>CM057453.1:448480000-458480000 GCA_016271365.2 Neoceratodus forsteri | reverse complement strand
GAATTCTTTGACTGGGTAAGAGTGGTGGACCAAGGGGAGCAGTTGATGTCGCCTACCTTGACTTCAGCAAAGCTTTCAATACTGTTCCACATAGAAGACTGATTAATAAGCTGGGCAGGCTCGTGGTCAGTTAGTCAATAACTGTGGCAAACTGTTGACAGGCAGAAAACAGAGAGTGGTGGTAAATGGTATACAGCCAGAAGAGATGCAAGTCACAAGTGGGTACTTCAGGGTTTGTCCTTGCCAGTCCTCTTCAATATCTTCATCAATGACACTGCAGATGGACTGGAGGGTAAGGTTTGTCTGTTTGCAGATGACACCAAGATCTGCAACAGAGTAGATGATCCAGATGGGTGGGCAGAATTAGAAGAGATCTGGATAAACTTGCAAAATGGTTGGAGGACTGGCAACTGGGGTTTAACGCAAAGAAGTGCAAGATCATGCACATAGGGAAGAGAAACCCTGAAGCCATCTATAGGTTGGGAGGAGTTGTTGGCAATCACAAGGGAAGAAAGAGACTTGGGCATCATCATCCCAGATAAGCTGAAATCATCCAAACAGACCACTAAAGCAGTAGGTAAGCTAGGGGATGTTGGGGTGTATTAGTAAGGTATCACAAGTCGAGGAGGGAGGCAATGTCCCTCTTTACAAGACACTAGTTAGGCCCCATCTGAGTACTGCATGCAGTCCTGGAGGCCACACCTTCACAAGGACATTAACAAAGTGGAGGCAGTCCAGAGAAGGGCAACCAAAATGGTGCAGGGACTGCATCAGAAAACATATGAGGGCAGATTAACGGAGCTCAATATGTATACCCTAAAGGAAAGGAGGGAGAGAGGCGATATGATCGAAACATTCAAACACCTTTAGGGCATTAACAAGGTGAAAGAGTCTAACATGTTTTGTTTCAGTATAAGACCAATAGCAGGACAAGAGGACACAGCATGAAATTAGAGGGAGGCTGATTAAGGGGAATGTGAAGAAGTTGTTTTTCACAGAAAGGGTGGTGGATGAATGGAATGGCCTACCTCAGGAAGTGGTGGATATAAACACAGTGCAGGGCTTCAAACAGGCATGGGATAGGCATAAGGGAGCAATACAGATGAGCATGAATAGATAGGCCATTGACAGAGTAAAGGCCTATGGCACATTCATAGGGTAGAAAAAGAAATGGGCAGAGTGGATGGGCCTACGGTCCTTATCTGTGGTCAACTTTATGCTTCTATGTCACAAATAAAATGACATAGGTTAGGTATGTCAAAAACTGAAATGATACTTAATGATATCACAGCTGAGCTATACAACGTCTAACCTGAATTCTGAAGTCAAAATAGTTACAGATCCAATTCAAATTCAATACAGAATATGGTAAATAGTTACTGCTACAAAAAATTTTATTTGGAAGGTTTGCATCTGAAAATGTGTGGTATAAACTGACACGAATGATCAAACTTATAATATGCCATTCAACTTAATTTGTGAGGGAGCAGAACCTTCTTAACTCGTATGATTTTGCCCACTCACTTAAGGAGATTAATAGCATATTCTGACTTAGGCTAGGATGGAAGGACTAGGAGCCCCAACTGACCAATTGTACAAATCACAGGGAGGGGTCTAAACCTAGAGACCACGCTATAACAAGCTACAGAAAATGGTCAGTCTCACTTACCACACATCAATCTTTTTCTTTGTCAAGAAAAAATGAGTTACTCATCTGTAACTGTAGTTCTAGGAGTGGTAATGGTAAATGGTGTACATCCACACTTCTGGCGGAATTCCTTTCCCCTTTAAGACTTACTGGAAGGTCTTTAAGCTGGCTCCTCCCACCCAGGTGGTATCCTTCTTGGCACCACGCCATGACGTCAGATCTGACCTGCTGGAAGCCAGACCAGTGTGCCACTTGCCAGGGAGGTCGGGTGGGTTGTGTGGACATACACCATATACCACTCCTAGAACTACAGTTACAGATGAGTAACTTGTTTTTCTAGGGGTGTGGATATGGTGTACTAGCCACACTTCTGGCAGACTCCTAGCAGTTCTCTAGGAGGAGGGGGCAAGGTGTACAACTCTTTCAGGTGTAAGAGAGATTGGAGAACTGAGGCCGCAAAATCAGCATCCCGGCGTGACTCAAGGCTCGATGTGGTAATGGGAGATGAAGGTGTGTGCCGACTTCCAGGTAGCAGCCCTGCAAATCTCCTGTATAGGGACGTACCTAGAAGCAGCCACCAAGACAGCGGTATGTCTGGTGGAATGAGCCATAAGCCCTACGGGAGGCTCCCTACCAACCAACCCATAGCAGAAGTCGATGCAGGAGAATATCCATCACCCAATCACCTGCTTTAATGCTGGTCTGCCAGGTGTGGCTTCAGTGTAGATGACAAAGAGCTAACGAACCTCTCCCTGAACTCCAGCTATGCACTCCTTAAAATAGGAATGCGCTCACCACAGATCCAGAGTATGGAGCCTGTGCTCCGCCTCCGAGGTGTGGTTTAAAGTTCCCGGTAGCCTCCGAGATGAGGCAGGGCATGAACCTGAAGGAAATGAGACCATGGACCGTGGATAAATTCTCTCCTGATTCCAAGTCCACTGGCCTGGAATGCATGGAGGAATCCTCTGAGTCTGAGAATTCGTCGAAGACAGCCCCCCCCACCCCGTGTCCCTCCTAACTTTGTGGGGCTTGTTGGCCCGAGTGACCGTGACTGACAGCTGCTGAGGAAGCCTGGTAGTACAGGTGTCCCTGGATGGAGGACCATCCTTCAACTGAATCGGTGGGGGTTCCACCTGAATCGGGAGAGACCAGAACTGGCTGAGCCGGAACTGGTTCGGGCTGAGGCGGTGGCAGTCAAGGGAGTGCCAAAGAGGGAGCCCGCACCAACTTGGGTCCAGCACCCAAAAGGAGCTGTTGCCACATGAGCTCCTCGTAGTGCTGCCACAACTTGCAGTGGAGCCAGTCCTCCCCAAGAGGAGGAATAACAGCGATACCGCTGCCCAAATGCCAAAGCATGAATGCGGACTATGACGAGAGCTACTCGACCTCAAGCTACGGGTTTGAGACCTCGACCACCAGTGGACTGGACGGCATGGAGAGGCCAGAACCGGAGAGGGGAGCCTGTTGCCCCCTGCAAGCTCAGTGTCCCATGGGTTAGGGACCTGAACAGCTGGCTGATCTGACCCGCCCTGGAATAGCAAGGTCAGGACCAGAGTCCTGGAGAGGGAGATATTCCCCTCGTCCTGCGACAACAGTTCAACTGGGTCAAAAAAAAATCTCGACCGGCTGGTCGGCCTGCGTCTCAGTTGACAGGCCCAGCGGGGACATCGTGGGACCAGCAGCCTGGACAGAAATTTCAGCCAAACCAAATCATCATGGAACGTCGATGAAGCAGGAGCACGGGAATCCAAGGCCCGAGAGCACTCACAATCCCACAACCCACGATGGGTCTTTTTAACTTTTGCCTTAGAATCCTTCTTGAATTTAGACTGAGAAGGGCCCTCTTTGAGGGTGGGAAGGGACTGGCATAAGTCCTGGAATGCACTGGTAAAAGAGGCCCCAAAGCCCTGTGGGACCAGTGTGGATATCGAAGAAAAAGAAATTACTCACCATAGTAATCTTGTTTCTTCAAAGGGATCACTCATCATGATTAAACTTAATGCAGTCAGCCTCCTGTGTTGAACTGCTGAACTGCCCGGAGAAATGGAATTTTACGCAAGTTATGGAATTCTCAGTTGGCTCATGCCACTTTCAAGCTGCTGCCCTAGCAACTGTTGCACTCTGAGTGCTTCAGATTCTTACGGAGCCTAATTGGGTAAAAGACCCACTAGCTAAAATTAACAACATTAAATAACATTTTTGCCCTTTCAGGTCAAAACATCCTTAACCAACAAACCTAAGAAACTTTAAGACCACCTGGACACCAACTGGTTAAACAAAGTGAGTCTCTACCTTAGCCTACATATGAGAAAAAGAAAAAACACCATAATGCAGGGATGCAGAGCAACTTCTATAGGTTCTAGTAGGGGAGGTAGGGAGGGTTTTTAATTATAATGCGTGATCCCTTTGAAGAAACAAGATTACTATGGTGAGTAATTTTTTCTTCTAACCCCAGGAATCACTCATTATAATTAAACTTAATGCAGACTACCAAGCAGTACCTTTGGAGGTTGGGCAGAGAACCTATTTAGAAACAAGCTCTGCAGTACTGCTGTACCAAACCTAGCATCACCTCTGGCTTGTAAGTCCAGGCTATAATGCTTTATGAAGGTGTAACCGATTTCCATGTAGCTGCTTTGCAGATTTCCAGTAGTGGAATTTCTCTTGAAGCTGCCACTGAAGCAGCTGTGCCCCTGGTGGAGTGTGACTTCAGGCCCAGAGGAACCTGTTTACCCACCTCACTATAACAAAACTGTATACATACTACTATCCAGCGAGCAATTGTACATTTTGTTGCAGCTCTGCCCTTACCAACTTCACCAAATGTGAGGAAGAGCTGTGATTGACTTGTTCTGTAAGACTTGGTTCTGTCAGTGTAGTGGCTAAGTGCCCTTTTGACATCAAGGGAATGAAGTCTCCTTTCTGGAGAACTGGAGTTGTCTGTAAAGAAGACAGATAGAGTGATAGACTGATTCAGTGAAAATCAGACACCACCTTGGGAAGAAATTTTCTATTAGTCCTAAGGACCACCTTGTCCCTGTGGAATGAGATGTAGTCCACATCTGAGCACAGGGCTTGTAATTCACTGATCCTTCTGGCTGAAGTAATGGCAACCAGGAAAACAGTTTTCCATGTGACGATTTCAAATCTGCAGTTGCCATGGGTCTGAACGGGCTGGCCCATGAGAGTTTAGCAATGCAAACATTTAGATTCCAGGTAGGAACTGGTTCTCTCAGGGAGGGTAGAAGATTGAGGCCTTTAAAATATTTTGGAAATACCGGATGAGAGGCCATAGACCTCTCATTGCCAAGTGATAGGTAAGCAGAGAGTGAAGCTAGGCGGACCTTGAGGGTAGAAGGCTTCTGACCTAAGGAATGTAAATGTGTAAGATAATCTAGAAGAATAGCCAAATCAGCCCTGACAGGGGTCACACCCTGACCTGTGCACCATATAGTAAATCTTTTCCACTTAGAGGAATATGTCTTCTTAGTAGACGGCTTCCTGGAACCCCTAAGAACTGTCAGCACCTGTTCTGACAGGTTAAGGTTAGCAAATTCTAAGTCTTCAAGAGCCATGCCTTGAGTCTCAGTAATTTAAGATTGGGGTACAGGACCCTGCCCTGCGAGGAGGTTAATAGGTTGTTCCTCCTGGGCAGGTGGATATGGGAGCCACTGACGAGACAGTAGAGAGAGTACCAGTGCTGTCTCGCCCAACCGGAGCCACCAGTATCATTTTGCTGGTTGGGACCTCAATTTCAGTAGGGTCCTGAATATCATAGGAAAGGGGGAAATGCATACAGAAACCTCCCTGTCCAATCCAGGGCCATGGCATCCAGGGGAATTGTGCCCCTTAGAGGAGGCCTGCAACAGTACATTGGAAGCTGGTGGTTTTCTGTGGAAGCAAAGAGATCCACCTCTGGAACGCCCCATTTCCTGAAAATTGTACTGAGTACCTGAGCATTCAGGCACCACTCATGGTGGTCTTGACTTATCCTGCTGAGAGAGTCTGCCAATACATTGTCCTTCCCTGGAAGGTGTATGGCTGACAGGGATACTCCCATGGAGTATACCAGGGACCACAGTCTCATTGCTTCTGTGCACAGCAGATCTGACCTGGTGCCTCCTTGCTTGTTGATGTAATACACGGTTGTGGTGTTGTCTGTTCTGACTTGCACCACCTTGTTTTGCAGGTAAGGACCAAATGTTTTTAGAGCCAGGTAAACGGCCCTGAGCTCCAAGAGATTTATGTGCAACTGAGACTCTTGTGGGGACCATGTGCCACTTGCTGTGTGCTCCAACATGTGTGCCCCCCAACCTAGAAGTGAGGCATCTGTTGTGAGGATTACTGAGGGGTGTTCCCTTATAAAAGGTACACCCACTCTGAGGTTGTGCTCATCCAGCCACCATTGTAAAGCTTGGACTAAGCTTTTTGTGACTGGAACCAGTTTGGACATAGGATCCGTCCTTTGAGACCAGTACTGTCTGAGATGGAACTGAATATCTCTCATTTGAAACCTGGAGCCCATTACCACTGCAGTGGCAGATGCCATGTGGCCCAGCAGCCTGAGAAATTCTCTGACTGGTTTGGGTCTCTCGGACACAAAGGATTTTGCAATCCACAGAATGCTTGTCACCCTGTTTTGTGGCAGGAAGGCTCTGCTTTGTCTGGTGTTTAATTCTGCTACAATAAACTCCAGCACCTGGAGTGGTACCTGCTGAGATTTCTGTTTGTTGATCAGAAATCTCAGGGACACTAATGTAGATTTTGTTAGTGCCAGTGACTGTGCTGCATTCTGCAGGGACTGTCCTACTACTAACCAGTCATCCAGATAGGGGAAGACTGTTACCCCTTGTTTCCTCAAAAACTCTACCACCACTGATAGGCACTTAGTAAAAACTCTTGGTGCTGAAGTCAGCCCAAAAGGGAGAGCTGCAAACTGATAATGGCCTGACGCCAGCCTGAATCTTAAGAATTTTGTGTGAGATGGTCTGATGGGAATGTGGAAATAAGCATCCCTTAAATCTAGGGAGGCTAGCCAGTCTCCCTTTTGCAATGAGGGAATGATTATTGCAAAAGTGACCATTTTGAACCTTGGTTTCAAAATGTACTTGTTCAGAAGTCTTAGATCCAAAATAGGTCGCCAATCACCTTTTTCTTCCTTATGAGGAAGTACCTGGAATAAAAACCTTTGCCCCTGCTTATCAAAGGCACTACCTCTACTGCTTTGATTGCCAGTAGATGCTTTACCTCTGCCTCCAACAGAATCCTGTGTGCAGTTGTTGTTGGAACAAAGGTTCTTGTTCTCAGCTTTGAAAGTGATTTGAAACTGAATGTTAGGCCTCTGGCTCACTCTCCAACGCCACTTGTCTGTGGTAATGGAATGCCAAGCGTGAAGGTAATGAGCCAGTCTGCCACCACTGGTGGTCCTGAAATAGGGATGCGACCTGCACTAGTCCGTCAGGGGTTCTGTGTGGGCTGTGCCTGAACCTGTGGTGCAGGAGCCATTCTTCTCATGGCTCTCCTGCCCTTCCTCTAAAATAACCTCTGGCCTGCTGTTGAGGCTGAGAGGCCTCGCTTGAAAGAAAGGTCTGGGGTAAGAACCCCTACCCCTACCTCCCTACTCTGGGGTCTGTAAAGGTAGGCCTATCTTTGAATTGTTCCGATAGGTGGATTTATATTCCTCCACCTTCTTCATATATGCCTCTGTCTTATCCCCAAACAAAGAGTTGTTTTCCAGGGAAAATCCATTGCTTTAGCATGTGTGTCTAAAGTCAGGTTGGTGGCTCTAGCCAGCGAACCTCCTAAGTGAAACAGACAAAGCCATTAACCTGGATGCAGCATCACTGGCATCCACTGCCATATGAAACTGGTAATTGGTAGCATCAAGTGCAGCCCTTGCTGTATCCTGTAATTCTACAGCCACTTCACCTGGAACCTTATCAGTCAAAGCTAGAACCGAGTTCCATAGAGCTTTTCAGTACTGCACTAAATATGCCATGTAATTGGCCTGCCTAACTAATAAAGAGGCAGCCATGTACCCTTTCTTCCCGTAGCATCCATTTTTCTTGAGTCTTTGTATGGTGGATGGGTAGCCAAGGATCCTGGCTTGTCACAGGCAGCAGCTTGTACTACTCCCTCAGGATCAGGATGAGTATAAAGAAAATCAGCTGTAGCTCTGTCAAGCTGATATTTCTTGTCAGCTTTCTATCCACACCAGGGATAGAGGTTGGAGTTTTAAAATCTGTAGTGCAGCCTTTTAAAGACTTATGCATGGGGAGAAGCAGACGCTTAGTGGGGGTTAACCCATTATGTCCAGAAAATCTGCCTCTCCATATCCTCTTCTGTTTCCTGAAGAGGGAGATTCAGAGTTTCCACCATGCCTTGACAAAGGCATAGTGGGAGGAGTATTCTCAGGTCCCCAGGAGGGGACCTGAATTCTGCTCAGGGAACCCTCTGGATCTATAGGTTCCTTCAAAATCCTCCTCCCAAACACTTCCAGCATTCCCTGCCTTGCTGGGGCGAGGAGGAACTGGGCAGTCGGTGTAGGAACCGGGATTGCCCCTGTAGGGCTTGTAGCACTTGAAGTGCCTTAGTAATGTCCTCAGCCGAGGGTATAATATGTTTGTCTGCTGGTAGTTCCTTAGCCTTCTCAGCTGGAGGCGAAGCAACATTTTTTTCTTTACACTTTTTCTTTAAAGGAACAGGTTCAGAGCTTGTTTCCAAAGCCCTTTTTGCTCTACCTTGTTCAGATTTATCTGAACTCTTGTCAGGATCCTTGGCTTTACCTCCATCCTTTTTTTGGGAAGAGGAATAAGCAGAATTATCTACACTAGAAGCAGAAACAGAAGCCATCTCTTCTAAAATCTTAGACCTTTTCTTTAATGTTTTAGGGCAAAAAGTCTTACAAATATCACAATTGGCAAATATATGACTTGTACCTAAACAAGAAATACACACAGAATGTCTGTCTGCTTTTGCTATAAGTTGCCCACAAGACTAACAACATTTAAAACCTGTGGGTCCTGTGCGTTTTTAGGTTTATCTAAATGGACCTCTGAAACTGATAGACAAAAAGATTACTTCACAAAAAAAACGTTATTTAAAATACTTCAGAACCGGAGGTTCTTTAAACATAACTACTGCTAACAGTTCCTGGAACCGATCGCTATTCGGTTCCTGAAGAAAAAGGAACCGATAAAATACAGAAATTGAAACAAAAATAAAGTGATTCAAGGAACCGATCGCTAAATGTATAAAATAAAGCAAAACTGAGGTAAAAACTTCCCAAACAGACGCAGAACCCTCGGTTCCAAGGAACTGTGAGGGAACCGCGAATAAAGACAAAAAACTACTATAACACTAAAAAAATGTACTAAACAATGTTTCTAAGGCAGCAATTGAAAATTAAACTAAAATTTAGTACTCATCCACAGATAAACTTTATTCTGAAGACAGTTCAAGGAGAGCTCTCCGGGACGTCCTTACTAGGCAGGCGGAGTAAAGAATCTGAAGCACTCAGAGTGCAACAGTTGCAAGGGCAGCAGTTTGAAAGTGGCATGAGCCAATTGAGAATTCCATAATTTGCATAAAATTCCATTTCTCTGGGCAGTTCAGCAGTTCAACACAGGAGGCTGACTGCATTAAGTTTAATCATAATGAGTGATTCCTGGGGTTAGAAGAGCCCACAGCCACCTGGGCGACAGCTTTCTCAAAAGCCGCCATTTGTTCAGCAGACCCGCTGCCACGATGACTGCCTTACAGGCATCCTTGGAGAGAATGGGAGGATCTCGCTCATCCGGGCGACCCAGTGAAAGTCTAGTGTACCGGTCCTCCAGGGTGAAGGGATGTAGAGTGTGGCACGGGCCGCAAGCCTGGAGGTCGTGCTCCTGGCCCAGGCAATACATTCATGTGGAGTGAGGGTCTGTGCGAGGCATTTTCTGCTCGCACAGACAAAGCCTGAAACCGGGTGCCGACTTCGGAGCAGAGGAGTCGGTGGTACAAACACTGAAAACTACGAAGCAGCCTAAAGACCAAAAAGTTTTATATTTTTGTTGAAACGAAGATAGGGCCTACAAAAACACAGAGCACAATGGAGGGAACCTGTCTTTTCAAGTGAAAAGGAAGATCTGATGGCATGGGGCAGTGCCGAGGATACCACCCAGGTGGGTGGGAGAAGCCAGGTTAAAGACTTCTGGCAAGTCTTAAAGGGAAAGGAATTCTGTCAGAAGTGTGGATAGTACACTAAATCTATGCCCCTAGTAAAAAGGTTACTCATCTGTAACTGTAATTCTAGGAGTGGTATATAGTTCAGAGCCACACAATGATAGTTCCACTGGAATTACTGATTTGTCGGAACATCTTTAAGCTAACCTCCTCCCACCACCCGGGTGGTATATCCTCTGACTCTGCCCCATGACATCAGATCTTGCACGCTGCAAGTAGGGATCCTTGTGCCATTTGCCAGGGGAGGCCAGCCTATGTGATCAGCATATTTGCAATATGTCACATAGAAAACTGTGTTTATGGTAACAATCACTTCTACTAGAAGAATAAGTGAGTTGCAAGCACTGTGTGTGGAAAAGGATTATTTATCCTTTCATAATGATAAAGTAGTACTTTGTACTAACAGAAGCTTTCTCCTAAGGTGGTTTCTGATTTCCACTTGAATCAGTCCATTACACTGCCAGTCTTCTTCACAGAATGTGCCAGTTCAGGAGAGCGCAGGCTCCACAGTCTGGATGTTAAAAGAGCATTGAGTTATTATCTAACTCATACCAAGGATCAGAGAGCTGATAAACAGCAACTTTTTCTCACTTATGGGGATGTGGAAAAGGGCACTCCAGCCTCTAAGAGATCAATCTCTCGCTGGATAGTTCAGTGCATTCAGTTTTGTTATACGAAATCTGGAAAACAGGCCCCAGCAGGCCTCAGGGCCCACTCTACCAGGGGCACAGCTGCTTCTATAGCAGCTTCTAGGGATATTCCCTTGCTGGAGATCTGTAAAGCAGCTACCTGGAGGTCAGTACACACCTTTACTAAACATTATAGTTTTGACTTGCAGTCCAGAAGTGATGCCAGGTTTGGCACAGCAGTCATATAGAGCTTCTTTCCTAAGTAGGTTCTCTGCCCACCTCCAAAGTTACTGCTTTGAAGTCTGCAGAGAGTTAGGAATATGGGAAGAATACATGGGGTTAGAAGAAAAAAATTACTCACCTTAGTAATCTTGTTTCTTCCAATGTATTCTTCCATATTCAAAACTCTCCCTCCCTTCCTCCCATTCCAGAACCAGAGCCTCTGTATGGTCTTCTTAATTGACAGTCCCAAACACAGGCACACTTATTTTAATCCTGTGGGGTTGTTTTTTCATACTTACCTTTCTTTTTCCCAGGTGATTCTGGGTGTTTCAGGTACGCCTGATACTATAATCATTGGTATCAGTGGTAGGGTTAGTATAGAACAGTTTGTCTATATCAAGCAGTTTTTTTGAGCTTGAGTCACTTACTAAGGTTGCCTTGTGGGCTTCCTAGAAATCTGAGACATTGATGGAATGTACAGCAGATGAGGGAGCAGTTTGAATGTCTCACGTGCCAGTGATTCCATCATTAGCATATAGTTCCATTCTCCGGGCAGTTCTACTGAGCAGGCTAAGTGCAGAGAGTGAGGAATATGAGAAGAATACATGGGGTTAGAAAAACAGGTTACTCACCTGTAAAAGTAGTTATAGGAGTGGTATATGATGTACTTCGATACTTCTGGCAGTACTAATTTCCTCTTTAAATCCTGCCGTAACGTCTTCAAGCTGGCTCCTCCCACCCGGATGGTAACTTCCCTAGCGCCACTCCGTGATGTCAGATCTTGCCCACTGGAAGTAAGATTGATGTGCCACTTGCCAGGGGAGGTCAGGTGGGTCAGTGTGGATGTGCATCATATACCACTCCTAGAACTACTGTTACAGGTGAGTAACCTGTTTTTCTAGGGACGTGGATATGATTTACCTATCCACACTTCTGGTAGACTCCTAGCAGTTCTCCTTGGAGGAGGGGGCAAGGAGCACACTCCCTACTTAGGAAACAGAGACTGGAGAACTGAGGCCCCAGAACCAGCATCCCGGCGTGACTCAAGGCCAGTGTGGGAGATGAAGGTCTGTGCTGACTTCCCGGTAGCAGCCCTGCAGATTTCCTGGATAGGGACGTCCCTGGAAACAGCCACTGAGGCAGTGGTATAACGGGTGAAATGAGCCCTTAGCCCTACAGAAGGCTCCCTACCCACCAACCTATAGCAGAGGTCAATGGAAGATACAATCCACCTGCCAATCATCTGATTAGCTGCTGGTCTGTCACGTGCAGCTTCAGTGTAGGTGACAAATAGCTGGCGAACCTCTCCCCAAACTCCAGCCATGTGCTCCTTGTAATTGGCGAGCTTGTGCCACAGGTCCAAAGAATGGAGCATGTGCCTGGCCTCCGAGGTGGTTGGTGAAGTACACTGGGAGATTCATCACCTAGTTAAGGTGGAAATTTGACACAACCTTTGGACTGAGGTGAAGGACAACCTTGTCCCTGTGGAAGACCAGGAAGGAGACTCCAACGAGAGTCCCTTGAGCTCACTGATCCTTCTGGCTGACATGATAGCCACCAAGAAGGCAGTCTTCCATGATAGACAAGACATTTCACACCTGTGCATCGGTTCGAATGGCTTGCCCATGAGCTTTGCCAACACCAGCAACAAGTCACAAGGTGGTGGTGGTTCACGCATCGGAGGGGAAATGCGGTCAAGGCCCATAAAAAAGCACATCACCTTCTCCTGTGCAACCAACTGTGTCCTAGCCCACTCCTGATAAGCAGAGATGGCTGCCAGGTGCACCTTAAGGGTCACCAACCGAAGGCTCAAATTAGAGAGGGGTCAAAGGTAGTCAAGAATGTTAGCCACTGGGCAAGATAAGGGGTCCAGCCCCTTGCCCTGGCATCAAATGGAGAACCTCTTCTATTTGAAGGCATAACATTTTTAGGTTGACTCCTTCCGAGATGCCTTAACCACAGTGAGGACATCGTCAAGGAGACCTAGAGCCTGGAACTGTAGTCATTCAGGAACCAGGCTATCAGGTGCAGGGATTGAAGGTCTGGGTGGAGTACCTTCCCCTGATTGTAAGAAAGCAGATCTGAGTGTAGAGGAAGATGCCTCGGAAGCCTGCTGATGAGGCAGAGGAGATTGTGGTGCCAAAACTGGTGGGGGCAGTCTGGAGCCATCAGGATCATTTGTTCCTTGTCCCTCCTGGCTTTGAGCAACACCTTGTGGATCAAGGGAAAAAGAGGGAAGGCATAGAGAAGGCATCCCCCTGCCGCATTCCCTGTTGAGGGTGGTGGGCAAAGTATAGCCTCAGCTTTGCATTCTCCCTGGAGGCAGACAGATCCACCAGAGGGGTGCCTCACTGGGAGAACAGGCTGTGTACTAACTCTGGATGGAGAGACCACTCATGAGATGTCTCGCCTACCCCGCTGAGGTGTGGCATTCACCAGCTGGTTAGATATGACGGCCACATGGACGGCTAGGAGGTCGGTGTCCAAGCTGAGCATGAGGGTCCAGCTGCAGAGAGATTCCCCGCACAGATGAAGGGAATTTGTCCAGCCCTGCTTGTTGAGGTAGTACATAGTCATGTTGTCCATCTGGACCTGAATGGCCTGACCCCAAATATGTGGAGTAAAGGCTGTCAGCGCCAACCAAACTTCCCAGAGCTCCAGCAGGCTGATATGGCATCGGGACTCCTTGGGGATCTAGAGCCCATGGACTCTATGGTCCCCCAGCCCATCAGGGAGGCATCAGTCATCAGGATGACCATCAACTCTGGGATTACAAATGGGACCCTTCCTGCAGATGTTCTGGGATTAACCACCACTACAGGGTGTCCCACATCAGCTTGGTCACAGTGACCAGCTGGTCAAAGTGGCCCTTGCACTTAGACCACTGGCGGGCAAGCTCCCATTCCAGAGGCGCATTCTCCAATGGGCCCAATGGATCATGCTGGTGCAAGCCGCCATGTAGCCCAAAAGGCACAGGAAGTCCTATGCAGGGCACAACTGCCCAACCCAAAATAATCCAGCAAAGAAGGAGGGAGCCTCCACCCTGTCCACCGGAAGCCGAGCCCTGGCTCTGCAACAGTCGAGCTCCACCCCAATGCAATGAATCACCTGCAAGGGCACGAGTTCCGACTGGGCCCTGTTGACCAGGAGGCCAAGGGAGATGCAGGTCCGAAGGGCCAGGTCACTGGACCACTCCACCTCCTCCCAGGAGGGACCCGCAATCAGCCAGTCGTTCAGGTAGGGGTAATCTGCATCCCACGGTGCCTGAGGTGAGCTGCCACCATTGCGATGCATTTGGTGAAGACCCTGGTGGATGAGGACAGGCCGAATGGCATGGCCTGGAACTTGTAAAGGATACCCTCTGCATAGAACTATAGGAACCGGTGGTGGGACGGACGGATTGGGACATGGAAGAATATGGCCGGAAGATCCAGAGAACAGAACCACATGCTCTACTTAAAAGATGGTATGATCTGAGACAGAGTGACCATCCTGCAGGTGTGCGGTTGAAGAAACTTATTCAGGTCATGCAGATCTAAGATGGGGAGCCAGACCCCTGTATGTTTTGGCACCGAGCAGTACCTGGAGACAAACTCTGGGTGTACTGGAGGGTCCAAGACAGGGGTCATGACCCCCTTGCAGAGGAGCTGAGCAATGTCGTCCTAAAGGGCTGACAGAATGTTGATGGACACCATATCCTCCCATTGGGCACAGGCTCGGCAAGGTGAGTAAATCTCGAGAGGCAGACCCTGACTGACCACTTTGAGAGCCCACCTGTCTGTGGTGACAGCGGATCAGGCAGAAAGGAAGTGGTGGAGTCAGCCTCCAACAGGAGGACATAGGGGTGTCAGGACTGACATGGGGAGGTACCCCCATCCCATCACTGGGCAGGCTTGGAGGCAGAGAAGGGGCCAGCTGAAGGGCCACCAGGACTGCAACCGCCTGGCTTCTGGACGATGGATGCAACGGACTTCAGCTGGGGACGCCAAGACTGAGCCTGCTGCCCAGCCAGGGCCTGGGATGGTTTGCTTGCAGGGGCAGAAAGGAGCTGAAAGTGCTTCTTCTCCTGAGCTTTAGAGACCTTGGGATCCTTCTTGGTGGAGGTCACCGAGTCCAAGGCGGCACTGGACTTCTCTATCTGAGTGAGGTGCCCTGACCCTTGGCCCAAACAAGTCAGTGCCCAAGAAGGGACATCCAACAACTTGTGCTGGGTAACCGCCGTGAGGTCAAGATCCTTAGTTAGCGCGACCTGGCACACTTATTGTGCCTGCAGCTGCCGCAGGAACTAGTGTAAGATTCGACAATATCCATGGCTGTCTGTAGCTGCTGATTAGCCACAGCTCAGCCCTGATCCCAGACCTGCTTGACAATAGTCTGCAAGTCAGACGGAAGATGAGGAAGCACCTCATCAAGTGTGACCAAAAGGGCATGGGCGAAATGGGCCATTAAAAGGGCCAAACATGCCTGATGAAGGCCAAGAAAGGAGGCAGCATGGACCTTTTTGGCCATGTAATCCAATGTCTTAGATTCCTTATTGGAGGTTTATCCACGTCCCGACATACGAATGCGCTGGAACGCAGAGTCGGCCACAAGGCCCTCAGCTGAGGGTGCTCTAGAAACCCAAAAGGGACCAGTAGGGACAGCATACTTGCAGGCCATCCGGGCCAACGGCACTGGACAAAAGGCTGGATGCTGCCAGAGCTCCAGAGCAGGGCCAAGAATGGCCTCTGCGACTGGGAGTCGAGAATCTCGGTGAGTGGGTACCTAGCCTGTTTTTGGACGGGTTCCATTGGCAACCCGTGGATTCTGAGATAAGGCGGAGGAGGCCCATGAAAGAGGTGGAGTCGTGCTCCTCCAACATATCCTCCACTGACTCCCACATCCACGGATGGGTGTGCAGAGAGGCCCTCAGACTCAAGGATTCATCAAATAAAGGCAGCCCAGAGTCCCGTTGACCTCGACGGGTCTGTCTGGAGTGTTGGTGACCGACAGCCGATGAAGAAGCCTCAGTGCCATCTGGGCATCCTTTGGGGAGGTCCAAACTTTGGTTGTTTCAGTGGCAGCTCCACTACAACTGGTGGAAAAGCCGGAGGAGGCCGAACTGACTCCTGCCAAACCAGGGTGGACTGGGGCCTCTGTGGCAAGAGCCAAGCGATGGCTGGGGTAGAGACCGGGACAGGCTTCACCCCAGTGAACATTAGCTGGTGCCACATGAGCTCCTTGTTGCTTTGATGCATTCTGCAGCAGAGCCTTTTCCTCGTCCGAGAGGAAGAAAGGAGAATACCGCTTGCCCGAATGTTGAGAGAGAGGGCATCGATAACACAGGCTGCTTGACCCGGACTTTGGGATCAGGACCTTGACTGTTGGGGCCGCTGACAGCAGGTCTCAGAGGGAGGCAGAAAAAGCCAGGGATCCTCCAAGTCCACTGGATCCTGAGGGAGACGAGGCGAATCAGCAGGCTGGTCCGATCCTCCCTGGGAGGTAACAGGCAGGACTGGAGTCCTTGAATGGAGGTATCGGCCTTGTCTTGCAACAAGTCGAGCGGCTCAAGAAGTATCTCAACAGGAAGGTCAGCCTGCATCTTGACTAACTGGCCTGGCGGGAGACCATAGAGCCAGCAGGCTGAGCCAAGGATTGACTATAGTCAAAACCTCCATGGAGCGGGAATCCGAGGCCGAGTGCTAGTGATCCCATGATCAATGGAGAGACTTCTTTTAGCCTCTTTCTTTGATTTGGATTTCATGCCGAGGAAAGACCCTGCTCAAGAGTGGAAGGGCCTGGCACAAGTCTCTAAATACCCTGAAAAGAGGCACCTAAAGGGGTATGAAAGGCCAAAGCCGAAGCATACTCCACAGCCTCATGGCAACCTTCAAATGCTGCAAGCTGTTCAGCAGACCCTGCAGCTGCGGAGACTGCCCACAGGCATCCTTAGACTTAACAGGAGGATCCCATTTGTTGGGATGCCCCAGAAGTCGAATGTGATGGTCTTCCAATGTAGAAGAATGCAAGGTGCAACACAGGAGGCAGAATAGCACAGTGGTTTAAGGCTCTGAGTTGCAAACCTGGAGACCTGGGTTTGAATCCCACAGCCTCCACTTGCATACTGTGTGACCCTGAGCAAGTCACTTAATTTCCTTGTGCTCCCAGGTGTGTACCTGTAAACAAGCTTTCAGCTTAGCATGTCTCTCCTGGTTAAACAAATAACGAAAAAACAAAACAAAAACATGCTGCACACCTGGGGCTTGTGCTCGAGGCCTAGGCAGTAGACGCACATAGTGTGCGGGTCCGTCCAGGACATCTGCTCACACACACACTTCTTGAAACTGGGAGTCTGAGTTTGCATCGTCCATCACGGGAGAGGTGCAGTAGATCGCCTGAAGAGGAAAAGTCACAATTCGAAAGTTTTGAAAACAAAGGGCCTACTCAGCGCGACAGCAGTAAGGAGGGAACCTTCTTCTTCCAACAGAAAGAAAGATCTGACATCACGGGTGGCACTAGGGGAGTTATCACCCGGGTGGGTGGGAGGAGCCAGCTTGAAGGCGCTCCAGCAGGATTTAAAGGGAAAGGAACACTGCCAGAAATGTGATAGGTACATCTTACTCACATCCCTAGAACTTACTTTTCTAGGAGTGTGGATACAGTTCACTATCCACAAGATGGCAGACTTCCAGCAGTTCTCCAGGAAGGGGGGCACAGTGTGCACCCCTATTTGGTGAATAGATACTGGAGAACCAAGGACCCAAAAGCAGCATCCCAGCAAGACTTAAGGTTGATGCTGTGATGGGAGAAGAAGGTCTGTGCTGACTTCCAGGTGGCAGTCCTGCAGATCTGCTAGATAGGGACGTCGGTGGAAGAACCCACGGAGTCAGCAGTAGGTCTGGTGGAATGAGCCCTAAGCCCTACAGGAGGCTCACTACCAGCCAACCTATAGAAGAGGTGGATGCAGGATGTTATCCACCTGGCGATCATCTGCTTGTCTGCAGTCTGCCAGATGTGGCTTCAGTGTATATTACAAACAGCTGGCAGGCCTCAGCCCGAACTCCAGCCATGTGCTCCTTGTAACAGGACAGTGCCCTCCACAGATCTAGGGAATGGAGCCTGTGATTGGCCTCTGAAGATAGGTTGTTAAAGTATACCAGTAAGTTAATTACCTAGTTAAGGTGAAATTCTGATGCTACCTTCAGAAGAACTTCGAGTAGGGGTGAAAGACGACTTTAACCCTGTGGAAGACGAGGTAAGGAGACTCCACTGATAGCACCAGGAACTCACTGATCCTTCTGACCGATGCAATGCCTACCAAACCAAGAAGGCTGTCTTCCACAACAGGTGAGACATGTCACATCTGTGCATAGCCTCAAATGGCTTGTCCATGAGCACAGTCATCACTGGCAGTAGGATCTATGGTGGTGGTGGTTCATGCACCTGAGGAGACAGGAGGTCAAAGCCCTTGAAAAAGCGCCTGACCACCTTCTCCTAAGCCACTGCTGACATACTAGCCTACACCTGGAATGCAGAGATGGCTGCCATGTGCACCTTGAGGGTCGCTCACAGTCTCAACTGACAGAGGGACCAGAGGTACTCCAGAAAACTAGCCACAGGGCAGGCAAGGGGGATCAAGCTCCCTGCCCTGACACCATATGGAGATTTTTTTTCCATTTAAAGGTGTAGCACTGGTGAATCGACTCTTTTCGGGAGGCCTACATAACATGAAGCACACTTTCCGAAAGACCCAAAGCATGGAACTCTAGCCACACAGGAAACAGGCTGTAAGTGCAGGGACTGAAGGTCTCATTATAGGGCCTTTCCAAGCTGTTTGGTTAGCAGGTCCAGATGGAAAGGCAACCACCACAGATGTCTGCAGCTGAGGCTGAGTAAGTCCAAGTACTAGACTGTTATGGCGGTCTGGAGCTATCAGGATCATCCATGCTTTGTCCTTCCTGACCACCACCTAGTGGATCAAGGGAGGAGGAAAGGTATATACAAGGCCTCGGTCCACAGTGTCATGGACTTGGGGAAGGGGGCACAAAACAGACTCAGTTTTGTGTTCTCCCAGGAGGAAACAGATCTACCCTTGGACTTCCCCACTAGAAGAACAGATGACTTACCACCACTCGGCTGAAAGTGTCTACCAGTTGACTGTGAATTCCAACGACACTGACTGCAAGGAGATCAGCACCCAGAATGCGCACAATGGTCCAGGTGTGGAGCACCTCCAGACACAAGGAAAGGGAGTGAGTTCCACCCTGCCTGGTTGTGGTGGTGTCTGTCTGGACCTGCTTGACTTGACCCCTGACTAGAGGAGTGAATTCTTTCAGAGCTAGCCGCACTGCACAAAGATCTAGCAGGTTGATGTGGTGTAGGGACTCGTAGGATGACCCGAACCAGTGGGCTCTCACGGTACCCCAGGGTGTGCTCCCCACCCGACCAGTGACATGTTTGTCGTGAGTATGTTGGTCGGTTCTGGGTGGACAAATGGGACTCCTTGCTCCAGATGTTCTGGAATCAGCCACCACTGGATGGCATCCCACACTGGCTGGGACTCTGTGACGGTGGGTCCAAGTGGCTAAATGTTGAGACCACTGATGGCCCAACTCTCAATGCAGGTGGCACTACCATCCGGGCTCACCGGACCACGCTGGTTCAGGATATCATGTAACCTAGCAGTCACAGGAAGTCCTGAGTAGGGTGCGAGAGCCTAACCTGAAATAATTAGATAAAGGAGGCAAGATCCAGTGCCCGGTTCACAGACAGGCAGGCCTTGGCCTGCAGGAAGTCTAGCTCTGCCCTAATTAAATGAATCACCTGTTAAGGGATCAGTTCGGACTTGGCCGGGTTGACCAGCAGGTCCAAGATTCTGCAGGTCTAGGGACAAGATCCCTGGACCACTCCACGGCCTCCTTGGATGGGCCTGGTGATCAGCCAGTAGTCCAGAAAGGGATACACCCTGATGCTCCCACACCTCAGGAAGGCTGTCACCACTGCCATGCACTTGGGGAGGACGAAAGTTCAAAGGGCATGACCTGGAACTTAGAGAGAACCCCTTCTGTGTAGAACTGGAGGTACCACCAGTGGGATGGACTGGGATGTGGAAGAACGCATCTTGGAAGTCCATAGAGCAGAACCACATGCCCTGCTCCTGGGATGGAATGATTTCATTCAGGGTTGCCATCCTGAACTTGCACTTCTGCATATACTGTTTAAGACTGTGCAGATCCACTATTGGGTGCCAGTCCCCATCTGTTTTGGAACCAGGAGAAGTACCTGGACGTGTACCCCGACTTGCTAGGGTGTCTGGGACATGGGCAATAGCCCATTTTGCAAGGAGCTGAGTGATGCCCTCCCTCAGGACGAACAGTGTGTCCTGCAACACTGAGGACTCCTGAGGAGCATGGGATCAGTACAGTGGGAGAGCCCTGAAATCTAGAGGCAACTCTCTGCCTATCACCTCTAAGATCCACTTGTCCTTAGTAATAATGGACTAACGTGGTCAGAAGTGGTGAAGCCAACCCCCCATAGGCAACTGGATCAGGAGTGACTGGTCAGCTGGGAGACTGACACCCCCAACCCATCAATGGGCAGCTTTGGAAAGGGGCACCAGCCACTGGGGCTAGAGGGGCACCACTTCCCCTACCCAAGCCTCTTTTCAGCCCTTGTCAGAAAACTTGGCCTTGGGACACCAGGCTTGGTACTGCTCCTGCTGGGGCTACTGCTGCTGAGACTGCCGAGGCTGAAAGGACCACAACTGAAACAGCTTCTTTTTAGGTTTCTGCCCCTTAGGGTTCTTGTGGGATAAAGCTAATGAGTCCAGGGTGGCAGTGGACTTCTCAGTCCTTCCACCCCCAAGCCAAAGAGGTCAGTGCCCAAGAAGGGGATGCTGGCCAGCTTATGCTGCGTGTCTGCAGTAAAGGTGGACAGCCACAGCCAGGTCCTGAGACACATTGCAATGGCAACTGCCATAAGACAGGCTCAGGAGTCACTTATGTCCAAGGCCATCTGGAGCTGGTGTTTAGCCAGCGCTTGACCCTGGCCTCTGACCAACTTAACCGACAGCTGCTTGTCTGCAGGAAGGTGAGGGAGGACATTATTCAGTACTCCCATCAAGGAGTGACCAAAGTTGGTGTAGTTCACCTGGTGGAGACCAAGAGTGAAAGTGCCACAGACCTTCTTGAACGCATGGTCAAGCTTCTTAGATTCTTTGCCAGGGGCTTGTCCACATCCTCTTGAACCCCTGGACTTCTGGAATGCCAAGTCCGCAACCAGACCCTTGGTTAAGGGATGGTCTGAGAACCCCAAAAGGGACTCCACAAGAGGTGCATTCCTGTGAACCATATGAGTGGAGGGCACCGGGCAGGATGCTGGGTGCTGCCAGAGCTCCAGGATCAGTCCCAAAATGGCCTCAGCTAAGGGAAAGGTGACCACTGAGGGACTGTCCTTGTCATCATCAAAGGGATATTTAGCCCACTTCTGGACTGGCTCCAATGACACATTTATTGACTCTGACATCAGTCCGAGAAGAGCCCCAAATAACAGTGGCCCATGGTCAGTAGTCATCTCCTCAATAGAAGCCCGGTTGAAGGTATGCATCCTCGATGATAGCATGGACAACCCATCCGAGTTATCAGAGGACGCCTCAAAAATGGCCCATGACCATTTGCAGTGTCTTCTGAATGGGTGATTTCCACCAACAGTCAATACAGCAAGGCTGCAATTGAGGTAGTTCCACCTGCAAGAGTGGAGAGACAGATGCAGGAGACATCTGTTGAGGGTGGACCAGCATGGGCATGACTTTCAACTGCCAGTTAACTACAGATGTCAGGGGTAGAGACCTACCCTGCAATGGTCCATAGCTGCCAGAGAAGACTAATAGCACCACCACATACTGCAGTAGTGCCTCTCCTTGTCCAAGGATGAGGAAGTTGAGAACCGTTAACAGTGGTGCATCCCCTGGCCGGCCCCGTGGCGCTGAGAGCTGAGGCACTGGATACCTTACCTTGCGCCACACCGCCACCCATGTTCGGGAATGAGCACAGGCCGCTGGGGTCGGCAGGAGGAAAGGATTGACGTCCGATGGACTGCTCTCCTTCTCTGGGGAGGGGCCTCAGTGGTTGGTGCTTGCCTGCTCCCTGCGGAGGCTGGGGATAGGGTGCTGTGCTGGGGAGGAGGAGGTGGGGCAGGCGATTAGAGGGGTGCATGCAGACATGTGCAAGCTCCTCTTTGTGGGTGTCTTTGCGTGCCTCAAACTAATGATGAGAAACTAGGAAAAAGATGCTGCAGCACAATGGTGGAGGGCGCCTCGCAGGCTCTGCTCCCTGCCAGCCACAGCGCTGGCCACACTGAATCCAGTCTCCAGAGGGGGTTGGGGAACCCTGCTGGCTCCAGACAGTAACAAAAAAAACAAAAAACCAAAAACAATGGCGCATCCCAGTCGAGCAGGATCGAGAGCGTGAGCGGTGCCTCGACCGCGACCTTCTACCCGAGGGCCGATGCTAAGGAGAAGCCACCGGAGGGTCGATACAGACCACATGCCAAGGTGCATGGACAAGCATCTGCGTCGGTGGCAAGACCGCCAGTGAAGGCTGATACTAAATGGAACTGGTCGGGGACACCAACTGGTCCACGTATTCCTGGGTGAGGACTGGAAAAACGGAGTCTTGGAGATCGACTCCTCTTCAATCCCCACCGACAACTGGTGG
Source organism: Neoceratodus forsteri (assembly GCA_016271365.2). Classification (NCBI taxonomy): domain Eukaryota; kingdom Metazoa; phylum Chordata; order Ceratodontiformes; family Ceratodontidae; genus Neoceratodus; species Neoceratodus forsteri. Next base: position 458,457,585 of record CM057453.1, on the reverse strand, counting down.
AAGGGTTCGAGAAAAATCTCAATTGCCAGACTGGCTGGAGTTGAGATCGACAAGCCCAGTGAGGGCACTAGGGAGCTGTCAACTGAGCCCTTGACCACATTCAACTTCAAGCGCTCGATGCAGGTTGAGTAGTCAGCGAAGTCGAGGGCGGAGGACCTTCATCTCTCTTGGTCCCATTAAACAGTAGCGCTTATGCTCATACTATGGTGGACAGAGCTCTTCTCATAGACCTCGACGGCCCTGCACATCTCATGAAAATCTTTGATGAATGACCCTCTGATGCTGGCCCCAGCCAGGAGTGGAGCTGAGGTCGAAGAGGTGCCCACCACAGCAGCCTCTGCTTTTTCTGTGACTACAAACTGAGTCACTGACCATGCCACAGTGGAAGTTGGCTTGAAAACTTTTGCCTGGAGCTTCAGATCCCTGTCTGCCTGCCAGCTAAAAAGAAGCCAAGCTACACAATCCTCCAGAGAAGAAGGCAGCATCGTGTGACACAGGCCATAGCCAGCTTTATCATGTGCAGCCCCTAAACAGTAGAGGCAAGACACGTGTGGGTTGTCTTCGACATCTCCTGTCGGCACATGATGCGGAACTTGAAGCCGTGATCAGGCTTCGCTTCCTCAGAGTCCATCTTCCGGTCGATGAGGCAAAGCTGGAGTGAAGAAGAGAAAAGGCAGTCCAAGAACAATCGCAGTTTGTTTTATTAAATTGAGAAAATTGCCAATTATGCATTTGGTAGCCTACAAATGCTGCAGAGCTGAGAAACAGAACACCAGACACTTCCGGTGGAAAGGAAGATGTGATGTCACAGGGCAGAGCCACAGGATATACCAGCCGGGTGGTGGGAGGAGCTTAGCTGGAAGATGTTCCGACAAATCAGCAATTCCGGTGGAACTGCCATCGTGTGGATAGTGAACTTTACCCATGCCCCTAGAAAAACTGTTTTCTTTTGTCAATTTATCCTGCATGCTATCTCAAAATCACCAACGTGTTGTAACCCATGCTACTTCCTGTTGTCCATCTTGATGAAGTAGCCTGGACTACGAAACAGTGATTTTGAGAAGACACGCAGGATAAATTGATAAAAGAAAACAAATGTTTTCTAGGTAAAGAAAAAGACTGCTGTACGTAGGAGTGAGTCTGTGCATTTACTTTAGCTTGATATTCCGACTCAGGCTTCTCATTTACATATTAAATTTCCAGAGGATGGCCCAAGTGAGATACAACATCCCGTTTTCATGAACAATTACTATGAAATTGAGACAGGCCCAGCATAAAAGCATGAACAGCGTCAACACCCTCCCATCCATGGGAAAGTCATCAGTCAGTGTCCTGAACTTCCAGGGCAGTGATGTCTTAAGGCATCTATGTTCCTGTTTTGCTGCCAAGGGATAATTATCACAACCTTGCTCCATACCTGATCCACTATTGTACCCTACATTTCAGTATCAGACTCCTTATCTTGGAGGGTATAATTTGCTTTGCCAACATGTTTTGTTTATTTTTAGTAAAAATTCTGGATTTGAACACAAATGCAATACATATAGTTAATGAAAGAAAATCAAGACTGATAATATGCTATTTATACTCGTAAACTGTGTCATAGTTTGGCTAGCAGCCTGTTGGATGTTTCAGAGCGAGGACAGGAATGAACACATGCCACAGACTGAAGAGGAACACATGCTGAAATGGTTTCATACCTGTCTATCTGTTGGAATTTGTGTATCCTTATCAATGGCATCATATTTGGCTTGGATGTCTCCCTTGATATGGAAAAGAAAAAAAAGGAGCAAACAGTAATTGAGAGGTAATGCTGAACTGCAGAATCTTATTCTCTATTGCTGCACCCACCATCTGGAACAGACTTCTTGCCTCTGACTCACTTTCCTGTTCAAAGTTCCATCTCAAAACATACCTTTTCTCTTTTTGAGTAGGACTACTAATACCCCCCGATAAACACTGCCAATTCTGCGGGCTCAACTCTGATATTGATCAATACAATACAGTCACTGTTCCCTGTTTCTGTTTAAATTAACTACAGTACTGCGATAATTGTACTTGTCACGTCTAGTTCTTGTAAAGAGTTTGGGATATAAAGACACTACATAAAACAGCTTACTCCCTCCTTTTACCAGTAACAAAAAAAACTTACAGTCTGCCATAAAAATCTATGGACCACCTATCCATGCCCAGTGACAACGCTGTATGCGCTGCGCTGCTTCTCCTGCAGGCTCTGCCTTCTAGCAAAGCTATGCATGCATGTTTAGAGCACTGCTGTACTGATGGAGAAGCTGCACGATGGCAGACAGCATTACTACAGCACAGAGGATGGCCCACAGATTGTTATGGCAGTCAGAAATTCCACACAGGGAACAGAGTGTAAGTGATTACATGCGAGGGGAAAGGGGTAAAAGATCAAAACTGGCACAAGTGTCACCAAACAGGTGGGGTAGGGCAGAAAAGCTCTGATGATTGGGAGGTTCAATTCAAACCAATTTAGATGCATATATTATTATAAATAATAAATGGAAAGCGATACATAACTCAGCATGTAATTCCATCTCTGGATTCTAATGGTTATATAAACCACTAGATCTTCAACCTCATGTTTCTTTATGCCATTAGAACCCCTTGATTGAATTACTGCCTTGTTACCTATGGTTGTCCATCTATTATCATCTTTGTTATACAGTCTACAAAGTATAAGAGTTGGATACAAACAGGACCATAGTGAGTAAACAGCAATCTGAAGTTTAAGGTAAAATATATTAAAGAATATTGGATGTGGTTACTAAACTAAGCATTCACATAATTTGTAACATGGCAATAAATGCCTTAGTCAAACAGTGTATTCCTATTCGTTAAAAGAATACAAGATCCGAATCGCTGGAGGGCTGGCAGGGGAAGAGAGATAAGCAGCGTCCCGACTGCTGCCATCTCCAGGGAGGAGGGCATAACCCGTGTTGGGTGACCGCTTACAGAGGCCAGAGGTAGGGCAACACATTGGGACACTGCTATGGGAGCATGACAGATGTCGGCTTATGCCCAGACGTCCCGCACCCAAGGGGAGAAAACTGGAAACACCAGCTCAGCGCCGCCGGATGATGGCTGCCTGATCTCCAGCACTGCCGGAGCCCTCTAGTGAGCCATCCCCCCACCTAAGCAGCCTCCCGGGGCCTAATGTGAATGTGCCAGGTAACCCCCCACTGGTGCCTTCCCTCTTGGAAGAGGGAGACCCACCCAGCGAAGGCTTACGCCGGGATACTCTGGGGGCAGCTGCGATGTGAGGTTGTGGGTGGAAGGACTCGAGCAAGGTCAGTAGGGGTTAGCCGGAGCCCCAGGGCGCCCCTGAAGGAGTGGGGGCGCTGGAGCTGAAGATGCAAAAAAAAAAAGAAAACACATGATTAAAGTTGAAGCAGGCATTAATTTTCTAGTAATGTCCACTAGTGCAGTACTGGAATACACCACACAGTTCACAGAAGAGTAATTTCTGAAGCAAGCACATGTTGTTTCCCGCCCAGTGGTATTCTGACAATCTCAGCAAAAAGTGTACTTGCGTAGCGATGAATAGCCACAATGTTACCTTCTCGATCTGCAATGTTATAGGCATCACGTCTGAAAACCAGCTCCATGAAGAAAGTGACATCCATATAGAAACTGGTTCCTGCATCAGTGGCAGTCCAATAAACATGAGGCAATTCACAATTAATAGCCCTGTAAATTTCAATAACTATTCCTCACCTGAAAAGCTGCCCCATAGAAAAGTGTAAAATGCAGATACAGAAAATGTTCATACAAAGCCTAGTAACATTTAGTGTTTATGTGCCTATTAACATAAGCATATTCGTTGTATTGTTTATTTCAAAACAAACCTTAGTATTTGTTTTATGAGTTATCTATTTCGTACAAGCACTTTGATCTAACTGGAATTGCACTTTTTAAAAAATAAATGATGATTGCTTGATTGTCAGATCTTAAAATGTTGCTGTTCTTCCGCAGTTGTTTTATGCTGTGGGGGGGGATGTTACACGTTGAAAAACAAAATTATTCCTTGAGCTAGCACTGTTTGCAGCTTCTCAGAGTGCAGTTAATGAATATGCAAATGTTTCAGAAAATGAATCCCACCATGTAATTCAAGCCTGCAGAGACAGTCAGCACCATTTACCGAGTAACACAGAAAGCATGTTATTATTTTTATCTAAAATGTAAAATGTGTTTCATTATTATAACAGAAGTGCTACTGAAATTGTAGTATGTGTTAAAATTCTGAATTTATTCCTTGAGTTCGCACTATTTGCAGCTTGTCGAGTCCAATTAATGAATATGCAGATCAATCCCAGAATGCAATTCAAGCCTCAGACAACTCTCACCACCATTAAGTGAGTAATACAGGAGGTTCCTACTTGTTTTTTGTAAACTGTACCATTTGTTTCATAATTATTCAGAACTGCTATAGTAACATTACATATAGTACCCACAATATAAGTAAATGTTACTGCTTTGAAAACCTATTAAAGCTGTTTAAACATGCAAAACTGTTTTTTATATCTATGAGTTAATAACTACACCAATGTTTGTAGCTTTTGTCATGTTACAAGTGCATTAAACCACTCTAAAAGGTGGGTTCTACTGGGGAATTGATGCCTGGTTTGTTGGTTAGAGCACCCCCACCAGGCATTAATTCTCTAACAGAACCCTCCTTTGTTGTGGTGTAATGCATACATAGCTACTGGCTGTGAAAATCTCTGATGGAACTTAAGAATGTATTACTAAAGTTATGTTTCATGCAGATATGCATATAGCAGTTATAAAATGGGGTTTGAAAAGTGGCTAAATCTAAAAACTTCACTGGTCAGAAAGTATCAGTTGACCACTGATTAACTTCTTTACAACAGCCTACCTAAATGAAAATAAACTCTTTCTCCAATAAAATAAAAATGTTTCCACTTTTTAAATGCAATAATCAGCATCAGGGCCTAGGTTTCTGCAAAATAAATCTACTTATGCAATAGGGGTGGACATAAACTGAGTGTGATAAATCCGTTTATCTGAGTAACTGTGGATAAATTTCATTTACCCACACAGTTACTTGTTTATCCACACAGTTCCACGTCTGCCCCCCCAACAGCTGCCGGCACTACTTTAGATCTTTCAGTTTCCCTCTACCATACTAATACACTGCACGTTCATGAACCAGCCTGACATGCCACCCGTAGCTTTATCCATCACCCTCTGCTTCTCTGATCATTCCTTTAAATCCTTTTATATAACCCAAGACTCGTTCCTCTCAAGAACTCTCCTTACTCATAAACTTAGTTTGGCAACACAAAACCTGCACTCGCGCTTCCTTCCTCCCTCTCTCCCATGCCACTGGCATTTGCCACTCGCTCCCAAAAACTCCACAACCTCTCAAAAGAATGAAATGGTACACTCAAACAAACCAAATGGATTATAAAATTGAAAAAGTTACCTCTGCCACAAAAAATGTATTTCTCGCTTGCCCTGTTATCCGAGAAACTCTCCTGCTCCCCGATCGCTAGAACCAGCCACCATGTTTCATAGGTTTTTTTCAAGCTAGAGAACAATAGTCCATAATGCTTGCCTATTATTTTAGTGTTGTTATATATATTTATCTTTATCTGTCATCATCAGATCCAAATTTTTTTGAATTTCTGAGAATTTTTCCCCCTCAGCCACTACAACCACCAATGAGCCTCTACATTGCAGCAATGTCATGATGCTGCAACACCTCAACGGTGCAAACAAGAAGTGGAGCAGCTTCTTTTAAAAAAAAATAAACCCGACAACTTTCAAAACACAACAAAAATGGCACACTTTAAAACAAAAATACAATATCACACATGATCTTCCCCCACTGCATAAATGAAATATGCGGGGGTCGACTGGGTGATGCATCATTTATCTTGTGTAGTTGTCATTGACCTCTCGTAACCATCACTAATGGCTCTGCCACTCATGAGGTCATTTTAGGTCAATAACTGCACAAGATAAATGATGTATCACACAGTCGACCCCCGCGTATCCCTTATTTCCCAGATTCATTTAAAACTGATAAATGATTTTAATACACAGTTAACTTCCCTCCCATTTTTCTTTCTGTGCAGGTTATGGTTATGTATTCTGATGTTCTTTGACCAATTTCTGATAAAGAAATAATCCGGGTGCCCACAGATTTACAGGGTTCCCACTCCTCAGCAGCTGTGTTCTCCCTTTTTATACTTTTAAGACATTCCATGACATCAGTTATACCGTTCCATGCTATTCTTCTGAATGACCTGAAACAGAAGCATAGACACTGATGGCAGAAAAAGACCAATGGTCCATCCGGTCTTCCCAAGTTCCCCATCTAACCCTGGGACCTACTGCCCATCTAGGTTCCTAGCCCCCTTCCCCCATTCTCCTTCCAGTTTCTGTCTCCCTGAGTCATCACTGTACCCTTCATTCTGTCTCAGCTGTACTTTTGAAACCATTAACTGTTTTAACACCATCTTTGACTGTTAGACTGTTCCACAGCTCCACTACTCTTTCTGGAAAATAATTCTTTCTCATGTTCCTCCTGAACCTCCCTCCTGTCAGTTTCAACTCATGCCCTTGTAACCTAGAACTAGAACTCAAGCTAAATAGTTCCTCACAGTTCACCTTGTTAATTCTTTTTAGGAACCTGAAAGTCTCTATCCTCTCTCTCCTCTCCCTTCTGGTCTTCAGTGAAGTACATGTTCAATGCCTTGAGGTGCTCTTTGTAAGACCTGCCCTGTTTGCCCTGAATCATCTTTGTTGTCCTGCACTGCACCATCTCCAGATTGTCACTATCTTTCTTGAGGTGAGGGCTCCAGAACTGGGCACAGTACTCTAGGTGTGGCCTCACTAAAGATTTTCGAAGAGGTAGTATTACCTCCTTCCTCCTGCTATTGATACTCCTGATACAACACAGCATCCTACTTTCCTTACCATGGGTCTTGTTGCATTGTCTTAATTGTTTGTGGGAGTCACTGATATTTACTACGAAGTCACATTCCTCAGCCACACTGCTACGTCTGACCCACCTATCCAGTACTCTGTGCTGGGGTTCTTATTCCCTGTATGCATTACCTTGCACTTTTTGATGTTGAATTTCAACTGCCAAACCTCAGACCATCCCTCTAGCTTTTGTAAGTCACTCTACTTCCCTGATTCCCTCACTGCTATTCACCCACTCATAGAGCTTAGTGTCATCTGTTAAAAGACACAGCCTGCCCTGGATTCCTTCTCCAATGTCGCTGATGAACATACCAAAGAGGAATGGGCCCAGGACAGATCTCTGTGGAATCCCACTCATGATCTCCATCTCTTCTGATTTTACCCCGCTGACCACAACCCTCTGCTGCTTCCCCTTTAGCCAGTTACCTACCCAGTTTACTAGGTCCTTAGCCGTATCCAGATCCTCCATCTTCTTCAACAAGCATCTGTGGGGCACCGAGTCGAAAGCCTTGCTGAAGTAGAAGTAGAGCAAATTCGTGGCATGGCCCCTATCCAATTCCCTCATCACCCAAAGAAACTACTAGTTTAGTTTGACAAGACCTCCTTGCCACAATCCCTGCTGTTTAGTATCATGGAGACCGCTGCTCTCCAGGTAGTCCATAAGGTCCTCTTTGACCAGGGACTCCATCAGCTTCCCTACGATAAGAGGTTACACTGACAGGTCTATAGTTCCCTGCTTGTTCCTCGTCTCCACCACCACCCCTCCTTATAGAGCAGAATTATGTCTACCACCCTCCAGCCCTTCAGTACTACCTCTGTCCATAGTGAGCTGTTGAATATTCCTACCAGCGGTTCAGCCAGTTCCGTAGCCAGTTTCCTGAATATCCGTGGATGCAACCCATCTGGTCCCAAGGCCTTATCTTCTGGACCCTTTCTCTTGCAAATACTGGCTGCCTCATCTCCAGGACCTCCTTAGTGGCTGCTTGAATGCCGCTCTCAGGCAAGAAGGCAAAGACCCTCCTTTCTCCCTAGTGAAAACTGAGCAAAAATAATCATTAAGGATGGCAGCCTTTTGCCCGTCTGTCTCTATCACCCTAATTCCTTCTGATAGCCTAATGATTCCACCCTTTTGGGGGGGGTATTTTCTCAGCCATTGACCCCTTCTGCAATACACAGCTCTCTGCCTGCTTTTTTTCTCCCTAACTACCCTCTCTGACACTATATTTCACCAGTAAGTATTCTCCCAATTCTTCCTCCCCCTCCTTTTGCTGGTACTTGTAAAAGGCCTTTTTATGGCCTTCACTACTTCCCTGACTCTTGCTGAAAACCATGATGGTTTCTTGAACTTGTTCCTTTTGGTTACCATTGTCATGCACAACATAGATGCCTCGGCAATGGCCCTTTAATTACCCCATCTCTCTTCCAGCTCACCTATGTTGTGTACCTGACTAACTTCCCTGACCAGCTCCTTCAGCCTGTTGAAATCCACCCTCCTAAAATCAAGGACTTCAATTCTTGATTGGGGTTTTTAGTCCCAAGGGCCAGATCAAACCAAATGGAGTCACTGTTGCTCTTCCCTAGTGGCACCTCTACTCTCACAGCTCTTACCACCTCTGAGTTGGTAAGCATCACATCTAGACTTGCAATCTGCCTGGGTTTCGTAACTATCTTGTACCAGGACATAGTCCTGGACTGCATTCAACAAGCCGTGACGTCTGGCATTCCTGGCCCACTGGAACAACCCAATCGATGTCTGGCAGGTTCAGCTCACCCACCACCACTACTTCTCCTTTCCCATCCCTTATCAAGTTCTGCATAGCTCTCTGTCCTCTCCTTCCATTGCCCTGGAGGTCTGTAAGTCACCCCAAAGTGTAGTTTCTTGACTGAGGCTGCCATGAGCTCACCCATAGTGACTCTGAACCCCCATTATTACCCCTGAAACACCCATCCCACACCACTTCAATGCCATCCCTGACATAGAAGGCTACTTCTCCCCCTCTACCTTTTCCTCTATCCCTCATGAACACGCACCCAGGGACCATCAGGTCCCAGTGGTTATTATCTGAAGCCCATGTTTTCATGATGATCAGAGTCAGTGGCTCAGCAGTTTGCACACTCGCCTCTGAGGCCAGAAGATCAAAAGATTGTGGGTTCTAGCCCCACAACAGACACTTGGGGTAAATTCCAATAATAGAAACAGAAATCTGCTGGCAGAAAAGGACCCATTGGCCCATCCAGTCTGCCCAACACCCCCAGTCTGGTTTATCTTACCCCTCCATTTCATGCCATTTGAACTTTTATTTAGCCCCATATAGTTGTCCCAAGCCCTCTTGAATTTGTTCACCGAATCTACCCCCACCACCTATTCTGACAGCCTATCCCAAGGACCCACCAATCTCTCAGTGAAGTACTTCCCCCTCGCATTTCCTCCAAATCTGCCCTCCTCCAGCTTGAATGTGTGTCCCGTAGTTAGTTTGTTTTCACTCATCCTGAATATGCTACCCTCCCTCACCTTGTTTATTCTCTTCAGATGTTGGAAGTTTTCTACCATATCCCCACCTTTCCCTCCTCATCTCCAGTGTGTACAGGTTTAGTTCCTCTAGCTTCTCCTCATATAACCTCTGGTGCAGCCCCTGAACCATCTTGGTTGCCCTTCTCTGGACCCTTCCAATCTGTCTCTGTCATCCTGTAAGTGAGACCTCCAGAATTGGACCCGTATTCCAGATGTGGTCTGACCATAGTTTTGTATAGTGGTATGAACATCTCCTTCCTCCTGCTTGCAAAGCCCTTCCTATGCATGTCAACATTCTGTTAGCCTTCCCAATTGCCTTATTGCATTGGTTCCCCACCTTCAGGTCATCTGAAATGATGATCCCAGGTCCCTTTCCTGCACAGTTACCTCAAGTCCCCCAAGCCAGTATTTTGCCCTTGGTTTCTACTCTATGTGCATAATCTTGCATTTTTGCATTGAATTGTAATTGCCACTTTCCTGACCACTCCTCCAGCTTGACCAGGTCCTCCCTCATTTTTTCCACTTCTCCCGTTGTGTCCACCCTGTTACAGATCTTCGTGTCATCTGCGAACTGACACACCTTCCCATTCAGGCCTTCTGAAATGTCCCTAATGTATATGTTGAATAGTATGGGACCCAACACAGACCCTTGAGGAATTCCACTCAACACCCTTCCCTCCATGGAGTGCACCCCATTTACCACCACCCTCTGAGTTCTACCCTCCAGCCAGTTTTCCACCAGTTTACTATTTTGCTCCCCACCCTAAGCTACCCAACTTGCTTGTAGTCTCCTGTGAGGGATGGTGTTGAGGCTTTTCTGAAGTTTAGATAGGCCATTTCCACCGCCCTCCTGATCACATATTCTTCACTCCATCAAGAATTCAATCGTTGGTCTGACTACGACCTACCTGTGAACCATGCTGGTTTTCATCCATTAGTCCTCCTCCCCAGACATTGTGCCAGCCTTTCCTTTATAAGTGTTTCGTCAGCTTACCCATCACCAAGGTAAGGCTAACCAGATGATAGTTGCCCAGCACTTCCTTTCCTCCCACTTTGTGCAACGGCACCACATCAGCCCTTTTCCAATCCCCGGGCTCTCCTCTTGTTTAGAGACAGATTAAATAACTTTGTGAGTGTGCCACTGGCTCTCCCTTAACTCCTTGAGCACCCTGGGGTGGAGTTCATGGGACCCCATTACCTTGTCCGTCCACTTGGTTTCTAACCCTCCAACACCCTAACCTCGGAAAAGGGGCTCGTGTCCATCTCCTGTCCCCTTTCCCTGTTGTTTAGCACTGGCCCTGTCCTTCTTCCTCAATCGTGAAGATTGAGGTAAAGTATTTGTTCAGCAGATTTGCTTTCTCCTCATCTTCCTCTATCACAGCTCCCCTTCCCCTCTTAGCCTCATAATCCCCTGCTTGCTTTCCCTGCATTCACTTACATACCAGAAAAAATTTTGTTTCCCCTTTTGGTCTCCCTCGCGATCTTCTCCTCCGTATCCGCTTTAGCGCTCCTGACTATTTTCCCCACTTCCTTTAGCTTCTCCCTGTAAGTTTCCTTATCCTCCATCCCCTGTGAAGCTTTGTAGGTCCTGAACACCTTCTTTTTTTCCCTGACTGCTCTGTTTACCTCTGTTGCAAACCAAAGTGGTATTCTCCCTCTCTTGCATTTACTCACTATCCTGATGCACCGTTCTGTCACCATCAGAATTCCCCTCTTTATTGCTCCCCATAATTCCTCAACTCCCACTAGATTCTCTTTCCCTTCTAGTTCCTTCTTGAAAACTTCTTTCATTTTTTTTTTTTTTAACACCTATTATTTTCTCTTCTACTGCCGGCTTGTCCTCAGGAGGGTGCCCTCAGCCCAGACCCCCGGCATCTACCAGCCGACATTCACCCAAACTCCAAGGCTTGCCCCCGTGGCGGGTGGTGAGTTCCCAAACCCACCAAGGTCTGGATTTAGTGGGCCAGTGCCATGGCTAGCCCAGAGCGGGCCGGCGCCCTCCGCCACAGCAGTGTGTTTTCTTTGCTCTCCCAGGAGTCGGGGCATGCAGTGTCGCCTGCGGAGGAATGCGCTGCAGCTCCTCGGGCGTCTGCCCGACTCCTCCCCATCTTAGTAGTGTGGCGCCTTGTCCCCCAGCCTCCACCGGGGGGGCGAACAAGCACCAACCACTGGAAACCCCCCTCCCGGAAAAGGAGAATAGTCTATCGGATGCTCAATCCTTCTCCTTCCCTGCCAACCCCTGGTGACCCATGCTCGTTCCTGAACGTGGGTCACTGACGTAGCACGAGGTAAGGCGTCCAGTGCCTCAGCCCTCAGCGCCACTGGGCCAGCTATAATTTTTTTTTTAAATCCGCTTTCCTGAAGTTCAGTACCCTAGTAGGGGACCTATAATTATCCGCCCCAGTCTGAACCTTGCCATCCTGTGGTCACTATCTTCCAGATTTTCTCTGATCTCCACATCCTCAACACTATCCCCATTGGTCATTACCAGGTTGAGTATGGCCTCTCCCAGCTGGTTCCCAGACCAGCTGCTGAATAAATGCCTCCTGTACTGCTCCAACAGCTCCCTGCTCCTTTCAGATGCTGCTGTTGGATTCTCAATGTTGTAGTGCAACATGGGAGATGCTGCACTCCTGAGGTGCTGTATTTCAAATGAGACATTAAAACTGAGGACCTGTCTGCCTGTTTTGGTGGTTGTTCAGTTGGATGTTAAAGATCCCATGGTACTTCTCAAAAGAGTAGCACTGTAGTACATCATATGGGGGATGCTGTGCTCCTGAAGTGCTGTCTTTCAGATGAGACATTAAACTGAGGACCGTCTGCCTGTTTTGGTGGTTGTTCAGGTGGACGTTAAAGATCCCATGGCACTTCTCGAAAAGAGTAGGGAAATTTTATTAAGCTTCAAAACAATCATACAAAAATACATCAAAGTTAAATGAAATAAAAATGTACAAAACAAAGGAAAATCACAAATAATCACAACCTTTCCTATGAATTTAAAAGAAAACTGAAAAAAATCACCACTTCCCCAGAAACTGAAATCATATCCACCCAAAAACTGAAAACCATAATATACTGTATAATCATAATATAATATACTTCTTATACACAATCATTGCATATCACTTCCTTTTGTTCATTAAAAACAAAGCTCCCAGAAAGTTGATACTGTAATATTTATCTAGAAAAATCATCCCACTCAGTGTATGCCTTCCATAAATAATCACTTGCATTTTCACCCGAGTCCTTTTTCATAGAGATATATTTTGTATGTAACCCCTAGATGGCGCTATCCCAGGGGCTACTACCCCTGCCTGATTTGTCACTAACAGGTTGAGGGCCTGGATCCAATGGCGGGTGCCTCCACCCAGAGGTCAGGGTTTGCAATAGTTAAACTTACTTGGTCACAGCCATCTGGGACACTGCAACCCCTTTCTTCCCACTAGTGGCCCACACAATATATCAGAATTACCTTCACAGTATACACTTACCCCAGGGCTGGTTCAGGCACTGGGACCTCCTGTAAAATAAGATACAGTGCAACAATCACAGTACAATACTTTAACATAGACAAATACCTCAGGCAGTATAATTTTGCTGAAACAAGCAGCTCTGATTTATTTGAGAATATAACAAGGACGAGAAATCAAGTTAATTAGTATCACTTTACTCATCTACCTATGGCTCTGTGCAGGCCTATCCCTACCAGTTACTGTCCCTGGGTACCCAAGCCCTAGTGGCTAGTCCAAACCGTGGCAGCTGGTGGGGCCCTTTCCCACAGAGAAAAGAAAATTAGTTTAAACAGTCAGCAGTACAGTGATTCCATTTGGATTCAATGTGGCAATTCAACAAGGGCGACCCTGAATTAGTACTCACGACCTCCAAACAAGATAGGGTCCTTCAATGTCAGCAGGGCTACTCTTGAGCTCCACGAGACTCCTCACACATTTATATGGCAAACTGCAACAGGCAAAGTCCTTTAATGGCAGCAGGATTCACTTGAGCTAACCAAGCCTCCTCACACATTTATATGGTGAACAGTAACAGGCAAAAGTCCTTTAATGGCAGCAGGATTCACTTGAGGTACACAAGCCTCTTCACACATGTATATGGTAAAACAGAAAGTACTATACCAGGCAGGCTGCTTCTCTATCCGATCGCAATTACTGCACAATACCGGGAGAACACACAGCAGATTCAGTTCCTGACAGACCGAGTGCAATTCAGCAATTTCTCCAGTCTTCTACAGGGTGAGCCTGGTTTCTACTCTTCAGATATCCTTTGATTCTCTTCACAGGGCCAGTTCAGTCCTAACAAGCAGTTACACAAGCTGCAGACGGAACTCTGGGCCTTACACCGTTTCCCGACTAAATTGCACACTGAAAAGCACAGGGCTCCTTCCTTCTTCACTGCCAGAGCTCAACTGAAACTCCAACAGACAAAACCGGGTACTTCCTTTGAGTTCCTCCCAGTTCTTGACTGGATTGGCTGTCACTCACAATAGACTGCTCCTGTTGGTCAAAAAGGCGAAGTCTAAACTACATCTCCAGAGTCACTGCCCATACAATCTTCTTGTGGCTGGCTCAGATTATGAGTCAAGTTCTGATTCGTGCAAGGCACCATTTGAAACTAGCTTACCCCACACTGATTGGTCCAGTTCAGCAGTTCAAAACCAGAATGGAGAACTAGGCAGACACAGTTCTGACTGCAAAGAAAGCAGGTTAGACAAACTGTAATTTCATTATTACTCTAAATGGTTTCTGGCAAACAGTTACATCTTTCAGATAGGTTCCTTTGCACTCTAGTGACTGCAAAAATGGAGTGAATTGGCAGCAGCTCGGTGGTACTCAATCAAAAAACACAGAGTCCCCATACAAACTAATTATGTCTGCAAGCAGACAGCTCTTAAAAGACAGTACCAGAGGTTCTAAAAACACTCACTGATAAATGGCTTAAGCATGAAACACCATACAGGCTTGGAGCATTCAAGCAAGCTCCTGGAAGTCTTTGGGAACCCCCATTTGCAGGGGGTTACACCCTTCCTGGCCTGGGAAAGCTTGCGTCGCGTCACAGCAAGTACCCATAGGTTTTAACTGCAACCATATACATTTGCATTAGGCTCACACATGTAATCATCAGTCAATATATAATTTTACCAAGAACACATTTCTGAAAACATTGCAGTCGTCACTCTTTACACAGTATTACATACACATTGTACCATAACTCAAGTTATTACCTCTTGTACATGAAACCTGAAGAGGGCCCTTCCATCAGTTACCTTGGGGCTGGATGGGACAAGGGCACCATACTTAGAGGGCAACACAAGTAACTTGAGTTAGCACTGACGCTCAGTTTGGGCAATGAGCTCGGGGACACATACACTCCTTTATGGACAACATTGAGAGGCAGATCCACTGGCGGCCCAGGGAATCATAACTGAGGTGCACCACAGGCTTTACAGCTCGACCAGTCTTTCTAGGGGAACTGTTACAGTCTCTGCACTCTGAGCCTCATTTTCAGCATTGTCCTCACTTGTCAGGGAGTCTCCATGGGGGTAGAGAGGCTAGAACTCAGGGCACTTTCAGCTCCAGGAGTTACAGTTTCTGAGTCCACAACATTTGGCTCGCATGGAGAGCTTTTGGACACTGGCAGTGGACTGTCAGGGCACTCAAAATACTCTTCTTGTTCTGGTGTATCACCAGTCTGACCCAATCCATCATTTCCTCCTGAAAGCTCAAACAGTTCAACCATGCACAATGATTCCATTTCATCTGATCTGATGCTTTGCACTTCACTTTCTGGGAGCATTGGCTCCAGGGACGAAGCTGGGGGCTTGGGCAGTCCAGAAGGCCCAGCTTCATCTCCAGTATTGACTAGGGGATTGCCCCGAAACAATTGACTCAGTTCGTAAGAAGGATAGTATTCACAGTCACTCTCACTTTCTTCCGATATGGACTGACAGTCATGCTCAACTGGGACTTGTGGAGGGGAACACTTTAACTTTGCTTCTGTAGGTGCAGACTTTCTTGATCTTTTCTTAGCAGCAGCTCTAGTCACTGGTCCAGAGGGGCATCTTCTAGGGGCTCAGACTCAATTAAGATTTGTCCAATGGGCAGTAAATGATTTCTATGCATTGTTTTACATCTTTTGAATTATTCTCAGGCCTTACTTTGTACACTGGCAGATCATCTAGTTTGCCCACTACAATGTGAGGGAGATGGTGCCATCTGTCAGCAATCTTGTGCTTGCCATGCAGTCCCAGATTTCTTAGCAATACCGATCTCCCTCCTGGAGTTCCTGTGCTTTCATCTTTTATCATACCTTTCTTTGTTGGCCAGATTTCTTTGGCAGCCATGGTTTGAGCCAGTTAGTACGCATGAGTTAGCTGGGCCTTTAACTTTTGCACATACTGTAAATAGTTGTCAGCTTGAACCCCATCAGGAGAGACCCCAAAACACAAATCTACGGTAGTCGAGCTTCTCTTCCAAACATCAGGCGGTAGGGGAGAACCCAGTGGCATCACTTTTGGTGCAGTTATAAGCATGTACCAGGGTGCTAATTTGTTGGCTCCATCTAGTCTTGTCCTTTGGGTGCAGGGTGCCTAGCATATCTAGCAAAGTGCGGTTGAAGCATTCAGGCTGTGGGTCCCCCTGGGGGTGGTAAGGAGTGGTTCTGGACTTTCTCACTCCCCACAGAGAAAGCATCTCTTTGATCAGACGACTCTCAAAAGTCTCTCCCTTGATCAGAATGGATTCTTTGTGGAGCCCCATAGTGAACAAAAAGTTTTCTACAAGTACTTTGGCTACAGTGGATGCTTTCTGGTCTTTGGTGGGGAAGCTTGGGCATATCTCGTGAAATGGTCAGTGACCACCAGCACATTACTGATATTTCTTTGATCTGACTCCAAACTCAGAAAATCAATACAGACCAGCTCCATGGGTGCACTGGTGGTTATGTTAACAAGGGGCAGCCTCTGGAGCAAAGCTTTCCTCTGTAAGCAGCAACTACAATTTCGAATGTTTGTTCCATATCAGCCCTCATCTTAGGCCAATAGAATCTGGATCTCACCAAGTCAAGTGTTCTGTCTATACCAAGGTGCCCCTGTGGTTGTGCAAGGACCTCAATACTGAGTCTCGAAAGGCAGTGGGCAGCACCAGTTGTTGTTTGTCTACTTGTCCCCTCTGTCTACTGTTTCTCTGTATAACAGTTTATTGATCAGTTTCAACTTAGGACCTTCTTTGTATAACAGTGCAGTTCTCAAATCAGTGGGCGTAATTTGGACACATCTTTCCTGCATGAGGGCTTCTAAAGCTGATTTGATCATAGGATTGCGGGATTGAGCCCTGAATACTGTCATTGTCCAGCTGAGGCAGTGCACCAATGTCTATTGCAGAAAAGTGGCAATAAGCAGCAGGTATGCAATTCTCAGAGGTCCCAAACAATCCACCATGCAGTCCACTGCGTCCGTGGACATTTGTTCCTCCCTGTCAAACTTCCGGAGAGTGCCGAATGTCAGGTTCTGTCGGACCCAATCATTCTGGGAACAGGCCTCCGGAGAGAGCATCAGCATCTATGTGGTTCAGACCTGCTCGTATTCGAGAGCATAGTCATATGTAGATAATACAGAAAGCCACCTGTGGCCAGTGGCATCCAACTTAGCTGAGGTCTGCACATAGGTCAAAGGATTATTGTCAGTTTTACTAGTATTTTAGCCCCATACAAGTACTCATGGAATTGGTCAACAATAGCCACTTCAAAGCTAGGAACTCTAACTTATGTACAGGATAGTTCTTTTTGGATGGGGTCAGGCTTCTACTGGCAAAGGCCACTGGTCTCAGGCCATTCTCGTGCTCTTGGTACAACACAGCCCCCAACCCTTGCAAGCTAGCATCAGTGTGCAGGACGTAAGGTTTTCTTGGATCGGCATAGGCCAGCACTGGAGCATGGGTAAGTTGATATATGATCTCATGAAAAGCAGTCTCACAATCAGGAGTCCAGCGGGCCCCAAGTACTTCACTCGGATGAAAATACACTCTTTCAGTCTTGAGGGACGCTGACTTTTGGTATTTTTTGTGGGTTGGGGGATACCCTTGAGTAAGGTTAAGTAAAGGGCGGATCACTCTTGAATAGTCCTTGATGAAACGCCGATAATAACCACAGAATCCCAGGAATCTTTGCAGTTCTTTTAGATTTTTGGGCTGTGGCCAGGTGGTCAAGGCCTCAACTTTACTTGGGTGGTCTCTATTCCTCGGTGGATACTATGTGTCCCACATACTTTACTGATGTTTGAAAGAATTGACACTTATCAATGGACAGTTTAAGGCCAAAGTCCTCCAGTCGGTCCAATACCTTAAATAATCTGCTCTCATGTTCCTCCAGTGAGCTGCCAAACACAATAACATCATCTAGGTATACCAGGCACTCTAGTAAGTTCATGTCCCCACTGCGCTCCATCAATCGTTGAAAAGTGGCTGGGGCACCTGAAATCCCTTGAGGCATCCTCATAAATTCATAGAAACCAAGCAGACAGATAAAGGCTGTCTTCTCACGGTCCTCTGGGGCCATCGGGATCTGGTAGTACCCACTGCGGAGATCCAACACAGAGAACCACTTGCTCCCGTTTAGGCAGTCCAAAGCATCCTGAATGCGGGGCATTGTGTACTGATCAGGGATAGTCCGCCGGTTTAAGGTGCGATAATCCACACATCATACTGTCCCATTCTTTTCCTCCACTACCACAATGGGGAAGCATAAGGGCTTCTGGATTCTTGTATTACACCAGCAGCTAACATCTCTTGCAGATGCCGTCTCACATCATCTATGTCAGCAGGTGCCAGGCGTCGAGACCTCTCACGAAATGGTCTTTCGTCATGCAGCGGATATTGTGCTCAGCTCCTTGCATGCATCCTATGTCCCATTCCTTTAAAGAAAACACCTGGTCTCTCTGGGCAAGCTTCTCACTGATCTCACTTTCCATTCAGCTGGCAATGAGTCACCGAAATCAAACAAGTCAGGCGTTACTCTGTCATTCTTCCTTGAACTCTTGCTGCTGGGTAGCACTGCAGTGTCTGCACAATGCACATTAGCCAGGATGCAACCTCTATTTACTCGAATGTCTCTTTCAGACACATTATGAACTTGGACCATTACCCTTCTGGCATAAGCATGGGCTCTAGCGGGCAAAATACTAGCTTGACCAGCAGTCCCTCTGGCAATTTTCCATCGCCTGGTGCATCCAACATTAATATTTTATTCTTAACATCCTTCCGATCCGGACCTCTCCCTGTAAGGTACACTGGGCATTTGGCGCCAGGATCAGAGACTCAGGATCCTTCTTCCATACAATTCGACCGGTTCCTCTGGTTCTGTTTTTCAGCATCTCTCTGTGCCTCATAGGCCTTCTTAATTAAAGCCGAACTCTTAAAGCTCTACTAGTCTTTGACCCTGTTTTTCATAACATAACTGTGCCAGCCTTCCAACATATGAGCATTTGTTCCAATCAACAAAGGGACACCATCATACAGTCCAGTGGGGGACACACTAAGGCTAGGGTCTCTACTTGTTCGGCCACTCCAGCCACGGAGGTGGGGAAAGACAGCCAAATCGGATGTACCCGGAATGAGGTGAGCCTTCTCACTTAACCCCATACATGCAGTCCTTCTAATGGTTGTAAGGTCGTCTGACAAATGCTTCTGATACCAATCTTGGAACATAATTGTCACTAGGAGCCACTGTCTAATACAGCTCTTGTAGACACTCCATTCACCTTTACAGTGGTCTCCATGGAGGACCCACTATTCTGGACCACTCTGAGAGGCGGTGGTGGGGGCCTGGGCAACTGACCTTGCCACAAAAAGGCGTGAGTTAGCATTTTGGTGCCCTCACTAGGATCATTTTGTGCACCTCTTAACCACTGATTTGTTCTCTAAGCTCTCCTTGTAGCCTATATGCAACTTTGTCAGTGTCTTTTGGGACCGGCATTCCCTCTTCATGTGCCCATCCTTCCAGTAATTATAGCAAAACATACTTTCTGGAGTTTGAGCTGGCCGGGCGCCACACTGGGAGCCAGGCGGGGTACTACTAACTGGAAACCTTGTGCCATCTCTGTCTGCGGCGTGATAAGCATTTGGAGACATCTCGTCAGTTTCTCCACTTCCATGGTCAAGGAATTGAGTTTGGAGCTGTTATCAGCAGGAGATACATGGGTGGGCCCCACCCCTCTAGCAGATGTAGTCGGATATAGGTCAGCCCGACTTGCAGGCGTGGCCTTCATAAAGGGACTGTTTTGAATTCCGGATCTCTCTCAACAGTTCGCCCCATTGTGGCATATCTTTTCCTTGTCAGAGCACTCATTTACTGTCAACCTCTGCCCTGAACCACTTGATGGGTCACCCTCAGTCACTCGGTCGTAGCCGCAGCTATTGGTGCAGGTCCCTCCCGAGGTCGCCTTTTCTCAACTCCTCAATTTCTCATTAACTCATCATAGGAGGTGGGATTCCAGTCGATTTGCCAGGCGTAACTGGAAGCAACAGCAGTTCTGAGAAGGGGCAGACTTAAGGATCCTGTCCAGCCTGGTTCGGTCCAGTTCAATCGCTGGTAAACTACCCTTTCTGAGGCATTCTTGCAACAATTTTCCAGCCGAGATACATACACAGACAACAACTCCTTGGTACTGTTGTGCATTTCTTACTCTCCACCATAGATCCTCATCAGAATCTGGGCTCCCATACACATTCTCCAAGGCCTCAAGATAGGCCTGTGCAGTCACTTCAGGGTTACTGGCCCGTTTAGCAGGATGGTAGCCAGGGGCGGGACACCGGAGGCTCTCAATAACCCTCTTTCGGCACCCCGACTTCCGAGCATTGCCATTCTAGCACTTGGGGCAACATAGTCTATCCAGGTCTCCAGTCATCCTCCCTTGGGGGTGGGGAGGTGCCAGAGAAGATCCTCAACCTTCGGTAAGAGTCGTGACTAATGGCAGGTATAGAAATAGGAGTCTGCATTGGTTCAGCCACCATTACGGGTACTGGAGTGGGAGAGGGTGTCGGGGAGGAACACCCCGGGTGGCAGGAATAGTTTCTTCAAGTCCTCCACAGTTTTCCTTCCCCAGCAACCATTTAGTAAATTTCTCCTCAAAAGTTTCAGACAGTGGTGGGCTCATTAACCCCGGGTCTTCACTGTGCCGTTATCACTCTCCAGGCAGTGAGGGCTCCCTCTGGGGTAATGGTCTGTGGCACTTTGAAGCTATCTATGGGATCATAAACTCTACTAGGGCCAGGAAAGTGTGGGTGAGCAGATTAGCATGCCGACCCACCACCACAGGGTTTTGTAAACCTTCCACCTTGGAAAGTACTCCTGTACAGTGTCCGTATTGATACCCAGGGGGATGTCCAGGATAAGCACAGCATTTTGGGGGTCAATCTCTTCCCCAGTACACCACTCCACCAGCCGGTGCACAGCCACTTCTGTCGGGGTACCCATTTTTTTCTTAACAGTGGTTCGTAAATATGGCCACTAGAGGACACACAATCCCAGCGGTGAGCCTCCATGATGTAACCCCTAGATGGCGCTATCCCAGGGGCTACTACCCCTGCCTGATTTGCCACTAACAGGTTGAGGGGCCTGGATCCAATGGCGGGTGCCTCCACCCAGAGGTCAGGGTTTGCAATAGTTAAACTTACTTGGTCACAGCCCTCTGGGACACTGCAACCCCCCTTTCTTCCCACTAGTGGCCCACACAATATATCAGAATTACCTTCACAGTATACACTTACCCCAGGGCTGGTTCAGGCACTGGGACCTCCTGTAAAATAAGATATAGTGCAACAATCACAGTACAATACTTTAACATAGACAAATACCTCAGGCAGTATAACTTTGCTGAAACAAGCAGCTCTGATTTATTTAGGGGAATATAACAAGGAAAGGGAAATCAGGTTAATTAGCTTATCACTTTACTCATCTACCTATGGCTCTGTGCACAGGCCTATCCCTACCAGTTACTGTCCTGGGTACCCAAGCCCTAGTGGCTAGTCAAACCGTGGCAGCTGGTAGGGGCCCTTTCCCACAGAGAAAAGAAAAATTAGTTTAAACAGTCAGCAGTACAGTGATTCCATTTGGATTCAATGTGGCAATTCAACAGGGGCGACCCTGAATTAGTACTCACGACCTCCAAACAAGATAGGGTCCTTCAATGTCAGCAGGGCTACTCTTGAGCTCCGAGACTCCTCACACATTTATATGGCAAACTGCAACAGGCAAAGTCCTTTAATGGCAGCAGGATTCACTTGAGCTAACCAAGCCTCCTCACACATTTATATGGTGAACAGTAACAGGCAAAAGTCCTTTAATGGCAGCAGGATTCACTTGAGGTACACAAGCCTCTTCACACATTTATATGGTAAAACAGAAAGTACTATACCAGGCAGGCTGCTTCTCTATCTCGATGTAATTACTGCACAATACCGGGAGAACACACAGCAGATTCAGTTCCTGACAGACGAGTGCAATTCAGCAATTTCTCCAGTCTTCTACAGGGTGAGCCTGGTTTCTACTCTTCAGATATCCTTTGATTCTCTTCACAGGACGGATTCAGTCCTAACAAGCAGTTACACAATCTGCAGACCGGAACTCTGGCCTTACACACGTTTCCCGACTAAAACTGCACACTGAAAAAGCACAGGGCTCCTTCCTTCTTCACTGCCAGAGCTCAACTGAAACTCCAACAGACAAAACCGGGCACTTCCTTTGAGTTCCTCCCAGTTCTTGACTGGATTGGCTGTCACTCACAATAGACTGCTCCTGTTGGTCCAAAAAGGTGCCAAAGTCTAAACTACATCTCCCAGAGTCACTGCCCATACAATCCTCTTGTGGCTGGCTCAGATTATGAGTCCAAGTTCTGATTCGTCCAAGGCACCATTTTAGAGCTAGCTTACCCCACACTGATTGGTCCAGTTCAGCAGTTCAAAACCAGAATGGGGAACTAGGCAGACACAGTTCTGACTGCAAAGAAAGCAGGTTAGACAAACTGTAATTTCATTATTACTCTAAATGGTTTCTGGCAAACAGTTACATCTTTCAGATAGGTTCCTTTGCACTCCTAGTGACTGCAAAATGGAGTGAATTGGCAGCAGCTCGAGTGGTACTCAATCAAAAACACACAGTCCCCATACAAACTAATTATGTCTGCAAGCAGACAGCTCTTAAAGAGACAGTACCAGAGGTTCTAAAACACTCACTGATAAATGGCTTAGCACGCAAACACCATACAGGCTTGGAGCATTCAAGCAAGCTCCTGGAAGTCTTTGGGAACCCCCATTTGCAGGGGGTTACATTTAATTCTTGAAGGTTAAAAACATATCATGGAGATGTACCTCCTCGTTTCGTAATATCCTCTGACACCGAGCCTGCCAGACTGTCCACTTAATACAAGCTAGAATAACATGTACTGTACCCTTCTTCCATTTCCTCCAATTAGGCAATATCTGCCCTTGTACCAAAATGTTATAAGTCATAGTAGAAAAGATAGCTTCCTTCCACATAGATGCTAATAGAGACCAAAACCAGTAATGCAGACACAATCAAAATACATATTCTTTATAGTTTCAATGGTTCCTGTCAACCCCTTTCAGTACATATCCTTTCATCTAGACTTTCATGTTTCTGGTTTCCTTTAACATTAATCTTGCCATGTCCACAGAGCCAAACAATATCCTGCTTTTTCAAAGTAATTCTATTTTCTGTCATACCATCAAGCAATTGTGCACAATCAAACAGTATAGCGCAGTGGTTTAAGGCTCTGAGCTGCAAATCTGGAGACCTGGGTTTGAATCCCCCAGCTCCCCCTTGCATACTGTGTGACCCTGAGCAAGTCACTTAACTTCCCTGTGCTCCCAGGCTGCACCTGTAAACAAGCTTTCAGCTTAGTGTGCTACTCCTGGTTAAACAATCTGGAAAGTCCGGGTTCAAGTAGAAACACAGGCTCATCAAAGTAACATTTTTCCACCAGTGTTTTATAAAATTGTTTTTTTGTCATATTCAAAAAACATGTTAACTCTATTTCCACATACGGACATAGCATAATATGGTCTGTACATAACATGGTAAAGTTTGTCTGTAACATGTCATTTGCCTCTTCCCCAAGTTGTCAAAAAACCTGCACCCCATCCTGCATCCTACTGGTACCTGCATCTGTTCGTCCCACTAGTAATGGCCTTATGTTTGAATAAAAGAAATTAGTAAAAAAATACACCAGGGGTTGTTAACATATTAAGCCCTCCTTATTTCCATGTTCTGTATGTGTGCACTCTCTTTACCAGGTTGAGTCTGCTTCCCTATAGTAATAAGAAAAAAACTCCTAAGATTTGCGTATGCATGTCAAAAGGTAACGGGTATATGTAAGATGTATATAAAAAAAAATGGAGCTATACATGCCCTGATAAGACGTATTCATTTCTTTCTGGTCATTTTCCATGATTTCCATGTCTGTACTTTCTGTAAGGCTGTATTATATGCCAATTCCCAATTATGCCTTTCACTTCTTTTGTCCCAAATTCAATTCCCAAATTCTTAAAGGCCCTTCTGCCACAGGGATTGTGGACTCAGGGTCCACATGTGCACCAATGGCTAGCACAGTGCTTTTGAATAATGTATGCATATCCCTGTATCTACTGAAACTTTTCTATCAGATGTAAAGCTTTCTGTCTATCCTGCAAAGTAGCTACTGTCAGAACACAATCATCTCGTATGCCATGATTTTCTACACACGCTCCAGTTTACTCTGTACTGGCGTGATTTCAGCTGTATTCTCTATCAAGCGCAGCATCAGATCTAATCCAAAGACATATAAAAGTGGAATTAATGGCACCCCTGTCGCACCCCCTTCCTCACATATACTGGTATACCTAAGTGCCTATTAATCAGGGGCGTCGTCTGTACATCCTTATACAGAAGCTCTATGAAATTTATCTGCTCTGGTATGCCATATAACTTCAAAACTTTCCAAATATGTTCTTGTTTAATAGCGTTGAACGTCTTCTCCGGATCAATGGACAGTAAGTATCCTTCTGTGTACAAGGCCATCCCTTGTTCAGTTATCTCCCTGACATAAATCAAATTTTGGTAGATATTCCCACCTGGGATTGCACATGTTTGGGTGTCCAAAATAAGTTTTTTGAACCTTTGCTAGTCGAGCTGTCAAAATTTCGTTAATATTTTACAATCTGTAGTGAGCAAACTTAAAGGCTTCAATTCTGTATGTCTCACGGATCTCCTTTTTATATAAAAAAAATCATAATGCCTTCTTAATACTTCTACATAATCTATATTCCTGTTGTATCGCCTCATATACTGTTGCCAGCACAGGTACCAGCAGTGGCGGAGCCAGAGGGGGCTGGGCGGTCGCCCCTCCTGGCTGCGCCAGTGGAGTGAGTGGTGCCCACCACCATCTTTATTCAATGTTTAGTACCCATTGTGGAGCCTGTGATTGACTGAATGGCCCCCCCCCAGCTCCCAAATGATCCCAAACCTGGCTCCGCCACTGGGTGCCAGCTGTTCTATAAAAGCTTTATAAAAATAATTTGGTATGCCATCTGTTCCAGGAGTTGTATTCGTTGATAGTTTTCCAATAGCTAATTTAATTTCTTCACTAGTTATTGGCAGAAGCAAATCTGCTTCCTCTGTTCGAGTAAGAGACGGGGTATCCAAATCATTATACATTACCCTCCAAGACAGTGTTCTCCTTATTTTTGGAATGTATGAACTATATGTTGTTGCACAATGTGCTGAACAGTACCATTATCAGTGCTATTGTTCCTTTGTATCTTTCAAGGCTGAGATGATGGTTCTCTTTATATCTTTAATTCCTTATCATAGGAATTTATTATCTCTTTTCCTTTCGCCATGAATTTTGATTTACTGCCATGGTGTGCTCCTGCTCCTTCAGGTATGCACACAATTCTTCTTTATGGCATGTAATTTTACCGACATATCTTTCCTGTTTGCATCATCTGGGTGACAACCTTCAAATATTGTCTCTTAGTTCCAGGTATTTAATATATTTATTTTTGGCTGTCATACTTGCCATAGAAATCATAAGTTCTTAATAACCCTTTGTGTATCCTCCCACCAGTCTATCGGACTGTCATAACGAATTTAACCTCAGACCCAGCTGTAAGTAGCGCCTGTATTTCTGTAGTGTATGAGATATCCTGTGGGGTAAAGTGTTAAGCTTCCAATACTCTCTCCCTATGGTGAGCTTATGAAGTGACCCCATGTCCATCTTAATAGCCAAGTGATCTGATGTTTCTAATGGGAGAACTTGTACTGCCTTACTAGTAATCCTACCAGTAATAAACCAAAAGTCAATCCTAGTGGATAACTTTCCCTTATAGATGGCGTGTCAGGTCTACTCCCAAAAGCTCATAAATGTCCTGCAAACAATTCCTTTTAAGGATATCCGTTAAGATGATAGTGTCACAAAACATCTTGTCTGTTCTACATCCCCAATCACTATGACTAAAGCCACAGTTAAAATCTCCTCCCCATAAAATCATCTTCAAGGTTTTTAAGTAGGGTTCTATTTTCCTGAACAGACTTGCCCTATCTGCCTTAGACTGAGGGGCATATGTATTTATTAACCGGTATACAACCTCATTTATGTATATGTCAATCATCACAGCTCGCCCAGGCTGAATGTCTAATACTTTAAGGACTTTAGATTTTACTTGTGTAAACAAAATACCTACACCTGAACAGGTGTCTTCCCATATAGACCACAAAGAGGGTCCCCATCTCTAATCCCGTTGTGCTTGTATAGTTTTGTGGGTGCTATGTAGCCTGGTGTCTTGCACAAAGTAAATCTGCCCACCTCCTGCTTTTAAACTGGCAAAACTAATTAAATGCTTTTCCTGTGATTTTAAACTATTGACATTTGATGTACTACAAGTAATGGTAGCATGCATGTTAAGTTAGGTTTATTCATTTTCTCTTTTAGAAGCTGGTTTTCTCTTCCTATAATCTCTCAGAAATATCCAGTTGAGATGATGCCAAAGAAGAGACAACAAGTCCCTTCCTGTGTCTTTCTCCTCTGTAACCATCAGGACCTCATATGTGTTTTGCGTGTGTAAGGGTTCTTTTTCCTGCAAGCCACTCTGCCCCACAGAAGGTTTGAAGGAGAGATCCACAGTGGTTTCTGGGTGTGGCATAGTATCCTCCATTCTGTCTTCTATGTGAGGGATAGCAGATGGTTCCTTAAGCTTAGACGTTTGTCCTGTACTGGGCTCTGCCTCAGGCCTTACTTGCTGTTCTGACTCCAAAATGGGGTGTTCTGGAGCTTCCCGTGGGGTTCGGGTATGTCCATTCTCTGTTTAGTATTTTGTACAATAGTAACCTCTCGTACATCCTGGGGGTGATTTATGTGCCCCATGTCTTCCTTTTGTCTCCTAGTTTCTCTTTGTGGCTTTGGGACAGCATTCTCTGCTTGTAATGTTAAATCCTGAAGTCTCGCTTTTTCCTTTTGTGCAGCTGCCACATATATATCTTGCTCTACCCACAAGGTTTGGTCAATACTATTGTGTGATGCCCACACACAATTCCTGAAAGTGTGTCCATTTTCATCACACAGATTGCACTTGGGGGTTGGCGACAATGTGCTCCTATGTGGCCTAGTTCTACGCAGAGCCCACATCGTTATTTTTCACAAATGTTGCTGAGATGCCCTACATCCCCACATTTATAACATGCCCTCAGTTGTCCTGGGTAAAAGATCACCCCTCTGTCTCTACCCAAAAAAAAAAAAAAAACAGCTGGGGAGGTGCTTCATGATCCCATTGCCTTGCTTCAGAGTGATTTTATACTTCCATCCCCTCACCCAGATATGTTCCTCATCCAGTATGGGTTCAGAGTATCCCATAATCATGCAATGCTGTTTCAGCCAGTATGTAATATCAGCTACATTTACCCCTTCATTCTGGCAGAGGACTGTGATTTTTTTAAAGCTAGGTTTCGTCAGAGGTATTGCTAAAAAAGGCCTCCATAGGGGTGTATTTTTCAAAGCCTGATATTGCTTCCAGAACCTTTCTAAACCGGCTGGGTGCTTAAAACTGATATCATACATGGTATCCCCAGGCATATGAATGAAAGCATGGATTTCGTATGCATAGTATTTCATACTTGTCTTCAATAATGCTCTTCCACAAAATCCTGTCTGGAATGTCATTCATGTTACCCCTATATCTAAGACGGACTGCATTCCGTCGTGCAGTTAACTCAGGTCTGGTATGCCTATCATCTGAAATAATCGATCCCTAACATTTGTATTCCACACATTATGGGGTGCTTGTTCTTCTCAAATCCTCATTTGTGTCGTTCTGTTCAGTGTTGGGTTCAATATTTATTGTGGGGGGGGGGCAGGTATGTCATTCTCAATGACACGGATGTCATCGTTTCCGGGGGAGGGCCAGGTGAAACCTGCTCCTGCAACTCCTGTACATCTGGAGTCTGTATTTCTCCTTCTATATTTTTCATAGCCGTAAGTAATTCAGGATTCCCTTTGTCTGATAAATCATGTAAGCCTATGGGAGTCACTTGTCCTGGCGTGATGTTGTCTGTAGGGACCGTACTCCTAGTTCTAGCTTCCCCCCCGAGTTCATCGTGGGGGCCTGTATATCTCCAAAGGTAACTGGTGGGTTAGCATCGTACCTGAATCATCCAAAATTTTCACCCATCCTGCACCCTGAAGTGCCTCTGTAACCCATAATGGCGTGCTTAAGGTAAGGTCACTAGAGCATAGGGTGTTAGTAATTCCCATACCTTCCTGTGGATTAGGCCCTTCCTCCTTCCTTCTGTACCCCTCGCCCCTTTTTCCCTTTAGTCACAGCATCTTTTGTATATTATTTTAACTGTGCCCCGGTTGAGACACAATCGTGAAGGTTATGTTTTTTTCTGTAATAAGGGTGTATCTGCTAATTCTGACTTTTCCTCCAGCCCTATACCCCTTCACTGGACATTTCTATATTGTCTGGCATCACATTCTGGCGACTAACTTGTGTGCTCCCACCCGAATCCTCTTCTTGGCAAATAATTGGTACCTGTATCCTCGGAGAGCTGCTATCAGGTTGCCGAATCATTTCATCATTCTCCCGCATGCCGTTCGTATCTTTGTCTGCAAAAAGCTACGGTTTCTCATCGATCACTTTTTCCTCACAGACTGGCCTGTCCATTTCCTTTCTGTGCTCCCGCACCTTCAAAGCCCGTTCCAAGAAGTTCCTGTGTTCCAAAAGACGTTCCTCTAACTGCAAGCGCTCACGAATCATGTCGTCCGAATCCTCCAGCTGGATATCCCCCGATGGATTCCGGGTATTATCCACATCTGCTGCATGGTGAGTGCTGTCAATATCCGTCC
The DNA here is from genome assembly GCA_016271365.2 of Neoceratodus forsteri. Taxonomy (NCBI): domain Eukaryota; kingdom Metazoa; phylum Chordata; order Ceratodontiformes; family Ceratodontidae; genus Neoceratodus; species Neoceratodus forsteri. The sequence goes on along the minus strand of CM057453.1, from coordinate 458,428,690 downwards.
CAGCTTCTATTGCAAGAACAAAAGTTTTCTCACCAATGATCGATTCCTCCTCCAGAATTTCGGTCTCTAGTGGCAAATAGGCCGGGGTGGAGACCTGCTCCTTGGCCTTGTCAACATCCTTCCTCCACTGTGATTCAGGGAGACTGGCCATCACAGCACCAGTCACAACGCCCTCTAGCGTCAAGTAGGGGGATTTCCCTGGTGTCCTGCCCAAATTTCCCCCATTCGCCAAAAATTACCACCAACAACTTAATCTGGTTCAATTTCACTTGGTTATCATCTGTATCTCTTCCCCCCAGGTTGCCTGTGATAAACAGACTTCAAGTCTCAGTGGACCTACCTGGTCAACAAAATTCAATAAATAAATAAATAAATAAACGATGGCCAGCAGGACCACCTCTGTGTCTGCCATCAGCACCTGGAGCTCTCCGATTCTATTACCCAGGCTCCTGGAGTTAAGGCATACCCCCCTTTCTTCTGACTCCTGAACCTACTTTGCTATTCCACTGTGTATGACCCTTGAGCTTCCCATGTCCTCTTAACTTCCCGTTTTTCTTGATGTTTGCACACTTTGCTTTCCCGCTCTCCTATCTCCCCTCGCTTAGCCCAGATTGGACCTCATCCCTCTTTATAACCATTGTGCTGTTACAAGCCCCAGATGTGGGGGAGTACGAGCCAGGATTTCCTTCCTCTCACCTGTCGCTGTGATTCCCTTAGTCCCAGTCTCCCCATAGTCAGTTTAAATGTGTGATACAAGCTTCAAATTTTTTCCCTGTGTGCAGGCCCCTTCTTTTGTCAGGTGGAGTCCGTCATCCTTTAAGAGCCTCCTGTTCCAGAAGTCACCCCAGTCCCCCACAAATTGGCACCCTTACTCCTGACACTATCCCTTAAGTCACCCATTAAACTGCTCTGTCTCACCCCTTCTAATCCTATCCTTCTTCCCCTTCCTGTTCCACAAAGGGAGGACCTCAGAAAGGCCAGGGAGGTTGAGTGTGCCGCCAATCTGTCCCCCAGTCTACGAACATTCTGCTTCACCATTTCCACAGAATGGTTTGCCAGATCACTGGTACTCAGGTGTACCAGCATCCCCAGCTCCTCCACTCCCCACATTCCCTTTCTGCTATCCTCCCTATCCTGTCTAAATCACGGATAACTGGTGCACCAGGGAGGCACCTGACCATTCCCCTGCCTTCCAAATTCCCCTGCCACCATCCTCTGCATATCCCTAATCACTGAGTCCCCAAACACTCTCCTGGTGACTTGCTCCTGTTCGTCCCCTTGGGTGATATCACACTGTTCTGCCCTTTACCTCCGACTGACTCTGAGTCCCCCTCAGCGGAGTCAGGTACATGAGGCTCCTCTAGGGGTGCAAAGCAGTTTGCCGTCTGGATGGTGCTGGGCTGGATAACCTCCTTGTGGCTAACCCTGCTGTGGAATGGTGGAACACAGCACTATCAGATAGCAGAAACTGCTGAGGAGGGAGGGAGGGATTCAAGGCAGTTACAAAGGCAGAAAAATTAAATTATTAATTTAACAAAAATGGTCAAAACATGGCCGATCCAGCACAGCAGCAGTAGCGCTACCGCTTGCAATGCCAAAGACTCGGTTCGGAAGCGAGCCTGGGGTATCAGAGAGCCAGCCGGGGCGGGGAGGGGGAGTGCAGAGCCTGGTGCTCAACTGGTCCCTGGCGGAAGCTGGGGAAGGTTGGGGAGGCATGGCAGATATCTGCGCATGCGCCATGATGTCACTGCATGCCACGACCCCCATCCTGGCTGCCGCAAGATGATCAATGTCCTCTACAGGCCCCACACCAAGCGACTCAGGCTCTTTCCCGAAACCTGGATTCGGACCTGGTGGGTCGAGGGACTCCCCGCCACCTTGTCATGGAGTGCAAGCTGTGGAGGACTATGAGAGAGGTAAGCCCTGAGAGAAGCCAGAGTGGCAAAGCTGGGAGGAACGGTGGGAAAGGCTGACTGATGTGTTTGGGGGAGATAGGAGCATGAAAAAATAAAGTGGTTGAAACATATGAGAATACTGGACAGGCACTAAAAGGAAAACAGAAGGACATTCAGTGATGTAAAAAAATGTTTCCTATCACCTGCAAAGGCATTCCACTTCTGTTACCAAACTCATATATTCCATCTACTGTAGTAAAAGCCTAACTGTAGAAAATAAATCCATTTTCCATTAAAATAAAACCTTGTTCTAGTGTACAAGAGTAATAACCCACTCCAGGGCACGGGTTTCTTGAGAATCAGTGCACTCCCAGTATGTTGAAAAATTCACCCAGGACACACATTAATCTCTACAAACCCATGCCCTGTTATGGGTTGTTGCTAATGATTTATATGAAGGAAGAGGATTTATGAGCTCTTAAACCCTCCAGATTATGTTATTTCACAAGTACATATCACTTTCTGCCAGGGTATTCAAAGATTCTGGTTTTATGTAGCAAAATGTTTGCTCCAGGAGCAAATTGTGCATGCAGCAAACTACATATATTGGACATGAAGCACATAGGAATGCTAAATAGCAAATAATACATAGGTGACAGTGTGTTATCAAGTTCCTTTTTTTTTACACAACCAAGGTGTGTAATGTCCCATAAACCGCAAGAGCAACGAGTGAGAGGTTTATGTAGACATCACATACTGAGGGTGTGCAACTACAACAAAAAAAATCATAAGCATACAGTCACTTATGTTTTAGCTTCATAATAACTGATACAGGGATATTAGCGCAAAAAAGGTCACACAGGAAGTCAATTTCCCACTGCTAAACTGTAGAAGGGGAAAGTGCAAGCACTCAGAACACTATAATAAAGTACAGTTATATAAGAACTTACCAGAAGCAAATGGTTTGATAGCTTTCATTGGACCAACATAGATATTACAAAAAGAAAACTGTGTCTAAGCTTTTGGACCCACCAAGTCCTTCCTCGGAGACTAATGGCAATAAAAACAGGTTACTCACCTGTAAAGTACAGTTACGTAAGAACTTACAGTAACAGCAGATCTTCGAACAGCTCTTGCAGCAGGTTACACCATTAGGACTGAAGCGGCGAGGCGTCAGGACCTGAGAAAAATTCTAGCTAGTTATCTTCAGGAGGACCAGCTTGACGTCGGTCCGCCTCCGACATCAGGCAGTAGTATATAAGGGGCGGTCCGCACAATTCCCCAGTTCTCCCGCCGGAGACTTCCGCCGCAGGCTGACATCGAAATGGGAGACGAGGATCCAATCATCAGGAAGTCAAAGGGAAAACCCTCGATAATAAAGGCGAAAGCCATGCCTCCTCCAAGGGGAAGGTGGGCGGAAAGGTACTCATGCTGTAAGAGCTGTTCTCGAAGATCTACTGTTACGGTAAGTTCTCTACGTAACTGTATACCTATCTTACTTCGAGACACAGCTCTTGCAGCAGGTTACACCATTAGGACTGATTCCCAAGCAGTAACGCTGCAAAATTCTGGGAGGAGGAACTAGAAAATACATTCCAGGTCCTGAATCTAGGACAGGAGACCCTGCACCGCCAAGCTGAAGCTGCTCTTCACGAGAGGTAAGCACGTCCAGGCTATAATGCCTGATAAATGTATGCACAGAGCTCCAAGTGGCTGCAGCACATATGGCAGAAGTGGAGACGTTGAATGCTGCAAAGGAGGTGGCCACACCCTAGTAGAATGACCCCGGACTGTACCGGGAGGGGCTTTGTTTGATATCATAACAGAATGAAATACACTGGACAAGCCAGCGAGACAGGGACTGTTTGGATACAGGTTGGCCCATCATCCTTTCAGAAAAGGAAACAAAGTTGCTCAGAACTACAGATGAGTTTAGTTCTGTTGAGGTAATACCTCAAGCTGCGGTGAACATCCAGGGTGTGGAGCAGTGCCTCTCCTCTATTAGAGTAGTTTGGGAAGTAGACCGGCGGGTCAATATCCTGATTGAGAGTAAGTGTAGAGACCACCTTAGGCAAAAATTTTGGATTCGTCCTCAGGGATACTCTGTCCCAGTGGTAAACTAAATAAGGCTCTTTGCACATGAGAGCGTGAAGCTCAGAAATTCTTCTCGCTGAAGTAACAGCAACCAAAAACAGCGTTTTCCACGACAGAAAATGCAGCTCGCAATCCGCAGCAGGTTCGAAGGGGGGAAGCGTGAGTTGTTCCAGGACAAACAGCAAATCCCATGGAGGCACTGGGTCCTTAATGGGTGGCCTAAGGTGTAACACCCCTCTCAAAAATTCCCGAGAGGTCTAATTGTGCCACTGTGCGATGTCCCACCGGAAGGTGGTAGGCAGAGATGGCACAGAGGTGCTGTGATAGAGGGTAGGCTAGACCCGAGCGGAAAGGGAGAGCAGGTAGTCCAACACCACTCCCACTGGGCAACCTAAAGGGAAAAATCGGCGTGCTCGCGACCATAAACAAAGCGGCGCCATTTCATGGCATATGTCGCATCGTTGCGGCTTTCTGGCTGCAGAAAGAACTTTGCAACCTCTGCGAGACCCGTGGCGCAAGATGGCTATGTCTCTAGGAGCCATGCATGCAGGTTCAGTGAAATGAAGTCGGGTGGACCAGTGAACCTTCCTCCTGAGACAAGAGATGGGAGCTGAGCAGCAGCGGGAGCGGAGGTTCCCGGAGAGCTGAATTAGCAAGGGGAACCAGATCTGTCTGGGCCAGAAAGGGGCCACCAGGATCATTGTTGCATGCTCCCTGCGCAGTTTCAGAAGAACTCTCTGGATCAACGGGAAGGGAGGGAAAGCGTAGAGGAATCTGTCCGCCCAGGAGAGGGACAACGTGTCTCGCCAGAAAACACCAGGCCCTGGATCTAGCAAGCAAAAATTGGGCAGTTTTGCGTTGGATGGGGATGCGAACAAGTCCAACTCTGGAGTTCCCCATCGAAGAAACAGATCCTCTGCTACCTCTTGAAGAAGTTCCCACTCATGGACTCTGGCCTGGGAGCGACTCAGGCCATCTGCAATCGTGTTGTCCACCCCGGGAACATGTACAGTGATCAGATTGGCGCCGTGTCGGATTACCCAATCCCACACCCTCATGGCTTCCCTGCAAAGGGGGTAAGAGTGTGCGCCTCCTTGTTTGTTGAGGTAATACATCACCGCCGTGTTGTCTGTCTGAAGCAGGAGAGTACTCGGTGGGATTTCTGACTGAAGGGCCTGCAGGGCATAAAGGACCGCCCTCATCTCTAGGACATTGATATGGAGCTGAGCCTCCAGAGGGGTCCATGTACCCTGGGACTTCATCCCGTCCAGGTGTGCTCCCAACCCTAGACCTGAGGCGTCTGTGGTGAGGATTACCTCCGGGGACGGCGCTACAAACAGGACGCCCGTGGAGAGCGACCCTGGGTCTAGCCACCACTGCCAGTCTCGAATCACGGTGTTCGTGATTCTGACCGGATGCTGCATGTGGTCTTGCCTTTGATCCCATTGCACCTTGAGCATCCACTGAGTTACCCGCATGTGAAGCCTTGCGAAAGGGATGGTAGGAATGGCCGCAGCCATGTGTCCGAGCAAGCGAAGGACCGACCTGGCAGGGACGGTCTTGTTCAACGATAACTCCCTGATGAGGGATCTGATGTGCTCCGCGCTGGCTGGACCGGCTTAGAATTACGCTGGCTTCGGCCTGCGGGCTGTTTCCCCTAGGCTCTGCGAAAGCCGGAGCCCTCTGTTGTGGAGCAGGGCGGGACTGTTGCCTCTGCGTCCATCCACGAAATCGGCTTTGGTTCCTACGAAAGGAACTAAGCTTGGGTCAGTACATGGCCTGAACCGACCTCACCGCCTTCGCCTCTTGGAGTTTGGTAATAATCTTCTCTGAGGGCTTACCAAACAAGACTTCTCCCTCGAATGGGGCGTCCATGATATTCTTCTGGATGTCCGGGGTAAAGCCGGAGACGTGCAACCAAGAGTCTCTCTGGATGCATACGCCTGAAGCTGCTGCTCGGGCCGAGGAGTCCGCGGAGTCATATGCGGCTCATAGCACTTGGGTTCCCACGTCCGAACCCGTTCGAAGGAGCTGAAGCATCTCCTCCTTCTGCTCACCTTCCGGCAGTTTTTCAGCTGCATCCAGACCCTGTTCCCATAAGGCATTTTGGAACTGCACCATGTGGGTCAAGTAATTCAGGGATCTGATGGCGCAGGTAGCGGAAGCATATGTGCACCTACCCATAGCGTCCCACTGTTTGGACTCTAGGTCCGGTGGCAGGGTGCTCAGATGTTGCGGTCTCTGGGACCGGTCATGTGAGGCTGTTATGACCAGAGAGTCGGCCTGAGGCTGCTGAGTCAAGTACTGGTCTTCTCTGGGAGCCTTGTACAGAGTGATCAGCTTTCTTGGCATCGCGGAGGCGAATGTGGGCGCTTCCTCTGCCTTAGTGGCGTCCACGAAAGTGCCTCCCAAGGTGGCACAACCACAGGCTTGGGTCCTTCTGCCGAACATACTTTGCAAGGCGTAGCCTTCGGGTCTAGTTCTTCGATCCATCCCATGTTCTCTTGGATGTGTCTCATAATATCCGAGCGAAGGGTCATCCGGAGGAGACTTTGGCATCTCGCGTGGATACGGAGAAGGGATGGAGAGGGAGATGAGGATCTGGATGTTAAGAACTCTGATCCGTGTCCTCCGTCGAAGGCGATCGTCGGCGTCTTCTGGGTCTCTTAGGGCTGGGTGATCTGGAAGAGGATTTGGATAGGGGTCTCCGTTTGTCTGGTCTCCCCTTGGAGGTGTTCTGTGCTCCGGGGAGGAGGTAATCAACCTGCCGACCCGATGGAAGAGGCGCAGGAACCGGAGGAATCGTGTAGGAGGAAGAGTGGAACCATGTCCTTCTTTATGGTGTCCCACCAGTAAGTGAACAGCTCCTTCACTTCTACCATGGAAAGGCCCGACGGTCCGGGCCGTGACGGTCGCCGGTCCCGCATCGGCTCCACAGGGGCCTGGGCAACGCGCAGGGTTCGGGCGCCTCGACAGGACCGGGTCGCCTGGCCTGGTCCTCGGGCTGAGTTAATTCCTCCTCGGTTATGGTCTCCTGACCGGCGTCGGTTGGGCGTCGGGTTCTCTTCTCAATAAGGCGGGCGCGGTCCCCTACCGGCGTCCGATGAGGTAGCCTGGCGTAGCGAGTCGTCTGGCTGGCGCGCTCGGGATCTGTGGCGAGAAGGGGCGCAGGCGCGCCCGGCGTCCGGTCTGGTCTCTTCAGAGAGTAAGCTCCAAGGTCTTGCGAGGAGGCAAGGAAGCCGACCTGGCGTCCCGGGTTCAGAAGGCGGGAACCCGACTTATGATGATGGTGGCGATCCCCAGACCTGACCAAGGCCCTGGAGGACGAGGAAGGTCTGGCAGTCTTGGCCTGAGAAGAGGAAGACTTCTTAACCGCAGCAGGGGGAGGCTGAGAGCTGGCCCTGGAGGGGGAGCGGTCGGACCTGGAACCGGAGCTGCGTGAGTCTGAGGCCCTAGTTGGGGACCTGGAAGGGGCCTTCTCCCTTCATTTTTCAGCGTGCTTGTGGGCCTTTTTTGAAGAGTCCCCCTTGGAAGACATGGTCTTAAGCTTTTCTTCCAGCAAAAAAGCCTGAAGGGCCTTCTGGCGACGGATCTGGGTTCTGCTGTTGAACCCCTGGCAGAAGGAGCAGGCCGGGTGTTGTGGTCTGGGCCTAGGCACCGGACACAGGCCGCGTGAGGGTCTTTGAAGGGGATCTGTTTCCCACAAGCACACTTGGAGGAGTGACCGGAGGTCGGAAATGACATCAGAGAAAAACTTGCTTGAAGAAATCCGAATTTCCCGTAGGAAAGAACTTAACCATGCGTCGCGTGCTAGAGCCGAACCGAAGGGTCGAGACATGCAAGTCGACGGCGGGAAAGAACTAGGGAATCGGGCGGGACCACCCCCTTATGTACTACGTCTGACGTCAGAGGCGGGACCGACGTCGGGGGCGGTCCCCGCTGAAGATAGCTAGCTAGAATTTTTCTGTGGGGTCCTGATGCCTGCCGGCTTCAGTCCTAATGGTGTAGCCTGCTGCAAGAGCTGTGTCTCGAAGTAAGATCAGTAGTTCTAGGAATGGTATATCTTGTTCATCCACACTCTTTGGCATGTCCCTTTCCTCTTTAAATCTTGCCGAAAGTCTTCAAGCTGGCTCCTCCCACCCACCCGGGTGGTATAACCCTCGGCTCCACCCCATGACGCCAGATCTTAGCCCGCTGGAAGCCAGGTGTTGTGCGTCCGCAGCTGGGGAGGTTGGGTGGGTCCGTGTGGATGAACAACATATACCACTCCTAGAACTACTGTTACAGGTGAGTAACCTGGTTTTCTACGATCGTGGGTATGTTGTTCATCCACACTCTTTGGCAGACTCCTAGCAGTTCTCCGGGAGGAAGGAGGCAAGGTGCACACCCCCTACTTAGGGAACAGAGAATGGAGAACTGAGGCACCAAAACCAGCAACCTGGCGTGATGCAAGGTCAATGTGGTAATAGGGTTGCCACCTTTGGATGACGTAAAAACCGGATGCTAAACCACACCCCAAACTCCACCTCTGGCTCCACCCCATTTTTATGACTGGTGAGTATATAGCTCTTCCTCCAAAGCCATTTGTAATGTTGGAATAGACGTTACTAGTGACAGAAATCATTGTTATACTGTTATTTATTTATTTATTCAGGTATTTATTTTTATTCTTTGGCAACCAGGTTACCTCCATAGGCCACATAGCCCATTTACAGGCGTGACCCAGGAGCACAGGAAGGTTAAGTGACTTGCTCAGGGTCACACATATAAGTGGAGGCTGTGGGAATCAACTCGGTCTGCTGGATGTGCCAAGCTCACCCACAGCTTATTGCTCAGCCCTCTGTTAAACACTCTCCCATTTTCCTTTCCATGTTAGTCATGTATTCTGATGCTTTGACCAATTTTGATAACAATTATCAATGCTTGTGGTACCCATAATACTGTACTGTGTTCCACTTTACCTCAGCAGCTACTGCTGTTCCTTTTCATATTTCTAAGACATTCCACTATTTCAGATATACTATTCCATGCTGTTTATCTGAATGACCTGTAAAGTGTAGCTAATATCATGGAATGTTCAGGTAATACAAAAATTAGAGCAAATGTGGTGATAAAGGCAATAAAAGTTAGATTATTAATTTAATAAAAATGGGTCAAAAACATACCAGACTGTAGGACAAACAAAAAGAAATGCACAACAGCACATAAAGGTGTAAAATCTGTTTCCTGTCATAGCAGTAAAAGACCATACTTAAAATGCAGAGTTGAAAAGATTAGGTTAATTTACTGCTAATGATCTTAATGGCCATACTTTACACCTCTCAGACAGTCTGGTTTTACAAACAAAGGCAGGTCTGAATGACTGTGACATCAGAACTTCTTTGTAACCTGGACATGAAATGCAGCCAAAACAGTGAATGATTTGGTACATCAGTTTTAAGAGTATATGAACTCACAAAATGACCCAAAAACCGGACTGCATTTAATCAAAACCGGATGACCGGTTAAGGACCCTAAAAAACGGATTATCCGGTCAAAAACCAGATAGGTGGCAACCCTATGTGGTAATGGGTAATGAAGGTATCTGCTGACTTCCAGGTAGCAGCCCGGCAGATTTAATGGATAGGGGTGTCCCTGGAAGCAGCCACCGAAGCAGTGGTATGGCGGGTAGAATGAGCTCTTATCCCTTTGGGAGGCTCCATGCCCACCATCTCATAACACAGACTGATGCAGGATGTAATCCACCTTGCAACTGTTCATTTTGCTGCAGGTCTGCCAGAAGCGGCTTCGGCATGGTGACAAACAGCTGGCAAACCTCTCCCCGAACTTACGCTGTCCTCTCCTTTCCTTGTAATAGGAAAGAGCTTGTCTCAGGTCCAAAGTATGGAGCCTATACACTCTGCCTCTGAGGTGTAATTAGAGTAGTAAACCGGCAGAGTTAACACCTGGTTAAGGCAAAACTCTGACACCACCCTCGGAAGGAATTTCGGGTGGGGGCACAGGATAATCTTGTCCCTGTGGAAGATCAGATAAGAGGAGTCCACTGAAAGCACGTGGAGCTCCCCTGTCCTTCTGGCAGACGTGATAGCCACCAAGAAGACAGTCTTCCACAACAAGTGTGACAGCTCACACTTGTGCATTGGTTCGAATGGCTTGCCCATGAGCTTTGCCAATGCCAACAGTAGATCCCACGAAGGTGGAGGTTCACGCACCGGAGGGGATATGTGATCCAGGCCTTTGAAAAGGCGCCCGACCACTGTCTCCTGCGCCAATGTCAGCTGACCGGCCCACGCCCAGTAAGCAGAAATGGCTGCCAGGTGCACCCTAAGGGTCGCATGACCGCAGTCCTCCCTTGAAGAAAGACCAAAGGTGGTCAAGGAAGGGGTCCAGACCTACCCTGACACCAAATGGAGAACCTTTCCATTAGAAGGCATAACATTTCCTGGTCAATTCCTTTGAGATGCCTCCACCACAGTGTAGACATCTTTGGAAAGACCAAAGCCTGGAACCCTAGCCACTCAGGTACCTGGCTGTGAGGTGCAGGGAATGAAGACCTGGATGGAAGACCTTCTCCGGTTCAGAGATATCAGGTCCGGTGTGTATAAAGCCGCTCCGAGAGCCTGCAGCTGAGGCTGAGGAGATCTGGATACCAGAACTGGCATGGCCAGCCTGGGGCTACCAGAATCACCTTCGCCTTGTCACTCCTCACCTTGAGTAACACCTTGTGGATCAAAGGAAATGGAGAAAGGGCGTAGAGGAGGCCTGGGGTCCACGGCCTCGAGAAGGCACCCCCTGCAGCGAGCCCTGCTGAGGGGGGTGGGCATGATACAGCCTCAGCTTGTTGTTTTCCCTGAAGGCAAATAGGACCACCATCGGTTTGCCCCAACGGGAGAACAGGCTGTAAGTTACCTCTGGATGGAGAGATCACTCGTGGGATGTCTGGCCTATACGGTTGAGAGCATCCACCAGCTGGCCCGAGGCTCCTGCCACATGGATGGCTAGGAGATCCGCCTCCAACCAGCTTACGAGGGTCCAGATGCGGAACGCCTCCTTGCACAGCAGATGGGAGTGTATGCTGCCCAGTTTGTTGAGGTTGTACATGGTCATGGTATTGTCCATCGGGACTTGAACCACTTGACCCCGGAGCTGAGGAGCAAAAGTTGACAGTGCCAGTCTGACTGTTCTGAGCTCCAACAGGTTGATGTGGCATTGGGACTCCTCGGGGGTCCAGAACCCATGGGCCCTGTTGTCCCCCATGAGGGCTCCCCAGCCCATGAGAGAGGCATCGGTCGTAAGGATGACCATCAGCTCGGGGCAAACAAACAGGATCCCTTCCTGCAACCGATCTGTGGCAGTCCACCACTGGAGAGCGTCCCACATCTTCTGGGTTACAGTGATCAGCTGGTCAAAATGACTGTGATGCTGAGACCACTGGGTGGCCAGCTCCCACTGGAGGGGACGCATGTGCAACCGGGCCCAATGGACCACTGAGGTGCACGCCACCATGTAACCCAGAAGGCGCAGAAAGTCCCGGGCAGGGCGCAAGTGCCCAACCAGTAATGATTGGGCAAAGGAGGAGAGAACCTCCGCCCTGTCCACCGGGAGCCGGGCTCTGGCTTGACAAGAGTCGAGCGCCTTCCCCCCCAATGAAGCCTATCACCTGGGAAGGCAGGAGTTCCAACTTGGCCTCGTTGATCAGGAGGCCGAGTTGAGAGCAGGTCTGGAGGGCCAGATCCCTCGACCTCTCCACCTCCTGTTGGGTGTAACCTGCCAGAATACAATCGTTGAGGTAGGGGTAAATTCTGACTCCCCGACGCTGGAGATGAGCCACCACCACTGCAATGCATTTGGTGAAGACCCGAGGGGCCAATGACAGGCCGAACGGCATGGCTCGGAAATCGTACAGGGTCCCTTCGACCCTGAAGCAGAGGAACCGCTGATGGGATGGATGGATTGGGACGTGAAAGAATGCGTCCTGCAGATCCAGTGAACAGAACCATGTTTTGCTCAAGGATGGTATGATCTGGGACAGAGTGACCATCCGAAAGGTGCGTGGCGTGAGAAACTGATTCAGGTCATTGAGCTCTAGAATGGGCGCCAGCCCCATCCGCTGGGCACCTGAAAGTACCTGGAGACATAGCCTGGGTCTGCAGACGGATCCGCCATGATAGCTACTACCTCCTTGAGGAGGAGCTGAGCAATGTCTCGAAGAGCTGACTGGGTGAGCAGTGAAATCTGTTCTTCCCGAGGGCACAGGCTCGGCTGGGAGGTACTGCCTGAATTCTGAGGCAGTCCTGACGACCATTTTGAGAACCCACCTGTCCATAGTGATAGCAGACCAGGCGGAAAGAAAGTGGCAGAGCCGGCCCCCACAGGAGGACCCACAGCTGGCGCGATGGAGATAGTGGTGGCAACCCACCCCATCACTGGGCAGGTTTAGAGGGCGGGAGGAGGCTCCAGGACCTGAGCCTCGGCCTCCTTTGCGGGCCTATTGGGGTCCAGACTTGGGCCGAGGGCACCAAGCTTGAGCCTGTTGCTGCTGATGATGCTGCTGTCCTCCTTGGTAGTAGGACTGCTGAACCACAGGGGAAGAGTGCCAAAAAGGCTTCTTTTTCTTCTCCTGGTTCTTGCCCGAAGAACTCTTGGCAGAAGTGGCATCCAAGGTGGCACTGGACTGCTCAATGCGCTGTAGGTGACCGGCCACTCCTGGGTTGAACAAGTCGGTCCCAAGGAAAGGCACATCAGCTAACTTATGCTGAGTATCCGCCAGGAAGGAGAAGAGCCTCAGCCAAGCCCTGTGGCGAGAGGCTACTGCAGCAGCCATCGAGCGGGCAAAAGAATCCCCAATGTCCGGAGCTGTCTGGAGCTGCTGTTTGGCAACAGCGTGACCCTGGTTCCAGACCTGCTTAACCGTAGTTTGCATGTCTGCAGGGAGATGTGGGAGGACTTCATCTAATGACCCGAGAAGGGCATGAGAGAAGTGTGCCATGATGACGGCCAAACTGGCCTGATGAAGGCCCAAGGAGGAAGCCGCATAGACTTTCCGTGCCGAATGGTCCAAAAGCTTGGACTCCTTATCGGGGGGATGGTCAGTGTTGACAGAACTGCCAGTACGCCTGAACACAGAGGCGGTCACCAGGCTCTTGGCCGAAGGGTGCTCTGTGAACCCCACAAGGGACTCCATGGGCACCGTGTCCTTGCGAGCCATGCGGACAGACAGTACTTGACATGAGGCAGGGTGCTGCCATAGTTTGAATGCCGGGCCAACAATAGCCTCAGTCACAGGAAAGACCTCCGTCAGGGTACCCCTCTCTTGAGGATGTCTGTGAGAGGGTACTCCGCCTTTTTCTGGATGGGTTCCAGGGGCATCCCTGTAGAATCAGAGATGAGACGAAGGATCCCTTGGAAGGAGGAAGGACCTTCCTCCATCCCTGTGCCAACAGACAACTCATCATCCCTGGGATGTGAGTGCAGTCCGGTCACATCCGAGTCCGAGGAGTCAGGGTTCAGCGGCCTGCCGCCCAAATCACCCTCGACCCGTTGAGGACAGTCCGGGGTGACCGTGACTGACAGACGACAGGGAAGTTCGGTATCTGGTCGGTCCTCTTTGGAAGAAGCCCCTCCCACAGGCTGCTTAGGCGGCGACTCCACCACTATGGGTGGAGAGACCGGCAAAGGCCGAACCAGAGGACGGGCCAGCCCCGCGGCGGGGGAACCAAAGGCTTCGGTTCCGAGGGGGTCGGCTTCAGCCTGGGAGGTGACAGCCAAGTAATGCCTGGGGTAGGCGGCAGAGCCGGCTTCTGCCTGGTCAAAAATCAGCTGTTGCCACATAAGGTCCTCGTAGCACCGACGGAGTTTCCGTTGGAGCCTCTCCTCATCCGAGGAGGACGAGGAAGACCTGTGGTGTCGCCTCTTTTTGGAGTGCTTATGGCTCTTCCTTGGCCGTTCGGCCCGAGGGGGTTCTAGACCTCCACTGAGATTGGGCAGGCTGACTCGGTCGCTTGGGAGACACGGAGGAATCGGTGAAACCCGGGGGTTCGGAACCGGGACCTCGATGGGGACACCAGCGGACTGGGTCTCCTCATCGGGGAACATGAGGACCGGAGTCCTCCTCAAGGAGTCGCTGACCACAGCCGGCGACAGAGGGTCGATTGGGTCGAGAACAACCTCGACCTCATTGGCCACTTCCTCGGTCGTCTAGCCAGATGGAAGGTCCGTGAAGCCTGCAGCTGAGGAAGCGATCTCAACTGAGGTCGAGACCGCATGCTCCTGGGACTGAGACCTCTCAGTCCCAAGAGCGCCTTCATCGAGACAAGACAAGCTGGGTTCTTTGTCCCTCTTTCGAGAGCGGGAGAAGTGCAAGCCTGCAGGCACCTCACCCCGGTTGGGGAGAGACTGACACAACTCCTTAAAAGAACCTGTAAAGGTGGAGCCTAGGTTGAGTGGAACGAAAAAGCTTTGATTCGCTCTAGTGCGGGCGGCTTCTTCTTGGAACGCCTTCATGAGTTCCAGCTGCTCGGCGGAACCCGCAGCCACGGAAACCACCCACCTAGCCTCCTTAGACTTCACTGGATTCCTTTTTTTCTCTGGTCTCCTCAACTTCAAACATGCCTGGTGGTTGTCCAGGACGTTGGGATGGAAGGCCAAGCAAAAACTGCAGGACAAGGTGTCATGGCCGACACCTAGGCAGTAGATGCACATAAGATGGGGATTGGTGTGCGACATCTTCTGGCCTCAAGGACACCAATGAAATCCTGGAGAAGATTTATCTTCCATGATCGAGAATGCAAACGCGTGATCACTAACTCGAATGAGTTTTAATCTCGGTAAAACCGAAGTTTTGAAAGCCAGGGCCTCCGAAATGCGTGAGCACGAGGGAGGCAACTTGTATCTTCCAGCGAAAACGAAGATCTGGCGTCATGTGGCGCAGCTGAGGTATATACCACCTGGGTGGGTGGGAGGAGCCAGCTTGAAGACTTCCGGCAAGATTTAAAGGGGAAAGGGATAAGCCAAACAGTGTGGATGAACAACATATCCACGATCCTAGAAGAATAATTACTACAGAATTATTTACGTAAGAACTTACTGTAACAGTAGATCTTCCAGAGGAGCTCTTTTAGCAGGCCAACACCAGTAGAACTAAGCTGCCAGGCACCAGGACCACATAGAAAACTTTCTAACCAGCAGTCTACCATGGGGAACCGCCAACCGCCAATGTCACGCTCTGACGTCAGCCTATTCTATAAATGCGGGCAGTCTCCCACACCCTCCACAGTTCTCCTGCCAGAGATCCAGAGTGGGCAGCGAAAGAAGAACTGAGGAGGTTCCCAAGAGCCAAGTAGGATAAGGAAGCAGAAAACTCATGCCAATGGAAGAGGAATGCAGCAGAGAAAAAGAAGGAGGAAGGAGGAAGGGGGAAATTAGGGCCTGCTGAAAGAGCTCCTCTCAAAGATCTACTGTTACAGTAAGTTCTTACATAACTGTACTATCTTTCTTCGAAGAAGGCTCTTGCTGCAGGCCAACACCAGTTGGACTGAGTCCTAAGCAGTTCTGGTAGTGAAAAGGAAGCAGCACCGGGATGAGGTTAGACAGCAGCCAATGGCCTAAGAGAAAAGGCCCTGTAGGATGGCAAGGCCGAAATTGGCCCTGCACCTAGAGGCAATATCCAGACTGCAATGCTTGGTGAAGGTGTGGACAGAACTCCAGGTGGCAGCTGCACAAATGTCCTCAGCAAAAACATTTTGGAAACAAGTTGTGGAAGCAGCCGTACCCCTGGTGGAAGCAAGCAATAACCTACAACAGGGTGTGCTGTCATTGGGGGTTAACGCACACCAGGGTGCACTATGAGGCATGAGGCTGCAAGCCTGTGACCAACAATGAGCAAGACAGTAAGGAGAGTGAGGCAAAACTGGAGGAGGAATTTACGATAACCTTCTCTATCAGGAGCTCCACAATGCAAAAAATAGAGCAAAAGGTGGAAGAAATGAGCAAAGGTCTAGCGGAGGTGGCTCAACGTACAGCTGACCTCGAGGAGGGGCTCACAGATAATGCCTCAGCAGTGGAAAAACAAGATGTGGTAATCAGATTCCTCATGGCAAGGGACCATGAGTTCACCAAGAAACTAGGTGATTTAGAGCTCTGATCCTGCAGCGATAATCTATGGATATGCAGTCTCCCAGAAGATTCAGAAGACCACATGGAGAACTATCTTGAGTCCTTCCTTCAAGAAATCCGGGGCTTCCATCTACCACACTACTCAACATAGTTAAGGCACAGAGAGCCTTAGCCAAAAACCGACCGATCCAAAAGTGGCTCACAAGTCAGTGGTCCTAAAGTTACTAAATTACAGAGCGAAGAACCTAATACTACAAGCAGCCTGGGCTAAAGAGGTTGTCCAACTTTGGGGACAAAGATTATATTTTGACAATGATTACATTCCACTAACAAAGCAGAAACAGAGGCGCTGCTGGAGATTAAAAATTCCTGGCATCCAAAAGCATTAAAATGCATTTAATCACCCCAGCACAGCTGAAGATACTTTACCAGCAGGACCAGTCTTTTTTGCACGCTTGCAGAAGCAAAAGGCATGGCAAGGAAAATTTGTTTTTTAAACTTTATGTTATTATTTTCATGTGAAAATTTACACACAACTATCTCGTACAGGGTAATAGACATAGCTCTTACATACAGTTGATAGACATAATACGACCCCCGGTATTCTTTTACAGTAGGAGAGGGAGATAACCAACAATTTTTCAAAGAAAAAGTCCCAGATATGCCAGCCTTCTCAATGGCCTTGGAATGTCCTTAGAAGGGAGAATTAACAAAGGTAGTAAGACACAGTCATAGAGACTGCTATTTATCCAATTGGCAAAATATATTAGAAAAAGGTACTATATGCTATTTCTCAAAAAGTGCAACACTCCAAGAAGGAGACAAGGTTAGTAACAGCTATCAAACAAACAGTATTCGTATGTTAATCTTTCGTAATACTTAGAAATATACTGAATATCAAAACAGTAAGGCAAGATTACAGTTGAAAGTACAGGCAGAGCATTATAGTCGAGAGTTGGGAGAAATAAAGCTACATTGCATAGTTACACTGGGAAATAATTATGCGTAAGGTGGATAAAATCACCATAGGGATTACAATGAACATCATCATAAAACCTTCCAATATCAATACGTGGTGAATCCTCCAGCTATCATGTCAGCTATGAGCCCCAAGCAGAATAAACTCCAAAAAGAAATTATTTCCAATGTCCCCCAAGTTCAAGACAACAGCTCTGTACATCTAATTGAACACAAACTTGTCCGTGTTGAAATCAATCTTTCCCAGACTCAGCACAGATCGACCCTGCTTCCATCCTCCTCGTTTGTCTGAAAACCAGGCCCCAAAACTGACATACAGCTGTTTCATAAATTTGTCATCGGAACCTCCAGGACCCGCACCAAATACGGCAGTTATCAAACCCCAGATTGTGCACAGTACCCTCCGTGGAAAAGACAATTAGGTCTGAATTCACTGCATCCTGCGAGAGATCTTGTCCCTGTGATATAGCGACAGCTTGTGTCCTTCTTCTTTCGGGTGCCACATGGCCTCGGTGCAATGCATACTCTCCATTCAGTCTTACAGCGTTCCCCAAAGCAGCGATAGACCACTCAGAATACACCTGCCTCTCCTCGGTTGGAGCCGTTGAAATAGCTATGTGCCTCTCCATCCTCGAAAGAGAAGTTTCCATTTTAGTAACCATACTTTGCAATAAGGTTAGGAGCTGCTGCCATGGACAACTCTGCTGTAATTCCGACTTAGTAGTAGAAGCCCCGTATGGAAGATTCTGCCCTACTTACGCCTCCCAGCTTTTATTTTAATAGTTGCATAGGTAGGATTTCTGAAGCGCCCATTGCAAATTTGATATCGATTGATAGCCAGTCAGTTGAGGAATTCTAAGCTAGTGCCAGAACCGACGCTTAAACAGCCAATAACACTTTTTAGTAAAATATAACAGCTGAAGTGTAGCACGCTTTAGAAAAAGCTTTCCTGCCTGGAGAATGGCTCCCCTGCGCCCCTGGCAAGGAAAATTTTATTTAAAAGACGCCCAATCCCAGAGGTTCTGGGCGCCGTACAATATTAAAACACAGCATCAATTACAATACAATAATGCAACACAATAAAAATCATAAATATCAAAATAATAAATCAACTGAATTACAGTTAGCTAAAAGAAAAAATAGAAGCCAGGAAGAGTCTGCATAATGGTCAGGCAAAGGATGTTACACAGACAAATCAGGGAACGCCTGCATAAACAGGAAGGCCTTGAATATCTCAGCTGAAGGGGCCTCCCTTACAGATGGTGGAAGTGAATTCCACAGGACAGGGCCAGTGACACTAAAAGCTCTGTTGCTGGCTGTTTTTAACCTTGTCCTGGGAATTGCTAGGAGGTCCCTAGAGGAGGAACGTAGGGAGCGGACTGAAATGGCTGGTGTGAGAAGGTCAGCTAGGTAACCAGGGCCCAGTCCATGTAGGGCCTTAAAGGTGCACAGGCCCACCTTAAACAGGACCCTCCACCTGACTGGCAGCCAGTGCAATTCCCGCAGCACTGGGGTGATGTGACAGATTTACAATGCCCGTCAACAGCCTGGCAGCTGTGTTTGCACCAGCTGTAGTCGGAGTACCCCAGAGACCCCGAGGTAGAGTGCATTACATTAATCGAGCCTCGTCATCACAAAGGCATGCACCAAAGTTGAGAGGTCCAGAGGCGGAACTAAGGGCCTGACCCTAGCGATATTCCTCAGATGACAGAAACTGAGATGGACAGCGGCTGGCACCTGAGCCTCAAGCGTCAAACTGCTATCCAGAATAACGCCCAGGTTCCGCATCCTAGAGGTGGCCTTCAAGGGTACAGATCCCAGAAACAATCCTGTCTCTGCACCCGAGGCCACACTACCACACCCTCTATTTGACTCCACAACTAGCACCTCTGTTTTATCGGGGTTCAGTCGCAACCAGCTGGAGGCCATCTAGTCATTGATTTCAATGACATGAGTTACAGAATCTGGGGGTCTCACAGGCATTGCTTTCCTGCCTAAATCCAGCAAATCTGGCTTACCTGACCACAGAGGAGCCCTGGAACATGGTTTTTAACCCAAGAAAACACTCCGGAGCAAGCAAGGCAGCCAAGCAACCTCTACATCAAAAAGACTTTTCTGCAGATCCAGACTCCCTGATTCTGTAGAAGGGAGATAGGAACTGGCTAGCGATCTAGCTTCAAGTTAGACTGGGAAATCAAAAAAATAAAACTGCTGCAAGGTTTCCACGCAGTCTGAAGTTTCCTGATACAGTTCACTTTCGGGCGGGAAGACGCCATTTTGCCTCCATAGTCCAGAACCAACAAGAAGGACGTCTATCTGTTACCCACATTTTTTTTTCCTTTAAATTTGTTTACAAAGCAGCATTGTTCTTAAAGGGTAAATGATCAATAATTAAGCTGAGGGGGACTAAACCAGGGTTCCTACCATGCGGAAGGGGGGCCTCTCTGAGAATGGGTATGGATGAATGTAAATAATTTATGTGCTGATGTTCCCTCTGCCTGCTAGCCCTCCTCTCATCCCCTCATTGTAAATGTCTCTGTTTCTGTTTCCATACTTAGGCATGACCGGAGGTTGCGCTGTGACAATGGTGCTGACCCCCCCCTTCAGAGGTTACATAAATGGTGAAAATTGGAGGAGCTTTGAACTCCGTGGAGGAAGGGATATCTTGAGGCAGCACAATGGAAATAGCCTTCCCTTTCTCCCTAGATGGCAACATCCTAAAAAACACCTAAGATCCCTCTGGGGACTGGTGAAAGAGGCGCTACATGGGGACAGCTTGAATGTACTGCGCAGCGGTCAGTGACGAATGCAGTGAACACCTGAACACGGTGAGTGACAACCACTGTTTTGACCTCAGAAAGGAATCCCCACAGAAATTAATGCAAGGGTGGTTCTTGATCACAGGGCAGATAAAGTCAGATGAACAGCACACAGACAGCTGAATGAAGGACAGACAGAGCACCCAGAGGTAAAATGTCCACCGTGGGTGACCGGTGCCGAGGGCTACCCTGGTAGAATCCCAATAGGGATAGGCTCCTGAGGCATCACAGGAAGGGGTGTAAAGGGGCCACCTTTGGGAGGGTGACAGCAGTAATTAAACTAAGGAAAATAAGGTTCAAGTTGCATGTGGTGCCCACCCCCCCACGGGTGGATGGATGGCTTGGTCAGAGAGGGTCCAGGCACTGGTCACCTCGGAGACTAAAAACTATGGACCACTTAAGTTGGATAGTTTTCAGTAGTAAAAGGAAATAAAAGGCAGCTTAAAAGTAATAAGTAGACTACCAATAATTAAAAAAAAAAAAAAAGACAATGAATGGTGATTTCTAGGGAAAACCTCTGCAGAGCGTGTGTCATCCTCTCAACTACACCGACACCCACTCCCCATATTTCAGTCACTGACCCAGGATCCCCCTGGGAACAGGTTTGGCTCAATCCAATTTTATTTTTACCAGGATAACACCATTGAGACAACTCATTTGCGAGGCGGTCCTGGAAGGACTAACATACATAAGAGGTACACAGAATTAATAA
This sequence comes from Neoceratodus forsteri, assembly GCA_016271365.2. Classification (NCBI taxonomy): domain Eukaryota; kingdom Metazoa; phylum Chordata; order Ceratodontiformes; family Ceratodontidae; genus Neoceratodus; species Neoceratodus forsteri. Next base: position 458,408,078 of record CM057453.1, on the reverse strand, counting down.
TCACAATGGCAGATTCAACAACAGTGGTTGGGGGAGGGAAGAAGAGAACGAGAGGGGGATGACATGCAGCTGCTGTCTCGACGCAGGGGAAAGAGAAGCCTGGCCCATTGGTGTTGGAACACAGGCAAGCCCGGGCTTGGGGTGGGAGAGAGGAGACACTCTTGCAGTGATGCGGAATAGACCTTGTGAATCCGAGGTACAAAGGAGGACGGGGAGGGAAATGGAGACTTATGCCATGGTCTCCACTGCCCAATATTCCAATACTTTTAAAGGCGAGGCCCATCCACACTGGATGGGGGGAACAAAGAGGAAGAGGGGACCCAAGGGGCAGGAGGCCAGGTTTTAGAGCCTAGCACCACTGTTAACCCTCCTCCCCACACGGTTGAATCTAGTGTGCTGGAGGGATACCTGGAGAGAAGAGGGATCGGGGTGGGATGCAAAGAGAACCGCATCGTCAGCATAGAGGAGCATTTTTCCTGTGCAGGAGCTGGGGAGAGTGTTGAGGTAGAGACTGAAAAGTACAGGGCCCACAATGGAGCCCTGGGGTACCCTGGAACGAATGGGCCAGGTATTGGACAGGGAGCCATTTATCTTCACACGCTGGGATCTAGCAGAGAGGTAGCTGGAGAACCAGGCAAGGGGACCAGCAGAAAAGCCGAGTTGGTGGAGGGAGTCGAGTAGGAGGGGGTGACAAACAGTGTCAAAAGCCTTGGAGAGGTCTATGAACACTGCGCCGGCAAGGTTGCGGAGTCAAGAGCAGAGTGCAGGTATAGCGAGAACTCCAGGAGAGCAGTAGTGGTATGTGTCCTGGGCAGAAACCATGTTGTTCTGGGCACATTGTGTCATATTTGGCCAGGTACTCAGAGAGTTGAATAGACACTATTTTTTCTAGGGCTTTAGAAAGCATGGGGAGGATAGAAATCGGCCGGTAGTTGTTAGGTGTGGACTGATCTCCACTCTTATGTATAGGGGGTGATTTCGGCTGATTTCCAAGCACTGGGAAACTGACCGAGGCATAGAGAACGGTTTAGTAGGTCTGTAATGGGGACTAGAACAACATCCAAGACCAGGCGGAAGATCCTGGAGTCTGGGGGTCACAGCTGGGATTGTTGCTTCCAAGGGCTTTTAGCAGATGCGGCCTGGCTAGGTGAGGGGATATAGTGTGCAGGTAGAAAGGAGGGTGATCCAAGGCAGGGGGGATAGAGGCGGGGATTGGGTCAAAAAAATTGTTTGCGAGGACAGAGCTTAGGTCAGAGAAGGTAGTATTGAGGCAATCAGCTATGCGAGTTGGGTCTGTAGTGACGGTGCCATCGATGGAGAGCTAGGACGGTGCTGGGGAGCGGGTCTTCCCATTAAGCACTTTCATGCTGTGTCAGAAAGTCCGGACGGAACTCCAGGTGGATGGGAGGGTGGTCTGATAGTGCTCTGCCTTGACCTGTCTAATGGCCCAAGTGCACCGATTACGCGCCGCGTTGTAGGCTTGTCTATCAGCCAACTTGCCTGATTTGATAGCGATGTGCCAGAGATTATCCCTATGCTTAAGTTTTTGGGTAAGGGATGAGAAGATCCATGTGGCATTTTGTTTTTTAGTATGGATTCTGGTGTGGGGGGCAAAAAGGTCACAGGCCTTGCTGAAGGCATTGGTGAAGAGGTCTAGGGCAGAGTCAGTATCAGGGGCATGATGGATGGGGGACCAGTCCAGCTGTGCTAGATGCAATTTTAGCTTTCTGAGACCCCTGGGGTGTAGGCGCCGGCGCAAGGTGGCCTGGGACACAGGTTTCGGTATGGAGGATGACTAGAGACAGAGGACAGGTGAGTGATCATCACTAAGTGAGTTGGGGAGGACATTGATATCCCAGAATTTATGAGGGCGGTTTGACAGTATTACGCCTAGGATGGTGCTGAAGCCACTTGTCCGGTTGAATCTAGTGGGCTGGGTGACTAACTGGGACATGTCCAGGAAGCGAAAAGAGTCCCTGGTATGGGAGGCAGTGGTACCAAGCTAATTGGCGTTAAGGTTACCTAGGATCAGTTGCTCAGCTTTGTGTGATAGGGAGATGAGGTAGTAAATGAGACACTGGATCACTGGGTTCTGGTTCCTCGGGGGTATGTAGGAGACCATGAGGAGGAGTGGGCCCCTGACTGGGTCAGGGGTAATTTTTAGAGTGAGGGCTTGGGCGCCATAGTCAAGCTTGGGGGCAGGAAGCGCATGGCTTATAAGGGTGTCCTGCATGTAGATTGCACACCCACTGCCGCATTTACCAACTCAGTCTTCCCTGAACAGGGTGGATCCAGGGAGGAAATAAAAGAGTCAGGGGTTGTTTTGGAGAGCCAGGTCTCTACTAATGCAATAATGGGAGGGGATTGAACAATCCCATCAAAAGAAAGAGGGTACTAAATGAGCTACACAACAGCAGGGTGGAGATAACCTTCTTACAGGAGACCCATCTCACACCAAAGGAAGGGGAGAAACTGAAGAACTGATGGGTGGGACAAGCGTTCTGTGCATTCTTTTTGGATCACCCCACAGAAGAGGAGTAGCAATACTCATCCATAAGGGATACCACCTGAAGATCACAGACACACAGCAGAACCCCAAAGGGAGATTCCTACTGCTGAGAGGAACACATGGGTCCAAACCCTGCACATTACTTAATATTTCATTATAGCCTAGAAGTTAGAGGAACGAGTGTGACAGGCTTGATACATCCAGCAGACCAGACCTGAGTTTGATTCTCACAACCTCCACTTGCATACTGTCTGACTCTGAGCAAGTCACTTAACCGCCCAGTGCTCCCAGGTCACCCCTGAAAACAGGCACTTGTACCTAGTGGGCCTTACCTGGTTACCAAAGACTAAAATTAAAAAAAAAATTAAATCTATGCACCCAACCAGAATGGGGAGAAGACCCAATTCATGAAAAAGATCATGCTAAAGGCAGCACCCTCACCAGGAGACCTATTTATAATTGAGAGAACTTTAATACACCTCTAGAGCCTCACCTGGACAGACTGGGCCCCACAGTGGGTCACCTCTCCCAAATGGTTGAAATTCTGAAAGAACTGACTCAAGACCTTGGGTTAGTGGATGTGTGCGACACCTACACTCCAAGGTAAGGACTACTCATGTTGGTCCACACCCATCAAACATACTCCAAGAATTTACCTCCTATTCATTTACACTGATTGGCCACATAAAGTACAGGAGCAAAATTTACCGAGAACAATCTGGACCACAGTTTGGTCATTATGAAGCTCTGTTCTTGCAGAGTAGCAGGCAACTCCAATTGGAGACTGAATGTCTTGTTACTCAACATGGAAAAGTTGAGGGACAAGGTTAAGGGATGCCAGGAGGACTACACCTGTTCAAACCCCACAGGGGATACTACCCTATCAATATGGTAGGACGAATTCAAGGCGGGAGTAACTGGGTTTGCCCCAAGGATTAAAAAAGCCAGGATGAGGGAGCAGCTAGAGCTAGAAGCTAAAATATATGACCTGGAGGCTGAGCATAAAATAGTTCTCAACCAGATGGTTAAAGCACTGCTGGATGAGAAATGAACAAAACTCAATAAAATACTAGATGAAAAAATCGAAGGCCAGCTGCGGTACTCCTGACAGAGGTACTACGAGGTAGGTAACAGAGCCGGAAGACTTTTGGCATGGCAACTCCGGAGGGAGACGGCATCCAAATTAGTCCTCAAAATAAGAAAGGGATGGGATTTGGCCCAACACACTTCTGACCCGGGAGGAAATAGCCCAGATATCTTGCTCATTTTACCAGAAGCTGTACCAGCGAGAGGAGAAGGAGGACCACCGGAGTAGGCTGGACGCCTTCTTTGGGAAGGTTAGACTCAACAAGCTTTTCCAGGAGGATATGGAGGGCCTTGACACCCCCGTAATACAAGAAGAGATTAACAATGCAATCTCATCACTTAAAACAGGGAAAGCCCTGGGCCGAATGGCATGGTGTCAGAATGGTACAAGACCTTTAAAGAGGTACTGCCCCACACTTAGAATATATTTCTCAAGAGAGTCCAGGACAGGGAAGCAGTGCTGCCCTCATGGCACTATGCCCAAATATCTGTCATTCCAAAACCAAGAAAGGACCCAACACTGTGTAGCTCCTATAGGCCAAGTTCCCTTCTAAATGTAGATCAGAAACTATTTACTTCCATCCTAGTGCGTAGACTCCAGGCTTGCATGGGGACCTTCGTCCAACCGGACCAAACAGGCTTTATAAATGGTTGTCTTATACACTACAACATTAGAAGGCTGCTAAACATTGTTTCTTGTCAACAGAGCTCAGGGCCTCGGCCCTAGCTCTGTTCATGGATGCTGAAAAGGCCTTGACCATGTAGATTGGGGGTTCCTACACAGAACTCTGGAAGACATGGGGCTAGGACCCAAATTCGGGATTCAGTCCATCCTTATACTCCTCCCCCATAGCCACACTCAGAGTGAAAGGGTCACTTCTAATAGGTTCCAGCTAGAGAGGGGCACGAAGCAGGGATGCCCACTCTCACCCCTTCTCTTTGCACTGTGTATTGAGCCACTGGTGGAGGCGGTGAGAATGAAAACATCCAGGGTATCTGGGCAGGGGACGAGCCCAGAAAATCTCATTGTATGCAGGTGAGTCCCTATTTTTCCTTACCTTGCCCCGGACTTCAATCCCAGCACTTCTGGAAGAGTTAGAAACCTACGGTAGAATCTCGGGCTATAAAATTAATTTTGACAAGTCAAAAGCGATTTGACTGGGAAATCCCTCCCAGAAGACTGATCATGGACTTACCCTTCAAGTGGGCCCTAATAATACAGTCCGATACCTAGGGATTATTGTCTCCCCTAGACTTTCCTCCCATTTTAAACTTAATTACAAAAAACTTTGGACAGCAATTGAGAGTGACCTGCCCGCTGGGACATATTACCCCTCCCCACACTGGAAGGATTGACACGATAAAATGAACATCCTCCCCCACTTTCTATTTTTATTTTAGGCCCTACCCATACAAATACCGGAATACTACTGAAAAGTGAACAAGGCCCTCATGAGATTTGTGTTCAGTTCAAGTTTATTGCAAGAAAGACTCCATTGAGCAAGCTCATTCACAAGGAGGTCCTGAGGCACATACACATACAGTTCGCAATTACATAGACAGGAGATATAAAATGTAGAACAACAAAGAAAAATATGTAATACAGGAGGTACACACAATAGAAGTTCTTACGCTATATATGCAGTACATTCCAGCTTTAACCTTGCCCTAAATTATGCAACACATTTCAGCTTAATAAGTAGAGGGCCAGTTGGTACCTAGGAAGTTGACTTGGCGTTGGGGGCCTAGTAGCACCTACATATGTCTTTTAATTTAGAGACAGCTAGTGTTTTGTAGGAGTTAATTGATACGATGCTGGTTAGCTTCAGCATGGCTTGTAGTTGGTTCCAAATGTTTGGGAGGGCGTATGAGACAGCTCCTTGGCCAGCTATGGTACGTGTCCTGGGAACACCTAGTAGGATAAGGTCGGATTTCCTTAGGGAGTAGGCGCTATGTGAGATGTGTATGAGAGACGTTAACTAGACAGGCAGTTTGTGGAGTAGTAACTTGAGGGTCCAAATGCCAGAATGCAGGAGGCGTCTGGTGGCAAGAGAGGTCCACCCAACTGCTGCATAAAGATCACAGTGGTGGGTCCTGTACGCAGAGTTAGTAATGAAGCGAAGGGCACGGTGATAGAGTACATCCAGTTTAGATAGGCTCAAGGTTGGTGAGGAGATAAAGATAATGTCTCCGTAGTCAAGCAAGGGAAGGAATGTTGCTTGGACAAGTCTTTTATGGGTCGCAAGAGAAAAGAGGGTCCTATTTCTAAAGAAGAAACCAAGCATGCTTTAAGCCTCTTTGATAGATCCTCGATGTGGTCACTGAAGGAAAGCTTGTTGTTTATCCACATACATAGATATTTAAATTTAGAGTACGACTTCCAAGTGTTCACCTAGGAGGTAACTATGAAGTTTTTGTTTTTGGTATTATTTTCTCTCCTCCAGAGCTCGGCTACAACCCCGCCCTCCGTTGTTCCCCAGCACCATCCCGGACATCAGACCCCTCCCTTGTGCACCCAGCGACTTACCCTTTACGTAGGGGTGGTGGGGAGGCGACTCAACCCATACATGGATCCATGCCAGGAGGCGCCCTTCCAGGAATGGCGCTTGAGGAACAACTCTGTGCTGCCGGGCTCGCTTTTCACTGTTTTCCTCCGGTAGTCGCCGCAGCGTGCAATAGCGCCCGAGTGACTGGTGCACGCTCCCGTCGTGCACCCCAATCAAGCGTCTGCCAAGACCCGCCCCCTAAGCTTGCAGCTACGGCTGTCGACCCCCAGCCTCCGCTAGGTCAGGCAAGCCCGGCCGCCTCACCCTCCCGGAGATGGAGAGCAGTCCCTTGGATGCTCCAATCCATCTCCTTCCCGCCGACCCACGGCAACCCATGCCCGTTCCCGAACACGGGTCGCCGGCGTGGCGCAAGGTGTGGCGACCAGCGCCTCAACCCTCAGCGCCACCGGGCCTGGTAACTATGAAGTTTTTAGGTGGGGTAGGTAGGGCACCAGACAAGGCAAGTCTTGAGAAAATCATTGTCTTGGTTTTTTTGGCATTTAAGAGAAGCTTGGCATTGATAAGGTTGCTTTCTAACTGGATAAAGTCAGCTTGGAGTGCTTCCCTGACTTCAGTTAAGGACCCAGGCCTGATGCGCATACAAACCATATCGTCTAAAGAAATGTATGCTAGAGTTCTTTATGTGGAGTCAAGGTTGTTGATGTACAGGGAAAAAGGATTGGTCCTAGGATGGAGCCTTGAGGGACTCCTCTGGCAATTGGAAGGGGAGCAGATAGTAGGCCATCAGCTTTGACTTTTTGTATCCTTCCCGTGAGATAACTGTTATGTGGATAGGAGGCAGGCCCAGAGTCAACTGGCACACCCTGACACGGCCCAGAGAGAAGGGGGACCTTGCCGTGCCTAATCTTTGGCACTACTAGCTCTCAACGTAGTTATTCCCAGTGATAACTTGGGTTAAACAAGGGATAGAGACAGGGGTGAGAGAGGCCAGCCAGTCCAGACTCATCCCGTTGTTTATCTCCACTCGCCCCATTACTCCAGAGGTTTGGAAAGAATAACTCACCCTTGGATGCAGCACTCCTAAAAATCTTTTTTTTTTTTTTTTTTGTTTACGTTTTGTTATTGGTTTAGCAATGAACATGCAGTCAGACTCCTGGCCTTAGTACATACAAAAATAACCTTGTGATTACCAATGAAGCATACGCTCCCTCTTAATACATACGATTATAAAATCGTACTCCATCTTTAAGACACATCATAGAGGGTAACCTAACATATTTGGTAACATTTTCAAAATGAAACAACACAGTGATTGCTGCATTAGAGCCAATGAGCTGCATGGAATGAAAAGATAAAACAAACTGCCAAAGCTCTTTTTCCTGTAATAGGAAATTGAGTGTGTCCATGCACTAACAGTAATTAAATAACCTATACAAGATTGAGTTCCTAAAATTAACTGCAGCCCATATATATACCTGGCAACAGGATATAATCAAACAAGCATAAGAATTTAAACAGGGCTATGGTTATGTCCCAACAGTTTAGACAGGCAGTTCTGAAAACATGCTCCACCCAATAATCTCTACACAGCAGAATGAGCTCCGGGAAGAGTGGCAGTAGAACAGTTTACTAACGACCCCTTCCCCCTTCATCTCATAACCGTACAAACTTAGCAAGAGGTTTTATATTCCCCATGCAATTAAACCAGAACTTGTCCAGACATAGGTAAGGTTCAGAAAGAGGGGAAATTCAGCATAGCGAATCTGAAGAATCTGAGCATAAACCTGAACTCTTGGAGAGTCTCTTCAAGTGTCCAGATCATCTTTGTCATCCAGCTCTGGCTAGGGAGAGCCCGCTCTCCTTCAAGAAGCAGGTGCGTGTCATTAGGCCCACTTCAGAGCTTCGTTGGGTCAGTAAATAAAAACACTCAACCCTGGTGGAGAATCTGTAGCCTGGCTGGAAACACCATTCCATGCGTAATGTCTACCTCCTTCAGGATCACCTGGACCCCATCAAAACGTTTTCTCCTCTGGCGTGTGGCATAACTTAGATCAGAGAATAAGCGGACCTGTTGACCCTCATGCACTATGTTAATTTCTGTCTCACCAGAGCAAGTACGTAGTCCCTGGTTCCCACACCATCAAGGACCACAACGATAGCTCTGGGGGCTTGAGAGTTATCTTGTCTTCCTCAATAGGCCACCCTGTAAGCTTTTTTTTTTCTGTTCTCCCCAGTACCACGGTCTCCACTCCTTCGGGAGATACAATCACAGTATCCCGTACATATAGCCTACCTGAACTCCCGGTCAGTCCCCATGGAGCCTTGGCTGTACCCTCCAGGTGGAGTGCAGGGGCGGGGCAAGGACACCCCGAATACTTCTTTGTTTAGGTCAGAACCTTCTCGGGCAGTCAGGCAGGCACGTGGGCAATCAGGGTCTCCGCTGGGTGCTGGGTCATCCAGGAGACCGTGCTGATTTTTCCCTGTTTAGGTGGCTCATACCCAACGTCATGGCCTCACTGCCAACGTAGCCATTCCCCATCCCCCCGCGACTAGCTCTACGCTCGCTGAGCCCCGGACCTCTGCCAGAGGCCAGTCTAGCGCCGAGAGTGAACCCCCTCTCTCAAGAGAGAGGAGAGTTATCCATCGGACACTCAATCCTCTCCCTCCCCTCCCCTGCCAACCCCCAATGGCCCGGGCTCGTTCCCGAACCTGGGTCACCGGCATGGCGCAAGGTGTTGCGTCCAGCGCCTCAACCCTCAGTGCCACTGGGCTGGCCCTGTAAGCTTTTTACAGAACGATACTCCGAGCTTGCAGGGGCTGCTTCAATTGTTGCTCCAGCCATTCTTTGATGAAAAGCTGCAAACGGTCGCTTTCACTCCTTTCAGGCATTCTGATTATCCGCAAGTTTGATGAATAAGCTTGGTTCTCTCCCATCTAATCGGGACTATAGGTGGGTATTCTCTTTAATGAGGTTACTCGTGACACCCATAGCCATGGCTGCTTGTTGTTTGGTCTCTAGGGATACTGTTTGCAATTGAGACATATCAGTCTCCAGGGTAGAGACTCTATTCGTCAAGGTGTCACATTTTCCAGAGAGATTAGCAACCAATGAAATCAGTCTATTCAATTTCTGCCTGATGCTTTGTAGCGTTTCCACACCCGCTTCTTCAGTCGGATGTTTCATGAGGCCCTGTGCAGACCTCATGACAGGAGGACCATGAGTATTTTTACTTTTTGCTTCATCTTGCTGTGACTTGTCCTTTCTTGGATTACCCATTCTGTTCCACAAGTATTCCGATGTCTATTGAGCCCATTATTTCTATTTCAGCTGCCCAAAGAACAGGTTACTCACCTGTAACAGTAGTTCTAGGAGCGGTATATGTTGTTCATCCACACTCTCTGGCATGTCCCTTTCCCCTTTAAATCTGGCCAGAAAGTCTTCAAGCTGGCTCCTCCCACCCACCTAGGTGGTAAATACCTTGGCTCCGCCCCTTGATGCCAGATCTTAGACCGCTGGAAGCAAGGTGGTGCGCCTAAAGATGGAGAGGTCAGGTGGGTGCGTGTGGATGAACAATATGTACCACTCCTAGAACTACTGTTACAAGTGTACTTCCTATTCTTCTAGGAGCGTGGATATGTTGTTCATCCACACTCTCTGGCAGACTCCAAGCAGTTCTCCGGGAGGAGGAGGTAAGGTGCACACCCCCTATTTAGGAAACAGAGATTGGAGAACAGAGGCCCCAAAACCAGCATCCTGGCGTGACTCAAGGTTGATGTGGTAGTGGGTAATGAAGGTGTTTGCTGACTTCCAGGTAGCAGCCTAACAGATCTCCTGGATAGGGATGTCCGTGGAAGCAGCCACCGATGCAGCAGTATGGTGGGTAGAATGAGCTCTTATCCCTCTGGGAGGCTCCTTGCCCGCCAACTCATAGCACAGACCTATGCATGATGTAATCCACTTTGCAATGGTCCATTTGGCTGCAGGTCTGGCAGAAGTGGCTTCAGCGTAGGTGACAAAGAGCTGGCGAACCTCTCCCCGAATTTCAGCCATCCTCTCCTTATAATACGAGAGAGCACGTCTGAGGTCCAGAGTATGGAGCCTGTACTCTGCGTTCGAGGTGTAGTTTGGGTAGTATACCAGCAGAGTCAACACCTGATTAAGGTGAAACACTGACACCACCTTCAGAAGGAATTTTGGTTGGGGGCGCAGGACAACTTTGTCTCTGTGGAAGACAAGATAAGGTGAGTCCACCGAAAGCGCCTGGAGCTCTCCTGTCCTTCTGGCTGACGTGATAGTCACCAGGAAGGCCGTCTCCCACGACAAGTGTGAGAGCTTACACTTGTGCATGGGTTCGAATGGCTTGCCCATGAGCTTTGCCAAAACCAGCAAGAGATCCACAGAGGTGGAGGTTCATGCACCAGAGGGGATATGTGATCCAGGCCTTTGAAAAAGCGCCCGACCACTGTCTCCTGTGCCAATGTTGGCTGACCGGCCCATGCCCGGTAAGCAGAAATGGCTGCCAGGTGCACTCTAAGGGTCGATGACCGCAGACCCCCTTTGGAGAGAGACCAAAGGTAGTCTAAAATGTTAGCCACAGAGCAGGATAAGGGGTCCAGACTCTTACCCTGACACCAAATGGAAAACCTTTTCCATTTGAAGGCATAACATTTCCTGGTCAATTCCTTACGAGATGCCTCCACCACAGTGTAGACATCCTCGGAAAGACCCAGAGCCTGGAACTCTAGCCGCTCAGGTACCAGGCTGTGAGGTGCAGGGATTGAAGGTCCAGATTGAATACCTTCCCCTGATTCAACGATATCAGTTCTGGGCATGTACAAAGCCGCTCCGGGACCCTGCAGCTGATGCTGAGGAGATCTGGATACCAGAACTGGTGGGGCCAATATGGGGCTACCAGAATCACCTTCACCTTGTCCCTCCTCACCTTGAGTAGCACCTTGTGGATCAAGAGAAATGGAGGGAAGGCGTAGAGGAGGCCTGGGGTCCATGGCCTTGAGAAGGCATCCCCCTGCAGTGAGCCCTGCTGACGGGCGGGCATGGTACAGTCTCAGCTTGGTGTTCTCCCTGGAGGCAAACAGGTCCACCAACGGTTTGCCCCAATGGGAGAACAGATTGTGAGCTACCTCTGGATGGAGAGACCACTCGTGAGATGTCGCCTATGTGACTGAGAGCATCCGCCAGCTGGTTCAAGGCTCCTGCCACATGGATGGCAAGGAGATCCACCTCCAGCCTGCTGACGAGGGTCCAGATTCGGAGCACCTCCTTGCATAGCAGACGGGAGTGTGTGCCGACCTGTTTGTTGAGGTATTACATCGTCGTGGTATTGTTCGTCTGGACTCAAACCACTTGACCCCCGAGCTGAGGAGCGAAAGCTGATAGGGCCAGTCTGACTGCTCTGAGCTCCAACAGGTTGATGTGGTATCGGGACTCCTCAGGGGTCCAGAACCCGTGGGCCCTGTTGTCCCCCATGTGGGCTCCCCAGCCCATGAGAGAGGCATCGGTCGTCAGGACGACCGTCAGCTCAAGGCGGACAAATGGGATACCTTCCTGCAATCGGTCTGGGACGGTCCACCATTGGAGAGCGTCCCACATCTTCTGCATGACAGTGATCAGCTGGTCAAAGTGACCATATCACTGAGTCCACTGGAGGGGGCGCATGTGCTACTGGGAACAACGGACCACCGAGGTGCACACCGGCATGTAGCCCAGAAGGCGCAGAGAGTCCCAGGCAGGGCACAAGTGCCCAATCAGAAATGATTGGGCAAAGGAGGCGAGAACCTCCACCCTGCCCGACGGGAGCCAAGCTCTGGCTTGACGAGAGTCGAGCTCTGCCCTGATAAAGCCCATCACCTGAGAGGGCATGCATTCTGACTTGGCCTCGTTAATCAGGAGGCCTAGTTGGGAGCGGGTTCGGAGGGCCAGGTCCCTGGACCTCTCCACCTCCTGAAGGGAGGAACCCACCAGGAGCCAGTCATCGTGATAGGGGTATATTCAAACTCCTCAACGCTGAAGATGGACTGCCACCACTGCAATGCACTTGGTGAAGACCCAAGGGGCCGATGACAGACTGAACGACACGGCTCGGAACTCGTACAGGGGCCCTTCGACCCTGAAGCAGAGGAACTGCTGGTGGGAGGGACAGACTGGGACATGAAAGAACGCGTCCTGTAGATCCAGTGAACAGAACCACATGTTTCACTCCAGAGATGGTATAATCTGGTTCAGAATTACCATCCGGAAGGTGCGAGACCTGAGGTATTGATTCAGGTCATGGAGATCTAGGACGGGGTGCCAACCCCCCATCCGCTTGGGCACCAGGAAGTATCTGGACATGAAGCCTGGGTCTGTAGGAGGATCCGGCACTGGAGCTACCACCTCCTTGCGGAGGAGCTGAGCAATGTCATCCTGAAGGGCCGACTGAGTGCAAGCTGAGATCCTTTCCTCCTGAGGGGTTTGGCTTGGCTGGGAGGGTACTGCTCGAATTCTAGAGGCAGTTCCTGGATGGCCACTTACAGAACCCACCTGTTCGAAGTGATACCGGACCAGGCGGAACAAAAGTGACAGAGCCGGCCCCCACGGGAGGACCCAGAACTGGTGTGACGGGTGTAGGGGTGGCAACCCCTGACCCGTCACTGAGCAGCTTAGAGGAGGAGGCGGTGGCTCCTGGACCGCACCTCGGCCTCCTTTATGGGGCTGCTGGAGGATCCTGCTTGGGCCTGGGGCCAAGCTTGAGCCTGCTGTTGCTGCTGACCTCCTTGATAGAAGGGCTGTCTAACCACAGGGAAGAGTGCTGAAAGGGCTTCTTCTTCGCTTCTGCTGGTTCTTGCCTGAAGAACCCTTTGCAGAGGTAGCATCCAAAATGGCATTGGACTGCTCTATTTGCTGAAGGTGACCTGCCACTCCCGGACCGAAAGGTTAGTGCCAAGGAATGGCATGTCAGCTAACTTGTGCTGAGCATCCACGGGAAGGAGGATAACCTTAGCCAGGCCCTACGGTGAGTGGCCACTGCGGCTGCTAAGGAGCGGGCACAGGAATCTCAATGTCCAGGACCGCCTGAAGCTGCTGTTTCAACAGTATGGCCGTGGGTCATGGACCTGCTTCACCGTGGTCTGCATGTCTGCTGGGAGATGAGGGAGGACTTCATCTAGTGACCCCAAGAGGGCATGAGAGAAGTGTGCCATGATCACAGCGAGCTGGCCTGATGAGGCCCAAGGACGAGGCCGCATAAACCTTCCAGGCAGAATGGTCTATATTCTTGGACTCCTTGTCCGGAGGGTGGTCAGTGTCAGCTGAGCTACCCATGCGTCTAAACACAGAAGCAGTCACGAGGCTCTCAGCCGAGGGATGCTCTGTGAAACCTGCCAGGGACCCCATGGGTACCGTATACTTGCGGGTCATGCGGGCAGACGGAGCTGGGCAGGAGGCAGGGAACTGCCATAGCTCAAGGGCCAGGCCAACAATGGCTTCGGCCACTGGAAAGGCCTCCGTTGGGGTATCCACCCACTTGAGGATATCTGTGAGGGAGTATTCCGCCTTCTTTTGGATAGGCTCCAAGGCATTCCAGTCGATTCGAAAATCAGGCGGAGGATGCCCTAAAAAGAGGAAGGACCTTCCTCCTAGCCTGCCACTGATGACTCGTCATTCCCCAGATGCGAGTGCAGACCAGTGGCATCAGAGTCCGAAGAGTCGGGATATAAAGGTCTCCTGCCTATGTCTCCCTTGATATGCTGAGGGTGATCGGGGACAACAGTAATGGACAGATGACGGGGAGGCCAGTATCTGTCTAATCCTCTTCGAGGGCCCTCCCTGAGGCTGCTTAGTCAGTGGTTCCACCAAAATCTATGGAGGACACGAAACAGGCTGAGCGGGAATGCGTGCCAGCCCTGCAGTGGGGGATCCGAGATCTTTGGTTCCGGAGGGGTCGGCGTTGGCCTAAGAGGCTGGGGCCAAGTAATGGCCGGTGTTGGCGGCAGAGCTGGCTTTTGACCAGGCAGAATCAGCTGTTGCCACATGAGGTCCTCATAACGTCGACAGAGCTTCCGTCGAAGTCTCTCCTCGTCCGAGGAGGATGAGGATCGGTGGCGACTCCTCTTCCTGGAGTGCTTGTGACCTTTCTTCGTTTTTTTGACTGAAGGGGTCCTGGTCCCCAATCGAGACCAACGGGGTCGGCTTGTTCAATCAGGAGAAGCTGGAGTCGGGGAGAACTGAGGTTCCGGCACCTTTCCCTCGATCGGGACACCCTAGGGCTGGGTCTCCTCATCAGGGAAGGAAAGGATAGGTTTCCTTTCCAAGAGTCAGCGACTGGAGTCAGCGACAAGGGCTCAACTGGGTCAAGAGAAATCTCAGCGGTTCAGCTGTTTCCTCGGCCTCGGTGCCTTGGCTGACGGAGGTCAAGCAGCGGCAGGAAGCGATCTCGACTGAGGTCGAGACCGCAAATTCCTGAGAATCAGACCTCTCTCAGTTCCAGGAACGCTTCTTCGGGATGAAGAAGACTTGGGGTTCTTGTCCCTTTTCCTGGGACGGGAGGAGTGCGGCCGAGGCACCTCACCCCTGGTGGGAAGAGACTGGCACAGTTCCCGAAAGGACCAGTGAAGGTAGAGCCAAGGTTAAGAGGCACAACAAAACTTCAGCTGGCGATCAAGCTGAGCAGCTTCCTCTCTAAGGCCGCCATCTGGTCAAGCTGCTCGTCAGATCCGCGGGTCAGTGAAACCACCCACCTTGCCTTTGATTTCACCAGTTTATTGTGAAGCTCGTCTCCCCTAATTTTAGGCATGCCTTGGGGTCATCCAGGACATTTGGATGGAAGGCCAGACAGATGGTACAAGAGATGGTGTCATGTACGACACCCAAGCAGTAGACACACAAGAGGTGGGGATCAGTGCGCAACATTTTCTGTCCGCAGAGACACCGGCGAAATCCGGCGGACGACTTGTCCTCCATGTTCGATGCGCCCGGATCGGTATCGTAAACTCTAATGAGTTTTAAAGAAAGCGATTGTGGTGAAAACCATGGTTGAGAATCCAGGGCCTACGAACTGCAGAAGTAGCACGAGGGAACCTGAATCTTCCAGCGGAAAGGAAGATCTGGTGTCATGGGGCGCAGCCGAGGTATTTACCACCCGGGTGGGTGGGAGGAGCCAGCTTGAAGACTTTCTGACCAGATTTAAAGGGGGAAGGGACATGCCAGAGAGTGTGGATGAACAACATATCACGCTCCTAGAAAAAACTTTTATAATTTGAAATTGCCGAGTTTGAATTAGAGCTCCAGTTGTAAGTCACATCTTGCTTGGGCTCCACAGCCTCACCACTCCCTAAAAATCTTGATCAAAAGCAAGGAAGCTCTGTCAGACGCCTGAAGGCATAGGGTCCTCACTTCAATTATAAGAGACCCCACTTTCACCCTCCAAGAATGGATAAAGGGTTCACCAGATGGAACAAAAAGCCCTGGTGAGGTTCCAATCACTGTACAGAAACAATACCTAACCTCCTTCTCACAGCTCTGAGAACAGTTTGCCCTCCCATGGGAAGATTTCCATAGATACTTGCAGATAAGGCATTACCTAAACTCGGAAGAGATGACCTTAAGGGTTAACAAAGATTTCACCCTCTGGAAAGCTTCCTCTATTGGTCAGTCAGACTGGTAGGTAGGAGCAGATTTGTTTCAGGAGCCTACAAAGTACTGCAGAGAACAGGGGACCAAGTCCTGGAGGGTCAGACTAAAATGGGAGAGTGATTTGGCAGCCGTAGTTTCTGGAGATGAATGGGAGAGAGAGCATGGTTAAGGGAATGAAGACCCCAGCATCCCCAGAGTGGAGGAAATTTCAATGGAAATGCCTGTCCCATTTCTTCCACACCTCTGCAGTAACCACACACTTTAAGTTGGGCAATACAGACCTTTGCTGGCAGAGTGTGGCCAAAAGGGAACTCACCTAGACATTTTCTGGTCCTGCCCAAGATAACTAGATTTTGGTCCCAAGTGCATAGTCAGGTGAGCCAACTCTGGGACGTGCAGATCCCATTTGAACCCAATACTCTGGTGCTGGGTCTACCAGTGAGAGAAATTAGGAACCACAAACAGCAGTCTTTGCTCTGCATTTTATGCCTGGCAGCACACAAAGAAATAACTGCAAACTGGCTCAGAGAGACCTTGCCCTCAGTGCAGTCTTGGCAATCTAGAGTCACAAAACATAGAGAGAATGGAGGGCCTCACAGCAAAACTAAGGCTCACCACAGAGAAACATGCAGAGCTTTGGACCAAATGGATAACTTCCACCACCTTGTAGAACAAGAAAGGTGGGGGGAAAAATGGGGAGCCTTGGGGGGGTTATGCTGAGGCTGATGGCATCCACGGCCAACACCCCAATAGAGGGAATGCAGTAAAACACAATAGAGAAAATATTAAAGGCAACTCTGCAAAGCCCTAAAATGGTTATAGTTATAGTAGTTTTTTTTACAGTGAATCACCCTACAATCGGTTGTATGCTGTGGTTGAAGGGTGTTTGTTGTATTCTGACCAAAATGTTCCACAGGGTATGGAGAGAGAGATAAAGGGCTTGCATGGCACAAGGCCACATACCACTGAGGAACACACTGAGGCCTAGAAGACACTATGAACACCAGTAGGAAAGAGTGCATGCATAACAAATATGAGGATATCCCCACTTATGGACTGTAAAGTTGTAATTGCAAAGATAAATTACTGAGTGGATGTCTGTGACACCGCCCAGTGATAAATGTACCCCTTTTCTCTGGTGATGTATGTATTATTTCAACCCATTAAAAAATAACATTTAAAAACAAAGAAAGGCACGAGACACCTCAAGTTGAGCCACGGCTCTGCCTCGATAGGTGCATGGTATGCAGAGATGGTGGAAAGGTGCACCTTGAGAGAGGAGTACCCCAAACCCAAATCTGAAAGGGAGAGAAGGTACTTCAGCACCTGATTTACTAGGCAGATGAAAGGGTCCAGCCGGCACGAAGTACTGTAGCCCAAATGGAAAAGCGCTTCCATTTCATGGCATACGTGGCCCTGGTGGAGGGCTTTCTAGCAGTCACCAGAACATCGCCAACCCTAGGGGAAACCCCAAGCGGGTGATGGCTAAGTCCCAGAAACCACACATGGAGATGCAGAGACTTCAGATCTGGATGGACCAGGTGCCCGAGTCCTGAGAGAGCAAGACGATGGACAGGGGCAAGGGCACTGGAGGTTACACTGCCAGCTGCTGCAGCAGGGGAACCAAATCTGACATGGCAAAAGGGAGCTATGAGAATCATCACCGCCTCCAACTGGAGCTTGAGTAGCAACATCTGAAAGAGGGGAAGGGAGGGAAGGCATACAGAAACCTCCCTGAGGAGAGGGACAATGCTTTTGCCAGAAAACTCCAGTCCGGGATCGAGCCAGCAAAAAGGTGGCAGTTTTGCACTGAGTGGGGACACAAAATGTGCAACTCTGGTCGAGCCCATCTGTCGACTAGATCTTCCATCAACGGGTCAGAAGCTGTCACTCATGAGCCCATGACTGGGAGCAACTGAGACTGCCCTTCAGAATGTTTTGGGACGCCTGGAACAATGTGCGGCAGAGAACCCAGACCATGCTCGATGGCCCAATACCAAACCCTCATTGCCTCCCGACATACGGGGTAAGAATGAGTGTCCCTCCTCCTTGTTTGTTGACGTAATGCACCACACACATGTTGTCTGTCTGCAGCAATGGCGGACTGGGGAGGAGACGAGTCTGGAAGGCCTACACAGTGTACAGCACCACTCGCATCTCCAGTACACTGATGTGGAGACCCTGTTCCTCTTCTGTCCAAGTGCCTTGAGTCTGGTGAGTGTCCAAATCAGCTCCCCAGCCTAGACCCGAGGCATCCATCATGAGAATCTCACGACGGGCCAGGATTTGAAAGGAGACCCCCCGAAGCAGGTTGGCCTGCTCTAGCCACCACAACTGGACTCTCTTGCTGAGGCTGAAGACTATGAACATCTGGTTTGGGTTGTCCGCGCGTAGATCCCAGTGAACTCTCAACGTTCATTGAGGTATCCACATGTGAAGGTGGGCGAGGGGAACCTAGCAATGGCTGCTGCCATGTGACCTAAGAGTCGCAGGAAGACCCTGGCAGGGACCTGGCGACTGGAGGAGACCAGGTGGGCCTTGCCATCAGGCGTTCTGCCCTGTCTGTAGGCAAGAAGGGCATGCCCTGGGCAGTATCCAGAACCACCCAATATGCTGAGGTGTTGACAAAGAGACAGACAAGACTTCAGCTGGTTGATGGAGATAACCAAGGGCTGAAGAGGCAGAAGATGAACTCCAGAGTCTGAACCAGATGGTTCCTGGAGGGGGTGCCAACAGCCAATTGCCCAGGTAAGGGAATACGTACAAACCCTGTCTTTGCAAGGCAGATGCCAATACCACCAGGCACTTGGTAAAGACCCTGGGGGCTGAGAAGAGGCCAAAAGGGAGGGCCTTGAATTGGAAATGGAATCCCTGGAAATGGAAGTGGAGGAAGCACTGATGAGAGGGAAAAATTTTGATATGCAGATACATACCCTACATGTCCAGAGAAAAGAGCCAGTCCCCTCAGTGTAGGAGGGGCAACAACACTTGAAGGGTGACCAACCGAAAGCATTTGTACTCTGTGTAGACGTTCAACTGACTCAAATCCAGGATGGGTCAGAGATCCCTGTTTTTATTAGGGATAAGTAAGAATTGGGAGTAGAACCCCCTGCCCCACTGAGCCACAGGGAGGGTCTCTATAGCTCTTTTTTGCAGAAGTGCCTGAATTTCCTCCCAGATGAGAGACATGTGAGCTGGGAGGTAGACAGAGGTTCCTGGAGCCTCTCAAGGAGCTCTAGCATGTGGCCGTGTTCTATGTTCTGCAGGATCCAGTTGTCTGTGGTAATGCCCTGCCACCCATCCAGGTGAAGGGAGAACTGACCCCTGACGGCCTCCCCCAGAACCCATGCTGGGGGATGGGTGTTAGCCAAGGAGTCAGGAGGTAGGAGCGGGTGTCAGGAGGGCAACCACTGGGGCCCGAGGGGCTCTGGTGGCAGCTGCAGAAGGGCTGACGCTACTTTGCATTTGCCCTGACCTTTGGTGGGTGGAAAAGTGTGCTTATGGTAGGAGCGACGAAAGGGAGGCCACTTACCAGTCTTAGGCTGTTCATGATACATCACGTGAATGGAACAGAGGGCATTGCCTGACTCCTGTAAGGAGGAAATGAGATCCTGTACATCCCCTCCAAAGAAGACAGCTTCCCGAAAGGAGGTGTCTAAAATGCTGGACTGCACATCAGAGGCAAAGCCGGACACCCAAAGCCAGAAATGGCGCCCAAGGCAAACGCCTGCAGCTGCTCCCCTGTCTGAAATATCCACAGCACCTTATGCTACACAAAGGACGTGGTTGCCCACATCATAGCCTGCTTTAAGGAGCTGGGCTGGCTGAGGTTTGGAGCGTTCATTGGGCAAGGCCTAGACTAGGTCCCTGGCCTGGTCCCAGAGGACATTCTGGTATTGAACCATGTGAGGCAGATAGCTGATGGCCCTGATGGCCAGGATAGTGGAGACAAAAAACATGCTTGCTCAGGTGGTCCAGCTGTCTGGATTCTCTGTCAGGAGGAAGAGCACTGAGGTGCTTGGGCTTTTTCATGCAGTCATGTGCCATGCTGATGACCACAGAGTCAACCTTGGGTTGGCCCCCTAAAAAGGGCTTATCCGCCAGAGCATGATAGAGGTGGTCCACCTTCTAGGGCACAGCTGTAGTGGTAGAGTGATGGTTTCAAGCCGCCCTAGTGACATCTTCGTAAGAGTCAATGGGGGGGGGGGGACAACCACAGGGAAGTTGTCAAGCTACCACAAGTACACAGCCAGATGGCGCTGCTCCGGGTCCTGTTCCTCCTTTTCCTAGCCCACAGTGGCGTGGATGTGCCTCATGATATCCATGAAAGATGGATCATCAGAAGGGCACTTGGGAATCACCTTGGTTGGCTCTTCACCTTCTGAAGAATCCCCTGGGGTACAGGAAGACTCCAAATAATCAGAATCCTCCTCATCTGGGCTGGCCCGGTGGCACTGAGGGCTGAGGTACTGGACACCTTACTTCAGACGAGGCGCCGGGCGACCCGGCTCTGAGAATGAGCCCAGGTCGCCAGCGGGTGGGGGGAGGGCGGAGCTGACAGAGCTGCCGCAGACAACTCTCTCCTCCCCTCCGGGAGGTGTGGTGGCTACCCTCGGCTAATGGCTGCCTCCTGGTGAAGGCCAAAGGCAGCACAGGCCCAGAGGTGCCAGGAATTGAGCCAATGGGGTGGGGATAGGGTCATTACTGGGGCCGTAAGGCGCATGCAAGCCTACTCCTGGGGCCCCTGGGAGAAAATGGAGGGGAAAACACACCGGCGGCAGGATGAAGATTGACTCCCCGCAGGCACCGCTCTTGGACCGGGCATAAGGTAAGCCCTGGTAATTCCAGGGAACAGGGCTAGGGGGGATGATTGGATGGAAGCCGTCGGCAAGGCGCATAAAATGTTAAATGATAAAAAAGAATCCTCCTCATCTGGCTCCTCCAGCTCACTTTCAGCCCGTGGCCTATCATCCTGGCGAGCACCAGAGCCGGTGTAAGGTATGGAGTCCTAGATCACAGCATATGGGGCACCAGCACCCAAGTGTCCCCGATCCGAGGGTGGGAGGTCCCCAGCAGGCTGTCTAAGGGATGCCGGAGGTGGGCCCTGAGGGGTGGGGAGTCTGCTTCTGCATGAACAACCACCATGCTGAAAACAGGGCGTTATAATCCGCCAGGGAAGGATAGTTGTATACTGGTGAATAAGAGTAGATTGGATAAGGAAAAGGCGGCATCATGGCCGGAGTGGCTCGCATCGGGTATGCTGGCGTCGGGCCAAACAGCGCTGGACCCATGGTCTGTGGCAACAGCAGGTCAGGTGGCAGCCCAGCAGCCGCCGGATAAGGGCGCCTGGGAGAAAAGTCCACTGGCACCAGGACAGGAGAGGAGATCCAGGTGCCTGGGGAGGAAGGAGACCTTCCTGGAGATGGGAGTGACGACGATGGGCTAAAAGAAACGGCGGTGGACTGTTGCAAGCGCTGCCTGAAGGGACTGGTGTCGAAGCCAACAGAAGGGATCGACACAGGCAGCATCTTGGCTGAAGAGTGGTGACAGCAGAGAAGCTGATGCTGGTCATATTAACACCAGCTGAGCCTCCTGGCTGAGAACCCGTGGATGTAATGGGCCTGAGCGTCACAAGCTAAGGAGCAGGAGACAAGTACCCTGCCCTGAACAACTGCTGCCTGTGACAGAAATAAGGCCAGGCGGTGGCACCACTGGCAGCCCTGCCCTGCAGAAATAAGTTCAGGAGGGGCTGTAGGGATCAACCTCCTGTGGGAGGCTGACCCTGCTGTGGTCGAAGGTTTGTGTGGAGACCGCGAACGGGGAAGCAGACCGGTCCCAGTGCTTGTGCTTATGCTTCCTGCCAGATTTTTCCTGGGACTGGGAGGAGGAGGAGGAGGATGAAGCCCCAGAAGACTGAGCTGGAGACGCCGAAGAGCTCCTGGCCTGCAGCTTCTTTTCCATCGTGACAAGCTTCTGCTTGATAAGATGGCTCTCCAGGATTTTTAGGCAACATCTTCAAGTGGCCTGGTTGAATTTCTGGCAAATCTGGCAAGCTTCGTTGTCGTGACTGAGACCTAGACACAGGATACAAGCAGAGTGACTGTCTTTTCAGAAATCTGTTTACGAGGCACACTTTGTGGAGCAGTCTAATGAAGAGCAGGTGTAGAAGACAAAAACTCGACTGTAACACCGAAAAATCCATGTTAATGTTAGTAGAAAAAAAGAAGAGCGTGTCAAGCATGAGTAATGGTAGTCGACTGTAGCTGCAGCGACCACTAAGGTCCTATGTGTGCGAGTCAACAGCGGAAAAGAACTAAGGAGGGTGTGGGTGACTGCCCGCCTTGATAGATTAGGCCAATGTCAGAAGGTGATGTCAGCGGTGGGAGGTCCCCCTTGGTAGACTGCTAGCTAGAAAGTTTTCAGTGTGGCCCTGGCACCTGGCAGCTTAGTCCTGCCAGTGCTGGCAAGGCAAGGCAAGGCAAATTTTATTTCTATGGCGCCCAATCCCGGAGGCTCTGGGTGCCAAACAATAAAAACAGGTAAGAGACATAAAAACTTACACATGTAATAAAAACAGTGATGAAACAAATAACACAAAGAAACAATAAATAGCTCAGAATAAAAAGGTAGGGCTAATTGTACCAGATCAGAGAACCCCGTCTGGAAAAGCAAGCGAAAACAAGTGGGTCTTGAGACGGCACTTAAACGACTCAACTGATGGGGCCTCCCGGATAGAAAAAGGCAGCGCATTCCACAGCACTGGGCCAGTGACACTGAATGCTCTGTTGGCCTGCTGCAAGAGCCTTGCTCGAAGTAAGATCTGGCTATGACATCATCTGATTACACTGATAATCAGTGTGATAAAGGGGTCACCCGTTATTATACGCATGTTCCAATATACCAGCTGAGGTAGGCAGCACTAATTCATTTGCTTCCACAAACCACAGACATTAATGGCCACATAAAGTATGCTTCTTAAACTCCTTCTCCAGGGGGTTGCCTGCATCCCTCCTGGACCTTCAACAGAGATGAACCCCTTGGCTAAGGAGTGCTCCATGAACACAGAGCGGCTCCTCACGGGTATCTGATACTTGCAGATAAGCCTATTAAGGGGTGCGGCACATACAGTGGAGCCAGAGGCCAAAAGCCGGACCTAGGAGGGCCTCAACAACCAGTAATGCCACAACAGGGGAACTGTCCCATTTGCCTGTGAAGGGGTAGGACTCCCTCTTCTGGACCACCTCCAGGGGCACATTAAAGGTCTTGGATATGTGCTGCATGAGGGTAGCAAATGAGGTAGACTTGTTTATCAAGAATTGACCATCTGAAGAGTTGAGGTCTGGTTGACCGTGGTCGAAGGAAGCCACTGAGGGCACTTCCGAGTTGGAGTCCCCTTCAAACCAGACCAACGTCGCTTTTCAGGAGTGTGGACCACCCTTCTGTCCAGGATGACCACTGTTGACAAGCGCTCAGACAAGCCAGCTTGTGGCCCCATCCCGTGGTTGTGGGGCTCCACCACGATCAGTCAAGAGGGTGGTGCCCAGTGGCGGCGGAGTCACCAGTCAAGGTATAGAAGGCACCAACACCTAAGAGAGGGCCACAGGGGTAGGAAGCACTGGCCAACCCCATCCTGGGCCTGCAAGTGCTGATTTTTGCCATAGGAGGTCCTCATAATTCCTCCAAAGTTGACACTGGTCAGCCAAGGAACATGAGGAACTTGACAGACATCAATATTGGTGCTGATCAGATCAAGATCAGGATTGACAGTGGGACCATGAATGGGACCTCGACCATCGACCCCATGAGTGTCAACAGGGTTCCACCAGCAGGGCCGTGTAGACCACTGCTTTGGCAATGTCATCATGATGGGCCTTGTAATGGGTATCTGTGGAGAGACCGCCAGTAGAGACTGCATAGTAATCAGCTTGACTGGGGTACGCAATGCCCCTCTTCAGCTGGGGAGAGGAAAAGCAGAACCAGGGTCTTACAGATCGAAACCTCATTACCCTCTGACTTCTGGTCACCCAGGTCAAGAAATATCTTGACCTGCTGCTCAACTACAGCTGATGTCGACAGCATCTGCGGAGGCTCTGTGGTAGCATCTATGTGCCCCTCAACTAGCTGGGGGAATTAAGAGACCAAAAAGAGTGGGATCCTTCCCTTTCACATGACTAACAGCAGTGCTTTCATGTCTTGTGATTAAGAATTCTTCTCAGAGGTCTGGAGAGACAGAGACATATACCAGAACTCCAGGCAATCCCCTAAAGGAGTGTTATGGTCAGCCCTACAGTGTCCAGGGCCAGGGCTGATGAGCCACCCATTGTCACCACATCCTCCTCCATGGCAGCCAGCTGGGACACTGACCAGCAGCCACCAAAACCTGTTGCTGTTCCTGGTGCCTGTTTTGGAGGATGCAGGCCTTCTGTTCTTTTGATGATGGATGCATGGCCTGGTAACTTGGGCACCCATCAATATCAGGGTCCATCCCCAGACAGTAGAAGTACTGTGTTGTGCAGATCCGTGACCAACGTTTTCCGTTGACAGTGACCACATCGCTTGAATCCCATTTATTTTTTAATCCATCCTCAAATCCTCAAGGGAGCAGTAACCAAAAGATGAGATGCACACAATAAGATGAGAACCCTCACCCTCTACCCTCCGACAATGGCCTTCCTGCCTGCATACCCCCTTCCCTCTCACCTGCAGTGCTTATTTCCAAGATTGCCCTTGGCTGGTATGTCATGCTACCTAACATTTGGCACATTTTGAATTACTGGAATTACCTAAGCCTCAGTCTCTTACTTCTTGTTATTGTGTAACTATGTATTATTATGTTGACCTTTGTATGTATGTATACCCCCCATTCCTTTGACGTGGAACCTTTGTAAACGAGTAGTTCCTGCTCAAAGGTATTTGTAATCCTAGATTTCAATAAAATAAACTAAAAATAAAACCAAAATTCCATCTGAGAAATTAGTCAAAGTTCTAGCATTCAAAAACTGGTTTTCGTCACATGCTGCAGGAACTGTACGGGAGGAGATCTGTGTGTTCCAGCATAAAAGAAGATCTGACGTCAGATGGGGTGGAGCCAAAGGATGACACCAAGAGAGGTGGGAGAAGCCAAGCTTGAAGATGTCTGGTGAGTCGGTGACTGAGCAGAGCCAACCATTACTGCCTAGGTGTGGATAGTGAACTGCACCCAGGGTGAAAGGACAGTTATTTCACCATGTCCTGGTGCAAAGACCACTCGTGATGCCTCTCCCGCTCTGCTGAGAACGTCCATCAACCAACTGTCCTGCCCTGCCAAGTGCTGCAAGGAGGTCTTCCTGCAGGATGTGTACCAGGAACTAGTTACTGAGTGCACTCTAACACATGAGAAAGGTGTGCATCCCATCTTGCTTTTTCAGGTAAAACATGGTGGCTTTCTTGTTGGTGCTGACCTGCACCACCTGACCCCGAACCAGAGCTCCAGTGGGTTGACATGCTCATGGGTCTCACTTGCCAACCAGAACCTGTGGGCCCTGTGGTATGACACACGAGCACCCCACTAATGACGCATCCATCATCAACGTGGGAGGGATCAGCTCAGACAAAGGGAATTCTCAGAAAGGTTCCAAGGTCACAGCCGCACTCGATGGCATTCTGCATTGGCTAAGTCACTGAACTGGCTGGTCAGGTGCTTATGGAACTAGGATCACTTGCGTCCCTTTTCCCATTAATGGGAGTGTATTCACCAGCAGGCCCAAGTAATCACAGTTGTCACAGCCACCATGAACTGGGTAACAGAGATAAGATTCATCGCCATGTCCAAAGGTAAACAAGCCCTAGCTCAGAGGGAATCTAGTTCCATTCCAAAGAACAGGATCACCCGCTTAGGTCAGATCGGACGTGGCAGGATAGACCAGATGGCCCAGATTCCGAAAGGTCTAAATGGCTAGATCCCTGAACCATTCCACAGCCTCCCTGGTACTGCTCATGATTAGCTAGTCATTCAGGTACAAGACCATGGTGCCTCTGCAAATGAGGATGGCCACCATGACCAAAAGGCACTTTGTGAACACTGTGGGTGCCAATGAGAGGTTGAAGGGCATGACTTTGAACTGGTACAGTTCACTGCCCACTTGGAACCAGAAAAAACATCTGTGGACTGACACACTGAGATGTGGATATATATGTCCCAGTGATACAAGGAGCAAAACCAAGACTCAGACTCCAAAGACAATATTATCTAGTGGAGGGTAACCATCTGGAATTTTCGCCAGCAGAGTCATTTTTTCAGAACGTGCAGGTTAAGTATGGCGTGCCAGCATTACATCCATTTTGGCAGGCTACTGTCTGGGATGGCACTATGCTCAAACAGTTGTGCAATCTCTCTCTCTGCAGGGCAGCCTCAGTGTCTACAGGCACCATAGACTCTACTGGTACTGTGGATCTACATGGAGGGACAGTTGAACTCTAGAGACAGACCCAATCCAAGAACCTCCAGAACCCACTTATCTGATGTGATGCAGACAACTTAGGAATAAAAGTGAGAGAGCCAACCCCCTGACTGGGAGCTGTAACACAGAATGTGTGGGAGAAGGAATGGCTCCCTGCAGCCCCTCACTTGCCTTTGAAAAGGGCTCTGAATAACTTGCCACCAGAGATACTACCATCCCCCTCTTTTCTGACCTTCACTGTGACACCTGTTCAGCTTAGCTGGACTGTAGTGTTAGTACTGCTGCCGCCACTGCTGCTGGTATCTACAGCCATGAAAGGCACTCCAGAAGCAGCCCTGTTTAGGAATAAGTGACTGCATAGCCTTCTAGGATGAAGACAGAGTCCAGAGTGAAACTAGACTTCTCAGTGCAGGTGAGGGGGTTCTCCTCTCCAAGGCCACTAAGGTCGGTCCCCAAGAAGGGCAGGTCTAACAATTTATGCTGTGCTTCCAACATGAAGGTAGAGTGATGGAGCCAAGAACTCTGGAGCAGAGACACTGACAATGCCATTAAGTCTAGAGTGGTCGTCAGCTGGTTCTTAGGCAATGAAAGCCCAAGGCTCTGAAGTGTCTGGGCCTTGGGTTGGCTATCGCTCAGGAGCAGAAAGATCACGTCTGCAAGCTTATCAAAGAGCTCGTGCCCAAATTAGGCCATCAGGGCTGAATAACTGGCTTCACTGATCCCTTTGGGGGGGGACCACCGCATAAATCTTACGGTCAAGGAAGTCCTGCTGTTTGGACTCTATGTCCAGTGGCATATCCACATCACCCTGCACCTTCAGATTTCAGAACATCGAATCAGCCACTAGGCCCTCTGCAGATGGGTGCTCCAAATACCCAGATAGCCCACTAACACGGACTGCATACTTCAAGATGTTTTTTGCATGAAGCTGGGCATTGCCAGACACTGAGCCCAGGACAACATAAGCAACTGGAGCAGCCCAAACTCAGGCCTAGAGTCCTTGGTGGGAGCCCTTCCTGCAGCTGTGAGGGTTGTGGCTCCACTAGAACTGTCAACTGCTGTACTGCCAAAACCACTGCGAGGAAAACCACTGCATGATGCCCCACAGGCTGTATTGGCACAGGCAAATGGTAGGGAGCTGAGACGGCCGACAATATCAGTAAACCCACCCCTGGCTCAGTGCCCCTAGGGCCTCGTTTTGCAACATGAGGTACTAGCACTTATGGCGCAGTCAACACCTGTCTAAAGAAGATGACAAAATGAACAAAGACCATGGATGATGATGGTGTCTTCTCCAGTGAGATCAGGACCCGAAACAGGACCTTGACTGTCGATTCTTAGGTCGAAGAAAGCCTGATGGAGGTGAACTGGAGTGCTGCACCTGCTAGGGCACTGTCACCTCTATGGGTGTTACTGCAGTCATGATCAGCATAGGGACCAGCAAAGGAGGCTGCACAGGGGGAGGTTCAATCAGGGAAGGCCCTTGCAGCAATGAGGCACGGCAGAGGGACGAAGCCTAGTCCTCCTCCAACTCATGGTCAACCGGGTTTAGAATGATCTTGACCGGATGAGGGTACCATTGGTGTGCCGACCACCCCTTGAATAGGACCAAATAGATTAGGGTAGAGTGGCAGAAAAAAACAAAGATCGTTAAGAGCAGGAACATTCCCATTCCCACGACTGTTATGCGTTTTCTTCAGTCTGGAGGGCTTTTCTTGATACTCTTCATGGCTATAAATAGCCTCTAAAATCCAGGTGTTCTAGGACAGAGTCTGTTCAATGGAAGGCCTCACTGGGACCAAAGCCTGGGCTGACAAGGCCCCTGCTGCCTCTTCCTTCATGGCCTGAAATTGGGCTGTTGGGCCTGCGGCCACTGAGGCCTTCTTTTCCTGAGGCCTGCCTTGGAGGAAAAGTGCCTGCATTCATCTAGCAAAGATGTGTGCATGATCTGGCAACTAGGGTAGCTTGCAACATCAGGCTGGGCCCCCGGGCTGTAAAAGGAGAGATCATGTCTGTGCTTAACCAGCAACAGCCAGCACTAAATGCATTACTTAAATCCCAGCATTTTGCATTCCATCATGATACTGTTGATGAAGCAATACAGAACTGGTCAAAAACTGAAAGAAAATTTGAAGAATAGCATTCATTTGAAAGCCCGAAAACTTCAGAATCCTCTAAGGCATCAGGAGCTGTGAAGGAGGAGACTGTCCCTTTCAGCAGAAAGAAAGACTGGATGTCAAGCAGAGTGGAGCTGGAGGATAACAACTGGGTAGTGCAAGAAGCCAAACTTGAAGACTGTTCCTGTTACTAAGTATTGCCAGCAATACTGTGTAAATGAGTATAGAGGACTGAATCTAGTTAGTTAGAAAATGACCTATCTTCACTTAGAAGGCTTCAGTGGCTAAAATATACAGGTTACTCACCTGTAACAGGAGTTCTAGGAATGGTATATGTTGTTCATCCACACTCATTGGCAGTATCCTTGCCGCTTTAAATCTTGCCGGAAGGTCTTCAAGCTTGCTCCTCCCACCCACCGGGTGGTATAACTCGGCTCCGCCCCATGACGCCAGATCTAGCCGCTGGAAGCTCAGGTTAGCGTCAAGCCGAGAACAGGTCGGTGGGATGAACAACATATACCATTCCTAGAACTCCTGTTACAGGTGAGTAACCTGTATTTAGGGACATGGATATGTTGTTCATCCACACTCATTGGCAGACTCCTAGCAGTTCTCCGATGAGGGAGGCAAGACGACACCCCATATACTTACTTGGGAAAGAGAGACTGAGAACCGAGGCCCCAAAACCAGCATCCCGGTGACTCAAGGTCGATGTGGTAGTGGGTAATGAAGGTGTTTGCTGACTTCCAGGTAGCAGCCCTGCAGATATCCTGGATAGGGACATCCCTGGAAGCAGCCACGTTGCAGCAGTATGGCGGGTAGAATGAGCTCTTATCCCTCTGGGAGGCTCCATGCCCGCCAACTTATAGAAGATCTATGCAGGAGGTTACCCACCTGCTTATCGTCCGCTTGGCTGCAGGTCTGCCAGATGCGGCTTCAGCGTAGGTGACAAACAGCTGGCGAACCTCTCCCGGAATTTCAGCCGTGCGCTCCTTATAATAAGCGAGCGCCCTTCTAGGGTCCAGAGTATGGAGCCTATATTCGGCCTCTGAGGTGTGATTGGGGTAGAACACCGGCAGAGTCAACACCTGGTTAAGGTGAAACTCCGACACCACCTTCGGAAGGAATTTCGGGTGGGGGCGCAGGACAACCTTGTCCCTGTGGAAGACCAGGTAAGGAGACTCGATGGAAAGCGCCTGGAGCTCTCCCATCCTTCTGGCTGACGTGATAGCCACCAAGAAGGCGGTCTTCCACGACAGGTGA
Source organism: Neoceratodus forsteri (assembly GCA_016271365.2). Lineage (NCBI taxonomy): Eukaryota > Metazoa > Chordata > Ceratodontiformes > Ceratodontidae > Neoceratodus > Neoceratodus forsteri. Next base: position 458,378,526 of record CM057453.1, on the reverse strand, counting down.
GAGAGAGCACACCTGTGCATAGGTTCGAATGGCTTGCCCATGAGCTTTGCCAGTACCAGCAGTAGATCCCACGGAGGTGGGGGTTCCCGCACTGGAGGGGAAATGTGATCAAGGCCTTTGAAAAAGCGCCAGACCACCTTCTCCTGCGCCACCGACTGCTTCCCGGCCCGCCCCGCAAGCAGAGATGGCTGCCAGGTGCACCCTTAGGTCGTCGACCTAAGCCCTTGACTAGAAAGGGACCATAAATAGTCCAAGATGCTTGCCAAGGAACAGGAGGAAGGGTCCAAGCCCTGTTCTGACACCAAATGGAAAACCTTTCCATTTGAAGGCATAGCATTTTCTGGTCGACTCTACGGGACGCCCAACTACATTGAGGACCTCGCCGGAAAGACCCAAGGCCTGGAACTCTAGCCACTCAGGAACCAGGCGTCAGGTGCAGGGATTGAAGGTCCGGATGGAACACCTTCCCTGATTGACTGAGAGCAGGTCGGGCGAGCTGGAAGCTGCGCATGAGTCCTGGAGCTGAGACTGAGGAGATCTGGGTACCAGAACTGGCGAGGCCAGTCTGGGGCTATCAGAATCACCTGCGCCTTGTCCCTCCTCGCCTTGAGAAGCACCTTGTGGATCAAGGGAAATGGGGAAAGGCGAAAAGAGGCCGGGGTCCATTGCCTCGAGAAGGCATCCCCTGCAGCGAGCCCTGCTGAGGGGGCATGGAACAGACTCAGCTTTCGTTCTCCATGGAGGCAAACAGGTCCACCTGAGGTGTGCCCCAAAGGGAGAACAGATGCTGTACTACCTCCGCAGGAGAGACCACTCGTGGGATGCAGCCCCTATCCGGCTCAGGGCATCGGCCAGGGTGTTGGAGGCTCCTGCCACGTGAATGGCTAGGAGATCCGCCCAGGCTGCTGACGAGTGACCAAATGCGAGAGCTTCCTATAGAAGCATGGAGCGCGTCCCGCCTGGCGGTTCAGATAGTACATGGTCGTGTATTGTCCGCCTGACTCGGACCACTTGGACCCCGGAGGAACGGAGCAAAGGCGGTGAGAGCTAGGCGGACCGCTCGGAGCTCCAGCAGGTTGATGTGGCATCGGGACTCCCGCGGGGACCAGAGGCCATGAGCCCGGTGTTCCCCCAGATGGGCACCCCAACCCATCAGAGAGGCATCGGTCGATAGAGAGACCGTCGGCTCGGGGCGGACGAACGGGATGCCCTCCTGCAAATGAACTGGAACGGTCCACCACTGGAGAGCGTTCCACATCCCCTGTGTCACCGACACAAGCTGGTCCAAGGGATCGCAGCGTTGTGACCACTGGCTGGCCAGTCCCCACTGAAGGGGACGCATGTTCCAGCGGGCCCAACGGACCACGCTGGTGCAGGCCGCCATGAGACCCAGGAGGCGCAGGAAGTCCCGGGCAGGGCGCAATTGCCCAACCAGAAATGATCGGGCAAAGGAGGAAAGAACCTCGGCCCTGTCCACCGGGAGCCGCGCTCTGGCTCGAAGAGAGTCGAGCTGCGCCCCGATGAATAGAATCACCTGCTTCGGCTCGAGTTCCGACTTGGCCTCGTTGATAAGGAGGCCCAGTTGAGAGCAGACCTGGAGGGCCAGATCTCTGACCACTCCGCCTCCTCCTGGAGGGAGCTGCTATCAGCCAGTCGTCCAGGTAAGGGTACACCGGACCCTCGGTGCCGCAGGGAATGCTGTCACCACTGCCATGCATTTGGTGAAGACCCTGGGAGCTGGAGACAAGCCGAAGGGCATGGCTTGAACTCGAGGGATCCCTCCGCCGGAAGCGAAGGAATCTCTGGTGAGACGGACGGATAGGGACGTGAAACGGCCCTGCAAGTCCAGAGAGCAGAACCACCGCCCGCGTCCAAGGATGGTATTATCTGAGCCAGAGTGACCATCCTGAAGGTTCGAGACCTTAGGAACTTGTTTAGGTCGTGTAGGTCGAGAATGGGGCGCCAGCCCCCCGTCCGTTTCGGAACCAGGAAGTACCTGGACACAAACCCTGGGTCTGAAGGAGGGTCCACCACCTCTCTTACCACCTCCTTCTGGAGGAGGAGAGCGATGTCGGCTCGACGAGCCGCCAGTGAGGCTGGGGATCCCGAAGCCCCCCGAGGGGCGACGGCTCTGAAGGGTGGTGCCTGCTCGAATTCCAGAGGCAGGCCTCTTCCCACCACCTCCAAGACCCACCTGTCCGTGGTAACAGCGGACCAGGCGGAACGGAGCAGCTGAGCCTCCCCACGGGGACCCAGGGTAAGGTGACGGGATGGGGCGACACCAGCCCGTCACTGGGCAGGCTTGGAGGAGGGACCGCCGAGGGACCTCCTGGGCCTTTTCCTCCTGCCTCCTGTTAGAGGAAGCCGGCGGCTTTGGGTTTGGGATGCCAAGGCCGGAGCCTGCTGGCCCTGACGTTGCTGGGCCGGGCGCTGGGCACAGAAGGACGAAAGGGCTTAGGCTGTGGTTTGCGCCTTTGTCCTTCTGAGCGGAAGAGACCGAGTCCAAGGTGGCATTGACTTCTCGATCCTCTGCAGGTGACCTTCCACCCCAGGGTCAAGAGGTCAGTCCCAAAGGGAACATCCGCCAACTTGTGCTGGGTATCCGAGTAAAGGTGGATATCCTCAGCCAACCGCCCGCCGCCTGATAGCCACTGCGGCCGCCACCGATCTGGCACATGAGTCCCCTATATCCAAAGCAGTCTGGAGCTGCTGTTTGGCCACTACCCTGCCCTGGTCCCGCACCTGCTTAACCGTAGTCTGCAGATCGGCGGGAAGATGAGGGATGACTCATCCAGGAGCCCAACAGGGCATGAGAAAAATGTGCCATGAGGACGGGCCAACTGGCCTGACGAAGGCCGAGAGAGGACGCAGCGTAGACTTTCACCGCATATAGTCCAATTTCTTGACCCTTGTCAGGAGGTTTGTCCACATCCCTGATGCTATGCGGGCGCTACCGGAAAACGCTGTCGGTAACCAACCCCCAGCAGAGGGTGTTCCAAAACCGGACAAGGAACCGGGGACTGCGATACTTCCTGGCCATCCTGGCCGGGCGAGGGCAGGAAGCAGGGCGCTGTCAAAGTTCCAGTGCCGGACCCACTATGGCCTCGGCCACGGAAAGGCCTCCGCCGGAGAATCCCTCGGTCCAGAATCTCCGTGAGGGATACCTGGCCTGCTTGGAACGGGTTCGAGCTCCATCCCGTAGACTCCGAGATGAGCCAAGTAGTCCTAGAAGGACGACGGGCTATCGTCCATTGACTGACCTCCTGAAGACTCCAAGTCCAGTCGCTTGAGAAGAAGGAGGAATCATCTTCGACCCGGAAGAGTCCTGAAGAGCTGCCTCTGGCCTGAGCCACCCTTCACCTGCCGAGGTCGGTCGGGAGTGAGGGTAACTGACAAGCGATGGGTAAACCTCAGCTAACACCGAGAATCCTTGGTCGGAGCCCCAATTGGTGGCTGTGGAGGCGGAGGTTCCACCGGAATCGGTGAGCAGCTGGTTTGGCCGAACAACCGCCTGGGTATAGGCTCCTCGGACAAGTCGAGGGTTGTGTCGGCCGTTCGGTGACAGCCACTTAATGGCAGGGCGCGCGGAGTCGGCTTATTCCCGCCAGGAGAAGCTTGTTGCAACATAAGGTCCTCGTACCGTCCGACGTAATTTACGCGAAGCCTCCTCATCCGAGGAGGAGACAGATCAGCGGGCGACATTCACACCGCTGCCGAGACCGGCATCGCCTATGACGGGTGGAACGGGCTGGACCGCGAAGAGGTCCGAGACCGAGACCGAGAGTCCCGGAATTTCCGGGTCGGTGCGGGAGGTGTCGGCCGGAACCGCACTCTTCGGCTCGAAGGTCCATCCGAGGGCTCCGGAACCGAGGCACAGGCGCCCACGGGATCCTCAATCCTCCCGGGAACCGGGAGAGGGGAATTCGCGCTAAAGGCGACAGCCTCCAATGGGTCGAGAAAATCTCGATCATCGGTGGAGTCTCGCCAACTGACCTGACGGGACACCGTGAGGCCAGTGGCGAAGCCGAGCGGTCGACCGAGCCGACAGTCGACGCCCGGGAGAGGGACCTTTCCCGCTCCCAAGAGCGCCGACGAGGGATTCCTACCCTGTCCTCTTTTTGGACCGAGAATAAGGTCCCGCAGACGCAGGCCCTTCTCCTTTAGTGGAGAGGGACAGACAAAGCTCCTTAAAAGAAGCCGTGTAGGAAGAACCCAGAGAGAGCGGGATAAATGCCGCGGCCGAGGAAGATACGGCCCGTGCCGCCTCCTCTTCGAGGGCGACCATCCGCTCGAGCTGATCCGCCGAGCCCGCCGCCGCGGACACCGCCAACCGGGCCTCCTTGGACTTCACCGGAGGGAAACGCTCCTCGGGACGGCCCAGTTGCAATCGGGCAGCACGGTCTTCGAGGACGTAGGCCGAGAAAGATGAGCACAGGTCGCAAGCCTGCGGGTCGTGCTCAAGGCCTAGGCAGTATACACACGTGGAGTGAGGATCCGTCCGAGACATCTTCTGCCCGCATGGGCATCTCCGAAATCCGGGAGTCGATTTGTCCATCGCAGCCGCGAGGGATAGAAGACTGAAGTCTTTTTGCAAAATTTTATTTTTAAATCCGCAAACGGAGAAATAGGAACCAGTCGCAAACGCAGAGCGTTAAGGAGGGAACCTGTGCTTCCTAGCGGTAAGGAAGATCTGGCGTCATGGGGCGGAGCCGAGAGTTATACCACCCGGGTGGGTGGGAGGAGCAAGCTTGAAGACCTTCCGGCAAGATTTAAAGCGGCAAGGATACTGCCAATGAGTGTGGATGAACAACATATCCATGTCCCTAGAAAAATCATTTATTTCTAAGAGTTCACTCTCACCTACACTGTATAAATACTGTATATATCTATATCTAGCTACATACATCTATCCACACACGTCTTTTACCCCCTTAGACTTACCTCTACCCCAAGGAGTGCAGTCCATGTCAAACCTCTCAAAAGGGGAGGAATATCAACCCGTGCCTCTTTCCAGATTTGGTTCTTCTTGTAGGGATAAGCCTATGGAATACAAGGTACGGGGACAGTAAATCAACAGTGAAAGGAACAGGAAATGTTCAGTCAGCTTACTGTGCATGGGAAAAAAACTATGTGTATTCCATTGTGAAAGCATACGCAGGTTAGTCTGTTTAATTATATGCACAGTAGCGTTTTTTTGTCTGCAATCCAGGTTTTCCTCCCTCTCCACATAAACTCATGTAATTACGCTTCAGTAAGCAATCAAGGAAGCAGGGGAAGAGGAATGCGCTTGTAGAGGGAAGTTTTAACGGGTGGATGCAGCTCTGTGTGTTGGTGTGTGAACCACGCTTTCCAACAACCATTATATGTAGTCATCATTTCCAACATGCAGGTAGAGAATGTCAAGGTTTTTGCAAGTGGCCAGTTAGGCCACAAATCAAAAATCTAACCAGTCAAACTGACATCTTACATAGCCAAAATTCTGGTGTATTTAGCAAAGCAACCTTAGTCCCCAAGTTGCAGAAAATGTTAGTGTTATTTCAGAACTTGGGGGGGGGCAGGAGTCATCCCTGTGGCACACTGACAAAATCCCAACTTGTCATAAAAAGTGCAGATCACTATGGCAACCGAATAGTCACCATGCAGAACACTGCATGGAAACACAGACTATGTTGACAGATAAGGAGCGCTGGCCCACCCAATCTGCCCATTTTTCCCATCTATATTGTCAATGTAGACCCTACCTGATATCTGCCCCCGGCAGCTTATGCACTATGATTCCTTTGTGCCTATCCCATGGATGCTTGAAGCCTACATCTGTTTTCGCCCTCACCATCTCCACTGGAGACTGTGCCAGCCATCCACCTTTCTTTCAGTGAAGAAGTACATCCTTATATCCCTCCTAAATATCCCCCCTCCCACCTTCACTGCATGCCCCCTTTTCTTGGGTACCTTCTCTTCTGAAAAATACCCCCCCTCCTGTATCTTATTTACCCTTGTGAGGTGTTTATAGGTCTCTATCATGTCCCTCCTTCCCTGCTGTCTTCCATGGATGTACATATTGACAGCCCTCACTCTCTTCTCATGGGGCTTATGATACACCCCCTACACCATTTCAGTTGCTTTCCTCTGGACAGTCTCTACTGTGTTTATGTCCTTCTTAATATGGATCTCCGGAACTGGACACAGTACTCCAGGTGGGGTCTCTGATCTCCAGAACCGGACGCAGTACTCCAGGTGGGATCTCACCAACGATCGATACAGTGGTAACATCACCGCCCTCCTTTTGCTGGTGAGGACCCCTCTCTCTCTGCACCCCAGCATCCGGGCTGGCCCTACCCACTGCCTTGTCACACCGCCTCACCACTATCATTGGATATGATCACCCCAAGGTCTCTTTCCTGTTTAGTGACAGTCAGTACCTTGTCGCCCATTCTATACACTGCCCTAGATGCATGATTCTGCACTTTTTCCCATTGAGGGTGAAGTGGAAACTGACAGACAGATGTTAATCAGTCACTCTGTAAACAGCAGACACCACACTTTGGATCAGTTTGTTTCTTTAATTTCAGCAAACATGTTTTCTAAAGATCCAGTAAAAGTTCTCTGGTTGAGTTTAGACGTGCTGTTCGTTAAGACTGATGTCAAGATTTAGTTAGTGTTAAAAGTTAATAGAAATTCACAGTGCACTTGTAAGGTACAGCAATCAGTATCGAACCTTATTATTTTATTTATAAAGTGCACATCAACAAGTATCACTGTGCTTACAATAAATAACAAAATACATGATAAAATGCAAGCACTTAATGTAACAATACATAGCACAAAACATGAAATAATAATAATCAGAAAAAGAGAAGTTAAACATCAAAAACAATCAAACCAAAATGACTTGTGTGCTGAAAAAAAAATTCCATCAGAAGACTGAAGAACATAGGATGGCAAAGAAATCCAAAGTGCTGGACATACACTATATAAAGGAAGAACCCAAGAGTAAATCAATGTAATCTGGAATAAAGAACAAAAAAAAACAGCATCAAGCGAGTGAAGAGTAGGTGAAGGAGTATTATACAAATAAGATGGTTGCTCAGAAGGAAACTACAAAGTCAAAAGTTTTAAATTAAACTGCTTGTCTTGAAAAAGCACAGCATGTGTGTGCAAAATGCTGGCACGTTAGTGGCCACCACGGTTTATACCTTGTTTTGCAAAATAAACAGCCTTAACGCATCTAATATGTTTGCCCTTTCAACTGTCTTATAAACAGTCTGCACAACTACTGTAGCATATAAAACATGATCTGTGGACCCTCCCCCAAAATCTGGCCTCCAGGTAAGCAGGTAGGGTTCCACCCACAGGGGTAGGAGGTGCCCTGGCACCACACCCAGGGAGGAACCACTTAAGCTGCCCACAGGGCAGGGGCATCTGTCTGGGGGAGAACAGTGAGGGGTTAAAAAGAACTACAACTGAGGGGTCACCCCCACACACACGCGCAAGCACTTACGCAAGTGCACATACACACAAACACACACACGCACTCTCTCCCTCGCTGAAGATTTCTAGAGCACCTCTTTTTTATCTCAATTATCTCTTTATCCCCTACCTCCCAACTGGACTCGATCAGTCCAGCTGCTTTGGCCAAAGCACTTCCCTGCAACAGATCTTCCAAGTGGATTTACCAGTGATTTCAAGTAAGATTAAGGTAATTTGGCTGGTACGAGCCTTCCATTCCTGGTGACCCAGCTTTACTTCTGGTAAGCTTGAAAGGCCTTCTGTTCTTGTATTTGGATCGGGCTACAGGCAGTTTGGGTTGAACATTAATATCTCTGCACTCTCCTCATTCATATTTGATGAGCCCGGTTTACCTGGGTAATCCTAGTACTAAGTTAGCAGCACAGAAGGCTGATTTCAACAAATTTACTGAAGAGAGGGAGTTTTTCCTGATGGGTGTCTACTGTTCGGCCATTGCTCTTTGGCATGGTTTTCTGCTGTGGGGAAGAGACGCGTGAATTGTAGCTTGGTCAAACAATGGCTTTTTACGGGATCCTACCTCATAATGGTGAGCCACCCGCCAGCTGACTTTTTCACCCAGCATCCCCACCCGCCAATCTCCAGCTGCAGTACTCACCAGATAATTCAAGTTCGCAGCATGCAACGGCTCAAAGTCTATTGGTGCTGGTAAAGCACAGTCTAGTGGTATGAGATAGAGGGGACTGGAGACATCCTGTGCAGCCAAGTGTCTGATGTCGCCAGGCAGGCCTAGCGTACTGGGTCACATGGCCTCAGTGTGCTGGTCCCCATGGTAACTGCTGGCCTGAGATGCCGTTGCACCTTGGGTCAATTCTCAGAAACCCTTATGGAACACTCTGGCAAGGATAAGTGTTGGGTCGCCAGGCCGACCACATGGCAGGGGCAGCTGGCATACAGGAGCTGGCCTCAACAAAGGGGTCTCTCAGGGCCTAGGTACCTACTAGCACTCACCAGATTTTCTCCTTTTTATAAAGAAACTGTATACTGGAAAATGTATCGATACTAAATCAAATCAAATCAAATCAATTTTATTTATATGGCACCTTTCAAATTATCAAGGCGCCTCACTGAAAATAAGACAACTACAGCATAAAATCACAAATATTGTAAATAGTATAAAATAGAGGTAAACAGTCAACAATATTTGGGTTATTCCCCAAAATCACGGATCCATAAAACAGTTTTAAGGGCCTGTTTAAATCCCTCCACGATTGGGCACTCACGTAACTGACGGGGTAGAGAATTCCAAAGGGTGGGGGCCACGTGCATAAATGCCCAGGCCCCAGAAGATTTCAAACAAACCCTTGGAATCTCTAACAACCCCTCGCCAGTCAAGCAGATCGATCGCCCAGGGCAGTAAGGGACCAGAAGATCTTTCATGTAGTCTGGACCCTGTCCGTGTAGGGCTTTATAAGTCAGAAGTCTGACTTTAAAGGTGATTCGCCACTGTAGTTCGTGCAGCACCGGGGAAATATGACAGGACCGGGGGGGTTCCCATCAATAACCGGGCCGCTGCATTCTGCACCAGCTGCAAGCAGCGAATATCTACCCCCGGAAGCCCTAGGTATAGGGCATTGCAATAATCCAGGCGCAAGGACACAAAGGCATGGACCAATGTAGGAAGGTCACCGGATGGAACAAGATGCTTAACTCTGGAGATATTCCTCAAAAGAGGATCTGACGACAGACGACACCTGCAAATGCAGTGTCAAACCCTCATCAAAAATTACCCCAGGTTTTGCACCGTTTAGAAGTCAAGAGTGGCAAAGCCCCAAGAAAAAGTCCTGAGGGTGACCCCCACCCCCAACCGCTCTATCAACACCTCAGTCTTTTCCGAGTTCAACCTCAACCAGCTCGAACTCATCCACTCCTGGGTTTCAGCGAGGCAGTTATTAAATGCTGACAGACCTCTATCCTGGTCAAGCGCAAAAGAAAGGTAGAGCTGGGTATCATCAGCATAGAAGTGAAACCTCAGCCCATACCTTCTTACAATGTCTCCGAGGGGTAGCATGTACACTGCAAACAACATGGGGGACAACACCGATCCTTGAGGAACCCCACATGATAACGGAACTAGGTTGGAGGAATAAATCCCCAACACCACCCTCTGAGTTCTTCCAGTGAGGAAAGATAAAAACCACCTGAGGACCGTACCTGACAGGCTACAGGTGAACCTCAAGCGATTGAGCAGAACCCCATGGTCCACAGTGTCAAACGCTGAAGAGATATCAGGAAGAACCAAGATGGAGCGGTTCTTACGATCTCTAGCCATCAAGAGATCATTCAGCACCCGAACCAGCGCTGTCTCAGTACTATGCCTCTTTCGAAAACTGGACTGGAGAGGCTCGTACACATCATGGATGGTCAAATGGTTCTCCAGTTGTATGGCAACTACTTTCTCAATCAACTTCCCCATAAAGAGGAGGTTTGAGATTAGTCCGTGTTCGCATAGCAGCCTAGGTCCAAAAAAGCTTTCTTCAGGAGGGGTGTCACCACCACCTCCTTCAGGGAGCTAGGAAACTCACCTGTTTCCAAGGAGCACCAGACTATCCATGCTAGGACTGGGCCAAAGATGTCACTACAACCCAAAATCAGGGTAGTTTGTCCCGGATCAAAACTACAGCACGTAGGGCACATACCCTGGACAATCCGCATGATGTCCATAAGCTCCAGCCGGTTGAAGGTACTCCAGGAAAACCGAGAGGCAGTGATCGAACGCTGGTCCACAGCAATGCTCACAGGTTGGAGTGCCGCCCTGATGTCAGCCACCTTAGCTGCAAAGAATCGAACAAGCTCCTTACACTCAATTTGCGAAAATGCTTTTCGGACCTGTAGACAGGCTGGGTTGCACAGTTTGTCCACCACGTTTTGAAAAAGCTGAGCTGGTCAGTTCTGAGCAGCCACAATCTCCCCAGACAGGAACTCTACCTTCGTACGGGTGATTGCGGATTGATAGGCTTGATAATGGTCCATCAGTCTAAGGTGATCGGCATCAAGGGCGGACCTTCGCCAGCAAGGCTCTAACTTTCTTCCTAGTCACCGCATAAGTTATAAAAATAACATTAATCAATATTTTCATTGATTCATTTAAAGAAATCGTAATTTAGGACAGGTTCAACAAATTCTTTAAAAGCAAATCTTAAAAACCTCTCTCAGGCCTAACAAGTTTACATAAATCCCACAAAGTGTTTCACCCCAGAAATATTCAATGTTTTTTTTTCTGTGTGCATTTTTCCAACCAGTTTTCCATATATTATTTTAGCTGAAAGATGTTTATTAAAACAAAGAATACTGGCAGCATACTTCTTGTTTTTGCATCAAGATGGCAGGTATATATTTTGTAATAATTACTGGTGAGCAATTTTTAAAATGGGCTCACCAAGTTGATATTGCCGTAATAACCAGTCAGTTATTACAGCATTCACACGCTCCATCTATCAAAAGGGAGTGCTCCCTCAATGGCTCCTGTTTTGTTAGTGGGCGGGCTAAGCAGTTCCAAAAACATGGTGACTCCGTTATCTTAGCGAGGAGCTGCCATGGGCAAATCCTCACCTTCCACAATTCCTATTTTAATCTATTTTGTTGACTCCACCTTAATTATCACCATTTTTAAAATATCTGGTTGATCCTGCGGTTCGCTCACTTCGGGTAACACACACCATCAGTGGGAATGCGTCTGTGTCTGACTGCCTGACATTTAGTTTTAAGTATTAAAAAAAAAAATAAGTGTTTAAACTGGGAGCAGAGTGACCAGGAGGGTGCTGTGGGGCAAGATACAAAGGGACTGGGGAGTGCTGCACACCTCAGCTGGGGAATTTAGAGTGGGAGGCGGGGGAGGGGCAGGAAGCTGCTACTGCATTTGGTGCCCCAGAGAACTAGAGTAAAGGTGCCACGCAATTTCTTGGGGAGAGTGTGTGTGTGTGTGTATGTGTGGAGAGAGACAGACAGACAGACAGAAAGAACAGAGTTACTCACCTGTAACAGCAGTTCTAGGAGTGGTGTATGTTGTTCATCCACACTGTTTGGCATGTCCCTTTCCCTTTAAATCTTGCGGAGAGTCTTCAAGCTGGCTCCTCCCACCCAGCCGGGTGGTATATACCTCGGCTCCACCCCATGACACCAGATCTTAGCCCGCTGGAAGCAAGGTTGTGCGCCTGAAGCTGGGGAGGTCGGGTGGGTGCGTGTGGATGAACAACATATACCACTCCTACAACTACTGTTACAGGTGAGTAACCTATTCTTCTAGGAGCGTGGATATGTCGTTCATACACACTGTTTGGCAGGCTCCAAGCAGTTCTTCAGGAGGAGGGAGGCAAGGCACACACCCCCTACTTAGGGAACAGAGACTGGAGAACTGAAGCCCTAAAACCATCATCCCGGCGTGACTCAAGGTCGATGTGGTAGTGGGTAATAAAGGTGTTTGCTGACTTCCAGGTAGCAGCCCGACAGATTTCCTGGATATGGATGTCCCTGGAAGCAGCCACCGAAGCAGCAGTATGGAGGGTAGAATGAGCTCTTATCCCTCTGGGAGGCTCCTTGCCCGCCAACTCATAGCGCAGACCTATGCATGATGTAATCCATCTTGCTATGGTCCATTTGGCTGCAGGTCTGCCAGAAGCGGCTTCAGCGTAGGCGACAAACAGCTGGCGAACCTCTCCATGAATTTCCGCCATTCTCTCCTTATAATAGGAGAGAGCATGTCTCAGGTCCAGAGTATGGAGCCTGTACTCAGCGTCTGAGGTGTAGTTAGGGTAGTATATCAGCAGAGTCAACACCTGGTTAAGGTGAAACTCTGACACCACATTCGGAAGGAATTTTGGATGGGGCGTAGGACAACTTTGTCCCTGTGAAAGACCAGATAAGGGGAGTCCAACGAAAACACCTAGAGCTCCCATGTCCTTCTGGCAGACGTGACAGCCACCAGGAAGGCCATCTTCCACGACAAGTGTGACAACTCACACTTGTGCACTGGTTCGAATGGCTTGCCTATGAGCTTTGCCAAAACCAGCAGTAGATCCCATGGAGGTGGAGGTTCATGCACTGGAGGGGATATGTGATCCAGGCCTTTGAAGCGCCCGACCACTGTCTCCTGCGTCAATGTCGGCTGACCGGCCCATGCCCGGTAAGCAGAAATGGCTGCCAGGTGCACCTAATGAGTCGATGACCGTAGACCCCCTTTGGAGAGAGACCAAGGTAGTCGAGAATATTAGCCACAGAACAGAATAGGGGTCCAGACTCTTACCTGATACCAAATGGAAAACCTTTTCCATTTGAAGACATAATATTTCCTGGTCGATTCCTTTCGAGATGCCTCCACCACGGTGTAGACATCGTCAGAAAGACCCAAAGCCTGGAACTCTAGCCGCTCAGGTACCAGGCTGTGAGGTGCAGGGATTGAAGGTCTGGAAGGAGTACCTTCTCCTGGTTCAGTGATGTCAGGTCCGGGCGTGTACAAAGCCGCTCCGGGGGCCTGCAGCTGAGGCTGAGGAGATCTGGATACCAGAACTGGCACGGCCAATCTGGGGCTACCAGGATCACCTTCGCCCTGTCCCTCCTCACCTTGAGTAACACCTTGTGGATCAAGGGAAATGGAGGGAAGGCATAGAGGAGGCCTGGGGTCCACGGCCTCAAGGAGGCATCCCCCTGCAGCGAGCTCTGCTGAGGGGCGGGCATGATACAGCCTCAGTTTGGTGTTTTCCCTGGAGGCAAACAGGTCCACAAACGGTTTGCCCCAACGGGAGAACAGACTGTAAGCTACCTCTGGATGGAGAGACCACTCGTGGGATATCTGGCCTATGCGGCTGATAGTAGCTGCCAGTTGGTTTGAGGCTCCTGCCACATGAATGGCTAGGAGATCTGCCTCCAACCGGCCTACAAGGATCCAGATGCGGAGCGTCGCCTTGCACAGCAGACGGGAGTGCATGCCACCTGGTTTGTTGAGGTAGTACATGGTCGTGGTATTGTCCGTCTGGACTTGAACCACTTGACCCCGGAGCTGAGGAGCGAAAGCTGACAGCGCCAGTCTGACTGCTCTGAGCTCCAACAGGTTGATGTGGCATCAGGACTCCTTGGAGGTCCAGAACCTGTGGGCCCTGTTGTGCCCAATGTGGGTCCCCAGCCCATGAGAGAGGCACTGGTCGTAAGGACGACCATCGGCTCGGGGCAGACAAACAGGATCCCTTCCTGCAACCGGTCTGGGGCGGTCCACCATTGAAGAGCATCCCACATCTTCTGGGTTACAGTGATCAGCTGGTCGAAATGACTGTGGCGCTGAGTCCACTGGGCGGCCAGTTCCCACTGGAGGGAGCGCATGTGCCACCTGGCCCAACGGACCACTGAGGTGCATGCCGCCATGTAACCCAGAAAGCGCAGAAAGTCCCGGGCAGGGCGCAAGTGCCCAACCAGAAATGATAGGGCAAAGGAGGAGAGAACCTCCGCCCTGTCCGCTGGGAGCCGAGCTCTGGCTTGACAAGAGTTGAGCTCTGCCCCGATGAAGCCCATCACCTGAGAGGGCACAAGTTCTGACTTGGCCTTGTTGATCAGGAGGCTGAGTTGGGAGCAGGTTCGGAGAGCCAGATCCCTGGACCTCTCCACCTCCTGAAGGGAGGAACCTGCCAAAAGCCAGTCATCGAGATAAGAGTATATTCGGACTCCTCGACTCCGAAGGTGGGCTGCCACCACTGCAATGCACTTGGTGATGACCCGTGGGGCAGATGACAGGCCAAACGGCATGGCTCGGAACTCGTACAGGGTCCCCTCGACCCTGAAGTGCAGGAACCGCTGATGGGACAGACAGATTGGGATGTGAAAGAACGCGTCCTGTAGATCCAGTGAACAGAACCACATGTTTTGCTCCAGGGATGGTATGATCTGGTTCAGAGTTACCATCCGGAAGGTGCGGAACCTGATATATTGATTAAAGTCGCGGAGATCTAGGATGGGGCGCCAACCCCCCGTCCACTTGAGCACCAGGAAGTACCTGGACACGAAGCCTGGGTCTGTAGGAGGATCCGGCACTGGAGCTACTGCCTCCTTGCGGAGTAGCTGAGCTATGTCATCTCGAAGAGCAGACTGAGTGCAAGCTAAGATCCTTTCCTCCCGAGGGGCGTGGGCTCGGCTGGGAGGGTACTGCTCAAACTCTAGAGGCAGTACTTGACCAACCACTTTGAGAACTCACCTGTCCAAAGTGATATCAGACCAGGCGGAAAGAAAGTGGCGGAGCCCACCCCCAACGGGAGGACCCAGAGCTGGCGTGACGGGTGTAGGGGTGGCAACCTCCAACCCGTCACTGAGCAGGCTTAGTGGAGAAGGAGAAGGCTCCTGGACCTGCGCTTTGGCCTCCTTTGCGGGGCTGTTGAGGACCCTGCTTAGGACGTGGACGTCAAGCTTAAGCCTGCTGCTGCTGCTGCTGACCTCCTTGGTAGGAGGGCTACCTGACCGCAGGGGAAGAATGCCGAAATGGCTTCTTCTTTCTCCTCTGCTGGTTCTTGCTCGAAGAACCCTTAGCAGAAGTAGCATCCAAGGTGGCACTGAACTGCTCTATACGCTGAAGGTGATCGGCCACTCCGGGACCAAACAAGTCGGTGCCTAGGAAGGGCACATCAGCCAGCTTATGCTGAGTATCCGCCGGGAAGGAGCAAAGCCTCAGCCAAGCCCTGCGGCGAGTGGCCACTGCGGCTGCAAGAGAACGAGCACAAGAATCTCCTATACCCAGGGCCGTCTGGAGCTGATGTTTTGTAACAGCACGACCCTGGTCCCGGACTTGCTTGACCGTAGTCTGCATGTCCACTGGGAGATGAGGGAGGACCTCGTTTAATGACCCAAGAAGGGCATGAGAGAAGTGTGCCATAATGACAGCCGAGCTGGCCTGACGAAGACCCAGAGAAGAGGCCGCATAGACCTTACGGGCAGAGTGGTCCGTATTTTTGGACTCCTTGTCCGGGGGTCGGTCAGTGTCGGCCAAACTCCTAGTATACCTGAACAAAGAGGTGGTCACCAGGCTCTCGGCCGAAGGATGCTCTGTGAACCCCGCAAGGGACCCCATGGGAACCGCGTACTTGCGGGCCATGCGGGCAGACAGTGCTGGGCAGGAAGCAGGACGCTACTAAAGTTCAAGGGCCGGGCCAACAATGGCCTCGGACACCGGAAAGGCCTCCGTCAGTGTATCCCCTCTCTTGAGGATATCGGTGAGACGGTACTTCGCCTTCTTTTGGATGGACTCCATGGGCATTCCGGTAGATACGGAGATGAGGCGGAGGATGCCCTGAAAGGAGGAAGGACCTTCCTCCAAACCTGTCATGGACGACTCATCATCACTGGGATGTGAGTGTAATCCAGTGACGTCCAAGTCTGAAGAATCGTGGCATAGCGGTCTGCCGCCTAAGTCACCCTCGATACACCAAGGGTGATCTGGGATGACAGTAATCGACAGACGCCGGGGAAGCCCGGTGTCTTGTCGGTCCTCTTTTGAGGGCGCCCGTCCCTCAGGCTGCTTAGGTGGTGGTTCCACCCTAATCAGTGGAGAGACCGAGATAGGCCAAGCCATGATATGGGCCGACCCCACAGGCAGAGGAACCGAAGGCTTCGGTTTCCAGAGGGGTCAGCTTCGGCCTGGGAGACGAAAGCCATGTAATGGCCAGGGTGGGTGGCGGAGCCGGCTTTTGCCTGGACAAAATCAACTGCTGCCACATGAGGTCTTCATAGCGTCAACAGAGTTTCCGCCAAAGCCTCTCCTCATCCGAGGAGGATGAAGACCTGTGGCATCACCTCTTCTTGGAGTGCTTATGACTCTTCTTCGGGGTTCTGGACCTCGATCAAGATTAGGGAGGCCGACTCAGTTGATTGGGAGACACCGGGGTCGGTGAAAACCGAGGGTCTGGAATCGGGTCCTTAATGGGGACGCCAGCAGGCTGGGTCTCCTCATCAGGGAAGACAAGGACCGGAGTCCTTTCCAAGGAGTTGTCAGGCTGAACCGGCGACAAGGGGTTGATTGGGTCAAGAACAATCTCGACCTTGTCAGCCATTTCCTCAGTCTCCTGGCCAGACGGAAGGTCCGTGAAGCCAGCAGCCAAGGAGGTGATCTCGACCGAAATCGAGACTGCGTGCTCCTGGGACACGGACCTTTCTCGGTCCCAAGAGCATCTTCACTTGGACGAAGACCTGGGGTCCTTATCCCTCTTCCGAGGGTGGGAGGAGTGCGAGTCCGAGCGCGCCTCACCCCTGGTGGGGAGAGACTGGCACAACTCCTTGAAGGAGCCTGTAAAGGTGGAGCCAAAGTTAAGCGGAACAAAGACGCTCCAATTGGCTGAAGCTCGAGCTGCTTCCTCCTCAAATGCCTTTATTTGTTCCAGCTGTTCGGTGGATCCCGCGGCTGCGGAAACCACCCACCTTGCCTCCTTTGACTTCACCGGCGGGTTCCTTTTCTCTAGTCTCCCCAGCTTTAAACGCACCTTGTGGTCATCCAGGACATTGGAATGGAAGGCCAGGCAAAAACCACACTACGAGGTGTCATGCCCGACACCTAGACAGTAGACGCACGTTAGGTGGGGATCAGTGCGCAACATCTTCTGGCAGCAGGGGCAACAGCGAAATCCGGGGGAAGATTTTTCCTCCGTGGCAGATGCGGTAAAATCGTAATCTCTAATTCGAATGAGTTTTAAAACAATTTTCGGTAAAAAATGACGGTTAGAATCCAGGGCTTACCAAATGCTTTGAGAGCACGAGGGAACCTGTATCTTCCAGCGGAAAGGAAGATCTGGCATCATGGGGCGGAGCCGAGGTATATACCACCCGGGTGGGTGGGAGAAGCCAGCTTGAAGACTTCCGGCAAGATTTAAAGGGGAAAGGGACATGCCAGACAGTGTGAATGAACAACATATCCACGCTCCTAGAACTGTGTGTGTGTGTATGGGGGGGGGGGGTCATAGCACTTGGGTTGGAAAAAATTGCTCACCAGCAAGTTATATAAAATAAAAGATGGGGAAGTGTGCGTATGAGAATTTAATTCAAACTCTCCGTGTGGGATGCTTAGACAAACCCCGAGGGCGAAGACATCCCACATCTCGGGTATGAATTAAATTCTCATATCACACATTTCCCCATCCAATACTCTCTACTGTATATAAATTGCACATTGTACATAATTAACAAGTCAAACTAAAAGATACCTATTACTTCTAAAATAAACCACATGTGTCCTCTAGTTCAACCAAAGGATAATCCTGAAGGCCAGTTTGGTGGCACAGAGAGCTGAAGCGCTGTTCACTTTACCTCCTGCTATGCCAGCGGCCTGAGTTCTGTAATGAGCTTGGGTCACTGGGGGTTGAAAGGGGAAGGAGAAGATTAAGCATCCAGAGGATGCTCTCCTCTCCTGGGGTGAGGAGGCATACCATCACAGCTTTTGGCTGCCCCCAGGTGGAGGCCAGGGGGTAGTGCCGGTGTCCAAACAACAAGCAGCGAGGGACTGCAGTTCTGTGGTGTGTGCACCTCCAAGCATGCATGCTCACATGCCACACAGCAGGGGATCCAGAGAGAAAAGTAGAACAAGACAGACTCAGGCTCCATGAAATTCCATCTGCCCATCCCAGCCCACATCGCCGCCCAGACCACTGACTCTACACTGGATATGTCTGTCCAGGTGGGAGGAAACAATGGCTCTCCACTTCCAGGCCTTACCACAGGGGCAGGAAGTCATGGGGTCACTGGATCAGATAAGTACTAGGGGAAACGGTGGCCGGTCGAGGGGGAGGCAGGGACAGAACTGAACAGCCCTGCCCGATTCAGCCAAAGAAAAAAATGCTATATGGCGGAAAAAGAAAGATAATCCTAAATGCAAACATGAAATAGAAATCATGCTAGAAGTGATGTTTCAACCTTGCACATGCATTAGTGGCAAGATGTGGGGCTTGTAGAGCGTGGCGGCACGTCGAGTGCCCTTGAAAGACGCCACAAAGTGGGTTTCACTCCCTGGTCGATAGATGGATCATGCAGCATCGGCATGCTGACTTTGCAGTGCGGGCCAGCACCCTGGTACTTATGCAAATCTAGATCTGCAAGTTTGGGAAGGGCCCGTTGAGCCATGATCAGAACGGGGACCCAGGGGTGGCAGACATAGCAACAGGAGTAGTCAGAGGCTGCACCACACCCAGTGAGCTGGTGTCTGAAGATCACCTGCCCCCAGACCGCCTGCTCCATGTCCTGGACAGTGTGTAAGCATTGCGGACACCCCCCCCCCCGCTACATGGTCTCCATCACAAATATATCATATATATATATATATATATATATATATATATATATATATACATAGGCCAAAAGACAGCTCATCAAGTTGGGTTGCAGCCAGCTGTGGGAGATGAACAAAGAGCATGGCAGTCCTGGCTGAAGGCAGTAGTGCAGCAATCCAGCAAGCCAACAGCCAGGAGTATATTAACAAAAAAATATATAAATAATCCCTTCCCCCTCACTGTGCCTCGCCTCAGTGGCATGGTAATACCTCTTATCAGTCTGCAGTCTAGTTCATGCATGGGATGCCTTAAAGAAATCCATTTCAGTATCTTTTACTAAAGGACGGCTCATTCAACTGGCAACCCTAATCAGCAAGGTGTTCCATAACCACTCAAGAACACTTTCAAGCAACACTTGATAGTTAGGAGTAAATGCAATAGTTTTAAGGACAAGTTGTTATTCTTAAGAGGCAGATTATAATGCTCTAATTTAATAGGAGCTGTATCCTTGGTTCCCCAGTAAAAGGGAAGCTCTTTAGGGCCTGGACAAGCACTGGTGATAACCACGGCAGTAGGCAGAACAACCACATGGTGGCTGGCCATGTGGGAGTGGGCATCCTGAGCCTCTGGGCCAAGTGCCAGCACTGCACTTTGGTGCATGGTGGCAAGGGATGGCATCTCTCATGGTTATTTTAAGACAGCGCAGCTACATGTAAAGTACAGTTATGTAAGAACTTACCGTAACAGTAGATCTTCGAGAGAGGCTCTTGCAGTAGGTAATCACATACAGGACTGACGCCGACAGGCGTCAGGACCACACGGAAAAATTTCTAGCTAGCAGTCTCTGGCGGGGGACCGCCCCACGTCGGGTAACCGACATCATATGACGTCAGTATAAAGGGGCAGTCCCTCACACCTGCCTTCCAGTTCTTTCCCGCCAAAGGCCCAAAAGGGCGAGATGAGAGAGGGGCGGATATTTCCCAACCTGTAAAAGGAGCTAAAAAAGCTTAGGGGAATGGAGGGCGGGAAGGTATTACCTACTACAAGAGCCTCTCTCGAAGATCTGCTGTTATGGTAAGTTCTTACGTAACTGTACTATCTTACTTCGAGAGGGCTCTTGCAGTAGGTAATTATATATAGGACTGAGTCCCAAGCAGTTTGGAACAAGAAGACGCAATAGGGAGAAGGAAAGCTACTCAAAGTAGATCCTCTAGCTGTGAAGGCTTTAAGAAAGGAGGCCTTGCAGAACAGCAAGCCCGAAGCCTGCTCTACGGCGAGAGGCAATATCCTAACTGTAATGTTTTGTAAAGGTATGGACGGAAGTCCAAGTGGCAGCAGCACAGACGTCCGCCTCTGACACATTCTTGAAACAAGCCCCTGAGGCAGCGACTCCTCTGGTGGAGTGGCCTCTCACTTGACCCAGAAGGGTCTTGTTGTACTTGTCATAACAGAAAGTCATGCAATGAGCCAACCATTTGGACAGGCATTGCTTAGAAACAGCATTGCCTACTCTTTTGTGGTGAAAAAAGGATAAACAGTTGATCAGTCTTTCTGAGATCTTTTGTTCTGTTAGTGTAGTATCTCAGAATTCGGTGAACGTCCAGAGTGTGTAAGAGATACTCCCCTTGATTGGAGTGTTGCGTAAAAAAAGCAGGTAACTCTATGGACTGGTTCAATGTAGATTCCACTACCACCTTGGGGAGAAACTTAGGGTTGGTGCACAGAGCCACATGATCCTTGTGAAAAATCAAATACGGGATTTTACACATCAGGGCCTGGAGCTCGGAAATCCTCCGAGCAGAAGTAATGGCCACTAGGAAGAGAGTCTTCTATGAGAGGAACTTCATGTCTGCTGAGGCTGCCGGTTCGAAAGGAGGCAGAGTAAGCTTCTCGAGGATGAAATTCAAATCCCAAGGAGGGGCAGGAACCCGGATAGGGGGCCTCAAGTGGAGAACCACTCTAAGGAAAGTCTTAGAGACCTCCAGCTGAGCAAACGTCCTGTCTGCAAAAGTGACATGGTAGGCCGAATTGGCCGCGATGTATACCTTCAAGGACGAATGACTGAGACCCAGATCAAAGAGATGGCGCAGGTAATCCAGCAGACGCTCAACAGAGCATGAGAAAGGCTCGAAATCTTTAGAAGCGGCCCAGATTGTGAACCGTTTCCATTTCATGGCATAGGTAGACCTAGTGGGGGGTTTTCTAGCCTCCACCAGAATCTCAGTCACTTGGGGTGAAACCCCAAATCGGGCTTGAGCTACGTCTGCAGGAGCCATGCGTGTAGTTGAAGGGACTTGAGACCTGGATGGACCAGGTTCCCCTGATCCTGGGTCGGTAAATGTCGCGACAGAGGAAGAGGAAGAGAAGGTTCCTCTGAGTATTGTTGCAGAAGAGGGAACCAAACTTGCCTGGGCCAGAACAGAGCAATCAGTATCATTCGAGCTCCTTCTGAACCGAGTTTCTGCAAGACTCTCAGAATCAAAGGGATCGAGGGGAAAGCATAGACGAATCTGTCCTTCCAATCTAGAGACACAACGTTTCTCCAAAAAATGCCATGCTCTGGAGCGAGCGAGCAGAAGTCGGGAAGCTTTGCGTTTAGAGGTGAGGGGAACAGGTCCACCTGTGGTGTTCCCAACATAGAAAGATATCGTCTAAGACCCCCTGATCCAGTTCCCACTCGTGAGCTTGAGCAGACGAGTGACTGAGTTTGTCTGCCAAGGTGTTCTCGACCCCCGGGACGTGAACTGCCATGAGGTGCAGGTTGTGCTGAACTGCCCAATCCCAAACTCGCATCGCTTCCTGCAAAGAGGGTAGGAATGAGTCCCTCCCTGTTTGTTGATGTACCATACCATACACATATTGTCCGTCTGTACGGCTAAGTGGCCGGAAAGGAGGTGCAGATGCAGGGCTTGAAGAGCATAAAGCAATGCCCGAAGCTCGAGCACACTGATGTGAAGCGTTTTCTCGAGCTTGGACCAGGAGCCCTGGGTCCTGTGAGGTCCGAGATGGGCTCCCCAACCTTCGCCCCAAGGCGTCTGTGGACAGAGTCTGGGAGGGGGAGAAAGACAGAAGGGAATTCCCCGACAACAAAGGTTCTCTTGAACCATCCACCACTGCAAGTCCCGAACCATGGGAGAGGAGATTAGGACAAGCTGGTCCAGGTCGTCCACCAACTGATCCCACTGAGACCGAAGCATCCACTGAGAGATCCTCATGTGGAGCTGAGCGCAAGGGACTGTTGGGATTGCAGCCGCCATAAACCTAAGGAGGTGAAGGACTGACCTGGCACTGACCTGCCTGCGGCTGGACAACAGGCTGACCTGAGCCTGGAGTGTGGCCGCCCTGTCCGGAGGCAGAAAGGCCCTGCCAGAGGTCGTGTCCAGGATTGCCCTGATAAAGTGGAGCCTCTGGGACAGGATCAAGTGGGACTTGGAGTGGTTGATGGTGATGCCCAGGGAGAAAAACACCCCCTGGGTAAGGGAAAGGAAGTGCAGGAGATCCTCCCTGGACGGGGCCGCCAGGAGCCAATCGTCCAGGTACAGGAAAACCTGCACCCCCTGGGTACACAGGTAGGCCGCTACCACCGAAGGCATTTGGTGAACACCCAGGGTGCCCAGGAAAGACCAAATGGGAGGGCCTTGAATTGGTAGTGGTCCCTCTGGAAAGCAAACCGGAGGTATTTGTGGTGAGAAGGGCGGATAGGGATGTGCAGGTAAGCATCCTGCATATCCAGAGCGCACAGCCACTGTCCCGGCCGAAGGAGGGGCAGGAGGCCCTGTAGGGAGAGCATCCTGAACCTCTTGTACTCCATGAACAACTTCAGAGAACTGAGGTCGATAATCAGCCTTACATCTCCTGTCTTCTTCGGGACCAGGAAGAAGTGGGAATAGTAATCCGTTCTCTGAAGAGGAAGCGGGACGGGCTCTATCGCCACTTTCAGCAAAAGTGCGGAAATCTCTTCCTGGACCAGAAGAAGGTGTTCCCGAGAGTACAACGACCTTGGGGGAGGGTGACGAGGTGGTTTCTGGAGAAACTCTATTGAGTGTCCTTCTGCGATCAGCTGAAGCACCCAGGAATCTGAAGTTATCCTCTCCCAACCCGGGAGGTGGAGGGAAAACCTCCCTCCTACTGGTTCCTCCGGAAGGCCCAGAGGCTGTGGGAGAGGAAAGGAGTCAGGTGGTGTGAGGCAGCGCCTCGGCTGAAGCGCCTGCTGCTTTTTTGGGCGGAGGGGGCTTGGCAGCTGGAGGGGCCCGGCGTTTAGCGGCCCGCTTTCTCTGGGGTTTCGCCTTTTGCTGATTCTGCCTGCAAAAGGGACAGCACTGTGTTTGATGGGGATGGTACATGGAGTCCACAGACTTCAGTGCAGTCCCCTTCTCCTGCAGATCAGTGATAATGTCCTTGACATCACCCCCAAACAGCACCGAACCCCGGAAAGGCGCTTCCTGAACAGCGGACTGCACTTCCAGGACCAACACTGACACATGGAGCCAGGCATGACGCCGTAAGCCTACAGTGAAAGCGGAGCTCCTACCAGCAGTGTCCACTGCATCGTAAGTAGCACGATGCATGTGCCGACTGGCCGAACGTGCAGAGCGGATGAGGTCAGACACTTCCTGTTTGACTTGAGAGTCCGGAAGGGAGTCCAATTTGGATTCCACCTCACTAAGAATCGCCTTCTGGTAATCCCCCATGTGACTGACATAATTTAGGACCCTAATACCCAGAGTGGAAGAAGCATAGATCTTCTTCCAATACTGGTCCAGAAGACGGGATTCTCTGTCAGGTGGAGACGAGCTCAGATGTTTCGGGTTAGCTGTTCAGCCATGAGCGGCGCTAATCACGACTGAATCAGCTCGAGGGTGAGAATCTAAAAAGTCAACACCCTCGTGAGTCTTATATAGCCTGTTCAACTTCCGAGGAAGTGGGGCTAAAGCCAACGGTTACTTCCAAGACTTCCGAGGAAGTGGGGCTAAAGAAAAAATTACTCACCTTAGTAATGTTGTTTCTTCTAATGGAGTCTTGCTATATTATAGACATTAGCAGTTTGTTCCAGCTCTAGAACTGCCCCGGAGTGCAATGGTTAAAACCATTCCACAATAGAATTTTGGCACAAGAGCAGCTCTATCTGTGTCATTTCAAACTTGAACTGTCAGATCTTTACGAGCCAAACTCACTAAGGTCTGTGGAAGCTGTAACCTACACTAGCCAAATGGCTACCTAAATAATAACAACCATTGATGGTCCCAACACCCAAGACTCAAGTCAGGGGACCAGAAATACTAACACCATTCTAATAATATGAAAATGGAACATAAGTATAATAAAACACACACAAGTACACATACACACCCCAAAGTCCCAAAGGGACAAAATGCTAACAGGACATAAGTAGTGCCCACACTAAGTTGCCCGCACCCCACCAAGTAGAGGTTCTGAGAGGGCAGGTTGGGGGAGGTCTATAATAGCAAGACTCCATTAGAAGAAACAACATTACTAAGGTGAGTAATTTTTCTTCAAACAACATGAAGTCTTGCTATATTATATTGATAACAGAATCACAGCAGTACCTCCATGGAGGAGGGCAGAACCTACTTAGGGAATAGGCTCTGAAGAACAGCTGTGCTAAACCGCAGCATCTCTCCTGGCCTGGACATCCAGGTAGTAATGCTTGGTAAAGTGTGTACCGTTTTCAAGTAGCAGCCTGGCAAATCTCTAATAAGGGATATCTCTGGCAGCAGCTAGAGACGCAGCTGTACCCCTGGTAGAATGAGCCCTCAAACCTGGGGGCTCTGCCACTTTCTGATAACAAAATTGGATACAAGAGACAATCCACCTGGCTATTGATCTCTTAGTGGCAGGTTTGCCTTTCCCAACTTCACCATAGGTAAGGAAAAGTTGGAGGTTCGAACCTGTGACCTTTAGTGCGTCTATATAATAACTAAGAGCTCTCTTAACATCCAGGCTGTGCAACCTCCTCTCACCGAAGAGGGTGATCAGTGAAAAATACTGGAAGGAGACAGATTGATTAAGATGGAAATCTGAAACCACCTTAGGCAAAAACTTCCTATTAGCCCTAAGGACTACCTTATCCTGTGGAAAGAAATAAAGTCAGTCTCCACTGACAAGGCTTGCAATTCACTTATCGTCTGGCGAAGTGATAGCCACTAGAAAAACAGTTTTCCAAGTTAGGTACTTAAGCTCTGCAGAAGACAGAGGTTCAAAAGGGGTTGCATTAACTGGGCAATGCAAACATTAAGGTCCCAAGCAGGGCGGTTCCCAAAGGGAGGATTAGTATGGAGTAATCCCTTAAAAACTTGGAAAACACAGGATGAGAGGAAAGGGGATGACTTTCCTGCTGACACAAAAGCGGACACAGCTGCCAAATGAACTCTCAGGGTAGCTGGTCTGAGACCCAAGGAATTAAGATGTACCATGTAATCTAACAAAATGGGCAATTCAGCAGATTCTGGGGAAATATTTTCCCAGCACACCAAATGGAAAACCTTTTCCATTTAGAACTATAAGTAGCCCTA
This sequence comes from Neoceratodus forsteri, assembly GCA_016271365.2. Taxonomy (NCBI): domain Eukaryota; kingdom Metazoa; phylum Chordata; order Ceratodontiformes; family Ceratodontidae; genus Neoceratodus; species Neoceratodus forsteri. The sequence continues at coordinate 458,353,244 of CM057453.1, read as the reverse complement.
GTGGAAGGCTTTCTGGAAAGCCTTTAGGATCTCAAGAACACCCTGAGAGAGGTGTAAATCAGCAAACTCTAACTCCTCAAGAGCCAGGCGTTGAGGTTGAGGGATTGAGGTCTGGATACCAAACCTTCCCTGGGCACAAGTCAACAGATTGTGATTCCTGGGGAGGCACAGGGGAAGATGGACTGTCAGAGACAGAAGAAGTGGGTACCAGGGCTGCCTGGCCCAATCCGGGGCAATCAGAATCACCCTGCAAGGCTGAGATCTGATTTTGACTAGTACTTTGAATAGGAGAGGAAGGGGAGCATAGAGGAACTTCCCTCCCAATCCAGAAGAAGGGCATCCAAGGAACTGAGCCCAGCACTGGAGGCCTGCAACAGAACAGAGGAAGTTTGTGATTGTCTGGGGCTGCAAAAGATCTATCTGAGGGATACCCCACCTGGCAAAACTATCCCCAGCACTTGAGGATCCAGGGACCATTCGTGATGGCCCTGGGAAATCCTACTGAGGGCATCCGCTAGGACATTGTCCTTCCCTGGAAGATGAACTGCTATGAGGAAGTGTTCAGGAATAGACCAGAGACCACAACTTCATTGCCTCGGTGCACAAGGCCGAAGACCGAGTGCCCCCTGTTTGTTGATGTACCACATTGTTGTGGTGTTGTCTGTTCTGACTTGTATCACCTTGTCGTGGACAGATGCAGAAAAAGCTTGAAGAGCTAAAAAGACAGCTCTGAGTTCCAGCAAATTGATGTGGAGCAGAGATTCCTGGGGGGACCAAACTCCCTGAGTGGAAAGGTCGCTCATGTGGGCTCCCCAACCCAGAAGGGAAGCATCTGTAGTGAGAGTCAAGTCGTGAGAAGCGGAAATGAAGGGGACCCACACTCTTAAATTGCTCTGATCCTTCCACCACTGGAGAGCTAGGATCAAGGTTGAGTCACTGGGACCAACTTGGAAGGGGTCTCTTCTCGAGACCAAAAGGTTTTCAAGTGAAACTGAATGTCTCTCATCTGAAATCTGGCTCCCTGCACAACAGCTGTGGATGCAGCCATGTGCCCCAGGAGCTGCAGAAAGTGTCTTGCTGGTCGAGAGACCTGCAGAGTGAAGGAAGAGGCCAGAGCCACTAAATTCCTTACCCTTTCTGGGGGAAGAAAGGCTCTGGCTAGCTTTGTGTCCAGTTCTGCCCCTATAAGGGTGAGTACCTGGACTGGTTCCAGAACCGACTTTGGTAGGTTTAGCAGAAAACCCAGGGAGGTGAGAAGCTGCTGGGTGACCTGCAGGTGAGATTTTACCTGTTCTGGGGACTGGCCTACAATGAGCCAGTCGTCTAGATAGGGAAAACAGCAATCCTCTGCCTCCTTAAGTGGGCCACTGCCACTGCTAGACACTTGTAATACCTTGGAGCAGAGGTGGGCCGAGGCATTGCTCTGAACTGGTAATGACCTGAGGGCAGTTCGAATCTGAGTACTTTCGATGGGATCTTCTGATTAGGACATGGAAATAGGCATCCTTGAGGTCCAGGAGGCTAGCCAGTCCCTGGCCTTAAGGAAGGTAAAATCATTGCCAGAGTTACCATTTGAACTTTATCTGAATACAGACCCCTGCCCTGATGCAGGAGGAACCTTCTACTGCTCTGAGAGCTAACAGGATGAGACCTCTGTTTCCAGAGCGAGGGTCTCTGGAAGCACTTGCAGGTAGAAAAGTCTGCTTCTCAACTTGGGAAACTTTTTGAAGCTGAGAACCAGACCCTAGCTTACTTCCAGAACCCACTTGTCTGAGGTTAAAGAAGCCCAATTCTGACTGAAGTAAGCCAGCCTGCCCCCCACTGGTACAGGAGAATGGCCCTGGGCACCCCATCAGGGTGCCTGTTTAGCAGGAGCTTTAGGCTGGGGGTGGGAGCAGGTCTGCCCACCCTTGTCTGCCCTGCCTCTGAAGAGCCCCTCTGAGCATAGGCAGAGAGGCCTGAGTCTGGTAGAAAGGCCTGTGAAAAGGCCTACCCCTACCCCTGGGGGCATGCCTTTGAGGAGTGGCTTGCCGCTCCTTAGCCTGGGCACTCTTGTAAGTAGTCCTATATTCATCCATCTTCTTCACGTAATTCTCTGTCTGCTCTCCAAACAGAGAATTTCCCACCACAGGAAAATCCATAGCCTTAGTCTGGGTATCCTGTGACAAACTAGTACACCTGAGCCAGGCCAACCTACGAAAAGCTACAGATGTGGCCATGACCCTAGAGGAAACATCATTAACATCCACAGCAGCATGAAACTGAACCTTAGAGGCTTCAATGCCATCAGCAGCCACCTGTTCTAGTTCACTAGCTAGCTGGCCATGGGCCTGCTTGGCCAATTGCATAACAGTACCCCATCTAGATTTCTGATACCTAGCTACATAAGCCATATAATTTGCTTGCCTGAGTCCCATAGAGGCTGCCATATACTGTTTTTTTTTTTTCTTGCCATGCCATCAATCTTCCTGGAATCCTTGTCAGGAGGATGTGAAGCCAAGGGAATATTAGCTTTATCACAGGCAGCAGCCTGAACTACTAACATGACTGCATTGCTGAGAAAGGATTCTGTATCAGGGCCTGACAATGTATACCTTCTGTCCATCTTTTTATCTACAGGAGGCTAGAATTAGGAGCTTTTAAAATTTTAATTGTTTGTTTCCTAAAAGACTTATGTAAAAGAATAGACAATCTCCTAGACTCTGGAATATCCATCATTTCTACAAAATCAGGCTCCTCTTGCTCATCCACAGCCTCTTCTAAAGGAAGCTGGAGGTTTCAGCAACTTTTATAAAACATAAAATGAGATGGGGACTCAGACAGCATGGGGAGATTCTAAAGGTCTGTCTGGGGAGATATCCGTTCAATGGGCACACCCAGACCTTCCCAGCCACATTCATACTGTTCATAATCCTCCTCCCCTCCTCTGGTTCATAAAATTCCTCAATATCATAATCCTGAACCACTGGGACGGACGAACCGACCTTTTACCAGATAGTGGTGGTTCGGACGGACCCTGAAAGTGACTGGACAATTTGTATGGCTTTTGCTATCTCTGCAGCAGTTGGAGAAGGAATTTTGGACTCAGACCTGCTGATTTTCTTGTTTTCTTTACAATTGGTTCCTCAGAACCAGCTTTTCTTTTGCCCGAGGAAGTCTGACCCTGGTCAGAGGGCACTCCCTCTGGTTCGGTTGGCACCGAACCGGGCTGGCCATCCGGGTCAGCGGACTTTTTGGCCTCTCGTTCCCTGAGCCTGCCCAATCTTTTTTCCAGGGTGGCTGCAGGGAAATTCTTACATACCTGGCAGTCTGACTGGAGGTGGTCAAACCCCAGACAATAAACACATGTGGTGTGTGGGTCAGCCTTGGCAGAGACTTCCCCACAAACATCACAGTGTTGAAACCAATCTTGCCAGTTTTCTTTTGGGTTTCTCAGACATAATGCCAGCCTAACCAAAAACTTGCCCTTTTAACGGCAGTGCCAGGCAAGACACCCTTATCGGTTCCTAACCATGTCACGGGTATTGGAAAAAAACGTAATAAATCCGTTTTTTTTAGAACCGATAAGAACCGGGAACCGCACTCTAAAATAGTAACTTTTAGTTTTAAATGAGTTTTAAACCCACTGATCGGTTCAAAACCGAACCGATGACTTACAAGTTCCACACAGACAAAACCTTCATTTACTTATGGTTACCACAGATAGAGCTTGAACCGAATGGTTTTGCGGTTAAAATAAAACTATTCTCGGTTAAATCCGACCCTCCACCTCTCTGGTGAGCTGAGCCTTGGCCTCAGCCCACCAGGAGGCCAGAGTCTCCTTCAAGTCCACTGGCAGCTGAGGCGGTGGTGGAGGAGGAAGAGGATACGGGTATGGATTAATGGATTATACCCGTAAGGCGCGTATCCATAACCCGACAGTGGGAAGCCCAGCATCAGGTATTGAGGCCCCAGGTACTGTGGCGTCGGATAGGCCAGCGCCAGGTACTGGGGCATCGGATACTGTGGGGCCGGGTAAGACAGCATCGGATACGATGGGGTCGGATACCCGGGAACCGAGGGGTCTGCCGGAGCAGACGGCCCGGCTGGAGGGCCCACGGGCGGGTCTGGAGCAGAAGGCCCGGTGGGTGGAGGGCCCGGCGTTGGAGTGGTATCCGGAAGCGGGATGTCACCTGGGGTCAGCAAGACTGGCGTCGGGGCTGGCGGACAGGGAGCCAGCGTCAGGACCGGCATCCGGGGAGCCGTCAGGTCAGTCAGCCCAGTGGGTGGATGGTCTGATGGGGGCGCAGCAGGAATCTCGGCATCGCCCGGGGATGGAGGGGAAAAATCCCCGGGGTCAGGCTGAGGAGACCCATGGTCCCCAGAGGGCAGCGAAGGCTACAGGGAGCCGGAAACGCGGACGTTGGAAGGTCCGGCATCGGCTCAGCCGCCGTACGGACGTCGGGCAAGCTGACGTCTGACTTATCAGCAGGGTCTGGACGGACGATGGAGGGTCCAACATCCGACTTAGCGGACCCGTCGCCCGAGGCAGGTCATGAAGGAGGGGCAGTCTGGTCGGGCTGCAGAGGGGCCGTGAGCTACCCCGAGGGGTTGGGCGACTGATCGACCTTCTCCATGCAGGCGTCCGAGGAGTCGATGTCCGGCTTACAGGATCCACTCGAACTAGTAGGCCGCACGGTGGCAGCTTTACTGGAAGCGGAGGCCTCCCATAGCCCGGAGGTGCCCGAAGGGCCCGAGCGCGAGCCAGACAGGCAGGCCGATGCAGCCTTGGAAACCTCCAAGGCAGCCATCATGGATTGGTCCCCGGAGTGGGGACCTTACCTGGAACTGGCGACTCCCGAGGGAGGCGTGGTGGATGAGAGCCCTTGTCCCGGTGCTTCTCCTTGTCTTTTTTCTTCGATGGCCTTGGGGAAGTGGGCGCATGCAGACTTTTACTCCTTTTCCATGGGACATTTTCTTCTTTAAAATATGGGCCTCCAGGGACTGCACCGTCTGCGGGTGGCGCGTTAATTTAAGGCAGTGCTGGCACTTCTCCACCTGATGATCTGGGCCTGGGCAGAAGAGGCACTGTGAATGGCGTCCTTGTGCGGGAGTTGGGTGCATACAGTCGCACTTGTTCTTGTGCTTTCCGAGGTGTAGGGACGATATACACTGGCAATACCTGACAAAAATTAGAAAAATCGAAAATAACTTCGGTAAAGCTACGACGACTGAGGCTGATGACGTTGAACTTTTCGCGGCGCTGACATGAGCTAGCGGTAGGGAAGAACTGGAAGGCAGGCATGGGCACCGCCTTTATACTGACGTCGATGACGTTGTTACCTGATGTGGGGCGTCCTCTCGCCAGAGACTGCTACAAATATTTTGTATCCTGACGCCCTTGCCGGCGTTAGTCCTATATGTAATTACTTACTGCAAGAGCCCTCTCAAAGTAAGATCAATAATTACATGGTTGTTGGAATAATCACCAGAAACTAATACGCATATTCCTGGTGTAGCCTGGATTTGCTGGCAGCAGGTGGCTGAAGGATACACCTAAATAATATGGTGGGGTTATTCTAATCCTAGAGAGTGTTGTAAATCCTCACTTCAAGTACAAGTACAGCGAAAGAAGAGTGAGGATCAAGGGTCCAGGAGGTGAAATGATGCAGCAAAATAAAGGGAGCACACACCAGAGCGCTGTAATGTATGTAATTCATCAAGTGCAAGGCGCCCACATGCAGTTCACTGAAGTGCAGTCATATGTACAATAAAAAGAACTGTACAGCATGGCCAAAGGTCAACGGACAAATCATTATTGCAAAAGCCACCGTATTAAGGCATTTCCTAGGTAGAGGCTTTGTACATTGATTAAGTGCACAAACTAGCGCTTTCAGAATGAACACAGGACAGACAGGCCATAGCCTGGCTCAGACTGGAGTGCTGGAGCACCTGCAAGATGCAGGAAATTAAATGGTTAGGAGCTTGAAAAAAAGGAATCGGGCATGTGATCTGGGCAAGCAGGCAGGGGCTCACTGCACTGGGAGTACGGGTTTAGTCATTATCCAGATGGGAGTGCTGCATGGCAGTGTCCTGATGCCAGTATACAGCCCTGTCAGCACTGCCTGGCATTCCATGGTTAACAATCGAAAGAGTTAGTCTGCAAATCTACCTGTCATGACAGTAGGCCTCCACAGATATGTCACCACATAGTGGAGAGTACAGCACCATAATCCAGGAGCACAAGCAGGCCTAGGTGACAACATGGGCTCTAAGTAGCACCTGGAGGAAGCTTCAGATGAGGGGGGGGTACAACCCCACTAGTCATACTGATGTAACCCCCCATAAATGGGGGTTCCCAAAAAGTCTTCCTTGAGCTTGCCTAAATGCTCACTGCCAGGCTGGTGTCCTGCGTTTGTAGCAGTTTAAATGTGATTATCAGAGCCTGTATAGCCTCTGTGTACTGTCTCTTTAAGAGCTGCCTGATTGCTGCTTAAGTAATCTGAAAGGGAGCTCTGTTGAAAGCTGTAACTATTTACTGAAAATCATTTAGAGCGATAATGATAATGTAGTTTGTCTAACCTGCTTTCTTTGTAGCAAGGACTGTTTTGTTTGTCTCCACTATCTTGGTCCTGGACTGCAAATTGGACCAAACAGTACTGGTGGGACCTAAAATGTAGCCGGACTACAGGCGCTGTCTGAATTCAAAATCTGTAGGAACTGTAGTTTGGATCTTTTTTGCACCTTTTTTTGCAACTAAAGGGGGAGCTCTTGCTTTGACTGACAGCCAAATCAGCCAATCAAATCGTTTGGATCTTGGGGAAGTCCCGGGCTGCTTGCAGTTTTCAGTTAGTTCTGAGCTGGGAAGTGAAATGAGAAGAGCTCAAGTGTAATTTGGGCAGCAATCCTGAGTGGATTTGCATGGGAAAACTGTGAAAGGGCTGAGTTTTCAGCTTGCATGTCTGCCTGCTGCTCCTGAGAGGGAGAGAAGAGAATTATTTTGGACTAAATCCAAGTTTGTGTGACTGAAGTAAGCTACTGAAGTGGACCAGGCTCAACCTGAAGTAGACCGAAGATTTTGCTGAATGCGACAGGCCTGTCAGGAGTTACAGCTACCCCTAAGCTCCCGGTGTGAGCAGAGACTTTGCGACTGTGATCAGGGAGCACTTTGCCTGGTACAGTAGAATTCCCTTACATGTAAATGTGTTATTTGCTGCTAGTGGGTCGTGAGTTAGTTCCCCACTGTGTGAACTGTGTTCTGCTTGCTGGAAGCTGTATCCAGCCCAAAACGGACTGCATCCGAATTTGTCTCCATGCGGTCTGGGCCTTGCCAGACTGGCCCAGCCAGACTACCCGCTGCACAGAGAAGCCATCGACGAGAGACCTGCCTGGGGTCAGCCCCCTGCTCCACGCTTAAACAGGAATGACGCCTCTGCGACTCATGTGGGCCCTGCTTCTCCTGGCATTCCAGATCAACCACCTGCAGTCTCGACTTTCATCCAGCCTGTGTCCAGTCTTTGGTATCGTGAGTAAATACCAGGGTAGCTCCCTGCAACAACAGCTTAATCTGAGTGTGTCATCTGATTGTCTTGTTTCGTTTCCTTTATGAACTGAGCCCTCTGGCTCCAGATTACAAATATTGTGTACTGTGCATGTTGTGTTTTCCATCACAAGGCCCCAACCAACTGCGACGCCAGCCAACCCCGGCCATCAGTCCTGGCTAGCCCATCTCTTCTCCACCTGGGTACCCAGAGGTGTGACTGTGTGGGGTACTCAAAGCACATGCATAACTGCTCGATTGATAGAACCTTTAAGCTAATTAACCTGATTTTGCCCCTCCCTTGTTCAAGTCCCCTGAATAAATCAGATCTAAATTTTTCTGCATGTAATCTGACTGTGGTTCCTGTTTGTGCTCAAAGTACTGTACTGTTGCTATTTGCTGTGCATAACCTTGTTTAACAGGCGGTCCCCATGGTCGAGCCAGAGGAACCAACCCTGGTGGTAAGTGCAAACAGTTTGGGTATTTGTGTGGTGTACCAGGGGTATTGTGAAAATGATTATTGTACAGTGTTCAGGCCACTAGAGGGGAAAGAGGGGGGTTACAGTGTCCCAGAGGGCTGTGCCCAGGTTAGCTTGACCACTACCAACCCTGACCTCCGGGTGGAGGCACCCGTTTCAGAACTCAGGCCCCTTAACCTGCTACTAGCCAAGCAGGCAGGGGTAGTAGCCCTTGGGATAGCGCCATCTAGGGGTTACATATTTATTAAATATTATGCTGAGGGCTGCACACAAAGTTATCACTAGACTTTGGCTGAAACCAGATTCCCCCCTTATATCAAGTTGGAAGGACCTCCTATATGAAATCTACAAGATGGAACACATGACCGCCCGCCTCCAAAATACAATTCCTGTTTTGACCAACAGGTGGGCTAGATGGTTCTTTTATATCTCCCCTCTACATCCAGACTTTGTCCCATAGCGTGGGAGGGGTCCTATACCCTTTGTGGCAGGGCAGGGTATGGGGATGGGTGGTATTGGAGACCTCCATCCGCTCCTTCACCTAGTATATCTTATTTTACCCCTCTCTCTCCCGATTAATTAGGTCTCGAACCTCTGGGGCATGAGTCCTGATTTGAACCCAAAGGTCTGAACTCTATGAGCCTCCTCCATGCTCACCACCTAACACTGGAAAGTACAGTTACGTAAGAACTTACCGTAACAGTAGATCTTCGAGAGGAGCTCTTGCAGCAGGCTATTACTATTAGGACTATTGCCGCTGGCCTTAGGACCCACCGGAAAAAAACTTAGCTAGCAGTACCCAGTGGGGACCGCCCCTGACGTCGGTCACGCTACAAAAGGGGGCGGACCCCGGCTCCACCTCAGTTCCCCGGCCAAAACCCGCGAACGGAACTCAGCGAGAAAACTGAGTGTCCTAGACATGCTGAAAAATTCTCCTGGGGGACGGAAGGAGGGAAAGCAGCGCCTGCTGCAAAAGCTCCTCTCGAAGATCTACTGTTACAGTAAGTTCTTATGCAACTATACTATCTTACTTCGAGGGGGCTCTTGCAGCAGGCTATTACTATTAGGACAGAATCCCAAGCAGTCCCGCACCAAGGAGGTGACTAGTCCTGGGAGGTAGGATGACAGATAAAAGATGGTAAAGCCTATGGCCAGAATCAGCAAACTAGGACAAGAGTCCTTGAAGAACTGCCAGGCCGAAACTGGTTCGGCACCTGGAAGCAATGTCCAGACTGTAATGTCTCACGAAGGTGTGCACTGAATTCCAAGTATCAGCTGCACAGATGTCTTGAAGGGAGACATTTGTTAAGGAGGTGAAGGAGGTAGAGACTCCTCTAGTGGAATGGCCTCTGACCGGGCCCGGTAGAGGTTTGTTGTGCTTGTTATAGCAGTACACTATGCAGTGTACAAGCCACCGGGAAATGGTCTGTTTTGACACCGGTTTGCCCAGGTGTTGAGGTGCAAAGGCCATAAACAATTGCTTCGATTTGCGGTGTGCCGCTGTCCGCTTAAAGTAATACCTCAGCGCCCTGTGGACATCCAATGTGTGCAGGACAGACTCTCCTCTATTAGTAGAGGTAGGAAAATAGACTGGAAGGTCAACCGACTGGTTGAGGGTCAACTCCGAGACCACTTTAGGTAAGAACATAAGATCTGTTCTAAGGGAAACTCTTTCCCAATGGAAAATAATATAAGGCTCCTTACACATCAGGGCCTGCAGCTTGGAAACTCATTGAGCTGAAGTAACAGCAACTGAAAAAGCAACCTTCCTGGAAAGGAAGCACAGCTCACATTCTGCTGCGGGTTCAAAAGGAGAACAATGTTATAAAAAAAAATAACGAATGCAGAGTAAAAAACACTCAAATTTGAGAAAAACGAACAGTTTTGCTGGAACTGCAGTGAAAAAACTCACTAAGAACTTCCCAACGTGAGCGGGTCGTGGCGGGAAAGAACTGAGGTGGAGCCGAGGTCCACCCCCTTTTGTAGCATGACTGACGTCAGGGCAGGCCCGATGTCAGGGGGCGGTCCCCGCTGGGTACTGCTAGCTATGTTTTTTCCGGTGGGTCTTAAGGCCTGTGGCAATAGTCCTAATAGTAATAGCCTGCTGCAAGAGTTCCCATTCAAAGTAAGATCTTACCTTTACTTATCTGACACAATCCATTTGTCCTGCATTTATTACCGGTAATATTCATCATTGTTTATGATGTGATGACTATGGATGACTAACTCTGTAGAAATACCTACTCTTGGATATGTACTCAGCTCTTGCTGTCTGTCAAAAATCCTTTTTGGTTTTTAATAAAAAAAGAGTTAAAAAAAAATAAATAAAGATGTCCGATGGAAAGTGTGTTCTAGTGGAACTACCAGAGTGTGGACAGTGGACTGTGTACACGTCACTAGAAATTCTGTTTCACAGACAGACAGTGGTTGAGCCATGGAGCAGCCCACCCACTGAAGTGGTAGGCACCAAAACAATCAACAGATTCACACATGGTTGGGACAGAGTTATGGGCTTAACAGTGACCCAGGGGACAAGAGGGAAGCAGGAAGGGGGGGGGGTAGCTGGGACAAATAATCTCAGACAGAAACTAGGTCTCGAGGTAGGATACTTAATGAATTAAACCTTCAATTCAAAAACAACGTAAAATGTTCTAGATGACACTCTCTTCTACTGAGACACATTAAGTTTAATACTAACAGAAGGATGGCATTCTTTACACAGAGGGTGGTGGCCCCATGGAATAAACAACCTGAACACATTATCTGCTCTAAAAATAAAGTACAATTTAAACAAAGACTAGATTCCTTCATTCTAGTGGGACACAAGCTAGTGTACTATGGGTAAATGGACAGGAGCAGTTGTGGGCTGGAATGGCCTTTTTAGCTCCATACACCTTGGTATGAAACCTTGATATAAGGATAGGGTATTACAGGCAGACTGGATGGACCAATGGTCACTTTGTGTGTTTCTATACAGTATTCTAGAGCTGGTAGGACAAGCAATATGAAGAGGGAGTCCAGCCCATGAGGTTCCAAATGCACAAGGAATTCTGTATTGGAATTCTGCATAGAATTCAGAGGATAATTAAAGGCTGCACTGACTTCAACAATAAAGCACTGCAGTAGAGGAAGGGACAACACACAAATTGCTTAGATGTTCAGAGACAGCAGGCAGCATAGGCCCTGAAGTAATTGCACTCAGGAAGTGCCACTCCATGATGGAAGATTAGCAGAAAGAGGCCTCCTTGGTTAGCCATGTAGCAAAACTGAGATTTAGAAAGAACACCCAGAGGCCTGAGGTTAAAAGCACGGACTGTGCAACAATAGTTAAGGAAGGATGGTCTAGGTGTACCACAGGAAGGAACAGTCTGAGTGGCAAGAAGGTAAGGTGAGCAGACAGGGACCTCTAGGAGCCAAAATGGGTCAGGGGCTGAGAAGAAAAATGTCCAGCTCTAGAATGAGAAGGCAGATGCTGTGACACAGGCACCACAGGGAAGAAATTCTGCAGCAGCAACATGCACAAAGCAGTGGTAGGAGGCTTCAAACCAGGAGTGGTGTCCTATTCTAATTCAATATTACGACTGAGTAAAGACTGACAGCGAGGTTAGCACCAAGGAGGGTGACGAACTGGGAACATCTGAAGAAGAAAACAGAAATGAAAACTGAGGCACACTCCCTTAAGGGAGGGTCAGTGTTATGGACGCTGGTGCCAATGGCAGCAACCACTCACAACAGGGTTGATGCTGAAAGACAAGGCACCTGGGAAACGGTCATTTTGCTCCAAGGAAGAAGAGGGGTTCCTGCACCGGAAGTGAGTTGGTCCCCATTCTGGCCTTGGACAGGGTTGGTGGTGGTGGGGAATAACGATGAGTCAGAATCCAACAGCACAACGGGGAGCCCAAGACAAGCTTGGTTACTCACAGCACCCAGAACATGTGCCAACGAAGTACATAATGCTCTTTCTTGAAGGTCCTGGTAGCCATCCTCCTGCATAATCTGTAACGGTGAAAGTTGTGGCCAAAGCCAAGGCAGGTGAAGCAAAGGGAGGTGTGGTCGGCTATGGCAATTTTACTGTTAGGACATTTCTTGAACAGCGAACCCAGTGTGACATCTACCTGTCTGTCTATCCATCTATCTATGTATCTATCCACATACAGATAAACAGTTTGCAAGGAAGTGCAAATACGATGTTCAAGAGGGTAAAGCAAACATTACAATGAACTTACTTTTTGCACCCAGGTGACATGGAACAGGAGTTATCTATATACTGACCCACTGAGTCTATAAAGAATCTGATCAGCAGTACTCAACCTGAGAATATATACCTTCAGCATCCTGTCGAATAAAATTATTCTGTTCAGCTGGTACTCTGTGTCCCTCTCTCGGATAATCAGAGGAAGACTGGCGGCTGTAGACAGCTCATTATAACTGCTTGACTGGGGCAGGCAAGACTGGCTATAAAGAAAGATAAAGATACTGAAAGAGAAGGCTGAAGAACTGTACTAACTCAATATGTTTTTCAAAACATGTTACAAATATTATTTTGAATTCCAAAGGTTAAACACTTTTTTACTAAATGATGGTGGATTGGTTTGCAGTAATACAGTGAAACACTGTTCAAATGTCCTGTGAAAGTAACTAGAGGAGATGCCCTATACTATATAAGTGGTGTGATATTAACTCAAAATTTATCTGGTGACTGTCAGAAATCTAAGGGAATTTTATAGATACAGTTTTGTCCAATGTCTATGGAGGGGAGTGACTAATTATAATAAGCTTACATTAATCTTATAGTAATTTATGTATGATGCTATAAACTAGGAATTATACTAGGATTTTTAAGACGTACAGAAGGCTGTTGGCCCATTATGGTACATCTTTCTCAAAGAGGATTCAGTTATTCCCCATGGTGTGTTTAAAATATAACACGTTATGTTTAAATGTAAATTGTACTACTTCAATCGGTGAGAAATTATTTTTTTCTCCCAATTGCAAATGTAATGAACTTTGAACAGAGACCAACCTTTAGTATTCAAAGTAAGCAAAATGCAAAAACATATTCCATTAAAATAAAAATATGCGGAAGGTAGCATTTAATCTAAGCAGAATGAAGTGCGACTATGAAAATATACTCACTCGTCTTCCAACAAAGGATAAAATGCTTCACCAGCAACATCTTTTAGCCTCTGTGATTTTAAGGGGAAAAAGTATGTGTCACGTTTAAAAAAAAATATTTGAGGGATAATACAGTATTACCACATTATTGCCGTAATAAATAGTATGACATTGCTAAACTGGGAAAATTTTTCTTCCATGCTCCTAGGTAGTTGTAATGCAATTTACCAGCATCTGGCTTATCTTATGTCATTTTCTGTATTTATTTCCCTTCATTCCTCATTATTAGGAGATCTGCAAGGAAACAGGACCTCTGTCCCCCATATTTCATCTGGTGCTCAAACTTTTTCCTCATAACTAACTGTGGCATACAGAATGATGTCTGGGCAACCATATACAACAAGGTTTTGCTTCCAATGAGAAACTGTGATGACATCACAGAGACCTCGAGAGCGAAGCTCGAGAGGTCCTTGATGTCATCACAATCTTTGAGATGGAACTATGACCAAGCTGGTACAGTTGGGTCACATATTATTTTATACAGTATATGATCCTTCACACACTGTCCTTACTCTCCCTGCTGCCAGACGAGTAAACACACGGTGCAAACCTATGCTGTCCCCGATGTAGTTTCAGTTTTACATGCACATTTTACTGTGCCATGAGCACTTGCCTCTGTGACAAAGCTACTATGGAACAGCAAGAAATTGATCCACAGTAGCTTTGCCACTAATGTTCATACAATGGGGTTTCTGAGTGTATGGATTTCCATAAACAACAACCCCTACCTGTATACTATATCACAATCTGCTGTCATGGAAATGAATATGATGTCACAGAGAGTTATGAATTTAGTAGAAGGATAAAGGAAGGAAGAGTTTTATGGACATATGAATTTAGTAAAGAAAGAAGACCACTGGCCTATCGAGTTCTTTCCCCTCACCAACTCATCAGGAATACCCTGTCACCCCCTTTTTCTTCAAGGTACATCAAAGTTTGTTTTTGATGCAAATATCCTCAATAGTAAAGAATAAAGAAAGATAAATACAAAAAAACAGGTTACTCACCGGTAACAGTAGTTCTAGGAGTGGTATATGTTGTTCGTCCACACTTATTGGCATGTCCTCTTTCCCTTTAAGGATCACCGGAAGTCTTCAAGCTGGCTCCTCCCACCCACCTGGGTGGTATAACCCTCGGCTCCGGCCCATGACACCAGATCTTAGCCCGCTGGAAGCCAGGTTTGTGCGTCCGCAGCCGAGGAGGTCAGGTGGGTCCGTGTGGATGAACAACATATACCACTCCTATAACTACTGTTACAGGTCAGTAAAGTACAGTTATGTAAGAACTTACCGTAACAGTAGATCTTCGAGAACAGCTCTTGCAGCAGGTTACACCATTAGGACTGAAGCCGTCAGGCGCCAGGACCCCACGGAAATTTTCTAGCTAGCAGTCTTCATCGGGGACCGCCTCTGATGTCGGTCCCACCCCCCAACGTCAGGCATAGTACATAAGGAGGCGGTCCCCCCCACAATCCTCAGTTCTCCTGCCGGAGACTCCCGGCCGCTGGATGACATCAGAAGAGGAGACCGAGGATCCGCCCACCAGATGACCAAGACTAAAAACAGAACGTCCCATCATGTAAGATGGATGTTTGGCTACGACCTACCTCCACAAGAAGGGGGATGGTGGGCGGGAAGGCACCTGCTGCAAGAGCTGTTCTCGAAGATCTACTGTTACGGTAAGTTCTTACGTAACTGTACTATCTTACTTCGAGATACAGCTCTTGCAGCAGGTTACACCATTAGGACTGATTTCCAAGCAATAGTGGCAATCTTACGCCACAGGGAGGAGGAAAGGTAGAAGTCTCAATGCAACTTGAGCCTAGGACAGAAGTCCCTTAAGGACGGCTAGGCCGAACCCTGCTCTTCGCCTCGATGCAATGTCCAGACTGTAATGCCTGATAAAGGTATGCACAGAGCTCCAAGTGGCTGCAGTGCAAATAGCTGAGGTGGAGACGTTCTTTAACGCCGCAAAGGAAGTGGCCACCCCTCTCGTGGAATGACCCTTGACCGCACCTGGTAAGGGTTTATTGCGCTTATCATAACAGAAAGTGATGCACTGGATGAGCCACCTCGAGAGAGACTGTTTAGAAACAGGAGCTCCTTTCATTCTAACATCGAAGGAAACAAACAGTTGATCTGCCGTTCAAAACTGTTTGGTTCTGGCCAGATGATATCTGAGGCACCGATGTACGTCATGGGTGTGCAGAAGGGCTTCTCCTCGGATGGTGTACCTTGGGAAATTCACTGGTAAGTCAATAACCTGATTAAGGGTGAGGGCTGAAACCACCTTAAGCAGGAACTTTGGGTTTGTCCTCAGGGATACCCTATCCTGATTGAAAACTAAATAAGGCTCTTTGCACATTAGTACATGCAATTCGGAGATCCTTCTTGCCGAAGTAACCGCAACTAAAAATAACGTTTTCCACGACAGAAAACATAGCTCGCAATCCGCGGCTGGTTCAAAAGGTGGCAGCGTAAGCTGCTCCAGGACGAAGGGCAAGTCCCAAGGAGGAATCGGATCATTGATGGGTGGCCTAAGGTGGAGGACTCCCCTTAAAAAGGCACGAGTAGTGTCCAACTGGGCCACCGTCCGATGGCCTATGGGGGCATGGTAAGCCGAAATTGCACAAAGGTGTACCTTAATCGAGGAATAAGCCAGTCCGGAATGAAAAAGGGAAAGCAGGTAATCCAGAACCAGCTTTTCGGGGCATTCTAACGGCGAGAAACCGCATGCTTGAGCCCACAAGCAAAATCTGCGCCACTTCATGGCGTACGTTACGTGGGTTGCCGGTTTTCTAGCGGCAGAGAGTACATCTGCCACTTCTTGCGAGACCCCGTATCGCAACATGGCTATGTCTCTAGGAGCCAAGCGTGCAGGTTCAATGAACGTAAGTCTGGATGGACTAATGAACTCTCCTCCTGAGACAACAGATGGGAGCTGATTGGCAAAGGAAGTGGAGGTTCCCAGGATAGCAGATGCAGAAGAGGGAACCAAATTTGTCTGGGCCAAAAAGGCGCTATCAAAATGAGCGTCGCCTGCTCCCTGTGAAGTTTTAAGAGAACTCTCTGGATCAACGGAAAAGGAGGGAAGGCATAGAGGAATCTGCCCGCCCAGGAGAGGGACAACGCGTCTCACCAGAAAACACCAGGCCCTGGATCTAGCGAGCAAAAATTGGGCAGTTTTGCGTTGGATGGGGACGCGAAAAGGTCTAACTCAGGAGTGCCCCATCTGTGAAATAGATCCTCTGCCACCTCCTGTAGAAGTTCCCACTCGTGGACTCTGGCCTGAGAGCGACTCAGACTGTCTGCGACGGTGTTGTCCACTCCCGGGATGTGCACTGCAATTAGGTTTGCACCGTGTTGCACTACCCACTCCCACACTCTCATGGCCTCCCTGCAAAGCGGGTAGGAGTGAGTGCCTCCTTGTTTGTTGAAGTAACACATCACCGCGGTATTGTCTGTTTGTAACAGGAGAGTACCCGGTGGAATATCCAACTGGAAGGCCTGCAGAGCGTAAAGTACTGCCCTCATCTCCAAAGTGTTAATGTGGAGCTGAGGTTCCTGGGCTGTCCAGATGCCCTGAGACCGCACACCGTCAAGGTGTGCTCCCCACCTGAGACCTGAGGCGTCTGTGGAGAGAGTCACGGTTGGAGACGGCGCTGTGAAGGGAACTCCCGCAGAGAGATTCCCCGTATCTAGCCACCACTGCCAATCCCGAATCGCGGCATTCATGATTCAAATTGGCTGCTGCAAATGGTCTTGCCTATGGTCCCATTCCACCCATAGCATCCACTGGGTTACCCGCATGTGGAGCCGTGCCATCAGGACTGTTGCAATGGCCACAGCCATATGTCCATGCAGGTGAAGGACCAGTCTTGCCGGGATGGTCTTCTTCACCGACAGGTCCCTGATGAGAGATCTGTTGTGTTCCGCTCTGTCTGAGGGAAGAAAGGCTTTCCCTCTGACGGTGTCCAGAACTGCTCCTATGAACTGCAGTTTCTGGCTCAGCACCAGGAGAGACTTCTCGTAGTTGATGAGGATACCAAGTGATTGAAAAAGGGACTGGGTGCGGTGAATGGCCGTCATCAGTGCCTCCTTGGAGGGTGCCATGAGAAGCCAGTCGTCCAGGTATGGGAACACGTAGTGGCCTTGTCTCCTCAGAAATGCCGCTACGACCGCCATGCACTTCGTAAAAACGCGAGGTGCCAATGACAGCCCGAAGGGAAGAGCTCGGAACTGATAATGGCGGCTCTGAAACTCGAAGTGCAGGAACCTCCTGTGCAGTTGAGCAATTGGAATGTGAAGGTAGGCATCCTGCATATACAAAGAAGCCAGAAAGGCATCCCGCTTCAGCATGGGAATTAGGCCCGGAAGGGTCACCATGCAGAAACGCTTGTAAACGACCGACAGATTGAGGTCGCTGAGGTCCAGAATTGGACGGAGGTCCCCTGTTTTCTTTGGAACCAGGAAGAAGTGAGAATAATACCCTAGCCCTCTCTGGTTCTCTGGGACGTGCTCTAAGGCTTCCTTCTCCAGAAGCGTGAGCACTCCTGCTGTATGAGCAGGGCGTGCTGTCCCGAGAAGCGGGAAAGCAGGGGAGGTCTTGTAGGTGGGATGCCTACAAATTCTATATAGTGGCCTTTTTCGACCAGTTGCAACACCCACCTGTCGGTGGTGATCAACCGCCACCCTGGCAGGTGACGTGCGATGCGACCCCTGACCTTCATTTCCCGTTGATCCTGAGGAGGGGCGGGGGCCGGGAAGGAGTCATGCTGTGGCAGCATTCGATCCCGCAGGCTGGGCCCACTTTGCGACTCGTTGGCCTCTGCCTGGGGATGACTTGGCCAGGGCTTTTTGAGTAAAAGTGGCCCTCTGCTGTTGGCCAGGACGTGGCTGTTGCCTTTGTATCTGGTCACGAAAGCGACTCTGGTTCCAACGAAAGGAACCAGGCCAGGACCTGTACATGGCATGGACAGATCTGACTGCCGTCCCTGCGTCCTGAAGTTTGGTGATTACCTTCTCGGAAGCTTCACCAAAAAGGACTTCACCATTGTAAGGGACGTCTAGGATGTTCTTCTGGACATCCGGGGTAAAACCGGAGACGTGGAGCCAAGAGTGTCTCTGGAGACACACGCCTGAGGCTGCAGCTCTGCCTGAAGAGTCCGCAGAGTCGTACGCGGCTCTGAGCACCTGGGTCCCCACATCCGAACCGGTACGGAGGAGGTTCAAAAGCTCCTCCTTTTGACCACCATCAGGCATCTTCTCAACCAGGTCCTGTCCCTGTTCCCACAGTGCGTTCTGGAATTGAACCATGTGGGTGAGGTAAGTCAGAGACCTGATGGCAAGTCGCGCCAGCGTATGTGTGCCTACCCAGGACATCCAATTGCTTGGATTCCAGGTCTGGTGGCTGTGTGCTCAAGTGCTGAGGTCTCTGAGACCGATCATGCGAGGCAGTGATGACCAGGGAGTCGGCCAGAGGATGGTTTGCCAGATACTGGTCCTCCCTCGGGGCCTTGTATAGGCGGTCAGCCTTCTTCGGCACTGCCAGAGTCGAATGTGGACGTTTCCATGCAGCCTTGGTGACGTCTACAAAGGTGTCCACCAAGGGTGGCACTACCACAGGCTTTGGGTCTTTCTGCCGAAGGTAGCGGGCAAGGCACTGTCTCTCGGGGTCGAGCTCTTCAGCATCCCACCCCATATTCTCCTGAATGTGCCTCATGATCTCTGCGAAGGAGGGATCATCCGGAGACCTGGGTAGGTCGTGTCGGTCTGGAGAGGGAATGCTGATGGGAGAAGGAGATCTGGAGCACCCTGAGGTGTCAGATCTAGAATCCTCCGCAGACGAGGTGTACCGGCGTCGTCTGGGTCTCTTAGGGCTAGGTGACCCTGAAGTGGATCTTGAGGGAGGTCTTCTCCTATCTGAGGATCTGACCCTAGGAGGAGGTGTTGGCTCCTTGGGGGTTGGTGACCGTCCTACGGGCCCCTTGGGCGGAGGAGGGGGCATAAGCAGTGAAGAAGTGGGTGGAGGCGGAGCCGGAGTAGGAGGAGGGTGCATGGCGACCACATCCTTCCTGATGGTGTCCCACCAGAAGGTAAAGAGGTCCTTTACCTCTGCCAAATTCAGGCCCGATGACAGGCCGGGCGCCGATGGCCTGTCACCGGGGTCGGGTCCCCGGGGGTCTCCCGCTCCGGGGAAGGTTCCCGTGGGAGCCCGACGACTCCGGTGTCGCCCGCCTGGTCCTCAGGCTGAGTGGTATCCTCCTCCAACGATTCCTTCCAACCGACGTCAGCCGGCGACGGTGGTGCAGTCCTCCTCTCTGGGGTAGCTGACATCAGTCCCCTGGCCAACGCCCTGGGAGGTGAATGCCTGGCCGGCGATGGGTGTCTTGCTGTCGCTGGCTCCTGGGAGTGTCGGTGATGCTTGGCCGACGTCGGATCGGCCGACGTCGGGTCTGGCGTCCTTTCTAGGGACGTCAGGTCCTTAGTCTTACGAGGGACCGGGTCCGACCCACGCGGAGGCTGGGACACCAACCTGGCATCGGAGTCCCGACGGCGGGAGGAAGATTTGTGGTGCTCCCCCGACTAAGACAAGGACTTAGAAGAAGTGGATGAAGCCGACGGCCTGGAAGTCTTGCGAGGCTGCAGGGAGGAGGAGTAACCGCCTGAGGATCTGACCTGAACCGGGGGAGGCTGAGATTAAGCCCTGGAAGGAGAGCGGTCTGACCACGAGCCGGAGCTTCGGAAGTCCGAGGCCCTCGCCGGGGACCTGGGCCTTTCCTTATCCCGGTGTTTTTCCCGGTGTTTGTGGGTCTTCCTTGACGACTCCCCTGTGGAGGAAGGCTCCCTATCCATGGTCTTTAGTTTCTCCTCCAAGAGAAACGCTTGAAGGGCCTTCTAGCAGCAGATCCTGGTGCGACTGTTGAAGCCCTGGCAGAAGGAGCAGGCCTTGGTGGCGTGTTCCGGGCCTAGACAACGCACGCAGGCTGAGTGAGGATCCTTGAAGGGGATCTGTTTGTCGCAGGCACACTTCGATGGGTGACCTTCCAGAGAGGTGTTTGGAGAGGACATCAGATGAATCCAAATCCGTATAAGAAAGAGAGAACGTTGTAGTTCTAAGTCATTGCACGCTAGAAAGTGACCAAGAGGCCGATGCTTGCGATGTTGACGGCGGAAAAAGAACTGAGGATTGTGGGAGAACCGCCTCCTTATGTACTATGCCTGACGTCGGGGGCGGGACCAACGTCGGAGGTGGTCCCCGCGGAAGACTGCTAGCTAGAAAATTTCCGTGGGGTCCTGGCGCCTGACAGCTTCAGTCCTAATGGTGTAACTTGCTGCAAGAGCTGTATCTCGAAATAAGATCCTGTTTTTCTAGGATCGTAGATATGTTGTTAATCCACACTTACTGGCAGACTCCTAGCAGTTCTTTGGGAGGAGGGAGGCAAGGCGCACACCCTCACAAAATACTCACTTGGGAAACAGAGATTGGAGAACTGAGGCCCCAAAACCAGCATCCCGGTATGACTCAAGGTCAGTGTGGTAATGGGAAATGAAGGTGCCTGCTGACTTCCAGGTAGCAGCCTGACAGATTTCCTGGATAGGGATGTCCCTGGAAGCAGCCACTGATGCAGCGGTATGGCAGGTAGAATGAGCTCTTATCCCTCTGGGAGGCTCCATGCCCGCCAACTCATAGCATAGACTTATGCAAGATGTAATCCACCTTGCAATAGTCCATTTTGCTGCAGGTCTGCCAGAAGTGGCTTCAGCATAGGTGACAAACAGCTGGCGAACCTCTCCATGAATTTCTGCTGTCCTCTCCTTGTAATAGGAGAGGCATCATCTCGGGTCCAAGGCATGGAGTCTGTATTTGACCTCCGAGGTGTAATTAGGGTAGTATACTGGCAGAGTTAACACTTGGTTAAGCTGAAACTCTGACACCACCTTTGGAAGGAATTTTGGGTGGGGGCATAGGACAACCTTGTCCCTGTGGAAGACCAGATAAGGGGAGTCCACCAAAAGCACCAGGAGCTCCCCTGTCCTTCTGGCAGATGTGATAGCCACCAGGAAGGCCGTCTTCCATGACTAGTGTGACAATGCACACTTGTGCATTGGTTCAAATGGCTTGCCCATGAACTTTGCCAGTACCAGCAGAAGATCCCACAGAGGTGGAGGTTCACACACCGGAGGGGATATGTGATCCAGGCCTTTGAAAAAGTGCCCGACCACTTTCTCCTGCGCCGTCGGCTGACCGGCCCGCACCCAGTCAGCAGAGATGGTTGCCAGGTGCACTCTAAGGGTCGATGACCGAAGACCCCCCTTGGACAAACACCAAAGGTAGTCGAGGATGTTAGCCACCGGAAAGGACAAAGGGTGCAGGCCCTTGCCCTGTCACCAAATGGAAAATCTTTTCCATTTGAAGGCATAACATTTCCTGGATGATTGCTTTCTGGATGCCTCCACCATGGTGAGGACATCCTCAGAAAGACCCAAAGCCTGGAACTCTAGCCGCTCAGGAACCAGGCTGTGAGGTGCAGGGGTTGAAGGTCCGGATGGTATACCTTCCCCTGATTGAGAGAGATCAGGTCCGGGCATACCAGAAGCCGCTCCAGAGGCCTTCAGCTGAGGCTGAGGAGATCTGGATACCAGAACTGGCGCGGACAGTCTGGGGCTACCAGAATCACCTTCGCCTTGTCCCTACTCACCTTGAGGAGCACCTTGTGGATCAAGGGAAATGGAGGGAAAGTGTAGAAGAGGCCTGGGGTCCACAGCCTCAAGAAGGCATCCCCCTGCAGTGAGCCCTTCTGAGGGGGGTGGGCATAAAACAGCCTCAGCTTGGTGTTTTCATTGAAGGCAAACAGGTCCACCATCAGTTTGCCCCAGTGGAAGAACAGGCTGTAAGCTACCTCTGGATGGAGAGACCACTCGTGGGATGTCTCGCCTAAGAGGCTGAGAGCATCCGCCAGATGGTTTGAGGCTCCTGCCACATGAATGACTAGGAGATCCACCTCCAAACGGCTGATATGGGTCCAGATGTGGAGCACCTCCCTGCAAAGCAGACATGAGTGCATGCTGCCCTGTTTGTTGAGGTAGTACATGGTCGTGCTATTGTCCATCTGGACTTGAACCACTTGACTCCAGACCTGAGGAGCGAAAGCTGACAGTGCCGGTCTGACTGCTCTGAGCTCCAACAGGTTTATGTGGTATCAGGACTCCTCGGGGGTCCAGAACCCATGGGCCCTTTTGTCCCCCATGTGGGCTCCCCAGCCCATGAGAGAGGCATCAGTCGTGAGGATGACCATCGGCTCTGGGAGGACAAACAGGATCCCTTCCTGCAACTAGTCTGGGGCGGTCCACCACTGGAGAGCATCCCACATCTTCTGGGTTACTGGGATCAGCTGGTCAAAATGATCGTGGCACTGAGTCCACTGGGCGTCCAGCTGCCATTGGAGGGGGCGCATGTGCCACTGGGCCCAGCGGACCACGGAGGTGCATGCCGCCATATAACCCAGAAGGCACAGAAAGTCCCGGGCAGGGCGCAATTGCCCAACCAGAAATTATTAGGCAAAGGAGGAGAGAACCTCTGCCCTGTCTGCCGGGAGCCGAGCTCTGGCTTGACGAGAGTCGAGCTCTACCCTGATGAAGCACATCACCTGGAGGGCACAAGTTCCGACTTGGCCTCATTGATCAAGAGGCTGAGTAGGGAGCAGGTCTGGAGGGCCAGGTCCCTGGACCTTTCCATCTCCTGCTGGGTGGGACCTGCTAAGAGCCAACCGTCGAGGTAGGGGTAAATTTTGACACACAACCCCGATGCCTGAGATGGGCTGCTACCACTGCGATGCATTTGGTGAAGACCCATGGGGCAGATGACAGGCTGAACGGCATGGCTCAGAACTCATATAGGGTCCCTTCAGCTCTGAAGTGGAGGAACCACCAATGAGACAGATTGGGACATGAAAGAACGCGTCCTACAGATCCAGTGAACAGAACCACGTTTTGCTCCAAGGATGGAATGCTCTGGGACAGAGTGACCATCCAAAAGGTGCGTGACATGAGATACTGATTCAGGTCGTGCAGCTCTAGAATGGGGCGCCAGCCCCCCCATTCGCTTGAGCACTAGGAAGTACCTGAAGATGAAGCCTGGGTCTGCTGGAGAATCTGCCACTGGAGAGACTGCCTCCTTGAGGAGGAGCTGATCGATGTCGTCTTGGACAGCCGACTGAGTATGGACGGATACTCTTGCCTCCCGAGGGGCACAGGCTCAGCTTGGGGGTACTGCTCGAATTCCAGAGGTAGTCCCTGACCAACTACCTCCAAAACCCACCTGTCGGTAGTGATAGTGGACCAGGTGGAAAGCAAGTGCAGAGCCAGCCACCCATGGGAGGTCCCAGAGCTGGCATGACGGGAGAGGGGCAGCCCCCGCCCCGTCACTGAGCAGGTTTGAAAGAGGAGGATCCAGGACCTGAACCTCGGCCTTCTTTATGGACCTGGGAGGGCCCGGGCTTGGGCCGGGGGCACCAAGCTTGAGCCTGCTGCTGCTGTTGCTGCCCTCCTTGAAAAGAGGGTTGCTGGGCCGCAGGGAAAGAGTGCCGAAAAGACTCCTCTTCTTCTGCTGTTTCTTACTCAAATAACCTTTAGCAGAAGTAGCATCCAAGGTGGCATTGGACTCTCAATATGCTGAAGGTGATCAGCCACACCTGGACCAAAAAGGTCAGTGCCCAGGAAAGGCACATCAGCTAGTTTTCTGCTAAGTATCTGCTGGGAAAGAGGAGAGTCTCAGTCAAGCCCTGCAGCGAGAGGCAACTGCAGCTGCCATCAAGTGGGCACAAGAATCCCCAATGTCTAGGGCTGTCGGAAGCTGCTGTTTGGCAACAGCCTGGCCCTGATCCAGGACCTGCTTGACCGTGGTCTGCATGTCCACGGGGAGGTGTGAGAAGACTTCATCCAAAGACCCCAAGAGGGCATGGGAGAAGTGTGCCATGATGACGGACAAACTTGCCTGACGGAGGCCTAAAGATGAGGCCGCACAGACCTTTCAAGTCGAATGATCCAAGTTTTTGGATTCCTTCTCGGGAGGTCGGTCAGTGTCGGCAGAACTGCCAGTATGCCTGAACACAGAGGCAGTCACCAGGCTCTCGGCCGAAGGGTGCTCTATAACCCCTGCAAGGGACCTTATGGGCACCGCATACTTGTGGGCCATGCAGGCAGACGGAGCTGGACAAGAGGCAGGGTGCTGTCAAAGTTCTAGAGCTGGGCCAACTATGGCCTCGGCCACCAGAAAGGCTTCCGTCGAGGTATGCCCTCTCTTGAGGATGTCCGTGAGAGGGTACTCCGCCTCTTTCTGGATAGGTTCCAGGGGCATCCCTGTAGACTCAGAGATGAGGCGAAGAAATGCCCTGATAAGACGAAGGACCTTCCTCCGTCTCTATCCCACCAGCCGATTTGTCACACCCGGGATGAGAATGTAGGCCGGTCTCATCCGAATACAATGGTCGACCGCCCAGGTCCTCTTTGACCCGCCGAGGGCAGTCTGAGTGACAGTGACTGAAAGATGCCGGTAAAGCCTGGTGTCTGGTCTATCTCCCTTAAAAGGAGCCCTTCCCACAGGCTGTTTGGGCGGTGGTTCCACCACAATCGATGGAGAAATTGGAATAGGCCGAACTGGAGGTATCGCTGGCTCCACAGGCGGGGGAACCGACTTAATCGACTCCGAGGGAGTCAGCTTTGGCCTGGGAGATGAAAGCCAAGTAATAGCTGGGGTAGAAGCCGGGGTCAGCTTGTGCCCGGGACAAAATCAGCTGTTGCCACATGAGGTCCTCATAGCGTCGGAGCCTCTCCTCATCCGAGGAGGATGAGGATGACCAATGGCGTCGCCTCTTTTTGGAGTGCCTGTCGGTCGAGGGGGTCCTAGACCTCGATCGAGATCGGACAGGCCAATTCGGTCACTCAGGAGACACCGGCGGGACTGGTGATTTCCCGGGGTCAGGGACCACTTCCTCATCGGGATTCCCAGCGGGCTGGGTCTCCCGATCGTGGGAAAGGAAGGACTGGAGTCCGACTGAGAGAATCGGTGACTGGAGTCGGCGACAATGGGTCGATCAGGTCGATGACCATTTCGACCTCTAACTGGTCAGACAGCAAAGCCGAAAAGCCAGTGGCCAAAGAGGCAATTTCTTTTCTTTTTTTTTATTACATTTTTATTAAAACATTTTTACACACACAATTTTATATCTCTTTCTCAGTTCAATTCATTGTACAACTGTTTTTCTTGTGTTTAGTACTTAAAGAGGGGTCCTTATCCTAGATCCATGTCCCTTACTTAGGTTCCCATTTGTGTTTGATAATATTAAATCTTGCCCTTACAATTCGTTGTCTTCAATATTATTAAGTCCTCAAATCAAAGAATCCTTCCACAAGAGGGACAGTGTGATCCAGTTTTCTATTTATTAACCCGGCCTTCCCCTCCCGGTCTATGTTCTAGGTTTAAAGGAGTTCTTCCTAATTTTTGTCCCCCTGTATGTATTCCCCATTTAAGGAGAAACATCTGGGTCTATGGATGCTTGATATAGAGACCAAATTTGCCACTTTCTCATATAGTTTGGTCCCTTATGCTGGATTCTGAAATTAAGGTTTTCTGTGTAATATATTTGTTTCATTATTAGTCTCCAGTCCTCAATCGATGGTACAGTTGTTGTCATCCATCTTCTGGTCAGGGCCTTCCTGGCTGCTAAAAGAAACACCGGCAGAAGAGTATTTTTCCAGGGTGGAGAGTGATCGGGATATATTGCCAAAAAGACCTGCTCTGCCTTTAATTCAACTGTTTCAGCTAGACATTTTGAAAGCTCCATCTGAAGCCCTAGCCAAAAAGGTAACACATATGGGCATAACCAAAAGATATGGCCCAGTGAGGCATGTTGACAGCCACAGTTGCACCAACACCAGCCACACCTCTCTGGAAGGTAACTACTGAGGATCGCAGGAGATCATCAGTATCTCATCCGACACTTTCATGCAAATTCCCTCCATGTGGGCGATTATGTTATCTTAATGGCCGGAAAGTTTGCCTCTACCCAGGATTCCCACAACACCTCCAAACCAAGGTCTTTATTCCATTCAGCTAAAGTCTGCTTAGCATTTTCCAGGGTTCTTTCTCCTAGAGCTCTATACAGGTTCCCGATCAAATGGCCATTTAGGTTCCCCTGTATTGCTGTTATAAAAACTTTTAATAGACTAGGTGCTGGAGATGATAGGTTTGGATTAATATGTTCATTTCTTAAAATGTGATTGCGTACTTGAAAATATCGAAACTGGTCAGAATTTCGTAAGTTAAATTTTGATTGTAATGTATCAAAAGGGAGTATGCCCTGTGGTGATAAGAACTGGTAGAAATGAGAGAGTTCCATTCGTCATCAACGTTTAAAAGAGAGGTCAGACATTATAGGGAGAAAAGTTTCATCCTCTGAAATTAGTTTGCAATTTTGATAGATAGGGAGCAGGATTCTTGTCTTTCTCAGCCTTTTCCATAGTTGATATGTATTAGCCGTTATTTTAGAGAAGGTCCTAGGGGGTAGGGAGCGTCCTTTCGAGGAAAAAAGTATCTTGTTTATATCATTTACTGTAGATCATTTATATTAAATTCTAAGAATTTCCAGTGGGGTTGGTAGTCCTCTGCCAACCACATCAAGACTGTGCAGAGGAATGATGCTTTAGCATATAAAGTAAAATCTGGAAGACCAACTCCTCCCTGAGCTAATGATAGCTTTAAGACTGATAATCTGATCCATGGGCACCCGTGACCCCAAACAACAGTAGATATTAACTTATCTCAATATTTAAAATTAAAGGTTGAGGGGAAAGTAGGTATATTTTGGATGAAATATAGGAGTCTAGGGAGAATATTCATTTTGATTGTAGTTATTCTTTGATGGAAGGTAAAAAGTACTGGAGACCATCTAGCTAAGTCTGATCGTACATTAAGAGTCAGAGGTTCATAGTTTACTATTTCCAGAACCTCTGGGTTAAGGGGGATATTAATACCTAAGTATTTTATTTTTGTTGTACGCCATTTAAAGGGGTACTCTCTCTTCAAGGAGGTGGAGGAAATAAAGTTGTGTATAAGAATTTCTGTTTTTGCATCATTTAGCTTAAAGCCAGCTAACTCTTCAAATTGTTTTAAAATCTGCCAAGCTGCAGGTATTGAAGTGACTGGAGAAATTAGGGATAAGAGTATATCGTCGGCAAATAAACTTCTTTTATATTCATGTTAGGCTATTGGTACACCCTCCACCTCTCACCTTTCCCTCAATGCCTGGGCCAAGGGCTCCAGATAGAGGACAAACAGACTGGGAGATAGGGGGCAGCCCTGACGGGTACCTTGGCTTATGTGAATAGGGGTTGATAGGCCCCTACTGACTCTCAAGTAGGCCCTAGGTGAGGTATATAATTTTTGGATGCCGGCTATAAAAGAGGCAGGGAAGTGAAAGGCCCATAGGGTGTCCCAAAGAAAAGGCCAAGACACCCTGTCAAATGCCTTTTCAGCATCTAAGCTGATAAAGGCAATCGGAATGCATCTTTCTAATGCATATTCCTGAAGGCTTAGAGTTTTATGGATATTATCAGAGGTAGTTCTACCTGAGATAAATTCAGATTGATCTGGGTTAATAATGTTTGGTAGAAATCTTTCTAGTCTGGCTGCCCATATACTGCTAAAAATCTTGTAATCCGTATTTAACATGGAGATTGGGCGATTAACCGTAGGAGTGGTTGGGTCCGTGTTTGGTTTTAATATTGGGGTTAGTGTAGCAAAGTTCCATGAAGGTGGGGGAGGTGAGTCTCCCTTAGTCAGTTCATTGTACAGTGAGTGTAAACTCGGGATCAGGACATATGAAAACTTGCAGTACCATTCTGATATAAAGCCACCTGGTCCTGGACAGCGACCTGTTTTAAGTTTTTGAATGGCCTCCAAGATCTCAGATCTGGTAATTTGTGCCTCCAGGGATCTTATCTGGGTCTCTTCTAATTTAGGAAGATTAAGTTGGGATAGAAAGGTTTCTCTGTCCAGTTCAGGAGGCCCTGACTCCTTCTCATATAAAATTCAGAGAACGTCTGAAGTATGTGGGAGTCAGTGTGACCCGTACGGCCAGAGATGGGACTTCTAATTTTCATAATTATTGAGGTTCGTTTTCTGGAACGTAATTTATAAGCCAGTTTTTTAATCCCCTGGGGTCCCCCTTCATGTGTTGTATGGCGAAGGTATATTAATGCCTGCTGGGTTTTATCAATAATTTTCTGTATGGCTGTTTTTGTGTCCCTGATTTTGCTATTCAAGTTCCTGGTCTCCTTTCCTATAGAACATTTGGTAGCTCGTTAGTTCCTCCAAGAGTTGCTGATATTTTGCTTCTCTTTATTTTTTTGGGCTGTATAGGCTATAATTTATCCTTGAATAGTTGCTTTTAAAGCATCCCATTGCATCGCTTCTGATCTAGTAGTCTGGGCATTTTCGGTTAAAAATTGGGGTATTCTTTTTGTTATGTTATCTTGAAATTCTTTGTCTTGTATTAATAAGGGGTTCATCCTCCAAAGCGTTTTTTTAACTGCTCTCCCTATGTCTAATCGAAGTATTAGAGGATGATGATCTGAAATCAGTTTAGGTCCAATTGTTATGTCTTGCACTTTTGAAAAGTGCTCACAAGTTGTAAAAAAATAGCCTAATCGGGAATGGGAATGAAACCTGAGTGAATAGTATGTATAGCCAGGTGAGGATGGAAACATTTTGGGCCAGATGTCACATATCCTAAGTGATCTAAAGTAGTTCTGAAATATTTAGCTGTCTTGTTGGACCGGTATTGGTGGGGGTGTGAACAATCTAGGTGGAAAGGGTCATAATAAAGTCTCCTCCCAGTATAAGTTGTCCCTGTAAATGATTCAGGAGAAGAGAAATTCCCTTTTTTATTATTTGAGTTGGGTCTGAGGGGGGAAGTAAGCATTAGCTATTGTAACCTTTTGACCATATAACAGGCCCTGCAATATTACGTATCTACCCTGGGTGTCTATCCAGGAGTTGCTAATTTCTAAGGGTGTGTCGAAGGGGATCAATATGGCTGCCCCTCTCTTCCACCTCCTGGGGTAGGATGAAGCATAAACTTTATATTTTTTTCCCCAAATTTAGTTTATGATGTTCGGAGTCAGAAAGGTGGGTCTCCTGTAATAAGTAGAGGCATGCTTTTTGTCTTTTCAGGTGGTGCATAACACAATATCTTTTTATAGGGTCATGAAGACCATTTATGTTTTGTGAATATATTTGTATTGGGTTAGTGGCCATAGTGCAATTTGTAATTAATACTGTTTCTTTTGTTTCGTCCCTAGGTATCTAAGGTCTGAATTCGTCCTGATCACTCTCCAACCCTCCAGGGGCAGATTCATGAGACAAAGATAGCTGCTCTTGTACTGACATTGTACTGAATTGAATAAATTTAAGCTAAACATCATTGTGTGTGCTGTATTCCCCCCCCCAACATTTCCCTTACAACTGTCAAACACCACAAACTTTAATGATTTATATTCAAAACAAAAAACAATCTCTCCCTTATTTTTATAATTTTTCCTCCTAACCCACCCTCCCATGATCCTTATACTAAAACTCCCTGTTTTCATTAAAAATAAGAACATAAGGAAGTTCTGGAACAGGCAGCTATTTAACAACCAATAGCTTTATTCCCATAGGTTCCAACTGTAACTTATATAGATAGTGGCTCCCAATAAGGAGGTGCTTATAAGAAGCACACTCGAATTGCTCCTGTCCTGGTGCCCCAGTGGGTCCAGAGAGGAGTTTAGGGGTATCTGGCTACCTCTGTGGGGAACAGTCCACAGGAGTAACAGTAATACCCCCATGAGAGTGAGGTGTAAATCCAACTCACTCTCTTTTGGGTCCGGCATAACTGGAAGTTTTAAGCCCAGTATATATGGGGCTCTCCATCCCTTGTTATTGTAGTGGTCAAATTTCTTGTCGATCAGATTAGATTTTGGTGTCTTTACTCGCGTAGGCCCAGTCATGTCGTTCCTGACCCTCTCATTTATTTACACTGTTATTTCTAATAGGGTTATTCCCTATATAAGGTCACTGAAGTGGGTATAGTCGGGGGGGAGATGGTTTAAACTTATCCCTTCCATCCCCCGTCTCTCACACCCTCATGTTTGGGATGTTAATAAAGGGTTGTCCTGCTCTGTCTCTATGCAGGTATCGGTCCAGCTAATATGTGGGGGATTTCTAATGGTTTTAGCTAATCTATATTATGGCATGATCTCCATTTTCCCATTTAACTAGCTATATTTTAGTTTGAATCCCCAGAGAAGAAGTAAGGGAAAAAATTGTTTCCCTTATTTAGGTTTTAACTCTCTCCCCTCTGAACTCTATTGGTCAGGGGGTGGTAAGAGATCAGTGAGATGGAGAGGTTCGTAAAATCTCAAGGTCTTCTCAATATTTGGCAATTTTTAATATGTCCCCCTATTTATAATCTCAGTTTCGACCTCCCTCCCCCGGCAATCAATTCCATCGTCGACAGGTGATGTAAGTTCAGTTGGATGAAGAGGTTCGCAAGGCCTCCAAGTACACTCAGTGTTTAGTTATTTTCCAACATATCCTGGATTTACAGAGGAAATCCAGGATGCTACTGTATTTCCCATTCAATCGTCTTGTATACCCTGAAAAGCCTCTTCTTACTGTTATTTAAATTATTTAAGGTGTTTGCTTGATTTCTGGCCCCTTCAGCCACACGCAAGGCTGCTTTGGTAAGTTCCATCATTATGAATTCAGGCACTAGCAGTCTATTCAGATTCTCATGCCTCCCCCCTCCCCACCGGTCCCATCCGCTCGGCCAAGGAGCGGATAAGGAAGGAGGGAGACCCAAAGGCAGGTAGAGAGCCACAAGGCGAGCCGCAAGGATAGGGAAGCAATAACCTCCATTCTTTGTACTCCCAAGCCTGGGAAAAAAAAACACCATC
Organism: Neoceratodus forsteri; assembly: GCA_016271365.2. Classification (NCBI taxonomy): domain Eukaryota; kingdom Metazoa; phylum Chordata; order Ceratodontiformes; family Ceratodontidae; genus Neoceratodus; species Neoceratodus forsteri. Next base: position 458,322,075 of record CM057453.1, on the reverse strand, counting down.
CGAGAGTATGGCCCTAATGGCAATCTGGTCAAATTCGATTTTAATTTCTTTACGTACTTTTTATGTTGCCAGGTCCCTTTAGAGGTGCTCCCCCCGCTTCCTCCCGCAGTCATCCCCAAAGCACTCCAGCCTCCCCCCGACCTGACCAGTTAAGGGGGAGGCATTCATAAGCTTTGTTCTCCATTACTTTACCTCAGGTGCCCAAGATGGGGTTTCTGTATTGATGCAGACGTTGCAAAATATCTGACAATGACTTGTTTCCCGTCTGCTGCTCCTCCAAAGATCCGGGATTTCACTGTATCTAAGATCTTGGTAGTGACAATGCCCTGCTTTGTCAAATCCTCCGCGGCTTCAAGTTCTGTAGTGTATGTCTTCTGTCCTGCAGATAAAAAGACTGTGAGCTTGGCAGGGTATGGGGTCCTGAAGTGTATTTTCTGAGATCTTAGAGCTGGAAATAGGGGATTATAGTCTCTTCGCTGGCACTGCATGCAGGGCGCGTAATCATTATCAAATAAAATGCGCTGCTGCCCCAGCATTACACGGCCTTTCTGCCAGGCCTTTCACAGCAGGAGTTCTTTGGTTTGGTAACTGAGCATTCGCACCACGAAAGAGCGGGGCCTTGTATCGGGCCTCGTAGGTTTTGGTCCGAGGGCTTTGTTGTTTCCTTTCTCTGTCTAATTGTAGACTGGGCTCGAGCTCTAATACAAGACGGAGAAGGTAATCAGCGTATGCTAACGCATCATTACCCTCATCGTTCTCTGGAATGCCAAAAATGCAGACATTCCGGCACGTACCCTGGTTCTCTGCGTCTTCCTGTCAGGTGGCCACGGCTAGTTGTTCAGTTGCCAGAGTTTTGATGGAGGCTTCAAGCTATTCTAATTTTTCTGAATTTTTAGAAATTTGTTGGTCTGCCTCCATTACTCGCGCTTGTAAAGTGCCCAGTTCCGATCAAAGGTCCTGCATTGTTTCGCGGACTTCAGTGCGGAATTCTGCAATTGCCATCAGAATGGTGTCTGTGTTATCCTCCGATGAGGATTTTTTTTGTTTGGCGGCAGTCGAGGAGGATCTTTTCCTCGAGGAGCCCCTGGTTAGACCTGGCATGATGCTCCAAATCCTCCGAGCCCACATCTTCCATTTCCACCGCATCCGCTAGTTCCTGAATAAGTGGATCACCAATTCTGCTTGTTTTAGTCGTAGTTTTTTTTTATTTTTGTAGGTCTGATGTCCGATTTAACTTTCTAAAGACGGAGAGCCCCCGATCCGCACTGTTTAACCGTTCATGCCGGAACCGGAAGTCCCCCAAAGAGGCAATTTTGACCGAAGTCGAGACTGTCGGTTCCTGGGACCAAGATCTCTCCCGATCCCAAGAACATCTTTGCCAAGACGAAGATGATCTCGGGTCCTTTTCCTGCTTACAGGACCGAGAGGAGTGCATGCCCACAGGACCCTCTCCCTTAGACAGGAGAGACTGGCACAACTCTTGGAAGGAACCCAAGAAGGTGGAGTCCAGGTTGAGCAGAACAAAGAAGCTCCGAGAGGAAGATTCTGCGTCCCGAGCCACTTCCTCCTCAAAGGCTTGCATGCGTTCCAATTGCTCGGCGGATTCCGCGGCCGTGTAAACCGCCCACTGAGCCTCCTTTGATTTCACCGAAGGGTTCCATTTTTTTCCAGTCTCCCCAACTTCAGGCTTACAAGATGGTCATTGAGGACGTTAGAGTGAAATGCAAGACAGAAGTATGATGTCATGGCCGACACTCAAGCAGTATCTTGCCGCGGTGTGGGGATCGGTGCGCAACATTTTCTGGCCACATGAACACCGGCAAAATCCAGGGAACGGCTTGTCTTCCATAATCGAAGCAGATGAATTGCGGTAGCTAATGCGAACTAGACGAAATTTCAGAATAACCGAAGGTTTAGAATCCAGGGCCTACAAAATGCAGGAGCACGAAGGAGGCAACCTGAATCTCCCAGCGGAAAGGAAGATCTGGCGTCATGGGGCAGAGCAGAGGGTTATACCACCCAAGTAGGTGGGAGAAGCCAGCTTGAAGACTTCCGGCGATCCTTAAAGGGAAAGGGGACATGCCAATAAGTGTTGACGAACAGCATATCCATGATTCTAGAAACTGATTTTTTAAGTCACACTGTGTCAAAAAGAAAGTTTTCCTGGATACTGGAAAACTGAAGATACAACTAAGGTAACAGATCTTCAGTTCTTTTCTCCTGTTTGTCTCAACACACCTGGTTCAGCAGTAAGGCAGTTCAGGCCCTACTTGCTGCCACTCAAAGAATTAGCACAGCTACAGTTAAACAATTTATATACCATAAAGAAATCACGTTATTTTGCAATAAATATTTATTTTCACTTAGGACACATTGTTTTGTTTAGAACGTGTTATCTCCACTTAGAATTTGGAAACAGGAAAAGAGATCAATGGACCAGACAGAGTTCACAATGCAAAGAAATAAAGTTTGAAGCTAAAACAATGCAAAACACTAATAAAAACATTACAAATGGTGTAGTACACATCAAATACATAGTGGATTGTAGTGGAATAACATATTTAGCTCCACACAAGTGGTAAGACCTTCATAACTAACTTGTGGCTTCGTCCCTCGTGAGTTATGGGTCCTATCAGTCACTAGTGGAGATAAAAGTGTCATTATACAATGGCAAGAAAGAATCCTGGACTCTGATTGGTCAGTGTATGCCTGAGACAGTGATGTTATTACACAATAACATCACTGCATGGATGAGCACCTTTATTATTTTCTCTTCTTTTAAGAAACAAAGATATACTGCCTCACTAAAAATCTACTAAAAACATTTGTTTTTATTTTGCATGACATCGAGCCATTGTATAATTGCAATAAGGCACTCCAAGGTGTGTGTTATTTAAGCAATAAGCCACGAGGGGGTGTGGGTTATCGGGGGATTTACCACAGCTGGCGTGGTTTGCCCATGAGGTGCAGCCGAGTGGGTAAATCCTCGCCAGCCGTGGTAAATCCCCCCATATCCCACATTCCCGAGTGGCTTATTGCAATTATACCATGTCCTTGTTTTTTTAAAGAATTTAAGATTAATGTGATTTTACTTGAAAATATGTTTTTTAATTGATTTTTCCTGCAATATCCTTCCCCCATGTGTGAAATAGTTCCCTGTTGCTAGGTAGAATATTTTAAGTAGATGGCAGTCCCTCCCCCCACCAACCCAACCCCAGACCACTTTCCCCAGCTGTGGGCAAAAGTAAAGAGAAATTGTTTACCATGTATGTTATCACACTATTGTGTGTAGCTGTGTCTCTCTCTGTGGTGCAAACTTGATCTTGGTTTCATTTGGGAAGCAACATGGTAACAAACAAGTAGGAAAATCTTAGCTGGTCTGTCTTGGTACGGGGGGATTACGGTATTCCGTGGTTTTATTTGAGCAGTCCACAGGGTTATTATTTTCATTTTTTCATAATAAAAAAATACAACGGTCTCCGTTCTGTTTTAGTGGTGGTAGAGTGTGGTGCGAGTGTTCACAGGCTGTAGTGCATCTGCACATTCACTTCTGGGTGTAGTTTTGCGGTAAGCGAGGACAGTAGTTTGAATTGGCAGCGTTTTTTTTTTTAATTTCATTTTGGCAATAAATTTATGTTTCTGGGGTTTTCTGCTGTTTTCTTCAGTTCCGGAACACTGGAGAGGATTGGAGGATAGAGGACAATAAGCGGCAATGGCGGGAGATTTAACGTACGGGACACTGATGTTTGTGCCCTCCTCTTGGTGCCCCATCTTCAGCAGTGTTGGGACAGGCGGGTGAAGATTTTGGGAACGGGATGAGAAATGAAGTAGGGTAAGTTAGGAATTTACGGGGAAGGGGGCACAATTTGATCGGGCTGCACTGTTTAAAAAAAATGCTGTTTCTGTGTCTCGTTTAGCGGGGTTTCAAGATGGCCATTTGCCGCTGCCAACTTCGTGGTTCGTATGGATTTTAGAGATGGAGCTGACTGGCACCTTTGCCGTGGGTATATCGTAGGATTTATCATGGCAGAAAGGTGCCAGCCAGCCAATGACAGTACAGTATTTTGTTTTTATGTTTGTGTCCATGGTATATATGAGAATCTGCCACTCCTGGGTGGTGGAAGCACCCGCCTCGCTTTGTGCTTCAACCCACCCCAGGAGTGACGCTATTACACAATAACACACACCTTGTCGTGCCTTACTGCTTAATTATTCCATATGTTTTGGAGTCCTGTTCATTTTATTATTTGGACACCTAATCATCCACAGTGGAGCCTAAGAATGTCTACAAAAGAGATCTATTTTAAGGGCAGGGGTTAGTTTTAGTTTTTCTGCTGACCAGGAAAGGAGGGTTAGGAAATACGTCTTGTTTTCCGCACTGTCCCAGAGGTGAGGGGCATACAGATGCAAATGAACTGATGCTGAGGCAGGTTAATCTGTTAATGGATGATGGGAAACCTACCAGGACACAGGGAAGGGGGGATTTCCCCATCTCTTTGTGAGAAGTGCTATGGGATCTTTAACGCCAACCTGAACACCTACCAGAACAGGTGGCTGGCACCTCGGTTTATCATCTCATCCAAAAGACGATACCTCTGACAGCACAACATCATGCTGGGGCATCAATGCAGTTACTTTTAACCAAGTGTAGAGTGCCCCCTGCAGAGCTACCAACACCACTTCCTGGAGCACCTGGTGTACAGTGGAGGTCTCCCATCCGACTATTGACTATGCTCGACCCTGCTTAACTTCTGAGATCTGACAGGATCAGGCTCCAAGGTAGTAAAGTTGCAGGCTCAGGGTTTCCTGTTTGCCTTTTTCAAACAAAGTCTGATTTGCCTGCAATAAACTCTAAGAGAATTCAGTCTTGAATGGGATTCCAGTATTTATTCAATTGCATAGGTACAAATGAGTGCTGAACAATGTCAACATTATAAAACCAATTCATCAAGAACATAACAAAAATACTAAATCGTGATGGCAAAAACAAAAGCATTAAAAACCTGTATAGAGACAATTTTCTCCATAATCAACATGACACATAAGCAAATTAGATTGTTTTCTGAATATGCACACTATTGCAGAATTCTTCCATCTCTTTTAGATCTTATTTTCTTTGTAATATATGGATTCTTAAAATAATACCCCCAAAAACCATACAAAAAAATCCTTGTAATAGATTAGTTAGTCCCGTAATACTATACTTCCGGCCCAATAATACTATACTTCCGGTCCCCGTAATACTATCGTTGGAAATACCGGACATGACTACTGCATGAACCGAGTGTTTTTTTTTTCCTCTGAAAGAAGCGGGAATGGATCAGGAGCTGGGGGTGTGTGCAAATGAGAAGCGAGGAACATTCTGAGTCTGACGAACTCTGCAGACCACAGCAGCACAAGTAAGAACTTGGAAATTCCTCGCATCCATATATTACAAAAAATAACAAATAGGTTCTGGTGTTTCAAGGCAGAAATTCCATCTCGAGGTTCTGGGGACACAAGAAACCTCTTGAACTTCGCTCTCGAGGTTTCTTGTGTCCCCAGAACCTCTCGATGGAATTACTGCCTTGTAATACACCAGAACCTATCTATTATTCTATTTATTAGTGATGTTAAGTAATTTGTTTCCTTGTAACATGATTGACACAGTACTAACTGGTGTATCCACGTTGGAAGACAAAGGAAAGATCACAGCATAAGAAGAACACTGCCAACACCCTGTACAATTAGACCCTTTGAATAACGTTGGGGGAGTGGGGCAGATAGTCTCTTCAATATAGAATTGAACTGTATTCTCTACCTCTCAAAAACATTAAATTGCATGGGGCACCCTACTGAAGTGGTACTCTAAACACAAATACCCCATTCACTCGCACTGAGCATCAGCAGGCATTTTCTGGCCGCACAAACACCGTCGAAATCCAGGGGAAGACTTGTCTTCCATAATCAAAGCAGAGGAGTCGCGGTCGCTAATGCGAATTAGACGAAGTTTCAGAATAACCAAAGGTTTAGAAGCCAGGGCCTACAAAATGCAGGAGCACGAAGGAGGCAACCTGAATCTTCCAGTGGAAAGGAAGATCTGGCATCATGGGGCGGAGCCAAGGGTTATACCACCCAGGTGGGTGGGAGGAGCCAGCCTGAAGACTTCCAGCGATCCTTAAAGGGAAAGGGGACATGCCAACAAGTGTGGATGAACAACATATCCACGATCCTAGAAACTGATTTTAAGTCACACTGTGTCAAAAAGAACACATATCTGAAAGGCAATCCCTGGCAGTCCAGTGGTACTCCCCTCCCTCCCCGTAGCCGTGATCACTGAAGATCTATGCCAGATATATCCCTGGCAGTCCAGTGGCACCCCCCTCCCACCCAATGCACCGATCGCTGGTACATGACTGGGGACACCGTCCCTGGTACTCTAATGGCGCCTCCTTCCCTACCTGTAGCCGCAACACCCGTAGACGTCTATAACATACTCCCTGGTAGTCTAACGGTAACCCCCACCCCACCCCTGACCCGGATCGCCAGGAACCATAGTACAAAATGATCCCAGTGGTCCAGTGACCCCCCCTCCCCACCCTCACAGGCCACCTGCCACCCAGCTCCCCCATCATTGGCAGGCGGCTGCAACCTGCCCGCATATGCCGCCCAGCCACCGCGAATGGCAGCTTACGGTACAAGCTGTAAGCCCATTGTTCCACACTGTGGACCAATGGACTTGCAGTGCATACTGTACATATCACTCACAAATGTGAATGAAGGCCATTCATTCACATATTTTCGAGTGGCATGTACAGTATGCACTGTATGCCCACTGGTCCACAGTGTGGACCAATGGGCTAACCGTTCATACTGTAAGCTGTCATTTGGCGGGCGGCTGGCTGGCATGTGCAGGTTGCAGCCGCCCACGACATTATTCTGGGCGGGACTGAAAAAAGCAGGTGGCCGAGAGGGTGGGGGGGCACTGGACCACCGGTGAATTTGTATTATGTTTCCCAGTGATCCGGTCACGGGTAGGGTGGGGGGGTACCGCTAGACTACCAGGGAATATGTTATAGACGCCACGGGAGTCGCGCCACGGGTGGGGGAGGGAGGTGCCACTAGACTACCAGGGACGTGTCCCCAGTCATCTACAGGTGATCAGTGCCTCAGGTGGGAGGGGTCTACTGGACTGCCAGGGATATATCTGGCATAGAACTTCAGTGATCGCGCCACGGGGTGGGGTGTACTGTTAACTACTCAGGGCTTGCAACTTATGGTCCGGTGCTCGCTGGCTGGGGGTTCCATGTCGACCTCTGGGGCACCGTGATGCTGTGCAGCTTTCTGGTGCATTTCACCGGCCTGCCCTGCTCAACGCATGCAAATGGGACCATAATGACATGCAAATGGCCCCATCTGCGCCTTGCATACATTACAGCCCCATCTGCATGTCCAGGTCTGAATATCTGGGAATTGCGCCCAGCGCAGCTACAGTTGCGCTGGAGTATTCCCAGTCCCACCCATCTGGGGGATGCACCAGTGCATTGTATATGCGCCCTGTGCATTCTGTGCTATATTCAAAGGTGATGCGCCATGGCACATCTCCTTTGACTATCTCCCTGTCTTACTACGGCGCACCTCGGTTGTGCTGCGCCTCCACTTGCGCCATTGCCAGGTGCAGTCTGAATACTGGGACCAATGTATGGAACAGTGAGTGTGTAAGTGTGTGAAATAGGAATCACCTGAAACTAGGCTTTGACCGGAGGATGTAAATCTTGTATAAAAATAAAATGTTAGCTTACCTTACCTACTGCTCTTTCTTTTCCCATTTTCAGGACATTCCATGACAGTTACACCATTCCATGCTATTCATCTGAATGGTCAACAATGGCGTTACTACTGTCATAGAATGTGCAGGTAGTATAAAAAGACAGGGAAGTGACTGCGGAAGGGACAGGGATTCGAGGCTGCTGTTACAAAGGAAATCCAGATTAAATTGTTAAATTACATAAGGTCCAAATACATATGGATACAAGATAAAGGAAAAGGAAAAGGAAAACGTGGTCATCTAAAGTTATAAAAACTGTTTCCCGTCATTTTTAAAGAGCAGGGTTCTACTAAACTGAAATGTTTAAGCCACTATTTTTATAGAAATTACACACCTTTAATGTTTTCTAGATCTTGGCTTAAGCCCATCATCATACTTTTAAATATTAACCATTAATACGTGCTTATTCCAGTGTCTACTTCACCTAACTGATCTCCCAATTGCTGCATTTAGGACATCACAGACTGCTGTCAAGGTAAGCACTCAGTCATACAGTAAGTGTACTACAGAGTCAGAAAATCCCAGCACAAGCTTTTTATACAATCTTTATGCAGTGGTGGAGCTAGACCCTTTGAGGGGGTGGATGCAGGACCCCAGTTTCCATTTTATTTTAATTTACTATGCTTTATCTCTCACCCTCGAGCAGTCCACTTCAGCCACTTTCTCCCCCAGACCTATCAACCGATGTCCCTGGGACTTATCTCCAACCCGAAAGCAGCCCATGGTCCCCCAGCATCAGCTCACTGAGCAGTGCGGGGCCTATGAGGAGAGACACAATGTCATTCTGCAGTTGAACGCTTGATCTTCCCTGTTTTCTCCCCCCGGCACCTCACAGGCAAGGACTGAAGAAGACACTGCGTGCAAGCATGCCAATGTCCTCAGCTGGGAGGTGCCCACCCATCTCGGCTCCGCTTGCACTACTACCTGTTGTGGCAGTGTTGCAGTGGAGCGCACATACTCCTCTCCCCGGAGGAGGAAAGCGTCCTCTGGGATGCTCGATTCTCCTCCCTCACTGCTGGGCCCTGGCGACTCGAGCTTGCTGACTAATATTATTCAAGGATTGTGTAGAATATCAGGCACCCTAACCAGCTACAATAAATTCACAGCGCTGCTTACGTACAAAGTCTCGTCGTGTCATGATGCACATAACTTTTTTTGTTTAGCTGTTATGAATATGTATGTAGAAGTGCAGAGGGGTGGGGGCCCTGCCCCCAAATTAATGACAGCTGTGATACATGTTAAGAAGGAAAGGTCAGCCACATCATAGCGTAGCGGAATTTGGTTTTCACGAAGTGTTTACACAAACCCGCTTACACTTGTCTGACATACTACACAAATGCCTAATATTCTGCACTTTAAGAGGGACAGGGGTTTGACACAGCAGATGGGACAGAGGTTCCAACATATATATGGAGGGCACTGGGGTAAGATGGATAATGGCTTGCATTTATTTCTTAAATTCATGTTGGCCCAAGGCTTTGGAAGCTATGCACCCGCCAAACATGACATTTTAGTGCTATCATATGCATTAGTTGGCAAATATGTGAAGCAAACGTAAGAAAAACATGTGAAATTTTAAAATAGAGTTCCCTGGTAAAATTTAACAGAAACAGAGAAATTTACAAGCGGTATATGGCCTGTAGTCCAGCTAGTCTGTCTGAAGACCCTAGCAAATAGGAATGACATGCATGCTCAGCAGAGCACATTTATGAAGTGCACCCTAAATTGGATATCTGCTCTTAGAGTTAACTACCATTAATTAGTTATTGTGTTACAAATCATCAACACTGATTAAACCAATTAGCACCGATGATTGCCTTGCACGTGGGTGCTTCTCATACAAATTTTGAACATGGAATGTTTCATTTACAGAATGGAGAGGGAGTGTACAGTTTCTTTTCATTCAAACTAAAGATGAATATATCATAATTCAGACAATTCATAATATATTTATAGGAGCACTGAGTCACACTCTCAGCGTTACAAGACTGTCTCTTTCTGCATTCCTAATGCCAGATTCGCTCACCTTCTGTTTGCAGTTCTCGCATTCTAAGGATGTTTGAGGAGACACTAAGTAACCAGAAGGGTGCCACTCAGTGCTTCTAGAACTACATTAACAATGTGGACAAAAAAGAAAACAAAGCAAACAAAGTGGGAAACTTACATTTCTAAGTTGGCATAATGGCAGCGTTATGGTTGTGTCATCGAAGAGCAAACTTCTGTCTCTTCCTTGCCCAAAGCTCTCCCCGTCTTCCAACAAAAAACTTGAAGGAAATGGAAACGACAAATTTAGTTCGACATATGAAAAATGAATACAGCATATTATAAGTCTAATTATTAAGTATACCATACTATGAATGAAAACATAGTACCAATGCCAGGCACTTTATAACTGCAGAATATCAATAAAGGAGCCACATTCAGGGTGACGCTGCCAACAGCCACTGAGCTCAAACAAATTTGACATCCTTTATGAAAACTATAATATTAAAAAGTTCAAAGGTGAGCAACAAAAGTCGTCAGTGACTTGGAAAACATAGGCTATGAGGAACAACTGGTAGTACTGTGACTCTTCTCCATGGAAAAGACTCAGGGAAGACATGATCAAGGTATTCAGGTACCTGAAAGGGATAACACCATCAAATTAAACACAAGTCTTCAAAATATTGAAGGACAAGACTATAACAGGCCGGGCACATAAAGTCATTTAAAGGAAGAAATTCAAGGGATGTATCAGGAAGCACTATTTCACAGAATGTTATCATTTATTACAACAGTTTTACCAGTAAGTACAGTAGTAGTAAAATCATTATTTTTATACAGGTAGAAAACTTTACACCATTAGGGCTATATAGAACCCTATTTACAAGGTGGCCCTGTCAGATGTAAGACATACAATAGACTGAAGTATTATTAAAAAAACAATAGTGGGGGAGCTGCTGAGCAGCTTCGAGGAAGCAGCTACTTTTCTGAGCTCCTGAGATTAACTGAATAAAAGTTGATACAAACTAGAATTTCTTGAATATTTAGGGCAGAAAGTGGTGCATAGTGTGCACAAAAGCGTCTAGATGGGAAAAAATCGAGGAGCTGCACTTGCTTCTTGGTTCTTGCCCTAAAAGTCCGCAGCAGCAACAAGAAGAGCGGTCTGTACTTTCTGGTGAAGCCGTGGTCCCGAATGAATTGCCTGCAGGGGGAGCGTCCCTACTCTCTATCCAGGCAACACTGAATCAACTGGTGAGATCGGTCCAAGATATCGACAAGAAGTTAGACACCCTATCACCCAGAGTTTCAGCCTAGAAAACTAGGATGGACCACTGTGAACAAACGGTCCAGAGATCCGATCTGTATTCAAGGCTTGTGATGTGACCACTAAATTAATAAAAGAAAATTCATTGCTGCACCAGATGCTGGAAGTGGTCGAGAACTAAGCCAGGGAGCAAAACATACAAGTGCTGGGCCTCACTGAATCTGCGGAGGACTGCCTAGGTTTTGTTCGTTCTTCTTTACCAGCTACTCTGGCTTTATTTTAGGATGATCCCCCCCCATTTTGCTTGAGAAGGCATATCATATTACTCCGAGGTGGGCCACATCGGATACCGTGGCTCCTAGAACTTTTAATGATTGTATGTACTGGCATGGGCGATTGGGACCGGGTGCTTGCCATGGCCAGAAGAAGATGAACTTTAAAATACGAGGAGGACACCCTGCAGCTCTTTCCAGATTTGTCATACAGCACCAGGCAGAGACATAAGACATTCGATGGAATCCGGAGCCGACTCAGAAAATTCAAGACTCAGAATCAGTTACTGCTGCCTGCTAGGTTGCACTTGACATCCTAATTTACTGTACATGGTGCAGTGGTGGTACTATAATCACACTGTAAAATAATCTTGCCAGCCCACTGTACACTGTATCATTTTTCAAGATCTTTTCTTTAGCATGAACATAACTAGGGCTTCAATAACCTAACGCAGGAATTAACATTTGATTCACAATAGATGCCCTCATGGAACCAGGGATAAAAAAGGGTAAGCAAGTCTTAAGGCTCCAATACATAAATTTAGTTTTGCACACACTTTATATTTTTATATGAATGCTAAATTTATTGCTGGTCCACCCACAGACCAAGACATTTGTAATCACTTACTTGTATTAACTTTCTATCGGTGTTGGTTTTTATGTCAGTTTAAGGTAGAATGGCCTTTTATATTCAGAGGTGGGGAGGAAAGAAAAAAATACTTACCATAGTAGTATTGTTTCTTCCAGAGGATCCCTCATTATGCTTACATTAACGCATCTAGCCTGACAGCTTAAGCTGCCCCGGAGCACGTGGAGGACAAATTTACATACTGAAATTAACCACGTAGAAAGAGAGGCTCGTGGAGGCATTGTAATGCACAGTTTGATGGCAGATCTATCTATTTCAGAGACACAGAAAATGAAAAAAGCAAACCTAATGACTAACATATACAACAAAAATAGTGGAATGAAACTAACATGTGAAATGAAATAGACTGGCCTCCTTGCCCAGTTTATGGCAGATTAAACAAAAGGCTACAGGCAACTGACTGTGGAAACAGGGACAAGAAATGCTCAAGCAGTAACTTTAACAGCAAAGAAAACACTGATTCTTGAAGAACCTTTTCCAGCTTCTGGAAGGGGAGGTAGGGCGAGAGGTGTAAGCATAATGAGGGATCCTCCTAGAAGAAACAATATTACTATGGTAAGTAATTTTTTCTCCAAGCCCCGGAAATCCCGCATTATACTTAGACTAATGCAGACTACAAAGCAGTACCTTATTGTCCCCAGAGTAAGGACATCTCTGGTCCAGAGTTCCTTTTGCTATCGGGCACCCTCCTGGTTCAATTCCCTCCCAGCCAACATAGCTGACTCCACTAAGCTTGGTCCTTTCAAGGTCTCCCTCAAAAGCCATCTGACAAGCACTCGCTGCTGCAACTGCACATAATCCCCCACCTGCCCCTTACCCTCACCCCTAGGCTGGGTCCGCCCTGTCTACTTTTGCTGTATATACTTGGGGTCTCAGGCAACATCTGCTGACTAATGTAATAAAACATCTCTGGTTGCTACTTGACATGGTACTCGTGTACCTATATTATGACTACTGTGATCTATTACCAAGCGTGTACCACCAGTGAATGCCTGTAACACTGGTTGCTTTTTTAATCTAAGCATTATGTACTGTACTGTTCTGTTTGCTGTGATGTATTGCTCTCTTGACGTGGTGCCTTTGTAAATGAGTCTTTGACTTTGACTACCGTATGTCACAAACCCACTCAGCAGGTCAGCCCACTACTCCCAAAGTGCCAACCTCCTAGCGCAGTCTTGTGAACAGTTAACAGAAACAGGGTAACCCTCCTGTCTGTTTTTGTGGGTTCGAATCAACCTTTGGTCTCAAGTCTTGGGAGGGATTCAAACTGTGCACCTCTTGTTAGCGTACCCAATGCACAGGCTCAGATAATTCTGTCTTCGGGGCCAGATATCTTTGCCTACAGGCACCTAACCAGGTGTACAACAATGAACCCTTAAAAACTCTAATAAAGACCTCAGATTAAACCCTTACCCTTTTTCAGTTTGGTATCACCATTCAAGCGTATGCACAGTGTCTGCTTTAACCATATATACTCCACTTGTTAAAGAAAAGAAATCAAAGACAGACCAAGTAGGCTCTAAAAATAGAGTTTTACTAAAATAGATTAAAAAAAATAGGCAAAACATAAAATACAGAACCATATATCACAAAACATACAAATATTTTAAAAGAACAAGGTTTTAACAGTGCAATTCCTACTACAATACTTAGATTTTGTCTCTCTCTACCTGTATACTTACTTAAAGTGCTATCAGAAGTTTATTTGTCAGAGTCTAGATAGAAGTCTCTGAATGAAAACAGAATACTGTTTAAAAGACTGTCTTGGCCAACCCCTTGGCGTGAGGTCACCAGGCTCCTCACTGTCAGAATATATAAAAAATACATATCTATACAAAAACAGGTTGTCTTATCCAAGTATGAAATTCTGTAACCTCAGCATAACTCATTTTCTTCAAATGACTCTCTTTGATCTTATGATCAGCTTCCCCTTTCCAGGACATCAAAGGGACTTATGTCTCTCTGCCAGATCTCATGGAAGTGCAACATGCTTTTGTATCACCATGTGAATTTCATTGTGTTTCCTCTGAACATCATAAACGTTTATGATTCTAGCCCAGCATCTGGTGAGTTACCATAAATCTAGACAAACAGGAGATCCCCAATTAAGGCCTGGTCCAGTCTGTAATTAGCTTCTGGCCTTCCACTTAACACCTTGTATCTAAAACCTGTGTGTGTGTGTGTGTGTGTCATACTCACATGCTGTTTCAGCATTTCTCATGAGAGACAGTCCATAACACATTTTTTGTATTACAAAAAATGATTCCGTGATCAGAACCAGCTGTCCAAGTGTCACGATGTACACTGAAGCAGTAGTGCTTCGTAGAGGTATGCACAGTTTTCCAGGTAGTTGCTTTACAAATTTCCAGCAAGGGAACACCCCTTGCAGCTGCCACTGTGACAGCAGTGCCACAAGTGGAATGTACAAGACCTTGTGGCAGTTGCTTGCCGGCCTTGCCGTAGCAGAACTATTTACATGAGACTAGCCAATGAGCGATAGTTCTCTTGGAGGCTGGCCTACTCTTACCCACCTCACCATATGTGAGGAACAATTGTGAGTGGGAGGATCTGAGATCCCCAGTATGATCCAGATAGTGTTCAAGAAACCTCTTAATGTCCAGGTTGTATAGCATCTGCTCACTAGGACTGGACCTTCTGTGAAGAACACTGGGAGAGTGATGGACTGGTTCAGAAGGAACTTGGCCACTACTTTAGGGGAAAATTCTCTATTAGTCCTAAGGACTATCTTGTCTCTGTGGAAGATGAAGTAATTAGTGTCCATGCAAAGGGCTTGCAGCTCACATACCCTTCTGACATCGGTGATGGCCACAAGGAAGACTGTCTTCCAAGTGACACATTTCAAATCTACAGTATCCATAGACTTAGATGGGGGCTACATGAGCTTCGCTATGCACATATTCAGAAACTGTGGAGAAACTGGGTCCCTAACAGGTGGATACAGGTGTAGCAGGCCCTTAACAAAACTCTTGACAATGGGGTGTAAAGCCACCGTTTTCTCTTTCCCTGCGGAGTTGTGTCACTACTGGGCTGGACTTTTGGGGACAGGTGTGGCCGCATCGGTGGCCGATGACGGAGTCCCTTCGACCAATCTGGGGCCAGGACACAAAAGTTCAAATCGTGGCCGGGCTTAAATAGCCCAGCCGACACTGCTGTGCATCAAGTGGGCTCCAGAGATTGAGATCGCTGCAGAACTGGACTGCTGCATCTGTGGAACACAGGGGAACCAATGATCACCGCATCAGCGGCAGGGAGAGAGAGACAGCATCGGTGGCATTGAGGAAGGACCGGATCGCCGGCTTGAGCAGTGGCTTAAGGACTCAATCTGGGTGGCGGGGATCCAGTAACAGCACCCGGCCACAAAAGTAGACTTCTGCAGGGAGCTGTATCACTACTGGGCTGGACTTTTGGGGACAGGTGTGGCCGCATCGGTGGCCGATGATGGAGGCCCTGTGACCAATCAGAGGCCATGGCGCGAATGTTCAAATCGAGGCTGGACTTAAATAGCCCAGCTGACACCGCTGTGCATCACGTGGGCTCCGGAGATCGAAACTGCTGTGGAACTGGACTACTGCATCTGCGGGACACAGGGGGACCAATGATCACCGCACTGGAGGTGGGGAGAGAGACAGCATCAGCAGCATTGAGAGAGGACCGGATCGCTGGTCTGAACAGTGGCTGAAGGACTCAATCTGGGCGACAGGGATCCAGTAACAGTGCCCAGCTGGAAAAGTAGACTTCTGCAGGGAGCTGTGTCACTACTGGGCTGAAAGGGGCCCCCCACCCACCCCTTCCTCCGATCCTTGTTAAATGCTCAAGAGGGCACGGGGGCAGGGTTTGGAGACTGCGGGGAAGGGCTACAGTTGCAAACTGTAGCTAAATCTGATTTCACAAAGGGTCCGAAGGGGAGTGGCTAAATCTGTTTTGACATTGGGTCTGGTGGGGAGGGGGCTTGAGGAGCAGGATATTGGCATCAGGTGTTGGGTTGTGTTTTGGGGTAATGTCTAAGGTACTAAGTGTTATGACTAAGGTTAATGGTACACTGGCAGTGTGGAGCTAGCTAAGAGGTCGTTGCAAGGGACAGGTCAAACTAGGGGAGAGGTGGAAACCTAGGCTGGCATTTGTCTGTTTATTAATAGCTCTCATTTTTCTGCACAAGCAAAAGTAAATAATGTGGGGACACCTGGCTTGGAGGGGAACTAGGAATGGGATGGGGGCAAAGCTAGGGCAATGTCCTCAGACTACCAGGGTGGGCATCTTTGGAAGGGTAGTAGGATGTGTCAGGTGTGTGTCGGCCATGGTTCTGGCACTGGTTTGGAAGCTGGGGGGCTGTGCGTTGTGCGCCCAGATGGCCCAACTTAGGGAGGAGATCAGCCTCTTGATATGGGCGCTGGGTAGGTCAGTGATAGGGATGGGAGGAGAGGAGGGAGACATGGGCATGGGCCGGGGGTGGGTCAGGAGAGGGGGTACAGTAGATATAAGGTGAGTCCAAAATCATCACCTGTGGAGGACATGAGCAGCCTTGGGCAGGTGAGGAGGTATGACAGCGGGATGGGAGGTGTAGGAGTGAGCACTGGGGGCTTGGGTAGAGGCAATCATGGACATGTCCAGGGTCAAGGGGCTGGCAGGTGGTAAAGAGCAGTGGTCCACAACATGCACTGGTGAGGTCTATTGGGGGTTGCGCACCTGAGGGGGTGAGTAGGAAGATGGACATTGAGCTAGAAAACAGATTTGCACCACTAGTACTGCTTAATAGAAGGGCTGAAGGGTAACTCGGGGAGGAGGCAGACCGAGGGAAAATGAGAGATGGGTGTAAGAAGGAGTTCAGTGGGCAGGAGGAGCAGGGTTGTCCCGAAGCATAAGGACATGGAGGAGGCAGGGGGGGCAGTCATCAGCAAGTAGAATATTTGCAAGAAGGATGGAGGGGGCAAGGACACCAAGGCAAATGGAGGAGTGGCAGATGGTACAGGACACGGAGTTGAAAACAGGGGGTGCCTGGAAAGGGAGGAAGAGGGAGACCAGGAGGACAGGGATCTGCAGGGGTCCAGTGTAGGGGAGAGCAGGGAGATAGATGGTGGAAGGAGAGTCGGGACCGCCGCCGAAAGTAAGGAAGAGCAACAGGTCCCTGGGAGTGTTGGGAGGACAAGTCGTAGCTGCGTGGCATGTGACAAATGGTTGACAGGTCAGTCTGGAGAAACACCTGGAACAGGGGGGTTAGAGCAACCGATGCCACTCTTACGGAGGTGTAGCCAGGGTAAATGATGAGGTAGCGGTGGTAAGCGGAGGGGAAGGGGGGAGGATCAGAGGAGGGGAGAAGGTTAAAGTGCTCCTGCTCGGGGATTCCATAATTAGGAGTATCAAGTGGGAAGGGGGGTACACCCTGTGCCATCAAGATTAAGAGTGTATCTGGATTGACTATGCACGAGGCCAAACACTTGATCTCTGCGCTAGTGAAGGAATATGGAGTATCCCCGGATGTACTAGTGCACTTTGGTACCAATGACATCAAGGGGAATAGTGTGCTAGAGATTCAGGCAAGGTTCCGGGAGCTGGCCCAGGTGTGTCATGCCGTGGGATGTTCAGTCTCCTTCTCGGAAATCTTAATGGTGCCTAGAGCCAATGTGGGAAACAAAGAAGAAAATTAGGGAGGTGAATGAATGGTTAGGAGAGTGGTGTGAGGCTAGGGGGTATGGGTTGTTGGGGGACTGGGGTGCGACCTGGGGTGCGACCTGGGAGGACAAGGGGCTTTACACCAGGGATAGGCTCCACCACCATTTGACTGGGAAGGAGGTCTTGAAACAAAAACTGACCAGCTTCATCCAAGCTAGGTGGGATTTAATCTTGTGAGAGGGGGAGGGCATGGGTTTGATGCTAATGCTAGCATGTACATCAAGACGAGGTGCAGTGCACCAGTGGCAAGGGAAGGGGGCAAACCGGGAGTACCTGATGGGGCACAAAGGATCTCGATCAGGCAGCAGTGTGGAAATTCTTAGGTTGGGGGGATGCTCAAAGGTATGGAGACGGGATGGAGGGTGGTCCTGATTAACACCAGAAGCTTGGAGAACAAGGTGCTCGAGCTGCAGACAATGCTAGTGGATGGGGAAGTGGATGTGGCAGCTGTAACCGAAACTTGGGCCACTACTAGGCATGACTGGGACCTCAATCTGTTGGGATACACAGTGTTTAGAAAGGACACTGCGGTGGGCCAGGGTGGTGGGGTGGCACTAATCATTAAAAACGGCATTGGGATATGCAAGGTGGGGGAAGGTGATGCAGAGGCTTTATGGATCATCCTTCAGGAGCCTAGGGCAAGACGGTTAACATGGGGGTGGTTTATAGGCCTCCCATGCAGGCAGATGATCTGGAGGAAGGACTGGTGGCAAATCTCAGGAATCATAGTGGACAGGGGGAGGGTAGAACGGTGGTGCTGGGGGGTCAACATGCCAGGGGCTGACTGGGAAACTATGGCGTCCTCCTTGGCTAGGGATCAGCACCTGCTGGATGTCTCCCAGGATGCATTCCTTTATCAGCTGGTAGCGGACCCGATGAGGGATGGTCGCATCCTGTATGTGGCCCTATCGGATAGTGATCTGGTTAGGAACCTGGAGGTAGGGGGATCACTGGCAGGGAGCGATCACGCCATGGTCTGGTTTCCCTAATCATGGGGGGTGGAGAGGATTGCACAAAAACAGTAGTAGTTTTAGAGGTGCGGACTTCAAAGGTATGGAGTAGGTCCTTAAGGGGCACTTGAATGGGATCAGACCAGAAATGGACACTGAGAGCAGGTGGGAAATTATTAAAAGGGGGGAAATTATTAAAAGGGGACTCCTGGAAGCTACCAAGGCCTGTACAAAGGCCCTACACAAGTACGGTAGATCCAAAAAGCTGAGCTGGTGGACTAGGGAAGTCCAGGACGCGGTGAGGAAGAAAAGAGCTGCTTATGGATGATATAAGTGCTCATTTGGGGTGATGGACAAAGGGGAGTATGATGTAATATCTAGAAAGGTAACCAGGGTTGTGAGGTCGTCCAAGGCTAGGATGGAGTGGAGGTTCGCCCAGGGGATCAGGACAGGAGATAAGGGGTTCTTTAGGTATATCAGGGAGGGAAGGAAAATGAAGGGGCAGATTAGTAAACTATGGTCTGGAAGCAGGTGGGTGGAGGAGGCCAGGGAGCAAGCAGAGGTATTAAACAGCTACTTTGCCTTTGTCTTCACAAGGGTAGACGGGGGGGAGAACAGGTTAAAAGGGCTGAAGGTGGGGAGATCACGGATGTGGAAATTCCTGTTGGCAGGGTGAAGGAGGCCCTCAGGGTCCTACAAACGGAGAAGGCACCAAGGTATCCATCCCAGGGTGCTAAAGAAGATGGCAGAGGTCCTTGTTGCACCTCTGGTGGACGTTTTTAACTCCTCCCTTAGGACTGGGTGGGTGCCTCATGATTGAAGAATGGTCCACATCGTGCCTATTCACAAGGGTGGCTCACACAAGGAGCCGGGGAACTACAGGCTTGTAAGCCTGATGTCCGTGGTAGGGAACATAATGGAGAGGCTGGAGGAGTTCCCTGGCGGCTTGGGGTTATCTGGATGATCACCAGCATGGCTTTGTTCAGGGCACAGCGCGTCAGGCCAATCTTGTGGAGTTCTATGACTGGGTGACAAAGGAGCTAAACCAGGGCAGGCCAGTAGATGTACTCTTTCTAGACTTCAGTAAGGCATGTGATTCGGTGCCACATGTTGGGCTTCTGGCTAAACTGGGGGATATGGGGGTGGGGGAAAAGGACGGTCAGCTGGATAGGAAACTGGATGGCGGGATAGGTTCAGAAGGTGGTAGTCAGGGGGGAGGTTTCATCTCCTAGCAGGGTCATCAGCGGGTTCCCCCAAGGGTAAGTGCTAGGCCTGCTACTGTTCAATGCTTACATTTCAGACATCAGGAACGGTATCAGGAGTGAGATCAGCCTGTCTGCAGACGACTCGAAACTGGGCGCGGTGGTGGACGGGGAGCACGCACCTGGAAACTGAAGTTTAATACTAAGAAAGGCAGGGTTCTCCACCTAGGGCTTAGAAACCCTAAGTATGAGTACCTTTTGGGGGGGTGAGATACTGCAGATTTTTGATGGGGAAAAGGACCTTGGCGTAGTTGTGGATACCAGAATGAACAACTTTGAATAGTGTAGAAGGGCTGCAGCCAAAGCCAATAAAATGCTGGGGTGCATAGTCAGAGGAATAACCTCAAGAAGGAGGGAATTGTTTTTCCCTCTGTATAACTGCCTGGTTAGACTGCACCTTGAATACTGCATGCAGTTTTGGTGCCCATACTTGAAAAAGGACATTGTTCTTCTTGACAGGGTCCAGAGGAAGGCGACCAGGATAATACAGGGGCTGGGGGGCAGGTCCTATGGGGAAGAGACTGGAGGAGCTGAACTTGTACTCCCTGGAGAAGAGAAGGGACAGAGGGGATATGACTGAGGTCTTCAAATACCTTAAGGGGGTGAACAGCGTTAGCCTGGATAGGGTGTTCAAACTGAGAGGGGATGGGGGTCACCAGAGGGCAAGCAATGAGGCTGGTGGGTGGGAGGCTAAGGGGGGAGACAAGGAGAAGATACTTTACTGAGAGGGTGGCGGAGCCTTGGAATGTACCGCCTGCAGAACTGGTGGCTGTAGATATGGTGGTGGGGTTCAAGAGGGGATGGGACAGGTATAGGGGGAAGGTGAAACTGAATAACGTCAAAATTAGAGAGGTAGATCAGGCGGGGTTGGGGGTTATTGGGGGAGGAGGGGAAGGTGGCAGCAGTGCCCTGTATGGGTGCTGACCCTCGAGCAGACTTGACAGACCACTTGGCCTACTCTGCTGGCATCTTCGTATGTTAGTAAGTAACTAAATACTGAGACAGCTGCTAGGTAGACCTT
This sequence comes from Neoceratodus forsteri, assembly GCA_016271365.2. Classification (NCBI taxonomy): domain Eukaryota; kingdom Metazoa; phylum Chordata; order Ceratodontiformes; family Ceratodontidae; genus Neoceratodus; species Neoceratodus forsteri. The sequence continues at coordinate 458,301,179 of CM057453.1, read as the reverse complement.
GGCGGTTGAGGGCCCGAGACCGAGAGCCTGAAGATGAACTAAGTAGTTCAGGAGTATGGGTAGATTTGCCTGTAAAGGAGCTGCCTAGGGGCGCAGCATAGGGAAAACGTTTTCCACTTAGAGGCGTAAGTCTTCCTGGTAGCAGGCTTTCTAAAACCTTAAGGACTTCAAGGACACCCTCTGAAAACCAAAAATTACAGAACTCTGACTCTTCAAGTATCATGCTCTTAGAAGTAGTGCCTTGAGGTTCAAAAAAGTTACTCTGCCTTGGAACATGTTCAGCAAGATGTGTGTCTGAGGCAGACGGATGGGTCGTCTGTTGGAAATGGTCAGAAGCAGGGAATACCAGGGCTGCCTGTCCCAAGCCAGAGCCACCAGTATCACAATTGCAGACTGGCTCCTCAAGTTTAGTAGAACTTGCAGCAGTTGAGAAACAGAGAAGGCATATAGGAACTTCCCTGATCAATCCAGGTTCAGTGCATCCATGGGCACAAACCCACCGCTGGAGGCCTGCAGCAAAACAGGGGGAGCTGGTGATTTTCTTTGGAAGCGAAAAAGTCTATTTCCAGTGTGCCCCACCTGAAAACTGTGGACAGTACCTGTCTGTTTAGGGACCACTCGTGGTGCCCCGGCTGATTCTGCAGAAGGAGTCTGCTAGGATGTTATCCTTTCCCTGGAGATGGATTGCTGGCAATTGCACATCCATGGAATAAGTCAGACCCCAAATTTTCATAGCTTCTGTGCACACTCTTGAAGATCCAGTGCCCCCTTGTTTGTTGATGTAAAACATGGTGGTGGTATTGTGATTTGGACAGACTGACCTTTCACCTGAGGGGTGAAGGAGCTCAGAGCGAGATAGACTGCTCTTAGTTCCAGCAGGCCGATATGCTGTCTGGACTCACGAGGAGACCAGATTCCACTTACTGTCTGGTCATCTAGGTGTGCACTCCAGCCTAGCAGAGAGGCATCTGTTGTAAGGACCACAGTGGGGGTCTGTTGTTGGAAAGGAACTCCCTCCCTGAAATTGTCCCTTTCCTTCTACCAATCCAGAGTTTGTAACAGTGTCTTTGTGACCATAACCAGCTTTGAGAGAAGGGGCCTTTTCTGAGACCAATTTGCTCTCAGATGGTACTGAATGTTCCTCATTTGGAATCTGGCGCCTGGAACTATGCTGGAGGTATAGGCCATGTGACCCAATAACTATAGAAAAACTCTTGTTCGCCTGGGTTGATCCAGGACAAAGGAGTTTGCCAAGCTTCAGAGATTTTCTACCCTCTCCTGTGGAAGGAATCCCTGCCTTGGAGAGTATCCAATTCTGCTCCTATGAACTGCACCAGTTCTGTCTGGGATTTTTGTACATTTATGAGAAATTCCTGGGATTCTAGGGTGCTTCGAGTTAACTGCAGGGAGTCCTTGACCTGCTGATGTGACTTTTTAGCGATTAGCCAGTCGTCCAGTTAGTTAAAGACCATTACACCTTGTTTGTGAAGATGCAACACCACCACCACCACTACCAGGCACTTTGTGAAGTCTCTGAGAGCAGAAGAGTGACTGAAGGGAAGGACTTTGAGCTGGTAATGACCAGACGGTAGTCTGAACCTTAGGAATTTTCTGTGACTGGGCCTGATTGGGATTTGGAAATAAGCATCCTTCAGGTCCACAGAAACCATCCAGTTCCTTTGCTGAAGGGACAGAATCAATCACTATGGCTAGGGTGATCATCTTGAACATGGGTTTCCTTAGATGCTTGTTCAGAAACCTGAGATCCAAAATGGGTCGCCAATCCCCATTTTTCTTTCGAGTGTGGAAGTATCTCGAGTAGAGGCCTTTCCCCTATTGTTCCGGAGAAACCCTCTCAACACACTTGCCTGCAATAACTTTTTGACCTCCGATTCCAACAGTATCCTTTCCGTGGAAGTGTGACACATGAAGGTTCAGCAGTTGTGCAGAATTGGAAATTTGTGAAACTGCAGAGTGAGGCCTTGACTCACCACTTCCAGTACCCACTTGTCTGTGGTGATATTTTTCCATTCCTGAAAGAACTGAGTCAACCTTCCTCCCACTGGGAATGGGCGGGTGACCTGGCCAGGACTGTCAGGGGTTCTGCTTGGGCTGGGCCTTAGGGGCTGGGAAGGGATCAGACCATCTGGGAGGTCTTCTGACTCTGCCTGTAAAGAAATCTCTCATTTGAGAGTAGTCATAGGGCATGGGCATGGAACAGAAAGAACGGGGAAAGTACTCCCTACCTCTACCTCCCCTTCCTTCCCTGAGGTCTGTGGGAAGTGGAGGCCTTCTCTTTCTGGCCATTACTTTTGAAGGTGGTCTTGTACTCATCCACTTTCTTCATGTAAGCCTCTATCTTGTCACCAAACAGGGAGTTGTTGTCAAACAGAAAGTCTGTGGCTTTTGTCCGGGTATCCTGGGACAGGTTAGTGGTCCGTAGCCAGGCAAATCTATGTAAAGAAATAGCATGAGCCATAACCACACAGGTGGTGTAATTCACATCTACCGTCATGTGGAAAAGGTATCTGGTGGCCTTGATGGCAGTTTTGGGGCCAACTCCATCAGATCCTGTGCTGTATCCCCAGATATCATGTCACTGAAAGCCAGAACAGAATTCCAGAGTGCATCTTGATATTGGGCTGTATATACTATGTAAGTAGCTTGTCTCAGCAGTAAAGACACAGACATATAAACTTTCTTACCCATACCGTCCACCTTTTTAGAGTCTTTCTCCTGAGGTTAGGTAGTGAGAGCTACCTTGGCCTTGTGACAGGTGGCCACCTGGACCGCTCCTTCATGATCCGGGTGAACGTAGAGGTACTCAGCATCATGCCTAACCAGCTGGTGGTACTTCTCAATTTTTTTGTCTATCCCTCGAGCTGAAGTAGGACTCTGCAAGACCCTGCAGGTAGATTTTTTCATTATGTATTTTATGTGTTTTTTCCTGTTTTTGTCCGCCCCTATTCCCAGATGACCTCCCGACTTGCCGCCCCCTCCCACCTGTGCTGCCACCGGACCTCCACCCGATGGCAGCAGAACTACAGGATGGGTGGGGGTATGTGTGACAACCACTGCAGGAGAGGAGAGCTGCTGTTAGCGTTCGATCCTGCATGCCTCCCCCCCCCCCGGCACCCCGACGACCCGCGGTCGTTCCCAAACCCAGGTCACAGAGCAGGTAGCTCTTTTAAAAGATTTATGCACAGGGAGAACCAATTTATTATAAGCAGGTAACCCCATCATATCCAAATAGTCAGCCTCTTCTTCCTCCTCTGCCTCTTCCTTATCTTCTTGGGTGGAGAGATCGGAGATATTAGCCATTTGCCTCACAAAGTTATTGTGGGAGGAAAAATCCTCAGACTCACCAAATTCAAATTCAAGCTCCGAGGAGCCTTTAGGGTCCATGAAGTCCTCACCATCACGCTCCCCTCCACAGAAAATTTCAACTCCCCTGTCCTCAGGGGTCGGGGCAGGAGTAGGAGCTGGATGGTGTACCTGATTAGGGAATCCATAACTTTAAAAGCATTTTCATGTCTCTTCAGCATGAGGAGCAGTGACATGCTTCTCTTCTTGGTTCTTTTTTGCACATCCCACATCTGGGACCTACTTGGAGGGATCTCCTTAGTTTAGAAGCATCTGAGTTTCTGGCAGAATTTTTACTTTCATTAATATCCTTGGGGGGTCTTTCTCTGTGTTTATTATATGAAGAAGGATCCTCCTCAGTAAGTTTAGGTGACACAGAGGCAGTCTGAGAAGCCACAGCACACTAAAAATTACCAACTTTTCCCAAAAAGACGCTTGGGCAAAACTTGTAAAAAACACAAAAATAAGGGGGGAGGGGGCTGTAGAACCTGAGCTAACTAGACACAGGAAATACAGCTCCAGTTACAAATCTATTAAAAGCTAATTTAATGTAACCGAAACATTGTTAATCGAAGAAAAAAATCATATCTATTTGCGGCGGAAGACACTCGGAGTAAGATGGGCAACCCGAAAAAGAAAGATCAAGGTCAGGCGACTGCTGCAGGACCGTCAATGAGATCGGCAGGACAGACGGCTTCAACTGGGGCCGAGGCAGAAGAAACAATTCAGTCACTAGGCCACAAGCTGAAAACCCTGATCGCATCGGTGATTGTAATGAATAACAAGCTACATGGCCTGGCTGGGTGGATTACCTTGGTCAAGTTGTTGGTGGATCAACTTCATACTACAGGGGAGGATTTGCAGCAACACGCTAACAAATGTATGGCGGTGATAGCAGGCAGAGCGAAAGAAGCTTAGCACGTTGGTACTCGGCTAGAAGTGCTTGAAAACCAAATGAAGTGTGTGAATATTCATCTGATTGGACTTCCGGAGGGACTGGAGGGGGATCACCTCTTGCTCTTTTTTAAGGAGTGGATTTTGGAGCAATTTTGCCGGTCACGGAGACTCTTCAGAGTGGCATTTTGTCAAAGCATACAGGATTCGCCCACGTGGGAGACAATCGGAGGACATTCCTTGAGTGCATATGGTGCAATTGGTCAGTATGGGCACTAGAGTTAGCATTTTAAACCTGGCAAGACGGCTTGGACCTTTAAGTATACAAGGTCACACTGTGTTTTTGTTCCCAGACATGTCATACGCTACCCGCCAGCGCTGCAAGAAATTTGATGGGGTCAGGAGGAAACTCTGAGATCTGCAGATACCAAATGCAGTTCTCTTCCCGGCTAAGTTCAGGATCATCCATCGAGACAAGGTATTTATCTTCACTGATCTGCTAGATACTGGGAAATGGGTTACTCACTTAGACGCTCTACAATCTGGCACCTGAGCTCAGGTTTCCGAAAATGAAGATTCCTCAGACGATATCTTGGGGGCTGGTTGAGACTCTTGATTTAAGTCTGCTCAGCAGTCTAGGCAGTCATAGGCGCCAATTGTACTGGTGCCTCACTACACTGCCTTGTTTAATACCAAGGTTAAAATGTTTATATTTAGCTAATTTAAAGACTCTAGCTTAAACAAAGTAAATCATTTGTCTATTTCTTATGGGATAGTAGAGCCATGTTACAGAACATTAAGTTAGCTTATCAATGCTATTCTGTTTTACTAGTAATCTTTAATGTTTTTGAAAGATCTGGGAGAAATAAGCTGTGTTTTCCTTGTGCTTCAGTATTCTATATCAGAATGCTTTAAAATGTACTGTTTTTTCCTGTGCCTTTTTTGATTCTAATGGGGCTGGTTTCTCTCCCCATATAAGGACATTCCTTAGATATAGGTGGACCCTAAGCTCTTTGAGCGAGGCCATTGTTAAAACTCTTGAGGCAGTCCATGTTTACTTGTATTCCGCCTACTCATGGGCTACAGCTACACAGAATGTTGGACTTTATGTTTTCAGACTGATCTATTTTTTTTAGATTCCCCCATTATGAATGCAGCAAATGTTTGAAGATACTGTGTTCCTGTATAAAATGGAAGATTGTTTCCTGTATGAATCAAATGTTTAATGATGTTTCCAAGGTGTAATGTCATGAGATACTGTCTTATATGTAAAGCTAATAAATATAAAAAAAAAAAACATTGAGCTGACTCCTGGATATTTGCCTTCGCCAGAAGTTTTTTTTTTTTTTTGTTAAACAAAAGGAAACAAATGGGTCTGTTAGTCTACCCAAAAAACACAGACTCCAACCAGAAGGAATGGCAAGAAACTAGAAAAGTCATTCTGAGTTCTTTTGTATTTTTTTTCTCTCTTGAAAAAATACCACAGATGCGATGACGACACACTCTGACAGACCGCTGAAGTAAAGTAAAATGAAGTAAATGAAAGAAACAGTATCTCCGGTTCCTATGAGACAAAAGTAGGACCAGAGGTACTTAAATAAAAACTAGCACAATGTATATTTGAAGAAAAAAACAAAGAAACAGAAGCAAACCGTGATGAGGAAGACTGAAGAGAGCTGTCGGGTGATACTGCTTGCTCAGGTGGAGAAACAGATCTACCGTCGAGCTATGCAGCACGACTCCATAAGCCTCTCTTTCCATGTGGCTAATTTCAATATGTAAATTTGTCCTCCGTGCGCTCTGGGGCAGCTCAAGCTTTCAGGCTAGCTGCGTTAGTGTAAGCATAAAGAACAGTTATATAAGAACTTATCATAACAGTAGATCTTTGAGAGGATCTCAGTTTTCTGGTCACACTGTAGGAACTTCACTGTCGATGAAGCAGAATCCACAAGGAAGATTTTCAGCAGTACAACTAGGGCCGCCCATGCCATCGGCGTCATCAACCCTATAAAGAGGTGAGCATCCCCGCTCCCTCCTCTGTTCTTTCCCCCAGAGACAAAGGGAGCATAGCTTTAGCAATGGGGGACCAAGGAGAGAGAGTGAGAGAGAGGTGCCCACGCCTATATGAAAGGCTGGATACACCAGATAGCCAGTTCTAGTAAGGAGCCCCAAAAGGGGAATGGTGGGAGGGAGGGCAGACCCGATGACTGAGATCCTCTCGAAGATCTACTGTTTGGTAAGTTCTTACGTAACTGTTCTATCTTTGTCTGGGGTATCTCAGTCATCAGGTCATATCGCAGAAACGAGTGCCAGGCAGTTACAGATGTAAACAATCTGGGAGGAAGGCCAACCATAAACCTAAGACAGGAGGCCCTACAGAACAGCCCTGTCAAAACTGCACGGGCTCTTGAGGCAATCTCCAGACTGTAGTGCTTGGTGAAAGTATGGACGGTACTCCAGGTAGCAACCACCACAGATGTCAGTGGCTGAGACCCCTCTGAAACAAGCCACAGAGGTATCTATGCCCCTTGTGGAAGGAGCTCTGATTGCTCCAAGCAATGCTTTGCCATACTTGTAGCAGGACACAATGCAATTTGCAACCATTTAAATAAACAAGGTTTAGAAACCGAAACACCCTCTCTACCTGGAGCGAAAGAAACAAACAACTGCTTCAGCTGTCTACATTCCTTGATCTGAAGCAAGTACTACTTAAAAGTTCTGCGTGCATCTAACGTAGGGAGCAGTGCTTCCCCTGGATTGGCATGCTCAGGAAAATAAACAAGAAGGAGGATAGATTGGTTGAGTGCAAATTCAGAGACCAGCTTATGGAGAAACCTAGGATTTGTGCACAAAAACTTTGTGAAAAATCAAATAAGACTCCTCGCATCAGAGGGCCTGAAGCACTGAAATTCTTTGAGCAGAAGTAATGGCAACTAAAAGAACAGGTTACTCACCTGTAAATACAGGTTACTCACCTGTAACAGGAGTTCTAGGAATGGTATATGTTGTTCATCCACACTGTCTGGCAGGTTCCTTGCCGCTTTAAATCTTGCTGGAAGGTCTTCAAGCTGGCTCCTCCCGCCCACCCGGGTGAGTAAACTCGGCTCCGCCCATGACGCCAGATCTGGCCGTTGGAAGCTCAGGTTGTGCGTCAGGCCGGGAGGTCTGGAAGTCGTGGATGAACAATATATACCATTCCTAGAACTCCTGTTACAGGTGAGTAACCTGTATTTCTAGGGACATGGATATGTTGTTCATCCACACTGTCTGGCAGACTCCTAGCAGTTCTCCGGGAGGAGGGAGGCAAGGCACACACCCCCTACTTAGGAAATAGAGATTGGAGAACTGAGGCCCCAAAACCAGCATCCCGGCGTGACTCAAGGTCGATGTGGTAATGGGTAATAAAGGTGTGTGCTGACTTCCAGCTAGCAGCCCTGCAGATTTCCTGGATAGGGACGTCCCTGGAAGCAGCCACCGATGCAGCAGTATGATGGGTAGAATGAGCTCTTATCCCTCTGGGAGGCTCCAAGCCTGCCAACTTATAGCAGAGATCTATGCAGGAGGTGACCCACCTGCCTATCGTCCGCTTGGCTGCAGGTCTGCCAGAGTGCGGCTTCAGCGTGAGTGACAAACAGCTGGCGAACTCTCCCGATTTCCAGCTGTGCGCCCTTATAATAAGCGAGCGCCTCTAGGGTCCAAAGTGGAGCCTGTATTCGCCCCGAGGTGTGATTGGGGTAGAACACCGCAGAGTCAACACCTGGTTAAGGTGAAACTCCGACACCACCTTCGGAAGGAATTTCGGGGGGCGCAGGACAACCTTGTCCCTGGAAGACCAGGTAAGGAGACTCAATGCAGAGTGCCTGGAGTTCTCCCATCCTTCTGGCTGACGTGATAGCCACCAAGAAGGCGGTCTTCCACCACAGGTGAGAGAGTTCACACCTGTGCATTGGTTCTAATGGCTTGCCCATGAGCTTTGGCTAGTACCAGCAGTAAATCCCACGGAGGTGAGGTTCTGCGACTGGAGAGGAATGTGATCAAGGCCTTTGAAAAAGCCAGACCACCTTCTCTCTGAGTTACCGACTGCCCCGCCCATGCCCGGTAAGCAGAGATGGCTGCTAGGCGCACCTTTAGGGTCATCGACCTAAGCCCTTGACTAGAAAGGGACCATAAATAGTCCAAAATGCTTTCCAAAGAACAGGAGGAAGGGTCCAAGCCCTTGCCCTGACACCAAATGGAAAATCTCTTCCATTTGAAGGCATAGCATTTCCTGGTCGACTCTTTACGGGATGCCTCAACAACATTGAGGACCTCGTCGGAAAGACCCAAGGCCTGGAACTCCAGCCGCTCAGAAACCACGCCGTCAGGTGCAGGGATTGAAGGTCCGGATGGAACACCTTCCCCTGATTGACTGAGAGCATGTCCGGGCGAGCTGGAAGCTGCCTTGGGAGCCTGGAGCTGAGGCTGAGGAGATCTGGGTACCAGAACTGGTGGGGCCAGTCTGGGGCTATCAGAATCACCTGCGCCTTGTCCCTCCTTGCCTTGAGAAGCACCTTGTGAATCAAGGGAAATGGGGGAAAGGCGTAAAAGAGGCCCGGGGTCCACAGCCTCGAGAAGGCATCCCCCTGCAGCGAGCCCTGCTGAGGGGGCCGGGCATGAAACAGCCTCAGCTTCACGTTCTCCCTGGAGGCAAACAGGTCCACCTGAGGTGTGCCCCAGTGGGAGAACAGATCTTGTACTACCTCCGCAGGAGAGACCACTCGTGAGATGCAGCCCCTATCCGCCCAGGCATCGGCCAGGGTGTTGGAGGCCCGCCACATGAATGGCTAGGAGATCCGCCCAGGCTGTGCACGAGTGACCAAATGCGGAGAGCTTCCTTGCATAGAGCATGGAACGCGCCCCGCCCTGGCGTTCAGGTAGTACATGGTTGTGGTATTGTCCGCCTGACCTCGGACCACTTGACCCCGGAGAACGGAGCAAAGGCGGTGAGAGCTAGGCGGACCGCCGGAGCTCCAGCAGGTTGATGTGACATCGACTCCCACGAGGGCCCAGAGACCATGCGCCGGTGTTCCCCAGATGGCACCCCAACCCATCAGAGAGGCATCGGTCGAAGAGAGACCGCCGGCTCGGGCAGACAAACGGGATACCCTCCTGCAGATGAGATGGAACGGTCCACCATCGGAGAGCTGCCCAGCATCTCCTGGGTCACCACCACAGCTGGTCCAATGGATCGCAGCGCCAGACCACTGGCTGGCCAGTCCCCACTGAAGGCGACAGCGCCGCCCAACGGACCACGCTGGTGCAGGCTGCCATGAGACTCAGGAAGTCCCGGCAGGGCGCCATTGCCCAACCAGAAATGACTGGGCAAAGGAGGTAAGAACTGCCCTGTCCGCCTGGAGCCGTGTTTGGCTCGAAGAGAGTCGAGCTCTGCCCCGATAAACAGAATCACCTGCTTCGCCTCGAGTCTGGACTTGGCCTCGTTGATGAGAAGGCTGACTTGAGAGCAAACCTGAGGGCCAGATCTCTGACCGCCCACCTCCTGTCTGGAGGGGCTGCTATCAGCCAATCGTCCAGGTAAGGGTACACTGACCCCTCAGCGCCAAGAGGAAAGCTGTCACCACTGCAATGCATTTGGTGAAGACCCTGGGAGCTGAAGACAGGTCAAGGGCATGGCTCGGAATCAAGAGGATCCTCCGCTGAAAAGCGAAAGAATCTCGGCGTGACGGACGGATAGGGACGTGAAAGAACGCATCCTGCAGGTCCAGAGCAGAACTGCACCGCGTGATCCAGAGATGGTATTATCTGCGCCCAGAGTGACCATCCTGAAGGTTCGAGACCTTAGGAACTTGTTCAGGTTGTGTAGGTCGAGAATGGGCGCCAGCCCCGTCCGCTTCGGAACCAGAAAGTACCTGGACACAAACCCGGGGTCTGAGGGGGATCCGCTACCTCCTGATCACCCTTTGGAGTGAGGAGATGGTGTCGGCTCGACGAGCCGACAGTGAGGCATGCGGACTCGAGGCCCCCGAGGTGCGACGGCTCTGGAAGGGCGGGTCTGCCTCGGATTCTAGAGGCAGGTTTTTCCCACCACTTTCAGTACCCACCTGTCCGTGGGTAATAGCGGACCAGGTGGAAAGGGAAGTGTCAAGAGTCGCCCCCCATGGGGGAACTAGGGGTGAGGTGACGGGATGGGGCACCCTCAGCCCGCCACTGAGCAGGCTTGAGGAGGGACCGCCGAGGGACCTCCTGGGCCTTTACCTCCTGCTTCCTGTTGGAGAGGAAGCCACGGCTTGGCGTTTGGGATGCCAAGCCCGAGCCTGCTGGCCCTGATGTTGCTGGGCGGACGCGCCTTGCGCAGAAGGACGAAGGGCTTAGGCTGTGGCTTCATGCCTTTGTCCTTCTGAGCGGAAGAGACCGAGTCCAAGGTAGCATTGGACTTCTCGATCCTCTGCAGGTGACCTTCCACCCCAGGACCGAGAGAGGTCAGTCCCCAAAAGGAACATCCGCCAACTTGTGCTGTAGATCCAAGTAAAGGTGGATATCCTCGCCAAGCCCGACGACGATGGCCATCATGCCTCACAGACCTGGCACATGAGTCCCCAATGTCTAAAAGCAGTCTGAGCTGTTGTTTGGCCACTGCCTGCTCCTGGTCCCGCACCTGCCTGACCGTAGTCTGCAGATCCGCTGGGAAGATGAGGGACGACTCATCCAGGGAGCCCAACAGGGCATGAGAAAATGTGCCATGAGGACGGGCCGAACTGGCCTGACAAGGCCGAGAGGACACAGCATAGACTTTCAGCCGGCATAATCCAACTTCCTGGATTCCTTGTCGGGAGGTTTGTCCACGCCCCTGGGCGCTCTCGGCGCGCCGGAAAACACTGTCGGTAACCAGCCCCCAGCAGAGGGTGTTCAAAACCGGACAGGGAACCGGTAGGGACCGCATACTTCCTGGCCATCCTGGCCGAAGGCGCAGGGCAGGAAGCAGGGCGCTGCCAAAGCTCCAAGGCCGGACCCACTATGGCCTCGGCCACCGGAAAGGCCTCCGTAGGGGAATCCCCTCGGTCCAGAATCTCCGTGAGGGGATACCTGGCCCATTTAGAAACGGGTTCAAGCTTCATCCCGGTGGACTCCGAGATGAGCCGAAGCAATCCTAGGAAGGACGAAGGGCTATCGTCCACTGACCGTCCTCCTGAGGACTCCAAGTCCATTCGCTTGGAGAAAAGGGAGGAATCATCCTCAGACTGAAGAGTCCTCAAAGAGCTGCCTGGCCTGAGTCACCTCCACCTGCTGAGGTCTATCGGGAGTGAGGGTGACAGACAGCCTATGGGCAGTCCCCGAGCCGACCGGAATTTTTGGTCGAGCCCCAACTAACGGCTGTGGAGGCGGAGGTTCCACCAAAATCGGTGGGGCAGCTGGATTTGGCCGAACAACCGGCCTGGGAACAGGCTCCTCGGCTACAACGAGGGGTTGTTTCGGCCGCTCCGGTGACAGCCACTTAATGGCCGGGGAAGACGACGGGTCGGCTTATTCCCGGTCAGAAGGAGCTGTTGCTACATGAGTTCTCATACCGACGCAACTTGCGGCCAAGCCTCGTCCGAGGAGGAGGAAGAGGAGAGCGGCGGCACCGCTTGCCGCGGTGCTGAGACTGAGACCGCCTATGACGGCGGGATCGGCTGGACCGCGAAGACGTCCGAGACCGAGACCGAGAACCTCGGTTTGGCCGAGGACTGTGCGGGGAGGTGTCGGGAATCGGCACTCCCCTCGGTTCGGACGATTCCACCGAAGGCTCCGGAACTGGAGGCACAGACGAGCCGACGATCTCAACTCCCACCGGGGAACTGGAGAGAGGGGATTCTCAGCTTCTCCAGCCGACAACCCGTCCAACGGGTCGAGAAAAATCTCGACCGCGTCGACGGGAGTCTCGGTCAACTGGCCTGACGGGGACACCGTGAAGCCAGTGGCCGAAGCCGAGGGGTCGACCGAAGTCGACTGTCGACAACTAGGGGAGGGGGATCTTTCCCGCTCCCAAGAGCGTCGACGGTGAGACTTACTTTGTCTCTTTTGGACCGAGAAAAAGGTCCAGAAGAAGTTGGACCCTCACCTTTCGTCGAGAGGGTCAGACAAAGCTCCTTAAAAGAAGCCGAATACGAGGCACCGAGAGAGAGCGGGACAAATGCCACAGCTGAGGTAGAAGCGGCCTGCGCCGCCTCCTCTTCGAGGGCGATCATCTGCTCGAGCTGATCCGCCGAGCCCGCCGCCGCAGACACCACCAACCGGGCCTCTTTAGATTTAACCGGAGGAAATCTTTTCTCGGGACGCCCGAGCTGTAAATGGGCAGCATGGTCTTCGAGGACGTAGGCCGAAAAAGAAGAGCACAGGTCGCAAGCCTGCGGGTCGCTCAAGGCCTAAGCAGTAGACGCACGTGGAGTGCGGATCCGTCCGAGACATCTTCTGCCCGCAAGGGCATCTCCGGAAACCGGAGTCGATTTGTCCATCGTGAGCCGCGAGGAAAGAAGACCAAGTCTTTTAGCAAAAACTTTGATTTCGAAAATTCAAGAATTAGGAACCAGTCTTATACGAGAGCCGTTAAGGAGGGAACCCGAGCTTCCGTGCAGGAAGATTCGAGCGTTAGGGGCGGAGCCGATTGATCCGGTGGAGAGCCAGCTTGAAGACTTTTCCGCAAGATTTAAAGTTAGAACCTGTTGACAGTGGATGAACAACATATCCATGTTCCTGAGAACAGAAGTTCTAGGAGTGGTATATGTTGTTCATCCACACTTCTGGCATGTCCCTTTCCCTTTAAATCTGTCCGAAGTCTTCGTTAGCTTCTCCCACCCACCCGGTGGTAAATACCTGGTCCGCCTCCATGACGCCAGATCTTAGCCTGGAAGCAAGGTTGTGCACCTAAAGCCGAGGTGGGAGGTAGGATGAACAACATATACCACCCTAGAACTAATGTTACAGGTGAGTAACCTGCTCTTCTAGGAGCGTGATATGTTGTTCATCCACACTCTGGCAGACTTCAAGCAGTTCTCTGGGAGGAGGGAGGCAAGATGCACATCCCCTACTTGGGAAATAGAGATTGGAGAACTGAGGCCCCAAAACCAGCATCCCGGCGTGACTCAAGGTCGATGTGGTAGTGGGTAATGAAGCTGTTTGCTGACTTCCAGGTAGCAGCCCGACAGATATCCTGGATAGGGATATCCCTGGAAGCAGCCACCGATGCAGCAGTATGGCGGGTAGAATGAGCTCTTATCCCTCTGGGAGGCTCCTTGCCTGCCAACTCATAGCACAGACCTATGCAAGATGTAATCCACCCTGCAATGGTCCATTTGGCTGCAGGTCTGCCAGAAGCGGCTTCAGCATAGGTGACAAACAGCTGGAGAACCTCTCCCGGAATTTCCGCCATTCTTTCCTTATAATAAGGGCAAGCACATCTCAGGTCCAAGGTATGAAGCCTGTACTCAGCGTCCGAGGTGTAATCAGGGTAGTATACCGGCAGAGTTAACACCTGGTTAAGATGAAACTCTGATACCATGTTCGGAAGGAATTTCGGTTGGGGGCGCAGGACAACTCTGTCCCTGTGAAAGACCAGATAAGGGGAGTCCACCGAAAGCGCCTGGGACTCCCCTGTCCTTCTGGCAGACGTGATAGCCACCAGGAAGGCCATCTTCCACAACAAGTGTGAGAGCTCACACTTGTGCATGGGTTCCAATGGCTTGCCTATAAGCTTTGCCAAAACCAGCAACAGATCCCACAGAGGTGGAGGTTCACGCACCGGAGGGGATATGTGATCCAGGCCTTTGAAGAAGCACCCCACCACTGTCTCCTGCGCCAATGTCGGCTGATCCGCCCACGCCCGGTAAGCAGAAATGGCAGCCACGTGCACCATAATGGTCGATGACTGTAGACCCCCTTTGGAGAGAGACCAAAGGTAGTCGAGAATGTTAGCCACAGAGCAGGATAAGGGGTCCAGACTCTTACCCTGACACCAAATGGAAAATCTCTTCCATTTGAAGGCGTAACATTTCCTGGTCGATTCCTTATGAGATGCCTCCACCACGGTGTAGACATCCTTGGAAAGACCCAGAGCCTGGAACTCTAGCCGCTCAGGTACCAGGCAGTGAGGTGCAGGGATTGAAGGTCCGGATGGAATACCTTCCCCTGGTTCAGAGATATCAGGTCCAGGCATGTACAAAGCCGCTCCAGGGGCCTGCAGCTGAGGTTGAGGAGATCTGGATACCAGAACTGGCGCAGCCAATTTGGGGCTACCAGGATCACCTTCGCCTTGTCCCTCCTCACCTTGAGTAATACCTTGTGGATCAAGGGAAATGGAGGGAAGACGTAGAGGAGGCATGGGGTCCACGGCCTCGAAAAGGCATCCCCCTGCAGCAAGCCCTGCTGAGGGGGCCGGGCATGGAACAGCCTCAGCTTGGTGTTTTCCCTGGAGGCAAACAGGTCCACCAACGGTTTGCCCCAATGGGAGAACAGACTGTAAGCTACCTCTGGATGGAAAGACCACTCGTGGGATGTCTGACCTATACAGCTGAGAGCATCCGCCAGCTGGTTCGAGACTCCTGCCACATGGATGGCTAGGAGATCCGCCTCCAACCGGCTTACGAGGGTCCAGATGCAGAGCGCCTCCTTGTACAGCAGACGGGAGTGCGTGCCGCCCTGTTTGTTGAGATAGTACATGGTCGTGGTATTGTCTGTCTGGACTTGAACCACTTGACCCCGGAGCTGAGGAGCGAAAGCTGACAGCGCCAGTCTGACTAATCTGAGCTACAACAGGTTGATGTGGCATCGGGACTCCTTGGGGGTCCAGAACCCGTGGGCTCTGTTGTCCCCCATGTGGGCTCCCCAGCCCATGAGAGAGGCATCGGTCATGAGAACAACCATCGGCTCGGGGCGGACAAATGGGATCCCTTCCTGCAACCGGTCTGGGGCGGTCCACCTTTGCAGAGTGTCCCACATCTTCTCTGTCACAGTAATCAGCTGGTCGAAGTGACCATGGCGCTGAGTCCACTGAGCGGCCAGCTCCCATTGAAGGGGGCACATGTTCCATCTGGCCCAAAGGACAACTGAGGTGCACGCCACCATGTAACCCAGAAGGCGCAAGAAGTCCCGGGCAGGGCGCAAGTGCTCAACCAGAAATGATTGGGCAAAGGAAGAAAGAACCTCCGCCCTGTCTGCTGGGAGCCGAGCTCTGGCTTGACGAGAGTCGAGCTCTGCCCTGGTGAAGCCCATCATCTGAGAGGGCACGAGTTCCGACCTGACCTCGTTGATCAGGAGGCCTAGTTGGGAGCAGGTTCAAAGAGCCAGATCCCTGGATCTCTCCACCTCCTGGAGGGAGGAACCTGCCAAGAGCCAGTCGTCGAGATAAGGGTAAATTCAAACTCCTCGATGCTGGAGATGGGCTGCCACCACTGCAATGCACTTGGTGAAGACCCTCTGGGCCGATGACAGACCGAATGGCATGGCTCGGAACTTGTACAGGGTCCCTTCGACCCTGAAGCGGAGGAACTGCTGATGGGATGGACTGATTGGGACATAGAAGAATGCGTCCTGCAGATCCAGTGAACAGAACCACATGTTTCGCTCCAGGGATGGTATGATCTGGTTCAGAGTTGCCATCTGGAAGGTGCGAGACCTGAGATATTGATTCAAGTTGTGGAGATCTAGGATGGGGCGCCAACCCCCCATCCGCTTGGGTACCAGGAAGTACCTGGACACGAAGCCTGGGGCTGTAGGAGGATCCGGGACTGGAGCTACCTCCTCTTTGCAGAGGAGCTGAGCAATGTCGTCTCAAAGAGCCGACTGAGTGCGAGCTGAGATCCTTTCCTCCTGAGGGGCTTGGCTTGGCTGGGAGGGTACTGCTCGAATTCCAGAGGCAGTCCCTGGCCAACCACTTCTAGGACCCACCTGTCTGAGGTGATACCGGACCCGGAGGAAAGAAAGTGGCAGAACCGGCCCCCCACAGGAGGACCCAGAGCTGGCATGACGAGTGTAGGGGTGGCAACCCCCAACCCGTCACTGGGCAGGCTTAGAGTAGGAGGAGGAGGAGGCTCCTGGACCGGTGCCTTGGCCTCCTTTACGGGGCTGTTGAGGACCCTGCTTGGGCCTGGGGCGCCAAGCTTGAGCCTGCTGTTGCTGCTGGCCTCCTTGATAGGAGGGCTGCCTAACCGCAGGGGAAGAGTGCCAAAGGCTTCTTCTTGCGCTCTGCTGGTTCTGCCCGAAGAACCCTTTCGCAGAGGTAGCATCCAAGGTGGCACTGGGCTGCTCTATGCGCTGGAGGTGACCAGCCACTCCTGGACCGAAGAGGTCGGTACCTAGGAAGGGCATGTCAGCTAACTTGTGCTGAGCATCCGCCGGGAAGGAGGATAGCCTCAGCCAAGCCCTGCAGTGAGTGGCCACTGCGGCTGCCAAAGAGCGGGCACAGATATCTCTAATGTCCAGGGCCATCTGGAGCTGCTGTTTTGCAACAGTACGGCCCTGATCACGGACCTGCTTCACTGTGGTCTGCATATCCGCCGGGAGATGAGGGAGGACTTCATCCAATGACCCAAGGAGGGCATGAGAGAAGTGTGCCATGATGACAGCCGAGCTGGCCTGACGAAGGCCTAAGGAGGAGGCCGCATAGACCTTACAGGCAAAGTGGTCCATATTCTTGGACTCCTTGTCTGGGGGTCGGTCAGTGTCGGCTGAGCTACCAGTACGCCCGAACACAGAAGCAGTCACTAGGCTTTCGGCCGAAGGATGCTCTGTGAACCCTGCCAGGGACCCCATGGGCACCGTATACTCGCAGACCATGCGGGCAGATGGGGCTGGGCAGGAAGCAGGACGCTGCCAAAGCTCAAGGGCCGGGCCAATGATGGCTTCGGCCACTGGAAAGGCCTCCGTCGGGGTATTGCCCCTTTTGAGAATATCTGTAAAGAGGTACTCTGCCTTTTTCTGGATGGGCTCATGGGGCATTCCGGTGGACTCGGATATCAGGCGGAGAATGCCCTGAAAAGAGGAAGGGCCTTCCTCTAGTCCGGCCACGGACGACTCATCATCCCCTGGATGACAGTGTAACCCCGTGTCATCGGAGTCCGAACAGCCAGGGTACAATGGCCTACCGCCTACGTCCCCTTCGATCCACCAGGGGCAGTCGGGGGTGACCATAATGCACAGCCACCGGGGAAGCCCGGTGTCTGTACGGTCCTCTTTCGAGGGAGCCCCACCCTGAGGCTGTTAGGCGGTGGCTCTGCCAAAATCGGTAGAGAAACCGGAATAGGCTGAGCCGATATATGCGCTGGCCCCACGGGAGGTGGAACCAAGGCCTTCGGTTCCGGAGGGGTCAACATCGGCTTAGAAGGCAGAAGCCAAGTAATGGCCAGGGTGGCCGGCGGAGCCAGCTTCTGCCCAGTCAAAATCAGCTTTTGCCACATCAAATCCTCATAGCGTCGACGGAGTTTCCGTTGAAGCCTCTCCTCGTCCAAGAAGGATGAGGATCGGCGGCGGCGCCTCTTTTTTGAATGTTTGTGGCCCTTTTTCGGCCATTCAACCAAAAGGGTCCTGGTCCTCAATCAAGACCGACGGGGTCGGTTAGTTCGATCGGGGGGTACCTGAGTCGGTGAAAACCAAGGTTCCGGCACCTTTTCCTCGATCGGGACACCCGAGGACAGTGTCTCCTCATCAGGAAAGGACAGGCGTCCTTTCTAAGGAGATGTCAACTGGAGACGGCGACAAAGGCTCAATTGGGTCGAGAGTAATCTCGGCCGGTTCAGCCGTTTCCTCAGTCTCTGTGCCCTGGCCAGACGGAAGGTCCATAAAGCCGGCGGCCAAGGCAGCGATCTCGACCGAAGTCGAGACCGCATGTTCCTGGGACTCAGACCTCTCTCAGTCCCAGGAGCATGTCCTTCTGGAAGAAAAAGACTTGGGCTCCTTGTCCCTCTTCCAAGGGCGGGAGGAGTGCAAGCCTGAGGGCACCTCACCCCTGGTGGGGAGAAACTGGCACAACTCCCTAAAGGAGCCTGAAAAGTAGAGCCAAGGTTGAGAGGAATGAAAAAACTGCGACTGGCCAAAGCCTGAGCCGCTTCCTCCTCGAAAGCAGCCATCTGCTCAAGCTGGTCAACGGATCCCGCGGCCGCGGAAACCGCCCACCTTGCCTCCTTAGATTTCACCAGCGGGTTTCTAAGCTCCGGTCTTCCCAATTTTAGGCATGCCTTGTGGTCGTCCAACACATTGGGATGGAAGGCCAAACAGAAGGTACAAGACGTGGTGTCATGTCCGACACTTAGGCAATAGACACACGAGAGGTGGGGATTGGTGCGCGACATTTTCTGGCCGCAGGGACACCAGCGAAATCCGGGGGATGATTTGTCCTCCATGTTCGATGCACTGTAATCAGAGTCGTAAACTCTGATGAGTTTCAAGGTAATTTGCGGTGAAAACTGACGTTGCGAATCCAGGGCCTACGAATTGCTAAAGTAGCAAGAGGAAACCTGAATCTTCCAGTGGAAAGGAAGATCTGGTGTCATGGGACGGAGCCAAGGTATTTACCACCTGGGTGGGTGGGAAGAGCTAGCTTGAAGACTTCCGGCCAGATTTAAATGGGAAAGGAACATGCCAGAGAGTGTGGATGAACAACATATCCACGCTTCTAGAAATAATGTTTTCCAAGAAAGAAAGTGTAGCTCGCAAGTTGCGGCTGACTCAAAAGGAGATAGGGTCAAGTTCTCCAAAGCAAAATTCAAATCCCAAGCTGGGACAGGAGAACACAAAAGGTATGGAAGACATCCAGCTGAGCTATAGTACAGTCACCCACAGGGTCATGGAAAGCTGAAACAGCCAAAAAGTGCACCCTGAGGGAGGAATATGGAAGACCTATGTCAGACAAAGAGATCAGGTAATCCAGAATCTGGCTCACCCGACAGGTGAAAGGGTCCAAATTATGTTTGGCAGCCCAAACAGCAAACCACTTCCACTTTAGGTGTCAGCATGGCTCAGTTGTTAGCATATCCGCCTCTGGATCGGAAGGTCGTGGGTTCTCGTCCCACACCAGGACTGGACTCATACCTACACACCGGCACCCGCGTGCAGTATTAGGGGGGTGCTGTACTATTGGGGGTGTGCTGTCCTTCGGATGAGACATTAAACTGAGGCCCCTTCTACCCATCCTAGTGTGGTCCTGGTGGGTTTCTAGGTGGAAGTAAAAAAAAAACACGGCATTCTTCACAAAGAGTAGGGGACATTTCTGGTGCCTTGGCCAATATTCCCCTTCCCATAAAACCGGTTCATGCAATTGTCCAGGCTGTGTGTGGGTGTTGATGTGTGATATGGCTGCCAACACATTCAGTTACTGCACTACCTAGCATTGCTTGTAAAGCACTTTGAGATACAGAGTGTATGAAAAGCACCATATAAATGTTGATTCTTCTTCTTCTTCTTCTTCATGGTGTACGTGGCACGAGAGGAAGGCTTCTGGGCAACCACTAGGATGTCCGCCACTCTGTCAGAAACCTGAATCTGGCGATGGCCATGTCATCAGAAGCTAAGCATGCAGATGGAGGGACCTGAGGTTGGGATGGACCAGAGTCCCCTGAGCCTGGGTCAGCAGGTTCCTGCAGTGGTGGAGAGGGGCCAGAAGTTCCTCCGCCAACTGCTGCAGCTGGGGAAACCACATCTGGCAAGCCAAAATTGAGCTATCAGGATCATGCTGGCCCCCTCCATCTGCAATTTGATGAGCACCCTCTGAATTAGAGGGAACAGAGGTAATGCATAAAGAAATCTCCCGCTCCAGAAGAGGGACAACGCATCTCACCAGAAAACTCCCTGGATCAAGCAAGCAAAAACTGGGCAGTTTTGCATCAAGTGGAGATGCAAAAAGGTCCATCTCTGGGTGATCCCATCTGTCAAACAATTATTCTGTGCCCGATGAGAGAAGCTCCAATTCGTGCATGCTGGACTGAGTCCAGCTGAGGCTGTCCACCAGAGTGTTTAGCATGCCTGGGACATGGACTGCAGAGAGGATCAGGCCGTGATCTAACGCCCAATACCACACTCTCATGGCCTCCCTGCATATGGGGTACAAATAAGTTCCCCCTTGTTTGCTGATGGAGTACACTACAGTGAGGTTGTCACACTGCAGCAGCAGCTGACCCGGAAGAAGATGGTTCTGAAAAGCTTGCATGGCATACAGAACAACCCGCATCTCCAGGACATTTATATGCAGGGAAGTCTCGACCTAAGATCAAGATCCCTGGGTTTGAAAAGGACCCAGGTGAGCTCCAGAGCCCAAACCAAAAGCACCCGTGATAAGGATCTGCTGAGGAGAAGAGATCTGAAATGGGACTCCTTGCAGCAGGTTCAAGGGTCCATCCACCACCACCAGAGTACTTTGAGGACTTGGGAACAGACTAGCACTAACTGACCTAACTCGTCTGTGTGGTGGCCCCATTGCACTCGAAGAGTCTACTGGATTATGCGTATATCGAGCCTGGCCAGCAGAAGAGTGGTAATGGATGCCACCAGCAGACCCAACAGTCTCAGGTACACCCTGATAGGAATAAAACGGCTCTGGGCCACCTCCTGAGCCTGGCCTATAAGGCATTCCACCCTGTTCTAAGGCAGGAAAGCCTTCCCCTGTGCTGAGTCTAGAACCGCCCCTATGTATTGCAGCCTTTGGGATGGTACCAGGACAGACTTGAGCAGGTTGACCATGATACCCAGGGAGAGGAACAGCTGGAGAGTCCTTTCTAAAGTCTGCAGTAGCTATTCCCCGGATGGGGCCTTTAGGAGCCAATCATCCAGGTAAGGGAAAACATACATTCCCTCCCTTCTGACAGCTGCAGCTAAGCACTTGGTAAAGACCCGTGGCACAGAGGACAAGCCAAAGGGCAGCACCTTGAATTGGTAATGCTCGCCCTGAAACAGAAAACAGAGAAACCTCCTGTGAGGAGGGAAACCAAGATGTGCAGGTAGACATCCTGCATGTCCAGTAAACAGAGCCAGTTACCTGTCTTGAGAAGTGGTATCAGGCCTGGCAAAGTTACCATCCACAACTTTTTGTACTGGATGTACAGATTTGAGGTCCTTTAGATCTAAAATGGGCCTCAGCTCTTCGGTCTTTTTGGGGACATGGGAAAAATCTGGAACAGAACTCCTTGTTTCTCTGGTACTGGCTCAATGGCCTGTTTGTGCAGGAAGGACTATACCTCCTCCTCCCGCAGAACAGACAAGTGAGCTGGACGGGAGTTGGAGGGCAGAGGAGGGGTTTCTAGAGGCAGCTCAAAGAGCTCCAGCATATGACCCCTTCCTATGATTTGCAGAATCCAGGCATCCGAAGTTATGGTTCTCCATTGATTAAGACGGAGGGAGAACCAACCTCCGACTACCACCTACTGGTCCAGGACCGAAAGAGGGGGGTCTGGCAAGGAGTCAAGCAGAGGTGGATCCAGCTGCTAGGGCTGGTCCATCACCTCTGGGACACTTGGCTGCAGCTCCAGCATTGGAAGGGGCGGGCAAGGCAGAGGAGGCTATTCGTTTGCCTTGGGGCCGAGAGGCTGCACCGGGTCTATTAGACACCTTGCAAAGGAGGGCGCTGTCTACCCTTAGGATGGGTATGGTAAAGAGAGTGGACAGATTTGATAGCCCTACCGAATTCTTGCAAATCATTAATGATGTCCTGGACATCAGGCCCAAAGAGCTTAGTGCTACTGAAAGGGGCATTAAACACCTTCTGCTGAACATCAGCAGAAAGCAAGAGACTCCAAGCCAGGAGTTCCTGCGTAGGCAGATGCCGGTGGCAGCAGTCCAGGCAATAGTGTCTGAGATGTCACAGAGGGCCCTGAGGTGGTGCTTGCTAACATCCTCAGCAGTCTGCAGACACTTAAGAAGCTTCTGCTTCTGTGCATCATCTGGGAGGGCCTAAGCGGCAGCCTTGCCCTTCCTCCAGTTGGAATTTATTTATTTAAGAGTTTTACCAGGAAGACATGCTGAGCGGAGTACCACTCGATTCCAGATGCGTTCCTGGGAACGAAACAACATAAAGTGAATCATACAATATAACGAGGTGAGATAAATGGGTACAAGCTAGATAACAGCAAGGTTACAACCCAATACATGGTGTAACATGGAATAGGAATACAAATGCAATTACAAGAGTTATAACAGTTGTAGTGCAGATACCGGTAAAATGATGATACAGGGTGCGGTAGTGCAGAATTCTGGTATTTCACCATATGCGAAAGGTAGTTTGCAATCCTCAGCCCTAGGGTGGATGAGGCACAGACCCTCTTGCCCCAAAGGTCAAGTCTATGTGACTCTTTGTCACGGGGAAGGGGGCTAAGGTGCTTAGGCACGTTAGACCTGTCATGAGCTGCCTTAATGACCGAGTCTGTTTCAGGCTGGGCAGCATAGCAGGGGAACCCCTGGGGGCATGGTAAAACTTATCGCCCTATGGGGCATAGCTGTCACTATGTCTGGCCTGTGCCAGGCTGCAGTAGCAGCATTCCTCAAGGCAGGCAAGATAGGAGGAATGATCTTAAGAGGAGACGCTTGATCTCCAGAAAGTCCACCAGCTCTTTTCTGCTGACATCCTCCTCCTCAGTATGGAAACCCACGGCTGAGGACAACTGCTTCATCACATTGAAAAATGTGGGGTCCTTAGGAAGAGACCTAGGGATATGCTTGAGAGAATCCTCCCTGACCAAGGAAGCTGTGGACCTGCCTGAGACCAGCACCTCTTCCTCCTCCTCCTCATCAGTAAGAATGAGATCACGATGGTACTCCTCTTCTGTGTCGACTTCTTCTAGTACGGAGTCTGGCAGTCGTAGGCGCAGCGGCGGCCTGTGGGGCTTGTCAAAGCAGCCTTAGAGGTAGGAGCCGACGATGAAGCTGCTGTCAGTGGCGCCGGTGATTTGGGTCTGTATGCGCCCAGCTGGTGAAAAAATCACCAAAGATTTTGATTCAGCTTTCAAAAGCAGCAGCTAGCAGCTGAAAAGGAGCTAGTCTTTACTTTTGCTTCAGGTTTTAGAAGCAGCAGCTAACAGCTGAAAGGGAGCTAGTATTTACTTTTAAAAGCACCTCATTTTGGAGAGGGAAGCTAGCAACTAAAAGAGAGCTAGCATTTGGTTTTAAGAGTACCTCATTTTGGAGAGGAAGAAAGGAATCAACTAAATCTCCCCCTCCTGCATCACTTAACTGCTAACAGCTACTGCTAAGTGGGAGGGGCCTGTGATCTGTAAATAAGAGAGTAAATTGTGCCCCAGCTACATTTTGATTCAGGTTTTAGAAGCAGCAGCTAGCAGCTGAAAGGGAGCTAACCTTTACTTTTGCTTCAGGTTTTAGAAGCAGCAACTAACAGCTGAAAGGGATCTAGCATTCACTTTTAAAAGCACTTAATTTTGGAAAGGGAAGCTAACAACTAAAAGGTAGCCAGCATTTGCTTTTTAGAGTACCTAATTTTGCAGAGGAAGAGGGGAATCAGCTAAATCTCTCCTTCTCCATCACTTAACGGCTAACAGCTACTGCTAAGGGGTGGTAATAGTACTACCAACCCTCCAGGTTCTTTCTACATTTATAGAAGCCCAAGAGAACTTCCTGCAGGGATCCCAAATGAAGACACCAGTGACAATAGGAAGAGAGGATACAGAAGACGCAGTGAAGGGAGAAAGAAACAATGACATCTACAGGTCAGGAGGAAAACAGGCACGGACATCCAGAGCTTCGGTGGGCTGGTAGTGAGGCAGACACTCTGGAGACTGGGGTGCCCCTTCTGCAGGACAGTTGCGGAACTACGGAGGGAGTTATGTCAGGCAAGAGAAGAGATCAAGAGGCTACAGAGGACACTCGACTGGGGATGCCCACCACCCCCCTTACCCACCCACTACCCCAAAGGCCCACGGGTCTTGGGGGATGGAGGGGGGTGAGAGGCGGCAGCGGGACACCTAGAGCTAAGATGGGGCACTGCCAGCCACACAGTATCCACACACAGAATCATTTTACCCCCCCCCCCCAGCCAGGGGGCAGAAACCAGGTGAAGAAAAAGGAAGAATTGAGCAGGACACACCTGATACAAGAAAGCAGGAGGGAGGTACAAGGAAGGAGAGAAAGAATACACAGAGCGACAGGAGGATTCTGGTCGTGGGAGACTCTATGTTGCGAGAAGTGGAAGCACAGTCCATCAGTGGGAAGGGAGCTGAAACCACAATGAAATGCATATCAGGAGCATCTGCAAGGAGAGTTAAGGACAGAATAGGCCAGCTGGTGACAGATCAGAATTTCACAGGGATCATTGTCCACCTTGGAACAAATGACACAACAAATAGGACTGTGGAAGAAGCCAAGCCAGACATGAAGACCCTAGGGGAGAGCCTAAAGGAGTACACAACACATCTGGCCCTTCTCTGAGGTGTTGCCAGTTTGGAGGAAGGGCAGAAGTGAAGACAAGATCAGGAACGAAGAGATCAAGGAATTCAACCGGTGGCTCCAGGGTTGGTGCGCAGACAATGGGATGCACTACATTGGAGAGTGGGGGATCTTCTGGGATAGGAAGCTCTTCAAGCATGATGGTTTGTACCTCACTGGAGAAGGAGCGAGAGCTCTAAGGCAGAAGTTGGAGGTCTTCTTGGAGGATTTAAACTGGGAGGTCTCCAGCACAGAGAAGAAGATCTAAATGAGGATGCAGTAGAAAGATTCGAAGGTAAGGGGATCGGCGAGTGAAAGGGAACCCCCCAACATTGGACAAAAAGAAAATGGCATGGTCATAATCAAGGAGTGGCCATAGGTAAAAAAAGGAGGAACCTCATGTAAAGTACAGGAGGGGCAGACACAGAAAAGGGGTTGGTACTGAGATTTTAGCAGAGGGGGGAGGCTGTGATTGGAAGGCCATGGTGACAGCTCACACCACCACCGCTGGTGGGCTTGCCACCATTCCCCGTAAATCCAAGGGAGCACATACACACCCAGGAAGAGAAATGCAGAACCCGGGCATCACGAACACAGAGGTCTCGATTAGCATTCCACAACAAGACGGCAACCTCAAAAATCATTTAGGTGCAAACAGCAAGTTGGCACTGTCCAAGAAGAGAGTTAAGCCCCATACCAAAGGGGGGTGCACATTCCTTGAAGGTGATGGCTGCAAACGATAGAAGCCTTGCAACCAAACTATCCGAACTCGCAGCCATCAAGGTAGCAGAAAGATTGGACTGGGTCACTGTGACAGAAACGTGGTTCACAGAAAACCATGGATGGGACACGACTATACCTGGATACAATCTGTTCAGAAAGGATAGGCAGGGGCAAAGAGGGGGAGGAGTAGCTATTTACATTAGAGAAGACATAAAAGCCACAGAGGTGCAGAATCACCCTGGGGACACTGAGTCACTGTGGCTTACTACAGATACAGGAAACGGAAAGCTTTCAAGATCGGCGTCATATGCAGACCTCCAAATCAAGGACAGAAAGGGGACAAAGACCTGATAGAAGAAATACACAAAATGACTCAGAGAGGAGAGGTGATACTGGTAGGGGACTTCAACCTTCCATATATAAACTGGAGTACGCTAACGGCAGCAATAAGAAGAAGCAGGGATTTCTTATTGGCACTACAGGGAGCAGGACTAAGTCAACTGATCAAAACATCAACAAAAGGAGATGCCATACTTGACCAGGTCCTCACAAACACTGAGAGGGTCAAGGAACTCGACATAGGATGCCATATGAGTAACAGTGACCACTGCATGGTTAGCTTCAAGGTGAACATAACTGAGGACACATGCTACTCAAAAATAAAAGTACTAGATTTTAAAAAGGCAGACTTCAACCAAATGAGGACCAATATAAGAAATGACTTAATTGATCTACAAGTGGACATGGTCAATGTCATGTGGGGGGAAACTTAAGAAAGCAATCCAGACAGTCCCTGACCAACGTGCCAGAAGGGTTACCAAAGTGAAAAGAAAATGAAACCCCTTATGATTTTCAAAGGAAGTGGCTAAAATAGTGAAAGAAAAACAGAAGGCGTTCAAGCTATACAAGGGAACAAACAAGGAAGACTGGGTGTTGTACAAGGAGAAAATGAAAGAAGCCAACAAAAAAATAAGGCAGGCAAAAGCGTAGACGTAAGCAAGTATAGCAGAGAGGGCAAAGAGAGGAGACAACTCCTTCTATAGATACATCCGGGAAAGAAGGAAGGCAAAATGGGGTATAGTCAAGATTACAACTCTGGAAGGGAAAACAACAGAAGACGACCCAGGAAAAAGCAGAAATCCTAAATGAGTACTTCTGCTAGATGTTTACTGAGGAAGACTCAGGCGATGGCCCAGAAATGGTAAAATGCAACACCCCTGGACAGGGGGTTGATACTAGCCCCTTCACAGAGACTGAAGTACTGGAGGCACTAAATATACTGCAAGTTGACAAGGCCATGGGGCCAGACGAAATGCACCCCAGGATCTTAAAAGAACTGAGATTAGAGTTGGCTGCGCCACTGGCTAAACTATTCATCAAATCCCTAAACAGTGGGAGGTACCCGAAGATTGGAAAAGGGCAATCATGGTCCCGCTCCACAAACTGGGCAGCAGAGAGGACTCTGGAAATTACAGGCCGGTAAGCCTCACATCCATAGTGAGGAAGTTAATGAAGACACTACTCAAACAGAGGATAATGGCATTCCTGGAGGCTAGCGGCCATCAGGACCCCAAGAAGCACGTTTCCACAGCGGGTAGGTCATGCCAAACAAATCTGATTGAGTTTTTTGACTGTGTTACAAAGATTATAGATGACGATGGGGCAGTAGATGTAGTCTACTTAGACTTTATCAAGGCCTTCGACTCAGTTCCACACTCTGGTAAAGAAGCTAGACCACACAGGAGTTGGATTAGAAGTAGTTAGATGGGTTAAAAACTGGTTACAGGGTAGAACTCAGAAAGTGCAGGTAAATGGAGCACTGTCATCAGAAGGTAGAGTAACCACCAGTGTGCCCCAGGGTTCAGTACTGGGGTCCCTGTTCTTCAACATTTTCATAACAGACATAGCTAATGGACTACAGGGAAATGTGGGTCTGTTCGCAGATTACACCAAAATATGCAACAGGGTCGACACCCAGCAGGGAGTGGACAAGATGGAAACTGACCTCAAGAAACTGGAAGAATGGTCTGGAGCATGGCAGTTGAGATTCAACGCCAAAGAGTGCAAAGTCATGCACACAGGAAAAAGAAATCCAAATAAGGCATATTACCTTGGAGGGGAAAGACTAGCTGCCTTCACCCAAGAGCGCGATTTGGGAGTCATTATCTCAGACAACTTGAAGGTTGGTAAACAGTGCAAGAAGGCAGCATTAAAGGCCAGCGATGCTGGGATGTATTGGGAGAGGAATCACAAGCAGGAAGAGGGAAGTGATCCTGCCGCTGTACAAATCACTGGTTAAGCCTCACCTGAAGTACAGCGTCCCGTTCTGGAGGCCCCCCCCTCAAAAAGGACATTGACCAGGTGGAGATGGTGCAGAGAAGGGCAACAAAAATGATTCAGGGACTGCACGAGATGTCCTACGGGGACAGACTGAAAGAACTGAACATGTATTCCCAGGAAAACAGAAGAGAGAGGGGTGACATGATTGAAACATTCAGGTACATAAAAGGCATAAACCAGGTGCAGATAGACAATCTCTTCCAATTTAAGAAGGGCAGCAGAACCAGGGGACATGATCTAAGGCTGCAAGGAGGGCAGTTCTTCACCAACACCAGGAAGTTTTTCTTCACAGAAAACGTGGAGGATGTCTGCAGAGATGGTGGGGGCAAGCACAGTGGTAGGTTTCAAGAATGCTTGGGACAGATACAAGGGAGCCCTCAAACCAAGGGGCAGTTAGAAGACTAGGCTAAAAGACAATGGGCAGGCTAGATGGACCTGGTGGTCTCCTTCTGCTGTCAACTTCAATGTTTCTAAGTAAACTTTGTTAAAATTTTATTAAGGTTGATGACCGTCAAAGATTGCGTAGATGGGGGGGGGGGGGTGCAAGGAGCAACAACCCAACTGATAGGCCCTGCAAACCTGAGGAGCCTGTAGCCCAGGTGGATAGAGAGGAGTCAGGCCTTGACAAGGGGGCAGTCATCGACGAGGAACAGCCGACGACCTGGAAGTCAACGACCAACCACCCTGAGAATTGGGGGTTGCACTGTCGGGTATGATTCTGGAGGCACAGAGGCCTGGATGGCGCCCTCTGTGAGTCGGTGCAGTCACAGCCACCCAGTAACCCCTGGACGAAGGAGGAGAGGCCACTGCAGGAACGGTCTCGATCTCCGGGTTTTTTAAATGATTTCCAGGACTTGCCTTGGGCCTTAGAGACCAGGGAGCATGACGACCCTGCCAGGAGAGGCCAGGACCCTGGAGGACCCCTGCCTAGCACTGGCTACCTGTGGATACATCAGGAAATTCTTTAATGCCTTTTTGCATCGCCTGAGGGTTGTTTGATTAAATTTCTAGCAGAGCTCACAGTCAGAGACGTTGTGGTCAGGCCCAAGAAAGCAGACACAGAAAGAGTGTTAGTCTGTGGAGGCGGTGTTGTTTCCACAGCGGCAGCAACGGAAAAGAGAAGTTAAAGGATTAACTCTCGACATAAACAAAATGAAGGAATCTCTTTTAAAAAAGAGATTCTAAAGTAGCAGGTTAGAAAAAGGGGAAAAATGGCACAAAACTGCATTGGAGCTTCTACTGAGACCCATGTGAACAAGTCAACGGCAGGAAAGAACTGAGAAGGCAGCAGGGCCACTCACGTCCTTATAGGGTTGATGACATCAGCAGACGTTGACAGCGTGGGTGACCCCAGTTGTACTACTGAAAATCTTCCATGTGGATCCTGCTTCACCGGTTGTGACGTTCCTACGGTGTGACCTGATGACTGAGATACCCCCAAAGAAGACTGAGGGATTCCCGAGGCCTGACTCATTACTTTAGTTTTTTTTTTTTTCACAATCATTACAAGCCTGAAGCCCTGAAACCATGTTTGCATTTTAATAAAATTGTCTTGTATTTCTGTACTTCAGTTACATCTTTACCAGATGATACTGAAACAGTATCATAGGCACAAAGCCGAATTTCTGGTAAGTTGTTTGTGTATGCCAGAAATAAAAGTGGGCCTAATACTGAGCCCAGTGGAACTCCACGGGTAACAGAAGCCTGGTCAGATGATACTTCCCCAACACCAAGTGCTGGTGTTCTACCTTTTAGGTAGGATGCAAACCAATGTTCCATCTCCTCTGCCACTCTAACAGCTCTAAGCCTTTCAAGCAAGACAGAGTGATTTACCAAAGAAAGAAAGGAAGACATACTGAGCTGGTAACAGCTCATTTCCAAATGTGACTGGGGGGGCAGCAGAGAAAAAAACAGTACAAGAGAAGAAAAATAGTAAATTAGAAGCATTACAGAGCTATCTTGCTGTACATCTACTTTATGGATTTTACTACCTTATATTTTGAATACTGTTGTATTTTCTTTTGGCATCATTGTTAAACTGCTCAACTGTTCTATGTACTTGACTTAAGGTTACTCCTGTGCCACTGTATGTGGCCTTGGTCGTGCCTGAAAATGGTCCCTGGGATCAGTGCACCTACCCGGTTATCAAAGTCATATATAAATAAAATAAATAAATAAAAGCAGCACAGTACAGTCAAACAGAGAGTAATATTTAAACATTGCAATGCAAAACAGTACAACAGGGTACTTGCAGCAGAATAAAAAAATTGAGTTTGGATAAGCAAGGGGAAATTACCCACATAGGCGTAGCTGGGAGAAGCAATTTGGCCACGGGAAAAAAGAGTAGGAGGGAAGGAAATTAGATTAAGGTAAGGGGTCATGGACAGTTGCAGGTAGGAAAAGAAAAGTCACACAGAAGAGACTTAACAGAGAAAGGAGAACAGGCAGAGTGGATTGGGAAGGGTAGACTAAAGTTTAGGAAAGCAATAAGAGAAGGCAGCTTGACCAATAATACATTTCCTGGATGGAACAGAAAGGGAATGGGAAACATTGTTGCAGAGAGGTCAGGAGGAGTGGATAGGAGGGAGGTGAGATACAAGGAAAGGGAACCAAACAGAATTGGGATATAAAGGAGGTGCACTGGAAAATCACCTGGCATCAAGAGAGGGGAGGGACAGGGCAGAGCAGAGCAAGCAGTGATGCATACAAGGCGGGTGGGCTAAAGCGAAATAACAAAAGGAGTGAAACAGGGCCCGGTCTGGCCAGGGAGGATTTGGAAGGGGCACTGGAAACTATTTCATCATAGTCAAAACTAGGGAGAATCATCTTTAAAACAATCTCACTGTGGGCAGGAAGTGGGATACTTGCTTTTTTCCTGTATAGTGCACCAAGTTTGGGGTGGAGCTTATGGTGTATGGCATCAATACGTACTGAGAAATCAAGATGACAGTCCAGCCAGACTCCAAGGCCCTGTCCACACTTACAATTAAAATTTGTTACCGTTTTTTAAACCGTTATAGGGCTTACCGTGCTGCCACATCCACACTAGTCGGGACCGTGTCTGAACACGATTCTGTGCCCGTCCACACCTCCCGAAATGAAAGCGTATTTTAACACGCTGTCAGCTCGCTTGCCAGTGCAGATCAGATGCTGCATTGTGGGTGCCAGGATGATCACCAGCAGGGAACACAGATCGAATGCCCGTACACATTGGTAAGTGAAAACATTTCTCACTTAAATCATTTTCAAAACTGTGCTAAAACCCTGACTGTATCAGGGTTTAAACAAGGTTCAGTAACGTTACCAGTGTGGACGTGAACCATGTTCCCCAATTTTAAAAAGTTACAGGGTGTCTGTAACGTTTAAGATCCCCAGTGTGGACAGGGCCTTAGGTACTTATAGGAGGATATATCCTCAATTGCAGCACAATCAAGGGTGTGGAACAGTGGATGGAAGGTAAGTCTAGTAAGCCTCTGTCAGGTGCCAAATGTCATGGAAACTGTTTTCTTGGCATTAAAGAGCTAGTGGAGCCAAACAGGCAGACAGGAACATAATACACATTTTTAAGTAGCAGTCAGACGTAACTTTTTATTTCTGAAGTATTTTTCTTTTTCCTTTTGCTCATCAGAAAGCCTGCTATGTGATGATACTGTGCTAGATGTGTGGAATAGCTCTTAGCCTGGCAGCTGACATGTCTAACTCTACTGCCCCACACCACATCATCAGCATTGTGAAATCACTGACAGTAGCATCACAGGTGAATGACCTGGCAGTCACTCACTTGCTGTTCCTAAGTAGCAGTGATGTCACAGTCAGTGAGGTCACAATGCTGATGATGTAGTGTGGGGCAGTAGGGCAAGATATGTCAGCTGCCAGGCTAAGAGCCATTCCACACATCACACCTACTAACATCGGGTAAACAATCTTCTAGTTAGAGAGAAAAGAAAAAGTACCTCAGATATAAAAGGTAATGGTTGGCTGCTTTTAAAATCTAATATTAGTTTTAGGCAGTACACTAGTTCTTTAAGGGACAATTGTGTATGTCTCAGGATGAGCAGTGAAGTGTGAAACAGAGTTACAGAGCAGGTGATATCAAGCTGATCCTGTACAGTATGTACTCATTAAACTCGATAGGTACTTTGAAGAAAAGGGGTGATGGGTATTCCCAACGAGCTGTTGGGTGAAAGAACTTGGCAAGCCAGAGGTTTTCTTTCTCTGCTAAATTCTTATGTTTGTATATACAGCTACTGGGTCTCATTGCCATGAGTGCCTTCTCAAGTTTTCTGTGTGAGATACCTGGGAAGTGAAGCTGTACATTTCTGGTCCACAACCGACTTGAGAAGTCATCTCATAACCATGAGGGAAACAATAACTGTACTTATATTATAAATCACGTTTTTTTAATGGAATGTAAATCTAAAAAATATTTTTTACTTTGCAGAAAATTAGAACCCCCCAGTGTTGGACTATGCCAACTGAACCTTGTACTGCAGACATTTAGAACTGTTCGCATGGGGCACCCTCTTATGGCTCTAAAAGTTACCAGAATGTTTAGAAATAAACAATCCTGATAGGGTAACATTTATGTCTCTGTATATTAAAGGAAGAACGTGATTTGCTGAACCACAGTATGTGACTGTGCAGTAAGATTCATCTTACTGCACAGCAGGCTCTCAATCAAATTTAAAATGAACATTTTAGACATTGTTCTGCCTAAACAAGTGGTTTAGTAAAGTGCAATAACCCACTAAGGTGTGCGGTGAGACCGATCTTACCACACACCCTGTTGTGGATTATTGCTTACTTGTATAATCCTGATGGAATATGGAGTTCACAAAGCAGCATTCTGATGGGTCACCTACTGATCCTTACCTCTCCAACAAAGGGCCGCAGGTGTAAGCAGAATGTCAGACTTTTTTTTTTGTTTGTTATTAATTTTGGCACTTTTAAAACAGATGTGTGTCTTGAACACATATATCAATTATTCTCTCAACAGTACATGTATTTTTCTTTTGTTGCAGTTACATGCAGCAATTTAAATTAGAAGCTCCCATGAGGGGCCATTATGTCCTGATTTGCAAAAGTGGATTTCCTGGTTCCCCCAATATGTCATACAAGGTGGCAGAGCTCGTGTTTAAGGCTCCATTTAAAGAAGCCCACAGTCAGTGGAAAATAGGTCACCGGTACATTTTTTAAGGGTAAATTTAGAGCTTTTAAACACTTTAAAAAAATAAAATAAAAAAGGGCAGCAGTGTCTAGTTAGGTACCTACTGATGATGGAGACAATGAATGTAAGTCCTGCTAGACCATAATTCTGACTCCAGCCAGAAGATAAGGGAGACACTGGACTTAAGGGTTGCTAGATTCTAGTAGGCAGATGAGAGAACCACTGGATGCAAGTGCTGCTAGATCATCTTTTCGAATCCAGCTGTCAGATTAGAGAACCAATGCACATAAGTGTTGCTAAATTTCAGCTGGCAGATGGGAGAACTACTGGACATATGGGCTTTTAGATTATCTATTAGATTCAAGCCAGCAGATTGGGGAACTAGTGCAGACCACCTTTTTGATTCCAGACAGCAAATGAGGGAATCACTGAACTTGAGTGTTGCTAGATTTCAGCCGGCTGATGAGGAAACCACAGGATGTATGTGCTGCTAGACCATCTTTTTAAATCCAGACTCAAATGCTGGTCAGGTGGCATAGAGCACTGAGGCACTGCACATCTTACCTCCTGCAACGCCAGTGACCCGAGATCGGGAACGAGCCTGGATCAGTGGGGTTGACTGGGGTGGGGGGAAAGGATTGAATGTCCGGAGGACTGCTCTCTTGTCTTGGAGTTGGGAGGTCTGCCGTCTCGGCCTCTGACTGCCCCCAGGTGGAGGATAGGGGTAGTGCTGGTGTCAGAGCATTAAGAAGGGAGGAGCTGCAGTTCTGTGACATGCATGCTCCTCCATGCACTCACAGCTATGTGTTGCTGCAACAGAGGACCCAGGAAAAACACAGAAAAGGCAGACTTGTGCTCTGTGAAGTTCCGTCCACCTGCCCCCCACCGCCACCCAGACCACTGATTCGCACTGGATAATGAAACTCCAGGTGGGAAGAGGACAGTTCTAGCCTTCCTGGCCCTGCCACAGGGGTGGGGGTGGGGGGTGGAAGGCAAGCCAAGTTGTGTGTGTGTGGGGGGACAGTGGATCCAGGTGAATACTGGGATAGGAGGTGGCTGGTCAAGAGTGAGGCAGGAAGGCAACTGAGTAGCTCAGCCCAAGTCTGTCAGGGAACAAAGCAACATGAATAAAAAAATCCAGACTCAAATGAGGGAACCACTGGATATATGTGCTGCTAGATTCCAGCCAGCAGATGAAGAACCACTGGATATGAGTGCTGCTAGATTTGGTCGGCAGATGAGGGACCGGAGAAACTAGCAAAAAATACAAATAAAACACTACAAAACTCTAACTGATGCAGAGTTATCAAAAACTAAAGTAACTTCAATGGAATAAAATAACCTGTCAAACGGCACTGAAGATGTGGAGACAACTCTGGGGTGACTTCTTCCTCAGGCAGAGAAATAAATCTGATGTCAGTGAGCAGGTGTGAGTGCAACCACAAAGCAGAGTTCTGAATTTCATTCTAAGATTCCATAATTAGCATAACATTCTAGGCTCTGTGGCAGCTCATTCCAAGGGAATGATTGCAGCTGTTAAACATACTAAGGGATTCCAGGGGCTTGAAAATGAAGTAACATAAGAACTTACCATACTAGTAGATCTTCGAGAGAATATCTTTTATCAGGTCACACCGATGGAACTACATCCGCCAGGTACTAGGACCACACATACACTTTTTTGCTAGCAGTCTTTCAGGGGTCGTCAACAACGATGTTATATGCCAACGTCCTTACTCTACATAAATATGGGTGGCCCCGCACCCTCCTCAGTTCCCCGCCAGAGACCAGCTGCAGAGGACCTCCTCCTGAGAAACCGAGCAAGAGTTAGAGGTTCCCGCCAAAAGGCAAGTGGCAAACAGAAGGGAGACGTCCTGGAGAAAGAGAGACAGGGACTGAGAAACTCTGAGACCAGGGGGACAGAGGGTCAGACTGCATGACCTGATAAAAAAGATTCTCTGGAAGATCTACTGTTACAGTAAATACTTACATAACTGTTCTATCTTCTTTGAGAATATCTCTTTCATCAGGTCACACCAATGGAAAGAGTCCCCAGCAGTACTGACAGTGTGACAGTCTAGGTGGCCGGAGGCTAGAGACCTAAGACAGAAGGCCTTGGAGCACAGCCAGATCAATGCCTGCCCTTCTTCTAAAATCTAGAGGCAATGTCAAAACTGTAGTGTTTTGTGAAAGTATGGACAGTACTCTCAAGTAGCAGCGGCACAAATGTCTGTGGCTGCTATGTTCTTGAAACATCCAACAGAGGTGGCCATGCCTCTGGTGGAATGGCTAAGAACAACCCCAGGAAGTTCCTTATCGTACTTCCTGTAACAAAAAGTAATACAGTTGGCCAACCATTTGGACAAACACTGTTTAGAAAATGAAATGCCTTCTTTCCCGGGCGAAAGAAACAAACAAATGGGAGGACTTCCTGCAGACCTTCATACGGTGTGTACAGTATCTAAGTATAAGTACATTGCTAGGCTTAAGAAAGGGAAGGATTGGGTCGAGGATAATGGGGGAAAAGCAGAGATACTAAATGAATATTTATGTTCTGTCTTCACCAGGAAGAAGGATGGACCAGTGCCTTCAGGAGGGAAAAGAGGAGTGGGGGGAGGGGAACACAGACATAGTGATAGAGGAGGACAGAGTGAGGGAGGGTCTGCTGGCTTTAAAAGTGGACAAATCACCAGGCCTGGACAGAGTACATCCAAGGGTACTAAAGGAACTAGCTGAGGAGCTGGCAGGGCCACTGGCAGACCTATTTAATAGTTCACTAGAGTCTAGTGGGGTACCGCAGAACTGGAGAACAGCACATGTAGTGCCCCTCCACAAAAGTGGTCCGAAGGATGATCCAGAAAAATTACAGACCAGTCAGTCTGACCTCCATTGTGAGCAAGCTCATGGAGACCATACTAAAGGAAAGGTTGGTGGAATATCTAGAGGGGCATGGTCTCCAGGATACGAGGCAGCATGGGTTCATGGGGGGAAAGATTGTGTCAAACTAATCTGATTGACTTATTTGACTCTGTCACTAAGACAGTAGACAGAGGCCAAGCAGTTGACATCTTCTATCTTGATTTCAGCAAGAGCTTTGACTCTGTGCCCCATAAAAGGTTGATCAGGAAGTTGGTGGATCTTAGGGTTGGGGAAAAGATGGCCAGATGGGTGGAAAACTGGCTGAGGGTCAGAACCCAGAGGGCGGTTGGAGGGGGAGAGTTATCTGGCACCAGAGAGATAACCAGTGGGGTCTGCAGGGCTCGGTGCTGGGGCCAGTGTTATTCAGTGTCTTCATCAATGATATTGGGGATGGCATTAAGGGCAAAATGTGCCTATTCACGGATGACACCAAGCTCTGCAGGAGAGT
This sequence comes from Neoceratodus forsteri, assembly GCA_016271365.2. NCBI lineage: Eukaryota > Metazoa > Chordata > Ceratodontiformes > Ceratodontidae > Neoceratodus > Neoceratodus forsteri. The sequence continues at coordinate 458,264,940 of CM057453.1, read as the reverse complement.
GGACACAGCTGAAGGGATACAGGACCTAGAGAATGATCTGGAAAAGCTGGGGAGGTGGTCCAAGATCTGGCAGATTGGCTTCAATGGCAAAAAAAATACAAAGTTATACATATTGGAGACAAGAATCCCAGGACAGAGTACTACCTGGGTGGAGTCAGAGTATCTGCATCAGAGAAGGAGAAGGACCTGGGAGTAATAATCACTATTGACCTGAAGCACTCCATGCAGTGCAAGAAAACAGCAGCAAAGGCAAACAAGATGCTGGGATGCATATCTAGTGTGATCAGTAGTAGGAGAGATGAGGTTATACTTCCCTTGTACAGGTCCCTGGTAAGGCCTCATCTAGAGTACGGAGTTCAGTACTGGTGCACACACCTCAAAAAAGGACATTAACCTGCTGGAGAAGGTCCAGAGGAGGGCTACAAAGATGATAGTGGGTCAGCAGGGTAAGGCATATGAGGAGGGGTTGAGGGCACTGAACACGTACTCCCTGGAAGAGAGAAGAGAGAGAGAGAGAGGGGACATGATTGGGACCTTCAAGTACTTGAAAGGGATAAATAAGGTGGATAAGGACAGTCTCTTTAAACTGAATGGTAACCATAACATGTGGGGGCACAGTCTTAAGCTGGAGAGTGGGATGTTTAGGAGGGAGGTCAGGAAGCACTTCTTCACAGAGAGGATGGTGGACACTTGGAATGCACTGCCGGAAGAGGTGATCTCATTGAAGACAGTGAGCAGCTTTAAGAGAGGCTGGATAAGCATAGGGGAAGGTAAGGATCGAGGGTAGGGAGGATGGGAAGTGTGGGGAGGGAGGGAGGGACAGTAGCTCAAGCTGTGTTCCCTGCACTACGAGCAGACTAGATAGACCAAATGGCCTTCTTCTGCTGGCTTCTTCGTATGTTCTATTCACACCCAATGTATGGAGCAGTGCTTCCCTTGGATTGGCATGCTCTGGATAATAAACGAGCAACTGCATGGTTTGATTTAAAGTAAATTCAGACACCACCTTTGGTAAAAACTTAGTACTGGTATGCAAAGACACCCTGTCTTTGTGGAAAATTAAATGAGGAGGCTCACACGAGAGCCTGCAGCTCTGAAATCCTTCAAGCAGAAGCTGAAGCAACTAAACATAACTCTCACCATGACAGAAAGCATAGCTTGCAAGTCATGGCTGGCTTAAAAGGAGCCAAAGTAAGTTTCTCTTACACAAAATTTAAGTCCCAAGCTGGGACTGGATTGCAGATGGGAAGTTTCAAATGCAGAATGCCTCTCAAAAACATTCAAGCCACGTCCAACTGGGCCATAGTACAGTCATCAATGCGCACATGGAAGGCTCCTATAGCAGACAAGTGCACTTTAATGGGAAAGAATTGCAGCCCGGCGTCCAACAAGGACAGCAAATACTCTAAAATCTGGTTCCCTGGGCAAGAGAAAGGATCCAAGTGGTGGAAGTGGCTCACAGAGCAAAACGCTTCCATTTCATGGCGTAGATAGCCCTGGTGGAGGGCTTCCTGTCAGCCACTTTTGGGGACACTCCAGATCTCGCGATGGCTATGGCTTCAGGAGCTAGGCATGGAAATGAAGTGATCTGAGGTCCAGATGGGCCAGGGTTCCCTGTTCCTGTGTCAGCAATCCCTTGCACAGGGGTAGAGGCACTGGTGGTTTTACAGCTACCTGCTGCAGTAATGGAAGCCATATCTGATGAGTCCAGAAGGGAGCTACCAGAATCAGAGTGGCCCTCTCCATTTGAAGCTTGATTAACACCCTCTGAATCAGAGGAAAGGCGTAACGTAACCTCCCTTTCCAGGAGAGGGACAATATGTCTCACCAGAAAACTCCAGGCCCTGGAGCAAGCAAGCAGAAATGCAGCCATTTTGCGTTCAGTGGGGATGCAGAAAGGTCCAACTATGGATGACCCCACCTGTTTGTCATTGAGGCATAGGTCAGGAAGCACAGGAAAACCAGGAACAGTTATAAAATTTGCAAGTAATGTTTTATTATCAATAACTGTAAAATAAAAAAATTGTTCAGTATAACTATTTACAAGGGCAGTACAAACAGAGAAAACTAAAGTCCTTCATCTGAGGGTATCTTTAACTCCAAATTTCAGTCTCTCCCCAGCAAAAGATTGCTGTTCTTTTTATAATAAGTCTTGGCCTAGTAATTAACTTCTGCAACCTCCGCTCGTTAACAGATATCCTGTTTCTCATAAAATGTAATAGAACTTTGTCAATTTCCTTGCAGGTGCAAAAAAATAGAACATGGTGTCCCAGAACTGACCTCCTGTTGACAGCTGTGCAAAAGTTTGTGCTGCATCTCAGGGTTAACCTCTTGAGTTCCAAATAGCTTTTTGCAATCATTTCAACAGTATAATTATATACAGTTTCAAACAAATGGATCCCAGTATATAAAATGGGCAGTGAAAACCGTATATCCTGATTGGCTGAGACTTGATTCTAGCCATGGCAGCAAGAGAGCACCACCAATGGCTAAAAACAAGTCCCTGCCAACCAGGGAAACTCACAGAATTCATAAGCCACTTACTTCCTAATTTCCATCACAAACACGGTTGCAACCTTTTCTCATACATAAACAGCTTCAACTAGGCCCTAATAATGAAACTCCATTAAATTATATAAAGTTAGCAAATAATTGAATGTTATTTTCACTCAACAGCCCCTCCTTACACACATATAGGTAGGGAGGCATACCAAACTGCCCTAAGGGAAGCAGGTAAGGCAGTAAGGCAGGCAAAGTCCCAAACTGAGGAAACACTAGCACGAACAGTAAAAGAAGGTGACAAGACTTTCTATAGATACATTAGTGAAAGGAGAAAGTCCAGAGGGGTTGCTAAGCTTAATGGAGAAAGGGAGCATGTGAGGAGGAGGACCCTGTAAAGGCATCTATCCTAAATAGATACTTTTGCTCAGTATTTACTGAAGAGAAGGTAGGGCAGGGCCCACAGCTCAGCATCATGGACACAGGGGGGAGGGAGGTGAGCACTACTCCCTTCACAAAAGAAAGGGTCCTACAAGAGCTTGCTAAGCTCAGGGTGGATAAGGCAATGGGACCTGATGGCATACATCCCAGGGTACTTAAGGAGCTAAAGGAGGAACTAGCAGAGCCATTAGCAGAATTGTTTAGTGAGTCTCTGAGCACAGGAGAGGTCCCAGAAGACTGGAGAAGGGCTCATGTGATCCCACTCCACAAGAGTGGTAGCAGGAGGAGGCGGGGAACTACAGACCGGTCAGTCTTACCTCAGTAGTGGGCAAGATTATGGAGGCACCCTTAAGGAAAGGATAGTGCAACACCTGGAATCCATAGGGGCACAGGATCCAAGACAGCATGGGTTTACAAAGGAAGGTCCTGTCAAACTAATCTCATAGATTTCTTTTGACTGGGTAACCAGAGTGGTGGACCATGGGGAGCAGTTGATGTCGCCACCTTGACTTCAGCAAAGCTTTTGACACTGTTCCACATAGAAGATTGATAAATAAGCTAGGTAGGCTCGGGTGGGTCAGAAGTTGGTCAACTGGGTGGCAAACTGGTTGACTGGCAGAAAACAGAGAGTGGTGGTAAATGGTATACAGTCAGAAGAGATGCAAGTCACAAGGGGTACTCAGGGATCAGTCCTGGGGCCAGTCCTATTCAACATCTTCATTAGTGACCTCGCAGATGGACTAGAGGGTAAGGCTTGTCTGTTTGCAGATGACACCAAGATCTGCAACAGAGTAGATGATCCAGATGGGGTGGGCAGAATGAGAAGAGATCTGGATAAACTAGCAGAATGGTCAGAAGAGTGGCAACTGGGATTTAATGCAAAGAAGTGCAAAATCATGCACATAGGGAAGAGAAACCCTGAAGCCACTTATAGGCTGGGAGGGAGTTGCTAGCAGTCACAAAGGAAGAAAGAGACTTGGGCATCATCATCACTGATGACCTAAAATCATCCAAGCAGACCTCTAAAGCAGTAGGTAAGGCTAGGGGTGTTAGGGTGTATTAGTAGGGGTATCACAAGTCGTAAGAGGGAGGTAATAATCCTCTGTACAAGACATTGGTTAGCCCCATCTGAGTACTGCAGTATTGGAGGCCACACCTTCACAAGGACATTAACCAAATTGAGGCAGTCCAGAGAAGGGCAACCAAAATGGTGCAGGGACTGCATCAGAAGACATATGAGGACAGATTAACGGAGCTCAATATGTATACCCTTGAGCAAAGGAGGGAGAGAGGTGATATGATCGAGACATTTAAACACCTTAAGGGCATAAACAAGGTGAAAGAGTCTAACATGTTTAAATATAAGAAAAATAGCAGGACAAGAGGACACAGCATGAGATTAGAGGGAGGCCGATTAAGGGGGAATATGAGGAAATTCTTTTTCACAGAAAGGGTGGTGGATGCATGGAATGGCTTACCACAAGAAGTGGTGGCTATGAATACAGTGCAGGGCTTCAAACAGGCATGGGATAGGCATAAGGGAACAATACAAATGACTATGAATAGATAGGTCACTGACAGAGCAAAGGCCGATGGCACATTTATGAGGTAGAAAAAGAAATGGGCAGACTGGATGGGCCTTGCGGTCCTTATCTGCCGTCAACTTCTATGTTTCTATGTTTCTATATACACATTTAAAAAAGCAAGTACTATGCAGAGTTTCCATTGTTGGTGTTTCTTTGATGACCATGAAAATTCCCCCTCCTATCCCTACCAGTTTGCCTGTTAACTCCCTGCTCCTTCCTTAGAGGGCAACGATAAAATTGATGTTCTGGCTCCACTTGAGGTCTGTGTGTGTATGCCAGTGGAACTCTGAAGAATTCTGAATTCATGTATTCCACGTTATCATTCTGTGCGTGTTGGGATGCGGCAGGAGGAGCATTCTACTACTGGAATAATGCAGAGTTTTTAATTCTTCTATTCCATGGTAAACAATCGTTACAATGTATTGAATGTGAAGAAAGACAGATGACTGATAGGTGAAAAACATCTGTGGAGGGACTATTTTACATTATTTAGCAACATTTTATTATATTTTTTGTGGCTTTGAAAACTTTTAGAGTGTGTTTTTTTAAATAGTTGCTTATGGGCCCATTTTATATAAGCAATAAGGCACGACACGGACGTTGATGGTACGAGGTTTCCCCCACAGTCAGGGGGGGCTGAAGGCACTCTGCTTTGCCTTGTGCCTCAATACGCCAGATTGTACCACCAACGCCCCGTTTTGCCTTACTGCTTAAATCACTTACAGTTTCACACACAGATTCACATATATTTTTATAATAGCATATATGCAAGGGGGAAGAAAAGACAGGAACAGCAAGTGAAGGCAGAGAGATAGCGAGAGGTGGAGAATCGTGGGACTGTCAGAATAATCAGTTCCTAGGTCTCATGAGAGCATCTGGTTCTGCAACCAGACAGACGAGACAGAAAAGGAGAGAACAGAACAGGTCCTTGTGTTTAACTCTTTTTGCACAAAAAATGGGACAGGGCCTTATTCAACCCTGTCACACTGTCGAACAGGTCTTCCACCACTGAGGTCAGCAGCTCTCACTCGTGCATTCTGGACTATGACCTACTTAATCTGTCTGACAGGATATTTTGGATGCCTGGAACATGGACGTCTGACAGTTCTAGACTGTGTTCTACAGCCCAGTACCAAACCCTCACATCGCTTCTCTGCACAGGGGGTATGAATGGGTCCCCCCTTGCTTGTTTAAGTAGTGGACTACACTGATGTTGTCCACCAGTGCCAGCAGAGGCCCTGGGGACAGGAGAGTCAGGAAGGCTTGCAGGCCATAAAGAACGGCTTTCATCTCTAGGACATTTAAGTGGAGGGAACTCTCCACAGTGGTCCATGTACCTTGGGTCTGGTAAGACTCCAGGTGAGATGAGGAAGGGAACTCCTTTGAGCAAATTGTTGAGGTCCATCTACCACTGAAGCACCCTCTTTACAGGCGATGTTACTAGAACCAGCTGTTCTAGATCACAGGTGCGCTGATCTCATTGGACTCTTAAGATCCATTAGAGGATCCGCATGTGCAGCCTGACAGGGGAACCGTGACAATGGCTGCTGCAATCAAGCCCAGCAGTCTTAGAAATGTCCTGGCTGTGACATACCTGTTGTTGTAAAGTTCCTGGGCCTGAGCTTTAGGCAGTCTGTCCTTTCCTGAGGCAGAAAAGCTGCACCCCAAGCAGTATCCAGAATGGCTCCTATGTACTGGAAGCACTTACGGGGGTCAAAACTGACTTGGACAAGTTGACCGTGACCCCTAGTGCATTGAACAACTGTCTTGTATGTGCTAGGGTGTGAGACAGTTGTTCTCTGGGCTAATACTGAACAAAAATACTGGCACAGAGTGACAAGTCACAATTAAGAATGTTTTTATTGCAAAAAACAAAAACACTTACAGTTGCTACAACATGTAGCCAAAGTACAAGGACTGCAGAGTACAGCCAGAGCCCAGTGACTTGATCAGTTTCGCTAAATGCAGGTGCCTACCGCTACCGGTGGCTGCCCCCCTCCCACCCTGTGTGTGCATTTGCCTTACAGGTAGCTCTACCCACGTGACTTAGTCACGCGTCCAGGACTATACCTATCACCCTTATTTTCCATTGGCAGCTTATATTAGCTGTTCAGTAGGGGGGCGCTACTGCTCCACATTACGTGTAGTAACATTTACAGATTACCCCCCTGCTACTATAAATCCTAGTGTGAAATTTTCCCCCTCCCCTCCCTTCCCCCAGCTCCTGTGATCCTGCACTATCTCAGTTGTACCCAGCTTTATCCCTCTGTCGGTCTTGAACCATTGACCTTGGCACCAACACACTACTGTGGTGGCTGCTCTATTCCTCTAGGCCATACAATCCGGCTAGAGTTCGTCCCTCCTAAATTGCCTCTGTATCTTTTTCCAGGCACACTCTGAAACTATTACCACACATTGCCATCAGTTCATTATAAGATTCTGCCACTAGTGTTTTTTGTTTTAGTTTTTATCTGCTCCTGCATCACTGCTGCTACTTAACATGTTCTGTCCCTGTCCTGCCCAAGTCATGTTTCTTAAATCATTTTGGTTGCTCCCCCTGTTCTTTACCTTACCATCCCTTCCCCACTTTATTTTCCCCTCCTGTCCTCCCTCTACCCCCCCAAGTCCTTACTATTGCTCACTTCTTCCCTAACTGCACCTCTGGTTTCCCTCCTTTATACCCACAACTCCTGGCCCCCTTGTCCATCTATCCTCCCCCATTTTCATGCTAGCTTACTTGCTTTTAAGCTCTCTCCCTCCCTTTCCACTCTTACCTCTCACACCTTCCCCACTCTTTACCCAAGAAGTTTTCTTCCCACACTTTCAAGCTCCTCATTACTTTGTTTCTCCTATTAGTAGGGGATATTGAACATAACCCTGGCCCAGTCTCCTTCCTGTACTCCCAAATTAGCTATTCTGAGGCCCAGCGTAAGAGGCGCAAAGGTCAACTTGCCTACAAGGTCCTACTTCCTCAACTCCTTATTAGGGCACAGGGAACGGAGGTGTTGGGGCCTCTTAGACATATCATGGGCTGCATATATCACCACTGAGTCAGCCTGGGGTTGCCCTGCGAAAAAAGGCTTCCCAGAAGGAGCCTGGTACAGTTTGTCTGCCTTCTAAAGCATGGCAGGGATCACAGCTGGCCTTTACCAGGCAGTCACGCTGGCATCCTCCAATGCAGCCAGTAGAGGAGGAATAATAAGAGGGGGAAAGAGTCTGGTAATTCCAGAAAGTTGAACAGGTTTCTCCTGGTAATATCTTGCTCTGCAGCATCAAACCCCTTTGCTGTTTGGAGCTGCCTCATGATGGAAATAAATGAGAGGTCATCGGGGGAGACCTCAGGCTATACTTTGTGGAGTACTACTCACTCCCTTGGTAAAGAGTGGAATTCGACCTGGGTGGGCACCTATCCCCATTTTCCTCCCCCTGTGGGATGAGGTCAGGATTGTACTCCTGATTTTTGTCGATGACCTCCGAGTAATGGAGAGACAGAAATGGAGATGTCGACACCATGGACCAAGTGTGGCGTGTCATCGTAGGTGTCGATGCCGGGACAGGCCTAGAAGGCCCCAGCATTGTTGGGCCCAGAGGAGAAACCAGGCTCTGAATGACCTCCACAAGGAAGGAGAGCACTGTCTGTATGTTGACAAGGGCCGGCATCACTAGAGCAGCTAGCGGTGTCGCCCGGGGAGGCTAGAACCCCGGTATCAAAGGACCTGCTGGAAGCTGAGGTGCCAGGGTCGGGAGAACAGCAAGCAGTGCCAATGGGTGAAACTAAGGTCCCAGCATCAGTGGGACATTTAGCATGCTGACAGGGGCAGCTGTGGCCCTGGCATTGGCAGAACTGCTTGCAGCATCAATGGGGGAAACAGAAGGCCCGATGTTGAGAAGCTGATGCTGGCCACAGAGGGCCCAATGGAGTCTACTGCCAGCAGACCTTGAGAAAGAGGGTGTAGTTGCAGGGCCTGCAATGATGATGAGGGTGTCAGGAGGCCCAGCATCGCCACACCATTGCCAGCCAAAGAGGGTTTGTTGATCTTCACTGCCAAGGCCGACCCTGTAGAAGCAAGGGTGTGTGCAGCAGGAAGGGTTGCCGCCGAAGCGCCGAAGCGGACAACGAGGTGGAGCAGCAACAGTGAGCACACCTGTGGGAGAGGGAGGGAGGATTTCCCCCTTCTCCACTCCCTGTTCTGGTGCTTGTCTTTCCCAGAGGATTTGTCCTGGGCCTTCAAGGAGTGGGAGCCCATGGACAGAGTCAGAGAGGAATGTCCCACCTGAAGCTCTTTCTCCATTCAGACTACCTTCTGTTGCAGGAGGAACTTCTGCAGGGCCTTCAGGCAGCATTGCCGGGTAGCCTGTTTGAAGACACGGCAGATCTCACAGGCCTGGACATTGCGGGCCTCACTGAGACAGGGGACACAGGCATTGTGCTCGTCATTGCTGAGGATCTTCGGACCACATCTGCAATATCTAAAGAGTTTTTACAGCATCGAGCTTTGACATACACAGCAAGAAGAATCACTTTAAATAAAGTGAGAATGACTAGGGAGAGAAAAATAATAAAAGTTAACAAGTTCTGGCGGTAGACTGAAGCAGCGGTGTCTCCGTGGAGTCTGATGAAGATGGTTGATGGCAGGAAAAAATGCGGGGCCACCCATCTTTATGTAGAGTAAGGACATCAGCATATTATGTCATCATGGGCTGCTCCTGGAAGACTGCTAGCAAAAAAGTGTCTGTGTGGTCCTAGTGCCCGGCAGGTATAGTTCCATAGGTGTGACCTGATGAAAGAGATATCCTCGAAGAAGATCTTAATTTCAACCCCTGTAAGTGCTGCTAGATTCCAGCTAGCAGATGAGGAAACCACTCAATGTAAGTGCTGTTAGATTCCAGGGTTTTAAATAACTGATTAGCAGTTTTTTTCCTGGGACAATACTAACTGTACAGAAAGTATTTAAATAGGTTTTCTAGAAGTGTTATGTTTGTTAAACACAATGAGGCAAGTGCTATGCATTTTTAAAATGTTTTAGCACTTTTATGAGCAAAACGCTAATCAATTATTAGAGTTAAATAAAACCCTGGATTCCGGTAGGCAGATGAGGAAACCACTGGATGTGAGTGTTGCTAGATTCCGGTCAGCAAGTGAGGCAACCACTGGTCACAAATGCTGCTAGATTCCATTTGGCTGATGAGGGAACCACTGGTTATAAGTGCTACTAGATTCCAGACGGCAGATGAGGGAACCACTGGATGTAAGCATTGCTAGATTCCAGATGGCAGATGAGGGAACCACTGGATGTAAGCGTTGCTAGATTCTGGATGGCAGTTAAGGGAACCACTGGATGTAAGCGTTGCTAGATTCTGGATGGCAGTTAAGGGAACCACTGGATGTAAGTGTTGCTAGATTTGGATAGGCAAATAAGGAAACCACTGTATGTAAATGTTTCTAAATTCCAGTCAGCAGATGAAGGACCACTGGGCACAATTGCTGCAAGATTCTGGATAGTAGATGAGGGAACTACTTCTGCCACCACCTCTGAAATCAAGCACAGATGTATGCAGCTATCCTCTCCATGCAATAAATATTACTAATAATCATTCACCATGTATTCACCATGGAGATGTGTGTTTGCATCCACCCCTTGTGATAGCCTTCTTTGCTGCAAGGATATATAAGTAAGCCATGGAATGAGGAGGAATTTGCAGACCAGCAGGAGGGCTAGACATTACTGTAAGACCATGGAGACAAAAACTAACTCCCTGGACGAAGACAGAAGCTTGATGTGTTGTGAAACATCACCCCAGAAAGAAGCTAAGTGGGACTGAGCCAGAAAACATGAGCATGGTAGGCAGAGTGATGCCCATATTTGCAGCAGCAATGACCATAGGTTGGAGGCATGAATCTTGTCAGGAGTGCAGAAGAATGTAGAGCATCACTTCCATGCAAATTCTTGCTGCCTGGTTTGGCCAAATTATTTTCTGATGGTTGTGCTCTTCCAATAAAAACTATTTTGAGGTTGTTTCATCCAATACACCTTAACAAAGATGGCTGGAATGAGAACATCAGCCAAAATGGCATGGGCCCTACAGTACGTACTTACAAAGACTAGAGAGGTGATCAAAGGTTTGGCAGTTGAAATTCAGTGCCAAACAATGCAAGGTGATACAAATAGGGAAAAAGAACCCCAGGACTGAGTACTAGATGGGGAAGGGTAAAGCTGCACATGACCTCTGAGAAAAGGGACCCAGGAGTCATCATCAGTGACTCACAGACTCCCTAAAACAATCAAGCCAGTGTAGCAAGGCCTACAGTAAGGAAAACAGGATGCTGGAGTGTATCAGAAGGCGTTCTGACAGCAGAAGGAAGAAGGTCGCATTATCTCTCACATCTGTGCCCAGTTTTGGAGTCCTCACCTGAGGAAAGATAAGGACAAGCTGGAGACAGCACAATGTAGGGTGACCAAAATAATTCAGTACCAACAGGGCAGACTTTATGAGGATCGGCTCAAAGCATTGAACATGTACTCACTGGAGGACAGACGAGAGAGGGGAGATACCAGTGTAGCAAGGCCTACAGTAAGGAAAACAGGATGCTGGAGTGTATCAGAAGGCGTTCTGACAGCAGAAGGATGAAGGTCGTATTATCTCTCACATCTGTGCCCAGTTTTGGAGTCCTCACCTGAGGAAAGATAAGGACAGGCTGGAGACAGCACAACGTAGAGTGACCAAAATGATTCAGGACCAACAGGGCAGACTTGATGAGAATCGTCTCAAGGCACTGAACTTGTACTCACCGGAGGCCAGACGAGAGAGGGGAGATATGGTAAGAGACCTTCAAGTTCTTGAAAGGAATGAACAAGGTAAACTGTGAGGAACTATTTAGCAGAAATAGTGGATCAAGAACACGGTGGTACAAGTGGAAACTGACAAGGGGAGATTCAAGAGGGAAGTGAGAACGTTTTATTTTACAGAAAGGGTGGTGGAGTCATGGAACAGTCTACCAGCTGACATGGTGGGCATCAAAACTACCAATGGTTTGAAACATGGCTGGGGCAGAGTGAAGGGCTCAGTGGTTGCCACGGGTGACAACGATAGGAAGGGAAGCATGGCGGTGGATAGCGTGGGTTAGAACCCTGTATAGACAAAAGATCCAGTGTTTGTTAGGGTTGTATGGGCTGACTGGATGAACCAATAGTCTTTTTCTGCCATTACTGTCCATGTTTCTTTATGTTTCTATTTACCGGCTCTGTACCTCAAGCAATACATTCAAAACTTTGGCAGATACGTAATAGTTTTTTTTTCATCCTGTAATAAATTCTCCACATACTAAGCTTTTTAAAGCTCTAACATCACTGGAAGAACTTAAGACAATACCAGGTGTAGTGGGCATTGCCATAAACTGATTGTGCCTGCAGTTCAGTGCTGAGTAAGAGGTAAAGGATGCTTAACAAATGGCAAGGTTAATTACTTCTGGGAAAATACACACTATGGAGGTCATTAGATAGGTTAATCCATTCAGAGACCTGGTGGTCCCTTTAAGAGTCACCCACAAGCAGTATGCAAGATGCACTATTATCGATCATGCACTAGCCATTGGGGCTAGAAATGCTTGGATAATTTGTGGTGACCAGTGGATATCTCTGATACATATGGAACATATATATATATATATAAAAATTTATGCAATGGGGTGGACATATAGTCAGTGTGATAAATGCATTTATCTGAGTCACTGTATGTATAAATAAATTTATACATACAGTGACCATTTATACACACAGTGCCTATGTCACAAATCTCTTTAGAATTAATTTAGAATGTTGGCCTCAGAAGCAGTATTAACCATATTCAAATGGGAATAACTTTAAAACGAAAAAAGATAGCATGGTACTGTGAGCACGAAAATTGTTCAGCACACAATGATCTACAAAATGAGTGATGTTTCATGTATAGAGACCCTATAGAATTTTTACAATTAGCAAAAAAGCAGAAGAAAATGTAATTTTATGTTCACTTTTTGACACACAAATGTGAATAACTTTAAAACAAAAAATGACAGCATGGTACTGTGAGCATGAAAAATGTTCAGCACAAAAATATCTACAAAATGAGTGGTATTTCATTTATGGATACCTTTTAGTTTTTTTTTATATTAGCAAAAAAACAGCATACAATTCTATTTTCTTTTCCCTTTTTTGACAAACAAATGTGAATAACTTTAAAATGAAAAAGGTAGCATGGTACTGTGAGCATGACATTTGTTCAGCAAGAAGTTTTCTACAATGTGAGTGATGTTTCATTTAATAGCAATCACTATGCTAGACGGACATATTCTAGGAAAGTTAACCAAAACTCCCGGAAATTATCATTTAAAAAAAGCTAAACAGTCAAAACCAAATGTTCCTGCAGTGGGAGAAAGCATCACTGTTGCATAAATGAAATATACAATGGTGAGCTTTCAGATAAATGATTTATCTACATTTGTGCTGTTTGACCTCGGACACCTCACTCGTGGCTTGCGCCACTCGTGAGGTTACCTGAGGTCAAACGGCACTTGTGTAGATAAATCATTTATCTGACAGCTCACCAGTGTATATCCCATATATATATATATATATATATATATATATATATGCACGGTAGTGCTAACATAGTTAGGGTTGAGGAGCCATTTACATGTTAAGCCCAAAATTTTGCACCTTAATAACTTTGCAATTGTTTGACAGATTTGCCTGAAATTTGGGATACATGATCAAGACCCACACGCCTTGGGATCTGCCAAGTATCGTACCGGTCGGATACAGGGCTGCGGAGTTATTAAAGCGTGATCTGTGCGTGCGTTTACGTTTTTTCTGGAATTCTATGGTCGCGCCTACAGGTCGCACGGTTTGCGCGACCGGTCCGAAATCTTCAGGTAACGTGCGGCCGGGGTCCCCGATGTGTCTTTTGAAGATTTAGTGAAAAAAATATTAAACGGTTCAAAAGTTATTCAAAAAACAAGTTCCCATTATAAGTCAATGGGAAAAGTTAAAAAGTTCGACAGTGTCACAAATGCACTTTTTACTGTTGCAAATGGCCCTTTTACTGTCGCAAATCTGCCATTTTGTTTTCAGTTAGTGATCAGAAAAATGCTTGGCATTTAAAATTGGGACCTTCTAGCAAACTAATTATTTTTGTATTCACCTAGTCAGGCCCTGAGGATGCTAGCCATGTCTTTATTTTGGGGTAAAACACCCCAGAAATATGTTTTTCAAATTTCTGGAAAAAGTACTTTCGCAAAGTAGTGTCGCACTCATGAAAGTGTCGCAAATTTTTGCAAAAGCTGTCGCAAATTGCGACAGTACTTTTCTAGGCTGTGGGAAAATGACAGCAATTCTTTGGCACCCTGCTGCAAAAGAATGGTTTGATGCTTTGGCCTGAAATTTGGAGGGAACGCAGCCAACATCTCACAGATGTGCCTTTCAGTGTTGCGTTGAAAAAATATTACACGGCTGCAAAGTTACGGCACTCCAAAGTTGACGCTTTTTCCCATAGGATAACATTACGGCATCCGACGCATTGCAGCAATCCTTTGGCGCCCTGCTGCAATATAACGGCTTGGTCTTTTGGGCTGAAACTTGGAGGGAAGACAGCCAACATCCTACAGATGTGCCTTTTAGTGGTTTGGTGAAAAAATATTACAGGGAGCCAAACTTATGGCACTCCGAACTTCTCTTTTTTTCCCATAGGATAACATTACGGCGTTCGCCAAGCCTTTCAGGGCCCGTATCTCGGAAACGGTGCGAGATACGGACTTTTCATTGAAAAAATGCTTAGCCCCCCCCACTAGGAGAGAAGTACAAAACTAGCCAGGAAAGTCATAAATCATATGACTTTTAAATTTTTTTTCTACGTCATACGGTTCCTGAGATATAAGCTATTTAGTATTCCAACTCCTAATTTTCTGCTCCAAGACCCATTATTATGCACACATCCTTTGTACTCACTGTCTTTCTCTATGCAGATTTTGGGGAAAACTAGCCTGTGCGCTTACATTACTTTCACCATTGCCCTTTCCACTTGCGGTTCCGTACCCGTTTCACTTACCGTTCACGTCTACTCCACCATGTGCGTTATCCTTTGCATTTTCAATTGCGCTTACATTTCTGCTATTTTTTGCCATTTGTGTCTACAGTACTGTTTCTCTTTCTGTTTCACTTTGCGTCACCATGCCCATTGACATTTCCGTTTGCGGGCACCATGTTACTATGTGACAAGACATCACGTGGCGGACCGTTCCCGTCTATGCCACCGTGTGCGTTACCCTTTCTGTTCTCATTTGCGCTTGCATTACCATGTGTGCCACTGTTAGCGCTTCTGTTTGCGTTGCTGTTCCTGTTACTATGTGGCGCCGCATTCCGTGGAGGCCGGGCCCCGCGCTCCCACCGCTGCATTACATTCACTATTTCTCGTTATCATTCTCAGGAAAGGGAAATTGAGGCAAAAAAATCCATTTAATGCATCAGTTAGGGTAGTTCCGGAGCGACAAAAGTGAGGAAATTGGTGTTGGGTTGAAACCCCCTTGAACCCCCAGCCCACCCCCCAACCGGCACTGGGGCATGCATTGGGGTGTTAGGTCCAACTCTCACCCCATTCTCCTATACTTTGCTGCTTTACACCGCGTGATGGGGTGAGGGATTAGGGCCGGCGACTAATGCGGTTAGAGGGGTGGGGAGTGGGCTAAGAGGGTCCAAGGGGGGTTTTCAACCCTAACACCGAATTTCCTCACTTTTGTCGCTGTGGAACAACCCTAACTGATGCATTAAACGGAGTTTATTGCCTCTAATATATATACAGTATATATTATGGTAGAGGATCCATTTACATGTTAAACCTAAAATTTTGCACCTTAATAACTTTGCAACTGTTCAACGGATTTGCCTGAAATTTGGAATACCCGATCAAGAACCACATATCTTGGGATGTGCCAACTTTCGTACTGTTCGGATATACAGCTGCGGAGTTATTAAGCATGATCTGCGCGCGCATTTATGCTTTTTTGCAATTCTATGGTCGTCTCCACAGGTCGCACGGTTTTCGCGACTGGTACGAAATCTTCAGGGAACATGCGGTCGGGGTCCCCGATGTGCCTTTTGAAGATTTCGTGAAAAAATATTAAACAGTTCAAAAGTTATTCAAAAAACAAGTTCCCATTATAAGTCAATGGGAAAAGTTAACAAAAAGTTCGACAGTGTTGCAAATGCAGTTTTTACTTTCGCAAATGGTCCTTTTACTGTCGCAAATCCGCCATTTTGTTTTCAGTTAGCGATCAGAAAAATGCTTAGCATTTAAATTTGGGACCCTCTAGCAACCTAATTCTTTTTGTATTCACCTAGTCGGACCCTGAGGATGCTAGGCATGTCTTTATTTTGGGGTAAAACACCCCAGAAATTATGTTTTTCATATTTCTGGAAAAAGTACTTTCGCAAAGTAGTGTCGAACGTGTGACACTGTCGAATGAATTTGCGAAAGAAAGTTCGACACTACTTTTCCAGGCTGTGTGAAAATGACAGCAATTCTTTGGCACTCTGCTGCAAAAGAACGGTTTGGTCTTTTGGGCTGAAATTTACAAGGAATGCAGCCAACATGTTACAGATGTGCCTTTCAGTGCTTCGGTGAAAAAATATTATACAGCGGCAAAGTGACGGTATTCCAAAGTTGACGCTTTTTCCCATACGATAACATTACGGCGTCCGCCGCATTACAGGAATCCTTTGGCGCCCTGCTGCAAAATAATGGTTTGGTTCCCCCACAGGATAACATTACAGCGTTCGCCACGCCTTTCAGGGCCCGTATCTCGGAAACGGTGCGAGATACAGACTTTTTGTCGGAAAAATGCTTAGCCCTCCTATTGGGGGCTAAGTATAAAAACTAGCCAGGAAAGTCATAAATCATATGACTTTTAAATTTTTTTTCTACGTCATACGGTTCCTGAGATATAAGCAATTTAGTATTCCAACCCCTCATTTTCTGCTCCGAGACCCATTATTATGCATACATTCTTTGTACTCACTGTCTTTCTCTGTGCAGCTTTTGGGAAAACCAGCCTGTGCGCTTGCATTACTGTTACAGTTGCTCTCTCGCTTGTGTCCATACCCATTTCACTTACTGTTTCCATCTACGCACCATGTGCGTTACTCCTCTCTCGTGATTTTCATTTGCGCTATGCTTGTGTTATTTTTAACTATTTGTGTCTACAGTACTGTTTCTCTTTCTGTTTCGCTTTGCGTCACCATGCGCATTACCAGTTGCGTTTGCGGGCACCATGTCACTATGTGACAAGATATCATGTGGCGGGAGCGCGGGGCCCCCGCTGCATTACATTCACTATTTCTTGTTATCATTCTCAAAAAGAAGGGAAATTAGAGGTGAAAAACTCAGTTTAATGCATTATTTAGGGTTGTTCCACAGCGACAAAAGTGAGGAAATTCAGTGTTAGGGTTGAAAGCCCTCCTGGACCCTCATCCCCAACGGCATCGGTGCGCATTGGGGTTGTTGGTCCTAACTCTCACCCCATTCTCCTATACCTCTGCTGCTTTACACATGTGATGGGGTGAGAGTTATGGCCGGCAACCCCAATGCACACCCCGATGCCGGCTGGGGGTGTGGGGGGGTCCTAGGGGGGCTTTCAACCCTAACACCGAATTTCCTCGCTTTTGTCACTGTGGAACCCCCCTAACTAATGCATTAAATGGAGTTTTTTACCTCTAATATATATATACACACACACACACATGTGGACATACAGAACTTAGTAGACATGGGTCGATACAGCTCACCATAAGTCTATCCATTATATTCAGGGACACTGGTTTACCGGGATTGAGAAAGGGCATATTCCGTTTTGCACATTGTAAAAAACGGCATTGTCACCGGTGTCTGCTAAGCCAAAATCCGGTTTTACCAATATTTGGTTCTGTGTACTTTATTTAACAATGTTTAACTCTGCTAACATGCATTTTAGCAATTTTGACCTCCACTATCACTATTGCACATCCTTCCATCCTTGTACCAATTTAAAGTTATTTTATGTACAAGATGTGATGGCAGCAGCAGCACTATAGCCCCCATCACTAAGGTATGATGGAAGCAGCACTACGGCCCCATCCCTCAGGTGCGATGGCAGCACCAACAGCACTATGGCTCCCATCCCTCTGGTGTGATGGTGACAGCAACAGCACTACGACCTCCCTCCCTCAGGTCTGACAGAAGCAGCAGCACTGTGTCCCCCATCTCTTAGGTGTGATGGCAGCAGTACTACATTCCCCATCTACCAGTGGTGATGGCAGAAACACTACAGCCCCCACCCCTTCGGTGTGATGGCAGTAGCAACAATGCAGTCCACATCCCTCTTGGGTGATGGCAGTAGTGACAGCACTATGATCCCCTTTCTTCAACACCCACACCCCACATGCACAAGTTATAAATGACTTGGTCTCTTTGCTTGTTAGAACTCAGATGTGAATTAATCTGAACTATCACCGCTAAGGTGGACTACCTTTGTTTTTTTCCTATCTATAATTTAACTGCCTGAATTGGATTTCTGCCTGTGACACCACTGACCAGGGTTAGGGAACAGACTTGGGTGTTAGAGGGCCAGCTGGTGGGTGAAGGCTTGAGTGTCCAATGACCACTCACCTTCTCCTGGGACGGAGGGTTGAGTTCATGGCTCAGCATTTGCTGGCCCCTGGTGGAGGCCAGAGGCATGACAACATGTCGGCCCTCACTGTGGGAGGGAGCGTGACGGACGTTGGCTTGTGCCTTGACATCATATGGCCTGTCACACTCCCAAGAAAATGGGAAAACACCCGCTGGCCAACCAAAGGATGGCTGCTGGTCCCTCCATAAGCCAGAAGCCCCAGACATGTGTCTGTTCTGACCCCGACCATGCCCAGGTTACACAGGAAGCTCTTTGGGGCAATTCTCCTCCCCTGGTAGCCTCCCACAGGGGAAGGGGCACCACTCAATGAAGGGTTACGTTGGGTTACCTGGTAGCACAGCAGTAAGGGGTAGTGGATGGTGGTCGGGACTCAGCAGCGGTGGTAGGGGGCCTTGGCAGGCCTCAAGGAGTGGATGGCCAGGGGGTAGGAGGAGCAAAAAAAAAAACTGCTTGAATTTGCTTCTTTGAAATAAAGTGTCTTCACCTAGCAAATCCACAAGTGATTAGTGGAGGACCTTCAAATGGATTCATGCATCTCCCAGACATGTGGATGCCTTTGTTTTTACTTGGTGTCCATGAAAAGGGTGTCTCCCAGTTTTCATGTCTGAGCTCAGATGTGAATTGAGCACCAGTCTGCCCACCAACATCATGCAGCCCCTGGGGTCTTACCTTCTATATGTCATTGAATGTGCTTTTAACATCCACTGGCCAAACATAAGTACATTTAAATTCTTAACATTTGCTTTTTGTTGAAGCAGTCTATCAGAAAACTTTTTGTTGTCACAGAGACTGAAACAGCAGATGGGAGAAAAGGTGCAAATGATCCAATTCACCTAAATGGGGTGCTGACTGTGAAGTCTTTTCATAAGTAGTGAGGCATTTATTTCCTTGTGAACATACTTTCATTCAGACTAGTTTTCATTCAAACAATTGAGGAGCCCACAGGAGCTCCTGAGCATTACCTGGGGTGAAGCTAGGGGATACCCAGCCTAGGGATCTCTGAAAAGTGGAGACTGATGCTGTGAGAAGGGGGCATGGCAAGAGAAAATAAAAACATTTAAAAAGATGCTGAAATCTTAGGGATTCTGTGCAGTGACATGCAATTTCCGTGAGGCACCAGTACAAGAATTCAAAATCCACGAACCAAGCAGGATTCCGTGATTGTTACCGTTAAAAATGGAAAACCAGGGTCCTGATTATATTCCTTAAGATGTCCAGATTTATAGTAATTATCTAGTTTTATCTTAAACTCTTCCATGCTCCTGCTGCCAATAATTTCAACTGGTAGTGAATTCCAAGTGGATACCACCCTTTGATTGAACCAATGCTTCCTTTTGTTGGTCCCGCAAATACAGTGGTCCTTTTTGATAGCTTTCTATCCCTGCTTGAAACACTTCAGCCCTTCTCTGCCCCAAGGTACCACCTCTAACCTGCCACTTCTGTTCCCCATGGCTTCACCCACCGTAGCAGAGATCTGAAGGAGGAAATCACCCCTCCCTGCAAATGCAGGATTCAGTCATGCAGCAGGACTGCATGACATAAGGCACAAGTGTACCAGGGCCAACATTTAAACGGTCTCTGTGATTTGTAGTCCTCCCAACACCCTCCACTCATTTGGTGATGCAGCACAGCCCCCCAGGTGACTCTGCGAACATGCAGCTTATCCTGGAGGGTGCAAGTTCCTGGCCCACAACAGCGATCACTGCAGCAAACATGGTGCCATCTCTTCCCTGGGATGGGTGACACTGGCAGAAACTTCCCAGGCTGGCTTCCCACCCAGAGTCCTCTCTCAAACACAGGCTGCAGGCCTGGAAGCATGTCCCGTGGTCTCTGGGCCAAGAGATGGACCACTAGTGGTCATTTGTGTTCAGACTGTTTTGACCAGACTGAATAAGCAGGAGGCATGCACAGTAGTGACTGCCGAGGTGCTAACTGTATACAGCCAAGGAGAGGAAAAGGGACTCCACGCCACAACTTTTAATGACTGATTGAAGGCATATGGAGGATGCCTTCGGCTACACTGGGGACCAGCCTGGGAGGATATAGGGCAATAGACCTTTTGAGGCAGGCTTGCCCTTTTCCAGTTCTCCACAGGTCAGGAAGAGCTGAGTGCTAACCTGCCTGTGACCCTTTGTGTGACCCAAGTAGTAGCTTATAGCTCACTTGACATCTAGGCTGTGCAGTCCACATTCTCCTGAACTAGAGTGGTCAGTAAAAAAAAAAAATTGACTAAGTAATGGACTAATTTAAGTGGAAGTCCGAAACCACCTTGGGCATAAAGTTTCTGTTAGTCCTGAGGACTACCTTGTCCCTATGGACTGATATGTAATTTGACTCAGCGGACAAAGCCTGGGGCTCACTGCTCCACCTAGGTGAGGTGAAGGTTACCAGGAACACTGTTTTCCATGTTGCATACTTAAACTCTGCTGAAGACATGGGCTCAAATGGTGGTTTCACTGCTAGCCAATGCATATATTGAGGTCCAATGCTGGGGTGTGTTCCCTGTGAGGGGAATGCAAATGCATGAGACCCTTGAAAAACTTACTAAACACATGATTAACTGCCAGAGATGACCCCTTACCAGCTAAAAGGTAAGCAGAGACAGCTGATAAATGCATTTTGAGGGCGGAAGGCCTAAGGCCAAGAGAATGAAGCTGTGTCATGTACTATAGGATGACAGACAATCCAGCCTGGTAACAGTCCATCTTTTTTTACTGGCACCATTTGGAAAAACCTCCTCCATTTAGAGGGGTAAATGTTTCTGGTAGAAGGATTTTCTAGAAACCCTGAGAACCTCCAGCACCCCTTTAGAAAGGTGCAAATCTGAATACTCTTAAGTCCTCAAGAGCCAAGCCCTGAGCCTGAGAGACCGGAGATTGGAGTAAAGGACCCTGACCTGCAAGGAGGTCAAAAGGATGTGCCTCCTGGGTAGAGAGATTGGCCTGGAAATTGACAAGGTCCGCAGTAGAAAATACCATGGCTGTCTGACCCAATCTGGAGCAATGAGGTTCACTGTCACTGATTGAACCCTGAGCTTGTTCAGCACTCTGAGCAACAAGGGAAATGGAGGAAATGCATACAGGATACCTGTTTAATACAACAGCAGCGCATGCAGAGGGACTGTGCCCACCGCAGAAGGCCTGTGACAGAATTGTGGTAACTAGTGATTGACTGGGGTTGCAAAGAGGTTCACTTCTGGGGTACCCCAACTTCTGATCACCCCTTGTACTCATGGTGGTTTTGGTTCATCCTGCTGAGAGCGTCTGCCAGGACATTGCCCTTCCCTGGGAGGCGGACTGCTGAAAGGGAGAGTCCCAGGGAGTGAGGCAGACTCCACACTTTCATAGCCACTGTGCACAGCAGGGACGACTTTGCACCCTCTCTCAAAACAAACAGTTTTCCACAACGCTCACAGCGTTTTCGAGTGCTAAGACAAAGGTGAGGCACACCTAAGAATGCAATTCAAAAACAAACAAGTCATCCTGCAGAAACAAAGGTACTATTAGTCCCAAAAAGCTGGAAATAAACACTCCATTCGTGATGTGAGCTCAACAGCTTTATTGCTGCATGGACATACAGGTACTGGCTTCGAAACGCCAATGCTGTTGGGTAATTCCCAGTACCTGGATGTCCATGCAGCAATAAAGCTGTTGAGCTAACATCACGAATGCAGTGTTTATTTCCAGCATTTTTGGGATTAATAGCACCTTTGTTTGTGCAGGACAACTTGTTTGTTTTTGAAAGACTTTGTGCCCCCTTGCTTGTTTATGCAATACATTGTGGTTGTATTGTCTGTCCTGACCCAAACCACCTTGAACTGAAACACTGCAGCGAAGGAATGAATGTTTAGATAAGCTGCTCTGAGTTCCAGCAGGCTCTATGTGAAGCAGGGACTCTTGATGGAGCCAGGTACCGTGTGCAGTGTGTCCCCCTAGGTGTGCACCCCACCCTAGGAGGGAGGCATCTATTGTTAACAGTTGCTGGTGGCAGCTGGAGGAAAGGCACACTCTTCCCTGAGGTTGTTTTTTTCCTGCCACCATTGTAGAACTTGCCACAGGGAACTTGTGACTGAGACCATCTTTGACAGGGAATCTCTTGTTTGGGAACAGTGAGACCTGAGATGGAACTAAATGCCTCTCAACTGGAATCCTGACTCTGAAACTGTTGCTGCAGCCATGTACCATAACAGCTGTAGGAAATGCCTCACTGGTCTGGGGGTATGCAGCTGGAATGAGCCTGCCAGCTGCACTAAGCTGACTATCATTCCCTGCAGGAGAAAAACCCTTCTTCCCAGAGTGTCCAGCTTTTTTTTTTGCTTTTAATTTACCAGGAGACCCAGAGACCCAATGTACACTGGGTATCCTGGACAGAGATCAGTGTATACATACCCACTGAGGAGACTGGGCTACCACCAACCAGTCATTCAAGTATGGGGAGACCATAACCGCTTGCCTCATTAGGTGTGTTACCATCACTGCTAGGCACTTGGTAAACACCCCTGGAGCAGAGGTAAGGCTGAAAGGAATGGCTCTGAACTATATGTCCTTAAAATCCAGGGATGTTGGTCCAGTCTCCCTTCCTGAGTGTAAGGAGGATGGTAGTCAGAGTGACCATTCTTAACTTTGCTTAGTTAAATGTTTCTGATAGACTGGCAAGTCTGATAACCTTGACCTTGGTTTGAGCAGGATCTTGAACCTGAGGGCAAGCCCCTGGCACACCATCTCCAGGAACCGTCCGTCTGTAGTTATGGATTCCCAAACACGGAGGTAGTGGGGCAGCCTGCCCCCTACTGGAAGTGAGGGAGTGGCTCTGGCAGACCCCTCAGAGGTCTGCTTAGTCTGTGCACTTGGCCGAGTGCTGAGGCAGTATGGCTGCTGCTCATTCTGCCTCTGATGTACACTCTCTGAGGTTGATAGGCAGGCGATGCCTGGGCCTAAAACAAAAAGTCTGTAATGGGTTCTACCCATGCTCCCTCTGCCTTGGTAGTTCTGGGGTGTTGCTGCTTTCTCCTTTGCAGCAGCACTCTTACAAGCTACCCTATACCCATCCATCTCTGGCATCCACTGCCATTCTGAACTGACATTTGGACACCTCTATGCCCTTAGCAATGTCTGAAAAACATTCTTTTCTTTTTAATATTTTGAGACATATGCCATGTGAGTGGCCTGTCTAATGGACAAAGAGGCACCTAAGTGGTATTTCTTGCTCATGGAATCCACTTTCATGGAATCGTTCCCTGCCTTATTTAAAGCCACAGCCTACACCCCTCTTCATGGCTGGGGTGCTCTGCTCCCAACAGCCACCCAATACTTCCTATCCATCCTCCTGCTGGGGAAATGGAAGCAGGGTCTTATAAAAATTCTAGAAGGCTGTCTCTTCAGAGACTTGTGGATGGGCAGCACCAGTCTTTTCGCTACTGGCACATGCATCTTTGCCATACAGTCTGGCTCTTCTTCCTCTTCTGTGGAAACCTGGGTGGAGAGAGTCCAGTGTCTGCGTACACCTCAGCAACTGTTCAAATGAACCGGGAACCAAGGAGGAACCCATGTCCTGAACCGAGGTTTGTGAACTGGAACCGTAGTACCGGTTGCAGTGCCTGTAAAACATTTTTTTTTTATAGCGTTTGCTATTTATCGTCGGTCAGGACCGACGGGTTTGTAGGTTGCGGTTCCTGAATCGAATGTTTTTCTGTTCTTTAATCGGGGAACAATCACCCTGGTTAGAGGGTTCTGCATCCGGTTCCTTCGGTATGTACTATGAGGGGAGGAAGCTAAGTCCACAGCTGGGTTAGCAGCCTTCTTGAACATGTTTCCTACAGTCGGTTCCAATGCCTATTAAGCGCCAACTGAGGAAACACCCCTTGCTTTATAGATTTCACCATCTGCCTTCAGGTGGTTAAACCCTAGGCAAATAAACACAAATTAAATGAGGAAGGAAGAGATGTTCACAGCTGGGTCAGCAGCCTTCTTGAACAGGTTTCCTACAGTTGGTATCAATGCATGTTAACGGAGGAAAAAAATTCTGCTTTTATAGACTTTACAATGTTCAAAGCTGGAAAACCCATTGGGCCGGTTCTTTTCTTGAGTTAAGACGAAAACCAGTAAAAACTCCAAGAAATGGGTCTATTGAGAATCATAAATCCACACTAATGAAAAAAACTTTACAGTGTATTTTTATTGCTTTATTTATTATATTTTGCAGTCAGTTCAACAACCGTTGAGAGAACCAAGAGTTACCCCGGCTTCCCTCAAATAACAAATTAAGCAACCGGCCCAAGGAAAGAATAAAATACAGAAATGTACTTTTAGAATTTTAAATAAAAGTTTGGTTCCCTCCCAGTTAAAAGAACTGAAAAGGCCAGCCCAATGGCTCTGAGGGTTGAGACGGTGGACGCCACACCTCGCTTCATGCTGGAGACCCGGGTTCGGTGACAGACTCGGGCAGCCGGAGGGTCGGCAGGGGAAGAGAGGGATTGAGCGCCCAACGGTGCCTCTCCCTCTCTAGGAAGGGTTGAAGGTCTGTCCCGCTGCTCTATCGCCACCTCCTGGGTGAACCCAGGATTGGCGATGCAGATCGGGACACACAGCGGAAGGGGCAGCGCCAGTCAAAAGCCCTGGGGAGGAGTTGCATCTCGACGCAGGCCTCCTCATTGGCTTGCCCAGTGTGCCGGCGACTGTGGGGGCAGGGGATCACCAGAACAGGAGAAAATGGACCCCGTCACTCCTAGGTGATGACTCCTCCGAAGCCAGACCACGTCACCGGCACTCACCGGGGCAGATTCTGCTGTGTCCCACTCACTCCACCATTGCTAGGGGGAAGGCTTGAGGATCCCTTCCCCCGCCCCACCTGGGGGGTACACCGGGTTACCTGAGGGTCTCTCAGCGGACGGACACTCTAGGAGCAGACTCCTGGGGGCACCACGGGACCTTGTGGAAGGCGACTTGAGGAGCTCTGAATGAGTGGAGGGACAGTGCAGTACACGGATAAACATTAGGTTAAAAAAAAAAAAAAACCAAAATGAAACCTAAAAAACTTATCGGAATAACACTAAATCTAAACTAGTTTACCTGTAAACCGAAGACAGTGATTTAAAAAAACAAACAGAAAATGGAAATTACGTATCTACCGTAATTCTTCATCTTCTTGGACGAAGTCTCCACCACTCATTCACACTAATGGGAGTACGCCACAGGTGCTAGGACCCAGCGGGAGGAAACTTTTTCAAGGAGTGCCAGAGCCTGAGCCCGAGATGGAGCTCCGAGGAAGTGGCACCACGAGCCCGGCATGTGTGGTAATGACTATCTCAGCGTCAACCCTCGAACTACCTCAGTAACTTTCCCCCCCTAAGGAGATGCAGCGTAACTAACCTAGAAGAACTAACCTGAAAATCAGACATAAGATAGTCCGAAAGACCCATGTAAGAAAGGTCAACAATAAAGTCTTCACAGCTCAGCCACTGAGGGAGTGAAGACCAGAAACAGAGAAGTGAGCTCGGGGGATGGTGGGTGGGCATGTGAATGAGTGGTGGAGACTTCCTCCAAGAAGATCAAGAAGTACGGTAGGTACATAATTTCCATATCTTCCTGGACATAACGTCTCCACAACTCATTCACACTAATGGGAGAGTACCGAGCTAAATAATCCCCCGAGACGGGCGGCAGGAGATAACAGAGCTCATGTGCTTAGGACAGAAGTCCATTAAGAGCTGTCCTGCCAAATGACTGATGCCGTCTGGCATGGACATCCAAGGCATAGTGCTTAACGAATGTATGCATGGAGCTCCAGGTAGCCACATTGCAAATATCTGCAATAGGCACATTACGGATTTTTGCCAGAGATGCCGCGACTGCTCTGGTAGAGTGAGTGTACACTCTGTCTTCCAGTTTGACCTGTCCCACAGAATAAAAGTGGTGAAGGCATGCCATCAGCCACGCTGAAATGCACCTGATGGCAACTGGTGGACCCAGCCGGGTCGTGCTGAAGGAAACAAACAGTTGTTGAGCCTTGTGAATTTCCTTCGTTCTATCTAGATAGAACCGCAATGCTCTCTTTATATCCAGTGAATGAAGGGTATGCTCCCCTTCATTCTGGAAGTTCGCAGAGTAGGTAGGGAGGACCAAAGGTTGGTTCAGATGGAATTCTGAGACAACCTTAGACAGAAACTTAGGATGATTCCTAAGGACTACTTTGTCCCTGTGAAATACCGTGTACTGGGCGGGGGGGGGTCTGTGACCAGTGCGTGTATTTCGGAGACTCTACGGGCCAAAGTAATGGCCACCAGGAGGGCCATTTTCCAAGTAGGGAACTTCAACTCGCAAGTAGCTAAAGGCTCAAAAGGTTTATGAGTGAGCATGTCTAGCACAATGTTAATGTCCCAGGCTGCAACTGGATATCTAATAGGAGGTCTAGTGTGCAGAATACCTTTATGAAACCTCTTAACTATGGGCAACTGAGCCAGTGACATGGAAAGTACCGGCTCATGATATGCCGAGATGGCACAAAGATGAACTTTGACTGTGGAGTATTGCAGACCTGTGTTTGAGAGGTCTAAGAGATACTCCCAAGACTTTATTTGGTGAGCAGGAAAAAGGATTCCAAGAGGAATTTGCACACCAGATAGAGAAATGCTTCCATTTAGCTGTGTAGGTTTTTCTGGTGGCCGGCTTGCATGCGGCCAAAAGAATATCTGAAACTCTACGAGAAACATTAAACCTATTGACCTCTATCTCCTCAGGAGCCAAGCGTGAAGGTGAAGCGACCTCAGGTTGGGATGGACCACACGACCCTGGGTCAGAAGGTTCGACTGAAGGGGAAGCATTTCCGGGGGGGGGTTCTGATAGCATGTTGAGGAGCAGGAACCATATCTGCCGAGGCCAGAAGGGGGCAATGAGAAGCATTCTGCCCCCCTGGGAATTCCAATTTGAGCAGTATCTTCTGAATTAGGGGAAGAGGAGGAAATGCATATAGAAAGCATTTTGTCCACCACAGCCTGAATGCATCCTGACAAAAAATGCCAGGTCCTGGATTTCTGGAGCAGAAGAGAGGCAGTTTTGCGTTGAGTGGGGACGCAAAAAGGGTCCAGGTCTGGAGTTCTCCATTCTTTGAAGAGTGACTGAACGACGGCTGAGTCAAGAGATCACTCGTGAGGATCCACCTCCGCTCCACTGAGACGATCTGCCAGCTCGTTTTGTACTCCTGGAAGGTAAACCACCTGAATCTGAGCCTTGTGCTCCAGGCACCATTCCCACACTCTCACTGCTTCTCTGCATAATGGGTAAGAGTGTGTGCTGTCCTACTTGTTGATGCAATACATCACCACCTTGTTGTCTGTTTGAAGGAGAATGTTCTTGTGACAGAGTATGTCCTTCAAAGCTCGGATTGCATAGAGGACGGCTCTCATTTCCAGGACGTTTATGTGAAGTTGAGACTCATCCTGGGTCCACGTACCCTGGGTGTGGAGATCCCGACAGTGAGTTCCCCAAACCATCAGGGATGCATCTGTGGTAATGGAGATCTGATGGTCCAGAGGGGCGAAGGGATATCTTTCCAGAAGGTTGTCCTCCTGAGATCACCAGGCGAGTGACCTTTTTAGAGGTTCCGTCACCTTGATGAGAAAGGACTGAGAGTGAGTGGTTGGGGACCACTGAGTAATGAGCATCCACTGAGAGGTTCTCATGTGAAGACAAGCCAAGGGTACAGTGAACACCGAGGATGCCATGAGGCCCGGCATTTGTTTCATCGAGATAGCTCGAACCAAGTTGTGTTCTCTGATGTATTGGGCCATCTGTAAGATACTGCTCCTTCTGTCCTCTGGAAGAAAAGCTTTCACACAGGAGGTGTCCAGAAGAGTTCCTATGAAGAGGAGCTTCTGGGAGGGCTGCAACTGTGACTTCTCAAGGTTCAGTAGGACTCCTATGGACGTGAGGAAGTCTGAGGCCGTGGCCACAGCCTCCAGAGTCTCTTGCCTGGAAGGACTTCCTAGAAGCCAGTCATCCAGATATGGGAATACTTGTATTCCGATTTTCCTGCGGTGCACCGCGAGAATTGCACAACACTTTGTAAAAACACGAGGCGCCAAGGACAGCTCAAAGGGCAGGACTCTGAACCGATAGTGATGACCCAATGCCCCAAACCTTAGGTATTTGTGGTGCTTTGGGTGTATGAGAATGTGTTGGTAGGCATCTTTCATGTCCAGAGAGGCTAGCCAATCATGTCGATCAATCAAAGGTAGCAGGGTACTGAGTGATATCATCTTGAACTTCTCCTTGTGTAGGAACTTGTTTAACTTTCTGAGATCCAGAATGGGGCGCATGCCGCCGGTTTTCTTCGGGACCAGAAAGTAATGGGAGTAGAAACCTGTGTTCCGTTGATCCAGCAGAACAACTTCTGCTGCCCCATTGTTCAGAAGGCCTTGTACCTCGGAAGCAAGAAGGTCTGACTGTGCCGCCGACAGCCTGGGCTGTCGTTTGGGAGGATGATCCGGAGGGGTTTCCTAAAGATTGAGAGAGTACCCCTCACGTATTATCCTGAGGACCCATTTGTCTGATGTTATAGATTTCCACTGTTTGTAGAACTAAGTCAGACATCCTCCCACTGCTGAGGAGGAGTCTTCCCTCGGGCAGCTGAGGTGGGACCTGAGCTGGAAACTCAGAAGGTGGCACTGGGCGCTTTTGGGCTCTGTGCCTTCTGTTGCACTTTCTTTTGCGGCTGAGGTTTCTGGTTTCTGTTAAAACCCCCTCTGCCTTTGCCCCGAAAGAACTGACGGTTATGAAACTGGCACTTGTTCCCACCCCCTCGAGAGAGGGCGGGCGTAGGTCTTGCTGTCTTAATGGCAGACCTAGTCTTCCGTGTGGCCCTTAGTGCTTGCTCCACCTGAGGTCCGAACAGATACATACTGTCGAAAGGTAAGGCCATTACTTGCTGTTGGGCGTCATTCGTGAAGCCCGGAGTACACAGCCAAGAGTGGCGATGGGTGCAAATGCCAGCAGCAGCCACCGCCTGGGAAGCAGTATTGAAGGTGTCCATTGCAGCTTTAACCTGTTGGTTATTGGACTCGATACCCCTAGTTATAGTTTGAAGTTGCTCTGAGTTAACCTCTGATTTGGGTAGAGCTTCTACCATTGCTTTGAGCGAATGTCAAAGAACATACTCTTATTGAGAAAAATAGCCCTGGTACAGGTAGCTGGCAATGTGCATGCCTAGGTTTGAGGCAGCAAAGTCTCTCTTAACTAAGGTATCTATCTTGCGAGATTCTTTATGGGATGGACTGTAGATTCCTGAGGGAGGCAGCCTTATCATTCTCTGCCAGGACCACTATGGCATCAGCAAAGGCTTGTGAGGCCAAAATGGGGTGATCCTTGGGAGGGGCATATTTCCTATCTATGGACTTGGCCACAGAAGGAATAAGAGCCGGATTCTTCCACACCA
The DNA here is from genome assembly GCA_016271365.2 of Neoceratodus forsteri. NCBI lineage: Eukaryota > Metazoa > Chordata > Ceratodontiformes > Ceratodontidae > Neoceratodus > Neoceratodus forsteri. The sequence goes on along the minus strand of CM057453.1, from coordinate 458,235,291 downwards.
TCTGTGAAAGGGCCTCGAAAGAGGGCTGTACCGGAAGGGGTTAAATTCATAGGGATTTCTAGGACATGAAGGTACTGGAGACACAAAAGCTTCCCAGGATCGATTTCTGTGATCTGGAGAGAAAGAGAAGAATTTAAATTCTTGAGCAGAGACTTAAAGGAAAGGTCCTCAATAACAGGCTCTGCAGGAGGATTGATTCCTTCCCCCAGGGCAGTGCCAGCATCAACATCATCACCCAGTCAAAGATCTGGATCGGGCTCAAAATCATCTCCTGACAGTCTGGGGGGACTGTATAGACAGGAACAGAGTGAAAACCAGGAAGAAGAAGAGAAGGAGAAAGATTCTGAGTTGAAATCCTCTGGAAACCAGACGGCGTCACACCCATTCCTGGCCCCATCGAAGCAAAGGGCGCCGAGAACAAAGAAGGAGCTGTTATAGAAAACAGTGTCGCACACGTCTCCGACAAGAGTGCGACACTGCACCCGGTGCCAATGCCACCCCCAACGCCAATGGATAGAAAAGCGCCATGCCTGCGCCACCGAGGACGGTGCCAACAGAGCCCGTGGCACCACAGATGGTGCTGACAGCACTCGTGGCGGCACAAGGGACCTCAGCGCCGAAGAAGTCAGCACCGCAGATGACGTCAACATCACAGAAGTCTGAGAACTGCGATTTGAAGTTATAGGATGAAAAGTGGCAGGAGATAAGGGCATTGGTGTAGACCACTGCACCGCAGCCATGTGAGGGGGATAGATACCAGAGCGCGGAGTCAACGGCACCGCATGACTAGGAAGACCTAACCACCCTGCCTGCCGTTCTGGAACCAAAGGGTCCAAAGGCCCCGGTGTCGGACTGGCTGGTTTGGGCAATCGGGCCAACCTCCGAGCCCACTGCTCCATAACAGCAGCCCAATGGTGAAACTGCTCATCTGAAGCCCCTCCAATAGGTGGGGAGGAGCTCCGGTGTCGAAGAGGCCGCGTACCAAAGACAAGCAACGACTCCATCTGGGAGGCAGAGACAGGCACTTGGCCCTAATAACCACCGCCTACGTGCAGACGTTCAGAGGGTGACCTTGAGTGATGCTGTTTCTTCTTGACCTGTGTGCTGAAGAAGAACTTGAGGCAATGGTGCAGAGAATGGGACCGTTCTTTTTATGCTTTCAGGAGACCACCCAGCTCCTATGCACTGGACGTCAGTTGTCAGACCCGGAGGTGGGTGATCAGACCCGGCCTGGCTAACTGAACAGCTTTCATATTAAGTCTCCCTACCGTCACCTGCCCCACTCATGGTCGACTCCGTTAATGGAGGGCTGAAGACTTCTCTCTTGTAAGTAAAACTGATTAAATATAATCGGTATTCATCGAAGATAAAATACAAAACAATAAACTGAAAACTAAGCTGCTAGTTTGAAGTTGATTCCCAGCGGGCGAGCGACATCATCACTGAAGCACACTCGCCGGAGGCAAAAAAGGAACTGAGGCGGCTGGAGGGTCAACGCCGACATAGTCATTACTGCACGCGCCAGGCTCACGGTGCCACTTCCTCGCGGCTCCATCTTGGGCACCGGCCCTCCTGGAAAAAGTTTGCTTCCACTGGGTCCTAGAGCCTCTGGCGTACTTCCATTAGTGTGAATGAGTGGTGGAGACTTTATGTCCAGGAAGATTAAACTTTACTTCCAAAAACCGAGAAAAAAATAAAAGTCTTCAAGAAGATGAAGGAGAGCTCTCAGAGGCTTCTGTACTGTTCAAGCGGGGTAAAGAATCTGACAGTTGTAGAATGTTTGCCAGGGACAGTGGTTTACCGAGCATGAGCCTAGCATTCCATCATTAGCATAGGTTCTATTAACCATTTCAGCTCCGGGGCAGTACAATGGGAGGACAATACTGCATATGTCAGAATACAGTAAGATTTCCGGGGGTCTGAACTAATAAGTATAGAAATTATTTTCTTAAAATTTTTAAAAGCCAAAGGCAACAATAATTGGGTCATAAAGATTGAAGTCGAGAACCCAACAAGTAATCTATGTAGACAGTGAAAACAATAATATAAGATTAAACAATCAAAGTGCCCAACCTAGCCAGGATGGGCCATAATGTACACCTCTGGGGTGCAACACTGCACCTGCCCACCCACATCCCAAAATAGGTTCTGAGAGGGGACACAGGGAGGGAGGGAGGTCAGAATACAGCAAGACTCCATTAGAAGAAACATTACTACGGTGAGTAATTTTTTTTTTCAAACAACTTGAAATCTTGCTGTATTCTGATTTATTGCAGACTACCAAGCAGTACCCCTTTGGAGAAGGGAACCACAGAACCTACTTAGGGGACAGGTTCTGCAGCACTGCTGTGCCAAACCTAGCATCACTTCTGGCTTGAGTATCCAGACAGTAATGCTTGCTAAATGTATGGACCGTTTTCCAGGTGGCTGCTTTACAGATTTTCAACAGAGGAATATCTCTAGCTTCTGCCAGGGAGGCAGCTGTACCCCTACTAGAGTGAGCCCTCAGGCCTGAGGGAGGCTCTTTACCCAGTTTTGTGTAGAAGAACTGAATGCATGAGACAATCCACCTGGCAATAGTTCTTTTAGTGGCAGGCCTACCTTTTGCCACTTCCCCATAACTGAGAAACAACTGGGAACAGCCATCTCTATAGACCTGTGTATGGTCTCTATAGTAGCTTAATGCCCTTTTTACATCCAGACTATGGAGTCTTCGCTCACCTGAAGATGAATGATCAGTGAAAAACAGGCAGACACATGGACTGGTTAAGATGAAAATCTCAAACCACTTTAGGAAGAAATTTTCCATTTGTCCCGAGGACCACCTTATCCTTGTGAAAGGCAATAAAGTCAGGTTCTACTGACAGGGTCTGTAATTCACCAGTTCTCCTGGTGGAAGTCATGGCTACCAGGAATACAGTCTTCCAAGTCAAGTACTTAAGCTCAGCTGAGGATAAATGTTCAAAAGGGGGCTGCATGATCTGTGCAATACAGACATTCAAGTCCCAAGCAGGAGTATGCTCCCTAAAGGGAGGCTTGAAATGAATCAGACCTTTGAAAAACTTACTGAACGTAGGGTGAGAGGCCAGTGAAGGTCCCTTCCCTGCAGAAAGGAAAGCAGAGACAGCTGCAAGATGAACTTTAAGAGTGGTAGGCTGAAGGCCTAAACCATTCAAATGGACTAAATAGTCCAACACTGTAGAAATGCCAGCAGAATCTGGTTGTATATCTTTCGGTGAACACCAGATGCTGAATCTTTTCCATTTGGAATTGTAAGTTTTTCTACTGGAAGATTTTCTAGAGACTTTTAGGACATCCAGCACTCCTTGAGAGAGATGCAGTCCTGCATACTCTAACTCTTCAAGAGCCAGGCTTGAGTCTGAGAGACTGGAGATTGCAGTACCAAATCCTCCCCTGAGAGGAAGACAGGAGGTCATGCCTCCTGGGCAGGCAAAGAGCAATTGTCACTGCTAGAGAGAGCAACCAAGGATACCAAGTTTGCCTGGCCCAATCTGGAGCCACCAGAATCACTGTGCAGGGCTGAGACCTGATTTTTATCAGAACTTTGAAAATCAGAGGAAAGGAAGGAAAGGCGTACAGGAACCTGTCTGTCCAATTCAACAGGAGAGCATCCTGGAGAACAGACCCCAGCAAGGGAGGTCTGCAACAGAACAGAGGAAGCTGATGATTGTCTGGGGTTGCAAAGAGATCTATCTCTGGAGTGTCCCATTTCTTGAAACTCATCTGAAGAACTTGGTAACTCAGGGACCACTCGTGGTGACCATGAGAAATTCTGATGAGTGCATCTGCCAGCACATTGTCTTTCCCTGGAAGATGTACTGCTATCAGAGGTGTCTGAAGAGAGTAAGCCAATGGTCATACCTTCATGGCTTCTGTGCACAAGGCCGTGGACCAAGTGCTCCCTTGCTTGTTTATGTACCACATGGTGGTGGTGTTGTCTGTCCTGACCTGCACCACTTTCCCCTGAATTGATTCTGAGAATGCCTGAAGGGCTAGAAATACAGCCCTGAGTTTCAAAAGATTGATATGAAGGAAAGACTCCTGCTGTGACCATGTGCCCTGTGCAGTGAGGTTCCCCAGATGGGCTTCCCAACCCAGAAGAGATGCATCTGTTGTGAGAATAACTGAAAGGGCCTGGCAAAGGAAGGGGACTCCCTGTCTGAGACTGTCCTCCTCCAACCACCAATGGAGAGCCTGGACAAGGGTATGAGACACTGGGATCAGCTTGGTTAGTGTGTCCTTTTTCTGACACCAGAAGGCCCTGAGGTGAAACTGAATGTCCCTCATTTGGAACCTGGCCCCCTGGACCACTGCAGTGGTAGCTGCCATGTGTCCTAGAAGCTGAAGAAAATGCCTGGCTGGCTGAGACAACAGAGGTTTGAAGGAGGCTGCCATGGTAATGAGAGCCTGCACTCTTGACAGAGGGAGAAAAGCTTTTGCCTGCATGGTATCCAGCTCTACCCAATGAAGGTAAGTAGCTGAACCGGTTCCAGAACTGACTTTGAAAGATTGAGAAGAAATCCCAGGGACCCCAAAAGCCTCTGGGTAAGAGCCAGAGCTGACCAGACTTGGTCTGAAGCCTGGCCTACTATAAGCCAGTCGTACAGGTAATGGAATACACAAATGCCTTGTCTTCTGAGGAAGGCTACCACTACTGCTAGACATTTTGTAAACATCCTTGGAGCAGATGTTAGGCTGAAGGGCATTGCTCTGAACTGGTAATGACCTGTGGGCAACTCGAACCTGAGGTACTTTCTGTGGGAGCATCTGATGGGGATGTGAAAATAGGCATCCTTGAGATCCAGGGAGGCCAGCCACTCTCCTGGTCTCAGAGAGGGAAGAATGATTCCCAGAGTCACCAGTTTGAATTTTGGCTTTGTAAGATGTTTGTTCAGATAGCTTAGGTCCCCTGTCTTTTTTGGGGTAAGGAAGTATCTTGAATACAACCCTTTCCCCCTGTGTAACAGAGGTACTTGGTCCACAGCTTTTCGGAGCAATAAGGAAGACATCCCTGCTTCCAGAGTTGCTGCTTCCAGAAGTGTGGCAGGCTTGAAGGACCTTGCTCCTAGTTTGGAAGATTGTTTGAAGCTGAGAGTCAGTCCTTGGCTTACTACTTCCAGGACCCATTTGTCTAAAGTAACAGACTTCCATGCCTGAAAGAAGTAAGCCAACCTGCCCCCACTGGAACAGGGGAGGTGACCCGGTCTGACATATCAGGGTGTCTGTTTGGCAGGAGCCTTAGGCTGAGAAGTGGATGAAGACCTGCTCATCCCTGTTCTGCCTCTCCCTCTGAAAAAACCCTCTGCTGAAAAGTAGAGGAGGCCTGGGTTTGGTAAAAAGGCATGGGAAAAGGCCTGCCCCTGCCAGCCCTAGACTGCTGCTTTTGAAGAGTAGCTTGCCTTTCCTTGGCCACTGCACTCCTGTAGGTGGTCCGGTATTCATCCATCTTCTTCATGTATGCCTCTGTCTGCTCCTCAAACAGAGAGTTCTGGTAACAGGACTGTCCAGAGCCTTAGCCTGGGTATCCCGTGACAGGCTAGTACACCTGAGCCAAGCTAACCTCCACAAGGAGACAGATATAGCCATGACTCTTGATAAGAAATACAAAATCACACATACCCCCATATGGAAAGCATCATGGGCTGTATATGCAAATCACCACAAAATATTATGCTGGTTCAACTTTAAGCAGAAATGCATGGTGCCAAAAGGCCTCTCACACAGTCTTCAAAGGGTGCCAACAGAAGACACAGACACGTGTTTCATCCTACCAGGACTCATCAGTGTACCTTGTCTGTATGACACCCTAGTGGAATGAACCAGCTACCCTAAGTTGGTCTATCTGGGTTGGGTTGTGGTGAGCCCAATAAAAACAAAAAATAAGCTAAAACACAAAGAACCTTAGTGCGTAACCACTGAGGCACGGGTTACCCCAAAGGGCACTGGCCAGGAAGCCAAGTTTCAAAGAAATACAAAATCAGACATACCCCCATAATGCAAAGCATCATGGGCTGTATATGCAAATCACCACAAAATATTATGCTGGTTCAACTTGAAGCAGAAATGCATGGTGCCGAAAAGCCTCTCACACAGTCTGCAAAGGGCACCAACAGAAGACACAGACACATGTTTCATCCTACCAGGACTCATCAGTGTGCCTTGTCTGTATGACACCCCAGTGGAATGAACCAGCTACCCTAAGTTGGTCTATCTGAGTTGGGTTGTGGTGAACCCAATGACTCTGACACTGATCATGACTCTTGATGCCACATCACTGGAGTCCACAGCAGCATGAAACTGAACCTTGGATGCCTCACTGCCATCTGTAGCCACCTGTTCCAGCTCCTTGGCAAGCTGGGAAGGGGCATTCTTAGCTAGTTCCAGAACTGTATCCCACCTCGACTTCTGGTACCTAGCAGCATAGGCCATATAAGAGGCCTGCCTGAGTATCAAGGAGGCTGCTAAGAAAAAATTACTTACCATAGTAATCTTCTTTTTTCCCAGTGATGCTCAGACATTCATAACTTTGTGCAGTCATCCTGATGAGTTGGACTGCCCGGAGAGATGGAACACATGCAAATGATGGAATTCTTTGCAAGTGAGCATCTTTCAAATACTGCCTCTACCAACTGTAGTGTTCTAAGCCCTTCACATTTGTAAGAAGCCTGGAAGTCAGGCAACATGGAAAATTTTACCATAAATTATTACTAATTAATAAAACATTTTAATAATTAGCCTAATAAACAACTTACTTGAAAAAACCTCCAAGGGAGGAGCTACATCTAAATATAATAATGGTGTTCACCATAGCATGAGAAAAACTATTTTGAGAGACAGAAAAACTCTGGTAAAACTGTCTAGCATAGAAATGTACCCAGAACGAATGGCTATGTGGCACTAGCGCTGCGGAATGCAGAGGCTGAAGTTCTGGAAGGGGAGGATGGGAGGAGTTATGAATGTCTGAGCATCACTGGGAAGAAAGAAGATCACTATGGTAAGTATTTTTTTCTTCTAACCCCAGTAATGCTCAGACCATTCATAACTTTGTGCCGACTACCAAGCAGTACCCCCAGGTGGTGGGCATAGAACTTATTTTGGAAACAGACTTTGCAGAACTGCTGTGCCAAATTAGGCGTCACTTCTGGACAAAATATCCAAATTATAATGCTTTGTAAAGGTGTGTACTGATTTCCAAGTAGCTGCTTTACAAATGTCCAACAATGGCACCTCCCTAGCACCTACAATAGTGGCAGCTGTTCCTCTTGTTGAATGAGCCCTCAGCCCAGCTGGAGACTCTTTACCTGCTTTATTGTAGCAGAACTGGATGCACTGGACAATCCACCAAGAAATGGATCTTTTTGAGGCTGGTTTGCCCATTCCAACATCCCCATATGTAAGGAAAAGTTGTTTTTTGTCTTGCCTATGGCCTTTAGTAGCTGTCATGTAGTAGCTGACAGCTCTTTTCACATCGAGACTGTGAAGCCTTCTTTCACCAGAGCTTGCATGGTCTGTGAAGAAGACAGGCAGAGTGATTGATTGGTTCAGATGGAAATCTGAAACCACCTTGGGAAGGAATTGTCTGTTTGTTCTAGGACTACTTATCCCTGTGGAAGGAAATATAGTCCTGGTCGCTTACAGAGAGCCTGAAGCTCACTGATTCTTCTTGCTGAAGTAATTGCTACCAGGAAAACTGTTTTCCAGGTAACGTGCTAAATGGGCTGTAGCCATGGCTCAAAGGAGCCGCATCAACCGTGCTATACATACATTAAGATCCCAAGTGGGCACTGGTGCCCTGTGAGGGGGGTGCAAATGCATTATGCCTTTGAAAAATCTTTTGAAAATGGGACTTGATGCTACAGATACCTTTGTCCTAGCAGACAGGTATGCAGATACTGCTGCAAGGTGGACCCTCAAGGAACTGGGTTGCAGACCTTGTGAATGCAAGTGAGTTAGATAATCCAACACCACTGAGACCCCTGCATCATTTGGGGTGAAGTTTCTAGTACAGCACCAGAAAGAGAATCTTTTCCACTTAGCAGAATAAGTTTTCTTAGTTGAAGGCTTCCTGTAACCTTTCAAAATGTTTAATACAGCGTCAGAAAGGTTCAAGCCTACATACTCTAACTCCTCAAGAGCCATGCTTTGAGGTGAAGAGACTTGAGATTTGGGAATAGCAATGTTCCCTGAGTGGAGGTTAGAAGATTGTGCCTGAGAGGCAAGCTTATTGGCCTGCTCACTGCCATGGAGAGCAGAAGAGAGTACCATGGCTGCCTGGGCCAATCTGGAGCTATCAATATTAGAGAAGCTGAGAGGGATCTGAGTTTCAGCAGCACCCTGAAACAAAGAGGAAATGGGGAATGCATAGAGAAACTTGCCCGACCAATCCAGCACCAAGACATCCAGAGGGATTGTGCCCTGGGCTGGTGGCCTGCAACAGTACTGAGGTAACTGGTGGTTCTGGTGGGATGCGAACAAGTCTATCTCTGGAACACCCCACCTGTTGAAAATTACCTGTACCACCTGCTTGTTCAATGCCCATTCGTGATGGGACCGATTGATTCGACTCAGTGTGTCTGCCAAGATATTGTCCTTTCCTGGCAGCTGGATGGCTTGCAGGGACACCTTTAAAGAATATGCCATAGCCCAAATTCTCATGGCTTCTGTGCATAGGGGACCTGATCTGGTGCCACCCTGCTTGTTTATGTAATACATAGTGGTGGTACTGTCTGTTCTGACCTGTACCACCTTGCCCATTACCAGTGTAGAGAAAACCTTTAGTGCCAGCCGCACTGCTCTGAGTTCCAGCAGATTTATATGCTGGAGGGACTCTGCTTCTGACCAGGTACCCTGAGTTGTGTGCCCCTAGATGGGCACCCCAGCCCAGCAGGGATGCATCTGTTGTGAGGATTAGTGAAGGATCCTCCTTTTGGAAAGGGACTCCTTGTCTTAGGTTGGATTCCTTTTTCCACCACAAGACAAGAGGGCTTGTAACAGGGGCCTTGTCACTGGAATGAGCTTTGAGAAAGGGTCTTTTTTCTGACTCCAATGAGTCCTGAGGTGAAACTGGATGTGTCTCATGTGAAACCTGGAACCCTGCACTGTACCTGTGGATGCAGCCATATGACCCAGGAGCTGCAGAAACTGCCTGGCTGTTTTTTGACCATGCAATTTGAAGGAGTTTGCTATGGCCTGAAGACTTTGCACCCTGTCTAGTGGTAAAAAGGCCCTGGCCTGCAGGGTGATGATCTCTGCCCCTATGAACTGTAACGTCTGTGTAGGGGTGAAGACATATTTTTTCTGGTTTACTATGAAACCTAGAGATTCCAGAAGATCCTGTGTAAGCCTTAGAGAGGTTGTGACCTGCTCTGGTGATTTGCCCACTATCAGCCAGTCGTCCAGGTATGGAAAGACAGTCACTCCCTGTCTTCGAAGAAATGCCACAACAACCGCTAGGCATTTTGTAAACACTCTTGGTGCCGAGGAAAGGCCGAAGGGTAGGGTTGCAAACTGATAATGACCTGATGGGAGTCTGAATCTGAGATATTTTCTGTAAGATTCCTTTATGGGGATGTGGAAATAAACGTCTTGTAAATCCAGAGATGCCAGCCAGTCCCCTTTCTGAATTATTGGTAGAATCCGAGCCAAAGTGACCATTTTGAACTTTGGCTTTTTCAGGTGCTTGTTTAAAGCTCTGAGATCCAAAACTGGCCGCCACTCCCCATTTTTCTTTGTTGTTAGGAAGTATCTGGAGTAAAAACCTCTTCTTCTCAGGGTCGCAGGGACTAATTCCACTGCTTTGAGCTGAAGCAGCTTCTGGACCTCTGCTGCTAGCAATGAGATTTGTGCTAGAGGTGGGGAGGCAGAAACCCTGGGGTTTTTTGGAGGAAGAAATTTGAACTGCAGAGACAGACCTTTGCCCACTAACCCCAGCACCCACTTGTCTGTGGTGATGGTTGACCAGCGGGGGAGGAAATGGGACAGTCTGCCTCCAACAGGTAGGGAGGAGGCGGCTTGCATCTCAGGGGTTCTGCTTAGGCTGGGGCTAAGGTTGTGGCTGAGTCCCTCGCCTAGATCCCCTTCTACTCCTACCCCTTGAGTAGCCCTGAGGGGGGTACTGCTGGTATTGGGACATGGCTACCGGCTGGAAAAAGGTTGTGAAAAAAGGGGCGCACTTAGCCCCCTTCCATAGGGCCTAGTGGATGAGGAAGCTCTGTCTCTAACAGAGTTACTTCTATAAGTAGCCTTATATTCATCCACTTTTTCATATAGGCCACTGTGGACTCCCAAACAGTAGATTTCCTTCCAGTGGGAAATCCAGGGCCTTTGACTGGGTATCCTGAGTGAGATTTGTGGCCCTAAGCCAAGCAAACCTCCTCTGGGCCACTGTATTAGCCATCCATCTGACTGCAGTGTCATTCAAATCAGCTGCCATTTGGAACTGGCACTTGGCCGCCTCTAGCCCAAACCTGGCAGTTTCTGCCAGGTCATCTGACAAGGGTGGGGTGGCCTTCATGGACATTGCCATTACCGACTGCAAGTACCGACTGCCACAGGGATTTCTGATACTGGGCAGCATAAGACTGAAAAGTGGCCTGTCTCATGGCCAAAGAGGCTGACAGATAGCCCTTTTTGGCCATGCTGTCCAGTTTTCTGGAGTCCTTGTCCGGAGGGTGTGAGGACAGAGGGACCTTAGCCTTATCACAGGCAGCTTGATGTATAACCCCTTGATGATCAGGGTGGGAGAAAAGGAATTCAGCTCCCTCCCTGTTCAGCTGATATTTTTTATCTATTCTCTTGTCAATAGGAGGAATAGAGTTTGGGGTCTGGAGGAGCTTCATAGCATCCTTCTTAAATAATTTATATACTGGAAGGAGGAGGGCTTTTGTGGGTGTTAAACCCATCATACTGAGGTACTCAATCTCCTCCTCATCTTCCACTTGCTCTGTTGTGTTGATGTCCAGAGCATCTGCCATTCTTCTTATAAAAGAAAAATGGGAGGAAAAATCCTCAGATACTCTGGGAGGAGAGCCAAGTTCCTGCTCAGGGGAAACCTCTGGGGGAATAGGTTCATCCTCCTCATAAATGTCATCATCCCCTTCGAAATATTGTTGCTCTGGAGCAGGAGACAACACAGAAGCAGCAACCTGAGGACCCTGGGGAGGGGCAGGAGGCTGAGGGATGATGCTTTGCAGAGCCTGGATAATTTAGAACGCCTGGGCTATGTCTTGAGCCGAAGGCATGACAGGCTGCTGCGCAGAAGTCCCTGGTTTAGCAGGAGAGGGTTCTGCATGTTTGAGCTTCTTTAATTTCTTTGAGGGAACCTGGGAGTCAGCCGGTTCTTTCCCTCTTTTTGCCCCTTTTTCACCCGTATCAGGGGCAGGGGTAGAAGCACTTGTCAATTCAACGACAACAGACTGGGGTGTCAGCTGGTCAGAGCCTGAGGGACCGCTTGGAAACTTTTTGTGAAGCCTTTCAAGGCGTTTTTCAACATTTTTTTCTGGGAATGTTTTGCATATTTCACATTCCTGGTCCAAATGTTCAAACCCAGACAAGCTACATAAAGGTGTGCTGTCTGCCTTGGCAAACACATCTGCACACTTCAAACAGTTTTTAAAACCAGGTTCACCGGTTCTCTTTTTAGGTTTCTCAGTCATGGTAAAATATAAAATGAAAAACCTCAACCGTTAATACCAAAAGCTAATGCGGTTATTTAAACAGCTTAAAAAGCTTTTACTTTTTTTTTTTGCGGTCGGTTCAGGAACCGATAGGGAACCAACCGATGGAACCGAGAAAGGAGATGAAATATGAACCGGTTCAGCGGTTCTGTAACTGATGAAAAGCGGTTACAAATAAAAACTTTAAGGACCAAATTTAAATGAAAATGAATAGGTTCTTTAGTTAGAGAACCGAAAGAAAGTTATAATTAGCTCGGATCCCTCACGGTTATACCAAACTGCGAGGAACCGAGAAAACAACAATTTAAACAATAATAAACTATATAAAACTAACAAATTAGTAGAGGCAGTAAAAGAAACTAAAAATACTTACGTTTTTTAAACTTTTTCTTTCTTCTTCACACGAAAGAGGGCAACAGAGACTCCGAGCGACCAGACTTTCAGGCGGAGAGAAAAATCTGAAGGGCTTAGAACACTACAGTTGGTAGAGGCAGTATTTGAAAGATGCTCACTTGCAAAGAATTCCATCATTTGCATGTGTTCCATCTCTCCGGGCAGTCCAACCCATCAGGATGACTGCACAAAGTTATGAATGGTCTGAGCATTACTGGGATTAGAAGTACTGTTTCTTAGCCATAGCATCCACCTTCCTGGAATCCTTCTCTGGGGGTGTGAAACCAAGGGAATGTTAGCCTTGTCATAGGCTGCAGCCTGCACTACCCCAACATGGCTGCAATGATTATACAAGAATTACATACCAGAACCTGACAGCATATACCTTCTGTCCATTTTCTTATCCACAGGAGGTGCAGAAGTGGGAAGCTGTAAGATTTTTTTAGTCTGTGTCCCCAAAGATTTATGCAAGGGAATAGACAGCCTTTTTGACTCTGGGACATCCATCATCTCCACAAAGTCAGGTTCTTCGTCTTCTTCTTCAGAAGCTTCCACAATTGGTAGCTGGAGAGTGTCTGCCACCTTTTTGTAAAACAAAAAGTGGGAGGGGGACTCAGAAAGTCTCGGAGGAGAAACATCAGAAGGCCTGTCTGGGGAGATGTCAGGCTCTACTGGCTCATCTAGGCCTCCAATATCATTATCTTCGCCATCATTAGGTTCTTCTCCTTCCTCCCATTCAACTTCATAAAAAGTCTCCGGATCATATTCCGAAAAGATCTGAACCGATTCAACTGATCGCCTTCCTGAGGTAGTCGGTTCAGTTGGAAGGGGCCGAAGCAACTGAACAATAGTTATCGCTTTCGCAGTTTCCTCAGTGGTTGGGATCTGCGGTTTAGGATCTGAACCGCCCGACTTCTTTTTCCTCTTTGACGGAACCGCTCCTTCCGAGATGGACTTCCTTTTGCCCGAGGAGGTATCGCCTGTGTCAACAGGCACCTCCTCAGGTTCGGTCGGAACCAAACCGGGCTGACCATCTGGATCAATGGATTTCTCGGCCATTTTTTCCTTTAGCCTACTTAACCCTTTTTCTGAAGTGGCATTGGGAAAATTCTCACAAATTCGGCACTGTGTTTCGAGGTATCAAACCCCAGACAATAAACACATGAGGTGGGGGTTAGCCTTAGCAAAAGCCTCGCCACACTCAGTACAGTGTTGAAACCCCGTGGGACTGGTTTTCTTCTTGGGTTTCTCAGACATGGCCTTAGGTTTTTTTTAAAAGTTACCCTTAACAGCGTTCAACCCAGGTAACACAAGACTGTTTCGTTATCGATTGGTTCAGTGGTTGTGGAAAAAACAGAAAATTCAATGTTTTTCTGAAACTGAAAAATACTGGAAACCACACACTAAATCAAGACACAGGAAAAATTTACAAGAAACCAGAATTAGTTCGGTTCCACATGGGACCGACTGATGAGGAACCAAAGGAAAAACAATTTCTATCACTATCTACCTAATTACACTACCTGTACCGCAGACAGAGATTTGATACCAAAAAATAATTAAACGGTAGGACAAAACCAACCGAAAATACTGGAACCAAACTGAAGTAGCAAGGAGAAGTCTCCGAAGCATCTTCACAATTAGGCAGAGTAAAGAATCTGACGGTTACACCAGAGTGTACCAGGGACAGAGGTTTGAAAACTGAGCTTGAGCTCAACATTCTATGCTCCTGCATAGAGTTAACTCTTTCCTCTTCAGGGCAGTTCAAGTGCTGGGGCTAACTGCAATAAGTCACAATACAGCAAGACTTCATGTTGTCTGAAAGCAAGGAGGCAGGCAAAGAAGGAATAAGGTATGGAGAGCCAACTGTGCTAATGCAAGGAGTGTGGGAAATAAAATTCCAGACTCAGAGGCCATCTTGGAGGAAGCTGGCCTGGATTTGGTGGACATAATGGAGTCATGGTGCAAGCCATGACTGGGATATGGCCATACCAGGCTACTCTCTGTTCAGGAGAGACAGGGAACAGAGGAGGGAAGGAGGGGTTATACTATATGTGAGGGAAGGAATCAAGCCAATGGAACTGTAGGGGCACCTGGAGGAAAAGGAAGTACTGACATGAGGTGCTATGGGTCATCTTGGAGACAGGCCCCGGGGCTGCTATCCATACAGGGGTGGTATACAGACCTCCAGCACAGGGACAGGAGTTGGATGAGGCACTTGGAGAGGACACCATTAATGTGGCAAATGAGGAGGTGCTGCTAGCTGGTGACTTCAATCTGCCCAATGTGGACTGGAGCATTCCGGCTGCAGGTTCGGTAAGGAGCAGAGCAATCTATGACTCCCTACAAGGGGCCTTTCACAGACAGCTAGTCAACAAACCCACTAGGGATGGGACAGTGCTGGACCTGTTGCTTACAAACATGGACAGCATTGCATGACACAGTGAGTAGTCCCCTAGGCAACAATGATCGCTGTACAGTGTGGTTTAACATTAAGATGGGAACAGAGGCAAACCACACAATGAGGATCTTGGGCTTTAGAAGGACATATTTTAAGGAAATGTTAAGACTGCTTCAGAAACTGGCTAGTGGGGGAGAACAGTGAAGAAAAATAAGTGAGGGCACAATTAAGGCAACCAGCTACTTTGTGAAGGAAGAGAGTAAAAGCAAAAGGAATAAACTCTGGCTAGAGCCGATAGGGTTGCATGGGTGGAAATCTGCAGTAAAAATACTGAAAATTACCGAAGTTAAGAGCCTGAGTTAGCAAAATGTAACACAGGCTCATAAATGTGTTGTTTTGTAATATTTTTACACCACATTTTCAACATAGCCTGGTTATGACCGTGCCTCATGAAGAAGGGCAGAGCAAATGTTCAACTTTTGCCCAATAGGTGGTTTCATGCAGAGACTGCAAAACAAACTTTTGGGATGCAAAAACACATTTTTTTTTTGTTAGTTGTTTAACCAGGACTAGCACACCAAGCTGAAAGCTTTTGTACAAGTACGACCTGGGAGCACAGGGAAGTTAAGTGACTGGCTCAGGGTCACACAGTCTGCAAGTGGAAGCTGGGGGATTCAAACCCAAGTCTGATCTGTTGGATGTCACCAGATTTGCAGCTTAGAGCCTTAAACCACTGTACTATACTGCCTCTCTCCCTTTTGGGCAGGAATCAAAAAATGACAGCTGTAACACTCATGAGGTGCTGTAAAGATATGGCTAAGTTGTAAATCTGGGGTAAAAATACTGAAAATTACCAAAATTACGAGCCTGGGTTTGCAAAATTCAATGTAGGCTCATAGCTTTATTGTTTTTTTTTTTCACATATTTTTTACACCAAACTTTCAAAATAGCTGTGTTATGACCCCACCTCATGAACAAGGGCAGAGAACATTTTCAACTCCTGCCCGAACAGTGATTTTGTGCAGGGGCCACAAAATTGTCTTTCGGAATGAAAAAAAATATTTTGGCCAGGATTTGAAAAATGACGGCTGTCACAATTATAAGGTGCTGTAAAGATATGGCTAATGTTGTAAATCTAAGATAAAAATGTTGAAAAATACCAATATCACGAGCCTGCGTTAGCAAAATTAATCGTAGGCTCATAACTTGTTTTGGTTTTTTTTATATTTTTTACACCAAATTTTCAACACATCCTTCTTATTACCCCACTTCATGAACAAAGGCAGAGAAAATTTCCAACTCTAGCCCAAAAGGTGATTTTACGCAAAGAACGTGAAATCACCCTTTGGGACAGATCTGCCTAATGACAGTACCACTGTTCATGAGGTGGGGTCCCAAAGAAGGCATGTTGAAATTTTGGGGCAAAAAGTTGCAAAAATGTCCAAATTACTGCACTAAGGTCAAAACCCCACTGAAATACATTGAACCGCATTACCTGTTTCTTCAGTTCGCGGTCCAGCTTCGAAGAGTGAAGACATGTCTGTGGTCCAGAGAGGATTACGACATTGGACTTATAATTGGTAGTAAGGGCTTGGGGGTTGGAGGTAAGGAATGGCTGCAAAAGACATTGTTGGACCGATGAAAGTGAAAAAAACATATTGCAAGTACGGAGTATTCCGACACGGAGATGTCTTTTTTTGACACCCTAACATGTTGTTGGTTCCTAAGAAATGCGGGGGTGCTTTTTTCTCAAAGTAAGAGGTTTGCAGGGCTCCACCCTAAAAATATAAAATGGGCCATTGAAATCCTGCAACATCACTGGCTGAAACAACATGTCACGTGCCTATTATTCTCTGGCAACTGCACACCTCACCTAAGTACATGTTAAGATATGCTGGTATGCAGTTATAAGGGAATAATGCACAGCTCTGGAAGTTGTTAGGCAAGGGGTGTAGACTAGTAGTGCAACCACCATAGAAATAAGTGTATCATTCACTTATGATTGCATGCCCTGTTATGTGTTCTCCCTTATGGGATATTTGCCTGCTTGACCTATTAAAATAATATCAAAATGCAAAGGCACTAACTGGCAACATGGTGCTGGGATGTTCTGCTGACATTTGCCAAACTTACACCATAAAACATTGGCACTCAATAACAGTGCCTAAAGAACCATGCTCAGTAATACAGGCTTTGGCCAGAGACTGCAGTTGCCACAGATCTGGAACTGTTCAAATGAAGTGCATATGGCACATATGCCAAGGGATGAAGAGTGCCAGTTTTTCGGTCTTTTCATTTATATAGTTAGTAAGTAAATAAGTAAAAATAAAAATGTTCTCCCTAAGCCGAATAACCACACTGTTGACCAATCACACAGTCAGGTGTGCTACAGAGTCGAGCAATGTACTGGACAAAAGGAAAGGCAGATGCAACGAGCACTATGACTTGTGGAGGGTCGGGACCCAAACTGCAAAAGGTGACTGGCGGTTGCAGTGCACATGCAAATGCTGTAGTTACTCTCAGTTATGAATGGAGTATACAGCAGAGTACACAACTGGGGTCCAATGCAAAAACAGGGTTCAATAATCGGCACTTCTAATACACAAGTTCAACTTATAGCACAGTGCACTGCAGCGAGGAACACTGAACTGTACTGGCTCTCCAATAATATACTCTGGACGTATCAGATAAATGCTTGCAAAATAAGCATCAGTGCCAGACTCAACATTCACTCATCTATCTCAACGCCTATCAAAACACCTCCACCTTGGCACAGTAACTGTAACACTTCTTAAAGCTGAAAGAAAAAGCGAAGGACTGTTATTTATTTGTACTTGTAGAGCAGAAAGCAGCTAACTAAAAGAAGCTACATTTTCTTATTAATTTAACACCTGTATCTCAGCAGGAGTCAGTGTCTGTTAAGATTAAGTAGACAGATACTTTATTAGAAGTAGAAGGGGTCTTATTTAGGGTTAAAAAAAAAGAAAGAAAGTCAGTGTGCGTTCTGTGCTGGGAAAGGTACTATATCAGCTGACTTTGCTAAACCAGTAGGAGGAGAGAGAGAGCTTAATTGGCAGTGTGGCCTAGACACTATAAAAGCAGGTGACTCAAATTACAACTTCCTGTTGCTAGCCTTGCTTGTAGAGCAGAAAGCAGCTAACTAAAAGAAGCTACATTTTTTTATTAATTTAACACTTATATCTCAGCAGGAGTCAGTGTCTGTTGAGTTTAAGTAGACAGACACTTTATTAGAAGTAGAAGGGGTCTTATTTAGGGTTAAAAAAAAGAAAGAAAAGAAAGAAAGTCAGTGTGTGTTCTGTGCTGGGAAGGGTACTGTATCAGCTGACTTTGCTAAACCAGTAGGAGGAGAGAGCAATTGGGGTTGTGGCTTAGTCACTATAAAAGCAGGTGACTCAAATTACAACTTCCTGTTGCTAGCCTTTTTCCTTACTAATTGCCCTCTATCCCACCCCTCCACTCACCAACCCTAAGTCAGTTCTACTTTTATAGCCACTGGATTTGACTCTCAACAGGAACTTCCTGTTTGGCAGTAGGAAGGGAAGGATCATAGGGAAACATTGGTTTTGTCAACCCTAAAGGAAAAAAGTAGCTCACTCTCCCCCCCTAGCTGCTGGTGGTCTGATATTGAGCAAAGAAGGAGAAGGCTACTGAAGAAGATAGGAAGTTGCTGTCCCAGAACAGGAAGGGTGAGAGTTGTAAGGAGAGGAGAGGGTAAGCATACAGAGAAACAGGAGAGGGGACACAAAATAAGACATGATGAGGGTAGTGCAGTGCAATGGCTGTGGTGACAGTGTTCGGGGAGACATTCGGAGGCTGCGTTGCTGCTGCTACCCTGTTGCAGGCACCTCTCTGTTCTGAGAGGAGTTGCCCGTCTCAGGCTGACCTGGCTAGGATTCAGTGAAACCTCCTCCCCCACCCAGGGATCACCAGGGCCAATGCCACTACCTCAGAGGTTGCCAAGAAAGAGGAGAGGCTGGACCAGGGTGGGCTCAGGGAGGGAGAGGGTGGTGGAACAGAGTTTCATCCCTCCAGCTGTACCTCTCCACAATTCATTAGCTCTTCTGGTGGACAGTGGTTCCTCCATGGAGGCACCTGCAGTGGAGACCAAGGAGGATACTGGGAACTTTTACAAAGGAGACTCACAGGAGGGTGGCATGGGCCCCACAGGGGAAGGAAACAACTCCTGGTGGGGGACTCAATCATTAGGGGGGTAGAAATGGGGAAGGAAGGGGAGAGGGAGGTAAGGTGCCTTCCTGGCACCATGGCTTGGAGGGAAAAGAAGCGAATCCTCAGGATTGTGGGAGGAGCTGCACGAGGGAGGGAGCTGGATGTCACTGTCCACCTAGGGACAAATGACCTGGCTAGGAATGGGATCAGAGCAGTGCAAGAGGAGTTTGTAGAGTTGGGGAGGGGCCTTAGACAAGTAGCGCATATGGTAACCTTCTCGGAGGTGCTGCCTGTCTATGGCAAGGGTGATGCTAGGGCACTCTTCACCAGGGAATTCAATGAGTGGTTGAAAAACTGGTGTGGAGCTCAGGGTTTTGGTTTCATTGGGGACTGGGGAGCCACCTGGAGGGATGCAGACCTATACTGGTGCGATGGTCTGCATCTGTCCGGGGGGGAACCAGGATCCTAGGTGAGAGGTTTAAATGCTTCATTGGCAAACATTTAAACTAGTCAAGGGGGAAGGCACTGAAAAGGAGCAGGGAAATCCCAGCCTCCCCACACAAAACATGGTAATTAGTGACACCAAGGTAGAGAAGTTATTAGGGAGCAGGACAGAGGTAAATGTAAAAAGGCAAAGGCAGTAAGGACAGGAATGGGGCTAAAGGGAAGACTATCAAAAGTGGAGGGTGATGAGTACCAATGCCTGTAGTCTGTGTAACAAGCTCCTGAACTAGTGGCCTTGATGGAAGAGGTTGCCTGGATATTGTGGCAGTCACAGAAACATGGTACACAGAGAACCATGACTGGGATGTCAACATACCATGATACACAATCTACAGGAGGGACAGGGAGGTAAAAAGAGGAGGAGGAGGAGTAGCTGTCTATGTAAAGGAAGGGATCAAAGCAACAGAACTAAAGAGTAAACAGGGAGCAGATGAGGCACTCTGGGTCACCCTGGAGACAGGAAATGGCACCACAATCCGCATGGGGGTTGTATACAGACCCCAATCTCAGAGGGAGGGAATGGACAAGAAAATGATAGAAGTCTTCCTTAGAATGGCAGAAAAAGGGGAGATATTGTTGATGGGGGAACCTGAATATGCCAGATGTTAAATGGAGCACCTCTGCTGCAGGCACATCCAAGAGCAGGGTCATTCTTGATGCCCTACAGGGGGCATGCCTCAGACAGCTAGTATTGGAACCCACTCGGGAGGGAGCAGTCTTAGACCTGGTACTCTCAAATGGGGACGGAGAAAGAATCTCAGATTCAGAAGTGGGTAGCCATCTGGGAACAAGAGACCACAAATAGTGTGGTTCACGATAAACACAGCCATACAATCAAGCCACACAAAGCAAGAGTATTGGACTTTAGGAGGGCTGACTTTGGGAAATGAGAGAGTGCCTCAGAAAGCACTAGCAAACAGGCAAGAAGGAGGGAGGAGGAACAATGGGAGTGATCAAAACAGCCATCACAGAGCAACAAGCCTTTGTGTAAAACAAATCAATAAAACACAACGAAGGAAAAAAACCATTATGGTTCTCCAAAAGAGGTGGCAGGGAAGGTTAAGGAGAAAAGGATAGCATTCAGGAAATATAAGAAACACAGAAGAAGCAGGACAGAGAACTTTATCAGTTAAAGCAGAAAGAGGCTGGGAAGGCAGTCAGAATAGCAAAGGCCCAAACCGAGGAAAAGATAGTCAATTCTGTTAAGAAGGGGGATAAGACCTTTCATAGGTACATTAGGGGGCGAAGAAAGACCAAAGGAGGGATACTGAGGCTTAATAAAGGGGAGGGAATGTGGGTAGAGGGTGACAGTGAAAAAGCAGGGATACTGAACGAATATTTCTGCTCAGTATTCATAAAGGAAGAGGAGGGGGAGTTACCTAAACCAAACAAGAGAAACACTCTGAAGACGGGGGTCGATACCAGTCCATGTACAGAAGAAAGGGTTCTGAAAGAACTAATAAAATTGAAGGTGGAAAAAGCAATGGGGCCTGATGGGATTCACCAAAGAATTCTAAAGGAACTAAGGGTAGAACTAGTGACACCACTGACTACTCTCTTTAACAAATCATGGGAGGATGGGGTGGTACCTGAGGACTGGAGGAGGGCAGATGTGATTCCTCTTCACAAAAGTGGGAGCAGGACAGAGGCAGGAAACTACAGACCAGTTAGTTTGACCTCAGTGGTAGGGAAAATGATGGAATCACTTCTGAAGGAAAGAACTGTTGAGTACCTAGAGGCCAGAGGGGCACAGGACCCAAGGCAGCATGGATTCACGATGGGAAGGTCATGTCAGACAGAATCTAATAGATTTCTTTGACTGGGTGACCAAAGTAGTAGACCAGGGAGGGCTGGACATGGCCTACCTATATTTAGCAAGGCATTTGATACAGTCCCACACAAAGATTAATGCACAAGTTAGCCAACCTTGGGTGGGTCCCCAGGTGGTAGCCTGGATAAAAATTGGCTAGACAACAGGACGCAAGGGTAGTAGTAAATGGAGTACACAGTGAAGAAAGGAGGGTTACTAGCAGGGCACCGCAGGTTCAGTACTGGGACCGTCCTTTTAATGTCTTTATAAGTGACATTGCAGAGGAACTGGAAGGAAAAGTATGTCTCTTTGCAGACGACACAAACATCTGCAACAGGGTTGATACACAAGATGGAGTGGAAAGGATGAGAAGGAACTTGGCAAGGTTGAGGAATGGTCAAATGTATGGCAGCTCAGATTCAACGCAAAGAAGTGCAAGGTAATGAACATGGGAAACAAAAACCCAGGGGAAGAGTACACAATGCGGGGTGAGATACTGACAACAGTAAAAATGGAAAGGGACTGGAGGGTAATTATATCAGATGACCTAAAGGTGGGCAAGCAATGTGAGAAGGCAGCAAGGAAGGCTGGGGGGATACTGGAATGCATAGGAAGAGGCATCAATAGTAGTGAAGGAAGTTGTTATCCCTCTGTACAGACAGTTGGTGAGACCCCATCTGGAGTACTGTGTGCAGTTCTGGAGACCCCATCTCTGCAAAGACATAGACAGAGTGGAGGCTGTCCAGAGGAGGGCAACCAAAATGGTGCAGGGTCTGCACCAGAAGACATACGAAGAAAGACTAAAGGAGCTTAATATGTATACCCTTGAGGAAAGAAGGAAGAGAGGGGACATGATAGAAACTTTCAAGTACCTCAAGGGAATCAACAAAGTCCAAGAGGGTAGCATCTTTCAGAAAAAGAGATGTGCAAGAACAAGGGGGAACAATTTGAAGATAGAGGGGGGACGGCTCAGAGGTAATGTGAGGAAGTATTTTTTCACAGAGAGGGTTGTGGATGCATGGAACAGCCTCTCTGAGGAGGTCGTGGAGTCAAGAACAGTGGGGGAATTCAAGAATAGATGGGACAGACATAAGGCAGTCCTAGTGGGGGTTAGGAGGAAGTAAGCTGTTGGTTAACTAGGATCTGCGGCTTATCTGTTAGGTAGGAAAATGGGCAGACTAGGTGGGCCAAGCGGTCCTTATCTGCCATCAAATTCTATGTTTCTATGTTTCTATTTTGTGGTTTTGCAAATTTCCCTGTGCCATTGTTATACCTCGGTTAGCATGCGGCATTTGACAGAAAACATTTCCTATTCCCTGAAAGACTGAAGTGCTGCACACTCGAGCAGACTAGCTAGACTGATAGGCCTGTATCTGCTGGCAGCTTTGTATGTTTGTAGATTCCTGTGCACTTACTGAATGCAGAAGCTGAGGATCCCAATGGCAAAGAGCATGTAATGCAGGAGATGTATCTGTTTGATGAAGGGGACACAAATGACGAATGGAAGCAAGGTCTGTGAGTCAAAAGATTGTGCGGGTGCTCACGTGGAGGGAGGGAACAGTGAGCATGGTGGGAGGTCCTATAGCCGCAGGAGTCAGATTCGGGATGAACTCAGAGCTTTGAATGAGCAGAAGAACAAAAATATATGGAAATCAACCAATGGAGTAGAAACACAGTAAAAATGGTGTAACATTCTGCTATCAGGTGCAAACAACTGTAAAGGTTTAACAGTGGTATTGTATACAAGAGATTGTATACTGTAACAGTGTCAGTGGCTCAGCAGGTAGCACACTCACCTCTGAGGCTGGGAGATCAGAATGATGTGGGTTCTATCCCCACACCAGGCACTTGGGTTGAATCCCAATACTGACACTGTGGTGTAGCATGAGGGGGCTGCTGCACTCCTGAGGTGCCGTCTTTCAGATGAGATGTTAAACTGAAGTCTCATCTGCCTGTTCTGATGGTAGTTCACATGGATGTTAAAGACCCCATGGCACTTCTCGAAAAGAGTAGGGGTGTTTCCCTGGTGCCCTGGCCAAATTTCCCCCCATTCACTAAAAATACGACCAACAGCATAATCTGGTTCAAGGTCAGTTGCCAATCATCTGTATCCCCCTTTCCAGGTCATGCAGGAAAATAAGCAGAATTTGTCTAGTGCACTTACCTGGTCAACAATAAATAAATATACAGGGAAAACCTGACAGTGCATCTTTAACTGTAACTTCTTAACTGTTTATCTATGGGAGAAGAAGATGGTCTATGAAGGACTTTTCTTATATAAATGAAATATTAAAGCACTATACTGTATATAATCAAAATGTCAAGTTTAAGGTAATCGGACTTAGCAGACATTTTAAAATACAAGCATCAAAATGAGTGTATGTGGGCGAATGTCAAGACATTTTTACAATTTGCAAATAAATGTATTAAAGAAAGCCTCTAACACAACATGCAATATCTGTTCCTTGGGTCCCGGTTGATACCATCACGATTAATGTCCAGTTAAAACTAGTTATGGCTCTAAGTTCTAAACCCCAATAAAATACATTGAACGGCATACCTGTTTCTTCAGTTTGCGGTCCGCTTTGAAGAGTGACGTGTCTGCGGTCCAGAGAAGATTACGACATTGGACCCCCGAGGGGTAAGTAAGGGCTGGGGGTTTGCTGAGTGGGAGGGTCGGGTGGGGAGTCTGAAACAGCGCAAAAGACACCGATGGACTGTTTTCTCATTTACAGGTTAAAATAAAAATAAAGAAACACGACCAAGATGCCCAGAGATGACGATCGTGACACTGGGGGGATTGGACACCCACAGTGTCACTATTATGTTTCTAGGAGGGGGATGGGGGTGTGGGTGAATGTCATAAGACATTTTCACAACTTGCAGATAAATGTATTAAAGAAAGCCTCTAACAGAACATGCAATATCTGTTCCTTGGGTCCAGGCTGATGCCATCATGATTAATGTCCAGTTGCAGAAAAGCACTGTAATCCAATCAAAAATGTAATATCTGTTCTATCATGGAAAATAGCTACATATTAGATGTACTAGAGTTTAACATGAATTATACTCAAGTAAATTTGTTTTATGGAAATTTATGTAAGTGTATAATTATGGAGCAAGCCCCTTAAGCAAGCTTTGTCCTTCCTATGCCTATGTCTGTGGGACAGACATGAAACAATGTCCTCGCAAGTTCAAAACTATTCACATGTAAATACCTAACAGCAGTTAACTGCCAAAGGTAATAACATTAAAAAGAATCAAACGGGATAGAGGGTCCTTCCTGCAGGATACGTTTACACTTTAGGTAATATATATGCCTCAGTTTTCGTTGTGTTGACAGTTCTACCCCTGGCCCTTGAATGCTCAATGCTAAAAGAATGGGGTGTGATGTGATAAACATGCACAGTATTCACCCAGTATTCTGTGTGAGTAAACACTATCATTTTAATTAATAACCGCATTTTAAAACCGCAGCATCTGTTTAAGAGCAATAAATGCCTGATTTAATTTTACTGAATTAACACAAAAATCAGTTTAAATATTCACACACATATTACAGTGTAATAATAACATTTCAGAAATACATACGCCGGTCTGTATGGCCATGTTTACAAGTCATGAAACAACCAGCATAAAAACCTTCAGCAGCCCGAAATCTCACAGTCAGAGTTACATAGAAAGACTGAAATACTCGATTCTGACTGTGAATACTGTTTCCCTGTATAAATTTCTAGAATGTAGACCTCAATATACTGTAAGAGATTTATTTTCTTCACCCTTCTTCTTGGCACCATGTATTCAAAAATAATTTTTTGGGAATATAAACTTTGATAAGACTTAAGGTAAACTGTGTTTCTTTTATTGGAAAAATTACAATAAGTAGTAGATAAAAATACATATTCTGTGTACTGGAAACAACACCTTAAAGTAGGCCAAAATAAATATTTGTAAATAAATATTCTAAGTAATTATTACATAATCTGGCCTTTGGCTACAATAAAATACAATATGCCTCAAAGCAGACATGTACAGGCATATGAGCAGGGTTGAGCCTCGTCAATACTTCAACATAAAAATGTTTGCTGTGCAGAGCTCTCATGCAGCTATTTTGTAATTCTAACAAGTATCTGGCATTCCTGCATCTTGGACAGTCATTTAAATGGGGAACACCAGAAATCCAGAAAAAGTAGAACATCTCCAGCCTCCCATCAAGTTTCCTTTCTCCAATTTTAAGTAAGCTCAGTCTTCTTTCTCCATCTGAATCAAAACTCAAGCCTTTCTCGCAACAGGAGAGGAACATGTTCGAGGACTTACAAGTGGACTGACTTAGCGAGAGTACTGTTTTACTCACAGAGCTGCTTGCAGTGTCCCTTTTGCCTTGTAACTTTTAGCAGCAAGAAAATCAAATCATAAAGTAAAAAGTAAAATAAAATCAGCATCTCTCATGCTATTTGATAATGTGTAATATAGTAGTACTTCAGTGTCCTAACCTACTTCCTGGGTGAGCAGGATCCTATCCTCTCCAGTGCAAAGAGAAACCCAAGTTTCAGTATTAATTTATTTCTCAAAACTGTGACTAACCTTGGATGGTAAAAGTTAAATTATATTTCTGTATAGCTACAAAATGCCACACAGAAAGATAATGGGGGAAAGGGCCTTGGTTTGTTCGGATTTCATTGGTCCACTTTTAGCTATATTCTAGACTAATCCGGATATATCTGTGGAACAAACTTTTTTTTCAAATAATGAATGTGTACTAAACTCAAACCAAACCTAGGAAAAGTTCAAGTACAGTCTACAAGCACATACTGAAAGACCACAAGCCACAAAGTTCTTTTCACACCACAATCTTTACTGAGTGAAACTGCCCATAATAAAAAAAAACAGTGAAACACAGCAGCCAGTTTGCTTGGAGGGGTCTAAGTGCACCAAAGGTGCTTAGTTTCATACAGTAAGTGTGATGTGCATGTGATTTGCGTGAGTACGGACAATTAACTCAGGCGGAGTTAATTATACCAACTTAATCAATATTAATAGCGATCGCCATTATATCATCACGCCCCCTTTTTTAATCAGTATGTATGGACTTAGATGCTGGGTGGCAAATATCGAACACACCCGTTTGAGTTTTATTTATTTATTTATTGGCTTCTCAGATTTATACCTTTGAGCTAGAAAGCTCGTTTACAAAGGTTCCACATTGAAAAAGGTACAGACAATTTACAGGGACATTTTACAATGTAGGTAGGATACATAATAATTCAAGCAAGTACAAGAGAGGAAGGGAAGGAGGAGAGGGGTAGGAGGGATGTTGGTCCCAGGATGAGCAGAGTGGATGAGGACTGGGGAAGGGGGTAGACGGGGAAAGGAGGAGGTGAAAGGAAGAGTGACAATTGAAGGGGGTGGACGATGGTGCAGGAAAGAGAAGAGAGGAGATGGAGAAAAGGCAGAATATCAGGAGAAAGGGAGCCAGGAGACAGGTAAAGCAATAGCAACGAATAAGTGTAGGGAGGTGCTGTCAAAGCTTAACAGGAGAAGGAGGGAAAAGTGAAAAGAAAAGGGAAAGGGCGAGAGGGCAGGAGGGAAAGGGATAGAAGACAAAGAAGAAGAAGCAGGATGACAGGTGAAGGGGAGTCGAGAGCTAGACAAAGCAGTCGCAACAATTTGGTGTAAGGAGATGCTGACAGAGCCTAAGTTTCAAAGCACTTAGTTTAGGCAGGGTAGTGACTTCCAAGGGGAGACAGTTGAGGAGGGAGGGTGCTCTAAAGGCAAAGGTACGCTGGGCCTGGGAGGTACTGTAGAAAGGGACATGGAAGGATGGTTTAGTGGAGCGTCTTGTATGCTGGGTTGTTAGCACCGGTGAGATTAGCGATTTGGTGAAAGGGGGCATGAGGCCAAGATTAATCTTTTTTGCAAGCAGGCACATGTGGTACAAGACTCTAGCCTTGAGTGGAAGCCAGCTAGTCCTCTCGTAGAGGTCGCAGGTATGTGTCCTCTTGTCAGACCCTAAGATTAGCCTGCCAGTCTTATTCAATGCAAGTGTAATTCTCTTTGGTGATCTGTCCAATGCAGCGCCATAAATAACTATGCTGTAGTCGACAAGTGAGAGGACTGTGCCAGTAACAGCGAGTTTAAGAGCCTCTATTGTCATGTAGTGGCAGTAACAATAAAGGACCCATATCCTGGAGTTGATGACTTTGGCAGTTTGGCTTCTGTGGAGATTGAAAGAGAGGGCAGCATCAAGTGTTATGCCGAGGTATTTAAAGGCTTGAACTTGCTCAAGAGGTTGGTTTAAATTGTTGCTGATGACCAGGCTGGCAGCTTTGTGTGAATTGTGGGGGTAGAGAAGAGCATAACCTTGGTCTTGTAATTTAAAAGCAGTTTATGTTGCTCAAACCAGGTCTCTACCAATGTGAAATTGGACTGTAGATTAGCGGTGAGTGAGAGTGGGTCTTGGCTATGGGAGACGAGGACCGGGTCATTCGCATAAAGGACCATGTTACTTTTACATGCAGATGGAAGATTATTGATAAATAAGCTAAAAAGTAGGGGCAAGATTATGGAGCCTTGTGGGACACCAGACTGGATGGGGAGACTGTTAGAGAGAGTGTTGGAGATTTGAACTTGCTGAGTGCAGCCGCTAAGATAACTACTGAACCAGCAAATGGCGGTGGGGGGGAGAGCCCCAGTGAGGGAGGGTGCGGAGAAGTAGAGAGTGGTTAACTGTATCAAAGGCCTTAGTTAGGTCGATGTAGATGGACTCAACTAGGTAGCCATCGTCCAGGGCTTTATGGAGGTAATCAGTGTAGGCAAGCAGGGCAGTGGTAGTACTGTGCAACTTTCTAAAACCATGCTGTTGTGAGCACTGAAGGTTATAGTTAGAGAGGTATTCCGTTAGTTGATCGGCGACTATGCGCTCCAGTGCCTGAAAAGGGGTGGAAGGATGGATATGGGCCGGTAGTTATTGCTTGCTGACCTGTCCCCACTTTTAGGGAGCAGTGTGACTGTAGTGGCCTTCCAAAAGCTAGGGAATTGCTTGAGGGAGAGAGATAGATTGAAGAGACTGGCAAGAGGGGCAATGATGGCATCAAGGGAGAGGTGAAGAAGCTTAAGATCCAGGGTGCCCCCAGTTAAGTAGTGCCAGCACGGAGTGGGTGATGTAATCATAGTGAGCGAGAGAGAGAGACAGAGAGATAATTAGTCCAGAACAGACTGTACTTTAAACCAAATCCGGGACAAAACACATAGTTTAGTTTAATAAAAACAAAAACAGCAGCAGTTTAAATTAGGGTTTTTAATGTTTCTCGAGGCACAGAATGTGCACTTTGAACCCCGCTCCCATTACCCTGGACCAATTTTATTTGTGCTTTGATGCTTGAAAATTTAATTTGAGAAATATACATTCACAGAGAGCCCCGTTGTCACAGTCTATTATCTGATTTGCTGTGCTCATCTGGTTACTTGATTATTTTTTTATTTTATCGGAAGTGAACTGGTGACTGCTGAAAATGTTTTCCTGCAGGTTAAGTAGTGTGAGCTGCAGAGGCAGAGGGGACTTTCGTCACCTCATGAGGTTGTTCGTTCGCAAGCTGCTTTTCTACTAGTCTTCCCAAGAGGAGTGCAGGACTCCGCCCACATAGCCTTAAAAAGAGACCTTTATGGTACTCTGGGGAAGTGACCACAGTGGTGAACATAAAAAGGGTGGCATTCAGGAGATACAAAGAAATGCAGAGGGAGGAAGACAGGGACGTGTATCAGGTAAAACAGAGGAAGCAGATAAGCCAAGAGGGAGGGAGGGAGGGGAGAGAGAGAGATAATGATAGCCAAAGGGCAGCAACTTGGGATACGACTCAGGTACATAAGTGAGAAGTGGAAAGCAAGGGAAGGAATAGTGAGGATAAGGAGGGTGGCAGAGGAAGACTGCGCAGAAGAGAACCAAGAAAATGCAGGCATCCTGAAAAGATATGTCTGCTCAGTCTTCTCAGCGAGGTGGGGGGGGGGGGCACACCACCAGTGATCAGCAGGAACAAAAGGGAGGGGAAGCAGACTCAAGTCCATTTTCAGAGGAAACAGGCATGCAAATCTGAAACTGGACAAGGCTAGGGACTAGATAGGTTACACCCAAGGGTACTGAAAGAAGCCAGGGAGGTGCTGGTTGTCCCACTGATGGCGTTATTCAACAGTTCACTGAAATCAACCATGGTTCTGGAGGCCTGGAGTTGAGCAGATGTGACCCCTTTACATAAGAAAAGTAGAAGGGAATAGGCTAGTAACTATAGGCCAGTGATCCTCATCTCAGTGGTGAGGAAATTAATGGAAACATTGTTAAAAGAAAGACTGGTAGTAAGCAATAAGATGACGATAGGTCAGGTGTTAGATACTTATCACACCTGCCAGGAGGCGAGAGGCACGAGGCACACCGCTGGCGCGCTCATCCTCCCAGCCGCGGTGTTAAAGTGTTCAACACACAGACCTGGAGTGGCTTATTGCACTTATGAAATGGGCATCTATATTATAGATGCATGTGAAAGGTAAAAGCTGCTTTTAAGTAATTAAAACGTAAATCTTTTTCTTTAATTTAAATAAAATAGTTCCTCCGCCTTCAGTTTGCTGTGTTTTTTTTTTTTGGGGAGTTGAGAACTTTGACCTGGGAAGGCTGGTGTAGTTGTAGTTTTTATACTTGTGTGCTTGTCATAGCGATACACCCCCCCAATAGGAACAACATGGAGCAATATAAAGTTTTGGCATAAAAACTGAGAAATGACAGGGCTAAAGGATGGAAGCATTGAGCGAGTGGCAGGTCGTTCATTGAAAAGCACTGCGAGCGAGCAGAACCGAAAGAAATCTTGACTTTTTTTTTCTATTAAAATGTGTTGTGATCAAGCGAAGAAAGTCATAAGTGACCATGAGAGCAGTATGTGATGGTGAAAATGTGATAAATGGGAGGAAGGGATTGAAGTAGGTAGCTGCTGGCAGGCTGGTCATTGCAGAGAACTGTGAGCGAGGGGAAAGGTGGTCGCATTCAGAACAGATTGCGGCACTCGCAAGTTTTTTTTGTGTGTGTGTGTGTCGTAACGCAGGTACATTGCTGTGTTAAAGTTGGAACTGGTGCTTATAGTGTCCTTAGTAGAGGACATTTTCAGTATTTTTTTCTGTATTGCTTTAACTAGTACAGTGTGTGGTTTTAGTGTGGAAAGCAAGATGGCCGATTTTAAATGCTGAACATTCTAGTTGGGTAAACTACTAGAATCAATACACATATAATTATGCCAGATCTTTTTCATGTGTGTTAGAAATATTAACACACTCTTATTGACCAATGAGATTGTCTTATTTGTGGCTCCCATTTCATAAAATATTTTGAATCCACTGAGCTGAAAGACAAAAGCGTATAGTTTACGATTTCATGGGGAAACAAGGGAAATAAATCAGGGAAGGCAGTGGACATGGCCTATCTAGACCTCAGGAAGGCCTTCAACACTGTGCTGCAAAGGAGACAGATTAAGAAACTAAGCATCCTAGGGGTGGGATCCAAAGTGGTGAATTAGGTTAGCAACTAGTTAACGGATAGGTGACAGAGGGTGGTGGTTAACGGTTTCACTCTAATCATGGGGGAGTGACCAGCAGGGTACCACAGGGCTCAGTACTGGGACTGGTTCTCTTCAATGTCTTCATAAGTGACACTGCAGAAAAACTAGAAGGGAAGGTATTCCTTTTTGCAGATGATACTAAAATCTGTAATAGAGCAGACAGCAAGAAAGAGGTGGAAAGAATGCATAGGAATCTTGGTACTGTCAGTCACTAAGCAGGAAAGGGACCTTGGGGTTCTCATATTTGATGACCTCAAAATGGCAGGGCAGTGTGCCAAACAGTGAGTAGGGCTAGTGGGATGCTGGGATGCATTAGGAGAGGTACCTCCAGCAGGAGAAAGGAGGTGGTGTTGCCACTATATCACTTGTTGGTGAGACCCCACCTGAAGCATTGTGTCCAGTTCTAGAGGCCGCCCCTCAGAATGGACATAGAGAGGGTGGTGGTGGGTGATCCAGAGAAGGGCAACTAAAATGGTGCAGGGGTTGCATCAAAAGCTCTACAAGGCCAGAATGAGGGATCTCAACATGTACATCCTGGAAGGGAGAAGAGTGAGAGGGGACACGATAGAGGCCTCCAAGTTCCTAACGGGATGAACAGGGAGCAGGAGAGGAGTCTCTTTCAAATGAGGATGAGCACCAGAACCAGAGGACATGCGATGAAGCTGGAGGGTGGAAGTGTAGGAGGAATATGAGAAGTACTACTTCACTGAAAGAGTGGTGGATGCCTGGAATAGACTGCCAGTGGAGGTAGTGGAAACAAAAACAATAGGGGGTTTCAAGCATGCATGGGATAGACTTAAGGAATATTATGAAATGGACAGGGAGGAGGGAAGGACTCAGGAGACCAGTTAGAGTCTGCAGAGACAGACCAGGCAGGGTCCATCTGGGCAGAATGGGTGGGCCATGCAGTCTTTCTCTGCTGACAATTTCAAGGTTTCTAAACACATACCTAGGGCATTATTTGGTCAAATTAATCAACATCCAAGACTAGTTAGCCAGGTACAGATATTGGCACTATCCACAGACAGCGCTATGGAATGGATAAAGAACAGTTATGTGCTTACTGTAACAGTAGATCATCAAGATAATCTCTTCCATTAGGCCATGCCGTAGAAAAGATATCTTCGAAGAGGATCAGATTATCCCTACATCTCTCACAGGGACTTATTTGTTGGATGCAATTAACTGGCCATGGGTAACAAGAAAAAACAGGGTTACTCACCTGTAACAGTAGTTCTAGGAGTGGTATATGTTGTTCATCCACACTAGTTGGCATGTCCCTTTCCCCTTTAAATCTTGCCGGATGGTCTAAAAGCTGGCTCCTTCCACTCACCTGGGTGGTATATGCCTCAGCTCCACCCCATGATGCCAGATCTTGCCCACTGGAAGCAGAGGGTTGTGCATCGAAGCCAGGGAGGTTGAGTGGGTTTGTATGGATGAACAACATATACCACTCCTAGAACTACTGTTACAGGTGAGTAGCCTGTTTTGCTAGGAGCGTGGATGTGTTCTATCCATACTAGTTGGCAGACTCCTAGCAGTTCTCTGGGAGGAGGGAGGCAAGGCACACACACCCTACTTAGGGAACAAAGATTGGAGAACTGAGACCCCAAAACCAGCATCCCGGCATGACTCTAGGTCGATGTGGTAATGGGAAATGAAGGTGTCTGCTGACTTCCAGGTAGCAGCCCTGCAGATATCCTGGACAGGAACATCCCTAGAAGCAACCACCGACGCAGCAGTATGGTGGGTAGAATGAACTCTTATCCCTATGGGAGGGTTCTTTGCCCGCCAACCGATAGCAGAGATCAATGCAAGATGTAGTTCATCTGCCAATCGTCTGTTTTGCTGCAGGTCTGCCAGGTGTGGCTTCAGCACAGGTGACAAACAGCTGGCGAACCTCTCCCCGAACTTCAGCTATACGCTCCTTGTAATAAGAGAGCGTTCATCTCAGGTCCAAAGTATGGAGCCTGTACTCGGCCTCCGAGGTGTAACTGGGCTACTACACCAGCAGAGTCATCACCTGATTTAGGTGAAACTCTGACACAACCTTCGTAAGGAACTTTGGGTTGGAATGCAGGACAACCTTGTCCCTGTGGAAGACCAGATATGGAGACTCAACAGAGAGCGCCTGGAGCTCCCCAATCCTTCTGGCTGATGTGATAGCCACCAAGAAGGCGGTCTTCCATGACAGATGTGACAGCTCACACCTGTGCATCGGTTTGAATGGCTTGCCCATGAGCTTTGCCAGTACCAGCAGTAGATCCCACGGTGGTGGCAGTTCATGCACCAGAGGGGGAATATGGTTGAGGCCTCTAAAGAAATGCCAGACCACCTTTTCCTGTGCTGTCTGCTGACCAGCCAGCGCCTGGTAAGCAGAGATGGCTGCCAGGTGCACCTTAAGGGTCAGAGACCGAAGACCCCCTTTGCAGAGAGACCAAAGGTAGTCCAGGATGCTAGCCACTGGACAGGACGAAGGGTCCAGGCCCTTGCCCTGACAGTGAATGCAGAATATCTTCCATCTGAAGGCATATCACCTCCTGGTTGACTCCTTCCTAGATGCCCCAACTACAATGAGGACATCATAGGAGAGACCCAAAGCCTGGAATTCTAGCCACTCAGGAACCAGGCTGTCAGGTGCAGGGATTGAAGGTCCAGATGGAATACCTTTCCCTGATTGCTTGAAAGCAGGTCCGGGTGTGCTGGAAGACACCTCGAGAGCCTGATGCTGAGGCTGAGGAGAGCTGGATACCAGAACTGGCGGGGCCAGTCTGGGGTGACCAGGATCACCTGTGCTTTGTCCCTCCTGACCTTTAGGAGTACCCTGTGGACCAAGGGGAGTGGAGGGAAGGAACAGAAAGGGCCTGGGGTCCATGGTCTCAAGAAGGCATCTCCTGCAGCAAGCCCTGCTGAGGGGGGTGGGCATTGAACAGCTTCAGCTTTGAGATCTCCCTGGAGGTGAACAGGTCCACCTGAGGGGTGCCTCACTGGGAGAGCCGACTGTGAACTACCTCTGGGTGGAGAGACCACTTGTGGGACGCCTTGCCCACAAGGCTGTGGGCATCCGCCAACTGATTCAAGGCTCCTGCCACATGGATGGCTAGGAGATCTGCCTCCAGTCGGCTCACAAGGGCCCAGATGCGGAGCTATTCCTTGCACAGAGGCCGGGAGTGCATGCCACCCTGTTTCTTGAGGTAGTACATGGTCGTGGTGTTGTCTGTTTGGACCTGAACCACTTTACCTTGAAGGAATGGAGTGAATGTAGCCAGCACCACTCGAACTGCTCAGAGCTCCAGCAGGATGATACGGCATTGAGATTCCTCAGGGATCCAGAGCCCGTGGACTCTGTGATTCCCCATGTGGGCACCCCAGCATGTGAGAGAGGCATCGGTTTTAGGATGACTGTCAGCTCGTTGGGACAAATGGGATCCCTCCCTGCAGATGGTCCACCACTGGAGAGCATCCAACATCTTGTGGGTTACTGCGACCAGCTGGTTGAAGTGACCTAGATGCTGAGAGCACTGGCTGGCCAGCTCCCATTGAAGGGGGTGCATATGCCACCAGGCCCATCGGATGACAGAGGTGTAGGCCGCCATGTAACCTAGAAGTTGCAGGAAGTCCCAGGCAAGGCACAATTGCCCAACAAGAAATGATCAGGCAAAGGAGGAGACAACCTCCGCCCTGTCCGCCGGGAGCCTGGCTCTGGCTCAGCAAGAGTCGAGTTCTGCCACGATGAAGCAAATCACCTGCAAAGGCATGAGTTCTGACTTGGCCTCGTTGATCAGGAGGCCAAGGCTAAGGCAGGTTTGGAGGGTCAGATCCCTGGACCTCTTTACTTCTAGTCTGGAGGGACCCGCTATGAGCCAATCATCGAGAAAAGGGTACACCCTGACCCCTCAATGCCGAAGATGGGCTGCCACCACTGCTATGCATTTAGTGAAGACCCTGGGGGCTGATGACAGGCTGAACGGCATGGCTTGGAACTCGTAGAGGGTTCTCTCCACCCTGAAGCAGAGGAACCTTCGATGGGATGGACATTTTGGGATGTGAAAGAATGCATTCTGCAGATCCAGGGAGCAGAACCACATGTTTTGCTTGAGAGATGGTATGATCTGAGACACAGTTACCATCTGAAAAGTGCGAGACCTGAGAAACTGATTCAGGTTGTGGAGATTTAGAATGGGGCGCCAGCCCCCCCGTCCGTTTTGGGACCAGGAAGTACCTGGAAGTTAACCCTGGGTTGACAGAGGGATCCGCGACTCTAGCCACCATTTCCTTGCAGAGAAGCTGGGCAATGTCGTCTCTGAGAGCCAACCGACTATGAGCATATATCTTCTCCTCCCGTGGGGCGTGGGCTCAGCTTGGAGGGTACTGCTCGAATTCCAGAGACAGTCCCTGGCTGACCACTTCCAAGACCCATCTGTCCATTGTGATAGCGGACCAGGCGGAATGGAAGTAGTGGAGCCGGCCCCTCATGGGAGGACTCAGAGTGGTCGTGATGGGCATGGGAGTGGCAACCCCCATCCCGTCACTGTGCAGGCTTGGAGGAGGATCCAGTGGGGGGACTGCCGGGGCCCTTCTCTTCGGGCTTACGGGCTGCCGAAGCCCCTGACTTGGGCCGAGGACACCAAGACTGAGCCTGCTGCTGCCCAGATTGGTACTGGGGCTGCTTGGCCGCAGGGGCAGAAGGCCGAAAAGGCTTCCTTTTCTGCTTCTTTGAACCCTGGGGTTCCTTCTGTGTGGAGGTAATGGAGTACAAGGTGGCGTTGGACTTCTTGATACGTTGGAGATGACCTTGGACTCCTGGACTGAACAATTCAGTACACAGTAAAGGAAAGTCCGCCAATTTGTGCTGGGTGTCTGCCGTAAAGGTCGAGACTCTCAGCCAGGCCCTGTAACACATAGTGACTGCAACCGCCACTGAACAGGCACACAAATTCCCGATGTCTAGAGCCATCTGGAGCTGCTGCTTAGCAACAGCCCGACCCTGGTTATGGACCTGCTTGACAATGGTCTGAAGGTCCATGGGGAGATGAGGAAGCACCTCATCCAGAGAGCCCAAGAGGGCATGGGAGAAGTGTGCCATAATGATGGCTGAACTCGCCTGTTGGAGACCAAGCGAGGACGCATCATAGACATTTCTGGCCGGATTGTCCAACTTTTTGGACTCTTTGTCCAGAGGTCTACCCATGTCTCCTGAGTTGCCTGAGCGCTGAAACACAGATTTGGTCAACAACCCCTCAGCTGAGGGGCACTGTGTAAACCCCGAAGGGGAGACGATGGGATTGACATACTTGTGGGCCATACGGGCTGAAGGTGCAGGGCAGGAGGCTGGTGCTGCCAAAGCTCCAAGGCCGAGCCAGCTATGGCTTCAGCCACTGGGAAGGCCTTGGATGAAGAATCCCCTTTTCTGAGGATATCAGTTAGGGGATATTCGGCCAATTTTTCAACAGGCTCCAAAGGCATCCCCGTTGATTCTGAGATGAGACGGAGGATGCCCAGGAAGGACGTGGGACCTTCCTCCGTCGACAGACTCGTGGAATCATCGTCACATGGATGCAAATTCAAGTCTGAATCCTCAGACCCTGAGTCTGGACAGAGCGGCCCGACCACCAGAGTCGCTTTCGACCCACCGTGGATGGTCGGGAGTGAGGGTGACAGACAGCCTATGCGGGAGGCTCTGAAAGGGCCGAGACTCCCTGGCAGGAGCCCCTGAAGGAGGCTGCTTAGGTGGCGGCTCCACCAAAATAGGTGGAGAGGCCAGCTTTAGCTGAGCCGGGAGGGTCTTTACCATCTCTGCGGGCAGAGGGGCAGTGTTGCCCAGCTCTGGAGGAGTCAGCATTGACCTAGAAGGCAACAGCCAAGTGATGGCCAGAGTGGAAGCCGCAGTTGAGTTCATACCAGACAGCATGAGCTGTTGTCATATGAGGTCCTCGTAGCATCAATGCAGCTTGCATCAAAGCCTCTCTTCATCTGTGGAGGATGAGGACAAATGGCAGCATCGCTGCTTCGTGAAGCGCTGCTTTTGAGACTTCCTTGGCCTATCGGTCGAGGGTGTCTGAGACCTCGACCATCGGTGGGGCCCAACAGGGGCTCTCAGAAGGGGCCGTGGAGAACTGCGGCTCCTCCAGGTCAGGGACAGAGACCACGGGTGAAGCCCCAGCAAACTGGGTCTCCTCCTCCTCGCTGGCTGATAGGACCGGTGTCCTAAATAAAGAACTGTTGGCCTCATCAGTCGACAACAGGTCGATGGGGTCAATTACTATTTCGACCTGGTCGTTGTCCCACGTCTGAGTCAGCTGGCCTGACGGGGTTACCGTGAAGCCAGCGGCCAAGGTCGCATTTTTGACTGAAGTCAAGATGGGAGACTCCTGGGACCAAAATCTCTCTCTGTTTCAAGAGTGTCATCAACGCGACAAATCTTCTCTAAATCCTTTATCCTTCTTGCAGGACTGAGAGGTGTGCGAGCCGGACAGGCCCTCTCTTTAGAGACTGGCACATCTCCTTGAAGGATCCAGAGAAGGAAGTGCCCAGTTTGAGCGGAACAAAGACTGAGAAAGAAGAGGATTGCTCGGTGGCGCAAGCCACCTCCTCCTCCTCGAAGACCTTCATCTGCTCCAGTTAGTCGGCAGATCCCGTGGCTGCAGAGACCACATAACGGGCTTCTTTGGATTTGACTGGCGAGTACCGTTTTTCCGGTCGTTCGAGATGAAACGTGCAAGGTGATCATCCAAAACTGCAGGATGAAAGGCACAACAAAAATTGCAGGCCTGGGTGTCATATGCACGGCCCAGGCAGTAGATGCACATGGTGTGTGGGTCAGTACGGGAAATCTTCTGCCCGCTGGGACACCGGCAGAACCCGGGCGAAGACTTGTCCTCAATCGTGGTCACTATCGCAAATTTACATGAAGAAACTCTAATGGGTTTGATTTTCTGTAGTTTATCAGAAGAACTAAGCACCAGGGCCTACTCAATGTGGGAGCAGTAAGGAGGGAACCTGAATCTTCCAGCGGAAAGGAAGATCTGACATCATGGGGTGGAGCCGAGGCATATACCACCCGGGTGGGTGGGAGCAGCCAGCTTTTAGACTATCCGACAAGATTTAAAGGGGAAAGGGATATGCCAACTAGTGTGGATAGAACATATCCATGCTCCTAGAAAAAAACATCTTTAAAGGGGAACCCCAATTTAACCCCCCCCCCCCCAACGCCTCACCCTTCAGTTAGGCTTTTTGCAAACAGAAAAAATTGTAAGTTCTTGCACTTACTTTATATTATTTTTGTAAACTCCACCATCAGGTAACATGGCAGATGCTTCACAGTGCCATCTCGTGTTAAAGCGCAGTGCTGCACCACTCACTTGTATTGAGAAGAATACAAGCAGGTGGTGCGGTGCCGCACTACAACACAAGATGCCACTACACCCGCCATGTTACCCGACAGTGGAGTTTATGAAAATAATATAAAGTAAGTGCAAGCACTTACACTTTTTTTCTATTTGCAAAAAGCCTAACTGGGGGATGAAGCTTGGGGGCGAGGTTGGATAAATTGGAGTTTCCCATTAAAATAAATGCCTTGGCATCCGGGGGCAGTCCCTACTGTCCTCTTGACAAACTGTTTCCAGCTATTAGACTTATAACTTACAACAATGATTATTCATGCTACTTACGTTGGCAGTGTGCAAATCGGAGGCTTTGAGCGAATTATTTCCTTATTGACAAGCTCCTTCTCCAAATCTCCTCCAGCCAAGCACCACAGGTAACAGACCTCATCAATTGATCTTTCAGTCAGGTAATCAACATCATCATCATCTAGTGATACAACAGGCTTAAATTAGTGAAAATTACTTAGTGGCTTGGATATGTTTTTTAATGGTCTAGGAGGCACATTCTGATAAAAATCCCTTATATATAGATATAATTTTTTTTTAAATTTTATGCGCTCCCAAAATTAAGGATCAGTAAAATCATGCCTTAACTATGCACAATGCTGTATAGACTGCCAGTGCTAAACCTGGTGTCCTCTAACAGCACCGGCACTCCATGACCCCAGAAGCCCTGAAGCTAGTCACAAGCTGCTCGGTCTTATCCGCCATAGAGTACTGTGTTGTTATCTATGGTGCCGGTACCAATACTACCCTCAAAAGGGTAAAAACCCTACTAAACAAAGCATACCACCTAGTTCTGGGGGTTGATCACTGGAAGCATACTTGCGCCTTCTATCATGAGATGGGGTGGCTCCCTCTCCACCTTAGGGTACTATACTATATTCTAACACTCCTAGCCCATTACTGTGCTGATCTCAGCTTCAAAACAACCTCACTTCTAAATGAAACTCTTTTACAAAACAGTTTCTCTTTCCTACTGCTACCTGCAGCAGTTTTTCTCACAGAACCTACAACTTACTCAGTTAGCTTTGCAAAACACACTCACCTGTGTTTCTGCCTCCCAGTCCATTCAGAACACACACACATATACACAGGCACCACACACAGAATGAGCAGGATACACACAGAAACAGAAACAATGTTCCTAAAGCTCTTATACCTGTGGTATAAATCACATACATGATGTGCAGATCGTGGGATATGGAAAATAGTCTCAGTCCAGCAGAGTGAGCTGTGCATTCTCACTCGTGGAATACAGAGCTCATTCTGCAGGAGTGAGACTATTTTCTGTATCCACTCCTACACATCATGTATCTATTTTTATATATATATATATATATATATTCATAGCTAAAAACTGCGTTTAATGCATCATTTAAGGTTAAAGCAAAAAGTCAGGAAATGAAGCGTTAGGGTTGAGCCCCTAACCCTTACCACGAACCCTGCACCCTCATCCTCCCACAGACTGACAGGCACGGGGTGTGCCATTGGAGTTGTGAGGCCTAAATCTCACCCCATTCCATGTGTAAGCAGGTTGACATGCCACAGTAAAGGGAGACTGGGGTGAGATTTAGGCCTCACAACAATGGCACACCCCGGCATCTCAGTCTGTGGAAGAGATCAATTTTGGTCTGTGGGGAGGGTTAGGGCTCAACTCTAATGTTTCATTTCATTACTTTGTTTGCTTTAACCCTAAATGATGCATTAAATGCAGTTTTTTTGCCATGAATTTCCTTACTTTTTGAAAAAGTGTAATATAACCAGTAAAAAACATGTATTGGTGTATGTGCACCAAGTTGCCAATTTTTGCATAACAATATGCATCTGTGGGAGCACAGGCCATCTGGGCCTGCGCTCCCACTTATGCAAAGATACAGAGCCATACAGCAGCCCTA
Organism: Neoceratodus forsteri; assembly: GCA_016271365.2. Taxonomy (NCBI): domain Eukaryota; kingdom Metazoa; phylum Chordata; order Ceratodontiformes; family Ceratodontidae; genus Neoceratodus; species Neoceratodus forsteri. Next base: position 458,195,423 of record CM057453.1, on the reverse strand, counting down.
TAGGGCACCAAACCCTTGTAACAGTAATTTGCAGATATCTTGCGAACTGTAAGAGCTAGAAAAAAAACTCAGGCGTCATTGTAATCGTGACAGTGAGTACTTCATGCAACCCCAAATGACCGAACCTGTATCTCACATTGTTTCCGAGATATGGGCACCAAAAAGCACTGAACAAGCACTCTTTGAACCCTTTTGACAATAGTTTCACAATATCTCATGAACCATGCAATGTAACATAGAAACATAGAAGTTGATGGCAGATAAGGACTGCAAGGCCCATCCAGTCTGCCCATCTCTTTTTCTACCTTATAAATGTGCCATCGGCCTGTGCCCTGTCTAGTCATACTCATCTGTATTGCCCCCTTATGCCTATCCCATGAGTGTTTGAAGCCCTGCACTGTATTCATAGCCACTACTTCCTGAGGTAGGCTGTTCCATGCATCCACTACCCTTTCTGAGAAAAAGAACTTCCTCACATTACCCCTTAATCGGCCTCCCTCTAATCTCATGCTGTGTCCTCTTGTCCTGCTATTTTTCTTACAATGAGACATGTTAGACTCTTTTACCTTGTTAATGCCCTTAAGGTGTTTGAATGTTTCGATCATATCATATCACATGTACGAAACAAATTCCACTGCAGGCTTACGCTATGATTTCAAATCTTCTTCCAGCAGCGTAGGTCAGTGACCTACGCCGCTGCCAGTAGCAAAAAGTCTGTATCTCGTTTCATTTCCAAAATAACGACGCCGAAAGTCATGACACAGATCGCAATGTAATCCTATGGGAAAAACGTCAACTTCGTAATTGAATATCTCTGCAACCAATTAATTCCCCAACACCTAAACAGCATAATTTACATCTCTACAACATCCCCTCAACACCCAGCAAATATCAAGTAAAAAGACCAAACCGTTATGGAGATATACTCATCCCAATCTGGGCCATCTGGTCTTCCCTAGGGACATCTGGTCTTCCCCATGGACACTGTAAAAAAATACATATAAATTTTCCCATAGGATATAATGGGAACTTCAAAATTATAATAACTTTTGAATGGATTGATATTTTTTCACCAAATAAAAGCTGGCATGTTCCTTGGCCAAAGCTTTTTCTACATTCCAAGATTTGGACCAACAGACCACACGGTGTCTGAGCAGCGCCACAGACAAAAAATGCAGAAAAGTGGCGAAAAATACATTTTTGGGTGCTTCACTGTGAAAAAAATGTATCTCCAACCGAAATGCAACTTGGTAAATCAAGAGATGTATCATACCAGACTGTGTATTCCAAATTTCGTGCAAATCCGTTGAACAGTTGCAAAGTTATTAATGTGTAAAATTTGAGGTTTAACATTAAAGTGCCTACTCAACCCTAAATGGGTCACGCCCCTATAATACATATATATATATATATTATGGTAGCACGGTAGTGCTACCATGAATTAAGGTTGAGGAGCCATTTACATGTTAAACCCAAAATTTTGCACCTTAATAACTTTGCAACCGCTTGACTAATTTGCCTGAAATTTGGAATACACTATCAAGAACCATACACCTTGGGATCTGCCAAGTTTCGTACTGGTCGGATACACAGCTGCGGAGTTATTAAAGGTGTGATCTCGCGTGCGTTTACGCTTTTCTGGAATTCTACGGTCGCACCTACAGGTCGCACGGTTTTAGCGACCGCCCAAATCTTCAGGAACGTGCGGCCGGGTCCCTGAGCGTGCCTTTCAAGATTTCTGAAAAAATATTAAACGGTTCAAAAGTTATTCAAAACAATTTCCATTATAAGTCAATGGGAAAAGTTAACAAAAGTTCGACAGTGTCGCAATGCATTTTTACTTTCGCAAATGGCCCTCTTACTTTCACAAATCCGCCATTTTGATTTCAGTTAGTGATCAGAAAAATGCTTGGCATTTAAAATTGAGACCCTCTAGCAACCTAATTCTTTTTGTATTCACCTAGTCGGAGCCTGGGGATGCTAGCCATGTCTTTATTTTGGGGTAAAACACCCCAGAAATATGTTTTTCAAATTCCTGGAAAAAGTACTTTCGCAAAGTATTTTCATGCTCACGAAACTGTCGCAAATTTTTGCGAAACCTTTCGCAAATTGCGACAGTACTTTTCTAGGCTGTGGGGAAATTACAGCAATTCTTTGGCACCCCGCTGCAAAAGAACGGTTTGGAGTTCTGGGCTGAAATTTGGAGGAAACGCAGCCGACATCTCACAGATGTGCCTTTCAGTGTTGTGTTGAACAAATAGTACACAGTGGCAAAGTTACGGCACTCCAAAGTTGACACTTTTTCCCATAGGATAACATTACGGCAGCCAACGCATTGCAGCAATCGTTTAGCGCACTCCTGCAAAATAACAGTTTGGTCTTTTGGGCTGAAATTTGCAGGGGATACAGCCAACATCCCACAGATATGCCTTTCAGTTGTTTGGTGAAAAAATGTTACAGGAGGCAAAGTTATGGCACTCGAACTTCTGTTTTCCCATAGGATAACATTACTGCGGCGTTCGCTTGGCATAACGAGGGCCCGTATCTCGAAAACGGTGCGAGATACTGAGTTTTTGTTGAAAAAGTCTTAGCCCCCTTATGGGGGCTAAGTAGAAAACTAGCCAGGACAGTGATAATACATATGACTTTTAATTTTTTTTTCTATTTCGTACGGTTACTGAGATATAAGCAATTTACTATTCCAACTCCTGATTTTTGTATTCCGAGAGTCATTATTTTGCATACATTCTTTCTACTCACTGTCTTTCTCTATACAGCTTTTGGGGGAAAACCAGCCTGTGCGCTTACATTACTGTTACCATTACCATTTCTGCTTGCGGTTCCGTACCCGTTTCACTTACCGTTCACGTTTATGCCACCATGTGCGTTACCCTTTGCGTTTTCATTTGCGATTGCGTTTCCGTTGTTTTTAACATTTCTGTCTACAGTACTGTTTCTCTTTCTGTTTCGCTTTGCGTCACCATTCGCATTACGATTTGCGTTTGCGGGCACAATGTTACTATGTGACAAGACATCACGTGGAGGGAGTGCCCACGCCACATTGCATTCACTATTTCTCATTATCATTCTCAAAAAGAAGGAAAATTAGAGGTAAAAAAACTCAGTTTAATGCATCAGTTAGGGTTGTTCCACATCAGCATCGGTCCTAACTGTTACCCCATTCTCCTATTCCTCAGCTTCTTTCCACATGTGATGGGGTGACAGTTAGGGCTGATGACCCCAGTGCGCACCCCGATTCCAGTTGGGGGGTGGGCTGAAGGGGTGCAAAGGGGGTTTCAACCCTAACATCGAATTTCCTCGCTTTTGTCGCTGTGGAACAACCCTAACTGATGCATTAAACGGAGTTTTTTGCCTCTAATATATATATATATATACACACACACACACACACACACACACACACACACACCCCCCCCCGGAACCTGCAATGTAAACTTACTATGTATTCTTGGAAACTTACGTAACCTATTTGTTGTCTGTTTGTCCAATGTAGCTGTATGACCTGGAACCTTTGTAAACGAGTCTCTGACTCAAAGGTATTAATCCCAATCTGAAACAAATAAATAAAAAAAAAGGGAGCCCTGACTACAAAGGGCAACGAGAGTGTCAAAATAGGTCTAAAACAAATGGGCAGACTGAATGGACCACGTGGTCTCCTTCTACCATCAACTTCTATGTTTCTATTAAACCTACATTCCAAACAATTAAAGATGCACACCTCCCAATTAAAGCTCTATACCTCTGCACCAAAACCTGTATACCGTGGGGGGGAACCCACAGACCAACACTATAACCACCAAAACAAACAACTTAATTACAAGTTAAATCAATAAACATGTCAATGAACACTCCAGCTGAACCAGTTAAGAAATATCTGTGCCAATAAGCACACCTAATAAGCCCCCTGACAAAAGCACAGCCTTCAGGTACAAAGAAAGGCACCACCCCCATGTATTATATAAAATAAATGCTAGGCAACTGTAGAATACAAGGCTACATATACCTATCACAAGGGCTAATTAAGGCAATAATGCCACTCGTCCTCCGGGTTCGTGGCTAATAGCCCCAATTAGCCTCCTCGATAGGTACATATCCTTGAAGACACATAGTTGCCTAGCATTTATTATATATGCATATGCATATATATATATATATATATATATATACTGTAAAAAAACAAAAGCAAGGCGCTGCGTCAGTTGTGAGTCTAGTAAAATAAATGGTTATATTAGAACACGCTGAAAATTTTCTATTTTCATGCATTTAATAACCATTTTGTTTTGCTCTATATATATATATAAAAATCACACACACACACACACATATATATATATATATATATATATATATATATATATGTTGCAAAACCTCTGTTAATGCATCAGTTAGGGTTGTTACTAAAGCGAGAAAAGCACGGAAATGTGTGTTAGGGTTTCCTACCCTAACACCCCACCCCCACCCTGCAGACACTGACAGGCATTGAGGGTGTGCCTTGGTGTCGTCAACCCTAACGCTCACCCCATTCCATAAGTAAATAAGCTGAGATGGGTACAGTATAGGAGAATGGGGTGAGCATTAGGGCTGATGACCCCAAAGCACTCCCCCCCCCCGACGCTTGTCAGTGTCCGCAGGGTGGGGGTGGGGTGTTAGGGTTGGAAGCACAACAGCAAAGGTGCATTTCCTTTATCAAATGTGTCAATCAACTGGATACTTGATTTTCAAAAATGTAGCACATGTAAACATAAGCTATATCTATTTTCGCACATACTACATTTTCGAACATCAACTATCCAGTTGATAGAAGACAGCGATCCTGTCCCTGTCCACAGATGATGACACTGCAAACCTCCAGAGGTAAGTATACAGTAAGGGGTGGTGGGTGCTCAGTGAAAGGGTTGGGATGGGGAGGGGGATGGAGGGAACAGCAAGGGACTGTTTTCTTTTTTTCAGGATAAAAAAAAACATCAGGGGACTGTATTCTTTCTACAGGTACAAATAAATCTATATTTGGGGATACTGGGAGTGGGCTCCCCAGTGTCCCACACTGCTGGAGGGTGGGGGCATGTAATTCCAACACTAGCCCCAATGTCAGCACATATCAAACAGAAGGGCTCTGGGGGCATCTGACACCAGGGTGGGCATTCTGGTATCAGAATATATAATAATGAAAACCATGGGAATCTGAGGGTGGGGGTGGTACTACATAACAGTGAGAGGGTGGGGGGTGCCACTGGACACCAAGGATACGGGACAGTAGTCAGCGGGTGGGGGTGCAACTAGACAGCAGGGAAACGGCGGCTCACAGCTAAGGGTGCAGCTGGAAGCACGAGTTCAAGCTGCGGCTGCACAAGTCTAGAAAATCACGCTGTTCTCATACACAGAACACAACAGAAGTGGTCCTTTCGCTAATCTCAGAACTCGAGATTTCAGGTGCCCACAAAAAGTGTTTCTGGCCAGTATTTAAAAAAAAAACATCAGTATCTAGCTAAATGGTTTAGCTAAGTTTTGATGTTTCTTTTTTATGTCACATTTAGTTTTACATGTTTTCTTAATTTTATCTCTCGCTAACGAGAAAAAAAGAAGGCGGACACAACAGAGCTCTGCAAAACTATAGCAGGCTCTATGTGACCCTACATGAAAAAACAAGGGAGCTCTGCAAAAACGAACTGGGCTCTATGTGACCCTACATGCAAAAATGGAGTACCTCCTGTGAAAACAAAAGTATTTTCACGCAGAACATCTAACTTTTCCCCACAGGAAATAATGGGAACATTAAAAATGTTATAACTTTTAAACAGGTAAATATTTTTCACCAAACCTTCAAAAGGCACATCTGTGAGGCAAAGGCTTTCTACCATGAAAATTTCAGACCACAACCTAAAGCCGTTTCTCAGAAACAGCTGTACAAAAAAAACCCCCAAAAAACTTGGTAAATTTAGGATTTTTTGACACTCGGTATCTCAAAATCCACACAACGGATTCACAAGGAATGTAGGTTGTCAAGAGATCTACCACTACAGATTACACATGCTAACTTTCGTGCAAATCCGTTGAATGGTTCAAAAGTTATCAAAGTTAAAAAAATTTGGCTTTAACATAGAACTGTGCACTCAACCCTAACTATGCGCCAGTATTATATACTATATAGTTAGGGTTCAGTGGTCACTTCAGTGTTAAACCCCAAATTTTGCACTTTAATAACTTTGCAACCGTATAACTGTTGCACACGAAATGTTTCATGCGCCATCAGATACCACAGGTCGCTTGATGTGGCAAGTTTCATTACGGTCAGATGTGCGCTTGCGAAGATGCGGAGTGTCTAAAAATTAGAAAATTACCATTTAGGTGCAAATCCTTTGCCACGCCGTATCTCCGAAACAGCTTGGGGATCTGGTCTGAAATTGTCAGGATATATGGGGTCTGGGTCACAGAAGTGCCTTTTGAAGGTTTGGTGAAAAAATATTAATCCGTTCAAAAGTTATTAAACTTTTAAGTTTCCCATTATAGCCTATGGGAAAAATGATATGTGCCATGCGAAAGCAGTTTCTGCTTTTGTGATACCACTTTTTGCTGTTGCAAAATGGATCAGTTGTGTCATGCTGCCGCCATCTTGTTTTCAGTTAGCGGTGGGGGAAAAAACGCTGGAATTCAAAAAATACTGCCCCTTGGTGAACACCAACAGTTGTGTTTACCTAATCGGGGCCTGAGGAACATGAGTCTGCCCTTAGTTTTTAAAAACAGTAGCCAGAAATATGTTTTTTTTACATCATCCTTTGGTAGTGCCACAAATCTGAAGCACTATTTTTGCGAAAATTACCACAAATTGCGGCGGTTTTCTTGCAACTAATGGCACTGTTGCATGAAAACTGCTGCAAATTGCGACACTGTTTTACGAAAACTGCCAAAATTTGCGGCACTACTTTAAGATAAAAAACATTGGCCCCTGTAAAAAGTTAAGACCTTTTCTGGCCATTTTTTGACCAAAATAATGGCAGAATCTGCTTCATCAGCCCGTTTACCTAATGAAAGGATGTTTTATCCTTTTACTGCCTCTGAGGGGGTCGAGGCATGTTTTAATAAAAAAAATGTTTTTGATGACACTGGAGTGCCCACTTCCCATGTTGGCAGTTAGCGCCCTCCCCCCAGTAGTGTGGGACATTGGGGAGCCCACCCCAGTGTCCTGAAATAGTTTATTGTTAATTCTGACAATGGGATGCCAACCCCTGATGTAGGATGACCCCCCCACCCCCAAAAAAGGCTGTTTAAAATATGGATGCCGAATGCTCGCCCCATTCTCCTATGCTGTACAATCTCAGCTTCTTTACACATGGAATGGGGTGAGCATTAGGGTCAATGACTCCAAGACACACCCCAACGCCTGTTGGTGTGTGTGGTGGATGGGGTGTAGGGTTGGGAAACCCAACACCAGATTTCCATACTTTTGTCACTGTAATATGAACCCTAACTGATGCATTAACAGAGTTTTATTGCAATGAATATATATTATACAGGTGAGTTCGCACCTGTATATTAGGGTTGGAAGGTCACTTCTATGTTAAACCCCAAATTTTGAACTTTAATAACTTCGAAACCATTCAACTGATTCGCATGAAATGTTGCATGCACTTTTGGGGACCACAGAGCTCTTGATATGGCAAGTTTTGTTCCGATCGATTATGTGGGTGCAGAGATATGCAGTGTCAAAAAATGTGAAAAATTACCACTTTTTGTTAAATTCTTTGTCTCGCTGCTGTGCAAAAACAACTTGGGATTTTGGTCTGAAATGTTCAGGGTACACCGGCCTTGGGTCACAGATGTGCCTTTTGAAGGTTTGACGAAAAAAATATTAATCTATTCCAAAGTTATTAAATGTCAAAGTTTCCCATTATTTCCTATGGGAAAAGTTAGATGTGCCATGCGAAAGTGCATTTCTCATTCGCGAAAATGGGATTCTTTTGCACTTTGCACTTTAATAACTTCATAGCCATTCTTGTAATTTACATGAAATATGGCAAGCAGCCTCAGAGACTAATGGTCTCTTGATGTGGCAAATTTCATTCTAGTTGGATGTGAGGGCCTGGACATATGGAGACACAAGATGTGTACATCACAGTTTTCTGTCAAATTCTTTTCTTACGCTTCTGGCCCTTGGCGCGTGACCAAGATTTTCCCGCTGCGGCGCCAGCAACCGGGTTGGGGAACAGACTCGGGGAACTGGAGGGCTGGCGGGAGGAGGATTGAGCGCCCAGAGCTGCTCTCCTCCTCGGGTGGGGTGGATGCGGTCCTGCTGCGATACCGCCACCTGGGTGACCACAGGTGGTGGTGCAGCAGGACTGCATGTAGCTGGGAGGGAGGAGCGTCCGCCGGACGGAGCTAGCATCGGCCAGACGCAGCGGCCGGCCCTCAGGCTCTCCTAGTATGCAGACGTCCTACGGGGATGGGCAGAAAAAGGAAAATACCCTCCGGTGCTCCCTGTAGACGGAGCTTCAGGCCCCGATCCCAGGGCCCCTGCCAGCACGGATGACAGATCCCCAATGAAACTCAGTCACTCAGGGCGGTGGAAGGGGGGCCCCACCTCCTACCCACCTGGGGGTCAAACCAAGGCAGCATGGGGGGATGACTGCACCCGATGCCAACAGATGAGCAGGGACGCACAAGGCCGTAGGAGACTCCCAAAGGTGGGGAAGCACCGGGGTGAGAAGGAGGCGTAGAAAAGAAAGTATAAAAAATAAATAAATAAAATAAAAATTCTTCTTTCACTTATGTTAAAGAGAGACTACTAGGTGCCGGTTTCCTGCACCACTATATATACAGGGCCTAATAGCTGGAATATTGTGGGCGTGGTTGGAAATTTTTCATAGCTGGGGGTCTGTCTCGGGCTGGAGTTGTGCCAGCCAGAGTTTTCGCTTTTTCGCATTTCAGGGACGGACAGATGCCAGTGAGAGCGCTGGGGCTACTCCACAACTATTGGCGGTGTGATTATATTCGTTTTTATAATATAATGCTTTTATCAGGGTATTAGCACCAGTCACTAACAAGGCCCATGTTAGTCGACCGTGCCCACGTTTTATTGCACAGTGGCTAATTATATTACAAAAAAACAGATGTAAAAGTCACCGACCATTGAGTTTAATGGAGCGCCCCCCCACGCTCTCACTGGCATCTTGTCATCATGTCCCTGAGTGCGGGGGCGGACTCTGGGCAGCAGAAAAAAATCGGGAAGTCCTTCGGACCCAGTTTACAGTATTTTATGAAGGAATTTACTTTTTCTGTGCAGCACATTTTTCGGGGAGATATTCAAGCTGAGGATCCTTTGGTGGTAAGGCACCAATATATATGGTGCAGTGGCTTCTGTTTATATCTTGGTGAATCTCTTTAAATGTAATATTTTGTGCTTTAATAACTTTGCAGCCATTCAGGTGATATGCATGAAATTTGGCATGCCCCATCATGAAGCACTGGTCTCGTGAAGTAGCACGTTTTGTTTTAGTTGGATGCAAGGGTGTGCAGATATAGAGTTCCAAAATATGTAAATCACAGTTTTTTGTCAAAATCTTTCTTCATTTCTATGTAAAACTGAATATTTTGTGCTTTAATAACTTTGCAACCGTTCAAGCGATTTGGATGAAATTTGGCATGTACCATCAGGGACCAATGCTCTGTTGATCTGGCAAGCATTGTTCCAGTTGGATGTGCGGGTATGGAGATATGGCATCTCAAAAAATGTGTATATTACCATTTTTGTCAAATTTTTTGTCACACATCTGCTCAAAAATGGCTTGGGGTTCTGGTCTGAAATTCTCAGGGTATATAGGTCTCGGGTCACAGATCTGCCTTTTGAAGCTTTGGAGAAAAAATATCAATCTGTTCAAAAGTTATTAAAATTCAAAGTTTTCCATTATTTCCTATGGGAAAAGTTAGCTGTGCTGTGCAAAATAGGATTTCTCGATCGTGAAACAGGATTCTTGTTTTATGAAACAGGAATTTTGTTTCGTGAAGCAGGATTTTTGATCACGAAACAGGATTCTTAATTGCAATTTGCAAAAAAAGAAATTTTATATAGCTGTTTGTCACCTCACAGCAAAGTAAAGGGTTTGGAATTTTGTATTGAAATTTTCAGACTAGAAAGGGCTTGCACCATATATGTGTCTATTGCTGGTTTTGTGAAAATATATTACTTTGGTTTGGAGTTCTGCAGATTTGAATTATGATTGATTTCCCATAGCATAACACAGTACTGGGAGCTTTGTAGAGCAGTTTCTTTGTCACATGGTTTATGTATTGTTTATGAACTATCGTGTGATTATCTCTCTGCTGTATATTGATTTGCACTTTTATACATGCAATCATTGTACGCTGATAGTACAATATAAATGTATAGCTACGCAATGTATATCTTGTAAATAAGTAGTTCTTTTTATTCTTTTTTATAACCTAACTTTCGTATATATTATACTTCTCCTGTAATCGGACTCTTCCTGAATCCAATGTAAACGCTCTGTACTTGTGTTGTTGTCTTACCCAGGTCAACCCTGAAAAAGGGACTTTAATTGTCTCAGTGGTCCTACACGGTTACCAAAATTCAAATAAATAAATAAGAAACGGTTCGCAATTTTGCTCTGAAATTTTCAGGGTACTGAGGGCTTGTCTCACAGATGTGCCTTTTGCTTGTTTGATGAAAATGTATTACTTTGCTCTGGAGTTCTACAGCTTTACATTTTGCGTAATTGCCCATGGGATATTATTGTAATGTGAGGTATATGCAAGCGTTTCTTTGTCACTTCATGTACGTAAGAGGGCCCAGAGTGCCCTGCACTCCCCACACAGAAACATACAGATATCTATTATGGGCGATATGATGATGGGAGCGCGAGACCCAGAGGGCCCTGCACTCCCACACACAACTACGGATACTATTAAGGAGTAATGCATGGATGACAGTATACGGATACAACTAGAGATTGATGGATGGATAGCAGTGCAGAGCCCAGAGGACCCTACACTCCCATACAAAAATACACACAGGAGTATGGAGTGCTGGGAGTGCAAGGCCCTGCGCTCCCAAAGGGAAATAAGGATACAATTGCAATGTCTTAAAAAAATTATGGCGGGTTAAGGGAAATGTGTACATTCAGGAAAGCTTAGGAGGGGGACTTGCCCCCATCCACTTTGTGCAGCTTGATACACAGCGTAATGTGTATGTTGACTGACACTTAAAGGGACACTGTTAACCCCCTAAGGGCTCCAGTTGTACCTTGTTTAAAAAACACATGTTGTGACTGTTCGCATTCTGTAGAGACTGCTGATGTAGCTGGTAGTTTGATTCTAATTCTTATTTTTTTTTAAATATAGAAAAACAGACTGCCCACCACACTGGTGTTACCACACCAAAACATGTTTGTTTACATTCCTATATCAACGCACACTGCATCTTTCCAGGACTAGGGAACACCTCAATGAAGTCTAGCCACTAATTATGCATTAGGAGGAGAGTAGACAATTGGTTCATGAGTGGCTGCAGTTTTGGGGGTGTTCCTAGTTTTCAGGTAGTATACAGTAGGAGTACAGCAAAGATTTGAAAAAAACAACAACACTGTTTACAACTATACCATTTGTATGCATTTCAGTTCTGCTAAGACAGGAGGAAGATAAAGCAACCAGCAACATCAATGACTTTTAAGAGAAGGTAAGCAATCATAAAATGTAAGTTTTTAACTAGAAAAAAATGTTATGTAAAAAAAGCTGACAGTGTCTCTTTAACTCCCGGTAGTTTAGGAATTAGGGTTACTGTTATAGTTAAGGGAAATCTGTACATTTAGGAAAAGGTAGGAGGGGCTTTGACCCCTCCAGTCTATGGGGCTCAGCCCAAAGAGTAACATAAATTTAGGTTTACACTTAACTCCCCGTGATTTAAGCATTATGGGTAAAAATCTGGTTTGGGGGTTTTAGGGCATAACTCCATCAATTTTCAAGGGAGTTGTCTGAAGCTTGGTGAGCTTATAGTCCAAGAAGAGTTACACATGTGTGTGACATTTGGCTAAGATCAACCTTGAATTCTGCTATTGGCTCCATGTTTAATTTTGGTGTAAATATTGGGGTGCTGTGGGAAACATGTGATGACTGTCCTTGGTATGCTGCATTAATGTTGCAGTACTCAGTGAGATCTTTCATTTCATATATAGTGTTATAATTAACTCCAAATATTGAGTGAGCTATGGCCTATGAAAGTTCTAATGTTATTCTGTAGGATTTTTTGTGTGTGCAGGTTCGAGTTAGGGTTAGGCTATATTATCTGTTGGAGTTAATGGGAGGCACATATCTGATATTGTTCAGGGTGCTGAGGTACACCTTCTGTTGTGTCTGCCCCTTATTAAATATAACCTGTTCCGGAGTTAGCGTAGGGTTAAGTTGTATATCTGTTAGAGTTAACTGTGGGCACATATGTGATATTGTTCAGGGTACCAAGGTACACTTTCTGTCGTGTGTGCCACCCATTAAATATTACTTGTTCCAGAGTTAGCATTAGGGTCCAAGTGCGGGTAGAAGAAATTATCTTCATACTTACCATAATTTCCTTTTCTGTTCGCTGCAACATTGTCAATAGATAATCATAACAACTGGGTACAGTGCACCCCTACCAGGGGAATGGCACAGCCCAAGCTTTAGAATGCTGGGCACCTGAGGATTCCATGCACTAACAGCAATTCCCCAGTTACTCTTACCTCGCAGTGCAATGAGAGCTACACAAATATACAGTAAAAACAATCACATACTTGTAATAATAAAATTCTGTCTTACCTTCTTATCCAACATACAGGGAAGGGATGCATTTCATGGACCCAAAATGGAGGCCTAAAGTATTCAGTTCTTCTTATAGAGAAAGTGTGCAAGCACAACATGTCTCAGAGAAATCACCTATCTGGAATGGAGGCCTCTATGCCTCACAGGACCTGTAAATTGAAGCTAATACACAATGAGACATGTCCTGTCTTTGATACAGAGAACTAAACTGCAACAGGAAAATATACCTTCATTAACCAAGGAAACCTTTTAACCTGCAGTCGCAGAAAATTGATGAATCAGCATATAAATATACATATTAGAGTACAGTGCAGCAGAATAGAGAGAGGTCCACGTAGAGGATTTTTACTAAAAATAGATCCCTCTCCTAGCATGCAGGATAAGAGTCTCCCTCAGGAGCTAAGCTCCTGGGCTGGTCCTATTGACAATGTTGGAGCTAACAGAAAAGGAAATTATGGTAAATATGAAGTTAATTTCCTCTTCCTTTAGCGCTCCACATTGTCAATGGGTAATCATAACAACTGGGTTCTAAGAAGCAGTACCCAGACAAAAACCAGCAGGGGGGAGACTATTATCCCATATACCAGATGTTCAGAATTACTTGCAAACTGCTGCCTGCAACACTTTGCGACCAAAAGCTGCATCAGCAGAACTCTGAACATCCAATTTATAATGTTTTATGAATGTGTGGACTGAGGACCACGTGGTTTCCTTGCATAGCTCTGAAAACTGTGGCTTCACTCCTCTCGACCCAGGGAAGTTGACATCACCCTGGTTGAGTGAACCTTGATAAGAGCCAGAGGCCTCTTCTTTTTCGCCGCATAGGCCTTAGCAACCCAGACCCCCACCCACCTAGCTAGGGTGGGTTTAGAGGCCTTTTGTCCTTGTTTGGTTGCCCCAAATGCACAAATAGGCTATCTGACTTATGAAAGTCAGACATACTGTACGTTTAAGGTATATCCTAATGGTACAAGATGAATTCAAACTTGTACAATTCCTTCCCTTGAATAGAGGAGGTTGCGGACAGTCAGACATATATCTATGTATTGAACTCCTGGAAGACAATATGCACCTGAGTGACGAACACCGTTCTGAATACCACCTGTCCTTCTGTCTAATAAGGTATGGCTCCTTAGCAGGAAGTCTGAAAAACAACACATTCAGCAAAGTGGATGGGAGTGGTTCGGAAACTCCTTTATGGCTCTTTAAGAGGAAGCCTGAAAAAACAAACACATCTAGTGAGGTGGATGGGAGTGGTTCGGAAAACTCCTTGTATGAAGTATTCAGAACCCTGATATCCCACAGCACACCAGATTCGACAATGGGCATGTCCTACAAATACGCATCTATGAGTTACTAAGCCAAAACCCCTCTGGGCTGCGATAGCAGAATCCGGCCTCTCAGTGAACTCAAGCTAATTTCACTGCCTTCTTACAGAAAACCAAAAAAATTGCAGAACAGGGGCCATTGCAGAAGAACCCTTCACAACTGGCCCAAAGGAAAAACGAAAGGTGGTCCCTATCGGAGCATAGGCTGCAGACAGAGATGATTTCTGGCAGCCATCAAGGAGTCAAGTGGTCTTTCTTGGAGAAAATATATATATATATATATATATATATATATATATAGGCATGAATACAGTATTCGAGAGACTCATACCTACTGCACATTGACACCCTGTAACTTTTTGCTGAATTGTTAAAAGGTTCACATGACACACCTAATTTGTAGTTCCACATTAGGAGAGATACTAAACATAACATGAGACAGTTTGGTTCCACTGTGCTCTTTCAGTTTTATCACAAACATCGATTTACCCCTTCAAATAGGGTTCCATTTTGTGACATTGCTTCTATTCTCAATTTAAGTATTTAAATACAGCCCTTTATTGTGCCTTAGAAACCCAACTGTTGTTAATGTGTTATCTGATTACTTCATTTAAGCCTCCCCCAAGAACTCCCTGTACAGAATAAAAGTTTTTGCCTTTTATTTAACCATTTTATGCAGCTGTAACGTTCATTACATGTAGTGTCCATCTAGTATCTCATCCTAAGCAGACTGTGCCTTTAATTTGCATGAACTGTGGTCCAAAAGCATTATTGTGTCTGGTGACCTTCTTTTTGTTACTGACATGCTGCCAAAACCTTGCAGTTTGTTATAACTCATTTATTTAGAAAATTCTTTTCCATGGCATGTTATTTTCGTGTCCTTTTGTTACCCACGTTACTATTGGTTCCTCCATCGGCCCAGAATGTTCAGAACCAGAAATGCATGTTGACACCTTCAGTCATCACCCCATGGCTCTTTAAAGCTGTGGATCTGGTGGGTCTATATTCTTTGTACTGCCACCTACATTCTGGACAAGACATGTTGTCCTTCTGAAGTTTGGAGTTATGCACGTTATGGGCACTACAGTGGGCTATTCTCTCTCTGCATCTCAGCTGCTCTTTTGTTCCCCGGTGTGTCAGATGTCTGTAGATTATAAAGGTACACATTTGCTTTTTGGGAAACACAGAGACATGTAGTCGGACCTTGCCTCATGGTCCCAAGATGCTGAGCTCGGGGTATGATGGTGGGGTAGGGGCAGAGAGAGTTGATTATAAAGCATTTTAAAGTTGAACAACTGCAGGTGTCCTAGATTAAGTGGTTATACATATTTACCTATTCTATAGACCAAGTCTCTACATGGGGATCATTCTGTGTGGCCTGGTCCCTGGGGGGCATTTTGTGTGATCCTATTCTCTAACAGGGGCACTTTTAATGTTAATGCTGCTAAATAGTTTGTTCTGTACTAGGCAAAAAAACTGCAGTTTGGGGGAGTATATCAATTGGACCTGGTTAGTGCTAGGGCTCATTTTGTATTTGGCATCAGAACACCATATCTACAGTTTGGAGAGTTCTGTAATGAGAACTAAAATACATGTTGTATTGTGGAGTAAATGAATAGGACCTGGTCTCTGCAGGTGCTCAGTTTGTGTAGACCTGATCTCTTTAGGAGCTTATATTGTGTTGGAGGCATCAGAACACCAGAACTACTTTTAAACTACCTGCTTATCTGCTAAACTTAAAAATAAATCCTGGTTAGTATCATATTTATTTTTTGTAAAAACACTTCTGTAGAACAGAAGAACTGTCTGCACTCCAAACATACTCATAGTACTTATTTATTTTATGTGCAAGTGCATCAAAGCCATTTAGCAGCTGAAAAGCAAATAGCAGCAGTAAATGAAGTGTTGGGTAATCCACAAATTTCTCAGATCCACAGGAGTCTATAAGATGGCAATTTAAAAAAAAAACATATTGCACCCACCGACTCAACACTGAGCACCCAAATGCCAGCATAGAACCATTTACATTTCAGCAATATGTTTTGTGATCATTAGGTGTGCCATGTGCTGCATGTTAGGCCAAGAGTCTAGCATGGCACATGAAACCATTACTGAGATTCACTGCAACAGTAAAATGAGCCTAAAAGGGCACAAACACCAAAAATGGATGTAAAATGACTGTAATTGATGGTAACCGGGTTGCAGTCACCAAAAACATCAACCTTGTTCATTGTTTTTGTGCAGTTTTAGGCTCATTTGGCTGCTGTTGCAGTGTATCTCAGCAACTGGGCTATGTGCTACATGGTATGCCTTAAATGGCTTCCATGGCAGTACAAGTGAAGAAAAATACTGGGTTTTTTTTTCTTACTGGGATGATTGCTGTCAGTGACTGTTAAAGCGTTTCCCATTGTTCTGTATTTTTTTTTGTGTGCACTTTTAGGCTTGCTTTGCTGTTGCAGTGAATCACAGTAATTGTTTGGTGTGCCATGTGCTGCATGATAGGCTGAGGGCCTAACATAGCATATCAAACAATTACTGACATTAACTACAATAGCCGAAGAAACCTAAAACTGCACCCTCTCCCAAAATGCACTGGTTGCCATATGCACCTGCAGGACCATGCTGTGGACACAGTGAGTGATGGTACCATGGAGGGGTCCATTTGACAACAGGAAGGGACTGTGTCTTCAGTTGTGGCTGTGATCTGTGGGATGGCATCATTAGTAACAGGGATAATTGTGTATATGTAATAGACAGACCAGGTGAGATTCAATCCATACTACATTGTAATATAAAACATTTGTGAATATCTTAAGTTAATATAATGTTGTGACTACAGTACAATTTTCAAAATGTTCAAAAAATGTTATACCAAATATCCATAGTATGACAATCATTTTCTTGGTTAGACATTAGCAATAACTTTTGGTATGACTTAGTGAGACACTTGGTATGATATTGATACTACTGTTCTGGTGTCCATGTTACTCATGTGACTTCTTGTGTTGTGTCTGTATTACTCACGTGACGTCCTGTGTAGTCTGAGTTACTCACGTGACATCCTGTGGAAAACACCCTTGTAAATAAATTATAATTCACTTTCTGAAAATTCAGTGATTTCTACCTTTTCCTATGAGGGTAATATAGTTGTGCAAAAAAACAATGGGATAGAAAATCAAGGACATGAATGTGATAGCCAAACTTAAACATGACCAGATTTGGGCATACTGTGATCAGTAAACATATTGTGGCATAATTACC
Source organism: Neoceratodus forsteri (assembly GCA_016271365.2). Lineage (NCBI taxonomy): Eukaryota > Metazoa > Chordata > Ceratodontiformes > Ceratodontidae > Neoceratodus > Neoceratodus forsteri. The sequence continues at coordinate 458,178,012 of CM057453.1, read as the reverse complement.
AACAAGTTCAGTGTATGATAAAAAACTGAAAAGTTAGTTATTACGCTACCTAAATAGATACCATAGACATAGTAATATCAAAAAATATATGTTTGATAATATGACAAATTTGCTGTCAAGGACACGATGTTACTCACATCACGTTGCCCTTGTGGGAATTTTTAATCCCATTTTTTAGCACCTCTGAACTACAAACTATCTTTATGTTGGGGACTGAAATACTACCACATGCACCCAATGTAAATATGATATGGTTATGACAATTGGCCCAAATAAATATTGGAACCTGATTGTCACACTTTGTCTCTCGAGTAGCATATTGGTACCTATATATATTTTTTTTGATGGCCTCCTCTTTTCAGGAGCCAAGACGTGAGCTTTATCATTCCTGGATTTTTTTGGGTGGAGAGAGGGAGAGAGGGAGAGAGAGAGAGAGAGAGACCCCCTGAGCAGGTCTCCGCACACCAGAAGGCATATGAGTGTTTGCTGAACAAGATCCTCCAAGTCCAAGAACTATAGTCTACGCGGCTGCTCAGCAGGTAACAAGGAGGAACTCTCTCCAGAGCATCTCATTTTAATTGATTATTGTCTCTGTATCCTTTGAGAAAAAATAATACAGGGAAAATACGCTCTGCTGTCGGCCCATTCTTGAGGCACAGCGACCACTGCACTCAACTGTGGTTACCTATGAGACTGAAGAACCTTCTCGGATCCAAGCCCTGCGGCTGGAGGAAAACAGACTGATCTGAGGTCAACCAAATCAGTTGTACAGGGGTTTGAAAACACCTCCGGTCCAACTTCCACTGCAGAGGATAAACGGACTGCGACTTAAGCAGTCCGCCTGAAGGTTCAACACCCCTGCCAGGGAACTGTCGACAGTAGAAACATCTCACGTGCCTTAATGGTTATGTACGAGTGCCTGCCATGTGTAGCATCATGAATGCACACTAAGGGGTGCCAGGCGGGCTGTCTCCGCCTCCTGAACACTGATGTGGAGATGCTCTTGTAGGCTGGTCAGGTTCCCTGAGTGGAAAAATGGCTCCGACCAGTCCCCCATCCAGCTAGGCTGACATTTTGTTGTGAGATTTAACTGCAAAAGTTCTAGTGGAACTTGCACAGATCTTGCATATCCATTCACTGTCTCAGGGAATGAGGAAGTTAATGGGTAAAACAAGAGACTGGCTGATGACCCATCGAGGGATTCCCAGGCCTACAATAAACCCATTAAATAGGCCGCATCTAGAAGTGAGCCCACAGAATTAAAACTGTTGGTGGCTAACCTGAGGCCTGACATCAGTGAGCCAGCGTGCCACTGACAAGGTCACCGTCCAGGAAAAAAGGCTGCAAAACCTTTCCTGACCTTGTGCCGAAAATAATTACCACCAGGCATCCAAGGTCTGAGACGGCTCGGAAGAGCTCTGCTTCCAGTTCACCCTTAGCCATATGACTCTGGCATCCAGAGTATTGAGTACCAGCCTCCTGCATGAATAAGCAGGTCGTTCAATCAGAATGTAAGCCACCAGGACTACCAACACCCTCAAGGGACTCAGAGAAGCTGATGCTTGGGTGAAGACACGCCATATGCTGGAGGGTTGATGCAGTATCAAAACCTGAAATACTCTGAGTAGGACTGATGTAGGGCGATTGACTGCAGGCATCAGTCAGATGTACTGAGGCTTAAGAAGAACCCCTTTTCCTGAGCAGCCCGGTGAATCATCTCCAGGGCTCCATCCAAAAGATTGTGGAGCACAAAAAAGGTACATGCTCTTGAATTAAGAAATCTGACAACTCCCAGACTTCTGGGGCCCATAAAATTAACAGGACCTGGGCTCACTGAATAGCAAGACCTGTACTCTGGCCCAAAGAGAGCCATGAGATCTGATGATATCTGGCCTTTCTGCCACACATGAAAACTGGCGCAGAAAAGTGACCCTACTAAGGCATCTGACATTATTCTGGCCTATCTGAGAAAAACTTCTCTAAACTGCCAATGAGGCACCATGCTTGTGGTGCTGGGTCTCCTGCACAGGGTCTGGCCAGTGCTCCTCTGATACTGTAACCTGGTTACGTAAGTAGACTCCTCCATTTCCAGAAGTCAATTTCCAAGGGAACGGAGCTCCCCTCAGAACTGTCTGTGCCGGCCATTTCCATGACCCTATTGGTTTATGGTATTCTGCGCTCTTTAGATAGCCTCCAGGGTGGAATCAGACCATAGGCCTCCCTTAAGGGATAATCAACAGGTTAGCTATGAAGCTTAACCAGACCCAAAGACAAGCCACATGGCCCTCATGGTTGTCTCAGTGAGTGAGGTCTGGCCTGAAAATCTCAAGTAAATAACCACCTGGAAGGGGAACCATGGCCATGAATTGCAAAAAATTCTTGCCCTTAAAAAAGGCAGAATGAAACAGGCCAGGGTAGTGACTCATATGCTGAAGATTCTGGCCAATAAAATATGCACAAGATGCACCACTGTTGTGTGCTAATAGAAGCGAAACCCCTTCTACACGCTGGGATCACCCACTTAGTCATGCAAAAACTGATAGGGCCGAGTCATCTATTTAGGCAGGGCGGTGTCTTTTCAGAAATACAAACGGCCTTGTCTTCCAGTGGAGGAGCTTCCCATCCACAAGATATTTTCACTGCGAGAAGGCAGCATAGCGCAGTGGATTAAGGCTCTAAGCTGCAAACCTGGAGACCTGGGTTTGAATCCCACAGCCCCCACTTGCATACGGTGTGACCCTGAGCAAGTCACTTAACTTTCTTGTGCTCCCAGGTTGCACCTGGAAACAAGCTTCGGCTCAGTGTGCCTCTCTTGGTTAAACAATTTCTCCCCCTTAAAAGGGAAAACCATGTCATGGATGGGAAGACACTTTTTTGATCCACACCTGCCCAGTGTTGCTCAAGATGTTTGGTCACACAGTAGCCGGAGAAGATGCCAACAGAGACAGACTAACAACCACTGTTTCTGTAGACTGACCTCCTGAGCTGAAAAGGACTACATGTCTCAGCTATTCAAAAAAGACAAGGGCTTATTATGAATCAGGGGAGGAAACCATCCTTGATTGTTTTTTTTTAATTTAACTTTAATTTAAGGTCAGGAACTTCTCCAAGACTGCCATAATCATCATCATCCTGACCTTCGGAAAAGCAGGGTCGGGGTCTGCCTGCACATGAGTTATCGCAACTTAAGCTCACTGCGCCACACCTGGACGTGCCTGGATGGGTCCCCCCGACCTGAGGGGCCCTATTGGGGTTGGGTGTATCTGCGGAGATGCCCTGTGGGACATCGGGGCTCAAGTTCACTCAGGAGATACAAAGTTAATATCTTGTAATTCTGCTGCCACTACCCTGAAGAACCAGGTATTATTGTGCAAAATAACAATTGTGAGGTAAAATAATACTTGGCCCCAATAACTTTTCTGGACTAAAGATTTATTTTCCACAGCATTGAGGTGTCAGTGTGGCTCAGTTGGTAGTCCATCCATTTCTGGACCAGAAGGTCGTGGGTTCTCGTCCCACACTGGGGTTGGACTCGTACCTAAATGCTGGCACCTGACTGCAATATTAGGGGTGTGCTGTACTATCGGGGTGTGCCATCCTTCAGATGAGACATTAAACCGTGGTCCCTTCTACCCATCCTGGTGTTGTCCTGGTGGGTGTCCAGGTGGAAGTAAAAGAACCCAGGGCACTCTTCACTAAGAGCAGGGGCCATTCCCAGTGTCCTGGCCAACATTCCCCTTCCCATAAAACTGGTTCATGCAATTACCCAGGCTGTATGTGGGTGTTGATGTGCGATATGGCTGCCACTACACATTCAGTCACTTTACTACTAGTCTTGCATTGCTTGTAAAGCACTTTGGGATACATTGTGTATGAAAAGCGCCATATAAATGCTGATTTTTCTTCTTCTAAAACACCTTGCTGAGTGTCACACATCATGCAGGTGAAGGATGTGGGACTAAAACCCAGATCATCTGCTGAATGTATAAACCATAATTATGTAATAATTAAAATCCCTATTACTTGAACTCAGGACCGCTGGATTTATGTAAGCCATAATAATATAATATTTATTAGCCCCATTGTTGGCTGAATTAAAACCAGCAAGTGTAATCCTGTAATAATGCGTTAAAAAATACCTCAGGATTAAATATACTAGTGTTTGTGACAGGAAAACACTCCAGATTTTCATGTAATTATGCTGGTTTTGTTTTTAAAACTACCAACCCAACTGCCAAACAGCAGCTGCATGCTCAAAAATGCCCTAACTGCGTGTGCGCATGCCCTTTGTGCTCGTGGAGGTGCTAGTGTGCATGTACAAGTGTGCGTGCACTTGTTTTTTATGCGTGCCGCACTTCGCCCAATGCTCCCCAACGGTGCGCACAGTGCTATGCAATGCGGTAAGCCTTGCGCTCATGCACAACAGGCACGTGCTTGGGACACTGGCGGGAAGCTTAGGACATGAAGAAGTGCGTTACCAGCCCTAATGGCAGCCATACAAACGGTAAAAACGGAGGCTGAGGTGAGGAATCACCAAAAATCCTCCAAATTGTCTCAAACACACAAGTTTATCTAAAAACAGTAAAAAACACACCAAAACCTCAAACTCAAGGGAGGGAAGGGCAAGGAACCGACGCCAAAGATGAGTGACCTACAGAGACCCTAAGCTCTCAGTAATTTAAACTGCACCTACCTGTAGCACCTTTTTTCTTTTTTAAAACTTTAAGGCAAATCATTACAAAGAACAATAAGAAAGAAGCTGGGGACATGGGAGGCATCTCTGGGAAAATCTGAAGGATCTTCTGGGTAAGGATGATAAGAACCAACCCGTGTTGCTCAATATCAATGGCACAAACTCTGTGGATCCTTTCACCATTGCTGAGGAATTCAATTCTGCCTTCACGGACCTAAGCTCCATTCTCCCCGACTGACTACCTAAAGCCAACCGATGCAGGCATCGACAGCCTACCTACTATGAATCTGCACCCTAACTTCTACTTCAAATGAGTCACGGTGAAGGAAGCCATGGGATATGTAAAAAAAACTCCTGGGTAAGACCAGACTAGGGAACAATAATATCGACATGAAACTAGTCGCCTTCTAATTGATGAGCTAATAGAACCCATATCCCAAATTTTTAATAAATCACTCGCACTGGCTAAATTCCCCACACCTTGGAAACAAGCACTAGTGACCCCCATTCACAAGAGTGGGCATAGGTCCAGCACAGCAAACTATAGGCCCATTTCCACTCTCTCCCCCTTATCCAAAGCCTTGGAGAGGATAGTGGCCGACCAAATCAGAGATTACATCCGGAAATACCAACTGCAATGCCCCCAGCAGCATGGTTTTAGAAAAAAACACAGCACTGCCTCAGCCCTGGTTGACTTTACCGACTTATGTTCATAAGGCCTTAGATGAGGATAAATTGGTCGGCTTCATCTTTATCGACCTAACAAAGGCCTTCGATACGGTCAACCACCCCCCTCCTTCTGTATCAACTGCGGACCCTTGGGTTGGCCCCCAATACTGTCCTTTGGTTCAAGGACTACTCATCAAATAGATCTCAAAGAGTCAAAATAGGCCAGTCAGTGTCTGATTCTAAAGCAGTCTCACTAGGAGTTCCCCAAGGGTCCATCCTGGGACCCCTGCTGTTCAGCTTGTTCTTGAATGCCCTCCATAAGACCTGTACTAGTAAAATTAACTTAAACGCCGACAATGCTGTAATACTCAGCAGCCACTCTCAGTTTGAGCCCTTACAAGCTGAGCTGCAGTTTGACTTTCAAACACTGGAGAAATGGTTCAGCTCTCATAAGCTACTACTTAACTATAAAAAGACGAAAAAGATGCTCCTCTCAAGCCCACAGCTAAAGAGGAGGCACCCCAACTTAACAGTCACCAATAACAAATCGGACCCTTTGGAGAAGGTTCACGCATTCAAGTACCTAGGTGTTATGATAGATGACACCCTCACCTACGTGCAGCACATAGACATGGTAAAGGCAGTGAACACCAAACTGGGTGTCCTCTATAGGCACAGCAAAAGCCTCACACCCAATGCCCTCTGGATCTCTGTCTCCAGCTCCATACTATCCATTATTGATTATGGTCTGGTGGTATATGGTGCTGCCACAGACATGCCCCTCAAGAGGGTAGTTACAGCCCTATACAAGGCATGCTGACTGACACTTAGTGTGGATTGCTTCACGGACACATGCACACTCTATGATCAATCCAACCTGCTCTCCCTCAGGAATAGAATCAGATTCCAAATGTGCCTACTAGGGAGGAAAGCTATGCTGGGACAAGCCCCACCTTGCATCGCTGATATGTTATCAGGTACCAACACCAAGTATAGTACTAGAGTCAAGGAGCTTAACCCCCCCCCAGGTGTCCCTTTTTGTAGGACAGTTCTAGGGCAATGTTCTTTTTCTTACAGAGCCCCCAGTGGTTAAACAAGCTCTCAGTTGCCCTACTAAATAATGCGAACCCCAGGACTTTCAAATCCGAACTAAAGCAGTTTCTGTTAAACAGGAGTGTCTGTGAGTGCCAGATCTGATCTCGAGGTTCCGCCAGGTGCACTTCACTCCCCTCAATACAAAATATTCCTCCACTGGCCCCCTAACCCTGTCCACTACCAAGCAATGCCCTGGCCCTCTTTACCAGATTAGCCCCTAGCTCCCACCAGTCTTCATCGCGTGCTGTTTGGCAGAATACCTAGATGTAGCACTAGCATGCCTTTCTCTCTCTCTCTCTCTCTCTCTCTCTCTCTCTAGCTCCTGCTTTCGATTTCTTTCTCCCTTTCTCTCTCTACCTCACTCTCTCTCCCCCTCCCCCCAATCTCTCTCCTTTCAGGCTGTGCCTAGCTTTTCTACAGTCACTCTGGTTTAACTCGCCACCACTCGCCCTACTACTGCTACAGACCTGAATAAGGGAGGTCAACCCAATAACACATTCTTACTACAGTACCTGACTACCCAACAACCCTCTGCAGTTCTCAGTTCCCCTGAATCCTCCTCACTCTCTTATGTTATAGATGACATGGCTCCCTGGGGCCACACTATGTGAATTATTAAGTCTAATAAATTGTGATGTACCATAAATGCACTTTATTTTCTCTATTTTTTCTCTATTGTTAAAGTGTCCTTACCTCATCAAGTGTGTTGTGAAACTGCTGTAATTTCACATCTGTAACTTTGTTAATTTTTTGACGTGGAACCTTTGTAAAAGAGTTTGTACCCAAAGATATTTCCGAACTTGCAAATAAATAAAGGTGAAGAGTATTGGTAGGGGTAGTAGATTGGCAGAGGTGGGGGGATGAGGGAGTAGGGGGAAGTGCAGATAGGCAGAGCCGTGAAACTAGTGGGTGCAATCACAGCTGCTAAGATTAGCGAGGTATTGACAGAGTCCGCGTTTGTAAGGACCAAACGTTTCCTCACGAGAGACTTCAGGGGGAAGCCCATTCATAAGAGTTGGGGCCTTGACAGAGAATGAGCATTGGGCTTGAGAGGTACGGCAGAAGGGAACCAAGAAAGAAGCATTGCCAGCACTACATGTGCACCTGTGTGGGCGGCGGGTAATATAAAAGTCTGTGTTGATGGTGGAGTGAGGCAGAGGCAAATTTTCTTAGCAAGGAGGCAGGTTTGGTAGGCTAGCCTCCCTTGGAGATGGAGCCAGTTAGCTTGTTTTTATAGTTTGCAGGTGTGCATTCTTTTCTTGGCACCTGTAACTAACATAGAAACATAGATTTTGACAGGAGATAAGGACTGCTTGGCCCACGCAGTCTGTCCATTTCCCTACCTATTGGATAAGCTACTTCCCCCTACCCCCCACCAGAATTGCCTTAGGTTGCAGCACTTATTTAGTGCTGTTTTTACAATTCTTATACATATAATGACTGGGAAGCGTTTTCTCCCATAGAGAAGCCCAGTTATAATTCACTGTTATAACCCGTGGGTTATAATGGCAAACACGCAGGGTTTTCCTCGCTCCACACGTGTACCAACTGCCACTCTTTCCTTCCTCAGCATCGGACACTAGCCACAACTCGAACTCCGGTGGCACATCTAGCTGTAACTTTTAAAAACAAATTACCTCGGCTCCTTGTAACACTTAAGCTCTTAAAAAGCCAAAGCAAACAAAACTTTTTTACAGCGGTTTCACCCCAACCCCAGACCACACTGAAAGCTACTGACCATGACTGCACAGGGATGTATGTGTATTTTATAGAATAGCACCTCGACTACAGAGGGCAGTTGGTATATAATAGCACCTTGACCGCTGAGGGTAGTTGGTCTGGGAGGTTGGCAGGTGGTTAGAAGGGGTAAATCGGGTGCCCCATCACTCGGTGCTCTCCAACATATCACCTCCATAAACCATATAAAAACTACAAACGGGTATCTACCTCTATCTCCGAAATCAAACAAAGGGGCAGAGGACACTGCAAAGCAGGACACTGCAGCACAGGAGCTAGCACAACGAAACTTGCCCAAAACAGGAACCAAAACAAAAACAGCAAAAATGAAATCCAACAAACTTCTGATCATAGGAGATTCCATGATTCGGGGAGTTGGTACCTATCTCCAGCCAGAAGTAATGGTCAGATGTCTCCCAGGTACATCAGCGTGGAGAGACACTGACCGCATTGCTAAAATTGTTCAGGAAGCAGGAGAAAACAACTGATGTCCTGGTACACATAGGCACTAACTATCTCACCAGCCAGTCAATTGAGGAGACCAAGGAACACCTGACCAGGCTGGGTGACAAACTATCACCCATTTTGTCTGGCATCTCCTTCTCTGTGATCCTGCCAGTCTGGGAGAGGGGGGCAGATGGACGGAAGGTCAGAGAAGGGGAGATAGGGGAGCTAAACATGTGGCTCAAGGGCTGGTGCCAGAAAAAAAGACACAAATTTATAGGGAATTGGCAACAGTTTTGGGAGTGAAAGTTCTTTAAATTTGATGGACTACACCTGACTAAAGAGGGAGTCAGTGCATTGGGGTAGAAGTTTGATGTCTTTGCAGAATATTTAAACTAGTAAATGGGGAGAGGGGTGCAGCACCCCACACGTCGAATGATAGAACACCCCTTCCCTCTCAGCTAGTGGTCAAACAGGAGTTCAGCATGTTTATAATTCATTTGCATCACCAGGTAAGGAAAAAGATCCGGCTCCCCATACGATGCACAGGGGAAACGCCAGACCTCGCCCAACTAACATATCGAAATCTGGCCAATGGAAAATCATGTACACAAATGCTCACAGTCTGGGAAACAAGATCCCAGACCTGCAGGCAATGATGACAAAGGCTAAACTGGACATAGTAGCCATTAGCGAGACATGGTTTACCAGTAACCACACTTGGGAGACTTCAGTACCTGTCTATGTACTGTTCAGAAGAGACCGAGGTGCAAAAAGGAGGGTTGGAGTGGCCCTTTATGTCAATGAAAATATCAAAGCTACAGAAATTCAGAATACACATAAGGATCCAGAAGAACTGTGGGTCACCCTGGAAACAGGAAATAGGACAGGCATACGAACTGGGGTTGTGTACAGGCCTCCAGACCAAGGGAGGACACAGACACATTACTGTTAGTAGATATACAAAATATGACAGCTAAAAGGGAGGTTCTGATTAAGGAAGACTTCAACTTGCCAGATACAGATTGGTCAATACCAGCAGGAACATCTCCCAGAACTAGACACGTAGTGGATTCCCTGCAGGGGAAGGGCCTCAAACAACTGGTACAACAACCCATAAGAGACAGGGCTATCCTAGATCTAGTACTGACTAACTGGGAAAGGATCTCAGATCTCCAGGTAGAAGGTCACCTGGGGGCCAGTGACCATCACATGGTATGGTTCAATTTGGCCACTAGAACTAAATCATCCCATTCCAAGGTAAAAATATGGGACTTCAGAGGAGCTGACTTTGATAATGTGGCCAACAGAGTTAAGCTAGCCCTGGCAAAAAGAAATACAGGTGAGGGGGTACAGGCAAAGTGGGCAAGCATTAAGGATGCAATACTTGAATCAACATCCTACTGTATTAGAGAGAAAAGGAAGTGCAAAAGAAGAAGGAAACCACTTCGGTTCTCAAAAACAGTAGCAGAAAAGGTCAGAGCCAAAAGGCTGGCCTTCAGAAAATATAAGGGAACACAGCAGGATGAAGATAGGGAGGCATACCAAACTTCCCTAAGGGAAGCAGGGAAGGCAGTAAGGCAGGCAAAGGCCTAAACTGAGGAAACACTAACACAAACAGTAAAAGAAGGTGACAAGACTTTCTATAGATACATTAGTGAAAGGAGAAAGTCCAGAGGGGGTATTGCTAAGATCAAAGGGGTAAGGGGGCATGTGAGGAGGACCATGTAAAAGCACCTATCCTAAATAGATACTTTTCTGCTCAGTATTTACTGAAGAGAAGGTAGGGCAGGGCCCACAGTTCAGCACCACAGACACGGGGGGAGAGAGGTGTGCATTAGTCCCTTCACAAAAGAAAGTGTCCTACAACAGCTCAATGAGCTCAGGATGGACAAGACAATGGGACCTGATGGCATACATACCAGGGTACTAAAGGAGATAAGGGTGGAACTAGCAGAGCCATTATCAGAACTGTTTAGTGAGTCTCTGAGCACAGGAGAGGTCCCAGAAGACTGGAGAAGGGCTCATGTGATCCCGCTTCACAGCAGTGGTAGCAGGGAGGAGCCAGGGAACTACAGACCAGTCAGTCTTACCTCAGTAGTGGACAAGATTATGGAGGCACTCCTTAAGGAAAGGACAGTGCAACACCTGGAATCCATAAGAGCACAGGATCCATGACAGCATGGGTTTACAAAAGGAAGGTCCTGTCAAACTAATCTCATAGATTTCTTTGACTGGGTAACCAAAGTGGTGGACCAAGGGGGAGTAGTTGATGTCGCCTACCTTGACTTCAACACAGCTTTCGATACTGTTCCACAGAGAAGATTGACTAATAAACTGGGTAGGCTCGGGGTGGGTCAGAAGTTGGTCAACTGGGTGGAAAACTGGTTGACGGGCAGAAAACAGAGAGTGGTGGTAAACGGTATACAGTCAGAAGAGATGCAAGTCACAAGTGGGGTACCTCAGGGATCAGTCCTGGGGCCAGTCCTCTTCAGTATCTTCATCAGTGACATTGCAAATGGACTGGAGGGTAAGGTTTGCCTGTTTGCAGATGACACTAAGATCTGCAACAGAGTAGATGATCCAGATGGGGTGGGCAGAATGAGAAGAGATCTGGATAAACTGACAAAATGGTCGGAAGAGTGACAACTGGGGTTTAACGCAAAGAAGTGCAAGATCATGCACATAGGGAAGAGAAACCCTGAAGCCACCTATAGGCTGGGAGGGGAGTTGCTGGCAGTCACAAGGGAAGAAAGAGACTTAGCATCATCATCACTGATGACCTGAAATCATCCAAGCAGACCGCTAAAACAGTAGGTAAGGCTAGGGGGATGTTGGGGTGTATTAGTAGGGGTATCACAAGTCGGAAGAGGGAGGTAATAATCCCTCTTTACAAGACACTGGTTAGGCCCCATCTGGAGTACTGCATGCAGTACTGGAGGCCACATCTTCACAAGGACATTAACCAAATTGAGGCAGTCCAGAGAAAGGCAACCAAAACGGTGCAGGGACTGCATCAGAAAACATATGAGGACAGATTAACTGAGCTCAATATGTATACCCTAGAGTAAAGGAGGGAGAGAGGTGATATGATCGAAACATTCAAACACCTTAAGGGCATTAACAAGGGGAAAGAGTCTAACACGCGTCAATATAAGAAAAAAAGCAGGACAAGAGGACACAGCATGAGATTAGAGGGAGGCCGATTAAGGGGTAATGTGAGGAAGTTCTTTTTCACAGAAAGGGTGGTGGATACATGGAACAGCCTACCTCAGGAAGTGGTAGATATGAACACAGTGCAGGGCTTCAAACAGGCATGGGACAGGCATAAGGGAGCAATACAGATGAGTATGAATAGATAGGCCACTTACAGAGCAAAGGCCGATGGCACATTCATAAGGTAGAAAAAGAAACGGGTAGACTGGATGGGCCTTGCGGTCCTTATTTGCTGTCAACTTCTATATTTCTATGTTTCTAGAAACACTCTCCAGTAATTATATAAAATAAAACATGGGGTGGTGTGTTTAACTCAAGATTTTACACACACCACCGGTGTTGGATGCTTAAATAAACCCTGAGAAGTATGTAGCATCCAACATCTCGGGAATGTATAAAATTTCATTAAACACACCACCATATGTATTTTATCTATGTATATATTTTTTGCAAAAACTTTGTTAATGCATCAGTTAGGGTTGAAGTGACAAAAGTAAGAAAATGAGGCACTAGGGTTGAGCCCCTAACACCCCCACCACCTGACCTCACCAGGCCACCCCACACCCACCCTCCACAGACCAACAAGCATCGGGGTGTGCCTTGGGGTCGTCAGGCCTAACTCTCCCCCATTCTCCTATGCTGTACCATGTCAACTTTCTTACATGGAATCGGGTGAGAGTTAGGCCCGATGACCCCAAGGCACATGACGCATGCAGTTGGTCTGTGGAGGGTGGGTATGGGTAACAGGGGTTAAGAGTAGAGGCTCAACCCTAACATCTCATTTCCCTATTTTTGTCACTTCAGCCCTAACTGATGCATTAGCAAAGTTTTTTGGAATTTATTTCCTTACTTTTTGAGATAGTATAATAGTACCTTTAGCTGCTTGGAGGAGATGTTGGTCGGTGAGGAGGAGTGGTCTAAGCCCCCACGGGACGAGGAGCTAGATGAAGACTTTTGTGCAGTAGAGACCTGGAATGGGAGTGACCTCAAGCCTTTTCCTGGTCCTTGTCTCAGTGATTGTGCTTCCCTGCCTCCTTCCTCTTCTCCTTGTAAGGCTTAGACGTGGAGGAGGTGGAGACCGACGATGATGCAGAAGGACTCTTCCCCGCTGACTGTCTCTGCATTTCGGCAAGCTGCTTTTCTAGGAGGTGCGCCTTACAAGCCTTCTGGCGGCGGATCCGAGTTGAATGCCCCGCAGTTTTCACAGGCAACGGTGTCATGGTTCGGGCCTAGGCAAAAAAGACAGGCCTCGTGGCCGTCCTTTGACGGCAGCTGTTAGATTTTCTACGATCCGTAGATGAAATGGACAATGCCAGAGAAGACAACATGCAGAAAGGGAAATAAAATCAGAGATTATGGTCGGAAAAACCCCAAAGAAACGCTGAAGGCGCAAAAGCAGCCAAACTGATTCAAGAAAGCATCAGAGGACCCGATGCGAATGGGTTGACGGCAGGAAAAGAACTGAGGTGGGGCTGGGGACAGCCCCTTTTATAACACTGGCTGATGTCAGGTGGAGCAGACGTCAGGGGCAGTCCCCACTGGAGACTGTTAGCTAGAAGGTTTCCATGGGGTCCTGGCAATTGGCGATTTAAGTCCTAACAGTTATTGCCTGCTGCAAGAGCTCCAACTCAAAATAAGATCTTTATTTTACTGTGGGAGTGTTCCTATCCCTCCACAGATACACCTATGTATCTAGCTGTGGAAACACAGGGGTTTCCGGCCACTGCGCTTCCATACATTAAGTTATGAGCAGACGTAGAGAAATTGCAACAAATAGTCATAAGTGTGCCATCTTAAATAATTTTCACCTCAAATGTTCAATATAACCTTCTTATCACCTCACCACATGTACCCAGTACAGAAAATTTTCAAATCCCCATCGAAATATAATTCTACGCAACTGTAACGCAATTCTGTGCCACAGGTGCGGAAAAAAATTTTTTGGCAGGATTTGAAAAATGACAGCTGTACTGTTCATAAGGTGATGTGAAAAAATGACCATGTTGAAAATTCTGAGTGAAAATATGATAAATTCCCAAAGTTACAAGCGTGCTCAGAAAAATTCCAACAACCGTGTGTACAGTGCCTTCAGAAAGTATTCACCTCCCTTGGATTTTGTCACATTTTGTTGTGTTACTACCAGAATTTGTAAGGCATTGAAATGATTTTTTCCCCCTTGATTCACACAGCATACTCAACAATTTAAAGGGGCAAAAATATTTATATTGTGTAACAAACATTTATGAAACATTAAAAACTGAAATATCTTGTTTACTTAAGTATTCACCCCCCTGAGTCACTACTTTGTAGAAGCGCCTTTGGCAGCAGTTACAGCTTTGAGTATTCTTGGGTATGTCTGTATCCGCTTTGCACATCTGGATTTGGGGATTTTCGCCCATTCTTCCTTGCAGATTTGCTCAAGCTCTGTCAAGTTGGATGGGGAGCGTCGGTGAACTGCAATCTTTAAGTCTTTCCACAGATTCTCAATGGAATTCAAGTCTGGGCTTTGGCTGGGCCACTCAAGGACATTCACCTTCTTGTTCTGAAGCCACTCCAGTGTTGCTTTGGCTGTATGCTTGGGGTCATTGTCCTGTTGGAACGTAAATCTTCGCCCCAGTCCAAGGTCTATTGCAGACTGATGCAGGTTCTCCTCAAGGATGTGCCTGTATTTGGCTCCATTCATTGTTCCCTCTATCCTGACAAGTGCCCCAGTCCCTGCCGCTGAAAGCATCCCCATAACATGATGCTGCCACCACCATGCTTCATGGTAGGGATGGTGTTACATGGGTGATGAGCTGTGTTTGGTTTGCACCAGGCATAGCGCTTTGCATTCAGGCCAAAGAGTTCAATTCTTGTTTCATCAGATCAGAGAATCTTTTGCCACATGGTCTCAGAGTCTGCCACGTGCCTTCTTGCAAACTCCAGGCATGCCATTATGTGGCCTTTTCTCAGGAGTGGCTTCCATCTAGCCACTCTCCCATAGAGGCTACATCTGTGAAGTGCTGCAGAGATTGTTGTCCTCTGGACAGGGTCTCCCATCTCAGCCATGGAACTCTGTAGTTCTGTCAGGGTGGTCATTGGGTTCTTGGCCACTTCCCTGACCAAGGTCCTTCTTGCCCGGTTGCTCAGTTTGGGAGGACGGCCTGCTCTAGGAAGAGTCTGGGTGGTTCCGTAATCTTTCCATTTCCTAATGATGGACTTGACTGTGCTCCTGGGAACTTTCAACACCCTAGAAATGTTTTTATACCCCTCCCCAGATCTATGCCTCGTCACACTTCTATCACAGAGTTCTACGGACAGCTCCTTGGTCTTCATGGTAGAGTTTCTGCTCTGACATGCACTGTCAACAGTGGGACCTTATATAGACAGGTGTATTTCCTCTGAAATCATGTCAGCCATTTGAACTGACCACAGGTGGACTCCATTCAAGTTTTAGAGTGATCTCACAAGGAAATTGGATGCACCTGAGCTCAATTTGGAGTGTCACAGCAAAGGGGGTGAATACTTATCAAATCAAGACATTTCAGGTTTTTATTTTAAATTACATGTACAAAAAATTCCAGAAGTTTCATTCCACTTTGATGTTATAGAGTAATTTGTGTAGATACGTGACAAAAAAATCCCATATAAATGTATTTTAATTTGAGTTTGCAACATCACAAAATGTGACAAAATCCAAGGAAGTGAATACTTTCTGAAGGCACTGTAACTCAGGCATTTTTATGTATTTTTGCACCAGATTTTCAACATGTCCTTTTTGGGACCCCACCTCATGAACACTGACACTGTCATTTCATTACTCTGTCCCAAAAGGTGATTTTGTGCAGCAGCTGTGCCATTCCACGCCATTGCTGCGTAAACACATTTTGGGCAAGATGTGAGAAACAACAGCTGTACTAACATAGAAACATCGAATTTGACAGCAGATAAGGACCGCTTGGCCCACCCAGTCTGCCCATTTCCCTGCCTACTGGATAAGCTGCAGATCCTAGTTAACCAGCAGCCTACTTTTTCCTACCCCCATCCCCTAGAATTGCCTTATGACTGTCCCATGCATGCTTGAATTCCACCACTGTTTTGACTCCACGACCTCCTCCGGAAGGCCGTTCCATGCATCCACAACCTCTCTGTGAAAAATACTTCCTTAAATTACCTCTGAGCCGCCTCTCTATCTTCAAATTGTGCCCCTTTGTTCTTGCACACTTTTTTGAAAGATGCTACCCTCTTGGACTTTGTTGATTCCTTGAGATACTTGAAAGTTTCTATCATGTCCCCTCTCCTCCTTTCCTCGAGGCTATACATATTAAGCTTCTTTAGTCTCTCTTCATATGTCTCCGTGCAGACCCTGCACCATTTTAGTTGCCCTCCTCTGGACAGCTTCCATCCTGTCTATGTCTTCTGAAGACTGGGTCTCCAGAACTGCACGCAGTACTCCAGATGGGGTCTGACCAGCTGTCTGTACAGAGGGATAATAACTTCCTGTTTTCTACTGGTGATGCCTCTCCCTATGCATCCCAATATCCCCCCAGCCCTCATTGCTGCCCTCTCACATGCTTGCCCACCTTTAGGTCATCTGATATGACTACCCCCAGGTCCCTTTCCATTTTTGTTGTTGTTAGTATCTCACCCCCCATTGTGTACTCTTCCCCTGGGTTTTTGTTTCCCAGGTGCATTACCTTGCACTTCTTAGCATTGAATCTAAGCTGCCATACATTTGACCATTCTTCTAACCTTGCCAAGTCCCTTTTCATCCTTTCCACCCCACCTTGTGCATCAACTCTGTTGCAGATCTTTGTGTCATCTGCAAAGAGACATACTTTTCCTTCCAGTCCCTCTGCAATGTAACGCTATAAAGACATTGAAGAGGACTAGTCTAATACTGAACCTCGGTACCCACTAGTAACCCCCTTTCATCAGAGTGGACTCCATTTACTATTACTCTCTGTGTCCTATTTTTCCAGCAATTTTTACCTAGGCTGTCATCTTGGGACCCACTCCCAGGCTAGCTAACTTGTATATTAATCTTTGTGTGGGACTGTGTCAAATGCCTTGCTAAAGTCTAGGTAGGCCATGTCCACAGCCTCTCCTCGATCTACTACTTTGGTCACCCAGTCAAAGAAATCTATCAGATTTGTCTGGCATGACCTTCCTGCTGTGAATCCATGCTGCCTTGGGTCCTGTGCCCCTCTGGCCTCTAGATACTTGACAATTCTTTCCTTCAGAAGTGATTCCATCATTTTCCCTACCACTGAGGTTAAACTAACAGGTCTGTAGTTTCCTGCTTCTGCCTTGCTCCCACTTTTGTGAAGGGGAATCACATCTGCCCTCCTCCAGTCCTCGGGTACCACCCCATCCTCCCATGATTTGTTAAACAGGGTAGTCAGTGGTGTCACTAATTCTACCCTTAGTTCTTTTAGAATTCTGGGATGAATCTCATCAGGCCCCATTGCTTTGTCCACCTTCAGTTTTAAGAGTTCTTTCAGAACCCTTTCTTCTGTAAATGGGCTGGTATCAACTTCTGTATCCAGTGTGTTTCTACTGTTTGTTCTAGGTCCCCCCTCTTCCTTTGTAAATACTGAGCAAAATATTTGTTTAGTATCTCTGCCTTTCACAGTCTCCTCTGCCCACCCTCCCCCTTATTAAGCCTCACTATCCTCCTTGGTCTTCCTTCGCTCCCTGATGTACCTATACTGTTCATGAGGTGGGTGAGAAAAACTGTCAGTGTTGAAAATTTGGAGGAACATATTAAAATTTCTAAAGTTCTGTTCGAATGCGTAGCAAAATTTCAATGACCGCGCATAACTCAAGCGTTTTGGGGTATTTTTGCACCAGATTTTCAACATGGTCTTTTCTGAGACCCAACCTCATGAAGAGTGACACCGTTGTTTCATTAATTTGTCCCAAAAGGTGATTCCGTGCAGTGACCGCAAAATCATCTTTCAGGACCCAGTAACAAAATCACAGTGCCAGTGTTCATGAGATGGGGTCCCAAGAACCTCATGTTGAAAATTTGAGGCCGACAGTCCTAAAAATGGCTGAGATATCAACTTAAGTTGAAAATCCCATTGACTGCCCTTATAAGCCGCTTACCTTGATTCTTCAGTTCGTGGTTTGACTTTGAAGAGCGCAGACGTGTCCCAGTCCACAGAAGATGACAGTGGACTACCACCACAGGTAAGCATAGGGTAGAGGGGGTGTGAGGAGGTGAGTGCTCAGTGGGAGGGGCAGGGAGATGACGGGGACTGTTTTCTTTTTACAGTGAAAAAAAAAAGACATTGAGGACAGTTTTTTCCCACAGGTTTATAATGTGTATTTCGTGACACTGGAAGTGGGCTCCCAGTGTCCCACAATGCTTGGAGGTGGGGGCTTCACAATGCCAACACAGGGATTGGGCACCCCGATGTTGGCGAAAACAGAACGGGCTGGGGGGGCATCCGACACCAGGGGTGGGCATCCTGGTGTCAGAAACATTTCTGAAATAATTTCATTTTCGGCACACTGGGGGTGGGCTTCCCAGTGTGCCACAGTAGTGGAGGGGAATAAATGCCCGACACAGGGATAAGGCGCGATGTCGTGAAAATAAGTAATAGAACAGAGCACACCAAAGGAAAATGTCAGTCTCCTTTAAAAATACCTCTTCACAGTCCCAGCACATGCCGATCTGGCTAAAGGGATCGACTAGCACGAAAGGATTGAGGAAAGATAGAGAGTTAGGACCGACGATCTAATGCACACCCGATGCCTGTTGGTGGGGTGGGGTAAGGGGTGGAACCCTAGCATCAATTTCCTGCTTTTGTCAGCTGTGGAACAACCCTAACTGATGCATTAAATGGATTTTTGGCTATGAATAAATATATATATATATATATATATATATATATATATACACATAAAATTGTACTGGCCCAGTAGGGCCAGTACAGGTAAGGTTGCACGGTCACTTCTATGTTAAACCCCAAAGTTTGCACTTTAATAACTTTGCAACTGTTTGTCCAATTTGCCTGAAATCTTGCATGCATGGCGTTCAACCATAGATCTTTGGATCTGGAAAGTATCGTTCCGGTCAGATGTATGGTTGTAGAACCGTAGAGCGTCCAAAAAGTGAAAATGACCAAACTTCTGCACATTTTTTGGTCAGGCATAATAGACTGAAGAATGCATCTAGGTGGATTCAAATTTGCATGTCTATATGTAGCATGAGTTAAACTGGTATCTTTTGAAGATATGGTGAAAAAATATTTGTCCGTTCAAAAGCTATGCAAGTTTTTCATGTCCCATTGTAGCCTATGGGAAAATTTACACGTGCATTGCGAAAACTTTCATGAAAACATAAAATTTTTTTGTGTGCAAAAACATTCCATTATATGGTATGGGGATGCCACGAAGATATTTTGTTGTCGCAAAATCAATACTCCACAACACTGTCCCATGTGTTGTTTTATTTATCACTTCATTGTGCCAAGGTGGATTGTGCTTTTGGGCTGAAATTTGCAGGGTTGCAAGCCCTGGTCCCACAGATGTGCCTTTTGGTGGTTTGGTCCCAAACAATTCAACAGGCCCATAGTTACAGCGTTCCGAAGTTGAAAAATTTCCCATAGGATAACACTGCGGTACCCGTGGCGCCTTTCAGTGCCTGTATCTAGAAAACCATTCGAGATACGGATTTTTTGCTACTGGCAGCTTAGTCCACCTTTAGGTCATCAGTCCTTTCATCCCATTCTCCTAGACTGTAGCATGTCAGCTTGCTTACATGTGGAATGGGGTGAGAGTTGGGCCTGATGACCCCATGGCACACCCCGTCTGTCGGTGTGTGGAGGATGGGATGGTAGGGGGATTAACCCTAACATTGAATTTCCAAACTTTTGTCGCTGTGACATCAACCCTAACTGATGCATTAACAAAGTTTTTTGAAATGGCTATAATGACTCCCCCACCCTGTCACACTGTTCAGCACCCCAGCCATCTTGTAAACAACCTCCTTCTTCCCACCCCCAAATCCACTGGCACTGAAAACTGTTATGCTTCTGAGCTGCAGCAGCTTCTCCTTATCATTACACGTGAAACGAAATTATTAACATATCCCACCCCGAATCATAACTCCCTCAGCCTCCACACAAACCACAATGCTGGCCACCATACATACAACCCCACCCAACACACCCACTAGCCCACATCTCCATCCTATAGCATCCAATACCTTATTCATGTCCTATCGGGTGGCACAGCAAGAAATATTATAACATACCCCTCCCCTTAAACAACACATCCCCTGCCCCCATACCTGCCACGATGCTGGCCACCACAGGTACAGTCCGGAAGGCACCCCCACCCAACACACCCACTGGCCCCCCACTCCTCCCCCATGGCACCCAATACCTTATTAAATGCTAGTCAGGTGACAGGCACAGCAGTGCTAGCATTTATTACAATCCTATGAAGGAGTGGCTGCCTTGTGCTCATTTTCATTCTGCATGAATGACAAGACATCCTCCGACAGAAGTAACAACTGACTGGTGAACAGTGAGCCAATCAGGTGTTATTAATATTAGAGGACGTCTTTTCTGTCATACAGAATGAAGATGACCACAAGGCAGCTGCTCTCGATGGAACCTGTAGTGGAGTCAATGCTGCTGTGCCATGCATAACAGGAGTGTAATTAGGTATTAGGTGCTGGGGGCTGTAGTGGGTGTGTTTGTGGGGGTAGCTTTGACTGTACATGGCCTGTATTTTGATTTCTGTGCAGGTAGTGTTTTATTGTTTAAGGCAGATATGTATGTTATAATAATGCTTGCTGTGTCATCCAAGAGAAGTTAAATATGGTATCGGGTGCTACTGATGGTGTTGGGGTGTGCTTGACCTGGGAGGGGGGACTGTTTTATGTTGAGCCAGGTTGGGGGAAGTACTGTAGCTTTAACAATGACAGTGTATACCTTATTATAAGGAGGATCCGTACCAGATGTCGGATAATCTGATATCCCAATATCCAACATTCACGGTGGTTTTTAGGATATCAGATTTTAAGGACCACTATCCTAAAATACTAATATCCTAAAATAAACTATTATCCTAACTACCCATTTTTAAAATGGATTATCTGAGCAACCCAAAACCAAATCCATTTTGGAAATGGTCAAAATAGTTTTTGTTTTGTTTTTTTGTTTTTCCCCCTCAGTTCCTCCACCAGTCCAGAGTGTAATTACAGTACAATAAGGTCCCAAATTGTAGAAAAAAATTACCACAGTTCAGCATTTTTTTTACCACAGCTGGTGCTGCGTGGCTTAGGGCTTTGATGATCATATTTTGTCTACAAAATACAGTGGACTTCCAGAAACACAAACTTTGTCAGCATAAAAGGACCGATTTTCCCACCCAGTCTGCCCATACTTGACAAGATGTTATTGAGTGCCCTCACCTTTACAAAACTCACTGATGTCCTCGGGAAGTGTTAAGTCAGCACACCTCAGTGAGGATGAGAAGAGACTGGCAGGTTTCTGGTACCGTTTGTGCAAAGAAGACACTTCCCTAAATACACTGTCTTGCAGCAGTTCAGCAGGAGCGGGCCTTAAACAAACCAAGAAACAAATAGATCAGTACAGTATATAAATGCAGATACCCCTACCTATGCAACTCAGCATCCCACTAGATTTCCTGATTGCTTTATCACATTGCCTGGCCACCATAAGGTAATCTGATATGATTATCCCTAGGTCTCGTTCCTGTTTGGTCTTTGTCAGTATCACTCCACCCATCTTGTACTCTGCTCTCGGGTTCCTATGGCTTAAATTATTTTGCACTTGTTTGCATTAAAACCCAGCTGACATACCTCTGACCACTCTTCCAGTCTATTTAGATCCCTGAACATTCTATCCACCCCCCAGGTGTGTCCACTCTGTTACAGATCTTGGTATCATTTGCCAAGAGGCAGACCTTCACCTTCCAGTTCTTCCGCTATGTCACTTATAAAGATATTGAAGACGACTGGACCCAACACTGATCCCTGAGGAACCCCACTGGTCACCCTCCGTTCCTTTGAACACACTTCATTTACCACAACCCTCTGTGGCCTATCCACCAACAAGTTTCTTATCCAGGTTAACGCCTTATTATCTACCCCAAGCTACCCTACTTGGCCACCAGTCTCATATGTGGAACGGTGTCAAAGGCCTTGCTGAAATCCAGGTAAGCCACGTCCACTGCACCTCCATGATCTAGCTCCTTGCTCACCCAGTCAGAGAAATCTGTCAGATTTGTTTGGCATGACCTTCCCTTTGTGAAACCATGCTGCCTTGGGTCCTGCAAACCATTGAATACAAGACATTTCACAATCCTTTCCTTCAATAATGTTTAAATCAACTAACAGACCACCGATGTCAGGCTGACTGGCCTATAATTGCTTGCCTTTTCCTTGCTACCACTTTTATGAAGTGGGACTATATTTGCACTTCTCCAGTCCTCTGGGACCACACCAGTCTCCAGTCGTCTGTTAAAAAGTCTGTCAGGGTGCAGCCAGTACCTCCCTAAGTCCCCTCAGTATCCTTGAATGCACCCCGTCCAGCCCCATAGTTTTGTCTGCTTGCAGGTGATCAAATGCTTTCTGGATTCTCCCCGCTGAAAATGGACTACTGTCTAATTCTCTCACATCTAAGCTTCTGGTACCACTTTGTGGTCCCTCCCAAACCTCTTCTGCTGTGAAAACTGAGCAGAAGTATTTGTTCAAGATGTCTGCCCTTTCTTGATCTTCCTTCGTGCATTCCCCCCACTCCGTCTTTAACCATACAATCCCTCCTTTTGTTTTCCTTTTTTACTAACATAGCTAAAAATGTCTTATCCCCTTTTGATACTCCCATAGCTATTCTTTCCTCAGTTTGTGCTTTTGCTCTCCTCACTGCTTTGATTGCCTCTCTCTGCTTTCCCTGATACACTTCCCTATCCTCATGTCTCTGAGTCACCTTGTACCTTCTGAATGCCACTCTATTAGCCTTCATCATTTCAGCTACCTCTGAGCATCATAGCAGTCTCTTCTTTCTTTTACTGTTACCTTCATTATATCCTCTTTTAGTCTGGCCCACTCATCTTCCACGCCCCCTCCCCTGGTCCTCACCCCGTCAGATCATTCATGAGACATTCAGGCACATTAGTAAAATCAGCGCTTGTGAAATCCAGGACCCTCACCTTTGTACGGCTGGATTCTGCCATGGTTCTAATGTTGAACCACACAGTACAATAACTGGTCCCCAGATGGCTTCCCACACTAAAGTCTGCAACACTGTCCCTGTTAGAAAGTACCAGGTCTAGTACTGCCCCATCACAAGTAGGTTCCCTGACTAGCTGTCTAAGGAAAGCACCCTGCAGAGAGTACAGGATGTCCCTGTTTCTAGCTGATACTGCAGCAGGGAGGTTGCAATCCACACCTGGCAGACTGAAGTCCCCTACCAGTATCACCTCGTCCTTTTCTGCCATTTTTCCAATTTCTTTTCTTTTTTTTTTTATACTTAGATTTTAGTGTTTCATCATAAAACAATGACATACAAGCACCTCATGCAAGAAAAAGCATAGTACACATCAATATACATTCAATGTAACAGGCTGGATTAATCTGAGCATTCTTGTTTGTGAATAAGGGGGTATTCCGTCAAGTTATAGTCCAGAATAGAATCCAAGTATATGCTGCACCCCACAGGACTTCTGAGAGGTCTAATCAATAGAAAATTCTTACCAAATATTTCTAAATAATAACCTGTGTTAATATGACCCTCAGCCAAGCATGTAATACCCACAAATGGTAGCAGTCAGTGATTTACAGTCTCTGATCCGACTGCTGTAAAATAAAGGAATTCGATAAACCTTTGCACCAACCTTTCCAAGGCAACACCCTGGTCCTGTATGCAGCTCCCTGTCTTATAGTACCTCTCATATATAACACACAGAACGTTTGAATCTTAAGCTGCTTTTACTTTACAGATAAACATATAGGATAAAGGAGGTACATCTTAATTAAACTTGACTACACTCAACCAAGTCAGGCATCAAAATAGGCATAATCAGAAATTACTAAAACAAGTAAAAGATATGCTGAACAACTACCTCCTTTTACTGTTAAACGTTTGTTTTCGCTGTAACCCGACAATGTTCATGATTCTTCATCCAAGTCAGAGGACTTCTGTTGTTGGATCCACTCAAATTCTCCTGCGAGGGCTTCAGCTTTTCTCCTAGTCTCTTCAGGATCTGTATACTGGTATGTGCAGCCTCCATAATGTATCTGCAGTCGGGCAGGCATCAGGAGAGAATGATTTACCCCCAGACTATGCAGTCTACCCTAACGTCATCGAATTTCTTGTGTCACACCCTCGTGGCAAACGATAAGTCCAGGAATATGTGAACTGTTCATCCCTGAAAGTTCAGTCATCTTGCATCCCTTGCCACCTGGAGAATCTGATCCTGAACCGCTGAATTCAGAGTCAACGCTTGGACAGTCTGAGGCAAGTTATTGGTGGCAGCAGCTGATCTCGGAGAAACGCGGTAGGCTTTAATTATGCCTTTGGGTAGAAGGGTTGCCTCTAGATCAAGGGCTTTTGGTAGCCAAGCCTGAAGAAAGTAAAGTAAGTCGTCCCCTTCTACATTTCAGGCAGTCCCAAGAGATGAATGTTGGCCACTCTCTGTGAGTTTTCTACAGCCTCGAGGCAGTATCTGAGCCGGGCATTTTCTTGCACTAGGTGACTTGAAGACGCCAATACCTTTGTGGCCAATGATTCAGCGGACGTAGCCGATTTAGTGGCTGTTTCAATCTTGGCATGCTGGTCTGCAAATCTTGTCAAAATCTATTTCATTTTCACATCAATGGCATGCATAGACCTTTGTAGGGCCTGCCAAGGTGGTTCAGGCTCCAAGGAGGATTTTGATGCAGACTCAGCATGTGGCATCTCCACTGGTTAGCGCAGGGTGGTGGTCCTTTGTTAGTGCAACCCATAGTGCAAAAACTATATCAAAATGATCCTCTGAACTTAAGGAATAATAATCTGGTCAAAAAAATTAGTTTTAACACCAATAAATCACTAACTCTGCAAGTTAAAGAGCAGTCGAACAGAGAGCTCCACTGAAAGCCTCTAGTCAGTGAGCGTGCTCCACAGCGCCCCCTTTCCAATTTCTAACTTTACACTATCCAAGTTCTCCCTCTGCGTGGGAGGACTATAGATCACACCTGTCTGAATATTGGCTCTTAATCATAATCACTGGCCATAATCCTTTCTTCATGGGATCAGAATTATTTTCACGGCAACTGATTATGTCACCAACAGAGAATTATGTCTTTAGAACGGGAAGTGAGGGAGGTGGCAGCAAGAAGATAAGATGAAGTCAAGGCAACAAAAAAAGTTTTCATGCAAATATCCCCAGTAAAAAAGAATGAGGGGGACACAAATACAGAAAATCAATGCATGGAAGTTGAACTGTGTCTAAACATTGTATTTTCAACTTTTCCAGGCTACAAGAAAAGCGTAAACCTTTTTTAAATACAGGATCTTTCTTATGCCATGTCTGCTGCAGTAAAAGGCAACTCATCCAAAAATGACACTGAAACCTGGGTAACACATCACCCTCAATATTCACTGGCAGTCTGGATAGTAATTCTGTATTACTATGCTGGTTTGAACGTTCTATGGCATACGACGCTACTGATATGCAGCCATAATCAATGACCATCTCTGTAACCTACAGTAGCTAGTGCCAATAAAGATACCCATTTTGATATTTATTATTACTTCACATTGTTGGTCGCACTAGGCACACAGACCCGAAACTCATTTCCAGGTATGTCTGGGGGGGGTTGCAGTAAGAGGGAGATGTACAATGGAACACAATGCAAACAAGTTCAATAAACTTTGAATATAAAGGCATAGTGTAAAAGTAAAAATAAAATACAGTACAGTACAGTATGTAAATGATGAGGTGATGGATGAGGCCAGTAAAAGCAGCAATACATAACTGAAGCTCAAGAGGCACAGTGACCGCAAAAGAATGGGCGGAACAGTGGAGAAAGGATAGAAGTGCTGGCTAGAGATTGGGGCAGAAAAATGAAAAGGTGTGTGAGGAGAGCTCTGAAGGGTGAGAAAAGAAAGGCAGAAGGGAGGTTATAGAAAAACAGAATGTGACGGCAGAAGGGGACCATCTGGTCCATCTAGTCTGCCCATACTACGCTTGATGATGCCCTTAAGCCTACCCCATGCATATTTGAATCCCTCAACTGATTTTACTCCAACGGCCTCGGGTGGCAGGCTGTTCCAAGGATCCACCATCCTCTCCGTGAAGAACTTCCCCACATTTCCCCTAAATTTCCCTCCTGTCAGTCTTGTGTCGTGCCTCATAGTCCTAGTGCAGCTTTTGCTCTGAAAGAGTTCCTGTACCTTCACCCTATTTCTACCTCTGAGGTACTTAAAAGTTTCTATCATGTCCCTCCCCCTCCTCTTTTTTATCATATCACTATTTTTGCCCCTGCAGCCACTGACCTACCATATATCCAGCCACCGCTCCACCTCCACCACTGACCCCAGAGTTGCACGCCCAGCTGGCATATGCAGCTATACCTTCGAGAGGGGCACCCCCCATTGCCCCCGCGCCAGGCAAGGATCCAATACCAGCAAACGACTGTCCAGGCATCGTCGGTTGCTGGAGTAGCAGCCATCAAGCTGCCACGGTCTGTGCTGCCATTTTCTGTGTTTTCACCCTGGGAGTGTAAGCATGCAATGACATCGAGCACGTTATGCACCTACGCCTGCTGCACTTCATACTTGCTGCACCATCTCTAGTAGTGCCCTCGGTCATCACCAGGGGCTGCTGCAGAGCGGTGGGACCTTGGATCCCACCCCAGGATAGGAAAACAGTCCTCTGGATGCTCAATCCTATCCACCCTGCCGACCCCTGATGCCCCCGGCTCACGTCTGAACCCGGGTCGCCAGCATGGCGCGAGGTGTAGCATCCAGCGCCTCAACCCTCAGTGCCACCCGGCCGGTGACCCCTCTCCCTCCTCTGTTCGAAGGAGTACATGTTGAGTTCCTGGAGCCATTTCTCGTAAGGCACCCCATGAAGGCCCGGAATCATTTTTGTTGCCCTCTCTGTACCGTCTCAAGCCTGTTATTATCTCTCCTGAGATGAGGCCTCCAGAACTGGATGCAGTACTCCAGATGGGGTCTCCCAAGGGATCTGAACAGTGGCAGCACCACCTCCCTCCTCCTCCTCATGATGTCCCTCCCGATGAACCCCAGCATCCCACTTGCCTTCAGTGCCGCCTTCCCGCACTGTCTGCTCACCTTCATATCCTCTGATATAATGACACCCAAATCTCATTCCCGTTTAGTGGCTGCTATTTTCACCCTCACCCCCAGATAGTAATCTACCACCTAGTTCCCTCTGCCAATGTGTATAATCTTGCACTTCTTCGTGTTGAATTTCAGCTGCCAGGTTTCCGACCACTCATCCAGTTTTTTTAGGTCAGATTTCATCTTCTCGACTCCCTCAATGGTGTCCACTCTGCTACACATCTTGGTGTCGTCCACGAAGAGACAAACCTTCCCCTCTAGTCTCTCCGCAATGTTACCAATGAATACACTGAAGAGAAGCGGGCCCAGGACTGATCCCACTGGCACCCTGCTGGTCACCGACCTCTCCCCAGATAACTCTCCATTTACTTCTACCCTCCAAGTCCTTCCACTCAGCCAGCTTCTTACCCAGTTTACCACCCCATGATTGATTCCCATGCTCCCCAGCTTGTCGATCAATCTTCTATGTGGGACAGAGTCAAAGGCCTTGCTGAAGTCCAGGTAGACTACGTCCACAGCCCCACCATGATCCACCATTTTGGTTACCCAGTCGAAAAATTAAATGAGATTTGTCTGACATGATCTCCCTGCTGTGAACCCATGTTCTTTAGGATACTGCTGGCCTCTAGATTCTAGAAACTCAAGAATCCTATCTTTCAGCAAGGTTTCCATCAGCTTCCCCATGACGGAAGTAAGGCTTACTGGATGACAGTTTCCTGCCTCCTCCTCCTTGCTACCGCTTTTATGCAGTGGTACGACTATAGCCCTTTTCCAATCCTCTGGAACCACCCTGCTCTCTAAGGGTTTGGTAAAGAGTTCTGCTAAGGGGGCTGCCAGTTCTTTCCCCAGTTCCCTAAGGATTCTGGGGTGCACCCCGTCCGGCTCTACAGCCTTATCTACCCTTAGTCCTTCCAGGACTCCCTCAACCGAGAAAGGGTTCATATCAACCCCCTCCTCCCTGGTTTCCTTGTTTCAAAGAAGGGGGAGACAAAAGGAAAACGCCGTTTGCAGAGCAAAGTTTTAAGAACCATGGACTGAGTAGGTGGCTTCTACTAGGAATGGGAGTCAATGGGATGAAAGGAGGAGAAAGGAAAGGAAGGAGGACAGGAAGGAGGGAAGGAGAAGATAAGGAAGGAAAGACAGCAGAGTAGAGAAGCAAAAACAGGTTACTCACCTGTAACAGTAGTCCTAGGAGTGGTATATGATGTTCATCTACACTCTTTGCAGTGTCCTTTCACCTTTAAGGCTTGCTGGAAAGTCTTCAAGCTGGCTCCTCCCACCCACCCGGGTGGTAACTCCCCTAGCACCACCCCGTGATGTCAGATCTTGCCTGTTGGAAGCAAGAATGGCGTGTCACTTGTCAGGGAAGGTCAGATGGGTCATTGTGGATGAACATCATATATGACTCTTAGAACTACTGTTACAGGTGAGTAACCTGTTTTTCTAGGGACATGAATATGATGCTCTATCCACACTCTTTGCAGACTCCTAGCAGTCCTCCAGAAGAAGGGGGAAATGCACACCCTCTCTATTTAGAGAACAGAGATTGGAGAACTGAGGCCCCAAAAACAGTATCTCAGTGTGACTCAAGGTCAATGTGGTAGTGGGAACTGAAGATGTGTGCGCTGACTTCCAGGTAGCAGCCCGACAGATTTCCTGGATAGGGATGTCCCTGGAAGCAGCCACCAGGCAGCGGTATGGCAGGTGGAATGAGCCCTGAGCCCTACAGGAGGCTCGCTATCCGCCAACTTGTAGCAGAGGTCGCTGCAAGATACAATCCACCTGCTAATCATCCATTTACCTGCTGGTGTGCCAGGTAAGGTTTCAGCATAGGTGACAAACAGCTTGTGACCCTCTCCCCAAACTCCAGCTGTGCACTCCTTATAATAAGTGAGCGCCTGCCGCAGGTCCAAAGTATGGAGTCTGCGTCCTGAGGTGTGGCTGGTGAAGTACACCAGAAGATTAATCACCTGCTCAAGGTGCAAATCAGACATAACCTTCAGGAGGAACTTTAGGTCAGGGTGAAGGATGACCTTGTCCCTGTGGAAGACCAGGTAAGAAAACTCCACAGAGAGCACTTGCAGCTCACTTATCCTTCTGGCTGACATGATAGGCACTAGGAAGGTGGTCTTCTGCAACAGGTGAGACATGTCACACCTGTGCACTGGTTCGAATGGCATGCCCATGGGCTTATGCCAACACCAGCAGTAAGTTTCAAGGTGGTGGTGGTTCGCACACCAGAGGGGAAATGTGGTCAAGTCCTTTGAAAAAGCGCCAGACCACCTTCTCCTGTGCCACCGACTGTGTACCAGCCCACACCCGGTAGTCAAAGATGGTTGCCAGGGGCACCTTATGGGTCGTCGACCAAAGGCCCGACTTAGAAAGGGACCAAAGGTAGTCCAGAATGCTAATCACCAGATAGGATAAGGGGTCCAACCTTTGCCCTGGCACCAAATGGAGAACCTCTTTCATTTGAAGGCATGGCACTTTCAGGTCAGCTCCTTCCGAGAAGTCTCAACTACACTGTGGATGTCTTCGGAGAGATCCAAAGCCTGGAATTCTAGCTGCACAGGAACCACTCTGTCAGGTGCAGGGATTGAAGGTCACAGTGGAGTACCTTCCCCTGACTGACTGAGGGCAGGTCTGGGCGTAGAGAGGGAGATGCCTCAGGAGCCTGCTGCTAAGGCTGAGGAGATCAGGATACCAGAACTAACGAGGCCAGTTCAGAGCCACCAGGATCAACCGCCCCTTATCCCTCCTCACCTTGAGCAACACCTTGTGGATCAAGAAAAATGGAGGGAAGGCACAGAGAAGGTCAGGGGTCCAGGGCCTGGAGAAGGCATCCCCCTGCAGTGTTCCCTGTTGACAGGGGTGGGCACAGTACTGCCTCAGCTTTGTGTTCTTCCTGGAAGCAAACAGATCCACCAGAGAGGTGCCCTACTGGGAGAACAGGCTGTGTACTACCTCTGGGTAGAGACACAACTCGTGAGATGCCTTGCCCACATGACTGAGAGCATTCACTAGCTGTTTGGAGACACCAGCCACATGGATGGCCAGAAGATCGGCCTCCAGGCTGCACACGAGGGTCCAAACATGGAGAGCTTTCCTGCACAGAGAAAGGGAGTGCATCCTGCCATGTATGTTGACATAGTACATGGTCGTGGTGCTGTCCATCTGGACCTGAATGACCTGACCCCAGATATGTGTATATCTGTACCATCGGGTGCTCAGGTTTATTACCGGTGGCCCCTATTCAACACACCACTGTACCCTCTACAACACTGTAGGCTGGGGCTCCCTTAGTCTTAGATGACAAAAGAACACTGTGCTCTGGATATATAGGGCTATCTCTAACAAGCTGACTCAATATATTAAGGATTGCCTACCTTCTTGCATTCCTTGCAGCTATCTGCTGAGAAGCCAGACTTATATCGCCCTTTACATACCCAGAGTTAGCACACACTTTGGTCGGGCGGCAATTAGTCATGCCTTACCAGTCCTCTGAAATACTGCTCAAAATTTACTGCAACTCATTTCACCTGTACCATTAGCTGCCTTTAAATATCTTATCCAACGATCATTTATGCAGTCCCGCAACTGCTTCCAGCACTGAATCTCTGACTCTCCCTCCTACCTGTCTGTCACCTCCCCCTACTAATGGCACCTTTTCACCCCCATACCCCCCCTTACCCTTAGACCTACAACGCCGACTAATGCAGCTATGACAATCCTGAAGGTATTATAGTTGCCCCCTCCCACTCCTCCTAACCGCTCTTCCCTCCACTATCCTTGGCGCATCCTGTGCCCTCAGTGCCCTTGCTTTATAGTCTTCTCCCAGGCCACATAATGCTTTGATGGTCTAGACCTCATCCAAAATAATATTGTACTCTAATGTCTATCAGAGACCTGCCTTACACAGAACTAGCACATAGCAGTATGCTGACTGCCTCTGTTACCACGCCTGCAAATTATGCTGCCTTGGACTGTTCTCAGTATCAAGTCTTACGTTGCTATTTGTAAATTATTGTACACCACTGTGCCAAGTCACGCCATTCTCACTCGTAATAACTGTACATAGCCTGCTAATGTTGCTACGCCTATGCCAAATTGTTGTATTATGACTTGTTGTTGTTATTTAAACTACCAGGTCCATCTTGTAAATAAGCCCTGCTCAATGGTGTTCCGCCTGGCTAAATAAAGATATTGATTGATTGATTGATTGATGTGGAGCGAAAGCAGTCAGTACCAGTCGAACTGCCCAGAGCTCCAGCAGGTTTGATGTGGCACCAGGACTCCTCGGGGGTCCAGAGCCCATGGACTCTGTGTTCCCCCAAGTGGGCATCCCAGCCCATGAGGGAGGCATCAGTCATCAGGATGACCGTCGGCTCTGGCCGGACAAACAGTATACCTTCTTGCAAATGTTCCAGGACTAATCACCACTGAAGGGCGTCCAACATCAGCTGGGTCACAGTGACTGAGTGGTCGAAGTGGCCCTTGAGCTGAGACCACTGGCTGGCCAGCTCCCACTGCAGAGAGTGCATTCTTTAGTGGGCACAACGGACCATGCTGATGCATGCCACCATGTGTCCCAGGAGGCGCAGGAAGTCCTGAGCAGGGCGCAACTGCCCAACATGAAATGATAGGTCAAAGGAGGCAAAGGAGGGATGCAGTATAGCGTAGTGGTTTAAGGCTCTGAGCTGCAAATCTGGAGACCTGGGTTTGAATCCCACAGTCCCCACTTGCATACTGTGTGACCCTGAGCAAGTCACTTAACTTTCCTGTGCTCCCAAGGTCACACCTGGAAACAAGCTTTCAGTTTACTGTGCCACTCCTGGTTAAACAATTGGAAAAAGAAAAAAAAAAAGCAGAAGAGAGCCTCTGCCCTCTCGGCCTGAAGCCAAGCCCTGGCTCTGTAAGAGTCGAGCTCCGCCCCAATGAAGTGAGCCACCTGCGAGGGCACAAGTTCCAACTTGGCCTCGTTGACCAGGAGGCCAAGAGAAATGCGGATCTGGAGAGCTAGATCCCTGGACCACTCCACCTCCTCCCTGGAGGGACTTGCAATTAGCCAGTCCAATTAGGGGTATACCCACATCCCTTGGCCCCGCGCAGGTAAGCTACCACCACTGCTATGCATTTAGTGAAGACCCTGAGAGCCAAGAACAGGCCGCATGGCCTGGAACTCATAGAGGATCCCTTCTGCACAGAACTGAAGGAACCGGCAGTGGGAAGAACGGATTGGGATGTGGAAGAACGTATCCTGTAGATCTAGAGAGCAAAACTACATGTTCTGCTCGAGAGATGGTATGATCTGAGACACAGTGACCACCCTGAAGGTGTGCGGCCTAAGAAACTTGTTCAGGTCCTGCAGATCTAAGATGGGGCGACAGCCTCCCATCCGTTTTGGCACCAGGAAGTACGTGGAGACAAACCCTGGTTGTTCTAGAGGGTCCAAAACAGGAGCAACAACCTCCTTGCGAAGGAGCTGGGCAACGTCATCCCAAACGGCCGACAGGATGTCGACAGACACTATGTCCCCCTGTGGGGCATGGGCTCGGGCTTGGCAAGGTGGGGTAAACCTTGAATTCCAGAGGCAGACCCTGACTGACCACTTCAAAGACCCACCTGTCCATGGTAACAGTGGACCAGGTGGAAAGGAAGTGCCAGAGCTGGCCCCCCATGGGAGGACCCAGAAGAGACAGAACGGACATGAGGGAGGCATCCCTCATCCTGTCATTGGGTAGGCTCGGAGGCAGAGGAGGGACTGGCTGAAGAACCACCAGGGCTTAGACCTTCTGGCTTATGAATGACCATGGCCATAGACCTCAGTCATGATCGCCAAGCCTGAGCCTGCTGTCCAACCCGAGACTGGGCTGGTTTGGCTGCAGGGGCAGAGAGGGGCCAAAGCACTTACTTCTTCTTCTTCTTCTGCTGCTGTTTAGAGCCCTTGTGACCCCTCTGGGCAGAAGTCACTGAGTTTAAGTTCGCACTGGACTTTTCAGTGTAGGTGAGGTGTCCCTTAACCCCTGGGCCCAAACAGGTCGGTACTCAGAAAGGGGACATCCACCAGTTTGTGCTGGGTATCTGCTGTGAAGGTTGAGATCCGCAACCAAGTCCTGCGGCGCATGGCAACCGCAGCTGCCACAGGTCTGGCGCAAGAGTCAATGATGTCCATGGCAGTCTGGAGCTGTTGCTTGGTCACCGCTCTGAACTGATCCCAGACTTGCTTGACTGTGGCCTGTAGGTCTGCTGGGAGATAAGGAAGTACCTTGTCAAGTGTGCCCAAAAGGGCATGAAAGAAGTGGGCCACTAAAAGGGCCGAACTCGCTTGCCAAAGGCCGAGCGAGGAGGCAGCATAGACCTTTTTGGCCATGTGATCTAGTTTTTTGGACTGCTTGTCAGGAGGCTTGTCAACATCACCCATGTTGCCCGTGCGTCATAACACAGAGTTGGCCACCAGATCCTCAGCTGAGGGTTGCTAAGTGAAACCTGAAAGGGAACAGGTAGGGAGCACATACTTGCGGGCAATCGGGGCCGACGGCACAGGACAAGAGGCTGGATGCTGCTACAGCTCCAATGCAGGGCCAAGAATGGCCTCTGCAACTGGAAAGGCTTCCCCAGGAGAGTCACCCTGGTCGAGGATCTCGGTGAGCAAGTACTGACCCTTCTTCTGAACAGGCTCAATCAGGAGACCCATGGACTCAGAGATCAGGCAGAGAAGACACATAAAAGAAGTGGGGCTTTGCTCAGCCGACAAATCCTCAGTAGACTCCATGTCCATCGGATGACAGTGCAAGGAGGAACCCTCCGATTCTGAGAATCATTAAAGGTGAACCATAGAATCCCCACTGACCCTATAGAGGCCGGTCGGGAAATAACCAGTGATAAACAGCCGATAGAAATCCAGGCCTCGACCGTTGCGGACACCAACACTGGATCTCAGAGGGGGCCAGTGAGAGCCAAGTCTCCTCTGGGTCCGAGAGCTCCTGGGAGAGAGGTGGCGGATCAGCGGACTGGTCCGTTCCTCTTTGAGAGATAAGCGGTAGCACTGGAGTCCTAAATAAGGAGATGTCAGCCTCTTCAGGTGACAAAAAAAATGACTTACCATAGTAATCTTGTTTCTTCCAAGGGAGTCTTACTGTATTTTGACTTGCGCAGTTAGCTTTCCAGTTGAACTGCCCCAGAGAGGAAAGAGTTAAAGCCTATAGGTTAATAGTGGAACGTTCAATAGGCTCGAGCTCGGTTTTCAAACCACTGTCCCCGGTACATTCTATGTAACTGCCAGATACTTATGAGCAACTATAATAGCTATAATAAACAAAGCTATGCTAATAACAACCTACTAACTAACATAGTCATAATGACTATAGAATCCATAAATAGGGCATATAAAAAGACTCAAATCACAGATGCCCAAGAATGACCACCCCAGTGGCAAAGTACCATTAGAAAGAACAGATGGAGTGCAGTGCCCCCCAGGTTCTAGTAGGGGAGGCAGGGTGGGAGGTCAGAATACAGTAAGACTCCCTTGGAAGAAACACGATTACTATGGTAAATACAGATTACTCACCTGTACCAGGAGTTCTAGGAATGGTATATGGTGTTCATCCACACTGTCTGGCAGGTTTCTTGCCACTTTAAATCTTGCCGGAAGGTCTTCAAGCTGGCTCCTCCCACCCACCCGGGTGGTAAAAATCTCGGCTCCGCCCCATGATGCCAGATCTAGCCCGCTGGAAGCCAGGTTGTGCGTCAAAGCCGGGGAGGTCGGGTGGGTCGTGTGGATGAACAACATATACCATTCCTAGAACTCCTGTTACAGGTGAGTAACCTGTATTTCTAGGGACATGGATATGTTGTTCATCCACACTGTCTGGCAGACTCCTAGCAGTTCTCCGGGAGGAGGGAGACAAGGCGCACACCCCCTACTTAGGGAATAAAGACTGGAGAACTGAGGCCCCAAGACCAGCATACCGGCATGACTCAAAGTCGATGTGGTAGTGGGTGATGAAGGTATGTGCTGACTTCCAGGTAGCAGCCCTGCAGATTTCCTGGATAGGGACATCCCTGGAAGCAGCTACCGATGCAGCGGTATGGCAGGTAGAATAAGCTCTTATCCCTCTGAGGGCTCCATGCCACTTGGAAACCTATAGCAGAAGATCTCTGTGCAGGTGACCCACCTGCCTATCGTCCGCTTGGCTGCAGGTCTGCCAGGTGCGGCTTCAGCGTAGGGTGACAAACAGCTGGCGAACCTCTCCCAAACTTCAGCCGTCCGCTCCATGATAATAAGCGAGCGCCTTCTAGGATCCAAAGTATGGAGCCTATATTCGGCCTCTGAGGTGTGATTGGGTAGAACATCGGCAGAGTCAACACCTGGTTAAGGTGAAACTCTGACACCACCTTTGGAAGGAATTTCGGTGGGGGCAGGGACAACCTTGTCCTTGTGGAAGACCAGATAAGGAGACTCGACGGAAAACACCTGGAGCTCTCCCATCCTTCTGGCTGACGTGATAGCCACCAAGAAGGCGGTCTTCCACGACAGGTGGGAGATATTGCACCTGTGCACTGGTTCAAATGGCCTGCCCATGAGCTTAGCCAATACCAGCAGTAGATCCCATGGAGGTGGAGGTTCTCGCACTGGAGGGGATATGTGATCAAGGCCTTTGAAAAAGCGCCCGACCACCTTCTCCTGCACCACCGACTGCTTCCTGGCCCGTGCCCGGTAACAGAGATGGCTGCCAGGTGCACCTTGAGGGTCGTCGACCGAAGCCCTTGCTGAAAAAGGGACCACAGGTAGTCCAGAATGCTTGCCAAGGAACAGGAGGAAGGGTCCAGGCCCTTGCCCTGACACCAAATGGAAAATCTCTTCCACTTGAAGGCGTAGCACTTTCTGGTCGACTCCTTACGGGACGCCTCAACGATGTTGAGGACCTCGTTGGAAAGACCCAAGGCCTGGAACACTAGCCGCTCAGGAACCAGGCCATCAGGTGCAGGGATTGAAGGTCCGGATGGAATACCTTCCCCTGATTGACTGAGATCAGGTCCGGGCGGGCTGGAGCTGAGACTGAGGAGATCTGGATACCAGAACTGACGGGGCCAGTCTGGGGCTACCAGAATCACCTGCGCCTTGTCCCTCCTCGCCTTGAGAAGCACCTTGTGGATCAAGAGAAATGGGGGAAAGGTGTAGAAGAGGCCCGGGGTCCACGGCCTCAAGAAGGCATCCCCCTGCAGCGAGCCCTACTGAGGGGGTTGGGCATGAAACAGTCTCAGCTTCGCATTCTCCCTGGAGGCAAACAGATCCGCCTGAGGTGTGCCCCAGTGGGAGAAGAGATCTTGTGCTACCTCCGGCAGGAGAGACCACTCGTGAGACGCAGCCCCTATCCGGCTTAGGGCATCGGCCAGGGTGTTGGAGGCTCCTGCCACGTGAATGGCAAGGGAGATCCGCCCAGGCTGCTACACGAGTGACCAAATGCGGAGAGTTTCCTGCACAGAGGCATGCAAAAGGGCCCCGCCTCTGGTGGTTGAGATAGTACATGGTCATGGTATTGTCCGCCTGACCTGGAACCACTTGACCCCATAGAAACGGAGCGAAGGCAGTGAGGGCGACGCGAACTGCTCAAGCTCCAGCAGGTTGATATGGCATCGGGACTTCGAGGGGACCAGAGGTCGCGGCGCTCTGTGCTCCCCAGATGGGCACCCAACCCATCAGAGAGGCATCGGTCGATAGAGAGACCGCCGGTCGGGCAGACAAACGGGATGCCCTCCTGCAGATGTGCGCTGAACAGTCCACCACTGGAGAGTGTTCCACATCCCCTGGGTCACTGTCACTAGCTGATCCAACGGATCGAGCGCTGTGACCACTGGCTGGCCAGTCCCCATTGAAGGGGACGATGTACCAGCCGGGCCTAACGGACCACGCTGCTGCAGGCTGCCATGAGGCCCAGGAGGCGCAGGAAGTCCCGGCAGGGTAATTGCCCAACCAGAAATGATTGGGCAAAGGAGGAAAGAACCGCCTTGTCCGCGCCGGAGCCGTGCTCTGGCTTGAAGAGAGTGAGCCTGCCCGATGAAGTGTATCACCTGCTTTGGCACGAGTTCGACTTGGCCTCGCTTGATGAGGAGGCCAATCTGAGAGCAACCTGGAGGGCAGATCTCTGGACCGCTCCACCTCCGCTCTGGAGGGGCCAATCAGCCAGTCATCCAGGTAGGGGTACACCGACCCTTTGGCGCCAGAGGAATGCTGTCACCACTGCCATGCATTTGGTGAAGATCCTGGGAGCTAGGGAAAGGCCGGGCGGGCATGACCCGGAACTCGTAGAGGGATCCCTCCGCTCTGAAGTGGAGGGATCTCTGATGAGACGGACGAATTGGTACATGAAAGAACGCATCCTGGAGGTCCAGGGAACAGAACCACACATCTCGTTCCAAGGATGGTATTATCTGAGCCAGAGTAACCATCCTGAAGGTCCGAGACCCTAGGAACCTGTTCAGGTCGTGCAGGTCGAGAATGGGGCGCCAGCCCCCCCCGTCCATTTTGGGACCAGGAAATACCTGGACACAAACCCCGGGTCTGGAGGAGGATCCGCCACCTTCCTGATCACCTCTTTTTCGAGGAGCAGGGCAATATCGGCTCGGTGGGCCGACAGCGAGGCTGCAGACCCCATACCCCCCCCGAGGGGCGACGGCTTGAAAGGGTGGGGTCTGCTCGAACTCCAGAGGCAGACCCTTTCCTACCACCTCCAAAACCCAGCGGTCTATGGTGATAGCGGACCAGGCAGAAAGGAAGTGGCGGAGCCATCCTCCCATGGGGGGAACCCAGGGGGGAGTGACGAGGCTGGGGTCGACACCCCTCAAACCGTCACTGGGCAGGCTTGGAGGAGGGACCGGCTGAGGGACCTCCTGGGCCTTTACCTCCCTGCTTCCTGTTGGAGGAAGCCGCGGGCTTGGGTTTGGGATGCCAAGCGTGAGCCTGCTGGCCCTGATGCTGGTGCTGTTGGGCCAGACGTGCTGCAGGCACAGGACGAAAGGGTTTGTGCTGCTGCTGATGGCGGCCTTTGTCCTTCTGGGCGGAGGTGATCGAGTCCAGGGTGGCATTGGACTTTTCGATCCGCTGGAGGTGACCTTCCACTCCAGGGCCGAAGAGGTCGGTCCCCAAGAAATGGACATCCGCCAACTTGTGCTGGGTATCCGCCGTAAAGATGGATATCCTCAGCCATGCTCTGCGGCGCATGGCCACTGCGGCCGCAACCGATCTGGCACAGGAATCCCCTATGTCCAGAGCTGTTTGAGCTGCTGCTGCTTCGCCACCGCCCTACTCTGGTCCCGGACCTGCCGGACCATGGTCTGGAGGTCGGCTGGGAGATGAGGGATCACCTCATCCAGGGAGCCCATGAGGGCGTGGGAGAAGTGTGCCATCAGCACGGCCGAACTGGCCTGGCGGAGGCCAAGGGAGGACGCAGCGTACACCTTGCGCCTGGCGTAGTCCAGCTTTTGGACTCTTGTCGGGGGCTTGTCCACGCCCCAGCGCTCCTGGAACACCAGAAAACGCTGTCGGTAACCAACCCTCGGCAGAGGGGTGCTCCAAACCCGGGCAAAGACGGTAGGGACCGCGATACTTACTGGGCCATCCTGGCCGAGGGTGCAGGACAGGAAGCAGGTCGCAAAGCTCCAAGGCTGGCCGACAATAGCCTCAGCCACAGGAAAGGCCTCCATGGTGAATCTCCTCGGTCCAGTATCTCTGTCAGGACACGGCCTGCTTGAAATGGGTTGAGCTGCATCCCGTGGACTCCAGATGAGCAGAAGCAGACCCATAAAGCACGATGGGCTTCGTCCATTGACTGGTCTCCGAGGACTCCAGGTCAACCTGCCTGGAGAACAGGGAGGAGTCGTCGTCGGACTCCGGAGAGTCCGCGAAGAGCTGCCTAGGGCCTGAGCCACCCTCCACCTGCCGAGGACGGTCGGGAGTGAGGGTGACCAACAACCTGTGGGGCAGGCCTTGATCCGACCGAGAGACCTTGGTCGGTGCCCCTGATTTCGGTTGTGGAGGCGGAGGTTCCACCACAACTGATGGGGCAGCAGGTTTCAGCCGAATAACCGCCCAGGCTTGGGCATCTCGACTGCAGCGAGAGGCTGTTTCGGCTGTTCGGGTGACAGCCGCTTGATGGCCGGGGAAGGCGCCGGTGTCGACTTAGTCCCGGACAAAAGTAACTGCTGCCACATCAGCTCCTCGTAGCGTCGACGCAATTTGCGCCGGAGCCTCTCCTCATCCGAGGAGGAAGATGAGGAGGAGCGGCATTGCCGCTTACCTCGGTGCCGAGATTGAGACCGCCGATGTCGGCGGGATCGGCTGGACCGAGAAGAGGTCCGAGACCAAGATCCTCGGTGTGTCCGAGGGCGGGCCTGGGAGGGAGCGGGGGACACCCACTCCTCCCTCGGCTCGGACGCCTTAACCGGGGATTGCTGCACTGATGGCGCAGGCAAATCCTCGGTTTCCACCGGGGGAACCGGCGAAGAAGGGTTGGCGGCTTCCCCAGTCGACAAACCGTCCGACGGGTCGAAAAATCTCGATCAAGGCGATGGCTGTCTCAGCCGTTGACCTGACGGGACGCCGTGAAGCCAGCAGTGCCTTAGCGCAACCCGGATCGAGTCGACGGTCGGCTGTCCAGGGAAGGGGCCTCTCCGCCTCCCACGACGCACATGGGACTTACCCTTTGGGATCCTTTTTTTGGACAGAGAGGAATGTCCGATGGCCCTCTTCCTTCGTGGAAAGGGAATGGCAAAGCCCTTGAACGAAGCAGAATACGGCAATTCAAGAGCGGATAAATGTATGCATCGAGGAGGAGGAAGATGCAGCCTGGGCCGCCTCCTCGTCGAGGGCGATCATCTGCTTGAGCTGCTCAGCCGAGCCAGCCGCCGATGTAACCGCCAACAGGCCTCTTTCTAGATTTCTACCGCTGGTAGCGCTCTTGGGGTGCCCAAGCTTCAACCAGGCAATGCGCAGTCCTCCAAGTTGGCTTACGAGATGAACAGCAAGACTACCGATGAGCCCTGCGAGGTCGTGTTCTGGAAATCGAGGCAGTAGACACACATGGAGTGCGGATCCATCCCACGGACATCTTCTGCCCACAAGGGCACCACATAAACCAGAAGTCGATTTCTCCATCGCAGCCACGAGGGAAAAGGAAGACTGAAGTCTTGAGAATTTTAAAATGAGTTTCGGACGAACCGAAGAGTTAGGATCCAGTCTATCACGATGAGTGTTAAGGAGGGAACCTGAGCTTCCAAACGGTAAGGAAGATCCGGCATCATGGGGCGGAGCCGAGAGTTTTACCACCCGGGTGGGTGGGAGGAGCCAGCTTGAAGACTTTCCGGCAAGATTTAAAGCGGCAAGGAACCTGCCAGACAGTGTGGATGAACAACATATCCATGTCCCTAGAAGTAATTTTTTCTTAAAACCCCGGGAAGTCTTACTGTATGCAGACTACCAAGCAGTGCCCCTTGCAGGTGGGCACAGAACCTACTTGGGAAATGGGCTCTACAATACTGCTGTGCCAAACCTGGCATCACTTCTGGCCTGAGTGTCCAGTCAGTAGTGATTGGTAAATGTATGAACAGTTCTCTAGGTAGCCGCTTTACAGATTTGAAGTAAAGGGACATCTCTAGCAGCTGCTATGGAAGCAACTGTCCCCCTAGTGGAGTGAGCCCTCAGGCCCACTGGTGGCTCCTCACCCAGTTTGCCATAGTAGAACTGAATGCAGGTCACAATCCATTTTGCAATGGTCCTTTTTGTGGCTGGCTTGCCCTTTTCTACTTCTCCATAAGTGAGGAACAGCTGGGTACACTCATTCCTATGGCCCTTTGTCTGTTCCAGATAGTAGCTGATAGCCCTCTTCACATCTAGGCTATGCAGCCTGCGTTCTCCTGAACTAGAATGTTCAGTAAAGAAAACAGGCAATGTAATGGACTGGTTCAAGTGGAAGTTTGAGACCACTTTAGGGAGGAATTTCCTATTTGTTCTGAGAACAACCTTATCTCCGTGGAGAACAATGTAGTTAGGCTCCACAGACAATGCCTGTAGCTCACTGATCCTTCTTGCTGAAGTGACCAGTTACCAAAAAGACAGTTTTCTATGTCAGACACTTAAGCTTTGCTGAAGACATGGGTTCAAAAGGGGGCTGCATCAACTGTGCTATGCAGATGTTCAGGTCCCAAGAAGAGGCAGGCTCTCTATGATGAGTGCGCAAGTAGAGCAACCCCTTTAAACATTTCTTGAAAATAGCATTAGAAGCCAGGGGAGGGCCCTTCCCTGCTGAGAGGTAGGCAGAGACAGCTGCCAGGTGTACCTTGAGGGTAGAAGGCTGTAGGCCTAGAGAATGAAGGCGAGCCAAGTAGTCCAACAGGACTGCCAAGCCGGCTTCCTGTGCAGCTGTTCCCCTTTGGGAACACCAGATAGAGAACCTTTCACATTTTGAAGAGTAAGTCTTCCTGGTGGAAGGCTTTCTAGAGACCCTTAGGATGTCCATCACCCCTTCAGAGAGATGGAAGCCTGCATACTCTAGGTCTTCAACAACCAGGCCTTGAGTCTGAGAGACCTGATGTTAGGGCACAGGATCCTCCCCTGGGAGGATGTCAGCAGGTTATGCCTCCTGGGGAGGCAAATTGGACTGGTTGTCGATAGGGTCAGCAACACTGAGTACCAAGGCTGTCTGGTCCAGTCTGGAGCTATCAAGATCGTTGCAGCTGACTGACATCTGAGTTTGATTAGAACTCTGAAGTCAGAGGAAATGGAGGGAAGGCATACAGAAACTTGCCTGTCCAGTCCAGAAGCAGTGCATCCAGAGGCACTGTGCCCAGTGGTGGTGGCTCGCAACAGAACTGGGGTAGCTGATGATTGTCTGAGGCTGCAAAGAGGTCTATCTATGGAGTGCCCCATCTCATGAATACTGCTAGCAGGACTTGTCTGTTCAGAGCCCATTCATGATGGCTCTGGTTGATTCTGCTGAGTGCATCTGCCAGAACATTGTCCTTCCCTGGCAGGTGGACTGCTATCAGGGAGACACTGAGGGAGTATGCTAAACTCCAGATCCTCATGGCCTCTGTGCACAGTGCAGAGGACCTTGTTCCTCCTTGTTTGTTTATGTAGTTCATGATAGTGGTTCTGTCTGTCCTGACCTGCACCACTTTCCCCTGCACCATTGTAGCACATGACTGAAGTGCTAGAAGCACTGCCCTGAGCTCCAGCAGGTTTATGTGTAAAAGAGACTCCTCCTTGAACAATGTGCTGTGAGCAGTGTGACCCCCTAGGTGGGCTCCCCATCCTCGGAGAGAGGCATCTGTGGTCAGCACCATAGTGGGAGACTGCTGTAGGAAGGGGACACCCATCCTGAGGTTGTCCCTGTCCTGCCACCACTGCAGGGCTTGCAGCAAGGTGGATGTCACTTGCATCAGCTTGGAAAGGGAATCCCTCCTCTGTGACCAGAAGGACCTGAGGTGAAACTGAATGTCCCTCATTTGAAACCTGGCCCTTGGTACCACTGCTGTGGCTGCAGCCATGTGACCCAGGAGTTGGAGAAAATGCCTTGCTGGTCGAGGGACGTGCAGGCGAAAAGAGACTGCCAATTGAACCAGGCTGTCAACTCTTTCTGGTGGTAGGATAGCCTTTGCCTGAACTGTGTCCAGCTCTGCCCCTATGAAATTCAGGAGCCGCACTGGTTCCTATAATTATTTCTTGAGGTTCTCCAGGAACACTAGAGACTGCAGAGTGTCCTGTGTAATGGCCAGACCTTCTTTTACCTGCTGAGGGGAATGTCCTACAACTAGCCAGTCATCCAGGTAGAGAAACACAGTAATTCCTTGCCTTCTCAGATGTGTCACAACCACTGCCAGGCACTTTGTAAAGGCCCTTGGAGCTGAGGTCAGGCTGAAGGGCAGAGCCCTGAACTGATAATGGCCAGATTGGCAACCTGAACCTGAGATATTTTCAGTGAGATTGACTGATGGGAATGTAAAAGTAAGCATCCTTGAGGTCTAAGGATTCCAGCCAGTCCCCTTGTCTCAGAGTGGGAAGTATCATAGCCAGAGCAAACATTCTGAACTTTGGTTTTGTCAGATGCTTGTTGAGGTATCTTAGATCCAGAACAGGCCACCACTCCCCATTTTTCTTCAAGGATAGAAAGTACCTTGAATACAACCTTTTCCCCTGTGAAGGAATGGAACAGGTTCCACTGCCTTGTCTTGCAGTAGACACTTCTGCTTCCAGTAGAGCTGTTTCTGAATTGTTGGCAGGTTTGAATGACATTGCTCTTATTTTTGGGAATAAGTTGAAACTTAGAGCAAGGCTCTGGCTTATTATTTACAGGACCCACTTGTCTGTGGTAATGGCTTGCCATGCCTGGAAGTAATAAGCCAGCCTGCCCCCTAC
This sequence comes from Neoceratodus forsteri, assembly GCA_016271365.2. Lineage (NCBI taxonomy): Eukaryota > Metazoa > Chordata > Ceratodontiformes > Ceratodontidae > Neoceratodus > Neoceratodus forsteri. The sequence continues at coordinate 458,134,436 of CM057453.1, read as the reverse complement.
TGGGGTTGGGGAGGCGGCCGTGATAATCACCTCATGGGGTCTGCTTGACAGGAGTCTTGGGCTGGGGACTGGGGCCAGCACCCCTTCTGCCCCTACCCCTGAAGTAGTCTCTTTGCTACTGGTAGGCAGGGAAGGCCTGAGCCTGGTAGAAAGGCCTCTGGTAAGGTCTGCCCCTGTCTCCCCTACTCTGTTGTTTCTGTGGTGTGGCAACCTTCTCCTTGGCTGTAGCACTCTTATAGGCTACCCTGTACTCATCCATTTTTTTCATGTAGGCCTCTGTTTCCCAAACAGTGAGTTCTGCACTAGGGGAAAGTCCAGGGCCTTCGTCTGGGTGTCTTGAGATAGGTTTGTGCACCTTAGCTAGGCAAACCTTCTTAGTAAGACAGCAGTGGCCATAACTCGAGAGGCACTGTCATTGGCACCCACAGCCATACGGAATTAGTACTTGGATGCCTCTATACCATTTTTAACAGCCTCCTCCAAGTCTGCTGCTAGCTGAGGAGGGGCCTTCTTAGCCAATTCCTGAACAGATTCCCAGAGTGACTTCTGGTACCTGGACACATAGACCACGTAAGATGCTTGCCTAATGCCCAGGGAAGCACCAAGGTACTCCTTCTTTGCCACTGACTCAGTCCTTCTACAATCCTTATCAGGAGGGTGGGAGGCTAGAGGGATGCCTGCTTTTTCACAGGCTGCAACCTGAACCACTCCCTCATGGTTGCAATGGCTGAACAAAAACAAGCATTTGTCAATGCCGAATGTTGCTTGCTTCTATGTGCTGTTTAGGAATTTGGAAGTCATTGGAGTGCAAATATTGAAAATTTTCGAACTTACGAGCGTGCATAGGAACTGCGCAATGCACACTCATAAAACAGTCATTTTAAGGAATTTTTTTACCAAATTTTCAACATAGCCATTTTAAGACCTCTGCTCATGAACAGTGTCACTGTGATTTTCTTAATGTGTCCCATACATTGAGTTCGCACACCGACTGCGCCATTGTGCGCTACATGGGCGGAAACTGCTTTTGGGCAAGATGTGAAAATGAACGGCTGTACTGCTCATAAGGAGGTGTGGTAAAATGGCAATGTTGAAAAATCTGGAGTGAAAATATTGAAAATTCAAGAACTTAATGAAAGGCCATATGAGGAACTGCGCAACGCACACTTGGTAAAACATTAATTTTAGGAATTTTTTCACCAAATTTTCAACACAGCCATTTTAAGACCTCTGCTCATGAACAGTATCACTGTGATTTTCTTAATGTGCCCCATACATTGAGTTCACACACCCGACTGCGCCATTGTGCGCTTACATGGGGGAAACACGCTTTGGGTGAGATGAAAAATCACAGCTGCACTGCTCATAAGGAGGTGTGGTAAAATGGCAATGTTGAAAATCTGGAGTGAAAATATTGAAAATTGCAGAAACTTATGAGTTGTCATAGGAACTACAGAACGACACTTCAAAACAGTCATTTTTGGAATTTTTCCACCAAATTTTCAAAATAGGCTTTTTGAAAGCCCACCTTATGAACACTGGCAGTGTCGTTTCATTAATCATTCTGGAAAGGTGATTTCACGCAGTGGCGCGAAATCACCCTTCAGGCCCGAGTAGCGCCATGACAGTGACAGCACTCATGAGAAGGGGTCCCAAAAACCCCATGTTGAAAATTTGGTGCAAAAATTCCAAAAAATGCCTGAGATATGCAATAAAGTTGAAAAACCCTATCTATTCCATTATACAGCTTACCAGCATTTCCTCAGTTCGCGGTCGGCTTTGAAGAGTGCAGGCGTGTTCCCGATCCGCCAAAGATAGTCGTGCGAGCTCTGGAAATGCGTATGGGGTCGAGGTGTGAGAAGGGCAGAGTGCGCAGTGCGTGGGTGCAGGTTGTGGGAGGGAGCAGGGAGAAGCGCGAGGACAGTTTTTCTATTTACAGGTGTGTTTTTTTTTTATTTAGGGACGATGGACGTTTGCCAGCTGGGGTGGCCTCCCAGCATGGCAGCTGAAAGGCTGTCGGGGGGCTGGAGCCGACGGGGATTGGCACCCGTCGGCTGCAACACATTTGCCATGCTGGGTGGGCTCCTGGCGTAGCACCTGGATGCTTGGGGGGACACTGGAGCCGACGGAAGATTGGGACCTGTCACGACAGCATGGGAGGGGAGACAGGGAGTCGACGGGATTGGGCACCCCGCCGGCCATAACATACTTTGCCACACTGGGGTGGGCTCCCAGCGTGGCACCTAGATACTTTGAGGCGTGGAGCCGAGTGGAGATTAGGCACCCCGTGGACCGGTCCGATGTGGGTGAGGGGAAGGCGCATGAGCACGCAGTGTGCGTGCGTGCACGTGTGTGTGTGTGGGGGAGAGCTCTGCTCACTCAAGCGGAGCTCTCCCTTTCAACTGTATGCCACTGCATTTTCAGCTTGTCATAGACAGCTGCAGCAGTGATTGGGGAACTGGGGCCGCGCCTGCAAACACACTGACTGCATTGGAAGACGGGCTGGCACACCTCCAAAAACTCGGAAGATGGCACTATGTTTCTTGCACATGCGTGCAAGCAACATAATTAGTGCCACTGCCAGTCAGCAAATACCTCCTTGTCCATCTTTCTGTCCACAGGGGGGATGGAAGTTGGAGTCTGCAACATTTTCATAATTTGCCTCTTAAGGGACTTATGCATAGGGATAAGTCTCTTAGCAGCAGGCACATCCATCATCTCGACATAGTCTGGTTCTTCCTCCTCCTCAGAAGCCTTCTGGGCAGGCAGCGCCAGGGCTTCTGCCACCTTCTTCATGAAGGCATAATGGAAGAAGGGGTCCCCAGAGTGTCACGGAGAAGATTCAAATTCTTGGTGATCAGGAGAGACTTCGGGTTCAACAGGTTCATCAAAGTCCTCTTCCTCCTCTTCTTCATCACCTTCCCACTGTTGATTATAAAATGCTTCAGGGTCATATGAACCAGTGGGAAGAGAAGCACCAGGCGTTTGAACTGAAGTGCTAGCTGAGGTACATTGAACCGGTTTGCCTGAACCAGTTTGAATAGATTGAATATTGTAAATAGCCTTCGCGATTTCTTCAGCGGTTGAAACTGCAACCGCATGTTTCTGCAGTTCCGAACCGGCGTTTTGTTTCTTTTTAGCTGAAGCCTTTTTAAGGGTTGTCTCTGCACTCCTTTTGGTCAAGGAGGTCTCACCCTTTTCAGAAGGCACCCTCTCGGTTTCCACCGGTTTATCAGTGGAAGTGGAACTGGACCGGCCATCCATGTCAGCCATTCTTTTCTGCAGTCCATTGAGTTGCCTATCAAGCACAGACTGTGGGAAGTTTTTGCAAATTTCACAGTCTGCCTTCAGGTGGTCAAACCCTAGGCATAATACACAAAGTAAGTGTGGATCAGCCTTTGTAAACAGCTCACCACACTCGGTACAATGCTGAAACCCAGTGGGACCGATTCTCTACTTGGGTTTCTGTGACATAACCGCAAACACCTAGATTTAGTACTACCACAGTTGGCGGTCAAGCCTGGATAAGAAAATAAAGAATAGCTTTGGTTAATGGCCGGGTTAGCAACCAAGGAAAAAACGAGTAAAATACTCAGTTTTTAAACCAAAACTAGACCGGTCCCAGATACAAGACTTAAACAGAAAAAACCTTAAACTTTACCTCAAAAAAGTAAATAAATGTCTTCGGTTTCCTCCCGGTTACAAAAACCAATCAGAAACCGAAAAACTTACCGCAATGAAGTAAGGACAGAGGTTTGAAAAATAAAATAAAAATAAACAGTAGTTTGACAAATCGATGAATTTTTACTTCAACCGAAGGAAGCTGAGGTGAAATCTCCGAGGCGACTTCAGAGGCAGGCAGAGTAAAGAATATGGCAGTTACAGAGAATGTACCAGGGACAGTGGTTTGAAAACCAAGTTCGAGCCTATTGAATGTTCCACTATTAGCATACAGAATTTAACTCTTTCCTCCCCGGGGCAGTTCAGCTGGGAGGGCTAACTGCATAAGTCACAATACAGTAAGACTTCCTGGGGTTTGAACGGGTCGACTGGCTCGAGAAAAATCTCAGCTGGAGGATCGACCTATGTCTCAGCCAACTGGCCAAACGGGGAGGCAGTGGGGCCGGCGACCTGGGCTGAGGAATCAACCAAAGTTGGAACCTCTGGAGAAGCGCGGGAATCGGAGGCCCGAGAGCACTCCTGATCCCACAACCAATGGTGAGACCATTTTTTTGGTCCCTTTTTCAGATTTAGATTTGGTGCCCGAGGGACCCTGCCCATGGGTGGGAAGAGCCTGGCACAATTCCTTGAATGCCCCTTTGAAGGAAGCACCCAAAGAGGCAAAAAGGCCAAAGCCTGGGCTGGCCCAGTGGCGCTGACGGTTGAGGTGCTGGGCACCACACCTTGCGCCACGCCGGCGACTCAGCTTCAGGACTGAGCTCAGGTCATCAGGGGAGGGAAGGAATCAAGCTTCGTCTGATCCATATAGTAATGTAAAATTCTGTGACCATCTAAAGTGTTTAGAATTGCCTCCCCCTGATTAGAGTAATCAGGGTAATACACCAGTAGTTGAATGGTCTGATTCAATGTAAACTCGGAAACCACTTTTGGTAAAAACTTAGGGTTAGTACGCGGAGCCACACGGTCTCTGTAAAAAATCAAATGCAGCTCCTTAGACATCAGGGCCTGAAGATCGGAAATCCTTTGAGCAGAAGTGGCAGCAACTAAAAAGGGCGCTTTCCATGACAGTGCATGCTGCAAGTTGCAGCTGGTTCAAAAGGAGGCAAGGTGAGTTTTTCTAAAATAAAATTCAAATCCCACGGTGGAGCAGGGTTATGCATTGGGGATTTCAGGTAGAGAATTCCCTTCTGAAACATTTTGGAAACCTCCAGCTGAGCAACAGTTTTGCCCTGCACCGGAATGTGGTAGGCAGAAATGGCTGAAGGGTGTACCTTCAAAGAAGAGTAACTCGGGCCTAGGTCAGAGAGATGCAGGAGGTACTACCTGATCTGAGGGATGGGGCATGAAAAAGGGTCCCAACCCTTTGAGGTGGCCCACATGGAAATCTCTTCTATTTCATGGCGTAAGTGGTTGTCGTGGAAGGCTTTCTAGCCTCCATGAGGACCTGGGCTACCCTAGCGAAAACACTAGAACGCGAAGCAGTTATGTCAGAAGGTGCCATGCGTGAATGTGAAGGGACTTCAGTCCTGGATGAATCAGTGTGCCCTCCTCCTGGGTCAGGAGGTCGTGACAGAGGGACAGGGGGACCAGGGGTTCCACTGCCAGCTGCTGGAGAAGCAGGAACCATATTTGGTGAGGCCTATGTGGGGCAACTAGGATCATATGAGCCCCTTCTGCTTGCAGCTTGAACAGTACTTTCTGTAGAACCGGAAAGGGAGGGAAGGTGTACATGAGAGGCCCAGTCTATTTGCAAGAGCTCCTTGTGTCGTACCTCCCGATCCAGGCTCTCCATTCTGCCGGGGGTGGCCACCTTGGAGTTCCCAGGGTTAGGCTGCGGCATTCAGGTGATAGAGTGTTTGTGGTAGCTGTGCCTACCAGCTGCGCCTACCCTGTGGAACTTCCTGCTTGGTTCCTTAGGGAGGCCCCCTCGGTGGAATCCTTTAAGAAGGGCCTCAAGACATATTTATTCAATCAAGCCTTCAATTGAAGGTGTTTTAAAAATAGCAGTATTTACTTGATTGCTAGTTAAGCTGTTGCTCCCAGTTGTATTTTTATGTTGTTGTTGTTTTAAATTTGTTCTATCCTATTTTTAAAGATGTTTTGTATGCTATGTGTGTTATATTGTGCAGCACCCAGAGCCTCTGGAGGTGGGTGCTATATAAATAAAATACCTATCTATCTATCTCCCTGTCCAGCAAAGAGATAATGCGTCTCACCCAAAAACACCAGGTCCTGGAACGAGCGAGCAAAACTTGGGTAGTTTTGTGTTGTACGGGGAGGCGAACAGATCAAGATCTGGGCGACCCTACAGGTCGAATATGTCTTTGATCACAACTTGGTTTAGTTCCACTCGTGAGCCCTGGCCTGGGTGCAGCTGAGACTGTCTGCTACGATGTTCTGGATGCCCTGAACATGAACTGCAGTGAGGGAAATCCGATGCTAAATTGCCTGATTCCTAACTCGCATCGCTTCCCTGCAGAGGGGATACGAGAGAGTGCTCCCTTGTTTGTTCAGGTACCACACCATGCACATGCTGTCCATTTGGACCAGCAGATGACCTGGAATTAAGAGATGTTGAAAAGCCTGAAGAGCATACAGCACCGCCCACATCTCCAACACACTAATGTGCAGGGAGAGCTCTGACTGAGACCACGTCCCCTGTGTCCTGTGGATCTCCAGGTGTGCCCCCAACCCAGCCCTGAAGCATCCGTGGTCAGGGTCTGGATGGGAGGAGGCTGAAAATGGACCCCTCTGCAGAGACGGTGGATATACTGCCGCCAAAGGAGATCCTGATGCATAGTTCTGGAGACCATGACCATCTGATCGAGGTCGTCCAATCTCTGGTCCCACTGAACCCCGAGCATCCACTGTGATATCCGCATATGGAGCCTGGCCAGGGAAACAGTAGGAATGGCTGCTGCCATAAGGCCAAGAAGGGACAGCACCAACCTGGCTGAAACCCAAGGACTGGAAGCCACCAGCGGTACCTGGCATTGCAAGGTTTCTGCCCTGTCTAGTGGGAGGAAAGCCTGGCTCTGGGCTGTATCCAGCACCGCCTCAAAGAACTGCAGGCGCTGGCAGGGGATAAGGTGAGACTTGGAATAGTTCACCGTGACCCCCACCTGGCCAAACAGGTCCAGGGTAGCCAAAAGGGAAAGTTCCAGCAGTTCCCTCAATGGGGCTGAAATGAGCCAGTCGTCGAGGTGCGGGAAGATATAGTGGCCCTGATGCCTCAGGGCCACTGCCACTACCATCACATACTTGGTAAAAACCTTGAGTGCCGAGGACAGGCCAAAGGGGAGGGCTTTGAACTGGCAGTGTTCTCCCTGAAAGGAGAACCTGAGGTAGCGGCAGTGGGCCTGAAAGACAGGTATGTGCAGGTATTCATCCTGCATGTCCAGGACCCAGAGCCACAGTCCCTTGTGTAGCAGAGGCAGCAGGCCTGGAAGGGTCAGCATTCAAAATCTTTTGTACTCTATGTACAGATTTCAGGTGCTGAGGTCTAGTTCTGGACGCAAATCTCCCATCTTTTTGGGAACCAGGAAGAAGTGAGAGTAGTACCTCCTTCCTGCCTGGTTTAGAGGAACATGCTCTGTGGCTGCTTTTTGCAGAACAGCCTCTATCTCCTTTCTGAAAAAGGGAATGTGTGCCTTTGCATAAGGGAATGAACCCAGAGGGTTGTCTGGGGGTCTCTCCAGAAACTCCAACGTGTGGCCTTGAGAAACTAGTTGAAGGACCCACAAATCTGTGGGGATTGCCTTCCACCCTGCCAGATGACCAGCAAACCTTCCGCCCACCAGTTCCTCCAGCTGAAGAAGAGGAGGAGGGTAGGCGGACCATGAGTCAAGAGGCGGAGGGAGGGTTGGGGAGGGCTGCCCCTGAAGCCCTCTGGTTCTTGGCTGGAGATGTGGCTGCGGTTGAGGGGGCCCAATGTCTGACTGGTTGTTGCTGTTTCATCTGCCGTCTCTGAGGTGACGAAAAGGCTGCTTTGGCTTATAGCCAGTGCAGTACATAGTTTGCGTGGAACGTAGTGCCTTCCCCCTATCCTAGAGGTTTGTGATGATATCTTGTGCATCTCCTCCGAAGAGGACCGAACCCAGTAAGGGTGCATCTTGGATGGCAGCCTGGACATCAGATGGCAACCCAGAAACTCTCAGCCAAGAATACCTCCTCAGACAGACTGCAATAGCCGTGCCCCTAAATGAGGAGTCAACAGCGTTGTAAGTCGCTCTCAGAGAGTGGCGACAGGCAACTTTAGCTGACCTAATGGTGTCAGAAAATGTTTTCTTCACTTCAGAATCTGTCATGGCCTCAATGACAGGTTCTAATTCTGAGAAAGAGGGATTTTGGTATGCCAACATGTGCGCCACATAGTTTAGGGTATGCACATAGAAACACAGAAGCTGACAGCAGAAGGAGACCGCTAGTCTAGGTCCATCTAGTCTGCCCAGGGTAGAGGACGATTAAAACTTTCATCCAAATTGATCTAGCTGCCTCGACTCCTTATCAGAAGGAGAGGTTCAATGTCTTAGGTTTAGCTAGATCTGTCATGTGCCACGTTAATGACAACCGAGTCCGCTTTAGGGTGGACGCTAAGGTGGTCCTTGCCCTCTGGCTTATGGTAAGTTCTGTCCGCCTTCTTGGCCATGGCAGGAATGGATGAAGACATTAACCAAATGGTAGAGGCAAGGTCCTCATGGGGCTCCAACCAGGGAGGCGTATGGACTAGGGATAGTTCAGGCATGTCCAAATTCTCAGCCAACCTCTTTGTTTGGGGCCCTGATTGTCAGTCTTCCACTCAGAGGCCTCTGCAATCTTTTGAGGAGGTCCGTGAAGGAGGGATCCTCTGAGGAGACTTTGGAGATTTCTTAGCCTTGGGCTCATCTGGTGAAGGTGTCTCAAAACCAGAGATTGAGGTAGAGAGTCAGAATCCAAGTCCACGTCCAATAAATGAATCAGGACTGGAGACATAACCCCAGAGCAGAGAACCTCCTAAAGGGGATAAGAGGCCTGCCGTTATCAGTGGTGGTAGTCATGCCTTTCATCAGACCTGATGTTGACGGGCGGGACTCCACCGGCAAAGGAGACTGATGCATCAGGTCTGGGTGTGCCAGGGTAGAGGCTGCTACCAGATGACAACTGTCCAATTCAGAGACTAACTGAGACTTAGTTTCAGTCCACCGAGACCGGAGAATGGCCCTGATGTCCATCTGAGGTTGAGGAGGTGGAGGTGGGGGCAGTGGAGGCTGGCAGAGCGGCTGAAAACCAGAGCCACAGCCTGGCATCAGGTATCCTGGTGTCTGGTACCCAGATGGCGGATAGCCCGGCAGCGGATACCCCAGCGAAGGGAATCCTGACAGCTGGTACTCCAGCAGAAGGTATCCGGGGGTATGATAGTGCAGCGTCTGGTAGCTGTGCGTCTGAAAATCTGGCGATGCCTGCAACGGTGGAGCCGTAGGGCCAGACAGAGGACCTTGAGGAGGCCTGAAAGGCGAGTTAGAAGAACTCAAGGGCAGAGAGTCAGGCGACAGACCTCTAGGGGTTAAGCCGAGCATTGGCCTGGAGGGACCCTCCAGAGGGGTGGAGGGCCCTGCCGGGAGAGCCGGTGGTGAAGGCTCCTGAGGGTCTGCCAGGAGGTTCGTGGTGAGGCCCAGTTGCGACCCGGTAGGGGTATTGTCTGGCTGACATCCCTCAACTCCAGCTCCTGATGCTCGAGGGAGGCTGGAGGGAAAGAGAAAGTACCCGGGTGGGGCGAACCCACTGGAGTAGGCTGCAGCCGAAGCAGCGGGCTCTGAGAGTCAACGCTGGGCCATTCGTCAGGGCCCGATGGAAGCACCTGGGCTGGGTGGGCATCGAAAGATCCAACATCCAGCTTATCAGCTGTAGCTGGGTGTTCACTGGAGCCCCCAGTGCCCGACTTATCAACCTGGGCTGGGCGCTCATCAGAAGCTCCAAAGAGCGACTTATCAGCCCTGCCAGCAGATTCAGACCCTTTAGTTTTCAGGGGCCTAACAGTGGCAGAAGCCTCAGACTTGGCCGAGGCAACCGCCGCTACTGAGAACAGTGGCGGCAGGGGGACCAAGGGTGGTTCCTGGGAGGTCGAAGCAGGCTTGTCCGAAGTGGCACTTTTCCCAGAGGAAGAAGGCCGTTGACTGTCCATGGTCCCTGGAGGGATTAGCAGGTGGGAAGGGGATCTATGCTGGCCCCAGTGCTTCTCCATGTCCTTCCTTTTCTTGTGTCGGTGAGAGTCCGATGACGGGGAGGAAGAGGCACTCTGCAGATTCTGCAGCTCCTTCTCCATCTTAGCCATTTTTAACTTTAAAATATGGGCCTCAAGGGCCTTCTGCCTATATTTCCATGTGGCCTGACTGAAACTCAGGCAGGCCTCACAGTCCTCGGTCTGGTGTTCCGGGTCCAGGCAGAAGAGGCAGAGGGAATGGTCGTCCTTATGCAGGAGTTGCGTGGCGCAGGAATCGTACTTATTTTTATGCGACTCGGAAGGCGTCGGAGAAGACATGCATGAAAAATATTTTACTGGTAAAAAATAAAAGAAATTTAAGAGGTGTATACTCATCCAAAATGGCGGTCGAACTGTAGCAGCACTCTCCACGAGGTCCGACATGCAAAGGTCGATGGGAAAGAACTAGAGGGCGGACTGGGGACCACCCACTATTTAGGGTGAGGCTGACATCGGCCACATGACGTCGGTGGGCAGTGCCCCACCAGATACTGCTAGCTAAAGTTTTCCGTGTGGTCCTGATGCCAGGGGGCGTAGTCCTAATGGTTATTACCTACTGCAAGAGTCCTCTCGAAGTAAGATCATCATATCCACGTCCCTAGAACCAGAATTTACCAACACAGCATGCACAGTGAGTAGCCGGATAAATAGATACAAGCATTAGTCAATGCTGAATGTTTACATGCATGCTGTCGTACTGGAGCTTGCTTGTACACATTTTTATTACATACTTTTAATGTAGTAAAAATATGTACAAGCAGACTCCAGTACGAGAGCATGTACGTAAACATTCAACATTGACAAATGCTTGTGGACATTACTTACCCAAGACAGACAAGATGAGCGGTAATATGTCATTTGCAATGGGTTCCTGATTTTACACATTTTTATACTGCATTTACCTAGGACTGTAAAGGTGAGATGCACTATCTCACTTTTAGTGTGGTCCTGCATTTATAATGTATTTTTTTAGGGCAGATCATCTTAGAGGCAGCATCTCCTTTTCAGTGGGGTTCTGCTGTAGGCTCTTGTTTTTACACAGTTTTGCAATATATTTACCAAGCATAACCCAGCTGAGATGCAATATCTCGTTTTCAATGGGGTCCTGCTTGGATACATTTTTGTACTGTATTTACCCAGGATAGCACAGCTCAGATGCTGCCTTGTTTTAAGTGGGATCCTGCTTTTCCCAATGTTTACTCTGTTTATTCAGGATAGCCAGCTGATATGAAGTACCTCATTTCAATGGGGTCCTGCTTTTACCATCTTTTATAATGTGCTTACCAAGGACAGCCCAGGTGAAAGGCAAGTTACATTTACAATGGGGTTCAGTTTTTACAATGCATTTTCCCAGGATAAAGCAACACAGATGCATAGTTCATTGGAAGCTCTGACATACTGGGGTCCTGCTTTTACCTGACATTATGATCAAGACAGGTTGAATTTTTTAAATCCCATCCAAAAAGTGATTTTGTAGTACGATGGCAAAAACATGTGTAACCCCCCTGCAAATGGGGGTTCCCAAAAGACTTCCAGGAGCTTGCTTGAATGCTCCAAGCCTGAAATGGTGTTTGGCATTTAAGCCATTTATCAGTGAGTGTTTTAGAGCCTCTGGTACTGTCTCTTTAAGAGCTGTCTGCTTGCAGACATAATTAGTTTTATGGGGGACTGTGTGCTTCTCTGAGTACCACTCGAGCTGCTGCCAATTCACTTCATTTTGCAGTCACTAGGAGTGCAAAGGAACCTATCTGAAAGATGTAACTGTTTGCCAGAAATTATTTAGAGTAATAATGAAATTACAGTTTGTCTAACCTGCTTTCTTTGCAGTCAGAACTGTGTCTGCTAGTTACCCACTCTAGTTTTGAACTGCTGAATGGACCAATCACTGTGGGGTAAGCTAGCTCTAAAATGGTGCCTTGGACGAATCAGAACTTGGACTCATAATCTGAGCCAGCCACAAGAGGATTGTATGGGCAGTGACTCTGGGAGATGTAGTTTAGACTTCAGTGCCTTTTGGACCAACAGCAGCAGTCTATTGTGAGTGACAGCCAATCCAGTCAAGAACTGGGAGGAACTCAAAGAAGTGCCCGGTTTTGTCGGTTGGAGTTTCAGTTGAGCTTTGGCAGTGAAGAAGGAAGGAGCCCTGTGCTTTTCAGTGTGCAGTTTTAGTCAAAACGTGTGTAAGGCCCAGAGTTCGGTCTGCAGCTTGTGTAACAGCTTGTTAGGACTGAACTGTCCCTGTGAAAAGAATCAAAGGATCTCTGAAGAGTAGAAACCAGGCTCACCCTGTAGAAGACTGGAGGAATTGCTGAAAATTGCACTGGGTCTGTCAGGAACTGAATCTGCTGTGTGTTCTGCATTGTGCAGTACTGCGATCGGGATACGGATGCAGCCTGCCTGGTATAGTGCTTTCTTTATATGGATGTGTGAAGAGGTTTGTGTACCTCAAGTGAGCCCTGCTGACATTGAAGGACCCTATCTTATTTGGAGGTCGTGAGTACTAATTCACGGTTGCTCCTGTTGAATTGCCACATTAAATCCAAATGGAATTACTGTACTGCTGACTGTTTAATTCTCCTTTTCTCTGTGTGAAAGGGCCCCTACCAGCTGCCACGGTTTGGACTAGCCACTAGGGCTTGGGTACCCAGGGACAGTAACTGATAGGGATAGGCCTGTGCACAGAGCCATAGGTAGATTATTAGAGTGATAAGCTAATTAACCTGATTTCCCTGTCCTTGTTATATCCCCTAAATAAATCAGAGCTGCTTGTTTCAGCAAAGTTATACTGCCTGAGGTATTTGTCTATGTTAAAGTACTGTACTGTGATTGTTGCACTGTATCTCATTTCACAGGAGGTCCCAGTGCGGAACCAGACCTGGGGGTAAGTGTATACTGTGAAGGTAATTTGATATATTGTGTGGGCCACTAGTGGGAAGAAAGGGGTTGCAGTGTCCCAGAGGGCTGTGACCAAGTTAGTTTAACTATTGCAAACCCTGACCTCTGGGTGGAGGCACCCGCCATTGGATCCAGGCCCCTCAACCTGTTAGTGGCAAATCAGGTAGGGGTAGTAGCCCCGGATAGCCATCTAGGGGTTACACATGCTTTGGAGGGGAGTTGAAAAATGACAGCTTCATGTTCATCAGGTTGGGTAACACAAGGGATATGTTGAACATCAGGAGCCAAAATCTGCAAAAGTAAAGTTATGAGTAAATGTTGGAACAATTCAACGCTTCTTCATAACTTAGTTGTTTTATCACATTTTGACCCCAAATTTCAAACACAGTCTTTTTATGACCCAATGTTATGATCAAGACAAATGGATTTTTTTTAAATACTTTCCAAAAGGTGGTTTCACAAAGGGACTGCAAAAACATGTTTCAGTGGGGATTTGAAAAATAAAACCTGTGGGGTGGGGTAACATATGGGCTATATTTTATGCTTGGAGTCAAAATATGCAAACCATAAAGTTATGAGTAAAAGTTGAAAAAATCAACATTTCCTCATAACTTTGTTTTTACATTTTACCCCAAATTTTCAAACTGTCTTTTATGGACCCCACCTTATGATCACAGCAGGTAGAATTTTTAACTCAATTCGAAAGGTGACTTTGTAGAGCAAATGCGAAACATGTTTCGTCGATGATTTGAAAAATGACACCCAGGGTTTTAAATAATTGATTAGCAGTTTTTTTCTTGGGCATATACTAACTGTACAGAAAGTAGTTATATAGATTTTCTAGAAGTGCTGTGTTTATTAAACACAGTGAGGCAAGAGCTATGCATTTTCACAAAGATTTAGTATTTTTATAGGCAAAACGCTAATCAATTTTTAGAGTTATATAAATCCCTGGACACCTGCCATGTTCATGAGGTGGGGTAAATAAGCGGCTATGTTGAAGATTGAGAGCCAAAGCTGTACACATCATGACGTTATGAGTAAACACTGAAAAAAATCAATTTTTCTTCTTAACTTTGTTGTTTTGTGACATTCTGACTCCAAATTTTCGATATTGTCTTTTATGACTCCTTCCTAAACATGACAGGTGTCATTTATAAAATACTGGCTGAAATGTCATTTCTGCTACAAGTGTGAAAACACATTTTGGCCAGGATTTGAAAAGACAACACCTGCCACATTTATGAGGTGGTGTGAAAAGTAGCTATTTGGGGTCAAAATATTGAAAATTACCAAAGTTATAAGTGAGCGTTGAAAAGATTTCAATGTACCTTCATAACCTTTTTTCTTTTTTTATATTTTGACTCCAGTTTTTAACATAGGCTTATGATCTCTTACCTCATGAACCCGGTAGATAAACATTTTCAAATCCAACTGGAAGGTGATTTCACAGAGCAACTGCGAAATCGTCTTTTGGGCCACATTTATAACAAATTTCACCTACCTTGTTCATGAGGTGGGGTCCCAGTGCTGTCCCAAGATGTCATGTTTAAAATTTAGGGGGAAAATATAAAATAAAATGACCAAGTAATGAGTACAGGTTCAAAACGCATTGAAACACATTGACCCATGTTTACTTGATTTCCTCAGTTCCTGGTCCGGCACTGAAGAGTGAAGACGTGTCTCCAGTCACAGAGGATTACTGCACTGGACCCTCAGTAGGTAAGTAAAGGGTAGGGGGAAGGGTTGTGAGTGCTGAGTGTTGGGCTCGAGTGCGGGGAGGGTAAGGGTGGCAAGGGGTGGCAGTGGCAACAGACATGTTGGATCATTTTCCTTTTTATAGCATGTAAAAAAGAAAAGAAAAAAAAGACTACAAGGGACGATCTTCTTTATTTCAGGTACCAATGCCGGGGATTTCAAGTACTCACACTGGGGAATAGCCACCCTAGTGTCCATTTAATATTTATGGGACATGGAAAGTGATGGAGAGGTGGGAGAGATTTGGTAGAGGGCAGAATCTGTTTGAAAGGGGCACATGAAGCGATGAGTAGGTGACAAGGATACTTGGCAGAAGGCAGGATCTGTTTGAAAGGGGAATGGGAAGCTATGAGGATGGGAGGAATACTTGGCAGAGAGGTGGGATCCATTTGAAAGGGGCACAGGAAGTGATGAGGTGGGAGGGATACTTGACAGAGAGTGGGATCTGTCTGAAAGGGACACGGGAGCAATAGGGAGGTGGGAGGAATACTTGGCAGAGGGTGGGATGATTGACGGGGGCACGGGAAGCAATGGGGAGATGGAAGGGATACTTGGCAGAGGGTGGGATTATTTTTATAGTTGGGAAAGGAGGATGACCAGCAGGCTAATCGTGATGCCACCAGCTGCCAGCTAGGCAGTGTTTAACAGATGAAAGGACAGAACCACTCTGGACTGGAGTGGCTCTTTCCTTTCAACTAGACAAAGTTTTCACCCAGCAAGTCTAGAACAGCGTCATGATCAATGTTGCTGATCACAGGGCTGTCACCTAAGCTGCACTGGACCAGTCAGTGATACATCTCTGAAATGCCGTTCTTCTGACAAAATGTTTGCTGTGCATGCATAAGCAAACAATCATAACAAGGGCAGGCATGGTGAAAGAAAGCAGAGTGCAACCGTAAAACATCAAGCCCTACAAACTGTATACACAAGGAGGAAGGAAGGATCAAGATAAGGCTACAAGCAATTTTAATCAAGATAGTCCAGTGCTTGCAAACACACTCAGGGATCTATAACAAACAAGGCTGCAGCAGGGTAGACTGCCAATACTCATTCAGGAACAAGTGAGGGGACAAAGAGAGGGAAAATTATAAGCAATGGATCCCAAACGACCAGCCTGAAATACCCTCGCCAAACATTAGTGTGTCGAAACCACTCTAATTTCTACTTTAGAAGCATCACCCTAAGGAAGCCAAGAATCACGACTAAAGTGTTAGGTAAGACAAGGCTTGGCAATGACAACCTGGATATGAAGCTGGTGGCAACTGCACTGAAAGAGCTCTTGGTACCTGTCACCAAACTGTTTAACAAATCGCTTTCCCTAGCTAAGTTTCCAGCCAAATGGAAGCTTGCAATGGTCACCCCTGTGCTGAAAAGTGGAGATCAGACCAGTACAGCAAATTACAGACCGATATCCATCCTCTCCCCCCATCAAAAGCCTTTGCAAGGATAGTAGCCGATCAGATATCTGAGTACCTTCATAAATACGACCTCCTGTGCCAATAACAGCACTGATTTCATAAGTGCCACAGTACGACCATGGCATTAGTGGAATTCTCCAACTTTGTACACAATTCTCTGGATGGTAGTAAACTAGTGGGATCTACAGTATCTTCGTACATCTCACTAAAGCCTTTGATACCATCAACCACCCCATTCTGCTACAGGAACTGGTGAACTTGGGGATCTCCTCGGATGCAGTCCACTAGTTCAAGGACTACCTTTCCACAGTGTGTACAAATTGAACTACAACCTCCTCCCTAGAGAAATTGCACTTGGGGTTCCCTGAGATCCATCCTGGGTCCCTCCCTTCTCTCTGCTTTTAAACAAATTACCGAGGCAAGCACAACTAAAACTATCCTGTATGCAGATGACGCGGTCATCATGAGCAGCAATGCCTAGTTGAACACTTGCAGCAGGAGCTGCAATCCACTTTCTCCCTCATGGAAAACTGGTTCAGTAAGCAGAAAATTCTTATTAACTGTAAGAAGACTAAAACAATGCTGATCTCCAGCCCCCACCACAAGAAATCATCCCCGGTCTTGTCCATCACAAATGTCATGGACATACCCCCAGAACAGGTAAGTCTTTCAAGTACCTTGGGGTCACCAATCATGACATACTCTAGTTTGTACCCCCACACTGATCAAGTCGTAAAACTGGTGAACTCTAAACTTGGTGTACTGTACAGACACGGATAATATCTTATGGCTGCTGCCCTGTGCTTGTCTGTTTCTCCTTCATCTTATCAGTCATTGACTATGGCTTGGTAGTGTATGGGGTGGCAACTGACACTGCACTCAAGCGGTATCAACGGCCCTAAATAAGCCTGCAGACTCACCCTTGAGCTGCCCACCTAACTCACTCCTGCTCACTCTATGAGCAAATCGGATGGCTCAGCCTCAGAAATAGAATAAAATATCAAACGTGCCTCTTGGGTAAGAAAGCTATACTAGGAAAACCCACCCTAGCATCAAAGAGATGCTCACAGAATTTTGCTATTGCCACCAGACCAGAGGAAAGACAAGGTGCTCATTGGCTGTCCCATTCATGAAGACTATAATAGGTCAGAGCTCCTTTGTGTACAGAGCCCTCCAGCTAAATCAAACCTGTGCATTTATTCTGCAATTACTCCATACTATCCTTCAAGGCTGAGCTGAAGATACATCTCTGAGGTAGCTGCAGGTAGTTTGGTGCTATTGGTTTGCTTGAGTTGAAATGTCGATCCTCCTCCCCCACCCCAACTCATTCTTTGCTCTTACACTGTTGTTCCTGTTGACTAGTTCCTCCAATACTTATTTATTTATTGAATTTTGTTGACCTAGTAGGCCCACTGGGCCTAGAAGTCCCTTTTTGAGGAGGCGACCTCGGGGTATACAGATGGTAACCAGCTGAAATTGAACCAGATTAAGCTGTTGGTGGTATTTTAGTGAATACTGCACCTTGCATCTCCCCTTATCTCGTGGTCCCACTTGTATCAAGCATTCATCCCCACTGGCACCAGCCCTTGACCCATGCCCTTCTCTCCACTAGCATGGTCATGACATCATTCCCCATCTAGGACCTTTGATTAGCTCTGACCTCCAGGCTGATGCCCCTTTTTCTGTACTGTGCTCCCTTAACGCTCATCTTCTGATGGATGTCAGTAACTGGTTGGTTTTTGTTTTTTTCTTCTACTCACAGAATGTATTTTCACCTTACTTAATTTAATATTGCAATCACCAGGCATTGTTGAAATATTTACAGGAATCATGCGATTTCTCTTTGTACTAACTGTATAGCACTTCTTGTATTTTCTGTCTATTCCTGTAACTTGATTGTATGTTGTTGTACAGATGTGGAACCTTTGTAAAAGAACATTTGCTCAAAGGTGTTTTCCAAACTATTGAAATAAATAAATAAATATAAATACATAATTGTTAGAAAGAGACAGGCTGTCTCCAGATGGGAGAGGAGTAAAGAGCAGCACTGTGGACTCTAAAAGTACAGTTACGTAAGAACTACTGTAACAGTAGATCTTCTAGAGAAGCTCTTGCAGCAGGTAAATACATATAGGACTGGTGCCAGATGCATGACAGGACTCCACTGCAAACTTTTTCCAGCAGTAGCTAGTGGAACTGACCATACTGATGTCGGCCCCACCTCAACGTCCTAAGTGGTATATCAGAGGAGGTGGTCCCAGCATGCTTCAGTTCTTGTACGCGAGAAGTACCGACAAAAGGAAGAAAAACCCGTGAAGTGAACGGGAACCGACAACAAAAAGGTCAATATCTGGTCCAGCAGCAAGCTAGCAAATACGCCGGTGGATGCAGAGCGAGATCCCGGGGGAAGGAGGGAGGAGGTATACTGCTGCAAGAGCTTCTCGAGATCTACTGTTGTGGTAAGTTCTTACGTAACTGTACTATCTTACTTCGAGAGGAGCTAGAATACATACAGGACTGAGTCCCCAGCACTATAAACTTAAGACAACTGCTAAGGGAGGTAGGAGAGGAACAGAGAAGGAAGGTAGTCAGAACCTCAGGAGATCAGACCCTGCAGAACTGCCAGGCCAAAGTCCGTTCTGCGTCTGGATGCAATGTCAAGGCTGTAGTGCTTGATGAAAGTGTGGACTGAGTGCCATGTGGCTGCCGCACAGATGTCCGAAGTTGAGACCCTCTTGAGGGCTGCGAAGGAAGCCGCCACTGCTCTGGTAGAATGACCCCTGATCTGGCCAACAGGGGTCTATTGTGTTTTTGATAACAGAACATAATGCAGCATACCAGCCACTTTGAGAGGGTCTGTTTGGAAACTGGACTGCCCAAGGAACGTGTGGTGAAGGAAACAAATAACTGATCAGACGATCTGGCCCGCTTGGTCCCAGCCAAGTAAAATCACAACATGCGATGGACGTCCAATGTGTGGAGAAGTGCCTCACCCCGATTGGACTGTTTAGGGTAGTAGATTGGTAGTTAAACATCCTGGTTCAGTGTCATTTCTGACACAACTCTGGGGAGAAACTTAGGATTGGTACACAAAGCTACCCTGCCTTTGAGAAAAATCAAATAAGGCTCCTTACACATCAGGGCCTGCAGCTTAGAAATCCTTCAAGCAGAAGTAACAGCAACTAAAAATAACGTTTTCCAGGAAAGAAAACGCAGCTTGCAATCTGCAGTGGGTTCAAAAGGAGGGAGGGTAAGCTTCTCCAGGATGAACGGGAGGTCCCAAGGGGGCACAGGATCCCTGACAGGGGGCTTTATATGAAGGATGCCTCTGAGGAAGGCATGGGTAACCTCCAATTGGGCCACTGTTCTGCCCTGAACAGGGGCATGGTAGGCAGAAAGAGCGGCCAGGCGTGCCTTTATGGAGGAGTAACTGAACCCTGACTCCGAGAGGGATAATAGATAATCCAGCAAAGTGTTAACCGGACAGACTAAAGGATCTATGCGCACATTGCAGCCCACAGGTAGAAATGTTTCACTTCATTGAATAAGTAGCTCTCGTGGAGGGCTTCCTTGCCTCCACCAGGACTTTGGCTATCTTGTTCGACACCCCGAATCAAAGCTTGGCTAAGCTTGAGGAGCCAAGCATGAAGGTGAAGGGATCACAGGTTTGGGTGAACAACAGTCCCACTGTCCTAAGAGAGAGAGTAAGTGAGCTGAAAGAGGGAGTGAATCTGGTAATGCCACCGCCAGTTGCTGTAGCAAAGGAAACCAAATCTGATGAGGCCACAGTGGCGCTATGAGAATCATGGTGGTTCCTCCAATTGTTCTTTGAGAAGGACCTCTGAATGAGTGGAAACAGAGGAAAGGCGAGAGAAATCTCTCCTTCCAGGAGGGGATAATGTGTCTCGCCAGAAAACACCAGGCTCGGATTTAGTGAGCAAAAACTGGGCAGTTTTGCATTGGCGGAGGACACAAAGAGGTCCAACTCTGGTGTCCCCCATCTTGTAAAAGGTCGCCTACGACCGACTGCAGAAGGGACCACTCATGTACCTCAGACGCTGTCCTGCTGAGCACATCTGAAGTGTGTTGTGTGCACCTGGAACGCAGTACACCTGTGATGGTCAGCTGGGGGCTATGGCCCACCCCACACTCTCATGGCCTCCCTGCATGGGGGTAAGAATGTGTGCCTCCCTGTTTGTTGAGATGGAAGACCACCGATGTGTTGTCTGTCTGAACCAGAAGGTGACTGGACATGATTGACGCATTCCAGGGCTTGGAGAGCATAGAGAGCTGTTCTTAGCTCCAGCACACTGATGTGGAAAGATTCCTCGGTTGGAGACCAAGACCCCTGTGTCTTGTGTGCTCCTATGTGTGCCCCCCATCCCAAATTTGAAGAATCCGTGGTCAGGACCTGTCCGGGAGCTTCCTTCTGAGAGGGGATCCCCTCCTGTAGGATTTGAGACATCGTCCACCAGAGGAGTTCCTTGCGTACTGGCTCCATTACAAAGACAGACAAGTCCAGGTTGTCCCACCTCTGGTCCCACTGTACTGGAAGAGTCCACTGAATGGTCCTCATCCGGAGTCTGGGAAATGGAACAGTCACGATGGCAGCCGCCATGTGACCGAACAGCGGGAGGAGCAGTCTGGCTGGTACGGTGGAGGCAGAATACATCTGCCTGGCTAGAGTCCGAATGTACTCTGCCCGGTCTCGAGGTAGGAAGGTCTGCCCCTGAACGGTGCCCAGGAGCGCTCCGGTGAACGGTAGGAGTTGTGCTGGGCTGAGTGACAACTTGGCTGGGTTGATGGTAATTCCCAGGTTCGGAATAGGATGCAGGTGTCCTAGATGGCAGCCTGGAGTTAGGCACCAAAGTATGCCACGAGTAGCCAGTCGTCAGGTATGGAAACACGAGTGCCCCATCCTATTGCCGCGCCACCACTGCCAGGCACTTTGTAAACACCCCCGGTGCAGAAGAGAGACCGAAGGGCAGGGCCCTGAACTGGAAGTGTTCACCTTGGAATGCAAACTGAAGGTATTCTGAATGAGCTTCAGCGATGAGAATGTGGAGGTAGGCATCCTGCATATCCAGGGATGCGAGCCAATCTCCTTGCTGCAACATAGGAATCAGGTTGTGTAACATGACCATCCTGAAGCATTTGTATGCGACTAAAAAGTTCAGGTCGCTGAGATCAAGGATCGGTCTCAGGTCTCCAGACTTCTTCATGACCAGGAAAAATCGAGAATAAAACCCGATGACTCTCTCCTGTGGAGGAACGGGATCTATGGTGTTTTTGAACAGCAGTGCCTGAATCTCCTGTCGGATGAGGACTGCGTGCCCTGCCGAGTGACAGGATGGGGGAGGAGACCTATCTGGGGGTAGAGACGACCTCATAGAGTGCCCGTGTCTACAAGCTCGTGAACCCACAGGTCGGAGGTCACCTCCTCCAGGCTTCTGGACAAAGAGAGAAGCGACCTCCACCATCTCTCTGGACGGAGCATCGCAGAGAGGTGGGTTTGGCTGGAAGTCATTCTGCTGGAGAGGGAGGGAAAGCAGCTTGGGCTGGCTTAGCCTATCGAGAGGTGGAGGAAGAGGATCCCCTGGGGCACCATGTTGACCAAAGCCACCTCACTGAGCATGGGGTTGCTGAAAGCGGGGTTGCTGAGACTGCTGGCCCCCTCTGCCACAAAAGTGAGACCTTTGAAACAGTCTCTGCTTCAGGCGATACATAGACTGCATGGTACAGATGGCCTTATCCTGTAATCTGTTGACAATCTGCTCTGTTTCTTCCCCGAAGAGAACAGAGCCCTTAAAAGGCGCATCTAGGATGTTGGACTGAACATTCAGTGTGAACCCTAAAACCCGGAGCCAGGAATGGTGCGAAAGACAAATGACCACAGCCGCTGGCCTAGCTGAGGTGTCCGCAGAGTCGTAGGCAGACCGTAATACATGCGTGCCCACATCTGACCCCATTTGGAGTAGTTTTGCAAGTTCTGCCTTCTGAGGGTAGTCGGACACTCCTTACAATATGTATAGACCTTGTTTCCATAGGGCATTTTGGAACTGGACCATGTGTGTCAAGAAGTTTAAGCTCCTGATGCTGCAGGTGGCAGACGTGTATACTTCCTGACCATGGAATACAGCTGCTTGGACTCCTGTCTGAGGCTGAGTGCTCAGATGTTTGGGCATCTGTGAACGATTGTGAGCTGCTGATATAACCACCGAGTCAGTGGTAGGTTGTACAGCCAAAAATACAGGTTACTCACCTGTAACAGGAGTTCTAGGAATGGTATATGTTGTTCATCCACACTGTCTGGCAGGTTCCTTACCGCTTTAAATCTTGCCGGAAGGTCTTCAAGCTGGCTCCTCCCACCCACCCGGTGGTAAAACTCGGCTCGCCCCATGACGCCAGATCTGCCGCTGGAAGCTCAGGTTAGCGTCAAGCTGGGGAGGTCGAGGAAATGTAGGATGAACAATATACCATTCCTAGAACTCCCTGTTACAGGTGAGTAACCTGCATTTAGGACATGGATATGTTGTTCATCCACACTGTCTGGCAAGTTCCTTGCCGCTTTAAATCTTGCCGGAAGGTCTTCAAGCTGGCTCCTCCCACCCACCCGGGTGGTAAAACTCTCGGCTCCGCCCCATGACGCTAGATCTGGCCCGCTGGAAGCTCAGGTTGTGCGTCGAAGCCGGGGAGGTCGGTGGGGTCGTGTGGATGAACAACATATACCATTCCTAGAACTCCTGTTACAGGTGAGTAACCTGTATTTCTAGGGACATGGATATGTTGTTCATCCACACTGTCTGGCAGACTCCTAGCAGTTCTCCGGGAGGAGGGAGGCAAGGTGCACACCCCCTACTTAGGGAATAAAGACTGGAGAACCGAGGCCCCAAAACCAGCATGCCGGCGTGACTCAAGGTCGATGTGGTAATGGGTGATGAAGGTGTGTGCTGACTTCCAGGTAGCAGCCCTGCAGATTTCCTGGATAGGACGCCCCTGAAGCAGCCACCGATGCAGCAGTATGACGGGAGAATGAGCTCTATCCTCTGGGAGGCTCCATGCCCGCCAACTTGTAGCAGAGATCTATGCAGGAGGTGACCCACCTGCTTATCGTCCGCTTGGCTGCAGGTCTGCCAGGTGCGGCTTCAGCGTAGGGTGACAAACAGCTGGCGAACCTCTCCCCGACTCTTCAGCTGCAAGGCCTTATAATAAGCGAGCGCCTTCTAGGGTCCAAAGTATGGAGTTTGTATTCGCCTCCGAGGTGTGATTGGGGTAGAACACCGCAGAGTCAACACCTGGTTAAGGTGAAACTCCAACACCACCTTCGAAGGAATTTCGGTGGGGCGCAGGACAACCTTGTCCCTGTGGAAGACCAGGTAAGGAGACTCGATGCAGAGCGCCTGGAGTTCTCCCATCCTTCTGGCTGACGTGATAGCCACCAAGAAGGCGGTCTTCCACGACAGGTGAGAGAGATCACATCTGAGGATTGGTCTCAATGGCTTGCCCATGAGCTTTGCCAGTACCAGCAGTAGATCCCAGGAGGTGGAGGTTCTCGCACCAGAGGAAATGTGATCAAGGCCTTGAAAAAGCGCCAGACCACCTTCTCCCTGCGCCACCGACTGCCCCCTGCCCGCGCCTGCAAGCAGAGATGGCTGCCAGGTGCACCTTAGGGTCGTCGACCTAAGCCCTTGACTAGAAAGGGACCATAAATAGTCCAAGATGCTTGCCAAAGGACAGGAGGAAGGGTCCAAGCCCTTGCCCTGACACCAAATGGAAAATCTCTTCCATTTGAAGGCATAGCATTTTCTGGTCGACTCCTTACAGGACGCCTCAACAACATTGAGTACCTCGTCGGAAAGACCCAAGGCCTGGAACTCTAGCTGCTCAGGAACCAGGCCATCAGGTGCAGGGATTGAAAGTCCGGATGGAACACCTTCCCCTGATTGACTGAGAGCAGGTCCGGGCGAGCTGGAAGCTGCCTCGGGAGCCTGGAGCTGAGGCTGAGGAGATCTGGTACCGAACTGGCGGGCCAGTCTGGGGCTATCAGAATCACCTGCGCCTTGTCCCTCCTTGCTTTGAGAAGCACCTTGTGAATCAAGGGAAATGGGGAAGGCGAGAAGAGGCCCGGGTCCACAGCCTAGAAGGCATCCCCTGCAGCGAGCCCTGCTGAGGGGGCGGGCATGAAACAGCCTCAGCTCGCTCTCCTGGAGGCAAACAGGTCCACCTGAGGTGTGCCCCAGTGGGAGAACAGATCTTGTACTACCTCCGCAGAGAGACCACTGCTGAGATGCAGCCCCTATCCGGCCAGGGCATCGGCCAGGGTGTTGGAGGCTCCTGCCACATGAATGGCTAGAGATCCGCCTCCAGGCTGCGCACGAGTGACCAAATGCGGAGAGCTTCCTTGCATAGAAGCATGGAACGCGTCCCGCCCTGGCGGTTTAGGTAGTACATGGTCGTGGTATTGTCCGTCTGGACTCGGACCACTTGACCCCGGAGAAACGGAGCAAAGGCGGTGAGAGCTAGGTGGACCACTCGGAGCTCCAGCAGGTTGATGTGGCATCGGGACTCCCGCGGGGACCAGAGGCCGTGCGCTCGGTGTTCCCCCAGATGGGCACCCCAACCCATCAGAGAGGCATCGGTCGATAGAGAGACCATCGGCTCGGGGCGGACAAACGGGATGCCCTCCTGCAGATGAGATGGAACGGTCCACCACCGGAGAGCATTCCACATCTCCTGGGTCACCATCACTAGCTGGTCCAATGGATCGCAGCATTGTGACCACTGGCTGGCCAGTCCCCACTGAAGGGGGCGCATGTGCCAGCGTGCCCAACGGACCACACTGGTACAGGCCGCCATGAGACCCAGGAGGCGCAGGAAGTCCCGGGCAGGACGCGATTGCCCAACCAGAAATGATTGGGCAAAGGAGGTAAGAACCCCGGCCCTGTCCGCGGGAGCCGTGCTCTGGCTCAAGAGAGTCAAGCTCTGCCCGATAAACAAAATCACCTGCTCGCTCGAGTTCACTTGGCCTCGCTTGATAAGAAGGCCGACTTGAGAGCAAACCTGGAGGGCCAGATCTCTGGACCGCCTCCACCTCCTGTCTGGAGGGGGCTGCTATCAGCCAATCGTCCAGGTAAGGGTACACCCGGACCCCTCGCCACGCAGGAAAGCTGTCACCACTGCAATGCATTTGGTGAAGACCCTGGGAGCTGGAGACAGGCCGAAGGGCATGGCTCGGAACTCGAAGAGGGATCCCTCCGCTCGAAAGCGAAGGAATCTCCGATGTGACGGACGGATAGGGACGTGAAAGAACGCGTCCTGCAGGTCCAGAGAGCAGAACCACACGCCGTGTTCCAGGGATGGTATTATCTGAGCCAGAGTGACCATCCTGAAGGTTCGAGACCTTAGGAACTTGTTCAGGTCGTGTAGGTCGAGAATGGGGCGCCAGCCCCTCGTCCGTTTCGGAACCAGGAAGTACCTGGACACAAACCCCGGGTCTGAGGGAGGGTCTGCCACCTCCCTGATCACCTCCTTTTGGAGGAGGAGAGCGATGTCGGCCCGACGAGCCGACAGTGAGGCTGCGGACCCCGAGGCCCCCGAGGTGCGACGGCTCTGAAGGGCGGGGCCTGCTCGAATTCTAGAGGCAGGTCTTTTCCCACCACCTCCAGTACCCACCTGTCCGTAGTAATAACGGACCAGGCGGAAAGGAAGTGCCGGAGCCGTCCCCCCACGGGGGGAACCTGGGGTGAGGTGACGGGGTTGGGGCGACACCCCTCAGCCCGTCACTGGGCAGGCTTGGAGGAGGGACCAGCCGAGGGACCTCCTGGGCCTTTACCTCCCTGCTTCCTGTTGGAGGAAGCCCCGGCTTGGGTTTGGGATGCCAAGCCCGAGCCTGCTGGCCCTGACGTTGCTGGGCCGGACGCGCCGTGGGCTCAGAAGGACGAAAGGGCTTAGGCTGTGGTTTGCGGCCTTTGTCCTTCTGAGCGGAAGAGACCGAGTCCAAGGTAGCATTGGACTTCTCGATCCTCTGCAGGTTACCTTCCACCCCAGGGTCAAGAGGTCAGTCCCCAAAAAGGGAACATCCACCAACTTGTGCTGGTATCCGACGAAAGGTGGATATCCTCAGCCAAGCCCGACGACGCATAGCCACTGTGGCCGCCACAGACCTGGCACATGAGTCCCCAATGTCTAAAGCAGTCTGGAGCTGCTGTTTGGCCACTGCCCTGCCCTGGTCCCGCACCTGCCTGACCATAGTCTGCAGATCCACGGGAAGATGAGGGACAACCTCATCCAGGGAGCCCAACAGGGCATGAGAAAAATGTGCCATGAGGACGGCCGAACTGGCCTGGCGAAGGCCAAGAGAGGACGCAGCATAGACTTTTTCGCTTCAGCATAGTCCAATTTTCTGACTCCTTGTCGGGAGGTTTGTCCACATCCCAGCGCTCGCACGCCGGAAAACGCTGTCGGTAACCAACCCTCAGCCAAGGGTTCCCAAAACCGGACAGGGAACTGTAGGGACCGCTTACTCCTGGCCATCCTGGCCGAAGGTGCAGGACAGGAAGCAAGGCGCTGCCAGAGCTCCAAGGCCGACCTACTATGGCCTCGGCCACCGGAAAGGCCTCCAGAGGGGAATCCCCCGGTCCAGAATCTCCGTGAGGGATACCTGGCCCCAGAACGGGTTCAAGCTTCATCCCGTGGACTCGAGATGAGCCAAGTAATCCTAGGAAGGACGGAAGGGCTATCGCCCACCGACTGTCCTCCTGAGGACTCCAAGTCCATTCGCTTGGAGAAAAGGGAGGAATCATCCTCGATTCGAAGAGTCCTCAAAGAGCTGCCTCGAGCCTGAGCCACCCTCCACCTGCCGAGGTCTATCGGGAGTGAGGGTGACAGACAGCCTATGGGGCAGTCCCTGAGCCGACTGAGAATTTTTGGTCGGAGCCCCAACTAACGGCTGTGGAGGCGGAGGTTCCACCGGAATCGGTGGGGCAGCTGGAACTGGCCGAACAACCGGCCTGGGAACAGGCTCCTCGGCTAAAACGAGGGGTTGTTTCGGCCGCTCTGGTGACAGCCACTTAATGGCCGGGGAAGACGACGGCATCGGCTTATTCCCGGTCAGAAGGAGCTGTTGCCACATGAGTTCCTCATACCTCCGACGCAACTTGCGCCGAAGCCTCCCTTGTCCGAGGAGGAGGAAGAGGAAGAGCGGTGGCGCCGCTTGCCGCAGTGCCGAGACCGAGACCGCCTATGATGGCGGGATCAGCTGGACCGTGAAGACGTCCGAGACCGAGACCCTCGGCTAGGCCGAGGACAGTGCGGGGAGGTGTCGAGAATCGGCACTCTCTTCAGTTCGGACGATTCCACGGAGGCACAGACGAGCTGACGGGATCCTCAACTCCCACCGGGGGAACCGGGGAGAGGGGATTCTCAGCTTCTCCAGCCGACAACCCGTCCAACGGGTCGAGAAAAATCTCGACCGCGTCGATGGGAGTCTCGGTCAACTGGCCTGACGGGGACACCGTGAAACCAGTGGCCGAAGCCAAGGGGTCGACCGAAGTCGACGGCCGACAACTAGGGGAGAGGGATCTTTCCCGCTCCCAAGAGCGTCGACGGTGAGACTTACTCTTGTCTCTCTTTTTGGACCGAGAAAACGGTCCAGAAGAAGTTGGACCCTCACCTTTTGTCAAAAGGGTCAGACAAAGCTCCTTAAAAGAAGCCGAATAAGAGGCACCGAGAGATAGCGGGACAAATGCCGCAGCTGAGGTAGAAGCGGCCCGCGCCGCCTCCTCTTCGAGGGCGATCATTTGCTCGAGCTGATCCGCCCGAGCCACGCGCCCATCAGACACCGCCGGCCGGACCTCTTGCACTAACTGGAGGAAATCTCTTCTCGGGACGCCCCAGTTGTAAACGGGCAGCACGGTCTTCGAGGACGTAGGCCGAAAAGGAAGAGCACAGGTCGCAGGCCTGCGGGTCGTGCTCAAGGCCCAAGCAGTAAACGCACGTGGAGTGCGGATCCGTCCGAGACATCTTCTGCCCGCAAGGGCATCTCCGGAAACCAGGAGTCGATTTGTCCATCGCAGCCGCGAGGGAGAGAAGACCGAAGTCTTTTAAGAAAACTTTTAATTTCGAAAATTCGAAGAATTAGGAACCAGTCTTATACGCAGAGCGTTAAGAAGGGAACCTGAGCTTCCAAGCGGTAAGGAAGAGCTGGCGTCATGGGGCGGAGCCGAGAGTTTTACCACCCGGTTGGGTGGGAGGAGCCAGCTTGAAGACCTTCCGGCAAGATTTAATGTGGCAAGGAACCTGCCAGACAGTGTGGATGAACAACATATCCATGTCCCGAGAAAGGGGTGTTCCTTAGGTGCCAGTACAGCCGAACCACCTTCTTCGGACGGCAGTGGATGAGTGAGGGTGCCGCAAAGTGGCCTGTGCAACGTCTTCGAAAGTATCCACCACGGGAGGGATAACGACAGGCTTGAGGTCCTTCTGTCAGAGGTACTTGGCAAGCCTCATGTGATCACAGTCCAGGTTCTCCGTGATCCCACCCCATGTTGGCAGGTGTGGCGTGCCTCGTGACCCATGAAGGACGGGTCGCTGGAGGTGATTTTGGCAGGTCCTCAGGTTCATCAGATGGGGGTCCTCGAGGGACATCACAGAGGAGGCCGTCATGTGGTAGGAGTCAGTGGAGGAAACTGATGGAGATCTGTGTCTCCTATGCTTACGCCTGTGCCGATCAGGGATAGAGATGCTCAAGCTCCTGGAGTGAGGTCTACGACCCCTTCTTTTTTCTGTTCGTTTCCTAGATCTCTCTGGAGATGGACATTTGCCCCTCCCCTCATCTGAGGGTGGTTGAGGAGGCACTTTTTCGATGGGTGTGGGAATCTCCTCTGTTAGGGTCGGTACCAGGTCAGGATTTGCTGGCGAGACCGGTGTAGGTGGGGCCGGGAGGATATCCAGCCTAATAGTTTCCCACCAATGGGAGAATAAGTCCTTGACCTGACTGAGGTTGAGCTTCGGAGAACCCGGTGCCAGGTCCGGCGGCGGTTCTGGAGCTCCGGTGCTGGTATCGACGTCAGTCCTATCTGGCATAGGTGAAACATAGAAACATGGCTTGGAGGCTGGAGGGAACGGGAGATGCCTGGTGGTCCCGAGTTGGGGATGGCATAAAATATTAAGTAAAAGAAAAAATCGGTAACTGGGAGAGGGACATTGAACTAAGGCTCATTTCCCAGTGTGACGGGTGGAGGCAACAAGAGATACAATAAGACACTACAGTGCCACATTACTCGGTACAAAAAAAATGCAGTCACTGTACAATAATGAACTCCATTATAGGTGCAAAATAAAGCATCAATGCACAGGCAGCATAAATAATGTTCTAACAGAGAGATCTGCACAGGGAAAGGATAGCAATGCAGAGGTAGCAAGTACTGGATCCTGGATACATGCTAGGTGAGAGTTCAAGAGGTGTCCTGACACACGAGATAGTAGGGGAAGCAAGAGGAGTGGGGTGACAGAAGCTGGGGAGGGTAGGAGTTTCAGTTGGTGCCTGAGGGACTCAGGAGAGGTGGAGGGAGGAGGGCAGCAGTTCAGACTGTGGGAAGATGATGGCAAGAAGGCTTACACTGCCCATGGCAGGTAGGGATATGGAATGGAGAAAGTGCGATGATCGGCGGAGGAGCATGAGGGAAAGGGAGATGGGAAAGTGGGCGTGAGGAATGTTATGAGGGAAGGGACCAAAACCAGTATTTGGATATGACAGAGACAGAGTGGCAATGGTGATATGAGGATAAGGGGAGGATGGACAGGGAAGAGCAAGAGGGAGCAGTGATGAGTATGGGTGACAGTTGGTAGCAAAGTGGTAAAAGTAGTTACAGAGGGTGTCCAGCCTGGCAAGGGAAATGGAGGGGGCAGTGCCACAGACCATGTCCGCATAGTCTAAGACTGGAAGCATCATTTCGCTAACAAGCTCCCAGCGAACCTGTGGATACAGTCTTTGCTGTAGTACAAAGCACAAAGTTTTGGGTGGAGCTTGGCATGGATGGCATCAATGGGTGCAGAGAAGTCATGCTTATTGTCAAAACACACACAGAGGTATTTGAAGGATAGAACCACTTCAAGGGGGGTGCCATCCAAGGTGGAGAAGATGGGGAAAGGTGGGGAGTCTGTTCAGTTTCTGGCTAGTGCCAAAGGCCACAGACACTTTTCTTTTAGTGCTGACCTAGAGTTAGTTGGCATGAAACCAGTGTAGGACATTGTGGAAGTCTTGCTGGAGTAGGCCTTTAACAGCTGAAGCAGAGGAACCAGACGGAGGATCACTGTCATCTGCATACTTGTGAATATGCAAGTTGGCACAGGCAGAGGGAAGTTACTACAAAAAATGGAGACAAGGATGGGTCCCAGTATGGAGCCCTGTGGGACACTAGCCCGGATGGGTAGGTCAGGTGATAGGACGCCGCCAACCTGTACCAACTGTAGATGGCCCGTGAGGTTGGAACAGAAGCAATCATTAGCGGGAGCAGCAGCTGAGAGGTTAACAGAACTCAGCTTGTCCAGAAGGAGTGGCTCTCGCCAGACCAATGAAAATGGTTGCTGTGATGTGCCTCTGATCCATCCCAGAGAAGATGGAGTCAGTGACACACAGCAGGGTGGAGGGGACAGTAGAAAGGTGCTTCTGGAAGCCAGACTAGAAGGGAGAGAGGAAGCGGGGGAAGAAGAAAGGAAGTCAAAAAATCTGGAATAGATGAGTTTCTCTTGCAGCTTTGCAAGAGGGGGAGGAGAGAGACAGGATGGATCAAGTGGATATTTTATAAGCAGCCACTGTTTGTGGTGAAATGACCCCTTTTCTGTTGCTTACTAGCACTTTTTTAGTTGTTTAAGTTGTTTAGAGTGGAAGAAATACACAGGCTACTCACTCATTCTTTCAATACAAGGATACCCAGGGCAGAGCAGTCAACAGTGTAACAAAGGAAGGCAAAAAAAAAACAGAATCTAATGGAAGGTGTGTGTGTGTGTGAGTGTTTTTACATACAACTTCACTATCCTTTAGGTTACTAAGGCTAATCACAACACTGTTAATTCCTGCTGAAGAAACTGACAGATGAGCAAATTACCTTCTTGGAGGCTGGAATGTAAGGCACTTCTTCAGCAGAGCTACACAACTCTCTGGCAGTTGCTGTTACAGAAAGAAGGGTTGCTGGTTAGTTAGTATACACACAATATTTTATTGCAGAAATTACAAGGACCCCAACCAAGGTACAGTATATCTTTACATTCAGCAGCCAGAGGGCAATGTATTGTGTTTTTTTTTTGTTAAAGAACTAGACCAGATCTTCTCCTGTGAAGGCCGGCCTGTGTACCTCACGCAGAAAAGAAGAGTATCTGTAAAAGGGACAGAGTTATAAAACATCATAAAATAGAGTAAAATAGAGCTGAACAATGGGCATATATGTTAAAAGATGCTTGGTATGAGCCGGCCCGGTGGCGCTGAGGGTTGAGGCACTGTACGCCACACCTCACGCTACGCCGTCGACCCGGGTTCGGGAACGAGCCTGGGTCATCAGGGGTCGGCAGGGGAGGAGAAGGATGGAGTGTTCGAAGGACTGCTCTCCTTCTCCGAGGAGGGGGCCGGGTTGCCATTGGTGCTCTATCGGCCACTGGCGACGGCTGGGGGTGGCTGTAGAGCACTGGCAGAGACATGGAGGGAACGTGCTGGGGCAGACGCTTGGCTTGGAGTACATGCAGATGTGCGCATGCTCAGGGCCTTAGACGTCATTGTACGCCAGCCGCTTGGGAGAAAAAGTTTAGGGGCACTAGTCGCGGCGGCATGATGGCGTCTCAGAGGACTCGTCCGGCGCCCGGTGACGTGGCGTACTGGATCCTGATCTGGGGGTTGGGCTTGGGGAGGCTCCCCTCCACCCTGCCATGGGGGGTAAGCCGCGGGGGTAGCTGCGGGCCCGAATGTGGAGCCGGAGAGTAGTCCGAGGAGATGGCGGCCTGAATACCCAGAGGATGCCAGATGTGTAGAGGTAAGGCAGACTGGTGGCCCTAGGGAGAAAAAGTATATAAAAAAAAAAAGATGCTTGGTAAGGCCTGGCCCCGTGGCACTGAGAGTAGTGCATTGCACTACTATGGAGGTACCTGATTTTGAAACTTGAGCTTGACACACCCACCAGGTGTGAGCATGCCTGCTGCATTACCACCTCCAACAGCTCTGATGTTATGGTATTGATGGTTTGGTAACCACATGCCATCAGTCAGACCTCATCTACTGACTGGAGTGCTAGGAGGTGCCTCCAAATTAGGGGTGGAGGTGGGCATGAGCTGCAGGAGAACCGGGAAAATCAGATCTCTTATGCTCCAGGGTACTCTCAGTGCTAGGTTAAATCAGAAGCACCTGGAGGCACCTAAAGGATGTTTCAGGTGGCCAGTGGAGGGTCTTAGTGAGAGTCAGGGTAGAGGAAAGACTGAAGGAATGAGGTGCCAATGGCACAGAGGTTGCTAGTTTGACTTCTGTGGAAATGCCTTAACAACATTATTCTAGGTATCCAATAGTGCTGAAAGCACGAATTGCCAGCCAGGATACTACCTGTCATGGAGGCGCACTGGGTGGCGCAACTGTGCTACTATGCAGGAGACCTGAGTTCACAACCCAGACTTGAGTGCCAGCCCAGCAGGAGTGAATGCAGCGCTGTAAAGGATATCGTTAACCCTGTCACAGAAGTGCTTCTACAGGCAGTTGACAGGAGTGGAGGACCCCCACACACACACACAAAGATGTCATGGCACAGAAGTGATGTACTGAGGGTGTTGGAAGAGAGAAGCTGAGAAAACCATAGGGCAGCCACTGGATGATGGCTACCAGTACTCCTCGGTCATACACGTCTGTGCTGTCAGTTGTCTGGACAGGCAGGAAGGCCCAATGAGGTGACCGGCACACACAAAAACCTGTATATTAAAGAAAAAGGACATGGCAATTATATTACTTGAGTACAAGGAACTTTACACAAACCGTCACAATGTCTAGACAGCCATGCTCTTCAGCCAGCACCGTCACAATGTCATCAACACAACCTAGAAAACAAAGCAGAGAAAAGAAAAAGCACCAGTAAAAGGTAAGCAGTTTGCATGGACTTGTAAGGAGCAGGCGTAATCCAGGATTTTTTTTACTCAGAATGGCACTGAAGGAAAGAAAGGGACTGTATTTTCACTCTGCAGAGCCAACTACCCAATCACTTCCGCTTCCTGACTCTCTTGCCCCCAACCCCCGTGTGTTGATGTTCCATAATGGAAGAGTTTGAAGACTGCTCCAAGTCATTATGGGCATTTTTTAAGCATGGCTCCAGTAAGACTTTTTTGGGCTGGGTACTATACTCCTCCTTTTGAAAGTGAGGTGTGTAAAACCAGATTCAGATGCATACAAATGTCTGGACAGAGTGAAACATAGAAACACCAAAGTGGACAGCAAATAACAGACTCTTTCAGTGGAGTAGGAGTACATTTTGAAAGAATGTAGTTTTTCTAGATAAGAATTGATCACGTACCAACTACGCTCCAGATAATGTTAGCAGGTAGAGTAATTTATCACCAGTTTTAAAATATAATGCATAAAACAAAATTGGGATGCATATGAGTGCTGTAAATCTGGAAAAACTGCTCTTCTGAATCACCCAGTTTTGTTTTGAAGCATTATTCTATGAAGTGTGGTGCATTTACAAATGTTGGATGAGTATTGATACTCATTAAAAAAAAATTTCTGAAGAGTATTTCCTAAAATGAAGTAAATAAAATAGGTCGGTACTCACCTTATCTGGAGCTATGTTTTCAAGTTTAGTGTTTTTTAACATATTTTAGAGGTCCGTTTGTTTTAAATGAAAGCCATGCTCAACTTACAAAAGCCTTGTTAGCTTAGTGGTGGCTTCTAACAGACAGCCCTCAAAAATATTAACAAAAAAAACTACACTTGAAAAGACTCTCCCAATAACCATGAGCATTCTCCAAACTTTTCCGTCACAGAATGTCTACACACAGGGGTGGGGAGTCAAGAGTCAGAAAGTGGACAGGATTAAGGCTGCTAGCTCCACTGATTTAAAATACAGTCCCTCCCTTTCTTCAGTGCAGTCCTGAAAACACAGTGTATTATCCTACCTAGCAGATCTAACAGGAGGTGAGGGTATTTGAGCCTGTTTTAAAGTATGGCTAAACTGGTGCCCTGAAAGTAAAGTAAAAGGAACCTCTGCACTCCACATGCACATCCTTGGTCGCCCATTTCCTATCACCACCATCAGCAGTCACATGTTTTGGTCTGGTTCTCCCCCACCCTGGCTCAGGTCCCACCAGACTGGCAAGCTCGGGGACAACAAGCTGGCTTGCTGGGGATCTGGATAGGCGGGCATGTGGCTGCTGGTGGATAGATGGAACAGCAAGTACGAGCTGCCAGACTGGTAAGGCAGGGAAAAAGCATAAATCAGAAAAATAAGAAAACATTTTAGACGCATTTATATATATGTATTCTTCTTTATAAATATGTACCTAAATATGAAACTAGAATCACCTTCCCATATAGTTTGTTTCTCTGGTTACTTGTCTCTACCTCATAACAATCCTCTCCTGAAATTTCACAGTCTGTTTCTGTGGAAATTACACTGGTGTCAAAAACAAGAGAATTATGATGTCAAGTGTAGACAAGATGCCAGAACAGAAGAAGCCTAATAGGTGACAATACTGTTTTCATGTTAAAGTGCGTAATAATAAAAAAAAAAAAAGTGTACAGGTGGGGATGAAATAAAGGCTGAAATATGTTTTTCTTATTAAGAATTTAATAATAATAATCACTTTATTTATATAGCGCCATTCATGCAAGCACCTCAAACTGCTTTACAATCAATACAGAACTCACTCTGGACAGTTACTAAAGTGCAGCCACGCGCTGTGGAAACACAGAAGCCATTCAGTACCAGCACACTACACAACAGCTCTCCAACCCTATGCTCAGCTGCAAACCGATCGATACTGAACCAAGTTAATCTGTTGATGGATTGGTGAATGGGGATTTGACCAAGACACCGGAGAAATTCGCTTACTCTTTTCTGTGGTCTTCTGGGGTGCCCCCACCCTTAAATGAAAGAAGCGTTCTCTATGCTTCAGATGCAGGGTATTACCTATGCACAATTATGGACATGCCCAGGAAGGCTGTGTATAACTCAATACTCAGTAAACTGGAACCTTCTATATTCAAGCATGTCTCCTCCATGGTACACAGTAGTTTGCTACGACAATTAACAGAAAATAGAATCCCACACACAATGCGGGCACCGCCTGTACTGCCACAACAAACTAGACGTCAAAGGAATCAAAAACATAAGCAACGAGATGAAAGGATGTGAGTCTAGTCCAGGCTGCTCTCAACCAGCTAGAAACTATGACACATCTCTTTTTGACTACTCTTATATTCCAGGGTTTGGGGATTTGGTAGCATGGAACTGGTCAGAAACACAGGTTACTCAACTGTAACAGTAGTTTAAGGAGTTGTATATGTTGTTCATCCACACTATCTGGCACTGTCCTTTCCCTTTAAATCTTGCCATGAAGTCTTTAAGCTGGCTCTTCACACCCACCCAGGTGGTACATCCCTCGGCTCCGCCCCATGACGCCAGATCTTGCCCGCTGGAAGCAGAGGTTGTGCGTCTGAGCCTGGGGAGGTCGGGTGGATCCGTATGGATGAACAATGTATACCACTCCTAGAACTACTGTTACAGGTCAGAAACCTCTGTTTCTAGGGACATGGATATGTTGTTCTATCCACACTATCTGGCAGACTCCTAGGAGTTCTCCGGGAGGAGGGAGGAAGGCGACACCCCTACCTAGGAAATAAGGATGGGAGAACTGAGGCCCCAAAATCAGCATTATGGCATGACTCTAAGTCAATGTGGTAATGGGAAATGAAGGTATGTGCTGACTTTCAGTTAGCAGCCCTGCAGATTTCCTGGATAGGGACGTCCCTAGAAGCCCATCGCAGCAGTATGGTAGGAGGAATGAGCCTTTACTCCGGGAGGCTTCCCACCCGCCAACCAGAGCAGAGATCAATGCAGGAAGGATCCACCTGCCAATCGTCACCTTGGCTGCAGGACTGCCAGGTGTGGCTTCAGCGTAGGTGACAAACAGCTGACGAACCACTCCGAACTCCAGCCATGTGCTTTTTGTAATAAGTGAACACTGCTTCAGGTTCAGAGTATAGCGCCTGTACCGGCCTCCGAGGTGTGATTCGGGAAGAACACCAGAAGAGTCATCACCTGATTCACATGAAACTCCGACACAACCTTTGGGAGGAACTTCAGGTTGAGGCACAGGATAACCTTGTCCCTGTGGAAGACCAGGTAAAGAGATTTTACCAGTGAGCCTGAGCTCACTGATTCTTATGGCTGATGTGACAGCAACCAGGAAGGCAGTCTTCCACAACAGGTGAGACATGTCAGACCTGTGCATTGGTTCGAATGGCTTGCTCATGAGCTTTGCCAAAACCAGCAACAAGTCCCACGGTGGTGGTGGTACACATACCAGAGGGAAAATGTGATCTAGGCCTTTGAAAAAGCACCTGACCACCTTCTCCTGTGCCACCGACTGCTGACCAGCCAGTGCTCGATAAGCACAGATGGCATCCAGGTGCACCTTAAGGGTCGTTGACCAAAGTCCCCCACTGGGAGAGAGAGAGAGAGACCACAGTAGTCCAAAATGCTAGCCACTGGACAGGACAAAGGGTCCAACTCCTTGCCCTGACACCAAATAGAAAATCACTTCCATTTGAAGGCATAGCATTTTCTGGTTGATTCCTTTCTAGATGCCTCAACTACAATGAGGACATCTTCGGAGAGACCCAGAGCCTGGAACTCTAGCCACTCAGAAATCAGGCTGTCAGGTGCAGGGACTGAAGGTCCAGGTGGAGTACCTTCCCCGTTTGATGGGGAACAGGTCCGGGCATATGGAAAGATGCCTCGGAAGTCTGTTGCTGAAGCTGAGGAAATGGGTACCAAAACTGGCAGGGCCAGTCTGGAGCCACCAGAATCACCCATGCTTTTGTCTCCTGACCTTGAGTAGCACTTTGTGGATCAAGAGAAGTGGAGGGAAGGCATAGAAGAGGCCTGGAGTCAACGGCCTTGAGAAGGCATCCCCTGCAACAAGCCCTGCTGAGAGGGTGGGCACTAAACAGCCTCAGCTTTGTGTCTCTCTGGAGGCAAACAGGTCCACCTGAGGGGTGCACGTGCTGGACCGTCCTATTCAACATCTTCATCAGTGACATTGCACAGGATCTAGAAGGCAGAATTTCACTGTTCGCTGATGACATAAAGCCTGTAACAGAGTAGACAAACCAGAGGTGTAGACAGAATGAGAAGGGACCTGGAGAAACTTGAAGAATGGTCAAGGGTTTGGCAGTTGAAATTAATGCAAAGAAGTGCAAGATAATGCATATGGGGTACAAAACCCGGCACAATATATCAGTTGGGGGGTGAGGATATAGCATGCACCAAGCAGGAAAGGATCTTGGAGGTCATCTCTGATGACCTCAAGGAGGGAAACAGTGTGACAAGGCATCAGGTAAAGAATAGGATGCTGGATGTATAGGCAGGGCATCACCAGCAGGAAAAGGGAGGTCTTTCAATCGCTATACAAGACACTAGTGAGGCCCCACCTGAGTACAGTGTACAGTTCTGGAGACCATACCTACGTAAGGACATAGACAGGGTAGAGAAGGTTCAGAGGAGGGCAACAAAGATGGTGCATGGGTTGCATCACAAGTCCTATGAAGACAGGTTGAAGGAACTGAACATGTACTCCCTGGAGGAGAGGAGGGAGAGAGGGATATGATAGAGACATACAAGTATCTTACAGGGAGGAACAGGGTGCAGGAAAACACTATTTTAAGCTCAAAAGATGTTTCAGGACTAGAGGCATGGATGAAGTTGGAGGAGGACGATTCAGAGGAAACATGAGAAAGAATTTTCACAGAATGGGTGGTGGACAAGTGGAACACCCTGCCAGAGGAAGTGGTGGGGCTGAAACAATCACGGGATTTAAGAATGCATGGGATAGACATAAAGGAATTCTAGAGGGCAGGGGTAAGGGGAAACAGACTTCTAGGAAAACAAACTGAACTTACAAGCTCAAATGGGCAGACTAGGTGGGCCATAGGCCCTTATCTGCCGACACTGTCTATGTATCTATGTATCTATGTGAATGTCCTGAATGGACTTAGTAGAAGGCCTCTATGCTAGTTCAGGCAGCTAAATCCGCAGAATCACATAAAGGAAAGGTACTTGCAGTTTCAGGCACTTGATTTTCACCCCGCTGACTTGGGGTGATCTAGATGGCAGAGGAGAGGCCAGGGCCCCAGCAGCACAGAGAACAGTTACATAAGAACTTACCTTAACAGTAGACCTTCGAGGGAATCTCCTTCATTAGGCCACACATTTGGAACTATGAGCTGTCAGCGTCAGGATCACTCTGAAACTTTTTGCTAGCTGGCGGCTGCCCACAATGACATACAGTGTGATGCATATGTAACATGGGCGGCCCCATCACTCCTCAGTTCCCCGCCAGACATTAGCCTCGGTGGGCCTCCAACAGTGAAGAAATGAAAATTACGTACCTACCGTAATTCTTGATCTTCTTGGACGAGTCTCCACCACTCATTCACACTATTGGGATCTGCGCCGGAGGCACTAGGACCCATCGGGAGCAAACTTTTTGCTGGGGAGTCGATGCCAGAGATGGCGCAGTGAGCCCCAGCTCGCGCGGCAATGACTATCTCAGCATCGACTCCCAACTGCCTCAGTACCTTTTTACCAAGGAGGTGCAGCGTAACTAACCTAGAAGGGTAGCTCTAACCTAAAACCGGACATAAAATAGTCCAGACGACTCTGATAAGAAGGGTCAATAAAGAAGTCTTCAAGGCCTAAAGATTTGAAGGAGTGAAGACCAACAAGAGAGTGAGCTCGGGGATGGAGGGTGGAGTGAGTGAGTGGAGACTCGTCCAAGAAGATCAAGAATTACGGTAGGTACGTAATTTTCATATCTTCCTGACATAAGTCTCCACCACTCATTCACACTATTGGGAGAGTACCGAGCTAATAATCCCTCGAGAGGGCTTAGGAAAACCCAAGAGCTCACGCTTGTTAAGACAGAAGTCCATTAATGATGGCTCTGCCAAAGGAAGAATGTCTGGCATGGACATCGAAAGTGCATAATGCTTAACGAAAGTATGCACTGAGCTCCAGGTGGCTGCACTGCAGATGTCTGCATGGGCACGCTATGGATTTCCGCTAGGATGCCGCTACCGCCTTGGTAGAGTGAGCGAACTCTACCCTCCAACTTAACCTGTGCCAATGGAATAGCAGGACGAAGGCACGCCACTAGCCATGCTGAGATACATCTAATAGCTTACAGGCTGACCCAGCCGGCCTCAGTGAAGGAAATGAACAGTTGCTGGCTTTACTAAAATCCGTTGGTTCTATCTAAGTAGAAACGCAAGGCCCTTTTAACATGCAGAGAATGAAGAGAGCTCCCTCTTCATTTTGAAGTCCGCAAATAAGAGGGAAGGACCAAAGGTTGGTTAAGATGAAATTTGACACAACCTTAGGAAGAAATTTAGATGAGTAGAAGGGACTACTTTGTCCTTATGGAAACACAGTATACGGAGGGTCTGTGACCAGGCATGTATCTCAGAGACCCTACGGCTGAGGTAATGGCCACTATGAAGGCAGTCTTCCAGGTGAGAAACTTTAGCTCACAGGTAGCTAGAGGCTCAAAAGGTTTCCGAAAGTGAGCATGTCTAGCACAAGATTAATGTCCCAGGCTGCAACAGGACATCTTGTAGGGGTCTGGTGCAGAATGCCCTTAAGAAATCTCTTAACCATAGGTAACTGAGCCAGTGAAAGAGAAAAACGCTCATGATACGCTGAAATGGCACTATTGTGAACCTTTAACTGCAGAGTACTGAGACCTGAATTTGAGATGTCCAAAAGGTACCTAAAACTTTATCTGAGGGCAGGAAAAGGGATTCAAAGAGGACTTTGCACACCAGAGGAAAAACGCCCACTTAGCCGTAAGTTTTTCGGTCATGGCTTCCACGCAGCCAGAAGGATATCAGAAACTCTTCGAGAGATATTGAACCGATTTACTTCTACCTCTTCAGGAGCCAAGCGTGAAGGTGAAGAGATGTCAGATTGGGATGGACCACTGGTCCCTGAGTTAAAAGGTTCATCTGCAGGGGAAGTGGTCTCAGAGGAACTGCCAACATACTGTTGAGAAGTGGAAACCACAGTTGTCGAGGCCAAAAGGGAGCAATGATAATCATCTTGTCTCCCTGAGACTCGAACTTGAGGAGTACTCTGAATTAGAGGAAGAGGCGAAGGCGAAGAAAGCTGCTTTGGTCCACCGCAGCCTGAACGCATCCTGACAAAAATGCCAGGCCCTGGATTTCTGGAGCAGAAGAGAGAGGCAGTTTTATGCGTTGAGTGGGGACGCAAAAGGTCCAGGTCCGGAGTTCCCACTCTTCTAATAGTGACTGAACTATGGTTGAGTTGAGAGACCACCTGTGAGGATCTGTCTCCGCTTTGCTGGGACGGTCTGCCAAGTCGCTCTGTACACCTGGCAGGTAGATTGCTTGAATTAGAGCCTTGTGCTCCAAGCACCATTCCCAGACCCTCATCACTTCTCTGCATAAGGGGTAAAGAATGAGCACCGCCTGCTTGTTGATGTAATACATCACTGCTTTGTTGTCCGCTTGGAGGAGAATATTCTTGTGACAGAGAATGTCCTTCAAAGCTCGGACCGCATAAAGGACGGCTCTCATTTCTAGGACATTTATGTGAAGCTGGGACTGAAGTTGAGTCCACACACCCTGAGTGTGGAGAGCCTGACAGTGAGCTCCCACCCCTTTAGTGGAGGCGCCTGTGGTAATGGAGATCTGATGGTCCAGAGGGCAAGGGGTATCCTTGCAGGAGATTGTCCTCTTGAGACCACGCAGATGAGAGCCTCCGTAGGGTTCTGTCACCTTGATGAGATAGGATCGTGGGTGAGTGGTTGGAGACCACTGATTACTGAGCATCCACTGGGTGGTTCTCATCTGCAGACGGGCCAGAGGTACAGTGAACCCTGAGGATGTCATGAGGCTCAGCATCCGCTGTATCGAGAGCGCTTGTAACTGACCTGTTCTCTGATGTAACGGGCCATCTGAAGGATATCGCTCCTTCTGTCCTCTGGGAGAAAAGCCTTCATATGGATGTGTCCAGAAGGGTCCCTATGAAAAGGAGCCTCTGGGAGGGCTGCAGCTGTGATTTCTGAGGTTTAGCAAGACTCCCATGGACGTAAGGAGGTGAGAGGCCATCTCTATGGCATCCAGAGTCCCTTGCCTGGAAGGACTTGTCAGAAGCCAATCGTCCAGATAAGGGAACACCTGAATTCAGAGTTTTCTGAGGCGGCTGTGAGAACTGCATAACACTTTGTAAAACTCTCAGAGGCTACTGGATAGCCCAAAAGGTAGGACTCTGAACTGATAATGTTGTCCTCGAGCGCCAAACCCCTGGGAATTTGTGATGCCTCGGTGAATGGGAATGTGCTGGTAAGCATCCTGCATGTCTAGGGAGGCTAACCAGTTGTGCTGATGAAGCAAGGGTAACAGGGTTCCTAGAGAAATCATTCTGAATTTCTCCTTGGGGAGAAATTTGTTTAGCTTTATGAGATCTAGAATGGGGCGCATTCCCCCAGACTTCTTTGGAACCAGAAAGTAATGAGTAGAACCCCGTGTTTCGTTGATGCAGCGGCACAAGTTCTACTGCCCTGTTGTTTAGAAGGCCCTGAATCTCGGCGGTGAGAAGGTCTGACTGAAGGCAGACAGCCTGGGCTGCCATTTGGGAGGACAATCTGAGGGTTTCCACAAACTGAGTGAGTACCCTCGGGATTACCCAGGGACCCATTTGTCTGAGGTTATGGACTTCACTGGCTGTAGAAGTGCATCAGCCGACCTCCACCGAGAGAGGAAAAGTCCACCTCGGTAGTTGAGGTGGGACTTGGGCCAGCAATCTATAAGGCAGCGCTGGGCGCTTGGCCTTGCGCTTCTGCTGCGCCTTCTTTTGAGGTTGGGCAGGTTGGTTCTTATGGAAACTTCCTCTGCCTTCGCCTCGAAAGGACTGACGGTTATGAAACTGACGCTACTGGCATGCCCGCAGAGGGGGGCAGGAGGGGGTCTAGCCAACTTAATGGCTGACCTAGTCTTTTGTGTAGCTTCTAGAGCTTGCTCGACCTGAGGACCAAAAAGATATGCACCATCAAAGGGCAATGCCATTACCTGCTGTTGCGCATCATTGGTGAAGCCTGAAGTGCGCAGCCAGGAATGGCGGCGGGTGCAACTACCAGCAGCTGCTGAACGGGAAGCGGAGTCGAAAGCGTCCATGGCTGCTTTAACCTGTTGGTTGTTAGATTCAATACCCCTGGTAATGGTTTGGAGAAGCTCTGGTTCTGAATCCGACCGGAAGAGCTTCAACCATTTGCTTTGAGAAAGTGCCACAGGATATACTGCATTGAGAAAATAGCCCTGTAACTGGCAATATGCATACTAGGATAGAAGCAGCAAAGACTCTCTTACCTAAGGTGCTTCATCTTCTGAGATTCCTTGTTAATAGGTCGAGCTGTAGTGGTTTGAGGAAGGACGACCTTATCATTCTCTCGCCAGGACTACAATAGGATCCGCAAAGGCTTGGGATGCCAAAATGGGACGATCCTGGGGGCTGAATATTTTCTATCAATGGATTTAGCCACCGATGAAGAGAGAGAGCAGGATTATTCCATACCATTTGAGACAGCGCCTCGAAGGAAGGCTGAATCGGAGGAGTCAAACTGTGAGGGATTCTCCGAGGCGTGAAGGTATTGGAGTCTTAGCAATTTCCCAGGATCGATGTCTGTAGTCTGGAGAGAAAGTGTGGAAATCATATTCTTCAGCAGAGACTTAAATGACAGGTCCTCACTACAGGCTCTGCAGCAGTAAAGATCCTGCTTCGCCCACCTCATGCCCCAGCCGGAGGTCTGGTCAGGCTTCAACGTCTATTTCCTGACAGTCCAGGAGGGACTGTATGGACAGGAAAGGGATGAAAGCTGAAGAGGAAGGAGGAAAAGAGACAAAAGGAAAATCCCCGAGAGCCCCGGTGCCGAGGAGGCACAAGCGCCGAGGAACCATAGCGGTAACCGGAACTGAACGCCGCACGGCGCCGCATAGCTAGCGCTATGAAGCTGCGCTTAACGCCGCTGGGAGACGCCATGAAGCCGCAGGCAACGCCAAGGACGGGCCACAGGCCACGAGGCGCTTCCCAGAGACCGAAAAATCAGGTTTTGG
This sequence comes from Neoceratodus forsteri, assembly GCA_016271365.2. Lineage (NCBI taxonomy): Eukaryota > Metazoa > Chordata > Ceratodontiformes > Ceratodontidae > Neoceratodus > Neoceratodus forsteri. The sequence continues at coordinate 458,091,070 of CM057453.1, read as the reverse complement.
GGAGAAAAGAGAGCAGGAGATAAGGCACGCGGCGGTGGCTACCCGCGCCAAGCCATGTAAGAGGGGGACACATTTGCTATTAGAGCTTCGACGGCACCAAGAAGGTGCCGCGACCAGGAAAGTCCAACCGCCTACCTGGTCGCCCAGAGAGCCCAAAAGCCCACGAACGCATCGAGCCAGGTAGCCGAACCAACCTCCGAGCCCATTGCTCCATAAGAGCGCCCACTGATGAAACTGCTCATCTGAAGACCTACCTGCGGGCGGGTAGACTCCGGGGTCGAGGACGCCGGCTACCAGAAGCCGCTGTTGGCGACTCCGGGAGGAGACCGCAACTAGCCCCGATAACTGAACGCCTACGCAGATGATTGAGGGCGACTCGAGTGATGCCTTCTTTTAGACCTGCGGGTCAAGAAGAGCTCGAGGTCAACGGTGCCGAGAGGATGCCATCATTTGGCTTTATAGCTCTGCTGACCGCCATCCCCGGGCACTGGACTGACCGCTGTCAGACCCCTTCCGGGAGATGGCGGCGGACCGGACCCAGCCCGACTGACTGAATAGTTTATAATGAGTCTGCCTACCGCCACCTGACCTGTTCATGGTCGATCCGCCAGTGTAGGCTGAGACTTCTTTATCGCTTTTTAAAAATAAGAATAACTTAAGCGATACTGTATCGAGATAATACTACAAAATAATAAAAACTGAAAACTATGCTGCTAGTTTGAAGTTTGACTCCCGACAGGCGAGCGACGTCGTCACTGAAGCGCACTCGACGGCGGGAAAAAAAGGAACTGAGGCGGTTGGGGAGTCGACGCCGAGATAGTCACTGCCACTGAACACTTCCTCGCGGCACCATCTCTGGCGCCGAATTTCAGCAAAGTTTGCTCCCGATGGGTCCTAGTGCCTCCGGCGCAGATCCCAATAGTGTGAATGAGTGGTGGAGACTTATGTCCAGGAAGATCCAGGAGATTAGATGAGCAGCAGGCATACAAGGAGAGGCATGGGGCTGGAGACACAGCACATGGAGCAAGGTTTTAGGCACAGCATTTGATATCACCCCAAGGTTACTGAAAAGGGAAAGGAGGGTGGGTATGGCATTGTCTAAAGGAGAAGATTCTCTCGAAGATCTACTGGTACAGTAAGTTATTACATAACTGTTCTAGCTTCTTTGAGGATACCTCCTGCATTAGTCCACACCTTTGGAATGACTCTCAAGCATTAAAAAGCAGCAGGGAGGGTGGCACAGTCTGATATGTAATCACAACAGAAGGCTTTGCAGTACAGCATGCCTCAAACCAGCATGTCCATGAGAGACGCTTTCCAGACTGTAATGATTAGTGAATGTGTGAACACTAGTGCTCCATGTGGCTGCAGCACATGTCGGCAGCAGGTAATTTTTGAAGTAAGCAACAGAAGTGGCTATACCACTTGTGCAGTGACCATGTACAGAACCAGGAAGTTCCTTACTGTACTTCCTGTAACATAATGTAATACAATGTGCCAGCCATTTGGGCAGGCATTGTTTAGACACAGGAGCACTCTCTTCCTCGGGGCAAATGAAAAAAAAGCTGAGGACGTTTTGCAGTCCTTTGTGCGATCAATATAGTATCTCAGTACTCCATGTATATCTAAAATGTGGAGCAGTGCCTCACCCTGGTTGACATGCTTGGGATAATACACAGGAAAGTGTATTGTTTCATTCAGTGTAAATTATGATACCACCTTCAGTAGAAACTTAAGATTAGTAAGCAAAGTGACCCTCACTTTGTGAAAATTCAAATAAGGAGGCTTACACATTAAAGCCTGAAGCTCGGAAATCCTCCAAGCAGAGGTCACCACAACTAAAAATAATGTTTTTCATGTTAGGACATGTGGCAGGCTCAAAAGGAGCCAACATTAATTTCCCAAGAATGAAATTCAAGTCTTGAGGAGGGACTGGATTACAGCTAGGAGGTTTCAGATGAAGACTACCTTTCAGAAATGTATAGAACACCTCTAACTGGGCAACTGTACAACTATCAATAGGGGCATATAAAGATGATATAACTGCCAAAAGCACCTTAACAGAGGAATACTGCAGATCAGAGTCAGTCAGGGAAAGCAAGTATTCCAGCACAACATTCGCACAACATATAAAAGGGCCCATATACCAGGAAGCAGATCACGAAGCAAAGCGTTTCCATTTCAGGGAACAAGTATGTTTGGTAGAAGGCTTCCTAACCATAAGCAGGACATTAACAACCTTAGGGGATACCCCAAAACAGGCAATGGCAATGTTTTCAGAAGCCATGCAGGCAGATGTAGGGACTTCAGGTCTACATGAAACACGGACCCCTTGCCCTGTGACAGCAGATCCCGACACAGAGGGACATGAGGATTCATCACCAGATGCTGAAGGAGAGGAAACCATATCTGGTGAGGCCATAACGGAGCAATGAGGATGAGACTGACACTCTCCACCTGCAGTTTTAACAGAACCTTCCGTGCAAGAAGACTGGGGGAAATGCATACAGGAATTTCGCTTTCCAGGAGAGGGACAAAGCGTTTCACAAAAAAACTCCAAGCCCTAGAGCAAGCGAGCGAGCAGAAACGCAGCAGTTTTGCATTGGGTGAGGATGCAAAAAGGTCCAGCTCTGGACGACCTTATCTTGTGAAGAGGTTGTTTATCAGATAGGTCAGCAGTTTCCATTCATGAATCCTCGACTGTAACCTGCTTAACCTGTCTGTCAAGACATTTTGGAGACCTCAGAGAAGCATGACCGACAGCTGAAGGCCGTGAGACAAAGGCCAGTACTGTACTCTAACTGCTTCCTTGCATAGGAATAGGAGTAAATGCCCCCTTGTTTGTTGATGTAATGCATCACACTGACATTGTCCATCTGGAGTAGCAGAGAACAGAGGCACAGATGATTCTGAAAGGCCTGGAGGCTATACTGGGCAGCCCACATTTGAGGATCTGCACAAGAGCTGGTACAAGGAATGGAACGCCCTTCAGTACATTTTCGTGATCATATACCTCATAACAATGCTCTGCAAAGTGAAGATATGACGAGAATCATGTTGTCCGGCTCATCTGTCAACTGATCCCACTGGACCTCGGGTGTTTAGTTTCTACCCGGAGATGAACTGGGCACAGCCCTTTTTCAGTCATGCCTGACATAAAAAGACATACAACACATTTTTTTTTCCCCAATTGTTTAAACCATGAGAGATGCACTAAGCTGAAAGCTTGTTTACAGGTGCGACCTGGGAGCACAGGGAAGTTAAGTGACTTGCTCAGAGTCACACAGTATGTAAGTGGGGGCTGTGGGATTCAAACCCTGGTCTCCAGATTTGCAACTCACAGCCTTAAACCACTGCCTTATACTGCCTCCCTATGCCATTAAACTCTACAAATCACAGACATTAACACTGACATTTAACATACGTACCATGTACAAATTTGTTAAAGGATGGTTAAAATAGCCAGTCCGGCCGGCACAGCGGTTGGATTTCCGCCAGGATGCCGGGCGACCCGGGTCTGGGAGCCGAATTTGGGTCGCTGGAGGCCGCCAGGGAGAACGGGTTGAGTTTCTCTCAATAGTGCCGCCTTCTGTGGGTGGAGGTGGGGGCCATAGCCTGCAACTGGCCTGGACCCCGAGTGGGAGGCTCGGGTACTGCAAGCCCCACTTGTCAGGACATTGGCAGCCCAGTCATGCAATGGACGTTAGCGCGCAACGCCTGATGTCAGGGGCACACACTGCAGCAGGGGGAGCAAACGGGAAATATGCCTGCCGATTCTGGGAAGACGGGTGGCCTGGAGCATGCCTCTGATGTGCCCCCACTCTCCCAGCCACCTCCGGACCGACGCTAGTTGATTTACGGTGTGTATGCTGCCCCACCTCATCCCCACTCGGTGGGGGGGCTAAGCCACAGCTCCATGAGGTCTGCGAGGCTGGCTTGGCTAGAGCAGGGGGCAGGAGGATGACTCCTTGGCCACCCCGCAGGGTTGGAGTCGGTGGGGTGTGGGAGTAATAAAAATAAAAAAATAAAAATATGGTTAAAATGCTGTGTCCAGTGCTATGTTAGTATCCACTGGTGTATTGTCATATGAAGACATGCCAGTGGCACAGTCACTACAGCTGCAGCCATGAGGCCCAGAAGACGTAACATTGTTTGTGCAGAAACATGACTCTTGTATACCAAATGTGCCTGAGCAGTCACAGTGTCTGCCCTATCCTGTGGCAGGAAAGCACATCCCTTTTCTGTTTCTAACACCACCCCTATATACTACAGTCTTTGGCACAGAGTCAACACAGACTTTGGCACATTTACTGTGACCCCCAAGTTGTCAAACAACTGACATGTCTGAGACAGGGTATGTAACAGAGCCTCCCTGGAGCTTGCCTTCAGAAGCCAGTCATCCAGATCAGGGAAAACATACAGGCCTTCCCTACGACGGGCTGCTGCAACTACTGCCAAGCATCTGGTAAAGACTTGTAGCAAAGAGGACAAGCCACAGGACAATACCTTTGAACTGATAGTGTTCACCCTCCAGCATAAAGTGGAGGTACGGTCTGTGGGATTTCCTGATCTTTATATGAAGGTATGCATCCTTCATGTCCAGAGAACAAAGCCACTTCCCTGTTTGCAGTAGGGGAATCAGGACCTGCAGAGATACCATTCCAAACTTTTTTTGTAGTCAATGTACAGGTTGAAATCCCTGACCACTAACACTAGACGTAGAAACTAAGGGGGTGTACGGAGTGGAAAGGCATACAGCCCATGATAGCTCCTCAAACTACATATAGTAAGACATATTCTTATGTGTTAACAAAAATCTGTCCAATCTATTTTTGAACAAGTTTTTATTCTGACTGATAATAACTGATGTCGGAAGTCTATTCCATGGGTTTACTATTCTTTGTGAAAAATAAAATGCTCTTTTCTTAGATCTAAATCTGTTTCTCATCAACTGAAGTGGATGCCCTCTAGTGGTAATTGCTACTTGTTTGAAATCAAGTCCACATTCTCATGTTAGGAAGGGCTCATTAATAATGTCCCATGTAAATAGGAGGTTGTCCCTTAGTCGGCGTTGTTCCAAGGACATTAAATTAAAATTTAGAGAGTCTTGCTTCACAGAACAAATTCTTTTCGGGACAAACATACTTCGTAACTTTTCTCTGAAGTCTCTCAAGACTATGTATGTCCTTCCACAAGTAAGGGCATCATAATTGAGATACATCATCAAAATGAGGTCTCACATATGTATGATACAGTGGGAGTAGAATATTCGGATCTTTGGATGTTATGTTGTGCTTAATTGCCCACCAAATTTTGTTAGCTTTACTAATAGTCTTAGTGATGTGAAGATCAAAATTAAGTTCATAATCAATGGTTAATACCAAGATCTCTTTCACTGACTTTACTAGTTAGTATTTCATTAAATAAATAATATGAATTTCTAGAATTGTGCTTCCCAAAATGGAGGACACTACATTTAGAAATATTAAATTGAAGACCACACCTGATGGACCAAGCTCCTAATGAATCAATATCCCTCTGTAAAGCCTCAGTTTCCTCAGATTCACTGTAAACGTTACTAATTTTACAATCATCCACATACCTAACAATTTTACAGTTTAGGTTATGGGATAAATCAGAAATGAAAACTTAAAATATAACTGGGGCTAATACAGATCATTGAGGTACACCGCTGTTTACTGGTAGCCAAGATGATCTATGGCCATCAATAATAACCCTCTGCAATCTATTATTTAGCCAGTTAGCAGTCCAATGTATGATCAATGGATTTATACCATGTTTCTGTAACTTCTGTATTAAAGCCCAATGTGGCACAGAATCGAAGGCTTTTTTGAAATCGAGAAATATCACATCACTAGGTATTTTACTGTCAAGATTATGACTAATATAATCGTAAAAAATTATTAAATTAGTGGAACAAGAGGGCCCCTTGATAACCCCATATTGGGTTATCAAGGTCATCCTTGAAGTCTCCTATACCTGTTGAATTATTGTAAGCCTTACAAAAATGAGAGTTGAGTATATGTGCCCTATCACTTGGAGCAGATATAACAGAATTCTTAGACATAAGTGGACTGACTTTACACTCTTGTTTCTTGAAGGAGTTTAAGTAGCTAAACAAAATCTTATGATTTCCTTTCTGAGCCTGTGATGCGATATATTTTTCTGTGTCATATTTAGCTGATTTCTTTTTTACATTTCTTTTGAATTTTTTGAAATCTGACCAGGTTCTTGCACACTTGTTAATGATACATTTTTAAAAACATTTTTTCTTCTTTTTGATGACTTTGATCAAATTACGAGATAGCCATCTGGGATTTGAACTAAGTTTTCTTTATTTTTGTAATAAACTTATGATCCGCCTCCAAGACAATATTCTTGAAGGAAACCCAGAAATCATGAATGTCTGGGCCATTTAAAATTTCAGCCCAGTTAATCTTAGCCAGACAGTCATTTAGGACAACTTTATCAGTTTTATTATATGCAAAGACTTCCGTCAGATTTACGGACTGTATCCAAGTAGTACCTTGATCAAATTTAATTGCACAGCGATCGCTGTTACCTACTGGTGCAGTAACTTTGCAGTTCTGAATCCCATGTCCATTTTGGGACAAGGAAGTATCTGGACTAGAACTCTTTGTTTCTCTCCTCACAAGGAACTGGTTCTATGGCATGTTTTTGAAACAAAGTCTGAACTTTTTCCTTCAGAAGGGACAAATGGCCCAGAGGATAAAAGGAAAGAGGCAGAGGATACTCGGGAACTATCTGTAACAGATCCAGAACATGTCCCCTTGCACTTCCCTCCAAAAGCCAATCATCTGTAGTGATCTCCTGCTGCTGCTTCAGATACAGGAAGATCCTGCCCCCCACACTCACCCATGGAGGTAACAGCTGAGGAGGGAGGAGATGTGGAAGAGTGTCAAGTGGAACTGGAGATGGCAGGGCCACTGGAACTGATTCCTTCAGATGTTTCTGCATGGGCAACAGGAGAGAGGGGACCCAGGAGGGGACCACCAACTCTACTGCAGCCTTGCTGACCAGTAGCACGATTACCTCGGGCAGGCCGATGAAAACAGCCCCGACCACAACAGCCATCAAGAGTGGGATACAGGGGCTTAGCAGACCTTAGAGTAATTTTAGAAGTCAGAAGGCCATGCAGGGCTTCTTCATCATCACTGCCAAACAATTTTGACCCTTTAAAGGGAGCATTCAAAACTGCCTGCTGCACATCAGTGGCAAAGCCAGCAACTCTGAGACAAGAATACCTTCTCATACAAATGCCAGAAGCTGCAGACCTGGCAGAAGCATCAGAGGCATCATAAGCTGAGCGCAGCAAATGTTTACCAACCTCAGAACCAGCAGATAATGTTTTAAGAAAATCGTTCTTGGTAGAGAAATCAGGCAAAGCCTGGGCAGCAGTAAGAGCAGTTTTCCACAGGCTGTTCTGATATTTGATCACACGGGCTTAATAGTTTGCAGTCCTAAGGCCCAGAGATGCAAAGGTATAAGTACACTTGCCCATCACATCCAGCCACCTAGATTCATTATCAGGAGGCAAAGTACTCTATGTCTAGGAGCTCTAGACCTATCAAGAGCAGCCAAGATGACCAGAGTTAGTTTTAGGCTGGTAAGCATAGTAAAGCTTAGCAGATGGTGCAGGATACTGCTTATCAGCCTTTCAAGGGAGTGCAGGCAGTGAGTTTGGTCTGTACCATGCAGCAAAAGTAGCATCCTCTGATGCAGAACAAAGTATAAATCACTGAGTCCTCACTACAGGACAAGAGGGCAGAACTAGAGTAAGGGCAACCCTCCACAAATTGTTCTTCACCCACACATTCCCCCTCTAAACCCGCCTCTAAGTCCATGAGGTCAGGATTATATTCAATTTTGTTGCCATCATTATGAGCAACAATGGGAGCCGCAGAATGGACTGGTGATTCCGGTGGTGGCTGACGGGAAGGAATCCATGGCATGCTAGTAGAATCCGTCAGTGGGGTCTGAGCACCAGAAGGCCTCGTTGGAGGAATAACTACAATGGCAATCTTGGCAGAATCCACCAAATCATTTCAGAAAATGACACCAGCACAGTCTGGGACTCCACAGTGCCCTGAAAAGCGGCTGGGACTACCTGTTTCAACAGGCCTTGGCCTGACGACGATGGTGTGATACCGTCCATAGTAGGTACAGCACAGCCTAAGCCAAGCCCCAATCTTGGTGTCCCAATGATGGTCGGGGGGGGCTGCAGTTGACGTTGCTGGAGCGCGTACTGACAACATACTTTTTCTCAATGGTGACCAGGACCTCACTGGCAAAGCAAACTTGTCCTTGTCTCTGTGTTTGTGCTTACAGCTGGAAGATGAGGAGGCCACTACAACCATTCCTTGTCCTTACCTTTAGACTTCAATAACCGTTTCTCAGCTCATGATGAGGGAATAGCAAATTTTGAGCCCTTTTCCATCTCCATGGCATTCAATGCCTTTAAAGCAAAGACATTTTCTAGCGCTTTCTTACAGCATTGTGTGTAGCCTGGCTGAAGCTCTGGCAAATCTCACAAGTTCTCACGCTGTGAGAGAGGCCCAGACAGCACACACAAACCATGCGTGTGTCTTCCTTGTAAATTTTATATCTGCACTTACAATATCGAAACAAAGGCTCTTTTGACTTCAGCGGCATACAGAGACGATGATTGTAAACTGAATAAAAGTAACATAACAGGACCGGACCAGTGGTGTGGAGGGCAGAGGCATCACTACCTTAACTCCTGCCACGCCGGTGACCTGTGTTCATGGTGTGAGCAGGTCGCCAGGGGTCGGCTGGGGAGGGAGAGGATCAAGCATCCGGAGGACAGCTCTCCTCTCCCGGGGAGGGGTAGACTGAGTCCACTGCTTCTGCCTGGCCCCTAGTGGTAGCTGGGGGCTGGCACAATGGACCCAAGAGACAGAGGGGGTGGACGGGCGCAGACTCCTGGCGTGCTGCATGCGGAAGCGTGTACAGCTCAGCCACTGGAATCATTGCACACTACCACGCTGCACTCAGGGGAGAAAATGGCAGCTGACTGGCAGAATGATACTGGTCCCCTGCAGGTGGCCAGCTGGGCACCTTGGGAGAGCAAGAGAAGTGAGTCCCAGTGGACACCGAGGTGATGGGGCTGGGGGGACCAGAGGATGGAGGGATAACTGACCAGGAGAAGTAAAGTACAAAAAAAAAAAAAATTAAAATGAACAGCGATAGCTTGGTTTATACGTTTCCTTCAGCAGGTCCGATCAGGATGATCAATGATGGTAGAAAGAACTGAGGAGTGACAGTCACCCACATTATATACACAATGATACTGCAGGTCACTGTGGGTGGCCCCCAATAGCAAATATTTTCCAAGTGATCCTGACACTGATGGCTTATAGGTCTAAAGGTATGGCCTAATGAAAGAGATGTCCTTGATGAAGATCCAAGTGGATGGTTAATCAGTGGGCATGCAGTGAGGTCAGTCCATGAGGCAGATCCCTGAAATGTAAGCAACAGAGGTAGAGTAGCTGTGATTTCGGGTTGGTTTCTGGATCCGTAGCTAAAGCTGGAGCTTTGCTTGGTGGCGAGTTGGAATGCTGGGCCACAAATCTGTTCTGGGTCTTGAGCAGCAGGTAGACTGGAGAGTTGCTTGAAGATGCTGAAGAGGAAGGGCTACATTTCCTGCTCTGTGACCAATGCCTCAAGGAGGGAAAGGGGGAAAGAGGAAAAATGGAAATTAAGTACCTATCGTAATTCTTGATCTTCTTGGATGAAGTCTCCACCACTCATTCACACTGATGGGGATCTACGCCGGAGGCGCCAGGACCCAGCGGGAGCAAACTTTTTTGCAAGAGGGTCAGCACCAGAGATGGAGCAGCGAGGAGCAGCGCCACAAGCCTCGGCTCATGCAGCAATGACTATCTCGGCCTCGACCCTCCAACTGCCTCAGTACCTTTTTTTCTGAGGAGGTGCAGCGTAACTAACCTAGAAGGACAGCCTAACAAAAAACAGACATAAGATAGTCCGGACGACCCGTATAAGAAGGGTCAACAAAGAAGTCTTTACAGCCTAAAGATTGAGGGAATGAAGACCAACAACAGAGGTGAGCTCGGGGGATGGTGGGTGGGCATGTGACTGAGTGGCAAGAACATCAAGAACATCAAGAATTACGGTAGGTACGTAATTTCCATATCTTCCTGGACATAAAGTCTTCACCACTCATTCACAGTGATGGGAGAGTACCGAGCTAATAATCCCACAAGAGGGAGGCAGGAGAGACCAAGAGCTCACAAATTTAGGACAGAAGTCTGTTAAGGATGGTCTTGCCAAACGAAAGATGTCACCTGGCATGAACATCCAGGGCATAGTGCTTGACAAAAGTATGCACCGAGCTCCAGGTAGCCGCATTGCAAATGTCTGCAATGGGCATGTTACAGATTTCCACCAGGGATGCAGCAACTGCTCTAGTAGAGTGAGCGTACACTCTGCCCTCCAGCTTAACCTGCGTCATGGAGTAGCAGTGGTGAAGGCATGCCACCAGCCATGCTGAAATGCATCTGATAGCAACAGGCTGACCCAGTCGGGTCTCGCTGAAGGAAACAAACAGTTATTGAGCTTTGTGAATTTGTTTTGTTCTATCTAGATAGAAACACAGAGCTCTTTTGACATCTAAAGAATGAAGGGTACGCTCTCCTTCATTTTGGAAGTTCGCAAAGTAAGTAGGTAGGACCAAAGGTTGGTTTAGATGGAATTCTCAAACAACCTTAGGGAGAAACTTAGGATGGGTCCTAAGAACTACTTTGTCCTTATGGAACACAGTATACGGAGGGTCTGTGACCAAGGCATGTATTTCAGAGACCCTGCGGGCCAAGGTAATGGCCACCAGGAAGGCCGTTTTCCAAGTGAGAAATTTCAGCTCACAGGTAGCTAGAGGCTCAAAAGGCTTTCGAGTGAGCATGTCTAGTACAAGATTAATGTCCCAGGCTGCGACTGGATGTCTGATAGGAGGTCTGGTATGCAGAATTCCCTTAAGAAACTTCTTAACCACAGGTAACTGAGCCAGTGACAAGGAAAGTACTGGCTCATGATAAGCTGAAATGGCACAAAGGTGAACTTTGACTGTAGAGTATTGTAGACCTGAATTTGAGAGGTGTAACAGGTACTCTAGAACTTTATTGGGTGGGCAGGAAAAAGGATTCAAAGAGGATTTTGCACACCAGAGAGAAAAACGCTTCCATTTGGCTGTGTAAGTTTTCTAGTGGCTGGCTTGCATGCAGCCAGAAGAATATCTGAAACTCTACGAGAGACATTGAACCTGTTCACTTCAATCTCTTCAGCAGCCAAGCATGAAGGTGAAGTGATCTCAGATTGGGATGGACCACAGGCCCCGAGTCAGAAGGTTCGTCTGAAGGGGAAGCGCTTTCAGAGGGGTTTTCAACATACTGTTGAGTAACGGAAACCATATCTGTCGAGGCCAGAAGGGAGCAATGAGGATTATTCTGTCTCCCTGGGACTCGAACTTGAGAAGTACCCTCTGAATTAGAGGAAGAGGAGGAAAGGAATATAGAAAGCATTTTGTCCACTGCAGCTGAGTTGGCAACTGAACTCATCATCCTTGGAGACTTCAACCTGGACTTGTCCAAAGAGGCAAGGTCCTCAATACTAGGTTTGCTACAAGAAGCTAACCTCTCCCAAATTATCACCCTGCCTACAAGGTTGAATTACAAAACGGGTAACCACTCAATCATTGACTGGGTACTGGTGTCCAACCCTCTAAGCGTTCAAGCGCTGGCACCTTGTCGGATGCTCTCAGCGACCACTCATCAATCTTCTGTGTCTGGAAAACAGTGCAGTAAAGTCCCGCTAGAATACTCACTGCCGAGACTTTTTAAGTTCTCCTGAGCACTACAACACTCTCCTGGGCAACCTGGATTGGAGCCCAATAAGAAGTCTCCCCACCTTGGAGGGGCAGTGGACTTTTATAGGTCTATCATGTGGGTTATGGACCTCCTGGCCCCTAATAAAACCTACCAGGTAAAAGGCCACTGCTACAAGTGGATTACCCCCCCCCCAAAGGCCCTAATGACCAGCCGAGATAAAGCCTGGAAAAAGTCCAAAGACTCGGCTCTCCTAGCTGACCAGGTTACCTATAGAGCCCTCCGAAACCAGTGTAAAAAGGCCACCAAAGTAGCAAAAATGGAGTATCTAAACCACCTCCAGAAAGCAAACCTCAGCAACCCCAGGACTTTCTGTTCCCACATCAACGAACTGATTAAGGGCAATTCAATGACGGTCACGGGCCCTATCACAGCTCATGGACAGGTACTACACGATGCCTCACTAATCGCTGAGACCCTCAGTTCCTACTTCACAAACCCTCATAACCATCAGGCAGGGTCATCGGTACCCAACTACCAGTCTGCTCCTTTGGATCCCTCTACCCTTGGCCATCCACCCTTCCATTTAAGGCTGGTTAAGGTGAAAGAGGTCCTGGCCTCTCAAACCACCCTTAAAACAAGAGGCTCTGGAGGCCCGGATGGACTCAAAACCAGGTTGCTAAAAGATGGGGCTACGGCTCTTGCGCTACCACTCACCTGGCTGATCAATAGGTCGTAACTTGAAGGATCTGTCCTGGAGTTGTGGAAGCAGGCGATGTGGTCCCAATTCATAAAGGTGGGCCAGTAGAACCAATAGAGAACTACAGGCCTATCTCCTGCTGTGTGCCTTGGCTAAAACCAGGAGAAGCCTGCCTATGCCCAATTTAAGGAATACTGGAGGCGCATATGCTGTTGTCCCCATCCCAACACGGGCTTTCGAGTCAAACACGGACAGACACTGCCCTAACCAAATTCTCTGCAGACGTATCAGAAATCTAGACTGGGCTCCATTACAGGGCAGTTTTTATAGACCTCTCTAAGGCCTTTGACCGGTGGATCACGGGTTATTACTACAAAACTCCACGCTATAGGCCTCGATGCCCACGCCTCAAATGGGTTGAAAGCTACCTCGCGACGCCACAGAGGGTCAGGTGGCTGGAGACACTTAAACCATTGTCCTTAAGGACGGTGTACCCCAGGATCTATACTTGGGCCACTGTTGTTCTCGTTGTATGTAAATGAACTGCGCAATCATTGCGGAAGCAGCAGTGCCATCCAATACGCTGATGATGCAGTCATCTACAAAACCTCGGTCAACTTGGATGACCTTAGCACCTCTCTCCAAAAGGATATTCACATCATGGAGAAGTGGCTCATCAAGAATAAAATGGTCCTTAACACTGGTAAAACCAAAGCCATGCTATTAGGACCAAGAACCCTTGGACTAGATAGAACACATCTACTCCAACTCTCGTCCCTTGAGGGTAACAAGCTCGAAGTGGTCTCCTCGACTAAGTACCTTGGCCTTACTATTGACCAAGGTCTCACGTTCAAACAACATGTGGACCAAGTCACGAGAGCAATCCATACAAAACTTGGATTACTGTATCGGCTCAAGAAATCTCAGACCCCAGAAGCTAGGACTGCTATAGCAACTAGTGTCCTACTTCCAACTCTAACATATGCTGCCCCGGTCATTCAGGGTATCACAAAGCTTGAGTTCGGAAGACTACAGACCCTATACAACAAGGTGGTCCACTTTGCCACCTCATTCCCACGCCAGGAGCCACCACTACAGGGCTTTGGCAAAGCTTAATTGGCCAACTTTCGAATCTTGCCTCAGTTACTCTGTACTCTGCCTGGCGAAGAAGATAATTAGCTCTTCGTCTCCCCCGAGTCTTGGGGGACTCCTCACAGCAAACATAAACCAGCACAGCCTTAGATCCTCGGGCCACACGCTACTGGAGGTCCCCAAGGTCAGGACTAAGGCAGGACAAAAATCATTCTCTCATACTGCCCCTTCCTTGTGGAATAACCTCCCTGTGGAGATACGAGACACCCCATCTCTGCCATGCTTCCGCACAAGACTCAAGGCCCATTTTCTATCAACAAGCATATGCCATTGCCTCCGCCCTTGACACTATTGCAGTGACCTCTGCAGACTGTTCACCTAACTATAAGTGTTAGCCCTCAACAATGTGTGCACTATCTCTTTCCTCCCCCAATCTGAACCTATTAACGCTCCTGAACTAGGTTACCTAGGAATCTACAGTACTGTCTCAATAATGTCTCTGTCAATGGATAATGTAATGAACAACACTGACCAATCAGATATACCAAACCAATGTCATGTCTGCAGTGTAAACAGCTGAATACTGTATACCCATGTTAACCTGTACTCCATATGTTTTCTACTGTATGTTATCTCTTAATGTTATTCCTGGTCGCCTTGAAAAGGGACCTTCGGGCCCAGTGGGCTTACCTGGTCATCAAAATTCAATAAATAAATAAAATAAATAAATAAATATTGTAGAATCATATATATTCATTAGATAGGCATGTTCAGACCTCATTCTGCTCATTAATATACATATCTATCTACATATCACACACAAGCACATACACACAAACATCTAAAAAATCTATAAATAACATTGTAGGGGTAGTTCTTCATTTAGTCCCCTCGGTTTCAGTGTTCCAAGTTTAAAAATCCAAAAACATTCTCTCTGATCCAGTTTGTTTGTTAGACTCCCACCACGGGGCCCAACACAAATTTTCTCAATTCCCATGAATTTTAAGTTAGCTGGTGATCCATGTCCCACAGCAAAAAATGACGAGCCATAGCATTTGTTTGCACATTATTTCAATTGCTGATTTGTGTTCACTTATCCATATAAGGATAGTAAGAACCTTGGACCAATCAGTTTGGAGGAAGGCGAAAGCCGAAACATCAGCTGATTCCTGTGCGTCATCACGCATGTGGGCTGTCTGCTTGGCCGGCCTGGTCAATGTCCTGCTATGGTAGAAACACCATGATGGTGTCTTCGGTTTTCTTGTTTTAACCGTTTGAAAAGTTGTCGCCTTTGCACTCTATTATTGCTGTGGCATGGAAGTTTTATGCACTTTAATAAAAACATTATGATACGGTAAGCAGTGCGTTTTGATATACTGAATGTGTGAACTGTTGGGTTAAGTGCAGCAGATATGGCTTTTGAAATTCCTAAAGCAGTTGTGTGGCTAAGTCGGTACTCTGATTCTGCTATGCACCAGATTTGAAGTACTCACCGAGAGTGAGTGGAGCCCCTCGTTTGTTTTGTACGAATTCTGTTGTTCAGAAGGCCTTGTAACTCGGAGGCGAGAAGTTCTGACTGAAGTACTGACAGCCTGAGCTGCCATTTTGGGGGGGACAATCCAGAGGGGCCTCTGAAAGATTGAGGGAATATCCCTCGTGGATTATCCGGAGGACCCATTTGTCCGATGTTATGGACTTCCACTGGTTGTACATTGAGTCAGACGACCTCCCACCGCTAAAGAGAAGCCTCCCTCGGGCAGCTGAGGTGGGACTTGGGCCAGAAACTCAGAAGGTGGCACTGGGCGTTTGGGCCCTTGTGCTTTCTGTTGCATTTTCTTTTGAGGCTGAGGGGCCTTGGTTTTTATTAAAACCTCCCCTACCTTTGCCTCGAAAGGACTGATGGTTGTGAAACTGGCGCTTATTAACACCCACCCAAGAAAAGGCGGGAGCAGGTTAAGCCAATTTAATGGCCGATCTGGTCTTTTGTGTGGCCTCTAGAGCTTGTTCTACTTGAGGACCGAAGAGATACACACCGTCGAAGGGCAACACCATGACCTGTTGCTGGGCATCATTCGTGAAGCCTGAAGTACACAGCCAGGAATGACGACGGGTACAAATGCCCGCCGCCTGGGAGGCAGTATCGAAAGCATCCATAGCTGCTTTAACCTTTTGGTTGTTGGACTCAGTACCTCTGGTTATGGTTTGAAGAAGCTCTGAATTAGTGTCCGACTCCGGTAGAGCTTCAACCACTTGTTTTAGTGAATGCCAAAGAATATACTCATATTGAGAGAAATAGCCCTGGTAGCTGGCAATGCGCATACCCAGGGTGGATGCAGCAAAGACTCTCTTACCTAAAGTATCTATCTTACGAGATTCTTTGTTTATAGGTCGAGCTGTAGTAGTCTGAGGAAGGATGACCTTATCAATCTCTGCCAAGACTACAATAGGGTCCGCAAGGGTTTGAGAGGCCAAAATGGGTCAATCCTTAGGAGCAGCATACTTCCTATCGATGGACTTAGTCACAGAAGGAATGAGAGCAGGATTATCCCTTACCATTTGAGAGCGTCTCAAAGGAGGGCTGTACCGGGAGTTACATACATATCACATAAAATTTGCCAGCAGATACAGGCCTAGAGGTCTATCAAGTCTGGCACCGAATGTGCAGCTAGCACCCCTTATCCTGCAGCTGCCCTCCTTCCACCCTTCCCTTCATTAACTCTCCCCTTGTCCTGTCCCATCCCTTTGAAGCAGTCCACTGTTCTATTGGATACCACTTCTGCAGGTAATGCATTCCACCCAGCCACCACCCTCTCTGTAAAAAGTGTCTCCTCATCTCCTCCTGAACCTTCCTCCTCCAGTCTCATATCATGGCCCCTGTGGCCCTCCCTCCTTACTTTGAACAGCCCTTTGTACCCATCTTGTTTATTCCTTTCATATATTTAAAGGTTTCAATCATGTCACCCTGTCCCTCCTCTCCTCCAGTGAATACATGTTCAACTCCTTCAACCTCTCGTATGATAAGTCCCCAGCCCCTTGATCATCTTTGTCACCCTGCACTGCACCCTCCAGTAACTAATATCCCTCTTCAGATCACGGGCCAGTACTGCATACAGTACTCCAGGTGTGGTCTAACTAATGACCTATACAGTGGGTAGAATCACCTCCTCCCTCCTTGAGGATATACCCCTTGCAATACAACCCAGCATTTTGTTGGCCTTTGCAGCTGCCTTCCTACATTGTGCCGAGCTGTTCATTGACCCTGTAATGAGCACACCCAGATCCTTTCTCCTCTGTCTGGGCTAGCTGCACTCCCCCAGCTGGTAACTCCTCCTGGGTTCTTCATCCCAAAATGCAGCACCTTGCACTTTTTGGCATTAAACCCCAGTTGCCAGGTGTCTGACCAGGTTTCAAGCTTTGCCAGATCATCCTGCAACCCCTGCCATCCCCCTAGGTCATCCACCACCACGCCTACCTTGGTATCATCAGCAAACAGACTGATCTTGCTCTTGATGTCCCATGATATGTCTGCAATGAATATCCCAAACAACACTGGTCCCAACACCGAGCCCTGTAGAACACCGCTCGTCACTGCCCTTGGGTGTGAGAGCTCCCCACCCACCACCACCCTCTATTGCCTTCCCTGAAGCCAGTTTCCTACCCATCTCACCAGCTTTGCACCCGCCCCTGTGCCTACTAACTTCCTTCCCAGCCTTCCATGCGGCACCGAGTCAAATGCCTTACTGAAGTCCAGATACAGGACATCCACTGCATGGCCCCTGTCCAGTTGCCTAGTTACCCAATCACAGAACTCCACCAGGTTGGTTTGGCAGGATCTGCCAAGTATGAAGCCATGCTGTCTGCTGTCCTGTAGTCCTCTGGCCTCTAGAAGGGCCACCAGCTTCTCCTTCAGGATAGTCTCCATTAGCTTACCCATGATGGATGTGAGGCTCACTGGTCTGTAGTTTCCCAGTTCATCCTTGGGGCCACTCTTGTGGAGGGGCACCACATGAGCTATCCTCCAGTCCTGAGGTACGCACCCCGAATGTAGTGAGGCATTAAATAGGTCTGCCAAAGGTCCTGCAAGGACCTCTGCCAGCTCCTTCAGTACCCTGGGGTGGATGCCATCTGGGCCTGGCGCCTTGTCCACCCTCAGTGCCTTCAAACCCTCTCGAACTCTGCCCTCCATGATTTCCCCATCTGTCACCCTCCCCCAGTTTCTGCCATTTCTCCCACCTTGGGTGTCATCCCCTCTTCTCTTTAGTAAATACTGAGCAGAAGTACTCATTTAGTACTTCTGCCTTATCACTTCCTGCTTCCACCCAACCCCCTCCTTCCCTAATCCTTACTATGTGGTCCTTACAGCTCCTTTTCTCCCTGATGTACTTAAAGAAGTCCTTCTCCCCCTTCTTAATGCCTTGTGCCAGCCTGAGTTCCGTAGATGCTTTGGCTCCCCTTACTGCCCTTGTCACCTCCTTCGATTCTGTCAAGTACTCCTCCCTGTGTCCCCCCATTTTTCTTGTACTTCCTAAAGGCAGCTCTTTTCCTCCTTACCTTTTCCATGACCTCCTTGCTCAACCAGCTCGGTTTCTTAACCCTAGCCTTCTTGCTCTGGGCTTTGCAGCAGGTTTTGGTTGCTCCACTATCCCAGCTTTATGAGCTCCCACCTCTGGTTAGTGTCCATACTAGATTGAATTCTGGCCAGGTACCCTTTTACCACTTCCCCGTCCTCCCAAAGTTGGCCCTCCTGAAGTCCAGCACTCTTGTGCCAGATTCCACTCCTTCCTTGCCCATATCCAATGTGAGCCATACTGAATGGTGGTCACTTCCTGACAGCAGTTCCTCCACTGTAAGTTCTCTCACAAAGTCCCCATTTGCTAGCACAAGGTCAAGGGTATTCCCTAACCTGGTTGGTTCACTGACCATTTGCAGCAGGAAGCTGTCCTGGAAGGCATCCAGCAGTACCTGCTCCCTTCTGTTCCTGGTTGTTGGGGTACTCCAGTCCACTCCTGGCATGTTGAAGTCCCCCACAATCACCACACTACCCTTCTCGCAGGTCCTCCTGATCTGTCCCGCTAGTTCCCTGTCTAACTCCTCCGTCTGAGATGGTGGCCTGTACACCACTCCCATTCTAAGAATCCTATTTTTGGAATCCTGGATTTGCACCCAAAGTGACTCCGTACTACCCTCCTCCCCTTCCTCCCTTACACACTTCAGTCCTTCCTTCACATATAGTGCCACCCCACCTCCTTTCCCAATCACCCTGTCCCTACGAAATAACCTGTACCCTGGTACAGACAGGTCCCAGTCATTGTATTGGGTGGCCAATGTTTCTGTGATGGCTGCAATGTCCACCTCTCCCTCTGCCATGAGAACCTGTAACTCTGCAGTTTTCCTCCCAAGGCTCCTAGCATTAAGGGTAACCACCTTTCACCCTTTTCCCCACCTCCCATCCTGCCCCCCTTTTCTAGCATCACAAATAGTACTTGCCATTTGTCCTTTGTCACTGCTATGGGGGGTAAGCTCATATGGTTTCCCAACCTGCGGAACATGAAGGTATTGGAGTCTTAAAAGCTTCCCAGGATCAATATCCATAATCTGGAGAGAAAGAGTGGAATTCTAATTTTTCAGCAGAGACTTAAATGACAGGTCCTCAACCACAGGCTCTGCAGCAGGATTAGATCCTGTTCCTTCCACATCATCACCCAGCCTAAGGTCTGGGTCAGGCTCAATATCATCTCCTGACAGCCCAGGAGGGACTGCATGGCCAGGAAAGGAGTGAAAATCAGAAGGAAAATAGGAGGGAAAAGGGTTCGGAGTCAAGGAGCCCTGAAGACTGGAAGATGCCACACCAAGTCTCGATGCCAAAGAAGAGCATGACGCCACCTGGCCCGGCCCAGCACAGCACACAGTGCTGAGGGCAGCGCCGACAAGCCCAATGGCACAGAGGATGGCGCCGAGGATGGCGCCGAAAGGCCGCATGGCGCCGAGGGCAGCGCCGACAAACCCAACGACACCGAGGCCGGTGCCAACAGATGCATCGACGCTGAGGACAGCGCCGAGCGACCCATCGACACCGATGGCACCGAAACCAATGCAGGGCCCCGAAAACTAAGATTTGAGGATAAAGAAGGAAAAATACCAGGAGATAGAGGCATTGGTGTGGCCCCCTGTGCCGCAGCCATGTGAGGGGGGAAAACACCTGAGCGCGGAGTCGATGGCACTGAAGAAGGTGCCGCAAGACTAGGGTGGCCCAACCGCTCTACCCGATCCCCGAAGGGTCCGAGGGCCCCGAGTGACCGGGCCAGGCAGCTGGACCAACCTCCAAGCCCACTGCTCCATCAGAGCGCCCACTGATGAAACTGCTCATCTGAAGCCCTACCAGAAGGTGGGGAAGGGCTCCAATGTCGAAGAGGTCGGAGACCGGAGACAGAAACGGCAACTCCAGAGGAGACCAGCAACTGACCTCAATGACCGACCATCGACGCACAGACATACCATAGAAGGCTAACGCAGTGATGCCTCTCTTTCTTGACCTGTGGGCTCTAGAAGAGCTCGAGGCAGAATGGTGCCGAGAGTGCAGCCCTTTTCTTTTATGCTTCCGGGGGGACTGCCCCTCCCTTCGGGCACTGGACTGTCAGGTGTCAGACTCCCACCTCCAGAGAGGGCAGCGGACCAGACCCAGCCCGGCTGAGACTGAACAGTTTTCATACGAAGTCTCCCTACCGTCACCTGACCCGCTCATGGTCAACTCCATCAATGTAGGCTGAGACTTCTTTCTTGTAATAAAAATAAATTATAATAAGTGGTACTTATTCAAGAAATACTACAAAATAAGAAACTGAAAACTATGCTGCTAATTTGAAGTTTGACTCCTAGCGGGCAAGCTACGTCGTCACTGTAGCGCACTCGACAGCAGGAAAAAAGGAACTGAGGTGGTTGGAGGGTCGATGTCGAGAAAGTCACTGCCGCTCGAGCCAAGGCTCGTGGCGCCGCTCCTAGTGGCTCTATCTCTGGCACCGACCCTCTTGCAAAAAAGTTTGCTCCCGCCAGGTGCTAGCACCTCCAGCGTAGATCCCCATCAGTGTGAATGCGTGGTGGAGACTTTATATCCAGGAAGATCTGTTTAACCAGGAAAGACACACTAAGCCAGAGTTTGTTTCCAGGTGTGACCTGGGAGCACAAGGAAGTTAAGTGACTTGCTCAAGGTCACACAGTATGCAAGTGGAGGCTGATGGGATTCAAACCCAGGTCTCCAAGTCAATGCCCTTAACCATTACGCTATACTGCCTCCCTCAAGGGTTGTGAGGAAGAAATGTTTTTTTTTATTTTTGCTTCATCCAGTCATATTTATATTAACCTGGTGCCATGGGTCACCACCAGGACAGGTCAATGCTTGTGGCCCAGATGTGTCCATGGGTTGGGAGGAGTTCTGATCCCAGGGGCTTGCACTGGAATTTTCACCTGAGAAGGTTTGATTGGGCCAGGGTGAAAAGGGTGAAGAAATAAAACCCTCTGCTTCTTCAGGACTGCAGAAACTGTACTGTGTGCCACTAGCAGTAACACAGAGGATGGCAGGGTACTGCAACGAATAAGTTCCTCCAAGTTGTGAGAGCTTTATTTGGGGCCCTGTGTATGCTCTTTGCCTTGAGAAAGTTCATTTGAGAAGTTCTGAAAACCTGGATAAAATGACCTCCCATTTCAGAGGGCTCCTCTCTCACCAGGTCAAGAATATTTTCTTTCACCAGACAGCACAGAAATTTGCAGAGGACAGGCCTTTGTCGGTCTCCGAGCCAGAGCTTGGGTGCAAGTGAATGGTGAGCACACTCAAGCTCTGAGCTCTTGGGGGCATTAAGCAATTAAGCATCACAGCTATGGCCCTCTGTAGGAAGGTAATCATAATGGTGCCTTCTGCCGCTTCTGAAAAGCCCACAAATCTTAGATTTCTGCAGCAAGTATGATTTTCTAAGTCATCCACTTTTGACAGTGAATAGTTGATCTGGCATTCATGCTCGCAGAGTTGGGCTCTATACTGGTCCCCAGCATCTTGTAGGAGCTGCTGTTTGGTACTTGTGGCATAGCTCCCAGGATGGCTAAATCTCGGCTGGTTTGGCAGTGGTGGCTTTCATTTCTGCAGAGTCCCTCAGCAGTTGGGCCAAGATTGCCATGATGTGTGTGAGTTTCACTGGGGTAGTCGCTGGATTTGCAATGTTGCAGGTCGCACGGTCGTGCTGTGTCAGGCTATGTGGGAGCCGAGAGGTAGGCCACAGTCTTCAGGAAGGAGAGGCGAAACAACTGACAATGAGTACCCGGTCTAGAGGCTAGACCAGACTACAATGCTAATATGTAGAGGTTTAGTACACTTCACTCTAGCATATTAAAATAAAAAAAGCCATCTAAATGCTGTTTAAAGCAGTGGATGTTAAGGAATAGCACTCCTTGGGTACCAACTGGCTAATATGCATTGATATATTATATGCAGACTCCACACTCATGATCAGTTTACTGCCTGTATCACTGTGTGCAACTTTTATCAATAAAATGTGTAGTTGAATGAGTACTACACCTTCATATCTTGTAAATGTTGTTTCCTTGTCAACAGACAACTTTTTTCATGTAGCTATTGGGGATATCTGTGTTTGCTTTAGTTTTATTTTCATTGTTCATTCTAGTTCCTGTAACTATCCTGGGGGTCTCCATTTTCTGGTGATTGAAATCTCATTGCGCCCAAGAGCAGCATCAGCATATGAGAACATGATGTGTCAGCACCCTTTACATTCCACAATATGCCTGTCTGCTTCAACAGAACAAGCTGCTGCAAGGTGTGAAATACCACATTTACCTTCAGTTAGCTTTACAAACTATCTTGGGTACAATGCAGGGCATTTCCCTTTAAACTGCATTCAGTCTGTGTGTTTCTAGAGTTTTTTCAGGTTATGTGCACTTTCAGCATAGAGATACATGGTGTAAAGGAGTGCTGTGGCATCATGTTCTCATATGTTATTGCAGCTCTCAGGGACAATGAGATTTCAGCAACCAGAAAATGGAGACCCCCAGGCTAGTTACAGGGGCTGGTATGAAAACTGAAAATAAACTAAAACAAACACATTTATATCCCCAGCAGCTACATGAAAAGAGTTGTCTGTTGACAAGGAAACAAACGGCATTTACAAGACATGAGGGTGTAGTACTCCTTTAACAACAACAAAAACAGAAACCCAACTTCACTCAGCTGTTGAAAACCGACCTTAGTGAGGGGTAGGTTTCTGTTTCCTTGTTTTGTTGTAGATTTCTGGATAATGATGAAACAACAGAAGATTTGTTTTGCTAGGGGAGGGTCTGGGTTCTGTGTCAATGGTAATGAAAGTAAAACGTCAGGAGGCATGAGTTTCCATTCTAATTAAAAAAGCTGTTGTAGTGCAGAAGAGTACAACAGTATTCTAGGACATTGGAACTGTGGTACAAGAGCTTTTGAGTTTGGATGGAAATACATGCACAACAAGGGGTAACACACGTCTTAATAAAATGCTGGTAACGGTGAGACTGATAGGACTGGAACCCGAATCTATTAGCAGCACACAAAGACTGATTATTGTGCTCATTTACCCCCACACTGCACCGTCAAGACACTTTAATCAAGGCACTTTAGAACAGCTGGCTACATTATTTTCACTGGAAGACCAAATATTCCATCTGCATGCTCATAAGGGACATGGCCACTTTGCGTCAGCAGAGACTGCTTAGCACTGCTAAGCTGTGCGTGTATTTTGTGCCAGTGACTGCTGTACTTCACATGTGATCTGAGCAGATTCAAATCTTAATGTACAGTGAAAGACTAGTGCTTTATCCACCACGTCACCCAGCCTCCCTGACACAAAACCCTTGACTAAAATCACCCCCCCCCCCAATAAGTATGTCCTTTAGTAACTCCAGTCCTATTTTGTAAGAGTAATTATGTTATAATGTGCTACTGGCACTAAATACATGCTAGGACTCAGAGCTCACCTTGCCAGTACACTAGGTTAGTGGGAAGCTTGACCCAGGCCTTCAGTACCCGTCTGAACTTTGCATGACCCTCTGGCGATGACAGCAGCTCATCATACTGGTGGCAGCGTGGAATGTCAACCTCAATCTACAACACAGCCAAGCGTAATATCATGGATTAATATACCGGTGTGGCACCAAATAAATCCCAAGGCTATGACAGAAATGGAATGCAGCCAAGGCAGCTTTTCCTGATCTTCCCCAGCCTCACACAAGCAGCTAGGAAAATCCCAACTACAGTACCACAGACCCTCTGTGGTTATCATTCTGAGTAAATACAGAACAGTTCATATTGACGTATAGAGGCAACAGCCCTTACTACCAAACTGTCTGACAGAGTAACTGAAAGCATACATGAATAAATAGTAACCCACACAAACAGCACAGACAATAAGCACACAGCAGCCAGCTTTCGAGTTTGTATCATTTCCATCCTCTGTGGTATAGCTGATTGTGACTAGAGTTTTGAAATGCATAGTACAGTAGGCTAATCAACCCCATAATACTGTGACAACTGCAGAAGAATACTGTCTTCGGTTTACATGGTGAGGCACACACATATACAATCATCCTGTTTTACCTTTGCCATGTCTCCCCATTTCCACCCTGATTTGGTCTCTCGGCAGGCTTTTCTGAGAGTGCGTGTGTGTGCATGGGAGGGGGGGGAGTGGTGTGGTGGACAGCATGCTGCAAAGGCAAAGAGGAAGGGAAGTGGATCTCAGATGAAATGAAGATGGATAAACTGGCACTGTGTGATGACGATCATTGGCTCTTCAGGCAGGGTGGGACTGTGGATTATCGAAGGAGGTAATAAAGCAGAACTGTCATGCTGAGAAGAGAATAAAACATAAGCAAAACGAAAATTTATATTTATTGGGGCAACCAATTAGAAACACAGTTGGACACAGGCTTTATATTCGAGTTCCCATTTATAATCCAGGTTAACAACAATTCTAAATCAATAAATCAATACCCAAATCTACTAAGCAGCACACCATGACCTTGTGGGGGATGACATCATATTTTGCTGCCACAGCGACCCCTGCTGCAGGGCTAAAGAGCTTGCTCCCCTGCTGGATAGATGCTTTGCACTAACTCGAGGCCATTCAAGAGTTTTGTGTGGTGGTGACATGCGTTGTGGGAGAGTCAAGGGACAAACTATAAGAAAAACGCTGGTTTCAAGCAGGACAGCACCAGTACCTTTGGACCCCATGTTCCTTGCCACTCCCACCAGATTGTAATTGGAAGGTGTGGAGGAGTGGCACTTCCTTAATAGCCCTGCCATGAGAGAAAAGTTATAGAGGAATTCTGGAGCATGACAAGAGGTCTGGAGGTTGGCAGGTCATTGCAAAGATCCTGATGGGTGAATGGCTAAGCAGGATAAACAGCTTGACAGAAAAAAAAAGCACAGTTACAATCTCTTATCAGGAGGCGCCAATTTGATCCTTTTTCTGGAAAGCTGTTTACCAGGGACTTGGGTCCAAGTTCACAATGAAGCTCACCCAAGTCTACTAGATTTTGACATATGGGGACCACAGTATAGAGGAAGTTCCAAGTACCATGTTGTTCATGACCCAGCTGATTAATAGAAACAGTCATTTAAGGTCAAAAGGGACTCCAACAGCCAGTCAGATGGCACAGTGGTAGTGCTACTGCTTGACATGCCAGCTTCCCAGGTTCGGGTGTGCAGCTGAGTCACCCGTGTTGGCTTGGGCGAAGAGGATTAAGTGTAAAGAGGACAGCTTCCTCTCCTGGGAGGGAGCACTGTACCTCCCCAATATGCCTAGCAGAGGACCAGAAGGGGTGGGATGTTGGCAAGATGCACTGCATTACTGCACAACGATGTCCTAAGCGGCAAGAAAAAAGTGAAGGAAAACATCCTTCCTGGGGAAGGATGAAAGACAGCCTCCTACAGGCCTGACACCACCAGAGGACAGGTCGTAACAGGACAAGGGTAAGTCCTAGAGTTAGTAGATGACTGGGCTGGGGATTGCGCTCACATGGAGGCAGACAAGAAGAAGGTGTCAAAAATACAAACAAAACAAAAACCGGGGCAGAGGGGCCATCATGTCTGCCACTCCTCCCCATCTTATAAGCAGGGATAAATAGGTATGCTGTACAGACGTGTGCAATTCCAGACCAATCCTAAGAGCAGCCAGAGACTGTGGACCCACCGTCTGCGCAAAATCAGTGGGGGGCTCAGACATAGGGGGGTCAGATACATGGTCCTGGTAAAAACCTTGTCAAAAGGGGGCGGGGAGGAGCAGTGATAAGCCACTAGGGCAATTACATTTCACATCAGCTAGACAGGACTGCACTTATACGATGCGCCAAGGGAGCCATTTTCTGCCAATAACTGCTGTGTTTCTGTTACGCTTCTGATTTCCCTGGTCATGTTGTTTACCATGTGAATGAAATGAATGAAAAAGCTTTGATCCAGTTAAGAGACGGTTGTAAGCTATGAACATTCCCTACACCTTGTTGTTTGCAGGCAGGCTGGTAGGGCGAGCATATGAAGCTAGGTATTTGTTTACAGACCCCCAGGAATCCGAGAACCAGTGAGTAAACTGGAAATACAGGTTACTCACCTGTAACAGGAGTTCTAGGAATGGTATATGTTGTTCAGCCACGCTGTCTTGCAGGTTCCTTGCTGCTTTAAATCTTGCCGGAAGGTCTTCAAGCTGGCTCCTCCCACCCACCCGGGTGGTAAAACTCGGCTCTGCCCATGGCGCCAGATCTAGCCAGGTTGTGCGTCAAAGCCGGAGGTCGAGTTGGGTCGTGTGGATGAACAACATATACCATTCCTAGAACTCCTGTTACAGGTGAGTAACCTGTATTTCTAGGGACATGGATATGTTGTTCATCCACACTGTCTGGCAGACTCCTAGCAGTTCTCCGGGAGGAGGGAGGCAAGGTGCACACCCCCTACTTAGGGAATAGAGACTGGAGAACCGAGGCCCCAAAACCAGCATCCCGGCGTGACTCAAGGTCGATGTGGTAATGGGTAATGAAGGTGTGTGCTGACTTCCAGGTAGCAGCCCTGCAGATTTCCTGGATAGGGACGCCCCTGGAAGCAGCCACCGATGCAGCGCACGGCGTAGAATGAGCTCTTATCCTCTGGGAGGCTCCATGCCTGCCAACCTATAGCAGAGATCTATGCAGGGAGGTGACCCACCTGCCTATCGTCCGCTTGGCTGCAGGTCTGCCAGGTGAGGCTTCAGCATAGGTGACAAACAGCTGGCGAACCTCTCCCCGAACTTCAGCCGTTCGCTTCTTGTAGTAAGCGAGCGCTCTTCTAGGGTCCAAAGTATGGAACCTATATTTGGCCTCCGAGGTGTGATTGGGGTAGAACACCGGCAGAGTCAACACCTGGTTAAGGTGAAACTCCGACACTACCTTCGGAAGGAATTTTGGGTGGGAGCGCAGGACAACCTTGTCCCTGTGGAAGACCAGATAAGGAGGCTCGATGGAAAACGCCTGGAGCTCTCCCATCCTTCTGGCTGACGTGATAGCCACCAAGAAGGCGGTCTTCCACAACAGGTGAGAGATGTCACACCTGTGCATCGGTTCGAATGGCTTGCCCATGAGGTTGGCCAGTATCAGCAGTAGATTCCAAAGAGGTGGAGGTTCTCGCACCGAAGGGGATATGTGATCAAGGCCTTTGAAAAAGCACCCGACCACCTTCTCCTGTGCCACCAACTGCTTCCCGGCCCGCGCCCGGTAAGCAGAGATGGCTGCCAGGTGCACCTTGGGGGTCGTCGACCGAAGCCCTTGTTGAGAAAGGGACCACAGGTAGCCCAGAATGCTAGCCAACGAACAGGAGGAAGGTCCAGGCCCTTGCCCTGACACCAAATGGAGACTCTCTTCCATTTAAAGGCGTAGTATTTCCTGGTCGACTCTTAAGGGACGCCCAACAATGCTGAGGACCTTGTCGAAAGACCCAAGTCCTGAACCCTAGCCACTCCGGAACCAGGCGTCCAGTGCAGGGATCAAGGTCCGATGGAATACCTTCCTGATTGACTGAGATCAGGTCCGGAGGGTTGGAAGCCGCCTCGGGAGCCTGGAGCTGAGACTGAGGAGATCTGGATACCAGAACTGGCGGGGCCAGTCTGGGGCTACCAGAATCACCTGCGCCTTGTCCCTCTTGCCTTGAGAAGCACCTTGTGGATCAAGGGAAATGGGGGAAAGGCGTAGAAGAGGCCCGGGGTCCACGGCCTCGAGAAGGCATCCCCCTGCAGCGAACCCTGCTGAGGGGGGCGGCATAAACAGTCTCAGCTGCATTCTCCTGGAGACAAACAGGTCCACCTGAGGCATGCCCCAGTGGGAGAACAGATCTTGTACTACCTCCGGCAGGAGAGACCACTCGTGGGACGCAGCCCCTATCTGGCTTAGGGCATCGGCCAGAATGTTGGAGGCTCCTGCCACATGGATGGCAAGGAGATCCGCCTCCAGGCTGCGCATGAGTGACCAAATGCAGAGCCTCCCTGCACAGAGGCATGGAGCGCGTCCCGCCCTGGCGGTTTAGGCAGTACATGGTCGTGGAATTGTCCGTCTGGACCTGGACCACTTGACCCCGTAGAAATGGAGCGAAGGTGGTGAGGGCTAGACTAACTGCTCGAAGCTCCAGCAGGTTGATGTGGCATCGGGACTCCCGAGGGGACCAGAGGCCGTGCACTCTGTGCTCCCCCAGATGGGCACCCCAACCCATCAGAGAGGCATCGGTCAGAGAGACCGGCTCGGGCGGACAAACGGGATGCCCTCCTGCAGATGTGCTGGAATGGTCCACTACTGGAGGGCATTCCACATCACCTGAGTCACTGTCACTAGCTGATCCAAGGATCGAGTGCTGTGACCATTGGCTGGCCAGCCCCATTGAAGGGGCATGCTACCAGCAGGCCCAACAGACCACGCTGGTGCAGACCGCCATGAGGCCCAGGAAGTCCCGGGCAGGGCACAATTGCCCAACCTGAAATGATTGGGCAAAGGAGGAAAGAACCTCGGCCCTGTCCTCCGGGAGCCGTGCTCTGGCTCGTAGAGAGTCGAGCTCTGCGCTGATGAATTGTATCACCTGCTTTGGCACGAGTTCCAACTTGGCCTCGTTGATGAGGAGGCCAACCTGAGAGCAAACCTGGAGGGCCAGATCTCTGGACCGCTCCACCTCCATTCTGGAGGAGGCTACAATCAGCCAGTCAACCAGGTAGGGGTACACCGGACCCTTCGGCGCCGCAGGAATGCTGTCACCACTGCCATGCATTTGGTGAAGACCCTGGGAGCTAGGGAAAGGCCGAAGGGCATGGCCCGGATCTTAGAGGGATCCCTCTGCCCTGAAGCGGAGGAATCTCTGGTGGGACGGACGGATTGGGACGTGAAAGAATGCATCCTGGAGGTCCAGAGAACAGAACCACACACCTCGTTCCAAGGATGGAATGATCTGAGCCAGAGTGACCATCCTGAAGGTTCGAGACCTTAGGAACCTGTTCAGGTCGTGCAGGTCTAGAATGGGGCGCCAGCCCCCGTCCGTTTCGGGACCAGGAAGTACCTGGACATAAACCCCGGTCTGGTGGAGGATCCACCACCTTCCTGATCACCTCTTTTTGAGGAGCAGGGCAATGTTGGCTCGGCAAGCCGACTGAGAGGACTACGGACCCGTAGCCCCGGGTGGCGGCTCGGAGAGCGAGGCCTGCTCAAACTCAGAGGCAGGCCCTTTCCACCACCTCCAACACCCAGCGGTCCGTGGTGATGGCAGACCAGGCGGAAAGGAAGTGGTGGAGCCGCCCCACGGGGAACCCAGGGGGAGTGACAAGGCTGGGGTGACACCACTCAAACCGCCACTAGGCAAGCTTGGAGGAGGACCGCCAGGGACCTCCTGGTCCCTTCCTCCTTCTTCCTATTAGAGGAAGCCGCAGGGCTTGGCTTTGGGATGCCAAGCTGCTCGCTGGGCCCCTGATGCTGGTGTTGTTGGCTGGGACATGCCACGAGGCGGAGAAGGGCGAAGGACTTATGTTGTTGACGATGGCCCTTGTCCTTCTGGGCAGAGGTGACCGGGTCCAGGGTAGCATTGGACTTTTCGATCTGTTGGAGGTGGCCTTCCATTCCAGGGCCGAACAGGTCAGTCCCCAAGAAGGGGACGTCTGCCAATTTATGCTGGGTATCCGCCGTGAAGGTGGATATCTTCAGCCATGCTCTGCGGCACATAGCCACTGCGGCTGCTACTGATCTGGCACAGGAGTCTCCAATGTCCAGAGCCATTTGGAGCTGCTGTTTTGCCACCGCCCTTCCATGATCCTGCACCTGCTTGACCGTCGTCTGCAGGTCGGCCGGGAGATGAGGGATCACCTCATCTAGGGAGCCCATGAGGGCGTGGGAAAAGTGTGCCATCAGCACAGCCGAGCTGGCCTGGTGGAGGCCTAGGGAGGACGCAGCGTACACCTTGCGTCCGGCATAGTCCAGCTTTTTGGACTCCTTGTCGGGGGGCTCATCCACATCCCTAGCGTTCCCAGAATGCTGGAAAGCGCTGATAACCCTCCGCAAGAGGGTGCTCAAAACGGACAAAGAGCAGGCAGGGACCGCATACTTCCTGGCCATCCTGGCCAAAGGCACAGAACAGGAAGCCGGCTGCTGCCAGAGCTCCAAGGCTGGGCCAACAATGGCTTCAGCCACCGGAAAGGCCTCCGTGGGAGAATCCCCTCGGTCTAGTATCTCCATCAAGGGATACTTGGCCTGCTTAGATACGGGCTCGAGCTGCATTCCGGTGGACTCCGAGATGAGCCGAAGCAGACCCATAAATGACGATGGGCTCTTGTCCATCAACTGCCCCTGGAGGACTCCAGGTCAATGGGCCTGGAAAACAGGAAGGAGTCGTCGTCAGACTCCGAGGAGTCTGCGAAGAGCTGCCTGGGGCCTGAGCCACTCTCCACCTGCCGAGGATGGTCGGGAGTGAGGGTGACCGACAACCTGTGGGGCAGACCCTGACCCGACCAAGAGTCCTTGGTCAGCGCCCCCGATTTCGTTTGTGGAGGCGGAGGTTCCACCACAATCAGTGGGGCAGCTGGTTTTGGCTGAACAACCGGCCCAGGCTTGGGCACTTCAACTACAGTGAGGGGCTGTTTCGGCCTTTTGGGTGACAGCCACTTGATGGCCGGGGAAGGCGACGGTGTTGGCTTGTTCCCGGACAAAAGTAACTGCTGCCACATTAAGTCCTCGTAGCGTTGACGCAATTTGCACTGAAGCCTCTCCTCTTCCGAGGAGGAAGACGAGGATGAGTGGCGCTGCCGCCTACCTCGGTGCCGATGTCTGCGGGATCGGCTGGACCGAGATGAGGTCCGAGACTGAGACCCCCGGTGTTTCCGAGGGCGGGTTTGGGAAGGAGTGGGGGACACCCACTCTTCCCTCAGCTCAGGTGCCTTGACCGGGGACTCCGGCACAGGAGGCACAGGCAAGTCCTCGGTCTCCACCGGGGGAACCAGTGAAGGTGGTTTGTTGGCTTCACCAGTCGACAGCCCGTCCGACGGGTCGACGGGTGTCTCGGCCAGCTGACCTGACGGGGACACCGTGAAGCCAGCGGCCTTAGCCGCAACCTCGACCGAAGTCAAGTGTCGACTGTCCGGGGAAGGGGACCTCTCCCACTCCCATGAATGCCGACAGTGGGACTTACCTTTCGAGTCCTTCTTTTTGGACCAAGAAGAGTGTCCCGATGACCCCTCTCCCTTCGTGGAAAGGGACTGGCAACGCTCCTTAAAAGAAGCTGTGTAGGAGGATCCCGGAGAGAGCGGGATAAATGCCGTGACCGAGGAAGATGAGGATGTGGCCTGGGCCGCCTCCTGCTCGAGGGTGATTCTCTGCTCGAGTTGTTCAGCCAAGCCAGCCGCCATGGACACCGCCCAATGGGCCTGCTTGGATTTCACCAGAGGGTAGCACTTCTCGGGGTGCCCAAGCTGTAACTGGGCAGCGCGGTCTTCTAGGACGTTGGCGGAAAATGATCGACTTAACTCACAGGCCTGCGGGTCGTGATCTAGGCACGTAGAGTGCAGGTCCGTCCTGGACATTTTCTGCCCACATTGGCACCACTGAAATCCGGGAGTCGATTTGTCCATCGCAGCCACGAGGGAGTAATTAGACCGAAGTCTTGAAAAACTTTACGAATTATTTTCGGGTGAACCAAGAATTAGGATCCAGTCTCCACGCAGAGCGTTAAGGAGGAACCTGAGCTTCCAAGTGGTAAGGAAGATCTGGGCCATGGGGCGGAGCTGAGAGTTTTACCACCCGGGTGGGTGGGAGGAGCCAGCTTGAAGACCTTCCGGCAAGATTTAAAGCAGCAAGGAACCTGCCAGACAGTGTGGATGGACAACATATCCATGTCCCTAGAAAAGGACATTAGGCATGTTTACATACAGTCTACCTGAAGCACTGTTGTCTGAATCCGCTCCCTCCGCTCCAATCGCACCACTGCCATACTCCGTTTACACGCTGCGGCTCTGTAGTATTTCTGATGGCCTTCTTGTGTTTTCCATGTGTTTCTGGCCAGCAGTACAACAAGACTATGGGCAATGGGGGAGGGTCTACAATGATCCAAGCACTGCATACTGTTTGGATGCTGTGCATTTCCAGGAAAGAAGAGATAGCTCTGAGCAGCAACGATGCATCCAGTGCGGTGCAGCTTGAATTTTCACATCCTTGCAGGACCGATGTATGTGCTATGCACCACTCAAACGTGTAATACATCATCGGTAAATAGCCCTATTAACACTGAACTAAGAGGGTTTCCTCTGCCCAAGAAAGGGTTTGAACTACATGATGCAAGTTTCATTTATCAAGCTTGGTTACAATTAAACTGATGAACTTTTGTTTGGTATTCTTTACTTGGACAGGCTCCCAAAGTCAATTTAAGTTACATTTTCTGTGTCTGGGACTAAATGACATTTCAGGTCTGGGCAGCAGTACTAATTGTTAGCTTCATAACCTGTAATTAGCCTTATTGCCTATCCCTAGTTTTGATTTTACTGTTTAAATATTTCCCTATCGAATGTTAATCTAATGGTAATGTTGCAGATTGTACAACAATGGTGCTGGGATGCATAATGTCATGGTGGTTCGTTCATGGACAGGACTAAGATTTACTCATGCATTTCTGGCACACTCCAAGAAATGTAAGTAACCCTCCACCAACTATGTCTCAGATTACCACTGTAGGAGCGCAGACCACGATACTGAACTTAACTGAAGTCAGTGAGCTATACTGCTCTTACTCTATAGGGCAGCTTACAGCTCTCTCAGTTCCTTCCTTTACCTACTTCCAGTACAAGACACCATGATTTGATCTCAGCTGAATGCTAGACAGATCAAAATGCTAAACTGGCAGATTTCTGCTACATACTACAGTAGAGGACATTGCTACTATCAGCTGTTATACTGCCACGTGACTGCATGGTTGCATTTTTCTGTTTTCTAGATTTGGGTTACAGCCTCAGGGAATGAGGAAAGCTCCAACTATGGTACTTTAACAGATACTTAACGGTATACAAGGACCAAGGAGAATGGAGTAAATCCAAGTAACAATGAGGGAGACCAAGCAGGCAGTCAGGGATACAAAAGCAGAGACAGAGCCGTGTACTGCAGAGGGTGTCAAGAAAAGGGAAATACAGTTTTTTGGACACATTGGGGAAAAAAAGAAAGATATGAGGGGGGATTGTAAGGCTGACAGAGGGGGCTAGATAATAGAGGCGGACAAGCAGAAGGCAGCCATTCCTAATGACTACTTTTGCTCAGTATTCACAGTGGAGGACAGCAGGCCTTTGCTGGAAAGTGGCTTTGTTAGAGGCAATATACAAGTTACCCATGACTAATGCAAATGAAAAGCATCAGAAAAAGGGCCGCTAAGGAATGCAATGGCGCATGCTCTTGTGCTCTTCCTACAGTGACATCACAAAGTGAAGGAGAGTGAGGATGCCAGATGATGTGGAAGGGATTATTGCAGCAGACCCTTGGGGTAAAATATTATCTCTTCTCATCTGAAGATGGCAGCTGC
Source organism: Neoceratodus forsteri (assembly GCA_016271365.2). Classification (NCBI taxonomy): domain Eukaryota; kingdom Metazoa; phylum Chordata; order Ceratodontiformes; family Ceratodontidae; genus Neoceratodus; species Neoceratodus forsteri. Next base: position 458,057,313 of record CM057453.1, on the reverse strand, counting down.
AAGAATTATGATATTCAATTTGATCAGCTCCAGGGCAGGTAAGTAATCACCAGCCTCTGAAGATGGGAACCTAAAAAGGTTCACTTTAAATCTGCCTTCATACACAAAGGCTTATTTGTTTATTTATTGAATTCTGTTGATCTGGTAAGCCCACTGGGCCTAGAAGTCCATTTTTCAGGGGTGACCGGGGAGGGGATAACATGGTAAGCAACTGAAATTGAACCAGATTAAGCTGTTGGTGTATTTTATCACACCATCAAATAAACTAAAACATAAGGTTCTTTAGCAGTGGAACTACCAACTCAAATCTTATGTAAATAGATGTGCTGTTAGAAGGCATTACAGAACAATGCTTATACCACACCAGTGAGAACAAATTTCACCAGATAACTCAGGTTATTGTGTTGGTGACATCCCTACTCTCAATATAAAAACATTTATCTTGCAATACTTGAAGCAACATCCCATTGTGTTAGAGAGAAAAGCAAGAGCAAAAGAAGAAGGAAAACACTTTGGTTCTCAAAAACATTAGCAGAAAAGGTCAGAGCCAAAAGGCTGGCCTTCAGGAAATATAAGAGAACGCAGCAGGACGAAGAAAGGGAGGCATACCAAACTTCCCTAAGTGAAGGAGGAAAGGCAGTAAGGCAGACAAAGGCCCAAACTGAGGAAACACTGGCACGAACAGTAAAAGAAGGTGACAAGACTTTCTATAGATACATTAGTGAAAGGAGACAGTCCAGAGGGGGTATTGCTAAGGTCAAAGGGGATAAGGGGAAGTGTGAGGAGGAGGACCAAGGAAAAGCATCTATCCTAAATAGATACTTCTCCTCAGTATTTACTGAGGAGAAGGTAGGGCAGGGCCCACAGCTCAGCACCATAGACACAAGGGGGAGGGAGGTGTGCACTAGTCCCTTCACAAAAGAAAGAGTCCTACAAGAGCTCGCTAAGCTCAGGGTGAATTAGGCAATGGGACCTGATGCATACATCCCATGGTACTAAAGGAGCTAAGGGTGGCAGAACCATTATCAGAACTGTTTAGTGAGTCTCTGAGCACAGGAGAGGTCCCAGAAGACTGGAGAAGGGCTCATGTGATCCCGCTCCACAAGACTGGTAGCAGGGAGGAGGCACGGAACTACAGACCAATCAGTCTTACCTCAGTAGTGGGCAAGATTATGGAGGCACTCCTTAAGGAAAGGATAGTGCAACACCTGGAATGAATATGAGCACGTGATCCAAGACAGCATGGGTTTACAACAGGAAGGTCCTGTCAAACTAATTTCATAGAATTCTTTGACTGGGTAACCAGAGTGGTGGACCAAGGGGGAGCAGTTGATGTCGCCTACCTTGACTTCAGCAAAGCTTTCAATACTGTTCCACATAGAAGACTGATTAATAAGCTGGTAGGCTCGTGGTCAGAAGTCGATCAACTGGGTGGCAAACTGTTGACAGGCAGAAAACAGAGAGTGGTGGTAAATGGTATACAGCCAGAAGAGATGCAAGTCACAAGTGGGTACTTCAGGGGTTAGTCCTTGCGCCAGTCCTCTTCAATATCTTCATCAATGACACTGCAGATGGACTGGAGGGTAAGGTTTGTCTGTTTGCAGATGACACCAAGATCTGCAACAGAGTAGATGATCCAGATGGGGTGGGCAGAATTAGAAGAGATCTGGATAAACTTGCAAAATGGTTGGAGGAGTGGCAACTGGGGTTTAACGCAAAGAAGTGCAAGATCATGCACATAGGGAAGAGAAACCCTGAAGCCATCTATAGGTTGGGAGGGGAGTTGTTGGCAATCACAAGGGAAGAAAGAGACTTGGGCATCATCATCCCAGATAAGCTGAAATCATCCAAACAGACCACTAAAGCAGTAGGTAAGGGCTAGGGGGATGTTGGGGTGTATTAGTAAGGGTATCACAAGTCGTAAGAGGGAGGCAATAGTCCCTCTTTACAAGACACTAGTTAGGCCCCATCTGGAGTACTGCATGCAGTCCTGGAGGCCACACCTTCACAAGGACATTAACAAAGTGGAGGCAGTCCAGAGAAGGGCAACCAAAATGGTGCAGGGACTGCATCAGAAAACATATGAGGGCAGATTAACGGAGCTCAATATGTATACCCTAAAGGAAAGGAGGGAGAGAGGCGATATGATCGAAACATTCAAACACCTTTAGGGCATTAACAAGGTGAAAGAGTCTAACATGTTTTGTTTCAGTATAAGACCAATAGCAGGACAAGAGGACACAGCATGAAATTAGAGGGAGGCTGATTAAGGGGGGAATGTGAAGAAGTTGTTTTTCACAGAAAGGGTGGTGGATGAATGGAATGGCCTACCTCAGGAAGTGGTGGATATAAACACAGTGCAGGGCTTCAAACAGGCATGGGATAGGCATAAGGGAGCAATACAGATGAGCATGAATAGATAGGCCATTGACAGAGTAAAGGCCTATGGCACATTCATAGGGTAGAAAAAGAAATGGGCAGAGTGGATGGGCCTTACGGTCCTTATCTGTGGTCAACTTCTATGCTTCTATGTCACAAATAAAATGACATAGGTTAGGTATGTCAAAAAACTGAAATGATACTTAATGATATCACAGCTGAGCTATACAACGGTCTAACCTGAATTCTGAAGTCAAAATAGTTACAGATCCAATTCAAATTCAATACAGAATATGGTGCAAATAGTTACTGCTACAAAAAATTCTTATTTGGAAGGTTTGCATCTGAAAATGTGTGGTATAAACTGGACACGTAATGATCAAACTTATAATATGCCATTCAACTTAATTTGTGAGGGAGCAGAACCTTCTTAACTCGTATGATTTTGCCCACTCACTTAAGGAGATTAATAGCATATTCTGACTTAGGCTAGGAGTGGAAGGACTAGGAGCCCCAACTGACCAATTGTACAAATCACAGGGAGGGGTCTAAACCTAGAGACCACGCTATAACAAGCTACAGAAAATGGTCAGTCTCACTTACCACACATCAATCTTTTTCTTTGTCAAGAAAAAATGAGTTACTCATCTGTAACTGTAGTTCTAGGAGTGGTAATGGTAAATGGTGTACATCCACACTTCTGGCGGAATTCCTTTCCCCTTTAAGACTTACTGGAAGGTCTTTAAGCTGGCTCCTCCCACCCAGGTGGTATCCTTCTTGGCACCACGCCATGACGTCAGATCTGACCTGCTGGAAGCCAGACCAGTGTGCCACTTGCCAGGGAGGTCGGGTGGGTTGTGTGGACATACACCATATACCACTCCTAGAACTACAGTTACAGATGAGTAACTTGTTTTTCTAGGGGTGTGGATATGGTGTACTAGCCACACTTCTGGCAGACTCCTAGCAGTTCTCTAGGAGGAGGGGGCAAGGTGTACACCCCCATTTAGGTAAGAGAGATTGGAGAACTGAGGCCGCAAAATCAGCATCCCGGCGTGACTCAAGGTCGATGTGGTAATGGGAGATGAAGGTGTGTGCCGACTTCCAGGTAGCAGCCCTGCAAATCTCCTGTATAGGGACGTACCTAGAAGCAGCCACCAAGACAGCGGTATGTCTGGTGGAATGAGCCATGAGCCCTACGGGAGGCTCCCTACCAACCAACCCATAGCAGAAGTCGATGCAGGAGAATATCCATCACCCAATCACCTGCTTTAATGCTGGTCTGCCAGGTGTGGCTTCAGTGTAGATGACAAAGAGCCAACCGAACCTCTCCTGAACTCCAGCTATGCACTCCTTAAAATAGGAAATGCTCACCACAGATCCAGAGTATGGAGCCTGTGCTCCGGCCCCGAGGTGTGGTTTAAAGTCCCTGAGCCTCCGAGATGAGGCAGGGCATGAACCTGAAGGAAATGAGACCATGGACCGTGGATAAATTCTTCCTGATTCCAAGTCCACTGGCCTGAATGCATGGAGGAATCCTCTGAGTCTGAGAATTCGTCAAGACAGCCCCCCACCCTGTCCCTCCTAACTTTGTGGGCTTGTTGGCCCGAGTGACCGTGAACTGACAGCTGCTGAGGAAGCCTGGTAGTACAGGTGTCCCTGGATGGAGGACCATCCTTCAACTGAATCGGTGGGGGTTCCACCTGAATCGGGAGAGACCAGAACTGGCTGAGCCGGAACTGGTTCGGGCTGAGGCGGTGGCAGTCAAGGGAGTGCCAAAGAGGGAGCCCGCACCAACTTGGGTCCAGCACCCAAAAGGAGCTGTTGCCACATGAGCTCCTCGTAGTGCTGCCACAACTTGCAGTGGAGCCAGTCCTCCCCGAAGAGGAGGAATAACAGCGATACCGCTTGCCCAAATGCCGAAAGCATGAATGCGGACTATGACGAGAGCTACTCGACCTCAAGCTACGGGTTTGAGACCTCGACCACCAGTGGACTGGACGGCATGGAGAGGCCAGAACCGGAGAGGGGAGCCTGTTGCCCCCTGCAAGCTCAGTGTCCCATGGGTTAGGGACCTGAACAGCTGGCTGATCTGACCCGCCCTGGAATAGCAAGGTCAGGACCAGAGTCCTGGAGAGGGAGATATTCCCTCGTCCCCGACAACAGTTCAACTGGGTCAAAAATCTCGACCGGGCTGGTCGGCCTGCCTCAGGCTGACAGGCCCAGCGGGACATCGTGGGACCAGCAGCCTGGACAGAAATTTCAGCCAAACCAAATCATCATGGAACGCCGATGAAGCAGGAGCACGGGAATCCAAGGCCGAGAGCACTCACAATCCCACAACCCACGATGGGTCTTTTAACTTTGCCTTAGAATCCTTCTTGAATTTAGACTGAGAAGGGCCTCTTTGAGGGTGGGAAGGACTGGCATAAGTCCTGGAATGCACTGGTAAAAAGAGCGCCAGAGCTCTGTGGGACCAGTGTGGATATCAAGAAAAGAAATTACTCACCATAGTAATCTTGTTTCTTCAAAGGATCACTCATCATGATTAAACTTAATGCAGTCAGCCTCCTGTGTTGAACTGCTGAACTGCCCGGAGAAATGGAATTTACGCAAGTTATGGAATTCTCAGTTGGCTCATGCCACTTTCAAGCTGCTGCCCTAGCAACTGTTGCACTCTGAGTGCTTCAGATTTACGGAGCCTAATTGGGTAAAAGACCCACTAGCTAAAATTAACAACATTAAATAACATTTTGCCCTTTCAGGTCAAAACATCCTTAACCAACAAACCTAAGAAACTTTAAGACCACCTGGACACCAACTGGTTAAACAAAGTGAGTCTCTACCTTAGCCTACATATGAGAAAAAGAAAAAACACCATAATGCAGGGATGCAGAGCAACTTCTATAGGTTCTAGTAGGGGAGGTAGGGAGGGTTTTTAATTATAATGCGTGATCCCTTTGAAGAAACAAGATTACTATGGTGAGTAATTTTTTCTTCTAACCCCAGGAATCACTCATTATAATTAAACTTAATGCAGACTACCAAGCAGTACCTTTGGAGGTTGGGCAGAGAACCTATTTAGGAAACAAGCTCTGCAGTACTGCTGTACCAAACCTAGCATCACCTCTGGCTTGTAAGTCCAGGCTATAATGCTTTATGAAGGTGTGTACCGATTTCCATGTAGCTGCTTTGCAGATTTCCAGTAGTGGAATTTCTCTTGAAGCTGCCACTGAAGCAGCTGTGCCCCTGGTGGAGTGTGACTTCAGGCCCAGAGGAACCTGTTTACCCACCTCACTATAACAAAACTGTATACATACTACTATCCAGCGAGCAATTGTACATTTTGTTGCAGCTCTGCCCTTACCAACTTCACCAAATGTGAGGAAGAGCTGTGATTGACTTGTTCTGTAAGACTTGGTTCTGTCAGTGTAGTGGCTAAGTGCCCTTTTGACATCAAGGGAATGAAGTCTCCTTTCTGGAGAACTGGAGTTGTCTGTAAAGAAGACAGATAGAGTGATAGACTGATTCAAGTGAAAATCAGACACCACCTTGGGAAGAAATTTTCTATTAGTCCTAAGGACCACCTTGTCCCTGTGGAATGAGATGTAGTCCACATCTGAGCACAGGGCTTGTAATTCACTGATCCTTCTGGCTGAAGTAATGGCAACCAGGAAAACAGTTTTCCATGTGACGTACTTCAAATCTGCAGTTGCCATGGGTTCGAACGGCGCGTCCATGAGTTTAGCAATGCAAACATTTAGATTCCAGGTAGGAACTGGTTCCCTCAGGGAAGGGTGCAGAAGATTGAGGCCTTTAAAATATTTTCGAAATACCGGATGAGAGGCCATAGACCTCTCATTGCCAAGTGATAGGTAAGCAGAGAGTGAAGCTAGGCGGACCTTGAGGGTAGAAGGCTTCTGACCTAAGGAATGTAAATGTGTAAGATAATCTAGAAGAATAGCCAACTAGCCCTGGACAGGGTCACACCTGACCTGTGCACCATATAGTAAATCTTTTCCACTTAGAGGAATATGTCTTCTTAGTAGACGGCTTCCTGGAACCCCTAAGAACTGTCAGCACCTGTTCTGACAGGTTAAGGTTAGCAAATTCTAAGTCTTCAAGAGCCATGCCTTGAGTCTCAGTAATTTAAGATTGGGGTACAGGACCCTGCCCTGCGAGGAGGTTAATAGGTTGTTCCTCCTGGGCAGGTGGATATGGGGAGCCACTGACAGAGACAGTAGAAGAGAGTACCAGTGCTGTCTCGCCCAATCCGGAGCCACCAGTATCATTTTTGCTGGTTGGGACCTCAATTTCAGTAGGGTCCTGAATATCATAGGAAAGGGGGGAAATGCATACAGAAACCTCCCTGTCCAATCCAGGGCCATGGCATCCAGGGGAATTGTGCCCCTTAGAGGAGGCATGCAACAGTACATTGGAAGCTGGTAGTTTTCTGTGGAAGCAAAGAGATCCACCTCTGGAACGCCCCATTTCCTGAAAATTGTACTGAGTACCTGAGCATTCAGGCACCACTCATGGTGGTCTTGACTTATCCTGCTGAGAGAGTCTGCCAATACATTGTCCTTCCCTGGAAGGTGTATGGCTGACAGGGATACTCCCATGGAGTATACCAGGGACCACAGTCTCATTGCTTCTGTGCACAGCAGATCTGACCTGGTGCCTCCTTGCTTGTTGATGTAATACACGGTTGTGGTGTTGTCTGTTCTGACTTGCGCCACCTTGTTTTGCAGGTAAGGACCAAATGCTTTTAGAGCCAGGTAAACGGCCCTGAGCTCCAAGAGATTTATGTGCAACTGAGACTCTTGTGGGGACCATGTGCCACTTGCTGTGTGCTCCAACATGTGTGCCCCCCAACCTAGAAGTGAGGCATCTGTTGTGAGGATTACTGAGGGGTGTTCCCTTATAAAAGGTACACCCACTCTGAGGTTGTGCTCATCCAGCCACCATTGTAAAGCTTGGACTAAGCTTTTTGTGACTGGAACCAGTTTGGACATAGGATCCGTCCTTTGAGACCAGTACTGTCTGAGATGGAACTGAATATCTCTCATTTGAAACCTGGAGCCCATTACCACTGCAGTGGCAGATGCCATGTGGCCCAGCAGCCTGAGAAATTCTCTGGCTGGTTTGGGTCTCGGACACAAAGGATTTTGCAATCCACAGAATGCTTGTCACCCTGTTTTGTGGCAGGAAGGCTCTGCTTTGTCTGGTGTTTAATTCTGCTACAATAAACTCCAGCACCTGGGTGGACTTGCTGAGATTTCTGTTTGTTGATCAGAAATCTCAGGGACACTAATGTAGATTTTGTTAGTGCCAGTGACTGTGCTGCATTCTGCAGGGACTGTCCTACTACTAACCAGTCATCCAGATAGGGGAAGACTGTTACCCCTTGTTTCCTCAAAAACTCTACCACCACTGATAGGCACTTAGTAAAAACTCTTGGTGCTGAAGTCAGCCCAAAAGGGAGAGCTGCAAACTGATAATGGCCTGACGCCAGCCTGAATCTTAAGAATTTTGTGTGAGATGGTCTGATGGGAATGTGGAAATAAGCATCCCTTAAATCTAGGGAGGCTAGCAGTCTCCCCTTTGCAATGAGGGAATGATTATTGCAAAGTGACCATTTTGAACCTTGGTTTCAAAATGTACTTGTTCAGAAGTCTTAGATCCAAAATAGGTCGCCAATCACCTTTTTCTTCCTTATGAGGAAGTACCTGGAATAAAAACCTTTGCCCCTGCTTATCAAAGGCACTACCTCTACTGCTTTGATTGCCAGTAGATGCTTTACCTCTGCCTCCAACAGAATCCTGTGTGCAGTTGTTGTTGGAACAAAGGTTCTTGTTCTCAGCTTTGAAAGTGATTTGAAACTGAATGCCAGGCCCTGGCTCACTACCTCCAACGCTCACTTGTCTGTGGTAATGGAATGCCAAGCGTGAAGGTAATGAGCCAGTCTGCCACCTACTGGTGGTCCTGAAATAGGGGATGCGACCTGCACTAGTCCGTCAGGGGTTCTGTGTGGGCTGTGCCTGAACCTGTGGTGCAGGAGCCATTCTTCTCATGGCTCTCCTGCCCCTTCCTCTAAAATAACCTCTGGCCTGCTGTTGAGGCTGAGAGGCCTGCGCTTGAAAGAAAGGTCTGGGGTAAGAACCCCTACCCCTACCTCCCCTACTCTGGGGTCTGTAAAAGGTGGAAGGCCTATCTTTGGAATTGTTCCGATAGGTGGATTTATATTCCTCCACCTTCTTCATATATGCCTCTGTCTTATCCCCAAACAAAGAGTTGTTTTCCAGGGGAAAATCCATTGCTTTAGCATGTGTGTCTAAAGTCAGGTTGGTGGCTCTAAGCCAAGCGAACCTCCTAAGTGAAACAGACAAAGCCATTAACCTGGATGCAGCATCACTGGCATCCACTGCCATATGAAACTGGTAATTGGTAGCATCAAGTGCAGCCCTTGCTGTATCCTGTAATTCTACAGCCACTTCACCTGGAACCTTATCAGTCAAAGCTAGAACCGAGTTCCATAGAGCTTTTCAGTACTGCACTAAATATGCCATGTAATTGGCCTGCCTAACTAATAAAGAGGCAGCCATGTACCCTTTCTTCCCCGTAGCATCCATTTTTCTTGAGTCTTTGTATGGTGGATGGGTAGCCAAGGGGATCCTGGCCTTGTCACAGGCAGCAGCTTGTACTACTCCCTCAGGATCAGGATGAGTATAAAGAAAATCAGCTGTAGCTCTGTCAAGCTGATATTTCTTGTCAGCTTTCTTATCCACACCAGGGATAGAGGTTGGAGTTTTAAAAATCTGTAGTGCAGCCTTTTTTAAAGACTTATGCATGGGGAGAAGCAGACGTTTAGTGGGGGTTAACCCCATTATGTCCAGAAAATCTGCCTCCTCCATATCCTCTTCTGTTTCCTGAAGAGGGAGATTCAGAGTTTCCACCATGCTCTTGACAAAGGCATAGTGGGAGGAGTATTCCTCAGGTCCCCTAGGAGGGGACCCGAATTCTTGCTCAGGGGAACCCTCTGGATCTATAGGTTCCCCTTCAAAATCCTCCTCCCCAAACACTTCCAGCATTCCCTGCCTTGCTGGGGGCGTAGGAGGAACCGGGGCAGTCGGTGTAGGAACCGGGATTGCCCCCTGTAGGGCTTGTAGCACTTGAAGTGCCTTAGTAATGTCCTCAGCCGAGGGTATAATATGTTTGTCTGCTGGTAGTTCCTTAGCCTTCTCAGCTGGAGGCGAAGCAACATTTTTTTCTTTACACTTTTTCTTTAAAGGAACAGGTTCAGAGCTTGTTTCAAAGCCCTTTTGCTTCACCTTGTTCAGATTTATCTGAACTCTTGTCAGATCCTTGGCTTTACCTCCATCCTTTTTGGGAAGAGGAATAAGCAGAATTATCTACACTAGAAGCAGAAACAGAAGCCATCTCTTCTAAAATCTTAGACCTTTTCTTTAATGTTTTAGGGCAAAAGTCTTACAAATATCACAATTGGCAAATATATGACTTGTACCTAAACAAGAAATACACACAGAATGTCTGTCTGTTTTGCTATAAGTTGCCCACAAGACTAACAACATTTAAAACCTGTGGGTCCTGTGCTTTAGGTTTATCTAAATGGACCTCTGAAACTGATAGACAAAAAGATTACTTCACAAAAAAAACGTTATTTAAAATACTTCAGAACCGAGGTTCTTTAAACATAACTACTGCTAACAGTTCCTGGAACCGATCGCTATTCGGTTCCTGAAGAAAAAGGAACCGATAAAATACAGAAATTGAAACAAAAATAAAGTGATTCAAGGAACCGATCGCTAAATGTATAAAATAAAGCAAAACTGAGGTAAAAACTTCCCAAACAGACGTAGAACCCTCGTTCCAAGGAACTGTGAGGAACCGCAATAAAGACAAAAACTACTATAACACTAAAAAATGTACTAAACAATGTTTCTAAGGCAGCAATTGAAAATTAAACTAAAATTTAGTACTCATCCACAGATAAACTTTATTCTGAAGACAGTTCAAGGAGAGCTCTCCGGGACGTCCTTACTAGGCAGGCGGAGTAAAGAATCTGAAGCACTCAGAGTGCAACAGTTGCAAGGGCAGCAGTTTGAAAGTGGCATGAGCCAATTGAGAATTCCATAATTTGCATAAAATTCCATTTCTCTGGGCAGTTCAGCAGTTCAACACAGGAGGCTGACTGCATTAAGTTTAATCATAATGAGTGATTCCTGGGGTTAGAAGAGCCCACAGCCACCTGGGCGACAGCTTTCTCAAAAGCCGCCATTTGTTCAGCAGACCCGCTGCCACGATGACTGCCTTACAGGCATCCTTGGAGAGAATGGGAGGATCTCGCTCATCCGGGCGACCCAGTGAAAGTCTAGTGTACCGGTCCTCCAGGGTGAAGGGATGTAGAGTGTGGCACGGGCCGCAAGCCTGGAGGTCGTGCTCCTGGCCCAGGCAATACATTCATGTGGAGTGAGGGTCTGTGCGGTATTTTCTGCTCGCACAGACAAAGCCTGAAACCGGGTGCCGACTTCGGAGCAGAGGAGTCGGTGGTACAAACACTGAAAACTACGAAGCAGCCTAAAGACCAAAAAGTTTTATATTTTTGTTGAAACGAAGATAGGGCCTACAAAAACACAGAGCACAATGGAGGGAACCTGTCTTTTCAAGTGAAAAGGAAGATCTGATGGCATGGGGCAGTGCCGAGGATACCACCCAGGTGGGTGGGAGAAGCCAGGTTAAAGACTTCCTGGCAAGTCTTAAAGGGGAAAGGAATTCTGTCAGAAGTGTGGATAGTACACTAAATCTATGCCCCTAGTAAAAAGGTTACTCATCTGTAACTGTAATTCTAGGAGTGGTATATAGTTCAGAGCCACACAATGATAGTTCCACTGGAATTACTGATTTGTCGGAACATCTTTAAGCTAACTCCTCCCACCACCCGGTGGTATATCCTCTGACTCTGCCCCATGACATCAGATCTTGCACGCTGCAAGTAGGGATCCTTGTGCCATTTGCCAGGGGAGGCCAGCCTATGTGATCAGCATATTTGCAATATGTCACATAGAAAACTGTGTTTATGGTAACAATCACTTCTACTAGAAGAATAAGTGAGTTGCAAGCACTGTGTGTGGAAAAGGATTATTTATCCTTTCATAATGATAAAGTAGTACTTTGTACTAACAGAAGCTTTCTCCCTAAGGTGGTTTCTGATTTCCACTTGAATCAGTCCATTACACTGCCAGTCTTCTTCACAGAATGTGCCAGTTCAGGAGAGCGCAGGCTCCACAGTCTGGATGTTAAAAGAGCATTGAGTTATTATCTAACTCATACCAAGGATCAGAGAGCTGATAAACAGCAACTTTTTCTCACTTATGGGGATGTGAAAAGGGCACTCCAGCCTCTAAGAGATCAATCTCGCTGGATAGTTCAGTGCATTCAGTTTTGTTATACTAATCTGGAAAACAGGCCTCAGCAGGCCTCAGGGCCCCTCTACCAGGGGCACAGCTGCTTCTATAGCAGCTTCTAGGATATTCCCTGCTGGAGATCTGTAAAGCAGCTACCTGGAGGTCAGTACACACCTTTACTAAACATTATAGTTTTGACTTGCAGTCCAGAAGTGATGCCAGGTTTGGCACAGCAGTCATATAGAGCTTCTTTCCTAGTAGGTTCTCTGCCCACCTCCAAAGTTACTGCTTTGAAGTCTGCAGAGAGTTATAGAATATGGGAAGAATACATGGGGTTAGAAGAAAAAATTACTCACCTTAGTAATCTTGTTTCTTCCAATGTATTCTTCCATATTCAAAACTCTCCTCCTTCCTCCCATTCCAGAACCAGAGCCTCTGTATGGTCTTCTTAATTGACAGTCCCAAACACAGGCACACTTATTTTAATCCTGTGGGGTTGTTTTTCATACTTACCTTTCTTTTCCCAGGTGATTCTGGGTGTTTCAGAATCGCCTGATACTATAATCATTGGTATCAGTGGTAGGGTTAGTATAGAACAGTTTGTCTATATCAAGCAGTTTTTGAGCTTGAGTCACTTACTAAGGTTGCCTTGTGGGCTTCCTAGAAATCTGAGACATTGATGGAATGTACAGCAGATGAGGGAGCAGTTTGAATGTCTCACGTGCCAGTGATTCCATCATTAGCATATAGTTCCATCTCCGGCAGTTCTACTGAGCAGGCTAGTGCAGAGAGTGAGGAATATGAGAAGAATACATGGGGTTAGAAAAACAGGTTACTCACCTGTAAAAGTAGTTATAGGAGTGGTATATGATGTACTTCGATACTTCTGGCAGTACTAATTTCCTCTTTAAATCCTGCCGTAACGTCTTCAAGCTGGCTCCTCCCACCCGGATGGTAACTTCCCTAGCGCCACTCCGTGATGTCAGATCTTGCCCACTGGAAGTAAGATTGATGTGCCACTTGCCAGGGGAGGTCAGGTGGGTCAGTGTGGATGTGCATCATATACCACTCCTAGAACTACTGTTACAGGTGAGTAACCTGTTTTTCTAGGGACGTGATATGATTTACCTATCCACACTCTGGTAGACTCCTAGCAGTTCTCCTTGAGGAGGGGGGCAAGGAGCACACTCCCTACTTAGGAAACAGAGACTGGAGAACTGAGGCCCCAGAACCAGCATCCCGGGCGTGACTCAAGGCCAGTGGGAGATGAAGGTCTGTGCTGACTTCCCGTAGCAGCCCTGCAGATTTCCTGGATAGGACGCCCCTGGAAACAGCCACTGAGGCAGTGGTATAACGGGTGAAATGAGCCCTTAGCCCTACAGAAGGCTCCCTACCCACCAACCTATAGCAGAGGTCAATGGAAGATACAATCCACCTGCCAATCATCTGATTAGCTGCTGGTCTGTCACGTGCAGCTTCAGTGTAGGTGACAAATAGCTGGCGAACCTCTCCCCAAACTCCAGCCATGTGCTCCTTGTAATTGGCGAGCTTGTGCCACAGGTCCAAAGAATGGAGCATGTGCCTGGCCTCCGAGGTGGTTGGTGAAGTACACTGGGAGATTCATCACCTAGTTAAGGTGGAAATTTGACACAACCTTTGGACTGAGGTGAAGGACAACCTTGTCCCTGTGGAAGACCAGGAAGGAGACTCCAACGAGATCCCTTGAGCTCACTGATCCTTCTGGCTGACATGATAGCCACCAAGAAGGCAGTCTTCCATGATAGACAAGACATTTCACACCTGTGCATCGGTTCGAATGGCTTGCCCATGAGCTTTGCCAACACCAGCAACAAGTCACAAGGTGGTGGTGGTTCACGACTGAGGGGAAACGTGTCAAGGCCCATAAAGCACATCACCTTCTCCTGTGCAACCAACTGTGTCCTAGCCCACCCTGATAAGCAGAGATGGCTGCCAGGTGCACCTTAAGGGTCACCACCTGAAGGCTCAAATTAGAGAGGGTCAAAGGTAGTCAAGAATGTTAGCCACTGGGCAAGATAAGGGTCCAGCCCCTGCCCTGGCATCAAATGGAGAACCTCTTCTATTTGAAGGCATAACATTTTTAGGTTGACTCCTTCCGAGATGCCTTAACCACAGTGAGGACATCGTCAAGGAGACCTAGAGCCTGGAACTGTAGTCATTCAGGAACCAGGCTATCAGGTGCAGGGATTGAAGGTCTGGGTGGAGTACCTTCCCTGATTGTAAGAAAGCAGATCTGAGTGTAGAGGAAGATGCCTCGAAGCCTGCTGATGAGGCAGAGGAGATTGTAGCCAAACTGGTGGGGCAGTCTGGAGCCATCAGGATCATTTGTTCCTTGTCCCTCCTGGCTTTGAGCAACACCTTGTGGATCAAGGGAAAAAGAGGGAAGGCATAGAGAAGGCATCCCCCTGCCGCATTCCCTGTTGAGGGTGGTGGGCAAAGTATAGCCTCAGCTTTGCATTCTCCCTGGAGGCAGACAGATCCACCAGAGGGGTGCCTCACTGGGAGAACAGGCTGTGTACTAACTCTGGATGGAGAGACCACTCATGAGATGTCTCGCCTACCCCGCTGAGGGTGTGGCATTCACCAGCTGGTTAGATATGACGGCCACATGGACGGCTAGGAGGTCGGTGTCCAAGCTGAGCATGAGGGTCCAGCTGCAGAGAGATTCCCCGCACAGATGAAGGGAATTTGTCCAGCCCTGCTTGTTGAGGTAGTACATAGTCATGTTGTCCATCTGGACCTGAATGGCCTGACCCCAAATATGTGGAGTAAAGGCTGTCAGCGCCAACCAAACTTCCCAGAGCTCCAGCAGGCTGATATGGCATCGGGACTCCTTGGGATCTAGAGCCCATGGACTCTATGGTCCCCAGCCCATCAGGGAGGCATCAGTCATCAGGATGACCATCAACTCTGGGATTACAAATGGGACCCTTCCTGCAGATGTTCTGGGATTAACCACCACTACAGGGTGTCCCACATCAGCTTGGTCACAGTGACCAGCTGGTCAAAGTGGCCCTTGCACTTAGACCACTGGCGGGCAAGCTCCCATTCCAGAGAGCGCATTCTCCAATGGGCCCAATGGATCATGCTGGTGCAAGCCGCCATGTAGCCCAAAAGGCACAGGAAGTCCTATGCAGGGCACAACTGCCCAACCCAAAATAATCCAGCAAAGAAGGAGGGAGCCTCCACCCTGTCCACCGGAAGCCGAGCCCTGGCTCTGCAACAGTCGAGCTCCACCCCAATGCAATGAATCACCTGCAAGGGCACGAGTTCCGACTGGGCCCTGTTGACCAGGAGGCCAAGGGAGATGCAGGTCCGAAGGGCCAGGTCACTGGACCACTCCACCTCCTCCCAGGAGGGACCCGCAATCAGCCAGTCGTTCAGGTAGGGGTAATCTGCATCCCACGGTGCCTGAGGTGAGCTGCCACCATTGCGATGCATTTGGTGAAGACCCTGGTGGATGAGGACAGGCAATGGCATGGCCTGGAACTTGTAAAGGATACCCTCCGCATAGAACTATAGGAACCGGTGGTGGGACGGACGGATTGGGACATGGAAGAATATGGCCGGAAGATCCAGAGAACAGAACCACATGCTCTACTTAAAAGATGGTATGATCTGAGACAGAGTGACCATCCTGCAGGTGTGCGGTTGAAGAAACTTATTCAGGTCATGCAGATCTAAGATGGGGAGCCAGACCCCTGTATGTTTTGGCACCGAGCAGTACCTGGAGACAAACTCTGGGTGTACTGGAGGGTCCAAGACAGGGTCATGACCCCTTGCAGAGGAGCTGAGCAATGTCGTCCAAAGGGCTGACAGAATGTTGATGGACACCATATCCTCCCATTGGGCACAGGCTCGGCAAGGTGAGTAAATCTCGAGAGGCAGACCCTGACTGACCACTTTGAGAGCCCACCTGTCTGTGGTGACAGCGGATCAGGCAGAAAGGAAGTGGTGGAGTCAGCCTCCAACAGGAGGACATAGGGGTGTCAGGACTGACATGGGGAGGTACCCCCATCCCATCACTGGGCAGGCTTGGAGGCAGAGAAGGGGCCAGCTGAAGGGCCACCAGGACTGCAACCGCCTGGCTTCTGGACGATGGATGCAACGGACTTCAGCTGGGGACGCCAAGACTGAGCCTGCTGCCCAGCCAGGGCCTGGGATGGTTTGCTTGCAGGGGCAGAAAGGAGCTGAAAGTGCTTCTTCTCCTGAGCTTTAGAGACCTTGGGATCCTTCTTGGTGGAGGTCACCGAGTCCAAGGCGGCACTGGACTTCTCTATCTGAGTGAGGTGCCCTTTGACCCTTGGCCCAAACAAGTCAGTGCCCAAGAAGGGGACATCCAACAACTTGTGCTGGGTAACCGCCGTGAAGGTCAAGATCCTTAGTTAGCCATGACCTTCGACACATGGTACCTGCAGCTGCCACGGAACTAGTGTAAGATTCGACAATATCCATGGCTGTCTGTAGCTGCTGATTAGCCACAGCTCAGCCCTGATCCCAGACCTGCTTGACAATAGTCTGCAAGTCAGACGGAAGATGAGGAAGCACCTCATCAAGTGTGACCAAAAGGGCATGGGCGAAATGGGCCATTAAAAGGGCCAAACATGCCTGATGAAGGCCAAGAAAGGAGGCAGCATGGACCTTTTTGGCCATGTAATCCAATGTCTTAGATTCCTTATTGGAGGTTTATCCACGTCCCCGACATACGCAATGCGCTGGAACGCAGAGTCGGCCACAAGGCCCTCAGCTGAGGGGTGCTCTGTGAAACCCAAAAGGGACCAGTAGGGACAGCATACTTGCAGGCCATCCGGGCCAACGGCACTGGACAAAAGGCTGGATGCTGCCAGAGCTCCAGAGCAGGGCCAAGAATGGCCTCTGCGACTGGGAGTCGAGAATCTCGGTGAGTGGGTACCTAGCCTGTTTTTGGACGGGTTCCATTGGCAACCCGTGGATTCTGAGATAAGGCGGAGGAGGCCCATGAAAGAGGTGGAGTCGTGCTCCTCCAACATATCCTCCACTGACTCCACATCCACCGGATGGGTGTGCAGAGAGGAGCCCTCAGACTCCAAGGATTCATCAAATAAAGGGCGACCGCCAGAGTCCCCGTTGACCTACGGGGTCTGTCTGGAGTGTTGGTGACCGACAGCCGATGAAGAAGCCTCAGTGCCATCTGGGCATCCTTTGGGGAGGTCCAAACTTTGGTTGTTTCAGTGGCAGCTCCACTACAACTGGTGGAAAAGCCGGAGGAGGCCGAACTGACTCCTGCCAAACCAGGGTGGACTGGGGCCTCTGTGGCAAGAGCTAAGCGATGGCTGGGGTAGAGACCGGGACAGGCTTCACCCCAGTGAACATTAGCTGGTGCCACATGAGCTCCTTGTTGCTTTGATGCATTCTGCAGCAGAGCCTTTCCTCGTCCGAGGAGGAAGAAAAGGAGGAATACCCGCTTGCCCGAATGTTGAGAGAGGGAACGTCGATAACAACACAGGCTGCTTGACCCGGGACTTTGGGATCAGGACCTTGACTGTTGGGGCCGCTGACAGCAGGTCTCAGAGGGAGGCAGAAAAAGCCAGGGATCCTCCAAGTCCACTGGATCCTGAGGGAGACGAGGCGAATCAGCAGGCTGGTCCGATCCTCCCTGGGAGGTAACAGGCAGGACTGGAGTCCTTGAAATGGAGGTATCGGCCTTGTCTTGCAACAAGTCGAGCGGCTCAAGAAGTATCTCAACAGGAAGGTCAGCCTGCATCTTGACTAACTGGCCTGACGGGGAGACCATAGAGCCAGCAGGCTGAGCCGAAGGATTGACTATAGTCAAAACCTCCATGGAAGCGCGGGAATCCGAGGCCCGAGAGTGCTAGTGATCCCATGATCAATGGAGAGACTTCTTTTTAGCCTCTTTCTTTGATTTGGATTTCATGCCCGAGGAAAGACCCTGCTCAAGAGTGGGAAGGGCCTGGCACAAGTCTCTAAATACCCCTGAAAAGAAGGCACCTAAAGGGAGTGGCAAAAAGGCCAAAGCCGTAGAAGCATACTCCACAGCCTGCGCAGCAGCTTCTTCAAATGCTGCAAGCTGTTCAGCAGACCCTGCAGCTGCGGAGACTGCCCACAGGCATCCTTAGACTTAACAGGAGGATCCCATTTGTTGGGATGCCCCAGAAGTCGAATGTGATGGTCTTCCAATGTAGAAGAATGCAAGGTGCAACACAGGAGGCAGAATAGCACAGTGGTTTAAGGCTCTGAGTTGCAAACCTGGAGACCTGGGTTTGAATCCCACAGCCTCCACTTGCATACTGTGTGACCCTGAGCAAGTCACTTAATTTCCTTGTGCTCCCAGGTCGTACCTGTAAACAAGCTTTCAGCTTAGCATGTCTCTCCTGGTTAAACAAATAACGAAAAAACAAAACAAAAACATGCTGCACACCTGGGGCTTGTGCTCGAGGCCTAGGCAGTAGACGCACATAGTGTGCGGGTCCGTCCAGGACATCTGCTCACACACACACTTCTTGAAACTGGGAGTCTGAGTTTGCATCGTCCATCACGGGAGAGGTGCAGTAGATCGCCTGAAGAGGAAAAGTCACAATTCGAAAGTTTTGAAAACAAAGGGCCTACTCAGCGCGACAGCAGTAAGGAGGGAACCTTCTTCTTCCAACAGAAAGAAAGATCTGACATCACGGGTGGCACTAGGGGAGTTATCACCCGGGGTGGGTGGGAGGAGCCAGCTTGAAGACGTTCCAGCAGGATTTAAAGGGGAAAGGAACACTGCCAGAAATGTGGATAGGTACATCTTACTCACATCCCTAGAACTTACTTTTCTAGGAGTGTGGATACAGTTCACTATCCACAAGATGGCAGACTTCCAGCAGTTCTCCAGGAAGGGGGCACAGTGCACCCTCATTTGGTGAATAGATACTGGAGAACCAAGGACCTGAAAGCAGCATCCCAGCAAGACTTAAGGTTGATGCTGTGATGGAGAAGAAGGTCTGTGCTGACTTCCAGGTGGCAGTCCTGCAGATCTGCTAGATAGGGACGCCGGTGGAAGAAACCCAGGAGTCAGCAGTAGGTCTGGTGGAATGAGCCCTAAGCCCACAGGAGGCTCACTACCAGCCAACCTATAGAAGAGGTGGATGAGGATGTTATCCACCTGGCGATCATCTGCTTGTCTGCAGTCTGCCAGATGTGGCTTCAGTGTATATTACAAACAGCTGGCAGGCCTCAGCCCGAACTCCAGCCATGTGCTCCTTGTAACAGGACAGTGCCCTCCACAGATCTAGGGAATGGAGCCTGTGATTGGCCTCTGAAGATAGGTTGTTAAAGTATACCAGTAAGTTAATTACCTAGTTAAGGTGAAATTCTGATGCTACCTTCAGAAGAACTTAGTAGGGGTGAAAAGACGACTTTAACCCTGTGGAAGACGAGGTAAGGAGACTCCACTGATAGCACCAGGAACTCACTGATCCTTCTGACCGATGCAATGCCTACCAAACCAAGAAGGCTGTCTTCCACAACAGGTGAGACATGTCACATCTGTGCATAGCCTCAAATGGCTTGTCCATGAGCACAGTCATCACTGGCAGTAGGATCTATGGTGGTGGTGGTTCATGCACCTGAGGAGACAGGAGGTCAAAGCCTTGAAAAAGCGCCTGACCACCTTCTCCTAAGCCACTGCTGACATACTAGCCTACACCTGAATGCAGAGATGGCTGCCATGTGCACCTTGAGGGTCGCCTCACAGTCTCAACTGACAGAGGGACCAGAGGTACTCCAGAAAACTAGCCACAGGGCAGGCAAGGGGGATCAAGCTCCCTGCCCTGACACCATATGGAGATTTTTTTTCCATTTAAAGGTGTAGCACTGGTGAATCGACTCTTTTCGGGAGGCCTACATAACATGAAGCACACTTTCCGAAAGACCCAAAGCATGGAACTCTAGCCACACAGGAAACAGGCTGTAAGGTGCAGGGACTGAAGGTCTCATTATAGGGCCTTTCCAAGCTGTTTGGTTAGCAGGTCCAGATGGAAAGGCAACCACCACAGATGTCTGCAGCTGAGGCTGAGTAAGTCCAAGTACTAGACTGTTATGGCCGGTCTGGAGCTATCAGGATCATCCATGCTTTGTCCTTCCTGACCACCACCTAGTGGATCAAGGGGAAGGGAGGAAAGGTATATACAAGGCCTGCGGTCCACAGTGTCATGGACTTGGGGAAGGGGGCACAAAACAGACTCAGTTTTGTGTTCTCCCAGGAGGAAACAGATCTACCCTTGGACTTCCCCACTAGAAGAACAGATGACTTACCACCACTCGGCTGAAAGTGTCTACCAGTTGACTTAGAATTCCAACACACTGACTGCAAGGAGATCAGCACCCAGAATGCGCACAATGGTCCAGGTGTGGAGCACCTCCAGACACAAGGAAAGGGAGTGAGTTCCACCCTGCCTGGTTGTGGTGGTGTCTGTCTGGACCTGCTTGACTTGACCCCTGACTAGAGGAGTGAATTCTTTCAGAGCTAGCCGCACTGCACAAAGATCTAGCAGGTTGATGTGGTGTAGGGACTCGTAGGATGACCCGAACCAGTGGGCTCTACGGTACCCCAGGTGTGCTCCCCACCCGACCAGTGACATGTTTGTCGTGAGTATGTTGGTCGGTTCTGGGTGGACAAATGGGACTCCTTGCTCCAGATGTTCTGGAATCAGCCACCACTGGATGGCATCCCACACTGGCTGGGACTCTGTGACCGGTGGGTCCAAGTGGCCTAAATGTTGAGACCACTGATGGCCCAACTCTCAATGCAGGTGGCACATCCACCAGCGGGCTCACCGGACCACGCTGGTTCAGGATATCATGTAACCTAGCAGTCACAGGAAGTCCTGAGTAGGGTGCGAGAGCCTAACCTGAAATAATTAGATAAAGGAGGCAAGATCCAGTGCCCGGTTCACAGACAGGCAGGCCTTGGCCTGCAGGAAGTCTAGCTCTGCCCTAATTAAATGAATCACCTGTTAAGGGATCAGTTCGGACTTGGCCGGGTTGACCAGCAGGTCCAAGATTCTGCAGGTCTAGGGACAAGATCCCTGGACCACTCCACGGCCTCCTTGGATGGGCCTGGTGATCAGCCAGTAGTCCAGAAAGGGATACACCTGATGCTCCACACCTCAGGAAGGCTGTCACCACTGCCATGCACTTGGGGAGTGACCTAAAGTTCAAAGGGCATGACCTGAACTTAGAGAGAACCCCTTCTGTGTAGAACTGGAGGTACCACCAGTGGGATGGACTGGGATGTGGAGAACGATCTTGAAGTCCATAGAGCAGAACCACATGCCCTGCTCCTGGGATGGAATGATTTCATTCAGGGTTGCCATCCTGAACTTGCACTTCTGCATATACTGTTTAAGACTGTGCAGATCCACTATTGGGTGCCAGTCCCATCTGTTTTGGAACCAGGAGAAGTACCTGGGCGGTACCCGACTTGCTAGGGTGTCTGGGACATGGGCACTAGCCCATTTTGCAAGGAGCTGAGTGATGCCCTCCCTCAGGACGAACAGTGTGTCCTGCAACACTGAGGACTCCTGAGGAGCATGGGATCAGTACAGTGGGAGAGCCCTGAAATCTAGAGGCAACTCTCTGCCTATCACCTCTAAGATCCACTTGTCCTTAGTAATAATGGACTAACGTGGTCAGAAGTGGTGAAGCCAACCCCCCCCATAGGCAACTGGATCAGGAGTGACTGGTCAGCTGGGAGACTGACACCCCCCAACCCATCAATGGGCAGCTTTGGAAAGGGGCACCAGCCACTGGGGCTAGAGGGGCACCACTTCCCCTACCCCAGCCTCTTTTCAGCCCTTGTCAGAAAACTTGGCCTTGGGACACCAGGCTTGGTACTGCTCCTGCTGGGGCTACTGCTGCTGAGACTGCCGAGGCTGAAAGGACCACAACTGAAACAGCTCTTTTAGGTTTCTGCCCCTTAGGTTCTTGTGGGATAAAGCTAATGAGTCCAGGGTGGCAGTGGACTTCTCAGTCCTTCCACCCCAAGCCAAAGAGGTCAGTGCCCAAGAAGGGATGCTGGCCAGCTTATGCCGCGGTCTGCAGTAAAGGTGGACAGCCACAGCCAGGTCCTGAGACACATTGCAATGGCAACTGCCATAAGACAGGCTCAGGAGTCACTTATGTCCAAGGCCATCTGGAGCTGGTGTTTAGCCAGCGCTTGACCCCTGGCCTCTGACCAACTTAACCGACAGCTGCTTGTCTGCAGGAAGGTGAGGAGGACATTATTCAGTACTCCCATCAAGGAGTGACCAAAGTTGGTGTAGTTCACCTGGTGGAGACCAAGAGTGAAAGTGCCACAGACCTTCTTGAACGCATGGTCAAGCTTTAGATTCTTTGCCAGGGCTTGTCCACATCCTCTTGAACCCCTGGACTTCTGGAATGCCAAGTCCGCAACCAGACCCTTGGTTAAGGGATGGTCTGAGAACCCCAAAAGGGACTCCACAAGAGGTGCATTCCGTGAACCATATGAGTGGAGGGCACCGGCAGGATGCTGGGTGCCAGAGCTCCAGGATCAGTCCCAAAATGGCCTCAGCTAAGGGAAAGGTGACCACTGAGGACTGTCCTTGTCATCATCAAAGGGATATTTAGCCCACTTCTGGACTGGCCCAATGACACATTTATTGACTCTGACATCAGTCCGAGAAGAGCCCCAAATAACAGTGGCCCATGGTCAGTAGTCATCTCCTCAATAGAAGCCCGTTGAAGGTATGCATCCTCGATGATAGCATGGACAACCCATCCGAAGTTATCAGAGGACGCCTCAAAATGGCCCATGACCATTTGCAGTGTCTTCTGAATGGGTGATTTCACCAACAGCCAATACAGCAAGGCTGCAATTGAGGTAGTTCCACCTGCAAGAGGGAGAGACAGATGCAGGAGACATCTGTTGAGGGTGGACCAGCATGGGCATGACTTCAACTGCCAGTTAACTACAGATGTCAGGGTAGAGACCTACCCTGCAATGGTCCATAGCTGCCAGAGAAGACTAATAGCACCACCACATACTGCAGTAGTGCCTCTCCTTGTCCAAGGATGAGGAAGTTGAGAACCGTTAACAGTGGTGCATCCCCTGGCCGGCCCCGTGGCGCTGAGAGCTGAGGCACTGGATACCTTACCTTGCGCTACACCGGCGACCCATGTTCGGGAATGAGCACAGGCCGCTGGGGGTCGGCAGGGGAGGAAAAGGATTGAGCGTCCGATGGACTGCTCTCCTTCTCTGGGGAGGGGGCCCTCAGTGGTTGGTGCTTGCCTGCTCCCTAGCGGAGGCTGGGGGATAGGGTGCTGTGCTGGGGGAGGAGGAGGTGGGGCAGACGATTAGAGGGAGTGCATGCAGACATGTGCAAGCTCCTCTTTGTGGGTGTCTTTGCGTGCCTCAAACTAATGATGAGAAACTAGGAAAAAGATGCTGCAGCACAATGGTGGAGGGCGCCTCGCAGGCTCTGCTCCCTGCCAGCCACAGCGCTGGCCACACTGAATCCAGTCTCCAGAGGGGTTGGGGAACCCTGCTGGCTCCAGACAGTAACAAAAAAAACAAAACAAAACAATGGCGCATCCCAGCTCGAGCAGGATCGAGAGCGTGAGCGTGCCTCGATCACGACCTTCTACCCGAGGGCCGATGACAAGGAGAAGCCACCGGAGGGTCGATACAGACCACATGCCAAGGTGCATGGACAAGCATCTGCGTCGGTGGCAAGACCGCCAGTGAAGGCTGATACTAAATGGAACTGGTCGGGGACACCAACTGGTCCACGTATTCCTGGGTGAGGACTGGAAAAACGGAGTCTTGGAGATCGACTCCTCTTCAATCCCCACCGACAACTGGTGGAAGGGGTCGAGAAAAATCTCAATTGCCAGACTGGCTGGAGTTGAGATCGACAAGCCCAGTGAGGGCACTAGGGAGCTGTCAACTGAGCCCTTGACCACATTCAACTTCAAGCGCTCGATGCAGGTTGAGTAGTCAGCGAAGTCGAGGGAGCGGGAGGACCTTCATCTCTTCTGGTCCCACAAACAGCAGCGCTTGCGCTCATACTATGGTGGACAGAGCTCTTCTCATAGACCTCGACGGCCCTGCACATCTCATGAAAATCTTTGATGAATGACCCTCTGATGCTGGCCCCAGCCAGGAGTGGAGCTGAGGTCGAAGAGGTGCCCACCACAGCAGCCTCTGCTTTTTCTGTGACTACAAACTGAGTCACTGACCATGCCACAGTGGAAGTTGGCTTGAAAACTTTTGCCTGGAGCTTCAGATCCCTGTCTGCCTGCCAGCTAAAAAGAAGCCAAGCTACACAATCCTCCAGAGAAGAAGGCAGCATCGTGTGACACAGGCCATAGCCAGCTTTATCATGTGCAGCCCCTAAACAGTAGAGGCAAGACACGTGTGGGTTGTCTTCGACATCTCCTGTCGGCACATGATGCGGAACTTGAAGCCGTGATCAGGCTTCGCTTCCTCAGAGTCCATCTTTCGGTCGATGAGGCAAAGCTGGAGTGAAGAAGAGAAAAGGCAGTCCAAGAACAATCGCAGTTTGTTTTATTAAATTGAGAAATTCCAATTATGCATTTGGTAGCCTACAAATGCTGCAGAGCTGAGAAACAGAACACCAGACACTTCCGTGGAAAGGAAGATGTGATGTCACAGGGCAGAGCCACAGGATATACCAGCCGGGTGGTGGGAGGAGCTTAGCTGGAAGATGTTCCGACAAATCAGCAATGTGGGAACTGCCATCGGTGGATAGTGAACTTTACCCATGCCCCTAGAAAAACTGTTTTTTTGTCAATTTATCCTGCATGCTATCTCAAAATCACCAACGTGTTGTAACCCATGCTACTTCCTGTTGTCCATCTTGATGAAGTAGCCTGGACTACGAAACAGTGATTTTGAGAAGACACGCAGGATAAATTGATAAAAGAAAACAAATGTTTTCTTGGTAAAGAAAAGACTGCTGTGCGGTGAGGGAGTGAGTCTGTGCATTTACTTTAGCTTGATATTCCGACTCAGGCTTCTCATTTACATATTAAATTTCCAGAGGATGGCCCAAGTGAGATACAACATCCCGTTTTTCATGAACAATTACTATGAAATTGAGACAGGCCCAGCATAAAAGCATGAACAGCGTCAACTTGCACCCTCCCATCCATGGGAAAGTCATCAGTCAGTGTCCTGAACTTCCAGGGCAGTGATGTCTTAAGGCATCTATGTTCCTGTTTTGCTGCCAAGGGGATAATTATCACAACCTTGCTCCATACCTGATCCACTATTGTACCCTACATTTCAGTATCAGACTCCTTATCTTGGAGGGTATAATTTGCTTTGCCAACATGTTTTTGTTTTATTTTTTAGTAAAAATTCTGGATTTGAACACAAATGCAATACATATAGTTAATGAAAGAAAATCAAGACTGATAATATGCTATTTATACTCGTAAACTGTGTCATAGTTTGGCTAGCAGCCTGTTGGATGTTTCAGAGCGAGGACAGGAATGAACACATGCCACAGACTGAAGAGGAACACATGCTGAAATGGTTTCATACCTGTCTATCTGTTGAATTTGTATCCTTATCAATGGCATCATATTTGGCTTGGATGTCTCCCTGATATGGAAAAGAAAAAAGGAGCAAACAGTAATTGAGAGGTAATGCTGAACTGCAGAATCTTATTCTCTATTGCTGCACCCACCATCTGGAACAGACTTCTTGCCTCTGACTCACTTTCCTGTTCAAAGTTCCATCTCAAAACATACCTTTTCTCTTTTGAGTAGGACTACTAATACCGCCCGATAAACACTGCCAATTCTGCCCGGCTCAACTCTGATATTGATCAATACAATACAGTCACTGTTCCCTGTTTCTGTTTAAATTAACTACAGTACTGCATAATTGTACTTGTCACGTCTAGTTCTTGTAAAGAGTTTGGGATATAAAGACACTACATAAAACAGCTTACTCCCTCCTTTTACCAGTAACAAAAAAAACTTACAGTCTGCCATAAAAATCTATGGACCACCTATCCATGCCCAGTGACAACGCTGTATGCGCTGCGCTGCTTCTCCTGCAGGCTCTGCCTTCTAGCAAAGCTATGCATGCATGTTTAGAGCACTGCTGTACTGATGGAGAAGCTGCACGATGGCAGACAGCATTACTACAGCACACAGAGGGATGGCCCACAGATTGTTATGGCAGTCAGAAATTCCATCACAGGGAACAGAGTGTAAGTGATTACATGCGAGGGGAAAGGGGTAAAAGATCAAAACTGGCACAAGTGTCACCAAACAGGTGGGGGTAGGGCAGAAAAGCTCTGATGATTGGGGGTTACAATTCAAACCAATTTAGATGCATATATTATTATAAATAATAAATGGAAAACGATACATAACTCAGCATGTAATTCCATCTCTGGATTCTAATGGTTATATAAACCACTAGATCTTCAACCTCATGTTTCTTTATGCCATTAGAACCCCTTGATTGAATTACTGCCTTGTTACCTATGGTTGTCCATCTATTATCATCTTTGTTATACAGTCTACAAAGTATAAGAGTTGGATACAAACAGGACCATAGTGAGTAAACAGCAATCTGAAGTTTAAGGTAAAATATATTAAAGAATATTGGATGTGGTTACTAAACTAAGCATTCACATAATTTGTAACATGGCAATAAATGCCTTAGTCAAACAGTGTATTCCTATTCGTTAAAAGAATACAAGATCCGGGTCGCTGGAGGGCTAGCCGGGGAAGAGATGGCTTGAGCGTCCCACGACTGCTCGCCATCTCCCGGGAGGGAGGGGGGCCGCAACCCGGTGTTGGGTGACCGCTTACAGAGGCCAGAGGTAGGGCAACACATTGGGACACTGCTATGGGAGCATGACAGATGTCGGCTTATGCCCAGACGTCCCGCACCCAAGGGGAGAAAACTGGAAACACCAGCTCAGCGCCGCGGATGATGGCTGCCTGATCTCCAGCACTGCCGAGCCTCTCTAGTGAGCCATCCCCCACCCAAGCAGCCTCCCGGGCCTAATGTGAATGTGCCAGGTAACCCCCACTGGTGCCTTCCTCTTGGAAGAGGGGGACCCACCCAGCGGCTTACGCCTGGGATACTCTGGGGCAGCTGCTATGTGGAGGTTGTGGTGGAAGGACTCGAGCAAGGTCAGTAGGGTTAGCCGGAGCCCCAGGCGCCCCTGAAGGAGTGGGCGCTGGAGCTGAAGATGCAAAAAAAAAAGAAAACACATGATTAAAGTTGAAGCAGGCATTAATTTTCTAGTAATGTCCACTAGTGCAGTACTGGAATACACCACACAGTTCACAGAAGAGTAATTTCTGAAGCAAGCACATGTTGTTTCCGCCCAGTGGTATTCTGACAATCTCAGCAAAAAGTGTACTTTAGTGGCATGAATAGCCACAATGTTACCTTCTCGATCTGCAATGTTATAGGCATCACGCCTGAAAACCAGCTCCATGAAGAAAGTGACATCCATATAGAAACTGGTTCCTGCATCAGTGGCAGTCCAATAAACATGAGGCAATTCACAATTAATAGCCCTGTAAATTTCAATAACTATTCCTCACCTGAAAAGCTGCCCCATAGAAAAGTGTAAAATGCAGATACAGAAAATGTTCATACAAAGCCTAGTAACATTTAGTGTTTATGTGTCTATTAACATAAGCATATTCGTTGTATTGTTTATTTCAAAACAAACCTTAGTATTTGTTTTATGAGTTATCTATTCTGCAAGCACTTTGATCTAACTGGAATTGCAATTTTTAAAAATAAATGATGATTGCTTGATTGTCAGATCTTAAAATGTTGCTGTTCTTCCGCAGTTGTTTTATGCTGTGAGGGGGGATGTTACACGTTGAAAAACAAAATTATTCCTTGAGCTAGCACTGTTTGCAGCTTCTCAGAGTGCAGTTAATGAATATGCAAATGTTTCAGAAAATGAATCCCACCATGTAATTCAAGCCTGCAGAGACAGTCAGCACCATTTACCGAGTAACACAGAAAGCATGTTATTATTTTTATCTAAAATGTAAAATGTGTTTCATTATTATAACAGAAGTGCTACTGAAATTGTAGTATGTGTTAAAATTCTGAATTTATTCCTTGAGTTCGCACTATTTGCAGCTTGTCGGAGTCCAATTAATGAATATGCAGATCAATCCCAGAATGCAATTCAAGCCTCCAGACAACTCTCACCACCATTAAGTGAGTAATACAGGGAGGTTCCTACTTGTTTTTTTGTAAACTGTACCATTTGTTTCATAATTATTCAGAACTGCTATAGTAACATTACATATAGTACCCACAATATAAGTAAATGTTACTGCTTTGAAAAACCTATTAAAGCTGTTTAAACATGCAAAAACTGTTTTTTATATCTATGAGTTAATAACTACACCAATGTTTGTAAGCTTTTGTCATGTTACAAGTGCATTAAACCACTCTAAAGGTGGGTTCTACTGGGGAATTGATGCCTGGTTTGTTGGTTAGAGGCACCCCCCCCCCCCACCAGGCATTAATTCTCTAACAGAACCCTCCTTTGTTGTGGTGTAATGCATACATAGCTACTGGCTGTGAAAATCTCTGATGGAACTTAAGAATGTATTACTAAAGTTATGTTTCATGCAGATATGCATATAGCAGTTATAAAATGGGGTTTGAAAAGTGGCTAAATCTAAAAACTTCACTGGTCAGAAAGTATCAGTTGACCACTGATTAACTTCTTTACAACAGCCTACCTAAATGAAAATAAACTCTTTCTCCAATAAAATAAAAATGTTTCCACTTTTTAAATGCAATAATCAGCATCAGGGCCTAGGTTTCTGCAAAATAAATCTACTTATGCAATAGGGGTGGACATAAACTGAGTGTGATAAATCCGTTTATCTGAGTAACTGTGGATAAATTTCATTTACCCACACAGTTACTTGTTTATCCACACAGTTCCACGCCTGCCCCCAACAGCTGCCGGCACTACTTTAGATCTTTCAGTTTCCTCTACCATACTAATACACTGCACGCTCATGAACCAGCCTGACATGCCACCCGTAGCTTTATCCATCACCCTCTGCTTCTCTGATCATTCCTTTAAATCCTTTTATATAACCCAAGACCTGCTCCTCTCAAGAACTCTCCTTACTCATAAACTTAGTTTGGCAACACAAAACCTGCACTCAAGCTTCCTTCCTCCCTCTCTCCCATGCCACTGGCATTTGCCACTCGCTCCCAAAACTCCACAACCTCTCAAAAGAATGAAATGGTACATCAAACAAACCAAATGGATTATAAAATTGAAAAGTTACCTCTGCCACAAAAAATGTATTTCTCGCTTGCCCTGTTATCCGAGAAACTCTCCTGCTCCCGATCGCTAGAACCAGCCACCATGTTTCATAGGTTTTTTTCAAGCTAGAGAACAATAGTCCATAATGCTTGCCTATTATTTTAGTGTTGTTATATATATTTATCTTTATCTGTCATCATCAGATCCAAATTTTTTTGAATTTCTGAGAATTTTTCCCCCTCAGCCACTACAACCACCAATGAGCCTCTACATTGCAGCAATGTCATGATGCTGCAACACCAAGAACGTGCAAACAAGAAGTGGAGCAGCTTTTAAAAAAAATAAACCCGACAACTTTCAAAACACAACAAAATGGCACACTTTAAAACAAAATACAATATCACACATGATCTTCCCCACTGCATAATGAAGATAGTAAGGGTCGCATTGGTGATGCATCATTATCTTGTGTAGTTGTCATTGACCTCTCAGAACCATCACTAATGGCTCTGCCACTCATGAGGTCATTTTAGGTCAATAACTGCACAAGATAAATGATGTATCACACAGTCGACTTCAAGTATCCCTTATTTCCAGATTCATTTAAAACTGATAAATGATTTTAATACACAGTTAACTTCCTCCCATTTTTCTTTTCTGTGCAGGTTATGGTTATGTATTCTGATGTTCTTTGACCAATTTCTGATAAAGAAATAATCCTGGTGCCCACAGATTTACAGGGTTCCTCACCTCAGCAGCTGTGTTCTCCCTTTTATACTTTTAAGACATTCCATGACATCAGTTATACTGCTCCATGCTATTCTTCTGAATGACCTGAAACAGAAGCATAGACACTGATGGCAGAAAAGACCAATGGTCCATCCGGTCTTCCCAAGTTCCCATCTAACCCTGGGACCTACTGCCCATCTAGGTTCCTAGCCCCTTCCCCTTCTCCTTCCAGTTTCTGTCTCCTGAGTCATCACTGTACCCTTCATTCTGTCTCAGCTGTACTTTTGAAACCATTAACTGTTTTAACACCATCTTTGACTGTTAGACTGTTCCACAGCTCCACTACTCTTTCTGGAAAATAATTCTTTCTCATGTTCCTCCTGAACCTCCCTCCTGTCAGTTTCAACTCATGCCCTTGTAACCTAGAACTAGAACTCAAGCTAAATAGTTCCTCACAGTTCACCTTGTTAATTCTTTTAGGAACCTGAAAGTCTCTATCCTCTCTCTCCTCTCCCTTCTGGTCTTCAGTGAAGTACATGTTCAATGCCTTGAGGTGCTCTTTTGTAAGACCTGCCCTGTTTGCCCTGAATCATCTTTGTTGTCCTGCACTGCACCATCTCCAGATTGTCACTATCTTTCTTGAGGTGAGGGCTCCAGAACTGGGCACAGTACTCTAGGTGTGGCCTCACTAAAGATTTACGAAGAGGTAGTATTACCTCCTTCCTCCTGCTATTGATACTCCTGATACAACACAGCATCCTACTTTCCTTACCATGGGTCTTGTTGCATTGTCTTAATTGTTTGTGGGAGTCACTGATATTTACTACGAAGTCACATTCCTCAGCCACACTGCTACGCCTGACCCACCTATCCAGTACTCTGTGCTGGGTTCTTATTCCCTGTATGCATTACCTTGCACTTTTGATGTTGAATTTCAACTGCCAAACCTCAGACCATCCCTCTAGCTTTTGTAAGTCACTCTACTTCCCTGATTCCCTCACTGCTATTCACCCACTCATAGAGCTTAGTGTCATCTGTTAAAAGACACAGCCTGCCCTGGATTCCTTCTCCAATGTCGCTGATGAACATACCAAAGAGGAATGGGCCCAGGACAGATCTCTGTGGAATCCCACTCATGATCTCCATCTCTTCTGATTTTACCCCGCTGACCACAACCCTCTGCTGCTTCCCCTTTAGCCAGTTACCTACCCAGTTTACTAGGTCCTTAGCCGTATCCAGATCCTCCATCTTCTTCAACAAGCATCTGTGGGGCACCGAGTCGAAAGCCTTGCTGAAGTAGAAGTAGAGCAAATTCGTGGCATGGCCCCTATCCAATTCCCTCATCACCCAAAGAAAACTACTAGTTTAGTTTGACAAGACCTCCTTGCCACGAATCCCTGCTGTTTAGTATCATGGAGACCGCTGCTCTCCAGGTAGTCCATAAGGTCCTCTTTGACCAGGGACTCCATCAGCTTCCCTACGATAAGAGGTTACACTGACAGGTCTATAGTTCCCTGCTTGTTCCTCGTCTCCCCCACCACCACCTCCTTATAGAGCAGAATTATGTCTACCACCCTCCAGCCCTTCAGTACTACCTCTGTCCATAGTGAGCTGTTGAATATTCCTACCAGCGGTTCAGCCAGTTCCGTAGCCAGTTTCCTGAATATCCGTGGATGCAACCCATCTGGTCCCAAGGCCTTATCTTCTGGACCCTTTCTCTTGCAAATACTGGCTGCCTCATCTCCAGGACCTCCTTAGTGGCTGCTTGAATGCCGCTCTCAGGCAAGAAGGCAAAGACCCTCCTTTCTCCCTAGTGAAAACTGAGCAAAAATAATCATTAAGGATGGCAGCCTTTTGCCCGTCTGTCTCTATCACCCTAATTCCTTCTGATAGCCTAATGATTCCACCTTTTGGAGTTGTTTTCTCAGCCATTGACCCCTTCTGCAATACACAGCTCTCTGCCTGCTTTTTTCTCCCTAACTACCCTCTCTGACACTATATTTCACCAGTAAGTATTCTCCCAATTCTTCCTCCCCCTCCTTTTGCTGGTACTTGTAAAAGGCCTTTTTTTGGCCTTCACTACTTCCCTGACTCTTGCTGAAAACCATGATGGTTTCTTGAACTTGTTCCTTTTGGTTACCATTGTCATGCACAACATAGATGCCTCGGCAATGGCCCCTTTAATTACCCCCATCTCTCTTCCAGCTCACCTATGTTGTGTACCCTGACTAACTTCCCCTGACCAGCTCCTTCAGCCTGTTGAAATCCACCCTCCTAAAATCAAGGACTTCAATTCTTGATTGGGGTTTTTTAGTCCCAAGGGCCAGATCAAACCAAATGGAGTCACTGTTGCTCTTCCCTAGTGGCACCTCTACTCTCACAGCTCTTACCACCTCTGAGTTGGTAAGCATCACATCTAGACTTGCAATCTGCCTGGGTTCCTTAACTATCTTGTACCAGGACATAGTCCTGGACTGCATTCAGCAAGCCGTGACGTCTGGCATTCCTGGCCACTGGAACAACCCAATCGATGTCTGGCAGGTTCAGCTCACTCACCACCACTACTTCTCCTTTCCCATCCCCTTATCAAGTTCTGCCGCAAGCTCTCTGTCCCTCTCCTTCCATTGCCCTGGAGGTCTGTAAGTCACCCCAAAGTGTAGTTTCTTGACTGAGGCTGCCATGAGCTACACCCATAGTGACTCTGAACCCCCATTATTACCCCTGAAACACCCATCCCACACCACTTCAATGCCATCCCTGACATAGAAGGCTACTTCTCCCCCTCTACCTTTTCCTCTATCCCTCATGAACACGCACCCAGGGACCATCAGGTCCCAGTGGTTATTATCTGAAGCCCATGTTTTCATGATGATCAGAGTCAGTGGCTCAGCAGTTTGCACACTCGCCTCTGAGGCCAGAAGATCAAAGATTGTGGGTTCTAGCCCCACAACAGACACTTGGGGTAAATTCCAATAATAGAAACAGAAATCTGCTGGCAGAAAAGGACCCATTGGCCCATCCAGTCTGCCCAACACCCCCAGTCTGGTTTATCTTACCCCTCCATTTCATGCCATTTGAACTTTTATTTAGCCCCATATAGTTGTCCCAAGCCCTCTTGAATTTGTTCACCGAATCTACCCCACCACCTATTCTGACAGCCTATCCCAAGGACCCACCAATCTCTCAGTGAAGTACTTCCCCTCGATTTCCTCCAAATCTGCCCTCCTCCAGCTTGAATGTGTGTCCGTAGTTAGTTTGTTTCACTCATCCTGAATATGCTACCCTCCTCACCTTGTTTATTCTCTTCAGATGTTGGAAGTTTTCTACCATATCCCACCTTTCCCTCCTCATCTCCAGTGTGTACAGGTTTAGTTCCTCTAGCTTCTCCTCATATAACCTCTGGTGCAGCCCCTGAACCATCTTGGTTGCCCTTCTCTGGACCCTTTCCAATCTGTCTCTGTCATCCTGTAAGTGAGACCTCCAGAATTGGACCCCGTATTCCAGATGTGGTCTGACCATAGTTTTGTATAGTGGTATGAACATCTCCTTCCTCCTGCTTGCAAAGCCCCTTCCTATGCATGTCAACATTCTGTTAGCCTTCCCAATTGCCTTATTGCATTGGTTCCCCACCTTCAGGTCATCTGAAATGATGATCCCCAGGTCCCTTTCCTGCACAGTTACCTCAAGTCCCCCCAAGCCAGTATTTTGCCCTTGGGTTTCTACTCTCTATGTGCATAATCTTGCATTTTTGCATTGAATTGTAATTGCCACTTTCCTGACCACTCCTCCAGCTTGACCAGGTCCTCCTCATTTTTTCCACTTCTCCGTTGTGTCCACCCTGTTACAGATCTTCGTGTCATCTGCTAACTGACACACTTCCCATTCAGGCCTTCTGAAATGTCCCTAATGTATATGTTGAATAGTATGGGACCCAACACAGACCCTTGAGGAATTCCACTCAACACCCTTCCCTCCATGGAGTGCACCCCATTTACCACCACCCTCTGAGTTCTACCCTCCAGCCAGTTTTCCACCCAGTTTACTATTTTGCTCCCCACCCCTAAGCTACCCAACTTGCTTATTAGTCTCCTGTGAGGGATGGTGTTGAAGGCTTTTCTGAAGTTTAGATAGGCCATTTCCACCGCCCCTCCCTGATCACATATTCCTTCACTCCATCAAAGAATTCAGTCACGTTGGTCTGACACGACCTACCCCTTGTGAACCCATGCTGGTTTTCATCCATTAGCTCCTCCTCCCCCAGACATTGTGCCAGCCTTTCCTTTATAAGTGTTTCCGTCAGCTTACCCATCACCAAGGTAAGGCTAACCAGATGATAGTTGCCCAGCACTTCCTTTCCTCCCACTTTGTGCAACGGCACCACATCAGCCCTTTTCCAATCCCCCGGGCTCTCCTCTTGTTTAGAGACAGATTAAATAACTTTGTGAGTGGTGCCACTAGCTCCTCCCTTAACTCCTTGAGCACCCTGGGGTGGAGTTCATCGGGACCCATTACCTTGTCCGTCCGCAGGTTTTCTAACCCCTCCAACACCCTAACCTCGGAAAAGGGGCTCGTGTCCATCTCCCTGTCCCCCTTTCCCTGTTGTTTAGCACTGGCCCCTGTCCTTCTTCCTCAATCGTGAAGATTGAGGTAAAGTATTTGTTCAGCAGATTTGCTTTCTCCTCATCTTCCTCTATCACAGCTCCCCCTCCCCTCTTAGCCTCATAATCCCCTGCTTGCTTTCCCTGCATTCACTTACATACCAGAAAAAATTTTGTTTCCCCTTTTGGTCTCCCTCGCGATCTTCTCCTCCGTATCCGCTTTAGCGCTCCTGACTATTTTCCCCACTTCCTTTAGCTTCTCCTCAAGTTTCTTATCCTCCATCCCCTGTGAAGCTTTGTAGGTCCTGAACACCTCTTTTTTCCCTGACTGCTCTGTTTACCTCTGTTGCAAACCAAAGTGGTATTCTCCCTCTCTTGCATTTACTCACTATCCTGATGCACCGTTCTGTCACCATCAGAATTCCCTCTTTATTGCTCCCCATAATTCCTCAACTCCCACTAGATTCTCTTTCCCTTCTAGTTCCTTCTTGAAAACTTCTTTCATTTTTTTTTTTTTTAACACCTATTATTTTCTCTTCTACTGCCGGCTTGTCCTCAGGAGGGTGCCCTCAGCCCAGACCCCCGGCATCTACCAGCCGACATTCACCCAAACTCCAAGGCTTGCCCCCGTGGCGGGGTCGTCGGAGTTTCCCAAACCCCACCAAGGTCTGGATTTAGTGGGCCAGTGCCATGGCTAGCCAGAAGCGGAGCCGGCGAGCGCTCCGCCACAGCAGTGTGTTTTCTTTGCTCTCCCAGGAGTCGGGAGCATGCAGTGTCGCCTGCGGAGGGGAATGCGCCACCACTCCTCGAGGCGCCTGCCCGACTCCTCCCCATCTTGTAGTGTGGCGCCTTGTCCCCCAGCCTCCACCGGGGGGGCGAACAAGCACCAACCACTGGAAACCCCCCTCCCGGAAAAGGAGAATAGTCTATCGGATGCTCAATCCTTCTCCTTCCCTGCCAACCCCTGGTGACCCATGCTCGTTCCTGAACGTGGGTCACTGACGTAGCACGAGGTAAGGCGTCCAGTGCCTCAGCCCTCAGCGCCACTGGGCCAGCTATAATTTTTTTTTTAAATCCGCTTTCCTGAAGTTCAGTACCCTAGTAGGGGACCTATAATTATCCGCCCCAGTCTGAACCTTGCCATCCTGTGGTCACTATCTTCCAGATTTTCTCTGATCTCCACATCCTCAACACTATCCCCATTGGTCATTACCAGGTTGAGTATGGCCTCTCCCCAGCTGGTTCCCAGACCAGCTGCTGAATAAATGCCTCCTGTACTGACTCCAACAGCTCCCTGCTCCTTTCAGATGCTGCTGTTGGGATTCCCCAATGTTGTAGTGCAACATGGGGGGGGGGGGGATGCTGCACTCCTGAGGTGCTGTATTTCAAATGAGACATTAAAACTGAGGACCTGTCTGCCTGTTTTGGTGGTTGTTCAGTTGGATGTTAAAGATCCCATGGTACTTCTCAAAAGAGTAGCACTGTAGTACATCATATGGGGGGATGCTGTGCTCCTGAAGTGCTGTCTTTCAGATGAGACATTAAACTGAGGACCCGTCTGCCTGTTTTGGTGGTTGTTCAGGTGGACGTTAAAGATCCCATGGCACTTCTCGAAAAGAGTAGGGGAAATTTTTATTAAGCTTCAAAAACAATCATACAAAAAATACATCAAAGTTAAATGAAATAAAAATGTACAAAACAAAAGGAAAATCACAAATAATCACAACCTTTCCTATGAATTTAAAAGAAAACTGAAAAAAATCACCACTTCCCCAGAAACTGAAATCATATCCACCCAAAAACTGAAAACCATAATATACTGTATAATCATAATATAATATACTTCTTATACACAATCATTGCATATCACTTCCTTTTGTTCATTAAAAAACAAAGCTCCCAGAAAGTTGATACTGTAATATTTATCTAGAAAAATCATCCCACTCAGTGTATGCCTTCCCATAAATAATCACTTGCATTTTCACCCAGAGTCCTTTTTTCATAGAGATATATTTTGCTTATGTAACCCCTAGATGGCGCTATCCCAGGGGCTACTACCCCTGCCTGATTTGTCACTAACAGGTTGAGGGGCCTGGATCCAATGGCGGGTGCCTCCACCCAGAGGTCAGGGTTTGCAATAGTTAAACTTACTTGGTCACAGCCATCTGGGACACTGCAACCCCCCTTTCTTCCCACTAGTGGCCCACACAATATATCAGAATTACCTTCACAGTATACACTTACCCCCAGGGCTGGTTCAGGCACTGGGACCTCCTGTAAAATAAGATACAGTGCAACAATCACAGTACAATACTTTAACATAGACAAATACCTCAGGCAGTATAATTTTGCTGAAACAAGCAGCTCTGATTTATTTAGGGAATATAACAAGGACAGGGGAAATCAGGTTAATTAGCTTATCACTTTACTCATCTACCTATGGCTCTGTGCAAGGCCTATCCCTACCAGTTACTGTCCCTGGGTACCCAAGCCCTAGTGGCTAGTCCAAACCGTGGCAGCTGGTAGGGGCCCTTTCCACAGAGAAAAGAAAATTAGTTTAAACAGTCAGCAGTACAGTGATTCCATTTGGATTCAATGTGGCAATTCAACAGGGGCGACCCTGAATTAGTACTCACGACCTCCAAACAAGATAGGGTCCTTCAATGTCAGCAGGGCTACTCTTGAGCTCCACGAGACTCCTCACACATTTATATGGCAAACTGCAACAGGCAAAGTCCTTTAATGGCAGCAGGATTCACTTGAGCTAACCAAGCCTCCTCACACATTTATATGGTGAACAGTAACAGGCAAAAGTCCTTTAATGGCAGCAGGATTCACTTGAGGTACACAAGCCTCTTCACACATGTATATGGTAAAACAGAAAGTACTATACCAGGCAGGCTGCTTCTCTATCCCGATCGCAATTACTGCACAATACCCGGGAGAACACACAGCAGATTCAGTTCCTGACAGACCGAGTGCAATTCAGCAATTTCTCCAGTCTTCTACAGGTGAGCCTGGTTTCTACTCTTCAGATATCCTTTGATTCTCTTCACAGGAACGATTCAGTCCTAACAAGCAGTTACACAAGCTGCAGACCGGAACTCTGGGCCTTACACACGTTTCCGACTAAAATTGCACACTGAAAAGCACAGGGCTCCTTCCTTCTTCACTGCCAGAGCTCAACTGAAACTCCAACAGACAAAACCGGGTACTTCCTTTGAGTTCCTCCCAGTTCTTGACTGGATTGGCTGTCACTCACAATAGACTGCTCCTGTTGGTCCAAAAAGGCGCCGAAGTCTAAACTACATCTCCCAGAGTCACTGCCCATACAATCTTCTTGTGGCTGGCTCAGATTATGAGTCCAAGTTCTGATTCGTGCAAGGCACCATTTTAGAGCTAGCTTACCCCACACTGATTGGTCCAGTTCAGCAGTTCAAAACCAGAATGGAGAACTAGGCAGACACAGTTCTGACTGCAAAGAAAGCAGGTTAGACAAACTGTAATTTCATTATTACTCTAAATGGTTTCTGGCAAACAGTTACATCTTTCAGATAGGTTCCCTTTGCACTCCTAGTGACTGCAAAAATGGAGTGAATTGGCAGCAGCTCGAGTGGTACTCAATCAAAGAAACACACAGTCCCCATACAAACTAATTATGTCTGCAAGCAGACAGCTCTTAAAGAGACAGTACCAGAGGTTCTAAAAACACTCACTGATAAATGGCTTAAACGCCAAACACCATACAGGCTTGGAGCATTCAAGCAAGCTCCTGGAAGTCTTTTGGGAACCCCCATTTGCAGGGGGGTTACACCCTTCCTGGCCTGGGAAAGCTTGACGTCAGTCAAGCAAGTACCCATAGGTTTTAACTGCAACCATATACATTTGCATTAGGCTCACACATGTAATCATCAGTCAATATATAATTTTACCAAGAACACATTTCTGAAACATTGCAGTACGTCACTTTACACAGTATTACATACACATTGTACCATAACTCAAGTTATACCTCTTGTACATGAAACCTGAAGAGGGGGCCCTTCCTATCAGTTACCTTGGGGCTGGATGGGACAAGGGCACCATACTTAGAGGGCAACACAAGTAACTTGAGTTAGCACTGACGCCTCAGTTTGGGCAATGAGCTCGGGACACATACACTCCTTTATGGACAACATTGAGAGGCAGATCCACTGGCGGCCCAGGGAATCATAACTGAGGTGCACCACAGGCTTTACAGCTCGACCAGTCTTTCTAGGGGGAACTGTTACAGTCTCTGCACTCTGAGCCTCATTTTCAGCATTGTCCTCACTTGTCAGGGAGTCTCCATGGGGGTAGAGAGGCTAGAACTTGGGGCACTTTCAGCTCCAGGAGTTACAGTTTCTGAGTCCACAACATTTGGCTCGCATGGAGAGCTTTTGGACACTGGCAGTGGACTGTCAGGGCACTCAAAATACTCTTCTTGTTCTGGTGTATCACCAGTCTGACCTAATCCATCATTTTCTCCTGAAAGCTCAAACAGTTCAACCATGCACAATGATTCCATTTCATCTGATCTGATGCTTTCACTTCACTTTCTGGGAGCATTGGCTCCAGGGACGAAGCTTGGGGCTTGGGCAGTCCAGAAGGCCCAGCTTCATCTCCAGTATTGACTAGGGATTGCCCCAAACAATTGACCTCAGTTCAGAAGAAGGATAGTATTCACAGTCACCTCACTTTCTTCCGATATGGACTGACAGTCATGCTCAACTGGGACTTGTGGAGGGAACACTTTAACTTTGCTTCTGTAGGTGCAGACTTTCTTGATCTTTTCTTAGCAGCAGCTCTAGTCACTGGTCCAGAGGGGCATCTTCTAGGGCTCAGACTCAATTAAGATTTGTCCAATGGGCAGTAAATGATTTCTATGCATTGTTTTACATCTTTTGAATTATTCTCAGGCCTTACTTTGTACACTGGCAGATCATCTAGTTTGCCCACTACAATGTGAGGGAGATGGTAGCCATCTGTCAGCAATCTTGTGCTTGCCATGCAGTCCCAGATTTCTTAGCACACCGATCTCCTCCTGGAGTTCCTGTGCTTTCATCTTTTATCATACCTTTCTTTGTTGGCCAGATTTCTTTTGGCAGCCATGGTTTGAGCCAGTTGGTACGCATGAGTTAGCTGGGCCTTTAACTTTGCATACTGTAAATAGTTGTCAGCTTGAACCCCATCAGGAGAGACCCCAAAACACAAATCTACCGTAGTCGAGCTTTCTTCCAAACATCAGGCGTAGGGGAGAACCCAGTGGCATCACTTTTGGTGCAGTTATAAGCATGTACCAGGGTGCTAATTTGTTGGCTCCATCTAGTCTTGTCCTTTGGGTGCAGGGTGCCTAACATATCTAGCAAAGTGCGGTTGAAGCGGTCAGGCTGTGGGTCCCCTGGGGTGGTAAGGAGTGGTTCTTGACTTCTCACTCCCTCAGAGAAAGTAACTTTGATCAGACGACTCTCAAAAGTCTCTCCCTTGATCAGAATGGATTCTTTGTGGAGCCCCATAGTGAACAAAAAGTTTTCTACAAGTACTTTGGCTACAGTGGATGCTTTCTGGTCTTTGGTGGGGAAAGCTTGGGCATATCTCGTGAAATGGTCAGTGACCACCAGCACATTACTGATATTTCTTTGATCTGACTCCAAACTCAGAAAATCAATACAGACCAGCTCCATGGGTGCACTGGTGGTTATGTTAACAAGGGGGGGCAGCCCTCTGGGGCAAAGCTTTCCTCTGTAAGCAGCAACTACAAGTTCGAATGTGTTGTTCCATATCAGCCCCCATCTTAGGCCAATAGAATCTGGATCTCACCAAGTCAAGTGTTCTGTCTATACCAAGGTGCCCTATGTGGTTGTGCA
This sequence comes from Neoceratodus forsteri, assembly GCA_016271365.2. Taxonomy (NCBI): domain Eukaryota; kingdom Metazoa; phylum Chordata; order Ceratodontiformes; family Ceratodontidae; genus Neoceratodus; species Neoceratodus forsteri. The sequence continues at coordinate 458,016,949 of CM057453.1, read as the reverse complement.
AGGACCTCAATACTGAGTCTCGAAAGGCAGGGGCAGCACCAGTTGTTGTTTGTCTACTTGTCCCCTCTGTCTACTGTTTCTCTGTATAACAGTTTATTGATCAGTTTCAACTTAGGACCTTCTTTGTATAACAGTGCAGTTCTCAAATCAGTGGGCGTAATTTGGACACATCTTTCACCATGAGGGCTTCTAAAGCTGATTTGATCATGGGATTGCTGAGTTGAGCCCTTGAATACTGTCATTGTCCAGCTGAGGCAGTGCACCAATGTCTATTGCAGAAAAGTGGCAATAAGCAGCAGGTATGCAATTCTCAGAGGTCCCAAGCAATCCACCATGCAGTCCACTGCGTCCGTGGACATTTGTTCCTCCCTGTCAAACTTCCGGCAGAGTGCCCGAATGTCAGGTTCTGCCAATCGGACCCAATCATTCTGGGGAACAGGCCTCCGGGAGAGAGCATCAGCATCTATGTGGTTCAGACCTGCTCGGTATTCGAGAGCATAGTCATATGTAGATAATACAGAAAGCCACCTGTGGCCAGTGGCATCCAACTTAGCTGAGGTCTGCACATAGGTCAAAGGATTATTGTCAGTTTTTACTAGTATTTTAGCCCCATACAAGTACTCATGGAATTGGTCAACAATAGCCCACTTCAAAGCTAGGAACTCTAACTTATGTACAGGATAGTTCTTTTTGGATGGGGTCAGGCTTCTACTGGCAAAGGCCACTGGTCTCAGGCCATTCTCGTGCTCTTGGTACAACACAGCCCCCAACCCTTGCAAGCTAGCATCAGTGTGCAGGACGTAAGGTTTTCTTGGATCGGCATAGGCCAGCACTGGAGCATGGGTGTTGATATATGATCTCATGAAAAGCAGTCTCACAATCAGAGTCCAGCGGGCCCCAAGTACTTCACTCGGATGAAAATACACTCTTTCAGTCTTGAGGGACGCTGACTTTGGTATTTTTTGTGGGTTGGGGGATACCCTTGAGTAAGGTTAAGTAAAGGGCGGATCACTCTTGAATAGTCCTTGATGAAACGCCGATAATAACCACAGAATCCCAGGAATCTTTGCAGTTCTTTTAGATTTTTGGCTCAGGCCAGGTGGTCAAGGCCTCAACTTTACTTGGGTCGGTCTCTATTCCTCGGTGGATACTATGTGTCCCATATACTTTACTGATGTTTGAAAGAATTGACACTTATCAATGGACAGTTTAAGGCCAAAGTCCTCCAGTCGGTCCAATACCTTAAATAATCTGCTCTCATGTTCCTCCAGTGAGCTGCCAAACACAATAACATCATCTAGGTATACCAGGCACTCTAGTAAGTTCATGTCCCCACTGCACGCTCCATCAATCGTTGAAAAGTGGCTGGGGCACCTGAAATCCCTTGAGGCATCCTCATAAATTCATAGAAACCAAGCAGACAGATAAAGGCTGTCTTCTCACGGTCCTCTGGGGCCATCGGGATCTGGTAGTACCCACTGCGGAGATCCAACACAGAGAACCACTTGCTCCCGCTTAGGCAGTCCAAAGCATCCTGAATGCGGGCATTGTGTACTGATCAGGGATAGTCCGCGGTTTAAGGTGCGATAATCCACACATCCTTACTGTCCCATTCTTTTTCCTCACTACCACAATGGGGAAGTATAAGGGCTTCTGGATTCTTGTATTACACCAGCAGCTAACATCTCTTGCAGATGCCGTCTCACATCATCTATGTCAGCAGGTGCCAGGCCGAGACCTCTCACGAAATGGTCTTCGTCATGCAGCCGGATATTGTGCTCAGCTCTTGCATGCATCCTATGTCCCATTCCTTTAAAGAAAACACCTGGTCTCTCTGGGCAAGCTTCTCACTGATCCTCACTTTCCATTCAGCTGGCAATGGGGAGTCACCGAAATCAAACAAGTCAGGCGTTACTCTGTCATTCTTCCTTGAACTCTTGCTGCTGGGTAGCACTGCAGTGTCTGCACAATGCACATTAGCCAGGATGCAACCTCTATTTACTCGAATGTCTCTTTCAGACACATTATGAACTTGGACCATTACCCTTCTGGCATAAGCATGGGCTCTAGCGGGCAAAATACTAGGCTTGACCAGCAGTCCCTCTGGCAATTTTCCATCGCCTGGTGCATCCAACATTAATATTTTATTCTTAACATCCTTCCTGATACGGACCTCTCCCTGTAAGGTACACTGGGCATTTGGCGCCAGGATCAGAGACTCAGGATCCTTCTTCCATACAATTCGACTCGGTTCCTCTGGTTCTGTTTTTCAGCATCTCTCTGTGCCTCATAGGCCTTCTTAATTAAAGCCGAACTCTTAAAGCTCTACTAGTCTTTGACCCTGTTTTTCATAACATAACTGTGCCAGCCTTCCGAACATATGAGCATTTGTTCCAATCAACAAAGGACACCATCATACAGTCCAGTGGGGGACACACTAAGGCTAGGGTCTCTACTTGTTCGGCCACTCCAGCCACGGAGGTGGGAAAGACAGCCAAATTGGATGTACCCGGAATAGGGGTAGGCCTTCTCACTTAACCCCCATACATGCAGTCCTTCTAATGGTTGTAAGGGTACGTCTGACAAATGCTTCTGATACCAATCTTGGAACATAATTGTCACTTGGGAGCCACTGTCTAATACAGCTCTTGTAGACACTCCATTCACCTTTACAGTGGTCTCCATGGAGGACCCACTATTCTGGACCACTCTGGAGAGGCGTAGTGGGGGCCTGGGCAACTGACCTTGCCACAAAAAGACGTGGAGTTAGCATTTTGGTGCCCTCACTAGGATCATTTTGTGCACCTCTTAACCACTGATTTGTTCTCTGAAGCTCTCCTTGTAGCCTATATGCAACTTTGTCAGTGTCTTTTGGGACCGGCATTCCCTCTTCATGTGCCCATCCTTCCCGTAATTATAGCAAAACATACTTTCTGGAGTTTGAGCTGGCCGAGGCGCCACACTGGGAGCCAGGGCGGGGGTACTACTAACTGGAAACCTTGGTGCCATCTCTGTCTGCGGCGTGATAAGCATTTGGAGACATCTCGTCAGTTTCTCCACTTCCATGGTCAAGGAATTGAGTTTGGAGCTGTTATCAGCAGGAGATACATGGGTGGGTACCCCCACCCCATAGCAGATCTGGTCGGATATAGGTCAGGGCCGACTTGCAGGCGTGGCCTTCATAAAGGGACTGTTTTGAATTCTGGATCTCTCTCAACAGTTCGCCCCATTGTGGCATATCTTTTCCTTGTCAGAGCACTCATTTACTGTCAACCTCTGCCCCTGAACTTCACTTGATGGGTCACCCTCAGTCACTCGGTCGTAGCCGCAGCTATTGGTGCAGGTCCCTCCCGAGGTCGCCTTTTTTCAACTCCTCGAATTTCTCATTAACTCATCATAGGAGGGTGGGATTCAGTCGATTTGCCAGGCGAACTGAAGCAACAGCAGTTCTGAGAAGGGGCAGACTTAAGGATCCTGTCCAGCCTGGTTCGGTCCAGTTCAATCGCTGGTAAACTACCTTTCTGAGGCATTCTTGCAACAATTTTCCAGCCGAGATACATACACAGACAACAACTCCTTGGTACTGTTGTGCATTTCTTACTCTCCACCATAGATCCTCATCAGAATCTGGGCTCCTATACACATTCTCCAAGGCCTCAAGATAGGCCTGTGCAGTCACTTCAGGGTTACTGGCCCGTTTAGCAGGATGGTAGCCAGGGGCGGGACACCGGAGGCTCTCAATAACCCTCTTTCGCTTTTCGGCTTCCGAGCATTGCCATTCTAGCACTTGGGGGGCAACATAGTCTATCCAGGTCTCCCAGTCATCCTCCCCTTGGGGGGTGGGGAGGGTGCCAGAGAAGATCCTCAACCTTCGGTAAGAGTCGTGACTAATGGCAGGTATAGAAATAGGAGTCTGCATTGGTTCAGCCACCATTACGGGTACTGGAGTGGGAGAGGGTGTCGGGGGAGGAACACCCCCGGGTGGCAAGAATAGTTTCTTCAAGTCCTCCACAGTTTTCCCTTCCCCCAGCAACCATTTAGTAAATTTCTCCTCAAAAGTTTCAGACAGTGGTGGGGGCTCATTAACCCCCGGGTCTTCACTGTACTTCGTTATCACTCTCCAGGCAGTGAGGGCTCCCTCTGGGGTAATGGTCTGTGGCACTTTGAAGCTATCTATGGGATCCTTAAACTCTACTAGGGCCAGGAAAGTGTGGGTGAGCAGATTAGCATGCCGACCCACCACCACAGGGTTTTGTAAACCTTCCACCTTGAAAGTACTCCTGTACAGTGTCCGTATTGATACCCAGGGGGATGTCCAGGATAAGCACAGCATTTTGGGGTCAATCTCCTCCCAGTACACCACTCCACCAGCCGGTGCACAGCCACTTCTGTCGGGTACCCATTTTTTTTCTTAACAGTGGTTCTGAATATGGCCACTAGAGGACACACAATCCCAGCGGTGAGCCTCCATGATGTAACCCTAGATGGCGCTATCCCAGGGGCTACTACCCTGCCTGATTTGCCACTAACAGGTTGAGGGGCCTGGATCCAATGGCGGGTGCCTCCACCCAGAGGTCAGGGTTTGCAATAGTTAAACTTACTTGGTCACAGCCCTCTGGGACACTGCAACCCCTTTCTTCCCACTAGTGGCCCACACAATATATCAGAATTACTTCACAGTATACACTTACCCCCAGGGCTGGTTCAGGCACTGGGACCTCCTGTAAAATAAGATATAGTGCAACAATCACAGTACAAATACTTTAACATAGACAAATACCTCAGGCAGTATAACTTTGCTGAAACAAGCAGCTCTGATTTATTTAGGGAATATAACAAGGAAAGGGGAAATCAGGTTAATTAGCTTATCACTTTACTCATCTACCTATGGCTCTGTGCATAGGCCTATCCCTACCAGTTACTGTCCTGGGTACCCAAGCCCTAGTGGCTAGTCCAAACCGTGGCAGCTGGTAGGGCCCTTTCCCACAGAGAAAAGAAAATTAGTTTAAACAGTCAGCAGTACAGTGATTCCATTTGGATTCAATGTGGCAATTCAACAGGGGCGACCCTGAATTAGTACTCACGACCTCCAAACAAGATAGGGTCCTTCAATGTCAGCAGGGCTACTCTTGAGCTCCACGAGACTCCTCACACATTTATATGGCAAACTGCAACAGGCAAAAGTCCTTTAATGGCAGCAGGATTCACTTGAGCTAACCAAGCCTCCTCACACATTTATATGGTGAACAGTAACAGGCAAAAGTCCTTTAATGGCAGCAGGATTCACTTGAGGTACACAAGCCTCTTCACACATTTATATGGTAAAACAGAAAGTACTATACCAGGCAGGCTGCTTCTCTATCTCGATCGCAATTACTGCACAATACCCGGGAGAACACACAGCAGATTCAGTTCCTGACAGACCGAGTGCAATTCAGCAATTTCTCCAGTCTTCTACAGGGTGAGCCTGGTTTCTACTCTTCAGATATCCTTTGATTCTCTTCAGGACGGATTCAGTCCTAACAAGCAGTTACACAATCTGCAGACCGGAACTCTGGCCTTACACACGCTTCCGACTAAAACTGCACACTGAAAAGCACAGGGCTCCTTCCTTCTTCACTGCCAGAGCTCAACTGAAACTCCAACAGACAAAACCGGCACTTCCTTTGAGTTCCTCCCAGTTCTTGACTGGATTGGCTGTCACTCACAATAGACTGCTCCTGTTGGTCCAAAAGGTGCCAAAGTCTAAACTACATCTCCCAGAGTCACTGCCCATACAATCCTCTTGTGGCTGGCTCAGATTATGAGTCCAAGTTCTGATTCGTCCAAGGCACCATTTTAGAGCTAGCTTACCCCACACTGATTGGTCCAGTTCAGCAGTTCAAAACCAGAATGGGGAACTAGGCAGACACAGTTCTGACTGCAAAGAAAGCAGGTTAGACAAACTGTAATTTCATTATTACTCTAAATGGTTTCTGGCAAACAGTTACATCTTTCAGATAGGTTCCTTTGCACTCCTAGTGACTGCAAAATGGAGTGAATTGGCAGCAGCTCGAGTGGTACTCAATCAAAGAAACACACAGTCCCCCATACAAACTAATTATGTCTGCAAGCAGACAGCTCTTAAAGAGACAGTACCAGAGGTTCTAAAAACACTCACTGATAAATGGCTTAAACGCCAAACACCATACAGGCTTGGAGCATTCAAGCAAGCTCCTGGAAGTCTTTTGGGAACCCCCATTTGCAGGGGGGTTACATTTAATTCTGCTTGAAGGTTAAAAAACATATCATGGAGATGTACCTCCTCGTTTCGTAATATCCTCTGACACCGAGCCTGCCAGACTGTCCACTTAATACAAGCTAGAATAACATGTACTGTACCCTTCTTCCATTTCCTCCAATTAGGCAATATCTGCCCTTGTACCAAAATGTTATAAGTCATAGTAGAAAAGATAGCTTCCTTCCACATAGATGCTAATAGAGACCAAAAACCAGTAATGCAGACACAATCAAAATACATATTCTTTATAGTTTCAATCGTGTCCTGTCAACCCCTTTCAGTACATATCCTTTCATCTAGACTTTCATGTTTCTGGTTTCCTTTAACATTAATCTTGCCATGTCCACAGAGCCAAACAATATCCTGCTTTTTCAAAGTAATTCTATTTTCTGTCATACCATCAAGCAATTGTGCACAATCAAACAGTATAGCGCAGTGGTTTAAGGCTCTGAGCTGCAAATCTGGAGACCTGGGTTTGAATCCCCCAGCTCCCCCTTGCATACTGTGTGACCCTGAGCAAGTCACTTAACTTCCCTGTGCTCCCAGGCTGCACCTGTAAACAAGCTTTCAGCTTAGTGTGCTACTCCTGGTTAAACAATCTGGAAAGTCCGGGTTCAAGTAGAAACACAGGCTCATCAAAGTAACATTTTTCCACCAGTGTTTTATAAAATTGTTTTTTTGTCATATTCAAAAAACATGTTAACTCTATTTCCCACATACGGACATAACGCAATATGGTCTGTACATAACATGGTAAAAGTTTGTCTGTAACATGTCATTTGCCTCTTCCCCAAGTTGTCAAAAAACCTGCACCCCAGTCCTGCATCCTACTGGTACCTGCATCTGTTCGTCCCACTAGTAATGGCCTTATGTTTGAATAAAAGAAATTAGTAAAAAAAAATACACCAGGGGTTGTAACATATTAAGCCCTCCTTATTTCCATGTTCTGTATGTGTGCACTCTCTTTACCAGGTTGAGTCTGCTTCCCTATAGTAATAAGAAAAAAACTCCTAAGATTTGCGTATGCATGTCAAAAGGTAACGGGTATATGTAAGATGTATATAAAAAAAAATGGAGCTATACATGCCCTGATAAGACGTATTCATTTCTTTCTGGTCATTTTCCATGATTTCCATGTCTGTACTTTCTGTAAGGCTGTATTATATGCCAATTCCCAATTATGCCTTTCCGCTTCTTTTGTCCCAAATTCAATTCCCAGAATTCTTAAAGGCCCTTCTGCCACAGGGATTGTGGACTCAGGGTCCACATGTGTAGCACCAATGGCTAGCACAGTGCTTTTTGAATAATGTATGCATATCCCTGTATCTACTGAAACTTTTTCTATCAGATGTAAAGCTTTCTGTCTATCCTGCAAAGTGGCTACTGTCAGAACACAATCATCTGCGTATGCCATGATTTTTCTACACACCGCTCCAGTTTTACTCTGTACTGGCGTGATTTCAGCTGTATTCTCTATCAAACGCAGCATCAGATCTAATCCAAAGACATATAAAAGTGGAATTAATGGGCACCCCTGTCGCACCCCCTTCCTCACATATACTGGTATACCTAAGTGCCTATTAATCAGGGGCGTCGTCTGTACATCCTTATACAGAAGCTCTATGAAATTTATCTGCTCTGGTATGCCATATAACTTCAAAACTTTCCAAATATGTTCTTGTTTAATAGCGTTGAACGTCTTCTCCGGATCAATGGACAGTAAGTATCCTTCTGTGTACAAGGCCATCCCTTGTTCAGTTATCTCCCTGACATAAATCAAATTTTGGTAGATATTCCCACCTGGGATTGCACATGTTTGGGTGTCCAAAATAAGTTTTTGTGCAACCTTTGCTAGTCGAGCTGTCAAAATTTTCGTTAATATTTTACAATCTGTAGTGAGCAAACTTAAAGGCTTCCAATTCTGTATGTCCTACGGATCTCCCTTTTTATATAAAAAAAATCATAATGCCTTCCTTAATACTTCTACATAATCTATATTCCTGTTGTATCGCCTCATATACTGTTGCCAGCACAGGTACCAGCAGTGGCGGAGCCAGAGGGGGGGCTGGGGGGCGGTCGCCCCTCCTGGCTGCGCCAGTGTGAGTAGTGGTGCCCCACCACCATCTTTATTCAATGTTTAGTACCCATTGTGGAGCCTGTGATTGACTGAATGGCCCCCCCCCAGCTCCCAAATGATCCCAAACCTGGCTCCGCCACTGGGTGCCAGCTGTTCTATAAAAGCTTTATAAAAATAATTTGGTATGCCATCTGTTCCAGGAGTTGTATTCGTTGATAGTTTTCCAATAGCTAATTTAATTTCTTCACTAGTTATTGGCAGAAGCAAATCTGCTTCCTCTGTTCGAGTAAGAGACGGGGTATCCAAATCATTATACACATTACCCTCCAAGACAGTGTTCTCCTTATTTTTGGAATGTGCGAACTATATGTTGTTGCACAATGTGCTGAACAGTACCATTATCAGTCGCTATTGTTCCCTTTGTATCTTTCAAGGCTGAGATGATGGTTCTCTTTATATCTTGTAATTCCTTATCATAGGAATTTATTATCTCTTTTTTCCCTTTCGCCATGAATTTTTGATTTACTGCCATGGTGTGCTCCTGCTCCTTCAGGTATGCACACAATTCTTCTTTTATGGCATGTAATTTTACCGACATATCTTTCCCTGTTTGCATCATCTGGGTGACAACCTTCAAATATTGTGCTCTTAGTTCCAGGTATTTAATATATTTATTTTTGGCTGTCATACTTGCCATAGAAATCATAAGTTCCTTAATAACCCTTTGTGTATCCTCCCACCAGTCTATCGGACTGTCATAACGAAATTTAACCTCAGACCCAGCTGTAAGTAGCGCCTGTATTTCTGTAGTGTATGAGATATCCTGTGGGGTAAAAGTGTTAAGCTTCCAATACTCTCTCCCTATGGTGAGCTTATGAAGTGACCCCATGTCCATCTTAATAGCCAAGTGATCTGATGTTTCTAATGGGAGAACTTGTACTGCCTTACTAGTAATCCTACCAGTAATAAACCAAAAGTCAATCCTAGTGGATAACTTTCCCTTATAGATGGCGTGTCAGGTCTACTCCCAAAAGCTCATAAATGTCCTGCAAACAATTCCTTTTAAGGATATCCGTTAAGATGATAGTGTCACAAAACATCTTGTCTGTTCTACATCCCCAATCACTATGACTAAAGCCACAGTTAAAATCTCCTCCCCATAAAATCATCTTCAAGGTTTTTAAGTAGGGTTCTATTTTCCTGAACAGACTTGCCCTATCTGCCTTAGACTGAGGGGCATATGTATTTATTAACCGTATACAACCTCATTTATGTATATGTCAATCATCACAGCTCGCTCCAGGCTGAATGTCTAATACTTTAAGGACTTTAGATTTTACTTGTGTAAACAAAATACCTACACCTGAACAGGTGTCTTCCCATATAGACCACAAAGAGGGTCCCCATCTCTAATCCCGTTGTGCTTGTATAGTTTTGTGGGTGCTATGTAGCCTGGTGTCTTGCACAAAGTAAATCTGCCCACCTCCTGCTTTTAAACTGGCAAAACTAATTAAATGCTTTTCCTGTGATTTTAAACTATTGACATTTGATGTACTACAAGTAATGGTAGCATGCATGTTAAGTTAGGTTTATTCATTTTCTCTTTTTCGGCTTCGGTTTTTCTCTTCCTATAATCTCTCCAGAAATATCCAGTTGAGATGATGCCAAAGAAGAGACAACAGAGTCCCTTCCTGTGTCTTTCTCCTCTGTAACCATCAGGACCTCATATGTGTTTTGCGTGTGTAAGGGTTCTTTTTCCTGCAAGCCACTCTGCCCCACAGAAGGTTTGAAAGGAGAGATCCACAGTGGTTTCTGGGTGTGGCATAGTATCCTCCATTCTGTCTTCTATGTGAGGGATAGCAGATGGTTCCTTAAGCTTAGACGTTTGTCCTGTACTGGGCTCTGCCTCAGGCCTTACTTGCTGTTCTGACTCCAAAATGGGGTGTTCTGGAGCTTCCCGTGGGGTTCGGGTATGTCCATTCTCTGTTTAGTATTTTGTACAATAGTAACCTCTCGTACATCCTGGGGTGATTTATGTGCCCCATGTCTTCCTTTTGTCTCCTAGTTTCTCTTTGTGGCTTTGGGACAGCATCTCTGCTTGTAATGTTAAATCCTGAAGTCTCGCTTTTCCTTTGTGCAGCTGCCACATATATATCTTGCTCTACCCACAAGGTTTGGTCAATACTATTGTGTGATGCCCACACACAATTCCTGAAAGTGTGTCCATTTTCATCACACAGATTGCACTTGGGGGTTGGCGACAATGTGCTCCTATGTGGCCTAGTTCTACGCAGAGCCCACATCGTTATTTTTCACAAATGTTGCTGAGATGCCCTACATCCCCACATTTATAACATGCCCTCAGTTGTCCTGGGTAAAAGATCACCCCTCTGTCTCTACCCAAAAAAAAAAAAAAAACAGCTGGGGAGGTGCTTCATGATCCCATTGCCTTGCTTCAGAGTGATTTATACTTCCATCCCTCACCCAGATATGTTCCTCATCCAGTATGGGTTCAGAGTATCCCATAATCATGCAATGCTGTTTCAGCCAGTATGTAATATCAGCTACATTTACCCCTTCATTCTGGCAGAGGACTGTGATTTTTTTAAAGCTAGGTTTCATCAGAGGTATTGCTAAAAAAGGCCTCCATAGGGGTGTATTTTTCAAAGCCTGATATTGCTTCCAGAACCTTTCTAAACCGGCTGGGTGCTTAAAACTGATATCATACATGGTATCCCCAGGCATATGAATGAAAGCATGGATTTCGTATGCATAGTATTTCATACTTGTCTTCAATAATGCTCTTCCCACAAAAATCCTGTCTGGAATGTCATTCATGTTACCCCTATATCTAAGACGGACTGCATTCCGTCGTGCAGTTGGCTCAGGTCTGGTATGCCTATCATCTGGAAATAATCGATCCCTAACATTTGTATTCCACACATTATGGGGTGCTTGTTCTTCTCAAATCCTCATTTGTGTCGTTCTGTTCAGTGTTGGGTTCAATATTTATTGTGGGGGGCAGGTATGTCATTCTCAATGACACGGATGTCATCGTTCGGGAGGGGCCAGGTGAAACCTGCTCCTGCAACTCCTGTACATCTGGAGTCTGTATTTCTCCTTCTATATTTTTCATAGCCGTAAGTAATTCAGGATTCCCTTTGTCTGATAAATCATGTAAGCCTATGGGAGTCACTTGTCCTGGCGTGATGTTGTCTGTAGGGACCGTACTCCTAGTTCTAGCTTCCCCCCCGAGTTCATCGTGGGGGCCTGTATATCTCCAAAGGTAACTGGTGGGTTAGCATCGTACCCTGAATCATCCAAAATTTTCACCCATCCTGCACCCTGAAGTGCCTCTGTAACCCATAATGGCGTGCTTAAGGTAAGGTCACTAGAAGCATAGGGAGTGTTAGTAATTCCCATACCTTCCTGTGGATTAGGCCCTTCCTCCTTCCTTCTGTACCCCTCGCCCCTTTTTCCCTTTAGTCACAGCATCTTTTTGTATATTATTTTTAACTGTGCCCCCGTTGAGACACCAATCGTGAAGGTTATGTTTTTTTTTCTGTAATAAGGGTGTATCTGCTAATTCTGACTTTTCCTCCAGCCCTATACCCCCTTCACTGGACATTTCTATATTGTCTGGCATCACATTCTGGCGACTAACTTGTGTGCTCCCACCCGAATCCTCTTCTTGGCAAATAATTGGTACCTGTATCCTCGGAGAGCTGCTATCAGGTTGCCGAATCATTTCATCATTCTCCCGCATGCCGTTCGTATCTTTGTCTGCAAAAAGCTACGGTTTCTCATCGATCACTTTTTCCTCACAGACTGGCCTGTCCATTTCCTTTCTGTGCTCCCGCACCTTCAAAGCCTGCTCAAGAAGTTCCTGTGTTCCAAAAACGTTCCTCTAACTGCAAGCGCCACGAATCATGTCGTCCGAATCCTCCAGCTGGATATCCCCCGATGGATTCCGGGTATTATCCACATCTGCTGCATGGTGAGTGCTGTCAATATCCGTCCCAGCTTCTATTGCAAGAACAAAAGTTTTCTCACCAATGATCGATTCCTCCTCCAGAATTTCGGTCTCTAGTGGCAAATAGGCCGGGGTGGAGACCTGCTCCTTGGCCTTGTCAACATCCTTCCTCCACTGTGATTCAGGGAGACTGGCCATCACAGCACCAGTCACAACGCCCTCTAGCGTCAAGTAGGGGGATTTCCTTGGTGTCCTGCCCAAATTTCCCCCATTCGCCAAAAATTACCACCAACAACTTAATCTGGTTCAATTTCACTTGGTTATCATCTGTATCTCTTCCCCCCAGGTTGCCTGTGATAAACAGACTTCAAGTCTCAGTGGACCTACCTGGTCAACAAAATTCAATAAATAAATAAATAAATAAACGATGGCCACCAGGACCACCTCTGTGTCTGCCATCAGCACCTGGAGCTCTCCGATTCTATTACCCAGGCTCCTGGAGTTAAGGCATACCCCCCTTTCTTCTGACTCCTGAACCTACTTTGCTATTCCACTGTGTATGACCCTTGAGCTTCCCATGTCCTCTTAACTTCCCGTTTTTCTTGATGTTTGCACACTTTGCTTTCCCGCTCTCCTATCTCCCCTCGCTTAGCCCAGATTGGACCTCATCCCTCTTTATAACCATTGTGCTGTTACAAGCCCCAGATGTGGGGGAGTACGAGCCAGGATTTCCTTCCTCTCACCTGTCGCTGTGATTCCCTTAGTCCCAGTCTCCCCATAGTCAGTTTAAATGTGTGATACAAGCTTCAAATTTTTTCCTGTGTGCAGGCCCTTCTTTGTCAGGTGGAGTCCGTCATCCTTAAGAGCCTCCTGTTCCAGAAGTCACCCCAGTCCCCCACAAATTGGCACCCTTACTCCTGACACTATCCCTTAAGTCACCCATTAAACTGCTCTGTCTCACCCCTTCTAATCCTATCCTTCTTCCCTTCCTGTTCCACAAAGGGAGGACCTCAGAAAGGCCAGGAGGTTGAGTGTGCCGCCAATCTGTCCCCAGTTCACTTAACATTCTGCTTCACCATTTCCACAGAATGGTTTGCCAGATCACTGGTACTCAGGTGTACCAGCATCCCCAGCCCTCCACTCCCCACATTCCCTTTCTGCTATCCTCCCTATCCTGTCTAAATCACGGATAACTGGTGCACCAGGGAGGCACCTGACCATTCCCCTGCCTTCCAAAATCCCCTGCCACCATCCTCTGCATATCCCTAATCACTGAGTCCCCAAACACTCTCCTGGTGACTTGCTCCTGTTCGTCCCCTTGGGTGATATCACACTGTTCTGCCCTTACCTCCGACTGACTCTGAGTCCCCTCAGGAGTCAGGTACATGAGGTCTCTAGGGTGCAAAGCAGTTTGCCGTCTGGATGGTGCTGGGCTGGATAACTCCTTGTGGCTAACCCTGCTGTGGAATGGTGGAACACAGCACTATCAGATAGCAGAAACTGCTGAGGAGGGAGGGAGGGATTCAAGGCAGTTACAAAGGCAGAAAAATTAAATTATTAATTTAACAAAATGGTCAAACATGGCCGATCCAGCACAGCAGTAGCGCTACCGCTTGCAATGCCAAAGACGGTTCGAAGCGAGCCTGGGGTATCAGAGAGCCAGCACGGCGGGAGGGGAGTGCAGAGCCTGGTGCTCAACTGGTCCCTGGCGGAAGCTGGGGAAGGTTGGGAGGCATGGCAGATATCTGCGCATGCGCCATGATGTCACTGCATGCCACGACCCCATCCTGGCTGCCGTAAGATGATCAATGTCCTCTACAGGCCCCCACACCAAGCGACTCAGGCTCTTTCCTAAACCTGGATTCGGACCTGGTGGGTCGAGGGACTCCCGCCACCTTGTCATGGAGTGCAAGCTGTGGAGGACTATGAGAGAGGTAAGCCCTGAGAGAAGCCAGAGTGGCAAAGCTGGGAGGAACGGTGAAAGGCTGACTGATGTGTTTGGGGGAGATAGGAGCATGAAAATAAAGTGGTTGAAACATATGAGAATACTGGACAGGCACTAAAGGAAAACAGAAGGACATTCAGTGATGTAAAAAAATGTTTCCTATCACCTGCAAAGGCATTCCACTTCTGTTACCAAACTCATATATTCCATCTACTGTAGTAAAAGCCTAACTGTAGAAAATAAATCCATTTTCCATTAAAATAAAACCTTGTTCTAGTGTACAAGAGTAATAACCCACTCCAGGGCACGGGTTTCTTGAGAATCAGTGCACTCCCCAGTATGTTGAAAAATTCACCCAGGACACACATTAAGTCTCTACAAACCCATGCCCTGTTATGGGTTGTTGCTAATGATTTATATGAAGGGAAGAGGATTTATGAGCTCTTAAACCCTCCAGATTATGTTATTTCACAAGTACATATCACTTTCTGCCAGGGTATTCAAAGATTCTGGTTTATGCGTGCAAAATGTTTGCTCCAGGAGCAAATTCGTGCATGCAGCAAACTACACATATATTGGACATGAAGCACATAGGGAATGCTAAATAGCAAATAATACATAGGTGACAGTGTGTTATCAAGTTCCTTTTTTTTTTTTTTTTACACAACCAAGGTGTGTAATGTCCCATAAACCGCAAGAGCAACGAGTGAGAGGTTTATGTAGACATCACATACTGAGGGTGTGCAACTACAACAAAAAAAATCATAAGCATACAGTCACTTATGTTTTAGCTTCATAATAACTGATACAGGGATATTAGCGCAAAAAAGGTCACACAGGAAGTCAATTTCCCACTGCTAAACTGTAGAAGGGGAAAGTGCAAGCACTCAGAACACTATAATAAAGTACAGTTATATAAGAACTTACCAGAAGCAAATGGTTTGATAGCTTTCATTGGACCAACATAGATATTACAAAAAGAAAACTGTGTCTAAGCTTTTGGACCCACCAAGTCCTTCCTCGGAGACTAATGGCAATAAAAACAGGTTACTCACCTGTAAAGTACAGTTACGTAAGAACTTACAGTAACAGCAGATCTTCGAGAACAGCTCTTGCAGCAGGTTACACCATTAGGACTGAAGCCGGCAGGCGTCAGGACCCCACGGAAAATTCTAGCTAGTTATCTTCATGATGGGACCGCCTACGCCGGTCCCGCCCGACATCAGACGATAAGGGGCGGTCCCCAATTCCCAGTTCTCCCGCTGAGACTTCCGCCGCAGGCTGACATCGAAATGGGAGACTGAGGATCCACCGTCAGAAGTCAAAGGGAAAAACCCTCGATAATAAAGGCGAAAGCCATGCCTCCTCCAAGGGGGAAGGTGGGCGGGAAGGTACCTGCTGCAAGAGCTGTTCTCGAAGATCTACTGTTACGGTAAGTTCTTACGTAACTGTACTATCTTACTTCGAGACACAGCTCTTGCAGCAGGTTACACCATTAGGACTGATTCCCAAGCAGTAACGCTGCAAAATTCTGGGAGGAGGAAACTAGGAAATACATTCCAGGTCCTGAATCTAGGACAGGAGACCCTGTAGCACCGCCAAGTTGAAGCTGGTTTCTTCACGAGAGGCGGCGTCCAGGCTATAATGCCCTGATAAATGTATGCACAGAGCTCCAAGTGGCTGCA
This sequence comes from Neoceratodus forsteri, assembly GCA_016271365.2. NCBI lineage: Eukaryota > Metazoa > Chordata > Ceratodontiformes > Ceratodontidae > Neoceratodus > Neoceratodus forsteri. Next base: position 458,000,989 of record CM057453.1, on the reverse strand, counting down.
GCACATATGGCAGAAGTGGAGACGTTGAATGCTGCAAAGGAGGTGGCCACACCCTAGTAGAATGACCCCGGACTGTACCCGGGAGGGGCTTTTGTTTGATATCATAACAGAATGAAATACACTGGACAAGCCAGCGAGACAGGGACTGTTTGGATACAGGTTGGCCCATCATCCTTTCAGAAAAGGAAACAAAAAGTTGCTCAGAACTACGGAGTAGTTTAGTTCTGTTGAGGTAATACCTCAAGCTGCGGTGAACATCCAGGGTGTGGAGCAGTGCCTCTCCTCTATTAGAGTAGTTTGGGAAGTAGACCGGCGGGTCAATATCCTGATTGAGAGTAAGTGTAGAGACCACCTTAGGCAAAAATTTTGGATTCGTCCTCAGGGATACTCTGTCCCAGTGGTAAACTAAATAAGGCTCTTTGCACATGAGAGCGTGAAGCTCAGAAATTCTTCTCTGAAGTAACAGCAACCAAAACAGCGTTTTCCGACAGAAAATGCAGCTCGTAATCCCAGCAGGTTCAAGGGGGGGGGCGTGAGTTGTTCCAGGACAAACAGCAAATCCCATGGAGGCACTGGGTCCTTAATGGGTGGCCTAAGGTGTAACACCCCTCTCAAAAATTCCGAGAAGTCTAATTGTGCCACTGTCGCGATGTCCCACGGAAGGTGGTAGGCAGAGATGGCACAGGGTGCCGTGTGATAGAGGAGTAGGCTAGACCCGAACGGAAAAGGGAGAGCAGGTAGTCCAACACCACTCCCACCGGGCAACCTAAAGGGGAAAAATCGCGTGCTCGCGACCATAAATAAAAACGGCGCCATTTCATGGCATACGTCGCATGCGTTGCCGGCTTTCTGGCTGCAGAAAGAACTTTTGCAACCTCTTGCGAGACCCCGTGGCGCAAGATGGCTATGTCTCTAGGAGCCATGCATGCAGGTTCAGTGAGCGTAAGTCCGGGTGGACCAGTGAACCTTCCTCCTGAGACAAGAGATGGGAGCTGAACGGCAACGGGAGCGGAGGTTCCCGGGAGAGCTGAATTAGCAAGGGGAACCAGATCTGTCTGGGCCAGAAAGGGGCCACCAGGATCATTGTTGCATGCTCCCTGCGCAGTTTCAGAAGAACTCTCTGGATCAACGGGAAGGGAGGGAAAGCGTAGAGGAATCTGTCCGCCCAGGAGAGGGACAACGTGTCTCGCCAGAAAACACCAGGCCCTGGATCTAGCAAGCAAAAATTGGGCAGTTTTGCGTTGGATGGGGATGCGAACAAGTCCAACTCTGGAGTTCCCCATCGAAGAAACAGATCCTCTGCTACCTCTTGAAGAAGTTCCCACTCATGGACTCTGGCCTGGGAGCGACTCAGGCCATCTGCAATCGTGTTGTCCACCCCGGGAACATGTACAGTGATCAGATTGGCGCCGTGTCGGATTACCCAATCCCACACCCTCATGGCTTCCCTGCAAAGGGGGTAAGAGTGTGCGCCTCCTTGTTTGTTGAGGTAATACATCACCGCCGTGTTGTCTGTCTGAAGCAGGAGAGTACTCGTGGGATTTCTGACTGAAGGGCCTGCAGGGCATAAAGGACCGCCTCATCTCTAGGACATTGATATGGAGCTGAGCCCAGAGGGTCCATGTACCCTGGGACTTCATCCCGTCCAGGTGTGCTCCCACCTAGACCTGAGGCGTCTGTGGTGAGGATTACCTCCGGGACGGCGCTACAACAGGACGCCGTGGAGAGCGACCTGGGTCTAGCCACCACTGCCAGTCTCGAATCACGGTGTTCGTGATTCTGACCGATGCTGCATGTGGTCTTGCCTTTGATCCCATTGCACCTTGAGCATCCACTGAGTTACCGCATGTGAAGCCTTGCGAAGGGATGGTAGAATGGCCGCAGCCATGTGTCCGAGAAAGCGAAGGACCGACCTGGCAGGGACGGTCTTGTTCATCGATAACTCCCTGATGAGGGATCTGATGTGCTCCGCGCTGGCTGGACCGGCTTAGAATTACGCTGGCTTCGGCCTGCGGGCTGTTTCCCCTAGGCTCTGCGAAAGCCGGAGCCCTCTGTTGTGGAGCAGGGCGGGACTGTTGCCTCTGCGTCCATCCACGAAATCGGCTTTGGTTCCTGCGAAAGGAACTAAGCTTGGGTTGGTACATGGCCTGAACCGACCTCACCGCCTTCCCGGCCTCTTGAAGTTTGGTAATAATCTTCTCTGAGGGCTTACCAAACAAGACTTCTCCCTCGAATGGGGCGTCCATGATATTCTTCTGGATGTCCGGGGTAAAGCCGGAGACGTGCAACCAAGAGTGTCTCTGGATGCATACGCCTGAAGCTGCTGCTCGGGCCGAGGAGTCCGCGGAGTCATACGCGGCTCGTAGCACTTGGGTTCCCACGTCCGAACCCGTACGAAGGAGCTGAAGCATCTCCTCCTTCTGCTCACCTTCCGGCAGTTTTTCAGCTGCATCCAGACCCTGTTCCCATAAGGCATTTTGGAACTGCACCATGTGGGTCAAGTAATTCAGGGATCTGATGGCGCAGGTAGCGGAAGCATATGTGCACCTACCCATAGCGTCCCACTGTTTGGACTCTAGGTCCGGTGGCAGGGTGCTCAGATGTTGCGGTCTCTGGGACCGGTCATGTGAGGCTGTTATGACCAGAGAGTCGGCCTGAGGCTGCTGAGTCAAGTACTGGTCTTCTGGGAGCCTTGTACAAGTGATCAGCTTTCTTCGGCATCGCTGGAGCAATGTGACGCCCTATCGCTGCCTTTGGTGACGTCTACACGAAAGTGCCTCCTAAGGGTGGCACAACCACAGGCTTGGGGTCCTTCTGCCGAACATACTTTGCAAGGCGTAGCCTTTCGGGGTCTAGTTCTTCCGCATCCCATCCCATGTTCTCTTGGATGTGTCTCATAATATCCGAGAACGAAGGGTCATCCGGAGGAGACTTTGGCATCTCGCGTGGATACGGAGAAGGGATGGAGAGGGGAGATGAGGATCTGGATGTTAAGAACTCTGATCCCGTGTCCTCCGTCGAAGGCGATCGTCGGCGTCTTCTGGGTCTCTTAGGGCTGGGTGATCTGGAAGAGGATTTGGATAGAGGTCTCCGTTTGTCTGGTCTCCCCCTTGGAGGTGTTCTGTGCTCCCGGGGAGGAGGTAATCAGCCTGCCGACCCCGATGGAGAGGGGGGGGCGCAGGAACCGGAGGAGTAATCGGTGTAGGAGGAAGAGTGGGAACCATGTCCTTCTTTATGGTGTCCCACCAGTAAGTGAACAGCTCCTTCACTTCTACCATGGAAAGGCCCGACGACGGTCCGGGCTCCGGTGGACGGTCGTCGGGTCCCGCATCGGCTCCACAGGGGCCCGGGAACGGGCGAGGGTTCCCTGGGCGCCTCGACAGGACCGGGTCGCCTGCCTGGTCCTCGGGCTGAGTTAATTCCTCCTCGGTTATGGTCTCCTGACCGACGCCGGTTGGAGGCGCCGGGTTCTTCTCAATAGGACGGGCGCGTCCCTACCGGCGCCGATGAGGTGTTAGCCTGGCCGGCAACGGCCGCCTGGCTGGCGGCGGCCCGGGATCTGTGGCGAGAGGACGACGGGCGCGCCGGGCGCCGGGTCCTGGCGGTCTCTTCAGAGAGGTAAGCTCCAAGGTCTTGCGAGAGAGGCAAGGAAGCCGACCTGACGCCCGGGTTCAGAAGGCGGAACCCGACTTATGATGATGGTGGCGATCCCAGACCTGACCAAGGCCCTGGAGGGCGAGGAAGGTCTGGCAGTCTTGGCCTGAGAAGAGGAAGACTTTTAACCGCAGCAGGGGAGGCTGAGAGCTGGCCCTGAGGGGAGCGGTCGGACCTGGAACCGGAGCTGCGTGAGTCTGAGGCCCTAGTTGGGGACCTGGAAGGGGCCTTCTCCCTTCATTTTTCAGCGTGCTTGTGGGCCTTTTTTGAAGAGTCCCCCTTGGAAGACATGGTCTTAAGCTTTTCTTCCAGCAAAAAAGCCTGAAGGGCCTTCTGGCGACGGATCTGGGTTCTGCTGTTGAACCCCTGGCAGAAGGAGCAGGCCCGGGTGTTGTGGTCTGGGCCTAGGCACCGGACACAGGCCGCGTGAGGGTCTTTGAAGGGGATCTGTTTCCACAAGCACACTTGGAGGGTGACGGAGGTCGGAAATGACATCAGAGAAAACTTGCTGAAGAAATCCGATTTCCGTGGGAAAGAACTTAACCATCGTCGTGGTACAGAGCCGAACCTGGTCGAGGCATGCAAGTCGACGGCGGGAAAGAACTAGGGAATCGGGCGGGACCACCCCCTTATGTACTACGTCTGACGTCAGAGGCGGGACCGACGTCGGGGGCGGTCCCCGCTGAAGATAGCTAGCTAGAATTTTTCCGTGGGGTCCTGATGCCTGCCGGCTTCAGTCCTAATGGTGTAGCCTGCTGCAAGAGCTGTGTCTCGAAGTAAGATCAGTAGTTCTAGGAATGGTATATCTTGTTCATCCACACTCTTTGGCATGTCCCTTTCCTCTTTAAATCTTGCCGAAAGTCTTCAAGCTGGCTCCTCCCACCCACCCGGGTGGTATAACCCTCGGCTCCACCCCATGACGCCAGATCTTAGCCCGCTGGAAGCCAGGTGTTGTGCGTCCGCAGCTGGGGAGGTTGGGTGGGTCCGTGTGGATGAACAACATATACCACTCCTAGAACTACTGTTACAGGTGAGTAACCTGGTTTTCTACGATCGTGGGTATGTTGTTCATCCACACTCTTTGGCAGACTCCTAGCAGTTCTCCGGGAGGAAGGAGGCAAGGTGCACACCCCCTACTTAGGGAACAGAGAATGGAGAACTGAGGCACCAAAACCAGCAACCTGGCGTGATGCAAGGTCAATGTGGTAATAGGGTTGCCACCTTTGGATGACGTAAAAACCGGATGCTAAACCACACCCCAAACTCCACCTCTGGCTCCACCCCATTTTTATGACTGGTGAGTATATAGCTCTTCCTCCAAAGCCATTTGTAATGTTGGAATAGACGTTACTAGTGACAGGAAATCATTGTTATACTGTTATTTATTTATTTATTCAGGTATTTATTTTTATTCTTTGGCAACCAGGTTACCTCCCATAGGCCACATAGCCCATTTTACAGGCGTGACCCAGGAGCACAGGAAGGTTAAGTGACTTGCTCAGGGTCACACAGTATGTAAGTGGAGGCTGTGGGAATCAGACTCGGGTCTGCTGGATGTGCCAAGCTCACCCACAGCTTATTGCTCAGCCCTCTGTTAAACACTCTCCCATTTTCCTTTCCATGTTAGTCATGTATTCTGATGCTTTGACCAATTTTTGATAACTTAATTATCAATGCTTGTGGTACCCTTAATACTGTACTGTGTTCCACTTTACCTCAGCAGCTACTGCTGTTCCTTTTCATATTTCTAAGACATTCCACTATTTCAGATATACTATTCCATGCTGTTTATCTGAATGACCTGTAAAAGTGTAGCTAATATCATGGAATGTTCAGGTAATACAAAAAATTAGAGCAAATGTGGTGATAAAGGCAATAAAAGTTAGATTATTAATTTAATAAAAATGGGTCAAAAACATACCAGACTGTAGGACAAACAAAAAGAAATGCACAACAGCACATAAAGGTGTAAAATCTGTTTCCTGTCATAGCAGTAAAAGACCATACTTAAAATGCAGAGTTGAAAAGATTAGGTTAATTTACTGCTAATGATCTTAATGGCCATACTTTACACCTCTCAGACAGTCTGGTTTTACAAACAAAGGCAGGTCTGAATGACTGTGACATCAGAACTTCTTTGTAACCTGGACATGAAATGCAGCCAAAACAGTGAATGATTTGGTACATCAGTTTTAAGAGTATATGAACTCACAAAATGACCCAAAAACCGGACTGCATTTAATCAAAACCGGATGACCGGTTAAGGACCCTAAAAAACGGATTATCCGGTCAAAAACCAGATAGGTGGCAACCCTATGTGGTAATGGTAATGAAGGTATCTGCTGACTTCCAGGTAGCAGCCCGGCAGATTTAATGGATAGGGGTGTCCCTGGAAGCAGCCACCGAAGCAGTGGTATGGCGGGTAGAATGAGCTCTTATCCCTTTGGGAGGCTCCATGCCCACCATCTCATAACACAGACTGATGCAGGATGTAATCCACCTTGCAACTGTTCATTTTGCTGCAGGTCTGCCAGAAGCGGCTTCGCATGGTGACAAACAGCTGGCAAACCTCTCCCGAACTTACGCTGTCCTCTCCTTTCCTTGTAATAGGAAAGAGCTTGTCTCAGGTCCAAAGTATGGAGCCTATACACTCTGCCTCTGAGGTGTAATTAGAGTAGTAAACCGCAGAGTTAACACCTGGTTAAGGCAAAACTCTGACACCACCCTCGGAAGGAATTTCGGGTGGGGGCACAGGATAATCTTGTCCCTGTGGAAGATCAGATAAGAGGAGTCCACTGAAAGCACGTGGAGCTCCCCTGTCCTTCTGGCAGACGTGATAGCCACCAAGAAGACAGTCTTCCACAACAAGTGTGACAGCTCACACTTGTGCATTGGTTCGAATGGCTTGCCCATGAGCTTTGCCAATGCCAACAGTAGATCCCACGAAGGTGGAGGTTCACGCACCGGAGGGGATATGTGATCCAGGCCTTTGAAAAGGCGCCCGACCACTGTCTCCTGCGCCAATGTCAGCTGACCGGCCCACGCCCAGTAAGCAGAAATGGCTGCCAGGTGCACCCTAAGGGTCGATGACCGCAGTCCTCCTTTGAAGAAAGACCAAAGGTGGTCAAGGAAGGGGGTCCAGACCCTTACCCTGACACCAAATGGAGAACCTTTTCCATTAGAAGGCATAACATTTCCTGGTCAATTCCTTTCGAGATGCCTCCACCACAGTGTAGACATCTTTGGAAAGACCCAAAGCCTGGAACCCTAGCCACTCAGGTACCTGGCTGTGAGGTGCAGGGAATGAAGACCTGGATGGAAGACCTTCTCCCGGTTCAGAGATATCAGGTCCGGGTGTGTATAAAGCCGCTCCGAGAGCCTGCAGCTGAGGCTGAGGAGATCTGGATACCAGAACTGGCATGGCCAGCCTGGGGCTACCAGAATCACCTTCGCCTTGTCACTCCTCACCTTGAGTAACACCTTGTGGATCAAAGGAAATGGAGGAAAGGCGTAGAGGAGGCCTGGGGTCCACGGCCTCGAGAAGGCACCCCCTGCAGCGAGCCCTGCTGAGGGGGGTGGGCATGATACAGCCTCAGCTTGTTGTTTTCCCTGAAGGCAAATAGGACCACCATCGGTTTGCCCCAACGGGAGAACAGGCTGTAAGTTACCTCTGGATGGAGAGATCACTCGTGGGATGTCTGGCCTATACGGTTGAGAGCATCCACCAGCTGGCCCGAGGCTCCTGCCACATGGATGGCTAGGAGATCCGCCTCCAACCAGCTTACGAGGGTCCAGATGCGGAACGCCTCCTTGCACAGCAGATGGGAGTGTATGCTGCCCAGTTTGTTGAGGTTGTACATGGTCATGGTATTGTCCATCGGGACTTGAACCACTTGACCCCGGAGCTGAGGAGCAAAAGTTGACAGTGCCAGTCTGACTGTTCTGAGCTCCAACAGGTTGATGTGGCATTGGGACTCCTCGGGGGTCCAGAACCCATGGGCCCTGTTGTCCCCCATGAGGGCTCCCCAGCCCATGAGAGAGGCATCGGTCGTAAGGATGACCATCAGCTCGGGGCAAACAAACAGGATCCCTTCCTGCAACCGATCTGTGGCAGTCCACCACTGGAGAGCGTCCCACATCTTCTGGGTTACAGTGATCAGCTGGTCAAAATGACTGTGATGCTGAGACCACTGGGTGGCCAGCTCCCACTGGAGGGGCAGCATGTGCAACGGGCCAATGGACCACTGAGGTGCCGCATACCATGCTACCCAGAAGAGTAGCAGAAAGTCCGGGCAGGGGCAAGTGCCCAACCAGTAATGATTGGGCAAAGGAGGAGAGAACCTCCGCCCTGTCCACGCGGAGCCGGCTCTGGCTTGACAAGAGTCGAGCCTTCCCCAATGAAGCCTATCACCTGGGAAGGCAGGAGTTCCAACTTGGCCTCGTTGATCAGGAGGCCGAGTTGAGAGCAGGTCTGAGGGCCAGATCCTCGACCTCTCCACCTCCTGTTGGGTGTAACCTGCCAGAATACAATCGTTGAGGTAGGGTAAATTCTGACTCTCGACGCTGGAGATGAGCCACCACCACTGCAATGCATTTGGTGAAGACCGAGGGCCAATGACAGGCGAGCGGCATGGCTCGGAAATCGTGCAGGGTCCCTTCGACCCTGAAGCAGAGGAACCGCTGATGGGATGGATGGATTGGGACGTGAAAGAATGCGTCCTGCAGATCCAGTGAACAGAACCACATGTTTTGCTCCAAGGATGGTATGATCTGGGACAGAGTGACCATCCGAAAGGTGCGTGACGTGAGAAACTGATTCAGGTCATTGAGCTCTAGAATGGGGCGCCAGCCCCCCATCCGCTTGGGCACCTGAAAGTACCTGGAGACATAGCCTGGGTCTGCAGACGGATCCGCCATGATAGCTACTACCTCCTTGAGGAGGAGCTGAGCAATGTCGTCTCGAAGAGCTGACTGGGTGAACGTGGAAATCTGTTCTTCCCGAGGGGCACAGGCTCGGCTGGGAGGGTACTGCCTGAATTCTAGAGGCAGTCCCTGACCGACCATTTTGAGAACCCACCTGTCCATAGTGATAGCAGACCAGGCGGAAGGAAAGTGGCAGAGCCGGCCCCCCACAGGAGGACCCACAGCTGGCGCGATGGAGATAGTGGTGGCAACCCCCACCCCATCACTGGGCAGGTTTAGAGGACGAGGAGGAGGCTCCAGGACCTGAGCCTCGGCCTCCTTTGCGGGCCTATTGGGGTCCAGACTTGGGCCGAGGGCACCAAGCTTGAGCCTGTTGCTGCTGATGATGCTGCTGTCCTCCTTGGTAGTAGGACTGCTGAACCACAGGGGAAGAGTGCCAAAAAGGCTTCTTTTTCTTCTCCTGGTTCTTGCCCAAGAACTCTTGGCAGAAGTGGCATCCAAGGTGGCACTGGACTGCTCAATCGCTGTAGGTGACCGGCCACTCCTGGGTTGAACAAGTGGGTCCCAAGGAAAGGCACATCAGCTAACTATGCTGAGTATCCGCCAGGAGAAGAGCCTCAGCCAAGCCCTGTGGCGAGAGGCTACTGCAGCAGCCATCGAGCGGGCAAAAGAATCCCCAATGTCCGGAGCTGTCTGAGCTGCTGTTTGGCAACAGCGTGACCCTGGTTCCAGACCTGCTTAACCGTGGTTGCATGTCTGCAGGGAGATGTGGGAGGACTTCATCTAATGACCCGAGAAGGGCATGAGAGAAGTGTGCCATGATGACGGCCAAACTGGCCTGATGAAGGCCCAAGGAGGAAGCCGCATAGACTTTCCGTGCCGAATGGTCCAAAAGCTTGGACTCCTTATCGGGGGGATGGTCAGTGTTGACAGAACTGCCAGTACGCCTGAACACAGAGGCGGTCACCAGGCTCTTGGCCGAAGGGTGCTCTGTGAACCCCACAAGGGACTCCATGGGCACCGTGTACTTGCGAGCCATGCGGACAGACAGTACTTGACATGAGGCAGGGTGCTGCCATAGTTTGAATGCCGGGCCAACAATAGCCTCAGTCACAGGAAAGACCTCCGCCAGGGTACCCCTCTTGAGGATGTCTGTGAGAGGGCATCCGCCTTTTCTGGATGGGTTCCAGGGCATCCCTGTAGAATCCGAGATGAGACGAAGGATCCCTTGGAAGGAGGAAGGACCTTCCTCCATCCCTGTGCCAACAGACAACTCATCATCCCTGGATGTGAGTGCAGTCCGTCACATCCGAGTCCGAGGAGTCAGGGTTCGAGCCTGCCGCCCAAATCACCTCGACCTGTTGAGGACAGTCCGGGGTGACCGTGACTGACAGACGACAGGAAGTTCGGTATCTGGTCGGTCCTCTTGGAAGAAGCCCTCCCACAGGCTGCTTAGGGGCGACTCCACCACTATGGGTGGAGAGACGCAAAGGCCGAACCAGAGGACGGGCCAGCCCCATGGGGGAACCAAAGGCTTCGTTCCGAGGGGCCGGCTTCAGCCTGGGAGGTGACAGCCAAGTAATGCCTGGGGTAGGCGCAGAGCCGGCTTCTGCCTGGTCAAAAATCAGCTGTTGCCACATAAGGTCCTCGTAGCACAGCGGAGTTTCCGTTGGAGCCTCTCCTCATCCGAGGGGCGAGGAAGACCTGTGGTGTCGCCTCTTTTTGGAGTGCTTATGGCTCTTCCTTGGCGTTCGGCCCGAGGGGTTCTAGACCTCCACTGAGATTGGGCAGGCTGACTCGGGCTGGAGACGCTGGAGGAATCGGTGAAACCCGGGGGTTCGGAACCGGGACCTCGATGGGGACACCAGCGGACTGGGTCTCCTCATCGGGGAACATGAGGACCGGAGTCCTCCTCAAGGAGTCGCTGACCACAGCCGGCGACAGAGGGTCGATTGGGTCGAGAACAACCTCGACCTCATTGGCCACTTCCTCGGTCGTCTAGCCAGATGGAAGGTCCGTGAAGCCTGCAGCTGAGGAAGCGATCTCAACTGAGGTCGAGACCGCATGCTCCTGGGACTGAGACCTCTCTCAGTCCCAAGAGCGCCTTCATCGAGACGAAGACAAGCTGGGTTCTTTGTCCCTCTTTCGAGAGCGGGAGAAGTGCAAGCCTGCAGGCACCTCACCCCGGTTGGGGAGAGACTGACACAACTCCTTAAAAGAACCTGTAAAGGTGGAGCCTAGGTTGAGTGGAACGAAAAAGCTTTGATTCGCTCTAGTGCGGGCGGCTTCTTCTTGGAGCGCCTTCATGAGTTCCAGCTGCTCGTGAGACCCGCGGCCGGAAACCACCCACCTAGCCTCCTTAGACTTCACTGGATTCCTTTTTCTCTGGTCTCCTCAACTTCAAACATGCCTGGTGGTTTGTCCAGGGCGTTGGGATGGAAGGCCAAGCAAAACTGCAGGGGCAGTGTCATGGCTGACACCTAGGCAGTAGATGCACACATAAGATGGGGATTGGTGTGCGACATCTTCTGGCCATAAGGACACCAATGAAATCCTGGAGAAGATTTATCTTCCATGATCGAGAATGCAACGCGTGATCACTAACTCGAATGAGTTTTAATCTCGGTAAAACCGAAGTTTTGAAAGCCAGGGCCCTCACAATCGTGAGCACGAGGAGGCAACTATATCTTCCAGCGAAGACGAAGATCTGGCGTCATGTGGCGCAGCTGAAGGTATATACCACCTGGGTGGGTGGGAGGAGCCAGCTTGAAGACTTCCGGCAAGATTTAAAGGGAAAGGATAAGCCAAACAGTGTGGATGAACAACATATCCACGATCCTAGAAGAATAATTACTACAGAATTATTTACGTAAGAACTTACTGTAACAGTAGATCTTCCAGAGGAGCTCTTTTAGCAGGCCAACACCAGTAGAACTAAGCTGCCAGGCACCAGGACCACATAGAAAACTTTCTAACCAGCAGTCTACCATGGGGAACCGCCAACCGCCAATGTCACGCTCTGACGTCAGCCTATTCTATAAATGCGGGCAGTCTCCCACACCCTCCACAGTTCTCCTGCCAGAGATCCAGAGTGGGCAGCGAAAGAAGAACTGAGGAGGTTCCCAAGAGCCAAGTAGGATAAGGAAGCAGAAAACTCATGCCAATGGAAGAGGAATGCAGCAGAGAAAAAGAAGGAGGAAGGAGGGAGGGGGAAATTAGGGCCTGCTGAAAGAGCTCCTCTCAAAGATCTACTGTTACAGTAAGTTCTTACATAACTGTACTATCTTTCTTCGAAGAAGGCTCTTGCTGCAGGCCAACACCAGTTGGACTGAGTCCTAAGCAGTTCTGGTAGTGAAAAGGAAGCAGCACCGGGATGAGGTTAGACAGCAGCCAATGGCCTAAGAGAAAAGGCCCTGTAGGATGGCAAGGCCGAAATTGGCCCTGCACCTAGAGGCAATATCCAGACTGCAATGCTTGGTGAAGGTGTGGACAGAACTCAGGTGGCAGCTGCACAAATGTCCGTAGCAAAAAATTTTGGAAACAAGTTGTGGAAGCAGCCGACTCTGGTGGAAGCAAGCAATAACCTACAACAGGGTGTGCTGTCATTGGGGGTTAACGCACACCAGGGTGCACTCAGAGGCATGAGGCTGCAAGCCTGTGACCAACAATGAGCAAGACAGTAAGGAGAGTGAGGCAAAACTGGAGGAGGAATTTCATAACCTTTCTATCAGGAGCTCCACAATGCAAAAAATAGAGCAAAAGGTGGAAGAAATGAGCAAAGGTCTAGCGGAGGTGGCTCAACGTACAGCTGACCTCGAGGAGGGGCTCACAGATAATGCCTCAGCAGTGGAAAAACAAGATGTGGTAATCAGATTCCTCATGGCAAGGGACCATGAGTTCACCAAGAAACTAGGTGATTTAGAGCTCTGATCCTGCAGCGATAATCTATGGATATGCAGTCTCCCAGAAGATTCAGAGAAGACCACATGGAGAACTATCTTGAGTCCTTCCTTCAAGAAATCCCGGGGCTTCCATCTACCACACTACTCAACATAGTTAAGGCACAGAGAGCCTTAGCCAAAAAACCGACCGATCCAAAAGTGGCTCACAAGTCAGTGGTCCTAAAGTTACTAAATTACAGAACGAAGAACCTAATACTACAAGCAGCCTGGGCTAAAAAGGTTGTCCAACTTTGGGGACAAAAGATTATATTTTGACAATGATTACATTCCACTAACAAAGCAGAAACAGAGGGCGCTGCTGGAGATTAAAAAATTCCTGGCATCCAAAAGCATTAAAATGCATTTAATCACCCCAGCACAGCTGAAGATACTTTTACCAGCAGGACCAGTCTTTTTTTTGCACGCTTGCAGAAGCAAAAGGCATGGCAAGGAAAATTTGTTTTTTTTTTAAACTTTATGTTTATTATTTTCATGTAGAAAATTTACACACAACTATCTCGTACAGGGTAATAGACATAGCTCTTACATACAGTTGATAGACATAATACGACCCCCGGTATTCTTTTACAGTAGGAGAGGGAGATAACCAACAATTTTTCAAAGAAAAAGTCCCAGATATGCCAGCCTTCTCAATGGCCTTGGAATGTCCTTAGAAGGGAGAATTAACAAAGGTAGTAAGACACAGTCATAGAGACTGCTATTTATCCAATTGGCAAAATATATTAGAAAAAGGTACTATATGCTATTTCTCAAAAAGTGCAACACTCCAAGAAGGAGACAAGGTTAGTAACAGCTATCAAACAAACAGTATTCGTATGTTAATCTTTCGTAATACTTAGAAATATACTGAATATCAAAACAGTAAGGCAAGATTACAGTTGAAAGTACAGGCAGAGCATTATAGTTTAGAGTTGGGAGAAATAAATACATTGCATAGTTACACTGGGAAATAATTATGCGTAAGGTGGATAAAATCACCATAGGGATTACAATGAACATCATCATAAAACCTTCCAATATCAATACTGGTGAATCCTCCAGCTATCATGTCAGCTATGAGCCCCAAGCAGAATAAACTCCAAAAGAAATTATTTCCAATGTCCCCAAGTTCAAGACAACAGCTCTGTACATCTAATTGAACACAAACTTGTCCGTGTTGAAATCAATCTTTCCCAGACTCAGCACAGATCGACCCTGCTTCCATCCTCCTCGTTTGTCTGAAAACCAGGCCCCAAAACTGACATACAGCTGTTTCATAAATTTGTCATCGGAACCTCCAGGACCCGCACTAACACGGCAGTTATCAAACCCCAGATTGTGCACAGTACCTCCGTGGAAAAGACAATTAGGTCTGAATTCACTGCATCCTGCGAGATCTTGTCCCTGTGATATAGCGACAGCTTGTGTCCTTCTTCTTTCGGGTGCCACATGGCCTCGGTGCAATGCATACTTCCATTCAGTCTTACAGCTGCTCCCCAAAGCAGCGATAGACCACCAGAATACACCTGCCTCTCCTCGTTGGAGCCGTTGAAATAGCTATGTGCCTCCATCCTCGAAAGAGAAGTTTCCATTTTAGTAACCATACTTTGCAATAAGGTTAGGAGCTGCTGCCATGGACAACTCTGCTGTAATTCCGACTTAGTAGTAGAAGCCCCGTATGGAAGATCTGCGGCCTTACTTACGCTCCCAGCTTTTATTTTAATAGTTGCATAGGTAGGATTTCTGAAGCGCTCCATTGCAAATTTGATATCGATTGATAGCCAGTCAGTTGAGGAATTCTAAGCTAGTGCCAGAACCGACGTTTAAACAGCCAATAACACTTTTTTTTAGTAAAATATAACAGCTGAAGTGTAGCACGTTTTAGAAAAGCTTTCCTGCCTGGAGAATGGCTCCCTGGTGCCCCCTGGCAAGGAAAATTTTATTTAAAAAGACGCCCAATCCCAGAGGTTCTGGGCGCCGTACAATATTAAAACACAGCATCAATTACAATACAATAATGCAACACAATAAAAAATCATAAATATCAAAATAATAAATCAACTGAATTACAGTTAGCTAAAAAGAAAAATAGAAGCCAGGAAGAGTCTGCATAATGGTCAGGCAAAGGATGTTACACAGACAAATCAGGGAACGCCTGCATAAACAGGAAGGCCTTGAATATCTCAGCTGAAGGGGCCTCCCTTACAGATGGTGGAAGTGAATTCCACAGGACAGGGCCAGTGACACTAAAAGCTCTGTTGCTGGCTGTTTTTAACCTTGTCCTGGGAATTGCTAGGAGGTCCCTAGAGGAGGAACGTAGGGAGCGGACTGAAATGGCTGGTGTGAGAAGGTCAGCTAGGTAACCAGGGCCCAGTCCATGTAGGGCCTTAAAGGTGCACAGGCCCACCTTAAACAGGACCCTCCACCTGACTGGCAGCCAGTGCAATTCCCGCAGCACTGGGGTGATGTGACAGTATTTACAATGCCCCGTCAACAGCCTGGCAGCTGTGTTTGCACCAGCTGTAGTCGGCGGAGAGTACCCCCAGAGACCCCGAGGTAGAGTGCATTACATTAATCGAGCCTCATCATCACAAAGGCATGCACCAAAGTTGAGAGGTCCAGAGGCGGAACTAAGGGCCTGACCCTAGCGATATTCCTCAGATGACAGAAACTGAGATGGACAGCGGCTGGCACCTGAGCCTCAAGCGCCAAACTGCTATCCAGAATAACGCCCAGGTTCCGATCCTAGAGGTGGCCTTCAAGGGTACAGATCCCAGAAACAATCCTGTCTCTGCACCCGAGGCCACACTACCACACCTCTATTTGACTCCACAACTAGCACCTCTGTTTTATCGGGGTTCAGTCGCAACCAGCTGGAGGCCATCTAGTCATTGATTTCAATGACATGAGTTACAGAATCTGGGGTCTCACAGGCATTGCTTTCCTGCCTAAATCCAGCAAATCTGGCTTACCTGACCACAGAGGAGCCCTGGAACATGGTTTTTAACCCAAGAAAACACTCCGGAGCAAGCAAGGCAGCCAAGCAACCTCTACATCAAAAAGACTTTTCTGCAGATCCAGACTCCCTGATTCTGTAGAAGGGAGATAGGAACTGGCTAGCGATCTAGCTTCAAGTTAGACTGGGAAATCAAAAAAATAAAACTGCTGCAAGGTTTCCACGCAGTCTGAAGTTTCCTGATACAGTTCACTTTCGGGCGGGAAGACGCCATTTTGCCTCCATAGTCCAGAACCAACAAGAAGGACGTCTAGCACTGTTACCCACATTTTCTTTTTTTCCTTTAAATTTGTTTACAAAGCAGCATTGTTCTTAAAGGGTAAATGATCAATAATTAAGCTGAGGGGGACTAAACCAGGGTTCCTACCATGCGGAAGGGGGGCCTCTGAGAATGGGTATGGATGAATGTAAATAATTTATGTGCTGATGTTCCCTCTGCCTGCTAGCCCTCCTCTCATCCCTCATTGTAAATGTCTCTGTTTCTGTTTCCATACTTAGGCATGACCGGAGGTTGCGCCAGACAATGGTGCTGACCCCCCCCTTCAGAGGTTACATAAATGGTGAAAATTGGAGGAGCTTTGAACTCCGTGGAGGAAGGGATATCTTGAGGCAGCACAATGGAAATAGCCTTCCCTTTCTCCCTAGATGGCAACATCCTAAAAAAACACCTAAGATCCCTCTGGGGACTGGTGAGAAAGAGCGCTACATGGGGACAGCTTGAATGTACTGCGCAAGTGGCCGTGACGAAATGCAGTGAACACCTGAACACGGTGAGTGACAACCACTGTTTTGACCTCAGAAAGGGAATCCCCCACAGAAATTAATGCAAGGGTGGTTCTTGATCACAGGGCAGATAAAGTCAGATGAACAGCACACAGACAGCTGAATGAAGGACAGACAGAGCACCCAGAGGTAAAATGTCCACCGTGGGTGACCGGTGCCGAGGGCTACCCTGGTAGAATCCCAATAGGGATAGGCTCCTGAGGCATCACAGGAAGGGGTGTAAAGGGGCCACCTTTGGGAGGGTGACAGCAGTAATTAAACTAAGGAAAATAAGGTCTGGTTGTATAAAGGCCCACCCCCACGGGTGATGGATGGTTTGGTCAGAGAGGTCCAGGCACTGGTCACTCTCGGAGACTAAAAACTATGGACCACTTAGTTGGATAGTTTTCAGTAGTAAAAGGAAATAAAAGGCAGCTTAAAAGTAATAAGTAGACTACCAATAATTAAAAAAAAAAGACAATGAATGGTGATTTCTAGGGAAAACCTCTGCAGAGCGTGTGTCATCCTCTCAACTACACCGACACCCACTCCCCATATTTCAGTCACTGACCCAGGATCCCCCTGGGAACAGGTTTGGCTCAATCCAATTTTATTTTTACCAGGATAACACCATTGAGACAACTCATTTGCGAGGCGGTCCTGGAAGGACTAACATACATAAGAGGTACACAGAATTAATAATCACAATGGCAGATTCAACAACAGTGGTTGGGGAGGGAAGAAGAGAACGAGAGGGGATGACATGCAGCTGCTGTCTCGACGCAGGGGAAAGAGAAGCCTGCCCATTGGTGTTGGAACACAAAGCCCGGCTTGGGGTGGGAGAGAGGAGACACTCTTGCAGTGATGCGGAATAGACCTTGTAAATCCGAGGTACAAAGGAGGACGGGGAGGGAAATGGAGACTTATGCCATGGTCTCCACTGCCCAATATTCCAATACTTTTAAAGGCGAGGCCCATCCACACTGGATGGGGGGAACAAAGAGGAAGAGGGGACCCAAGGGGCAGGAGGCCAGGTTTTAGAGCCTAGCACCACTGTTAACCCTCCTCCCCACATGGTTTCCAACAAACACTTGGGGGAATGAAGTCAGAGAGTTCATGGTATGCTCATGCACATACAGGGAGACCGGAATTTCAGTGGTGTTGTCTGGATGGTACAGGGAGTGGCAACCTGAAAGCACGAGACCAGCACAAGGCCCACTGTGTGGCAGCCTCATCTTGACAGCCCAGAGATGCCTGAGAGGCTTGCAGGGTGGTCAAAGAACCACATAAGTATTTTAGTTCTGTATATAGTTCATTTATGTAGTTCAAATTGTATGAAATTCATGGTTTGGGTTTGCAGGGGTGCTAGAGTTGGTCATGGATCCCACTCCCCGGACTTCATCATGGCAGCAGGTACAGTAGCAACATATAATTTATTTATTTATTAGAAAAGTCAGATTTACAACCTTTGAGGCATGGACTCATTTACAAAGGCACCTCGTTGTGGGGAGGAGATAGAGTTACATAGTGTGGTTATAACAGTGAGAACAGTACAGGTGCAGAACATTAAACATAGAGTACACATAGGTTACATAACAATGTTACTTATAATAGGTTACAGTCATATACAAGGTACCCAAGGGTTACATTGGGGTACAGCCTGGACATACCTGGATAATACCTGGAGAGGGTGGAGGTAGGGATGGGGAGTGGGTGGGAGGGAGGGGAGAGGACAGGCTGTCTGGAGGACATTGTCAAGTCAGGGAGGCCTGACAGGAGGATCCCACAGTGGGATTAATTAGATGCATCTACAGCAATGAGTGTTGAAGAGATGGTTCCGGAGGGTGATTTTGAAGGGACCAATTTTGGCAATATCTGTGATGCAGGGTGGGAGAGAGTTGAACCAAGCAGAGGCTTGGTAATGGAAGGGCCTCTGGGCTAGTGAGGTCTTTGTTCTGGGCACCAGAAAGGTGGCCTTGACAGTGCTACAGGTGGCAAGAGACGAGGACGCACGCCATAGGGAAGCAGAGACCCTGGGGGGGGTGCTAGAAGTGATTTTTTGGCAAGTAGGCAGGTCTGGTAGCGCAGACGCTCCTCCAAGGTGAGCAGGTTGGTGGTGAAGCAGAGCACGCAAGTGTGAGTGCGGCTAGGGGCTCCGGTCAGGAGCCTGCTGGCCTTATTGATTGACAGCTGGATTTTAGTCAAGGTGGTATTGTCTGCCGCAGCGTAAATGGGCAAGCCATAGTCCACTAGTGACAGGACGGAAGAGGTGATGGCCAGCCGGAGGGCAACTTGGGGGAGGCAATCTCTATGACGGTATAGTATGCCTATCCAAGAATTTATGGCAGAGGATAGGGCATTGATGTGAGTGTAGAAGGTGAGAGCCAAGTCGAAAGTGATGCCTAGATATTTGTAAGAGGTCACCTGCTGCAGCAGTTGCAGAGTGCTGGGGAGAATGAAGAGGGGGGCATTCCTGGCCTTGTTTTGGTGATGGGAGAAGAGCATTGACTTAGTCTTCTTTAGGTTAATGACAAGTCGGTGGTCAAAAAACCACTTTTCAGCTTGGTTGTAGGTGTGCTGGAGGGATACCTGGAGAGAAGAGGGATCGGGGTGGGATGCAAAGAGAACGCATCGTCAGCATAGAGGAGCATTTTCCTGTGCAGGAGCTGGGAGAGTGTTGAGGTAGAGACTGAAAAGTACAGGGCCCACAATGGAGCCCTGGGGTACCCTGGAACGAATGGGCCAGGTATTGGACAGGGAGCCATTTATCTTCACACGCTGGGATCTAGCAGAGAGGTAGCTGGAGAACCAGGCAAGGGGACCAGCAGAAAAGCCGAGTTGGTGGAGGGAGTCGAGTAGGAGGGGGTGACAAACAGTGTCAAAAGCCTTGGAGAGGTCTATGAACACTGCGCCGGCAAGGTTATGGAGTCAAGAGCAGAGTGCAGGTATAGCGAGAACCCAGGAGAGCAGTAGTGGTATGTGTCCTGGGCAGAAACCATGTTGTTCTGGGCACATTGTGTCATATTTGGCCAGGTACTCAGAGAGTTGAATAGACACTATTTTTCTAGGGCTTTAGAAAGCATGGGGAGGATAGAAATCGCCAGAAGTTGTTAGGTGTGGACTGATCTCCACTCTTATGTATAGGGGTGATTTGCTGATTTCCAAGCACTGGGAAACTGACCGAGGCATAGAGAACGGTTTAGTAGGTCTGTAATGGGGACTAGAACAACATCCAAGACCAGGCGAAGATCCTGGAGTCTGGGGGCCACAGCTGGGATTGTTGCTCCAAGGGCTTTAGCAGATGCCTGGCTAGGTGAGGGGATATAGTGTGCAGGTAGAAAGGAGGGTGATCCAAGGCAGGGGATAGAGGCGATTGGGTCAAAAATTGTTTGCGAGGACAGAGCTTAGGTCAGAGAAGGTAGTATTGAGGCAATCAGCTATGCGAAGTTGGGTCTGTAGTGACGGTGCCATCGATGGAGAGCTAGGACGGTGCTGGGGAGCGGTCTTCCCATTAAGCACTTTCATGCTGTGTCAGAAAGTCCGGACGGAACTCAGGTGGATGGGAGGGTGGTCTGATAGTGCTCTGCCTTGACCTGTCTAATGGCCCAAGTGCACCCAGGTCTGGCGCCCGTTGTAGGCTTGTCCCTCAGCCAACTTGCCTGATTTGATAGCCGATGTGCCAGAGATTATCCCTATGCTTAAGTTTTGGGTAAGGGATGAGAAGATCCATGTGGCATTTTGTTTTTAGTATGGATTCTGGTGTGGGGGCAAAAGGTCACAGGCCTTGCTGAAGGCATTGGTGAAGAGGTCTAGGGCAGAGTCAGTATCAGGGGCATGATGGATGGGGACCAGTCCATGTGCTAGATGCAATTTAGCTTTCTTGAGACCCCCTGGGGTGTAGGCGCCGCGCAAGGTGGCCTGGGACACAGGTTTCGGTATGGAGGATGACTAGAGACAGAGGACAGGTGAGTGATCATCACTAAGTGAGTTGGGGAGGACATTGATATCCCAGAATTTATGAGGGCGGTTTGACAGTATTACGCCTAGGATGGTGCTGAAGCCACTTGTCCGGTTGAATCTAGTGGGCTGGGTGACTAACTGGGACATGTCCAGGGAAGCGAAAGAGTCCCTGGTATGGGAGGCAGTGGTACCAAGCTAATTGACGTTAAGGTTACCTAGGATCAGTTGCTCAGCTTTGTGTGATAGGGAGATGAGGTAGTAAATGAGACACTGGATCACTGGGTTCTGGTTCCTCGGGGGTATGTAGGAGACCATGAGGAGGAGTGGGCCCCTGACTGGGTCAGGGGTAATTTTTAGAGTGAGGGCTTGGGCGCCATAGTCAAGCTTGGGGCAGCAGGAAGCATGGCTTATAAGGGTGTCCTGCATGTAGATTGCACACCCACCGGCCGCATTTACTAACTCAGTCTTCCCTGAACAGGGTGGATCCAGGGAGGAAATAAAAGAGTCAGGGGTTGTTTTGGAGAGCCAGGTCTCTACTAATGCACAATGGGAGGGA
The DNA here is from genome assembly GCA_016271365.2 of Neoceratodus forsteri. Lineage (NCBI taxonomy): Eukaryota > Metazoa > Chordata > Ceratodontiformes > Ceratodontidae > Neoceratodus > Neoceratodus forsteri. The sequence goes on along the minus strand of CM057453.1, from coordinate 457,980,177 downwards.
TTGAACAATCCCATCAAAAGAAAGAGGGTACTAAATGAGCTACACAACAGCAGGGTGGAGATAACCTTCTTACAGGAGACCCATCTCACACCAAAGGAAGGGGAGAAACTGAAGAACTGATGGGTGGGACAAGCGTTCTGTGCATTCTTTTTGGATCACCCCCACAGAAGAGGAGTAGCAATACTCATCCATAAGGGATACCACCTGAAGATCACAGACACACAGCAGAACCCCAAAGGGAGATTCCTACTGCTGAGAGGAACACATGGGTCCAAACCCTGCACATTACTTAATATTTCATTATAGCCTAGAAGTTAGAGGAACGAGGTGTGAACGAGCTTGATACATCCAGCAGACCAGACCTGAGTTTGATTCTCACAACCTCCACTTGCATACTGTCTGACTCTGAGCAAGTCACTTAACCGCCCAGTGCTCCCAGGTCACCCCTGAAAACAGGCACTTGTACCTAGTGGGCCTTACCTGGTTACCAAAGACTAAAATTAAAAAAAAAATTAAATCTATGCACCCAACCAGAATGGGGAGAAGACCCAATTCATGAAAAAGATCATGCTAAAGGCAGCACCCTCACCAGGAGACCTATTTATAATTGAGGAGAACTTTAATACACCTCTAGAGCCTCACCTGGACAGACTGGGCCCCACAGTGGGTCACCTCTCCCAAATGGTTGAAATTCTGAAAGAACTGACTCAAGACCTTGGGTTAGTGGATGTGTGCCGACACCTACACTCCAAGGTAAGGGACTACTCATGTTGGTCCACACCCCATCAAACATACTCAAGAATTTACCTCCTATTCATTTACACTGATTGGCCACATAAAGTACAGGAAGCAAAAATTTACCCGAGAACAATCTCGGACCACAGTTTGGTCATTATGAAGCTCTGTTCTTGCAGAGTAGCAGGCAACTCCAATTGGAGACTGAATGTCTTGTTACTCAACATGGAAAAGTTGAGGGACAAGGTTAAGGGATGCCAGGAGGACTACACCTGTTCAAACCCCACAGGGGATACTACCCTATCAATATGGTAGGACGAATTCAAGGCGGGAGTAACTGGGTTTGCCCCAAGGATTAAAAAAGCCAGGATGAGGGAGCAGCTAGAGCTAGAAGCTAAAATATATGACCTGGAGGCTGAGCATAAAATAGTTCTCAACCAGATGGTTAAAGCACTGCTGGATGAGAAATGAACAAAACTCAATAAAATACTAGATGAAAAAATCGAAGGCCAGCTGCGGTACTCCTGACAGAGGTACTACGAGGTAGGTAACAGAGCCGGAAGACTTTTGGCATGGCAACTCCGGAGGGAGACGGCATCCAAATTAGTCCTCAAAATAAGAAAGGGATGGGATTTGGCCCAACACACTTCTGACCCGGGAGGAAATAGCCCAGATATCTTGCTCATTTTACCAGAAGCTGTACCAGCGAGAGGAGAAGGAGGACCACCGGAGTAGGCTGGACGCCTTCTTTGGGAAGGTTAGACTCAACAAGCTTTTCCAGGAGGATATGGAGGGCCTTGACACCCCCGTAATACAAGAAGAGATTAACAATGCAATCTCATCACTTAAAACAGGGAAAGCCCTGGGCCCGAATGGCATGGTGTCAGAATGGTACAAGACCTTTAAAGAGGTACTGCCCCACACTTAGAATATGTTTCTCAAGGAGTCCAGGACAGGGAAGCAGTGCTGCCCTCATGGCACTATGCCCAAATATCTGTCATTCCAAAACCAAGAAAGGACCCAACACTGTGTGGCTCCTATAGGCCAAGTTCCCTTCTAAATGTCGATCAGAAACTATTTACTTCCATCCTAGTGCGTAGACTCCAGGCTTGCATGGGGACCTTCGTCCAACCGGACCAAACAGGCTTTATAAATGGTTGTCTTATACACTACAACATTAGAAGGCTGCTAAACATTGTTTCTTGTCAACAGAGCTCCAGGGCCTCGGCCCTGGCTCTGTTCATGGATGCTGAAAAGGCCTTCGACCATGTAGATTGGGGGTTCCTACACAGAACTCTGGAAGACATGGGGCTAGGACCCAAATTTCGGGATTCAGTCCGCTCCTTATACTCCTCCCCCATAGCCACACTCAGAGTGAAAGGGTCACTTCTAATAGGTTCCAGCTAGAGAGGGGCACGAAGCAGGGATGCCCACTCTCACCCCTTCTCTTTGCACTGTGTATTGAGCCACTGGTGGAGGCGGTGAGAATGAAAACATCCAGGGTATCTGGGCAGGGGACGAGCCCAGAAAATCTCATTGTATGCAGGTGAGTCCCTATTTTTCCTTACCTTGCCCCGGACTTCAATCCCAGCACTTCTGGAAGAGTTAGAAACCTACGGTAGAATCTCGGGCTATAAAATTAATTTTGACAAGTCAAAAGCGATTTGACTGGGAAATCCCCTCCCAGAGAGAACTGATCATGGACTTACCCTTCAAGTGGGCCCCTAATAATACAGTCCGATACCTAGGGATTATTGTCTCCCCTAGACTTTCCTCCCATTTTAAACTTAATTACAAAAAAACTTTGGACAGCAATTGAGAGTGACCTGCCCCGCTGGGACATATTACCCCTCTCCCACACTGGAAGGATTGACACGATAAAAATGAACATCCTCCCCCACTTTCTATTTTTATTTTAGGCCCTACCCATACAAATACCGGAATACTACTGAAAAGTGAACAAGGCCCTCATGAGATTTGTGTTCAGTTCAAGTTTATTGCAAGAAAGACTCCATTGAGCAAGCTCATTCACAAGGAGGTCCTGAGGCACATACACATACAGTTCGCAATTACATAGACAGGAGATATAAAATGTAGAACAACAAAGAAAAATATGTAATACAGGAGGTACACACAATAGAAGTTCTTACGCTATATATGCAGTACATTCCAGCTTTAACCTTGCCCTAAATTATGCAACACATTTCAGCTTAATAAGTAGAGGGCCAGTTGGTACCTAGGAAGTTGACTTCATGCTAGCCTAGTAGCACCTACATATGTCTTTAATTTAGAGACAGCTAGTGTTTGTAGGAGTTAATTGATACGATGCTGGTTAGCTTCAGCATGGCTTGTAGTTGGTTCCAAATGTTTGGGAGGGCGTATGAGACAGCTCCTTGGCCAGCTATGGTACGTGTCCTGGGAACACCTAGTAGGATAAGGTCGGATTTCCTTAGGGAGTAGGCGCTATGTGAGATGTGTATGAGAGACGTTAACTAGACAGGCAGTTTGTGGAGTAGTAACTTGAGGGTCCAAATGCCAGAATGCAGGAGGCGTCTGGTGGCAAGAGAGGTCCACCCAACTGCTGCATAAAGATCACAGTGGTGGGTCCTGTACGCAGAGTTAGTAATGAAGCGAAGGGCACGGTGATAGAGTACATCCAGTTTAGATAGGCTCAAGGTTGGTGAGGAGATAAAGATAATGTCTCCGTAGTCAAGCAAGGGAAGGAATGTTGCTTGGACAAGTCTTTTGCGGGTCGCAAGAGAAAAGAGGGTCCTATTTCTAAAGAAGAAACCCAAGCATGCTTTAAGCCTCTTTGATAGATCCTCGATGTGGTCACTGAAGGAAAGCTTGTTGTTTATCCACATACATAGATATTTAAATTTAGGTACGACTTCCAAGTGTTCACCTAGGGAGGTAACTATGAAGTTTTTTTTTTTGTTTTTTTTTTTGGTATTATTTTCTCTCCTCCAGAGCTCCGGCTACAACCCCCGCCCTCCGTTGTTCCCCCCAGCACCATCCCCGGACATCAGACCCCCTCCCTTGTGCACCCAGCGACTTACCCTTTACGTAGGGGTGGTGGGGAGGCGACTCAACCCCCTAATGGATCCATGCCAGGAGGCGCCCTTCCAGGAATGGCGCTTGTGAGAACAACTCTGTGCTCGCGGGCTCGCTTTTCACTGTTTTCCTCCCGGTGGTCATGGCGTGCAATGGCCAGTGACTGGGTGCACGCTTCGCTCCCGCGTGCACCCCACCAGCGCCTGCCAAGCCCTCAGCTTCCAAGCTGTCGGACCCCCAGCCTCCTCCGCTAGTCAGGTAAGCCCCGCCGCCTTCAAATCCCCTCCCGGAGATGGAGAGCAGTCCCTTGGATGCTCAATCCATCTCCTTCCCGCCGACCCACGGCAACCCATGCCCGTTCCCGAACACGGGTCGCCGGCGTGGCGCAAGGTGTGGCGACCAGCGCCTCAACCCTCAGCGCCACCGGGCCTGGTAACTATGAAGTTTTTAGGTGGGGTAGGTAGGGCACCAGACAAGGCAAGTCTTGAGAAAATCATTGGCTTGGTTTTTTTGGCATTTAAGAGAAGCTTGGCATTGATAAGGTTGCTTTCTAACTGGATAAAGTCAGCTTGGAGTGCTTCCCTGACTTCAGTTAAGGACGAGCCTGATGCGTACAAACCATATCGTCCGCAAAGAAATGTATGCTAGAGTTCTTTATGTGGGAGTCAAGGTTGTTGATGTACAGGGAAAAAAGGATTGGTCCTAGGATGGAGCCTTGAGGGACTCCTCTGGCAATTGGAAGGGGAGCAGATAGTAGGCCATCAGCTTTGACTTTTTGTATCCTTCCCGTGAGATAACTGTTATGTGGATAGGAGGCAGGCCCAGAGTCAACTGGCACACCCTGACACGGCCCAGAGAGAAGGGGGACCTTGCCGTGCCTAATCTTTGGCACTACTAGCTCTCAACGTAGTTATTCCCAGTGATAACTTGGGTTAAACAAGGGATAGAGACAGGGGTGAGAGAGGCCAGCCAGTCCAGACTCATCCCGTTGTTTATACTTCCACTCGCCCCCATTACTCCAGAGGTTTGGAGAAGAATAACTCACCCTTGGATGCAGCACTCCCTAAAAATCTTTTTTTTTTTTTTTTGTTTACGTTTTGTTATTGGTTTAGCAATGAACATGCAGTCAGACTCCTGACGCAGTACATACAAAAATAACCTTGTGATACCAATGAGAACGCCGCTCCTCTTAATACATGCGACGATTATAAAATCGTACTCCATCTTTAAGACACATCATAGAGGGGTAACCTAACATATTTGGTAACATTTTCAAAATGAAACAACACAGTGATTGCTGCATTAACGAGCCAATGAGCTGCATGGAATGAAAAAGATAAAACAAACTGCCAAAGCTCTTTTTCCTGTAATAGGAAATTGAGTGTGTCCATGCACTAACAGTAATTAAATAACCTATACAAGATTGAGTTCCTAAAATTAACTGCAGCCCATATATATACCTGGCAACAGGATATAATCAAACAAGCATAAGAATTTAAACAGGGCTATGGTTATGTCCCAACAGTTTAGACAGGCAGTTCTGAAAACATGACTGCGCCACCCAATAATCTCTACACAGCAGAATGAGCTCCGGGGAAGAGTGGCAGTAGAACAGTTTACTAACGACCCCCTCCCCCCTTCATCTCATAACCGTACAAACTTAGCAAGAGGTTTTATATTCCCCATGCAATTAAACCAGAACTTGTCCAGACATAGGTAAGGTTCAGAAAGAGGGGAAATTCAGCATAGCGAATCTGAAGAATCTGAGCATAAACCTGAACTCTTGGAGAGTCTCTTCAAGTGTCAGATCATCTTTGTCATCCAGCTCTGGCTGAGAGCCCGCTCTCCTTCAAGAAGCAGAGTGCGTGTCATTAGGCCCACTTCAGAGCTTACGTTGGGTCAGTAAATAAAACACTCAACCCTGGTGGAGAATCTGTAGCCTGGCTGGAAACACCATTCCATGCGTAATGTCTACCTCCTTCAGGATCACCTGGACCCCATCAAAACGTTTTCTCCTCTGGCGTGTGGCATAACTTAGATCAGAGAATAAGCGGACCTGTTGACCCTCATGCACTATGTTAATTTCTGTCTCACCAGAGCAAGTACGTAGTCCCTGGTTCCCACACCATCAAGGACCACAACGATAGCTCTGGGGGCTTCGGGGTTATCTTGTCTTCCTCAATAGGCCACCCTGTAAGCTTTTTTTTTTTTTTTCTGTTCTCCCCCAGTGCACGGTCTCCACTCCTTCGGGAGATACAATGCGGTATCCCCGTACATATGGCCTACCTGAACTCCCGGTCAGTCCCCATGGAGCCTTGGCTGTACCCTCCAGGTGGGTACGGGGCAGGGCAGGACACCCCGAATACTTCTTTGTTTCGTCAGACCTTCTCCGGGCAGTCAGGCAGGCACGTGGGCAATCAGGGTCTCCGCTAGGTGCTCGGTCATCCAGGAGACCGTGCGCTGATTTTCCCTGTTTGGGGGAGTGGCTCATACCCAACGTCATGGCCTCACTGCCAACGTAGCCATTCCCATCCCCGCGACTAGCTCTCGCTCGCTGAGCCTCGGACCTCTGCCAGGCCAGTCTAGCGCCAGTGAACCCCCTCTCAAGAGAGGAGAGAGTTATCCATCGGACACTCAATCCCTCTCCCTCCCTCCCCTGCCAACCCCCAATGGCCGGGCTCGTTTCCGAACCTGGGTCACCGGCATGGCGCAAGGTGTTGCGTCCCAGCGCCAACCTCAGTGCCACTGGGCTGGCCCTGTAAGCTTTTTACAGAACGATACTCCGAGCTTGCAGGGGCTGCTTCAATTGTTGCTCCAGCCATTCTTTGATGAAAAGCTGCAAACGGTCGCTTTCACTCCTTTCAGGCATTCTGATTATCCGCAAGTTTGATGAATAAGCTTGGTTCTCTCCCATCTAATCGGGACTATAGGTGGGTATTCTCTTTAATGAGGTTACTCGTGACACCCATAGCCATGGCTGCTTGTTGTTTGGTCTCTAGGGATACTGTTTGCAATTGAGACATATCAGTCTCCAGGGTAGAGACTCTATTCATTCAAGGTGTCACATTTTCCAGAGATTAGCAACCAATGAAATCAGTCTATTCAATTTCTGCCTGATGCTTTGTAGCGTTTCCACACCGCTTCTTCAGTCGGATGTTTCATGAGGCCCTTGCAGACCTCATGACAGGAGGACCATGAGTATTTTTACTTTTTGCTTCATCTTGCTGTGACTTGTCCTTTCTTGGATTACCCATTCTGTTCCACAAGTATTCCATGTCTATTGAGCCCATTATTTCTATTTCAGCTGCCCAAAGAACAGGTTACTCACCTGTAACAGTAGTTCTAGGAGCGGTATATGTTGTTCATCCACACTCTCTGGCATGTCCCTTTCCCCTTTAAATCTGGCCAGAAAGTCTTCAAGCTGGCTCCTCCCACCCACCTAGGTGGTAAATACCTTGGCTCCGCCCCTTGATGCCAGATCTTAGACCGCTGGAAGCAAGGTGGTGCGCCTAAAGATGGAGAGGTCAGGTGGGTGCGTGTGGATGAACAATATGTACCACTCCTAGAACTACTGTTACAGGTGAGTAACCTGTTCTTCTAGGAGCGTGGATATGTTGTTCATCCACACTCTCTGGCAGACTCCAAGCAGTTCTCCGGGAGGAGGAGGTAAGGTGCACACCCCCTATTTAGGAAACAGAGATTGGAGAACAGAGGCCCCAAAACCAGCATCCTGGCGTGACTCAAGGTTGATGTGGTAGTGGGTAATGAAGGTGTTTGCTGACTTCCAGGTAGCAGCCTAACAGATCTCCTGGATAGGGATGTCCGTGGAAGCAGCCACCGATGCAGCAGTATGGTGGGTAGAATGAGCTCTTATCCCTCTGGGAGGCTCCTTGCCCGCCAACTCATAGCACAGACCTATGCATGATGTAATCCACTTTGCAATGGTCCATTTGGCTGCAGGTCTGGCAGAAGTGGCTTCAGCGTAGGTGACAAAGAGCTGGCGAACCTCTCCCCGAATTTCAGCCATCCTCTCCTTATAATACGAGAGAGCACGTCTGAGGTCCAGAGTATGGAGCCTGTACTCTGCGTTCGAGGTGTAGTTTGGGTAGTATACCAGCAGAGTCAACACCTGATTAAGGTGAAACACTGACACCACCTTCAGAAGGAATTTTGGTTGGGGGCGAGGACAACTTTGTCTCTATGGAAGACAAGATAAGGTGAGTCCACCGAAAGCGCCTGGAGCTCTCCTGTCCTTCTGGCTGACGTGATAGTCACCAGGAAGGCCGTCTCCCACGACAAGTGTGAGAGCTTACACTTGTGCATGGGTTCGAATGGCTTGCCCATGAGCTTTGCCAAAACCAGCAAGAGATCCACAGAGGTGGAGGTTCATGCACCAGAGGGGATATGTGATCCAGGCCTTTGAAAAAGCGCCCGACCACTGTCTCCTGTGCCAATGTTGGCTGACCGGCCCATGCCCGGTAAGCAGAAATGGCTGCCAGGTGCACTCTAAGGGTCGATGACCGCAGACCCCTTTGAGAGACTAAAGGTAGTCTAAAATGTTAGCCACAGAGCAGGATAAGGGGTCCAGACTCTTACCCTGACACCAAATGGAAAAACCTTTTCCATTTGAAGGCATAACATTTCCTGGTCAATTTCTACGAGATGCCTCCACCACAGTGTAGACATCCTCGGAAAGACCCAGAGCCTGGAACTCTAGCCGCTCAGGTACCAGGCTGTGAGTGCAGGGATTGAAGGTCCAGATTGAATACCTTCCCTGATTCAACGATATCAGTTCTGGGCATGTACAAAGCACGCCCGGGACCCTGCAGCTGAGGCTGAGGAGATCTGGATACCAGAACTGGCGGGGCCAATATGGGGCTACCAGAATCACCTTCACCTTGTCCCTCCTCACCTTGAGTAGCACCTTGTGGATCAAGAGAAATGGAGGGAAGGCGTAGAGGAGGCCTGGGGTCCATGGCCTTGAGAAGGCATCCCCCTGCAGTGAGCCCTGCTGACGGGGTCGGGCATGGTACAGTCTCAGCTTGGTGTTCTCCCTGGAGGCAAACAGGTCCACCAACGGTTTGCCCCAATGGGAGAACAGATTGTGAGCTACCTCTGGATGGAGAGACCACTCGTGAGATGTCTGGCCTATGTGACTGAGAGCATCCGCCAGCTGGTTCAAGGCTCCTGCCACATGGATGGCAAGGAGATCCACCTCCAGCCTGCTGACGAGGGTCCAGATTCGAGCACCTCCTTGCATAGCAGGACGGAGAGTGTGCCGACCTGTTTGTTGAGGTATTACATCGTCGTGGTATTGTTCTGCCTGACTCAAACCACTTGACCCCGAGCTGAGGAGCGAAGCTGATAGGGCCAGTCTGACTGCTCTGAGCTCCAACAGGTTGATGTGGTATCGGGACTCCTCAGGGGTCCAGAACCCGTGGGCCCTGTTGTCCCCCATGTGGGCTCCCCAGCCCATGAGAGAGCATCGGTCGTCAGGGCGACCGTCAGCTCAGCGGACAAATAGGATGCAACTTCCTACAATCGGTCTGGGGCGGTCCCACCATTGGAGAGCGTCCCCCACATCTTCTACATGACAGTGATCAGCTGGTCAAAGTGACCATATCACTGAGTCCACTGAGGGGCGTGTGCTACTGGGAACAACGGACCACCGAGGTGCACACCGGCATGTAGCCCAGAAGGCGCAGAGAGTCCCAGGCAGGGCACAAGTGCCCAATCAGAAATGATTGGGCAAAGGAGGCGAGAACCTCCACCCTGCCCGACGGGAGCCAAGCTCTGGCTTGACGAGAGTCGAGCTCTGCCCTGATAAAGCCCATCACCTGAGAGGGCATGCATTCTGACTTGGCCTCGTTAATCAGGAGGCCTAGTTGGGAGCGGGTTCGGAGGGCCAGGTCCCTGGACCTCCCACCTCCTGAAGGGAGGAACCCACCAAGCCAGTCATCGTGATAGGGTATATTCAAACTCCTCAACGCTGAAGATGGACTGCCACCACTGCAATGCACTTGGTGAAGACCCAAGGGGCCGATGACAGACTGAACGACAATGCTCGAACTCGTATAGGGCCCTTCACCCTGAAGCAGAGGAACTGCTGGTGGGAGGGACAGACTGGGACATGAAAGAACGCGTCCTGTAGATCCAGTGAACAGAACCACATGTTTCACTCCAGAGATGGTATAATCTGGTTCAGAATTACCATCCGGAAGGTGCGAGACCTGAGGTATTGATTCAGGTCATGGAGATCTAGGACGGGGTGCCAACCCCCCATCCGCTTGGGCACCAGGAAGTATCTGGACATGAAGCCTGGGTCTGTAGGAGGATCCGGCACTGGAGCTACCACCTCCTTGCGGAGGAGCTGAGCAATGTCATCCTGAAGGGCCGACTGAGTGCAAGCTGAGATCCTTCTCCTGAGGGTTTGGCTTGGCAGGGTACTGCTCGAATTCTAGAGGCAGTTCCTGGATGGCCACTTACAGAACCCACCTGTTCGAAGTGATACCGGACCAGGCGGAACAAAAGTGACAGAGCCGGCCCCCACGGGAGGACCCAGAACTGGTGTGACGGGTGTAGGGGTGGCAACCCCTGACCCGTCACTGAGCAGGCTTAGAGGAGGAGGCGGTGGCTCCTGGACCGGCACCTCGGCCTCCTTTATGGGGCTGCTGAGGATCCTGCTTGGGCCTGGGGCGCCAAGCTTGAGCCTGCTGTTGCTGCTGACCTCCTTGATAGAAGGGCTGTCTAACCACAGGGGAAGAGTGCTGAAAGGGCTTCTTCTTGCGCTTCTGCTGGTTCTTGCCTGAAGAACCCTTTGCAGAGGTAGCATCCAAAATGGCATTGGACTGCTCTATTTGCTGAAGGTGACCTGCCACTCCCGGACCGAAAAGGTTAGTGCCAAGGAATGGCATGTCGGCTAACTTGTGCTGAGCATCCACCGGGAAGGAGGATAACCTTAGCCAGGCCCTACGGTGAGTGGCCACTGCGGCTGCTAAGGAGCGGGCACAGGAATCTCCAATGTCCAGGACCGTCTGAAGCTGCTGTTTCGCAACAGTATGGCCGTGGTCATGGACCTGCTTCACCGTGGTCTGCATGTCTGCTGGGAGATGAGGGAGGACTTCATCTAGTGACCCCAAGAGGGCATGAGAGAAGTGTGCCATGATCACAGCCGAGCTGGCCTGATGAAGGCCCAAGGACGAGGCCGCATAAACCTTCCAGGCAGAATGGTCTATATTCTTGGACTCCTTGTCCGGAGGGTGGTCAGTGTCAGCTGAGCTACCCATGCGTCTAAACACAGAAGCAGTCACGAGGCTCTCAGCCGAGGGATGCTCTGTGAAACCTGCCAGGGACCCCATGGGTACCGTATACTTGCGGGTCATGCGGGCAGACGGAGCTGGGCAGGAGGCAGGGAACTGCCATAGCTCAAGGGCCAGGCTAACAATGGCTTCGCCACTGGAAAGGCCTCGCTGGGGTATCCACCCACTTGAGGATATCTGTGAGGGAGTATTCGCCTTCTTGGATAGGCTCCAAGGCATTCCAGTCGATTCGAAAATCAGGCGGAGGATGCCCTAAAAAGAGGAAGGACCTTCCTCCTAGCCTGCCACTGATGACTCGTCATTCCCCAGATGCGAGTGCAGACCAGTGGCATCAGAGTCCGAAGAGTCGGGATATAAAGGTCTCCTGCCTATGTCTCCCTTGATATGCTGAGGGTGATCGGGGACAACAGTAATGGACAGATGACGGGGGAGGCCAGTATCTGTCTAATCCTCTTTCGAGGGAGCCCCTCCCTGAGGCTGCTTAGTCAGTGGTTCCACCAAAATCTATGGAGAGACCGAAACAGGCTGAGCAGGAATGCGTGCCAGCCCCACGAGTGGGGGATCCGAGATCTTTGGTTCCGGAGGGGTCGGCGTTGGCCTAAGAGGCTGGGGCCAAGTAATGGCCGGTGTTGGCGGCAGAGCTGGCTTTTGACCAGGCAGAATCAGCTGTTGCCACATGAGGTCCTCATAACGTCGACAGAGCTTCCGTCGAAGTCTCTCCTCGTCCGAGGAGGATGAGGATCGGTGGCGACTCCTCTTCCTGGAGTGCTTGTGACCTTTCTTCGTTTTTTTGACTGAAGGGGTCCTGGTCCCCAATCGAGACCAACGGGGTCGGCTTGTTCAATCAGGAGAAGCTGGAGTCGGGGAGAACTGAGGTTCCGGCACCTTTCCCTCGATCGGGACACCCTAGGGCTGGGTCTCCTCATCAGGGAAGGAAAGGATAGGTTTCCTTTCCAAGGAGTCAGCGACTGGAGTCAGCGACAAGGGCTCAACTGGGTCAAGAGAAATCTCAGCCGGTTCAGCTGTTTCCTCGGCCTCGGTGCCTTGGCCTGACGGAAGGTCCGAGAAGCCGGCGGCCGAGGAAGCGATCTCGACTGAGGTCGAGACCGCAAATTCCTGAGAATCAGACCTCTCTCAGTCCCAGGAACGTCTTCTTCGGGATGAAGAAGACTTGGGGTTCTTGTCCCTTTTCCTAGGACGGGAGGAGTGCGAGCCCGAGGGCACCTCACCCCTGGTGGGAAGAGACTGGCACAGTTCCCGAAAGGACCCGGTGAAGGTAGAGCCAAGGTTAAGAGGCACAACAAAACTTCAGCTGGCCGAAGCTTGAGCAGCTTCCTCTACGAAGGCCGCCATCTGGTCAAGCTGCTCGTCAGATCCCGTGGCCGCGGAAACCACCCACCTTGCCTCCTTTGATTTCACCAGTTTATTGTGAAGCTCCGGTCTCCCCAATTTTAGGCATGCCTTGCGGTCATCCAGGACATTTGGATGGAAGGCCAGACAGATGGTACAAGAGATGGTGTCATGTACGACACCCAAGCAGTAGACACACAAGAGGTGGGGATCAGTGCGCAACATTTTCTGTCCGCAGAGACACCGGCGAAATCCGGCGGACGACTTGTCCTCCATGTTCGATGCGCCCGGATCGGTATCGTAAACTCTAATGAGTTTTAAAGAAAGCGATTGTGGTGAAAACCATGGTTGAGAATCCAGGGCCTACGAACTGCAGAAGTAGCACGAGGGAACCTGAATCTTCCAGCGGAAAGGAAGATCTGGTGTCATGGGGCGCAGCCGAGGTATTTACCACCCGGGTGGGTGGGAGGAGCCAGCTTGAAGACTTTCTGACCAGATTTAAAGGGGGAAGGGACATGCCAGAGAGTGTGGATGAACAACATATCCACGCTCCTAGAAAAATAACTTTTATAATTTGAAATTGCCGAGTTTGAATTAGAGCTCCAGTTGTAAGTCGCCATCTTGCTTGGGCTCCACAGCGCCCCCCCCGCCACTCCCTAAAAATCTTGATCAAAGCAAGGAAGCTCTGTCAGACGCCTGAAGGCATAGGGTCCTCACTTCAATTATAAGAGACCCCAATTTCACCCCTCCAAGAATGGATAAAGGGTTCACCAGATGGAACCAAAAAGCCCTGGTGAGGTTCCAATCACTGTACAGAAACAATACCCTAACCTCCTTCTCACAGCTCTGAGAACAGTTTGCCCTCCCATGGGAAGATTTCCATAGATACTTGCAGATAAGGCATTACCTAAACTCGGAAGAGATGACCTTAAGGGTTAACAAAGATTTCACCCCTCTGGAAAGCTTCCTCTATTGGTCAGTCAGACTGGTAGGTAGGAGCAGATTTGTTTCAGGAGCCTACAAAGTACTGCAGAGAACAGGGGACCAAGTCCTGGAGGGGTTCAGACTAAAATGGGAGAGTGATTTGGCAGCCGTAGTTTCTGGAGATGAATGGGAGAGAGAGCATGGTTAAGGGGAATGAAGACCCCAGCATCCCCAGAGTGGAGGAAATTTCAATGGAAATGCCTGTCCCATTTCTTCCACACCTCTGCAGTAACCACACACTTTAAGTTGGGCAATACAGACCTTTGCTGGCAGAGTGTGGCCAAAAGGGAACTCACCTAGACATTTTCTGGTCCTGCCCAAGATAACTAGATTTTGGTCCCAAGTGCATAGTCAGGTGAGCCAACTCTGGGACGTGCAGATCCCATTTGAACCCAATACTCTGGTGCTGGGTCTACCAGTGAGAGAAATTAGGAACCACAAACAGCAGTCTTTGTCTGCATTTTATGCCTGGCAGCACACAAAGAAATAACTGCAAACTGGCTCAGAGAGACCTTGCCCTCAGTGCAGTCTTGGCAATCTAGAGTCACAAAACATAGAGAGAATGGAGGCCTCACAGCAAAACTAAGGCTCACCACAGAGAAACATGCAGAGCTTTGGACCAAATGGATAACTTCCACCACCTTGTAGAACAAGAAAGGTGGGGAAAATGGGGAGCCTTGGGGTTATGCTTGAGGCTGATGGCATCCACGGCCAACACCCCAATAGAGGGAATGCAAACACAATAGAGAAAATATTAAAGGCAACTCTGCAAAGCCCTAAAATGGTTATAGTTATAGTAGTTTTTTACAGTGAATCACCCTACAATCGGTTGTATGCTGTGGTTGAAGGGGTGTTTGTTGTATTCTGACCAAATGTTCCACAGGGTATGGAGAGAGATAAAGGCTTGCATGGCACAAGGCCACATACCACTGAGGAACACACTGAGGCCTAGAAGACACTATGAACACCAGTAGGAAAGAGTGCATGCATAACAAATATGAGGATATCCCCACTTATGGACTGTAAAGTTGTAATTGCAAAGATAAATTACTGAGTGGATGTCTGTGACACCGCCCAGTGATAAATGTACCCCTTTTCTCTGGTGATGTATGTATTATTTCAACCCATTAAAAATAACATTTAAAACAAAGAAAGGCACGAGACACCTCAAGTTGAGCCACGGCTCTGTCTCGATAGGGTGCATGGTATGCAGAGATGGTGGAAAGGGCACCTTGAGAGAGGAGTACCCCAAACCCAAATCTGAAAGGGAGAGAAGGTACTTGCACCTGATTTACTAGGCAGATGAAAGGGTCCAGCCGGCACGAAGTACTGTAGCCCAAATGGAAAAGCGCTTCCATTTCATGGCATACGTGGCCCTGGTGGAGGGCTTTCTAGCAGTCACCAGAACATCGTCAACCCTAGGGGAAACCCCAAAGCGGGTGATGGCTAAGTCCGCAGAAACCACACATGGAGATGCAGAGACTTCAGATCTGGATGGACCAGGTGCCCGAGTCCTGAGAGAGCAAGACGATGGACAGGGGCAAGGGCACTGGAGGTTACACTGCCAGCTGCTGCAGCAAGGGGAACCAAATCTGACATGGCAAAAAGGGAGCTATGAGAATCATCACCGCCCCTCCAACTGGAGCTTGAGTAGCAACATCTGAAAGAGTGGGAAGGGAGGGAAGGCATACAGAAACCTCCCCTCGAGGAGAGGGACAATGCGTTTTGCCAGAAAACTCCAGTCCGGGGATCGAGCCAGCAAAAAAGGTGGCAGTTTTGCACTGAGTGGGGACACAAAAATGTGCAACTCTGGCCGAGCCCATCTGTCGACTAGATCTTCCATCAACGGGGTCAGAAGCTGTCACTCATGAGCCCATGACTGGGAGCAACTGAGACTGCCCTTCAGAATGTTTTGGACGCCTGGAACATGTGCGGCAGAGAACTCCAGACCATGCTCGATGGCCCAATACCAAACCCTCATTGCCTCCCGACATACGGGGTAAGAATGAGTGTCCCTCCTCCTTGTTTGTTGACGTAATGCACCACACACATGTTGTCTGTCTGCAGCAATGGCGGACTGGGGAGGAGACGAGTCTGGAAGGCCTACACAGTGTACAGCACCACTCGCATCTCCAGTACACTGATGTGGAGACCCTGTTCCTCTTCTGTCCAGTGCCTTGAGTCTGGTGGAGGTCCAAATCAGCTCCCAGCCTAGACCCGAGGCATCCATCATGAGAATCTCACGACGGGCCAGGATTTGAAAGGAGACCCCCCGAAGCAGGTTGGCCTGCTCTAGCCACCACAACTGGACTCTCTTGCTGAGGCTGAAGACTATGAACATCTGGTTTGGGTTGTCCGCGCGTAGATCCCAGTGAACTCTCAACGTTCATTGAGGTATCCACATGTGAAGGTGGGCGAGGGGAACCTAGCAATGGCTGCTGCCATGTGACCTAAGAGTCGCAGGAAGACCCTGGCAGGGACCTGGCGACTGGAGGAGACCAGGTGGGCCTTGGCCATCAGGCGTTCTGCCCTGTCTGTAGGCAAGAAGGGCATGCCCTGGGCAGTATCCAGAACCACCACAATATGCTGGAGGTGTTGACAAAGAGACAGACAAGACTTCAGCTGGTTGATGGAGATAACCAAGGGCTGGAAGAGGCAGAAGATGAACTCCAGAGTCTGAACCAGATGGTTCCTGGAGGGGGGTGCCAACAGCCAATTGCCCAGGTAAGGGAATACGTACAAACCCTGTCTTTGCAAGGCAGATGCCAATACCACCAGGCACTTGGTAAAGACCCTGGGGGCTGAGAAGAGGCCAAAAGGGAGGGCCTTGAATTGGAAATGGAATCCCTGGAAATGGAAGTGGAGGAAGCACTGATGAGAGGGAAAAATTTTGATATGCAGATACATACCCTACATGTCCAGAGAAAAGAGCCAGTCCCCTCAGTGTAGGAGGGGCAACAACACTTGAAGGGTGACCAACCGAAAGCATTTGTACTCTGTGTAGACGTTCAACTGACTCAAATCCAGGATGGGTCAGAGATCCCTGTTTTTTTTAGGGATAAGTAAGAATTGGGAGTAGAACCCCCTGCCCCACTGAGCCACAGGGAGGGTCTCTATAGCTCTTTTTTGCAGAAGTGCCTGAATTTCCTCCCAGATGAGAGACATGTGAGCTGGGAGGTAGACAGAGGTTCCTGGAGCCTCTCAAGGAGCTCTAGCATGTGGCCGTGTTCTATGTTCTGCAGGATCCAGTTGTCTGTGGTAATGCCCTGCCACCCATCCAGGTGAAGGAGAACTGACCCTTGACGGCCTCCCAGAACCCATGCTGGGGATGGTAATAGCCAAGGAGTCAGGAGGTAGGAGCGGTGTCAGGAGGGCAACCACTGGGGCCCGAGGGCTCTGGTGGCAGCTGCAGAAGGGCTGACGCTTACTTTGCATTTGCCCTGACCTTGGTGGGTGGAAAGTGTGCTTATGGTAGGAGCGACTAAAGGGAGGCCACTTACCAGTCTTAGGCTGTTCATGATACATCACGTGAATGGAACAGAGGGCATTGCCTGACTCCTGTAAGGAGGAAATGAGATCCTGTACATCCTCCAAAGAAGACAGCTTCCGAAAGGAGGTGTCTAAAATGCTGGACTGCACATCAGAGGCAAAGCCGACACCCAAAGCCAGAAATGGCGCCAAGGCAAACGCCTGCAGCTGCTCCCCTGTCTGAAATATCCACAGCACCTTATGCTACACAAAGGGCGTGGTTGCTCACATCATAGCCTGCTTTAAGGAGCTGGGCTGGCTGAGGTTTGAGCTGCTCATTGGGCAAGGCCTAGACTAGGTCCCTGGCCTGGTCCCAGAGGACATTCTGGTATTGAACCATGTGAGGCAGATAGCTGATGGCCCTGATGGCCAGGATAGTGGAGACAAAAACATGCTTGCTCAGGTGGTCCAGCTGTCTGGATTCTCTGTCAGGAGGAAGAGCACTGAGGTGCTTGGGCTTTTTCATGCAGTCATGTGCCATGCTGATGACCACAGAGTCAACCTTGGCTGGCTCCCTAAAAGGGCTTATCCGCCAGAGCATGATAGAGGTGGTCCACCTTCAGGCACAGCTGAGTGGTAGAGTGATGGTTTCAAGCCTCTAGTGACATCTTTCAGTAAGAGTCAATGGGGGGACAACCACAGGAAGTTGTCAGCTACCACAAGTACACAGCCAGATGGCGCTGCTCCGGTCCTGTTCCTCCTTTCCTAGCCCACAGTGGCGTGATGTGCCTCATGATATCCATGAAAGATGGATCATCAGAAGGGCACTTTGGAATCACCTTGGTTGGCTCTTCACCTTCTGAAGAATCCCTGGGGTACAGGAAGACTCCAAATAATCAGAATCCTCCTCATCTGGGCCAGCGTGGTGGCACTGAGGGCTGAGGTACTGGACACCTTACTTTCAGAGCTGGCGCCGGGGCACCCGGCTCTGAGAATGAGCCCAGGTCGCCAGCGGGTGGGGGGGGGGAGGGCGGAGCTGGATAGAGCTGCCGGCAGACAACTCTCCTCTCCTCTCCGGGGAGGTGTGGTGGCTACCCTCGGCTAATGGCTGCCTCCTGGTGAAGGCCAAGGGCAGCACAGGCCCAGAGGGTGCCAGGAATTAGGCCAATGGGGTGGGGGATAGGGGTCATTACTGGGGCCGTAAGGCGCATGCAAGCCTACTCCTGGGGCCCCTGGGAGAAAATGGAGGGGAAACACACCGGCGGCAGGATGAAGATTGACTTCGCAGGCACCCCTTTGGACCGGTATAAGGTAAGCCCTGGGTAATTCCAGGGAACAGGGCTAGGGGGATGATTGATGGAAGCAGTGGCAAGGCGATAAAATGTTAAATGATAAAAAGAATCCTCCTCATCTGGCTCCTCCAGCTCACTTTCAGCCGTGGGCCTATCATCCTGGCGAGCACCAGAGCCGGTGTAGGTATGGAGTCCTAGATCACAGCATATGGGGCACCAGCACCCAAGTGTCCCCGATCCGAGGGTGGGAGGTCCCAGCAGGCTGTCTAAGGGATGCCGGAGGTGGGCCCTGAGGGGTGGGAGTCTGCTTCTGCATGAACAACCACCATGCTGAAAACAGGGCGTTATAATCCGCCAGGGAAGGATAGTTGTATACTGGTGAATAAGAGTAGATTGGATAAGGAAAAGGCGGCATCATGGCGGAAGTGGCTCGCATCGGGTATGCTGGCGTCGGGCCAAACAGCGCTGGACCCATGGTCTGTGGCAACAGCAGGTCAGGTGGCAGCCCAGCAGCCGCCGGATAAGGGCGCCTGGGAGAAAAGTCCACTGGCACCAGGACAGGAGAGGAGATCCAGGTGCCTGGGGAGGAAGGAGACCTTCCTGGAGATGGGAGTGACGACGATGGGCTAAAAGAAGGCGGTGGACTGTTGCAAGCGCTGCCTGAAGGGACTGGTGTCGGCCAACAGAAGGGATCGACACAGGCAGCATCTTGGCTGAAGAGTGGTGACAGCAGAGAAGCTGATGCTGGTCATATTAACACCAGCTGAGCCTCCTGGCTGAGAACCCGTGGATGTAATGGGCCTGAGCGTCACAAGCTAAGGAGCAGGAGACAAAGTACCCTGCCCTGAACAACTGCTGCCTGTGACAGAAATAAGGCCAGGCGGTGGCACCACTGGCAGCCCTGCCCTGCAGAAATAAGTTCAGGAGGGGCTGTAGGGATCAACCTCCTGTGGGAGGCTGACCCTGCTGTGGTCGAAGGTTTGTGTGGAGACCGCGAGCGGGGAAGCAGACCGGTCCCAGTGCTTGTGCTTATGCTTCCTGCCAGATTTTTCCTGGGACTGGGAGGAGGAGGAGGAGGATGAAGCCCCAGAAGACTGAGCTGGAGACTCCGAAGAGCTCCTGGCCTGCAGCTTCTTTTCCATCGTGACAAGCTTCTGCTTGATAAGATGGCTCTCCAGGATTTTTAGGCAACATCTTCAAGTGGCCTGGTTGAATTTCTGGCAAATCTGGCAAGCTTCGTTGTCGTGACTGAGACCTAGACACAGGATACAAGCAGAGTGACTGTCTTTTTCAGAAATCTGTTTTACGCAGGCACACTTTGTGGAGCAGTCTAATGAAGAGCAGGTGTAGAAGACAAAAACTCGACTGTAACACCGAAAAATCCATGTTAATGTTAGTAGAAAAAAAGAAGAGCGTGTCAAGCATGAGTAATGGTAGTCGACTGTAGCTGCAGCGACCACTAAGGTCCTATGTGTGCGAGTCAACAGCGGAAAAGAACTAAGGAGGGTGTGGGTGATCGCCCATTTTGATAGATTAGGCCAATGTCAGAAGGTGATGTCAGCGGTGGGAGGTCCCCCTTGGTAGACTGCTAGCTAGAAAGTTTTCAGTGTGGCCCTGGCACCTGGCAGCTTAGTCCTGCCAGTGCTGGCAAGGCAAGGCAAGGCAAATTTTATTTCTATGGCGCCCAATCCCGGAGGCTCTGGGTGCCAAACAATAAAAACAGGTAAGAGACATAAAAACTTACACATGTAATAAAAACAGTGATGAAACAAATAACACAAAGAAACAATAAATAGCTCAGAATAAAAAGGTAGGGCTAATTGTACCAGATCAGAGAACCCCGCCTGGAAAAGCAAGCGAAAACAAGTGGTCTTGACGGCACTTAAACGACTCAACTGATGGGGCCTCCCGGATAGAAAAGGCAGCGATTCCACAGCACTGGGCCAGTGACACTGAATGCTCTGTTGGCCTGCTGCAAGAGCCTTGCTCAAGTAAGATCTGGCATGACATCATCTGATTACACTGATAATCAGTGTGATAAAGGGGTCACCCGCTATTATACGCATGTTCCAATATACCAGCTGAGGTAGGCAGCACTAATTCATTTGCTTCCACAAACCACAGACATTAATGGCCACATAAAGTATGCTTCTTAACTCCTTCTCCAGGGGTTGCCTGCATCCCTCCTGGACCTTCAACAGAGATGAACCCCTTGGCTAAGGAGTGCTCCATGAACACAGAGCGGCTCCTCACGGGTATCTGATACTTGCAGATAAGCTTATTAAGGGGTGCGCACATACAGTGGAGCCAGAGGCCAAAAGCCGGACCTAGAGGGCCTCAACAACCAGTAATGCCACAACAGGGAACTGTCCCATTTGCCTGTGAAGGGGTAGGACTCCTCTTCTGGACCACCTCCAGGGCACATTAAAGGTCTTGGATATGTGCTGCATGAGGGTAGCAAATGAGGTAGACTTGTTTATCAAGAATTGACCATCTGAAGAGTTGAGGTCTGGTTGACCGTGGTCAAGGAAGCCACTGAGGGCACTTCCGAGCTGGAGTCCCTTCAAACCAGACCAACGCCGCTCAGGAGTGTGACCACCCTTCTGTCCAGGATGACCACTGTTGACAAGCGCCAGACACGCCAGCTTGTGGCCCCATCCCGTGGCTGTGGGGCTCCACCACGATCAGTCAAGAGTGGTGGTAGCCCAGTGGCGGAGTCACCAGTCAAGGTATAGAAGGCACCAACACCTAAGAGAGGGCCATTAGGGTAGGAAGCACTGGCCAACCCCATCCTGGGCCTGCAAGTGCTGATTTTTGCCATAGGAGGTCCTCATAATTCCTCCAAAGTTGACACTGGTCAGCCAAGGAACATGAGGAACTTGACAGACATCAATATTGGTGCTGATCAGATCAAGATCAGGATTGACAGTGGGACCATGAATGGGACCTCGACCATCGACCCCATGAGTGTCAACAGGGTTCCACCAGCAGGGCCGTGTAGACCACTGCTTTGGCAATGTCATCATGATGGGCCTTGTAATGGGTATCTGTAGAGAGACCGCCAGTAGAGACTGCATAGTAATCAGCTTGACTGGGGTACCCCGCAATGCCCCCTCTTCAGCTGGGGAGAGGAAAAGCAGAACCAGGGTCTTACAGATCGAAACCTCATTACCCTCTGACTTTGGTCACCCAGGTCAAGAAATATCTTGACCTGCTGCTCAACTACAGCTGATGTCGACAGCATCTGCGGAGGCTCTGTGGTAGCATCTATGTGCCCTCAACTAGCTGGGGAATTAAGAGACCAAAAGAGGGATCCTCCCTTCACATGACTAACAGCAGTGCTTTCATGTCTTGTGATTAAGAATTTTTCTCAGAGGTCTGAGAGACAGAGACATATACCAGAACTCCAGGCAATCCCCTAAAGGAGTGTTATGGACAGCTCTACAGTGTCCAGGGCCAGGGCTGATGGAGCCACCCATTGTCACCACATCCTCCTCCATGGCAGCCAGCTGGGACACTGACCAGCAGCCACCAAAACCTGTTGCTGTTCCTGGTGCCTGTTTTGGAGGATGCAGGCCTTCTGTTCTTTGATGATGGATGCATGGCCTGGTAACTTGGGCACCCATCAATATCAGGGTCCATCCCCAGACAGTAGAAGTACTGTGTTGTGCAGATCCGTGACCAACGCTTTCCGTTGACAGTGACCACATCGCTTGAATCCCATTTATTTTTTAATCCATCCTCAAATCCTCAAGGGAGCAGTAACCAAAAGATGAGATGCACACAATAAGATGAGAACCCTCACCCTCTACCCTCCGACAATGGCCTTCCTGCCTGCATACCCCCTTCCCTCTCACCTGCAGTGCTTATTTCCAAGATTGCCCTTGGCTGGTATGTCATGCTACCTAACATTTGGCACATTTTGAATTACTGGAATTACCTAAGCCTCAGTCTCTTACTTCTTGTTATTGTGTAACTATGTATTATTATGTTGACCTTTGTATGTATGGGATACTCATTCCTTTGACGTGAACCTTGTAAACGAGTAGTTCCTGCTCAAAGGTATTTGTAATCCTAGATTTCAATAAAATAAACTAAAAATAAAACCAAAATTCCATCTGAGAAATTAGTCAAAGTTCTAGCATTCAAAACTGGTTTCGCACATGCTGCAGGAACTGTACGGGAGGAGATCTGTGTGTTCCAGCATAAAAGAAGATCTGACGCCAGATGGGGTGGAGCCAAAGGATGACACCAAGAGAGGTGGGAGAAGCCAAGCTTGAAGATGTCTGGTGAGTCGGTGACTGAGCAGAGCCAACCATTACTGCCTAGGTGTGGATAGTGAACTGCACCCAGGGTGAAAGGACAGTTATTTCACCATGTCCTGGTGCAAAGACCACTGTGATGCCCTCTCCCGCCCTGCTGAGAACGCCCATCAACCAACTGTCCTGCCCTGCCAAGTGCTGCAAGGAGGTCTTCCTGCAGGATGTGTACCAGGAACTAGTTACTGAGTGCACTCTAACACATGAGAAAGTGTGCATCCCATCTTGCTTTTTCAGGTAAAACATGGTGGTTTTCTTGTTGGTGCTGACCTGCACCACCTGACCCCGAACCAGAGCTCCAGTGGGTTGACATGCTCATGGGTCTCACTTGCCAACCAGAACCCTGTGGGCCCTGTGGTATGACACACGAGCACCCCACCAATGACGATCCATCATCAACGTGGGAGGGATCAGCTCAGACAAAGGGAATTCTCAGAAAGGTTCCAAGGTCACAGCCGCACTCGATGGCATTCTGCATTGGCTAAGTCACTGAACTGGCTGGTCAGGTGCTTATGGAACTAGGATCACTTGCGTCCCTTTTCCCATTAATGGGAGTGTATTCACCAGCAGGCCCAAGTAATCACAGTTGTCACAGCCACCATGAACTGGGTAACAGAGATAAGATTCATCGCCATGTCCAAAGGTAAACAAGCCCTAGCTCAGAGGGAATCTAGTTCCATTCCAAAGAACAGGATCACCCGCTTAGGTCAGATCGGACGTGGCAGGATAGACCAGATGGCCCAGATTCCGAAAGGTCTAAATGGCTAGATCCCTGAACCATTCCACAGCCTCCCTGGTACTGCTCATGATTAGCTAGTCATTCAGGTACAAGACCATGGTGCCTCTGCAAATGAGGATGGCCACCATGACCAAAAGGCACTTTGTGAACACTGTGGGTGCCAATGAGAGGTTGAAGGGCATGACTTTGAACTGGTACAGTTCACTGCCCACTTGGAACCAGAAAAAACATCTGTGGACTGACACACTGAGATGTGGATATATATGTCCCAGTGATACAAGGAGCAAAACCAAGACTCAGACTCCAAAGACAATATTATCTAGTGGAGGGTAACCATCTGGAATTTTCGCGTGCAATGAAGTTTTCCTTTCCCTTGGGCCCTGTATGTGCATCTGTGAAAGAATGAATGAAGATATGATTCCACACCTCAAAAGAAAAAACAAATTTGAAAACTTGTTAATGTGTGTTAGGGTTCAGCTTAATGGCACAAATTAGATATATGGCATTAGGTTTCCTTCTTACCCCCACCTTAAAGCAGCAAAGGAAAAGCATTAGGGTTTTGGGTCTCGGAGTTTTGGCAAACTGTGATGAGGTCTTCCTTGGGGTTGTTCACCTTAATGTCGATTCTGTTCCTGCAAATAATGTCAGATGTGATCTCCTTTCTTCTCATAGGGCTACAACAGATTGTGTTGTAACATGTGATGAGACATACTGCTCCACCTTTGAAGACTGTGGCTATGAGTGCTGTTTGAGCTGAACCTTGTGCTTCAGAGAAGAGGTTATGGGTTGGGGAGGGGTGAGCATTGGGACTGCTAACCCCTAGGAAGACCCTACTACTGATGGCTAAGACTTGAGACCCAAACTCCAATGTTTGTTCTTTTGTTGCTGGGGGAGGGTTGAAACCCTAATGCCACATTTCCTACTTTTGCATGAAGTTGAATCTAACTATGCATTATTAAAGTTTTCCAAAGAATATATATAAAGACATACTGTAAACTGATATTATAGTTGTGCAGTTCATAGAAGGATATGAGCTTGTCCAATATGTTTGTCATCTAAATTTTAAACACTAATTTTGTTGTATGTGCATCCCTTCTCAGTTTAAATGCTGTGTTTGTTGGACTTTAGCCTCCAAGGGTGTTTTATTCCAGTCATGCGCAACTCTTTGGTTAAACTGTATACTTCACACTTTCCTTCTATGTGGTGCTGTCATTTGCATGGATGGGACCTGGTATTATAGTCTTGTGTTTATTTCAAGACCAATATTCGAGAGATCCCCATTGTTCCGTGTCTTGTGTACCAAGCCTGTCACCCCTCTTTCTTCTGTCCTTAGGGAGTACATATTTAGCTCAAACAGTCGGGTCTGATAATTTTCCAGCCATATCAGAAGTGACCTGGTGGCTCTCTTTGTATTCTCTCAGTAATACTATATCTGTTTTGTTGTGCCCAAAACTGTGTGTACTTACTATTGTAGAGCAGTTTTTCAGACTAAGTCAAAAGGTGCTAATAGTTGGACACGCCAAGTATGTAAGGGGCTGGGAAGGTGACCTCCAGTGGTATCTTGAGGGATTATCTTATACCTGTAAGTCTGCAGGGTTTGGTACCATCAGGGAATAATTAATTGTCCAACTAACCCTGAGTCTTCATAAACCATGTGGGCCAGTTTGAGACAGTCCAACCACTATTGTAAAATAAGTTATGTGAGATATCTGCTCCCATTTGGCTCTGCTGGGAAGAATGGCATCCATTTGGGAATCTCTGAGAGTTCAGATAACTCTAGCCTGCCTGTTACAGGAAGATGTTATTCAGACAGTCCAAGATACTGAGGGGACCAGTGTTTAAGTAGAGGAGTCACCACACTATGCAGTTGGAGAAACTTACAGAAGTCTGGTTTTGTAATTTATACTTAGTTTTAAAGTGCTCAATGGACATCACAGTGTGAATTTGGTACTAGAAGATCAGCTATCGTTGTATACCTTTGGATGCCCAGAAACTCAGTGAAGGCTTCTGTCCACCTTTTCAAGTGGTTATCCCAATTCGAGCATAAGCTGAAGGTAGATAATCAGAATTAGAACACTTGTTAGGGCCATTGCATGCCTCCACAGAGTACATGATTTGTCATAATTGGCGTGGTTGGGGGTCAGCTTCTGTTAGATAACAAAGAATAAAGGGGTTCTTCTAACTCAACTTCAACACCGCCCACTGGGAGGGGGATCACAAACCATGTCGGGTATGGTGAAAGCTGGTGATATCCCTCAAACCAGGTGAGCCTAGGCCTCTCTGCCCAATGTGCCTGTAGTTTCCCTCTGCCCTACCTAGGGCAGTCCCTTCCTATGAAGCAGTGCCACCAGCCTATCTAGGACTTGGAACAGTTTCTGAGAAATGGGATTGGGAGATTATTCAGTAGATAAAACCCTTGAAAAATAAAACATTTAACCTCTCCATTTACTAGGTTAGCTCATTCTCCAGCAATGATCCTCCACTGTAAGTGTTGTTAAGAGGCTAAGTTGGCTGTTTCAAGGTCCTTCAGGCTGCCATAATATTAATGCCTTCATGGAAGCCTAGCATTTTAGAAATATATGTACCATTAGTCACTGTCTACTACATTTCTTATTTAGGGAAACAATATGTTTTGTTTTGATTTACTATGAGTTGAATATCTTGTGAACTTTGCCAATAGATAGGACAGGTGAGAGAGAGGATTGGGGGTCATTAGGGTGAGAAGCTATCATCTATATGCATTAACTAAGTATGAGTGTTCCCTACAGGAATACCCATTGCAGTTATGATGTTCTAATTAGAGGTCCAGAGCTATCAGAAATAGGAGGGTGAGGGCTACATTGCCTGGTACATCTTTGAGGTAAAGGGAAGGAGAGATCCTTGTTGGTAGGATTCTGGCAGAGCAGATTGTGCAGCGGTGCACCCATGACAAAATGGGTCTGAATCCATGGCGCAGAAGAGTCTGGTGCAGATACTACCACCCCAGAGAGTCGAGCTTTAGCAGCTCACCGACAAGGCTGCCATGGGAACTTTGGAGGAAGAGCTGGCCATTTAGGTTTAATATTAATGAGCACAGGATGTCTGCACTGATTTCCTTTCTGAACCCCATCTCAGAGGGATGGATCGTTTAAAAGCACTGGGGACAGTCTGAGTGCAGAATTTAGCTAGTATCTTAGTGTCAACTGTTAGGAGCGAAACAGGTCTGTAGTTTGCACCTATAAGCTATCCGTGGCTTTCTGGATTATTGATATAAGGACATCTCACATTGTGGGGGGAGAATACCATTGACTGGGCTTCTTGGAGTCTGCGGTGGGGAAATGATCTTGTCCATCAGGATTTGGTACAGCATGGTAGCCCATCTGGCCCAGGGCCTTTCTTTGGCCATATGAAGAGCATGACCATAGCTCCTCCCGGTAAAAGGTGCGTCCAACACAAGTGCCTGCTCCCAGAGAGATAGGAGGTTGTTCCCCACTGAGAAGCTTTGCAGCCACTGAAATAGCGCTGTAGCCCGTAAAACTTTAGATTGATATAAACCTGGTAGAATATTTTCATCGCTTCATTGATACCTTCAGTGTTGTGTTCACTTTCCCTCCTTGTTCCTTAAAGCTAGGATTCTGGATGGGTCTTTTGCTTTTGTAGGCAAAGTGCTAATTTCTTTCCTTTTTCCCCCTCCCAAAACCTGTGTTTAGCTGGTGAGTTCTCCCTGCCTTCGTTTATCAGCACATTAAGTTTGTATTTTAGCCAGTGATGTCGGCTAGTAGAGGAATTAAGTGGGTTGGTGGGTGACAATTTAAATTGTTTAGTGATGTCAGATTGTTTTGGAGTCTATTATTTTTTGCCTATCTTTGATTTGGCCTGGTTAGGCAATGTTCTCTATGTGGCTGCCTTAAGGCCTCCTAGATCTTGACTGCACTGATTTTCCCAGGTATATTAACTGAAAATAGGAGAGGACTTCCTTTTGTGTTGTTTGCACACATGTGCAAAAACATAGTGCCACATCCAAGTTTTCTAGTGTTGCCCCTCTTCCAATTCAGTAAGTGTTTGTAAGTGGGTTGCAGTTCTCTAATGGTTGCTGGGGCTGTCTATGACAGCAGTCTAAAATGCAGTGACTTTGGTTGAGGGGGAGCTACGCCAGTGAGCAGGATAAGATATCGCCTGTATGCATGCTCCCCTTCACACATTATGCACACATACCATGCTTCGGGCCCCCCACACACTGTCTAGCTACTGGGGTGCCCACCCGCTGGCTATTGTGCACTCCTCCAAAACTGAGTTGTATATGCCACGCGGGTGCTCACCCTGTGTGGCAACACGTGATATAGCCAATGGGGTGCCTAACCTGTTGGCTCACTTCCCTCCCCAAACAATCCTGTGCCATGGGGGGCGCATCTACTGCAAATATCCCATTGTCCTCCTGTTTTTTAAAAATAAAACAACTTGCAACATAGAAACAGTCCTTTCTGTTTGGGCCCCATCCGTTCTACCTGCCTCTCCTCCACACCCCTACCCTTGCTTACTCCTGACCTCGGCAGGACGATCTTCAGACCAGGAACACATCTGCACTCTTCAAAGCTGACTGTGAACTATTGTATGCTTTTTATGTATGGTGTAATAAATAGGGTTTTCAACTTTGCTGTATATCTCAGGTATTTTTGAATTTTCCGCAAATTTATAACATGGTTTTTGTGCTTTCTCTGAATGCTTACTGTCACTGCATTAATAAGGCCAGTAGGGTGATTTCACAGTTACTGCACAAAATCCTTTCAGCACTGATTAATAAACAAGTGTAGTTTCATAAGGTGGGCTCTCAAAGCCTATTAATATTTGGAGGAAAAATTCCTAAAATGTTTGTTTCTAGTGTCGTTGCGAGTTCCTACCCGCTCGTGAAGTTCGGAAATTTTCAATATTTTCTCCAGATTTTCAACATTGTCTTTTTCTTACTTCCTTATGGCAGTATCTGTCATTTTTCATCTCGGCCAAAGCGTGTTCTGTGCCATACACACAATGGCGTAGTCGTTGTCGTAAATCACTGTATGGGACACATTAAGAAAATCACAGTGACACTGTCATGAGCAGAGTCTTAAATGACTATGTTGAAAATTTGTCACAACTCCTTGTATTATTGTTTCACTAACATGTGTTATGATTCTATGCAGTCGTAAGTTTGCAAATTTTAACATCTACCTCCACTGACTTCTGCATATCTACATAGCGCATATGTAAGCAACATTCAGCATTGACAAATGCTTGTTTATATAATCCCACTGTTGTGTCCTCTATTATTGGGGTTGTATTCCATCTAGTAGAATTCAGACTCTGCCCTTAGAGAAAAGGTATCTTTACAGGCATGGTCTAAAATAATAATACTGCCAATAGTGGTATAGTCTGCATTGCAGCATGATTGGCTAACTAGAAGTCAGTCCTGTGTTTTCCATGCACTGTAGAATAGTATGTGTAATCTCGCCCGGTCAGATGGTTGATCCTCCTCCACACCCCTAGACCCCATTCAAAGAATTTAGGGTCTCCAAACTCTCTGGTGAGACTATGGTGGGAATGTTATCTAAGAAAATGTCATACCAAACTGTGTCCCCCAACAGAATCAGAATATCCTGATCATCCCAATGAGTTCTGTTTAGTTCACCTCAGAGTAAACATTCTATATCTGTGTTAAACTGTATATTGTCTATCATGCCTTACTTTCAGGATATGCCAACTTAACCACTAACCACCTGCCCAATGAAACCTGGTGTTGACCTTCCAGTCTAAGGCTGATTTCTGTAAGAGGATAGCCTCTCTTGGATTTGTGGATGCACAGCTATTAACACCATACCACCCACAACTTTTAGCCATTGCACTTCAGCTGGTAAGGTGTATTTCTGTAGAGTCTGATGTCAATTCCTGCAAATGAAAGTACTGTAATGTCATAGTCTGCTTGTTGGATGATTGAGACCACATAAGGTCCAGATGCATCCCCATCCTTGCGGATATTGTAGCTTGGGCCATATTAGCACCTCCTGTTACATAGTAAAGAAAAATGAGCACTTGCCCAGCTAGTGGGGGGAGAAGTATATGCTAGTAGTAGAGTGAAACTACCTAGCTAGGGCCTATAGATGATCAATGCCACCGATAAGCCTCTAAACTCCAGGTGTGAAGAAACAGCCGTATTGATCAAATGATAGCAGCACAAAGGTCTGCATAAAATAAATAATAAAAGGACAGAAAATAATTATATACCTCGCATTTAAGAAAGGAGAGAGAAAAAAGATAGGCAGAAAAGTGTCAGCCATGGCTGTCAGATATGGAGTTAACAGTAAATTATTGACACCAGTAACACACAATAACTCTATCAGTTAGCACCAGTGCTGGTGCCAAGTTGGACATGCGTGGGATAATTTAACCCACACTGTTTCAGACGCAAACGTTGACTGGTTGGGAAACTCATAAATCCAGGGCTCTGTCCAGCCCGAATCTGTGGCTCTGGCTAGATGGCTATCAAGCCTCCTGGAATGGACTAATCTAGTACCACCCCCACTCTACCAACAGGGGAGGTCTTCGTGAGCATCTGACTTCAGGGTTGAAGGAGGTGGAGGGATGGGGGAGAAAGTCTGTCAATCTGCACAGACTTCTAACAGTCATTGACATAAGGGGAGGGGAGTGATCCTTGTGATGTTTAAATGCTAGGTAACTCTCACCAGGACACAGCAGCAACTAATATGTACCTATGTTTGCCATTTTGTAAAAGTTTGACTGCTGAGTTTATCATGCAGTATAATTGAGCTGGTGCAGTGACTAAGTCATGCCTGGCTCACAGCCCTACCAATAAAATAGATGGGGTGTATGTGACGGTGCCTCTGTCTTAGCAGGTGGGGAGCAGCTTGTTGGTCTGGTCAATCGAACCATGTAGAAGCCTGCCCAGGCATACAAACTGAGGCAGATATGGGGGTGGAAGAACGAGTCCCTGGCCCTTAACCCTAGTCATGCCTTCATGCTATGTTAAATATACTATGAGCAGGAGTGCAGTGAGGTACCCCCACTCCTGGCTATCCCAGCATATGTAACCATCATTCAACCGTTAGAATGATAAGAAAAGGCAGTCCACTGATTCTCAAGTCCTGGTATGGACAGTGCTTCAGCATAGAACTTCAACCCTGGCTTGACAGCAGCACAAGTTGCCTTCTCCACATCAACTCTTCTCCATTGCTGCCGCTTAGTCGATTGGTGTGGGTTCGTCCTCTAAGGCCCCTTGATTCCTTCTCTATCTGCTACTCTATTTCTCTCCATGATGGGATCTCTTTTAGGAACTTGGCAGGTGGGGATAAGTGCGTTCTCCTGAGTGGTGGATGGGGACTTGGGATGTGTATGTTGTCTTGCTGGCAGTAGAGGTCTCTGCAGAGACGGTGGATATA
The DNA here is from genome assembly GCA_016271365.2 of Neoceratodus forsteri. Lineage (NCBI taxonomy): Eukaryota > Metazoa > Chordata > Ceratodontiformes > Ceratodontidae > Neoceratodus > Neoceratodus forsteri. Next base: position 457,949,511 of record CM057453.1, on the reverse strand, counting down.
CTGCCGCCAAAGGAGATCCTGATGCATAGTTCTGGAGACCATGACCATCTGATCGAGGTCGTCCAATCTCTGGTCCCACTGAACCCCGAGCATCCACTGTGATATCCGTGACATGGAGCCTGGCCAGGAAACAGTAGGAATGGCTGCTGCCATAAGGCCAAGAAGGGACAGCACCAACCTGGCTGAAACCCAAGGACTGGAAGCCACCAGCGGTACCTGGCATTGCAAGGTTTCTGCCCTGTCTAGTGGGAGGAAAGCCTGGCTCTGGGCTGTATCCAGCACCGCCCAAAGAACTGCAGGCTGGCAGGGGATAAGGTGAGACTTGGAATAGTTCACTGTGGACCCCCACCTGGCCAAACAGGTCCAGGGTAGCCAAAAGGAAAGTTCCAGCAGTTCCTCAATGGGGCTGAAATGAGCCAGTCGCCGAGGTGCGGAAGATATAGTGGCCCTGATGCCTCAGGCCACTGCCACACCATCACATACTTGGTAAAAACCTTGAGTGCCGAGGACAGGCCAAAGGGAGGGCTTTGAACTGGCAGTGTTCTCCCTGAAAGGAGAACCTGAGGTAGCGGCAGTGGGCCTGAAAGACAGGTATGTGCAGGTATTCATCCTGCATGTCCAGGACCCAGAGCCACAGTCCCTTGTGTAGCAGAGGCAGCAGGCCTGGAAGGGTCAGCATTCAAAATCTTTTGTACTCTATGTACAGATTTCAGGTGCTGAGGTCTAGTTCTGGACGCAAATCTCCCATCTTTTGGGAACCAGGAAGAAGTGAGAGTAGTAACTCCTTCCTGCCTGGTTTAGAGGAACATGCTCTGTGGCTGCTTTTGCAGAACAGCCTCTATCTCCTTTCTGAAAAAGGGAATGTGTGCCTTTGCATAAGGAATGAACCCAGAGGGTTGTCTGGAGGTCTCCAGAAACTCCAACGTGTGGCCTTGAGAAACTAGTTGAAGGACCCACAAATCTGTGGGGATTGCCTTCCACCCTGCCAGATGACCAGCAAACCTTCCGCCCACCAGTTCCTCCAGCTGAAGAAGAGGAGGAGGGTAGGCGGACCATGAGTCAAGAGGCGGAGGGAGGGTTGGGGAGGGCTGCCCCTGAAGCCCTCTGGTTCTTAGCTGGAGATGGCGCTGCGTTGAGGGGCCCAATGTCTGACTGGTTGTTGCTGTTTCATCTGCCTACCCCGTCTCTGAGGGTGTAGGCTGCTTTGGCTTATAGCCAGTGCAGTACATAGTTCTGCGTGGAGCGTAGTGCCTTCCCCTATCCTAGAGGTTTGTGATGATATCTTGTGCATCTCCTCCGAAGAGGACCGAACCCAGTAAGGGTGCATCTTGGATGGCAGCCTGGACATCAGATGGCAACCCAGAAACTCTCAGCCAAGAATACCTCCTCAGACAGACTGCAATAGCCGTGCCCCTAAATGAGGAGTCAACAGCGTTGTAAGTCGCTCTCAGAGAGTGGCGACAGGCAACTTTAGCTGACCTAATGGTGTCAGAAAATGTTTTCTTCACTTCAGAATCTGTCATGGCCTCAATGACAGGTTCTAATTTGTGAAAGAGGGATTTTTGGTATGCCAACATGTGCGCCACATAGTTTAGGGTATGCACATAGAAACACAGAAGCTGACAGCAGAAGGAGACCGCTAGTCTAGGTCCATCTAGTCTGCCCAGGGTAGAGGACGATTAAAACTTTCATCCAAATTGATCTAGCTGCCTCGACTCCTTATCAGAAGGAGAGAGGTTCATATGCTTAGGTTTAGCAGATCTGTCATGTGCCACGTTAATGACCAACGAGTCCGCTTTAGGGTGGACGCTAAGGTGGTCCTTGCCCTCTGGCTTATGGTAAGTTCTGTCCGCCTTCTTGGCCATGGCAGGAATGGATGAAGACATTAACCAAATGGTAGAGGCAAGGTCCTCATGGGGCTCCAACCAGGGAGGCGTATGGACTAGGGATAGTTCAGGCATGTCCAAATTCTCAGCCAACCTCTTTTGTTTGGGGCCCTGATTGTCAGTCTTCCACTCGTAGGCCTCTGCAATCTTTTTGAGGAGGTCCGTGAAGGAGGGATCCTCTGGAGGAGACTTTGGAGATTTCTTAGCCTTGGGCTCATCTGGTGAAGGTGTCTCAAAACCAGAGATTGAGGTAGAGAAGTCAGAATCCAAGTCCACGTCCAATAAATGAATCAGGACTGGAGACATAACCCCAGAGCAGAGAACCTCCTTAAAGGGGATAAGAGGCCTGCCGTTATCAGTGGTGGTAGTCATGCCTTTCATCAGACCTGATGTTGACGGGCGGGACTCCACCGGCAAAGGAGACTGATGCATCAGGTCTGGGTGTGCCAGGGTAGAGGCTGCTACCAGATGACAACTGTCCAATTCAGAGACTAACTGAGACTTAGTTTCAGTCCACCGAGACCGGAGAATGGCCCTGATGTCCATCTGAGGTTGAGGAGGTGGAGGTGGGGGCAGTGGAGGCTGGCAGAGCGGCTGAAAACCAGAGCCACAGCCTGGCATCAGGTATCCTGGTGTCTGGTACCCAGATGGCGGATAGCCCGCAGCGGATACCCCAGCGAAGGGAATCCTGACAGCTGGTACTCCAGCAGAAGGTATCCGGGGGTATGATAGTGCAGCGTCTGGTAGCTGTGCGTCTGAAAATCTGGCGATGCCTGCAACGGTGGAGCCGTAGGGCCAGACAGAGGACCTTGAGGAGGCCTGAAAGGCGAGTTAGAAGAACTCAAGGGCAGAGAGTCAGGCGACAGACCTCTAGGGGTTAAGCCGAGCATTGGCCTGGAGGGACCCTCCAGAGGGGTGGAGGGCCCTGCCGGGAGAGCTGTGGTGAAGGCTCCTGAGGGTCTGCCAGGAGGTTCGGTGAGGCCCAGTTGCACCCGGTAGGGCATTGTCTGGCTGACATCCCTCAACTCCAGCTCCTGATGCTCGAGGAGGCTGGAGGGAAAGAGAAAGTACCCGGGTGGGGCAACCCACTGGAGTAGGCTGCAGCCAAGCAGCGGGCTCTGAGAGTCAACGCTGGGCCATTCGTCAGGGGCCCGATGGAAGCACCTGGGCTGGGTGGGCATCGAAGATCCAACATCCAGCTTATCAGCTGTAGCTGGGTGTTCACTGGAGCCCCCAGTGCCCGACTTATCAACCTGGGCTGGGCGCTCATCAGAAGCTCCAAAGAGCGACTTATCAGCCCTGCCAGCAGATTCAGACCCTTTAGTTTTCAGGGGCTAACAGTGGCAGAAGCCTCCAGACTTGTCGAGGCAACCGCCGCTACTGAGAACAGTGGCGGCAGGGGACCAAGGAGTGGTTCCTGGGAGGTCGAAGCAGGCTTGTCCGGTGGCACTTTTCCCAGAGGAAGAAGGCCGTTGATCGTCCATGGTCCCTGGAGGGATTAGCAGGTGGGAAGGGGATCTATGCTGGCCCCAGTGCTTCCATGTCCTTCCTTTTCTTGTGTCGGTGAGAGTCCGAAGGACGGGAGGAAGAGCACTCTGCAGATTCTGCAGCTCCTTCTCCATCTTAGCCATTTTTAACTTTAAAATATATGGCCTCAAGGGCCTTCTGCCTATATTTCCATGTGGCCTGACTGAAACTCAGGCAGGCCTCACAGTCCTCGGTCTGGTGTTCCGGGTCCAGGCAGAAGAGGCAGAGGGAATGGTCGTCCTTATGCAGGAGTTGCATGGCGCAGGAATCGTACTTATTTTTATGCGACTCGGAAGGCGTCGGAGAAGACATGCATGAAAAATATTTTACTGGTAAAAAATTAAAGAAATTTAAGAGGTGTATACTCATCCAAAATGGCGGTCGAACTGTAGCAGCACTCTCCACGAGGTCCGACATGCAAGGTCGATGGGGAAAGAACTAGAGGGCGGACTGGGGACCACCCACTATTTAGGGTGAGGCTGACATCGGCCACATGACGTCGGTGGGCAGTGCCCCACCAGATACTGCTAGCTAAAGTTTTCCGTGTGGTCCTGATGCCAGGGGGCGTAGTCCTAATGGTTATTACCTACTGCAAGAGTCCTCTCGAAGTAAGATCATCATATCCACGTCCCTAGAACCAGAATTTACCAACACAGCATGCACAGTGAGTAGCCGGATAAATAGATACAAGCATTAGTCAATGCTGAATGTTTACATGCATGCTGTCGCATACTGGAGCTTGCTTGTACACATTTTTATTACATACTTTTAATGTAGTAAATATGTACAAGCAGACTCCAGCACGAGAGCATGTAATCATAAACATTCAACATTGACAAATGCTTGTGGACATTACTTACCCAAGACAGACAAGATGAGCGGTAATATGTCATTTGCAATGGGTTCCTGATTTTACATTTTTATACTGCATTTACCTAGGACTGTAAAGGTGAGATGCACTATCTCACTTTAGTGGTCCTGCATTTATAATGTATTTTTAGGGCAGATCATCTTAGAGGCAGCATCTCCTTTTCAGTGGGGTTCTGCTGTAGGCTCTTGTTTTACACAGTTTTGCAATATATTTACCAAGCATAACCCAGCTGAGATGCAATATCTCGTTTTCAATGGGGTCCTGCTTGGATACATTTTTGTACTGTATTTACCCAGGATAGCACAGCTCAGATGCTGCCTTGTTTTAAGTGGGATCCTGCTTTTCCCAATGTTTACTCTGTTTATTCAGGATAGCCAGCTGATATGAAGTACCTCATTTTCAATGGGGTCCTGCTTTTACCCATTTTTATAATGTGCTTACCAAGGACAGCCCAGGTGAAAGGCAAGTTACATTTACAATGGGGTTCAGTTTTTACAATGCATTTTCCCAGGATAAAGCAACACAGATGCATAGTTCATTGGAAGCTCTGACATACTGGGGTCCTGCTTTTACCTGACATTATGATCAAGACAGGTTGAATTTTTTAAATCCCATCCAAAAAGTGATTTTGTAGTACGATGGCAAAAACATGTGTAACCCCCCTGCAAATGGGGGTTCCCAAAAGACTTCCAGGAGCTTGCTTGAATGCTCCAAGCCTGAATGGTGTTTGGCATTTAAGCCATTTATCAGTGAGTGTTTTTAGAGCCTCTGGTACTGTCTCTTTAAGAGCTGTCTGCTTGCAGACATAATTAGTTTTTATGGGGGGACTGTGTGCTTCTCTGAGTACCACTCGAGCTGCTGCCAATTCACTTCATTTTTGCAGTCACTAGGAGTGCAAAGGGAACCTATCTGAAAGATGTAACTGTTTGCCAGAAATTATTTAGAGTAATAATGAAATTACAGTTTGTCTAACCTGCTTTCTTTGCAGTCAGAACTGTGTCTGCTAGTTACCCACTCTAGTTTTGAACTGCTGAACTGGACCAATCACTGTGGGGTAAGCTAGCTCTAAAATGGTGCCTTGGACGAATCAGAACTTGGACTCATAATCTGAGCCAGCCACAAGAGGATTGTATGGGCAGTGACTCTGGGAGATGTAGTTTAGACTTCAGTGCCTTTTTGGACCAACAGCAGCAGTCTATTGTGAGTGACAGCCAATCCAGTCAAGAACTGGGAGGAACTCAAAGGAAGTGCCCGGTTTTGTCGGTTGGAGTTTCAGTTGAGCTTTGGCAGTGAAGAAGGAAGGAGCCCTGTGCTTTTCAGTGTGCAGTTTTAGTCAAAACGTGTGTAAGGCCCAGAGTTCGGTCTGCAGCTTGTGTAACAGCTTGTTAGGACTGAATCCGTCCTGTGAAAAGAATCAAAGGATCTCTGAAGAGTAGAAACCAGGCTCACCCTGTAGAAGACTGGAGGAATTGCTGAAAATTGCACTCGGTCTGTCAGGAACTGAATCTGCTGTGTGTTCTCCGGTATTGTGCAGTAATTGCGATCGGGATACAGATGCAGCCTGCCTGGTATAGTGCTTTCTTTATATGGATGTGTGAAGAGGTTTGTGTACCTCAAGTGAGCCCTGCTGACATTGAAGGACCCTATCTTATTTGGAGGTCGTGAGTACTAATTCAGGGTTGCTCCCTGTTGAATTGCCACATTAAATCCAAATGGAATTACTGTACTGCTGACTGTTTAATTCTCCTTTTCTCTGTGTGAAAGGGCCCCTACCAGCTGCCACGGTTTGGACTAGCCACTAGGGCTTGGGTACCCAGGGACAGTAACTGATAGGGATAGGCCTGTGCACAGAGCCATAGGTAGATTATTAGAGTGATAAGCTAATTAACCTGATTTCCCCTGTCCTTGTTATATCCCCTAAATAAATCAGAGCTGCTTGTTTCAGCAAAGTTATACTGCCTGAGGTATTTGTCTATGTTAAAGTACTGTACTGTGATTGTTGCACTGTATCTCATTTCACAGGAGGTCCCAGTGCCGGAACCAGACCTGGGGGTAAGTGTATACTGTGAAGGTAATTCTGATATATTGTGTGGCCACTAGTGGGAAGAAAGGGGTTGCAGTGTCCCAGAGGGCTGTGACCAAGTTAGTTTAACTATTGCAAACCCTGACCTCTGGGTGGAGGCACCGCCATTGGATCCAGGCCCCTCAACCTGTTAGTGGCAAATCAGGCAGGGGTAGTAGCCCCTGGGATAGCGCCATCTAGGGGTTACACATGCTTTGGAGGGGAGTTGAAAAATGACAGCTTCATGTTCATCAGGTTGGGTAACACAAGGGATATGTTGAACATCAGGAGCCAAAATCTGCAAAAGTAAAGTTATGAGTAAATGTTGGAACAATTCAACGCTTCTTCATAACTTAGTTGTTTTATCACATTTTGACCCCAAATTTCAAACACAGTCTTTTTATGACCCAATGTTATGATCAAGACAAATGGATTTTTTTTAAATACTTTCCAAAAGGTGGTTTCACAAAGGGACTGCAAAAACATGTTTCAGTGGGGATTTGAAAAATAAAACCTGTGGGGTGGGGTAACATATGGGCTATATTTTATGCTTGGAGTCAAAATATGCAAAAACCATAAAGTTATGAGTAAAAGTTGAAAAAAATCAACATTTCCTCATAACTTTGTTTTTTTACATTTTACCCCAAATTTTCAAAACTGTCTTTTATGACCCCACCTTATGATCACAGCAGGTAGAATTTTTTTAACTCAATTCGAAAGGTGACTTTGCAGAGCAAATGCGAAACATGTTTCGTCGATGATTTGAAAAATGACACCCAGGGTTTTAAATAATTGATTAGCAGTTTTTTTCTTGGGCATATACTAACTGTACAGAAAGTAGTTATATAGATTTTCTAGAAGTGCTGTGTTTATTAAACACAGTGAGGCAAGAGCTATGCATTTTCACAAAGATTTAGTATTTTTATAGGCAAAACGCTAATCAATTTTTAGAGTTATATAAATCCCTGGACACCTGCCATGTTCATGAGGTGGGGTAAATAAGCGGGCTATGTTGAAGATTGAGAGCCAAAAGCTGTACACATCATGACGTTATGAGTAAACACTGAAAAAAAAATCAATTTTTCTTCTTAACTTTGTTGTTTTGTGACATTCTGACTCCAAATTTTCGATATTGTCTTTTTATGACTCCTCCTTCTAAACATGACAGGTGTCATTTATAAAATACTGGCTGAAATGTCATTTCGTGCTACAAGTGTGAAAACACATTTTGGCCAGGATTTGAAAAGACAACACCTGCCACATTTATGAGGTGGTGTGAAAAAGTAGCTATTTGGGGTCAAAATATTGAAAATTACCAAAGTTATAAGTGAGCGTTGAAAGATTTCAATGTACCTTCATAACCTTTTTTTTTCTTTTTTTTATATTTTGACTCCAGTTTTTAACATAGGCTTCTTATGACCCCACCTCATGAACCCGGTAGATAAACATTTTCAAATCCAACCCGAAAGGTGATTTCACAGAGCAACTGCGAAATCGTCTTTTGGGCCACATTTATAACAAATTTCACCTACCTTGTTCATGAGGTGGGGTCCCAGTGCTGTCCCAAGATGTCATGTTTAAAATTTAGGGGGAAAATATAAAATAAAATGACCAAGTAATGAGTACAGGTTCAAAACGCATTGAAACACATTGACCCATGTTTACTTGATTTCCTCAGTTCCTGGTCCGGCACTGAAGAGTGAAGACGTGTCTCCAGTCACAGAGGATTACTGCACTGGACCCTCAGTAGGTAAGTAAAGGGTAGGGGGAAGGGTTGTGAGTGCTGAGTGTTGGGCTCGAGTGCGGGGAGGGTAAGGGTGGCAAGGGGTGGCAGTGGCAACAGACATGTTGGATCATTTTCCTTTTTATAGCATGTAAAAAAGAAAAGAAAAAAAAGACTACAAGGGACGATCTTCTTTATTTCAGGTACCAATGCCGGGGATTTCAAGTACTCACACTGGGGAATAGCCACCCTAGTGTCCATTTAATATTTATGGGACATGGAAAGTGATGGAGAGGTGGGAGAGATTTGGTAGAGGGCAGAATCTGTTTGAAAGGGGCACATGAAGCGATGAGTAGGTGACAAGGATACTTGGCAGAAGGCAGGATCTGTTTGAAAGGGGAATGGGAAGCGATGGGGAGGTGGGAGGAATACTTGGCAGAGGGTGGGATCCATTTGAAAGGGGCACAGGAAGTGATGCGGAGGTGGGAGGGATACTTGACAGAGAGTGGGATCTGTCTGAAAGGGACACGGGGAGCAATAGGGAGGTGGGAGGAATACTTGGCAGAGGGTGGGATGATTGACGGGGGCACGGGAAGCAATGGGGAGATGGAAGGGATACTTGGCAGAGGGTGGGATTATTTTTATAGTTGGGAAAGGAGGATGACCAGCAGGCTAATCGTGATGCCACCAGCTGCCAGCTAGGCAGTGTTTAACAGATGAAAGGACAGAACCACTCTGGACTGGAGTGGCTCTTTCCTTTCAACTAGACAAAGTTTTCACCCAGCAAGTCTAGAACAGCGTCATGATCAATGTTGCTGATCACAGGGCTGTCACCTAAGCTGCACTGGACCAGTCAGTGATACATCTCTGAAATGCCGTTCTTCTGACAAAATGTTTGCTGTGCATGCATAAGCAAACAATCATAACAAGGGCAGGCATGGTGAAGAAAGCAGAGTGCAACCGTAAAACATCAAGCCCCACAAACTGTATACACAAGGAGGAAGGAAGGATCAAGATAAGGCTACAAGCAATTTTAATCAAGATAGTCCAGTGCTTGCAAACACACTCAGGGATCTATAACAAACAAGGCTGCAGCAGGGTAGACTGCCAATACTCATTCAGGAACAAGTGAGGGGACAAAGAAGAGGGAAAATTATAAGCAATGGATCCCAAACGACCAGCCTGAAATACCCTCGCCAAACATTAGTGTAAGCCGAAACCACCCTAATTTCTACTTTAGAAGCATCACCCCTAAGGAAGCCAGAATCTACGTACTCAAAGTGTTAGGTAAGACAAGGCTTGGCAATGACAACCTGGATATGAAGCTGGTGGCAACTGCACTGAAAGAGCTCTTGGTACCTGTCACCAAACTGTTTAACAAATCGCTCTCCCTAGCTAAGTTTCCAGCCAAATGGAAGCTTGCAATGGTCACCCCTGTGCTGAAAAGTGGAGATCAGACCAGTACAGCAAATTACAGACCGATATCCATCCTCTCCCCCCATCAAAAGCCTTTGCAAGGATAGTAGCATCAGATATCTGAGTACCTTCATAAATACGACCTCCTGTGCCAATAACAGCACTGATTTCATAAGTGCCACAGTACGACCATGGCATTAGTGGAATTCTCCAACTTTGTACACAATTCTCTGGATGGTAGTAAACTAGTGGGATCTACAGTATCTTCGTACATCTCACTAAAGCCTTTGATACCATCAACCACCCCATTCTGCTACAGGAACTGGTGAACTTGGGGATCTCCTCGGATGCAGTCCACTAGTTCAAGGACTACCTTTCCCACAGTGTGTACAAATTGGAACTACAACCTCCTCCCCTAGAGAAATTGCACTTGGGGTTCCCCAAGGATCCATCCTGGGTCCCCTTCCTTTCTCTCTGCTTTTAAACAAATTACCGGAGGCAAGCACAACTAAAACTATCCTGTATGCAGATGACGCGGTCATCATGAGCAGCAATGCCCAGCTGGAACACTTGCAGCAGGAGCTGCAATCCACTTTCTCCCTCATGGAAAACTGGTTCAGTAAGCAGAAAATTCTTATTAACTGTAAGAAGACTAAAACAATGCTGATCTCCAGCCCCCACCACAAGAAATCATCCCCGGTCTTGTCCATCACAAATGTCATGGACATACCCCTAGAACAGGTACAGTCTTTCAAGTACCTTGGGGTCACCAATCATGACATACTCTAGTTTGTACCCCCACACTGATCAAGTCGTAAAACTGGTGAACTCTAAACTTGGTGTACTGTACAGACACGGACAATATCTTATGGCTGCTGCCCTGTGCTTGTCTGTTTCCTCCTTCATCTTATCAGTCATTGACTATGGCTTGGTAGTGTATGGGGTGGCAACTGACACTGCACTCAAGCGGGTATCAACGGCCCTAAATAAGCCTGCAGACTCACCCTTGGAGCTGCCCACCTAACTCACTCCTGCTCACTCTATGAGCAAATCGGATGGCTCAGCCTCAGAAATAGAATAAAATATCAAACGTGCCTCTTGGGTAAGAAAGCTATACTAGGAAAACCCACCCCTAGCATCAAAGAGATGCTCACAGAATTTTGCTATTGCCACCAGACCAGAGGAAAGACAAGGTGCTCATTGGCTGTCCCATTCATGAAGACGACAATAGGTCAGAGCTCCTTTGTGTACAGAGCTCCCCTCCAGCTAAATCAAATCCCTGTGCATTTATTCTGCAATTACTCCATACTATCCTTCAAGGCTGAGCTGAAGATACATCTCTCTGAGGTAGCTGCAGGTAGTTTGGTGCTATTGGTTTGCTGAGTTGAAATGTCGATCCTCCTCCCCCCACCCCAACTCATTCTTTGCTCTTACACTGTTGTTCCTGTTGACTAGTTCCTCCAATACTTATTTATTTATTGAATTTTGTTGACCCAGTAGGCCCACTGGGCCTAGAAGTCCCTTTTTGAGGGGCGACCCCGGGGGGGGGGGGGTATACAGATGGTAACCAGCTGAAATTGAACCAGATTAAGCTGTTGGTGGTATTTTTAGTGAATACTGCACCTTGCATCTCCCCTTATCTCGTGGTCCCACTCGTATCAAGCATTCATCCCCCACTGGCACCAGCTCCCTTGACCCATGCCCTTCTCTCCACTAGCATGGTCATGACATCATTCCCCCATCTAGGACCTTTGATTAAGCCTGACCTCCAGGCTGATGCCCCCTTTTTCTGTACTGTGCTCCCTTAACGCTCATCTTCTGATGGATGTCAGTAACTGGTTGGTTTTTGTTTTTTTCTTCTACTCACAGAATGTATTTTCACCTTACTTAATTTAATATTGCAATCACCAGGCATTGTTGAAATATTTACAGGAATCATGCGATTTCTCTTTGTACTAACTGTATAGCACTTCTTGTATTTTCTGTCTATTCCTGTAACTTGATTGTATGTTGTTGTACAGATGTGGAACCTTTGTAAAAGAACATTTGCTCAAAGGTGTTTTCCAAACTATTGAAATAAATAAATAAATATAAATACATAATTGTTAGAAAGAGACAGGCTGTCTCCAGATGGGAGAGGAGTAAAGAGCAGCACTGTGGACTCCAAAAAGTACAGTTACGTAAGAACTTACTGTAACAGTAGATCTTCGAGAGAAGCTCTTGCAGCAGGTAACACATATAGGACTGGTGCCAGATGGCGACAGGACTCCACGGCAAACTTTTTCCAGCAGTAGCTAGTGGGAACCGCCCATACTGATGTCGGCCCCACCCCCAACGTCCCAAGTGGTATATCAGAGGAGGTGGTCCCAGCATGCTTCAGTTCTTGTACGCCGAAAGTACCGACAAAAGGAAGAAAAAAACCCGTGAAGTGAACGGGAACCGACAACAAAAAAGGTCAATATCTGGTCCAGCAGCAAGCTAGCAAATACGCTCGGTGGATGCAGAGCGAGATCCCCGGGGGAAGGAGGGAGGGAGGGAAGTATACCTGCTGCAAGAGCTTCTCTCGAAGATCTACTGTTGTGGTAAGTTCTTACGTAACTGTACTATCTTACTTCGAGAGGAAGCTCTTGCAGCAGGTAACACATACAGGACTGAGTCCCCAGCACTATAAACTTAAGACAACTGCTAAGGGAGGTAGGAGAGGAACAGAGAAAGGAAGGTAGTCAGAACCTCAGGAGATCAGACCCTGCAGAACTGCCAGGCCAAAGTCCGTTCTGCGTCTGGATGCAATGTCAAGGCTGTAGTGCTTGATGAAAGTGTGGACTGAGTGCCATGTGGCTGCCGCACAGATGTCCGAAGTTGAGACCCTCTTGAGGGCTGCGAAGGAAGCCGCCACTGCTTTGGTAGAATGACCCCTGATCTGGCCAACAGGGGTCTATTGTGTTTTTGATAACAGAACATAATGCAGCCTACCAGCCACTTTGAGAGGGTCTGTTTGGAAACTGGACTGCCCAAGGAACGTGTGGTGAAGGAAACAAATAACTGATCAGACGATCTGGCCCGCTTGGTCCCAGCCAAGTAAAATCACAACATACGATGGACGTCCAATGTGTGGAGAAGTGCCTCACCCGATTGGACTGTTTAGGTAGTAGATTGGTAGTTAAACATCCTGGTTCAGTGTCATTTCTGACACAACTCTGGGAGAAACTTAGGATTGGTACACAAAGCTACCCTGCCTTTGAGAAAATCAAATAAGGCTCCTTACACATCAGGGCCTGCAGCTTAGAAATCCTTCAAGCAGAAGTAACAGCAACTAAAAATAACGTTTTCCAGGAAAGAAAGCAGCTTGCAATCTGCAGTGGGTTCAAAAGGAGGAGGGTAAGCTTCTCCAGGATGAACGGGAGGTCCCAAGGGGCACAGGATCCCTGACAGGGGGCTTTATATGAAGGATGCCTCTGAGGAAGGCATGGTAACCTCCAATTGGGCCACTGTTCTGCCCTGAACAGGGGCATGGTAGGCAGAAAGAGCGGCCAGGCGTGCCTTTATGGAGGAGTAACTGAACCCTGACTCCGAGAGGGATAATAGATAATCCAGCAAAGTGTTAACCGGACAGACTAAAGGATCTATGCGGCACATTGCAGCCCACAGGTAGAAATGTTTCGACTTCATTGAATAAGTAGCTCTCGTGGAGGGCTTCCTTGCCTCCACCAGGACTTTGGCTATCTTGTTCGACACCCCGAATCAAAGCTTGGCTAAGCTTGAGGAGCCAAGCATGAAGGTGAAGGGATCACAGGTTTGGGTGAACAACAGTCCCACTGTCCTAAGAGAGAGAGTAAGTGAGCTGAAAGAGGGAGTGAATCTGGTAATGCCACCGCCAGTTGCTGTAGCAAAGGAAACCAAATCTGATGAGGCCACAGTGGCGCTATGAGAATCATGGTGGTTCCCTCCAATTGTTCTTTGAGAAGGACTCTCTGAATGAGTGGAAACAGAGGAAAGGCGTAGAGAAATCTCTCCTTCCAGGAGGGGGACAATGTGTCTCGCCAGAAAACACCAGGCTCGGGATTTAGTGAGCAAAAACTGGGCAGTTTTGCATTGGCGGAGGACACAAAGAGGTCCAACTCTGGTGTCCCCCATCTTGCATAAAGGTCGTCTACGACCGACTGCAGAAGGGACCACTCATGTACTCGAGACGCTGTCCTGCTGAGCACATCTGCGAGTGTGTTGTGTGCACCTGGAACGTGCACACCTGTGATGGTCAGCTGGTGGGCTATGGCCCACTCCCACACTCTCATGGCCTCCCTGCATGGGGGTAAGAATGTGTGCCTCCCTGTTTGTTGAGATGGAAGACCACCGATGTGTTGTCTGTCTGAACCAGAAGGTGACTGGACATGATTGACGATTCCAGGGCTTGGAGAGCATAGAGAGCTGTTCTTAGCTCCAGCACACTGATGTGGAAAGATTCCTCGGTTGGAGACCAAGACCCCTGTGTCTTGTGTGCTCCTATGTGTGCCCCCCATCCCAAATTTGAAGAATCCGTGGTCAGGACCTGTCCGGGAGCTTCCTTCTGAGAGGGGATCCCCTCCTGTAGGATTTGAGACATCGTCCACCAGAGGAGTTCCTTGCGTACTGGCTCCATTACAAAGACAGACAAGTCCAGGTTGTCCCACCTCTGGTCCCACTGTACTGGAAGAGTCCACTGAATGGTCCTCATCCGGAGTCTGGGAAATGGAACAGTCACGATGGCAGCCGCCATGTGACCGAACAGCGGGAGGAGCAGTCTGGCTGGTACGGTGGAGGCAGAATACATCTGCCTGGCTAGAGTCCGAATGTACTCTGCCCGGTCTCGATGTAGGAAGGTCTGCCCCTGAACGGTGTCCAGGAGCGCTCCGGTGAACGGTAGGAGTTGTGCTGGGCTGAGTGACAACTTGGCTGGGTTGATGGTAATTCCCAGGTTCCGGAATAGGATGCAGGTGTCCTAGATGGCAGCCTGGAGTTAGGCACCAGAGTATGCCACGAGTAGCCAGTCGTTCAGGTATGGAAACACGTAGTGCCCCATCCTACGAAGCGCTACGGCCACCACTGCCAGGCACTTTGTAAACACCCCCGGTGCAGAAGAGAGACCGAAGGGCAGGGCCCTGAACTGGAAGTGTTCACCCTGGAATGCAAACTGAAGGTATTCTGAATGAGCTTCAGCGATGAGAATGTGGAGGTAGGCATCCTGCATATCCAGGGATGCGAGCCAATCTCCTTGCTGCAACATAGGAATCAGGTTGTGTAACATGACCATCCTGAAGCATTTGTATGCGACTAAAAAGTTCAGGTCGCTGAGATCAAGGATCGGTCTCAGGTCTCCAGACTTCTTCATGACCAGGAAAAATCGAGAATAAAACCCGGTGACTCTCTCCTGTGGAGGAACGGGATCTATGGTGTTTTTGAACAGCAGTGCCTGAATCTCCTGTCGGATGAGGACTGCGTGCCCTGCCGAGTGACAGGATGGGGGAGGAGACCTATCTGGGGGGTAGAGACGAACTACATAGAGTGCCCGTGTTCTACAAGCTCGTGAACCCACAGGTCGGAGGTCACTCGTCTCCAGGCTTCTGGACAAAGAGAGAAGCGACCTCCCACCATCTCTCTGGACGGAGCATCGCAGAGAGGTGGGTTTGGCTGGAAGTCATTCTGCTGGAGAGGGAGGGAAAGCAGCTTGGGCTGGCTTAGCCTATCGAGAGGTGGAGGAAGAGGATCCCCTGGGGCACCATGTTGACCAAAGCCACCTCACTGAGCATGGGGTTGCTGAAAGCGGGGTTGCTGAGACTGCTGGCCCCCTCTGCCACAAAAGTGAGACCTTTGAAACAGTCTCTGCTTCGGGCGATACATAGACTGCATGGTACAGATGGCCTTATCCTGTAATCTGTTGACAATCTGCTCTGTTTCTTCCCCGAAGAGAACAGAGCCCTTAAAAGGCGATCTAGGATGTTGGACTGAACATTCAGTGTGAACCCTAAAACCGGAGCCAGGAATGATGCGAAAGACAAATGACCACAGCCGCTGGCCTAGCTGAGGTGTCCATGAGTGAGTGAGACCGTAATACATGCGTTCCCACATCTGGCCCCATTTGGAGTAGTTTTGCAAGTTCTGCCTTCTGAGGGTAGTCGGACACGCCTTACAATATGTATAGACCTTGTTTCCATAGGGCATTTTGGAACTGGACCATGTGTGTCAAGAAGTTTAAGCTCCTGATGCTGCAGGTGGCAGACGTGTATACTTCCTGACCATGGAATACAGCTGCTTGGACTCCCTGTCTGGAGGCTGAGTGCTCAGATGTTTGGGCATCTGTGAACGATTGTGAGCTGCTGATATAACCACCGAGTCAGTGGTAGGTTGTACAGCCAAAAATACAGGTTACTCACCTGTAACAGGAGTTCTAGGAATGGTATATGTTGTTCATCCACACTGTCTGGCAGGTTCCTTACCGCTTTAAATCTTGCCGGAAGGTCTTCAAGCTGGCTCCTCCCACCCACCCGGGTGGTAAAACTCTCGGCTCCGCCCCATGACGCCAGATCTGGCCCGCTGGAAGCTCAGGTTGTGCGTCGAAGCTGGGGAGGTTGGTGGTATCAGGATGAACAATATATACCATTCCTAGAACTCCCTGTTACAGGTGGAGTAACCCGTACTTAGGACATGGATATGTTGTTCATCCACACTGTCTGGCAAGTTCCTTGCCGCTTTAAATCTTGCGGAAGGTCTTCAAGCTGGCTCCTCCCACCCACCGGGTGGTAAAACTCTGACTCCGTCCCATGCGCTAGATCTGGCCCGCTGGAAGCTCAGGTTGCTGCGTCGAAGCCGGAGGTCGGTGGAGTGGTAGGGATGAACAACATATACCATTCCTAGAACTCCTGTTACAGGTGAGTAACCTGTATTTCTAGGGACATGGATATGTTGTTCATCCACACTGTCTGGCAGACTCCTAGCAGTTCTCCGGGAGGAGGGAGGCAAGGTGCACCTCCTACTAGGGAATAAAGACTGAGAACCGAGGCCCCAAAACCAGCATGCCGGGCGTGACTCAAGGTCGATGTGGTAATGGGAGATGAAGGTGTGCTGACTTCCAGGTAGCAGCCCTGCAGATTTCCTGGATAGGGACGTCCCTGGAAGCAGCCACCGATGCAGCAGTATGACGGTAGAATGAGCTGTTATCCTCTGGGAGGCTCCATGCCCGCCAACTTGTAGCAGAGATCTATGCAGGAGGTGACCCACCTGCTTATCGTCCGCTTGGCTGCAGGTCTGCCAGGTGCGGCTTCAGCGTAGGGTGACAAACAGCTGGCGAACCTCTCCCCGACTCTTCAGCTGCAAGGCCTTATAATAAGCGAGCGCCTTCTAGGGTCCAAAGTATGGAGCCTGTATTCGGCCTCCGAGGTGTGATTGGGGTAGAACACCGCAGAGTCAACACCTGGTTAAGGTGAAACTCCGACACCACCTTCGAAGGAATTTCGGTGGGGCGCAGGACAACCTTGTCCCTGTGGAAGACCAGGTAAGGAGACTCGATGCAGAGCGCCTGGAGTTCTCCCATCCTTCTGGCTGGACGTGATAGCCACCAAGAAGGCGGTCTTCCACGACAGGTGAGAGAGATCACATCTGAAGATTGGTTCAATGGCTTGCCCATGAGCTTTGCCAGTACCAGCAGTAGATCCCACGGAGGTGGAGGTTCTCGCGACCAGAGGGAAATGTGATCAAGGCCTTGAAAAAGCGCCAGACCACCTTCTCTCCTGCGCCACCGACTGCCCCCTGCCCGCGCCTGCAAGCAGAGATGGCTGCCAGGTGCACCTTAGGTCGCCGACCTAAGCCCTTGACTAGAAAGGGACCATAAATAGTCCAAGATGCTTGCCAAAGGACAGGAGGAAGGGTCCAAGCCCTTGCCCTGACACCAAATGGAAAATCTCTTCCATTTGAAGGCATAGCATTTTCTGGTCGACTCCTTACAGGACGCCTCAACAACATTGAGTACCTCGTCGGAAAGACCCAAGGCCTGGAACTCTAGCTGCTCAGGAACCAGGCCATCAGGTGCAGGGATTGAAAGTCCGGATGGAACACCTTCCCCTGATTGACTGAGAGCAGGTCCGGGCGAGCTGGAAGCTGCCTCGGGAGCCTGGAGCTGAGGCTGAGGAGATCTGGGTACCAGAACTGGCGGGGCCAGTCTGGGGCTATCAGAATCACCTGCGCCTTGTCCCTCCTTGCTTTGAGAAGCACCTTGTGAATCAAGGGAAATGGGGAAGGCGTAGAAGAGGCCCGGGGTCCACAGCCTCGAAGGCATCCCCTGCAGCGAGCCCTGCTGAGGGGCGGGCATGAAACAGCCTCAGCTTCGCTCTCCTGAGGCAAACAGGTCCACCTGAGGTGTGCCCCAGTGGGAGAACAGATCTTGTACTACCTCCGGCAGGAGAGACCACTCGTGAGATGCAGCCCCTATCCGGCTCAGGGCATCGGCCAGGGTGTTGGAGGCTCCTGCCACATGAATGGCTAGGAGATCCGCCTCCAGGCTGCGCACGAGTGACCAAATGCGGAGAGCTTCCTTGCATAGAAGCATGGAACACGTCCCGCCCTGGCAGTTTAGGTAGTACATGGTCGTGGTATTGTCCGTCTGGACTCGGACCACTTGACCCCGGAGAAACGGAGCAAAGGCGGTGAGAGCTAGGTGGACCACTCGGAGCTCCAGCAGGTTGATGTGGCATCGGGACTCCCGCGGGGACCAGAGGCCGTGCGCCCGGTGTTCCCCCAGATGGGCACCCCAACCCATCAGAGAGGCATCGGTCGATAGAGAGACCGTCGGCTCGGGGCGGACAAACGGGATGCCCTCCTGCAGATGAGATGGAACGGTCCACCACCGGAGAGCATTCCACATCTCCTGGGTCACCATCACTAGCTGGTCCAATGGATCGCAGCATTGTGACCACTGGCTGGCCAGTCCCCACTGAAGGGGGCGCATGTGCCAGCGTGCCCAACGGACCACACTGGTACAGGCCGCCATGAGACCCAGGAGGCGCAGGAAGTCCCGGGCAGGGCGCGATTGCCCAACCAGAAATGATTGGGCAAAGGAGGTAAGAACCTCGGCCCTGTCCGCCGGGAGCCGTGCTCTGGCTCGAAGAGAGTCGAGCTCTGCCCCGATAAACAGAATCACCTGCTTCGGCTCGAGTTCCGACTTGGCCTCGTTGATAAGAAGGCCGACTTGAGAGCAAACCTGGAGGGCCAGATCTCTGGACCGCTCCACCTCCTGTCTGGAGGGGGCTGCTATCAGCCAATCATCCAGGTAAGGGTACACCCGGACCCCTCGGCGCCGCAGGAAAGCTGTCACCACTGCAATGCATTTGGTGAAGACCCTGGGAGCTGGAGACAGGCCGGAGGGCATGGCTCGGAACTCGAAGAGGGATCCCTCCGCCCGAAAGCGAAGGAATCTCCGATGTGACGGACGGATAGGGACGTGAAAGAACGCGTCCTGCAGGTCCAGAGAGCAGAACCACACGCCGTGTTCCAGGGATGGTATTATCTGAGCCAGAGTGACCATCCTGAAGGTTCGAGACCTTAGGAACTTGTTCAGGTCGTGTAGGTCGAGAATGGGGCGCCAGCCCCCCGTCCGTTTCGGAACCAGGAAGTACCTGGACACAAACCCCGGGTCTGAGGGAGGGTCTGCCACCTCCCTGATCACCTCCTTTTGGAGGAGGAGAGCGATGTCGGCCCGACGAGCCGACAGTGAGGCTGCGGACCCCGAGGCCCCCCGAGGTGCGACGGCTCTGAAGGGCGGGGCCTGCTCGAATTCTAGAGGCAGGCCTTTTCCCACCACTTCCAGTACCCACCTGTCCGTGGTAATAATGGACCAGGCGGAAAGGAAGTGCCGGAGCCGTCCCCCCACGGGGGGAACCTGGGGTGAGGTGACGGGGTTGGGGGCGACACCCCTCAGCCTGTCACTGGGCAGGCTTGGAGGAGGGACCACCGAGGGACCTCCTGAGCCTTTACCTCCCTGCTTCCTGTTGGAGGAAGCCCCGGGCTTGGGTTTGGGATGCCAAGCCCGAGCCTGCTGGCCCTGACGTTGCTGGGCCGGATGCACCGTGGGCGCAGAAGGACGAAAGGGCTTAGGCTGTGGTTCGGCCTTTGTCCTTCTGGAGGAAGAGACCGAGTCCAAGGTAGCATTGGACTTCTCGATCCTCTGCAGGTTACCTTCCACCCCAGGGCCGAAGAGGTCAGTCCCCAAAAAGGGAACATCCACCAACTTGTGCTGGGTATCCGACGTAAAGGTGGATATCCTCAGCCAAGCCCGACGACGCATAGCCACTGTGGCCGCCACAGACCTGGCACATGAGTCCCCAATGTCTAAAGCAGTCTGGAGCTGCTGTTTGGCCACTGCCCTGCCCTGGTCCCGCACCTGCCTGACCATAGTCTGCAGATCCACGGGAAGATGAGGGACAACCTCATCCAGGGAGCCCAACAGGGCATGAGAAAAATGTGCCATGAGGACGGCCGAACTGGCCTGGCGAAGGCCAAGAGAGGACGCAGCATAGACTTTTCGCCCAGCATAGTCCAATTTCTTGGACTCCTTGTCGGGAGGTTTGTCCACATCCCTAGCGTTCCCGGCACGCCGGAAAACGCTGTCGGTAACCAACCCCTCAGCCAAGGGTGTTCCGAAAAACCGGACAGGGAACCGGTAGGGACCGCATACTTCCTGGCCATCCTGGCCGAAGGTGCAGGACAGGAAGCAGGGCGCTGCCAGAGCTCCAAGGCCGGACCTACTATGGCCTCGGCCACCGGAAAGGCCTCCGTAGGGGAATCCCCTCGGTCCAGAATCTCCGTGAGGGGATACCTGGCCCGTTTAGAAACAGGTTCAAGCTTCATCCCGGTGGACTCCGAGATGAGCCGAAGTAATCCTAGGAAGGACGAAGGGCTATCGTCCACCGACTGTCCTCCTGAGGACTCCAAGTCCATTCGCTTGGAGAAAAGGGAGGAATCATCCTCGGATTCGGAAGAGTCCTCAAAGAGCTGCCTCGGACCTGAGCCACCCTCCACCTGCCGAGGTCTATCGGGAGTGAGGGTGACAGACAGCCTATGGGGCAGTCCCTGAGCCGACTGAGAATTTTTGGTCGGAGCCCCAACTAACGGCTGTGGAGGCGGAGGTTCCACCGGAATCGGTGGGGCAGCTGGAACTGGCCGAACAACCGGCCTGGGAACAGGCTCCTCAGCTAAAACGAGGGGTTGTCTCAGCCGCTCCGGTGACAGCCACTTAATGGCCGGGGAAGACGACGGCATCGGCTTATTCCCGGTCAGAAGGAGCTGTTGCCACATGAGTTCCTCATACCTCCGACGCAACTTGCGCCGAAGCCTCCCCTTGTCCGAGGAGGAGGAAGAGGAAGAGCGGTGGCGCCGCTTGCCGCAGTGCCGAGACCGAGACCGCCTATGATGGCGGGATCAGCTGGACCGTGAAGACGTCCGAGACCGAGACCCTCGGCTAGGCCGAGGACAGTGCGGGGAGGTGTCGAGAATCGGCACTCCCCTCAGTTCGGACGATTCCACGGAGGCACAGACGAGCTGACGGGATCCTCAACTCCCACCGGGGGAACCGGGGAGAGGGGATTCTCAGCTTCTCCAGCCGACAACCCGTCCAACGGGTCGAGAAAAATCTCGACCGCGTCGATGGGAGTCTCGGTCAACTGGCCTGACGGGGACACCGTGAAACCAGTGGCCGAAGCCAAGGGGTCGACCGAAGTCGACGGCCGACAACTAGGAGAGAGGGATCTTTCCCGCTCCCAAGAGCGTCGACGGTGAGACTTACTCTTGTCTCTCTTTTTGGACCGAGAAAACGGTCCAGAAGAAGTTGGACCCTCACCTTTTGTCAAAGGTCAGACAAAGCTCCTTAAAAGAAGCCGAATAAGAGGCACCGAGAGATAAGCGGGACAAATGCATAGCTGAGGTAGAGCGGTACGCTCCCTCCTCTTCGAGGGCGATCATTTGCTCGAGCTGATCCGCCCGAGCCACGCGCCCATCGGACACCGCCGGCCAGGCCTCTTTTGACTTAACTGGAGGAAATCTCTTCTCGGGACGCCCCAGTTGTAAACGGGCAGCACGGTCTTCGAGGACGTAGGCCGAAAAGGAAGAGCACAGGTCGCAGGCCTGCGGGTCGTGCTCAAGGCCCAAGCAGTAAACGCACGTGGAGTGCGGATCCGCCCGAGACATCTTCTGCCCGCAAGGGCATCTCCGAAACCAGGAGTCGATTTGTCCATCGCAGCCGCCAGGGAGAGAAGACCAAGTCTTTTAACAAAACTTTTAATTTCGAAAATTCAAGAATTAGGAACCAGTCTTATCGCAGAGCGTTAAGAAGGAACCTGAGCTTCCAAGCGGTAAGGAAGAGCTGGCGCCATGGGGCGGAGCCGAGTTTTACCACCGGGTGGGTGGGAGGAGCCAACTTGAAGACCTTCCGCAAGATTTAATGTGGCAAGGAACCTGCCAGACAGTGTGGATGAACAACATATCCATGTCCCGAGAAAGGGGTGTTCCTTAGGTGCCAGTACAGCCGAACCACCTTCTTCGGACGGCAGTGGATGAGTGAGGGTGCCGCAAAGTGGCCTGTGCAACGTCTTCGAAAGTATCCACCACGGGAGGGATAACGACAGGCTTGAGGTCCTTCTGTCAGAGGTACTTGGCAAGCCTCATGTGATCACAGTCCAGGTTCTCCGTATCCCACCCCATGTTGGCATGTATGTGCCTCATGACCTCCATGAAGGACGGGTCGTTCGGAGGTGATTTTGGCAGGTCCTCAGGTTCATCAGATGGGGGGTCCTCGTAGGACATCACAGAGGAGGCCGTCATGTGGTAGGAGTCAGTGGAGGAAACTGATGGAGATCTGTGTCTCCTATGCTTGCGCCTGTGCCGATCAGGGATAGAGATGCTCAAGCTCCTGGAGTGAGGTCTCGACCCCTTCTTTTTCTGTTTAGTTTCCTAGATCTCTCTGGAGATGGACATTTGCCCCTCCCTCATCTGAGGGTGGTTGAGGAGAGCACTTTTCGATGGGTGTGGGAATCTCCTCTGTTAGGGTCGGTACCAGGTCAGGATTTGCTGGCGAGACCGGTGTAGGTGGGGCCGGGAGGATATCCAGCCTAATAGTTTCCCACCAATGGGAGAATAAGTCCTTGACCTGACTGAGGTTGAGCCTCGGAGAACCGGTGCCAGGTCCGGCCGGTTCTGGAGCTCGGTGCTGGTATCGACGTCAGTCCTATCTGGCATAGGTGAAACATAGAAACATGGCTTGGAGGCTGGAGGGACGGGAGATGCCTGGTGGTCCCGAGTTGGGGATGGCATAAAATATTAAGTAAAAGAAAAATTGGTAACTGGGAGAGGGACATTGAACCAAGGCTCATTTCCCAGTGTGACGGTGGAGGCAACAAGAGATACAATAAGACACTACAGTGCCACATTACTCGGTACAAAAAAAATGCAGTCACTGTACAATAATGAACTCCATTATAGGTGCAAAATAAAGCATCAATGCACAGGCAGCATAAATAATGTTCTAACAGAGAGATCTGCACAGGGAAAGGATAGCAATGCAGAGGTAGCAAGTACTGGATCCTGGATACATGCTAGGTGAGAGTTCAAGAGGTGTCCTGACACACAGATAGTAGGGGAAGTAAGAGGGAGTGGGGTGACAGAAGCTGGGGGAGGGTAGGAGTTTCAGTTGGTGCCTGAGGGACTCAGGAGAGGTGGAGGAGGGAGGGGGGCAGCAGTTCCAGACTGTGGGAAGATGATAGCAGAAGGCTTACTGCCCCGCAGGGGAGTGGGGATGTGGAATGGAGAAAGTACGATGATCGAGCGGAGGGAGCATGAGGAAAGGGAGATGGGAAAGTGGCGTGAGGAATGTTATGAGGGAAGGGACCAAAACCAGTATTTGGATATGACAGAGACAGAGTGGCAATGGTGATATGAGGATAAGGGGAGGATGGACAGGGAAGAGCAAGAGGGAGCAGTGATGAGTATGGGTGACAGTTGGTAGCAAAGTGGTAAAAGTAGTTACAGAGGGTGTCCAGCCTGGCAAGGGAAATGGAGGGGGCAGTGCCACAGACCATGTCCGCATAGTCTAAGACTGGAAGCATCATTTCGGTAACAAGCTCCCAGCGAACCTGTGGATACAGTCTTTGCTGTAGTACAAAGCACAAAGTTTTGGGTGGAGCTTGGCATGGATGGCATCAATGGGTGCAGAGAAGTCATGCTTATTGTCAAAACACACACAGAGGTATTTGAAGGATAGAACCACTTCAAGGGGGGTGCCATCCAAGGTGGAGAAGATGGGGAAAGGTGGGGAGTCTGTTCAGTTTCTGGCTAGTGCCAAAGGCCACAGACACTTTTCTTTTAGTGCTGACCTAGAGTTAGTTGGCATGAAACCAGTGTAGGACATTGTGGAAGTCTTGCTGGAGTAGGCCTTTAACAGCTGAAGCAGAGGAACCAGACGGGAGGATCACTGTCATCTGCATACTTGTGAATATGCAAGTTGGCACAGGCAGAGGGGAAGTTACTAAGAAAAATGGAGACAAGGATGGGTCCCAGTATGGAGCCCTGTGGGACACTAGCTCGGATGGGTAGGTCAGGTGATGATACGCCGCCAACCTGTACCAACTGTAGATGGCCCGTGAGGTTGGAACAGAAGCAATCATTAGCGGGAGCAGCAGCTGAGAGGTTAACAGAACTCAGCTTGTCCAGAAGGAGTGGCTCTCGCCAGACCAATGAAAATGGTTGCTGTGATGTGCCTCTGATCCATCCCAGAGAAGATGGAGTCAGTGACACACAGCAGGGTGGAGGGGACAGTAGAAAGGTGCTTCTGGAAGCCAGACTAGAAGGGAGAGAGGAAGCGGGGGAAGAAGAAAGGAAGTCAAAAAATCTGGAATAGATGAGTTTCTCTTGCAGCTTTGCAAGAGGGGGAGGAGAGAGACAGGATGGATCAAGTGGATATTTTATAAGCAGCCACTGTTTGTGGTGAAATGACCCCTTTTCTGTTGCTTACTAGCACTTTTTTAGTTGTTTAAGTTGTTTAGAGTGGAAGAAATACACAGGCTACTCACTCATTCTTTCAATACAAGGATACCCAGGGCAGAGCAGTCAACAGTGTAACAAAGGAAGGCAAAAAAAACAGAATCTAATGGAAGGTGTGTGTGTGTGTGAGTGTTTTTACATACAACTTCACTATCCTTTAGGTTACTAAGGCTAATCACAACACTGTTAATTCCTGCTGAAGAAACTGACAGATGAGCAAATTACCTTCTTGGAGGCTGGAATGTAAGGCACTTCTTCAGCAGAGCTACACAACTCTCTGGCAGTTGCTGTTACAGAAAGAAGGGTTGCTGGTTAGTTAGTATACACACAATATTTTATTGCAGAAATTACAAGGACCCCAACCAAGGTACAGTATATCTTTACATTCAGCAGCCAGAGGGCAATGTATTGTGTTTTTTTTTTGTTAAAGAACTAGACCAGATCTTCTCCTGTGAAGGCCGGCCTGTGTACCTCACGCAGAAAAGAAGAGTATCTGTAAAAGGGACAGAGTTATAAAACATCATAAAATAGAGTAAAATAGAGCTGAACAATGGGCATATATGTTAAAAGATGCTTGGTATGAGCCGGCCGGTGGCGCTGAGGGTTGAGGCACTGTCGCCACACCTCACGCTCGCTTGTGACCAGATTGAGAACGAGCCTGGGTCATCAGGGGTCGACAGGGGAGGAGAAGGATGGAGTGTTCGAAGGACTGCTCTCCTTCTCCGAGGAGAAGCGGTTGCCATCGGTGCTCTATCGGCCACTGGCGACGGCTGGGGGTGGCTGTAGAGCATTGGCAGAGACATGGAGGGAACGTGCTGGGGCAGACGCTTGGCTTGGAGTACATGCAGATGTGCGCATGCTCAGGGCCTTAGACGTCATTGTACGCCTCAGCCGTTGGGGAGAAAAAGTTTAGGGGCACTAGTCGCGGCGGCATGATGGCCGTCTCCAGAGGGGACTCGATCGGCGCCGCGGGCGCGTGGCATTACTGGATCCTGATCTGGGGGTTGGGCTTGGGGAGGCTCCTCCACCCTGCCATGGGGGTAAGCCGCTGGGGTAGCTGCGGGCCGAATGTGGGCCGGAGAGTAGTCCGAGGAGATGGCGGCCTGAATACCCAGAGGATGCCAGATGTGTAGAGGTAAGGCAGACTGGTGGCCCTAGGGAGAAAAAGTATATAAAAAAAAAAGATGCTTGGTAAGGCCTGGCCCCGTGGCACTGAGAGTAGTGCATTGCACTACTATGGAGGTACCTGATTTTGAAACTTGAGCTTGACACACCCACCAGGTGTGAGCATGCCCGTTGCATTACCACCTCCAACAGCGTCTGATGTTATGGTATTGATGGTTTGGGTAACCACATGCCATCAGTCAGACCTCATCTACTGACTGGAGTGCTAGGAGGTGCCTCCAAATTAGGGGTGGAGGTGGGCATGAGCTGCAGGAGAACCGGGAAAATCAGATCTCTTATGCTCCAGGGTACTCTCAGTGCTAGGTTAAATCAGAAGCACCTGGAGGCACCTAAAGGATGTTTCAGGTGGCCAGTGGAGGGTCTTAGTGAGAGTCAGGGTAGAGGAAAGACTGAAGGAATGAGGTGCCAATGGCACAGAGGTTGCTAGTTTGACTTCTGTGGAAATGCCTTAACAACATTATTCTAGGTATCCAATAGTGCTGAAAGCACGAATTGCCAGCCAGGATACTACCTGTCATGGAGGCACACTGGGTGGCGCAACTGTGCTACTATGCAGGAGACCTGAGTTCACAACCCAGACTTGAGTGCCAGCCCAGCAGGAGTGAATGCAGCGCTGTAAAGGATATCGTTAACCCTGTCACAGAAGTGCTTCTACAGGCAGTTGACAGGAGTGGAGTGACCCCCCCACACACACACACAAAGATGTCATGGCACAGAAGTGATGTACTGAGGGTGTTGGGAAGAGAGAAGCTGAGAAAACCCATAGGGGCAGCCACTGGATGATGGCTACCAGTACTCCTCGGTCATACACGTCTGTGCTGTCAGTTGTCTGGACAGGCAGGAAGGCCCAATGAGGTGACCGGCACACACAAAAACCTGTATATTAAAGAAAAAGGACATGGCAATTATATTACTTGAGTACAAGGAACTTTACACAAACCGTCACAATGTCTAGACAGCCATGCTCTTCAGCCAGCACCGTCACAATGTCATCAACACAACCTAGAAAACAAAGCAGAGAAAGAAAAGCACCAGTAAAAGGTAAGCAGTTTGCATGGACTTGTAAGGAGCAGGGCGTAATCCAGGATTTTTTACTCAGAATGGCACTGAAGGAAAAGGGACTGTATTTTCACTCTGCAGAGCCAACTACCCAATCACTTCCGCTTCCTGACTCTCCTCCAACCCCGTGTGTTGATGTTCCATAATGGAAGAGTTTGAAGACTGCTCCAAGTCATTATGGGCATTTTTTAAGCATGGCTCCAGTAAGACTTTTTTGGGCTGGGTACTATACTCCTCCTTTTGAAAGTGAGGTGTGTAAAACCAGATTCAGATGCATACAAATGTCTGGACAGAGTGAAACATAGAAACACCAAAGTGGACAGCAAATAACAGACTCTTTCAGTGGAGTGAGGAGTACATTTTTGAAAAGAATGTAGTTTTTTTCTAGATAAGAATTGATCACGTGCCAACTACGCTCCAGATAATGTTAGCAGGTAGGAGTAATTTACTCACCAGTTTTAAAATATAATGCATAAAACAAAATTGGGATGCATATGAGTGCTGTAAATCTGGAAAAAAACTGCTCCTTCTGAATCACCCAGTTTTGTTTTGAAGCATTATTCTATGAAGTGTGGTGCATTTACAAATGTTGGATGAGTATTGATACTCATTAAAAAAAAATTTCTGAAGAGTATTTCCTAAAATGAAGTAAATAAAATAGGTCGGTACTCACCTTATCTGGAGCTATGTTTTCAAGTTTAGTGTTTTTTAACATATTTTTAGAGTCCGTTTGTTTTAAATGAAAGCCATGCTCAACTTACAAAAGCCTTGTTAGCTTAGTGGTGGCTTCTAACAGACAGCCCTCAAAAATATTAACAAAAAAAACTACACTTGAAAAGACTCTCCCAATAACCATGAGCATTCTCCAAACTTTTCCGTCACAGAATGTCTACACACAGGGGTGGGGAGTCAAGAGTCAGAAAGTGGACAGGATTAAGGCTGCCAGCTCCACTGATTTAAAATACAGTCCCCTTCCCTTTCTTCAGTGCAGTCCTGAAAACACAGTGTATTATCCTACCCTAGCAGATCTAACAGGAGGTGAGGGTATTTGAGCCTGTTTTTAAAGTATGGCTAAACTGGTGCTCCTGAAAGTAAAGTAAAAAGGAACCTCTGCACCTCCACATGCACATCCTTGGCTCCGCCCATTTCCCCTATCACCACCATCAGCAGTCACATGTTTTCGGGTCTGGTTCTCCCCCACCCTGGCTCAGGTCCCACCAGACTGGCAAGCTCGAGGACAACAAGCTGGCTTGCTGGGGATCTGGATAGGCGGGCATGTGGCTGCTGGTGGATAGATGGAACAAGGGGGGCACGAGCTGCCAGACTGGTAAGGCAGGGAAAAAAGCATAAATCAGAAAAATAAGCAAAACATTTTAGACGCATTTAATATATGTATTCTTCTTTATAAATATGTACCTAAATATGAAACTAGAATCACCTTCCCATATAGTTTGTTTTCTCTGGTTACTTGTCGCTACCTCATAACAATCCTCTCCCTGAAATTTCACAGTCTGTTTCTGTGGAAATTACACTGGTGTCAAAAACAAGAGAATTATGATGTCAAGTGTAGACAAGATGCCAGAACAGAAGAAGCCTAATAGGTGACAATACTGTTTTCATGTTAAAGTGCGTAAGTAATAAAAAAAAAAAAAAAGTGTACAGGTGGGGGATGAAATAAAGGCTGAAATATGTTTTTCTTATTAAGAATTTAATAATAATAATCACTTTATTTATATAGCGCCATTCATGCAAGCACCTCAAACTGCTTTACAATCAATACAGAACTCACTCTGGACAGTTACTAAAGTGCAGCCACGTCTGGGGTGGAACACAGAAGCCATTCAGTACCAGCACACTACACAACAGCTCTCCAACCCTATGCTCAGCTGCAAACCGATCGATACTGAACCAGGTTAATCTGTTGATGGATTGGTGAATGGGGATTTGACCAAGACACCGGAGAAATTCGCTTACTCTTTTCTGTGGTCTTCTGGGGTGCCCCCACCCTTAAATGAAAGAAGCGTTCTCTATGCTTCAGATGCAGGGTATTACCTATGCACAATTATGGGACATGCCCAGGAAGGCTGTGTACAACTCAATACTCGTTAAACTCGGAACCTTCTATATTCAAGCATGTCTCCTCCATGGTACACAGTAGTTTGCTACGACAATTAACAGAAAATAGAATCCCACACACAATGAGGGGCACCGGCTGTACTGCCACAACAAACTAGACGTCAAAGGGAATCAAAAACATAAGCAACGAGATGAAAGGATGTGAGTCTAGTCCAGGCTGCTCTAACCAGCTAGAAACTATGACACATCTCTTTTTTTGACTACTCTTATATTCCAGGGTTTGGGGGATTTGGTAGCATGGAACTGGTCAGAAACACAGGTTACTCAACTGTAACAGTAGTTTAAGGAGTTGTATATGTTGTTCATCCACACTATCTGGCACTGTCCTTTCCCTTTAAATCTTGCCATGAAGTCTTTAAGCTGGCTCTTCACACCCACCCAGGTGGTACATCCCTCGGCTCCGCCCCATGACGCCAGATCTTGCCCGCTGGAAGCAGAGGTTGTGCGTCTGAGCCTGGGGAGGTCGGGTGGATCCGTATGGATGAACAATGTATACCACTCCTAGAACTACTGTTACAGGTCAGAAACCTCTGTTTCTAGGGACATGGATATGTTGTTCTATCCACACTATCTGGCAGACTCCTAGGAGTTCTCCGGGAGGAGGGAGGGAAGGCGCACACCCCCTACCTAGGAAATAAGGATGGGAGAACTGAGGCCCCAAAATCAGCATTATGGCATGACTCTAAGTCAATGTGGTAATGGGAAATGAAGGTATGTGCTGACTTTCAGTTAGCAGCCCTGCAGATTTCCTGGATAGGGACGTCCCTAGAAGCCCATCGCAGCAGTATGGTAGGAGGAATGAGCCTTTAGCCCTCCGGGAGGCTTCCTACCCGCCAACCTAGAGCAGAGATCAATGCAGGAAGGGATCCACCTGCCAATCGTCACCTTGGCTGCAGGACTGCCAGGTGTGGCTTCAGCGTAGGTGACAAACAGCTGACGAACCACTCCCCGAACTCCAGCCATGTGCTTTTTTGTAATAAGTGAACACTCGCTTCAGGTTCAGAGTATAGCGCCTGTGATCGGCCTCCGAGGTGTGATTCGGGAAGAACACCAGAAGAGTCATCACCTGATTCACATGAAACTCCGACACAACCTTTGGGAGGAACTTCAGGTTGAGGCACAGGATAACCTTGTCCCTGTGGAAGACCAGGTAAAGAGACTCCATCGAGTGAGCCTGGAGCTCACTGATTCTTATGGCTGATGTGACAGCAACCAGGAAGGCAGTCTTCCACAACAGGTGAGACATGTCAGACCTGTGCATTGGTTCGAATGGCTTGCTCATGAGCTTTGCCAAAACCAGCAACAAGTCCCACGGTGGTGGTGGTACACATACCAGAGGGAAAATGTGATCTAGGCCTTTGAAAAAGCACCTGACCACCTTCTCCTGTGCCACCGACTGCTGACCAGCCAGTGCTCGATAAGCACAGATGGCATCCAGGTGCACCTTAAGGGTCGTTGACCAAAGTCCCCCACTGGAGAGAGAGAGAGAGACCACAGTAGTCCAAAATGCTAGCCACTGGACAGGACAAAGGGTCCAACTCCTTGCCCTGACACCAAATAGAAAATCACTTCCATTTGAAGGCATAGCATTTTCTGGTTGATTCCTTTCTAGATGCCTCAACTACAATGAGGACATCTTCGGAGAGACCCAGAGCCTGGAACTCTAGCCACTCAGAAATCAGGCTGTCAGGTGCAGGGACTGAAGGTCCAGGTGGAGTACCTTCCCCGTTTGATGGGGAACAGGTCCGG
This sequence comes from Neoceratodus forsteri, assembly GCA_016271365.2. Classification (NCBI taxonomy): domain Eukaryota; kingdom Metazoa; phylum Chordata; order Ceratodontiformes; family Ceratodontidae; genus Neoceratodus; species Neoceratodus forsteri. The sequence continues at coordinate 457,918,843 of CM057453.1, read as the reverse complement.
GCATATGGAAAGATGCCTCGGAAGTCTGTTGCTGAAGCTGAGGAAATCGGGGTACCAAAACTGGCAGGGCCAGTCTGGAGCCACCAGAATCACCCATGCTTTGTCTCTCCTGACCTTGAGTAGCACTTTGTGGATCAAGAGAAGTGGAGGGAAGGCATAGAAGAGGCCTGGAGTCAACGGCCTTGAGAAGGCATCCCCCTGCAACAAGCCCTGCTGAGAGGGTGGGCACTAAACAGCCTCAGCTTTGTGTTCTCTCTGGAGGCAAACAGGTCCACCTGAGGGGTGCACCACTGGGAGAACAGGCTGTGAACTACCTCCGGACAGAGAAACGACTTGTGAGATGCCTTGTCCACCCAGCTGAGGGCATCCACCAACTGACTGGAGGCTCCTGCCACAAGGATGGCTAGGAGATCTGCCTCCAGGCTGCGCACAAGAGTCCAGACGCGTAGAGCTCTCTTGCACAGGGGCAGGGAGTGCATCCCACCTTGCTTGTTGAGGTAGTACATGATTGTGGTGTTGTCCATCTGGACTTGAACCACTTGACCCTGAACAAACGGAACGAAGGCAGTCAGTGCCAGCCAGACTGCTCGGAGCTCCAGCAGGTTGATGTGGCATCGGGACTCCTCGGGGGTCCAGAGCCCATGGACTCTGTGTTCCCCCAGATGGGTATCCCAGCCCATGAGAGAGGCATCGGTCGTCAGGATGACCATCAGCTTGGGGCGAGCAAATAGGTTTCCTTCTCGCAGGTTCTCTGGGACTAACCACCACTGGGGTGCATCCCACATCTTCTGAGTTACAGTGACCAGCTGGTTGAAGTGACCTTTGCACTGAAACCACTGGCTGGCCAACTCCCACTGCAGGGAGCACATGTGCCAATGGGCCCATCAGACCACGCTGGTGCAGGCTGTCATGTAACCTAGAAGGTACAGGAAGTTCCAGGCAAAATGCACGTGCCGAACCGGAAATGACTGGGCAAAGGAGGAGAGAACCAGGAGTCGGGATCTGGTTCAGCAAGAGTCGAGCTCTGCCCTGATGAAGTTGATCACCTGCGAGGGCACGAGTTCCGACTTGGCCTCGTTGACCAGGAGGCCAAGATTGATGCAGGTCTGGAGGGTCAGGTCCCTAGACTGCTCCACCTCCTGCCTGGAGGGACCTGCTATCAGCCAGTCGTCCAGGTAGGGGTACACCCAGACCCCTCGGCACCTCAGGTAAGCTGCCACCACTGCAATGCATTTGGTGAAGACCCTGGGAGCCGAGGAGAGGCCGAAAGGCATGGCCTGGAACTCATAGAGGGTTCAGTCAGCTCGGAAGCAGAGGAACCTTCAGTGAGATGGATGGATCTGGACATGAAAGAATGTGTCCTGAAGATCCAGAGAGCAAAACCACATGTCTTGCTCCAGTTATGGTATGATCTGGGACAGAGTTACCATCTGGAAGGTGCGGTACCTGAGGAATTTGTTTGAGTCATACAGATCTAGAATGGGGTGCCAGCCCCCCCAATCTGCTTTGGTACCAGGAAGTACCTGGAGACAAACCCTGGTTGTACCGGAGGATCCGCAACCCTGGTCATGACTTCCTTGCGGAGGAGTTGGGCTATGTCATCTCAAAGAGTTGACCAAGTAACATAGAAACATAGACTTTGATGGCAAATAAGGACCGTTTGGCCCACCTAGTCTGCCCATTTCCCTACCTACAGGATAGGCCGCAGATCCTAGTTAACCAACAGCCTAGTTCTTCCTACCCCCCACAAGAATTGCCTCATGTGTGTCCCATGCATTCTTGAATTCTCCCACAGTTTTAGACCCCATAACCTCCACATGTCTGCAGATACCAAGTCCTCTGGTGGAGCGTGGGCTCGGCTGGAAGGTTACTGCTCAAACTCTAGAGGCAGACCCTGACCGACCACTTCCAGGACCCACCTGTCCATGGTGGCAGTGGACCAGGCGGAAAGAAAATGGCAGAGCAGACCCCCCACAGGAGGACCCAGAGGAGGCGTGACGGGTAGGAGGGTGGCAGCCCCCATCCCTTCACTGAGCAGGCTTGGAGGAGGAGGAGGATCTAGCTGAGGAGCCACCGGGTCCCTTCCCTCCAGGCTTTCGGACCACCGTGGCCACGGACATGGGCCTAGATCACCAGGACTGAGCCTGCTGGCCAAAGTGATGCTGTGCTGGTTTTGCCGCAGGTGTGGAGGGCCAAAAGGGCTTATTCTTCTGCTGCTTGCAGCCCTTGGGATCCCTCTGGGTGGATGTAACAGAGTTCAAGGTGGCACTGGACTTCTCAATACGCTGAAGGTGACCCTCCACACTGGGCCCAAATAGGTCGGTGCCTAAGAAAGGAACATCCGCCAGCTTGTGCTGAGTGTCTGCCATGAAGGCTGAGATCCACAGCCAAGCCCTACAGCACATGGCAACTGTGGCTACCACTGAGTGGGCACAGGAATCTCCGATATCCAGAGCTATCTGAAGTTGCTGCTTGGCCGCAGCTCGACCCTGGTCCCAGACCTGCTTGACTGTAGTCTGGAGAGCTGCAGGAAGATGTGGAATCACTTCATCCAGAGAGCCCAAAAGGGCATGGGAGAAGTGTGCCATCATGATGGCTGAGCTCGCCTGGCGGAGGCCGAGCGAAGAGGCAGCATAGACCTTTTCAGCTGAGTGGTCCAATTTCTTGGATTCCTTATCCGGCAGTCTGTCGATGTCCCCAGAACTGCCCGAGAGCCGAAACACAGAGTAGGCCACCAACCCTTCAGCCAAAGGGTGGTCCGTGAACCCAGAGAGGGTACCGGTGGGCACTGCATATTTGCGGGCCATCCGGGCCGAGGGCGCAGGGCTGGAGGTGAGGGTGCTGCCAAAGCTCCAGGGGAGGACCAACAATGGCCTCAGCCACTGGAAAAGCCTCCATTGAAGAGTCCCCTCTATCCAGAATCTCTGTGAGGGGATAGCAAGCCCGCTTCTGGACGGACTCCAGTTTCATCCCCGTGGACTCGGAGATGAGATGAAGGATGCCCATGAAGAACATGGGACCTTCCTCCATTGAGAGGTGCCCCACCAACTCCATGTCGATCAGACGAGAGTGCAGTGAGGAATCCTCAGACTCCAAGGAGTCCACACAGAGTAACCTAGCACCCGAGTTACTCCAGACCTGCCACGGGCGGTCAGATGCAAGAGTGACAGACAGCCGATGGGGATGCCCATGAGCCAACTGAGACTCCTTGGTCAGAGCCCCGGTTGACGGCTGTTAGGGTGGTGGCTCCACCACAATCAGTGGAGAGGCGAGCTTCCGCCAAATTGATGTGGTCTGTACTGGCTCCAAAGGCGGAGGAATGGTGCTGACCGGCCCCACCAGGGGCGTCGGTGTCAGTCTGTTGGGCGACAGCCAAGTGATGGCCGGTGTGGGAGCCGGGGTCGACTTTGAACCTGACTACACCATCTGTTGCCACATATGGTCTTTGTAGCACTTGACGCAACATGCGCCGAAGCCTCTCCTCACCTAAGGAGGACAAAGACAAATAGCGGCGGCGCCACTTGCCAGAGGGACCTGTTCAACCCAGAGAATGAGGAAGACCTAGACCTCAGCCTCAACCGGTGGTGCCGACGGGGGATCTCGGAGGGAGCCAGGGAATGCCATGGCTCCTCCTGGTCTAGGTCAGTGACCGGAGCGTCCGGTTCAATGGGCTGAGCCAACTCTTCGGTGGGCACTGGCAGGACCGGAGTCCTGAACAAGGAGGTGTCAGCCTCTTCGGATGACAACCAGTTGACAGGGTCGAGAAAAATCCCAGCTGCATTGTCGCCCAGCATTTTGACCGGCTGGCCTGTCGGGGGCCCCGTGAAGCCAGTGGCCAAGGCTGCAGTTTCGACTGTGGTCAAAACCTGAGATTCCTGAGACCGAGAATGTTTCCAGTCCCAAGAATGTCAACAGTGAGTCTTCTTTTCTCTCTTGGACTGCTTCCTGCGAGAGCGAGAGCTGTGCGAACATGGAGGGCCCTCTCCCTTGGTCAGGAGAATCTGGCACAGCTCCTTGAAGGAGCCCGAATAAGTGCAGCCCAACTTGAGCAGAACAAAGGCTGAAGCCAAAAAGGACTGTGCGATGGCCCGAGCTGCCTCCTCCTCAAAGGCCATGAGTTGCTGGACCACGCTGCCGCAGAAACCATCCAATGGGCGTCCTTAGATTTGAACGGCGGATGTCGTTTTTTCCGGGTGGCCCAACTTCAGGTGGGCAAGGCAGTCCTTGTTGATCGACGTGTGAAATGATCCGCAAATATCACAAACCTGGGGATCGTGCTCATGGTCCAGGCAATAGACGCATGTGGCGTGGGGGTCGGCACGTGAAATCTTCTGCCCACATGGGCACTGGTGAAATCTGGGGAGGACTGGTCCTCCATCGCAGTTGCGATCGAAGATCGAGTTGAAGACAGAACTCTTAACGAGTTTAAGTTTTGGAAGTAAATCTGAAGATTTGAGCGCCAGGATCTAAACGCAGGACGGGTAAGGAGGGAACCTGCTTCTTCCAGCAGAAAGGAATATCTGGCGTCACAGGGCGGAGCTGAGGGATATGCCACCCAGGTGGGTGGGAGGAGCCAGCTTGAAGACTTTCCATCAAGATTTAAAGGGGAAAGGACAATGCCAGCTAGTGTGGATAACAACATATCCACGTCCCTAGAACCTCTGTTTCACAGTCTAGATTATGAAACTTTGATGCACAGACATCGCAGGTCTGCTTATTATTCTTTGTATTTTATTATGGTTCGTTTGCTACTCTCTTTCCCATTGTTTCTTTGGTTGACTTTATTGCTCTCCCTGTTTATCTACTGACAAGTATTTTTGCTGTATTAATGCGTTTTTTTCTTCTTTCTTCCATTTGAACAGTTGTTGTTCCTTTTTGAGTTTACTGGTATGCTTTTGTATTTTGTTTATGTAACAAAAAAATTTCCCTACTCTTTTCGAGAAGTGCCATGGGAACGTTAACATCCACCTGAACAATCATCAGAACAGGCAGAAGGGACCTCGGTTTAATATCTAATCTGAAAGATGGATTAAGCTTCCCCCTGTGGTATCAGGGTTTTGTTAAAAGAAAACTGAATGAAGCCAAAAACCTGAAGCACATTAAAATTAAATACAGCTGCTATAAACAGAGTGGTTTAAAACATTTTGTTTTAGAAGAAGACTGCTCTTTAACCCTAAAAGAAATGTATTTAAAATCTTTTTGCAGTTGTCTACTCACCCAACGTAAGAATAAATTTCAATCTTTCAGATAACTCTAGACTCTGGAGGATTTTTCTTCCCTGGAATGAAATGAAATAAATCAAGTTTGTTCTGGGATAAGATTACTGTATGCAGACGTCATTCACTCGACCATAATTTACTCTGTCTGTCTCCCTCTCATAGTCTGCATAGTGGGAGTTACAAATCATAGGCTCTCCAAAGCTTTATTGCTATGAGGCAACAATTGCAGTTTGCTATAGGGAAACTCCTTTAGGAGAACAAATAAGTCCCTTATGAACCCCCCCACCCCAGGGTACTCTGTGTTAAGTGTCATTTAAAGACCAGGAAAATGGTAACTTAAAGGCAGAAGAAACTTAGTCAAAATGACCCAATTTAGATACCTCATCCCCAAAAGAATGGGGCCACACTGAGGGTCTAGGGGCAGCATGCAAACAACCCAGAATCAAGAGGGAGCGCTGGCTCCCTGCAATCTCCGGGCCCAGGCTCAGAAGCTGAGGGAGGTGCTGCCACTCTGCCACTGCAGCTCCCACCATGACCCCTGTTACTGGCCAGTGATCAGGGTGGTAGTGAGGGGGCATGTGTCCCCTACCTCCCAAATGGGATTGTTACTGTTACTTACACATGGGGAGCAGCGGCACCTGTGGGAGGAGGGAGGAAAGGGAGAAAAAACAACACAGGCTGCTGCCAGCATGAAGGCTCCTCAATACTCTGGAGTACCAATTTAACCTCACTACACCTGATGCAGATGGCATCTGGGCTCTGAGGCTGCCTCGGGAGGGGGAGGGACAGTGTGCAGCAGGCAGAAAAGGCCTGATTAAAAAAACTTAACAGCGGTGCACATTAGCACGAAAACATTTGTCCACCCAGTTATTCATACCCTTTTCCAGGCCCCCCCCCCAAACAAATAAACTGTACTGTTTATTTTACTACTGTAATTTACAATATTAATTTGCTTTTCTTTGTAAAAGTATTCAAAGTACTCACAGATCACATCTTCCACACTTCTCTGCCCACCCTACTGCATTTACAGCAAATGAATACAAGGACTGCAAAATAAAAACTTTTTTGCAGTCCTAATGAAAAACACTCCATACTCAGGGGGTGATGGAGACAGGCTCAGACTAACCAGTAGGAGAAAACTCCAGTGGCAGGGTGTGACATAGCGCTTTGTAGGTTGGTAGCTGGCTGGCTACTAGCTTTTAAAATCTGGTAGTCAAAAAACAATCAATATTTTGGCCACCAGAATTTGAAATTTGGCAGTCAAGACAATGTTTTTTAGTTGTCCTGATCCCATCACTGGTGTAGGTTACAGTTCTTCAAGGACTTCCAAATATATTAACTGGAGTCCACACCTGAGGAGAGACTGCGACAAGGTGGAAGCATTACTGCGCAGGGCAACCAAGATGGTCAATGGAATGGGGCAGGACATATGAGGAGAGGCTGCAGGACATACGAGGAGAGGCTGCAGGACTTGAATAGGTACACTCTTGAGAAGAGGGAAAGGGGCAATGCGATTGAGACACACAAGTACCTTCACAGGATAGGGTGGACACCAAGAAACATTTTCTCGAGTTCAATTTCAGGGATGAGAGGGAACTCAAACTCTCAGGGGAGATTCAAAATGGACAGAACCAGTACCAAGTAGTTAGGTACAATGGACAAACTGGACAGGCCAACAGGTCCTTTTCAGCCATCACCATCAATGTACCTATGACAGAATTCGTGATATGTCAGTGAAGGTGGTCTGATGCTGCTCACTTACTGTAAACGTTCTACCAACTGGGATTCAGTTCACTATCTACAATTAGGCAGTTATGCTAGGTACAGCTCAGTCACCGGACATCTTCAAGCCAAGCTCCTCCCACCACTCATGATGTCACTCTCCAGCTCTGCCCAGTCTGATGTCAGGGATCCTTTTCCACTGGAAGTGACAGGTCTCCTCCTCCTCATCTCCTGCAGCATGAGGGGGATTTCAGCTTTCAAGCACTAGCTGTCTGGTGATTTTTTTTGAATATTTCTAGTTCTTTGGACTTACTGTGTGCACTCCATATTCCAGTCATCGCTCCGTACATGACTCAGCAATAAACTGCAAAATGACAGGGCCTAAGCAATGTGTCACCACTGATTTGGGAAACGGAATGTTCCTGTTCTTTTCAATCCTTCGATTCCCCTAATCATTCGACGAAGAAGAAGCTTTTGGCAGTCAAGGGATCGGTCGACGACTCAATGGTACCTCAATGGAGCAGTCAACGTTAACACTCCGGTCAGCGAACTGGACGAGATTATTCTCAAGCCCATCAACCAGGTGTCAGAGATGGATGAGTTATCGCTGCTCTCCAAGATCCTGGTTTCATCAGGAACCACGCTGGCCAGGGAATGGGTTCAGTCAGTGAGCCTGGCAGAGCCATCTCTACTGCAGCTTCCTCCGTTGGTCCCTCAACAGGATTCTAAGGCAGTGGCTTCCATAGAGGTTAAGTTTCCTCAGTAAGTGGTCTATACAGTGCTGCCTCTAGAACCTCGTCAACCTCGAGGAGTTTAAAAGTCAAAGTCGAGATCCAGGCTGCGGTCTTAATCTCGGTTCCGCTCTGGTTGATGCTGACATAGGCACCCGTCAAGTTCACCTCTTCCTCAGATGACCATCAATGGCTTTGACTGCAGAGGAGGTATGAGAACCTCCTGGGACACCAATGGGCCTTGTTGGGCCGGTGATGAGGTAGGCCACCACTACAGACCCCATCTGCTCCATTTTGGGTGCCTGCATCCTCTAGGCCACATTCGGAGGTTCTGCTGCAGCCAGTCCAGTTCACTTAACTGACTGTGCTAGAATCCTTACCCCCACAGCCATGGAGGATGCCATCATGAAGGAGATTAAAAAGGGACATCCTTAAGCACTTTTTCACAGAATGAGTAGTACACAAGTGGAACAAACTGCCAGAGGAAGGTGGTACAGTCCAAATCAGTGAACATCTTCAAGCAGGGACAGGACAGACATATGGGATCAGTTGGTGTGGGAAGCAGAAACAAAAGGGAGGGATGTTCACGTGGGCCAGACCAGATCAGTTAGATAGGGTGGGCAGACTAGATGGGCTGACAGGCCTAGCTACTCTACTCCACCTTCAACCCACCACCAGTCTCTGTTTCCCTGTCTCTTCCCTGTGACAGCCTCTCCAACAGTCCTTAAAAGGCTTACAGTATATAAACTTGTTAGGTCCATGACATAAAATAACTGGACATCAAGTCTCCATAATGCACAGGAATTATGCCATACTCGTATATTATCACACAGGTATTATAGACGTATCCGTCTCTTGTCAAAACAAAATTTATACGTTTCTGAACAGCCTCAATGTAGCTGTCTTCAAGTGTTTGATCAAAAAGATTCAATGCTTCTTTTGCCTCAAAAGTAATAATAAAACAAAAAATATGGAAAGTGGTGTCAAATTAATTTTTTGTATTTTCGTTTGCCACTGTGTGATGACTTCATTTAAAAACCTCTCGGGCTTTGCTCTTGAGGTTTATAGGTCAACACACCTCAAAAAAAAAAAAAAAACCTCAATACACCACTTTCCATGCATAAATCTGTAATTTATTATTACTGTTATTTTGACTGTAGTCTTGCCTCAAGTAAAGTCCTTTTTCTTTTTGTTAATTTGTTTATACTCCTCTAGTACAGGCCCAATTATCCTGGTCCGAACCCCCCACCCTTGTCACCCGGCATACCTGTGAATTAGCTTAACTTCCATTCTCCCCCACACTCACCTTCCCATGACAGGGTCGGCTGGCCTCCTCTTACCTGCTGGAGAAAGGATCTGGTTCGTGAAGGGAGGGCCCTATTGCTGGTGCGGAGTGTACAATGGGTCAGACCTCTCATCATTGCTCTATTGGGGATTTTTCCTCCTGATTTTTTCATCTGGGAGGCTGGTATCAGGGTGGTATGCAAGCTCGCATGTCAGCATTCAGTGCGTCACCACTGGGGTCCCCCACCCAGTAAGCCCCTCTGAGCACCAGGTGGCAGTACTGCACCGGAGTAGGTCTGCCCTCTAATCCTCCTCCCCTGGTGGGCCCCAACAACCCAGGCTCGATCTCAACCTGGTTCGTCAATGTGGTGGCACATGTGGTATCTGCTACCTCAACCATCCAAGTCATTGAGCCAGCTCAGCAAATTCCTTAAAAGGACTTTAAATACATTTTTTTTTTTTATCTACTTTGCTTATACTCTCTGGCCGAGGCAGACTAGGGCCTCCTTCTGGCCTGCCCCACCGTCCACCACATCCCCAGGGCTTACCTGTCGGAATGGGTACTCTCACGGATTGCCCACCCACCCACTGAAGTCCCATCCAGTATGGTCAGCAGGTCTTCCCCGGTGGCTGAGGCTGGTGCAGGCTTGGTGAGCAGAACATCATGTACACCTGCCTCAACACAGTTTTCCTCCTTTTTCTCCCTTGTATCCCCATTGCTGCGGCGAGCATGTCAACATGCACGTGTGGAGCCACACTCACAGTGCGAAGTCTTGCAGCACCCACCCACTATTGCTGCTCACAGACTCACACTGCCACCAGGCCACCACTTGGTAGCAGTCGACTGGTGGATGTGGCAAGCATCCTTACCCAGGAGATGACAACAGTCCATCAGACACTCAATCTCCTCCCTTTCCTGGCCAACCCCAACAACCCGAGATTCCTACCGATCCCACTGGACTGGCTTAAAAACAGCATTTTACTGCTCTCTCACTCTCAGAACTGTGACTGCTGCTCTTTATTTACACTGTCTCCCTACCACTGACAGAAAATACTTTTTTTTTTTATTTCAAGCAGTGCAGTAGGCTGCTTTTCTCTGTCTTCCAGGTAAGTCCTTCAAAGGACTTTAAAAATGTCTTGTGTACTCTCTCCAAGCACTGTAACTGCTCTCAGTATGTGCTCTCTCCACTCTGGTGATGACAACGATGTGGAGGACTGCAAGTAACGTTCACTGTAACTCTACAGCCCTTGCATTAGTCAACAGCTCAATTAAGTGGACAGAGCTGTTTTTAAACATTGGCTCACTTGTGGGGGCCCACTGGGGATTCTCCTGATAAGGTGCCAGTGTGGTCAGCCCCTAATGTTAAACCACCAAGAAAGAACAGTTATGTAAGAACTTACCATAACAGTAGATCTTCGAGAGAATCTCTGTCATCATGTCACACCTATGGAATGAATCCCAAGCAGTGCAAATAGCAAAAAATAGTCTTGGTGGCAGGAGACCAGAGGCCTAAGAGAGAAGGTCCTGAAGCACAGCTAGGCCAAAGCCTGCCCCTCTTCTAGAGGCAATGCCCAGACTGTAATGCTTGGTGAAGGTATGGACAATACTCCAAGTGGCGGCAGCATAAATTTCTACAGCTGACATGTTCCTGAAGTGAGCAACAGAAGTGGCCATGCCTCTGTTCGAATGGTCATGAACCACACCAGGAAGTTCCTTACCGTACTTTCTATAGCAAAAAAATAATACAGTTGGCCAACCATTTGCACAAGCAGTTTAGATACTGGAGCACCTTCTCTGCCAGGGGCAAAAGAAAGAAACAACTGAGAGGACTTTCTACAGTCCTTAGTACGGTGTACACAGTACCTGAGAATTCTGTGCACATCTAAAGTGCGAAGCTATGGTTCCCCTGGATTGGCATGCTCTGGGTAATGATCAGGCAGATGAATGGATTAATTTAAAGTAAACTCAGACACCACCTTAGGCAGAAACTTGGAATTAGTACGCAAAGAGACCCTGTTTTTGTGGAAAGTCAAATAAGGCTGCTCACACGAGAGCCTGTAGCTCTGAAATTCTTCAAGAAGTAGCAGCAGCAACTAAAAATACAGGTTACTCACCTGTAACAGGAGTTCTAGGAGTGGTATATGTTGCTCATCCACACTGTCTGGCAGGTACCTTGCCGCTTTAAAATGGACCGGAAAGTCTTCAAGCTGGCTCCTCCCACCCACCCGGGTGATGAAACCCTCAGCTCCACTCCTTGATGCCAGATCTAGCCCGCTGGAAGCCAGGTTGTGTGCCGAAGCTGGGGAGGTTGGGTGGGTCCATGTGGATGAACAACATATACCACTCCTAGAACATACAGTTACGTAAGAACTTACCGTAACAGTAGATCTTCGAGAGAGGCTCTTGCAATAGGTAATTACACATAGGACTGACGCCGGCAGATGGCAGGACCCCACGGAAAAATTTCTACCTAGCAGTCCCTGGCAAGGGACCACCCCCACGTCAGGTGACCAGCGTCAGGAGACGTCGGTATAAAGGGGCGGTCCCGGACGCCCGCCTTCCAGTTCTTTCCCGCCACAGGCCAAAAGAGGCCGGACGAGAGAGAAGCGGATATTTCCCTCAATGGAAAAGGAGCTGAAAAAGCCTAGGGGGATGGAGGGCGGGAAGATATTACCTACTGCAAGAGCTTCTCTCGAAGATCTACTGCTACGGTAAGTTCTTACGTAACTGTACTATCTTATTTAGAAAGGGCTCTTGCAGTAGGTAATTACATATAGGACTGAATCCCAAGCAGTCTGGAACAAAGAGAGGCACCGGGAGGAGGAAAACTACTCCAAAAAGCAGTTCTGGTTGTGCAAGTCTCAAGATAGGAGGCCTTGCAAAACAGCCAGCCCGAAGCCTGCTCTACGGCGAGAGGCAATGTCCAAACTGTAGTGTTTAGTAAAGGTATGAACAGAAGTCCAGGTGGCGGCAGCGCAGATGTCTGCCGCAGACACATTCTTGAAATGAGCTGAGGCAGCTACTCCTCTTGTGGAGTGGCCTCTGACTTGACCCGGGAGGGTCTTGTTGTATTTGTCATAACAGAAAGTGATGCAATGAGCCAACCACTTAGACAGGCATTGCTTGGAAACAGCACTGCTTTCCTTTTCATGAGCAAAAGAGACGAACAATTGATCAGTCTTTCTGAGATCCTTCGTCCTGTTGGTGTAGTATCTCAGAATCCGGTGAACATCCATAGTATGGAGTAAATACTCCCCTTGATTAGAGTACTGCGTAAAAAAGGCAGGTAACTCTATGGACTGATTTAGAGTAGACTCAGCTACTACTTTAGGGAGAAACTTAGGATTCGTGTAAAGAGCAACACGTTCCTTGTGAAAAATCAAGTACAGGATCTTACACATCAGGGCCTGGAGCTCGGAAATTCTCTGAGCAGCAGTAATGGCCACCAGGAAGAGAGTCTTCCACAAAAGGAACTTCAAATCCGCAGAAGCTGCAGGTTCGAAGGGAGGGAGAGTAAGTTTCTCGAGAACAAAATTCAAGTTCTAAGGGGGAGCAGGAGTACGGATGGGGGGCCTCAGATGGAGGATCCCTCTGAGAAAGGTCTTAGAGACCTCCAATTGAGCGAAAGCTTTGTCTGTGAAGGGAACATGATAGGCCGAGATGGCCGCCATGTGTACCTTCAGAGAAGAATGGCTGAGACCCAGGTCAAACAGATGACGTAGATACTCCAGCAGAAGCCCCGCTGAACAGGAGAAGGGTTCCTCGTTCTTGGAGGCGGCCCAGATAGTGAATCTTTTCCACTTCATGGCATAAGTTAATCTGGTGGAGGGTTTTCTGGCCTCCACCAAAATCTCCGCCACTTTGGGAGACACTCCAAAACAGGATTAGGCTAAGTCTGCAGGAGCCATGCATGCAGTTGAAGGGATTTGAGGCCTGGATGGACCAGGGTCCCCTGATCCTGGGTCAACAAACCTCGAGATAGAGGAAGAGGAAGAGGAGGATCCTCTGAGTATGTTGTAGAAGAGAGAACCAAACTTGCCTGGGCCAGAAAGGAGCGATCAGAATCATTTGCTCTCCTTCTGAAGCTAGTTTCTGCAAGACTTGTGGGATAAGTGGAATTGGGGGAAAGGCATAGAAGAATAATCTGTCCTTCCAGTCTAGAGACAAAGCGTCACTCCAAAAAGAGCCTCGCTCTGGAACGAGCAAGCAGAAGATGGGAAGTTTTGCATTTAGGGGGGATGCGAACAAGTCGACCTGTGGTGTTCCCCAAAGTTGGAAGATATTGTCTACGATCCCTTGCTCCAGTTCACACTCATGAGTCAGAGCAGAAAAGCGACTTAGCTTGTCTGCCAGGGTGTTGTCGACTCCCGGAACGTGAATTGCCGTGAGGTGAAGGTCGTGTTGTGTTGCCCAATCCCAAACCCTCATTGCCTCCCTGCAAAGAGAGTAGGACCAAGTCCCTCCCTGTTTGTTGATGTACCACATCACGCACATGTTGTCCATCTGGACAGCTAGGTGGCTGGGAAGGATGTATTGGTGAAGGGTTTGAAGAGCGTACAACACTGCCCGAAGCTCAAGCACACCGATGTGGAGAGCATGTTCTAGCTTGGACCAGGAGCCCTGGGTCCGATGAAGGCCTAGATGGACTCCCCAACCTTCGCCTGAGGCGTCTGTGGTTAGAGTCTGGGAGGGGGGAGGATGAAAGAAAGGAACTCCCCGGAACAGGTTCTCTCGAACCATCCACCATTGCAAGTCTCGAATCATCGGCGAGGAGATCAGAGCTGGGTGATCTAGGTCGTCCACTAGCTGATCCCATTGAGAGCGTAGAGTCCACTGAGAAATCCTCATGTGGAGTCGAGCACGAAGCACCATCGGGATAGCAGCCACCATGAGCCCGAGAAGGCGAAGGACCGACCTCGAAGAGACCATCCTGTGGTCGGACAGCAGACTTATTTGGGTCTGAAGGGTGGATGCCCTGTCCGGAGGCAGGAAGGCCTTGCCTATGGTCATAACAAGAATCACCCCAATAAACTGTAGCCTCTAGGATGGGTCCAGATGAGACTTGGAATGGTTGATGGTAATACCCAGGCAGGCAAAAACCTGCTGGGTAAGGGAGAGGTAACACAGGAGTTCCTCCCTGGATGAGGCTGCCAGGAGCCAGTCGTCCAGGTATGGGAAAACCTGCACTCCCCTGGTATGCAGGTGGGCTGCCACCACTGCCAGGCATTTGGTAAACACTCGGGGGGCCGAGGACAGACCAAACGGGAGTGCCTTGAACTGGTAGTGGTCCCCCTGGAACGCAAAACGAAGGTATTTGCGATGAGATGGGCGAATGGGAATATGCAGATAAGCATCCTGCATATCCAGAGCACAAAGCCATTGACCCGGCCGGAGGAGGGGCAGAAGGCTCTGCAAAGAGAGCATCCTGAACCTTTTGTATTCTACGTAAAAAGATTCAGGGAACTGAGATCCAAAATTGGTCTGAGATCTCCTGTCTTCTTTGGGACCAGGAAGAAATGGGAATAGTAACACGTCCCTCGCAGATGAAGGGGAACAGGCTATATTGCTTGTTTCAGCAGGAGAGCCGAAATTTCTTCCTGGACCAAGAGAAGATGTTCCCGCGAATACAACAACTTCAGAGGAGGGTGGCTGGGTGGTTTCTGAAGAAACTCTATCGAGTGTCCTGCTATGAGCTGGAGCACCCAAGAATCTGTGGTTATCCTCTCCCATCCTGGAAGGTGGAGGGAAAACCTCCCTCCTACCGGTTCCTCCGGGGAGTCCGGAGGCAGTGGGAGAGGAAAGGAATCAGGTGGTATGGGGCAGCACCACAGCTGAAGCACCCGCTGCTTTTTTTGGGTGGGTGGGGGGCTTGGCAGCTGCAGGAGCCCGCATTTGTGGCCCGCCTTCCCTGGGGTTTCGTCTTTGGCCGATTCTGTCTGCGAAGGGACGGGCAGATGCTGTTGATGGGGACGGTACATGGAATCAACTGACTTCAGTGCCGTCCCCTTCTCTTGCAAATCGGTGATGATGTCCTTGACATCACCCCCAAAAAGCACCGACCCCTGGAAGGGTGCTTCCTGGATAACAGATTGCACCTCCTGGACCAACCCTGACACACGGAGAGCATGGCCTTGAGTAAATACAGCGAAAGCTGAGCTCCGCCCAGCAGTGTCCACTGCATTGTATGTCACAAGTAACATGTGTCGACTGGCTGAACGAGCAGAGCGGACAAGATCAGCCAACTCCTGCTTGACTTGGGAGTCAGGCAAGGAGTTCAATTTGGTTTCTGCCTGAGTCAGAATGGCCTTCTGGTAGTCCCGCATATGGCCAACGTAGTTCAGGGCCCTGATCCCCAGCATGGAGGAAGCGTAAATCTTTCTCCCATACTGGTCCAGAAGGCGTGATTCCCTATCAGGTGGTGCCGAACTAAGATGTTTGGGGTTCGCCGACCAGCCGTGAGCGGCGCTAATCACAACCGAGTCAGCACAAGGGTGAGAATCCAGAAAATCAACACCCTCTGGAGCCTGATATAGCCTGCTCAACTTCCTAGGAAGTGGGGCTAAGGCCGACGGCTGTTTCCATATTGTGGTAATGAGGTCGGCGTGCAGCTCTATCCAGGGTGGCACCAAGGTAGGAGCTGTCGTTGGCAGATCCAGATGTTCAGCGAGTTTCAGATGCTGAGGATCTGGTTCCAGGGAGTGCCACTGATGAACCTCCTGGATTTTCCTAAGCAACTCCATAAAGGAAGGATCCTTCGGAGGAGACATCTGAGGAGTCCTTGGCCTGGGCTTTGACGGAGAACGTGGCTTGTCGTCTCTCTCGGAGCAACCGTCGGAAGTGTCCGAGGAGTCCAAGGGTGAAGAGGAGGATGAAGAGGAACAGACCCCTTGGGAAGTCCCCGGGGAAGCGTGTCCTGCCCTTCTCTGGATCCAGATGGAAGAACCCTGGAGTCCGGAGGTGGGGAGGGAATGTGCCGCCTTGGGCATACAGGAACCTGGGACGGCACCATCACCGGAAGGTGGCTCTTGACCTCTTTGGTGAGCTGAGCCTTGGCCTCAGCCCACCAGGAGGCCAGAGTCTCCTGCAGGTCCACAGCCTGAGGGAAGAGGAGGAGGCAGGGATAAGGATATGGGTTGTAACCGCTTGAGTGTATCCAAAACCCGGCTGCGGGTAGCCAGCGTTGGGTATTGTGGCATCTAGTACTCGCGCGTCAGGAAGCCCGATGTCGGGTACTGTGGTGCGGATACTGCGGTCCCGGGTACACAGGCGTTGGATTAGGCGGAGGTACCCGGGGGCTGGAGCTGCGGAGCAGGCGGCCGGCGAGTGGCCTCCACAGGCGGGGTCCGTAGTGAGGCCGGAGAGCCGATGGGGAGTGGAATGTCTCCTGGAGTCGGTAAGGCCGACGTCAGGGCCGACAGCAGAGGCCCTGGCATCACAGGTACCAACGTCAAAGGGGCCGGCATTGGAGATGGCGTCAGGGGAGCCGATGTCAGGTCCAGTGCACCAGGTGGCAGAAGGATTGACGGAGGCAGAAGATCCCCAGCTTCGCCCGGGGATGGAGGGGAAAATCCCCGGGGTCGAGATGAGGAGACTCTGATTCCCCAGGCAGGCAGTGAAGGCTGCGGGGAACCAGGTGCAGCCAGACGTCGGGGGTTATGAAGCTGGTTCGCCATGGCCGGACCTTGGACGAGCCGGCGTGAGGCTTAGGCGAGCTCGCGGGCGCCGGAGCAGCGGCGTCGACTTATGACAACTATCACCAGGCAAGCCGGAGTAGGTGATCGGCCTGGTCTGGTGGAGTGGGCTGCGCCGCCCAGAGGTCGGACATCTGCAGGCGCTCTCGGGTGGGCGTCGGAGGAACCAGCGCCGGCTACTGGGTCACCCACAGTGGTGAGCAGCGAGCCTGCAGCCGAACCAGGCGGAGGCCTCCAACTGCCTGGAGGCCCATAGAATAGCCTGAGCCAGACAGGTAGCTGCACCACTCGAAACCTCCGAGGCAGCCATCGGTCGCGATCCCAGAGGATGTTACCTCGTCCCAGCGACTCCCGAGGAGCCCTTGTCCCAGTGCCTCTCCTTCTCCTTCTTCTTCCGATGGCCTTCGGGGGAAGTGGACGCCTGCCTCCGTTTTTTGAGCTCCTTCTCCATAGAACTCATTTTCTTCTTCAGAATATGGGCTTCCAGGGATTGCTGCCACCTTTTCTGGGTAGCCACGTTGAAACTGAGGCAGTGCTGGCACTTCTCAACTGTGTGATAGGGGCCTAGGCAGAACAGGCACAGGGAGTGGCCATCCTTGTGCGGTAGTTGGGCGCCGCACGAATCGCACTTATTCTTGTGCTTTGTTCACTTGGGAACATAAGCAGGAGGCTGGTAAGGACAGAGGTCTGGGTTTATATTCTGTTTTAACTGAAATATTTGAATAGTTTTGTACGTGAAATTAGTTCTGTGTGTTAAAAATTACTACTCTGAGTTAGAACTGTTACTTGGGCTGTGATACTGTAACTTTTGGGGCATGGGAGCACTTGTTTGGCAGTGATAATTAGAGTGAAATTTAAATGTGATGTTTGCCTGGTGTTGGTAAGAGCCCTTCCACCCACCCAGTTTTGTAGACTTTCTTAAATACTGAAAAGCCACTGGGGGTTGGGATTAAAGGGCGGTGTATTTCTGTTTGGGACTGAAATTTGAAGCAACAGGAACTGGTGGGTCTGTGACATCATACGGTACCTGATGTCTGCATACACACACTGTTAGTGGGACTGGACACAACACTGGACTGTATGTGTTTGTGAGACTTGGGAACTTTATTGGTGGGGTTGAAATTTGGGTTTGTAAATAACTGCAGTCAGTATAGAGAGAAACTGTATTTCAGGGGGAAGGGACTAAGAAAAGGGGTGTGTGCCATTATAAACAGAGGGGGACAAACAGGGTGGCCATATTCCACCGTGGCAGGCATCTTGGAAGGGTTGTGGGCTGCACAGGCTGTGGGATGGAATAATTCTCAATTGGGCCTGGAGAGGGAGGCTGCCCACTGTAGACAGCTATGTTGTATCAGGAGTGAATACATTGGTTAAGGAGTAAGCTGGGAGTTTGGGGGTGTCCAAGGATAAGGGGTATGGATATGGGCAGCAGAAGGGTGGGGCTGAGGGGAGGCTGGGGCAACGCTCTGAAATTACAGGACGTTATGTTACAGCAAGCAGGAGGGGGGATATTAGGGACAGAGGACCCTTAGATAGAGATGTTGATGCTAAGGAGAAAGGTACGGGGTGAACATTCCGAATACAAAGAGAGTGGAGGGGGAAGAGTCAGGAGGGGCTGTTGTGGGGAAGCCTAGTAGAGCAGACACTGAGAAGGGAGGGGCTGTTGTGGGGAAGCCTAAAACAGCAGACTGTGGGAAGGGAGCTCCTAAGAAGAAGAGAGCAAGAGGGGAGGATGAGGGGCAGTTTAGAGGTGCAGTCAGGGGAAACTCGGGTTACTTTATGGAGGCTGACATAGAGTGTCACAATAAATTTGAGCTACTAAGCAACCTAGAGGGGGAGGAAGGGGTTGGTGAAAATGAGGAAACTGATACAGAGGCCGGGGGGAGGGAGTCGGATACCAATAGGGCATCACAGACCGGCAATGGAAAGGATAGAAATAGTCCCAGAGGGAGAAGGGAAAACATAAATGTTAAGCAGATGGGGGAAATGCAACATATTGCAGACATGAGGGAGGAGAGCATAACTGCAGAGAAACTGGGAGACAAGGAGGTGGGGGAGGAGCCCTCCTTCAGCAGGGGGGTCAGTACCAAGGATGGGGCCCTAGCTAAAGGGGACCCACAGAGAGCCTCTGGAGGTAGGGGTACTATTACAAGGGGGGAGGATGGCGGTGTGAGGGAAGGGGAAACAATCAGGGCCAGGATAAATGGTTCGGATAAGAGAGGGTTAAAGGGGACACCTATTCAGAGGGGGTCTGAGTTAAGTGGGCAAAATAAAGAGGGAGGCAGAAAGGGGAGGGTGACAAGGGGGTCTCTAATAAGGCAGGAAGACTCCCATGGAATCGAGATCAAGAATAAGGGGATGAGGGGGCTGAGAATGCATAGTGGAGGTAACCATAAGGATGATGGCGGTGTTAAGGTTCTGTTATTGGGAGACTCGATGATTAGGGGTATCCAGTGGGAGGGTCAGGGGGGTGGATGTCATAGCCAGGTGAAGGTAGTGAGTATCTCTGGACTGACAGTGCACAGAGCAAAGTTCATGGTGTACGAACTGGTTAGGGATTGTGAGAAACCGGATTTCCTGGTGCATTTGGGAACTAACGATCTAGAGGAAATAGCGTTTGGAAATCCAAGCAGGTTCAAGAACTTGCCAGAATCTGTCGGGATAATGGATGCAACATTTCCTTTTGGAGATATTGCCAGTCCCAAAGGCCTCAGTGGAGAAAAATGAAGATCACAGAGGTTAATGACTGGCTCAGGAGTAGGGGTGAAGAGGTGGGTTGGGGTGTTAGGGAACTGGAAAGGAGTTTGGGAGGATCAGGTACTGTATGCAAGGACAGGTTTCATCTTGCCCCATTAGGGAAGGAAGTCGTTAAACAGGGATGGCTGACTACATTCAAGAAAGGTGGGATTTAAACGTGAGGGGAAAGGGATGTAGGGAGGAGGCTGACCAGAAGCCCTCTCCTCCAGATGAGGGAGTAGCCTTCAAACCCAAGGGGAGGGAGGAAACAGTCTGGGGTGGAGGTTTAGGAGAAGCAGAGGAGGATGGAAGTATAAGGAACCTGGGTGGGGTTCGACCAAGGGGATCAGGGATAAGGGTGGGGTTGGTGTTAGTAAATGCCAGGAGCTTGGGAAACAAGTTGCCAGAGTTCCAGAGCCATGCTGTTTGGGGATGTGGGGCGGTCACGAGGCGTGGGCCAACAAAACCATGATTGGGACCTAAACATGTGGGGTACACTTGCTTAGAAGGATAGAAAGGAGGCAGAGGGTGGAGTGGCTATGTTCATTAGAGATGACAGAAATTGCTAGGGTAGAAGAGGCAGAGGGAAACGTGGAGGCCTTATGGGTACTTACGATCCCCAGCAGGAGATAAGGTCAAGCTGGGTGTAGTATATAGGTCCCCGGGATGGTGATGTTCTGGGATGGTTTGCTGGACAACATCATTGCCCAGTGTGGACCAAAAGGGAAGGAGTGGTGTTGATGGGGGACCTTAATATGCCAGGTACAAACTGGGGAACCATGTCCTCTAAAGTGGCCAAGGAGCAGAGGCTGCTGGACAGCTTCCAAGATGTGTTCTAACACAGCATGTGATGGAGCCCACAAGGGAGGGGCATGTCCTGGACGTGGTTCTGGCAGATGGGGATCTGGTAAGGGACCTGGTTGTAGAGGATCCCTGACTGGGAGGCGACCACAATACTGTCTGGTTTCAAATAAGCATGGGGGGAGATCTAGGACACTGGCAGTGGACTCAGGGGCAGGACTTTGTGGGCACTGAAAATATTCTCAAGGATCACTTGAAGGATTACATCAATGACAAATGTGGAAAGGAGATGGAGGTCATAAAAGCGGGACTTCATGGGGCAGTCAGGACCTGCGCTAAGGTGAAACGTAAGGGAGCAAGGTCACATAAACCATGCTGGTGGTCCAGTGAGGTTCAGATAGTGGTCAGAGACAAGAAGGCGCCACAAAAATATAAAACAACAAGAGGATAGGGATAAGGAAATGTACCATCTTGCATCTAGAAAAGTCACCGGATGGTGAGGGCAAAGTCCAGTAAAGAACAGCGGCTGGCACAGGAGTACATGGAGGGAAAAGGGTTCTTCCGTACATTGGGGAGGCGGAGAAAACTAAGAGCCATCTCAGCAGACTGAGATCAGAAGGAGGGTGGTGGAAGAGGCGAGGACCAGGCAGAGGTATTTAACGTACTTGCCTCTGTGTTCACTAGAGGGGATGGGATATCTGAGATGCAAGGCACAAGGGATAGAAGTGGCAGTGAGTGGGATCAGGGGAGCAACAGAAATGGAGCAAGAGGGAGGGAGGTACCCCAGGGTGTCACATCAGGATAAGAATAAAAAGGCCAGTAGGTGGAGGACGGATGATGCTATCTCCGTCAAGAGTGTGGGTTAGCCCTCAAGGCCCAAAGAAAGACAAATCTCCTGGGCTGGATGGCATTCATCCAGAGAACTATGGGAATTGGCGGACATACTGGCTGCACTGGCGGAGCTCTTCAACAGGTCACTTGAGACAGGGAGGGAATTCTATGGATTGCTAGAGACACATGTGGTGCCAATCCAAAAGGGGGGAAGGAAGCACCAGGTAACTATAGACCCATCAGTTTGACCTCGGTAGTGGAAAATTAATGGAGAGTATACTAAAGGAGCGATTGAGGGTGTACTTGAGGGTGGGAGGTCTGGATAGTTGGCAACATGGGTTTGTGCCAGGTAGATCATGTCAAACCAATCTTGTGGAGTTCTACTAATGGGTAACATCAGAACCGGACAGGGAAAGCCTGTGGATGTATTATTCTTGACTACAGCGAGGCGCTTGACTCTGTCCCCACAATGGTCTGGTGGAGAAACTGATGGGGTTGGGAGTAGGCCCTTTGATGGTCAGATGGATTGAAAACTGGCTAGCTGGACGCACACAGAGAGTAGAGGTCTGTGGGGAGCTCTAGAACCCTAGAGAGGTTGGTAGTGGGGTATCGCAGGGCTCAGTCCTGGGTCCGATCCTGTTTAATGCATACATATCGGACATCAGGGAGGGTATAGGGTGTGAAATGAGTCTCTTCGCTGATGACTCCAAGATGGGAGCAGTAGTTGAGGGAAGAGGGAGGCTGGCCTGCAAGGGACCTGGACACCCTGGGAAGCTGGGCTCACATATGGAAATTAAATTTCAATATCACCAAGTGCAAGGTGTACACATCTTGGGCGGGAAACCCTATACACAGGTACACTCCTGGGAGGAGGCTGGAGGCCCTCAATAGGAGAAAAGACCTGGGGTCATGGCAGATGCATGTATGAATAACTCTGAGCAGTGCAGGAGAGCTAGCAAGGCAAGCAGGATGTTAGGATGCATCCTAAGGGATCACCTCTAGGAGCAAGGAAGTGATTCTGCGCTGTACAATGGACTGTTAGACCACACCTTGAGTACGTGTACAGTACTGGAGACCACACTTGAAGAGGACACACAGCTCCTGGAGAGGGTACAGAGGAGGGCAACTAAGATATACGAGGACTAGCGGATTTGGCGTATGAGGATAGACTTGAGGAGCTCTGCCTGTTTTCATTGGAGGAGAGGAGAGACAGGAGGACATGATTGAGGTCTTCAAGTACCTCAAGGAATAAATAGGGTAAACATGGAGGGATCTTTAGACTAAAGCAGGAGGTATCACCAGAGGAATGGTTTGAAGTTGGAAGGTGGAAGGGTGAGGGGAAAGAGGAGGATTTTTTCACTGAGAGGGTGGTGGACCTTTGGAATGCACTGCCTGGTGAGCTGGCTAGAGATCCACAGTGGAGGACTTCAAGAGAGGTGGGACAGACACAGAAAGTGGATGTATCAGATGATGGCCTGTCCCGGGGATGGATGATAGGGGTTTCTGGAACACAAGGGTGGGGAGGGCCTCGGTACCCCAACTAGGGATCTGAGGTTCGATAGACCGTAAGGCCTAATCTGCTGGCAAATAGTATGTTAGTATGCCTCTAGGGTGTAGGGGACGACATACACCAACGATTATACTGACATTAGTCAAAAAACAATTATTTTCGGTAAAAAACAGACGAAGGGAGGGCTGACGAAACACAAACTTTTCCGCGAGGCGCTGCACGAGCTAACGGCGGGAAAGAACTGGAAGGTGGACATCCGGGACCACCCCTTTATACCGACGTCTCCTGATGCCAGTCACCTGACGTGGGGGCGGTCCCTCGCCAGGGACTGCTAGCTAGAAATTTTTCCGTGGGGTCCTGCCGCCTGCCGGCATCAGTCCTATATGTAATTACCTACTGCAAGAGCCCTCTCGAAGTAAGATCTCCTGTTACAGGTGAGTAACCTGTATCTCTAGGGGCGTGGATATGTTGTTCTAGCCACACTGTCTGGCAGACTCCAAGCAGTTCTCCGGGAAGAGGGAGGCAAGGCGCATACCCCCTACTTAGGGAACAGGGACTGGAGAACTGAGGTTCCAAAACCAGCATTCCTGCATGACTCAAGGTTGATGTGGTAATGGGAAATGAAGGTGTGTGCTGACTTCCAGGTAGCAGCCCTGCAGATTTCCTGGATAGGGACGTACCTAGAAGCAGCCACTGATGCAGCGGTATGACAGGTGGAATGAGCCCTAAGCCCTACGGAAGGCTCCCTACCCGCCAACCTATAGCAGAGATCAATGCAGGAAGTGAACCACCTGCCAATCATCTGCCTTGCTGCAGGTCTGCCAGATGCGGCTTCAGTGTAGGTGACAAACAGCTGGCGAACCTCTCCCCGAACTTCCACCATATGCTCTTTGTAGTAAGCGAGCACTCTTCTCAGATCCAAAGTATGGAGCCTGTACTCAACCTCCGAGGTGTAACTGGGGTAGAACACTGGCAGAGTCAACACCTGGTTCAGATGAAACTCCGACACCACCTTCAAGAAAAATTTCGGGTGGGTGCGCAGGACAACCTTGTCCCAGTGGAAGACCAGGTAGGCAGCTTCGATGGAAAGCATGTGGAGCTCCCCAATCCTTCTGGCTGATGTGATAGCCACCAAGAAGGTGGTCTTCCACGACAGGTGAGAGATGTCACACCTGTGCATCGTTCGAATGGCTTGCCCATGAGCTTGGCCAATACCAGCAATAAATCCCACGGAGGTGGTGGTTCACGCACCGGAGGGGATATGTGATCTAGACCCTTGAAAAAGTGCCAGACCACCTTCTCCTGGGCCACCAACCGCGTCCGGTAAGCAGAGATGGCTGCCAGGTGCACCTTGAGGGTCATCAACCGAAGCCCCTGCTGGGAAAGGGATCTCAGGTAGTCTAGAATGCTAGCCAGTGAGCAGGACGAGGGGTCCAACCCCTAGCCCTGACACCAAATGGAGAACCTCTTTCATTTGAAGGCATAGCATTTTCTGGTCGACTCCTTGCGGGATGCCTCAATGTTGAGGACCTCGTTGGAAAGACCCAAGGCCTGGAACTCTAGCCGCTCCAGAACCAGGCTGTTAGTGCAGGGATTGAAGGTCCGGATGGAGTACCTTCATTTCCGCTCACGGAGAGCAGGCCCGGGCGGACTGGAAGCCTCCTCAGGAGCCTGGAGCTGAGGCTGAGGAGATCTGGATACCAGAAACTGGCAAGGCCAGTCTGGGGCTACCAGAATCACCTGCACCTTGTCCCTCCTGATCTTGAGGAGCACCTTGTGGATCAAGGGCAGAGGAGGGAAGGCGTAGAAGAGGCCTGGGGTCCACAGCCTGGAGAAGGCAAGCCCTGCTGAGGGGGGTGGGCATGGTACAGCCTCAACTTGGCGTTCTCCCTGCAGGTGAACAGGTCCACCTGAGGTGTGCCCCAATGGGAGAACAGGTCTTGTACTATCTCTGGCAGTAGAGACCGCTCGCGAGATGCATCACCTATCCGGCTGAGGGCATCGGCCAGACTGTTCGAGACTCCTGCCACATGAATGACTAGCAGATCTGCCGCCAGGCTGAGCACGAGAGACCAAATGCGAAGAGCCTCCTTGCACAGAGGCAAGGAGTGCGTCCCGCCCTGTCTGTTGAGATAGTACATGGTCGTAGTGCTGTCCATCTGGACCTGGACTACTTGACCCCGAACAAACGAAGCAAAGGCGGTCAGGGCTAGCCGGACTGCTCGGAGCTCCAGCAGGTTCATGTGGCATCGGGACTCCTGAGGGGACCAGAGTCCGTGGGCTCTGTGCTCCCCCAGATGGTCACCCCAACCCATCAGAGAGGCGTCGGCCATCAGGATGACCATCGGCTCGGGGCGGATGAATGGGATTCCCTCCCGCAGATGAGTTGGGACGAGCCACCACTGCAGGCCATCCCACATCTCCTGGGTCACAGAGACTGGCTGGGGGTGTATATGCCAGCGGTCCCAACGGACCATGCTGGTGCAAGCTGCCATGAGACCCAGAAGGCGCAGGAAGTCCTGGGCAGGGCGCAGTTGCCCAACCAGAAATGACTGGGCAAAGGAGGAAAGGACCTTGGCCCTGTCCACCGGGAGTTGGGCTCTGGCTCAGAAAGAGTCGAGCTCCACCCCGATGAATTGAATCACCTGCGAGGGCATGAGTTCCAACTTGGTCTCGATGATGAGGAGGCCAAGTTGAGAGCAAGCTTGGAGGGCCAGATCTCTGGACCGCCCCACCTCCAACCTGGAGGGACCTGCTATCAGACAGTTATCCAGGTAAGTGTGGACCTGGACTCCTCCACGCCGCAGGGATGCTACCACCACTGCGATGCATTTGGTTAAGACCCTGGGAGCTGATGAGAGGCCGAAGGGCATGGCTAGGAGCTCGTAGAGGGTTCCCTCTGCCCGAAAGCAGAGGAACCGCTGATGAGACAGACGGATTGGGATGTTAAAGAATGCATCCTAGAGGTCCAGGGAGCAGAACCACAAGCCCTGCTCCAGGGATGGTATTATCTGAGCCAGAGTTATCATCTTAAATGTGCGCGGCCTTAGGAACTTGTTCAGGTGGTGCAGATCAAGAATGAGGCGTCAGCCCCCCGTCCGTTTTGGAACCAGGAAGTACCTGGAAACAAACCCTGGGCACGGAGGAGGATCTGCAACCTTGCTGACTACCCCCTTGCGGAGAAGGTGGTTGATGTCATCTCGGAAAGCCAACTGGGAGGCTGCAGACCCGGTAGCCCCCTGCGGGGCGCGGGCTCAAAAGGGAGAGCTGCTTGAACTCCAGAGGCAGGCCTCTCGCCAACCACTTCCAGCACCCAGCGGTCCGTGGTGATAGCGGACCAGGCAGAAAGGAAGTGGCTGAGCCTGCCCCATGGGGGACCAGAGGATGTGGGAGACAAGGATGGGCGGCACCCCGCAACCCGTCACGGGACAGGTTTGGAAGAGGTTGGACCGGCCGAGGAGCCGCCGGTGCCCTTCCCCCCAGGCTTCCTGATCAAGGAAGCAATGGTCTTGGCTTTAAGGCGCCAAGTTTGAGCCTGCTGTCCCTGCTGGTGGTGCCGCCGGGCAGGTCTTGCCGCAGTAGCGGACGGACGAAAGGGCTTACGCTGCTGACGGCGGCTTTTGTCCTGTGCAGATGTGACTGAATCTAGGGTGGCACTGGATTTTTCAATGCGCTAGAGGTGGCCCTAAACACCGGGCCCGAACAGGTCGGTGCCCAGAAAGAGAACATCTGCGAGCTTGTGTTGCGTGTCTGCCATGAAGGTCTAGATCCGCAACCAAGCCCTGAGGTGCATAGCCACTGTGGCCACTAGGGAACGGGCACAAGAGTCTCCAATGTCCAGAGCCATCTGGAGCTGCTGCTTTGCCACCGCTCTTCCCTGATCTGGACCTGCTTGACCATGGTCTGGAGATCAGCCAGGAGATGAGGGAGCACCTCATCCAGGGAGCCCAACAGGGTGTGAGAGAAGTGTGCCATCATAACAGCCAAGCTGGCCTGGCAAAGACCCAAAGAGGCGGCAGCGTACGCCTTTCTCCCTAAGTAGTCCAATTTCTTGGGACTCTTTACCCAGAGGATTGTCCAAGTCCCTCGTATTGCCCAAGCACCTGAAGACAGAATCTGCCACCAAACCCTCGGCCGAGGGGTACTCCGAGAAGCCAGAGACAGAGAGCCAGTAGGGACCACGTACTTGCAGGCCATCCTGGCCGACGGCGCTGGGCAGGAGACTGGGCGCTGCCAGAGTTCTAACGCCGAGCCCACAATGGCCTCGGCTATGAGGGAGTGCCCCTTGTCCAGAATCTCTGTGAGGGGATATCTGGCCCGTTTCTGCACGGGTTCAAGCGGCATCCCAGTGGACTCCAAGGTAAGCAGAAGGATACCGAGGAACAAGGTGGGGCTCTCGTCCACAAACAGACCCCAAGAGGATTCCAGGTTGACTGGACAGGAATGCAACGAGGAGACTTCAGACTCCAAACCGTCTGCGTACTGATGGTGACCGCCTGAGCCACTCTCCACTCGCCGAGGGTGAACAGGGGTGACAGTGACCGACAACCGATGGGGCAAACCTTGAGCCAACCAAGAATCCTTGGTTGGCACCCTATTCTTCGACTGTTGGGCAGGGCAGCCGGTTTTGGCCGAGCCATCGGCACCAGGATTGGGTCCTCGACCGAGGAACCGGCGCAGAGAGTCAGCTTCGGCCATTCGGGTGACATCCACTTAATTGCTGGTGTGGAAGCCGACATCAGCTTCCTGCCGGCCAAAAGGAGCTGTTGCCACATTAGATCCTCACAGTGCCAACACAACTTGCGCCGGAGCCTCTCTTTAGCCGAGGAGGATGAGGAAGAAGAGCAGCGGCGCCACTTTCTGCAATGTCGGGTCCAAGACCGCCGATGTCAGCGGGATTTCCCCGAATCGGAGGTGCACCCAGACCGATACCTCAACCATCGGCGGTGCCTATGGCAGGCTGAGGAAGGAGTGGGGGAAACCCACTGCCCCTCCGGTTCAGGGTCCTGGGCTGGGGACTTCGGTTCAGTGGTCTGAGGCAAGTCTTCGGAAGCCACCTAAAACACCGGTGTCTGAAAGAGAGTTGTCAGCCTCCTCGGTCGACAACCTGTCGGTGGGCTCGAGAAAGATCATGGCCGCATCAACAGGTGTCTCGGCCAGCTGGTCTAACGAGGACACCATGAAACCAGCGGCCTGGGCCGCAACACCGCCCGAAGTCGAGAGCTGACAGTCCGGAGAACGAGATCTCTCCTGCTCCCTAAGAGTGTCGACAGTGGGTCTTACCTTTTTTAAGATCCTTCTTCCAGGACCGAGGGGTGTGAGTCCCAGAAGGACCCTCCCCATTAGTCGAGAGGGACAGGCACAGCTCCCAAAAGGAAGCCGAGTAAGAACAGCCCAGTTGGAGCAGAATAAAGGCCGGAGCCGAAGAAGAGCTCGCTGCGGCCTGGGCCGCCTCCTCCTCGAGGACCGTGAGCTGTTAAAGCTGTTCCAGTTGTTCCGCAGAGCCCGCTGCCGCGGACACCACCCAATGGGCCTCCTTTGATCGTACTGGTCGGTACCATTTCTCCAGTCGCCGCAGCTGGAGTTGGGCAGCGCGGTCTTCAAGCACCGACAGAGAAAAGGACAGACACAACTCACAAGCCTGTGGATCGTGGTCGTGCTCAAGGCAATAAACGCACGAGGCATGGGGGTCGGTGAGCGACATCTTCTGCCCGCAGGGGCACCGGCGGAATCCAGGGACAGTCTTGTACTCCATCACAGACACAAGGGAAGAGGGTGAAGATTGAACTCGAACGAGTTTCAAAGTAAGTTTAGGAAAAAAAATCTGAAGTTTTCAGAGCCAGGGCCTGCAAAACGCGAGAGCGCTAAGGAGGGAACCTGATGCTTCCAAGCAGTAAGGAAGATATGACGTCATGGGGAGGAGCCGAGGTTTTCATCACCCAGGTGGGTGGGTGGGTGGGAGGAGCCAGCTTGACGACTTTCCAGCCCATCTTAAAGTGGCAAGGTACCTGCCAGACAGTGCGGATAGAACAACATATCCACACCCCTAGAAATAACGCTTTCCATGACAGAAAGCATAGCTCACAAGACGTGGCTAGCTCAAAAGGAGGCAGGGTACGCTTCTCTAGAATGAAATTCAGGTCCCAAGCTGGAACTGGATTATGGATAGGGAGCTTCAAGTGGAGAATGCCCCACAGAAAATTACAGATCACATCTAACTTAGCCACAGGATGGCCATCAATGGGCACATGAAAGGCTGATACAACTGACAGGTGCACTTTAATAAGAGGAGTATTTGAGGCCTGCATCAGACAAGGACAGGAAATACTCCAGAACCTGGTTCACCAGAAAAGTGAAAAGGTCCAGGCAATGGGAAGCAGTACAGATAGCAAATCACTTCCACTTCATAGAGTAAGTGGCCCTAGCAGAGGGTTTTCTAGCAGCCACCAGGACATCAGCCACCTTATGAGACACTCCAAACTGAGCAATGGCTATGTCCTCAGGCTGCTGCCATGGATGCAGATGGAGAGACTTGAAATCTGGATAGACCAGGGTCAATTGTGCCTGTGTCAACAGGTCCCAGCAGACGGGAAAGGGAACTGGAGGTTCCACAGCCAATTGTTGCAGTAATAGAAACCATATCTGAAGAGGCCAGAATGGAGCCACCAGAATTAGGGTAGCACCCTCCATCTGCAGCATGATGAGCACCCTCTGAATCAGAGAAAAGGGTGGGAAGACATAAAGAAACCTCCCATTCCAGGAGTGAGACAACTCGTCTTGCCAGAAAACTCCAGACCCTGGATCTAGCGAGCAGAAATGCAGTTTTGCGTTGAGTGTGGATGCAAAAAGGTTCAACTCTTGGATGACCCCACCTGTCGATCAGGTCTTCTACAACTGGTGCATTTTGGACAGTGACTGGCTGAGGCTGTCCACCAAGGCAATTTGGGCACCTGGCATGTGGACAGCTGGCAGTTCTAGACTATGATCTATAGCCCAGTACCAGATCCTCATCCACTCCCAGCACGGGGTAAGAATGAGTCCCCCCTTGCTTGTTGATGTAAGAGACCACACTGAGGTTGTCCAACTGCACCAACAGACGGCCTAGAGACACATGGTTTTGGAAAGCCTTTAAAGCATACAGAACTGCCCGCATCTCTAGACCGTCTATGTGGAGGCAAGTCTCCCACAGGGACCAGATTCCCTGGGTCTGTAAAGGGCCCAGGTGCACTCCCAAACCCAGATCCAAAGCATCCGTGGTGAGGGGTGGCGATAAGAAAGGGGACTCCTTTCATGAGGTTGTCAGGATCCATCCACCATTGAAGCACCTTGCGGACTGGGGAGGAGACAAGGACCAGCTGATCCAGGTCATCGGAACGTTGATCCCTCTGGACCAGGAGGGTCCATCACAGGATCCTCCTCATTTGCAACCTGGCCAAAGGGACCATAACAATGACTGCAGCCATTAAGCCCAGTAGCCTAAAGAATGTCTTGGCTGGAACATACTGGCACTGAGCCACTGCCTGGGCCTGAGTTACATGGCGGTCTGCCCTGTCTGGTGGTAGGAAGGCCTTGCCCTGAGTAAAATCCAGAATGGCCCCTACATACTGCAACAACTGTGATGGGGTCAGCACAGACTTGGGCAAACTGATAGTAATGCCCAAGGACTGCAACAACAGCAGGATGCGTTCTAGAGTCAGCAGCAGAAGTTCCTTGGAGTGGGCTTTCAACAACCAGTTGTCCAAGTAAGGGAACACAAAAAGGCATTTGCATCAGAGGGCTACTCTTACAGCTGCTAAGCACTTGGTAAATACCTGTGGCACAGAGGATGAGCCAAAGGGCAACACTCTGAACTGGTAATACTCCCCAGGAAGAGGAACCACAGGTACCACCTGTAGGGGCAGACCATGATATGCAGATACGTATCCTGCATATCCAGGGAGCACAGCCAGTCACCTTGCTTGAGCAGAGAAAGAAGGCCATGTAGAGTCACCATCCAGAACTTTCTGTACTGAATGTAAAGTTCCAGCTCCTTGAGGTCTAGAATGGGCCTCAAGTCCCTGGCTCTGTTGGGAAACAGGAAGAACCGGGAGTAGAACCCTTTGTTCCTGCCGCCTGGGAACTGGTTCTATGGCCCTTTTGCACAGCAAGGTGAACACCTCCTCTGAGCACTGCTGCGTGGTCTGAAGATAAGAGGTGGGAACCAGTGGAACATCTGGAGGCTATTCTAGAGCATGGCCTTGTTTGATTATTTGCAGGATCCAAGCATCTGTGGTAGTGGTTCTCCACTGGGACAGATGGAGGAAGAACCAACCTCTGGCCACCACCTCCTGGACTGGAACAAGAGGAGAGGGGTCTGGCAAGGAGTTAAGCTGAAGCTGAACTGGCAGCCGGGGCTGCTCCTCCTCTGGGGTGCTTAACAGCGGGGCCAGTGGTGGAGGAGGGGGCAGGCAAGGCAGAGCTGGTCCTGCACTTGCCCTGGAGCTTGGCTCTGGAGCCAGACTTGTGAGAGGTCTTATGAAAGGAGGGCCTCGGTCTGCTCCAAGGCTGGGTATGATAAAGGGAGTGGACAGACCTAATAGCCCTGCAGGTCATGCATGATATCATGCACATCAGGGCCAAAAAGCTTGTGACCTACAAAGGAGGAATTCATCACTTTTTGCTGGACACCAGCAGCGAATCCCAAGACTTTAAGCCAGGAGTGCCTTCTTAGCCAGATGCCAGTGGCAGCTGCTCTGGCTGTAGTATCAGCTATATCATAGGTGGCTCTGAGGAGATGCTTGCTAACATCTTCCGAGGCTTGGAGAACTTTGAGAAGCTCTTATCTCTGGGTGCCCTCAGGAAGGGCCTGGGCAGCAGCCTTGCCCTTCTTCCAGAAGGTATTCTGGTAGTTGATCATATGAGCCAAGCAGTTGGTAATTCTAATGCCCAAAGTGGCAGAAAAAAACGTACTCTTGCCCCAGAGGTCAATCCTCCTAGATTCCCTGTCAGGGGGTAGGGAGATAAGCTGCTTGGGTGCCTTACACCGGTCATGGGTGGCCTTGGTTACTATCGAGTTGGTTTCCAGCTTGGTCGCATAAAAAGGCAGCTCCAAAGATGCCTAGTAAAGCTTATCAGCCTTTCTGTGCATGGCAGTTATCAGGTTAGGCATGTTCCAGGCAGCAGTGGCAGCATCATTCAGTGCTGAATGTAGAGGAGGAATAACTTTGGGTGGAGATTCCAGGATCTCCAAGAAATCCACCTGGTTCCTGGTGACATCCTCCTCCTCAGTTTGGAACCCCATGGTGGAGGACAGCTGTTTCATGACATTAAAGAAGGAGTGGTCCTCTTGGGGGAGGGGGGACCTAGGGGTGTGTTTGACCAAGTCCTCACTCCTGCAGGAGACAGTAGACCTGTCAGAGGAATCAACTTCAACCCTTTCTCTTCATCCTCTTCATCAGGGAGGATGAGATCAGAGTGGTATTTCTCCTCTATGCTGGCCTGTTCTGCAACAGGGACCAACAACTGGAGTACCACCAGCTCTCTAGAGGGCACGGGGTGGGTAGGTCAAACTGACATCAACAGTGAAGCAGCACCCAACGGTGAAGGTGACGAGGGCACAGGCCATGGAACAAACTGTTGTATGAGCACCGAGGTTATCGAAGTAAGAACCGCATTGAGGTCGACGGTAGGGTAAGGAAGCATCGACAACAAAGAAATCAACAGAAGAGGGCGCAGGGCCCAGCTCCAACAACCTACAATTAGTCGTGGTAAAAGTGGTGCGGCCCAGTGCCTATGGACCTCGCAGTTCAAGAGGTCCCTACGGCAGGGCTGCGGTCGACAACCCGGAGGTCAATGGCCTCTCTGCAGCCCTAGGAAGGCTGTGGGAACTCTCCACCATGGGGGGCCTGATAAGAGTAAAGGCCTGCATGGAGGGAGGCATCGAAGCCAAAGCATTTGACGGAACAATCACAGGCAAAGAAAATAAGGAATGCAATGGGGACCGGGATCACCATAGGCCGATCCTTATCCTGACAAGAGTGTTTCCCTGAGGACTTGTCCTGAGCCTTGGCAGCCTGAGAGCCTGAGTAGGATGCCAGTGACGGGGGTGGGGGGCAGAAGACCCCTACTCTCCACTGGTTGCCTGTTGCTCCATAAAATGAAAATCTACAGGGCTTTCTTGCGTCATTGCCAGGTGGGGAGATTGAACTTAGAAACATAGACTTTGACGGCAGAAAAGGACTGCTTGGACCACCTAGACTGCCCATTTCCTTACCTACAGGATAAGCTGAAGATCCTAGTAAACCAACAGCCTATTTCTTCCTACCCCCCACAAGAATTGCCTTAAGTCTGTCCCATGCATTCTTGAATTCTCCCACAGTTTTAGACCCCACAACCTCCTCAGGAAGGCTATTCCATGCGTCCACCACCCTCTCTGTGAAAAAATACTTCCTCACATTGCCCCTGAGCCATCCCCTCTATCTTCAAATTGTGTCCCCTTGTTCTTGCACATCTCTTTTTCTGAAAGATGCTACCCTCTTGGACTTTGTTGATTCCACCGAGGTACTTAAAAGTTTCTATCATGTCCCCCCTCTCCCTCCTTTCCTCAAGGGTATACATATTAAGCTCCTTTAGTCTCTCCTCATATGGCTTCTGTTGCAGACCCTGCACCATTTTAGTCACCCTCCTCTGGACTGCCTCCATCCTGTCTATGTCCTTGCGGAGATGGGGTCTCCAGAACTGGACACAGTACTCCAGATGAGGTCTCACCAACTGTCTGTACAGAGGAATAACAACTTCCTGTTTTCTACTGGTGATGCCTCTCCCTATACATCCCAGTATCCCACCAGTCCTCCCTACTGCCTTCTCAAATTGCTTGCTAACCTTAAGGTCATCTGATATGATTACCCCCAGGTCCCTTTCCATTTTTGTTGTTGTTTCTACCTCTCCCCCATTGTGTAATCTTCCCATGGGTTTTTGTTTCCAAGGTGCATTATTTTGCACTTCTTTGCATTGAATCCAAGCTGCCATACTTCTGACCATTCCTCCAACCTTGCCAAGTCCCTTCTCATCTTTTCCATGTCTCCTTGTGCATCAACCCTGCTGTAGATCTTTGTGTCATCTGCAAAGAGGCATACTTTTCCTTCCAGTCCCTCTGCAATGTCACTTATAAAGACATTAAAAGGGTCTGGACCCAGTACTGAACCTTGCAGTACCCCACTATTAACCCCTCTTTCTTCAGAGTGGAATCCATTTACAATTACCTTCTGTGTCCTGTTGTCCAACCAATGTTTAACCCATGCTACCACCCTGGGACCCACTCCCAGGCTGGTTAATTTGATTATTAATCTTTTGTGTGGGACTGTGTCAAATGCCTTGCTAACGTCTAGGTAGGCCATGTCCACAGCCCCTCCCTGGCCTACTACTTTGGTCACCCAGTCAAAGAAATCAATTAGATTCATCTGACATGACCTTCCCGCTGTGAACCCATGCTGCCTTGGATCCTGTGCCCCAATGGCCTCTAGGTATTCAACAATTCTTTCCTTCAGAAGTGATTCCATCACTTTCCATACCACAGAGGTCACACTGACAGGTCTGTAGTTTCCCGTCTGTCTTGCTCCCACTTTTGTGAAGGGGAATCACATCCGCCTTCCTCCAGTACTCAGGTACCACACCATCATCCCATGATTTGTTAAAAAGGGTAGTCAGTGGTGTCACTAGTTCTCCCCTTAATTCTTTTAGAATGCTGGGGTGAATTCCATCAGGCCCCATTGCTTTGTCCACCTTCAGTTTTAGGAGTTCTTTCAGAACCCTTTCTTCTGTGCAAGGACTGGGATCGACACCCCTATCCACAGTGCTTCTGTTAATTGGATTAGGCACCTCCCCCTCCTCCTCTTTTGTGAATACTGAGCAGATGTATTCATTCAGTATCCCTACTTTTTCACTGTCCCTCTCTGCCCACCCACTGTCCATTCTATTCAGCCTCACTATCCCTCTCTCTGTCTTTCTACGCTCCCTGATGTACCTATAAAAGGTTTTATCCCCTTTCTTAACTGAGTTGGCTATCTTTTCCTCAGTTTGGGCCTTGGCTATTCTGACTTCTTCCCTGCTTCCTTCTGCCTTAAAGGAAAACTACACCCAAAACTTGAAAAAATGTATGTTGTGCAGAGTGTTTTAATTTGTATGTGAAGTTCTAGTGTTTCCTTCCCTCTGACTGGTATTAGGAGTTTTTCCCAAATTAGCCTGCTAACTTTATGCTAGTTTTACGACCCCTGGGGATCTTCATACCTGATAGCGTAATTGTATTTCTTGTTCCCACAGTGCATCTTGTCTCATGTGACTGTGATGTGAGAGACCCAACATTCAGCACACACATGCCAAACAAACTAAATATCTTGGAAGCTTTACAAGCTGCACAAAAATTACCAGCAGCAAAGTTTTTCAGGACAGTAAAACCTTTAGGATGAGGGTGGTCACCAAGCTGAATTCTACAGATTTTAAAATATAGCCACTTCTATTGTTGTGAACTGATTGTAATGCAGTGCTTTCTGCTGGATTTATGGGCTCTGCTACGTCACCATCACGTGAAACAAGGTGCATTGTAGGACAAAGAAATACAATAAAGCTATTTGATATAGAGATCTCCAGGGGTCGTAAAACTATCCTAAAGCTAGCAGGCTAATTTAGGAAAAACTCCTAATACCGGTCAGAGGGAAGGAAACACTAGAACATCACACACAAATTAAAACACTCTGCACAGCATATATTTTTTCAAGTTTTGGGTGTAGTTTTCCTTTAACTGATAGTTCTCTGAACTGCTCCTTCTGTGTTTCCTTATACTTCCTAAATGCTATCTTTTTCTCCCTAACCTTCCACACCACCTCTTTTGAGAACCATAGTGGCTTTTTCTTTTATTTTGATTTATTTGCTTCATACAAAGGCTTGTTGCCTCTGTGATGACAGTTTTGATGTTTCCCCATTGTTGCTCCACCCCTCCTTCTAGCCTTTTTGCTAGTGCTTTTCTAAGGCACTCTCCCATCTTGCCAAAGTCTGCCCTCCTGAAGTCCAACACCCTCATTTTTGTATGGCTTGATTCTGTAGCCGAGTTTATGGTGAACCACACTGTTTGGTGGTCACTTGTTCCCAGATGGCTACCCACTTCTAGATCTGAGATCCTCTGACTCTCCCCATTTGAGGGTATGAGGTCTAAGATTGCTCCCTCACGAGTGTGTTCCAAAACTAGCTGTCTGAGGCATGCCACCTGTAGGGCATCAAGAATGGCCCTCCTCTTAGATGTGGCTGCAGCAAAGGTGCTCCAGTTAACATCTGGCATATTCAGGTCCCCCATCAACAGTATCTCCCCTTTCTCTGCCGTCTTAAGGATGCCTTCTATCATATCCTTGTCCATTCCCTCTCCCTGACATGGGGGTCTGTATACAACCCCTGTGTGGATTGTGGTGCCATTTCCAGTCTCTAAGGTGACCCACAGTGCCTCCTCTCCTCCCGGTTTACTCTTTTGTTCCATTCCTTTTATTCCTTCCCTTACATAGAGAGCTACTCCTCCCCCTCTTCTATCCTCCCTGTCTCTCCTGTAGGTTGTGTACCCTGGTATGTTAACATCCTAGTCATGGTTCTCTGTGTACCATGTTTCTGTGACTGTTACACTAGCCAGGCATCCCTCTTCCATCAAGGCCACCAGTTCAGGGAGCTTTTTGCCCAGACAACAGGCATTTGTACTCATTACCCTCCATTTCTTGATGGCCTTACCCCTTTTTGCCCCATCCCTGTCCTTACTGCCTTTGTCATTTTCTCAATTTACCCCTGCCCTTCCTCCTATTGACATCTTTAACTTGGTGTTTACCTCACTTACTACCCTGATTTTTTTGGGGGCTAGGATTTCCCTGCTCCTTTCCAGTGCCTCCCCTCTTGGCTAGTTGTAATGCTTGCCAATAAAGCATTTAACCCTATCATCTAGGATCCTGGTTCCCCTCCTGGACAGATGCAGACCATCATGCCAGTAACATGGCTGCATCACTCCAGGTGGACACCCAGTCCTCAATGAAGCCAAAGCCCTGAGCCCTGCACCAGTTTTTCAACCACTGACTGAATCCCATTGTGTGCAGCACCCTAGCCTCACCCATGCCATAGACAGGCAGCACCTCCAAGAAGGTTACCAAGTGTGCTACTTGTCTAAGGCCCGTCCCCAACTCCACAAACTCTTCCTGCACTGCTCTGATCCCTTTCTCAGCCACGTCATTTGGCCCTAGGCGGACAATGACATCCAGCTCCCTCCCCCGTGCAGCTGCTCCAGCGATCTGAGGATTCGCTCCCTATCCCTCCAAGCCATGGCGCCAGGGAGGCACCTTACCTCCCTCTCCCCTTCCCCTTCCTCCCCCAGTTCTACCCCCCTAACAGTGGAGTCCCCCACCAGGATTGGCTTCCTTCACCTGTGGGGTCTGATGCCACCCTCCCGTGGGTCTCCTTTGTGGAGGTTCCCAGCATTCTCCTTGGTCTCTACTGTGGGTGCCTCCATAGAGGAACCATACTTTGCCAGAATGGCATATGAATTGTGGAGAAGTACAACTGGAGGGATGCATCTCAGGCAAAGCTCTCAGGCAAGAGCATTGTGGCTAGGCCCGAGACAGCAGACACAAAGTTCATGGTCGTCAGTTGAAGAAATCTTTCTGCAGTGGCAGCGATGGAAAATAGCCAATGAAGGAGTAGTGCTTGATATACAAAAGTGAAAGGAATCACTTTAAAATAAAGTGATTCAAAACTGAAATGAAAGAAAAGATAAGTAAAGTTTTGGCGTCAACTGAGCGACAAAGCTTCCGCAGAGTCTGTGCCGGTAGGTCGACAGCGGGAAAGAACTGAGGAGGGAGTGGGGCCACCCACGCTTATATAGGGCTGCGACGTCAGAGCCTGATGTAAGCATGGGCGGCCCCTACTAGACTGCTGCAGAAAAGCTTCCGTGGGATCCTAGAGCCTAACGGATAAGTTCCATAGGTGTGACCTGATGACAGAGATATCCCCGAAGATCTGCTTGGCACACACTCTTGGTCCTGCCATCAGCCCGCTGTGAACCAAGGAAGTGCAAGGATCCTGTGCAGCACTCATGACCTGACACAGTGTTTCACGTGCACAAAGAAGTACTTGATTCAGTCAGTGGCCCACACACTGCGGTTAGCATTCCTCCAGACTGCAACTGGAAAAACAGCATTTGTGTATGTGCAGGTTGGCTAATCAAGTAAATCAACATGGTGGAGGTTTAAAGGCATGATTCTGTGGGCAAAATCAATTGCCAGGTTGCATCTGATGATCTCACAACTGGATTCATACCACCCTGCCCAGTGGGCCCCAGACTAATTGGTCCCCCTTGTGTAGTTAGGTCCTTTTTTTGGGGGCATGGAGAGGTAACAAAATGAAATTTCATCAGAGACATTAAATAATGGCCTCAAGGAAAGGCAAGCGAAAGAAAAATGATAGTTATATGTAGGAAACTATCAAAATTATTTACTGGGATAGTTAAAAAGAGTAACTCTAATTCCATGTTAGAGCAGAATTGATTCTGAAAGAAAAATCAAATTACCAATGGTATTAAAGGTGCCAAATAAGGTCTGTAAAGTGTGAAATAATTAAGTATTAAAATACAATATATTGCACGCTTGCCTGGATTCAGACCACTGATCCTTTCCCTGCTAAACAAAAACACATTAATTGTGCCACTGAGTTGTAGGTTAAAAGAGCTGCAGTTCAGACCTGGCCCGGTAGCACTGAAGATTGAGGGCTGGACGCCACACCTCACACCATGCTAGTGACCCGGGGTCAGAAGCGACCTCAGGTTGCTGGGGGTCAGCAGAGGAGGGAGAGGATTGAGTGTCCAATGGACTGCTCTCCTCTCCCGGGGAAGGGAGGGCTGTCGTCCCACTCCTCGGCTGCCCCGTAGTACAGGCCTGAGGGCAGCACCAGAGGTTGAGAGACACGGGAACGCAGAGACATGACATACGCATGCCCTCACACACGCACATTCATGCCGGGGAGGGAGGGAGGTGTATAGGAGAAAATGGGAAAAGGAGCTGGCAGGCTCTATAACACAAATTGCGCACCCCACAGCTCGGTGCCTCCGATATCTGGATTATAGCCGAGAGGGGGAGGATGAACTCCCCCTCAAACCCTGCCACAGAGGGAAAATCCATGGGGGAATACATGGGGAGCCTGGCGTCAAGAAAGCGGAGCCGTGGAAGAGGAACTGAGCCCTCTGAGGGGGGCCATAGCTGCCTGGCCAAGCCCTGATGGTAAAAAGTAATATGGAAAAAAAACAGTTGCAGTTCCTATGGTGTTTAGATATGTCACAACCTACAAAACAGGCAACTGGGGATCTAATCCCAGCAGGCGACATACCTTTACAAATTGTTGTTCTTAGCTATTTTACTTCTCATATAATTTACTATTCCAACTCCATACCACTATGAATCACCATTCAAGTAAGTTCCATCTTACAAAAAAAATACTGAAACAAATTTATAAGTCCGTGCCAGGATTTCAACAACTGATTCTTTGCCTGCTAGGTGAACACGCATTTAGTGTGCCAGTGAGCTGCAGGTCAGGGAGTTGCAGTTGCTATGGTTAAGAGATGTTACATCCTGCAAAACAAGGAACTGACTGTTATTACTATTTCACTCTATACCACCATGAATCACAACTCAAGTAAGTTTCCATCTTAAAAAAACCAAAACTGAAACAAAGTTGCAAGTCCCTGTCAGGATTTGAACCACTGATCCTATGCCTGCTAAACAAACACACATTCAGTGTGCCACTGAGAGGCAGGTCAGTGAGTTGAAGTTCCTATTGTTTATTGGTATGTCACATCCTGTAAAAGAGGGGACTTGGGGATCTAATCCCAGCATGCAATTTACCATCACAAATTAGTTATTTTACCTCTCATATAATTTACTATTACAACTCCATACCATCATGAAGCACCACCCAAGTGAGTTTCCATCTCACCAAAAAAATGTTCAAGTTCTCGCCAGGATTTGAACTGATGAACCTTTCCCTGCTAAGTGAACACCAATTCAGTATGCCACTGAGCTGCTAGTAAGTGAATTGCAGTTCCTATGATGTACAGGTTATGTCATATCCTGCAAAAAGGGACTGTGGCTCTCATCCCATCAGGCAATTTACCTTCATAAAATGTTGTTCTTAGCTAAGTTTACTTCTCACATACTTATCTTTTTTTTTTTTTTTTTATTCAGTGAACCCTGCCTGGAAATCAGCGCCCACCCACTCTGGCACCCCTCTTCATCCCTGGGACTTGCTTCCTTTTTCAGGACAATACTGCACCAAGCACAAACCTGCACGATGACGGGAGAAGGTTGCCAGTAGGGCCACCCACCGACAATGCCTCCCTGAATTGCCCCCCAGGGCAGGGCATGGAGTCCTGCCGACCACGGCAGACATCAGATTAGGTCGGCTTCAAGGAATGCCACGGAGGACGATTGGGGACCGGAGAAGCGGGGCACCATGTATGACGGTCGCCGTTTTTTTCTCCCATTGGGACCGAGATTTGCACGATGGGCC
The DNA here is from genome assembly GCA_016271365.2 of Neoceratodus forsteri. Classification (NCBI taxonomy): domain Eukaryota; kingdom Metazoa; phylum Chordata; order Ceratodontiformes; family Ceratodontidae; genus Neoceratodus; species Neoceratodus forsteri. Next base: position 457,878,761 of record CM057453.1, on the reverse strand, counting down.
AGCGCCTGTCTGTCTGTCCCCCCACATGACAGCACTGGTCACAGATGGTACCCACAACCTCTACCAGGGGTCTGTAATGCACCAGACACTCTGCCCCTGCCTTCCCCAGAGAAAGAGAGCCATCCCCAGGACACTCAATCCCCCGGCTGGCCCTCCGGACTCGAGTCCATCAGTGAACCTGGGATGTTGGCACCGAGCAGATGACTTGCTGCTGTGCCGCGGGCCAGCCATATACTTTGCTATTCCAACTCCACACCACCATGAACTGCTACTGAAGTGAGTTTCCAGCTTACAAAAAAATGCAAAGGAAACATCCATGTAAATAGTCCCCACCTCAGTGTGAGGCATGACTGATGCTTACTTACAGAAAAGTAGCTTTTTGACATCTGTCGATTTTATTTATTATGGTATCCACTGGTTGATCCTGCCTCTCTCCGCCGCATTTCAATATCGAGGACCCTCGAGCAGCATGCCTCACAACCACCCACAGCTGTCCGAGAATCATGTGTCATCTGGGGAAGCAGCCGTGGGTCAGTCCATTAGATCTGTGTACAGCTGTAGCTTCCAACAGCTCCAGTTTGGAACATACATATCTCGTTGCTATACCGAGACCAGGTATAGACTGACAGTCCACTACCAGTCTATATCTTGTCTTGGTATAGCACCGAGACATGTATGCTCCAAACCGGAGCTATCAGAACCTACAGCTAAACATACATCTAATGGATAGACCCGCAGCTGCTCCCTGCATGACACATCATTCTCGGGACAGCTGCGGGTGGTCGTGGGCAGGCCGCTCCAGGTGCTCGATTGTGAAATGTCGACGGAGAGGGAGGCAGGATCAACCAGATAAATTACAAATAAATAAAATCGACAAATGTAAAAAATACTTTTTTCTGTAAGTGCTAAACGGGCCCTGCCTCACACTGAGGTGGGGTCCATTTTTATGTGGACATTTCCCTTTAAGTCCCTGCCAGGACCTGAACCACTGATGCTTTGCCTGCTAAGCAAACACACACATTCAGTGTGCCACTGAGCTGCAGGTCAGTGAGCTGCAGTTCCTCTGATGAAGCAGTTATGTCACAACCTGCCAACATGGGACTGGGAATCTAATCCTGCAAAGTGATTTACCTTCACAAGCTGTTGTTCTTATCTAAATTTATTTCTCATATAAATTACTGTTCTAACTCCACACCACCATGAATCCCCACTCAAGAGAGTTTCCATCTTACAAAACAAAATGTATAAGTCCCTGCCAGGATTTGAACCACTGATCCTTTGCCTCTTAATAAAATGCACATTCAGTGAACCAATGAGCTACAGGTAAGTGAGCTGCAGTTCCTATGGTGGAGAAGTTATGTCACAACCTACAAAACAAGTGACTAGAATTGTATTCAAACTTAGACAAGCCTCAGCTGGGACTAATTTAGTTGACTACCAACATATTGTAGAACTTAGTTCAATTACCTGAATGTCTGCTGTTTAGCTCTGCTGAAACACTTCATCACAGCAGCAATGACAGCTAACAATTTCTCTCATATAATAAAAATGGTACAGAGAAATAAAAAAAGTGTGCAATGCAGGGAATCAAAGCCAGACTTGTGTAGGTCTGGGGGAGTCACGTGATGCAAGTGCCAGCTTAACATCCTGATTGCTCAGCTCTCGCCTCTCGTCTCTATTTTTATATTAAATATTAAGACTCTGGTATTTTCGCAGCCACCTTGCAGCACAACTTGACACCTAAAGTGCTGGAGAGTGACAAGACTCAGTCTCGACTGCCGATGGAGAAGGATAAACGCAAGAATTATGGTAAACACACTCCGCCTGTCTCTCCTGGCAAGGCCCCTAAGAAACCTAGGGCCTCTCCTGCCTCCGGCGACCCAGAAACCGAAATGGAGGAGTTGGAGAATGAACCACTCACTCTGGCGAGGTTCTTGGCGGAGATGAAATCCCTTCGAGCAGAGTTTCAAACGGATACCGAAGAGTTGAAATTGGTTACCCTGGCATTGGAGGACTTATCAAGACGTACAAGGAACAACAAAGCTAGAATTGCTTTGGTGGAAGTTCAGACAGTTAAGGTCGAGCCAGAATTGGTGGCTATTCTGGCAAGGATGGATTCCAAGCTTGAGGATTTAGAGGGAAGGAGCAGGCGCAACAGCCTTATAATCATCGGGTTACCGGAGAAGGCGGAGGGTGCGGACCTGATTGTGTTTGTTCAGAAGCTTCTGACAAGGATCGCTGGCCCCTCACCTTATGGCTCGAATTACATGATTGAAAGAGCCCACCGCGCTCTAAGAGCGATGCCACCGCCGGGTGCCCCCCCTCGCACCTTAATCTTCCCCTTCTTAAATTACCTCGAGAGGCAACATGTTCTTATGAAGATTAAAGAGTTAAAGGAGATCTCCTGGGAAAACGCTGTCCTGCGAGTAAGTCAGGACTTACCTCTTATAGTGAGACAGAAGCGTGCAGAATACCACCCGATAGTCGCAAAACTGATAGCCTCCTCTATCCGATTTCGGATGAAGTATCCAGCGCGTCTGCAAGTTTGCCTGTCGGGGTCGTGGGTGAGCTACGATGATCCGAAGGCGGCAACCGAGGGTTTAAAAGCTGCTCTCCCCGACCTATTTAAATGAGAGGTCGATTTCTCGTTTCAAGGGGAGAGCTGGAGTTCTGAATGAGTGGGCTAAGGACTTTGGAAGGAAGAGCTGCACTCGGACATGTGGCGCGTCCTACTCCTCACTGTTGACTGGGGGTTTCTGGTCAAGGCAGGGGTCCGAATATGATTTCAGTAGCGGAGGAGATTTTCGTATCCTCATAACCTAAGGCAGTCTAGATTGAAGTCTCTGTGTCCTGCCTTGAAATACAATTTGATTTCCGGTTGACAATCACAGACTTGATGGGACAGCATAGAGTGGCTTGACTTTCAGTTTCTGCTTTCATAACATATGGACCCCCTTTATTACAAGCTGTACATGTGTTAATAGTTTGATATTACTAGAGGGCACCAGTTTGTTGAAATTTCAAAACTAATCCCTCTTAATTCACAGTTCGGTCTTGCAAATCGCTCTCCCCGAGCATTATCAGGTGCAAGGTGTTCCCTTCATGTGTTGCCTGCGGGCTCCTTCCTATTTTGGTAGAAAGTGTGCATTTCATTTGGTTTACAAATATCGGGGAAGAACGGAAAATATTCCGGGTTTGTCCGGGATGTTGTTGCTCAAAACCTTTTCCAGTAAAGCTTTGTGGGTCACCTCTTAATGTTACACTCACTAGATATATTTCAGGTAGGAGCTCAAGGGATGGTATATTTGGGAGTACCTTATTGTGACTTTCTTAGCGAGAGACATAGTTTTCGAGGGCTTTTTCAATACATTAGTTTAGCGAGCGGAGAGGGGGTCTTCCTACTGATCGTTTGCTCCCGGTGGGGGCTTTTCTTTTTTGCTCTTGCTTTTGTGGTGGTTAGAGGCAGGATGGGGTCGAGTGGACAGCTTCAAAGTACGGAAGGCTTCCTGACCTTGGTTTTGGTAGGGCTTTCAGGAGTCTTCCTACTTGCTCTCTGGGATTATTCTTTTCCCGTTATTGTTCAAGCCCATTCTGTGTATTCTGGCTATATTAAAGTCAGACAGCTTGTAAGGGTAGTTTGGCTAGAGGTGGGGAGGGGGCTGGGTGGTGATAGGGGGTCTGTGCATCTGCCATCATGGACCTAGATAGTGTTATGTTGAGGAGCAAACGCTCTGGGAGGAACGTTGGGGTGGGTGGGTTTATTTGCCTTTATTACTAGGGAGGTATAAGGGTTTAACGGGGAAGGGTGCAGTTTTGAGTGGGGAGGAGGGGTGGGGGAGGGGAAAAGCAGTCAGAACTACAGGGGAACAGGACAGGTGGGTGATGCTTTTGCTGGGCCCTGGTGAGCCCCGCAAGCCTTCACCCCGAGAAATGCTTTGTCAAATTTTAATTTGTAGATAAATGGGGTCTCTGTGTGATTTAATCACGTGGAATGTCAAAGGAGCCAGGAACAATACTAAAAGATGTAAGATTTTGAAACACCTTCAAATGCAAAAGGGGAAAATCATCTGTCTACAGGAGATGCACTTGCTTGAATCAGAATTTTCCTTGTTTAAGAGACAGAGTATAGGACAGGTATACCTATCTGGAGAGAGCACGGTTAGCAGGGGAGTGGCCACTTTGTTCACTAAGCAAACTCCCTTTTCCTGCAAGAATACTATCAAAGACCCTTCGGGGTGGTTTCTGATAGTCGTGGGGACGTTATACAGATCAAAAGTATTAATAGGTAGCATTTATGGCCCAAATGCAGACTCGCCTGGTTTTTTTGTTGACCTGTTTAAAACTCTGTCCCCATATGCCCATATTCCGATGGTTTTAGGGGGGGACTGGAACTTACCATTTGATCGGGTCTGGACAAGGATGGCAGAGGGAAGTCTGGGCTAACTCCCGCACAGAGGGCCCTTAGAGAGTTGGTTGATGGTGTAGGTCTCTGTGATCCGTGGAGGGTCCTATATCCTTCACTTAAGGAATATACTTTTACCTCGGCTCTGCATGGATCCAGATCCAGGATTGACTACTTCCTGATCAGTAAATCGGCCCTTCCCAGACTATCACAGTGTTCGATCCTGCCGGGAATAATCTCGGACCATTCTTTGCTGCACTGTTCAATAAATTTCTCCCCTAACCTTAGTAGACAAACGTCATGGAAGTTGAACAATCAGTTGCTGCACTCCCCGGTAATAAGAGAATCCATTATACACATTATAGAGCAATATGTAAGGCAGAACACGGAATCTACAGGAAAATGGGATATGGAGTGGAGTGCACTTAAATGTGTTTTGAGGGGCGAACTTATTTGAATAGCGGTAGAAAGGAAGAAAAAGAGAGATAATAAAGCCATGACTTTGCTCCGCCAGATCAGAGATCTAGAACGTAACCTCTCGGGTACCACCCCTGCAGGTATTAGAGGTAAGCTGGTTGATCTAAGAAATCAATATAGTGACCTTTTGCGGGAGAAAACAGAGTATGCCCTGTATGACTAAGGCTTGGTATCTTGATCAGGGAGAGAAGGCCAGGCATTTACTGGCCATGAGATTAAAAGGAGAGGAATCGTCTAGGATCATTAGGAGCATTACCGCCCGGTCGGACGGTATGATTAAAACTCACCCTAAAGATATTGTTCAGGAATTTGAAAGCTATTACAGAGACCTGTATAGCCAGATGGAATCCAGGCCCTTGAAGGAGGAGGTGGATAGCTACCTTTCCTCTTGCCCATTTCCCTCATTACCCTTGGAGATGGCTGGGATGCTGACTCAGCCTATCTCAGAGGGTGAGATACTGGCAACAATAAACTCACTCACGCTTGATAAGGCCCCAGGACCGGACGGTTTCTCCCCGAACTTTTATAAACGCTTTGCCCCGCAGCTAGTTGCAGGTTTAAAAAGATTATTTCACTGTATCTTAACTTCGGAGACCATGGACAAACATTTATTCACAGCCCTCATTATTGTCATTCCTAAAGGAGGCAAGGACCCAGACAAGGTGTCCAGCTATAGGCCCATCTCGCTCTTAAATTACGATGTTAAAATATTGGCAAAAATCTTGGCCAATCGTTTAGCTAAAGTAATGCCGTTACTCATACACAATGGCCAGGTCGGCTTCATGGCGGGTAGGTCATCTGCGGATCACCTACATAAACTGGCTAACATCTTTTCTGCGTCTAGAGACCATTCCTCCCCTTCTGGTTTGGTGTCGATAGACACAGAAAAAGCATTTGACAGGGTGGACTGGCAGTTTTTATTTTTAACCATGAGAAAATTTGGACTTCCCCTTTCTTTAGTCAAAAGTGTGTTTTCCCTGTATAGCCAACCGAGCGCACAGATTTACTGCAATGGGTTCTTTTCTTTAACATTCCCACTGTGCGCTGGAACTCGGCAGGGATGCCCTTTATCACCTCTCCTATTTAACTTCTACCTTGAACCCCTTCTCGTAAAAATAAGAATGGATCCCAGAATCCAAGGAATCAAAATTGGTTCCCAGGAGTTTAAACTTTCTGCATATGCAGATGATGTCCTTCTCCATTTAATTCATCCTAAAACTACTATACCAGCAGTTATGGGGCTTATAGGGGAATACAGTAGGCTTTCTAATTATAAAATCAATAGGGGCAAAACCCTAGTATTCACACTGAACTCCAGAGTGCTTAAGTTGAAGATTACTGCGTTGGGTTTACAATGGAGCCCGTTCAAGCTTAACTATTTAGGGGTCACCTTGGCTCGAAGTGAATCCAAGATGGTCCAGCTGAACTTAGACTCGATAAGGAATACCATTCAGCAAGACCTCGCTAGGTGGGCCAAACTCCCGTTATCTGTATGGGGCAGGGTTAACCTGACGAAAATGAATATATTACCCAGGGTATTATATCCATTAACCATGTTGAACACATGGCTGCCACTAAGCTGGTTTAAGAATTTGCAAGCAATAACCTCAACATTTATCTGGCAGGGGAAGACTCCATGCAGGGCTTACCACAGGATGGCTGCGCCTAAGGAGAAAGCTGGGTTAAAGTTACCTCACTTGGGGTTATATTATTGGGCAAGTAGCACGAGTAAGTACTTAAAGTGGTTGACAGTTCCCAGAGAGCACTTTCCATCCCTCTAGGTACCCTCCTGGGTCAACCTAGAGGTGGAGTTAATAAAGGAAGCGGGGCTGGATCCGACTGCACTCCTTTATGCCTCTCCGAAATCCCTACCCCGGGACTTATTTCCCACCCCGATTAAAACTTCTTTAAGAATCCATGCACAGTTATGTTCAGTCTTAAAATATTCCCCTTGTAAGGACAGTTATCAACCCTTATGCCGAAACTCGAACCTAAAAATTGTGGGGCAAACGATTCAGGGGTCTTGGATCCCTGAGGTGAAGGACGCGAGAATCTCTGATTTTTTTCAAGAGGGGGAACGTCTCTCAGTTGAGGCCATAATTAATAGATTTGGTATCGCCCCGGGGCACACTTTTAGAGTTTTCCAGCTCCAACATTTGATGGTACATTCTCGTAGGAAACAAGTTGGGTCTCTCCCTACTGATGGGGTTTTTGAAACCCTCGCCAGGACGGTTTGGGAACTGCACGTAGTCTCAAGACTCTATAAAGCTTTATTCGACCAAGCATTTCAACAGCTTGATGGTACTCCCCATTACTGGAATACGGTGCTTGGGGATCCGGGGAGGGACTGGGTTGCAATTTGGTCACACACTTACAGGTATATCTCTCAGGATAGGCTGCGAGTTATGCAGTTCCAATTTTTAAATAATATGTTCTGAACCCCATCAAAATTGCATAAGATTGGTCGTATTTCCGACCCAAAATGCAATTTCTGTCGCCAGCAGGAGGGGACACTGCTCCATATTTTTTGGACTGTGTTAGGGCCAAGTCATTGTGAGACAGACTTAGGGAGCGAGTAGACCCCCCTGCTGGGACTTGACCACCTTTTCAACCCTGAGGTTTGCTTATAGGGGGATTATTCCACTATAAAGGTTAAAGCTAAAAGGTATTATATGGCTATTATATCAGCATCGCTCAAGAAAGTAGTACTGAAACACTGGATGGATGGAGCCATAATTTCTTATACCGAGTGGTTACAGGAGTTACTGTTTAATTTGAATATGGAAAAGTTTAGTGCGTACCGAAGGAACTGCATGTCAAGGTACTGTAGTGTCTGGGAAAAGTTACACAAGCTCTATCTACTCCAGACGGGTCCTTATTCCCCGTGATTATTTATACTGGGCTAAAATTGTAATATGATGGAGTGCACTATTACTGAGTTCTGTCTGCTTGGGGTGGGGGGAAGGGGGTGGAGGGAGGTGGGGTAAGATACCTCTGACATGGTACCTGATTTGCTTGTCTTGTCTTAAATTGGTATTGATGTCTGATTTACCCTGTACTGCTGTATCTTGCCTTTTTTTTTTTTGGGGGGGGGGAGAAAAATTTTTAATAAACTTGAATTTAAAAAAAAAGACTTGTGTAGGTCTGAAACCCTATGCAAAACCCTAAAATCCCTATTACTGACATCATCGATGACATCATGTAGCCGAATCACTCACCACGAATGTAACCTTAAACTTGATGAAATGCAAAAAAGAGTATGCATAACCACAACAGGCGCTAACAGCAATGATACTGACACCTAAAAAGAAGGCTATAATACCATTTACCAGTATTTGGCTAACAGAACGTTATTATGCATGCTTCTGAAGCCACCTAGGCCTCTTTGTCAGGCACTGTGATAACCAACAGGACTTTATACAGAGAACTCAGTGCTAATAAAATTAATATATTCAAGCACTTAGATGTAAATACAGGTTTACAAATGAGTGTGACAGCTCTGCTGTTAAGGAAGTATTATAGCAATAAAACTATAAATAGATGTTTGCATAGGTAACAAGCATTTGTCAATGCCGAATATTGGCTTGCTGGCATTGGCAGTGGTAGCGTAGAAGTTACAGAGCTGCATAATAGGAATGGCAGTGAAGTACTGAACTGAAGCCAACCCCACCACCACCCTGCAGAGAGTGACAGGCATTGGGCTGTGCCTTTGGGTCATCAGGCATAACGGCCACACCATTTCACCACACCCCACCCTGCAGACACTGACAAGTGTCACGGTGTGCCTTGGGGTCTTTGGCCCTTATGTGCACCCCATTCCATCAGGAAGTACGGTAAGATGGGTGCGGTATAGGAGAATGGGGTGAACTTTGGGGCCGAAGAGTCCAAGGCATACCTCGATGCCTCTCACTGGCTGCAGGGTGCGGAATGGTATGAGCATTACAGGCAAGAATCCCAAGTCACATCCCTGATGCCTGTCATTCTCACAGGGTTGGGCTATGGTTGGAAACCCTCAATACCTCAGGCATTTGCTGGTATTTTCACCCAAATTTTCAACGCTTTTTGTGACCCCACCTCATGAACAGTGGCAATATCAGTTTGTTAGCGAAAGCTGCTTATGCACAGCGATTACAGCATTTAGCACCACAGGTGCAAAAACACATTCCGAACAGGATGTGAAAAATGACAGCTGTACTGTTCATGGGAGGTGTAAAATGGCAATGTTGCAAATCTGCAGTAAAAATATTAAAAAAACTGGTGAAGTCACGAAGGCAGATAGAAACTGTGCAACGACACCTGTAATGTAATTAGTTTAGGATTTTTGCAGCAGATTGCCAACACAGGCATTTTGGGACCTCCGATCATGAACAGTGTCACTGTGATTTTCTTTATCTGTTCCGAATAATGATTTCCCACAGCAACCATGCATCTCATGCTGAAAGTGTGAAAACACATTTTGGCCATGTTGTGAAAATGACAGCTGTACTGCTCATAAGGAGGTGTGGTAAAATGGCAATGTTGAAAATCTGAGTGAAAATATTGAAAATTTGCGAACTTACGAGCGTGCGTAGGAACTGCGCAACGCACGCTCAAAAACAGTCATTTTTAAGAATTTTTTCACCAAATTTTCAACATAGCCATTTTAAGACCTCTGCTCATGAACAGTGTCACTGTGATTTTCTTAATTTGTCCTCGTGACATTGATTTCAAGACACCGACTGCGCCATTGTATGCTATATGGGCGGAAACACATTTTGGGTGAGATGTGACAAATGACAGCTGTACTATTCATAAGAAGGTGTGGTAAAATTGCAATGTTGAAAATCTGGAGTGAAAATATTGAAAATTCGAACTTAAACCTCGCGTAGGAACTGCGCATAGCATGCGCTCGTAAAACAGTCACTTTTGGAATTTTTCCCCCAAATTTTCAAAATAGGCTTCTTGAGAGCCCACCTTATGAACACTGGCAGTGTCGTTTCGTTAATCATTCTGGAAAGGTGATTTCGCGCAGTGGCTGCGAAATCACCCTTCGTGCCCGAGTAACACCATGACAGTGACAGCATTCAAGAGAAGGGGTCCCAAAAACCCCATGTTGAAAATTTGGTGCAAAAATTCCAAAAAATGCCTAAGATATGTAATAAAGTTGAAAAAAGCCTATCTATCCCATTATACAGCTTACCAGCATTTCCTCAGTTCGCGGTCGGCTTTGAAGAGTGCAGGCGATGTTGCGGTCACGAAGATCGTCGTGCCTGACTCGGAGGTAAGTATGGGGTAAGGGGGCAGGGTGCACAGTGGGTGGGTGCCGTTGTGGAGAGGGGGCCAGGGAGAAGGCCGAGGACAGTTTTTTTATTTACAGGTTTTTTTTTTCCAATGACGAGCGGGACGCTTGCCAACGATGGGGTGGGTTCCCAGCGTGGCACAAGGACGGGTTGGTTGGCGGAGCCGACGGGGATTGGGCACCCGTCAGCATATCATCAGCTGCCATGCTGGGTGGGCTCCCAGCGTGGCACCTGTACCTGGGACAGGAGCCGACAGGGATTGGGCACCCCGTCATATATAATGAGTTGCCATGCTGGGGTGGGCACCCACGGGCATGGGAAGGCTTTTGGGAGGCAGCACAGCCGACGGGGATTGGGCACCGCCGGCTATACAGTGTGTGGGGGGGCAGCACGCAGTATGCGTGTGTGTTTTTAGGTAGGTGTGTAGGGGAGCGCGCATGAGCAGGCGATATCTTATCGCTGCTCACTGGAAGCGTAGCTCCCCTTTCAACTGTATCACCACTGCATTTTGGAGCTACAGACAGCTCCAGCATGCATTGGAGGACTGGGGCCGCGTCTGCCAACACACTGACTGAATTGGAAGAGGGGGTGACACACCTCCGAAAACTCGAATGATGGCACTATGTTTCTTGCATATGAGTGCAAGCAAACATAAAAAGGGTAGTCTTTTAAATATTGGGTTATAAATCAGTTTGAAGATACAGACTCTTTTCCTGAGTAAAAAAAAAAAAAATATGCAGGAGCATGATAGCAGACATATAAACTGTTGGGTATTTATATAGAAAAAGTCTCTCTAAAACAAACTTTGAAGTAATCTAAAAATTATGATTTTTTTTAATCCTGGAAATTACAAACCAGCAAATTGTGGCTGGTAAGAAGCCCTACATCTCAGTTCAGTCCATATTCATGAATTTTGGATAGGGTTATGAATGTTTATTTCCCCGTTTATTTCCCCCCAGTATCCTTTCCTGAATGTCTTTAAATCTCTCCTTTAGTACTGTGATTGTTAAGTCCTGCAGGGTGGTTGGATTCTGAAAGACATGATCTCCCTCTGGTGCCTGCATGTCTGGGTGTTGTACTTTGAAATCGATGCAAGTTCATTTGAATTCTTAGGATCTGGCTGGTTTCACCTACATACCAGACATGTAGGTACTTTTTACATCTGATCAAGCATTATCAGATTTTTGGGAGTTACAGCTAAGTACATGCCCAATGGCACATCTCTTCCCACTATGTGGGGAATGCACACTGCTGCATTAATCTATGTGTGTGCAGGTCTTGCACCTTGAACTGTGGCATCTTCTAGTACCTGGTTCCTTAGTGTTAGTCTTATATAACTTGCTGTTAACAAGTTTCTGCTGTAGGTTTGAAGGCTGCTTAAATGCCAACACTGGTGGCTCAGAGAAGATGTCATACAGCTTGGGGTCATCATCTGAAAGGATAGTTAAAAATTAAAAGAAATATTGTTTACTCTGTAAAGAGGGTGAACAGACAATGAACAGTTATACTAGATGTGTACAGGGAGGCATGCATTTTTGCCACTGGATACCCAAAGACAGTTCCCCTGTGGGCCCGAGATACCTCGACCCAGCACTAGTTGGACAGCAGCGCAGTGTAGATTTACCATCCCAGTAAGTAAGCAAATTACCTCTGTGATGCACCCACCGTCAGCCATCCTAGGAAGCAAGAAACCTGAGAACACTGCTGAACCTGGTCCTTCCATGTGGATGAAACTGTATACTATCAGCACAGCAGAATTTCTGAACCGAAATGCCTAACTCCCTTGCTTCTTTAATCTGGTCAAAGTCCCATATTTCTAATTATGTAAAAAGACATCACATCTACAACTGAATGATTTTGTGAAGTACATATTAAGTATGGGGCTTAACGTTGTTAGCTGCCACCCCTTTAAGAGCACTTAGAACTTGCATGTAACCACGTGTTGCACTGCCTGGCAGTGCCATGTATGGCTGTCAGTCAGACAGCTAGTCAGTCAGAGTCTGAATCTGTTGTAGAGAAGATGTGCCTACTGCTGTCTCTGAATAAACAACTCTTAATCATTATTTTATGCGTTCGACTCAGCTCGTTTGGTACCAGCCAAGGGTCCTCACCAGCAGTATCAGATGGGTCACGCAGACCAGAGAGAAGGTAAGGGTCTTTAGCGGTAGACCAACACCAAAACGACACACATGGTGAAGAATGCAGTCCTTCTTCTGTACAGACCCCATCTCACTTGTCTGTGTCGCTGGGTACCCCAAGTCATCACCCCTGAATGCCTAAACAGTCTGAATGTTATTTATAACACAGCCTTTGCTGCAAAGAAAAAATGAATAGTCTCCCATTTGTAAAGCAGCCTGCAGCCCCTGTACTGCTCTGAGAAGTAAAAAAAATTAAAAATAAATAATGTTCAGCATTGCTAGCCAACTGTTTAAATAAAAGAACTGTCAGCAAGTTAATTCTCCCAGCCCTCTGCCCCACGGAGCCCCACAGACTGCAACACCCAACTCCCACCTCATGGCTGAGCTTTCAACTGCATTGTTTATCAGAAAAGATCTGTTACAACCCTGTCACACTGCCTCTCTCAGCAGGGATTGCAGCCAATCAGTAAAGGAAGAAAAAATTACTCACCTTAGTAATGTTGTTTCTTCTAACGGAGTCTTGCTGTATTCTGACTATTGCAGTTAGGTCCTGCCTTTCAACTGCCCCGGAGAACAAAGAGTTAACTTTCCATGGCCAGCATGGAACATTCAGCACGAGCTCAGCTGAAGCCTCTGTCTGCTGTTGTTTAAACTCCAACCGTCAGATCTTTACGAGCAATACTCACTAGAAGTTCTGTGTGGAAACTGTAAAACTCGCACTAGCCAACTGGCAACTAAATTTATTAAAAAGGGTTTTTTGGTTTCAAAGCAAAGACTCAAGTCAGGAAACCCAAAAAACAAAACACAACACACACCCAAAGTAAAGGAGGGCGAAAAAGGGGCACCCCTAGGGTGCCAACACTGCTCCTGCCCACCCACATCCCAAAAACCAGGTTCTGAGAGGGAGGCGGGAGGTCAGAATACAGCAAGACTCCATTAGAAGAAACAACATTACTAAGGTGAGTAATTTTTTCTTCAAACAACATGAAGTCTTGCTGTATTCTGAGTATTGCAGACTACCAAGCAGTACCTCCATGGAGGAGGGACAGAACCTACTTTGGGAATAGGCTCTGAAGTACTGCTGTGCCAAACCGAGCATCACTCCTAGCCTGGATATCCAGAGAGTAATGCTTGGTGAATGTATGGACTGTTTTCCAGGTGGCTGCTTGACAAATTTCTAAGATAGGAATATCCCTGGCAGCAGCCAGGGAAGCAGCTGTACCTCTAGTAAAGTGAGCCCTCAGGCCTGAGGGTGGGGTTCTACCCAGTTTTTCATAGCAGAATTGTATACAAGAGACAATCCACCTGGCAATAGATCTCTTAATAGCAGGTTTGCCCTTACCGACCTCTGCTTATGTGAGGAACAACTGGAGGGACTCAAACCTGTGACCCTTGGTGCGTTCTATGTAGTAGCTGAGGGCCCTTTTAACATCTAAGCTGTGCAGCCTCCTCTCTCCAGAGGAGGAATGGTCAGTGAAGAAAACAGGGAGAGAGAGACACAGACTGGTTAAGGTGGAAATCTGAAATCACCTTAGGCAAAAACTTCCTGTTAGTTCTGAGGACCACTTTATCTCTATGGAAAGAGATGAAATCAGGCTCCACTGACAGGGCTTGCAATTCACTGATAAGCCTGGCAGAGGTAATGGCTACCAAAAACACAGTTTTCCTAGTCAAGTACTTAAGCTCTGCAGAGGACAAAGGCTCAAAGGGTGGTTGCATGAGTTGAGCAATGCAAACATTAAGATCCCAAGAAGGACCAGGGTCCCTAAAGGGGGGATTGGTGTGCAGCAATCCCTTGAAGAACTTACAAAACACAGGATGGGCTGACAGAGGAGAGGACTTGCCTACTGACAAGAAGGCAGAAACAGTTGCCAGATGCACTTTAAGTGTAGCTGGCCTACTGTAAGTCCTAAGCCATTAGCATGGATCATACAGTCCAGAACTGTAGGCAACCCAGCAGATTCCGGAGAAATATGCTTATTAGAGCACCAAATAGTGAACCTTTGCCATTTGGAGTTGTAAGTCTTTCTGGTGGAAGGCTTTCGAGAAGCCTTAAGGATATCCAGAACCCCTTGAGAAAGGTGCAGATCAACAAACTCTAACTCTTCAAGAGCCATGCCTTGAGATTGAGAGATCTGAGGTTCGGATACCAAATCCTCCCCTGAGAGGATGTCAACAGGTTGTAATTCCTGGGAAGAGACAGGGGAAGGTGGACTGCTAAGGACAGCAACAGTGGGTACCAGGGCTGTCTGGCCCAGTCTGCAGCAATCAGAATCACTTTGCATGGTTGAGACCTGATCTTGACTAACACTTTGAACAGGAGAGGGAAGGGGGGAAGCATACAGAAATTTCCCTTCCCAATTCAGAATCAGAGCATCCAGGGGGACTGAGTCCAAGACTGGGGGTGTGCAACAAAAGAGAGGAAGTTGGTGATTGTCTGGGGCTGCAAAAAGATCTATCTGTGGAGTGCCCCATCTCGAGAAAATCACCTTCAAAACTAGGGGATCTAGGGTCCATTAGTGATGGCCCTGGGAAATCCTGCTGAGAGCATCTGCTAGGACATTGTCCTTCCCTGGGAGATGAACTGCTATCAGAGAAGTTTGCAGGGAATAGGCCAGGGACCACAACTTCATTGCCTCTGTGCACAAGGCCGAAGACCGAGTACCTCCCTGCTTGTGATGTACCACATGGTGGTGGTGTTGTCTGTTCTGATCTGGACCACCTTATTCTGTACAGATTTGGAAAAGGCTTGCAATGCCAGAAACACTGCTCTGAGTTCCAAGAGATTGATTTGAAGCAGAGATTCTTGAGGTGACCACAGTCCCTGGGTGGTAAGATCCTCCAGGTGGGCTCCCCAGGCCAGCAGGGAAGCATCTGTGGTGAGTATCACTGAATGAGACTGAGTGACAAAAGGAACTCCTTGTCTCAAATTGTCCTGATCCTGCCACCACTGCAATGCCTGGATCAGGGTTTGGGTCACTGGGACTAGTTTGGTAAGGGAATCATTTCTTTGGGACCAGAAGGCTCTTAAATGGAACTGAATGTCCCTCATCTGGAATCTTGCTCCCTGGACCACTGCTGTGGAAGCTGCCATGTGGCCCAGAAGCTGAAGGAAATGCCTTGCTGGTCGAGACACCTGGAGGGTGAATGAAGAGGCCAGTTCCATAAGGGTCCTTGCCCTGTCCAGGGGAAGGAAGGCTCTTGCCCTTACTGTATCCAGTTCCGCCCCATGAAGGTGAGGAGGTGTACTGGCTCGAGAACTGACTTTGGAAGGTTGAGGAGGAATCCTAAGGAAGTGAGCACTTGCTGAACTACTTGCAGATGTGACTTGACTTGGTCTGGAGACTGACCCACTATGAGCCAGTCGTGAAGATATGGAAAGATGGAAATCTTTTTTCTCCTTAGGAAGGTAACCACTACTGCTAGGCACTTTGTGAACACCCTTGGGGCTGATGTTAGGCCAAAGGCATTGCTCTGAATTGATAGTGGCCTGAGGGCAACTTGAACCTGAGGTACTTTCTGTGGGAGCACCTAATGGGAATGTGAAAGTAGGCATCTTTGAGGCCCAGGGAGGCTAGCCAGTCCCCTGGCCTTAGAGAGGGCAGAATTATTCCCAGAGTCACCATTTTGAACTTTGGTTTTAAAAGGTGCTTGTTCAGATATCTTAGATCCAGGATAGGCCGCCATTCTCCTGTTTTTTGGGGGGTTAGGAAGTACCTGGAGTACAATCCTTTGCCCTTGTGTAGGGTAGGGACCCTTTCTATGGCTCTGAAAGCCAAGAGGGAAGAAACCTCTGCCTCTAGGGCAAGGGTCTCTGATGGATTGGCAGGTGGAAAGGATCTGGTTCTCATCTTGGGAAATTTTTTGAAGCTGAGAACCAGTCCCTGGCTTACTACTTCCAGGACCCACTTGTCTGATGTCAGAGACTTCCAGTCTTGGACAAAGTAAGCCAGCCTACCCCCTACAGGTATTGGAGAATCGGCCCGGGCAGACCCATCAAGGTGTCTGCTTGGCAGGGCCTTTAGGCTGAGGGGCCTGCCCCCTGCCCCTGGAGTGCTGTCTTTGAGGAGTGACTTGCCTTTCTTTGGCCTGAGCACTCCTGTAGGTGGTCCTGTTCTCGTCCATCTTTTTCATGTAGTTCTCTGTCTACTCTCCAAACAGAGAATTACCAACGACAGGAAATCCATGGCCTTAGCCTGGGTATCCTGTGATATGCTAGTACGTCTGAGCCAAGCCATCCTCCGAAGGGTCACAGATATAGCCATGACTCTAGATGAAACATCATTGGAGTCCACAGCAGCATGAAATTGCACCTTGGATGCCTCAATCACATCTGCAGCCACCTGCTCCAGCTCCTTGGCAAGCTGGTCAGGGGCCTGTTTAGCCAGAGCCAGCACAATGTCCCACCTGGACTTCTGGTATCTAGCTGTGTAGGCCATAAAGTTAACCTGCCTGAGTCCCAAAGATGCTGCCATGTACTGCTTCTTTGCCATAGCATCAATCCTCCTGGAGTCCTTATCTGGGGGGGGGGTGTGATGCGAAGGGAATATTTGCCTTATCACAGGCAGCAGCCTGCTCTAACCCAACATGGCTGCATTGCTGAGAAAGGAACTCCGTGTCCGAGCCTGAAAGGGTATACCTCTTGTCCATTCATCTGTCCACAGGAGGTATGAGTTAGGAGTCTTTAGAATTTTAAATGTCTGTTTCCCAAAAGATTTATGGAGGGGAACAGACAGCCTCCTGGACTCTGGGATGTCCATCATTTCAACAAAATTAGGCTCCTCCTGATCCTCTACTGCTTCTTCCATTGGAAGCTGGAGGGTTTCAGCCACATTCTTGTAAAACATAAAGTGGGAAGGGGACTCAGAAAGCCTAGGAGGAGAAACACCTGAAGGTCTGTCTGGGGAGATGTCCGTGTCAACAGGCACATCCAGACTTTCATAATCACCATCATCATCATCCTCATACTCTCCCTCCTTCTCCTCCGGTTCATAACATTCTTCTAAAGTATAATCTGGCACCGGGGGAACCGACTGAACCGAGCCCCTGCCAGATGGTGCCGGTTCGGCCGGAACCGAGGTTAGCGATTGCACTATCCTTATCGCTTTGGCTATTTCATCAGCGGTCGGAGAAAGAACTTGTGGATCCGAACTGGATGATTTTTCTCTTCTCTTTCTTTTAACCAGAACCGACTCCTCAGAATCGGCTCTCCTTTTGCCTGAAGAAGTTTCGCCCTGGTCAGAGGGCACTCCTTCTGGTTCGGTCGGAACCGAACCAGGCTGGCCATCCGGGTCAGCAGACTTATCAGCCTCCCTTTCCCTCAGTCTACCTACTCTCTTATCTAGGGTAGCTTTAGGAAAACTCTTAGAAATTTGGCAGTCTGAATCGAGGTGGTCAAACCCCAGACAATAAACACAGGTGGTGTGGGGATCAGCCTTATCAAAGGCTTCCCCACACACACTGCAGTGTTGAAACCCAGTGGGCCAGGTTTTTTTCTTGGGTTTCTCAGACATGGCCAATCCTATCCAAAACTTACCCGTTTTTCGGCAATCCACCAGGCAAGACTCCCCTATCGGTTCCTGACCGTGTTACGCGTCTTGGAAAAAAACGTAATTAAATCCGCTTTTTTTAAAACCGATACGGACCAGTTACCACACTCTAAACAAATTCAAAACTTTTTTAGACCAAACTGATCGGTTCAAACTGAACCGAACCAAAATTTACAAGTTCCACACAGAAACTAAATGTAAAACCTATCTAGTACTTGAGGTACCACAGACAGAAACTTAAACCGATAGATTCGGTAGCAGAAATTCGGTAGAAACCGAGCAAAAAACGAAACTTTAATCGACTTTTTTTGAACCGAGCAAAGGAGAAATCTCCGAAGCGACTGTTCAGTGAGGTGGAGTAAAGAATCTGACGGTTGGAGTTTAAACAACAGCAGACAGGGGCTTCGACCGAGCTTGCGCTGAATGTTCCATGCTGGCCATGGAAAGCTAACTCTTTGTTCTCTGGGACAGTTGAAAGGCAGGACCTAACTGCAATAGTCAGAATACAGCAAGACTTCATGTTGTTTGAAAGACAAATTTCCAAATCCACACTAATGCTACCTCCCGACTGTGGCTCCACAAGCAACAGCTGCTCTGACCTTCCCCGGTACCCTCCACTTCGCAACTTATCACTGTATGCTCAGCCCTCCATCTGTTCAAGTAAGTGGCTCAGTCAGCCGCACCACAAGGACTACCTATAAAAGAAAAGTTCTAAGCATTACGCGAACTGTTCCATTTATTCAGACTGGCTGGCTACTCTCCTAACTGCAGCTTCCTTCTTACCAGTGCCGCCATCTGCAGTGAGACGCTTGGCCTCCTTGCAACTGCGGCTACCTGACCCATGGGCTGCACTGCTTACAGCAGTAATAGAGCCTCCACAAAAGCATTTCACCCACACAGCAGCACAACGCTTGACACCGCTCCTCCAGAACAGATGCAGCTTGCTCCCTGTCCCAACAGCCACACGGAGCCTCCGGTGCCACTCGGCCACACTTCAAAAAGGCATTCTGCAAATAAATAAGCAAAAAGAAAAGGGGACTGTAAACAGAGCAAGCCGCTCCCTGACTCCATGCTGCAAGTAAGTCCCTGCTTGACCACACAACACGCAGCCTCCTTCAACAAAGTACATATTCCCTCAAATAAAAGGTGCACAGAAAAAATAAAACAAAGTGCAGAAAAAGGCAACCAAGAGAGTTCTTCAAGTAAGCAGGGTACAGGCACGTAAATAAAACTAGGGGCACAGAAAAATAAAACAAAAAGCACAAGCTCTAGAAACAAACAGAAAGCAGTCAAATAAATGGAGAACATTCCCCCCTCAACTTTGTGACTCACCACAAAATGGAAAGACTGCCATTTTTCTCTGTCAGGGCTGGGGAAGAAGACAGCACCACGGGAATCACCATTTTGGGCAGTGTGGAAGCACAGCGCAGTCAGCCTCATGGCAAGAAGCATCCATCTTTGTTGTCACAACACAAGAAGACAGGAAGTGACCTTTACCCCCCTGGTGGCCATCTTGCTACAGTCAGGAACACTGGAACTGCATGTCAGAGTTCGGCGGTCATCTTGTGAAGGGCACAAAACGACTTCACTCCATTGAAATCAATGGCAAACCTATTGAAATGGACACTGCAACAAATAGCTGATTTTTGCAACAAAACCTTTATTTAAATAACAGACAACACAGAATTGAGTGGGAATTGATTATTAAGATGCCATTTGATTAACTTTGCTTACAAATAAGTGTACTTTTGTCTACAAAAATATTTTCTTCTCGGCACTTCATCTACTCCACAATGTCCCGTCTCCTGCATGATGGCAACTCCTTCTCATCCTTATGAACTTCGCTCTCTGAAACAAAGCTTGTCACCAACCACGATGTCTGAAGACGACGTAGATATGGGTGCTGAGCATCCGGAGTTCTACCTTCACCCACCTCAAGAGCGTGGGGCTACAAAACAGAAATCATCCTGCACGACATCCAGTCATCCATCTCAGCTCAAGGTGCACCAGCTATGCAAGCCATTCAAGACAACCTGGCCTACATTAAAGCTATTTCACCACAGTCCATGGTCCACACTAGACTACAGCCAGTACCCTTCTCGGCCTTGCCTCATGAAGACACTGTCGACTGGCTTGAGCAATTCCAAGCATGGATTTCTTTCAATGGTTGGACTAATCCTTTGCGTATTTTCAATGCCTTGCTCTTGCTTCTGAAAGGACTGCCATATCCTGGTTCAATGCACTTTTGGAACAAGTCAAAGGGGACATTGCAACCCTGTATGCAACGTTCAAAGACCATTTTCTTCAAGCTCATCCACCCTGGTTATTGGAACAACAGCTGTGGGAATGCACCATGCAACCCTCTGAATCTCTAGAAGCATTCATAGTGGACATTGAGTCATGCTGCAAACGCCTGCAGAAAACAGGGAAAGATCAAGTAACAGCCTTTGTCTGGGGACTGCTTCCTCAATTCCATACTTATGTAATTCAGCAAAAGCCAACAACCTGGATGGCCACAATCCTAGCTACATGACTTGCAAAGAGTCCATATCCATGTTCCCGGCCAACAGTGTACAAGCACCTCAGTCCTCACAAATGACTGCACTTGCAACATGTTTCCAACAGCAACAAGCAATGACTGACAAGCTCATCTCAACTATAAATAACTTACACCTCAACTCAACTGCTTCCTCTACAACTTCTGTCAGTACTCTGCAATCACCCCAATAGTGACCTGATCCACTTTCGCCTTCCAGAGAGCCTGTAACCTGCCAGTGGTGTGGATTCAGAGGACACACTGCCACTGTCTGCCGAAAGTTAAAGTATTACAAGAGAACTCAAGACAACCAAAGATGCCCACCACAGCACAATCAGCAAGATAATCACAATCAGTGCTGTAATCTGAGACTGAATAAATAAAAAATAAATAAAATCGCAACCACCCCTAGGATCAGGAAAACGAGCACCGCCCAACAGACAAGGGCTGTTTGTTGGGCAGGGGAACACAGCAACTGACCGCCCCTCTGACTCTCACAATTCAAACAAACCGCACCCTCTAACTGTTAACTCAGGCACCATCTCGCTTCCAGGGGCAAAGGTACCTGGTATCAGATCATCTCTCCTAGCAAACTATGTGTCTGTAACCATTAAAGATTGGTCCATGCATGCCTTGGTTGTCATTGGAGAAGAAATCTCATTTATCAACAACAGTATTCTGAACAAACAAGCTATTTGTCATGTACCTAATGTCTCGCCAGCCGACCTAAAGTACATTATCACAGCAAGTACAGATACAGTACCTATCACAGGTGTGGTCCATCTCAAGTTACACTTTGGCTCACAGCAATCTACTGTCAAGTTCTACCTAGTGCCTCATCTACAAACTGCAGTGATTCTTGGCCTGGACTTCCTCAAAGCTCACAAAGCCATCCTAGACTTTGCATCTAACTGTCACTTGATCCTCGGAGGCAACTCGCAGCTATAGACTCAGTCACTATGCCTCCTCAAACAGAGATGGTTTTGATTGCCAAGATTTGAGGTGAACCGCTTCCACAAGGTGGTGTTGGCATCATCACGGGATCCCCCGCTCTGCATTTGTCAGGTCTTCTCCCAGGAACACCTTGTCTGCAGTTCATGGCAGCACGGTCTTCCAAAAATGCTGCAACTTCACAGAAGAGCCAGTGGTCATGCCAAAAGGTGTCAATATCGGAAAGTTTGTCTGCTTGTCTACAGGGGACCAACTCCATCTCATGCAAGAGCCTCAGCCTGGTTCCACCACTCCAACTTCACCAGAGTTACCCCTCAGTAAGAGACTATCCTCTTCAAAACTTCCAGCATCTCTGACAGAAAAGCAACAACTTTTGAAATTCCTGGAGAACTACCCAGATGTTTTTGTGGGTCCGGATAACAAGCTCGGATGCTATGATATCCTGCAACACCCCACCGAAGTGCAGCTCAACCAAAAACCAATCCGTCAGCGAGCCTACAAAGTGGGACACAAACAGAAACAAGTCCTAGAGGACATAATCAAAGATATGCTGGAACAAGACATTGTTGGAGAGTCTACAAGTTCCTGGGGTGCACCTTGCCTGCTGGTTGTAAAGAAGGACAAAGGGTATCGCTTCATGGTAGACTACAGAAAACTCAATGCCTACACGGTGCAGGATGCTTATCCCTTACCTACAACCTTAGACAGTCTTGGTGCAGCCAGCTCTGCTTACTTCACCACTCTAGACCTTTAGAGTGGGTTCTACCAAGTTTCCATTGATCCAGCTTCTCATCCATACACAACATTGCGCTGCCACTTGGGACTTTTTCAATTCAAACATCTGCCTATGGGACTTCGGAATAGTCCAGCCACATTCCAATGTGTTATGGAAGTCGTACTATGTGGGCTGTCTTGGAAATCTTGCCTAGTCTACCTGGATGATGTTAATGTCTTCAGCAGAACTTTGCCAGAGCATCTCCATCTCAAAGAAGTGTTTGAACATCTCAGACAAACCAATCTTAAGTTTCGCCCAGAGAAGTGTTATTTCGCACAGCATCAAATTAATTACCTGGGATATGTTGTTAGTTCTCAAGGCATCTCTCCAGACCTAGATAAGCTCTCAGCAGTCAAAGACTATCCAGAACCTAACAATCTCAAAGACCTTCAAGCTTTCCTGGGCTTGTCTGTCTACTACCGAAAGTTCATTTGCAACTATGCCAAGATTGCAGCTCCACGGTAGGCCCTCACCAAAAAGGGATGTGGCTATACATGGACTTCCGAATGCAAAGAGGTCTTTGAAATCTTGAAAGAAAACCTACTATCATCTCCAGTATTGGCTTTCCCATGGTTCGACCAACCCTTCAAACTCTACTCAGATGCTAGTTTCTTTGCAGTGGGCGCTGTGCTCTGTCAAATACAAGATGGAACAGCATGAGTTGTCTCCTATGCCGGGCGCTCTCTTTCCTCAGCTGAGCAGAACTATGGCATCATAGAAAAAGAATGTCTGGTCATGGTATTTGCCATAAAGAAAGTTGACTGCTACCTTCGCTACTCCTCCTTTACAGCTATCGTTGATCACTCTGCCCTCAGATGGTTATTCGAAATGAAGGAACTAGTAGGCAAGTTTGCCCAATGGATTGCCATGCTGCCGTCCTACAACACTGAAATCTAGTACAGACCAGGTCGAGTTCACTCAAATGCTGATGGTGTAAGCCAGAGACAATATCTGTCCGCATCATCCTCAACAGACGAAGAATCCTGCTTACAAGCTCTTCCCTTCCACACCATGGATGTGCTTCCTCTGGACACTCCTACAGCACCCCAAGTTGCTTTGCTGCTACCAACTGCTTCTACAGAACAACACACAAATCCTCACTTACTGCAAACAGCAGAAGAGTTTCTCACCTCTTCTACTTCTGACTTCTCCCTGACAATGGTCAAAATGCAACAAAGAACCAATCCTCAATTCACAGACATAATCACATACTTTGCTTCGCAGTACTGCCTCAATGACGGTGTGCTTTTCCACACTTGGACCAAGGAAGGCAAGGGTCATCGCACGGATAGAACTCATGTACAGCTAGTCGTGTTGCCTCTTTAGTCAATTAAGTTCTTCTCTCCACTCATGTTTCTCCACTTTCCGGAGGTCATATGGGAATCCACAGAACTCTCGAAAAGACAAGGCTTCACTTCTTCTGGCCTCTCATGAACAAGGACATTGTCAGATTTGTCAATCCTGCCAGCCCTACTCCCAAAGAAAGCCTCCTGCCAAACCAACAAAGGCACACATCATTCCAATGCCTGCAGCCACAGAACCATTCCAAAGAGTCAGCACAGACATTCTTGAGCCTTTACCTACATACTCTGACTCAGGCAACAAATACATCCTTGTTTTTGTGGCCTTCCTAACAAACTATTTGGAACTAATCCCCCTTAAAGACATCAGTGGCAAGTGCCTTCCTCAACACATTTGTCATCACGGTACCCCATTGTACCGGCATTCAGACAGAGGCACTAACTTCCTTCCAACCATTGTCCAAGAAACATGCAAACTTCTCAACATCAAAAAGACGCACACAACCAGTTATCATCCACAATGCAATGGACAAAGTGAAAGAAAGATGTCTACCATTCTTAGCACACTCTCCAAGTACCTGGATGAGACTCGAGACACCTGGGATCATTTTGTTCCATTTGTGCAATTTGCTTACAACACAAGCCCTTGTGTCGACAGTAGAGAGTACACACTATTTTTCTTAGTCCATGAATGCCACCCAAAAACTCCACTGGACAGGGATCTCTCGCTGCTAGAAGTTCCAAAATCAGCTTCTTCCTTCATCATTCCAATGCTGAGACAACTTGAACTTGCCAGATGTGTTGCTATCACCACGTTGGGCCACAGAAAATCTGCAATGCAGAAAATGTGAGCAGCCAAGACGCATAAGCATTCATTTTCCACTGGGGACATTGTGTACTTGTACCGACCTGTCCTGGTTCGGGGCACCACCAGGAAACTGCTTCGCCCCTGGACTGGTCCCTTCTACTTTGTAGAAAAACTTCCTCCTGTGCATGTCTGTCTACGCCATCTGATGGAAAGCTGGTACACAACAAAGTCCACAACAATTGCTTGAAACATGGGTACCTGAGTATCACCACCCCAGATGATCCCAGTCCGCCTGACAAAGAAGTTGCACTTGAGCCTGCCATATTCTCTGAAGATGAGATCCCTTCAGACAACTTGCAACCAGTTTATAAAGGTCTTCCCACTCCTGACACTTTCCAGCTGGATTCCATTTTGCTTGACTTGCCAGGTGACCTTCTTGGGGCTTCTTCTTCTCAGCCTTCTTTTTCTCAGGACTCACTCATACACACACCTGTGTACCAGATCGAGAAGATCTTAAGAAAGACGTACACACAAACGGATCCTGGACTTATCGAGTGAAGTGGTGTGGATCTGACGGTGCCCAGAACTCCTGGGTCGCTTTTAACAACCTGACCCTGTCCTGTCAAGAACTGATGCAAGCCACTCATGCCTCTAATCCCACTGACTGGAAAAGTCGATGGAGGTCTTGAACTTTTGTGCTACCGGACTCAGTGTGTTGTGGGACTAATTCTTCTACTGCCCATGATATTCTCTGGTTTAACTGTTTTGCAGTAAATGTTTTCTTGTACCTCACTGCACCTGCTGTTATGGTACTACATACCTGCATTGACACCTTCCTTTCTTCCAGGAATGCCCTTTCAAATAGTTCCACATGTTTTTCTGCAACTGTTTAATTAACAGTGTTATCCTGCATTTTAGGTATCCTCCAGCTGCTATCCTTCCCTCTCTTATCTTCTCCCTTCCTTGCACTGTAGCACTTGTCGCCCTGACCAAGCGTCAAGTGTCTATGGTGTTTCCCCTCCCTCTGGTGCTACTCTGACTGGTCCCCAGTGTAGTCCAGATCCTTTCCTCCCCTGTAGTGGAGTACTGCTTTGTTTTAAACCTGCCATGCTTTGAAATGCTTGAAAAAAAATGTTTCAACTGTTTATAGTGTGTTATTGCTCGTTCAAGTGGTACTTACTTTCATGACTCTGGGAGTGATGTGAAGTACACATTAAGTATGGGGCTTAATGTTGTTAGCTGCCACCCCTTTAACAGCACTTAGAACTTGCATGTAACCAGAGTTTTTAGTTTCGCCGGCCCCATCCTGTGGAATTTGCTCCCACCATCTACAAGGGAGGCCCCTTCATTTGAAGAATTTAAGGCCCATCTCAAGGCCTTTATATTTACGCAGGTGTTCCCTGATTTTGCTGCATAACATCCTGTGCCTGACCGTTATGCAGGTTGTTCCTGACTTGTGTTCTTTTTAGCTAACTGTAATATAACTGATTTATTATTTTGATATTTATGATTGATTATGTTGTATTGCTGTATTCCAACTGATGCTTTTTACTATTGTACGGCACCCAGAGCCTCCAGAATTGGGCGTCTTTTAAATAAAATTTGCCTTGTCTTGCCATTTGTTGCACTGTCTGGCAGTGCCATGTATGCCTGTCAGACAGAGAGCTAGTCAGTCAGAGTCTGAACCTCTTGTAGAGAAGATGTGCCTACTGCTGTCTCTGAATAAATAACTCTTATTCATTATTTTATGCATCCGACTCGGCTCGTTCTGTACCAGCCAGGGGTCCTCACCAGCAGCATCAGATGGGTCTGGCAGACCAGAGGTAAGGTAAGGGTCTTCAGTGGCAGACCAACACCAAAACATCACACTTTCTCTTTACAAACAAGGAAATATGGTAAATTACATATTTCTCAAGAACAAATATATTATTATTTTTAAGCCTTTGACTGACATTCCTGACCTTTGCATAGGTCTCCTTACTATGGCAATAATAGAAACAAAAATCAATACAGCACTGTAAGTGTCACACCTGCAGATACAAAACCTGTAAAACTTCAAGAAACGTCACTAAATGTAAATAGGGTAACTGAACAATAAAAGGCACAGTTCAGGTGTCCTTTAAACTCTCCAGTAAAGGAAGCAAACACATCAGTCATAAGACCCTCAGACTTCCACGGCACAGACTGTAATTTATTGTCATTGCAAAACAAACTTCAGGTTTAGATATTCATTAAAAAACAAACCCAGAAATAATAAGTAGGAGTCAAAGAGTATTGTTGTCATCCAGATGTGTGTTACAGGGTTTTAAAGGGACACTGTCAACCCTTTTTGCATCACATTATTTCTGGTTGAAAACACACATTTTATGATTGTTTATCATCTCTAAAACCCATGGAGGTTGTTGACTGTTGATCTTCTTTCTTCCTTAGTAGAACTGATACACATGGGTATGGTCCAAGTATACCAAATCTTGTTTTGCTCCAGATCCTTGATCTGCTCTTGTTGCATACATCCTGAACATTAGGAACACCCAAACAGTGCAGCCACTCATTATGCAGTAGTCTTTTCTCACACTGCATTATGAGTGGCTAGATTGCATTAGGGACATGCCCAGTTCCAAGAACGATGCAGTGGAAGTTGATCAAAGACTGTAAACAAACACATTTTTTGTGTGATAACAGCAGTATGGTGGGCAGTCTGTTTTTTACTTTTAAAAACAAACAAAAAAATGAATCAAGCTACCAGCTATAACAGAAATTTCCACAGAATGTGGGCAATCATAATGTTTTTTTTTAGTCTAGGGACAATTTGAGGTCTATGGGGTTTGACAGTGTTCCTTTCAGAAGATTGCTTGCATTCTCCCTGTATACTTATAAAAAGCAGGGATGTGGATTAAAATGAGAATCCATTACTTTAAATAAGTGTAACCCCCCCCCCCCGGAGCTACGTTAATATCCCTTTAAGAGTGTCTCTCAACCTCTAGGGGGATGCCAGTTTCTATGCCCTTGGAGTACTGCATCAGCTGGTCTGCCCTGAAGTTTGAAGTTTATTGTTCTAGGAATTAATACCTTTGAGCCAAGGCTCTTTTACAAAGGTTCCACATCATTAAGTACAAAAACATAGTAGACAGTGTTACAAACAATCAGTAAGCCGTTTAACAAGGCCACAACTTAAACAGTAACATTTATGTACAGTAAAGAAAAAGGAACTCAGAGGCAGTGTCAAGGGCAAGGAATAAGGATTGGAGAGCTTGAGCGGGAAGAGAGGGAGAAATAAGAAGTTTAGGAGCAGACAGAACCAGGTTAGTGGTACTCAGCTTGTCTTTGTCAAAGAGGAGACCATGGTAGTTGAGTGAAACAAACGTAAGGGCACTCAGTGGGATGAGACTTTAGTCAAAGCAGTCACAGGAGCTGGAGGCTGTGAGGTGAGCGTAAAGTATAGATTTGAAAGCTCCCAATGTCGTGGAGGATAGGGAGGGCAGGTTAAGGGCACCATACCAGGTAGGGGCACGGTATATAAAAGATCTTTGTCCCTGAGCAGTCCGGCATCTAGGGACAAAGAAAGGTTGGTGGTCAGATCTTCTGGTGGTACGAATGCCATTGTTCAGCTTGTTCAGGCAGAGCAGGTCCCGGATACATGGAGGAGTGTGTCCCAAGATTGATTTTTTTGCCATCACGCAGGTGAGATACATGAGGCGATTGGAAAGATGCAACCAACCGGTTTCCGTGTAGAGGTCACAAGTGTGGGTCCATCTCTGTGCTCCAGTGAGGAGTCGACAGGTTTTGTTTAGTGCTGCTGAGATGCGCTTAGTGCAGTGGTAGGTAGCTGAGCCATAGACATTAGACCATAGTCTATGATTGAGATGATGGAGTTTTGAACAGCTATCCTCAAGGCAGCTTGGTTGAAATATTGACGGTTCCGGTACAAAATTCCAATGCGTTGGTGCACTGTTTTTGCAGTGTTATCGATATGGGCCGCAAAAGTAAGACATTCGTCAAAAGTGATACCAAGGTATTTGAAGGTGTTTACTTGTTCTAGTGTATTTCTAAAAGAAGTTTTTATGACGAGTGGAGTATGCCTATTTCTGTTTTGATGACTGGCGAAAAGCATGACTTTTGTTTTTTTTTTTGATTTGGGACCAGTTTGTGCTCAAGGAACCACTTTTCAACACATGAGAAAGCAAGCTGCAAGCTCTGTCGTAGTGGATTTGGATCCTTATGGGAGGAGAGAATTACAGCGTCACCAGCATAGAGTATTAATTTTTCAGGGCAGGATTTGGGAAGCAAGTTTAGAAATAGGCTGAAGAGGAGAGGACCTAAAATTGAGCCCTGGGGGACACCAGAGAGGACCGGTTTGGAGTCAGAGAGAACCTCAGAGATTTTTACTGTTTGAGAACGTTGTGCCAGGTAACTTTTTACTCAGGCTCCAGGTCCCTCGGCTAGCCCAATGTTGAGCAGAAGAGAGATTGGAAGGCTATGGTGAACAGTATCAAAGGCCTTTGTGAGGTCTATGAAAACAGCTCTGGTTAAATAACCCTTATCTAATGCTTTGTGAGTTTCACTAGAGAAATCAAGTAGGCCGTCGACGACTGTGTCCTTTCCTAAACTGTGTTGTTGAATGCAGAGTAGATCGGATTTTGCAGGTAGTCTGATAGTTGATCTGCCATGATCCGTTCAAGAGCTTTGGAGAGGGGTGGAAGTATAGATATGGGCCGATAGTTCCCTGGTGTGGATTTGTCGCCCCCCTCTTTATGCACTGGTGTGACTATAGCGGCCTTCCATGTGTTGGGGAATTGACTTTGGCATAGGGAGAGGTTGAGAATTTTGGTGAGGGGGTGGATCACTTCTTCCAAGGTGAGGGACAGAAGTTTTAGATCAATGGTGCCACTGCTATTTCTAGATTTAGAGCAGGCCTTTTTTATGTATCTGTAGGCTTCATATGTCTTAACTATTTTAAAGTGAAATAGCGGTTTGTCTGGCAAGATGGTTTGGGATACGAGTTTTGGACTGACAAGTCCTGGAAGAAGTCTGGTGAGAGGACACCACTGAGGTCAGTGAAGGTTTTATTTAGGGCATCGGCCACAGTCTTAGGGTCACGGGTAGTGGAGCCATCAATGTTCATTGCTGTGGGAGAGGATTTAGACTGTTTGCCCATAATATTATGTATATTGTCCCAGAAGGATCTCCCGTCACCCCAGGTGGTTTCTAGAGCATTCTTGAAATAGGAGCTCTTTATTTGCCTGATTTGTGAAGTGCATAGGTTGCACGCCTGTTTATAGTTAAGTGAGTCTGTTATGGAGCCTGTGGCCCTGGCTATAGCCCAAAGATGGTCACGTGCTTTAAGCTGAGCCAGGAGTTTGGCTGTTAGCCAGGGATTAGAAAGGGCTTTGATTTTACGTTTTGTGAAAGATGCGTAGGTGTCACAGGCAGTGTTGAAAGTTTTAATGAAGAAGTCTAGGGCAGCGTCCACATCCAGCGTAATGTAGATAGGGGACCAGTCTTGTTGTAGGAGGCAGGTCTTTAGCTTAGCAAGGTTTCTGTGCAGTAGCATTCGACTTAGGATGGTTTTAGGAGGTGGTTTGTGGAATTTATTTGTCCAGATACAGATCACAGGGGAGTGGTCACTGAGGGAGTCGGAGAGAACGGTGGTGTTTTTTATCCGGTCCGGGCGCTTAGTAAGAATCCAGTCAATGAGAGTGCTGGTTCCAGTCTTGTAGTTTTTTCTAGTAGGGGAGTTGACCATCTGTATTAGGTTGGTTGCTAGGATAGTATCTCTGCTGGGTCCGATAGCTGAGGCAAGCCAATTTATATTGAAATCACCGAGGAGGAGGAGCTCAGAGTCAGGAGGTTGTAATCTTGCAAATTCAAGGATAGACTGGAGCCCGGCTCGTGGGTCTTTAGGGAGGATATAGACTGCAGCCACGGTAAGCACTTTGTTATGGGCACCAAGGAGAAGCTTGACAGGGAGAAGTTGTACTAGGGTGTTTTCTGGTGAGAAACTGGCAAGGCGGCACGAGAGGTAGTCCTTTTATATAGATAACACATCCACCCCCCTTTCTTTTTTACCCAGTCAGGTCTGAAGAGGTTGTAGCCTTGGAGCGAGATTGCATGATCTGGAGTGCTTGTTAGCCAGGTCTCAACAATTACAAGTATGTCAAGATTATGTTGTCCAATAAAGGCTTGAAGAGATGCCAGCTTAGGAAGGAGGCTGCAGATATTTAGGGTAACAATGGATAGCCCGTTTTCAGTTTTTGCAGGCTTTATCTTAATGTTTGAGCCAGGGCCAGGGTTTGGGTGAATCCTACCAGACATGAGAAGTAGGAGGAGCAGCAGTTTAAGGGATATCTCCTGTAGCTCATACCATGTAACGTCTTTCCTCTGCATGCTGCACGTTTGGATACAGTGCAGTCGCCTAGGGTCTCAACAAAGGAAGGTTGCTAACGACAGGTGCTGAAATATGATTTTTCCAGCCAGGGCGGTCGTTTGCACCCAGTCCTTAGTAATGGGGTGCCTCAGATAGAAATAAAGGGTATTTGCCATGGTTCCATAATGAAGGTAGGCTGTCAAGATGCTTACAATGGGGGTTGGGGGTAGGAGGAGAGGAAGTTGACACAGTGGCTAACAAATGGAGAGAGATAGAAAAGACAGGAGGAGGTTTACATGGGTAAACCCAAGGCTCACACATGAGCAGGGACAGATCAATTTCAGTGGTGTGCCTCCAGGGGGAGGATTTGCCCCATTGCCAAATGATGTAAAATAATCAAATCCACAGGAAAATGACCAGTAAACTGTTTGATCTACGGTAACAAGACAAAGGATGTGTTAAATTCCTGGAACACTGGCTGGGGCATATGCAGGAAGTTAAAACCCTTTGTCAGTGTCTTCCCTTTGTTTAAATAGTTGTGAATGGTTCTCAAAGACATGCAGTTCCCTTTAGCAACAAGGTAGACAGAAATGTGGATTCAGTTTGCACTTCCCAAGTCAGAGCTTGTAGAATTTCTTAGCTGTACTTACTTTGATTGTGATGACTTCCAAAAAAGTTGATTTATAATGAGAATCCCAATATCTGCTGGTGATGTTTTCCAGTTTCTTAGTCCAGGAAACTTTCATAGATCATATATCCAAGAATGGTCTAGTTCCTCCAAGCCAAAACACATGAAAATCCACAAAACTAAACTATTGACAGAGACAAACACAAACACCCACGAAGACACAACGTTTTCAGTGGGTCTGTGATCAATATCTAGAAATGTTCAAAGCTGAAGAATTTGAAGAAATCGGAGGGTTAGAATATAAGCAGTTGAACTGGGCAGCTTTTGAACTGAATGCATGAGCTAAAGATTCCGTCATTAGCATAACATTCCATTTGGCTCCAGGGTAGGGTAGCCACCTTTGGATGGCATTCCAAAGGGTTAATCTGCTAGAGGGCAGAGATTCTGCTGAGTCAGAGTTGGTGGGGAGGTATCACTAGCACACAGTGCCAGTTCCCACTACCCTGTAAGTTTCTCTGTGGAATGTGGTGTGACGCTTGGCCAGCTGGTTATGAATGTTCTATGATATTTGTAATACAGAATGTGACATGTGATTGTCTCACATGAGACATCCTGTGCTCTTGGGTGACCCCCCACCAGGTTTTAGTGAAAATAACAGGATATATTAACCTGAAACCAGGAGGTAATTAAAAGACTAGAGAAACTTAATTAAGGGTCTCCTGTTTTCCTGTCTTGATTAGACATGACCCAGCTGCCAGGACATAGGGCTCGTAAACTTTTATGACGTCTTAGAGGAAAAACATGTATACCACCATGGTGTTAAAGTTGTAAAAAAAAAAAAAAACTTTGATGTTCCTTGGGAAAACAGGAACTGCTCAAGATCAAAGAGGAAAGGCTTGATTAAAGACTGCCATAATTTGGTAAATTAGTTTTGCTGATGTTACCTTATTTAATATACCTCCTGATAGGACATCCTGTTTGTATTATTTTTATATTCTAAAAGGGGGAGCTAGATGACATCATAGAAGGGGTGTGGAAATACAGGGTTTTAAACTGTATACTGTATTTGAACCTGTGACATATCTTTTGGGGCTCTTAAGAAACAAGATCTAACCATAAGCACTATAGAGGTAATACGTTAGATAGAAAAAGTCTAACTGTATGTTGGTAGGAGTTTGTAGTTTTCTTTGTTTTTCTTTTAAATGACTGCATGCTCTTTGATATATTGTTCTCTGTTTACATTTTTCATATTTTTATCCATTTTTAGTAAATATATTATTTGAAAGACTGCCTTGGGTTATCTGCCAGTTCTTTTTGCACGTGACGTATAGATGGTTAAGTCTGACAATTGTTCAAGAGCCTGATGGTGTTACTAAACTGGAGAAAGGTAAGAATATACCTAAGGTCTTTGATAGAGTTTTAAGTGTTCATTTTGGATACCTGGTTAGGTGCCCTTTGGAGAAAGATACATTGCATCCCCTGAAGAGAATATTACCTGAGCCTGTACATTTGGGTATGCTAGCATAAGGTTCATAGTTTGAATCCCCGCAGAACTTGAGACTAAAGGTGATTTGGACCCACAAGCAGGCAGGAGGGTTACTCTGTCTGTTACCTGTTCACATTACTGCGCTCGGAGGTTGGCACTGTGGGAACAGAAGGCCTGACCTGCCGAGTATATTTGTGACATGTGGCATCAATGAAAAGTATTCGATCATGGCAGCAGCCATCTTCTACAGCCTCTGAAAGGTGGGTACCCCTCTTTGGAAGGA
This sequence comes from Neoceratodus forsteri, assembly GCA_016271365.2. Lineage (NCBI taxonomy): Eukaryota > Metazoa > Chordata > Ceratodontiformes > Ceratodontidae > Neoceratodus > Neoceratodus forsteri. The sequence goes on along the minus strand of CM057453.1, from coordinate 457,845,784 downwards.
GAAAAACATGTCTGAAATGAAGTTTAGTGGTCTGTCTGTGAGGAAGGTGAAGCCAGAAATTTCAGTGGGCAAAGGACTGCAAGTGATGTTTAAGCTTTACTGAGTGTGAAGTGGGTGTGTTAGCCCTCCACAGTGCCCTCCCTCCTCAAGAAAGGGACAGCATCTGATATGATGCAGAATTCCTGTCAGCCAACAGAAAGTTACCTCAGAAAAAGTCAGTGTGATCCAGATTGCCCAAATTCAGAATGTGTGGAGCCTGTTGACACTTTAGCTATGACCAGGTGAGCACAAGTGCTGTGGTCTCAGAAATAAAGAAAAAATGTGAAATGTGGAAAAAGGATATGCACTGTGGGAAGGACAGAATGAATCTCTGAATTGTGTCACAGGATCGAGTCTGTAAATTAGCCAAGTGGTTACCAAATGTTGAAAATGGGCTAGAAAAAGCCTGTGGAGTTCCCACTCAAGTTACAGGGGCATGGGATTCTGTGAGTTTTTGGTTCCCTCTGGCCTGTCAGTATTAAAGTTAAAGCACCCCACCGGGGTTGACTCCAACCCACAAGTAATGAGGAAAATGAACATCTTGCAGTGGTGTAAAACAAACTGTGCCAGCTGGTGGAACTACCATCATCAACAGAGCTTGAATTGATAAAGAACAGTTACGTAAGAACTTACCGTAACCGTAGATCTTCGAGGGGATCTCAGTCATCAGGTTACACCACAGAAACTTCACCATTGGTGAATGGGAATACACATGGAAGATTTTCAACAATACAACTGGGGCCACCCACGTCGACGTCATGTGACAATCTCACCTACTTTATAAAGGTGTGAGCGGCCCTACTCTCTCCTCAGATCTTTCCCCTGGAGACAAAGGAAGCAAAGCCCAACCATAGGGGACCGAGGGCAGAAAGAGGTGTCCAGGCCTATAAGAAAAGCTAGATTCACCAAGTAGACAGTTCCAAGATATAAGCCCCTCCAAAAAGGGGGGATGGCGGGAAGGAAACAGACCTGATGACAGATCCCCTCAAAGATCTACTGTTACGGTAAGTTCTTACGTAACTGTTCTAACTTCTTCGGGGGTATCTCAGTCATCAGGTCACATCATAGGAAAGAGTCCCAAGCTGTTACAACTGCAAACAAACAGTCTGGAAGAAAAGCCAACCTTAAGCTTAAGACCAGAGGCCCCGTAGCACAGCTCTGCCAAATCCTACATGGGCTCTAGATGAAATATATTTTGTGTAATCTCTTTTTCATCCCGATGTGCATCCATGTCAGCCTCTCCTTCAGGCGAGCCAGTGCTACTTCCGACTCATCCTGTCCCCCGAGTCCTTCACTCTCACATGACAGCCAATCCCCCGGGTAATCTGGAGTAACCTTTCGATGGATGGATCCCTCTCCTCCGAGAGGGAAGGCACCAGCCAGAGGGGCCGTAAACCAGTACAACATCTTGGCCCAGAGGGTGCTGCTGAGGTGGAAGGCTTCAGAGGCATTGACGGGCTCGGAGAGCCAGGCAGCCATCATCCGGCGTGACGTGGAGCATTTTTACATTTTTCTGGTTAACGTTCTTCCTTGCGCCGTCATGCAGTGCTCCTGGTCTCCACCAGAGGTCACTGCTGACCAACACCTTTTCCTAGCCCGCCCCCGAGAGAAGAAAGCAGTCCCATGGACGCTCAATCCTCTCCCATACCAGCCAGCCCCAGACGTCCCAAGTCTGTTCCCGAACCTGGGTCGCCAGCGTGGGTCCAGGTAAGGCGCCTACGCCACCAGGACGGCACGCAATGTATTTTGATTTGTACTCTCCCGGGTCGTGCTTAAAAATAGGCAGTTCTGTCTAGTGCACTTGCCCGGTTACCAAAAGCAAATAAATAATAAATGCCCAGACTGCAGTGCTTGGTAGAAGGGTGGACAGTGTTCCAGGTGGCAGCTGCACAAATGTCAGTGGCAGAAACCCCTCAGAAACAAGCCACAGAAGTAGCCATGCCTCTGGTGGAGTGAGCTGTGGTAGCACCAGGCAATTCTTTGCCGTACTTGTTGTAGCAGAACACAATGCAATTAACCAACCATTTCGATAAACATTGCTTAGAAACTGAGGTACCCTCACTACCTGGGGCGAAGGAAACAAATTACTGCTTCGACTTCCTGCTGTCCTTGGTGAGGAGCAGGTAGTACTTTAAAGTTCTGTGCCCTTCTAAAGTATGGAGCAGTGCTTCCTCTGGATTGGCATGCTCTGGAAAATAAACAAGGAGGTGGACAGATTGATTCAAGGTAATCTCGGACATCACCTTAGGGAGAAACTTAGGATTCATGCACAAAGACACCCTGTCTTTGTGAAAGATCAAATAAGGCTCCTCGCACCAGAGGGTCTGAAGCTTTGAGATGCTTCAAGCAGAAGTAGTAGCAACTAAATAGAGCGCTTTCCAGGAAAGAAAGCGCAAGTCGCAAATAGCAACGGGCTCAAAAGGAGATGAGGTCAACTCAAAAGGAGATGAGGTCAACTTCTCCAAAATAAAGTTTAAATCCTAAGCCAGGACAGCAGAACGGACTGGAGGTTTCAGGAACAGGATGCCCCTCAGAAAGGTATGGGAGACATCTTGTTGAGCTGTAGTGTGGTCACCTACAGGCTTGTGGAAAGCAGAAATAGCCGAAAGGTTCACCTTGAGGGAGAAGTACTGGAGACCTGAGTCAGACAAAGAAATCAGGCAGTCTAGAATCTGGTTTACCAGACAGGTGTAAGGGTCTAAATTATGCTTGGCAGCTCATACAGAAAACCGCTTCCACTTCATGGCATAAGTGGCATGGATGGAAGGCTTCCGGGCGGCCACCAAGATGTCCACCACACAGTTAGAAAGTCGGGCAATAGCTACATCCTCAAGAGCCAAGAGTGCAGATGGAGGGACTTGAGGTTAGGATGAACCAGGGTCCCCTAATCATGGGTCAGCAGATTCCTGCAGAGAGGGAAAGGGACCGGAGGTTCCTCCGACAACTGCTGAAGCAGAGGGAACCATATCTGGTGAGGCCAGAATGGAGCTGCCAGAATTATGCTGGTCCCCTCCATCTGAAGCTTGATGAGCACCCTCTGGATCAGAGGAAATGGAGGGAAGGCATAGAGAAACCTTCCGCTCCAGGAGAGGGACAACGCATCTTGCCAGAAAACTCCAGGCCCTGGATCAAGTGAGCAGAAACTGGGCAGTTTTACGTTGTGTGGGGATGCAAAATGGTCCAGCTATGGGTGACTTCATCTGCCGAACAGATCTTCTGCAATGGATGAGAAAAGCTCCCACTCATGTGTGCTGGACTGTGTCCGGCTGAGGCTGTCTGTCAGAGTGTTTAGCACTCCTGAGATGTGGACCGCTGAGAGGGTCAGACTGTGATCCAGACCCCAATACCACACTCTCATGGCCTCCATGCAGAAAGAGTATGAATTTGTCCCCCCTTGCTTGTTGATGTAGTACACTACACAGAGGATGTCTGACTGGATAAGCAACTTCCCCAGCAGAAGGTGGTTCTGAAAGGCCTGCATGGCATACAGAACCACCCGCATCTCCAGGACATTGATGTGCAGTGAGGCCTTGGCCTGGGAACAAGAGCCCTGAGTCTGAAAAGGACCCAGATGGGCCCCCAGCCCATCCTGGAAGTGTCCGTGGTAAGGATCTGCTGTGAAGATGAAATCTGGAATGGGACCCCTTGCAAAAGGTTCTAGGGATCCATTCACCAGTGAAGCACCCTACAAACGGGGGAGGAGACTAAAACTAACTTGTCCAGTTCATCCATCCACTGATTCCACTGCACTGAGGGTCCACCGAAGGGTACACATGTGGAGGCTGGCCAGAGGGACAGTGGGAATGGCAGCCACCATTAGACCCAGAAGCCTTAAACACAGTCTGGCGGGGGATATGCTGACTCTGGGCCACCTCCTGGGTCTGGACCATGAGTCATTCTGCCCTGTTCAGAGGGAGAAAAGCTTTTCCCTGCACCAAGTCTAGGACCGCCCCTGTGTATTGCAGTCTCTGGGACAAAACCAGGACTGACTTGGGCAAACTGACCGTGATGCCCAGGGAATGGAACAGCTGAAGAGTCCTGCTTAAGGTCTCCAGAAGCTGGCCCCTGGACGGTGCTTTTAAGAGTCAATCATCCAGATAAGGGAAGACGTACACTCCCTCTCTCCTGAGGGCTGCAGCTACTGCTGCTAAGCACTTGGTAAAGACTCACGGTACAGAGAACAAGCCAAAGGGCAGCACTTTGAACTGGTAGTGTTCTCCCTGAAAAAGGAACTGGAAAAAGCTCCTGTAAAGAGGGAACACAGATATGTGCAGGTAGGTATCCTACCTGTCCAGCTTGCTTAGCCAGTTGCCCTGCTTGAGCAAGGGCATCATATCGGGCAATGTTACCATGTGGAACTTTTTGTACTTTACATACAGATTGGGGTCTTTTAGATGCAGAATAGGCCTAAAATCTCGGATCCTTTTGGGAACCAGAAAGAACCCAGAATAAAATCCTTTGTTACTCTGATGCCTGGTCACTGGCTCTATGGCCTGCTTGTGCAGGAGGGACTGTACTTCCTCCTGGAGCAGAGGCAAGTGGGCTGGAGGATAGTGACTGGAGGCTGCTGGAGGTGTCTCTGGGGGATATTCCATGAGCTCTGAGGTAAGATCATTTTCTACGAGTTGCAGAATCTAAGCACTGAAGTTATGATCCTCCATCATTCACAATCATAGAAGTAAACGTGGTAAGGATCTCATTGAGACCCATGAACATCTAATCCTGCGTCAACGGCGGGAGGGGGGGTGATGGAGCTGGGAGTGAAGGCTCAATGGCAGGGCCCTGAGAGCCTGAAGATGTAGTTGCCCTAGGGCCTGGAGAAGCATCAGGCTGCGTCAGGATGGTTGTTGATGATGGGGCCGACGACCCTGAGGTCGATGACCAGCCGCCCCGGGAATCGGGCAGTGGAGCTGTTGGTATGGGCCTGGTAGATGCAGAGGGCTGGAAATTGGATTTGTGGATTGATGCCGCAGCCATCAACGAAGTTCCCCGGGGAGAAGAAGATGAGGAAGCCACTGGGGAGCAGGAACGCTGCCAGGGGGAGCAATCCCGATCTCAGTCTCTTTTATGACTTTTCATTGAGGACTTGTCTCAGGCCTTGAAGGCCTGGGAGCTCAACGACCTTGCCAGCAATTCAGAGGCTGGGACCCTGGAGGACCCCTGCCCAGAACTGGCTACCTGATGTTCAATTAGGAAATTTTTAAGAGCCTTCTTGCATTGCCTGAAGGTTGTTTGATTAAACTTCTGGCAGTAGCTGGCTCTGTGACACTGAGCGATGGGGTTAGCTCAGCATGCTTGCGACCCAGGTTCGCGCCCCGAGCCCGGGTGTCAGGAGCGGAGACTGGCAGGGAAGGAATACAGAGCATCCATTGGACGCTTCCTTCCCGAGGGGTGGGACGAGTCTACAGATACCTGGGGAAGATTGGGTGAAGTCCTAGACGTCGTGCTGTCTTGACATGATGTTGGACTTCCCTGCCCCATGGTTGCCTCTGACCAATAGGCTACAGGGAAGGTGGTAGGGGAGAAAATGGGAACAATTGCCCCTCGGTTGACAAGATGACGGCTGCCGGTACCATCACTGCAGAACAAGGAACTGTCTGCTCTGGCACCTCCCTACCACACCCAGGATACGAAGCTGTGCCTTGCTGAAATTTCCTCTGAGGAAGAGTAGGACCCTTCTGACGCTGGGATATGTTAGGTTACCAGGGGACAGTGCTGGTGCAGAGGCGGATGGCAACAAGTGAAAGCAGTGGCTGGGGGCTTGGTGGCCCGAAGGAGATGCCGACCAAGGGGCCAGAGCAGGAGCAAAAAGAAACAAACAAAAAAAAACTTCTGGCAGTGCTCACAGTCAGAAACTTCTTGGTCAGGTCCAAGAATGCAGATACAAAGAATGCTTGTCTGTGGAGGCAATCTTCTTTCCGCAGTGACGGAAAAAGACGTAGAAGGAGTAGTTCTCGACATAACCAAAATAAAGGAATCTCTAAGGAAAAGAAATTCCAAAAAGTTTGTACGCAAAAAGGCACAAAATTGCATCGGAGCTTCTGTGGAGACCCATGTAGACTGAGTCGAAGGTGGGAAAGAACTGAGGAGGGAGCAGGGTCATTGACGCCTTTACAGGTGACATCGTAACACGACGTAGGCGTGGGCGGCCCCAGTTGTACTGCTAAAAATCTTCCACGTGGATTCCCCTTCACCAACGACAAAGTTTCTACAGTGTGACCTGATGACTAAGATACCCCCTGAAGAAGATATAAAAGATCCCGTTTGCTTAAAATAACCCAGTTTGGACATGAATTTGTTATACCTCCAAGTTCTGCTAACCCCTTTATCCATAGCTTTGTTAGTCTTGCCATGTACCAGAGAATGCCCAGAGGTCACCTCAGTGCTCCGGAGGTCAAGCAAGTGGACTTTGTGTTTCTTGGTGTGGGACCGTTCCCAGGCGACTGTAACATTCCTTGATACCCCTAGACAGCTGGGAGGGTCCACTCTACATAACAGACAGTTTTTGTTTGTGGAGTTTGAAAATTCTAGTCTTCTTCATTTTGATCCAAGTTTCTATCCATTACATTTTTGATTTTAAAGGTGATGATTGCAGTTACCTTCAATTACTCCTTTGTTCATTCTTGAGCCCTTACCACTCACTCCTTGTTTAGCTATGTAGATCAGCCCAGATGTCCTGTAGTTTCAAATGAGCAATTCTATGGTTGAGAAGCGTGGATGTTTGCGCAAACAAATATGAAAATTACATACTCACTGTAATTCTAGATCTTCTAGGAATATCTTCACTACTGATTCACACTAACGGGTTTTAGCTGAGGTGATAGGACCCAGCAGGAGCCAGAACTTTTCAGGAGGGCTGGCACTGAGGCAAGCTGTGCACATGCATGGTGCCATAAGACTGGCTCGTGCCACATGGCTTACCTCGGCACCAGCCCTCAATCGCCTCAGTACCTTTTTTTACTGAGTAGATGCAGCATAACTTAACAAGCACTCATGCATTAAACCCAAGGGCATAAGATAGCCCAGATGACCCATGTGAGAAAAGTCAACAAACCATTAACACAGTGTCTTTACAGCCCAAATCATGAACAATGGGAAAAGCCAAACAAAACATACTGGCGTGAGCCTGGGCGATGCGGGTGAATGTGTGAATCAATGATCAAGATACTCCAAGAAGATCAAGAATTACGGTATGTGATTATAATAACTGATGACCCCCGATATCAACCCATTTTTGAGACCTGTAAAAAGTCGTATCAACCCATGAGTTGATACGGCAAAGTCGTATCAACCCGCGAGTTGATACAGCTTTTACTGTCTCGCACTGGGCTGTCTCTAGCAGGCTAGCCCAACACTCCAAGGCTCCATGAGACTGTCCTCATACAGTTCAACGGCCTCAAAGTTCAAAACAGTTCACAGTTCCGACCAAAATGTTACAGGCTTTATTCAGTTATTTATTTATTTAGTTTTTGTTGACTGGCTACGTGCACTACACAAATTCTGCCTATTTTCTGGCACGACCCGGGGGAAGGAGAGACAGGTGAATACCAACTGGCTTTGAACCAGATTAACCTGTTGGTGTTTTAGTGAATGTTGGGAAATTTGGTCAGGGCACCAGGGAAATTCCTTGTTCACTTTGCACCAGTTATTATGAAAAATAAAACATATGAAGGTGTATGATCTGCAGTTTTTTACACACCCTCGGTGTGTGATAATATATAAACCTCTCAAGCTTCGTTCTTGAGATTTATATATTATCACACACCATGGGCATGTAAAAAAACTGCATATCACACACCTGCATATGCATTATTCTCTATTTCATATCTTCCTGTAATCAATCTTTACCACTGATTCACACTAATGGGTTAGAGTACCAAGCTCAGACAAAATCCCCAAGACTAGGGCGGTAGGATCCAAGCTCACTCAGGACAAAAGTCCAGTCAGGATAATTCTGACAAAGGTGGCATGTTGCCTGGCATGGGCATCCAAGGCATAGTGCTTAACAAATGTGTGCACTGGGCTCCAAGTCACACCTCTGCAAATGTCACCAATAGGCACACAGTAAAATCTCTACCAGGGATGTGGCAACTGCTGCAGTGGAGTAAATACATCCCTGACCTTCCAGCTTGACCTGCACCATGGCATAGTAGTGGTGTGGACAGCTCACAATCCAGGCATAATGGTAGTTTACTCACCTGGTAAAGGTGATTGTGGGGGTATACATCTCTGAGGCACTCCACCTCCTTACACCTGGGTATTGTGTCCATTTACGAACATACGAACATACGAAATTTGCCAGCAGATAAAGGCCTAGAGGTCTATCAAGTCTGCTCGAATGTGCAGCTAGCACCCCTTATTCCGCAGCTGCCCCTCCCTTCCACCCTTCCCCTTCATTAACCCTCCCCCTTTTCCTGTCCCATCTTCGTTTGAAGCAGTCCACTGTTCTACTGCATACCACTTCAGCAGGTAATGCATTCCACCCAGCCACCACCCTCTCTGTAAAAAAGCGTCTCCTCATCTCCTCCTGAACCTTCCTCGCTCCAGTCTCATATCGTGGCCCTCCCTCCTTACTTTGAACAGCCCCTCTGTACCCATCTTGTTTATTCCTTTCATGTATTTAAAGGTTTCAATCATGTCACCCCTGTCTCTCCTCTCCTCCAGTGAGTACATGTTCAACTCCTTCAACCTCCTCTCATATGATAAGTCCCCCAGCCCCTTGATCATCTTTGTCACTCTGCGCTGCACCCCATCCAGTAACTTAATGTCCCTCTTCAGATACGGACGCCAGTACTGCACGCAGTACTCCAGGTGTGGTCTAACTAATGACCTATACAGCGGCAGAATCACCTCCTCCCTCCTCGAGAATATACCCCTTGCAATACAACCCAGCATTTTGTTGGCCTTTGCAGCTGCCTTCCTACATTGTGCCGAGCTGTTCATTAACCCGGTAATGAGCACACCCAGATCCTTATCCTCCTCTGTCTGGGCTAGCTGCACTCCCCCTAGCTGGTAACTCCTCCTTGGGTTCTTCATCCCAAAATGCAGCACCTTGCACTTTTTGGCATTAAAGCCCAGTTGTCACGTGTCTGACCAGGTTTCAAGCTTTGCCAGATCATCCTGCAACCCCTGCCATCCCCATAGGTCATCCACCACCGCGCCTACCTTGGTATCATCAGCAAACAGACTGATCTTGCTCTTAATGTCCCATGATATGTCTGCAATTAATATCCCAAACAACACTGGTCCCTATGGAACACCGCTCATCACTGCCTTTGGGTGTGAGAGCTCCCCACCCACCACCACCCTCTGTTGCCTTCCCTGCAGCCAGTTTCCTACACATCTCACCAGCTTTGCGCCCACCCCTGTGCCTACTAACTTCCTTCCCAGCCTTCCATGTGGCACTGAGTCGAATGCCTTACTGAAGTCCAGATACAGGACATCCACTGCATGGCCCCTGTCCAGTTGCCTAGTTACCCAGTCATAGAACTCGACCAGGTTGGTTTGGCAGGATCTGCCACATATGAAGCCGGCTGTCTGCTGTCCTGTAGTCCTTGGCCTCTGGGGACTGCCGCCAGCCCTCTCCTTCAGGATAGTCTCCATTAGCTTACCCACGATGGATGTGAGGCTCACTGGTCTGTAGTTTCCCGGTTCATCCTTGGGGCCACTCTTGTGGAGGGGCACCACATGAGCCATCCTCCAGTCCTGAGTTACACACCCCAAATGTAGTGAGGCATTAAATAGGTCTGCCAAAGGTCCTGCAAGGACCTCTGCCAGCTCCTTCAGTACCCTGGGGTGGATGCCATCTGGGCCTGGCGCCTTGTCCACCCTCAGTGCCTTCAAACCCTCTCAAACTCTGCTCTCCATGATTTCCCCATCTGTCACCACTCCCCCAATTCTGCCATTTCTCCCACCTTGGGTGTCACCCCCCTCTTCTCTTTAGTAAATACTGAGCAGAAGTACTCATTTAGTGCTTCCGCCTTATCGCGCCCTGCTTCCACCCAACCCCCCTACTTCCCAATCCTTACTATGTGGTCCTTACAACACCTTTTCTCCCTGATGTATTTAAAGAAGTCCTTCTCCCCTTCTTAATGCCTTGTGCCAGCCTGAGTTCCGTAGATGCTTTGGCTCCCCTTACTGCCCTTGTCACCTCCTTCAATTCTGTCAAGTACTCCTCCCTGTCCTCCCCCTCTCCCTGTTTTCTTGTACTTCTTAAAGGCAGCTCTTTTCCTCCTTACCTTTTCCATGACCTCCTTGCTCAACCAGATCGGTTTCTTAGCCCTAGCCTTCTTGCTCTGGGCTTTACAGCAGGTTTTGGTTGCCTCCACTATCCCCAGCTTTATGAGCTCCCACCTCTGGTTAGTGTCCATACTAGACCGAATTCTGGCCAGGTACCCTTTTACCACTTCCCCCATCCTCCCAAAGTTGGCCCTCCTGAAGTCCAGCACTATTGTGCCAGATTCCACTCCTTCCTTGCCCATATCCAATGTGAGCCATACTGGGCGGTGGTCACTCCCTGACAGCGGTTCCTCCACTGTAAATTCTCTCACAGAGTCCCCATTTGCCAGCACAAGGTCAAGGGTATTTCCTAACCTGGTTGGTTCACTGATCATTTGCAGCAGGAAGCTGTCCAGGAAGGCATCCAGCAGTACCTGCTCCCTTCTGTTCCTGGTTGTTGGGGTGCTCCAGTCCACTCCTGGCATGTTGAAGTCCCTCACAATCACCACATTACCCTTCTCACAGGTCCTCCTGATCTGTCCCGCTAGTTCACTTGATAGGCAGCTGATGCACATGCGACTTCAAAGGAAGTCCGTCCCCTCTTCCCTGTGATGCTGCCTCTCCTGAATCAGTTTGATGTCTTCCAAAGCTGTACCTACTAAGAAATTGCAGTCTCTTGACCTGTTATGTATCCTTATGCTTGAAATAAACATGCAAACACATATGCATATTGATATTACTGTACATAAGAAACCACACACTTTAGTAGAATCAAACACACCCTGGACCAGAGTCCATTTATTTCCTATTTCATGCAAACTAGTACTAACCGGCCGATACAGCATGCCGGTGATAAACTGAATGGGCAGAGGAATTACCTCATCAGGTCTGACTATGTGGGTGGGCTGTGGAGTGCCTCAGAGATGTATATCCCCACAATCACCTTTACCAGGTGAGTAAACTACCATTGTGGGGGATAATCTCCGAGGCACTCCACCTCCTTACACCTGGGTAACAATTTAAATAGCAGTACCCGAACAAATGGGTGGGCAGTCAGACCAGTTATTCTTTCACTTCTGCCCTAGCGGCTAGCAGTACTGCTCTACCAAAGTTGGCTTTTGCCTCCATAGACACATCTACTCTACAGTGTCTTGTAAAAGTATGTGGGGATGCCCATGTGGCGGCTGCACAAATTTCATCTACTGAGGCTATGTTCCTTTCTGCCCAAGATGTGGCTATAGCTCTAGTAGAGTGGGCTTTGACACCAGTAGGTGGTTCTTTATTTGTTGCCTTATATGCTTCGGCGATTGCTGACTTTAGCCAGGTGGCTATAGTGGATCTTGTCGCTGCTTGTCCCTTCCTGTGACCTTGGGTGATAATGAATAGGCGGTCTGTTAATCTGATGTCCGCTGTCCTGGTGAGGTATGTCGAGAGTACCCTCTTCATTCCTAGTAGTTGCGGTTGAGGCCCCTGGTCCACTTCTTCCGCCAGCATGTATGCCGGGATCTCTATGTTCTGTTTGGTATGGAACATTGAGCATATTTTGGGTATGAATGTGGGTATGGTTCTTAAAGTGACTTTGTCTTCATGAAACACTAGAAAGGGTGTTCTACATGAAAGGGTTTGTATTTCGCTGATGCATCTGGCTGAACAAATAGCAACTAGGAGTATAGTTTTTAGTGTTGCCCATTGTAGATCGATAGTCTTCAGTGGCTCAAATGGTGTGTCCGTCATTGCCCTCAGTACCAGGGTGAGGTCCCATGGGGCTGTAAACTGCTTGATCTTTGGATGGATATTTGCAGTTGCTTTGAGGAAACATATGATATCTCTGTGTGACCCTGGGGTAGTCCCTTCTACGGGACCCCTGGCTGCTCCAACCGCTGCCACTTGTACTCGTAGAGATGCTGGTGATAACCCCTTGTCCAGACTGTCTTGTAGGAAAAGCAGTATATTGGCTACTGACGCTGTTAATGGGTCTATTCCTTTCTTCATGCACCACTTATGAAATACCTTCCAGTATCTTTGGTATGTCAATGTCTTGGATGTCCTTCTGGAATTTGCCATTGTGTTGATGACTATGGGGTGATAGCCTGCTTTTAGCAATCTCTCGCTTTCAGGAGCCAGGCCGTCAGCTTGAGGTTTGTTGGATTGGGATGAAACTCTAAGTTGCTGATAGCGTGTCCACTCCCATGGATTTGTAATCCTGAAATTGGGAGTAAAACCTGGGGCTCTGGTAGTTTTTGTGGGATGCCATTAGGCCGATCTCTATTGAGCACCAATGGTTGTTGATGGACTGGAATATCCGTGGGTGGAGCATCCATTCTCCTGGGTATATCCATTGTCAGCTGAGCCAGTCCGCCGTGGTGTTCAATTTGCCTGCTAGGTGAAAGGCTGTCAAGCTTGCGAGATTTTTCTGTGCCCAAGGGATTCGTTTTTTTGCCTCTTTTTGCATTGTTCTGCTTCTTGTTCCCCCGTTTGTTGATGTATGCTACGGTCACTTGATTGTCTGACCGAATCAGTAAATTTCTTCCTTGTACCTCCGTTATGAAATGTAGCAAAGCCCTGAACACCGCCCTTATTTCTAATACATTTATTGACCACTTTCCCTGTGCTGTTTTTTTACCCGTTGTTGCACCCCAGCCTGTCAGACTGGCATCGGTGTCCACCTGAATGTCTATCTGGATGTCTAGTGGCATACCTTTTAGTAAGTTGTCCCTTACTGACCACCACTGTAATGAACATGCAATTTTTGTTGGGAGAAGCACCCTTTTTGTGAAATCCAAATTGTATGTGTGACCTTGTAAGGAATGATAGCAGTGGTCTCATGTGCCATCTTGCCCATGGGATGGTGTCTATACAGGACGACATGAGGCCTAATGTATAGGAAATAGCTTCTAACGATGGTTGTTTTGTGGTTCTTAGTTTGTTTACTGTGGCTAGTAGGGTTGAGATCCTTTGTTCTGACGACTGGACCCTTCCTTCTGTAGCGTCTATGAGGTTGCCTAGGTATTCCAGCCTTCTGCAAGGTGTGAGTTGGCCCTTCTCCTGATTTATGACCCAACAGTGAGTTTCGAGGCATTGAATTGCAATTCTTGTCTCCCTTGTGGATTGCTGGATTTATCTTGTTCTGATCAGCCAATCGTCCAGGTAGGGTATTACTTGTATTCTTTGCTCCCTTAGTTTCAAGGCGAGCACTATGGACACCTTCGTAAACTCTCTGGGCGCAGAAGCCAGGGCGAAGGAGAGTACCTTGTATTGGAAGTGTTTCCCCATGATATGGAATCTGAGAAACTTCTGGTGAGATGGTCTTATGAGAATGTGGAGGTAAGCGTCTTTCAAGTCTATGGAAGTAAGCACATCCCCTGGACGGAGCATTTTAAGGTGGATCTTATTGTCTCCATCTTGAAAGGTCTGTATTTTACACTTCTGTTTAGGAATTTTAGATTGAGTACCGGTCGGAGGTCGCCTGTCTGTTTTGGTACCGTGAAGAGGATGGAGTAGACTCCCTGACCCTCCTCTGCTGGGGGAACCCTCATGATTGCATTGTTGTCTGACAACTCCCTTAGAATGTTTTGTAATTTTTGAGGAGTTGCCTTGTGTCTTGGTACTGGTGATGTTATCAGCCTGTTCATTCTTGGTCTTTCTGCAAACTCTATTGCATAACCATCTTGAATTATTTCTAGGACCCATTTGTCCTGAGTGGTTTTTGTCCATTCATGAAAGAACTTGCTTAGTCGGGTGCCCACTGGTATCTTGGGCATAGGCTCGCAACAGGGATAGTCATTGTTTGCTGTGACCCGTTCTTCTGTGCTGGTAGGAACCTCTTGCCCTGCTCTGTGTTCCCCTACCTCGATATCTACTGTACGCGCTAAAATTTATTCTGTAACCCTGCCCCCTGTATGATGTCTGACCTCTACACCTGTCCCGAAAGGAATGTGCACGATTTGTGTGCCTGGCTGGGAGATACATGGAGTTATTTACTATGTCTTTCCCCAGTGCCTTCCCGTCCTCTTTTCCTTTCAAGTATTTCTCCAGTCCTTGTCCAAATAAAAGACTGCCCCTACATGGTAATTTTAGAAGGAGTGATTTTGACTCAGCATCTGCGTTCCACAGCTTCATTCATATATATCTCCTGGCTCTGTTCAGAAGCGTGGCGGCTCTGGCATTGATCTTCAGAGAGTCCGCTGCCATATCTGCCAGATATTTCGTAGACAGAATGGCATTGTCGAGCAAGTGTGACTCCGAAGTCTTGGCTGAAATTGATTTCTGAGCCTCTTGTAACCATTTGAGCTGAGCCCTAGTGGCATAAATGGCTGTGGTAGCTGACCTAGCCCCCAGACCTGCTAGCTCAAAATTCTTCTTTAAAATGTCCTCCAACTTCCTGTCCACTGGGTCTCTCAGTACTGATGTGGATTCTGTCGGCAGGACAACCTTTTTAATGAGGGAGGCTATTTGAGGGTCCACGCCCGGAGGTGTGCACCATAATGCTAGTTTGTCAGCTTCCAGGGGGTACATTTTATCCCATGATCTGCGTTCTGGGATTCGGGCAGGGTCTGCGGATTCCCGTTCTTTTTTTACTATCTCATTAATGGCCTCGCATACAGGACATTTTTCGGATGCTTTTGCTGCCGGTTGTAAAGAAGGCAGCAGTTTAGACAGTGGAAGGGGTGTGGATGGGGACTTGAATCCCACTGTGGCCATAATGCTGCAAACTAGTGTGGGTATCTGCTCAGGAAAACACCACTTAGCCGTGAGTGATTGAGGGTCTGTCTCCTTATCCTCCTCATCCTCCGAGTTGGGCTTGGAGTGGGAAGGCGGCTCTGTTGCATTAGTGTTGGATTTGTCCGTTAGGTTATGTGTGGTGGTGCCGTGAGCATGAGGTATGTGGGGTCTTGCAGAGATCTCTACTAACTTGTCCCACATAGCTGACATGAGTTGCTGTTGTATCTGAAGGACTTGTTGGTTCTGGAGAACAATGGCATTGGTGTCAATGTTACTAGCTGAGGTAGACGGGATGGCCTGTGTGACCTCGGTTGTATCCTGCCGCTCACTGTGGTTATCCAACATGTCCTCGTCTGCTGCATGTGCAGATGAAGGTGGATCTTTAGCACTAGAAGCACATATGTAACCCAGCTGTGCAGAAGGGATAGGCACATTGCAGAGTCTGCAGCTTTTTGTCTTTCCCATGTCTGCGGAGGAATGGGACACAAATGGGAATTGTTTTAAGGGTCATAGTAAGAATCACTTGTAAAAGAATGTAGATTACCACTGGTAATAATATTTTCTGCAGCCGTACCCCAACTTTTAAAAATGGAGCAGAGGTTTCATCCAAAAATATCTGCAGCACCGCTAGTGCTTCCCATAATTGCCATTGTCCCTTTAAGGGCCAGTAATTCTGTGCCTTAAGTCGTAACTAAAGGCTTAAATAGTATGTCTGTGCTGGACATGTGAGCACCCATAATTCTATGCCTAGGTGAAACTGAGGGGCTGAAACAGTATTTCTGTGATGGTATGTGAGCCCCCAGAAAGCACTATTTGTTATTTAATGGGGTAGTGTGTAAGTTGTCCCCTTTAAAAGTCACTCTCCATACCTTGCCCTGCCCTAATGAAATGGCAGTGCCTAACACTAAACCCCTAGGTGAAGTGCTTGGGATGTGGAAGCAAACCAGCCTGCTTTGAAAATTTAGCTGCCTGGACAATGCATACAGTGTGAGGACGAAAAGGGGACAAGAGTGAGGCAGGAGGCCTTGAATACTTGCTCTAGCGTGAGTCTCCCGATAGCACTGCCATGCACAAGATGGCATCGGCGAGGAGCGATCATACAGCAGATCCTCAATCGCAGCGAACTGAAAGAACGGAGAGCGATGCATGAAATCGAGACCAAGTGCAACACGGCAACGGACCAGCGAGGGGAGAGAAGGGGGACAGGAACCCAGCAGACAAGGACAAAATTGCCAACACCCTCCCCGAATACACAAGTGATGGGGAGGTGTGAAGGCAACGCCATGTTAGGACGCCAAGTCTGTAGGACGCTCGGACAGCCGTGGATGCAGTACAATATCCAAAGTACACTGTAGGAAACTATTGAGACTGCCAGGTGGGCCCCCAAATAACGCCAATGATATTTAACACTGTGTTACTGACCCAGCACCCTAGGATGCAGAGAAAACAAGCAGGGGGATTCCCAGAGAAGTAAAAATCAAGGGACTGAACCTGTGGTCACTGGCAGGGACCACAAGATGCCCAGATGTTCCCATAAGAAAAATGTAAACGTGGAGAACACGAGTACTTTTGAAACCGCTAGCAGAGGTTTCAAATAGCACACAGCAGCTAATCTAGTCATATTTTCGAACTTAGGTCTGCTAGCAGGAGACCTACACAAACACAGGCAAAACATATAGAATAGTGGATGGTTGACCATCCACAACAAGGCTGTGTTTCCATCGAGGGAGCTGATGATGTCATAGAGACCTCGAGAGCGAAGCTCGAGAGGTCTCCATGGCATCATCAAGTCCAGAGGTGGAAACACAGACTTGATTATGGATTTTCAACCATCCACTGTTTTTTACAGTATATGGTTCCCCCCAAATAAACATAAGGTCCATACCTTGCGTTAACACTCCTGCACTGGTCCTCACTCGAGTCCTGTCTCACAAGATAACGGTCCTCCTCACTACGATTACGGTCTGTTCCAGTCACGTCCCCAAATATAGCGATATGCCTCACTGCGGCCCCGCTCTGTTTTTACCATAACTGCCAGAGATTTAAAGAAAAAAATGCAAATTTATAGTTGGGACACACGGAGCCGATTATGGCAGTCCGTGTCCAAATTGACTGCTCGCCCAACCACTCGCTAAGTGGATCCGCCATTTTAGAATATATTTTTAAAATCACTGCCCGTTTCCACCAATCAGGTAGGAGCTCAAGGGGCAAAAGTTGTTGTACTATCGATGTGACATCACA
The DNA here is from genome assembly GCA_016271365.2 of Neoceratodus forsteri. Lineage (NCBI taxonomy): Eukaryota > Metazoa > Chordata > Ceratodontiformes > Ceratodontidae > Neoceratodus > Neoceratodus forsteri. The sequence continues at coordinate 457,828,564 of CM057453.1, read as the reverse complement.
ACGATAGTACAACAACTTTTTTGACCTTTGAACTGTCCTACAACAGGATTTGGAAAACCACTGTTTTCCATCCACAACAAACCCTAACCATATACTATAAGGTTTTTTTGTTTTGTTTTTTGGTCTGCAAAAACAGATGCCCCAAATAAGCTGCAAGAATTCAAACAGCTGTGCCCTAGGGTTCTGGTCAGTAGCTCTTGTAAATCGACTGTAGTTAAGAAACTTATACAAAGATTTTGCACATTTGACTAGATTTTTAATTACTGCAGTTCTATCTAGTATAAAATCATTCCATGACAAATTCATCAGACGCCCGTCACTCAGCCTGGATATTTGTAATGTAATTCAGTGCACATTTGGAATTCAGAATGCTAGGCCTACCTTAAGTATCTCAAATTCAAAAACTGCTGGGGAGCTGTTGTGATGCACCGCAACCTGTAAGATGCACAATTCAAACTGAGTCAGGAGAGGCTGCATCACTGGGAAGAGGGGACAGACTTCCTTTGAAGTCACATGTGCATCAGCAACCTATCAGGTGGACACAATACCCAGGTGTAAGGAGGTGGAGTGCCTCAGAGATTATCCCCCACAAATGCACTTGATGGTAACAGGCTGTCCATTTCGACTGAGATTGAAGGAGACAAAAAGTTGTCTGGATTACCTGAAGTCCTTAGTTCTGTCCAGATAAAACATTACAGAGACTCTTCAAAAACAGAGAAAGGAGAGTACACTCTCCTTCAGTCTGGCAGTTGGCAACATAGGTGAGCAGAACAAGTGGCTGATTCAGAGTAAACTCTTGTTTTAAACTCTGTATTTATTGGTTTAGCAATACAATGTACAAAATTCAAACCGGATGTGGTACATGAGAATAGTTTACATCACCATTGAGGGTGTCACCCCTTTAAATACATGCAGTTTTAAAATTCGTACCCATCAATAAGATACATCTTTGGAGGGTAAGGCTAAAAGACCCTTTAAAACCAATGTTATCCTGGGTTAATGCTGTTTAAATAAGCCCATGAGCTGCATGAGTACACTGAAAACTTAGCAAAAAGTAAATCGAGTCTCTGTTCCCTACCAGAGGAAATGAGGGTCATGCATCTACCAGATAGTAATACCCAAAAGGTATATATTCAAAACAGACATTTGCTCTGTAACAAGATATGGTGTAACAGACTTAACTATAACATTATCAAAACACATTTATATTCATTAGGACTAGAAAGAAAAAAGAAAAATAGCTCACCAAGAGCGTCCAGTAATAATATTCTGAAAATTTTTTTATACAAACGAGAATATAAGCCAGAGACATACATCTGAATGGTCGGTTAAAAACAACCCTCGCCAACCAGTAGAAACAACTTTTAGAAATCTCAGGCTGTTATAATAGTAAGAAACTGTCATTCTGAAATAATCAAAAATGTTCAGGCTTTCTAATTAGGACCTGCAGAAGTTTAGGCAGACCTGGGCAGGCTTTCTCCACAAACTGATCATGGATCCCTCAGATCCTCCTTGTCGTCAGACTGTGTTTGCTGCTCTCTGCGGCGCCTCGCTGGGAGATGCTGCTGGGCCCACTTTAAAGCCTCTGCTGGGTCAGAAAACAAGTATACTTTCCCCTGGTACACTAACTGTAGTCGGGTCTGGAACAGCATTCCATGAGGCACCTCAGCTTCCCTGAGGATGGCATGTACACCGGCAAATTTCTTCTTCTTTTGTTGAGTGGTGAAGCTAAGGTCTAGATATAGGTGGACCTGCTGTCCGTCGTACAGCAAAGTTCTTTTTTGTCTGGCCAATGTCAGTATGAAGTCCCTCATCTCTACTCCATCCAAAACCAGCACGATGGCCCTTGGTGTCTCAAAGGTTGTCTTGTCTTCCCCTCCAAGCCACTCTGTAAGCTTTCTGGATGCTTAGGCGACAATCCACAAGGGGTTGGGTCCAGTTGTTGCTTAAGCCATTCCAGCATAAACAGCCCCAGGTGGTCGTCCTCACTCCTCCCTGGCATGCCAATTACACATAGGTTAGCCGCTCTCACCTGATTTTCCAGATTTTCAAGGCGAGATTGCAGGTGCGTATGTTCTTTTATTAAGTTGGCAATAGCACCGAGGGAAGTTCAGATTGTTTACATGCCTCCGTTGCTTCTGTTTTAGTGAAGGTTGCCTCATTTTCCAATGTTGTGACTCTGTTAGTTAAAGTGTAAACTTTAGTCGCCAGTCCCTCTACTGAGGAGATTAACTGGGAGATTTCTGTACCCAGGCTTTGTAGCATTTCTTCACTGGTATCCGTAGGATCTGATGTTGCCTAGACAAAAAACGCACCGTCGATGGCCATCCTTCGCTGGGATCTGCCTCCCACACTCGCACTTATTTAAGTGCTCAGGAGACACCGACACCCGAGAAGACATCCGTCGAACTCGGCTGGGCAATGGCTGATGTCGGTCTCAGTAAACGGTGATAAGAGTGAGAAATAACGCTCAAAAGGCGGAAAAAATAACTGACGGGCAGCGGACTGACGTCGGGTACCTTCTGGCAAGAAAACCCATCGAAAAACGAGTTTGAAATCTTGATTAGAGAACAAAAATCCACAAGTTTGAGCTGCAATTGCAAGCAGAAGCTGTTCCTTCTTCTTCACGTGCAGGACACGGCAGGAAAGAACTGAGGTAGAGCTGGGTCCGCCCCCTCTTGTACCCTGACCGACACTGGGATGGGACTGGTGTCAGGGGCGGTCCCTGCTGTGTAGTGCTGGCACAAGTTTCACCGGAGGGTCCCAGTGCCTGTGGCGTAGTCCTGATTGTAATAACCTGCTGCAAGAGCTCCCACTCGAAGTAAGATCTGATGTTGCCTGGCCTACCATCGACTGCGTGGCTGGTGGTCCAGGAGCATTTTTGCTTCTGGCTCCCTCCTGCAGAGACTTATCTTTTTTGGGATTCCTCATACTTAAGAAGCAAATCTTCCAATTTCTAGTTTGTATTTTAACAACATTCTAGTCACCCGAACAAAATGTTATTTATAGTTTTTTTACTTAGAAAATTGCAGAGTGTTAGTCCATAGCGTCCATCTTGCTCATGCTCAACAGTGCCCCCCCATTCAGATGAAACTCTGACACGACTCTTGGTAGGAACCTAGAGTGTGTATGGAGAACTACCTTGTCATCATGGAAAACAGGGGGGACCTGTGATCGAGGCATGGATTTCAAACACTCTGTAAGCAGTGGTGATGGCCACTAGGAAAACTGCTTTCCAAGCTAAGAAAGTCTAGCTCAGTCGCAAGGTGCCCAAAAGGCTTGCAAGTGATCATATCCAGCACAAGGCTGATATCCCAGACAGCCACCGGCTTTCTGATGGGAGGCCTCATGTGTAAAATGCCCCAAAAGAGTCTCATAAAGAGTGAAAACTGTGCCAGGTAGAGGGTACTGACGGGCTCATGCTATGCAGAAACAGCACACAAGTGGATCCTGACAGTGGAATACTGCAAGCCAGCATCAGAAAGGTCCAGCAAGTACTCCAGAACCTTTAAAGGTGGTAATCCAGTGAAGTCCATACAGACACTGGTGCACCAAATGGAAAACCTTTGCCATTTGGCTGTGTAGGTCTTCTTAGTAGAAGGTTTACAGGTAGCCAAATGTATTTCAGAAACCCCCCTGAGACACCTTGTACCAGTTCATTTCTTTCTCTTCAGGAGCCAGGCCTGAAGGTGGAGGGAGCAGAGGTCAGGATGAACCAGGTGACCCTGAGTCAGATGTTCATCCTGAGTGAAAAAAAACTCAGTTTGCTGACTGACAGTCTGTTCAACTGAGGAAACCATATCTGTTGAAGCCAGCAGGGGATGATCAGCATCATCTTGCTCCCTTGCTTTTCCAGTTTGAGCAATCCTGCTCCATAAGAGGGATTAGTGGGAATGCATACAGAAACAGATTTTGCTAATGCAGGCTGAAAGCATCCTGACAGAAAACGCCATGTTGGGGATGTCTGGAGCAGAATCAAGGCAGTTTGGCATTGAGTGGGGATGCAGATAAACGGTCCACATCCAAGGTACCCCACTCGTCGAATAGTGATCTCACATCAGGAGCTACTGACCACTTGTGAGGATTGGCCTGTGTTCAGTTAAGCTCGTCTGCCAGCGTGTTCTGGACTCCAGGCAGATGGAAGGCTTGGAGCAGGATCCCCTGCTCCAGGCACCACTCCCAGACTCTCACTGCCTCCCTGCAGAGAGGGTAAGAGTGTGCTCCTCCTTGTTTGTCGATATAATAAATCACAGACTTGTTTGTCTATCTGAAGAAGGGCTGTTTTGTAGCTGACAAGATCCACTGGTTCTCGCAGGCCATACAAAACCAGCTCACATCTCCAACACACTGATGTGGAGATGCGTCTCTGATGGGTACCAGACACCTTGTGTTTAGAGACTCTGACCGTAGACTCTGTATTCCAACAGGGAAGCATCCATGGTAAGCGTGATCTGAGGCTCCGGTTGGGAGAAGGGAAGCACTACAGGAGACGGTCCTCCACTGGCCATCATGTGAGTGACCGAACCAGGGGCTTGGTCACCTGAATGGGGTAGGACTGAGGATGTAATGGCTGTGACCACTGTGCACTCAGCATGCACTTAGTTGTTCAGATGTGCAACCATGCCAGGAGCACTGAGAACTCCTAGGAGGCTAACAGACCTAGCAGCGTTGCATGTAGTGGACCTGTACAGTTTTGCACTCCATGATGTAGCATGCCATCTGCAGGACTGCCTGCATTCTGCTCTCTGGCAGAATGGCTCGGGCCTTCATAGTATCCAGAAAAGCTCCTATGTACAGCAGCTGCTGTGAGGGTTGGAGGTGAACTTTCTTTATATTCACCAGAACTCCCACGAAGGTGAGGAACTGAGTGGTCTTGGCTATTGTCTGTTCGGCCTCATGCCTGGATGGACTGGCTATCAGCCGATTGTCCAGGTAAGGGTAACTTGGACTCCTAGTTTTCTCAGGTGTGCTGCAAGTACTTTGTAAAGACTCAAGACATTGAGAAGAACCCAAAGGCAGGACTCTGAACTGGTAAGCTGCCCCAGCACGAAGAATCAGAGGTATCTGAGGCAGTTAGGGTCTACCAGAATGGGCAGGTATGCATCCTGCATTTCCAGGGAGCTAACCCATCTTGGAAGAAATACTTGTAAATTTCTTAATTCAAGAAACTGATGAGATTTCTGATGTTAAGGAAGGGGTGCATACCCCCTGTAAATGAACCAGCAGTCCGAGCCAGAATGCCTTCTGATGCAGATGCCTGCAGCAGCTGAGCGGACTAGAAGCAAATGCATCCAACTGGCTTAGAGCTGATGACTGCTGGACTAAATTCCATGAATGACAGACAGCAGAATTCTTTGTTTAGTCTCTGCCAGGAATTTAAGCAGGCTCCAAAGGGGAGTCATAATAGGAAAAATGCCATTGGTAGGTAGCAATCCACATGCCTAGGGTACCTGCTGCACAGACACATTTTCCAACAGTGTCAAACTTGCGTGATTCCTCATATGAGGGTGCACAGTGACTGCTTGGGAGAGAATGACCTTTGTTATTCACAGGGAGAACAACAATGGCATCAGCTAAGGCTGAGAAACATACACTGTACCATCTTGGGAGAAATGTATTTTTTTTAATCTGCTTGCACAGAGGTGGAATTGAAGTAGGCTTACTCCAGACCGTATTAAATAGGGTTTGACATGCAGGCAGAATGAGAGGACTAAATTGAATGGCATGGTAGAAATGTTTAACCACTGCAGACAGAGATGTTTACACTGATAACTGGCCGCAGACTCAAAATTAGGAGAAGAAAGAATCCAGAGGCACATCAGTAGGGCATGGGTCTGAAGCATCCACATTAAGAAGTCATCGCCGCCCTCAGAGAAGATGAGGTCAGGGTCAAAATAATCCCCGTTTACAACCTCCCCAAAGGGAGAGGCATGGAGAGGAGTGGATCGCATGCCCTCTAATCCAGAAACATGGCCCCAGCAAGACAAAAACACTGGCCCCAAAGATGAGGGGCCGGAGCCAGAGGCGGCACCAGAACTGAACTGAATATGGCACTAGGAGATCCCCTAAACTCAGGGTGGCACCAGGACCAGCACTGGAACTGGCGTCAGGCCAGGCCCCTAAGGGCCCAACCATGATGCCAGAACCAGACCCAGAGCCAACAACCCAGTTGGCACTGAAGGGACTGGCAATGGTATTGGGACAGTCAACCAAGTAACACAAGGTGGAGGTGTAGCCAGTGGGACAGGAGTCGGAGGCACAGTCACCGGCAAGGGTTGAAAGGCTGTTGCCAAAAACTCTACAAGTCTTGAGGGCCCCATGCACGGCTCCAGTACCACTGACCCTGAAGGGCCAGGGACCAGCTCCACTTGCAAGGACACATGAGCCTAACACAGTTCGGAAGTGCTACCCAACAGCGGAACTGCCCACTGGGGTACCCACTATACACAGAGGAGGACTCCAGGTCTAAGACCTCAGCATCCTAGTACCAGAGGCCCCAGCAACTGGCCAAGGCCCCCAGCTCCAGCAGTCCAACAGTCTTACAGCAGACCTCCCAGAAGGTGACCTCGAGTGGTACCATTTCTTCCCTTTCTGAAGGGAAGAGGATGAACTCAAGGTTGAGCGGCAGCAAGAACCCGGCTGGAATCGGGAATGGGCCTGCTCTTTTGTGCTTCAGTAGCACTGTCCTAGATCCCAGGCACAGGACCAACCGCTGTCAAAACCCTTCCCTGACTGAGAAAGTGGACTGGACATGCGCCTGCTGCAAAGCAGTCTGCCTGAAGAAGCTTCCTACCCACATCCTACAAGGCTGTTGAGCATAGGTTCGGTATGGCTGAGAGAAAACTGACAGAAATATTTGTGTAGTCACTAAACTTGAAAGAGGACTAACAAACTCTAGCTTTAAACACTAAAACTGAGAAGATCTGAATGTTGTCGTCATATAGACATGAGGTTCTGACTCCCAGCAGGCATGCAACATTGTTACTGATGCGAACTCGATAGCAGGAAAAAAGGAACTGAGGCGGCTGAGGGCTGGTGCTGAAGTAAGCCATGTGGCGCGAGACAGTCTAATGGCACTGCACACGTGCACAGCTTGCCTTGGTGCCAGCCCTCCTAAAAAGTTCTCGCTTCTACATGGTCCTAATGCCTCCAGCTAAGACCCATTAGTGTGAATCAATGATGAAGATTGATTAATGGAAGATCAGTGGGAAGGGTGTCTGTAAAGCACTGAGTGAAAACATCTTTCCCCAGATAGTTAAAAGGTTTGCACAGAGCTAACAAGATTGGTGGCACACAAATTAATGAATAGTGCATCTGTCAGCATATTGGTGCAGCCGCTGCTATATCCTGGATGTATGTTAAGGATCACCACTGTTGTCAAAGTCGACTCCAAATTCAATTTGGCTAAAATTTCCTGACCTCAGTTGGTCACTGTGGCTAATGTGTGATGTCTCTGCAGATCCATTTAACAATTAAAGTCTGTCAATTCTGGTCTCTGTTACATCCTCTCTCTCCTCAGCACACCAACACAGGAGCTAAAAGGATGGCCAGCATGCCTGAACATGGCAACTGGAGTTCCTACTGGAACGGGAAGAGCAAGTTTGGCACTACAACACACGTTTAGACATGTGACTCTGAAGCTCATGGCATGGCAGAGTGAGGAGGAGAAAGGACAGTGCAAGGAATCAGGCGGCCACCAGCACAGAGAACACATTCAGCTGTACAGCACAGCAACATGTGTTCCTGACCAAAAAAGTAAGTCTGCATTACATGACTCTAGCCAGAGACTTTTACCTGTGAGATCTGCTCTGCTACTTTTTTGCTTGGGATTCATGACATTTACTAGTAATGCTTCCTGTGTAACTGAAAAACTTTAAGCCATGCGACTAAGAAGTGAGATGTGCTGTGGCACAGATAGGTAGATTGCTCAACAGGAGACGGCTATGGCTAGACTTTTACAGTGTTTTTGGCAAATGAGATCATGCTAGCACAGAAGGTGCACAGTGCTGGAGACAGAGCAGAAAGAAAATTCTGAAAAGAAATCCAAGTATGAAAGAGATAATGCAAGAATATACAACTTTTAAGCGGAGCTGTCTGCAACTTTTTAACTGGCTTGTGCAAGATCCAGAAAACATGTTTTCCACATGCAAATTTTGTTCTGCAGCACAAAAAGATAATGTGTCAGGGAAATCAGATTACAAGCCCCAAAAAGATGATTTTGCGAAGTATGCAGGCAGCAGACATCCCAGGTATTTTTTTTTTGTGGAGGTGTCTTTTTGCGGGTGGGGGGCTGCTAGAAATATTTTGTTACTGAGCGTTTTATTATTATATCCTTGCACAGAGGTTGAAAGGCTACCCAGTGATGAAACAGGAATTCCAGACTGCAATCTACAAGGCCTACAGCAAAACAGAAGATGCATTTACGTGATAGGAAAAGAACAGGTTCCAACCAGTAAATTAAGACAGCTGATAAATCTACAAGTATTGAACTGTAAGTAGCCATTCAACAGGGCTGAAGACTGGTAAGTCAAATAACAGAAGCCGCAGCATCTCATTGTTTTATTTATTTACTGTAGGGATGTAGAGTTTTAAAGCCACTATACAAAGAATCTGCTGTTTGCACTCATGATTCCTTGGATGACTTCTAGAAAGTCACTGCAGATGTAATTGACAATGATGTTGATGGCGCTTTTAGTGCACTGCCATTTAGACTATTTTGGCTACAAACTGATGAAGCAACAGGCAGTGCAAACCTTTCAACAGTCGACTCATGATGTGGTTCAGATTTACAGATGGATGTAAGGGTAGCGTTAGGTCACATTTCTTTTTATTAAGTAAGCTGTAAGTAAGCAGCAAGGTTGCATTTCAATTAACATTAGAAGGCTGTAGCATCTGAAGTGGAAGCTGGAAATTTAGACAGTGCACACTGTACTGGAATGGAAACAAATGGTGCAGAAGCCACGACTGGTGAAAATAATGGTGTTACAACTAAGTTTACAGCAGATCATAGCCCATTTTAGTTACCAATCACTGCTCAACACACAGGCTTGCTTTAGCTTCAGAAAAATCTGCAAATAAAGTGCCTTATGCTTTAAAATACATTGACAATGTAAGCATAATTGGGAAACTCTTGAAATATCCTCCAAAAACGGGATTCAGATTTTAGAAAACACTAAAGATGGCTGGCCCACCAGTGAAGCAGTAGCGTTACTGCTTGAGATGACGAAGCAGGTTTGGAAACAGGCCTGGATCAGAGGGCTGCCCAGGGGGAGGTTAGATGAGCATCCCTAGAGGACACTCCACTTCAGGGAGGGAAGGTTCGGGTCTCACTGCAGTGCCGCCACCTGGGTGACTACAGGTAGTGGTGCAGCAGCAGCCAAAGCTCAGGGAGGGTGGACACTGGCATACTCAAGCACGTGTGCAAGCACATGTGGTGAGTGCCCCATGAATGTCCTGGGGACTTGGGGAAGAAAAACAGGAAAAAACCCTGGCCTGAGCAGGACGACACCCACCTCACATTGCAGGCCCCGCACTGTTGACCGATGTGCTCTCCCAACACCACACTTCTGCAACTCCACTGGGGGGCGTGTGTCCCCCCCCAGTGGCCCCGCTTGGGGGTAAGCCAGGGAAGAACATGCAAGAGGTAAGTCCCAGAGAAGGTAGTTGATGAGGCTCGGTGTCAGGCAGGGCAGATGGCAGGCAGGTCAGAACAGAAGGGGGGAAAGTATACTAAAGAAAAAAGAAAGAAAACAGTAAAGTAATATACAAAGAGGAGCATGCTAAAAGGATGAGACAAATCTTCACAAGATGGTTATCTTTTAATGACAGTGTGCAGGGGTTTGCAAGTCGTTTGGAAAGCCTCATCTCATGTGTTGTGAGTATAAAGTCAGACAATACACAGAAGGTCATTGTAGAGGATCTCTGCAAAAATGAAGCTTCATCCAAATTCATTGTAATTACAATACAGTTGGCACTGCATACAGCGGATGTATCCGTCATATGCAGTGTTGTCCATTATAAGCAGGGTCTGTCTAAGCAGTCTCCCTGACAGCAGACAAAGCAGTAGTAATGATCTGTGTTTTTGTGCAAGTTTAATACAGAATCTATTCCTCCACCCTAGGATCATTTTAATCAAAAGCAAAAACACACAGAAATGAAAGGGAGATGATTAAATTAGTTAATCATTACATTTTATTGAATTAAAAAAAAAATATGTTTGCAGCACTTTGACTCAGCTGCCTGCTGTAGCTCTCATGTATGGTCAGTCTTCAGGTCTCTTTGGAGCGCTCAGTCTTCAGTACTTCTCTCTGGCTTTTGAACTGAATGACACTCCTAAGCAGCCTGTCTTTGGGGAGAATTAAACCACTAGTAGATTTTGGGATACCGTCGTCAGCAGCTAAGTTGCAAAGACTTAATTTGGGCATCTACTTGATTTTCTGAAACATTTTGATCTTCCGAGTCAGGGAGATGGCAGCCCATTTCGTAGTTGGTACAGAGATCCCAGAAGTGGAAGAAAGTGAAGCCTGTGACATCTTGCTATTTTGTTAAGTCCAGCCATAGAACACTACAATGGCTAAGAAACAGAGCAGACAGGAATGGATGGACATGGGCAGGTAGGTCTCATAGAGGGCACAGTCAACTACTATCAGCTGTGATAGGCTGCTAACTGGTAAAAAACGAGGGTTTAAAATGTTCCGTGAATAGAGAGCAGCTGACGATAATCAACTGCTAATGGGGAAAAGTAACACCTGAAGTCAAGTCTGGCGGATGCTATAGGTGGCATTACTAGTATGCTGTAAACATCAGATTTATACGGTGTTTCAATGGGGACAGCTTGGGAAACCTAAAAATGTCTGCTATATATAACGGCGGACATTATAAGTGGTACCAACTATACTTACTTTCTGGCATATGGAATTGCAATTCTTGCTGCATGCAAGTAAAGAGTCATGAATACTCCAAAATCTGACCTAAAACTGACAGCTCATGTGCTGCACTGAGTGGTGTGCTTCATAACAACAGTCCTCATTTCCAAGAATTTCAGAAACTTGTTTCTCCGCCACCAGGCATGAGAATGAGGAAACCGAATCGACTTATTTTAAGTTTCACAAAATCAGTGATAACATACCAACAAAGAGAGAAAGTTAATAGTACCATGTCAAAGTTTACAGAACACAGTTGCAGGAATTAAAAAATAGTTCCCAGATACTGGCTTCATAGTTTTTCCATGTTTGATCCAGAACACTTGCTTGGCTCTGAAGAATGTCTGGACTAAGGTAAATAAAGGCCTAACCTTTAGACTGCTAACAGAATTAGAATGCACTGGAGTTCCAGATGGATACATCAGTCCATGGTCCTGTAAGGGTTTTAAAGTTCTTATTAAACAATTTGGTAACAACAAAGCATTCTGGAAAAGGAACAGTCACAATGCTCTCATCGACCCTGACTCTACCAAACTAGATCTTGATATGGAGGAGTTCGTCAGCCAGATTTTTTTTTTAATACACGTTTACTGGGTTTTCCACCTTATAATACAGACGTCACAATCTCGGCACCCAGCCAGCCACCGACCGAGACCAGGACGCCCGCCTGCAGCTCCTTGGAAGCTGCCTGCCCTTGAACAGGGCTGCTTCAGCTCCCCCACGGTCAGCCAGCACCCAGCCAGCCACCGACCGAGACCAGGGCATCGCCTGCAGCTCCTTGGAAGCTGCCTGCCCTGAACAGGGCTGCTTCAGCTCCCCACAGTCGGCCCGGCACCCAGCCAGCCACCGACCGAGACAGGGCGCCGCCTGCAGCCTCCTTGGAAGCTGCCTGCCCTTGAACAGGGCTGCTTCAGCTCCCCCACGGTCGGCCGGCACCCAGCCAGCCACCGACCGAGACCAGGACGCCCGCCTGCAGCTCCTTGGAAGCTGCCTGCCCTTGAACAGGGCTGCTTCTGCTCCCCCACAGTCGGCCGGCACCCAGCCAGCCACCGACCGAGACCAGGACGCCTGCCTGCAGCTCCTTGGAAGGTACGGAACAGCGCAGCCAATTGGAACACAGGTGCTTCCAGCAAACCCGCTCTGATTGGCCAGGACTTTCCCTCTGCTTCAGCCATCTGGCACTGTTAACAAGTAGATTTTCGATAGAACTGAGCACATTTCAACTTTGTAATAGAATTTTTTCAACTGTATTAGTTGGATTGTAATTTCTACTAGAGTTTTAAAGTGCTTATACCTCGAGTGCTCTTCCTGCAGCCCCCCATCCAAGCACTCTGCCTTGGCGCAGAAAAGTCTAACTACCTTTTGTCTTACTAAACTGCTCAGATCTAACCCATCCTAACCTCTATGCTATTTAAGACCTGCTCTTTTTTCTTCTCTCCAGCTGCTTGCCCTTGAACAGGGCTGCTTCAGCTCCCCCATGGTCGGCCGGCACCCAGCCAGCCACCGACCGAGACCAGGACGCCTGCCTGCAGCTCCTTGGAAGGTACGGGACAGCGCAGCCAATTGGAACACGGGTGCTTCCAGCAAACCCGCTCTGATTGGCCAAGACTTTTCCCCTGCTTCAGCCACCTGGCACTGTTAACAAGTAGATTTTCAATAGAACTGAGCACATTTCAACTTTGTAATAGAATTTTTTGCTAGTTTTCCATTAGCAGGTTATACAGACCTGCCACTAGAGGGATTCTTGGTCTTTCTACACAAATCACTGTACCAATCATAACCCCACTTGCACTGCTTTGTTGTTGGCTGTCTAAACCCCGTCCTCGTATAACTGTCGACAGATGGTAAGTGTGCTTACAAAGGGCGAGGGCAGAAACTCCTTCCCAGAAATAAACCTCAGCCCCTGCGTCCATAGCTGGTAGCCTTGAATTGTACTGTGCAGGCCTTATTTTATTTACTTGGCGCATACCAATAACAAATCTCACTAACTTTCTTTCATCCTTAGTACATCCATCTCTCCTTCCTTCACAGCAGTTCTTGTTAGCTGACTGATAATTATCTCACAGGCTAGTGCTATGCCTCCAGCCAAGATGTGGATGTGGTTCCCCTCCCATCCATCTAGTGAGGATAGGGATACTCAAATATTAAAGGTAGAGAGGGTGCTGGCTGTCATCCACAGGGATATAGGCCTTGTAGGTCTTATAGTGGGACTCTCCTTGTTGCATATGGTCACCTCCCCTCCAATAACACTGGGTGATAACTGGGGATGGTTGTCCACCTACGAGGTCCCTGACTACACCTTCTCCAATATCCTTGTGATCTCCGAAGTGCACTGCAGTGTTACTTGCTGTCTATATCTTCGGTGCCTTATGTATACAAGCAGGATAAAGCATACCCGTGCTAAAAAACTCCCATGTTGTCAAGCGCATAGGAGGTGATATCTCCCCTGGCTCCTCCTACTTGCACTACTACTGGCCGGTGATGTTGAAACCAACCCTGGCCCATTAAATCTGACCCACAAAATCCCTCCCGTATGGGGCATAGGTAGCTCATCTTAACATTAGGAGCCTGTTACCTAATTGTGATGAGCTATTAGCATGGGTTGCACTCTACAAACCCAACATCCTAGGAGTGACAGAGACCTGGCTGAAACCCTCTGTCCCTGACTCTGCCTGTGAACTCACTGGGTATGAAGTCACCCGACTGGACAGAGCTGGGGGCAAGAGGGGGGGTGGCATACTAATCTACCATAAGAGCCACTTAAAAATCTCCCAAATTGCCCACCAGGATTCAAACGTGTCCCCCTGTGAGTTGCTCATGTGCTACTGCTACTTGGGGACGTAGAAGAAACTGCACCTGGTGTGCACCTATAATCCTCCAAGAGGTGGGCTACCTGGATCAACTCACCTCATGGACAAAATTGGTCCCAGAGTCGGGATAACGAACTCATAATCCTGGGGATGTAAACCTTAACTGGATAGTGGTAACATTAAGCAGTTTGAGCCCTGCTTGCTAACCTTGCCCTGACCCAGCTCATCCAGGAACCAACTAGGCGGACAGCAAATGGATCCTCCAGCACCTTACTGGACTGGATCATGTCTAACCATCCTGACAGGAGCTCATCAGCGGGTACATTATCTGACTCCATCTCTGACCACTCACCGGTTTTCTGTGCATGGAAAATTCCCACCCCCAAAATTCCACACAAAATTATGCATGTCAGAAACTACTCTAGATTCGATACTGTGGAGTTCCTGGAAGACCTAAGAGTTACTGACTGGTCTGGGGTGTATGGTGCCACTGACCCCTCGGCAGCAACCTCTTACTTCCTCTCCACCTTTGGGGCCTTGCAAGACAAGCATGCTCCCAAGGTCACTCGTAGGGTGAGGGGGTCCGCTACCCTCTGGTTAAATAGGAATCTCCTAGCCCAGATGCGGAGAGATAAGTGTTGGGCCTGCTCCAAAGGTACCAGTGATCCCATGATTATTCAAAGGTACAGACACCTCAGGAACAAGTGCAAAAAGGCCATCAGGGCAGCAAAGAGTGACTTTGCAAGTCCGCCCTACTGAGCTCTGCCAGTAATCCCAGGAGGTTCTGGAGAGATATTAAATCCCTTGTCAGCGGATCCTCCCATCCGGGGGTTATGGACATGGTCATAAATGGAGTCTCCTGCAATAATCCCCATACTATTGCCAACTCCCTAAATAATCACTTCTCTGACCTCTCTGCCTTCACAACCCTCTTCTCACCTGATGAGGCTCTGTCCCACCCACTTCCCTCCACTCTGCTGAAGAGTGACCCTCCTCATCAAATGTTCCACCTCAGGGCTGTATCAGTTCAGGACTTGCAGAAACGCCTAGCTGGCCTCTCCCAGTACTCCAGTTCTGGCTTCTGGCCTAGACAACCTGGAGCCTAAACTCCTTAAGCTTGGTGCTGCACACATTGCCTCACCAGCAGCCTTTATCTTCAACCTATCCCTTGGTCTGGGGACCATCCCAGACATCTGGAAAGAGGTGAGGATTGTCCCTGTACTGAAGCAAGGAAATCCCAAACTACCTAACAATTATCGACCAATTGCCATTCTCCCAACCCTAAGCAAGCTCCTTGAAAAGGTAGTAGCTGAGCAGCTTTCGGAATATATCCACTCTCATGAACTTCTGTCCCCAGCCCAGCACGGCTTCAGAAGGAACACAGCACCACCACAGTCTTAATCTCAGTTACATCAAGTATCTGGACAGCCATGGACCAGGGCAAACTCTCTGGTGCAATATTTATCGACCTGTCCAAAGCCTTTGACCTCGCTGACCACAAACTGCTTGGTGCACAGTTTGTCACTTGCCCTCCCCATGCCATGAAATGGCTAATGGGTTATCTACATGGCAGAAAGCAGCGTACCTGCTTCAATAAAGTCTCTCCAAGCCCGCACTGTGACCTCCGAGTGCCTCAAGGCTCAGTACTGGGTCCCCTCCTCTTCTCCTTCTTCATCAATCAACTACCCATGGTTACTACCAG
Source organism: Neoceratodus forsteri (assembly GCA_016271365.2). NCBI lineage: Eukaryota > Metazoa > Chordata > Ceratodontiformes > Ceratodontidae > Neoceratodus > Neoceratodus forsteri. Next base: position 457,813,130 of record CM057453.1, on the reverse strand, counting down.
CTGTAGTGCCACCATGTATGCAGATGATCTGGTAATCCTGGCTCACTCCCAGAATGCCACTACCCTAAACCAGAACCTGACTGATGACTTTAACAGGGTGTTGTCATGGGTTACTAGTCACAAGCTGGTCCTGAACCTGAAAAAGACACAGGCTATGCTCTTTGGCTCAATGGCTAAAAATCAAAGCCTCATCGGCCTGCTTACACGTCACCAGTGCAAATGGATCCTCACTACCCATAGTGAGCTCCATCAAGTATCTAGGGGTAACACTTGACCCCCAACTTGACATGGGTAATCATATCCTTAACATCTGCAGGGCGGCAAACTGCAAACTGGGTCTGGCCTATAGGACCAAGTATAACCTTACACCGGCAGCCAGGCTTGCCCTAGCGAAGGGTGTGCTCCTTCCCTCCCTCAGCTATGGGCTGCACCTATTTGCTCGCTCTCCAAAGACACATCTCACCCGGTGGTACACTGCTTACAATAACATTTGTCATTTTGCCTTGGCTGCCCCCCTGACTCACCCACCATTGTGAGCTACATGAGAAATTCTGCTGGCTCTCACCAGCTAGATACACTGATTTTGGTTTGGGATGCCTCTCTGGGAAAGTGATCAGAACTAGCACCCCCCAGGGGCTGGCCCGGCTTCTGCCTAAACTGAATCCCACCCCCTACCAACTTAGGTCTCTCACATCAGGGATGCTCAAAGTCCCTCCTACCCGGACCCTCATGGGGATTGGGACTTTGCCATAAGTGCCCAGACTCTGGAATTCGCTGCCTGTGGATATCCTGAGCTGCCCTCCTATCTGAGTTTTCAAATTCCCTGGGGTTTCCTAAAACTAACATCAGAGGTGACTGCCCCAAACCTCCCTAGAGTAAAGTGTCAAATTGTTTTGTCTGAACCTCCCAGAGTGTTCCATTATATTCCTGGAGATATTTTCCCACTGTATCAATGACTTCTGACTACTCCTGCCTAAAAAGCCTTGGGCATTTTTACACCCATTATTGCTCCACGGTCATAGGCTAACCATGACATATTGCACCTTGGTCACTTGGTAGAAACTTGTACTACTAAGTGTTTCTGTTTCTGTCTAACATGTGCATATTTAGAAAAATGTGATGAGCTGCATATACCTGTCCGCGATCCAACTAGCCTAGGGGGTGTATACGACAGTGTTATAAGTTATATTATGATCAATCCAGTCCTTGAGCTATGCTCCACTCCTATGTATGATGACCTGTATATATCTGTCAGTTGAACTAGCTAGTCTAGAGTGTATAATCTGAAATGTGCTTACTACTATATGTTTCCCCTAGCGTCAAATGATGTATTCCCCACGTTTGTTTACTGTGACAGAAAACTGTACTCTCTTTGCCATGTCTCCTCGGCTGTTGTTCCTCATGTTGTACTCTCCCGGGTTGTTCCTGAAAATAGGCATAATACTTGTCTGGTGTACTTACCCGGTAAGCAAAAGCTAAATAAATAAATCTAAAGCAGACATACACGTTTATTGGATTTTCCAACTTACAATGCAGATGTCACAATCTAAAGCAGACATACACATTTATTAGATTTTCCACCTTACAATACAGACGTCACAATCTAAAGCAGACATACATGTTTACTGGGTTTTCCAACTTACAATACAGACATCACAATCTAAAGCAGATATGCACAAAATACATGCTGTAATATCTACTGGGGGTATATGGTGCCCAGAGCTGACAATGCATATTATACTTAGATGTTTGGTTGCACAAACCACAATGCTGGGTATGGCCATGAGCTAAAGTAGGTCTTGTGGTCCATCTGGCAAAGATCTGCAAATCCAGGGTAAATGAAGGGGGCTGAGCTATTGGAGGACTGGCACCTAAAACACATACTAAACAAAAAAAAATCTGCAAGTCCAGGGTAAATGAATATTAGTATTGAGGTGAAAATGTATTCAGACAATTAAGTATTAACTCAACTCTGTGTGCTCAACCTGAAGAGCTGATACATAAAAAAGTATAAAGTATTATTTTTATTCATTTGTGCAAGAAACCTTATGAAATAAATTGCATTATATGAAAGAACAGCAACTAATACTGTGTAAAAACATGATCACCTAAGAAAAAATTATTTACCTTAGTAATCTTGTTTCTTCCCAGTGATACTCATGTATTCATAACTGTCTGCAGTAATTCCTTTAGGTAGGACTGCCCAGAGAGAATAGAACATAGGCAAATGATGGAATTATTTGCACGTGACAACTTTTCAAATGCTGCTCTATACTAACTGCCAGTGTTCTAAACTTCCTCAGATTTCCTAGGAGCCTGAATAGGCAGACCCATGTAAGTAAAATACTTCCAAGTAGGTGCTTTGCAGATGTCAACCAGTGGAACATCTCTTGCAGCTGCCAGAGTAGCAGCTGTTCCCCTGGTGGAATGCGCACTCAACCCTCTTGGGGGCTCCCTACCAGCTTTCATATAGTAGAACTGAATACGTTGCACTATCCAGCGAGAAATAGATTATCCTTGCAGAAAGGTAAAACTAGCATCTCCCCTGATTATCTAGCAGGCCACTATTTATTCTTATTAAGACATTCTGTTGTGGTTCCACTTTGGTTACTGTTCAGTAATTGTATAGCTCAGAATTTTGTTTGTGGTTCATGGAAAACAGCTTTTGTAATACCAATTTACAAAAAATTACCTAAAAATAACTGGGAGAATTATAGGCCTATTAGTTTAACATCTCCCCTCTGTAAAATACTGGAAAGCCTAATAAAGGACATATTCTCCCCTACTGCTGATATTTCTGACTCACCCCAACATGATTTTAAGAAGGGACATAGTTTCTTAACCAACTTGATGTGTTTTTGTAAGAATGTTAGTTATTCACTTGATGAAGAAGATTCCATATGATGTTATCTTTATTGTCTTTAGTAAGGCCTTTGACGCTATGCCACACTGGTCCTTAATTGAAAAGTTATATAATCTAAAAATCAATGGATTTATTATTAACTGGATTTCCAATTGGCTATCTAACAGAACCCAACGTATAATTATTAATGCCCATTTGTCTGATATTGTTAGTGTTACTAGTGGTGTTCCACAGGGTTCTGTGTTGGGACCCTGCCTGTTTCAAATCTTTTTAAGTGACTTAACCAAAGATTGTTTTTCCTCTTCAATAAAATATGCAGATGATGTAAAAATAGGAGGACCGTGCCTGACCATGGATCAAATAGATACTATCCAGTCAGATTTGAACAAAAAAATCTAATAGGGTAATCAAATAGCAGATGCTATTAAATCCCGAAAAGTGCAAGGTTATGCACTTGCGTGCATTAAATCAGTAGACGACTTACCACTTAGCTGGTAAAAAACTTAGTATTTCAGCAAATTAAAGGGATTTGGGAGTAAATATATCCTCGGATTTGTGTCCCTCAATACAGATTAATGAGACTATCTCAAACTCTAATAAAATCATCTGGTCTATTAGGCGTAATATAAAATCTATCGAGCCTATGTTCAGCCCCATTTGGAATATGTTTCCCAATTATGGAGCCCTTTAAAAAAATCTGACATTAATTTACTCTAAAAAGTCCTGAGTGAATACACTAAACATATTAAAGGACTATATAATGATCTTTATGAATCTAGGCTTACATACTTGAATCTGATGTCACTAGCGTTTCGACGTGTGCGGGGTGATCTGTATATGTATGATTTATGCAAGACCCTTTTCTAATTACTGAACTGGAATTTGAGTTCAAACAGAACCCATATAATACAAGAGAGTATCTACTTCAACTGTATGGCAAAACTTTTAATTTGATGGCAAGGAAATTTGTCTTCTCCCTACGTATAATAAAACCCTGGAATTCTTTGCCTGAGGATGCTGTTATTAGCAGTTCCAAATATATGTTTAAAAATCGCCTGGATAAGTACATACTGTCCGGTAATGTGAATGATTATTATTAGTACCTTCAAGAGCATTATGGGCACAAAAGCCCCCTGGCTCTTATAGAACCTTAGTATAAACCTTAGTATGAACCTTAGATCTCTTAGAAGCTGGATTACCTTTTCCCACATCCCCATAGGTCAGAAACAACTGTTTCCTGTCCTGCCTATGGCCCTTAGTGGCTGTCATGTAATAACTGAGAGCACTCTTTACATCCAGACTATGAAGTCTTCTTTCACCAGAAGTGGAATGCTCAGTGAAAAAGACAGGTAGGGTAATGGATTGGTTAAGGTAAAAATCAGAGACTACCTTGGGTAGGAATTTTCTATTTGTTCGCAGAACTACCTTATCTCTGTGAAAAGAGATATAATCCTGCTCCACAGAGAGAGCCGGGAGCTCACTTATTCTTCTTGCAGAAGTCATTGCCACTAGGAAAACTGTTTTCCAAGTGACATATTTAAGGTGAGCTGTAGCCATAGACTCAAAGGGAGGGCCCATGAGCTTGGCTATACAAACATTAAGGTCCCACGCTGGCACAGGTGCCCTGTGAGGGGGATGCAAATGGGCCAAGCCCTTGAAGAACCTCCTAAAAATGGGTCCTGAGGCTAATGTTACCCTGGCACCAACAGAAATGTAGGCAGACAATGCTGCGAGGTGGACCTTGAGCGAACTGGGCTGCAGACCCAGAGAGTGTAAATGAGAGAGGTAATCCAAGACAGCTGGGACCCCAGCCTGTAGTGGAATCAAATCGTTAGTCAAACACCAGATTGAAAACCTTTTCCATTTTGAAGAGTAAGTTTTCTTAGTAGAAGGTTTCATATAGCCTCTGAGAATGTGAAGCACTGATTCAGAGAGTTGTAAATCAGCATATTCTAATTCCTCAAGAAACAAGCTTTGAGGTTGAGGAACTTGAGGTTCAGATATAACAGGGTCCCCTGGTTGGAGGTCAATAGGTTGTGCCTCAGAGGGAGTCGTATTGGCTTGGCCACAGACATGGAGAGCATTAGAGACTACCATGGCTGCCTGGGCCAGTCCAGAGCTATTAAGATCAGCAATGCTGAGTGGGATCTGAGCTTGAGCAACACCCTGAAAACCAGGGAAAGGGAGGGAAAGCATACAGGTACCTCCCTGACCAGTCTAGAGCCAGGGCATCCAGGGGCAGAGTACCCTGATCTGGTGGCCTGCAACAATACTGTGGCAAGTGGTGGTTCTGGTGGGATACAAACAAGTCTATTTCTGGAGTGCCCCACCTTCTGAAAATTACTTGCATCACCTGCTTGTTCAGAGTCCATTTGTGATGGGCCTGGTTGATTCGACTTAAGGCATCCGCCATGGTATTGTCCTTTCCTGGCAGATGGATTGCCTGCAGGGATACTCATAAAGAGTACGCCAGGGTCCAAATTTTCATGGCCTCTGTGCAAAGGGGGCCTGACCTGGTGCCTCCCTGTTTGCTGATGTAGTACACTGTGGTGGTATGGTCTGTTCTGACCTGTACCAACTCTGTCTGTACTAGTCCTGAAAAAGTTTTCAGAGCCAAGAAAACAGCTCTGAGTTCCAACAGATTTATGTGCTGGAGGGACTTTGCAGCTGACCAGGTACCCTGGATTGTATGGTTTCCCAAATAGGTACCCCAACCCAGGAGGGATGCATCCGTTGAGAGGACAACTGAGGAAGATTCTCTCTGAAAGGGGACCCCTTCTCTTAGATTGGCTTCTTCCTTCCACCACTGTAAAGCTTGCAGCAAGGCTCTTCTGACTGTAATAGGTTTTGATAAAGAATCTTTTCTTTGACTCCAGTGAGCCCTGAGGTGGAACTGGATGTCCCTCATTTGAAACCTGGAATCCAGAACTGTGCCTGTGGACGCAGCCATATGGCTCAGGAGTTGCAAGAACTGTCTTGCGGGCTTACTTTTATTCAAGGTAAATGAATTTGCCACTAGCTGAAGATTTCTGATCCTGTCTAGAGAAAGGTAGGCCCTGCCCTGCAGGGTGTCTATCTCTGCCCCTATGAACTGCAACTTTTGTGCAGGAATGAGGACCGAATCGTTGTGATTGATGATGAACCCCAAGGATTCCAGCAGGCCTTGGGTGAGGTTTAAATACTGAGTGACCTGTTGTGGTGATTTGCCCACCACCAGCCAATCGTCCAGATACAGAAAAACTGTCACACCCAGCCTTCGAAGTTGTGCCACCACTGGTGCTAGGCACTTTGTAAAAACCCTTGGTGCTGAAGAAAGGCCAAAAGGCAGGGTTGAAAACTGGTAATGGCCTGAAGGAAGTCTGAACCTGAGATGTTTTCTGTGAGACTCCCTTATGGGAATGTGGAAGTAGGCATCTTTTAAGTCCAGTGATGCCAACCAATCTCCTTTCTGGATTGCTGGCAGAATCAGTGCCAAAGTTACCATTTTGAACTTTGGCTTTTTTAGATGCCTGTTTAAGGCTCTGAGATCCAATATAGGCCGTCACTCCCCACTTTTCTTTGTGGTGAGAAAGTATCTGGAGTAAAAGCCCCTTCCTGTCAGTAGGTTTGTAACAGGTTCCACTGCTTTTAACAGTAACAGTTTCTGGACCTCAGCCCCCAGCAGGTTCTTTTCTGCCAGGGAAGGTGTACTGAAACCCCTGTCTGCTAGAGGAGGAAGGGATTTGAAACCCAGAGACAGACCCTGACTAACTACCTCCAGGGCCCACTTGTCTGTGGTGATGTTCAGCCAAGCCTGGAGGAAGTGGGAAAGACTGCCTCTGACAGGGAGTGAGGAGGCAGCCTGTATTTCAGGGGGTCTGCTTGGCGTTGAGGCTGTGCTTGTGACCCACGCCTAGAACCCCTTCAACCCCTGCCCCACAGTACCCCTGCTGTGGGTACTGTTGATACTGGGGTGTGGCCACTGGCTGGACAAAGGGCCTGGTGTGGAAGGGCCTGCCCCAGCCTCCCCTTCCATAAGGCCTGGTGGATGGAGAGGCTCTCTCCTTACTAGAGTAGCTTCTGTATGTGGCCTTGTAGTCATCCACCTTTTTCATGTATGCCACAGTAGATTCTCCGAAAAGAGCATTCCCCTCTAGAGGAAAATCCAGAGCCTTAGACTGAGTATCAGAAGTAAGATTTGTGGCTCTTAGCCAGGCAAATCTCCTCTGGGCTGCCGTGTTTGCCATCCATCTGGCTGCACTGTCATTTGTATCAGCAGTCATCTGGAATTGGTATTTAGCAGCCTCCAGCCCAAACCTAGCTCTTTCAGCTAGGTCGTCAGATAGGGGTGAGGGAACTTTCTGAGACATGGCCAAAACTGAGTGCCACTAGGACTTTTGATACTGGGCAACATAGGCCTGGAAGTTAGCCTGTCGTATGGCTAGAGAGACTGACAGGTACCCCTTCCTAACCATACTGTCTATTTTTTTGGAGTCCTTATCTGGTGGGTGGGACACCAGAGGGACTCTAGCCTTGTCATAGGCTGCTTGTTGAATAACCCCTTGATGATTTAGATGGGGAAAAAAGGAACTCTGCCCCCCCTCCCTTTCCAACTGATATTTCTTATCCATCCTCTTATCCAGAGGGGGGATAGAGTTTGGGGTTTGCAACAACTTAAGAGCATTTTTTTAAAGAATTTGTTCACTGGGAGGAGGAGGAGGGCTTTGGTGGGAGTTAAACCCATCATCTCCAAATATTCTATCTCCTCCTCCTCCTCCTCTACTTCCTCTCTTGTGGAGATGTCCAAGGCATCTGCCATTTTTCTCACAAAGTGAAATGAGAAGAACAATCTTCAGATGTTCTAGGGGTGAACCAAAATCTTGTTTTGGGGATACCTCAGGTAAAATGAGTTCCCATTCATCCTCCTCATATTCACTGTATTCCTCTTCTTCAGGAAGGGGAATTCTGCCAGGCTGTCCTGCTGGAGCAGATGGTTGCTGAACAGGAGGCACTAGGCCCTGCAATGCCTGAATGACCTTAAAAGCCTGTGCAATCTCTTGAGGAGTAGGCATAATATTGGCAGGCACAGAAGTCCCCTGATCAGGATATGGGGGTTCTGTGTGCTTTAACTTTCTTGCTTTCTTTGAGGGAACCGGGGAGTTAGCCAGTTCAGAAACCCTCTTGGTACCCTTATCACCCATCTCAGGGATGGAGGTAATAACAGATGTGGGTTCAGCTACAGAAATAGAGGGTATCAGCTGGTCAGAGCCAGACGGACCCTTGGGGAGTTTCTTTTTCAGCCATTCCAGGCGTTTCTCAATAGTTTTTTCAGAGAATGTCAGGCAGATTTGACAATCCTCTTTAAGATGCTCATATCCAAGGCAGACCACACACAGGGTGTGTTTATCTGCCTTAGCAAAAACGTCCCCACATTGTGTACAATTTTTAAAACCAGGCTCACCGGTCTTTTTCTTCGGTTTTTATGCCACTGAACCGATAAAAAGGTAACCGCTAAGTAAAAAAGATTTAAACAATAATACTTGCGGTTTCAGTCGGTTCCGGAACTGATGGAACCGAACCGACAAAGAATTTGGAACCGGTGTTAGCGGTTCAGTAACCAAAAACAACAGTTAACATTTTTTTAACTAAATTTAAGCAAAACAAAATTTTTTTTTTACTCAGAAAACCCGATAAACCTAAAAAATAACCCGGTTCCCTCTCGGTTATAGCGAACCGAGAGGAACTGGCAAAACAACTAAATAACTACAAAAACTAAGTTTAAATACAATAAAACAATCAATATAAGGCAGCAAATGAATAGAAACAATACTTATATATATATATATTTTATAAGTTTCTTCATGTCAAAACAGTTGATTGAAGAGCGACACTCTGAGTGACCAGACTGTTCAGGCGGAGAGTGAAATCTGAGGAAGTTCAGAACACTGGCAGTTAGTATAGGGCAGCATTTGAAAAGTTGTCACGTGCAAATAATTCCATCATTTGCATATGTTCTATTCTCTCTGGGCAGTCCTACCTAAAGGACTTACTGCAGAAAGTTATGAATACCTGAGTATTAATGGAGTTAGAATAAGGATATTTCAGATTTCGGACACCATATATTTGTTACTCATGGGGGAGAACAAATCAATACAATTTCATCTCGATTATGTTTCGTGCACATAGCCTAGGGAATGTTAAGAAGCTATACAGCACAAATAAGTATATAGTTATCCAGTTCACCAAAAAGACTCTTTTGGTCATATTTAGCTTTTATGGTGAACTTCCAAAACCCAGATATACTGTAGTTGAGACCCAAAACGAAAAAGGACTGTGCCAGCACTACTATGTAAACATCTTAGATACACTAAATAGGTAAAGTTCTGGCAACAGTACCTTGGGGAAAATCCTAAAAACCGGTACAAATTAACAATGCACTTTGTGTAAAATGAGCCCTTGATCACACACAGTTTTCAATGATCAAAATCAAATTAATAGACCAACCCAGCGCAGCCTTATAAACAGCAGAGGAGCACTCTGCCAAATATGTGTGCCATAAAAATGAGAAAGAAACAATCAATGTTGCAGCATATACACAAAAGGGACTATTTTCCAGGACCTGCCACAAAGAACATGCACATGTTGCCTCTCCCTCCAGAAACCAAGCCTTATCCATCTAGGTATGAAGTGGTATTAATGGGAAAATAAACCCCCAAGAAAATGAAAATGGCGCCAGATAAGAAGGGACTTACAGGAAGGCCCCACACCGGGTGGGAACTGTATCATGTTTAACCTGTGGTGAAGTAGTAAATCAAGACACTGCCCTGGGGGCGCTGCTGAGCATTCCTATTGGTCAGATTCACTAAAGATTGGCTCTGTGCTTGTAGGTTATTAAATTGCAGAAAAGTGAACTTTTTTGGAAACTAATACAAAAATCACCTCACTAGACAAACAGACAGCATCAACCAGCATCAATTGATACTAAAAATAATGATGGGTCGCACTCAGAAAGTGGTTGGAAACAGCTTAAAAACTCCACCAGCTGTGCAGGCTACGACTGACATGTCGACAACTGCCAGACCAGAGCCCCCCGTTGAGAGCTTTGCAGGCCTCAATGCAGGCAATCGATCTAAAAGTTGAGTCCATCCTACAGAAGTTTGCTGACCAGGACACTAAGAGGTGGTGTCACAAACCGCCTCATCGGCAGAGAAAACAGCAACTAATGCCTTAGCTACCACAGCCAAACTTGTGCAAGAGAACAACCAGCTATGTTACCGACTGGAGGCCCTGGAAAACACTAATCGGGCCTCACATGAGCGGATCTTTGGCCTACTGGAGGGAAGTGAGGAGGATGATCTACTAGGCTTCTTGCAAGGATGGCTTCCTGCTGCACTGAATCTATAACATGCTATAATTGAGGGTCAACTGACTAAAGCATACCGCATTATTCCATGTGCAACAGGGCCAAGAAAGGAAGCGCCTCGAACTATCCTGATGGTTACTGCAAGTTCTTCAGTGCGAGACACTATCCTACATGCTGCCAGATCGACGGAGGGTCTAGGTTATGAGGGGGTCGCGGTACACCTATTACCCAACCTTTCGTTCACCACCAAGGCCCGTTGGAAGAAATTCGACGCAGTCAGGGCATGACTGCAAAGATTAGTGGTACTCACTCTTTACTAATGCCGGCTCATCTCAGAATCCACTACAGGGGTCGCACCTACAGTATCAATTTACTTACCCTGTAGATGCAGGGGAAAAGGCTGAGGCGATAACCAAAGAGTTTCAAGTGACAGAGGCTCAACCCAGCTCGGATTCAGAAGATGAAACCTGAACTCTCCCTTAACTATCACTCCCATTAAAAGGACTGTAAAGTATAAATAATATACTGTTTTTCCTGTGGGGGTTGGTTGGGGAAGGCTCTCCACCTGTTATAGTGGGTTTTCCTCATGTCTAGAGTTAGACTTGTTATTTCTGTAAAAAAATTTTGCCTATTTACAGTGCAGACTGTATCTTTATGTGCTTAAAATGTTTGGAATTTAAAAAATTCAGGAGTGGGGTCATATCAACACTACATGCAGAGTTTAAGCTTTTTAGGTTTTTTCTCATATTGGACTTGACCACCAGAAACCTGTGTTGGATGCAGCTTATAGAACTTTAACAGATGTAGGATTATCATATAGACTTTCCCCCTGTTACCTTATACCAGACTGTATAGGCTGCCTATAAACTGCTACACTGGATGTATTTGTTGGAAATACTCGATGCCTTGCAGAATGTTGTACTGTATGTAATTGCAAATATTTAAAATGCAATAAACATAAAGTTCAAAAACGAAAAAAGACCCCCACCCTGACATGGCATTCCCATCAACATTTTTTTTTTTTACAACTATGTTTCTTGCCCCTCAGCCTGAAACTCTCTCAGGCCTCCTGCTCACGCCAGCTTGCTCTACCTCCACTGTGTTCCCCAACCATCTTCAAGGTCGTTGCGGTTCCCCGGGTCGGGCAGGTCAACCCGGAGAGACCGCAGGGGCAGCGGCCGGGAACCAGTGTTGGGAGTGTGGCAGTGGCTATGGCAGGGGCCGTTGCCTATCCAGAGCTGAAGGGGTATTTTGGTAGTTAGCCCTGAGAGCCCCCTTCCCCACTGCGTGGGCACGTCTGACGCCGGCACATGGCAAACCCTGCGTATACAGCCAAGCTCTGACGTGCAGCCCGGCGGCTCGATGGTGCCTCCAGTCTCCACTGGGGGTCGCCAGAGCACCAGGCGTCCCTAACCCTCCTACCCGGAGAGGAGAGATGCCCAGAGGTTTTTTCTTATATTGGACTTGACCACCAAAAACCTGTGTAGGATGCAGCTTATAGGACTTTAACAGATATTGGATTATCATATAGACTTTCCCCCTATTACCTTGTACCAGACTGTATAGGCTACCTATAAACTGCTACACTGTATGTATTTATTGGAAATACTTGATGCCATGCAGAATGTTGTACTGTATGTAATTGCAAATATTTAAAATGCAATAAACATAAAGTACAAGAAACAAAAAAAAGCCCCCCACCACCCTGACATGGCATTCCCATCAACTTTTTTTTTTTTTTTTTTTACAACTATGTTTCTTGCCCCTCAGCCTGGAACTCTCTCAGGCCTCCTGCTCAAGCTAGCGTGCTCTACCTCCCGCTGTGTTCCCCAACCATCTTCAAGGTCGTTGCGGTTCCCCGGGTCGGGCAGGTCAACCCGGAGGGACCGCGGGGCAGTGACGGGGAACCAGTGTTGGGAGCGTGGCATTTACTACGGCAGGGGCCGTCACCTATCCAGGGCTGGGGGGGTATTTTAGTAGTTAGCCCCAAGATCACCCCTTCCCCTGTGTGGGCATGTCTGACGCCGGCGCATGGCAACCCTGCCTACGTAAGCCATGCTCTGACGTGCAGCCCCGCAGCTCAATGGTGCCTCCAGTCTCCGCTGGGGGTCGCCAGAGCACCAGGCATCCCTAACCCTCCCACCCGGAGAGGAGAGCTGCCCAGAGGTGCTCAATCCATCTCCTCCCTGCCGACTCCCTGACTCCCGAGCTCGCTCCCGAACTCAGGTCGTCAGCACGGCGCGAGGTGTGGCGTCCAGCGCCTTAACCCTCAGTGCCACTAGGCCAGTGCTGTTCCCATCAACTTAATTAACCAATATGTGTCAAATGTAACCAGTGCAGAATTTAAAAGTCTAAGACAGGCTAGCACAGACATGTGTGCACAGGCAATTGAGCAAGCGTGTTAGCGAATACCAAATAACAAGTGATTTTGTGCACTGACGGATGTGTGCCGCGCAACCACGCATAACACTGGTGCATGCAAAAACAAGTGTGGGGAAAAATAGACTGAAGGAGAAGCATGCGCCTAACCGCCACCACGGCTGAATGGCGACCACGCAAAACAGAAAAGAGGGCTGTGGAAGAAAAAACCCTCAAAATCCTCTAAAGTACCCAGAAAATTATTTTTTCCCAGAAAGGGTTGTGGATGCATAGAACAGCCTTTGTGGAGTCAGGAACAGTGGGAGAATTAAAGAATGCATGGGACAGGCATAAGGCAATTCTATTGGGGGGTAGGAGGAAGTAAGCTGTTGATTAACTATAATCTGCAGCTTATCCATCAGGTAGGGAAATGGGCAGACTAGGTGGGCCAAGCAGTCCTTATCTGTCATCAAATTCTATGTTTCTATGAAACATGTAAAAGGGGGTTGGTTGGGAAAATAGAGGGGTTAAGGGCTAATTAAAAAAAAATACACAGTATATTTTGTTGTGTATAATACTTGAGCCTGAGATGGTATTTCAATGCTGGGGCTATTTTTCTGGAGTAGATGAACATTTAGAAAGCCTTTTTTATTTTTCTGCATTCCCCTCCAACCACCACAAAAAATATGGACCCATTTTATAATCACAATAAGACACTCCAGAGTGTGCTTTATGGTGGGATAACAGCACTTCTCGGGTGTCTGAAGGCACTCGACAATGCCTTGTGCCTCACGACACACCCAAGGTGTGCCATTACCCCACCACAACGCACACCCTGTCAGGTCTTATTGCTTAACTACAGTACAACAAAACAAAACTAATCACCCATGTCATAATAGCCACTCACATAGTCCAACACAGAGCTGTATGCCATCACAACCCAAACAGAAAATGTAATCAACTATGCACCCACGGTACTTACAGACCACCAGTATTTAGTATGTCCACAACTCAATCCTTGCTCTCTGATATATCAGAATCTGTCTCCTTCGGAACTCCATTATCTCCCTTGATTTTATTAAGCAGTTTCCCAGCTTCACAGGGTTCACTGTATACAAGCAACTGCACCCCCTCCTTCCAGATGACTCTCAGTTTTGCAGGCAAAAGTATCTGGTACTGGAGGTTTTTTCTTTCAATAGAGGATTTTCTCCCAGGCCACGTCCACTGTTCTAGGGATATACCATGATCTCAGGGATATATTCTGATCGGGTCTGGGTCTCTGGCCCCCGGCAGCCCACTGGCTACCCCCACAGTTCTGCCCTCCGTAACAGGGGCGCCTAGGGTATGCCCCCCACAAGGCAGTCCACCATGTGGACTAGTACTCAGTGATGCCAAGCACTAGGACCTAGGGGAGCCAGGAGTCCATACTGTTATTCAGATGGCTGTAGGTTCTTCTCCTATTTTTTTACTGATCCCTCCCAAATCCCTGTAGTGAGCGCAACTTCTGTTGGCCTCGTGGGCATGTACACATCCCCCTGTGGCATAAGTAAGCCCCCTGGCCCAGTCGCAGGGGTCACTCTAGTGCTGGTCTGCACCATCAACTCTGCCTAGCTAAGATGCGCTGCTGCATGGCAGCTCCCTCAGCCTGGTCTGCCTCCCGACGCAACTTCCTGTGTTTGCTCCTGAATCTGGGTTGTCTGTATGGCCATCATGGTGGCTGCTAAATTTTTGATAATCTCAGCACTGATCACACTCCATCACAGCTTTTCGACCTCAGCTGTGTACTGTACAAAAGACTAGACTACAATGCTACTTCAACACCCCACCCCACCCCATAAGCAGACCATCTGAGCCACCTGGCCATTTAAGAATCTGACTGCAGTTGGCCATACTGGATCAGAAAATAAGGAAGATGCATAGCCAGTCGGGAGACCAGGCCCACGTTCTTTAAGAGGCACCATTTTGGCAGTTCAGCCACAAGTCAGGAGGAACTGACCGGAATGGAGCTCTGCAGAGCATGGAAGTTAATTTGTTCATTGTGTATTTCTGCTGTGTGCTACTGTGGATACTGCATTGATGGGAGCGGATTGAGATTTAACAGGGAGTGTTTGCGTGGAATGGGGGCTCAGGAGGAGGGAGGAAGGGCACAGAGGGAGGGGTTGTAGCAAGGGGCTGAAGACAGTCATGTGAGCTGGCCAGGCCAATCGGGAGGCTGGACTTGGAATACATGTCCCAGGGGGCCGAGCAACCCCTCACGTGAGCGACCCCAATGCATGAGTGCCACAACTCAGGAGTGTAGCATCTTGAGTAGCATCACAGCGTGTAGAATCTTGAGTAGCATCTGCAGAGTGTAGCATCTTGAGTAGCGTCTGTAAAAAGGACAGCAGGCCACAGGCCACACCAGGCAAGTGCGGACACAGAAAGGAGTACTAGGGGAAGAGAGAGCAATAGAGGAAATAGGCAGACAAAGAAAAGGGACAGTAGCACCCAAGGGATACAGGGAGGATGGAGGAGCCGGGGCATGGAGGCAGGCAGATACCTGGGGAGGGGAAGAGTAGAGGGGTAGAGATGACTGGGGTAGGGGACACAGTGAGGCCAGGAGGGTAGTGAGCTGTAATGGGTGTGGAGAAGCACTGTTCTTGGGAACCTTGTGTGTGTGTGGGGGGGTGTCCAGTGTGTAGGCAGTTCAGACAGTTTACGCAGGAAATACAGTTCTCCTTCTTGTAACGAATGTTAGTTGTAGTTCCCAATAATAATCATTAAGCAGCACTTCAAAAACTAAAACCAAACTGTCATTTTAATTTTTTTTTGTCCGTTAGTGATCGGCATTCTACAAGTTCTGCTGTATTTCATGTATTAACTCAAAGCAATTAAAAAGCAATTGGAAGCAAGCCCAGAGCAATTTGCTATAGTGTATTACAGCAATTAATCAGCACTTAGTCTCCCATTAAGCACAATTAATCTAACCACTATATTAGACCCTGAATAGAAGCCACAATTTCACAGGTCTCTGGTGTAGCAACACCGCTCCATATATGTGCATTTGGTCCCGTTACTGTTTTTAGTATGGCAGAGAATAAAAAAAGAAAGGCACCTGATATTCCCATGAAACTAGCCATAATTGACAGGCTGAAGAACGGTGAAGGCGTAGCTAAACTAGCCTCTGAGTTTGCACTCGCAAAGTCCACCATATGTACCTTCTGAAAGCAGGAGGAGTCTCTGGGGGCTTTTGCTGACAAATGCCTGGAAAAGGAGAAAATGAAGCACAAAAAACTGTGGCTTGACGGCAATGCTGAGGTGGATCAAGTTGTCAAAATTTGGTTTGAGAGTCACTGGGCTTCTGGTGTGCCACTCTCCAGTGCAATAGTCAAGGAAAAGGCAGAGTCTTTGGCAAGACAACTGCAGGATGAGGACTGTAATTTCAAATCTTCCCTGGGCTGGCTCTGGTGTTTCCAATGCCGAAATGGGATAAGGCGGCTTAAGATAGCAGGTGAACAGAGGTTGGCAGATGACACAGCTGCTGCAGAATTTATGCCTAGGCTAATAGACATTCTGGAAGAGGAGGACTATGAGCCTTGTCAGCCCTATAATGCTGACAAAACTAGTCTGTTTTACAAATGCTTACCAGACCGAACCTTAGCTGCCAGAACAGAGACAGATGCATCAAAGGGCTACAAAATTTTTAAGGACTGGGTGACTGTGCTTGTCTGTACCAATGCTACAGGAGAACGTAAGCTGAAGCCACTGTGCATCGGGCGCTATGCTAATCCTAGGTGTTTTCACCACACTAACAGAGACTCATGACCCCTTCTGTATGATTATAGTGCCAACGCCTGGATGACGAGAGACATTTTTAGGCAACGGTTCAATTACCAATTTGTCCCATCCATCCAACGCTTCCTGAGATCCCAAAAAATGGACTGTAAAGCGATTCTATTGCTCGACCAATGCCCTGCTCACCGTAAAGCAGAAGAACTGCAAAGCAGAGATGGCAAAATCAAAGTGTTGTACCTTTCGAGCAACACAACATCCATGATCCAACCTATGGATAAAGGCATTATTGCTAATTTAAAAAAGCTTTACAGGAAGCATCTTCTCAGAGAAATCATTATACGGGACAGTGGTACCGAGCTAGTTAATTTTTTAAAGGGATACGACATAAAGGACATGCTGTATGTCACAGGTAGTAACTGGGATTCAATCACGCCTGCCAAAGTTACCAACTGCTGGCGTGATGCTCTGGGTCCCATCTTCGAGGATGCCAGCACACCTGATATACCAGAAGTGCCCTCTCAAGATGCAGACATGGAGGAAGTTGGCCTCACTGCAGACTTGGGGTTGATAGAGGGGACCGGGCCAGAAGTACAGGATCAGCTGCAGCAGTGGTTTGCACATGATGACGACCTGCCAGTTTCAGATGGAATAACAGCCGAAGAAATCATCCTGGAAGTCAAAACTGGGTCTTGAGCAGCATGCGAACAAGAGCAGGACGGAACAGAGGGTGTGGGGGGGGAGGACAGAAGGTGTCCCAGAAAATGTATGCTCAGCCGAGGGTATAGCAGGCCTTCAGACCCGGTTGCGGTACTCGGAGCAGCAGCCTTTTGTGTCCTCTCTTCAGCTACTACACTTAAGCCAGCTCATTGTGCAGTGTAAAAATGAAGCGCTGCAAAAACAGACTACACTGGATTCATTTTTTAATAAATAAATACAGTGCATAATTCATTTAATGTTTTTAAACTACAGTGTTAATGGTTACAGTATTTACTGCGCACTAAACCTTTTGCTACTATTAAATTATTTTTTACGTGCTCCAGTGCTTACATGCTCCATTGCATCTTTTCCAAAACTGAAATTCAATGCATCATGTTATAAGCGAATACTGTTAAAACGAAATTCTCAATGCTCCTAGGTGGGTAGTCTATGACACAAGGAGAACTGTAGAAAGCTTTGAAATGGGAACTGAGGGGAGGAGGCAGTTATGACGGGGGGGGGGGAGACAGGGAGGGCTCCATCACAGGATAGACCAGGCTGCCACAGGCTGAAAGGAGGTTTTCAGATAAGGGAGCCAGGAGTACCAACTCCGCAGGATCCAGAGGGAATGGGCAGTTGGCAGGGAACAAGAGTAGACAGAAAGGAGTTAGGGAAAATGCCCAGAGAAAGTGGAGGCAGGGAAAGATTTCAGAGGAGGCATGGGCAAAGGGTTGGAGACTAAGAACAGGTATGCAGTGTTGGCTGAGAAAGAGACCAGGATGATGGGGTGGCAACATAGACCAGGGGAAAGGGGAGCAGGAGGGTGGAGGTAAGTACAGGGTGCAAGGGGAGGGTAAAGACTGTAGGGTAGAACTGTTGGGGGCAAGGTAGCAGGTGGGGTTGTCATGGACACACTAACTGAAGAGGGAGGGGCCAAAAAGGTAGAATGGGTGGTAGATGGAGGTATGATGAAAAGACAGACAGATAGATATTTTTATTTATAAAGCACCAAATTCCTGGGACTCTGGGCGCTGAACAATAAAATCACAATTCAATATTGTTTTAAAATCACAACATATGCATAATAAAATAAATACAATACAAATATAGAATATCATTCAAACAGCAGCTTACTACCCCCTGCCCCCATGCTCGTAGCTCCCCCACCTTGGCCACCCCTGTATCCCCCCCGCCACTGCCCCTCCCCAGCTCCCCATGGCCTCTCCCTCTTCCTCGCTATTCCGCCCTCCACTCCCTGCCAGTACCATGCACCAAGCCTATAAACTTCACCCACAGCCCCCCTCCAGCGTGGTATAGACAATGCCTCCCCATGCTTAGGGTAATCTCCTTGCTATTCATGCTATCCAGTAACTTACACCCCAACCCAGGCCCACCACGCCTACCCCCACTTCTCAAGCCTACATATCACATCCATGAATATATACAGCATACTTAAGAAGTCCGCTGCCCTACAGTGCTGGATTACGCAATACCAACCAGACATCCTCACTCTGGTTGAGACTTGGCTCTTCTCCAAATCAACCCCCCGACTCCTTCATCTCCATCCCCGGGTTCTCACTTTTCAGGGAAGATAGAATGGGCAAGAGGGGTGGTGGCTGTGCAATCTATTTGCGTGACACCCTGCTGGATCAAGCCCTACCCACACTTAAACTGGAGCATGGTGCCCAAGCTATGTCACTAAAAATCACCCGACCCATCAAAGGCCCCCCTTATCATCATGGTGGCCTACATTCCCCCAAGGACTCAAGACTCCTGCACTCCTCTCCCTCTCGGAATACCTCACCAATCTCCCCCACAAGGTTGAGCAGATTCTCCTTGGTGACCTCAACATAAATTGGCTCACCAGTTCTGCTGTCTCAACCAAGAATGCACTTGCAGCCTTAGACCTCTCCCAAGCGGTAACATAGCCAGCTAGATACAACCCTTCTACAGGAACGCAGACCCTGCTTGACATAGTCCTCTCCAACCGTCCCCATAAAATCGTGGACATTTCTGTCCTAACAAACTCTCTCAGCGACCACTCAGCAGTGATCTTCTCATGGTCCGGTAGGCTGCCTAAACCAGCACCAAGAATCACAGTCTGCCCACGTAGCATCACAAAATTCAAACAGCATCTTGCCCACTGGGACTGGTCCTCAATACACCTTGCCACCAGAACTGATGCAGCACTTGAGTACTTTTCCAATTCCTTCAGCATGGCCTGCTACACTTTGCCCAACTCAAAAAGAACTACTCCAAGCAACATAACACACACTGGGTTACTCCATCCCTCCTCAAGCAACTGAAGCATAGGGACAATCTATGGCACAGAGCCAATGACTCTGGCAAGCCAGCTGATCACCAGGTGTATAGAGCCGAACGTAGCAAATGCACCTGGACTATTCGCAAGGTGAAAGCTGAATACTATAGGTTGAACCTCAGCTGCCTCCTGGGGGTCAGCCTGCAAATTCTGGGATAATATTAAAATACTCAATGGAAATCTTGGCCCCCCCCAGCTCACTGTAAATGGTTCCATCTCCACCGACCTGAAGTGTATAGCAGATATCCTCAATGCTACCTTCAC
This sequence comes from Neoceratodus forsteri, assembly GCA_016271365.2. Taxonomy (NCBI): domain Eukaryota; kingdom Metazoa; phylum Chordata; order Ceratodontiformes; family Ceratodontidae; genus Neoceratodus; species Neoceratodus forsteri. The sequence goes on along the minus strand of CM057453.1, from coordinate 457,793,513 downwards.
GACCCTAAGCTCCAGCGCTCTCTGGCAATTTCTTTAACCCAACAGCCATATCCGACCACCCACTCTCCTCGCCCCCCTTTCCATCTTAGGACAAGCACTCCTCAAGAAGCCAAGCCTTACCTGGCCAAAGCCCTCAACAGGTCCGGCCCCAGTAATGACCCCTTGGATATAGGGCTCCTCCGTCTGGCCCTTGATGTGCTGCTCCTCCCCCTAACAGGCCTGTTTAACCACTCACTCTGCCTCAGGCAGTTTCCCAGCATTTGGAAGACTGCAGTAATAATGCACATACACAAAGGTGGGGACAATTTGTCCCCTGGGAACTACCAACCAATTTCCATCTTCCCCCCCTCCAAAGCCCTGGAAAAGGTAGTGGTGGACCAGTTTACTGACTACCTTGCAGCACACAACCTGCTCTGCAAGGAGCAGCATGGTTTCCGTGCTGGCCACAGCACCACTACGGCACTCCTCGAATTCTCTACTTCCTCTACACTGCCCTCGACAAGGGTCATCTGGCCGGAGCCATCTTCATCGACCTCTAGAAGGCCTTTGATATGGTCAGTCACCCCCTCTTACTGGACTCCCTCCTGAAAGTGGGCTTCACCCACGGCCCCCTAGCTTGGTTCACGAGCTACCTATCCTCAAGGGCACAATGCGGTAAGATCAACACGATCCTCTCCAGTACCCGCCCCATCCGCTCAGGGGTCCCGCAAGGCTCTATCCTGGGGCCGTTACTTTTTAGTCTGTTCCCCAATGCCCTTCCCAATTCTTGTGCTGGCAAGGTCCTATTCTATGCCGATGACGCTGTCATCTGTGCCTCCCACCCCAAACCCACCAGCCTCCAGGTCTCCCTCCAGCACTCCTTCAGCATGACCGAACACTGGTTCATGGACCATAGACTGGTCATTAACCTGAAAAAAAAACAAGACCATGATCTTTGCTCACCATCAAAGTAAACTTGAAGACTCCCCTCTGCAGATCCTCTCCAGCTTCCTCCACCCCCTTGAACAGGTCACTTCCTATAAATACCTGGGCATAACCTTTGATACAGCCCTCACCTTCCACGCCTATATAAATGCTCTCTCATCCATGACCAATTCGCGTATCAGCCTCCTCTACCACCACAAAGCCTGCCTGAGACCTGAAGCCCTGCATCTTGCCATCACCTCCTCTGTCCTCTCTTTGATTGACTATGGACTGCTGATCTATACAGCTGCGGACGCCACCACCCTCAACAAGATAAAAATGTCTATCAATAAAGCATGCAGGCTCCTGTCCAGCACTGATCAGCTAACACATACCTGCACTCTCTACTCCCTCACTCAAATACTCAATTTCAAGGAAATGCTCCAATACCAGACCTGCCTCATGTCCAAAAAGATACTCCTCAGATTAACGCCACCTGGAATTACATCGTCTCTCCACCTCTCTACCCCCTCCATCCCCACTTGCAGTGCCGCCAAATCCCTTCTTGCAGTCCCAAGGGTGAGGACATCCCTAGCCCAGAGGACCTTCTCCTACAGGGCCCCATCCTGGTTCAACTCCCTCCCCACAGCAGTCACCAGTTTGCCTAGAATTGGTGCTTTCAAAGTTGCCCTCAGGAAACACATCCTCGAAACCCGCTCCTGTCGGTGCCCTCAGCGATGACCCCAGTGCTGCTGTGCCCCCATCAGGTTTTGAACTTACTTCCAGGTTTGCCCAGTGACAAAGTCTTACAATTAGACTGCCTATGTAACTGTCCTTCTACTAATGTATCTGATGCAATGTGATTACAATTTTAATAAATGTTTAGCTAAACTGCTGTATAGGACTTTATGTCTGAATGTATGTACTTACCCTCAATGTGTAATATGTGTACTTGCCCTCGATGTGTAATATGACATGGAGCCTTTGACTCAAAGGACTGTAATTGCGATCTCTGACAAATAAATAAAAAGCTAAATGAAACAGATAGGTCTTCAATCCCTTTTTCAAGGCTTCTGCCAATGGTGCCCCCCTTAAATAATCAGGTAAGGAGTTCCACAGGGTTGGTGCGGCTGCTGCAAACACTCTATCCCCTCAATGCCACAACCTAACCCTGGGAACCCCCAGGAGGCCCCCCTCGGCAGAACAGAGCATCCTGGCCGGACGGTAAGGGTCAAGGAGCTCTTGCAGATAAGCGGGACCTCCCTCATGCAAGGTTTTGTAGGTAAGGAGCCCCATCTTGAAAACAATCCTCCACCTGACCGGAAACCAGTGCAGTTCGCAGAGGACTGGGGTAATATGCTCACACCTCTTTACCCCAGTCAGTAATCTTTCTGCCGCATTTTGCACCAGCTGCAGTCTGTGGAGGTTGCCTCCAGATAACGAAAGGTACAGGGCATTACAGTAATCCAGCCTGGAAGTTACGAAAGCATGCACAAGTGTGGGCAGGTCTTGAGGAGGGATCAGGGCTCGGATTCGGGCAATGTTCCTGAGATGATAGAAACCACTTTTGACCACGGCTGATACCTAAGCATCAAGTGTCAGGCTGTCATCCAGGATCACACCCAAATCCTTCACCTGTCTAGAGGGGACAAGGGTAACGCCCCCAATACTAGATTGGGGGACAACCCCCCATTCCACCCCTCCATGATGACCAGGCTCCACCACCAGTACCTCAGTCTTGTCTGGGTTGAGTCTAAGCCAGTTTTGAGTCATCCAGGACTGGATTTCCTCAAGGCAGCTGTTAAATACGGAGTCCGACACCTGGACATCAGATGCACAGGACAAGTACAGTTGGGTATCATCTGCATAGCAGTGAAAACCCAATCCGTATGCCTGATAATGTCCCCCAATGGCAGCATGTACACCATGAACAATAAGGGCGACAAGACCAATCCCTGTGGCACTCCACAGCTCAGCGGCATTGGGCTAGATGAGACAAGTCCCATTTTCACCCTCTGCATTCTATCTATCAGGCATGACCTGAACCAGCTGATGACATCGCCAGACAGGCCACACCAGAACCGCAGGGAGTCAAGCAGCACCTCATTAGCCACAGTGTCAAATGCCGCAGAGAGGTCCAGGAGAACCAAGATGGTGTGAGTTCTCCTGTCCCTCACCATCAGGAGATCATTAAGCACCCTTACCAGGGCGGTTTCCATAATATGCACCGCCCGGAACCCAGACTGAAATGGCTCATAGGTAGATGAAGATGCAAGATATCTCTCAGCAGAACGGTCACCACTTTCTCTATAATCTTCCCTAAAAATGGGAGGTTTGAGACTGGCCTGTGGTTGCTGACGCAGTCTGGGTCAAAGAGGGCTTCTTTAACAGGGGCCTAAACAAAGCCTCTTTCAAGGACACTGGGAAGATCCCACTCCTCAATGAACTCCAGACAACCTCAGCAACCACAGGTCCTATCAGGTCCAGATATCCAAGCACAAGACAGGTTGAACCTGGGTCCAGATCACAATGTCTACGCCGCAGCTTTGAGATGATCCCCATCACCTTTTCCACCCCAACTAGCTCCAACTCATCCCAGACAGGAGGAGTGTTTTGACACAACTCGGGCCGGACACTGCATCCCTTTCGAGAGCTACTGGAGGAGATCTCAGCCCTGATAGAGGACACCTTGATGGCGAAGAACGGAGCCAACTCCTCACACTTTGTACTAGAAACTGCTCCTCCCACAAGGAGACATACCGGATGTAAAATCTGTCAACCATACAGAAGAGCTGAGCTGGTCTGTTCCCCACCGCAGCACTCTCCCTAGACTCTGCCTTCTTTCAGGAGACTGCCCCCAATATAATGTGACCTCAGAGCCAGTTTGTCCTCCATCCGGCCAGATCTCCTCCAACATTTCTCTAACTTCCACCCCTTAGCCTTTAGACTTCTGAGTTCCTCATCATACCAAGGGGATCTCCAGCGAGAAGGCAAGGGGCGAACACAAAAGGGTGCAATTGAGTCAAAGGCCACAGTCACCGCCCCATTATAGGCCACCACTGCCTCCTCTGGCCCCATCGCACAAGCTACCTCTACACTTGATAGGTCCAGCACCGCTGACAGTCCCATAGAGTAAACTCCTGTTAATGGGCAGTACCGGACCATCTCCACAGGTGCCAGGCTATGGGGGACCGCTAAACGTGAACCACATGGTGCTGTGATCTGAACAAACCACCGGATCAACATGAAGGTCAATAACGTTGAGATCTATTGAAAAAACTAAGTCCAATGTGAGGCCGCCCGAGTGTGTTACTGATGTTACATGCTGTGTCAGGCCCAGGGCCTCCATGCTCTTCAGGAGGTCGCTTCAAACTTCAAGAGCCCGTCGTCAACCCACGATTGAAGTCCCCAGGATCAACCACCTGGGGACTCCAACACCAGGGCGGCGATGAGCTCCTCAACCTCCCTCAAAAAGTCCCCACACACTCCAGGGGGACGGTAGAGAAGGAGAACCCCGAGACCCGCACCCACACCTGCCCGGGCAGCCACACACTCAAAAGACCATGTAGGACCTACATTTAGCAATCTGAAGTTCAGGCTAGACTTAAAACAAATGGGCACCCCCCCCGCCCCTGTGATCCTCTCCTGGGGTGTGTATCACAGAGTACCCGGCTGGAACTGCCACCTCCAAAATGGGAGCATTTTGGTCCAGCCATGTCTCTGTGATGCAAGCCAGGTCGACCGAGGATATCAAGTCTGCCATAACGGCAGTCTTGTTCCTCATTGACCTAGCATTGCATAACACAACCTGAGTAGGATGAGGTGAGGTGGCTGGGCCCGTCATCTGCCCACCCACAAAGGTGGAGCCCTTGAGTATGTGAATCAAACATGGCAACCCTCTTACAAGTTCCCATTTCGCCCCAGGGTGTCTCCTCGCCCTCACCACTCGAATCTCCGACACTCCGGCCACCACCCGGGTGTAACTCCCTCTGGTACTGCCTCTCCTGGCTATCCCTAAAGCCCTGCATCTCCTATAGGCCTCAACTGGGAGCACTGGAAGTTCAAAAGGTTGAAGGTCATGGAGAAAGTCACCAGAGTAGCTGCGCCTTAAGGGTTTCTGTCCCAAACACATTTCTACTATAAACAATAAACTATATCACCCCACCCCAAATGCCCCCCCAAAATTTAGACAAACCCTCACAACTTCAACCTTTACAACCACCCACCCCTAAATACAGGTTACTCACCTGTAACAGGAGTTCTAGGAATGGTATATGTTGTTCATCCACACTGTCTGGCAGGTTCCTTGCCACTTTAAATCTTGCCAGAAGGTCTTCAAGCTGGCTCCTCCCACCCACACGGGTGGTAAAACTTTTGGCTCCGTCCCATGACACCAGATCTAGCCCGCTGGAAGCCAGGTTGTGCGTCGAAGCCGGGGAGGTCGGGTGGGTCGTGTGGATGAACAACATATACCATTCCTAGAACTCCTGTTACAGGTGAGTAACCTGTATTTCTAGGGACATGGATATGGTGTTCATCTACACTGTCTGGCAGACTCCTAGCAGTTCTCCGGGAGGAGGGAGGCAAGGCACACACCCCCTACTTGGGAAATAGAGACTGGAGAACCGAGGCCCCAAAACCAGCATCCCGGCGTGACTCAAGGTCGATGAGGTAGTGGGTGATGAAGGTGTGTGCTGACTTCCAGGTAGCAGCCCTGCAGATTTCCTGGATAGGGACGTCCCTGGAAGCAGCCACTGATGCAGTGGTTGGGCGGGTAGAATGAGCTCTTATCCTCTGGGAGGCCCAGCGCCCGTCAACCTATAGCAGAGATCTATGCAGGAGGTGACCCACCTGCCTATCGTCCACATGTGGCTGCAGGTCTGCCAGTGCGGCTTCAGCGTAGGTGACAAACAGCTGGCAGACCTCTCCCGAACTTCAGCCGTCGCTCCTTATAATAAGTGAGCTTCTTCTGGTCCAAAGTATGGAGCCTATGGTTCGCCTCCGGGAGGTGCGATTAGGGTAGAACACTGGCAGAGTCAACACCTGGTTAAGGTGAAACTCTGACACCACCTTCGGAAAGAATTTCGGGTTGGGGGCGCAGGACAACCTTGTCCCTGTAGAAGACCAGATAAGAAGACTCGATGGAAAGTGCCTGGAGCTCTCCCATCCTTCTGGCTCACGTGATAGCCACCAAGAAGGCGATCTTCCATGACAGGTGAGAGATATCACACCTGTGCATCGGTTCGAATGGCTTGCCCATGAGCTTAGCCAATACCAGCAGTAGATCCCACGGAGGTGGAGGTTCTCGCACTGGAGGGGATATGTGATCAAGGCCTTTGAAAAAGCGCCCGACCACCTTTTCCTGCGTACATCGACTGCTTCCCGGCCCGTGCCCGGTAAGCAGAGATGGCTGCCAGGTACACCTTAAGGGTCGTCGACCGAAGCCCTAGCTGAGAAAGGGACCACAGGTAGTCCAGAATGCTTGCCAAGGAACAGGAGGAAGGGTCCAGGCCCTTGCCCTGACACCAAATGGAGAATCTCTTCCATTTTAAGGCATAGCATTTCCTGGTCGACTCCTTACGGGACACCTCAACGACGTTGAAGACCTTGTCGGAAAGACCCAAGACCTGGAACTCTAGTCACTCAGGAACCAGGCCATCAGGTGCAGGGATTGAAGGTCCAGATGGAATACCTTCCCCTGATTGACTGAGATCAGGTCCAGGCGGGCTGGAAGCCGTCTCGGGAGCCTGGAGCTGAGACTGAGGAGATCTGGATACCAGAACTGGCGGGGCCAGTCTGGGGCTACCAGAATCACCTGTGCCTTCTCCTTCCTCACCTTGAGAAGCACCTTGTGGATCAAGGGAAATGGGGAAAGGCGTAGAAGAGGCCGGGGTTCGCGCCTCGAAGGCATCCCCTGCAGCGAGCCCTGCTGAGGGGGAGGGCATGAAACAATCTCAGCCGCATTCTCCTGGAGGCAAACAGGTCCACCTGGGGCGCGGCCCCAGTGGGAGAAGAGATCTTTGTACTACCTCCGCAGGCAGGGACAGACCACTCATGAGACGCAGCGCTCATCCGGCTTAGGGCATCGGCCAGGGTGTTGGGCTCCAGCCACATGAATGGCAGGAGATCCGCCTCCAGGCTGCGCACAAGTGACCAAATGCAGAGAGCTTCCGTGCACAGGGCATGGGCGTGTCCCGCCCTAGCGGTTTAGGTAGTACATAGTCGGTGGTATTGTCCATCTGGACCTGAACCACTTGACCCCTAGAAACGGACGCGAAGGCGGTGAGGGGCTAGATGAACTGCTTTCAAGCTCCAGCAGGTTGATATGGCATCGGGACTCCCGAGGGGACCAGAGGCCGCGGCGCTCTCTGTGCCCCCAGATGGCACCCCAACCCATCAGAGAGGCATCGGTCGATAGTGAGACCGCTGACTCGGGCCGGACAAGCGGGATGCCCTCCTGCAGATGTGCTGGAACGGTCCACCACTGGAGAGTGTTCCACATCCCCTGGGTCACTGTCACTAGCTGATCCAGCGGATCGAAGTGCAGTGACCATTGGCTGGCCAGCCCCCATTGAAGGGGACGCATGTACCAGCGGGCCCAACGGACCACGCTGGTGCAAGCCACCATGAGGCCCAGGAGGTGGAGGAAGTCCCGAGAAGGGCACGAGTGCCCAACCTGAAATGATTGGGCAAAGGAGGAAAGAACCTCGGCCCTGTCCACCGAGAGCCATGCTCTGGCTTGTAAAGAGTCAAGCTCTGCCCCGATGAATTATATCACCTGCTTTGGCACGAGTTCCGACTTGGCCTCGTTGATGAGGAGGCCAACCTGAGAGCAAACCTGGAGAGCCAGATCTCTGGACCACTCCACCTCCACTCTGGAGGGGGCTGCAATCAGCCAGTCGTCCAGGTAGGGGTACACCCGGACCCTTGGCGCTGCAGAAATGCTGTCACCACTGTCATGCATTGGTGAAGACCCTGGGAGCTAGGGAAGGTCGAGGGCATGGCCCAGAGCACATAAGGGATCCTCCGCTCTAGGCGGAGGGAATCTCTGGTGGGACGGACAGATTGGGATGTGAAAGAATAAGTCCTGAAGGTCCAGAGAACAGAACCACATGCCTCGCTCCAAGGATGGGATTATCTGAGCCAGAGTGACCATCCTGAAGGTCCGAGACCTTAGGAGCCTGTTCAGGTCATGCAGGTCGAGAATGGGGCGCCAGTCCCCGTCCGTTTTGGGACCAGGAAGTACCTGGACACAAACCCTGGGTCCGGAGGAGGATCCGCCACCTTCCTGATCACATCTTTTTCCAGGAGCAGGGCAATATCGGCTCAGCGAGCTGACAGAGAGGCTGTGGACCCCGTAGGCCCCTGAGGGGTGACGGCTCTGAAGGGCGGGGCCTGCTCGAACTCCAGGGGCAGGCCCTTACCTACCACCTCCAACACCCAATGGTCCGTGGTGATAGCAGACCAGGCAGAAAGGAAGTGGCGGAGCCATCCCCCCACGGGGGGAACCCAGGGGGGAGTGACGAGGCTGTGGGCGACACCCTTCAACCCGTCACTGGACAGGCTTAGAGGAGGGACCAGCTGAGGGACCTCCTGGGCGTCTACCTTCCTGTTTCCTGTTGGAGGAAGCTGCGGGCTTGGGCTGCCAAGCGCGAGCCTGCTGGCCCTGATGCTGGTGCTGTTGGGCCGGACGTGCTGCAGGCGCAGAAGGACGAAAGGACTTGTGCTGCTGCTGTCGGCGGCCTTTGTCCTTCTGGGCGGAGGTGACCGAGTCCAGAGTGGCATTGGACTTTTCGATCCACTGGAGGTGACCTTCCATTCCAGGGCCGAAGAGGTCGGTCCCCAAGAAGGGGACATCCGCCAGTTTGTGCTGGGTATCTGCCGTGAAGGTGGATATCCTCAGCCATGCTCTGTGGCGCATGGCCATCGTGGCTGCAACCTATCTGGCACAGGAGTCTCCGATGTCCAGAGCCGTTTGGAGCTGCTGCTTAGCCACTGCCCTACCCTGGTCTCACACCTGCCAGATCATGGTCTGCAGGTCGGCCAGGAGATGAGGGATCACCTCATCCAGGGAACCCATGAGGGCGTGGGAGAAGTGTGCCATTAGCACGGCCCAGCTAGCCTGGCGGAGGCCAAGGGAGGATGCAGCATACACCTTGCACCCGGCATAGTCCAGCTTTTTGGACTCCTTGTCGGGGGGCTTGTCCACGTCCCTAGCATTCCCGGAATGCCGGAAAACGCTGTCAGTGACCAACCCCTCGGCAGAGGGGTGTTCCAAAAAAACGGGCAAAGAGCCGGTAGGGACCACATACTTCCTGGCCATCCTGGCTGAAGGCGCAGGACAGGAAGCAGCCCACTGCCAGAGCCCCAAGGCTGGGCCAGCAATGGTTTCAGCCACCGAAAAGGCCTCCGTAGGTGAAACCCCTTGGTCCAGTATCTCAGTCAGGGGATACTTGGCCCGCTCGGATACGGGCTCAAGCTGCATCCTGGTGGACTCCGAGATGAGCCAAAGCAAACCCATGAAGGACGATAGGCTTTAGTCCATCAACTGGCCCCCGGAGGACTCCAGGTCAGTGGGCCTGGAGAACAGGGAGGAGTTGTCGTCAGACTCCAAGGAGTCTGCAAAGAGCTGCCTGGGCCTGAGCCACCCTCCACCTGCCGAGGACGGTCGGGAATGAGGGTGACCGACAACCTGTGGGGCAGGCCCTGACCCAATCGAGAGTCCTTGGTTAGCGCCCCCAATTTTGGTTGTGGAGGCGGAGGTTCCACCACAATCGGTGGGGCAGCTGGTTTCGTCCGAACAACCGGCCCAGGCTTGGGCACCTCGGCTACAGCGAGGGGTTGTTTTGGCCACTCGGGTGACAGCCACTTGATGGCCGGGGAAGGCGATGGCATCGGCTTTTCCCCGACAGAAGTAACTGCTGCCACATCAGGTCCTCAGAAGGCCGGGCGCACTTGCGCCAAGCCCTCCTCTCTCCGGAGGAGGAAGACGAGGATGAGCGGCGGCACCACTTACCTCGGTGCCAAGACAGAGACCACCGATGTAGGCAGGATCGGCCGGACAAGACAATGTCCGAGACCGAGATCCTCAGCGTCTCTGAGGACGGGTCTGGGAAGGGACAGGGGACACCCGCTCTTCCCTCAGCTCGGAAGCCTTAACCGGGGACTGCGGCACCGGGGGCGCAGGCAGGTCCTCGGTCTCCACCGGGGGAACCAGTGAAGAAGGGTTGTCAGCCTCACCAGTCGACAGCCCGTCCGACGGGTTGAGAAAAATCTCGACTGCGTCGATGGGTGTCTCAGCCGGCTGGCCTGACAGGGACGCCGTGAAGCCAGCGACCTGAGCCGCAACCCCGACCGAAATCAACAGTCAACTGTCCGGGGAACGGGACCTCTCCCGCTCCCACGAACGCCGACAATGGGACTTACCCTTTGAGTCCTTCTTTTTGGACCGAGAGGAATGTCCGATGGACCCTCTCGCCATTGGAAAGGGTTGGCAAAGCTCCTTGAAAGAAGCTGAATACGGAGGCACCCAGTGAGAGTGGGATAAATGCGGGACCGAGGAAGAGGATGATGCGGCCAGGCAGCCCTCACTCCTTGAGGCGATCATCTGCTCGAGGTTGCTCAGCCGAGACCAGCCACGCGTTAACTGCTTAGCAGACTCGCCTCGACAACTGGGCGGGTAAGCTTCTCGGGTGCCAAGCTGTAACCGGGCAGCGTGGTCCTCCAGGGACGCTAATACGAAAACAACGGCATGACTCGAGAGCCTCGCGGGTCGTGTTCTAGGCCGAGGCAGTAGACACACGTGGAGTGCGGGTCCATCCTGGACATCTTCTGCCCACAAGGGCACCACCGAAATCTGGGAGTCGATCTGTCCATCGCAGCCGCGAGGGAGAAAGATGACCGAAGTCTTGAACATTTTAAAATAAGTTTCAGGCGAACCGAAGAATTAGGATCCAATCTACAGGCAGAGCATTAAGGAGGGAACCTGAGCTTCCAAGCGGTAAGGAAGATCAGGCGTCATGGGGCGGAGCCGAGAGTTTTACCACCTGGGTGGGTGGAAGGAGCCAGCTTGAAGACCTTCCGGCAAGATTTAAAGCAGCAAGGAACTTGCCAGACAGACAGTGTGGATGAACAACATATCCATGTCCCTAGAACAAGTACTTCCACACCCACACAGCCACAACCCACACAACTCTACTTAAAAACCAACAATGACTAAATATCTAAGAAATAGCAACAGTAAGTTAGGTATTATAAATTAATATCCAACAACAAACTTTCCAATTTAAGATAAATGAATTAAACAAATGTCCGTAAAGCTGCTCTCATTACTCCAGCAACGTCTGAAATTGGTAGGGGGGCTCTCACCACCCCCTAACCACCAACGTTTGTCCAAGAATGTGGCCCTCTCACTGCCACATTCACTAAACCAGTTCTTAAGATGTTTAGTCACAGCAAAAAATGATGGACTCGATAAGCCCGATCCACCAGCCACGAATACAGGTTACTCACCTGTAACAGGAGTTCTAGGAATGGTATATGTTGTTCATCCACACTAACTGGCAGGTTCCTTGCCGCTTTAAATCTTGCCGGAAGGTCTTCGAGCTGGCTCCTCCCACCCACCCGGGTGGTAAAACTCTCGGCTCCGCCCCATGACGCCAGATCTAGCCCGCTGGAAGCCAGGTTGTGCGTCGAAGCCGAGGAGGTCGGGTGGGTCGTGTGGATGAACAACATATACCATTCCTAGAAAGTACAGTTACGTAAGAACTTACCGTAACAGTAGATCTTTGAGAGAGGCTCTTGCAGTAGGTAATTACATATAGGACTGATGCCGGCGGCGGCAGGACCCCTGAAAAACTTTCCAACTAGCGAGTCCCTGGCGAGGACTGCCCGTCAATAATAAGTGGGCGGTCCCGGACGCCCGCCTTCCAGTTCTTTCCCCACAGGCCAAAAGAGGCCGGATGAGAAGAGCAAGGATATTTCTCTATATGGAAAGGAGCTGAAAAAGCCTAGGGGATGGAGGCGCGGAAGGTATTACCTACTGCAAGAGCCTCTCTCGAAGATCTACTGTTACAGTAGTTCTTCGTAACTGTACTATCTTAGTTCGAGAGAGGGCTCTTGCAGTAAATAATACATATAGGACTGAATCCCAAGCAGTCTGGAACAAATAAGAGCACGGGAGGAGAACTACTCCAGAAAGTAGCAGTAGCCTTGAAGGTCCTCTCAAGACAGGAGGCTTTGTAGCTAACTTGAAGCCTGCTCTCTGGCGAGGCCATGTCAAACTGTGATGTTTCGTAAAGGTGCAGACGGAGGTCCAGGTGGCGTCAGCACAGATCTACCTCAGACACATTCTTGAAACAAGCCGCAGAGGCCGCTACTCCTCGTGTGGAGTGACCTCTGACCTGACCCGGAAGGGTCTTGTTGTACTTGTCATAACAGAAAGTGATGCAATGAGCCAACCACTTCGACAGGCATTGCTTGGAAACAGCATTGCCTTCCCTTTTATGAGCTAAAGAGACGAACAACTGATCAGTCTTTCTGAGATCCTTCGTCCTGTCGGTGTAGTATCTCAGAATCCGGTGAACATCCATGGTATGGAGTGAATATTCCCCTTGATTAGAGTACTGCATAAAAAAGGCAGGTAGCTCTATGGACTGATTTAAGGTAGACTAGGCTACCACTTTGGGAAGAAACTTAGGATTCATGCGAAGAGCAACTCGTTCTTTGTGAAAAATCAAACAGGGGATTTTACACATAAGGGCCTGGAGCTCGGAAATTCTTCGAGCTGAAGTAATGGCCACCAAGAAAAGCGTCTTCCACGAAAGAAACTTCAGATCTGCAGAAGCAGCAGGGTCGAAGGGAGGGAGAGTAAGTTTCTCGAGAACAAAATTCAAGCCCCAAGGAGGGGCAGGGGTACGGATGGGAGGCCTTAGATGAAGGACCCCTCTGAGAAAGGTCTTAGAGACCTCCAGTTGGTAACTTTATCTGCATGAGGGAACATGGTAGCTGAAACAGCAGCCATGTGAACCTTCAGGGAGAAGTGACTGAGACCCAGGTCGAAGAGATGACGCAAGTACTCCAGCAGAACAGCCACTGAACAGGAGAAAGGCTCCACGTTCCTAGAGGCTGCCCAAATAGAGAATCTCTTCCACTTCATGGCATAAGTGGACCTGATGGAGGGTTTTCTAACCTCCACCAAAATCTCCGCCACTTTTGGAGAGACGCCAAAACGGGATTGGGCTAGGTTTGCAGGAGCCATGCATGAAGTCGTAGGGATTTGAGACCTGGATGGAACAGGATCCCCTGATCCTGGGTCAGCAAACCTCGAGATAAAGGAAGAGGAAGAGGAGGAACCTCTGAGTATTGTTGAAGAAGAGAGAACCAGATGCCTGCGGCTCAGAAAGAGGCGATCAGAATCATTCACAAGCTCCTTCTGTGGTTAATTTCTGAAAAACTCGTGGGATCAGAGGAATTGGGGAAAAGTACAGACGAATCTGTCCTTCCAGTCTAGAGACAGAGTGTCACTCCAGAAAGCACCTCGCTTTGGAATGCGAGCGAGCAAAAGTTAGGAAGTTCTGCGCTTTGAGGGGAGGCGAAGAGGTCTACCTGCGAGGTCCCCACAGCTGAAAAGACATCGTCGAGCACCCTTGATCAATTCCCACTCGTGTGCCGGGCAGAGGAGCGGCTTAGCTTGTCTGCGCCAGGGTGATCGTTTACCCTTGGGAACATGAATCAGCATGAGGTGAAGGTTGTGATGAGTTGCTCAATCCCAAACCCTCATTGCCTCCTTGCATGAGGGTAAGACGAGGTTCCTCCTGCTTGTTGATGTACAACACCACGCACATGTTGTCTCGCCTGGACGGCTAGGTGGCCGGGAAGAATGTATGGTGAAGGGCTTGGAGGCGATAGCACAGCTCGAAGCTCAAGCACGTTGATGTGGAAACTAGTTCCAGTCTGGACCATAAGCCTGGGTCTGATGAGGGCCCAGATGGCTCCCCAACCTTCGCCTGACGCATCTGTGGTCAGAGTCTGGGAGGGGGGAGGATGAAAGAAGGGGAACCCCGAAATAGGTTCTCTCAAAACATCCACCATTGCAAGTCCCATGCCATCGGCAAGGAGATCAGAACTAGTTGATCTAGGTCATCTACAAGTTGATCCCACTGGGAGCGAAGAGTCCACGGAGAGATCCTCATGTGGAGTCCGAGCTAGGGGACCTCGGAAGAGCGGCCGCCATGAGCCCCAAAAGACGGAGGACCGACCTCGCCGGAACCCTCCTGCTTTCTGATAGCAGGAAAATCTGGGATTGAAGAGAGGCCACCCTGTCTGGAGGCAGGAAGGCCTTGCTCACCGTCGTATCGAGGATAGCCCCGATGAACTGTAGCCTTTGGGAGGGGTCCAGATGGGACTTGGAATGTAATACCCAGGCAAGTGAAAACCTGCTGGGTGAGGGAGAGAAAATGGAGGAGTTCCTCCCTGGATGAGGCTGCCAGGGAATGATGGTCAGGTAAGGAACCTGTACTCCCATTGTGCATGGTGGGCGGCTACCACAGCCAGGCATTTGTAGGTAAATACTCGGGCGCAGGGAAGAGACAAGGGAGCACCCTGAAATGGTAGTGGTCCCCTGAAATACAAACCGAATATTTGCATGAGAAAAGCGAATGGGAATGCATGAAAGATAGGCATCCTGCACATCCAGCGCACAAAACCACTGACCCGGCCAAAGAATAGGCAGAAGGCTCTGCAGAGAGAGCATCCTGAACCTTTGTATTCCTACATAAAGGTTCAAGGAACTGAGATCTAGAATGGGTCTGAGATCTCCCGTCTTCTTTGGGACCAGGAAGAAATGAGAATAGTAACCGTCCCTCGAAGATGAAGGGGACGGGTTTCTATCGCTCTACTTCGGCGAAGGGTTGAGATTTCTTCCTGAACCAAGGGAAGATGGTCCCTTAGTATGACGACTTCGGAGGAGGGTCAGCAGGTGGTTTCTAAAGAAACTCTATAAGCGTGCCCCTTCCGCTTATAAGCTGGAGCACCCAAGGATCTGTGGTTATCCTCTCCCAACCCGGAAGGTGGAGGGAAAATCTCCTCCCACCGGTTCCCTCCAGTGGATCCAGATGCAGTGGAAGAGGAAAGGAGTCAGGGTGGTGGAAGCAGCCGCAGCTGAGGCACCCGCTGCTTTTTTGGGTGGAGGGGCCTGCAGCCGCGTGGGGCCCATCAGTGGCCCGCCCCTTCTTGGGGTTCGCACAGGCCGAGTCCATCTGCAAAAGGATGGCGCCGCTGAGGATGGGGATGGTACATGGAATCCACGGATTTCAGGGCTGTCCTCTTTCTGTAAGTCGTGATGATGTCTTGACATCACCCGGTGCCACCAACCGAAAGGTGCCGCCGAATAGCAGATTGCACCTCCGAACCAAACCTGACACGCTGGAGTCAGGCATGATGTCAGACTTACGGCGAGCGGAGCTCCCCGCCCGGCAGTGTCCATCAAAATGTATGTCGCCTGGTGAAATGTGGCGACTGGTCAACGAGCGGAAGGGACAAAATCTGCTAACTCCTGTTTGACTTGGAGAGTCAGGTAAAGGAGTCCATTTAGATTCCGCCTGGGTGAGATGGCCTTCTGGTAATCCCCAATAAACGACGTAATTCAGGCCCGAATTCCCAGCGTGGAAGAGCATAAATCTTTCTTCCATACTGGTCCAGGAGGCGAGTACCTTATCCGGAGGAGAAGAGCTCAGGATGCTCGGATGTGCCGACCGCCGCGAGCGACGCTAACCACAACACGAAAGGCATGAGGTGAGAGTCAAGATAGTCTAACCTCGGGAACCTGGTCATAGCCTGCTGGACTTCTGGGAAGAGGGCTAACGCCCGACGGTTGTTTCAAATCAAGTGGCACAAGGTGGGCGTGGAGGCTGATCCAGGGTGGCACTAAAGTTGGAGCTGTCGGGCAGATCCAGATGTTCGCCAGTTTGAGACGCTGGGGATCTGGTTCCAAAGAACGCCACTGGTGAATTTCCTTGATTTTCTAAGCAAATCACTGAAGGATGGATCCCTCCGGAGGAGACTCCGAGGGTCCCCGCCGGGCTTGAGGAGATAGGGAGCAATCGTCTCTCGGAGCATCCTGGAAGAACCTGAGGATACGAGAGGGAAGAAGAAGCAGAAAAAGAACAAGACTCCCTTACGCGACTAGGGAGGAACGGGTTCATGGTGTTGCCCGTGAATGCATATCCTGCCCCTCTCGGGATGGAGGTGGTGAGGTGTGCATACCGGATGTATGGGGCAGGTCGGCATCATAAGTCAAGCGTCTCTCTACCTCCTCGGTGAGTTGAGCCTTGGCCTCAGCCACAGAGCAGAGTCATCCTGCAGATCCACGGTGGCGGGGGCAGGTGGAGGTGGAGGGAGGAGGGCAGGCCGACAACCCATAAGCGAGGTATCCTGTAACCTGGCTGCGGAAACCGGCAGCCGGGTAATGTGGCATCAGGTACTGCGTACCAGAGGACCAGCATCGGGTACTCACGGTAGCTGGATACTGCAGTCCCGGAACGACGGCCAATCCGAGATAAGACGGCAGGTACCCGAGCCGGAAAAGCTGCTGGAGCAGAGCGGCCGCCGGTCGTGACCCCAGCATGGATCCACGCTAATGGGCATGGGGGGTGGAGGGACCGACGGAAGGGGAACATCCCTTGCCGGCGTCAGCGGTACCGGAGTCGGAGGTACCGGCGTCCGGAGGGCCGACGTCAGATCCGGTTCCGTCGGAGGAGGGTCAGACGGAGGAGGAAGATCCCGCATGACGCGGGAGGAGGAGAAAATCCGAGGTCAGACTGGGTGACCTCAGGCTCCCAGACAGCCGTAGAGGAAGGCTCACGGGAACCAGGTACAACGGACGCCGGGGTCGGGCGTCGGTTCCGTCGCCGGCGCGCGCTGGAGAACCCGACATGCGACTTAGGGGCCAGATCCAGCGGGTGCCAGAAGCGTGCGTCCGGCTTACGGAGCCTCACCGGGCGGGCTGAGGAAGGGGCGGCCCGGTCGATGGGGAAGTGGCGTGTGCTGCCCCGAAGGAGTCGAGGCGTCTTGCTCGACCCCTCTCTCCATGCGGACGTCAGAGGAGCCGGCGATCGTCCGACTTAGAGAGGTTTCCCTGTAGGGCCGCAGACCTGCGGGTCGAACCAGGGGCAGGCCTCCATTCGCTCGGGAGGCACCGCGAAGGCCCCAGCACGAGCCAGACGGGTGGGCCGACGCCTCCTCCCACACCCTCTGAGCTGCCGCGCGAATGGTCCCCGGAGGAGATGTTACCAGACTCACGACTCCAGTGGGAGACAGCGTAGAGGAGGACTTCTCGGTGTCTCTCTTTGTCCTTCTTTCTGATGTCCTTCCGGGAAGTGGATGCCTGCCTCAACTTTTTCAACTCTTTTCCATAGAAGACATCTTTTCTTGAGGAGATGGGGGTTCCAGGGACTGTTGGCTTCGTTCTGCAGTAGCCGTGTTGAAGTTGAGGCAATGCTACAGCACTTATCGACCGGATGAGGGCCCTAGGCAGAAAAGGCACAAGGAATGGTAGATTCTTGTGTGAGCAGTTAGGCCGCCACGAGTCGCACTTGTTTTGTGCTTGGAGGGTGTAGGGGCGACATACACCCGACGATATACCTGGCCGATTGAAAAGAATAACTAATTTTTCGGTAAAAACTGATGATGAAAGACAGGGCAGATGAAGCCTGCGAACTTACAGCTGCGCTGCACGAGCTAGCAGGGAAAGAACTGGAAGGCTGGCGTCGGGACCGCCTTTATACCCGATGTCGCATGGCGCTGGTCACCTGACATGGGGGCAGTCCTAGCCAGGGACTGCTAGCTAGAGAAATTTTTCAGTGGGGTCCTGCCGCCGGCTGGTGTCAGTCCTATATGTAATTACCTACTGCAAGAGCCCTCTCGAAGTAAGATCTCCTGTTACAGGTGAGTAACCTGTATTTCTAGGGACATGGATATGTTGTTCAATCCACACTAATTGGCAGACTCCTAGCAGTTCTCCGGGAGGAGGGAGGCAAGGTGCACACCCCCGATACTTACTTGGGAAATAAGGACTGGAGAACCGAGGCCACAAAACCAGCATCCCAGCGTGACTCAACGTCGATGTGGTAGTGGGTAATGAAGGTATGTGCCGACTTACAGGTAGCAGCCCTGCAGACATCCTGGATAGGGACATCCCTGGAAGCAGCTACCGATGCAGCGGTATGGCGGGTAGAATGAGCTCTTATCCCTCTGGGAGGCTCCATGCCCGCCAACCTATAGCGGAGCTCTATGCAGGAGGTGACCCACCAGCTTATCATCCGCTTGGTTGCAGGTCTGCCAGGTGCGGCTTCAGTGTAGGTGACAAACAGCTGGCGAACCTCTCCCCGAATTTCAGCCGTCCACTCCTTGTAATAAGCGAGCGCTCGTCTAGGGTCCAAAGTATGGAGCCTATATTCGGCCTCCGAGGTGTGATTGGGGTAGAACACCGGCAGAGTCAACACCTGGTTAAGGTGAAACTCCGACACCACCTTCTAAAGGAATTTCGGGTGGGGCACAGGACAACCTTGTCTCTGTGGAAGACCAGATAAGGAGACTCGATGGAAAGCGCCTGGAGCTCTCCCATCCTTCTGGCTGACGTGATAGCCACCAAGAAGGCGGTCTTCCACGACAGGTGGGAAATATCGCACCTGTGCATGGGTTCGAATAGGCTTGCCCATGAGCTTGGCCAATACCAGCAGTAGATCCCACAGAGGTGGAGGTTCTTGCACGGAGGAAAGTGGTCAAGGCCTTTGAAAAGCGCCGACCACCCCTTCTCCTGTACTACCGACTGCTTCCCGCCAGCGCCCGGTAAGCAGAGATGGCTGCCAGGTGCACTCCAAGGGTCGTCGATCAGAGCCCTTGCTGAGAAAGGGACCACAGGATAGTCCAGAATGCTTGCCAAGGGACAGGGAAGGGTCCAAGCCCTTCCCCTGACACCAAATGGAGAATCTCTTTCATTTGAAGGCATAGCATTTCCTGGTCGACTCCTTACGGGATGCCTCAACGATGTTGAGGACCTCGTCGGAAAGACCCAAGGCCTAGAACTCTAGCCGCTCAGGAACCAGGCCGTCAGGTGTAGGGATTGAAGGTCCAGATGGAATACCTTCCCCTGGTTGACTGAGATCAGGTCTGGGCGGGCTGGAAGCCGCCTCGGGAGCCTGGAGCTGAGGCTGAGGAGATCTGGATACCAGAACTGGCGGGGCCAGACTGGGGCTACCAGAATCACCTGCGCCTTGTCCCTCCTCGCCTTGAGAAGCACCTTGTGGAGCAAGGGAAATGGGGGAAAGGCGTAGAAGAGGCCCGGGGTCCACGGCCTCGAGAAGGCATCCCCCTGCAGCAAGCCCTGCTGAGGGGGGCGGGCATGGAACAGCCTCAGCTTCGCATTCTCCCTGAAGGCAAACAGGTCCACCTGAGGCATGCCCCAGTGGGAGAAGAGATCTTGTACTACATCCGGCAGGAGAGACCACTCGTGAGACGCAGCCCCTATCTGGCTTAGGGCATCGGCCAGGGTGTTGGAGGCTCCTGCCACGTGAATGGCTAGGAGATCCGCCTCCAGGCTGCGCCGAGGGACCATATGCGAAAGCTTCCTTGCATAACAGCATGGAGCGCAATCCGCCCTGGCGGTTCAGATAGTACATGGTCGTGGTATTGTCCGTCTGGACCTGAACCACTTGACCCCGTAGAAACGGAGCGAAGGCGGTGAGAGCTAGGCGGACCGCTCGGAGCTCCAGCAGGTTGATATGGCATTGGGACTCCCAAGGGGACCAGTGGCCATGCGCTCTGTGCTCCCCCAGATGGGCACCCCAACCCATCAGAGATGCATCAGTCAATAGAGAGACCGTCGACTCGGGGCGGACGAATGGGATGCCCTCCTGCAGATGTGCCGGAATGGTCCACCACTGGAGAGCGTTCCACATCTCCTGGGTCACTGTCACAGGCTGGTCCAACAGATCGCAGCACTGTGACCACTGGCTGGCCAGTCCCCACTGAAAGGGACGCATGTACCAACGGGCCCAACAAACCACGCTGGTGAAGGCCGCCATGAGGCCCAGGAAGTCCCAGGCAGGGCGCGACTGCCCAACCAGAAATGACTGGGCAAAGGAGGAAAGAACCTCGGCCCTGTCCACTGGGAGCTGAGCTCTGGTTCGAAGAGAGTCGAGCTCTGCCCCGATGAAGAGTATCACCTGCTTCGGCACGAGTTCCGACTTGGCCACGTTGATGAGGAGGCCACTCTGAGAGCAACCCTGGAGGACCAGATCTCTGGACCGCTCCACCTCCGCTCTGGAGGGGGCTGCAATCAGCCAGTCGTCCAGGTAGGGGTACACCCGGACCCTTCGGCGCCGCAGGAATGCTGTCACCACTGCCATGCATTTGGAGAAGACCCTGGGAGCTAGACAGAGGCCGAAGGGCATGGCCCGGAACTCGTAAAGGGACCCCTCCGCTCTGAAGCGGAGGAATCTCTGATGAGATGGACGGATTGGGACGTGAAAGAACACATCCTGGAGGTCCAGAGAACAGAACCACATGCCTCGTTCCAAGGATGGTATTATCTGAGCCAGAGACCATCCTGAAGGTCCAGACCTTAGGAACCTGTTCAGGTCGTGCAGGTCGGGATGGGCGCCAGCCCCCATCCGTTGGGGACCAGGAAATACCTGGACACAAACCCGGGTCTGGAGGAGGATCCGCCACCTTCCTGATCACCTGTTTTTTGAGGAGCAGGGCAATATCGGCTCGGAGGGCCGACAGCGAGGCTGCGGACCCCGTGGCCCCCCAAAGGGCGACGGCTCGAAAGGGAGGAGCCTGCTCAAACGCCAGAGGCAGGCCTTTTCCTACCACCTCCAACACCCAGCGGTCCGTGGTGATAGAAGACCAGGCGGAAAGGAAGTGGTGGAGCCGTCACCCCACGGGGGGAACCCAGGGGGGAGTGACGAGGCTGGGGGCAGCACCCCTCAACCCGTCACTGCTCAGGCTTGGAGAAGGAACCGGCCGAGGGACCTCCTTGGCCTTTACCTCCTTGCTTCCAGTTGGAGGAAGCTGCCGGCTTGGATTTGGGATGCCAAGTGCGAGCCTGCTGGCCCTGTTGCTGGTGCTGTTGGGCCGGTCGACCTGCAGGGGCTGAAGGACTTATGCTGTTGCTGACGGCGGCCTTTGTCCCTCTGGGCAGAGGTGACCGAGTCCAGAGTGGCACTGGACTTTTCGATCTGCTGGAGGTGTCCCTCCACTCCAGGGCCAAAGAGGTCAGTCCCCAAGAAGAGGACGTCCGCTAACTTGTGCTGGGTATCCGCCGTGAAGGTGGATATCCTCAGCCACGCCCTGCGGCACAGGGCCACCGCGGCCGCTACTGACCTGGCACAGGAATCACATATGTCCAGAGCAGTCTGAAGCTGCTGCTTCGGCACCGCCTTACCTGGTCCCACACCTGACGGACCGTGGTCTGCAGGTCGGCCGGGAGATGAGGGACAACCTCATCCAGGGAGCCCAAGACGGCGTGGGAGCTGGCCTGTTGGAGGCCGAAGGAGGACGCAGCGTACACATTGTGCCCAGCAAAGTCCAGCTTTTTGGACTCTTTGTCAGGGGGCTTATCCACGACCTGAGCGTTACCGGAACGCCAGAAAACGCTGTCGGTAACTAACCCCTCGGCAGAGGGGTGCTCCAAGAAACCGGGCAAAGAGCCGGTAGGGACTGCATACTTCCTGGCCATCCTGGCCGAGGGCACAGGACAGGAAGCAGGCTGCTGCCAGAGCTCCAAGGCTGGGCCAACAATGGCCTCAGCCACCGGAAAGGCCTCCGTGGGGGAATCCCCTCGGTTCAGTATCTCCGTTAGGGGATACTTTGCCCATTTGGACACGGGGTCAAGCTGCATCCCGGTGGACTCCGAGATGAGTCGAAGCAGACCCAAGAAGGACGATGGGCTATCGTCCAATGACTGGCCCCCGAGGACTCCAGGTCGACCTGCCTGGAGAACAGGGAGGAGTTGTCGTCGGATTCCGAAGAGTCTGCGAAGAGCTGCCTTGGCCCTGAGCCACCCTCTACCTGCCGAGGACAGTCGGAAGTGAGGGTGACCGACAACCTGTGGGGCAAGCCATGACCAGACTGAGAATCCTTGGTCGGTGCCCCAGACTTCGGTTGTGGAAGCGGAGGTTCCACCACAATCGGTGAGCAGCTGGTTTCGGCCAGACAACCGGCCCTGGAACAGGCAACTCGACTGGGGCAAGCGGTTGCTTCGGTCATTCAGGCAACAGCCATTTGATGGCTGGGGGGCTGAACCGGAGTCGGTTTAGACTCAGACAACAGTAACTGCTGCCGCATAAGCTCCTCGTAGCGTTGAAGTAATTTACCCCGAAGCCTCCCCTCATCCGAGGAAGAGGATGAGGAGGAACGGTGTCGCTGCTTACTGTACCGAGATCAGACCTATGTCGGGCGGGAACAGCTTGACTGAGATGAAGTCCGAGACCCAGACCCTGGGGCTGAGGGCGGGTCTGGGAAGGGGCGGGGGACACCCATTCTTCCCTCGGCTCTGGCACTTTAACCGGGGACTGCGGCCCCGAAGGCGCAGGCAGATCCTCGGTCTCCACCGGGGGAACCGGTGAAGGTGGGTTGTCGGCTTCCCCAGTCGACAGCCTGTCTGATGGATTGAGGAAAAATCTTGACTGCGTCGACGGAAGTCTCGGCAGGCTGGCCTGACGGGGACACCGTGAAGCGATGGTCGGCTGTCCAGGGAAGGAGACCTCTCCCGCTCCCATGAATGCCGATGGTGGGACTTACCCTTCGACTCCTTCTTCTTGGGCCGAGAAGAATGTCCCGAAGGCCCCTCTCCCTTCGTGGAAGGCAGCAAACTGAGCGAAGCCAAGTCAGGAACTCAGAGAGAGCGGGATAAATGCCGCGCTAGGAGGAGGAAGATGCGGCCTGGGCCACCTCCTCCTCGAGGGCGATCATCTGCTCGAGCTGCTCAGCCAAGCCAGCTGCTGCGGACACCGCCCAATGAGCCTCTTTGGATTTTAACGGTGGGTAAAGCTTCTTGAGGCGCCCGAGCTTCAATGGAACTAGCAGTCTTCAGGACGGTGGCCAAAAAAGAGGCGGCAGCTTCATGAGCCTGCGGGTCGTGGTCTAGGCCTGAGGCAGTAGCGCGACGTGAGTGCGGATCCATCCTGGACATTTTCTGCCCACAAGGGCACCTCCAAAAGCCAGGAATCGATTTGTCCACCGCAGCCGTGAGGGAAGATGAAGACCGAAGTTCATAAAACTTCAAAACTAGTTTCGGAGGAACCGAAGAGTTAGGATCCAGTCTAAAACGCAGAGTGCTAAGGAGGGAACCTGAGCTTCCAAGTGGTAAGGAAGATCTGGCATCATGGGGCGGAGCCGAGAGTTTTACTACCCGGGTGGGTGGGAGGAGCCAGCTTGAAGACCTTCCGGCAAGATTTAAAGCGGCAAGGAACCTGCCGATTAGTGTGGCTTGAACAACATATCCATGTCCCTAGAACAAATGTTATTGCAGCATACAATCAATAGGCAAGAATGAACAGTCAAAAAATATTAAAGTTATGTGATATGGACCTGAAGAGCTCCCACTACTTCAGGACAATAATTTAAACAGTGTTCCAAACACTACCTCTCACATAGCCTTATGAAGACCGCCCGAATTACTGTAGGAAAGACAGATTAGCAGGCACTCTCACTGCCCATAATGTGTGACATGGGCCCAAAACAGAAAAAAAGAAAGTCTGACCATGTCCCGTATCCAGGAATGTCCTCCTTCACTGTTCAGATCTGAACGATAGATTCCAAATTTCACAATTCGAGGGGCTGAGGAGAACAGCTACAGAGGGGCCCCACCAGCACTCCGTGATAAGCCACCACCAGAAATTTTCGTGAAATGATGCTTCGGCTCCTGTCTATGCCAGCCCACTGGCTGACTCTCCAGGAAGCCTAGGAGTATCAGGATCACCTCGCCCACTCTCCAGTGGGTCCAGCCCCTGTCCTCCTGTGTGCTTCTAGAATCTTCCAGTCCCTCTGCAATGTCACTTATAAAGACATTGAAGAGGACCGGTCCTAATACTGAACCCTGCGGTACCCCACTAGTAACCCCCCTTTCTTCAGAGTGGACTCCATTTACTATTACTCTCTGTGTCCTATTCTCCAGCCAATTCTTTACCCAGGCTGTCATCTTGGGACCCACTCCCAGGCTGGCTAACTTGTATATTAATCTTTTGTGTGGGACTGTGTCAAATGCCTTGCTAAAGTCTAGGTAGGCCATGTCACAGCCCCTCCCTGATCTACTACTTTGTCACCCAGTCAAAGAAATCTATCAGATTAGTCTGGCATGACCTTCCCGCTGTGAATCCATGCTGCCTTGGGTCCTGTGCCCCTCTGGCCTCTAGATACTCGACAATTCTTTCCTTCAGAAGTGATTCCATCATTTTCCCTACCACTGAGGTTCAACTAACAGGTCTGTAGTTTCCTGCTTCTGCCTTGCTCCCACTTTTGTGAAGGGAATCACATCTGCCCTCCTCCAGTCCTCAGTACCACCCCATCCTCCCATGATTTGTTAAAGAGGGTAGTCAGTGGTGTCACTAGTTCTACCCTTAGTTCTTTACAATTCTGGGATGAATCTCATCAGGCCCCATTGCTTTGTCCACCTTCAGTTTTAAGAGTTCTTTCAAAACCCTTTCTTCTGTAAATGGGCTGGTATCAACTTCTGTATCCAGAGTGTTTCTACTGTTTTGTTTAGGTACCTCCCCTCTTCCTTTGTAAATACTGAGCAAAATATTTGTTTAGTATCTCTGCCTTTTCACAGTCACCCTCTGCCCACCCTCCCTCCCTTTATTAAGCCTCACTATCCCTCCCTTGGTCTTCCTTTGCTCCCTGATGTACCTATAAAGGTTTTATCCCCCTTCTTAACAGAGTTGGCTATCTTTTCCTCGGTTTGGGCCTTTGCTGTTCTGACTGCCTTCCCAGCTTCCTTTTGCTTTAACTGATTCAGTTCTCTGTCCTGCTCCTTCTGTGATTCCTTGTACTCCCTGAATGCTTTCTTTTTCTCTTGAACCTTCACTGCCACTTCCTGTGAGAACCATAGTGGTTTCTAACATCGTTTCATTTTGTTTATTTACTTCACACAAAGGCTTGTTACCTCTGTGATGGCAGTTTTTATTATTCCCCATTGTTCTTCCACCCCTCCTTCCCGCCCATTTGCTAGTGCATTCCTTAGGCACTCACCCATTTTGGCAAAGTCAGCCCTCCTAAAGTCCAGTACTTTTGCCTTTGTATGGCTTGACTCTATTGCTGTGTTTATTGTGAACCATACTGTTCGATGGTCGCTAGTTCCCAGATGGCTACCCACTTCTACATCTACGATCCTCTCTTCATCTCCATTTGAGAGAACCAGGTCTAAGATTGCTCCCTCTGGAGTGGGCTCCAATACTAGTTGTCTAAGGCATGCCCCTGTAGGGCATCTAGAATAACCCCACTCTTAAGTGGCTGCTGCAACTGCACTCCAGTTAACATCTGGCATATTCAGATCACCCATCAGCAATATCTCCCCTTTTTCTGCCATTCTAAGTATACTTTCTATCATTTCTTGTCCATTTCCTCCCCTGAGAAGGGGTCTGTATCTAACCCTGTCTTGTTATGTGGTTCCATTGCGGTCTCAAATTTACCCACAGTGCTTCTTCTCCTCCCTGTTTTCCCTTTTGTTCTGTTGCTTTGAATCCTTCCCTTATGTAAAGAGCTACTCCTCCTCCTCTTTTACCCTCCCTGTCCCTCCTGTAGATAGTGTATCCTGGTATGTTTACGTCCCAGTCATGGTTTTGTGTGTACCATGTTTCTGTGACTGCCACGATATCCAGATGTTCCTTCTCCATCAAGGCCACTAATTCAGGAAGCTTGTTACTCAGACTCACGGGCATTGGTACTCATTGCTCTCCATTTTTGATGGCTTTACCTTCTGTTACAGCATCCCCACTGACCTTTCTACCTCGGTCTTTTCTCATTTAGTACCCTGTTTTGTAGGGAGAGGCTGGGATTTTCCTGCTGCTTATCAGTGCCTCCCCCCTTGACTAGTTTAAAAGCTTGCCAATTAAGCATTTAAACCGATTGCTCAAAAGACTTGTTCCCTTCCTGGACAGATGCAGACCATCCTGCCAGTATAGGCTGGTGTCCCTCCAGGTGGAACCCCAGTCCCCAATGAAGCCAGACCCCAGTTCTCCACACCACTTTTTCAACCATTCATTAAACTGCATGGTGCAAAGTACCCTCGCCTCACTCATGCCATTGACAGGCAGCACCTCTGAGAAGGATACTGTGTGTGCTACTTGTCTCAGGCCCCTCCCCAATTCTACAAAGTCCTTCTGCACTGCTCTAATCTCATGCTGAGCCAAGTCATTTGTCCCTAGGTGGACAATGACATCCAGCTCAGACTCCCGTACAGCTGTTCTCGTGATCCTGAGGATGCGCTTCCTCTCCCTCCAAGCCATGGCACCAGGCAGGCACCTTACTTCAGTTTTCCCTGCTACCTCCAGTTCTATCCCCCTAATAATTGAGTCCCCCACCAGGAGCTGCTTCCTTTCCTTGTGGTGTCCTCTGCCTCCTTCCTGTGGGCCTCCCTTGTGATAGTTGTCCTCGGTCTCCTCTGCGGGTGCATCCATAGGGGAGTTATGCTCCCCCAGAATGGTGTATGGATTGTGGAGTGGAACACTGACTGGGTGTGCCTCTGTTCCACCATCCTCACCCTCCCGAGCCCACTGTGGTCCAACTGTTGTGCTTTCTTCGCAACCTCTGAGGTAGTGGTGGTGGCTCTGGTGCTCCCTGGATGTGGGAGGTTCCCTTCCTACCATCCAGTGTGGCCTGGGGGAAGGTTCCCTTACTACTGTCCAGTGTGGCCTGAAGACAGGCAACTTCCTCCCTCAGGGCAGAGAGCTGTCTGCAAACAGGGCAGCATCTCAGCCTCCAGAAAAGTATTGTTGTTTAATTCTTATTACTGTTGTCTTGGGGGTCCTTTTTAGGTTGGGTGCCTGAATGTTGTGTACTTTAGTACTGGTTTCAGCTGTGAACTGTGCACCCCGGTCGTGCACTATTTGTCCTCCACTCTCTGCGCCCTCCGCCCCTCCCCCCTCCTTTGTTGTTGTCAACTTACCAGTGCTGTCGTGCACTGGGCATTGTTCATGGGGGGGGTGGACATTGGAGGACGAATGAACGCACCTTTCGCATTGGTGTGGTTAGGCCCAGAAGACACCCTGGGGCGAAATGGAGTCTGGAACGGGGTGCTCCATGTCTAGTCTCCATACCCAAGGGCACTGCCCCTTGTGACAGGCAAGTAGCCAGGGCGGCCCTTGAAGCCCATCCAACTCGAGCAATGTTATGCAACACCAGATCTATCAAAAATAAGACTGCAATTACTGCAGATCTTATTGGAACAACTGATCTGGCTTGCATCACCGAGACCTGGTTGGATAAAAATGCTGGCCCTATTTTCGATGCTGCAATTCCGCCGGGTACTCAGTGATACACTGCTCGAGACTGGATCGCGTGGGGGTGGGGGTGGGGTGGCGGTCTGTTTCAAGACCAAGTTGGGTCTCACAAGTGTACCAGTTGAGGAAGCCGAATCATTTGAGTGTACCATGGTGGCTCGTGTAGGTTGCAGGTTAGCTCTTGTCTACCGTCCACCCGGGGACGAGATGCAATTCCTGCAGGAAGTAGCAGATTTTGTCGCCGACATGGCATTGGAATTGCCCAAACTGATAGTACTGGGTGACTTCAATGCCTCAGTCGACGAAGAACTCTCGCAGTTTGGACAACACTTCCTCCAGCTTATGACATCTCTGGGCCTTACACAGGCTGTTACCTCTGCCACCCATAAACATGGTCACTCTCTTGATTTGGTTTTCCTCCTGGGGATCAAGGCCTCCGACCTGGAGGTGGAACCTGTCGGTTGGTCTGATCACTACACTGTGAGGTTCAACTTTTGCATACCCCTTTGAAGGCCTGCCCCTGTGGAGATGGTCAGTTACCGCCCTTTATGGGAAGTGAACCCTGAAAGCCTAGCGGAGGTGATTGATCTCTTGGAGTTTCCTGTGGCCAGCTCTAGTCCAGAGGCTTTAGTTGTGGCCTATAATAAGGCCATTTCCATAGCCCTGGATTTGATTGCTCCCATCCGTGTTTGTCCTCTCCCCCTTCGCCCTTAGGTCCCTTGGTATGATGGGTCTTTGAGGGAGTTGCGGCGAGTAGGACGTAGGTTAGAGCGACGTTGGCGGAAATCCGCCCTGGAAGCCGACCACCTTAGATTGGTTGAGCATTATCAGACTTACCAATCAGCGATCTCCCGTAAGAAGGCAGAATTCCTGTCCGGGGAGATTGCTGCCACTCAGAACCAACCAGCTCAGCTCTTCCGAACTGTTGACAGGTTGTGCAACCCAACCTGTCTGCAGCTCCGAAGAACTTTTTCGCAAATGGAGTGAGATGAACTTGCTCGGTTCTTTGCGGATAAGGTGGTCGACATCAGGTTGGAAATTCTTCTGACTCGCTCTATGGGGGTTGCTGATGATCGGTGGCCACCTCACCTCGAGCTTCCTGGAGTACCTTTGCCTTGCCCGAGCTCGTGGATGTCATGCGGATTGTCCAGGGTATGCACCCTACCTGCTGTAGTTTGGATCCGGGCCCAACTTCCTTGATCATGGGTTGCTGGGATATGATCAGCCCAGTCCTGGCGCAGATAGTCTGGTGCTCCCTGGAATCTGCTGAGTTTCCAAGTTCCCTGAAGGAGGCGGTGGTAATCCCCCTCCTAAAGAAAGCTTCTTTGGAGCCAGATTCTCTGGCCGGCTACAGACTAATCTCAAACCTTCGCTTTATAGGGAAGGTGATTGAGAAAGTAGTAGTGGTACAGCTGGATGACCACCTGACCATCCATAACATCTACAAACCTCTCCAGTACGGTTTCCGAAAGAGGCATAGTACTGAGATGGCACTGGTTCGGGTGCTCAATGATCTCCTGATGGCGAGAATTCGGAGAAGCCGTTCTATTTTGGTGCTTCTTGATCTCTCCTCAGCCTCTGACACTGTAGACCATGGGGTGCTGCTTGGACATCTAAGGTCCATCTGTGGACTGACAGGTACATCCTTTACATCCTTCCTCACTGGCAGGAGTTAGAGAGTGGTGTCTGGGATTTTTTCCTCGGATCCATTCTCCCTGCCATGTGGGGTACCTCAGGGTTCAGTGCTGTCCCCCATGTTGTTTGCAGTGTATATGCTGCCCCTCGGAGACATTGTAAGACTGTATGGGTTGAGGTTTCACTGCTACGTTCAGGATACCCAGCTCTACTTGTCTTTTGCTCCTGACCAGGATAGAGCTGTCTCGGTATTTAATACCTGCTTTGCTGAAATCCAGGACTGGATGAACTCGAGCTGGTTAAAGCTGAACGCTGGAAAGACGGAGGTGATGGTAGTGGACCCGGGTCGCCGGATAGAGGGGTTGTAGGCTGATCAGCCCTCTGGACTTTTTCTCAGGGGCTCTCAGATCCTATCCTCTGAACAGGAGTGAAACCTGGGGGTACTGCTTGACGACGGGCTGACTTTACAAGCTCAGGTGTCGGCCGTCATCAAGATTTCCTTTTATCATTTTAGGAATATCTCCAGAATTAAGCACCTGGTTCTGTCTGGGGACTTGCCTATATTGGTCCATGCTTTTTTGACCTCACACCTTGATTATTGCAACTCCCTGTACTTAGGGCTTCCTGGGGTTGATATCCGATGCCTGCAGCTTGTGCAGAATGCAGCAGCACGATTGCTGATGGGGGCTTCTCCTGTACTGCATGATCTGCACTGGCTGCCGATTAGTGGTGGATTACCTTTAAAGTTGGTTTACTGACTTATAAAGCCCTACACGGATTGGGCCCTGACTACTTGAAAGAGCTTCTTGTGCCTTACCACCCAATGCAACAGTTGCGTTCGGCTGACAAGGGGTTGCTGGAGATTCCAAGGGTATTTCTAAAATCTTCAGGGGCCCGTGCATTTATGGACGCGGCCCCGATCCTTTGGAATTCTCTACCCGTCAGCTTCGGGAATGCATGACTGTGGGAGGGTTTAAACAGGCGCTGAAAACCTTTTTATGGTGTCATGCTTTTGGTGGCACCGAATAATTTTGGATCCTCTGCTATTTATTTTATTACTATGCTTACTGTTTTTATCATGATTGTTCTTATCTTTTTGTAAAGCACCTTGATGGCCTGAAAGGCACTTTTGTGAAATAAAATGTATTATTATTATTATAATGAAAAAAATCAGTCCTTCTTGGAGACACATTCACTACAATCCGACGTAAACCAAGGCCTTCTCCGACGTAAACCAAGGCCTTCTCCCAAGCAAGTCCAAACTGACCCAGAAGATCTTCCAGCATCTCCAGGAACAGATCGTATCCACCTTGGCAAGCTCGCTATCACAGCAGTCTCCAGTTCAACACTGGTTCCCCAATGGTCACCAGCCTCGCAACTTACATGCTCCTGCGACACCTAGGGCCATCGGAAAAAATTCACAAACTCCTTCCCAGGATATACCCAGGTTCACTAAACTGATAAAAATTCTGGGTATGAAATATAATCCAGTAAAAGTTCAGCAATTCCAACTAACAATGATTAGTCTTTAGCGTCTCACACATTCACGGTGTTAGAACAGCAAACAAGAGCACTCCATCACAGAACTTAATTCACTCACTTAATACCTGAATAAACTAAAAACTCTTGCTAGAAAATTTACTTAAAAATAAATTCACAATGAGTTAAAAACTAATTTTAATGACATTAATCATCCTGCACGTGATGGCTGGCCCAGCGTAGCCATTTTCCTGTGAAAGAGCGGGACATAAAATTTGTGGAGGGGAGGTGGCTGGGCAGGGGAAGGAGCACAGAAAGGATGGAGGAGGAGAAACGCAGGTAGAGGTGTAATCAGGGGGAATGGAGGGAGGAAGAGACAGGGAAATAGAGGAGAGAAGACTGAAGGAAAAGGGTCCATAGTAGGGAAAAACAGGGGGCAGGGAAGGAGACAGGGCATCGAGTAGTTGTACTGTGGGATTCTGTGCTCAGGGGAGTGAGATGGGGAGGTAAGGGAGCAAGGAAGTGCAGAGCCTGGGTGGAGTGTATGCCAGGTATGACAGTGTGGAGGGGAAGGCAGTTCATTCAGAAATGTGTGGAGAGGGGTGGAGATAAACCTCATATCATGGTGCATCTAGGCACAAATGACCTGGACAGCAGTACAGTAGATGAAGTGCAGGAGAGGTTCAGGGAGGCAGGGAGAATCTGCAATCAGGTAGGAAGTTCGGTGGCGTTCTCAGAGGTACTTCCAGTACCTAGGGCAAACACTGCTAGGGAGCTAAGAATAGAGGAGTTCAATAGGTGGCTGATGGGGGCGTGTGTGTCTGCGCACGCATGCGCGCGCGAAGATGGGGTATGAGGCAGTAGGGGAGTGGAGCGAAACACGGAATAAAAAGGGGCTCTATGCCAAAGATAGGCTGCATCTCAGCATCAAGAGTAGAAAGACGATGAAACAGGCTGGAAAACAGCATTAAAACTAAAATAATTTTAAACTGGGGAGCACTGTGGGACTGCAAAAAGGAGTCACCTAGCAGGGGATATCGGAAAGCCTCACCCTCCCAGACAGAGAGGAAGAGAGGGAAGGAAATCTACCAGGGAATAAATGTAAGGGGGAAGGACGGGAAGAGGAGGGGCAAGGCACAAGGTGGACTGTTGTATCACTGAATGCAAGAAGCTTGACAAACAAGGTAGCAGAATTCCACACAATGATGGCCGAAGGGGAGGTAGATATTGCGTATGGGTTCTGCTCCAAAGGTAAGAAGATCAGGATGGGGGTGGTGTACACACCACCCTCACAAAGCAAGGAGATGGACAGGGAGCTGGGGGAGCAAATCAGGAAGGTCAGTGGCAAAGGGAGTACGGTTATAGTAGGTAACCTCAATCTACCCTGGGATTGACTGGCAGACCGTGACTACCACAGACGTCAGGAAAAGGTACTGCTGGAGGCTATCCAGGACAGCTCCCTAGTGCAGGGAGTGATGGAGCCTACCAGGGAGAGGAACATGCTGAATATTGTGCTAACAAATGGTGACCAAGTACAGGATGTGATAGTACAGGCCCTGCTAGCAGGAAGTGACCACCGTTCAGTATGGTTCTTCAACACAGGGAGGGAGTCAGCTAAGACCAGGACGAGAGTGGTAGACTTTAGGAAGGCAGATTTTACCAGGATGGGCAGCATCCTAGAGGGGTATTTTGCTGAAATTAGCCCACAGATGGATGCTGAACAGAAGTGGACAATCATTAAGAAGGGTCTGAATGAGGCCACAAATCTGTGTGCCAAGTTTCAGAGTAAGCAGTTCAGGTAAAAAAAAAAAAAAACTAGCTATCTCAGCAGGAAAGTGGAGGGGAAGGTGAGGGATGAAAGACTGGCCTTCAACAGGTTCAAAAAATCTTGGCACAAGGAAGACAGGGAGGTGTACACGAAGGCATCTAGGGAAGTGAGTAGGGTAGTCAAAGCAGCAAGGGAGCTGAAATTGGCTTAGGGGATCAGAGAGGTGGGAAAAGGAGTTCTTCAAATATGTAAGGGAGAAGAGGAGATGTAGGGATGAGATTGTTAGAATCAAGAGGGAGGCGGGATGGGCAGAAAAAGAGGAAGACCAGGTGGAGGCGCTCAACGAGTACCTCTGCTCGGTGTTCACGAAAGGAAAGGATGGCACAATACCACAACGGAAAGGGGGGAGCGTAGAGGGAGAGCACAGGTAACAGACAGGGTCATCCAGGAGGATAGGGTTCTAAAAGACCTTAAAGCCTTGCAGGTGGAAAAGGCACCAGGACCAGACAGTGTACATCCAAGAGTCTTGAAGAAACTGGCAGAAGTGTTGGCAGGCCCTCTGGCAGACCTGTTTAACACTTCCTTGGAGACGGGAATGTGCCCAGGGACTGAAGGATGGCTCAGGGGTGCCCCTCCACAAGTGTAGGCCCAAGGACGAACCAGGCAATTACAGACCGGTGAGCTTGACTTCTGAAGTGGGGAAGTTGATGGAGACCATTCTGAAGGAGAGATTGATAACCTTTCTGGATAGTAATGGACTACAGGAGAGACAGCATGGGTTTTTCTCGGGCAGATCTAGCCAGACTAACCTAATCGACTTCTTTTACTGGGTCACTTGGGCAATTGACGAAGACCATGCTATGGACGTCCTGTATCTGGATTTCAGAAAGGCTTTCAACTCGGTGCCGCACAGGAAGTTACTGAGCAAGCTGAGGGACCTGGGGGCATGGGAGAAACTGATGGAGTGGGTAGTGGCAAGGGGGAAACATCCAAGTCAAGAGCCGTAACTAGTGAGGTACCGCAGGGTTCAGTGCTGGGCCCTGTTTTGTTCAATGTCTTCATAGGGGACATTGCAGAGGGAGTCAAGATTAAGATCAGCCTGTTCGCCAATGACACACAGACTTGTGCAAAAGTGGATAGTGAGGAAGGGAGACAGGCACTCAGGGAGGATCTAGCTAAACTCAAACACTGGTCAGAAGAGTGGCAGTTGGGGTTTAATGCTAAGAAGTGCAAGGTCATGCACCTTGGAGACAGAAATCCCAGGACCAGCTACTGGCAGGAGCAGTGCGGGTAGCAGTTTCAGACGAGGAGAGGGACCTGAGGGTACTAGTCAAAGGGGACATAAAGGTATCGGCACAGTGTAGGAGGGAGGAAGCAAGGGCAAATTGGATGCTGGGGTGCATTGCAGAGGTATCACCTCCAGAAAAGAGAGGTCATCCTGCCCTTCTATAGCTCATTGGTGAGGCCAACTTTGGAGTACTTTGTGCAGTACTGGTACCCATATCTCACGAAGGATGTGAAATTGCTGGATGGGGTGCAGCGTAGGGTGACAAACACGATCATGGGGCAAGGGGAGATGCCTTATGAGGAAAGATTGAGGGAGCTCAACATGTACTCGCTGGAGGATAGAAGGGAAAGAGGACATGACAGAGACCTTTAAAAGCTTGAAAGGCATAAACAAAGTAAGAATGGGAGGACTGTTCCACTTGGGGGGGGGAAGGTCACTAGGGAGCACAATCTGAAGTTGGAAAGGGGGAGATTCAGGAGGGAGATGACGAGGCACACTACTTCACAGAGACAGAGTGGTGGCTGGATGGAACACACTGCCAAAGGAGTTAATCGAACTGAGGACAGTGGATAGCTTTAAGAGGGGATGGGACAGAGTTAGGGGCAGGATAAGGATAGACAAGAACATAATAGGGGATAGGCCCAGGAGAGGGGACTGGGTGGGGGGGGTAGCTGCAGTAGTACTAAACTGCGAGCTGCACACTCGGACAGACTTGATAGACCTGTGAGCCTTTTCTGCCAGCTAGTTCGCATGTTCGTATGTATTCCTACAGTAGCTGGAGCCCTTGTGGGTGTTTGTCTTAATGCCTTTTCAAGGTGAGGGATCAGATCTGCTTCCAACAGTCCCAGAAGCTGAGCAAGCAACTGCTCCTAGAAGTTACTCAAGCAACCACTGCACGAAGGAGAGGGGGTTCTCTCCTTCTAATCCCTCTGCCAGACCGATCACCTGAACACTGTAGGTCCTGGCACTATTCTCCAACATCTCCAACTGTAGCCGCAGGAGACTGTTTTCTTTAATGAACTTTGTGGATGCAGTTACTGCCTGAAGTACAGAGCCCAGAGGAGGAGTCAAGCAGTGGCGCATGTGACACCCCCTTTCATAAGCAGGGTATGCGCTACCGTGGGTACTACTGTAATAAGACAGCAGTAAAAGAAATGCTGGTATGTGTCTTCTAATCTTCCCCTGCATAATTCAAATAGAACCAACAGACACGCAGGGGAAGACACATACCAGCTGCAGGACTTGTAATTAACAGGCAGGGGTTTGTCACTGGTCAGTGTCACTGGTCTTGGCTCACACTGACAGAGTCGTAATTTACAACCGGCAGTACTAGCCTTGATTCCCCACTTGATTCTAGCTTGAAATGTTTTCCTTTTGCATTTCCGCCAGCCTGTTAGCAGTCCTGAGGTGTATAAGAACTGCCCTCAGGACTTCCTACTCTGCTTAACTCCATTCTGCTCCAGTCACTCATCGATTCCTATAGTGCCGCTGCCCCGTCCCTCCAGCCCTTTCATGACTCCTCTGCTGCCTGCTCCTCCCGACCCATTCCTGTTAGCAAGTGGTGCAGCTGCCAGAATTGATCCGGACTGAGTGCTGCAGTGCTCTGACAGAGACTTGAGGTAAAATCAATTATAACAGTTTCACCTAGCAAATGGAAAGGCTGTCGAATCTGGAGGAGAGTTTGTTATGAAAACTAGTATACCTTAGGCTTTTAAAAAGCCTAAGGTATACTCATTTTACAACAGAGATAACTGGGGAAACTACAAAAAAAAGCTTGCCTGGGCGCAGACGTGATCTTGAGACTTTAGCCAGACTGGTCTAGTGTAGTCCAATTATTGCTGTACCATCACTCAGAAATTGCTGCTCCACCAAAATCCAGTGTAAACCCCATTCTCCATGCTGTAGTAACTACAGCCCCCATTCTATGTGCTGTAGTAACTACAGCATGAAGAATGGGGTTTACACCGGATTTTTAGTATGTTTCTGGTTAATTTGGTGGCCCTGCAATTTTGATTTATTTGGTGAGCCTGTGTTTTTGGTTTAAATACAGTGATTTTGCGGTTCATGTTAGTTTTGTGACCCTGCGTTTTGTTTTTGTGATCCTACATTTTGTTTCATTGGGTGCCCCTGGGAGCTGCATTTCAGTGCATCCCAGATTAGTTTTACCAGTACAGGACTGAAATTAATAAATCTAACCTCCAGAAGACATGCTATTCACATAGGAAGGTTTCAGTTTTTCTGATGAATATATATTACGCATCTGTGCCCATTATCAGGGGTAAGGAATTCAATGGTTGTATGAAATAAAACTGTGTGTGGCCCTTCTGCCCAGTGTCACAGCTATTATAAGGTGACCTGAACCACAGGGAGGCAGGGCCAAGTATTTTTAGTCAAAAAGGTGCCAGTAATCATCTATAATTACAAAAGGGCATACTGTGGTTTGGTACCTGACAGCTGTTCAATGCCGTTTGTGTTTAATGCTCTTAAGTAACAGCAACATTGTTTAAATAGCGTAAAGCAAACATTTCAAACAGCAGTATACTCTAGCTACACCCATATACTGTATAAGGTATATGCATAACAAAGGGTCGGTTTCCTAGCAGCATACCTATGTACTGTATGCCAGATTAAATAATATGCTTACTGTATCCTCTTATGCCAGTATAGTGGGACGAAGAGCTAAATAAAGCCAACCAATTTAATTAGAGGGTGCCTGCCAACTTCATTCCTTTAGTAATCTTTTTTTCCCCTCTCTCTACAAAGACGGCACTGATCAGCATTATTTTCTGCCACACATATGGGTTTAAAAATGTGAGTGAATTTGAGTACAGTAATAACAAAACTCTGTGTTCTGTCCCCATGAGCACATCATGCAGTTAAAAAAAGATTTCACATGGCCACATCACTGGGACGTTCCCTGAAAAATTTATCATTTAAAATAAATGCTTTACCAGGAAAGACATAATGAGCTGGGAACAGCTGGTGTTTGCTTGCTATCCTAAGTGGCCATCTTTCAAGCCTCAGGAAAAGTTATGTGGCTGATAAGATCTGTGCTGTGCTCGTTACTGGACCGTTAGGTTTTAACAAACAAATAGGCTTACTGGGAAGTCAGGGAATTGTCTCTTGCACTATTATTTCAGTTCTTTACACTTCCTTCAGTGCCCCTTATTGTAAACGCATCATGAAAAATAAATAAATAAAATAAAAACAAGCAGAAGAAAACAATTATATGTACTGTGTGACTATTCTCTGTCCTAAATGTACAGGCAATTGCACCTATTGTTTTATTAATTCTGCACCAAAGCACAAAATAATGAACTTTTCACAATAGTGTGTTAAAATGGCCAGCAATGCCTTGTGGCACACTACTGAAGCTGGGGATGCACGAGACAATTCTTTAAAATATGTGAATTACCAGAGAAACATTTAGCTAATTCAGGTACTGGAATGTATGCTATTAAGTAATAATTACAAATTAGTTTTAGTTTTTCTTCTTCAAATTTGTATTTAGAATTAGAAATCTGCAGAATACCAATATCAAGAAATATGTAGTAGACATTCCCACATGATCAGTGACTGCTGTATATGGTTGCTGAGACTGTTGGGGCAGACAGGTTAGTGCACACCAGTAACTAGCTAGTAATAGTGGGCACTAGTGTATACTAAACTTGTTAGAAGCTGTTACGTGTCATGCAAATAAATCTGTTACCCCTCCCAAAAAAAAAAAACCTCCAATGGTGATTTCCCAATCATCCCATCTTTTTCAGCCCAAGGGACCTGTCCGAGTTAATATTTTCTGCTGGAGTGGAGACTTGATCTGGCACTCTTAGACAGTAACATGGTTTCTGTGTGAGTCCACAGAGTTCCTTGAGGGTCCTAACTTAGGACCCCCCCAAGTAATTCTATGGACCCACACAGAAACCATGTTTACAGGGAACTAACAGTAAACATAGGATATGTCTCTCTCCCGCCCTGTAGTTTTAAAGTGGATGTAGACCATTCAATGCCAACTTTTATGAATCTTTGTGGGTGCTCACTGACAGTAGGTAGTATTTTTCCTATGACCATGTTCACTAGTAGTTCTTTGTTGCAGATATTATGGACATTACAGTTTAGATGGTAAAGACGTTTTGTTGTGCAGCATTTACCACTGCTATGTTACTGAAATAAAAACTGAGCTCATCTGCACAGTAAGATTCCAAGATACAAAGTTGAGTCTCAGGAGCAAACATCTTAGGGCAAATAGATTGTATGTTCCTGTGCATGTGTGGAATGCCCTTCATGTCCCCAGCTGTATCTATTTGTAGGCCTGCAGGGACCCTTGCTTACTGTATGCCCCATCATAACACTGCAGACACAAGGCCAGGTATATTCAAACCTCAGTTGGTCAGACACACTTTGCTCTGTGTACTGTAGGTTTGAATATATCACCCTTAGAACACAGGGATAATCTGCAAGCTGGCAGAGGATTTAGCATGGAGCTTTGCTCAGGCTTTGAATACGCCACTTATAATCAGTTCCACAGCAACAGGTTGTGATGTCACAAGGTGAGGATTATCATCAAGGCCACTGTTTTTCGGTTTTTACCGGAAAATCCAGTAAAATTCCGGGATTAGGGCTGCCTGAAAACCGGTAAAAACGAAGATTTCATGGAATCTGGCATTTTCTATCAGATCAGTAAATCTATAAAAAAGTCTGTTTTTCTTTTAATTCCTTCCTGTACTATTTTCAGTTTGCTTTATTTAATGCTCTGTATATTAAGCCTTGTTTAATTCTGACTATTTATGCACATACTAAAAGAATAATAACATAATCCCGGTAAAATCCGGAAATTAGAGTAACAATCACCGGTGAAATTCCGGAATCTTAAGTCTTGAAAACGGAATTTAATTGTTTTAATCACCGTAAATCAGTGGCCTTGATTATCATATGGTATTAGGGCTGCAAGGTTCTTTTTAGAGCAAGATATGCCCTATACAGATGCACCAGCTGACTTTATTATTGAAGCACTAACATTTGTATTAAATCACAGATACTTTGAATTTAACAATGAATATTTTTTGCAGACATGTGGGACAGCCATGGGGGCATCGATGGCTCCAGCTTATGCAAACCTGTTTACGGGCCTGTGGGAATTCCAACACTTGACTAATCGAGCACAGCACCCCTTTCTTGGAAACACTGTGAGATGGGGTAGATGTATACATGATTGTCTGTGTGTATGGAAAGGGTCTAAGAAGCAGGCTCATGAATTCATAAAATGGTTAAATGAGAATGACTGGAACATAAGATTTACTTCCAATACTGAGAAAGACTGTATCAATTTTCTGGACGTTACTTTTATGGGACATACTGATACAGGAAGTATAAGTACAAAAGGGTATAGGAAAGGAAACAGCAACGAATTCCATGCTTAGGTATAATAGCTCACACCCACACAAATTAAAAAATTCCATACCCTATAGTCAACTACTGAGAATAAGAAGAAACTGTACTAGTGATTGAGATTTTCAGCGACAGGCAAAGAAAATGCTGGATAGATTTAGAACAAGAGGATATAAAGAACAAGTCCTGAAAGAAGCATTTAATAAAGTACAGAACATGACTCAGAAAGATTTATTGGAGTGTAAAAGAGATTCTAAAGAAAAAAGTATGAATCAAAAAATCACATTTTCAAAGGAATATAATGTACTGGCAGGATGCATAGGGAACATTATTTGGAATGGCTGGGAAGTCCTAAAGGGAGATAATGTACTGAGGGAAATAATTTCAGATAGCCCTAGAATTACCTACAAAAGAGCAGCAACTTTACAAGATAAACTGACAAAAAGTCAGTTTTATGAAAAGAAAAAACAAGATAGACAAGGGTGGATGCCAGTGAAACCAGCAGGTGTCTACAGATGTGGTAGATGTAATACGTGCAAGTACATGCAGCAAGGGAAAAGTTTAGCTCTACCAAATGGAATGAATATTTCAATAGAAAATTTTATAACATGCACAACAACTTTTGTCACGTACATTCTATTGTGTAGCTGTGGCCTATATTATATAGGCAAGACAGCGAGAACATTAAAAGAGAGGATACAAGAGCATGTTCGCTCGATTATAAATCAGAAAAATGGATAAACCAGTCAGTAGACACTTTTGTGAGAGGCATCAATCAGACCCTAGCTGCTTTAAGTTTATGGGACTAGAAAATGTACAAACTCCATCAAGAGGAGGAGACGGACAAAACCTCCTCATGCAGAGAGAAAGTTTCTGGATCTTTAAAACAGATACAGTAAGGCCTAATGGCCTCAATGAAAGATGGGACTTGAAGCCATTTCTGAAGTATAAATAACTCTATACAAAGCTGTAACATAGGTCTTATGTCTAAAATGGAATTTGTTAGGATATTGAGAAGTCACAACATTTATACACAAAGGATTATTAAGTACATAAAGTAAAAATAATATTGTATTATGTGATTTGTAGTTGCTAAGTGTTGTGTTTTTTCTCCCTTTCTTTTAGATCCCTCATTTATTTCAGGAACAGAGGGCTAAACATGAACAACTCTCTCCTAAACCAAGATAAAGGAAACATAATCAGAAAGAATATTGGGCCTATATGAAATATGGAGAATTATTTTTCATACATATAAGGCATGATAATTAAAAATAAATATTTAAAACCCAGCTTCTAATTTAACATGTCATTCTGAAAATTTGTATCTAAAAGATGATTTATGAGTGATATCTGGATAGTTATCTAATTTAGTAATACTTTATTGTGTTGGTGTATACCTTGCGTAGGAGATCCTACATGTGTATAAGATTAACTTTTAATACTTAATTAAAATAGCATTCCATATATATATTCCTTAAATCAGACCTTCTTTCCTGCTTTATAAAGTTGGAATTACAATTTCTAATAGTCTGTATAAAGAGTTTTTGAGCAGTGATGTTTTAAAAAGAATGTAAGGCAAAGAGATAATTTTTGTTGTTTAAAAATTTTACTTAATGGATGTGGGGTCACCTCCTTTTGTGATGTCATGCACTCTTGAATGTATAAAAGGTGTAGTCTTTTCACTTTGGTATACACCCCCTGGAAGGCATGTTGCCGAGGTGCTAGGGGCTCCCACTGTGGCAAATAAAATCAACAACTGAGCTGAACAACTTTGGTCAGTGTTTCATTGGAGCGCATCTACTTTTGTTTTACTTGAGAATACAGTCGTGGCCAAAAATATTGGCGCCCTTGCACTTTTTCAAATAACTCACAATTCCTCCAAACATAAGTTGAAATTAACAACAGTACAGTATTTGGTCTCCACAATTCTTTATTTCTCTGTTAATATTACAGAACCTTTGTTTTGATTCAGAATTTAATATATCCTTTTAAATCGGAAAATGAAAAGAAATGGCATTGACAAAATTATTGACACCCTAGACTTAATATTTGGTAGCACAGCCTTTGGTCAAAATAACTGCAATCAACCGCTTCCTATAGCCATGGATGAGCTTCCTGCACTCTCTACTGGCAGTTTGGCCCTCTTCTTATTACAACTGCTCCAGTTCTCCAGATTTGAAGGTGCCTTCTCCCAACTGCTGTTTTCAGATCTCTCACAGGTTTTCAATGGGATTTAGATCTGGACTCATTGCTGGCCACTTCAGAACAGTCCAGCGCCTTGTCTTGAACCATTCCTGGGTGCTTTTGAAGTGTGTTTGAGTCATTGTCCTGCTGGAAGACCCGTGACCTTCAGCGGAGACCCAGCTTTCTGACACTGGGTTCAACATTGCGCTCCAAAAATGGCCTGGTAATCTCCAGATTTCATGATGCCATGCTCACGTTCAAGGCACCCAGTGCCAGAGAGCACAGCAACCCCAAAACATCACTGAACCTCCTCCATGTTTGACTGTAGGAAGGTGTTCTTTTCTTTGAAGCTTCATTTTGTTTTCTGTAAACATAGAGATGATGTGCTTTACCAAAAGCTCTAATTTGGTCTCGTCTGTCCACAAGACATTCTCCCAGAAGGATTTTGGTTTGTTCAGGTGTGTTTTGGAAAACCCCAGTCGGGCTTTCTCATGTCTCTCTCTCAGCAGTGGGGTCCTCCTGGGCCTCCTACCATATAACCTCCTTTCACTGAGTTGGCGACAGATGGTGCGAGTTGAAACTGTCGTACCTTGTGTCTGAAGGTCAGCTTGAATCTGTTTGGCAGTTGATCGAGGTGCTTTCTCCACCATTCGAACAGTCCTGCGCTGCAATCTTCGATCAAGTTTTCTCTTGCGGCCACGTCCAGGGAGGTTGGCTACAGTGCCATGGGCCTTAAACATCCTGATAACATTACGTCTGAGGTGAAACAGGAACATCAAGGTCTTTGGAGATTGATTTGTAGCCTGAGATTGTCCATGCTTGCTACAATCTTCTGTCTGACCTCCTCAGACAATTCTCTGGTTGTCTTTCTTTTCTCCATGCTCATTGCGGTACACACAGTGACACAAAACAGGAGAATGAGTCCTTTTTCTATTCAAACTGGTTGAATGAGTGATTTTTATATTGCAGGCACCTGCAACTCACCACAGGTGAGTTCAATTCCAAAGTGAAGGAGAATCACCTGCTTGAAATCTAATTATTTCTAACTACTTTAAAAGGTGCCAATAATTTTGTCTGGGCCATTTAAGGATTTCTGTGTGGAATAAGCTAAGATTTAGTAAATTTTTCTGCTTTTTGTGTTTTATTCCACTGCAAACCAAAGAAATACATACGTGGATACCAAAATATTTTTTAATTTCAACAATTTTCTGGAAGGAATGGTGCATTATTAGAAAAAACTGCAAGGGCGCCAATATTTTTGGCCACGACAGTATATGGTTTGGCAACCTTTTCAGAAGTGAACCAACCTAAGACTTGAGCGCAGCACCACTTTTGAGAATTTCTTTGAGGATTATGATAGCAGGTGTATGACAAGCAGCTAGCGCAGAGGGCATCTCAGGACAGAGATTCTGTTTTCATGTTAAAGTACAGAATTATAAATAAAAATGGGAAGCAAAG
The DNA here is from genome assembly GCA_016271365.2 of Neoceratodus forsteri. Classification (NCBI taxonomy): domain Eukaryota; kingdom Metazoa; phylum Chordata; order Ceratodontiformes; family Ceratodontidae; genus Neoceratodus; species Neoceratodus forsteri. The sequence continues at coordinate 457,750,912 of CM057453.1, read as the reverse complement.
TACAGAAAATTAATAAAATGTAAGACAAACTGAATTTGTTAAGGCCTCTACTGTTGTTATTTGTACCTCCTTCCCATAGCCTCAGTGCTTCTCTTTTCTGGACCTATGAACAGTCGGTATCTCTGCCTGCTGAAACCACATGTCTCCTGACTACCAGGGCTTCTCCTGGTCCCTAGACAGTTTATTCATGCTATTTCTACAGGAGCTCATTGAAACTAATTTGCCAATGCTAATTGTGAACCGATATTGAACATGACTGCTGTGTTCAGTTTCTTTTTTATAAGTTTCTCTCTTCATGTCCTTTTCACCTGAGCCCATCTCCTAGTTTCTCTCCACAACAGTCCTGTGACAAGGTGCCTCAGCAGGGATGGTAAGGAAGATGATTGACATACCTGGTTGTTCTAGCAGAACAACCGGACATCTCTCTCAGAATCAATATATCCATGTGAGGCAGCCATTATTGTTTGCAGCTTCTTTGTGATGGAAAGGGAACTAGGAGATTTTCTGATGGGCTAGTCAGCACTTTTCTCCAGACACTGAGCCTAAAAGAAAAAAGTTATTTACCACAGTAACCTTGTTTCTCCCAGGGGATACTCCAATATTCCTAACTCTTCTGCAGTATGCCCTTAAGGTAGATCTGCCAAGAGATAGAATGTTATGCAAATGATGGAATCATTGGCATGAGACACTTTTCAAATGCTGCCACCTATCAACTGCCTACATTCTAACCCTTCAGATTTTGTGGACGCCTGGAAGGACAGGGCCAAAGGTTTCAATATCGTAAAGAATTAAAGAGAAAATTCCCACACCCAACCTCCAACTGGAGGAATAAATATATTAATATAATTATACATTTTAAACAAACACACAATCCCATGTCAGAATCACCTGAAAAGGAGAAGAAACCCAAGAACAAAGTTCTAACATAAAGCAGAATGTGGCATACATACCCAGGGTACAGTATGGAATGCAGAGGCCACTGGTTCTATAGGGGAGGGAACGTGGGAGAGTTATGAATATTGTAGTATCCCCTGGGAGAAACAAGGTTACTATGGTAGGTAACTTTTTCTTCTCACCCCAAGAATACTCCAATATTCCTAACCCTTCTGCAGACTAAGAAGCAGCACCCTGTGGAGGGGACCTATTTTGGAAACAGGCTGTGCGGGACAACTGTACCAAACCTAGCATCAGCCCTAGCCTGCTGATCCAAGTTGTAATGCTTGACAAATGTATGCACCGTTCGCCAGGTAGCTGCTTTACAGATATACACCAAGGGAACATCCCTGGCAGCTGCCAGAGTTGCAGCTGTCCCTCTTGTTGAGTGGGCCCTGAGTCCTGCTGGGGCCTCTTTGCCCACCTTTGAGTAACAAAACTGGATACACTGAACAATCCAGTGAGAAATGGATCTTTTAGATGCAGGATTTCCCTTTCCCACATCCCCGTAAGTGAAGAAGAGCTGTGCCCTGTCCTGCCTATGGGGCTTAGTAGCTGTCATGTAGTAGATTAAAGCTCGCTTGACATCCAGGCTATGTAGCCTACGTTCACTAAAGAATGCTCAGTGAAAAACACTGGCAGAGTAATGAGACTGGTTCAAGTGAAAATCTTAAACCACCTTGGGAAGGAATTTCCTATTGGTCTGGAGAACTACTTTGTCTGTGTGAAAGGAAATATAGTCGTTTTCAGTGCATAAAGCCTGCAATTCACTGATCCATCTGGCTGAAGTGATGGCCACCAAAAACACAGTTTTCCATGTAACATACTTCAGAGGTGCTGAAAACATGGGCTCAAAAGGAGGAGCCATGAGTTGAGCAATACAAATGTTAAGATCCCAGGCTGGAACCCGTTCCCTGACCGGTGAGTACATATGGGATAGGCCTTTGAAGAACCTTTTAAAAATGGGGTTCAATGCCAGAGAGACAGCCTTACCTGGTGAGGTACAGGCAGAGACTGAAGCCAAATTAATCTTTAATGTAGAAGGCTGCAAGCCCAAATAATGCAGATAAATTAAATAGTCCAACACAAGTGGCACTCCTGCCTGTGCCGGCACTGTATTTCTGCTGGAATACCAGATAGAAAACCTTTTCCACTTTGCAGCATAGGTTTTCTTAGTAGAGGGTTTCCTATACCCCCTCTAAACATCCATGACCCCTTCAGAGAGGTGCAAACCTACATATTCTAAGTCCTCAAGGGATCCAAGCTTTGAGCCTGAGAGACTTGAGGATCAGGTATAGCAGCCTCCCCTGACTGGAGGTCAGAAGATTGTGCCTCCTGGGAAGGTGTACTGGTTTGTCCACTGACATGGATAACAGTAGGGGATACCATAGCTGTCTGGCCCAATCTGGGGCTATCAAAATCACTGTGGCTGGTTGAAGCCTGATTTTCAGCAGTACCCTCTACACCACTGGAAATGGAAGAAATGCATACAGGAATTTTCCTGACCAATCCAGAACGAGAGCATCCAGAGGGACTGATCCCACTGCTGGAGGTGGTAGGTGGTGACTTTGATGTGAGGCAAAAAGATCCATCTCTGGAGTACCCCACCTCCTAAATAGAGTCTGCACAACCTGTTTGTTCAGTGACCATTCGTCATGGGTCTGACTGATTCGGCTTAGAGCATCTGCCACGACATTGTTCTTGCCTGGCAGGTGAATAGCTTGCAGAGAGGAACCCAGAGAGTACACAAAGGTCCAGATTTGCATTGCTTCTGTGCAGAGAAGGGCTGACCTTGTTCCCTCTTGCTTGTTTATGTACTACATGGTGGTAGTGTTGTCTGTTCTGACTTGAACTACCTTTCCCTGTATCAGTGGTGTGAAAGCTTGTATTGCCAGAAACACTGCCCTGAGCTCTAACAGAGTGATATGTAGAAGAGTCTCTGCACTTGACCAAGTGCCCTGGGTAGTGTGCTCTGCCAGATGAGCCCCCCATGCTAAGAGGGATGCATCTGTTGTGAGAACCACTGATGGAAGCTCTCTTTGGAAGGGAATCCCTTCTCTGAAGTTGGCTTCCTCCTTCCACCATTGAAGGGCCTGGATGAAAGTTTTTGTTACAGGGACGAGTTTTGAGAGAGAATCCCTTCTTTGGCACCAATGAGCTCTTAAGTGAAACTGAATGTCCCTCATCTGAAACCTACAGCCCAGGACTGTGCCTGTGGCAGCTGCCATGTGCTCCAGAAGTTGAAGGAACTGCCTTGCAGGTCTTGGAACATTTAGTCTGAAAGAACCTGCCAGCTGCAGAATGCTTTTTACCCTGTCCCTGGGTAGAAAGACTCAGCCCACTCTGGCATTCAATTCTGCTCCTATAAACTGCAGAATCTGTGAAGAGAACCAATTTCTCTAGGTTTAAAAGAAACCCCCGAGATTCCAGAAGTTGCTGAGTTGAAGATGCACTGTTAACTGCTGTGGTGACTTTCCCATCACTAGCCAGTCATTCAGATAAGGGAATACTGAAACACCTTGCTTTCACAAGTGTGCCACTACTACAGCCAGACACTTTGTGAACACCCTTGGGGCTGAAGTGAGACCAAAAGGTACAGCTGAGAATTGATAATGACCTGAAGGGAGTCTGAACCTGAGGTACTTTCTGTGAGACTCCCTTATGGGGATGTGGAAATAGGCATCTTTTAGGTCCAATGATGCCAGCCAATCTCCTTTTTGGAGTACTGGCAGAATCAGAGATAGTGTTAACATTCTGGATTTTGGTTTTGTCAGACACCTGTTGAGAACCCTTAGGTCCAAGATAGGCCACAACTCTCCGTTTTTCTTTGGTGTAAGGACATATCTTGAATATAGTCATTTTCCCCTTTGCTGTGGAGGCACTAGTTCCATTGCCTTTAGTGACAGTACGTGCTTGACCTCTTTTTCCAACAGTTTTCTCTCTACGAGAGAAGCTGGTTTGAAAACTCTGTTTTTTTGGGAGGGAAAGGACTTGAAACTTAAGGACAGTTCCGGACCCACTATCTCCAGAACCTACTTGTCTGTAGTAATGTTTTCCCAATTCTGAAAATAATGGGTCAGTCTGCCCCCTACTGGAAGAGGAGAGGCAGCCTGATCTAGGAAGTCAGGAGTCCTGTTTGGATTGGGGCTGAGGCTGGGTACCATGCCTGGCACCTCTCCTGCCCCTACTCCTAAAGTACCCTTGCTGCGGATGCTGGGGTGCCTGAGGGACTACCATGGTCTGATAAAAAGGCCTGGTCTTCTGGTACTGGGCTGCATAGGCTTGATAGTTAGCCTGCCTGATGGCCAGAGAGGCTGACAAGTAACCTTTCTTGGCCATACTATCTTGTGAGAGTTCTTCTCTGGAGGGTGGGAAGCCAGAGGGACTTTTGCCTTGCCACAAGCTGCAGCTTGCACCACCCCCTGGTGGTCAGGGTGTGAAAACAAAAATTCAGCCCCTGTCCTGTCAAGCTGGTACTTCTTATCCAACCTTTTGTCTAATGGAGGGACAGACCAAGGAGCCTGAAGGAGTTTTAAAGCATCTCTTTTGAAAAATGTGTTTATGGGGAGTAACAGCTTGTTAGTAAGAGTTAACCCCATCATCTCTAGACACTCAGCCTCCTCCTCCTCCTCTACAACTTCAGAGTTAGGGATGTCCAAGGCATCAGCAATTTTCCTGACAAAGGAAAAATGAGAAAATTAATCTTCTGTAGTCCTGGGAGGAGAGCCAAATTCCTGTTCAGGGGAGACCTCAGGCTCTATATGCTCACCTTCTTCTCCCTCCTCCTCCTCTCCACGCTACTCAGGAAGAGAGGGTGGATTGGGAGGTACAGTCGTCTGGACCAGTACTGTAGGAAGGGCAGGGCGGGTGGTGCGCCTGCACAGGGTGCAAGCCTCCAAGGGGTGCAATTTTCAACGGGAGCTCATTTTTTCATTCACTTGCGCTACAGCTTTAAATTTTTTAATTTTTATTTGCTCAAACAGAGACTGTAATTATAATGGCTGTCAGCAGGGGCACATTTGCAAAAGACCAACAAGTCGGGAAGGGTTCACATCAGCTGCAGGCAGATAATCATGTGGTGGTGCTTACAGTCAAGAAAGAAAGAGAAACTGGGTGGGTCAGCGCCGCCTATTAGTATAAAACATATGGGCACGTGTGGCACGGAGAGTGAGAGGCAGTTAAGTTGGAGACAGTGAAGCCAGACAGAGTCCAGACTTCAGTTAATGTTTGTGAGAGTAGAGAGATAAACTCAGAGTAAGTGTAGAGAGAAAGGAGTGGGAGAGATGAGAGACAGACAAGACTGAGATCCATCAGTCAGGTAGGTCCATCTTGAAGAACTTTAGTGTCAGCTATGCATAAGCAAAGCAATAAGTTGTTCCATCTCCCTTGTGTGATGATGTGACCCGAATGACGAATTCCGAATTATTGTTTTTTAAAAACAAAATTCAAATTTGTGTCCTGTTTAGTTTTTGTGTGTCAGAGAGTGAGTCTGAAATGAGATGATGTGAGTGTATCTGGTAGCGCCGGGGGAGTGAGGCGCGTTTCTCGATTGGAAATGCACTGATCTTTGGGAGGACTGGGAAGTGGGAAATCTGATTTGATTCAAATTTGATTGTGATACAGCAGTGAGCAGCCAGTCACCACGCCACCCACCTGCAACCCAAGCTGCGGGCCCAATCGGAGACTGGGATGGGAGTGAAGAAGCTTCCGCCGTCCTCCCCCTCTGCTGCCTTGGGCTGACTGACTGCCATGGCACAGGTGAGCCATGCAGCACCATCCCTCCCAGCCACCACGTCATTTTCTCTGCTCCTCTTGACCCACATCCCTTGCATACCCATTCCACACCAGGCAGGCCCCCATACGCTGCTTTCCCATCCTGATACTCCTGGCGGGCGGTGCCACTAACCTCGGGAGTCTGCATATTTCCTCTGTCTCAGTGCACAACACAGCACTATTCAAAAAGCTCAAGCTGTAAAATAATAAACATTTTTATGTTTGCTTGCACGTATGTACAAGAAACATAGTGCCACCATACATGTTTTCGTAGGTGTGCCTCCCCACTTCCAATGCCCTACTTTTGCATGCTGCTGCACCAGCATCAATGAATGTCCAACTATCTATGACAGCTTTCAGATGCAGTGGCATACAGTTCTGAGAAAAACACAGCTACAATAAGCAGTGGTAATGTGTGGGCAATTTACATACTGCCATCGGCAGTATGTTAACTGCCGACATGTCAGCACTGCATCTGAACTGTCATAGAAAGTTTGTCGCCCCCCCCCCACAAACACCTACGTAGCACACTGGGAGCCCACACCAATGTGCTCATGCGCTTCCCACCACCCCCGCACACTGTATGACCAACAGAGGTGCCCAATCCTCCGCCGGCTCCACTGCCCCCCCCAAAGTAGTCTTCCTGGTGCCACGCTGAAGCCTACCCAGCATGGCAAAAGTCACACGCTGCCTTAAAAAAAAAAAACTAGAACAAAAGAACATGGTCCCTCATTGACTCTCTTGCCTCCTCAACCCAACCCATGCACCCTCTGCGCATTCCACTTCCCCACCCCATATTTTGCATTCTCTGAGGTCGGTGCAACGATCTTCTTCGTGGACCGGGAACACGCCTGCACTCTTCAAAGCCGACTACCTAACTGAAGAAATGCCGGTAAGCTGTATAATGACATAAATGTTTTTTCAACTTTGTGCATATCTATCCTTTTTGGGATTTTTATCAAATTTTCAACATGGGGTTCTGGGACTCCACCTCATGAATCTCAGCCACTGTCATTTCGTTATGCACCGCCCCAAAAGGTGATTTCGTCACCGCGTGAGCCACCTTCGGGACCGAGTAACAAAGGACAGTAGTCACAGTTTATGAGGTAGGCCCCCCAAAACCCCATGTTGAAAATTTGGTGAAAAAATTCCCAAAAATGACTGTTTTATGAGCGTGCATTGCACAGTTCCTTTGCACGCTTGTAACTTCGAGAATTGTTACTATTTTCACTCCAGATCTGCAACACTGCCATTTTACCACACCACCTTATGAGCAGTACAGATGTCATTTTTCACATCTTGCGCAAAATGTGTTTTTGCGCATGTAGCACACAATGGTGCAGTCGGTGTGCGAAATCAATGTTTGGGACAGATTAAGAAAAATCACAGTTACACTGTTCATGAGCAGAAGTCTTAAAATGGTCATGTTGAAAATTTGGCGACAAAAGTCCATAAAATGATTATGTTATGAGCGTGCATTGCGTAGTTTCCACGCACCCTTGTAAGTTCACAAATCTGTAATATTTTCAGTCCAGATTTTCAACACTGGCATTTTTCCACACCTCTTTATAATAGTAATAATAATAACACTTTTATTTATACAGCGCTTTTCAAAGTTCCAAAGCACTGTACAACTTAAAACACTACAAAATTCAACATTAAATTCAGATATAAAACATAGATAAAACCATCATTCAAGTACATAAAATTTTCTGTAAAAACCATTTTCCAAAGATGGGTTTTCATACCCCTCTTGAATTCCTCCACGGAAGTGCACTCCCGTAACCGGCGTGGTAGAGAATTCCACAGAGTGAGCGCAGCATAAGAGAATGCCCTGCAGCCAGATGATTTGAGGTTTACTCTTGGAATCTCTAGCAACCCCTCATCGGCTGAGCAGAGCAATCGACCAAGGCAGTAAGGAAGCAGAAGTTCTTTCAGATAGGCTGGACCCTGACTGTGAAGGGCTTTGAAAGTCAGTAAACTGACTTTAAAGGTGATCCACCACCGTATAGGCAGCCAGTGCAGCTCGCGCAGAACCAGGGTAATATGACAGGACCTACCAGAGCCTGTCAAAACCTGGGGCAATGTGTTCTGCACTAGCTGTAGGTGGCGAATTTCAATCCCAGAAAGCCCAAAGCAAAGGGAGTTGCAGTAGTCCAGACATGAGGACACAAAGGCGTGGACCAATGTTGGAAGGTCATCAGACGGAACCAGGTGCCTAACTCTGGCGATATTCCTAAGATGGTAAAAGGAAGTCCTGACCACAGCCGACACCTGCAACTGCAGTGTCAGTCCGTCATCCAGGACAACCCCCAGTTTATGCACCCGTTCAGAGGTCCGAAGTGAGACACCACCAAGAAAAATTCCTGAGGGCATACCAACAACCGACCCCTCTATCTGACGACCCGGGTCCACATCCAAAACCTCTGTCATTTCTGAGTTCAACTTCAGCCAACTAGAATCCATCCACTCCTGGATTTCTTTCAGACAGTTGTTAAGCACCAAGAGAGCTCCATCCTGGTCAGGTGCAAAAGACAGGTATAGTTGGGTATCTTTTGCATAGCAGTGAAACCTCAGTGCATACCGTCTTACAATGTCACCGAGGGGTAGCATATACACTGCGAATAACATGGGAGACAGCACTGAACCCTGAGGCACCCCAAACAACAAAGACGTTGGGCCCGAGGAAAAAAACCCGCACACAACTCTTTGTGATCTCCCCGTGAGGAATGAAGTGAACCATCCAAGGACGGTTCCTGATATTCCACAAATATGCCTCAGGCGTGCTATCAACACCATGTGATCCACGGTGTCAAAAGCTGAAGCGAGATCAAGGAGGACCAAGCTAGAACATCTCCTCTGATCTCTCGCCCTCAGAAGATCATTCAGCGCCTGAACCAGCGCTGTCTCGGTGCTATGTCTTTTATGAAAACCGGACTGGAGGGGTTCATAGATGTCATGGATGGTTAAATGGTCCTCCAATTGGGCTGCCACTACCTTCTCAATCACCTTTCCAATAAAGGGTAGGTTAGAGACAGGTCTGTAGTTTGTGAAACAGTCTGGGTCCAAGGCAGCTTTCTTCAAGAGTGGTGTCACCATTGCCTCTTTCAGGGAACTAGGGAACTCACCCGACTCCAAGGAGCACCAGACTATTCGCACAAGGACTGGACCGATGATATCACTACAACCCAAAATTAGGGAAGTCAGTCCAGGGTCCAAACTACAGCATGTAGGGCGCACATTATGGATAATCCTCATGACATCCACGAAATCAGGTTGACTGAAGGAACTCCAAGAAAACTGAGGTACTGTGAACTCGCACTGTTCAACAGCATCTCCCCTACAGAGTGCCGGCTGCAGATCAACCCTGATGTCAGCCACCTTAGTTGCAAAAAAATCGACCAAGCTCCTCGCACTCTAATTGCGAAAAGGCTTTTCGAACTTGCAGACAGGCTGGGTTGCACAGTCTGTCTACAGTTTGAAAAAGCTGAGCTGGTCAGATCCGAGCAACCGCAATCTCCCTGGACAGGAATTCTGCCTTCTTACGGGTGATTGCGGATTGATAGACCAAATAGTGGTCCATCAATCTAAGGTGGTCAGCTTCAAGGGCAGATCTGCGCCAGCACCGCTCTAACCTTCGCCCCGTCTCCGCATCTCCCTCAATGTTCCATCAAACCAAGTGGACTTGGGGTGAAGGGATAGGAGGCGCACACAGACAGGAGCAACAGAATCCAGAGCCACCGTAATAGCCACATTATAAGCTAACACGAGGGTCTCTGGATTACTGCTCGCCAACGCGTGGGAGGAGAGGTCAAGGACTGCAGCAAGACCTTGAGGATTAATATCCCGTAAAGGGCGGTACCTAACCGACTCCACAGGGGTAGGCTTTCTCAGGGGGGTGCAAAAACTGAACCTCACGGTGTAGTGATCTGACCAAGCGACTGGTTCCACCCCCATGTCAGATGTTTCGATCCCTAGTAGGAAGATTAAGTCCAGAGAGTGTCCAGATTTATGGATAGCAATGGAAACCACCTGTGTAAGGCCCAGAGAAGTCATTAACTGGAGGAAGTGATTACCAAATTGCTAGAGTTCATCATCGACCCAGGCATTAAAGTCGGCCAGAACCATCAATCTGGGCGACTCAGATGCCATGTCAATGATGAAGTCCGCCACTTCCTGAAGGAATCTCTTCCCATCCCCTGGTGGACAGTAGATGAGAACGATTCGAACACCTACACCTGCTACCACGGTACACCGAAAGGACTCAGCCTCCCCAACTACTACATTCGCGAGGCCCAGTTAAGTCTTGAAACAGACTGCAACCCCCCAACCCTGTGGTCCAATCTCGGGCGGTATATCACCAAGTACCCAGCTGGAGTCATAGCCTTCAAAGTGGGGCCTGTATTTTCATCCAGCCAAGTCTCAGTGATGCAAGCCAAGTCCACCAAACCAACAAGATCAGCAATAATGCCAGTCATATTCCTGATGGACCTGGCATTGCACAACACCTTCCGAGTTGGACGAACCTCAGAGGCTGTCGGGCCCATCTGCCCACTAAACTCAGTAGTACCCTTGGGTATGGGCACCAGACATGGCGAACCATGATCTGGGTTCCATTTCGCCCCAGGGCACCTTCTGGACAGAACTACCCTGATATGGTGGCCCCCTCGTCCATCCTCCCTTGTTCGCAGTCCCCCGCCCTCCTCCCACTCCTACGAATAATTCCCAGTGCTCTACAGCACTGGTACATCTCATATTGGAGAGGAGGAAGATAGAAAGGGTGGAGGGCGCGAAGAGAGGAGGATGAATAGCGCACCACCGTGGGGATTAAAGGCCAGCACATGCCGCTACTGGATAATCAAAACCAAACAATAAACCCACTTACAATAAATCACCCAAAATAATTTTAAAAGCTTAACAAAACAGAATAATTAAAATACTACCCCACACCTAATAGGGTAAACTGAATCTGGACCAGGCTAGAGGACAACTAAAGTCCTCCTTATTCTTAGAAATACCACAGAAAAGAAAAAAAATATATAAATATAAAATATAAAAAGGGTTCTCTCACCACCCAAATTAAACAAAATCAAATAAAAAAAAATTATTCACTCCCCTAGCTCTCTCACAACCAGAGGGACAAGAAACATTTTCTTTGGCACTCTCACTACCAAAGTACAAATATATTCTACAAATTAAATCATAAACAACATTTTAAACAAAAAACATATAATTAAAACATCCCCTTCCCCAATTCTCTCACGACTGGGAGTTTAGGTACAATAAAAAAAAAAATAAAAAAAAAAAATAAATGGACACGATGTCCTCTCACCACCTAGTTGTCTGTAGAAAAATAAACTTAAAACAAATCAAAGGAGAAAAGTAAGAAGTCCTCGCACCACAGGGCACAGAGTCAGTTATATCCAAGGGCTATGGGGATCCATAATCTATAGGGATCAGAAGTAGGAAACACAGTCTATCCACTCATCCAAACGCTCTCACTTGAAAAGGCGAATTCAGGGAACCCTCAACATGCAAAGTCACCAGATCCACAATGGCCTGCTGCCGAAATTCAAAGAAATTCCACAGTATACCAGGGTCCCCTCATTCCCAATTGGGAAAACACCACAGGAGATAATGTGGCCTGATAAAACGCCCAGGACAAGCCATATTAATAGCCCAACCTGGGAATCTAGGGGGCACGAAACTCCAACCAACTCCTTGGCTAAAGGAATCTTGAAGCCCCCTTCAAACCAAAAATCATATGAACAGTACAGCTGTCATTTTTCACACCCTGGCTGAAATGTGTTTTCACACTTCCGGCGCAGAAATGTGTGGTCGCTGAGGGAAATCAGTGTTCGGGACAGATTAAGAAAATCACAGTGACACTGTTCATGAGCGGAGGTCCCAAAATGCCTGTGTTGACAATCTGCTGTAAAAAATCCCCAAACTAATTACATTACAGGTGTGCGTTGCACAGTTTCTACGCACACTCGTGACTTAACCAGTTTTTTTTATATTTTCACTCCAGATTTTCAACATTTGCATTTTTTACACCTCCTCATGAAAAGTACAGCTGCCATTTTTCACATCCTGCTCGAAATGTGTTTTCGCACCTGTGGTTCCAAATGGCGTAGTCGCTGTGCAAAATCAGCTTTCGGCTAACAAACTGATATTGTCTCTGCTTATTAGGTGGGGGTCACAAAAAACCCATGTTGAAAATTTGGAGTGAAAATACCAACGAATGCCTGGGGCATTAGGGTTTCCAACCATAACGCCCCACCCTGTAGAGAATGACAGGCATCAGGGGTGTGACTTGGGATTGTCACCTGTAATGCTCATGCCCTTCCACCCCCACCCACACCCTGCAGCCAATGATAGGCATTGAGGTGTGCCTTGGACTCTTTGGCCCCAAAGTTCACCTCATTCTCCTATACTGCGCCCATCTCACGGTATTTCCTGATGGAATGGGTAAGCATAAGGCCCAAAGACCCCAAGGCACACCATGACACTTGTCGGTGTCTGCAGGGTAGGGTGTGGTGAAATGGCATGGGCGTTATGCCTGATGACCCAAAGGCACACCCCAATACCCGTCAGTCTCTGCAGGGTGGTGGTAGGGTTGGCTTCAGTTCAGTACTTCACTGCCATTCCTATTATGCATCTCTCTACCTCCTACACTACCAATGCCAGCAAGCAAACATTCGGCATTGACAAATGCTTGGTGTGTGTGTGTGTGTGTGTGTGTGTGTGTCAAGCCAAGAATATCAGAGATGTTGCTTTTATTCAACAGGACCCTTCAGAGAAGACATCACATTTCAAAGCAGAGAAAGAAAAAGAGTAGAAGGCATGGAAACTTCTGAATAATAAATTGTCCTCTCCTGAATAAAATGATTAGGCTTCTACTCAGAACAGAAACCTTGCCTAGTTCAACTGATGCTACAAAAGCTGAACAGTTCAGCTTTTATACTTAGCATCAGTAATAACAGCTAATAAAGGTGTTTACAGAAAATTGAAGTTAAAAGATTTAAGAATCAGCCTTAACGGGCATACATTTAGTAAGTGCTGAGTGATTTAATGGGATCTTGAATTCAATGCTGATTCACTCTCACCTGCTTGAAACTTAGCACAAAGCAGCTGTCGGCTTTCAGTCTTCCTGTGCTGTACTATGAATTTTCTTCAGGGTAATTAGAAAAGAAGAAACCCATTCCGCAAAAGATCTGAGGCTACTTAATGATAGCTATGCAGGTGTAGATTCCTTGTGGTAGATAAGATTTGTGGCGGTAGGTATCCAGTGACTGAAATGAACTACCTACCTACAGAAAGGCGAAATGAACTGCTGGGGTGGAGGTAACTGATTTATTTTGTTTGTGCAATGTGCAGTGCACCAGTCATTCACTGTGAAGGAGTGCAAATTCTACAAACAAGTAAATCAGTTTCACTCCTGGTTATTTGGTGCAGCACAGAAGTCTGTTTTTTTTTTGTTTGTTTTTTCCACCTCAGGGTCCCAATTTTCAGTAACTATAGGTAGCCGCACTTCATGGGTGGAAACTGGCTGTACTACTGTGCTTCCATGATTGTGCCATACACAATGCTAGGTGAATTATTAATCTAGTTGTTAGAGGGTGTAAACACAGACTGGATTGCACTTGGGATCAAGTCACAGATTGGAATTGCACTGATCTCAGTGAATGCCATGTTCTGAATCAGGCGTAATGATCAGCGCAGGGGCATCCAGCCCGAAAGCATCCTCCCTCCCTCCTAAACCTATAATCCTTGAATTTCGGGCCCTTGTGGGTCACTGATTCCAGATCATTCATGGCCTTGTGTCTTGACTGCCTGGTGGCCCGATGTAAACCCCTCACCCATCCTCTCTCTCTTACTATAACTTGTGGTTCAATGGTGTGGCTCTGTTGGTCAGTCACTTGTCCACAACAATTGTGGCTGCACACTCTGATGCCAGTCAGCCAGAGTCTCCCACATCTCAGATTCCATAGGAGCAAAATATTCACTGAAACCAGGGGCAGGGAACATGTAACAAAAGTGTGCTTCCTCTTCAGGAAAAGCCCAAAACGCACCACAGAGCATGTAAACACCCCAGAGCTTCTGTGGGCCGCAACCCCTGGCTCTTTTCGGGGGGCGGGGCACTAAATTAGTCTCTTGCCCAGGGCACCAAAATGCCTTCCTACGGCGCTGGTCTGGACTGGGGACTGTGGAGCCACAGGCAGCAGACCTTGTAACGTTTGCATGATTTTAATAGCCTGTGCAATCTCCAGAGGGGACGGCACAGCTGCAGGCACTCCAGAAGTCCCCTTATCAGCAGGGGGTTCAGTGTGCTCGTTTTTTTTCTGCTTCTTTGCTGGAACCGGAGAGCTAGCCGGTTCATTAGTTCTCTTCTTACCTGTATCAGGGGTAGTAGAAGCTGGAATTGTGATTTCACCCACAGACCCTGAGGGTTTCGGCTGGTCATAGCCAGAAGGCCCCTTAAATCTTTTGTTCAATCTTTCCAGACATTTTTCATGCATCTTCTCAGGGAAAGTTTGACACATTTCACAGTCTGCTTTGAGGTGATCAAAGCCAAGAGAGAAAACACAGATAGAGTGTGTGTGTCTGCCTTAGCAAAAAAACTCACTACATTCTGTACAGTTCTTAAAACTGGGTTTTCTGGATCTTTTCTTAGGCTTTTCTGACATGGTGCTTGAAAAACAGCAACCGCAAAAAGAACCAAGAGAAAAAAGTATTTAAATTTTAATTTAACAGCTGTTTTGTTGGTTGCAGTCGGTTCAGAAACCGATTGGGAGAACAGATTGGAACCAGGAACCAAGAAACTGGAACCGAGTATCGGTTCGGTAGCCGAGGTTATCGATTACAATAAATATATAAAAACTAAAATTTAACTAACAAAATTAGCGATAATAAAAACGGAAAATTCCCCAAAAAGTAGCTAAAGAAACTTCGGTTCTTCAGCAGTTATCCCGACCCGTGAGAAACCGAGTAAAACTTAAAAAACACTAAACTAACGGTTAATAAAATTAATGAAGATAAATGGCAGCAAATGAAAATAAACAAAGAATACTTAAGTATAAGTGGTTGTTTTAATATTATCTGACGAGATGAGTAGGAGCAAGTCTCTGAGCGTATGGTTCTGACAGGCGAAAAGAGAAATCTGAAGGGTTAGAATGTAGGCAGTTGATAGGTGACAGCATTTGAAAAGTGGCTCATGCCAATGATTCCATCATTTACATAATGTTCTGTCTCTGGGCAGATCTACCTTGAGGGCACACTGCAGAAGAGTTAGGAATATTGGAGTATTCCTGGGGTGAGAATGCACCATTCCACACCTTTATTTTCAATATTTCCGGGGGGGGGGAGCATGCCCCCAGACCCCCCCAGAGAGGTTTGGTTTTCGTAGCAAAGTGCGCCCCACTTTCTGTCAATTCCTAGATCCGCCACTGGTGCCCTCCTGTCAGCCGACTGACTGTTCAGCCATGTCCATCCTTGCTACAGAGTAGCTACTCTTGGGGTGAAGTTGTCAAATTCTCAGTCTAAATCTTGGACTGTGTTAACCAGTTGTGAAAAGCTTGCCTGAGCTCATTTATTTTTTGTTGTACCTGTCATGTTTGAGGTTGCTGTTAAGTCAGAGGCCATGGGATTAGAAATAAATACTGGGGGTAGTGAGTGGCCATCAGATGTGAGGACTTGAAATACTGAGTTTTACCTCTTATTTTTTGCATGACATAGACAGACAGACAGACAAGACAGGACAGGACAGGATTGGATAGACAGAGACAAAAAGCCTTTCGGTACTTGAAAAAAATCATATCATACTACCTGGCAATGGAGTTGTTTAAAATCAAAGAAAACATTTTCAGTTTTGTCTGTTAGCCAGCCCTGAAGTTTGATTTAAACTCCCTACAAACCAAGTCAAATCCTGAATAATAAATATTCCAGACTTAAATAATTCACAATCTGTTTTTTATCAAAGTACTAAAGGCATGACTGGAGGGTTACAGCAGTTAAACCTTATTAGTCAGTAAAATATAATATATGTTCTCTGGATAGGATGTGTAATTCTGTGTAATTCATCCTACCCAGAGAACATATATTATATTTTACTGACTAATAAGGTTTTTACAGCAGGGCACTAAGCAGGAGAGGACAACAGACTGCAGAAGTGTCCCAACAATTACAAAGGTTGATATTTAGGACACATTAAGAACTCAGTCTTATTCCTGCTTACTTACAAGTTGAAAACATCTCATTCTGAAATGATGTGCCCTAGCTTATACATGCCTTGTACTATATATGGTTTAGAGTGAGAATACATCCCGTGAGTGAGCAAATCCCAAACGTTCATGCCACTTGTAAGATATCATTTACCACCATAAACATGACCTGATCTGTTTATAGAGTTTACAGTTAAAAAAAAGAAAAGATAAAAAATTCATCTTCAGATGTTCCATTCTGTTGTTTCTCTTAGGGGACACGGTGCTGTGATATCTTCAGAGTGCAATAACATGTTACAGAGTATTAATATCCTATATGGGTTTCTCTAGGAACCATACAATATATGGAATATTTAATGAGTCTCTGTGCCCTTGCGAAGGGAAAGTGATACCAACAGTGTCAGCAGCAGTCAGCACTGCCATACCCCCCACCTTACTGTAACGAACTGAAAGCAGATGGTGTCCCTCATAGCTGAGCCTGTGCGCACATCAGTTGTGGGGGCATCAGGGAGCATCCAGATGGCAGGCATGGCACGGGGGTCACAGGACCAACCAGATACAACAGTTAAACCACAGAAAAGTAAGCAAATGAAAATACTGACCTGGCAAATTTGGTAATCAAACCTCACAGAATACTACTAAATGTTTTAAGGTTTGTTAACATCCTACTTGAAACATCATCAGTAAACTAAAATGCAGTTTGTTATAGACAGACAGACAAATAGGTGGATACTTTATTTATAAAGTGCCCCTTTCCAGAGACTCAAAAAGCTGTACATTTAAAACAAGCATACACACACATTGTAACAACAATAGTAATATTCAACTTGGAGTCAGTATTAATTACAATTATTTATTCATATTAGCATATAGTCCCTTGACTTCTCCACCCACATCAGTGCATTTTCCTCCAACTGCCCCATCACCGTAACAAATCCTGTCACCCTCCTGCCAGACAAAAGATCACGCTGAAAATGATTCTCATGTTTGACTATGGAGACACAGTCTAAGGTGCAGCCCCCAAGTCCAAACTAGCCAGGCTGGACCCCATTTTCTGTGCTTTCTGACATTATGCCCTGAACTGTCTTCCTTGCACTCAACACCACTGTGTCCCAAACACCATGCTGGGGGGTTCCTTCTCACGCATTCTACCCTACAGAATTTCACATTCTGGTCTACATACAAACATACGAAAATGCCAGCAGAAGCAGGCCTATACGGTCTTTCGAGTCTGCTCGAATGTGCAGCTAGCCCCTCAACTTGCAGCTGCCCCTCCCTCCTCCCCCCTCTTCATCTTAACACCCCCCCTTACTCTGTCCTAACCCCTCTTAAAGCTACCCACCGTTCTACAGGAAACCACCCCCCAAGGCAGAGTATTCCACCAGTCCACAACCCTTTCTGTGAAAAAAGGTCTCCTGATTTCCTTCCAGACTCTTCCCCCTCCAATCTCAGCTGATGCCCTCTTGTATCCCTCCCTCTTCTATGCTGGAAAATCCCTTCTATATTAACCTTATTTGTCCCCTTCAGGTATTTAAAGGTTTCAATCATATCTCACCTATCTCTCCTCTCCTCCAGGGAGTACATGTTCTGCTCACCCAATCTATCCTCGTAAGACTTTCCCTCCAATCCTTGGATCATCTTTGTTGCCCTACATTGCACCCCCTCCAACAATTTGATATCCTTCTTCAGGAACGGGCGCCAGTACTGCACGCAGTACTCCAGATGAGGCCTGACCAGGGACCTGTACAGGAGAAGGATCACCTCCTATTCCTGGAGATTTACCTCGCTATACACCCTAGCATCCTACTGGCCTTTGCTGCCACCTCCCTGCACTGAGCTGAGTTGTTCATGCTGCCTGTTATAACCACCCCCAATCCTTTTCCTCCTCTATACTTTCCAGCTGCACCTCTCCCAGTTGATAGCTCCTTCCCTGGTTTCTCACTCTAAAGTGCAGTACCTTGCACTCCTTGGCGCTGAACCCCAGCTGCCATGCTTCTGACCACTCCCGTACTTTGGTCAGGTCCTCCTGCAGCTCGTTCCGCCCTTCAATATCATCTTCCACCGCTTCCATCTTTGTATCGTCAGTGAACAGACTGATCCTACTTCGGACCCTGTGTGAGATATCAGGTATGAATATCCCAAACAGCACTGGTCCCAGTACCGACCCCTGTGGCACCCTGCTCATCACTTCCCTTGGTGATGAGAGCTCCCTCCCCCAGCACCGTCTGTTGCCTTCCATTCAGCCAGCTGATGATCCATCTGACCATCTTTGTTCCCACCCCTATGTATTCCATCTCCCCCCCCAGCCTCCCATGTGGCATGGAATCAAAGGCCTTGCTGAAGTACAAACACAGTATATCCACCGCATGGCCCCTGTCCAGTCACAATACTCAATTAGATTTGTCTGGCAGGATCTGCACGAAACAAACCTATGCTGATGACTCTCCTGGTGACCACTGTTCTCCAAGGTCACCAGCCTCTCTCCTTTAGGACTGTCTCCATGAGTTTCCCCACAATCGATGTGAGACTCGCTGGCTTGTAGTTGCCTGGCTCGTCCCTTGTCTTGTGAATGGGCACCACATGGGCCATCCTCCAGTCCTGTGTATGCATCCTGTGTACAGGGAGGTATTGAACAGGTCAGTCAGTGATCCAGCCAGGATCTCCACTAGCTCCTTGAGTACCTTAGGGTGAATGCCATCTGGTCCTGGTGACTTGTCCACCCCTAGTGCCCTCAACTCTTCCATAACCCTGTCTTCTGCAATCCCTATGTCAGTCACCCCCCCACTACCCACCCTACTCCCCTTGGGGTATCTGCCCCCTTTTCTCCTCCGTGAACACAGAACAGAATTATTCGTTTAATGCCTGCCTGTTCCCACCCTCGCTTCCCATCCTTCCTAATCCTCACAATCTGATCTTTGTTCTTCCTTCTTTCTCTAATGTATCTGAAGAACTCCTTCTCCTTCCTTAATACCCTGTGCCAGTATCAGTTCTCTTGAGGCCTTGGCTGCTCTGACCATCTTGGTAACCTCCTGGACTTCTTCGTGTACTCATCCTTGTCAACCTCGGTTTCTTCAGTTTCTGAAATTCCTCTCTTGGCCCTTACCCTCCATATCCTCCTTAGTCAACCAACTGGGCTTCTTTGCCCTTCCCTTCTTACTCTGTGTCTTTGTACACATCCCAGTGGCCTCCTTCAGTCCTCTTTTAATAATATCCCACTTTTGACTAGCACCCATTTCTTGATGAATGCTTCCCAGATACTGGCTCAAAATTTCTCCCATCCTATCAAAGTTTGCCCCTTTAAAATCAATCACCCTGGTCCCCGTACCCCCGGTTTCCCTCCTCATATTGAGCATGAACCACACAGAGTGGTGGTGACTCAAAGCCAGAAGGTCCTCCACCCCCAGATTCCTTATAGCCTCCCCATTTAAAAGTACCAGGCCCAGAGTCCTCTCCAGTCTAGTTGGCTCATGTACCAACTGCACCAGGAAGCTGTCCTGAAATGCTTCTAGTATGACCTGCTCCCTCGCGCTCGTGGTGGCTGGAGAGCTCCAATCCACCCCAGGAAGGCTGAAGTCCCCCACCACTACTGTGTTTCCCTTCCTACAGACCCTTCTGATTTCCTCAGCTAGTTCTCTGTCCAGGTCCTCCCCTTGTGCTGGGGGTCTGCACACTACCCCTATCCTCAGTGCCCTATCCCTCGAGTCCTGAAACTGCATCCATAGGGCCTCTGTTCTGCCTTCCTCCCCCTCTTCCCTTATACACTTTATCCCTTCTCATACACAGACTGCCATGCCCCCCCTTTCCCTTTAGTCCTATCCTTCCTAAATATTCTGTACCCTGGGATCATCATATCCCAGTCCTGGTACTGGGTAGCCCATGTTTCTGTGATGGCCAGAATGTCTGCCCCTCTCACTGCCAAGAGAGCCTGAAACTCAGCTGACTTATTGTCTAGGCTCCTTGCATTCAACATGACCACCCTCCATCCCGTTTCCTCCCTTGTCTTACCCTGTTCACTTGGTCTAACACTCTCCCAACTATCTCCCTTCCCTCCTCACACCTACCCCCTCTCTCTGCCAACTCTCTCACTCCTTCCTTCTTTCCTCCTAGATGCCACCTGTCAGCCAGGCAGGCCACATTCTCTTGGATGTTCCTTGCCCACTGGAGGTCTCTGCCCACCGCCAAATATTTTTGTTCAGTATTCACAGAAGAAGGGGAACATGTGGGACCTCAGTTACATGACAGAAGCATCGATGGAAGGGAAGTGGACACCAGTCCATTTACGAAGGAGAGAGAGTCCTAAAGGAACTCACAAAACTGAAAGTGGACAAGGCAATGGAGCTAGATGAGATACATCCAAGAATATTAAAGGAGCTTAGAGAGGTGCTTGCAGCACCACTGACAGCCCTGTTCAACAAATAATTGGAAATGGAATTGGTTCCGGAGGACTGGGGGAGGACAGATGTAGTCCCTCTCCACAAAAGTGGGAGCAGGGAGGAAGCTGGCAATTACAGGCCAGCCAGCCTAACCTTGGTGCTTGGGAAATTAATGGAATCACTGCAAAAGAAAAGGATTGTGGTATATCTTGAATCCAGCACATCACAAGATCCTAGGCAGCATGGATTCACAGTGGGAAGGTCATATCAAACAAATCTGATTGATTTCTTTGACTGGGTGACCAGGGAATTAGATCAGGGAGAGACGGTGGATGTGGTCTACCTGGATTTCACCAAGGCCTTTGACACTGTTCCCAACAGGAGGCTTGTAAACAAAATGGGCAGCCTGGGAGTGGGTTCCAGTGTGGTAAACTGGGTCAGAAATTGGTTAAAGGATAGAACACAGAGGTAAACAGAGTTCACTCCGAGGAGAGGAGAGTGACCAGTGGGGTGTCACAAGGATCAGTTCTGGGGCCAGTCCTCTTAAATGTCTTCATAAGCAACATAGCAGAGTGGCTGAAAGGGAAGATATGCCTCTTTGGAGATGACACTAAGATCTGCAACAGGGTTGACACCCCGTGGGGTGGAAAAACTGAGAAGTGACCTAAGCAGGATTGAGGAGTGGTCAAAAGTTTGGCAGCTAAGACTCAATGCAAAGAAGTGTAAAATCATGCATTTGGGGCACAGAAACCCAGGAGAGAAGGGTACTGGCGACAACCAAACAGGGAGGGGACCCGGGGGTAATCATATCTGATGACCTAAAAGTGACCAAGCATTGTGAAAAGGTTGTGGGGAGAGCCAGTGGGTTGCTGGGGTGCATACGGAGAGGTAACACCAGCAAAAAAAAGGAGATGGTGATACCACTGTACAAATCATTGGTGAGACCCCATCTGGAGTACTGTGTCCAGTTCTGGAGGCCACATGTCTGGAAGGACATAGAAAGAGTGGAGGAAGTTCAGAGAAGGACAACAAAAATGGTGCACAGTCTGCACCAAAAGTCACATAAGGAGAGATTAGAAGACATCAGTATGTATACCCTAGAAGAGAGAAGGGGGTGGGGATATGATAGAGACCTTCAAATACCCCCAAAGGCATACAAATAAGGTACAAGAGGGTAGCATCTTTCAGAAAAAAAAGATGTTCAAGAACAAAGGATCATGATATAAGGCTGAGGGGGTTAGATTCAGGGGTAAAATAAGGAAGTATTTTTTCACAGAAATGGTGGTGGATGCATGGAACAACCCCTCAGCAGAGGTGGTGGGGGCCAAAACGGTAGGGGAATTCAAGAATGTATGAGATAGGCACAAGGAAACCCTAGCAATGGGAAAGCGAGGGTAAAAGCTAGAGATCAAGTAGGATCTGTGGAACTGCAGTAAGGTAGGGAAAATGGGCAGACTAAGTGGCCCAAGTGGTCCTTATCTGCTGTCAGTTTCAATGTTTCTATGTTCCAGTCCTCCACTTCATGACGGTTTCTAAAGAGACAAGCTGGGACCTGTTTGGCCTACCTGTGGATGTCCCCCCAACTTGTAGGTAACTCTGGACACAGACTGGGTACATAGCAGTCTGTTGCTCAAACCCTACTGACAGCTTGCGTTCACTTATTTTAAGTCATTATTTTTCCCTTTAACTATCTGATTCCTACTTAGTCTACCCTGGCCTCTGCTACACCATCAACCGACTGTGTATACTGTTTGCTCTATTGCATCACAAAATGTCCCATAATAACAGTCTTAAGATGCAGGGTGGGAGGTTTAGGAGGGGAGGTCAGGAAGCACTGCTTAACAGAGAGGGTGCTGGACACTTGGAATGCACTGTTGGAAGAGATACATAGATACATAGACAGTGTCGGCAGTTAAGGGCCTATGGCCCACCCAGTCTGCCCATTTGAGCTTGTAAGTTCAGTTTATGTTTTCCAAGAAGTCGGTTGCCCCTTACCCCTTACCCCTGACCTCCAGAATTCCTTTATATCTATCCTATGCATTCTTAAATCTTAAATGGTCTTGTTGAAGATGGTGCGCAGCTTCAAGAGAGGCTGGGATAGGCATAGGGGAAGGTAAGGGTCATTTATTTAACCAATTATTTTACCAGGTGAGACACACTAAGCTGAAAGCTTGTTTGCAGGTGCAACCTGGGAGCACAAGGAAGTTAAGTGACTTGCTCAGGGTCACACAGTATGCACCTAGGGGGCAGTGGGGATTCAAACCCAGGTCTTCAGATTTGCAGCTCAGAGCCTTAATCCACTGCGCCATACTACCTCCCATCATGGGTCATGGGTAGGGAGGATGTAAAGGTTGGGAGGAGTAGGAAGTGGGGGCAGGGTCAGTAGCTCAAACTCTGGACCTAGCAATATGAGCAGACTAGACAGACTAAAGAGCCTTTTTCTGCTGGTTTCTTCATATGTTTGTATGTCAAATGTACTACACAGAATTTTTTTTCCTCCTGTATTCACATTCTGTACTGTACCTAGTAAAACACAGTGTGTACTGTACTGTACCCAATTACTGGTACCTCTACACATTGTGTACTGTTCTCCTTCATATGTACCCTGCAGCCCAGACATACTTGGAAACATGTTACTTGCACTTCAACGTGTTTCTCCCAGCCCCAAAGAACAATTAAAGATGTAATAAAATATTTATCAAATAAAAATAATGTTAAAATGTACTACAGTACTGTATAGTGTTTTTGTCGCTGCCAGTCACCATGTGTCTCCATGAACCACTTCTGCACTAGAAATAAGAATCCTTTTTGTGCAATGCATTTTTTCTTGAATGGTCACTTTTCCCTGACCAGCTCTCATGGATCCCTTCAGATGCCTGACACAAAATGGAATATTAAAGGAATAATGCATGACAGGGTGTGTGTCGTGCTGGGATAACGTCTCGACTCGGGTGGTTGGGCATGAGGCTGCAGGCCGAGTGCATCCAACACTCGAGAAGTGATGTTATCCCGGCACAACATACACCCTGGAGTGCATTATTTCTATTATACAATGGCTCATGAGTCTAAAAGAATGAAAAAGATGAAAAAAATACATTTAAAAGTAAATTTGTTGGTTTTTTAATGCATACGTTTACTTCCCAAAAACGAGTACTGATTTATTGTTTGGCCAGCAGGTGGAGCTGCAGCATTGCAACTCTGGCTCTGCACCATCGAGTCCCAGCACCAACTATGTCTTGTTGTTCTTAGTGGTATTCCCTTGGTGTACTCGTAAGCCACCATGTCATTTCTTTTAGATTTTAATTTCTAATTTTAATTTCTGTCTTTCGCGTGTTTGCCATCCTTTCCTGTTCAGGCTAGCACCGCTTGTAGATGTGTCTTCGTGCCCCCCCCCAACCGCTCTCACCCCTGCCCCATTGTTTTAATGGTCAGTGCTGCAAATTTGCTTTTCCCCTACCTTCTGTCTTAATCTGGTGGTATATGCTTGTCCCGGTACAAGTTTTAGATGTAGAGCTCACTGAAGAGGAAAACAGCAATTGGGTAAGTTGATGAAGCTTCTGCTTTATCTCGTCAGCGGGGAGTGCAAGGGACTGCCATAAAACCGATGGTAGTCACAGGTTTTTACCTCCGGGGAGGGGATGTCTGAAGAGTAAGAGGGAGTAGGATGTAAAGCCAATTGGTAAAAAAAAATATGGTCTTCATAAAGCAGGCACTGATGTACTGCAGGAGGGGGGTGCTGTGAGGCCGAGCTCAAAGATGAGTTTCACTTCTTTTCTTTTTTCTTTGGGGGGGGTAAATAAAAGTAAAGGGATTTGGGGAAATTTGTGACAGTCACAGTAGGTATTTATTTTGGTGGTTTATGGCTCTCTGAACCAAGGAGTGAGGCACTGTGAATCGGGCATCCGAGGGGACAGTGAAGCAGGTCACACTGACAGCTTTACTTTTGCCAAGTGATTCTTCTTTTAATATTTAATGCAGTCATTTGTGGGCTGGGACTAGATCCATGATGTTATGCTGGGATAACATCACGGGTCCAGACCCAATCTGACCAATAAGAGCCCAGCATTCTTTCTTGCTGTTGTATAATCTGCATCACAGGATGATGCCAAATGTAACCATCTGTACAGCTCAAAATAAACACAAATACAATTATATTTTGAGGACACACGATGGAAAACACAAAGTAAAAAGGACGTCAAGAGAGAAATGTGTGTAACTGATAGCAACTGCCACAGACTACAGTCATCAGTCTGTTAACTTTCTGGGTGGACTGTGGCAGTCGATCTGGTTACTTATGGGTTTTTTAAGCATTCTGGGTAAACAATGCATTCCTACAATTTATGGACATTACCAGAAGTTACAATGATTATGTATTCTGGTAATTTCCATTTTTGGACCAAAATGACAGGTTACTTACCTGAAACAGTAGTTCTAGGAATGATATATGACGTTCATCCACACTGTCTGGCAGTTGCCTTTCCCTTTAAGACTCCACCGGGCACCGACTACATGGCATCAAGTGAAGGGGTTCGCTCAGCATGCTAATGACCCAGGTTCATGCCCTGAACCCGGGTGCCAGGAGCGTAGACCGGCAGAAAGGGGATCAGAGTGTCTATTGAATGCTTTCTCCGGGGCAGGGCCTTGGCACCTGCAGGCAGATTGGGAGATGCGCTTAGGGGACGGAAGCCTTGACACACCCCTGCGCATCCCCACCTCGAGTTGCCACATCCAGAGGCCAATCAGGGTTGGGTGGGGCAGGCCAAGAAAACTGGGAGGAGCATAAGAAAAAAGACTCAACTGGAACGTCTTTAAGCTGGCTCCTCCCACCCACCCAGGCGGTATCTCCCTCAGCTCCGCCCTGTGACGTCAGATCTTCTCCGCTGGAAGCAGTAGTGTGCATCACAGCCAGGGTAGGTCGGGTGGGTCCGTGTGGATGAACATCATATACCACTCCTAGAACTACTGTTACAGGTGAGTAACCTGTTTTTCTAGGGACATGGACGTGATGTCCTATCCACACTTTCTGGCAGACTCCTAGCAGTTCTCCGAGAGGAGGGGGCAAGGCGCACTCCTATTTAGGGAATAGAGATTGGAGAACTGAGGCCCCAAAACCAGCATCCTGATGTGACTCAAGGTCAATGTGGTAATGGGAAATTAAGGTGTGTGCTGACCTCCAGGTAGCAGCCCTGCAGATTTCCTGGATAGGGACATCCCTGAAAGCAGCCACCGAGGCAGCAGTATGATGGGTGGGATGAGCCCTAAGCCCTATGGGAGGCTCCCTACCCGCCAAGCTATAGCAGAGGTTTATACAGGAAACAATCCACCTACCAACAGTCGGCTTAGCTGCTGGTCTGCCAGATGTGGCTTCAGTGAAGGTGACAAACAGCTGGCGAACCTTTCCCCGAACTCCAGCCATGCACTCTCTATGATAAGCAAATGCTCCTCATAGGTCCAGAGTATGGAGCCTGTGCTCAGCCTCCAAGGTGTGGTTGGTAGAGTACACCAGGAGATAAATCTCCTGGTTAAGGTGAATCTTTTACACAACCTTTGGGAGGAACTTCAGGTTGGGATGAAGGACAAACTTATCCTTGTGGAAGACCAGGTAAGGAGACTCCACCGAAAGTACCTGGAGCTCACCGATCCTTCTGGCTGATGTGATAGCCACCAAGAAGGCAGTCTTCCACAACAGGAGAGACATCTCACACCTATGCATCAGTTCGAATGGCTTGTCCATAAGTTTTGCCAACACCAGCAACAAGTCCCAAGGTGGTGGTGGTGGTTCACGCACTGGAGAGGAAATGTGGTCAAGGCCCTTAAAGAAATGCCAGACCACCTCCTCCAGTGCCACTGACTACTAAACGGCCCGTGCACAGTAAGCAGAGATGGCTGTCAGGTGCACCCTGAGGGTCATCGACCGAAGGCCCGACAGAGAGGGACCACAGATAGTCAAGGATGCTAGCGACAGGACAGAGGGTCCAACCCCTTGCCCTGACACCAAATGGAGAATCTCTTCAATTTAAAGGCATAGCATTTCCTGGACAACTCCCTCTGAGATGCTTCCACAAAAGTGAGAACATCTTTGGAGAGACCCAGAGTCTGGAACTCTAGCCCCTCAGGAACCAGGCTGTCAGGTGCAGAGCCTGAAGGTCCGGATGGAGTACCTTCCCCTGGCTGATGGAGAGCAGGTCTTGGCAGAGAGGAAGACGCCTCGGGAGCCTGCTGCTGAGCGTGAGGAGATCGGGGTACCAGAACTGGCATAGCCAGTCTGGAGCCACCAGGATCACCTGTGCCTTGCTCCTCCTGGCCTTGAGCAACACCTTGTGGATTAAGGAAAGTGGAGGGAAGGCAGAGAAGAGGCCAGGGGTCCAAGACCATGCAGCATTCTGTGTGTGGGGGGGTGGGTGGGAAAAACTGCCTCAGCTTTGCATTCTCCCTGGAGGCAAACAGGTCCACCTGAGGGGTACCCCACTGGAAGAACAGAATGTGTGCTACCTCTGGATGGCGAGACCACTCGTGAGATGCCTCACCCACATGGCTGAGAGCATTTGCAAGCTGGTTGGAGGCACCGGCCACATGGATGGCTAGGAGATCGACCTCCAGGCTGCACACGAGGGTCCACACGCAGAGAGCTTCCTTGTACAGAGGCAGGGAGTGCATCCCGCCCTGCTTGTTGAGGTAATACATGGTCGTGGTGTTGTCTGTCTGAAACTGGACCACCTGACTCCGAATATAAGGAGCAAAGGCAGTCTGCACCAGCCAAACTGCTGGGAGCTCCAGCAGATTGAGATGGCACTGAGACTCCTCGGGGGTCCAGTGTCCGTGGACTCTGTTCCCCCAGGTGGGCACCCCTGCCCATGAGAGAGGCAACGGTCGTCAGGATGACCGTCGGCTCTGTGCGGACAAACGGGATCCCTTCCTGCAGATGTTCCAAGACTAACCACCACTAGTGAGCATCCGACATCCGCTGGGTCACAGTGACCAGCTGGTCGAAGTGACCCCTGTGCTGAGACCACTGGCTGATCAGCTCCCACTGCAGAGAGCACATTCTCCAGCGGGCCCACTGGACCACACTGGTGCAGGCTGCCATGTAACCCAGCAGGTGCAGGAAGTCTTTAGCAGGGCACAATTGCCCAACCAGAAATGAGCAGGCAAAGGAGGAGAGAACCTCTGCCCTGTCTGCCGGAAGCCGAGCCCTGGCTCTGCAAGAGTCGAGCTCTGCCCCAATGAAGCTGATCACCTGCGAGGGTACGAGTTCCAACTTGGCGTCACTGACCAGGATGCCAAGAGAAACGCAGGTCTGGAGGGCCAGGTCCCTGGACTGCACCACCTCCTGCCTGGAGGGACCCGCAATCAGCCAGTCATCCAGGCAGGGGTAAACCCAGCCCCCTTGGCACCTCAGATAAGCTGCCACCACTGCAATACACTTGGTAAAGATCCTAGGGGACAAGAACAGGCTGAATGGCATGGCCTGGAACTCATAGAGGGTTCCCTCTGCTTGGAAGCAAAGGAACTGTCTGTGAGACAGAAGGATCGGGATGTGAAAGAACGCATCCTGAAGATCCAGGGTGCAGAACCACATCTTCTACTCTAGTGATGGTATGATCTGAGAGAGGGTGACCAGCCTGAAGGTACCAGACCTGAGGAACCTGTTCAGGTTGTGCAGTTCTGGAATGGGGCACCAGATCTCATCCATTCTGGCACCAGGAAGTACCTGGAGACAAATCCTGGGTGTTCCAGAGGATCCACGAAAGGAACACGACCTCCTTGCAGAGCAGCTGGGCAATGTTGTCCTGTAGGGCCAACAGAATGTCTCCAGATACTAAGACCTCCCGTGGGGCATGGGCTCGGCAATGCGGGTACTGTTCAAACTCCAGAGGCTGACCCTGACCAACCACTTTGAGAACCCACCTGTCCGTGGTGACAGTGGACCAGGTGGAAAGGAAATGGCAGAGCAGGCCCCCCCATGGGAGGACCCAGGGGTGGCGTGGCGGGCATAGCCTGTCACTGGGCAGGCTTGGAGGGGGAGGAGGACCCAGCTGAGGAACCACCAGGGCCTCATCCTCCAGGCTTGCGGACGACCATGGCCACAGACTTTGACCGAGGTCGCCAGGCCTAAGCCTGCTGCCCAGCTTGGGGCTGCACTGGTTTGGCCACAGGAGTGGAGGTGGACCGAAAGGGCTTCTTTTTCTGTTGTTTGGAGCCCTTGGGGTCCCTCTGAGTGGATGTCACAGAGTCCAAGGTGGCACTGGACTCCTCAATGCAGGTGAGGTGGCCCTTGACTCCAGGCCCAAACAGGTTGGTGCCCAAGGAAGGGACATCCTCCAGCTTGTGCTGGGTATCTGCCATGAAGGTCAAGATCCACAGCCAAGCCCTGTGGCGCATGGTCACTGTGGCTGCACGGAGCGGGCACAGTAGTCCCCAGTGTCCATTGCTGTTTGGAGCTGTTGCTTTGCCACAGCCTAACCCTGATCACAGACCTGTTTAATCATGGCCTGGAGGTCCGCCGGAAGATGAGGGAGCAACACATCTAAAGTGCCCAACAATGTATGGGAGAAGTAGGCCATCAGGAGGGCCGAGCTCACCTGGTGAAGGTCAAGTGAAGAGGCAGTACAGACCTTTTTCACTGAATGGTCCTATTTCTTGGACTCCTTATCAGGCCGTTTGTCGATGTCCCCCACGTTGCCGGAACGCTGGAACACAGAATCGGCCACCAAGCCCTCGGCTGAGGGATGTTCGCTGAAGGGAGCCAATAGGGACCGCATACCTGCAGGCCACCTGAGCCGACGGCGCTGGGCAGGAGGCGGATCACTGCCAAAACTCCAAGGCAGGCCAAGAATAGCCTCTGCAACTGGGAAGGCTTCCCCAGGGGAGTCATCCCGGTCCAAGATCTCAGTAAGAGGGTACTGATCCCAATTCTGAACAGACTCCATCTTAAGACCCATGGGTTTGGAGATCAGGTGCAGAAGGCCAATGAAGGACGTAGGGTCTTCCTCCGTTGAGAGACCCCCAGCCAACTCTGTGTCCACCGGATGGACGGTAGAGTAAGGAGGAACCCTCCGACTCTAAGGAGTCATTGAAGAGGGATCGACTGCCTGAATCCCCGCTGACCCTCCGCGGATGGACAGGGGTGATGGTGACCATCAGCCGACGGGGAAGATCTGAAGCCAGCCGAGACTTCTCAATCGGAGCGCCGGATTTCGGCTGTTTAGGCAGTGGCTCCATCAGAATCGACATAGATGCCGGGGTAGGCTGAGCAGGGACTGGTCTGGTAGGTGCCTGAGGCAGAGAAGGCATCAACCTCTGTGGCAAAAGTCAGGTGACAGCCAGGGTAGGAGCCAGCACAGGCTTCATACTGGCGAACACCAGCCATTGCCACAGGAGATCCTCATAGTGTCGAAGTAAGTTGCACCAAAGCATCTCCTCATTAGAGGAAGACGAGAATGAAGAATAGCGGTGGCACCACTTTTCTGAGTGTCTAGAGTGGGAACGCCAATGTTGGACTCCTGAGAATAAGACCAGGACCTCGGCCTCAACCGCCAGGGGGACCAGCAGGGCACCTCGGAGGGTGCTGGTGAGAGCCAGGGCACCTCCAGTTCCTGGTCTGTAACGAGAGGCGGCAGGTCAGCGGAATGATCCGTCCCTCTGTGAGTCTGTATCAGGACTGGAGTCCTGGACAAGGAGGTGTCTGCCTCCTCGGTCAACAACTGGTCGACCGGCTCAAGAAACATCGTGACTGGAAGATCAACCAGCATTTCGGTGAACTGGCTTGACAAAGTTACTATGGAGCTGGCGGCCTAGGCCAAAGACTCGACCAAAGTAGGATCTGGTGAAGTGCAGGAATCAGAAGCTCGGGAGCGAGAGCGTTCCCAATCCCACGATCGATGGCAAGACTGTCTTTTGCCTCTTTTTTAGGCTTAGACTTGTGTTCCTACAAGGGGCCCTGGCCATGAGTGGGGAGAGCCTGGCACAAGTTCTTAAATGCCCCTGAAAAGGAGGCACCCAAAGAAAGCAGCAAAAAGGCCAAAGTCAAGGAGGACTGAGCTGGGGCCTGGGCTGCCGCCTCCTTGAAAGCTGCTAACTGTTCGGCGGACCCCACAGCCATGGAGACCACCCGACAGGCATCCTTTGACTTGACCGCGGGGGGGGGTTCCGTTCGTTCGGACGGCCTAAAGTCAAGTGGGTCGACGGTCCTCGAGAACGGAAGGATGAAATGTTTGACAAATATCGCAAGCCTCGAGATCGTGCTGGTGGCCCAGGCAGTATATGCACACAGTATGCAGAGCCATTCGGGACATCTTCTGCCCACAAAGGGATTGTCAAAACCCTTGGAGTGGACCTTCTGTCATCCATCAGGGTCGAGAAGAATGAGCCTGAAGACAACGTTTTACTGAATTTAAAAGGAAGTCCAAAGATTTTACAGCAAAGGGCCTACTCAGCATGAGAGCGATAAGAAGATAACCTGCTTCTTCTAGCAGAAAGGAAGATCTGGCATCATGGGATGGAGCCGAGGGAGTTTCCACCATGGGAGGAGCCAGCTTGAAGATGTTCCAGTGGAGTCTTAAAGGGAAAGACAACTGCAAGAAAGTGTGGATAGAACATCATATCCTTGTCCCTAGAAAGGGTAGTGTGAAATTGCATGAGCAACCAAACTGTGCCATGCAAATGTGCTGAATATCTGTCATTAATCTGTATTATTCATAAAAAGCACCTCCCATACGTGACACATCCCATACACTTTAAGTAAGTGGGTGATTCTATAGGCTAGTTGACCGCTGAAAGAAAGGAAAAACAGATGGTGGTTTCCAGGTGGCCTTAAACCACTGAGCTGCCAGATGCTGCTGGAATCCTGCTGGGCACCATCAAGGAGGCCTGTGATGGAGGCAAAACCCATCACTACCAGTGTGTGTTATAATGAACACCGGTGAGCAGGGGCCAAAAGAAAAAATTACTCACCTTAGTAATGTTGTTTCTTCTAATGGAGTCTTGCTATATTACAGACATGAGTGAAATGGTTAAAACCATTCCAAAATAGAATTTTGGCACGAGAGCAGCTCTATCTGTGTCATTTCAAACTTGAACTGTCAGATCTTTACGAGCCAAACTCACTAAGGTCTGTGTGGAAGCTGTAACCTACACTAGCCAAATGGCTACCTAAATAATAACAACCATTGATGGTCCCAACACCCAAGACTCAAGTCAGGGGACCAGAAATACTAACACCATTCTAATAATATGAAAATGGAACATAAGTATAATAAAACACACACACTGTACACATACACGCCCAAAGTCCCAAAGGGACAAAATGCTAACAGGACATAAGTAGTGCCACACTAAGTTGCCCGCACCCACCAAGTAGAGGTTCTGAGAGGGCAGGTTGGGGAGGTCTATAATATAGCAAGACTCCATTAGAAGAAACAACATTACTAAGGTGAGTAATTTTTCTTCAAACAACATGAAGTCTTGCTATATTATAGACATTAGCAGAATACACAGCAGTACCTCCATGGAGGAAGGGCAGAACCTACTTAGGAATAGGCTCTGAAGAACAGTTGTGCTAACCGAGCATCTCTCCTGGCCTGGACATCCAGGGAGTAATGCTTGGTAAAAGTGTACTGCTTTCCAAGTAGCAGCCTGGCAAATCTCTAATAAAGGGATATCTCTGGCAGCAGCTAGAGGCGCAGCTGTACCCTGGTAGAATGAGCCCTCAAACCCGGGGGCTCTGCCCACTTCTGATAACAAAATTGGATACAAGAAAATCCACCTGGCTATTGATCTCTTAGTGGCAGGTTTGCCTTTCCCAACTTCACCATAGGTAAGGAAAAGTTGGAGGATTGAACCTGTGACCTTTTGTACGCTCTATATAATAACTAAGAGCTCTCTTAACATCCAGGCTGTGCAACCTCCTCTCAACCAAGAGGAATGATCAGTGAAAATACTGGAAGGGATAGATTGATTAAGATGGAAATCTGAAACCACCTTAGGCAAAAACTTCCTATTAGTCCTAAGGACTACCTTATCCCTGTGGAAGAAATAAAGTCAGTCTCCACTGACAAGGCTTGCAATTCACTTATCGTCTGGCAGAAGTGATAGCCACCTAGAAAACAGTTTTCCAAGTTAGGTACTTAAGCTCTGTAGAAGACAGAGGTTCAAAGGGGTTGCATTAACTGGGCAATGCAAACATTAAGGTCCCAAGCAGGGGCGGTTCCCGAAAGGGAGGATTAGTATGGAGTAATCCTTAAAAACTTGGAAAAATAGGATGAGAGGAAAGAGGATGACTTTCCTGCTGACACAAAAAGCAGACAGAGCTGCCAAATGAACTCTCAGGGTAGCTGGTCTGAGACCCAAGGAATTAAGATGTACCATGTAATCTAACAAAATGGGCAATTCAGCAGATTCTGGGAATTTTTTTTTTTTTTTTCCAGCACACCAAATGGAAAACCTTTTCCATTTAGAACTATAAGTAGCCCTAGTGGAAGGCTTTCTGGAAGCCTTTAGGATGTCAAGAACACCCTGAGAGAGGTGTAAATCAGCAAACTCTAACTCCTCAAGAGCCAGGCCTTGAGGTTGAGGGATTTGAGGTCCGGATACCAAACCCTTCCCTGGGCACAAGTCAACAGATTGTGATTCCTGGGGAGGCACAGGAGAAGATGGACTGTCAGAGACAGAAGGAGTGGGTACCAGGGCTGCCTGGCCCAATCCGGGGCAATCAGAATCACCCTGCAAGGCTGAGATCTGATTTTGACTAGTACTTTGAATAGGAGAGGAAAGGGGGAAAGCATAGAGGAACTTCCCCTCCCAATCCAGAAGAAGGGCATCCAGGGGAACTGAGCCCAGCACTGGAGGCCTGCAACAGAACAGAGGAAGTCTGTGATTGTCTGGGGCTGCAAAAGATCTATCTGAGGATGCCCCACCTGGCAAAAACTATCCCAGCACTTGAGGATCCAGGGACCATTCGTGATGGCCCTGGGAAATCCTGCTGAGGGCATCCGCTAGGACATTGTCCTTCCCTGGAAGATGAACTGCTATGAGGGAAGTGTTCAAGGAATAGGCCAGAGACCACAACTTCATTGCCTCAATGCACAAGGCCGAAGACCGAGTGCCCCCCTGTTTGTTGATGTACCACATTGTTGTGGTGTTGTCTGTTCTGACTTGTATCACCTTGTCGTGGACAGATGCAGAAAAAGCTTGAAGAGCTAAAAAGACAGCTCTGAGTTCCAGCAAATTGATGTGGAGCAGAGATTCCTGGGGACCAAACTCCTGAGTGGAAAGGTCGCCCATGTGGGCTCCCAACCCAGAAGGAAGCATCTGTAGTGAGAGTCAAGTCGTGAGAAGGGGAAATGAAGGGACCCCGCTCTTAAATTGCTCTGATCCTGCCACCACTGGAGAGCTAGGATCAAGGTTGAAATCACTGGGACCAACTTGGAAAGGGGTCTCTTCTCTGAGACCAAAAGGTTCTCAAGTGAAACTGAATGTCTCTCATCTGAAATCTGGTTCCCTGCACAACAGCTGTGGATGCAGCCATGTGCCCCAGGAGCTGCAGAAAGTGTCTTGCTGGTCGAGACCTGCAGAGTGAAGGAAGAGGCCAGAGCCACTAAATTCCTTACCCTTTCTGGGGAAGAAGGCTCTGGCTAGCTTTGTGTCCAATTCTGCCCCTATAAAGGTGAGTACCTGGACTGGTTCCAGAACCGACTTTGTTGGGTTGCAAGAAAACCCAGGAGGTGAGAAGCTGCTGGGTGACCTGCAGGTGAGAATTACCTGTTCTGGGGACTGGCCTACAATGAGCCAGTCATCTAGACAGGAAAACAGCAATCCTCTGCCTCCTTAAGTGGGCCACTGCCACTGCTAGACACTTTGTGAATACCCTTGAGCAGAGGTAAGGTCAAGGGCATTGCTCTGAACTGGTAATGACCTGAGGGCAGTTCGAATCTGAGGTACTTCGATGGGATCTTCTGATTAGGACATGGAAATAGGCATCCTTGAGGTCCAGGGAGGCTAGCCAGTCCCTTGCCTTAGGGAAGGTAAAATCATTGCCAGGTTACCATTTTGAACTTTGGTTTCAAAAGATGCTTGTTCAGATATCTGAGATCTAAAATGGGCGCCATTCTCCTGTCTTTTTGGGGTAAGAAGTATCTGGAATACAGACCCCTGCCCTGATGCAGGAGGAACCCTTTCTACTGCTCTGAGAGCTAACAGGGATGAGACCTCTGTTTCACAGCGAGGTCTCTGAAGCACTTGCAGGTAGAAAAGTCTGCTTCTCAACTTGGGAAACTTTTGAAGCTGAGAACCAGACCCTGCTTACTACTTCCAGAACCCACTTGTCTGAGGTTAAAGAAGCCCAATTCTGACTGAAGTAAGCCAGCCTGCCCCCACTGGTACAGGAGAATCGGCCCTGGGCACCCCATCAGGGTGCCTGTTTCAGAGGAGTGAGGCTGGGGGTGAGCAGGTCTGCCCACCCCTCATCTGCCCCTGCCTCTGAAGAAGCCCCTCTGAGCATAGGCAGAGGAGGCCTGAGTCTGGTAGAAAGGCCTGTGAAAGGCCTACCCTACCCTGGGGGCATGCCTTTGAGGAGTGGCTTGCCGCTCCTCAGCCTGGCCACTCTTGTAAGTAGTCCTATATTCATCCATCTTCTTCATGTAATTCTCTGTCTGCTCTCCAAACAGAGAATTTCCCACACAGGAAAATCCATAGCCTTAGTCTGGGTATCCTGTGACAAACTAGTACACCTGAGCCAGGCCAACCTACTGAAAGCTACAGATGGCCATGACCCTAGAGGAAACATCATTAACATCCACAGCAGCATGAAATTGAACCTTAGAGGCTTCAATGCCATCAGCAGCCACCTGTTCTAGTTCACTAGCCAGCTGGCCATGGGCCTGCTTGGCCAATTGCATAACAGTATCCCATCTAGATTTCTGATACCTAGCTACATAAGCCATATAATTTGCTTGCCTGAGTCCCAGAGAGGCTGCCATATACTGTTTTTGCCATGGCATCAATCTTCCTGGAATCCCTGTCAGGAGATATGAAGCCAAGGGAATATTAGCTTTATCACAGGCAGCAGCCTGGAACTACCAACATGACTGCATTGCTGAGAAAGGAATTCTGTATTAGGGCCTGACAATGTATACCTTCTGTCCATCTTTTTATCTACAGGAGGTACAGAATTAGGAGCTTTAAAATTTTAATTGTTTGTTTCCTAAAAGACTTATGTAAAGGAATAGACAATCTCCTAGACTCTGGAATATCCATCATTTCTACAAAATCAGGCTCCTCTTGCTCATCCACAGCCTCTTCTAAAGGAAGCTGGAGGTTTCAGCAACTTTTATAAAACATAAAATGAGATGGGACTCAGACAGCATGGGAATTCTAAAGGTCTGTCTGGGGAGATGTCGGTTCAATGGGCACACCCAGACCTTCCCAGCCACATTCATACTGTTCATAATCCTCCTCCCCCTCCTCTGGTTCATAAAATTCCTCAATATCATAATCTTGAACCACTGGGACCGGACAAACCGACCTTTTACCAGATAGTGGTGGTTCGGACGGACCCTGAGACAGTGACTGGACAATTTGTATGGCTTTTGCTATCTCTGCAGCAGTTAGAGAAGGAATTTTGGACTCCAGACCTGCTGATTTTCTTGTTTTCTTTACTGGAATTGGTTCCTCAGAACCAGCTTTTCTTTTGGCCAAAGAAGTCTGGCCCTGGTCAGAGGGCACTCCCTCTGGTTTGGTTGGCACCGAACCAGGCTGGTCATCCGGGTCAGTGGACTTTTTGGCCCCTCGTTCCCTTTGCCTGCCCAATCTTTTTTCCAGGGTGGCTGCAGGGAAATTCTTACATACCTGGCAGTCTGACTGGAGGTGGTCAAACCCCAGACAATAAACACATGTGGTGTGTGGGTCAGCCTTGGCAAAGACTTCCCCACAAACATCACAGTGTTGAAACCCAGTGGGCCCGGTTTTTCTTTTAGGTTTCTCAGACATAATGCCAGCCTAACCAAAAACTTGCCCTTTTAACGGCAGTGCCAGGCAAGACACCCTTATCGGTTCCTAACCGTGTCACGGGTATTGGAAAAAACGTAAATAAATCCGTTTTTTTTAGAACCGATAAGAACCGGGAACCGCACTCTAAAATAATAACTTTTAGTTTTAAATGAGTTTTAAACCCACTGATCGGTTCAAAACCGAACCGATAACTACAAGTTCCACACGACAAAACCTTCATTTACTTACGGTTTACCACAGATAGAGCTTGAACGACGGTTTTGCGGTTAAAATAAAACTATTCTCGGTTAAATCCAACCGAGAAAATACTTTTTAAACCGAGAAATGAACCGAGCAGAAGGAGAAATCTCCGGAGCGACTGTTCACTGAGGCGGAGTAAAGAATCTGACAGTTCAAGTTTGAAATGACACAGATAGAGCTGCTCTAGTGCCAAAATTCTATTTTGGAATGGTTTTAACCATTTCACTCCGGGGCAGTTCTAGAGCTGGATCAAACTGCTAATGTCTATAATATAGCAAGACTTCATGTTGTTTGAAGCAGGAATATGACAGGGGATAAAAAGGCACAAATATCGGGGATGGCGTATTAGATACTCGGATGTGTAGTAAACTGGCTCTATGGTGCAGTGGCAGCTGATTACGCTGACACCTGAAGACTGGGGTTCTCATGCTAGCCCCAAAGTTCCACACTGAAGCCGGCAGAGGGACGAACATATTGCAGAGGTGAAGCATTTAACATCTGGGGTGGGGGGCCTGAGCATATGTGCAGCCCCTGACAGAAAACGGAGGAGTGGCATAATGGCATCAGCTCTGAAGGCAACCACATGCCTGCTGTCCTGGCTAGAGGATGAGCACTATCAAGGTGCCCCCAGATGGTTGAGTGGGACAATGGGGGAAATTTGGAATGCTCTTAAGTGTATCAAGGGGTTTAAAGTTAAAAAGACAACTATGAGGAGCCAGCCAATGGCACAATGGAAGTGCGCTGTGCTTCCATGCTTGCAACTTGAGTTTGAGAGCAAGCTCAGGAGCCAGCACATGGACAGCCATGCTGGGAGAACATGCTAACGGTGGCCAAGCCAGGGATTCAGAGGTGGTACATTCTGGAACCGCAGCTTCTAATGGTGGGCTGAAAGCTTGCTCTCCCAGCAGGAACATGTTGTGTGCACATGAGGCACAGCTCCCCGACACTGCCAGTGCCGCCCAGGCACAAGGGAGATAGAATGTGGAAGAAACAATGACTGCATTTGAAGGTCTGCCTGCCCCCCCCCCCCCGGCCCTGCATCACTAACCATGGCAGCCACCTCCACTGGATCCTGGTTCCTGGAAGTTCTACAATACCAGAGGCCCTATCATGGCAGGGGAGCAAGCCACTGTGGATGGAAATTGGGGTAAGTAGCTGAAGAAGGGGATGACATGCTGGAAGGGGCAGAATAGATGGTGGTCAGCCAGAGAGGAGCATAAACATTTTGAATAAAAAAAAACAAAAAAAAAAACACAACAACATATAATATACTAAAAAGCAGTACTACAGTGTCAGTCTTGAGAAAAAAAACAAAACAGCTTTTTTTTTTTTTTTAATGCAAACTGACAGCATACTGTAACTTTATAATGACATTTCACACCAAAAAGCTATCTGTCGCACACTGGGCACTGTTGTTCCGGGTACGTGCCACACCTTAAGTTCAAGTGAAACGCGAAGACCACACATCTGATTTAGGGCCAGAAGGGAAGGGTTTCTACTTCATGCGGTGGGGATCCGTGGGTTTGCAATCCTCATGCAATCATCAGCGCTTAGATATGATGGGTACCTGAAACAATGTAAGAAATTGAAAACATCAAATGGGGTGTTTCACCTCTTGATATTATGTTACCAGCCTGAAGCTACTATAATATCATGGAAAGTTAAAGGAAGTCACTGAACTAAGCTTTCCAAAGTTATGAGAACTAAAAGACTCTTCCAAGGCATTCAGCAGGAAGGGACTGCTGCTATCTACTGTCATACAGCAAGTAGGTACTCCCAAGAACACTGCCCAGTCAGTGTCAGACAGTTCTCTGTGACCTGCAGTGTTCTGTTCACTGTCTGGGCCTAGTAAATCTTCAGTTTTCATAAGGTCCCATCTGTTTTCCACATCAACTGGGACACTATCTCCCAGCTATATTTTATAACATGTTATTAAAAACTCTTTTTTAACATATTTGTTTTAATCATAGATGGCTTATAGCATATAAACTGTCTCTTGAGCTGAACAATTTAAAAACACTTAAAGAGCAACTCTGCTCTTCAACATGTACTTTCATAAATAAAGATGTTTAGCTGTTCCAATGTAGTTTTTTTTTTCCCATTTTCAACATTCCTTTCCAGGATTTACAGTACATCTTGGTAGTCAATCTAAACAAGCATTTGTCAATGCCGAATGTTTGCTTGCTGGCATTAGCACTGGAAATGCAGGAGTTAGATGCAGAATAGGAATGGCAATGAAGTACTGAACTGATGCCAACTGTACCCCCATCCTGCAGAGACGGACATGTTTTAGGGTGTGCCTTTGGGTCGTCGCCCATAACGCTCACACCATTTCATCACACCCTACCCTGCAGACACCGACAAGTGTCGAGCTGTGCCTTGGGGTGTTCAGGCTTTACACTCGCCCCACTCCGTAAGGAAATACGCTGAAATGGGTGCAGTATAGGAGAATGGGGTGAACCCTGGGGCAGAAGAGTCCAAGGCACACCTCGATGCCTATCACTAGCTGCAGGGTGGGGGTGGAATGCGTGAGCATTACTGTCAACAATCCCAAGTCACACCCCTGACACCTGTCAGTCCTTACAGCGTAGTGCATTATGGTCGGAAACTCTTACGTCCTGGGCGTTTCTTGGTATTTTCACTCCAAGTTTTCAACATAGGCTTTCTGTGACCCCAACACATGAACAGTGACACTATCAGTTCATTAGCCGAAAGGTGATTTTGCACAGCGACCGTGCCATTTGGCACCACAGGTGCGAAAACACATTTCAAACAGGATATGAAAAATGACAGCTGTATTGTTCATGAGGAGGTGTAAAAAAATGGTAATGTTGAAAATCTGGAGTGAAAATACAAAAAAATTGGTGAAGTCACGAGCATGTGTAGAAACTGCGCAACGCACACCCATAATGCAATTATTTTGGGGATTTTTTACACCAGATTTTTCAACATAGGCATTTTGGGACCTCCGCTCAAGAACAGTGGCACTATGATTTTTCTTAACCTGTCCTGGACGTTGATTTCGCACAGCGACCGCACCCACTGTGTGCCACGAGTGCGAAAACATGTTTCAGGTAGCATGTAAAAAATGACAGCTGTACTGCTCATAAGGCAGCATGCAAAAATGACAATGTTGAACACATGCTGGTAATGCAGTAATTTTTTGGAATTTGTTCACCAAATTTGCAACATGGGCTTTTTGGGACCTCTCCTTATGAACACTGTCACTGTGATTTTCTTAATCTGTCCCGAACGTTGATTTTGCATAGTGACCGTGCCATTGTGCGCCAGATGTGAACAATGACAGCTGTACTGTTCAGAAGGAGGTATGGAAAAATGGCAATGTTGAAAATCTGGGTAAAATATTAAAAATTCTGAGTTACGGTGTGTGGAACTGGCAACACGCCAGAATACAGTCATTTTCTGGAAATTTTTTCACTAATTTATAACATAGGTTTTTTAGAGCCCACCATGAATAGTGACACTGTCATTTTGTTAATCAATCCTGGAAGGTGATTCTGCACAGTGACCGCAAAATCACCTTTCGAGACGGAATAACAAAATGACAGTGACCAAGTTCATGAGGTGGGGCCCAAGAACCCCAAAATGAAAATCTGGAGCCAAAAGTAGCAAAAATGGCTGAGATATCCACCTAAACTGAACCGCCATTTATGCCATTATACAGCTTACCGGCATTATAGCCTAGAGGTTAGAGGAACAAGGTGTGAACGAGCTTGATGCATCCAGCAGACCAGACCTGAGTTTGATTCTCACAACCTCCACTTGCATACTGTGTGACTCTGAGCAAGTCAATTAACCGACCAGTGCTCCCAGGTTGTCCCTGAAAACAGACACTTGTGCCTAGTGGGCTTAACCTGGTTACCAAAGGCTAAAATAAAATATAAAAAAAAAAATTTCTTCAGTTTGCAGTTGGCTTTGAAGAGTGCAGACGTGTTCCTGCTCCACCGAAGATCACTGCGCTGGGCTCGGAGGTAAGTATGGGGTGAGGGTGGGTGTGGGGATGCAGAGTGCAGAAGCTGGAGTGCGGGTTGGGGGAGGGGCACGCAGACAGCGAGGACCGTTTTCTTGTTTCAGCTACTAAAAGAAACATACAAAAAAACACCAGACCTCACAGGCCCGTTTTCTTTATTACAGGTGAATGTCGACAATGTTGGGCACACTGGGGTGGGCTCCCAGTGTGCCACCTATGTTTTTTGGAGAGGGGGACTGAGGCTGACAGAGATTGGGCCCCCCATCAGCAAAGAAAGTGTGTCTGTGTTGGGGGGCATGATGCCGAGGCTGACTGGGCAACCCCGTGGCAGATAAATTCCAACAAGGGGGACATTAAACCGACGGGGATTGGGCTCCCCTGTCAGAAAATGAACTGGGGAAGGGACATGTTGACAGGGGGATTGGGCACCCCCGACATCGGATTTGAGAGGCGGATGGCGACAGCCGCCATGTTTCTTGAATTTTACACCAGGCAAGGCATGCCTGCAATGAGGGGGCGTTCCCTCATTGCAGTGGCAGATTTTTTTCTAGTTGGTGGCACGCTTCTGAGCTGCTGTTATAGTGTGCTCATTCATTTGTGCCACAGAGACAAGCCCCATAAAGCAGTGGTGGCATTGGCCACAACACTGCCACACGTCCACAACCTGCTACTCTAGCAAGCTGTCTCAACATGTTTCTTGTGCATGCACGCAAGCAAACATAAAAAGGAGAGTCAGGCTCCTTCCCACCAGATTTCTTTCATTTCCCTCACCTTGGCTTGCACATGGGTTTTGTCAAGATAATTTAAAAGGCACAGAATGATAAGGTGAGGTTTCTCTCCGCGATTGGCATTGGGCAGTGGGCACAGTGGGCCCACTCAATTATGTAGTGTGCACCATGTGGCAGATAGGCTGGCGACTTTCTCTAACAGTTAGTGTCCGGTCCCTCAGCCCTTTTTGGAAGTCCAACGATTACCAAATTCGTGTGCCGGCTCCAACTCTCCTGCGCTTCTATATGATCTTCCAATTTCTGTCTGTCTCAGATACACAACTTCAGGTTCAAGTCTGTTTGCCCAATCTTCGAGCAAGCTTATTCTAGCTTCTGAGTCTGAAACAATCTGGGTCAGTTTCTCCAGAGACAGTTTCTTGGTTTTAAAATTGGCCGCCAAGAGTATCTTTTATAGATGATCCAAGCGCTTTGAAAAATGTCTCCATTGTGGCTAGGTCAACCTCCTAAGCCAGGAAGCCAAGTGATTAGTCATCCTGTTTGTGCTGTTCTGTAGACTGGGCTCATGCGGGGAGAGGCAGTGGTGTACTGGCAACCTCCATTTGTTCCGTTTCTGCTGCCACCTGAGTGGTAAATTTGTATTACACCATTCTGTAGCTATAATGGAGTACTCCTGAATGAATGCTGCTAGTCTGGAGGTGATCAGGTGTGTTTGGCAGGATTTCTGGCTGTAAGAAGTGCTCGCCTCGAGCAGCTGGCACAGGAGCTGCTGCTTTCCACTGTGTCATCACGCGACTCTTCAGCAAGTTCAGTGCTGTGTGTGTCACTTGCGTTTACCCTTTCAGACATATACATTCCATTTCATTTTTCTCCCACTTCCCTCTGTCCCTGACTCTGGTAATGCTGGCCTCCATGGCTGCACCCTGCCTCTAGCTGGGAGAGCATACAAGCGGCTGCCTTTGCCACCAAACCAAGCATGGCCCCATAGTCAACTGGAAGCATGAGCTATGCTCCCGCTATGGTTTTTCTTTTATAAGTTACTCCTGGTTAAAGCAATCTAAAAATTTCAGCCATTGAAAAATACTCAAATGGCAGCCAAAGTCCTGAAGCCTAAAATGCTCAATATAATGGGTTTGGTACATTCTCTGCCTTTCCAGCAGAATGGCAATGAACCAGTAAGACATTTTTTCCTGTAAAAGTTTTTTTAAACTACTTGTCCAGTTCTGTTATTGTGCCATCTTTACTGAACAGACATTTCTCATTATAAAATGGTTAGAAAAATTGTTGAAAGTTGTTTGGTGGAGAGTCAGTTTCACTTGAGATGTTATCCCAGCACAACCTCACAGGTAAAACTAGTGCCCAAAAATCAGCCTACTTACATCTGTTAACACATGAATGGATTCATTGTTTTATTGCAACAAGGCACTTTAGGGCATGTGTTGCTAGAATAAAGTAATTTCTCGGATGGTTGAAGGCACTCGGCCTGTGGCCTTGTGATTCACTCATAACACACCTGGGGTGTAACATCTCTTGTTAGCTGAGTGAAGGAACTGATTTGAACATAGTGGCACTCTCAAATACATAAATATGTGATTCAAAATCCGACCCCTACTGAAATCAATAGAGTGCACTGTCAAAATGTATGAACACAGGGGCATAGCTTTCACTTCAGTGTGCCAGAAAAGGGAAGGGATCTGGCTGCCAGCTCCTCGACACAAGGAATAATGATCCCTTCCCCCATAAAACCCAGCAAGGGTTAAGTCTTTGTAGGTTAGCTAACAGTGGTTGGGGGGCGCTGTGACACTGCACCAAACCTGGTACTGTATAATGGCTTTAGTCGCTGTGGTGAATTGGTTATGCATTCCTTTAGCAACTTAGCAAATCTTGCAGCATTTGGCTTCATGGCTGATGGTTACCGGGAACATTGGTACAAATGCTTACAGCAGCCACAGTGTCTAGTGACTACAGCACAGCCTTAAGAACCAGAAGACAGGTCCAAATATCAGCAGAACCACTTACTGTTTGACTGAGCAAGTCCCATAACCTCTCAGTTCTTAAGTCTATCCGGCTGTAAAAGTGGGTAGAAGCAAGACTCCAAAGAAAATGAGATCTTTTTCTTAGCTGGGCTACCCTGCATAAAATAAATTGTAATCCAGAAAGATGCTGGGTGATCCATGCTCTCCCTCCCTTGAAGTTGAATGCCTCACCTCTGTAAGGTATCTGGCTCCTTGCCAGCCTCAGTATTGGAATCCGGGACCGGTTGACAGTGGTCCAGCTAGATATTCCAACTTCATAAAAAAGCTGAATAAACATACTGAATCCACAAGATCTGTGTCTGTTGGCTTTATTTTTTTTTGTAATTTATTGTTTATGCTTCCCTTTTTGGCTCAGCCTTATCCCCTGGGCCAGGCCGATGGGCTTACCACCTTAGCAGGGTCTGGTCAAACCAGACTCAAACCTCCCACAGTTCCTCCTGAGTACAGAGGTAGAACTCTGGTGGTGGAGAGTGGCAGCAGGGGCAGGGCTCAAGCAACCATGAGATCATCCCATATTCGTCAGGGCTTTTTCTTTGTTCTGAAGGTCCCCTCAGGATGTCTGGGTGCTAGAGCCTGCAATTCTGTGCACATAGTGTATGCTGGAGTGGAGACTAGCCAACAACCCCCCTTCCCACTCAATCTCCAATGCATCGCCACCCTGGCAACTCAAGTGGGAGTCTTGGTAGCAGAGGCAGTACACTCCATCCCTGGAAAAAGAAAGCATCCTCAGTCTTCCTACCCTTGGCTGGCTTCCAATGACTGAGGCTCGTTTCTGAACTCTGCTCGCTGGTGTCCCTAGTGGCAGTGCTACTGCTGCACAAAAGGGCCAACTCTTGTATTGATTTTCTTCAATCAGTGCTTTGTCCTTCACCTAGATCTGCCCGATGGCACCCCCAGTTCCCTCACCGACCTCCTCACAGACTTCCCAGTTATTCACCACTTACACAGAACCCGTTGTGGAGGGTGGCCAGCCCTATTAGTCATGCAAGACCCTGCAGGGGGTGATAGCTAGGACTGGAGCAACCCAGCATCTTTTACCTCTGGTTTTCTCCCCTGGACTGGAGCATCAGGACATATGTGTGACAGCTCTAGCCCTACCCCTTGCTTGTGCGCACTCCCACTACATTGTTGCCCGGCCTCCGCCAGATGTCAGTCCCTGCAGCAGGAACTGGTGTCCCCCCCCTTCCCCTAGGAAGGAGAGCTGCCATTGGGTGATCGATCCTCCCTCACCCTGCCAGCCCAATGAATGATCCTCATCCGTTCCTGAGCCTCAGTCACTGGCAAAGAGGGAGAAATCACAACCACTTCTCCACTGGGCCAGCTCTTGTATGGATTTTTTAACATTCTTCTCACTCATGGAAGGGAAGGGAGACCTAGTCCCAGCTGGGGCAGTGAGAGTCTTTCTGCACCAGTCGATGGTATCACAGCCCAGAGGGATTTTTTGAGGCACAGTCGTAAAAGGCTTGGCTGGTTCTGATTA
Organism: Neoceratodus forsteri; assembly: GCA_016271365.2. Taxonomy (NCBI): domain Eukaryota; kingdom Metazoa; phylum Chordata; order Ceratodontiformes; family Ceratodontidae; genus Neoceratodus; species Neoceratodus forsteri. Next base: position 457,706,133 of record CM057453.1, on the reverse strand, counting down.
ACTGAGACAGAAATGGCCAGCTTCACTGCATACTGGCAAAAACAATAGATTTGCTTTCCTCTCTGGGCAGCTGGCACTATTTTGAGCCTTGGCTTAAAAACGCAACACCCCTACCTAAAACAAGTTGGGGAATGGAACGTGTGTGTGTGAGAGAGAGAGAGAGAGAGAGAGAGAAGAATCAGAAACTGGTGAGGGAGGTAGAAAAAGAAGGGAAATGTACTGTCAGCAGTGCTGTGGTGATTTTACTGTGAGTAAAGGGCACGTTTGTTTATTTTTTTTTTCTCACTGAAAGGCCATTGGAATGTGGATAATTCCATTATCCTATCCCTCTGTAATGGGAACACTATCTGACATGTCCATCTCCTCCCCTTTGCCCCCCCAAACTAAATTTTGTATATACTGCGAACTCGACTGCTCTTGCTGTACCCCACTGTCTTTCTCACTGCCCCCCTCTCTCTCACTGTCTCTCTTCCCCTCCCTGTGTGTGTCTCTTTCTATGTCACCGTCTCTTTATCGCTCTCTCTCTCACACCCCCCTTCCCATTTCCTTTCTCTCATACTTTCTAGGGGGAGAAAGTGGAGAAGGATATTGACATTTGTCTCCTAGCTGTATCTCAATGCAGGACTTTTGGATCTGGGCAACAGGCAGCAGTCAGTGCTGATGCTGCACAAAGAGCCTGAACAACTCCTGGACAACATTCAGGAACAAGACAACACTCTGGGCTCCGTAATTAACAAGGCAGCTGCACAGATATAACAGCGTTCAGAGCACATGGTAATAAGCAGTATGTGCTACTGGTCAGACTCAAAGAGCTGGAGGCTGAGACATACTGATTTGAATCCCAGCTTACTCCACTGCCACACATTACCATTGCCCTACAACTTCCTCGCTGGAGAACCAATCTAGGGAACTGCTCCTTGGCTGTGCAGCCAATGATCTGAATTAATGGACTACATGAATCCATTCTTAGCCTATCAAACATTATCCAATTTAAAAAAGCTTTGCGTGTAGCCCTCTCCCCCAACTGCAACTGCACTTGTCAACAAAAATCCATAATCATGCACTGAAGGTTGGCTTTATCGTACCCTACTCAACCTATTACATGCCGTGTTTGTATTGACTACATTGCATTGGAATTGCTGTATTTTTTTGTTCTGCTTGTAACTATGATTTGATGTGAAACCTTTGTAAACGAGCACCTGCGCTCAAAGGTACTCTCTGAATATATTAAAATAAAAAGATAAGTTGCAATTTTACCTCTTAGAACCCCTCTGTCCATACCACTCAGCTATCCGTATTAGGAAGGACATCCCACGTTCCCCACTTAAAAGCCCTCTCTACATACCTCTTAACTGTCCCACATAAAAAAAGCATTTGTCAATATCAAATGTTTGCTTGCTGGCATTAGCACTGGAAGTGCAGGAGTTAGACAGATGCAGAATAGGAATGGCAGTGAAGTACTGAACTGACGCCAGTCCCACCCCCACCCTGCAGAGATGGACAGGCACTGGGGTATGCCTTTGGGTCGTCGCCCATAAAGTACAGTTATGTAAGAACTTACCATAACAATAGATCTTCGAGAACAGCTCTTGCAGCAGGTAACACCATTAGGACTGAAGCCGGCAGGCGTCAGGACCCCATGGAAATCTTCTAGCTAGCAGTCTTCAGCAGGGACCGCCTCCGACGTCGGTCCCGCCCCGACGTCAGACATAGTACATAAGGAGGCGGTCCCGCCAGATTCCCCAGTTCTCCCGCCGGAGACTACTGGCCGCAGGATGACATCATAAGGGGAGACCGAGGATCCGCCATCAGAAGAAAGGAGCTTAAGCTCCTGCCAAGGCCTGGTAGGCCGTACCTCCTCCAAGGGGGAATGGTGGGCGGGAGGGTACCTGCTGCAAGAGCTGTTCTCGAAGATCTACTGTTACGGTAAGTTCTTACGTAACTGTACTATCTTACTTCAAGATACAGCTCTTGCAGCAGGTAACACCATTAGGACTGATTCCCAAGCAATAGCGCCTGAAAGCATTCTGGGAGGAGGAAATTAGGAGAGATCTTGAACAAGTCCAGACTCTAGGACAGGAGACCCTGTAGAACGGCTAGGCCGAAACCGGCTCTCCGCCGTGATGTAATATCCAGGCTATAGTGCCTAATAAATGTGTGCACTGAGCTCCAAGTAACTGCAGCACAAATGGCCAAGGTGGAGACGTTGAGCAGTGCTGCAAAGGAGGTAGCCACCCCCCTTGTCGAGTGGCCCCGGACTGTACCCGGGAGGGGCTTATGTTTGCTGTTGTAGCAAAATGAAATACACTGGACAAACCAGCGAGAAAGGGTCTGCTTTGAGACTGGTTGGCCCAGCATCCTCTCAGCGAAGGAAACGAATAGTTGCTCCGACTTGCAAAGCTGTTTAGTTCTGTTCAGGTAGAACCTTAAGGCGGTGAACATCCAGGTGTGAAGCAACACCTCTCCTCTATTAGAAATTTGGGAAATAACAGGCAGATCGATGTCCTGGTTGAGGTGAGGCAGAGACCACCTTAGGCAAGAATTTAGGATTCTGTCCTCAGAGACACTCTGTCCTGGTGGAAAATTAAATAAGGCTCCTTGCACACGAGGCGTGAAGCTCGGAAACTCTCCTTGCTGATGTGACAGCAACTAAAAATAACGTTTTCCACGACAGAAAACGCAGCTCACAATCCGAGGCGGGTTCAAAGGGGGGAAGCGTGAGTTGTTCCAGGTCAAAGAGTAGGTCCCAAGGAGGAACGGGATCCTTGATGGGTGGCCTAAGGTGTAACACCCCTCTCAGGAAGTCTCGAGAGGCATCAAGCTGTGCCACTGTGTGCTGTCTCACCGGGAAGTGGTATGCGGAAATCACAGAGGTGCACTTTAATGGAGGAGTAGGCGAGACCCGAATGGAATAGGGAAAGCAGGTATTCCAGTACCCCTTTCACCAGGCATTCTAAAGGGGAAAGGCCGCGTGCCTGCGACCATAAGCAAAAATGGCGCCACTTCATGGCATATGTCGCATGCGTTGCCGGCTTTCTGGCTGCGGAAAGGACTTCCGCCACCTCTTGCGAGACCCTGTATCGCATAATGGCTATGTCTCTAGGAGCCATGCATGCAGGTTGAGTGAGCGTAAATCCGGGTGGACTAGTGAACCCTCCTCCTGGGACAACAGGTGGGAGCTGAAAGGCAATGGAACTGGAGGTTCCCAGGACAAATGCGTCAGCATGGGGAACCAGATCTGCCTGGGCCAGAAAGGCGCTACCAGGATCATTGTTGCGTGCTCCCTGCGCAGTTTGAGAAGAACTCTCTGGATCAACAGGAAGGGAGGGAAAGCGTAGAGGAATCTGTCCGCCCAGGAGAGGGACAACGCGTCTCACCAGAAAACACCCGGCCCTGGATCTAGCGAGCAAACACTGGGCAGTTTTGCGTTGGATGGGGAAGCGAACAAGTCCAACTCTGGAGTTCCCCATCGAAGAAACAGATCCTCCGCTACCTCCTGAAGGAGTTCCCATTCGTGGACTCTGGCCTGGAAACGACTCAGGCCGTCTGCGATTGTGTTGTCCACTCCGGGAACGTGAACTGCAATCAGGCTCGCGCCATGTCGGATTACCCAATCCCACGCTCTCACCCTTCCCCTGCAAAGGGGTAGGTGTCCGCCTCCTTGTTTGTTGAGGTAATACATCACGCCGTGTTGTCTGTCTGAAGCAGAAGAGTACTCGGTGGGATTTCTGACTGAAAGGCCTGCAGGGCGTGAGGACCGCCTCATCTCCAGCACGCTGATGTGGAGTGGGCTTCCTGAGGGGTCCATATTCCTGGGACCTCACCCGTTCAGGTGCGCTCCCACCCAGCTCTGAGGCGTCTGTGGAGGATTGCCTCAGGGCGGCGCTGTAAACGGACACCATGGAAAGTGTCCCTGGGTCTAGCCACCATTGCCAGTCTCGAATCACGGCGTTTGATTCTGACCGGATGCTGCATGTGGTCTTGCCTTTGGTCCCACTGCACCTTGAGCATCCACTGAGTTACCCGCATGTGGAGCCTTGCCAAAGGGACGGTTGGAATGGCCGCAGCCATGTGTCTGAGCAAGCGAAGGACCAACCTGGCGGGGACAGTCTTCTTCGCCGAGAGATCCTTGATGAGGGATCTGATGTGTTCCGCTCTTTCGTCGGGAAGAAAGGCTTTCCCTTGGATGGTGTCCAGAACTGCACCTACGAACTGCAGCTTCTGGGACGGTATGAGGAGAGACTTCTCGTAGTTGATAAGAATGCCCAGAGACTGGAACAGATCCTGGGTGCTCTGAATAGCCATCAACAGCGCCTCTTTGGAGGCGGCCATGAGAAGCCAGTCATCCAGGTACGGGAACATGTAGTGGCCCTGTCTCCTTAGAGACACTGCCACGATTGTCATACACTTGGTAAAGACCCTGGGGGCCGAAGATAGTCCGAACAGAAGAGCCCGGAACTGAAAGTGGTGGCCGAGAAACTCAAAGCGCAAGAACCTCCTGTGCGCTTGAGCTACTGGGATGTGCAGGTAGGCGTCCTGCATGTCCAGGGACGCTAAGAAGGCGTCCCTCTTCAGCACGGGAATGAGTCCTTGGAGGGTCACCATGCGAAAACATTTGTAGGCGACCGACATGTTGAGGTCGCTGAGGTCCAGGATTGGACGGAGGTCCCCTGTTTTCTTCGGAACCAGAAAGAAGTGGGAATAGTATCCGGATCCTATCTGGTTCTCTGGGACATACTCCACCGCCTCCTTTGCAGGAGGCCGAGACCTCTTGCCTGATGAGTGATCTGTGCTGACCCGAGTAGCGGGAGAGCAGAGGAAGCCTTGTGGGTGGCTTGTCCACGATTCTATAAAGTGGGCTCTTTCAACCAACTGAAAGACCCACCTGTTGGTGGTTATGGACTGCCACCCTGGCAGGTGGTCCGCAATGCGGCCCCTGACCCTGGTGTCCCATTGATCCTGAGGGGCGGGGGCCAAGAAGGAGTCATGCTGTGGCGGCTGAGGGTCCAGCGGGCTGGGCCGACTTAGCTGGTCATTGGCTTCGGCCCGCGGACAACTTCCCCTGGGCTCTGCGGGAGAAGGAGCCCCACTGTTGCGGGCCGGCGCGGAGCTGCTGCCTCTGCATCCGGCCTCGAAAACCGCTTTGGTTCCTATGAAAGGAACTAAGCTTGGGTCTGTACATGGCCTGGACAGACCACACCGCCTTCCCGGCCTCCTGAAGTTTGGTGAGGACCTTCTCCGAGGACTCACCAAAGAGAACTTCTCCATGAAACGAGGCATCCAGGATGTTCTTCTGGACGTCTGGGGTGAATCCGGAGACACGGAGCCATGAGTGTCTCCGGAGGCATACGCCTGAAGCTGCCGCTCTGGCCGAGGAGTCCGTGGAATCATACGCGGCTCGTAGCACCTGGGTTCCCATGTCCAAACCCGTACGAAGGAGTTGCAGCAACTCCTCCTTCCGCTCACCTTCTGGCATCTTTTCTGCCAGATCCAGTCCCTGCTCCCACAAGGCGTTTTGAAACTGTACCATGTGGGTCAAGTAATTGAGGGATCTGATGGCGCAGGTAGCGGATGCATACATGCGCCTGCCCATAGCGTCCAGTTGCTTGGACTCTGGGTCCGGTGGCAGGGTGCTCAAATGTTGTGGCCTCTGGGACCGGTCATGAGAGGCTGTAGTGACCAGAGAATCGTCCAGAGGGTGTGATGCCAAGTACTGGTCCTCCCTAGGGGCCTTGTACAGGCGGTCAGCTTTCTTCGGCATCGCCGGAAGCGAGTGTGGACGTTTCCACGCTGCCTTGGTGACGTCCACGAATGTGTCCACCAAGGGTGGCACCACCACAGGCTTTGGATCTTTTTGCCGAAGATATCTGGCAAGGCGTAATCTCTCAGGGTCTAGTTCCTCTGCGTCCCAGCCCATGTTCTCCTGGATATGCCTCATAATCTCTGAGAACGATGGGTCATCCGGAGGAGATATTGGGAGCTCACGTGGGTCCGGAGAAGGGACGTTGATCGGAGAGGGGGATCTGGATCAGTCTGAGAAGTCCGATCCCGTGTACTCCATCGAAGGCGAATGACGGCGTCTTCTGGGTCTCTTGGGGCTGGGTGATGCTGAAGAAGATCTGGACGGAGGTCTCCTTTTTTCTGGTCTACCCCTAGAAGGATCCGCAGGCTCCTGGGGGGAAGGTACTCGACCCGCAGCCCTAGGTGAAGTAGGGGGCGCGGGGGCCGACGGAGTCGGAGGTGGAGGTGTGGGAACCACATCCCTTTTTATGGTGTCCCACCAGTGAGTAAACAACTCCTTGACCTCGGATAAGCTGAGGCCAGACGACGGACCGGGCGCTGATGGCCGGTCGTCGTTTTCCAGCGTCGGCTCCCCAGGGGTCTCAGGTTCCGGCGAGGGTTCCCTGGGGGGTGCGACAGGACGGGTTCGCCCATCTGGTCTCGGGCTGGGTCAGCTCCTCCTCCGTGATCGCCTCTTGGCGGCGTGGGGTGGGAGGTGAAGGGTCCTCTTCTCCAGTAGATAGGATGCCGGTCCCCGGCGGCGTCCGTGGAAGCGAAACCTAACCGGCGACGGGCGTCTGGCAGTCGTCGGTTCTCGGAACCGATGGTGTTTGGCCGGCGTCGGGTGGGCCGGCGTCGGATCCGAGGATCTCTTAAGAGAAGTCAGCTCTTTGGTTTTCCGTTGGAGAGGAGGAGGCAAAGAGACTGACCTGGCGTCGGGTTCCAAATGGCGGGAACCGGACTTGTGATGGTGATGGCAGTCCCCCGACCTCAACAGGGCCTTAGTGGCCGAGGACGAAGAAGGTCTGGAGGTCTTGGCCTGAGGAAGAGAGGAGGAACCCGAAGGAGTCTTCACCGCTGCAGGGGGAGGCTGAGAGCGGGCCCGGGAAGGGGAGTGGTCGGACCGGGAGCCGGAGCTACGGGAGTCAGAAGCTCTAGACGGGGACCTGGATCTCACTTTCTCCCTATGCTTCTCAAGGTGTCTCTGGGCCTTGTCGGAAGATTCCCCCTTGGAGGCTGCGTCCATGGCTTTAATCTTTTCCTCAAGCAGGAACGCCTGAAGGGCCTTCTGGCAACGGATCCGGGTCTGACTATTGAACCCCTGGCAGAAGGAGCAGGCCGGGTGTCGTGGTCTGGGCCTAGGCACCGGACGCAGGCCGAATGAGGGTCTTTGAATGGGATTTGCTTCCCACAGGTGCACTTGACGGATGGCCCTCAACGGAGGTTGAGAGGACATCAGACAGAAACTGAGCAGAAAACGAACTTTTCCTAAAGGAAGAACTTAACCAGGCGTCAGGCTAGAAGCGAACTGAAGGGTCGAGACATGCAAGTCGGCCGGCGGGAAGAAACTGGGGAATCTGGCAGGACTGCCTCCTTATGTACTACGTCTGACATCGGGGGCCGGACCAACGTCGGAGGCGGTCCCCGCTGAAGACTGCTAGCTAGAAGATTTCCGTGGGGTCCTGACGCCTGCTGGCTTCAGTCCTAATGGTGTTACCTGCTGCAACAGCTGTATCTCGAAGTAAGATCGTTCATGCTATTTCACCTCGCCTCACCTTACCCTGCAGACATCGATAAGTGTCGAGCTGTGCCTTGGGGTGTTCAGGCTTTACACTCACCCCACTCTATAAGGAAATAATACACTGAAATGGGTGCAGTATAGGCAAGGCCCCTGGAATTCACGGTTGGAATTTGCCGCCAGAATTTAGATCATCACCCATAGAATATATATAGTGCATAGAATTCATTGTTTTGGTGAATTTTCATATAAATATACTGTTTTTCATAGTGTCAGGCTTTTTCCCATCTCGCTTATCCTGAAGCCCTCCTCTATGCTCAGCATATGATGTCATAGATGACATCACATCATATTTAGCCAATGACAGGACTGCATTCTGCCAGAGAAGTGAATAAATCATGCTGCAGAAATCAGAAAATGCTGCCACAGAAGTCAAGGAGCCCTGCCGCAGAAATCAGAAAATTCTGCCGTAGAACACCAGGGGTCCTGAGTATAGGAGAATGGGGTGAATGTTGGGGCCGAAGAGTCCAAAGCATACCTCGATGCCTGTCATTGGCTGCAGGGTGAGGGTGGAGGTGGAATGGTATGAGCATTACTATCAACAATCCCAAGTCACACCCATGACGCCTATCAGTCCCTACAGGGTAGGGCATTATGGTCGGAAACCCTAACGCCCTGGGCGTTTCTTGGTATTTTCACTCTGTGTTTTCAACATGGGCTTTTTGTGATCCCATTGCATGAACAATGACACTATGTTAACCTTCCCATCATGTTGGACGTTAGTCAAAAGGTGATTTTGCACAGCGACTGCGCATTGTGGCACCACACGTGCGAAAACACATTTCAAGCAAGATGTGAAAAATGACAGCTGTACTGTTCATGAGGAGGTGTAAAAAAATGGAAATGTTGAAAATCTGGAGTGAAAATATAAAAAAATTGGTGAAGTCACAAGCGTACGTAGAAACTGCACAACGCACATCCATAATGCAATTATTTGGGGGATTATTTTTACACCAGATTTTCAACATAGACATTTTGGGACCTTCACTCATGAAAAGTGGCACTGTGATTTTCTTAATCTATCCCGAACGTTGATTTCGTACAGTGACCACATCCATTGTGTGCCGCAAGTCGAGAACATATTTCGGGCAGGATGTGAAAAATGACCGCTGTACTGTTCATAAGGCGGTGTGCCAAAATGACAATGCTGAAAATATGGAGTAAAAATAAAAAAAATTGGTGAAGTTACGAGCGTGCATAGAAACTGTGCAATGCACGTTGGTAATGTAGTCGGAATCTGTTCACCAAATTTGCAACATGGGCTTTTTGGGACCTCTCTTTATGAACACTGTCACTGTGATTTTCTTACTCTGTCCCAAACGCCGATTTCACACAGCAACCATGCCATTGTGCGCCAGATGTGTGAAAACACATTTCGGGCAGGATGTGAAAAATGACAGCTGTACTGTTCATAAAGAGGTTTGGAAAAATGGCAATGTTGAAAATCTGGAGTGAAAATATTAAAAATTCACGAAATTATGCACGTGCGTGGGAACTGCGCAATGCACACTCATAACACAGTCATTTTTTGGAATTTTTCACTAAATTTGTGCAACATATGGTTTTTGAGAGCCCACCTCATGAACAGCGACACTGTTGTTTTGTTAATCAGTCCCGGATTCCGTGCAGTGACCGCAAAATCACCTTTCGGGACCACATAACGATATGACAGTGACTAAACTCATGAGGTGGGGTCCCAAGAATCCCATGTTGAAAATTTGGGGCCAAAAGTTGCAAAAATGGCCGAGATATCCACCTAAGTTAACCCCTCCCCCCATTTATACCATTATACAGCTTACCGGCATTTCTTCAGTTCGCGGTCAGCTTTGAAGAGTGTAGACATGTTTCCGCTCCACCAAAGATCATCGTGCCAGGCTCTGAAGGTAAGTATGGGGTGAGGGGGGGGTGCTGGGACGTGGGGCAGACCGTTTTCTTTGTTTCAAGTTATAAAAAAAAAAAAAAACAGGAAAAACACTGCGGACCATTATCTAGTTTTTACAGGTGTACGGACGATGTTGGGCACACTGGGGTGGACTCCCAGTGTGTCCCATGATTTGGGGGGTCATGTTAGCCACACTGTGGGTGGGGTGGGGCAGAAAATGCCAACATGATGGGGAGGTTAACTTTTGTCGACAGGAACTGGGCACCTTATTGGCAAGCGTGTCTGGGGGTGATACCAAGGGGATTGGGCACTGAAGCCGACAGGGATTGGGTCCCCCATCGGCAAGTGTGTTTGTATTTGCTGGGGGGGATGATGCTAAGTGGGGATTGGGCAGCCCCTTGGCACAGAAAAACAGCAAAGAGGCACATATGCTGATGGGGATTGGGCTCCCCCATCGGCAAACGAACTGGGAAGGAGGCATGCCGACAGAGGGATTGGGCACCCCCAAAGTCAGCCTGTTGGGGACTATGAGAGGCGGACGGCCACAGCCGACGCCATGTTTATTGAAATGTTATACCAGGCAAGGCATTCCCTAAAATGAGGGGGTGCTCCCTCACTGCAGCGGCGAAATAGTTTCAAGTTGGTGGCATGCTTCTGAGCTGCTGTCATACACAGCATGCTCATTCATTAGTGCCACAGAGACAAGCCCCAAAAAGCAGTGGGGGCACTGGCCACAGCATGACTGCACCTCCACAACCTGTTACTCCAGCAACCTGTCAAAACATGTTTCTTGCGCATGCTTGCAAGCAAACATAAAAATCTGTATAGGAAGCATTTGAAAACATTTGCCTTTCCCGTCACACTGCCTTTGCTTATGACATTATAGTGCTCGCCAGGACAAAAATACTGTGATGTCACGAACATCAAGTATGTGGTTAGCAAGGGAGTAAAAATAAGCACTAAGACATGACAGGCTGTGCACGAAACAGATTTTACCGCATGTCCCGGGGTGTAGTGAGGCACGAGGCATTAACAAGATTAAAGAGTCTAACATTTCAATATAAGAAAAACAGCAGGACAAGAGGACAAAGCATGAGATCAGAGGAAGGCAGATTAAGGGTTAATGTGAGGAAGTTCTCTTTCACAGAAAGGGTGGTGGATGCATGGAATAGCCTACCTCAAGAAGTGGTGGATATGAATACAGTACATGGCTTCAAACAGGCATGGGATAGAGGCAATACAGATGAGTATGAATAAATAGGCCATTGACAGAGTAAAGGCCTATGGCACATTCATAAGGTAGAAAAAATGGGCAGACTGGATGGGCCTTGTGGTCCTTATCTTCCGTCATCTTCTATGTTTCTATGAGGCCACAGGCAGAGTGCCTTCAGCCCCTGGAAGTGCAGTAAAATCTGTTCCATGCACACCCCCAGTGTGTCTTATTGCGCTTATAAAATGGGTTCCTTTTTTAAAATGCCTTTTCTCACCCTAAAAAAGTATATTTATATGTGTAAAAACAAATCTTGTAGGTAAAATAGTCATTCTGCCTGCTACTCGATTATGTCATTGTATTCTGATATAGGCAATTTTTCCTATTGTGTCATCCATAACTATGACAGGAAGTTCAACCTCCCCCAACACGCAGGACTTGTAACAAGCCTATGTGGGAATGTGGGTCACTTGATTGGCCAACCTTATTTATTTGTCTGTTTATTTATTTATTTTGCAACTGGTAACGAGAGTGTCCCAATCAAGAGTGGTGTTAGTTTAATATATATTTTCTCTGTAACATGTACATTCTCATATAAATGCACTGCAACTTCTGTAAATTTGTAAAAATAAGCAGTGTTTAAAACTTTATTTTCATTACACTGTAGTAATCTAGTTTCACTGATGGCAACACTCCCTTTATTTTGTTTATTACTTATGTATTGTGGTCTAGTACTTAAGAGGAAAACTGCTGTAGGATTGACATGAAAGGATAGTAAGAAAAAAAATATGTTACCTTGCATTTCAAATCAGTACAGGTACCGCCTCTTAATAGAAATGTGTTCAAAACTGTAAACCTGCCAGGTTGCCTTTTTTTTTTTTTGGTGGGGGTATATTTCACCTAAAAACACCCATATGATTTAAATGCACGTTCTTATAAACTTCAGAAAATGCCTTTGAGCAGTTAGGGTCTTCCTCTGCCTATGTAACTGTTTTCCCACCTTTCCTCTTTATGAAGTATTATTGCCTACTTTCTTCATCCTGTCTTTTTTTCTCTGTCTTTCTCCACATTCAAGATATGGAATGTTTACCATGGAATACATGGATTACAAATTCTGCACAGTTCCACTGGAAGAGTGTTCCTTTCCTAACATACTGTACATAGACACAACAAAGGCCTATTTTGGAGACAGAGACTCAATCATCTCACTGTCATAGAAAGCAAGAGATGTCCTTGGTGAGCAGGTAAAGATAGAAGGGGGATTTTATACTGTCAGCAAAGAAACAAGTTGTAATGAAAACTATAAACAATACTTAATGGGTTTTTTTTCTTTGTTATTTATTTATCCCCCCTTGATCGACCCCCTTCCACTGCCCCCCCTGTCACTGCCACTGGGTGATATGGTGGCCATCACCTCTCGCCAACTGAGGCGCCAGCTGACCCAGTGTGGCGGCGAGACTGGCTTCATCCGCCCGGTCAGCTTCTTTTCTCCTCCAGATCTTTGTCCCGCCGAGCATGGAGCCAAGGTGTGCAATGCCGCCAATGGCCAAGCCGTGCACGCTTCGCATGCTGGGCGTCTTGCTCGGCTCTAACCCCCTTGTGTGGGTCCATTGCGCCGGCCCCAGCCACTGCTAGGGGCCAGTAAAGCAGCGGACTCCACCCCTCCCCAGGAGAGTAGAGCTATCCTCCCGACGCTCGATCCTCTCCCTTCCCGGCCAACCCCCGGTGACCCGCTTGCACCATGAACATGGGTCGCCGGCGTGGCAGAAGGTAAGGCATCGCTGCCTCAGCCCTCCATGCCACTGGGCCAGCTCAGTACTTAATGTTTTTAATTTGTTTATGTGTGTAAGTAGAGTGTGACAATCAGGGAAACAAAATTTAATTAATTTATTTTATTTTTTATTTAAGGTAGTTGTATTTTTAGGGCCCAGTTAAGGTTTTTACAGTGTAAAGGTAGCGGCCATGTTTCTAATGAAAGATTAATTCTGGCTGTAGGGGGACTGCTGGAAGATCGTTCTGGTTGTAGGAGGACTGATTTGCTTATTTGTGCGATGTGGTTTAGGACCAGGATGTCTGTGCAATGATAGAGTTGATGCACAGTCACATGATATGTCTGACCAGTGAAACTTCTTGATTTTGGATGCCCATTTTATAAGGTACGTTTTAAAAGACTCAGTGAAATAACTGCTACACTATCTACAATATTTAGTAGACCAACAGCAGGGAATAGCAGAAAATAATAATAGAAAACTAGAAACCAGTAAAGTTAAAACATAGTTGGTGTAAATCTAGTGTTTTAAAGCTTTTTGTTATAATAGAGCATTGCTCTTCAAGTGTTAGAGCAATTGTTAAACAATACCATGTATACTGTACACATTTGCACTAACTGATGTTTTGCTAAGCATTTCTGTATCAAGCAGCAGTGCATGATAAAGTAAACATTTTAACCTATGTATACCTTTTTACTCCTTGCCAGCATGAGATGCAGGGACAAGACCTGGGCTGCTGTAAAGAAAAACAGCCGACAAGCCAGTTGGGATGAATATCGCAGACAGAGGAATACATGCAAGAAGGAACTTTGTGCAGCGAAAAAGGGCATACTCACTTAAGCTACTAAAGAAATCGGCCAACGACGCCCGTGGCTTTTGGAACCATATTAAGACTTTCATGGGACAAAGCGGATGCTCGACGATAACTCACATGACTTTAAATGGAACAAACTGCAACAACACTAACACCATTGCGAATGCACTAAACGTCCACTTCTCAGATCTCTCTGAATATGAGAGGCTGACCAGCCAGCCCTCTGTCTCTCCACCTGATTCCTCGGCCGCCACCTCGCTCAGTTTTAAGCAGGTCACAACACTGGATGTACTGAGACTCTTGAGGAAACTTCCCAAACATGGATCAGCAGGATTGGAAGGCCTACTACCAAGGTTTCCTAAACTAGTGGCCCCTGTCATAGCTGCACCAGTCACCAGGATCTACAACCTATCACTCAGTACGTAGGAAGTACCGTCACTCTGGAAGGTAGCTCGAGTTGTCCCCATCTACAAGAAAAGGCACACAAAGGACATGAACAACTATCGCACTATTGCAATATTATCTGCACTAAATAAAATTCTTGAAAAATAGTAGCTGTCTAGGTCACGGACCACATACAGCAAAACAACCTACTCACCTCTGCTCAACATGAATTTAGGAACGGGCACAGCACAACCATGGCATTCATCAAACTTACAAATGGCCGGCCCAATGGCACAGTGGAAAGATTCACCGCTGCGACACCAGTGACCCAGGTTCAGGAAGCAGTTTGGGCATCAGAGGGCTGGCCAGGAGAGAAGGCCTGAGTGTCCGATGATTGCCTCGCCTTCTCTCGGGGAGGAGGGAGGTTTGAGGCCCAGTGACGGCTGACTCCTGGCGGAGGCCAGGAGAACAGCAGTGCGTTGGGCCATGTTGCTATGGGGGCATAATGGACATCAGCATATGCCTAGACATCTGGCACGTCATGCTCCCATGGGAGGAAAAAGGAGGGAAAATGGCGCACTGGATGGTCGGATGACGGCCGCCTGGACCCTCGCCACTGGAGCTCCCAGACCACTGAGGGCTGCCCCAGCAGCACCCAGGGCCAGTGAAGCAGGCCGGTAAGGCTAATCCCCTCCTCAGGGAGGGGACCTGCCTGATGCAAGGGATACATCAGGTTACCCTGAGGGTGGCTACGGTATGGAGCGGTGGGTGGGTGGATGGATGGATGGATGGATGGGAGTAGCCCAGAATGAGTGCAGTCCTTGAGGGACCAGAAGAAGAGATCAGCCAGTGCGTGCGGGTGGGAAAAAAAACTCACAAATGATGTAAAACTATCCAAAGATAAAGGGTTATACACAGGAGCGTTTTTTTTGGACTTAACGAAAAGCGTTCGACCTAGTGAATCATATTTTTTTTATTTTATATTCTTTTTGCTGCCTGGCTTCCCCTAACCCCGTTCGGGGTTTACCCTGCTCCGGCGACTGACCTCCACATGCTCGGAGCTGACCCCCCCAAATGGGGCCACCAGTGGTGGAATTAGGTGGCCAGAGGAGTCGGCGCCGGAGCCGGCATAGGTTTTTTCTTGGTTTTTCCAGGGGCAGGGACGTGCAATGATGACCAGCGACTGCCCTGCCCCCCCCTTACGTTCAGGCGCCGGATCGCATTGTGGTACCCATGGTCTCTGCTGGGGGTCCATGTTGCACCAGACACACAGCCCCCCTCAACCCGGAGCAGGACAGCAGTCCTACAGATGCTCAATCCTGCTCCCTCCCAGCCAGCCCTCCAAAATCCGGATCTGTTCCCGAACCCAGGTCGTCGGAGCTGCAGACGGCAGCCATGCCTCTGTGCCATCGGGCCGGCTGGTGAATCATGTTTTGCTACTAAGTACACTGGCCTCTCTCAGCTTTTCTCAAGGTTCCACTACATGGTTCAACAGTTACCTCTCTGGACGGATGCAATTTGTACAAATTAAACAAATGGAAATCCGATCTATCTCCTACCAGCATTGGGGAATCACAAGGATCAATTCTCGGCCCACTGCTCTTCTCACTGTTTGTGAATGGGTTGCCACAAATGTCTAGCATAATCTCCACCATCTTATATGTAGACGACATGGTGTTATACACCAGTTCCAAGGACATCGCCTCTATTAACTCCACACTTGAGTTGAACTTTGCCTGTCTACATACGTGGCTAGTTCGAAACAAATTGCTACTGAATACCAAAAAAACGGTGTCAATGATGTTTGGATTTGCAACGAGGGTCAAAGGCAGCTCTGCAGCCCTGACAATCCAATCAAGTACCTGGGTATAACTCTTGCTCCTCTCTGGATTTCAGCCTGCATATCACAAATACATGCAAAGTGGTTCATATAGAGCTATGGCTGGCCTACAAAGTCAGAGCATCTCTAAACTCAATAGCGAAACTGGCAACCACGCAGGGAGTGCTTCGACCAAGCCTGACATATGGCATCCCTTCTTATGAAGATGCGAACAAAGGACTACTGCAGAAGTGGTACACTTGCTATAACAGCATATGCCGCTGTGCACTATCAGTACCTAGGCGCACCCACCGCTGCTTACTTTACTCCTGTCTGGGCTGACTCTCCTGTCTCATACCATATCTATACCGTGGGAAGCACAATTGACAGTATCATCAGAACTGGAACACCAGTGACTCTGGCAAGCTTAATGAACCCTGCACATCAGAGTTACTCGTTGAGATCTACAGAAAAGTTGCTACTTGGTACACCCAAATGCACCGCTAAGACAGGTGAATAAGCATTGGCGATGTCTGCGCCAAAGCTATGAAACTCCCTGCCACTAACTGTCAGACACTCCAAATCTCACCTGACATTTAAGAATGAGCTCCATGCCTACCCCATGGTCTCATGCACGTGTGACCAAACCTCAGGGGCACAGACCTAGCTTGACTTCCTTAACCTGTCCCTCCATAACCTAATTAGGCACGTCTCATATGTCCTGCGTATTTTGCTTTCCTTTTAGGCAGCTTAATTTATTAGACTGTAATGATAGATGTGAGGCCTCCCACTGTGAAACTGTCTGGAATACTATACTATTTACTTTGCACTGACTGGCTTATACATATAGCTGATCTTCTCGAATCTGTATTTGTTTCCCCTCTGTTGCTGAAATGTCTAACTTAAGCCTAATCTCCTAATTTCGGATATTACGTATCTGTCTCCACTGTAATGTGTTTGACCTAAGTCTGCATTATGTACCTGCCTCCATTGTAATGTATTTTATGTCTGTAACTCTCCCAAGTTGTGCCTGAAAATAGGAAATTTCACTGCCTAGAGCAATTACCCAGTAATCAAAAACTAAATATATAAATAAATAAATTTTAAAGGGCCTGTGTTCTCCTGCCTTATACAATGCCCCTTTTCCCCAGATGTAAGTCTGCTTTAGCACTTTTTTACATCTGTATTAATAATAACTGTTTTACTCAAATTAGAATATCAGTAATCTATCTATGACACAAGTGAAAACTCAGGCATAGCACTAATCAGAAAAAAAAAAACAGATAGGAAATACAGCTTCCTTGGAAAATAGGGGTTGGACAGTGTTAGGAACAGAAAAAACATTGAAGGCACAAGGCCACATTTACGACAGCTAGTCATGGCAGTGGTGCTAGGTCATCTGCCCTGATGGGAGCCCAATCTGGATTGGAGGTTGGCTACAGAAAAGGAGGAAAGCTGTGTAAGAAAAATGGTGATATACCACACTAGGACAGAAAGATAAGGAGATGTACCCCTTCC
This sequence comes from Neoceratodus forsteri, assembly GCA_016271365.2. NCBI lineage: Eukaryota > Metazoa > Chordata > Ceratodontiformes > Ceratodontidae > Neoceratodus > Neoceratodus forsteri. The sequence goes on along the minus strand of CM057453.1, from coordinate 457,689,158 downwards.
ATAAGAAGTATAAAGAATAATTAAGTCCAGAGGAAGAGAAGATTACAGCTTACCCCCAGGCCTCGGAATCTTCTTTTTTTACTAACACCACATCAAAGTCATAATAGAGGATCCCATTAACACCTACGAAGGCAAATAAATAACCCATTGGTCAAAAAAGAATAGGGCCCTGAGAAGCATCAGCCTGAGGCAGCAGAATAGAAAAGTTGCCAGTGAAACCATCTGGAGCCAATAGCTCTGGCTTTCGATCCCCACAGAAGAGAGGGGAAGCAACAGGTAGCTGAGTGTGGCTTTATGCAAAAGATGTTCTTGAAGACCTGGAGTTATGGTAAGTGACTTTTCCATCTTGCAAGAATCAATCTTTTCCATAAAGCCCCACTCTTTGGTCAAGTGGAAGGCTTCCCGTTAAATAGGAAAGAGCAAGTTCAACCTAACAGGCATGAAATCCTCAGTCCTTAGTGAAAAGTGAGGCATGGGGCTGCCTGGGTTATCTTTACCCACAGGAAAGATGGATGAGTGTGGCTGATCCCAAGGGACAGGAGATGTATCTGACTGACAGCTGACGCACTACCCATTCGAAAAAAAAGGTAATTCCCCCAGAATAGGGAATTATGAGCCTTAAAGTAGGTAACTGAAACTATCTGGGACAGGCACAGCCATGACAACTGTATAAGACAGACGGCAGATGCTGCCAAGTCAGGGGCCACCTCAGAGGCATCGTAAGATACCCTCATCCAGTGCCGAGCTGCCTCCACGCCAGTAGCAACTATACCAAAGCCAGCCTGTACTTTGTCCTTGCAGGCATTTCAATCAATCAATCAATCAAAATCTTTATATAACCAGGCAAATACCGTTGAGCAAAGCTCATTTTCAAGGTGGACCTGGACATAGATACATAGTCAAGCACAGAAAGGTTACATACACAACAGAATCATAATACAAGTCATAATACAGTATAAACTGAACATAGAACAATGTACAGAATTCACATGGATAACTATTAATTCTTGGTAAAAATATATATACAAATATACATGACATTCTCTGGACTGTATGAAGGGAATAATAAATACAAGTTACAAGGAATATACAGGGTGCAAGAGAGAGGGCTCTTAGATTAGGTATGAGGTAGAAGGATAGATCCATAAAGTGAGGGGGAAGGGGCAGACGCCTAAAAGGGAGGCGGTAGAAGACTAAATGGGCAGTGGCAGCCATACGATGGCCACTGATCGCAGAGTGCTGCTGAGACCACCAAAGGAATGAAGATGGGCCCCAGGATGCTGGTCAAAGGCAAGGGGATGGAGGGGATAAGGGAACAGAAAGAACAGGGGTCAGGGGAGGATGGAGAGTGGGAGGCTCAATTCAAGGCAATACATAAGGGAGGGTCAGGTAAAACAATTACAGGATTCCTTGAAAGAATGAGCATAAAGAGTTTTGAATGTTGATAGTTTCATAGGGTAGACCAATTTCAATGTTTTTTGCAGCTTGTTCCAGATAGAGGGTAACACGTAACTTAATGATGTCCTACCAAAGCGCGATCTGACCTTAGGTATAATAAAGGAGATGTAGGAGGCACTCCTCAAAGCATATTTGCCCATCGAGCTTAGGGGCAGGCAATCCAAGACATATTGAGGCAACTTCTTAGTAATAGTTCTGAAGGTCCAAAAGGCGGCATTCCTCTGTCTTCTATATTTGAGGGATGGCCATCCCATAGCAGCATATAGAGAGCAGTGACACATGGCGAAAGGAAGGCCAGTAATGAACCGTAAGGCTCTATGATACAGCGTGTCCAGTTTGACCAGTGCAGAGGCGGGGCCTTGACTGTACAGGAAGTCTGCACAGTCCAACAATATTAGGAAGGTAGATTGGACCAATCAATTCTTGGCCTCCCGAGTAAGCAGGTGATTATTCCTACAAAAGAGACCAAGCCTCTGTCTAAGCTTTTTTATAAGTTCTTCAATATGGTCATTATAAGAAAGTCTACGGTCGATCCAGACCCCCAAGTATCTGAACTTAGTTACATATTCCAAAGGTTCGCCTAGGAGTGTGGAGATCTGAGGAAAAGTTCCTTGGGCAGCAGACTTCATTATATGCGCAGAAGGTGAGGAGCATCACCTTTGTTTTCTTAGCGTTCAGTAGAAGTTTCTGGTTCAAGAGCTGCAGTTGCAGCAGATTAAACTCCTGCTGAAGATCACTACGTGCTGCTTTCAGGGAAGATCTGCTGATGTACAGTACTGTATCACCTGCGAATAGATGTACATTTGCAGTATTGAGGCTGGCATCAATTCTGTTTATACATACTGTGAAGAGCAGGGGGCCCAATAGTGAGCCCTGCAGTACACCTCTTAGCAGGGGTTTTAGGGGTGAGAATTCCCCGTCAGCTTTTACCTGCTGGAGACAACCTGAAAGATAGTTGGAGAACCATCTCAACGATAGAGAGTCCAGACCTATGTTCCGGAGGGACGTAAGGAGAAGATTGTGATCGACACTGCTGAATGCCTTACTTAGGTCTAAAAATACTGCACAAACAAAATTATTGGCATCTAGATCACACTGCCAATCATTAGTCACCTTAGCAAGTGCCGACATGGTGCTATGGTGTGGTCTAAAGCCCTATTGTAAACGATTAAGCAGGTTTGCAGATTCCAGGTAATTCCTGAGCTGTGCACTTACGATTTTCTCTAAGAGTTTAGACAGGATGGGGAGTAGAGAGACAGGCCTGTAATTGTTAAGGTCACTAGAGTCTCTGGATTTGAAAAGGGGGATCATGTGCACAGTTTTCCATAGGGGAAGAAGGTCACCCTGAGAAAGAGATAAGTTAAAGAGGTGGGTAATTGGCGCAGCCAGGACATGATGACCAAGTTTCAGGAAAAAGGGGTCAAAGAGGTCTGCACCAGCACTCTTCCTGGTGTCTAGCTGTAGCAAGAGATCCTCAACATCTTTCAAGGTTGCAGGCTAAAGGGAGAATGCATTGCTGATGACAGGAGCTTCTTGGTCCCACACACTGAGTTGAGAGCAGAGATTACTGGCGGGGGAGATATCAAATGCTAAACCTGAGGTAGCAAAGCGGTTATTGAGGGAGTCAAGGATTGTTGGTCTATCAGAGACTGTAGTGGCCCCAATAGTAATTCTTGTAGGTAGTGGAATTTGTGGATGTCCTTAAGTGTTTTCCAGAGTTTGGAGGAACATTTAGAGGAAGAGTCAAGTTCTGCGCGAAAATAGTTGCCCTTTGCTTCCCTGACCATCCTAGTACAAAGATTCTTTCATTTCCTAAACAAAATCCAGTCAGCTGGAAGCTTTGTTTTTCAAGCTGTTTTCCAAAGCAAATCTCTATTTGCAGTGCTGCCTTTAGGTCCACCGTAAACCACCGGCATAATTTTTTCTCAGATCGTACTTCAACCAGTGGCGCATACTTATCCAATGCCCCTAACACAATATCCTGGAAGATATTATAGGCCATATTCACTGATTTTGCTAGGTAGAAGTCCTGCCATCTCAAAGAATCCCTCAAGTCAGTGATAAATGCCCAGGGGTCAAGGTTGCGACAACACCTCCTGATGGTGAATTTAGAAGTAGACAGTGATTTTGAGGTGGATCTTACATAGGCAGTGAAACAATGGTCACTGATATCAGACAAGAATACGCTAGCATGGGAAAATAGGTGAGGCTTATTTACTAGAATAAGATCCAGCAGGGTGCTATTGTTAGGGTTCGTTTTATTAGGGCGTGTAGCTTCAGTAATGAGTTGCGATAGTCCAAGGGAATCACACACGGCTTTAAGGGTAACAGAGACGCAGGAAAACCAGTCCAGGTCTCCTAATATAATAAACTCCGAGGGCAGGGATTTTATAAAATTACTTAAGTGGTCCAGGAGCTGAAACCCTGCTGAGGGGGGCCTATAGCATCCTATAACACAGAATGAGACGGAAGATTAGAGTTCGATTTTGATAGTCAGGCTTTTAAACTCTTTAGGGACTGAGGTTGAGTTGATAACTGAGGCCGAAAATTTGTCTTTAACACAGACAGCAACTCCACCTCCTCTTGTCTGCCTATTAGTCCTGAATAAAGAATAGGCTGGGATATTTACCTTGTGGTCAGTAGTACCAGGTCTGAGCCAAGTCTCAGTGACTACCAGGACATTGGGCATAGTATGGCAGACCCAAGCCTGAACAGATGTAATTTTCTTTAAGAGACTGCATGCATTGACAGGCATAACGCTTTTATCTTTAATGCTGGGTAGGTCAGCCGGGGATGAGATAGCTGCCGGAAGGCCAGGGTTCAGACAGCAAGGTGTATATCTCAGACCATAGACATTGCTGATAAACCACCATGTAGGCCTGGTGTGACGCTATGGCCATAGAAGACTGGGCTATAGTAAGCATCTTTCTCCCCAAAGCATCAATCTGTCTATATTCAGGCAATGGGGATATGGCTTAGTTGCAGATATTGGTCTACTCCTCATCAGCATCAGGAGGGATGTCAAAACCACAGTGGAGTGGCTAATCTCTCCATGAGGCCTAACTGGTGCCAGCTATCTAGTTAGAGCACAGGGCATGGTGAAAGGGTGTTTCCAGGTCACCATAATGGCCTCTCCCAGTAATGAATGCCAGGGAGGGATTACTACTGTGCCCAGACTGGGCAATATCAAAAAGTCCAGTGGCACAGCATTAGGGTTCCTGACTGCTAAACAGGGCCATTCCAGTACCTCCTTCATCTCCCTCATGAATCGCTGGAAGAGTATATCTTTAGCAACAGAAGAGATGTGGAATGAAGATTTTCCATCCTCTGAGAAGGATGTCAAGGAAGAGGAGGCTGGAACCTTGCTGCACTGGATGGAGCTGGGGGTAATGCTAGAAAAATGCCGGGTTGGTTTCCTTAAATCAGCGCTGTATGCTTTCCATCCACTGAAGGAACTACTGCTGTTACAACTGACCTGGAGACCTAAGAGTTTCAGCCACCCTATCAAAAAGGGACTGAGGCACTTGAGGCAATAGCCTAAAAGGGATGTTGGTGGCCTGTTGATTCACTGTACATTTGCCCAGTCTTGAATCATGTAGTTCACTTGCAGACCTCACTTAAGAGGAGGAGCAAGTAAAGCCTCCTAAACCAGCAGCACCAACCCCAGTGGTGTCTAGTGGCTGTGCCCATGGTGTAAGACTGGGCAGATGACAACTGGCTGGCCCTGGAGAGCCCTGCTGCAGAGACTGCAGTGGATCTAGAATAAATGGCAACGCCGGTGAAGGTCATGACACTGGTCCCAGCATCAACACTGTGAGCAGCACTGACAAAGAGACCTGCACGGACATTACTACCTAAAGTCCCACCTGCACTGGCACAGCGAGCAGTGTTGGTCCTAAGATTCCTGCAGACACTGGTGCCTGACACTGCAGCAGTCCCACTGCTAGGCCACACAGCAGACAGTGGTTAACACAGTAGATGGTATCGACCCTGGTGACAAGGTGGTCCAGTGCTATTGGCTACCGGTCTGTGACGGGTGCTCCTGCAACTGCCCAGAAAGGGTCAAAGGTCCACCCGACACCACCACCTGAGACTGTATCATGACCCAGTTCAGTGGGGGAGGGAGGGAGAGCTCGGTACCTTGACTATCTCTGAAGAGTAGTGAGGGGATCTGGAGTAACTCGTGGCGCTATATGTCTTTTCCCTAGGCCCTTTCTCCCTACTTTGTGCTCACCTATGATTGTGTTCATCTAGGTCTAGCCTGGAGTCAGTACATATTGTTAATGCCGCTGTATTTTTTGTATCATTTTATACCTATTATTGTCTGTACTATTACTGTATCCCATTGTAAATTTTCCACATGCCCAGGACCACTTTGAAAATGTGCTTGCTCAATGGTGATATGCCTGGTTAAATAAAGTTTGATTGACTGACTGATTGATTGAGTGAACGAACAGTTTAGTGACCTACCAGAACACCACCTGTGTCAAGGCATTCCCTTAAAGCCTAGGACAGGACAGCCTATCTTAACGTATAGGTTTCATACTCTTTTTGTCTTTCTTATTAGAGTTAATTCTTATTTTCAGTATAACATGTATGTGTTAAATATCAGATTTCTGTTTTCCAGAATTGGAAGAATGTTAGGGAAAAATCTATTGTGGTGGAGAAATGACTGGTATTAGATATGTTTGATAAATAGAAACATGAGACAAAAAGTATGTAATTACAAATACAAATGACATAGAGATAAGAGCGTTCAGCATAAAAGTACAGTCATTTTTGACTATTCTGTTGGTGTTAAAGCTAGAAAATCAACAGTGTGATGTTCAACTGTAAGACATGTTTATTTATACTCCAATAAAAAATGTTATTGATAAAAAAAAAACAGCACAGAGCTCTAACATCCTGACATCAAATGTGGCAAAGGCATAGCAGACCTCTAAATCATGGTCGGGTCCAAGGCAGGCGAAACAAGGCATATGTCAGTTGGTCAGTGTGTGCAGGCAATATTTATTCCTGCACAGTTGATGCTGGAAAAGAAGCCCAAAACATTTTGATGGCCTTCGCTTTTTAAAACCTGACATGACACTTTCCAAAAGAAATCAGAACAAGAAAAAGAACCAAGACAGTCGTTCATTCTCATGGTGCGCACTTGACAGCAGGAAAACAGAACTGAGGCAGACAGATCTTCGCCAATAGCTAATGGACCTGGCACACAGTATGACATGCATTCACCAGTGCTAACAGTGTCATCACTGCCCTAGTAAAATGTATGCTCTTGCGGTATCATAGTGCCTTCAGCCCTAAGACCAGAGAGTGAGACTCTATGAAGAAAGAGCAATTACAAGGGAAGGGAGGCTTAGGGGTCCCAGATTTTAAGAGGTATCACAGAGCGGCTCAATTACAGCATTTGGCGGCATACGCATCCTCAGCAGCAGTGCAGAGCTGGGTCAAAATGGACCTACAGCTTTTAAAACTACGCACCCTCTCATCAATCCTCTTCAATAAAAGGAACCCCAGGGTGATACAGGGATTACCTAATCCTTGGCTCAAAACATTAGTTACAATATGGCTGCATACTGTAAAAGAGCTAAAATCACAACCATTGGTCTTAAGGCAGGGTAGGATCCTTGACAGGCTGGACTTTATACCAGGATGAGAGAACCCTGTGTTTTTAAGGTGGCAGAAGTTAGGGCTCAGAAGATTCTCACAGCTATTCAACAGGGATATCTTGAAAAGCTTCACCCAGGTTCAGCAGGAGTTTAAAATCCCATCTTCTGATTTCTATGGTTATTTGCAAATTAGACACTATCTGCAAGCGGAAAGGGGGGGGGAGCAGAGCAGAGGCCTGGGGATATCAGTCCACTCCTAGAACTCCTCCTTGAGTTACTTAATGAGTCTCCGCGTATGACTCATCTGATATCCAAACTATATTAGGCAAGTGAGCCGGTGGGTTCGGACTCTAGATCACGGATTCAGACTCTCTGGGAGAAGGAACCGGGCCTGTGGGAGGGAGTTTTCAGGTGGGAGGTAATTTGGAAGATGGCACACAGAACTTCAGCCTCGCCCACATGGAGGGAGTTTAGGTGGCAAGTACTCACAAGATTTTTCAGAACACCAGCGATAACCAAACATTTCGGACAAACCTGCTCAGATAAATGTTGGAGAGTTTGTGGGCAGGTCGGGACACACAAACATATTTTTTTGGGGTTGTCCCAAAATCAAGAGTTACTGGAACCGTATAAGTCAAGGGCTGAGTACGATCTTACAGATAGAAGTTCCAGAACAGCCTCGCTATTTATTACTGGGGGAGCCTCCTCAGGGACTGAAAGGCCCTAAAGCCAACTATCTATTTCCAATCCTGTTAGCCGCGGCCCAAAAGGCTATCACCAGGCTGTGGTTATCCGAGACTCCCCCAGGGAAGGAACAGTGGTTGTCGTGTTGTAACCAAATTAAAGTAATGTAGAGGCTTATGGCCAACCTGACCTCTACAAATCTTGCTGGTTTCCATTCTTTGAGTATCTTGGCGCCAAAGAAGGGGTTACTACTCTGGAGATACTGGCCAGAGAAGTCTTAGACTGAGGGCTTGATATGGTACATACTCCAGTCTCCAGGTGGAGCAAAGCCATCCAGACACCATTTGCACATCCTATGCTGAAAAGGGACTGGTCTTTATTCACCATGGGGTTTGGGAATGGGGGTTGGGGGGGCACTGTTGGTTTTACGTATGTGTGTGAGTACTGTTTTAATTATTTCCTCTGTTTTATTCTTTCCCTTTATCTTCTGATGTTTTTGAGTAGCTATTAATTTGGAGACTACAGATTTAGATTAAAAGGGTAATTTGAAGCAAGAAAAGTACAATTCAGCCTAGGACATTTGTGCCAGCCTGAAATTACCTTATCAACTGTATACGGCTGTTCATTCAATTGTTCCTGTAAGTGTTAAGGTCTATTCCTGGGTATGCATAGGATTTTAATTCTCGCAAGAGTGTAATTTCGCCTCTTTGTTTTTACCTTTTCCTGTAACCTGTCATTGTTTGAAAAATGAAATAATAAAAAATTACAATTTGAAAAAAAAAGAAAGAACAATTACATGCTTACCACAACTGTAGATCTTCGAAAGAATCTCTTTCCTCAGCCACACCCATGAAACTTATAGCTGCCAGGCATTAGGACCATATGGAAACGTTTTGCAAGCAGCCCACCAGTGGCCATATAAGTGTGGGCGGTCCCTTCCCTCCTCAGTTCCCTGCCAGAGATCATGCTTGGAGGACAGTCCTCAAAGTAACCAGGAGAGAACCTAGAACTCTGCCAACTAGGTAAGGCAGAGAGCAATAGGTAGAACCTCACGGAGAAGGAGACAGCCTATCTAGAATCTCAGGACTCCATGGGGGGGAAGGACGGTATGGCTTGATGAAAGATTCTCTTGAAGGTTTACTGTTACGTTAAGTATGTAACTGTTGTATCTTCCTCGAGGATATCTCTTTCATCAGCCTACAGGCCTAAGAAAGGAGGCCTTGAAGCACAGCTAGGCCAAAACCAGCCCATTTTTGAGAAGTAATGTCCAGACTGTAGTGTTTAGTGAATTTGTGGACAGTACTTCAGATGGCAGCTGCACAGATCTCAGCAGCAGACACATTTTTGAAGCAGGCAACAGAAGTGGCCATGCCTCTTGTGGAATGACCATGAAACACCCCAGGAAGTTCCTTACTGTACCTCCTATAACAGAAAGTAATACAGCTCATTAGCCATTTGGATAAGCACTGCTTAGAAACTGGAGTGTCTTCTTGCCTAGGGGCATACGAAACAAAAAGCTATGAGAACTTTCTGCAGTCCTTCATATGGTGCATATAGTACCCAAGTATTCTATGTACATCTACAGTACAAAGCAATGCTTCCCCTGGATGGTAATGCTCAGGAAAATAAACTGGCATGGGGATGGTTTGATTTAAAGTAAACTCAGACACCACCTTTGGTAGCACATTAGAGCCTGTAGCTCTGAAATTCTTCGAGCAGAAATAATAGCCATTAAAAAAATAATGCTTCCCCAGAAAGAAAGCATAAGCCACAAGTTGTGGCTGGTTCAAAATGAGTCAAAGTAAGCTTTCTGAAAACAAAAAAGCTGGGACCAGACTGCAGATAGGAGGCTTCAAGTGTAGAATGCCTCTCAAGAAAACGCACGCTACCTCCAGCTGGGCAACTGTACAGCCTTCAATAGGCACATGTAAAGCTGAGATGGCAGCCAAGTGCACTTAGATAGAGGAATTCTGCAGGCCTGCATCTGACAAGGACAGCAGGTACTCTAGAACCTGATTACCTGGGCAGGTAAATGGATCTAAGTGATGAGAAGTGGCCTACAAAGCAAATTGCTTCCACTTCGTGGAATGTGTGACTCTGATGGAAGACTTTCTGGAAGCCTCCAGGACATCAGTCAGCTTCTTGAAAACCCCAAACCAAGCAAAGGCTATGTCTTCAGGAGCCATGAATGAAGATGAATCGATCTGTGGTCCAGATGGAGCAGGGTTCCCAGTTCCTGTGACTGTAGGTCCCCACATAAGGGTAGGAGCACTGGTGGTTCCACCGCCAGCTGTTGCAGTATAGGGAACCAGACCTGGCGAGACCATATAGGAGCGATGAGGACCAGAGTGGCCCCCTCCATCTGAATTTTGATTAGCAATCTCTCAATTAGAGGGAAGAGAGCGAAGGTGTACAGGAACCTCCCTTTTCAAGAGAAGGATAACACGTCTCACCAGAAAACTCCAGATCCTGGAGCAAGCGAGCAGAAAAGCAGCAGTTTTGCATTGTGTGGGGACACAAAATGGTCCAACTCTGGATTACCCCACCTGTCAAATAGGTATTCTTCTACTGAGATCAACAGTTCCCAAGTTCCCACTTGTGCATTCTGGACTGTGACCTTCTTAGCCTGTCTGCCAAGATGTTGTGGGTTCCTGGAACATGTGCCACTGACAGTTCTAGACAGTGTTCTAGAGCCCAATACCAGACTCTCATTGCTTCCCTGCACAGGGGGTAAGAGTGGGTGCCCTCTTGCTTGTTGATGTAATGCATCACACTGATGTTGTCCATCTGCACTAACAGAGGACCTGGGGAAAGATAAGCCTGGAAGGCTTGTAGCCCACATAGAACAGCTGGCATCTCTAGAATATTTATGTGCAGGGTGCTCCCCACTTTGGTCCACGTACCCTGCATCTGATGGGGACCTAAGTGTGCATCCCAGCCCATCCCGAGGCATCTGTTGTTAGACTCTAAAGAGAAGAGGGGATCAGGAAAGGAACTCCCTTTAGTAGGTTGCTGGGTTTCATCCACCACTTGGGAACTTTGCATACAAGGGAGGTTACTGTAACTTTTTATTCTAGATCTTCAGAACACTGGTCCCACTGGACTCTTAGGGTCCACTGAGAGATCCTCATATGTAGTCAGGCCAGAGATACTTCGACAATGGCCAGTGTCATAAGGCACAAGAGCCACAGGAATGTCCTGGCTGAGGCATACCGGCTGTCATGTACCAGCTGGGCCTGTGCAATCAGACGTCCATCCCTATCCAGAGGCAGGAAGGCTGAGCACTGAGCTGTGTCCAAGATGGCTCCTATGTACTGCAGACATTAAAAAGGTGCCAAGACAGACTTGGGTATGCTGGCAGTAACCCCCAAAGCATCTCTGCCTGGGTTGAGATGGGGTGTGCAGGAGCTGATCCCTTGAGTGGGCTTTCAGTAGCCAGTCGTCCGGGTAGGGGAAGACACAGAGGCCTTCCCTGTGAAGGGCTGCTGCCACCACTGCCAAGCATTTGGTATAGACATGTGGCGTAGAAGACAAGCGAAAGGGCAATACTCTGACTTGGTAGTGTTCCCCCTGAAAACTCAAATACTTTCTGTGAGGCTAGCGAATTTCGATACAAAGGTAACCATCCTTCATGTCAAGGGAACAGATCCAGTCCCCTGCTTGCAGCAGCGGGAGCAGGCCTTGTAGAGTGACCATTCTGAACTATTTGTACTCTATATACAAGTTCAGTTCCCTCAGATCCAGAATAGGCAGCAGGACTCCTGTCTATTTTGGGACTAGGAAGTACAGAGAGTACAACCCTGTGTTTCTTTGTTCGAAGGGCACAGATTCTATGGCTTTTTTCTGAAGCAAAGGAATGTGGTCTGGAGGATAAAAGGATGGCAATGGTGGGTGATCTAGAGATGTGTCCAGAAGTTCCAGAGTATGAACTTGTGCTATGATTTCCAGGGCCCAACCATCTGATGATACCTCCTTACACCAACTGAGATAGAGGGAGAGATGACCCCCTACAACCACCCCTGGAGGTAATGGCAGTTGAGGGGTGTACACGGAGTCAAGAAGAACTGGTTGTGGTGGATCCTGCTGCACCACCACCTCTAGGGGCTTTTGAGTGTGCACCCTATGTTTCTCCAGGGGAGAGTAAGCCTCTTGCTCCTTTGAACTTATCATGCTGTCTGGTGGCAAGACAGTGTTTAGCACCAGCCAGACGAAAAGGTATCCTCTGCCTTCTCCTGGGTTGATTATGGTAGAGGGAGTGTACTGACTTCAGGGTTCTCAGTCCTGAAGGGTGGAGAGGACATCCTGGACATCCGAGCCAAACAGTTTGTATCCTCTAAAAGGGGCATTAAGAGTGGACTGCTGAACGTCATTCACAAACCCTGCTACCTTAAGCCAAGAGTACCTCCTTAAACAGATTCCTGAGGCAGCAGAACAGGCTGAGACATCAGAAACATCACAGGCTGTACGAAGCAGCTGCTTTCCTTCAGCCCCAGCAGTAACAGCTTTTAGGACCTCCTGTCTGGGAGTAACCTCTGGTAAGGCTTGTGCAGCTGTCTTGGCCCTTCTCCAGAGTGTATTCCAATATTTGATCACATGGGCCTGATACTTAGCAATTCTAATGACCAAGGAAGCTGAGGTAATTTAAAAGTCCTTTTACCTAGCACATCCAGCCTCCTGGATTCTTTATTAGGAGGAAGTGAACTGAGGTATGCTGGTGCCCTTGACCTGTCATGGGCAGCATTAATTACTACAGAGCCTGCCTCAGGCTGACCAGCAAAAATGGGTTTCCCTGATGAAGCCAAATACATTCTGTCTGCCTTTCTTGTTATGGCAGCAATGACATTTGGCCTATGCCAGGCAGCAAAGGTGGCATCCACTAGGGCAGGGAGAGGGCTGGGATCACAATAGTGGGAACATCAGGTAACTCCAAGAAATCTATGATGTTTTTCTTGGTGGTATCCTGTTCCTCAAAATCAAAACCTATGGCAGCCTGGAACTGCTGCATCATGATAATAGAAGAGGGTCCTCAGGCAGGGACCTTAGTGTGTAAACCACTGAGCCCTCGCTGGCAGAGGAAATAGCAGAACTAGTACCACTGTCATAGAGACTTTCTATATAGTCCTCAGGATTCTCCTCTTCATCCTGCATCATTAGATCAGGATTACATTCAGTGTCATCGCCAGCCAGGTCAACAGGTACAAGGAAGCACGTTGGCGACATTGGCGGTGCTCAAGGAGGCAGCAGAGGCCCAGTCCTAGGATGTGTCATTGCGGGGGTTTTGAGATACAGGCCCTGTCAATGGACTTCCCTCCACTGGAGGAGGAGGAGGCAGGAGGCATTACAGCATGTTTGCAAAAGACCCTAGCATTGCTTAGACCCTGGCGCCCATGTAGTCAATGAGTGCACTGGTTAAGTCAATGGGGAGGCAATGTCCCTGACGTCGATAACGAGGTACAGCTGTACTAGGCCTGGTAGCACCTCTGCTATGCCACAAGCTGGAAGTTAGGTGGACAGTCAGTGGAGGGCAAGTGGTGTCGCTGCCGAAGTGGGCAATGGTGCTGAGGAGGTCGTACCTGCTGTGTGAAGGGGTGACCCGAAGTGTACTGGGGAGGATTTCTCCTTCTCCTTGTGTTCATGCTTATGACTCCTGGAGGCCTTCTCCTGGGATTTCAACGACCTGGACCTGGAGGAGTGGGCCGGCGATGCAGCAGAACTTTCTGCTGGAGCTCCTTCTCCATGAGAGCTACCTCCTGTTTTTTTTTTTTTTTAACCTAGTATTTATGCTCCTAACTACCTCTTCTCTCCCCTCTCTCAGACATCCTCTGAACTGCTCTCCCCATGTCTTTGCCACGATCTGCCCCTAGAGTACCACGGATCTGCACAGTAATCAAGGCACCCAGATGACCCCGCCCCCCCGGGCAGGGTGAGGAGGCACTCCCCCGTACTCACCTCCCCAAGTCCAACATGCTGAGATGCAGATCCTGTACAGCGGGGTCTGCCGCTGCGGGCCCGGGACGAGCAGGGAGGTGTCATCGCCTGGGAGAGACCGAGGATTTTTCCCCTTGTTCTCCCTAGACGTCAGCATGCAATGTGAGCCAATGAGCTGGAAGGCTCTGCCCCCGCTGACGTCTGCCCAATGCCCATGCTGCTGCTCCGATCACCGCACCTACCAACCAGGCTTCCCTAGATGGCGGTATTGTGACGGGAGCATGCAGTGAACCCCCCGGAGAAGAAGAGCAGCCATCGGGCGCTTCATTCTTCTCCTCCCCAGCCGACCCCCAGTGACCCGGGCTTGTTCCTGAACTTGGATTGTGGCGTGGTGCGAGGTGTGGCGTCCAGCGCCTCAACCCTCAGTGCCACCAGGCCGGCTGCTACCTCCTGTTTTGAAAGATGTTTTGCTTTTCTCCGGCTCCTTTTTGACATCACCAGGTTGCAGTGTTGAACTTGTTGCAAATCAGGCAGGCTTGCAGCATATTATGGTCTGGGCCAAGGAAACAGACACAGACGTCCTGAGAATTGTCAGTGTAAATCTTCACACTACGTTCATAATATCCGAACAGTTTTGACAGTTCCTTCGATAACATACATGCCATCAAAAAAAAACATATAAAAGTGATTCCTTTAGTATAAGGAAAAAAGAAAATGGCGGCAATCTCAGCAACGTTTCCATGAGTGGTCCAATGAGTATGGTCGATGGTGGGAAAATAGCTAAGGAGGGAAGAGGCCACCCATGTTTATATGGCAGCTGACATTTGATATTATCATGGACGGCCCATGGTGGACTGTTTTCAACAAGTTTCTATGTGGTCCTAGTGCCTGGCTGCTATAGGTTTCATAGGTGTGGCCTGATGAAACAAATATATTTTCGAAGAAGATGAATCATTCTTGGAAGTTGTGATAATAATCTGTGTTCAAAAACAGCTGAGAATAATGATGAAATTCCAGGGTGGGATGAACAGCCATATTAACAGGCACATTTCTTTTAATTATTTGAAATGTCAAAAAAGCTACAGGCTGTAAATAGGGAAAAACGCTAACAAAGGCTCTCTAAAATAGAATAAAAAAAAGTGTTTGGGAAAATTTTTTCTGCTGCTGTAGTGGTAGAGCTACTGCTCACAACACTGATGACCTGGGTTCGGAGGTGAACACAGGTTGTTGGGAGGGCTGGCTGGAGGGATGGACAGTGACCGGTGCTTGACTGGCTCCTTGCAGAGGCAAGGGGTCTGGCAGCTGGAGCTTGGTAGTTCGGGGAGGCAGGGCAGATGTAGGCATGCATGCCACAATGCCACTGCATACCGCGGCTCCCAGGGGAGAAAACTGGAAAACACCACAACCACACAGAGTGCCGCCTGCCGCTCCATCGCTGGTCCTGCACTGCTGCCTGGACTACCTCTCCTCGACCGACACTCAACTCTGCTCAGAGGTTAAGCAGCTAACTTTATAGTTCAAGAAAGCTAAACTGCTACTACAGTGTCACAGACTGCAAATTAATATTACATTTCTTGGTACTTTGTCCCCTGCTGCCTGACTGGTCCCCATCAGTCCAGCCATCCCACCCAGCCCCATCTCCAGCCATCTCTGGGACTTAACTCCACCTCACAGTTCCCCCAGGAATAACCCCTCATAGGAAGGGTTGTGGGGGAGGCAGTCCTTACTCCCCCATGGAGAGAGCTGAGGTGTCTGTCAGAGAGGCGAGAAGACAGTCAGTTGTGCAGGTCCTGCAGCAGGTGGAGGACAGCATCCTGCTTCAGTAGCGGTGTTTTTTTTTTCCTTTTTCTGTTCAGCCCCCCATGATGACGGGAAGGCTTTGTTGATGCATTACGTCACGCCGTCAATGTCCCCTTCCCCCAATCCATTGTTCCAGCTGCACTGCCGCCTGTGGTCATGCTGGTGGTGGTGGTGCAGCATCAGAGACCATACTCCCTCTCTCCCTCCCCAGAAGAGGCGAGCGCCCATGGGACACTCAGCCATCCTCCCCACGCCATCCCTCTGACAACCCAGGCTCGTTCCCGACCCCAGGCTGTCAGCATCACAGCATGATTCTGCTACAGCGGCGCTGTCACATAGTACTGTGGTGACTGAATAAACTTAAGGGCCATCTTCTCCACACACACCCCCTCCTGCCACAATATATTTTCTCATTTGGCTACAAACACTGGGTGACAATTAGCCAAAACGCCACTGAATGTAAGATATACACTGATATAGCTCCTGGGGGGGCCTCCTGAGGTCTCACATTTTTGTACTTGTATCTGCACTTTCAATTTGTATGGAATAAATATTTTTTCAGCACAGAAAAGAGAAGTTTTGTGCCTTTCTGGAAGCTGAGTGTTGGTTCTCCAGTACCGATATAGAAACTTTTGGATTGGGAGCACCAACGCTGAGCTAGCCGTCTTTACAAGAATTGACAGATTCAAATTATTCAGATTTTCTGCTCTTATAGGGCCAAAGTCGCTAAGATTATAGCCAGCTTTGAAGCTGACCATAGACATTTTCAGTCAGAGTTTTCCTTCACGGAGCTGAGATGAGGCACAGCTAAAACATGGTGACTATGGAGGCAGAGACTGTGTGTCAAAGTAGAGGGGGCACTGTAAAAGAGAAAGTGGGGCACTCGAGATGGCATCTGTACACGAAATAAGAGAGAGGTCAGTTGAAATGTGATTGGTTTAGAGCTCTAGTGCTTTATAATTATGAAAATATACTCTGAAGTGGACACCAGCAGCAAAGCATGAGCAGATTATGACATCAAAGAAACAAAGACAAATTACACTGACCAGTCTCAGTAGGGTGCACGCTCATCTATGAAGCTGGAATACTGTGGGTGCTAGTCCTATACCAGGAACTCTGGCTAATACCCAGCACTGATCCTCAACTGCTGCACTAGGAAGGTTCTCCACTCGAGGTGCCGTCCTTGGGATGAGACGTTTAACCAAGATCTCTTCTGCCCATTTCTGGTCACTGTCCAGGTGGAAATTAAAGCAGCAGTACAGCAAAACTGGAGGAAGAAAATTTGACCCTGACTTTTTTTTTTTAAATTATAGAAGATTCCAGGCATTTTCTAGTTTTATTTGGTGGTAACACTTTCTAGTTCCACCAAAATCTGAGTATTTTATAAATGTTTTAAGCTATTTATTTATTTTTTATACTTGCTATTTATCTTCCCCCCTACTCTTGGAGCCCCACACCATCGGGAGTCGCCTATGGTGTCTGCCCCACCTCTCCACCTACCTGAACCTGTGGGTGAACCCCCATGGAGACGTGACTATACCCCCCAGGCAGGTACGAGGTGGGGCCCTACACCCCGAGGTCCTTCTTGTTCTCATTAGGCACCCTGGACAGGACAGGCAGATGGGAGTTATGGTGTCTGCGCTGGGCGCTCTGTCCTCCAAGCACTCTGAGAGTTGATTTTCCCTTGTTTGAGATGGTGTGATGTGCGCCCAGGCGTAACCACCAACGTCTGTCATGCCCCAACTCCCTGATGTGACTCAGACGCTTGCTATGCCTCCGGCCTCCACTAGAGGTCAGCCAAGCGCCAAGCCTCGACATCTCCCCCCCCACCGGAGAAGGCGAGCAGTCTTCTGGACGATCGAGCCTCCTCCCCCCCGCTGGCCCTCTGACTTCACAGGCTTGTTCCCAAATCCAGGTCAACAGCATTGCAAGTGGTAGCGCTACCTTTGCACCGGTGGGCTGGCTTTAATTTAGTTTTTTCTCAAGAAAAAAAAAAAGATGCCTGCCACACTTGGCTCAGAAATACTGTTCTAGACCTGGTAAGGTTTAGGATCGAGAGAAAAAAAAAGTATGGTGCTTAGCACAGAAGGTACCTAGAAAAGTAGATCTGACAGGTATGCTAATATTTGTATTAATTGTAACCTAAACTAGCTTTACGGAAAAAAAAAAAATTGTTGCACTGCTGCTTTATCGATCCCATGGCACTTATTGTAACAGTTACCAATGCAGGGCAAGAACGATCAAGAAAGGTCCTTGCAAATGTGGGCCAAAGACACTGGCCCATTTGTTTAAACACAGCAACAAAACAGAATGACTCGGAATATGTTCTTACCCAATCGGAAAGTCAACATCAGCACCATGAGCAGTCATGTGATACAGGCCGAATTTAGCCAGCTTAATATGCCCCTGTAAGAAGAAGAAAAGTAAATCAATCTCCATTCTGCACATGCACCCAATGTTCGTGATAAATATGCAGATAAAAAGTCAGCTGTGAACAACAAATGCATTTCATTTGTCTTCAGCTGATTAGAAATCATGTCTTTTTTTTCTTTTCCATTGGTGTCAATTAGAGAAAGTACTGCACGTGAAGACCTCGTACAGCAAAGAGGTTTTTACATGCATCAGACTCCCTGTGTATAGGAATTCTGCTTAGGTTCCACACCCTGTCACTTTTCCCCTTATTTTCTATTTCAAGTTTATTAAGTTTCAATAAACAAAGACAAAGGTGCAGTAAACACCCTTCAAATCTGTACAAGTAAATGTTAGGCAACAATATAAAGTCAGCTGATGAACTGACAGTCCATATTTAACACATCATTCCTGAAGTGATCTGTGACTTCCCATCTGCCACTACACAAGGTCCACAACATAATACAGAACAAACAACAAACTCATGCAGTGTGATCACTGCGATCCCAAATTATTGTCCACATTAGATTTAGACAGTTCAAGGGTCATGCAATAAACAGAATGGCGCTAAGACCGTAACCTGCAGCATCCATGGTCGCCAGAGGTTCTTAAAAGCAGGAAGACTATTCCTGAGGGAATAAACCAGTTGTTCCATATGGTACAAAAATGATTAACAACTGCAACCTAGTGCTATATCTTCAGAAAGATCATGCTACCACCTTTCCAAAATCAATCCTAAGTCCTGACTTGCCAAGTCTTGGAGGCCTCTGTAAAAATGACCTATAATATGCCCCCATGTTTCCCCCAAATTGAAAGATATGGCCAAGGCCTGCCTGCCGCCACCTACAAAATGTACGATCAATATTCGTAGGTGGAAATTGGAGACTTAGACCAGTTTGCAGCAGAGAAACCCTGGTAGCTTAACGTAGGATGAACCCTCCAGATGCCTCCAAAATTTCAAAGTGTGGGCCAACCCAGTGGCGTGGAGGGCTGAGGCACCCATGCCTGGTCTCCTGCCATGCTGGTGACCCGTATTCACAGTGTGAGTGCGTCGCTGGGGGTCAGCCAGGGAAGGAGAGGATTAAGCATCCAGAGGACAGCCCTCCTCTCCCGAGGAAGACTTGGCTGCCCCTAGGTGGAGGCCTGAGGGTAGGACAGGATGGGGGCATCAACAGAAGGGTAGGTGCTGCAGGATTCTGTTCCATGTGCACAGCTGATGTGTTGTGCCCCAGCAATGGGGAAGAATGGGGAGAAAACAGAGGAAAACACCTTGAGGTGGCTGGATGAAGGTTGACCCCCGCAGGCTCCACACTGGTGGCCGAGCAGCCAATCCTGTGGTTAGGACAATGCAAAGGCAAAATGTTAGTTATTTCATTTATTTATGTCTTTGATAACCAGGTGGGTACACTGATCCAAATGAACAGTTTTCAGGCACGACCCAGGGTAATAGCATGGCACAATGAGTAAAGCAAATACAGGTAACATGACAATATTTTATAGGCAGCAACGATTCAGGAAAAGAAGCATAGTACATAATGGCCATACTTTAAATGGATTGCAGGAGGGTACACAGTGCAGTAAATAGGTCAATACACAGTTATGATACACAAAAAAATCAGGAGGGATAGTCAAGCAATCGACATAAAATAAGTGCTGTGGCAGGGGGAGAGCACAGAGCCAAGTGGGGTGACGGTGCCTCCAGAGGGGTAGAAGATCACATCAGGGGAGAAGGATATAGAGGTAGGGGATGGCACACATTACTCAGGTTGGCAGATATCGGAGGAACCGGGTGATAGGGCTGGGGAAGGGGACTGAGCAGATAGGAGCTGCTGCGGAGAGACAGGTGGATAATGCACAAATAAATAAAAAAATATCAAACCGCATGCAGTGGCTGATAGAAAATGTCTAAGAAAGGGACAGCTAAAATGGGAAAAAGAAAGGTATTTGGAGATTTGTTTTCTTTTTTTCCATATACATTTTTTCCTCCCCACATCCAGAAGGTCCGGCTCCTCAGCCCAGTCCCCAGCACCAGCTTCTTTACCATCCTAGCCACCTACTGTACCTCACTGTACGGCTTCCCCACGAGCATCCCCCTCCTGAAAGTGGGAAGACTGGCTTATCCGATGCTATTCATTACCTGTCCTCAGTTGTTGGCAAAAAAAACAAAATCCTATTAATTGGAGACTTCAATCTTGACTGGTTTGTTAACACTAAATCTTCTGAATCTCTACTAAAGTTTCACCTCATTCAGTTCATCTCTGACCTTACTAGACTAGCTACAAAAGTAACCAGCATTCCCTGGTAGACTGGGTACTGACTAACAGGAAGGACAGAATTGCTGTTACCAGTACTTAAGATTTTTTTGGGAGCAATTATTGTACTCCTTATTTTCAAACTGGGAGGAGAAAACCAAATTCAAATGCGTACAAATAACAGAAGAGCATCAAGAGACGAGTATTTTAAAAAACAAATGTGTTTTTTTCTTTATTCCATTGAAACACAAAATGCATTTTCTTCACAGTCACAGTCAGACAGTCCCAAAGACATCAAGCCCAAGAGGAGAAAGGAAATATTTAAATTGAATGCTGTGGTGCCATGTGCTCATCACACCAATTGGAAGCTCCCTTGTTTTTTTAACTTTCTTTTTGTTGTATTTTCTTGAGAAAATACATTCAAGTATATTACTGAGCAAGAAATACAGGTTACTCACCTGTAACAGGAGTTCTAGGAATGGTATATGTTGTTCATCCACACTGTCTGGCAGGTTCCTTGCCGCTTTAAATCTTGCCGGAAGGTCTTCAAACTGGCTCCTCCCACCCACCCGTGTGGTAAAACTCTCGGCTCCGCCCCATGGCGCCAGATCTAGCCCGCTGGAAACCAGGCTGGGCCGGAGGTCAGGATTGTAGGATGGAACAACATACCATTCCAGAACTCCTCTCACAGGTGAGTAACCTGTATTTCTAGGGACATGGATATGTTGTTCATCCACACTGTCTGGCAGACTCTAGCAGTTCTCCGGGAGGAGGGAGGCAAGGCACGCACCCCTACTTGGGAAATAGAGACTGAGAACGGAGGCCCCAAAACCAGCATCCCAGCGTGACTCAAGGTCGATGTGGTAGTGGGTAATGAAGGTGTGAGCTGACTTCCAGGTAGCAGCCCTGCAGATTTCCTGGATAGGGATGTCCCTTGAAGCGGCCACCGATGCAGCGGTATGGCAGGTAGAATGAGCTCTTATCCCTCTGGGAGGCTCCATGTCCGCCAGCATATAGCAGAGATCTATGCAGGAGGTGACCCACCTGCCTATCGTCCGCTTGGCTGCAAGTCTGCCAGATGCAGCTTCAGCGTGGGTGACAAACAGCTGGCGAACCTCTCCCCGAACTCAGCTGTCCACTCCTTATAATGTTAGCGCCTTCAGGGTCCAAAGTATGATCCTATATCTCGGCCTCCTAGGTGCGATTGGGGAAGAACACCGGCAGAGGCAACACCTGGTTAAGGGTGAAACTCCTACACCACCTTCGGAAGGAATTGGTGTGGGGCACAGGGACAACCTTGTCCCTGTGGAAGACCAGATAAGGAGACTCGATGGAAAGCGCCTGGAGCTCTCCCATCCTTCTGGCAGACGTGATAGCCACCAAGAAGGCGGTCTTCCACGACAGGTGAGAGATGTCACACCTGTGCATCGGTTCGAATGGCCTGCCCATGAGCTTAGCCAATACCAGCAGTAGATCCCACGGAGGTGGAGGCTCTCGCACCGGAGGGGATATGTGATCAAGGCCTTTGGAAAAGCACCCGACCACCTTCTCCTGCGCACCGATCAAGCCTCCCAGCCCACCGTAAGCAGAGATGGCTGCCAGGTGCACCTTAAGGGTCGTTTACTGAAGCCCTTGCTGAGAAAGGGACCACAGGTAGTCCAGAATGCTTGCCAAGGAACAGGAGGAAGGGTCCAGGCCCTTGCTCTGACACCAAATGGAGAATCTCTTCCATTTGAAGGCACAGCATTTTCTGGTCGACCCTGCCGGACGCCTCAACAATGTCGTGGGTATTGTCTGTCTGGACCTGAACCACTTGACTGTGAGAAATGGTAGCTAAGACGGGAGGGCGATTAACCGCCTAAGCTCCAGCAGGTTGATGTGGCATCGGACTCCGAGTGGACCAGAGGCCGTGCGCTCTGTGCTCCCCCAGATGGGCACCCAAACCCATCAGAGAGGCATCGGTCGATAGAGAGACCGTCAGCTCGGGGAGGACAAATGGGATGCCCTCCTGCAGATGTGCTGGAATGGTCCACCACTGGAGAGCGTTCCACATCTCCTGGGTCACTGTCACTAGCTGATCCAGTGGATCGACATGCTGTGACCACTGGCTGGAGAGTTCCCATTGAAGGGGACACACGTACCAGCGGGCCCAATAGACCACGCTGGTGCAGGCCACCATGAGGCCCAGGAGGTGCAGGAAGTCCTGGGCAGGGCGCGATTGCCCAACCTGAAATGACTGGGCAAAGGAGGAAAGAACCTCGGCCCTGTCCGCCGGGAGCCGTGCTCTGGCTCGAAGAGAGTCGCGCTCTGCCCTGATGAAATGTATCACCTGCTTTGGCATGAGTTCCGACTTGGCCTCGTTGATGAGGAGGCCAATCTGAGAGCAAACCTGGAGGGCCAGATCTCTGGACCGCTCCACCTATGCTTTTGGAGGGGGCTGCAATCAGCCAGTCGTCCAGGTAGGGGTACACCCGGACCCTTCGGCACCGGAGGAATGCTGTCACCACTGCCATGCATTTGGTGAAGACCCTGGGAGCCAAGGAGAGGCCGGGCGTGCCGGCCCGGAGCTCGTAGGATCTCTCCGCCTGAAGCGGAGGGAATTCTGATGGGACGGACGGATTGAACGTGAAAGAACGCGTCCCTGAAGGTCCAGGGAACAGAACCACACACCTCGCTCCAAGGATGGGATTATCTGAGCCAGAGTGACCATCCTGAAGGTCTGAGACCTTAGGAACCTGTTCAGGTCGTGCAGGTTCAGAATGGGGCCAGCCCCCATCCGCTTTGGGACCAGGAAATACCTGGACACAAACCCTGGGTCTAGAGGAGGATCCGCCACCTTCCTGATCACCTCTTGTTAGGAGCAGGGCAATATCAGCTGTGGGCCGACAGCGAGGCTGCAGACCCCGTGGCCCCCCGAGGGCGACGGCTCGGAAGGGTGGGGCCTGCTCGAACTCCAGAGGCGGGCCCTTCCTACCACCTCCAACACCCAGTGGTCCATGGTAATAGCGACCAGACGGAAAGGAAGTGGCAGAGCCATCTCCCATGGGGGGAACCCGGGGAGTGATGAGGCTGGGGGTGACACCCCTCAACCCGTCACTGGGCAGGCTTGGAGGAGGGACCTCCTGGGCCTTTACCTCCCTGCTTCCTATTAGAGGAAGCCATGGGCTTGGGTTTGGGATGCCAAGCACAAGCCTGCTGGCCCTGGTGCTGGTGCTGTTGGGCCGGACGTGCTGCAGGCGCAGAAGGACGAAAGGACTTGTGCCGCTGCTGACGGCGACCTTTGTCCTTCTGGGCGGAGGTGTCCGAGTCCAGAGTGGCACTGGACTTTTCGATCTGCTGGAGGTGACCTTCCACTCCAGGGCCAAAGAGGTCGGTCCCCAAGAAGGGGACGTCCGCCAATTTGTGCTGAGTATCCGCCGTGAAGGTGGATATCCTCAGCCATGCTCTGCGGCGCATGGCCACTACGGCCGCAACTGATCTGGCACAGGAGTCGCCTATGTCCAGAGCTGTTTGGAGCTGCTGCCCTACCCTGGTCCCGAACCTGCCAGACCGTGGTCTGCAGGTCGGCTGGGAGATGAGGGATCACCTCATCCAGGGAGCCCATGAGGGTGTGGGAGAAGTGTGCCATCACCATGGCTGAGCTGGCCTGGCAGAGGCCAAGGGAGGACGCAGCGTACCCCTTGCGCCCGGCGTAGTCCAGCTTTTTGGACTCTTTGTCGGGGGGCTTGTCCACGTCCCTAGCGTTCCCGGAACGCCGGAAAACGCTGTCGGTGACCAACCCCTCAGCAGAGGGGTGTCCCGAAAACCCAGGCAAAGAGCCGCTAGGGACCGCATACTTCCTGGCCATCCTGGCCGAGGGTGCAGGGCAGGAAGCAGGCCGCTGCCAAAGCTCCAAGGCTGGGCCAACAATGGCCTCAGCCACCGGAAAGGCCTCTGTGGGGGAATCCCCTCGGTCCAGTATCTCCATCAGGGGATACTTGGCCCGTTTGGATATGGGCTCAAACTGCATCCCGGTGGACTCCGAGATGAGCCGAAGCAAATCCATAAAGGACGATGGGCTTTCGTCCAATGACTGGCCCCCGGAGGACTCCAGGTCAACCGGCCTGGAGAACAGGGAGGAGTCGTCGTTGGACTCAGAGGAGTCCGCGAAGAGCAGCCTAGGGCCTGAGCCACCCTCCACCTGCCGAGGACGGTCGGGAGTGAGGGTGACCGACAACCTGTGGGGTAGGCCTTGACCCGACCGAGAGTCCTTGGTCGGCACCCCGATTTTGGTTGTGGAGGCGGAGGTTCCACCACAATCGATGGGGCAGCAGGTTTCGGCCGAACAACCGGCCCAGGCTTGGGCATCTCGACTATGGCGAGGGGTTGTTTCGGCCGCTCGGGTGACAGCCACTTGATGGCCGGGGAAGGCGGCCGGCGCCAACTTGCTCCCGGACAGAAGTAACTGCTGCCACATCAGGTCCTCGTAGCAATGACGAATTATGCTGAAGCCTCTCCTCATCCAAGGAGGAAGATGAGGACGAGCGGCCGCACCACTTACCTCGGTGCCGTGACCGAGAACACCGATGTCGGAGGGATCGGCTGGACCGAGAAGAAGTCCAAGACCAAGATCCTCGGTGTTTTTGAGGACGGGTCTGGGAAGGAGCGGGGGACACCCGCTCTTCCCTCGGCTTGGACACTTTAACCAGGGACTGCTGCACCAGGGGCGCAGGCAGAACCTCGGTCTCCACCGGGGGAACCGGTGAAGAAGGGTTGCCGGTTTCACCAGTTGACAGCCCGTCCGAAGGGTCGAGAAAAATCTCGACCGCGTCGATGGGAGTCTCGGCCGGCTGGCCTGACGGGGACGCCGTGAAGCCAGCGGCCTTAGCCGCAACCTCGACCAAAGTCGAAAGTCGGCTGTCCGGGGAAGGAGACCTCTCCCGCTCCCACGAACGCCGACGATGGGACTTACCCTTAGAATCCTTCTTTTTGGACCAAGAGGAATGTCCCGATGGCCCCTCTCCCTTTGTGGAAAGGGATTGGCAAAGCTCCATGAACGAAGCTGAATACGAGGTACCCAAAGAGAGCGGGATAAATACCGCGACCGAGGAAGAGGAAGATGCGGCCTGGGCCGCCTCCTCCACGAGGGCGATCATCTGCTCGAGCTGCTCAGCTGAGCCAGCCGCCGCGGTAACCGCCAGGTAGCGCTTCTTGGGGCACCCCAGCTTTAACCGGGCAGCACAGCTGTCTCCAGGACGTTGGCCAGAATGAACAGCATGACTCGCAGGCCTGCGGGTCAGCGTTCTAGGCCGAGAAGTAGACGACGTGGAGTGCGGGTCCATCCTGGACATCTTCGCCCACAAGGGCACCACCGAAATCCGGGAGTCGATTTGTCCATCGCAGCCGCGAGGGAGAAAGTTGACCAAAGTCTTGAAAATTTTAAAATGAGTTTTGGGCGAACCAAAGAGTTAGGATCCAGTCTATCATGCAGAGCATTAGGGAGGGAACCTGAGCTTCCAAGCGGTAAGGAAGATCTGGCGTCATGGGGCAGAGCCGAGAGTTTTACCACCCGGGTGGGTGGGAGGAGCCAGCTTGAAGATCTTCCAGCAAGATTTAAAGCGGCAAGGAACCTGCCAGACAGTGTGGATGAACAACATATCCATGTCCCTAGAAATGGCAATTCAACAATAATACTTCTCACAGAAAATGAATACAGTTCTAGCTGAATCACATTTTTATTACTACACATGGAGGGAATGCACAGTTGAAAAAATACACCTATATAAGGTATCACACATGTGGCTATAATACAGTTAATGCTCTTTAGGAATATAGGATTAATTAATAAAATTCACAACAATAGTCCTTGCTCCTTGGCTGCTATGCAAGTCATATGCTGAAATACAAAATGCACAGTGTAATTAGCATTTCATGAAGCCTCACGTACGAGTAGTCCTCTGGTTTTCACATGAAAACTCAGAAGTTCTATCACTGAATTAGAACAACCTAACACAACCAGCTGGTTGTACCACATCTAACTGAACAAATGAATAACAGTTGGAAAATGATTAATTTGATAATTTACAACAAGGGGAGCCATTTATCCGAGGTTAAATAATAAGGCAAACAGTAGTAGAGCTGCATCTACCTGGTCGACCCAGCATCCCAGATCTCTGGTTCAGAGGCTGCTCCTCCATCTTGCCGCACACACGTGGAGCCTCTCTAGAGATAAAGGCCACTATCTTAGCTCAATCTCCCTCACACCTAACCACACTGCTAAAGCTCAAATACACACCTTGCTCACTAATGTGAGATAATGGGTTAAAAGTCAATCACTACGTTAGTCAGCAGACTACAGAGAGAAAACAAAACCTTTGAATGCAGTACTAAAAGTCTCTTGCACCGTAAGCATGTAGGTATTTATTTATTTATTTAAAAGTTTTACCAGTAGGGCATACTGAGCGATGCAACGCTCGATTCCAAATGCGTCCTGGGGGAAGGGGATTAGGAGAGTACTAGATACACTTGCCTCATGGCAGGGGAAGACCTATTAGTACAAACGAAGAGTTGGAGCTAACAAGGGCCAAGTGCCACATCAGTAGGGGATTGTTAACTGTATGAAACAAACAGCAGTCAACATACATACATTTAAAGCATTTGGTTGCCATAGGGGGCTAGGTGCACGAGCAGGTGGTGACAAAATGCTGCTTGAGGAGAAGGTTGAGCTGCTGTGTGGTGGTGGAGTGTCTGAGCTCAGCTGGGAGGGAGTTCCATACATAAGGCATGCAGTACTTGAAGGCATGCTGACCTTTGGCGGAGGTCACATGTGGAAGTTGGAGGAGCCTGGAGTCAGTGTTCCGGAGGGAGTAAGTTGAAGGAGTTTGGGTAGCTAGGGTAGCTGCAAGGTAAGGGGTGAGGGACTAGGTCCAGTATTTCGATATTAACCTAGCGCAGTGCGCCATTCTCCCATCCTGTAAAGAAGGCAGGTCTCGGGATCTGTAAAGGTCACAGTGGTGAGTTGTGGGTGGGCGGTCCAGAGCAAAACAGCAAAAAGAGTGGAAGAGAGGGTCGAGCCTGGCAAGGGAGGACTTGGGGACCGTGCTATAAACTACGTCCCCATAGTCAAATAGCGGGAGAATAATTTTCTTAACAATTGCTTTGCGGGTTGGCAGTGGAATACAACTTCTGTTCTGGTATAAAGTATGCGTTGTGAGTTTCCCACACACAATGCACGTAGGTATAAAGTAAGTGTTCAAGTTGTACTTGGTCCAGAGCACCCTCAGCGCATGCCCCTCATGCCCAGAAGTTCAGAGTCCTTAGTGCCCAACACACCTAAACTGCAATCGCTGGTAAAATGTTCAAGTAGAACCTGAGCTGTATGTCAGTAAGTAATCAGTGAGCACCTTCTTCCCCCCTCTGACAAAGCCTTCTCCTCCTCCTCCTCAGCCACATTTAAGTTTTGCTTTTCTGGTTTAGCAGCGAATTCTCCAGTAGCCTCTGGATCAGAAAAACTACATTTTATCTTTGATTCTGGACTGAAGGCGTGCCAGGAAAGAGATGTGGAATACCACTCCTGCCACTTTCAATTTAGCTGCAACCCCCTTGAAGGCTCCACGTCAAAGTCTAGTGGTACAGGAGTAGTCAGGAAAAAATAGGATTTTGTTCTCTCCCAACGTGACGGGTGACTCTTCACGGGCAGCACAAAAATTAGGTCTCTCATAACTGAAGTTGTGGTGGTGAGTAAAACAGTACGGACTCCGTTTCCAAGAGGTAAGGCACAGCGCGGAGTTACACAGTAGGCAAATATAATAGGGATGGCAGACCTGAGACCAACTGCCACCAGTAACCAGTGCTCAAGGAAAGTAGTTAAGTCCCCATCTTCCGTGTCCTCTGGATTGCCCAATAGTCACATGTTAGCTGATTGAGTTTTGATTTTCTAATTGTTCCAGTCAGCTCTTAACTGTCCCTTGCTCCCTGATCAAGGCAGCAGTTGCCACCAAAGCTTTACCCACCACCTTACCAGACTCCTTCATGAAGCCTGCCATGGTGTTGACCCTCTGTTCAACGATCACCAGGTGTTCTGTCTACTGATCAAGCTTTTTATCTAATCTTTGTATTGTCTGTGTGAGCACTGTAATCGCACGCTGCAAAGACTCCAATGCAGCCGACTGATCAGATACCATTCTGAGGCTGTTGTCCTGCTTGTTGCTTTGCAGGCCCTGCTCTTGAATTTGATGCCTCTGATTTACTTGCATTACATGGTCTCCCCATGCTGAAAATCACTAACCTTCAGTGCCACCAACTTCCAGGTATCACCTACTGCACTTTTACTGTTTTTTTCCTGCGTTAAGTCAAATTACATTTGTTGCACTCAAGGAGCTCAGCAAAAACGTGTGTTGCGTGCTAGACTGCTGGCCACACCCCCAGACGCTCTCTTATACTTAGGCTCTGATGTCTCTGTGACTGCAAGAAAAAGAAAATGTCCTCCGCCTGTGCACTGTATTTTTTTTACTGCTGCTGATGGCAATGCACATTACTGTTGCACACTGACTGGTTACTACTGGCATAAAGAACAGTTACGTAAGAACTCACCTTAACAGAATATCTTTGAGATAATCTCTTCCATCAGGTCACACCATCAGGCATTAGGACCACACAGAAACCTTTCTATAGCAGTCTACTAGGGGCCACCCACAACAACATCATATGTCGATGTCCCTGAACACATAAGTGTAGTTGGTCCCTCTCCTTCCTCAGTTCCCCGCGGAGACCATACTCGCTAGGCTTCCCTCTAGGAAGCCAAGGAGACAGAGGAATTGCCCAGCTGTTTGGAAAGCTGAAGCAACAGGTATGCCACCCTGGAGATAGAGACAGAAGCAAAGAAGCTCTGAGCCCAAGGGGGATTGAGGACGGATCGACATGACCATTCTCTCGAAGATCAACTGTTATGTTAAGTTCTTAGATCACTATTCTATCTTCTTCAAGGATATCTTTTTCATCAGGTCATACCTATAGGGCGAGTACCAAGAAGTACTGCAGAGAAACAATCTGGGTGGCTGGAGGCTAAAGGCCTAAGAGAGAAGGCCTTGAAGCACAGCTAGACAAAAGCCTACCCTTCTCTTCTAGAGGTAATGTCCAGACCATAGTGTCTAGTAAAGGTGAGGACAGTACTCTTAAGTCGCAGTAGCACAAATTTCTGCGGCTGACACGTTCCTGAAACAGACAAAAGAAGTGGCCATACCTCTAGGGGAATGACCAGGCACAACCCCAAGAAGTTCCTTATTATACTTCCTGCAACAAAACATGAAACAGTTAGCCAGCCATTTGGACAGACACTGTTTAGAAATTGGAACACCATATTTTCTGGGGCAAAAGAAACTGAGAGCACTTCCTGCAGTCCTTCGTATGGTGAGTATAATATCTGAGCCTTCTACGGGATGGAGCAATGCTTCCACTGCACTGGCATGCTCCGGAAAATAAACTGGCAAATGGATAGTTTTATTTAAGGTGAACTCAGACACCACCTTTGGTAAAAACTTAGGGTTCGTACGTAAAGACACCCTGTCTTTGTGGAAAATCAAATAAAGAGGCTCACGCATGAGAGCCTGCAGCTTTGAAAATATTTGAGCAGAGGTAATAGGGTACATTACAATTGAAAAAAAAACAAAAAAAAACGCAGACAATCAAGGGGAGGTGGAATTGTGTTTTGTATTAAAGAATCAATCAAATGCACTCAGATAGATAGTATCTGCTTGAATGATGATGGTACCGAACTAATCTGGATCAAAATCATGCTTACTAAAAATCATTCAATAACACTAGGTTTAGGATACAGAGCTCCGAATTTAAATAAGGAGGAGAATGAATTGTTCATGAAAAATTTAGAGGCAATGACTGATGATACGGATTGTATCTTTATGGGTGATTTGACTCTTCCAAACACTGATTGGGATGTTAACATAGGCAATACACCTCTCGACTCCAGATATCTAGACCTAATGATAATAAATAATATGGAGCAACTAGTGAAAGACCCAACAAGAGAATAAAATATATTAGATCTTTTTTTTTCTAATATTGAGGATGCTAATTGTCAAGTAACTGTTACCCATTCCCTATCTAGCAGCGACCATAACATGGTCTGCATATCCATGAACCTTGAAAATTCCACTATAATAAATGGTTGCACTGAAATAAAAAACTTCAATAAAGCTAATTATCCAGCTATCGAAGAATATCTTAAGGAATGGAACTGGGTTAAGGGCCTTGCAAATTGTGATTCTGACAAATTATGGGCCACAATTCAGGAAAACCTTCAACTCTGCATAAATACATGGGTTCCCACAAGGAAAAAATCTAACAAAAACAAAAGAACCCCATATGGTGGAATAACAATATAAAAAAAATCTTAGCAGAGAAGCAAAAATTGTATAGAAAATAAAAAAAAAAAAACTGACTACTTTAAAGTGGCAATTATACAAATCAACAGTAATTAAAAGTAAAAAAATGATAAGGAAACAAAAACTAAAACTAGAAGAGGATTTGGCCATAGCACTTAAAGACAATAAAAAATCACTGTATAATTATATCGGATCCCTCAAAAAGAACAGTTCAATCATAGGACCCCTACGTACCCAAGAAGGTACACTCACTGATGAGACTGAAATTGCATCCAAACTAAACAACTATTTCATGAGCATATACAAACCTAAATCTAAGGATTCTTCACCGAATTTAAATACTTACATCCCATTTGAACCAATAACAGAACAGGAAGTTAAGGAAGTAATTGATTTATTCAAATCAAATGGTTCAGCCGGGCCTGATGGTGTACCACCAGTATTCTTAAAAACTTTAGCTGAATATTTGATTGGACCATTAGCTATATTATTTAATGCTTCCTTGAAGACCGGTTCCACTGTTCCAATCTGGAACCAAGCTACAGTTATCCCTTACATAAAGGAGGCAGTAACAATCTACCACAAAACTATAGACCCTTAAGTCTAACTTCCGTTTTCTGTAAATTGATGGAAAGAATCCTAAAAGACAGAATAAATAAACACCTGGCAGAGATTGAATATTTGGATATATACCAACATGGTTTTGTTAGAGGCAGGTCATGTCAGTCCAATCTGTTGCATTTTCTAGAACCTGTTAGTGAGGCTCTGGACAAAGGTTTGTCCATGGTTGTGATATTTCTCGATTTTTTTTCTAAAGCTTTTGATTTGGTGTCACACCAAATACTTATTGAACAATTAGAATCTATAAAACTCCATCCACTGATCATAAGTTGCATAAAAGCCTGGTTATCTTATCGTACCCAATGGGTTTCAATAAAGGGTTATCTTTCACCTTGGGGAAGTGTGACCAGCGGTGTGCCACAGGGCTCAGTTTTGGTGCCAGTTCTCTTTAACATTCTAATAACAACGATGAGCCCGCTGACTAATACTTGCCGGTTGGCTAAATTTGCAAATGACTGCAAACTAGGAAGCATTATAACTGACTCCGAATCTGCCCTTGAGTTGCAAAATAATTTGTCTTACCTCGAAGGATGGTCAATAAAAACAGGTTACTCGCCTGTAACAGTAGTTCTAGGAGTGGTATATGTTGTTTATCCACACTTATTGGCATGTCCCCTTCTACTTTAAATCTTGCCGGAAGTCTTCAAACTGGCTCCTCCCACCCACCCGGGTGGTATATACCTTGGCTCCGTCCCATGACGCCAGATCTTAGCCCGCTGGAAGCAAGGTGTTGTGTGTCCACAGCCGGGGAGGTTGGGTGGGTCCGTGTGGATGAACAACATATACCACTCCTAGAACTACTGTTGCAGGTGAGTAACCTGTTCTTCTAGGATCGTGGTTATGTTGTTCATCCACACTTATTGGCAGACTCCAAGCAGTTCTCCGGGAGGAGGGAGGCAAGGTGCACACACCCTACTTAGGGAACAGAGATTGGAGAACTGAGGCCCCAAAACCACAATCCAGGCGTGACTCAAGGTCAATGTTTTAGTGGGTGATGAAGGTGTTTGCTGACTTCCAGGTAGCAGCTCGGCAGATTTCCTGGATAGGGATGTCCTTGGAAGCAGCCACCGATGCAGCAGTATGGCGGATAGAATGAGCTCTTATCCCTCTGGAAGGCTCCATGCCCGCCAACTCATAGCATAGATCTATGCATGATGTAATCCATCTTGCTATGGTCCATTTGGCTGCAGGTCTGCCAGAAGCGCCTTCAGCGTAGGTGATAAACAGCTGGTGAACCTCTCCATGAATTTCCCCCATCCTCTCCTTGTAATAGGAGAGAGCACGTCTCAGGCCCAAAGTATGGAGCCTGTATTTGGCCTCTGAGATGTAATTAGGGTAGTATACTGGCAGAGTCAACACCTGGTTAAGGTGAAGCTCTGACACCATCTTCGGAAGGAATTTCGGGTTGGGGCGCAGGGCAACTTTGTCCCTGTTGAAGACCAGATAAGGGGAGTCCACCGAAAGCGCATGGAGCTCCCCTGTCCTTTTGGTGGATGTGATAGCCACCAGGAAGGCCATCTTCGACAAGTGTGACAGCTCACACTTGTGCACTGGTTCGAATGGCTTGCCCATGAGCTTTGCCAATACCAGCAGTAGATCCCTTGGAGGTGGAGGTTCACGCACCGGAGGGGATATGTGATTCAGGCATTTGAAAAAGCACCCGACCACTGTCTCCTGCACCATTGTCGGCTGACCGGCCTGCGCCCGGTAAGCAGAAACGGCTGCCAGGTGCACCCCAAGGGTCGATGACCATAGACCTCCTTTGGAGAGAGACCAAAGGTAGTCGAGAATGTTAGCCACAGAACAGGATAAGGGGTCCAGACACTAAACCTGACACCATATGGAAAATCTTTTCCATTTGAAGGCGTAACATTTCCTGGTTGATTCCTTTCTAGATGCCTCCACCACGGTGTAGACATATTCGGAAAGACCCAAAGCCTGGAACTCTAGCCACTCAGGTACCAGGCTGTGAGGTGCAGGGATTGAAGGTCCAGATGGAAGACCTTCCCTTGGTTCAGAGATATCAGGTCCGGGCATGCACAAAGCCGCTCTGGGGGCCTGCAACTGAGGCTGAGGAGATCTGGATACCAGAACTGGTGTGGCCAATCTGGGACTACTAGAATCACCTTCACCTTGTCCCTCCTCACCTTGAGTAACACCTTGTGGATCAAGGGAAATGGAGGGAAGGTGTAGAGGAGGCCTGGGATCCACGGCCTTGAGAAGGCATCCCCCTGCAGCAACCCTGCTGAGAGGGAGCGGGTATGAAACAGCCTCAGCTTGGTGTTTTCCCTGGAGGCAAACAGGTCCACCATCAGTTTGCCCCAATGGGAGAACAGGTTGTAAACTACCTCTGGATGGAGAGACCACTTGTGGGATGTCTGGCCTATGTGGCTGAGAGCATCCACCAGCTGGTTCGAGACTCCTGCCACATAGATGGCTAGGAGGTCCGCCTCCAACTGGCTCACGAGGGTCCAGATGCTGAGCGCCTCCTTGCACAGCAGACGGGAGTGCATGCTGCCCTGTTTGTTGAGCTAGCACATGGTCGTGGTACATGGTATTGTCCGTCCCTGTGGAAGACCTGATAAGAGGAGTCCACCGAAAGTGCCTGGAGATCCCCTCTCCTTCTGGCTGACGTGATAGCCACCAGGAAGGCTGTCTTCCACGACAAGTGTAACAACTCACACTTGTGCATGGGTTCAAATGGCTTGACCATGAGCTATGCCAGTACCCACAGTAAATCCCATGGAGGTGGAGGTTCATGCACTGGAGGGGATATGTGATCCAGGCCTTTGAAAAAGCACCTGACCACTGTCTCCTGCACCAATGTCAGCTGACCGGCCCGCACCCGGTAAGCAGAGATAACTGCCAGGTGCACCCTAAGGGTCGATGACTGTAAATCCCCTTTGGAGAGGGACCAAAGGTAGTCGAGAATGTTAGCCACGGGACAGGACAGAGGGTCCAGGCCCTTGTCCTGACACCAAATGGAAAACCGCTTCAGTTTGAAGGCATAACACTTCCTGGTCGATTCTTTTCTAGATGCCTCCACCACAATGTAGACATCTTTGGAAAGACCCAAAGCTTGGAACTCTAGCCGCTCAGGTACCAGGCTGTGAGGTACAGAGATTGAAGGTCCAGATGGTATACCTTCCCCTGACTGAGTGATATCAGGTCCGGGCGTGTACAAAGCTGCTCCAGGGGCCTGCAGCTGAGGCTGAGGAGATCTGGGTACCAGAACTGGCGTGGCCAGTTTGGGGCTACCAGGATCACCTTCGCCTTGTCCCTCCTCACCTTGAGGAGCACCCTTGTGGATCAAGGGAAATGGAGGGATGGCATAGAGGAGGACTGGGGTCCACAGCTCCGAGAAGGCATCCCCCTGCAGCAAACCCTGCTGAGGGGGGGCGGGCATGAAATAGTCTCAGCTTGGTGTTTTCCCTGGAGGCAAGCAGGTCCACCACTGGTTTTCCCCAATGGGAGAACAGGCTGTAAGCTACCTCTGGATGAAGAGACCACTCGTGGGATGTCTGGCCTAGACGGCTGAGAGCATCCGCCAGGTGGTTCGAGGCTCCTGCCACATGGATGGCTAGGAGATCCGCCTCCAATCAGCCCACGAGGGTCCAGATGTGGAGCACCTCCTTGCACAGCAGACGGGAGTGCATGCCACCCTGTCTGTTGAGGTAGTACATGGTCGTGGTATTGTCCGTCTCGACTTGAACCACTTGATCCCAGAGCTGAGGAGCGAAAACTGACAGTGCCAGTCTGACTGCTCTGAGCTACATCAGGTTGATGTGGCATCGGGACTCCTCGGGGGTCCAGAGCCTGTGGGCCTTTTTGTCCCCCATGTGGGCTCCCCAGCCCATGAGAGAGGCATCGGGCATGAGAACGATCGTCGGCTCGGGGCGGACAAATGGGATCCCTTCCTGCAACCGGTCTGGGGCGGTCCACCATTGGAGAGTGTCCCACATCTTCTGGGTTACAGTGACCAGCTGGTCAAATTGACCGTGGTGCTGAGTCCACTGGGCAGCCAGCTCCCACTGAAGGGGGTGCATGTGCCACCGGGCCCAACAGACCACGGAGGTGCACGCCGCTATGTAACCCAGAAGGCGCAGAAAGTCCCGGGCAGGGTGCAAATGCCCAACCAGAAATGATTGGGCAAAGGAGGAAAGAACCTCCGCCCTTTCCACCGGGAGCTGAGCTCTGGCTTGACAAGAGTCGAGCTCTGCCCCAATGAAGCCCATCACCTGAGAAGGCACGAGCTCCGACTTGGCCTCGTTGATTAGGAGGCCGAGTTGGGAGCAGGTCTGGAGGGCCAGATCCATGGATCTCTCCACCTCCTGTAGGGAGTGACCTGCTAGAAGCCAGTTGTTGAGGTAGGGATAAATTCTGACCCCCCGACGCCGTAAATGGGCCGCCACCACTGCAATGCATTTGGTGAAGAACTGTGGGGCCAATGACAGCCCAAACAGCATGGCTCGGAAATCATACAGGGTCCCCGCGACCCTGAAGCGGAGGAACCACTGATGGGACAGACGGACTGGGACGTGAAAGGACACGTCCTGCAGATCCAGTGAACAAAACCACATGTTTTGTTCCAAGGATGGAATGATCTGGGACAGAGTGACCATCCGAAAGGTGCGAGACCTGAGATAGTGATTCAGGTCGTGGAGATCTAGAATGGGGCACCAGCCCCCCCCACCATCCGCTTGGGCACCTGTAAGTACCTGGAGACAAAGCCTGGGTCTGCTGCAGGATCCACCATGGGAGCTATTGCCTCTTTGAGGAGGAGCTGAGCCATGTCATCTCGAAGAGCCGACTGGGTGTGAGCGGATATCCGTTCCTCCTGGGGGGCGCAGGCTCGGCTGGGAGGGTACTGCTCAAACTCTAGAGGCAGTCCCTGACCAACCACTACGAGAACCCACCTGTCCAAAGTGACAGCGGACCAGGCGGAAAGGAAGTGGTGAAGCCAGTCCCCCACTGGAGGACACAGAGTTGTCATGACAGGAGTAGGGGTGGCAGCCCCCACCCCGTCACTGAGCAGGCTTGAAGGAGGAGGAGGCTCCAGGACCTGAGCCTCAGCCTCCTTTACAGGCCTGTTGGGGTCCAGGCTTGGGCCGAGGGTGCCAAGCTTGAGCCTGCTGCTGATGCTGGTGTTGCTGTCCCCCTTGGAAGGAGGACTGCTGGGCTGCAGGGGAAGAGTGCCAAAAGGGCTTCTTCTTCTACTTCTTCTTCTTCTTCTGCAGGTTCTTGCCCAAAGAACCCTTGGCAGAAGTGGCGTCCAAGGTGGCACTGGACTACTTTATGCGCTGAAGGTGACTGACCACTCCTGGGCCGAACAAGTCGGTCCCGAGGACAGGCACATCAGCTAACTTGTGCTGAGTATCCACCGGAAAGGAGGAGAGCCTCAGCCAAGCCCTGCAGCGAGAGGCAACTGTGGCAGCCATTAAGCGGGCACAAGAGTCCCCAATGTCCAGGGCCATCTGGAGCTGCTGTTTGGCAACAGCTTGGCCCTGGTCTTGGACCTGCTTGACTGTGGTCTGCGTGTCCGTGGGGCGATGTGGGAGGACTTTGTCTAATGACCCGAGGAGGGCATGAGAGAAGTGAGCCATGATGACGGACGAACTTCCATGACGAAGGCCCATGGAGGAAGCCACAAAGACATTCCTCGCCGAATACTCCAAGTGCTTGGACTCTTTGTCGGTGGGTCGGTCAGTGTTGGCAGAACTGCTAGTATGCCTGAACACAGAGGTGGTCACCAGGCTCTTGGCCGAAGGGTGCTCTCTGAATCCCCGCAAGGGACCCCATGAGAACCGCGTACTTGCGGGCCAAGCAGACGGTGCTGGACAAGAGGCATGGTGCTGCCGCAGTTCGAATGCCGGACCAACAATGGCCTCGGCCACAGGAAAGGCCTCCATTGGGGTATCCCTAAGGGCACCCTTCGGCTGACAGCCTGGTGACCGCCTCTGTGTTCAGGCGGTACTGGCAGTTCTGCCGACACTGACTGACCCCCCGACAAAGAGTCCAAGCTCTTGGACTATTCGGCGAGGAAGGTCTATGTGGCTTCCTCCTTGGGAGGCCTCACAAAACTAAGAAAATACTTAACTCAATGGGATTGGTCCCCCATCTCCTGGGCCCCTACTATAGATGAAGCCCTTGATTATTTCACCTGTTCTTTTAATAAAGCATGTGACATCTGCCCCACTAGCAAAAGTGCAGTGCAAGAAACATAATGCCCCCTGGGTCACGCCTGCACTGCTCCAACAGCTAAAGCACAGAGATGATCTCTGGCGTAAAGCAGTCGCATCTGGCGTGCAGACAGACAGGCAAGCCTATAAAGCGGCTCATAACAGATGCACTTGTTGCCATTAAACAGGTCAAATCAGGCTACTACAAAACGACCCTTGCCTCCTCCTGGGGGAATGCTTGGTTGTTCTGGGACAATATCAAGGAACTCAATGGCAAATCCCGGCACCCCCTCCCTACTAACTGTCAACAATGTCCCTACCACCGACCCGCTGACCATCGCCAACTTCCTCAACTCATCATTCTCTGACCTTAGTGCAGTACTCCCAAATAACTTCATCGACCCCACTCCTGCAACCCCACCCCCAAACACCCAGCATCCCCCCTTCTATCTCAGGGTGATCTCTATGAATGAGGCAAGGCCTTTTCTCATGAAAGCACTCAGTGGCTCTTGCTATTGCAAAGACTCTTTTGATATGAGAATCCTACATCTAGTACTAGATACAGTCCTCTCCCCACTGACTGACATCATTAACCGCTCCCTAAGTCTGGAACAGTTCCCTGCAGACTGGAAGACTGCCACAGTCACCCCAATACTGAAGAGTGGTGACAGCACCTCCCCCAATAACTACCGTCCCATATCCATTCTCTCACCACTATCAAAAGCCCTTGAAAAAATTACAGCCACCCAACTCACTGAGTACCTACTTGCTCATAACCTACTTTGCAGGGAGCATCGTGGCTTCAGATCTGGGCACAGTACAACTACGGCTCTCACGGAGTTCTCTAATTTTATTCACTCTGCCCTGGATAGAAAACACCTAGCTGGAGCTGTCTTCATCGACCTGTCAAAGGCCTTTGATACAGTCTCCCACCCCTTACTCTTAAGCACACTCCACCACATAGGTCTGTCCCAAGGACCCGTCTCCTGGTTTACCAGTTACCTAACAGCTAAATCACAATGTGCCAAAATAAACAACACCCTCTCAACCACCCTGCCAGTCCACTCTGGGGTTCCCCAGGGCTCCATCCTTGGCCCTCTATTATTCAGCATCTACCTAAACACCTTGCCCAAATCCTGCTCCGGCAGCCTACTACTCTATGCAGACAACACGGTTCTTTTTGCCTCGCACCCAGATCCCACAGTATTGCAGTCCTCCCTCCAACATGCATTTAACCAGACTGAAAACTGGTTCATAGACCAAAGACTTGCGGTCAATGTAAAGAAGACAAAGACTATGCTCTTTGCCCATCAACAGAATAAGGCCAAGAATGCGCAGCTAACAATCCTCTCCCACTCTCTCCTTCCTCTAGAACAGGTCCATACATATAAATACTTGGGCCTTACATTTGATTCCAGCCTCTCCTTCCATTCACACATTGACACTCTATCATCAGCCATAAATGTCTGTATAGGCCTATTGTGTCGGCACAAGGATTGCTTACCTCCGGAAGCCCTTAATCTGGCTGTCACCTCCTCAGTCCTCTCCCTAGTCGACTATGGGCTCACTATCTACTCGGCTGCTGACCACACAGCCCTTAACAAAATCCACCTTGCCATAAACAAAGCATGCAGAATCCTCACCGGGGCAGACAAGCGTACCCATACCTGTACCCTATATGCCCTGACAAATCTCTTTACCCTGGATGAAAGGCTATTTTATCAAACATGTCTCCTCACAAAGAAAATACACCTGGGGCTTACCCTCTTGGGGGTTTCAGCCTCTCTCCTATCTTCCCATGCCTCGGTGAACACCTGCACTGCCAACCGAAAGGTATGGTCCATCCCGAGGGTTAGAACCTCCTTAGCCCAAAGGTCATTCCCACACAGGGCCCCAGCCTGATACAACGAACTCCCCTAAGACATCTTCTCCATCTCCAAATTAGGACCTTTCAAGTCAGCCCTCAAAGAGCACATTCTCGCTTCATAGCGCTGCCAATGTACCAGCTAGTGCTGGGTCATCTATCTATCATCTTACGGGACCACCCCACCACTGAGCTCCTACCGATAGGGCTACCAAACATTACTTATTAACAATGCCTCCTTTGGCTGCACTCACAAGATATCTGCCTAATTCTCTATTTCGCTGTAAATATAAAATCTGTTACTCCCTTCCTCTATCAGTAAACTTATTGTGCTCTTGAAAACTGTAAAATACAGCTCTCAGTAACACGTTCAATGCAATGTATAGCTGATCTTGATTCTGTAATACTGTGTAACTAAAAAA
Source organism: Neoceratodus forsteri (assembly GCA_016271365.2). Taxonomy (NCBI): domain Eukaryota; kingdom Metazoa; phylum Chordata; order Ceratodontiformes; family Ceratodontidae; genus Neoceratodus; species Neoceratodus forsteri. The sequence goes on along the minus strand of CM057453.1, from coordinate 457,649,550 downwards.
ACTGTAACCTTTACCTGCCATTCTATGTCTATATGTATTAAGCGTTTATGTTTGTTTTTCTGATGCGGAGCCTTTGTAAATGAGTCCCTGACTCAAAGGTTGTAATCCTAAAGTCTGTTAAATAAATAAATAAATAAATAAATAAATAAATAAGGATGACCATAAGAGGGTACTCCGCCTTTTTCTGAATGGGTTTCAGGGGCATCCCTGTGGACTCAGAGATGAGGCGAAGGATCCCTTGGAAGAAGGAAGGAACTTTCTCCGTCCCTAGGCCAACGGACGACTCATCATCCCCAAGATGAGAGTGAAGCCTGGTGACATCCGAGTCCAAGGAGTCTGGATACAGTGGCCTGCCGGCCAAATCACCCTTGACACACCGAGGGCAGTCAGGAGTGACTGTGACCGATAAACGCCGGGGAAGCCTTGTGTCCGGTTGGTCTTCTTTGGAAGGAGCCCCTCCCACAGGCTGCTTAGGTGGTGGTTCCACCATGATCGGTGAAGAGACCGGCTTAAGCCAAACAGGTAATCGCGCCAGCCCCGCGGGCGGAGGAATCGAAGGTTTCGGCTCTGAAGGGGTCAGCTTCCGCCTAGGAGGCGAAAGCCAAGTAATGGCCGGAGTAGGAGCCGGAGACAGCTTGTGCCCAGACAAGATAAGCTGTTGCCACATGAGTCCCTCGTAGCGCCGGAGTTTCTGCCAGAGCCTCTCCTCATCTGAGGAGGACAAGGACAACCGATGGTGTCACCTCTTTTTAGAGCACTTATGGCTCTTCCTCAGCCTTCCAGATGAGGGGGTTCTAGACCTCGACCAAGATCAGGCGGGCCGACTCGGTCGCTCGGGAGACATTGGCAGGACCGGTGATACCCAGGGGTCCAGGTCTCCTCATTGGAGAACACAAGGACCAGAGTCCTCTCTAAAGAGTCGTAAACTGGGGTCGGCAACAGCGGGTCGATTGGGTCGAGAACAATCTCGACCTCATCGGCCGCATCCGCCCGACGGAAGGTTCGTGAAGCCAGAGGCCAAAGAAGCGATCTTGACCGAGGTCAAGACCGCATGCTCCTGGGACTGAGACCTCTCTTGGTCCCAAAAGCGCCTTCGCCGAGACGAAGACTTGCTCGGTTTCTTCTTCCGCTTCCGGGATCGGGAGGAGTGCGAGCCCGCGGGCACCTCTCCCGGGTGGGAAAAGACTGGCACAACTCCTTGAAGGAGCCCAAGAAGGTGGAGCCCAGGTTGAGTGAAATGAAGAAGCTTTGAGAGTCCGCAGCACAAGTGGCTTCTTCCTCGAATGTTTGCATGCGTTCCAACTGTTCGGCGGATCCTGCAGCTGCGGAAACCGCCCACCTAGCCTCCTTGGACTTCACCGGAGGGTTCCTCTTCTCCGGTCTCCCCAGTTTCAAACGTGCAAGATGGTCGTCCAGGATGTTGGGATGGAAGGCCAAGCAGAAGCTGCAGGACGAGGTGTTATGGCCGACACCGAGGCAGTAGACGCACATGAGGTGGGGATCGGTGCGTGACATTTTTTGGCTGCAAGGGCACCAGCGAAATCCAGGGGAAGATTTCTCTTCCATAATCGAAGATGCGAAAAGATGATCGCTAACTCAAATGATTTTTTATTTCGGCAAAACCAAAAGTTTTGAAAGCCAGGGCCTACGAAAGGCGTGAGCACACAGGAGGCAACCTGAATCTTCCAGCGGAAAGGAAGATTTGGCGTCACGAGGCAGAGCCGAGGTATATGCCATCCGGGTGGGTGGGAGGAGTCAGCTTGAAGACTTCCGGAAAGATTTAAAGTGGAAGGGGACATGCCAATAAGTGTGGATGAACAACATATCCACGATCCTAGAAATAACGTTTTCCACGACAGAAAGTACAGCTTGCAAGTTGTGGCTGGCTAAAAAGGAGCCAAAGTCATTTTTTCTAATACAAAATTCAAGTCCCAAGCCGGGACTGGATTGTGGATGGGAGGTTTCAGATGCAGAATGCCACAGAAAAATGTATGGGCCACGTCCAGCTCGGCCACAGTATGGCCATCAATGAGCACATGGAAGGCTGATATAGCAGACAAGTGCACCTTAATAGAAGAGTATTGCAGTCCTGCATCTGACAAGAATAGCAGATACTCTAAAATCTGATTCACTGAACAAGTGAAGGGATCCAGGTTGTGGGAAGCGGCCCACAGAGCAAAACGCTTTCACTTCGTGGAATAAGTGGCCCTGGCGAAGGGTTTCCTGGAGGCCACCAGGACAACACCCACCTAGGGGGACATCCCAAATACTGCAATTGCTGTGTCCTCAGGAGCCAGGCATGAACATGGAGTGACTTGCGGTTTGGATGGACCAGACAGCCTCGATCCTGTGACAGCAGGCCCTTGCAGAGGGGCAGGGGTACTGGGGGTTCCACTGCCAGTTGTTGCAGTAAAGGAAACCATGTCTATCAAGGCCAGAAGGATGCCGCAAGTATTGGAGTGGCCCCCTCCATCTGAAGCTTGATTAGCACTCTCTGAATTAGAGGAAAGGGAAGAAAGGCATATAGGAACTTCCCTTTCCAAGAGAGGGACAATGCGTCTCGCCAGAAAACTTCAGGCCCTGGATTGGGCAAGCAGAAAAGTGGCAGTTTTGCATTGAATGGGGACACAGAAAGGTCCAGCTCTGGATGACCCCACCTGTTGAACAAGTCTTTGACAACTGAGGTCAGCAGCTCCCACCAGTGCATGCTGGATTGTGACCTGGTTAGCTTGTCTGCCAGAACGTTTTGGACACCAGGCACATGGATGATTGACAGTTCTAGACGATGGGCTAGAGCCAAGTACCAAACCCTCATAGTCTCCCTGCAAAGAAATTAAGAATGAGTTCCCCCTGCATGTTTATGTAGTATACTATGCTGAGCAGCCCATCGTCTAGACAGGGGAAGACTTACATTCCTCTCTTTTAAGGGTTGCTGCCACCACTGCTAAGCATTTGGTAATGATCCGTGGTGCAGATGACAAGACAAAGTGCAATACCTAAACTAGTAGTGTTCCCCCTGAAATCTAAACCAAAGTATCTCCTGGGGTGGGGAGGTTTAACCCTGATATACAAGTAAGCATCCTGCATGTCGGGAGCATATCCAGTCCCCTTATTTCAGGAGTGGTAGCAGGCCTTGCAGACTGACCATTCTGAACTGCTTGTACTGAATGTATAAATTCAGACTGCACAGATCCAGAATGGGCCTCAGACGCCCTGTGGCTCTGAGGATGCGGAAGAAATGGGAATAGAACCCTAAGTTCTTTTGATACTGAGGCACTGGTTCTATGGCCCTTTCGCGCAGCAGTGTGAGTATTTCTTCTATTAGCATAGGTACGTGATCTGGAGGATAAACTGGAGGCAGCTCCAGAAGTTCCAGAGTATGGCCCTGTTCTATAAGCTGCAGGACCCAGGCGTCTGTAGTGAGTTACCTCCACTGAATGAGCTGGAGGGAGAAACAACCACCTACCACTACCCCCTGGCTTAATTCTGGAGGTGGGGGGTCGAGGAAAGAGTCACTGTAAAGGGGACCCAGTGGCTGGTGCCACACCTCCACCCCTGGGGCTTTTAGGGTGAGCATCTGCAGTGGTAGTAGGGACTGGTAAAGCAGCCCCTGCTCTACGTTTGCCTTGGTGCCTGGCACCTGACCCAGGTCTGTGGGAAGCTTTTCAAAAGAAGGTTCACTATCTACTCCGAGGCTGGGTGTGGTAGAGGGAGTGGACTGACCTTAAAGTCCTTCCCGAGGCCTGCAGATCATTGAGGATATCATGTACATCTGCCCCAAAGAGCTTTTCACCTCTGAATGGGGCATTCAGAATAAATTACTGGACATCAGCAGCAAACCAAAATACCCTTAACCAGGAGAGCCTTCTGATATACATGCCAGTGGTAGCTGCTCTGGATGAGGCATCGGAAATATCATAAGTAGACCTCAGGAGGTGATTGCTCACATCAACCGCAGTCTGGAGAGCTCTAAGCAGCTCCTGCCACTGAGTACACTCAGGGCGGGACTGGGCCGCTACTTTGGTCTTCTTCTAGAAGATATTCTGGAACTTGATCATAAGGGCCAGATAACTTGCTACTCTAAGGCCCAGAGTGGCAGACGCAAAGGTTTTCTTACCCCAGAGGTCCAGTTTCCTCAACTCCTTATCTGGGGGGAGGGAGCTAAGGTGCTTAGGCACCTTAGTCATATCACAGGCTGCTTTTATCACCACTGAATCAGTCTTAGGTTGGTTGGTGCAAAGAGGCTTTCCTGTGGGGGCCTGGTGTAGTTTGTCTGCTTTTCTGGGCATAGCAGGAATCATATTTGGCCTATGCCAGGTGGCCACAGTGGCATCCCCTAGTGCTGCCAGCAAGGGGGTTACAACCCGGGATGGGGAATCTGAAATCTCTAGATACTCCACCAGATTCTGTCTGGTAACATCTTCTTTGGTCTGAAACCAAATGGCAACCTGAAGCTGCTTCATCATAGAGAAAAATTATGGATCTTCGGGGCGGGGGGGCACCTAGGGGTGTGTACTATGGAGTCTCCACTTCTAGAAGAAACTGTGGAGCCAGACCTGTAAGAGTGGCTCCCATCCACATCCTCCTCTTCCTCATCCTCATCAGGGTGAAGGAGATCAGGATGGTACTCCTGCTCCATGTAGATGTGCTCCGAAGGAGTCAAAGAGGGGAGCAAAGGCATTAACACCCGTGAGGGTACACGGCGTGTCAGCCTTACAGGTGTCGATGCAGGAGCTGATCTAAGCAGTCCTGGCATCGTAGGCCCTGAAGGGGGCAGAAGATGCTGAATAAGGGCCGCAAAAGAAGAGAGCACCGTCTGGACACTGCCAGTGGCCTGTGCAGCCGGAATGGGGTGGCAGAAATCCGGATGCTGACTGTGCGGCCGGAATACCCTGCAGCGTCAATGGGGGTGGCAGAAACCCCAATGTCAATAGGTCATCACCGGGCATAGAGGAACTGGTGTAGCTCACTGCCAGCTGACTATGAGGTTTAGGAGGTTAAAGCGGCAGGGCTTGCAACACTGACTCGGGCAACCCCGATGTCAATGGGCCTTAGAGGACCATAAAAGGTCCGGCGGAACTCACTGCCATAGCCGGCCTTGAGGAGGCTGAGGCCTGAGCGGCATGAGGGGTTGACGCCAAAGCAGTCGATGGTGCTGAGGCAGTCTGCACTACAAGAAGCAGAGACCGGGAGTGCACCGGGGGGGGGGGTATAATCCTTACTCTGTTTCCGCTCCCGGTGTTCCCTGAAGGTTTTTCACAGGCTCTAGGTATCTGGGAACCCAAGTAGTTGTCTGGTGATGGGGTAGAGCTCTTCTCCTGAAGTTCCTTCTCCATTCCGGCTACCTGTTGCTCAAGTAGGAAGGAGCACAGGACCTTCTGAAGATGATGTTGGGTAGCTTGACTTTCAGCTCTGGCAGATCTCGCAGACCTAAACATCATGGCCCCTGCCGAGACAACACACGCAGATGTCGTACTCATCACTGGAATAAATCTTCCTATCACAGTCACAGTAATGGAATAATTTAGTGGATTCTTGCGTTCTTGACATAAATGATGCTGCAATCACTTTAAAATAAAGTGATTCTAACTAGGGAGGAGAAGAATAACAAAACATCGATGAAGTTTTGGCAGTCGACTGTATGACAATGCCTCCGTGGAGTCCTTGTGAGTATGGTCAATGGCGGGGAAAAAAATTGAGGAAGGAGCGGCCACCCATCACCATGTACTAGGGATGTTGGCGATGACGCCGTTGTATGGCCCCTAGTAGATCAATAGAAAACTTTTGATGTTCTAATGCCTGACGGCTTATGGTTCTTTTTTTTTTTAAACTTTATATTTATTATAGAAAAAACAAACATATAGTTATAACACAAGCATTGAAACAGCATATTAAGAAATATTACTCCCACGAAAGCACCACTCCTCTCAGTAAATACACTAACTTCCTTCAAATGCTTCAAGATACATCATATGAGGGTACTTCCAAAAAGATGCATTTAGTACTAATGTCCATCATTTTGCTGCTTACTGAGTCCATGAGCTGCATGGCATAACCAAACAATGCTGAAAAAAGAAACATTTCTTCAGACCTCATCCTCCACCAGTGAGGGAGGTAACTACCACGCTTTACCACTGTAATTAGACACAATCATTATGCCCTTTCTAGAATAAATCGGGCACTTCTCCACATACCCCATACCATCCACTTATGTAGGAACTATTATTAACTTTAAAAAAAAAAGGAACTGATTAACTTGAGCTTAACTTGTAATGGGTATACACTAAACAGTTTAAAGAAAGAAACAATTAGTTGTACCTTGTATTTAAACAACTGTAAACATCAAGTCATTAACAGTGCACTTTACCCCTTAAATAAAAAAAAGGGAACCATCATAGTGTTATTGTTTGTTTAATATTTATAGTCCCAAATGTCTAATCTCAAAATATCCCGATGAGGCAAATGCCCCACCAGGAGCTTTATCGATCAACAAAATGTCCCGATATGTCCTCAGGGTGCATCTTCATCTTCGGAAGATGAGGCATCTCGCTCTCTTTCTCGAGATCTGGGTACCGCATGCCCCTTTATCCATTTCGTGGCCTTATTTGGATCATTAAACAGGTATACTCGGCTCCCATACACAATCCTCAGCCTGACCAGGAAAATAAGCCCATGCGAGATTCCGGCTTCCCACAACATCACCATCATGCCATCAAACTTTTTTTCCTTTTTGGCGGGTTGCATACCCAATGTCTGGAAACAGTCTGACCTGTTCCCCATCAAGCAGGAGAGTTTTTTTGTTTGGGCAAGTGCCAGGAAGAAATCTTTCGAACCAATGCCATCCGTAACCACCACTACCACCCTGGGAGACTCCATGTTGTCCGGTCGACTGCGAGGGTTCACCCGATAGGCCTTCTGCAGGCATTGTACCCAATCAGAGACCTCTGTCCCTAGTTGCTGGATCAGCCATTCCTTAATAAAAAGAAGAAGGTGGTCCCCCTCGCACTCCTTGGGCAATCCCAGGACATGGACATTCGCCTCCTTCGCCTGGTTCTCAAGGGTTTCAAGATGTGATTTCAGGTGGGTATTTTCTTTGATAATTGATGTCACAGCTCCCATCACTGAGTCTGCTCTTTTTGACGCTTCAGCCGAAGTCCCTTGCACATCTACAGTTGCCTCCAGACTAGCCACCCTGTTGGTCAAAATATCAAATTTTTCACAGAGACCTCCGACTGATACTGTTAATTTCTGAGCTTTGCTCCTATCGTCTGGAGGGACTCCTCCGGTGCTGTATCTCCAGTTTCAACAGAAGGGCCTGTCTGAGACCTCGTTGCAGGCAGGCCAGATGAGTTTTTTGAATTTACTCCCTCACTGGCTGCCCTATCTTTACGTGGGTTACCCATTATCAGCAAAGTGTCTTTAGGTACTGATGACACGTAGTCAAGCTCAAGAATTTTGTCAAATCACTTTTTATATTTGATTTAGTTCATATGGATGTCGGAGCTTTACAGAGGAGCTGCCATCTTGCGGGCTCCACAGCACCCCCCGCCCTATGGTTCTATAGGTGTGACCTGATGAAAAAGAGATCCTTGAAGATCTTTTCATACTGTTATCAGTTACTTTTCCTCCGTCATCATTTCAGTAATGGCCTGCTGCCCATTCCCTGTTCTAAAAATCTCTTCCCACCCTCCCACTACCCGGTGTACCGTAGCTAAAGGCTTCCACTCACACTCTGTTCCTGGCTCAGGCTGTGGCTGGTCCTGGAGATGACAGCACTTCTCTGCTCTCTCTTTCTCTCTCTTGCATGCTGGGCAGTACATGCTGAGAGATTTCTGTTATCCCAGCTTTGAGCTGCTTAACTGTACTTTTACCCCAAGCTCAAATGCCATCTTGTCTGCACTGCCACCACTCACTTCTACACTCTCTTAGCTGCCCACCCTCAAATGTCTGCTCATCCCTGAGGTGCTCTGCCACCACTCACTCCCGTGCTCTTCCCAACCAGCAAACACCATGCACATAACAAGGTGAAAGGGGAGGGTAGAAAGATCATGTTGGCACATTATGCACAGCAAGCAGAGGGGCCACACTGTGTATTTATTTATTTGCTTTTGTTAACCGGGTGAGCACACTAGACAACCAAGTGCAAATTTTTTGTACTCTGTTTATTGTAAAAACGTTGTTTGCACTGTTTTTGTCCTCTCTGTGACGAGGTACCTTTGTAAATGAGCCCCTGGCTCAAAGCTTGTAAACCGATGTTCCAATAAATAAATAAAATAAATAAATATTTTCAGGTGCGACCCGGGAGATTACAATGGTACATTCATGAACAGGAAAAACAAGTAAGGTTACATTTAAAGTGCATCAAACAACAAGGTCAGTACAAGAAGACAGCAGGATTTTTTCAATGCCGACAGCAGGTAGGATAACATTAGGGTGGTTTTTACTCTACATTTACTCTACTTCGACTTCAGCAAGGCATTTGATTCAATCCCTCACAGATGCTTGCTGAAGAAGATGAATGATCTGCGTGTGGTTACAGACACAGTACTATGGGTAGGTAAGTGGAAGGCAGCATCGGGTTGTGGCAAATGGGGTCAGGTCAGTAGAAAGGGAGGTCACGAGTGGGGTACCATGAGGATCTGTCCTGGGCCCTGTCTTCTTCAATATGTTCACCAGTGACAGTGGAGAGGGAATCCAGGGCAGGCTGTGTCTCTTCACAGATGACACCGAGCTCTGTGGGAGGATGGATAGCAACAAGAGAATCAAGGATATGGGCAGTGACCTCTTCAATATGTTCATCAGTGACACTGAAGGAGGAATCCAGGGCAGGTTGTGTCTCTTAGCAAATGACACTAAGCTCCATGGGAGGGTGGATAGCAACGAGGGAATCAGGGATATGAGCAGTGACATGCAAAGGCTAAAAACATGGTTTAAGATCTGGCAGTTGAAATTCAACTCATAAGGGAAGATTGCAATCAACCAGTGAAGCCAGGAAGCATTCAGATGGATTCAATCAGAATTTCATTTGTTCGTAGGCTTGCCCCCCCTTCACACCCCAACAGTTTCATCAGCTCCTGCTAACTTTTTCAAGGGGAGGTGGTGCTAAAAATCAAAAGCAGTAAATGCTTAGTATTACATTTCGCTTAAGTTCAGAAGCAAAAAAATTGAGGAGTTCCATGCGTGGTTAAGAAGCTGGTGGGAAGAAAGAGGTTACCACTTTATTCGTGCGTTGGGAGACTTCTGGGAGAGGAAGTTCTTCAAGTACTATGAATTACATCTAACAAAGGAAAGAGTACGAGCCGTGGGCCAAACATATGACGTAAGCATTGGACATTTAAACTAGGAGGGAGGAGCTGGTGGCAAAGGACCCTATCAAAGTCACCTTAAAAGACAGGAACTCAGCTGTAACTCCCCCGCCGGAAAAAGAAACTGATCATGGAATACAAAGAGAGACAAGAAAGGACACAAAGAGAGGTTGATGGAACCAAACAGAAACAGATCACAGCAGTATTCCTACTGAGAAGAGGCCAGGAAAAAAGCTCAGGGTCGGGGGGGAGCAAAAATAGGGGTGTCAGAATGTAGAAAGCCATGAGCACGAACAGCCGCAGTCTGACAAATAAGATCTCAGAACTAATGACCTTGATGTCAGAAGCAGACCTTGATATTGTCGCTGTTACCAAGACATGGTACACAGGGAACCATGACTGGGACATAACTCTGCCAGGGTATGCTTTATTCCATAAATGCGGGGTAGGAAAAAATGGAGGAGTAGCAGCTATTTATGTTAGAGAGGATATAAAAGCTACAGAAGTTCAGGGCATAAGGGATGAAGTGGAGGCACTGTGGGTCACACTGGAAACAGGAAATGGTACTGCCATTTGAGCAGGTATGATCTACAGACCACCAGCACAGGGGAAGGAGCTGGACAGTGAACTAGTGGAAATCATCCTCGGAATGGCAACAAAAGGGGAAATGCTGGTGATGAGAGACTTCAATTTGCCTGATGTCAACTGGAACACCCATACTGCAGCCACAGCAAGGAGCAGAAACATCCTAGAAGCCCTTCAGGAGGCAAGACTCAGACAGCTAGTGGTAGAACACACCCGTCAGGAGGCAATATTGGCACTGGTCCTCACCAAAAGGGACAGAGAGGGGGACATAAAAGTGGAGAGTCACCTGGGATCCAGCGATCACCGTATGGTATGGTTTACTGTGAGGACAGTAGAGAAATCCAGCCACACAGGGGCAAGGGTCTTGTATTTCAGAAGGGCAGATTCTGCAGAAAGTACAGTTACATACGAACTTACCGTAAAAGTGGATCTTCGAGAGAAGCTCTTGCAGCAGGCAGCTCCAGTATGACTGAAGCTGCCAGTCACCAGGACCACACAGAAAACTTCTAGCTAGCAGTCTATCATAGGAGATCACCCCTGCCAGCATCAGCATGCTGATGGCCACCTATCCTATAAAGTGGCGGTTCCCGAGACCTACCTCAGTTCTCCTGCCGGAGACCCCAGCACAAAAAGGTGAAAATGGAGAACAAGAAAAGTAAACTGGTCCTGGGCAACCCAGATATGGTATGTAGGGAAATTGGTCACTCGATCGGGGTTATTATCTTGTAGCTATCTCCAACATCAGTATGAACTCCCACAATCCTCCAGTCCATATTATTATAAATTAAAAAACTCACTCCTCTCATATGAAGACAGTTTAACTAAATTAGCAGAGTCTCCAAACTCTTTGACAATACTTATTAAAGCAGGTTAAGAAGGGCAAGAACAGCCACACCTTGTTAGCCAATTATATAAAGCCCTCAAACATTACAAAAAAGATTCTACCGACTATATTAGGAAGGCCTGGGTCTTGGAGATTGCAGAAGAGATAACTAGTGATCTATGGCAAACATACTCCCTTCAGGCTCTCAAAGTTTTGAACTCTTCTTATTGGCAGGAGTTTGCTTGGAAATCCCGGATCCATTTCTTCAGACCCCACCTCTGTGACTGCCAAATACTGTGGCTCTGCAATGGGAGTATGCTGGAGAAAGTGTGGTCATCCCTCAGCTAACATAACCCTTATACTGTAGAACTATCAATGATCGCTGCAAAATAAATGTCGCTATAATCACGCTTTCCCTTTAAGCGCGATAGTAGTTTTACAGTGGTCATTCCTTGCATTTTTCAGCAGACCACGTGGTGCTGTTTCTAGGGAACAGTGTTTGCTTCAGTCGGCATTCACAACACAGAACACAAAATAGGGAGACTTTGAAACATTCTTGGTTGTTTCTGGGGCAATTTTTTAATTTTTTTTGTTTTACATGCCACAGTGAAGGATTATTTAAACAAAATAACGAGTCGATGGGTTTTCTTTTTCTTGTCGACGAGGTCAAGACAGCAACTCTCTGGCTCTCACGCTCGCCTTGTCTTCGCTTCCACTTGAGTGTGGGTGAGTCAGCTTCCCTTTACTCTAAAAAATAAAGGAGGGAGAATCAGTTTGTGACAGACAACAAGGATAGCGGAATACAATAATGTTGTACAGTACTAACTGTGTTGTGCCTTTAACTTCACCCGATCTGTTCCTTTTCCTAGTTCTTGCTCTTGCTCTGTTGTGGACACAGGATGGGGGGGGGGGTAAATTACTTATGTTTAACCAACAAAACACAACAAACTTAGTATTGTAAGTAGAATTACAATCTAAACAGGGATTGTGTGCTTCCAGTATCCCTGGCTGGCAAAAACCCTGTACACAGTCGTCCTTGCGAGTAGAAAGCCTTGCTATGCTTGTCACAAGCCATTGTGCATGGCATGCTTTAAGTAAAGCTGATTTCAGATCCACTTTAACAGAGCTGCTGTCCCCCACCTTTAGCTGCTTGGAAATCTGCTCAACATACCACTCTGTAAATTCCGTCTTAAGTAGATCCTTAAAGATTTTGTCAATGGAAATGTCCAGCGGCTGCAGCATGTCTGTGCAGGATGCTGGTACAAAGATGGGGATAATTTGTTGTTTCTCAAAGTTCTCAATAACTTCAGGTGTTGTATGGTCTCTGAATAAATCTAGTACAAGGATAGCTCGCTGCTCATCTGGCAGATCCATCTGGACTTTAGTGTTGTTAATTTATGGAACGATAACAATGTTGGTGTACTCGATGGTGGTCAGTGAGTTAGCCCAGTGGTTTTCACTGTGGGAAATAACCCAGTCAGCGGGGAATATAAACTTGGGATGGCACTGACAAGTTTTACCTTGGTAGATGACTTGTGGGGGGAGGTACTGCCCCGATAAGGAACAGCATAACACCATGGTCACCTGCCTTTTGTCACCGAGACCAGCTACCTCAATTTGTTTTTTTTTCCTATGCTGTCCATTGTCCACTGAGAGCATGGAAGTAAATTTACTCCGGTTTCATCCAGGTTAAGGACCAACTCCTGAGGCACCAGCTCCTGCTTAGTGGCTGTAGGAATACGGTGCAAAAACTGCGCTTTCAGCTCGTCTTTTGTGGGGTTTTCAGCCATTTCAGCAGTGACATCTTAGCAGATACAGCAAGTAATGCTGATAAGAGGGCAGGAAAGGTACTGCATTTGTAGATGGCATTATATGACACTGTTTAGTGGCAGCCAGTAGCAATGCACGATGGCAGCCAGCAACAATGCGCGATGTTACAACTGCGCACTACCAGATTCAAACGCATGTGCGTGATAAAAACTTTACGTGATCATTAATAGTTCTACAGTATTATGAGAATGTCCTAAGCTGGGCCCTTTTTGTATGGAGATCCTCACAGAATTGAAAGACCTTTTTGGTTTCCACGATCTGTTCACCCCCGTGTATATCTTAACAGACACCCCCCCAACAAGGTCAGAAGATTTCCACGCTCATACGCAAAATAATTATGATTTTGATTCTGGCAGCTGAAACGGCTATTACGAAATGCTGGCACACTAAGAGTGTCCCCACAAAAGAATGCTGAAGAGCCCTGACATATTACATTTATAGCTTGGACAGATTAATAGCTAATATTAATTTGCACTAAATCATTTCAGACTTTCTGGCATGCATGGGTTAATTATCAAGCTCTTCATTACCCTGACTTTGTTCCATAACTAACCATCCCATTCTTTCTCTATCTGTGCAGAGGGGCTGATTACTCAGCCCATTCTAATTGAATGATTCCTTTCCTAGAAAGAGGATATACTGTCCCCTAATTTCATGCTCTCCAATCCTCTGTATTTCTTCACTTACTAATTGTTTCTGACTTACTTTCCTGTCTTGATAACAGGCTCGGGCTTAACCATGTAAGTTATAGATGTTTTCACTCCCCAACTATATCTTTATTATAGGCTCCACATAAGGCTAACAGCATTTCCTTATATAAAGACCTCCCTGCAGGGAGGAACTTTAAGCAGATGGTATAACAATTTTGAAAATAAAACACAACCACAAGAAGCTATATATCATAATAAACTTTATTTTTGGTTTTTTTGTTACAGCATAGATGATAGATGAATAACATTACCACTCTAGCTCTTAAATCTTCTTTATAATCTTCTCTGATCTGATCAAGGGCACTGATATACTTTATTGAACCAGACATTACTATATTAGAGTTACTGATATCCTGAACACTATGTCTTAGCTTTTAAATGTATTATGTATATAGTCTCACCACTTTCTGTATAAATGCAAAACTCTTTTAATAAAATGGCAATTTAAAAAAAAAAAAAATGGAGAACTTGAGGTGGTTCCTCAGAGCCGAGGAAATGAAGAAGAACAACTGCGAAGGAGAAGCAGCTACCGGGGGAAAGAGGGAGGGGAAAGCAGCACCTGTTACAAGAGCTCCTCTTGAAGATCTACTGCTACGATAAGTTCTTACCTCATGGGGGCTCTTGCAGCAGGCAACACCAGTAGGAATGAGTCCCAAGCAGTACCGGAACCATACCCAAGTGGCAGCCGGGAGGAGGCAGAAGATATCAGCACAAAAATTTAGGAAAGTAGGCCCTGAAGGACAGAGAGTCCGAAACTGGCCCTGCATCTGGCGGCAATGTCCAGCCTGTAGTGATGGACAAAAGTGTGAACAGAACTCCAAGTGGCAGCTGCACAGATGTCTGCAGCAGACACATTCCTGAAACAGGCGGTAGTGGCAGCCATACCTATGGGGGAATGACCATTGACCGCCCCAGGCAAGGGTTTGTTGTACTAAAGGTAACAGTAAACAATACAATTTGCCCACCATTTCGACAAACACTGTTTCAAAACAGGTGCCCTGTCTCTTTTGGGGGCAAACAAAACAAAACAACTGATCAGTTTTTCTAACCAGATGGGTGCAATCTGTGTAATAGCAAAGTACCCTATGAATGTCCGAAGTATGCAGTAAGGCCTCCCTCCGACTAGAATACTTAGGGAAATAAGCAGGCAGGTGGATGAACTGGTTTAGAATGAACTCAGACACCATCTTAGGCAAAAAAACAGGTTACTCACCTGTAACAGTATTTCTAGGGGTGGTATATGATGTTCATCCACATGGACCCACCTGACCTCTCTTGGCTTTGGCACACACAACTGCTTCCAGCGGGCAAGATCTGTCATCATGGGGCAGAGCCGAAGGAGTTACCACCTGGGTGGGTGGGAGGAGCCAGCTTGAAGACCTGTAACAGTAGTTCTAGGAATGGTATATGATGTTCATCCATGCTTCTGGCAGTTGCCTTTCAATTTAAGACTTGCCGGAAACGACTTCGCATCATATAGCACTCCTAGAAAGTACAGTTACGTATGAACTTACTGTAACAGTAAATCTTCCGAGGACTCTCTCTTGCAGTAAGTTATTACTTATGGGAGTATCCACCAGGTGGCGCTGTCACACGGCAGCTTCTTCTAGCAGTCTTCCATGGGGGCCGTCCACATGACATCACTTCCTGTGGATGTATATAAGAGTGGGTGGCACCCAGTACCCTCTGTTCACCGTCGGCGAGCACGGCCTGGATCGGGGTAAACGAGGACCAGAAAAACAAGAACAGCGATCCCACCCGTCCTGAGTTGCAGATTCAAGGCGAAAAGGCAGGGGGATGGAGGGCGGGGTACTTACTGCAAGAGACAGTCCTCAGAATATCTACTGTCATGGTAAGTTCTTACATAACTGTACTATCTTCTAAGGACTGGTCTCTTGCAGTAAGTCATTACTTATGGGAGATTAGGAAGCAGTAAAATCCAAATGGGAGGAAAAGCAAGGCAGGAAGCTGGGTCAGAGGGCAAGCCTGCTAGTGGAGCCCTTGCAAAATCCAGCTGTCCACGAAGCCAAAGAAGGAAACTTCACAATAAAATGCCAACTTCAACTGCACCCGCTCTGGCAGTTAGGCCAAAGGTGGGGAGGACAACGGGTATGATACTGAGTAGAAATGTCAACTGCAAATCGCACCCCCAGAGGCAGATAGGCTGGGGTGGGGTGAGGACAATATGTTTGATATGTAACAGAAATGTCCAACTCAAACCTCTTCCGTGCAGGCAGATAGGCCAATGATTAGGCAAAGATATTTGGCATGAAACTAGGAGAAATGTCAACTCAAACCACACCCGCTCAGGCAGAAAGGCTCAAAGGTGGATGAGGACAGCATGCAGGAGGCATGATGTAGAAAGAACTGTATGTGGCCAGGCACAGTGATTCATCCTGACAAGGCAGAGGTCGACAGGTTCTGGAGAGGAAATATATAAGTAGAGCGGATCAGATAGTAGAAAAAGGAGCACCGGTGAAAAACATCCCGGACGGGCAGAGGAAGAAACATAGAAGTTGATGGCAGATAAGGATCACAAGGCCCATCCAGTCTGCCCATTTCTTTTTCTGTCTTATGAATGTGCCATCGGCTTTTGCTCCGTCAATGGCCTATCAATTCATACTGATCTGTATTGCTCCCTTGTGCCTTTCCCATGCCAGTTTGAAGTCTTGCACTGTATTCATATCCACCACTTCTTGAGGTAGGCCATTCCATGCATCCACCACCCTTTCTGTGAAAAAGAACTTCCTCACATTACCCCTTAATTGGCCTCCCTCTAATCTCACGCTGTGTCCTCTTGTCCTGCTAGTTTTCTTATATTGAAACATGTTAGACTGTTTCACCTTGTTAATGCCCTTAAAGTGTTTGAATGTTTCGATCATATCACCTCTCTCCCTCCTTTGCTCTAGGGTATACATATTAAGCTCTGTTAATCTGTTCTCATATGTTTTCTGATGCAGTCCCTGCACCATTTTGGTTGCCTTTCTCTGGACTGCCTCAATTTGGTTAATGTCCTTGTGAAGGTATGGCCTCCAGTACTGCACGCAGTACTCCAGATGGGGCCTAACCAGTGTCTTGTAAAGAGGGATTATTACTCTTCCGACTTGTGATACCCCTACTAATACACCCCAACATCCCTCTAGCCTTACCTACTGCTTTAGTGGTCTGCTTGGATGATTTCAGGTCATCGGTGATGATGACGCCCAAGTCTCTTTCTTCCCTTGTGACTGCCAGCAACTCCCCTCACAGCCTATAGGTGGGTTCAGGGTTTCTCATCCTTATGTGCACGATCTTGCACTTCTTTGCGTTAAACTCCAGTTGCCACTCTTCCATTTTGCTAGTTTATCCAGATCTCTTCTCATTCCACCCACCCTATCTGGATCATCTACTCTGTTGCAGATCTTGGGGTCATCTGCAAACAGACAAACCTTACCCTCCAGTCCATCTGCAATGTCACTGATGAAGATACTGAAGAGGACTGGCCCCAGGACCGATCCCTGAGGTACCCCACTTGTGACTTGCATCTCTTCTGACTGTATACTGTTTACTACCACTCTCTGTTTTCTGCCCGTCAACCAGTTTGCCACCCAGTTGACCAACTACTGACCCACCCCGAGCCTACCCAGCTTATTGATCCATCTTCTATGTGGAACAGTATCGAAAGCTTTGCTGAAGTCAAGGTGGGCGACATCAACTGCTCCCCTTTGGTCCACCACTCTGGTTACCCAGTCAGATAAATCTATGAGATTAGTTTTACAGAACCTTCCTTTTGTAAACCCATGCTATCTTGGATCTTGTGCTCCTATGGATTCCAGGTGTTGCACTATCCTTTCCTTAAGGAGTGCCTTCATAACCTTGCCCACTACTGAGTAAGATTGACTGGTCTGTAGTTCCCTGCCTCCTCCCTGTTACCACTCTTGTGGAGCGGGATCACATGATCCCTTCTCCAGTCTTCTGGAGCCTCTCCTGTGCTCAGAGACTCACTAAACAGTTCTGATAATGGCTCTGCTAGTTCCACCCTTAGCTCCTTTAGTACCCTGGGATGTATGCCATCAGGTCCCATTGCCTTGTCCACCCTGAGCTTATTGAGCTCTTGTAGACACTTTGTGAAGGGACTAGTGCACACCTCCCTACCCCCTATGTCCATGGTGCTGAGTTGTGGGCCCTGCCCTACCTCCTCTTCAGTAAATACTGAGCAGAAGTATCTATTTAGGATAGATGCTTTTACATGGTCCTCCTCCTCACATGCCCCCTTATCCCCTTTGATCTTAGCAATACCCCCTCTGGACTTTTTCCTTTCACTAATGTATCTATAGAAAGTCCAGTCTCCTTCTTGTACTGTTTGTGCTAGTGTTTCCTAAGTTTGGGCCTTTGCCTGCCTTACTGCTTCCCTTAGGGAAGTTTGGTATGCCTCCCTATCTTCATCCTGCTGTGTTCCCTTATATTTCCCGAAGGCCAGACTTTTAGCTCTGACCTTTTCTGCTAATGTTTTTGAGAACCAAGGTGGTTTCCTTCTTCTTTTGCACTTCCTTTTCTCTCTAACACAATGGGATATTGCTTCAAGTATTGCATATTTAATGCTTGCCCACTTTGCCTGTACCCCCTCACCTGTATTTCTTTTCACCAGGGCTAGCTTAACTCTGTTGGCCATCTTATCAAACAACAACTGAAGGGCTCCAGTAGGGAGAGTAGCAGGAGTTCCAATCAGATCTGCATGGAGGACTGAAGCATCCAGTCCGGGAGCAAGCCTCCAAGAAAACAAGAGTTCCCCGGGCGCCTCCAAGGCCTGCAAGAGGTGGAGGGGGATCTAAAAAGTGGTTTAGGGAGCAGAAGCAGGTCCCACTCCGCGTGAGGGGTGGGTACGCCATGGAGAGGAGACTGAGCTGCCCCCTGGAGGCCCCATCATGTCCCCGAGAGGTAACCCGTAGGGGGCAAGTGATCGAGATGGCCCACCCACAAGGCATAGGGGTGGGACTTGGGCATGATAGACGCCCTGAACAGATCGAAGACTATGCCTCGAAGCCTTAAGGGAATCCAGGATGGACTGAACACTAGGTCCAAACAGCAGATTCCCAGAAAAGGGGGCATCGGCGACGGACAGCTGGACATCAGGTGTCACACCCAAAACCCGCAGCCAGGCAAAGCACCGAAGAGTGACGCCTGCAGCCGAGAGGCCGGCCGATGCGGCAACCGCATCGAAGCATGCACGGTGCAGGTGACAGGAAAGGGAGGACATGGCGGACAGCGGCTGAGCCAGCCTGATCGACTGAGGGGACAAAAGCAAGTCGGACAGGAGGTTCAAAGCTGAGGCACTAAGTGTGCGAAGGTACCAGACCATGTGACCCAGATAATTAAGAATACGAAGTAGCAAAATATTGGAGGTATAAACCTGAATGCCAAAGAAATCCATTCGCCAAGAATCAGCATCCAGCAGCACGGAACTGGTATGGCAAGGTCGAGTGGTCCGGTCATGGGCTGCTGCCCTGACAACCGAGTCCGCCACAGGGGTGGTGGACAAGTAGGGGTGGTCAGGAGGGGCATAGTAGAGCCAATCAGGGCCACAAGGGGCAGGCTGAGTGGAAGCAGGATGAGACCAAATACGAGACAGTGCGTTAAAATACGCAGGAATCAAAGGCGAGACCACCATGGCAGGCTCCTCGTGAACGTCGAGGTAGGAAGCCATGACCCGACTAAAGGAGTCTTGATCCATGGCACAGAAGCCAAAAGCGTGCTGGATCTGCAACATGAGCTCCGTGAAGGAGGGATCCGGGAGTGAGGAGGGATCACGGGGTTCAAGCGGGGCAGCCTCCAAAAGGGAGAACGCAGACTGCAGGGAACCAAGGTCCCCAGGGTCCGAGAGGTCCCCACCAGGAATATCCCCCACAAAAGGATCCCCCTCCTGGAATCCCCATAAAGGGAGTCCTCATAAATGGGAGGAGGGGGGGACAAGGCGGGAAGCGCTGGACTCAGGTGCAAGCACTCGGGCGAAGGGGAGGGGGGAACGGGACAAGGCCGGACCCTGATCCATGATCCGCAGGACCTCCATCACAATGCAGGCGATGCCCAGAACTTGAGACAGGGGAAGGTCCAGAGTCAGAGGACGCCCAAGGGTGGCACCAGGAAGAGGGCGAGTCAGCCCGGGAACCACCAGCCCCCTTGGTCTGGGACTGGCAGAGGAGCAACAAACCCAGGGCGGGGTCCATACAGCAGGGCCGAAGGCCCAGAAAAAGTCACAATTGAAGGGCGAGAAATGGGTGACGGGGAAGGGAACCCCCAAGTCGCCAGAACATTGTGACGGGACACGCGGGGCGGGGGCATGGAAACAGAGCCCTGAGCAGGGGAACCTGGGTGGAGCCCATCGTCGATGAGGGAAGGAGCCCTGTCGACGAGAGAAGGAGGAGAGGCCCCACTGTCGACGTTGGAATCATCCCCATCGATGAGGGATCAGAAAGAAGCCTCTCCGTCAATGGGCGAAGCCGTCCCATCGACGAGGCATGCAAAGCATGCCATCCCGTTGATGGGACAGGCAGCTCCGTCGACGAGGAATGCTTCGTTGATGGAGAATACAACAACTCGTCGTCCCGTAGATGGGAGAAGAGCTCCCGTCGACGAGGGAGAGCAAGGAACACGTGACGTCGATGGGGGAAGCATCCCCATAGACGTGGAACGTTCCGTCGACGGGGCAACACTGCCCGTCGACAGAAGATGTTCAGAAACAAGCTCTGTCAATGGGACGAGGCCCGTTGAAGACATAACAAGCCCATCAGGCTCTATCGACCTGGGGAGTATCACCCTGGACGAGGAATGCACCATCAACGACGAAGGAGCCATCGTCAACGGACCAAGGCGGAGGGAGTGTAAGGAGTGCAAACCCCCTTCCTTCCTATGCTGGGAACGAGTGCCCTTAGCTGGGGAGCCTTGAAGGTGACCCCGCCCCCGAACTACATTCCAGCATGGCTGGTTGATCAGCCAGAAGGAAGACCCAAGACCCAGCAAGAGTGCCTGGGCCTGGGATCAGCAGGTGTACCGTGATCACATATGGAACACCGGGCCTGCTGTATAAATGAAGTCTGTGGTCACTGTGTGGAGCACAGGCCCGGACCTAGGAGTTTTAGTAAGCCAGAGGCCCGGCAGAGAGAAGAAAAATCAGGCTGGGCCAAGGTATCAGCCCTAGTGAATCCCCAGACCCAGAAAAAGTGGCTGGGCCTGGGATCAGCAGGGGTGCTGTGAGTGGGTCACAGGCCTGCTATGGAAGTCCGGGGGTACTGAGAGCAGGTCCCGGACCCGAAGATAGAAAGTCGGTTCAAGTTCGAGTCGAAGACTGCAACCCAGGAGGTCAGGAGAGCTGAGTATGTCAGCTGAAGCCGGTAGGAAAATGAACAAATGGTACTGGGGGCCGCCCACTCTTATACACATCCACATGAAGTGATGTTGTGTGGACGGCCCCCATGGAAGACTGCTAGAAGAAGCTGCCGTGTGACAGCGCCACCTGGCGGATATTCCCATAAGTAATGACTTACTGCAAGAGACCAGTCCATAGAAGATCTACTGTTACAGGTGAGTAACCGGTTTTTCTAGGGACGTGGATATGATGTTCTACCCACACTTCTGGTAGACTCCTAGCAGTTCTCCATGAGGAAGGAGGTAAGGTGCACACTCCCTAGTTAGGGAACAGAGACTGGAGAACTGAGGCCCCAAAACCAGCATCCCGGCGTGACTCGAGGTCAATGTGGTAATGGGAAATAAAGGTGTGTGCTGACCTCCAGGTAGCAGCCCTGCAGATTTCCAGAATAGGGACATCTCTGGAAGCAGCCACCAAGGCAGTGGTATGATGGGTGGACTGAGTCCTTAGCCCTCCTGCTGCTAGTTTCTGGCAGAGGGAATCCTGCTTTCAGAGCAAGCAGACGATTAAAAAAGCTACAGAATCTTTTACTGATAAATCACTTCTATCTCAGCAGGAGTCAGTGCCTGTTGGGATTAAGCAAACAGTTACTTTATTAGAAGCAGGGGGTTTCATTTAAGTAAAAAAAAAAAAAATAATAAAGTCACTGTGTGTTTCTCTGTTTGGGGAAAGGGGCTGTATCATGTGTTTCTCTGTTTGGGGAAAGGGGCTGTATCAACTTAGTTTGCTAAATCAGGAGCAGAGCAGAGAAGTTAATTGGGGGTGTGGCTTGAGCAGTAGAAAACCTGCTGTCTCCAATTACAGCTTCCTGCTGCTAGTTTCTGGCAGAGGGAATCTTGCTTTCAGAGCAAGCAGCTGACTAAAAACGATACAGAACTTCTTTCTAATTGCCCTCCTTCCCACCCCTCCACGCTAAGTCAGTTCTACTTTTATAGCCACTGGATTTGATTGACAACAGGAACTTCCTGACTGGCAGTAGGAAGGGAAGGATCACTGAGACACATTAGTTTCATCAATCTTGAAGGGAAAAGAAAAAATAGCTCTTTCTCTCCCCCCCAGCTGCTGGAGGTCTGAGTCCAAGCAAGGGGGAAGGAGACTACTGAAGACTACAGGAAGTTCCTGTCCCAGAACAGGAAGGGTGAGAGTTGTAAGGGTACATAGGCAGTAGGAAAGTAAGTGGAAAAATACATGGGGGAGGGGAGAGTAAACATAAAAAGCAACAGGAGAGGGGACACAAAATAAGTCATGATGGGAGTGGTGCAGTACAATGGCTGTGGGGTGGCAGTGTTCCGGGAGACATTCTGGAGGCTGCGATGCTGCCCTATTTGCAGGCACCTCTCTGGTCTGAGGGAGGAGGTTGCCCGTCTCCAGGATGACCTAGCTAGGATTTGTGAAACCTCTTCCCCCAACCAGGAACCACCAGGGTGACCGCCGCTACCTCAGAGGCTGTCAAGAAAGAGGAGTGGTTGGACAAAGGTGGGCTCAGGGAGGGAGAGGGTGCTGGAACAGAGGTGCATCCCTCCAGCGGTACCTCTCCACAATTCATATGCTGTTCTGGCGAAGAGTGGTTCCTCTATGGAGGCACCTGCAGTGGAGACCAAGGAGGATGCTGGGAACCTCCACAAAAGAGACCCCCCAGGAGGGTGGCATGAGACCCCACAGGGGAAGGAAACAACTCCTGGTGGGGAACTCAATCATTGGGGGGTAGAAGTGGGGGAGGAAGGGGAGAGGGAGGAAAGGTGCCTGCCTGGCGCCATGGCTCAGAGGGACAGGATGCGAATCCTCAGGATCGTGGGAGCAGCTGCACGAGGGAGGGAGCTGGATGTCACTGTCCACCTAGAGACAAATGATCTGGCTGGGAATGGGATCAGAACAGTACAAGAGGAGTTTGTAGAGTTTAGGAGGGGCATTAGACAAGTAGCACATATGGTAACCTTCTCAGAGGTGCTGTCTCTCTATGGCAAGGATGATGTTAGGGTACTCCGCACCATGGGATTCAATGAATGGTTGAAAAACTGGCGAGAGCTCAGGGTTTTGACTTCACTGGGGACTGGGGAGCCACCTGGAGGGATGCAGGCCTATACTGGCACGATGGTCTGCATTTGTCCGGGGGGAGGAACCAGGATCCTAGGTGATAGGTTTAAATGCTTCATTGGCAAGCACTTAAACTAGTCAAGGGGGGAAGCACTGAAAAGGAGCAGGGAAATCCCAGCCTCCCCCTACAAAACACAGTAATTAGCAAGGTAAACACCAAGGTAGAGAAGTCATTCGGGAGCAGGACAGGGGTAAATGCAAAAAAAGGCAAAGGCAGTAAGGACAGAGATGGGGCTAAAAGGGGTAAGGCCATCAAAAAATGGGGTAGTGATGAGTACCAATGCCCGTAGTCTGTGTAACAAGCTCCCTGAACTAGTAGCCTTGATGGAAGAGGGATGTCTGGAAATTGTGGCAGTCACTGAAACATGGTATACGCAGAACCATGACTGGGATGTCAACATACCAGGATACACAGTCTACAGGAGGGACAGGGAGAGTAAAAGAGGAGGAGTAGCTCTCTATGTAAGGGGGGGGGGGATTAAAACAACAGAACTAAAGAGTAAACATGAAGTAGATGAGTCACTATGGGTCACCCTGGAGACAGAAAAGAGCACCACAATCCTCATGGAGGTTGTGTACAGACCCCCATCTCAGGGGGAGGGAGTGGACAACGAAATGATAGAAGGCATCCATAAAATGGCAGAAAAAGGAGTGATATTGTTAATGGGGGACCTGAATATGTCAGATGTTAACTGGAGCACCTTTGCTGCAGGCACATCCAGGAGCAGGGTTATTACTGATGCCCTACAAGGGGCATGCCTCAGACACCTAGTGTTGGAACCCACTTGGGAGGGAGCTATCTTAGACCTGGTAGTCTCAAATGGGGATAGAGAAAGGATCTCGGATTTAGAAGTGGGTAGCCATCTGGGAACAAGCGACTACCAAGCAGTGTGGTTCACAATAAACACAGCCATACAGTCAAGCCATACAAAAGCAAGAGTACTTGACTTTAGGAGGGCTGACTTTGGAAAAGTGAGAGAGTGCCTCAGAAAAGCACTAGTAAACGGGCAAGAAGGATGGGTGGAGCAGCAATGGGGAATAATCAAAACAGCCATTCCAGAGGCAACAAGCCTTTGTGTGAAGCGAATCAATAAAACAAAATGAAGGAAAAAAATGCTATGGTTCTCAAGAGGTGGCAGGGAAGGTTAAGCAGAAAAGGATAGCATTCAGGAAATATAAGGAAACACAGGAGGAGCAGGACAGAGAACGTTATCAGTTAAAGCAGAAGGAGGCAGGGAAGGCAGTCAGAATAGCAAAGGCCCAAACCGAAGAAAAGATAGTCAATTCTGTTACGAAGTAGGATAAAACCTTTTATAGGTACATTAGGGAGCAAAGAAAGACCAAGGGAGGGATACAGAGCCTTAATAAAGGGGAGGGAATGTGGACAGTGGGTGAGAGTGAAAAAGCAGGGATACTGAACAAATATTTCTGCTCAGTATTCACAACAGAAGGGGGGGGGAGGTATCCAAACCAAACAAGAGAAACACACTGTATAGGAGGGGGGTGATACCAGTCCATTCACAGAAAAAAAGGGTTTTGAAAGAACTCTTGAAACTGAGGGTGGACAAAGCAATGGGGCCTGATGGGATTCACCCCAGAATTCTAAAAGAACTAAGGGTAGAACTAGTGACACCACTGACTAATCTCTCTAACAAATCATGGGAGGATGGGGCGGTACCTGAGGACTGGAGGAGGGTGGATGTGATTCCACTTCACAAAAGTGGGAGCAGGGTAGAGGCAGGAAACTACAGACTGGTTAGTTTGACCTCAGTGGAAGGGAAAATGATGGAATCATGTCTGAAGGAAAGAACTGTTGAGTACCTAGAGGCTAGTGGAGCACAGGACCCAAGGCAGCATGGATTCACAGTGGGAAGGTCATGTCAGATGAATCTAATAGATTTCTTTGACTGGGTGACCAAAGTAATAGGCTAAGGAGTGGCTGTGGATATGGCCTACCTAGATTTTAGCAAGGCATTTGACACAGTCCCACACAAAAGATTAATATACAAGTTAGCCAGCCTTGGAGTGAGTCCCAAGGTGGTAGCCTGGATAAAAAATTGGCTGGACAACAGGGCGCAAAGAGTAATAGTAAATTGAGTTCACAGTGAAGAAAGGAGGGTAACTAGTGGGGTACCGCAGGGTTCAGTACTGGGACCAGTCTTCTTTAATGTCTTTATAAGTGACACTGGAGAGTACCTGGAAGGAAAAGTACGTCTCTTTGCAGACGACACAAAGATCTGCAACAGGGTTGATACACAAGATGGGGTGGAAAGGATGAAAAGGGACTTGGCAAGGTTGGAGGAATGGTCAAATGTATGGCAGCTCAGATTCAATGCAAAGAAGTCAAGGTAATGCACCTAGGAAACAAAAACCCAGGGGAAGAGTACACAATGGGGGGTGAGATACTAACAACAAAAATCGAAAGGGACCTGGGAGTAATTATATCAGATGACCTTAAGGTGGGCAAGCAATGTGAGATGGCAGTAAGGAGGGCTGGGGGGATACTGGGATGCATAGGGAGAGGCATCAACAGTAGAAAACAGGAAGTTGTTATCCCTCTGTACAGACAGTTGGTGAGACCCCATCTGGAGTATTGCGTTCAGTTCTGGAGACCCCATCTCCGCAAAGACATAGACAGAGTGGAGGCAGTTCAGAGGAGGGCAACCAAAATGGTGCAGGGTCTGCACCAGAAGACATATAAAGAGAGACTACTGCAGCTTAATATGTATACCCTCGAGGAAAGGAAGGAGAGGGGGGACATGATAGAAACTTTTAAGTACCTCAAGGGAATTAACAACATCCAAAAGGGTAGCATCTTTCAGAAAAAGAGATGTGAAAGAACAAGGGGGCACAATTTGAAGATAGAGGGGGGGAAACGACTCAGAGGTAATGTTAGAAAGTATTTTTTCATGGAGAGGGTTGTGGATGCATGGAACAGCCTTCCTGAGGAGGTTGTGGATTCAAGAACAGTGGGGGAATTCAAGAATGCATGGGACAGACATAAAGCAATTCTAGCAGGGGGTAGGAAGAAGTAAGCTGTTGCTTAACTAGAATCTGCAGCTTATCCATTAGGTAGGGAAATGAGCAGACTAGGTGGGCCAAGCGGTCCTTATCTGCCATCAAATTCTAAGTTTCTGTGTTTCTGGGAGGCTCCCTACCCGCCAACCTATAGCAGAGATCGATGCAGGATACAATCCACCTGCCAATCGTCCATTTAGCTGCCAGTCTGCCAGGTATGGCTTTAGCGAAGGTGACAAATAGCTGGCGAACCTCTCCCTGAACTTCAGCTGTGCTGCACTCCTTATAGAAGGGAAGCACTCGCAGCAGGTCCAAAGCATGGAGCCTTTGCTCGGCCTCTGAGGTGTGACTGGTGAAATACATCAAGAGATTAATCACCTGGTTAAGGTGAAACTCTGACACAACATTTGGGAGGAACTTCAGGTTGGTGAGCAGTACAACCATGTCCTGGCGGAAGACCAAGTAAGGAGACTCCACCGGAAGTGTCTGGAGCTCACTGATCCTTCTGGCAGACGTGATAGCCACCAAGACGGTGGTCTTCCATGACAGATGAGACATGTCACACCTGTGCATTGGTTCGAAAAGCTTGTACATGAGCTTTGCCAAAACCAGCAACAAGTCCCATGGTGGTGGTGGTTCATGCACCAGAGGGGACATGTGATCAAGGCCTTTGAAAAAACGCCAGACCACCTTCTCCAGTGCCACTGACTGTGGACCAGCCCGCATCTGGTAAGCAGAGATGGCTGCCAGGTGCATCTTAAGCATCGTCGACCGAAGGCCCATCAAGGATGCTAGCCAATGGACAGGACAAGGGGTCCAACCCCTTGCCCTGGCACCAAATGGAGAACCTCTTCCACTTGAAGGCATAGCATTTCCTGGTCGACTCCTTCCAAGATGCCTCCACAAAGGTGAGGACACTTTCGGAGAGACCTAAAGCCTGAAAATCTAGCTGCTCAGGAACCAGGCTGTCAGGTGCAGGGAGTGAAGGTCCGGGTGGAGTACCTTCCCTTGATTGATGGAATCCAGGTCTGGGCATAGAGGAAGATGCCTCGAAGCCTGCTGCTGAGGCTGAGGAGATAAGGTTCCAGAACTGGCAGGGCCAGTCCGAAGTCACCAGGATCACACCTGTGCCTTGTCCCTCCTGGCCCTGAGCAACACTTTGTGGTTCAAGGGAAGTGGAGGGAAGGCACAGAAGAGGCCTGGGGTCCAGGGCCTTGAGAAGGCATCCCCCAACAGCGTTCCCTGCTGAAGGGGGAGGGCACAAAACAGCCTCAGCTTTGTGTACTCCCTGGAGGTGAACAGATCCACCTGAGGGGTGCCCCACTGGGAGAACAGACTGTGTACTACCTCTGGGTGGAGAGATCACTCATGAGACGCCTCGCCCACATGGCTGAGAGCATCCTCTAGCTGGTTGGAGGCCCCTGCCACATGGATGGCTAGGAGATTGGCCTCCAGGCTGTGCACGAGGGGCCATACATGGACAGCTTCCTTGTACAGTGTCAAGGAGTGCATCCCGCCCTGCTTGTTGAGACAGTACATGGTCATGGTGTTGTCCATCTGGACCTGGACCACCTGACCCCGGATGTGCGGAGCGAATGCAGTCAGCGCCAGCTGAACTGCTCGGAGCTCCAGCAGGTTGATGTGGTATCGGGACTCCTCAGGGGTCCAGAGCCAGTGGACTCTGTGGTCTCCCAGGTGGGCACCCCAGCCCATGAGAGAGGCATCAGTCATCAGGATGACTGTCAGCTCTGGGCAGACAAACAGGATCTCTTCCTGCACATGCTCTGGGACTAACACCACTGGAGGCTGTCCCACATCTGCTGGGTCACAGTTACCAGCTGGTTGAAGTGACCCCTGCGCTGAGACCACTGGCTGGCCAGCTCCCACTGCAGGGAGCGCATTCTCCAGCAGGCCCATCGAACCACACTGGTGCATGCCGCCATGTAACCCAGCAGGCACAGGAAGTCCAAGGCAGGGCGCAATTGCCCAACCTGAAATGATCAGGCAAAAGAGGCAAAAGAGGAGAGAGCCTCCGCCCTGTCTGCCGGGAGCCGGGCTCTGGCTCAGCAAGAGTCGAGCTCCACCCCGATGAAGTGGATCACCCGCAAAGGTACAAGTTCTGACTTGGCCTCGCTGACCAGGAGGCCAAGCTTGATGCAGGTCTGGAAGACCAGGTCCCTAGAGCGCTCCACCTCCTTCCTGGAGGTATCTGCTGTCAGTCAATCATCCAGGTAGGGGTAAACCCAGACTCCTCGGTGCCTCACGTAAGCTGCCTCCACTGCAATGCACTTGGTGAGGAACCTGGAGGCCGAGGACAGGCCGAATAGCACGGCCTGGAACTCATAGAGGGTTACTTCCGCTCAGAAGCAGAGGAAACTTCAGTGTGATGGACAGATCGGGACATGGAAGAACGCGTTCTGAAGATCCAGGGAGCAAAACCACATGTTCTGCTCTAGAGACGGTATGATCTGGGACAAAGTTACCATCCTGAAGGTGTGTGACTTGAGAAACTTATTCAGGTCATGCAGATCTAGAATCGGGCACCAGCCCCCTCCCCAAAATCAGCTTTGGCACCAGGAAGTACCTGGAGACAAACCTTGGGTGTTCTGGAGAATCCGCAAGCAATAACCACGACCTCCTTGAGGAGGAAAGTACAGTTACATAGGAACTTACCGTAACAGTAGATCTTCAAGAGAAGTTCCTTCAGTAGATCATAACACTTAGGACTAGCGCCATCTGGCAACAGGACCCAATGGCAGACTTTTCCATCAATACCCGACGGGGGACTGCCCACCCGATGCCATGTGGCGACGTTCATGTAAGCCTATATAGTGGGCGGTCCCCAGGCCCACCCTCCAGTTCTCCCGCTGGAGCCCGGAAGGAGAGGAAGCTGGTCTGGAGACCCAAAAGAAAAAATATGGGGGAAGGAGGGCGGGAAAAACATGATCTACTGAAGGAACCTCTCTCGAAGATTAACTGTAACGTAACTGTACTATCTTACTTCGAGAGGGTTCCTTCAGTAGGTCATAACACTTACGGCAGATTCCCAAGCAGTCCCTCAAAAGAGAGACCCAAAAGAAACACAGGAGGAACAACTGAAAATCAGAAAGGAGCGTGCCTATGACAAAAGGCCCTGCAGGACAGCTAGGCCAAACCCGGCCCTACACCTAGAAGCAATATCCAGACCGTAATGCTCGGTGAAGGTATGGATGGAACTCCAGGTTGCTTCTTCACAGATCTCCGCTGCAGAAACGTTATGGAGAAAGGCTGCAGAAGCAGCCACGCACCTAGTGGAATGAGCCTTGACAGACCCTGGCAAAGGCTTCTTGTACTTCTGATAACAGAAGCGAATGCAGTTGGCTAGCCACTTAGAAAGGCACTGCTTAGAAACAGCCTTACCCAAGGATTTTGGAGCACAAGAAACAAAGAGTTGATCAGCTTTACACGTCTCTTTTGTTCAGAAGGTGTAACACCGGAGAATACGGTGCAAGTCTAACGAATGTAACAGAGCCTCACCTCTATTTGCTGGGGCCAGATAGTACACTGAAAGCTCGACCGCTTGATTAAGGGTAAGCTGTGATACCACCTTAGGAAGAAATCTAGGATGAGTGCGAAGGATCGCCTAGTCCTTGTGAAAAATGAGATACGGTTCTTTACAGACGAGAGCCTGAAGCTCGGAAATCCTTCCAGCAGAAGTAACGGCAACTAAAAAGAGCACCTTCCAAGAAAGGTAGCGCATACCACAACTCATCGCTGGTTCAGAAAGGGGTAGAGTGAGCTTCTCCAACACAAAATTAAAATCCCAAGGTGGTGTGGGGCTGCAGATGAGGGGTTTCAGATGAAGAATCCCTTTCAGAAAGGTCTTGGAGACCTCCAACTGAGCCACGGGATTACCATCCACCAGTGTGTGTTAAGCCGAAATAGCGGACAAGTGAACTTTTAATGAGGAATAGGAGAGCCCAGACTCTGACAGATGAAGCAGGTACTCCATTAAGTGCGGGGCCGAACAAGTAAAAGGGTCCCAACCCTTGGAAGCTGCCCAAATGGAGAAATGTTTCCACTTCATAGCATAAGTGTATCTCGTGGAAGGCTTCCGGGCCTCCACGATAACTTGAGCGACTCTCGATGAGACCCCAAAGCAGGAAATCGCTATGTCTGTAGGAGCCAAACATGGACATGCAAGGTCCAGAGCCCTGGGTCCACCAGCCAGCCCCTGTCCTGGATTAAGAAGCTGTGCTATAATGGAAGTGGAACTGGGGGTTCCCTTGACAACTGAAGAAGAAGCGGGAACCATAGAGAAGCAATTAGAATCATTCGTGCTCACTCTGACTGAAGCTTGAGGAGCACCCCCTGAAGAATGGGGAAAGGAGGGAAGGCGTACAAGAACTTCCCTGTCAGCCGGCCTGGTGGCACTAAGGGTTGAGGCGCTGGACACCACAGCTCGCGCTACGCCGGCATCCAGGTTCGGGAACGGACTCGGTGGCCGGGGTCGGCAGGGGAGGGGGGATTGAGCATCCCAACAGATGCTCCTCTCAGGGTGGGAGACCAAGAACGCACCTGCGCTCTGCATCCTTTCAACAGCCAGTGGAAGCACCGGCAACAGGAAGGATGGAGGCGGTCGCCTCGCCGGAGCTGGGAGGGGGACGCCGACGGCACGATGAGAGGCTCGGCAGGCCAGCACGCCACCACTCAGGACATACGTCCCAAGCGCTGAACGTCTCAGAGGGTAGGGGATCTAGGGGAGAAAATGGAAAACACCTCTCGGCAGCCCTGGATGAAAGCCGCTCCGATTCCATCCAAGACCACCAAGAAGGGACATACCCCACTGTGCAAGGAGAGGGGGAAGAGGTACTCTAGGGGCAGATCCCATGGAAGGTGGACTGGAGGACATGAGTGGACGGAAGGAGTGGGCACCGAGAGCAGATAGGAGGGATAAAGAGATAAAGTAAAAAAAAAACAAGAATTTCCCTGTCCAAGAGAGAGACAGCGCATCATGCCAGAAAGCACCATGCCCTGGAACAAGTGAGAAAAAGCTGGAAAGCTTTGCACTGAATGAGGAGGCGAACAGGTCGAGTTCTGGTCACTACCATTTCTTGAATCGTGACTCCGCCACTTCCTGATCTAGTTCCCATTGTGAACGTTTTCCACTCCTGGAACTTGCACAGCTATGAAAGACAGACCATGCTGGACTGTCCAGATCCACACTTTCATCACTTCCCTGCATAGGTGATAAGAGCGAGTGCCTCCCTGCTTGTTGAGATACCAGACAACCGTAGTGTTGTCTGTCTGGATAAGCAAGAGTTCCTTGGGGAGAATGGTCTGAAACACTTGAAGGGCATACAGCACCACTCTCATCTCCAGAACGTTGATGTGAAAGGATATCTCCTGATGGGCCCAAAGTCCCTGTGTCAGATGGTCCCCCAGATGAGCTCCCAATCCCAGAATGGAGGCGTCTGTAGTGAGGACTGCCGCGGGAACTGGGCCGCAAAACGGAAGGCCTAGCAAGAAGTTCGTGGGGTCCCTCCACCATAAAAGATCCCTCTGAAAGGCAGAGGAGATGAGGATCTGCTGATCCAGCTGATCCTGAAGCTGATCCCACTGAACCCTGAGGGACCACTGAGGAATCCTCATGTGGAGCCTCGCCATGGGGACTGTGGAGATAGAGGTCGCCACCAAGCCGAGAAGACGAAGCACTTCCCTGGCTGGAAGGTACCTGGAAGAGGCCACCAAGGTGGCCTGTTCCATCAGAGTGTCCCTCTGATCCAGAGGGAGGAAGGCTCTGCCCTGAACTGTATCCAAAATAGCTCCAATAAACTGTAGACATTGCAAGGGAGTCAGAGAAGATTTGCGGATGCTGACGGTAATCCCCAGTCTGGAAAACAGATTCAGGGTAATCTTGAGGGCCTCTCAAAGGGACTCCCTGGAGGGAGCAGAGATTAGCCAATCGTCCAGGTACGGGAAAACCGCAACACTCTTGTGGCTCAGGGCTGCAGCCACCACTGCTAGGCACTTGGTAAAAACCCTGGGAGCCAAGGAAAGGCCAAAGGGGAGCACTCTGAATTGGAAGTGTTCCCCCTGAAAAACAAACTGCAGGATACAGTGGTGACTCTGCAATATCGGAATGCACAGGTAGGCATTCTGCATGTCCAGAGCACATAACCAATGATTTTCCTGCAGCAGAGGCAGCAGGGTCTGGAGCGATAGCATACTGAGCTTTTTGTACTTGACGAACAGGTTTAATCTGCTGAGGTCGAGGATGGGTCTCAGGTTGCCTGTCTATTTTGGAACCAGGAAGAAATGGGAGTAAAACCCCCATCCTCTCTGCTGAAGAAGGACTGACTGTATTGCTTGTTTTTGCAAGTGAGCTTGTATTTCCTCCCTTACTAGAAATACTGGTCTCGATAGCAGGCGGACCTTCAAGGAGGAGATTCTGGAGGAGCCTCCAAGCATTCCAGACTGTGCCCTAAGGACACTAACTGCAGGACCCATTTGTCAGAGGTAAAGCCCTGCCATGTCTGCACGTGGCGGGTGAACCTCTCTCCCACCGGTTCCTCTTCCAGAGTTGGAGGAGGGGGTGGGGCCAAGAAGTTAGGAGGTGGCGGGTCAGGCTGGAGGAGATCCTCCCGAGTGACGCTGGGTTTTAGAGGCGGGAAGGGGGTCAACACTGTCCCTGTGGCCTTATGCTTACCCTGTCCAAACTGGGTGCATCTTCGTCATTGCCTCCAGGTCCATTTCCGAAAGGACTGCTGGGGTTGAGCCGGTTGGTTGCCCTGACAGTACACAGACCTCACAGACACAAAAGCCTGGCCTCGTTCTTGGAGATCTGTGATAATATCCTTGGTGTCCCCACCAAAACGCACTGAGCCCCTAAAGAGGGCATCCTGAATGGCCGACTGGACCTCATTAGCAAGGCCCGAAATAT
Organism: Neoceratodus forsteri; assembly: GCA_016271365.2. Lineage (NCBI taxonomy): Eukaryota > Metazoa > Chordata > Ceratodontiformes > Ceratodontidae > Neoceratodus > Neoceratodus forsteri. The sequence goes on along the minus strand of CM057453.1, from coordinate 457,616,861 downwards.
GGAGCCAGGCATGCCGCCGAAGGGAGACGGCAGTTGCTGAGGTTCAGGCCACCGAATCGACCGAGTCGTAGGTGGCTTGAAGAGCATACCGACAAGAGATTTTAGAAAGCTGGATGTCCCTGGCGAATTCCTCCTTAATGTCTGAATTCGGCATAGACTGAATCTGGTCCTCCAGCCTGACTAGGGTGGCCTTTTGGTGGACACCATATGGGCTACATAATTCATGGACCTCAACGCGCACGTAGCCGAGGAGTACACTTTTTCTCCAAACTGGTCAAACTGCTTTGACTCTTTGTCAGGAGAAACAGTACTCAACTGCCTAGGAGCAGACGAAATGACTAAAATAGAGTCTTGCCTTAGGATGTGCCAAGAGAAAGGGGGCATCCTTAGGTGCCCGGTAAATCCTTGCCTGCTTTCTTAGGGATGGCCAGGATGGAGTTGGGCAGTTGCCAGATAGTCGAGGTGAGGTCAAGATGAGCACCAATTCAGGGAGGAACTGGAATCGGCAATAGAGCCTCCAGATCCAGATGCTCAGCTAGCCTCTGCCACATCGGATCCTGTTCCTCCATTTCCCACTCATAAAAAGTCTGGATTGACTTCAGAAGGTCCGCGAAAGAAGGGTTTTCCAGAGGAGATTTGGAAGAGACCTTCCCTGGGACCGGCGATTCTGGGTGCGAAGATTCCCCCCGATGAGCCTGCCCCTGAGTCCAGATCGTCTCCTGTCTGAACATCTGGAAGAGTGATGTCTGCAAGTGCTGCACCCTGGATGTGGACCGTGTCGGATTCCTAGTCACGGACCTGGGAGAGGGAGAAGGGTGGGGGAGCCTGCTCTTCAGGTCTGTCACCAGCTCGGCCCTCGCCTCCTTCCACCAGGACTGGATGACCTCTCTAACGTCCGGCTCTGGGGCCGGAGGAGGCGGGCAGGGAGTAGGTGGAGGCGGAGGGGGCGGAAGTAGGGGAGGAGGAGAAGGGTAAGCACGGGAAGGAGGATAAGAATACCCGTGATACCCCTGTGGATGGTAGCCCGGGAACAGGTTGTAACCCGGGTAATAATGCCAACTATGTCAGTCTGGCAACGGCTCAGCTGGGGTATGGTCCATAGGGAACCCTGATGGGTAGTGAGGGGCATTGTGGGGTCTTGCAAAAATCCCTGATGTCAGAGGAGCCGACGTCAGAGACATCCACATCAGGCCTGGCGTAGTATATATACGCGTAGAGTCCAGCGCCGGATAGGCCGCATCGGAACCACTGTCAACAGGACAGGTGGAACTGCCAGAACAATATCTGGCATCGGGGGCGGCGGAACCATCAGGGCGTCTGACGTGGGACCCGCTCCTGCTGAAAGGTCTAGCGGCGGAGGCAGGCGAATGGGTTCTGGCTGGAAGACTATCGGAGGAGGAGCCAGTGTAAGAGGTGGAAGAACCGGGTCCGACGAGGGAGTAGGGTCCGGCGTCAGCTGGCCAACCGGCTGGGAAGGACTCCCTGGATCGGAAACAGGAGGCACCTCCATGGGTAACTCCAGTGGAGGATGAAGGGCCTCCCTGTCCGAGACCCCCGAAGGGGAAAGCGGGTGTGACCCTGAGGTGTGGATGACCTCCAGGGGACCTGCACTATCTCTGGCCAAGGAAATGGGATCTGGAGTAACTGCTACCAGTGGAGAAGGGGGAAGAGGGGCGGTCTTCTCTGGGCTCTGCTGGACGGCGGGTTGGCAGACGTTAGTCCCCGACGAGAGAACCGCGTCCGTGCAATCCTCAGCGGAGATCGACTAATCAGACTGGTGTGCTGAGTGAGGAGGGGAGGACCCCCCCCCCCGACTTGGCAACTTGAGCAGCGTGGGACCTAGAAGAACGGGAATCGATTTATCACCACCGCAGTCTCCAGAGGAGCTTGGGGCAACTTTACGGGCAGCGTTGCAGCACGTCCATGGAGGAGCCAGGGACCAACTTACCTGAAACAATAACCAGGAGAAGCATCGGCGCCTTAACATCCCCAGATGCAGTCTGGACCTTAACTGCAGGTGGCGGGGGAGCGGCCTTGCTAGATGCAGGCCCCTCAAGCCTCGGGACTACTTTCTGAGGAGTGTTCCTTCTCCCAGTGCTTCTCCTTCTTTTTGTGTTTGGACGGAGAAGAAGAAGTAGAAGCCGAATCCTGAATCTTCTCCATCTGCTTTTCAAGTGAAGCTAAGCGGGTCTTTAACAGATGGGTCTCCAGAGCCTGCTGTCTCCGTTTACAAGTGGCCTGATTAAACGGGAGGCAATTCGTGCAGCTGGCCACAGGATGGTCTGTGCCTAAACAGATCACACAACGTCGGTGGACGTCTTTGTGTGGGATCTGGGTGCCACAGGATTTGCACTTCTTCTTTGGTGGAGACGACACAGAGAAACGAAAACGAAGAAAAAACGGAAAAACGCGCAAAAACTATTGGCGATTGCTGAAGTGAGTCTACCCGAGGGAGCTGCACAAGGGGACGGCAGGAAAGAACTGGAGGGTGGGCCTGGGGACCGCCCACTATATAGGCTTACGCTGACGTCTTCACATGACAGGTGAGTGGTCCCCCGTCGGGTATTGCTGGAAATGCCTGCCGTTGGGTCCTGTTGCCAGATGGCGCTAGGCCTAAGTGTTATGACCGACTGAAGGAACAATCTTGAAGTAAGATCTGGGCTACATCGTCTCTGAGAGCGGACAGAATGTCTGTGGATACCAAGTTCTCCGGGGTGTGCAGGCTCGGCAAGGAGGCTGCTGCTCAAATTCCAGAGACAGACCCTGACCCACCACCTCGAGGACCCACCTGTTTGTGGTGACAGCGGACCAGGCGGAAAGGAAGTGGCAGAGCCAGTCCCCCATGGGAGAGCCCAGGGGAGGTGTGATGAGCATGACGGAGGCATCCCTCATCCTGGCACTGTGCAAGCTTAGAGGAGGAGGAGGGTCCGGCTGAGGGGCCACCAGAACCTTTCCCACCAGGCTTATGGACGACCGAGGCCACTGAATTCGGCCGAGGTCACCAGGTCTGGGCCTGCTGACCAGCCTGGAGTTGGGCTAGTTTGGCTGCAGGGGTAGAGGTTGACCAAAAGGGTTTCCTTTTCTGCTGCTGCTTAGAGCCCTTGGGAGTCCTTTTAGGCAGATGTCACGGAGTCCAAGGTGGCACTGGACTTCTTGATGCAGGTGAGGAGGCTCTTGACCCTGGGCCCAAACAAGTCAGTGCCCAGGAAGAAAAAATTATTTACCACAGCAATGTTGTTTCTTCGAATGGAGTCTTGCTCTATTCTGACAATATGCAGTTAGACCGACCAGTTCAACTGCCCCGGAGAACGAAGAGTTAAACTCAATGCAAATACATAGAACATTGAGCTCAAGCTCGGTTTTCAAACCACTGTCCTCGGTACGTTCTAGTAACTGATCAGATTCTATGAAGTGAACTAGATTAATATGTATGTAATGGCCAAAACTAAGCCTAAACAAGACCCCAACAGGGGCAACATAAGGAAAATTATCCAAGGGGATATAAAAGACTCAAGTCACAGATGCCCACAGAAAACTATTACCACTAATGGTTTAACCCATAAAGTTGCTGCAGAAAAGCCACCCTTCCCCAAGTTCTGAAGGGGAGGTAGGGTGAGAGGTCAGAATACAGCAAGACTCCATTCGAAGAAACAACATTACTATGGTAAGTAATTTTTTCTTCAAACAACATGAAGTCTTGCTGTATTCTGACAATGTGCAGGCTATAAAGCAGTGCCCCCAGGAGGTGGGCACAGAACCTATTTGGGGAATAGGCTCTGCAGTACTGCTGTGCCAAACCTGGCATCACTCCTTGCCTGAATATCCATGCTGTAGTGCTTAGTAAATGTATGGACAGACTTCCAGGTGGCAGCCTTACATATCTCGAGCAAGGAGACTTCCCTGGCAGCCGCCAGGGAGGTCGCAGTGCCTCTGGTAGAGTGGGCCCTAAGACCTGCTGGTAGGTCCTTAACCAGCTTACTGTAGCAGAACTGGATACAGGCCACAATCCATCTGGCTATAGTCCTCTTTGCAGCTGGATTGCCCTAACTAACCTCACCATAAGTAAGAAAAAGCTGGGAACAATCCTTCCTTAGCTCTTTTGTCCAGTCCATATAATAGCTAATAGCTCTTTTAATGTCCAGGCTGTGCAGCCTGCATTCACCTGAACTAGAGTGATCTGAGAAAAATACAGGCAAAGTAATAGATTGGTTCAGATGAAAATCAGAAACCACCTTAGGGAGGAATTTCCTGTTAGTTCAGAGCACAATCTTATCCCTGTGAGGTGAAATATAGTTGGGCTCCACAGACAAGGCCTGAAGCTCACTGGTCCATCTAGCAGAAGTGATAGCCACTAGAAAAACAGTTTTCCAAGTGAGAAACTTGAGTTCTGAAGAAAAGATAGGTTCAAAAGGAGGCTGCATAAGCTGGCCTATGCATATGTTCAGGTCCCATGCAGGGGTAGGTTCCCTATGTGGGGGATGAAGATGCAACAACCCCTTGAAAAACTTTTTGAAAATTGGATGTGCAGCCAGAGAAGATGCCTTCCCTGCTGAAAGGTAAGCAGAGACAGCAGAAAAAGTGTACCTTCAGGGTAGATGGCTATAAATGCAGAGACTGAAGGTGGACCAGATAGCCCAGAAGCTCCGGTACCGCAGCTTGCTGTGGATCCAAATCCTGCTGTGCACACCAGATGGAAAATCTTTTCCATTTAGAAGAATAGGTTTTTCAGGTAGCAGGCTTTCTGTCACCTTTCAGAATATCCAGGACAGATTGAGACAGTTGTAAATCTGCATATTCTAGGTCTTTAAGAGCCAAGCCCTGAGGTGAAGGGAGTGACGACTGAGGTACATTAACCTGCCCTGAGAGGATGTCAGCAGGTTGTACCTCCTGGGTAGAGAAATCGGTTTGGTCACTGACAGTGACAACAGCATCGAGTACCATGACTGTCTGGCCCAGTCTGGGGCTATGAGAATCACTATGGCAGACTGAGACCTCAGCTTGACCAGTACTCTGGCTATCAGAGGAAAGGGAGGAAAAGCATAAAGGAACCTGTTTGCCCAGTCCAGAAGGAGAGCATGCAGTGGCACTGAGCCCTGGAGTGGTGGCCTGCAACAATACAGAGGTAACTAGTGATTGGGGCTGCAAAGAGATCTATCTCTGGAACCCCCCACCTCCTGAATACTGAGAGAAGGACCTGCTTGTTCAAGGTCCATTCATGATGGCCCTGGCTGATTCTGCTGAGAGCATCTGCCAATACATTGTGCTTGCCTGGCAAGTAAACTGCTACCAGTGACATGTTGAGAGAATATGCCAGCTTCCAAATCTTCATGGATTCTGTGCACAGCAGGGAGGATCCTGTTCCCCCCTGCTTGCTGATGTAGTACATGGTGGTGGTGTTGTCTGTCCTGACCTGCACCACCTTGCCCTGTAGGAGACTGTCAAACTCCTGAATAGCCAGGAGCACTGCCCTGAGCTCCAGAAAATTGATGTGCAAGAGAGACTACTGAGGGAGCCACATACCATGTGCTGTGTGATCCCCCAGGTGGGCACCCCAGCCCAGGAGAGAATAATCCGTTGTTAGCACCAGAGAGGGTACCTGAGGGAGAAAGGGAACCCCCACTCTGAGGCTGTCCATCTCCTGCCACCACTGAAGAGCTAACAGAAGGGTGGGAGACACTGGAATCAGTTTGGACAGAGAATCCTTTTTCAGAGACCAGAAGGATCTGAGGTGGAACTGAATGTCCCTCATCTGGAACCTGGCTCCCAGGACCACAGCTGTGATGGAGGCCATGTGTCCTAGAAGCTGTAGAAAGTACCTTGCTGGCCGAGGAACTCAAACCTGAAAGGATTTTGCCAATTCTATGAGGGTCTGTGCCCTTGCAGAAAGCAAAAAGGCCCTTGCCTGATTGGTATTCGGCTCTGCCCCTATAAAGTCTAGTACCTGTACTGGGGTTAAGACAGACTTTTGATGATTTACCAAAAACCTCAGAGAGCGAAGAGTATCCTGAGTGAGTTTGAGGGCTTCTGTGACCTGCTGGGGGGATTGACCCACCAACAGCCAGTCATCCAGATAGGGGTAAATTGAAACCCCTTGCCTTCTGAGGAATGCCACCACTACTGCCAGACATTTTGTAAACATTTTTGGTGCAGATGTCAGGCCAAAGGGCATAGCCCTGAATTGGTAGTGGCCTGAAAGCAGTTGAAATCTGAGATATTTTCTGTGAGACTGTCTGATGGAGATGTGGAAGTAAGCATCCTTTAGGCAGGGCCCCGATTTTTCTGCAGCACATCGGAGCAAAGTTCTGCGGCAGGGTTCTCATTTGCCGCAGAACTTCTGCAGCACTCAACACCAATTTCTCGGCACTCATGCACATTTTTTACCTAATTTTTTTCCTTTTTTGTTTTATTTTGCCATATCTGACACAATGCACGCCATAACACAGTCATTTTATGGGTGTTTGTCACCAAATTTTCAACATAGCCAGTTTAAGACCTCTGCTCATGAACAGTATCATTGTGATTTTATTAATCTGTCCGGAACATTGATTTCAGATACCGACTGCGCCATTCTGCGCTACAAGGGTGGAAACACATTTTGGGTGAGATGTGAAAAATGACAGCTGTACTACTCATAAGACAGTGTGGTGAAATGGCAATGTTGAAACTCTGGAGTGAAAATATTGAAATTTCGCGAACTTACGAGCCTGTGTAGGAGCTTCGCAACGCACGCTCGTTAAACAGTCATTTTTTGGAATTTTGGCATCAAATTTTCAACATTGGGGTTTTGGGCCCCCTTCTCATGAATGATGTCACTGTCATGGCAGTATTCAGTCCCGAAGGGTGATTTCGCAGTCACTGCGCCGAATCACCTTTTCGAGTCCTAATAACGCCATGACAGTGACATTATTCATGAGAAGGGGTCCCAAAACCCATGTTGAAAATTTGGTGCAAAATTCCAAAATGCCTGAGATATGCACAAAGTTGAACCCCTCCTATCTAGCCCATTATACAGCTTACCGCTTTTCTCAGTTCGCGTCGCCTTTGAAGAGTGCAGACGTGTTCCCGTCCAATCAAGATCGCCGCTACCGGAGTCCGGAAGTATGGGGGTTGGGGTGTGGGGAGGCTGCAGCAGGGTGGGTGCGGATGTGGGAGTGGGGGCTCGAGACGCTACTGCGGGACAGTTTTTGTTTTACAGGAAAAAAAAAAGACGCCACGGGACCGCTTGCCATGCTGGGGTGGGCTCCCAACGGGCACAACGACTTTGGGAGGGCGTTTCAGCCGATGGAGGATTGGGCACTTCACGAAAAAAAATACTGAGACGCTTTACACTGGGTGGGCTCTCAGCGTGGCACAAGGACCTTGGGGCGTTCAGCCGATGGGGATTGGGCACCTCGGCAAAATCATTGATTGCGGCTCCCAGCGTGGCATGTAAGCATTGGGAGGGGGACAGTGAAGCCAACGGGGATTGGGCACACCTGCCGGGCAAATGAAGCGGACGCTTGTTCCGCTGGCGGCCGCGAATTCCGCGGGTGATGGCAAATTCCGTGGATATTTCCGCGGTTTGCCGCATCCGCGGAATCGCGGAAAACTCGGGGCCCTGCCTTTAGGTCTAGGGATGCCAGTCAGTCCCCTTGCTTGAGAGTAGGCAAAATGGTAGCCAGGGTTGTCATTTTGAATTTTGGCTTTGTAAGATGCCTGTTCAGGAATCTGAGATCCAGAATGGGCTGCCACTCCCCATTTTCTTTGGTGCCAGGAAGTACCTTGAGTACAGTCCTTTCCCCTGTGTGGAAATGGCACAGGTTCCACTGCTCTTGACTGAAGAATTATGGAAACCTCTGCCTCCAGCTGGGCTGTTTCTGCAGTGCTGGAAGGTCTGAAAATTCTTGCTGACAGTTTTGGAGGCACCTTGAAAGTAAGAGCAAGTCCCTGACCCACTATCTCCAGGACCCATTTATCTGAAATGATGGAATGCCAGGCCTGGAGATAGTAGGTCAGCGTGCCCCCAACAGGGTAAGGGGAGGCGGCCCGAACAGAGCTTTCAGGGTGTCTGTTTCGCTGGGGTAGCAGACTGGGGGGTGGAGGTGGCCCTGCCAGCACCTCTCCCTCTAAAGAACCCTCTGGGTTGCTGGTAAAAGAGAAAAGCTTGGGCCTGGTGGAAAGGTCTGGGGTAAGGTCTGCCTCTGCTCCTGATCTGCTGCTACTGAGGAGTGGCAGCCTTCTCTTTTGCTGAAGCACTCCTGTATGCCACTCTGTACTCATTCATTTTCTTCACACTGTACATGGCTCGGTCTGTTCCCCAAACAGAGTTCTGGACAAGGGGAAAATCCATTGCATTATTTTGTGTGTCCTGGGACAGGTTAGTACACCTGAGCCAGGGAAAAACACCTGAGGAATACAGCAGAAGCCATAGCCCTGGAAGCTGCATCATTGGAGTCCACAGCCATGTGGAACTGGGACTTAGATGCTTGTACCCCCTTATTGACCAGCTCCTGAAGATCAGCAGAAAGCTCAGGAGGGGCCTTTTTAGCTAGTTGTTCGACAGCCTCCCAAAGGGACTTCTGATACCTGGAGGCATAAGCCATATAGGAGGCTTGCTTGATACCCAAGGAAGATGCCAGGTACCCTTTCTTGGCAAGAGAATCCACCTTCCTGGAATCCTTGTCAGGGGCATGAGAGGCCAGAGGAATGCCAGCCTTATTGCAGCTTATCCATTAGGTAGGGAAATGGGCAGACTGGGTGGGCCAAGCGGTCCTTATCTGCTGTCAAATTCTATGTTTCTATGTTTTGCAGGCTACAGTTTGAACTACCCCAACATGGCTACAACGGCTAGCTAAAAAGTCAGTACCATTGCCAGCTAGAAGGTACTTCCTGTCCATCTTCTTATCTAAAGGAGGGACAGAACTAGGGGTTTGGAGGATCTTTAAAGTCTGCTTCTTAAGGGATTTTTGAATGGGAATCAAAAGTCCCTGGGATACAGGAAGATCCATCATCTCCTTGTAATCCTCTTCCTCATCATACTCCTGCCTGGCCTCTTGTACAGAGAGCTGCAGGGTCTCAGCCACCTGCCTCATAAAAGCAAAATGGGAGGTAGCCTCAGAGACAGGCCTAGGAGGGGATTCGTACTGAGGATGGTCAGGGGAGACCTCAGGGTCAATGAGTTCCCCTTCATCCTGTTCCTCCTCCTCATATTCAGAAATGTAATACTCCTCAGAATCAATGTGTCCTGAAGGAGTTGAACCGGTATCCGGAACCGTTGGCTGCCCAGATGGTACCTGCGATGGTTCGCCAAACCCACACTGCAAAGACTTCTCTATTCGGATGGCCTTTGCAATTTCATCTGCGGTTGGAACCGAAACCGACTGCTTACGCGGTTCCGAACCGGAGCGTTTGGCTTTCTTCAACGGTGCAGGTTCAGAAGTCGACTCCGAACGTTGTTTACCCATCGACGGTTCACCCTGGCTTGAAAGGTCGGTTGTAGGATCCGAAGGTTTGGTAGAACCGGAACCGGCCTCAGTAGTCTTGTCCATTTTTTCCTTCAGTCTACCGAGGTGCCTGTCTAAAGTAGACTGAGAGAAATTCTTACAAATATCACAATCTGTTTGTAAGTGGTTAAAATCCAAACAATACAGACAAATCAAATGTGGCTCAGCTTTTGCAAATTGCTCCCCACGCTCAGTACAACGCTGAAACCCAGTGGGACCGGTTTTTCTCTTGGGTTTCTGTGACATAACCCTAAAATTTGGAGCTTAACCCAGTGGCTTAGTTAGGCCGGTTAATCAAGAATCAAATACCTACTTTATCCGTAGTGGCTTAGTTAGGCCAGGATAAAGAACGGAAGAAATAAGAAAATTACCCCTGAAGTCTTAGTTAGGCCGGGTAATAGAGAAGACAAAGTCTGAACTGGCCAACGGTTTAGCGGCAGCTAAAAATGAACAGAGAGCCCCCGGTTCTGGTCAGGACTTTGCACCGGTATCCCAATAAAGTGAAAATTTAGAGAAACAGAGAAATTTAGAAGTTCGGTCCCCTCACGGTCACGGAACCGATCGAAAACCGAACACTTACCCAACCTAGGAAATGTACACTATACCGAAGACAGTGGTTTGAGAACGTACTAAAATTAAAACAACAAAGCGGTTTGAAATAACCGACGAAAACTCAGCTAGACCAAAAGCAGTGAGGATAAATCTCTGAGGCGTCTTCACTGTTGAGCAGAGTAAAGAATCTGATCAGTTACTAGAATGTACCGAGGACAGTGGTTTGAAAACCGAGCTCGAGCTCAACATTCTATACATTTGCATAGAGTTTAATTCATGGTTCTCCCCGGCAGTTGAACCTGTCGGTCTAACTGCATATTGTCAGAATACAGCAAGACTTCATGTTGTTTGAAAGGAACATCTGCCAGCTTATGTTGAGTGTCAGCCATGAAGGTCGAGATCCTCAGCCAAGCCTTGCGGTGCATGGCCACTGCGGCTGCCATGGAGCAGGCTCAGGAATCTCCAGTGTCCATGGCTGTCTGGAGTTGCTGCTTAGCTACAGCTTGGCCCTGGTCCCGGACCTGTTTAACCATGGTCTGGAGGTCCTCTGGCAGATGAGGAAGAACCTCATCCAGGGTGCTCAGCAGGGCATGGGAGAAGTGGCCCATATGGAGGGCCGAGCTTGCCTGGCGAAGACCAAGTGAGGAGGCAGCGTAGACCTTTTGAGCTGTGTGGTCCAATTTCTTGGACTCTTTGTCAGGCGGCTTGTCGACATCCTCAGTGTTGCCGGGGCACCTAAACACAGAATTGGCCACCAGCTCCTTGGCCGAGGGGTACTCTGTGAATCCTGAGAGGGAACCGGTAGGTACCGCATACTTGCCAGCCATCCTGGAAGAGAGCGCAGGGCAGGAAGCAGGGCATGGCCAAAGCTCCAGGGCAGGGCCAAAAATGGCCTCCACCACTGGGAAGGCCTCTGTAGGAGTATCTCCCTGGTTGAGGATCTCGGTCAACAGGTAGTGAGCCAGTTTCTGGATGGGCTTCATTTTCATACCCGTGCACTCAGAGATCAGGCGGAGAAGGTTCATAAAAGAAGAAGGGCCTTTTTCCGTCGACATATCCCCCATCTAATCCACATCAACCAGACGGGAGTGCAGAGAGGTACCCTCTGACTCCGAGGAGTCGTTAAAGAGAAGTCTACTGCTCGAGTCCCCACTGACCCTCTGTGGACAGTCAGGGGTGATGGTGACTGACAGCCGATGAGGAAGTCCCTTGGTCGTCCGAGACTCCTTGGTTGGAGCGCCGGTCAGTGGCTGTTTAGGTGGTGGCTCCACCAGAATCAGTAGGGACGTCAAAGTCAGCCAAGTTGGGACAGTTCTCGTTGGCTCCTTAGGCGGAGAAGGCGTTGGCTACCAGGCGAAAGCCAGGGAATGGCTAGCATAGTAGTCAGAGGCCGGCTTCACGCAGGTGAGCACCAGCTGTTGCCACATAAGATTCCTCACAGCGTCGACACAACTTGCGCCGAAGCCTCTCCTCACCTTGGGAGGATGAGGATGAAGAGTAGCAGCAGCACCGCTTTCCATGGTGTTGAGAGTGTGAGCATTGATGTCGGCAGGAACTGCTCGACCCATGGGAAAAAGACTGAGACCTCGACTGACGGGGGGACTGGCAGCAGGGTTCGGGGGAGTCAGCGAACGCCAAGGCTCCTCCGGATCTTGGTCGTTGACAAGAGGCGGCAGGTCAGCGGACTGATCCATCCCAACGGTCTGAGTCAGGACCAGAGTCCTGGATAAGAAAATGTCGGCCTCTTTAGTCGACAACTGGTTGACTGATTTGTGAAAAATCTTGTCCGGAAGATCAACCAACATCTTAGCCAACTGGCATGATAGGGTTACTGTGGAGCCGGCGGACTGTGCCGAGGATTCAACTGAAGTCAGATCTGGAGAAGCACAGCAATCCGAAGCTCTCGACCAAGAGCACTCCCAATCCCTCGACGGGAAGGACTGGGACAATTCTTTGAAGGATCCCGTGAAAGTCAAACCCAGCTGAAGCAGCACGAAGGCAGCCACCAAAGAGGAATAAGTGGGAAGTGGCCTGGGCTGCAGCCTCCTCAAATGCCACAAGCTGTTCAACGGACACCACAGCTGTGGACACATCCCAACAGGCATCCTTAGATTTGACGGTGGGTTCCGTTCACTCGGTCGGCCTAACTTGAGTTGGGCAAGACGGTCCTCAAGAACGGTAGGATGGAAAGTTCGATAAATGTCACAGGCTTGGGGTTGTGCTTGTGCCCCAGGCAATAGATACACGTGACGTGCGGATCCGTTCAGGACATCTTTTGGCCGCAAGGGCACTGACGGATCCAGAGAGTGGACTTTTCGTCCACTGCGGTCACAATGGATAACAGAGCTGAAGACAAAAAATAATAAACTTTTAAGGAAGTAAATCTGTAGATTTAGTAGTAATGGGCTACTCGGCCCAACAGCGGTAAGGAGGGAACCTGCTTCTTCCAGCAGAAAGGATGATCTGGCGTCATGTGGTGAAGCAGAGGGAGTTACCACCCGGGTGGGTGGGAGGAGCCAGCTTGAAGACGTTACCAGCAAGTCTTAAAGGGAAAGGCAACTGCCAGAAGTGTGGATAGAACATCATATCCACTTCCTTAGAACTTAGGATTAGTATGTAAAGACACCCTGTCTTTGTGCAAAACTAGGTAAGGCTCTTTACACATCAGAGTCTGAAGCTTGGAAATCCTCTGAGCAGAAGTAACAGCAACTAAAAACAACACTTTCCATGACAGAAAGCATAACTCGCAACTCATGGACAGCTCAAAGAGAGGCAGAGTGAGCTTTTCCAACATAAAGAGAAGGTCCCATGGATGGATGGGGTCCCGAGTGGGAGGTTTCTAATGTGGGATACCCCAAAAGAATGTGCGGGATACCTCCAACTGGGCAACAGCTTTGCCCTGAATAGGTGCATGGTACGCAGAGATGGCCAAAAGGTGCACTTTAAGAGAGGAGTACCCCAGGCCAGAGTCTGAAAGGGACAGAAGGTACTCTAAAATCAAATCCACCGGACAGATGAAGGGCTCCAGGTGGCAAGCAGTGGCCCACTGAGAAAAGCGCTTCCACTTCATGGTATAGGTAGCTCTGGTGGAAGGTTTTCTAGCAACCACCAGGACATCAGTGACCCTGGAAGAAACCCCAAAGCAGGCAATAGCTAAGTCTTCAGGAGCCACGCAAGTAGAAACCTGAGGTCAGGATGAACCAGGGTGCCCTGCTCCTGGGAGAGCAAGCCGGTGCACAGGGGCAGGAGTACTGGAAGTTCCACTGCCAGCTTTTGCAGCAGGGGGAACCAAATCTGATGCGGCCAATAGGGGTTAAGAAAATCATCTATTCCCCCTCCGACTGGAGTTTGAGGAGAACCCTCTGCAGGAGTGGGAAGGGAGGGAAGACATACAGGAACCTCCCTTTCCAGGAGAAGGACAATGCGCTGCACTAGAAAACTCCAGGCCCTGGAGCGAGTGAGCAGAAATGCGGCAGTCTGGTGTTGAGTGGGGACGCAAAAAGATCCGACTCTGGATAGCCCCACCTGTCGAAAAGATCATTGACAGCCAAGGACAGGAGTTCCCACTCATGAGTCCTCGACCTGGACTGGCTTAGACTGTCAGCCAGGGCATTTTGGTTGCCTGGAACATGGATGGCTGAGAGCTCCAGATCGTGCTCGATGGCCCAGTACCAAATTCCCATTGTCTCCCAAAAAAGGGGGTAAGAATGCGTGCCCCCTGCTTGCTGATGCAGTTTACTACAGACATGTTGTCGGTCTGTACCAGAAGCAGGCCGGGAAGAATGTGGGCCTGGAAGGCCTGTTGAATATAAACAACTGCCCACATCTCCAGTATATTGATGTGGAGATGCTGCTCCAATTCAGACGAGGTCCTCTGGGTTTGGCAGTCGGCTAGGTGAGCACCCCAGCCCAGACCCGAGGCATCCATACTGAGAATCTACTGAGGGGACACAGCCCAGAGGGGAACCCCTCACCAGAGATTCGCGGGGTTCTGCCACCACTCTAAGGTTCTCCTTTCTGAGTCGGAAACCATCACCGGCTGATCCAGATCGTTGATGCATTGGTCCCATTGGACCCAAAGAGTCCACTGGGGAACCCTCATATGCGGGCAGGCCAGGGGAACTGTAGCAATAGCTGCCATGTGCTCCAACAGTCGAAGGAACGCTCTGGCTGATATCTGATGACTGGAGGAGACTAGCCAGGCCTGCGCTATCAGGTGCTCTGCTCTGTCCATCGGCAGAAAGGCTCTGCCCTGGGATGAGTCCAGGACCAATCCAACAGGTGCTTGCTCAGGAGAGACAAGACTTTGGTAGGTTTACTGCAATCCCAAGGGCCTGGAAAAGCCGAAAAGTGTCTTCCAGAGTCTGCAGCAGAAGGTCCCTGGAGGGGGCTGTCAGCAGCCAATTGTACATGTAAGGGAACACATAAAAACCCGGTCTCCTCAGAGTCATAGCCACTATGGCTAGGCACTTGGTAAAGACCCAAGGTGTCGAGGAAAGGCTAAAGGGGAGGGCCCTGAACTGAAAGTGATCTCCTGGAAGCGGAAGTGGAGAAAGCAGCGGTGGGACTCGAAAACCAGGATGTGAAGGCAGGCATCCTGCATGTTCAGGGAACAGAGCCAGTCCCCCTGATGAAGGAGGGGCAGCAGCCCCTGGAAGGTAATCATCCTGAAGTGCTTGTACTCTGCATAGAAGTTCAGGTGGCTGAGGTCCAGGATTGGCCACAGACCTCCTGTTTTCTTGGGGATGAGGAAGAAATGGGAGTAGAACCCCTTTCCCCGTTTAGCCGGGGGACCAGGCTCTATGGCCTTTTTGTGCAAGAAAGCCTGAATCTCTTCCCGGATGAGGGAGATGTAAGCCTAAGAATAATGGGAGAGTGAGGGAGACCGTTCCGGAGGAAGCTCCAGAAATTTGAGGGTGTGAACCTGCTTGATAATCTGCAGCACCCATTGATCTGAGGTCACTGTGCACCACCCGTCAAGGTATAGGGAGACCTGACCCCCCCCACCGCCTCCCCAATGCCTCTGCTGAAGGGGGTGGTGGACAAGGAGTCAGGCAGAGGATCCAGAGGTGGGCAGAGTGGCTGTGGGTGCTCTGGGGGCCCTAGGAGCAGCCACTCCTGTTGGGGGGAGTTGCCTTGCGCTTAAAGGGTCCATTCAGCTGCTGGCCCTCGGAGGGCCAACGAGAGGACTGACAAAAGGACTGATGTTGGGAAGATCAAGGTTGGGATCAGCAGAGGGAATGCACTGACCTTAAGGCCTTACCGGATTCTTGGAGGCGGGAGATAATATCCTGGACATCTCCTCCAAACAAGACAGGACCCTGAAAAGGGGCATCCATTATTTTGGCCTGAACATCAGGTGCAAAGCCAGACACCCTTAGCCATGAATAGTGGCAAAGACAGATTCCTGCCACCGCCCCATGCCCTGAGGCATCAACAGTGTTATATGCCGCCCCTGAGAACGCGGTTGCCCATATCTGACCCAGATTTAAGGAGTTGGGCTAACTGCATCTTAGAAGAGTCCTCAGGAAGGGTTTGGACCAGATCCCTTACCTGATCCCAGTGGGCATTCTTGCACTGCACCATATGGGTCATACAGTTAAGTGCCCGAAGGGCCAGAGTGGCCGAGGCAAACATCTTCTTGCCCAGCTGGTCTAGCTAGCAGGACTCCTTGTCAGGGGGTGGGTACTGAGATGTTTGGATTTCTTAGTGGTCATGGGCAGCGTTCATGACCACTGAGTCTGCCATGGGGTGCTCGCCAGAGAAGGGCTTGCCCACTGGTGAATGATAAAGGTGATCCGCCCTCTTGGCCCAAGCAGGAGTGGAAGAGGGGGTGGTTCCACACCACCTTAGTAACATTATCATGAGAATCAATAAGAGGAAGCACCACCAAAGAGAGGGTCTCCTTTTTCTGGAGATATATAGCCAGATGACGGCACTCCAGGTCAAGCTCCTCAGTTTCCCAACCCATGAAGGACTGGATATGGCACATCACATTAAGGAAAGAGGGATCATCTGGGGGAGACTTAGGGGTCTCCTTGGGAAGCTCCAGACCATCAGAGTAGGCCCTCGAGTCCTCTGACAACTCGGAGAAAGAGGTAGCATCGTCCCCTGACTGATCGCTGTCAAGAACCGGCATTTGAGGGTGACGTTCGTCCAAACACTGGTCAGAGCTCCCCGTGCATCTCCCAGCAGCCCCTGTGGTATGGGGATTGCTAGGTCCTGCCTGGTCTGGGTCCTGAGGAGGGGGATCCCGAGGAGGAGAGGGCGCCTGGGAGCATCCCTGTTCTGCATGAAGGACTACCAAGCAGTGAACAAGGCACTGTTATCCACTGGTGAAGGAGGAGTATAAGGTGGATACAGGTATTGAGGAGGATGGTACTGGCACGTTGATGGAGGGGCTGGCGTAGGGTACCCTGGCGTAGGTCCACCAGGCGCAGGCTGAGGATCCCTAGGAGGGCCAGCAGGCATTGGTTGTGGTGCAGGCTGAGGCTGAGGTGATGACGGCTGAGGCATTGGCATAGCGGGTGCCAGCCTGTGAGGTGAAGGCTGACATTGGTCTGGCAAAGTAGCCAACGTTAGCCCCGAAGGTGAGGCTGACGCCTGCAGGGGAAAATTCCCCAAGGAAGGGGCAGAAGCATCACCTGCATGGAAGAAGAGGTGCGCACTTGCTTGGAAGGGCTAGCACTGGCTCCCGGAGTCAGGGACCGAGGAAGGCAATGCCTTGACCGAGGGGGGGGGTGACGGGCAAAGACCCACCACCGGAGGTTCCAACTCCGGTTGAGCCGCCTGGCTGAGGACCCATGGGAGCTAAGGTTCTGAGCATCAGGTGCTGGGAGGCAGGGGACAAAGTCCACTGCCTCGAAGAGCCGCCGTCCGCAATAAAGATGAGGGCAAGCGGCTGCACCACTGGTAGCCTGGAGGGATTGAGGGCTGCTGAGGAAGAAGGGGCTGACCCCCCACAGAAGGAAGACCCAGAGTCGGAAGTCGGTCTGTGCAGCAACCGCGAGCGAAAGGCTGATCAATGATGGTCCCGGTGCTTGTGCTTCCCACTCGACATCTTCTCCTTCTGGGAAGAAGAAGATGCCCTGGAAGACTGAGCTGAGGAAGTAGAAAAGCTCTTGGCCTGAAGCTCCTTCTGCATCGTGGCTAGTTTCTGTTTCAGCAGGTAGCTTTCAGGAGTCTTCAAGTGGCGTCTCCGTGTGGCCTGGTTGAAGTCCTGGCAATGCTGGCAGGCCTCAGTGTCGTGGTTGGGGCCAGAGCAGGCAGGAAGAATGACCATCTTTGGCGGGTATCTGCTTGCCGCAGACATACTTCATCAGCCGACTGGAAGACAAGGCTAAACAAAAAGACAAAAAGATGGAGGAAACACTGAAAATCAATGTTACAAACAGAAAAGAAAGTAATAAAGTGTTGGTTAAACACAAACAAAATGGTGGTCGACTGAAGCAGGCACCCTTGGAGGTGTGACTTGCCTGGGTCGATGGCAGGAAAAGAACTGAGGTAGGTCTGGGGAACCGTCCCTTTTATAGGATAGGTGGACATCAGAATGCTGATGTCATCTGTGACAGACTACTAGCTAGAAGTTTTCCATGTGGTTCTGGCACCTGGTGGCTTCAGTCCTACTGGTGTTGCCTGCTGCAAGAGCCCCCTCGAAGTAAGATCTAGATTTATGTCTAAAAAAAGCCCTAGAGGGTAAAGTGGGAAAGGGGGATATAGAGACGCAATGGGCGCTTTTAAAGGGAGCCATAATGGAAGCCAATAGCCTATGCGTTAGGCAAATAAGTAAAACAAAGAGCAGGAAAAAAAACACTGTTTCTCCAATGAGGTGGCAGGGCGAGTGAGGGAAAAAAACATTAGCATTCAAAAAATACAAAGAAACACAGACGGAGGAGGACAGAGGACAGTACCTGGAAAAGCTAACAGAGGCAGGGATGGCATTCAGAAAAGCCAAAAAGCTAAGACACTGGAAAGAATAGCCAAAGCAATAAAGAAAGGAGACAAGACTTTTTTAGATACATCAGAGAAGAGAGAAACAACAGGGTGGGGACTGAGAGACTAAAAAAGGGGGTCAGCAGAAGGGAACTAGGAAAGCAGAAATCCTGAACAGGTATTTTTGTTCAGCATTCACAGTGGAAAATGAAGGGAGGGGCACAGTTAGTGGAAGATGCACCCGTGTGGGGTTACAGTTACAAGTCCGTTTCACAGTTTTAGAGAGTCCTAAAGGAACTAGAAAACTGAAGGTAGATAAGGTAATGAGGCAGGACGGAATACATCCCAGAATTCTAAGAGCTTAAAAAGGAGCTAGCAGCACCACTGACAGCCTTACTCAACAAATCATTAGAAACAGGTGTGGTACCAGCAGACTGGAAGAGGGCGAATGTTGTCCCTCTTCACAAGAGCAGGAGTAGGGAGGAGGCTGGTAACTACAGTCATGTCATCCTAACCTCAGTGATGGGGAAGTTGATGGAATCATTACTCAAGGAAAATATTGTGACATACAGTACCTTGAATCCAAAGGGCAGCAGGATCCAAGACAGCATGGTTCCACGGCAGGCAGATCTTGCCAAACAAACCTATTAAGAGTTTTTTGACTGGGCGATAGGGGAGATTGATCAAGGAGGGGCAGTAGATGTGACTTACTTGGACTTTAATAAAGCCTTCAATACGTCCCACATAAAAGGATAATAAACAAATTGAACAGCCTGGGAGTTGGATCAGGAGTGGTAAACTGGGTTAGAAATTGATTGAACGGTAGGACACAAAGGGCGGTAGTCAATGGAGTTCAGTTTGTAGAGAGGGAGGTGACCAGTGGGGTGCCTTAGGGATCGGTGCTAGGCCAAGTCCTCTTTTATGTCTTCATAAGCGACATTGTGGAAGGGAAAGTGTGCCTCTTTGCAGATCACACAAAGATCTGCAATAGGGTCGACACGCTGAGGGGAATGAGAAGGGACATGGGAAAGCTGGAAGAATGGTCAAATACATGGCAGCTGAGAGTCAGTGCAAAAAAAGTGCAAAATTATGCACTTGGGGCACAGAAACCCAAGGGAGGAGCACTCAATGGGCGGAGATACTGTCAGTCACCAAACAGGAGAGGAATCTAGGAGTGATATATCTGAGGAGCTAAAGTTGGCCAGACAGCATGAAAAGGCTGTAAGAAGGGCCAGTGGGATGCTGGGATGCATTGGGAGAGGCATCACCAGCAAAAAAGGGGAAGTGGTGATGCCACTGTACAGATCATTGGTGAGACCTTGTCTGGAATGCAGTGTCCAGTGTTGGAGACCTCATCTCAGGACATAGACAGGGTGGTGGCAGTACACAGAAGGGCTACTAAAATGGTACAGGAGCTGCACCAGAAGTCATATGAGGACAGGCTGAGAGACCTTAATATGTATTCTCTGGAAATGAGGCGACAGAGGGGGGACTTGATAGAGACGTTCAAATACCTTAAATGGATAAATACGGTACGGGGGTAGCATCTTTCGGAAAAGAGGATGCACCAGAACTAGGGGACATGACAAAGTTGGAAGGAGGTAGAGTCAGGGGCAATGTGAGGAAGTACGTCTTTACAGAAAGGGTGGTGGATGCATAGAGTAGCCTCCCTGCAGGGGTGGTGGGGGCAAAAATGGTGGAGGAATTTAAAAATGCGATGCGTGGGATAGACACATGGGAATACTAGAAACAGGGAAGGGTGGGAAAGCTGCAGATCAGCTACAGCCTGCAGTGTAAGTAAAGGTAGGAAAAATGGGCAGACAACATGGGCCAGGTGGTCCTTATCTGCCAACAAATTCTATGTATCGAATTCATATGAACAAAGCAGAAACAGGCATTTTACTGTTAAACACCCTACAGAGTTTCACAGTTTTTTTGAGGGGAGAGTTGGCACCGGACCCCCCAGTGGCTCAGTCCCTGCCCCCCTGGTCCCCCACTCCTCCTCCTGAAACTGACCTTGGATGATGATCCTCCTAGGCTTGCCCCCCTCGGCAGGGCCACTGAGTAGGCACATCCCCAGAGTCTAAATTGGTTTCCGGTAGACCCCCAACTACCAGTGTTCCTCCCTGGCTTGCTCCTCAGGGCAGAGACGCAGGGTTGGGCCAATCCCGATGGAACTACAAACTCAGTCACCAGCTGAGTGCTGCAGGTAGGTGTGGCGGGACCAGAGAAGTAAGAGGGGTGTCATTCTAGAGGGCCGACATTTTTACTGCTTGTTTTTCCTGGGAGGTGTGGTGTGCAATGATGAGGGGCGTCGAAGTGCCAACATGCACACTGTCCCACAACACAGGCTCCGGCAGCTGCTCCCCCCAGCCTCCACCAGAGCTCAGTCATATAAGAACATAAGAAAAGTGTCAGCAGATGGAGACCATGTGGTCCATCTAGTCTGCCCAAGTTAGCTACCCCTCCAATTATATTTTTTTCCTAAGTTGCCCACATTGCCTGTCCCAAGCAAGTTTGAATTCCCTTACTGTCTTCGATGCCACCACTTCTGGTAACAGGCTATTCCATGGGTCTATCTAGAGTTTTAAACTTGCTTCTCACCAGATGCAAGTTGTTCCCTCTTGTATGTACCACCCTGTTTTCCTGGAAGAGGTTTTCCTTCTGAGTTGTGTTAATTCCCTTAATGTACTTAAATGTTTCTATCATGTCCCCCATTTCTTCTCTGTTCCAGAGTGAATAAATTCAACTCTTTGAGTCTTGTATCATATAGCTGATGATGCAGCCCCTGCACCATCTTTGTGGCCCTTCTCTGTACCATCTCCAGATGGTCAATGTCTTTTTTTAGGTGAGGCCTCCAGAACCAGACACAGTACTTGAGGTGTGGCCTCACCAAGGATCTGTAGAAGGGAATGATAACTTCCTGCTTTTTGTTCATAATACAGTACCCCTTCCTATGCATCCGAGGATACAACTTGCCTTCTGCGCCACTTTTTCGCATTGTTTTCCTACCTTTAAGTCGTTGGTAAAGATCACGCCAGATACCGTTCCATCTTTGTCTCCTCTAATTGATGCCCTTCTAGTACGTACTTTTTTCCTGAGTTCTGCTTCCCCAGGTGCATTACCTTACACTTCTTATCGTTAAATTTTAACTGCCAATTTCTGGACCATTCTTCCAGTGTCCTTAGGTCAGCTTCCATACCTAATGCCCCCTCTAGTGTATCCACCCTATTGCAGAGCTTTGCACTGTCTGCGAACAGGCAGACCTTTCCCTCCAGTTCATCAGTGATGTCATTGATGAATATGTTGAAAAGGACTGGACCCAGCACCGATCCCTGTGGAATGCCACTGGTCACACCTCCCTCCCTTAATAATGCCCTTTGACCAAAACTCTCTGGGTCCTATTCTGCAGCCAGTTTCTAATCCAGTTTACTATTTTCTGTCCGACTCCTGTGTGTCCTAGTTTGTTAGCAAGTCTCCTGTGGAGAACGGTGTCAAAGGCCTTGCTGAAGTTTAGGTACACCACGTCCACTGCCCCACCCTGGTCCACTGTTCTGGTAACCCAATCGAAAAAATCAGTCATGTTTGTTTGCCACGAGAACCCTGCTGTGAAGCCATGCTGTTTGGGGTCAAGTTTTCCAGTTTCCTTTAGGTAGTCAACTATTCTCTCCTTTACTAATGTCTCCATAATTTTTCCCACTACAGAGGTCAGGCTGACTGGGCAGTAGTTTCCTGCCTCTTCCTTGCTACCATTTTTGTGCAAGGGCACAACTGTTGCCCTTTTTCAGTCTTGAGGTACTCTGCCGCTTTCCAGAGATAGATTGAACAGCTTAGTTAGTGGTGCAGCTATTTCTTCCCGAAGCTCTTTTAGTATTCAGGGGTGGATACCATCTGGCCACATGACTTTATCCACCTTAAGTTTGCTTAGCTCTTCTAAGGCCCTCTCTTTCATCAAGGAGCTTGTGTCTGCTCCTCCACTATCTTGCTCTGTCTTACTTAGTGTAGGTCCTTTGCCTTCATTAAGTAAGACAATGCCGGATGCTCACCAACCCTCCCCCTGGAGGAAGAGGAGAGCAGTCCATAGGCCTGCCCTCTGACTCATCAGGTCCATTCCCGAACTCAGGGTGTTGGTGTTGTAGGTGGAAGCCCTACCACTGCATGGCGAGTTTCACAATTTTTAATTAATGCTTACCAAAACATGCTAAACAGCTTTACTGACATTCAGACATAAGATCAAAACATTACTTAAAGCTCCACAGGGAGGCGTTTTGGATTGAGCACTTTGGCTCTCTAAACAGTAGGTTCAGTATTAATTAAGAAATAGACTGGTTTCCATTACTGTAATGCACTACTGTATGTATTTAATGTGTGTGAATGCTTCCTGATTTTCAGGACTGTAGTAAACACCTGTCTTTTTCTATGGATTGAGCCCTTTCAAACTTGGAGAGCATACTATGGGAAATGAGGTTTAATGTTTTGATCACACATAACTTTGATCACTGATTTATATATATATTTTTTTAGGCTTTATTATTATTTTATATATTTGTTACTGTAATTACGCACTATGTTATGAACACGCTCTTATGCCAGAGGTGTCATAGAGTACCCTTCTAAGGTACTGTCAGAGGATACCCTGATCAACTGGGTTGACTTCCTGCCATCCCAGTCATTAAGATTTTAGCCTCAAAAACGGACATATGTAACTCCCCCTTCGGGGGGCTTACCGGACTGCCTGTTTGCCGTCTCCCACCAGCCCCTGATCCTGGCAATGGGGACTGGGGCCCTTTCAGGAGGCCATTTCTGTTTGTTCAGTGCCTCAGTGCCACGAGGACACCCAGTCACCACTTCCTCGAGCGGGAGTGCATGCTGCAAAAGGGCAACTCCCCAGCACTTCCAACTCCACTGACCTGACGGATCAACCGAAACAATAGCCCAGGAGGGCTACAGCAAAACCTCGGCTGGCCAGCATACATAAGGGGGAAAATAAATAAAATATAATAACAGACTTGGAGCACAAGGCTACATTAGCACACGGCTGCAGCCATCTTGTAACACTCTGACCCTGCCAACTCTACAATCAGAGGGCTAGAAAGCCTTTACAATAGAAGACTTGGATTATGGGAGGAGGATGATGCAAACCGGACCCTCCCACATGGACTGGCAAGCAACAAGGACCAATAATAGGAAAGGACAAGGCAGAAGAACTGATGGACAGCCCTGCTTGTCCAATGAGACAGAATGGAGGGAAAGGAGTTCTGGAGTCTCAAGGAGCTTGGGGGCAGTCTAAGAGGGACACTGTTGCATTCAAACCTGTGGCTAGTGGGAACAAGTGATAGGCCTAGCCAGGCCAGTCATCATTTGAGACCTCACCAAGGTTCATTCAGTAAACTCTGAGACTGTGTCAGACAAGCATCAGGGAGAAGAAATTGCTGAGAGTATGAACCTGTGGGAAACTGCTGCATTCCGAAGCTGCTGAGCTGCACCAAGTGGAGACAGAGATCTGCATTCTACCCAGGTTGCTCCGGAGCCAGGTAAGGAATCTGCTAACCCCTTATTTAGTGGGGTGGATCGGGGAACAGAGAGCCACGGAGTATGTGCATGAGCATAGGCATAATCTCGATCCACAGGGGAGTCAGACTGTGGGGGTTGCTCCTGGGGTCTGAACTCCATGGGAATTAGGAAACCACTGCACACTGCTCTTGTGACTGAGAGCTGAGCCAGAATGGCTGTGCTGCTACAGAACATTCAAGAGAGTCCGAAGCTCCTGATGGTTGTCTAACCTGCTACTGTGTGCTGTTCCCCACCTTGACTGAACTGCTGCATTCATAGGTCATGTGAGTGCAGTCACTGCTGGCTGCCTCTTTGTACTTTTCCAACTTTGGGTTACAATTTCAGTTTTCAAGTCTTCTCATTTGAAGTTTCAAGTTCTCTGAATTGTGCTAGCACACTATGGCCTGTTGGGGGGTTAAATAGCAAACTTGCTAACTTTTGTCAAGTGCACCATTGAAAGAACCACGGCAGCATAGCTACCAGGCCTGCATTGGGGCTCTAGCGTAATTCTTGGGTACCCTGAGTCATTTGGTATTTGTGTCATACTTTAAACTATAGTTCTGGACTTCTGGTGATGTCATGCCATCTACTGGACGCTAACTGACAGCTCTCCGCAGGATTCCTAAATAAAGCCTTCAATTACTGTGACTCCTAACACAAAAATATCACAGGACATCGCTAAAGGCAATATAATGCCACGGAGAAGGGGACAAAATAAAAATGCTCGGGATGAAACTCTGGATGGCGGTGGAATATCCGAGGCAGAGTCAGACAGCACGACCTCCCAGGCCTCTCGGACCTCGATGAGGGATCACACCAGGCCTGAATACCCCAGCCTATCGGTCATCAAAAGACAAATGGCACAGATCCTTACAGAAGTCAAAGACTTTCAGAAAGAAATGCGAAATACAGTCATTGCTTTAAGGACTGATATAACCTAACTGGAAAAGCGTCAAGATAACAGCGATACTCAAGTCACCGAAAATGATCAGCAGGTGGGCCTTGCAGAAAGGACACTGGTGCAGCTCTACCAAACAGTGTCCGCACTCCAAGATAGGGCTGAGGATGCAGAAAGTTGCAACCGACGCAATAAATATTTGCCTGTCGGGGGTCCAAAAGGGATCAGAGGGCACAAATATGAACCCGTTCTTGGAGACCCTGTTCAGAGATACCCTCCAGCTGCCAGCCGAGATCACCCTCGAAACTGACAGAGCACATCGAACCCTCAGTCCCAGGCCACCTGCAGGAGGAGGCCCCATACCATCCTTGTGCAATACAAACTTTCAAGAAAGGAACAATTCTCCACATAGCCTGGAAGATGGCACAGTAAATATGGGGGAGTATAGGTTGGCTTGAGAATCACCACGCCCCAGGTGATGGCCAAACGTCAGTATTATAGTCCAGTCATGAAAGCACTAAAAATGCAAATCTGAAGTTTAGGACCCCATATCCCGTGAAAATTTTGATTTTTTTTTCCCCAAAGGCCCACTCTTCTTCAAATCAGTGACTGAGGTAGCAGAGGAACTGACTAAAAGGAAGATTAAGCTACTAGAGGGTGTCCCAATAGCAAGACCCACCTTGGCTACTAAACTTCCCAGCGTGTTTGATCGGCAGGCCAGAAGGACTCAAGATGATGGAAGAGAGCAGAGGCGCTGCTAAAAATTGTGATTCTCTCCGAAACAATCAGCAAGATGGGTCTGCACACACCAGCACATGGCCTGCACACCCCTGAAGCAGCCATGAGCTTTCCTTGCCACGAGAGGAGAGGGACTCTAGTCCTATGTATGTCAAGGCCCTCTTGATGCATCTAGAGCGACACCACATGGCTTTCCTGTTGTATTTGCACTTACCTCACTTGAATTCTCAGTGGTGCCGCAGAGTGTGCTTGAGGGAGTTATCACCTAGACCCAATTCAGTGACCTGATTCCCCCAGGTGATGGTGCATGGTTCGTCCCTCTTTTTTCTACACCTTCTATAATCAAAACGGCGCCGCTGAGCAGACTCAGAGGAGGGAAGACCCTGGAAAAAGGAACTCCCGGCCCTCACACCACGGAGGCTACAGAACTGAAACTGTGAAGAACCCATGCTTCCCAGATTGAACTCTTCAGTTAATGAGCTCTAGTTTCCCCCTATCTGTGTCTTACTCTCTGCCACTGATTTAGACCAGGACTGAACTGAACTGACCTCTAAAAGACAGTATAATCTAAAGGTGAAGGAGGTTTCTGAAGTATGTGCGCTGGGGGAGGTTATGGGGGAAAGTGTGTACACTATAACTAAGTCTATGTGGCAACACTCAGAGACACACACTGCTTAGCCACAACGGGGGGGATGGGGGGGTCTGGCAAGATAGTTTGTAATTCAAATATATATGATTCAGAATAAGGGCCCAATTTCTCGGTTCCAGGGGGATAGACTTGGTTTGGTCATGGGTTGGGGGGACTCCCCTTCCCCCCTTCCCCCATGGAAACAGACATGGGAGCTGGACTTCTGGAGAGAGGGGGGAGGGCTACGGACCATGCGCTGGAGTCCTGTGTAGGTGCCCTAAACAAGCTTGGGGTGCACACATCGGTTGGGAGGGGGAAGAAGACCGAGTGGCTGCAGAAAGGATAAACCC
Source organism: Neoceratodus forsteri (assembly GCA_016271365.2). Taxonomy (NCBI): domain Eukaryota; kingdom Metazoa; phylum Chordata; order Ceratodontiformes; family Ceratodontidae; genus Neoceratodus; species Neoceratodus forsteri. The sequence goes on along the minus strand of CM057453.1, from coordinate 457,590,728 downwards.
TTATAGATGCTGGCTATGAGTGGTTAGGGTGAAAGGAAAGATATGACTGCTGCAAGGTTACTCTATATACTCATTCCATTTCAGGTCATCGGGGATACTGCAACAGCTCCAGAAGCCAGGACAAGGAGACAGGTGTTCCCAATGATGAAGTTCACCTCACAGCAGATAAGTATCCGACCCCAGTCTGGGACCTGGGGTGGGGGGAACTAACACTCAGTGGTTCACAGGCTTTTTTGCACCTAACTTAATGTGGGTGGAGTGGGGGGTTACCACTTGTCCCCCCACATATTCTGAACAAAGCGCCTAATGCAGGGGTGGGGGTGGGTGGGAAGGCATGATGAGGAAGGGCCAGGGAGACAAGATCCACTCAGCTCCCGGGGGAAGAGCAATCTGGGGGCTACTATACACCCCATAAGAGACTGATGCCGCTCCTAGTACTGAACCAAACAGAGGAACAAGAGGAACTGAGTGGGGACTGGGGAGCATAGGGGGTTGCCTTGCATGCACTGAGAGAGAAGGGGGACAGGACTGGATGCTAAGCAGGCCTGTAACCCAGCATATAAATGATTACTGTGTTCACTTCTTCCTCCCTAGCAGGAGACAGAGCCTCCTCGCAAGTGGCAGGGGGGAACTCTTCAGAGACTCCTAGATGCGATGACATTCAACTCTGGAGTTCGGAACACCTGCGCTGCACATGATAATGGCTGCCAGGGGAAAAATGTAAAGACCGCTTGGAGGTAAGTTCTGCCTTTCACTTACTACTTCAGGCCTGGACGCTAGGGGTGGTGGGCACTGGGGAATCCCACATGCTGGGGTGGACCTGGGGGCCCCCCCCCCCCCGGATCCTCGAGCTGAGCAAAGGCCGATGACTGGTGGACAGGGCTATTCCCTAATGGCTCCCTTCATCAGTCCCACACAGGCCCCCCTCCAACAGGACTGCCACATATGGGAACTTGATCCTGCGGAGAGGCAAGAGGTACTGGACACTAGGCCTCTCCACACAGGTAGTGTACACCTAAGAGGGCCCTCAACTGAGGTTTCCCCTCAACACAGGACATAAGCCCTGTACGCTAGATCTTAACATCTAGCCCAATTGGAAGTACAAGTTGCCTGATGCACAGGCAGCCCACTGTGGGCCAATGCTGTAATTTAGTTGTACTGTAAGTTATTAGTTATACGGTTGGCACATTATTAAAAGTAACAAATATCAAAACATGTAGTCAGGCAGTAGCCCAAGGTTTTATAAATGTTTTTATGTATATAGTTGAAATCAGTCAAAATGTTACCATAAAATACAGTCAGCTGAACCCCGAGATGATGTATGGGATAGGACAGGGGTTGGGGGCCAGCACCGGGAGGGGACACTGCCCACTGAGTCACGGCAACTTAAAATATCATGAATGGCGGATCCCACACTACAGCTCCTTTCCCAGAACGTAAATGGCTTGTCATCCCCCACCAAGACAGCAAGGATAATGACATACCTGAAGAAATCTAAGGCAGACATTCTCTTTATAGAAGAAACACATATGACTAAGGTAGAACATGACAAGCTGTGTAGATTCGGGATGAGTGCAGTGTACTCCTCCTCGATGCGGGGTGGTAGAAAGAGAGGGTGGCAATCTTGATCCCCAGTCATACACCCTTCCACCCAGTGGCAACATGGGAGGACCTGGAGAGCAGGATGGTATTGATGCAGGGAACCATCAACAATAGGCAGTGATGCTAGCTAGTGCTTGCTTTTTCCCAGGACTACTGGTCTCGCAGATGAAACCGCTGCTAGACAGGGTAGTTCAATTCACTAAAGGGATGTTGCTATTGGCAGGGGACCTGAATATCACACCTGATCCCAAACTAGACTCCACCAACCTAAGACCCCCCAAAAACTAACGGCCGCACAGAAATTCTTTGTCTGATTCTCCCGAGAGATGGGCTGGTAGATACATGGCAACATCTCCATCCCCGAGCTAGGAACTACACCCACTACTCAGGGGTCCACCATACCTGCTACAGAATTGATCACTGCTACACCCAAGTAGAAAACCTACAATGGTTGGTGGACTCCCGACTGGGGGCCATAATGCACTCGGACCATGCCCCAGTGCTCACTACGTGGCCATGGGTCTACAGAGATGCAATACATATTGGCACCTAAACAATTATTACCTAAAGACACAGCAGTTTAAGGACTATATCGCTGAAAAATTAGACGAAATACAACGGGACAACCCCCCAGGTGAGTCAGGTCCAGCAATGTACTGGGATACAATAAAAACAGTCCTTTGGGGCTACATCATTCAGTATACAGCAAAACAAGCTCACGCCAGACAGGGAAAAACAGAGGCAGCTAGAGGACACCTTACACTTTTTACAGATGGTGCACAAGCAGGGGGATCACTCAGTACTCTCACAGCTCAAGCAAATAAAAACTGACCTCGACATACTAATAAGACAAACCACAGAGATTGCCTTGACATATCTAAGACAGCAGTACTATGAAGTGGGTCCCCGAGAAACATGCCTACTTGCATATCAACAACATAAACATCTGAAATCAACAACCATAAAGACCCTAACACATCCACAGGATGATCGGCCACTAACGACACTACATGATATAACCCAGGGATTTACTGAATACTATTCCAAATTATATACACATACCCATGATCCATCCCACATTACCACTGACATCTATTTACGTCCCCTGAATATCCCCCACTTGCCCAAGGCCCAAGGAGAGCAGCTCATTCAGCCCATTACAGAGGCAGACGTAGCACTTGCTATAGCTAGAAGAAATAAAATTAAATCCCCAGGCCCCGATGGCTATGGAGCAGAATTTTATAAAGCGGCCCAGGCACAACTTCTCCCCAAATTGATATAGCTGTTTAAATCCATCCTGGAGGGTGAGATCCCCCATCCACCCCAGTCATATGCTTCCATATCAGCACTCCTTAATCTGGGAAAAACCCCACATCTATGCAGCTCCTACCGACCAATATCTGTTCTCAATACAGACTATAAACTCTTCATGGGGTTACTCTCCTGACGCTTAGACCACTTAATGCCACTCCTTATTGGTATGGATCAAACAGGGTTTGTACGCGGAAAAACCACAACAGATAGCATCAAAAAAGCCGTACACGTCTTCAATAAGATGGCCATGAACAAGACACCCTCTGCGGCTGTCAGTTTGGATGCCGAAAAGGCGTCTGATAGAGTATACTGGCCCTTCCTCTGCTCAGTTATGGCCAAGATGGGCCTGCCTTATACCTTTTCAGATCATTAAAAATATCTATAGCTCCCCTAAAGCGTGTGTTAATAATAATGAGCACCACTCAGAATACCTCCCAATATTAAGGGGTACCAGACAAGGCTGCCTCCTCTCCCCAAGCCTCTTTGCCATGCATATGGAACCACTAGCACAAAAAATAAGGGAGGCAGGAGGCGAACGGGGCATAGCCATGGAAGACTCACAACATAAGACAGCATTGTATGCAGATGATGTTCTCTTGTTTCTAAATGACCCAGAGAACACCCTTCCAGACATCAAACATATACTGGAGGAGTCCGGGGAGGTCTCTGGGTATGCACTTAACACAAGCAAGACAGAGGTACTCACCTTTCACTACACACCCTCACAGCGAACACGGCAGCTGTTCCCCTTCCGCTGGGATTTACAAAAGCTTAAGTACCTGGGAGTCTATCTTGCTCAAGACCCCTCATACGCATACAAGAATAATTACATGACCTTTACCACTCAACTCAAGTCCGACCTGGCCCACTGGAACTCCCTCCCTGCCACTGAGCCTGACCAGGAAGACAGACTTAATTCGGACGGTAACACTGTCGCGAGCACTATACCTCTTTCAAAATCTATCAGTTCCTTTACCCCAGACAACCTTTCAGTGCTGGAATCAGGCCATCTCTAGGTTCATTTGGTCTGGACAGAGACCTAGGGTCAAATTTAAGATTCTCACACTCCCGAAAGATCGTGGAAGACTATCAATCCCTAATCTACAAATCTATTATTGGGCAACATTACTTACTCACATAACAGCTAGGCAGACCTCAACTGCCCCCACCCATTGGTTGGGGATTGAGAAAGCTTTACTAACAAAGCAGGAATACTACATGGCCCTCTATCACACCGGCACCCGTCAAGCAAACCTATACCAGTCCAGCCCTTGGCTCCACTTCTACATCACAGGATGGACGACAAGCAAAAAAGCGCTTCATCTTACCCCATTCCTGTCCCTTCTTTGCCCAATAGCCCATCTTCTGAATTTTCAGCCATCCCTACTGGATCATAAGTTCCAAGAATGGGAGCATTACCCACTAAAATACCTTGCCCAACTGTTACTGGGAGATAACCTACAATCATTTAACCAGATACGGATGGCTTACAGGCTGTCTAGGCAGGATTTCTACAGATACCTGCAACTTCGCCATTACTTTGCTGTTCTCCCAAGAGGGGTACATGATCGCCTAATCACGCCCCCAATAATCAATGCACTCAGCGAGTTACTAATTCACCCAGGGAGGGAACATCTGGTTTCAATGTTATACCAGCCAATGCTAACAACCCTAGAGGATAACCCCACCATGGTAAGTCTGACCTGGCAGGAAGAACTAGAGATCCAAGTACACAGGGAGTGCTGGAATACAGCATGCTATAGTGCCTCTAAAGTTACCAGCTCTCACCAGTGGAGGGAGTATGCATGGAAGCACCTCCTTTGATATTTCCGCACCCTGACAATTATAGGGCATTACGACCCAGAGAGGGGTTCTGAGTGCTGCCACAAATGCGCGGAGAAACTTGCACACCACACACATTATGTGGTCCTGCCCCAGCATACAACCCTTCCTCCAGCAGCTACACAGGGAATTACAGGCTATCCTAGGGGAAGGGCTATTGCTTACAGTGGACCTTTACATGTTGTTGCAATACCAAAGGGGATATAGGACTCCAGCACCAGATACCTTTTGGGCATATTAATACCAGCAGCCAAAAAGGCCATTACCAAGGTCTGGCTAACCCCCAGAATCCCAGGAATGCAGGATTGGAGGATAATAGTAAACCAAATATATCACCTAGAAATACTCACTTATAGCCTTAACGATCAGAAGGAAAAGCACATGTCCAGATGGGCTAAATGGATTATATATATTATGCTAAAATATCCTAACTTTGTCCCGAGTGGTGGATGAGCCTAACCCAGTGGAACAGGTAAGATCGCACCCGAACACAGTCAGGGAACTAGGGGTGGTGATGGAGCCAATCCTAGAAGAGCTGTGCAATCTGTTGATGAATTAGACCAGGGTAGGGGTCTGCCCTGGTGGTTGACCCCCCCCCCCCGTCTCAGTTACATGGGGTCACGGGCCCTCTCCTAGTTGCTCCTTAAAAGAAGGGCATATTCACGCAAAGTAAGAACTGTAAGTAATCATCAGATTTAGAACTGTATACATGTGGAAACTGAATGGTCACATCCCTCCCCCACTCTGGTTCAACGGGGAGGAAATGTTGACTATCAGCACCGTCTTTCGGATGAGACGTTAAACCGAGGTCCCATCTGCCTGGATTGGTGGTAGTTCAGGTGGATGTTAAAGATCCCATGGCACTTATCGAAAAGAGCAGGGGAATTTCCCCGGTGTCCTGGCCAAATTTCCCTCAAAAATACCACCAACAGCTTAATCTGGCTCAAGGTCAGTTGGCATTCATCTGTATCCCCCTTCCCCGGGTCGTGCCTGAAAATAGGCAGGATTTGTCTAGCGCACTTACCCGGTCAAGAAAAATAAATAAATAAATAAAATGTCCGTTCCTGTGGAGCTGTGATGCAGGGGATGCAGGCTGGACCCTGCGTGGCACCTCCTATGCATATACCTGATCAATGTGAAACTAATGTACTCAGAGTACGGTACGCTTAACTGTATGTTGAAATCTATGTAATAAAAATTACATTTACGAAAAAAAAAAAGAAACTGTAGTTCTATTACTGGTATCAATTTAAAAAGTTTACCGCACCCCATGTAAAATAATTCATATATTTGTGCCCCTTGACTGGGCAGGTGCTTCCTCAAACTGTGTGGTATCTGAGAGGGTGGCAGAGACCCCCAGCACAGTGGCTCTTCAGGTGCATTGCTAGAGGTTGGGAGTGCTCAAGGGGTGACTTGCATGCTTAACCTTTTCTTCCTTCCAGCTGCCAGGCCTGTGTTCTTAAATAAAAGCACTGTTAATTGCCTGAATTTTACTTCTGTGTGTGTGCTCAGTTTCTGCGATCTGACTAAGTGTTTACTGGTGAAGGGAACAACTGCCTTTGAGGTCCCCAGGGGGTGATCCTATTCAGTGTAGGAAGGTGGGTAGGTACTGCATCCCAGAGAGTGGTACTGCACACAACATCTTGCCCACTTATTCTCTCTGGGTGGAGGCACTGCACTATTTATTATTTGTTCTGGGATGACCCACCCACTGCCACAGGAGAAAATGAACCCAAACCCCTCAACCCTGTGGGCCCTGTACAGTCACCAGGCAGGGAGTGTGGACCCAGACACTGCATCCCAGTAGTCACATATGTAATGCACTACTTGCTAGTAAAAATTTAGTAGCTGCTTCAAACAGCTGTACATCACTTTAATTTGAGGATACAGTTTCATACTGGGTATTCATACTGGGCATAGAGCAAAAGAAGGCATTTCATGCCCATACTATCGCTCCCCACATTAGTGGGACAAATTATCCTAATTTCTTATCAATCATTCATCCACCTTTTTAAATTCATCTTGGTTTTTACTATTTACAATGTCCCCAGGGAGAATATTCCACAGCCTACCTGTTCTATTTGTAAAAGAGAAATATTTCCCCATTTCGTTTTGAGGTTCTCAGTTTGATTTGTTTTTTATGCCCTCTCAATCCGTCTGGTTTTGCCACCTTTTCAATATCCATTTCCTTGCTTAGCTCTTTATCCCCAATTATCTTGTATAACATCAATAGGTCACCTCATACCCTTCTCTGCACCAGAGAAAACAAACCTGTTTTCCTTTACCTGTCCTCATATCTCAGGTTTCTTAAAGAACCTATAGATTTTGTGCATCTCCTTTGTATCCTCTCTAACTTGTAAATGTCACCACGTTTATACGGACTCCATATCTGCGACGCATAATCTAAATAGGGTCTCATATACAACTGACACAGGGGCAACCTACAGTTCATAAATTTGTTTATGAAGCATCTGTTGATATTCCTAATCGTATAATTTGCTCTTGACAACAAGTGGTATCTATGTTTGCTAAAATTTAAGTTATCAACAATTATCCTGCAGTCTTTTTCGTGTGTTACTTTTTTTAATATTGACCTATTTAGTACATAAGACTGTGAAATGTTATTACTCCCTAAATGCATACTAATGCATTTACTCACACTAAATGGCATCCTGTTCCTAACTGCCCAGTCCTCAATGTGTTTTAGATCCCGTATCATATCTAACTGTTGTTCGTTGTTTGCAACGGGTCTGCCCAACTTAATATCATCAGCAAACTTGATAAGCTCATTTTTAATGTCAGCTTGTATATCACAGATGTAAATTGAGAACAACACTGGTCCCAGTACTGACCCTTGTGGAACACCACTAGACACTATAGTCAGCATTGAGCATTCTCCTACTACTCTTACTGTCTGATAGCCATCAGCCAACCAATTATTTGTCCAATTAACAATCCTTCTATCAATCCCTAACTTTACCATTTTGGTAATTAAGTTATGATGGGAAACCTTATCAAATGCCTTTTGGAAATCTATGAATATCACATCAACAGGAACCTATTTTCTGGCCAATCTTTTTAATTTTTCATAGAAGCAAAGATGATTAGTAGTGCATCCTCTATTCTTTGTTTTTATTTACTATGCTTTTTGGCTGCTCTGGACCGTCATGTCATCCACCCTGGTCACGAAGCCCCTTCAAGCTTCCACCTCTTAGATCGCCGGAGCGCTCCCAGTCACCCCTGGCTTGACCCCCGAGGTGTCACGCATCACGCTTTCCAGTGCCGCGAAACTGTGACTGGTCGGGAGAGCCCGGCTAGGAGGCTAATTGAAGCCTGGGACAGGGCTTCAAGGAGACAGCCAGAGCAGGATTTTCTCCCCTTAAGCTGAGGCGGGGATGTGCAATGACGGCCAGCGTCCGCTCCGCCCCAGAGAGAAACTGGTGTCAGTGCAATGCGACGAACCCAGCCTCCGCCAGGTGTCACTTCTGCACCGAATGCGCAACACCCTGCCCCCGGAGAAGGACAGCAGTCTAGAGGATGCTCAATCCTTCTCCACCCCGGCCGGCCCTCCGACGACCCGGTTCCATTCCCGAACCTGGGCCTCTATTCTTTTTAAATCCATGCTGTTTATTATCACATAACTTCATACTGGCCATATTTTCCTCCAGTTTAGTTTTCAAGAAGGTCTCAGCCAATTTGTAAACAACAAAGGTCAAACTGACCGGTCTATAATTTGATGCCTCCATTCTGTCCCCTTTCTTAAACAGGGGTATCACCAGGGCTTTTCTCCAATCTTCTGGTATTCCCCAGATTCAAAAGAACTGTTTAGAATCTTTACAAGAGGTGGTGCGACAAATTCACATAATTCTTTTAATAATCTGGGGTGAGTCGGTCTGGACCCGCTGATTTGTGGATTTTTAAATTATTAATAAGATTCTGCAATATTGGTAAAGTGATCCTGAGATCCAAATGTACATCAATATTGTCATTTGTCTCCAGATTGTTTTTATCTTTGAGCTCGAACACTATCCAATAGTGCTTACTAAAAGCTTCGGCCACATCCTCAGGTGTGGTTATAACTTTCTCACCCTCTTTTAGAGGCCCTATCTGATTTTTATTGCCCTTTAATCTATTTATGTATGAGAAAATCCTTTATTATTATCTCTGCGATGGATCAGATTGAATTCTATTTTATTTCTTTCTGACTGTATTTTTTTTAAGTAATTTCAATATTCTCTTGTAGTGCTCCTTAATTTCGGATGTGTCCAATTTTCTCATAATCTGAAAAGCCTTCTTCCTATTGATCGATTTCATCACCTTAGAAGTGCACCAAATTGGTCTTTTCCCTTTTTTATTGTATAATTTCTTACTTGACACATATTTGTCTTCTAGCAATTTAAGTTTATTTGTGAAGACATTCCACACATTATGCGTGTTTTTCCCAGGCAAGTCTGTTTCCCAATTCCATACCATCAATTCTTGTTTCATTTTTCTGAAATTGGCCCTGTTGTGATTTTTTATAACAGTAGTGCCCCTAATTTTATAAGATAAACGTTTTTTGATAGAGAATTCAACTGTGTTATGGTTACTGTTAGCTATTCCTTCTCTTATTTTTGTATTAATTTTGTTTGTGTTTGTAATTATCAAATCCAATATGCTGTTTCCTCGCGCTGGTCTAAACACCAGCTGTTTCAAGTCTAGTGCTAATCGGGCATTAACAAACCTGTTATTACCAACTGTTGTATACAGACTATGTTCCCAGTTTATTTCTGGATAATTAAAATCCCCTGTTATCAGAATATCCCCTTTCATTGCCATAAGTTCAATTTTGTTCTCTATTCTCTGACTAACAGTGCTGTTACAATTGGGGGCTCTGTAATAAACTCCGATGTATAATTTGTTCCCTGTGCTTTCTTGAAGTTCCACCCACGAGGATTCAAATTCTGAATTGTCCAATGTGTTTACCCTGTGACAAGGAATATCATTTTTTAAGTAAATAGCAACCCCTCCTCTTTTTTTTTTTTTTAAAGAGCATATAGCCATCAATGTTTTTATTCCAGTCTACTTCATCTTCCCCCCAAGTTTCTGTAATCACACAGATATCAATACTCTCAGCCAATAATATGGACTCTAATTCATATTTTTTTATATCATTCAAGCTTCTTGCATTAATTAACCAGGCCTTTATTTAAATCTCCTATTCTTTTTCTTTCTGAGAACCTTTAATTTTATTCATGATATTGGTATCTCCCTTCGCAATGTCTGTTTGAGTGTGTGTTAGTCCTTCTCCCCCAACCCCTCTTTTTCAGTTTAAAGCTCTGTCCAGTCCACAGTTTTTTTTCAGAGAAAGTCCTAGCTTTCTGCTGCCTTTTTTGCTTGGATGTAATCCATCTTTACTAAAGCTTAATGGGTCGTTAACGAATGACTCCCAGTGTGTTATACACTCTAATCCCTTTTTTAGAGTCCATAGCCATAGCCAGTTATTTATCTCTTTCAGTTTATTTGCGTAGTAAATACTTTTTTGTGGTACTGGCAAGATCTCTGACAAAACTAGATTACAATTTAGTTTTCTGATTTTGTCTCGTATTTGTTTATATTCATCCTGTATTTCTTCTATGTTATGGCTTTTAATGTTGTTTACTCCTTCATGTAGAATGATTCTGGCAGATCCATTACTTTCTTTAATGATGTCTCCAAACATATCCTTTATATCACCTAATTTAGCCCCTGAAAAGTAAATACAGGTTACTCACCTGTAACAGGAGTTCTAGGAATGGTATATGTTGTTCATCCACACTTCGTGGCAGTTTCTTGCCGCTTTAAATCTTGCTGGAAGGTCTTCAAGCTGGCTCCTCCCACCCACCCGGGTGATAAAACTCTCGGCTCCACCCCATGACGCCAGATCTAGACCGCCGGAAGCCAGGTTGTGTGTCGAAGCCAGGGAGGTCGGGTGGGTTGTGCAGATGAATAACATATACCATTCCTAGAACTCCTGTTACAGGTGAGTAACCTGTATTTCTAGGGACATGGATATGTTGTTCAATCCACACTTCTTGGCAGACTCCTAGCAGTTCTCTGGGAGGAGGGAGGGAGGCAAGGTGCACACCCCCTATTTAGGAAACAAGGACTGGAGAACCGAGGTCCCAAAACCAGCATCCCTGAGTGACTCAAGGTCGATGTGGTAGTGGGTAATGAAGGTGTGTGCTGACTTCCAGGTAGCAGCCCTGCAGATTTCCTGGATAGGGACGTCCCTGGAAGCAGCCACCGAAGCAGCGGTATGACGGGTAGAATGAGCTCTTATCCCTTTGGGAGGCTCCATGCCCACCAACCTATAGCAGAGATCTATGCAGGAGGTGACCCACCTGCCTCTTGTCCGCTTGGCTGCAGGTCTGCCAGGTGCGGCCTCAGTGTAGGTGACAAACAGCTGGCGAACCTCTCCCCGAACTTCAGCCATCCACTCCTTATAATAAGAGAGTGCTCTTCTAGGGTCCAGAGTATGGAGCCTATATTCGGCCTCCGAGGTGTGACTGGGGTAGAACACAGCAGAGTCAACACCTGGTTAAGGTGAAACTCCGACACCACCTTCGGAAGGAATTTCGGGTGGGGGCGCAGGACAACCTTGTCCCTGTGGAAGATCAGATAGGGAGACTCGATGGAAAGCGCCTGGAGCTCTCCCATCCTTCTGGCTGACATGATAGCCACCAAGAAGGTGGTCTTCACGACAGGTGAGAGATGTCACACCTGTGCATAGGTTCAATGGCTGCCCATGAGCTTAGCCAGTACCAGCAGTAGATCCCACGGAGGTGGAGGTTCTCACACCGGAGGGATATGTGATCAAGGCCTTTGGAAAAGCGCCCGACTACCTTCTCCTGCACTACCGATTGCTTCCCGGCCCGCGCCCGGTAAGCAGAGATGGCTGCCAGGTGCACCGTAAGGGTCATTGACCAAAGCCCTAGCTGAGAAAGGGACCACAGGTAGTCCAGAATGCTGGCCAAGGAACAGGAGGAAGGGTCCAACCCCTTATCCGACACCAAATGGAGAATCTCTTCCATTTGAAGGCATAGCATTTTCTGGTCGACTCCTTACGGGATCCCTCAACGACGTTGAGGACCTCGTTGGAAAGACCCAAGTCCTGGAACTCTAGCCGCTCAAGAACCAGGCCGTCAGGTGCAGGGATTGAAGGTCCAGGTGGAGTACCTTCCCCTGGTTGACAGATCAGGTCCGGGCAGGCTGACAGCCGCCTCAGGAGCCTGGAGCTGAGGCTGAGGAGATCTGGATACCAGAACTGACGGGGCCAGTCTGGGGCTACCAGAATCACCTGTGCCTTGTCCTTCCTCGCCTTGGAAAGCAGCTTGTGGATCAAGGGAAATGGGGAAAGGCGTAGAAGAGGCCCGGGGTCCACGGCCTCGAGAAGGCATCCCCCTGCAGCGAGCCCTGCTGAAGGGGGCGGGCATGAAACAGCCTCAGCTTCACATTGTCCCTGGAGGCAAACAGGTCCACCTGAGGTGTGCCCTAGTGGGAGAACAGATCGTGTACTACCTCTGGCAGGAGTGACCACTCGTGAGATGCAGCCCCTATCTGACTTAGGGCATCGGCCAGAGTGTTGGAGGCTCCCGCCACATGGATGGCTAGGAGATCTGCCTCCAGGCTGCTCACGAGGGACCAAGTGCAGAGAGCTTCCTTGCACAGGGGCAAGAAGCGTATCCCGCCCTGGCAGTTTAGGTAGTACATGATCGTGGTATTGTCCGTCTGGACCTGGACCACTTGACCCCGTACAAACAGAGCAAAGGCGGTGAGGGCTAGTCGGACCGCTCAAAGCTCCAGCAGGTTGGTGCAGGTTGATGTGGCATCGAGACTCTCGAGGGGACCAGAGGCCGAGCACTCTGTGCTCCCCCAGATGGGCACCCCAACCCATTAGAGAGGCGTCGGTCGTTAGAGTGACCATCGGCTCGGGGCCGACAAACGGGATGCCCTCCTGCAGATGAGCTGGAACGATCCACCACTGGATAGCATTCCACATCTCCTGGGTCACTGCCACTGGCTGTTCCAGAGGACCGGAGCGCTGTGACCATTGGCTGGTCAGTCCTCAATGAAGGGGACGCATGTGCCAACGGGACCAACGGACCACACTGGGGCAGGCCGCCATGAGGCCCAGGAGACGCAGGAAGTCCCGGGCAGGGCGCAATTGCCCAACCAGAAATGACTGGGCAAAGGAGGAAAGAACCTCGGCCCTGTCCGCCGGGAGCCGTGCTCTGGCTCGAAGAGAGTCGAGCTCTGCCCCGATGAATTGAATCACCTGCGTTGGCATGAGTTCCAATTTGGCCTCGTTGATGAGAAGGCCAATCTGAGAGCAGACCTGGAGGGCCAGATCCCTGGACCGCTTCACCTCCGGCCTGGAGGAGGCTGCAATCAGCCAGTCGTCCAGGTAAGGGTACACCCGGACCCTTCGGCACCGCAGAAATGCTGTCACCACTGCCATGCATTTGGTGAAGACCTTGGGAGCTGGAGAGAGGCAGAAGGGCATGGTCCAGAACTCGTAAAGGGACCCCTCTGCCCTGAAGCGAAGGAATCGCTGGTGGGACAGACAGATTGGGATGTGAAAGAACGCATCCTGGAGGTCCAGAGAACAGAACCACATGCCTTATTCCAAGGATGGAATGATCTGAGCCAGAGTGACCATCCTGAAGGTTCGAGACCTTAGGAACTTGTTCAGGTCGTGTAGGTCTAGAATGGGGCGCCAGCGTAGACTTTCCGCCCGGCGTAGTCCGTTTTGGGACCAGGAAATACCTGGACACAAACCCTGGGTCTGGTGGAGGGTCCATCACCTCCCTGATCACCTCCTTTTGGAGGAGCAGGGCAATGTCAGCTCGACGAGCCAACAGAGAAGCTGCGGACCCCGTAGCCCCCCATGGGGCGATGGCTCGATAGGGTGGGGCCTGCTCGAATTCCAGAGGCAGACCCTTTCCTACCACTTCAGCACCAGAGGTCCACGGTGATAGCGGACCAGGCGGAAAGGAAGTAGCGGAGCCGTCCCCCCAAGGGGGGGGGAGTGACGAGGCTGGGGGCGACACCCCTCAACCTGTCACTGGGCAGGCTTGGAGGAAGGACTGGCCAAGGGACCTCCTGGGCCTTTTCCTCCCGGCTTCCTGCTGGAGGAAGCTGCAGGCTTGGCTTTGGGGTGCCAAGTGCGAGCCTGCTGGCCCTGATGCTGGTGTTGCTGGGCTGGACGTGCCGCAGGGGCAGAAGGACGAAAGGGCTTATGCTGCTGCTGGCGGCCTTTGTCCTTCTGGGCAGACATGACCGAGTCCAAGGTGGCACTGGACTTCTCGATCCTCTGCAAATGATTGTCCATCCCGGGACCGAACAAGTCAGTACCCAGGAAGGGTACGTCTGCCAGCTTGTGCTGGGTATCCGCCGTGAAGGTGGAGATCCGCAGCCAAGCTCTGCAGTGCATGGCCACTGCGGCCGCTACTGACTGGGCACAAGAGTCTCCAACGTCAACAGCAGTTTGGAGCTGCTGCTTTGCCACCGCTCTTCCCTGATCCTGCACCTGCTTGACCGTAGTCTGGAGATCAGCTGGGAGATGAGGGATCACCTCTTCCAGGGAGCCCAAAAGGGCGTGGGAAAAGTGTGCCATCAGTACGGCCAAACTGGCCTAAGGAGGACGCAGCGTAGACTTTCCGCCCGGCGTAATCCAATTTCTTGAACTCTTTATCGGGAGGCTTGTCCATGTCCCTAGCGTTTCCAGAACACCGGAAAACACTGTTGGTCACATGCCCCTCCGCAGAGGGGTGCTCCGAAAATCCAAAGAGTGAGCCAGTGGGGACCGACATACTTCCTGGCCATCCTGGCTGAAGGAGCAGGACAAGAAGCCGGCCCCTGCCATAACTCCACAGCTGGGCCAACAATGGCTTCAGCCACCAGGAAGGCCTCCATGGGAGAATCCCCTCGGTCCAGTATCTCCATGAGGGGATACCTGGCCCGCTCTGACACAGGTTCGAGTTTCATCCCAGTAGACTCTGAGATGAGCTGAAGCATACACATGAACGAGGATGGGCTCTCGTCCACTGACTGTCCACCAGTGGACTCCAGGTCGAGGGGCCTGGAGAACAGGGAAGAGTCATCATCAGACTTCGAGGAGTCTGCGAACAGCTGCCAAGGACCTGAGCCACCCTCCACCTGCTGAAGCCGATCGGGAATGAGGGTGACCGACAACTGATGGGGCAACCCCTGACCTGATCAAGAATCCTAGGTCGGAGCCCCAGTTTTAGGTTGTGGAGGCAGGGGTTCCACCACAATGGGTGGTGAAGCTGGTTTTGGCCAAACAACCTGCGCCGGCTTCGGCTCCTCAATAACCATGAGGGGTTGTTTCAGCCGCTCAGGTGACAGCCACTTAATGGCCAGGGAAGGCGACAGGGTCGGTTTGTTCCCGGTCAAAAGGAGCTGCTGCCACATCAAGTCCTCGTAGCGCCGACACAACTTGCGCTGAAGCCTATCCTCCAAGGAGGACGAAGACGAGGAGGAGCGGCACCGCCGCTTCCCTCGATGCCGAGACCGAGACCGAGACCGCCGATGTCGGCTGGATCGGATGGACTGAGAGGAGGTCCGAGACCTTCGGTGTTTCTGAGGGTGGGTCTGGGAGGGAGCGGGGGAAACCCGATCCTCCCTCGGCTCGGGAACCTTAACCAGGGACTCCGGCACAGGAGGCACAGGCAAGTCCTCAGTTTCCACCGGGTTGTCGGCTTCTCCGGTCGACAGCCCGTCCGACAGGTCGAGAAAAATCTCGACTGCGTCGACGGGTGTCTCAGCCGGCTGACCTGACGGGGACACCGTGAAGCCAGCGGCCTTAGCAGCAACCTCGACCGAAATCGAGTGTCGACTGTCTGAAGAAGGGGACCTCTCCCGCTCCCACGAACATCGACGGTGGGATTTACCTTTGAGTCCTTCTTCTTGGACCGAGAGGAATGTCCCGATGGACCCTCCCCTTTTGTAGAGAGGGATTGACAAAGCTCCTTGAAAGAAGCAGTGTAGGAGGATCCCAAGGAGAGCGGGATAAATGCCGCGACCGAGGAAGATGAAGATGTGGCCTGGGCTGCCTCCTCCTCGAGGGCGATCATCTGCTCAGGTTACTCAGCCGAGCCGCTGCCATGGACACCGTCAACGGGGCCTCGACTTCCCACCGAGGAACATTGCCTCTCGCCCAAGTCGAAGTCTGGCAGCACGGTCTTCGAGGACGCTGGACCGTAAGCAAGACTTGCACAATTCGCAGGCCTGTGGATCGTGTTCACACCCAAGGCAGTAAATGCACGCGGAGTGCGGATCAGTACAAGACATCTTCTGCCCGCAAGGGCACCGTCAAATCCAGGAGTCGATTTGTCCATCGCAGCCGCAAAGGAAGAAACAGACCAAAGTCTAGAAAATTTGTGAATACGTTTCGGTTTAACTGACGAGTTTGGATTCAGGCCTAAAATGCAGAGCGCTAAGGAGGAAACCTGAGCTTCCAAGCAGTAAGGAAGATCTGGCGTCATGGGGCGGAGCCGAGAGTTTTATCACCCAGGTGGGTGGGAGGAGCCAGCTTGAAGACCTTCCGGCAAGATTTAAAGCGGCAACGAACTGCCAAGAAGTGTGGATTGAACAACATAGCCATGTCCCTAGAACTCATAGTTACTTGTTCTTTATTCTCTTTTGATGTGTATCGATCTGTATATTTAACTATTGAGTCTCCTAGTACGTATACATTTTTTGAGGCTGGATATGTGACCTGACCAGTTGGTAATTCCACATCTAGAGCTTGTGTGGTGTCCATACTATGCACTACTGAGATGCCCCTCCCAGGATCTCTTTTCATAGGCTCTTCTGATGCTTGCCCCCTTATTATGTTATCACTTTCGCTGTTTTCTTGAACCGTGCCACATGACCCATTAGCATCAATCTTTAGTTCATCATCACCTTGTATATTTGTGTGGCCCACCTCAGTTAGTAAAACTGTCAGTTGATCATGCCTATTGTTAGATATTATTAGTTTATCCGTCACTTTATTAGAATGGGTACCTTCATATTCTTCATCTATGCTAATTAATGACTCATATCTGTTATGCATTTTCAAACTATATCCCAATGCTCTGCGCCTCCCTTTCTTATATTTTCTAGGTTCCATAATCCATTCATCATTGTCCCCTTCTCTGGGTCGCTTCCTGTTTTCACAATCCATACAGATCCACTCGCTCTGCCCCTCAACTGACCCATTTTGAAGTAATAGTTTTTGCTGCGTTGTAATTAACTGCATTTCTAACTCCATAATTTTCTTTTTTAGTTCTCTGATCAAATGATATTCTTCACAAGAGAAAACCAACTGTTCATTGGCTGTATCAATGCTAACCTTCTTACAATGTATACATCTCAGTCCAAGACTTCCCCCTTCTAGCTTTACCACATTGGAGTCCATTCTATATTGTTGCTTATGTATGACAAGTTCAGCCTACAATGTCTCAGTTGTTTCTTATTCCTTTTTTGGACAGCGTTACCTACTTACTTCTCCACTTCCTCGGCTGACCTGCTCAGATGCACGTCATTGCGCGTGCTCGCTCCGCTCACAGAGCATGCTATTTAAGCGTAGCAGAACCCGGAAATGTTGAGGGTCACGTGACACTATGCCTTGAGCTTGTAGACCTTAAAATTCAATTTTCTAAAACTAATGTGCTGCAGTAAATAACTATTCTACCTAATTAGGTTAGCTACAGCAGCAGTATATTAAATTCGTGCCTCTCTCAGGACCCTGCACTCGCTAGGACAGGAAAGTAGTTCTACTACAGCTGGTCCAGAACTACAATTCCCAGCTCCCTTCCTGCCTCTGCACCTAGTCACACTAACAATGCACACAATACTTCCTCACTCTGCTAACGGTGTTTTCACTCCTGCCAGACCTGTCTCACCTCCTCAAAGGATGGTCTCACAGTATGTGGACAGTGATTCAAAAACCCCTGCTCGCAGAGCATGCTATTTAAGCGTAGCAGAACCCGGAAATGTCGCGGGTCACGTAACACTATGCCCCGAGCTTGTAAGCTTTAAAATTCAATTTTCTAAAACTAATGTGCTGCAGTAAATAACTATTCTACCTAATTACGTTAGCTATTGTGGCAGTATATTAAAATCGTGCCTCTCTCAGGACCCTGCACTCTCTAGGACAGGAGAGTAGTTCTACTGCAGCTGGTCCAGAACTACAATTCCCAGCTCCCTTCCTGCTTCTGCACCTAGTCACACTGACAATGCACACAATACTCGCTCACTCTGCTGACAGCATTTTTCACTCCTGCCAGACCTGTCTCACCACCTCAAAGGATGGTCTCACAGTATGTGGACAGGGATTTCCTACTCTGTTAGAATAAATCTCAGCCGGATTTTCGGGAAGTTGTTGTCTGGGCAGTAGCCCGGGTAACCTGTCACCCATCCTCCCACATGGTAGCGTGATTTACATGCCTGACACAAGCACATACCAGGTGGAAGCAACACCAGTTAAAAGGGACTGTGGAAAACGCCATCATACCATGGCACTCTGGAGGAGATTCCAGTGAGCACACACAGCACTTGTGTGCTCCCCTGTCTGAACTTATGTCTGATTTTACGGAAGCCATCATCTAAGTTGGGTAGCAGAAGTCCTCTAACAATGGCCAGCCTCGTTTTAAAGGATAGACAATATTCTAGTCTACACATCATATCTAACTTCTGATGGACAACCTTGCATATGTAGTATATGTGCTCCGAGAAAGTGAGAGAGGGATCCAAGTGGATACCAAGCCACTTTATCAAATTTACCTGGCTCCGGGAAAACTGCATTTAAGCCTCAGATTTGCAAAATTATACCAGATTTGTTCAGTCAGGGTTTAGAGTCAAACATCACGGTATTTGTCAGTGCTCCAGATAAGGTGTGTACATCCCCTATTTACACATCTGTATAGGGCATTTACATGCCTATTTTTCCATCTTGGGTTTCTGCGCCATCTGACCCCTGGTCCTGCGGACCCCTGCAGCCCTGTCATCAACCTTCTCATGGACTTACTGATTATCCATCACTTACCCAGAACCACACATGGTGATAGGTGGCCTGCTATGTCGGGCATGCTTGGGCCTACAAGGGGTGCAGAATCAGACCAGGGCGGTTTCTTCCACCTGGGCAGTGACCTGAGACAGACAGAAGAAACCTCAGTTTACGTCTCATCCGAAGGACAGCATAACTCAGCAGTGCAGCACCCCCGCTTGTACTGTACTACCATGTCAGTTATGGTTAAGACCCCAAGTAACTGGTGTGGGGATAGAATCCACAATCTTCTGTCCCAAGAAGCCAGTATGCAACCTGCTGAGCCAGTGACCCACAGTAGATCGACACCCTGACAGCGAAACCCGGAAAATGACAATTACAGTGACAGTCGCTATAATGGTCCAGGTTTCACCGAAACGGTTTCTTCCGGTGTTCTACCCCCTCCCTGAAACAACTCCGATCTGGAGTTGATTATATTTAAATGTAGGGGGTGCATGGGGCAGAGCCCCTGCAAAAACACTTAAAAACCGCCAAGCGAAGCCCCATGCGGTGTCGGCAGTGTGCCGTCGCTGTGAGGGATGTTGGCAGAATGTCTGTCAACATTCTGTGGTGCTTCCCTGCTGAGCCACTGATATGGTTTTGAGTCCATCATGTAAGATTAGTTACATATGACTAATGAAGCCTTCTTCTCAGGGATAGAGACCTTCCCATCCCCCCGTAAGGGGAAAAACAAAACACTGTAAGCTGACTGTCCTGCTACCAGACAAGTTAAAAGCATGCTACTGATTCAGGAGATGAGCAGCAGACATAGAAGTGCTGGAAAATGAGCGCTAGTCCCAGCTTCTCCAACAGAAGCCACTGCAGAGCAGGGCACACAGGAAGGCAGGGGAAAGCTGTCAAATGCTCTATAAAAAGATTTGTATTCATTTTTCAAATATTATCACAAGATAGCAATGTTTAGTCTTACCTGCCGATCCATGAGAACATTGTGCGGTGCCAAAGCTCTGTGAACCAAGCCATGCTTGTTCATGTATTCTAATCCTTCCAGTACTTCATATGCTATGTGCAGGATCTTCAAACTGCTGTAAGATTGCAAACACAAATGACTTTAACATGTAACATGAGGTATGGTATTGTCTTTGCATTAAATAGGATATATGACACACGTCTTATGTACAGCAAGAGATACCAGTAGCTGCTGTGTCCTAGCTTGGCCTCTTAAACAAAACAAACCAATGTGAATTAAAAAACAGGCAGTATCATTACATCCAGTGGTGGTACTGTAGCTAAATGAATCTTCATTTATTTGGAATTTGTGGGTTTTCTCCCTCTGTAATTCCCGTGTGTGTAGCCCACCCACTATTTCCAGCCTCAGTGCAGTAATCCACCTCAATCATCTGTGCAGCACAGATGAGTGGTCGCCTCTTCTGAGGCAGCTGCAAAGCCCAGCATGTACATCACCCAAAGTGGACAATTTTCTGTGATGTGTGCGTAGCTGGCCCCCCCGCCCCCCAAGACTCAAGGCATCAATTCCATGACATAGCTACTCTCCCCCACCCTAACTTTGTACCTGAGCCCGGCTTGACACTGAACCTGCTGCAAAATTATTTATTTTAATTTTTGAGTGGCCTGATGTAAAATTTAGCCATTCATGTTTGTATCAGCGTCTTCTGGAGGCAGCATCACACGGAAGTGTTCAAAATAGTCAGTTGCTGAAAAGAAAATGTTACAGCTGCAGTAAATTCCATCGCATAGTATTAGTACACTTTCTATTTGGCCAGAAAAATGGCAGGTAAATGATTTAGACAGATATACAATAGCTACGAGGAGGGTTTCTTTCCATGATACTTTTATATGTTTATGAGCATCCCCCCTGAGTCCGAACAGGTTCAGGTGGGAAGCTTTCTTATAATGAGCTAAACCATCTGGGGCATCTTTCCTCCCCTTACAAACATAAGGATTTGTTAAGATCTAGTCCCAACCACCCAATCTATAGAACTAGGTCTGAGCGAGTTGAGGCAATATGTAGGAATCAGGTAGTCCATCTGTTCGTCAACACCGCCACTGTGTTTTGTAGTCTGGCCATTAAGCTTTCCATTGTGTATATATCATGGGCTATATTTTCCCAATTGGAAATACTAGGCGGTTCCGGTTTAAGCCATAATCGAGTAATTGCTTTCTTGGCCACCCCAAGACATATGTTGAGTAAGTAGATCGCTTGTGTATCTCGAAAATGTTTAGGGAAATGGAGTAAAAGAGCGATTTGAGGGGTTATTGAACCCAAATTAGGGAATATCTCTTGTAAGTGCTGGTCTACCACTTCCCAAAATAAGGAGAGAACCGGACAGGACCATAGACTGTGTGAATGCATAGCCTCTCACACCCTCGCCAACAGGATGAATCACCTTGGCTGGAGAATTTGGTGGTAATTTGAGGGGTGCGGAAGTATCGGGCCGCTATTTTCCAGGAGAATTCTCTCCAGATATACAAGTTGGTGGTTTTATGCTGGCATCTCCAGATGTGGACCCAGTCATTTGGGTTAAGATCTAGCATCAACTCTCCATAATGTTATGTGGAGCATTTTGCAGTGCCTTATAAAATTGTGATTATCAAGTGTTGTTGGGTATGGACTTCCAATACTTGAAATAGTAGAGGGCCTAATGGATGGGTTGGTTGGTCTGAGATATCTGTTCCCAATTCTGTTGCTAAGTAGTGGCGAATCTGCAAGTACAGTATCTGAAGAAATCTTGGTGTGGCAATGAGAATTCTGCCTGTAACTGTGAGAAGGTTTTAAGTATACCTTGTTCATAAAACTGGCAAGAGTGTGCCAATCCCTTCTCCTGCCAATTTCTGAAAGTTGGGTCTGTGAGAGCTGGTGCAAATTTTGGGTTTTTAGCAGGGATTCCCATCCATTGGCTAAGTGTACATTTTCTTTAAGAGTGAGGAATGTCCTCCAGTGGCAGACGAGGGCTTCTGTAAATACAGAGGTTTTGTCCTTCCGTGCAGGGACCTCAGGCTGGAATATTTGTATGTAATCCGTCGGTATGTCTGACATGGCTCTCTCTAATGTTATCCAGACAGGGGACTGGCCTGGTGGGAGGAATCATTTGGACATGTTTGTGAGAATAGTAGCTATGAGAAATTTGGAAAGATTTGGAAGTGTCAAACCCCCCTTTTCCTCTGGGAGTTCACATTCACTTTCGTAAAAAAAAAAAAGAGGTAACAATCTAAATAGTCGACACTGAATGAGAGTACCGGCTACAGGACCAGGAGACCCAGTTTCAAATCACATCACAGTGACTTGCTGACCCTGAGGAAGTCACTTTAAACCTCACAGTACTTCGGTCTACACAGTTGAAAATGAAATATAGCATCTCAGCAGGATTAGTATGACTGCCCAACATCATTCTGCCAGACAAATTTTTTCCCCCGACATGAACTTCCAGTCGGGGATGTTTACCTGACAATATAATGTCTGACTTCAAAAATCCCAACAATGGGGGGGAAGGGGGCTAGGAACCCACGTTTTAAGCTGAAAGTTTTTCCCTGCAGCTCTATAGCTCATGCTAACTAAACCAAAAGAATTTATTATTACTTCATGAACTCTTGTGCAGACAAAAGGTATCTTTCGAAAGCTGATCTGAAAAGGAGCATAACAATACCAAATTCGGTATGCCTAGACCAAAGGGAGTGACTGGAGAGCCCGATCAAAAATCGTACCAGCAGCCTACGCAGACCTCACATGTGCACATAGAACAGACTGCAGCCCCAAATGTCAAGCAGGATGCACCACCATGGGAAACAGTACTGAATGCAGTGCGAGAGATGGACCAGAAGATCGAGAAGGTACTGGATCGGTTAGGGGCTCAAGATGCCAAAATTGAGGTGACCACAAAAACGGCAAAAGAGGCTGATGACTGATCCCAAAAGACACAGACAGCCTTCTCTAAATTAGCACAGGAGATGAACCACCTCAGGGCCCGAATGGAGTCAATGGAGAATGCAGCCCGATCCATGAACTTGTGGCTGGTAGGGGTCCCACAGCACACTAAGGGGGATAATCTGTTGTTGTATATTAAACGTTGGATATTGGACTGTATTCCCCAGAAATATCAGGTTGAGACAGACACCTTTACTCTTTCCTTTAGAATTAACCCATGCAGAGCCCAGGCCAACCGAGATGTACCACACACGATCATACTGGTAACTACAGGATCAGGAGTTCGGGACCGGGTCCTACAATGGGCAAGAGACAGATATCCAATCTGGGGATAAATCTTACAAAGGAAACACACAATTTATACAAAGCCAATTATAACCCACTTACACAGGCAATCGGGGAGGATTTCCTGAGATGGGATCCTCTGCCTCTCTCACTGAATCAGAGAATCGAGGTTATAAAAATGAATATACTCCCATGATTCTTATACCTCTTCCAGACCCTGCCAATATACCCACTACAATCAGACTTTAAAAAATGGAATAGTATGATATCCAGATTTATATGGCAAGGGATAAAACCAAGAATAAAATATAAAACCTTACAACTACCAAAAAATAAAGGGGATCTTGCCTTACCTAACTTAGAACAATATGCACAGGCAGCAGTAACTTCGCATATATTACAGTGGTTAGATGAAGGATTAAATCCACACTGGAAAGAGACAGAGAGAGGAATCCAATCGGAGGGAACAGGGAAATATTTATTTGGCCAAACAGTACCAAAAGTTACCATGAAAAAAGAGATCAGATTTAAACAAACCTGACAATTACCGACTATTTGGATATCAATAATTAAAAAAACTAAAGATCCCAAAATATACTTAATACAAAAAATTACAGCAGATCCCAGATTCAAACCAACCAAACAGGATAATAATTTTACAAGATGGCACCAACAGGGCCTTACCAGATTCTATCAACTATATGAACAAGATGACTTTTGCCAATTCCAGACACTAAAAGAAAAGTACCATTTAGGGAAACAAGATTTTTTTCGATTTCTCCAGATAAGACATTATTATAAGAACCAATTAGCGAAAGACTGGGACCCAACAGAGATACACCCACTTAGGAGAATAATAATTAATACAACAGAAATAGCAATACCAGAACATATAATATCTAAAATGCACCAAGCTTTAATTAACAACCAGAAAGAGACCAAGATGCACTACCAACAACGGTGGCAAGAAGAACTAGGCATAAATCTGGAGGAAGAGAATTGGGAAGGGATACAACACAACAATACACAGAATTACAAGATCTCCAACTTGGAGAGAATTCGGCTGGAAATGTCTGATAACATTTTTTAGAACCCCACAGATAGTGAGGAAATATGGCCCTCAAATGGGAACGACATGCTGGAGAGGGTGTGGGGAACCAGTAGCTAACCATAAACATATATTTTGGAGCTGCCCAACTTTGGAAGCGTTTTGGAGAGAAGTGGTGGTGGGGTTAGGAGAATTATTCCCTGAATTGGGGACTTTGACACCAGAAATCGCACTTATTTTAAATTTCAACAGTGAAGTAGGAAGAGGTAACACAAGGCTCTTGCTAGCCATATTGCTCATGGCTGCTAATAAAGCGGTAACGAGGAAATGGCTACAGAAAGATCCACCTACCTCTATAGAATGGGAAGATATAACCTATCAAATATACAGAATGGAACTTATGACAGCCCAGATTAACTTAAAAATCCAGAGATGTACCACCTTTTGGGCTAAATGGTGGCTCTGGGTCTCTGGGCATAGACCTGACCTGATACCATAAGGGAAGATATCCAAGGACAGACCTAGGACTACCACAAGGGAAACTATGAAATAATTTCTAAATGTATTACTGAGAATAGCTATTGTAAATTCCTGAGTATAATAAGAAAGACATATCTGTATAGTCTCTAAGGAAAATATGTGTGAATATATGATGTGTACTGTAACTCTCCAGAAAATCATGAAACAAAAAAAAAAAAAAAAAAAGAGACAGATATCCAACCACCATGGAGGGACATGAAATTAAAATATTTCCTGACTGGTCCTTCACCACGAGGACCAGAAACAGGCTGTTTGACCCTCTGAGGAAACAACTTCAGGGATTGGGGGTACAGCACTCCTTGCTGTCTCCAGCCCATCTCCACATTACATATGGCAGCAACACTTACCAGTTCAATGACCAGGAGGAGACTAAGAAAAGGGTAGAAACTATTGTGTGTCAGAATTTTGGAAGAATCCTCCACTAGACCAAGAGGGTGTGTTATTTCTTCTCTTTTCATTCCCACCCTCTCTCCACTGACTAGGAGGTCAGTCAGATTTGAATCGAGAATCCCAAGGTGATTCGTTCAATGTCTTTTTTTTTTTTTAATGGACCACATCTTTACCCAAGATTTGGGTAATATATCCTAGTGGGGGTTACTCATTTCTTACTGACTTTGTGCTCCTTAAAAAACAATAACTGAACAGCAATAAGGAAGGCTCTAAAGTGGCACCGACCACGAGATGCCTAACTGTGTTAAAGCCTTAAAGTGTGGTGGGGGGGTGGTTGTTTCATTCAAATGTCCTTTTGAAGAAACCTGGGCTAATGTTTATGTTTTAATAATTGACAAGTTAAATGTCGTGCACTATCTTTTAGCCACAACAGAACAAGTTAAAAATCAGAAGCACATAGTCTACTCTGGATTCAAGGAGTAAGTTGATAAAAACTTGTTTAATGGACAGGCTCTAGGCCTAGCTCAATAAAGGTACAGGTGGTAGAGCCAACAGTAGCTGCAGGAGGAAGTAAAATCCCTCATACTTGAATGTTTAATTAAGTGGGGATAGTGGCTAATAGGGCCATGGAAATAAATACCTCGAAGCAGCAGTGCAACATAGACGACTGAGTGCTTAGTGCACAGTTGTCTTGTGGCTTCTGAGAAATGCGCATAACCGTCATTGTCCTGGAGCCTTGTGTATGTGGTGCTGAGTCGCTAAGCTTTTATCTCCTGACACAGACCACTGCCAGGATCACCATTTAAAAAAAAAACTCCACTACCGATCTTCTAACATGCGCAGTCGAAAGTTTAGCTGACATCCAATCAGCCAGGACGGTTCCCTCCTACCTCTTGTAGTACGTGCTAATGTCCAAGTCAGCCCGTGAGTGCCATGTGTGTTCTGAGCAGTTGTGACTTGGATGTATAGTGGTATAATTTCCATGTACAGAAGGCTTTGCGGGAGAAATCCATGGTGTCATTAGGAGCCAGTCATAGCAAAATCTCATTAAATTAAAAATGTCAGCAGCTCTTTTATACTTTGTCCCCCCCACCACATACATACATATACACACACACACACACACACGTCAAGAGCAAGCCTGAGAATACGACAACAATGTAAATAATTCAGACTACAAACATCAGTCTTTTTCTTGCCCAGTTGCTGACTCTCCAGAAGGGTCCAGTGTCTTGGGACCAGTAAAATGCAAACCATTCTCGTCTCCGGAGACCTGCCATTCACCGTCCGCCTCCCGCCATGCAACAAAGTTGCAAATATCTACAGTCAGTATCCACTCATTTTGGCAGGCTACTATTAGCATTGCAGACCAAACCCCAAGCTTTGCACTGCATGTTGCTTTTGGCATTAGATCAACAAACCAGCAGAATCGATTTTCAAGTCCCAACACTCACAGTACAGACATGGAACTCACCCCAGGCACCAACAAACTGATGTTCATGAAACTTTTCTAAAAATACTATCAGTTTGTTTATTTCAGTAGGATAGACGCTCCTTACAGGTTGTGGTGAAAAAATGGACTGTTGTTTCACCTATGACGGGCTTTGAAGCCTGTCATAGGTGAAACTTCAGTCCTTTTTTTTTACCATACCCTTTAAGAAGCTTCTATCCTGCTGAAATAAACTGATAGTTTTTTTGTTTTTTTTAAAGTAAAGTTTCATGGACATAGGTTTGAGGGTGCCTGGGTGTGAGTTCTGTGACTGTACTGTTGGGATGAACTTGTGTATCTAGTCACTGGGAGCCCCTTCCACGCTGTGCGGCTCTGATTCTGAATTGCTTACAAGGATCGAGACACACTTTCCTACCGGACAGTCATGAACACGCATGTTAAAAGTATAATGTCCTGACAGTTACATTATCGGTATTCCAGTAAGGAAAATGAAGATGGCGCGGAGTATATTATTTAGCGTGAAATAATACAACTTTTATTTTAAGAAATAAAAAAATACACAATATATCTACAAAAAGTTTATATGGGAGTGAAAAGGACCCTCATAAAAAATAATAAAAAATGAAAAGTTGACCAGACCACAAATACATGACAGTTCACTGCACTGCTGTTTTAACTATACTAAGTATTAATGTTTAGACCCCAAAGGTGTAACGCGTGGCTAGCTATCCTAAACATGTTGGATATGTTTCTACAGGAGGCTACCTCATATGATGTTTTAACAACCAGTGGATAAAAAATACTGAAGCTAACATGTATGATCTCCATCAAAGTTCGGAGCTAATGTAACCTTGCTCCACTGTCTGTAATGATTTTTTGCAAGCTCATTCAAAAATGAATAAAAAGAAAGTTTGAAAAAAAAAATCCCAACAATTAACACTGCTACCCCGTAATTGTGCATTTGCATGCCGCTTATTGTTAACAAGTGATCGGGGACTTAAAGCAAGGGATGGAGCAGCAGACAGAAGTAAATGAGACAATTATTAAATATGTGTGCTTCACTAAAGGAAAGGTAGAAACCCTAAAAATCTTGCAGGTCAGTCAGAACTGATGTCAGGTTTGGATCACCTCCTTTTTGTGCTTCTGTCTTTGTTGAAATGGGACACTGGGAGAGATCCAGAAAGCTTTTGTCATTCTGATGCGGGCAAGACCTCGGAAGGGTTCTGCATCGCAGTCACTGACTGTCATTGTGGTGTCATCCAGCCCAGAGGCACAGATTCTATTACTGCATGCCACCTGAGCTCATGTGGACTTGCATTTGGGAGTAGAGGTCTGAAAGAAGCCGAACTTACCTCCCTCCCTCCTAGATGAAGATCAAAAGTAGCAGTTGCAAGTCACAGAAAAAGTGCTGATAGAAAACAGGGTTGTAGCATAGCTACCCTTCTCTGCTCATGTCCAGGTTATCTACAAGAACAGGCTTTGTGTTTGTACCGACCCAGAGGCAGCTGAGGATTTCCTGGGTAAGCTTGCAGCTTCAGTGTGTTAGCCTGAGAATGGGGCAGGGGAGTGACTATAAAGATATGATTCCATAAGCACACCTCTTTCTTTGTACTCTTTATTGACTAACTATAATGTGCTTTATACCTAATACGATGGCTATTTCAAGACAATTGTTTAGTGGGGGTATGTATTATACCAACTTCTGTTTAGCCTGTAAGGGAAATGATTTGTTCTGGTTTTAGTGTGCGAGGGCACACTCTCAGTTCTTGAACTAGAAACTATTTCTGTTTTATATTCTGCTCCTTTCACTGTTGGGAAGTTGAAGGTCAGTTAATTGTACCTATCGGGCAAACAACACTCAGGAAAACGGAGTCGGCAAAGTGTGCGTTGGGCCAGTGACAGCGCTAGGGGTTTTAAAACATGGGTCAAATTAGACCCATAGATGTAAAAAATGTGGGTCAAAATGAGAAACAACTGGGTCCAAACCTAATCGTAAGTAGAAACTTCATTAGTACAGAAGCTTAAATTTGTTGAGTGAAAATACTTTTCTATTGTTTTAGTTTTCCATCTTTCAGCTATTGTTAGAGACAGGTGCACCACTTTGGACCCACTGTCCTGTGGAAAGTGGGTCATTTCTGGGCAAGCTGCAACTTTTTCCCTTTTTGCCCTATCTAGCGCTGTCTCTGCCTTGGGCACATGAATGTCGGACAATCGTACCAGACCCATCTCAGCTGAGCTTAGCTTGGTACATAGTACTAATAGCCAAAGCAAATCAAATATTATGGGCAATTAAATGATACTTTACAAGCAGAAGGGCTAAGGTTATTATGCCCCTTTATAGGGCATACGTCAGGCCAATTCTTGACAATGGCAGCCAGGTTTGTTGCCCACTTAACGGGGGGAAGATAGGCAGAGTAGAGAGGATACGGCATCAGGCCACAAAAATGGTACATAACTTCAGAAATCTTAGTTACACAGATCGTTTTAAACATCTTAAATTAATGTCACTCGAAACTAGAAGGCAAAGGGATGATATAATGCAGAATGCTTATTTAATAAGTGAACAAGGCTTAAAGTTTAAAAATGATAACTTGGACACCAGGGGTCATCTGCTGCAAACAAAATCACTACAATTTCACACTAACAAGAGGAAGGGTTTTTATGCACAATGCATTGTGAACCTCTGGAACAAATTATCAACTGAGATAATAATTAGCAAGGATAAGAAGGAATTCAAAACAAAATTAAATAAATACATACTGGAAGGACACAATCTATCATATTATGGGTGTAGGACAGGAACGCATATGAGTAAACCGCCTTTCTTGCTCCATAACCTTTTAGTATGATCTTTAGTATACAGTGTGAAAAGAAGATCTAACAGTGTACAGCAGTAGAAACGATATGGGACAGAAGATTTGTTTTGGTCATTTTAGCTTTTTATTGATTAATTTGTCTCATTTTAGTGAGGAAATAACAAGCAGCCTGATGACCTAGTGGTGATAAGCACACATGCTCCCAACACGTACTGTAAGACAGCCAGGATAGCATTCCAAGTCCTAAATGATATTCAGACCAGCAGAGGTTAACTGCCAGATGAAGACAGTGAGGTATATCTGTCAAAACAAAAGGAGGCAGAAAGGAGGGAGAGCGCAGCTAAAACAATAGCAGAGGAGAGGATAGCTAAGGTATGTGGGGGAAAAGGAGAAAACAAGGGGAGGGATAGTGAGAATCAGGAGGGCAGGGGGAGACTACACAGAGGAAGATCATGAGAAAGTGGAAATACTAAACAATTACTTCTGCTCAGTCTTCATAGCAGAGGGTGGGGGGAGAAGGACCATCATGTTGCAGTAGGCACAAGGGAGAGGGAAGAATGGACACAAGTCTATTCTTGGTGGAGAGGGTCTGGAAGGGATTGGGAAACTTAACGGAGAATAAGGTGACGGAACTGTAAGGGATTCATCAAAGGGTCCTAAAGGAGCTGAGCACAGTGCTGGCTGCCCCTCTGACAATGCTTTTTAGTACCTCAGTGGAGATGAGGGAAGTTCCAGAGGACCGGAGGAGTGCTGAAGTGGTCCCTCTGCACAAAAGCAGCAGTAGGGAGGATGCTAGCAACTGCAGGCCAGTCAATGTCACATCAGTGGTGGGAAGTTAATGGAGACACTACTGAAGGAGAGGCTTGTGGAGCACCTAGAGGCAAAGTGCAACAAGACCACTGGCACCATGGTTTACCGCGGGGAGGGGCATGTCTAATCTCATAGAGTTCTTTGCCTGGCTTACCAGGGAGGTGTATCAGGGAAGAGCAGTGTACATGGTCTATCTGGACTTCTGTAAGACTTTCGACACTGAACACAAGAGGCTAGTTAAGAAACTAAGCAGCCTAGGGTTGGGGGAGAAAGTGACAAGCTGGGTATCAAACTGGTTAAGGGATAGTCCCAAGTTACACACTCCCACCACCCCTGGATCCCTCCTGACTTCATAGGCCTGTACAAGTCCCGGGATCAAGCCTAGCCATGGCACAAATCCTCCAGTTCCCTGACTGACCTTCTATCCTACAGGTCATTCAGGAACTCCTGCACAAAAGCTGCCTGCACTGCGAAAGCCCACTACTTCAAATCTAACCTCCAGTCTAACCTCAACGCCCCCTCAAAATTCTGGAAGGTTATCTACTCCCTCTTTGATCCCCCAGCCCAGTTTTCTCCCCTGTCCTCCTGGTGGATGACTCAGTGGTATGCAATCCTAACTCGACTGCTGCTTATTTTGATGAATTCTTCACCACCTGTGCTCTTCCCTCTCCTCCCCATCCTGGTCACCCCCCCCTTTATTTCCCTGCTGCCTCTCCCCACCTCACTGACCTGAAGGCTTCCAATTCCTTGCAGTTTTCCCTCAGGAAGTATTCCTTGCCCTTAACTTACTGAGCCCTTCCAAGTCCAGCCCTGATGGGATGGACCCCAAACTTCTACGTATCTCAGCTCCAGCCATTGCCTCTCCATTTGCTCACCTTCTAAACCTCTCCTTCTCCCTCAGTGCTGTCCCTCAATGCCTGAAAGGTTGCAAAGTTCTACCTCTGCAAAAAGTGGGCAACTTGTCCCCCCCGGCAACTTCTGGCAGATCAACCCCACCTCTTGCAAAGCTTCAGGAGTCCGTTGTCCACTCTTGGCCTGCTGACTTTCTTTACGCCTTTTGATTTCCTCTCCCCCCTTCAGTCTGGTTTTAGGAGACACCACTCCACCATATCCTCCTTGCTGCGTGTAACCAACTCCATCCTCATTGGGATGGATCAGAGATATATTACTGAGGCCAAATTCATTGATCTGGCCAAAGCCTTTGACTCGGTATCCCACCCTCTCCTCCTCGACTAGCTGAGCTCTGCTGGCCTCTTAGCATCTGCAGCTGACTGGTTCCAGTCATACCTCATGGAATGACAACAGTCAGTACAGGTGGAAGGTGCCCTATCCCCTTCCCTCCCATCCTAGCAGGGTCCTACAGGGCTCCATCCTGGGTCCCATCCTGTTCTCGATTTTCCTAAACAACCTCTCCTCTGCCTGTGTCTTCACTTATCCACATGTATGCGGATGACATGGTCATTTACACCCCCGACCCTTCACGCTCAGCTATGGTAGGTCCACTCCAGCAAAACTTCCACAATGTACTAAACTGGTTCCATGCCAGTCAACTCAGGGTCAACACCAAGAAGACTGTGTCTATGACCTTCAGCACCAGTCAGAAACTGGCCAGGCTGTTGCCCTCCCCCTGTATTTTCCACACTGGATGGCACCCTCTGGAGGATGTCCCTGCCTTCAAGTATCTTGGTGTGTGGATTGACAGCAAGCTTGACTTCTCTGCCCACATCAATGCCATCCATACCAAACTCCACCCTACATTTGGTACCCTATACCGCAATAAGGTCTGCCTCTCTCAGCAAGACCTACTGGGAGCTGGTAACCAAAATGGTCCTCCCAGTCTTCCACTATGCAGATGTGGTCTATGGCACTGCCTCCTCCTCCTCCCTTGCCAAACAGCCATCTGTCATTTCACTACCAACTCTTTCGTCTGTACCATCATTGCACCATCTATTCCTCCCTCTCCATCCTCCCTTTCCCATCTCATTGTCAGTCCTACTGTGCCTCCTTCATTGCTAAATACTGGTTTGGGTCCCTCTCCTCCTACTTTTCCTCAATCTTATCTCCTGTCCAATCCTCTTATTACTCTCTCTGCTCCAGGGGTTCCTGTAACTTCTCCTTTCCTCACCCTCACTCCTCTGCTGGACAAGCAGCTTTCTCCTTCCGCCTCCCTTCTGTCTGGAACCTGCTCCCCTCTCCCCTTCACTCACTGCCTTTAGACATCAGCTAAGGCATCTTGCTGCACCCTCCTGTCCATGTCAGCCCCCTTCTTGACCTTCCGTCCTCTCACTTCTGCCCTCCTTCCTCCAATTTGAGGCTACTTGTGACTCTGACCGAGGTCTGTTCTGGGCCCTACTAGCATTGCGCACTTTAAGTTATTCCTCTTGCATTTGTCTACATGTCATTGCTTTAATCCATGCTGTTTTTACCTGTTCACTGCATTGTTCCAACATTCTGTACTGTTGCCCATGTAACTGCATTCTCTGTTATGTCATTTTATTCTCTCTGTACTCCCCTTCCTCCAGGTCACACTTGAAAACGAGTCTTGGCTCAGTGTGCCTTTCCCAGTTACAACATTTTTAAATAAAAATAAAGAAATAAGAGGCAAAGGGTGGTGGTAAATGATAGCCACTCAAGCAATAGGAGAGTGACTAGTGGGGTGCCAAAGGCTTCGGTGCTGGGACCGGTCCTCTTCAATGTCTTCATAAGCGACACTGCAGAGGAGCCTGAAGGCAAGGTGCATCTCTTTGCAGGTGATACAAAAATCTGAAACAGGGCTGACACTCAGGAAGAGGTAGAGAGAATGCAAAGGGATCTGAAGAAACTAGAGGAATGGTCTACGGGGTAGCAGCTAGGTTTCAATACCAAAAAGTGCAAAGTTATGCACTAAGGGGCTGCAGAACCCAGGGGTTGTGTACAAGATGGTGGGAGTGGAGCTTACAGTCACCAAGCAAGAAAGAGATCTAGGGGTCATACCTCTCAACCTCCTGCCTCAAAAATCAGGGACACAGCTTAAAAAAATCAGGGACAAAGGGCCAAAATCAGGGACACATCTTTAAAATTGGTGATATCCATTCAGGAAGCTGGTAGAATAAGGGGTTTAGTGTAAAATGCATTTTCTAAGGAAGAACAGGTCTGTAACTTTAATGACTGACATTATTTTGTGCTTACAGCCACAAACGTTTGGTCACGGAAACACAATTTTTAGGAGGGATAGAGTACAATTTTGAGGCAAAATCAGGGACGTCCCTGAAAATCAGGGACAGTTGAGAGGTATGCTAGGGGTCAACATATCTCATTACCTCAGGGTAGCTGGACAGTGTGACAAAGCAGTGGGAAAGGTTGGCAGGATGCTGGGGTGCATTGGGAGAGGGCTTTCTAGCAGAAGGGCAGAGATGGTGCTGCTATTATATTGCTCACTGGTGAGGCCCCACAAGGAGTACTGTGTCCAGTTTGGGAGATGAACCTCTGCAAGGGCACTAAAAGGGTAGAGGCAATACAGAGGATGGCAACCAAAATAGTGAAGTGGCTGTACGGGAAGCCATATGAGGAAAGGCTGCAGAAACTCAGCGTGTACTCCCTTGAAGAGACGAGAGTGAGAGGGGACATGATGATGTCTACAAGTACCTCATAGGAGTCAACAAGGTTCAAGTGGAGGGTCTATTTGAGAGAAAGAAAGGCACTAGACAAGGGAGCATGCAATGAAGCGAAGAGGGGGAAGTTTAGGAGAGATGTGCAGAAATACGTCTTTGTGGAAAGGGTGGGGGATGACCGGAACAGTCTGCCAGAGGAGACAGTGCGGGCAAAGATTGTGAGGGAGTTTAAGCATGCATGGGAGAACAGGGCATATTAGGTGGAAGACCGGGGGAGGACATCTATGACGAACTAGGGTCAGTGGAGACGGAATAGGCAGGGAACAATGGGTGGACTGGATGGGCTTAAAGGTCCTTTTCTGCCCACAAAATCTATGATTCTATGCACTTCCCAGTGGACACATGATGCCTCTGGGCAGAGTTTAGAACACGGCAGTTCCCTGGTAGCTCAGGGGTCAGGCAGAATCTACCACTGGGACCCATCACCTGAGATTCAGCTGGACATTATGTGGGCTGTGTACGAGGTCCATGCTCTCAACCCCCCCCCCCAAGTTGACGGCATGTACTGGTCTTATGTCAGTTTGCTTCCCTGGCCACCAAGATGAATACTGTCTTTCTTAGAAATCCCTCCACCACGGATATGCCGGGGGCTTCACAGGCAACAGGAGAAGCACAACCCAACTGGATCCATCCTGCAGCGGAGGTACCAAGAGGCATAATGGTGGAACTATGGGACATAAGGGATAAATGAGAAATAAAACAATTTAAAAGAAAAAAACAAATCTGACCAGATAAAAGGCTCTTTAGAATAAGTGTTTCTTCAGTACTGACTTTCGGGTTGGTTTCACACCACTGCATCTCTCACAGACACGTTTTTATCTTTCTTTTTTGTTTAATATAGCTTTTTATCCTCTGCCACAGCTGCCCAGTACTCAAGCCTGGGCCATACTCCCTTGGTGGCACTTTTGGCCCCATCTGCCGCCAGTCCCACTGTCTCTGTCTCTCTGGTGGGGGATCCAGAGTGCATGACCTGTGAGCACCAACTGCAATCATCCTAATGACGGTGTGGTTTTTCCCTCCAGTTTTCTCCCGTTTCCCTCCCACCTCTGTGCATAGCACGGACATAGCCTTAGGGGCCTCACAAGTGCTCAGAGTATACAATATCATGTAGTGGAGCACGCTCTCTACCCTCCACAGGGGTTACTGTCATGTAAGAAGCGTGTGTCAACCCTCCAAAAGTTGAGGTGCACTACCACTGGCAACTGCATCAGCCCTGAAGTGCCCCCCAAGACTAGCGACCCAGACTCCACTCCCGAACCCAGCTCACCCATACGGCAGTATGACATGCTGTCCCTGGGCCATCCCTAAAAGAATAACTTTTTAAGACACCTCTACTTGACTAAAACAAGAAAGAAGATCCTGGGATGGAATCCCAGCATAGCCAATGGCACAATGTGTGACCTTGATAAGTCCCTTGACCCCCCCAGTGCTACAGTCTTCACAATAAACTGGGCATCACAAAATGCTGGAGGCTGCATGTTGGCTGGGCTGCCATGGCAAACAAACAGCAGGCAATGGCAAGTGACTGAGTATAAAGCACACATAATGTTTCAGGACGGCTACACTGCTCTGTCACGGGCCAAAATCTGCTGCAAAAATACCAGTCACCCAAAAAGGCAAACATGGGCTTTCAAACTGTCCCCAAATTGGAAATGATTGCTGAAATTCAAATGTAATGCTTTGTAGGAGCATATGGGCTTTAATGGTCCAGCCCAGTGTCCAAAGAAAGATTGAAGAATGAAAGCATTTTTGGTCACCATGCATGAATTTGGTGAAACAAAAAAAAAAAAGAAAGAAAACAAGGAAAATGTCCCGCAGCATCCTCCCCTACAATGCATTTCTCCTAGTTTCCTTCAGTTTGTAAATGTGCTGAGCATCAACATATATGTCAGGGTGTTCATTTGTGATATTCTTTGCATTCAAATTTGACAAACAATGCCAATTATCACATGACTTTACACAAAACTCCAGGAAAATGGAGACTGTTGCCAATTCCTCATTGCTGTCCTTTGGTTCAGTTATAGCAGGGACTCACACAGAATTCAACATACTGTAACTAGTGTAATAAAGATTAGTTGTTGCATGAGGTAGATTTTGGACTGCTGGCTTATACTATTACCACTAGATGGCAGAAACCCACTGTGTATAACACAACAGCCAAAAAAAAACATGTTGAAACCAAAACACTCACCTCCAAATCTCAAAGGTTCAGAGCTAGCTGCTTATGATGAATGCAAAGGGTTAAACTATCTAACAGAAAGAAACAGGTAAAACAAAAATGCTCAGTCTTTTTGAGAAGATATGGTTTGTAACTGTACTTAAATACAAATTATAGCAAGATGCCCTCCTCTTCCTTCCTGCCCAAGAAATAATTATATTGAACAGTGAAATATTTCATTTCCTGGAGGACCAAAAAAGTTTTATACACGCCTCACTCAGTAGAACTGGAAACATTCCAGCTTGGTAACAAAACTTATTAAGTACAGTGAGTGAGTGGGTGCAATGCAGATAATTTTACAGCTTGTGTTTAGGGGTTCTGTTGCTGACATGTAAGAAAACAATTTTCATCTCTACCGGTTTGTTTGTTTCTCTTTTAAAAAGTACCACCTTCGAAGACACTATCCCTGTAACTGGCTACTGGCGTTGGGCCCAAAAGCATCAGCACTGCAAAGTCAAAGAAATGATGATGATGTCGAATAATGCTATTATGCTCTCCACACCCACTTGCAGCACCCAGAACATCTGTGTACCCTGTCCCCCCCAAGACAGTGTCATGCACAAGCGAACCAAATGGCCACTTGAGTCACCAGCACAGACGGGGCACGCTAAAGCAGAAAAGTCTGAGCAGAGATCAGCTTGAAATGCACAAAGTGTTACTATAAGTTTATGGGTCCAGTTGGAGGGCCTCCTATGGCTATGAGTGCTGCCTCACGTGTTCTTAGGACCAGAGGACTATGAACTGAAGGTGGGCAGTTCTTTGGTCCCAAGGATACAGGAGGCAACACTTACAGCCATCAGAGGCCCTCCAACTGGACCCATAAAATTATTATGGCTTTCTAATTTTATTAAATAATAAAAACCTTTTTTATTTAATAAAGTTAGCTGCAGGAGTAGTAATTGAGAAACTGTTACAGTGTTCAGCACATGAGGTACTCTTATGGCAATAACAGTACCTCATGAGCAACTGAAGGAAGCGCTATGACTGGTCGGGGACACTCCTGCGATCTACAATATTAAAACCAAAATGTTTGTTGTCACCCTTGTACTCACAGAACTGTTACCACTTTTTGGATATGGGGTGGGGCAGAATGGAAGAGATAGGGTGATGGGAGTGGTGAAGGGGGCAACACAAGTATTTCTTTTTGGTGTGCTAGTAGGTCTAAAACCGGTCCTGCCCCCAGGTCCCACAGCTGGTCTGGAAAATTGAGCCAGATTTTCCTTCTGGCTAGCATGCCCCGCCTAGAGGGGTAAGTCCAGGACAGCACACTGTATGAAGAGACAGACAGTGGCTATTTAGGGACCACTGGTGACCACTCAAGTAGGTGTAGAATCAAGGCTGTATGGATGGTCTGGGGACAGCAAAGTCCACTGGAGAAGGGGAGAAAGACTGAAAGCACAAAAAATATAATAATAGCAAAGAGCCGTTATAAAATAGTTAAAAGAGCAGCTGACACGATCAGGGCAGGCAACTTATACTATGTAGTTGCCTGCCCTGGGAGCCTTTTTAGCTGTCGTTTACTAATTTTTGTCCAGTTGCCACTTCCATGTGCAAACCAGGTGATCGTTTAATACTGCAGCCTCACCCTTGAAAACAGCATAATTATGATGCAGAGTCAGGAACAGACTGTAGCGCTGTCTATGGAGCATGTATGAAATGGGGCGCCTTGCTAAATGCACTAAGATTAACTTTGCTGGCATGGTTACATGTATGGGGTATAATATACAGTATATATATATATATATATATATATATATCTATAAATATATATGTATATATATGTATGTGTGTAGTACACGCCCTGATGTTTGCACATTTTGTGATATCAGAAAATGAACAGGGTGAGGGCATGCTCCATAGAGTTGAATGGGAACTGTTTTTACATACATTTTATTACAATTCAGAGTTCTGATTATAACAGATCAATGACACCGCTCACCTAACAGGGTCCTTGATTTGTAACATGGGTGTGGTCGTGCATATTTATGGAACACATACAAACAAAGGAGAGGAAGAATTGCCTCAACCGGGACTTGAACCCACAACACCCGGAATATCATTCCAGTCGCGTTAACCAGCTGTGCCACCAATGCAACTGGAACCTGGGCTGTCCCAGAGCACACATTACTCTTTCGCCAATGCACAACGTGGAGCTGCACAAATAATTACTACATTTTCAATCACATGGGTGCGGTATGCATATTTATAGAACACATACAAACAGAAGAGAGAAAGAAGTAAGTGCCTCAGCTGGGACTTGAACCCAGGCCACCTAGAATACCGTTCCGGTAGCACTAACCAGCTGTGCCACCAAGGCAACTGGAACATGGGCTGTGTTATGTGTTCCATAAGTATGCACACGGCACCCTTGTGATTGAAAATGAAGTAATTATTTGTGCAGCACCAGGTTGTACACTGGAGAAAGAGCAAGCATTTGGTAAAGAACCACGGCGCAGAGAGCAAGCCAAAGGGCAATGCTCTGAATTGTACAAATCAAGAACTGGTATACACAATGGAGTGGAGCTCAGTGCTCTGGGGGGGGTAACCTCCGAAATAGCCAAGAATGAGAATCAAGCTTGCAAAGCACTCACTGATCCACTGCAGTTGTTGTAAAAGATTTCCAGGAGTCAGTTTTGAAGTTAAACAAATCTCCAACTTTATTGCAGGTAAATTAACAAAGATGAAGTGTGAACAACTGCCACGCTAAAACCCATGTTCTTCAACCGTAGTCTTCCGTAGGGGTCTGTTTTTCTGTGACACCATAATCTCTTTTATACCATTTTATCTGGCTCCTTATTGCCGCCTTTAGTTTCTTTTCTTTCATTACATGTAAACCTCAAAGTGGATTTCAGTGGCTCTTGGTGGGATTCGAACAGTGACAACAGAAAACAGCAAGAAAGTTATATTCAAAGAAAAATTAAATCTCTATACAAAACATATCTTAAATAACTCAAAAATTATACAAAAGATAGAAAGTTTCTCTGTAAGGAACTGTTAATCCCAACTCATGTCAACTACAGTAATTGCATTTTTTTATGGTTCTGTAATATTATTAATGGTTGGTATTTATGAAATATATAGTTTATGTGCCATTAGTGGTGAAGGTGCTGAATTTGTCAGGAACTGTTGGAGACGTGATCACCCAAACTTTCTTCCTCAGTTTTTGGAATAGGGATCCACAATTTCCAGGGTCACTAACCGTTTCAGCTGGCTCTGCAATGAATAGAAAAATCAAAAGAAAGAAAGAAAACAAAACAGGACAAGTGTTAGATTTGCTTAGCAAAGGTCATATTCATACAAAAGTCAAATGTTCAATACAAGCTTTTTATTTCCTTTTCTTTAGGAAGGGTTTTACGTCCCATTCTGTATTGAGTCCCTTCGGCTGTAGACTCCTTAAGTGAAAGATCCAAAAGCTTTCCTGTTGCAGCAATGTATTAAGTCTGTCACCACATCTAGGGGACCTGGCTATGAATTGTAATGCCATAAACTGAGTCCCATCGGATCTGTTATGTTTTTCACACGTAGTGTCTCCCCAGTGGTTTATTGGTCAGACCAGCTCGTATGTTACAAATATGCTCCTGAATTTGTCTGATTGGTCTAATGGTACGTCCAACATATAGCAATTCATATGGACACCATATGGCATAGACAACATACGAACTGCTGCAGTTCAGAATTACCTTTTCTAGAGCCGACAGTCTTAAAGATAGACTTGTTCATAGTCACTATGTGGAGAATAAACCTACTATAACCTTTAGACAATGGCTTACCCCACCTCCTAAAGGAATGTAAAAGTGTGGCAAGTGCAACGTGTGTGAATTTTGTTGCCTAAGTAAAAGGTTCCACTTAGAGGGGCATGAAAAAAATTTACAGATTTGAAGCTTTCTGAACTGCAGCAGTTCATAGGTTGTCTATACCATATGGTATCCATGCAAACTGCTATATATTGGACATACCATTAGACCAATCAGACAACAAATTTAGAAGCATATTTGTAACATATGAGCTGGTCTGACCAATAAACCACTGGGGAGACACTACATGGAAAGACATAACAGACCCAATGGGACTCAGTTTATGGCATTAGAATTCATAGCCAGGTCCCCTAGATGTGGTGACAGACTTAATAAATTACTGCAACAGGAAAGCTTTTGGATCTTTCACTTAAGGAGTCTACGACCGAAGGGACTCAATACAGAATGGGACGTAAACCCCTTCCTAAAGAAAAGGAAATAAAAAGCTCCTATTGAACATTTGACTTTTGTATGAATATGACTTTTACTAAGCAAATCTACCACTTGTCCTATTTTGTTCTCTTCCTCCCTTTCACTCTTTCTATTCATTGCAGAGCCAGCTGAAAAGGTTAGTGACCCTGGAAATTGTGGATCCCTATTCCAAAAACCAAGGAAGAAAGTTTGGGTGATCACACCTCCAACAGTTCCTGACAAATTCAGCACCTTCACCACTAATGGCACATAAACTATATATTTCATAAATGCCAATCATTAATAATGAATTACAGAACCATAACAATGCAATTAGTTGGCATGAGTTGGAATTAACAGTTCTTTACAAACTTTCTATTTTTTATATCATTTTTGAGTTATTTAAGATATGTTTTGTACAGAGATTTATTTTTTCTTTGAATATAACTTTCTTGCTGTTTTCTGTTATCACTGTTCGAATCCCACCAAGAGCCACTGAAATCCACTTTGAGATTTACATGTAATGAAAGAAAAGAAACTAAAGGTGGCAATAGGGAGCCAGATAATATGGTATAAAAGGGATTATGGTGTCATAGTAAAATAGGCCCCCTAAGAGAGACTACGGTTGAAGCATAGGGGTTTTAGTGTAGCAGTTGTTCATACTTCGTCTTTGTTAATTTACCTGCAATAAAGTTGGAGAATTGTTTAACTTCAAAACTGACTCCTGGAAATCTTTTACAACAACTGCAGTGGATCAGTGAGTGCTTTGCAAGCTTGATTCTAATACTCTGAATCTGCAGTGTTACCCCTGAAACA
The DNA here is from genome assembly GCA_016271365.2 of Neoceratodus forsteri. NCBI lineage: Eukaryota > Metazoa > Chordata > Ceratodontiformes > Ceratodontidae > Neoceratodus > Neoceratodus forsteri. The sequence goes on along the minus strand of CM057453.1, from coordinate 457,549,767 downwards.
GGAACCTTAAATACTTTCTGTGAGGTTTGTGAGTCTTGATATGAAGGCAGGCATGCTTCATGTTGAGGGAATAGATCCAATCCCCTGCTTGCAGTAGCAGAAGCAGGTCTTGCAGGGTGACCATTCTAAACTTTTTTTACTTTATTAATAATTTCAGGTCCCTAGATCTATAAAAGGCTGCAGGTCTCCTGTCAGTTTTGGAACTAGGAAGTACTAAGACTAGAACCATGTGTTTCTTTGTTCCAAGGGCACAGGTTCTATTGCCCTCTTCTGAAGCAAAGTGTGCACTTCCTCCAGGAGCGGAATGTGGTCTGGAGGATAGTGTGTTAGCACCAGTGGATGATCTGGAGGTGTGTCCAGAAGTTCCAGAGCACAACCTTGTGCTATGATTTCCAGGACCCAGGCATCTGATGTCACCTCCTTCCACGGATTTAAACAGAGGGAGAGATGACCCCCAACAACCACCCCTGGAAGTAAAGGTGTTTGAAGGGTGTATAAGGAGTCACGAAGAGCCGGTTTTGGTGGCTCCTGCTACACCACCACCTCTAGGGGCTTCTGAGTGTGCACCTGGAGTGGTGCCTGGGATGTGCAAGGCTCCTGCTCCCTTGCCCTACCTTGCTGTCTGGTGGCAGGACAATGTCTAGCACCAGCTGAGCGAAAAGGCATCCTCTGCCTACCCCTTAGTTGGGTATGGTAGAGGGAGTGCACTGACTTTCGGGTTCTACCTGAGGTCTGAAGGTTAGAGAGGATATCCTGGACATCTGATCCAAATAACCTGTATCCTCTAAAAGGAGCATCGAGAACAGACTGTTGTACGTCATTCACAAACCCTGCCACCCTAACCTAGGAGTACCTCCTTAGGCATATTCCTGAGGCAGCAGCCCTAGCCGAAGCATCAAACATCATAGGCCACACGAAGTAGGTGTTTTCCTACATCATCCAGCTGTCATAGCTCTGAGAAGCTCCTGTTTGGATGTGCCCTCTAGCAAGACTTGAGCAGCTGCTTAGGCCTTTCTCCAGAGTGTATTCTGGTACTTGACCATATGGGCCTGATAGTTAGCAGTTCTAAGGCCCAGGAAGACAGAGGCGAATGTTCTCTTACCTAGTACATCCAATTCCTGGATTCTGTATCACTTGGAAGAGAGCTGAGGTGTCTTGGTGCCCTTAACCTATCATAGGCAGCACTGACTGCTACAGAGATTGCCTCAGGTTGGCCAGCAAAGAAAAGTTTCCCTGAGGGAGCCATGTACATTTTGTGTGCCTTTCTTGGTATGGCAGGAATGCAATCTGGCATATGCCAGGAAGCAAAGGTAGCATCCTCCAGGGCAGGGAGAAGGAGCAGTATCACAATAGTGGGAGCATCAGGTAACTCCAAGAAATCTATGAGGTTTTTCTTGAAGGTATCCTGTTCCTCCAAATAAAAACCCATTGCAGCCTGTAACTGCTGCATCATGACAATGAAAGAGGGGTCCTCTAGAGGGACTGTGTGGTATAGACCACCAAGTCTTCACTGCAGACACTGTCATGTCAGACGAATCTAACAGATTTCTTTGACTGGGTGACCAAAGTAGTAGACCAGGGAGGGGCTGTGGACATAGCTTACCTAGATTTTAGCAAGGCATTTGATACAGTCCCACACAAAAGATTAATACACAAGTTAGCCAGCCTTGGAGTGGGTCCCAAGGTGGTAGCCTGGATAAAAAAATTGGCTAGACAACAGGACACAAAGTGTAGTAGTAAATGGAGTCCACAGTGAAGAAAGGAGGGTTACCAGCAGGGTACCGCAGGGTTCAGTACTGGGACTGGTCCTTTTTAATGTCTTTATAAGTGACATTGCAGAGGAACTGGAAGGAAAAGTATGTCTCTTTGCAGGTGACACAAAGATCTGCAACAGGGTTGATACACAAGATGGAGTGGAAAGGATGAGAAGGAACTTGGCAAGGTTGGAGGAATGGTCAAATGTATGGCAGCTCAGATTCAAAGCAAAGAAGTGCAAGGTAATGCACCTGGAAAAAAAACCCAGGGCAAGAGTACACAATGGGGGATGAGATACTGACAACAGTAAAAATGGAAAGAGACCTGCGGTAATTATATCAGATGACCTTAAGGGGCAAGCAATGTGAGAAGGCAGTAAGGAAGGCTGGGGGATACTGGGATGCATAGGGAGAGGCATCAATAGTAGAAAACAGGAAGTTGTTATCCCTCTGTACAGACAGTTGGTAAGACCCCATCTGGAGTACTGTGTGCAGTTCTGGAGACCCCATCTCTGCAAAGACATAGACAGAGTGGAGGCTGTCCAGAGGAGGGCAACCAAATGGTGAAGGGTCTGCACCAGAAGACATACGAAGAAAGACTAAAGGAGCTTAATATGTATACCCTTGAGGAAAGGAGGGAGAGAGAGGGACATGATAGAAACTTTCAAGTACCTCAAGGGAATCAACAAAGTCAAAGAGGTAGCATTTTTCAGAAAAGAGAATGTTGTGCAAGAACAAGGGCACAATTTGAAGATAGAGGGGGGACGGCTCAGAGGTAATGTGAGGAAGTATTTTTTCACAGAGAGGGTTGTGGATGCATGGAACAGCCTCCCTGAGGAGGTCGTGGAGTCAAGAACAGTGGGGGAATTCAAGAATGCATGGGACAGACATAAGGCAGTCCTAGTGGGGGGTAGGAGGAAGTAAGCTGTTGGTTAACTAGGATCTGCAGCTTATCTGTTAGGTGGGAAAATGGGCAGACTAGGTGGGCCAAGCGGTCCTTATCTGCCGTCACATTCTATGTTTCTATGCAGGTAGAGACAGTGGAACTAGTTCTTTTATAAGGACTTTCCACATAACCTTCAGCTCCCTCCTCTTCTCATCGGTCTGGTTGACGAGGCCGTTAGCACGCAAAGAGGTAGCTGATATACAGTCCTAGGATGCATCATCGTGGGGGTTTGAATTATAGGCCTCGTCTATGGGTCTCCTGGTACAGAAGGAGGAGGCAACAGGCATCGGAGCACGTCCATGAAGGACGACAGCACAGGCTGGAAGTAAGTAACCTTGTGGTCAATGGCTGTGCCAGTGGAAGTCAGTGCAAGGCCAGTCACACTAGCCCTGGTAGTACCCATAGCCTGCCCCGACCTGAAGTTAGGTCAACAGTCGGGGTGGCAAGTGGCATTGCCACCAGCATGGTGGACAGCGCTGTAAAGGTCGTACCTGTTGTGTGGAGGGGCAACTTGAAGAGCACTGGAGAGGTTTACTCCTCCTCTTTTTCCTTCTCCAGGTGTTTGTGCCTACGGGTCCCAGAGGACTTCTCCCAGGATTTGGATGACCTGGACCTGGAGGAGTGGGCGGCGACTTGACAGAACTGTTTTGCTGGAGCTCCTTCTCTATGCAGGCTACCTTCTGTTTCAACAGATGCTTTTCTAAAGTGCCTTTTCAGTCACCGGGTGGCTGTGTTAAAACCTCTGCAAAAATTGGGCAGGCTCGTATGTTGTGGTCCAGACTGAGGCAACAGATGCAAACATTGTGGGACTTGCTAGTGTAAATCTCCTAATATCAGAACAGTTTCGATAGTTCCTTCAACGACATACACGCCATCGAAAATTATTTATTAAAGTGATTACTTCACTATGGTGAGAAAAATGAAGTAAAGCAGCGGCTACTGCAGCAGCATTTCTGTATGTGGTCCGACGAGTACGGACGACGGCAGGAAAAGAACTGAGGAGGGAAGGGGCCGTCCACGTTTATGTAGCAGCCAGCGTCTGACGTCATAATGGGTGGCCCTTGGTGAACTGCTTACAAACATAGAAACATAGACTTTGACGACAGATAAGGACTGCTTGGCCCACCTAGTCTGCCCATTTCCCTACCTACAGGATAAGCTGCAGATCCCAGTTAACCAACAGCCTATTTCTTCCTACCCCCCCCCACAAGAACTGCCTTATGTCTGTCCCATGCATTCTTGAATTCTCCCACAGTTTTAGACCCCACAACCTCCTCAGGAAGGCTGTTCCATGTGTCCACTACCCTCTTTGTGAAAAAATACTTCCTCACATTGCCCCTGAGCCATCCCCCTTCTATCTTCAAATTGTGTCCCCCTTGTTCTTGCACATCTCTTTTTCTGAAAGATGCTACCCTCTTGGACTTTGTTGATTCCACTGAGGTACTTGAAAGTTTCTATCATGTCCCCCATCCTCCTCCTTTCCTCAAGGGTATACATATTAAGCTCCTTTATTTATTTATTTTTTTTTTAATTTCCCCTTTTTCTGGTAGGACCACCGGCAGCCATCCGCCCTGGTCACAGCCCCCAGAGACCTCTACCGCCGTCAATTGCTGCTGAGGACCCTCGGTCACCCCCGGCTTGCCCCCCGGAGAGTGGGGCCATGGGCCACCTTCGTGACCCCGGAACTGTGACTGGTCAGGGTCCTGCAGCGACGGCGGCAATGTGAGGCTCTCCAGGGAGGGCTTCATTAATCCGTGGTCCTGCCCACCATCTTTTTCCACCTGCATTTTTCTCCCGGGAGGAGGCGGGACGGCAATGACGCCAGCCGTCCGGCCCAGCCTCCTCCCCCCACGTCGAATGTCAGTTGCGTGGAACTCCCCGATCTCCACCAGGGGTCCCAGCGCACCGATTGCTGCCCGCGCCTCCCCAGGTAGGAGAGCTGTCCGTCCGGACGCTCGATCCCTACTCCCCTGGCGGCCCTCCGGCCGACCGGATCGTTCCGAACTCGGTCGACAGCGTCTGGCGGAAATCCCACCGCTGCGCCAACGGGCCGGCTATATTAAGCTCCTTAGTCTCTACTGTATGGCTTCTTCCAGACCCTGCACCATTTTAGTTGCCCTCCTCTGGACTGCCTCCATCCTGTCCATGTCCTTGAGAAGATGGGGTCTCCAGAACTGGACGCAGTACTCCAGATGGGGTCTCACCAACTGCCTGTACAGAGGGATAACAACTTCCTGTTTTCTGCTAGTGATGCCTCTCCCTATACATCCCAGTATCCCCCCAAGCCCTCCCTACTGCCTTCTCACACTGCTTGCCAACCTTAAGGTCATCTGATATGATTACCCCCAGGTCCCTTTCCATTTTTGTTGTTGTTACTACCTCCCCCCATTGTGTAATCTTCCCTTGGGTTTTTGTTTCCCAGGTGCATTATTTTGCACTTTTTTGCACTGAATCCAAGCTGCCATACTTCTGACCATTCCTTCAACCCTGCCAAGTCCCTTCTCACCCTTTCCACGCCTCCTTGTGTATCAACCCTGTTGCAGATCTTTGTGTCATCTGCAAAAAAGGCATACTTTTTCTTCCAGCCCCTCTGCAATGTCACTTATAAAGACATTAAAAAGGACTGGACCCAGTACTGAACCCTGCGGTACCCCACTAGTAACCCCTCTTTCTTCACAGCGGATTCCATTTACAATTACCTTCTGTGTCCTGTTGTCCAGACAATGTTTTACCCAGGTTACCACCCTGGGACCCACTCCCAGGCTGGTTAATTTGATTATTAATCTTTTGTGTGGGACTGTGTCAAATGCCTTGCTAAAGTCTAGTTAGGCCATGTCCATAGCCCCTCCCTGATTTACTACTTTGCTCACCCAGTCAAAGAAATCAATTAGATTCGTCTGACATGACCTTCCCGCTGTGAACCCATGCTACCTTGGGTCCTGTGCCCCACTGGCCTCTAGGTACTCAATAATTCTTTCCTTCAGAAGTTATTCAATCACTTTCTCTACAACAGAGGTCAAACTGACAGGTCTGTAGTTTCCTGCCTCTGTCTTGCTCCCACTTTTGTGAAGGGGATTCACATCTGTCTTCCTCCAATCCTCAGGTACCACACCATCCTCCCATGATTTGTTAAAAAGAGTAGTCAGTGGTATCACTAGTTCTCCCCTTAAATCTTTTAGAATTCTGGGGTGAATTCCATCAGGCCCCATTGCTTTGTCCACCTTCAGTTTTAGGAGTTATTTCAGAACCCTTTCTTCTGTGAAAGGACTGGGCTCGCCCCTCTATCCAGAGTGCTTCTGTTAATTGGATTAGGCACCTCCCCCTCCTCCTCTTTTGTGAATACTGAGCAGAAGTATTCATTGAGTATCCCTGCTTTTTCACTGTCCCTCTCTGCCCACCCACCGTCCATTCTATTCAGCCTCACTATCCCTCCCTTTGTCTTTCCACGCTCCCTGATGTACCTATAAAAGGTTTTATCCCCCTTCTTAACCGAGTTGGCTATCTTTTCCTCAGTTTGGGCCTTTGCTATTCTGACTTCCCTCCATGCTTCCTTCTGCCTTGACTGGTACAGTTCTCTGTCCTGCTCCTTCTGTGTTTCCTTATACTTTCTAAATGCTATCTTTTTCTCCCTAACCTTCCCCGCGACCTCTTTTGAGAACCATAGTGGCTTTTTCTTTCGTTTTGATTTATTTGCTTCACACAAAGGCTTGTTGCCTCTGTGATGGCAGTTCTGATGTTTCCACACTGTTGCTCCACCCCTCCTTCTAGCCTGTTTGCTAGTGCTTTTCTAAGGCACTCTCCCATCTTGCCAAAGTAAGCCCTTCTGAAGTCCAGTACCCTCACTTTTGTATGGCTTGACTCTGTAGCGAAGTTTATCTTGACTCTGTAGCTAAGTTTCCATGTGGTCCTAGTGCCTGGTGGCTACAATTCCCATAAGTGTGGCCTAATGAAAGAGATATCCTCGAAGATCTGTATTAACCACTGTTACTGTAAAGGTGAACTCTAAAACTAACCCACTCCTAACAGTGAGCAACATTTACTACTTAAGCTTTGGGTTGCAAAAGGGACACTTAAAACTTAGCTATCGGAATCTAGTCAGTGGGAATTGCATGCTAGAATTACGGATGCAGCCATGAAAAGAAAATAGTTTCAGCATTCCCACTCCACTGCTATACTCACAGTGTCAGGCCAACATTCCTATGTACACTTCAAGGCAGCAAAAGAGTCTTTGCCAGAGGAGCAAAATGCGGGAAAAGACATGGATATCATGTTAACACACCCTAAATACAGAGGATCACCCATCCATTGTTCAGATACCCATAAGCCCCCACCCCCCAATTGCACAGTTTGTCCAAAACAATTCTAGCAGAATTATTCCCTATCTACTGGTGGTACATCCCATAATGACAGCCCTTATCTTCCTCTGAAGACACCTCTTATATCAGATGCTTTGCAGTTCCCTCCAACTTATTTACCAGACGTTGGCTTCCTTAGGATCTTAAAAAAAAGTACATTTTATACTGATGCATAATTCTGAGTTTCATCGGCAGCAGAAGTGCGTGAGTTATTCTGGCAGTATGCAGCTGAGTTCTAGCATCATGAAATTGTGTCTAATGTGGCTAGATTACGTAGCTCTGAACAGGGGAACAGCTGGACTTGGGCACAATCCACCCTAATACCTTTAATCAAGCAAGCTGTAGCACCTGATCTCAAACCCACATACTCAGACATTGCCACCAACATGGTCCTACACCTGGCGACCCAATGTTACCGCCACATTTCTTCTCAGCATGACTTTGTAAAACTTTCCAATGTCAAACAGCTCACCTTCCACATCAGCCCCCAAAGCCTCTCCAAACCAGTCCACCATAAACAAGAACGGTGAGACCCTTCTGCTCCTTCAGGAAGCACCACCACTCGTATATCTGCTGCATGAGCCTGGTTCTCCAGGAGCGCTTGACCCTTTTTAGAAGCCCATTCTTCTTGATCAGTTGTGATGATGCCTGTCTGGCCTGGCCACCAGCTGCAACAGAGGTTTCAACTAAAGCATGCATAGAGTCCAACTTTTTCTCCACAGACGTAAGGTGAGCAGTAAATGATTAAAGTTTTTTTATCAATGACTGCCACCGATTAGCAAAGTTATTCAATTCTGTGGCTAAGACTAGCCAATCTCGGCTCTCCCGCCATATCTATGCCTCCCTCCACACTTGCAGGCTGGCACTGTCCTCGACTTAACACTGTCCCCACCAGTGCCTGCCACTTGAGGTTTACCCATTGCTAGCTGGAACCCACACAAAAACAACAAGTACTATGAAGCAAGAAGTTTTGTGCACAGCAATGACAGATTTAAAGTTGCTTTCTGTTTTCTCAGACAGAGCTCCAAACACACGTGTCAGTTCTTGACGAGATGCAGGCCACACCTCTCTGGGTCGCTTTTCTTCACTACTTCTTTAGTAGGTTTGTATTTGTTCATGGTTTTCTTGTGTGTAACCTCTATAAACCACTACATTTTAATGTATCTGTTTCCTATCCTTTTTTTTTGCCTTTTCTTACCTGTGTTCTGACAAATTACATTTTCAAACACATGGGACCTTAAGTGTGCTCTGCCTTTTTGTTTTGTTTTTTACACCTTGACCTATCCTACCTTTTCCAGTAACCCACAAAAAAAAATATATATACACAGAAGAAATTGAAATTAAATATGCTTTGCTGCCAGGTTAGGGTGTGATCTTCTCCCTTCTTAGCTGCTGGCCCCGTGGAGCACTGGCATGCTGCAGATGCTGATATTAAGGAGCACGACATGGGTCACAAGCAGCATAAAAGAGCAACTCAGAAAATGTAATCAAATCCATTCTGGATTCCTAAGACCATTTTATTTTAAAAAGGAGAGATCTGTGGTCTCAGTTTCATGGCCTGCAATTCCAGTTTTAGCCACAAAAAAAGAACACAGAAAACACTTTATGAATTGCTTAGAGCGAAACTGGAATGCCCAACTCCAGGGATAAAAAAGGAATAACACAAACATTTTAGCATTCTGCGGTGTAATCCATACACCTGGTCAGCTACTGTGGTGCCCTGAAGAGCGTGTGGCTTCCTCCTCTAGGAAGCTACCAATTATTCTCCTGTATTTTTGTTGTGCCTCACCGAGGACACAAATAACTGGTGTCATGCACTCTGTCACGTAGTGACGTGCCGATGGCTGTGTGCTCCCCCTACCGTACATACAACTAGATAGTCAAACTGTACCACCACCTGCAGTCCCCAAGGTGCTGGTAAAGCAGAAGAGTGCTGAACTCACCCTCCCTGAAGAAAGAGAACATCCTGCGAGGTGCTCAGTCTCATCTTCCCCCGCAGGCCCTCTGACGATCCAGGCTCATTCCTGAACCTGTGCTGCAAGCTGTAACCCCACTCCTGTGCAACTCTTTCTTCCTATTTTTGCAGTCACCCAGCTAGCAAAGGTAATGCTGAAACGAATCCCAGTAATAAGCCCAAAGCCATTACACTGACATGTGGAGTTATATTTTTTTGTGGAACTTCACATGACCCCATCATTTAATGAAGTGAATTGCATGTATCTGGTGCCACTTGATTAAACCTGAATGCCTCAGACTGATAAAAGCTGGCTCCGATGATGAAAAGGGATGCTGATTCCTGTGTATTTGAAATGTAATAGTTGGAATGGACTCACTGAAGATAAGCCCCTTTAAAAGACTCAGGTTTCATACTGGGTTTTATCATTTAAAACATACAACTTTCAGGCAAAATTATTTCTAATAGGGCTTGAAAGTTCTTGGCTTAAATTCAGTGCAATTACTTTGCCACAAGCCAGAGGCAAAACAAATCAATTCTCTTAATGCTTCTGAATAGTAAACGTGCTTTTACTAAAAAGGGATGTGGTCATTAGAGGGTTCTCCAAGGCACCTCTGAGGAGAAGAAAAAGAGAGGGAGAAGAAAGGAGCAGGGAAGTTTAGAAATTAAATGTGCAATCTGTATGTTAAAAGAAATTCTACATGTGAAGCAGCTAAAGGTCCTATAATAGGAACAGGAGCGGTCAGAGAAACAAGAGAATTTGTGTGCCCCGACACTTTCTGTTTGACTAGGACACAGGATTTCAAAACCAAGTGATTAGACAAAGTTAAAAAAAATCAGCAGTGTAACAAGCCTGACGGATGTTAACGGTCACAAATACGTCAAATCTATTTGGAGGATCCCAGCTATACAGAATACCTTGTCACATGTACAATAATGCATTTTAATACAGCGGTTCCCTTGGAAAGGCATTGAGAACAACAGAATGGTACTGCGACGCTGAATACTCTGGGAGCTCAAAACTCATGAAATACACCTGCAACAGAGTGAAAAGACACTGGGGCATGTGGGGGGGGATCATTTTAAGGAAGCACCGCACAGGCATGGGGACTCAACTATAGACACACACACCTCTCAAGTGTCCCTCAGTGTAAGGGACATTTTACCCCCAGAGAAATGCTCAGCCCCAAATCCGTCCCACAATGCGAAAGTGTTGCCTGCACAGAGAAAGTGCTGTAAACTTAGAAATTCATAACATTGTATGATACCAAAATAAAATTAAACTCTGGATGAATAAAAGTACTAGTCTCCATAGGGTTCTGAGCTTGTATCTTCGTGTCTGATGATTTGTCCCACATTTTGAGGGCCAGTGTCACACATTTTTCCACATATTTAATATCAGTGTTCCACATTTCAGTGACAAACGGTTGAGAGGTACGTGCAGATGTGAAACCTTTTTTTAATGTGTGTGGATTCAAATGGTTAAATTCTATATTTTAATACGTTATGCTTAAGTTTATGACCAATGGATTCATCGCTTGTCACAGATATATGTAAAGATGCCATTAGGATGGCATTTGCTATATGGTACACACAATGTCATTTTTACAAGAGTTTGTACGTGATAAAACCAACATCTAACTGAATGTACTACTGTGACAAGGCATTTAACAGCTAATAAAGTACAAATTAAAAGGAAGGAAGCTGCAGGTTAATAGAAGCTAGTGAAGCAGTGTCAGGAAAGGAGTCAGCATAGGACAGAACTGAGGTAAAGCAGTCCTCCCAAGGAATAAAAGGGGATGCTGTATGGTGGTGCTACATGGTGGGGTACCGCTCTCGCACGTTAGTGACACAGGTTCACACCTCAAGCCCGGGACATCAGGAGTGGAAGCCAGCAGGGAGGGCTAAGGGCATCCGTCTGGAAACTGTCTTCCTGGCTGTGGGTGGCTGCGCTGCACCGCATGAGTGACACATGGAGGAGGCATGGTGGAGTGCTCTTGGTGATACTGGTGACCACACAGTGCAAGCACGTCCCCACTTGGTTACGCATAGTGAGAGGGTGTTGGGCTGGTAGTTAGCTGGGAGAAAACTTCCTTCACTGGCAACAGCAAGACAGAGCGAGTCCAATCATGGCCCATGCCCCTTGAGTACAAAGAATGGCAGTCCCCTCCCCCATGGCCACCGACTGACCCAAGGTGATACATATTCATCCCCGGTACTCCAAGCCCCATGGTAGGAGGGCGGGAGTCATAGTGTATGACCCTAGCTCATGAGGCAAGCGCAGCCAGTGACAATAAAAAGCGTAACTAGCAAAAAAAAAAAAAAAACAGAGAGACAGAGCGACGTTTTAAGAGTGGATTTGTGGGGGTGATGTCTCTGGTCTCGGCAGTGTTTTGCACTGCCCATAGAACTAATGACAAGTCTCTCTGCTCTCAGTTTCAATTTATTTGTCCAGACAAGACACTAAACGAAAGCTCAGTTATAATAAAGCCCTGGTCCCAATAAGCTCAATAGACACCTACAGTGCAAAACAAAAACCTCTCAACCCAACTACTGCTGAAGGACTTCATCAGTGCTTCCTGTGTTTATCCAGCTGTAGCTCTTTCAGTATGACGGGCACTAGAATCATCTGTGTGATCCACCCAAAGTTATTACTTTTCAAAGACTTCCTGGCAGGAAATTACTGATAAATTTCATCTTTCATTTCAGCAGACAATATTGCAATTAGTTATCCATGCGGCCTGTTCATCAAGACTTCTTAAAATCTCCAAATTTTCTTAAGACAGCCGTGGTTAACGCGTTACAGCTTTCTTCCTCCAGAAGGAATGTATTTACTTAATCAAAGGCAAAGCTCATAGTAATGAAAAAATGCTGTCATAGTTAGACGCCAGGTTTATGTGCTGTCTCATGAAAATTTTTAGGAACATTCATTTTGCCACTTGTAACAAATGCAGATCACATTTTTTTGTTGTTATAAAAGCTGAGGCCCCATTATGTCAGTGCTGGTTCCCTTTTTGATTAAATATCTCTATTAGCAGGAATTCAGTTTTTTTGTTTCTTTTCCTTTGTAAAGTCTACCAACCGAAACACAAACTCTACTTAATCCTTCCTTCAACAGGAAGAGAAGAGTAGGAGGAAGAGATCACACAAGCCTTTCTTTCTCTGGTGAGGGGGTAGAATAGGACAACTGCAGGGGACAAGGTTTGCAATGGCTATGTTTACGTAATACTAGCCAGGGAAACAAGCAGGCATTTCCATGGGATAAATGCCCTGCATGGAGGTAGTAACCACATACCAGGTGTTAATCCCCCTGCCCATGCCAGCTTGTGAAACAGTTATTGTCATTACAAGTCTAATCACTTTAAATAGTCAGCAATGTGGTGTGGGGGGGGGGCACAAGGTTTTACAAAATGAAAGCTGATGTTTACACAGGCCCCTGCTATGACAGTGAACTGTTACAGGCCTTTCTAAGAGATTATGACTGGGCACAGCAGCCAATCACAAAGCGCACTTGTGTCATGAATGATTCAACCTTTTGTTTAAAACTCTCTTTACACTCCCTGATTCCAACGATCTGGAGCTCCTGCGACCTACCACTAGTGCCACTTTCCCATCATGCGAGGCTCTCTTACCTGTGTGTTGAGTCTCCTGGACCACCCATGACACAGCGGGAGACCGGGCCCCCAAGCTTTGGACAAATATCTGACCTCAAAACAGAACATCATGTACTACCACTGATATAGTGGGAGAGCAGTTTACTTTGGCTCATAGCCTTTATCTGCTCTTGTAACTTCTAGCAGCTCCTTGAAGTCCTTCCCATTCATCTGGTCAGCCTCCAGCAGAGGTGAAGTCCGGAAAATGCTCAGGTCAAGGGAGAGAGGCCAGACTGTGGTCTGGGGGGAGGGGGAGGCAGGGGGGCTTCATCCTCCAGATCAGTTAATTTTTCCTGTATTCCAGACCCCAGGAGAAGCGACACGCAAGGACATCATGGATGTAGCTGTGCCCACTCCTATGCACAGCACACTGATGTTCGCTGTTCACTTTGCAAATCTGCAGGCTAGTGCCAGGCTCTACTAACTCCCCCACCCCATCCAGAGGAAAGCCATCCCATGTATGCCCGCCCCTCCTCTCCCCAGCTGACCCACTGATGCACCAGGCCCGCTCCCAAATCCGGGCTGCTGTCACCGCAAGTAGTAGCATTACTGCTGCACTGGCAGGAAGGCTAGGATTAATTAGACTTACAATTATTAATACAGAGATTCATAGGTGTTTTTGTTTTGTCATAGCTGCTCCAGTCAGAAATCTGCCACAGGCGCTGGCCCATCAGCGCAGCAGTAGCGCTACTGCTTGTGATGCCGACGGCCCAGTTTCGAGAACAAGCCTGGGTCAGATGACCTGCTGGGCGGAGGCTGACTGAATCTCCCATGGAAGCTCTCCTTCTCTGGGGAGACAAGGTGCATGGTCTCTGCTACCACACTGCAACCTGGGTGACTATAGGTGGTGGTGTAGCTGGAGCCATGGACTGAGGGACAGGAACATCTGTTGCATGATGTGATGCATCAGTAAGGCATGCAGACGTCAGTGGTCAGGACAGAAAATGCGGAAAAACACACTGACTGCAGCAAGATGGGGGAATAAGGGACGGCCCCTTGGCAGCCCTTCCCATGAGGGGTATTCGGGGAATGCTGAGAGAAGGTAAGTCCCAGAGATGACGGGGCTGGACAGGTCAGCAGGACTGATGGGGTTTGTTGGCTAGAAGGGAGTAAAGTGTGGTAAATTCATCAAAACAAATCTGCCACAGATTCGAAGTCTGCAGTGATTACAACAGTGAAAAATGAACATGAAGGTAAAGTGGTTAGAGATATTGTATGCACATTAAAAAAGTTTGCAGACTTACCCCTGATACAGAGGGTAGATAGTGTTAGAATGAATATTCTCCTTCGGGTACTTTACCTGGCACAAACCTTACCTCTATCCCCTATAAAATCTCAATTCAGACAGTGGGATAGATAAATTTCCCAATTTTTATGGGGAGGCCTTCAACCCCATATAAGATACACTACCCTCCAGCTACCCAAACATAAAGGAGGCCTAGCACTGCCACACTTTGAGCGCTACTACCAGGTGGCACAGATCCAGACGGCCTTGTACTGGATCGCCCCAAATTATACAGCATTATGGAAAAGCACAGAACTATTAGAAGAAGATTTGTTCACTATTATGAAACAAATCCTGGTGGCAGAAATTCATCCCCTGGGAGAAACCCAAGACAATCCCCTAACAGATACTACTCTTCAACAATGGCATAAGTTGCTTGTACACCCAGGTTTACATCAGCATAGATACCTCATTACACCACTGGCTTACAATCCAAGCTTCATACCGGCCAAACTCGATCATACCTATAGACAATGGAAATGTATGGATCTGATCCTACCAGGCCAGTTTAGACATTGGTCAGACCTCATAGACTTCCAAACCCTGTCAGACAAGTATGATTTGCATCCCTCTGATCACTATAGGTACTTGCAAGTGAGTGCATATATACAAAAACAAGAAAAAATGGGTCCCTCATAGCAGGTCCTGCCAGACATCATTACATTAATACAGTCCATATTTATGGCGGACCCATCACAAGCATTAATATCTAGAATCTACCAAGCATTAACGTAACTAGACAAACACATAATGGAGTACGTCCGCCAAAGCTGGCAGGCAGATCTAGACATAAATATTACTTCAGTCCAGTGGGCACAATACTTAACATATATCCACATGCCAAACTCTTTCAACATGTGCAAGGAGTTCTCAAGGAAGAACCTTTTTAGGTTTTTCCAAAAACCCAAACAGCAAGCAATGATAAGAAGGATGCTGGAGAGGGTGTGGAGCCTCGGGCAGGACATGTGCACATCTTTTGGATCTGTCCCAAACTAAGGGATTTTTGGGCCAAAATGCAGAGGGAATGACAGATCATCTTTGATCCCACCTTGCGAGTTACATCCCAGGTAATTCTTTTCTTAGATATGCCAGAGGGATTTAGAGCTCCAAGTGTGAGGAAAATCCTGGTTATATGTACACTTACGGCCAAGAAGACAGTAACAAAAAATTGTCTATCTTAAGCACCACCAATGGTGCAATTATGAGGGATACATACAATATGGAGAAAATACTGCCACCATTTAGCAGTCCCTAAATCAAATCTTGTGAGAAAATAAGTGTTGCTCTGAACCGAATACCCTGATTTTGTACCACAAAAATTTCAGAGAGTTTAGATGATGTAAGACACCACCCATCTAACAATGTAAGGAATACCCTGTATCATGCAGAAAGTTGTTATTGTTGTTTTTTATATTTATGCAATAGGCGTGAACATAAATCCTTTGTGATAAATCTGAGCCACTGCGTGATAAATGTGAAATTTTACATTTATAAACATAGTAGACACATCATCAGAGATTTATACACATGGGCCCAGATATTCAAACTGCGCCAGGCTGTGGCGCAAGCCTGGGCGCAGTGCAACTCGGCTGCGCAGAGGCGTGGACTGGGCAATATTCAATGGAGCTGTGCCATGGCTCAGCAGCGTTGAATACCACACCCTGGCCACCCGCAGTGTGCATGGCAAGTTCCATTGCGCAAGGTGCAACAACTACGATATTCAAAAGTTGACATGCAGATGGGGCCATAATGTATACAAGGCGCAAATGGGGCCATTTGCATGTCATTATGGCCCCATTTGCATGCAGGTGCACCGATCCCCGACGACTTGCACCTGGCGCCCTGCCAGGCAGCAGCCGTCGGGGACCGATGCCCCCTGCAGCGTGGCAATGTGCACCACAGCCCAATCGCAGGCATAGGAAAATGAAATAAACTCTCCCATATCCCTGGTGGTCCAGTGGACCGCTGCCGGCCTGATCGCGGGCTTCAGAAAAAAATAGATCAATCCTATATCCCTGGTGGTCCAGTGGACCTCTTTCTGCCTGATCGCGGGCTTCAGTAGAAAATAGATCAACCCTGTATCCCTGGTGGTCCAGTGGACCGCTTTCTGCCCGATCACGGGCTTCAGTAGAAAATAATCAATCCAATATCCCTGGTGGTCCAGTGGACCGCTTCCTGCCCGATCGCGGGCTTAAGTTTAAGGATGAGATAACCCATATCCCTGGTGGTCAGTGGACCCCCTCCCCACCAGCCACTGATCCCCACCGCCCTGCTCCCCCAGGTCAGCGGCGGGTGGCAGCACCCACCATCCGCCCGCCAACTGACACCATAGGTAGGGCTGTACACCCACTGGTCCACAGCATGGGCCAACGGGTGTGCAGCTCGATTGTACTACATATCCAGATATGAGATCCATTCACATATCTGGATGTAGGTGTTGTATACAGACGCCCATTGGCTCCACGCCAGGGACCAATGGGCGACAGCCCTACTCACAGTATCAGTCGGGCGGGCTGCAGGCAGGTGGGTGCTGCTGCCCGCCGGCTGACGGGGAGAGCAGAGCGTGGGGACCAGTGGGCGTGGTGGGGAGGGGGGTCCACTAGACCACCTAGGGATATGGGTTATCTCATTCTTAAACTTAAGCCCACGATCGGGCAGAAAGCGGTCCACTGGACGACCAGGGATATTGGATTCATCGATTGTTTAATATGTAATCCCGTGATCGGGCGGGCAGTGGTCCACTGGACCACCAGGGATATAGGATTTATCTTTTATTTACTCAGCCCGCGATTGGGCATGGGGGGGGTGGGCGCCACCACGGAGGTGCAGCCAGAGCTCACAGGTGGCAGCTTCCGTGTTACACCCTGCAATGTGGCAGCTCACCTGTGGGTGGCCATCCGTTGTTCCTTTTTTTTTTTGATCAACTTTTTGCGGGCGCAGGTAAGGGTTGCACATGCATGACTCCGCACATCCCAGGCTGAATATCGGGCTGTGCAGAGTATGCATGGGCATGCCCCCCCTACCTGCGCCGACATACATTACTGATGCACTCCGGTGCATCGGGATTTGTGCCGCGCACATTCCCCTTTTGAATATCGTTCCAGGGCGCATCAGTGGGTTGCGCATGTATGCGCGACCCTTTTGAATATCTGGGCCATGGTAGAAATGTCACAATCACTCCGGAACTCATTTAGAATGTTCAGCCTCAGTACCAGTACTAACTATATTCAAATGTAAATAACTTCAAAACGAAAAAAAATAGCATAGTGCTGTGAGCATGAAAGTTGTTCAGCACAAAATTAGCTACAAAATGAATGGTATTTCATTTACAGATACCTTACAGATTTTTTTTTCACTTTTATGACAAACATATGCAAAAAAAGATAAACAATCAAAAGCAAATGACCCTGCACTGACAGAGAGCATCCATATTGCATAAATGAAATATACAATGGTGAGCTATCAGATAAATGATTTATCTACCTTTGTGCTGTTTGATCTCAGACATCTCACTCATGGCTTATACCATTCATGAGGTTACCCAAGGTCAAACAGCACTTGTGTAGATAAATCATTCATCTGATAGCTCACCATTGTATATCCCTTACGTACTGTATGTATGTATGTATGTAAGTAAGTGAAAAAATCTTAATAAATACAAATTATTAAAAAAAAAAAAAAAAGTTTGCAGACAGGGCCACTGAGTGGCCCACAGGAAGTATGTCACACTTCCATGCAGGTAACTTAGGTTTAGAAGTGAGCCCAAGTGCCTGCAGTCAGCAAGTCAGCTGAAAAGTGCATTGCCGCTCAGCAACATGACCCATCCAAGAAAGGAAGCCACTGCACCAGCCCCCTTGCAGTGGGTCAGGAAGCCTGCTCCCTTGTGAGGTGTAGGAGCTGACGTCATGTGGCAAGGAAAGCCATTTACAACTATGCGTGGTGGCTGGGGAGGAAGGCGGGGCTTAGCCAATGAGGGAGAACATGGGAAAGCAGTAACTCCACAGTTAGTGAAGATGGCACTCTTGAGACCTGCCACCATAGATTCACCAGCCCACTAGATACCTGTCTTGGGGGAAGGGGCAGACCCTCCGACCCCACTGGGGGAAAGCAATCAGAAGATACTGACTGATGGCTAGTGGATGGGAGCTCACTGATCTGATTCCTGGCTGAGGTGCATAAGGAAAAAACTTGAAAAAGTTTGTAGACTTGTAATTTTTTCTGCTGCAGATATCTGCATAATTGAATAGGCAAACAGGTTCTTGTGACTTCCTCTACCACCACTTCCTGAAGCTATACTGCATAAACCCAGCTGTGGTGTTACTCCAGCTACTTAGGCTTCATCTAACTACAGCAGGTCCTAGGTTCATCTTCCACCATCTCCACACTCTGTACAATTACAGTGGAAGGCTGTGCAGTGCAGTGATCACAATACAAAACTCCAAAATATGAGGTTCCATGTCTGAATCACACCACAATGCCACCCACTGTGTGACACTGTGCAAGTACCTTCAGTTGTCTGGGCCTCAGTACCTCCCAGCTGAAAAGCCATGGTAGGAAGACCACACCAAAACTGTGACATGTTGCAGCTCAATTCAGGTAGTCATGCCTGGCAAAATAAATTATGAACTAAATAATTACAGACTTGCTGGACCTCCTGCAGAGGGGGAGAGCACTGCAACTTCACTGTACACCTTTAACTCTGGGAACAATTTGGCTTCTGCGAGTCCTTAGAAACAGTCTAGGGGTGTTATGACACAAGCGTGATGGTATAATGCCGAGTAGTGTAGGCAGAAGAAAAAATTACTCACCTTAGTAATGTTGTTTCTTCTAATGGGTCTTGTTGTATTCTGACTATTGCAGTTAGGTCCTGCCTTTCAACTGCCCCAGAGAACAAAGAGTTAACTTTCCATGGCCAGCATGGAACGTTCAGTGTGAGCTCGGTTGAAGCCCCTGTCTGCTGTTGTTTAAAATGAAACCGTCAGATCTTTATGAGCAATACTCACTAGAAGTTCTGTGTGGAAACTGTAAAACTCACACTAGCCAACTGGCAACTAAATTTAATAAAAAGGGTTTTTTGGTTTCAAAGCAAAGACTCAAGTCAGGAAACCCAAAAAACAAAACACAACACACACCCAAAGTAAAGGACGGTGAAAAAGGGGCACCCCTAGGGTGCCAACACTGCTCCTACCCACCCACATCCCAAAAACCAGGTTCTGAGAGGGGAGGAGAGGTCAGAATACAGCAAGATTCCATTAGAAGAAACAACATTACTAAGGCGAGTAATTTTTTCTTCAAACAACATGAAGTCTTGCTGTATTCTGACTATTGCAGACTACCAAGCAGTACCTCCACGGAGGAGGGACAGAACCTACTTTGGGAATAGGCTCTGAAGTACTGCTGTGCCAAACCGAGCATCACTCCTAACCTGGATATCCAGAGAGTAATGCTTGGTGAATGTATGGACTGTTTTCCAGGTGGTTGCTTGACAAATTTCTAAGATACGAATATCTGCCAGGGAAGCAGCTGTACCTCTAGTAGAGTAAGCCCTCAGGCCTGAGGGTGGAATTCTACCCAGTTTTTCATAGCAGAATTGTATACAAGAGACAATCCGCCTGGCAACAGATCTCTTAGTGGCAGGTTTGCCCTTACCGACCTCTCCATATGTGAGGAACAACTGGAGGGACTCAAACCTGTGAACCTTGGTGCGTTCTATGTAGTAGCTGAGGGCCCTTTTAACATCCAAGCTGTGCAGCCTCCTCTCTCCAGAGGAGGAATGGTCAGTGAAGAAAACAGGGAGAGACACAGACTGGTTAAGGTGGAAATCTGAAACCACCTTAGGCAAAAACTTCCTGTTAGTTCTTAGGACCACTTTATCTCTATGGAAAGAGATGAAATGAGGCTCCACTGACAGGGCTTGCAATTCACTGATACGCCTGGCAGAGGTAATGGCTACCAAAAACACAGTTTTCCAAGTCAAGTACTTAAGCTCTGCAGAGGACAAAGGCTCAAAGGGTGGTTGCATAAGCTGAGCAATGCAAACATTAAGGTCCCAAGCAGCAGCAGGGTCCCTAAAGGGGGGATTGGTGTGCAGCAATCCCTTGAAGAACTTACAAAACACAGGATGGGCTGATAGAGGAGATGGCTTGCCTACTGACAAGAAAGCAGAAACAGCTGCCAAGTACATTTTAAGTGTAGCTGGCCTGAGTCCTAAGCCATTAAGATGGACCATATAGTCCAGAACTGTAGGCAACCCAGCAGATTCTGGAGAAATATGCTTATTAGAGCACCAAATAGTGAACCTTTTCCATTTGGAGTTGTAAGTCTTTCTGGTGGAAGGCTTTCGAGAAGCCTTAAGGATATCTAGAACCCCTTGAGAAAGGTGCAGATCAGCAAACTCTAACTCTTCAAGAGCCAGGCCTTGAGATTGAGAGACCTGAGGTTCAGATATCAAATCCTCCCCTGGCAGGATGTCAACAGGTTGTAATTCCTGGGAAGAGACAGGGGAAGGTAGACTGCTAAGGACAGCAACAGGGGGTACCAGGGCTGTCTGGCCCAGTCTGGAGCAATCAGAATCACTTTGCATGGTTGTGACCTGATCTTGACTAACACTTTGAACAGGAGAGGGAAGGGGGGAAAAGCATACAGAAACTTCCCTTCCCAATTCAGAATCAGAGCATCCGGGGACTGAGCCCAGGACTGGGGTCTGCAACAAAAGAGAGGAAGTTGGTGATTGTCTGGGGCTGCAAAAAGATCTATCTGTGGAGTGCCCCATCTCGAGAAAATCACTTTCAAAACTAGGGGATCTAGGGTCCATTCGTGATGGCCCTGGGATATCCTGCTGAGAGCATCTGCTAGGACATTGTCCTTCCCTTGGAGGTGGACTGCTATCAGAGAGATTTGCAGGGAATAGGCCAGGGACCACAACCTCATTGCTTCTGTGCACAAGACCGTAGACCGAGTGCCTCCTTGCTTGTTGATGTACCACATTGTGGTGGTATTGTCTCTTCTGATCTAGACCACCTTGTTCTGTACAGATTTGGAAAAGGCTTGCAGTGCCAGAAACACTGCTCTGAGTTCCAAGAGACTGATGTGAAGCAGAGATTCTTGAGGTGACCACAGCCCTTGGGTGGTAAGATCCCCCAGGTGTGCTCCCCAGTCCAGCAGGGAGGCATCTGTGGTGAGTTTCACTGAATGAGACTGAGTGACAAAAGGAACTCCTTGTCTCAAATTGTCCTGATCCTGCCACCATTGCAAAGCCTGGATCAGGGTTTGAGTCACTGGGACTAGTTTGGTGAGGGAATTCTTTCTTTGGGACCAGAAGGCTCTTAAGTGGAACTGAATGTCCCTCATCTGAAATCTTGCTCCCTGGACTACTGCTGTAAAGGCCGCCATGTGGCTCAGAAGCTGCAGGAAATGCCTTGCTGGTCGAGACACCTGAAGGGTGAATGAAGAGGCCAGTTCCATAAGGGTCCTTATCCTGTCCAGGGGAAGGAAGGCTCTTGCCCTTATTGTATCCAGTTCTGCCCCTACGAAGGTGAGGAGCTGTACTGGCTCGAGAACTGACTTTGCAAGGTTGAGGAGGAATCCTAAGGAAGTGAGCACTTGCTGAGTTATTTGCAGATATGACTTGACTTGGTCTGGAGACTGACCCACTATGAGCCAGTTGTCCACGTATGGAAAGATGGAGATCTTTTTTCTCCTTAGGAAAGCAACCACTACTGCCAGGCACTTTGTGAACACCCTTGGGGCTGATGTTAGGCCAAAGGTCATTGCTCTGAACTGATAGTGGCCTGAGGGCAACTCGAACCTGAGGTACTTTCTGTGAGAGCACCTGATGGGAATGTGAAAATAGGCATCTTTGAGGTCCAGGGAGGCTAGCCAGTCTCCTGGCCTTAGAGAGGGCAGAATTATCCCCAGAGTCACCATTTTCAACTTTGGTTTTAAAAGGTGCTTGTTCAGATATCTTAGATCCAGGATGGGCCGCCATTTTCCTGTTTTTTTCGGGGTTAGGAAGTACCTGGAGTACAATCCTTTGCCCTTGTGTAGGGTAGGAACCCTCTTTATGGCTCTGACAGCCAGGAGGGAAGAAACCTCTGCCTCTAGGGCAAGGGTCTCTGACGGATTTGCAGGTGGAAAGGATCTGGTTCTCATCTTGGGAAATTTTTTGAAGCTGAGAACCAGTCCCTGGCTTACTACTTCCAGGACCCACTTGTCTGATGTCAGAGACTTCCAGTCCTGGACAAAGTAAGCCAGCCTGCCCCCTACAGGTACTGGAGAATCGACCGGGCAGACCCATCAGGGTGTCTGCTTGGCAGGGGCTTTAGGCTGAGGGGTGGAAGCAGGCCTGCTCATTCCCTGTCTGCCTCTCCCTCTGAAGAACCCCCTCTGAGCATAAGAAGAAGAGGAGGCCTGGGCTTGGTAAAAAGGCCTGCCCCTGGACTGCTGCCTTTGAGGAGTGGCTTGCCTTTCTTTGGCCTGAGCACTCCTGTAGGTGGTCCTGTACTCGTCCATCTTTTTCATGTAGTTCTCTGTCTGCTCCCCAAACAGAGAATTACCATTGACAGGGAAATCCATGGCCTTAGCCTGGGTATCCTGTGATAGGCTAGTACATCTGAGCCAAGCCATCCTCCGAAGGGCCACAGATGTAGCCATGACTCTTGATGAAACATCATTGGAGTCCACAGCAGCATGAAATTGCACCTTGGATGCCTCAATCCCATCTGCAGCCACCTGCTCCAGCTCCTTGGCAAGCTGGTCGGGGCCTGTTTAGCCAGAGCCAGTACAGTGTCCCATCTGGACTTCTGGTATCTAGCTGTGTAGGCCATATAGTTAGCCTGCCTGAGTCCCAAAGATGCTGCCATGTACTGCTTCTTTGCCATGGCATCAATCCTCCTAGAGGCCTTATCTGGGGGGTGTGATGCCAAGGGAATATTTGCCTTATCACAGGCAGCAGCCTGCACTACACCAACATGGCTGCATTGCTGAGAAAGTAACTACATGTCCGAGCCTGAAAGGGTGTACCTCTTGTCCATTTGTCTGTCCACAGGAGGTATGGAGTTAGGAGTCTTAAGAATTTTATTTGTCTGTTTCCCAAAACATTTATGGAGGGGAACAGACAGTCTCCTGGACTCTGGGATGTCCATCATTTCAACAAAATCAGGCTCCTCCTGATCCTCTACTGCTTCTTCCATTGGAAGCTGGAGGGTCTCAGCCACTTTTTTGTAAAACATAAAGTGGGAAGGGGACTCAGAAAGCCCAGGAGGAGAAACACCTGAAGGTCTGTCTGGGGAGATGTCCGTGTCAACAGGCACATCCAGACTTTCATAATCACCACCATCATCATCCTCATACTCTCCCTCCTCCTCTTCCGGTTCATAAAATTCTTCTGAAGTGTAATCCGGAACCAGGGGAACTGACCGAACCAAGCCCCTGCCAGATGGTGCCGGTTCGGCCGGAACCGAAGTTAGTGATTGCACTATTCTTATCGCTTTGGCTATCTCATCAGCGGTCAGAGTATGAATTTCTGGATCCGAACCGGATGATTTATCTTTTCTCTTCCTTTTAACTGGAACCAACTCCTCAGAATCGTCTCTCCTTTTGCTCGAAGAAATTTCACCCTGGTCAGAGGGCACTCCTTCTGGTTCGGTCGGAACCGAACCGGGCTGGCCATCCGGGTCAGCGGACTTCTTGGCCTCCCTTTCCCTCAGTCTACCCACTCTCTTATCCAAGGTAGCTTTGGGAAAATTCTTACAAATTTGGCAGTCTGAATCGAGGTGGTCAAACCCCAGACAATAAACACGTTGTGTGGGGATCAGCCTTAGCAAAGGCTTCCCCACACACACTGCAGTGTTGAAACTCAGTGGGCCCGTTTTATTTCTTGTGTTTCTCAGACATGGCCAATCCTATCCAAAACTTACCTTTTTTTAGGCAATCCGCCAGGCAAGACTCCCCTATCGGTTCCTGACCATGTTACGGGTCTTGGAAAAAAACGTAATTAAATGCGTTTTTTTTAGAACCAATACGGACCGGTTACCACACTCTAAGTAAATTCACAAACTTTTTTTAAACTAAACTGATCGGTTCAGCCGAACCGATCTGAAATTTACAAGTTCCACACAGAAACTAAATGTAAAACCTATCTAGTACTCACAGTACCACAGACAGAGACTTAAACCGACAGATTCAGTAGCAGAAATTCGGTAGAAACTGAGCGAAAAACGACACTTTAGCCGACTTTTTTGAACCAAGCAAAGGGGAAATTTCCGGAGCGACTGTTCAGTGAGGCGGAATAAAGAATCTGATGGTTGGAGTTTAAACAACAGCAGACAGGGGCTTCAACTGAGCTTGCGCTGAACATTCCATGCTGGCCATGGAAAGTTAACTCTTTGTTCTCCGGGACAGTTGAAAGGCAGGACCTAACTGCAATAGCCAGAATACAGCAAGACTTCATGTTGCTTGAAATAATGCTATTGTGTGTTATGTCCAATTATAGAATGGCAAGAAAATTCCTTACTGTCTGGTCAGTGGCCATCTTCACCAGTGATGTCATCTGAGCATAACATCACTGTATGATGGGCTGGCACCAACATATCCTCAGAAAAGACAAAAAAAAAATCACTGCACCCCTATCTCTTGAAGCCTCGCCCAATTCCTGCCTCCCATTCCTAGAATGTCATAACAAATCATCACCACCTCAAGCTGTCAGACATTTACACCCCCCAGCAAGTCCTTCACAACTCCACCTGCCACAACTACAGTATTTTTAACTACAGAGGCTGTCATTGCTACAACTTGCCACTCTGTCCTTCACTCTTTTCCCCGTAACTGAAGCCAAATTCACAGCACTGGCATGCATGTGTGTACTTTTTAAAGCACATCGTGCTCCGCTTACGACTTGCTGCTTCAGGTTTCCTCTCACAGGCAGGAGTCTGACTCTGAAATGTAACTAAATTAAAGCTGTCATTTTCCCAAGCAGCTTCTCAGTCCCCCTCCGTTCGGCAACACAATCCTCATAGCGCACGTGCATTACAACAGCGCTCCGCTCATTGGATGGTAGCGAACCTCCTTTCCGCCCCAGTAAATTAAAATCTCAATTAAACAACCTTTCCCAGTCTCAGGGCAAGCAGCAGGAAAGAGAGATGTATCAAAAATAGGCCACAGATACAGCTTAAGGGAAGGGGACAGCACATGTCTGAATGAAGAACAGTCAGTCACAGGACAAACCAGTATACTACACCACCATCTAGTGGACAAATGGAAAACTGAATTTTTTTTAACAAGTATGTACAGTCCAAAATCATCTACAAAAATATTTAAAACACTTTTTTATTTTTTTTTTTAAAATGACCCATTGTATAATAGCAATAATACACTCCAGGGTGTGTGCCGTCTGGGATAACGTCACTTCTCAAACGGCAGTATAGCCTAGAGATTAGAGTAATGAGCTGTGAAAGAATTTGGTACATCTTGCAGACCTGGATTTGATTTCAACAATCTCCACCTGCATACTGTGTGACTCTAAGCAAAACACTTAACCACCCCAGTGCTCCCAGGTCACCCCTAAAAACCCAGTTAGCAAAGAAATAAAAAAAAAAAAAAAACTTGTCAGGTGTTGGACACACTTGGCCTATGGCCTCGCACCCAACTAGCCGAGGCATGACATTATCCCAGAATAGCACATATCCTGTTGTGTATTATTGCTTAGTTATGGAATACCGTCTATCATAGTAAACTGGCTTTCATGCAGCTAAACCAATTCTCTTTAAACATGGGTTACCAGCAGCAGTCACTCCCATACAAATCCACACCCACCTGTACATTATTCTGCACTGTCTAAAGCCTCTGTATAAATATGGTGCCCAAGAGAGTGCCTGTGTGACACTGTGATACTACAAAACCAGCAGTATTAGTCTCAATAGTTACCCTATTGTGAAAACGTTTAAATCATAATCAGGCTGGTAAACATTTTATTCCTGGTAGCCGGGGACAATGTAAACTGCCGCCTGCAGGACAACCAGCTTAAGTATGGACTTTCTGCGTGTATCTCATCTCCCCATCCCCAATACAGGCACTGGCTTTATTCAAGCACATGCATGACTGGGTTGAGCGATGCCAGCTGTGTCCAAACTGTGTCACCGGGGCGGAAAGGACAGCAGAAGCAACTGGAGACTGACAGGATGCAAGGAGGTGGCAACAGGATGCATACAGCATCCAATCATGATGCAGGTGGCAGCCCACTTTGCTCCTGCCCTCTCCCAGAAACAGGAGAATTACTATGATGTTCACTCTGCAGCCTGCCAAAGTTGCCACAATCTCACTATGTCAGTGAGGTTGTCATGTGCGCTGCAGAGAGGGGAGAGGTGGAAAGAAGATGCTCTAAAAACACTTTAAGAGCCAATATTAGACATTTGTGGTCCTTATTATAAATTGAATAATAGATAGATGAGTATGTATTACAAATACAATAATAGACAGATGAGTATGTATTACAAACAGAATAATAGATGAGTATGTACTACAAGGCAGTTAGATCATCGAGAGGTTTTGGGGACTCGGAACCTCAACAGCGAAGCTCGAGAGGTTCAGACTGCCCAGTAATACATACTCATTTAGCTGTTATTTTTTGTAATATATGGATCTGGTTGTAAAAAAAATGGAGTTTTTTTTATGTGGGTTCCGTAAAATGGGCTGGCCGCCCGCCGCACTGAAGACGCACTGTCTCTCAGCCGCATGTAGCATTTCACAGTCTGTCTCGTTCATTTCTGAACATTTTGTCTGTTTGCATTTATTAGGCAGTCCTACCTTTCAGTTTCTTTCTTCGTTTTGCAATTGCAGGATCAGCCAGATATTCCAATATAGTGTATGTTTCAAGAAAAAGAAAAAAAGAAATGAAGTTCAAGCATTTCTCTCGCTAAGCGAGAGGAAATAACCACCATGTTTTTCATTCTATTTTGCCCGCCCTCAGAAAAAAGCTGCCAATTGGGATGCACGCCATCACTATGGCTATGGAGGAAGGGATGTGCCACCACGGCAACTGGCTTTCTTGGCAGGCAAAACTGCACATGCGCTGTAGCATTTTGGTGATAATACTATTGTTCAGAGCTGAAACAATAGTATTATCAGCAGTGAATGATGGTATTATCAAAAAGAATCGATAGTATTATCACTTGAGCAATGACGGTATTATTGAAAATGGAGTAGTCTATTACAGGGATTTTTTTGCATGGACTTTGATGGTATTATTTTCAGTATCCATATATTACAAGCAGTTAGACCATCAAGAGGTTTTGGGGACTTGGAACCTTAAAAGCGAAGCTCGAGAGGTTCCCAAAGTCCATAAAACCTCGAGATGGTCTGACTGCCTTGTAATACATACTCATTTAGCTGTTATTTTTTGTAATATATGGATCCGGTTGTAAAAAAAAAAAAAAAACATGAGTTTTTTAATGTGGATTCCGTAAAATGCGCTGGCTGCCCACCGCACTGAGGACAAGCTGTCTCTCAGCCGCACGTAGCATTGCACAGTCTGTTTCGTTTGTTTCTGAACATTTTGTCTGTTTGCATTTATTAGGCAGTCCTACCTTTCAGTTTCTTTCTTTGTTTTGCAATTGCAGGATCAGCCAGATATTCCAATATAGTGTATGTTTCAAGAAAAAGAAAAAGAAATGAAGTTCAAGCATTCCACTCGCTTACTGCCATGTTTTTCATTTTGCTTCGCCCGCCCTCAGAAAAAAGCTGCCAATGGGGATGCACGTCGTCACTATGGCTGTGGAGGAAGAGACGTGCCACCATGGCAACTGACTTTCTTGGCAGGCAGAGCTGCACATGCGCTGTGGCATTTTGGTGATAATACTATCGTTCAGAGCTAAAACGATAGTATCATCAGCAGTGAATGATGGTATTATCAAAAAGAATTGATAGTATTATCACTTGAGCAATGACAGTATTATTGAAAATGGAGTAGTCTATTACAGGGATTTTTTTGTACAGATTTTGATGGTATTATTATCACAATCCATATATTACATTGTAATTATTGTATGGTTCTTACTGTATTATAATTTTGTTGTATCTTTGCTTGTCACTGTTGTGAGCTGCCCGGCTGATAGCCCTTATTTGTAGACATCATTCTGTTGTCTTTATGTTTTTTTAATGTAATTCTATCAGCAAAGTCACACAGACTGTTATTTAAAAAAAAAAAAAAAAAAAAAAAAGGAGTTTGACCTTCCTCTAATCTACATACAAGGCCAGCCTTGCTTGCAGGAATCTGACAAGTTCTTGTCAAAAAGCTTGTGGATGCATGATCAAAGGGGTATTTCCAATAGGAACTGACCAAGGGAAACAGAAGTAATAAAATCACCTGTATAATCATAAAACTTACAGGATCTTCCTTATAACTAATTAAATCAAACTAGTTCAAAGCCCAGGATGTTTTAGCCAGGAAAGATCCTTCTAGCAGACCTGTGTGAGGTAACAGAAAAAACAAAAAAACACATCCTTATAGCATACCTGTGTGAAATTCCACTTACAGAGGTTATGATTATAAACCCTGTGTTAACTATGGGAATCTGACACATCAAAGATTATCAGAAAATAAGATTTTTTGGAAACGCAAGAGTGACACCCAGTGGCCTAAAGAGAAAGGCCAACCTCTATTCACTGACCTGGAAAGGCCAGTCTTTATTCACAGACTGGTGGGGGGAGGGTCTTCTATATAAGCTATCCAGGACAGACACTCGGGGCCATTTTGCTTGGACCCTCTCTTGACCACAGAGAACACCTGTCAGCACAGAGATTGCCTAAGAACCAAAGGCTGCTACAGAAAGACTTCAATATTTTGCAAACCAGCGATTCTCTGGACTTTGAAATCTTCATACCCAAGGTAGACTTAGATAACATGTTTTAATGCATTTTTCTGTATATTTTTTCCCATTCTGTTTCTTATACTGTAACCCAAATTAGTATACTCTTTTAGTTGTAACTGTATTTATTTAAGTATTTTAGTAAAACTTTCGTTTTCCTAAAGAATATCTGCCTGAGCGAGAATTATTTATAATGTATGGTGAGCCTTTATTACCGCTAAAAAGTAGCAAGATATTACTTTATAATCCAGTCGCTATGACATCAGGGGTTATAAACCCCTCGAGTACGTTATAGCGATGGAATTACAAACGTAAATGATCTGCACATGCGCGCACTTTTTTCTTCACATGCCGACGGCCTTCCCAAAACTGGCACAGCAGTGAAAGCATGACCTGGAACGTCCACGGCGGTGACTAAAACTTCCAAGAGTAAGGAGCCTTCTTTATTTTTTCTGATGGTTTATGGGGACCATACACTATAAAACATAATGTATGGCCCCTCAATCAGTAATCGTTTTTTTAACGTCTCGAGGTTCTCATAACGATGTAAACCTCTCAAGCTTTGCTTTTGAGGTTTACAGAGGTTAACAAACCGGTTACCAATAGAGGACCATACATTATTCTCTATCTATCATATGTGTGACTATAGAAGGTTTATTAATAATCTGTGATAACTGGTAATTGTTTAGAAGGGCCACCATAAGCAACCAAATTGAGACAAGGGTCTGTAAAGGACCATCTGGAAGGATAGGGAGAATACCAGAGTATACAAAGATTTTAAATCAGGCTGTTGCATGTCCTGTAGGGAGAAGGCCAATCAGGCTTACAATACTACCCCGAAGAGAATGTCATGCCTGGGTCTTCCTACTTTGTGTAATAGCCAAGGAAAAGGTTCATATTTGGCCACTAGACTCAAGACTGGTATTGTGCCCTTATCCAGAGCTAGAGGGATGCCCGGGATCCTTGTGGCAGAGGTGCAGTCATGACCTCGGTGAGCATTCTAAAGGAAAGGAGGGTATCCCTGTTCCCCCCATCACAGACTGCACTTAAGGGTGGGCACTGTGCGCTTAATGGGCCTGACCCCTAGAAGTGGGTTTGTGACCATCACTATTGTATTGACTGTCTTGTAACCTCCTGGGTAGTACCCGAAAATAGGCAGAACTGTGTCTACTGTACTCACCTGGTCAATAAAAGCTAAAAATAATAATTTTTAATGAAGCGAAACACACTATAACAACAGCTTTATATATATGTAGATCCTGAGGATGGCAGTGTATACTAGTTTGAGCCCAAGTCACAGATATTATACATATTGGTAAAGACTGGACCTACAATATTATCGACAAGGCATTCTGACACATTATGTGTAATCTATACTTGCATTCGGCAAGATTCAGAATATTGCTCTATAATGTGGATGAAATGCCACCATCTTGGCACATGAGGTGAAAAGAAAAAATTACTCACCTTAGTAATGTTGTTTCTTCTAATGGAGTCTTGCTGTATTCTGACTATATGCAGTTAGCCCCAGCACTGGAACTGCCCCAGAGAGTAAAGAGTTAACTCTATGCAGAAGCATAGAACGTTGAGCTCGAGTTCAGTTTTCAAAGCTCTGTCTCTAGCACTCTGAAGTGTAACCGTCAGATTATTACGAGCACTAACTAATCAAATTAACAGGTGGAAATTTTTTCAAACTTTTTTGCAAGCCAAATGGCCACCACAAATTGTTTTTAGGATCAAAAGACTCAAGTCGAGAACCCCAAAAAGAAAGCTAAAGATAAGATAAAGACAAAGTAGGTAGTGAAATTGAAACATTAATAATAGTAAACTTAAGATAGGGCATGCCAAGTACACCTCTTGGGTGCAGCACTGTGCCTGCCCACCCACATCCCAAAACTACTAGGTTCCAGGAGGGGAGGCAGGGAAGGAGGTCAGAATACAGCAAGACTCCATTAGAAGAAACAACATTACTAAGGTGAGTGATTCTTTTTTTCTTTAAACCACATGAAGTCTTGCTGTATTCTGACCATATGCAGACTACCAAGCAGTACCCCCCATGAGGAGGGAGTCACAGAACCTATTTTGGGAACAGGCTCTGCAGCACAGCTGTGCCAAACCTAGCATCACTTCTAGACTGAATGTCCAGAGAGTAATGTTTGGTAAATGTGTGAACAGTTTTCCAGGTGGCTGCTTTACAGATTTCCACTAAAGGTACATCTCTAGCTGCTGCGTGAAGCAGCTGTACCCCTGGTAGAATAAGCCCTCAGGCCTGAGGGAGGTTCATTCCCAAGCTTTGAATAGCAGAACTGGATACAGGAGACAATCCACCTGGCAACAGTTCTCTTAGTGGCTGGTTTGCCCTTTCCCACCTCTCCATAAGTGAGAAATAACTGAGAACAGCCATTCCTATAGGCCTTAGTATGCTCCACATAATAACTAAGGGCCCTCTTTACATCAAGACTGTGTAATCTTCTCTCCCCAGAGGAAGAATGGTCAGTGAAAAATACGGGTAATGACATAGACTGGTTCAGATGAAAGTCTGACACTACCTTGGGAAGAAACTTTCTTTTAGTTCGAAGGACCACCTCATCCCTGTGAAATGAAATGAAATCAGATTTCACTGATAAAGCCTGTAACTCACCGATTCTCCTGGCAGAGGTAACAGCTACCAGGAATACAGTTTTCCATGTAAAGTATTTCAGCTCTGCTGAAGATAGAGGCTCAAAAGGGGGCTGCATAAGCTGTGATATACAGATATTCAGATCCCAAGACGGGGTAGGGTCTTGAAAGGGAGGATTAACATGTAGCAAACCTTTGAAAAACTTCTTGAAGACTGGATGAGAGGCTAGGGAAGAGCCCTTATCAGCGGAAAGGAAGGCAGACACAGCTGCCAAATGTACCTTGAGAGTAGTAGGCCGAAGGCCTAAGCTATTAAGATGCACCAGATAGTCCAGTACAGTAGCAATGTCAGCCAACTCTGGCTGAACAGGCTTCTGGGAACACTAAAAACCAAATCTTTTCCATTTGGAGTTGTCTTTCTGGTAGCAGGTTTCCTGCTAACCTTTAGAATGTCCAAGACTGATTGAGAAAGGTTTAGACTTGCATATTCTAACTCTTCAAGAGCCAGGCCTTGAGCCTGAGAGCCTGAAGATTGGGGTAGAGGATCCTCCCCCCGGGAGGATGTCAGAAGATTGAACTGCCTGGGAAGACAAGAGGCATTGTCACTGACAGTGACAGTAGTAGAGGATACCAAGACTGTCTGGCCCAGTCTGGTGCCACTAGAATCACCCTGCAAGGCTGAGATCTGATTTTGATCAGGACCCTGAATATCAATGGGAAAGGAGGAAATGCATACAGGAACCTGCTTGTCCAATCCAATACTACAGCATCCTGATGAACACAGCCTAGGAGAGGAGGTCTGCAACAGAAGAGAGGGAGTTGATGATTGTCCGGGGCTGCAAAGAGATCTATCTCTGGAGTATCCCACCTCTTGAAGATGACCTGAAGGATCAGAGGATTCACGTGATGACCCTGAGAAATTCTGCTGAGAGCATCTGCTAAAATGTTGTCCTTCCCCGGGAGGTGCACAGCCACCTGGGAAGCCTGAAGGGAATAAGCCAGAGACCATATCTTCATGGCCTCTGTGCACAAGGCTGAGGACCGAGTGCCTCCCTGCTTGTTGATGTACCACATGGTTTTGGTATTGTCTGTCCTGATTTGTACTATTTTCCCCTGAACTACAGTTGAGAATGTCTGCAGTGCTAGAAAGACAGCTCTCAGTTCTAGAAGATTTATGTGAAGAAGAGACTCCTGATGAGACCAGGTTCCCTGAGCTGTAAGCTGATCCAGGTGAGCCCCCCCAGCCTAGGAGAGAGAGGTGTCTCTGGTGAGAATCACTGAAAGAGCCTGACTGATAAATGGAACACCTTGCTGAAGACTGTGCTCCTCCAGCCACCACTGGAGTGCCTGAACTAGAGTTTGAGACACTGGAACCAATTTGGAGAGAGGGTCCTTTTTCTGAGACCAGTAAACACTGAAATGAAACTGAATATCTCTCATCTGAAACCTTGCTCCCTGGACCACAGCTGTGGATACTGCCATGTGGCCCAGTAACTGTAGAGAATGTCTGGCTGGACGAGAAACTAGAGGATGAAAAGAGGAAGCCAGAGTGACTAGAGACCAGACTCTTGAAAGAGGAAGGAATGCTCTTGCCTGGGTAGTGTCTATGTCCACCCCTATGAAAGTGAGCAGCTGAGTTGGTTCCAGAACTGACTTTTCTAGGTTTAGAATGAAATCCAAGGACTCCAGGAGCCTTTGGGTGACCTCTAAGGCTGACAGGACTTGGTCTGAGGACTGACCTACTAGAAACCAGTTGTACAGATATGGAAACAGAAGGATACCTTGTCTCCTGAGGAATTCCACCACTACTGCCAGGCACTTGGTGAACACCCTTGGAGCAGATGTTAGGCAGAAAGGCATGACCCTGAACTGATAATGGCCTGAGGGCAACTCGAACCTGAGGTACTTTCTGTGGGAATGTCTGATGGGTATGTGGAAATAGGCACCCTTGAGATCCAGGGATGCTAGCCAGTCTCCTGGTCTCAGAGAGGGAAGAATTACACCCAGAGTCATCATTTTGAACTTTGGTTTTGTTTGGTGTTTGTTGAGGTACCTTAAATCTAGGATGGGTTGCCACTCCCCTGTCTTTTTTGGGGTAAGGAAGTATCTGGAATAAAGTCCTTTTCCCCTGTGACAAAGAGATACCTTCTCTACTACTCGTAGAAGCAGAAGAGAGGAGACGTCTGCCTCTAAGGCCTTTGTCTCCAAGGGGGAGAGAGGGCTGAAAGATCTTGCTCTCATTTTTGGGAACCTTTTGAAACTGAGAACAAGTCCCTGGCTCACTACTTCCAGGACCTATTTGTCTGAAGTAATAGACTCCCAGGACCGGAAGCAGTGATCCAGCCTGCCTCCTACAGGAATTGGGGAGGTGACCCTGACTGACACCTCAGGGTATCTGTTTGGCAGGGGGCTTGGACTGAGTGGATGCTGGGGTTCTGGTCATCCTTCGTCTGCCTCTTTCCCTGAAGAACCCCCTCTGCTGGAATGAAGAGGAAGCCTGGGCTTGGTAAAAAGGCTTGTGAAAAGGCCTGCCTCTGCCAGCCCTTAAATGCTGCTTCTGAGGAGTGGCCTGCTTCTGTTTTGCTGCAGTACTCCTGTAGGTGGTCCTGTACTCATCCATCTTCTTCATGTAAGCCTCTGTCTGTTCCCCAAACAGAGAGTTACCAGCAACAGGAAAATCCATAGCCTTAGTCTAGGTATCCTGTGATAAGTTGGTACATCTGAGCCAAGCCAACCTCCTCACGGAGACAGATGTAGCCATGACCCTGGAATGTACATCAATAGAGTCAACAGCAGCATGAAATTGGACTTTCGATGCCTCGATACCATCTGCAGCCACCTTCTCCAGCTCCTTGGCTAGCTGGGGAAGGGCACTCTTAGCCAGTTCCAGAACCGTATCCCACCTCGATTTCTGGTACCTTGCTGCATATGCCATGTAATTAGCTTGTCTGAGTCCCAAAGAGAATGCCAAGTACTGCTTCTTGGCCATGGCATCCACTTTCCCAGAATCCTTATCTGGGGGGTGAGATGCCAGGGGAATATTAGCCTTGTCACAGGCTGCAGCCTGCACTACCCCAACATGGCTGCAATGAGTCATAAGGAGTTCTGTTCCAGGACCTGACAACGTATATCTCGGACCTGACAACGTATATCTCCTGTTCATCTTTTTATCCACAGGAGGTATAGAAGTTGGAAACTGCAAGATTTTTTGTGTCTGTTTCCCCAGGGAGTTATGCAGAGCGATAGACACTCTCTTCGACTCTGGGACAACCATCATTTCCATGAAATCAGGTTCCTCCTGATCCTGTTCAGCTTTCTCAACAGGGAGCTGAACAGTATCAGCCACTTTCTTGTAAAACAAGAAATGGGAGGCGGACTCAGAAAGTCTGGGAGGAAACACACCAGAAGGCCTGTCTGGGGAGATGTCAGGCTCTACTGGCTCTTCTTGGCCTTCATCTTCCTCTTCATCATACTCTTCTTCATCCCAATCGCCCTCATAGAAAGCTTCTGGATCAATATCAGAAGCGACTATGTCTGACTGAACTGAACCTCTGTGAACCGTTGCCGCTTCGGTCAGAACCCGGCAAAGCGACTGTACAATAGTGATCGCTTTTGCAATCTCCTCAGCGGTCAGACCATGGGAAGCCGGATACGAACCGGCTGATTTACATTTTCTTTTACTAGGAACCGATTCCGCAGAATCGGCTCTCCTTTTGCCCAAGGAGGTATCGCCCAGGTCAGTGGGCACCTCCTCAGGTTCGGTCGCAACCGAACCAGGCTGGCCATCCACGTCAGTGGACATCTCGGCCTCCCGCTCCCTCAGCCTACTCAAACGTTTTTCCAGAGTGGCTTTGGGAAAGCTTTTACAAATCTGGCAGTCTTCTTTGAGGTGGTCAAACCCCAGACAGTAAACACAGATGAAGTGAGGGTCGGCCTTAGCAAAGGCCTCCTTACACTCGGTACAGTGCTGAAACCCAGTGGGACTGGTTTTCTTTTTGAGTTTGTCAGACATGCCGAAAAACTAAAACAGTTGCCCTTACCAGCTTTTACACCAGGCAACTAAAAACTGATCAGCTGCAACCGTGTCACGGGTCGGTTACAAAAATCCAGAAAATCGGATTTTTTTAGGAACCAATGAGTACTGGAAACCACAGTAAAATTTCTGAACAGAACTCAAATATAATGAGTTTCGGTTCTAAACCGGACCGACTGGAGAAGAACCGAAAGTAAAACAATTTCCACAAGAAACAGCAGAATTACAACAAAACTACCTACTACTACCACTTACTGTTACCGAGACAGAGGTAGGAAGACCGAAAATAAAAAAGCAGTTAGACAAAACCGACCGATTTAAACTATACCGAACCGAAGTGCAGGAGGGATCTCCGGAGTGACTTCACAGTTAGGCGGAGTAAAAAAATCTGACGGTTACACTTCAGAGTGCTAGAGACATAGATTTGAAAACCGAGCTCGAGCTTCTGCATAGAGTTAACTCTTTACTCTCCGGGGCAGTTCAAGTGCTGGGGCTAACTGCATATAGTCAGAATACAGTAAGACTTCATGTTGTTTGAACCTACAATAACCTACAACTAACAGCAAACATTATTAACTATACCTACTTGTCTCAATGGATGCTACTTTTACCACAGAAATAACAGACGTTTCATATGCACTACATTAATACTAGTCTATGGAGATGAGTGACAATATCTAGAACTGAGAAAAGGGGCCCAGTTTTTATAGTAACATGTCAGGGAATTATCTGCAAAGTTAGCCACTCATAAGTAGCCAACTGCCCCACCGCTAGTATTAAAATTAAGACTAAAGGGGAAAGACATCCAGCTGGCTGGCTGAGGAAATGTATTTAAAAAAATATATATATTTTTAGTAGTCAACAGTGGACAGGGGAGCCACAGACAAGCAGACAGAGCTGAGTGGGCGCTAAGCAGTTCACTGTGTGCAAGGCCCAAAACCAGAGCAGCACCAATGGGGCTCTAAAACCCCCTTTACATGACGAAGAGCAATTGCAACATTACGTTTCTTGTCGTCTACAGGCAAGCCGCACTGCATCCGAGGGGAGCGTTTGCTGGTCTGGCGTACCCTGCTTTCCTGGGTTCGCTGTTGTGTTTTCCCACTTTGTGCTGCTGTGTAATACCAGCGCAGCATTCACACTGATCCTGGCGTGAGTCTCAAGAGAACCTCCTGGGTCCCCTGTTGCTTACTCATGCTGCACTTCCCATACTTGGTCCCGAGGCTCATGTGTGGCATAGCCTACCTGAGTTCAGAAAACTATATCCTCACATACTAGAAAGAAAGCTGAATTTGGGAAGCTACTTATTTTTCAGAAACGGGGACTAAAAAGTACTTTAAAAGTGCTCTGAAAGTGGAGCTGTGATACTCAGCACGCGCTTATGCATATTAATGTCCCTTGGGATATGAATATGCACAAGTGCATGCTCAGTATCACAGCTCCACTTTCGGAGACCTTTTTACCTTTTTTTTTACGCTCCTCCTCCAACCCATTCGGAGGTCTTTTAGAGAACATTTTAGCCACCGTTTCTGAAAAGTAACTAGTTTCCCAAGGTATGTGAAGATATGGTGAGCTGAACTAGAATCGAATATGTAAAGTCATCCGGGAAGTCTTGGGCAAGTCTCGCCAGAATGTGTCTGAAACGACGGAACAGCCCAGGACACCGATGTAAGGGCTGAGGTGTACAAGCAAACGCAGTGGTGCAGAAACAGCAGGAGCAAGCGTAACAAAACCATTGTGATATAGGTAGTGAACAGTGTAAAAGTACCGTAAGAGGCACAAGCAGGGCTGTCGCCGGCAAAGTTGGCAAGAAATGGGCCACTTTGCACTACGCAACACTTTGCATAAGTATGGAACTTGGCAACAACTTCACACAAAGGTTTTAATGTCTTTATAAATGACACTGCAGAGGAGCTGTAAGGGAAGGTCTGCCTCTTTGAGGATGACACCAAAGTCTACAATGGGGTGGACACTCCAGGTGGGGGGGTGGATATGATGAGCAGAAAACTAGAGGACTAGTTAAAGGTATGGCAGCTGGGGCTTTGTGGATGACATAAATCTGCAATAGAATGTGGACACTCTGGGAGGCGGGCGGGGGGCATGGAAAGGATGAGCAGAAAACTAGAAGAGTGGTTAAGGGTATGGCAGCTGGGTTTCAGTGCAAAAAAGTGCAAAACAATGCACTTACGGCACAGAAACCCAGGGGCAGAGTACAATACGGGAGAATAGTACTGACGACCACCAAACAGGAAAGAGATCTGGGGGTAATTGCAATGGATGACCTAAAGGTGGCCAGACAGTGTGACTAGGCAGTTGGAGGGCTAGTGGGATGCTGTGGTTCATAGGGAGGGGTATAACTAGCAGAAAAGAGGGAGGCAGTGTTGCCTCTGTATAGCTCGATGGTAAGACCCACCTAGAGTACTGTGTCCAGTTCTGGAGATCACACCTCTGAAAAGACACAGTGGAGGCGGTGCAGAGGAGGACAGATAAAATAGTGCAGGGTTTACATCAACAAGCCCTATGAGAAGAGACTAAAGGACCACAATATGTGCATCCTGAAACAGAGGAGGGAGGATATGATAGAGACCTTTAAATACCTCACAGGGGTAAATAACGTACAGGAGAGAAGTGTTTTTCAGTAGAAAAGGTGCTTAAAGAGCTACTGACACCACAACAAAAACTTATAAAAACATAATAATTTGGAACAATGCTGCTTGCATTCCATTTATATTTTATACATTTCTCCTTCCTATAATTTATTACTAAGGAAATGTAACAAATATATGATCTTTATCCCTTGTAATTAATTTT
Source organism: Neoceratodus forsteri (assembly GCA_016271365.2). Lineage (NCBI taxonomy): Eukaryota > Metazoa > Chordata > Ceratodontiformes > Ceratodontidae > Neoceratodus > Neoceratodus forsteri. The sequence goes on along the minus strand of CM057453.1, from coordinate 457,511,499 downwards.
GAGTGACAGGAGGCAGAGAGTGGTGGTTAAGGGTATATATTTAGAATCGGCCCTGGTGACTAGTGGGGTTCCTCAAGGTTTGGTATTAAGGCCTTGTTTATTTAATGCTTATATATCAACTCTAAAAATGAATACCCCGAATATCTGGTTATCCAAATTTGCAGATGATTGCAGACTGGGAACCATTGTAAACAACTCATCCGATGTGTTAGCTTTACAATCAGCAATCAGTAAGGTAGCGTCCTGGACTGAAACTAACAGATTAGAACTAAATTTAGCTAAATGCAAAATTATGCACTTAGGCAAAAATAATCCAAAAGCCACATATACAATTGGACAAGTTAATCTGTTAGATGCTATTCAGGAAAGAGATCTGGGAATTTGTATTACCCCAGATTTTTTGTTTAGTCAGCATTGTACACTCCAGATAAGAAAGGTGAACCAGAATTTAAATAGTATACTCAGACACATATCCAGTAGGGAAGCTAAAGTTCTAATACCATTGTTTAACTCTCTTGCTAAGCCACATCTCGAATACTGTGCCCAGGTGTGGTCACCTTATAAGTGTGAAGATATAAATAGGCTTGAAGGTATAGAAAGAAGAATGACTAAAGCTATTACTGGACTAGAAGATAATAAATCTTATAGCGAAAGGCTGAACATTTTAGGAATGTACTCTCTTACTTATCGAAGATTCAGAGGAGACGTGCATGTTTTATAGAATTCTAAGTGATTACAATCTGCAGGATGAGGTGAGTATCCAATTTAATAACGATCAAGGAAGCACTCTAAACAACTCTTCCAGCCCAGGTGGAATTTAAAACTGCGAAAAAAAATGGTTCACTCAAAGGGTCGTGACATCCTGGAACTAATTATCTAAAACAACAATAGATAGTCCGGATATGGAAACATTTAAAACTAGATTGTATATAAAATTTGATAATCTAAATTGGTCTAAGGCAAGCTGTAAGGATACTTGTCCGCAACTGCTTGAGTATTTCCTATGAATCCTATGAATACCTGACTCCCTACTTCAAGTCATAATCCTCTGTTGTGACCTCACAATCTGTTGCCATGGGAGTGACTGTGAGGTCACAAGCAGTGCTCTTTTACTTCAGGTAGGGAGAAAGTAGCAGGAATAGATGAACTCTTCAGGAGTAAAGATCCTGTTTTCATATAAATGACCTCGCTACTGAATAATGTGAAGGAGGAATACAAAACTACTAGGAAATACATGCTGGACAGTACCTAAATATTATGTTTTGTTAAAAGTTCTCCTGAACGTGTAACCAGCTCTTTAAGAACAAGGAGACATGAGTGGGGTAGATTCAGGAGAGATGTGAGGAAGTACTTCTTCACAGAAAGAGTGGTGGATTCCTGGAACAGCCTTCCAGCGGAGGTGGTGGAGGTGAAAACTGTGGTGGGGTTCAAGAATGCATGGGATAAGCATAAGGGAATCACAGTGGAAAGTAAGGGGGAGCTGTAGATTGGGTATGGCCTGTGGCAGTAGTGCAGGTAGAGAGAAATGGGCAGACTGGGTGGGCCAAGCGGTCCTTATCTACAGTCAATTCCAAAGAAAACCTGTCCCCTTACCTGTATAGCACCCTTTGCCACACTTCTACCCCAAGTCCAAACCATCTAGAACAATCCTCCAGAAGAAGGGCTGCGCAAAGTGTCACTTTGTTGGTGACATACCACTTTGTGAAGTCATTGCCTAGTTCATGAAGATTCTCAACGCCACATATCACTACTCTAAAGTCACTCAGGTTCTCAGTCAAAAAAAATCGGGTTTTCTTATTAACTAGGAAATGGGGAAAACAAATCAATGATTTTAAAGATACAAGGCAAGGTATTTTATTTTACATAGCACCCTATCCTCACAGGCTCAGGGGGCTGAACAGGTCAAATAAAAACAAAAATAATTTCGGAGAGTACAACATTAATAACATAAACTAATAAATAATATATCTGACAATTAAACACTGAGACAGGGCCAGACAGCCAAGTGGCATGAATGGCTAAGGTGTTTAACTCCTTACCTCCTGCCATACTGGTGGCCTGTGTTCCGGAATAAGCATGGGTTGCCAGGGGTTGGCAAGGTGGGAGAGGACTGAGCATTCTGGGGACTGCTCTCCTCTCCCCGGGAGGAATGGCCAGTCATCTCAGCCCATGACTGTCACAGGTGGAGGCTGGTGGTAGTACAGGCACAACTGCTGGAACAGGTGGGGCCGCATATCTGCAGGATATGTGCGCCTCCACGCGCATCTACTGACGTGAGGCTGCGGCAGAGTTATAGGGAAGAAAATGGAAAAACAAGATCCAGGGTCTGGATGATGCTCCTGCACATCTCCCTGGACCGCATCACCGCCCAGATGCCCTTGGGGGGGGGGGGAGACTGCCCACCCTCAGGCCCCACCACAGGGGAGGGGGGGGAATCTGTGGAAGACACACTCCAAGTAAGCCTGGGGGAGGTCCATGCTGGTTATAGGGCGGTGGGATCAGGATGCTGAAAGAGCTGCCCAAGGAGTAAAATGCTTTGTGAAAAAAAGAACAAACCAGAGACAGTGACTTGCCTTAACAGTCCAGGCTAAACAATGCTTAAGCCCCTTTTTAAATGCTCCATGGAGAACTCCCTAAGATGACAGGTTGAGAGCTCCAGATAAGCAGGGCCACCACCAAGAATGTTTCGACAGAAATCTTTAGTCGTGCCTTTAGGGTGGCCAAGAGAAACTCCTTGACGGAGCAGAGCGAGCGACTGGGAGCATACCAGGCTAAGAGATCTTTTAGGCAGACCAGCCCCAATCCATGTTAAAACAGACAGACACACAGCAGTGTGAGGCACAGATTGAAGCAGGCAGGGCTAAGGGCTTGTACAGCGCACAGATTGAGAACAGCCTTCCATCCCAGCAATCACAAGGGGAAGTGAAGGCTCAGTGTCTCAGACTAGTCAGCAAAGAATGTTTTATAAAGAAATGCTCTTTAAATATGCTCCAAGCTGAGACTTGTTATAGTACATAACCGTGCACACCCTTGTGAAATCTGATGTGATGCTGCTGTACTCCCTCATTTCCTGCTCCTGTACTGCACGAGGCAATGTATTTGACAATTTTATATATGTACCTTTGGTTGCTGGTAAACAGATTTTACAACAACAACAAAAAGAACAAAGCAGAAAAGCAAGATTTTAAAACATAAACTAGTCCTCGCGCCATGCCTGTGACCCCGGTTCGGGAATGAGCCCGGGTCGCCGGGGGTTGGCAGGGACAGAGAGGATTGAGCATCCGAAGGACTGTTCTCCTCTCTCGGGGGGAGGGTCTCACACTGTCCCGCTAGTTAATTGCCCTCTGGTGGTGACTGGAGGGCAATACGAGTCAGGAGACACGCTCTGACGTAACATTGGTAGGGAGGGGGTCGGGAGAAAACAGGAGGAAAAAATTAGCCTGGCAGAGCTCCATGATGGTCTGCTGCACTGCGACCGACTCGGGTTCTGGATTGGGTCTCCGGGAGGCACCACCTTCTCAGCCCTGCCACAGGGGTGGGGGCCATGGGAAATAGGGTTGGCTAAAATGGCACAGCGGGACCCGAGAGAGCGTTCCTCCTTCGGAGGACCACAGCCCCTGCCAGGGCTCAGGAGGGGGAAACAATCCGCAAAGAAACAAACTAGTAAAGGACCTGCCATCAGAGGAGGCCAGGGGAAGAGGACAACAACATTTTCATGCTGAAGGCAACCTAACTTTAGATCCAGGTTGTCCATGGGCAAGTAATTAAAAAAAAATATTCCCAGTCTGATCATAAATTTGTTAAAACCCAAAATTCAATGCCAGAATGAATCCAGGCTGTAAAACACAACTGGTTCCTTTCTTTTTTCTGTCTTGTTGGGGGCAGGGGCACCGTGATTTGCTTCTTGGTAAAAAAATGCTTTTTGGTGATACAAAGGAGGGTTGGGATAGAATGGGTGTCCAAACTAGGCACTCCATCACATTTCATTCTGAACATGAAACTGGAGAAAGAGAGCGAGAGACTGATTTTGTATCAGCTTTTGTTTGCAAGATAGCTAGCACTCCCCTGTATTTCAGGTCTCGGTTTTCACCCTTCAGTCCAACTAGTCCAAGAGGGACTGCCCGAGCACTGTACTGACTAATCCCACGGGCCATCTCAAACTAAATACATAACATTGTTTCTATATGTAGGTATGCATGTGGTCTATGCATAATTCATACAGTGAAAATGTCATCCAAACTACTACTGATCCCCAGGATTACCAGCATTTGAAACATTGAGCTCTTTGGCATGCATTTCATGGCCTTGGAGCAAAGCACTACCCACCGCTTTTCTTGATGCCTTTTTCTGTGCAACACATGCACTTGAATTGGTAGGCTATAGATGACAAATTTAATTTCCAGACTGGTCTTGCTTCCTAGCACATGGCCAGAGAAAGTCTAAGTATAACCCCGAGATAAAAGACTTCAAGAAAGAAGTGCTGCACAAAAGGAAGAGGGGAAGAAATCCATGTGCTGACCAGAATGCCCCAAACAGTATATTTGCACCACAGGAAAAGATTCACAAGCTGCAATAAGGAACAGCTTTCTACCAAGTTAAAAAAAAAAAAATACATGCATGTGTTTCACAGACCATCATGCAAAATTCCCGTTGCTGTACAGAGAGAAGTGCAGGTACCACAACCAGAGTACATACATAAACAGAAATCTCTACCAGGGAGCAAAACAATTCTACTAGTACTAGAGTCAGGAATCAAATATTTTGTGTCCCAGTCAGGCCATACAAATTATATTTTTACTGGTCTGCTGGACCAGTGGAGACTAGTTAATTACACAAACTGGTGTCTGAGTTCTGCTCACATGGCAAATAAAGTTCTGTCTGCACCAAATCGGAGAGTCTGAGTTACTACTAAAATGCTATGTTATGGCATTTTACTTTACCAGGTCTGTTTTAAAATGTCCAGCAGAATTCCGGGTCAGACCGGGATGTAAAGGGTCCACCTGGAAAGTTAGTACAGGGGCACACCTAGAAAATGAACAACAGGAGCTCGGGTGACATGCTGAAATCAGCATTGCACTTCAGTATGGTACACTGGCTCCATTTTTACTTGTTACATGTACTTGCAGTGACGACAAACAAACATTTAGTTTAGAAAATACTTGCTATATGAAAAGATTTGCTGTGTCTGGAATGTGAGGAAAAACCCAATTGAGAAGGGGGGGGGGCCTGGAAATTTCATGGTATCAAAATTGGCCTGTCCAACACTAGCCGTGTTTATGTTAAATAATCTCTTCTTGAAAAGAGATGGATCCCCCTCTTACAGATTTTCATGAGTCACACACACATTTTAGGAGTCACATTCTCATAAAAGATTTTATTTGCATTGAAATGATGGACAGGTAAGTGCATATAAATAGCTGGGGTGAAAACCATGGTGCATCTCTACATTGGCTGCTCCTCTAAACAACAGTCTCAAGCAAAACTTAGGGGTCATGAGACATTTAACCATGGGTTTGACAGTCCTTACAGGGGTAACAGAAGCTGTGGTCCAGATTCTTAGAAGTTTTTAATGATCAGGGTGAGCCACCAAACTCAGGTTACTCACCTGTAACAGTAGTTCTAGGAATTGGTATATGTTGTTCATCCACACTATCTGGCAGAGTCCTTTCCCCTTTAAGAAGTGCCAGAAAGTCTTCAAGCTGGCACCTCCCACCCATCCAGGTGATATATCCCTTGGCTCCACCCCATGACGCCTGATTCTGCACAATGGAAGCAGAGGTTGTGCGCCTAAGCCAGGTGAGGTCGGGTTGGTCCGTGTGGCTGAACAACATATATTACTCCTAGAACTACTGTTACAGGTGAGTAACCTGTGTTTCTAGGGACGTGAATATGTTGTTCTAGCCACACTAACAGGCAGACTCCTAGCAGTTCTCCAGGAGGAGGGAGGCAAGGAGCACACCCTCTACTTAGGGAACAGAGATTGAAGAACTGAGGCCCCCAACCAGCATCCCGGCGTGACTCGAGGTCAATGTGGTAATGGGAAATTAAGGTGTGTACTGATTTCCAGGTAGCAGCCCTGCAGATTTCCTGGATAGGGACATCCCTAGAAGCAGCCACCGACGCAGCAGTATGACGGGTGGAATGAGCCCTTAGTCCTCCGGGAGACTCCCTACCCACCAACCTATAGCAGAGATCAATGCAGGAAGTGATCCACCTTCCAATCGACCGCTTGGTTGCAGGTCTGCCAGATGCGACTTCAGCGTAGGTGACAAACAGCTGGCAAACCTCTCCCCGAACTCCTGCCGTGCTCTCTTTGTAATAAGCGAGCACTCGCCTCAGGTCCAGAGAATGGAGCCTGTGTCTGGCCTCCGAGATGTGATTCAGGAAGAACACCGGAAGAGTCATCACCTGATTAAGGTGAAACTCCAACACAACCGTTGGGAGGAACTTCAGGTTGGGCACAGGCCAACCCTGCCCCTGAGCAAGACCAAGTAAGGAGTCTCCACCGAAAGCACCTAGAACTCCCCAATCCTTCTGACTGATGTGATAGCCACCAAGAAGGCGGTCTTCCACGACAGGTGAGACATCTCACACCTGTGCATCAGTTCGAATGGCTTGCCCATGAGCTTAGCCAAAACCAGTAACAAGTCCTATGGTGGTGGTGGTTCATGCACTGGAGGGGAAATGTGATCTAAGTCTTTGAAAAAGCGCCAGACCACCTTCTCCCATGACACCGACTGCTGACCAGCCCGCACCCGGTAAGCAGAGATGGCTGCCAGGTGGGAGCACGTCAATTCGCTCCCGTCAATTCACTCCCGGACAATGTGCTCCTGACAACTCGCTCCCATTTTTTTCACTCCTGTGGCATTCCACTCCCTGTCAATTCACTCCCACTAATGCAGGATGCGTCTGCATCGTGATGTTGCCACAGCCACTACTGTGAACTGACTCCTCATCACTTCATGTTCAGTCAGCACACTTTGGCTCCTGATTAAAAGAAGTGAAAGTTAAACTCATCAGGATTACAAAATATATATTTAATACATGCATCCTGCTGGAAAAAAACACCAAATCTACCCCCCACCACCATCATCACTATCGTAGCTCCACAGCCAGGGTGAAGACCTATGACTTACTATCCCTCCAATTTCTGCAGCAGAAAGGAACCAAGCAGGGGTGCCCCATCTTGCCATTAGATCACATTCCGATATAGCTCCGATCAGTTCTCATTTCATCCAGAGTCTTTTGTGCCAGCCCTCCTGACAGTACTTCAGCAGTTTGCATAAGTGTCAGGTCTCAAAATCTATAAAAATTAAATAAGTGTTGTCCATCACAAACAACTGTAACCCCCTTCCCTTCATGCAGTAAGACTGACACGTTCCCAGGAGACTATCACATATCTAGGTGTTAAAATTAATGCATGTATCCCCAGACTAAATCTTACCACCGTTACATACACTTCATACAGAATGTGACCATTGGGCAGCGTTATACCTGTCACTCGAAGGTAAAATCAAAACACTGAAAATGAGCAACACAGCAAAACTGCTATATTTGATGAGCTACCTCTCCAATATAGTATGTGATGCTTGGTTTGCCAAAACTGAAAGACTGTTTGGCACCTTTCTGAGGAAGGGTAAACTGCCGAGGAACAAAAGAGGGAAACTCGGGCACATTGGAAACAGGGAGGTTGGGGTCTTCAATGGATAAAAGGTTACCATTTGGCTTTCTTGGGAGTACAATCGGGATAAGGAGAGGGAGTGGGTTGTCAGGGAGCGAGATACGTTGGAGTGAACTGACGAGGGAGCGAGTCGTCGGGAGCGAGTTGACCAGGAGCGAAAACGCATTAGCGAATTGACATAGACCCCTGCCAGGTGCACCTTAAGGGTCGTCGACCAAAGGCCCCCTCTGAAGAGGGACCACAGATAATCCAAAATGCTGCCCACCTGACAGCCCCTTGACCTGACAGGAAATGGAGAATCTCATGCATTTGAAGGCACATCATTTTCTGGTCGATTCCTTTCAAGATGCCTCCACCACGGTGAAGACATCTCTGGACAGACTCAAAGCCTGGAACTCTAGCTGCTCAGGAGCTAGGCTGTCAGGTGCAGGGACAGAAGGTCTGGGTGGAGAACCTTACCCTGACTGATGGAGAGGAGGTCCGGGTGGAGTGGTAGATGCCTCGGGAGCCTGTTGCTGAGGCTGAGGAGACTGGGGTACCAAAACTGGTGAGAGGAGAGCTGTCCTCCAGATGCTCAAAACTGGCATGGCCAGTCCGGAGCCACTAGTATCACCCATGCCTTGACCCGCCTGACCCTGAGCAGCACCTTGTGGATCAAGGGACATGGAGGAAAGGCACAGAAGAGGCCTGGGGTCCAAGGCCTTGAGAAGACATCCCTCAGCAGCAAGCCCTGCTGAGGGGGGTGGGCACAGAACTGCCTCAGCTTTGCATTCTGTCTGGAGGCGAACAGGTCCACCTGAGGGGTGCTCCACTGGGAGAACAAGCTATGAACTACCTCCGGATGGAGAGACCACTCATGAGACGCTTCACCTGCCCAGCTGAGGGCATCCGCCAGCTGACTGGAGGCTCCTGCCACATGGATGGCTAGGAGATCTGTCTCCAGGCTGTGCACGAGGGTCCATACGCGGAGAGCTTCCTTGCACAAAGGCAAGGAGTGCATCCCACCCTGTTTGTTGAGGAAATACATGGTAATGGAGTTGTCCATCTGGACTTGGACCACCTGATTCCGAATATGCAAAACGAATGCAGTCAGTGCCAGCCGAACTGCCTGGAACTCCAGCAGGTTGCTATACCACTGAGACTCCTCGAGGGTGTAACAGGAAGCTCCTGCCACACTTGAGGACCAACCTTTTCTTAAATCTGTTGCAACAGTTCTTCTATTTCTTAGCCTAATCTATCCTTTACAATTTCTAGTCCATAAGGTTGGCCACCTATGGACATCCCCTTCCTTTTCTTGACTATGCTATAGTGTCCTCTTTATTTTTCCTTTTCCCTCTCAGGTCCTTCTACAGGGAGGTTATTGTTGTGACCTCCAAGTATATGTAAAACAAGCTGTGTTTATCATTGTTCGGTTTAGTATGTAATAGCACTATGTCATAATATACTTTGGGTGGGATATTTAGACATGCGCCAGGCATGGGCGCAAGCCTGGTGCAGCACAACTGGGATGTGCCAGGGCATGGCCCGGGCGATATTCAACAGTGCTGCGCCATGGCTCAGCACTGTTGAATATGGCAGGGGGGCCGCCTGCACTGTGTCAGCGCAAAAGGCAGGAGAGGTGCAGTGCCAGCGCAAGTGCAGCTGCGCTAGGCACAGCAAGAGCGATATTCAAACGTGAGCATGCAAATGAGGCCATTATGAATGCAAGGTACAAATGGGGCCATTTGCATGTCATTATGGCCCCATTTGTATACAGGTGCACCGATCCCCGTCGACTTGCACCTGGCACCCCCTGCTCTTCGACGGGCAACACACCCCAATGCCTAAATTCCCTGGTGGTCCAGTGGACCCGCTCCCCAGCCCAATCGCGGGCTTAAGTAAAATAAAGTATTCCCTGGTGGTCCAGTGGACCCGCTCCCCAGCCCGATCGCAGGCTTAAGTAAAATAAATTATTCTCTGGTGGTCCAGTGGACCCGCTCCCCAGCCCAATCGTGAGCTTAAGTAAACTAAAATATTCCCTGGTGGTCCAGTGGACCTGATCCCCAGCCCGACCACAGGCTTCAGTTGTAAATAAACCCCCTCCCACCCACCCACTCAGACCCACTACCCCCTCCCCTGGTCAGCAGTGGGTGGCAGCTCCCCATTCACATTTCGGGACTCTGTAGTACAGTACGGTCTGGATGCCCATTGGCCCACACTTATCGTCGGCGTTCGTGGGACCAAGAGTGTTCCCGGTCTCCCGACTCTCAGGTTTTTACTGTAGTCAAAACCGAGACCCCATTGGGCCAGTCGGTTGAGATGCTGGCCAGTGATGTGACCGAGATCTTTCTCGACCCCATCGACTGGTTGTTGCCGAAGAGACCGATAACTCTCTCTCTTCAGGACTCCAGTCCTGCCTGTGACCATAGAAGGGGCTGCTCTGTCCACTGACCAGAACCCTCCAGTCACTGATCCAGACCAGGAGGAGCTGCAGCATTCCCCGGCTCCCTCTGAGATCCCACGTCGGCATCCCTGGTGGCTGAGGTCGAAGTCTCGGTCCTCATCCAGTGGGTCGAGTAGCTACTGCTGTCATCGGCACTTCCGCTCTCTGCACTATGGGAAGTGGTGTCGCCGCTATTTCTCATCTTCTTCATCCTCCTGAGGTAAAGAGAGACTTTGGTGGAAGTTGCGTCGGCACTACGAAGACCTTATGTGGCAACAGTTGGTGCTGGCCGATACTAAGCCGACCCTGGTTTCCACACCGGCCATCACTTGGCTGTCGCCCGAAAGGTTGACACCAACTCCTCCTGTGGGGTCGGTCGAGACCGTCCCTCCCCCAGCTGAGCCGGTCAAGGCCGTTTTGGTTTAGCCGAAACTGGCCTCTCCGCCAATTGTGGTGGAGCCGCCGCCCAAGCAGCTGTCGACTGGCAGTTTGACCAAGGAGTCTTGGCCGACCAAGGGGCTTCCCCATCGGCTGTCGGTCACCGTCACACCTGATCACCCGCGGAGGGTTGAAGGTGACTCGGGCGATCGACCACTTTTTGCGGACTCCTCCGAGTCCGAGGATTCCGCACTGCACTTCCATCTGGTCCACGAGGAGTCTGTGGGGATCTATATATGGAGGAAGGGCCTTCTTCCTTCCTGATCATCCTCTGCCTCATCTCCAAATCCACGTGGATGAAAATAGAGCCTGTTCAGAAGAGGGCTCACTATTCCCTTACAGAGATTCTGGAGAAAGAGGACTCTCCGACGGAGGTTTTTCTAGTGGGCGAGGCCATTGTTGGCCCAGCCCTGGAGCTTTGGCAATGTCCCGCATTGCATCCTGCCCTGTGCCCTCTGCCCAGATGGCCTGCATGTATGCCGTGCCCACCGGTACCCTCTTGGGTTTCATGGAGCACTCCTCGGCCGAGGGACTGGTGGCCGACTCCATGTTTCAGCGCTCGGGCAATACTGGGGATGTCAACAAGCCGCCGGACAAGTAATCCAAGAAATTGGACCATGTGGCTAAAAAAGTCTATGCTGCCTCCTCGCTCGGTCTCCGCCAGGTGAGCTCCGCCATTTTAATGGCACACTTCTCCCACGCCCTCTTGGGCTCTTTGGATGAGGTGATTCCTCACCTGCCTGCGGACCTCCAGACCATGATCAAACAGGTCTGAGATCAGAGCTGGGCTGCGGCCAAACAGCAGTTGCAGACGGCTCTGGATCTGGGAGATTCCTATGCTCGCTTGGTGACTGTCTCAGTAGTCATGCGCTGTAGGGCTTGGCTGCGGATCTCAACCTTCACAGCAGACACTCAGCACAAGCTGGCGGATGTTCCTTTTGGGCACCAACCTGTTTGGGCCCGGTGTGGAGGGTCACCTTCAGCGCTTTGAGAAGTCTAATGCCGCACAGAAGGATCCAAGGGCTCCAGGCAACAGAAACGAAAGCCCTTTTGGCCCTCCACTCCTGTGGCAAAACCAGCCCAGCATCAGGCTGGCCAGCAGGCTCAGTCCTGGCAACCCCAGCCCAAGTCATTGGCCTTGGTGGTCCGTAAGCCCAGAGGGAAGGGGCCCGGTGGTGCCTCAGTTGAGCCCTCCTCCACCAAGCCTGCTCAGTGACAGGATGGGGTGATGCCACCCTCATACCCGTCTTGCTTCCCCTGGATCCTCCTGTGGGGGGCCAGCTCTGCCACTTCCTTTCTGCCTGGTTTGCTGTCACCACGGACAGGTGGGTTCTAGAAGTGGTCGGTCAGGTTATGTCTCTGGAATTCGAGCAGTACCCTCCGAGCCGAGCCCACGCCCCAGGGGAGGACTTGTTATCTTCAGACACTCGGTCGGCTCTTCAAGACTACATAGCCCAGCTCCTCCGCAAGGAGGATGTGGTCAGAGTAGTGGATCCTTCAGAACACCCAGGGTTTATCTCCAGGTACTTCCTGGTGCCAAAATGGACGTGGGGCTGATGCCCCATTCTAGATCTGCACAACCTGAACAAGTTCCTCCATTCGCACACCTTCAGGATGGTAACTCTGTCTCAGATCATCCCACCTCTAGAGGAAAACATGTGGTTTTGCTGCATGGATCTTCAGGATGCATTCTTCCACGTCCTGATCCGTCCATCCCACTGAAGGTTCCTCCACTTTGAACTGAGAGAACCCTCTGTGAGTTCCAGGCCATGCCATTTGGCCTCTCCTCGGCCCCTAGGGACTTCGCCAAATGCATGGAAGTGGTGGCAGCTTACCTGAGGTGCTGAGGCATCCGGGTGTACCCCTACCTGGATGACTGGATGATAGCAGGTCCCTCCAGGCAGGAGGTGGAGCGGTCCAGGGACCTGGCTCTCCAGACTTGCACTTCCCTTGGCCTCCTGGTCAACGAGGCCAAATCGGAACTCTTGCCCTTGCAGGTAATCAGCTTTATCAGGGCAGAGCTTGATTCTTGCCGAGCCAGAGCCTAGCTCCCAGCAGACAGGGCGGAGGTTCTCTTCTCCTTTGCCTGAACATTTTGGGTTGGGCAGTTGCACCCTGCCCACTACTTCCTGCGCCTCCTGGGTTACACGGCGGCCTGCACCGGTGTGGTCCACGGGGCCCGTTGGAATATGCACTCCCTGCAATGGGAGCTGGCCAGCCAGTGGTCTCAGTGCAAAGGTCACTTCGACCAGCTGGTCACTGTGACCCAGAAAATGTGGGACGCCCTCCAGTAGTGGCTGGTCCCAGAGCATCTGCAGGAAGGGATACCATTTGTCCGCCCCGAGCCAATGGTCATCCTGATGACTGACGCCTCTCTCACAGGCTGGGGTACCCATCTGGAGGAATACAGAGTCCACAGGCTCTGGACCCCCTGTGGAGGGGTTGTGGCATAACAGATGGAACAAACACCAAAGTTCAGGTTCAACACACAATCTCTGTGTGTTGTTTATTCAGAATACAGGAAATAAGCTTCAGCAATAGCATATTGCTTTTTCAGTACATCAGTTTGCAGTAACAGACTACGAATGTTCTTCCACTGTACTTAGCCAGCATCTACTGACTCCGATCTAAACATTTTTAGTGAAAACCTTTCATCCCTATGTGGGCCTTGTTTGCTTGGGTAGTGGGGGCTCAAAAAGAAGAAGAAGAAAAAGAAGAAGGAAAAAAAAAAAAAAGCTATAGACAAAGAACCTCAATGCAGAATCACTGAAAAAAGGGTTACCCCCAAAGGGCATTGGCAACAAATTAAGTTTCAAAGAAATACAACATCATACATACTTCCATAATACAAAGCATCATGGGATATATGCAAATCACCATGACATTTCAGGTGTGTTCAGCTTACGGCAATTTACATGCATTTTAAATAGCATAACTAACTTAATTTCTATAACAGTCACCTAGTACTTTTTACCATTATCAAAAACACCTAGTGCCAGCCGGCTTGGTGGCGATGAGAGATGAGACGCCGGACACCACACCTTGCGCCACGCCGGCGACCCAGGTTTGGGAATGAACCCGGGTTGCTGGGGGTCGGCAGGGGAGGGAGAGGATTGAGCATCTGGAGGACAGCTCTCCTCTCCCAGGGAGGGACAGGGGTCCCAGTTTGGTGCTCTGCTGATCTCTGGTGGAGGCTGGAGATACAGCAGGCACTGAGGAGTAGAGAGAAGGAGTGGGGGGGTGGCAGACATCTGATATGCCTTAATGTCAGGGCACCAGCCACTCCCCAGAGAAAAACAGAGAAAATGCCTCTCAGCTCCAGCGGAGACGGACCACGAGTTGCCTGATTTGCGGCGCCCACCTGGCATCCTCCCGACCGGCGTTACTGCTGTGTGGGCGTTGGGGCCCGCCCCGCCCCCGTCTGGGGGGTATAACCGAGGCTACATGGGCGACGGAGGATGGCCAGGTAGGGTGTGTGCCATGGAGGGATGACTCCATGTGCTCCCGAGGAAGTCCAGAGCTGAGGGGGTGAGAAGGAGGCATAAATAATAAAATAAAAAAAAAAAAATAATAAAAAACACCGAGTGTCATGGTATTTTCAACATTTACAGGTTTCATAAACATAAAGGGTGGGATATTCAAAGGGGATGCGCATAGCGCAACGGTGTTGTGCCATGCGCAACCTACTGATGCGCCCTGGCGCGATATTCAAAAGGGGATGTTGCGCTGCGCAATTCCCGATGCACCAGGGTGCACCAGTAATGTGTCCGGCACAAGTGTCGGGGGGGGCGTGCCTATGCATATTCAGCACATCCCGATATTCAGCCCAGGATGTGCAGGGCATATGCAGGCACAAACCCGCCTTGCGTCGCACAGGGGGGCGCAAAGATCCGCCCCTGAAAAGCAGGAGCAAGTTCTGGCCACCCACAGGTGAGTTTGCCACATTGCAGGGTGCAACACGGCAGCCGCCAGCTGTGGGTGGCCACCCGACCACCCCAGACACAGGCCGGACGTCGTGCACCCTCCCCCGCCTGAACGCGGGCATAATGTATCAGTATCCCTGGTGGTCCAGTGGACCCTACCCCCACACCCGATCGCTGGCGAATGAATGTTTACTGTCCCTGGTGGTCCAGTGGACCTGCTCCCCTGCCCGATCGCGGGGCGAATGAATGATTAAATACCCTGGTGGTCCAGTAGACTCGCTCCCCTGCCTGTTCGCGGGCTTAAGTAAAATAAAATATTCCCTGGTGGTCCACTGGACCGATCCCCAACCCGATCACGGGCTTTTCAGTTAAATAAATGCCTGGTGAACCATCGGCACCTCACCAGCTCACTCCAGACCCATACCCCTTCCCCCAGTCGCGGTGGGCGACTTCTCCCACCTGCAACCCGACCAGCCGCCGGCCGATTGACAGCGTGGACAGTATGGCTGTACGCCCATTGGTCCACCGTGGGGCCAATGGGCATCCAGACCCACTGTACTAGAGTCCCGAATGTGAATGGAGGCTGCCACCCACTGCTGACCAGGGGAGTGGGGTGAGTGGGTCTGAGGTGGGTGGGGAGGGTTTATTTACAACTGAAGCCTGTGATCGGGCTGGGGATCGGGTCCACTGGACCACCCAGGGAATATTTTAGTTTACTGCTCAAGACATGGGGAGCGGTCCACTGACCACCAGAGAATAATTTATTTACTTAAGCCTGCGATCGGGCTGGGGAGCGGGTCCACTGGACCACCAGGGAATACTTTATTTTACTTAAGCCCGTGATTGGGCTGGGGAGCAGGTCCACTGGACCACCAGGGAATATTTTATTTTACTTAAGCCTGCGATCGGGCTGGGGAGCGGGTCCACTGGACCACCATGGAATTTAGGCATTGGGGTGCGTTGCCCGCCGAGGAGCAGGGGGTGCCAGGTGCAAGTCGACGGGGATTGGCACACCTGCATGCAAATGGGGCCATAATGACATGCAAATGGCCCCATTTGCACCTTGCATTCATAATGGCCTCATTTGCATGCTCACGTCTGAATATCGCTCTTGATGCGCCTAGCGCAGCTGCACTTGCACTGGCGCAGCCCCCTGCTCAACTGCCACTTGTGCTGGCTCAGTGCCTCTGCACCATGCGCAGTGCGGGTGCCCCTAGTGCCATATTCAACGGTGCTGAGCCATGGTGCAGCACCATTGAATATCGTCTGGCCCATGCCCTGGCGCAGCCCAGTTGCGCTGTGCCCGACTTGCGCCCCTGTCTGGTGCATTTCTGAATATCCCACCCAAAGTGTTTAAAAATAGAGGAACCAAAGTTTTCAATTCGTTGGTGGAAGCTGTCCCCTTCCTGAAGGAACACAGAGTGGCGCTCCCAGATGTGAACTTAGATCTTCTGGAAAAAAAAGCTAATCTCAGCTGCATAGAATGTTGCAGCGTGGGGCTGGAGATGGGGGCCGACCTGGTTAATCCAAAAACATTTAGCACCAGACTTAACAAAGCTCCTGAATAATGCAGAGCAGAAAGAAGCTGCCATGAACGGAAACAATGCTTTTGATAGTAATGCAGACAGCTGAGTGGCAGGACAGAATGATATAAGGTAAAATGTCTCTGCAGAGCACAATATAACCACCAGTTTTGGGGAGCTTAGGCCCTACGGCTCGTAACAGGAACCAAAATGGACAATAACTTGTGTGTTGGCCACCATTTCTAAGGACTATCCAGGACTTTTAGTATATTGAAAACTCTTTGGTGGGAGAGCGCTACTCGAATATGAGACTTGCATTTGTTAAAGGTCACACAGATGTGGAAAGTTTCATGATAAAACCCTATGATAATAAGAGGAAATAGTTATTTGCAATGATTAGCAGGAGCCCCTGCCAATGTGAATAATGTAAGCGATGGGGGTAGTATGTTGTCAGAGTTGCTATAACGCCAATATTAAGGCCATGCTCTACATCACAGGGACTGGAAGAGTATTTTAGCAGAACTATCACTGTATTTCTGGTGGTGCTTTGGGTTGCTTCCATTAATTTAAGGGGGCAATGGTCAAGGGTGCTACCAGGGCAGATTTTATGTTTGCTACCACAGCCAATAATATTGGACTGTTCCATCAATAGTCACCTAGGAAGTAAGCAAAACCAATGGGGCAACTTGGTCTGGTAAGGAGACCATGTCATTTATGGGATACAAGTTTTTTTGTTGATAATGTTTCAACAGTTACAAAGTTTACAAACTGAATTAGATTTTTATGTAACTAAGTTACTGGTGTATGTCTATATTGGGAAGGAAAAGGTTTTGGTTTACGTTTAGAAAATCTATACAGGGCTTAAAGAGGAATATTACAGAATTAAAATGGGTGCTTTACACCCAATTTCATATAATGTCAAAGGCATCCATTCTCCAATAAAACAGATCAAAATTTTGACTGAATTAAAACGAATGAATGCTGATATAGTGTATTTACAGGAATCGCATATGACCAAGGAGGAGCACTTAAAACGTAGGCGTATGCGGGTAGGACAAGTTTATGCATCATCCAGATCCTCAGGGCGGAGGGCTGGAATAGTTATTTTAATTAATAAAATATTCTCACGGGCAGTGGATAGTGTAGAAGCTGATGAAGAAGGTAGATTTATTAGGATTACTGGTTTATTAAATGGGAACATTTTACACCTGGTGAGCATTTACACTTCAAATAAGGAGGCGTCTATTTTTTTCGAGAAGTTTTTGGTAGAGTGGCAGTTTTGCCACAGGGCCAAATTTTATTGGGGGCGACTTTAACTGTGTTCTCTCTCCAGATTTACATAGGTCTTCGGGATGCCCAGCTATTAACAGAGTGGCCACTAAAACACTTCAAGCTTTGACGCAGGAGGCTGGCTTAGAGGATGTGTGGAGGGTACAACATCATGGAAATGAGAAGGACTACACTTTTTTCTCTTTAGTACAAAAATCTTATTCTAGGATAGATTTTCTCATGACCTAAAGAAATTATCTGTACACTGTAGTACAATCTAAGATCCATGATATTACAAACTCAGACCATGCACCGATCTCGAGTAAATTTTGTATGAGGGCAGACCCGCGTAAGAAAATATGGAGGCTGAATGTGTCCTTACGCAATGACAGGAATTTAGTGAGAAAAACAGAAGAGGTTGTACAGGAGGTATATAGTACCCAATCGATCCAGGGGTGTGCGGTTCAGTTTCGATGGAAGGCCACCAAAGTGGTGGTTAGAGGAGAATTAATTAATTATGCCGCGAGTAAAAAGAAATTATCACAGCTAACTCAAGTACGGCTCTTATAGAAAATACAGGAACTGGAGAGAGAGCATAAAAAGAATCCAAAAGACAAAGAAACAATGGGGAAAGTAGACAAAGCAAGGGAGGATCTTCACAGATTTGAAGATGAGAGGGCGGAAGGTATCCTTAGATTCTTAAACTATAAATATCAGGGGTTAGGAGGGAGGGCCTCAAGATTGTCGGCCCTTTGTTTACAAAAAACAACAGCCGAGAGAACAACTGCACATATTTCTAGTGGTAATAGTAAAGGAGAGAAAAAACTTGTCACTCCTAAGCAGACAGTAGCACCCCTTTAAATCATTTTAGGGACAATTATATAAAGAAGATAAGAACCCAGAGCAGATTCAGGACCAGACAGAGACTTTTCTTAAAACATTAAAATGACCCAAGTTAATAGAGAAAGTGACATAACAACTGGATGGCCCTATAACATCGACTCCAGGCTCCTGCATGTTCCTCATAGATTCACCCGTTCAGGTCAGGGAGCTTTCAGTTTCAGACTGCCCAAGATATGGAACTCACTGGCAGCAGACATTAGACATTCTACCAGCATTCCCCAACGAAATGCCCTTCTCAAATCACATTTCGCGACCTTATGCTCTTGCTTTCCCCTTCTCTGAATCTCCTTGGACAATGCCTAGTCAACCTACTCAGGTACCTGCACAACTCCTACCCTTTCAACCTACTTATGCTCCAGTCTGAGCCCATTTTTTCTTTCAATATCTGTCTCATAGTGCTATTTAATTGCATATTACTGAACCTATTTACTGCTGTAAGCTGTACATACGCTGTACCCATTTTGTATATACAATCTGTCTCATTATATTGTTGTATTCTATGTACTACTGTACCACTGTCTGTCAAAATCTTGTTGCATATGTAATGAACTGTTCTTGTCATACTACCTCACCCATGTAACCCCCTACCCCCAGAGCGCATCTGGAATCGAGTGGTACTCCACTCAGTATGCCTTCCTGGTAAATCTCTTAAATAAATAAATAAATAAATAAATAACACATAAAGAGATTAAGGAAGCTATTAAAGATTTTAAAGTAGGGAAATCACCAGGGCCGGATGCCTATAGCATAGAATTTTATAAAGTTTTACAGGACACATTAGTCCCCATCCTAGTTGACACTTTTAACACATGCCTAGAAGAAAAGGGGATCCTGCATACATGGAAAGATGCGATTACGGTATTCCCAAAGCCAGGTAAACAGGCTGACAAATGCTCCACCTACCATCCGATATCGCTATTGAACCAGGATGTAAAAATTGTAACTAAAATCTTAGCTAAACGTCTACAAGCCCACATTTATTTATTTGCTTTTGGTTATCAGGTAAGCACACTAGACAACCAAGTGCCTATTTTCAGGTGTGACCCGGGAGATTACAAGGTACATTCAAGAACATCAGGCACAACAATACAAGGTACATTCAAGAGCATCAGGCAAAAACAGGGTCAATACATGTACAGCAGGTGTTTACATTACAAGCAGAAAGTAGATAACAGCACAGTTCAAGTATGGAAGGCAGCAGTCATCAAACAGAGGCAGCAATGCCCTAAAGGATAAGGGTAGCAGGTAGAACGAGTGGTCACAATTTGGATTAGAGAGACCTAGGAAAAACATGAAAATAGAACAGTACATGTACATATGTTATGAGTAGCTGGGCCAAAAGTACCCAATTCAATCAATACTTCTAGTAGCTGTGCGCTCGCCAGTGGATAGGATGCTTACAGTAGCAGGAGGCCCATCACCTAAGCAGTCGAGTTAGGTAACGAATAAGCCAGCCAGAGTTGAATGGGCTGAAGGGGGTTAGTTAGGTGCAGAGGCAGAAAGAGGCCGATTTGAGGACACCCTAGAGGGAGGCCTTAAAGCAGGGATGGGAGGTGGAAGAACGAGTGCTTGCTGGAAGGAAGTTCCACAACCTGGGAGTGTATGCGGCGAAGGCCCGAACGCCCATTTGAGTACAAGTTTTTGGAATCAGGAGGACAAGAGAGTCACTGGATCTTAAGTGGTAGGAGGGGACTGCAGGTAAGAGGGATGTGGCGAGAGCAGAAGGGGTGGCAGTTCTGACTACACTGTCGATGAAGTTGCCTAAAACAAAAGTGCCGTGCTTTTCCGGTGGAAGCCACTCAAGCTGGGAGTAAAGCTCACAGCGGTGGGTTAGGCGAGGAGTTGAGAGTGCAAAGCGACAAACACTGTTGCATGCCATGTCTCATTCTGAGAGACTGGTTTTAGTGATGTGGGCAAAGGAGACAAGTCCATAGCAGAGCGTGGGTAGGAGGACCCCCCTGGCTAGGGCAAGACGGGCAGCCGGGGTGAGACAGCTTTTTGCTCTATTGCGCGCGCCCTCTCTCTCTCTATATATATATATACACATATATATATATATATTAATATTATATATAGCTATATTTTTATATATATATATATATATATATATATTTTCATGTAAAAAACTCAGTTTAATGCATCTGTTAGGGTTGTTCCACAGAGACAAAGTGAGGAAATTCAGTGTTAGGGTTGCCACCCTTGCACCCCAAGCCCACCCGTCCCACCAACAGGCATCGGGGTGTGCGTTGGGGTCATCAGTCGCAACTCTCACCCCATCCCATGTGTAAACAAGCTGAGGTGGTGCAGTATAGGAGAATGGGGTGAGAGTTAGGACTGACAAACCCAACACACACTCCCCAATGCCTGTTGGTGGGGAGGGGGTGGGCTTAGGGTGCAAGGGGTGGCAACCCTAACACCGAATTTCCTCCCTTTTGTGTCTGTGGAACAACTGTAACTGATGCATTAAACAGAGTTTTTTGCCATGAATGTCCCTTCTTTTTGAGAATGAGCACTATAAATAGTGAATGGAATGTGATTTTTTGTCACATAGTAATGCTAACAGTAATGCAAACGCAAGCGCAAATGGTAACGCATATGGTGACGCAAACATAAATGATAACACAAACGGTAAGAGAAACGCAAGCGCAAACGTTAATGAAAACAGAAATGGTAACGCAAATGGTAACACAAATGCTAACGGCAATAGAAAAACAAACGGTAACAAAAACAGTAACGTAAACGCTAATGCCAATGGAAACACAAACAGTAAGAAAAATGCAAACGGTAACACAAATGCAAACTGAAATGCAAATGGTAAAGGCAACGGCGCCGCAGAAGGAAGCAATAACAAAACTGACAATGGAAACACAATCGAAAACGCAAACGCTAAGGCCAACAGAAACGCAAATGGTAATGAACACGCAAACAGTAATGGTAATGCAATTGAAAACGCAAACAGTTATAGTAACAGCAACGATGATGCCAAAGCGAACAGTAACGCAAATGGAAATGCAAACACAAGCACGTACAGAAATGCAAATTGTAACGCGCACGGTCATGGTACCACAATTGGAAATGCAAATGCCAACAGTAACACCAACGATGATGCCAAAGGAAACGCAAATGCAAATGGAAGCGCGTACGCAAATGGTAATGCACACGGTGATGCAAAATGAAATGCAAACAGAAACAGTAATGGAAACGCAAATGGTAACAGTAATGTAAATGCAAGCGCAAATGAAATGCAAAGGATAACGCACACAGTGGCGTAGACGGGAACGCTAATGCAAAAAGTTACAGAAACGCAAGTGGAAACGCTAAGTGTAACAGTAACAAAAGCGCACACCCTTTTTTCCCCCCAAAAGCTGCATTGAGAAACACAGTGAATACAAAGAATGTATGCATAACAATGGGCCTCGGAGCAGAAAATGAACACTTGGAATACTAAATTGCCTATATGTCAGGAACCGACACAAAAAAAAAAAAAAAATTTCATATAATTTCTGACTTTCCTGTCTAGTTTTGCACTTCAAATGCTAAGCATTTTTCAGACGAAAAGTCCGTATCTCGAAGCGTTTCCGAGATACGAGCCCCGAAAGGCACGGCGGACGTCATAATGTTAGTCTATGGGAAAAATAGTCAACTTCGGCATACTGTAATGTTGCAGCCCTCTAATATTTTGTCACCAAACCACCAAAAGGCACATCTGTGGGATGTTGGCTTTCTTCCCTTCAAATTTCAGCCCAAAAGACCAAACCGTTCTTTTGCAGTAGGGTGGCAAGGATTTCCTATTCTTTTGGGCACAGTGTCGCAAATCACAACACTTTCGCAAAAAAAAAATCATGAAAGTGTCACAAGTGCGACACTACTTTGCGACACTAGAGTTTACGGAAATTTGAAAAACATATTTCTTGGGTGTTTAACCCCCCCAAAAATGACATGGCTAGCATCCTCAGGGCTCGACTAGGTGAACACAAAAAGAATTGCCTGTAATGGGAAACTTGTTTTTTAATAACTTTTGAACCATTTAATATTTTTTCACGAAATCTTCAAAAGGCACATCAGGGACCCTGGCCGCATGCTCCCTGAAGATTTGAATGAATTGCATAAACCCGATGCGACCTGAAGCATGAGCAACAGAGATCATAAAAAGCCGTGAATATCGACTTTCTATTGTGCTTCATAGCTCCACAACCATATATCCGACCAGAAAGAAACTTGGCAGATCCAGAGATCTATGGTACCGCTCCGTACCTGCCAAATTTCAGACAAATCTATTATACAGTGGCAAAGTTATTAAGCTGCAAAATGTCACACTTTAACCGTAAATGGGGGTACTCAACCCTAATTATAGTGGCACTACCGTGCCACTATTATATATATATTTGCTATATTAGCAATATAATTCACCCTGACCAAATGGGGTTTATTCCACAGAGACACCTATGAGATAACATACAGTACCCCGCCTGTTAAATGTCATGGCCCATAAGTTTCATGCTCCAACGCCTCAGTTATCTATTTTTTATGATGCAGAAAAGGCATTTGACCGTCTCAACTGGTCTTATTTATTGACAGTTACAAAACATTTTGGCGGTGGGAGAGGCCTTCAGAACTTGGTTCCAACTTTTATATGGTGGACCCACAGCAAATGGCACCATTTCAGAATATTTTGGTATTGAGAGGTGCACGAGACAGGGCTGCCCCCTCTCCCCACTTTTGCTTGCAATCAGTATTGAGCCCCTGGCAGCTGCCATACGTCAAAAGAACACCATCAAGGGTATTAAACTGAAGGGGGCAGAAAACAAAGTGTCATATGCGGACAACACATTGGTCCATATTTCCGAACCAGACCTTTCTATCCCAATACTCTTACTATTAATAGAACAGTTTGGAGACATAACAGCCCCAATATCTCAAAGACATGGTGCCATACAGGTGGGTCAAGGATAGGGTTAGGTATCTGAAAATACAGACCACTCGTAAATTAAGCAAGCTGTATAAATACAACTATCAGCCACGGATGACAGAGGTTGGACTAGATCTTAAAAGATGGGAAGTTTTGCCTATGGGTATGGCTCAGAAGACAGATTCAATTAAAATGAATGTCATGCCTCGTTTTTTGTTTCTGTTCACTATACTCCCAATTCCATTTTTGAGAAATGACTGGTTAATATTTAGGAAAAATATATTATAATTTATATTTGTAGGAAACAGACCGAGGATTAGGTGGCAGCTTTTTACAGCACCCAAGTCGGGGGGTTACTTAACTTCATACATTACTATCAGGTTGCACAAATACTGCCCATCCTTAAAATGGTAAATCGGAATTTCTGTGACAGTTGGGTTGAAGTGGAGCAGGAAGCCTCTCCTTTTATACCTTTATATATTTTACCTTGGGCAGTCACATACCAGGATCTTTCACAACTCTATATGTCTGGACGAGGCATACTCTAAAGATTTGGTTGCAGACTAAACAATCCTGGGAAATCCCTAAGAGAATATGTGAACATACTCCACTAAGATTTATACCTAAACTGGTAGGGAACTTGGAAGGAATGTGTTTGGTCCAGTGGGAGGAAAGGTGGGGGGGGTGACCTCACTTGTTCAATTTATAAATGAAGAAGGTAAAATATTGACATTTGAGAATATGATGCAGGCATATGGAATCCCCCACGTGGATTTTTATAAATGTCTACAATGTCGCACTTTGATAACTAAGGAAATTCAGATAGACAATCTAGTCAGAGACTTACCAAAGGGTCTGTTGTTTGTTAAACATAGTAGTAGCTCTGCAAGCCACAGACACTTTATTGCCCAGATGTATAGTTACCTAAGGGAAGGGGAGGGGGAGATCAACAGGGATTACATAAAGTACAAATGGGACCAGGAAATGGGGTATGAAATACTGCCTAACTCTTGGGTTAAAATATGGCACGGGGTTCATAAGACCATATACTCCAATACTTGGGGGGAATTTCATTGGAAATTATGTACCAGATTTTTTATAACTCCAGTCACATCCACACACTATCAGAACAGTAATACAGCACAATGCTGAAGAAAATGTGGGGATACAGGTAACCACCATCATATATTTTGGGACTGTCCGATAACAAATTTTGAGGAGAGGTACAAGAAATCAGAGGTAAGATTTTATCAATGACTACTGCCCTAAATTTTGAAAACATGGTTTTGGGATTACCACTGACAGAACTCTGTAAAGCAGATCAAAGATATCTATTTTATATTTTGGCTATATTATATTATATTAAGGCAATAACCCAAAAGTGGCTGAATGTTCAGTCTCCCTTAGTTTCACAGTGGTGGAAGATAGTGTCCAAAATCAAAAATACAGACGCTAACACACCAAGATTAAACTTGCAGCTAGAGAAATATAATATGAGGTGGTTGCCTTAGTTCACATATAGGGAAGAAACGGAACAGATTCTAGTTCTGGATCAATATATACCATAATAAAATGCTGAATTGCTAAATATGATAGATCTGTGTAGTTTTAGTATAAATTAATACACACACCACAAAGGTTTGCTTTAAAGGTATGTTTTATTTTATTTATTGTCAGTTTGATTATTAATTTTGTTTTAATTAAATTTTGTATGTGAACATGCACACGTCCTATGTCAATGCCTAAAATAACTGACTAGACAGATGCCTTGGATGAATCCATGAGTCTGTGTAAACCTAGAAAAAAAGAGAGAGAGAGAGACAGCGAGAGAGAAAGTAATTGTATGAGATGAATAATATTATTTACCAAGGAGTATCTCTATTATATAGTTAAAAACAGTTGGGTGTAAGTCAGAAATGTATACTATTATATGACTGACAATAGTGCATGCACCACTGTATTTGATATTTACTGTATTGGATCTATATATATTTCAATCTAAAGCTGAATAAACTTGACAAGTAAAAAAAAAAAAAAAAACCTGTGCTAACCACCCTCGCTCGGAATGCACAGTATGAACACTACTTAATCGTGCTCATTACTGATTGCTTTCCCCATTCGCTCCATTATTAGTTTGTTAACAAACAGCAGTATTCTGCCTTTCACCCAACAAAAAACACATACCAGGTCATTTTTTAATCTTTCCACCACAGTACTCCTGCCAAACTGTCAAGCATTCGACTGATCATGGTCTCGGCGGTCACAGTCAGCACTGGTCCCAATTGTGATTGCAACAACAGTTGATAATTTAAAATAAACAAACACCTACAAAGACAGGGCTTCTCAGTGCTAACTAGTGCTAGTCGGGAGAGCAATGCCGACTGTACTGTCAGCTGTGCCTTTTTTTTTTGTTAACTATATGAGGTAATAGTAAGGAAATTGGATATAAAAAAAACTACGAGAGAGAGGACACTGGAGCTTAAGGGATCAGACACAGGATACAGTAGTGAAAGCAGAACACCACACAGTACTCGCAGTGTGACTCGCAAACCAAAACCAGATTTGGGGGGGGGTTACTGCATCAACAGAAAGGCAAACCCAAACTGGACTGGCGGGGTGATGAGATGGCATCAACAGAATGGCTGTCACAAAACACAACCCTCTACAGCCTAAAAAAAAACACCCTCTACTGCCAATGCCAGCAGTGGAGGTACTACTTTGCACATTCTTTTTTATATTAATTTCTATTAACTTTTTTTAATTTTAAACATTTTCTCTGATGAGCAATCTAAAACCCATTTTGTTAGTGCAGTAATACCCTCCAGGGTGGGCAGTACTGGGCCATACTAGACCTTCCAGGAAGTCATTATGCCCCTGGGCGATCTGCTATAGCCCAGTACCACCCACCCTGTCGGGTATTATTGCTTAGATGGGGTTGTCTGTACATTACTATACTAATAATAGGTGATTTGATAATTTCGATCTCTGTACACAGGCAACTGTGCAGAAAACATTTTGACACAGTTGCATGGAGAAGTGAGCACCCAGTAGGTGGCTGGCAACCGAGCAGACTCGACAGACCAAGAGGCCTATTCTGCTCGCTTTTAGTATGTTAGTATGCAATCCCATCTCCCCACCAAATCCAGTCACACATTTATGTAACCCCTAGATGGCGCTATCCCAGGGGCTACTACCCCCGCCTGATTTGCCACTAACAGGTTGAGGGGCCTGGATCCAATCGCGGGTGCCTCCACCCAGAGGTCAGGGTTTGCAATAGTTAAACTAACTTGGTCACAGCCCTCTGGGACACTGCAACCCCCCTTTCTTCCCACTAGTGGCCCACACAATATATCAGAATTACCTTCACAGTATACACTTACCCCCAGGTGTGGTTCCGCACTGGGACCTCCTGTGAAATGAGATACAGTGCAACAATCACAGTACAGTACTCTTTAACATAGACAAATACCTCAGGCAGTATAACTTTGCTGAAACAAGCAGCTCTGATTTATTTAGGGGATATAACAAGGACAGGGGAAATCAGGTTAATTAGCTTATCACTCTAATAATCTACCTATGGCTCTGTGCACAGGCCTATCCCTATCAGTTACTGTCCCTGGGTACCCAAGCCCTAGTGGCTAGTCCAAACGTGGCAGCTGGTAGGGGCCCTTCACACAGAGAAAAGGAGAATTAAACAGTCAGCAGTACAGTAATTCCATTTGGATTTAATGTGGCAATTCAACAGGAGCGACCTCGAATTGTACTCCACGACCTCCAAATAAGATAGGGTCCTTCAATGTCAGCAGGGCTCCTTGAGGTGCACAAACCTCTTCACACATCCATATAAAGAAAGCACCATACCAGGCAGGCTGCATCTGTATCCCGATCGCAATTACTGCACAATACCCGGAGAACACACAGCAGATTAGTCCCTGACAGACCGAGTGTAATTTTCAGCAATTCCTCCAGTCTTCTACAGGGTGAGCCTGGTTTCTACTCTTCAGAGATCCTTTGATTCTTTTCACAGGACGATTCAGTCCTAACAAGTTGCAGACCGGAACTCTGGGGCCTTACACACGTTTTTGACTAAAACTGCACACTGAAAAGCACAGGGCTCCTTCCTTCTTCACTGCAAAGCTCAACTGACTCTCCAACTGACAAAACCGGGCACTTCCTTTGAGTTACTCCCAGTTCTTGACTGGATTGGCTGTCACTCACAATAGACTGCTGCTGTTGGTCCAAAAAGGCACTGAAGTCTAAACTACATCTCCCAGAGTCAGCCCATACAATCCTCTTGTGGCTGGCTCAGACTATGAGTCCAAGTTCTGATCTGCCCAAGGCACCATTTAGAGCTAGCTTACTCCCACACTGATTGGTCCAGTTCAGCAGTTCAAA
The DNA here is from genome assembly GCA_016271365.2 of Neoceratodus forsteri. Classification (NCBI taxonomy): domain Eukaryota; kingdom Metazoa; phylum Chordata; order Ceratodontiformes; family Ceratodontidae; genus Neoceratodus; species Neoceratodus forsteri. The sequence goes on along the minus strand of CM057453.1, from coordinate 457,484,036 downwards.
ACTAGAATGGGGAACTAGCAGACACAGTTCTGACTGCAAAGAAAGCAGGTTAGGACAACTGTAATTTCATTATTACTCTAAATAATTTCTGGCAAACAGTTACATCTTTCAGATAGGTTCCCTTGCACTCTAGTGACTGCAAAAATGAAGTGAATTGGCAGCAGCTCAAGTGGTACTCAATCAAAGAAACACACAGTCCCCCATACAAACTAATTATGTCTGCAAGCAGACAGCTCTTAAAGAGACAGTACCAGAGGTTCTAAAAACACTCACTGATAAATGGCTTAAATGCCAAACACCATTCAGGCTTGGAGCATTCAAGCAAGCTCCTGGAAGTCTTTTGGGAACCCCCATTTGCAGGGGGGGTTACATTTACATAATTGCAGTTCCACAACCCTAAAATAAATCACTGCACTTGCTCGGTCACACTCCACTCCCAGACCCAACAACCCAGCTTGTTCAACTCTACTTCACAGTCACGTGCGCCCATGAGAAACAAAAGAAACAAATCGCAACTCACAGAAATAAAACACACACACACACAAAATTAGTTTGCTGTTAACAATCGTGTGCACCCTTCTCACTTGCCACCTTATGCACATGACCAGCCGCCTGCCCCACTCACCTCACACTTGCCACTTTTTTCTGTTAAACTAAACATTGCCAAATGACCAAATCATTGTATTATAAAAAATAACCAACAAGCTGTGCCTCTCAACTGTCTCACACTACCAGGAACAGTTCCTCATTATACTTCATAGAAGCCCCCTGTTCCACAGAGAGGACCTGTCCCACATTCAATGTTAAGATTTTAAATCAAAAAGCCATAAAAATTAATGTGAAAAATATACTATTCAATTAACAACAAACTTTGTGAGCGTGTAGGCACACATTTCAATAATGTTCTGAGCTTCTAAATTAAAGAGTTGTGTCCCACATTTTACCTTTTTGTTCCTCATTTTGAGGGGCAATGTTCCTCATTTGAAGGACAAAAGGTTGAAAGCAATGCAACAGGCTGCTGTACACGTACATGTTATATCTCAGGAGTCTGCAGAGGTTAAATTGGGCAAGAACTCAGTTGCACTTCCTCTGACACCTTTCTCCATTGACTACTATGGAGAATTCCACCTCTTATGCATGACAGTTTCACTTCCTTGAAATTTAGAGATCACAGTTCCACCTCCTAAACATTTCCAATTTAAAATTAGGAAGGAAGGGGGTTGAGTGGAATCAGGGGGTGATAAGGCAGAAGCACTAAACGATTACTTCTGCTCGGTATTTACTAAGGAGAAGAGGGGGGTGATACCCGAAGGGGAAGGGAGAGCAGAAACAGAGAGGCAGGGGGTGACAGATGGGGAAATCATGGAGGGAAGGGTTCTGGAGGGTTCGAGGGCACCGAGGGCGGACAAGGCGCCAGGCCCACATGGCATCCACCCCAGGGTACTGAAGGAGCTGGCAGAGGTCCTGGCGGGACCTTTGGCAGACCTATTTAATGTCTCACTACACTCAGGGTGTGTACCTCAGGACTGGAGGATGGCTCATGTGGTGCCCCTCCACAAGAGCAGCCCCAAGGATGAACCAGGGAACTACAGACCAGTGAGCCTCACATCCATTGTGGGTAAGCTGATGGAGACTATCCTGAAGGAGGGGCTGGTGGCCCTCCTGGAGGCCAAAGAACTACAGGACAACAGGCAGCGTGGCTTTGTAAGTGGCAGATCCTGCCAAACCAACCTGGTGGAGTTCTATGACTGGGTAACTAGGCAACTGGATGGGGGCCATGCAGTGAATGTCTTGTACCTGGACTTCAGTAAGGCATTCGACTCAGTGCCGCATGGGAGGATGGGAAGTAAGCTAGAAGGCACAGAGGCGGGTGCAAAACTGGTGAGATGGGTAGCAAACTGGCTTCAGGGAAGGCAACAGAGGGTGGTGGTGGGTGGGAAGAAAAAAATTACTCACCTTAGTAATTGTGTTTCTTCTAATGGAGTCTTGCTTTATTCTGACATTATGCAGTTAGCCCCAGCACTTGATCTGCTCCGGAGAGGAAAGAGTTAAATTCTATGCAGAGCACAGAACGTTGAGCTCGAGCTCAGTTCAAACTTCTGTCTGCTGCACTTTGAAGTGTAACCATCAGATTCTTACAAGCTAATATTAACTAACTAACTAACCCCACTATGTGGAAATTATAAAATTTACTAGCCAAATGGCAACTAAATATTTTGGATCCCACAAAAGACTCAAGTCGAGAAATCCAAAATCAAATCCAGGTAGTGAACAACTTATAAATATTAAAATAAGAACATACCCCACTCCCCCGTCTAAAAAGAGGGAGTGCCCAAATGCACCTCTGGGGTGCAACACTGCAACTGCCAGCCCACTTCCCAAAAAACAGGTTCTGAGAGGGGAGGCAGGGAGGGAGGTCAGAATACAGCAGGACTCCATTAGAAGAAACACAGTTACTAAGGTGAGTAATTTTTTCTTCAAACAACATGAACTCTTGCTGTATTCTGACATTATGCAGACTACCAAGTAGTACCTCCATGGAGGAGGGAATCAAACCTATTTTGGGAATAGGCTCTGCAGTACTGCTGTACCAAACTGAGCATCACTCCTAGCCTGGATATCCAGAGAGTAATGCTTGGTGAATGTATGGACTGTTTTCCAGGTGGCTGCTTTGCATATCTCTAGTAAAGGAATATCCCTGGCAGCAGCCAGAGAAGCAGCTCTACCTCTAGTCGAATGAGTCCTCAGGCCAGAGGGTGGTATTTTGCCTAGCTTCTCATAGCAGAATTGTATACAAGAGACAATCCACCTGGCAATAGTTCTCTTAGTGGCAGGTTTGCCCTTACCCACTTCCCCATACGTGAGGAACAACCAGAGGGAGTCAAACCTGTGTGCCTTAGTACCTTCAATGTAGTAACTAAGAGCCCTTTTAACATCCAAACTGTGTAATCTTTTCTCTCCTGAAGAAGAATGATCAGTGAAGAAAACCGCAAGAGACATGGATTGGTTCAAATGAAAATCTGAAACCACTGTGGGTAAGAACCTCCTATTGGTTCTAAGGACTACCTTATCTCTATGAAATGAGATAAAATCAGGCTCCACTGACAGAGCTTGTAATTCACTGATACGTCTGGCAGAAGTAATAGCTACCAGGAACACAGTTTTCCAAGTCAAGTGCTTAAGCTCTGCTGAAGACAAAGGCTCAAAAGGGGGTTGCATAAGCTGAGCAATGCAAACATTAAGGTTCCAGGCAGGGGAAGGATCCCTAAAGGGAGGATTGGTATGAAGCAATCCCTTGAAAAATTTACAGAAAACAGGATGAAATGCCAGTGAAGAAGGCTTTCCTACTGACAGAAAAGCAGAAACAGCTAACAAATGCACTTTGAGGGTAGCTGGTTTGAGGCCTAGGCCATTGAGATGAACCATGTAATCCAGAAATGTAGACAAGTCAGCAGTATCTGAAGATATATGTTTTTTTAGAACACCAAATGCTGAATCTTTTCCATTTGGAGTTATAGGTTTTTCTGGTGGCAGGTTTTCGAGGGGCTTTGAGAATGTCCAGAACCCCCTGAGACAGATGTAAACTTGCATACTCTAACTCTTCAAGAGCCATGCCTTGAGATTGAGAGACCGAAGGTTGGGATACCAGATCCTTCCCCGAGAAGAGATTAACAGATTGTGATTCCTGGGAAGAGATACGGGGAAAATTGACTGCTAGGGACAGCAACAGGGGATACCAAGGCAGCCTGGCCCAATCTGGAGCAATCAGGATCACTTTGCAAGATTGTGATCTTATCTTGACCAGGACCTTGAACAGTAGAGAAAAAGGAGGGAAGGCATACAGAAATTTCCCTTCCCAATTCAAAATCAGAGCATCCAGAGGGACTGAGCCCAAGACTGGGGGTCTGCAACAGAAGAGAGGAAGTTGGTGATTGTCTGGGGCTGCAAAGAGATCTATCTCTGGAGTGCCCATCATGAAAAATCACTTTTAACACTAGGGGATCCAGGGACCACTCGTGATGGCCCTTGGAAATCCTGCTCAATGCATCTGCTAGCATATTGTCCTTTCCTGGGAGGTGGACTGCTACCAGAGAGATCTGTAAGGAATAAGCCAGGGACCATATTTTCATGGCTTCCATGCACAAGGCTATAGACCGATTGCCTCCCTGTTTGTTGATGTACCACATGGTGGTGGTGGTGTCTGTCCTGACCTGAACCACCTTGTTCTGTACTGATTCCGAGAAGGCTTGCAGAGCCAGGTACACTGCCCTGAGTTCCAGAAGACTGATGTAGAGAAGAGACTCCTGAGTGGACCACACTACCTGGGCTGTGAGAGTCCCTAAGTGAGCTCCCCAACCCAGGAGAGAGGCGTCTGTGGTTAGAACCACAGAATGAGACTGAGAAATGAATGGGACCCCTTGCCTGAGATTGACCTAATCCTGCCACCACTGAAAAGCCTGGATCAGAGTCCGAGTCACTGGAACCAGTTTTGTCAGAGGATCTTTCTTCTGGGACCAAAAAGCCCTCAGATGAAACTGAATGTCTCTTATCTGAAATCTGGCCCCCCTTGACCACTGCAGTGGAAGCTGCCATGTGGCCCAGAAGCTGAAGAAAGTGCCTTGCTGGTCGAGAAACCAGAAGGTGGAAGGAAGAAGCCAGCTCCATGATGGCCTTCACCCTTGCCAATGGGAGAAATGCCCTTGCTTTGACAGTGTCTAGTTCTAACCCTATGAAAGTCAACAATTGTACTGGCTCAAGAACTGACTTGAGAAGATTGAGAAGGAAACCTAGAGAAGTGAGCACTTGCTGGGTCACTTTTAGATCTGACTTGACTTGGTCTGGAGACTGACCCACTATAAGCCAGTCATCCAGGTATGGGAATATGGAGATGTTTTTTCTCCTTAGGAAAGCCACTACTACTGCTAGGCATTTTGTGAACACCCTTGGAGCTGATGTTAGGCCGAAAGGCATTGCTTTGAACTGGTAATGGCCTGAAGGCAGTTCAAACCTGAGGTACTTTCTGTGGGAGCACCTGATGGGAATATGAAAGTAGGCATCCTTTAGGTCCAGGGAGGTTAGCCAATTGCCTGGCCTTAGAGAGGGAAGAATTATTCCCAGAGTCACCATTTTGAACTTCGGCTTTAACAAATGTTTGTTTAGGTATCTTAAGTCTAGGATGGGACACCACCCTGTTTTTTTCGAGGTAAGGAAGTACCTGGAGTACAGACCTTTTCCCCTGTGTATTGTAATAGCTTTCTCTATGGCCCTTAAAGCCAGAAGAGATAAAACTTCTGCCTCTAGGGCAATGATTTAGGAGATGTTTGCAAGTAGAAAAGATCTGACTCTCAGCTTTGGGAATTTTTTGAAGGTGAGAACCAGTCCCTGGCCTACTACCTCCAGGACCCACTTGTCTGAGGTAACAGACTTCCAGTCCTGGAAATAGTAGGCCAGCCTGCCTCCTACAGAAATGGGGGAGTCGACCCGGGCTGACACCTCAAGGTGTCTGCTTGGCAGGAGCCTTAGGCTGAGAGGTGGATGCAGCCCTGCTCATCCCCCTTCTGCCTCTCCCTCTCCCTCTGAAGAACCCCCTCTGAGATCCGAGCTGGCCGATTTGTCTTCTCTTTTTCTTTTTGATGGACCTGATCCCTCAGAATCAGCTCTCCTTTTGCTCGAAGGAGTCTCGCCCTAGTCAGAGGGCACTCCTTCTGGTTCGGTCGGAACCAAACCAGGCTGGCCATCCGGTTCAGCGGACTTCTCGGCCTCCTTTTCCCTAAGCCTGCCCAACCTTTTGTCCAGGGTGGCTTTAGGGAAATTCTTACAGATTTGGTAGTCTGATTCTAGGTGACTAAAACCCAGACAGTTAACACAAGTGGTGTGGGGGTCAGCCTTAGCAAAGGCCTCCTCGCACTCACTGCAGTGCTGAAACCCAGTGGGCCCGTTTTTTTTTCTTGGGTTTCTCAGACAAAGCCATTCCTAAACCCTTACCCTTTTTATGGCAACTGCCAGGCAAGACACCCTTAACGGTTTCTAACCATGTTACGGTATTTGAAAAAAAACCAGAAACACATTTTTTTTTTTTAAACCGATAAGGACTGGTACCTCACACTAATTTACCTGTAAAGAAAAGAGAAACAATCACTAAACAGAAACCGGTTCAGCCAAACCGGTCACACAAATTCAGTTTACAATTTCCACACGCTTTTTCTAGCCAAGTCCACTACCTATGCACTTATTGTACCACAGACAGGGATCTGAACCGAAAAACAAATGCGATAATATCGGTAAAACCAACGATTTTTAAACCGTGAACCGAGAGCGAAGGAGAAGTCTCCGGAGCGACTGTTCCGTAAGGTGGAGTAAAGAATCTGACGGTTACACTTCAAAGTGTAGCAGACAGAGGTTTGAACTGAGCTTGAGCTCAACGTTCTATGCTCTGCATAGAATTTAACTCTTTCCTCTCCTGAGCAGTTCAAGTGCTGGGGCTAACTGCATAATGTCAGAATACAGCAAGACTTCATGTTGTTTGAAGCTCTCATCCCCTAGGGTAGTGACGAGTTGTGTTCCGCAGGGCTCGGTGTTGGGACCAGTGTTGTTTGGGATATTCATTGCAGATATATCACTGAGCATAAAGAGCAAGATCAGTCTGTTTGCTGACAACACCAAGATGGGAGCAGTGGTGGACAACCTAGGGGGATGGTAGGGGTTACAGGATGGTCTGCCAAAGCTGGAAACCTGGTCAGACACCCGGCAACTGTAGTTCATTGCCAAAAAGTGCAAGGTGCTACATTTTGGGGGGGGGGACCCAAGGAGGAGTTACCAGCTGGGGGGAGTGCTGCTAGCTGAGACAGAGGAGGAGGAGGAGAAGGATCTGGGCGTGCTCATTACGGGGTCAATGAACAACTCAGCACAATGTAGGAAGGCAGCTGCAAAGGCCATCAAAATGCTGGGTTGCATGGCAAGGGGTATATCCTCAAAGGGGGGGGGAGTGATTCTGCCACTGTATAGATCATTAGTTAGACCCCACCTGGAGTACTGTGTGCCATACTGGTGCCCGTATCTGAAGACGGGCATTAAGTTACTGGAAGGTGTGCAGCGCAGGGTGACAAAGATGATCAAGGGGCTGGGGGACTTACCACATGAGAGGAGGCTGAGGGAGTTGAACATGTACTCACTGGAGGAGAGGAGGGACAGGGAAGATATGACTGAAACCTTCAAATACATGAAAGGAAAAAAACAAGACAGGTACGGAGTGGCTGTTCAAAGTAAGGGAAGGGAGGGACACCCAGGGCCATGAGACTGGAGGGAGGAAGGTTCAGGAGGGAGATGAGGGGACTCTTTTTTTACAGAGATGGTGGTAGCTGGGTGGAATGCGTTACTGGCAGAAGTGGTATCCAGTAGAACAGTGGACTGCTTCAAAAGGGGCTAGGACAGGGCAAGGGGGGGGGTCAAGAGAGGGGAAGGGTGGGAGGGAAGGGCAGCTGCAGAATACGGGGTGCTAGCTGCACATTCGAGCAGACTTGATAGACCACTAGGCCTTTATCTGCTGGCAAACTTTGTATGTTTGTAACCACTGAATCTGTGGCATCAAACTACAACTCAACCTTCGATTTCGTGGTTCTTTGCTGTTAAACAGAAGCCATCGTTGTCCAAACCATGTTGTTTTGCACAGTAGCCTGTTCATTATTCTCTATATTCTGAATGCATATGTATAAACTTTCTTAACCCTTAGGCTGCCGACAGAATTAGAACGTATAGGAATTTTGGACTGATATACTGTATCTGTCCACGGCCATGCAAGGGTTAACACTGACCCCAGGTGTGACTGAAAATGGGCCCATGGCTCAGCCACCTACCCAGTTAAAGTGATTTTTTTTTTCGAACTCTGTTTTTTTCCTTCCAGCTTGTGGAACTCTCTCAGGCATCCTGCAGTGCCCCCGACTCTACCTCCGTGCCTGAGAGGCCTCCTGAATCCTGGCACCAGCCAGGCTATCCCCCCTGGCTCTGAGCCCCCTGAGGTAGGGCCGCCCTATCCACCCAGGGCACTCTATCTGTAAATACAGGCCAGGCTGGGCTCGGCCCAGGTCAGGAGTGCAACCGGCATTGGAGTGTGGTCGGGTGGATGCAGCTGCTGTTGCCTAGCCACAAGCTGGGTTTTTTTCCTTTAGTTCCCTCGTCCCCCGCCCGGAGTTCAGTCATGCAATGACATCACGACATCGCCAACTCCGCTCCTCTATTCAACCCCCTAAGTGCACCGTCCACCCGTCTCCACTGGTGATGCTGTTGCATCGGGCATTCCCTGGATCCCTCCCCAGAGGAGAGGCCGTCCACAGATGCTCAATCCTCTCTCTTCCCCCTGCTGACCCCCGACGCCCCGGGCTCATTCCCTAACCCGGGTCGCCGGGGTGATGCAAGGTGTGCCATCCAGCGCCTCAACCCTCAGCGCTAAAGTGATTTTCTGACATAGTTTAATGGCAGCTGCCACTCATATATTGTGGTAGCTGCCCTCTGCAATAGTCCTTGTAGCCAGGTGTTAACATTCACTTCCTGGCCATTACTTTGTAATTTTGCTCAGAATTTTTGTATTGGGATATCCAGCCTGACCATATTACAGTGCCCCGGTCATGCTGACACACCCCCACGCTCAGGCATGTAATGACATGTGACTAGGGAGAGCATGGGGGCGCACCCCATTGAAATGAATGGGGCTCAATTTCTCATCGATTTTTACGCTCAAGAGTGGACAGTAGGAGATTAATGAAGGTCGCTGCTCAACTAAAAAGGCCCTTGTTAATCGAGCAGCGACCTTCATTAATCTCCTGCTGTCCACTCTTGAGTTTAAAAATCAAAGAGAAATCAAGCCCCATTCATTTCAATGGGGCGCTCTCCTTGGTCACACGTCATTACGTGCTTGAGCGCAGGGGCGTGTTAGCATGACCGGGGCACTGTAATACGGTCGGGCTGGATATCCCAATACAAAAATTACAAGTAAAATTACAAAATAATGGCCGGGACACAAATGTTAACACTTGGCTACAATGACTATCGCAGAGGGCAGCTACAAGACTAAGTGAGTAGCACCTTTTTATCAGAACATTCCTTTAAACAAGTAAAATAAAACAAAAATAATCAAAGTACCAGTGGTACTGAGAGGCATCACGCTGCCCTAAGCTAAAGCAGGACCCCACTGGAAACGAGATGTGGCATCCCAGCTAGGCTATCCTGTGTAAATACATTGTTAAGCACATTGAGATGCAGGGCATGAACAGTACTGCATAAATATAAAGGCTATGCTATTTTTCAGTCAAGGCACTACCAGTAGTTACATTTAGAGGTGGGCAAGCCAGAGCAGGCTCTAGCCTGGCTTGCGCTTAGTGCCTCCTGGCTCGGCTCGACTTGTCCTCTATAAGCAACTGAAAGCCAAAGTCAAGCCAAGCCAGTTATGGACAACATAAGCATTTTTCACAGCCTTAGTAGTGTAGTGTAGTGTCTGAAACGTTCAACTCCTATGTGTAGAATAGCCTGCAGTAGCCAGGGCTCGGCACATGTTTTGGCTCATAGAGTCAAGCCAGACCCCTGGCTCAGCTCTGGCTTGGCTCTAGGTAAAAATAATTCCTGGCTTGCCCACCTCTAGTTACATTAAGTATCAATGGTATTGAGATGTGGCAAAGACCATGTCACTATGCAGCTCACACCATAAACAGGCACACACTGAAGGGTAACATCAATCTTCCAAACACTTTCCTCCTACACATCTCAACAAGAAGTCACATCTCAGCTTCCATTAAAACTCATTCTATCTTGCGTGGCCATTTTGGGTCGGGTTAAGCAATGGATGGTTCCAACACCAGATGGCGCTACTTGTAAGAATGGGTTAAAAAAAAAAATAAATAAACATGCTATTACAACTCCCCAATTATAGCCAACACATGGGAGGGAGTGCAGGGTCAAACTCCTATGAAAACTACACACAATTAACTGACAACTCATTTTCACCCCCAAAGGGAATCCCTTCTTAACACTACTGCCTGAGAGCTAATACATTTAAAAATGTCTCTCTCGTTTACTTGTTGTAGTCAATAAAAGAGGTGTAATCATATAAATGTTAACAAGAAAGAACAACAAAATGAAGGATGCATAAATGATACAAAAAGGCAGCTACCTTCCAATTTGTGTGGTTTCTGTAAACACATGTACAATCAAATGCTATAAACCAAGCACAAAGCATCATGGGTATGCAAATACATATGTGTTGTAGTGGGGTGCAATCTGACAAGGAATTGATTAACTGGTGCTACATTCTGTTCGAAATGTCACTACTCTGGCCTCATCACAACTGACACACAATAAACTTAACGATCATCTTTAAAATTTGCACAAAAGAGCATGCATGATGGCAATCGCTTGCCATCTATAAAGGACACAGGACTGTGAAGCACACAGAGACTGAATTCAAAAACAAGTTCTTTTTCTCAGTTTCAAATATAGAATAATCAACGTATAAAGTGACCAAAGTATGGTGGTATTGAACACTTCTAATTGCTCACTCCCAGCCTGGAAATCCTTAACAGAACAGGAGATGCTAGCTATCTCTGCAGGAGGCACAGTGGAGCTCTGACTCTAATACAATCAGTGCCAGTGGCTCAGTAGGTAGCACACTTGGCTCTGGTGGAAGGTCATGGGTTCTAGCCCCACCCCAGGTATCCTTCAGATAACAAGTTAAACCATCCCATGGCACCTAACCAATGAAGAGATGCAGTAATTTTTTTTTTTACTAAAACAAACTCAAAACAGTAAACAATTTACAAAATCAAAACTGAAACATAAATAGTACAGAAAAAAACAAAATCATAATAAAACGGAAATAACAGGTTACTCACCTGTAACCGTAGTTTCGTGGAGTGGTATATGGTTCACATCCACACTCAGGCAGTTCCACTGCAATGCTGTTATTGGCCGGAACTTCTTTAAGCTAAACTCCTCCCACCACCCAGGTGGTCCTCATATTAGCATATTCTAGCTCTTCAATAGCCAGCCTTTGAGATTGAGAGACTGAAGGTTGAGGTACCAAACCCTCCCCTGAGAACATGTTAACAGATTGTGATGTCTGGTGAGGACTAGAGGAAAGTGGACTGCCAGAGACAGTAAAAGAGGATACCAAGGCTGCCTGGCCCAGTCTGGAGCAATTAGGATCGCTTTGCAGGACTGTGACCTTATCTTGACCAGAACTTTGAACAGCAGAGGAAAGGGGGGAAAAGCATACAGAAATTCCCCCGATCAATCCAAAAGAAGAGCATCCAGAGGGACTCAGCCCAAGACTGGGGGTCTGCAACAAAAAAGAGGAAGTTGGTGATTGTTTGGGGCTGCAAAAAGATCTATTTGAGGAGTGCCCCATCTTGAGAAAATCACTTTCAGTACCAGGGGATCCACGGACCATTCGTGGTGACCCTGAGAAATCCTGCTCAAGGCATCTGCCAACAAATTGTCCTTCCCTAGAAGATGGACTGTTATGAGGGATGTCTGTAGAGAGTAAGCTAGAGACCAGATTTTCATGGCTTCTGTGCAGAAGGCCATGGACCGAGTGCCTCCCTGTTTGCTGATGTACCACATGGTGGTGGTGTTGTCTGTCCTGACCTGAATCACCTTGTTCTGAATTGATTTTGAGAATGATAGCAGGGCTAGACAGACTGCCCTGAGTTCTGGAAGGTTGATGTGGAGCAGGGACTCCTGAGGGGACCACACACCCTGAGCTGTGAGGGTCCGTAAATGAGCTCCTGACCCCAAGAGCGATGCATCTGTGGTCAGAACCTGTGAATGGGGCTGAGCAACAAAGGGAACTCCTTTCCTGAGGTTGTAGTGATCCCACCACCACTGAAGGGCTTGGACCAGAGAGAGAGAGAGTCACTGGAACCAGCTTGGTCAAGGGATCCTTCTTCTGAGACCAAAAGATCTTAGATGTAACTGAATGTCCCTCATGTGGAACCTGGCTCCTTGAAACACTGCAGTGGAAGCTGCCATGTGCCCTAAAAGCTGCATGAAATGCCTTGCTGATCGGGAGACCAGAGGACGAAAGGAAGAAGCCAGGTCTGTAAGGAATTTTACCCTTACTTGGGGGAGGAAAGCTCTTGCCTGGATAGTGTTGAGCTCTGCTCCTATGAAAGTCAGTATCTGTACAGGTTCGAGGACTGACTTTGGAAGATTAAGGACAAATCACAGGGATGTAAGCAAATGCTGTACTATTTGCAGATGTAGCCTGACTTGGTCTGGAGACTGTCCCATAACGAGCCAGTCGTCCAGGTAGGGAAAAATGGATATGCTTTTCCTTCTTAGGAATGCAACCACTACTGCTAGGCATTTGGTGAACACCCCTGGAGCTGATGATATGCCGAAGAGCAATGCTCTGAATTGGCAATGGCCTGAGGGCAACTGAAACCTGAGGTATGTTCTGTGGAAGCACCTGATGGGAATGTGAAAGTAGGCATCTTTGAGGTCCAGGGAGGCTAACCAGTCGCCTGGCCTTAGTGAGGGAAGGATTACTCCCAGAGTCACCATTCTGAATTTTAACTTTAACAGGTGCTTGTTTAAGTATCTGAGGTCTAGGATGGGCCGCTACTCCCCTGTCTTTTTTGGGTCAGAAAGTACCTGGATTACAGGCCCTTCCCCCAAAGTGTTGTAGGAACTCTTTCTATGGCTCCGAGGGCCAAGAGAGAGGAAACTTCTGCCTCTAGGGCAACAGTTTCCAAGGTGTTTGCTGGTGGAAAGAACACGGCCCTCAGCTTAGGAAATTTTTTGAAACTGAGTGCCAGGCCTTGACTTACTACTTCCAGAACCCATTTGTCCGAAGTGATAGATTTTCAAGCCTGGAAGTAGTAAGCTAATCTGCCTCCTACAGGGATGGGGGAGTCAACCTGGGCTGACACATCAGGGTGTTTGCTTGGCAGGGGCCTGGGCTGAGAGGAGGATGCAGCTCTGCTCATCCCCCTTCTACCTCTCCCTCTAAAGAACCTCCTCTGGGAAAAAGGAGAGGAGGCCTGAGCTTGGAAGAAAGGCCTTTGAAAAGGCCTGCCCCTGCCCCTAGACTGCTGCCTCTGAGGAGTGGATTGCCTTTCTTTGGCTTGAGCACTCCTGCAGGTGGTCCTGTATTCATCCATCTTTTTCATGTAATTCTCTGTCTGCTCCCCAAACAGAGAATTACCTACAACAGGGAAATCCATGGTCTTAGCCTGGGTATCCTGTGATAGGCTAGTACATCTGAGCCAAGCCATTCTCCACAGAGCAACAGATGTAGCGATGACTCTAGATGACACATCACTGGAGTCGACAGCAGCATGAAATTGGATGTTTGATGCCTCAATCCCATCAGCAGCCACCTCCTCCAGCTCCTTAGCCAGCTGGGGGAGGCCTGCTTAGCCAGCTCCAAAACAGACTCCTACCTGGACTTTTGGAACCTGGCTGCATAAGCCATGTAGTTAGCCTGTCTGAGTCCCAAGGAGGATGCCAAATACTGCTTCTGGGCCATGGCATCTAGCTTCCTGGAGTCCTTATCGGGGGGGGGGGTGAAGCCAAGGGAATGCCAGCCTTATCACAGGCTGCAGTCTGTACTACCCCAACATGGCTGCAATGCTGATACAGGGACTCCGAACTTGAGCCTGAGAGCATATACCTCCCGTCCATACGTTTGTCCACTGGAGGCAGAGAATTTGGGGGTTTTAAAAGTTTATGTGTCTGTTTCCCAAAAGATTTATACAAGGGAATAGACAGCCTCTTGGAGTCTGGGATGTCCAACATCTCAACGAAATCAGGCTCTTCTTCCTCCTCAACAGCTTCATCCACAGGGAGCTGGAGGGTCTCAGCCACTTTCTTGTAAAACATAAAGTGGGAAGGAGACTCAGAAAGCCTAGGAGGGGAAACTCCAGAAGGTCTGTCTGGGGAGATGTCTGGTTCAATAGTCTCATCCAGACCTTCCACACCATCATACTCATCTTCTTCAACTTCCCCCTCTCATTCTGGGTCATAGTATTCCTCCAGAGAATAATCTGTAATCGGAGAGGCCAACTGAACCGAACGCCTACCAGCAGGGGCCGGTTTGGTCGGAACCAGACAGAGCGATTCTATAATGCTAATTGCCCGGGCAATTTTGTCGGCCGTCGGATGAAGGGATTCAGGATCCGAACCGGTCAATTTCTCCTTCTTTTTCCTTTTTGAAGGAACCGACCCCTCAGAGTCAGTTTTCCTCTAGCCCGAGGAAGTATGGCCCTGGTCAGAGGGCACTCCCTCAGGTTCGGTGAGAACCGAACCGGGCTGGCCATGTGGGTCAGCGGACTTCTCGGCCTCTTTATCCCTAAGCCTGCCCAACCATTTTTCTAGGGTGGTCTTAGGGAAGTTTTTACAAATTTGGCAGTCTGAACCGAGGTGTCAAACCCCAGACAATAAACACAGGTGGTGTGAGATCAGCCTTAGCAAAGGCCTCCACACACACACACACACAACAGTGCTGAAACCCAGTGGGCCCGTCTTTTTTCCTGGGTTTTTCAGACATGGCCACAAGCAAATAAACTTACCCTTTACACGGCTTCAGGCCAGGTAAGACTAACCTATCGGTTCCTCACCATGTCACGGGTGTTGGGGGAAAAAAAAACGAGAATGTGCTGTTGTTTTTTTTTTAGAACCGATAGGTACCGGAATCACCACAAGTACACACACACACACAAGTAACTGGTCGGTTCAGCCAAACTGACCACAAGAAATAAAGTTTACAATTTCCCCAGAAAACTCACAAAACTCTACAGTCCACTACCTATAACACTTACTGTACCACAGACAGTGATCTGAACCGAGAAAATGAGAGGAAATATTACGGTTTAAACCGACGATTTACAATACCGAACTGACAAGTGAGGAGCAAACTCCGGAGCGATTGTTCAATTAATCTGATGGTTACACTTCAAGTGCAGCAGACAGTGGTTTGAACCGAGCTCGAGCTCAACGTTCTATGCTTCCAGCATAGAGTTAACTCTTTCTTCTCCGAGGCAGTTCAAGTGCTAGGGCTAACTGCAATAAGTCAGAATACAGCAAGACTTCATGTTGTTTGAATAGTAGCTGCTAGGTTACAGCCTGTGTTACCAGCAATCGTACACCCTGACCAAAGTGGATTTTGTTCACTGTAGACAAGGAAAACATAACATCTGGAAAACCCTCAATATCATTCATTATTGGGCGAAATCTCATAAAGCACATGGAGCAGCTGTCCTTGCCTTAGATGCTGAAACAGCATTTGACCGTGGGGAGTGGGGGTATATGTTTGCTACTTTGCAAGAATTCGGAGTAGGGGACTACATAATGTCCATGCTCAATATTACCAACCTACATCCCAGTTACTAATGAATGGGTCCCTTTCCCCGGCCTTCTAGTTGCACCGGGGTACGAGGCAGGAGTGCGCATTGTCCCCATTCCTGTATGTCATGGCACTGGAACCCTTGGCAGCTGACCAGAACCTATTGAACCAGATCAAAGTGAGGGGCTTTGGCATGTGTAACCCCTATATGGCGCTATCCCAGGGGCTACTACCCCTGCCTGATTTGCCACTAACAGGTTGAGGGGCCTGGATCCAATGGCGGGTGCCTCCACCCAGAGGTCAGGGTTTGCAATAGTTAAACTAACTTGGTCACAGCCCTCTGGGACACTGCAACCCCCCTTTCTTCCCACTAGTGGCCCACACAATATATCAGAATTACCTTCACAGTATACACTTACCCCAGGATTGGTTCCGGCACTGGGACCTCCTGTGAAATGAGATACAGTGCAACAATCACAGTACAGTACTTTAACATAGACAAATACCTCCAGGCAGTATAACTTTGCTGAAACAAGCAGCTCTGATTTATTTAGGGATATAACAAGGACAGGGAAATCAGGTTAATTAGCTTATCACTCTAATAATCTACCTATGGCTCTGTGCACAGGCCTATCCCTATCAGTTACTGTCCCTGGGTACCCAAGCCCTAGTGGCTAGTCAAACCGTGGCAGCTGGTAGGGCCCTTTCACACACAGAAAAGGAAAATTAAACAGTCAGCAGTACAGTAATTCCATTTGGATTTAATGTGGCAATTCAACAGGGAGCGACCTGAATTAGTACTCACGACCTCCAAATAAGATAGGGTCCTTCAATATCAGCAGGGCTACTCTTGAGCTCAAAGAGACTCTTCACACATTTATATGGTAAAAAGAGAGTACTATACCAGGCAGGCTGCTTCTCTATCGATCGCAATTACTGCACAATACCAGGAGAACACACAGCAGATTCAGTTCCTGACAGACCGAGTGCAATTCAATAATTTCTCCAGTCTTCTACAGGGTGAGCCTGGTTTCTACTCTTCAGAGATCCTCTGATTCTTTTCACAGGGCCAGATTCAGTCCTAACAAGCAGTTACACAAGCTGCAGACCGGAACTCTGGGCCTTACACACGTTTTTGACTAAAACTGCACACTGAAAAGCACAGGGCTCCTTCCTTCTTCACTGCCAAAGCTCAACTGAAACTCCAACCGACAAAATCAGGCACTTCCTTTGAGTTCCTCCCAGTTCTTGACTGGATTGGCTGTCACCACAATAGACTGCTGCTGTTGGTCCAAAAGGCACTGAAGTCTAAACTACATCTCCCAGAGTCACTGCCCATATAATCCTCTTGTGGCTGGCTCAGATTATGAGTCCAAGTTCTGATTAGATCCAAGGCACCATTTTAGAGCTAGCTTACCCCACTGATTGGTCCAGTTCAGCAGTTCAAAACCAGAATGAGGAACTAGGCAGACACTGTTCTGACTGCAAAGAAAGCAGGTTAGACAAACTGTAATTTCATTATCACTCTAAATGGTTTCTGGCAAACAGTTACATCTTTCAGATAGTTCCTTTGCACTCTAGTGACTGCAAAATGGAGTGAATTGGCAGCAGCTTGAGTGGTACTCAATCAAAAAACACACAGTCCCCATACAACTAATTATGTCTGCAAGCAGACAGCTCTTAAAGAGACAGTACCAGAGGTTCTAAAAACACTCATTGATAAATGGCTTAAACGCCAAACACCATTCAGGCTTGGAGCATTCAAGCAAGCTCCTGGAAGTCTTTTGGGAACCCCCATTTGCAGGGGGGTTACACCCTTCCTGGCCTGGGAAAGCTTGACGTCCACGTCAAGCAAGTACCACCATAAGTTTCAACTGCAACCATATACATTTGCATTAGGCTCGCACGTGTAATCATCAGTCAATATATCATTTTACCAAGAACACATTTCTGAAATATTGCAGTACGTCACTCTTTACACAGTATTACATACACATTGTACCATAACTCAAGTTATTACCTCTTGTACATGAAACCTGAAGAGAGGGGGCCTTCCTATCAGTTACCTGGGCTGGGCGGGCAAGGCACCATATTAGAGGGCAACACAAGTAACTTGGTTAGCACTGCGCTCAGTTTGGGCAATGAGCTCGGGGACACATACACTCCTTTATGGACAACATTGAGAGGCAAATCCACAGGCCTCCCAAGGGAATCATAACTGAGGTGCACCACAGGCTTTACAGCTCGACCAGTCTTTCTAGGGGAACTGTTATAGTCTCTGCACTCTGAGCCTCATTTTCAGCACTGTCCTCACTTGTCAGGGTCTCCATTGGGGTAGAGGGCTAGAACTTGGGGCACTTTCAGCTCCAGGAGTTACAGTTTCTGAGTCCACAACATTTGGCTACGGGAGAGCTTTCGGACACTGGCGGTGGACTGTCAGGGCCTCAAAATACTCTTCTTGTTCTGGTGTATCACCAGTCTGACCCAATCCATCATTTTCCTCCCTGAAAGCTCAAACAGTTCAACCATGCACAATGATTCCATTTCATCTGATCTGATGCTTTGCACTTCACTTTCTGGGAGCATTGGCTCCAGGAACAAGCTGGGGCTTGGACAGTCCAGAAGGCCCAGCTTCATCTCCAGTATTAACTAGGGGATTGCCCAAACAACTGACTCAGTTAGTAAGAAGGATAGTATTCAAAGTCACTCTCACTTTCTTCCGATATGGACTGACAGTCATGCTCAACTGGGACTTGTGGAGGGAACACTTTAACTTTGCTTCTGTAGGTGCAGACTTTCTTGATCTTTTCTTAGCAGCAGCTCTAGTCACTGGTCCAGAGGGGCATCTTCTAGGGCTCAGACTCAATTAAGATTTGTCCAATGAGCAGTAAATGATTTCTATGCATTGTTTTTACATCTTTTGAATTATTCTCAGGCCTTACTTTGTACACTGGCAGATCATCTAGTTTGCCCACTACAATGTGAGGGAGATGGTGCCATCTGTCAGCAATCTTGTGCTTGCCATGCATCCCAGATTTCTTAGCAATACCGATCTCCCTCCTGGAGTTCCTGTGCTTTCACCTTTTATCATACCTTTCTTTGTTGGCCAGATTTCTTTTGGCAGCCATGGTTTGAGCCAGTTAGTACGCATGAGTTAGCTGGGCCTTTAACTTTGCACATACTGTAAATAGTTGTCCAGCTTGAACCCCATCAGGAGAGACCCCAAACACACATCTACTGGTAGTCGAGCTTCTTCCAAACATCAGGCAGTAGGGGAGAATCCAGTGGCATCACTTTGGTGCAGTTATAAGCATGTACCAGGGTGCTAATTTGTTGGCTCCATCTAGGCTTGTCCTTTGGGTGCAGGGTGCCTAGCATATCTAGCAAGTGCGGGTTGAAACGTTCAGGCTGTAGGTCCCCTGGGGTGGTAAGGAGTGGTTCTGACTTTCGCACTCCCCACAGAGAAAGCATCTCTTTGATCAGGCGACTCTCAAAGTCTCTCTTGATCAGAATGGATTCTTTGTGGAGCCCCATAGTGAACAAAAAAGTTTTCTACAAGTACTTTGGCCACAGTGGATGCTTTCTGGTCTTTGGTGGGGAAAGCTTGGGCATATCTCGTGAAATGGTCAGTGACCACCAGCACATTACTGATATTTCTTTGATCTGACTCCAAACTCAGAAAATCAATACAGACCAGCTCCATGGGTGCACTGGTGGTGATGTTAACAAGGGGGGCAGCCCTCTGGGGCAAAGCTTTCCTGTAGCAGCTGACTACAAGTTCGAATGTGGTGCTCCACATCAGCCCCATCTTAGGCCAATAGAATCTGGATCTCACCAAGTCAAGTGTTCTGTCTATACCAAGGTGCCCCATGTGGTTGTGCAAGGACATCAGTACTGAGTCTCGAAGGCAGTGGGCAGCACTAGTTGTTGTTTGTCTACTTGTCCCTCTCTGTCTACTGTTTCTCTGTATAACAGTTTATTGATCAGTTTCAACTTAGGACCTTCTTTGTATAACAGTGCAGTTCTCAAATCAGTGGGCGTAATTTGGACACATCTTTTCCTGCATAGAGGGCTTCTAAAGCTGCTTTGATCATGGGATCAGGGATTGAGCCCGAATACTGTCATTGTCCAGCTGAGGCAGTGCACCAATGTCTATTGCAGAAAAGTGGCAATAAGCAGCAGGTATGCAATTCTCAGAGGGTCCCAAGCAATCCACCATGCAGTCCACTGCGTCCGTGGACATTTGTTCCTCCCTGTCAAACTTCCGGCAGAGTGCCCGAATGTCAGGTTCTGCCAATCGGACCCAATCATTCTGGGGAACAGGCCTCCGGGAGAGAGCATCAGCATCTATGTGGTTCAGACCTGCTCGGTATTCGAGAGCATAGTCATATGTAGATAATGCAGAAAGCCACCTATACCAGTGGCATCCAACTTAGCTGAGGTCTGCACATAGGTCAAAGGATTATTGTCAGTTTTACTAGTATTTTAGCCCCATACAAGTACTCATGGAATTGGTCAACAATAGCCCACTTCAAAGCTAGGAACTCTAACTTATGTACAGGATAGTTCTTTTCGGATGGGGTCAGACTTCTACTGGCAAAGGCCACTGGTCTCAGGCCATTCTCGTGCTCTTGGTACAACACAGCCCCAACCCTTGCAAGCTAGCATCAGTGTGCAGGACGTAAGGTTTTCTTGGATCGGCATAGGCCAGCACTGGAGCATGGGTAAGTTGATATATGATCTCATGAAAGCAGTCTCACAATCAGGGTCAAGCGGGCCCCAAATACTTCACTCGGATGAAAATACACTCTTTCAGTCTTGAGGATGCTGACTTTTGAGTATTTTTTGTGGGTTGGGGATACCCTTGAGTAAGGTTAAGTAAAGGGGATCACTCTTGAATAGTCCTTGATGAGCGCCGATAATAACCACAGAATCCCAGGAATCTTTGCAGTTCTTTTAGATTTTTGGGCTGTGGCCAGGTGGTCAAGGCCTCAACTTTACTTGGGTCGGTCTCTATTCTCTCGGTGGATACTATGTGTCCCACATCTTTACTGATGTTTGAAAGAATTGACACTTATCAATGGACAGTTTAAGGCCAAAGTCCTCCAGTCGGTCCAATACCTTAAATAATCTGCTCTCATGTTCCTCCAGTGAGCTGCCAAACACAATAACATCATCTAGGTATACCAGGCACTCTAGTAAGTTCATGTCCCCACTGCACGCTCCATCAATCGTTGAAAGTGGCTGGGGCACCTGAAATCCTAGGGCATCCTCATGAATTCATAGAAGAAGCGGACAGATAAAGGCCGTCTTCTCACGGTCCTCTGGGGCCATCGGGATCTGGTAGTACCCACTGCGGAGATCCAGCACAGAGAACCACTTGCTCCCGTTTAGGCAGTCCAAAGCATCCTGAATGCGGGGCATTGTGTACTGATCAGGGATAGTCCCGCCGGTTTAAGGTGCAATAATCCACACACATCCTTACTGTTCCATTCTTTTTCCTCACTACCACAATGGGGGAAGCACAAGGGCTTCTGGATTCTTGTATTACACCAGCAGCTAACATCTCTTGCAGATGCCGTCTCCATCATCTATGTCAGCAGGTGCCAGGCGTCGAGACCTCTCATGAAATGGTCTTTCGTCATGCAGCGGATATTGTGCTCAGCTCCTTGCACGCATCCTACATCCCATTCCTTTAAAGAAAACACCTGTCTCTCTGGGCAAGCTTCTCACTGATCCTCACTTTCCATTCCAGCTGGCAGCGGAGTCGCGAATCAAACAAGTCAGGCGTTACTCTGTCATTCTTCCTTGAACTCTTGCTGCTGGGTAGCACTGCAGTGTCTGCACAATGCACATTAGCCAGGATGCAACCTCTGTTTACTCGAATGTCTCTTTCAGACACATTATGAACTTGGACCATTACCCTTCTGGCATAAGCATGGGCTCTAGCGGCAAAATACTAAGCTTGACCAGCAGTCCCTCTGGCAATTTTCCATCGCCTGGTGCATCCAACATTAATATTTTATTCTTAACATCCTTTCTGATATGGACCTCTCCCTGTAAGGTACACTGGGCATTGGCGCCAGGATCAGAGACTCAGGATCCTTCTTCCATACAATTCCGACCGGTTCCTCTGGTTCTGTTTTTCAGCATCTCTCTGTGCCTCATAGGCCTTCTTAATTAAGCAGAACTCTTAAAGCTCTACTAGTCTTTGACCCTGTTTTCATAACACAACTGTGCCAGCCTTCGAACATATGAGCATTTGTTCCAATCAACAAAGGGACACCATCATACAGTCCAGTGGGGGACACACTAAGGCTAGGGTCTCTACTTGTTCGGCCACTCCAGCCACGGAGGTGGGAAAGACAGCCAAATTCGGATAATACCGGAATAGGGGTAGGCCTTCTCACTTAACCCCATACATGCAGTCCTTCTAATGGTTGTAAAAGTACGTCTGACAAATGCTTCTGATACCAATCCTGGAACATAATTGTCACTTGGGAGCCACTGTCTAATACAGCTCTTGTAGACACTCCATTCACCTTTACAGTGGTCTCCATGGAGGGACCCACTATTCTGGACCAGTCTGGAGAGGCGGTAGTGGGGGCCTGGGCAACTGACCTTGCCACAAAAGGACGTGAATTAGCATTTTTGGTGCCCTCACTGGGATCATGTCGTGCACCCCTTAACCACTGATTTGTTCTCCGAAGCTCTCCTTGTAGCCTATATGCAACTTTGCCAGTGTCTTTTGGGGACTGGCATTCCCTTTTCATGTGCCCATCTTTCCCACAATTATAGCAAAACATACTTTCTGGAGTTTGAGCTGGCCGAGGTGCCACACTGGGAGCCAGGCGGGGTATTACTAACTGGAAACCTGGGTGCCATCTCTGTCTCTTGACATGATAAGCATTTGGAGACATCTCGTCAGTTTCTCCACTTCCATGGTCAAGGAATTGAGTTTGGAGCTGTTATCAGCAGGAGATACATGGGTGGGTACCCCCACCCCCCATAGCAGATGCAGTCGGATATAGGTCAGGGCCCGACTTGCAGGCGTGGCCTTCATAAAGGGACTATTTTGAATTCGGATCTCTCTCAACAGTTCGCCCCATTGTGGCATATCTTTTCCTTGTCAGAGCACTCATTGACTGTCAACCTCTGCCCTGAACTTCACTTGATGGGTCACCCTCAGTCACTCGGATCGTAGCCACAGCTGTTGGTGCAGGTCCCTCCGAGAGTCGCCTTTTCTCAACTCCTCAATTTCTCTCATTAACTCATCATAGGAGGTGGGATTCCAGTCGATTTGCCAGGCGTAACTGAAGCAACAGCAGTTCTGAGAAGGGGCAGACTTAAGGATTCTGTCCAGTCTGGTTCGGTCCAGTTCAATCGCTGGCAAACTACCCTTTCTGAGGTATTCTTGCAACAATTTTTCCAGCCGAGAAGACATACACAGACAACAACTCCCTTGGTACTGTTGTGCATTTCTTACTCTCCACCATAGGTCCTCATCAGAATCTGGGCTCCCATACACATTCTCCAAGGCCTCAAGATAGGCCTGTACAGTCGCTTCAGGGTTACTGGCCCGTTTAGCACAGATGGTAGCCAGGGCAGGACCCGGGGCTCTCACTAACCCTCTTTCGCTCTTAGCCTTCCGAGCATTGCCATTCTAGCACTTGGGGGGCAACATAGTCTATCCAGGTCTCCCAGTCATCCTCCCCTTTGGGGGTGGGGAGGGTGCCAGAGAAGATCCTCAACCTTCGGTAAGAGTCGTGACTAATGGCAGGTGCTGAAATAGGAGTCTGCATTGGTTCAGCCACCATTACGGGCACTGGAGCAGGAGAGGGTGTTGGGGAGGAACACCCCCAGGTGGCAGAATAGTTTCTTCAAGTCCTCCACAGTTTTCCCTTCTCCAGCAACCATTTAGCAAATTTCTCCTCAAAGTTTCAGATAGTGCTGGGGCTGATTCCCCAGGTCTTTACTGTCCTTAGTTATCACTCTCCAAGCAGTGAGGGCTCCCTCTGGGAGTAATGGTCTGTGGCACTTTGGAGCTATCTATGGGATCCTTAAGCTCTACTAGGGCCAGGAAAGTGTGGGTGAGCAGATTAGCATGCCGACCCACCACCACAGGGTTTTGTAAACCTTCCACCTTGGAAAGTACTCCTGCACAGTGTCCGTTGATACCCAGGGGATGTCCAGGATAAGCATAGCATTTTGGGGTCGATCTCCTCCCAGTACACCACTCCACCAGCTGGTGCACAGCCACTTCTGTCGGGGTACCCATTTTTTCTTAACAGTGGTTCATAAATATGCCACTAGAGGACACACAATCCCAGCGGTGAGCCTCCAAGATGTAACCCCTATATGGCTATCCCAGGGCTACTACCCCTGCCTGATTTGCCACTAACAGGTTGAGGGCCTGGATCCAATGGCGGGTGCCTCCACCCAGAGGTCAGGGTTTGCAATAGTTAAACTAACTTGGTCACAGCCCTCTGGGACACTGCAACCCTTTCTTCCCACTAGTGGCCCACACATATATCAGAATTACCTTCACAGTATACACTTACCCCAGGATTGGTTCCGGCACTGGGACCTCCTGTGAAATGAGATACAGTGCAACAATCACAGTACAGTACTTTAACATAGACAAATACCTCAGGCAGTATAACTTTGCTGAAACAAGCAGCTCTGATTTATTTAGGGGGATATAACAAGGACAGGGGGAAATCAGGTTAATTGGCTTATCACTCTAATAATCTACCTATGGCTCTGTGCACAGGCCTATCCCTATCAGTTACTGTCCCTGGGTACCCAAGCCCTAGTGGCTAGTCCAAACCGTGGCAGCTGGTAGGGCCTTTTCACACAGAGAAAGGAAAATTAAACAGTCAGCAGTACAGTAATTCCATTTGGATTTAATGTGGCAATTCAACAGGAGCGACCCTGAATTAGTACTCACGACCTCCAAATAAGATAGGGTCCTTCAATATCAGCAGGGCTACTCTTGAGCTCAAAGAGACTCTTCACACATTTATATGGTAAAAAGAAGTACTATACCAGGCAGGCTGCTTCTCTATCCCGATCTAATTACTGCACAATACCCAGGAGAACACACAGCAGATTCAGTTCCTGACAGACCGAGTGCAATTCAATAATTTCTCCAGTCTTCTACAGGGTGAGCCTGGTTTCTACTCTTCAGAGATCCTCTGATTCTTTTCACAGGACAGATTCAGTCCTAACAAGCAGTTACACAAGCTGCAGACCGGAACTCTGGGCCTTACACGTTTTTGACTAAAACTGCACACTGAAAAGCACAGGGCTCCTTCCTTCTTCACTGCCAAAGCTCAACTGAAACTCCAACCGACAAAACCGAGCACTTCCTTTGAGTTCCTCCCAGTTCTTGACTGGATTGGCTGTCACTCACAATAGACTGCTGCTGTTGGTCCAAAAGGCACTGAAGTCTAAACTACATCTCCCAGAGTCACTGCCCATACAATCCTCTTGTGGCTGGCTCAGATTATGAGTCAAGTTCTGATTCGTCAAGGCACCATTTTAGAGCTAGCTTACCCCACACTGATTGGTCCAGTTCAGCAGTTCAAAACCAGAATGGGGAACTAGGCAGACACTGTTCTGACTGCAAAAGAAACAGGTTAGACAAACTGTAATTTCATTATCACTCTAAATGGTTTCTGGCAAACAGTTACATCTTTCAGATAGGTTCCTTTGCACTCCTAGTGACTGCAAAATGGAGTGAATTGGCAGCAGCAGCAGTGGTACTCAATCAAAGAAACACACAGTCCCCATACAAACTAATTATGTCTGCAAGCAGACAGCTCTTAAAGAGACAGTACCAGAGGTTCTAAAAACACTCATTGATAAATGGCTTAAACGCCAAACACCATTCAGGCTTGGAGCATTCAAGCAAGCTCCTGGAAGTCTTTTGGGAACCCCCATTTGCAGGGGGGTTACACATGCAAGGCAAGCACAAACTGGCCCTATTTGCTGACGATCTACTGTTATATTTGCAGAATCCAGTGGAAAGCCTCCCTTGTGTTCAAGCACTCCTGGGAGAATATGCATCACTATCAGATGCACAAAATTAACTGGTCGAAAAGTGAAATCCTCCCGGTAGGGGACCAAAACAGAAGGGCCCTACTTAACAATGCCCTAAGTGTTCAAGTAGTCAAGAAAATTAAATATCTTGGGGTCTATATTTCCTCATGTATCCCCAAGCTGTTCACCCTAAACTATGAGGCTCTGCTAAGAAAAATATCACTAGAATGTGAAAGATGGATGAACCTCCCCCCTCACACTGTATGGTAGAATTGTCACTGTTAAAATGATGATCCTACCCCAGTGATTATACTATTCCAATCACTCCTGTGCCATATACCAGACAGGTTCTTCAAGGCACTTGATACCGTATTGCACAGATTCGTCTGGCACAGGGAAAATGCACGGATACGCAAGAGAATCCTATAACAACTGACCCCCAAGGGTGGTGCAGGTTTGCCAAACTTCAAACTCTATTACTGGGCGTCTCAGCTAGCTTTTTTACTGGTGGGAGCAGATCTTGTGCTTCCAGTATGGATGAGCATCAAGGGAGCTGGGGGTTGGGGACCTACACAGAGACATCCTCACCTCCACCCTGCAACCTAAGGGAAGCAGGGGAAAATGTACCAACCCATTCACAGAAACACTCCCGAAGGTGTGGAAAGTGGCCCACGAATATATTAAACTCAAGATGATCATCCCCCAATTTGCATATATCTGGTCAGCACTGAAAAGCACCCACCCCCCAATACAAAGTATTCCTCCATGGAGATTTACTCTGTTGGCAGAGGAAGGTGCTAAGGCAAATCATGCAACTATATGAGGGAGGGAGACCCCTTGAGTTCAGTGAGTTGCAACAGAGGTGGCAGCTGTCACTGGGGGACCTCTCCACATAACCGGTTTGGCAGAGATTAGAGGCTATCCAGATCTTCCCTCCAGGGGGACCACAACATGACCCATTCGCTGAGGAGCTGTTCAGGCTCCAACCTCTGACTAAACCTCTTTCTATATTCTACGGTACACTAATGGGGGAGAAAAGGATCCCACATTATGCCTCTGGGAGACCTGGGAGGGAGACCTAGGGGTAGAAATGTCCTCGGAAATATGGTCAGGGGCACTTCAACATCTCAACTACTGTTCTAGAAACAATAGGCTGTGCCAAACCCAACTTAACATTCTATATAGGGCATACATCACTCCAGTTAAAAGGCACACTTACGGTGCAACAGAATCTCCTAAATGCCAGGCTGAGGATGGTACCTTCCTACATATGACACTTATGTGCCCTAGAATACAGACTTATTGGCACAAAGTACACAGAATCATGACTCTGGTACTGGGTGTGCCCCTCCCCCAAAGTCCCCAGTAGAAGAAGCCTGGGTGGAGACTTACCCCTCTGATCACTGGCTTTAGTGAACACACGTTCTGCTTTGGCATAGTGCTGGATCTCTGAACCCCCATCACCACCACCACCACCACCATACGGCAGTGGGCCAACAATCTGCTTAATTATCTCAAAATAGAGAGAGATGAAAGGAAAGTGGCAGGTGCAGGTATGTCCCAAGTCTTTGACCGAGTATGGAGTAAGCTGAAGCGCACGCTGGAGAAGGGCATATTCCCATGACATGCTGAGAGCCATACAATCCCTCAGTACTCATCCCAGACCGTTCCAGTGCCTATTTAAGGCTAGGTCTGACAGCCCTGGTCCCCGCCTGTGAGAATGACAAATGTCAAAGACTGGTTCTATTGACGCTTTAAAACTGTTTTTGTTGCCCTCAATCCTTTGCTTTTGCATGTAATATATTAAATGTATCCAATAATGTTTTGGGGCATTAGTTAAAAGCCTCACATGTTTGTATTTGTTACAGTTTGCTGACTATACAATAAAAATATTTTACAAAAAAAAACAGTGGACACTAAGAAAGGAAAAAACAAGCATATTTCAACACTGAAGAAAAGTACAGCAGGGCGATAAGAAGACTGCACAAATTACCAACTTTCAATTTTACAGAAAGGGCAAAGGCAAGGTTTATGTTTACCTGAACATATGTATTTATAAAGAACAGAAGGAAGCTAAACCCAGAAAATTCCTGAAATCTAACTGGAATCATGTATAACAAGTATGTTTATTTCTGAAATGTCCTCAGCTCATTGGTATGCAAGTTTGTGCACAGAGGTGGAAGGTTTAATGCTGAGTGGAGCAGCTGAACTTCACTCTGTAAAGCAGAAAGTGGTACCTCACACAGTTGTTAGTAACTAGCATGGCAAAAAGTTTCAGTGGCATTCACCTTACTCCTAATCTTCTGTCCTCAAGCCTTGCTTTCTCTTTCTTGTCCCCTCCCTCTACCCACCCACCACTTAATTTAAAACTTTTCTTTTTTTTCTTTTCATTTTATTCTTTCTCCTCCTACCCTAGCTGCCGGCCACCCGTTACTTTCAGTCTGGTCACGGACCACTGACTTCCACCCCCCATATTGGCCTCGAGCCCTCCGATACCCGTGGCTTACCCCCCACGGTGTGGCTGCGGCACTCTGCCTGCATGCAGTCATCGGACTAGGTTGGAGGGCTGGCCTGGGGGCTAATTGAAAGCCGTGGCGAGCTTCATTTAGGGCGGCCGGCAGCTTGTCCATTTTCGGCTTTTTCGGAGGGAAGCAGGGTCGTGCAATGACGCGGCACGTCCTGCCCCGCCTCCAGTACGTGCTTGTGCCAGCAGCTGCGTGACTCCTGGCCTCTACCAGGGGTCATCCGAGCTCCGGACACCTCCCCTCCCTCCCGGAGAGGAGAGCAGTCCCTGGGGACGCTCCATCCTTCTCCCCGGCCCGGCCCTCCAGCGACCCAAGTCCGTTCCCAGTTGGTCGCGGCGTCGCATGAGGAAATCCAACGCTGCGCCGGCAGACCGGCCTTAAACTTTCTCTCCTCAGCTGCCCTACTTCGCCTAGGGCTCCATGTGCGGCTGTAGCTGCCCCCAGCCTGCTAAGCAACTAATGGTATGAAGTTACAAACTGAGATGCCCTGCCCAGATAATACCTGCCCGTTTCACATTTGACACCTTTTTTAGTAGCCACCCCCCCGCGTCACACTCAGAGCTCGGCACCTCGACTGCCAGAGTTAACTCCTAATTCCTCTCTGGGACACTGAGTGCTGCTAATTTTTTTAAATTAATTTCCCTACCCATGCTCACTCTGATTTATTGGCAATTCGGACGTAGTCTCCCTTACAGTAATGCAGCAGTGTGCTCCACTTTGAGTATGTGTAAAACAAATGTAGTTGAGCCTGCTCCAAACTTTAGCAATTATTTTAAAATTAGTCTGCCGATCCTGAAGTAGCCTTTGATAGACTGTAGTTATATGGAGCCTGTAGTTCTGAGCTAAGGAGCCTGCATATTTCATCAGTAGCTTGCTGATTATACTGAAGCTGCCTGTAGATTTGTATAATTGAAATACTGCATCCTTAGCAAAGCAGCCAGCAGCCCTGTACCTGTTGTCTGATTTTTTGACCTGCCCCACCACCTCCTCCTCCCAGGCCTCTTTTAAATACACAATAGCTCTTCCCACCTCTGAGAAAGATGGTCTCAGTTGGGCAGTCACTTGGCACAGTTGGCTGCTCTTCTTACGTAAAGGGGCACTCTCCTCTCAAGATGCACATGTGCTCTCTCAAAGCTAACCTTCTCCCTTTAGCTGAGTGCTGTGTAACCTACAAGCCTTGGTCACCCATGCAGCTAACAATATTATTTTCACCTATCTACCGCGAGCCTGCAAAAACTTCTGGTATAGTTAGCTTATGAAGACAAAAATGCCTTGCACAACCATGGCTCCTCGATTACTACTAGGTATGCTTATTTATTCCCTGATACCCTGTTCTGCTCCTCCAAAAGCAGCAGCAGCTTCTATAAATGCTATTGCAAATGCCCCCTATCCTGATATTGTGAATCTGCTGCATTGTTTACCCTCGATGGAAACTACTATCTTTATGTGCCCCATGGCACCCAATCTTCACACCATGGGAGGTTCACCGAACAAGTGATTCTTACTCGACGCGTTTTACACTAGTGCGTTATCTCCATCAAGGTGTTGCTATCTGCTTCTCTGGGCCTTTTTTGGGCCTCGCACTCCTCAGACACTGCAGCATGCCTGTACCTATAAAAGGGGAAGAACGTGTCTCATACTCATTGCTTTTTCTTTTCATAACAGTTTTTTTCAGCAGGTCAGTGGAGTTGCCATGGGTACCAAGATGGGTCCCAGCTTTGCTAATCTGTTTGTGGGTTGGGTGGAGGAACGTTTTTTTCTCTCATTCACAGGGACTGTGCCTGAACTCTACAATCACTACATTGATGACTGTGTGGGGCCACCTCCTGCTCCAGGGAGACCCTCCAAGTCTTCCTTGACAAGTTTACCACGGCCCATCCTTCCTTCAATATACTGTTGAAGTATCCTCCTACACTGCCTTTCTGGATATCCATCTGTCAGTCCAGAACACTGGTCTGAAGACATCAGTCTATTACAAACCCACTGACTCTCACAGTTTCTCCTCCACAGCTCCTTCCATCCTAAACATGTCAAAAATGGCCTGCCTTATTCACAGTTTCTTAGACTTCGCAGGTTATGCAGTGAAGAGGATGATTTTGCTGAGCAGACCCAAAAAATGTGTAGTTTTTTTATCAACAGGGGATACCCTAAAAGCACAGTGGACAGAGCACTCTCCCGGGTCAGTAACATGCCCCGTAACCTTGACCCCCGGAGGAAGGATACTGTCACACAAGAACAATGGCGAATTCCACTAGTTCTTCCTTTCCATCAGAGCACACCTTCTCTTCACAGGATCATCACTAGTAACTTTCCCATTTTGCAAACTGACCCTAACATTGGTGCTTCCTTTACAGAACCACCTATTGCCTCCTATCGCCGGTCACCTAACCTGCAGCATCTCCTGGTTAAAAGCAGCCTACCTACTCCTAACAGTTCCTCCCTCCCAGGTACCAAACCTTGCAACAGGACTCGCTGCTACACCTGCAAATTTATTTCCAGTGTGACGGAGATTCGGGGACCTACAGGTGTTTTTCACATCACCAAGGAGTTCTCATGCACCTCCACTAATGTAGTGTACTGTATTCTTTGCAGGAAGTGTTCAGCTATTTACATCGGAGAAACTGGTAGGCGTCTTGCTGACCGTCTCAGGGAACATTACAGAGCAGTCAGGAATGGTGAAACTGCTAAACCCATTGTATCCCACTTTATCTCCAGGGACCACAATGTCAATGACCTTTCTGTTTGTGTCCTTCAGCAGGGCTTCTGGGATCCTGACCATAGAAAAACATGGAGCCAAGCTGATCATCCGCCTCTTGGCTCCCAGCAGCCCTCTGGTTTAAAATGATAGACTTATTTTCCACTAAACATCTTTCGCCATCCCTTTTTTCCCTAAAGTCTATTTGTTTTTGTACTCATTTAATTTATTTTTCATTTTCACCATAAGTCTCCGTCTCTGTCTCCTTCCCACACATTTGTCACCTTTCAGTCTTCTTACTAGGCCCTGTTAATTAGTCCCCACCTGGGAACTTCCCTAGCTCTTTCACTCCCATTATGCTTCATCTTTCCCATCATCACCTTTTTGTTTCACAGATTCTCTCTTAATCTTACCATTTATCACTTCTCTCCCTGAGCCTCCCTTTTTCTTTCTGCACATATATATCTCTCATTTACCTCCTCTACACTAACTTTTTTTTTTTTTCTCTTTTAGATATTTCCTGAAGAAGACCTAAGGTCGAAACATAGATTTTTAACTCTATTTTCTATTTTCAGCGTGCATTTAATATAACCATTTTGTTTTGCTTTTAGACCACATGCTGACGCAGCACCTTGTTTTTTGTTTTTCATAAAGCTACTACTAAATACCATCAAAAAGCTTCTTCTTCTGCTGCTCATCTGAGCAGGTAACGTGGAATTGAACCCTGGCCCTACTTTCCCCATAGTAGCCGCCAACGAACTGGCTGACTTAAAGGGTATAGGCCTCTTAAATATTAATGCACGTAGCCTGCTAAAGCATTTTGATGATATACAATTGTGGATCTGTCATGCACAACCAGATATCCTAGTGGTTATGGAATCATGGGTGAAACCTACGAACCAGGATCATGAGTTCAATATTCCTTCCTATAACATATTCAGGGGGACAGACAAACTAAGGGGGGGGTGTATTTATCTGTGTTGCTGACAAATATACATCTTCTCTAGCCAAGTCCACCAGGCTGTCTAAAAAATATGACTGTGTTACTGTAAAGGTTCAACTACACCAGTCAACCCCCCCCTTCACATCCTTGGATGCTACAGGCCTCCTTCAGCTGGGCAAAAATTCCTAAACTTCTTGAGTGAGACTCTAATTACAATAGCCTCTGAATTAATCATCATGGGCGACTTCAACATGGACTGGCTATCTGCTACCTCTAAGCCTCTGAAGGATGTCTGTGATATGTTTGGGCTCACCCAGCTTATTCAGGAACCTACCAGGCCAAACTGGAAAAATCCTCAGAACAGTACACTTTTGGATCTAATCTTAGTGAACGAGCCTCACATTATTTCTCATTCTGGCACATTTTTTAATGATCTCAGCAACCACTGCGCCATTACTTGTGTGAGGTCTGCCCTGAAAGTGATCTCTATGTCTAGGTTCGTCTTTAAAAGAAGTCGACGGAACTTTGATCATTATGCCTTCCTTTCGGAGCTTCAACACTCTAACTGGTAAAATTTCTATCTGGCTAGCACGGTATCCGAAGCATATGAGGTTTTCCAATCCATAGTCATTGATGCTATAAACAGACATGCCCCTCTATGCAAAGTACGCACCAAAAAGAAGTCCTATCCATGGTTCACGGCTAGCCTAAAAATTGCATTGCTAAACAGGGATTACCTATGGAACAGGGCGAGAAAATCTAAGCAACCAGCAGACTGGGCAGCATTTAGAGCTGCAAGAGACATGTGCACTAAGTTAATTAGGACTGAGAAAGCCAATTATTTCTGTGCTGAACTTGAATCCACATCTAATTGCGTAACCAAATTCTGGAAAACACTCAAGGACATTGAAGGATTTCGCCCAGCCAGCTTGTTACCCCAGAAAATCACATCTGGTGGTATTTCCACCACGGACAAAAATAAGATGCTTGAACTTATCAATAACCACTTTGCGAAAGCTGGCCTGGCGTTTGACACCTCTCCAGCATCTAAACTTTGCACACAGCTGAGCAGACATGACCTGGCGTGCCATGCCTCAGCTATCCCTTCCCATGAAGAAGTAGTCTCCTTCGCTCCAATTACCTTAAAACAAATAGAGAAGCCGGCCCGGTGGCGTTGAGGGCTGAGGTGCTGGACGCCTTACCTCAAGCCACGCCGGTGACCCGTGTTTGGGAATGAG
The DNA here is from genome assembly GCA_016271365.2 of Neoceratodus forsteri. Taxonomy (NCBI): domain Eukaryota; kingdom Metazoa; phylum Chordata; order Ceratodontiformes; family Ceratodontidae; genus Neoceratodus; species Neoceratodus forsteri. The sequence goes on along the minus strand of CM057453.1, from coordinate 457,451,260 downwards.
CATGGGTCATCGAGGGTTGGTTGGGAGGAGAAGGATCGAGTGTCCGTTGGAATGCTCTCCTTCTCCGGGGTGGAGGGACACTAGCGGTCGGCGCTTCACTGGCCCCTAGTGGCTCCTGGGGCAGCGCCGACGCTTACAGCTGAAGGGGAGGAGACAGGCAGATGCTTGGTGAAAGCGCATGCGGTAGCGTGCGTGCGCTCACCGCAGGCGTCATTGCACGTCCTGCCTCCTCACAAGGGGAGAAAAACAGAAAATAGCTCCAGCTGGATGACGTGGTCCCTGCAGGCTGCAGCGCCACCCCCAAGAAGGCACCTCCCTGGCATGGATCCGTTTGGGGTGGGTTGAGTTGCTCTCCACCACCTTGCCACGAAGGGTAAGTCATGGGGTGCACAAGGGAGGGGGTCTAACCTTCGGGGGAGGGCTGCGCTGGGGGACAACCGAAGGCAGTAGCTGGGAGCTCAGAAGAAACAATACATCAAAAAAAAAAACAAGTAGAGGATCTATTATTGAGCTTTGACACAAGACAGTCAGGAGTGCTGACAATATTGAACCTTATTACGTAAAGCTGGGATATTACATTCTGTCACCCCCTATTACTCACCTCTTTAATATTTTCCTTGCAAAGGGAGCACTCCCCTCAGTCTGGAAGATAGCTCATGTAGTTCCCCCGTTTAAATCCGGGGACCCCAATGACCTAAATAACTACCGACTGATACCACTGTTGCCCATCCTATCCAAATTATTAGAAAAGGTGGTCAATGAGCAACATAGGTCCTATCTGGAGACCTACAACCTGCTGAATCCAGTTCAGCCAGGCTTTAGACCTTGCCACAGCACTGTATCTGTGTTGGCTAAGGTCACTAATGATTGTCAGACTGCCTTGGACACAAAAAATTATGTGAGTGCTTTGTTTCTTCACCTGAGCAAAGCTTTTGATACTGTGGACCATGACTTACTCCTGTGTGTTCTAAGTAATACTGGAGCAGACCAACCAGACTTGAACTGGTTTACTAGCTACCTTACTGAGCGTCAACAGCTGGTTAAGGTTGAGAGGGGCCTCTCTCCTCAAAAAAACCCTGTTAAGGGGTGTCCCTCAAGGGTCCATTTTAGGCCCGCTACTACTTGCTGTCTATATTAACTGGATTAATACTGGTATCTCCGCAGCAAACATCCACCTGTTTGTGGATGATACTGTCTTATACATTGCCAGATCTACTCTGGATCTTGCCTGCAGTGATCTCCAATGAGACTTTGATCATTTACAGAAAAATCTACTTCAATTAAAGCTTCTTCTAAATGCAAAAAAGACCAAGGCTATGATACTTGCTCCTTCTACCTTTGCAATTAAACACTGTCTCCCTGGTTCTGTTCCCTTCATATACACATTACTGGGTAAGCCGCTGGAGTTTGTTGAGAAATTTAAGTATCTTGGGTTTTGGATAGACCACAAATTGTCCTTTGTCCATCATATCGATGAACTCTCAAAAAAACTGAAACAGAGACTTGGTCTTCTCCCGTATTAGAAATCTACTTACTCCAGAAGCTAAAACTAGGTTGGTCCAGACTACATTCTTGCCTCTTTTAGATTATGCTGATTTCCTGTTTGGCCAAGGTCCAAAGCGCTCCCTCTCTAACCTGGATATACTCTACCATCGAGCTATTTGATTCATAACTGGTCTCCCTTATGCCACACACCACTGTGAGCTATATGCCAAGCTAGGGTGGAGCTCACTAACATTCAGACGACAAAAGAATGCAGTGCTGTAGACCTACAGAGCAATCACTAACATGCTCCCGCATTATATTGCGAGTTGCCTGCCCACCTGTAGGGTTAGAAACTACACCTTGAGAAGCCTATCTTACATCTCACTATTCATCCCTAAGGTGAGAACCAGATATGGCAAATCTGCAATAAGTCATGCTCTTCCTGTTATTTGGAATACAATACAGAAAACTCTAATGTTGTCAATCCCTGTGAAACTGAGCTTCTTCAAATCCCTTTACCAACGTCCTTTTTCAGAAACCTGTACCTGCTTCTGTTAATGGCATTCTTACCGCACCTATCCTACTCTGTATTCTAAGCTCCTCTCCCCTATTTCATTTCCGTGCTCTGCCCCTTTTCACATCGTAGCTTTACCCTGACCTGTTCCCTAAACTATGTAATGCCCTCCCTAAACGTATCACTCTTCCTCCCCCTCTGGCTTTACCTCCTTGCCCTTTCTAGTTGCATAGGTTCCTGTCCCAGCTAATGTATATAGGTTTTTGTACCATAACATGTATGCAACTTTCATCTAAGATATGTGCACTTTCTCCTGGTTTACGCTAGCATTACAGCATGGTATGAACACTAATTGATGTAACACTGTATATATCCCTGCCCTGCACCTACTGTTTATTTACTTTCTTTTTTTTTCTTTTCTTTTTTTGAATTACTGTGTTGTTGGACTCCCAATTGTTGTTGTAACATTGTATATACTGTTGCCTGCACTTATATAAGTGAATGCCCAGGCTCATCTTGTAAATGAGTTCTTCTCAATGATGCTCACCTGGTTAAATAAAGATTGATTGATTGATTCATGATGAGATTAAAAACCATCTATTCTACAGGTAAGGAAACCATTATGCAACTTACCACTGCAGCTTGCTCCTTTTCAGGGGTCCAAGCTAATCAACTGAAGAATGACCAAATCTTATCTTGGCATTGCAGCATAGGCATATAGCTGGAGTAGCAAAATCACAATGTTTGCAAATGCATTTAAAAGATTTGTGGTCTTTCCTCGTCAAGAGTACATCAAGTCTGACACATCCTAACATTTCATGCACGCTATAAAATGTCAGATGTCTCCAGAAGATTAATTTGAAATAACTACCAGACAACTTGGCAGCTGCCGCGCCCATATAGTGATTATGGCATAGAAAGAGATGATCCATGATTGCATGTCTTGGGTCTCAGTCCTCGCATACCGGGAGATTTCCTGCTGAAATCAAATTCGCTTAGAGCAAGCAGAACATTAGAAAAAGTAAAATGTCTTCCTGTTGTAGTTTGAGACAAACAGAACACGAAAGAGAGAAACAGCTGGACGCCCACCCCTCCAATTTTAAACAAGATAACATATGAGAGTGTGAGTGTGTGAGAGAGTGCATGTGTGTGTGTGTGTGAATGGTACCAAGCTTATACTGACTATGAAGAAGTTCACTGAAAGGGTAGACACCGAATAACAGGTGAGACAGCAGGTCATGATGTGTTGCCAGGTTCAGGATATCCAAAAAGGGATTAAAAAATGTATACTGTTTCATCCACTTTATAAAGTGATCACCTGTATAAAAGAGGACAGCAAACACGGTGGTGATAATATATGGTTACCTCATTTTTCTTTGGTGGTTTCTAAAACCCATAGTTAACAACAAACTATTAAGCATGAGTTTTTTTAGAACGTTTAATATGAGTTCCCTCTGGTGCATGTGTTAACCACACACACACACACACACACACGGAAGCAAACATCTACCCATCCACCCACCACCACCAACTGTGCATGGTTCGATACTGGAACTGACATACTAGCCAAATGCTAGATTTTGTATTGGGCCAGTAACATTTTTCTTTAACTAGCTGTGCTGGCTTGCAGTTGAAGACCTAACATTTTTGAATGTCCTTAAGTAGATTTTTCTCAGCCACTATCCTTGTTGATTAGTGGCAGCTAAATTTAATTTTGACCAGTGCTGTGTTGCAAATTACATAAACTGGGAAAGATGATATTCTTGATTCAAAGACAATATGGTGTAAAACCTAAGCTGGGATCAGCCTGATCTCATCTGACTTGCTATGCTCTTAAGAAAACCTGAAGTTATGTGCAGGGGGATTGGAAAGTTATACTACTGGCCAGTTCACAAAGAAAGATTAAGAGGGTGGGAGAATGGTTCACTGGTAGCCCCACATGGGCTGTGGTTCCAAGGTTAGCGAATATTTTCCTGCCCACCCAAGTTACAACTGCTTAAATGGCCATAATTCCCACAAGCCAGTGAATACAGTTCTGGGCTCCCCAGTACAAAAAGGACACTGAGGGAGCCAAGAGGGTACAATGCAGGGGCTACCAAAATGATCCTGGGTATGAAGGATAAAAGCTATGAGGACAGACTGGAGGTCCTTAACATGTTCACCCTGGGAAAAAAAGTAGGTTGAAGGGGGATGATCTCGGTCCCAGGCATTTTAAAGCGTACCAGCAAGATCAAACAGATGGAAATGTTTGATCTGTTGCCCTCCGGGAGAACACAGGGACCAGGACATCCCCTGAAGCTCAGAGGTGGAACATTCAGGGGTAATGTAAACAGACACTTCCTCTCCAGGGTGGTGACTCTATAAGTCAGTGTTCCAGTGGACACAGTGAGTGTGAAGACAGTAGAGGCCTTCAAGAAGGCTGGACAAATTCCTGCTTGCAAAGGGAATCAGAGGATACCTTGGATAGTAGTAGGTATGAGGAATCCCTTTAAATTATTACATGTTTGCGAAGCATACTTGGTCCCTTCTTATGAAGCAAGGGGTCGACATGATGGACCTAGAGTACCTCTGGACCTTAAATTACTATATACTATGTTAATGCAAGCCAGTAATGGCACATAAACACAGCATACAGGTTTTGTTAACCACTGCAGTACTGGTGAGCTGAGAGGATGCGTAATTATGGAAATAGTGGGCTAAAGAAAGCCAAAAAAGGAACACTTTAGAATACAATGGTTACTGCTGGAGTCATAATACAGGGATGTTAATGGATTTTAACACCAGTCTTCTCTCTATAAGAATGGATACAATTAATAATACATACAACTGGGGCTGAAACTGCCTACAACCAAAATGGACTGACATTTTTGGGAACAACTTGCATAAAACTAAAACAAAAACAATAAACAATTTATGACTGCATATTGTTTAAAGCACTACAGATTACAAAGTGGGAGCCAGAGACAACTATAACCATTTGCTTTATATCTGTCCATGCTGTCATCACCAGACCTGCTTTGTTTTAAAAAATGATGTATGGCGCATGTGGTAACCATGCGGTGCCTGTCTCTGTGGTAGTGCGGCTCCGTTTTGGACTATAGGCAAAATGTTATGCCACACTGCAGTTCCGGTTTGGAGGACTCCTGGCAGCCATACTGTAGTAGGCTGGTGTAGAGTTTACCTTAACTGACCAGGAGGCAACATCTGAGGGAGTTTATAGTCCTCGTGCTCCATTTCAACATTTGTCAGTGCTTGCAGACTGTGACATGAACGAGTTGATTCCAGATGCAATGACAGACAGCATGTGTTCACAGTAAGTTATCATGGGTATACCAGTTCACTGCCTGTATTAGTGCCTGAATAGTTCAGGCTACCAGATAGTTGAGATCTTCACTTCATTTTTTTTAACAACCTAATTTGTAATCCACAGTAGGGAATGACAAGGGCCTGTTAAATGCTCATTTTGTGTTATTTAGCTGACACTGGTTTTGTCTAATTATGTATAGAACGCTAAATGAAAGTGTGTGTTGTGTGTATAGCAGCTGTTTAAAGGGGTCTCGGGGGTGGTGGTGGTGGGGAGGTTTCCCGGCTACTGTCAGTCTGGTTGGATTAAGTGTGCCCCGACTCCTGTGTGAAAGGAAAGGAGTTCTAGGGACGTGGATATGTTGTTCAATCCACACTTACTGGCAGGTTCCTTGCCGCTTTAAATCTTGCCAGAAGGTCTTCAAGCTGGCTCCTCCCACCCAGCCGGGTGATAAAACTCTCAGCTCCACCCCATGATGCCAGCTCTTCCTTACCGCTTGGAAGCTCAGGTTCCCTCCTTTGCGCTCTGTATTTTAGGCCTGGATCCTAACTCTTCTGTAACCCAAAACTAATTTTAAAATTTACAAGACTTCGGTCTTTATCTTCCCTCGCAGCTGCGATGGACAAATCGACTCCCAGATTTCGTCGGTGCCCATGCCGGCAGAAGATGTCCTGGACCGATCAGCACGCCACGTCCATTTACTGCTAGGGACTTGAACACGATTCGCAGGCCTGCGACTTCTGCAAGTCCTTTTCGGCTATGGTCTTAGAGGATCGCGCTGCCAGATTACAACTTGGGCGCCCAGAGAAAAGTTATCCTCCAGTCAAGTCAAAGGAGGCCCGTTGAGCGGTGTCCATGGCTGCAGGCTCGGCTGAACAGCTTGAACAGATGATCGTCCTCGAGGAGGAGGTGGCCCAGGCCACATCATCATCATCCTTGGTCACGGCATTTATCCCGCTCTCCTTGGGCTCCTCCTAAACGGCTTCATTTAAGGAGCTTTGTCAATCCCTCGCCACCAAGGGAGAGGGGCCTTCGGGACATTCCTCTAGGTCCAAAAAGAAGGACTCTAAGGGTAAGCCCCACCGTCGATGTTCGTGGGAGCAGGAGAGGTCCTCTTCCCCAGATAGTCGACACTCGACTTTGGTTGAGGTTGCGGCTAATGCCGCTGGCTTCAAGGTGTCCCCGTCAGGTCAGCAGGCCGAGACACCTGTCGATGCGGTTGAGATTTTTCTTGACCCGTCGGACGGTCTGTCGACTGGAGAAACCAACAACCCTTCTTCACTGGTTCCCCCGGTGGAAACCGAGGATTTGCCTGTGCCTCCAGTGCTGGAGTCCCCGATTAAGGTCCCTGAACCGAGGGAGGAGTGGGTTTCCCCGCCCCCTCTCAGACCCACCCTCAGAAACACCGAAGGTCTCGGTCTCGGACCTCTTCCAGGTTGAGCCGATCCCACCGACACCGGCAGTCTTGGCACCGGTGAAGCGCGCTGATCATCCTCGCTCGCCGTCTCCTCGAGAGGATAGGCTCTGCTGCAAATTGCGCTGGCGTACAAGGATCTAATGTGGCAGCAGCTCTTTGTCCTGGAACAAGCCAACTCTGTCGCCTTCCCCGGCCATTAAGTGGCTGTCACAGGAGCGGCCGAAACAACCCCTGTGGTAGTTGAGGAGCTGAAGCCGGCACCAGTTGTTCAGCCGAAACCGGCTGCGCCACCCATTGTAGTGGAACCCCTGCTTCCACAACCTAAAACTGGGGCCCCGACCAAGGATTCTCAGTCGAGTCAGGGCTTGCCCCATCGGTTGTCAGTCACCCTCACTCCCGATCGACCTCGGCAGGTGGAGGGTGGCTCAGACGCTCGGCAGCTGTTTGCAGACTCCTCCTTGTTCTCCAGGCCGCTTGACCTGGAGTCCACCGGGGTTCAGTCGGTGGATGAGAGCCCATCCTCGTTCCTTGTAATGCTTCAACTCATCTCAGAGTCCACTGGGATGAAGCTCGAACCAGTTTCAAAACGGGCCAAGTATCCCCTCACGGAGATACTGGACCGAGGGGATTCCCCTACGGAGGTCTTCCCAGTAGCTGAAGCCATTGTTGGCCTGGCCATGGAACTATGGCAGAGGCCAGCTTCTTGTCCAACACCTTCGGCCAGGATGGCTTGGAAGTATGCTGTTCCCACCGGTTCACTCTCCAGGCTCTCGGAGCACCCCTCTGCGGAAGGACTCGTGACCGACAGTGTTTTCAGGTGTTCTGGGAACACTCAGGACATGGACAAGCCTCCCAACAAGGAGTCCAAGAAGTTGGACTAGTCTGGGCGGAAAGTTTATGCTGCTTCCTCCCTAGGTCTTTGTCAGGCCAGCTCGGCCATCCTGATGGCACACTTTTCACATGCCCTTTTCCGCTCCCTGGATGAGGTGATTCCTCATCTCCCGGCTGACCTCCAAACACGGTCAAGCAGGTGCGGGATCGGGGAAGGGCGGTGGCCAAATAGAAGCTCCAGACTTCCCTGGACATCGCTGACTTGTGTGCCTGGTCAGTAGCGGCTGCAGTGGCCATGCACCGCAGAGCTTGGCTGTGGATCTCCACCTTTACAGCGGATACCCAGCACAAGCTGGCAGACGTTCCCTTCCTGGGTACCGACTTGTTCGGTCCTGGGGTGGAGGGTCATCTGCAACAGATCGAGAAGTCCAACGCCACCTTGGACTCGGTCACGTCTGCCCAGAAGGACAAAGGCTGCCAGCAGCAGCGAAAGCCCTTCGCCCCTTCAGCCCCTGCGGCACGTCCGGCCCAGCAACACCAGCATCAGGGCCAGCAGGCTCTTGGCACCCCAAAGCCAAGCCCGCTGCTTCCTCCAGCAGAAAGTCGGGAGGGAAAGGTCCAGGAGGCTCCTCGGCTGGTCCTTCCTCCAAGCCTGCCCAGTGACGGGTTGGGGGTGTCGCCCCACAACCTCGTCACTCCTCCCCGGGTTCCCCCTGTGGGGGGACAGCTCCACCACTTCCTTTCCGCCTGGTCCACTATAACCACGGACCGCTGGGTATTGGAAGTGGTAGGCAGGGGTCTGCCTCTGGAATTCGAGCAGTCCCCACCCTATCGAGCCGTCGCCCCACGGGGCTACGGGTCCCAGCTCTCTGTCAGCCTGCTGAGCCGACATTGCCCTGCTCCTCCAGAAGGAGGTGATCAGGAGATGGCGGATCCTCCTGCAGACCAGGGTTTATGTCCAGGTACTTCCTGGTCCCAAACGGATGGGGGGCTACGCCCCACTCTAGACCTACACGACCTGAACAAGTTCCTAAGGTCTCGTACCTTCAGGATGGTCACTCTGGCTCAGATCATTCCATCCTTGGAACGAGGCATGTGGTTCTGTTCTCTAGACCTTCAGGATGTGTTCTTTCACGTCCCAATCCGTCCATCTCACAGCGATTCCTCTGATTCAGGGCAGAGGGGTCCCCTTACGAGTTCCAGGCCATGCCCTTCTGCCTCTCTCCAGCTCCCAGGGTCTTCACCAAATGCATGGCAGTGGTGACAGCATTCCTGCGGTGCCGAAGGGTCCGGATGTACCCTTACCTGGACGACTGACTGACTGCAGCCCCCTCCAGGTTGGAGGTGGAGCAGTCCAGAGATTTGGTCCTCTAGGTCTGCTCTCAGATTGGCCTCCTCATCAACGAGGCCAAATCGGAACTCGTGCCAACGCAGGTGATTTAGTTCATCAGAGCAGAGCTCGACTCTATTCGAGCCAGAGCACGGCTCCCGGCGAACAGGGCCGAGGTCCTTTCCTCCTTTGCCCAGTCATTTCTGGTTGGGCAACTACGCCCTGCCCGGGACTTCCTGTACCTCCTGGGCCTCATGGCGGCCTGCACCAGCGTGGTCCGTTGGGCCTGTTGGCACATGCGCCCCCTGCAATGGGAGCTGGCCCGCCAATGGTCACAGCGCTCCGGTCCTCTGGACCAGCCAGTGACAGTGACCCAGGAGATGGGGAACGCCACCAGTGGTGGATCATTCCAGCTCATCTGCAGCAGGGTATCCGTTTGTCCGCCCAGAGCCGATGGTCACTCTAACGAACGACACCTCTCTGATGGGTTGGGGTGCCCATCTGGAGGAGCTCAGAGCGCAAGGCCTCTGGTCCCCTCAGGAGTCTCGATGCCACATCAACCTGCTGGAGCTTCAAGCAGTCCAACTAGCCCTCACCGCCTTCGCTCCGTTTGTACGGGGTCAAGTGGTCCAGGTCCAGGTCCAGACAGACAACACCACGACCATGTACTTCCTAAACTGCCAGGGTGGGACGCGCTCCTTGCCTCTGTGCAAGGAAGTTCTCCGCACTTGGTCTCTCGTGAGCAGACTGGAGGCGGATCTCCTAGCCATCCATGTGGCAGGAACCTCCAACACTCTGGCCGATGCCCTCAGCCAGATAGGCGCTGCATCTCATGAGTGGTCTCTCCTGCCGGAGGTAGTACCAGATCTGTTCTCCCACTGGGGCACACCTCAGGTGGACCAGTTTGCCTCCCGGAAGAATGCGAAGCTGAGACTGTTTCATGCACCCCCCCAGTAGGGCTCACTGCAGGGGGATGCCTTCTCGAGGCCGTGGACCCCGGGCCTCTTCTACACCTTCCCTCCATTTCCCTTGATCCACAGGGTGCTCCTCAAGGCAAAGGGGGACAAGGCACAGGTGATTCTGGTAGGCCCAGACTGGCCCCACCAGTTCTGGTATCCAGATCTCCTCAGTCTCAGCTCCAGGCTCCTGAGGCGGCTCCCAGCCCGCCCAGACCTGATCTCAGTCAACAAGGGGAAGGTACTCCACCCGGACCTTCAATCCCTGCACTTGACGGCCTGGTTCCTGAGCGGCTAAAGTTCCAGGCCTTGGGTCTTTCCGACGAGGTCCTCAATGTTGTTGAGGCATCCCATAAGGAGTCGACCAGAAAATGCTAAGCCTTCAAATGGAAGAGATTCTCCATTTGGTGTCAGGATAAGGGGTTGGACCCTTCCTCCTATTCCCTGGCCAGCATTCTGGACTACCTGTTGTCCCTTTCACAGCTAGAGCTTCGGTCAACGACCCTTAAGGTGCACCTGGCAGCCATCTCTGCTTACCGGGCGTGGGCTGGGAAGCAGTCGGTGGCCCAGGAGAAGGTGGTCAGGCGCTTTTTCAAAGGTCTTGATCACATATCCCCTCCGGTGTGAACCTCCACCTCCGTGGGATCTACTGCTGGTACTGGCTAAGCTCATGGGCAAGCCATTCGAACCGATGCACAGGTGTGATACTTCTCACCTGTCGTGGAAGACCGCCGTCTTGGTGGCCATCACAACAGCCAGAAGGATGGGAGAGCTCCAGGTGCTTTCCGTCGAGTCTCCTTATCTGGTCTTCCACAGGGACAAGGTAGTCCTGTGCCCCCACCCGAAATTCCTTCCGAAGGTGTCGGAGTTTCACCTTAACCAGGTGTTGACTCTGCCAGTGTTCTATCCCAATCACACCTCGGAGGCCGAATATAGGCTCCATACTTTGGACCCTAGAAGAGCGCTCTCTTATTACAAGGAGTTGATGGATGAAGTTCGGGAGAGGTTCGCCAGCTGTTTGTCACCTACGCTGAAGCCGCACCTGGCAGACCTACAGCCAAGCGGACGATAGGCAGGAGGGTCACCTCCTGCATAGATCTCTGCTACAGGGTGGCAGGCATGGAGCCTCCCAGAGGGATAAGAGCTCATTCTACCCACCATACCGCTGCATTAGTGGCTGCTTCCAGGGACATCCCTATCCAGGAAATCTGCAGGGCTGCTAATTGGAATTCAGCACACACCTTCATTACCCACTACCACATCAACCTTCAGTCACGCCGGGATGCTGGTTTTGGGACCTCGGTTCTCCAGTCCTTATTTCCCAAGTACGGGGTGCGCGCCTTGCCTCCCTCCTCCCGGAGAACTGCTAGGAGTCTGCCAGTAAGTATGAATTGAAAAACATAACCACATCCCTAAAAATACAGGTTACTCACCTGTAACAGGAGTTCTAGGAGAGGTATATGTTGTTCATCCACACAACCCACCCGACCTCCCCGGCTTCGACGTGCAACCTGGCTTCCAGAGGGCTAGATCTGGCATCATGGGGCGGCACCGAGAGTTTTATCACCTGGGTGGGTGGGAGGAGACAGCTTGAAGACCTTCCGGCAAGATTTAAAGCGACAAGGAACCTGCCCGTAAGTGTGGATGAACAACATATACCACTCCTAGAACTCCTGTTACAGGTGAGTAACCTGTATTTCTGAGACTTAGTGCAGTATCTTCAAATGTTTACAGTGTTTGCTAATGTGTGTACGTAATGCTGGCCATAGTCTCATACTAAAGATTGTTCCGATGGAGGTTAGTTACAATATAACCTTACAGTGCACACTGCTACTTAATTTCAAGCTTCACAGGCTGGCAACTTTGCTGCTGAGCTGAAAAGTACAGTTACGAATAATTTACCGTAACAATAGATCTCCAAGAAAGACTCTTGCAGTAGGTAATTACTTGTATTGACTGCACCCCCTGGCATCAGGACCACACGGAAACGTTTGCTAGCACTGTCTGATGGGGGACCGCCCACCGGACGTCACGTGACTGACATCAGCGTGACACTATATAGTGGGCAGTCTCACATCCGCCCTCCAGTTCTCCCGCTGAAGACCACCAAGGGTCATGACAGGAGAAAAGAAAGAGGCCCCTGAATCCAAAAAATAGCTTTCTGGAAAGACAGCATGAATAAGAAACAAAGGGGGAAGGTGGGTGTGAAAAGTTTACCTACTGCAAAAGCCTCTTTCCAAGATCTACTGTTACAGTAAGTTCTTACGTAACTGTACTATCTTACTTCGAGAGGGCTCTTGCAGCAGGTAATTACTTGTAGGACTGAGTCCCAAGCAGTAAAAAAGAGTCCAAGGGACAAGAAAACCACACGGGAGGTTGAAACATAATCCCAGTAAGAAAGAACTAGTAAATCAGGACAGGAGTCCCTGAAGGACTGCTAGTCTAAAACTGGCCCTACGCTGCAAGGCAATGTCCAAACTGTAGCGTTTCAAGAAAGTGTGGACTGAACTCCAAGTAGCTGCTGCACAAATGTCAGCGGCAGATAAAATTCTGAAACAGGCTGTGGAAGCAGCCATTCCCCTGGTAGAATGTCCTTTAACCTGACCCGGAAGGACTTTACCATACTTCTGGTAACAGAAAGCAATGCAGTTTGCCAGCCATTTTGAAAGCATTGTTTGGAAAGTGCTGCATCCTCCCTTTTTGATGCGAAAGAAACAAAAAGCTGATCAGTCTTGTGGACATCCTTTGTCCTATTTGTATAACAACGCAAAATTCTGTGAACGTCTAACGTATGCAGAATGGCTTCCCCCCAATTAGAACGCTCAGGGTAGTATACCGGCAATTCTAGAGACTGATTAAGGATAGTTTCCGAAACTACCTTAGACAGAAACTTAGGATTTGCACGAAGAGCCACCCGGTCTCTGTGAAAAATCAAGTAAGGCACCTTACACATCAGTGCCTGGAGCTCGGAAATTCTAAGAGCTGAGGTAACTGCAACTAAAAAGAGCGCTTTCCAGGATAAAAAGCACATGCCACAAGAACTTGCCAGTTCGAAGGGAGGTAAGGTAAATTTTTCTAAAAGAAAATTAAGGTCCCATGGTGGAGCATGATTATGCACCGGGGGTTTCCGATGCAAAATACCTTTTAAAAAGGTTTTGGAGATCTCTGACTGAGCCATTGTCTTGCCTCCAACTGGATCATGGTAAGCAGAGATGGCTGCTAGGTGCACCTTCAGTGACGAACAGCTCAAGCTCAGATCCGATAAACGAAGAAGATGCTCCATGACCTGGGGAGCGGGGCACGAAAAAGGATCCAGATCTTTTGAGGTGGCCCAAATGGAAAAGCGTTTCCACTTCATGGCATAGGTAGCTCTGGTAGACGGCTTTCTCGCCTCTATCAAAATTTGAGCCACTCACGGGGAAACCCCATACCTGGAAGCAGCTATGTCTTGAGGAGCCAGGCATGAAGATAAAGGGATTTTAGCTCTGGATGTACCAGCGTGCCCACCTCCTGGATCAGGAGATCGTAAAACAAAGGTAGAGGAATCAAAGGTTCCCCTGATAACTGCTGGAGCAGCGGGAACCAGATTTGTTGAGGCCAAAACAGAGCTATCAATATCATTTGTGCTCCTTCTGACTGAAGCTTGATCAACACTCTCTGTAATACTGGAAAGGGAGGGAATGCATACAGAAATCTCCCTGTCCAAGAAAGTGATAGTGCGTCTTGCCAGAAAGCACCATGCCCGGGATCCGGCAAGCAAAACTTGGCAAGTTTTGCATTTGATTGGGCTGCAAACAGATCCACTTCTGGATGGCCCCAGAGGTTGAAGATGTGATCTAGAACCTCTGGCTTTAGCTCTTACCATGGTGTGGCTAGGACTGTCTTTGAGAATGTTCTGCATGCCTGGGACGTGAACTGCCAGGAGATGGACTCTGTGCAGAGCCAACCAGTTCTAAACCTGCATTGCTTCTCTGCAAAGAGGGTATGAAAGGGTGCCCCATGTGCTGATGTACCACACCACGCACATGTTGTCTATTTGGATCAACAGATTCTCTTGTATAAGGATGTGCTGAAAAGCCTGAAGAGCATAAAGCACCATTCTCATTTCTAGCACATTTCTGTGCAGGTGCACCTCTACAGGTGACCACAGTCCCTGGGTCCTGTGGTGTCCCAGATGGGCACCCCATCCCTGTCCCGATGCATCTGTAGTCAGTGTCTGGGAGTGAGGATAGGTCTGGAAAGGAACTCCTAGAGTAAGACTGCTGGAGTCCAGCCACCATAACAGGTCCTGTTGCACTGGGTTGGAGATGAGGACCGGACTGTCTAAGTTGTCCTCTCTCTGATCCCACTGTGACCACAGAGGCCACTGTGAAATACGCATGTGGAATCTGGCCAATGGTACCGTGGGGATAGCTGCTGCCATGAGGTCAAGAAGACGGAGAACCGCACTGGCTGAGATGTATTGGTTGGAAGATACCAGCCTGGCCTGTCCCTCCAGTGTGTCTACCCTGTCCAGAGGAACAAAGGCCATACCCTGCACTGTGTCCAACACTGTGCCAATAAATTGAAGGCGCTGGGAAGGAGCAAGCTGGGACTTGGGGTAATTGACCATGATACACAGGCGTTCAAAAAGTTGCAGAGTAGCCAATAAGGAAACTTTCAACCCCTCCCTCGATGGTGCTATGAGAAGCCAATCATCAAGATAAGGAAAGACATAGTGCCCCTGACTCCTCAAGGCCCCTGCCACCACCGCTAGGCATTTGGTAAAAACCCATGGGGCGGAGGACAGGCCAAAAAGAAGAGCTTTAAACTGGTAATGCTCCCCTTGAAAAGAAAACCTGAGGAATTTGCGATGTGGATGAATATTAGCATGTGTAGATACGCAACCATCATGTCCAAGGCACAAAACCATTGTCCTTTGGAGAGGAGGGGCAGAAGGCTTTGCAGTGTTAGCATGCGAAACCTCTTGTACTCTATGAAGAGGTTGAGGGTACCGAGATCCAGAATCGGGCATAAATCCTGTCTTTTTGGGAACTAGAAAGAAATGGGAATGGGAGTAGAACCCTGTCCCTATCTGGTTTGCTGGCACTGGCTCTATTGCTTCTTTGTGAAGAAGAGCAGTGATTTCCTCCCTGAGATGGGGGATATGCGCCTTTGGGTAATGAGAAGACCTCGGAGGATTGTTTGGAAGTTTTTCTCTGAATTTGAGAATGTGACCAAGCTTTATTAGTTGAAGCACCCAGGTGTCTGGCATGATGGGCTCCCATTCTCCCAGATGCCTCGCGAATCTTCCACCCACCCATTCTTCCAACTGAAGAGGAGGAGGAGGGGGAGCAGTCAGCAAGCCAGGTGTGGGGGGGGGGTTAGGAGGGCCACACCTGAAGTTCTTTGTGTTTTGGCTGGAGGTGCGGCGGCAGTATTGGGAGCCCTGTGTTTAAATTGGTACTTGGGTCCTTGCTGGTTTTTCGTCTGTCGGTTTTGCCGATGAAAAGGACACTTTTGTTGTTGCTGTTATTGAAGTCTGTATATAATATGGACAGACTGAAGGGCTGTGCCTTTATCTTGCAGGCTTGTTATAATGTCCTGGGCATCCCCCCCGAACAGGACAGAATCTCAGAAAGGTGCATCCTGAATAGCCGACTGAACATTAGGGGCTAGTCCCAATACTCTTAGCCAAGAGTGTCGGTGAAGGCTCACAGATGTGGCCGTACCTCTAGTGGAGGAATCCACTGCATTGTAAGTGGCCCGCAAAGAATGGTGTCCAGCCACCTTGGCCATTTTTAATGTAGAAGCCAAGGAGGATTTTGAATCAGAGTCCGGTAGGGCCTCAACAACTGGCTCAAGCTGGCAGAACAGTGTCTTCTGGTGCTCTAACATGTGCAAGATGTAGTTCAGAGCATGTATGGCTAGAGTAGAAGATGCATATAACTTTCTCCTGAACTAGTCCATTTGTCTGGACTCCTTATCAGGAGGAGAAGTACTGAGGTGCCTAGGCTTATCAGATCTATCATGGGCTGCCGTAATGACCACTGAGTCTGCCTTAGGATGTACACTACTTGGTCCTTATCCTCAGGGGTCCTGTAAACCCAGTCTGCTTTCTTTGCCAAGGCCAGGATGGAGGAAGGTCTCTGCCATATGGTCGAGGAAATATCCCCATGGGGTTCCAACCATGGGGGAGTGAAAACCGTACTTGTATCCGGGAAATGAAGATGCTCTGCCAGCCTTTGTCTTTTGGGGTCCAGAGCTTCTGATTTACACTTCTGGGCCTCCGCAATGTGCTTGAGGAGGTCCACAAAGGAGGGATCTTTGGGTGGTGATTCTGGAGCTTCTCTAGGGACTGGTCCCTCATTGGGTGGAGTTTCAAAATCGGAACTGGCGGATGAGGAATCAGAGTCTGCATTGGAATCATCTGAATCCTCCGGAGTCTTATCAGGAAGTGAAGGATCTGGCTCCCGTGTGTCTGTCCGACATCAGGGAAGTCGGTGCTGATGGACACCCTGACATCAAAGGACGAGATAGTGCTAGAGAGGGTGCCCCAGGAGTGGGAGCTGGGCGCTCTGTGTCCGGGACAACCAGACGCCAGCTGTCTAATTTTGAAACCAACTGGGTTTTGGTTTCCAACCACCAAGATTTTAAGATTTCCTGAAAATCCACCTGAGGTTGTGGAGGTGGAATGGGAGGAGGTGGAGGCTGTGAGAATCCAGAGCCAGAACCATGTCCTCCAAAACTAGGAGACTCGTAATGAGGGTAACCTGGTATGAAAATAGCCAGGGTAGCCTGAATAATATTATGACGAAAAAGGATCCGGCATCGGGGCTGATGGAGGATGACCCAACAGAGGACAGGCAAAGCCTGCCATCAGACCCAAACGAGGGAACCCTGACGGCAGCCCTGACGGATGATATCCCGATGACAGGCCCGATGGAGGATATACTGGTGGACCTGACGGAGGGTATACTGATGGCAGCCCTGCCGGAGGGTAAAGGGAGCCCTGATAGCGACCCTGGCGAGGGGTAGGCTGACGGTGACCCGACAGGGGGAAGCCTGACAGCGGCCCAGATGGAGGGATGCCTGACGGTCCTGTAGGACAATGCAATCCAGAAGGGCATGGCCCCAAGGGAGGTCCTGAGGGTGGAAGGACCTGATGGGAGCCTCAAAGGCGGTGGGCAGACAGGAACAGGGTCTGGTACCACTCTGGGCATCAGAGCTGCCGCGAGGTCCAGTGGTAGCTTTTCATCAGGAAGACCTGATGGAAGGGGTTCATCCGTTGGAGCCGGTGACAGTGGAAGTGGGTCTGATGGAACAGGAGAAGGAGGTTCTCCATGAAGGGAGACCGGGGGGGGGGGGCCCTAGACCTTCGACTGGGATGGAGCTAACATCCGGCAGCATCACATCAGGGCCCGACAGATGCGAAGAGGTCGTGTGGTTGTCAGAAGGGCCGACGATTGACTGACTGACCTGGGTCATGCAGGAGTTGGGAGGCCAACTCCCGGCTTACCAACCTCAGCCAGGCGCTTGTTGGGGTACCGACGAGCAGCTTACTCGCGTGCCTGCTGACTCAGAGCCGGGGTGGAACCGGGCAAGAGGCGCTGTCTCGGACGAATCTGAGGAGCCTACAGTCACCTTAACCAGTGGCGGCGGGGGTGGGAGGGAACAACTTGTTCTGAAGTGAGCGCAGGTTTGGCCGTGGCACTTACCTTCCCAGAGGAAGAGGGCCTAACCTCTGACAAACGGCCCGCAGGCGGCTTTGAGGGAGGAAAGGACTGCTCCATGTCCCCGTGTTTTTCTTTATCCCTTTTCTTCTTCTTCTTATGTTCCGATGGAGAGGAAGAAGCACTTTGGAGCATTTTCAGCTCTTTTTCCCTTGCCATTTTCTCTTTCAGAAGATGGACCTCGAGCGATTGCTGGTGCTGCTTCTACGTGGCCTGGTTGAATTTGACAAAGGTCTCGCACTCCTCGACCTTGTGGTGAGGGCCCAAACAGAAGAAGCAAAGGGAATGGTGGTCCTTGTGTGGTAACTGGACGCCGCACAAACCACACTTCCTTTTATGCGATTCCGATGGAGAACTGGACAACATATAAATAATTTTAAGTTGTAGAAAATAAGAAATAGTGGATACCCATCCGAGAAAAGGAGGCTTTCAAACTGCTGCGATGAGCTTCTGTCGGTCTGACATGCACAGGTCTACGGCGGGAAAGAACTGGAGGGCGGACATGGGGACAGCCCACTATGTAGTGTCACGCTGATGTCAGTCACATGACATCCGGTTGGCAGTCCCCCCGTCAGACACTGCTAGCAAAAGTTTCCATGTGGTCCTGACGCCAGGGGGCGCAGTCCTACAAGTACTTACCTACTGCAAGAGCCCTGTCTAAGTAAGATCTGACAATTTCTATACCCAGTATTTTGTTTTTAACTGTGACCTGGATAACTGAACAGCTATCACACTCTGACAACAAAAATAAAATCTTATCCCCCCAAATTTACAATACATCTTTCTCATGCAGAGATTTATTATGCTTGGTGCACTCAACAAATTTTCTCTAGACATATGTACTTTCTGTTCAGTATACAACAGATACGAGACAAGTGATGTTGGGCCCCTACATAATGGTTCTGCTTATTACTGCAATGATTCTGATCATAGCTTGCAAATCTGGGAGCTGTGGGAGTTCAAATGTTCACATATGAAAAAGTTGAAAGATTTAGATAGCCTGTAATGATAGTTTAACCTTTTGTTCAATGTTTTTGTTTCCGGTTCACTAAACAAGATTATCTGGGGGCAGAAGTGCAGACAGACATTGAATAAAGCATGTGTACTACAGTTAAGAGTTTGTAAATCTTATTCTGTTGGTTGTCTGATACAGACTATTTTAGTATCTAGGAAACAGAACCTTTTTTATAATCTGCAATGAGGAACACATTATGGGATGTATATGCAAATCAAAATAAAATGTAGCTCATTTACTTCTACTTACGAACATACAAACACACAAAAAAGCCAGCAGAGCAAGGTTAAACTGGTCTATCAAATCTGCTCGTTAGTAATGCAGTGTCCCTGGCTTGCGCCATTGACCCTGCTCCCCCTGCCATTATCCTTTCCTGTCAACCTTTCATTCATAATTCTACCACCACCACCACAGTCCTATGAGTTCCCTTTGTGCCTATCCCAGGCCTTCTTAAAGCTGCCCACCATCTTCTCTGCGATCACCGCTTCCAGCAGCGCATTCCATGGGTCCACCACTTTCTCTGTGAAAAAATGATTCCTAACATCCCTCCTAAACCTCCCCACCACCAGCTTCAAACTGTGCCCCCTCTTGGTTCTGTTGTCACTTAGAATGAAGAGACCTTTTCAATCCACTCTGTTTATTCCCTTCAGGTACTTAAAGGTCTCCATCACATCCCCACTTTCTCGACTCTCTTCCAGGGAGTACATTCTCAGGTCTCCCAGCCCCTCCTCATAAGACTTCCCCTGCTGACCCCTGATCATCTTGGTTGCCCTCCTTTGGACCTGCTCTAACAAGCTGATGTCCTTCTTATGATATGGATGTCAGTACCTTATTCCATATTCTAAATGCGGTCTCACCAGTGACCTCTACAAGGGCAGGATGACTTCACTCTGCATAATGCTGATTCCCTTGCTATACACCTCAACATTCTGTTCGCCTTCACTGCTACCTTTTTGCACTGTGAAGAGTGTTTCAGATCACTGGTGATCACCCCCCACATATCCTTTTCTTCCTCTGATGCTGCTACCCTGACACACACATACACACACACAGTAATACCTGATCCTAAGATTTCTGGCCCCAATGTGCATTACTTTGCATATCTTGGCATTGAAGCCAAGTTGCCAGATCCCCAATCATTTCTTGAGTTTCATGAGGTCTTCCCCGCAGGTCCTGTATTCCTTCAACTGTGTCCACCCTCCCACAGAGTTTGGTGTCATCAGCAAACAGGCACATCTTGCCCTTTATGCAATTCCCAATGTCGTTTATGAAGACACTGAACAACACCAGTCCCAGCACCAATCCCTGTGGAACCCCATTGGTGACCTCCTTGGTACTGGATAACTCTCCCTCCACCACCACCCCTCTGGGTTCTGTCACTTAGCTAGCATTCTACTCACCTTGTCATTTTTCCCCAACCCCAAGATCCTTCAGTTTCCTGATTAGCCTCTCATGTGGCACAGAATCAAAGCTTTGCTAAAGTCCAGGTAAATGATGTCCACCGCCTTGCCCCCATCCACTGCCCTAGTGACCCAGTCAAAAAAATCAGTCAGGTTCGTTTTACAGGATCTTCTTTCCACAAACCCATGTTGCTTCTTGTCCTGAAGACCATTCTCCTCTAGGTACCTCACCAACCTCTCCTTCAGTATGGTCTCCGTAAATGTCCATGTTATCTAGATGCCTATGCTTATATCAGTCCTTACCCACCCGTGTACCGTTAGTGCACTTTAAGCATTTAAACTGTATTATACATACATTTTTGTGGAGGGGGAAATCAGCTTGCATCAGAAGAAGCATACTACAACTATATGGCATATTTGGAGGAGCTAGTATCCAACATTTTCAACATTACTACTGGGCCTCACAGTTAGCCTTCCTTCCTGTGGGAATTGGTACCCCTAGGCCTTCCCGGATAATTATTGAGGAGAAGGAGCTGAGAGGTGATCTGTACTCAGAATATCTACCTGGGTCCCTTTGGACCCTCTCATCATTAGTGGTGACCAACCCTTTTATGGCAACAACAGTTAAGACTTGGTTAACCTTCTATATACACACACAGGCCACCAAAAATTACCTTTGCCATATACTGACCTTATCATTACTATGAAGGGGATGGGCCCCTATCTAGTTCAGATGCATCAGAGATACAACATGGCCTTAAATCTGTGTTTCAGCTGTCTATGTTTCAGCTGTATAGGAGTGGCAGGATCCTCAGGTTCTCGGAAATCAAAAATGAGTGCATTATTGATCCAGGGGATATTTTTGAGTATTGTACTGTGCGACATAAGCTGAGTACTAGAATGGATGGCTCCTTAGGATGAGCTGGCCCCTCTGCATTCGAAGAGAAACTGTACAGTCCCCAGCCATGCAACAAGCCCCTAACGATATTTTATTGTAACCTCAGGGGGAAAGATGACTCACCTGTGGCAGAACTCAGAGCTAAGTGGGAACAAGATCTCTACCAAAACTGACAATACTATTTGGTGTCCTGCAGCCAAACACTATCTAACCTGCTCACGTAGCAATAAACTTAGGCAAGTTCAATTTAACTTTATGTATAGGGCGTATGCCACTCCAAAATAATTACACACAATTAACCCAGAGAACTCTGGTGCATGCCCAAAATGTCTATCAGAAGAGGCGGACTTTATGCATACGGTCCTAACTTGTTCAAAAATGGTAACCCCATTTTGGTATGCGATGCACAGCATTATGGGAAACATTTGGGGGTATTCCCCCCTCTAAATCCCCTCTAGAACTTTTACTGAGGGGTGACCTACACTACCCTCGAAAGGATGGTAATGTAGCACTCTGGTCCACTGCCCTAGTTACAGCAAAGAAAACTATAGCTCAAAAACTGGATGTCAGCTAGCTCTCCGACCATACAATAATGGGCATTTAATTTGAGGATATGCACTAGTTTGGAGAAGATAGAAACATAGAATTTGATGGCAGATAAGGACCGCTTGCCCACCTAGTCTGCCCGTTTCCCTACCTAATGGATAAGCTGCAGATCCTAGTTCACCAACAGCCTACTTCCTCCTACCCACCACTAGAATTGCCTTATGTCTGTCCCATGCATTCTTGAATTCCTCCACTGTTTTTGACTCCACGACCTCCTCAGGAAGGCTATTCCATGAATCCACAATACTCTCTGTGAAAAAATACTTCCTCACATTACCTCTGAGCCATCCCCCCTCTATCTTCAAACTATGTCCCCTTGTCCTTGCACACCTCTTTTTCTGAAAGATGCTACCCTCTTGGACCTTGCTGGTTCCCTTGAGGTACTTGAAAGTTTCTATCATGTCCCTCCCTCCCTCTCTCTCCCTCCTTTCCTCGAGGGTATACATATTAAGCTCCTTTAGTCTCTCTTCGTATGTCTTCTAGTGCAGATCCTGCACCATTTTAGTTGCCCTCCTCTGGACAGCCCCCACCCTGTCTATGGATGCAGATGAATGCAAACAGCTCAGCCAAGACCATCTCAAAAACTTGGCATCCTTTGATTGAAGCGATTGACCAAGGGGTCTTCCCATTGTAGCTCTGGTCCTTTTCAGGTTGGTATAATGAAACTGAATTATTTATTGGTATTTTTCTCGCTTACACAGGGCAATAATGCGTAGCTCACAGCAGAATCCTCCAGAGGTCTTAATGCTTTTTTAGGTGCCTGAACATCCACCTAATTGTATGTATACTGATTGCACGGTGTAATACTAATAACTTCTTTTTTCACTGTAAGTAATGTCAATGGTATAACTTTTACGAAGTACAGCCAATTATATGCATTATTGTTATATAATTTGATAAACAAAAGGACTCAGCACTCCATGCAAAAAATATGCTTGTAGATTACTCAGGTCATTTTGCTAAGCTGTGCAACTTTATTGTGAGAAAACAGAAAGCAGAAAAACTGGTGTAACTTAGCAAAATGACCCGAGTAGTCTACAAGCAGTTTTTTTGCACAGAGTGCGGAGTCCTTTTGTTTATCATTGTATACTGTGGGATTTATGAGCACCTACCCCACAGGAGCGACCCTTGTCTGTTTGTCTTGTTATACAATTACTGGCTGTTGTTTTTTCCCTAAGGGAAACCCGGTTATAATTTGCCTGGTTATAACAGCGAACATGCACCAGGTTTCCGTTGTACTGGGCATGCACCAGCCCCTGCTCTTCCCTTCCTCCATGCAGTTGCTACTCCTCGGTGCTGGATCATTCACTGCAACTCGGAGTTGGCGATAAGTTCATTAAAAAATAAATAAATATGTAGGGGGAAAAAAATATTTCTTAACTGTTATACTGGGCTGCTTCTCCCCCTCAAAAAGAAAGTAGCTAGCTACTACGGACCATGCTGAAACCTGACTGGTCCACAGCTTCCTAGTGATGTCCATTTATTTTATATAATTGCTGTGGCGAAAAAACAGTCCCCAACAATTATATAAATCAAAGGCTGGGCAGGTGTGTAAAACACCAATTTTACACATCCCCTTGGTGTGGGATACCTTTATTAACCCCTTGAGCTTTGGTCTCTGGGTTTATGTGGCATCCACACCTCAGGGCTGAACATGTAAAATTCTTATAATAACTAGGATCATTTTTTACTAAGGAAACCAGGTTATAATTAGCCATTATAACCTGCGAGTTATAATGGTGAACACGTGCCCGGTTTCCCTTGTGTGCATGCCCCAACAGCAGCTCTTCCTCGATTCACAGCCAGCCATCAGCCCTTCGAGACAGACGCTGACACTCGGCTGCAAGTTAATTTTAAAAAAAGAAGTAAAAAATGAGCACTTCAGTCCAAAAACGTAATTTTTACAGAAATAAATAAAATAAATGCAAGGTAAACCTTTCCCTTTGTAAGCTGCTTTCAGACCGCATGAATGCCGAAACCCAACAGGACAGTACTGCACAGGAAGGATTTTTAAATTTTATATAGTTGCTGTGGAAAAAAAAAAAAAACAATCCCAGCAATTATATAAAATAAAACATGAGGTGGTGTATTTAACTCAGTTTTACACGTACGGTGACACCTTCAGTGTGTGTAAAATCATAAACTCACCATCCCATGCATTATTCTATATGTTATAACCCCTCACCCAGCCATCATTCTATATTTCTTTGTGTAATTCAATAAAAATATTTGACAAATACAAAAAAAGTATAGTCTCCATGAGTTTGCACACAACTGATGACGGACTTATCAGCCTATTTATTACTAGGAATACAATACCTTTGAACCAGAAGTTTTTTTTACAAAGGTTCCACGTCAAGCGTAAACAGAGACTGGGAGTAAAATACAGAAACAAGTAATATAGATGAACACAGAAGATAACATGAGTTAAACAATACATTAAAAGTACAATTATAGCTACTATTTACAGTTCATAATTAGGAATACATACGTACAGGGTATTTACAATCAGATAAAAGGCATAAATACATAAGAATATACATAAATACATATGCAGTACAAGTAGAAGAGGGAAGAGAAGAGTGAGAGAAAAGAAAGGCAGAAGACAAGGATATGTGGGAGGTACAGCAAGAAGTAGAAGGGTGGGGGTGGGCAGCAGGGCTACAGTGTAAGGCAGGGATGAAAGGGTAGGGGAGACTGGGAAAGAGGGAGTAAGATGGGGTTGGAAAGGAGAGGGAGGTGTGTAGGAAAAGGAAAGGGCTAGAGTGGAGAGAAAGATGGGGAAGAAGGAAAAATTACTCACCTCAGTAATTATGTTTCTTCTAATGGAGTCTTGCTGTATTCTGACAATTGCAGTTAGTTCCAGCACTTGAACTGCTCCAGAGAGTAGAGGGTTAAATTTCTATGCAGAGCACAGAACGTTGCGCTCGAGCTCGGTTGAAGACTCTGTCTGCAGTGCTTTGAAACCAAACCGTCAGATTCTTACGAGCTAAAACTCAACGACCTATATATGTGGAAATTGAACATTTCCACTAGCCAACTGGCGACAAAAAGTTTTTAGATTCCTAAAAGACGACTCAAGTCAGTAAACCCAAAAACAAAAAACAAAAAAAGGTAGTAAAGCATGAAAAGATTACTAAATAATAAACACAAAGCACCCACATCAAAAGGAAGTATGCTGAAGGCACCCCGGGGTGCAACACTGCACCTGCCCACCCACTTCCCAAAAACCAGGTTCTGAGAGGGGAGGCAGGAACGAGGTCAGAATACAGCAAGACTCCATTAAAAGAAACATAATTACTAAGGTGAATATTTTTTTTCTTCAAACAACATGAAGTCTTGCTGTATTATGACAATTGCAGACTTTCAAGCAGTATCTCCATGGGGGAGGGACAGAACCTACTTTGGGAATAGGCTCTGAAGTACTGCTGTGCCAAAACGAGCATCACTCCTAGCCTGGATATCCAGAGAGTAATGCTTGGTAAAGGTGTATGGACTGTTTTCCAGGTAGCTGCTTGGCAAATTTATAGTAAAGGAATATTCCTGCCGCCAGAGAAGCAGCTCTACCTCTAGTGGAATGAGCCCTCAGGCCTGAGGGTGGAATTTTTCCTAGTTTCTCATAGCAGAATTTTATACAGGATACACTCCACCTGGCAACAGTTCTCTTGGTGGTAGGTTTGTCCTTACCTACTTCCTCATAAATGAGGAACAACTGGAGGGAGTCAAACCTGTGACCCTCTGTACATTTTATGTAGTAACTAAGGGCTCTTTTAACATCTAAACTGTGTAACCTCCTCTCTCCTGAGGAAGAGTGATCAGTGAAGAATACAGGAAGAGACATAGACTGGTTTAAATGGAAATCCGAAACCACTTTGGGTAAGAACCTCCTATTGGTTCTAAGGACCACTTTATCTCTATGGAATGAAATAAGTCAGGCTCTACTGACAGAGCTTACAATTCACTGATACGTCTGGCAGAGGTAATAGCTACCAAAAACACAGTTTCCAAGTCAAGTACTTAAGCTCTGCTGAGGACATAGGCTCAAAAGGAGGTTGCATAAGTTGAGCAATGCAAACATTCAAATCCCAGGCAGGAGCAGGATCCCTAAAGGGAGGCTGGTATGAAGCAATCCCTTAAAAAAATTTACAGAATACAGGGTGAGATGACAGTGAAGAAGGCGTTCCCACTGACAGAAAAGCAGAAACAGTCGACAAATGTACTTTGAGAGTAGCTGGTCTGAGGCCTAGGCCATTAAATGAACCATATAATCCAGGACTATAGACAAATCAGCAGTGTCTAGGGATATGTGCCTCCTGGAACACCAAATGCTGAATCTCTTCCATTTGGAGTTATAAGTTTTTCTGGTGGCAGGCTTTTGAGAGGCTTTGAGAATATCCAGAACCCCTTGGGACAGATGCAAGTCTGCATATTCTAACTCTTCAAGAGCCATGCCTTGAGACTGAGGGACCGAAGATTGGAGTACCAAATCCTCCCGAGAGGAAGATAACAGGTTGTAATTCCTGGGAAGAGACAGGGGAAGATGGACTGCTAGGGACAGCAACAGTGGGGTACCAAGGCTGCCTGGCCCAGTCCGGAGCAATCAGAATCACTTTGCAAGGTTGTGACCTTATCTTGACAAGAAGTTTGAAAAGTAGAAGAAAGGGAGGGAAGGCATAAAGAAATGTCCCTTCCCAGTTGAAAATCAGAGCATCCAGAGGGACTGAGCCCAAGACTGGGGGTCTGCAACAAAACAGAGGAAGCTGGTGATTGTCTGGGGCTGCAAAGAGATCTATCTCTGGAGTGCCCCACTTTGAAAAGATGACTTTCAACACCAGAGGGTCCAGAGACCATTCATGATGGCCATGTGAGATCCTGCTCAGTGCATCTGCTAGCACATTGTCCTTCCCTGGAATGTGGACTGCCACCAGGAAGGCCTGTAGAGAATAAGTTAGGGACCACAATTTCATTTCTTCCGTGCACAAGGCCATGGACCAAGTGCCTCCCTGCTTGTTGATTTACCACATGGTGGTGGTGGTGTCCGTCCTGACCTGAACCACCTTGTTCTGCACTGACTGAGAGAAAGCTTGCTGGGCCAGAAAAACTGCACTGAGCTCCAGGAGATTGATATGAAGGAGGGATTCCTGAGGGGACCACAGTCCCTGGGCTGTGACAGCCCCCAGATGCGCTCCCCACCCCAATAGGGAAGCATCCGTGGTGAGGACCACAGAGTCAGTCTGAGTGACAAATGGAACTCCTTGCCTTAAATTGTCCAGGTCCTGCCACCATTGAAGGGCCTGGATTAGAGTCTGAGTAACCGGAACTAATTTGGTAAGAGGATCTTTCCTTTGGGACCAAAAGGCCTTCAGATGGAACTGAATGTCCCTCATCTGAAACCTGACACCTTGGACCACTGCTGTGGAAGCTGCCATGGGTCCCAAAAGCTGAAGGAAGTGCCTTGCTGGTCGAGAAATTAGAAGGCGGAAGGAAGAAGCCAGCTGTATAATGGCTGTTGCCCTTTCCAGGGGAAGGAAAGCTCTTACTTTGGCAGTATCCAGCTCCGCTCCTATAAAGGTGAGAAGCTGTACAGGCTCGAGAACTGACTTGGGAAGGGTAAGAAGAAATCCCAAGGAAGTGAGCACTTGCTGGGTCACTTGCAGATCTGACTTGACTTGGTCCGAGGACTGACCCACAATGAGCCAGTCGTCCAGATATGGAAAAATAGAAATCCCTTTTCTTCTTACAAAGGCCACTACTACTGCTAGGCACTTTGTGAACACCCTTGGAGCTCATGTTAGGCCAAAGGGCATTGCTTTGAACTGATAATGGCCTGAGGGCGATACGAACCCGAGGTACTTTCTGTGGGAGCACCTGATGGGAATGTGAAATTAGGCATCTTTGAGGTCCACGGAGGCTAGCCAGTTCCCTCGCCATAGAGAGGGAAGAATTGTTCCCAGAGTCACCATTTTGAATTCTGGTTTTAAAAGAAGTTTGTTCACGTATCTTAAGTCTAGGATGGGTCGCCACTCCCCTGTCTTTTTTGGGGTAAGGAAGTACCTGGAGTACAGATCTTTGGCCCTGTGTAGCGTAGGAACTCTCTCTACAGCCCCTAAGGCCAACAGAGACGAAACCTCTGCCTCCACAGCAAGAGTTTATGAGATGTTTGCTGGTGGAAAGGATCTGGCTCTCATTTTCGGAAATTTTTTGAAACTGAGAACCAGTCCCTGTATTACTACCTCCAGGACCAACCTCTCTGAGGTAAAAGATAGCCAGTCCTAGACAAAGTAAGCCAGCCTGCCCCCTACAGGGATGGGTGAGTCGACCCAGGCTGACACATCAGGGTGTCTGCGTGGCGGGAGCCTTAGCCTGAGGAGTGGATGCAGCCCTGCTCATCCCCCTTCTGCCTCTCCCTCTAAAGAACCCCCTCTGAGAAAAAGGAGAAGAGGCCTGTGCTTGGTAGAAAGGCCTGTAAAAAGGCCTGCCCCTGCCCCTAGCTTGCTGCTTTTGAGGAGTTGCCTGCCTTTCCTTGGCCTGTGCACTCCTTATAAGTGGTCCTGTACTCATCCATTTTCTTCATGTAATTCTCTGTCTGCTCCCCAAACAGAGAATTACCACCATAGGAAAATCCATGACCTTAGCCTGGGTGTCCTGTGAGAGACTAGTACATCTGAGCCAAGCCATCCTCCGAAGAGCCACAGATGTAGTCATGACTTTCGATGACACATCACCGGAGTCCACAGCAGCATAAAATTGTACCTTTGATGCCTCAATCCCATCAGCAGCCACCTCCTCCAGCTCCTTGGCCAGCTGAGGGGGAGGCCTGCTAAGCTAGCGCCAGTACAGTGTCCCACCTGGACTTCTGGTACCTGGCTGCATAGGCCATATAGTTAGTCTGCCTCAGTCCCAAGGAGGATGCCATGTACTGTTTCTTTGCCAAGGCATCCATCTTCCTAGAGTCTATGTCTGGGGGGTGTGAAGCCAAGGGAATATTTGCCTTCTCACAGGCTGCAGCCTGCATGACCCCAACATGGCAGCATTGCTGGTAGAAAAACTCTGTATCTGAGTATACCGTTTGTCCATCCTTCTGTCAACAGGAGGTACAGAATTAGGAGACTTTAGAATTTTTTGTGTCTGCTTCCCAAAGGACTTATGAAGGGGAACAGAGAGTCTCTTGGACTCTGGGATGTCCAACATTTCAACAAAATCAGGCTCCTCTTGATCCTCCACAGCCTCCTCCATAGGAAGCTGGAGGGTTTCAGCCACCTTTCTGTAAAACAGATGGTGGGAAGGGGACTGAGAGAGCCTAGGAGGGGAAACACCAGAAGGTCTGTCTGGGGAGATGTCCGGTTCCACAGACACATCCAGACTTTCATAATCATCACCATCCTCTTCAAAATCCCCCTCCTCTTCAAACTCTGGTTCATAAAAGTCTTCAGGGGTATAATCTTGAACCGGGGGAACCGACCGAACCGAACCCCTGCCAAGAGATGCCGGATCGGTTGGAACCGGATGAAGCGATTCAACAATCTGAATCACTCTGGCTGTTTCTTCGGCAGTCGGAACATGAACCTCTGGACCCAAACCGGTCGATTTTTCTTTGCGTTTTCTCTTTGTAGGAACTGATCCCTCAGGATCGGCTCTCCTCTTGCCCGAAGAAGTATCGCCCTGGTCAGAGGGCACTTCTTCCGGTTCGGTGGGAACCGAACCGGGCTGGCCTTCTGGGTCAGCGGATTTCTCGGCCTCCGAATCCCTAAGTCCACCTAACCTCTTTTCCAGGGTAGACTTAGGGAAATTTTTACAAATTTGGCAGTCTGAATCGAGGTGGTCAAACCCCAGACAGTAAACACAGGTGGTATGGGGATCAACCTAGCAAAGACCCCCACTACAGTGTTGAAACCCAGTGGGCCCAGTTTTTTCTTGGTTTCTCAGACATGGCCAACCTAACCAGACTTACCCTTTATAAGGCAACCACCAGGCAAGAATCCCTTATTGGTTTCTAACCATGTTACGGGTATTGGAAAAAAACGCAAAAATTAAATTTTTTTTAAAACTGATAAAGACGGGTAACCACACACACTAAAAGATTTAAACTAATGGATCGATTCAGCCAAACCAATCAAGAAATACAATTTTTCAATTTCCACAATAAGATACAGAGATACTACCTAAAGTACTTACTGTACCGCAGACAGAGCCCAGAACCGACAATGCAGAAAATAAATCGGAACAAAACCGACAACTTTGACTGACTTTTAACCGAGCAGAAGGAGAAATCTCTGGAGCGATGTTCAGTGAGGCGGAGTAAAGAATTTGACGGTTTGGTTTCAAAGCACTGCAGACAGAGTCTTCAACCGAGCTCAAGCTCAAGGTTCTATGCCCTGCATAGAAATTTAACCCTCTACTCTCTGGGGCAGTTCAAGTGCTGGAGCTAACTGCAATTGTCGGAATACAGCAAGATATCATGTTGTTTGAAGAGTGAGAGTGGGGTTGATGCAATCTAAGGTGATGTAGTCAATACAGAGCAGGGGTTGAGGGTATGCCCCACATACGCCAACACCAACACAGCAAACTACATCCCTATCGACACTTTGCCGACAGGTTGCTGTGTTGGTGTGCCCAAGACAGGAGCACACTGTCTCCCGGTCCTGCGCCCCCCTCTCGAATCAACTCCGACTGGAGTTGAAAATGCTATAGACGGGGGGGTCTTCCCCCCACATGGGGGGCAAGCCTCCTGATAGAAACAACGGACCAGAAGACAAACTGGAATCATGTAAACCACAACTTGCGGTTGACATGATTCCAGTCAGTGAGATGCCAGTCAACAAAAGAGTTGTCGAACCTGCACCGTAGAGCAAGGGTTTAGGGGGTGCGTGCTGAAGTCAGGGAAAACGGGTGGTGGTGCTCAGGACAGAGGCTCAAGTCTAGGACAACAGGAGCCAAGGTTGGGGGTTACAAAAGGGCACAGAGGGTTCGATTTGTTACAGGGGGCAGTCACAACTATTGAGAGAATTCAGGTGCTGACGAAGGTTACTTTTAACGGGATCAAGAGTAGGGTGCCTATTGATCTTAGGGAGGAGATTATTGATCCAGGAAGGGGCTCTAAACCTAAAGGATCGTGGTCCCTGAGTGGTCCGGCAGAAAGGGACCTGGTATTTTGCCAGGGTGGATTTACGCATGTAGTCGGGGTTTGGTGCTGGTAGCAGAAGGGGCAGGGTGGTTGGTAGGGTTTGGCCGAGGCTAATTTTATTTTGCAAAAAGGTAAGTCTGGAAGGTGACCCTACCTTTGAGATTTAACCAAAGAGTTTACACGTAGAGATCACAGGTATGGATGAACCTTGGGCACCAGAGACAAGCCTGTAAGCCTTATTGAGAGTCACATTGATTCTTTTCCTTGCAGAGTCAGTGGCAGCCCCATAGATAATCAGGCCATAATCAATGATAGAAACAACAGAGCTTGAGACGGCAGTTCTGAGGGCTTCAGGGATGAGGCAGTGTCGATGTTTATGTAAGGTGCCGATTCTAGCATTAATAGTTTTAGATACAAAATTGAATTGTGAGGAGTAGGACAGGGAGCTATCTAAGGTTATGCCTAGATACTTAAATTCCCTGACTTGTTCAAGGGGAAGATTCTGGTTGTTAAATATAGTTAGTGAGTAGGATTTGTATTGACTATGCGGACTTGAGAAAAGCATCAATTTCATTTTTTTATAGTTCAATAGTAGCTTATGCTCTCCAAATCAATGTTCAATTCCTGCAAAACTTGTCTGAAGATCTTTGGTGAGTAGGGTGCAACACCTGGAATCCATAGGAGCACAGGATCCAAGACAGCATGGGTTTACAAAAGGAAAGTCCTGTCAAACTAATCTCATAGATTTCTTTGACTGGGTAACCAGAGTGGTGAACCAAGGGGGAGCAGTCACCTACCTTGACTTCAGCAAAATTTTCGATACTGTTCCACATAGAAGATTGATTGATTAATAAGCTAGGTAGGCTCAGGGTGGGTGAGAGGTGGGTCAACTAGGTGGCAAACTGGTTGATGGGCAGAAAATACAGGTTACTCACCCGTAACAGGAGTTCTAGGAATGGTATATGTTGTTCATCCACACTGTCTGGCAGGTTCCTTGCCGCTTTAAATCTTGCCAGAAGGTCTTCAAGCTGGCTCCTCCCACCCACCCAGGTGGTAAAACTCTCGGCTCCGCCCCATGACACCAGATCTAGACTGCTGGAAGCCAGGTTGTGCGTCGAAGCCGGGGAGGTTCGGTGGGTCGTGTAGATGAACAACATATACCATTCCTAAAACTCTTGATACAGGTGAGTAACCTGTATTTCTAGGGACATGGATATGTTGCTCATCCACACTGTCTGGCAGACTCCTAGCAGTTCTCCAGGAGGAGGGAGGCAAGGCACACACCCCCTACTTAGGGAATAAAGACTGGAGAACCGAGGCCCCAAAACCAGCATCCCGGCGTGACTCAAGGTCAATGTGGTAGTGGGTAATAAAGGTATGTGCCGACTTCCAGGTAGCAGCCCTGCAGATATCCTGGATAGGGACATCCCTTGAAGCAGCTACTGATGCAGCGGTATGGCGGGGTAAAATGAGCTCTTATCCCTCTGGGAGGCTCCATGCCCGCCAACCTATAGCAGAGATCTGTGCAGGAGGTGACCCACCTGCTTATTGTCCGCTTGGCTGCAGGTCTGCCAGGTGCAGCTTCAGCGTAGGTGACAAACAGCTGGCGAACCTCTCCCCAAACTTTGGCCGTCCGCTCCTGCAAGTAAACGAGTGCTCTGCTAGGGTCCAAATATGGAGCCTATATTCGGCCTCCGAGGTGTGATTGGGGGGTAGA
The DNA here is from genome assembly GCA_016271365.2 of Neoceratodus forsteri. Classification (NCBI taxonomy): domain Eukaryota; kingdom Metazoa; phylum Chordata; order Ceratodontiformes; family Ceratodontidae; genus Neoceratodus; species Neoceratodus forsteri. The sequence goes on along the minus strand of CM057453.1, from coordinate 457,418,951 downwards.
ACACCGGCAGAGTCAACACCTGGTTAAGGTGAAACTCCGACATCACCTTCGGAAGGAACTTCGGGTGGGGGAGCAGGACAACCTTGCCTGTGGAAGACCAGATAAGGAGACTCGATGAAAAGTGCCTGGAGCTCTCCGATCCTTCTGGTTGACGTGATAGCCACCAAGAAGGCGATCTTCCACAACAGGTGGGAGATCTCGCATCTGTGCACTGGTTCGAATGGCTTGCCCATGAGCTTGGCCAACACCAGCAGTAAATCCCATGGAGGTGGAGGTTCTCGCACCGGAGGGGAAATGTGATCAAGGCCTTAGAAAAAGCGCCAGATCACCTTCTCCTGCGCCACCGATTGCTTTCCGGCCCGCGCCCAGTAAGCAGAGATGGCTGCCAGGTGCACCTTAAGGGTCATCGACCGAAGCCCTTGCTGAGAAAGGACAACAGGTAGTCCAGAATGCTTGCCAAGGAACAGGAGGAAAGGTCCAGGCCCTTTTCCTGACACCAAATGGAGAATCTCTTCCATTTAAAGGCATAGCATTTTCTGGTCGACTCCTTATAGGACGCCTCAACAACGTTGAGGACCTCGTCAGAAAGACCCAAGGCCTGGAAATCTAGTCACTCAGGAACCAGGCCGTCAGGTGCGGGGATTGAAGGTCCAGATGGAATACCTTCCCCTGATGACTGAGATTAGGTCCGGGCGGGCTGGAAGCCGCCTCGGGAGCCTGGAGCCGAGACTGAGGTGATCTGGATACCAGAGCTGGCGGAGCCAGTCTGGGGCTAACAGAATCACCTGCGCCTTGTCCCTCCTCGCCTTGAGAAGCACCATGGATCAAGGGAAATGGGGGAAAGGCGTAGAAGAGGTCCGGGGTCCACGGCCTCGAGAAGGCATACCCCTGCAGTGAGCCCTGCTGAGGGGGGCGGGCATGAAACAGTCTCAGCTTCGCATTCTCCCTGGAGGCAAAGAGGTCCACCTGAGGCATGCCCCAGTGGGAGAACGGATCTTGTACTACCTCCGTCAGGAGAGAACCACTCGTGAGACGCAGCCCCTATCCAGCTTAGGGCATCGGCCAGGGTGTTGGAGGCTCCTGCCACGTGAATGGCTAGGAGATCCACCTCCAGGCTGCGCACAAGACCATATGCAGAGAGCTTCCTTGCAGAACAGCATGGAGCACGTCCCGCCCTGGAGGTTTAGGTAGTACATGGTCGTGGTATTGTCCGTCTGGACCTGAACCACTTGACCCCGTAGAAACGGAGCGAAGGCGGTGAGAGCTAGGCGGACCGCTCGGAGCTCCAGCAGGTCGTTATGGCATCGGGACTCCCGAGGGGACCAGAGGCCGTGTGCTCTGTGCTCCCCCAGATGGGCACCCCAACCCATCAGAGATGTGTCGGTCGATAGAGAGACCATCGGCTCGGGGCGGACAAACGGGATGCTCTCCTGCAGATGTGCCGGAACGGTCCACCACTGGACAGCGTTCCACATTTCCTGGGTCACTGCCACCAACTGATCCAATGGATCGTAGCATTGTGACCACTGGCTGGCCAGTCCCCGTTGAAGGGGACGCATGTATCAACAGGCCCAAGGGGCCCAACGGACCGCGCTGGTGCAGGCCGCCATGAGGCCCAGGAGGCGCAGGAAGTCCCGGGCAGGGCGCAATTGCCCAACCAGAAATGAATGGGCAAGGAGGAAGAACCCCGGCCCTGTCCACCAGGAGCCGAGCTCTGGCTCAAAGAGAGTCGAGCTCTGCCCTGATGAAGTGCATCACCTGCTTCGGCACGAGTTCCGACTTGGCCTCGTTGATGAGGAGGCCAATCTGAGAGCAAATCTGGTGGGCCAGATCTCTGGACTGCTCCACCTCCGCTCTGGAGGGGGCTGCAACCAGCCAGTCGACCAGGTAGGGGTACACCCGGACCCTTCTGCACCGCAGGAATGCTGTCACCACTGCCATGCATTTGGTGAAGACCCTGGGAGCTAGAGAGAGGCCGAAGGGCATGGCCCAGAACTCGAAAAGAGATCCCTCTGCTCTGAAGCGGAGGAATCTCTGATGAAACGGATGGATCGGGACGAGAAGAATATGTCCTGGAGGTCCAGGGAACAAACCACATGCCTAATTCCAAGGATGGGAATATCTGAGCCAGAGTGACCATCTTGAAGGTCTGAGACCTTAGGAACCTGTTCAGGTCGTGCAGGTCGAGAATGGGGCACCAGCACCACGTCCGTTTTGGGACCAGGAATACCTGGACACAAATCCCGGGTCTAGAGGAGGATCCGCCACCTTTCTGATCACCTCTTTCTCGAGGAGCAGGGCAATATCGGCTCGGCGGGCCGACAGCGAGGCTTCGGACCTCGTGCCCCCTGGGGCTAAGACTCCAAAGGGTGGGGCTGCTCGACTTCCAGAGGCAGGCTCCCTTCCTACCACCTCCAACACCCAACGGTCCGTGGTGACAGCGGACCAGGTGGAAAGGAAGTGTGGAGGCGCCTCCCATGGGGGACCCAGGAAGGGTGACGAGGTGGGGGCCACGCCTCAACCCGGCCACTGGGCAGGCTTGGAGGAGGGACCGGCAGGGACCTCCTGGGCCTTACCTCCTTGCTTCCTATTGGAGGAAGCCGCTGGCTTGGGTTTGGGATGCCAAGCACAAGCCTGCTGGTCCCTCGTGCTGGTGCTGTTGGTCCGGCCGTGTGCAGAGGACGCGAGCTAAAGGACTTGTGCTGTTGTTACCGGCGGCCTTTGTCCCTCTGGGCGGAGGTGACAGAGTCCAGAGTGGCGCTGGACTTTTCAATCCGCTGGAGGTGTCCCTCCACTCCAGGGCCGAAGAGGTCAGTCCCCGAGAAGGGGATGTCCGCCAACTTGTGCTGGGTATCTGCCGTGAAGGTGGATATCCTCAGCCATGCCCTGTGGCGCATGGCCACCGCGGCCGCTACTGACCTGGCACAGGAATCACCTATGTCCAGAGCAGTCTGAGGCTACTGCTTAGCCACCGCCCTACCCTGGTCCCGCACCTGCCAGACTGTGGTCCGCAGGTCGGCTGGGAGATGAGGGATCACCTCATCCAGGGAGCCCATGAGGGCGTGGGAGAAGCGTGCCATCAGCACGGCCGAGCCGGCCTGTCGAAGGTCGAGGGAGGACGCAGCGTACACCTTGCACCCGGCATAGTCCAGCCTTTAGGACTCTTTGTCGGGGGGCCTATCCACGTCCTGAGCGTTTCCGGAATGCCAGAAGACGCTATCAGTGACTAATCCCTTGGCAGAGGGATGCTCTGAGAAACCGGGCAAAGAGCCGATAGGGACCGCATACTTCCTGGCCATCCTGGCTGAGGGCGCAGGACAGGAAGCAGGCCGCTGCCAAAGCTCCAAGGCTGGGCCGACAATGGCCTCAGCTACAGGGAAGGCCTCCGTGGGCGAATCCCCTCGGTCTAAAATCTCCGTCAGGGGATACTTGGCCCGTTTGGACACGAGCTCTAGGCTACATCCCAGTAGACTCCGAGATGAGCCTAAGCAGGCCCATGAAGGACGATGGGCTATCGTCCAGAGACTGGCCCCCGGAGGACTCCAAGCCGACTCGCCTGGGGAACAGGGAGGAGTCGTCATCGGACTCCGAAGAGTCTGCGAAGAGCTGCCTCGGGCCTGAGCCACCCTCCACCTGCTGAGGACGGTCGGGAGTGAGGGTGACCGACAACCTGTGGGGCAGGCCGTGACCCGACTGAGATTCCACCACAATTGGTGGGGCAGCTAGATTTGGCCGGACAACCAGCCCAGAAATGGGCATCTCGACTGCGGCGAGCGGTTGCTTCGGCAGTTCGGGCGACAGCCACTTGATAGCCAGGGGATGAATCGGAGTCGACTTACTCCCGGACAACAGTAACTGCTGCCACATAAGCTCCTCGTATACGCCCGGCGCGGTCTGGCGTAAGCCTCTCCTCATCCGAGGAGGAGGAGTGGTGTCACCACTTAATTCGGTGCCGAGACCACCGATGTCGGCGGGAGCGGCTTGACCGAGATGAAGTCCGAGACCCTCGATGAAACCGAGGCTGAGACCCTCGGTGAAACCGAGGGCGGGCCTGGGAAGGGGTGGGGGACACCCGCTCTTCCCTCGGCATGGACACTTTAACCGGGGACTGCCGCCCCGAAGGCACGGGCAGGTCCTCGGTCTCCACCGGGGAAACCGTCGAAGAGGGGTTGTCGGCTCTACCAGTCGACCACCCGGCCTTCGGGTCGAGGGATATCTCGACTGCGTCGACGGGTGTCTTGGCAGGCTGGCCTGACGGGGACACCGTGAAGCCAGCGGCCTGAGCCGCAACTTTGACCGAAGTCGACGGTCGGCTGTCCGGGGAAGGAGACCTCTCCTGCTCCCATGAACACCGACGATGGGACTTACCCTTCGACTCCCTCTTCTTGGGCCGAGAGGAATGCCCTGATGGCCCCTCTCCCTTCGTGGAAAGGGACTGGCGAAGCTCCTTGAACGAAGCTGAATAAGAGGAACTCGGAGAGAGTGGGATAAATGCCACGACCTAGGAGGAGGAAGATGCGGCCTGGGCCGCCTCCTCCTCGAGGGTGATCATGTGCTCGAGCTGCTCAGCCGAGCCAGCCGCCACGGACACCGCCCAATGAGCCTCTTTGGATTTTACCAGTGGGGAACACTTCTCGGGGCACCTGAGCTTCAATCGGGCAGAGCGATCCTCCAGGACGTTGGCCGAAAGGGGGCGGCATAACTCGTAGACCTGCGGGTAGTGGTCTAAGTCGAGGCAGTAGACGCACGTGGAGTGCGGATCCGTCCTGGACATCTTTTGCCCACCAGGGCACCTCTGAAAGCCGGGAATCAATTTGTAGCCGCGAGGGATGAGAAGACAGAAGTTTAGAAAACTTCAAAACTAGTTTCAGACGAACCCGAAGAGTTAGGATCCAGTCTAAAACGCAGAGCACTAAGGAGGGAACCTGAGCTTCCATGCGGTAAGGAAGATCTAGTGTCATGGGGAGGAGCCGAGAGTTTTACCACCCGGGTGGGTGGAAAGAGCCAGCTTGAAGACCTTCCGGCAAGATTTAAAGCGGCAAGGAACCTGCCAGACAGTGTGGATGAACAACATATCCATGTTCCTAGAAATACAGGTTACTCACCTGTAACAAGAGTTCTAGGTATGGTATATGTTGTCCATCCACTGTCTAACGAAGCTACTAGTGCTATCTGCGGAAAATACTCTACCGGGTGGTAAACTCGCTCCACATGATGAATCTAGCCGCTAGAAGCCGGGTTGTGCGTTAAACCGGGAGGTCAGATTCGGTGCGTGTGGATGAACAACATATACCATTCCCAGAACTCCTGTTACAGGTGAGTAATCTGTATTTCTAGGGACATGGATATGTTGTTCATCCACTATCTAACGAGACTCTAGCAGTACTCTGGGAGGAGGGGAGGCAGGCGCACACCCCCTACTTAGGAAATAAGACTGGAGAGCCGAGGCCACAAAACCAGCATCCTGGCATGACTCAAGGTCGATGTGTGGTGGTGGGTGATGAAGGTATGTGCTGACTTCCAGGTAGCAGCCCTGCAGATTTCCTGGATAGGGACGTCCCTGGAAGCAGCCACCGATGCAGCGGTATGGCGGGTAGAATGAGCTCTTATCCCTCTGGGAGGCTCCATGCCCGCCAACCTATAGCAGAGATCTATGCAGTAGGTGACCCACCTGCTTATCGTCCGCTTGGCTGCAGGTCTGCCAGGTGCAGCTTCAGCGTAGGTGACAAACAGCTGGCGAACCTCTCCTCGAACTTCAGCCGTCCGCTCCTTATAATAAGCGAGCGCTCTTCTAGGGTCCAAAGTATGGAGCCTATATTCGGCCTCCGAGGTGTGATTGGGGTAGAACACCGGCAGAGTCAACACCTGGTTAGGGTGAAATTCTGACACCACCTTCAGAAGGAATTTCGGGTAGGGGCGCAGGACAACCTTGTCCCTGTGGAAGACCAGATAAGGAGACTCGATGGAAAGTGCCTGGAGCTCTCCCATCCTTCTGACTGATGTGATAGCCACCAAGAAGGCGGTCTTCCACGACAGGTGAGAGATGTCACACCTGTGCATTGGTTCAAATGGCCTGCCCATGAGCTTAGCCAATAGCAGCAGTAGATCCCACGGAGGTGGAGGTTCTTGCACTGGAGGGGATATGTGATCAAGGCCTTTGAAAAACCGCCCGATCACCTTTTCCTGTGCCACCGACTGCTTCCCGACCCGCGCACGGTAGGCAGAGATGGCTGCCAGGTGCACCTTAAGGGTCGTCGACCAAAGCCCTTGCTGAGAAAGGGACCACAGGTAGTCCAGAATGCTTGCCAAGGAACAGGAGGAAGGGTCCAGGCCCTTGCCCTGACACCAAATGGAAAATCTCTTCCATTTGAAGGCGTAGCATTTTCTGGTCGACTCCTTAAGGGATGCCTCAACGACGTTGAGGACCTCGTCGGAAAAACCCAAGGCCTGGAACTCTAGCCGCTCAGGAACCAGGCCGTCAGGTGCAGGGATTGAAGGTCCGGATGGAATACCTTCCACTGGCTTGACTGAGATCAGGTCCAGGCGGGCTGGAAGCCGCCTCGGGAGCCTGGAGCTGAGAGTCAGGAGGTCTGGATACCAGAACTGGCGAGGCCAGTATGGGGCTACCAGAATCACCTGCGCCTTGTCCCTCCTTGCCTTGAGAAGCACCTTGTGGATCAAGGGAAGTGGGGGAAAGGCGTAGAAGAGGCCCAAGGTCCACGGCCTCGAGAAGGCATCCCCCTGCAGCGAGCCCTGCTGAGGGGGGCGGGCATGAAAGAGTCTCAGCTTCGCATTCTCCCTGGAGGCAAACAGGTCCACCTGAGGCGTGCCCCAGTGGGAGAAGAGATCTTGTACTACATCCGGCAGGAAAGACCACTCGTGAGACGCAGCCCCTATCTGGCTTAGGGCATCGGCCAGGGTGTTGGAGGCTCCTGCCACGTGAATGGCGAGGAGATCCGCCTCCAGGCTGCACACGAGAGACCAAATGAGGAGAGCTTCCCTGCACAGAGGCATGGAGCGCATCCTGCCCTGGCGGTTTAGGTAGTACATGGTCGTGGTATTGTCCGTCTGGACCTGAACCATTTGACCCCGTAGAAACGGAGCGAAGGTGGTGAGGGCTAGATGAACCACTCCAAGCTCCAGCAGGTTGATGTGGCATCAGGACTCCCGAGGGGACCAGAGGCCATGCGCTCTGTGCTCCCCCAGATGGGCACCCCAACCCATGAGACAGGCATCGGTTGATAAAGAGACCGTCGGCTCGGAGCGGACAAACGGGATGCCCTCCTGCAGATGTGCTGGAACGGTCCACCACTGGACAGCGTTCCACATCCCCTGGGTCACTGTCACTAGCTGATCCAATGGAGTGAAGTGCTGTGACCACTGGCTGGCCAGTCCCTATTGAAGGGGACACATATACCAGCGGGCCCAACGGACCACGCTGGTGCAGGCCGCCATGAGGCCCAGGAGGCACAGGAAGTCCCGGGCAGGGTGCAATTGCCCAACCAGAAATGATTGGGCAAAGGAGGAAAGAACCTCAGCCCTGTCCGCTGGGAGCCGTGCTCTGGCTCGAAAAGAGTCGAGCTCTGCCCCGATGAAATGTATCACCTGCTTCGGCACGAGTTCCGACTTGGCCTCGTTGATGAGGAAGCCAATCTGAGAGCAAACCTGGAGGGCCAGATCTCTGGACCGCTCCACCTCCGCTCTGGAGGGGGCTGCAATCAGCCAGTCGTCCAGGTAGGGGTACACCTGGACCCTTCGGTGCTGCAGGAATGCTGTCACCACTGCCATGCATTTGGTGAAGATCCTGGGAGCTAGGGAGAGGCCGAAGGGCATGGCCTGGAACTCGTAAAGGGATCCCTCCGCTCTGAAGCGGATTAATCTCTGATGAGACGGACAGATTGGGACGTGAAAGAACACGTCCTGGAGGTCCAGGGAACAGCACCACATGCCTCGTTCCAAGGATGGGATTATCTGAGCCAGAGTGACCATCCTGACGGTCCGAGACCTTAGGAACCTGTTCAGGTCGTGCAGGTCGAGAATGGGGCGCCAGCCCCTCGTCCGTGTTGGGACCAGGAAATACCTGGACACAAACCCCGGGTCTGGAGGAGGATCCGCCGCCTTTCTAATCACCTCTTTTTCGAGGAGCAGGGCAATATCGGCTCGGCGGGTCAACAGCGAGGCTGTGGACCCCGTGGACCCCCAAGGGGCGACGGCTCAAAAGGGTGGGGTCTGCTCGAACTCCAGAGGCAGGCCTTTTCCTACCACTTCCAACACCCAGCGGTCCGTGGTGATAGTGGACCAGGTGGAAAGGAAGTGGCGGAGCCATCCCCCCACGGGGGGAGTGACGAGGCTGGGGGCGACACCCCTCAACCCGTCATTGGGCAAGCTTGGAGGAGGGACCGGCCGAGGGACCTCCTGGGCCTTTACTTCCCTGCTTCCTGTTGGAGGAAGCTGCGGGCTTGGGTTTGGGATGCCAAGCGCGAGCCTGCTGGCCCTGATGCTGGTGCTGTTGGGCCAGACGTGCCGCAGGCACAGAAGGACGAAAAGGCTTGTGCTGCTGCTGACGGCGGCCTTTGTCCTTCTGGGCGGAGGTGACCGAGTCCAGGGTGGCACTGAACTTTTCGATCCGCTGGAGGTGACCTTCCACTCCAGGGCCGAAGAGGTTGGTCTCCAAAAAGGGGACATTCACCAACTTGTGCTGGGTATCCGCCGTGAAGGTGGATATCCTCAGCCATGCTCTGCGGCGCATGGCCACTGCGGCCGCAACCGATCTGGCACAGGAGTCCCTTATGTCCAGAGCTGTTTGGAGCTGCTGCTTCACCACCACCCTACCCTGGTCCCGAACCTGCCAGGCCATGGTCTGTAGGTCAGCCGGGAGACGAGGGATCACCTCATCCAGGGAGCCCATAAGGGCGTGGGAGAAGTGTGCCATCAGCACGGCCAAGCTGGCCTGGCGGAGGCCAAGGGAGGACGCAGCGTACACCTTGCACCCGGTATAGTCCAGCTTTTAGGACTCCTTGATGGGGGGCTTGTCCACGTCCCTAGCATTCCCGGAACGCCGGAAAACGCTGTCGGTGACCAACCTCTCGGCAGAGGGGTGCTCCGGAAACCTGGGCAAAGAGCCGGTAGGGACCGCATACATCCTGGCCATCCTGGCCGAGGGTGCACGACAGGAAGCAGGCTGCTGCCAAAGCTCCAAGGCTGGGCCTACAATGGCCTCAGCCACTGGAAAGACCTCCGTGGGTGAATCCCCTCGGTCCAGTATCTCCGTCAGGGGATACTTGGCCCGTTTGGATACGGGCTCAAGCTGCATCCTGGTGGACTCCGAGATGAGCTGAAGCAGACCCATAAAGGACGATGGGCTTTCGTTCAGTGACTGGCCCCCGGAGGACTCCAGGTCAATCGGCCTGGAGAACAGGGAGGAGTCATCATCGGACTCCGAGGAGTCCGCGAAGAGCTGCCTAGGGCCTGAGCCACCTCCACCTGCCGAGTACGGTCGGGAGTGAGGGTGACTGACAACCTGTGGGGCAGGCCGTGACCTGACTGAGAGTCCTTGGTCGGCACCCCCCGATTTCGGTTGTGGAGGCAAAGGTTCCACTACAATTGGTAGGACAGCAGGTTTCGGCCGAACAACCGGCCCAGGCTTGGGCATCTTGACTGCAGCGAGAGGTTGTTTCGGCCGTTCAGGTGACAGCCACTTGATGGCCGGGGAAGGCGTCGGTGTCGACTTGCTCCAGGACAAAAGTAACTGCTGCCACATCAGGTCCTCGTAGTGTCGACGCAATCTGCGCCGAAGCCTCTCCTCTTCCGAGGAGGAAGACGAGGATGAGCGGCGTCGCCGCTTACCTCGGTGCCAAGACCGAGAATGCCAATGTCGGTGGGATCGGCTGGACCGAGAAGAGGTCCGAGACTGAGACCGAGATCCTCTGTGTTTCCAAGGACGGGCCTGGGAAGGAGCAGGGGACACTCGCTCTTCCCTCGGCTCGGACACCTTAACCGGGGACTACTGCACCGGGGGCGCAGGCAGATCCTCGGTCTCCACCGGGGGAACTGGCGAAGAAGGGTTGTCGGCTTCACCAGTCGACAACCCATCCAACAGTCGAGAAAAATCTCGACCGGCGTTGGCCAGTGTCTCGGCGGCTGACCTGACGAGGCGCGTGATCCAGCGGCCTTAGCCGCAACCTCGACTGAAGTCGACGATCGGCTGTCCGGAAGAGGACCTCTCCGCTCCCACGAGCGCCCGGCGATGGGACTTACCTAGAATCCTTCTTTTGGCCGAGGAGGAATGTCCGATGGCCCCTCTCCCTTCGTGGAAAGGGACTGGCAAAGCTCCTTGAGCGAAGCAGAATCTACGAATACCCAAAGAGGCGGGATAAATGCGCGACCAAGGAGGAGGAAGATGCGGCCTGGGCGCCCTCCTCCTCGAGCGATGATCCTCTCGAGCTGCTCAGCCGAGGCAACCCGCCAGCGGTAACACGTAACGGTCCTCTTCGACTTTACCAGCGGATAGCGCTTCTCGGGGCGCCCAAGCTTCAACCGGGCAGCGCGGTCTTCCAAGACGCTGGCCGAGAACAAACAGCATGATTCACAGGCCTGCGGGTCGTGTTCTAGGCAGAGGCAGTAGACGCACGTGGAGTGCGGATCCATCCTGGACATCTTCTGCCCACAAGGGCACCGCCGAAAACCGGGAGTCGATTTGTCCATTGCAGCCGCGAGGGAAAAGGAAGACCGAAGTCTTGAAAATTTTAAAACGAGTTTCGGATGAACCAAAGAGTTAGGATCCAGTCTATCATGCAGAGCGTTAAGGAGGGAACCTGAGCTTCCAAGCGGTAAGGAAGATCTGGCGTCATGGGGCGGAGCCGAGAGTTTTACCACCCGTGTGGGTGGGAGGAGCCAGCTTGAAGACCTTCCAGCAAGATTTAAAGTGGCAAGGAACCTGCCAGATAGTGTGGATGAACAACATATCCATGTCCCTAGAACATGGAATTTGATGGGAGATAAGGACCACTTAGCCCAACCAGTCTGCCCATTTTTCCCTACCTACAGTGTCACCGCACACCCTACTTGATCTCAACCCCCTCATACTTCCTTTCCATTCTCTTAACTGCTTTTTTCTCCCTATTTTTTCCTTTTTGTTGTTCTATGTGTCTTTTTTGAAACTTCAATGAAGTTACTTAAAAAAATAAAAAAAGATTCCCTTATGCCTATCCCAAGCATTCTTGAACTCCACCACTGTTTTTGCCCCCATCACCTCTGCTAGAAGACTGTTCCAGGCATTCACCAGTCTTTCTGTGAAGAAGTACCTCTTCACATCTCTCCTGAATCTACCCCCTCTAGCTTCACTGCATGTCCCCTTGTTCTTCAGCATCTTTTTTTATGAGACATACGCCCCTCCTGTGAGGTATTTAAAGGCCCCTATCCTATCTCCCCCCCCTTCTAGGCGGTACATACTGAGGTCCCTTAGTCTCTCCTCATACGGCTTCTGATGCAAACCCTGAAACACTTTAGTTGCCCTCCTCTGGACAGCCTCCACTCTGTCCATGTCTTCCTGGAGACGTGGCTCCAGAACTGGACACAGTACTCAGGGTGGGGTCTCATCAGCGATCTGTACAGAGGCTCCCTCTCTCTTTCTGCTGGTGATACACGTTCCTATGCACCCCAGCATCCCACTAGCCCTCCCAACTGCCTTGTCACACTGCTGTCCACCTTTAGGTCATCAGATATAATTACCCCAGGTCTCTTTCCCATTTGATGGTCGTCACTACCTCTCCACCCATTCTGTACTCCACCCCAGGCTTCTATGCCCTAAGTGTATGCAGGGAACCAGTCCCAGTACTGATCTCTGAGGCACCTCACTGGTCACCCTCCCTTCTCCAGAGTGAACTCTGTTCACCACCACCCTCTGCCACCTATCCCCTAACAAAATTCTTACCCAGTTTACCACCTTTGGACCCACCCCTAAGCTGCTCAGCTTCGTTATTAGTATCCTATTGTCAAAAGCCTTATTGAAATCTAGGTAGGTCACATTCACCGCTCCACCCTGATCGAATTCACTGGTCACCCAGTCACAGACATCAGATTCGTCTGATGTGATCTACCCCCCATGAATCTCTGCTGCCCTCAGGTATTGTAACCCGTTGGATTCAAGATATTCCACAATCCATTCTTTCAGCAGTGACTCCATTGACTTTCCAAGTTGCCAGCCTCCTCCCTGCTGCCACTTTTGTGAAAAGGGACTACATCTGCCCCCTTCCAGTCCTCTGGAACCACTCCTGTTTCTAGTGAGTTGTTAAACAGGACTGTCAGAGATGCAGCCAGTACCACCCTGAGCTCCCTCAATACCCTTGGATGCACCCCGGATGGCCCCATCACTTTATCCAGATTTGCAAGTCACTTCAGGACTCTCGTCTCTGAAAAGGACTAGTTTCCACCTTCCTCCCTCCCTCCACTGCTCTTGTTACTTTTTTGTGGCCCCTCCTCTTCTCCTCCCTCTGTGAACACTGAAAAAAGATATTTGTTCAGGATATCTGCCTTTTCCTGGTACTCCTCTCCTCAGTACCCCCCTTCCCTTCTTAACCTTACAATCCCTCCCTGGTCTTCTTCTTTTCACTTACATACCTAAAAAATGTCTTCTCCCCTTTCATTATCTATCCTCCTCCCTCTGCGTCTCCTTATAGCTTCTGAATGCTACCATTTTAGCCTTTACTTTGGCAGCCACTTCTGAGAACCATAGCAGTCTGTTTTTCCTTTTGCTTTTGCTCACCTGCTTGGCATGGAGGTTTGTTGCTTTCACTATGCCCTCCTTTAGCTTTGCCTACTGTTCCTCCACCCTACCCAGGTCATCCCTGAGGCATTCACTCATCTTTCTAAAATCTGCCCTCCTGAAGTCCAAAACCCTCGATCTTGTGTGGTTTGAATCTGCAGCCGGCCTTATGTTGAACCACACTGTACAGCATTCACTGGTCCCCTGGTGGCCTCCCACCTTGACGTCTGCAACACTGTCCCTGTAAGCACCAGGTCCAGTACTGCCCCATTATGAATGGGCTCCCTGACTAACTACATGAAGAATGCCCCCTGCAGGGTGTCCACAATGTCCCAGCTTCTAGATGAAGCTGCAGCTGGAAGGCTCCAATCTACATCCAGCAATCTGAAGTCCCCAACCAGCAGCACCTCCCCCTCTTCTGCCATCTTGCCAAACGCTTCCACCAGTACCTTATCTAAATCCTCCCGCTGTGCTGGAAGTCCGTAGATCACAGCAGTGTGGATCACACCAGTATAAACTGTGGCTCCATTTCTCATCTCCAGGGTGACCAACAGTACCTCAACCCCGCCCCGATTCCCTGTATCTCCATTGCTGGTATGCCTTCAATCACATAAAGTACCACACCCCCTCCTTTTCTTCCCATCCTGTCCTTCGTGAACTAAGACAGCCTGATATGGCCATGTCCCAGTCTTGGTTTTCAGTGGACCATGACTCGGTAATGGTCACAATATCCAGATTAGCCTCTTCCATGATGGCTTCTAGGTCCGGAATTTTATTTCCTAGACTTCTAGTATTCATACATATGGCCTTCTAGATTTTGTTACCACTGTGATTGCAAGCCCCTTTTTTCTTTTTTTGCCTCCCTCATTCCCCCTCTCTTTTTAATGTTTTTGTTCCCATTCCCCTCATTTCTACCACCCTGCTTCTTTTATTAACTTGCATCCTGGGGGATTCATCTGCCCAAAGCTCCTTCCTACTCTCTACTTCGGTCTGTGTGGGGAGAGGGGCAGCTTATACCTCTTTGACTCCTTCTGTCATCCACACCCCCAGCTAGTTTAAATGTTCATCAAAGTAACATTTAAACCAACCACTGAGGACTGCAGTTCCCTTCCAGACAGATGCAGGCCACCACCCCTATGTAGGCCCTTATCCCTACAGGTAGGTCCCCCAGTCCTCCGTGTAGCTGAACCCGTCCTCTCTGCACCATTCCTTCAACCATGAGTTGAAACTCATGCTGCGGAGAACCCTTTCCTCCCCCCTATCACAGGCAGACAGCATCTCAGCAAAAGCCATTGAGCATGCTACCTGTCTAAGACCCCTCCCCAGCTCCTTAAACTCCCCCTGCACTACCCCAGCCCCATCCCTAGCCAGGTAATTAGTTCCCAGGTGGACAATGATGTCCAGCTCTCCCTCTCATCCTACTGCCCGGTGCTCATCAGGGTCCGCTTCCTATCCTCTGGGTCGTGGCGCCTCATGAGCAGGCATGCCTTGTAAGTTTTATGTCCCTATGTCAAAAGATGGCCAAGTCACATATGGCCAAGAACTGAAGTTTTCTATGGAAATGCATTCGTAACCATAACTAAATGCAAAAGTGTCAGATAAATATCCCTGGTGACCAGCCAGCCCAGTGGTATGGAGGGCTGAGGCATCCATGCTTTACTATCTGCCATGCCGCTGACCCGTGTTTGCGGTGCGAGCAGGTGCTGGAAGGGAGAGGATCAAGTGTCTGAAGGACTGCTCTCCTCTCCTCTCCTCTGCCGGGGAGGGAGGACTGGCACTCCCACTGAACGACTGCCCCCGGGTGGAGGCCCGAGAGTACTGCACGACTGTTGGGCACAAAGGAAGGGAGGATGCTGCGGGACTTTCACAGACATGCACGTACCTCCACGCACACACATCTTGCGTGCGCGCCCATCAATGCGGATGGGGGAGAAAACGAAGGAAACTAAAAACCCTCTGACTGCGGATGACAAGCAACACTCTGCAGGCTCCGTACCCAGCAACTGGGCAGAAGGTAAGTCCCAGCGAGACTGGGGTGACAGGGCTGGGGGGGTCAGAAGGGGGCAGCCAGAGGGTGGCAAGGGGATAAAATGTATATAAAAAAAAAATATATATATATATATATATCCCTGGTGACCGAAGTTGATACACGAGAGAGCTATAATACTGCAACAAGCTTTTGTCAGAAACCCTGTGTTCCTATCCACATTAGCCAAAAAAATCTGGAAGTTGGATTAGAACAACAACTCTATGAAGGACCTAAGACTAGAGTGTGGTTCATTACATTGCCCTCACATGAGGCCTACAAACTTCAATTACTGTTTATGCAGTCTCTCCTAGTACTCAGAAGCACAAACTACTAGTAAGCTCACCACCCTACTATCCCCAGGGCGAGGCAACTCGCAGGGCACTCCAAGCCTGTAGTCCGTGAATCCCTGTTCTAATCTGGCAGAGGCGGGATTCTGACCTAAGCACAACACCTGCAGCAAGTCTGTGATCAACATTCTAACCAATGCTGTCTGCCAATAAAACATTTACAAAGTAAGCTTGCACCTGCACAGTGACTGTCGGCTCAATAAATAACAACTCCGATCTGTGCATGCCAGTCCTGAAGGGTTGATTTCGAGGGGAGCTATATAAGTAATATGGATGATTTAAACAGTACCTTACAGGTTTCCTCTGCTTTAATAACTCTTCCAGACTGTTTTCATAGTGCTCAGCTACAACCACCAGCCTCTCTAATTTAAAAGAGAAAGAAACAGAAATGTTAGTGTTTAAAAAACAGGAAATGATATGCATTCAACTTAATAATAAAATCTCATGTGGGAGAAAGTGCATTTTTATATTTAAAATCATTGTGGGGAGAACCACCATAAATACAGGTTACTCACCTGTAACAGGAGTTCTAGGAATGGTATATGTTGTTCATCCACACTTATTGGCAGGTTCCTTGCCGCTTTAAATCTTGCCGGAAGGTCTTCAAGCTGGCTCCTCCCACCCACCCGGGTGGTAAAACTCGGCTCCGCCCCATGACGCCAGATCTGGCCCGCTGGAAGCTCAGGTTGTCTGTCGAGCCGGGAGGTCGGGTGGGTCGTGTGGATGAACAACATATACCATTCCTAGAACTCCTGTTACAGGTGAGTAACCTGTATTTCTAGGGACATGGATATGTTGTTCATCCACACTTATTGGCAGACTCCTAGCAGTTCTCCGGGAGGAGGGAGGCAAGGCGCACACCCCTACTTAGGGAATAAAGACTGGAGAACTGAGGCCCCAAAACCAGCATCCCGGCGTGACTCAAGGTCGATGTGGTAATGGGTAATAAAGGTGTGTGCTGACTTCCAGGTAGTAGCCCTGCAGATTTCCTGGATAGGGACGTCCCTGGAAGCAACCACCGATGCAGCAGTATGGACGGGTAGAATGAGCTCTTATCCCTCTGGGAGGCTCCATGCCGCCAACTTATAGTAGAGATCTATGCAGGAGGTGACCCACCTGCTTATCGTCCGCTTGGCTGCAGGTCTGCCAGGTGCGGCTTCAGCATAGGTGACAAACAGCTGGCGAACCTCTCCCCGATTTCAGCCGTGCGCCCTTATATAGCGCGCCTTCTAGGTCCAAAGTATGGAGCCTGTATTCGCCTCCGAGGTGTGATTGGGGTAGAACACCGGCAGAGTCAACACCTGGTTAAGGTGAAACTCCGACACCACCTTCGGAAGGAATTTGGGTGGGGCGCAGGACAACCTTGTCCCTGTGGAAGACCAGGTAAGGAGACTCAATGCAGAGCACCTGGAGTTCTCCCATCCTTCTGGCTGACGTGATAGCCACCAAGAAGGCGGTCTTCCACGACAGGTGAGAGAGTTCACACCTGTGCATTGGTTCGAATGGCTTGCCCATGAGCTTTGCCAGTACCAGCAGTAAATCCCACGGAGGTGGAGGTTCTCGCACCGGAAGGGAAATGTGATCAAGGCCTTTGAAAAAGCGCCAGACCACCTTCTCCTGAGCAACCGACCGCTCCCCGGCCCTTGCCCGGTAAGCAGAGATGGCTGCCAGGTGCACCTTTAGGGTCGTCGACCTAAGCCCTTGACTAGAAAGGGACCATAAATAGTCCAAAATGCTTGCCAAGGAACATGAGGAAGGGTCCAAGCCCTTACCCTGACACCAAATGGAAAACCTCTTCCATTTGAAGGCATAGCATTTCCTGGTCGACTCCTTACGGGATGCCTCAACAACATTGAGGACCTCGTCGGAAAGACCCAAGGCCTGGAACTCTAGCCACTCAGGAACCAGGCCGTCAGGTGCAGAGACTGAAGGTCCGGATGGAACACCTCCCCTGATTGACTGAGAGCAGGTCCGGGCGAGCTGGAAGCTGCCTCGGGAGCCTGGAGCTGAGGCTGAGGAGATCTGGGTACCAGACTGGCGGGGCCAGTCTGGGCTATCAGAATCACCTGCGCCTTGTCCCTCCTTGCTTTGAGAAGCACCTTAGGAATCAAGGAAACGGGGAAGGCGAGAAGAGGCCCGGGTCCACAGCCTCGAGAAGGCATCCCTGCAGCGAGCGCCCTGCTGAGGGGGCGGGCATGAAACAGCCTCAGCTTCGCGTTCTCCCTGGAGGCAAACAGGTCCACCTGAGGTGTGCCCCAGTGGGAGAACAGATCTTGTACTACCTCCGGCAGGAGAGACCACTCGTGAGATGCAGCCCCTATCCTGCTCAGGGCATCGGCCAGGGTGTTGGAGGCTCCTGCCACATGAATGGCTAGGAGATCCGCCTCCAGGCTGCGCACGAGTGACCAAATGCGGAGAGCTTCCTTGCATAGAAGCATGGAGCGCGTCCCGCCCTGGCAGTTCAGGTAGTACATGGTCGTGGTATTGTCCGTCTGGACTCGGACCACTTGACCCCGGAGAAACGGAGCAAAGGCGGTGAGAGCTAGGCGGACCGCTCGGAGCTCCAGCAGGTTGATGTGGCATCGGGACTCCCGCGGGGACCAGAGGCCGTGCACTCGGTGTTCCCCCAGATGGGCACCCCAACCCATCAGAGAGGCATCGGTCAATAGAGAGACCATCGGCTCGGGGCGGACAAACGGGATGCCCTCCTGCAGATGGGATGGAACGGTCCACCACTGAAGAGCGTTCCACATCTCCTCGGTCACTATCACTAGCTGGTCCAAAGGATCGCAGCGTTGTGACCACTGGCTGGCCAGTCCCCACTGAAGGGGGCGCATGTGCCAGCGTGCCCAACGGACCACGCTGGTACAGGCCGCCATGAGACCCAGGAGGCGCAGGAAGTCCCGGGCAGGGCACGATTGCCCAACCAGAAATGATTGGGCAAAGGAGGTAAGAACCTCGGCCCTGTCTGCCGGGAGCCGTGCTCTGGCTCGAAGAGAGTCGAGCTCTGCCTCGATGAACAGGATCACCTGCTTCGGCTCGAGTTCCGACTTGGCCTCGTTGATGAGAAGGCCGACTTGAGAGCAAACCTGGAGGGCCAGATCTCTGGACCGCTCCACCTCCGTCTGGAGGGGGCTGCTATCAGCCAATCGTCCAGGTAAGGGTACACCCGGACCCCTCGGCGCCGCAGGAATGCTGTCACCACTGCCATGCATTTGGTGAAGACCCTGGGAGCTGGAGATAAGCCGAAGGGCATGGCTCGGAACTCGAAGAGGGATCCCTTCGCTTGAAAGCGGAGGAATCTCCGATGTGACGGACGGATAGGGACGGAAAGAACGCGCCCTGTAGGTCCAGAAGCAGAACCACGCCGTGTTCCAGAGATGGTATTATCTGTGCCAGAGTGACCATTCTGAAGGTCCGAGACCTTAGAACTTGTTCAGGTCGTGAGGTCGAGAATGGGCGCCAGCCCCTCGCTTCGAACCAGGAAATACCTGGACACGAACCTCAGGTCTAAAGGGGTCCTCTCCTCCGTGATCACCTCCTTTGGAGGAGGAGAGCGATGTCGGCTCGACGAGCCGCCAGTGAGGCTGCGGACCCCGAGGTGCGACGGCTCTGAAGGGCGGGGCCTGCTCGAATTCTAGAGGTAGGCCTTTCCCCACCACCTCCAGTACCCACCTGTACGTGGTGACAGTGGATCAGGCAGAAAGGAAGTGTCTGAGCCGCTCCCCCACGGGGGGAACCAGGGGTGAGGTGACAGGGATGGGGGCGACACCCCTCAGCCCGTCACTGGGCAGGCTTGGAGGAGAGACCGGCCGAGGGACCTCCTGGGCCTTTAACTCCCTGCTTCCTGTTGGAGGAAGCCAACGGCTTGGGTTTGGGATGCCAAGCTCGAGCCTGCTGGCCCCTGACGCCAGCTTGGGTCAAGGCCATGGGCTATAGGACCTAAAGGCTTAGGCTGTGGCTTGCGGCCTTTGTCCTTCTGAGCGAAGAGACCGAGTCCAAGGTAGCATTGGACTTCTCAATCCTCTGCAGGTGACCTTCCACCCCAGGGCCGAAGAGGTCAGTCCCCAAAAAGGGAACATCCGCCAACTTGTGCTGGGTATCCAAGGTAAAGGTGGATATCCTCAGCCAAGCCCGATGACGCATGGCCACTGCGGCCGCCACAGACCTGGCACAAGAGTCCCCGATGTCTAACGCAGTCTGGAGCTGCTGTTTGGCCACTGCCCTGCCCTGGTCCCGCACCTGCCTGACCGTAGTCTGCAGATCTGCGGGAAGATGAGGGACAACCTCATCCAGGGAGCCCAACAGGGCGTGAGAAAAATGTGCCATAAGGACGGCTGAACTGGCCTGACGAAGGCCGAGAGAGGACGCAGCATAGACTTTTCGCCCGGCATAATCCAATTTCTTGGATTCCTTGTCGGGAGGTTTGTCCACATCCCTGGTGCTCCCGGCACGCCGGAAAATGCTGTCGGTAACCAACCCCTCGGCCGAGGGGTGTTCCGAAAAACCGGACAGGGAGCCGGTAGGGACCGCATACTTCCTGGCCATCGGCGCAGGGCAGGAAGCAGGACGCTGCCAAAGTTCCAAGGCCGGACCCACTATGGCTTCGGCCACCGGAAAGGCCTCCGTAGGAGAATCCCCTCGGTCCAGAATCTCCGTGAGGGGATACCTGGCCCGTTTAGAAACGGGTTCGAGCTTCATCCCGGTGGACTCCGAGATGAGTCGAAGCAACCCTAAGAAGGACGAAGGGCTATCGTCCACTGACTGCCCTCCCGAGGACTCCAAGTCCATGCGCTTGGAGAAGAGGGAGGAACCATCATCGGACTCAGAAGAGTCCTCAAAGAGCTGCCTCGGGCCTGAGCCACCCTCCACCTGCCGAGGTTTATCGGGAGTGAGGGTGACAGACAGCCTATGGGGCAAACCCAAGGCCGACCGAGAATTTTTGGTCGGAGCCCCAACTAATGGCTGTGGAGGCGGAGGTTCCACCAGAATCGGTGGGGCAGCTGGAATTGGCTGAACAACCGGCCTGAGAACAGGCTCCTCGACTACAACGAGGGGTTGTTTCGGCTGCTCCGGTGACAGCCACTTAATGGCGGGGAAAACGACTGGGTCGGCTTATTCCCGGTCAAAAGGAGCTGTTGCCACATAAGTTCCTCGTACTTCCGACGCAACTTGCGCCGAAGCCTCCCCTCGTCCGAGGAAGAGGAAGAGCGGCGGCGCCGCTTGCCGTGGTGCCGAGACCGAGACCGCCTATGGCGGCGGGATCGGTTGGACCGCGAGGATGTCCGAGACTGAGACCGAGAGTCTCGACTGGGCCGAGGAAGGTGAGGAGAAGTGTCGGAAATCAGCACTCTCCTCGGCTCGGACGATCCCACCGAAGGCTCCGAACCGGAGGCACAGACGAGCCGACGGGATCCTCAACTCCCACCGGGGGAACCGGGGAGAGGGGATTCTCAGCTTCTCCAGCCGACAACCCGTCTAACGGGTCAAGAAAAATCTTGACCGCGTCGACGGGAGTCTGGGTCAACTGGCCTGACGGGGACACCGTGAAGCCAGTGACCGAAGCTGAGGGGTCGACCGAAGTCGACCGTCGACAAGGGGAAGGGGATCTTTCCCGCTCCCAAGAGCATCGACGGAGAGACTTACTTTTGCTCTTTTTGGACCTGGAAAAAGGTCCCGAAGAAGTTGGACCCTCATCTTTCGTCGAGCTGGTCAGACAAAGCTCCTTAAAAGAAGCAGTCACGAGGCACCGAGAGGCGGACAAATGCCCGCAACCCGGTAGAAGCGTCCGCGCCTCCTCTTCGAGGGCGATTATCTGCTCGAGCTGATCCACCGAGCCCGCCGCGGACACCGCCAATCGGGCCTCTTTAGATTTCACCAGTGGAATTCTTTTCTCGGGGCGCCCCAGTTGTAATCGGGCAGCACGGTCTTCAATGACGTAGGCCGAAAAGGAAGAGCACAAGTCGCAGGCCTGCGGGTCGTGCTCAAGGCCCAGGCAGTAGACGCACGTGGAGTGCGGATCCGTCCTAGACATCTTCTGCCCGCAAGGGCACCTCCAAAACCGAGTCGATTTGTCCATCGCAATCATGAGGAGAAGAAGACCAAGTCTTTTAGCAAAAACTTTTGATTTCAAGAATTAGGAACCAGTCTTAATCGCAGAGCGTTAAGGAGGGAACCTGAGCTTCCAAGTGGTTAGGAAGATCTGGCGTCATGGGGCGGAGCCGAGAGTTTTACCACCCGGGTGGGTGGGAGGAGCCAGCTTGAAGACCTTCCGGCAAGATTTAAAGCGGCAAGGAACCTGCCAATAAGTGTGGATGAACAACATATCCATGTCCCTAGAACATGCTATTTTTATAATTTGTCACAATTTTCTTTCTTTTATGGATGCACAGTGTTCACAGCTATAGACAGCAAGCTTCAAGAGACTGAAATGCCCTGGTCAACAAGGAAAGGCAAAGACCAAGGTGAAAGCAAAGATCATTCTGCCCCAACCAGCTAACCATCAGACTGCAGAATGAGTAATAGTGGTACATTCTGGCTAACAGAAACGGGGAAAAATAAATAACATGGCAGTCCACTGGTCTTCTGCTGGTATCTTCCAGGTGGCTAGACAGTGCACAGCCACTTGTAAAACAAGCACAAATGATGGAGCCGTAGGATCACTGACTGCCTAATGGTTTACTTGTATGCCAAAGTGTGCAGCCCACCATAAAGTGGACTCCAACTGTGATATTTCTGTTATTTGGCCTACCAATCTTTCCACCATTTTGCTCAAGGGTTCACTGCAGCAAAACACAAGATGGGTCCCTGCAGCAGGTCTTCTAAAATATTTCATTCGATCAGAGAGATTCACCTTGGCACTGCTGTCACCATGGCGAAAACCAAAGCTCATCTAATCACAACAGTTTGTGATCATTGTGTCATTTGTGAGACACTGCCAGTGTAACACAGAAAAATATCCCTGCCACCTCTATACAGTGAAATTTAAAACATTAATCCCAGAACAGATGCACTAATAAAAAAAATAAAACCTAAACCAAGACCTAAAAACTTCAAGAGTAATCAATATGGTTCCTCCATCAGCAAGCAGTGGCTCAAGAAAAAAGCCCACTCTGGGTGGACACAAATGCTCATCACATTCTCCAGTGGAAAACTAAAATAAGTTTCTGGGTCCTAGTCCCCATGTGTGGCGGTCTACACGTGACCAGTGTAGTAGGCACCTCCAGTGTGACCGAAAGTTGTAGCACAACCAGAGCGGTTTTCTTCCTACAGCCTCAAAAGCCCTACATGCATTGTGAAGAGTGCCTCCAGTGTAGACATGACAACTTCAGCTAAATCCCTCGAATGTGGCTTAAGGAGGGGGCACTTTAGCTACTGTGGCTATCTCTTTAATCACTTTTTTACTCACATTCACTAGCGAGACCCCACTTGGTATACTATGTACAGTTCTGGAGGCAGCACCACCACAAGGACATGTGACAGGGTGGAAGCAGTACAGAGGAGGGCAACCAAACAGATGTGAGGGCTGCATGAAAAGCAATATGAAGAAAGACTGTGGGATCTCAAAATGAACTCCCTGGAGGAGAGGAGAGCAAGAATTGACATGATTGAGACCTACAAGTACCTCAAAGGGGTGCACAAAGTGTAGAGGGGGTATTCTTTCAGAGGAGGAAGGCACTAGAAATGGAAATTACGTACCTACCATAATTCTTGATCTTCCTGGATGAAGTCTCCCACTCATTCACACTAATGGGAATATGCCAAGGCGCTAGGACCCAGAGGGAGCCAAACTTTTTCAGAAGAACCGGTGCCAAGATGGTGCCGCGAGGAAGTGGCACCTCAAGCTAGGCTCACGCGGTATAGACTATCTTGGTGTCGACCCTCCAACCACCTCAGTACCTCCCCCCCCCCCCCGAGGAGGTGCAGCGTAACTAACCTAGAGAAGGACTAGCCTAACTATCAGATGTAAGATAGTCTGAATGACCTATGTAAGGAGGGTCAAAACATAAAGTCTTCACAGCCCAAACTGGAGAAGTGAAGACCAGAAACAGAGGTAAGGTCAGGGGATGGTGGGTGGGCATTTAAATGAGTGGTGAAGACTTCGTCCAAGAAGACCAAGAATTATGGTAGGTACGTAATTTCCATATCTTCCTGGACATAAAGTCTCCACCATTCATTCACACTAATGGGAGATTACCGAGCTAAATAATCCCCCCGAGACGGGCGGCAGAAGAGAGGGGAGCTCACTTTTTTAGCACAGAAGTCCATTAAGAATTGTCCTGCGGGGGGCACTGTGGAGCCCGAGCAAGCAAGCAGCAGCAATTGAGAGCTCTCTTTCTTAATGCTATAAAATATAAAAGTTTGCTTTTTTAGAGTAGGAATTTGTAAAATCCTTGCTTTCCAATTGAAAGAGCAAGTTTTGAAACATAAAATGGGCAACCCTCATAAAGATCGCTCAGGAGCTTCAGGTGGGAAAACTTCCAGTTCGTCCCAGCCCACGAGGCTAGGCCAAGATTTGCAGGGCGTATCTCAACCCAACTCGGAAGAAACTATGGATACCATCGGATTAAAACTACAGCACATTATCACCTCAGAAGCGGATTTAAATGGAAAAATAGATTCTTTTGGCAATCGAGTAACTTAAGTGGAGAAAACTGTGGAAATTTTGCAGACATAGAAGGTGGATGTTAACAAATCTTCTGATTCTACTTCTGCGACCACTACGCTCATAGTAAAGGAAAATGCTCATCTTAGGGCCAGACTGGAGACATTGGAAAATCAGGTCCGCTCATCTAATGTACGGATTCTTGGGATGCCAGAGGGGATCGAGGGGGATCACCCTCTTATGTTCTTGCAGGACTGGAAGAGCGAAAAACTGGTGCCAGAGGGTCAAAGTATTCATTTTGGGCTACAAAAAGCTTACAGAATTATCCCACGGGGCTACAGAGAGGATACTGAAACTCCACGTACTCTACTTGTTGTGACCAATGATACTGGGACACGGGATCAACTGCTCAGGTTGGCGAGACAAGCGGGCCAGCTAACCCAGGATGAACACTCCATTTACCTTTTCCCGGATTTGAGCTATGCGACTCGCAGGAAGCGCAAGAAATTTGATGGGGTCTGTAGGAAACTGCGAGAAGCCTCAATTCCTCATGCAGTTGCATTCCCGGCAAGGCTGCGTGTGGTACATGCTGGTAAGGTGTGGGTGTTCGGTGACTCGACAGAGGCAGGAAAATGGGCTGCTCGATTCGAGAGTAAGCGCTGCAAAGCTAATGCGATACCTGAAGACAGCGACCAAGAAGAGACCGAAGGGGACTGAGCTTGACATAAGTGCAAACTTTATTTCCTCTCATTTACCCCACGTTTGAAGGCACTTTGCTCTATTGAGGGCTAGTTAAATAATTTGTGTATGTGGGTTAAGTTGAGTAGAGCCACGTTAGCCTACTGCTGACTTTATCATGATTTTTAGTATAAAAATTACATAGTTAAGTAGTGCTGGGTTTAAGTTAAACCTAATTTAAACACATTAGATAGCCCTGACCACTTACTGGATTTAAAGAGGGAGTCTGGCCAACATTTCTAGCATCAGTAAATTCAGAATTTGGATCAGCATATCCACAGTCAGCTGCATGCCAAAAATGAGATCTCTAAGTTACTATGTTTAAAAGTTACAAGTCATTTTGTAACCCTAAATTTACTGCCTGTTCAAAAAAGCCAGTTTCAGTAAAGAGCAACTGATGATGTCACAACCAGAACTCACAGCCCAGTCCTTCTCGCAAACTACCTTACAAGACTTATTTCTCCTACATTACATAAGACTGCAGTGGTATTAAACATCTGGAAAATGAAAGCTGACAATCGGTGACTCAGGGCATACATTTCCATAATGTGCAGATGCAAGGTACAGTACTTAAGAATGTGAGGGAGGTGGAATACAGCTGCAAACATGGCTTTAGAATGACAAAAATATGTGCAAGTTTTATAATAGTGCAGGGATTGCGAAATGTCATCAGACTGCAACTGTGGAATGCAGCAATGACACAATCTCAGAAAGTAGGTGGGACACACAATTTTGGAAAGTGGCAGGGATGCTAAAATTCTTAATGTGGCAGTGTCATATAGCTTTAGAATGTGGCAGAGATACACAACTTTGAAATGTGGGAGACACGTAGTTGTGGAAGGTGGTAGTGATATGTAATTTTGTAGTGTGTATTGGATGGATTAACTTAGTATGTGGTGTAGCAATGTAAAATTTAAAAACTTGATTGGTGTGCTTGATTTCAGATTGTGGAGGCAATATTCAATTTCAGAATTCAGCGTGGACACAAAATCTCAGAAAGTGGCAGTGACGCAGTTTCAGAATCTGGTAGCCACATGGAATTTCAGAATGAGGCAGGGATGCATAATTTTAGAATGTAACTTCAGCATGCAATTTCTGAATGTGGCAGTGACACTCATCTTCAGAATGTGGTGGGGCTGTGCAGTTTTGGAATATGGTGGGAATGCACATTTTCAGAATGTGACAATGACAGGCAATACTGGAGCATGGAAGTTTACACACAGTTTCAGAATGTGGCAGTCAAGTACAACTTTAGAATGCAGAAGAGACATGCAGTTTCGGAATGTGGCAGTGATGCACAATTTCAGAATGTAGCAGTGATGCTCAGTTTTGGAATTTGGTGGTGACGCAAATTTTGAAATGTGATGGTGATGCGCAATTTTGGAGTGTGGCGATGATGCACCAATTCAGAATGTGGCGATGATCCATCATTTTAGAATGTGGCAGTGACACGCAGTTTCAGAATTTGGCTGATGTGCAGTTTCAGAATATGTCTGACATGCAGTTTTGGAATGTGGCTGACCCACAATTTCGGAATGTGGCTGACACACAATTTCGGAGTGTGGTGGTGATGCTAACATAGTTTCAGAATGTGGCAATGACGCGCAGTTTCAGAATGTGGTGGTGGTGGCGGCATGCAGTTTTGGAATGTGGCGGTGATGTGCAGTTTCGGAATGAGATGGTGATGAACACTAGTGCAGTTTCCGAATGTGGTGGTGCCGTCTGACTTCGAAATTTGGCAGTGCCGTGTGACTTCGGAATGTGGCGGTGCTGCGAGAATTCAGAATGTGGTGGTGCCGCATGACTTCGGAATGGGGTGGTGCCACATGACTTCAGAATGTGGCGGTGCTACGCAACTTCGGAATGGGATGGTGCCACGCGACTTCGGAATGGGGTGGTGATGCACGACTTCCGAATGGAGCGGTGCCACACAACTTTGGATTGAGGCAGTGCCAGGTGACTTTGGAATGGGGTGATGATGTACGACCTCAGAATGGGGCGATGATGCATGACTTCGGAATGAGGTGATCACACACGACTTTGGAATGGGGTGGTGACACACGATTTTGGAATGGGCGGTGATGTACGACTTCAGAATGGAGCGGTGACACACAACTTCGGAATGGAGCACTGGCGCATGACTTCGGAATAGGGCAGTGATGCATGACTTCAGAATGAAGCACTGACGCATGACTTTGGAATAGGGTGGTGCCGCATGACATCAGAATGGGGCGGTGCTGCATGACTTCAGAGGCGGTGAGGCGCAACTTCGGAATGTGGCAGTGACACACAACTTTGGAATGTGGTGGTGACGCACAATTTCAGAATGTGGCAGTGGCACACAGTTTTGGAATGCAGTGGTGATGCTCAGTTTCAGAATTTGGTGTTTACATTCAGTTTCAGAATGTGGTAATGACACAGTTTTGGAATGTGACAGTGACAGTTTTAGAATGAGGCACTGAAACACAGTTTTGGAACGTGGTGTGGATATGCAATTTTGGAATATGTCAAGGCTCCGCTATTTTGGAATATGGCTGGGACGCACAATGTTGGATTCTGGTGAGAATGTGATGCACAATTTTAAAATGTGATGGAAGCATACAATACAGAATGTGGCAAGGACAAGCAGCTTAAAAATAAAATGGTATGTCCTGCCGTATTTCAACAGTGTACATCCTTACTTACTTATATTCCAGAATTGCCAGTCCCCACTAAATTCTTAAGTGTGTGTCCCTGTCGCATTCTGAGACTGAGTGTCCCACCACACTGTGAGATGGCACATCCCTGCCACATGTTGAGATTACATGTCCCCCCAACATTCTAAAATTGCACACCACTTTGACAGTCTATACCTTTATTCAGTGCTGCATTCCAAAACCACCTCTTGATCCATTCTAAAGTACAGTACCATGCATCTGACCATTCTGGAAATGCAAGCTCTGCAAGCAACCCTATGTCAGTTTTTGGTTTTTAAATCAATACTACAGCTACAGTTTTGATAACTGAAGAAATAGGTCCTATAAGGTTGCTGATAGGGAGGACTGATCCATGAGTTCTGGTTGTGACATCATCAGTAGCTCTTCGCTGAAACTGACTTTTTTGAACAGGGAGTGAAACCAGGGTTACAAAATATCTCATAACCTTAAAACGAAGTAATGTAGAAACCTAATGTTTGGTATGAGATTTATTTGGGGTAGGCTGATTCTAATTCTGCAATGTAGTACTTTTGACCAGACTCCCTCTTTAAGCTAGGGGAGACAGTAAAATGAGAAATGCATGTTAATTAAAAAACGGTTTCTGCTTCGATTATTTTTATCCAGAAATCTGTTAAAAGAAAGTTAAAGTTCTCATGTTGGCTGTAGCTTGCATTATTATGTTATAGCGTTTTAGCTTAAAGGAGGCATAGTGTGACACCTCTAGTCCTCTTGGGGACGTGCAATGTTGGACTATTTTGTGGACTTTTGTATTTGACTTAGTCACACTGCTCATGGACTCCATCACAGCTGGAATTATTGTCTACTATTTTTGGTGATTTATTTTAGTATTACCCCTCCTATGAGGTATCGTAGTATTTGAGATACATAAATCCTATTATTAAGGAGACCATTAGTGTTTCCATGCTGGAATGTCTTATGCAATGTAATTGGTCTGCCTCGAATATGGAATTGTTAAATGAATCATAACAAATGAAAATAAAAATATAAAGTATAAAAAAAAAAAAAAAAGAATTGTCCTGCCAATGACTGATGTTGTCTGACGTGGACATCCAAGGTATAATGCTCAAAAAAAGTGTGCACGGAGCTCCAGGTAGCCACATTGCAAATGTCTACAATGGGGACATTAAGAATTTCTGTCAGAGATGCTGTGACGGCTCTGGTAGAGTGAGCGTACACTCTGCCCTCCAACTTGACTTGTGCCATGGAGTAGCAGTGGTGAAGGCATGCCACCAGCTATGCTGAAATGCACCTGGTAGCAACAGGCTGACCCAGCCTGGTCGTGCTGAAGGAGACACAGTTGTTGAGCCTTGCAAATTTCTTTTGTTCTGTCCAGATAGAATTGCAAAGCTCTTTTTACATCCAGGGAATGAAGGGTATACTCTCCCTCATTCTGGAAGTTGGCAAAGTAGGTAGGAAGGACTAATGGTTGATTTAGAAGAAATTCTGAGACAACCTTAGGGAGGAATTTAGGATGAGTCCTAAGAACTACTTTGTCTTTGTGAAATACAGTATATGGTGGGTCTGTGACCAAAGTATGTATTTCTGATACTTTACAAGCAGAAGTAATGGCCACCAGGAAGGCCGTCTTACAAGTAAGGAATTTCAACTCGCAAGTGGCTAGAAGCTCGAAAGGTTTACGAGTGAGCATGTCTAGCACAACGTTAACGGACATCTAACAGGTGGTCTGGTATGCAGAATACCCTTAAGAAACCTCTTAACTACAGGTAACTGAGCCAAGACATGGAATGTACTGGCACATGATATACAGAAACTGCACAAAGAAGAGCCTTGACTGTAGAGTATTGCAGACCTGTGTTTGAGAGGTCTAACAGATACTCCGGGACTTTATTCAGTGGGCAGGAAAAAGGATTCCCAAGAGGATTTTGCGCACCAGATAGAGAAACGTTTCCACTTACCTGTGTAGGTTTTCCTGGTAGCTGGCTTGCGTGTGGCTAAAAGAATATCTGAAACTCTACGAGATACATTAAACCTGTTCACCTCTATTTACTTAGGAGCCATGCATGAAGGTGAAGAAACCTCAGGTTGGGATGAACTACAGGGCCCTGGGTCAGAAGGTTCGTCTGAAGGGGAAGTGGCTTCGGAGGGGTTTCCAATAATTTTGATTAGAGGAAACCAGATCTGACGAGGCCAAAATGGGGCAATGAGAATCATTCTGTCCCCCTGTGCCTCTAATTTGAGCAGCATTCTCTGAACGGGGGGAAGGGAGGACGAAGTATGTAAAGAAGCATTTTGTCCACTGCAGCCTCAATGCATCCTGACAAAAAATGCCAGGTCCTGGATTTCTGGAGCAGAAGAGACGCAGTGTTGCGTTGAGTGGGGATGCAAAAGGGTCCCGATCCGGAGTTCCCCACTCTTTGAAGAGTGACTGAACAGTTAAGTCGAGAGATCACTCTTGAGGATCTGACTCCGTTCTGCTGAGACGGTCTGCCAGCTAGTCTTGCACTTCTGGCAAGTGAACCACCTGAATCAGAGCTTTGTGCTCTAGACACCATTCCCACACTCTCATTGCTTCCCTGCATAATGGGTAAGAGTGTGCACTGCCCTTCTTGTTGATGCAATATATCACTGCCTTGTTGTCCGTTTGAAGAAGAATATTCTTGTGACAGAGTATGTCCTTCAAAGCTTGGACTGCATAGAGGACGGCTCTCATTTCTGGAACATTTATGTGGAGTTGAGACTCATCCTGGGACCATGTGCCCTGGGTGTGGAGATCCTGGCAGTGAGCTCCGCAGCCCATCAGGGACGCGTCTATGGCAATGGAGATCTGAGGATCCAGAGGGGTGAAGGGATATCCTTCCAGAAGGCTGTCCTACTGAGACCACCAGGTGAGGGACCGTTTCAGAGGTTCTGTTGTCTTAATGTGAAAGGACTGAAGATGAGTGGTTGGTGACCACTGAGTACTGAGCATCCACTGAGTGGTTCTCATGTGGAGACGAGCCAAGGGCACAGTGAAAACCAAAAACGCCATGAGACCCAGCATCCGCTGCATCGAGAGAGCTCGAATTGAGCCATTCTCTTGATCAAGCAGGCCATCTGAAGAATATCGCTACTTCTGTCCTTCGGAAGGAAGGCTTTCGTGCAGGAAGTGTCCAGAAGGACTCCTATAAATAGAAGCTTCTGGGAGGGCTGCAGCTGCAACTTTTTCAGGTTTAGCAGGACTCCCATGGATGTGAGGAAACTTGAGGCTGCGGGCACGGCCTCCAGAGTCTCTTGTCTGGAGAGACTTGCAAAAAGCCAGTTGTCCAGACATGGGAATACTTGAATTCTGATTTTCCTTAGATGCGTCGCAAGAACTGCACAGCACTTTGTAAAAACTCGACGTGCTGAGGACAACCCAAAGGGCAGGACTCTGAATTGATAGTGCTGACTCAACGCCATGAACTTTAGGTATTTGTGGTGTTTTGGTTGTAAGAGAATGTGTTGGTAGGCATCCTGCATGACCAAGGAGGATAGCCAATCGTGTTGATGAATCAAAGGTAGCAGGGTACCAAGTGATATCATCTTGAACTTTTCCTTGTAGAGGAATCTGCTTAACTTTCTGAGATCAGGAACAGGGCGCATGCCGCCAGTTTTCTTTGGGACCAGAAAGTAATGGAGTAGAAACCTGTGTTTCGTTGATCCGGAACTCCTTCTACTGCCCTGTTGTTCAGAAGACCTTGCACCTCGGAAGCAAGATGGTCTGACTGCACAGCAGACAGCCTGGGCTGTCGCTTGGGAGGATGATTGGGGGGGTTCCAACAAACAGAGAGTACCCCTCATGGGTTATCCTGAGGACCAATTTGTCTGATGTTATAGACTTCCATTGGTTGTAGAACTGAGTCAGATGACCTACCACTGCCAAGGAAGCGTCCCCCTTGGACAGCTAAGGTGGGACCTGGGCCGGAAACTCAGAGGGTGGCACTCGGCATTTTTGGGCTCTGTGCTTTCTGCTGCGTTTTCTTTTGCGGCTGAGGAGTCATGGTTTGTAGCAGCTCTGAGGAAACCTCCAACTCGGGCAGGGCTTCTACCATTGCTTTGAGGGAATGCCAAAGAACATACTCGTATTAAGAAAAATAACCCTGATAGCTAGTAATACGCATGCCCAGAGTTGAAGCAGCAAAGACCTGCTTATCCAAGGTGTTGATCTTGCGAGATTGTTTGTTTATAGGACGGGCTGTGGATTCCTGAGGAAGGACAGCTTTATCATTCTCTGCCAGGACCACTAAGGCACCAGCAAAGGCCTGTGAGGCCAAGATGGGGCAATCCTTGGGACGGGCATATTTCTATCTATGGACTTGGCCACAGACGGAATAAGAGCCAAATTCTTCCACACCATCTGAAAAAGAGCCTCAAAAGAGGGTTGTACCGGAAGGGTTAAATCCATAGGGATTTCTGGAACATGCAGATACTGGAGGCACAGAAGCTTCCCATGATCGATTTCCCTAGTCTGGAGAGAAAAAGCAGAATTTAAGTTCTTGAGCAGAGACTTAAAGGAAAAGGCTTCCACCACAGGCTCTGCAGGAGGATTGATCCCTGCCCCCAGGGCAGAATCGGCATCAACATCATCACCCAGCCGAAGATCAGGATCAGGATCAGGCTCAATATCATCTCCTGACAGTCTGAGGGGGAGCTGTACAAACAGGAAAGGAATGAAAACCAGGAGGAAGAAGAAGAGGAGACAGGATTGGAGTCGAAAACCTCTGTAAAAGATGCAGCACCGTCAACACCCTCCGGCACCATCGAGAACAGAGACAGCACCAACACAGAAAACGGCACCGCACATGGCACCAACAGGGAGCGCGGCGCTGACCATGGTGCCGACCACCACGATGCCAATCACCACCCCGGCATCGCACATGGCGCCAGCACCACCCCTGACACTCAAGGGACATGTCACACCACATGTAGCCGAAAGCGACCTCGGGAAAGGAGCCGGCACCACAGGCAGTGGCACCACGCAGAAGTCTGAAGGTAAAGAATGAAAAATGGCAGGAGATAAAGGCATCAGTGTGGACCCCTGTGCCGCAGCCATGTGAGGGGGTAGACACAGGAGTGTGGAGTCAATGGCAACGAAGAAGGCAGTGCACGACCAGGAAGTTCTAACTGCCCTGCCTGCCAATCTGAAACCGACAGGCCCAATGACACCAGCGACAGACTGGCTGGTTTGGGCAGTCGGGACAACCTCTGAGCCCACTGCTCCATAAGAGCAGGCCAGTGGTGAAACTGCTTATCGGAAGCCCCTCCAATAGGCAGTGAGGGGCTCACATGTCAACGAAGCCATCAGTCAGAGACAGAAACTGGAGACTCCAAAAGAGGCAGAGACCGGCCTCTGACCCCAACAACCGGCCGTCTACGCACAGATGTACCAGAGGGTGACCTCGAGTGACGCCAAAGAAGAACTCGAGGCCTAATGGTGCCGTGAATAGGGCTGTTTCTTTTTATGCTTTCGGAGGGACCGCCCATCCCTCCCCGAGCACTGGACCGTCCATTGTCAGACCCCACCTCAAGAGGGCAAGGACCGACCCAACCCGTTGACTAAACAGCCGTATTAAAGTCTCTACCGTCACCTGCCCCACTCATGACCGGCTGAAGACTTCTTCTTGTACAAAAGTAATTTTATTAAATGTGATCAGTACTTTTCGTGATAAAAAACAATATAGTAAAACTGAAAACTAAGCTGCAAGTTTGAAGCTTGACTCCCAGCAGGCGAGCGACGTCATCACTGAAGCGCACTCAACGGCAGGGAAAAAAGGAACTGAGGCGGCTGGAGGGTTGACGCCAAGATAGTCTATACCACACAAGCCTAGCTCGCGGTGCTGCTTCCTCGTGGCTCCATCTTGGCGCCGGCCCTTCTGAAAAGGTTTGGCTCCCGCTGGGTCCTAGCGCCTCCAGCGTATTCCCATTTGTGTGAATGAGTGGTGGAGACTTTATGTCTAGGAAGATTATGGGGGCATGAAATGGAGGTAAGAATTTATGAGAGATGTGCACAAATACTTCTTCATGGATTGAGTGGAAGATGACTGGAACAGCCTGCCAGAAGATATAGAGGGGGCAAAGACTGTGGGGAGCTTCAAACATGCGTAGGATAGCACAGGGGCAAATAAGGTACAGGAAAAAGGAATTGGGAGGGACGCCAGTGACCAAATATGGTCAGAGGTGTGTGACAGGGTTGAATAAGGCCCTGTCCCATTTGTTATGCAGAAAGAGTTAAATGCAAGGATCTGTTTCATCCTCTCCTTTTCTGTCTCTTCAATCAATCAAGTCTTTATTTATCCAGGTGAACACCATTGAGCAAGCTCATTTACAAGGTGGACCTGCATCACACAAGATCAAAGAACAATACAGTACATTTATGTACAGGCAATAAACAGGCATTATTATACATAACACTGAAAGGGAGAGTACATACAGTGCCATGGTAAGTATGGTTAGGTGATGTCTTGACAAAAATTGGAGGGAAGAGAGCAAGTAGTGGGAGCAACATAAACAGGCCAGTTGTATTATCAGAAAGTTTTAGGAATGCAAGTTGGGCTTTAGAGGGTGTGGAGTAAAACGCAACCAAGGGTGGATGAGGTATGGGGGCAGTTGCTCTAGGAAGACTGCTAAGATAGCGGGCTGAGGACACTCTTGTCTGTCTGTTGGTCAACCAAATGTTCCCGTGAGGCCTAGGAACTGATCACTGACAGTCTCGCGATTCTCCGCCTCTCGCTATCTCTCTGCCTTCACTTGCTGTTTCTCTTTTCTTCCCCTTGCATATCTGCAGTTGTAAAAGTATATGTGAATCTTTATGTGAAAGACCTATAAAAACAGCAGCAATGCTTTTTGCTAGAGAGAGACAGAGACTGAGATTTAGAACTGAAAAGATACCCTCAGATGAAGGACTTTGTTTTCTCCATTTGTACTGCCTTTGTAAATAGTTATACTAAATAATTGTTATTTTTTTTGCTGTTATTGATTACAAAATGTTACTTATGAATTTCACTACTACTCCTGGTTTTCCTATGCTTCCTGACCTGTGCCTTGATGACATGTTGTCAGAATAGGCAGGGAAAAGGAGCAGACTAGATGGGCCTATTGGTTCTTTTCTGCTGACAAAGTCTATTTTTCTGTTTCTGTTTCTCTTTCTCTCCCTTTTCTGAGACATTGGAGTCACATGCAAGAATACTGGCGGGAAAGCAGTCAACACCCCCACTTAGACACATCACTTGGACTGTCATCCAGGTGGATATCGACGGCTGAGTATGGAGGCCTCTGGAACTTTTCCCAGGCTTGCTCCTGAACTCAGGTAGTTGGTCTTATGAGTAACAACACTGCACTGACAGGTCAGTCCTCTCTGGGTCTTTTTACAGGGGAACTGCACTGAATCTTAAAGTCATTGTCCCCTGTAGAAGCGGATTTTTAAGTATCGGTTCCAATTCTGTTACTTTTCCAAACTACAAGCTTTTTCAGTTATCCTAGCAAGTGCTTCTGATTTAAACACAGGTAGTAAGTACCATTTTAAAACTGTATGATGTTGTTTATGTCCCTGTTCAGCTCTTCCACTGTTAGAACAATACATCCTTGTAACATGGCAAAAATACAAGGAGTCTAAGACAGAAAGGTGATAGGGTGAAGGGCGTCAGGTGGTACAATGAGATGATAATGCCGTGTTGCTTGTGAACTACATCATACAACCACGGAGGACACAGTAGCAGTGTACAAAAGTACACACAGTCCACAACAGGCAGTCGTAATATGTAGAAATGTAGACAGGGAGGCAGGAGTGACGTGGACGAGGACAGTGGAGGAACCGGGAAGGAATATCCAGAGCGCAACACACCGTGAGAGGCATCAGAAGAGGAAATGCTCAGGACGGCAAATGTTGAGCCGTGCATAGTGCAGGAGAGAGAGGATTGGAGTTGTAGCTGTGCAAAATGCAGGTAGGGCATTGCAGACATGTGGAACCGATGCAAGAGATCCGTGAGCAAGGCAGAGAATGGTAGGTAGAAAACCGGGAGTGCAGCGACATCGGAGCTACAGGGAGACACACATACACTAAGTGAGAAATTATGCAGAACAGATTGTGGGCCAGATAGCGAGAAGGAGAAAGTAACATATAACAGACCTAGCTAGCGCCAAGTGAAATAAATGCCACTCAGATCTGACAAATTTTATGAAAGATATGTAAACACATAGTGTAGTCATAGTTATGTTTGATGAACTGTTCACAACACAAGTAAATAAATCAGTGTGTCTCCAATGTTCACAAAGTGCAAGGTAGAAATGTACACAGTGGAAAATGTATCTGTCTTCTGTTATTGACAGGATGAAAATAACAGTGACACTAAACAGTTTGTTGCACAGTCACAGTTATACAAGATATCCCACTTCCGGCAGAGTATTATCGGAGTTAATGCATGGCTGGTCATTGTACGCACTCGACCTGTGGCCTCGTGCCACAACAGCCCCAACCATGCATTAACTCCCCATTAGATGCCACCTTCGGAGTGGAATAATGCTTACATGTTCTACTATAGAACTCTGTACCTGAAAGGGACAAAAACAACAGCTCAAGCTGTGGACCCTGCAATACGAGCAGACTAGGGAGACCAAATGGCCTTCTGCTGGCTTCTTCATATGTTCATATGAACTACATCATGCAGTTTGTTTTTTTTGAATTGTTTAACCAGGAGTGGCACACTAAGCTGAAAGCTTGTTTACAGGTGCAACATGGGAGCACAGGGAAATTAAAGAAGCAGTGCAACAAAAACAGGTTAAATTTTAACCCCACATTTTCTTCTTCCTAATTGATGCCAGATGTGTTCCATTTTATGTTGGTGGTAACTTTTTCAGTTTTCATTGTCATTTAAGAATTTTATGAAAGTTTTATAATAATTATTTCTCAGAAAAAAAGATGTCCACCTCATTTTTGCATAAAAATAATACTGAAGACTCAAGAAGGGTAAGAGTCCAGACAAAAATGCAGATGTACAGTACACAGCATAGGAAGCATCCAGAAAACCCAGATCAACCGTTTTGCCAATATTTTTCATAACCGTAGCAGAAAATTACCTTTTTGGAATACATTTTTTTATTGCACTGCTGCTTTTAGTGACTTGCTCAGGGTCACACAGTATGCAAGTGGGGGCTGTGGGATTCAAACCCAGGTCTCCAGCTTTGCAGCTCAGAGCCTTAAACCACTGCGCCATACTGCCTCCATAACTTACTTACTTACCACAAGCCTGTAACTCAGAATCATCCACTGAGGTTATTAACAAGCCTGTATAGATGAAACAATAACAGAACTGAAACCACAATTTAAAGAACTCTTCTAATGGGAAATGTTACTTCCAGGTTCAGACAGATGAACAAAGGAGGAGTCTGATACCTTTTAATGGGCCAACAAGACATTTCCAGAACACAAGCTTTCAGGCCTCACAGCGTCCTTCTTCAGGTGATGGCAGTTTTTATAAACAGTTTTTTTTTTATTTTTATTGTTATAAAAGGTATTTAATCACTTAACATTGTTCATTATATGAACAAAAGACCCAACCTGACTATAAACAATTTTCAGGTTCAACACATTTTCCTGTTTAGCCTAGGTCCCACCCCAACCCCACCCTACCTGGCTGTTAATCGGAATGTTGTTTTTTTTTGTCTTTCTAAACCACATCTGTCACACACACACACACACACACACACACACACACTCTCTCTCTCTCTCTATATATATATATATATATATATATATATATATATTTCTCATTCTTCTGCAGCCTGATGGTTCTAAATTTTTCTGTATTTGTTTTCCATGTCTCATTTCAGAATCACTATGTGCCGTTCTTCCAACTGAACTTTATTGTCATCTCCTGCCCTTTCCACTCACTAACCATCTGGGTCATTCAACAGTCAGTGCAGGCGTCACTCAATGACAAAATTCTGCTAGGAAAATTGCTGCTTCTAATACCTCTCAAAGACTTGAATTATGTTACAACCTGTACAGTCAATAAATGTTCTTAAAATAAAATCCAGGTTCATCAATCTTCGCCTATGCGTGATCTAATGAGTACCTCTGTAGGCCTCTCTAGCAAGCTAGCAAGTCTCTCTGTAACTGATCCCACAATATCAACCTTTGACCATGAAACCCAACAGCACAGTTCATAGCGGTTTGATAGTGACTACATAAATGTCAAACTCACAGGTTTGTTCCAAAATTCTGTTGTGCGTTTATCTTGAACTTTTTACAACATACTTTGAAATAAGGGGGTGGATTTTGAAGCTGACCTTTCAGCAAACATGTACATGTGGAAAACGTTAGCCAAAGAAATTTCACATGATATACAACCAGCTTCCACCGAGCTGGAACAGTAGAGAGATATGAGATAAGTGGAGACACCCTGCACAGCGTGATCGCTGCAAAACTGTAACTGTTATGCCAAAACCTAAGCTATTCTGGGTGTTCAGGAAATGCACTGTTGAAGGCAGAAAAGAACAAACTTGTTAGCAGTACAGGTCATCTTCCCAGTGGGAATACAGAAGCTCATAAAGGGAATGGGCACAGCATCAGGAAAAATGAGACCAAATGTTGGTATGTAAGCCTCTAGGAGAAACTTGCTTTCTTTTCCCCTAAGTAGCCTGTCAACAGACATACCATTACGTACAGCGCAATTTATATTTCCAGTTAAATTACTTTAACATGACCATGTAATTCAGAGTTCAGCAGTCAAACATCATGACTGACCCGGAAAGACCATTTCATGGCCTGTGTAAGATGATGAATGTTCCTAACTGGCAAAATACTGAACCAGCTACAAGCTGTAAAAAACAAAAACAAAGGCGAGTGTGTGGACTATACAAGGTAAAGCATTAGTGGAATAGTGGAAAGAAAAGGAATAAAACATGATAACTTGTAGAGAATGAATAACATGCAAGAGCACAAAAATGTGAGATTTTTTTTTTAATTACTTCACTACCTGGTTACAGCTACAGAATATCTGGCAAAACTACAGTATAAAATGCTGTATTTCTACAATGGTGTGATCCAAGTGAACAAACATTTGTCAATGCCGAATGTTTGCTTGCTGGCGTTGGCAGTGGTAGTGTAGAAGTTACAGAGCTGCATAACAGGAATGGTAGTGAAGTACTGAACTGAAGCCAACCCCACCACCACCCTGCAGAGAGTGACAGGCATTGGGGTGTGCCTTTGGGTCGTCAGGCATAACGGCCACGCCATTTCACCACACCCACCCTGCAGACACGCACAAAGTATCCTGCGGTGTGCCTTGGGGTCTTTGGCCCTTATCGCACCCCATTCCATCAGGAAATACGGTGAGATGGGTACGGTATAGGAGAATGGGGTGAACTCTGGGGCCAAAGAATCCAAGGCATACCTCGCTGCCTCTCACTGGCTGCAGGGTGTGGAATGGTATAAGCATTGCAGGCAAGAATCCCAAGTCACATCCCTGATGCCTGTCATTCTCTACGGGGTTGGGCGTTATGGTTGGAAACCGTAATACCTCAGGTATTCGTTGGTATTTTCACTCCAAATTTTCAACGTTTTTGTTGTGTCCCCACCTCATGAACAGTGGCAATGTCAGTTTGTTAGCAGAAAGCTGCTTATGCACAGCGACTACGGCATTTAGCACCACAGGTGCAAACACATTCTGAACAGGATGTGAAAAATGACAGCTGTACTGTTCATGGGAAGGTGTAAAAAATGGCAATGTTGCAAATCTGTAGTAAAAATATTTAAAAAAACTGGTGAAGTCACGAGCTGCATAGAGAGCTATACTGCACTACATTCGTAAATGTAATCTAGTTTGGGGATTTTTTTTACAGCAGATTGTCAACAGGCATTTTGGGACCTCCGATCATGAACAGTGTCACTGTGATTTACTTTATCTGTCTCGAACAATGATTTCCCACAGTGACCACGCATCTCTGCGCTGATAGTGTGAAAACATATTTCGGCTATGTTGTGAAAAATGACAGCTGTACTGTTCATAAGGAAGTGTGGAAAAATGCCACTGGTGAAAATCTGGACTGAAAATATTACAAAGTCATGAACTTACAGGGGTGCGTGGAAACTGCGCAATGCTCACTAAATAACACAGTCATTTATGGACTTTTGTCACCAAATTTTCAACATAGCCATTTAAGACCTCTGCTCATGAACAGTGTAACTATGATTTTCTTAATCTGTCCCAAACATTGCTTTACTTACGCTTAGACTGCACCATTGTGCGCTACATGTGCGAAAACACATTTTGGGCGACATGTGAAAAATGGCAGCTGTACTGTTCATAAGGAAGTGTTATAAAATGGCAATGCTGAAAATCTGGAGTGAAAATATTGAAAATTCGTAAACTTACGAGTGTGCGTAGGAACCGCGCAACGCACGCTCATGAAACAGTCACTTTTAGGAATTTTTTCAACTAAGTTTCAACATAGCCATCTTAAGACATCTGCTCATGAACAGTGTCACTGTGATTTTCTTAATGTGTCCCATACGTTGATTTCACACAACAACTGCACTATTGTGCGCTACATGGGCAGAAACACATTTTGGGCAAGATGTGAAAAAATGACAGCTGTACTGCTCATAAGGAGGTGTGGTAAAATGGCAATGTTGAAAATCTGGAGTGAAAATATTGAAAATCCGCGAACTTACAAGCGTGCGTAGGAACTGCTCGATGCACGCTCGTAAAATACAGGTTACTCACCTGTAACAGGAGTTCTAGGAATGGTATATGTTGTTCATCCACACTTTCTGGCAGGCATCCTTGCCGCTTTAAGTCTTGCTGGAAGGTCTTTAAGCTGGCTCCTCCCACCCACCCAGGTGGTAAAACTCTCGGCTCCGCCCCATGACGCCAGATCTGGCCCGCTGGAAGCTCAGGTTGTGCGTCGAAGGCGGGGAGGTCGGGTGGGTCATGTGGATGAACAACATATACCATTCCTAGAACTCCTGTTACAGGTGAGTAACCTGCATTTCTAGGGACATGGATATGTTGTTCATCCACACTTTCTGGCAGACTCCTAGCAGTTCTCCGGGAGGAGGGAGGCAAGGCGAACACCCTCGATACTTACTTGGGAAAGAGAGACTGGAGAACCGAGGCCCCAAAACCAGCATCCTGGTGTGACTCAAGGTCGATGCGGTAATGGGTAATAAAGGTATGTGCCGACTTCCAGGTAGCAGCCCTGCAGATATCCTGGATAGGGACATCCTTGGAAGCAGCCACCGATGCAGCGGTATGGCGGGTAGAATGAGCTATTATCCCTCTGGGAGGCTCCATGCCCGCCAACCTATAGCAGAGCTCTATGCAGGAGGTGATCCACCTGCCTATCGTCCGCTTTTGCTGCAGGTCTGCCAGTGCGGCTTCAGCGTAGGTGACAAACAGCTGGCGAACCTCTCCCCGAACTTCAGCCGTCCGCTCACTATATAATAGCGGCTCA
The DNA here is from genome assembly GCA_016271365.2 of Neoceratodus forsteri. NCBI lineage: Eukaryota > Metazoa > Chordata > Ceratodontiformes > Ceratodontidae > Neoceratodus > Neoceratodus forsteri. The sequence goes on along the minus strand of CM057453.1, from coordinate 457,378,321 downwards.
TCTAGGGTCTAAGTATGGAGCTTATAGTTACGCCTCCGAGGCGTGATTGGGGTAGAACACCGGCAGAGTCAACACCTGTTAAGGTGAAACTCAACACCACCTTCGGAAGGAATTTCTGGTGGGGCGCAGGACAACCTTGTCCCTGTGGAAGACCAGGTAAGGAGACTCGATGGAAGCGCCTGGAGCTCTCCCATCCTTCTGGCTGATGTGATAGCCACCAAGAAAGCGGTCTTCCACGACAGGTAAGAAATATCGCACCTGTGCATTGGATTCGAATAGGCTTGCCCATAAGCTTGCCAATACCAGCAGTAGATCCAACGGAGGTGAAGGTTCTCGCACCGGAGGGGAAATGTGGTCAAGGCCTTTGAAAAAGCACCCGACCACCTACTCCTGTGCCACCGACTGCTTGCCGGCCCGCGTCCGGTAAGCAGAGATCGCTGCCAGGTGCACCTTAAGGGTCATCGACTGAAATCCTTGCTGAGAAAGGGACCACAGGTAGTCCAGAATGCTTGCCAAGGGGCAGTCGGAAGGGTCCAAGCCCTTCTCCTGACACCAAATGGAGAATCTCTTCCATTTGAAGGCATAGCTTTTCCTGGTCGACTCCTTACAGGACGCCTCAACGACGTTGAGGACCTCTTCGGAAAGACCCAAAGCCTGGAACTCTAGCCGCTCAGGAACCAGGCCGTCAGGTGCAGGGATTGAAGGTCCGGATGGAATACCTTCCCCAGTTGACTGAGATCAGGTCCGGGCAGGCTGGAAGTTGCCTCGGAAGCCTGGAGCTGAGGCTGAGGAGATCTGGATACCAGAACTGGCGGGGCCAGTCTGGGGCTACCAGAATCACCTGCGCCTTGTCCCTCCTCGCCTTGAGAAGCACCTTGTGGATCAAGGAAATGGGGGAAAGGCGTAGAAGAGGCCCGGGGTCCACAGCCTCGAGAAGGCATCCCCCTGCAGCGAGCCCTGCTGAGGGGGGCCGGCATGGAACAGACTCAGCTCTGCATTCTCCCTGGAGGCAAACAGGTCCACCTGAGGCGTGCCCCAGTGGGAGAACAGATCTTGTACTACCTCTGGCAGGAGAGACCACTCGTGAGACACAGCCCCTATCCGGCTTAGGGCATCGGCCAGGGTGTTGGAGGCTCCTGCCACGTGAATGGCTAGGAGATCCACCTCCATGCTGCGCACGAGGGACCATATGCAGAGAGCTTTCTTGCATAACAGCATGGAGCGCGTCCCGCCCTGGCGGTTGAGATAGTACATGGTCGTGATGTTGTCCATCTGGACCTGAACCACTTGACCCCGGAGAAATGGAGCAAGGTGGCGTAGAGCTAGACGGATCGCCGGGCTCCAGCAGGTTGATGTGGCATCGGGACTCCCGAGGGACCAGAGGCCGGCGCCGTGTTCCCCAGATGGGCACCCCAACCCATCAGAGATGCATTCGAGAGAGAGACCGTCGGCTCGGGGCGGACGAACGGGATGCCCTCCTGCAGATGTGCTGGAATGATCCACCATTGGAGAGCGTCCCAGATCTCTTGGGTCACTGTCACGGGCTGGTCCAACGGATTGCAGCGTTATTGGCTGGCCAGTCCCCATTGAAGGGGACGCATATACCAACGGGCCCAACGGACCACGCTGGTGCAGGCCGCCATGAGGCCCAGGAGGCGCAGGAAGTCCCGGGCAGGGCGCAACTGCCCAACCAGAAATGATTGGACAAAGGAGGAAAGAACTTGGCCTGTCTCACGGGAGCCATGCTCTGGCTCAGAGAGTCGAAGCTCTGCCCCGATGAACAGTATCACCTAGCTTTGGCACGAGTTCAGCTTGGCTTCATTGATGAGGAGGCCAACCTGAGAGCAAACCTGAGGCCAGATCTCTGACCGCGCCCTCTGTCTGAGGGGCTGCTATCAGCCAATCGTCCAGGTAAGTACACCTGACCCTCGGCGCCGCAGAATGCTGTCACCACTGCCATGCATTTGGTGAAGACCCTGGGAGCTAGGAGATGTCGAAGGGCATGGCCCGAACTTAAGGGATCCCTCCGCTCTGAAGCGGAGGAATCTCTGATGGGACGGATGGATTGGGATGTGAAAGAAGCGTCCCTGGAGGTCCAGGGAACAGAACCACATGCCCTGCTCAAGGATGGGATTACCTGAGCCAGAGTGACCATCCTGAAGGTTCGAGACCTTAGGAACTTGTTCAGGTTGTGCAGGTCAAGAATGGGCGCCAGCCCCGTCCATTTTGGGACCAGGAAGTACCTGACACAAACCCCGGTCTGGAGGAGGATCCGCCACCTTCCTGATTACCTCTTTTTCGAGAAGCAGGCAATATCGCTCGGGCGGCCGACAGCGAGGCTGCGGACCCCGTGGGCTCTCGAGGCGTACGGTCTGAAGGTGGGGCCTGCTCAACTCCAGAGGTAGGCCTTTTCTACCACTCCAACACCCAGCGGTCCGTGGTGATAGCGGACCAGGCGGAAAGGAAGTGGCGGAGCCGTCCCCCACGGGGAACCCAGTGGGGAGTGACGAGGCTGGGGGCAGCAACCCTCAACCCGTCACTGGGCAGGCTTGGAGGAAGAACCGGCTGAGGGACCTCCTGGGCCTTCACCTCTTGTTTCCTGTTGGAAGAAGCCGCAGGCTTGGGTTTGGATGCCAAGCGGCCAGCTGCTGGGCCCTGTTGCTGGTGCTGCTGGGCCGGTCGAGATGCAAGGGCCGGCTGACCAAAGGGACTTCTGCTGCGGATGGCGGCCTTGTCCCTCTGGGCAGAGGTGACCGAGTCCAGGGTGGCATTGGACTCTCGATCCGCTGGAGGTGTCCCTCCACCCAGGGCCGAAGAAGTCAGTCCCCAAGAAGGGATGTCCGCCAACTTGTGCTGGGTATCCGGCCGTGGAAGGTGGATATCCTCAGCCACGCCCGCGCCGCATGGCCACCGCGGCCGCTACTGACCTGGCACAGGAATCACCTATGTCCATAGCAGTCTGAAGCTGCTTGCTTCACCGCCTACCCTGGTCCCGCACCTGGTGGACCGTGGTCTGCAGGTCAGGCGGAGATGAGGAACAACCTCATCCAGGAGCCCAGAGGGCATGTGGGAGAAGCGTGCCATCAGCACGGCCGATGGCCTGTCGAGGTCGAGGAGGACACGAAAGGCATCACTTGGCGCCCGCAAAGTCCAGCTTTTTGGACTCTTTGTCGGGGCTATCCACATCCCGAGCGCTACTGGAACGCCGGAAAATGCTGTCAGTGACTAACCCCGACAGAGGGGTGTCTCGAGAAACCGGCAAAGAGCTAGGGGACTGTGATACTTTCTGGCCATCCTGGCCGAGGGCACAGGACAGGAAGCAGGCCGCTGCCAAAGCTCCATGGCTGGGCCGACAATGGCCTCAGCCACTGGAAAGGCCTCCATGGGAGAATCTCGTCCAGAATCTCCGCTAGGACATGGGTCTATTTTGGACACGGGTTTCGAGCTGCATCCCGGTGGAGTCCGAGATGAGTCGGCAGACCCAAGAAGGACGATGGGCTATCGTCCACTGACTGGCCTCGAGGACTCCAGATCGAACTGCCTGGAGAACAGGAGGAGTCGCCGTCGGATTCTGAAGAGTCTGCGAAAGCTGCCTCTTGTTCTGAGCCACCCTCCACCCGCCGTGACGGCCGGGAGGAGGGTGACGGACAACCTGTAGGCAGACCGTGACCCGAACGAGAATTTTGGTCGGTGCCCCTGACTTCGGCCAGGAGGCGGAGGTTCCACACAATCAGTGGAGCAGCTGGTTTCGCCGAGCAACCGCCCTGAGCGGGCAACTTGACTCAGAACGTAGTGGTTGCTTCGGTCGCTCAGGCGACAGCCACTTGATGGCCGGGTCGGCTTAGGCCCGGACAACAGCAACTGCTGCCACATAAGGTCTCAGAGGCCGGGTTAACTTGCGTCAAGTAGTCTCCTCACACCGAGGAGGAGGACGAGGGAAGAACGGCATTGCCGCTACTTGTAACGAGATCGAGATCACGGATGTCGGCGGGAACGGCTGACCGAGAAAAGGTCCAAGATCGAGACCCTCGGGGACCGAGGTGGGTCTGGAAGGGCGGGGACACCGCCTTCCCATCGGGACCTTAACCGGTCGCAGCCCGGAAGGCGCAGGGCAGATCTCGGTATCCACCGGGGAACCGTGAAGGAGGTTGTTGGCTTCTCCAGTCGACAGCCCGCTCTAACGGATCGAAAAATATCGACTTCGCCAATGGGAGTCTCGGCAGGCTGGCCTGACGGGGCACCGTGAAGCCAGCGTCTCAGCCGCAACCACTCATCAAGTCAACGGTCGGCTGTCCGGGAAGGGGACATCTCACGCCCCACGAACGCTGACGGGACTTACCTTCGACCTTTCTCTTATCGAGAAGAATGTCCTGAGGGCCATTCTCCTTCGTGGAAAGGGGATTGACAAAGCTCCTTGAATGAAGCCAGATATGAGGAACCCAGAGAGAGCGGATAAATTCTGTGGCCGAGGAGGAGGAAGATGCGCCTGGGCCGCCTCCTCCCCAGGGCGATCATCTGCTCGAGCTGCTCAGCCGAGCCAGCCGCCGCGGACACCGCCCAACGAGCCTCTTTAGATTTTACCGGCGGGAAAAGTTTCTCGGGGCGCCCGAGCTTCAATCGGGCAGCGCGATCGTCCAGAACGTTGGCCGAGAAAGAGCGGCACAACTCGCAGGCCTGCGGGTCGTGATTCAGGCCCAGGCAGACGACGGGAGTGCGGATCCGCCCTGGACATTTTCTGCCCACAAGGGCACTCCGAAAGCCGGGAACAGATTTGTCCATCGCAGCCCCGAGGAAGATGAAGACCCGTTTAGAAAATCTCAAAACAAATTTCGGACGAATCAAGAGTTAGATCCAGTCTAAAACGCAGAGCGCTAAGGAGGAACCTGAGCTTCCAAGCGGTAAGGAAGATCTACGCCATGGGCGGAGCCGAGTTTTACCACCCGGTGGTGGGAGGAGCCAGCTGAAGACCTTCCGCAAGACTTAAAGCGCAAGGATACTCGCTGGAAAGTGTGGATGAACAACATATCCATGTCCCTAGAAACAGTCATTTTTAGGATTTTTTCACCAAATTTTCAGCATAGCCATTTTAGACCTCTGCTCATGAACAGTGTCACTGTGATCTTCTTTAATTGTTCCTGACATTGATTTTGCACACTGATCATGCCATTGTGCGGCCATATGGGCAGAAACACGCTTTGGTGAGATGAAAATGACAGCTACTACCATAAGAAGGTGTGGTAAATGGCACTGTTGAAAAATCTGGAGTAAAATATTGAAAATTCGTGAACTTACGAGCTCATGAAGAACTGCACAACGACGCCAGAAACAGTCAGCTTTTGGAATTTTTCCACCAAATTTCCTGTTACAGGTGAGTAACCTGTATTCTAGGGACATGGATATGTTGCTCATCCACACTTTCTGGCAGACTCCTAGCAGTTCTCCGGGAGGAGGGAGGCATGCACACTCGATACTTACTTGGGAAAGAGAGACTGGAGAACCGAGGTCTCAAACCAGCATCCTGGTGTGACTCAAGGTCATGTAATGGGTACAGCGGTATGTGTCGACTTCGGTAGCTGTTCTGTGGATATCCTGGATAGGGACATCCTTGGAAGCAGCCACTCGATGCAGCGGTATGGCGGGTAGAATGAGCTATTATCCCTCTGGAGGCTCCATGCCCGCCAACCTATAGCAGAGCTCTATGCAGGAGGTGATCCACCGCCTATCGGTCTGCTTTTGCTGCAGGTCTGCCAGGTGCGGCTTCAGCGAGGTGACAAACAGCTGGCTAACCTCTCTCGAATCTTCAGTCAGTCCGGCTTCCTTATACTGCTTAGCTTCATCTAGGGTCTCAGCATGAGTTTATATTCGCCCGAGGTGTGATTGGGTAGAACACCGGCAGAGTCAACACTCGTTACGGTGAACTCCAACACCACCTTTCGAAGGAATTTCTGGTGGTGTGCAGGACAACTTTGTCCCTGTGGAAGACCAGGTAAGGAGACTCGATGGAAAGCGCCTGGAGCTCCCCATCCTTCTGGCTGATGTGATAGCCACCAAGAAAGCGGTCTTCCACTATCAGGTATAACTATCGCACCTGTGCATTGGTTCTAATGGTCTTGCCCATAAGCTTTGGCCAATACCAGCAGTAGATCCAACGGAGGTGAAGGTTCTCGCATCGGAGGGAAATGTGGTCAAGGCCTTTGAAAAGCACCCCGAATACCTACTCCCAAAGCACCACTGCTTGCCGCCCGCGTCCGTGTAAGCAGAGATCGCTGCCAGGTGCACTCTTAAGGGTCATCGACTGAAATCCTTGCTGAGAAAGGGACCAAGGTAGTCCAGAATGCTTGCCAAGGGCAATGGAGGTCCAAGCCCCTGACACCAAATGGAGAATCTCTTCCATTTGAAGGCATAGCTCTGGTCGACTACAGGACGCCCAACGACGTTGGAGGACCTCTTCGAAAGACCCAAAGCCTGGAACTCTAGCCGCCTAGGAACCAGGTCATTGGTGCAGGGATTGAAGGTCCGGATGGAATACCTTCCCGTTGACTGAGATCAGGTCCGGCAGGCTGGAAGTTGCCTCGGAAGCCTGGAGCTGAGGCTGAGGAGATCTGGATACCAGAACTGGCGGGCCAGTCTGGGGCTACCAGGATCACTCCGCGCCTTGTCCTCCTCGCCTGAGTAGAAGCACCTTGTGGATCAAGGAAATGGGGAAAGGCGAGAAGAGGCCCTCGGGGTCCACAGCCTGAGGAAGGCATCCCTGCAGCGAGCCCTGCTGAGGGGGCGGCATGGAACTGACTCAGCTCTGCATTCTCCCTGGAGGCAAACAGGTCCACCTGAGGCGTGGTCCCAGTGGGAGAACAGATCTTGTACTACTCTGGCAGGAGAGACCACTGTGAGACACAGCCCTATCCGGCTTAGGGCATCGGCCAGGGTGTTGGAGGCCCCGCCACGTGAATGGCTAGGGAGATCCACCTCCATGCTGTGCGCACGGGACCATATGCAGAGAGCTTTCTTGCATAACAGCATGGAGCTGCCCGCTTCTGGCGGTTGAGATAGTACATGGTCGTGATGTCCATCTGACCGAACCACTTGACCCGGAGAAATGGAGCAAGGTGGCGTAGAGCTAGACGGATCGCCGGAGCCCAGCAGGTTGATGTGGCATCGGACTCCCGAGGGACCAGAGGCCGGCGCCGTGTTCCCCAGATGGGCACCCCAACCCATCAGAGATGCATTGGTCGAGAGAGAGACCGTCTGCTCGGGCGGACTTAACGGGATGCCCTCCTGCAGATGTGCTGGAATGATCCACCATTGGAGAGCGCCCAGATCTCTTTGGTCACTCGCCACGGCTGGTCCAACGGATTGCAGCGTTATTGGCTGGCTAGTCCCCATTGAAGGGGACGATACCAACGGGCCCAACGGATCACGCCTGGTGCAGGCCGCCATGAGGCCCAGGAGAAGCAGGAAGTCCCGGCAGGCGCAACTGCCCAACCAGAAATGATTGACAAAGGAGGAAAGAACCTTGCCCTGTCTCACCGGGAGCTATGTTTGGCTCAGAGAGTCGAAGCCTGCCCCGATGAACAGTATCACCTGCTTTGGCACGAGTTCCGCTTGGCTTCATTGATGAGGAGGCCAACCTGAGAGCAAACCTGAGGGCCAGATCTTCTGACCGCGCCACCTCTGTCTGAGGGGGCTGCTATCAGCCAATCGTCCAGGTAAGGTACACCTGACCCTCGCGCCGCAGAGATGCTGTCACCACTGCCATGCATTTGGTGAAGACCCTGGGAGCTAGGAGATGTCGAAGGGCATGGCCCGAATCTGAAGGGATCCCTCCGCCTGAAGCGGAGGAATCTCTGATGGGACGGATGGATTGGGATGTGAAAGAACGCTGCCCTGGAGGTCCAGGGAACAGAACCACATGCCTTGCTCCAAGGATGGGATTACCTGAGCCAGAGTGACCATCCTGAAGGTTCGAGACTTAGGAACTTGTTCAGGTTGTGCAGGTCAAGAATGGGCGCCAGCCCCGTCCATTTTGGGACCAGGAAGTACCTGGACACAAACCCGGTCTGGAGGAGGATCCGCCACCTTCCTGATTACCTCTTTTTTGAGAAGCAGGCAAATCGCTCGGGCGGCCGACAGCGAGGCTGCGGACCCCCGTGGTCTCCCGAGGCTTACGGGTCAAAGGTGGGGCCTGCTCAACTCCAGAGGTAGGCCTTTTCTACCACTCCAACACCCAGCGGTCCGTGGTGATAGCGGACCAGGCGGAAAGGAAGTGGCGGAGCCGTCCCTCCACGGGGGGAACCCAGGGGGGAGTGACGAGGCTGGGGGCGGCAACCCTCAACCCGTCACTGGGCAGGCTTGGAGGAAGAACAGGCCGAGGGACCTCCTGGGCCTTCACCTCCTTGCTTCCTGTTGGAAGAAGCCGCAGGCTTGGGTTTGGGATGCCAAGCGCGAGCCTGCTGGCCCTGTTGCTGGTGCTGCTGGGCCGGTCGAGATGCAAGGGCCGAAGGACTAAAGGACTTCTGCTGCGGATGGCGGCCTTTGTCCCTCTGGGCAGAGGTGACCGAGTCCAGGGTGGCATTGGACTTCTCGATCCGCTGGAGGTGTCCCTCCACTCCAGGGCCGAAGAAGTCAGTCCCCAAGAAGGGGATGTCCGCCAACTTGTGCTGGGTATCCGCCGTGAAGGTGGATATCCTCAGCCACGCCCTGCGTGCGCATGGCCACCGCGGCCGCTACTGACCTGGCACAGGAATCACCTATGTCCATAGCAGTCTGAAGCTGCTGCTTCACCACCGCCCTACCCTGGTCCCGCACCTGGCGGACCGTGGTCTGCAGGTCAGGCGGGAGATGAGGAACAACCTCATCCAGGGAGCCCATGAGGGCATGGGAGAAGCGTGCCATCAGCACGGCCGAGCTGGCCTGTCGGAGGTCGAGGAGGACACGAAAGGCATCACTTGGCGCCCGCAAAGTCCAGCTTTTTGGACTCTTTGTCGGGGCTATCCACATCCCGAGCGCTACTGGAACGCCGGAAAATGCTGTCAGTGACTAACCCCGACAGAGGGGTGTCTCGAGAAACCGGCAAAGAGCCAGAGGGACCGTGATACTTTCTGGCCATCCTGGCCGAGGGCACAGGACAGGAAGCAGGCCGCTGCCAAAGCTCCAAGGCTGGGCCGGCAATGGCCTCAGCCACTGGAAAGGCCTCCATGGGAGAATCTCGTCCAGAATCTCCGCTAGGACACGGGCCCATTTGGACACGGGTTTCGAGCTGCATCCCGTGGAGTCCGAGATGAGTCGGCAGACCCAAGAAGGACGATGGGCTATCGTCCACTGACTGGCCTCGAGGACTCCAGATCGAACTGCCTGGAGAACAGGAGGAGTCGCCGTCGGATTCTGAAGAGTCTGCGAAAAGCTGCTCTCTCTGTTCTGAGCCACCCTCCACCTGCCGAGGACGGTCGAGGAGGGTGACGGACAACCTGTGGCAGACCGTGACCCGAACGAGAATTCTTGGTCGGTGCCCCTGACTTCGGTCGTGGAGGCGGAGGTTCCACCACAATCAGTGGAGCAGCTGGTTTCGGCCGAGCAACCGGCCCTGGAGCGGGCAACTTGACTGGAACGAGTGGTTGCTTCGGTCGTTCAGGCGACAGCCACTTGATGGCCGGGGTCGGCTTAGGCCCGGACAACAGCAACTGCTGCCACATAAGGTCTCAGAGTGCCGGGCTAACTTGCGCTCAAGTAGTCTCCTCACCCGAGGAGGAGGACGAGGGAAGAACGGCATTGCCGCTACTTTGTAACGAGATCGAGACACGGATGTCGGCGGGAACGGCTGACCGAGAAAAGGTCCAAGATCGAGACCCTCGGGGACCGTAGGTGGGTCTGGGAAGGGGCGGGGACACCGCCTTCCCACTGGCACTTTAACCGGGACTGCAGCCCGGAAGGCGCAGGCAGATCTCGGTATCCACCGGGGAACCGTGAAGAGGGTGTTGGCTTCTCCAGTCGACAGCCCGCCTCAACGGATCGAGAAAAATATCGACTTCGTCAATGGGAGTCTCGGCAGGCTGGCCTGACGGGGGCACCGTGAAGCCAGCGGTCTCAGCCGCAACCACGACCGAAGTCAACGGTCGGCTGTCCGGGGAAGGGGACATCTCACGCTCCCACGAACGTTGACGGTGGGACTTACCTTTCGACTCCTTTCTCTTGAGTCGAGAAGAATGTCCTGAGGGCCATTCTCCTTTCGTGGAAAGGGATTGACAAAGCTCCTTGAATGAAGCCGTATATGAGGAACTCAGAGAGAGCGGGATAAATTCTGCGGCCGAGGAGGAGGAAGATGCGGCCTGGGCCGCCTCCTCCTCGAGGGCGATCATCTGCTCGAGCTGCTCAGCCGAGCCAGCCGCCGCGGACACCGCCCAACGAGCCTCTTTAGATTTTACCTGCGGGAAATGTTACTCGGGGCGCCCGAGCTCAATCGGGCAGCGCGATCGTCCAGAACGTTGGCCGAGAAAGAGCGGCACAACTCGCAGGCCTGCGGGTCGTGATCTAAGCCTAGGCAGTAGACGCACGTGGAGTGCGGATCCGTCCTGGACATTTTCTGCCCACAAGGGCACCTCCGAAAGCCGGGAACAGATTTGTCCATCGCAGCCGCGAGGGAAGATGAAGACCGAAGTTTAGAAAACTTCAAAACAAATTTCGGACGAACCGAAGAGTTAGGATCCAGTCTAAAACGCAGAGCGCTAAGGAGGGAACCTGAGCTTCCAAGCGGTAAGGAAGATCTGACGTCATGGGGCGGAGCCGAGAGTTTTACCACCCGGGTGGGTGGGAGGAGCCAGCTTGAAGACCTTCCGGCAAGACTTAAAGCGGCAAGGATACCTGCCAGAAAGTGTGGATGAACAACATATCCATGTCCCTAGAAACAGTCATTTTTAGGAATTTTTTCACCAAATTTTCAGCATAGCCATTTTAGACCTCTGCTCATGAACAGTGTCACTGTGATCTTCTTAATTTGTTCCGTACATTGATTTTGCACACTGACTGCGCCATTGTGCGCTATATGGGCAGAAACACGCTTTGGGTGAGATGAAAATGACAGCTGATACCATAAGAATGTGTGGTAAATGGCACTGTTGAAAATCTGGAGTAAAATATTGAAAATCGTGAACTTACGAGCTCATGAAGAACTGCAAAATAACGACCAGAAACAGTCAGCTTTTGGAATTTTTCCACCAAATTTTCAAATAGGCTTTGAGAGCCCACCTTATGAACGCTGGCAGCATCATTTCTTGTTATCTGGTCTGTGTGATTTCGCGAGTGATTCGCTAAATCACCCTTCGGGCCCTAATAACGCCATGACAGTTACATCACTAATGAGAAGGGTCCCAAAACCCATGTTGAAAATTTGGTGCAAAAATTCTAAAAATGCCTGAGATATGCAGCAAAGTTGAAAACCCTATGTATCCCATTATACAGCTTACCGGCATTTCTCAGTTCAGTCGGCTTTGAAGAGTGCAGACGTGTCTCGGTCCACCGAGGATCATCGCCGAGGTCCGGAGTGAAGTATGGGGTGGGTGTGGGGAGGCAAGTGCACAGTGGTGGTGCGGGTTGTGGGAGGGGACAGGAAGAACGAGAAACAGTTTTTATTTTCGGGTTTTTTTTTACCAAATGGCCCGATGCGGAAGATTTGCCACGCTGGGGTGGGCTCCAGCGTGTACAAGAACGACTAGTTGGGGGGGGAAGCTGATGGAGGATTGGGCACCCTTCAGCTATAGCACGTTGCCATGCTGGGGTGGGCTCGCCAGCAAGGCACCCAGTACCTCGTGTATAGGAGCCGATGGGGACTAGGCACCCCGGCCGGCTATACGGATGACTTCTGCCACGCCTGGGGTTGGCACCCAGCGTGGCATGGAAGGCTTTTGGGGCAAGCGCAGCACAGCCCGACCGGGTTAGGCACCCCATCCTGGCTATACAGTTAGTGTGTGTGTGGGGGGCAACATGCAGTATGCGTGGCGTGCGCAAGGTAGTGTGTGTAGTGGGAGCGATGAGCAGGCACATATCTGATCACTGCTCACTGAAGCGTAGCTCTCCCTTTCAACTGTACGCCACTGCATTCTGAAGCTGTCATAGACAGCTCCAGCATGCATTGGCGGACTGGGGCCGCGCCTGCCAACACACTGAATTGGAAGAGGGGGTGACACACCTCCGAAAACTCGGATGACGGCAGTCATGTTTCTTGCCATGCGTGCAAGCAAACATAAAAAGTACCAGCATGGCCTCATCGGCTGATCCCAGTGTGGCATCTATGCCTATATTACCCTACTAGGCTAGGTCTGCTGTAACAGGCCAGTTGCAGTAACAGAAATACACAGTACTGGTGTCGGAACCATAGAAACTGTTGGCAGATAAGAACCACTAGGCCCATCCAGTCTGTCTGCAGGCCCCATACATGTATGTATCCACTCACTCTAAGTGGTCAATGGCTTTTCATCACTCCTTTCCCACCCAATGTTCCCCTGTGCTTGTCCCAGGCATGTTTAGACCCCTCCACTGTGCTTGCCCCTACCACCTCTTGTGGCAGACTACTCCAAGCATTCACCACCCTTTCTGTGTAGAAAAACGTCCTCACGTTACCTCTTAATTCCCTCCAATTTCATATCATGCCCCTCGCTTTTGGTATCTTTTCTACATTGGAAAGATCTCCCACCTGCACCTTGATTATGCCCTTGAGGTACTTAAAAGTTTCTATCATGTCACCCCTTTCTCTCCTGTCCTCCAGTGAGTACATATTGAGGTCTCTTAGTCTCTCCTCATATGTTTTGTGGTGTACACCATGCAACATCTTTGTCGCCCTTCTCTGGACAGTCTCCACCTTGTTTATGTCTTTGCGCATGTGTGGTCTCCAGTACTGCATGCAGTACTCCAGGTGAGGCCTTAACAGTGTTTTATACAATGGCATCATCACTTCCCGCCTCCTATTAGTAATATCTCTGCCTATGCACCCCAGCATGCCACTGGCCCTCCCTGCAGCCTTTGCGCACTGCTTTGATACCTTAAGGTCATCACATATGATAACCCCTAGGTCCCTCTCCTCCTTGGTGATGGTCAGCACCTCCCCCTCATCCTGTAGTTCTCCCCAGGGTTCCCCCTACCCAGGTGCATTATCTTGCACTTTTTCACAATGAACCTCAGCTGCCACACCTCTGACCATCTTTCAAGCTTCTCCAGGTCCCTTTTCATTTTCTGCACCCCTTCTAGAGTATCCACCCTGTTGCAGATCTTGATGTCATCTGCAAATAGGCAGACGTTTCCTTCCAGCCCCTCTGCAATGTCACTAATGAAGACAATGAACAGGACAGGTGCCAGTACTGATCCTTGTGGCACTCAGCTGGTCACCCCTCTCTCCCTGGACTGGATACCATTTACCACCACCCTCTGCCTTCTGTCCATCAGCCAGTTTATAACCCACTGTATCACCTTATGCCCCATGCCCAGACTACTCCTCTTGTTAACCAGCCTTCTGTGTGGGACAGTATCAAAGGCTTTGCTGAAATCCAGGTAGGCGATATCTACGGCCCCTCCCTGATTCACTTCCCTAGTCACCCAATCAAAAACATCTATCAGATTCGTTTGACAAGACCTTCCTGATGTGAATCCGTGCTGCCTCAGATCCTGGGCGCCAATGGATTCCAGGTGTGCCACTATCCTTTCTTTAAGCAGTGTCTCCATGATCTTCCCCACCACTGATGTGAGGCTGACTGGCCCGTAGTTCCCAGCTTGTACCCTACTGCCACTTTTGTGAGTGGCACTACATGCGCCCTTCTCTAGTCCTCTGGAACCATGCCTGTGTTGAGTGACTCTGCTAGTTCCCTCTACAGCTCCCTTAATATCCTCAGGTGTATGTCATCTGGCCCTATGGCTTTATCCACCTTCAGCTTTGTGAGTTCCTCCTGAACTCTCTCCACTGTGAATGGAGTGGTGTCCACTCCCCCCCACCCAGATTGCCTCAGCTCCCCAACTGTGGTCCTTGACCCTCTCCCTCTTCAGTGAATACTAAACAGAAGTAGTTGTTCAGTATTTCTGCCTTGTCTAGATCTCCCTCATTGCACTCTCCCTCCTCCCCTTTGAGCATCACAACCCCCCAAGCCTCCGTTTTTTCTTCTATCGCTGATGTACCTATAGAATGTCTTGTCCCCTTTTTCCACAGTCCATGCTAAACCGTCCTCTGTCTGTGCCTTGGCTTTCCTAACAGCCTTCCCTGCCTCTCTTAGACATTCAAGGTACACCTCCCTGTCCTCCTCCCTTTGGGTCCCCTTATACTTCCTGAAACTTGCTCTTTTTGGCCTTACTTTGTCTCCCACCTCTTTAGAGAACCATTGTGGTTTCTTTTTTTTTTTTTTCCCTTTGGCCACTATCCTAATGCATTGATTAGTTACCTCCATAATCGCTCCTTTCAGTCTCCCCCACTGTTCCTCCACCCCCTCCATTACCTCTATCTTCTCCAGGGTTGCTCAAACATCTACCCATTTCATTGAAATCTGCCCTCCTGAAATCTAATACTCTTGCCCTTGTGTGGCATGAGTCCCTGTCTCCATGTCAAAACACACCATGTGGTGTTCGCGCGATCCCAGCTGCCATTCCACCTGGATTCTTTCAACTCTGTTCCCATTGGTCCATACCAGGTCTAGAATTGATTTGTCCTTGGTGGGCTCATGCACCAGCTGTCTGAGTCCACCCCCTGCAGGGATTCCAGGATGGCCGTGTTTCTGGCTGAAGCAGCTGCCTGGATGGTCCATTCAATCCACATCTGGCATACTGAAATCTCCCATCAACAGGATTTCACCTTTAGCTGCCATGTCATGAATTTTCTCCACTAGTATAATGTCCACTTCCTCCCTCTGTGCCAGAGGTCTTCAGATCACCCCTGTACGTATTGCTGTGCCATTTCCTAGTTCAAGGGTGACCCACATTGCCTCGGCTTCCCCCGCCTTCCCTGTACTTCTGTAGCCTTTATGCCTTCTCTGACATACAGAGCCACCCCCCCTCCCTTTTTACCTTCCCTGTCTCTTCTAAACAGTATATAGCCTGGTACATTGATGTTCCAGCTGTGATTAGCAGAATACCATGTCTCTGTTATTGCTGCTATGTCAAGGTCTGCATCCATCATCAAGGCTTCCAGGTCTGGAACCTTATTTCCCAGACTGCAGGCATTTGTGAACATGACCGTCCATGTTTTACTCCCTGCCCTCCCTCGGTTCCTGTTTTGTCTACTTTGCCTCGCCCCCACCCGGTATTCATGTTCATGTGCTCTGTCCTCCGTTATCCCCCTTATAAATGTTTCTACTCGTTCTCACTGCTCGCTTCAGTTGTTCCTGTCGCCAACTTGTACTTTTGCATGTTCTCGCTGGGGTGTTCCTAAGCCACCTGGCTCTCTGGCTCATCCTCCCTTGGCCAGTTTAAATGCTCTCTGCTGAAGCATTCCAACTTCTCACTAAGGACTGAGGTCCCCTTATCGGGCAGATGCACGCCATCCTGCTGACACAAGCTTGCATCTGCCCAGGTTGGGCCCCAGTCCCCTGTAAAGCCAAATCCTTCCCTTCCACACCAATCCTTCAACCAGGAGTTGAAGGTTCGATTGTGGAGTACCCTGGCCTCCTCCATGCCTTGGACAGGTAGCAAATCCAAGAATGAGACAGAATGTGCCAACTGTTTCAGGTCCCCTCCCAGCTTCCCAAAATCCTCCTGGACTCAGGCTAACTCTACCCTTCTCCTTGCCAGATCACTGGTCGCCAGGTGGAAAATGACATTCAGCTCCTCCCTTCTGGCTATCGCCCTAGCGATTCTATGGATTCGCTTCTCATCCCTCCATGCAGCACTTCCTGGGAGGCACTTGACTTCCCTCTTCCCCCTGCTAGGTGTACCTAATTTCATACCCTGTACAACAGAGTCCCCCACTAGGAGAAGCTTCCCCCTCCTCCAGGGTCCCCTGCCCCCCTTCCCTGGGACTCCAGCCTAGAGGTCCCGACTATCCTCCCTGGTCCCAGCTGTGGGTGCTTGTGTGGGGCATTCCCGTTCCTCCAAAATAGCGTAGGAGTTATTAAGCTAGACCGGTTGGGGGATGTGCCTCTGACCCTTCCCCACTCTCCCTGAGCCCACTGTGATCCATTAACCCTTCTTCCTGGGAAACCTTTGAGTTTGATGTTGCAGACGCGGTGGTCTCTGGGTGGGGGTGGATGCCGCCTGTAACCTGGCCACTTCTGCACAGAGACAGGCAACCTCCTCCTTCCTCAGCCCAGAGAGGTGCCTGCAGATAGGGTAGCATCACAGCCTCCAAAATGCCTCCCTGAAGACTGCTTCTCCACAGCCACTGCACTGCACCACTCCTGTCATGTCTGATGTGACCTGGCCTGCAATATACTCTAGGTATGCCTTCTAAAAGGACCCCTATTCTCCTCCTGTCCTAGATGTGGAACTTCCTGTGTGGTGTAGGAAGGTGTACACTATGGGCCCACACTCTATAAAAGAGGACTAGCCCAGGGGTGAGAGGGTTGAGGGGTGAGAGGGTGGGATTACCCCCGGCTGTGTCCAGAAACAATCAGTCGAGGATCCCTTCACCCTATGTTTGCAGAGGATAAGCCCCAATGATCAACAACAAAAAAAAAAACCTCTAGAGAGGTTACGCAATACTGGATCTGAAACCTGTTTCAATGTGACAGAAATCAACCAGAGAGTGCATGCCGTGAGCTCATTGAAAATTCTGATTGACAGCAATATATTTCATTCTTTCACAGCAAGATCAGAATGGGGGCAGTAGCCTGACTGTAATCTGTTTGGAGTGGGCGCCTCTCCCTGTGAAATTCTGGGGGCAGGGGTGTCTGCTTGGTGGCAGACGACAGAAGGGGTTTAGAGATGAGAAGGGGAGACAGAAACTCTCTCTGTTTTATGTGATGTCTGCTGTTTTACTGTTCAGTATTTTGCTGTTTCGGTTTAGTTATTTCATTCTACTTATTTATATGCAATGCTGGACTACCTTGCATTTATTTCTTGTTCTCACAAGGAATGAACTATGCTTGGAAGGGGAACACTGCAGGAAATGGCCTGGGTCTTCGACGGGGTTCTCATCCTTTCTTAGCCATACAGGTTGTTCGAAGGTTAGTATGTCAACCATCACGGTCTGTCCTGAAATGTTCAGGGACTTTCCACCACAATTAAAATGAAAAAAGTGCTCAATGCCTTAAAAAAACATAGGGTGGATGTCGACATGATTCAAGAACTGCACCTCATGTAGCGGAACACTACAAGGTGGTCAAGAAATGGGTGGGTCAGTTCTATGTGGTGTCTTATAATGGGCATAAGTGGGGAGGCGCCATTTTGCTTCGCTGAGGCCATAATTTTGTTGTACAACAGCAGGTAGGAGATCCTCGGGCATGGCGTTATATTTTTGTTCAGGGTCACATGTGTGGGGAATTGGTCACTCTTGGAAATATTTACACACTGGCTCAGTATGACCCTGTATTTTTTAATGACATGCTGTCCCTGTTACAGCACAATTTCCCAACCTGATACTGGCGGCAGACTTCAGCTGTGTCCTAGGCGCTGCCCTGGATAGATCAGGGGCCGAAAGGAACCAGGGGTGAGGAGATGGGGAATGGGGCTAGCAGATTTGGATTTGGTGGATGTTTGGAGGGAAGCAAACCCCAGTGTGTGAGAATACACCTTTTTTTCCAATCCTCATCGATCATGGTTGAGGACACATTATATATTTGCCCCTCGGCACTTATACCATAGGGTCAAGCATACCAAGATTTTCACCATCTCTGTTTCAGGTCATGCTAAAGTAATCCTGTTGCTGCACATTAGTGAGGGGAGGACAGGCCCAAAACCATGTCGGCTCCCAGCATATATGGCCTCTCAAAAGGAATTTACAGAATTCCTGTAGGAGCAGTGGGGTATTTACATCGAGGCCATTAAGGCCACAGCACCATCCAAACAGGTCTTATAGGAGGCCAGGAAGAACTATATGAGGGGGATGAAAAGTTCTTATATGGCTTCCAAGGCCAAACAGAAAAGGGAGAAGATACAAAAATCAGAGGAGGCAGTTAAGGGGTTAGGGCAGCAGTTCTATGAGGACCAGTCCGAGGCCATGCGACAGATGAGAACTGCCAGGAAGGCTCTTAATTTGGCCCTCACTAATGGTGCCAGTACTGCTCTTTATTACACCAAACAATGAATTTAGGGGTGGGGCAATAAACCTTACCCACTTTTGGTCAGGCTGACCCGGGTATGGCCCCTACTGCCATACTTTCGGCCCTAGGATAGCAGAAGGACCCTCTATAATAACAGTACAGATATTAGAGCCCAGATTGTGGCCTATTACCGGGCATCGTACACAGCGGAGTATACGTCAAATGCTCATAAGGCACGGGATTTCCTATGTAATTTACATTTGCAAGAGCTCACAGAAGATAAGGTGGAGCAACCGGGGGCACCACTGTCAGTGGCAGAACTCACTGCTGCCCTGGCTACATTGAAAAAAGGGAAGCAGCAGGTCCAGATGGGTTGGGTGTAGAACACTATAAGGTGCTGGGCTCTGCACTGCTAACATGTCTCACATCATTTGTGGAGAAGGCAGTGGAACAGGGATCCCTGCCCAATTCGTGTTACCAGGCTACCACTATGGTTATCCCAAAACCCAGAAAAGACCCCGCCTCATGCATGGCCTATAGGCCAATTTTACTACTAAACTGTAACATGAAAATCATAGCCAAGGCCCTGACTAGGCGATTGGTGGTGCTGCTCCCTGCCTTGGTCAGATCGGATTAGACTGGTTTTGTGCGATAGAGATATTTTATTTATTTGTTTATTTATTAAAGAATCGGAATTACAAACCTTTGAGCGAAGAGCTCATTTACAGAGGGTCCTCGTCAATCAAAGGAGGGGAACAATTATATGAATTGGGAATAGCAAATGCAGCTAACAGGCATTGTCATAAACGTATTAGTAACACATTAACAAACTAATATAATACAAGAAATTGAGTAGTAAAAACAGAGGCAAATTGTAAAGTACAGTCTTAACACAGAGTACATAAGGAACAAAACACCGGCAGTATAAATCAGTTAGGTACTCATAAATAGCAGCTAAGAAGCCTTGTCGTAGACAAGAGGATGCCAAGGTAGAAACATCTCAGTGAATGTGTAGCGAGCAACAGGCAAGACAGTGTTACATATAACAATATCCGGCACCTGCTGAATGTGGTTCGGTGGGGCTCACGGCACCCGGGGAAGGCATTTGTGTTTTTCCTGAATGCTGAGAAAGCCTTTCATAGGGTGAAGTGGCCCTATTTATATGCGGTGCTGGATAACTTCAAGATGTGGGAGGGCTTCTGAAAATATGTACAGCCACTCTATGTGGCACCAAAGCCAGAGTTCTGGTGAATGGGGGACCGTCAGAGGAGTTTAGACTTACTTGGAAAACTAGACAGGGTTGTCCCCATCCCCTCTCCTATTTGTCTTAGTGACGGAACCATTGGCGGAACATATTCGGCAATGCCTGGGAATCGCTGGGGTATGGGGGGTTGGGACAGGAGCACAAGATCTCACTTTATGCGGATGGCATCCTCTTGTTTGCTACCAACCACCAGAAGCTCCCTGCCAAAGATTACCAAAGCTACGGCTACCTTCGGTAGGTTTTGCATGCATAAAATAAACCTTGATAAATCTGAACTGATGCAGCTGGGAGGTGGGCCTCAGGTTGCACTACCCGGATCGCCCTATAAGCAGGCAACAGGGTTCCTTACATATTTGGGGATTAGGGTGAGCCCACTGCTAACCAGTCTTTATCAGGTAACTATGAGTGAATTCTTAAGGCGACTGAAACAGACCTAGTTTGCTGGAAGGCACTGCCAATATTGCGGTTGAGACATATTAATTTACTCAAAATCAATGTCATTCTGTGTATGTGATACCTGTTGCAGATGCTCCTGATAGGACTTTGTAGGAAGGACATTCAGCGATTTGAGGCTGGGTACTCGGAGTTTTTGTGGCAGGGATAGAGACCGAAGGCAGCATTAGCCCACCTGAAGGGACCCACCACAAGGGGAGGCCTCCACTTCCCTGACCTGAAGATTATCATGTCGTGGCTCAACTTAGACTAGTGAGGGAATGGTTGCCGGAGCCGAAAGGTGCGAGCTGGGTCACGCTGAAGTTTGAGGAGGAGACCCCATCTCCTCTATGTTATCTAGACAGGGGCATGGTGGCTAAATATCCAGCATCCCGGGTGACAAATCCATAAGCATTACATGAGTTTCAGGCATGGGAAGCGGCCACTAAGGTCGTGGGGGGGCCTTAAATAAGTCGTTGCTTGGACCCATTAGTGGTAACCCATAATTCCTCCCAGGGCTGGAGAATCTGGGATTCCTGCAGTGATGGTGAGGCGGGGCAGGGTGCTATGGGGACCTTTTTTGGACCAAGCAGCCTCTGAACTCAAGGGAAGCTGGAGGTGCGCCTGCGCAACAAGGTCACCACAGATTTAGATATCTGCAAGTCTCTGTCCATCTACACAGTATGAACAGACAGAACCCCAAGACCTCCAAATTCTACAGTCTTGAGAGGGAGATCTTGTGGGCCAGGATATACCCAAAAGGATCCATGGTACGTATATACTCCCACCTGAGGGATGCTGCTCCAGACAGGTCCAGTGGAGTATGCTGATTATGGAAATGCGACCTGGGGGTGGCAATCACTGAGGAAAATTAGGCCATGATTTGTGAATCCTATATAGGGTTACTATGGTGTAAAAAGTATAAAAGGGCCCAATTTAAGTTTATTCAATGCCTCTGTCTCCTGCCAGCCCTTATCAGTATGTTCTCTCCAGGGCTCTCACCGATGTGTGGGAAATGCAGTGTGTCTGGGACACATATCTGCACTATTACTGAGATTCTGCTGTACTTCAACAATTTTGGACAGACATTAGGATGCAGATTTGGCAGAGACTGAGCACAGTGATATAGGACATGCCCCCATCTATGTTATTGGGAATCAACCACTGGGGGGAGGCGGACTGGGATCTTCACCTCAGGGTTATATGGGTGATGTTGGTACTAGTGTGGAAATGCATACAAAACACTTGGGTTTCATGTCAGCCACCTACAGTGGGAATGTGGCTTGAACTGGTGACCAAAACGTTACCCCTGGAGAGAACAATGTATAACATGAAGAAAAAGGTGGGTCTATATGAAAGAGTATGGGGGACATTGATGGATTCTTTTCTACCTACAAATGCAGCCATGTTTAGATTAGGTACCACCATTTAGTCCTGAGGAGATGCACCAACCCTATGTTATGCACTTGAAATACAGGTTACTCACCTGTAACAGGAGTTCTAGGAATGTATATGTTGTTCATCCACACTGACTGGCAGGTATCCTTGCCGCTTTAAATCTTGCCGGAAGTTCTTCAAGCTGGCTCCTCCCACCCACCCGGGTGGTAAAACTCTCGGCTCCGCCCCATGATGCCAGATCTGGCCCGCTGGAAGCTCAGGTTGTGCGTCGAAGCCGGGGAGGTCGGGTGGTCGTGGATGAACAACATATACCATTCCTAGAACTCCTGTTACAGGTGAGTAACCTGTATTTCTAGGGACATGGATATGTTGTTCATCCACACTGTCTGGCAGACTCCTAGCAGTTCTCCGGGAGGAAGGAGGCAAGGCGCACACCCACTACTTAGGGAATAGAGACTGGAGAACCGAGGCCCCAAAACCAGCATCCCGGCGTGACTCAAGGTCGATGTGGTAATGGGTGATGAAGGTATGTGCTGACTTCCAGGTAGCAGCCCTGCAGATTTCCTGGATAGGGACGTCCCTGGAAGCAGCCACCGATGCAGCAGTATGGCAGATAGAATGAGCTCTTATCCCTCTGGGAGGCTCCATGCCCGCCAACTTATAGCAGAGATCTATGCAGGAGGTGACCCACCTGCTTATCGTCCGCTTGGCTGCAGGTCTGCCAGGTGCAGCTTCAGCGTAGGTGACAAACAGCTGGCGAACCTCTCCCCGAATTTCAGCCATGCGCTCCTTATAATAAGCGAGCGCCCTTCTAGGGTCCAGAGTATGGAGCCTATATTCGGCCTCCGAGGTGTGATTGGGGTAGAACACCGGCAGAGTCAACACCTGGTTAAGGTGAAACTCCCGACACCACCTTCGGAAGGAATTTCGGGTGGGGGCGCAGGACAACTTGTCCCTGTGGAAGACCAGGTAAGGAGACTCGATGGAGAGCGCCTTGAGCTCTCCCATCCTTCTGGCTGATGTAATAGCCACCAAGAAGGCGGTCTTCCACGACAGGTGAGAGAGATCACACCTGTGCATTGGTTCAAATGGCTTGCCCATGAGCTCTGCCAATACCAGCAGTAAATCCCATGGAGGTGGAGGTTCTCGCACCGGAGAGGAAATGTGATCAAGGCCTTTGAAAAAGCGCCCAACCACTTTTTCCTGCGCCACCGACTGCTTCACGGCCCATGCCCGGTAAGCAGAGATGGCTGCCAGGTGCACCTTAAGGGTCGTCGACCTAAGCCCTTGCTGAGAAAGGGACCATAGGTAGTCCAATATGCTCGCCAAGGAACAGGAGGAAGGGTCAAGGCCCTTGCCCTGACACCAAATGGAAAATCTCTTCCATTTGAAGGCGTAGCATTTTCTGGTCGACTCCTTACGGGACGCCTCAACTACATTGAGGACCTCGTCGGAAAGACCCAAGGCCTGGAACTCTAGCCAGTGAACCAGGCCGTCAGGTGCAGGGATTGAAGGTCCAGATGGAACACCTTCCCTGATTGACTGAGAGCAGGTCCGGCGAGCTGGAAGCTGCCTCGGGAGCCTGGAGCTGAGGCTGAGGA
The DNA here is from genome assembly GCA_016271365.2 of Neoceratodus forsteri. Classification (NCBI taxonomy): domain Eukaryota; kingdom Metazoa; phylum Chordata; order Ceratodontiformes; family Ceratodontidae; genus Neoceratodus; species Neoceratodus forsteri. The sequence continues at coordinate 457,355,465 of CM057453.1, read as the reverse complement.
GATCTGGGTACCAGTACTGGTGGGGCCAGTCTGGGGCTATCAGAATCACCTGCTGCCTTGTCCTCCCTGCTTTGAGAAGCACCTCATGGATCAAGGGGAATGGGGAAGGCGAGAAGAGCCTGGGGTCCATGGCCTCGAGAAGGCATCCCCTGCAGCGAGCCCTGCTGAGGGGGGTCGGCATGGAACAGCCTCAGCTTCGCGTTCTCCCTGGAGGCAAACAGGTCCACCTGAGGTGTACCCCAATGGGAGAACAGATCTTGTACTACCTCCGGCAGGAGAGACCACTCGTGGGACACAGCTCCCTATCCCGCTCAGGGCATCGGCCAGGGGTTGGAGGCTCCTGCCACATGAATGGCTAGGAGATCCAGCCTCCAGGCTGCGTGCAGTGACTAAATGCGGAGAGCTCTTGCATAGAAGCATGGAGCTGTCCCCCGCCCCTGGCGGTTTAGGTAGTACATGGTCGTGGTATTGTCTGTCTGGACCCGAACCACTTGACCCCCAGTGAAATGGAGCGAAGGCGGTGAGAGCTAGGCGGACCGCCTGAGCTCCAGCAGGTTGGATATGGCATCGACTCCGCTGGGACCAGAGGCCGTAAGGCCGTGTTCCCTAGATGGGCACCCCAACCCATCAGAAAGGCATCGGTCGATAGAGAGACCACTGCTCATGACAAACGGGATGCCCTCCTGCAGATGAGCTGGAACGATCCACCACTGGAGAGCTGCCCCACATCCCTGGGTCACCGTCACTAGCTGGTCCAATGGATCGAGCGTTGAGACCACTGGCTGGCCAGTCCCCATTGAAGGGGGCGATGTTCCAGCGGCCCAACGGACCACGCTGGTGCAGGCCGCCATGAAACCCAGGAGGCGAGGAAGTCCCGGCAGGGCGCTGACTGCCCAAACCAGAAATGATCGGGCAAGGAGGAAAGAAACCCTCGCCCTGTCCGGCCGAAGAGCAGTGCTCTGGCTCGAAGAGAGTCGAGGCTCTCCGAAGAAGAGAATCACCTGCTTTGGTTCAAGTTGACTTGGCCTCGTTGATGAGGAGGCCGACCTGAGAGCAAACCTGGAGGGCCAGATCCTGGACCACTCCACCTCCCTCTGGAGGGGCTGCTATCAATAATCGTCCAGGTGAGGCGGTACCCGGACCCCTCGGCACCGCCAGGAATGCTGTCACCACTGCCATGCATTTGGTGAAGACCCTGGGAGCAGGAGACAAGCCGAAGGGCATGGCTCGGAACTCGAAAAGGGATCCTTCCGCTCGAAAGCGAAGGAATCTCTGATGTGACGGATGGATAGGGATGTGAAAGAACGCGTCCTGCAGGTCCAGAGAGCAGAACCACACGCCGCGCTCCAAGGATGGTATTATCTGAGCCAGAGTGACCATCCTGAAGGTCCGAGACCTTAGGAACTTGTTTAGGTGGCAGGTCGAGAATGGGCACCAGCCCCGTCCGTTCGGAACCGAAGTACCTGGACACAAACCCGGGTCTGAGGAGATTCGCCACCTCTCTGATCACCTCCTTCTCGAGGATAGCGATAGTTGGCTCGGGTGAGCCGACAGTGAGGCTGGCGGATCTCGAGGCCCCCGAGGTGCAACGGCTTGAAGGGCGGGCCTGCTCGAACTCCAGAGGTTCTTTCCCACCACTTCTCCAACACCCACCGGTTCGTGGTGGTAATAACAGACCAGGCGGAAAGAAAGTGGTGGAGCCGCTTTCACGGGGAACCTGGGGTGAGGTTATGAGGTTGGGCGGCACCCTCAACCCGTCACTACTAGGCAGGCTTGGAGGGGACCGGCCGAGGACCTCCTGTGCCTTTACCTCCTGCTTCCTGGAGGAGGAAGCTGCGGCTTGGGTTTGGGATGCCGAGCCTACTGGCCCTGACGCTGTTGGCCGGACGGGCCGCGGCTAGACGATGAAAGGCTTAGGCTGAGGTCTGCGTCCTTGTCCCTCTGAGTGGATGAGACCGAGTCCAAGGTGGCTTGACTTCTCGATCTTCTGGAGGTGACCTTCCACCACGGGCGAAGAGGTCGGTCCCCAGGAAGGGGACATCTGCCAACTTGTGCTGGGTATCTGATGTGAAAGTGGATATCCTCAGCCATGCCCGACGGTGCATAGCCACTGCGGCCACGACTGACCTGGCGCATGAGTCTCCAATGTCCAGAGCAGTCTGAAGTTGCTGCTTGGCCACTGCCCTGCCCTGGTCCTGCACCTGCCTAACCGTGGTCTGCAGGTCAGCCGGGAGATGAGGGACTACCTCATCCAGGGAGCCCAACAGGGCATGAGAGAAATGTGCCATAAGCATGGCCAAGCTGGCCTGACGAAGGCCAAGGAAGGACGCAGCATAGACTTTTCGCCCGGCATAGTCCAATTTCTGGACTCTTGTCGGGAGGTTTGTCTGATGCCCCTAGCGCTCGCACCGGAAAACGCTGTCGGTAACTAACCCTCGGCTGAGAGATGTTCCTAGAAACCAGACAGGGAACCGTAATGATACTTCCTGGCCATCCTGGCCAAGCGAGGGCAGGAAGCAGGCCGCCAGAGCCCAAGGCTGGGCCCAGACTATCGGCCACAGGAAAGGCCTCGTAGGAGAATCCCCTCGGTCCAATATCTCCGTGAGGGGATACTTGGCCCACTTGGATACGGGCTCGAGCTGCATCCCAGTGCACTCCGAGATGAGCCTAAGCAAACCAAGGAAGGACGAAGGCTATCGTCCAGCGACTGACCTCCAGAGGACTCCAAGTCCACGCCTGGAGAAAGGCGGGAGGAATCGCCGTCGACTCAGAAGAGTCCGCAAAGAGCTGCTCGGGCTTGAGCCACCTCCACCTCGCCAGGGCGATCGGGAGTGAGGGTGACAAATAGCCTATGGGGCAGACCCTGGCCGACCAAGAGTTCTTGGTCGGAGCCCCAAACAACGGCTGTGGAGGCGGAGGTTCCACCAGAATCGTGGAGCAGCTGGTTTTGGCTAAGCAACAGGCCTGAAACAGGCACCTCGGCTAAAGCGAGGGTTGCTTGGCCGCTCGGTGACAAGCCACTTAATGGCGGGGAGCGGCGGCGGTCTGTTCCGGCCAGAAGAAGCTGTTGCCACATGAGGTCCTCGTATCGTCAACGCAACTTGCGTCGAAGCCTCCCCTCGTCCGAAGAGGAGGACGAGGACGAGCGGCGGCGCCACTTGCCGTGGTGCCGAGACCGAGACCGCCTATGGCGGCAGGATCAGCTGGACCGCGAAGAAGTCTGAGACCGAGACCGCGAACCTCGGCTATTCCGAGGAGGGTGCGGGGCAGGGGCGGGGGAAACCCGCTCTCCCCTCGGCTCAGAGGGGTCACCCGAGGGCTCCGGAACTGGAGGCACTGGCAAGCCCACGGGATCCTCAACTACCACCAGGGGAACCGGGGAGAGAGGATTTTCGGCTTCGACGGTTGACAACCCGTCCAATGGGTCGAGAAAGATCTCGACTGCGTCGACGGGAGTCTCAGTCAACTGACCTGACGGGACACCGTGAAGCCAGTGGCAAGCGTAAGGATCGACCGGAAGTCCCATGGTCACCGAGGAGGGGACCTCTCCCACTCCCAAGAGTGTCGACGGAGGGACTTACCCTTGTCCTTCTTTTTGGACCGAGAGGAAGGTCCAGCAGATGTTGGTCCCTCTCCCTTAGTGGAGAGGGACAGACAAAACTCCTTAAAGGAAGCAGAATATGAGGATCCCAGGGAGAGCGGGATAAATGCCGCGGCCGAGGAAGATGCGCCCGCGCCGCCTCCTCTTCGAGGGCGATCATCTGCTCTAGCTGTTCCGCCGAACCTGCCGCCGCGGAAACCGCCAACCGGGCCTCCTTTGACTTTACCGGAGGGTAGCGCTTTTTGGGTCACTCAAGTTGCAGACGGGCAGCACGGTCTTCCAGGACGTAGGCCGAGAAAGTAGAGCACAGGTCGCAAGCCTGCAGGTCGTGCTCAAGGCCCAAGCAGTAGACGCACGTGGAGTGCGGATCCGTCCGAGACATCTTCTGCCCACATGGGCATCTCCAGAAACCAGGAGTCGATTTGTTCATCGCAGCCGCGAGGGAAATAGTTGACCGAAGTCTAGAAAACCTTAAACTTTAATTTCAGAAAACCGAAGAGTTAGGAACCAGTCTTATACGCAGAGCATTAAGGAGGGAACCTGAGCTTCCAAGCGGTAAGGAAGATCTGGCGTCATGGGGCGGAGCCGAGAGTTTTACCACCCGGGTGGGTGGGAGGAGCCAGCTTGAAGACCTTCCGGCAAGATTTAAAGCGGCAAGGATACCTGCCAGACAGTGTGGATGAACAACATATCCATGTCCCTAGAATACTCATTTATACACTTACCCGCCCCTTCCCCTACTTTCAATTTTCCCTTAGAAGCTTCTATCTCCCGAATGACAGCTAACTAATCAATCTCAACTGACACATATCCACCCTAACTCAGGCAACAGTGTTTCACCTATCTACCATGTCCCTTTCTCTAGTAAACTGCCTACCTTGCCAGTAACTCTGTCGTTTGCACACTTACTCCTTAGCTCATCTGCCCCCTTTCTCTCCTTATCCCCTCATTCCTGTGCACCCCGCTGTAATGAAGCCTATTACGTTACCCTTGCAAGCCACCCTATTCATCCTACTGCTTCAAGGCACTGACCTCTGTGCACAAATCCTGGCCAAAGACCAGGCAGCACTGTCCAGCTTCCACCATTCCCACAGGCTAGATGCTCCCCTACAAATGGCAGATTGGTGGAAGCACAACCCCACTGCCCTTTTCTTCTTGCTCCCCTCTCCAAAAGGAACAGCCTCCTTCTAGGGTTTTTCCTATATACACTAACCACCATGCTGCCTTGGACCATCTCAACAAGTTATGCCCATGAGCCACTGCAATCACTACTGTTACTGGCAGGTGATATAGAGAGGAAACCCGGGACCCATAAACATCCCTATCTCCTACTCTACCCAAACACGGGCCAGCACATCAGGACTGAAGGTTGCGAACCTCAATATCTGCAGCCTCCAGGCCAAATTTGCTGACCTTGAAGCGTGGGTGTCCCTCAATAAAGTCAATATTTTCCGCATCACTGAATCATGACTCAATCGTCTATCCCCAACACTAGTTGTCACCTGCCTGCCACTCCATGCTAAGGCATGATGGGCCTGGTAAAAAAAAGGAGGAGGGGTACTCTTGTATCTGAGACCCCTTCACAGCTACCTTAGCCCTTGGCTCTGACACCACCTCCCCCAGTGAGTGGCTCACTGCAGAGTTTACTCTAGGACTGAATAAAAAGACCTACCTCCTGTCCATTTAACTGGATGGACAGACTTATCTGAGCTTATGCAAGGGTCTCATTATGTAGCTGCTCTGTTGTAGATGGGTATATTAGTGGATAGCAGGCAATAATGTTTTGGAAGCCTGATATAAGACTGGAGCAATTCACTGGTTTAGGCAGAGGATCTACGACTATTAGTTTCTTTACTGAGTGAGACCTTCTTCATGAAGTCTGAAGGGACTGGTATTTTGCACTGTGCTCTAGGGGATGCCTGCTTAAAGATTACTATTCCGCAGTGCACATCTGTAAATAATCTTTTGTGTTCTGAGAACAGATATGTATACACTGGGCATGTATGGCTATGTTATATATGGTGTATGAAGGCCGCTTTGTACGGCTCTTAATATCTGATAAACTCAATAAAATTTTACATGATAAAAAAAAGAAAGACCTACCTCGGGTGCTGCTACAACCCACCTAAAGGGGGCATCCCGGGGTTAACAAACTTACTGTCAGGCATGGGACAGCTCTCCCCACACACTGGCTAAGTCTCAATCAACCAGAGTACAGTGATTTACTTAAGCAGCAAAACCTTACCCAAACCATTACCCTGCCCACAAGAAGAAATAGCAGATCTCAAAACCACTCCTTGCTGGACTGGATCACAACAAACAGGGATGACAGGATCATTGAAGCTGGTATCCTATCTGACTCCATCAGCAATCACTCCCCTAACTACATCATATGGCCATTACATCTAAACCCCCCCCAAATATCTAACTTTTAGGGATTTCTCCCGCTATGACAATGCCTACCTGGTCACTGATGTCAGAGCAGTAAACTGGAAAACTCTCCACTCCTTTCCTGATGTCATTTCAGCCGTAGGATTTCTCCCTGACGCCCTAATACGTATTCAGGACAGGTACTTCCCACTAACTACTCCCCAAGTGTGAGGAGGAAGCACCCGCTGGCTCACAAAAGACCTCCTCTCCCTAATGAAAGAGAGGGATACAAAATGGGCTGCTTTCAAAGCCTCCCCTTCCCTCGCCCTATGGAATGTTTACAGTAAAATGCGCACTCTGTGCAAACAGCAGATCAAAATGCACAAGATGAGTTATTTTCGAAAACTCCAGAGTGACAGCCTTGGAAACCCCCACCTATTCTGGTCCTTGACAGCCCCTAGATCCCATCACCCTGCACTGCAGCTCAACACCCAAACAGGCCTCTTAACTGACCCCATCGCAGCTGCAAATGACCTAAAAGAGAAATTCACTGACTTCTCAGCATATCTTGGTAAACTGCCTACATCTACCCCAGATAGCCCTGCAGACCAGGATGAGCACACACCTGCGGCAGAAACCCTCCAACCACCTTTCCACTTCAGGGCTATGTCCCCCCAAGAAACCTATAAATTACTGAAGAGCCTCCCCAAACGGGGCAGTCCCAGAAGTGATGGACTATACCACCACTTCCTTAAACTCACAGCCCCCTGTATCACCAAACCTCTGACCAACATCTTCAATCTCGCCCTCTCCACTTCAGCTATGCCCACCTTATGAAAAAATGCTAGGGTAGTCCCCATTTTCAAAGCTGGTGATCTTATGTTCACAGATAATTATAGGCCCATCTCTATCCTACTACATCTGAGCAAGCTCCTCGAAAAGGTCCTTCACCACCAACTCTCAGGGAATGTCAATAAATTTAACATTCTCTGTCCACACTAGCATGGTTTTAGGAAATATCACAGTACTGCGTCTGCCCTGGCCCATATTACAAACCATGGGCCCGATTCACAAAAGCCCTTAGATCGACATAAGGGGTGACTTGCATCAAACTCCTAAGCCAGTGCAATTCACAAAGACGCATGCTGCACATCCCCAATGCATGTTCCTTGCACCGGACGAAGAACGTTAGACCACCTACCCCAGGTCTACCTTTGTGTCTCTGGAGGATGCATTTTACAGGGCTTGCACTAAACCTTTGGTGCAAGCTGCCATAAACCAAGCGACATCCATTGTGAATCGGGTTCCATGTCTTAAGAAACATGGACACTGGGAATTTCACAGGTGCCGTCTTTGCCAATTTGTCCAATGCCCTTTACCTGGTAGACCACAAACTGCTCCACGGCAAGTTAAAGAACATTGGTTGACCCACAGGGATGGCTACTTGGTCTCAGAATTATCTCTCTGGCCAACCTCAAACACTGAGTGTTGGAGAGGCCACCTCAGTAGCTAAGGCTGTGACCACTGTTGTCCCCCAGAGCTCCATCCTGGGTCTGCTCCTCTTTCGCTATTCATAAACTCCTTATCAGATGATACCCTCAATTGCAAGGCCATCCTATATGCAGATGAGGACCTAGTATTGTTCCAAAGTGCTAAATCACTGGCTAGTCTGTCCTCCACACTAACAGTAAACCATGGAGCAGCCCACATCTGGTTCCTGGAAAACAGACTCCTAGTAAATGCAAACAAAACAAAGGACATGTTCCTGGGGTCAAAATCCAGGTTCTCTAAACTAAAAAATACTCGATCTGCCCTGACAGTTTTATCTTCGGATGGCTCCCCCCTTGAAAATGTAGTCTATTTCAAATACTTGGATGTAACCTGTGATCCCACCCTAACCTTCTCTGTACACATCAACAACACCTTGCAACATATCAATCACAAACTGGCAGTGGGCTTCCAATTAAAACTCTATCATACCCCAGAGGCCAGGCTTACCATAGCACAAGGCAACCTCCTCCCCCTTATGGATTACTGTGTTCCATCCATACCCACACCTCCTCTCAACTTCTTGCAAGCCTTACTACCACCTACAACAACATCTGTAGGTTTGTACTGATGGCACCCTACTCCACCCATCATTGCTCTCTATACCAGTCCCTGGGCTGGCTTCCCCTACCAGGCCAAAAAAATCAGTTACTCACCTGTAACAGTAGTTCTAGGAGTGGTATATGATGTTCATCTACACTTTCTGGCAGTTGCCTTTCCCTTTAATTCTGACCAGAACATCTTCAAGCTGGCTCCTCCCACCCACCTGGGTGGTAACTCCCTTGGCTCCGCCCCATGATGCCAGATCTTGCCCGCTGGAAGTAGTGTTGTGCACATATCAGGGAAGGTCGGGTGGGACTCTGTGAATGAACATCATATACCACGCCTAGAAAGTACAGTTGTGTAAAAACTTATTGCAACAGTAGATCTTCGAGGAGCATTTCTTGCAGTAGGTAATAACAGCAGAGGTCACTGTGGCGCATGGCAGCCCTCCTAGCAGTTTTTTTTTTGTTGTTTTTTTTTACCAGGGACTGCCCACACATGACATCAGCTTCCTGTTTCCTATATAAGAGTGGGCAATCCCTGGTATCCTTAGTTCCCCCGTCGGTTTCAGTTCGCAAAGCAAGGACGAGGGGATCCAAGAGGTACCAAAGGATTCCCGGACCAAAGTCATTGGACCAGAATTTGCTCTCTTAGAGAAGGAGGGGGACGGAGGGTGAGAACAAACCTACAGCAAGAGACACTCCTCGAAGATCTACTGTTACGGTAAGTTTTTACGTAACTGTACTATCTTCCACGGAGTGGTCTCTTGCAGTAGGTAATACTTTTAGGATGAATCCCAAGCAGTAATGTCCATGTGGGAGGACAGTTATGATAGAAGATCTTGTAGGACTGCACGGCCGAAGGCCGACCAACGTCGTGAGGCAATATCCAGATTGTAATGCCTTGTGAATGTATGGATTGAGGACCAAGTAGCTGCACTGCAGATATCCGAAATGGAGGCTCCTTTAAAGCAAGCCGCAGCAGTGGCCATAGCTCTAGTGGAATGGGCTTGGACAGGTTCTGGTAAAGGCTTGTTGTATTTTTTGTAACAAAATGTAATACAATTTGCCAACCAGCCAAAAGGGTTCTTTAGCAACTGGGAGGCCTTCTCAGCCCCATTGTGTCCGAATAGTATAGTAGTGTAGTATACGATGAACATCTAAAGTATGTAGTAGATGTTCACCTTGATTGGAGTATTCAGGATAGTATACTGGTAACTCCAAGGATTGATTCAAACTATGTTCGGAGACTACTTTAGGAAGGAAGGAAGGGTTGGTACAAAGTACCACTCTGTCCTTGTGGAAAATCAAGTAAGGTTCCCTACATTTGAGGGCATGAAGCTCAGAAACACAGCGAGTGGAAATGACAGCCACCAAAAATAGGGTTTTCCATGAAAGGAAACAAAGTTCACAAGTGACTGCTGGATCAGATGATTCAAGGGTCAGTTTTTCTATCATAAAATTGAGATCCCATGGCAGAGTGGGTCTTCTAATAGGTGGTTTAATATGTAACATTCCTTTAAAAAATATCTTAGCTAGATGATGTTGGTACAGTAATCTGCAATCTAGAGGTTTATGGAAAGCCGAGATGGAAGAGTAACTTAAACCTGACTCAGATAACGGGGCCAGGTAGTCCAGAACTTTCGTCAGTGGACAGGAATAAGTATCTAATGATCAAGAGGCAGACCATATGAAAAAAAGCGTTTCCATTTGGAAGTGTATGTTTCTCTGGTTGCTGGCTTACGTGGAGCCAACTGAATACTGGCGATAGGCGAGGACACTTATAATCTAGTTATGAAAGCATCCTCAGGAGTCAAGCGTGAATGCGTAGAGCCTTCAAGTTGGGGTGTAGGAGAGACCCTTGACACTGAGTCAAAAGGTCCAGTCTGATTGGCAATGGAACGGGTTCCTGTACTGATAGTTGTTGGAGTAGGGGAAACCACAATTGTTGAGGCCACATTGGAGCTATGAGTATCATTGTGGCTGGTTCTACTTGTAGTTTTAGTAGAGTCCGTTGTAGGAGAAGGACGGGGGGAAGCATATAAGAAGAGTCCTGACCATGGTTGGGACAGGGCTTCTATAGACCGTCCCTTTTTGTTTGGGATAATGGAAAAGTAATTGGGGAAGACGGTGATTCAGTGGGGAAGCAAACTGATCCAGCTGTGGGGTTCCCCACAGGTAGAAGATTTCTTGGAGTACTTGCTCGTGAAGTGTCTATTCGTGAGTGGAGGACTGGCGACTCAGCCGGTCAGCTAACTGGTTACAACATCCCGGTAAGTGGACGGCCATTACCGTTAGCTGTTGCCTGATGGCTTCTTGCCAGACTGCCAGGGTCTCCACGCATAGGGCACGTGATTTCGTACCTTCCTGCTTGTTGAGGTAAAATACTACAACAGTGTTGTCTGATGGAATCAGCGATGGTCCTGGTGTCAGGTAGGGCTGGAATGCCTGAAGGGCTAGACGGACCACTTTCATTTCTAGGAGATTTATATGAGAGTGATGAGGAGAGGCGATCCACTGGCCTTGTGTCTGATAAGGTCCAAAGTGTGCACCCCAACCCTTCAGGGAAGAATCCGAGGTTAATGTTAACATGGGAGGGAGGGACTGGAAAGGCATTCCTTGACTCAAATTGATTCTGGTTCTCCACCATGTCAGGGTTGACTTCAGAGAGGGACTGACCCTGATTTTGTCTTCAAACTGTCCTATTTTTTGGGACCATTGATTCTGGAGGGTCCACTGGACAGGTCTCATGTGAAGACAGGTGAATGCCACCATAGGGATGGCTGCGGACATGTGACCCAGAAGACGCAGCATTTGTCTGGCTGTGACTATTTGCCGGGTATGTATCTGTGACGCCAGAGATATAAGTGTGTCCTGCCGAGCAGGTGGGAGGTAGGCTGTCTGTGACTGTATCTAGGACAGCTCCAATGTATTGGAGGGACTGTGTCTGATATGGGCTGGACTGTGGCCAACTGACTGTGATCCCTAGATCTTTGAACATCTTCAGGGTAGCATCTACGGAAGTAAGTAGAGCTACTTTGGAGTCTGTTTTGATTAGTCAATTGTCTTGATATGGAAAGATGAAGTGCCCTTTTCTTCATAAGGCTGCTGCCACCACCGCTAGGCATTTGGTGAACACTCTTGGGGCTGAAGAGAGGCCGAAAGGGAGTGCTCAAAAATGGTAGCTTTGACCCACTAGGTGGAAGCACAAAAATTTGTGGTGGGCAGGGTGGATGGGGATATGTAAGTAGGCATCTTTCATATCCAGGACACAAAGCCAGTCTCCCTGTTTCAGGATAGACATGATGATGTTTAGTTATCATGTGAAAATGTTTGTACTGGATGCAGAGATTCAGTTGTCTCAGGTCCAGTATCGGCCTGAGGTCTCCCGTTCATTTGGGTACCAGAAAGAAGTGGAAGCAAAATCCTGTTTCGTGTTCTGAAAGGGGTACTGGTAAAATGGCCTTTTGGGCAAAAGAGCCCTCAATTCCATCTGAAGGATGGGCATATGGTCTGGGGGATAATGAATCTTCTGGAGAGGGCAAGGGGGGTTGGGCGGAACTGAACTCCAGAGTGTGGACCTTGTATATAATCTGAAGTCCCCATTTGTCTGAAGTGATTGTTTGCCAGGCCTCCAGATGGTGGGCAAAATAACCCCCCACAGCCTCAGAGGCCTGGTCGAGGAGGTGGGGGGAGAAAGCCCCAGAGGGTCAATGGGTGCCAGGCTGCCCGGCCCCTCCAGAAGGGCGGAAGCGGGATCCCCTTGCAGCAGAAGGTGTTGCCTCTGGTGGACTGGGTATAACCTCTGAAGCCACCTTTGGTATTAGTTTTGTATTTTCCACCTCTTTTGGAAAAAGAGGAGTATTGAGTACAGTAGGTTGTATGTGGAGTATGGTACTTGCCGTGCACCATAGGTAGGGTTCTGCCTGATGCCTGTAGATCATCTAGTAATGTTTGAGTACCTGGTCCAAATAGCTTGGACCCGTTAAAGGGGTCATTAGCTATTTTATGTTGTATATCAGGTGCAAAACCTGAAACGCGAAGCCAGGCATGGCGACACAAGGAAATACCAGCAGCTGATAGTCGGGCTGAGGCATCTACGGCATCATATCCCAACCTGAGTAGCTGATGGGACAGAATTGCTAGTTGACACTATCACCAATAATTTTTCCCTTTCTTGTGAAGGGTGGAGTCTATTGATGAGTTCAATGGCAGAAGCCCCAAGGGTATGTTGGTATTTAATCATATGACCCATATAGTTTAAGATTCTGATATTAATGGTACCTGAGGAAAATACCTTTTTCCCTAGGTAGTCAATTCTTTGGGATTCCTTATCAGGCAGTAAGGAGATCATGTGTTTAGGTCTTTTAGTACAGTCATGAGCGGCAATAATGACCACCGAATCCACTTCTGGCATGGTGGACAGAAAAGGATGGTCCAGAGGAGCTTAATATAAATGATCTGCCTTGCAGGGAACAGGTGTAATAGCTGAAGGCTGATGCCAGGCAGCCAGCATGGCATTTTGGTAAGTTGGTATTAGTGGGGGAAGCATTAACATTTGCTCCTCTGGTAATGCAAGATATTCTGCCATATCCTTACGTTGTTTGTCATGTTCAGTAGTAGAGAATCCCATGACCTTTTGTATTTGAACCATTATTTCATTAAAGGTCGGGTCATCTGGGGAAGAGGCTGTGGAAGGTCTAGGCAGGTCCTTATTCAGAGAAGAGATTTCCGAATAGGGAGAATCAGGATTTGGAAAATCCAGATCTTGGAACTCTTCTTCGTCAATGTCACCAGGGAAGTCAACCAGTAATTCTTGTTCATCTGACAAATAATCTTCCATGTTAGAAGGAGGAAACCAGGGTGGTATGGTATCCTTGTCACTGTGAAATTGTTTAGGTGGAGGAGGAGGAGAGGATCACCCGGCTCTCCTGGGTTAAAGGGCTGGGAGTGCTGCACGGTATGCAAGACATGTCGTACTACATTGGTGATGTCCCGTTCTTAAGAAGAAAGGGGGGAAGGAGGGGCACATGTTGGGAAACAAGTGGGATGATAGATGGGATGGAATGCACAGTGTGAGCAGGTCTTGCCCCTGGGTAGTAAAGACCAGGGTCCTGATCTCTGTCCGCCTGACCCCTGTAAGAGACGACCTGTGAGGGTGGAGGGGCAGTAAGTAAGGCATAGGCCACAGGTTTCCCCTGAGGAATGCGGGATCTCGTTGACGGGCCTGCAGGGGAGAGATAATTATTTTCACTTAAAGTGTCAGATGCCATCAACGGGAGAGGAGCCCCCGTCGATGGAGCAGCCGTGTATTTGACTGCCTGTAAAACACTGGAAAGCATCGTCGATGAGAGGGTATAAGCCTCTGTCGACTGGGCAGTTATAGTTTTAACTGTATTTAAGGTGCTGGGAAGCACCGTCAACAAGAGGGTATGAGCCCCTGTCGACGAAGAAGCAGTTGGAGGACGCACTGTCGACGAAGGGACACCTGAAATGGTGGCCATTGATAGGCGATGAGGCAGGGAGTGTGAGGAGGGTTTCTCCTTCTTTTTCTGCAGAGAAAGAGAACCAGTGGTGGGGGAGCCCTTAGTACTAGTCCCCTGGTTCTCCAAGAGAGTAATTTTTTGCTCCATAAAAAGGTGTTGAATTTCAAGCAATCGTCGTCGACGAGTTGCCTGATTAAATTCCTGATAGAAACTGCAGGAATTGGTGTCGTGTGTGGGTCCCAGACACCTTACACAAGATGTATGGTTGTCAAAGCGGTATATCTTCCTACCACAACAGCAGGGACGAAATAGTGCTTGTTTGCTTGAATAATCTTTAGACATTTGTTTGGTAGTCCAAATTCTCGCTGATGACAGCTACAAAGAAGTAGAACTAGCTGCTGCACGTGAGCTGAAGATGGTGGAAAAATGAACTGAGGATACCAGGAACCGCCCATACTTGTATAGGAAACAGGAAGCTGATGTCCTGTGTGGTCGGTCCCTGGTAAAACACTGCTAGAAGAGCTGCTGTGCGGCACAGCGACCTCTGCTGGTAACCCAAAAGTATTACCTACTGCAAGAGACCACTCTGTGGAAGATCTACTGTTACAGCTGAGTAACCTGTTTTTCTAGGGATGTGGATATGATATGTTTTATCCACACTTTCTGGCAGACTCCTAGCAGTTTTCTGAGAGGAGGGAGACAAGGCGCATACCCCCTACTTAGGGAACAGAGATTGGTGAACCGAGGTCCCAAACCCAGCATCCCGGCATGACTCAAGGTTGATGTCGTAATGGGAAATGAAGGTGTGTGCTGACCTCCAGGTAGCAGCCCTGAAGAATTCCTGGATAGGGATGTCCCTGGAAGCAGCCACTAAGGCAGCGGTATGATGGGTGGAATGAGCCCTTAACCCTATGGGAGGCTCCCTACCTGCCAACCTATAACAGAGGTTGATGCAGGACACAATCCACCTGCCAATCGTCTGCTTGGCTGCCGGTCTGCCAGGTGTGGCTTCAGTGTAGGTGACAAACAGTTGTCAAACCTCTCCCCAAACTCCAGACGTGTGCTCTTTGTAATAAGCGAGCGCTCGCTTCAGATCCAGAGTATGGAGCCTGTGCTTGGCCTCCGAGGTGTGATTGATGAAGTACACCAGGAGATTAATCACTTGGTTAAGGTGAAACTCTGACACAACCTTCGGGAGGAAGTTTGGGTTGAAGCGAAGGACAACCTTGTCCCTGTGTAAGACCAGGTAAGGAGATGCCACCAAAAGTGCTTGGAGTTCACTGATCCTTCTGACTGATGAGACACCAAGAAGGCTGTCTTTCATGACAGATGAGACATTTCACACCTGTGCATAGGTTCAAATGGCTTGCCCATAAGCTTTGCCAAAACCAGCAGCAGATCCCAAGGTGGTAGCAGTTCACGCACTGGAGGGGAAATGTGGTCAAGGTCCTTGAAAAAGCACTCGACCGCCTTCTCCAGCTCCACCAACTGTTGACCAGCCCATGCCCGGTAAGCAGAGATGGCTGACAGGTGCACCTTAGGAGTCGTCGACCGAAGGCCCGACTTAGAGAAGGACCACAGGTAGGCAAGGATGCTAGCTATCCACTGGACAGGACAAGGAGTCCAATCCCATGCCCTGGCACCAAATGGAGAACCTCTTCCACTTGAAGGCATAGCATTTCCTGGTTGATTCTTTCCTAGATGCCGACACAACAGTGAGAACATCTTCAGAAAGACCCGAAGCCTGGAACTCTAGCCGCTCAGGAACCAAGCTGTCAGGTGTAGGGATTGAAGGTCCGGGTGAAGTATCTTCCTCTGACTGATGGAGAGCAGGTCTGGGTGGAGAGAAAGAATCCTCCGGAGCCTGCTGCTGAAGCTGAGGAGATTGGGGTACCAAAACTGGCATGGCCAGTTCCGGAGCCACGAGTATCACCTGTCCCTTGTCCCTCCTGGCCTTGAGAAGCACCTTGTGGATCAAGAGAGGAGGAGGGAAGGCACAGAAGAGGCCTGGGGTCCAGGGCCTTGAGAAGGCATCCTTCTGCAGCATTCCTTGCTGATGGGGGTGGGCACAAAACAGCCTCAAGCTTTGCGTTCTCCCTGGAGGTGAACAGGTCCACCTGAGGGGTGCCCCACTGGGAGAAGAGACTGTGTACTACCTCTGGGTGGAGAAACCACTCATGAGACACCTCACCTACATGGCTGAGCGCGTCCATCAGATGGCTGGAGGTCCCTGCCACATGGATGTCTAGGCAATCGGCCTCCAGGCTTCACACGAGGGTCCACACACAGACAGCTTCCTTGCACAGTGGCAGGGAGTGCATTCCACCCTGTTTGTTGAGGTAGTACTGTACATGATCATTTTGTTGTCTGGCTGAATCTGGACCACCTGACCCCGAATGTGAAGAGTAAGAAAAAATTACTTACCATAGTAATGTTGTTTCTTCTAATGGAGTCTTGCTGTATTCTGACTATATGCAGTGAGCTCCAACTCTTGAACTGCCCTGGAGAGTTAAGGGTTAACTTTATGCCAAGGCATAGAACATTGAGCTCGAGCTCGGTTTTCAAATCTCTGTCTGTGGTACTCTGCAGTGTAACCATCATATTCTTACGAGCACTAAACTAGCTAACTCTGTATAAGAAATTGTTTAAATTTTAGGGCCAAATGGCTAATCAAGGTTCTAGGTCAAAGACTCAAGTCATAAAAAACCCAAAAGAACCCAAAAAGGTAGTGATTCTGAAAATTAAAGCAAGAAAAAAAAAAAATAGTCCCCAAGATAGGGGCATATCTAGGGCACCTCTGGGATACAGCACTGTGCCTGTCCACCACATCCCAAAACTACTAGGTTCCAGGACGGGAGGCAGGTAGGGAGGTCAGAATAGAGCAAGACTCCATTAGAAGAAACAACATTACTATGGTAAGTAATTTTTTCTTCAAACAACATGAAGTCTTGCTGTATTCTGACTATATGCAGACTACCAAGTAGTACCCCCTTGGAGGAGGTAGTGAAAGAACCTATTTTGGGAACAGGTTCTGCAGCACAGCTGTGCCAAACCTAGCATCACTTTGTGACAGGATCTCCAAAAAGTAATGCTTAGTAAAAGTATGGACAGATTTCCAGGTAGCTGCTTTACATATATCCACTAAAGGTGTATCTCTAGCTGCTGCGACCGAAGCAGCTGTACCTCTGGTAGAATGGGCCCTCAGGCCTGAGGGAGGCTCCTTCCCAAGTTTGGAATAGCAGAATTGGATACAAGAGGCAATCCACCTAGCAACAGACCTCTTGGTAGCAGGCTTGCCCTTACCCACCTCACCATAAGTGAGGAATAACTGAGAAGAAAAAATTACTCACCTTAGTAATTGTTTTTCTTCTAATGGAGTCTTGCTATATTATGACTTCTTGCAGTTAGCCACAGCACTTGAACTGCCCGGAGGAAAGAGTTAACTCCATAATGAATGGAGTTCTCAGCGCTTGAGCTTTACTGAAAACTCTATCTGGCTAGTTTCAAACTGAAACTGTCAGATGTTCTGAACCAACACTCACTAAAAGTCTGTGTGGAAAGTACCCTACGCTAGCCAAATGGCTACCCACTAGTAACAACAACTACAATGACCACAACAACAACAACAACAACAACAACAACAACAACAAATATCACCCCTTACAAGCACTACTAGACCCCCCTTCCCCAAAGACTCAAGTCCAGGAGGGGGGCCAACACACAAATCAATAACAGTAGTACCTAATTTCCCCAATCCTAAAAGAAAAGGGAAAAAAAAAAACACCTATAATGGCATGACACAGTGCTTGCACTAATTTGCCACCCCACCCAAGTAGAAGTTCTGAGAGGGCAGGTTGGGGTGGTCATAATATAGTAAGACTCCATTAGAAGAAAAACAATTACTAAGGTGAGTAATTTTTCTTCAAACAACATAATCTTGCTATATTATGACTTCTTACAGATACACAGCAGTACCTCCATGGAGGAGGCCAGAACCTACTTAGGAATAGGCTCTGAAGCACAGCTGTGCCAAACCCGAGCATCTCTCCTGGCCTGGATATCCAGGGAGTAATACTTGGTGAAAGTGTGAACTGTTTTTCAGGTTGCAGCTTGACAGATTTCCAAAATAGGAATATCTCTAGCAACCGCTGAGAGATGCAGCTGTACCCCTGTTAGAATGGGCCCTCAATCCTGAGGGGTTCTCCCAGTTTTTGGTAGCAAAATTGGATACAAGAGACAATCCACCTGGCAATTGTCCTCTTAGTGGCAGGTTTTCCTTTGCCGACCTCACCATAGGTGAGAAAGAGTTAGTGGGATTGAACCTGTGACCTTTGGTGCATTCAGATAATAACTCAATGCCCTCTTAACATCCAAACTGTGCAATCTCCTTTCACCAGAGGAAGAGTGCTCAGTGAAAAATACTGGAAGGAGATGGGTTGGTTAAGATGGAAATCGAAACCACTTTAGGTAAAACTTTCTGTTAGTCCTGAGGACTACCTTATCCCTGTGAAAGAAATAAAATCATTTTTCTACTGAAAGGGCTTTGTAACTCACTTATCGTCTAGCAGAAGTGATAGCCACTAAAATACAGTTTTCCAAGTTAAGAACTTAAGGTCTGCGAAGACAGGGTTCAAAGGGGTTGCATTAACTGAGCAATGCAAACATTAAGGTCCCAGGCAGGGGCTGGGTCCCGAAAAGGAGGGTTAGTATGAAGTAACCCCTTAAAAAACTTGGAAAACACAGGGTGAGAAGAAAGAGAGGAAGGCTTTCCTGCTGAGATAAAAGCAGAGACAGCTGCCAAGTGGACTCTTAAGGTAGCTGGCCTGAGGCCCAAAGAATTAAGATGGACCATGTAGTCCAGCAAAGTGGGCAAATCAGCAGATTCTGGGACAATATGCTTATCAGAACACCAGATGGAAAACCTTTTCCACTTGGAATTATAAGTGGCTCTAGTGGAAGGCTTCCTAGAGGCCTTTAAAATATCAAGGACACCTTGAGAAAGGTGTAAATCAGCAAATTCTAACTCTTCAGAGCCAAGCCTTGAGGTTGAGGATTTGAGGTTGGATACCTTACTCTCCCTGGGCACAGGTCAGCAGATTGTGAATCCTGGGAAGGCACAGGGGAAGGTGGACTGTCAGTGATAGCAGGAGTGGGTACCAGGGTTGGCTGGCCCAGTCTGGTGCAATCAGAATCACTTTGCAAGGTTGGGATCTGATTTTTACTAACACCTTGAAAAGAAGAGGGAAGGGAGGGAAGGCATACAGGAACTTCCCTTCCCAATCCAACAGAAGGGCATCCAGGGGACTGAGCCCATCACTGGGGCCTGCAGCAGAACAGTGGAAGTTGGTGGTTGTCTGGGGCTGCAAAAGATCTATCTGAGGGTGCCCATCTGGCAAGACTGTTCTCAGCACTCGGGATTCAGGGACCATTCGTGATGGCCCTGAGAAATCCTGCTGAGGGCATCCGCTAGGACATTGTCCTTCCCTGGCAGATGAACTGCTAGTAGAGAAGTGTTCAGGGAGTGAGCCAGGGCCACAACTTCATTGCCTCGGTGCACAGGGCTGACGACCCGAGTGCCCCTTGCTTGTTGATGTACCACATTGTTGTGGTATTGTCTGTTCTGACCTGGACTACTTTGTTCTGGACAGATGCAGAAAAAGCTTGAAGAGCTAAAGGACAGCTCTGAGTTCCAGCAAGTTGATGTGGAGCAGAGATTCCTGAGGACCACACTCCCTGTGTGGAGAAGTCAAGCAGTGTGCTCCCCACCCCAGGAGGGAGGCATCCGTAGTGAGGGTGAGGGAGAGAAATAGGAATGAAGGGACCCCCTGTCTTAAATTGCTCTGATCCTGCCACCACTGAAGAGCTAGGATCAGAGTTGGTCACAGGAACCAGTTTGGCAGGGGTCCCTCCTTTGGGACCAATAGGCCCTCAAAGCGAAACTGATGTCTCTCATCTGGAATCTTGCTCCCTGCACTACAGCTGTGGGGCAGCCATGTGCCCTAGAAGCTACAAAAGTGTCTCGCTGGTCGAGAGACTGCAGGAGTGAAAGAGGGGCCAGGCGATCAACTTCTCTACCCTTTCCAAGGGAGGAAGGCCCTGGCCAGCTTTATGTTCAATTCCGCACCTATGAAAGTAAGTACCTGGACTGGTTCTAGAACTGACTTTGGTAGGTTTAGCAGGAATCCCAGGGAGGTGAGCTGCTGGGTGACTTGCAAGTGGGATTTCACCTGTTCTGGAGACTGTCCAGCAATGAGCCAGTCGTCCAGGTAGGGAAAACAGCAACCCTTGCCTTCTTAAATGAGCCACTGCCACGGGTTAGACATTTTGTGAATACCCTTGGAGCAGAGGTAAGACCGAAGGGCATTGCCCTGAACTGGTAGTAGCCTGAGGGCAGTTCGAGACCTAAGGTACTTTCGGTGAGAAGGCCTGATTAATACATGAAATAAGCATCCTTGAGGTCCAGGAGGCTAGCCAGTCCCCTGGCCTCAGTGAGGCAAAACCATTGCCAAAGTTAACATTTTGAACTTTGGTTTCAAAAGGTGTTTGTTCAAATACCTTAAGTCTAGGATGGGCATTTCTCCTGTCTTTTTGGTGTAGGAAGTATCTGGAGTACAGACCCTTGCCCTGGTGAAAGGGAGGAACCCTTTCCACTGCTTTGCACTTTAACAGGGCAGAGACCTCTGCCTCAAGCAAAGAGCCTCTAGGGGCTTGCAGGTGGAAAGTGTCTGGCCCTCATCTTTGGAAAATGTTTGGAGAGAACCAGACCTGGCTACCTTCAGAACCCATTTGTCGAGTTCACGGACACCCAGTTCTGACTGAAGCAAGCCAATCTGCCCCCTACTGGTACAGGAGAATCGGCCCTGGGCACCCCATCAGGGTGCCTGCTTGGCAGATGCCTTAGGCTGAGGGTGGGGATGGCTTGCCTGCGCCCGTCTGCCTCTGCCTCTGAAAAACCCTCTGAGCATAAGTAGAGGAAGCTTGGAATTGATAAAAGGCCTGTGGAAGGCCTGCCCCTACCTCTGGGTGTGCCTCTGTGGAGTGGCATGCGCTCCTTGGCCTGGGCACTTTTGTAGGTAGTTCTGTATTCATCCATCTTTTCATATAGTTCTCTCTGCTCCCCAAACAGAGAATTTCCTACACAGGAAAATCCATAGCTTTTGACTGAGTGTCCTGTGACAGATTAGTGCACCTGAGCCATGCCAACCTACAGGAAAGCTACAGAAGTGGCCATGACCCTAGAGGAAACATCATTAACATCAACAGCAGCATGAAATTGAACTTTAGAGGCTTCAATGCCATCAGCAGCCACCTGTTCCAATTCACTAGCCAGCTGGCCATGGGCCTGCTTAGCTAACTCATAACTGTATCCCATCTAGATTTTTGATATCTAGCTACATAAGCCATATAGATTGCCTGCCTGAGTCCCAAAGAGGCTGCCATACTGCTTTTGCCATGGCATCAATCTTCCTAGAATCTTTATCAGGAGGATGTGAAGCCAGGAATGTTACCTGTCACAGGCTGCAGCCTGTACCACTCCTACATGACTACACTGCTCAGAAAGGAAGTCTGTATCAGGGCCTGATAAGGCATACCTCCTGTCCATCTTTTTATCGACAGGAGGCAGAGAATTTGGATTTTTTAAAATTTTCATTGTTTGCTTCCTAAATGACTTATGCAAAGGAACAGACAATCTCCTAGACTCTGGAATATCCATCATCTCAACACAATCAGGCTCCTCTTGCTCATCCACAGCCTCTTCTAAGGGAAGCTGGAGGGTTTTCAGCAACTTTCTTATAACTTTCTTATAAAAAATAAAATGAGATGGGGACTCAGACAGCATAGGGGGAGATTCCAATGGTCTGTCTGGAGAGATGTCAGTTCAATGGAACATCAGACCCTCCAGCCACAACATACTGCTCATAATCCTCCTCCCCTCCTGTGGTTCATAAAACTCTTCAACATCATACTCTGAACCACTTGGACGGACGAACCAACCTTTTACCAGCTAGTGGTGGTTCGGACGGTCCTAGGTAATGACTGGACAATTTGTATGGCTTTTGCTATCTCTGCAGCAGTTGGAGAGGCAATTTTATCCTCAGACCTGCTGATTTTTAGACTTTTACTGGGGCTGGTTCCTCAGAACCAGCTTTCTTTGCTTGGGAAGTCTAGCCCTGGTCAGAGGGCACTCCCTCTGGTCCAGTGGGCACTGGACCGGGCTGGCCATCCGGGTCAGCGGACTTATTGGCCTCTCGTTCCCTGAGCCTGCCCAATCTTTTTTCCAGGGTGGCTGCAGGAAAATTCTTGCAAATCTGGCAGTCTGACTGGAGGTGGTCAAACCCCAGACAATAAACACATGTGGTGAGTGGGTCAGCCTTGGCAAAGGCTTCCCCACAAGCATCACAGTGTTGAAGCCTAGTGGGCCCGGTTTTTCTTTTCGGTTTCTCAGACGTAATGCCAGCCTAACCAAAACTTGCCCTTTTAATGGCAGTGCCAGGCAAGACACCCTTATCGGTTCCTAACCGTGTCACGGGTATTTGAAAAAAACAAATTAAAAAGTTTGGTTTTTTTAGAACCGATAAGAACCGGGAACCGCACTCTAAATGTCCATACAATACTTTAAAACGTCTTTTTAACCAAACCGATCGGTTCAAAACCGAACCGATAAATATATTTTCACACAGACTAAAAGACCTGTACTTACGGTTTACCAGACAGAGCTTTGAACCAAAGCAGCGTAAAATAAATACTTTCCGGTTTATTTAAACGAAAATTACTTATGCTTAAGAAATAGACAAAACTGAAGGAGAGCTCTCGGAGACTGTTCAGTGGTGAGTAAAGAATCTGACAGTTTCAGTTTGAAACTAGCCAGATAGAGCTTTCAGTAAAGCGCTCGCGCTGAGAACTCCATTCATTATGTTCCTCTCCGGGGCAGTTCAAGTGCTGTGGCTAACTGCAAGAAGTCATAATATAGCAAGACTTCATGTTGTTTGAACAATCTTTCCTATGGGCCTTAGTATGCTCAATATAGTAACTGAGAGCCCTTTTCACATCCAGACTGTGTAACCTCCTCTCTCCAGAAGAATGATCAGTGAAAAAAACAGGCAGAGAGATAGACTGGTTCAGATGAAAATCTGACACTACCTTGGGAAGGAATTTTCTATTGGTGTGAAGGACCACTTTATCCCTATGAAAGGAAATGAAATCAGGTTCCACTGACAAGGCCTGTAATTCACTGATTCTCCTAGCTGAAGTAATGGCTACCAAAAGAAAAAATTACTCACCTTAGTAATGTTGTTTCTTCTAATGGAGTCTTGCTATATTATGACATATGCAGTGAGTCCCAACTTCGAACTGCTCGGAGTGAAAGAGTTAACTTTCCATGAGGGCATGGAACCTTGGCGAGTCAGCTGAACACTCTGTCTGTTGTTGCTCAAACTCAAACTGTCAGATCTTCACGAGCAAAACTCACTAAGGTTCTGTGTGGAAGCACGTAATCCTACGAGCCAACTGGCTACTAAATATAAGAACACATCTTTCTTGGTCCCAAAACAAAGACTCAAGTCAGGATCCAGAAAAAATAAAAACATAACACCCAAACACCCCAAAAAGGAGGGGTGAAAATAAGGTGGGCATCTACCCAGTGCCAGCACTACACTGCCCACCCACATCCCAAAAGTAGAAGTTCTGTGAGGGGCAGGCTGGGGGGGAGGTCATAATATAGCAAGACTCCATTAGAAGAAACAACATTACTAAGGTGAGTAATTTTTTCTTCAAACAACATGAAGTCTTGCTATATTATGACATATGCAGACTACACAGCAGTACCTCCATGGAGGAGGGACAGAACCTACTTAGGGAACAGGCTCTGAGGCACAGCTGTGCCAAACCGAGCATCACTCCTAGCCTGGATATCCAGGGAGTAATGCTTGGTAAAAGTGTGAACTGTTTTCCAGGTAGCTGCTTGACATATCTCTAGGGTAGGGATGTCCCTGGCAGCAGCCAGGGAAGCAGTTGTACCTCTGGTAGAGTGAGCCCTCAGTCCTGAGGGAGGAACCTTACCCAATTTCTCATAGCAAAATTGGATACAAGAGACAATCCACCTGGCAATGGATCTTTAGTGGCAGGTTTCCCTTTACCAACCTCACCATAAGTGAGGAACAGTTGGAGGAGTCAAACCTGTGACCCTAGTGCGTTCTATGTAGTAACTAAGGGCTCTTTTGACATCTAAACTGTGCAGTCTCCTCTAGCCAGAGGAGGAATAGTCAGTGAAGTACACAGGAAGAGAAATAGATTGATTAAGGTGAAATCTGAAACCACCTTAGGCAAGAACTTCCTGTTAGTCCTGAGGACCACCTTATCTCTATGAAAGGAGACAAAATCAGGTTCCACTGACAATGCCTGTAATTCACTTGCGCGCTGGCAGAAGTGATGGCTCTCAAAAACACAGTTTTCCAAATCAAGTACTTAAGCTCTGCTGATGACAAGGGCTCAAAGGGGTTGCATAAGCTGAGCAATGCAAATATAAGATCCCAGGCAGGGGCAGGGTCCTGAAGAGGTTGGTGTGAAGCAACCCCTTGAAAAACTGGAGAATACAGGATGGGCTAGAGAGAAGAGGTTTACCTGCTGATAAGAAAGCAGACAAGGCTGCCAGGTGCACTTTTGGGGTAGCTGGTCTCACCTAGCGATATTCAAATGCACCATGTAATCAGGACTGTGGATAAGTCAGCAGATTCTGGGAAATATGCCTCTAAGAGCACCAAATGGAAAATCTCTTCCATTTGGAATTATAAATAGCCCTGGTGGAAGACTTCACAAAGCCTTCAAGATATCAATACACCTTGGGAGAGGTGTAGGTCAGCAAACTCTAACTCTTCAAAAACCAGGCCTTGAGATTGAGAGATTTGAGATTCAGGTACCAAACTCTCCCCTGGGCACAGGTTAACAGGTTGTGATTCCTGGGAAGACACAGGGGAAGGTGGACTGCTAAGGACATAAGGAGTGGGTACCAGGGCTGCCTGGCCCAATCTGGAGCAATGAGGATCATCTTGCAGGGCTGAGATCTGATTTTGACTAGCACCTTGAAAAGAAGAGGGAAGGGGGAAAAGCATAGAGGAACTTCCCTTCCCAACTGAGAAGGAAGGCATCCAGGGGGACTGAGCCCACACTGAGGGCCTGCAGCAAAAAGAGGAAGTTGGTGATTGTCTGGGGCTGCAAAAGATATCTGCGGGGTGCCCATCTGGCAAATACTACCTCCAGTACTAGGGATCCAGTGACCATTCATGATGGCCTAGGAAATCCTGTTGAGAGCATCTGCCAGGACATTGTCCTTGCCTGGGAGGTGAACTGCCGTAAGGGAGGTGTTCAGGAATAAGCCAGGGACCATAACCTCATTGCTTGCGTGCACAAGGCCGTGGACCGAGTACCTCCTTGCTTGTTGATGTACCACATTGTAGTGGTGTTGTCTGTTCTGACCTGTACGACTTTGTTCTGAACAGATGTGAACAAACTTGTAGTGCTAGAAAAACTGCTCTAGGTTCCAACAGTTGATGTGAAGCAGAGATTCCGTGGGGACCACACAATCCCTGGGTAGAGATCACGCATGTGAGCTCCCACCCCAAGAGGGATGCATCTGTAGTAAGGATTAAGGAGTGAGACTGAGGGGTGAAGGGGCACCCTGTCTCAGATTACTCTGGTCCTGCCACCACTGGAAGGACTTGGATCAGGGTTCGAGTACTGGGACCAATTTGGTTAAAGGGTTCTCCTTTGAGACCAAAGGCTCTCAAATGGAACTGGGCGCCCCTCATCTGAAATCTTGCTCCCTGCACCACTGCTGTAGGAAGCAACCATGCTGCCCCAGGGCTGCAGAAAATGCTGCTGCTGGTCGACTTGCAGGGTGAAAGAAGGAGACCAGAGACAAGGGTCCTTGCTCTTTCCAGAGGAGGAAGGCTCTGGTCTCTTTTGTGTTCAGTTCTGCACCAATGAAGGTGAGGAGCTGGACAGGCTCTAGAACTGACTTTTGAAGATTGAGAAGGAAACCTAGAGATGTGAGCAGTTGCTGAGTTACCTGAAGGTGAAGTTTGACTTATTCTGGAGACTGGCCTACTGAGTCAGTCGATCCAGGTAAGGAAAATGGCAATCTTTTGCCTTCTTAAGTGGAGCAACTGCTACTGCAGGCATTTGTGAATACCCTCGGGGCAGAGGTGAGGCGAAGGCATTGCTCTGAACTGGGAATGGCCTGAGGAGCAGTTTGAATCTGAGGTACTTCGATGGGGAGCTTCTGATGAGAACATGGAAGTAGGCATCCTTGAGGTTCAGGGCAGCTAGCCAGTCCCCAGCCTTGAAGAAGGTAAAATAGTTCCCAGTCACCATTTTGAATTCTGGTTTTAAAGGTGCTTGTTTGGGTATCTGAGGTCCAGGATGGGCCACCATTCTCCCTGTCTTTTTGGGAGTGAGAAGTACCTGGGTAGCAACCCTTTGCCTGGTGGAGGGTGGAACCCTTTCCACAGCTCTGAGACCAGTAGGGTGAGAAACGTCTGTTTCTAGGGCAAGTGCCTCTGATGGTTGCAGGTGGAAAGGACCTGGTTTCTCATCTTTGGAAATTTTTTGAAGCTGGAGCAGTCACAAGCTGCTACTTCAGGACCCACTTGTCTGATGTTAAAGACTTCAGTCCAGGACAAAGTAAGCCAGCCTGCCCCCAGGTAGAAGAGATCGGCCTTGGCCACCCCATCAGGTGCCTGCTTGGCAGGGCTTTGGGCTGAGGGTGGAAGCAGGCACTTGCACCCGTCATCCTCTCCCTCTAAAGAACCCCTCTGGGCATAAGCAGAAGAGGAGGCCTGGACTTGGTAAAAGGCCTATGAAAAGGCCTGCCCCTGCCCCTGGAAGGCTGCCTTTGAGGAGTAGCCTGCCTTTCCTTGGCCTGTGCACTCCTATAGGTGGTCCTATATTCATCATTTTCTTCATGTAATTCTCCGTCTGCTCCCCAAACAAAATTCCCACAACAGGAAAATCCATGGCCTTAGACTGGTATCCTGTGACAGGGTAGTACATCTGAGCCAAGCCATTCTGCAGAAGTGCCACAGATGTAGCCATGACCCTTGATGACATACATTAGAGTCTACTGCAACGTAGAATTGCCTTAGATGCCTCAATACCATCACATGATCACCTGTTCCAGCTCTAGCAAGCTGGTCAGGGACCCTGAATTAGAGACCAGCACAATATCCCATCTGGATTTCTGGTACCTAGCAGCATAAACCATATAATTTGCCTGTGCAATTCCCAAAGATGCTGCCTATACTGTTCCTTTAATGGCATCAATCCTCCTAGGTCCTTTTCGGAGAATTGGAAGCTAGAGGAACATTTGCCTTGTCACAGGCTGCAGCCTGCACCCACATGGCTGCATTGCTGTGTAAGGAACTCTGTATCAGAGCCTGATAACTATACCTCTTGTCCATCCTTTTATCAACAGGAGGTATAGTGTGAGGAGAGTTTAAATTTTTACTGTCTGTTTCCAAAAAGATTTATGCAAAGAATAGACAGACTCCTAGAATCAAAGGAATATCCATCATTTCTACATAATCAGGCTCCTCTTGGTCATCAACAGCTTCCTCAACAGGGGCTGGAGTTCAACAACTTTCTTATAGAACATAAAATGAGAAGGATACTCAGACAGCCTGGGAGAAACCCTGAGCGGTCTGTCTGGAGAGAGATGTCCGGTTCAATGGGCACATCAGACTTTCAAAACCATTCAATCTCCTCATACTCCTCTTCCCCCTCCTCCGGTTCATAAAAATCCTCAAAATCATAATCTTGAACCGATGGAACCGGGCGCTTCCCTGATGGTGTCGGTTCGGTCGGAACCGGGGAAAGTGACTGGACAATTTGAATTGCTTTAGCTATTTCCTCAGCGGTTGGAGAAAGAACTTTTGGCTCCCCACTAGCTGACTTCCTAGTCCTTTTAGTTGGAACCGGCTCCTCAGAGCTGGCTCTTCGTTTGCCGAGGAAGTATCGCCCTGGTCAGAGGGCACTCCCTCCAGTTCGGTTGGGACGAACCCGGGCTGACCATCTGGGTCAGCGGACTAGCAACCTCCCTTTCCCTGAGCCTACCAACTCTCTTTTCTCTGGTGGCAGCAAAATTCTTACAAATCTGGCAGTCTGCATTGAGGTGGTCAAACCCCAGACAATATACACAGGTGGTGTGTGGGTCAGCCTTGTAAAGGTTTCCCCACAAACACCACAGTGTTGAAACCAGTGGGCCAGGTTTTCTTTTGGGTTTCTCAGACATAGTGCCAACCTAACCAAACTTGCCCGTTTATGGCAATCCGCCAACAAGACTCCCTTATCGGTTCCCAACCATGTCACCGAATTAAATGGAAAAACAGTAATGAAATCCGTTTCTTTTAGAACCCGATAGGAGCAAGAACACACTCTAATGAAGGACTAGTGAAGTTTGAGAATAACTAGTCGGTTCAAACCGAACCGAAAGTGTTACAAGTTCCACACAGAATAAATTAAATGTAAGCCTATCTGCTACTTACAATACCACAGACAGAGCTTGAACTGACCCGGTTGCAGTTTAATTCGGTCAAAAAGAGCGATAAGTTAATACTTTTAACCCGACAAACGAGCCGAGCAGAGGAGAAATCCCGGAGCGACTGTTCAGTGAGGCGGAGTAAAGAATCTGACAGTTTGAGTTTGAGCAACAACAGACAGAGTGTTCAACCGAGCTCGCGTTCAAGGTTCCATGCCCTGCATGGAAAGTTAACTCTTTCACCTCCGGAGCAGTTCGAAGGTTGGGACTCACTGCATATGTCATAATATAGCAAGACTTCACGTTGTTTGAAATACAGTTTTCCAAGTGAAGTATTTCAGCTCAGCTGAAGATAAGGGTTCAAAAGGGGGCTGCATAAGCTGTGCAATACAGATGTTCAGATCCCAAGAAGGAGTAGGCTCTCGGAATGGAGGACTGACATGGAGCAAGCCTTTGAAACATTTTTTGGAAACTGTATGAGAAGCTAGAGAAGAGGCCTTACCAGCCAAAAGAAAAGCAGACACAGCTGCCAAATGTACTTGAGGGTAGTAGACCGAGGCTCTAAACCATTAAGATGCACCAGGTAGTCCAAAACAGTGACAATATCAGCCAGCTCTAGCTTAATATGCCTACTGGAGCACCAAAACCTGAACCTTTTCCATTTGGAATTGTAAGTCTTCCTGGTAGCAGGTTTCCTGCTATCTTTTAAAATGTCCAAGACTGCTTGGGACAGATGCACATTTTCATATTCTAGCTCTTCAAGAGCCAGGCTTTGAGTCTGAGGGACTGAAGGTTGGGGTACAGAATCCTCCCCTGAGAAGAGGTGAGGAGATTGTACTGCCTGGGGAGACACAACGGTAGTGTTGCTGAGAGTGACAACAGTAGAGGATACCAAGGTTTTCTGGCCCAGTCTGGGGCCACCAGAATCACCTTGCAAGGCTGAGACCTGATTTTTATCAGAACTCTGAATATCAGAGGAAAAGGAGGAAATGCATACAGAAACCTGCCTGTCCAGTTCAGCAGAAGAGCATCATGGGGGACAGAGCCCAGGAAGGGTGGTCTGCAGCAATAGAGAGGAAGATGATGATTGTCTGGGGCTGCAAAGATATCTATCTCTGAGGTGCCCCATCTGCTGAAAATGACCTGAAGAATGACAGAGTTTAGGGTCCATTCGTGGTGACCCTGAGAAATCCTGCTGAGAGCATCCGCTAGGATGTTGTCCTTCCCTGGGAGGTGTACTGCCACCAGGAAAACCTGAAGGGAATAGGCTAGAGACCAAATTGTCGTGGCCTCTGTGCACAAGGCCAAAGACCAAGTGTCTCGCTGTTTGTTGATGTACCACATGGTTGTGGTATTGTCTGTTCTGACCTGTTCCACTTTCCCTTGAACAACTGTTGAGAATGTCTGGAGTGCGAGAAAGACAGCTCTTAATTCGAGAAGATTTATATGCAGTAGGGATTCCTGTTGAGATCAAGTTCCCTGAGCTGTGAGATGATCTAGATGAGCCCCCCACCCCAAGAGGGAGGTGTCTGGGGTGAGAATCACTGAAGGAGCCTGAGTAATAAAGGGGACGCCTTGTCAAAGGTTGTCCTCATCCAACCACCACTGAAGAGCCTGGACCAGGACTTTGGAAACTGGAACCAGATCGGAAAGAGGGCCCCTCTTCTGAGACCAGAAAGATCTGAGATGAAACTGAATATCTCTCATTTGAAATCTTGCTCCCTGAACTACTGCTGTGGAAGTTGCCATGTGTCCCAGCAGCCGTAGGAAGTGTCTGGCTGGACGGGACACCAGAGGACAAAAAGAGGAAGCCAGAGTGGTCAGAGATTGAACCCTTGAGGGAGGAAGAAAAGCCCTTGCTTGCACTGTATCTATTTCCACCCCTATGAAGGTGAGAAGCTGGGCGGACTTTAGGACAGACTTCTCCAAATTTAGAATAAAGCCCAAGGATTCTAGAAGTCTTTGAGTGACTTCTAGAGATGACTTGACTTAGTCTGAGGACTGGCCCAATATAAGCCAGTCGTCCAGGTATGAAAACAGAAGGATGCTCTGCCTCCTGAGGAATGCCACCATCACTGCAAGACACTTGTTGAACACCCTTGGAACAGATGTTAGGCCAAAGGGCATGGCCCTGAATTGGTAATGGCCTGAGGGCAACTCGAACCTGAGGTACTTTCTGTGGGAATGTCTGATAGGTATGTGGAAGTAGGAATCCTTGAGATCCAGGGAGGCTAGCCAGTCGCCTGGTCTCAGAATGGGAATAATTACTCCCAGAGTCACCATTTTGAACTTTGGTTTTGTCAAATGCTTGTTCAGGTACCTTAAATCCAATATGGGTCACCACTCCCCTGTCTTTTTGGGGGTAAGGAAGTATCTTGAATATAATAATTTTCCCCTGTGACAAAGAGGTACCTTTTCCACTGCTTGTAAAAGCAGAAGACAGGAGACTTCTGCCTCTCGGGCCTTTTTCTCCAAGGGAGAAGGAGGACTGAAAGACTCTGCTCTCATTTTTTGGAACCTTTTGAAACTGAGTGCAGGTCCCTGGCTCACTACTTCCAGGACCCACTTGTCTGAAGTAATAGACTCCCAGGCCTGGGAGTAGTGAGCCAGCCTGTCCTCTACTGGGATTGGGGAGGCAACCCTGACTGACACCTCAGGGTGTCTGCTTGGCAGGAGTCTTGGATTGAGTAGCTGCTGGGGTCCTGGTTACTCCACATCTACCTCTTCCCCTAAAGAACCCCCTCTGCTGGAAAAAAGAGGAGGAGGCCTGAGCTTGATAAAAAGGCCTGTGAAAAGGCATGCCCCTGCCCCTAAACTGCTGCCTCTGAGGAGTAGTCTACTTCTCTTTAGCTGCAGCACTCCTATAAGTGGTCCGTATTCGTCCATTTTCTTCATATCAATCTCTGTTTGATTACCAAACAGAGAATTACCAACTACAGGAAAATCCATGGCCTTAGCCTGAGTATCCTGGGAGAGGTTGGTACACCTCAGACAAGCAAATCTCCTCATGGAGATAGATGTAGCCATGACCCTGGAATGAACATCATTAGAGTCAACAGCAGCATGAAACTGCACTTTAGATGCCTCTATACCATTTGTAGCCACCTGCTCCAGCTCACTGGCTAGCTGGGGAGGCGCATTCTTAGCCAGTTCCAGAACCGTATCCCACATACTGTAGATTTCTAGTACCTGGCAGTGTATACCATATAGCTGGATTGTCAGAGTCCCAAAGAGGATGCCAAGTACTGCTTCTTTGCCATGGCATCCACTTTCCTGGAATCCTTGTCTGGGGGGTGAGATGCTAGAGGAATATTATCCTTGTCACAGGCTGCAGCTTGTACTACCCCAACATGGCTGCTATGATTAGAAAGAAATTCCATCCCAGAACCTGACAAAGTATACATCCTGTCCATTCTCTTTTCCACAGGAAGTATGGAAGTAGAAGATTGCAAAAGTTTTTTGTCCGTTTTCCCAAGGATTTATGTAAGGGTACAGATACCCTCTTTGACTCTGGGACATCATCATTTCCAGAAAGTTAGGTTCCTCCTGATCCTGTTCAGCCTCTTCCAAAGGAAGCTGAAGAGTCTCATCCACTTCCTTGTAAAACAAGAAATGGGAAGGGGACTCAGAAAGCCTGGGAGGAGGAGGAGAAACTTGAAAAGGCCTGTCTGGGGAGATGTCAGGCTCTACTGACTCATCCTGGCCCTCATCCTCTTCATAATCTTCATCCTCCTCCCAATCGCCCTCATAATAAGCTTCAGGATACACATCTGAAATCAGAACCTCCAATCGAACTGACCGGTGTTGAACCGACACCGGTTCGGTTGGGAACGGGCAAAGCAACTGAACAATAGAAATCGCTTTCGCTATTTCCTCAGCGGTCGGACCATGGGAAGTCGGATCCGAACCGGCTGATTTTCTTTTTCGTTTAGTCAGAATGGATTCTGCAGAATCAGCTCTCCGTTTGCCCGAGGAGGTATCGCCCAGGTCAGTGGGCACCTCCTCAAATTCGGCCGTAACCAAACCAGGCTGGCCATCCGGGTCAGCGGACTTCTCGGCCTCCCTTTCCCTTAGCCTACTCAAGCGTGTGTCTAGAGTGGATTTGGGAAAGTTTTTACATATTTGGCAGTCTTCTTTGAGGTGGTCAAACCCCAGATAATATACACAGACGAGGTGAGGATCGGCCTTAGCAAAGGCCCCCTTACACTCGGTACAATGCTGAAACCCAGTGGGTCAGGTTTTCTTTCTAGGTTTCTCAGACATGCCTTCATCAACCAAAAATCACCTTATACAGCTGTTGGGCCAGGCGACTGCAATACCTGTTGAGCCAACCGGTAACAGTTGGTCGGTTAAAAAATCCTGAAATCGGATTTTTTTAGGAGCTGATAAGTACCGGAAAACCACACAGAAATATTACAGACAACACAGATTTAAATAGTTTCGGTTCTGAACCGGACCGACCAGCAAAGAACCGAACAAAACAATTTCTTAAACAAAATAGACAATTATAACACTACCTACAATTCTACCACTTACTGGTACTGAGACAGAGGTAAGAATACTGAATAGAAAAAGAGCGGTTTAGAAAAACGACCAATTCGTACTTTAACTGAACTGAAGCACAGGAGGAATCTCCAGAGCACTTCACAGTAAGGCTGAGTAAAGAATCTGACGGTTACACTGCAGAGTACCACAGACAGAGGTTTGAAAACCAAGCTCGAGCTCAACATTCTATGCCTTGGCATAAAGTTAACCCTTAACTCTCTGGGGCAGTTCAAGAGTTAGAGATCACAGCATATAGTCAGAATACAGCAAGACTTCATGTTGTTTGAAAGGCAGTCATGGCCCGGTGGCACTGAGGGTTGCGGCGCTGGATGCCACACCTCGCACCACGCCGGTGACCCAGGTTCGGGAACGGACTCGGGCCACCAGGGGCTGACAGGAGAGAGGTTGGATTGAGCATCCCAGGACTGCTCTCCTTCCTCTGGGGTGGGCTCATGGGTTTGCGTCATGCTTGGGCAGCCCCTAGTGAAGACCGGGAAAAGCACAAGGTGCGGCGCCAGCAGGGGGAGGAGTTCGGCAAGACGCTTGTGTATATGCAGCGTGTCATTGCACTGCTAGCTCCAAGACAAAAAACTAAGGTGGAACGTAGGGCTGGGCGCGACTGAGCAGCTTGATGGCCGCACACCCACATCGAGCCTGGAGGCCTGTCGAGGAATCGCGTCCGAGGGTCTGGTGACGGCTGTGCTGAGACCCTCACATACGAGTGAGCCTGCTGTCCTCTGGGTCGGTGGGGGCTGGCGGCTGGATGCCCCTGCTGGTGCTCTGCAGAGGCGCAAAAATCGAAGGAAGATTAAAAAAAAAAATGAAAGGCAGTCAGCACCAGCCAAACTGCCCGGAGCTCCAGCAGGTTAATGTGCAACCGGGATTCCTCGGGGGTCCAGAGCCCATGGACTCTGTGTTCCCCCAGGTGAGCATCCCAGCTCACGAGACAGGCATCGATCGTCAGGATGCTCTGGGCAGACAAACGGGATCCCTTCCTGCAGATGTTCTGGGACTAACCACCACTGGAGAATGTCCCACATCCGCTGGGTCACAGTAACCAGCTGGACGAAGTGATCCTTGCGCTGAGACCACTGGCTGGTCAGCTTCCACTGCAGAGAGTGCATTATCCAACAGGCACAACACACCACACTGGTGCAGGCTGCCATGTAACCCAGCAGGCGCAGGAAGTCTCGGGCAGGGCGCAGTTGCTCAACCCGAAATGATCGAGCAAAGGAGGAGAGAGCCTCCACCCTGTCTGCCGTGAGACGGCTCTGGCTCTGCAGGAGTCAAGCTCTGCCCCGATGAAGCTGATCACCTGTGAAAGCACGAGTTCCGACTTGGTCTCACTGACTAGAAGGCCAAGGGAGATGCAGGTCTGGAGGGCCAGGTCCCTGGACCACTCCACCTCCAGCATGGAGGGACCTGCGATCAGCCAGTCATCCCAGGCAGGGGTAAACCCAGATGCTGCAGCACATCAGGTAAGCTGCCACCACTGCAATGCACTTGGTGAAGACCCTGGGGGCCAAGGACAGGCCGAGTGGCATGGCCTGGAACTCATAAAGGGCTCCCTCTGCTCGTAAGTGGAGGAGTCTTCACTGAGACAGACAGATCTGGACATGAAAGAACACGTCCTGGTGATCTGGTGAGAAAAAAAACACATGTTTTGCTCCAGAGATGGTATGATCTAAGACAGAGTTATCATCCTGAAGGTGTGCGACTTAGAAAGTTGTTCAGGTTGTGCAGATCTAGAATGGGGCGCCAGCCCCCCATGCATTTTGACACCAGGAAGTACCTGGAGACAAACCCTGGGTGTACCGGAGGATCCGCGACAGGATGTCTGCGGATACCAAGTCCTCCTGTGACTCAGCAAGGAGGGAGGGTACTGGTCAAATTCCAGAGGCAGATCTGACCCGACACCTCGAGTACCCACCTGTCCATGGTGACAACAGACCAGGAGGAAAGGAAGTGGTGGAGCTGACCCTCCCATGGGAGGACCCAGGGGAGGTGTGACAGGCATGAGGGAGGTACCCTTCATCCCATCACTGAGCAGGCTTCAAGGAGGAGGAAGGTCCAGCTGAGGAGCCACTGGAGCCTCTCCCCCAAGGCTTATGTACAACTGAGGCTACTGACTTTGGCCGAGGTCGTCAGGCCTGGGCCTGCTGACCAGCCTGGGGCTGGGTTGGTTTAGCTGCAGGAGTAGGGATGGATTGAAAGGGCTTCCTTTTCTGCTGCTGCTGCTGCTTACAGCCCTTGGGGTCCTTTTGGGCAGATGTAATGGAGTCCAAGGTGGCACTGGACTTCTCGATGTGGGTGAAGTAGGCCTCGACCCCGGGCCCAAACAAGTCGGTGCCCAGGAAAGGAACATCTGCCAGCTTGTGCTGAGTGTCTGCCATGAAGGTTGAGATCCTCAGCCAAGCCCTGTGGCGCATGGCCACTGCGGGTGCCACAGAGCAGGCACAGGAGTTCCCAGTATCCGTGGCTGACTGGAGCTGTTGCTTAGCTACAGCCTGGCCCTGGTCCCGGACCTGTTTGACCGTGGTCTGGAGGTCCACCGGCAGATGAAGAAGCACCTCATCCAGGGTGTCCAGCGGGGCATGGGAGAAGTGGGCCATTAGAAGGGCTGAGCTCGCCTGACAAAGACCAAGTGAGGAGGCAGTATAGACTTTCTTAGCCGCATGGTCCAACTTCTTGGACTCTCTGTCGGGTGGCTTGTCAACATCCCCGGTGTTGCCAGAGCGCCTGAACACAGAATCAGCCACCAGCCCCTCAGCCGAGAGATGTTCTGTGAATTCCAACAGGGAACCGGTAGGTGCCATATATTTGTGAGCCATCTGGGCAGAGAAAGCAGGGCAGGAAGCGGGGCGCTGCCAAAGTTCCAAGGCAGGACGAAGGATGGCCTCTGCTACTGGGAAGGCCTTCCCAGGAGTATCTCCCTGGTCCAGGATCTCAGTCAAAGGACATCGAGCCCATTTCTGGACATGCTCCATTTTCATACCCGTGGTCTCCGAGATCAGGCAAAGAAGGCCCATAAAGGAAGCAGGGTCTCCGTCTGTCGAGAGATACCCCCAACTGACTCCACGTCGACCGGAAGGGAATGCAAGGAGGAACCCTCTGACTCCAAGGAGTTGTTAAAGAGTGGTCGACCTCCAGAGTCCCCGCTGACCCTCTGCGGACAGTCACGGGTGACGGTGACCAACAGCAGATGGGGAAGCCCCTTGGCCGGCTGAGACTTGTTGGTTAGAGCACTGGTTTTCAGCTGTAGAACTGGTGGCTCCAGGGAATCGGTGGAGACCTTGGGAGCGGCTGCGCTGAGACCGGCTTCTGAGGTGGAGAAGACAACAGCCATTGACGCAAAAGCCAAGTGATGGCCTGTGTAGGAGCCGAAATCAGCTTCATACCGGATAACACCAGCTGTTGCCACATAAAATCCTCGTAGCTTTGACAAAGCTTGCGCCAAAGCCTCTCCTCAACCGAGGAGGATGTGCGCCAAAGCCTCTCCTCAACCGAGGAGGATGAGGATGAAGAGTTGTGGCAGTGCCGCTTCCCATGGTATCAGTAGTGGGAGTGCCAATGTCGGTGGGAACCTCTCAACCCTTGGGATGACCAAGACCTCGACCTCAACTGCTGGGGGGACTGGCAGTGGGAATCAGAGGGAGCCGGCGAGAGCCGAGGCACCACCAGGTCCTCCTGGTCGATGACCAAAGTCAGCGGGTCAGTGGACTGATCCATCCCTCCAACAGTCTGAGTCAGGACCGGAGTCCTGGAAAGTGAAGTGCTGGCCTCCTCAGTTGACAACTGGTCAACCAGCTCCTGAAAAATCTCAGCTGGAAGATCAACTAGCATCTCAGCCGACTGGCCCGATAGGGGTACCATGGAGCCGACGGCCTGGGACGAAGATTCGACCGAAGTCAGATCCGGAGAAATGCAGGAATCAGAATCCCTCGACCGAGACTGCTCCTGATCCCACAATTGATAACAAGACTGTTTTGTGGCCACTTTTTTAGACTTGGACTTGTGCCCTGAGGAGGGGCCCTCACCGCATATCGGCAAGGACTGACACAACTCCTTGAAAGATCCCAAGAAGAAGGCACCCAGTGAAAGCAGAATGAAGGCCAAAGCCAAGGAGGTGTGCATGGCGGCTTGGGCTGCCACCTCCTCAAACTCCACAAACTGGTCAGTGGACCCCACAGCGGTGGAGACCACCCGGCGGGCATCTTTAGATTTGACTAGTGGGTCCTGTTCATCCGGTTGGCCAAGAACAAGGTGGGTGCACCTAACCTCGAGAACGGAGGGCTGGAAGGAACAATATATGTCGCAGGCCTGTGGATCATGCTTGTGGCCTAAACAGTAGATGCAGGCAGTGTGCAAATCCGTTCGGGACAGATTCTGCTCACAAAGGCAACGGCGGAACCCCAGAGCGGACTTATCGCTCATCACGGTCGCAATCGAGGTTGAGCCTGAAGACAAAAGTTTTTGAAGGTTTGGAAGTAAATCTGAAGATTTTAAGCAAAAGGGCCTACTCAACGCTGAGAGAGATAAGGATGGAACCTGCTTCTTCCAGTGGAAAGGAAGATCTGGTGTCATGGAGCGGAGCTGAGGGAGTTACCACCTGGGTGGGTGGGAGGAGCCAGCTTGGAGACGTTCTGGCCAGAGTTAAAGGGAAAGGCAACTGCCAGAAAGTGTGGATAGAACATCATATCCACGTCCCTAGAAACAGCTACTTCCTTGGCTACACCATTGATAATGCCATCAGAAATGGAGACTAGTCCCCCTTTATATCCCTGCTCAAACAACAAAACTGCCCCCCAACCTTCGAACCCTTTCCACAATCAGAGGTTCCCTGATATCCACTCAAGCCTGGGTAGCAAAGCCTTTACCTTTGTCACAACCAAACTGGTGTTACAACCCACTTACCTACCTCTGCTTGTTGGACTTGCACCTAGCATTCAAATCACAATATAAAGTTGCCTTGATGGCTGCTGCCGCATGTACCTCCCCCCCCCGGTGAAATATGCTGTTTCACATTTCTGCAGTGGATTAATCAACTTACTATAACTACGACTGTTTCAATCCTCATGTGCTACACTACACATGTTACAGCTGTTGGCTTCACTTCATGTATATATTACTCTGCAACGTTACCGTATTTTTGCACTTGCACTTTTATTCCTATTGTCCTATTTCTGTACCATTTGTACCTGTGTAAATTGTACATTTGTAACTGTGTAGTTAAGCAATAAGGCACGACAGGGTGTGTGTTAGTGTGTAATAATGTCACTCCTGGGGTGGGTTGAAGCACAAGGCGATTTGGTTTTTACGTTTGTTTATATTTTTTGGAAACGGTCAGTACTGTGGAATGCGGAGTTCTGTGACTGAGCATTCTGCAGTCTGTCACTGTCTTTGTCAGTGTTCAGTTTGCAAGGGTCAGAGTGATTTCAGAGGGAGTTCATGATGCGGCTGACTGGTGGCTGGTACCTTTTTCCATGGGGTGATGCTAGGATTTATCACGGCTAGAAGGTGCCAGCCAGTGAATCAGAATGTTGCATTTTTTTAGCCACTGTATAATATTAATTATACAATGAGGTCTTATAGTCCACCACTCTGATTGGCTAACTGGCACCTTTCAAGCGTTGTAAAATCTAGCATTACCAATGCAAAAAGATGCCAGCCAGCTGCATCTCAGTAACTGCAAAAAAAAAAATTTAAATCGTTCGAGCCGCCATCTTGTTTTGTTCGCTAAACGTCACCCGCTGCGCTACTCCGTCAGCCCATAATTCGTAATAAAAAAAAAAACTCAATTTTGCCAGAATTTCCCTCTACATCTTTCTACCTAAAAACCCAGAAGCTAAACTGAAAAACCACGATCTCGGACGCCGTACTCACAGCGCTGAAGACACCCCGGCCTCTCCCTGTTTCCAGCCTGCCACCTGTTCGCAACATCAAAGCTGGACAGACACAAACTTTAAAACCCTGAAGCCTGAAACCTTACCTTCTGTGTTAAACTAAGCAGCAAGTAACATTTAATTTCCACACTCGCTCTCTCCTTCATTCAGGAGAAAGAAACAAAGCTTCACCCACTGACCTCTCATTTCCTGTCCAAACCTTCGTAGTCTCTCTCTCTCGCCCTGCAGCATGCACGATCTTAGAACCCCGCACAAATGCAATGGCTCCCCTACCCTACACTATTTTTAATTAACCCAAATATACTGGACTATTTTTTGCAGCGTAACAACAAATTAAATAAAAACTGAAAAAAATGAAAAATTATGATTTTTCCTGACAAAAAAATTAATAGGGACATTGTATAATAGCAATAAACCACTCCAGTGTGTTGGTGATGCTGGTTTTACCCACGCCTGGCGAGGTTTACTCACTCGGCCTGCGGCCTCGTGACCAAACCACGCCAGGCGTGGGTAAAACCAGCATCACCAACACTCTGTCGTGGTTTATTGCTTAATGACATCACTCTATCTAGGGCTGACACAGAGATGACCGCAGAAAAGTCAATGAAATCCCTTCCTCCCTGCTTAAGCCGCCGTTAAGCAGACATGTCTTCACAGTCCCCGGGCAACCAGAATCGTTGACACAGCCCGCTTCACTAGCTCTGTACAGCACTGAATTCTCCAATGGCCAGCCACAAACAGTTTAAAACAGGCACCACCCCTCCGCCCCCATGCAAAATCCCAAAAATCTTTTTTTTTTTTCATTTAAACAGCAGCACTGAACAGCTTCTGAGAAGGCGTGTCGCAGTGCTCAGGTCGTCCACTCCCCGACTTCCCCAAACATACCAGTGCCACCTTCAGTAACTAGAGTCCTGTACTGTTCTCCCAGTACAAATTAGAAATGCTTTAATCTAGGGCTGGCCCGCCGGCAGAGCGGTTGGATTTTCACTTGCACCGCTGCCAACCTAGGTTCAGGAACAGACCCGGGAGTCAGGAGGCCAGCTGAGGGGAGAAGGACTGAGCATCCTGGGACTGCTCTCCTTCTCGAGGGGTGTCCACCGTTTCCTGGACCCTGGTGGAGGCCAGCAGTATCGCCGTGAGCAGTGCTAATACTTGGGGGGAGCAGGGCGGACGTTAGTCGTCATTGCATGTCCCCATCCCCAGGGCTCTAGCATGCATGGAAAAGCCGGCCCCCGGGCATGACGCCAGGCTCCACTGCTGTCCCCACTGCCCGCCAGAGGGCCCTTTCCCATGGCTCCGACTCGGGGAGGGTGTAAGCCGGGCCTGGCCAATAATGACGGTTGGGGGGGCCCTCCTGGCGGCCCCGCCCAGAGGGGTAAGCCTAGCATTGGGGGATGGCAGGTGGGGCACTGGGCTGACCTCCAACTGGAGAATCGGGGGGGGGGGCCATACCAAAATAATTTTCAAAAACAAATTGCTTTAAACTATATCAGGAGAACCTAAAAACAAGTCACAGTAAAACCCGTAACCCCGCACTGAATGCTGCCACGCAAAGTGAGTGAATGTCAGTGGCGATAGTCTGTACTGCTCGCGCTTTTGAGAACCGGGACAGATCTTCAGCATCAAATTCAGCTTCTCCCATTCATGTTTATAACTGACTCCTAGATTTCTTTTTGTTAATTACCTGCAGTGTTGTTGATTTTTGTTTTTTTGTATTATATATTTATTGACTTTGTAAGACATAAACTCACAATACCATACAAGAAGTAGAGGGCAAGCATACATAGTATTCATAATTTGCAAACAGATATAAACATACTATCCCTCCCCATTCGTTACATCAAGGGGGACATTCCACAAATAACAGCTCAGATTTGTTCCAAGAGCATGCAGCTAAGAGGAAAAACTTCAGGGAGCACCATGTTAGTCAGACCTGTATAGGATCCGATGGTGCCCATAATGGAGTCCTACAATGTGTATACTAGAGCGCCCTCCTGCCCTGAAAAGGGGTTTAATAAGTCACTGCACATATTAGAATATAGTATAGTCCCCTTAGCATATAACTAAGCATCAACCCTCAAAGAAGAGCCCTTGCTAAAAACCCACATTATTATAAGAGACTCTGCAGGCTACGCAAGATATATGGGGTTTGTACCAGGCATCTAGGTTAAGAGGAAAAAGGACCACAGCAACAAGTAAACAGCTTTACTTTAAGCATACTCTCACAAGTCCAAATTATCTATACATCTCAGACACAGCTAAGAAAAATTCTTGTGATACTTCTAAGTCCCAATTTGTACGCACTGAAGAACTTCAGTCCTCCTCCGAAGAGGGTTCTCCACCAGCAGCCGATTCCTCTGGATCACTGTCCATCAACTGTAATACTTTTCCCACGTCCTCGGGCTCATTAAATGAATACGACTGACCTTTCCACATTAAGCGCAGCCCCGCAGGAAAAAGTAATTGATGTTCCACTTTCAGCTGCCGCAACTTCCCTCGAACTCTGTCGAATGCCTTGCGCCGCTGTCTTGTACTGTAGGCCAAGTCCGGGGAAAATACTGATGTTATCCTGGCCATACTTCATCGCTCTTCATCTGTGGGCGATTTGTAGCACTCTATCCCGATCCCCAATTCCACGACAAACGACCAACAATGTTCTCGGGGGCCTGGGAACCATTTAAGGATTTCTGTGGAGTTATTCGGTAAGCTTTTTCAACTTCAATCAGGGGGTCCTCTTCATCTAAGCCCAAGAGAAGGGGTAAGAAGGTTTTGAGAAATGCAAGGCAGTCCTCCCCCTCCACTTTCTCAGATAAACCCAAAATGCGGAGATTCTTTTCCCGGCTCTGGTTCTCAAGCATCTCCAGCCTCCGACGAAGCAGAACATTTTCTCTTATGAGCTGGGTATTTGCATCACAGGCTCGCAGAACCGCACCTTCAGTGAGCTGGACTGTTTTCTCAGTGTGGTCCATCCTGGTTTCAAGAGCCGAAACCCTGGGTGTTAGTGCATCCAATTTCTTGTCGATGTCTTGTACAGTTTTAACAACTTGATTAAGGGTAGCTTGGATCGAACATAATGAAGCACCCACTTGAGAAGCAGCACCCAACACCATGGCTTCTTCAGCACCTAAGGGCCCTTCCCCACGTGGTGGTTGTATTTTCTTCGGGGTAAAGAAATCTGTTGCTGTTGCAGAATTTCCCAGATTTTTACCCACCTTTCTCATCTAGGCTGCTCCAGATACCGCTCAGATGTCAAAAGATACAAAATCTGCTAACAAAATAGTAAATTTAGTGCAGAAAGAGAGATATTGCTCAGGAGTTCTAGAGTAAGGCTGTTTCCTGCAAGATGCTCAGCAGCGCCCCTGCAGTGTTGTTTTAACAGCTGTAAATCAATAGGGCTTTATTACACAGGACTCAGATGGACTTCCATTTAAAAAGCTTACTGTGCACTGGTTGGCTTCTGGTACCATTCACCACAGACAGATAAAGCAGCAGAGAAGGAAATATAAACAGAGAACAAAATACACCAAAAACAAACTACACAGATAGCAAACAAACTACGCAAATAGCAACAGAACAATGCCGGGTGGGCCCACACAGAAGAATTGTTAGGGGGCATGCATATAGCACCAGCGCCACCTGCTGGACAAAACAAAAACTATGGAACTTTTTTTTTCCCCGGTAAGTATACTTGCCCTAACGAAAACTTTGAAAAAAAAAAAAATGGCATTTTAAACATATTTTTTCTTTTTTTATATAAAGGAGCCATTGTCTAATAGCAATAAGGCATGAGAGGGTGTGTGTTATTGTGTAATAACATCACTTCTCAGGTGTGAACGCACTTAGTCTGCGACCCTCATGCCTTATTGTTTATCTGAATTTACCCTGACACATTTTCTTAATGTTTAATTCACCATGACATATTTTCTTAATGGCCTGAAATATGGTGTGAGGAACCACTGTTTTTTTTTGTCCAGCTGGGTTTTGGGCAGTTTTATATCCTAGTTGTACTGTCAGTTTGTTGTTTGCTACTATGAAAGTCAACCATGAAAAGATGATTCTCTAGTCAGATCTATCACAATTATGTTAGCAAGTAGGTAGCAACCTTGTGACTTGAAGTGTTATATGAAATAGGTTCTAATAAGCAGCTGCCATGTTTTGATCTGTGTCTGTATGTGATCTGGAAAATATCAATAAAATGAATAAAAAAAAAAAATCTGGCAGACTCTTAGCAGTTCTCTGAGAGAAGGTGCACACCCCTATCTTGCGAACAGGAATTGGAGAACTGAGATCCCAAAACCAGCATCCCAGCATGACTCAAGGACAATGTGGTAGTGGGAGAGGAAGGTGTGTGCTGACTTACAGGTAGCAGCCCTGCAGATCTCCTGGACAGGAACAGCCCTGGAAGTAGCCACCAAGGCAGCGTTATGTCTGGTGGAATGAGCCCTAGGCCCTACGGGAGGCTCCCTACCAGCCAGCCTATAGCAGAGGTAAATGCAGGACACTATCCACCTGCCATCATCAGCTTAGCTGCCAGTCTGTCAGGTGCGGCTTCAGTGTAGGTGACAAAGAGCTGGCAAACCTTCCCCTGAACTCCAGCCAAGCACTACTTATGGTAAGCAAGCACTAGCCTCAGGTCCAATGTGTGGAGCCTCTGCTCAGCCTCCAAGGTTCGAGTGGTGAAGTACACCAGGAGGTTAATCACCTGATTAAGGTGAAACTCCAACACAACCTTTGGGAGGAACTTCGGGTGGGAATGGAAGACAACCTTGTCCTTGTAGAACACCAAACAAGGGGACTCTATCCAGAGCGCTTACAGCTCACTGATCCTTCTGGCGGGGTTGATAGCCACCAAGAAGGTGGTCTTCCACGACAGGTGCGACATTTCACACCTGTGCATCATTTTGAATGGTTTTCCAATGAGCACTGCCAATACCAGCAACAAGTCCCAAGATGGTGGTACTTCGCGCACTGGTGGGGACAGGTGGTCAAGGCTCTCAAAGAAGTGCCTAACCACCTTCTCCTGCGCTACCATCAGCACACCAGTCTGCGCCCAAGATGGCTGCCAGGTGCACCTTGAGGGTTGTCGATCTCAGGCCCAACTGAGACAGGGACCAACAGCAATCCAGAATGCTAGCCAAAGGACAGGC
Source organism: Neoceratodus forsteri (assembly GCA_016271365.2). Taxonomy (NCBI): domain Eukaryota; kingdom Metazoa; phylum Chordata; order Ceratodontiformes; family Ceratodontidae; genus Neoceratodus; species Neoceratodus forsteri. Next base: position 457,311,793 of record CM057453.1, on the reverse strand, counting down.
CAGGGGGGTCTAGCTCCCTGCCCTGGCACCAAATGGAAGACCGCCTCCATTTGAAGGCATAGCACTGGTGGGTTGACTTTTTCCTGGGAGACTTCCATGACATGGAGAACCTTTTTGGAGAGACCCAAAACCTGGAGCTCTTGCCATTCAGGAACCAGGCCATTAGGTGCAGGGACTAAAGGTCCGGACAGGACCTTCCCCTTGTGACAGAAAAGTAGGTCCAGGCAAAAGGGCAATTGCCATGGAAGCCTGTTGCTGAGGCTGAGAAGATCTGAGTACCAAAACTGGCGTGGCCAGTCTGGGGCGACCAGGATCACCTCTGCATCTTGGCCAAGGGGGTCAAGGGCCTTCTGAAATCATCCCCCCAACCCTATCCCGCACTGTGGAAGGTGGGTACAAAAATGGCCTCAGCTTTTCATCCTCCCAGGAGACAAATAGGTCAAACAGGGAAGTGCCAACTGGCAGAACAGGTGGTTCACCACCTCCTGATGCAGGAACCATTCATGAGACACCTTGGGCACCTGGCTAAGGGTGTCCGCTAGCTGGCTGGAGACTCCTGCTACATGACTCGCCAGGGGATCAGCATCCAACCTGTGCACAATGGTCCAGGTGCAGAGGGCCTCCTGACATAACTGGAGAAAGTGCATTATGCCCTGTTTGTTCAGGCAGTACATGGTCGTGGTATTTTCTATCTGGACCTGCACAACCTGACCCCAAACAACTGGAATGAATTCCGTCAGAGCAAGGTGCATTGCATGGAACTACAGTAGGTTGATGTGGTAATGGGACTCCCTGGGGATCAAGAGCCCATGAGCCCTGTGGTCCCCCAGGTGCGTTCCTCATCCCACCAGAGGTGTGTCAGTTGTCAGTGTGACTGTCAGTTTAGGCAGACGAACGGGACCCCTTCCTCCAGATCTTATGGAATGAGCCACCACTGGGCAGCATGCCACATCGTTTGAGTCACTGTGACCAGCCGGTCCAGGTGATCTAGGTGCTGAGACCACTGGCAGACTAGCTCCCACTGCATCTGGCACATCTACCAGCAGGCCCATATGACCATGCTGGTGCAGGATGCCATGTACCCCAGCAGCCACAGATGTCCTAGGCAGGGTGCAAGCACCCAACCGAAATGATCAGGCAAAGGAAGTAAGACCTGATGCCTGGTCCACAGAGTCGAGCCTTGGCCTGGAGGGAGTCTAGCTCTGTCCTGATGAAGTGGACAACCTGTGAAGAGTTGAGTTTGGACTTGGCCGGGTTGATCAGAAGGCCCAAGTCTCTGCAGGTCTAGAGGGCCAGGTCCCTGGATCACTAGACTGCCTCCCTGGATGGCCCGGCTATCAACCAGTCATCCAGGTATGGACAGATCCAGACTCCTCGGTGCTGCAGGAATGCTGCCACCACTGCAATGCACTTAGTGAAGGCCATGGGGGTCAAGGAGAGGCCGAAAGGTACGACCTGGAACTCACAGAGAACCCTCTCTGTGCAGAACTGGAGGTACCACTAGTGGGATGGACTGGAATGTGGAAGGTGGGGTCCTGGAGGCCCAGATCACCAGGGGTGGAATGATCTGGTTCAGAGTGACCATCCTGAACCTGCGCTTCCTCAGGAACTGATTGAGATTATGAAGATCCAGTCTGGGAAGCCAACCCCATCCATCCGTTTGAGGACCAGAAGCACCTGGACATAAAGCCCTGCTTGGCCGTGGCTCTGGGACACAGGTTACAGCTCCTTTCTGTAGGAGCTGAGCGATGTCCTCCCTGAGGGTGGATGTGTCCTACAACATCATGAACTCCTGATGAGCGTGAGCTCGGTACAGTGGGAGAGCCTCAAAGTTAAGAGGAGAAACTCACTGCCCACCACTTCTAGCACCCATTTGTCCAAGGTGATGGTGGACCAAGTGTGCCAGAAATGGCGAAGCCTACCTGCCTCCCGGGACTGGACGGGCAGGAGGCAGACACAACCCAGAGTCCGACCTGTCACTGAGCAGCCTTAGAGGAAGAATCGGCACCAGCTGCTGGAAGGGCCCCGCTGCCCCGACCCCCAGGCTTCTTGGAACCCTAATTGGTGCACTTAGGCTTAGGTCGCCAGGCCTGCAACTGCCCCAGCTGGGGTTACTGCTGTTTGGGCTGCTGGGATGGAAAGGGAGTAACCTGAATGGTCTTTTTCCTTGGCTACTTTCCCGAATGGCCCTTCTGGGAGGACATCATCACACAGCTGAAGGCGGCACTGGACTTTTCGACCCTTGTGAGGTGCCCATCCACCACATGGCCGAAAAGGTTGTGACAGGAAGGTCTTGTCAGACTAATTGATAGTTTTCTTTGACTGGGTAACAAAGGAATTAGACAAGGATCATGCTGTGGAGCTGCTGTACTTTGACTTCAGCAAGGTTTTTGACTCAGTACCTCATAAACGACTGCTCAGGAAGATGGAACACCTGAGTCCGGCTAAACTCATAGTGAACTGGTGTGTAACTGGCTAAAGGGGAGGCAGCAGAGGGTGGTAATCAATGGGGTTAAATCAGAAGAGAGGGAGGTTACATGCGGGGTACCACAGGGCTATATCCTGGGTCCGGTCCTCTTTAACATGTTCATTAGTGACACTGGAGAAGGAATCCAGGGCAAGTTATGTCTCTTCACAGATAACACAAAACTATGTAGGAGGGTGGATAGTGAAAAGGGAATACGGGAAATGCAAAGAGACCTACAAAAGTTAGAGGGGTGGTCAAAGGCCTGGCAGTTAAAATTCAGTGCCAAAAAGTGGAAGGTAATGCACTTAGGGAATAAGAACCCCACGACGGAGTACTGGATAGGAGGGGAGAAACTCAGCACTACAGCTGAGGAATGGGATCTGGGAGTTATCATCAGTAACTCATTTAAGTGATTGAGTCAGTGCAACAAGGCCTACAGCAAGGCTATATTGATAGAAGAAAAGAAGTAATACTTCCCCTTCTACAGATCCTGGGTGAAGCCTCACCTGGAGTACTGTGTCTAGTTCTGGAGTCCTCACTTCAGAAAGGATATGGATAGGTTGGAGACAGTGCAGCACAGAGTAACAAAAAAGATTCAGGGCCAGCAGGGCAGATCCTATGAGGAGCACCTCAAGGCACTAAATAAGTACTCACTGGAGACCAGAAGGGAAAGGGGAGATATGACAGAGAGCTTCAAGTAATTAACAAAGTGAACTGCAGGGAATTATTTTGCATGAATACCAACTAGCGGACACAAGTGGAAATTAACAGGAGAGAGGTTCAGGAGGGACATGAAGAAGTACTACATAGTGGAAAGGCAAAGGGTGGTGGAACCTTGGAACAGTCTGTCAGCTGAGGTGGTGGGTGTGAAAACAGTCAGGGGATTCAAACAGGGCTGGGATACAACGAAGGGAATAGTGGTTGCCCAGGGTGACAGGACCAAAGAGGAAAATGAGGAGAGGACAGGGAGGGTTAGTACCCTGCAGGAAAGTACAGTTACGTAAGAACTTACCATAACAGTAGATCTTCAAGAAGAGCTCTTGCAGCAGGCAACACCGACCGTTAGAACTGAAGCTACCAGGCACCAGGATCACACGGAAAACTTCTAGCTAGCAGTCTATCACAGGGGACCACCCCACCAATGTCAGCACACTCATATCTGCCTATCCTATAAAGGGTCAGTCCCAGAGACCTACTTCAGTTCTCCTGATGGAGACCCCAATGCAGTAAGTAAAAGGGAGAACCAAAGCAGTTCCTCAGAGCCGAGTAAAAGCACAATAAATGCGAAGGAGAAGAGACTATCAGGAGGAAGAAAGGAGGGAAAGCAACGCCTGCTGCAAGAGCTCCTCTTGAAGATCTACTGTTACAGTAAGTTCTTACGTAACTATACTATCTTACTTCGAGGGGGCTCTTGCAGCAGGCAACACCAGTAGGACTGGGTGCCAAGCAGTACCAGGACTAGCCAAAAGGGCAGTCAGGAGGAGGAAGAAGGCAACAGCAGAAGACACAGGAAAGAAGGCACTGAAGGGCATTGAGTCCAAAATTGGCGCTGCACCTAGAAGCAATGTCCAGACTGTAGTGGCACTGAAAGTGTGGACAGAACTCCAAGTGGCAGCTGCACAGATGTCCACAGCAGAGACATTCTTGAAGCAGGCAGTAGAGGCAACCATACCTCTCGTGGAGTGGCCTTTAACCACCCAAAGCAAGGGCTTATTGTAGTTGCGGTATCAGTAAACTAAGAAACTGCCAACCATTTTGACAAACACTGTTTTAAAAAAATAAAAATAGAGCTGGGTGGTGGGGAGAAGCAGGTGACGGAGCAGGTTGAACGGGAGCGGAGTGAGAGCAGCACGGTGATAAGAAGATAGCGGGACCCTCTATAGGGAGTTAGTGCAATAGTCAATAAGTAAGAGGAAGAAGGAAGAGTGTTAAGCAGCACAATTGAAGCAGCACAGTGGAAGGGGAGGGGGACAGTGGTAGAAAGAAAGGGGGACACAATGTAAAAAGTTAGTGCAACTGACAAAATGTAAGGAGAGACGGAAAAATGAAGGCAAGCCAGGGGATGGGGAGGGGGGTAAGCAGACAGGGGGTTGTGACTAGGAACAAGCAGGTAGGGAACTGAATATAGGCAGCTGAAAGAAAGACATAGTAGGGAGCCAGAATAGGGAGGAAAGAAGCAGAATGTAGCAAACAATAAACAGCAAACTACATCACATTGCAGGTTTACACAATAAAGCAAGGCAGTAATGATATACAAGCAGTATACTCAATTGCAACAATGCTAAATGATACACTAAAGCAAGGAACAGTCCTGTATCAGAGTAAGCATACTTAGGCCAGTACCAATGTGGTCAGAGGCTGCAAGACTAATAGATATTTGATCCTACATGAACTGTTGGAACGGAGACAGGTAGAGAGTGGATAATGGCTGGCACACCGGCTGCCTACTGCCTGACTCCCCAAGACTCCAGCGGACTCGAGGCAGACAACTATGCTATCCTTAGTGCTCGATCCTTCATGTGAAGGATACTTACTGTGCTCCTCTGAACCGCAGGAAGACAGCCACGCCCGCCCTCCCCCAGCAATCACAGCCTCCTGATTGGGTCAAAGGCTGGAGGAGCATGCCGTCATATTTCAAAAGTCCAAAAGTCCGCTCCTTCAGGCTAGGCTCTAGCAAATGCTGGAGCGGAGGGCTGTGGCCAGATCTACTGCCCGTACGACCCCTTGCTGCTCCGATGCTGTGAGAGAACTGGAGTTGATGAAACGCCGACTCCAGCAGTTACTTCTGGTAAGCTATTGCTTGGGGACACCCCCTCTGACAATCACAGCCTCCTGAGTGGGTCATAGGCTGGAGGGAAGCATGCCACGCCAAATTTAAAAAGTCCAAAAGTCCGCTCCTTCAGGCTAGGCTCTAGCAAATGCTGGAGCGGAGGGCTGTGGCCAGATCTACTGCCCGTACGACCCCTTGCTGCTCCGATGCTGTAGGAGAACTGCAGTCAGTAAAGCACCAACTCTGGCAGTTACTTCTGGTGGGGTATTGCTAGGGGATGCCTCCTCCAATAATCACAGCCTCCTGATTGGGTCAGAGGATGGAGCTGAGTGTGCCGTACCAAATTTCAAAAAGTCCAAAAGTATGCTCCTTCAGGCTCGGCTCCAGCGAATGTTTGGTGGTGGGGAGGACTGTGGTCAGATTTGCTGCCGGCACAACCCCTTATTAATCCAATGCTTTGGAAGAACAAGTTCCCTCTGTCCCCGGATCAGAACAAAACCCCCAACCCAACACACCCATTAGCACTCACCTGCCTCCTCCCATCCTCCTTACAATAAAATAATGGTAGAAATGCAATGTCTGATACAGGCTGCATCTCTAGAGTCTGCTGCCCCTCATGCCAAAACCTACACACGCCCCCACCCATGCATAATAAAATCAAGCGCCCCCATCCACGTATAACAGCAAAATCCCCAACCCAGCACACCCACTAGCCCTCACCTCCTTCCCTCCCTTCCTCCTAGGTTAAGTGTAGTGACTCAGCTCCAAAAAATCAGCAGAGCCACAGAAAATATCAGAGGTTTAGTTTATTGTTCTAGGAATGATTACCTTTGAGCCAATGGCTCTTTTACAAAGATTCCACGTCATCAATGTACAAACAAACAAGACATGTTACATAGAATGGTCAGCAAATTATAAAGGTTTCAATAAGCCAGTATAATACAGTACATCACAGGAAAAAAACCAAAAACTTTGGAGGAATGGTCGAGGTGGGAAGGGTAGGAGGAGATATGGGGAGGGGAGCGGACTTAGAGTAGTTAGAGGTACTCGGATGCCTTTGTCAAGAAAGGAGCTGAGGAGGAGGAGGAGGATGAAAAACAGTAAAAACAGCCATGAGGGAAGAATCATTAGTCAAGGCAGTCACAGGAGCTAGAGGCTGAGAGGTGAGAGTAAAGCACAGATTTGAAAGCTCCTAGTGATGTGGAGGATGTAATGAGCGAGCTCAGGGCATTGTACCAGCTGGGGGCACGATAGGCAAAGATCTTTGGCCCTGTGTGGTCCAGCATCTGGCAACCTGGAATGGCTGGTGTTCCGATCTTCTGGTGGGACGGATGGTGGTATTCGGGCAAAGTAGGTCTTGGATACACAGCGGAGTGCAGCCCAAGATGGATTTTTTTGCCATCAAGCATGTGAGGTACCTTATGCGATTTGAGAGTTGCAACCATCCTGTTTCAGTGTAGAGCTCACATGTATGAGTATGTCTTTGCGCTCCAGTGAGCAGCCGACAGGCCTTGTTTAGGGTGGTTGTGATGCGCCTTAGTGCGGTGGTAGTGGCAGAGCCATAGATAATTAAGCCATAGTCTATGATTGAGATGACAGAGCTTTGGATAGCAATCCTCAGCGCAGCTTGGGTAAGGAATTGCGGTTTCGGAACAGGATACCAATGTGTTGGTTCACCGCTTTCGCTGTGTTATCAATGGGTCGCAGTTGTAAGACCTTGATCAAAGGTGATTCCAAGGTATTTAAATGTTGACACTTGTTCAAGGGTATTTCCTGGGTATGTTTTCATAGTAATGGAATTTGTCTTTTCTGTTTTGTGGACTGGAGAAAAGCATGGATTTTGTTTTTTTGTGATTTAGGACCAGCTTGTGATCTAAGAACCACTTTTCAACATTGGAGAAAGCAAGTTGCAGGCTCTGGAGTAAGGGTTTTGGGTCCTTATGAGAGGAGAGAATCACGGCATCGTCAGCATAAAGGATTATTTGTTCCGGGCAGGATTTGGGGAGAGAGTTTAGGAAAAGGCTGAAAAGGAGGGGGCCTAGGATTGACCCCTGTGGAACACCTGAGAGGACCGGTTTTGAGTCTGAGAGAACTTCTGAGATTTTTACTGATTGAGGCGTTGCAGCCAGTAACTTTAACCCAGGCACCTGGTCCTTCTGAGAGCCCAAGACTGTGTAGTTGTGTGATAAGTAAGCCATGGTGAACAGTATCAAACGCCTTTGTTAGGTCAATGAAAACAGCTCCGGTTTGATATCCTTCGTACAAGGCAGTGTGAATTTCTCCTGAGAATTCCAGTAGGGCGGTCGACGTACTGTGTCCTTTCCTAAATCCATGTTGCTGCAAGCAGAGTATGTTATACTTATGCAGGTAGTCTGAGAGTTGGTCAGCCACAATGCGTTCGAGGGCCTTGGAGAGTGGTGGAAGTATAGATATAGGCCGATAGTTTCCTGGTAGGGACTTGTCGCCACTTTTGAACACTGGTGTGACTATAGCAGAGTTCCATTTGCTGAGAAATTACGAACATACGAACATATGAAATTTGCCAGCAGATAAAGGCCTAGAGGTCTATCAAGTCTGCTCGAATGTGCAGCTAGCACCCCTTATTCTGCAGCTGCCCCTCTCTTCCACCCTTCCCCTTCATTAACCCTCCCCCTTGTCCTGTCCCATCCTCGTTTGAAGCAGTCCACTGTTCTACTGCATACCACTTCAGCAGGTAACGCATTCCACCCAGCCACCACCCTCTCTGTAAAAAAGTGTCTCCTCATCTCCCTCCTGAACCTTCGTCGCTCCAGTCTCATATCATGGCCCCCGGTGGCCCTCCCCTCCCTTACTTTGAACAGCCCCTCTGTACCCGTCTTGTTTATTCCTTTCTTGTATTTAAAGGTTTCAATCATGTTGAAATCAAAAATTGACTAAGGCAGAGGGAGAGATTGAAAATTTTGGTGAGTGGGTGCACCACCTCTTCCAGGGTAAGGGACAGAATTTTAAGATCAATAGTATCACTGCTTGCTCTGGATTTAGAGATAGCCTTTTTTATATATTTGTAGACTTCATGTGCCTTAACTATTCTGAAGTGGAAAAGCGGTTGGTCAGGTGAGGCAGTAGGAGATTTTGGTTTTGGCTAGTCCGTGTCAGAGAAGAAGTCCGGCGGGAGGACCCCACTGATGTCAGTGAAAGTTTTATTTAAGGCCTTTGCCATGACCATTGGGTCTAGGGTAGTGGTTCCATCGACAGTCATTATAGTGGGAGAGGATTTGGACTGCTTACCCATGATATTTCTGATGTTGTCCCAGAATGATCTCCCGTCACCCAGGGTTTGCGAGGGCATTTTGAAATAGGAGCTCTTCATTAGTCGGATTTGTTTGGTACATTGGTTTCGTGCCTGTTTATACTTCTGGATATCCGTCAAGGAGCCTGTGGCTCTGGCTATGGCCCAGAGGTGGTCCCGAGCTTTGAGTTGGGCCAGTAGTTTGGCCGTGAGCCAGGGATCTGAGAGCGCTTTGATTTTATGCTTTTTTACTGGTGCGTAGGTGTCACAGGCAGTGTTGAAAGTTGTGATAAAATAATCTAGGGCTGCGTCAACATCTAGAGTATTGTATATTGGGGACCAGTCTTGCTGTAAAAGACAGATATTGAGCTCAGTAAGGTTTCCATGGGGTAGCACTCTGCTTCAGATGGTTTTTGGAGGTGGTTTTTGGAACTTATTTGTCCAGGTACAGATCACAGGGGAGTGGTCACTGAGAAAGTCCGGGAGAACAACTGTGTTTTTTATGCGGGCTGGGTGGGTAGCAAGGATCCAGTCAATGAGAGTGCAAGTTCCAGTTTTGTAGTTTTTTCTAGTGGGGGAGCTCACCATCTGCGTTAGGTTAGCTGCTAGGATATCATCCTTGAGGGACCCAACATCTGATGTGAGACAATTTATATTAAAGTCACCAAGGAGAAGGAGCTCGGTGTCAGGTGGTTGCGATCTTACAAATTCAAGAACAGTCTGGAGGCCGGACCCTGGATCTTTAGGAGGGATACAGACAGCAGCCACAGTAAGCACTTTATTTTGGGCACCAAGTAGTAGCTTGACAGGGAGAAATTGCACAGAGGAGTTAGTGGTGGAGAAGCAGACAGGGTGGCTAGAGAGCTTGTCCTTGATGTAAATAGCACAACCCCCCCCCCCCCTTTTATTAGTCCTTTCCAGTCTGAAAATATTGTAGCCTTGTAGTGAGCTGGCATGGTCCGGAGTGCTTGGTGGAAGCCAGGTTTCAACAATGGCTAGTATGTCGGGATTGTGTTGACTGGCAAAGACTTGAAGGGATGCCAGTTTGGGAAGGAGGCTACAGATATTTAAGGTGGCGATGGTGAGACCCCCCCCCCCTCCATTTTGCTAGATTTGTTACCCTGGTAGAAAACAAGGCCAGGGTTTGGATGGACACTTCCTAACATCAGAAGGAGGAGGAGCAGGAGTTTAAGGAACATCTGCCGCAGCTCATAGTATAACATGCAACGCCTCTGTTTCTTGTTAGTTTGAGTATAGTGCAGTCATTTAGGGTCCCAGCGTAGGGTAATGGCTAGGAGCAGGTGTCGAGTTGTCAACTTTCCAGCGGCGTGAGCTGTCATTTGCACCCAGTCCTTTGTAGTAGGGTGCCACAAGTGAGGGTAGGGAGGATTTGCTATGGTGCCACGTTGCTGGTGTCGAGCTTGAATGGTTAGTGTGAGAGGTAGAGGAGACTTCAAATGTTTACTGTAGCAAGGGTGAGTGTTCCTGAGTGACTCGTGGTGAGCTACTGTGGACCAGAAAACTGACTGTTACTGTAGATCAAAGACCCAGAAAGTGTTCAATTCCTGAAGGTGATGAACATTAGCCTAGGGCATATGCAGGATGTAAAAATCCTTTGTTAGAATCTTCCCTTTGTTCTCCAAAACAGTTGTGAATAGACCTCAAAGACAAGCACACATCCTTTAAGAAAGTCAGACAGAAATGTGGATTCAATGCAGCACTCCACAACCCAGAAACTTGTATAAAAGATTTACTGACCTCACTTTTGCTTTTTGATGTCTTCCAAAAAAGCTGATTTATGATGAGAATGCCTATACCTGGTGGTGATATTTTGTAGTTTCTTAGTCCAGGAAATGTTCATAGATGTTATGTCCAAGAATGGTCCAGCTCCTCCAAGTAGAAACACATGAAAAAACACAAAAACTGAACTACTGACAAAGACAAAGACAAACAGCCAGCTACTGAGGTGCTCTTAAAGGGTTGCCTACCCCAACAGTACATCAGATCCCGCAAAAAGCAGCACACCATCCACAGCGATCCTGCATTCCTGATGAAGCCTGTTTAACGGGCTAAGCGCTGAGGTGCCAACTGCTTCATGTTTCGTGATTAGAATTTGACTCAACTAGAGTAAAGTTCATTTTGTTTGGAACTTCATATTTTTTGAGTCTGTTGCTCACTTTGCTGTGGATGGTGTGCTCTTTTTTGCTGGATAAGTGTAGTGACTGACTGCTACTTGTTGTCAGAAGCCTTCATGTGTTCCCCCAATTTTCCCTCCACTGTAGCATCCCATGCAAACATTTTTTAAAGTGCACGTAAAGTAGAAAAACATCCTACTGCAAGGGGTGCCGTGGAGCACACCTGCCACGTAGACACATCTCAGAGTCGCTCTGCAGATCATGCAAACTTTCTGTTTAGACCCTGTTAAAAGTGTCTGCATTCAAAACATCTCGTTGAGCTGCACAGATTCATATATATGTTTTATGCCATGGATCGATTGCGAAAGAGAGGACCATGCAGCTCTCAAAATCAGCCACCCATAGAGCAACAGACCACTGAACCGGGGACTGTAGCAGTCAGAGGTGAGCCACCATGGAAGTCGCTGGCAACTGTTGATGCAAGCAATCGACTTTAATACTGAAACAACATTGAGCCATATGAGAGAGTAGGATGTGAAAATCAAGGTGGCTACTAAGATGGTTACCTCCGCGGAGACCCAAGTTACGCAGGCTCTTTCTGCAACCATTAAGTTGGTACAAGAAAACTCACTTAGGTACCGGTTGGAGGCCCTAGAAAATGTGCACAGAGCCTCCAATGTGCGGCTAGTTGGACTCTCCGAGGGCACAGAAGGAGAAGATCATAGCCTTTCCACAACAGTGGTTAACGGGGTTCTTAAGTCTGGGACTTGAATGTGCTCAGCATTTTATTACAGCCTATCGGATTTCCCCTCATAGTGCAGCCAATTCAGAGAGCTCTACCCCGGACTACATGGCTGATAACCGAAAGTGTGGTCAAAAGGGACATACTTTTAAAACCCTCAAGAGCTACTGATAATCTTAATCATGATGGTACCATACTGCACATCTTTCCAGATTTATCCTACGCCACCAGACTACGCAGAAAAAATTTGATGGCATCTGTGTCAAATTAAGGAGCCTTGACGCTGTACACACTTTACTTATGCCTGCCCGCCTCCGTATACATTATGGTGGACACACATTTCAATTTAATGACCCGGAGGAAGCTGGAAAATGAGAAAAGACCATTGCTCAAGAATTTGAGGCCACCAGGGCTACTGGCCCAGTTAATTCTGACGAGGACGAGACGTAAGAAGCAGCCATGGCTACTCTGATAGCTGTGCTATGGAGCCGACAGGAGTACTGGACTTTGAACTAACTGGCAGATTTTCTTGTTATGTGCATTGCACATGTAAAATACTGTAACTTACAAAAAAATTATGTGAAAAAAAAAAAGTGTTTGCTACATTTGGAGTTCTGATATATACTATGCCTCATAGTTCACTGAAGTGGACCAGTTTAGTATTTATCTTTACTGTTTTTCACTGATTCAGTGGTCATAAGGTGGCAATGAGATATTATACATTTTGTTTTTTACCACACATACATGATCAATTAATCGCAATTAACTTTAAAAACAAATTTTTTTTTTTTTTTTTTTTTTAACAAAAATCCCCAAATGACCTAGTCCCAGGTGATATCTACAAAACCTGTAAGTTTCACAGGTCAATTTTAAACCATTTTTTTAAGTTATCAGAGTGTAAAACGCCTGCAGATTGGGCAAAAATACATAATTTTCGGCATTTATTATCTCCAAATGTACAAAACCGATCCATCAGAAATGTGGAGGTTTCAGAAACTCTAAGACTGAGAAGTTGCATATGAAATTTCACAGTCCTAGGGTCTAAAACGGCCAAGATATGGCCATCTGAAAATGGCAATTTTTAATGAAACAACAGCGCAACTGTAACACAGACACATAGAAACACAGAATCAGACAGCAGATAAGGACTACTTGGCCCAGCCAGTCTGCCTTGTTTTTTCCCTTCTATAGTGTCACTACCGACACTACTTGATCTCCATATCTACCCCTCTTTTCTTTCCACCAAGATTCACTTATGTCTGTCCCGTGCTTTCTTGAACCCCACCATTGTTTTCGTCCCACTACCTCCACTGGAATACCGTTCCAGGCATCCACCACTCTTTCTATGAAAAAGTACTTCCTTATATCTCTCCTAAATTTACTCTCTTCAGCTTCACTGCTCGTCCCCTTTTCTTGTGCTTTTTTTTTTTTTAACTCCCCTCCTGTACCTTAGTTATTCCCATGGGGTATTTAAAGGTCTATATCATACCTCCACCCCTTCCAGGGTGTGAACACTGAGTTCCTTTAGTCTCTCCTCATAGGGCTTCTGATATAGACCCTGCACCCTTTTAGTTGCCCTCCTCTGGATGACCTCCATTCTGACTATGTTATTCTGGAGATGTGGTCTCCAGAGACTGAACCTGATGCTTCTGGTGGGGTCTCCTGGCCCAGCGAGCTATACAGAGGCAACACCACTTCCCTCATTCTACTGGTGATACCACTCCCTATGCACCCCAACAGCCCACTGGCCCTTCCAACTGCCTTGTGGCACTGCCTACCACCTTAAGGTCACCAGATATGATTACCCTAGGTCTCTTTCCTGTTTGGTGATCGCCACAACCTCTCCTCCCATTTTGTACTCTGTCTCTGGGTTTCGGTGTCCTAAGTGCATGATTTTGCATTTCTTCACATTGAAACCCAGCTGCCACACCCATGACCACTCCTCAAGTTTTCTCAGCTCTCTGTGCATTCTTTCTACGCCCCTGGAGGGTCCACCCTATTTTGATTGTGGAGTCATCTGCGAATAGGTTGGGCATCCCTTCCAGCCCACCTTTAATGTCACTTATAAAGACATTAATGAGGACCGGTCCCAGTACTGAGCCCTGAGGCACCCTGCAGGTCACTATCCCTTCTCTGGAGTGAACTCCATTTACCACCACCCTCTGTCGCCTATCCCTTAACCAATTTCTTAACCAGTTTACTACCTTTAAACCCACCCCTAAGCTGCCCAGTTTCCTCATGAGTCTCCTCTGTAGAACGGTGATGGAAGTCTTACCGAAATCTAGGTAAGCCACGTCCACCACTCCACCTTGCTCTATTTCCCATGTCACCCAGTCAAAGGAATCCATCAGATTTTTTTTAACATGATTCCCCCCCCAATAAATCCATGCTGCCTCTTATCTCGTAACCTGCTGGACTTAAGATACTCCACAATACCTTCTTTCAGTAGTGTCTACATTAACTTCTCCACCACCAAAGTCAGGCTGACTGCCCTATAGATGCCAGCCTCCACCATGCTACAACTTTTATGAAGCGGGACTTAGTCTGCCCTCCTCAAGTCCAGCAGACCAGACCTGAGTTTGAATCCCACAGCTTCCACTTGCATACTGTGTGACCCTGAGCAAGTCACTTAACTTCCTTGTGCTCCCAGGTCGCTCCTGTAAAAAAGCTTTCAGCTGAGTGTGCTATTCCTGGTTAAACAACTAAAAAAAAAAAAGTCCTTCCAGTCCTATGGAACCACTCCTGTTTATGGTAAGCTGTTAAATGGGACTGTCATGTGAAGTCACTGTGCCCCTGAGCTCATTTAATATCCTTGGATGGACTCTGTCTAGCTCCATTGCTTTGTCCACTTTCAGATTTTTTAGTCCCTTCAGGACTCTCTCCTCTGAAAAAGGTCTAGTGTCTACCTCCCTCCCCGATACTCAATGTGTGTGTGTGTGTGTGTGTGTGTGTGTGTCTCTCCCCCCCTACTCTTTCTCTGTGAATGATGAACAGAAGTATTTGTTCAGGATATCTGCCTTCTCCAGGTCCTCCTCTGCACAGTTCTCCCCTACCCTTCTTAACCTTACAGCATAAGTCCAATGTTTGACCTGCCACTTCTAACTCTATGTTTCAAACCTATATGAAAGTAGTGGAACATGAAATTGACGAGCTACTTAAGACACCCTACAGAAGTCCGAACAAAAATGTGACAAGTCTGGAATGAGCTGCCATAAAAGAACTTAACGAGATGAATGATACTGTCATCAGGCCAGCTGATAAAGGAGGTGCTGTCGTCATTTTGGGGTATGAGGATTATGTGAATGAAGCAAAAACACAGTTAAATTATTCCAATTTATATGCACGCATGGATAGTGACCCTACATCCCACATAAAACTCAGGACAGCCAAACTGGTTAATGAAGCATTAGAGAAACACTGTATTACCAAGCAAGAAGCTGATTTTTTACTAGTGAAAGAGTCACAGAAACATGCACTGTACCTACTGCCTAAAATACATAAAAATCGTACCCCAACCCCAGGGGAGACCTACTGTGTCCTCAATCGGCTCAGCTTCTGAACCACTATCCAAGTTTGTCGACTATTACATTAAACAATTTGTGCCTACTATGAGATCTCATGTTCTAGACACTAACCACATGTGTAGAATGCAGAAAGACACTGAAGCAAACAACAAATGTATTCTAGTGTGTACAGACGTTGAGAGTCTATACACTAACATTTTGCACAAAGGTGGTATTACTGAAATTATTTAAGCACCCAGTAAGAGGTTAGATGCGGTGACCCCACCATCAGTAATTTTTTTTTTTTTCTGATGCAAAACATTATACCCAAATAAAAGGTACAAGTATGGGTACTACTTTCGCCCCTTATCTAGTAAACCTATATGTAGGGGGAATGGGAAAATCAAGTTATATTTAACCCATTCAGAGAAAAAGTGATTGCATGGCATCGATATGTCGATGATTGCTTCATGATATGGAGAGGTAATGAAATGGAACTTGCTGCACTCTTAGAATATATAAACAACTCAAATGTACACTGGCACTTTTCGTTGGATTCAACAAACATAAAATAATTTTTCTGGACATTACGATTTTTAAAGAAAATACTGAGCTAAAAACTTGATTATACAGAAAAGAAATTTCCAGAAATATATTATTTTTAGCTGACAGTTGCTATCTAACACTTTCATTCGCAACATTCTCAAAGGACAATTTAAGCGAATGTGCAGAATGAACAGCAATGACACAGACTTTGGAAAAAACAGTATGGACTTAAAACAGGGATTTGCAGCTAGAAAATACAGTATGAATGACAATCAGAAAGCATATGATTATGCAGAAAAACACCACAAGGGATAATCTACTTCTTGGCAGACCACAAGATACGGAAATGAATCCACCTACGTTCTGTACTCAATACTTCCCTCAGGCCGAATGCATTGGCAATATTGGTAAAAAAATAGGGACATCCTAAAAGGGGATAAGAAATTTGATGACATCAGCAGCACACACCCTAGAGTGAGCTATCGAAGGGGCACCAACTTAAAAGATTCACTTGTTCAGACACTTTTTCCTCCACAAACAATCCCTGACCAGTGGCTACCCAAACCACCTGAAGGCAACTACAAATGTGGCCACTGTGTGCATTGCAACAGCACATCGAATTCCAATTCTTTTGCACACCCAAGGAATGGAAAACGCTTCCAAATCAAACAGTTTATCAACTGCAGCAGTGCAGGTGTCATTTATGCACTGATCTGCCCCTGTGGGCTCAAGTATGTGGGACAAACAATATGCAGTCTGAAGCTGTGAATAGCAGAGCACAAAACAGCTATTAGAATAGAACAGGCAATGAAAACTATGCCATGGCAAGACACTTTATGGAAGCTCGTCGCGGGTCAGCTGCTGCATTAAAACATTTGAGTTTCGGAAAAGTACAGCTACAGTAGAGGTTTGAACTTGAAACCAAAACTTCTGCGCCGAGAAGCCTTCTGGATTATTATTACACTAGAGACACTTTACCCTTCATAACTAAATGATAAAATACCGCTGCATTCTTTATAACTGCGCCTAGAGCTTTTGAATTAATGCTCTGCTTTTACATAATTTCTCTTGGATTCATAGATGTAGTTTAATATGTGTGATTCTGCTGTGTTTGTGCTTTTGTTTGTATAGTATTTCACCTATAAAAAGTTTTGTATTAATTATATTTCATTTAATTTTTTATACTTGTAAATCCAGATGAGCAAGATTGCCCGTTTTCACTAGTGACAAGTTCAGTCTAAAAACACAATATAAAAAATACAACATACAACATAGGAGCAGACTATACAATCAATAAAGTGCAGTGCAGAAGCAGATACATTATGTTTTTGAGAAAAGCCAATATTTTAACCTTTTCTTAAAACACCGATGAGACTACTCTCAACAATTACTGATGGTATTTTGTTGAAAAAAGTGGGGGCTCTAAATAATAAAGATCTTTGCTCAAAAGTGGTCTTAAAAATGGTGTTTTAAATCTGTAATTAGACTGGGACCTAGTAGATAATGCATTTGTTGCCCTGGGAAACACAATAATTGCCTATTACTGATATTTACACACATTTATTCTGTTCACTTCTAGGGCATTATCTGTAGGTGTAGGTGTTTTAATATATTTATGGGTTATTTATTGGGTAATTATTTATTCGTATAATGATGTTTATACTGTTTTAGGCTACTGCACCTTTAAGACAGTATTTAAGTGAGTACCTTACTGATCATCCCCATCTGATGAAGACATCACAGTGACATTGAAACGTTAGTGGGTCAGGTGCTGTTCAGGTATGCTTCAGGGAGAAGGAACCCATGGCGGATGTAAAGTTTTGATTAAGTTGGATTTTTCCTGCCGCCTGGTGTTGTTCTGTTTTTTGCACTGCAACTGGATGTAAGCTTTTCCTATTGATGCTGCATTACCTGGAACTTTTACTTGAATATTTCTGTGCCTGCAATTTTCTGCCGTGTGTGAAAAAATAAAGTAAAGCTTGCACTTTGAAATTTACAAGACTGTCTTGGCCCTTTTGTGACACACAACAAAGTGAAAACTTTTACAATTTTGGGCCCCTTTTGGAGTGCTGACCCCCTCCTGCTGTGTTTACAGCTCTGTGCTTTCCTGTACCATTTTAGTTGCCCTCCTCTGGACCACCTCTACTCTATGTCCTTCCTTAGATGTGGTCTCCAGAACTGGACACAGTACTGTAGGTGAGGTCTCACCAGTGATATATACAGCAATATCACCATCTTCCTCTTTCTGCTGGTGATACCCCCTCCCTATGCACCCTAGCATCCCACTAGAAGGGCCCCATACAGAGCCAAAGTTTCCCCATTGTGATGCTCAGGGAGGGGGCAAAAAACAAGGACATGTGTCAGTGCAATTCAGCAGATGGTAAACAAGGCCCCCTACATAAGAGGTTTGTCTCACCATGTTTCCCTCTTGAAATGTCCACATACTGGCAAAGCCTAGGGTGGGTGATGGTCTTAAGGATCTGGAATCGTCCTAAAATTTTAATTGAGTTCGGTGTCAGAGGCAGTCCATTGCTTCCACAAACATCATGTGGCAGAGCTGAAGCAAAGAATGTGGAGGCTCCAATCTGGGCATCTTTCAAGGGAAACATTTCTCACAAGGAAGTCTGTTTGTTCCTAAAGAAAGGAAAAAACATGTAACATTAAAAAACCAATGTACTGAATAAATTTGCAATACAAATGTTTGTATCTGTGTGCTGACAGTGTATGGGTTAAATCTGTGAATATACAACAGCCACATTAATGTGGACTCGGACTTGGATGGAATGAAACAGAATAGAGTAAAATTTGGTCTTATATAGCGCTTATCATACACACTTTACTGCAAAGCACATTACAAAGCAATCAGACACTGGTAGTGTGTATGTAGTATACCTATAGTACCCACTAAGCACGTCCACATATGTTAATAGTGGTGTAGAAACCACAGTTGCAGTTTTAACAGTGGGTTTACATACATTCTTAGGGTTTGAGAATGGAAAACCGAAGGTGAGTGGTTCTGATACCTAAGAATGTGAGCCCTGTCTTACAACTGTAAGAGTAGTCTCCATGCCTGTGTTATATAAAGGAGGCAGTATAGCGCAGTGGTTTAAGGCTCTGAGCTGCAAACCTGGAGACCTAGGTTTGAATCCCACAGCCCCCACCTTCGTACTGTGTGACCCTGAGCAAGTCACTTAACTTCCTTGTGCTCCCAGGTCGCACCTGTTAACAAGCTTTCAGCTTAGCGTGTCTCTCCTGGTTAAAAAAAAAAAAATATATACACACACATATATATGCTCAGGGAGGGGGCAAATGCCGTGCCTATGTCTAACCTGGCCAGTGCCAGCTGTTTCATTGTATACCTGTTAGATTGCTCAATTTTTGATACCAACTTGTGTAACACCTGTTCTCAATTACATGTACCTGTAACCTAAATGTATTTTGTCTGACCTCAGTGTGACGTGGCGCCTCTGTTGAATGCCTATTGTTTTGCAAACCTATGCTATGTAACCTAAAACTCTATGTATGTCTTTAATGTGACGAGCTACCTTTGGAAATGAGCCTCTGGCTCAAAGGTTGTAAACTGATTTTACGAATAAATAAATAAAAAATATATATATAGCATAGACTGAGATTTCGTTCTTTATTTATTTGTTGATAGACTGATTTCAAAAGTTTCACCAGGAAAGACATACTGAGCTGCTAACAACTCGTTTCCAGATGCGTCCTGGGGGTAGAGGATGTGAACAATCATATACAGCAAATACAATATATGAAGGAGCATAAAAATTGAAGACAAATCAGAATATCATATGTGCAGGTAATGAAGAAAGAAAATAGCCAGGGCAGAACTAGTGAGGGTGAGTGGGTGAGGAAGAGAGTCATGGACAGTTGCAGGAAGAAGAAGAAAAGTCATGAGTAATTTATAATTAATAATATATAAAACGTTTAAAAACTCTCCCTTGAACAAGACAGTTTTCAGGACTCCTGCATGTGAGATACTCTTACAAAATAAATGTCTTTTAATGCATGTGCAGGGCAAATGGAATGCTCCAATTGGTCTGAAAGATCCCATCCGTATATAGTGGTGCATGTACAGCCACATTTCATTGGAACTTGCGTTACTGGGAGGGAATGTTGGCCAGGATATTGACGATAACTTCCCTACTTTTTCAAAACATGTCACAGTAACTTCTACCAGCACAGGGACCGAAGAAGGGAAGTGGGGAATCTCATTTAACATCTCATCCAAAGGACGACGCCTCCAACAGTAAGCAATACCCCCCCACACACAACCGCAGTGACTGTGTTGAGTACTAGCCCAAGTGCCCGGTGCAGGACTTGAAGTCACGACCATCAGATCTTCCAGGCACAGAGGCATCTGACTTTGAACTGACTTTGAAGCAGCTGCAGGGATCTAGTTAGGCACTGGCACCAGCATTCAGCATATCAGCAACTAGACATGCTGACGCTACACACAGAACACTCCAATGTCTGCTGTACTGTTCATCTGTAATTACTTCATTATGAATGATTTCCCTGGCATGCTCACATAGTACTGAAAGGACGCTGAAACATAAGACTAGTGATATTACACAGTATGTGCCTAAAACAAACAGCCTCAGCTTGATTGGTAAGATATATATGAGATCCAATCAAATCTTAGTTGCAAAATATTCTCTAAGGTGGGTCTCAGTGACAATCTTGGCAGTGACAGAAAAATAAATTATGGTTAAATCTGATAAAATGTCTTCTTTCTATTTCATTCCACATTGTAAATGGGGTACTCACTTACTCACCAAAGGTATTATTATTTTTTTACTTGAAACATATTTTACCAGGGATGCAAACATAGTCCAGATGGGCTGATTTCAAATTGAGACCTGGGGGGTGGGGGTTGGGGGTTACATGGAGCATCAAGAAAAACTGAATGCAAACAATACAGGGCAAGCAATACACAAATCGTATAGAGGGTCAAAATGTACAGTAGATATGAGCAATGTATGTAAAGAAATAGTACACAGGGTCACAAAGAGGTGGAATAGCAGAGACAGTACACCATAGAATTACGCAAAACCGAAACAAACTAAAATACTCAGTTAAGCATGAAGTAGTACTGTATACCTGGGCAGAGTATCCCTCTCCACTGCAGAAGCGAAACTGGAATAAGACCTGAAACCAGGCTATAATGTTAAGAGACCAGTGGCCATCTTGTGGGCAGTTGTGACACGTCAGAGGAGACTGGATATGCTCCCTGATCAAGGCCTTGCCAGACTGGAAGTCTGGGGATGCAGTTTTGTTGTGTGTGTGTGTGTGGGGGGAGGCTAGCCATATGTTTGCAAGTCTGTATCTGAGTGAGACTTGACCAGCAATGTGCCTGCACCAAGAAATCTGGAATCTACTGCCATCCTCCAGCCATAAGGAACAGGAGGGATTAGAGAAGGGGATGAACATGCAGTTGAGGCAGCCAGTAATTTTACTTATTTATTCATTTATTTCAACATTTGGATAACATCTTTGAGCACAAGTGTTCATTTGCAAAGGTTTCATGTCTGAGACAAGAGGATACACAAAACAGCAATCTCGAGTTCTTCACAGTTAGTAATAGCAGCTCGTACAGAGCACAGTAAGCAGAACAAACCAGCAGCGCAAGTAGAGTGTTGTCAGCAGAACACATCACTAAGATTTGGGCAAATACAATAACTAGTAAACAACAGCTCCAGGGAAGCACAATCAGCAGTGAGCACTGGAAACCCTAGATACAGTACCTGTATGAACACAAGATAGTTAATAGTCAATAGGGGGATAAAATGAGCCAAGGGGACCACATCAGCCGAAACAGGTGCTTTTGGAAATTTTAGTGCGTTCTATTCTCAGCGATTTCTTGAACTGGGCAATTTTAACGAGTCCAACAAGGGTTTTAGACAAATCGTTGAGCCATAGATTCCCATACTGCAAAGTACTTGCCTAGTCTCATTTTATGGAAAGGTATTTCTACGGCATTCCTAGACATGCTCCTAGTATAGTATTGGTTGTTAACTGGGCAGAAAAGTTACAAATCGCTAACAGGGTATGGCCTAATAGTGCTTTTTTTGTGTGCAGACAGGTGTGATATCTTAGCCTTTCTTGGAGGGGAAGCCAGATAGTCGGGGTGTAAAGGGAGCAGCTATGGACAAGCATGTCAACCCCAAGTGCAAAGCGACAAGCCTTATTAATCACTACACTAACTCTGTTACGCATGGAGTCACAAGCTGATGCGTAGACAGTGAGGCCATAGCAGGGTTTTGAATAACTGATTAGCAGTTTTTTTCTTGGAACAACACTAACTGTACAGAAAGTATTTATATAGGTTTTCTAGAAGTGTTATATTTGTTAAACACAGTGAGGCAAGTGCTATGCATTTTCACAATGTTTTAGCACTTTTATAAGCAAAACGCTAATCAATTTTTAGAGTTAAATAAAACCCTGCATAATCCAGGATTGTTAAGACCACGTAGGGTATTACAAAATGCCTGGCTTTGGTGGTGAAGTTCAGGCAATTCCTGAACAGTACACTTAACTTTGTGTTGACAAGGCTAACAATATTATCCACAGGTGGAGTGAATGATAAAGCATCATCCAGGGTAACGCCTAAGTATCTGAAAGATTCAACCTGTTCCAGTTTTTCTCCGTTATAATTTAGGATGACATGGGGTGGATTCTTTTTTCACTTGTGGCACTGAGAACAGCATGATTTTGGTTTTTTCATAGTTCAAGACCAGCTTATTTAGCACACACCATCTCTCCAAGGACTTAAAATCATTTTGGAGGTCAGTACATAATTTCGCCTGTAGAGCACTACTGGCATAGATAACAACACCATCAGCGTAGAGGAGCAGCTTACATGTCAGACAGGGCTCCGGGAGTCTGTTTATGAATAGGATAAAGAGGAGGGGGGTCAAGAATACAGCTTTGTGGCATACCTATTCAGATACTTTTAACATTTGAGAGAGAGAACTGTCCAACATTTTTACCCTCTGTGAGCAGTCGGTGAGGTAACTACGAAACAAGGTTATCGTGTCCTGGAGAGGCCAAGTGAGAGAAGCTTGTCAAGAAGCAGCAGCAGCCTATGGTTGACAAGGTCAAATGCTTTAGTCAAGAAAATGTAGATTGGTCCCACCAGGTGACCACAATCAATGGCCTCGTGCAAGAAGTGGGTATACTCTAACAGGGCAGTGCTCTTGCTGTGATGCTTTCTAAATCCATGTTGTTGTGGGCATTGATTGCTGTATTTGCACAGGTAGTTGACTAGCTGGTCTGATACTATTCACTCAAGGGCTTTGGACAGGGGGAGAGAAGATGGATATAGGCCTGCAATTGGCTGGGTTGGAATTGTCTCCATTTCTGAACACTGGTAAGACTAATGCTGTTTTCCAGATTATAGAGAACTGGAACTACTACAGTGAAAAGCTGAATATCTTAGAAATGGGATGGGCAAGTTCCTCCAGTGCTAGGGATAGCAGTTTCATGTCAGAATCCTTTTAACATATTTGAGGGTATCTGTTGTTATGATGGGCTTGAAATAGAACGTGAGGTAACCAGGGTCTTGGTCAGAATTACTAGGTAATCCTGTCTCAACATCTTTACATGCCCCTTGCCCACTGTTAGATGGGGAGGACAGAGCTGAGATCAGTGAACAACGTGCTGAGTTTGCTGGCTATCTCTGCTGGGTCCAGCGTAACTGCTCCATCAATACTGAACATTTTTGGGGGCAGCTTTTCACTTTTACCCAAGAGTTTTGTTATATTATCCCCAATTTTGTTCCTGTTACTCCAGTTCCTAGTTTGCTGATCTCTGCAGTGTGTCGCTTTGGCCTGTCTAATCAAACTGGTGCACCTACTGCATGCTGCTTTCTACCTTTGTAGGTCAATCGGAGAGGCTGTTTCTCTTACCCAGTGCCATAGGTTATCCCTGTCATGCATCTGGGTTACTAAATCACTGCTGTGCCTCAAACCATGCTCTTTTTAAGAGATGCAAATCTGCCACAGCTGCTTTGAATTGGTTTATAAAGTAATCAAGGGCAGCGTCAATATCTGGGGTGACGTTAAATAGCTCCAGTCTATCTGGGTCACATAAGCCTTAAAGTCAGCAATCTTATCTTTGCGAAGGATCCTGCTGGTGATGGTTGGGGGGCCGGGCTTGGGAATTTTTTTGCAGTTCACACACATTATACAGGGGAATGGTCACTGATGGAGTCTTGAAGGATAGAAACATCTGTCTGGGTGACAGCTAGGATCCAGTCAATTAAAATTTTGTTTCCGTTTTGTGGTTGGTCCTGCTGCAGTCAGGGACTACTTGGGTTAGGAACAGGCTGGCCACGCTGTCCCTATGGGCTGCACTTGATTTGGCTGTCCAACTGATGTTAAAGTCTCCGGTGACTATAGTTTCCCAACTATGACTGCTTTGTTTAAAATGTCTAGTGAACAACTTGAGGCCAGATTGCTTTTTTTGCCTGGAGGTATATATGCTGTCATTAGGACTAGAGACCTGTGACCCTTCCCTAGTATTAGCTAAACTGACTGGCATTTACAGTCTCTTATGAGGTTGTCAGTTTTCATTTTATAACCCTGCAGATGAGCCCTAAGGTACATTAGACAGCCACCTCCCCCTGTTTATCCTGGCAGTCCTGTCTAAACAGGTTATAACCAGCCAGGGTAAGAGGGGTATCTGGGATTTTAGAAGAAAGCCAGGTTTCTGTTAGGAAAATTATATCAAGTTTAACAAGTCCCAACCAGTTTTTGTTCCCATTATAAGGCAATATGGAAACAGTGCTTCATGGAGGTTGGGGCCCAGTCTAGCGCCTTGTACACAGTACAGTGATGAGTTCAGGGAGGACAGGCCAATATAAATCTACAACGGACATTGAAAGGGAGGAGAGTATAGATAAGGCTGTACTAGAAGCTTCAGAGAATATCATGACACTAGAGCACAGATAATGCAGTATTGGAGGCTTTTGAGAATACGATACCACAAACTAACAAGAGAACGATTATGTGTTCTACTACATAATCCTGGTGCTAGGGGGAGGCAATTATTTACCATGTAGAGAGACCCAAATTTGGCAAAACACTTTGCCCAAATTCAGTTTATGTGATGAGACTAGGGATGTCATGATATCAAATCTTTATTATCACAACATTTGTGTAAAAAGTAGCACAATATACTAATTATTAGGATAATCTGCAGCATTTCTAATTTAGGAAACATAGTAAAAATTTGATTGGAGAAAGGTAGGTAGGTAGTAAGGAATAATGGATGCACCTGGAGAGGGACAAGCTGCTGAAGAAGCAAGTTAGAAAAAAATTACTTACCATAGTAAGCTTGTTTCTGCCACGGGAATCTTACTGTATTCTGACATATGCAGTATGGTCTCACCATAGGACTGCCCTGGAGCCAAAATGGTTAATAGAACCTATGCTAATGATGGAATGCTAAGCTCAAGCTCAGTTTTCAAACCACTGTCGCTGGAATACATCCTGCAGCAGTCAGATTCTTACTGAGCATACATCATAACAAGCTATCTAAACTATCCTAATAAATAACTAACACCCCCCCCAAAACAAATGGCAACAATCCCCTTTTATGTAAAAGTGTGAGCATCACCAAGACTCAAGTCACAAATGCCCCAATCAAGAACACTCACAAGTTTCAAACAGCATGGAGAGCTGTGGAGCAGTGCCCATAGGTTCTAGTAGGGAGGTAGGGTGAAAGCCCAGAATACAGTAAGATTCCCTTGGAAGAAACAAGATTACTATGGTAAGTAATTTTTTCTTCAACCCCCAGTAAATTTTACTGTATTCTGACATATGCAGACTACCCAAGCAGTACCTTTGGAGGAGGGTAGAGAACCTATTTAGGAAACAAGCTCTGCAGTACTGCTGTACCAAATGTGACATCACTTCTGGCCTGGGTATCCAGTTTACAGCGTTTGCTAAAGGTGTGAACAGTTTTCCAGGTGGCTGCTTTACAAATTTCCAACAGAGGAATATATCTTGCAGCTACTACAGAAGCAGCCGTAACCCTTGCAGAGTGGGCCCTAAGGCCTACAGGGGTTCTTTGTCCACCTTGCTGTAGCAAAATTGAATACAGGCAACAATCCAGTGGGTAACAGTCCTCGTTGAGGCAGGCTTGCCCTTTCCCACTTCTTCATAGGTTAGAAAATGTTGAGTACTATCATCCTGCCTATGATTCTTTGTGTGATCCAAGTAGTAATTGATAGCCCTCTTGATATCCAGACTATGCAGTCTACGTTCCCCTGAACTGGAATGGTCAGTGAAAAAGACTGGTAAGGTGATAGACTGGTTCAGGTGAAAGTCAGACACCACCCTGGGGAGAAACTTTCTGTTAGTCCTGAGGACTACCTTGTCCCTGTGGACTGAAATGTAATTTGGCTCTGTGGACAAGGCCTGGGACTCACTGATCCTCCTGGCTGAGGTGACAGCTACCATGAACACAGTTTTCCATGTCACATATTTAAGCTCTGTTGAAGACATGGGCTCAAAGGGTGGCTGCATTAGCTGGCCAGTGCACATATTGAGATCCCATGTGGGAGTTGGCTTCCTGTGTGAAGGGTGCAAGTGTAACAGACCTTTGAAAAACTTTATGACTATCTGGGTTAGCAGCCAAGGATGAACCCTTACCTGTTGAGAGGTAAGCAGAGACAGCTGCCAGGTGCACTTTGAGGGCAGATGGCCTGAGAATGAGGGAATGAATGAAGGTGTGCCAGATAATCCAACATGACTGGTAAGCCAGCCTGGCTACAGTCTATATGTTTTTGCTGGCACCAAATAGAAAACCTTATCCACTTAGAGGTGTAAGTTTTCCTCGTAGTAGAGGGTTTTCTACAAACTCTGAGGACCTCTAGAGCTCCTTCAGAGAGGTGCAGGTCAGCATACTCTAAGTCCTCAAAAGCCAGGCACTGGGCCTGAGGGACTGGAGATTGGGGTAAAGGATCCTGCCCTGTGAGAAGGTCAATAGATTGTGCCTCCTGGGGAGGGAGATTGGTCTGGATACTGACAGAGTCAGGAGCAGTGAATACCAGGGCTGACTGGCCCAGTTCGGGGCAATGAGGATCATTGTCACTGACTGAGTCCTGAGCTTGTTCAGTACTCTGAGCAACAGGGAAAAGAGAGGGAAGGCATATAGAAACTTCCCTGACCAATCCAACAGAAGTGTGTCCAGAGGCACTGTGCACACTACAGGAGGCCTGCAACAGAACAATGGCAGCTGGTGACTGTCTGGGGCTGCGAAGAGGTCCACCTCCGGGGTGCCCCACCTTCTGAATACAACCTGCAGGATTTGCCTGTTTAGTGACCACTCGTGGTGATTCTGGTTGATCCTGCTGAGGCATCTGTGAGGACATTGTCCTTCCCTGGGAGATGAACTGCTGATGGGGAGATCCCCAGAGAGTAGGCCAAATTCCATACTTTCATGGCATCTGTACACGGGGGGGGGGGATGACCTTCTGCCCCCATGCTTGTTGATGCAGTACACTGTAGTTGTAGTGTCTGTTCTGACTTGAACCACACTGCCCTGCAGCATTGATGCAAGGGACTTAATGCCCAGGTAAAATGCCCTGAGTTCTAGCAGGTTTATGTGAAGCAGAGACTCCTACTGGAGCCAAGTACCGTGTGTGGTGTGTTCCCCCAGGTGAGCACCCATCCTAGGAAGGAGGCATCTGTTGTTAGCACTGCTGCTGGTGGTTGCTGGAGGAAAGGAACCCCTTCTCTGAGGTTATCCTTTTCCTGCCAACACTGGAGTGCCTGAAGAAGAGTTCCTGTGACTGGCACCATCTCTGACAGAAAATCTCTTCTCTGTGACCAGTGAGATTTGAGATGGAACTGGATGTCCCTCATCTAGAACCTGGCACTGTTGCTGATGACGCAACCATGTGTCCCAACAGCGGGAGAAAATGCCTTGCTGGTCTGGGAATGTGTAGCTGGAAGGAGCTGGCCAACTGTATGAGGCTGTCCACCCTCCCCTGAGGGAGGAACGCCTTTCCCCTTAGTGTGTCCAGTTCTGCTCCTATAAATTCCAGGAGCTGAACTGGTTTCAGCACTGACTTCTTTTGGTTTACCAGGAAGCCTAAGGACTGCAGGATCTCCTGAGTGGTTGTTAGTAACTCTTTTACGCTGCTGAGGGGACTGGCCAACCACTAGCCAGTCGTCCAAGTACGGGAATATAACTCCCTGCCTCCTTAAATGTGTTACCACTACTGCCAGACACTTTGTAAACACTCTTGGAGCAGAAGTCAGGCCGAAGGGCATGGCCCTGAACTGACAGTGGCCTGATGGCAAACTGAACCTGAGATACTTTCTGTGGGATTGCCTAACAGAAATGTGAAAATAAGCATATTTTAGGTCCAAGGATGCCAGGCAATCTCCCTGCCTGAGTGTAGGAAGAATATTAGCCAAAGTGACCATTTTGAAGTTTGGCTTTGTCATATGTCTGTTTAAATGTCTGAGATCCAGTATGGGTTGCCACACTCCTGTTTTCTTTAGAGCTAGGAAGTATCTTGAGAAAAGACTCTTTCCCTTTTGGGCCAAGGGAACAGGCTCCACTGCCTTCTCCTGAAGGAGTTTTGCTACTTCTGCCTCCAACAGAACTGCTTCTGCTGGGGTAGCAGGTCTGAATAGTCATGTCCTCAGCCTGGGTAAGACTTTGAAACTGAGAGCAAGACCCTGGCTTACTACCTCCAGGACTCACTTGTCTGTGGTGATGGATTTCCAAGCCTGGGAGTAGTGAGCCAGCCTGCCTCCTACTGGAAGTGAAGAGGTGGCCATGGCAGACCCCCAAGGGGTATGCTCTGACTGTGCACTTAGCTGGGTACTGGGACCAGCTCGATTGCTGCCCCTTGTGCCCCTGCCTCTGAAGTACCCACTCTGTGGCTGGTAGGCTGGGAAAGCCTGAGTCTGGAAGAAAGGTCTGTAGTGGGTTCTACCCCTACACCCTTTACTCTGGTACTTCTGAGGTGTTGCTGCCTTCTCCTTGGCAGCAGCACTTTTGTAAGCTACTTTGCACTCGTCTGTCTTTTTCATGTAAGCCTCTGTTTGCTCACCAAAAAGGGATGTGGGCTCGCAGGAAAAATCCAAGGCCTTTGCCTGGGTGTCCTGGGATAGATTAGTGGCCCTTAGCCAAGCAAACCTCCACGGGGACACTGAAATTGCCATCAGTCTGGCTGCAATGTCATTGGCATCCACTGCCATCTGAAATTGGTATTTGGAGGCCTCTACACCCCTTTCTGCAGCCTCAGCCAAGTCAGATGCCATGGGAGCAGGGCAAGCCTTAGCAATTTCCAAAACTGTATTCCAGAGACTTTTCTGGTATCTGGAAACATAAGCCAAGTAAGTGGCCTGCCTAATGGCCAGAAAAGAACCTAGATAAGACTTCTTGGCCATAGAATCCATTTTCCTGGAGTCTTTATCAGGAGGGTGAGATGCCAGGGGAATGCCTGCCTTGTCACATGCAGCAGCCTACAACACCTCTTCATGACTGGGATGCCAAAAAAGGAACTCAGCTCCAGCCTTGGCCACCCAGTATTTCCTATCCATCTTCTTGTCCACTGGAGGGATGGAAGTGGGGGGTTGTAAAATCCTAGTGGCTTGTCTCTTTAGGGACTTATGGATGGGGAGTAGCTATCTCTTAGTTGCTGGTACAGACATCATTTCCATGTAATAAGGTTCCTCTTCCTCCTCTGTGGATTCCTGAGTGGAAAGGACCAGAGTCTGAGCCACTTGCTTCATAAAAGCAAAATGTGAGATGAAATCCTCAGGCCCCTTATCAGAGGAATCAGGGCACTGAGGATCAGGGGAAATATCCGGTTCAAGGGGCCCCCCAAAATCCTCCTCATCATTATCCCCTTTATCATCATCATTATTGCCATAAATATCAGGGTAATGTTCAAAGGAACCAGGAACTGAGGAGGAACCCGAAGTTTGAACCAATGGATGCTGTGAACCGGGTCACGGAACAGGGGGTCGAAATTAACACACCCAGCCTGTTCCAAATGCAAGTAGGAACAGGCTGGTGCAAGTAGTTTTATTTCCTGCCTGCACCATAGTGCATGTGGTGTGTTTTACTTTCTCGGGCTACAGTTCCAAGAGGCGCCACTAGGGGCGCAGCATCAAACACAGGCAGACTTTTTTTTTTTTCCGGGAGATGACGTCTGGACATCGTGGTGATCGCACGCACTACTGTGAGGAAGAGACTCGCGAGCGAGCAGTGGTGACTAAGAGCCCGCCTCCCGAACAGCAGCTGCTGCAATGTAAGCCAAGGCTTGGAGAAATGCCACAGGAAGGAGGTGGGACGCGACGCGGCAGCAGGAGTTATCAGAATGCCAAATTTGAAAGTGGGCTGGCAGTGCCTGGCGTGCAGTATGTATGGCGCATTGGTGTTATTAATATTAATGACCTGCCGGGATGCTTTGGGTGATTGGGCTGGGTAGAAGGGGTTGGGAGGCATGGGTACAGCACAGGGGCGGGGCGGAAGGGCTGCAGCAAGCAACTGGAGTTGTGCCAATGGGGCCGGGGGAGGGAATCGGGATGGTCACTCGGTGAGCAATAAATCAGGCTCGACTGGCATCTGGCAGCATGCTATCTACTGCTATGTTAACTCTGTTGTATCACGTGTCTCTCTTTCTGTCACACATGTGGTACAATAAGGTTCACATAGCCATGCGCATCTGTTTGAACTACGCAGTTGTGAGATACTTTCTTGGAGAGCAGTCGCTAGGCTGGAAGCTCCGTGAAGGAATCTGACTAGTGTCATATTTTTTCTGGGCCAACAAAAAAGCACATTTAGCTGTTTGCAGGCAGGCCAAAGTGTTTAGTAAGATAAAGGTTGCAATTTAAGGTAATAAAAATACTCATCTGGGGGAAACTAAGTGGCAGAAGTTCAGAACCAAAGTAAATCAGGGCTTCACCACACCACCCCACCCCCAGTAAAGGATTTTTTCTGTCCGGTGATTTCATAGGACTTAATTTTACCACAACCTCTGATCCTGATTTTTTTGTGGACATAGTAGTGTTTCATTGCTTTTGTTTGTGGGGGCAGCAGGGCAGCTGTGAACAAAGCTCTTTAATATAGCAGGATCTACAGCAGCAGTCAAATCCCTCACAGAGTGTGTGTGTGTGTATGTGTGTGAGACAATCAGTCCCTCTTGGAGTCCCAGTCCAGTTTCTTCTTAGTGAGTGTGGGGAAAAAAGCCTGGAAATCATAAAAAAATAAAAAAAGAATACTTGTGTGATGAGTGAGTGAGTGAGTGAGTGTGTGATAAAAAATAAATCTGAGCAAAGACTGCCTTTCAGTGTCAGTGGCTGCAGGCTGCAGCCTAAGCAAAGGGCCAAGGGCAGCTGATGTTTATTTTCTACTCTAAAGGGTCAAAAGGAATTCTGTCTTGAAATAGCAAAGCAATTACAGGGTTCTCATCACTAACCCACTAGCCTATTTGCTCACAGCCAGCCTGGGCAAAGAGCAGTTATATAAGATTGGGGAAAAAAGTAAGGGTCCACTTCTCTGCTTGCTGAGCAATATGGGTTTGCCCCTGTTCCTAATCCCACCACAACTTTGCCACGTTCTGAGACTGAATTGATGAACCCATCTGGTCTGGAGGACTCCCACTCATTTTACGTGAGTTGTGTATGTGTGTCTGGGAGTGATGTCACACGTCATTCTGTCCAGACTCCGAGTCCAGCATCTGTCATAATCGGAGTAAAATAAATATATGTGTGTATGCTGTAGCGCTAAATAATTACTGCATGTAGAAACATAGATTTTGACAGCAGATAGGACTGCCTGGCTAAGGTTTACCTGGTCTACTCTATACTATACTACGTGTACTATATTGCTGCATGTACTACTACTACTACTGTGTGTGTGTGTCTGTGTCTAGTGTAGGTACTAAACTGTCTATATAAACCCCCACCTGACCTGACCCCCTCTTTCTATAGCTTGAGTATAAACGTATTTTTTTGTGAGAGACAGAAATAAATATACAGTGTAGCAGTAACAGTGTACACTACTACTACTACCACCACTACTGCCAGTCACAGTGCCACCACTGCACTACTCTGGCTACCAAACCTAGCCCTGGGGTTCAGCTTAAGAAAGAGACTTGTGGACTAAGGTCAGGACCTACTGTATTCTAAGGAATTTATCTTTTTCCATAATTGTTGCAGAGTAGTTTATCTCTGCTGTGCAGTGAGTGTGAGCCTCCTCTGTGCTAGTAGTCCCTACGCCAACCAAGTCTGACTGGGATTGGGGGGTTACTACTAATTTTGTGAGACAATTTAAAAAATCCTGCCTGATTCTTCAGCTAAGCAACCCTTGTAGACTTAGTGTGTTGTCAGTGGTGTAAACAGTTTAACCTACAAAGTAATAAAAAAATACACAACACGCTTTTCTGACGGACAACAGTTTTTATTGACATTTAAACTGAAACACAAAAGAGACGTCAAAGTTTAAAAAGTTCAGTTTATTAGACATTGTTAAAATTACACCATGCCACCCAAGAAAGTGTTACCCAAACCAGCGAATACTCTTTTTCGCTACAAGTTTAGCAAAACAAATGTTGAAACCGCAGCAGCTCCCATAACTGACCAGGGTCAAAGCCAGGCCCAGCCACAGATCCATTCTGAGTCTTGTGCAACAGTCTCTCCGTCTTCTGGTGGTGACAAGTCTTTGATATATGTATCTGACTCCATTCCTGGCAGTTCCAGCCTGTCCATAACAGAATCTAACTTGCGTGCTTCTTCTGAATGTTCTGGTGTTCTCCTCCCACCTTCTCATGTTCCGGTGCCCGATCCTAGTCCTAGCCCCATTGCTGTTTCTCTATGCTCCTCAGTGCCTCGTCCTAGCCCCATTGCTGTCTCTCTATGCTCCTCAGTGCCTCCTCCGCAACTTCCTCAGCCTCCTACTACTAATGAGACAACTGACGGAGAGCCACCATTAAAAAAGAAAAAAACATATAAATTCGTGGACTCATGGAAACAGAATCATAAGTGGCTAAAGTATGATGGTGAACTGAACATCATGAAATGCGAGTGGTGTGAACTATTTGATAAATCTGGAAAAAATATTTCCTTCCGGGATGGGTGTTCATCATTTAGAAAGGCAAATGTAGAGTTTCATGAGTCATCTGATTTACATGAGGCATCCAGAAAAGCATTGTTTGCTCACTCTATAACCCCTGCAGAGCAGCCATTAATGAAACTTGTCCAAAAAATGGAAGAAAAAGAATTTGAACAAATGAAGGTTCTTTTCAGAACAACTTTTTTCTTGCTAAAAAAGCACAGCCTTTTACTGATTTAAAAGATGAAATAAACTTATTACATGCGAATGGGGTCTCTGTCAGTGACACCTACTGCAATGACAAACAAGCGAGAGTATTCACGGAATATATTTACAAAGATAAGATGGAAGATCTTATCACATTGGTGAAATCGCAAGATTTCTTTTCTATTTTGTCAGATGGCTCAACGGACAAAAGTATTACAGAAGAGGAGGTAGTTTATCTCCGCATCTTGGAGAAGGGCATCCCTGTTACTAAATTTGTAGCACTTAAGCCTCTTGAAAAGGCAGACGCAGAACGTATAACATTAATATTACAAAATACCATGGAAATTGACCTCCAAATACCAGACTGGAGAAATAAGTTGGTTGCTTGTTGTTTTGATGGGGCATCAGTCATGACGGGCAGCAAAACAGGAGTAGCCACAAGGCTGAAAGAGGAGGCCAGACTTTTATAAGTGGTGCACTCCTGTGCACAAAGACTTGAGTTGGTCACTAAATATGTGATCAAGGGGACACCCCTGTACTCCGCGGTGGAGGATTTGCTTTCCTCACCGCACAGTTTCTATAAGCACCCTGCTTTAAACTGGTCAGGCTTACAGGCTGCGGGGGAGGCACTGGGCATCAAAGTACTGCACCCTGTAAATACTGGAGGAACAAGGTGGCTGCCACACCACCAGCGTGCTGTTAAAGTGATGCAGACAAATTGTCCGGCTACTGTTACACATCTGGAGGACCTATCAGGAAATGGTACAGGGGATAAAAGAGAAAAGGCCACTGCAATTCTGAAGCAGATAAAATCACCTAAGGTATTGTATTTCATCAACTTCCTAGAATTCTACATAGCAGTCATGTCCAGACTAACGCTGACATTCCAGCAAAATAACTTAACGGTAGACTCTGTGCAAACTAAAGTTCTGTCTCTCATGAAGAAACTAAAAACTCTTAGATTCAGAGACTACTGATTGCCTTGAAACAGGAATCAGTATTGCAGATGGTAAGCTGCATTACAAAGGTGTGGAGCTCAGTTCCTCTGGTTCAGCAAGACGCAGCAGCAGATCAGATCCTGACGAGGATGCAAACAGTGCCAAGAGTAGCGTAGTGTCTATTGTAAAGAAAGTGCTGGATTCCACATTAAATCAAATGGAAATTTGTTTTTCTGAATTTGTCAGTGATCCTGTCATTACTGAAATGGGAATTTTCAACTTGTCTAACTCTGAAGATTCCTTGGCAGAGTATGGAGATGCAGAAGTCAAGTCATTATGTTTGCTTGCATGCATGTGCAAGAAACATAGTGCCATCATCCGAGTTTTCGGAGGTGTGTCACCCCCTCTTCCAATTCAGTCAGTGTGTTGGCAGGCGCGGCGCCAGTCCACCAATGCATGCTGGAGCTGCTCATGACAGCTCCAAAATGCAGGCGCAGTTGAAAGGGGAGCCACGCTTCACTGAGCAGCGATAAGATATTGCCTGCTCCGCGCGCAGCTCCACACACACACACACACACAAACACACGCGACGCATACTGCATGCTGCCCCCCACGACACACGATAGTCGACGGGGTGCCCAATCCCCTGTCGGCTGTGCTGCTCCCCCACAAAGTTTTTCACATGCCACGCTGGATGCCCACCCCAGCGTGGCAACTCATAGATAGCCGACGGGGTGCCCAATCCCCGTCGGCTCCATTGTCCTCACCCCCAGTACTGGGTGCCATGCTGGGAGCCCACCCCAGCGTGGCAATAGATGCTATGGCAGATGGGGTGCCCAATCCCCGTCGGCTCCACCGCCCCCAACCAGCCGTCCTTGTGCCACGCTGGAGCCCACCCCAGTGTGGCAAATGTGCCGCCACAATTTAAAAAAACAACCTGTAAATTGCAAACGGTCCCACGCAGTCTCCGCCCCCCACAACCCGCACTCCACCCACTGCGCACCCTATCTCCCCACACCCCCCCTCACCCCATACTTACCTCCAGAGTCCGGCGCGACGATCTTCGGTGGACCGGGAACACGTCTGCACTCTTCAAAGCCGACCGCGAACTGAGGAAATGCCGGTAAGCTGTATAATGGGATAGATAGGGTTTTTTCAACTTTGTTGCATCTCTCAGGCATTTTTTGGAATTTTTGCACCAAATTTTCAACATGGGGTTTTTGGGACCCCTTCTCGTGAATGCTGTCACTGTCATGGCGTTATTCGGGCCCGAAGGGTGATTTTGCAGTCACGCGACGAAATCACCTTTCGGGACCGATGTAACGAAATGACACTGCCAGTGTTCATAAGGTGGCTCTCAAGAACCCATTTTGAAAATTTGGTGGAAAATTCAAAAACGACTGCTTTTCAAGCGCGTTTTGCGCAATTCCTACGCACGCCGTAAGTTCGCGAACTTTCAATATTTTCACCCAGATTTTCAATATTGCCATTTTACCACACCTTCTTATGAGCAGTACAGCTGTCATTTTCACATCTCACCCAAAACGTGTTTCCGCCATGTAGCTCTACAATGGCGCAGTCGGTGTGGCGTAAATCAATGTATCGGACAAATTAAGAAAATCACAGTGACACTGTTCATGAGCAGAGGTCTTAAAATGGTTATGTTGAAAATTTGGTGAAAAATCCTAAATGACTGTTTTACGAGCTGCATTGCGCAGGTCCCAGCACGCCGTAAGTTCGCGAATTTTCAATATTTTCACTCCAGATTTTCAACATTGCCATTTTACCACACCTCCTTATGAGCAGTACAGCTGTCATTTTTCACATCTTGCCCAAAATGTGTTTCCGCCCATGTAGCGCACAATGGCGCAGTCGATGTGCGAAATCAATGTATGGGACACATTAAGAAAATCACAGTGACACTGTTCATGAGCAGAGGTCTTAAAATGGCTATGTTGAAAATTTGGTGAAAATTTTAAAATGACTGTTTTACGAGCGCGCTATGCAATTCCTATGCATGCTCGTAAGTTTGCGAATTTAATATTTTCACTCCAGATTTTCAACATTGCCATTTTATTACACTTCCTTATTAACAGTACAGCTGCCATTTTTCCTATGCCGCCCAAAATGTGTTTTCGCATATGTAGCGCACAATAGTGCTGTTGGTGTGCGAAAGCAATGTTTGGGACAGATTAAGAAAATCACAGTTACACTGTTCATGAGCAGAGGTCTTAAAATGGCTATGTTGAAAATTTGGTGATAAAAGTCCATAAAATGACTGTGTTACGAGTGAGCATTGCGCAGTTTCCACGCACCCTTGTAAGTTTATGACTTTGTAATATTTTAAGTCCAGATTTTCACCAGTGGCATTTTTCCACACTTCCTTATTTACAGCACAGCTGTCATTTTTCACAACATGGCCGAAGTGTGTTTTCACACTTTCAGCGCAGAGATGCATGGTCGCTGTGGGAAATCATTGTTCGGGACAGATAAAGAAAATCACAATGACACTGTTCATGATCGGAGGCACCAAAATGCCTGAGTTGACAATCTGCTGTAAAAATCCCCAACCTAATTATATTACGGGTGTGCGTTGTACAGTTTCTATGTACGCTCGTGACTTCACCATTTTTTTTAATATTTTTACTGCAGATTTGCAACATTGCCATTTTTTACACCTCCCCATGAACAGTACAGCTGTCATTTTTTACATCCTGTTCGGAATGTTTTTGCACCTGTGGTGCTAAATGCCGTAGTCGCTGTGCATAAGCAACTTTCCGCTAACAAACTGATATTCCCTGTTTATGAGGTGGGGTCACAAAAAAAACAAGTTGAAAATTTGAAGTGAAAATACCAACGAATGCCTGAGGTATTAGGGTTTCCAACCATAACGCCCAACCCTGTAGAGAATGACAGGCATCAGGGGTGTTACTTGGAATTCTTGCCTGTAATGCTCATACCATTCCACACCCTGCAGCCAGTGAGAGGCATCGAGGTACGCCTTGGACTCTTCGGCCCCAAAGTTCACCCCATTTTCCTATATCGCACCCATCTCACCGTATTTCCTAATGGAATGGGGTGCGCATAAGGGCCAAAGACCCCAAGGAACACCGTGACACTTGTCAGTGTCTACAGGGTGGGGTGTGGTGAAATGGCGTGGCCGTTATGCCGGACGACCCAAAGGCACACCCCAATGCCTGTCACTCTCTGCAGGGTGGTGGTGGGGTTGGCTTCAGTTCAATACTTCACTGCCATTCCTATTACGCAGCTCTGTAACGTCTACGCTACCACTGCCAATGCCAGCAAGCAAAAATTCGGCATTGACAAATGCTTGTTATTTTCTTACTACACTGACATTCTGGAACCAAAGGGGTACAGTGCTGTTTCAGCATTCTTGCAGCGGTCGGAACTGAAAGCATATGTCCACAACATAAATGCAGCTTACCATCCACCTTTAGATTCCACTACTATGTGGGGTAGAGTTCTCTCGGAAGAAAGGGATCACCTCAAAGATATTCTAGCTTTGCTGAAAATATTTCTTATAATTCCATCTTCAACTGCAGAATGTGAACGAGGTTTCTCGTTAATGCCTCAAATAAAAAATGACTGAAGGGCAAACCTGAGACCACAGACTGTGTCAGTTTTAATGGCCATTAATCTGAGCAGTGAGACAGTGTCCACATACTCACCAGACAATGCCATAGCTAGGTGGGGGACATCAGGAAAGAGAACAAGGAGACCTCAGATTGCTCCTTATGGTTCAAGAAAAGAGGAAGAAAAAGGCTGGGAAAGTGAAGAAGACACTGAAATGTAGAACAGTATATAAATATACTACAGTTGTTCCATATACTACTATTTCAAAATTCAGTATCTTTTTTTCATTTTTTTCTCATTTTTGTCTACCCAGTGCAGGCAGCCTGACTGGGGTGCATGTAACTTTTGTCGCCACATGCACCGTAGTGCAGGTACTGCAAAAAGTTAATTTTTACCCGTCACGGAACCGAGGTACCAGTCAGCATGCAGCGACTGAATTATCCTAATAGCGTTAGCAATCTCCTCAGCAGTAGGAACCGGCAGATTTGCTGGTTACAGTTCTTTCCCTGAGTGCTTCTCCTTTTTCCTTTTAGCAGATGTTGCCGGTTCAGTGGCAGGCTCTGTGGTATGCTTTCTACCCAAGGAACCCTCACCCTTGTCAGATGGCTGTTTGTCCAATTCCTTGGGTTTTTCATTAGAGAGAGAAGGAGTCTGTTTATTGGAACCTGGGTCAGCAGCCTTATCGGACATCTTCTCCATCAGTCGGTTTAACTGCCTATCAAGCGTTGACTGGGGAAAGTTTTTACAAATTTCACAGTCTGCATTCAGGTGGTCAAACACTAAGCAGAAAACACAAATTAAATGCGGGTCAGCGTTAGCAAATGGGTCACCACACTCTGTACAATGCTGAAAACCCATAGGGCCAGTTATTTCCTTGAGTAGTGGCATAACATAAGAGAAAACCCTTAAAACTGGGTTTCTCTGAGTCAGATACACACACACACTAATAAACAAAAGACTTCTCTTTTTTGGGGGTCGGTTCAGCAACCAATGAGAGAACCGAGAGTTACTACGGTTCCCTTCACAAATTAAATATAAATAAGAAACTGTTCAGAGAAGTAGATTTTAAAGCAATTTACCTTAGAAAATAGAAAAAAAATCTGGTTTCTTCCCGGTTATGATGAACTAGCAAGGAACCGCAAAACTTACTGGAATAACAGTACATCTAGACTAATCTACCTTTACAGCCAAGGACAGTGCTTTAAAAATGAAAAGAAATAAACAGTACTTTTTACAAGAAAAAAAATCTTCATGAAAAGTGAAGGAGAGCCCTCTGAGGTGTCGTACTTGAGCAACTGGAGTAAAGAATCTGACGGTTGCAGGATGTATTCCAGGGACAGTGGTTTAAAAACTGAGCTTGAGCCTAGCATTCCAACATTAGCATAGGTTCTATTAATCATTTTGGCTCTGGGGCAGTCCTATGGTGAGACCATACTACATATGTCAAAATACAGTAAGATTTCCTAGGGTTTGAAAGACACTTTATCACAGTATATTGTGGTATATCATGCTGCTTGATATGCGGCCACGGTGTTAATCTAGAAACATGCCAAGGTATTTGTAGCAAGTTACAAAGCCAATAGGGTCACCAGATGTGGAGTGTGTCTCTATGTCAGGTGGGGCACATCTCAGCCAACAGTTAGAGCAAAACAGCAAAGAAATGGTTTTCTTGTGGTTCATAGCTAGCTGACTGAACAAGAACCACTTTTGTAAATTGACAAAGTCTAGCTGGAGTGCCTCCCATATGGAAGAGGACGAGGATCCAGAGGAGAAAATGAAAGTTCTTGTCTACATACATATGAGATTTACAGAAGTTTGAGTAACTAGGAAGCTTGTTTATGAAGACCGAAAACAGGAGGGAAGAGACTGGCCACATTCTTACCAGCCCAGCCTAGAGGTTAGAGTAACGAGCTGTGAACAAGCTTGGTACATCCAGCACACCAGACCTGGGTTTGATTCTCACAACCTCCACTTGCATACTTTGTGACTCTGAGCAAGTCACTTAACCGGCCAGTGCTACCAGGTCGCCTCTGAAAACAGGCACTTGTGCCTAGTGGGCCTTAACCGGTTAACAAAGACTAGAACAAAATAAATAAATAATCTAACTATCTAGAATGGTTCCTTGATGACAGACATTAGTGCTAAGGGAGCCAGTAGGGCTCTAAACTGCCAGACTAACCAGGTCCAAGGACCACAGATTTCTTGCCCACTCCAGAAATAGAAGGCTGCACCAACCATGAGTGCAACAGATATTCATTTTTTTTATTTTTTGTTAAAAACAGAAGAGATGTTGCATACAAAACAGTGAATATTACCCTGAAAGAACAAGAGGCACGGTTTGTGTAATAACAATTTAAATATTGGCCAAGAAATAGTTTAAGTCCCGTTCAACAGCGAAATCTTCTCCATTAT
Source organism: Neoceratodus forsteri (assembly GCA_016271365.2). Lineage (NCBI taxonomy): Eukaryota > Metazoa > Chordata > Ceratodontiformes > Ceratodontidae > Neoceratodus > Neoceratodus forsteri. The sequence goes on along the minus strand of CM057453.1, from coordinate 457,272,108 downwards.
AAGTCCATGTCCATCATAGTCCAAGGTATCTCTAGGACAATGTCTTGGGATCTGGATTGCATGTTAAAACATAAATCTGGCCCGCAACATGTCGAAAAGAATAAACATCAATATCACAAAGGACAAAAGACATTAAGCTGAACTCAAACAGTGTACACCTTTAAGGGACAAAAGTTTCATCCATAGCAATAATATACTGTACTTAGCCCTGCCACTTGGCCTGGAACTGGGGTAATCAATTCCTAATTTAAAAAGGTCCTTGTTTCCATGGTACATTTAATATTAACAATTCCCAACCACTACTCCATCAAGGGGGAATCTTCTGCATCCATAGCCACGTAATGACCTTTTTTGCTGAAGAACATAAATGGGAACCATGGAGGAGTGGCCTAAATGCACTCCACTTGGAGTACAGCTCTCAGGGACGCAGGTGTCTGCATTCTTTATGCACATTTTGTGCTTCAGGGCACACAGCGTTTATCCCCAAGAGTCCCGAGACGCTCAGCAATACAGGCCCAGGAGTCCTTTTCTCCTTGATGTTATCCCTCTGGTTATGCACCCGAGTATCCCATTTGCCTTCACAGCTGCCTTCCTACACTGTTCAGAGCTGTTCATTTTTGCATCTATTGTCACCCCAAGATCCCTTTCTTCCCTGGCGACCATCAGCTTCACCCCCGAGACTGTAGTCATGCCCTGGGTTCCTAGACCCCAAGTGGAGTACACTGCACTTCTTGGTGTTGAAATTCAGCTGCCAAGTGTGCGACCACCTTTCCAGTGTCTCCAAGTCCTCCTGCAGTGTTCTGCTTCCCTCCTCCCTGCCTACCACTGCCCCCAGTTTGGAGTCATCCGCTAATAGACTCAGTCTGTTCCTAACTCCAACCCCGATATCAGAAAAAAAACGAGTAAAATAGGACCGGTCCCAACACCGACCCCTTGGGGACCCCATTTATGACCCTTCTTGGAGATGAGAGCTGACCCCCAACCACTACCATTTGAAACCTATCCTTTATCCAATTCCCAATTAACCCCAGTATCTTCCCCCTCCCTACGCCAAACTCCTCAGCTTGTCCAGCAATCTACAGTGAGGCACCGCGTCAAAAGCTTTACTGAAGTCCAGGTACAGGACGTCCATCAGTTTCCCCTGGTCAAGAGACCTGGTGACCTAGTCATAGAATTTGACCAGGTTCGTCTGACACGATCTTCCCTGGACGAACCCATGCTGGTGTTTATCCTGGCAACCATGGGCCTCCAGGAACTCCACTATCCTATCCTTTAAGATGGACTCCCGCAGCTTTCCCACCACTGATGTCAGACTGACCGTCCTGTAGTTACCCGGCTCCTCCCCTGGACCCCCTTTATGTAGAGGCACAACATTGGCCTCCTTCCAGTCCAGGGGTACCCAACCTGTTTGAAGAGAGGAGTTGAATAAATCCGTCAGTGGTGCAGCCAGGACATCTGCGAGCTCCATTAATACCCTGGGGTGAATCCCATCTGGACCTGGGGCCTTGTCCCCCCCCACAGGGACTTAAGTGCCTTTGTCACCCACTCCAAGGGTATCTCCCCATCATTGAGTGCCCCCAACCACCACCCCCAACATACCACAATCCCTCTGAGAAGTCAGTTCCCCAACCTCCCTAGTGAAGACCAAGCAGAGTACTCACTGAGTTCTTCTGCTTGCTCCACTGCTTCCTCAGTCCAGCCATTCTCAATTTTTAACCTATCAATCTGCCCCCCCCTTTTTGCCTTCCTCCCCTTCCTGATATATCTGAAAAAACTCTTTTCTCCCTCTTTGATCCCCTGCGCCAACCGTAGTTCCTTGTCTGCCTTGGCTGCTCTTACCACCCTTCCTGCCTGTCTGGAGATCCTCTGGTACACTTCCCTGTCTGCCTCCCTAACAGACCACCTGAATCTTCGGAAGGCTATCCTTTTTTCTCTTACCACCTGCTGTACCTCCCTGATCCACCATCTGGGATTTCTAGCCCTGACAGTCTTGTGGACTTCCCTAGTGCAGGCTTTAGTGGCCTCCAGAAGACCTCCCTTTATTAATTCCCACTTGCTCTCCATGTTCATACCCGACCGTGTCCCACCTAGGTGCCTCCCCAGGATTGCCACCATGCCCTTGAAATCAGCTGCCCTGAAATCCACTACCATTGTCTTGGTTCAGTTTCCAATCCTGCCCATGTCTAGGGTGAAGCAAATAGTGGCGTGGTCGCTCCCAGCCAAAGGGTCTTCCACAATCAGATCCCTAACCAAGTCCCCGTCCATCAGCACCAAGTTCAGAATGCGTCCCTCTCTGGTGGGTTGCCCCACCAGTTGGGATAGGAACGCATCCTGAAGGCGCTGCTCTCTTGCTGACGATGACGCCATGGTCTCCCAGTCTGCCCCAGGCATGTTCAAATCCCCCAACACCACTGTCTTACCCCTGCCCAAGCTGCAGTGGAATCTCAGGTTCACCATTAATTCCTTGTCAAGATCTTCTGACTGGGTAGGTAGCCTACACACCACCCCCAGCCTGACCCTCCTATCCCTAGTATCCTTCAAGGTAACCCACAGAGCTTTGATACACTCTTCAGCAGTCTCCTCCCTGCTACATTGAATATCATGCTTAACTTACAGAGCCACCCCTCCCCCGCCTTTACCCATTGTCCTGTCCCTCCAAAGTACCGTGTACCCAGGAATATTCACCTCCCAGTCGTGGTGCTGCGTGGTCCACGTCTCAATGACTGCAGCCTCATCCACTCTCTCTCCTCAGTCATCAATGCCTGCAATTCGGGACCACCCTCCACCCTTCCTTATTTACACCCCCCTCCGCAATAAAGGATAGACAGTAACTGAATGCTTTGGTGGTGGCAAGGAGTTGCTGTGCAAACCAGGAGGTCAATGATAGCCTCAGAAAACAGCCCAGCAACCCTATGGAGTAAAGCAGCAATCGCACTGGTAAGTGCATGTTGTCCTGCGCTGCTACCATTCTGCTTGAGCTGTGTGGACTGTCAGGAAGGTATTGTTTAATAAGAGTCAGTCTGACTCTGAAATACTTGCTGGCACACTCGGTGCTGAATTTCTTGAGCTGGGGGTGGGGGGGGGGCGTGATCAGGTTTCACACACAGCTGTGGGGAGGTTGAGAACAGAGCTCACACACAGAGGGGACAGTTAGATCTGCAGTTGGGAGCCAAGGGCTTTTTTCTGTGGTTCTGTGGAGTTGGGAAAACAGCCTGCAGGGTTTTATTTAATTCCACAAACTGATTAGCGTTTTGCTCATAAAAGTGCTAAAACATTGTGAAAATGCATAGCACTTGCCTCACTGTGTTTAACAAACATAACACTTCTAGAAAACCTATATAAATAATTTCTGTACAGTTAGCATTGTCCCAAGAAAAAAAACTGCTAATCAATTATTTAAAACCCTGGCCTGTGCCCTGTAGTCCATTATCACTATATCTGGATTCTGTTTGCAAGTTTTGTTATGTAACAAAAAAAAAACAACATCACTACCACTACTGTACTGACTTTTTTTACATAACACAGCTTGCAAACAGAATCCAGATACAGTAATAATTCCACATTATTTTTTGAATTTTTGCAAAAATGTTCTTTCATTTTGCGTTCCGAGACGCCACCCCCATACTGACTCCACCCCCAATGGTTGACCCACCCCCATTTACTACCATTCTCTATTTCCAGGCAATGGAGAACATTTAATTAGTCATAAAGTTTATTACACATGTCTTCAAAAATATAAACACTTAGGCCCTGTCCAGACTAGCAATGAGCTGTAAAAACGTTTTTTAAAAGTTACCGTTCAATCCGTTTCTGTGCGTCCACACTGAATAGCTGAATCGGTTTTGAAACCGTTACCGAGCATCTGCATTGGTGTATGTCATCCATTTTCTGGTACTGTTTTCAAAAACGTTATAGTCTTCCGGAGGTGACCCCCAGCCACCTATATCCTAGCAATCAGCGCTGCACTACACGCTGCGACGCACGGTCCCATAAGATCCCATAAGGCATTGCGGCATCTCCATGTACACAGACCACTGACATGAAGGCGCCTGATTTAAACACTGCTGTTTTGCTCTGCCTGAATCGCTGGTTCATAAAGCGGCAGCTAGTGATGAGGGAGAGACAACATCGTCGGGTAGCACGCCACTTGCAGGCACATAGATTTCAACAGATGCAGCAGCACACTATTGCTGCTGTGAGCGACCTGCTTCTCTCAATAACACTGAACACTGTGACAGTCGACAGAGTAGCGTGGGGACATCCAAGGTCCACTGACTGGTGGGAGCAGATAGTGCTTTCTTCTTGGACCGATGAGCAATGGCTCAGTAATTTCTGCATGTCTAAACAGACTTTTACAGCTTTGTGCACAGAACTGAGCCCACACATAAAGCGGTCCGACACAGTACTGTGCAAGGCTATTGAAGTGCAGCGATGGGTTGTCATTACCTTGTGGTGCCTTGCCACCAATGTGGAATATCGAACCCTAGGGCATCTGTTCGGGGTTGGCAGATATACTGTCGGGGAGACAGTAATCGATGTGTGCAAGGCCATTGTCTGTGTCACACTACCCAAGGTGATCCGAATACATAATGTGCCAGACATCATACAGGGGTTTGAGAGTGAGTGGGGTTTCCCCAATTGTGGGGGCAATTGATGGGACCCACTTCTAATTATGTTACCTCCTGGTAATGCCCGTGAATTCTACAACAGGAAATCCCACTATTCTGTAGTGATGCAGGCTCTGGTTGACCATAAATTTAGTTTTCTGGACATTAACGTTGGATGGCCTGGCAAGGTTCACGATGCTCGGGTGCTCAGAAAGAAAAAATTACTCACCTTAGTAATGTTGTTTCTTCTAATGGAGTCTTGCTATATTATGACTGATGCAGTTTGTCCCACCATTAGAACTGCTCCGGAGGTGAAAGAGTTAACTCCCATGCAGTGCATGGAACTTAGAGCGCGAGCTCGGTTAGAGAAGCTCTGTCAGGGTAATTTCAAACCGAAACCGTCAGATCTTTACGAGCAAAACTCACTAAGGCTCTGTGTGGAAGCTGTAACCTACACTAGCCAACTGGCTACTAAAATATTCACACATTTTCCTGGTCCCAACACCAAGACTCAAGTCAGGGGACCAGAAACAATAAGATAAAATAAATAAAACACAACACCCAAACACCCCAACAAGAAGGGGTGGAAAACATAAAAGGGGCATCAATAAGTGCCAACAGTGGACTGCCCACCCCATACCCAAAGTAGAAGTTCTGAGAGGGGCAGGCTGGGGGAGGTCATAATATAGCAAGACTCCATTAGAAGAAACAACATTACTAAGGTGAGTAATTTTTTCTTCAAACAACATGAAGTCTTGCTATATTATGACTGATGCAGACTACACAGCAGTACCTCCATGGATGAGGGACAGAAACTACTTAGGGAATAGGCTCTGAAGCACGGCTGTGCAAACCGAGCATCCTCCTGGCCTGGATATCCAGGGAGTAATGCTTGGTGAAAGTGTGTACTGTTTTCCAAGTAGCTGCTTGACATATCTCCAAGATAGGGATGTCTCTGGCAGCAGCTAGAGGTGCAGCTGTACCTCTGGTAGAGTGAGCCCTCAGGCCTGAAGGGGAACCTTACCCAGTTTTTGATAGCAAAATTGGATACAAGAGACAATCCACCTGGCAATGTATCTCTTAGTGACAGGTCTCCCTTTCCCAACCTCACCATAAGTGAGAAATAGTTGGAGGGAGTCAAACCTGTGACCCTTGGTACGCTCTATGTAGTAACTTAGGGCCCTCTTAACATCTAAGCTGTGCAGCCTCCTCTCACCAGAGGAGGAATGGTCAGTGAAGAACACTGGAAGTGAAATAGATTGGTTAAGGTGGAAATCCAAAACCACTTTAGGCAAAAACTTCCTGTTAGTCCTGAGGACTACCTTATCCCTGTGAAAGAAAATAAAGTCAGTCTCCACTGATAAAGCCTGTAACTCACTTATGCGCCTGGCAGAAGTGATGGCTACTAGAAATACCGTTTTCCAAGTCAAATACTTAAGCTCTGCCGAAGACAGAGGCTCAAAGGGGGGTTGCATCAGCTGAGCAATGCAAACATTAAGATACCAAGCAGGGGCAGGGTCCCTGAATGGAGGATTGGTATGAAGCAATCCCTTAAGAAACTTGGAAAATACAGAGTGAGCAGAAAGAGAAGAGGGCTTCCCTGCTGAAATGAAAGCAGAGACAGCTGCCAAATGCACTTTCAGGGTAGCTGGTCTCAGTCCCAAAGAATTAAGATGGACCATATAGTCCAAAACAGTGGGTAAATCAGCAGATTCCGGGGAAATATGTTTCCCAGAACACCATATGGAAAACCTTTTCCACTTGGAGTTATAGGTAGCCCTGGTGGAAGGCTTCCTAGAAGCTTTCAAGATTTCGAGAACACCCTGAAAAGTTGTAGATCAGCAAACTCTAACTCCTCAAGAGCCAGGCCTTGAGGTTGAGGATTGAGATTCGGATACCAGACTCTCCCCTGAGCACAGATTAACAGATTGTGGTTCCTGGGGAGACACAGGGGAAGATGGACTGCTAAGGACAGAAGGAGTGGGTACCAGGGCTGCCTGGCCCAGTCTGGAGCAATCAGGATCATCTTGCAGGGCTGAGACCTGATTTTGACTAGCACCTTGAACAGGAGAGGGAAGGGGGAAGGCATAGAGAAACTTCCCTTCCCAATCGAGGAGAAAGGCATCCAGGGGGACTGAGCCCAACACTGGGGCCTGCAACAAAAAGTGGAAGTTGATGATTGTCTGGGGCTGCAAAAAGATCTATCTGAGGATGCCCCATCTGGCAAAAACTATCCCCAGTACTAGGGATCCAGTGACCATTCGTGATGGCCCTGGGAAATCCTGCTGAGAGCATCTGCCAGACATTGTCCTTGCCTGGGAGGTGAACTGCTATGAGGGAAGTGTTCAGGGAATAAGCCAGAGACCACTTCATCGCCTCGTGCACAAGGCCGAAGACCGAGTGCCCCTTGTTTATTGATGTACCACATTGTAGTGGTGTTGTCTGTTCTGACCTGTACCACCTTGTTCTGAACAGATGCAGAAAACCTGAAGTGCTAGAAAACAGCTCTGAGTTCCAACAGATTGATGTGGAGCAGAGATTCCTGAGGGGACCATAACCCCTGGGTGGAGAGGTCACCCATGTGAGTTCCCCATCCCAAGAGGGACGCATCTCTAGTAAGGGTCAAGGAGTGGGATAGAGGGATGAAGGGCACCCCTTGTCTCAGATTGCTCTGATCCTGCCACCACTGAAGGGCCTGGATCAGGGTTCGAGTCACAGGGATTAACTTGGATAGGGGATCTCTTCTTTGAGACCAGAAGGCTCTCAAATGGAACTGAATGTCCCTCATCTGAAATCTTGCTCCTTGCACTACAGCTGTGGAAGTAGCCATGTGTCCTAGGAGCTGCAGGAAATGCCTTGCTGGTTCGAGAGACCTGCAGAGTGAAGGACGAGGCCAGGGCCACCAAGGTCCTTACCCTTTCTAGGGGAAGGAAGGCTCTGGCCTGCTTTGTGTCCAGTTCTGCGCCTATAAAGGTGAGTACCTGGACAGGTTCCAGAACTGACTTTGGAAGATTGAGAAGAAAGCCCAGAGAGGTAAGCAGCTGCTGGGTAACTTGCAGGTGTGATTTGACCTGGTCTGGAGACTGACCCACAATGAGCCAGTCATCCAGGTAGGGAAAGATGGCAATCTTTTGCCTTCTTAGATAAGCAACTGCTACTGCCAGACATTTTGTGAATACCCTTGGGGCAGAGGTAAGGCCGAAGGGCATTGCTCTGAACGGATAATGGCCTGAGGGCAGTTCGAATCTGAGGTACTTTCAATGGGAGCTTCTGATAAGAACATGGAAGTAGGCATCCTTGAGGTCCAGGGAAGCTAGCCAGTCCCCTGGCCTTAGGGAGGGTAAAATCATTCCCAGAGTCACCATTTTGAATTTTGGTTTTAAAAGGTGCTTGGTCAGATATCTTAGGTCCAGGATGGGCCGCCACTCCTGTCTTTTGGGGTAAGGAAGTACCTGGAGTACAGACCTTGCCCTGGTGTAGGGGAGAAACCCTTTCTACAGCTCTGAGAGCCAGGAGGTTGAGACTTCTGTTTCAAAGCAAGAGTCTCTAAAGGGTTTGCAGGTGGAAAGGATCTGATTCTCATCTTTGGAAATTTTTGAAGCTGAGAACCAGACCCTGGCTCACTACTTCCAGGACCCACCTGTCTGATGTTAAAGACTCCCAGTCCTGGACGAAGTAAGCCAGCCTGCCCCCAACAGGTAATGGAGAGCCGACCCTGGGCATCCCATCCCAGGGTGCCTGTTTGGCAGTGGCTTTAGGCTAAGGGGTGGGAGCATGCCTGCTCGTACCCCGTCTGCCTCTCCCTCTGAAGAACCCCCTCTGAACATAGGCTGAAGAGGAGGCCTGGGTCTGGTAAAAAGGCCTGTGAAAAGGCCTGCCCCTACCCCTGGGGGGCTGCCTCTGAGGAGTGGCTTGCCGCTCCTTGGCTTGTGCACTCCTATAAGTGGTTCTATATTCATCCATTTTCTTCATATAATTCTCTGTCTGCTCCCCAAACAGAGAATTTCCCACCACAGGAAAATCCATAGCCTTAGACTGGGTATCCTGTGACAAAGTAGTACACCTGAGCCAGGCAAATCTACGAAAAGCCACAGATGTAGCCATGACTCTAGAGGATACATCATTAGAATCCACTGCAGCATGGAATTGCACCTTAGATGCCTCAATACCATCAGCAGCCACCTGCTCCAGCTCCTTTGCAAGCTGGCCAGGGGCCTGTTTAGCTAAGGCCATGACAGTATCCCATCTAGATTTTTGGTATCTACTTAACATAAGCCATATAGTTTGCTTGTCTGAGTCCCAAGGGCTGCCATGTAGGATTTTGGCCATGGCATCAATCTTCCTGGAGTCCTTGTCAGGAGGATGAAGCCAGGGGAATATTAGCTTTATCACAGGCTGCAGCCTGAACTACCCCAACATGACTGCATTGCTGTGAAAGAAATTCTGTATCAGGACCTGACAAAGTGTACCTCCTGTCCATCTTTTTATCCACAGGAGGCACAGAATTAGGAGCTTTTAAAATTTTTATTGTTTGTTTCCTAAAAGATTTATGTAAAGGGATAGACAATCTCCTGGACTCTGGGATATCCATCATCTCTACAAAGTCAGGCTCCTCTTGCTCATCCAAAGCCTCCTCTAAAGGAAGCTGGAGGGTTTCAGCAACTTTTTTATAAAACAGAAAATGAGAAGGGGACTCAGCAAGCCTAGGGGAGATTCACCTAAAGGTCTGTCTGGGAGATATCCGTTCAATGGGCACATCCAGACTTTCAAAGTCACATTCACACATCATAATCATCCTCCCCTCCTCTGGTTCATAAAACTCCTCTCTATCATATTCTTGAACGGTGGACGAGCCAAACCGACCTTTGCCAGATAGTGGCGGTTCGGAGGGAACCGGGGAAGTGACTGGACAATCTGTATTGCCCTGGCTATCTCTGCAGCAGTTGGAGAAGGGATTTTGGGCTCCACACCTGCTGACTTTCTAGTTCTCTTTGCTGGAACTGGCTCCTCAGAGTCAGCTTTCACGTTGCCGAGGAAGTCTGGCCCTGGTCAGAGGCACTCCCTCAGGTTCGGTTGGCACCAGGCGGGCTGCTCATCGGGTCAGCGGACTTTTTGCCTCTCGTTCCCTGAGCCTACCAACTCTCTTATCTAGGGTAGCTGCAGGGAAATTCTTGCAAATCTGGCAGTCTGCATTGAGGTGGTCAAACCCCAGACAATAAACACATGTGGTGTGTGGGTCAGCCTTGGCAAAGGCTTCCCCACAAACACTACAGTGTTGAAACCCAGTGGGCCCGGTTTTTCTTTTGGGTTTCTCAGACATAATGCCAGCCTAACCAAAAACTTGCCCTTTTGATGGCAGTGCCAGGCAAGACACCTTTATTGGTTCCCAACCGTGTCATGGGTCGTGGAAAAAAACGTAATGAAATCCGTTTTTTTTAGAACCGATAAGAACCGAGAACCGCACTCTAACAAGCCTTAAAAAGCTTCAGAATGAAGTTTAAATGCAATCTGATCGGTTCAAACCGAACCGATAAACATTTACAAGTTCCACACAGAAAACCTATCTATTACTTATAATACCATAGACAGAGCTTGAACCGATCGGTTTGCGGTTAAAATAAAGAATATCGCGGTTGAATTTAACTGAGAAAAAACACTTTAAACCGAGAAAATGAACCGAGCAGCAGGAGGAATCTCCGGAGCGACAGTGAGGCGGAGTAAAGAATCTGACGGTTTCGGTTTGAAATTACCCTGACAGAGCTTCTCTAACCGAGCTCTCGCTCTAAGTTCCATGCACTGCATGGAAGTTAACTCTTTCACCTCCAGAGCAGTTCTAATGGTGGGACAAACTGCATCAGTCATAATATAGCAAGACTTCATGTTGTTTGAATAGTAAATTATACAAGCTAGGACAGAGTGGTCAGCTGTTCCCTTCTATGCCTCGAGACATCAACGGGGTCAGTGTACCAGTTGTGATATTGGGAGACCCAGCCTATCCTCTTCTGCCTTGACTTATGAATCCCTATTCTGATTTTGGAAATGACCTTCGCCGTAATTTTAACTACCGTCTGAGCAGGGCCCGAATGGTAGTGGAATGTGCCTTCGGCAGACTGAAAGGCCGTTGGAGATGTCTACTCAAGAGAAATGAATATGCCATTCAGAATGTCCCTTATGTGATAGGAGCCTGCTATTCATTGCACAACCTTTGTGAGGATAAGTCAGAGGCCTTTCTGGCAAGTTGGGTCTCAGAAGCCGAGTGCTGCCAGTTCCCTCAACCAGCTGACCAAGACTGTCTTCTCCCAGGTGAATTATCTGTGGGAGCCATGAATCGCCAGACCACTAATATACGGGATGCACTAGCAGAATATGTCAACAACCATTAATGTGTGTGACAGTACTGGCAGTTGTATCTGTGAGCCACTAAGCAGCACAGCATAGAAGTGGTACATGATATACATTTGTGAAGTTAAAGCAGAACAAGCCGTAGATGTTAACATGCTTCTTTATTACAACTGTCATGAGAAACTACTCAGATAGAAACAGAAAACGAAGCACACTTGTAATAACATACACATAGTTAGTTAAAACTTATAAAGTTAATTGGAAAAATAATTGTTTCAACAGTTAATATTTTGAAACGTGTATGTTGTTGCATGACTTTTAAAATGTATTTAAAATGTATGTAACCTTATAGCACAACAAATATGTCCTAAAACAGTAGTGTTTTTAATACTGGAATTGCTAATTAAGCATTTTTAATAACCTGTACTGTACAACAGCATAACTGTTAAAATGTAGTTTAAACGTTAAACTTTTGAATACGAAACTCATGGTTCTGTTTCTGAATGTGCACTGCACAATATGTATTAAAACCATATATAACACCTATAAATGTGTGTCATCATTACTACTGCAGTGCTGCAATGACAACACCACACAGCAGTAACACAGTAACTAGCATTAACAGTGGAAAGTTAGGCATGTATTCTGACTGACTGCTCAAGAGCAGTACTTGTCAGTAGTGCCAGAACAAGAAGGTGATGCATATCACTCGTCATGCGTTCAGAGGCACACATGTGGTCAGAACCTTATTGCCGTACTGACAGATACCCATACCTACAAGGTTGTCCAAGTAACATCATCACCCATTAAGGCCTGTGTGAAACCACCATGGAATAAAGTACCAGTGTGATCATGGTTACTGTTGTAATGTTGTCCCATGTCACTGTGTGTAGATTGTGACATAACATCACATATATTGGCAGCTTGCCCAACACGTGAAGCCACTACACCAGCAGCATTCATGTTGTTCACTGATGCAGTACTGACCACCTGCATGGGAGCAGTACTCAGTGCTGCCTGTGCTGACGATAATGGGGTGGGATTACCAAACGTGGGTACTGGTGCAGTTGCTATATAAGGAAAGGACAATGTACTGCCTCCACACTGTGGAGCGGGAGCAATACCACCTGTTATTCCAGCTTCGTGGCTATGACTTGCTGTAGTTTCAACCTGTGTAGGTGTACGTGTTTGTGTATTTTGTGCTTCCACACTAGGAGGCCAATAATGGCCAGACAGCGCTAACATATTTCTGAAAAACTCTGCATTCTGCTCTGCCTCCTGCCTACGTAACCTTTCATCCATCTCCCTCTGCTCCCTGACCCTCTCCCTCTCCATGGCCATCAACTCCTTATGTTGCTCCATCAGCATTTTCCTAGTGGGCTCAAAGACTACTTCAGCAAGCTCCTGCATCCGACTGACCCTCTTCTTCTTTCTGAGGTTGCATAGTGGCTCACTGTTGGATATCCGCTTGTGCCGAGCAGCATTCACATCAAAGGATGCAGTGCTGCTGCCAGATGTTCCACATGGGCTTGATGTGCCCTCACCAGCAAACTCACTATCTAAGCTGACGGATGACTCGGCTGCCTGATCAACATCTGCAATAAATAAGGTTAGCACATGCTGAGTTGGTATGCTATTTGGGGGTGCATCGTAATGGAGCAAATGGCAACACACCTGATTCTGGAAGCTCAGTGACAGGGTAGTCATCTACATCAAGTTCAGGGTCAGGAGGGTCAACCTCTGTTTCAAGTTCACTGCTTTCAAGGACATGCAATAGATCAGATGTGGGTTTTGTGCCCAATATGCGATCAAGCTGGTCAAAAAACGGACATACAACCCGACGACCGCCAGATCGGCAATTGCTGTCCTTCACCTTATGATACCTGACCTTTAGCTGCTTTATTTTATCTCGGCACTGTTTGGCTGACCGCTCAATTCCATTTTCAAATAAATACTCAGCCACCTTCTGGTATACTACAGTATTTCTCCTGAAACTATTTAACTCCTCTTGTATGCACTCCTGTGACCAAAAATCAAGCAGGAGTTTAGTGGCCTCTTCAGGCCAACTTGCGCTGCGATCACTCATGATGCCGTGTATACTGCTACTGAACTGCACAGAGGAGGGTATTTAAACTTTCCCGCTCAGCGCTGTTGACACTGCGTGTACTTCCTGGTAGGCACCATGCGCACATGCCACAATACAGCACTATGCTCTGGGAAGGTAAAGCAGTGCACTGTGGATCGCTGGAAGATACATTTCAGAAAAACACTTCATTCACCCGTCCGCATTACTCATTCGACTGAAGAAAAATCAGGTAATGTTTCAGTAACAGTGCTAAAGACCTGCTCTTTGGTGGTTTAAAAAACGGTTTAGAGAACGCTTCTTAAAACGTTACAGGTCTGGATGCAACCGTTTTTAGACCAAGCGGTAATGTTACAGGACACCAGTAATGTTACCAAAGCAGTAGTCTGGACAGGGCCTAAATGTATGTGCTTCTGGTGTCTGATGAACATGTGAACACAACCTTGGCAATCTCATTTCCTCTGTGTCTCTGCTGGTTTAAATTTCCAACTTTTTCCTTTGCCTGAGCTTCCTTTTGGTTGCACAGTTGCCATCCTATGCTGAATCCCTATCTAAGAAATGTTTTCTCACTTCCTTTATGACTGCAAAGATAGGAACTTTGAAAAATGGGAAAGATTGAGTCACCTCCAATAAATGCATAGGAAAACATTCTTACTGCTGTAACTAACTTGATGAAATCATATTATGGTCATATAATTCAAAAGGGTTCCAGGACATTTTATTTTACTTTATTATATTAAGGACCGACTAACTGAGCAAAGTTCATTTAAACAACGGTTTCATGGACATCAAACTTATAATGGAAACAAATTAAAGCAGGCATCAACGACGTGACAATTGGTCCTTCTTCAGGAAAGATCTATAAATAAAAACGTAAGCACAGTTAAAACAATAAGCATGTTTACTTTTTCCTTTACAGATCTTTCTGACTGAAAAATGGAAATTATATACCTACTGTAATTCTTGATCTTCTTGGGCAAAGTCTCCACCACTCATTCACACTAATGGGATCTACGCCGGAGGCGCTAGGACCCAGTGGGAGCAACCTTTTCAAGAGGGTCAACGCTAGAGATGGAGCCATGAGGAAGCGGCACCGCGAGCCCCGGATCACGCAGTAAAGAGTATCTCGGCATCGACCCTCCAACCGCCTCAGTACCTTTTTTTGAGGAGGTACAGCGTAACTAACCTAGAGGGACTAACCTAACAAAATTGGACATAAGATAGTCCGAATGACCCATGTAACAAGGGTCGACAATGGAGTCTTCACAGCCCAGCCATTGAGGGAGTGAAGACCAAAAACAGAGACGTGAGCTCGGGGGATGGTGGGTAGGCGTGTGAATGAGTGGTGGAGACTTCGTCCAAGAAGATCAAGAATTACGGTACGTACGCAATTTCCGTATCTTCCTGTACATAAAGTCTCCACCACTCATTCACACTAATGGGAGAGTACCGAGCTAATAATCCCCCGAGATGAGCGGCAGGAAAAACTATGAGCTCACATACTTAGGACATAAGTCCGTTAAGGATAGTCCTGCCAAATGACAGATGTCGTCTGGCATGGACATCCAAGGCATAGTGCTTAATGAAAGTATGCACTGAGTTCCAGGTAGCCGCACTGCAAATATCTGCAATGGGCACGTTGCGGATTTCCACCAGAGATGCCGCAACTGCTCTAGTAGAGTGAGCGTACACTCTTCTTTCCAGCTTAACCTGTGCCATAGAATAGCAGTGACGGAGGCATGCTACCAGCCACGCTGAAATGCACCTAAAAGTGACAGGTTGACCCAGCTGTGTCTCGCTGAAGGAAACAAACAGTTGTTGAGCCTTGCAAATTTCTTTTGTTCTATCTAGACAGAATTGCAGCACTCTCTTAACATCCAAAGAATGAAGGGTACATTCCTCTTCATTCTGGAAGTTCGCAAAGTAGGTAGGCAGAACTAAAGGTTGGTTTAGATGGAATTCTGAGACAACCTTAGGGAGAAACTTAGGATGAATCCTAAGAACTGCTTTTCCTTGTGAAATACAGTGTACAGGGGGTCTGTGACCAGTGGATGTATTTCAGAAACTCTACAGGCTGAAGTGTTGGCCACCAGGAAGGCCGTTTTCCAAGTGAGGAACTTCAACTCGCAGGTAGTTAGAGGCTCGAAAGGTTTCCAAGTGAGCATGTCTAGCACAAGGTTAATGTCCCAGGCTGTGACTGGATGTCTGATAGGAGGTCTGGTATGCAGAATACCCTTAAGAAACCTCTTAACTACAGGTAACTGAGCCAGTGACAAGGAAAGTACCGGCTCATGATAAGCTGAAATGGCACAGAGATGAACTCTGACTGTAGAGTACTGCAGACCTGAATTTGAGAGGTCTAAAAGGTACTCCAAGACTTAGTTTGGTGGGCAGGAAAAAGGGTTCGAAGAGGATTTTGCACACCAGAGAGAGAAATGCTTCCATCTGGCTGTGTAGGTTTTTCTGGTGGCTGGCTTACGCGCAGCCAAAAGAATATCTGAAACCCTACAAGAAACACTGAACCTCTTCACCTCTATCTCTTCAGGAGCCAAGCGTGAAGGTGAAGCGACTTCAGATTGGGATGGACCACGGGACCCTGGGTCAGAAGGTTTATCTGAAGGGAAAGCGCCTTCAGGGTTTTTTCCGACAGACTGTTGAGCAGCGGGAACCATATCTGTCGAGGCCAGAAGGGAGCAATGAGAATCATTTTGTCCCCCTGAGACTCAAATTTCAGAAGTACCCTCTGAATTAGGGGAAGAGAAGGAAAGGCGCATAGAAAGCATTTTGTCCACTGCCACCTGAACGCATCCTGACAGAAAATGTCAGGTCCTGGATTTCTGGAGCAGAAGAGAGGCAGTTTTGCGTTGAGTGGGGATGCAAAAAGGTCCAGGTCTGGAGTTCCCAACTCTTTGAAGAGTGACTGAGTGATGGTTAAGTCGAGAGACCACTCGTGAGGATCTGTCTCTGTCCTGCTGAGACGGTATGCCAGCTCATTTTGTACTCCTGGCAGGTAAATCACATGGATTAGAGCCTTGTGCTCCAGGCACCATTCCCACGCTCTCACAGCTTCCCTGCATAATGGGTAAGAGTGTGCAGCACCCTGCTTGTCGATGTAATACATCACTGCTTTGTTGTCTGTTTGAAGGAGAATGTTCTTGTGACACAGTATGTCCTTCAAGGCTCGGACCGCATAGAGGGCGGCTCTCATTTCCAGGACGTTTATGTGAAGCTGGGACTTGTCCTGAGTCCATGTACCTTGGGAGCGGAGATTCTGGCAGTGGGCTCCCCACCCCATCAGGGACACGTACGTGGTAATGGAGATCTGATGATCCAGAGAAGCAAAAGGATCTCCTTCCAGAAGGTTGTCCTCCTGCGACCACCAGGTGAGTGACCTCTTTAGAGGTTCTGTCAACTTGATGGGAAAGGACTGAGGGTGAGTGGTTGGGGACCACTGAGTACTGAGCATCCACTGAGAGGTTCTCATGCGGAGTTGTGCTAGGGGTTCAGTGAACACCGAGGATGCCATGAGACCCAGCATCCGTTGCATCGAGACAGCTTGAATCGAGCTGTTTTTTCTGATGTATCGGGCCATCTGTAAGATATCACTCCTTCTGTCCTCTGGGAGAAAAGCCTTCACACAGGAGGTGTCCAGAAGAGTTCCTATAAAGAGGAGTTTCTGGGAAGGCTGCAACTGCGATTTGTTGAGATTTAGCAGGACTCCCATGGACGTGAGGAAGTCTGAAGCCGTGGCTACAGCATCCAGAGTTTCTTGTCTGGAGGGACTTGCCAGCAGCCAGTCGTCCAGATATGGAAACACTTGAATTCCGATTTTCCTGAGATGCGCCGAGAGAACTGCACAACACTTTTTAAAAACTTGCAGCGCCGAGGATAGCCCAAAGGGCAGGACACTGAACTAATAATATTGACCCAACGTCACAAACCTTAGGTATTTGTGGTGCTTTGGGTGTATAGGAATATGGTGGTAGGCATCCTGCATGTCCAGGGAGGCTAGCCAATCGTGTTGATGAAGCAAAAGTAGAAGGGTTCCTAGCGATATCATCTTGAATTTTTCCTTGAGAAGGAACTTGTTTAACTTTCTGAGGTCCAGAATGGGGCGCATGCCACTAGTTTCCTTCAGGACCAGGAAGTAATGGGAGTAGAAACATGTGTTTCGTTGATCCAGCAGAACTACTTCTACTGCAATGTTGTTCAGAAAGCCTTGTACCTCGGAAGCAAGAAGGTTTGACTGTACTGCTGACAGCCTGGGCTGTCGTTTGGGGGGATGATCCGGAGCAGTTTCCGAAAGGTTGAGTGAGTACCCCTCGCGGATTATCTGGAGGACCCATTTGTCTGATGTTATAGATTTCCACTGGTTGTAGAACTGTGTCAGACATCCTCCCACTGCTGAGGAAGAGTCCCCCTTGGACAGTTGAGGTGGGACCTGGGCCAGAAACTCAGAAGGTGGCACTGGGCGCTTTGGGGCCTTGTGCCTTCTGCTGCGTTTTCTTTTGTGGCTGAGGGTTGTGGTTTTTGTTAAAACCTCCTCTGCCTGCCCCGAAAGGACTGACGGTTGTGAAATTGACGGTTGTTGGCACCCCAGGAGAAGGCGGGTGCGGGTTGAGCCGTCTTAATAGCAAACCTAGTCTTCTGTGTGGCCTCCAGAGCTTGCTGTACCTGGGGCCTGAACAGATACATACCGTTGAAGGGTAAAGCCATGACCTGCTGCTGGGCATCATTTGTGAAGCCCACAGTATGTAGCCAAGAGTGGCGATGGGTGAAAATGCCCGCCGACGCTCGGGAAGCAGTATCGAAAGCATCCATTGCAGCTTTAACCTGTTGGTTATTGGACTCGATACCCCTGGTTATGGTCTGAAGTAGCTCTGAATTATTTCTGACTCGGGCAGAGCTTCTACCATTTGTCTGAGCGAATGCCAAAGGACATACTCATATTGAGAAAAATAGCCCTGGTAGCTGGCAATACACATACCCAGGGTGGAGGCACCAAAGACTCTCTTACCTAAGGTATCTATCTTGCGAGATTCTTTATTTATAGGCCGGGCTATAGATGCCTGAGGGAAGGCAGCCTTATCATTCTCTGCTAAAAGTACAATGGGATCAGCAAAGGCTTGTGAGGCCAATATGGGTCGATCCTTGGGAGGAGCATACTTCTTATCTATGGACTTAGCCGCGGAAGGGATGAGAGCAGGATTGTTCCATACCATCTGAGAGAGGGTCTAGAAAGATGGTTGTACCGGAGGAGTTAAATCCATAGGGATCTCCGGGACATGTAGGTATTGGAGTCCTAAAAGCTTCCCAGGATTGAGTTCTGTAGTCTGAAGAGGAAGAGTAGAATTAAAATTTTTCAGCAGAGACTTAAAAGAAAGGTCTTCGACCACAGGCTCGGCAGCAAGATTGATCCCTGCTCCTTCAACATCATCACCCAGCCGAAGATCTGGGTCAGGCTCAAAATCATCTCCTGACAGTCCAGGAGGGACTGTATGGACAGGAAAGGAGTGAAAATCAGTAGGAAAAACAGAAGAGGAAGGAATGGGAGTCGAGAACCCCTGGAGGCTGGATGGCGCCGCACCAAGCCTTAGCGCCGACGAAGAACACGGCGCCAACCATAAGAAAGTCAGTGCCATTGGAAACAGCCCAGCACACGGTGCCAACAGAGCCCCCGGTGCTGTGGACAGTGCCGACAGAGCCCCCATTGCCGGGGATGGTGCCAACAGACTTCCTGATGCCACAGACGGCACAGAGAGTGTCCCCGGCATGGTGGACGGCACCGAGAGTGTCCCAAGGTTCCGAAAACTGCGATTTAAGGAAAATTGGCAGGAGATAGAGGCACTGGTGTGGACCCTTGCGCCGCAGCCATGTGAGGAGGGAAAACACCTGAGCGCAGAGTCGACGGCACCGAAGAAGGTGCTGTGCGACTAGGAAGGTCCAACCATCCTACCCGCTCCCTCGAATGGCCCGAAGGCCTCAAAGTGACCGGATCAGGCTGCTGGACCAACCTCCAAGCCCACTGCTCCATAAGAGCAGCCCACTGGTGAAACTGCTCATCAGAAGCCCCTCCAACAGCTGGGGACAGGCTCCGATGTCGAGGAGGTCAGTTAACGGAGACAGAAACCGGCCACTCCGACAGAGAAGGAGAATGGTGCCTGGCCCCAATGACCAACCATCGACACGCAGACACACCAGCAGGCAACCTTGAATGATGCCTTCTCTTTTTTGACTTGTGTGCCGAGGAAGAGCTCGAGGCCGAACAGTGCCAAGAATGAGACCGTTTCCTTTTGTGCTTTTGGGGGGACCGCCTATCTCCATGAGCATTGGACCATCCGTTGTCAGACCCTCCCTCTGGAGAGGGCGGCGACCGGACCCAGCCTGGCTAACTGAACAGCTTTCATACGAAGTCTCCCTACTGTCACCTGACCCGCTCATGGTCGACTCCGTCAATGAAGGTCTGAAGACTTCTTTATTAAAATAAGCAAAATTAAATCTAATCGGTACTTTTTTCGAAGATAAATTACAAAACAATAAACGGAAAACTATGCTGCTAGTTTGAAGTTAGACTCCTGGAGGGCGAGCGATGTCGTCACTGAAGCGCACTCGATGGCGGGAAAAAAGGAACTGAGGCGGTTGGAGGGTCGATGCCGAGATAGTCTTTACCACACGAGCCGGGGCTTGTGGTGCCGCTTCCTCGCAGCTCCATCTCTGGCGCCAACCCTCTTGAAAAGTTTGCTCCCGCTGGGTCCTAGCACCTCCGGCGTAGATCCCTTAGTGTGAATGAAAGGTGGAGACTTTATGTCCAGGAAGATCCATGGTCAAAACATTGATTCTAACTTTTTTAAGACTGCATGACATAGGAAAGACTTCTTGGAATTACTATTAACAAGTCTGTGGAATCTGGAAAGGGCATGTTACTACTGCCATTACTGTCTGAGGACTACTTTCATGCCTCATCATAGTGACTGCGGTAGTATCATGTAGGTTGCAGCACCTACCCATCTCACTAGCATTGCCATACTTTGGATACAAAAAATAAGCCACAGATGGTGGCTTCTCCAATGTACCCCTCAAGAGAAGGAGACAATGTAAACAAAGCCACATTTAAATGCAAGCAGAGCCACATTTTATAAAAAAGCAATCTGCACCTACTCATCTTCATAGTTATAGTAACATAATCCCCCCCCCCACACACAGACACACACACACAACACAGAAGTGGGGGGACATTGTAAACAAAACTGTTCCTTGGTAGTATTCAGTCCTTCACCAAGTGACAATCGGTACCAGTTCTTCCAGTCAGGCCTCCTCAACAGATCACGATAGGCAGCTGCCTGTTGGTAGAGCAGCATACTGACAAGCAGGCTGTGATAACCAGCTGCTCCTCTGGTCCCCTTCGGTAGAGAGGGACCTGACAATGTGGCCTCGACTGACTGCTCCTTCATTCCCACTTGGTAGAGGACAAACCCACAATCGATGGCTACTCCACTGGTTCCACTGTAAACAAAACAAAGCCATGACTGGCGACGGCTCCTCAGGCCCTCCATAACATAAAACACTGCCATGATCAGGGGCTGCTTCTCAGCACCCTCCCAAACAAAACAGCTTCTTCTCAGGCCCCCTCTATACAAAGCAAAGCCGCGATCAGTGGCTCTTCCTCTCAGGTCACGCTCAATATAGCACAAAGCGCGATAAGGCGTAGCTGACTCCCCAAACAAAACAAAGCCACATTTGGCAGCTGCTCCTCTGGCCCACCTCTATACAAAACAAGGCCACGATCTGCAGCTGCTCCTCAGGCCCCCTCCATACAAAACAAAGCCACGATCGGTAGGGATCTAAGTTTGTCATGGCAGTCATACACGCCATTGATTCCATGACGTTTTATCTTTATTCAGGACTTCCATGACTTTCACTAGTGTCATCAAAATGTAGCAATGATGACAGTGCCACAACATTTACTACTGTTTACTAATGATTTCATGAACAAACAATGAGTCAGTAAAACCTCATCCATGACAAACTTACATCCCTAATGATCGGCGCAGCTTCTCCGGTGTTCTCTGAATCTCCCAATTTGTCACTAGGCAATGTCCTCAGAAATGGTGGGATCTGTCTTATAGCATGCGACAGGTACCAATTATACCTCCAGCAAAAAAGTCTTTCAATCCAGACCAGAGGACTTCAGACACCAATGACGATCCAAAGGACAGAAAAGAGATGACTCAAGTAAGTGCTGTGCTGGGGCCCATTAACACAGAGTGTGAAACCAGAGGCAGACTGCAGGCCAGCCAGGTAGGAGGATGGAAACTTATTTTCAAAATCATAGGGTGGCAAAGCAGCATGCTGAAGCAAGGGTTAGAGGTCAGTGAGCTCTGACTGAGATGGATTTCAACTAAGTCCTCAGTAGTCCTGGCAGGTTGCACACATTTTTGAGCTGTACTGTGTTAGGGCGAAGGGGCTGTGTGGGAAGGAGTAGGCAACAGGGAGGGAGACTAAGAACTGGTAGGAAATAAAGAATAAAGATATAAATGGGGATAGCAATGGGATGAAGATTAATATGCAAGGAAAACTACAACAGCTAGGGATTTCATTAGTAATTATAAATCACTAATGTGACTCCAGCAAATCAGCTTGCAGAGCCACTGTACCTCTCATTTTGTGTACTCTCATGCAGGAGCGTCAAAAGGGTGCTCCATAGAGCGGGGGGTTGGCGGCACAACAAAAAAAGGACTCTAAACTTGTTATAAATCACTCAAATTAAACTCAAGTGATTCAGAACAAGATAATAGGGCCTCCGAGGCATGTCTCTTATGGTATAAGAGGACTCCAATCGTGAAGTTTGGACAGAGAGAACTGCTCAGATTTGCTTCACAGTCCTCTTGCCCAAGCAATATATTCGGAGTTTCTTATACCGTAAGAGTCACCCCTCGGAAGCCCTATTAAGTTATTTATATTTATTTATTTGAAAAGTTTCACCAGGGAAGGCATACTGAGCTACAACAGCTTGTTTCCAGATGCATACTGGGGAAGAGAGGAGAAGGGGATACAAACTGCATACAAGATACAATACACATAGTTAAAAATAAGACAAAGTCATGCAGGATACAAATCTGAGACAAGAAGGGCTTATCAATTCAAATTCCCCAAAAATAAAAACAAGTATAATGACTTAAAACTGAAAACAATTAAGCTGTGCCAAGCATATTTTGTGGGTTAAATAAACAGCACATCTATAATTTTGCTGATTTAGCACTTGAGGTAGAAAAGTGAGAGCACGTCCAGAGGAAATAGAGGAAAAGGAGATGGGAGGATGTGGGGAGATCTTCGACCCTCTGGGATGCACACCCCGCAAGGGGATTTGGCAGGGAAGCAAGGAGGGATATTGGGAAGAAAAATAATATTGATGCATAAGAGGGTATGATAGGAGAGAAGTGGACCGTATCGCTCAGGAGCAGAACCTCATGGTGGTTTGAAACTGCACAATGCCCACCTAGCCAGTGTGAAGGGGAACTGGGTTACTTGAGGAGGGGGGAAGAGAGGAGAGGGGATGAATTTAGGAAAGAGGAAATTAAAGAACAGTATAAGTTTTTTGGGAGACAGGCAAATCATTTCCCTCAGGAGCGGAATCCCACAATGGTATGAACACTACTCGATGCATACCCAACCACTGCTATAGGTTTTCAGCATGCCTGGAGTGGGGAAATAGGTGCGAGAATGAGTAAGAGTAGGAGTCACAGTAAAGAGAGAAGTTGATAAAGTAGTGAAGAAAATGTAGGTCAGAAGCAATTACAGGATGGGGAAATGTACTTTCCAAGAAGACAGAATACGAAGGAGTAGATGAGGTGGAGTGGCTATCTAAGGGGAGGGAGTTCCAAACATTTGGAAAATGGTAGGAGAACGCAGAGCATCCTGAAATGGAAGACCGGGCAGGGAGGGCGAGGGTTTTATGGGGGAGTTGCGGAGGGAGTAGGTGGGAGTAACAGGGTAGAGAGAAGGGCGTTGAGGTAGGGTGGAAAGGAGTCAAGCCAGAATTTCCCAACTAATGAGGCAATGTTGGCAAAGTGTCTGGCCCCAAGAGAGTGGAAAGAGAGAGCAGTGTAGAGGTCACAGTGGTGAGTACGTGGTGGACAGTCCGGGGCAAAATGACAGAAGGAGTTGAACAGAGTGTCCAGTCTGGTGAGGGTGGACTTAGAGGCAACACTATATACTGTGTCTCAAAGTCAAAGATTGGGAGGATCATCTTCTGGACGAATTCCCGGTGGGCTGGTAGGGGGATGCAGTCATGGTGTCTGTACAGAGTGCCTAGTTTGGGGTGTAACTGTTTGCAGATAGCATCCACATGTCCAGCGAAGTCGAGGTTCCTGTTGAGCCAGAGCCAGAGGTATCTGAAGGAGGAGACATCCTCTGACATGGACCCCTTGAGGGTATGAAAGGTGGGGGTGGCAGTAAGCCTGGTGAGCTTTTGCCTTGTACCAAAGGTCATACAGACTGTCTTCTTGGCATTGAGAGACATTTGATTTGTGTGAAACCAGTGTTGGACATTACTGAAATCCAGCTGGAGGCTGGTTGCCACATCAGAGAGGGTGGTACCGGAGGAATACAGAACAGTATCATCTGAGTGCATGTGGATATCAGCCATGGAGCAGGCAGCAGGTAAGTCATTAAGAAATATAAAGAAGAATATCAAACCTTGATGGACTCTGGTGTTGATGAGGAGAGAAGAATTTATAACTTATAAGAACCTTCAGTACACATGTTAGCAGTAATGTCAGTTTTTTTCTAACTTGCATTTTTTTCCCCCTCCCTGGCTCTCCAAGCCCCGCACCTTCAGGAGATGCCTATGGTGTCTACCCCTGCTTCCTACACCTAACTGAAGCCCTGCAGTACCCCATATGGCAGTCTCCCCAGGTGGAACAGGGTGAGGCTCATACACCCAACATCTTGTCTTCGCCGGGTCTGGCTGCATTGGGACAGGTAGGTGTGAGCTGTGGGGTCTGCACTGGACGCTCCATCTACCCGCCATCTGGAGAGCCATTTTTCCGCTTTTGCTTGTGTGGGCGTCCTGTGCACCGGACATCAAGACATCACTGCTGACGTCCGTCACACCCTTCCCCCATGTAGCGCGGATGGGTGCTTGCTGTACCCCAGGCCTCTGCCTGGGGCTAGTCAAGTGCCGAGCCCTAACCCCCCTCCCTCCTCGAAGAAGGCGAGCAGTCCCCAGGATGGATGCTAAGCCTCCTCCCCCGGCCGGCCCTCCAACTCCATGGGCTTGTTCCCGAACAAAGGTTGGCGGCATCGCGAACAGTAGCGCTACCGCTGAACCAGTGGGCTGGCATGTTAGTTTTTTCTTGTCATTTAACAGCACATACCCACTTGTAAATATATCCTGTCTATGTACTGTATTTGCTTTGATGGATCAGTGGTGGTATGTTGGGGAAGGGTCTGGAAGGAAAGTGACAGGAATGAAAGGAAGGTGGGACAAGGTGGAATAAATAAAAAAAAGGAAAGAACAGCCAGAGAAAAAACAATCTCTACTTCCTGTACAACAGGGGAACTGAAGCACTGAACGGCTAAGTGATTTGTTCAGAGCAGAGCAACTCCAATGAAAGTGGCACTGGTGGGATTTTAACCTGGAGTTCCTGGACCCTGTTGTTCTGTGGCTGAAACATACAGCACAGATATGAAAAATATGTGGAAATAACAGTGGTGCTCGTAGGATGGTGCCAGTATGTACTCCCTCCAAACTGTGGTGCCCAGACATCAGGTTCCCCTGCCACTCTGTTTAGGAATCTATTTGGATCTGCTCCTAGCTGGAGATATCACAGTATAATATCAGAAGGCATGTTACTGATACCATGGGCAGTTTCTGATACAGCACTGTGATAACCATGGTCCATGGTATATCATGGTTTTCAGGCCATTTAATTCAGTTTTCATGTTTTTAGGAGTGCAAAAAGTGCCCTTTTCACACTGGCTCCTGTGACAGGGTTGAATAAGACCGTGCCCCATTTGTTACGCAGAAATAGGTTAAACGTAAGGATCTGTTCAATCCTCTCATTTTCTGTCTCTTCTCTGTCTGGTTGTGCAACCAAATTTTCTTGCATACTGAGGAACTGATCACTCTGACAGTCTCGTGATTCTCCACCTCTCGCTATCTCTCTGCCTTCCCTTGCTGTTCTGTCTTTTCTTCCCCCTTGCATATCTGCAGGTATAAAACTACATGTGAATCTTTATGTGGGAATGTCACTGATACTGAGGTCCCGTTGTTTAAAAATATGTATAGTTATACTGTTGAAATGACTGCAAAGCTATTTGGAACTCAAGGGGTTAACCTGAGAATGCTGGATGCAAAATCTCTGCAGAGCTGGCTACAAGAGGTCAGCTGTGGGCCATCATTTTGCTGCACCTGCAAGAACACTGGAAACTTACAAGAACATTGTGTGAGAAGCATGCTGTTTTCTTAACGAGTTCCCCAGGCACAGACTTATAAAAAGAGCAGCAATGCTTGTGCAAGGAAGCAGAAAGAGACAGATTTGAAACTGAGAAGAAAAAACTCAGAAGGAGGACTGTTTTCTATGTTTGTACAGCCACTGTAAATAGTTATACTGAACAATTTTTGTTATTTTTTATTTTGCTGTTATTAATAAGAAAACGCTATTTGCGAATTTTGAAACTGCTCCTGGTTTTCCTATGCTTCCTGACCTGTGTCTCGACGACAGATGGTGTCAGCCTAATCAGGATTTACACCGTACATGCTCTAAGCCAGGAGTTTTGTGTGTGGGTACTAGATCTGGTACCAGAGAAGCATAAAGAAAGGAATGGATTCTGCAGCAGCAAGTCCAGGAGTGATTACCAGATGAATGGCAGCCAAACTAGTAGAGACAGAAGTCCAAGCTGATACTGTACAGCCAGCACCAACAATGAAAAAATAAGAGCAGGCAGTGACAGAACCTGAAAGCCTGACTGCCTTTTTCAAATGGTGGGCTGTGCAACAAACAGAAACAGAGAAAAGAAGAGATGCAGCAGAAAGAATAAGAGATTTAACATTTAGAGGCACAGAGAAAAGAAGAAATGCAACAACTCAAGAAGCAGAGAGAAGAGATGCAGTGACAGAAGCAGCAAAGAAGAGAAGAGAAGAGATGCAGCGATGGACGGATGCCTTGCAAGCTATCAAAGCTGGAGGTTCTGGCACAGGTCCAGCCAAGCAACAAAACACCAGCAACTTAAAATACATTAAACTTACCAAGTTGTGTCCCTCGGATGATACTGAAGCATACTTGACAACTTCTGAAAGGGTTGCCACAGCCTGCCAGTGGCCGGCTCTACGATGCCGAGTTGACAACAAACTCGTCAACCAGCATTGCAGTGCCATGCTCCCTGAAACATAGAATTTGACGGCAGATAAGGACCGCTTGGCCCACCCAGTCTGCCCATTTCCCTACCTGATGGATAAGCTGCAGATCCTAGTTAACCAGCAGCCTACTTCTTCTTCCTACCCCCACCCCATAGAATTGCCTTGTGACTGTCCCATGCATGCTTGAATTCCACCACTGTTTTTGACTCCACACCTCCTCTGGAAGGCCGTTCCATACATCCACAACCTCTCTGTGAAAAAATACTTCCTTAAATTACCTCTGAGCACGCCCCTTCTATCTTCAAATTGTGCCCCTTGTTCTTGCACACCTTTTTGAAAGATGCTACCCTCTTGGACTTTGTTGATTCCCTTGAGGTGCCTTGAAAGTTTGTATCATGTCCCCCTCTCCCTCCTTTCCTCGGGCTACACATATTAAGCTCCTTAAGTCTCTCTTCATATGTGCTTGCATGTCTTGTTGACTGCAGAGTTGCGGTCGACGAGAACCCACTTTAGGCAGGCTATTTTCTTCAGGGGCATTGGCCCTAGACCCCTACATTATTTTAGATATGAACTCCGAGTCGGAGTTGGGTCGGGGAGGGGGTACAGGACGGGGGAAAGTGTTGCCCGGTCCCGGGCGCGACCTCTACAGTGACCTGGCACTATTGTCGGCAGAAACGTATTTCACTGTGGAGGTTTCACTGCAGGAGGTGCATACCCCAGTGGCCAAAGTAGCAATGGGCAATCAGGCTGGTACTTTATGTGACAGGTAAAGCCCAACTTCATTACATCAATATGGACACTGCACTGTCAGAAAACTATGACCTGGTGAAAAGCGAAATCCTGAAAAGGTATGATATCTCAGGAGAGACATACTGGCAAAGATTCCGATCCCTGAAGTATAACTTAGTCGACAATCCTTGAGAAACCTTCACCCATCTCAGAGAACTTCTTATTAAATGGCTCCAACCAGAGGGCAAACACTCACACAGATCATCGACACATTTGCAATGGAGCAATTCATCAACATCCTGCCTACAGATGTGCAGCTTTGGGTGAAAGAACACTGACCAGAAAGTGGGGAAAAGGCAGTTTCTTTAGCCAAAGACTACCAAATGGCCAGACAGACGCCACAGCAGTGAGGTATCAGCCAAGCACTGGTAAGACACTCTTTTTCCCATTTCAACTCCAAATCTGATAAGAAATCTAGTGAGGGTAACAAATCTGCACCCAAAGACTTTATTTGTTATAACTGTAACAAGCGGCCTGGTGGCATGGAGGGCTGAGGCGCTGGATGCTACACTTCGTGCCACGCCTGTGACCCACGTTCAGGAACGAGCGCGAGCCACCAGGGGTCAGCAGGGAGGAGATGGATCGAGCATCCAATGGACAGCTTTCCATCTCCGGGGGGGTGATCTGCGGTCAGCGCACGACTGACCCCTGGCGGAGGCTGGGGTGTGGCGCTACATTGCCGTAAGTAAGGGGAATGGCAGCTCGGCAGATGCTTGGCGGGGATGCACGTGGGTGAGTGCAGGTGCCGCCGCTGGAGTCATTGCACGCCGAACGTCCGTAGGGAGAAAACATGGAGGAAAAAGACCCTGGTGGCAGGTCGTGGCAGCTTGATGGCTGTCCCCCCCCCCCGGTGCTTCATCTCCGGAGGTAACACCCCAATCTAAATCTTGCTCGGCGGGTGAGTAGGGGGCTCCCTACAGCCCCAGCAAGGGGGAGGAGGGTAAGCCATGGGAGATGCAGGGGTGAGGGCCTGAAGGAGCAAAGCATGGGGATGGCAGCCAGATGGGGGGGCAGAAAGATACAGCAAAAAATTAATAAATGAATTAATAATTGTAACAAGCCAGGTCATACTGCAAGAAATTGCCATAGTAAGAAGAGTGACACTGGAACAGATTTGTCCTTAGCAAACTGGGGTAAGTACTTAACAAATGTCAAGGTGGGAGATAAGACTGTGAAAGGATTTAGAGATTCGGGAAGCAGTCAGACCCTAGTGCATACTAAAGTGCTAGGAAAACAATGTCCAAAAGGACTAGATACTGGTGTTATCTGCACCCACGGGGACACTCGATACTATCCCACCACCCAAGTGACTCTGAATATTAAGGGTGTGTCACACCAAATGAAAGTGAGGGTAGCACCTAAGTTACCTTTACCTGTGATTACTGGAAACTACTTCCCAGGATTTACTGAGTTAATCGAAGAGGGAGTAAATCCTGATGTTTCAGCAGCTGTGGTGACAAGAGCTTAGGCAAAGAAGATCTCAGATGGTGGGGACTCCTTTCCTTTTGCTGATTTTGATTTGGACTTGTTTGAGCACAGCTCCAAGATTCGAAAAGTCCAGGAAAGAAAGACGACGCCTGAAGAAACAGTGGCAACAAAAGACTGCTGGACATAAGGGGTTAACATATGAAAATGCTGAAACTAAACTGATCACTGACTGTGATTTTCTTTCAGAAAAAGCTAACTATATTTCTCTCCAGGGTTATTTTAAGCAGCTGGAGGTAAAACCAAAACAGGGTGAACCTATGTTTAAAAAATGTAATGGCTACTGTACAGAGTTTAGGTTAAAACTCAGACACAGGACCAGACAGAACAACTGGTTATACCACAAAAGTATAGATCTGAGTTGTTACAGAAAGCACATGATAGTCATATGGCTGGTCACTCAGGGAGGGATTGCACCCTTGCCAGATTGCTGTACAGATTTTACTGGCCTGGAATTCATGAAGATGTTGCTACCTATTGCAGTTCTTGTGCTGAGTGTCAGAAAGTAGCCCCAGTGACTAAAAAAAGACAAGGTGCCCCTGGTACCCCTACCCTTGATAGATGTGCCTTTTGAGAGACTTGCAATGGATGTGGTTGGACCCTTAGACAAATATAAAAAGGGTAATCGATTAATTTTGGTAGTATGTGACTATGTTATTCGATACCCAGAGGCTGTTCCTATGCATACCGTCACAGCTCCAAAAGTGGCAGCAGAGCTTGCCAAAATTTTCAGTAGGGTGGGCACATCTAAAGAGATTATTATGATCAGGGTAGTAATTCTGATGCTGTATTACTGAAGAAGCTGTATCGACTACTAGGTAACATTGCCATGAGAACCTCCCCTTATCACCCTCAGACAGACGGTCTTGTTGAGCGTTTTAATCAAACTCTAAAATGCATGCTAAAAAGGTATGTAAAAGCGGAAGGGAAAGACTGGGACCAATACTTACCTTACCTGCTTTTTGCTTACAGAGAAGTGCTACAGGCTTTAGCAGGTTTTTCGCCATTTGAAATGCTGTATAGTACACAACCTAGAGAGCCACTAGATGTAATAAAACAAATATGGGAAGATAACCCCCATCAGAAACAATCTGTTACATCTTATATGTGTGCCCATAGTAATCAGGAAGAGGCCCAAAACCACAGGAAGGTGTATTATGACCATGGGGTAAAAGAAAAAGTTTTTGAGCCAGCTGAAAATGTCTTGCTACTTTTATCCACTACAGAAAATAAATTGTTAATGAAGTGGCAAGGGCCTTATAAAGTGCTTAGGCATACTGGCACAGTTAACTATGACACTGAGACCACTGAAAAAAAAGATCCTACTAAGATATACCTCAAGAAATGGGTTGAAAAAAAACACCAAAAGCTGTTTTGATGGTTTTACCAGAAACTGATAAAGAAAATATTGATATAGCTTATGACAGACTGGAATAAACTGCAACTGCTGATGCTGTAAAGGTTAAGGTTTCCTTAACCTCCAAACAAACCACAGAAATCTGTAACTTGCTAAAGATATTTAACAGTACTTTTATCACAGTACCAGGTCAAGCACGTAATAGTGACAAGGAATGCGCGCCCTATTAGACAAAAGACATACAGATTACCAGAGCGGTTAACAGCTGACGTGGTTAAGGAAAGACAAAAAAATTAATGAATCGGGTATCATAGAAGAGTCGAGAAGTGTTTGGTCATCACCAATGGTGACTGTAAATAAAAAAGAAGGGGGGTGTAAGAATATGCCTTGATTTTGGGAAACTTAATCAAGTGTCAGAATTTGACAGTAGTCCTATGCTCAGAACAGATGATTTGGTGGACAGACTGGGAAGTGCCAAGTATATCAGCACCCTCGATCTCACCAAGGGTTACTGGCAAATCCCCCTAACTGAAGAATCCAGAGACAAAACTGCATTTGCCAACCCTAAATGATTCTATCGGTTCACCACCATGCCGTTTGATTTATACGGCACATCCACTACATTCAAATGGTGCATGGATGTAATTTTATCCCCTCACACTAGTTATGGTGCTGCGCACCTGGATAGTGTCGTGGTGTACAGTCCAGACTAGAAAAGCCACCTGGAACACATACGAGCAGTTATCCAATCAATCAAAAAGGCAGGTCTGAAATTAATTCTACCAAGTATGCATTGGGCATGCAGGAAACCAGATATCTGTACTATGTTTTGGGAAATGGAGAAGTCAAGCCAGATGTTTCCAAGATAGAAGCTATAGCTAACAGCCCTGGCCCCAAAACCAAGAAACACGTCTGGTCATTTTTAGGGCTGGCTGGTTATTATTGGAGATTTGTTCCCAGCTTTGCTGAATTAGCTACTCCCCTCACTGAACTCACAAAGAAACAGTTCCCGAATAATGTGCAATGGACCCCAGAGTGTGATGAGGCTTTTCGGGCCACTAAGGTTGCATTATGTTCATCCCGTTTTCAGATGCCCAGGCTTTGAGAAATAGTTTTTGTTACAGACAAATACATCAGAGGTAGGCCTAGGTGCAGTCTTGAGTGAGCATATAGATTGGAAAGAACATCCTAGTCTGTATATAAGTAGGAAATTGCATGACAGAAAGAAAAGGTACACCACAATTGAAAAAGAATGCCTTACGGCAAAGTGGGCCATGAAGCCCTTATGTTTTACTTACTAGCAGCTGACTTTGTACTTTTAACAGATTACAACCCTCTCTGTTGGCTTAACCAAATGTAGGATAAAAATTATAGAATCACAAGGTGGTACCTGGCACTACAGCCATTTAAATTTAAAGTGATGCACAAATCTGGGAAAGAGAATGTCAATGCTGATTTTCTGTCACGATATAGATCAGGAATTCCGAAGGCTGAAAAAATGTGAGTGGAAACATCTGTGTTTGCTATGCTGAATTTGCACTGAACTGTAACGGTTATAAGCTAATGTTAGAAATGAATTCATAGAAAGTTTTTGAAACCTGTTTTTTTTTAAAACAGGTTCCTTCATAAAGAGGGGGGTATGTGACAGGGTTGAATAAGGCCCTGCCCCATTTGTTATGTAAGAAAGAGGTTAAATGCAAGGATCTGTTCTATCCTCTCCTTTTCTGTCTCTTCTCTGTCTGGTTGTACAACCAAATTTTCTTGTGATACCTAGGAACTGATCTCTCTGACAATCTTGCGATTCTATACCATTACATCCTTACTCCCAGGTAGCTCCTGCCCACCAGGTGCTCAGCACCACTAGATGTGCAAATTAAGGATGCAAGCAAATGAAGGCAATGCTGGCCGGGGGTCAACTTTTTAAACATGTATGTTTTGGCTACTGACTAGTGCTGCTGTACTGGTGTGGAGTTATTTTTTGACACCCATCCTTGCGAAAGGACATTTGGACAGCTGCTGATAGACAGCATTCTAGACAGAGGAGGGAGGGAGGGACCTATCATGGCACAAGGGTCATAGCCACAGAATGAAACAGAACCCTACTCCCTCCCTCTGTAAAGGAGATGCTGCATCTCAGGTTTACTTACATGGAGGCACCATGGCTGCAGACCGCTGTGCGCGTGCTGTGCCACTGCCTGCTGATCGAACATATTTTGTATGAGGGTGAGGTAGGCCTTCAGGCAGAGTCACAGAAAGCACAAAAGACAGGCTGCAGTGTGTAACTGCGGACTGCATTTATTTTCTATGACTCCTGGCATGGAGCCTTGCCAAACCAGCGCAACTTTAACATTTTTAAGCAAACTACGTTGTTTACATTTTTTTTATATTTTGATTGTAAATATGGGTATGTGTAACGTCTGTTTAATCAACACAGTGTGTTGTGTTTGTTTTGAAACATATCTATTTTTTCCCTATTTTGGGGCCCTATATTAAAGCAGCCTTTCCCCACACAGTATTTGCTTTTTTAATAACTTAGTAGTTCCAGAGCTCAGTGACATCAGTTAACCTGAGGACTACAATGAAGCCAGAAAACAGTGACATCAGCACAGCCAATGTCACTGAGTTCCACTTTATTGTCGTCTTCATCTCAAGTAATATTACTGTATTCTGGAACTGCTAAGCGTTTATATGATGCTTAAATGCGGAAAAAGGATTGTTTCAAAACAAACACAAAACAATACACCGGGTTGATTACACAGACTTCACACAAGCCTAAATTTACAGTTATATTAAAAAAGGTAAATAACATTTTTTACATTCCTTTCAAGGCTGCTTGACGTAGTCAGGACTGTCTTCTTTAGATTAGGACATGTCTGCTGAAACCAGATGAGCGTGTTACTACCGAAGTTACTGTGTGGATTACTTGCTGGATTCTTCACAATAACTGTGGTAGTAACATGTGCATGCCCCCCCCGTGTCATCACATACAGCACATTAATATGACCCAATCGGGCCATTCAATAATGCCACTGGTGGCACCATATTACTCTGGCCCCAATCTGGCTACTCACATTCGACAATAGTGGAACATTTTTCTTGCCCCTGTCTGGACCATTCACAATGAATCCCCCACACACACACACACACAGTGCTGTCTGTGCCCTCTTCCCTTTCTCTCCCCAAAACCTCACTCTGTGGCCAGCTGTGCTCCACCGCTCACCTCCCAAGCTGGCCACCCACTGCCCCCACCAGGATTTGTATTGTTATACATGACGGACTCAGGTCTTTTATTGTTGCATGTCTGTCAGAATGTAGTAATAAATTTGTCCCCCCCGGCCCCAGTTTCCTTCTTGCCATCCACAATCCTGGCAGCACCACCCCGTCCCATTACCAACCTTCTCACAGACTTTTACCTGCTGTGTCAGTCATGCGGTGCATGCAGCGGGTGCAGGAGTGTGTCTGAGCTATCGTCATCCTTGGGTTTCCTCCCCCACGCGTTACCATGCAGTAACATGCATGAGTGCGTGCCAGCGTCTGTCCAGCAGCCCTGCCCCATGTTGCTGCGTTCAGGTACTACCACCTGGCCTTGTATGTGGGTGGCCTGCTACATCAGTAATGTGGTGCATGCGGGTGTTGCTGAGTTCTGCAGTGTGTCTGAGGTATTGTCATCCTTGGGTTTCCTCCCCCACGTGTTGACTTGCAGTGACATGCACGTGTGCGTGCCAGCATCCATTGCCATACAGTGACATGCATGTGTGTGTGCCAGCGGCTGACCGAAGCCCTGCCCTATGTTGCTACTCTCAAGTGCAACCACCTGGCCTCCACCAGGTGTTCAAAAGCAGGATTCCCACCCCAAGGTAGGAGAGTTATCCATGGGATGATCAACCCTCCTTCCCTGGCTGGACCCCCACAAACCATGCTAGTTCCCGAAACTGCTCTATGGCATCACAAACGGCAGCGCTACCTCTGCACCGACAGGCTGGCTGAACTGTTCCTTATAATTTATTTTTTATTAGCAACATCACATGGCTGACTCTAATTGCTGTAGCTTTAGATTCTATTCAGGGGGGTATTTATTTGTTCGTTCATTCCAGTTTCTATATTTTTATTTTGTACAACTCTTTAAAACTAAAAAATTTAATTGAGAAAAAATGCACCTTCTGCACTAAGTTAACGTGCAGTATTTTATTTGTTGTACTCTACTGTGATGGAAGCGTGGGAGGGATATCTTGTAGAAAAGTGCGAGATAGCATTATTGCTGGTTAGGAGAGCCATAATATATCTCAGTTCTCTACAGCATATGACAACTTGCGTCACAAGAATACAACAAAATAAAATAAAACTTTACATATCAAAACAGTTCTGAGGCAACTGTTGCTGGCTCTAGCCAACTCTTGTTTTCAATTCTTTTTACCTCTAATGGTTTACTGACAAGGAACTCCTTCAGTTGTTGACAGAGACACATTCCTGTCCTTGGAACACCTCCTTATCCAGTTCTCCTGGGACTGCAAGACACCACACGCAGTTACTGCTGCACTGTCCCCTCGGTGCTGAGGCGTGGCCCTGACTTCTGCTCCCTCTCTAAATTCAGCCACCTGCTATGGGGGCGAGGACCAGATCATGTCTGGAGGCAGCAGGATGAAGCTCAAGTTGGACATGGAGGGTGGGCGGAGCATCATCTACCCAATCCGTGGTAGTTTTCCCCTTGTTCTTCTCCCACAGTCTGACTGCAGACATCTGCCTTCTGGTGCCAGAATGCAAAAGGTGTCACTGTGTGCAGTCTCCCACACCATGCATGCTGCTGGCTCTCAAGTGCACAAAGGAACTAAAAATACAGTCTGGCACAGACACACTGGTCATGAAAAAGACTACAATTTAGTCTTCTGTTCAAAGTGCATAAATCATTATTATCAAAAACTGAAAACGGCCACAAGCAAGGTCCTTAGGTGGTTGCTTGGGCCCTACATTGTGAGCCATTTGAAACTTTTGATAATAAATGGATTTATACACTTTGAACTAAAGACTAAATTCTACTCATTTTGAGTTTTTTCAGTTTGTTGTTGCTGAGAGCTTCACTACAGTCTCAGTAACCGTTTATTTCCTCTCTCGACTTCCTGCCACCTGTGGTCACACAGGTGATGGTAGTGCAGTGCAATACACAACATTCCCTCCCTAGAGGAGCAGCATTGTCTAGGATGCTAATTTCTCCTCCGGCCAGCCCTGCTGACTCTCCAGATGCAAATCCAGATAGTTGGTACTGCAAGCAGCAGTGCTGACGATGCAAATACACAGGCCCATCATTTCTAACTTTATTTTCCCATTTGAACATGTATTTAATCTAAGCGTTCTGTTTTGTTTGCAGCCCATATTAAGATGACGCAACACTTTGTTTTTCTATCTTACTGTCATTATTCAATGATATCTGGAGTAAGGCTAATAATCATTTTATTACATGACTACATCACTAATACATTCACCTGTTAACGTGTTAATATTCCGGTACGGTTTCTTTCTTGTTGCTGGTGGTTAGGTTTTCTTCAAACTTCATAATTCCAATATTAGAAACTGACATGTTGTATATATTTTATGAAAAAAAGTTGCATTCCTAGGGCTTAAGGGAGGCCAAATTATGTAGGTTTGAATTCAATTATGAATGTTTTTATGCTAGCAGTCAGCTAGTTTTGACAATCATCAGCTGTGGAAAAAGCCTGTAATACTTCAGCCTGCAAAGGTTGAAGTATTATGTTCATCCTTTTTTTCCCTGTTTTTAAAGTAAAGGTCAGGAAGTTAATGCACACCATAATATAGCTGCCTAGATCTGCTGAGTGTTGTCCTAAATATGGAGTGAAAATATTTGGACTTTTAGGCAGCAGAGCATTGTGCTGCCAAGCGTGAGACACGGTTTTCCATCCCGGACCTGGGATTCTTAAGGAGGACCAACAGGGGAAGATGAAGCATCCCGTTTTCTCCTCCTCTCGGTTGGTACAGGCATGACTTCTGGCGGCCCAGGGGAACAGCAGATGTGGGCTGAGCAGGTTGCTGGCAGGACAATCACATGTATGCTTGACCTCCATCCATGCTGACATCACAGGAAGGAACCCATACAGGGGAATCTAACTCCTAGATGTGAATAAAACACTGTCTTTGACTCCATGCCCTGATATGGTCCCCGCTTTCCTTAGTCAGGGGTGATTTTAATGTTACACCTCATATCTGAATGGTGGATTTGTCCAATTGGGGGTGAGAAAGGGACTCACCAGGTCTGTCCAGTGCCTGGAGGGGACCGTGGCCATCATGTCTGATAAGCTCAAAGAAAAAATGTAACCTTCCTAACTCTGAACTTTTGAGATTTATGCAGGTCGACACTGTATTGCTTCCTCAGGGGCCCATGAAAAATTGATAGGTGCCAGACTAGCTTACAGGATATTTTTTATACTGCATGGTGATGCTTAGGGACAAGCTGAAATATATATCAGCGTATTAAATAAGCTGGGAAAACTGTTCGGTGGTTTTGCATCTGAACATGCTAATCGACTGTGAAAATGCATATGACTTGCCTTAAAACTCATTAGCAAATTTAAAAATGCTAAAAATATATGTACTTTTTAAAAAGTAAATCTTACTAAAATTAAGTTTGTGTTTGCTTCATCTGTTTCAATATCAACAAACCAACACACACACTCTTCTTTCTGGGAGATGCAGACTGCTTTCCTGTACCCCACCAAATCTGGAGAGGCACCAGCTAATAACATCCCCCGATCCCATGTATGGTAACACCCTCCCTCCATCCATCCCAGCCCCACCACCCATCCCACCCATGTCCCCTCAGACATAGACACTCACCCCAAGTAGTTCTACAACCCATGCAGTGCCACCAAAAGCATGTTAACAGTCTTACCACCATAGGCCTGAATGCCGACAATCGCTCCCAGTAGTGTTCTGTGATATTGCAAGAGGGAGCGACTGCCACATTCGGGTCTGGGGCGGTAAGTCTTGGCATAGGAATACTATCAGTGGTGAGCAGCAATGGATTGTAGAACTGCTTGTGGGTGAGTGTCTATGTCTAAGGAGATGTGGCTAGGGAGGGTGGTGGGGCGAAGGGGGTAGAGTTACACAACTAAAACGATGAATCACATTTTTTGTGATCCAGAAAGTTAGAATGCATCACAAGAGCAGCTAGTTCATATCGCAAAGTGCGATACGATATTGGCTACGTAATACCAGGCATATCAGGGACTTACAAAGTAATACAAGATGCGAAGGGTCTAGATCTTGATGAAATTAAGGAAAGATGGGAAAAGGGGAGTAGTCAGGTGATACCACAGCAAGAATGGGAAAGGAGGCTACTTCCAGGGTGGAAGGTTACACCCTCACTGTCTTGGCATGAATATTACCGGAAGATTATGATCCATTTTGTTTCCATCCACCAAGTATAACATGGCACTTTGGCACTGTGAGGAGCGGAGACGCACCACCACATTTTTGGGGAATGTCGGGGGTTGTAACAGCTGTAGGGAAGACATTCACCAGAAGTTGGGAATCATACTGCAAAGGCCATTCACATTTACTAAATTTTGCACTGGGATTCCCGGCTCAGGTGGGTTTTCCCCAGGGGCTACAAAAACTGAATTTGATGTTATTAGTGGCAGCCTTCAAATGCATAACCTCATTATGGCTTCAAGCTAGGACACCCATAATGACAGAGTGGGAAAACAGTGTCAAGGATATTCATGTAATAGACCAATGTAAAGCTTCCTTGAAACTACCAACAGAAAACACGATGAAATGTGGTTATCCTGGACTATATATCAGATTGAAGGGAGAGACAGTGATGAGGCAGGGGGAGGAGAAGAAGCGAGACTAACATTGATCCAAAGGAGAAGAGATGGGGAGGTGAAAGGATAGGAATTCAGTAGGAATCCGCAGGGGACTATCCAGTGTCGGAAGGAGGAGGAGTCAAACAATGGGATCAATGCACACCAACAAAAGCTCACTAACCTAGAAAAGTACCATCTGGGTTATGGGGGTTAAACAGGGATACATTTGAGTATAAACATAAATTTCGGCTGGAAAAAGGCATGTCAAGGGGGTTACATCAAAAACTGAAGAACTGGGCTCCCAAGAACTCTGTACCAGGCACATAGGATATCATGTGAAAGGGACTCATGGACCTCACTTGCCAAGCGCTACAACAGGAGTACTGGTTATGTTAAGGGGCACTGTTGTACCTCAGTTACTTTGAATGTACTCTCTCTGTAATGCCTTAAATCTTCAATAAAGCAGTTTAAAATAAAAACCTCTACAATTATGCTGTGACCCAAACATCATATAATGTTGTGTAACGTTAAATCAAGTATCGTAACATCAATCCAATAAAGACTGACACTGGCTCCTGCTGTTGCCTAAGAACAGAGGTAATGTGTGCCAATCTAATTTGTGGAAGTCAAAACACGGGCTGTTGATTACTCAATGTGCTGTAACTAAATAAGATAACCATTTGGAAAGCCAAAGAAAGTACATTATAGTAATCTAAGTGAACAGAGAGACAGAACAATGGAATAGAATTTCTTCAAAGGCAATATCTGAATACCAGTGAATACAATTTTAACAATATTTCTCAGATGGTAGAATAAGGATTGACGGCTGATGCTGTTCATAAATTCAAAGCTGGGGGGTCAAACAGAACACCAAGGCTACTCATGAAGGACTGCTGTACTAACCCCAAACAATGAAGCTTAACTTTGGTAGCACACAAATCTGACAGATTTTTCTGACTGGGTGACAAAGGAATTAGATCAGGCTGGAGCGGTGGACATGGCCTACCTGGATTTCAGTAAGGCTTTTGACACCGTTCTACATAGGAGACTAGTAAGCAAGCTGGGTAGCTTAGGAGTGGGCCTAAAGGTGGTAAACTGGATAAGAAATTGGTTCCAATTCAATGCATGGCTTAAGGGTTGGTGCAGGGAGGAAGGATTTTGGTTCCTAGAGGGA
The DNA here is from genome assembly GCA_016271365.2 of Neoceratodus forsteri. Classification (NCBI taxonomy): domain Eukaryota; kingdom Metazoa; phylum Chordata; order Ceratodontiformes; family Ceratodontidae; genus Neoceratodus; species Neoceratodus forsteri. The sequence goes on along the minus strand of CM057453.1, from coordinate 457,233,094 downwards.
CTGGGGGCTCAACCTGGTGGGACTGGAAGCCACTCAAAAGGAATGGCCTGCACCCTAAAGAGGAGGGAAAGAGAGTACTGGGAGAAAGGTGGGCACAGCATACAGCTAGTTTAAACTAGAGTGGGGGGTGGGAGTGGCAAGGTACACACAAGATGTCACAAACAAGGGGTGCCTTCCCGGCCTCCCCCCACTGATCAATACAGAAGAATCAAACATACCCAGGGTAAAAGGTAAAACAGGGGGCATAGATAAATACTGAAAAACGATGTGCATCAACACAAAGGGCTGGATTTTGAAAGGGTGGCGTAGGACTTGCATCAAGCCCTGCACCACAACACTTTGAATCTGTCGGTACGCCAAACACCTTTGCCGCAACTGCATCCAATTTTTACAGCTTGGACGCATGTACGACAGTTACCCAATTTATGGCAGCTTGCACCAAATCTCAGGACAAATACTGTAAAAGGACTCCAGGATTGTACAGCTAGCCACAAAAAAGATGGTCTAACCTAGGTCAACTGCCGCACGGGATAGAAAATCCCATTAGAGTACCACAAGCCCAGTACACCATATCTGTGATATACCTGAGGCTTGCAACAATCTAGTCTTTTTAAAAATCCAGTCCAAGGAGTCTTGGCAACAAAATGTCAGAACTTCAGGCAATGGTCACAGAAGGAAGCATGGATCTGGTGGCTGTCACAGAGATGAGGGCAACCTCAAACCATGAATGGGACATGACTATACCAGGTTACTCGCTGTTCAGGAAGTACAGAGCAAATGGCAGGGTTGGGGGGGGGGGAGAGTAGTGCTGTATGTAAAAGAGGGAACTAATGCAACTAAGACAGCCTAGAGGAGACAGGTAAATTAAAAATCCTGTGGGTGCTAGCAGCATCAGGAAATGGTAAACAAATCAGGATTGGGGTGGTCTAGAGACCACCAGTTCAGGATTAGGAGGCAGATAAGGAACTGGGAGACATCCTAGGATGGTGGCCAATTTAGAGTGTAGAGCCTGCAAGTCATCCTTGTCCCAAACAGGACTGCTTGCCTCAGCAATCCTAACCAATGAAGACATTGATCAGGAACTTGAACAGATAATGGCAGACTGGCCTGCACCAGACACACAAGTAGACCAACCGCTGGACTTTCTACTAGATATCCTAAATGAACTAGACAGTACTGTAGGAAGGGCACGGTGGGTGGTGAGCCCGCACCAGGCCCAAGCCTCCAAGGGGAGCAATTTTCAATGGGAGCTCATTTTTTATTCACTTGCGCTACCGCTTTAATTTTTTGGTTTTGCTCAGACAGAGACTGTAATTATAATGACTGTCAGCACGGGCACATTTGCAGAAGACCAACAAGCAAGGGAGGGTTCACATCAGCTGCAGGCAAATAATCATGTGGTGGTGCTTACAGTCAAGAAAAAAAGAGAAACTGTGGGTGAGTCAGCGCCGCCCATTAGTATAAAACGTATGGGCACGTGTGGCATGGAGAGTGAGAGGCAGTTAAATTGGAGACAGTGAAGCCAGATAGAGTCTGGACTACAGTTAATGTTTGTGAGAGTAGAGAGATAAACTTAGAGTGAGTGTAGCAAGAAAGGAGTGGGAGAGACGAGAGACAGACAAGACTGAGATCCATTAGTCAGGTAGGTCCATCTTGAAGAATTTTAGTGTCAGTTATGCATAAGCAAAGCAATGAGTCGTCCTGTCTCCCTTGTGTGATGATGTGACCCAAATGCCGAATTCCATATTATTGTTTTTTAAAAAGAAAATTCAAATTTGTGTCCTGTTTAGTTTTGTGTGTCAGAGAGTGAGTCTGAAATCAGATGATGTGAGTGTATCTGGTGGTGCGGGGGTTGCGGGGTTTCTTGATTGGAAATGCACTGATCATCGGGAGGACTGGGAAGCAGGAAATCTGATTTGATCCAAATTTGATTGTGATACAGCGGTGAGCAGCTAGTCGCCACGCCACCCACCTGCATGCCGAGCCACGGGCCCAATCAGAGACTGGGATGGGAGTAAAGAAGCTTCTGCCGTCCACCCCTCTGCTGCCTTGGGCTGACTGACTGCCATGGCACAGGCGAGCCATGCGGCACCATCCCTCCCAGCCACCACGTTGTTTTCTCTTCTCCTCTTGAACCACATCCTTTGCATACCCATTCCACACCAGGCAGGATACCCCATGCTGCTTTCCCATCCTGATACTCCTGGTGGGCGGTGCCACTGACCTCGGGAGTCTGCATATTTCCTCTGTCACAGTGCACAACACAGCACTATTCAAAACGCTCAAGCTGTAAAATAATAACCATTTTTATGTTTGCTTGCACGCATGTACAAGAAACATAGTGTCTATCGATGTTTTACGTGGGTGTCCTCCCCACTTCAATGCCCTACTCCTTTTTGCAGGCACGGCTGCACCACACCAATGAATGTCCGAGCTGTCTATGACAGCCGTTCAGATGCAGTGGCATACATTTCTGAGAAAAACACAGCTAAAATCAGTGGTGGTAACGTGCAGGCAATTTGCAATATGCAAATTGCCGACACATCAGCACTGCATCTGAACTGTCAGACAGTTCGTCCCCCCACGAACACCTATGTAGCCCACTCCAGCGTGCATCCCCTCCACCCGCACACTGTATGACCGGCGGAGGCCCAATCCCGTCTGCTCCACTGCCCCAAAAGCAAACTTCCTGGTGCCATGCTGGAAGCCCACCCCAGCGTGCTCATGTGCTCCCTCACCTCCGCACACAGTGTGACCGATGGAAGTGCCCAATCCCTGTCGGCTCCACTGCTCCCACCCCAACAAACTTGCAGGTGCCACGCTGGGAGCCCACCCAGCGTGGCAAAAGTCCCACATCCTCTTAAAAAAAAAAATAAATAAAATGGTCCCTCGTTGACTCTCTTGCCCCCTCTACCCAACCCACACCCACTCTCTACGTATCCCACCTCCCCACACCCCATATTTACCTCTGGAGGCCAGCACGACGATCTTCGGTGGACCGGGAACACGTCTGCACTTTTCAAAGCCGACTGAGAACTGAAGAAATGTCGGTAAGCTGTATAATGACATAAATGTGTTTTTTTCCAACTTTGGTGCATATCTCGGCCATTTTGAGGAATTTTTTTCACCAAATTTTCAACATGAGGTTCCTGGAACCCCACTTCATGAACTCAGCCACTGTCATTTTGTTATTCTGTCCCGAAATGTGATTTCGCGGTCACTGCATGGAACTACCTTTCGGTACCGAGTAACAAAACGACAGTGTCACAGTTCATGGTGTAGGCCCCAAAACCGTATGTTGAAAATTGGTGAAAATTCCCAAAAAATGACTTTATGAGCGCATACACAGTTCTTACGCACGCTCGTAACTTCGAGAATTTTTACTATTTTCTATTTTCACTCCAGATTTACAACATTGCCATTTTACCACACCTCCTTATGAGCAGTACAGACATCATTTTTCACAACTTGTCCAAAATGTGTTTTCGTGCATGTAGAACACAATGGTGCAATTGGTGTGCGAAATCAGTGTTTGGGACAGATTAAGAAAATCACAGTTGCACTGTTCAAGAGCAGAGGTCTTAAAATTACTATGTTGAAAATTTGGTGACAAAAGTCCATAAAATGATCGTGTTACGAGTGTGCATTGTGCAGTTTCCATGCACCCTCGTAAGTGCATGAATTTGTAATATTTTCAGCCCAGACTTTCAACACTGGCAGTTTTCCACACCTCTTTATGAACAGTACAGCTGTCATTTTTCACACCTTGGCCAAAATGTGTTTTCGCACTTCTGGAGCAGAAATGCGTGGTCGCTGTGGGAAATCAGTGTTCGGGACAGATTAAGAAAATCACAGTGACACTGTTCATGAGCGGAGGTCCCAAAATGCCTGTGTTGACAATCTGCTGTAAAAAAATCCCCAAACTAATTACACTACGGTTGTGCGTTGCGCAGTTTCTATGCACACTCATGACTTAACAGATTTTTATATTTTCCTCCAGATTTTTCAACATTGCATTTTTTACACTCCTCATGAACAGTACAGCTGCCATTTTACATCCTGTTGAAATGTGTTTTCGCACCTGTGGTTCAAATGGCGTAGTCGCTGTGCAAAATCAGCTTTAGCTAACAAACTGATATTGTCTCTGCTTATTAGGTGGGGTCACAAAAACCCATGTTGAAAATTTGGGTAGAAAATACCAACAATGCCTGGGGCATTAGGGTTTCAACCATAACGCCCACCCTGTGAGAGAATGACAGGCATCAGGGTGTGACTTGGGATTGTCGCCTGTAATGCTCATGCCATTCCACCCCACCCATACCCTGCAGCCAGTGACAGGCATCAAGGTGTGCCTTGGACTTTTAGTCCCCTAAAGTACACCCCATTCTCCTATACTGCACCCATCTCACCGTATTTTCTTATGGAATGGGGTGAGCATAAGATAGCGACCCCAAGGCACACCATGACACTTGTCGGTGTCTGCAGGGTAAGGTATGATGAAATGGGCGTGGCGTTATGCCTGATGACCAAAGGCACACCCCAATGCCTGCCAGTCTCTGCAGGGTGGTGGGGTTAGCTTCAGTTCAGTACTTCACTACCATTCCTATTATGCATCTCTCTAACTCCTGCACTACCAATGCCAGCAAGCAAAAATTCGGCATTGACAAATGCTTGTTTTGTGTGTGTGTGTGTGTGTGTGTGTGTGTGTGTGTGTATATCAAGCCAAGAATATCAGAGATGTTGCTTTTATTAAACAGAACCCTTCAGAGAAGACGTCACATTTCAAAGCAGAAAAAGAAAAAGAGTAAAAGACGTGGAAACTTCTGAATACTAAATTGCTCCACCCTTGAATAAAATGATTAGGTTGCTACTGAGAACAGAAACCTTGCCTAGTTCAACTGATGCTATAAAAGCTGAACAGTTCAGCTTTTATACTTAGCATCAGTAATAACAGCTAATAAAGGTGTTTACAGAAAATTGAAGTTAAAAGATTTAAGAATCAGCCTTAACGGGCATACATTTAGTAAGTACTGAGTGATTTAATGGGATCTTGAATTCAATGCTGATTCACTCTCACCTGCTTGAAACTTAGCACAAAGCAGCTGTCGGCTTTCAGTCTTCCTGTACCATACTATGAATTTTCTTCAGGGTAATTGGAAAAGAAGAAATACATTCCGCAAAAGATCTGAGGCTACTTAATGATAACTACGCAGGTGTTGGTTCCTTGTGGTAGATAACAGATTTGTGGTGGTAGGTATCCACTGACTGAAATGAACTACCAACCTACAGAAAGGCAAAATTAACTGCTGGGGGTGGAGGTAACTGATTTATTTGTTTGTGCAATGTGCAGTGCACCAGTCATTCACTGTGACCCCATGTTGGGGTGTATTAGTAGGGGTATCACAACTTGGAAGAGGGAGGTAATAATCCCTCTTTACAAGACACTGGTTAGGCCCCATCTGGAGTACTGTGTGCAGTACTGGAGGCCACATCTTCACAAGGACATTAACCAAACTGAGGCTGTCCAGAGAAGGGCAACCAAAATGGTGCAGGGACTGCATCAGAAAACATATGAGGACAGATTAACTGAGCTCAATATGTATACCCTAGAGCATTAGTTCTCGCACTTTGTGATAGTGAGCCTCCCCACCAAGCCATGGAACAGATTTCGAGCCTCCCTCAAGTCTGGAAAAAATCTTAGGCCTATCCATAGAAAAATAAATCATACTTTTGCACAGTGCACCAGGAATCAAACTGGATTAGTAATGTTGACGGAGTATACTCTTTTTTTATTTGACTTATTGTTCTCCAACCCTCGACCCCACACCCCAGGTTATCCTTGTCACTCCACTATTCTAACTCTTGGGCCCTTATTACTCTACTTCCTCTCTAGCTGGAACAACTAACCTAGCCACATCATCTCTACCCCCTGACCATGTTAAGCAACTTCTTGTACCCTTACCAAGTCACACCTGAAACATGCATTGGCTCAGTGTACCTTTCCCAGACACCAATTTGCATATAAATAGGGTTTCCGGTTTAAACCGATAAAACCTGGTAAAACCCCACCAACGTCTTTTTCTTCCATTCGGTTATAACCGAAAAACACCAAAAATCGCCTCTGCAAAGTATTTGAAAATATCAAAAGCCACAGCACTTTGACCATTTTGATCTGTTGCTGACTCAGGTTGAAGGAGTAGCTCGAGGTGCTACCCCGGTTCTCTCGATCAGCGACTTTGTGGTGACACCCCCAGTTGACAGCATATGTTCTGTGATATTATTTGTTTGACAGACTCATGGATGTAGATACCTAGGTATTTTATACAGTTATCTGCCCAAGATATTCCAAGAGAAGTGAAACTGATCTTTGAGCATCTATCGTTAAAGGAAAGGAATTGAGTTTTCCCTATATTTATTTCATAGACTGATATTTTTCCAAAATCCTGATATAAATAAATACCTACTGTAGAAACAAGCCTTGGCTCTGTGTGCCTTTCCCAGTCACTAATTTTCATATAAACACCTACTTGTAGAAAAAAGCCAACTCAGTGTGCCTTCTTAGTCACCAATTTACATGTAAATACACACCTACAGTATAAACGAGCTTTGGCTCAGGGCCTTTCCTGGTCACCAATTCATGCATAAGTAAAGAAATTCACCTGCATTATCCGTATTTGCTTTGCTTCATCCTTCACACAAAACATCCAACACTTAAAATTTAAATACTCCCACCTTCTGGCTATCTTCTCTATCACCATTATCCTCCTGCAGTGCTCCCCTCGTGCCCTATGCACTCTAACCTCTTTCTCCCTACTTCTTTCTCCTGCATCACTGATGATGCCTCCTGGGCTGATGTTTCTACCCCGTTCTGACTTCTGGCTCCAGCCTACACTCAATTTCCTAAGCGCTGTAAATCCTGTGTTCCCCTGCACTGGTTGTTTACCCACTGCCTACTTCTTTCTGCACTTGCTCCTACTTGTACAGTGATCTTCCTCTGTGCATCATAGTTGTCTCCTTAGCTACTCACTTAGATTATGATGTACTTTGCGACTTTACTTTTTTTTGCTATGATTGTGATGTACGTATTCAACTTATTTGTCCTTATCACTTTGTATAATCTGTGACGTTGAACCTATGAAATGAGCTTGTTCTCAAAGGTGTTAATCCTAAATCATAAATAAATTAAATTTCTGTACATTATCAGACTTGACTGGGCCGCCCCTGGAACTGTATGCGGGCCTGCCTTGGGAGGCTGGCCTCACCATTTGAGAATCACTGCCCTAGAGCAAAGGAGGGATAGAGGTGATATGATTGAAACATTCAAACACCTTAAGGGCATTAACAAGGTGAAAGAGTCTAACATGTTTCAATATAAGAAAAATAGCATGATAAGAAGAGGACACAGCATGAGATTAGAGGGAGGCCGATTAAGGGGTAATGTGAGGAAGTTATTTTTCACAGAAAGGGTGGTGGATGCATGGAACAGCCTACCTCAGGAAGTGGTGGATATGAATACAGTGGAGGGGTTCAAACAGGCATGAGATAGGCATAAGGGAGCAATACAGATGAGTATGAATAGATAGGCCATTGACAGAGCAAAGGCCGATGGCACATTTATAAGGTAGAAAAGGAAATGGGCAGACTGGATGGGCCTTGCGGTCCTTATCTGCCATCAACGTCTAGACTGTTTCTATGTTTCTAAATTCTACAAACAAGTAAATCAGTTTCACTCCTAGTTATTTAGTGCAGCACAGCAGTCCATTTTTTTTTTTTTTTTTTTACCCTCAGAGTCCCAATTTTCAGTAACTATGGGTAGCCACACTTCATGGGTGGAAACTGGCTGCACTACTGTGCTTCCATGATTGTGCCATACACGATGCTGGGTGAATTATTAATCTAGTTGTTAGAGGGTGTAAACACAGACTGGATTGTACTTGGGACCAAGTCACAGATTGGAATTGCACTGATCTCAGTGAATGCCATGTTCTGAATCAGGTGTAATGATCAGTGCAGGGGCATCCAGCCCGAAAGCATCCTCCCTCCTAAACCTATGCTCCTCAAATTTAGGGCCCTTGTGGGTCACTGATTCCAGATCATTCATGGCCTTGTGGCTTGACTGCCTGGTGGCCCAATGTAAACCCCTCACCCATCCTCTCTCTCTTACTATAACTTGTGGTTCAGTGGTGTGACTCTGCTGGTCAGCCACTTGTCCACAACAATTGTGGCTGCACACTCTGATGCCAGTCAGCCAGAGTCTCCCACATCTCAGATTCCATAGGAGCAAAATATTCCCTGAAATCAGGGGCAGAGACATGTAACAAAGTGTGCTTCCTCTTCAGGAAAAGCCCCAAGCACTTCCAAGCGTAAACACTTCCAGGTTTCTGGGGCACAACCAGCTCTTTCGGGGGGTTGCACAATTAATCTCTTGCCGGTGCACCAAAATGCCTTCCTCTGGCGCTGGAACTAGATGGACGAGAACTTAAGTTATCCTGCCTTCATATGTTAAAATATTTTCTCTTTATATATACCTATAGTGCATGAAATCTGTTCAAGTTAATAAAAAATACAATAAGACAGCTAATAAGCGCTTTTAACATTAACATCCTACAATCTAGATTTTAGTATATCTTGCCTTAAAACATCATTACTGTTAAGGCTTATATTTTGAATACTCTCACATTTGAACATTTAAGTGCTCTAAGCAAAAACAGTTCTGCTTCAAACATTTCATTTTATAATTAAGTACACCAGCCATTTATAAATCATGATTTATGCTTCAAAACATCTTTTATTTTATAATTAAATGCAAATATTTTATTTTACAATTACTAAGTGTTTTAAACATTGATAGTTGTAGCTTATGTTTTATATATTTTTAATGCATTTTTATTTTCTTGTAATGAACACACAAATAAGCCAGCAGAAGAAGGCCATTTGATCTATCAAGTCTGCTTGTACTGCAGGGTCCACAGCTTGAGCTAATGTCCCTGCCCTCTCCCCCCACTCCTCCCATCCTCCCTACCCATGAACCTTAACTTTCCCCATGTCTATCCCAGCCTCTCTTAAAGCTGCACACTGTCTTCAACGAGATGACCTCTTCCGGCAGCGCATTCCAAGTGTCCACCACCCTCTCTGTGAAGAAGTGCTTCCTGATCTCCCTCCTAAACCTCCCGCCCTCCAGCTTAAGACTGTGCCCCCTTGTGTTATGGTTGCCACTCAGTTTAAAGACACTCTCCTTGTCAATCTTGTTTATCCCTTTCAAGTACTTGAAAGTCCCAATCATGTCCCATCTCTGTCTCTCTCTCTCTCTCTCTCTCTCCTGTCTTCCAGGGAGTACATGTTCAGTGTCCTCAGTCTCTCCTCGTATGCCTTACCCTGCTGACCCACTAGTATCTTTGCAGCCCTAATCTGGACCTTCTCAGGCAGGTTAATCTCCTTTTTGAGGTGTGGGCACCAGTACTGAACTCCATACTCCAGATGTGGCCTTACCAGTGACCTGTAAAAGGGCAGTATAACCTCCTCTCTCCTACTACTGATCCCCCTAGATATGCATCCCAGTATCTTGTTTGCCTTTGCAGCTGCCTTCTTGCACTGCATGGAGTGCTTCAGGTCACGAGTGATCATCACTCCCAGGTCCTTCTCCTCTTCTGACACCGATACTTGAACTCCACCCTGGTAATACTCTGTCCTGGGATTCTTGGTTCCAGTATGCATAACTTTGCATTTCTTGGCATTGAAGCCAAGCTGCCAGATCCTGGACCACCTCCCCAGCTTTTCCAGATCTTTCTGTAGGTCTTGTATCCCTTCAACTGTGTCCACTCTCCCACAGAGCATGCTGTCATTGGTGAATAGGCACATTTTGCCCTTAATGCCATCTCCAATGTCACTGATGAAGACACTGAACAACACCAGCCCAGCACCGAGCCCTGCGGGACCCCGCTGGTTACCTCTCTGGTGCCTGATAACTCTCCCCCCACAACCACCCTCTGGGTCTGTCCCTCAGCCAATTTTCCACCCATCTGGCCATCTTTTCCCCAACCCCGAGATCCACCAACTTCCTGATCAACCTTTCGTGGGGCACAGAGTCAAAAGGTCTTGCTGAAATCAATATAGAGGATGTTTACCGCTTGGCCCCTGTCTACTGTCTTAGTGACGCAGTCAAAGAAGTCAATCAGATTTGTTTGACACGATCCCCCACTCCCCCCAAGAACCCATGCTGTCTCTCATCCTGGAGACCATGCTCCTCTAGACGTTCTACCAACCTTTCCTTTAGTATGGTCTCCATGAGCTTACCCACAATGGAGGTCAGACTGACTAGTCTGTAATTCCCATGGTCATTCTTGGGACCGCTTTTGTGGAGGGGCACTACATGTGCTGTTCTCCAGTCCTGCAGCACCATGCCTGACCCTAGTGAACTATTAAATAGGTCTGCCAGTGACCCTGCCAGCTCCTCAGCCAATTCCTTAATTCCCCTTGGATGTACTCTGTCTGGGCCTGGTGATTTTTCCACCTTCAATGCCAGCAGCCCCTCCCTCACGCTATCTCCTCTTTCACTACATCTGTGCCCCCCGCTCCTCTATTCCCTCCTGAAGGCACTGGTCCATCCTTCTCCCTGGTGAAGACGGAACAGAAGTATTCATTTAGCATCTTTGCTTTTCCTCCATTATCCTCCACCCACTCCACCCCTTTCTTAAGCCTAACAATCCCTTCCTTCTTGTCCCTTTTCTCACTTATACATCGAAAGAAAGCCTTCTCCCCTTCTTAATTCCTTCAGCTATCTGCAGCTCCTTCTGTGCCTTTGCTCCCTGGACTTCCTTACTTGCCTCACTAGCCAACCTTAGGTAATTTTACCTATCCACCTCTCTCCTGGTCGTCCTGAATTTTCTACAGGCCAACCACTTTTCCTTTACTGCCTGGGCAACCCCAGAAAGGAACCAGCTGGGTGCTTTGGCCCTTGTGTTCTTGTGTTGTGTTATCCGTAACAGCCAGAGCAGTGTAACAAACTTTAGGCCTTACCATAAACCACATCCCTGTGCATAGCAAGATGCTTGTCATGGGCACTTGCATGTCTTAACCTTTATTCTCTGCAGTTTCGGCACATACTGTTTTATATGTTTCCACATTTTATGCAGGTACTCTTCTGTTTTTTACCTAGCTGACCTTTCCCCATTGCATCAAGCTGAGAGTGGCATCCTGTTTTTATGCAGAAAGTCCCTTTTGGCTACGTAAGATAATTAACTGATACATTTACTATATTAAGTAGACATAGTTGTGCAGTTAACTGCGGTAACCTAAAAAAACTAAGCTACAAATCCAGCAACTACCTTGACAGGCCATTTAAACCTGTAGCCAACTCAACCAAGGTCGGAGAAAGTGAGAGAACCAAATCCCATTCTCAAGACCAGCTTGGCACTGAGGACCAGTTGGCAGGGAGGACTCCTTTCCCCAGGACCTCATCTTGGGTATCAGGTTTACTGTGGTGTGGTAAGGTTGCCTATATCCCTGACATTAAGGAACAGGGAAGGATATTGTGCTTGGCAAAGATTTTTATATATATTTTGTTTTTATTGCGTCTATAGCAGGGGGCATTCCCCCGTCAGAAAATGTATATTACCTTGCTTGTACTGCTGATCAGAATATTGTTAATTTTGCATAGATGTATCAAGGAAAAGCATTTTTAAATCCATTTGGCATTTTCTGGTGTTGTTTCTTGTTTGGATCTAACACGATTAAGGGCTATAGGTTTGGATAGGAAGGGCAAGCTAGGGATATGATTACTGTTATGTGGGACACACAGGTACCCAGAAAATCACTGTGGCACGTTATAAAACATGTAGTTAATTGTGTAGATTCACACTGTCCGGAATTATTACATAGGTTTCTAGGATGGTGTTATATTGATCCTAATAGAAAGAATAGTTGCAGGATATTAAACTGTCTGAGACATAATGATAGAGGTGATTATAAGGTACAAGTAAAAATATCTGAACATTTAGGACAGGTGCACTGTCCCATGATAGCTACTCACAGTCATGACAATGAAGCAGATTTCAATAAATATGATACTTACACCCACAAGGATAAAATAATTTCGGTCAGTCAGACTGACCAGAACATCGTTGAGGCAGGTGGCTTACAAAATCCCCGAATGTCATTTGAATTACCAACATTATGTATTAGTACATCAGCTAGGCTCTACCCTAATCTGTCCGACCTCTTGGGAGAGACAGAAAGGGTGCCACTTCCTGACAGTCTGGATGAAAATCCAGTACACGGAATTGACCATGGGAGCCAAGCCAGGGGGCCAACACAAAGCCTTGGCACAGCAGATGGTGCCCCGGACATGATTTAAAAAAAAAAAAAATCAAAAACTAAACATCATAAACATACACCCAAACTACATAAAACATCAAGTTTACCACCTATCCATGAAATGGAACAGATGGAACAAACCCTACCTCACTTGTCCTTTTGGGAAACAAAAATGGTAACAGGACTCAAAAAAAGTAATCAAACGCAAACAAAAATCGAATAAACAGGTACTTGCCAGAGCACCTACACCCGACCCTAAGGAGGAATTTAATATTCCCTAATATCATTCTGACTCTGAATTTGAGACTTCAAGCTCAAGTTCAGAATCTGAGGATGTACCGGCACAAGTAAATCAAACCACTAACCAAATGTCACAAAGGCTCAAAGTCACTGTTATTTAAAACCGAAGCATATTCATCCGATAATTCCATTCCCAAATACAATGTTAGATGCAATACAGTGTCTGCCTGAAATACAAAAAATCCTCATAGACCGTATTGTACCAGAAGTAACGTTTGATCCCAAAATACATGATTTTAATTTGCCTCCTGATTTGAGAAGATATGGTGTTAAAATAAGTTGGACAAAAATTTAATCTTGGTATCATGGGCAAAGTGAGAAATTTCATGATTGTTTTGAGGTATTAGAAAATTGGTGAATATTTATGTATTATTGTCGCTTTGTTTATGTATGTGATTTAAATATGTGGTAATGTATTTATTGAGTATATGCATATTTGTATTTTTGTATTTTGTATGTTTTTATATTTTTCTTCTATATTGTAACGAGGTATGCACTTTAGAAGGTGTCCCTTGAAAATGAATGTATTTGTGTACTCAATGGGATTGTTTTACCTTGTTCATTATACGAATAAACTCATTACTACTACTACTACTACTACATGATACAATTAAACAACATCAGGAATGGCACACAGCCTTTTCTGCTCTTATACAAGGTAATGAAATACACTTGGCACGAATCCTAGCATTATACATGACGCTTATTGAATTCTTATTAAAAGATAATCAAAAATTAACATTACCTAATGTATCTTTACAACAACAGTGTAACTCGGTACAAACATAACATAACGAACCTCTACAATCTCAAGTGCCTAATACACATAAGGGCAAAACACCCAAACCACCACAACCCAACTTCTACGCAATGCCTCAATCCCCATCGCAATTTAATCTCATCACTCCAGTACTGCAATAACCGCAACATCATCCTTTAGTCGTGCATAATCCGGTGCCCACCCAGCAGCAATTAGCAAGACCGTCCCCTATGGCCACTCAGCTCATACAGGGTCACTCTCCCATGCAACCTCTGCTCCCAACAGCTAAACTAGAAAAAACAAAGTTGGTTAAACTGCTTAAAGACCAATTACACCTACAGGAAGGCGTCACTATTAATCATATCCACAAACATGCAGTGCAACTCAAAGAATTCTCTGATGAATACGGTGAAGATATCTTGTTAGAAGGTTTAAAGCAAATTATGGACCCTATAAAATACAAACTTTTTAAAGACCTTTATGACACAGGCAAATCTATTATACATTGCCTCCGCCATACTTACAACTTACAGGAGGAAGGTATAATGCAAAGAGCTAACAGATTAGCATTAATACCGAGTAAAGACTTCCATACATGGTTATACCGCCTGAAGTGTGAATTTGATTATTTAAATGTGGACGATTTGAGATCTTATTTAAATCCATCATTTCAAACCTTATTTGACCTCCATAGTAGTCATCATCTGCTATGGGAAGAAGCAGTTAAAAAATTGCAATTATTAAATCAGAGTCAAAAAATAACACAGACAGAGGCACGGGGGGGGGGTCGGATTTCTTAAATAAAAACAATCATAATACAAAACAGGACTTTAATTCAACATTAACTTAACCCCTGAATTCAGTATTGTCTGATGAATCCTTACAACCTCATAATCATAACATGGATATAAAAGTTCTTTTACTTAATGCAAGAAGCCATACCAATAAAATGGATGAATTAAAGTATATAATCAAAAAGGAAAAAATAGCCATTTGTAGGATAACCGAAACCTGGTTTCAGGACAACAGTTGGAATACAGATATCCCCGATTTCAATAAAATCATTAAGAATAGGAATCATAAACAAGGGGGGATAGCTCTGTATATTACTGAGGACTTCACATCAAATTGTATTTCCCCTCTAACTGATGAAAGTGAAATAATGTGGTTAGAGATTGAGCCAATCACTGTTCCGTCAATTAAAAAACTATGCATAGGCCTGGCTTACAGACCACCAAACTTAATAAGAGAACAGAATACTGTACTCCTTAGAACAATACACAACTTTGAACCAACTGATAATTATATACTAATGGAAGATTTTAATTTCCCTAATACTGATTGGGTGAAACACAGCTGTACTGGAAGTATAGAGAAAGACTTCCTGGAGATAATAGCTAATCAAGACCTGGATCAAACAGTACAAGAGGGAACTAGAGACAACAATATCTTAGATATTGTTTTAACAAATATGTGCTCAGTAGTACATAAACCCATAACTCTAGAACCCCTTGGAAATAGCGACCACAATATGATACTGTCTCGTACTGAAGATAAGATAATGGAAACTAAAGGTAGTACCACTATTAAGGCCTATAATATAGCTAATTATCAAAAAATAAATCAATATCTGTCCACATGGGACTGGGATACTGAATTGTCAGACCTTAATGTACATCAAGTCTGGACTCTCATACAGACTAAACTTAACCATTGCTTAAATAACTGGGTCCCAAACAGGCAGAAATACAAAAAAGGTGTCAGAAATCCAGTTTGGTGGGGTGACAAAATTAAAAAACGGATTAATAAAAAGCAAAAATGCTACACAAACTATAACAAACAACCAACTCAAAACTCATGGAATAGGTACAAAAAAGGGTCAAATAAGGCAAAACAATTAATCAGAAAAACAAAGCATGATACAGAAATTACATTAGCGACAGGTACGTTAGATGACAAAAAGAAATGTTTTAATTATGTAGGCTCGTTAAAAGGCTCCAAAACAACAATCAGCCCATTACAAACAAACCATGGCATTGTCAGTGAGGAAGCTCAAATAGCTGAAGAACTTAATAATTACTTCCTTGCTACGTTTACAGAAAAGGAACAGTTCATCAGCTCCAAAACAGAATATAATAATATTAAAGTTACTCTGATTACTATAAATGAAGTCCTGAAGGAAAGTACAGTTACGTAGAACTTACCGTAACAGTAGATCTTCGAGAGAGCTCTTGCAGTAAGTAAGTACATCTAGGACTGGCCTTAGGCGGCAGGACCCACAAAAATTTCTAGCTAGCAGTCCCTGGCAAGGACCGCCTCTACGCCAGATGACCGGCATCATACGACGCCGGTATAAAGGGGCGGTCCCGGATGCCCGCCCAGTTCTTCTCGCCACAGGCCAAAAGAGGTCGACAAGAGAGAAGTGGATATTTCTGTATAAGGAAAAGGAGCTGAAAAGCCTAGTGGGATGGAGGATGGAGTTATTTGTCAGAAGAGCCTCTCGAAGATCAACTGTTACGTAAGTTCTACGTAACTGTACTATCTTACTTCGAGAGGGCTCTTGCAGTAGGTAATTACATATAGGACTGAATCCCAAGCAGTCTGGAACAAAGAAAAGGCACCGGGAGGAGGAAACTACTCTGAAAAGTAGCACTAGCCTTGCAAGCCTCAAGACAGGAGGCCTTGCAAAACAGCCAGACCGAAGCCTGCTCTACGACGAGAGGCAATGTTCAAACTGTAGTGTTCCGTAAAGGTATGGACAGAAGTCCAGGTGGCGGCAGCGCACATGTTCAAGCCGCAGACAAATTTCCTTGAACAGCCGCAGAGGCCACTACCCTCTTGTGGAGTGGCTCTAACTGACCCGAAGGGTCTTGTTGTACTGTCATAACAGAAACTGATGCAATGAGCCAACCATTTCGACAGGCATTGCTTGGAAACAGCATTGCCTTCCCTTTTGTGGGCAAAAGAGACGAACAACTGATCAGTCTTTCTGAGATCCTTCGTCCTGTTGGTGTAGTATCTCAGAATCCGGTGAACATCCATGGTATGGAGTAAATATTCCCCTTGATCAGAGTACTGCATAAAAAAGGCAGGTAGCTCTATGGACTGATTTAAAGTAGACTCTGCTACTACTTTAGGTAAAAACTTAGGAGCAACTCGTTCTTTGTGAAAAATCAAATAGGGGATTTTACACATAAGGGCCTGGAGCTCGGAAATTCTTCAAGCCGAAGTAATGGCCACCAAGAAGAGCGTCTTCCATGAAAGAAACTTCAGATCTGCAGAAGCTGCAGGTTCGAAGGGAGGGAGAGTAAGTTTCTCGAGAACAAAATTCAAGTCCCAAGGGGCAGCAGGGGTACGGATGGGGGGCCTTAGATGAAGGACCCCTTTGAGAAAGGTCTTAGAGACCTCTAGTTGAGCGAAAGTTTTATCTGTGATGGGAACATGGTAGGCTGAAATAGCAGCCATGTGAACCTTCAAGAAGGAATGGCTGAGACTCAGGTCGAAGAGATGACATAAGTACTCCAGCAGAAAAGCCACTGAACAGGAGAAAGGCTCCACGTTCTTGGAGGCTGCCCAAATAGAGAATCTCTTCCACTTCATGGCATAAGTGGACCTGGTGGAGAGTTTTCTAGCCTCCACCAAAATTTCTGCCACTTTTGGAGAGAAGCCAAAATGGGATTGGGCTAGGTCTGCAGAAGCCATGCATGTAGTTGAAGGGATTTGAGGCCTGGGTGGACCAGGGTCCCCTGATCCTGGGTCAGCAAACCTCGAGATAGAGGAAGAGGAAGAGGAGGAACCTCTGAATATTGCTGTAGAAGAGAGAACCAGATTTGCCTGGGCCAGAAAGGAGCGATCAGAATCATTCTTGCTCCTTCCGTGGCTAGTTTCTGCAATACTCATGGGATCAGAGGAATTGGGGGAAAAGCATAGACGACTCTGTCCTTCCAGTCTAGAGACAGAGCGTCGCTCCAGAAAGCGCCTCGCTCTGGAACGAGCGAGCAAAAGGTGGAAGTTTTATGCTTTGGGAGAGGCGAACAGGTCTACCTGCGGAGTCCCCCAAAGCTGAAAGATATCATCTAGCACCCCTTGGTCCAATTCCCACTCGTGTGCCAGAGCAGAGGAGCGGCTTAGCTTGTCTTCTTTTTCCGGTGTCCTTCGGGGGAGGTGGATGCCTGCCTCAACTTTTTCAACTCTTTTTCCATAGAAGACATCTTTTTCTTGAGGAGATGGGCTTCCAGGGACTGTTGGCGCCGTTTACGGGTAGCCGCGTTGAAGTTGAGGCAATGCTGGCACTTCTCAACCGGGTGATCAGGGCCTAGGCAGAAAAGGCACAGGGAATGGCCGTCCTTGTGTGGCAGTTGGGCGACGCACAAGTGCACTAATTTTTGTGCTCGAGCATGGGGACCATGACACATCGGACGATATACCTGACGCATTGAAAAAGAATAACTATTTTTCGGTAAAACTGACGAAAGGCAGGGCTGGACGGGTTAACAAACTTTACTACTTAGGTGCCGTACACGCTAACGGGCGGGAAAGAACTGGAAGGCGGATGTCCGGATCGCCTTTATACCGACGTCAGATAACGCCGGGTCACCTGATCGTGGGGCGGTCCCTGCTGACCGCTAGCTAGGCCCTTTCCATGGGGTCCCATGCTGGTGTCAGTCCCATATGTAATTACCTACTGCAAGAGCCCTCTCGAAGTAAGATCTACAAAAACTAAAAACAAATTAATCTGCAGGCCCAGATGGCCGCCACCCATCTTTCCTTAAACATATTGCAACATACATTGCAGGCCCTCTTTGTAAGTTATTTAATCTATCTCCGGATGCAGGAGAAAGCATATCTGCATGGAAGGAGGCACTTGTCACTCCTATTTTTAAAATCAGGAAATAAAAACTTGCCATCAAATTATCGACCAATAAGTCTAACTTCAGTTATAGGAAAAATCTTAGAAAGGTTAATTCTACACAGACTAGAACACTTTATGAATCTGAGTAACCTCCATGATATAACATAGCATGGGTTTGTAAAGGGAAGATCATATTTAACTAACCAACTTCACTTTTTTGAGAATGTTAGTGCTGCTTTGGATGCTGGTCTTCCAGTGGATATAATATTTCTGAACTTAGCTAAAGCATTCAACAGAGTTTCTCATAAAATATTACTAGAACATTTGACAAACTTAACATTTCCACAAAGCCTGATAAATTGGATTGAATCATGGCTACATAACCGTAGGCAATGTACCACGATTAAAGGAGCAAAGTCACCATGGGGAGAGGTGAGCAGTGGGGTGCCCCAAGGTTCTGTACTGGGCCCAGTATTATTTAACATTTTAATCAATACTATGAACACAACTGATAAAGTCTGGATAACAAAATATGCAGATGATTGTAAGATAGGCTGTATTGTTAACACCAGTGAAGAAGGCTTGATACTTCAAAAGGAATTAACAGGTTTAGAAAAGTGGGCACATGACAATAAAATGATGTCTAATGAAATAAAGTGTAAAATAATGCACCTGGGTCACAATAATTCGAAAAGTAGTTACTTTATTAACAACGTAAAGTTACAAGAAATTTAAAACGTAAAAGACCTTGAGACATATATTGATAACTCGCTTAATTCTGAAAACAGTACAATGTTTAAAGTCAAGAAATGCCAAAGAATAATGGGCTGCATATGGAAAAATATTAAAAGTAGACAACCTCAGGTTATAGTACCACTTTACACCAGTCTGGTAAGATTGCACCTAGAATACTGTGCACCTTTTTGTACACCTATTACAATTCGGGGTTAAAAACAAATTGAAGCCGTACAAAAAAAAAAATGACAAAAAAGATCCATGGTATGAAAGATAAATCCTATGGTGAAATGTTAAAAAGTTTGAATTTATACTCTATTAAATACCGACAATTACGTGGTGATCTCTGTTTGACCTTCAAAGCTATACGGGAACCTGGGCTTCCTGAAACAATAGGAACTGAAACAAATCTCTACAAATCACGGACAAGATCTCATAACTATAGACTATTAGGGGCAAACTGCAGAACCAAAAAAAGAAGTCAATGGCTTTCTCAAAGAATTGTTAACCTATGGAACACCTTACCAGCTTCAGTCGTACAGTAAAACAACTGACACCTTCAAACATAACCTGGATCAATTTATGGGTGATGCTAGATACGATTATATATATAACATTCCCCCACCCTCGGGTGGTGAGCTCATCAATAGGCCTTGTCCTCCTGAGCTTGTACCGAACTATGAACTATGAAACAGAGAAACAGCCTTTTCGTAAAGAAGAGAAGCAAAGACAACAAATGCACCTAAGCAGCAGTCTATCTAGGACGCCAATCCCCAACAACCACAACACTCCCCATTAGGAGAACCACACAATCCAGGGAATTATGGGTATGATCTACGTCCCTGCGAAAATCTTAACAGAGGTGGGGTAGACCCTACTGGGGAAATAATCGAGGAAGAAACAGAGGAAATTTTGCTTACTGATTCAGGCTCTACACACACTGTCCTGCCCCACAGCCATTATCCATTCGATTTTACAAACTACAAACAAAAACAGTGTACTCAATTCTGGGTCAGCCCGCATTAACAGGGAAAGAAGTTCCAAATCAATAATCATTCCATAATAGCAGATCTACCAGCACAAGGTGTTTTAAGAGCACAAGATGCTAAATATTTAGCCTTGCTAAATGTCGTCAGTGACATACCTCGACTACAAACAGACATGCCACATAACTACAAATCTCAAATTGAACAATTAATTCAATCAGCTACAAGACCACAATACGCAGGACACACAGATGTGCCCCCAGTGAGAATACATGGTATTACACACTCTAGACAAAAGCAATATTCTATAAAATCACAATAAAAAAATGAATTGATAAAAACTATTCAAACACTTTTAAGGGATAATATTAGACCATGCACTTCTTCCACAAATTCACCAGTCCTACCAGTACCCAAAACAGACAGATCTATTAGTTTACTAGTAGATTAAAGACAATTAAATAAACAAATCATAGCTGGCCCAGTGGCGTGGAAGGCTGAGGCAGCAATGCCTTACCTCCTGCTATGACAGCGACCCGTGTTTGCGGTGCGAGCAGGCCGCCAGAAGGGCTCTCGGGGACGCGGGCACCTACATCCTTACGTACATTTGTAGCTTCGATGCTCACTCCGCCAGCCCAGAGAGTCCCTAAGACTCTCCAAGCAACACAGGCCCCAGGAGTCCTGAGTGGGCTGTACTCACGCATGCTGAAATGCTAACTGTTTATTCCCCTGCCACCTGGTGATTTTGGCACCCTGGAGAGTGGCGCACACCACCAGATGAGGTGGGGAGGGGGGAAATGAGGAGAAAGACAGTGCAAGCAGCGGTATTCATGGGAGGGACATGCGATCAGTTCCCCCTTCAAGCTGCCTGTGCCTTGTTTCTGCCAGAGGAGAGAGCGAGAGAGCTAGAGGAGTGCTCAGTGACAGGCTCCTGAGCCATTTTGTTGTCGATGGGGAGAAAACTTGGCAGGAGAGAGAGAAAGAGAAGGCAGAGAAAAGAAAAAGCGTTCTCATTTGTTTAAAAACCAATGCGCGGTCGGACTGAACGCCCAATCACTCAAGTAGACAAAGGATTTGTGCAGATGCATGCTGCACACGTTCCCTGGAGGCACCAGTGTTAGACTTAGCACAAAAGGGTACAATTTTTATTTACAATTATTTTAGGCAGTTTAGGGCATTGCGACTATTTCTGGAAACAGTTTAGTGAGCTTAGGTTTACTGTGTCTTTTTTTGTGCTTTGTGCAGGGCCAAGTCGCATTGCTCCCAGGAGAGGAGGAGGAGAATGAAGAAGCTGGGCGGGGAAGCCTCGTGAGCAGCATGTCTCAACGAAGTCTTACTGATTATTTTGGTTTAGGAGAATCCTCCACACCAAAAGATAAGGAACAAACATCATCCTCTGAGTGTGACTTAAGCACATCTCAGGAGACAGGTGACATTGTGAATGCTGAAACTGATGATCAGTCTGAACAGACTGCATCTGCTAAAAGCAGCAAGAAATTAAGGTCGTGGAGGGACAGCTGGACAAAGTTATTTCCATGGCTTGCAAAGGAGGAAGCAGAGGGGAATGTTGTTGGGAAGTGCAGTTGGTGCAAAAAAGGTGGCAAAGGCAATCCATTTGCCACAACTGGCACAACGAATTTGCAAGTGTCTGCTTTCTACAGACATGAAAGAAACCGAGAACATTTGCTGGTGCAAACTGGAAAGAAAACAGCAGAAAAACAATCTCTGCCGGTGGCATTTGAGAAGCAGATCTTGGGTCCTGAGGCAAAGGATGACAGTAAAGTTGCTCAATTAATGACAATGTACTAACTTAACAAACAAGGGCAATCTCTCAACCAGTATGAAACACTGATAGCTCTGCAAGTGAGTAATGGAATCTTTTGGGCTGGGGCACAGGGTGGCAGCAGCCATTGCTTGAGGATTGACACTAATGTTGGTATGTTTGTCAATCCACAGAAGCAAAATGGCTGTCCAGCCTTGCAAGACAGTGGCACAATCTACTCTGGTTGGGATGCAAGATAGGACATGTTGGACTCCATAAATGAAGTCCTACAGGAAGAAATCAAAGCTCACTTAGCAGGTTCTCAGCTCCTTGGGGTAACAGTGGATGAAACCACTGATGTAACCATTCACAAAAAAACTGAACATTTATGTGAAGTGCGTACACAAAGCACAGGCCAAAATTCATTTTATTGACTGTATTGCAATACCTGACGGGAGGGCAGACACAACTGTGGCAGAACTGTTTTGTGTATGTTCTGCTAATACAGTTGACCCTATCAAGATCATCACATTAGCAAGTGACAGTGCCAATGTCATGAGTGGAATGTACAATGGGGTGGGTGCAAAGTTAAGACAGCAAGTTAACCCAAGGCTGATTCAGATTCATTGTGTTGCTCACAGACTGGCACTGGCAGCAGGTCAAGCATGTCGGGACAACCCCGCATTCAATGAATAGCAAGTAACCATCAAAAATGTGTACAGATACTACAGCAACTCTGCAGTATGGTACAATGCCTTGCATTTCATCCAGGAAACTGTCACTGATGAAAATATCAGATATCTGTCCCTAAAAGAACCTGCAAGTTTTTGGTGGATGTCACTGCATACTGCAGTTCAAGCAATTCATAGATCATACCCTGCACTTTTACAAGCCTTAGAGCATGATGCAGCAAAAGGTGCGGCAGAAGCAAAGGGCCTTCACACAAAACTGAAATCAGTCTGCTTTATCTTATGCATTTCTTTTTTCATGGATGTCTCAGATGTGATGAATAAACTGTTAGTCATACAACGGGACAGTGTTGACATTTCGGTGGCCAGCAGCATGATAGAAGCCATAGTTACTAGACTGCAGCAGTTTAAAGAGCTGAATGGGGTAGGGCTACAGAACACATTTCAGGTACTCGACCAACGTCCTGGCATGTGGCAGGATCAAAAAGTGAATGACAAGCTGTCACTGCAAATGTAGTTCCAGACGGCATCTCAGGGATATCTGACGCAACTCATTGAAAACTTTCACACAAGATTTGAGACAACTTCAATGCAGCTGCTACATAACTTAAATGTTCTTTTAAATCCAAAGTGTCTCCCAGATGACTACAACATAATGGACCATGGACTGCAGGAACTCAAAGATGTTTGCACTTATTTCCAAGAAACAACCTTCAAAGAAGAAACACTGCCAGCACTTATTGACCAACACAGGGCTGAGAAAGATTACGGACAATTCAAACTTGTTCTGAAATCTAAAAAAGGACCAACTTTGCTCAGTAGTGTCTGCCAAGACTTAACTGAGAACTACTTAGATGTTTTCCCAGATTTTGTCACAATGGCCACAATTTTACTTGTGTCACCTATTACATCAGTGGCATGTGAAAAAGGGTTTTCTGTACAAAACAAAATAAAAACCAAAGGTAGATGTTCCCTAAAGGCAGACACTGTGAGCAAGCTCATGCGGATTGCCCAAGAAGGAGCTGAACTTGAAGACTATGACCCTCATCCAGCACTTAAGAAATTTAAGGCCATAAGGCTGCACAGAAAATAATTAGATTACATTTTAAAATGCTTTAATAATTATCTTTAATAGTTTTTTTTTTTTAGTTTCAGAGACAATCTGAGTGACTGACACTGACCCAGAGATAGGACGATGGAAGAACTTGGGCACAGGATTAGAAGATAAGTATCTAAATGTTTTGTTCCAACAAGGGTGGGGGGATACAATTTTTAAATTTAGCCCCTTAAGGTCAATGCTACTTTTGGTGGGGGTCCCGTTCAGGGCAACGGATCAAGATTTAAAGTTCCTGGGGATTGGCCTGGGTGGTGGGTGGATGGTCATTGCCCCATTCTGCTAAATTTAATATCATTTTGATTTTGGTGGTAGAGGATCACAGTCTACCACGTTCAGATGATCGTGTGTGTGTGTTAAACTATTATGGCTTCAATGCAGTCCCTGTGTTTTTTTTTTGTTTTTTTTTTAGCGGGGGACAGTCTGAGAGTATATTGCCAAATGTAGTTACCTAACCCATTCCGCTCTTTCCACAGTCTGTCTGCAACAGTGGCTTCTAATGTCATCAACATTACACACACAAAACAGTTAATAAATGTGCAGGAGGAAGAGGTGTTGGGTTATGGGAGAAGTTATGGGCAGGAGGTGTTAGGAGAAGTTACGGGCAGGAGGGTGTTTAGGAGAAGTTACGGGCAGGAGGGTATTTTAGGAGAAGTTATGGGCAGGAGGGTGTTTTAGGAGAAGTTATGGGCAGGAGTGTGTTTTAGGAGAAGTTATGGGCAGGAGTGTGTTAGGAGAAGATATTGCCACAGAAAACATGTCATGCCATGAAAAAAGAAGTTCAAACAGAAAAAAGCAGACTGCACTTGCAGTGTGGTGGCCGCGTGCAGATAATTCCACCTGATTGTGCCACACACCAGACAGACTGGGAGACCTGCTGAGCCAAGGTAATTGTGGGTGGGGATGGGGGAGCTTTTGAGTCACCCCACTGTGCTATCCAGTCATGAACACTGGTACTAGTTCTCTTTTAGCTGCCACACACACAATTAAGAAATGTGCAGGAGGGTTTTGGAGACGTTATGGGCAGGAGATGCTAGGAGAAGTTATGGGCAGGAGGGTGTTTAGGAGAAGTTATGGGCAGGAGGGAGTTTAGGAGACGTTATGGTCTGGAGGTGTTAGGAAACTGCCACAGAAAAAATGGCAATCTAATGCCATGAAAAAAGAAATTCACTAAAAAAGCAGACTGTGCAGATTTCATGCCACCAACCAGATTAGACTGCGCCACTGTCTTACACTGGACAGATCTGGGAGAACTGCTGAGCCAAGATAGGTTGTGGGTGGGGTGGGTAGGAAATGTGCAGGAGCAGAGTCGGAGAAGTTATGGGCAGAAGAGTTGTGTGGAGATGTTAATTGGGCAGGAGGGGCTAGGAGAATGCCTGCCAGCATAGAAATACCCATGACTTGTACACACAGAAAGCAGACACACTGCAGACTCAGTTTTCATATCCACCAGATTGTGCCACTGCACTGTCTCTTCTTAACAGCAGATCAGCTGTCAAGGCCAAGAGGGTGGGGTGGGGAATGTTGGGGGAGGCTTTCAGTCACCCCAGTCAAATCCAATGTCTCTGGTACAGCCAGGTTGAGGTATTCTTACAATTTAAGAAGATTTTGTGCAGGCGAGTAGCAGGGAGAAGTTGTGGGCAGGAAGGTGTTTTAGGAGAAGTTGTGGGCAGGAGGGTGTAGGCGAAGAAATAATCACTTCTATGCCAGGTCAAGACACAAAACAGCAGTTACTTCCACACAGATGGCACCACCACTGGTGCTAACATTAAAGTTTGGGCAGGAGGCATGCAGTGTAGCCAGTCTGGTTTAGCCAGTTAAAAAAATTGCACTAAGCCACGAGGCAGCAACCACACAATCATGTTAGATTGTGTCATCTAAGCCTGAGTCATCATTGGTGGGTGGGAGCTGGGAGGGAGGTTTCTGCAATGTTTGGTGGGTGGGCACTGCCAGGGAGTCTGAAGTAAGGGGGGCTAATTATAATTGCATCTAAAATGTCAATGTGCAGGACAGAATGAAGAAGTATTTGGGGCAGAAGGTGATTGACTGGGAGACACAGGTGACTGTCAGCAATGACTGTTAATGTCTATTAATGTTTACATCTTCTTACTGTCCGTACCTAATCTAATGGCAAACTTTATTTGTAGCAGTTTGACAAATAAATACATTGGGCAACTACAGCAGTAGAAATTAAAAACTGTAAGTACATTTTCTCACTGTAATTTGTGACAGTCATTGAACAAATTAATGAACAACAGTCAATCAGCAGTCACACAGGTGATTATTTTTATGTGATCATTTAGTGCTGTGGTTACTTAGCCATCACTGGTACCTTGTAGGAATGCAAAACAACACTGTCTGCTGAAAATAAAAAACTTTTTCACATTATTTTAGCAACATAATGATTCAGGAATATAAAAAAAAACATGGGTATATAAATGAAAACACTGAAATGCACTTTCCAGACTCATTCCATTTATTTCAATGGGGACCCTGAAAAATTTCACGAGGACTCCCAGATTTTTGGTCCGGACCCCCATTTTTTTTCCTAAGAAAGTCCTGGACATCTCAACAAAAAATCCTACTGAGAGCCCTGGCCAGGGGTCGGCTGGGGAGGGAGAGGACTGAGCATCAGGAGGACAGTTCTCCTTTCCTGGGGAGGGAAGACTGGCACTCCCACTGAATGACCATCCCAGGTGGAGGCTTGAGGGTGGTACAGGTCTGTTGGGCACCTGGAAAGGGAGGGTGCTGCAGGACTTCCGCTGACGTGCACATGCCTCCACGCACGTCTGACTGTGTGCACCCCAGCAACAGGGAAAAGGGAATACAAAATGGAGGAAAAAACCCCAGCAGCAGGATGACGTCCAACCCTCTGCAGGCTCTGTGACCGGGCTGAAGGTAAATCCTGGTGATACCACGGTGACGGGGCTGGGGATCATACAGAAGGAGGAAGCCGGAGAAAAGGAGATAAACAGAATGATTAAAAAAAATAAACACACCATGGATTATGCCGTACAAATATCGACATGCTACAATAAACTATCAAAAACAGGTTACCGAAGAAAGGGAAACTGGAGGCCTTCAAGGAGCATCTTAGATGTCAAGACTGGAGCTTTTTAGACATTACTAACAACGTTGACTCTGCTCTTGAAGGATTCATACACACATTTAACAAGTCATGTGACTTATTTGCCCCCTTCACTAAACGTAAGAGCCGAGACACCAGTAACTCCTGGATCTCCCCTCAGCTCCTACAGCTGATGAAACAGAGTGACGGCCTGTGGGATAAAGCCAAATGTTCTGGCTCCCCTGCTGATCTGCAGAAGTATAAAACAGCTAGGAACAACTGTACTTGGGGAAATTCGGAAGGCCAAGGACCTACATTTCAGAACTGAATTAACAAACTCATGGGGAACTTGCCGTAGGTTTTGGGAAAACATTAAACTGCTAACTGGAAAACCAAATAAGACTCCTCCCTCCTTTCTGAATGTGGAAGGAACTCCCACCCAGGACCCCCAAATTATCGCCGATACCAGGGTTCCAGAAAGGGGAGTACCGACCTGTTTTACTCACCTCATTTTACGAAATCCTCCTTAGAATTTTTTTTTATTTTTTTTTTTATAAGTACCAATACTCCCCCAACATTTGTAAATACTCCACAGCAAAGAATAGTGCTTCATAACATAATCTGTGTTTCAAAAAAAGCAGTTTTTTTTTTTTTTAGAGATTTACAGCATTCGTATGCATTCCACTTTTGTTTTACTCACTATATTTTAAAACTTGTGAGTAAATTACTCCTACTTGTCAACATTATCTGGAGCATTGCTGGTACCTGAACAATTCTTATCTAGAAAAAAAACTACATTGTTTTAAAAAATGTACTCCTCACTCAGTCCAGACATTTGTACACATCTGAATTCTATTTTACTCATGACACTTTCAAATGAGGAGTACAGTACTCATCCCCAAAAAATCTTATCTGGAGCCCTGCCTGATACATTTAATAAGACCTTCACTGACTTCAGCAGTGTACCTCCTCCAGAATTCCTAATTCCCCTGAATGACCACAATCCCTCTTTCAACCCAGAATATGGACCAGGTTCTACACCCCCCTCTTCTACCTGAAAATCATCACCCCTGCTAAGGCTAAAAAGTACCTTACTAAAGCACTCTGCAAATTTTGGACCAGCAGTGATTCTCTGGACCTCAAGCTAATAAAACTGGCCCTTGACATTCTCCATGTTCCCCTTACCAAAATTATAAATTTATCCGTAACCTCAGGTAAATTTCGACTTTGGAAAACGGCTGTAGTTACACCTGTCTACAAAAGTGGGCGCAGGAACAACTATTCTAATTATAGGCCAATTTCTATACTACCCCCGCTCTCCAAAATGATTGAATTGTTGATCAATTAACAGAATACTCGGACAAATACTAACTGCAGTGCCATCAGCAGCACGGCTTCCGGAGGCAGCATAGCACCTCTACTGTGCTAGCTGAATTTACTGGATACATACACAAGTTCAAGAATGAGATAGTAACTGCACCAAGGATAAGCAATGCACAGCTATGAATAGCAAGTATAAATAAGTACCTTAGGTTTTGCTGGCACCTACTTAAAGGCCACAGGGTGCATGTGGAGCACTTCCTATTTAGTACAACATCAAAAAAGATAGTCCACACTTTTGGATCTTCTGGTCATAGTTCCTTCTTTTAATAAGAATATTTCAGTGTAGCAGTAATAAATCCAGATGAAATCCAACACATTCGATTTCATAAAAAACAAAGTGGAAAATGATGATGTCCCACACAACTCCCTTTCTCAGAACCTAGTTTGTAGGTAGCAAGTTTCCTGACATGTTTCGCACCTGTGTGCTTTCTCAAAGGATACTTGTTACCCTAAATCACTACCCTTAAATACACTTAGTGCTTAAAGTGATAGTACAAGATATTCACATGTTACATTTACAATAGCATCATATTATTAAAAATCAGGTGCATTACCCAGAAAAACTTATATTTCATTTCAGGACATCTGTTTAGTATTTAAATTTTAAAACTATGTGTTAACAAATGTTTTTTGTTTGTTTTATTATTTCAGATTTGCACCACCAGTACAAAGAAAAATGCTGAGGGGTTTTGTCTCCCAAACCAAACTTTGTGCAATCTCGTCCTGTCTTATTTGTATGCATGTAAGAAACAAGTTTTAAAATTTAAATACTAAACAGATGTGCTGAAATGAAATATAAGTTTTTTCTGGGTAATGCACCTGTTTTTTAACAATATTAATATTAATATGATGTTTTTATAAATATAATGTGTGAATATCTTGTACCATCACTTTAAGCACTAGGTGTACTTAAGGGTAGTGATTTAGGGTAACAAGTATCCTTTGAGAAAGCACACAGGTGCGAAACATGTCAGGAAACTTGCTACCTACAAACTAGGTTGTGAGAAAGGGAGCTGTGTGGAACATCATTTTCCACTTTGTTTTTTTATGAAATCAAATGTGTTGGATTTCATCTGGATTTATTACTGCTACTACAAATGAGTTAACCTTTATTCTCTGCAGTTTTGGCACATACCATTTTATATTTTTTACTGCTCTTCTATTTTTCACCTAGCTGAGCTTGCACCATTATGTCAAACCGGGGGGGCATCCTGTTTTTATGCATACATACGTACATACATATATATATATATATACATACTTTCAGCTACGTAAGATAATTAACTGATACATTTCCTATATTAAGCAGACATACTGTATTTGTGCAGTTAACTGCGGTAACCTACAAAAACTAAGATACAAATCCAGCAACTACCTTGACTGGCTATTTAAACCTGCAGCCAAGGTCGGAGAAAGTGAGAGAACCAAATCCCATTCTCAAGACTTGCTTGGCATTGAGGACCAGTTGGCAGGGAGGACTCCTTTCCCCAGGACCTCATCTTGGGCATCAGGTTTACTGTGGTGTGGTAAGGTTGCCTATATCCCTGACATTAAGGAACAGGGAAGGATATTGTGCTTGGCAAAGATTTTTATATATATTTTGTTTTTATTGCGTCTATAGTAGGGGGCTTTCCCCCGTCGGAAAATGTATATTACCTTGCTTGTACTGCTGATCAGAATATTGTTAATTTTGCATGGATATATCAAGGAAAAGCATTTTTAAATCCATTTGGCATTTTCTGGTGTTGCTTCTTGTTTGGATCTAACACGATTAAGGGCTGCAGGTTTGGATAAGAGGGCAAATTAGGATATGATTATTGTTACGTGGAACACATGGGTACCCTGAAAATCACTGTGGCAGGTTATAAACATATAGTTAATTGTGTAGATTCACACTGTCCGGAATTATTACATAGGTTTCTAGGATGGTGTTATATTGACCCTAATAGAAAGAATAGTTGCAGGATATTAAACTGTCTGAGACATAATGATAGAGGTGATTATAAGGTACAAGTAAAAATATCTGAACATTTAGGAGAGGCGCACTGTCCCTTGATAGCCACTCACAGTCATGACAGTGAAGCAGATTTCAATAAATATGACACTTATGCCCAAAAAGGATAAAATTATTTTGGTCAGTCAGACTGACCAGAATATCACTGAGGCAGGTGGGTTACAAAATCCTTGAATGTCATTTGAATGACCAGTGTTATGTATTTAGTACACCGGCTAGGCTCTACCCTAATCTGTCCGACCTATCAGGAGAGATGGAAAGGGTGTCACTTTCCAATGGTCTGGATGAAAATCCAGTACATGGAAGGGACTGAAGAAGCCGAGCCAGGGGGACAACAAAAAGCCCTGGCACAGCAAGGGGAGGTAGCAGAAGGAGACTTTAAGGTGCCTCATGTGAACTGGAAAGTGCCAACTGTGGCAAGTACTATGAATCAATGCCTGGTGGATGCATGCCAAGAGGTGGTCCTAGTTCAGCCAGTTCAGGGCCTGACGAGGGGATGGGGCTCTGCGGGATTTAGTGACCCACAGTGAGAGGACAGCATTCCTGGATCCACTCAGTTACAGTGACCACAGAACAGTGGTGCTGGAGGTCCAGATACACACAACCAACAGGGTAAACACAGTAAAGATACAGGACTTTACAAAAGTGGATTTCGACAAGATGAGGAAGAGCTGAAAAAAAAAATCACATGGTGTACAGAGCAGGTGGAGGTGCAGGGGAAAATGGGAAGATTTAAAAAAAGAATAATGGAAGTGACAGAATGCTCAGTTGTGAAGGTATCAAAGGGAAAAAGGGCAAGGGGTCCAATGTGTTTCACAGCCAAAGTAAAGATAAGGAGAGCATTCTTAAAGTATAAAGGAAGCTAACGGGAGGAAGATAGAGAAAAGTACCTACAGGCAACAAATGCAGCCAGCAGAAAGGTAAGGGAGGTCAAGGCAGAGACAGAACTCTGGCTGGCAAAGGCAGCGAAGCAAAACAAAAGGCATTCTTCAGGTACATCCAGGAGAAACATAAGGTCAAAGAAGGTACTGTGAAACTGAAAAAGGGGAACAAAGGGAAAGCAGAGATACTGAACAAACTTTTTGTTCCATAAATACTTGGGAGAAGGATAGGCCACTGCCGAAATGTGGGGTTAAGAAGGGGCGAGAGGAAAGCAAGGATTCAAGTGGCATGGTCAAAATAATAGAGAAAAGTGTGTTGGAAAAAGCTTTCAGGGTTGCAAGTAGATAAATCTATAAGACCTGATGGATTACACCCGTATATGCTGAAAGAAGTTGCAATAAGGTGGAAGGGACAGAGGATGCTATCTCCACCGAAAGGGTGTGGTTAGCCCTTAAGGGCCTAAAGAAAGATAAATCTCCTGGGCCGGATGGCATTCATCCGAGAGTACTATGGGAATTGGCGGACATACTGGCTGCACCCCTGGCAAAGCTCTTCAACAGGTCGCTTGAGACAGGGAGGGTACCTAGGGATTGGCAAGAGGCATTTGTGGTGCCAATCCATGGGGGGGGGGGTCGAGGGAAGTACCAGGTAACTATAGACCCATCAGTTTGACCTCGGTGGGGGGAAAATTAATGGAGAGTATATTAAAGGAACGACTGGGGGTGTACTTGGAGGAGGTGGGAGGTCTGGATAGTCAGCAACATGGGTTTGTGCCAGGTATATCGTGTCAAACCAATCTTGTGGAGTTCTTCGAATGGGTAACATCAGAACTGGACAGGGAAAAGCCTGTGGATGTATTATTCTTGGACTTCAGCAAGGCATTTGACTCTGTCCCCCACAATGGTCTGGTGGAGAAACTGACGGGGTTGGGAGTAGGCCCTTTGATGCTCAGATGGATTGAAAACTGGCTAGCTGGACGCACTCAGAGAGTAGCGGTCAGTGGGGAGCTCTCAAACCCTAGAGAGGTCGGTAGTGGGGTACTGCAGGGCACGGTCCTGGGTCCGATCCTGTTTAATGCATACATATCGGACATCAGGGAGGGTATAGGGTGTGAAATGAGTCTCTTTGCTGACGACTCCAAGATGGGAGCAGTAGTTGAGGGGGAAGAGGGGAGGTTGGCCCTGCAAGGGCACCTGGACACCCTGGAAAGGTGGTCTCACACATGGAAATTAAAATTTCAATATCACCAAGTGCAAGGTGTTACATCTTGGGTGAGGAAACCCTAAACACAGGTACATCCTGGGAGGGGAGGCACTGGAGGCCTCAACAGGGAAACAAGACCTAGGGGTCATGTTGGATGCATATACAAATAACTCCGAGCAGTGCAGAAGAGTGGCTAGCAAAGCAAACAGGATGTTGGGATGCATCAAAAGGGGGATAACCTCTAGGAGCAGGGAAGTGATTCTGCCGCTGTACAATAGACTGGTTGGACCACATCTTGAGTACTGTGTACAGTACTGGAGACTACACTTGAAGAGGGGCATACAGCTTCTGGAGAGGGTACAGAGGAGGGCAACTAAGATGATACGAGGACTAGGGGATTTGATGTATGAGGACAGACTTGAGGAGCTCTGCCTGTTTTCATTGGAGGAGAGGAGAGACGGGGGGACATGATTGAGGTCTTCAAGTACCTCAAGGGAATAAATAGAGTAAACACGGAAGGGATCTTTAGACTAAAGCAGGGAGGTATCACCAGAGGGCATGGTTTGAAGTTGGAAGGGTGAGGGGGGAAGAGGAGGAGGTTTTTCACTGAGAGGGTGGTGGATCCTTGGAACGTGCTGTCTGGCGAGCTGGTTCAGAGATCCACAGTGAAGGGCTTCAAGAGAGGGTGGGACAGACACAGAAAGTGGATGTATCAGATGATGGCCTGGCCCAGTGGGGTGTGGATGGATGATGGGGGTTTCTGGAACACAAGGGGGGGGAGCAAGTTAGCGCTATGTCTTGTATGTTGCCTGTTGGTCCTCTCATTCTTCAGAACGTAATAAATATTTATTTGCATATCAATTGCGTTTGGACCTGGAATGATCTCAGTACAGGTAATAGAGTGCTGAGCTTTTGGACTTGTATCAGATGATGGCCTGGCCCGGGTGGATGATAGGGGTTTCTGGAACACAAGGGGGCCTTGGTACCCAACTAGGGATCTGAGGTTCAACAGACTTGATAGACCATAAGGCTTAATCTGCTGGCAAATTAGTACGTCAGTATGTTAGTATGTGGCATTGTAGGGGCCACTTGTTGACATATTCAACTGCTTGCTGGCTACGGGGGTAGTTCCTAGGTACTCGGGATGTGGCCCCTCTACACAAGAGCAGAAGGAAGGCTGAGCAGGGAACTACAGACAAGTCAGCTTGACATCTACTGTAATAGTGGGAAAGATTATGGAGTCTTTACTAAAGGAGGAACTGGTGGACTTCTTTGAGGGAAATGGGCTACAGGACAATGAAATCCAAAGTATTAGGATGAACACCACTTAGTTGGTATAAATTTAAAACTTTTTATTTCTCCAAAGCACACATCATGAATCCAGGTGACGTTTCTTGACCAAGCATGCAACTTCATCAGACCCCATCTGTAAGCTGTGTTTCCCATATCTACAAATAATATATGATATTTTGTAAGTACATGTAATGTATTTTAAAGCATGGGTAAACTCAGGAAGAGAAGCAGAAGGATGTGGCACTTTAGCCTGAAAGGGATACAGAAGTTTAAGATATGCAAAATTTATGAAGCAAAATTATCACTGCACATCTGATATGTGTTAGAACGGAGCACTAGAAAGTGTACCTTTATATATTTTTTTTACTCTTGATACAGATGTCACTTGTGTAATGAGATAAGCAAAGAAACATATGAAATTTGATGTAAACACCTGGTAAGGTGTCTCTGTGGAATTAAAAATTCTGTAAGTACCAAATATTGTTGATTAATGGGAATTAAAAAGATTTAAGCGCTGTCTAAGTATGAGATTATGAATTACTAGAAGTGGTATTATACTAAGATTATATACTCTTGATGATTTGGAGAAAAGATTGTCTACACTACTACAAATAAGGAGAACAAATGTGTTCTAAGTACAACAGTATGGTGCAGGGAGCACACTTCATGCATACAGGTGGTGGTGGCACTGCACACTGAACTTAGGAAATGTTGTATGTATTATTTGCAGATCTAGGAAACAGCTTACAGATGAGTCTGACGAATTAGCGTGCCAGGCTATGAAACATCATCCGGATTCATCAAGTATTCTTTGGTGGAATAAAGAGTTTTAAAAATATAATGACTCAGTGGTGTTCGTCCTAATATTTTGGATATGACTGCAAGCGTCATGAAGATGACCCAAGACCTGTGTGGGCAGTTCTTTTATAAAAGAAGGTAACCAGAACACTTTGCTTTGTTTCAAAATGAGCTACAGGATCCCAGAAAACATAGGTTCACGAGGGGAAGGTCTTGCCAGACGAATGTGACTTCCTTGACTGGGTGACAGGGCAGCAGATAGGGGACAGGCAGTAGATGTGGTATACTTGGTTTCAGCAAGGCCTTTCCCCACAGGAGGCTGGTGAAAAAACCAAGGGACCTTGGGGTGGGGGAATAATTGTCAACTTGTGTGGAGAACTGGCTGAGGGGAAGAACACAAAGGGTAGCAGTTAAGGGGGAGTTCTCAGAGGTAAGGGAAATAAAATGTGGAGTACCTCAGGGGTCGGTGCTGGCCCCTGTCCTTTTCAATGTAATCATTTATGACATAGTGGAAGGCATCAAGGGCAACAGCTTCCTCTTCCCAGATAACAAAAAGATCTGTGCAAGGGTGAACACAGAGGAAGGGATAAGGGCACTCAGGGAGGATCTGGGCAGGTTGGAGAGCTGATCAAAAATCTGGCAGCTGGGCTTCAATACAAATAAATAGAAAGTGATGCATGTGAGAAATAGAAACCCAAGAGTGCAATTTGAAATGGAGAGTGTGATTCTGGAAAGCACCACATAGGACAAGTACCATGGGGTCATGATATCAAAGGGGAAATTGTTTAACCAGGAAGAGCACACTAAACCAGTGCTTGTTTTCAGGTGTGATCTGGGAACACAGGGAAGTTAAGGGACTTGCTCAGGGTCACACAGTATGCAAGTGGGATTCAAACCCAGGTCTCCAGGTTTGCAGCTCAGTGCTCTTAACCACTATCAGAGAGCCTAAAAACAACAGCACATTGTAATAGGGGTGTGTGGGCAAGGTAAACAGGATGCTGAGTTGTAGCAAAGGGAACTGGATAAGCATAAGTCAGGAGCTGACCCTCCCATTGTTAGGTCACCACACCTAAAATATTGCGCAAGGTACTGGGAGCACACACAAGGAGAAACTGCAACAATGTGGAAGCAGCACAGCGCAGGGCAAACAACATACGAGGAGCAGCTGCAGGACTTGGACACACACACCCTTCAGAAAAGGAGGGAAAGGGGCAACATGATTGAGACATACAAGTACCTGCATGGGATAAATAAGGTGGGCACGTAGGTACTTTTCTCCTCGAGTTCTAATATAGGGACATGAGAGAATTCACAAACTCACAGAGGGGAGATTCAAAAGGGACATCTGTAAGCACTTTTTCACGGAAAGAGTGGTGGACAAGTGTAACAAGCTGCTGAAGAAAGTGGCACAGGCCAAATCAGTGAACAACTTCAAGCAGGGTTACGACAGGCATATGGGATTAGGTAGAAAAGGGGAAGCAGAAACAAAGGTGAAGGATAGCCACTAGGACCAGTGGAGAGTAGTTACATAGGGTGGGCAGATTTGATGGTCTGACACGTCTTTTTCTGTTATTCATTGTCTACGTATCTCTATACACACGTACAAACATACACACATACCTATACTCACCACAGGAGACTAGTATACATGGGAGAGTGGAAGAGTCATAAAATAATGTCTATAAGTGGATAAGGTTATTTTTTTTAATTCGGTGATCAGAATAGGCATGCAGAGCCAAGGCTCATTTCCAGGTGTGCTCCGCGGAAGGGGAATAAAAAATAAAATGCATGATAAATACAGTGCCGGCCAACAGGAAGAAACAATTTGTCATAAAAATGTCACACTTTCCCTGCATGACAAATTAAGAGTATTTGTCATTGTATTATACTGTGTTCCTGCAGTAAGCTGCAAGATAAAACTAGCAGAACCATGCGCAAGTGCGCTGTAGGCCAGGAGAGGCGGAGATGCCTGACCAGGCTGGTAGGACACTGGACCCATTAAGTTTTGGAGGGAGGAGGGCATACTTGTTTATTCTCAGACAGGCTAGTTTGCATGCCTGACTCATCAGGTAGTATGGAGAGAGGGACATATATACTGTATTTTTATTCCGATAGACTGGATTATGTGTCGGACCAGTCAGGTAGTTGGAGTTGGGGCAAAGGACAGATTTTTTTTTTATTATTTCCTGATGGGTCAGGTTGAGCACTGGATTTGTCAGGTTGTTGGGGGAAGGAGACAGATTTGCTTTATTCCCTGATGAGTTGAGTTGAACTCTGAACCCGTCAGGTCCCTGATAGGCTGGTCTGGTAACTGGAAACTCCAGTTTTCCAGATGGGGTCTCACCAGTAATCATTTCATGCACTGTTTTATTCTTCTTTTATGCTAGTTGCAAATTAAGAGAGCCTATCATGTGTAATCCTTCACCTCCATTTTATTAGAATACTAAATCTCAGTCGAGCCACGCTTACAATTTACATGTAAAAAATGTGTAATACAGTACCTCAATAACAAATACAGTTTGCTAATAACTACATGAGAATCATCTACTACCTGGGCAGGGCCCCCCCTCCCTACCTCCAGTAACCGAACAGCAGAGTTGGACTGGCCCACCAGGATTCCTGAACTGGGCACTCCAGGTGGCACAGGCACAACCACTGGAGGGAGAGGGGGATGAGGGGACCATTCCCCTCATCTTTTACAACCCTGCAAAATGGCCAATGAACATTGGTGTGAAAGGCTCTGTAGATAGCTGCACTCATGCCAGGAGGTTCCCATCTCTGTTCCTACCTGGCCACCTTCTAAACTCTGAAAATATGTGCATGTATCATCTATTTTCTAATTAAATTGGGTATCTGGGGCAATGCACTGCAAGTAAGTATAACATGCCATCACAGACCCTGGTGTTTCACATTGAAGTGGTATACTGATGTGTGTGTGTGTGTGTGTGTCACCCCGGATTCTCCCCTACCAAATTTCCAGATGGGTCCCCCTGTGTACCCATTCTGACCCTGCCAGACAGCAGCACTACAAGCAGCAGTTTAAAGCCCTCACTACCCCCAATGCATGCAGGTGTTGCCACGCCCATTATGTACGCTATAACCACGACAGGCCATGGGTGGACTAGGCATTAATGCATGCCCCAGGTGTGTTGTGAGGCATAATGGCACAGCCCAAGTGTCCTCCAACCAACTGGGGCATGCATTAATGCCTAGTATACCCATGGGCCTGGAGGGAGTTACTGCACTTATACAACGAACCCCTTTTCAGATCAAAATAAAATACAGAAACATTTTAAAATTCATGAAAAATTTATTTTATTCCTCTGCCAGAAAGTAGTTCGACATTCAAATTATTGATAATACAAATAACTTTGACAATTTTTTTCTTCTCTATTGTAATTTCAAATGTACAATTTGTTTTATAATCCATCTAATACTTTTTAATAAAAATCAGCCATAACTATTTTGTAACTGATGTCAGTCATCACTGAACATGCCACACGCATCCCTATTTCTTCTGCGTCTCTCCCGCCCCTGCAACCACAAATCACACTGGCCATTCAATTTTCTTTTTTAACAAACATATTTTTTACCTTCATTTGTCCATTCCCCCCAGCTTGCATCATCAACGGAATTTTATCTCTGTGTGTAACCCCCCTCTCAAAGTAGATGCCGCTCCCATTGTTTGGTGCTGCCTTGTCCCCCGATCCTGAGTGGCTCCTGAATGCTCCTGCCGGCCC
Organism: Neoceratodus forsteri; assembly: GCA_016271365.2. Lineage (NCBI taxonomy): Eukaryota > Metazoa > Chordata > Ceratodontiformes > Ceratodontidae > Neoceratodus > Neoceratodus forsteri. The sequence continues at coordinate 457,195,204 of CM057453.1, read as the reverse complement.
CGCCGTTCGCCTGCTTGGGGACTGGCGGAGTGAAGAAAATAAATTTAAAACTGCCGCTGCATGCTGCGGCGGGTTTGCCGATCACTGCGCAGCTCCTGTGCAAGCTGCTGTGGTCGGCTCCTCCTCTCCCTCTTGCACACTGGAGCACAGCAGCACTTGAAATTGAAAGCCGCTCAATGTAGCTGTACAAGCAGCCTGTCTCTGTGTGCCCCGGCCCCTGTGTTTTAAACAAATGAATAGAGGGTCTGGAAGCACTTAGGGGAGCATACAATTAAATGTTTTAAAGCGCTCTTAAGTGCTAGTATTTATTAAAGTGTGCCTGTCACTTTAAAGAGCAGCCAAGCTGCTCATGAATAAATATGAGCACTGAAGTACCCTGGGGGATAGCGCTATGAGTGTAGCGATGGGCTCATGAAGCCCTTTATTTAAATATTTAATGTAGTCGCCTAGAAGGGCACAAAGGCAGCTACAGCTGCTTGTGTTTAAATAAATAAATAATTGTACTGTTTGCCAGCATTTTAATGTTAAAGTTGGGCACTGTGTAAAATGTTTATTGGGGTCTATGTTTTGCCAGTCTTGTGACTGCTAGAAGCCAATCAGAATACCAAGATTCCAAGGAGCTGCTGTAAAGGCTCCTGGGAAAAGAAGGTGGTGACAGTTTTTGCCACCAAGACTGCCAGCCAATAGGGTGTTGAGGAAGCCCAGTAACTGCTTTTTCTGTGACTGACAGGTGGCATCAACCACTGAGCAGATGCCAGGCTTCCTCTATTGTTCTGTTCAACCAATCAGAGACTGTTTTTCTCTCTCTCTCTGAAGCTCGTGAGGAGAGACGAGTCAGTTCAAGTCAGTTCCAGTCCAGTTAGTGGATGTGAGGAGTTTTTTTTTTTTTACAGTTAATCTGTTTCTGCTTCTGGTGGGCATCCACAGCCCGATCTAGATACTCAGCCCCATCTCCCTGGCCACAAGCCATTTTTCCGCCCCCAGTAGTGGGGGGGCGGGATCCTCAACCTCCAGAATGGATCTGGTGCAGAAGGTTACTGCCATTCGCGGGCGAGGCCTGCAGAATCTGCCATCATTGTGCCCATGACAGGATATTTTCTCTTACCATGCCCATGGGAGGCGTGCAATGATGCCTAAGGAGGCAGCATGCTTCCGCATGCATTCCTCCAGCGTCTGCCTCCTCCCTCTGTTCAGCATCAATGTGCCATCCCCCAGCCTCCACTAGGAGGCAACAACACCCACTGCTGTGACCCCCGAAGCAGTCCTTTGTACACTCAATCCTTCTCCTACCCTGCCAACCCCAAGTGGCATGTGCTCGTGCCTGAACCCAGGTCGTCGGCGTGGCACAAGGCAAGGTGTCCAGCGCCTCAGCCTTCAGCGCCACCAGGCCGGCTGGATGTGGGAGTTTGAATTCAGTCAGTGTGTTGACTGGAGCCCCCTCCTCAGGGACAGGGACTCCTGCTTCCTTGCTCCCTGATCCTGTGGGGCAAAAGAAAAGTAAATGCCTAAGAAATGCAGTGGAATGTGAGTTCCAGTGCCTTGGAAGGTGCTCCACTTCAAAGAAAGATAATTAATTAATTGCCTGATGCAGGGAAGTTGCAGGACAGTTGCGATGTGCTCCTAAGGGAACTAAAAGGACTGCCTGGGGGTTTGCCTGACCCACGAAGCCCAGAAGGTGCCTGCATGTCTCCCACTGATGGGAATAAAGTATTTTTTCCAGCACAAAGGTGTGTCTGAAGCAGAGTTGAGGTCCTCGGGTGGAGTCCCCTGAAGGAAGAGGAATTGCCCGGATCCCTGAGAGGTCTGAGATAGTCTAAAACAGAGTCAAGGTTATCGGCTGAGGTCCCCTGAAGGAAGTGAGGAATTGCCCGGATGCCTGTGAGTTCTGTGAAAGGGTGAAGGTCCTTTGTGCGCCTGCACAGCCGTTTGAATGCCTAAAGGAGCCTGCCTTAATTTCCAGTGTGATGGCAGTTGAATCTGTTGCTGCACCTGATCGGTGAGTTATCCTTCTTGTTCATCATCACCCGCACGGTGAGAAATGAAAGACAGAAAGTGTCTTCTGTTACCCAGAGACTTTATGTGCTGAAAGCAAAGGACCACAGCTGCCACGTGGGCAGGTGGGTGAAAATGTCTTGTTTTGTCTTCTGTTAGCCAGAGACTGTATGTGCTGAATGTAATGGACCACAGCTGCCATGCTGGTAGGTGGTCGGACAATGCCTTTCCTGTCACATGAAGTGACTCTAGAATTTACCTCAGAGACTGTGTGCTGAATGCTATGGGCCACAGCTGAAATAAAATTGACTGTAAAGCAATGAGAGACTGCAGTATTGAGAGGAACCTGCAGGGTGACTACAGCTACCTGTCACCCTCCCCCCCCCAATCCTGGGTACCATCGAAGAGAATAAGGATACACGCCTGTTAAGTGAACACTGTTTACAAAGGCCATAGTGGTGAAGTTGGAAAGGCTTGACAGGTGAAGACCAGCATCCTTCATCATGCCTGTGTTCCAAGCTGCAACATGCCAGCTTCATCCTGCCTCTGTTCCAAGCTGCAAGATGCCTGCATCATGTCTCAAGCTTTTCAAGTCTTCAGGTTTCTGCAATTTCCATCCACCCCAGAGCTATAGATTTTCAATGCCACCAGAGTTTGCCTGTAGAACTGAGAGTAACCGCAGGGATTGTCCTGCACATGGGAACTGTACATAGTTATTAATTTAACGCTATGCTCCACGGCGTGGAAAGTTGTAAAGAGTTTTAAATGCCATTTAAGCAATTGCATGGCCTTTGGGGTTACTGGATTATTAAGCTGATTTTAAAAGTGCACCAACTGCCGGCCAACCAGCTGCATCACACAGGCCTGCAACTAGATCCTAGGTACCCAGATAGGAATCGTAGAGGTTATACTGGTACCAGTTTAGGAGTGGGTAATGTGTTAACACCTGTGATGAATTAAAGGGAAATGCTGGTGGGAGATGTGCACTAAAAACATCCTGTTACCTGAAAGGTGAATGTTTTCAGACATGCAAAAACTGAATCCAAATGTTCACTCCATTCCAATTTCTCTCTCCTAGCCCTCCCTCATGTAAATAAATATGTTGCATTATTTTGGAACAATACCGGACTCGTGAGCACATTATTAGTTGGAGTCTTTAATTCCAAATGTTATGAAAATGGAAGTTTTGGTTTCAGGTATGCCATGTGTTGGGATGACTGTAAAGGGAGGTGGATAGGTACAGCATCTCAGATGGCTGTACTGCTAAAACAACATCTGGCCCACTTCATATTTAACTCCCAGTGGAGGTACCATGCTGTTTACCTAACCTTTGGGAAACAACCCCATTCTTTCCATCAGAATCCGATCCCAGGCCTGTCAACCTTGCTTTGAGCTGTTGCACAGCTGACAAGGCAGGGGTGGTAGTCCCCTTCTCTTTCCAGACCAGGCGTCCAGGGAAGGGGTACATGTCGATAACTACCACTCCCGCGTATGTCAGTGCGCACCGCTGGTGCTGGTTTACAGTTAAGCAATTTATCCCTCCAGGGTGTGGGTACACTGGAGGATTTACCACCATTGGTGTGATGCGCCTCGTGACTGAATCATACCAGTCGTGTTAAGTCCTCCAGTGTACCCACACCCTGGAGGAATACATTTTTATTATACAATGGCGAATGTTGTTTCTTTAATATTTTTTAACTATGTTCTAACTGGCTGAGGTCCCTACACTTCGAAAGAGGACGTAATTTTGTAAACAATTTACTGCTGTGTTTTAGCGATGCGGCAACGGGACAAATTGCGGCAGTTTCATTTGAAGTGAAAGCGACCAGATTAGCACGGTATAAGGTTGGCTGGCACTTCTTCCAGTGAGTACACTTATTGATCGTAATTGTGCCAGTCAACCAATTGAATTGAGGATTTGGGACATTGGATTTACTACATTGTACAATTGGAATTATACAATGTGGTAAATCCAATGTCCCAAATCCTGACTCCTGATTGGTCGGCTGGCACAATTAACACCGTGATAAATTCTCCAGTGTACCCACACCCTGGAGGGATAAATTGCTTAAATAAGCCTCATGAATACACTATAGTCGGTAGTTGTGAGTTAAATAAATAGTAAACAACCTTTTTGGAGGCAATCTGGGATAAAGTAAGGCATTAAGCAACCTAAGTGAATTTGCCTGTCTCTTGACTGACATCACTGATCGTCAATTAATGTGCCCCCTGCAACCCTATTTCTTCCGCTTCCCTCCTGCCCCTGCAACTCCAAATCACAGTGGACGCTCAATTTACTTTTCTGCTTACAAAGATGTCCCTTCATTTGTTAGCTTCACGCTCCAGACTGACGGGCCGACCGAATTTCATCTTCGTGTGTTTTGACACCCCCGCGCCCCCAGTGTTTTGGGGGTGTGGTAGATGACAATTGGTGCTACAAAAGTGAGTTAATCGGGGATAGCTCAGGGCAGCAAGAAATAGAAGTGGCCTTGCCTACAACTTTAAGTCTAGCCAGGCAATCGGGGATAGCGTAGGTTAGTTTGAAACTGTTTAAGTCTTCAGACTCTGGCCCTATTACGCCTTGACACCCCCTCCCTTTCTCCCCCATAGGTAATCTACGATTCCAAGAGATGTACACTTCAGCAAACATACTATTTTATGCATACATTTCATATTTCTTGGCCACATTAACATCATGTTTTTTTTTCTACTCGCTATTCTCTCCATCGCGAAATCAGTTTGAAATCTAACACCTACTCAATTTGGGCTTCGCGAATACACCTGTCAGAAACATCACTCGCATTGATTTTGGTGCAGTGCCCTAACAGAATCGGCATGGTAAGTATGAGTTTCCTAGGGCATGAATCAATGCCCACCTGACACGTGCTGCTTACTGAGCTCAGTGGCATTTCTGAAGACCATATTATAGTTTACCTAATTCGAGACTGACAACTCATCCTGTGCCTCACGTCAGTGGACAGCTGCTTCACGCTCAAAGCTCTCCTAATTCAAAGCCGCCCGGCGCTCCCAGCAGGAACTGCCAAACCCGGGCGTTTGGTGGTGTAGTTTCCCACGTGAACCCCGCTTTACGTCATCGCAAAGCGACGTTACACACGCAAGGCCCCAGAGTGCGGTGGTGGCCCCTGACTTGTCCCGTAAGGTAAACTTACTGCGGCTCTGTTTATAAAATGGTTTATCTCCCAGATCAGTGTCGGTTGTGTTTTGCTAAAGTTGTAGACAGGTTTTGCAGTTTAGTTTCTGTTTTAACTGAAAGTGAGGCTTTTGAAAAGAACGACCATGTTGGAGAAGGTCCCTTTCGGTGGGTCAGCTTAGCTGCAGAGCGCGTGGGGCGGTAGCTCGGTTCATGTAAGTTCATTCGTTTTTGTCTTTCGTGATTTGTAATGTGTCTCACGACACGTGCAGTTTCCAAAAACTCATAACAGGAGACTTGCAGTTGCTTCCAGACTTAATATTTCTGTTGTTTGAGTGGTGTTGATATTCTGCATGTCACAGTCTGTCTCTCTAGACTGATTGCATAGGCTACACAAGATGCAGAGGAAGTAGTAAATGTCAACGGCTGCACCCACAGCCAGGTACTTATGTGGTGTCCCACGCAGAATCTATTGACAATCAAAACTCATCTAACATTACCTAATCCCAGAGGCATGGTGTACTAATTGCTTTGTGCGCAATCGAACTTTCGAAAAGTAGTCGATCAGACGCTTAGTAGGCGTTTGGCATTGGTGATTCTCACTGACAATTTTCACGGCGTCCCCAAAGTTACTTAATGCACAAGTTCATCCTGATCAACCTTCCTTCAAATAGCTTCCCAAGCACCGTCGTTGTTACAATAAATGCATTAGCAGCTGTTTGAAGTAATGTTGACCAGGAGAAAGGTACAGAATCTTTCAACAAAGTTGTGTCTCCAGGACTGCCTAGGAGGAAGCCAGTATAAGAGCTGAGCTTTATGTCTGTGCCAGCTTGGTGGCATAATGGAATGATATACAGCCTGACAAACAAGAGACTTGAGTTTGAATCTAGACCAGATCCTCTTTTTTTTTTTCTTCTCCTTTTTGGAATTTCACTACAGTGGTGATCAGCGGGTGTGTGGAGTTAAAAAAATATATATATATATATATATATCAGAAAAGGGATTAAAATGTGAGAAAGAATAAGTGCAACAGTAAAGTGCCACCTTGATGCAGTTGATTAAACTGCAGGCTGCTTCATTTGACTGCATTCCTGGCATCGGACTAAGTAGTTATGAAGCTCTTTGGAATACCAATGTGTAAAACACTATATAAATGTAACCACTACTACTACTACTACTATTACTCTGCACAACCACCCGCAAGTGGTGCTACCTAGTGGATGTAGGTTGGCGCTTGGGTTCATGTTTAGAATTGGATTAGTAAATGGCATGGTGCCTCCACCTAGGGGATTCTTATAGCAGCGTGCTTCCCCACAGGAAATGAATATAGCGCCCTTCCTTGGTGATAGGTAGATTAGTAATCGTCCTCCCGCACTTATCACGCTAAACAAGCAAATACTTCAACAGTTGCAAATAAATAACCAGATGGGTTTATTTTGGGGTTAGGAAAATAAGGTGGACAAGGGAAACAAAGAGAGCAAAAACATCAACCAATCAGTTATAAATAAATACTGTAACACAACCACTGTCAGGTATGACCTCTGTACCAGTCTCTCTTCCCCCACTGGTGCATCAGTTAACCCCACAGCCCCACGGGAGCTCCCAGTAGTCTTAGTGTGCACACAACAAAGAGTTGTAGGCCTGTGACGAAGGGATACTAGAGGTACCGTTACAGTTGGGTGGAGCTGCAGCTGCTAAACTCAAATTACACCCGTGACTAGAAAAATGCAGATGATCCCAGCTGTAAGTGTTGCTGTGGGCTTAGGTTAAGGTCATGCAGGAAGCCCAGGTGATAAATTAGCTGGACAGTTAAAATAGCAATTGGTTGGGTAAACCCAGTACTCACGACCTTTAGATGACCAGGTGTTGCATGCATTGGGGGACGTCTCCCCGGTCTGGCAGTCCGGTAAAACTGTTCGGCTGGTGGTGGTAGTGATGAGATGATGATGACGACAACTACGACGGAGATCCTCTTCACCCCACATAGGGACTTGTCTTCACCCACCTCAAAAGGTGGGTCAGCAGGGGATCTTCAACCCACAGAGGGACTTGTTTTCACCCACCTCAAAAGATGGGCCGGCAGTAGCAGTTGATCTTCACCCCACAGAAGGACTTGTCTTCACCCATCTCAAAAGATGGGCTGGCAGTGGATGTTCACCCCAATGAGAGACTTGTCTTCATCCACCTCAGAAGGCAGCTAGTACCACAGGGAGTTGGTCCCCTGTCAGAAACAGATGTATCAGTATCTGAGAGGCAGTGGCTGTTCATCTCCTCAGAATAACAGTAGCTTTCACAGCAGCCCCTGCTCTTTCTTGGTAGTCACATCCTGGCTTTTCACTTCAGCTGAGGTAAATGCCCATTTCTGGGATTTATTAGTCTGTTCAGCAATAAGCTGCAAAGTTTCAGTCAGTGACAGCACCGAGAGCTGTCAAACATTTGCTTTCTCCTCAGAAAACACTTTCAGACTACCTCAGGGTTAACTGTCAAAAGCTAGAATATTTGAAAATCTTGACGTCCCATTGACTGAAAGGGAGGCTCAAGCTCCACCCCTTTATTGAACTACTGCAGCTACCAATTGGGTCCTTGTTCTGAATGCAGACCACTTTCAACATGGCCACCCTCACACAGTCCTGTACAACTTCATTAAATAACTGTCAAATTAAAACACTTTGGCAGCTTCTGGCTGCAGGGTCAGGACCCTCCTGGTCCCATCTGGTGGTCAGTAGTCGCTAGGATCAGGAGGCTTGTTGAGGGGACAGGAGCTCTGTCAGAAGTTCCATTTTTTTTTAGGGTTCCCAGCAGGCGCTAGTCTGTGAAAAGCAGCTTCTGTGCTGCTAAGGATCATGGGACATGTAGTCCCAGGATCATTTTCTCCCCGACCCACTGGAGGCCTGGAGTTGGGTCGGGGAGCCCTTTTAACATATTTATTTTGCTTATTTAAGTCCCCCCCCAGCCCCCTTTTGTGTCCGATGGGGCTGGGAAGGTGAACTTTTAAAGCAGTGCTTCTGCCGCAGCTGCTGGGCTCTTAAAGGTGCTGAAAACACACAGAGGCCTCTTCTTGGCTTCCCACCCCACTGTGCAGTAGTCTGAGGGGGCTGAGAAGCACAACACGCATGCAGCTTGCTGGCCACATCATTGGGCCGATGGAGGCGCCAGAAAACTGTTATTCTGCTCCCCAGCCCTAGAATTAGTTCAGGAGAGGGCCAGAGGAGCAAAGCTGAGAGCGTCTCGCTGGCCGCAAGATGCAGGAGACAGCTGCAGGCTCCAGGTAGGCTCTCAACATTGCGGGGGGGGGTACATCTACCAAATTCTGTTTAGTTCTTTCTCCCTTGACTAAGGTGCTTCTGCCGTAGCACAGCAGGCTCAGCCGATCCCACACTGTACCAGGTGGTGGTGTGAGGATCCATGGGATATTTATTTAGTAAGCAGTAGGACACAACAGGGTGTTGTGGTTTCACAACTGCACTCCCAGGGTGGGCCGAGTGCCTTCCGCCCCTGAAAGTGTGGTTGGGACACCACAACAAACACCCTTGCATTTCTTTATTGCACTTATAAAATGGGTATTTCATTAAAAACATTGAAAGACAATTTTTAGAGCTGCTAAAACTATGTAAGAAGATGTAAAAAAAAAAAAGGTAAATTTGTCAGCAGTATGTTAAATGTGGCAATATTACAGGAGTCAAAATTAAGTTTTGCAGCCACGCAGGACTAGTGGCTGGAAAAATCTTCTAGCCCCACAGACTCTTCTACTAACCCAGCTGATGCGCTTATTGAAAAGTTACCTTCTCCAGTAAAGCCCACAGGGCTAGTTAAAGGAAAATTTTAATAGCCCAATACAGCATCTGCCAGCATTTGGCCAGTGGGCTGGTGCCAACTTCAACCCCTGATATTAGCAAGCTGCCAGTAGTGGACACTGCAAAAACAGTTGATGAGCTGGACCTTTTAACATGATACTGCAGTGATTTGGACTACAACTCCCCTCCTTTTGGTACCGTTGGGAGGAGGGGGTTATCTGGCGTGGTTTGTTCTGGCTGTTCACTGGGGACATTCAGCATTGAGCTGTCATGAGGGGGGTCAGTCGGCCCTTCTTTTCAGTCCCCCCACCAGCCACTGCCCCAGATGTGTCTTAAGTTTTTTTAGACCAGTATCTTATGGTCTGGCTGAGTTAGGTTCAGAACATCAGTTGCGTCTGTAGTTGGACACATGCTGCCATAAACAGGCTCCATTGTCGCAACTGGATGTCGTTTGGAAAATTGCAAATACTGCATCCAAATAGATGATAGACATGGCGGGGCAAGGTGGACAGGTGCCCACCTTGGAGATAGCGAGGCAGGAGAGTATGTGCCCATATTGGTTCAGGGACTGGGTGCAGAAGTAGGACAGCCAGCTCTAAAAGGCAGACAGACTTGAGCAAGAAACTGCCATACTCCAAGTAAAGTCATTGTTGTAGAGGTCCAGAAATTAAGACTGAGTCTGGTATATACTGCATGATGCTTGTCAGATTTATTGATTGAAAGACATGACAGTAGTGCAGAAAGATAGACCACCTTGTCCAAAGTGCCCCAGCGTTTCAGTGGTTGCTTCTTCATTAGGGGGTTGGGTTATGGATGTCCGCTTCTCCTTTAATACCCCTTAGAGACATCAAATACAAAGAAGTTGATCAGAGAACCAATAAATAGTTAATACAGACTGTTATAAAACATGTGCAGGGCAAGGTGCTGGTTTTGTCCCATGGCCTGCACAGTGGAAGGACAGAGACATAGCTTAGTCAATGAAAACTGAGCATAAATAGCTTGTTAAGTAGGTCAGTTGGAAACCATGAACGGTGCAAATGAAATGCACGATAAACAGAGATTTATTGTATCAAATGAAAAAATAAATAAATAAAAATAAAAGACTTGGATACAGACCTACTACCAGAAAAAATGCTCTGACGCTTTGGTCTTTGACCTTGGTCAGGGGTGGAGTTTTAGCAAGATTGACATCTCTCTTATACAGTGGTTCAGATGACATCACAAACAGTTGATTGTTATGTACCCCATTTAAAAAATTAAAAAGTTCACAAATGCTGAGTAACTTAAAATTACATATTTATTGCATCATTACATAGCAATTCAGTAACTTCAGAGTTTTACTTTTGCTACTTATCTCCACATTGTTGAGGCGGGAGGGGATATAAAAACTTGCTCTATGAACACACGAAATTCTACAGTTAAACTGAAGGTTAAACTACCTGTTGCCACAACATGTAAATGATAGAAAAAAACTTGGCTACTTAAGGCAGTATCAGTCCTCATAAAATTGTTACCAGATTAGTGATATTTGAATATTCAAAATCAAAAACGTGATCTGCGCTGTAACGATCTTCATACAGGAGAACTATATACAGGGATCTTTCACACGGTCTCGTACATCAAACATAGGAGTAAAAAAATAAAATGTTACTGGTGTCACAAAAACTTGCAGTAAGCCAAATTAAACATAACTGGTGGTGTATCGCACTTAACTTGAGATTAGCTTATAGATTCTCAAAATTTATTTAACCCCAAAAACTAGGTAAAACAAACCTATCTTCAAGGTATGCAAGGTTTAAAGATACACCGAAACTGTAACACCTGTTTATTCACACATTTAAAAAGTAATTACTGAAACTTATTGCAGTACCATAAACTTATGACAAAAAAGCGGGAGCTTTCAACAAGAAGGGGATATCTTTTTAGAAAACAGAACCTGAGACCCAGGTGCTGATTTTGATCTATAAATACTTACTTCACCAGGAAAGTGCTTGCCACGGGCATACCGTCGGGACTGGCACATCTCCTCCCGAAACTGGACGCCATCCCCTACCAGCTCAGGTCACAGACCGCCGAGTTGCTTAAAGTTCCCCCTTATGGGGGATCGTGACTTTGCCGCTTTTGTGCCTAGGCTCTGGAACTCCATTCCAGACTCTGTTCGCTCTGCCCCTTCCCATGGGACCTTTCGCTCCTCCCTGTGGTCCCACCTAAAACAAACGACAAGATGTGACTGCTCCTAGTCTCTGTAATGTAATACTCTGCAGTCCACTATTGTCCACTCTGAGTCCATGATGGTCTATGAAATATGTATTCAGTGATTCTAATGTCTATCTATGTCCTGTAACAATTTGTACTATATGTGGCAGTATCTCTGCCCTTATACAAGCGTTGTTATAGCTGTTTGATGCTGTTTCTCCAATGTTGCCATGTATGTATACTGTATGTTTTGTGCTCTCCTGGGTCGTTCCTGAAAATAGGCATACTGCTTGTTTTAGTGTACTTACCTGGTAAACAAAAGCTAGATAAATAAATAAATAATCACAGACTTATTGGAATACCCTAAAATAGATTTGTTACAAAAAAGGTTTCAAGTCCTAATTTTAAAAGAAATGTCTAAGATTTCGGTAATGGCATTTTAAATACAGTAGCTCATTACCTTCTTCTGGGGGATAGCTATATGAGCACAGAAAGGAATGTTTTCTTTACGTCAGCTATGGGAGGGAAGTGATCAAAAATTGTGCTGAACAGATGGCCAGGCAGCCCCTTCAGTTCCTCACCTGTCGACCCCGACCACATTCTCAGGCAGTTTGTGATGTCTAACCAGGCAGAACACAGGAGTGTGCCACATAGAAGTCAATGGAGAACATTTTTAAAACAGTTTTATGTATGTTAAAGCAGCCTTTCTTATAAACGTAATTGCTCAACTGATAGGGCTTCTGTTAGTTTGGGCAGTGACTTTCATTTATATCAAGGTTACTTTAGTATATACAGGGGTAGCACTTAACATTTTTTTTGCGCCAGTCCCCCCCAGGCAAGTGATGCCCTAGCTGCACTGACAGCCCCCCCAAGATTGCACTAGCCCCAACAAATATTCACAAATGTATGATCATCTCATTTTATTGCTACCCCGGCCATACCCCAATGTCCAGGAAGCTGGGAATGCTGGGGTGGGGGCCACTATCAGTCAGCGTCTTTCACCCTTACCCCCCCCGCCCCGAAGCATACAGGAGCATCGGGCCTAGTCACCAGTTCCTGTGATCAGCAGGCTAGATTCAAACACCATTGTGACCTGAGAACACCAGTCAGCCAGATCAGATTGCAACCACCTTGAGTGAACCGGGAGGTCTGGTGTCTGGCAGTGAGAATGGGACCCAGATAGAAAATCTATCTGGCTGATGTCTTCAGCTGACTGTGGTATTGAGAGTTTTCTTGCTATAATATCCCCAAACCCCAGTATCAGGGAAGCTGCCAGTGCTTTGTGGGGGGGGGGGCGCACCAGCAGTGTGCGGCTCCCACCCCAGCATACAGGACAGGAGCATCATGCCCAATTATTGAGTTCCTGCACCAGCAGGCCAGAAAATCCCCAGCGTTGCCCATCTACATAAACACATAAAGATCGACCCCTGAGAATATCTCTGTAGCCAGCATACGGTTATTGTCCTGAATGTTTCGGTTCCCAGCTTCAGCACTCCTCCATTGTGCATGACCAGCTGAAACTCCTTGTAGGTGCAGTATGTGGTGGGACTTTTCTGCAGTACAGTGACTCCCTCCCACACCCTCCCTCTCTCATAGGGAACATTCTCGGTGTCCTGGCCAACATTCCCCTTCCCATAAGCCGGTTCATGCAATTATCCAGGCTGTGTGTGGGTGATGATGTGCGATATGGCCGCCACCACACATTCAGTCACTTCACTACCAGTCTAGCATTGCTTGTAAAGCGCTTTGGATGTAAGAAAAGCGCTATATAAATGCAGATTCTTCTTCTTCTTCATGTCGGCACCCTCCCACCTCTAGATAGTCACTTTGCAAAACTTTTCACCAGATGCCTCAGCCAGCACCAAGCAGCACATGAATAGCTGTTCCTCAGCTTTCCCGCCTCCCCCCCAACCCTTCGTCTGAGACACTGAGTACACTACCCTGCAAGCTACAGCAGCACACAGATTGAATTAAGCTTAGCTTGGCCACTCTCTCACTGAATCTTTACCTTCTCGACGTCGATCACAGGCCCATCTAAACAATGATGCAGAGGCTAAATCATTCACAAAGCCAGGTTCCTGTAGATTTATTTTGGGGGCCGGCAGGGGTTACATCACGGTTCTGGCACTTACTCTAGAGGTGTTAGAAGTGAATTCCTCTCGTCTTTGACTGTGACTAGACGCGCACACACACGATCGAGTCACAGTCAAAGATGAGGAATTCACTTGACAGACATCTTAGGAATCAGGATAGTAGTTTGCATTTAGGTCAGCAGTGTCAGAACTGCGAGACTTCGTACCCCCCCAGCTGCTGAGCTCCTTCAAAATAAATACATTTAATTAGGAACCACTTAGCTGGAACTGTCATGGGCCTCACAAAGGTGAAAAGTAGCACAGACAACGCACCCTGTCCTTTGCACCCATTTTAAACTCTGACCTTTAAAGTAGCCGTCCGTGTGTTGTTTTCTGTTCAGTAATGTGCTTACCTAGTAACGTGTTGTGGTGCAGCCGGGCATCACTGACTCTGTCTTGGTGGCAGTGGTCAGTCGCATAGTACTTCAGATCGAACCGACCTCGACCTCTCTTGTGTCTGCAGGCATGTGTGGAGATCAGTTCTGAGGCTCATGAGGTGGGGGTGGACTCAGTCAGGTGCCAAACATTCAACCAATGAGAGGGCTCTTGTGGCAGTTGCTAGGCTGCAAAATGGAATATTTGAACGGGGGGCATTGAACGCGCTTTTTTTTTTTTTTTTTTTTCTTTATAGGGGCATTTCCATTTTCTTAAAGGGCCGGTTGTCAAAAACAGGCTAGATTACACTAGTCAAGTTGGGGTGGGGGCAATTGCACTGGCCCGAATCGTTCTGCATTATGCCCCGGGCCAGTAATATGTAAAAATCGACCCCAGATATATAGCATCAAACAGTTCAGAAATGGTCTCCTTTGACTTTTATGAGGCACACCCCCTCCCTCTTCCTGGTTAGACATCACAAAACGTCTGAGTGAGGGGGTGGGGCCAGCTGACCAGGAGGTGGAAGAGTTCAACCGGCTATCTGCTCAGCACAGTTTTCAGTCTCTTCCCTTTTGTAGTGGACTTAATGGCAAAAAAAATCCTTTCTGGGCTCAAATGAGTGTCACCAGCATAAGGTGATGAACGAATGTATTTTAAAAGCCATTACCAAAATCTTAGACATTCTTTTTTTAATTTAGTTCTACAGGACTTAAAAACTGAAGTGAAAATTCCAGAAAGCTTCCTCTGTAGGAGCCCCCCACCCCTGCTCATCCTAATGCACTCCAGAACCATAAATTAGAAATTTTCAAGGCTACCCCCATGAAAGTCTCTGAAATGGCTGCTGGCAGAGGTATTGCTTGTGAATTTTTTTGTGTTTCTTATGTGCTCCTGGATGCACTCCCTAACTGAACGAGTACTCCAGCTCACATACATCTTGCTGCAGTTGCACTAAATTGCATATACAGTGAACTTACAACTACAGTTAAGAAATTTGCACATTTCAACTTTCTTGGTAATATACGAGAGCTCAAACGTGGCAAATTGATGGCACATCTAAGCATATCTTTGAGTTTGGGTGGTAGGCAGTTGAGATGGGATTGTGGTTTTACAGGCTGCTTGAAATGGCTGTGTACAAGTCTGTTTCTTAAGCTTATACTCAACCTCTCCTGAGTGTTTTCCTGGGTTATTGTTCTACTGCTGCTGAAAAATTTGTATCATTTTGTGCATGGGCCAGTAGCCCCACCCTTCCCACTCAATAAATTGAAGTTTGTGACAAAACAGACTGGTTGAAAGCTCTGATTTTTTTTTTCTAAGATTGTTTTTGTTTGGAGTTGTTAGAATTTTTTTTTCTGCCCAATGATTGCACCTTGGTCAAGGCCTCATTTACTACTATTTTTTGCAGTACCCCCTTTCCAGACGTCTGTCACATTTGGCTTTGGTTTCAGTCTCAAACTCATGATCATCAGAGCAGTTCCTACGTAATCTGAGGAACTGGCTGAAATTAACTGGTGAGATTAGTTTTTGGGAATGTAAAATTTCTTCTAGTGATTTTGTTGTTATTCGCTCTAATTTCCTTTTCGGAGTTACTGCCGGTACCAAAAGTCTCAGTGGAGAAAAAAATGAAGATCGCTGAGGTTAATGATTGGCTCAGGAAGTGGGGTGAAGAAAGTGGGTTGGGGGTGTTGGGGAACTGGAAAGGAGTTTGGGAGGATAAGGGACTATATCCCAAGGACAGGCTTCATCTTGCCCCGTTAGGGAAGGAAGTCCTAAAACAGGGGGTGACTGACTACATTCAAGAAAAGTGAGGTTTAAACTTGTGAGGAGAGGGATAAGGGAGGGGCTGACCAGAAGCCCTCCTCCAGATGAGGGAGGGCCTTCAAACCCAAGGGGGCATACTGGGGAGGAGCAGAGGGTGGATGGAAGTATAAGGAACCTGGGCGGGGTTCGACAAAGGTGATCAGGGATAAGGAGTGGGGAAGGTGTTGTTAGTAAATGCCAGGAGCTTGGGAAACAAGTTGCCAGAGTTCCAGGCCATGCTGTTCGGGGGGTGGTGGATGTGGCGGCGGTCACGGAAACATGGGCAAACAAAAACCATGACTGGGACCTAAACATGTGGGGGTACACTATGCTTAGGAAGGATAGAAAGGAGGGCAGAGGGGGTGGAGTGGCTATGTTCATTAGAGATGACATAGAAATTGCTAGGGTAGGAGAGGCAGAGGGAAATGTGGAGGCCTTATGGGTCACCTTACGAACCCCGGCAGGAGGTAAGGTCAAGCTGGGTGTAGTATGTAGGCCCCAGGGATGGGTGATGTCTGAGGATGATTTGCTGGACAACATCATTGCCCAGTGTGGACCAAAAGGGGAGGGAGTGGTGTTGATGGGGGACATTAATATGCCAGGTACAAACTTGGGAACCATGTCCTCTAAGGTGGCCAAGTAGCAGAGGCTGCTGGACGGCTTCCAGGATGTGTTCTTAACACAGCACGTGATGGAGCCCACAAGGAAGGGACATGTCCTGGACATGATTCTGGCGGATGGGGATTTGGTTGTAGAGGATCCCCTGACTGGGAGCGACCACAATACTGTCTGGTTTCAAATAAGCGTGGGGGGGGGAGAGAGAGATCTAGGACACTGGCAGTGGACTTCAGGGGGGCAGACTTTGTGGGCATGGGAAATATTCTCAAGGATCACTTGAAGGGGATTACAACAATGACAAATGTGGAAAAGAGATGGGAGACCATAAAACGCGGACTTCATGAGGCAGTCAGGACCTGCGCTAAGGTGAAGCGTAAGGAGGCAAGGTCACATAAACCATGCTGGTGGTCCAGTGAGGTTCAGGTAGTGGTCAGAGAAAAGAAGGCTGCCTACAAAAAATATAAAACAACGAGAGGGGATAGGGTAAAGGAAATGTACCATCTTGCATCTAGAAAAGTCACCTGGATGGTGCGGGGGGCACAGTCCAGTAAAGAGCAGTGCTGGCACAGGGGATACGAGAAGGGGAAAAGGGGTTCTTCCGGTACATTGGGGAGTGGAGAAAAACTAAGGGCCATCTCGGCAGGTTGAGATCAGAAAGAGGGTGGGTGGAAGAGGCAAGGGACCAGGCAGAGGTATTAAATGAGTACTTCACATCTGTGTTCACTAGGGAGGGGGATGGGATATCTACAAAGCAAGGCACAATGGAGATAGAAGCAGTAGTGAGTGGGATCAAGGGAGGAGCAAGAGGGAGGGAGAGGTACCCCAGGGGTGTCGCATCAGGATAAGGATAAAAAGGCCAGTAAGGTGGAGGGGACAGATGATGCTGTCTCCACCGAAAGTGTGTGGTTAGCCCTTAAGGGCCTAAAGAAAGATAAATCTCCTGGACTGGATGGCATTCATCGAGAGTACTGTGGGAATTGGCGGACATACTGGCTGCACCCCGTTCGGAGCTCTTCAACAGGTCGCTTGAGACAGGGAGGGTACCTAGGGATTGGCAAGAGGCACATGTGGTGCCAATCCATAAAGGTGGGTTGAGGGAAGTACCAGGTAACTATAGACCCATCAATTTGACCTCAGTGGTGGGAAAATTAATGGAGAGTATACCAAAGGAACGATTGGGGGTGTACTTGGAGGAGGTGGGAGGTCTGGATAATCGGCAACATGGGTTTGTGCCAGGTAGATGGTGTCAAACCAATCTTGTGGAGTTCTTCAATGGATAAAATCAGAACTGGACGGGAAAGCCTGTGGATGTATTATTCTGACTTCAGCAAGCATGCTGCCGACTATGTCCACCACAATGGTCTGGTGGAGAAACCGACAGGCTGGGAGTAGGCCTTTGATGGTCAGATGGATTGAAAACTGGCTAGCTGGATGCACTGGAGAGATAGTGGTCAGTGGGAGCCTCGAACCCTAGAGAGGTCAATAGTGGGTACCGCAGGGCTCGGTCCTGGGTCCAACTTGTTTAATGCATACATATCGGACATCAGGAGGGTATAGGTGTGAAATGAGTCTCTTGCTGACGACTCCAAGATGGGAGCAGTAGTTGAGGGGAAGAGGGAGGTTGGCCCTGCAGTGGACCTGACACCATGGAAAGGTGGGCTCCACATGGAAATTAAATTTCAATATCACCAAGTGCAAGGTGTTACATCTTGGGCGGGAAACCCTAAACACAGGTGCACCCTGGGAGGAGGCACTGGAAGCCTAAGCGGAAAAAGACCTAGGGGTCATGGTGGATGCATGTATGAATAACTCTGAGCAGTGCAGGAGTGGCTAGCAAAGCAAACAGGATGTTGGGATGCATCGTAAGGGATCACCTCTAGGAGCAGGGAAGTGATTCTGCACGCTGTACAATGGATTGGTTAGACTACACCTTGAGTACTGTGTACAGTACTGGAGACCACACTTGAAGAGGAAACATACAGCTCCTGGAGAGGGTACAGAGGAGGGCAACTAAGATGACACGAGGACTAGGGGATTTGACGTATGAGGATAGACTTGAGGAGCTCTGTCTGTTTTCATTGGAGGAGAGGAGAGACAGGGGGGACATGATTGAGGTCTTCAAGTACCTCAAGGGAATAAATAGGGTAAACACGGAGGTGATCTTTAGACTAAAGCAGGGAGGTATCACCAGAGGGCGTGGTTTGAAGTTGGAAGGGTGGGGGGGGAGAGAGGAGGAGGAGGTTTTTCACTGAGAATGTGATGGATCCTTGGAACGTGTTGCCTGGCAAGCTGGTTCAGAGATCCACAGTGGAGAGCTTCAAGAGAGGGTGGGACAGACACAGAAAGCGGATGTATCAGATGATGGCCTGGTCCTGTGGGGTGGGGATGGATGATAAGGTTTCTGGAACACGGGGGGCTCGGTACCCAGCTAGGGATCTGAGGTTCGAGCAGACTTGATAGATCCTAAAGCCTAATCTGCTGGCAATTAGTATGTTAATGACCACATCAAGGAAAAAGTGGAGTTTATGTTGTGAGTAAATGTAAGATTCAGTCAGTTACTGTTTAGCCAATTAACAAATTTATTTGCTAAAGTTTCAGAACCATCCCGCACCCAGACGGCATAGTCAGTAAAGCGAAACTAGTGCTTGTTATGGTGTGTGTGTGGGTTGTGGTGTTTGTTAAAGACCACAATTTCTTCCCAATCCCCGGGAATAAATTGCCAAACAGTGGGGCCATAGATGCCACATATTTGCAGATAGTATTCGTTATTGAATTCAGATGCATTATGGATTAATGGAAACCATAATGCTTCAAGGATGAAGTTGGTAGGTATTTTACCACATATCGGACGTTTATGTTTATATATAAAAAAAAAAAAAAATTCTCTTGACGACTTCTTATTCCTGGGATGTGCTCAATAGAGGTGTGAAGCTGCGCAACATCCTGTGCCAGTGAATAAGTAGCCCTCTTGGCATTCGATGGTCTCAAGTTTGTTAAACCGGTCCATTGTGTGTCTCATGTATGATGGCAATGAGAAGCACAAGGTTTGAGGAAATAGTCCACAAATCTGCTAAAGTTGGCCATCAGGGAGCCTAACCACCAAAATGATGGGTCTCCCTATCGGCTGCAGAACTGTGTATTTTAGGTAGCATATAGAGTGTAGGCATAACTGGATTTTTTTGCCAACTAAACTGAAATTCATTGAAGCAGTATACCATGACAGGGTGTGGGTGATGCTGGAGTTTACCCATGCCTGGCATGGTTTGGTCACGAGGCTGGAGACCGAGTGAGCAAGCCACAGCAGGAGTGGGTTAATCCCAGAGGTACCCACTCCCTTGAGCGGTATATTGTGATTATACAATGTTTCTCTTTTTTTTTTTTTTTTGGTGGCAAAAAAAGAAAGTAAAATACTTTTTTTAATTTTTTTATTTATTGTTGCGCCAGATAAAATAGTTCTGTGTTGCTAGGGAGTTGCCGTTTTTCCTTGTGCACTTGCTCTCAGTCAGTGGACTGGGAAATGGGGAGACTGGGCTGTGTTTTTTGTTGTTGTTAAATCACAAACGGGAGTGAGAAACAGACAGAAAGAGAGCATGACAACTCTTTTATTATTATTGTTGTTGTTTTTCATCAATCTATGTCTTGTAGTAAGTGGAAAGACTTCTTTAGTTGTAACGTCGGGGAGACTTCACTAACCTTGTTGGCACTTCTGATGCTGGAGTTTCTTTACCAGGAGGCTTGTGCACATCTCAGACCATCGGCATTCAGCTAAAGTCATATTTTAAGACAGGGACACCTGCTGAAGTGGGGAAAGTGTTTCAGAATGAAAATGAGGGTTAGTTACAGAAATGAAGATCGACAGCTTTGTGCCATGATACTGGGTGTGCATATATGCATAGGCACATGGCCAGTATCACGGCCCAGCTTTTTGGCTATGATTTCTATAACTTTTAGCCCTCTATTTTTTTTATTTTGAAACACTTTCCCCACTTCAGCATTCCTTACAGTCTTAAAATATGCCTTTAGCTGAACAGGGATGGTAGGAGGCATGCATGACCTGCTGCCACGCTTTGGGTCGGGAGTGGGCGGGGCAATATCCTAACAGCAGCCCATTCTCCGCTTTACGTTGTTTTTTTTTTTTAAATGAACGGGCTGTGGAGGCAGTGCTTACCTGAAGGAAGCCAGGAGGGAGTTAGTGGTGGGAGCCCTGACGGTGTTTATTCAGCGTTAGCAGTTTGCCGACGGCTAAGCGGGGAGATGACATGGCAGATTTTTTCAACTTTAATTTTTTTTGGGGGGGGGTTGGAGTTATTTGAAACGGGAGATTCTAGAGTCGGCTGGCTGGCGCTTTTTTCCCATTGGTCATGCTAGGGATCGATTTACCACAGGTAAAATGAGCCAGCTAGTCAGTCAGATTAAAGAATTCAGGGATCCATTGTATAAGTTCAGATATAAACTCTTGATTTCCTGTAAAAGTTCAAGGAGTTGATTTTTTTTCTAACATGGGTAAAGGGTTTCCATTAAGTTCTTTGTAATCATTATTTCATAACAGTTTCACAACTTGCTTTTTATGACCGTCAGACAAAATCAACACCAAATTCGAACCCCAGTAAATCTTACTGTATTCTGACTTATGCAGTATGGTCTCACTAAAGGACTGCCCCGGAGTCAAAATGGTTAATGGAACCTATGCAAATGATGGAATGCTAGGCTCTAGCTCGGTTTTCAAACCACTGTCCCTGGTAAAACAGTTCTAAACCATCAGATTCTTTACTCTGCTTGCCTCAGTAAGATGTCTCCGGAGAGCTCTCCTTTCATCGTTTGAAATTCTTTATTTTCTCAGTTTTACCTAGTAAAAAGTTATTTTATTTGGCAGTAAGAGCACATCTCCTTGGTTTTCTGCTAGAATTTTAGATTTTAGTGCTGGAGGGGTAAGTAATTACTTTTTCCTCTCGGTTACTTTTTCCTCTCGGTTGTTAACTGAGGGGAAACTGGGATCTCCTTTGGTTTTTCCCCTCATGTTTTCTTTTGTTTATGTGATTTAAATTATATATTACCGACTTGGGTATAGTCAGTTTTTGATTGATTTTTAACCGGAGTAACCCCTGGTTTCTAGCACTTAGCGTAACCGACCAAAAAAAAAAAAAAAGCTTTGAATTTAGAGTGAATCCTTAGATTTGTTCTGGGTTATGTCACAGAAAGCCAAAAAGAGAACAGGACCTACAGGTGTCCAGCACTGTACCGAGTACGGGGAACCTTTTGCTAAGGCAGATCCACATTTAATCTGTGTCTTTTGTCTGGGGTTTGAACACCTCAGGGCAGACTGCGAGATCTGCAGACAATTTCCTCAGTCCACAGTCGAGAGACAGTTGAAGAGACTACAGGAAAAAATGTCTGAAAAGGCTGCTGACCCAGCCGTTGAAAAATCTGTTCCTCCTCAGAACGAACCGGAGGAGCTGCCCTCTGAAAGAGGCGATAGCTCTTTAACTAGGAATGAACGCAGACACGGCTGCTGAACCGGCCATTGTGGGCAAGAAAAAAACGTAAAGAGAAACATCAGGAACCGCAATCAAAGAAAGCAGCAGCTTCTTTTGCAGAAGACATCACTAACACGATTTGTATTATACAGTCTCTGCAAGCCCCGGCTCCGGTTGGAAAGCAACCGGTAACGGTTCATACTCCAGGGTTAACCCAAGGCCCTGGTTTAACAGACCTTAGTGGGGAACACTTGGCAAAAGAAGAAGAGGAAGATGATGAGGACTTTGAGGAACCAGTTGATCCAGAGGTTCCCCCAGATCCCCATAGACCAGATTTCCCAGCTAAGGGAACTGAAGATTTCATTTCATATTTTACTTTTATGAAACAATGACTCAGACCACAACCCCCAAACACCCAGGAATCCACGGAGGATGAGGAGGAAGAGGATTACAGGGAAATGATGGATGTGCCAACATCAAAGAGGTTATTGCTGCCACTCCGTAAATCGCTTAAGAAACAGGCACTTAAAGTCTTGCAGACACCCAGTTCTGTGCCTCCTGCAGAAAAGAAGGTGGACAAGAAATACTGGGTTGCCAAAAGCATTGCTGAGTTCCTTTTTGGGCACCCTAGTCATGAGGGGGTAGTGCAGGCTGCAGCTTGTGACAAAGCTGGCATCCCCCCGGCCTCTCACCCTCCAGACAAAGATTCTAGGAGAGTGGACTCCATTGCAGAAAAAAGTGTACCTGGCATCTTCCCTGGCTATTAGGCAAGCTACCTATATGTCATATGTGGCCAGGTACTAGAAGAACCTTTGGTCCACAGTGATGGAAATAACTAAATCGGTTCCATCTCCCATGGCAGCTGACCTAGAGGAAGCTGCAAAGAGAAGGATTGAGGCTGCAAAAAACACAGTTCAGAATGGCAGTGGACTAAAATGATACTGCATCCAGATAGATGGCAGCATTATTGTCCCTAAGGAGGTTTTCCTGGCTCAGAACTACTAGCCTGACCCAGGATACATAAACAAAAGCAAACAGAAACGTATATGAAGAAATGGATGAATATAAGTAAGCCTATAAGAGTACTGCAGCTAAAGAAAGAGCATCTACCCCCCAGAAGCACCAGACCAGAGGTGGCAGGGGCAGAGCTCATTATAGGCCTTTCTTCCAGCTTCAAACTTTCCCCCAGTTCCAGCAAGAGAGGGGATACTTTAGAGGCAGCAGCAGAAGGGGGAGTGGTCATACTAGCCCCAGTGTCCAGGCAGCAGCACAGACCAAACAGACACCCTGAGGTGCCTGCTTGAGTTGCCTTCCCAGTACCAGTAGGGGGCAGGCTGGCTCACTATCTCCAGGAGTGAGAAAATATTACCACAGACAAGTGGGTCCTGGAGATAGTGGGCCAGGGTCTTGTACTCTGCTTCAAGCTTATGTCAAGACTGAGGTCAAGAGCCTTCAAACCATCCTCCCCATGAGAAACAATCTTGCTGGAAGAGGACGTTTCGAGTCTACTGTTGCAGGAGGCAATAGAGCCAGTCCCTCCAGACCAGAGGGGAAAAGGCCTATACTCAAAATACTTCCTCACAATAAAGAAAACGGGAGTGGCAACCCATTTTGGACATCGGACACCTAAACAAGCATTTATCAAAACGAAAATTCAAGATGGTGACTCTGACTACCATTCTACCAATCTTATGGCAGGGAGGCTGGTTAGCATTCCTAGATCTAAAGGATGCCTAACTTCACATCCCTATAAGGCAGTCTCATAGAAAGTACCTCAGGTTCAGACTGCCATCAGGTGATTACCAATTCAAGGCAATGTACTTCGGTCTAACTTCTACTCCAAGGGTGTTCACAAAATGCCTAGGTATGGTCGTGGCACACCTAAAGAGGCAAGGAATAGCAGTATTTCCCTACCTGGATGACTGGCTGATAGTGGGTCAATCACATCAGCAGGTGAAAGGGGCACTGCGTTAATTGGGGTTTCTGGTGAACCTAAAAAAAATCTATGCTGAAACCAGTTCAGCTGCTCAAATTCATAGGAGCAGAACTGGACACACTCAAGGGAAGGGCTTTCCTTCCTCAAGACAGAGTGGACAACCTGATTCAGGTAGTAAATTCCTTCAAGTTGCAAGTCCCAAGGTCAGCAAGGCACTTTCTGCAACTGCTAGGCCACATGGCAGCATCCACAGCTACAGTGTCAGGAGCCAGGTTCCAAATGAGGGACATTCCATTCCACTTGAGAGCTCACTGGCTTAAAAACAGAGATTCCCTGTCAAAGCTAGTGCCAGTTGCAGTAACATTTCTCCAAGCTCTGCAATGGTGGCAAGACCAGGCCAACCTCAGGCAAGGGGTTCCATTCTCGCAACAAGAACCTTCACTGGTGCTGACCACAGAGGTATGCCTCCTGGGGTGGGGGGGACATCTGGAGGATCACACAGCACATGGACAAAGCAGGAATCACTCCTGCACATCAACTTATTGGAACTCTGGGTGGTTCTCCTGAGTCTCCAATCATTCGCAAATCAAGTGTATTAAAAAAAAAAAAAAAAAAGAGTGGTTCAGGTTAGAACAGACAACACAACCACCATGTGTTAGATAAACAAGCAAAGGGGCATAAGGTCGACCCCTCGGTGCACAGAGGAATGAAAATCTGGACCTTAGCATATTCCCTGGAAGTCTCAAGCTCCATCCTCTCCCAGATTGACTATGGTCTTGTCATGTATGGCACTGCCACTGCACTCAGAAGGATTACCACCACCCTTAACAAGGCCTGTCGACTCATCACTGGGGCCGAACGGCTCACACACACACCTGTGACCTCTACTCACAAGCTAACTGGCTTCAACTTGATAATAGAATTCAGTACCAAACCTGTGTGGTTGCAAGGAAAATACAGTTGAGTACTGCCCCTCCCGGGGTCTGTTCACTTCTACAAACGAAAACCAGCTCCAGGCTTGTCAGGGGATCAAAGCCACAACTTTTCCAGATCCCCGCTGTCACATTGCAGTCATTTAGCCAGCTCATTTGGCCACAGGGCACCCACTTGGTTTAACAGTCTTGCCAATGATACTATCAATATGACTGGGCTAGAGGCCTTCAAATCCAGGCTCCGGAACACCCTGGTCGCATCCAACTTCTGCGACTGTCATGGATGTCTATGCAACACCGCTCCTCTACTGCTCTCCCATATCTAGCTCCTTACATAACGCACTTGCCCTAGTTTGGCCTCTGCCCCATCCGCTCTCCAGCACCTGACAATACCACCTGCTTGGCTGCTTCACCCCTCCCCACTCTCCATATCCTTACCTACCGCCCACCTCTCCTCTCTCCTCATTGTCTTACCTCCCGCTTTTGCCCCTCCCATTTCATTCTACCACCCCCTTCCCCTTCTTGTCCTCTTTCCACTTTACCCTCACCCTGTCTGTTTGAAATTAATTTGTGATCCTTTACCCTTATTTGCGTAATCAGTTTGCCTATTGTTATGTGATACCAATGTCTTGACGTGGAACCTTTGTAAAAGAGCCCTGGGCTCAAAGGTAAAATTGTAATCCTAGAATTGAAATAAATAAATAAAGCTGTCCATCTTCCAGGGAACGACAGTATCCTGGCGGATCCTCTCAGTAGAATAAATCAGAACCACCATGAGTGGTCACTGAACAGGCAAGTGCTAGAGACCATCTTCAGGAGATGAGGCACCCCAGAAATGGATTTGTTCGCAGTTCTGAGCAGTCATCAGTTTCCACAGTTCTGCTGCAGATGCCCTGTCAAGAGCACAGTTCCCCTGGATGCACTGCTATTGGACTGGTCAGGGAGGTTTCTGTACGCATTCCCTCCTTTTCCGCTATTGCTAAGGTCTTGAACAAACTCAGAGCCCAGCCAGCAACAATGATTCTCATTGCACCAGATCAGGCCAGGCAGGCTTGGTACTGCATGGTATTAGCAGTGTCAGTAGTCAAACCAGTCAGCCTCCCCAGCAGACACAATCTGCTGTCATCCTCTCAGGGCAGGATCATGTACCTCAGCCTGCAGTCCCTCAGGCTCAAAGCCTGGCTCTTGAAGATTTAGAATATGCAGATTTGTGTTTGTCAGAAGGGGTCATGGAATTACCCAGGATTTGCAGAAAATCTTCCACTAGAAAGACACACATTCTTCCAAATGGAAAAGATTCTCCATTTGGTGCCAAGGCAAGAGCCTGGATCACAACCAAGCCAGTTTGCCTATACTTCTGAATTATTTAGCACATCTCCATTCTTCTGGCTTAAGGGTCTCTACCTTGAGAGTGCACTTGGCAGCTGTCTCAGCTTATTTGTCTGCAGGTAAGAGGTTTTCCCTAGCCTCCAACCCAGTATTTAATCATTTTTTTTTCAGGGATTGCTGCATTTGCACCATCCATATGGGAACCAACCCCTATGTGGGACCTCAGTATTTGCATTGCAGCAATCTTTGCTCTTTCTCACCTATGGAGAGGTGGGGAAAAGGGAAACCAGCCACAGAAAGATCCATTGCAAGATGGATTATAGCCTGTATTCAGTTCTGCTACAGCAAAGTGGGCAAGCAGCCATGTGCAGGCCTCAAGGCCCACTCCACTAGGGGCACAGCAGCCTCTTTAGCAGCTGCTAGGGATATCTCTCTAACTATGTATGCAAAGCAGCTACTTGAAAAATGGTACCTACCTTCACCAAGCATTATTGCTTTGATGTTCAGGCCAGAGCGGATGCCAGATTTGGCACAGCAGTCCTGCAGAGCCTGTTTCCTAGGTAGGTTCTAATCCACCTCCAGAGGTACTGCTTGGGTAGTCTGCATAAGTTAGAATACAGTAAGATTTCTTGGGGTTTGAAGAAAACATTACTCACCATAGTAATCTTGTTTCTTCCAAGGGAATCTTACTGTATTCTGAGCACCCTCCCTTCCTCCCCTTCTATGAACCTAGGGTCACTGTACTCCAGCTGTACTAGTGTGTTGCAAACCTGTGGGTATGTTTTTTCTCTTGTGCATCTGTGACTTGAGTCTTAATGGTGTCAGTTCAAACCTTTACGGGGACAAAAAAATGTTTATTAAAATAGAGGATTTAGTTATTAGTAGTAGTAGTAGTGTTTAGATAAGTTTTGGTGCATACTTCGTAAGAATCTGACGATTTAGAACTGTTTACCAGGGACAGTGGTTTGAAAACAGAGCTCGAGCCTAGCATTCCATCATCTGCATAGGTTCTATTAACCATTTCGGCCCCGGGCAGTCCTATGGTGAGACAATACTGCACAAGTCAGAATACAGTAAGATTTCCTTGGTAAAAACAAGATTAATATGGTGAGTAATTTCCTTTTTGCCATCCCCCTATCCCAACCACATCTGCAGTTTTTATAATCAGGTTTTACATTTTGTTTAGTTCATCAAGAGCAAGTTTTTCATTTTTGCTAAGATTCCTGCAGACAGTGGATTCAGTTGTAGTGATAAGGTTTTCCACATCCCTTAATACTGCTTTTTTATATTCCTTAATACTGGTGTTCCTGCAGGGAGAGCAGAAGACTAATGTTGGCTTCAAAGTATCTTTTCTAAGAGTCTCAAACTGCCAACCTGTCATTTAAGATAACAAAGTATTCAAGTCTGAGTTCATAAGAGTCTTCCTGAGGGTTTGTAATACCCAGGTTTTCATTAAAGTGATGTTCCGACCTAGCGCTATAAGGTATTGGGCTTCATAGCCCAATACCTTGTAGCTGCGTGAACAGATGAGAGCAAAAATTTTAATTTAAAAGTTATTACTTTTTGTTGTGGAAGGGATCGTAAGTGGTACCGAAGCCTTGGCCAGCCGATCCCTTCCAGCTTCCTGGTGCTGGCACTCTACCCCAACTCCGACCCATGCTGTCTGAAATATTGACGTGTGGCCAGGGAGAGTGCAGGGGCAAGCCTCATACAAGTCTATTGGGTCTATTTTGAAAGCCGTTTTTAGCCATTTTAAACAGCCCTAGAGAAAAACTAAAGCAGTCGCTGAACTAGTAGGGACCCTACTAGTTAAGCGACTGCTTTAATTTCCCTCAAGACTGTTTAAAATGGCTAAAACGGCTTTAAAAATAGCCCCAATAGACTTGTAAGGGGCTCGCCCCCGCGCTCTCCCTGGCCATACGTCACAAATTCCAAGAGCACGGGGGCCGAGTTGAGGTGGATAACTGGCACTGAGAAGCTGGAAGGGATCAGCTGGCCAAGGCTTCGGCACCAGTTATGATCCTTTCCACAACAAAATGTAACATTTTTTTAAATTAAAATTTTGCCAACAGTCAACTCAGGATGATATGAGGTATTAGGCTATGAAACCCAATACCTTGTATTGGAAATTTCCTTTAAGTGGTTCCTCCAGGATGTTTAAATTGACTTGGTTCAAAACATTCCACTCTGGGAAGTCTCCCTCACTTCTGACCAGGGTGTCATTTCCTAAATCTGCAAATTGGTTAATTTCATTCACATTTTCTGGCATTTCTAGAGGCGACACATTGTTGTCCACAGTCTCTCTCCGATCAAAAACAGATGCTGTGTGAAATCCCGTAACGCTGTTGTCCAGCTCTTTATTCTAAGAGTAGTCCTTAAGGTGAAGTTTCAAAAAATATTTATCAGTATTTAGTATAACTATGTCCAGTTTGCTTGTGGGAACAAAAGGCAGTCCTTCTGAAGCTGCAGTTTAGATTGATAGATTTTTGTTTGTCTTGCTTCCTGAGGTTGTATAGATTGCTACTGCCCCTCTTGGTTTTCCTTATGTGTTTGTTTTTGTAGTTTGCTTTTTTTATGTTTACTTGCGCGCATGCACAAGAAACAACTTGCAACAGCAAGCACCACATTTCAGAGGCGTGTCCGTGTTGTGGCCAATGCAGCGAACGCTTTACTGGGCGCGTCCCTCGGCCACCAATCATAGGGGAAGCTGCCAATGACAGCAGCTTCAAAGAGAGCCAAGGAGTAGAAATTAATCTGCCGCTGCACTCACAAACAGTTTCATCATTGCAGCGGCATCTCCCTCGCAACCTTGTCTACTCCTGCCACCCAGCACACTGTCCCTGGCCCTTGCTCTGCCAACAACTTGTTTGTTCTATGTGCCTTTCCTGGTGAAACAAGTACTGTGCCGTGGCTCCTGCCACACATTCCAAGGAAAATCGACATCGGGGTGCCCAGTCCCCATGTCAGCATTTATCTCCCCCCCCCCCCCATTAATGTGACACATTGGGGAGCTCACCCCAGTGTGGCAAAATGTTTCCAACACATAGATGCCCACTTCTCGTGACAGATGCGCCCCCCAAAAAATCCATCTGTAATTCGTCACATCGGCTGCAAAACTCCCGAGTCTGCATGTTGCCCCCACCACCACTATTGTGGCACACTGGGAGCCCACCCTAGTGTATCAAATGTTTTTTCTTAAACCTGGAAGAAAGAAAGCTGTCTCCTCATGCTTTTTTTTTTGTTTGTTTTTTTTCCTGTAGAAAAGAAACCGGTCCACTGTCTTCCCCAGTACCCCACTCCCCACCCCCACTGAACACCCAATCCTCCGCACCCCCAACCATACTTACCCTCTGAGGTCGGGAGCAGTGATCTTTTCTGGACCGGGACACATCTGCACTCTTCAAAGCTGAACAGCGAACTGAGGAGTCGGGTAAGCGCTGTATAATGGGAGTCAGTGGGGGGTTTCAACTTAGGTTGATATCTCAGCCATTTTTAGGAATTGTGGCCCCAAGTTTTCAAGATGGGGTTCTTGGAAAACCACCTTGTGAACCTGTCACTGTCATTTCGTTACTCGGTCCCGAAAGGTGATTTCACAGTCACTGTACGGAGTCACCTTTCGGGACCGATTAGCGAAACGACAGTGCTACTGTTCATGAGGTGGGGTCCCAAAAAACCTATGTTGCAAATTTGGTGAACAAATTCCAAGAAATGATTGCAGTACGAGCGTGCATTGCACAGTTTCTACACACGTGCATCAGTTCGCCAATTTTTAAAATTTTCAGTCCAGATTTTCAACATCCTTCCCAAAACGCGTTGTCGCACCTGTGGCGCAGAATGGCGTGGTCATTGTGGGAAATCTACTTTCGGGACAGATTAACAAAATCACAGTGCCACTGTTCATGAGGGGAGATCCCAAAATGCCCATGTTGAACATTTGGTGAAAAAATTCCAAAATATGTTTACATTACGGATGTGCACTGTGCAGTTTCTACGCATGCTCGTAACTTCACCATTTTTCATATTTTCACACCAGATTTTCAACATTGCAATTTTTTCACACCTCCTCATGGACAGTATAGCTGTCATTTTTCACTTACCGCCTGAAATGTGTTTTCCCACCTGTGGTGCAGGATAGCGTAGTTGCTTTGCAAAATCACCTTTTGGGATTGAGTAACAAAATGATAGTGCTACTGTTCATGAGATGGGGTCCCAAAAAGTCAATGCTGAAATTTGGAGCGAAAATACTAATAAATGCCCAGGGCGTTAGAATTTTCAACCGTTATGTCTCACCCTATAGAGACTGACAGGCATAGGGTGTGACTTGGGGGTCATCGGCCGTAATGCTTATGCCTATCCACCTCTACCCTGCAGCCAGTGACAGGCATCGAGGTGTGTCTTGGGGTCTTCGGCCCTAATGTTTACCCATTCTTCTGTACTGCACCCATCTCAGCTTATTTCCTTATTGAATACTGGGGTGGCGTGAGGGCTGAAGACCCCAAGGCACACCGCGACACCTGTCGGTGTCTGCAGGGTGGAGTGAGGTGGAATGGCTTGAGCGTTATGGCCGATGACACGAAGGCACATCCCCAACGCCTGTCAGTCTCTGCAGGGTGGGGGTGGAGGTTGGCGTCTAGTTCAATACTTCACTGCCATTCTTATCATGCATCTCTCTAACTCCTGCACTACCAAAGTCAATGCCAGCAAGCAAACATTCAGCATTGACAAATGCTTGTTTGTGTTGGTATGACTGTCCTCTCTATCTAATAACAAAAAAATCTCTAGTTTCAGTAATGTCTTTGGTTTAACCATCACCTGATTCAATAATGGTGACCACACTTTGCCAGAGCATTTGCTCCTTGAAAATACACATCCTGGCAGGGAGGGATTCCGGAGTGTCCATTGGATGCTTCTCTCCTGAGGGGGTGGGGGAGTGGAATCGGCCTCTGCACGTGGAGGTGGATTGGCGGACTTGCATGGGGGCATGAAGCCTCGACACGTCACCACCCCAGGGTGCCATCTTCATGGCCTAAGTTAGGGTGGTGGGAGGGGAACAAATGTGAAAATGTGGCCACCCATGCCAGCCGGATGATGGCTGCCCCGCCTCCGCACACCGGGAAGCCCCTGAACTGCGACCCCCCCCCCCCCGCCTGGCGTAGAAGCAAGGGAGTGCCTATGGGCACTCCAGTCTCCCCTCCCGATGGCTCGGGTGGTAGGGAGCGGTGGACAGCTGAAAGATTAGGCGGTGGTGGGGGAAAGACTGGCCGCCCAAAGGAGTGGGTGCTGGGTTCGACAGGGGGATAAAAATAGCATGCAAAAGAAAATACATGCCCTGTAGTGCAATCTGTGGTATCTCGCTCCAGTTTTTTTCCATTTTCTCTTTGTTACCTCTTCCTCATACTTTTTAATGTTTTCCTTCAATTCTTTATCCGGGTATTGTAAAGGTTGGAGTAGTTCCTGTTTGACTTGAGCTATTTCTGTTATTAATTCTGAATGTTTTACTGTGTCTTCCTTAATGAAAAGTTCAGTAAAATATTTTACTGAGTCATTTGCTTTCTTTTCCCATTTTCTCAGTGTGGGAAATTTTCCAAACAACTGGACGAGACAGAGGTGGCATGGAGACCTCTAGGTGCCTGTTCCCTGCTCAGATTCATCTCCAGAGTAATTACATTGTATGTTTTAATTTTGGTGAATAAGTCTTTCTAATTTGATGATGAGTAGTTTCAAATTGGGGTTATCATGTAAGCCACCTGCCTGGCCTGACATGTCATCAAGTTTTTCAATTTGGCTTGTGTTTTGCTCAAGTTCAGACCTGTAGTATCACTGATACACACAGACGATGGATTATTTTCACTACTATCACTACTGCTCACCCCGTTCATAGTTTTTATATACCTTACAGCGATGAATGCTTAGTAGAAAAGTCATCTGTAAAGTGAAGAATCCAATATTCTAAAAAGTGGTGTATCAGAGATGCTTCCTTCTTAATGGCAGTGCTCCAACCAGCTTCAGCAGACGTCTCAATGTCTGCCTGTGGCTGCTCGATCCTTTATGTGTCAGTATCAAACATCCAGAGATATAATCCGCTCTCTGCCTAGCTGGCTTTGCCACTGATGGTAATAGCAGTACTCTGTTAATGGAACTAGAAACCAGGAACAGTGCACACAAAAGGAGATTGCAGGAACATACTGGCAGGAAAACTGCCCCGGCGCTTCTGTCTGTTCTGTGACCTTTGTCAGGGGACAGAGTCTTAGCAAGACTGATATCTCTTATGAGGACTGATATTTGCTAAAGTAGCACAGTTTTTCTGTCATTTATGTATTGTGGTAATAGGTAGTTTAACTGTAGAATTGTATGTGTGTTTTTTTTTTTTTCCTTGCTTTAGTAAGTTTTGATACCCCCTGCAACAATGCGAAGATAAGTAGCAAAAGTTAAACTCTGAAGTTAATGAATTGCTGTGTAATGATACAATAAATATATGCAATTTTGTAAGTTTCTCAGTATTTGAGAATTTAATTAACTGTTTGTTTTTTGAATGGAGTATGTCAGTTGTTTGTGATGGGGATCATCTGGAGGGAAGTCCCAAGGGTGAGGTGGTGGACTGGAGAGAGCGAGGGCTGAGCATTTTAGGCAGCACGCACCATAAAGCACAACAAAAAAAAAATATCAGTCTTGCTAAAACTCCTCCCGCTGACAAACGTCATAGACTGAAATGCGGGGGCAATTTTTCAGGCAGTATGTTTGTATCCAATTTTTGTCATTTGAGACACTAAATTTCTGTTTATTTTACATTTGAACTGTTCTTGCAGTCTCTTTGTGTGTACTGTTCGTTCTCAGCTTACAACAGGTACTGCTGTTACCTTTAGTTGCACCACATGGCTAGCACCGGGCAGAACGTGGATCAAATCTCTGGATGTTTGAGGCAGGTCAGTTGGCCTGAATATATAAATTCAAGTCCCACATGAGTGCAAAAGATGGAGAGCCAGGGTGCCTGCCAGATGGGCATGTTGGAGAAAGAGATGAGGTGTCAGGATGATCACTGAAGCTGCAGTCTCCCCTTAGTGTAGTCATAGCCCCAGTTTAGCAGGTTGGGGGATTAGCCGGCTATTGGGATCTTTACTGCCTGTTTTTAAAAAAAAAAAAAAAAATACTTCAACTGCCTTTGTATCATTTATATTCGTTTTTTTTTTGGGGGGGTGGGGAACGTAAACCCACATATAGCAGTTAGCCAGGATAACATATGCAAAGAACTTACAGGTATAAAAAAACACACAAAGAGGGTCTCTGAAGTTGTGCACTTCAAGTCCCTTTCTAACAGTCAGCGGGCTGGTCCAGAGTCCAACAGTATATGCAGGTGAAAAAATAATGTATTTCTGTCTCCTAAGCTGGTGTCTGGGCTTCCATACTGATGGGCTGTACCTCCTGATGCAATCGTGTAGGCAGTAACCAAAACTGTGCAGCCTGGATATCCCTTGGTAAGAAAACAGTCGTCGTCATATTTCAGCTCCTAGACTCAGCTCTGTGGCTCCGCTGGCAAACACTCCCAGAGATTCACCTTGCGGACCCAGCCGCCCGTGTATAGCCATGCCCTTAATGTTTCAGTATCATACTGACATCATCTTCAGAGATGAAAATATTTAAAGGAATTTTCGGATTTGACATATCCAAGCATATAATGGTCTGATATGGCGTCACAGAAATGGTTTTAAATCCCAATCAGCATTCAAACCAGCCGGTTTTATGACTGGAGGGAGAAAATCCAAAAGCTTTCCCGCTGTAGCAGTGTAATCAGAGAGCTTTGTTTCTCTCTGTTGTTAACTTTTAGTACATTCAGGTCCCATGAAGAGAGATCATGTGATTTGGGTCATTGTCACGGTGTTCTGCAAAGCGCTGGCCCCTTGTTGTACTATCAGAAGTGTTTTTTATGTTTCTGGATCCTATGTTTAAGGGGTCAGATAGTACGTCCGATGTACAGTTTAGGACAGGTACACCATGATCCACGATAAAGATCATGCTACAGTTGATGCACTCCATTACTTCTCAGAGATAAGCCTGCATTAGTGCCTTTGAAAATCCCAGCCCCTGAGTAAAGGTGTTTTCATTGATTGACTGTTAAAATCGTATGCCCTCTGACTGAGTTCCTTAAAGTTTGGCAATCTGTGATTGGACTGCCTCCCCTCAGTTCTGTACTAATACCTGTCTGTTCTCAGTCATTTGCCTGCCCCCCCCCCCCCCCCCAAAAAAAAAGAGAACATGGAGCAGACTATTTGAATCGGTGCACTCTTGTGCAGTAAGACACCTTGCCCATGATATATTGAGTTATAAACTGTCTCAGAAAAACAGGAGCAACTTGTTGGTTTAAATGAAAAGGAAGTTAGTTACTTGTATGGACCTAGTTTGCTTTTCCTCCCCTTGCAGATCTATAGACTGGTCTGTTCCATCCAGCATTCCCCTGGTCCTGCACACAAGGTAGCAGTTGAGGTTCAAGAAAGGATGTGCAGGAATCCTCCTTATAAATGCTCATCACCGTCTGTGGATGCAACTCAAGTGATTTTTATAATTGGCTTCTGTCATGGTGGAAGTGTGTCTGATGTAGTATGCATTATACCAATGCCAGCAGCATGTCTACTGCATATGGATTACATCCAGCTACAACCTTTCTGTTAAAACTGGAGGCTCATATCAGCATCCTACTTCTAAGCTGTGTGTTTCTCTAACACTAGTCTCTCTCGTTTTTAAAAAAACATTTTCCAACTTTAGTCTGTCACAAACTTTGTTCCTTGGTCTGTCACTATGCTGTCTTTGTTTCTAACAAATGTATAAAAATGTGTGTATAATTTCTGTCTTGGACGAAGCTCGCTCTTGACACAATTTAAGGGAATGGGACCTTTTTTGTGGTCACTGCAGGAAATGGGCCTTTACTTTGGTCCAAGCTAAGCATGTCTGTGATCACTTCAGCCAAATATTAGCAATTGTGCTTTTAATTAGTGGCTGGGATCAGTTGTGCTATATGTATTTGCCAATATCCACTATCTTAGATCTGGAAAGCTATAACAGGACTTTTTCTGTGAAATGGAAGCAATTGAAACTCATTAACACAACTTCTCACCTAAGCTGACCCAAAAGAATAACTTGGTAAAATCTTTTATGTGGTAATCAGCTGAATCCATTGCAGGAGCTGTGGTATGAATTAATTTGTTGGGCTGTGTATTTCATCCAATTATCCATTACAGCTTATAAAGTAATCCTGTGTGTGTGGTGGGTGGGTTAGTAATCAGAAATGTCTGACTTTTTCTGTAATGCTGTGTGGCAGATGTTTATAAGGACATTTGGAGCAGTGTTTGGTTCGCAAGAACCAAAGTGCAGTGATTGATCAGTAAACAGTTGTTGCTGTGCCTAATGATTTTCAAATGAGTGCTGCCCACAGGGCACTCTTATGGTCAGCACCAAATGAGGGATAACAAACCGTGCAGCTCATTTTGGTTTGTGCGCACTGCTGAAGAACTAGATGTCTTGCTTTTTGGGTGGGGGTGCACAACTTTAGTGTCTCCTAAATAGGAGGCAAGGAACTAAGGCCTTTTTTTTAAATGAGCTGGAAAGCCCCTGCACTCTGATTGGAGGTTGGTGCCCAAACTGTTTATAGGTCAGCACAATCCAGGATTAGGCTGATGTAGTCCCGCTTCACAAAACTGGCAGCGAGGACGAGGCTGGCAACTGTAGGCCAGTCAGTCTGCCATCGGTGGTGGGAAAGTTAATGGAGACACTTCTAAAGGAAAGGACTGTGGAGTATCTTGAATCCAGCGAGTTACAAGACCCAGGGCAGTACGGATACTTTTGGGGAAGGGTGGGATAATGTGAAACAAATCTGAAAGATTTCTTTAACTGGGTGGCCAGGGAAATAGATCAGGGTTAGGCAGTGGATATGGCCTACCTAGATTTCAGTAAGGCTTTTGACACTGTTTCACTTAGGAGACTCCTTAGGAAACTGGGCAGCTCAGGGGTGGGTCCTAAGGTGGTACACTGGGCAACAAATTGGTTAAGGGATTGGCGACAGAGTGGTAGTAAATGGAGTTCACTCTGAGGAAGGGAGAGTGACCAGAGGGTTGCCTCAGGGCATAGTACTGGAACTGGTCCTGTTTCATGACTTTATAAGTGATATTGTAGATGAGCTGGAAGGAAAGGTCTGCTTCTTTGTGGATGATGCCAAAATCTGCAGTTGGGTGGACACTCGGGTGGGGGAGGATGTACAGAGACCTGACAAAATTTGAGGAGTGATCAAGGGCATGGTAGCTGGTTTTCATTGTGAAAAACTGCAAAATCATTCACTTAGGGCACAGAAACCCAGAGGTGGCGTACAGAATGGGAGAAGAGATGTTGACAGTCACCAGACAGGAAAGGTATCTAGGGGTGATTGTATCTGATGACCTGAATGTGCCCAGGCAGTGCGACAGGACAATTGGTAGGGCAAGTGAGATGGTTGGGTGCATAGGGAGGGATATGGCATGCCCAGCAGAAGGAGGGAGTTGATGGTGCCACTGAATAGGTTGGTGGTGAGACCCACCTGGAGTACTGTGTCCATTTCTGGAACTCGCATCTCTACAAGGACATAGACTAAATGGAGGCGGTCCAGAGGAGGGCAACTAAATGGTGCAGGGTCTGTATCAGAAGCCTTACTCGGAGAGAGAGTTAAAGACTTCAGTATGTACACCATGGAAGAGAGGAGGGAGTAAGGATATGATAGAGACCTGTAGGTACCTCGTGGGGGTAAATAAGGTACATGAGAGGAATATTTTTCAGAAAAAAAGATGCACAAGAACAAGGGCACATGCAGGGAAGCTAGAGGGGAGCGGTTAGATTCAGTAGGAATGTGCCAAGTACTTATTCATGGAAAGTGTGGCGGATGCCTGGAATAGTCTTTCAGCTAAGATGGTTGGGGCAAAAACAGTGGTGGCCTTCAAGACATACATGATATAGTCGCAAGGGAGTCTTCATGGAAGGGGGGGCAGAGATCAGTTAGGGTCTGCGGTGACACTATAGGCGGGGGAGGGGAGACTGGGTGGGCCAAGTGGTCCTCCTCTGCTGTCAGACTCCGCCTTTGTGTTTGTAACCTCGAGCCTGATCATTGTCTAGCCTCTGCCACTGTAACTGCTGGTTGGGCATTGACTACGATGTTGAGCAGAGTGACCGGTCTTCTTCCCAGGATTCTGTCTGTGGAGGTTATGCCAATGAAAAGAGTGGCTAACTCTCCCCTGAAGCGTCCCAATGTAATTTTCACCAGCTCCAGCTCTGAGGTGACATGACTTAGGTCATTGTGGTCGGGATTCTTTTTTTTTTTTTAAATCAGACTGCCTTGCTTTGCAACTAATGTTACCACCCTCTTGGGCAAGATGTCTTTGGCAGTTAATACACCTCTGGTAGAGGTTTAAAAAAAAAAAAAAAAAAAAAAAAGGTGTCCTACCCACTTGTGGATATCCTTTAGACCAAGTCCTCCCTGGCATGGCGTTTCACATTACAGACTCTCTGCGTCTCTCAGCGCCTGGTCCTCCATGTTGGGTGGACGACAGGTATGTAATTCCCTGGGAGGGGACCTCCTGGATCATTTGAAGACCCTCCTGGAGAGTCTGGTTGCGGATACACAGAGTATCCACTCAGCGGGCAAAAGCAGTAGAAAAAGTTCCCCACAGTGGTGCAGGGGCATGTTTCCAAGATGCTTTCTGACCCTTAAGAAAACTGAAGAGGGGCAAACCATTTTAGGCTTAAGATAACTGAACAAGCATATCAAAGAAGAAAAGTTCAAGATGGTGACACTGGGCACAGTGATACCATCCCTATAGTTAGGAGATTGGTTGAGGTCACTGGATTTGAAGAACTCTTGTTTCCACATCCCAGTCAGACCCATCCACAAAAAGTGGAAATCCATGCTGGTTGCACTCGCTTTAAAACCAGTGACCATGTTATCCTTTCCAGTTACAGGCCAGTTTACATACTGGTCTCCCCCAAAAAAAAGGATTTGTTTGTCTCACATCTTGAACATTATTAAATACAGTATCCCCAACACCATGGATTTTAAAAAACAAAAAAACCATATCACCAGTACAGCACTGATTGAGTATTCCAGTTTCATCCTCAAGGCTCTTGACAATGGACGCAAGGCTGGTGCCATCTATATTGCCCTGACAAAGGCCTTTGACATGGTCAGTCATAAGCTCCTTCTCTACAAACTCCGTGGCCTAGGCCTGTCACTAGACACAGTCACCTGGTTCCAGAGTTACCTCACTAATCCCGCTCAGCATGTTAAGATACAGTACAGTCTTGATCTAATGAATCCCTGTTATATGGACATCTCTATCTTATGAACTGGTAGTATGTCTCCCAAGAATACATTCTGAACATATGAATCCCTGTTTTATGAACTACTGATTATCTGAACTAATTTCACGTTTCCCAAGCAACTCAGATAATTAAGATTGTACTGTAGATGGCTCTTTGTCAGACGTTAGTAATGTATCCATTGGCGTTCCTAAGGCTCTATTTTGAGCCCCCTAGTATTTTGCTTATTCATAAACCACCTATCAGTCTGCAAATGTGCTTCTCTATACAGACGATACTGCTGTTTATTCCAAGAACCCTGACCTTGGCAACCTTACTTCTATTTGTCTTAAAGGCATAGATCAGGAAGCATAGGAAGACCAGGAGCAGTTAAAAAATTTGCAAGTTAACGTTTTATTATCGATAACAGTAAAATAAAAAATTAAAATTGTTGGGGCCGGCACAGCGGCAAGGTGTCCGTCTGTGGCGCCGACATCCTGGGTTTGGAGACTGACTTGGGAGTCGGAGGGCTGGCTGGGGGAAGGAGAAAGATTGAACATCCCAGGGAATGCCTTTTTTCTGAGGGGGATGAGTGTCTGGCGCAATGCAGACCTCTGGCAGAGGCTGGGGGTACCGCTGCGGCCGGCATCACATGCCGGGGGGCAGACACTAGTGTCATTGCATGTCCCCGGCCCCCAGGAAAAATTGCAGCAAAAAATGCCAGCCGCTAATCACCACTCCCGCTTAGACAGTGGTCCACCGGGGGGAGGTCCAGCTCCTGCAACCCTGCCCTGGGGGGCAAGCCAGGGCTAGAGACCCATGTTTCTTGGCGTGGCTGCCCGCCCTTTGGGGGTAACCTGGTATGGGCGTACAAGCGGATGGGGAATCAACCGCTTCGGGGGAAGCTGGAACAAAGAATAAAAATTGTTCAGTATAAGTATTTACAAAGGCAGTACAAACAGAGAAAAACAAAGTCCTTCGTCTGAAGGTATCTTTAATTCCAAGTTTTAGTCTCTCAGTCTCTCCTCAGCAAAAATATTGCTGCTCTTTTTATAAACCTTTGCATGGGAACTCATTAAGAGGCCTCTGTTTTTCACAAAATCTCTGTTCACGTTAGTTTCTTTGTAGTGCAGGCTTGCAAATAGAACAATGTCCCGAGCTAGCCCCTGCTGACAGCTGTGCAAAACAGTTTGCAAACAAGCCTGAGAGGAGCTCAAACTGCATCGCAGGTTAATCCCCTCAATTCCAAATAGCGTTTTGCAGTCATTTCAACAGTATAACTATATACATTTCAAACCAAGGGATTCCAGTATCACTTAAGTTTCACAAAGATTCACATATATTTTTAAAACCGCAGATATGCAAGTGGGGAAGAAAAGACAGAAACGGCAGGTGAAGGCAGGGAGATAGTGGGAGGCTGAGAATAGCAAGACCATCAAAGTGATCAGTTTCTAGGTCTCACGAGAACATTTGGTTGTGCAACCAGACAGAAGACAAAAGGAGAGGATAGAACAAATCCTTGCATTTAACTCTTTCTGCATAACAAATGAGACGGGGCCTTATTCAACCCTGTCACATACCCCC
Organism: Neoceratodus forsteri; assembly: GCA_016271365.2. Taxonomy (NCBI): domain Eukaryota; kingdom Metazoa; phylum Chordata; order Ceratodontiformes; family Ceratodontidae; genus Neoceratodus; species Neoceratodus forsteri. The sequence continues at coordinate 457,155,588 of CM057453.1, read as the reverse complement.
CTCTTTAAAGAGACACGGTCAACCCCCTTAGGCCTTAAAATGTGCCTAATTTAAAAAAACACATTGTATGATTGCTCACATTTTATAGAGACTGCTAACATAGCTGGTAGTATGATTCTGATCCCTTTTTTCTTTTAAAAAGTGAAAAACTGAGTACTCGCCATGCTGGTGTTGCCACACCAGAACATGTTTGTTTACATTTATTGACCAACTCCAACTTCATCTTTCCTGGACTCAGGGACACCCCCAACACAATCTAGCCACTCATAATGGAGTGGAAGTAGAGAAGACTATTGTATCATGAGTGGCTGCACTGTTTGAGGGTGTTTCTGATGTTCAGGAAGTATGCAAAAAGCATAGTTCAAATGATTTAAAGTAAACCAAGGCTGGGTATAGTTATACATTACCGTGCATTTCAGTTCTAATGAGCAAAGAGGCAGATAAAACGACCAGCAATATCAATGAATTTTAGAGAAGGTTAGCAATCATAAAATGTGGGGTTTTACCCAAAAATAGTTTAATGCGAAAAAGATTGACAGTGTCCGTTTTAAGAGGGAACCTGAATTAAAAAAAAAAAAGATTTTCAAAACTTTTTTTACTTTTTTAAGATTAGCTTAAAACCTTTACAGTTCAGTGTATATGAAGTACAGCAAACAGGGAAGTTGAAACTTGCACTTTTTTTCTTTGTTTTGCTCCTCTCACGCACCCGACCAGCTACTCCTTTGGGCTTCGTAGGTGCATCCTGCTGCCACTCTAGCCTCGCTGAACACCACCCCCATATTGGCAACCCCAGGAAACCTGAAATATCCCTTCATCGAATGGCCTCCACCAGCTGAGTGAGAAGGCTCTCTGTAGGTGCATCTCATTGACCAAAAGCAAGTGGGGTTGGTTCGACGATCTGGGGGCTTTGTGGAGACTAGACCGCGGCCATCATCCAGCCGATTGGGGTAATTTTCCATTTTCTGGCCCCTTGCACGCCACCCTGATTGGGTTTATGTGGGACGGCAACCTTGAGGTGGGGATGCAGGGGCATGCCACGGCTTCACACTCCTTACACGTCACCCAATCCACCTCCAGGTGCCAACCCCCTGGGATTGAAGCGTTCAGTGGACACTCTAGAGCTCCTTTCTGCCAGTCTCCGCTCCTGACACCCGGGCTTGGGGTGCAAATCCGGGTCGCCAGTGTGCTGAGCGAACCCCTTCGTTCAGCGCTATGGAGCCAGCAAACGCTGACTTTTTTTTTTTTTTTTTTAACCTTTGGAATTCTCAATTCCTGATCCATATCGCGACAGAAAATCAGCATTGACATTCTCCTTCCAAGATTTGTGCCTCACTTTAAATTTAAATGGCTATTGTGCCAGGTACCACCGTGTATTCTGGAATTTTTATCCTTCATGTGGTTAAGCCAACAGAGAGGATTGTGATCTGTTATAAGTACAAAACCAGCTCCTAGCAAATAAAACTTAAGGGACTCCCTGGCCCGCTTTGCTGCAAGGCATTCCTTTTCGATGGTGGAGTACCTTTTTTCTCTGTCATGCAACTTCATACTGATATATAGAATGGGATGTTCCTTCCCATCTATATGCTAACTCGAAGCTGCAACAAGGCCTACCTCTGATGCATCTGTCTGTAACAAAAATGGTTTCTCAAAGTCTGGGCTTCTTAAAATGGGGGCTGAACATAATGCAGCCTTGATGGTCCCAAAAGCTTCAAGACACTCTAGGGTCTATTTCACATTATTCAGGATCAGTTTGTTTGTGAGTTCAGAGGGGGGAGTAGCTAGCTGGGCAAAGTTGTAAACAAATCTCCGATAACCAGCCAGCCCTAAAGATGACCTGACATGTTTCTGTGTCTTAGGGACAGGGCCGTTGGCTACAGCTTCTATCTTAGAAATATCTGGCTTGACTTCTCCAGTTCCCAAAACGTAGCCCAAATATCTGGTTTCCTGCATGCCCAATGCATATTTGGTAGGATTAAATGTCATCAGACCTGCCTTTTTGATAGATTGGATAACTTTTGGGGCTGTGACAGTACGCATTGGAACTGCCTCTGGGTATCGAGTAGCATAGTCACATACATACTACCAAAATAAATTGATTATCCTCTTTACTTTTTTTTTTTGTATATACTACACATTTATTTTTTTATCAATTACATACAGTAAAAGCACTCTGTTTCCATCAGATACATCATCTGGGGGAAAAATGTTATAAAGTAAACAAAAAGTGTCCAGAAAGTTGCTGCATTTATAAGCCCAGGAGTGGCATGGCATGAGAAAACATCATGTAAAATCAAAGTAAAAATCCAAGTCAGTATTCTCCTACCAGAGGAGAACAAAAAGTGATCCATGCAAATCAGAATTGTTACACAAATGTGTAAAAACCAGTGTACTCAATTTATAGATTAAAGCTAAACATTTCTTATAGGTGCTTGATGGAGCTTTATTACCAATATTTTTACTAAGGAACTAAGAACAAGAACAGTAAACCATCAACCAAGATGTTGCTGTGATAGTACAAGTGAGCGAGGTTAGAAACTTAAACTTTTTCAGTATTTAGCTGACCTGACCCAGGAATTTACGAAACAAAATTAAACCCTGAAATCAAGTAGTCCTCTGGGATTGGTCTCCAAACTTCATTTTTTCTGGGCCCATTTTAAAGCATCAGACGAATCGTTAAAGATGATTATTTTTCCTTCATGTATAATGTGTAGTGTGGCCAGGAAGATCATACTGTGGGAAATGTCCGCTTGTCAGAGGAGTGCCCTGACTCCATCAGACTTCTTCTTTTTCTGCCTCGTGGCATAACTCGGGTCAGGGAATAAATGGGCTTGCACTCCACCCTGCAGTAAGATCCGCTTCTGACTGGCCAATGCCAGCACTCTATCCCTCGTTCCTACTCTGTCCAGGATGACCACCACAGCTTGGGGAGTGTCTGGATTTTCCAGTCTACTCCTAGAGGTAACTCGATAGGCCTTTTGAATGGTGAGTGGCCCACCAAGCTCTTCTTTTCCAAGTTGTTGCTGAAGCCATTCTCCCACAAAAAGCAACAAGTGGTCCCCTTCACAGCCTTTGGGAAGCCCAATAATTCGTAAATTGGCAGAGCGGGTTTGATTTTCTATTGTCTCAAGTCGGGAGTGCAGGTAGTGATTCTCCTTTAGGACATTTGCTACAGCCCCCATCGCTGTGTCAGAATGTTTGGTTGCCTCTGTAATGGCGAGCTGCACTGCCTCCAGAGTTGTTTCAATCGTAAAGTTCGATTCACTTACTAATCGAGTATCATCTGAAAGTCCAGCCACCGAATGAATGAGAGTGTTTAACTTAGCACCCAGTCTTTGCATAGTCTCTGTTTCAACTGATTCGGCTATCACCGCTCCACAACTTGGGCTCAACCTCGTGGCCAGAGTTACTGAGATGTCTTTACTCCATGCCCCGTCCTGAACAGCCTTACCTTTCTGGGACTTCGGCATAGTAGAATGGAAACCTTCCAACACTCGGTAGTGTATCTTTGAGAAAGCAATTTCAAGAAATGCTATTGGGGCTCCACAGCGCCCCTCTATCCTTTTAACTTTTGTCTAAGGGACCAACCACATTCATTGCAATTCTCTCAAAAGGCATATCTATCAAGGGTGGAGCACCAGGGGGACCTTGTCTTTTTTTTTTTTTTCTTGAGTCACTGGAGCTGCTTTCTGACACTCAGTACAAGAACTGCAATAGGTAGCAACATCTTAATGAATTCCAGGCTGGTAAAATCTGTACAGCAATCTGGCAAAGGTGCGGTCCCTCCCTTAGTGACCAACCATAGGACAATCGTGCTATTTGTAACAACTCAGAGCTATACTTCTGTGGTATAACCAGTTGTTCTTTTTGTTCCTTTGTCTGAGGATTAACCTGTACAGTACAGTAGCCATTACATTTTTTAAACGCTGGTTCACACTGTTTTTGATTCACCCCCCCAGCTGCTTAAAATATCCCTAGAGAGGAACGTTAATGGATTGTGATTTTGTTTCAGAGCAAGCCATCAGTTTAGTTTCAGCATTTTCAAATATTAACCCCTTATGTCCATCAGTCTTTTGTTGCCACTGTTTCCTCGGAAGTCTTCTTTCTTTCCTGGACTTCCGGATGTTGGAGCTGTACTCAGATAAGTCCAGGTCAAAATCACCGAATGGAAAAGTGTCCCCACCATCTCAGATGTTCATTGCCTGTGCTCTTGTAATCACAGCCGCTGAAACATCAGGTTTTACTCTTTCTATGATTAACTCAGAAAATCCTGGAAAGTCATTTCCAGTAATCACAGGTACAGGTAACTTGGGCACTACCCCCACTTTCATTTGTTGTGACACCTAATTAATATTCAGTCACTTGGGTGGTAGGATAGTACTGAGTGTTCCCATGGATGCAGATGACACCAGTACCTGGTCTTTTTGCACACTTTTGTGAAGGGGATCTCATCTGCCCTTCTCCAGTCCTCCAGTACCACACCATCCTCCCATGATTTGTTAAAAAGAGTAGTCAGTGGTGTCACTAGTTCTACCCTTAGTTCTTTTAGAATTCTTGGGTGAATCCCATCAGGCCCCATTGCTTTGTCCACCTTCAGTTTTAAGAGTTCTTTCAGAACCCCTTCTTCTGTGAATAGACTGGTATCGACCTCCCTATCCAGAGAGCTTCTATTCTTTGAAGTCCAACCTTTTCAGTATTTCTTTTTTCACCAGGTCATAGTTTTCTGACTGCACAGTATCCATATTGATTTAGGCAAGTTGGGCTTTGCCTGTCAGGTAAGGTACCAGTCTGATTGCCCATTGCTGCTTTGGCCACTGGCAGCCTGCAGCAACCCTTTCAGATGTTGTCGGCATGCTTCAGTATCATCCAAGGGACACAACTTTGTAAGTTTAACGTCTTTTTTAAGTTGTTTATGTCTTGTTGCTCTGCTGGACCTGTGCCAGATCCTCCAGCTTTGATAGCTTGCAAGGCATCCAGCCATTGCTGCTCCTGTCTGTTGCATCTCTTCTTTTCTCTGCTTCTCGAGTTGCTGCATTTTGTCGTCTCTCTGTGCCTCTAAAAGTTGAATCTCTTCTGTCTGCTGCATCTCCTCTCTTCTCTGTTTCTCTTTCTCATTTTGTTGTATAGCCCACCATTTGAAAAAGCTAGTCAGGCTTTCAGGTTCTGTCACTGCCTATGCTGCTTTTTCCATGACTGGTTCTGACTGTACAGTCTCAGCTTGGACTCCTGTCTCTGCTAGTTTGGCTGCCATTCTTATGGTAATGACTCCTGGGCTTGCTGCTGTAGAATCCGTACCTTTCTTCTGTGCTTCCCTGGTACCAGATTTAGTACCTACACACAAAACTCCTGTCTTAGAGTATATACGGTGTAACTCCCACTTAGGCTGACACCATCTGTCATCGAGGCATAGGTCAGGAAGCATAAGAAGACCTGGAGCAGTTATAAAATTTGCAAGTTGCATTTTATTATCATCAATAACAGTAAAATTAAAAATTAAAAAAAATTGTTTAGTATAACTATTTACAAAGGCAGTACAAACAGAGAAAACAAAGTCCTTCGTCTGAGAGTATCTCAGATTCCAAGTTTTAGTCTTTCAGTCTCTCCTCAGCAAAAATATTGCTGCTCTTTTTGTTAGTCTTTGCATGGGAACTCGCTAAAGAGACATCTTGTTTTTTACAAAATGTTCTTGTCAGTTTTTTTGCCGAACAGGCTTCCAAAATAGAACAGTATCCCAAGTTGGCCCCCTGCTGACAGCCCTACAAAAGAGTTTGCAAACAAGCCTGAGAGGAGCTCAAACTGCGTCTCAGGATAACCCCCTCAATTCCAAATAGCTTTCTGCAATCATTTCAACAGTATAACTATATACATTTTAAACCAAGGGATCCCAGTATTGCTTACAGTTTCACACAAAGATTCACATGTATTTTTTTATAACTGCAGATATACAAGGAGGGAAGGAAAAACAGAAACAGCAAATGAAAGCAGAGAAATAGTGAGAGGCAGAGAATAGCAAGACCATCAGAGTGATCAGTTCCTAGATCTCACAAGAACATTTGGTTGCACAACCAGACAGACAGAAGACGGAAAAGGAGAGGATGGAACACAGCCTTGCATTTAACTCTTTGTGCATAACAAATGAGACAGGGCCTTTATTCTCCTCTTGTCACACTGTTCTGCAGGGTAGTTTTGAGGCTGTTGAAAAATGGTTCTCCCAAAACAAACTGATTCTACATTAAAACAAAAAAGAAAACTAAAACAGTGCTCTTCACAAGCCCACAAATAAAGAAAAAGGCACCCCCCCATATTGTTATCTGCAGTGACCTTTTGTCTATCTCAGTTTAAGAGAGCCCTTCGGGCAATCCTAACAGTTCAGTGCAGCTGGAGCTGCTAATCATCTTAACTATGTTCTTCCGGTATACACTTTGAACTGTGTCAAACTCTGGCGGCCATGTACCATTACTGTACTTGTTTAACACAGCTTCTGTTTACCTACCTTATTGTAAAATTGTATGCAGTTGATCTAACCTATTTATTTGTACTTGTTCAACTATATTTGTGTTTGCTTGACTTCATTCCACTAGAACTCTGTGGATATTGTGAATATTAGTTCACCAACTATTTGAAGCATTCCGTGTTATTACTGTTATACTGGATATTGTGACCATTACCAAGTCATGGTGCACTGAAAACCATGTCTGGGACATTGCCATACCAGGCTATACTCCGTACAGGAAGGACTGAGTGGGAAGGAAAGTGGGGGGTGTGGTGCGTTATGAGAGGGAAAGCATAAAAAGTGACAGAGATACAGGGAACACAGAGGATGCAGAGGTACTATTGGTCACCCTGGGGACAGGGAATGGAGATACTATTTGCACTGGAGTGATCTACAGACCTCCAGCACAGGGGAGAAATTAGATGAGGTACTGGTGGAAGCCTTCGGCAAGATGGCAAGGTTCTGCTGGTGGGGAACTTCAACCTGCCAGATGTAGACTGGAGCCTCTCAGCAGTAACTTCAGCTAGTAACTGGGACATGCTGGAGTCTGTCTACAAGGGGCATTCCTCAGCCAACTAATCGGGGACCCACTCATGATGGGGCAATACTGGATCTGGTACTCACTAACAAGGACAGTATTGCAGATTTCAGGGTGGAGGCCACCTGGGGACCAGTGATCCCCGTACAGTGTGGTTCAGTATAAGGACACTGCGGAATGGAACCACACAAGGACAAGGGGCCCTGGACTTCAGGAGGGCAGAATTTAAAGATGGGTGAATGTCTTCGGGATGACCTGGCGGGGGGAGGGTGGAGAAACAGTGGGCGAAACTAAAAGAGAGCATAGTAAAGGCAACAAACCTCTGCATCAGACAAGTGAGCAAAATTTTGTCCTCACTTTCCTTTCTCACTCTCATTCTCCCTCCCCCTTATTCCTTCTCCTTCCTTCCTCTCCCTTACCTGCCCCCTAATCCTGCCCCCTCTCCTCCCCCTTATCTCCTCTCCTTCTGCCCCCCCAATCCACCTCTGACCCTGACCCCTGACTTAATCCTCTTATCAGTCGCCCTGAGTTGGGCGTCTACTTCAACTACCCACGAGGACTCACCTGCACTATTTATTTAAAAAGCCATCAGGGTGGCGAAAAGCGAACACTGTAAATCTGCCCTGCTTAGCTCTGCTAGGGAGCCACGAAGGTTATGGAGTAACATAAAAAACTTAGTCAGTGGCTCCTCCAACTCTGGGGTATCTGATATGATCCTTGATGAGTCAAGTTGTAATGACCCACTTATGATTGCAAATGCTTTTAATTCCCACTTTTCGGATCTGTCTGCACTTACCTCCCTTTTCCCTGCTGTAGAGAATAACAGTGGCCCCTCGGCCTCCATTCCACAGGAGGCACGCTCCTCTCGCCCATTATTCTATCTCAAGACTGTGTCTGTCATGGAGACGCAGAGACTTCTCTCTGGTCTCTCCCCACACTCCAGTGCTGGCCATGATAACATTGAGCCCAAGCTTCTGAAGCTGGGTACCCCCCTCATTGCCTTCCCAGTGGCACATATCTTTAATCTGTCCCTTGCCACTGGTGTTATCCCTGACATTTGGAAAGTGGCGAGCATTGTCCCCATCCCAAAGCAAGGTAACCCCAAAGTCCTGGACAACTACTGTCCAGTTGCCATCCTGTTGGCTACTAGCAAACTCCTGGAGAAAGTTGTGGCCGAACAATTCGCAGAGTACATTCAGGCCCATAAGTTGTCCCCTGCACAGCACGGCTATCGAAAAGGATATGGCACATCCACCGCCCTTGTCTCTGTCTCAACTAGCATTAGGGTGGCCATGGATCAGGGCAAACTCACTGGGGCAATCTTCATTGACCTGTCCAAGGCTTTCAACCTTGTAGACCATGCATTACTTTGCTCACAGATGTGGTCCCTTGGCTTGTTCCCCCCCTGCCTTGAGTTGGCTTAGAAATTACCTCCAGGGCAGATTACAACAGACCAAATTCAACAAAGTCCTCTCTAACCCCACTCCGGTGACCTCTGGAGTCCCCCAGGGATCAGTTCTGGGGCTCCTTCTCTTCTCTGTATTTAACAACCTCCCTGGTGCTGCTTCCAACTGTAGCGCCACTCTTTACGCAGATGATCTTTTCATCCTTGCACATTTCTGGGACATTGGGGTTCTCAACCTTCAGCTGAGTGAGGACTTTAAGAATATTCAGTCCTGATGAATGTCCCACAAGCTGCTCCTCAATCTAAAAAAAAAAAAAAAACCCATGCCATGTTCTTTGGGTCATCAGCCAAGATCAAGGCCTCCCCTGCCCCTCTGTGTGTCAGTGGAGTGGACGGTGCTCCCCTCCTAACCATGGATTCTATAAAATACCTTGGGGTGACACTTGACCCCCATTTTGACCTGGGGTGTCTCATCCTAAATGTTTGCAGAGCTGTAAACTGGGTCTTGCCTACAGGGCTAAGAAAAATCTAACATCTGCCGCTCGCTTGGCATTGGCCAGAGGAGTACTGCTACCTTCGCTTAGCTATGGCCTTCTCCTATTTGCTAGCACCTCCAAGATCCACCTTGCTAGGTGGAATACAACCTACAACATCATCTGTCGCTTTGCCCTAGCAGCCCCACGCCTCACCCATCACTGTAAATTATACGACAAGCTGGGCTGGCTTTCCCCAGCCAGTCACATGAACTTTGGGTTGGGCTGCTTTGTAGGAAAGGTGCTCAGAACTGTCACCCCTCTGGAGCTAGCGTAGCATCTCAAGCTTGCTGAATCCTTCTCTTACTCTCTCTCAGGTCTGAGTCATGGGGTGATCAAAGTTCCTTATACTCGTACTCAAATGGGCGATGGGGACTTTGCTACATGTGTCCGCGAGGCTATGGAAATCCCTTCCTGACCACGTTCGTTCCTCCTCCCACTCAAGCCTCGGAATTCCCTGTGGAAGCACCTGAAACTGGCTTCTGTGTGTGTGTGTGTGTGTGTGTGTGTGTGTGTGTGTGTGTGTGTTCCAAGCCACCTTAACCAGGTCTGTCATGGTCTCACTCAACTCTGGGATACTCCTTGAGGGATCGAATTATGCTGCCCACTTTCCTTTAACTCTGGGAAGCATGTGATTTGTGCTTTCTGTGTCCCTTATAAAAGGGTCTCTAGTACACTGAAATTACTGTTATGCTATTGAATGACTTAACCTGTTTTATTCTGTATCTATCTGTATATTTTACCCATTACTACTTACTATAGACTATGTTTACCTTGCTCTCTTTGTTACTCTGTACATTACTGCTCTTGTTGTTCTGCGCCCTGTTTGGACCGGTATTTTTCATTGTACTCTCCTGGGTCGTACCTGAAAATAGGCATATAACTTGTCTAGTGTACCTACCTGGTCAACAAAAGCTAAATAAATAAATAATAAATGTATTTATTGAAATCTTGGATTACAACCTTCGAGCTGGAAGCTCATTTACAAAACTTCCATGTCATGACAAAACAGGGATACAGTAGTTAAATTATGCAAGTCAAAACAATGTTAAAGAAAACGCAGGCAATTCAGATACAGCCGTTTTAACGTAGGATTATAAAAGTACAGATATCATGCTACAGAGTATGCAGCAACAAAATCGTGCAACGTAAGTGCCTAATAATGCAAGGCAGGAGAAAGAGAGGACCGTGGATGGAAAGGGACTGATAGCAGGGGGGGTGAGCAGAGGAGAGGGATAGTGAAGGAAGGACTGAGAGGGGATGACGGGAGGATTGGAGCAGCCAAGTAGGCCTTGTCAAAATTTAGCGGATGAGGGAGTAGATAGAGGGGGAGCGAGGGGGGGGTGAGATGGAGGGACATGGCTGGGGAAACTGAGGGAGACATTGAGAGAAATATGAAGACGGGGGATGTGGGAGGGAGAAAGTGGAGGTGTTGATAGAGGCTTGAGCAGGATAAAGGCAGCAGTCACAAGAGCTTAGGGTTGCAAGATGGTCACGAAGCATAGCTTTGAATGGGCTGAGTTTAGTAGTGGATAGCATGTCCTCGCTGAGAGAGTTTAGCCAGAGGGGAGCACGCTATAAGAAGGACGCTGGCCCTGGACGGTGCGGCAGAAAGGGACTTTTAGGATCAGGATGTTAGACCCCCTAGTGGTGCCAGACCAGCTTTTGATGGTTACACACTCTTCCCATCAGGTCAGTGAAGGCAAAGTTGAATTACATAGACTCTATAGGCAGGAAAGGATCACATGGCCCACTAAGTCTGCCCACGTGTTCCTTGCGTAGTCTGCTTCTATAGAACCTATCTGGTCTCTGATGATCCTCCATGCCTTTCTTCTAATATCCCCTTATTTTTATCCCATGTCTGCTTGAAGCCCTCCACCATTCTCGCCTTCACCACTTTTGCTGGCAGTCAGTTCCATGCATCTACCGCCCTTTCAGTGAAGGTATATTTCCTTACATTCCTCCAGAAGGCCCCCCACCCCCCCAAAATGTATCATCGCATGCCACCTAGTTCTGGAGCTTATCCTGATTTGGAAAAGACTCCCCTGTTGCACCCTGCTCATCTCTGTGAGGTACTTGTATGTCTCGATCTTGTCACCTCTCACCCTTGTCTACTCCAGTCTTGTTAGTTTAGCATTGGCTTTGATTTGACCCCAGTGGACCTCAAAAATAAAACAAAACAACATTTAAAAGCAGTCCCCATTAATATCATGCAGAGACAAAAGGAAGCACTGGTACAAGGCTGCTGGCAACCTCATTTGTCACAATGTTGGAGCATGGATGCAGCGTTTACAGCTTTCGGGATTAAGAAGGGGAAGGAAGCTGGTGACCAACTCCTTCACGCGAGGAACTACTATCCTTTTCCCCTTTAAACAAAACAGTAAATTAGAAAATTGCATAAGATTTAAGTCCTTATCAGGTAAGGCACCAGTGGAGGGATTGAGATGTTTTTCAGAAAGAGCCATCAGAACGCTATTGTTTAAAATCGTATTATTTATTAGTGTTTTTTCCTTTTGGTTCAAAAGAAATTACTTGCAGGCTACCATAATTGCCTGCGAGCCAGCAATTTTGGTTCTGTTACTGGCCCAGTGGCCATCAGGTTCTTTAAGTTTAAATTAACCACTGCTTATTATTAACCTCTAGCAGTTTTCAACAGTATAAAGGTCTTCAGAAACCTAGCAACGACATTGGTCTAAATATAAGAACTGACCATTAATCTGTGGTATACGTAGCAGCAGCCTAACTAAATGAAATTAGATCATTATTTTTTTTTTTTTTTTTTACATTAAAATCAATTATTTTCCACTTTTTAAACACAAACCCACAACGGGGTATAGGTTTTTCCAAAATAATTGCACTTCCCAGGTTCATTCAGAGGCCTCTTAAGCTTTTGTTCCTAACTCATTTATTCTACCTAGCAACAACCTAACTAAAGGAAAATAAAACTTTTTTTCATTAAAAAAAAAAAAGTTCATCATTTTATAAGATCAATAACCCACTCCAGGTTCTGGAGAACTAGCGTGTTTCCCGAGTGTGTTGAAAGTTTGTTTATTTTTTTATTTATTTGTACATCAGTTTACAACCTTTGAGCCAGAGGCTCATTTCCAAAGGTACCTCGTCACATTGAGGACAGACAGAAACAAATTTAGGTTACAGCATAAAAGTCAACTGACTTAAAGTTATACAGAATGGTTTCATACTTTTATACAATTTGGTATCAATTACAGTTATACAGCTGAGCACAGTGCCACCCAGTGGGCGTTGTCAAGTGTGGAGAGATCGAGGACACACTTAGAGACAGGAGCAGCTGCGAGTGTTAAACAGTTGGCTCCGAAGGGCAGTTTTGAAATTGGGGATTGTGGGGGCATTGGAGATGGGAGCAGGGAGAGAGTTAAACCAGGATGGAGCTCTGTAACAGAAGGACCTCTGACCATGGGTGGTCCTGGATCTGGGGACCAGTAGAGTGGTCTTGTTGGAGGTTCGGGTTGCGATAGTGGGTTGGGTGTGGCGGATGGAGGCCGTCACCCTGGGAGGGGATAGCCAGAGTAGTGTTTTTTTTTTTTTGTGAGGAGGCAGGATTGATAACGTAGCCGTTCATCCAGGTTAAGCAGTTTTGCCTCGTCATAGAGTTGACAAGTATATGTAAGCCTGGGGGCACCAGTAATAAGCCTGCAGGCCTTACTTGGGGTGAGGCGAATTTTGTTGAGGGCGGTAGTGTCAGCAGCACCATAGACTGGCAGGCCATAGTCTACAAGGGACAGTACTGAAGACGTAACCGCAAGTCGGAGAGCATCGGGGGGAGACTGTGTTTATAGCGGTAGAGGATGCCAAGTCGTGTATTAGTGGCTGATGCAAGGGCAGCAATGTAGGTGTGGTAGGTGAGGGCTGAATCGAAAGTAACCCCAAGATATTTGTAGGAGCAGACTTGTTCAAGCGGTTGTTTGGTACTAGGGAGGATAGGGAGTGGGAAGTTGCAGACTTTGTTTTGGGGGTGGGCAAAAAGCACTGTTTTTTTTTTTTTTAAAGATTAATGATGAGTCTGTGTTCTTTAAACCAGGCTTCGGCATCATTGTAGGATTGTTGCAGGGTGTTCTGGAGGTAGATGGGATTGTGGTGGGTGGCAAAAATGACAGCATTGTCTGCATTCATAAGAATTTTGCCTGAGCATGCACTGGGCAGGGTGTTTAGATAGAGTGAGAAGAGTAGGGGGCCCAGGATGGAGCCCTGGGATACCCCTGAGCGGATGGGACGAGCTTTGGAGAGTGTCCCATTAATTTTTACACATTGGGAGCGAGAGGATCGATAGCTTGTGCACTAGGCGAGAGGGCCAGCAGAGAAACCAGTGGGCAGAGGGCATCCAGCAGAAGAGGGTGGGAGACACTGTCGAAGGCCTTTGAGAGGTCAGCGAACACTGCACCAGCTAGGGAGCTGGCGTCCAGGGAGGAGTGTAGAAAATTGGAGAACTCAACTAGTGCAGTGCCGGTACTGAGACCAGCACGGAAGCCGTGCTGCTCTGGGCATAAGATGTTATGCTTAGTCAGATATTCAGTGATTTGAATGGCCACCATTTTTTCTAGGGCTTTGGAGGGGGGGTGTAGATTGGTCAGTAGTTCCCAGCGGAGGACCTGTCGCCCCCTTTATGAATGGGTGTGACTATGGCTGTTTTCCATGCAGTAGGGAATTGCCCCAGGCAGAGGGATTGGTTAAGTAGACTGGTGAGTGGGGCAAGGACTTCATCCAGTACCAGCCGGAGAATACTGGGGTCCAGGGAGTCGCTGCCAGGACTATTGCTATTTAACACTTTAATTAGGAGAGGTCTGGCTTCCTGGGCAGATACCTTACCTTACGTAGGTGGAAGCTGGGTAGTTGGAGGACAGGGAGAGGTAGGGTCAAAGAAATTACTGGGGAGGACAGAGCTAAGGTCAGTAAAGGAGGTGTTAAGGCAGTTAGCTATGCAGGCAGGGTCGGTGGAGGTAGAGCCATCAATAGTGAGCTGGGATGGGGATGGGGAGTGTGATTTCCCATTTAGTTGTTTAACATTGTCCCAGAAAGTCCGGGCACACCCCCAGGAGGAGGTGAGGGTGGCCTGGTAATGGTTGGCCTTGGCTTTACGGATGGCCCATGTGCACCTGTTCCATGCAGCATTGTAGGCCTGTCTGACAGCCACCCGGCCCATTTCAGTGGCAAGGTGCCAGAGGTTATCCCTATTTCTGATCATTTGTAGTAGGGCAGGGGTAACCCAGGGTGCATTACGTCTTTTGGATCGAATTCTTGTGAGGGGTGCAAAAAGGTCACAGGCCTTGTTAAAGGTTTGGGAGAAAAAGGCGAGGGCAGTCGACGCACCCCATCGCAAGGGTGCTGCTTCCTGAGGTAGTTTACTTCTTTCGGCACCCGCGAAGGTCCCGCTCCAGGAGGGAGTTCTGTGTGTGGGCTGGGCTGGTTTGTTAGCGTCTGGTCACTCTGTCATTGGCTTTGTACTTTCCAGTTTACCTGGGGCATACAGTAATTCTCCAGAAACACACGCCCTATTGTGGGTTATTTCTTAGTTATAAACACCTATTTATTTTCTGAAATGAACATTAAACTCTCCTCCATCTTTTGCTGCATTAAATTAACTCTATTACAATTTGATATTGTAACAGGCTGCTCCTTGTCTGATTTGAATCTACATTCATCCCACATACATCCGACTTGTAATTCGGCTCTAATTTCACTGGCCTGATGAATAGAGTATAACTCACGAAAGCTAGTCTCTTAACAAAAACCTTTTTTTTTTTTTTTTATGCTAATGAAAGGTGTCATCTGCAACATTTAAGGTCTGTTTTTTTTTTTTTTGATCTTCTGGACTAAATACTGCTACCACATTTCTTTGTTCAACATGGATACTTTTTTTTTTTTTTATTTAGGGTGGTGGTAAACAAAAAAAAATGTATGGTGGTAGCCCCAGAGCTCCCAGATCAGGGTGTGTTTTACAGGAAAATTGTTCCCATACACTTGCATTATTAAAGCAGCAGTGCAATGACAAATGTTTTTCAGAAAAAGCTAATTTCAACTACAGTTAAGAAAAACATTAACATAGTTGTCAAATGTACTTGTCTAGGTGCCACCTGTGCTGTGCACCGTGAACCTTTTTTACTTTTTTTGATCCTAACCCTTGCCAGGTCTGCAATGCTATTTCTATGCAAAATGTGACGTCAGTCTTTTTTCTTGAGGAAAAAATTCAATTAAAACATTTATAATATACTCAGATGTTGGTGGAATTAGAAAATTGTACTACCAAATAAAACTGCAAGATGCCAGGAATCTTTTTTGGTGAAAAAAGTAGGGTCAGATGTTCTGAGCAATTTCATTGTACTGCTGCTTTAATTATATGGGAATATGGATCAATTTGGCTTTCATTCATAGGAAGTAATGTAATCTACAGGAAAAGACAGACAATCGTCTTAGAGTAACAGGAAAAATACCAAATCAGTCTGGGAGTACTGTAGCCCACCACCCTAAAAAATAAAAGGGAAACGCTAATCTGATCCCCCAGGCCAGCCCTAAATGTATTAGACTTTGAATCTTTGCCTAGAGTGAGGGCAGGTTGTTGATATGCTGTGCATTTTAACCGCAAAGCCTTTTAGTCTGTGACTGTTGAAATGCCGGCTTATGTAGGGACATCAGAGCGCAGACCTATGGGGGAAGGGGATTTGATTAGCTTCACTTGTTTTGGTGCCCAGGAAGCAGAAGCCAGGGCTGGTAATGTGACCAGATGAGAGTGACTGTCTGACCAGTTGCTGCAAGCAGCTCCAAGTCAGTTCAAGCAGTTCGCACCAAAGCGAAGGACCTCTTTATTAGGTAAGTTCCCCCCCCCCGTCCCATTTTTGCTTGTGTACTAGTCGTGTTTCCTTGTTTGCTGCTGTTTTGCTTTGCATTTCATTCTGTCTGTGCTGTGCAGAGTTCCATAGCCATGTTGGTTATACCTAGACGCTGGTCTCTCTCTGTTTACAAGGGCAGTAATCATAATTTGTAGAGTACAGAAATAAGTGATGTTCACAGAAAGCACAGGTGTTTTTTTTTTTTGGTTGTTGTTGTTTAATGTGTGACGTGCATGAGTCTTTTTTGATTTGTGCTGACTGAAGGGCCTAATCGTAGAGCCTGTCACTTGGTGCACTCGTGCACACTGCCTCTCTTCTTCTTTACTTTATAGATGTACAAGAGTCCTATCCATGCTGGCCCATTGGTAGTGGTAGCTAATGCTGATCGCAACTCCAGTGACCCTGGTTTGGAAATGTGCCAGGTTCTTCGGGGAGATTGAGTGTTCCTGGACACTTTCCTCCTCCAAGGAGAGAGGGAGTATTCCTGCTAGAACACTGCCACCTGGGTGACCATGGGTGGATGTGCAGCGGGTGGGTGATTGGGGGGAGTGGAACGCTTGGTCTGGGGTGTACATGCCCTCAGCCAGCAGTGCCTCAAGGGGCTGAACCAAAATCATGCACCCACACTTGACAGGCCAAGGAGGGAGGTACCAGTAAAGGATGGGACAGGGCTGGGAGTTGTTGTGGGAAGATGGGGGAGATACAGACTGAAAAAAAGTCCAATTCACATTCTGCTCTGCAGTAACCCTTGTGTCCTTTGTGAAAGAACTTTTACAGAGGCAGGTGTCATTCTGTCCTCACCCCTAAGATGGGCTTGGGTTTAGGTAATTAAAAAAATAAATAAATAAATCTGAGTCTCAGAAAAGTGATAATTGAAATAACTGATTTTAGTGCAATTTTTTTAATGTACTGTGAAAGGTATTGCAGTATGTATGTTTAAGCCTGAGTGGTGGTGTGAGTTTGTAAGAATTGTTTTAGGGCTGCCTTGAGCATTTTTAATTTCTTACTCTATTTATATAAACTGCAGAATCAATTGGTGGAACCTTTCACTTCTACGCAGATGCAGTATTCTCTTTGTTAGGTACCTGTTTGATGCTGATGTGCGAGTGCCAGGAGGAAAGGTTTATTCACATATAGAGGAAGTTGCACTATTTGTAATATAGAAATACAGTAAATTGCAGTATTTTTTATTAGACCCAATATAGGCTTTTTATTTGCTGTTGGCAACTGTAACTGTTCAGCACTCACCCAGAGTTGGCTAGACAGTCGTCTGGCAGAGATCCAGTGAGACAACCAGGGGGAGGGTGACAGCAAAGGCATCCCTTGCCTGGGCGCTCCCTTCTTCTATGGTAAAGAGGGCTAGCAATTAAGAAAAGAATCTGGTGTGGGGTACTAAATCTGCCTCGAAGTTCCTCCAGTATTCCGCCTGTCCAAGAGAGCAGTGCTATACATTAAACTACAGAGTGGTTGACATGTTGGACTGTTACTCAAGTTGAAGTACCAGCATGGTGCAAATAGTATTGCCGCCTGAAAACTGATATACAAAACGGCACAGAATACCATTAATTTCTATTCCTGGTAAAGAGGGAGGACATGGCAAGGGTCTGTGCTGAGTTTGTTTTTAATCCTTTTTTTTTAATGGAAGAAAATGCTGGGAAGAAAGTGCTGTTTACTGGCACAACACACAGCTGCAGTTTTTGTGTTTTCTTTTAAAAATCTGAACCAGAAGAGCATCTTTGCCTTAGCTGGATTCCCAGAAGTACAAGATAAGCCTGGAAACCAGAAATGCTTATAGTGATGAGAAAGTATCTTGTATCTAGACTTCAGCAAAGCCTTTGATTCAGTACCACATGGGAGACTGATTAGAAAGTTGAGATTCCAGGGAGCAGGGGAGAAAATGGTGGAGTGGATCAGGAACTGGTTGAATAACAGGAAGCAAAGGGTAGTCCTAAGGGGGGGAACTCTCAACTCCCAAGAGCTGTAATCAGTGGGGGGTACCAAAGGGCTCGGTACTGGGTCCAGTGTTGTTTGAGATTTTCATTGCTGACCACTCGCATGGGATTAAGAATAAGATCAGCCTTTTTGTGGATGACACAACGTTGGTGGCAGGGGCTACAGGATGGTCTGGCTAGACTCGAGCACTGGTCAGAAAGATGGCAGCTTTTGCAAAGAAGTGCAAAGTTGTTCACTTGAGAGCAAGAAACCCAAGGAATCTAAACTACTTCCTCACGCTACCCCAGACTAAGGGTGTTTCACAGAAAGGGTGTTGGATGCATGGGATACACTCCCAGCAGAGGTGGTGGGGGAAAACACAGTGGGAGGATTCAAGCATGCTTGAGGCAGTCATAGGGGGAACCCTGGCAATAGGAACGAGGAGATAAAGCCGGAGATCAAGTAGGGTCTGCGGCTTATGCAGTAGGCAGGGAAAAATGAGAGACTAGATGGGCCTAGCGGTCCTTATCTGCTGTCAATTTATGTTTCTGTGAATCATTGCTAAGGGTGGGTGGGGGGTACAGTTATCCAGTTATTCTCACAGAGGAGGAAACAGATCTTGGGGTGATAACGTGGCAAATGAACCATTCAGCACAGTACAGAAAAGTGGCAGCTAAGGCCAGTATGATGCTGGGGTGTATTGCCAGAGGAATCATGTCCAAGAGAGGGGAGGTCATCCTGCCACTGTACAGGTCATTGGTGAGGCCGCACCTGGAGTACTGCATGCAGTTCTGGCGCCCCTACTTAAAGAAGGATGTTAAATTGCTGGAGGGGGTCCAGCGCAGAACAACCAGGATGAGCTTTTCAGTATGGAGGACAAACCCCACGAAGAGAGACTGAGGGAGATCAACTTGTACTCCGTGGAGGAATGGAGGGATAGAGGGGACGTGATAGAAACCTTCAAATGTATGAAAGGCATAAATAAAGATGATATAGAGGGAATTTTAAGATTAGGAGAGGGAGGGACATGAGGGGGCACAATCTAAAGTTGAAGGGTGGTAGATTCAGAAGGGAAATGAGAAAGCACTATTTCACGGAGAGAGTGGTGACAGGGTGGAAAGCAATGCCTGAGGAGGCGGTGTCCTTGAAGATGGTGGGTAGGTTTAAGAGGGGATGGGACAAAGTCAGGGGGAAGATCGCCAGTGAGGCTCGCTGGGGGGAGGGGTAACAGCTAGTATGGACATGAAATTGGATAAGCGAGTAGGAGAGGAGGGAGCAGCTGCTTTGTAACAGACTGCTAGCTGCACACTCAAGCAGACTAGATAGACCATCAGGCCTGTATCTGCCAGCATTCTTCGTATGTTTGTATTAAAGATAGTATTCATGGGCCCAGTGTTGAAGTGCATGGGACCCAGTTCAAATCGTCAAACATTATCCTGGGTGCCATAAGCACTGTTACCAGCAGTGCACTTATACTGCAGGGTATAGTGCAGTGCAGTGCAAATCACTGATCCATACATTAGGGGACACTACTGAGTATCGTGTGTGCAAACATCCTAGCAGATAGGTACATGAGCTGCACTCTGTAGTACTGGCCTGTACGCTGCCAAAACATTACATAATCGACTTTGTGGTTTATTTATTTAAAATGTATTGATCGGAAAAGAGGTACTGAGCCAAAGCTTATTTCCAGGTGCACTTGACTGGGTGGGAAGTTACAAGGTGGTAAGAAATACAGTATTAAAAAATAAATACCGAATTAAGTGACAAGTGCAATGTTCAAGACAATAGTATATGATGCAAGGTACCACACTACAACATACAAAAATGTTCAAAAGTACAAAAATTAACAGTGCTACTAGTAATAAATCATTAAATGATGTAAGTAGGGGAAACGAGTGGTATGAATTTGCAAACATTTACTGGCTTTAGTGGCTTTGTTCATCCAACTGTCCTCATCCGATCCAACTCCTGCCACCTCGAAGTCTCAGCCCTCTGATGCTAGTTGTTACCCAGGCCTGAAGAGCATCCAGTATGTCAGTGATACTTACTAAAACCCACTCCATGGCCCAATCTAGTGGTTTCCCTGGCATCTAATTGTCACTCCCTCACTCAGCCACCTGCCCACTTAACTCACAACCACCACTGTGAGATGCTGTATGGGGTTACTTCATTTTTTCCCTGCTTTGCCTTGCCCCACCACCACCACCACAACCACCACACACATACTTACTTGTGAGGGGCTACACTGTTTGGGGCAAAACTGATCCAGTTTTACATGGTTTTTCAGAGGAAAGAACTACACAGTTTTCATCCACTGCTACACAAGGGATAGTATACTAGTAGCATGCTTTAGACTGATGGTTTCTGCCAAACAAAAGGTCTAGTTTGATTTCTGAAAAGTATAAGGGTGCTAGTAAATTTGAATCAAAGGGTTGCGAAGATGGCTTTAGTACACAATGTTCACATGTTAATTGACAGGAAACAAATGTTCCATATACCAGACCCCCACCGAGCATATGTTTAGAGCGCAGATCAGTTTACAGTTTATTTATAGCAGTAGTCTTCAGAATCACATTCTTTAAAGAGGCAGTGTCTGTAACTTATTTTACTTCTCCCCTTCTTACCAGCCATGTACCAGCTCTTCGTTTTATCTCTGCATGCTTCTTCTCATACCAGCAGCCACAGGGGACCCTGTTCTCAGCCCAGTCACTCTAGCTCCTGGTCCACTATCTTCTGTTTTCCATCCATCCATGACTTGGCCCCCACAGTTATTCTAATTCGGGGAAGGGGAACCAGAGGGCTGTCTAGTTTTTGGACACTACTACTCTATTAGTAGGGGGATAAACAAATGACATGGTGCGCAAAAAGAAAAATCAAAGGATCCTGTAGTAATAGTGCAAGAGCTGGTTTATTTGAGCCACATAAAAGGACTGTGATTCGAAGCACCAGGGTTGAGTTGTGCATCTTTTTATGTGGCTCCAACAATCCAGCACTTGCATTGTTACTACCGGGTGCTTTGTTTGAATTTTTTTTTTTTTTTTTTTTTGGCACATCATGCTATCTGTTTTGTAGTCGGTCTCATTTGGTGGTTGCTGCAACCTTGCCTCCTCTTAGCACTTGGGTTTTTCCCTGTTCAGCTTCTGGTTCTGTATTGGAGGGAGGAGTTGCCACACCAAAGCAAAGCCCAGAAGGCCCTGATTGGATCTGGAAGTAAAGCAGGACTTCGAGCTGTCTAGACAGTTTTTTCCCCATCGTTTCTTTCATGCTCCCATGTCCCCCTGTCCATGTGTGGACCTCAGCCCTTAACTTCTCGTGGACTTTCGGTTAACCACTGCTTGTCCAGGACCGCACATGGTGGTTGGTGGCCTACCATGTCGGTTGTGCAGTGCCTGCAATTGGGAGGGGGGTGAATTGGACCAGGGCATTTTCCTCTGGGTTTTCAACCCCAGGGTATTGGCATACAGTGACATGCATGTGCTTATTGGTACACTTGCATGTCAACGTCACCAACAGCCCTGTCGCTGTTGCTGCACGTGCTAATGCTACCACGTGGCCTCCTCTAGGTAGCAGTCACGTGATAAGAAGCAGAAACCCTCAGTGGGAAGCTCGATCTTACCTCCTCCAGCCAGCGTCTGATGACCCATGCTCATTCCTGAATATGGGTTGCTGGCGCCGCAAGCTGCACTGATAATCCAGTTCCTCTTGCCAGTTTTACAACGAGGAGTGCCTCAGACACTTCGATAAATGAGTGGCTGAGCTGGGAGTGGGTCCAGTACAGGAGTAGCAGCAGCGGGGTTTCGTTGATGCAGCTTGTTGCTGAACATATCTTCTCCTCCCTCCCCGAGGCATGTAGGAGCACGCCAGCCCCATACTCTGCTTAAGAGGCTATTTGCTCTTTTATCGTAAAAAGAAATACTGTGGTTTCTGCAAACGGCTAAATTTTATTGGTTATTCTAAATGTTGGTTAAACGCTGGAGACGGCAAAGCAGTTATGATGGAAAAGTGAATGGAGAACGCTGTGGGGGAACAAGACTAAAATGCCAAATAAAAAGGAAACAAAAATATGTCCTTTGACTAAATCTATAAGAGTTGGAAACGCAAAGAAAGGTTTGTTGGAAAACTTTGGGAGAAAAGATGGTGAAAGTTGTAGATAGCGAGGTTCCCAGTGGGAGTTCCATGTGTTCTAAACAGGATCAAAAAATGGAGGAGAAGGGAGAGCAAGGAGCTATTACAAATGCCTGTTTGTTAATGTGGGAAAACCGAACAAGGAAATTACCAGCTACAGCTCCTATTTTTCAGAAATCG
Organism: Neoceratodus forsteri; assembly: GCA_016271365.2. Lineage (NCBI taxonomy): Eukaryota > Metazoa > Chordata > Ceratodontiformes > Ceratodontidae > Neoceratodus > Neoceratodus forsteri. The sequence goes on along the minus strand of CM057453.1, from coordinate 457,133,522 downwards.
GACTCTAGTGAAAAAAAGAGATTCTTAGGAATATGACTGTGCAAGAATATTCAGATATGGGGAACGCTAAAAATAAAATGGTTCTACCTGGACAAATGGAGGACGGAAAACAACAGTCACCTCAGCAGGTTAATGAAGTAGTGACCGATGCTATTGCAGGAAGCGCATTGGGGAAAGAGGCTTCACCTGTATGAAAAGCTGTGGAACCAGAGGGTATAAATGAGCATTAGGACAAAAAGGGAGAGAAACCGGCTGACATATTTGGCAAAGTGAGTACTACCTCGATGGAGAGGCCTTCATCGGCCTTGGTTTTCAAAAGTTCGTTAGTTGGAGCAACCCCGTGGATGGAGGGTTTAACAGAAACCAAAGAAATAGAAATGGTGCGACAAAGTAAGGTATGTGGAACAGTACACGAAAATAATAAAGATTTAGACCCTAAGGAAAAAATAATGTTGTCTGGGGACCAGATTGCTGTCTGTGGTGATATCTCCCAAAGTATCTTGAATGTAGATTTAAATGGGGCTCTAAACAACGATGTTCAAATACAGAAGCAAGTGATGCATTGGGGAGAAAAAACAGATTCTATATGAAGTGTTTACTCTGGTAATGACTTGGGAGTCAGAATAAGAAAATAAAAAGAATGAAAGTAATGACCCCCCCCCCCAACATGGCTAAAAGTGATTCTGAATAAACTGAATCAGTCAGAGGGGAAGATTATAGAGGCAAATATAAGAACACAGGATAGAATTGAATCCCTGCACACAACATAGAGAATACTGGATGGGCAACTATGCGCAAGCAGTGTGTTCTGCCACAGAGGGATGCTGATTCCCTCTGACCTCGAGAGCAAAGCTCGAGAGGTCCATGGGAATCAGAACCCCGAGGTGGCAAAACACACTGGTTGTGCATAGAGTTGCTCATCCTGTATTTTTTATAGTGTATAGTACTGTGTGAAATGTGTGTTTGTGAGTTCTTTTGCTTTCAAAATGAAACTGACTCATGCAGTCTCTAGAGGTTTTAGAATGCTGTTCTACCACAGTAGGGTAGAATCACATTCCATGACCTTTGAACTGTGATACAACAGCATTTTGAAAGGGCTGGAATTCTATACAGAATAACATTCCACTGTACACTATAGTAAATTTATTGCTAAAAGAAAATCAAACGTTAAAACAGGATTTAAAGGAGGCACAGACAAGAATCACTGTTTTAGAAGAAACATTGTCTTCAATAAAAGGGCAGTGTAAGCAAGTAGAAGAACTACAGTACAAAGAAAACAGACCTTGCAGTTGGCTGATTTCGAGTCTAGAGCCAGAAGAAAAAATGTGAGAATTATAGGCGTACTGGAGCAATGAGATAAACAAGACACCCTGTTAAACACCGTGAAAAAAATAACGTCATCATATATGGACAGCGATCTAGATGAAATAGACTGTAATTTCGACAGAATTCATAGAATATTTTGTCTCAGCGTTGAAACAAACGCTATTCCACGACTTATTATTGCAACTTTTTTTAAAACCAGTGATAAAGATCTATTAATGAATGCGGTATATAAGAACAGAATTTTATTGAATGGTGTAACTATAGCTGTATACAGTGATTTGCCACAAGCAATATTGCAGGAAAGGAAGAAATTTGATGCCATAAGGGAAAAATGATGGCAGTTGGGAATTAAATCTACATTCTTTCATCCTGCTAAACTCAAAGTGGTTATAGAGGGAGTAGGGCATCTATATGAGAACCCAGAACAAGCTTGGAAAGATCTAAAGGAGAAACTGAGTAACTTTAATTAACATGTTATGATGGTTTTTGGGGATTTTGAACAAGAATGGAAATGAGATGGGGATGATGGGGGAATAGAAGGAATTTTTTTTTCTTCTTCCTTCTCCCCTTATCCCTTCTTAATATTCTTAAATGTTAATATAAGTGTTAATTAAATGTGGAAACCCGTGTAATAAAGGGGGGAATGTTGTTATTGGTCAAATAGAAGCAAGAGGGGGCATCGGGGGTAGAAGTTGTTAGCAACTACCTGGCCAGTTGTGAATTGGTGAGGCCCTGTTTGTTCCAAATAATAATTGAATCATAAAGATATTTGGGAAGATGGACTTTAACGTGGGTAATGATAAAGAAAGAGGGAGGACCTGTTGTAGACTCTGGGGTACTACTGAATTGGGGAAAAATGAAGAAAAAATGAGTTCTCAGACTTAATTGGAAGATCAATGAATGGTATTAAGTGGAATATGATATGTGCTACCATGAATGTGAATGGTATGCACACTCCCGTAAAAAGAACGAGAATATTGGGATATATTAGAAAATCTAAGGCAGTATGTTTTGCACTTCAGGAAACCCATTTAGTTTGTAAAGAAGTTAATAAAATAAAAAGAAGATGGATGTCAGAATATTTTTTTCTCCACAGGTACCAGGAAAATAGTCAGGGTTATGTTAATCTTTAAGAAAATTCCTAGTCTTACTATTTGGATAAATATTTTGATACACAGGGCCGAATTATAATGGTGAAAATAAAATTGTTGAATCAAGTCTTAACTGTAGCTTTGGTTTATGCTCCGTTTGTTGAATGTCAGGATATCTTACTTCGAGTGGGAGCTCTTGCCGCAGGCTGTTACAATTAGGACTATGCTGCAGGCACTAGGACCCTCCAGAAAACTTCTCAGCCAGCAATACCCAGCAGGGACCGCCCCTGATGTCGGCTCCACCCCGACATCAGCTCTGGTATAAAAGGGGGCGGACCCAGCTCCACCCCAGTTCTTTTCCCGCCGTGTCCCGTGCACGTGAAGAGTTCCTGCTCATCTTGGCTTGCCAGCCCAGCTAAAGAACCTCTGTTTTTTTTTTTTCGCTTAATAGTTTAATTCCTCCACAGTTTTGATGGTTTTCATCATACTGAAGTATGTCTTTGCCGCCATCGGTCCCCCCCGGGACCCCAAGTTTACTAAGTGCGGTTGCGGCCACCAGATTCCGTGTAAAGACAGCCATCGGCAGTGCGTCTTTTGCCTGGGGCCTGAGCACGACACCGCGGCCTGTAAGAAGTTCACCAGCCAGACTCTGATCCGCTGCTCTAAGGCCCTAAAAGTGTACCTGCTGGAGCAGAAAATGGATCTGCACACCTTGGGGGAGAAGCAGAAGAAAAAGGATAAATCCAAGCGATCCTGCGAAAAGGACCCAGTCCCGCTTCCATTCACGGCCTTCTCCCAAGACAGCCCGTGGGTCGACGGGCTCAGGTGAGCATCCAAAGACTAAAGACCAGGCCAAGGCTGGACCTTCGGGGGAGAGGCCAGCGAAGCCTAAGGTGACTCCATTAATGGTCACCGTGAAGTCCTCAGAGGCACATGCTTCTGCCCCGCCTTCCAGGGCCCCGGCGCTGCCAACAAAGAGCATGCCCTCGGTTGGTCCCCTTACTGACACTGGGTGATGGGGCGACGGATCCGGACGCAGCATCACCATCCCCTACGTTGTCCTCCCCCCGGGGCTCAGAAGGGGGCTCTCCTTCTAAGGTCGATCCGGAGATTCCCTTTCCAGGGAAGGTGGCCTCTGTTTTCTCGAAGGACGAGCTCCAGGATCTTTTTTTTTTTTCTGGTGGGAGCAGGGTCCAGAAGCGCCCCCCCAAGCCGCCCCGCCACCTTCAAATGAACCACAGCCAGGAGGTGCCTCTTCCTGAGGAAGACCCCCAAGAGGCCGCCGCCACACCTTCTCCTCCCAAGGCTCGTTCCCGATCACGGTCTGTAGACAGACACCGGCGCTTTACCAGATTGGATAGCAGACGCCGGGTCAGGTCTTGTACCAGGAGCCATTCCCGTTCTGCCAGACTGGACCGCTCCCGACATCGGTCCCCTGACCGACATTGGTCTCTGCTCCGCCATCTGTCCCGCTACCGACGTTGGTCTTCGAGTGGGGCTAGCCATAAGGATAGGTCTGGCTACTCGTCACCCAGTAGCCATTCCTCCTCTTCTTCATCTTCTACCTCTTCCTTTTCGGGAATTGGAGGTTCCACGGAAGAGAAGGACCAGCCCCGCTCGCCTCCTGACAATCCCATTTCATGGACGTCATGAGGCACATCATGGCCTCCAATGAGTGGGATACAGAGGACGTGGATCCGGAACACCAACGTTTGGCTCAGTACCTGAGGCAAAAGTAGCCTAAACCCTTGGTGGTGCCTCCTTTGGTGGACACATTCCAAGACCTCACTAGAGTGGCCTGGAAGTGTTCCGCTTCAGTCCCGGTGGTTCCAAAGAAATCGGACAGGCTGTATAGAGCCCCGAGGGATGAACCATTCTTGGCCGAGCATCCTCAGGCGGACTCTTCAGTTATTATAGCTGCTTATGACAAATCTAAGCAGCCTAAACACCTCAGCGCACAGCCTCCCGACCCGGAGTCCCGCTACTTGGACCAGGTGGGCAAGAAAGTATATTCTGCCTCCACCTGTTTAATTAGGTCCCTGAATTTCCTTACGCACACGTTCCAGTACCAGAAAGCGTTATGGGAGCGGGGACAGGAGCTGGTTAATGCCTTGCCAGACTCTGAGAAGAAAACAGAGATTCTGGACGTTCTTAAATCAGCCTCGGATGTAGGCACGCATGTTTTGTGTGCCTCATACGACACTGCGGATATGGCAGCCAGAGTGGCAGCATCCGGTGTCTGCCTCAGGCACCATTCCTGGTTGAGGGTCTTGGGCTTTCATCAGGATCTGCAGTCCGGCATCCGGGACTCAGCGTCCCAGGGTACTGTTTTGTTTGGGCAGGAAATGGAGTCTTTGCTCTCTCTCCTCCAAGAGGCAGGCAAATACATCTGGTCTGTCCGCCAAATGTACCTTGGAGACCAGCGGAGACAGCGAAAGGGGCCATTTCGTAAGCCCTCAGGTGGTCAAGCCCGTGGCAATCAGGGCCAGAGAGGAGGCTTTCGGAGGAGAGCTGGCAACCAGCAGCCTAGAGGCACTCCTCCCCGTGGGCCCAAGTCCTCCCAGGCCTCTCTGCCCACCCCTGGCTCCGCCCAGTGACTCCTTTCCAACCCCCCCTTCTCCAGCGGAGGTGGTAGGGGGTCACTTCTCCCCTTACTTTCAGGGATGGAGCTCAATAACTGCAGACAAATGGGTCCTAGACGTCATAAATAGAGGACATGAGTCACGTGATGCTAGCTTTCTGATCGGCTGCACTGTCTTGGAGCTCCCACCACCCATTAGCCTTATCCTCTATATACAGCGATCCTAGACGACAAGTCTCAACAATTTCTACTTCAGAAAACTCAATTCTCTCTGCCTATTGGCCCTCGGGCGCTTTCTCACCACATCCTAAAATTATAAAGAAGGATGGAGGCAGAGAAGAAACAGGTCATGTGCGCATACACCGCCCACCACACCAGAGAAATCATCGAAAAGCCAGGAATCAGCTCGGTAGTAATCCGATAAAACGGGCGGCGCTTACTCCCTGACAAACCCTCTCACAGAAGAGAAATTTACAAGAGATCACACCCTTGAGAGAGGTATTACAAGACATCACTAGCGAGCTAAAACGATTCTGGGGATTTCTTCTCTCACAACAAGGGTATCTGACTCTGAAGCCAGAATCCACCTCAGGAGCAATGGAGAAACACAACCGAACCTGAAATCACGACTTTGAAACAGCAACTGAAGAAGCTACAACTTAAAACTGAGGACCTGGAGGATTAGCAGCATAATAATCTTTAATCCTGGCTACCTCGAGCTCGAGGAAGGCGCCAACGCTATTACCTTCCTCCAGAAATTTTAGTAAAGATCGCTGGCCCATTGCCTCTAAATCCTCAATACCATCTAGAACGAGCCCACAGATCTCTAAGGCCAAGGCCCCACCGACTCTCTCCGGCCAATGATTATTAAATTCCTAGCTATGTGGAAAACATGTCCTGTCAAAGCTCACACCTTCAAGCGATTATGTGGGCCCTGCAAACCCAGATTGCTCCAAGACCTCCTGTGGAGACCAGACGGAAGAGGACGCATGCTCCACCCCATAGTCCAGAAGCTAATCATGGGTGTGGTATTCCTTCAGGATGCTGTACCGCCACCCTTAAGGTTACAATCAACGGTACCTCTGCAACCTACGACTTGCCTGAGCTCGCTATCAAGGACTTGAGCTCTAAGCTGCCTAACTTGTTTAAACTAAGTTGACTGAATTATCACGCATTTAAAACTCAGCTTGCTGCTTACACTGTGCTTTATTTGGATCCCTGGCTTATAAGCCTCAATTACCTGTGGTTGGGCTACTATTCAGTGCTCCGGGAGGTGGGGACACTCAGTACATTACGCTGGTGAGAGTAGACGGGCATTTCTGGTCCTTGTAACCGCCCAGAACCACAGGAAGGTGGCTCCAATGTTTACCCTGTCTGATTTGCGGCGGACCATTCTGGTCCTACCATATAATCGGTCCTTGGGGAACAAATCTAAATTGGCCTCACAAATCTGCCCTTCTACTCTCTCTCATGAAATTGTTACTCTCCGTAGCCTGTGGCCGTGCTACAATGGGGTAAGTCCACCTTTTGTGTTTTTTCTCCGAACCGATTTGACGCCATCAACCATAGGGATCTTCCCTAGGGAAGTATATTCCCCACCACTCTTGTGGCATCCAATGGTCCCTAGCTCTGCAGACTGTTTGGGCCCATTTGAATGGGGCTGATGGGGGGGGGAGTTCCTGGAGACACCTGAGGCTACAGAAGGTTGCCTCACGAGCTAATAGAGGGGGATATGGAAACCCTAATTCCTCCGTTAGGGGCTCTTTGATCAACTTTGGTTGGCAGAGTTCTGCCTTCACTTTATATCCATGTCATCTGAGAGCCCTTATCAAGATTGGGCATCAGGATGGGTTAGCTATGGGTTTCCAATGGGCCCTGGGCTCCAGGCTCTTATCACGATTTTTCCCACTTTTTCCAACCACGCCTGGCACCAGGATGTATATAGTTTGTTAGGTTTATTTGGGGACTAAAGGGGGGTCCGAGGTCGCTGAACTGCCTACTACTTTTGTTGCTTAATTCCAACTCTCGATTGGTACTGTTGGTTCGCTATGCACCGGTATTTTCTTTCAGATTCCTGGCAGTTTACAACCGGTTTGGGTTCGGGGACAACAGTGTGCAATTTTCCTCAAGATATTGTCAGGATTTACACTATCTGTTTGTTTACACTACTGCTTTTGAAATGGCTTTAAACTTAGTTAAACTCGCCGTGTGGAATGGGCTCAGGGAAAGAACCAAGAGGACTCAGGTGTTTAGCCACTGTGAATTAGTCCAGGTCGATATACTTATGCTACAGGAAACCCACTTGCTCAAAAATGAGGAAAAATGGCTGGTCAGATCCGGCTTCTCCCAGATTTTCACGGCAAGTGGATCAGGATCCAGTAGAGGTGTAGCCATCCTTATTAAACATTACGTTATGTTCCTGGCAGAAGAGACCGTGACTGATCCAGTCGGTAGATACGTTCTTGTCAAAGGATCCCTCAACAACTGCAAGGTAGTCCTTGGTTCAATTTATGGTCCAGTAGGTGGGAGCGCTGAATTTTTTTATGGCCCTGGCGGATAAGGTAAGTGCCCTCCTTCCTTCACAAATTATCCTGGGGGAGACTGGAATGTCCCGCCTTCCCATACTCTAGACAGATCTCCAGATTCCCGCCACTCAATCACACCGGTCCAAAGATCTTTAGCAGACTTTATGCAGTTACTAGGGTTATGTGACCCCTGGCGCCTCTCTAATCCTTCCTCACGGTCTTTCTCCTTCTTTTCCCAAGTTCATTACTCCTGGTCCAGAATAGACTACATCTTGGTTAGTAAAGCACTTCTTCCTGGCCTTCTCCAGACCGATATCGAACCGATCGTGCGTTTCGACCATGCCATAGTTTGGGCGAAGATCTCCCGATTCTAATTTTCAACGTGACACGATCTGGAAACTCAACACTCAGCTACTTAAAGAGCCCCAGACCGTTGCCCACATAAAAACCCTTATCTCTAACTTTCTTGAGATCAATAACAACTCCACCCGAGATTTGATATCATCTGGTGCTCTCTGAAGTGCTATCTCAGAGGCGAATTAATCAAGTTGGCCTCAGCAAGAAAAAAAAACTAGACAGGCCCAGAGTTCCCTATTACTGAACAAGATCAAAGAAATGGAAAGCTCTTACTCCCCTCCTTCCCCTGACATCTCTTGAAGCCTCTCTAACAGCCAAAACGAATATGCTGACTTACTTAAGGAGAAAACTGAATATAGCATAGTAAAACTCAATCTAAGTATATTGAGCAAGGTGAAAAGGCCGCAAACTTTTAGTCTTAAGATTACGACGCTATAGAGAGCTCTAGACTAATTTCAGTGTGCAGTCTCCCGAGGGCCTAATCAAACATCCCCAGAGAAATCACACAGATTTTTAAGACTTTTATAGCAATCTTTACAGAAATCCTCTCCCGGTGTCTCTTCCAGACATAGACTCTTATTTTGCAGATCTCAGTCTTCCCAACTTTCAACAACCCACCAGAACACCCTGACTTCTCCCATCACCCTCTCTGAAATAGGGACACTATTTCTTCTATTGCTTCGACAAAGCTGGGCCCAGATGGTTACCCCCAAACTTTTACAAAACTTTTTCTAAAGAACCCCCATTACTCGCTTAACTTATACAGCTACATGCTTAATGCCGAGACTATGGACCCCACTCTACTAGAGGCTATTATTGTTTTAATCCTCAAGCCCGATAAGTCGCCACAGGACCCAGCTGAGCTATCGCCCCATCTCTCTCCTAAATTGTGACATGAAGATCCTTTCTAAGATTTTGGCCGGAGGATCAAAAGATTTGGATCCATCTCCTCAGCCCAGAGCAAGTTGGGTTTGTTCAAGTCCCGCTCCCAGCAGACCACCTCAGAACTCTCTCCCATATCTCATGCTGCCCAACTATCCCACACCCCTATGGCCCTGATCTCCTTGGACGCAGAGAAAGCGCTTGACAGAGTCAACTGGACTTTCCTCTGGACTACCCTGGCCAAAATGGGCTTTCCACCCTCTTCCTCAAATGGATCCAGGTCTTATACAGGTCCCCCTCAGCCAGGATCTACTGCAATGGCTGTTCCGCAGCCTTCCACCACACTGGTACCAGACAAGGCTGCCTGCTTCACCTTTCTGTTTAATCTATATTTAGAGCCTCTTCTTTCAAACTCAAGGGCTCCTAATTCATCCAAGGCTGTTTGATACAACAGCAGGAGTTGGTCCTATCCATATATGCAGACGATATCCTGCTTCATGTTGCTCATCCGCCACATCACTAGGTCATGCACTTCAAATCATAACCCAATATGCTGCCTCTCTCATTACAAATTGAACATCCCAAAGTCGGAAATCTTCCCACTGAACCCCTTCACACATAAACACGATCTCATGAAGTTTGGCATGAGATGGTCCCCCAAATCAATCAAATACCTGGGTATACACTTCACTTCAGATTCTTCTCTGCTCAAGAAGCTTAACCTAGACGGCCTCAAGGCCAACATCAAGCTTGACTTGCAAAGATGGTCTAATCTCCCCATCTCTCTCTGGGGCAGGATCGACATCATCAAGATGAACGTCCTCCCCCGCATTTTTTTACCCTCTTAACTTACTAGGTCTCTGGCTACCGCTTTCTTATTTACGCCAATTTCACACAATCTTCTCACAATTTATCTGGCAAGACAAAGCGGTCAGACACTCCTTCCTCAAACTATCGCTCCCTAAAGACAAGGGTGGCCTTCGTCTCCCCAATCTAATATTTTACCACTGGACTGCCCACCTTTCTAAGCTAGGTAGGTGGTACTCAGCTTTAAATGAGGCTCCTCCCGCTTTGGCTCCAGATCGAGACAAATTCTCAGAAGCCAAACTAGGTCCCCAATCGATATTTTCACTCCTATTTCGTGCTCACGCTGCTTGATTCCTAACCCAACTATGATTACATCTCTTAAAACCTCTCTGTGTCTCTATTTCCTCAAAATCTCACCCAAAAGACCTAGCACAACCCTTATTCTCAATCCCAATATTAGACTGGGTAACTGTTGTTTGCTCCCGACTGGCTCCACAAGTCAATGAAACTACATTAGAGAATTTCTATGCTCATGGTTCCTTCTCTCCGCCTCCGGACTTACTAGCTAAATTTGATATACCTAATAATAAAATTTTCAAGATATACCAACTGAGGCATCTCATTAATATTGAATTTGGGCCAACCTTTCGTGAATCAAAGGTCAAACCCTTCCTTTCTCAAATTGATGCTCTAGCTTCCAGACCCCAGGCCATCTCATCAATATACTCCTACCTACTGGACTATAAATTTCCGAACCCGCTCGAGGGCTCTAGCATTTGGCTCTCTCTGCTGCCGGACTCCACACCCAGTTGGGCCCGTCTATGGAAGAACCTGCACAAATACCATACCCAAGACAGATTCAAACTTACCCAATACTGCATACTAAACAATATGTATTATACCCCAATTAAACTGTTCCGCCTTAAAAAACTTTCTCTTCCCACTTGCTCTAGATGTTCACTAGCTGAGGGCAACTTGCTCCATATTTTCTGGCAATGTAACAAAGTTGCCCCCTTGTGGCGTTCTATTCAAGATAATTTAGATCCGCTTTTAGGTCTTACTAACCTCTTCACGGCCGATACCTGCATCCTAGGTAACTATGCCACCATAGACTGCCAGGAACGTAGATATCATATTGCCTTAATCTCGATAGTAGTCAAAAGGCTAGTCCTCAAACATTGGACTGATCAACTAACCTTAACCTACGCTGAATGGTTAAAAGAATTATCAGTTTGCTTTAACATGGAGAGACTCGCTGCTAGCTCCTGCAACTGCATGGATCTGTTCCACAAAAAATGGGATAAGTTATATGCGCTCTTATCTGCACCAGTGACCTCTTGGTTCGAGCCCTGATGCCCATTATTGCTCCCATTTTTCCTTTACTCCGTTTGTCTTCTATTTCAAAGCTAATCTATGATATCAATCACGTCTTGACAATACGTCCTAACCTACAGTTGTAACGCACACTCGGTGGGGGGGGGGGAGTAGCGTGAGTAACAACATAGATAATTCTACTCTTATAATGTTATAGATTCATAAATGTTGTAAAGGATTGTATCATGGCAGGGGGGTGGTGGGGTGAGGAGGTTCGGGGGGGAAGGGGTTGAAGTTACTTAAGAGGGCTGTATAGGTCCCCCCTTTTTTTTTTTTTCTCTTGTTTTAAGTATCCCTAGAAGTTGTTACTTGGCTTGTTTCCCTTTTGTCTTATTATACACAAGTCTGATTGTACTCACTGTTTCATGTCCTTTTGCTAAAACAAATAAAGTTGAATTTCAAAAAAAATAAATCGAGGACATATTTTAGAGTTCACCGAGATTCCTCCAGACACTCCACCAAGGTTCTCCAGATATCCTCCTTCTCATATTCCTCTCATAGAAGGAGAGATACAGGCCCTCTTGCAGAAAAGGGCAATAGAACCAGTCCCTCTGAGACAGCGGGGAAAAGGGTATTACTCCCACTTCTTCTTGGTCCCAAAAAAGACTCTGGACCCTAGTCCCATTCTGGACCTAAGCTCGCTAAATCTTTATAATAGAGTACAAAAGGTTCCGGATGGTGACCCTGCCAGGTCTTCTTCCCCTGCTGCACCAAGGGGACTGGCTGTGCTCCCTAGACATGCAAGATGCGTATATGCATATCGGGGTCTTTCCGTCTCACAGGAAGTTCCTGAGGTTCCACTTCCAGGGGGAACATTATCAGTTTCGAGTTCTTCTGTTCGACCTCTCCTCCACTTCTTGAGTCTTGACGAAGTGTTTGGCAGTAGTGGCTGCAGTTCTAAGGCACCAGGGACATTACGTCTTCCCTTACCTGGACGATTGACTGCTAGCAGCCCTGTCAAGGTCACGCCTGCTTCATGCTCTTGGAGATATCTATACTCTCTTCCGAGACTTGGGGATCACCCTGAACCATCTAAAGTCTTCCCCAGAACCCAGCCAAAAACTTGTCTTTTATTGGAGCAGTCCTGGATTCGGTCCAGGGCATGGCCTTTCTAACCCCGGAGAGGGGTGATTGCCTGCAGGAGATAGCTGGATCGGTTCTAGTAAATCCTCAGGTCTCAGCAAGGACCTTCCTCAGACTTCTGGGGCACATGGCTGCGGCCATTCCAGTTACTCCTCTGGCCCGCCTCCACATGAGAATCCCACAATGGATGCTCAGGGTGCAGTGGGATCAGTGCTCAGATGACCTCGACAACATGGTCAGAGTCACAGAGCCAGTAAAGAGAACGCTTCTTTGGTGGATGGATCCACTCAATTTGGAAAGAGGGGTCCCCTTCCATCCGGAACCCCCAAATCAAACCCTTACGACGGATTCCTCAGATTTGGGGTGGGGGCGCACCTAGGGACCCACCAAACACAAGGACTTTGGACCCCTGAGGAGCGCGAACTCCACATCAGTGTCCTGGAGATGCGAGAGGTCCTCAATGCGCTACACGCCTTTCAGGAGGACCTCATGCCAGGCTCTCTTCTGGTTCAGACGGACAACATGGCGGTCATCTTCTATATCAACAAGCAAGGAGGAGCTCATTCTTACCCCCTCTGTCGGGAGGTGATGAGAGTCTGGTAATGGGCACTGGAATGGCACATCACTCTCTCCGTGGTGCACGTCCCAAGTGTCCTCAACGACTTGGCCAACAGTCTCAGCAGATCTTGGTCTAGGGCACACGAGTGGGAGCTACTACAGTCAGTAGCGGATCAGCTGTTCGACAGATGGGGTTGTCCAGACCTGGATCTGTTTGAGTCACCACGCAACGCCAAACTACCACTTTCCTGCTCACGAGAGCATACGCCTGGTGTTTTCTGGCCAGATGCATTGTCCCTATGTTGGGCAAGGAGGTTTCTGTACGCCTTCCCTCACTTTCCTCTCGTCCAGAGGGTTCTGTTGAAGTTACAGGCCGAGGGGGCGCGAATGATTCTGATCGCCCCGCTGTGGCCTTGGCAGATTTGGTTCCCACTACTTCAGCGGCTTTCCATGGAACCTCCAGTTCTGCTGCCAATCTGCTCAAAGTCGCTGTCCCAGGATCAGGGCTCGCTGGTTTATCCCGATCTCTGATCATTGCACCTTCATGCTTGGCTCCTTCAGACTTAGCAAAATACAGGTACGGGGTATCGCCAGAGGAGGCAGATGTTCTTGTGTTGGCGAGGAAGCCCTCCACACACTCCACTTACTCCATGAAATGGAAGCGGTTTTGTTTGTGGGCCTCGTCTCACCATCTGGATCCCGTCACCTGTCCAGTGAACTCTGCTCTTCAGTATCTCCTCTCTTTTATATCAGCAAGGCTTGAGCTACTCCTCCATAAAGGTGCACATGTGGGCAATTTCGACTTACCATGCCCTTTCAGGTGACAGGACCTTAGCCCAATTGGAAGTGGGCCACACCTTTTTACGGGGTATTCTTCACATGAGACCTCCCATTTGGGATCCTATCCCACCCTGGGACCTCCTTTTTGTATTGGAGAAGCTTACTCTTCCCCTGTTTGAACCTGCAGTGGATTGTGAACTGCGATATCTTTCTTGGAAGGTTTGTTTTTCGGTTGCCATTACTTCAGCTCAAAGGGTTTTCGAGCTTCAGACTCTAATGTGTAAAGAGCCGTATTTAATTTTCCACAGGGAAAGGGTTTCCCTGAGGATGAACCCTGAGTTTCTTCTGAAAGTGGTCTCAGAGTTGACCCTCAACCAGTCAGTTGACCTTCCAGTTTATATTCCTTCGCCACGCTTTGGACGTTCGATGGATGCTTGGGTATTACCTTAAGCGAATGGCTAATCACTGTAAATCGGAGCAACTGTTCGTGGCCCTTGCGTCACAACACTTGGGTAGACCGGTGTCCAAGAAGACTATTTCTAAATGGATTGTCCACTGTGTCTTTCTACTATGAAAAGTACAACAAGCCCCTTCCTTGCCCGGTTAGGGGTCACTCCACCAGGGGAGTGTCTGCTTCCTTTGCCACGCTGCGGAACGTGTCCATTAAGGATATTTGCACGGCCGCTACCTGGAATTCAGTGCATACTTTCATAAAGCACTACAGCTTGGACATTGCCTCTAGAGACCGTGCAGGTTTTGGCCTAGCAGTCCTTCAGGGACTACTGTCTTGAGCTTTTATGTTCAGCTTCATCGCCACCTCCCGGGGTCGATCACCTCCTTGGTGAGTGACTGCTTGGGATTCAGTCCTAATTGTAATAGCCTGCTGCAAGAGCTCCCACTCGAAGTAAGATAGTACAGTTACGCAAGAACTGACTGTAACAGTAGATCTTCGAGAGGAGCTCTTGCAGCAAGCGTTCCTTTCCCACCCTCCTTCCCCTTATGAGGTGTACAGAGTTCCATCTTCATGCTCCGCTCCATTCTCCTGTCAGGCCTCGTTCGCGGGACTTGGCGGGGGATCTGGGGTGGAGCTGGGTCCACCCCCTTTTATACCAGAGCTGACGTCTGGGACGGTCCCTGCTGGGTATTTGAGGACTGAAGTTTTCCGGAGGGTCCTAGTGCCTGCGGCATAGTCCTAATTGTGATAGCCTGCTGCAAGAGCTCCTCTCGAAGATCTACTGTTACGGTAAGTTCTTACCTAACTGTACTTTCTTAGCAGAACTTACAAAGGGTTTGGTCTATTTAATGTCCGACCTAATAATATTGATGGGGGATTTTAATGTATTAATGAATCCGGAATTGGATAGACTAATTCTATATACTCTAATAAATTACATACCAAATTATTAAATAATTTTGTGAAGCAACATAACATTATTGATAGTTGGAGTTCGTTATTTCCCTCAATAAGAGAATATTCGCATTATGATCCTAAAAATAAAGGTTTTTCAAGGATAGATTATATATTTTTTTCCAAATCTATGATGAAGAATGTGCATCAAATGGAGCATAAACCAGTACTTGTCTCAAACCATGCCCTGATTGAGATAGATTTATATTTTCAAGAAACTAACAGGAAAAGATCCAATTTATGGAGAATAAATAATAATCTTTTACTGGATGATGTTTTCCAGGAAAAAATGATTACAGGAATGGAGGAATTTGGGGAAATTAATCATACAGATGGATAACCAATAACTGCCTTATGGGATGCGTTTAAGGCAGTAAGTAAGGGGATAATTATATCTTACCAGGCTTGTATAACTAAAAAGACTAGACAAAGGGAACAGAAATTGGAAAAGGAACTTAAAGGATTGGATTATAAAGTAAAGCAAGATTATAATACAAATTATAATAAGTAGGCTGAGGCAAGCTTAAAAAAATTAGAAATAATGTTAAACTTAAACATGGTATATACAAAGAGAAAAAAGAGGGAGATTGTTAGCCAATCAATTAAAAAAACAAAAAGAGGTAATGTTAATAACAGTTTTAGAAAATGATAACTGATAGCAAATAGTTAAAGATGAAGAAATGGGTAAATTAGTAATTGAGGAATATCAAAAAATATACCAACAAAACAATGATACCAATGAAAAAATAAGTATGTAGCAAATAGTTCAGTTTCTCAATTAATTTGTGATGAAACATCTTTTACTGAACAGGATATTAATGACGTTATTAAAAGGCTTCCAAAGATTGAGTCCTGGTTTAGATGGGCTACGATAGAATTCTATCAAATGTTTAGTACTTGGTTAGCCCCGAGGTTGCCGTCTATGATAAACAAATTGTCAGGTGATTATGAAGTGTTGACTTCTATGCAATACTCTAGAACTGTTCTCTTGTTTAAAAGACGGTAAAGATCCTAAAAAAGTTAATAGCTATCGACCAATTGCATTGTTAAATACTGATTTATAAAATTATTATTAATCGGAAATAGAATTAAGGCAGATTTAACGAGTGTTAATAATAAAGAACAGTATGGGTTTGTACAGGGATGTACAGTTTTTTCAAGCTACAAGAATGGTGCAAAATATAATACAACTGATACATAAACTAGAGGAACCTTTTAATTTATTGGCAATTGATGCTACTAAAGCTTTTGATGTCTTGAATAGGTATTATATGTTTTTGTGTTTGGAAGCATGGAAAATTCCAAAGAATTTTATAAATGTGATTTACAAATTGTATAGCAGAACAGTTGTAAGATTCTCTATAAATGGCTATCTGTCGGAATTTATGAATATGAATAATGGAGTTAGGCAAGGCTGTCTTTTGTCTCTGATATTATTATATATATATATTGGCCTTGGAACCTTTCTTGAATAATATCAAAGCTAATTGAGCTATCAAAGGGCTAAAGGTAAATAACTTGGAGAAAAAAATGAATGTCTTTGCAGACAATATTATGATAATTATTAAAAATATAAACTTAGTACTACCCGAATTCTTAAGTATGTACATATTCTAAAGTATCTGGATATAAGTTAAATCAAACCAAATCAGTTAAATGGCTATAAATAAACTGGATCATAAACTTTCAGAGAATACAACTCAAAACTTTAAAATAAGTGATAATGTTAAATACTTGGGTATTATTATTTGTAATAAACAAGAAAAGTTAATTGGGGTCAATTATGATAATAAAGGAAAAGAAAAGATAAAGTGTTTGCTGGATAATTGGGGAAAAATTATCTTTGTCCTTAAGTGGACGAATAGAAACAATAACAATGATGGCCATGCAACATCATAATATATGTCATTCAGGCAGTTGTTGACTGTCTCCAAAAAAGTTGATATGATACTGTCAGAAGGATTTTTAAGAAATTCCTGTGGAGAGGTGGGAAGCCTCTGATAGCATGGAGATTAATACCCCACAGAAAGTTGAGAGGTTACAGTTGCTCTGATCCTTTTTTTTTTTTCATGACATGGCTTTTCAAATAAAACAATGGTAGCAAGGGATTTTAGTCAAGATCAAGGACATGATAAAGAATTGCCCTTAAGGTTATTAAAGAATAAAGAGAAAAACTATATTCTAATGTATGGGACTAAAAAGGTTGGGGCGATTTTCCTCCCTAGGTGATACTATAAATAATGGTCTAAAACAAGAAATTAAGAGATGAATTCTAAAAAATATGACACCTTGGTTACATTTTCAAATCTCTAGTTTTTCACAGACTTTGAATGACTGAAAATTAATAGAATGTTTGAGACAAAAAGGTATAGAAAAATGGTATTTATTAACTAAAGAAGGAACTTTGGTACCGTATGATTTTATAAAACAATTGACGGATTCAAAGTATACAATGAATTTTTTACAGTACTCTCAACTTAGAAACTTTTTTTTAATAACGAAAAGTAATGGGAGCTAAATCAGTTCATATTTCATCAAAAACTTTGGATCAACATAATAGAATAGTATCACTTTGGAAGGAAAAAAACCTTCAAAAAATTTACTTTTACTTTCAATTAGTTAATCTGGACCAAGACATTTGGAATCAAATAAACACTAAATAGAATTTGGAATCAGGAGTCATATATTCTAGTCAACAGTGGAAAATCTTGGGGCCAAGATCTATAAAGATTATGTATATGCTAAAAATAGTGCAGTACAGGAAAAGATGTTGGATAGGGCGTATTTTGCGCCTGAAATTCTTGGTCACTTTATAAAAAATGGCTCTAAAAAGTTTTGGCATCTATGTAATCAGGAAGCCGATTTATTCCACTGTTTGTGGGATTGTCCCCAAATAAAACCTTTGTGGGGAAATAACCAATTGGATTGCTGAGGTAATTAGGAAAAAGGTAGATAACTTATTTTCAAAAATGATCTTAAATGACATTGAAGGGATGGAGTTAGACACTGATCAGTGGGGAAGTATTGTGTCTGGGTGCAATGATCACTAAGAGGCATATTTTGGGCAACTGGAACTCCAAAATAATTGAATTTTTATCAAAGAATAAATTGTGGTTTCAAATGAGAGAAGCAATTTTGTTTGAGAATTTAGAGAAAGAAATATCTGATGGAAAAACAGAGAATATAATGTTTACAAATATGAGAGATGACTTTATACCATTATGGGTTGTACAGTAGGTCCTAAGGGGTGGGGGGAATGGTGGGGAGGGGGATTATGAGTTAGGTTGTGTTTACAATAAGAACGATGTATTACAGTATAGATAATTATATTTTATATAACCAAAGTTGTTTTATATAAATATTGTCAGACACTAGAAACATAGACTTTGACAGCAGATAAGGACCACTTGGCCCACCCAGTCTGCCCAATTCCCTACCTACTGGATAAGCTGCAGATTCTAGTTAACCAGCAGCCTACTTCCTGCCACCCCCAACTACAATTGCCTTGTGTCTGTCCCATGCATGTTTGAATTCCTCCACTGTTTTAGCCCCAACAACCTCCCCAGGAAGGCAGTTCCACGCATCCGCCACTCTCTCAGTGAAAAAAGATTTCCTCACATTACCCCGAGCCGTGCCCCTCTATCTTTAAATTGTGCCCCCTTGTTCTTACACATCTCTTTTTCTGAAAGATGCTATCCTCCTGGACTTTGTTGATTCCCTTGAGGTACTTGAACGTTTCTATCGTGTCCCCCCGTCCCTCCTTTCATCAAGGGTATGCATATTAAGCTATCTGTCTCTCTTCATATGATTTCTGATGCAGACCCTGCACCATTTTAGTTGCCTTCCTCTGGACTGCTTCCATCCTGTCTATGTCCTTCCGTAGATGAGGTCTCCAAAACTGCACACAGTACTCCATATGGGGTCTCACCAACTGTCTGTACAGAGAGATAACCACTTCCCTTTTTCTACTTGTGATGCCCCTTCCTATGCATCCCAGTATCCCCCTGGCTCTCCTTACTGACTTCTCACATTGCTTACCCACCTTTAGATCATCTGATATGACTACCCCAAGTCCCATTCCATTTTTGTTGTTGTTAGTACCTCCCCTGCTATTGTGTACTCTTCTCCTGGGTTTTGTTTCCCAGGTGCATTACTAGCACTTCTTTGCATTGAATCTAAGTTGCCATATGTCTAACCATTCCTCCAACCTTGCCAAGTCCCTTCTCATTCTTTCTACCCCCCCCCTTGTGTATCAACTCTGTTACAGATCTTTGTATCATCTGCAAAGAGGCATACCTTTCCCTCCAGACCCTCTGCAATGTCGCCTATAAAGATGTTAGAGGACTGGACTCAGTACTGAGCCCTGAGGTACTCCACTAGTGACCCCCCTTTCTTCGGAATGTGTTCCACTCACTATTACCTTCTATGTCCTGTTGTGCAGCCAGTTTGCAACCCAGGCTACCACCCTGGGACCCACTCCCAGGCTGGCTAACTTGATTATTAATCTGTATGATGAGTTTGAAATGGAATTGTAAAACAAAAAAAAAGGAGTGGCTGGAACCGTACCTACCTACCATCTCCCCTAGTAGCTCAGCACTAACTTAAAACGGAGTTGTCAAAAAGGAGACAGCCAAGATGGATACCCCAAGTAACATCAAGAGCCATCAACTTTCCCCAGTATAGACTCCAGCCCAGTGGTGTGGAGGGTTGAAGCGCTGGATGCCTTGTCTCTCCCATGCTAGTGACCCATGTTAAGGAATGAGCCTGTAGGTCAGGCGAGGGGGGGGAGCTGGATTGAGCTGCCACAAAGCAGCTCTCCTCTCCTCTTCTGGGGAGGGACATGGGCTTCCCGAGCTCTTGGCTGCCACCAGGTGGAGGCTGAGTGGCAGCGCCAAGCTGAAAGTGAGTCAAGCATTAGGTTGGTTGGGAGGAAGGGGCCATCACTGGAGCCACGGAGCACATGCGCGACCATGTTCTGTGGTCCCGGGATAAGGTGGGGGGGGACAGAAAATGGGGCAGCGGGGTTCAGTGAAGCTCTGAGAACTGGGTGGATTGAAATCCTCCATGGGAGGACCACAGCTTGCCTGCCCTGGAGCCCCGACAGTAAAACGTTATATAGAAAAAAAACTTGCCCCAAGGTAGTAGACATCTGAGGTGGATACACTAAGCTGTCACTGTTACTTGATGAGTGACAACCATGGTTTGGGTCATGAACCCTGGTTGCTGGACATGGTGGCTGTCAGTCAGCTTAATACGGGGCCATTGAGTGGCCTGATGGATAAATATCAGTTATGATTCTTGTTGTTCTTTTTCTAACACCCTGTGCCAGACCTGCAGACACTCTTCCATCACCTTTCCTGCCTGTGGAACTCCTGGGGACCAACACTCCATTCTTGCCTTCATTAGCTCCTAACTCTGGTTCCTAGACAAGTAGTAGTACTTGCATATCGCGCCTTTTCCCAAGGGCCAGAGCGCCTTACAAAATGCATCCTTCGAATGGCAGGCTGACAGCAGATGAACTTGGGCAGTTTCTTCATCAGGTGCATCATTTATTGATCTTGCAATTTGGGATGGTCCTGTAGATATGTGGCATGTTCTTTTTATAATTAATAGAGCCTTGAGTGATCATCTTCCCCCTGTCTCTAAAAGGGGAACAAGATAGGCATTCTGGCTTTGTGACTCAGCAGGCGAGTATTAAAGTTTTTTGCCTCCCACGTGTGGAAATTAGAAATGGGAAGTAGAATGAGGATATTTCTCTTAAGTTGGAACAAGTTTCTGCTCTTTATTTACAATCTTGCTTACAAACTGGCCATGTAGCACAGAGAGCTGAGGTGCTATGCGCCTTACCTCTCTCCACACCGGCGACCCAGGTTCGGGAACGAGCTTGGGTCACTGGGGGTCGGCCAGGAAGGGAGAGAATTGAGCGTCCAGAGGACAGCTCTTCTCTCCCGGAGACCCATGATAAATACTTACTACAAGTAGTTAGTTGTTTTCCACCCAAGGGTATTAGTTAAATAAGAGGTCTAGTATAGCCCATATCTGTAAGACCACTATCCCCTCAAACACCCTTGGAAAATAGGTCTACATCTTGGCCCAGTTTACCAGTACCTTTAACTACCCTCGCTCTCTGAACACTTATTTACTTAACAAAACAAGCCCTTAGGGTTTAAAAAAAAAAAAAATGGGGGACACCAGGGGTCGAAATAACCACCTGTCTGCCTGTCCCAGACACCCGGTTTTCCTCAGGGACAGCTAGTTTAATTTCTTTGCCTGTCCCTGGGACAGGCGCCAAGAGAAAAAAGCATTAGTGGGCACTAGGACCCAGGAAATGCTGCCGCCTGGAAGTTTGGGCTTTGAGTGTCCCAACATCGTGATGTCATATGTTGAGAGATGCCCATTCAACCCAACATCCCGTGATGGACTCTTCTGAGCAGTTTGTGGTTTCATCAAGCAGCAGAAATGAAACCTGTGCCACAATAGGACTAGACTGCAGATGTGTTCCTCCTCATCATCATGCATGTGCATTTGTCCATCTCCCTTTTGCTTTGTGCACTGCATACCTCGAATCTTTGTGTGCTCTTCCTACAGTAGCAGACCAAAACCAGCTCTTGTTCAGAGGCAGCAGAGTTTTAGAAATACTGATTAAAAAACCCTTTTCAGGGCTGTCTGCTAACGAAGAGGTGCATTGGTAAGGCTAATTAAAAGCCCTTGTAAGGGCTAGAAAATGGTACTTGAAAGCCCTCCTTTTCAGGGCAATCAAGACAGAAAGAGGGGAATACTCGGTATTTAGAGATTAGGAGAGGAACTTAAAAGACTGGCAACCACTTAAAACCCCCTGTCAGGACAGGAAGAGCTCTAGAGACAGGAGGTGAGGAGGTTGGTTAAAAGCCTTTGTCAGAGCTGGCCCTTTGGTGCAGTGGTACCACTACCGCTTGTTACACCAGTGACCTGGGTTCAGGAATGAGTCTGGGTCATTGGACGCCAACTGGGGAGAGGAGGACTGAACGTCCCAGGGGACACTCTCCTCCTCCAGGGAGGGAGGGCTGTTGCACTGCTTTGACACTGCCACCTGTTGAGGCATGGGTGGCAGTGCAAGGACAACAACGTAGGGAGTGGGAGAATGCCATCAGGTGCATGGCTGAGATGTGTGTCAACATGTCACCAGTCTGGAGGTTAGACCTGGCCCCCAGCTGGGCAGGGCCAGATGGGCAGGTATGTCTGCTATCAGTGCCGGCAATGGGAGCAAAAACTATGTTTTTTAAAAAAAAGCCTTTGTTAGGGTTACTAAGTAGGGGGAGCTGCATAGGGGCTGAGGAAGCTGATCGACTTAGCAGAGCAGAAGGAAGTTAATTAAATGGCCCCCGTCAGGGCTATTACTGAGCAAGAGGGGGAAGTAAATTATCAGAGCAGTGAACTGGGAGCATGCTTAAGTTCTTTTCCGGGCCATGTACCAGCCGTGGGTAATATTTAGTAGCCCTTTTCAGGGCACCTTACAATGGGTACCATCAGTTATTAAGCCTTTTTCATGGCATTATGCCAGCCAGGGGGTACACTTATTATTAACTAGTGTTTGTAAATAGAAAATTCAAATTAGTAAACAAAAATCAACAGGACAGTTACAAATTCTGTGGGACAGTCAAAATAAATATTGCACCTGTCCCTTGGACAGCCATCCACAAAAAATTATTTCTAGCCCTGGGGGACACCATAATGTCTCTAGATGGAGAAATTGGTGTTAAATGTAACAAGTGTGCTATGTACAAGTTATTTGAAATCCTACCTAGTTGCATTGTATTTGTATGTGAAAAATGCATAAATAACAGTGTGTTGCTTGAGGATATTAAAACATTCTACAACAAACTGGATTCAATAGAAAAAAGGCAAAAAAACTTGGCTTCGAAAATTAAAGCCAATAATACAAATAATGACTGTATGCCCCAACTTGACCCTCATGATCTAGTGGCCTTTGCTGACCCTACAATCAGTGTAGCTTCCATAAATGTAACTTTGATTACCCCGTAGACCATTCCTGTTTCGGTGGAATATCCTAGTCAACCAGCACTAAATACTGATCCCCTATTTTCTGTACCTATAGATGTTGGTACTACCTCTCAAAGCAAAAAAAAAAAAAAAGGAGGGGGCAGGGAAAATTATGATATCTAAGTCCGTGACAATGAAGGATGGGCAGTTGTGGGAAACAAAAAAAACGATTAAAGAAGGGTCGCAAGGCCATGAGCTTTGTGCTAGATACAACCAACAGATTTGGACCTCTAATACAAATCTCCGGTGAGGCCACAGGAATCCAACTAATAAATATGCAAGATGAGTCATACCACAACGCTACAGGTAGAACAGAATTGAGTGGTGATGATGGGTCTCAAGCAGGCAAACCACAACTGCTGCTGGCCCGGACACTCTGTTGGAAAGCATGCCATCCCCCTAAATGCCCCCAATAGGGACCCCCAAAATAACAAATGCCCCTGAACAGTATCAGTCTTTTGTCTTGGATGATTCCATAGTAACGTATACTGATAAACTCATTTGTAATCCATACAAAGAATTCCGTACATGTAGCAGTTTGAGGTGCAAGGATAAAGGAAATTGCACGTATGGCACCGGATATCTTGAGGAATGCTGGAGAGAAACCCCTGGTAATAACCCACATTCGAACAAATTATATAAATAGGTCTACCCAAGCCAAAATAGAAAAGGATTTCATGGCACTAAGTGAAACATTAGTACACTTGGTACGAGAGATTTTATTTCTCTGAAGTCTTGCCTGTCCCCAGAGCCAGTAGTGAAGGGTCAAAAAAAAATTAAGATCTTACTTCAAGAGGGTTCCTTCAGTAGATCATCACATATAGGACTGGCGTCGGAGCGCACGGCAGACTTTTCCAGCAACCCCTGATGGGGCACCGCCCACCAGATGTCACGTGACTGACATCAGCGTGACTGTATATAGTGGGTAGTCCCCATGCTCGCCCTCCAGTTCTTTCCCACCATCACCTCCTGTCAGTCGCATTGCAGACTTCCATATAGTAATTGTCATGAAAGTGTCTTGCTTCGGATTTTCCTTCCCCAAAAATTCTTTTTTTGTATAGTTCACATTGATGTCTTCACCCAAGAAGTGCTCGTCCTGTGGCACGCAGATTCCGCATAAGGACGGTCGTCTTAAGTGTGTCCTCTGTCTGGGCCCAGACCACCCTGTTTCCTCCTGCCCAGAGTGCCACTAAGAAAAGGAGACAGCAGGCTTTGGAGGCCCATCTCTTGAAAGCCCGCTTGGCTTCTCTTGAGATAAGAGAGTCCTCAGCAGATAAATCTTCTCCATCGAAGAAGCACAAGGAGAAATCTCGGAAGCGGGAACACTCCGCAGACAACACGCGGCCCTCGATGATCAAGGCCCCGCCGCTACCCAGGAAATCGGACGGTAAGTCTGGTAAGACCATAGCAGATCAGTTGATTGTCTGCCCCTCCGTCGACTGCACCACGTCAGCTGATAAGTCAGCCCCTGGCTCCTCCAGGGATCGTGCGGCAGCCGGTAAGCCGGCTCCCCAGCCTGTGGGGACCCGCCCGGCACCCGTCGATAAGTCGGCCGGGGGTTCCTCCCCCGCCAGACACCAGCTGCTGAGATGCCCATCCCAGACAGCCGCTCAGGTGTGGTTCCTCCGTCGGGGCCTAACGGCACCTCACCCGATGTCCAGCAGAACCAGGGGGAGAAGGTCCCTCTTCCCCCCTCTTCCTTTGCCCGTACCCTCCTCTTCTCTGGCGGGTGCAGCGCGGAACCCCTCGACATAGTCGAATATGCGGGGTCTACTCCACACTCTCCCCTTGAGGTCAAGGGAAAGGAGGCTCCTTCTTGGCTGGCTGGTCTACCAGTGGAGGCTCCTCCTCCTCCTCTGGGTGGGATCCCTATAGAGCTGGCTCCGGCCAAGATCCCGGCAGCGGACCTGGCGAATCCTGCTCCAACGCTGGCTGTCCCCACTACAGTTCCTCGGCTGGGACCCAGCGATCAGCCTTGGCCGTTGACTCCAACGCCCAAGGTCCTGACAACAGCTCCTCAGCCAGGGCCCAGCCACTGGCCCCGACATCAGATCTGGTCCTGCCATCAGGGCCCCTTCATCCGGCTCCGATGCCGGACCCATTCCTGCCGCTGGATAGTGTGGTGCCAGTTCCGACGCCGGCTCCCCTGACGTGGGCTGTCCTAATGCTGGACCCCCCCAGCCTGTTTATACTACGGCGGGTCCGACGTGGGTACTCCACCGTCAGATCTGAGGATGGGGATTTACTCTAGACCCTGAACTGTCCTCCATTACCCGTTAGGGTTCCCTGGGGACCATTACCCGACTGGTCCCCCTCTGGACTAGAGCCACTATGGACAGGTTTACCCTGGATTCAGTCCCTAACCTCATTACCAGGAATTCCAGGGTTACCATTACCCACCACCACCGGTAATACCACCTTCTCCTCCACCTCCTCCGGTTACACCGGACTTCAAGACTCTAATCCATTCTTGGTGGCAGGGGGCTCAGTCAGAGTTGGTGTCAGACCTGGAGACGAGACTCCCTCTCCTACGGTCTCCGAGGTCCCCGTCCTCGAGTAGTTCTTCAGTGCACATTTCGGGGAAGGCTCATCGGGACAGTACTCTTCCTGATATCCGCCACTGTCCTGATGGAAGGGGCAGACAACGACGATGAAGATGAGGGGGTTGAGGGGGTCGACGACTCTGCGGAGGATGTCTTGGAGGAGCCTGAGGGCCCGTCAGGCAAGGTTTCCCCGAAATCCCCACCAGAGGACCCTGCCTTTTCGGACTTTCTGAGGTCCATGAAGGATTTCTTTGACTGGAAGTCAGAGGATCGGGATCCTATGAGACAGAGACTCGCAGAACAGCTGGATTTAGTCACCGTCTCCGGTCCCCATTCCTCCATGGATTGGACCTCATCAGGACCTCTCCTCTACCATCTGGCAGATGCCTCATTCCCTCCCGGCTGTCCCCAAGAGGGCGACCAGGCTTTACCGGGTGCCGAAGGATGCTCCGTTCTTGAAGATGCATCCTAAGGCTGACTCTGTTGTCATTTCTGCTGCTCATGACCACTCCGCTGCACATGAGCACCTCTCCTCTGGACAAAGAGTCGAGGCAGATAGACCAGTTCAGGAGAAAAGTTTATGCTTCGGCCATGTGCGCCCTCTGGTCCCTCAGCTATGTGGCCCATATGGTGTCTCACCAGAAAGCTACCTTGGCTAGGTTGGAAGCTCTGGTCCAGTCCATGGAACCCTCGAGTTTGAAAGAGGAGCTTGTCAAGGATCTGCACCTCTCCAAATTCTCATGTAGGCATACTTTGTGAGCCACAGACGACTCAGTTGATTCCGTGGTTTGCATCTCAGCAACTGCCATTGCCCTCAGACGGCACTCCTGGCTTCACCTTTCTGGACTTGCTTACAAAGTTCAGTTGGCGATTCAAGATGCCCCCTTTAGGGGCTCCGTACACTCTTTGGTAGGGGCACCAAGGACATTATCACCGACCTGCAGGACGGAGGTCTCGCCCTCAGATCGGTGAGGTCCATGTGCTGATCGGGCAACCAACAGCAGCAGCCCTTTCGGAAAAGGACCTGGAGGCAGAGAAAGCAAGCCCCAGCATGTCGCCAGGGAAAGCGTAAGGCCACGGGTGCAGCCACCCCTCCTGCCTCCCAAGAACCAGAGATGCGCAGAGGGACCCCTGAATGACCAGCCACTTCCTGACTTTGTTATCCCCACTGCCTCCTCAGTCTCTCGTGAGGGAGCAAGTGGGAGGTCCGCCCGCCATGCGCAGGAGTGGAGGGCAGTAACCTCCGAATGGGTCCTGCAACTAGTGTCCGTCGGACACACGATAGAGTTCCTCGACTTTCCTCCAGAAACTCCACCAAAAAGATCCTCCTGTTCAAGGGACTAGGCTCTTCTCGTCTGAGAAGAGGTGAACAGCCTCTTGCTCAAGGAAGCAATAGAGCACGTTCCCCTCCAGCAAAGGGAAAGGGGGTTTTACTCCCATTTTTTTCCTGGTTCCAAAAAAGACAGGGGATTTCAGACCCATCCTCGACTTAAGCAACCTAAACCAGTTTGTCAAGTACAAAAAATTTCGAATGCTGACTCTCCAGAGACTCCTTCCACTCCTTCTGGAGAATCATTGGTTGTGTGCTCTGGACATGCAGGATGCTTACCTGCATATCCCCATCTTCCCTTGCCACCGCCAGTTCCTGTGGTTTCAGTTCCGGGAGGATACTCTTACAATTCTGGGCGCTCCCCTTTGGTTTGTCATCGGCACCCCGGGTGTTTACCAAGTGCCTGGCAGTGGTTGCAGCCTACGTACACTGCAGGGGTATTGCAGTTTTCTCTTACCTGGATGACTGGCTGATTTCAGCCCCGTCCAGGGACTCTTTACTGGAGGCTCTTCCTTTCACTTTGGACCTTTTCAACAGATTAGGGTTACTGTCAGTATTCCCAAGTCCTCCATGAACCCAACCCAGAACCTTCAGTTCATTGGGGCAGTATTAGATACAGTCTATTGCAGAGCCTTCCTCCCCTCCAGATAGGGTGGAGACACTGATCCATCAGGCTTCCCGAGTGGCTTCTTCCAGGACATTCCCGGCCCGGGCGATCCTTTGCCTTCCCAGCCTGATGGTGGCCTCCATCACCACTGTTCCCCTCGCGAGGCTCCACATGAGAGTAACTCCGTGGTCCTTGCACGTGTAGTGGGATAAGCTCCTGGATGACTGGTGGTCTCAGCGGTTCAGAAGGAGTTGCTTTGGTGGAGGGATCCCTGCAATCTTTCTTTGGGTCTTCCCTACCGGAACCCAGCTCCCTTAGCATCCCTACGGACAGATGCCTTAAACATGGGATGGGGAGCACATCTAGGAAAACACCAAGCCCAAGGACTGTGGTCCAGCTTGGAGGCTACATTACATATCAATGTTCTGGAGATGATGGCGGTCCTGTACGACTTGCAGGCTTTCCAAACCCACCTTCCCAAGGGATCACTGCTGGTCCAAATGGACAACATGTCAGTAGTTTGGTACCTCAACAAACAAGGAGGAACCCGCTCATACCCCTTGTGCAGGGAGGCGATGCGGGTGTGGAACTGGGCTGTCCAGCACAATCTGGCTCTTGTGGCCGTGCACGTAACGGGTGTTCTAAATGTCCTGGCGGACAGTCTCGGCAGATCTCAGACCCTAGCTTACGAGTGGGAATTACATCAGGAAGTGGCAGAATCCATCTTCCTACGTTGGGGGCGTCCGGAAATCGACCTTTTCGCCTCCAGATTCGGCGTAAAACTTCCCAGTTTTTGCTTGCTCGTTCCAGGGCATGGTGCTTTCTGGCACAATGCGCTGTCTCTCTCTCTCTTGGACAAGGACATTTTTGTACGCCTTCCCTCCATTTCCCATTCTCCAGAGGGTCCTCCTCAGACTTCAGGCAGAGAAGGCAAGGATGATCCTCATCGCTCGTCTCTGGCTCTGGCTGAGACAGATTTGGTTCCTGCTGCTGCAACAGCTTTCCAAGGAACCACCGGTTACACTTCCAGTGACCCACGACCTCCTGACTCAGGATTAAGGTCTGCTGCTACACCCGGAGCTCAGGACCCTGCACCTTCATGCATGGCTCCTGCAGACTTGGCGATCTCTCGATTTGGGTCTCTTCCCGAGTCTTCAAGTCCTCACTGAGGCCAGAAAACCCTCTACTCGATCCACTTACGCAATGAAGTGGAAACGTTTTTCCATGTGGGTGACCGCCAAAGGCTGGAACCCTTTTGCATGTTCTGCCCCTCAAGTCATGCAGTACCTCCTTCACCTGTCGGACTCTGGTCTTTCATATTCTTCGTTGAAGGTCCACTTCTCTGCAATTTCAGCATACCACGAGCTAGTGGATGGTAAACCTGTGACGCAGCTGGAAGTCTCTGAAACTTTTCTTAAAGGGATTCTCCATCTGAAACCCCCATCCGCAGTCCAACTCCACCTTGGGATTTGAACTTCATTTTGGTAAAGCTCACCCTTCCTCCTTTTGAGCTGGCTATAGGCTGCAACTTACATTTCCTCTCCTGAAAGGCATTGTTTTTGGTTGCCATCACATCAGCCTGGAGGATATCTGAGCTTCATGCTCTGGTTTGCAAGGAAACCTTCTTATTATCCATAAAGACCGGGCGGTACTTAGAACAAATCCAAAGTTTCTTCCCAAGTTGGAAGCTTCCCAAATTGGTGTCAGAAGCCACACTGAACCAATCAGTTGAGCTTCCTGTGTACTATCCATCGCCCTCTAATAGAGGATGTACATCGGATTCTTCGGTGTTACACTCATCGAACTAAAGAATTTCGTAGCTTGATCAGCTTTTTGTATCTTTTGCCCCCAGATTGAAGGGCAAACGGTTTCTAAACAGGGCCTTTCCAAATGGTTAGGCAACTGCATTAGGTATTGCTACCAGAAGTATGAAAAACCTCTGCCGGGTACCATAAGAGGTCATTCTACTAGGGGCATGGCTGCTTCCCTGCCTTTTTAAAAAATGTCTCTGCGGCTGATATCTGCATCACAGCAACTTGGAGTTCTGCCCATACCTTTACCAAACACTACAGTCTGGACATTGCTTCTAGGCAGAGCTGGTTTTGGCCTAGCTGTGTTACAGGGCCTTCTGTCCTAGGCTGGGTTCATTCTGGATTCCAGTTTTTTCTGTTGGAGTTATTTCTCCTCCTCCATAGTTTCTCTCGGTGTCTCTTTGGAGAGACTGCTTGGGACTCTGTCCTATATATATGATGACCTACTGAAGGAACCTTCTCGAAGTAAGATAGTACAGTTACTTAGGAACTTACCATAACAGTAGATCTTAGAGAGAGGTTCCTTCGGTAGATCATATTTTTCCCCTCCCTCCTTCCTCTCATTTTGTGTTCTTCAGGGACTCGATATCCTGTTGGCTTGTGCTGTCAGGCCTCTTCCTGGCTCTGGTGGGAGAACTGGAGGGTGGGCGTGGGGATCGCCCACTATATACAGTCATGCTGACGTCAGTCACATGATGTCAGGTGGGCGGTCCCCCATCAGGGATTGCTAGAAAAGTCTGCCGTGCGGCCAGGTGGCACCAGTCCTATATGTGATGACCTACTGAAGGAACCTCTCTCGAAGATCTACTGTTACGGTAAGTTCCTACGTAACTATACTTTCATAAATGAGTGGCTGTGGAAACGGACCCTCATAAAGTGCTTTAAATGTATTCCGCATTGGGAAACGTTTAACAATGACCCTGGACTGTTCAGCTGGAATGGCCTGCATTTGAGCAGAAAGGGCTCAGATCTGCTTGGGGGAACAAAATTTGAGAACAGTATCACCAGCTGTTTAAACTAAATGCTAAGGGGGACAAGGGGAATAAACTAACCTCAAATTCAGGCAAAAATTAATTCTGATAGCATATGTATACAGGGAATACGGCGTGGGGGGTACTGTGGGTCATCCTGGAGTTAGGGAACGGAGCCACTGTTCGCACTGGCATAATCTACAGATCTCCAGTGCAGGAGGAGGATTTGGATGAGATATTGGTGGAAGCCATTGGCAAGATAACAGAAAAGGGGTAGGTGCTGCTGCTGGGGGACTTGCCGGATGTAGATTGGAGCCTCCCGGCTGCAACTTAAGCTAGAAGCAGGGCACATCCTGGACTCCCTGCAGGCAGAGGGGGTGTCCCTTGGGTAACTAGTTAGTGAACCCACTCGTGATGGGGCAATACTTATTTATTTTTGTTAAGCGGGTAGGTGCACTAGACACGAAAGTGACTATTTTCAGGCACGACCTGGGAGGTCAACAACACAGTGAGATACAGTTGCAATGAATACAGTGTCAGGATATGTGCAATCATCACAAACAGAAAGTGCGAACAAAGATTAAGACAAATATTGGTACAAGGCACTTAATGGTGTAAGTTATAGAAATGGAGATAAGTGCCCATGTGTAGACTATCATAGTAATATCACAATATAAGGTACAGAAAATGTAAAAACATACTAACAGGGTAACATTACAGCCTACTGCAACTGAAAGGATGTTATTGGTAGGAGGCAGGGAGAGAGGAAATAGTGGGATAGGTTAAAGGGAAGTTGAAAGTAGGCAGGGTGCCAGCTCATACTATAGAGGGGATACCAAGGGCAGCCAAGGCAGCGGGAATCAATATCTATGGAGGGTTGAAGCAGGTACAGCGAGCACAAGCTATAAGGAGGGCGGTGCCTCTTCTTAAGGTATGGTATGATTAGGGGCAGGCGTACATCTAGGGGCAGTTCCGGGGAGGGACCTACGTGCGAGAAGCCTGATTTCCTTTGGTAGTTTTACATCTGGGAATGCTCACAAAGAAAGGCCAGTAGATCGGAGACGTAGGAGACGGGCTGCGGGGTCAGCAGGGAGGCAAGGTAGGTAGGCATACTTGATCGCAGTACACTGTCCAGAAGGTTCCCAAGAGAAAGGCGACGGTGAGAAATGGGGGATGGCCAGTTTAGGTCAGAGTACAGCAAGCAGTGATATTTTAGTCTAGAGGATGCAGAGGCGTAACGGCATATGTTGTTATAAGTAGTATCCCACTTATGAAGCGTCGCCTTAGAGGCATTTGTATAGATTACGGACCCGTAAGAAAGCGATGGGAGCAGGATTCCTCTGGCAATGGCAGTCCTAGCAGTGGGGGTAAGAGTATGGCTTGTTTTGTAGGCTAAGCCCAGTTTGGCATTTACAGCCTTACAGGTGGCGGTAATATGAGCGTCGTAGGTGAGGGATTCATCAAGTGAGACACCCAGATATTTAAAAGAAGTTACCGTCTCTAACGGGTAGCCGTCAGCCCAATTGACCTGGAAAGATTCACGGCACTGTTTTAGTTTGATAGGTGATCCAAAGAGCATAGCCTTGGTCTTTCCAGGGTTGAGAACGAGCTTGTTTTTGGTGATCCAGGATTGAATATTTTGTAGGTCCATAGAGAGCTTAAGATTAATAGTGTGGACATCATCTGAGCTAGTGTACAGGACAAGGTCATCGACATATAGCAACGATGAACAGGAGGATATAATTTGAGGAATATTGTTAATAAAAATCGAGAAAAGGAGGGGTCCGAGGATAGAACCCTGAGGTACATCAACATTAATGACTGCTTTTTCTGAGGTGGCAGAGTTGAATTTCACAGTTTGATACCTGTTTGATAGGTAGCTATGGAACCAGTTTATAACTCCAGACGAGAAACCCAGGGAGTGGAGAGTGGTAAGCAGAAGAGGGTGGTTAACAAGATCGAAAGCTTTCATCAGATCGATAAATACTGCACCGGTTTGACGACCCTGGTCCATGGCTTGAAGAACATCATTTGTCAGTTGTAGTAGAGCAGTTTGAGTACTATGGCCTTTTCTGAAGCCATGTTGGTTTGAGTGCAGAAAGTTATATTTGGCAAGGTGTTCTGAGATCTGTGCTGAGATGAGCTTCTCAAGGATTTTATTTAATACTGCCAGTATTGCTATTGGTCTATAGTTGGCTATATCTTTTTTGTCTCCATTTTTAAACACTGGCGTGACTCTAACCAGTTTCCATACCTCAGGCACTACGCCTTCCCTCAGGGACAAGTTGAATGTAATGGACAGTGGTCCTGCAATGAAAGGTTCTGCGAGCTTTAGGAGTTTAGGTTCGAGGCAGTCAGATCCGACAGCAGTGCTGTCTGATATGGAGTTTAGATGTTTAAGGACATTGTACGATATAGCTTTAAAGTAGAAAGTGGGAGTCTTGGAAGTGTCTTCAGGGTAGGGGGATGCAGGCATTAAGTTATCGGAAGAGAAAGCATTTGTGTAGCTCGAGAGGTCAGAGAAATGAGAATTAAATGCATTGGCAATGGTGCCTGAGTCATTACAATGGACACCTTTCAGTATCATGTCATTGTTTAGTAGAGTTTGTTTTGAACAGAGGAAAGTCTTGACATGCGACCAAAATTTCTTTGGGTCGCCAGCAGCATCTAGCAGAAGGCCTTTACAGTACTGGCTTTTTGCAAGTCTCATTTGAGTTTTGCATTTTGTTCGCTGTTCTCTATAGTTGTTGTAATCCGTCGAGAGACCGGATACTTTAAACTTTCTCCAGCATTTGTCCCTATGTTTGAGGGCTGTGAAGAGGTCTTTGTGCAGCCATCTGGTTTGTTTACCACGAACGCGCCGAGTGATGACTGGGGTATGTTTATCTTGAAGGAGTACAAACCTGCTCAGGAAGGCGTGAAGGGCAGTATCAGTACTTGTGGAATAGGAGACAGTGGACCAGTCAGTGTGAGACACATCGTCTAGGAAATGAGCCTGATTTAAATTTGCATAGTTTCTGAAGCATATATGGTTTTGGGGGGACGTGGAGGTTGTGGAAGTGCTCCATATGCAAAAAACGGTGGAGTGATCACTGATGCTATCCGGCAGCGTACCTGCATTTACAATTCTGTCCAAGCGATTTGTTAGGACCCGATCAATAAGGGTGCTGGAGTCTGTGTTGACTGACACTCTTCTATAATCAGTAATGATTTGGTGCAAATTGTAGCTCTGTACCAGGGATTGAAGGGTGTCTTGAGATTTTCCAAGCCAGTTTAAATTTATGTCTCTGAGAATGATGAGTTCATTTTTCCCCGCATGTGCAGCTGTATGGTCCAGCAAATCAAGTAGGCCTTTTGTTCCACTATTAGGTGGATTGTAGGCACAGACAATGTGGAGTTTCTTATCTCCTAGTCTGAGTATGGCATGGATGTATTCACACAAGGAGTTTTTCTTGTCAGTTATCATAGTCATGCTTAGGTTGTTTTTGTAATAGATTGCGACACCCCCACCACACTTTGGAGGTGGTCTGTCACATCTAAGAAGGTTGTAGTTTGGCAGCAGGCAAAAAGTATCTGGGATAGAGGGTTTTAGCCATGTCTCAGATATACAGAGCACATACGGGATCTGGCGCTCACAAACTGGGACAGTGGTGCAGTCGTCAAGGTGGGAGGCCACCTGGGACCTGTGATCATCGTACAGTGTGGTTTAATATAAGGACAGCTGCAGAATCGAACCACACAAGGGCGAGAGTCCTGGACTTCAGTAGGGCAGATTTTATAAAGATGGGTGAATGCCTCAGATGAGACCTGGCCGAGGGGGTGGTGTGACCTGGGGGGTGAAACAGTGGGCAAAGCTAAAAAGGGCCATACTGAAGGTTACTAACCTCTGCATCAAGCAAGTGAGCAAAAGCAAGAGGAAAAAGAAATTGCTATGGTTCTCAAAAGAGGTGGTAGAAAAAATAAAGGCTAAAAGGATAGCATTCAGGAGGTACAAGAGGACAGGGAGGAGGATAGGTAGGTGTATTAGGAGAGATAAAGGGATGCAGGGAAAGCAGTAAGGAGTGTGAAGACGCAAACTGAAGAGAGAATAATCCAGCCAAAAATAAAAGGGAACAATACATTTTTTAACTGTGTTCATGAAAAGAGGAAGACCGGGGGAGGGATTGTAAGGTTAAAAAGGGAAGGGGGACTGTGCAGAGGAGGACCAGGAAAAGGCAGACATCCTGAATAAATACTTGTGTCCACGAAGGATGGAAAAGGGGAGGGGCCACAAAAAAGTAACAAGAGCTTTGTGGGGGTGGACACAAGTCCTTTTTTGGAGCAGGGAGTCCTGAAGGGACTCGCTACTCTGAAAGTGAACAAAACAGTGGGGCCAGATGGGGTACATCCAAGGATATTGAGGGAGCTCAGGGAGGCTCTGGCTGCACCTCTGACTGTACTGTTTTCCAGTTCTCTGGAATCGGGAGTGGTTCTGGAGTACTGGAGGAGGGCAGATGTAGTCCCACTTAACAAAAGTGGTATCATAGAGGAGACTGGCAATTATAGGCCAGTCAGCCTGACTTTGGTGGTGAAGAAGTTAATGGAATCACTGTTGAAGGAAAGGATTGCAGAATATCTCAAATCCAGCGGATTATAAGACCCAAGAAAGCATAGCTTTAAGGGGGGGGGAAGGTGTTGGGGGAGTGTGTTAGGTCATGTTAGACGAATGTGATAGATTTCTTTGACTGAGTGGCAGAGGAGTTAGATCGGGGTGGATCGGAGGACGTGGCCTACTTAGATTTCTGAAAGGCTTTCAACACTATTCCACAGTGACATAAGAGACCAGTAAGCAAGCTGGGTAGCTAAGGAGTAGGTCCACAGGTGGTAAACTGGGTAAGAAATTGATTAAGGGATAGGCAGCAGAAGGTGGTGATGAACGGAGTCCACTCCGAGGAATGGAATGTGACCAGCAGGGTGCCTCAGGGATCTTTGAGGGGACTGGTCTTATTTAATGTCTTCATAGAAACATAGACATTGTCTGAAGATAAGGACCGCTAGGCCCATCCAGTCTGCCCGTAGGCCCTATATATGTATGCATCCACTCACCTTAAGTGGTCAGTGGCTTTTTATCACTCCCTTCCTGACCAAGGTTCCCCAGTGCTTGTCCCAGGCATGTTTAAACCCCTCCACTGTGCTTTCCCCTACCACCTCTTGTGGCAGACAAGTCCAAGTGTTCACCACCCTCTCTGTGTAGAAAAACTTCCTCAAGTGACATTGCAGAGAATCTATAAGGGAAGTTGCACCTCTTTACGGATGACACTAAAATCTGAAAATAGGGTGAACGGGGCCGGGGTGGAGGGTTGAAAGGATGAACAGAGACCTGAGAAAACTCAAGGAATAGTCAAGGATATGGCAACTTTGTTTCAATGTGAAAAAGTGTAAAATAATGCACTTAGGGAACAGAAACCATGGGGCAGAGTACAAAATGGGTGGAGTGGTATTGAGGACTACCAAGTAAGAAAGCTAGCTGGGACAGGCAGTGCGACAAGGCAGTTGGGAGTGTTAGTGGGAAGCTGGGGTGCATACGGAGTGGTATCACCAGTAGAAGGAGGGAGGTGGTGGTGCCTCTGTATAGATTACTGGTAAGAACCCGCCTAGAGTACTGTATCCAGTTATGGATACTATATCTCCAGAAGGACAACTAAAATGGTGCATGATCTGCACCAAAAGCCTGCGAGGAGAGACTAAAAGGAGCCTGGAATATAGGAAGGAGTGAGCAGGGGGAGTGATAGACACCTTTAAATACCTCACTGGGGTAAATAAGGTACAGGAGGGAAGTATTTTTCAGAAAACAAGCTCAAGAACAAGGGGACATGCTATGAACCTGGGGGGAGGGGTAGATTTTACTTATTCATTTGAATTTTAATGACCGGGTACGCACTCGTGAGACGAAATGTCCCTTTTTCAGCGGCAACCCAGAGTTAGTTACATACAGCGAAGACATAGAGAATGCTGCACCTTACAAAGATTATATAAACATACATAGTAATAGACATGTGAAAGATTAGTTACACGATACAGCAGAGATAAATACATAAAATGTAGTTCATGTTCAGTTACTATGCGTTTTTTATAATACATTGGTATTTATCTACTATTGACATTCCTTTAATAAACTACACATACACAAAGGGTGGGATATTCAAAGGTGTTGCGCATGGCGCAACAGTGTTGCCCCAAGCGAAACCCCTGATGCTCCCTAGTCAAGAGTGCATCAGTAATGCTGGCGCGCGCAGTCGGAGGGCGTGCCCGCGGCGCGCGCGGCACATCCCGATATTCAGCCCAGGATGTACTTGAGCTTATGCTGGTGCAACCTCTACTTGCACCGCACACTGGCGCTAAAGTTGAGCCTAAAATAAAGGAGCAAGGCTGGCCACCCACAGGTGAGCTGCCGTATTGCAGGGTGGAACACGGTAGCCGCCAGCTGTGGGTGGCCACCCGAGCTCCGGAGCCAGGGTCTGTCAGCGTCGCCCCCCGCACCCGACGCAGGCATTGTACTAGAAATATATCCTCGAGGTCCAGTGGATCGCATTCAAGCCCGATCGCGGGCATAGGTATGTGAAAATCAATGGTGGTCCAGCGGTACCCCTCCACCTGCCCACTCAGACCCACCACCCCACCCCCGGTCAGTGCGGGCGGCAGCTCCCCACCTGCAAGCGCCCGCTGACTCGATTGCACAGTATGGCTGTAGCCCATTGTCCATAGCTTGGGCCAATGAGCGTAGACACCGCATCGCACTACGCAGCTCAGATATGTGAATGGATCCATTCTCATATCTAGACTGTGGTACGGTGAGCCGAGTAGTACTCTGCAGCTGGCCTGCTGCCAGACTACCGGGCGACAGCCATACTGTATAACGGGCGGCTTGCGGGAGGGGAGCTGCCACCTGCCGCTGACTGGGGGCAGGTGGCGGGTCTGAGGGCGGGTGGGAGGGGTACGTCGTACCACCAGGATTTTCCACATACCTGTGCCCCATATCGGGCTAAGACACGGTCCACTGGACCACCAGGGGTAATTTCAATTACTATAATTGTATCTGTGCCTGCGATTGGGCTGAAAGCGGTCCACTGGACCACCAGGGATAGCTTAAATCACTTTCATTATACCTATGCCTGCGATCGGGCATTGGGGCACTTTGATGCGATGTGCAGGGGGCGTCGGTCCCCGATGGCTGCAGGGTGCCAGGTGCAAGTCGCCAGGGATCGGCGCACCTGCATGCAGATGGGGCCATAATGACATGCTAATGGCCCCAGTTGTGCCTTGCATGCATTATGACCCCATCTGCATGTTCACCTCTGAATATCGCTTCTGCTGCACCTAGCGCAGCTGTACTTGCGCTGGCGCAGCCCCCTGCTCCTCAGCCATCACTTGCGCTGGCTCAGTGCCACTGCACCTTGCGCAGTCTGCCCAGGCGGCTTCATGGTGCCATGTTCCGGCGGTGCTGAGCGTGGCGCCAGCATGATTGATCGCCAATCCACGCACTGGCGCATGCTAGTTGCGCTGCGCCCGCTTGCGCCCTGCCTGGCGATTTCTGACTATCCCACCCTAGGTATTGATTGGTCATTCGAAGCAAAGTGATCTGCTAAATTAAGAATGACAGTTGTGAGCAGGTTAGGTTTCAAATAACAGTGAGGAAACGGGAGCAGGAGAGGGGTCATGGTCAAGGATGACAGTTACAGGGGGCTGCAGCTCAGAAGAGTGATTTTGGTTTCATTTTAAACTGTGCTAGGGTAGGGCAGTTCAGGATTTCGGGGGGCAGGGAGTTCCATAGATGAGCCCTTACTATTTCATACCAAAGCTTAGGGATGTGTAGCAGTGGGAGGGATACAGTTCTAAGAGGTCTGGTAAACTGCTTGCGTTGTATGATGCCATTGAGACTGGGTGGGGAAGTGGGTTGCAAGAGCTTGTAGGTGAGGCAGTATAGGGAGTAGTGCAGAATGGTTTCAAAAGAGGGCCAACCCAGGGTTGTAAGGACTACGCAATGGCGAGTTCTGGGGGGCGTTCCAGTTGCAAAGTGCCCTATCCTATGATATAGTGTTTAAGCCTGGAGAGAATGGCTTCTCTGACATACTATAGTACAGGGGCACCATGGAATACGAGGGGGAGAAGGGTGCTGCTAGCAGTGGTGTAAAGTGCATCTCTAGTCGGGCAGGGGGAAAAGTTTTTGGTTTAGGATTTTGGTTAGCGCATCCAAATGTGGTTCAGAGGTCATGTTTTGGACCAAGATCATACCTAGATATCAAAAAGTCGGGACCACCTCCAAGTTGTCTCTGGTGCAAGTGGTAAGTTTGAGGAGATGCTGTCTTTTCACGTCAAGATTTTTATGGCTGAATAGCATGGTTTTTGTTTTTTTGGCGTTGAGAATTAGTTGCCAGGAACCAATTTTCTAGAGATCTGAAGTCATTCTCTAGTTGAATATCAATGTGGGCTAGGTCGGAGGAGGATCTGTAGAGTATGGCATTGTTGGCGTGTAGTTATACTGAAGCTCCCCCACAGTTCTGGACTAGTTCATTGATGTATTTTCAGGAGAGATGTTGGGAAGTACTTCTTCACAGAAAGAGTGGTGGATTCCTGGGACAGCTCTTCAGCGGAGATGGAGGGAGCAAAAACAGTGGTGAGGTTCAAGAATGCATGGGACACGCACAAGGGATACATAGTGTAAAGGAAGGGTGGAAGGGAGAAAGAGCTGGAGGTCAAGTAGAGTCTGCAGTGCTACTGTAGATGGTGGAAAAATGGGCAGACTGTGGGCCAAGTGATTGTTTGATTGTTACCTGCCATCAGAGTCTGTTTCTATATTTTCCTCTTTAAACAAAAAAAAAAAAAAGGTATAATGCTGCCCTCCTGCTGCATCAGCAGCAGAACAGTCCACTTTAATGTCCCTGCACAAGACAACTCACGCAGAAGAGGTCCTGCGACTCTGAGCACTGATTGGCTGAATTTATGTGGTTTATATTAACTAGCTAAATAAATCTCAGACCATCACTGCAGTGAACTCAAGCCTTTATATGAAGGTTTTGGCTCTTCCAGGTGCTTGCATAGTAAAGCGCAGTCCAGGATCTAGCCTTTTGATGTTTTTATTATCCTCCTTGGAAGATATGTTTTTTAATACTATTGCCAATAGTTACTTTCCAATAATGCCCTAGGCCTTCTGTGTCTCTATCACACAAATCCATTTCTTGCACCCTGGCAGATAAAGCACTGTCCTAAGCACAACAACTGCAAAGGCTGCTAGCCAGCTGCCACCCTCCCATACAAATTAGAATGCTAAGGAACATCAGCAGGGAGACAAAAAAAAATCTGGTCCTCATAAAAAGGATATTGATTTGATTTGCTCCTCTTTTTAGGAATTAACTTTTTTTTGTTTTGTTTTGTGGAAGTTGCCTTGCCATTGATGATGTGGTAGTAAAAACACATTATCGTGTGTGTTAGCCATGTTAAAACAAAAAAAAAAAAAATATTGCCCATTCTGCTAGGCTCAAGTAAAACTTTTCTTGCAGCTTAAAGGAGAACTGCCTTGAATCTGTGAAAGTCTTTCCTGCAGAAGCTGTATCTGAAACACTGATTCACATTCTAACATACTAAATAGCCAGCAGATTAGGCCCTATGGTCTTTCGAGTCTGCTCGGGATCAGTGCCTACCCAGGTCACCGCGGGACCCCCACCCTCCCTACTGGATCCCCTACCCCCAGCGTGGCTCTGGGATGAACCTTCCCCCTATCCCAGACCTTCTTGAACCCCTCCACAGTTGTAACAGCCACCAGCTCCTCGGGCAGCGCATTCCAGGGCTCCACGACCCTTCAGTGAAGTAGTGTCTCCTTGTTTCTCCACTTAGCCTTCCCCCTACCAGCCTCAATGAGTGTACCTTGGTATCCCCTTCCTCCCACAACTGAAGCACCCCTTCTAGGTTTACCCTGTTCATTCCCTTGAGGTATTTGAAGACCTCGATCATATCCCCTCTGTTCCTCCTCTCCTCCAGCGAGTACAGGTTGAGCTCCTCAAGTCTCTCCCCATAGGGCTTTTCCCCTAGACCTAATATTATCCTGGTCGTCCTCCTCTTGACCCTCTCCAGAAGAGCAATATCCCTCTGTAAGCAAGGACACCAAAACTGCACACAGTATTCAAGGTGCGATCTAACCAGGCAATTGTACAGCGGCATGAGCACCTCTCGGCTCCTTGAGGTACTCCCCCGTCGCTGTGCACCCCAGCATTTTATTTGCTTGGGCCACAGCCCTTCTTCACTGCTTTGTTATTCATTTTGGCATCCACCACCACCCCAAAGTCCTTCTCCCCCCAGAAGCCTGCAGTGCCTCCCCTCCCAAGTTGTATACATGAGCCAGATTTTTGACCCCCAGGTGAAGAACCCTGTATTTCTCAGTGTTGAACTTTAGATCTTACTTCAAGAGGGCTCTTACAGTAAGCAATTACATATAGGACTGACGCCGGCAGGTGGCAGGACCCCACGGAAATATTTCTAGCCAGCAGTCCCTGGCGAGGGACCACCCCC
Source organism: Neoceratodus forsteri (assembly GCA_016271365.2). Classification (NCBI taxonomy): domain Eukaryota; kingdom Metazoa; phylum Chordata; order Ceratodontiformes; family Ceratodontidae; genus Neoceratodus; species Neoceratodus forsteri. The sequence goes on along the minus strand of CM057453.1, from coordinate 457,092,906 downwards.
ACGTCAGGTGACCGGCATCAGGAGACGTCGGTATAAAGGGGTGGTCCTGGACGCTCGCCTTCCAGTTCTTTCCCACCCGTTAGCTCGTTGCAGTGGCTCGCGGAAAAGTTTGTGCTTCGTCAGCCCTTCCTTCATAGGTTCTTTAGCGAAAAAACTCTTTATTTTTTCCACTAACGTCAGTAATAGCATCTGTGTATGTCGTCCCCTACACCCTCCGAGCACAAGAATAAGTGCGATTCGTGCGGCGCCCAACTACCGCACAAGGATGGCCACTCCCTGTGCCTGTTCTGCCTAGGCTCCGATCACCCAGTCGAGAAGTGCCAGCGTTGCCTCAGCTTTAACACAGCTACCCGAAAAAGGCGGCAGCAATCCCTGGAAGCCCATATTCTAAAGAAGAAAATGAGCTCTATGGAGAAGGAGCTTAAAAAACTGAGGCAGGCGTCCACTTCCCCCGGAGGCCATCGGAAGAAGAAGGACAAGGAGAGGCACCGGGACAAGGCTACTCCACCGCGTCTCCTCGGGAGTCGCTGGGGCCTGAGTAACATCCTCTCCGGGGATGGCTCTCGGCCGGCGCCTCAGAGGTTTTGAGGCGGCGTTGCCCTGCCCGTCTGGCTCGCGCTCGGGCCTTGCGGGTGCCTCCGGGCAGTTGGAGGCCTCCGCCCTTGGTTCGGCCGCAGGCTCGCGGCCTACCACTGTGGGCGACTCTGGTAAGCCGTGCGTCAGCTCCTCTGATGTCTGCCCGGAGAGGGCTGGTAAGACGTCCGACCCTCCAGGGTGACGCGCGGCCTCCTCTCCACCGGACCAGGCCGATATCTCTTCTCAGCCTGTCTCCGGTGACAGCTCTCGCACGTCGGCTTGTCCGGCCGGCGAAGGAACCGACAGTGGACCCCCCCCCAATGTCCGTCGTTCCCGGTTCCCCGCAGCCTTCACTGCTGTCTGGGGAACCAGAGTCCCCCCAACCTGAACCCGGGAACTTTTCCCCTCCATACCTGGGCGAAGCTGGGGATCTTTTGCCTCCGTCAGTCCTTCCTCCATCTGGAGCGCCGGACCTGACGTCGGCTTCCCGGACACCGGCTCCGACGCCGGCATCTCCAACGTCAGTACCTCCGGCGCCAGGGCCTCTGCCGTCGGCCCTGACGTTGGCCTTACCGACTCCAGGAGATATGCTGCTCCCATCGGGCCCTCCGGACTCTCCACTCACGGACCCGCCCGTGAGGTTCCGGCGGGCCGTCTGCTCGGCAGCCCCGGCTCCCGGGTATCCTCCATCTTATTGACGCCCAGTGTGCCGAGAGCGATCATTATCCGGCGCCCACAGTACCAACGCGGGCTTCCAACACTGCAGTACTCGACACCTGGCTACCCGCAGCCGGGTTTTGGATACGCTCCATACGGGTATAACCCGTATCCTTATCCCCCACCTCCTCCTTCTCCACCGCCCTCGCAGCCACCAGTGGACCTGCAGGAGACTCTGGCCTCCTGGTGGGCTGAGGCCAAGGCTCAGCTTACCAAAGAGATCGAGAGCCGCCTTCTGGCGACGGTGCCGTCCCAGGTTCCCATACGCCCCAGGCAGCACGCTCCCTCACCACCTCCGGACTCCAGGGTTCCTCTGTCTGGATCCAGAGAAGGGCAGGACACGCTTCCCTGGGGACTCCTCAAGGGGTCCATTTCTGCCCCAGGTCGGGAAAGGGAGTCTTTCTCTTCTTCATACTCCTCTTCACTCTCGGACTCTTCCGACGGCTGCTCCGAGAGAGACGACGGGCCTCTCTCTCCGTCGAAGCCCCAGCCAAGGACTCCTCCGAAGTCTCCTCCGGAGGATCCTTCTTTTACTGAGTTGCTTAGGAAAATCTAGGAGGTTCATCAGTGGCACTCCCTGGAACCAGATCCTCAGCGTCTGAAACTCGCTGAACATCTGGATCTGCCCGTGACAGCTCCTGCCTCGGTGCCACCCTGGATAGAGCCTCACGCCGACCTTGTCACCACAATATGGAAACAGCCGTCAGCCTTAGCTCCACTTCCTAGGAAGTCGAACTGGCCATATCAGGCTCCAGAGGGTGTTGATTTCCTGGATTCTCACCCTCGTGCCGACTCTGTCGTGATTAGCGCCACTCACGGCCGGTTGGCAAACCCAAAACATCTTAGCTAGTCACCTCCTGATAAGGAATCTCGCCTTCTGGACCAGTATGGAAGAAAAATTTACGCTTCCTCCACACTGGGGATTAGGGCCCTGAACTATGTCAGCCACATGGGGGACTACCAGAAGGCCATCCTTAGTCAGGCGGAAGCCAAGCTGGACTCCTTGCCTGACTCCCAAGTCAAGCAGGAGTTGGCTGATCTTGTCCGCTCTGCTCGTTCGGCCAGTCGACGCATGCTACGTGCGACATACGACGCAGTGGACACTGCTGGGCAGAGCTCAGCTTTCACTGTAGGCCTACGGCGTCATGCTTGGCTCCGCGTGTCAGGTTTGGTCCCGGAGGTGCAATCTGCTATCCAGGAAGCACCCTTCCGGGGATCGGTGCTTTTCGGGGGTGATGTCAAGGACATCATTACCGATTTGTAAGAGAAGGGGACGGCTCTGAAGTCAGTTGATTCCATGTACCGTCCGCATCAGCAGCAGTGCCGTCCCTTTCGCAGACGGAATCGGCCAAAGGCGAAACCCCAGGGAAGGTGGGCCACAAAACGCTGGTCCCCCGCGGCTGCTAAGCCCCCCCACCCAAAAAAGAAGCGGGTGCTTCAGGTGTGGTGCTGCCCCACGCCACCTGACTCCTTTCCTCTCCCACTGCCTCCGGACTCCCCGGAGGAACCGGTAGGAGGGAGGTTTTCCCTACACCTTCCGGGATGGGAGAGGATAACCACGGATTCTTGGGTGCTCCAGCTCATAGCAGAAGGACACTCCATAGAGTTTCTTCAGAAACCACCCTGCCACCCCCCTCTGAAGTAGTTGTATTCACGGGAACATCTTCCTTTGGTCCAGGAGGAAATTTCGGCTCTTCTGCCGAAGCAAGCGATAGAGCCCGTCCCCCTTCATCTTCAGGGGATGGGTTACTATTCCTGTTTCTTCCTGGTCCCAAAGAAGACTGGAGATCTCAGACCAATTTTAGATCTCAGCTCCCTGAATCTTTATGTAGAGAACAAAAGGTTCAAGATGCTCTCTTTGCAGACCCTTCTGCCCCTCCTCCGGCCGGGTCAATGGCTTTGTGCTCTGGATATGCAGGATGCTTATCTGCACATTCCCATTCACCCATCTCATCCCAAATACCTTCATTTTGCGTTCCAGGGGGACCACTGCCAGTTCAAGGCGCTCCTGTTTGGTCTGTCCTTGGGCCTCCCCCACCAAGTATTTACCAAATGCCTGGCAGTGGTGGTGGCCCACCTGCGTACCAAGGGAGTACAGGTTTTCCCTTACCTGGACGACTGGCTTCTGACGGCCTTGTCCAGGGAGGAACTCCTGCGTTTCCTCTCCCTTACCCAGCAGGTTTTTGCCTGCCTGGGTATTACCATCAACCATTCCAAGTCTCATCTGGACCCATCCCAGAGGCTACAGTTTATTGGGGCGATCCTCGATACGTCCATGGGCAAGGCCTTCCTGCCTCCGGACAGGGCGGCCTCCCTTCAGACCCAGATAAATCTGTTGTCCGACCGCAGGATGGTCTCTGCGAGATCGGTCCTTCGCCTTCTTGGGCTCATAGCGGCTGCTATCCCGACAGTCCCTCGCGCTTGACTTCACATGAGGATCTCTCAGTGGACTCTGCGCTGTCAGTGGGATCAGCTAGTGGACGACCTAGATCACTCAGTTCTGATCTCCTTGCCATGATGCGAGACTTGCAGTGGTGGATGGTTCGAGAGAACCTGTTTCGGGGGGGTTCCTTTCTTTCATCCTCCCCCCTCCCACAATGTAACCACAGACGCCTCAGGCGAAGGTTGGGGAGCCCATTTAGGCCCTCATCGGACCCAGGACTCCTGGTCCAGGCTAGAACAAGCTCTCCACATCAATGTGCTCGAGCTTCGGGCAGATGTATGCTCTCCAAGCCCTTCACCAATACATCCTTCCCGGCCACCTAGCCATTCAGACGGACATCATGTGCGTGGCGTGGTACATCAACAAGCAGGGAGGGACTCTGTCCTACCCTCTATGCAGGGAGGCAATGAGGGTTTGGGATTGGGCAACACAACACAACCTTCACCTCACGGTGATTCACATTCCCAGGAGTCGACAACACCCTGGCAGACAAGCTAAGTCGCTCTTCTGCTCTGACTCATGAGTGGGAACTGGATCAAGGGGTCCTAGACAATATCTTCCAACTTTGGGGAACATCTCAGGTTGACCTGTTCGCACCCCCTGTAAATGCAAATCTTCCCATCTTCTGCTCGCTCGTTTCAGAGTGAGGCGCTTTTTGGAGCGACGCTCTTTCTCTAGACTAGAAGGACCGATTCATCTATGCCTTTCCCCCAATTCCTCATATCCCACGAGTCTTGCAGAAACTAACTTCAGAAGGAGCGAGAATGATTTTGATCACTCCTTTCTGGCCCAGGCAAATCTGGTTCTCTCTTCTACAACAATAATCAGAGGATCCTCCTCTTCCCTCTTCCTCTATGTCGAGGTTTGTTGACCCAGGATCAGGGGACCCTGGTCCATCCAGGCCTCAAATCCCTTCAACTGCATGCATGGCTCCTGCAGACCTAGCCCAATCCTGTTTTGGAGTGTCTCCCAAAGTGGCGGAGATTTTAGTGGAGGCCAGAAAACCCTCCACCAGATCCACTTATGCCATGAAGTGGAAAAGATTCACTATTTGGGCTGCTTCCAAGAACATGGAACCTTTCTCCTGTTCAGCAGGGCTTCTGCTGGAGTATGTACGTCATCTGTTTGACCTGGGTCTCGGCCATTCCTCTCTGAAGGGACACATTTCGGCCTATCATGTTCCTTTCGCAAACAAGGCCGTTGCTCAACTGGAGGTCTCCAAGACCTTTCTCAAAGGGTTCTCCATCTGAGGCCCCCATCCGATCTCTGCCCCTCCCCCGGACTTGAACTTTGTTCTTGAGAAACTTACCCTTCCTCCCTTCGCACCTGCAGCTTCTACGGATTTGAAGTTTCTTTCGTGGAAGACTCTCTTCTTGGTGGCCGTCACTTCGGCTCGAAGATTCTCCGAGCTCCAGGCCCTGATGTGTTAAATCCCTTACTTGATTTTTCACAAGGAACGAGTTGCTCTTCGCACGAATCCTAAGTTTCTACCTAAAGTAGTAGCTGAGTCTACCTTAAATCAGTCCATAGAGCTACCTGCCTTTTTTACGAAGTACTCTCATCAAGGGGAATATTTACTCCATACTATGGATGTTCACCGGATTCTGAGATGATACACCAACAGGACGAAGGATCTTAGAAAGACTGATCAGTTGTTAGTCTCTTTTGCTCACAAAAGGGAAGGCAGTGCTGTTTCCAAGCAATGCCTGTCTAAGTGGTTGGCTCATTGCATCACTTTCTGTTATGACAAATACCACAAGACCCTCCTGGGTCAAGACAGAGGCCACTCCACAAGAGGAGTGGCTGCCTCTGTGGCTTGTTTCAAGAATGTGTCTGTGGCAGACATCTGCACTGCCGCCACCTGGACTTCCATCCATACCTTTATGAAACACAACAGTTTGGATGTTGCCTCTTGCCGTAGAGCAGTCTTCGGGCTAGCTGTTTTGCAAGTCCTCCTATCTTGAGGTTTGCACTGCTACAACTGCTTCTTGGAGTAGTTTTCCTCCTCCCGGTGCCTTTCTTTGTTCCAGACTGCTTGGGATTCAGTCCTATATGTAATTGCCTACTGCAAGAGCCCTCTCAAAGTAAGATAGTACAGTTACGTAAGAACTTACCGTAACAGTAGATCTTCGAGAGAGGGTCTTGCAGTAGGTTATACCTTCCCGCCCTCCATCCCCCTAGGCTTTTTCAACTCGTTTTCCATTGAGGGAAATATCCGCTCCTCTGTCGTCTGGCCTCTTTCGGCCTGTGGTGGGAAAGGCTGGAAGGCGGGCGTTCGGGTCCACCCCTTTATACCATCTCCTGACGCCGGTCACCTGACGTGGGGGCGGTCCATCGCCAGGGACTGCTAGCCAGAAATTTTTCCATGGGTTCCTGCCGCCTGCCGGCGTCAGTCCTATCTGTAATTACCTACTGCAAGAGCCTCTCTCGAAGATCTACTGTTACGGTAAGTTCTTACATAACTGTACTTTTCCAGGTGCGTGACCACCTCCCCAGGGCCCCCTGGAGATCTAACTTTGCCTCCTCCCCATCCACCACTGCCCACAGCTTCGAGTCATCAGCAAAGAGGCTCATCCCTGCTCCTGATATCACTTCTGATGTCTGAGATATAGACGTTAAACAGGAGTGGGCTCAGTACCGATCCCTCTGGGACCCTGCTAATGACTCTTCTGGGGATGAGAACTCTTTCCCAAAGCCATCGCTTTCTGTACATGCCCCACCAGCCAGATTCCTAGCCACCTGACCATCTGCCCCCCCATATCCCTCAGCTTCTCCAGCAGCCCGGGATGTGGCACCGAGTCAAACGCCTTGCTGAAGTCCAGAGAGAGGACATCCACTGCCCTGATCCAGCGCGCTCATCACCCCTTCATAGAACTCCACCAGGTTAGTCTGACACGATCTGCCCTTAACAAAGCCATGTTGGTGGTCATCTAGGGGTCCCATGCCTTCAGAACCCCCTCCAGCCTCTCTTTCAAGATGACCTCTGGGGGCGCTGTTGAGCGCCCAGCAGAAGGCAGCAAGTTTTTGGAAGCTGTGGTTCCAGCAGATTATGAAAGTAATAAATTTTATTTCATCGCCTTCTACCCGGCTCCTTCGCATCCGATAAACTTCTGATCCCCTACTGAAAATAAAATGGGTCAAACGAAAGGAACTGCAGCCGCTTCTGCGGAAGATTTTCAGCCATGAGGCCGGAGGGATGGTGGGCCTGCTCGCAGTGGAGCAGCAGGAGCCTCTGATTCTAGCGAGATCGAAACTGTGTCTCTGGTCACGGTCAACGATACAGTGCTGCAATTGGTGCGAACGGTTCAAGAGTTGGACCATAAATTTGATCAACTGACACCGAGGGTTGCAGCTCTGGAAACGCAAGTGGACTTAATTAAACAGTCAGTTGTAAACTAGAGGGTAACCTAAACAAAACGATGGATGTAGCTACAAAATTGATAGGAGAAAATGGTCGGCTGCGCCAACATCTGGACGTCCTGGAGAACCAAGTGCGGGAGAGGAATATACAAATCCTGGGGCTCCCAGAATCGGCTGAAGGGGAAGACCCTCTGGACTTTGCCCGAACCTTTCTGCTGGGAATACTTGCATTCGAGGAGGAGGATCCACCATTGTCCCTGGAGAGGGCCTATAGGCTCTTTTCTTGCAGGGTGCCAAATGGAAATATCGACCGTCGCACGCTGGTGGTGATTTGTACAGGTGTGGGCGACAGGGATCGCATATTAGCTGCAGCACGCTGTCTACGTCGGCTGCGATATGGTGAATCACAATTATCCATCTTTCTGTACTTGGCTTTTGGTACTAGGCAGCGGTGTAAACTATTTGATGGGATCAGGGCCTGCCTGAGAAAATTCAAGATTCAACACCAGCTCTTGTATCCAGCCAGGTTCCGTGTCTCGTGGAACAATAAGGTCCATCAAATCAACGAACCGAAAGACGCGGAGAAGCTTTTGGACATTATTGAGCAGGATGGATCTCAGGAGAATGAAGAGACAGGAGAGTGACTATGGCTCATATTGCTAATAGGATTTGTACTGTGATACCTTTCTATACAGCACTGTTTAAATCTGTTAAAATTAATCTGGGAGTTATATAAGGGAGGTGTATGGTGGGGTAATTTTTGTTATGTCTGTACTGGCCCCAATGTACTGAGGCTCGCATTATAGAACTTTACTTGCAAATATTAAATGTGGATCTGAACTATTTTTCACCGTAGAGGGACCTGTTTTTAGAATTTTGCCTGTCCTATTCTCTTTTACTAAAATATTCCATGTACCACCCAGATTATGATCTTTATTAACGATGTTTGTTGCTAAGGGGGTTTCAAGGTTGCAGTGGGAGTTTTGCTATGTACTTTTTTTTTTCCTCTCATTTTACTTTTTTACTAAATTGGAAGCTGGGAGAAGGGGATCTTAGCTTGAAATGAAGGGTATACATGTTATTCTGTACTAGAACTATTATATAACTGTACATTTAATACCCTACAGGGGGAATTGAGGGCTGGCTCGCGCACTGTTGGGTCCCTATTGAGGGACTAGCAAGTGTCTGTTTCCCTCTGGGGGTTCTTCTTGGGCTGTAGACCTTCGGATTTACTTTGGATATAACAAAGGGTAATTCCTCCATGTGAGAGAGAATTTAATAGGGGTGATTCTTGTTAATTGTGATATGCTTCTTCTTATTGTAATTTGTTTACAATATTAACCTAAATGTGTATGTTTTCTGTAAGTGAACTCTTGCTGAAAGCTCAATAAAAATATAATACAAGAAAGAAAAAGATGACCTCCATCACCTTGCCCACTACTGACTTCAAGTTAACTGGCCTATAGTTTCCTGGCTCCTCTCGCGAGCCGCCCTTTTGTATAGGCATGATATGGGCCATTGTGCAGTCTTGAGGCACCCACCCTGTCTGAAGGGAGGAGTTAAAAAGGTTCGCCAGGGGTACAGCCAGGGTATCAGCCAGTCCCTTAAGCACCCTGGGATGGATCCCATCTGGGCCCGGTGCTTTTTTTCTGCTCTTAGGGCCATGAGTGCTTCCCACACCCTCCCACTGGAGATTTCAACATCCATTGTCCTGACTTCATTTGCCGGTTGTCCCCCCCCCCCCCAAATCCTTCTTGGAGAAGACCGAGGCAAAAAAAAGGTCGTTTAGTACCTCTGCCTGCTCCTCTGCCTCTCCACCCACCCACTCTCTGTCAGTCTACTAATCTGCCCCTTCCCTTTTCTTCTTTCTCTGATATACCTGAAGAACCCTTTTACTCCCCCAAATCCCATGTGCCAGTCTTGGCTCTGCCCCATGCTCCAGCAACCTCACCACCCTGGAGCCCTCCTGACTGTTGTATCATACTCCCCTTGAGATGTAGCCCCCCCGAGAACGTTTGTATTGGCTATAAGCAGCCTTTTTCTCTCTCACCACATCCTGGACCTCTTTTGTCCACCAGCTCAGCCTCTTAGCTTTTCCCTACTTGCATGTCTCCTACGTGCAGACTTTAGTAGCCTCCATTCTGCTGCTGTTCTGTTTTACTGGCCTTATAGTAAATTCAGTAGGCAGTTCTGATTTACACTATGGTGGCCAGTACCATTTTAAAACTGTATAATGTAGTTTATGTCCTCGTTTAATTTGCATTTTTATTATACTGTATCCTAAAAAACTACTATAGATGGACCTCTGCTGCTACAAGCCCCAGGTGTGACGGAGAACTATGTAGGATCCCGTTCCTCTCACCTGCCACTGTGGTTCCCCTAGACCCAGTCTCCCATAGGGTTGTCATGATAACATGATATGACGATATATCACAATAATTACAACTGATGATAATTGCAATGTTGTTTTACAACGATACATTATCATACAGCACAATATACCGCAATATACAGTGATAGTGCCTCAGCTTGCTTTTCCAGTAACTCGTCCCTTTCCAGGGGCAGCCATGATTCCTGATTCCCCTCCATCCTCCTATCAGATTTTTACTATTTTTCCTTAAAATTAGAAATGCAGTGCCAGCCTTTTGGCATGGAGTTTTGAGGCCCTGAGCGCCTAACCTGTTGTCAGGTTCAGGAATATACCTGGGTCCCTCAAGGGCTGGCTGCATGAAGGAGGACTGAACATCCATTGACGGCTCTCCTTCTTTGGGGAAGGGGGACAACGCAAGCCGCTGCTTGGTCACCATCTAGCGGAGGCTGGATGACACAGCAGTAACAGCCTTCTGACTGTTTGGGTGCAGGCGCTGGGGCTGAGTATGTGCAACATCTTTGTCACACTTTTTTAAAAATATTTAAAGACGCAAAACATTTTTTGGTTACATAAGCGAATTGAAAAAGATCTAGGGAGGGATAGTAAGGTTGAAAGGGGAAGGAGGGGCTTGTGTGGAAGAGGACCGACAAAAAGTAGACATACTGAACAAGTTATTCAGTTCAGTATTTGCGGAGGCAGGTAGTGGGCCTGTGATAAAAGACAGGGGCATTAAGGGACGGGAGGTGGACACTAGCCCCTTTACAGAGGCAAGAGTCCTAAGGGAACTGTCACAGTTAAAAGTAAACAAGGCAGTGGGACCAGTTGGGGTGCACCCCATGTTATTGAGGGAGCTGAAGGAGGAACTGGCTGCTCCTCTGACAGCCATGTTCAACCTGTCACTAAAAACAGGAGAGCTAATGGGAGACTGGAGAAGCACTGATGTAGTCCCACTCCAAAAAAGTGGAAGCAAAGAGGAGGCAAGAAACTATAGGCCTGTCAGCCTGACTTCGGTAGTGGGCAAAGTAATGGAATCACTACTGAAGGAAAGGATTGGGGAATACCTTGTTACCAGTGGACTACAGGATCCAAGGCAACATGGTTTCACAGGCTGAGGTCTTGCCAGACAAACCTGATCAAGTTCTTTGATTAGATAACCAAGGAAGTGGATAAGGGGGGAGCAGTTGACACGGCCTACCTGGATTTCAGTAAGGCCTTCAACGCTGTTCCACATAGCTGTAGACCTGCTGGTGAGCAAGCCGAGAAGCCTAGCAGTAGGCCCTAAAGTAGTAACATGGGTAGTGAGCTGCCTAGGCAATAGGAGTCAGAGGGTGGTGGTAATTGGCACCCACGCTGGAGAAGGAAAAGTGACCAGTGGGGTGCCACAAGGGTCAGTACTAAGCCCAGCCCTCTTCAGTGTCTTTATTAGCTACATTGCAGAAGGACTGAAAGGGAAGGAATGCCTGTTCACAGATGACACAAAAATCTGCAACAGAGTTGACATACGGGGAGGGGGAAGGGGGGACATGAGGGAAGATCTAAAAAAGCTGGAAGAATGGTCATAAGCTTGGCAGCTTGGTTTCAGAGCAAAAAAGTGCAAAATCATGCACTTGGGGCTCTGAAACCGGGGGCAACGTACCAAATGGGAAAAGTACTAGCAATCGCAAAACAAGAAAGGGGCCTGGGGGTAATCATTACTGATGACCTGAAGGTAGCTAAACAGTGTGACAAGGAAGTGGGAAAGGCTAGCGGGATGCTTGGATGCATAGTCGGGGGGTATCACCAGCAGAAAGAGGGAGGTAATAATACCCCTGTATCAGTCACTGGTGAGACCCCACCTCAAGTACAGTGTACAGTTCTGGAGGCCCCACCTCCGAAAGGACATTGACAGGGTGGAGGTGGTACAGAGGAGGACAACCAAACTAGTGCAGGGCCTGCACCAGAAGCCCTATGAAGAAAGGTTTAAGGAATTAAATATGTATTCCCTAGAATGAAGCAGGGAAAGGGGGGATATGATTGAAATATTCAGATAACTCAGAGGTATAAACAAGGTACAGGGAGGGAGCATTTTCCATCAAGGGCAAAGGATCACACTATGAAGCGGGGGGGGGGCTGAGAGGAAATGTGAGGAAGTACTTCTTCACGGAAAGGGTAGTGGATGCTTGGACAGCCTCCCAGTGGAGGTCGTGGGGACTAAAAATGGTTACAGGGTTCGAGAATGCATTGGATAGACACAAGGGGATCTTAAAAATAAGGCAGGGGATGATGAAAACCGGAGGCCGAGTAGGGTCTGTGGTGGCACAGTAGGTAGGGAAAATAGGGCAGACGGCAGACTAGGTGGGCCAAGAGGTCCTTATTTGCTGACACCTTCTATATTATGTTTCTGTGTTTCACACACCTGCACCATCGCACATATACCAGCCTTGGGGACGGGAAAAAGAAACATTGGGGAGGGGGGGAGATATGTGCACTAGTCGACTTACTTACATTGAAACATAGAAACTGATGGCAGATAAGTACCACTTGGCACACCAGTGGAGGTCATGGGGGCTAAATTGGTCACAGGATTTAAGAATGCATAGGATAGACACAAGGGAATCTGAGGCAAGAGGTGGGTACAAGCCGTAGTCCAAGTAGGGTCTCCGGAGGCATTATAGATAGGGAATTTAGGGCAGAATAGGTGTGTCATGTGGTCTGTATCTGCCAACAGCTTCTGCGTTTCTGCCTAGTCTGCCCTTTTTCCCTACCTCCTTTCTTAGAGCTCTAGTAATTTTTTCCACCAGCATCCCCAGGCATCTACCCTTTGCAGATTTTTGTGTCCTCTGCAAAAAGGCATACCGTCCCTTCTGGTCCCTCTGCAGTGTCGCTAATGAAGACATTAAAGAGGATTGGTCCCAGTACTAATTCTTGTGGCACCCCACTGGTCACCCTGCCTTCCTCGGAGTGAGCTCTGTTTACCACTACCCTTTGTCGTCTATCCTGTGACCAATTTTTTACCCAGTTTACCACCTTTGGACCCACTCCCAGGCTACCCAGCTTGTTTACAAGTCTCCTGTGTGGCACGGTGTTGAAGGCCTTACTGAAATCTAGGTAGGCCAAATCCAAGGCTCCACCCTGATTGAATTCCCTGGTCACCCCATCAAAGAAATCTATCAGATTTGTTTGACATGACTTCCCTCTTGGGAATCCATGCTGCATCAGATTCTGTAAGCCACTGGATTCAAGATATTACACAATCCTTTCCTTCGGTAGTGATTTTCTTCAGTGGTACATAATGACGAACAGGAGCCCTCGGACATCTCCCCATGTTGATCCCCACTGGTGAGACAGTGAGGAGAGTGGTGGTTGGGGGCACCAGGACACCCGAAGGCTGGAACTGGTGGGGACTATGTCCAAACGGCTATATGGGGAACTTTTTTTCCTTTGAATTCTGCTGATTATTGTGATAATATATCGTGATACTAAAAATTTGATATCGTGACATCCCTAGTCTCCTACACAGTTAAACATCTGATTATAGATGTCAAACTTCTGCCCCACCACGCAGGACCCTCTCTCTCATAAGATGAAGTTTATCACCCTTGAGCAGGCTTCCATTCCAGAAGTCCCCCCAATCTTCCACAAAGTGATACTGTATCTCTTTTCCTGACACCGTCCCTTAAGCCATCCATTAAAGTCCTCTATTACATCACTCCGTATCCTATCCTGCTTCCCTTCCCTGCACCGCGCACAGAGGACTTTGGAAAAGACCAGGGAGGCTTGAGTATGTTGTCAGTCTGTGTCCCACAGTCTATGGAAGTTCCGCTTCACCATCTCCACCCAACTGGTTTGCCAGATCATTGGTACCCTTGTGTATCAGCACCCCAGTTCCCCAGCTCCCTCTCCATCATCCTGCCTATCCTGTCTAAATCCTGGGTGGCCAGTACCCCAGGTAGACACCAGACCATCCCTCTCCCGTCCAACTCCCTCTCTACCCCCCAATCATTGAGTCTCCTACCACTAAGACTCTCCCAGTAGACTTGCTTCCCCTTGGGTGTCTCCATGTTATCCTGCCCTTTCCCATCGATTAACTCAGAGTCTCCCCTAACAGAGTCTGGGGCTGGCAGTATAGCCTAGAGGTTAGAGTAACGAGCTATGAATGAGCTTGGTACATCCAGCAGACCTGGGGTTCGATTCGCTCAACCTCCACTTGCATGCTGTGTGACTCTGAGCAAGTCACTTAACCTCCCAGTGCTCCCAGGTCACCTCTGAAAACGGGCACTTGTGAATAGTGGGCCTTACCCGATTACGAAAGAGTCAGGTGCCTGAACCTCCACTAGAAGTGCGAAGCAATTCACCATCTGGATGATGAGGGGCTGGACAACCTCCTTAAGGCTACCCTGCTGTCTTCCCCCTCTCCAGCACGCTCCCACCACCCCCCCAAGACCAGTGGGTCTCTGGGGGAGTGGGGGGCTCCAGCTGAGCTGATGATGCATCTGTGATATTTCTGTCCTTGCTGCTACCAGCTGAATGTGGAACTCCGCCATAGTCATGCAGATGGGGCAGTGCCCCCTCCTCAGAGCATATCCTTAGAGAAGAGTGCCCCTCAACTGACTGCATCCCCTCTGAAACCCATCCCCATAAAGACATGTACTAAACAGGTGACTAACTTAATTTGTGGTGCTCACCCTCGTGGGGTGTAGCAGAAGACTCACCTAAAGCACTGAAAACAGGGATAAAACTACCATGAAATGTTCACCCAGATGAGATTTAGCTGAAGGCTCGGCCAAAGTACTGAAAACAGGGATAAAAGTACCACATAACGTTCACCCAGGTAAGGTGTAGCTGTAGTCTTAGCTATATAGCATGTACAGACTACCTTGTAGTGCTCACCTAGTTAAGGTAAAGTTGAAGAATTAACTATAGCACAAAAAAAAACTGCAGTTAAAGCAATACTAGCTAAAACATAGAGCAGAGATATGAACTCAACTTTACAGATAGATTATAGCTAGGACATAGTAGTAATAGTATGCGCCGCCCCAGACAATATCCCCACAAACAATACAGTTAACTGCTCATATACAGTTTTACCAGGGGTAAGAGGGGCATAGTTCTTTGCTGCTGGCTAACTCCTGGGAATTGTTAGCAAATCACCAGACTTTGTGCTGCACATGCAGTCCACCAACAATTTTCAGTGATGCAATTTAAAAAAAAACCAAGTCTCCCAGACTTTCGTAGCACCCTATCCCAACTTGCTCCCCTGGCCCTAACCAGAATCATAATGAATCTCCTTTCCCCCACTCACTCAGTGGCACCCAATCCCCCCTAGCCTCGGAAAACGAATCGATAAAACATCTCTTCCATCACATCTCCTTAACAACACCAGCTCTCACCCTGGTCAAAAACAATAACACATTTCCTCCCCCCATCCACACACCACACACCCACCCCCATGCGATCCACAAAATAGATACGGGGGCTGCCTGGTGACACAGAGGGCTGAGGTGCCGGGCACCTTACCTCTCACCATGCTGGTGACCAGAGTTCAGGAACAAGCTCAGGTTGCCAGCGGTCAGCTGGGGCGGGAGAGGATTGAGCATCTGATAAACCGTTCTGCTCTCCCAGGGTGGGGAGACATGTTGCCCTAGCCATAGATTGCTATGTGCTGAAGGCGGGGGTCTAACGAACCCCTGCCCACCTACCTCTAGTGCATGCTGCTGAGCAGGACTTTTGGACTGGGGGTAGCCTTCCTCCTCCGTCCCTGTCACAGGGAGAAGGCTATGGGGGGGGGGAGATTCCCCAGACCAGGTAGGTCCCTGAGGCAACAGACATTGGTCGGGGGAGGTGGAACAGTGGTGAACAGCTGCTCCCAGTTATCAGGAAAAAAAAAAAAATGTATGCAAGAACTGTGGTGAAGAGGGGGTGGTGACTGCCACAGACCCTTCTTTCACCACCTTGGCCAGCTGCCCAGATGACAGTGAAATCCTCCCAGAACCACAAAGGCTGGTAGGTGGCTCCATATCTCGTTATGGAAAAATATTGTCACGCAGAAATTGATGGGGGGGGGAGAAGGAGGTGGCCTCTGAATGGAATACCATCAGCATGCTGAGATGCTTGAGAATCATGGCAGCTGACACCAAGTCACTTAAAGTGGAAACACACTTAAGAAGTAGGATGTGGGTGGGGACAAAACCAGGAAACTAAATCACCATTGGAAGTAGAATGACAGAAGGGCGTGCCTCTACCCACATCTGCCGGGTACTTAAGAGCAGGCTTGGTGATTCTGTACACCATCCTGGAGTATGCTGAAAGAGGGACAGCTGGAAATGGGTAAGTTTGTGGGCAAGGAATTAAGAGGTACCACAGCAACTAGGAAGAAGACTCCAGACTGGAGCTGAGTCATGGCACCATCAAGAAATAGGTACAGTGATGATAAACAAAGTTGATTTGATTTTAAAAAAAAAAAAAAAAAAAAAAAGGCTCATCAGGTGTTCCCTGTTCCTGTTGTCCTTGCCAGTCTAACATACTAAAACGCCAGCAGAATAGGCCTAATGTTCTTTCGAGTCTGCTCGATTTTCAGCACCTGCACTGAGGGCCGATTTTGGTGTCTCTCCCCCCCCCCCCCTTGGATTATACTGTTCCCAGTCCAGATGTTCCACCTGTATTGAGCCTGGTCAGATTTACTCTCCTTGTACCTGTCCCATCCCCTCTTAAACCTGTCCACAGTCTACACCTCTACCAGCTCCCTGGGCAGTGCATTCCATGGCTCCACCACCCTTTCAATGAAATAACTCCTCCTCCTCCTCTTCCCTCTGAGCCTGCCCCTTCCAGCTTACACCCCGTGACCTCTCGTTGCCCCACCCTCCTTCCTTTGGAGCACCCTGACTGGGCCTCCCTTATTAATCCCTTTCATGTACTTAAAGACCTCTATCATGTCTCCTGTCCCTCCTCTCCTCCAGGGTGTACATGTCGAGCTCCTTGAGCTTCTCCTCATGTCTGATCACTGTCCACCAGGACCATATCCAGTGTCCAGGCCTCCCTAGTTGGCTCACCCACCAGTTGTGTCAGAAACGCATCCTGGAAGACATCCAGCAGCCTCTGCTCCTTGGCCACTGGTGACATCATAGTCCCCCAGTCTGTTCCTGGCATGTTGAGGTCCCCCATTACCTCTACCCTTCCCTTTCCCAATCTACAGTGTCCCTCGAGATTTGCCACCAGACTTTCTTCCAGAACCTCTGCCAGTGCTGGTGGTCTGTATACCACTCCGACCTTTACTCTTTTACACCCCTGCATCAGCAAGGTGACCCAAATAGCCTCCACGTTCCCCTCTGCCTCCTCCGCCCCTCCAATACCCATGCCATTTCTGACTAAAAGTACTACACCCCCCCTTCCCTTCCCCCATCTTTTCTGAACATAGTGTAGCCCTCCAGATTTAGGTCCCACTCGTGCCCTTGAGTGGCCCAGGTCTCAGTGACTGCTGCCACATCTACCTCCCCCCTCAACTAGCATCGCCTGGAGCGCAGGCATTTTATTTCCTAAGCTCCTTGCATTTATCTGGAACACTCTCCATTCCTTTTCCCTCCTCTCCTTCCCCCCCCTTGAGCTCCTGTTATTCAGCTCCTTCACCCTACCTGGTGACCCATTTCCATATCTCTCTAGCCCCCTAGAGGAGTGGAGACCATGTCCCTCATTTATCGTACCTACTGGCACTGTCCCTTTTTTGATCCCGCCCCCTTCACAAGTTTAAACCCCACCTTTCACTGATGAACCCAGCTAGTTTGAGCTTAAGGATTTCCTTCCCCTCCAAATTAAGATGGAGCCTGTCCCTAGTGTACAGCCCCTTATCCTCCCAGGTCTCCCCTAGTCCCCCACCAGGCCATACCCCAATTCCCCCACACCACTCCCTAAGCCACTGATTTCTCTCCCTAATCATCATCTTGTTTTCCCCACTAGCCCTTGGCACCAGCAGGATTTCCGAAAAGGAGATCTTACAACCTGTGGAAAGGCATACTCTGGCCAACTCCTGGAACCTTGCCTGAATTTCTAGTTCACTATTACCATTTCAAACAACATGAAGTCTTGCTATATTATAGACATTAGCAGTTTGATCCAGCTCTAGAATTGCCCCGGAGTGCAATGGTTAAAACCATTCCAAAATAGAATTTTGGCACGAGAGCAGCTCTATCTGTGTCATTTCAAACTTGAACTGTCAGATTCTTTACTCCGCCTCAGTGAACAGTCGCCTCGAGATTTCTCCTTCTGCTCGTTCATTTCGGTTTAAAAAGTGTTTTCTTAGTTGGATTTAACCAAGAATAGTTTTATTTTAACCGAAAACCGCTCGGTTCAAGCTCTATCTGTGGTAACCGTAAGTAAATGAAGGTTTTGTCTGTGTGGAACTTGTAAGTTATCGGTTCGGTTTTGAACCGATCAGTGGGTTTAAAACTCATTTAAAACTAAAAGTTACTATTTTAGAGTGCGGTTCCCGGTTCTTATCGGTTCTAAAAAAAACGGATTTATTTACGGTTTTTTCCAATACCCGTGACACGGTTAGGAACCGATAAGGGTGTCTTGCCTGGCACTGCCGTTAAAAGGGCAAGTTTTTGGTTAGGCTGGCATTATGTCTGAGAAACCCAAAAGAAAAACCGGGCCCACTGGGTTTCAACACTGTGATGTTTGTGGGGAAGTCTTTGCCAAGGCTGACCCACACACCACATGTGTTTATTGTCTGGGGTTTGACCACCTCCAGTCAGACTGCCAGGTATGTAAGAATTTCCCTGCAGCCACCCTTGAAAAAAGATTGGTCAGGCTCAGGGAACGAGAGGCCAAAAAGTCCGCTGACCCGGATGGCCAGCCCGGTTCGGTGCCAACCGAACCAGAGGGAGTGCCCTCTGACCAGGGCCAGACTTCCTCGGGCCAAAGAAAAGCTGGTTCTGAGGAACCAATTCCAGTAAAGAAAACAAGAAAATCAGCAGGTCTGGAGTCCAAAATTCCTTCTCCAACTGCTGCAGAGATAGCAAAAGCCATACAAATTGTCCAGTCACTGTCTCAGGGTCCGTCCGAACCACCACTATCTGGTAAAAGGTCGGTTCGTCCGGTCCCAGTGGTTCAGGATTATGATATTGAGGAATTTTATGAACCAGAGGAGGAGGAGGAGGTCAGGCTGCTGCCTGTGATAAAGCTAATATTCCCTTGGCTTCACATCCTCCTGACAAGGATTCCAGGAAGATTGATGCCATGGCAAAAAAAAAAACAGTATATGGCAGCCTCTCTGGGACTCAGGCAAGCAAATTTTATGGCTTATGTAGCTAGGTATCAAAAATCTAGATGGGATACTGTTATGCAATTGGCCAAGCAGGCCCACGGCCAGCTGGCTAGTGAACTAGAACAGGTGGCTGCTGATGGCATTGAAGCCTCTAAGGTTCAGTTTCATGCTGCTGTGGATGTTAATGATGTTTCCTCTAGGGTCATGGCCACATCTGTAGCTTTTCGTAGGTTGGCCTGGCTCAGGTGTACTAGTTTGTCACAGGATACCCAGACTAAGGCTATGGATTTTCCTGTGGTGGGAAATTCTCTGTTTGGAGAGCAGAGAATTACATGAAGAAGATGGATGAATATAGGACTACTTACAAGAGTGCCCAGGCTAAGGAGCGGCAAGCCACTCCTCAAAGGCATGCCCCCAGGGGTAGGGGTAGGCCTTTTCACAGGCCTTTCTACCAGACTCAGGCCTCCTCTGCCTATGCTCAGAGGGGCTTCTTCAGAGGCAGGGGCAGACGAGGGGTGGGCAGACCTGCTCCCACCCCCCCCCCAGCCTAAAGCTCCTGCGAAACAGGCACCCTGATGGGGT
This sequence comes from Neoceratodus forsteri, assembly GCA_016271365.2. Taxonomy (NCBI): domain Eukaryota; kingdom Metazoa; phylum Chordata; order Ceratodontiformes; family Ceratodontidae; genus Neoceratodus; species Neoceratodus forsteri. Next base: position 457,073,619 of record CM057453.1, on the reverse strand, counting down.
GCCCAAGGCCGATTCTCTTGTACCAGTGGGGGGCAGGCTGGCTTACTTCAGTCAGAACTGGGCTTCTTTAACCTCAGACAAGTGGGTTCTGGAAGTAGTAAGCCGGTCTGGTTCTCAGCTTCAAAAGTTTCCCAAGTTGAGAAGCAGACTTTTTCTACCTGCAAGTGTTTCAGAGACCTCGCCTGGAAACAGAGGTCTCATCCCTGTTAGCCTCAGAGCAGTAGAAAGGTTCCTCCCTGCATCAGGGCAGGGTCTGTATTCCAGATAAAGTTCAAATGGTAACTCTGGCAATGATTTTGTTTTCCCAAGGCCAGGGACTAGCTAGCCTCCCTGGACCTCAAGGATGCCTATTTCCATGTCCTAATCAGAAGATCCCATCGAAAGTACCTCAGATTCGAACTGCCCTCAGGTCATTACCAGTTCAGAGCAATGCCCTTCGGCCTTACCTCTGCTCCAAGGGTATTCACAAAGTGTCTAGCAGTGGCCCACTTATGGAGGCAGAGGATTGCTGTTTTTCCCTATCTAGACAACTGGTTCATTGTAGGCCAGTCCCCAGAACAGGTAAAATCTCACCTGCAGGTCACCCAGCAGCTTCTCACCTCCCTGGGTTTTCTGCTAAACCTACCAAAGTCGGTTCTGGAACCAGTCCAGTTACTCACCTTATAGGGCAGAATTGGACACAAAGCTAGCCAGAGCCTTTCTTCCCCAGAAAGGGTAAGGAATTTAGTGGCTCTGGCCTCTTCTTCACTCTGCAGGTCTCTCGACCAGCAAGACACTTTCTGCAGCTCCTGGGGCACATGGCTGCATCCACAGCTGTTGTGCAGGGAGCCAGATTTCAGATGAGAGACATTCAGTTTCACTTGAGAACCTCTTGGTCTCAGAGAAGAGACCCCCTTTCCAAGTTGGTCCCAGTGACTCGAACCTTGATCCTAGCTCTCCAGTGGTGGAAGGATCAGAGCAATTTAAGAGCGGGGGTTCCCTTCATTTCCCCTTCTCACGACTTGACTCTCACTACAGATGCTTCCCTTCTGGGTTGGGGAGCCCACATGGGCGACCTTTTCACTCAGGGAGTTTGGTCCCCCCAGGAATCTCTGCTCCACATCAATTTGCTGGAACTCAGAGCTGTCTTTTTAGCTCTTCAAGCTTTTTCTGCATCTGTCCATGACAAGGTGATACAAGTCAGAACAAACAACACCACAACAATGTGGTACATCAACAAACAGGGGGGCACTCGGTCTTCGGCCTTGTGCACCGAGGCAATGAAGTTGTGGTCTCTGGTCTATTCCCTGAACACTTCCCTCATAGCAGTTCATCTTCCAGGGAAGGACAATGTCCTAGCGGATGCCCTCAGCAGGATTTCCCAGGGCCATCACGAATGGTCCTGGATCCTCAAGTGCTGGAGTAAGTTTGCCAGGTGGGGCATCCTCAGATAGATCTTTTGCAGCCCCAGACAATCACAAACTTCCTCTGTTCTGTTGCAGGCCTCCAGTGCTGGGCTCAGTTCCCTGGATGCCCTTTTCTTGGATTGGGAGGGAAGTTCCTCATGCTTCCCCTTTCCTCTCCTATTCAAAGTACTAGTCAAAATCAGATCTCAGCCTTGCAGGGTGATTCTGATTGCCCCGGATTGGGCCAGGCAGCCCTGGTACCCATTCCTTCTGTCTCTGACAGTCCATCTTCCCCTGTGCCTCCCAGGAATCACAATCTGTTGACTTGTGCCCAGGGAAGGGTTTGGTATCGGACCTCAATCCCTCAACCTCAAGGCCTGGCTCTTGAGGAGTTAGAGTTTGCTGATTTACACACCTCTCAGGGTGTTCTGAGATCCTAAAGGCTTCAGAAAGCCTTCCACTAGGGCTACTTTTAGTTCTAAATGGAAAAGGTTTTCCATTTGGTGTGCTGGGAAAAATATTTCCCAGAATCTGCTGAATTGCCCATTTTGTTAGATTACATGGTACATCTTAATTCCTTGGTCTCAGACCAGCTACCCTGAGAGTTCATTTGGCAGCTGTGTCTGCTTTTGTGTCAGCAGGAAAGTCATCCCTCTTCCTCTCATCCTGTGTTTTCCAAGTTTTTAAGGATTACTCCATACTAATCCTCCTTTCGGAACCGCCCCTGCTTGGGACCTTAATGTTTGCATTGCCCAGTTAATGCAACCCCTTTTGAACCTCTGTCTTCTGCAGAGCTTAGAGGTACCTAACTTGGAAAACTGTTTTTCTGAGTGGCTATCATACTACTGCCAGGACGCATAAGTGAATTGAACCTTGTCAGTGGATACTGACTTTATTTCTTTCCACAGGATAAGGTAGTCCTTAGGACTAATAGGAAGTTTTTGCCTAAGGTGGTTTCAGATTTCCATCTTAATCAATCTATCTCCCTTCCAGTATTTTCACTGATCACTCCTCTTGGTTTGAGAGGAGATTGCACAGCCTGGATGTTAAGAGAGCTCTTAGTTATTATATAGGCGTGCACAAAGGTCACAGGTTGAAATCCTCCAACTTTCCTTACCTATGGTGAAGTTGGGAAGGCAAACCTGCCACTAAGAGATCAGTAGCCAGGTGGATTGTCTCTTGTATCCAGTTTTGTTATCGGAGAGTGGGTGGAGCCCCCAGTTTGAGGGCTCATTCTACCAGGGGTACAGCTGCGCTCTAGCTGCTGCCAGAGATATCCCTTTATTAGAGATTTGCCAGGCTGCTACTTGAAAACGGTCACACTTTTACAAGCATTACCTCCGGGTGTCCAGGCCAGGAGAGATGCTTCGTTTGGCACAGCTGTTCTTCAGAACCTATTCCCTAAGTAGGTTCTGGCCTCCTCCATGGAGGTACTGCTGTGTATTCTGTTAATGTCTATAATATAGCAAGACTTCATGTTGTTTGAAGAAAAATTACTCACCTTAGTAATGTTGTTTCTTCTAATGGAGTCTTGCTATATTATAGACCTCCCCAACCTGCCCTCTCAGAACCTCTACTTGGTGGGGTGCGGCAACTTAGTGTGGGCACTACTTATGTCCTGTTAGCATTTTGTCCCCTTTGGGACTTTGGGGGTGTGTATGTGTACACGTGTGTGTGTTTTATTATACTTATGTTCCATTTTTATATTATTAGAATGGTGTTAGTATTTCTGGTCCCCTGACTTGAGTCTTGGGTGTTGGGACCATCAGTGGTTGTTATTATTTAGGTAGCCATTTGGCTAGTGTAGGTTACAGCTTCCACACAGACCTTAGTGAGTTTGGTTCGTAAAGATCTGACAGTTCAAGTTTGAAATGACACAGATAGAGCTGCTCTCGTCCCAAAATTCTATTTTGGAATGGTTTTAACCATTGCACTCCGGGGCAGTTCTAGAGCTGGATCAAACTGCTAATGTCTATAATATAGCAAGACTCCATTAGAAGAAACAACATTACTAAGGTGAGTAATTTTTTCTTGTCATTTGTCCCCAAGTGCACTAGAATGTCTGGTGTCCCCCCACATTCCCTTGCCTAGTGAGTGCAACTCATGCTTGGCCTTGTGCACCGTCAGGCCTGGGTGGCACTTGGTTCTAATCAGACAGGTTTTACCCTCCTCCTGCCCCTCCCACTGGATGCCTTTGATCATGGAGTTCCCCAATAGCAGTACTCTAACCTCCCCCTTGCCTCCCTATTCACCCTTCGGGTTTCCCAGCCTTCCATGCCCCTCATCATCCCTTTGTCCGGGTTCTCCCCCCAACTGGCTCCTCGCACCTCTCACAATCTGGGTGTCGAAGGCAGCCACTTCACTATTTTCCGTGGTCACCCCCTCTACCCGTGTCCTTGCCTTCTTTATCCCCTCCATGTGAGTATCTTTCTCTGTATCTCTTTCCTCACTCCTCACTAATCCATCCACCCTATCAGTTTGCCTACTTGGCTTACTGATCGCCATCATCCCATTTACGTCCTGCGCCTTTCTGCCTGTCGTGCTCCCCTGTTCCATACCCTCAGCCTCCTCCTTGTTCCCCTGATCCTCCTTTTTCTTCTCCCCTCTTTCCCCATCCTGTCCGAGTCCCCCTCTATTGCTCCCTTACCCCCTTCATCCTTTCTATCCGTTCCTGCCCCAACTTCACCAGCAGTCTGAGAGAAGTCACGCAAGTGCTATTCCAGGTAATGCCTGGCATCTAGCTGCTTCCCCTCCCTAGCCTGGGGTGTAATGCAAGATCCAGGTCCTGCAACAGCAGGCAGATTAAACCAAGGAGGTGGTTTCACAGGGAAGCAGAAAAGAGGGCCTTGGAGCACGTGAGGTGTGGTTACCATGTTTGGGTGGTGCTGAACAGATCATGGGGAGAGGGTTCAGGGGATGTCAGGAGGCAAAGGTTACAGGTTGTACAGAAGGGGACAGGAGAGGTGGCAACGGAAGGAAGGGCCTGGGTGATGAATGTGTTTTTAGCTACATCCCACATCAGATGACTACATTAGTCATTTTGGCTCTGTCCAGAGCTTATTTATAAAGTGGCCCTTATGGTTTTCATTGGGATTTCTGTTAGAAACCAGACCATTTGCAGCAAACTGCATAAAATGTTTAAGTACATCACAGGACTGGGTATAATCTACATGGGCATTCACATGGGCAGACAATTTTGGGACCATCTATGATAGTATCTTTACAAAGTTATGGAAGCATTCTTGGGGTTGAGGGGCTCCATTAGAGTACTAACAGCTCTATCTGATGTGTGTGTGTGTGTGTGTATGTTATGGGGTGGGGGTGTAAAACGACAACATGGTCTTAAGAATCAGAAACATAAAAAATGTAACAAAAAATATTAATTTCACCTTCTGTGATACACTCTAGGGCCAAATGCACTTACCTATTTAATTAGGAACAGTATTATTGATTGGCGGATGCATTGCGCCTTTATTCCATTCTAATTAAGAATATTTAATTATAGTTAAATGAGGTGGGCCCATTTTATAATCGCAATATGGTACTCCAGGGCATGAGTCATTTAAGCAATATACCACGACAGGGTGTGGGTTGTACTAGGATTTACCACGCCTGGTGTGTTGTTTGGTCATGAGGCTGCAGGAGGACGAGTGAGTAAAACACACCAGGCGTAGGTAAATCCCAGCATTACTCACACCTTGCAGTGGTATATTGTGATTATACAGTATATTCATGTTGTTTGACGAGAAAGAAAAATAAATAAAAAGTTTTTATTAATATTTTTATGGCGTTTTATTGTTTCGCCAGAAAAAATAGTTCCATGTTGTTAGGGAGGTGGAACAAGGTCACAGGGCGTGTTGGTAGGGAGATGAAGCTGAGGTGGGTAGCATCTTTTTTTTTTTGTCTGAGTGTAAGAGATATATATATTTTGCCTCAGATCCGGTTTGTGGTGGGGGGGGGGACTCATTCAAGAAATGCCACTCTGGGTGGAAAAAATAAACTAAAGAAGAAATACTAAGGTGTGCTGAGAATGGCTGTCACGTGCAGCAAGTAAGAGAGTGTGTGCTGCGCATATAGTGAGTCTGTCCTGGTAGTGTTTTGACAAGACACTCAGCGAGCAAGAGATTTAGCAAGAGAACCAAAGCTGGCAACTACTAGATCACTCTTGTGACTAAGTGCTTTAGTGACTGGGTAAGTCCCAGGCCCATTGTAGTTCAGCCGCATCTGCTCGCTCAGAGGAGCGGTTCCAGGACCAAAGCAGAGGGTGCAAGGCGGGGATCGAACAGAGGTACAACTGCATCAACGGCTCAGAAAACACTGTGATAGGGCATATAGTACAGTAGGCAGTAGTAAACAGCGAGCTGAATACTGCGCGCTCATTCCAAAGTCCTGTGAGGCAATTGGTGCCAGTTTTGTTCAGTTTATGAATGTAGAAATTATGATTTTTTTGAGAAGTGGTGGAATTCAGGGGTTGTGTATGTTTATAGTTTTTTGAGAGTGGTTGGTATTGTGAATGGTGAAGTTCTGTGGGTCAGCATCTTGCCGTCAGTTGTTTGGTAGTTCTGAGTTTGGCATGGTCAGAGTGATTTGAGGTGTAGTTCCTGATGCGTCTGACTGGTGGCTGGCACCTTTTCCTGTGTGGTGATGCCACGATTTACAACGTTGTAAATCATGCCAATCAGGATTTGTGAGACCCATTATATGTTGGATTTAAGCACTTCTCGTGCAGTAGGTCTTGAGCAGTGTGTAAATGCCATATTAACCCATGCTTTGTGAAGCCATATCGCTTAAAACAATAGCATCGTGTGTATAAAAAGCAGCTAACACAGGAAAAAATGTGTCTTCCAGGCTCGACATAGTTCTCCTTTAGTAATGGCAGCCTGTTTGACTTTTTTGGTTGCCGGGTAGCTCAGTCGACTTTATGTATTTAGAAAGCAAGCTATGGTGTTCAGTGGCTCCAAGGCAGCGCGTCAGTCTGTCATGCAGTTGACCTGTGTTTGGTAATTGTCTTTGTTCACTGCAGCGGGGCAGTATATACCAGTCCAGGGAAGGTCAGCGCTGCTTTCCAGGGCCACAGTGACCCTCCTCCCTCGTGGGCTAATGAGCTGGTTATTTTGTGAGGGGTATGCACCCACTGTCACCGCTAATTGCATGCAAGGTCATTTGAGGCTGTGTCATGGTGCTGTCGTGAAGGAGGGAAGGTCAAAGGGCAGTGTGAGAACAGGTGAAAATGCTTAGCTTTTTTTTTTTTTGCATATTTTATCCCTCCTACTTCCTGCAGACCCCGACCCTTTGGGACTGCTATGAGTCATCCTCCTGCCTCTCCCGCCTACCGTACTCACCTCTCGTCTCCATGTAGCTTGTGTTCCCCGCCGAGCCGCATGAGGTGGGGGGAGGCAGGCACCCCGATACTTATGTTTCACAGACCAGAGGTAGTTGGGCAGGCAGGGGCGCCGAGGGAGGCATCAAGTGATCCTTCTTCCCGTGGTCTGCAGGCATTTTCTCTCTAGTGGAGTATGGCACGCACCCCTCACGCCTGTTTCACCGCCTGCATCAGCGCCCACGCTTATGCCGTTAGCTTCCGCTAGAGGCCAGTCAAGCGCGAATGTAGATGACCCCTCCCCCAGGAGAGGAGAGCTGTCCTCCGGATGCTCAATTCTCCCGCCCCTGCCCCCAATAACCTGGGCCTGCTCCGAACCCGGTCACCAGCGTGGCGCAGGTGTAGGCCCAGCGCTCACCCTCAGTGCCACCCAGGCCAGCATGCTTGTCAGTTTTGGATGATTCCAGTACTCTCTCGGGCCCCGCCTCCATGGATTCCCCCAGACCTACAAAAAATATCCTCTGGGTGGGGGGGGGGAGAGGGGGTCACCCTTCTTTACACCGCCAAATAATTGTTGAGGAATGCTGGCTGGGGGCTAGTGGAGACGAGGCTGGGAGGTTGCCAGGCTGAGATCCCGATCTGTGGTACGAAGGAGGAAAAGCTTAATCAAAAATTAAAAAAAAAAGCTTCTCTTCAGCAGTGTCCAGCCACAGCTCAGCAACATGTGGCAGCTCCCCGACATTTCCTCGCTCACTGTAGTTCTCTCCCTACCTTTCCCCCAGTCAAGAGTGGGAACTTTGCCTGATAAATAGAGACTGTGTGGCAATAGGTTTGTATAACTTGTCTGTAAGTAGTCGTTCAAACAACATGAAGTCTTGCTGTATTCTGACAGTAGCAGTGAGTCCCAACCTTCAAGCTGTCCTGGAGATGAAAGAGTTAACTTTCCATGCCAGGCATGGAACGCTGAGTTCGAGCTCGGTTGAGACTCTGTCTGTTGCTGTTTAAACTCAAACCGTCAGATTTTACTCTTCCACTGAACAGTCGCCCGAGATTTCTCCTTCTGCTCGGTTCATTTTGTCGGTTAAAGTACAGCTTTTCTCGGTTTTCGACCGAATTTAAACCGTAACCTGTCAGTTCAGTCTCTGTCTGTGGTATTTGTGAGTACTAGATAGGTTATATTTTATTCTATTCTGTGTGGAACTTGTAAACGGTTCATCGGTTCGGTTTGAACCGATCAAGTTGTTAAAAAATCTTAATTTGTACTTTTAGAGTGTGGTTACCGGTTCTAAAAAAAAAAACGGATTTTATTATGTGTTTTAATGAACAGTGACACGGTCAGGAACTGATAAGAGGGTCTTACCATGGATTGCCATTAAAAGGGTAAGTTTGGTTAGGACTGGCACAATGTCTGAGAAACCCGAAAGAAAAACCGGGCCCACTGGGTTTCAACACTGCAGTGTGTGTGGGGAAGTCTTTGCTAAGGCTGACCCCCACACCACCTGTGTTTATTGTCTGGGGTTTGACCAGCTCAGTGCAGACTGCCAGATTTGTAAAAATCTCCCTGCAGCTACCCTGGAAAAGAGAGTTGGTAGGCTCAGGGAAAGGGAGGCCAAAAAGTCCGCTGAACTGGATGGCCAGCCCGGTTCGGTTCAAACCGAACCAGAAGGAGTGCCCTCTGACTAGGGCAAGACTTCTTCGGGCAAAAGGAGAGCCGATTCTGAGGAGTCGGTTCCAGCTAAGAGAACTAGAAAAGAAAAATCAGCTGGTGTGGAGCCAAAACTTTCCTCTCCAACCGCTGAAGAAATAGCCAAAGTGATCAAAATTGTGCAGTCACTTTCCCCGGTTCCGACCGAACCGGCATCATCAGGCAGGCGCTCGGTTTGGCCGGTTCCACCGGTTCAAGAGTATGATTTAGAGGAATTTTATGAGCCGGAGGAGGAGGAAGAGGAGTATGAGAAAGTGAATGTGGTTTTGAAAGTCTGGATGTGCCTATTGACCCGGACATCTCCCCAGACAGACCTTCAGGAGTGTCTCCTCCTAGGCTTTCTGAGTCCCCCTCCCATTTCATGTTTTATAAAAAAAGTGGCTGAAACCCTCCAGCTTTCTATGGAAGAAGCTGTGGGTGACCAGGAGGAGCCTGACTATGTGGAAATGATGGATATCCCAGAGTCTAGGAGGCTGTCTATTCCCTTACACAAATCTTTTGGGAAACAGACATTTAAGATTTTAAAGACTCCCAATACTATACCTCCTGTGGATAAGAGAATGGACAAGAGTTATACATTGTCAGGCTCAGATACGGAGTTCCTTACACAACAATGCAGCCATGTTGGGGTAGTGCAGGCTGCAGCCTGTGATAAGGCAAATATTCCCTTGGCTTCACACACCCCAGACAAGGACTCCAGGAGGATTGATGCCATGGCAAAGAAACAGTACATGGCAGCATCCTTGGGACTCAGACAGGCCAATTATATGGCCTATACTGCTAGGTATCAAAAATCCAGATGGGACACTGTTATGGCTTTAGCAAAACAGGTCCCTGGCCAGCTTGCCAAGGAGCTGGGAGCAGGTGGCTGCTGATGGTATTGAGGCATCCAAGGTGCAATTCCATGCTGCAGTGGACTCCAATGATGTGTCATCTAGAGTCATGGCTACATCTGTGGCACTTCAGAGAATGGCTTGGCTCAGATGTACTAGCCTGTCACAGGATACCCAGACTAAGGCCATGGATTTTCCTGTTGTGGGTAATTCTCTGTTTGGGGAGCAGACAGAGAATTACATGAAGAAAATGGACTCACGTGAGGACCACCTATAGGAGTGCACAGGCCAAGGAAAGGCAGGCCACCTCAGAGGCAGCATCCCAGGGGCAGGGGCAGGCCTTTCATAGGCCTTCTACCAAGCCCAGGCCTGCCTTCTGCTTATGCCCAGAGGGTTTTTTAGAGGAGAGGCAGACCCAGTACAAGCAGACCTGCTTCCACCCTCAGCCAAAACCCCCTGCCAAACAGGCACCCTGATGGGTTGGCCATAGCCGGTTCTCCACTACCTGTAGGGGGCAGGCTGGCTTACTTTGTCCAGGACTGGGAGTCTCTGACATCAGACAAATGGGTCCTGGAAGTAGTAAGCCAGGGACTGGTTCTCAGCTTCAAAAAGTTTCCAAAGATGAGAACCAGATCCTTTCCACCTGCAAATCCCTCAGAGACACTTGCCCTAGAGGCAGAGGTCTCGTCCCTCCTAGCTCTCAGAGCTGTGGAAAGGGTTCCACCCCTACACCAGGGCAAAGGGTTGTATTCCAGATACTTCCTTACCCCAAAAAAGACAGGAGAATGGCGGCCCATCCTGGATCTCAGATACTTAAACAAGCACCTTTTAAAACCAAAATTCAAAATGGTGACTCTGGGTATTATTCTACCCTCTCTCAGGCCAGGGGACTGGCTAGTGTCCCTGGACCTCAAGGATGCCTACTTCCATATTCTCATCAGAAGCTCCCATCGAAAATACTTTAGGTTCGAGCTGCCCTCAGGCCATTACCAGTTCAGGGCAATGCCCTTTGGTCTGACCTCTGCTCCAAGGGTATTCACAAAATGCCTGGCAGTGGTAGTTGCTTCTCTAAGAAGGCAAAGGATTGCCATCTTCCCTTACCTGGACGACTGGCTCATAGTAGGCCAGTCCCCAGACCAAGTCAAGTTACACCTACAAATAACTCAACAACTGCTCACCTCTTTGGGTTCCCTTCTGAATCTTTCAGTCAGTTCTAGAGCCTGTCCAACTCCTCACCTTCATAGGCGCAGAGCTAGATACAGAAAAGGCCAGAGCTTTCCTTCCCCTGGACAGGGCAAGGACCCTTGTCTCTCTGGCCTCCTCATTCACCCTGCAGGTGTCTCGACCAGCAAGGCATTTTCTACAGCTCTTGGGGCACATGGCTGCTTCCACAGCAGTAGTGCAGGGAGCAAGATTTCAGATGAGGGACATTCAGTTCCGTTTGAGAGCCTTTTGGTCTCAAAGGAAGGACTCTCTGACCAAACTGATCCCAGTGACTCGAACCCTGATCCAGGCCCTACAGTGGTGGCAGGATCAGAACAATCTGAGACAAGGGTTCCCTTTGTCACTCAGTCTCACTCTTTAATCCTTACTACAGATGCCTCCCTCTTGGGGTGGGGGCTCACTTGGGTGACCTGACCACCCAGGGGTTGTGGTCCCCTCAGGAATCTCTGCTTCACATCAATCTGTTGGAACTCAGAGCAGTATTTCTAGCACTTCAAGCTTTTTCCAAGTCTGTTCAGAACAAAGTTATCCAGGTCGGACAGACAACACCACCACAATGTGGTACATCAACAAGCAAGGAGGCACTCTGTCTATGGCCTTGTGCACAGAAGCAATGAAGTTGTGGTCTCTGGCTTATTCCCTGAACACCTCCCTCACGGCAGTTCACCTCCCAGGCAAGGACAATGTCCTGGCAGATGCTCTCAGCAGGATATCCCAGGGCCATCACGAATGGTCACTGGATTCCCTGGTCTTGGAGGTGATATTTTCCAGATGGGGCACCCCACAGATAGATCTTTTTGCAGCCCCAGACAATCACCAACTTCCCCTCTTTTGCTGCTGGCCCCCAGTGTTGGGCTCAGTCCCCCTGGATACCTTAGTTCTCAAGTTCCTGTATGCTTTTCCCCCCTTCCCTCTCCAGTTCAAAGTGCTAGTCAAAATCAGATCTCAACCATGCAAGAAGATCCTGATTGCTCCAGACTGGGCCAGACAGCCCTGGTATCCACTCCTACTGTCCTTAGCAGTCCATCTTCCCCTGTGTCTTCCCAGGAATTACAACCTGTTAAGCTGTGCTCAGGGGAGGGTTTGGTACCCAAATCTCAAATCTCTCAATCTCAAGGCCTGGCTCTTGAAGAGTTAGAGTTTGCTGATTTACACCTCTCCCAAGGTGTAATGGACATCCTGAAGGCTTCTAGGAAACCTTCCACCAGGGCTACTTATAATTCCAAGTGGAAAAGATTTTATATATGGTGCTCTGGGAAGCATATTTCCCCAGAGTCTGCTGATCTGCCCACAGTCCTTGATTATATGGTCCATTTAAATAGCTTGGGGCTGAGACCAGCTACACTGAAGGTGCATCTGGCAGCTGTTTCTGCTTTTATTTCAGCAGGTAAGCCCTCTCCTCTTTCATCTCACCCTGTATTCTTCACATTTTTCAATGGATTCCTTCACAGCAACCCTCCATTCAGGGACCCTGCCCCTGCTTGGGACCTTAATGTTTGCATTGCTCAGCTTATGCAACCCCCTTTTGAGCCTTTGTCTTCAGCAGAGCTTAAGTACTTGACTTGGAAAACTGTGTTTCTGGTAGCCATCACCTCTGCCGGATGCATAAGTGAGTTACAAGCTTTGTCAGTGGAGCCTGATTTTATCTCCTTTCTTAGAGATAAGGTGGTCCTCAGGACTAACAGGAAGTTTTTGCCTAAGGTGGTTTCAGATTTCCACCTTAATCAGTCTATGTCTCTTCCTGTATACTTCACTGACCATTCCTCCTCTGGCGAGAGGAGGCTGCACAGTTTAGATGTGAAAAGAGCCCTTAGCTACTACATAGAGTGTACCAAGGGTCACAGGTTTGACTCCCTCCAACTGTTCCTCACTTATGGTGAGGTTGGTAAAGGGAAACCTGCCACTAAAAGATCCATTGCCAGGTGGATTGTCTCTTGTATCCAATTTTGTTATGAAAACTGGGTAAGGTTGCCCTCAGGCCTGAGGGCTCACTCTACCAGAGGTACAGCTGCTTCCTGGCTTCCAGGGACATCCCTATTCTAGAGATATGTCAAGCAGCTACCTGGAAAACAGTTCACACTTTTACCAAGCATTACTCCCTGGATGTCCAGGCTAGGAGTGATGCTCGGTTTGGTATAGCTGTGCTTCAGAGCCTATTCCCTAAGTAGGTTCTGTCCCTCCTCCATGGAGGTACTGCTTCGTAGTCTGCTACTGTCAGAATACAGGAAGACTTCATGTTGTTTGAAGAAAAAATTACCCATCTTAGTAATGTTGTTTCTTCTAATGGAGTCTTGCTGTATTCTGACCTCACCCCCTGCCTGCCCTCTCAGAACCTCTGTTTTGGGATGTGGGTGGGCAGTGGCATGTTGCACTCAGTAGGTGCCCACTTTTGTTGTTTTCACCCTTTCTTGGGTGAGTGGGTGTTGTGTTTTCATTTTTGGGTCTCTGACTTGAGTCTTTGTTTTGGGACCAAAAATGTGTTTTATGTTTAGTAGCCAGTTGGCTAGTGTAGGTTTACAGCTTCCACACAGGACCTTAGTGAGTTTAGCTCATAAAGATCTGACGGTTTGAGTTTAAACAGCAACAGACAGAGTCTCAACCGAGCTCGAGCTCAGCGTTCCATGCCTGGCATGGAAAGTTAACTCTTTCATCTCCGGGGCAGTTCGAAGGTTGGGACTCACTGCTACTGTCAGAATACAGCAAGACTCCATTAGAAGAAACAACATTACTAGGGTAATTTTTTCTTCATGGCGACAGGACTATTGCTGTTATAACATAATTGCATGACAGAGTAATTTTGTCTTCGTTCTGTTCTTTTATACTCACTTTTTTCCCCCCTTAGGTTTTTAGCTCGCTTCTTGAATAAGATGGCTGGCAACAATCCAGCGATGAACAGGCTGGAGCAGAAAGCAGCTGAGGCAGACCAGGTCATCGAGTACATAAAGATGCAGATTGCCCTTCTAAAAGAGAAAGCAAGTAAGTACGGACACTGAGAGGGGTTGAGGCAAGAGTATAAATGTTTAGAAAATGGGCAAGTAAGCTGGTCTGGTGGCACCAAGGGTTGAGGCGCTGGATGCCACACTGACGTCCCGGGTTCGGGAGCAAACTCTGGCCATCAGGGATCGGCAGGGGAGAGGGGGAATCAAGCGTCCCATGACAGCTCTTCTCTCTGAGGTGGGGAAGGGGATCACGTTGCTTTGCAGCGGCAACTGGCGGAAGCCAGGAGCACTGCTAGAAGCGCACGTAGTTGAAGGGATGGAGCACGGCAGGCGTCAGCACATTGTGCATGGACGCCTTTGCACGCTCTACTCTGAGTGAGAAAACCAAGGCGGAAAATTATGGGCTTGGTGGCGGTGATGGCTTGCACTGCACCCCCAAACATGAGAGGTGTGCCCCAGGTATCAGGATCCAGGTCCCCCAATGGGGGGAATTCTGCATGCCGGCCTGCGTGGAAGAGAGCTTGTCATTGGCCAGTTCGGGGATGTGGATGCCGGTGGCCAGATGACTCGCAACCTGCTCCTTTGAGGTAGGAGAAAGAATATAGTGATTTTTAAAAAAGAAAATTGGTAGGTAAAATACAGGATCATGATTGGCTGACACCACCGAGCACCTCGGCAGGTATCAGACAACAGATACCAGTAAATAACTAGTCCTGTGCCTACCTGCCTTTTTGCAGTGCAAATCATGGTGCCCCAGCTAGAAGGTTGAAAATTGTAAATGCCCATTTATTTACTCCCTTAGCCATTGAGCTCCCCCATTACCCCATTTATTGCCATATTGCCACTTGCTTGCTGTTTCTCATTGCCACAAACGTTGACATTTTATTGTTAAATTTTGACCCTCTTTCCATGCACAAATCACTTTTTCTTTGACTAACAGTACTACAGCACTGCTGCTAGCACTGCCGTGCTTATCTTAACAGTGCTGCACACTTGTGCTAGATTTTAAAGCACTGACATTCTCTCTTCTGATCACACCCAAACCCGCTTCCGCACCTCATTCCTTCCTTTGGAACTGAAAAACCAAGCAACTTCCGAACAAACAATACTGGGTGGGGGTAGCAGGGAGAGGGAAGAGAAAGTTGTTGTTGGTTTATCACCTCGGATACTGACCACTGTACTCACCTCTAGATGGAGCATTCTTGCTACTGACCATGCTCAAATTATAACAGACAGTAAAAACAACTGACTGCCATAAAATAAAACAACAGGGTGCTGACGGAATTGACGGATGTCCTGACGGCCCCTCTGGTGGAGCTTTTCAGCATCTCTCTGCAGACGGTATATGTACCCCATGACTGGAGGGTGGCCCATGTCATGCCTATCCACAAAGGTGGCTCAAGAGAGGAGCCAGGGAACTACAGGTCTGTGGTGGGCAAGGTGATGGAGGGTATTATCAAGGAAAGGCTGGGGGGGGGGGTACTGGAGCAAACAGGTTACCTGGATGATAGACAGCATGGCTTTGTCCCAGGAAGATCATGTCAGACAAACCTTGTGGAGTTCTACGATTAGGACGAAAATTCTGACCAGGGTAGGCTGGTGGACGTCCTCTTTCTAGGCTTTAGCAAGGCATTTGATTCTGTACCTCACGGTAGCCTGCTGGCTAAGCTGGGGGAAATGGGGGTGGGGAAGCAGATGATCAGATGAATAGGAAATTGGCTTTTGGAGCATACTTAGAGGGTGGTGGTTGGAGGGATAGTCTCATCTCCAAGGAGGGTCATTAGTGGGGTCCCCCAAGGATCGTTCCTGGGGCCACTCCTGTTTAACGCCTATGTCGCTGACATAAGAAAAGGTATTAGGAGTGAAATGAGTCTCTTTGTGGATGACTTGAAGCTGGGAGCGGTGGTGGATGGGGAGGAGGAGAGAGTGGCCCTGCAGGAGGACCTGGAGGCTCTGGAGAGGTGGTCGAGTAAGTGGAATCTGAAATTCAATGCAGGGGAATGCAGAGTTCTGCACCTGGGGGCCAGAAACCCAGGCCAAGTGTATACCCTGGGGGGAGACGCACTACAAGTCTAGAAGGGTGAGAGGGACCTGGGGGTGGTGGTGGATGTCAAAATGAACAACTCTAAGACTTGTAGGAGGGCAGCGGCCAAGGCCAGTAGGATGCTGGGATGCATCACTAGGGGGATTACCTCCAGAAGGAGGGAAGTGATCCTCCCTCTGTATAACTGCCTGGTTAGGCTGCACCTCGAGTACTGTGTGCAGTTCTGGAGGCCGCACTTAAAAAGGGACATTGCAGTCCTGGAGAGGGTTCAGAGGAGGGCAACCAAGATGATCTGGGGCATGGGGGAAGGACCTACGGAAAGAGGCTCGAGAAGCTTAACATGCACACTCTGGAGGAGAGGAGGGACGGGGGGACATGATAGAGGTCTTCAAGTACACAGATGATTAATAAGGGTGTTCCAAAAGAAAGGGGGGCAACCAGAGGACGTGGGTGGAAGCTGGGGGAGACTCGGAGGAGGTGTTACTTCACTGAGAGGGTGGTGGAACCATGGATTGCACTGCCCAAGGGACTGGTGGAGGCAGATACTGTAGAGGGGTTCAAAAGGGCTGGGACAAGTATAAGGAGGGTGAAGCTGAGTAAGTCCAATATAGGAGAATATCTTGACAGGGATAGGAAACCAAGAGGTGGGGGACAGCAAAACCGGCGCCCAATATGGGTGTTGACTATTGAGCAGACACGAAAGTCCATAAGGCCTACTCTGCTGGCATTTTAGTTACAACCAGTT
This sequence comes from Neoceratodus forsteri, assembly GCA_016271365.2. Lineage (NCBI taxonomy): Eukaryota > Metazoa > Chordata > Ceratodontiformes > Ceratodontidae > Neoceratodus > Neoceratodus forsteri. The sequence goes on along the minus strand of CM057453.1, from coordinate 457,057,424 downwards.
CTACTCTGGGTGGGATGGGGAGGTTGGAAAGTTGGGCAACAAAACAGAAAACAAACACGGCTGTGTGGCGGGCAGTAAAAGAAAAAGACTAAAAAAATAGCAGCACCCTCTACCGGTGATTCTACAGGTGGAATGACTACTTTACTTCAAAAAGTTTTTTATTCACTTTAATTCATTTTGTAATTTTTCATTTTAACATTTAAAGTTGTAACAAATGCCCATTTTCTAAGACTGAGGCATCGGGCCTCATTACGCCTTGGGTGGGCGGGTATAGCCCAACACTGTCCACCCTGTCGTGTATTATTCCTTACAAAATCAAGTGACCAAAGACCAGAAGTACAGGCATCATACTAGAGCGAGCATGCCAGTTGAGTGGAGTACTTTAAAGAGCAGCTGACTCCTTCAGGAGAACTTTAACAAATCATAATATTTAGACACAGTTCAGGTTATATTTCAAATTAGTTCTGTATTTCTTCTCGCTATTATTTATTACGGAGGCCATTTGTATGAAAATAAGATCTTTTCTCCTGAAGAGTCCATCAATTCCTGTTGCTTTCTCCCTACCTGAGACAATAATTCACTGCTTGTGACATCACAGTTACTACCATGGCAACAGATTATGATGTCACAACAGAGGATTATGACTTGAAGTAGGGAGTAAGCTATAGAGGCAGATGAACTCTAAGGGATAAAGATCCTGTATTTATGCAGATTTCTTCAGTAATAAGGAAAGTGTTCAGTTTTGGCGCCCGTGCTTGAAAAAGGACATTGCCCTTCTGGAGAGGGTCCAGAGGAGGGCGACTAAGGTGATACAGGATCTGGGGGAAAGATCCTGTGAGGAGCGACTTGATGAGTTGAACATGTACTCCCTGGAGGAGAAGAGGGACAGAGGGGATATGATCGAGGTGTTTAAAGGAGTAAACAGGGTTAGGTTCTCCAGCTGAGGGAGGGAGGAAGGAGCCACCAGCAGGGGTGTGCAAATCCCATTGCCCCCTGTCTAGGGCAAGTTAAATTTCATTGAAGGGCAAGTACAAAAACAGAGCTAATTTCATTGTAATTAATAGGTACAAGTGAAAATTCAGCTACAGTCATGGCTGAGCAAGTAATAAACACCCCTGGCCACCAGGGGGCATTCCAAGAAGCTAATTGGCCGGAGGCTCTGGGGGGAGACTAGGAGGCACTACTTTACCGAGAGGGTGGTGGAACTATGGAATGCACTACCTGCAGAACTGGTGGCTGTTGAAACAGTGGAGGGATTCAAGAGGGGCTGGGACAGGTATAAGGGTAAGGATGGGGAATGCCACATCTGGAGATGTAATCCTGATTGGGGATGGAGTCGGAAAATTTACCGGGGAGGTGGGGGAGGGGCAGCACTGGTGTCTTGGCCGGGTGCTGATTTTCAAGCAGACTCCATAGACCTTTAGGCCTACTCTGCTGGCATTTTAGTATGTATTAAATAATAGGGATGAGAAATCTATAGAATATATATGGAATCGAAGTTGAATTGCACCTAATTACAATGTGTTTCATACTTTTCTTTGAGGTGTCAATAGCTTTTTTAAACACACAGAATTCCTAATGTTGAAGAGCTACTGATGTCTCAAAGAAAACCTTTAACAATTATGATAATTGGGTACAATTGCATTCTGTTTATATTGTATATATTTCTCTTTCCCATAATTACTAAAGAAATGTGTATGAATATATGATGGTTGTCCCGTAGAGTTCATCTGCCTCTATAGCTTACTCTCTACTTCAAGTCATAATCCTCTGTTGTGACATCACAATCTGCTGCCATGGGAGTAACTGCAAGGTCACAAGCAGTGCTCTGTGACTAAAGGTAGGGAGAAAGCAGCAGGAATAGATAAGACTCTTCAGGAGCAAAGATTCTGTTTTCATGCGAAAGACCTGACTAGTAAATAATGGGGAGGAGGAATGCAGAACTAATGGGAAATACAGGCTGGACAGTACCTAAATATTATGTTTTGTTAAGGTTCTCCTGAACGTGTCACTTGCTCTTTAAAGAGTAATGAGGTTGTCCTTCACGTGGCCATTCTGGAATAGGAAGTGTCACAGATTGGCTGTCTGTTAACATATTGAGATCTTCATGCAGTTAGTGCTCCAGATCCACAGAGTGACAGCCAGAACTTCTTTGAGGATATCTCTTCCATTCGGCCACACAGTGTATTTTAAAACGTTTCACTAGTACTAATACCCTTCCCCACCTATGATATCAGTGTCACTGGCTCAGTAGGTAGCATACTTGCTGCTGGGGTCAGAAGATCAGAAGGTGATGGGTTTTAGCCCCACACCAGGTACTTGAGGTAATACCCATAACTAACAATGTAGTGCAGCACAAAGGGGTGCTGTAGTGGTGAGGTGCCATCCTTTGGATGAGAGACTAAACCGGGGTCCCTTCTGCCCATCTCCGGTCACCGTCAGGCAGAAGTAAAAGATCCCATGGCACTTATGGAAGAACATGGGAGTTCCACTGTCATGGCCAAGGTTCCTGTATCAGTAAAATGGGTCATTCAACTAGCCCCCCGGTCCCATATGCACTTGAAACAAGATGCAATAGCTTATTGTGCCTCCTGGTCAAAATTTCAAATAAAGAGAAGAATAAATAAAATATGAAAAACTGCAGATCTGGAACCTTTGGACAAGCAGTAGACTTCTGCATTTAAGGCCTTCTCATGCACCTCAGATGTTGGGGGGGGGGCAGTCTGATACTGGTGTGACTGAGATGAGTGTTGCTTGTTATGCTGGAGAATGGCCTGGACTGACAGGTGTAGGATTGAATGTCTCAGATTGTGATTCTCACCTGGGATTGCTGTGGAAGGGGAGGGATGCATACATGGCCTTACAGATGTGCCAACACTAGTGTTCCTGCATACTTGTAGGTTGGTAAAGTTAGGGAGGGGTGGGGGGGTCTGCATTCAGAAGGATGATGCCCCTCCCCATATTAATTGGGGTCCTTGGCCTCACTACTGCAGATTCTCACAAGCATCTCCTCCCCTCACTGTAAGCTGTTAGATCTTCAGAGGGGGTCATCTGCCGTGGCACTGAGAAGCAGGGCCCCACCTTGCCAGGTATGTTGGTTGGTTGGGCAAGCAGTGTTTCAAGGATGCAGAATGGAGATTAGGCAGACCCCAGCATAGCCGAAGGAGGGCGAAGCTGGTTCTGTAAGTGGTAAACACGGAGTTAAAGCAGTCAAGTTTATGTATGTGTTCTGGTAATGATGCATTCTTTTTCTGTATACAGCAAATTAAGTTGTACTGTATATGAACCATGTTTCATGTTCTGTTTCAAAACTATAAATAAAATATAAAAAAAATAAAGGATAGCTGAGGTGTTTCTTCCCAGTGAAATTGATATGAGACACTGGTTGTAGCACAGCCTTGCTACTGACTCATTGCATAGGATGTGGAAGGATTATCATTAAATGCATATTACTGTAACTAAATCTAATCTGTTTTTGTTTTACATTGTTCTAAACTGTATGAATTAGTTTTTCCCCTGAGGAATCTAGGACTACATGAAATCATACCTAGAGTGTTAACCATTCTGACCTTGAGCCAGCAAGTGGGGATTTGAACAGAAATACTAAGGAAGAGATCACAGTGCAGGTGCAGTTACATAATTTCACTCATGCTCCCATAGCTCAAGACAGTTGCCATTGGAGAGCAGCATCTACTTCACCAACTTAGAAATCCAGCTTACTATTTAGGCAAGGCAGTTTATGTAGCACCCTTTCGCGAAGGCTGGAATGCTTTACAGAGGACAACATACAGTCTGTCAGTAAAAGTTAAGCAGTCAACTAGAAAAGAATGTGTTTATTCTTAAACAGAACTAGTAATATTTTCTGTTTACGAAAATAATTTTTAATCTTTTATAATGCTTGAAATTATATTTCGAAAGCCGTTACTTGTGAAGTGTTATACTTAGAAACTTGAATGTTTTTCAGTAAAAGCTTGGAATCTGATCAACACGAATAGGTCTTAACTACCTCTTTCTGCACTGGTGAACTGGGTTCAGAATTGGACACTGATCACTTGGGAGCCGGCCGGGGAGAGAGGATCCAAGCGTCTCTGGAGAGCTGTCCTCCTTTGGAAGGGGGGGGGGCAGCGTGAACCCCTGCACGCTCACCCCCTAACGGAGGCTGGGTGGTGAAATGGTATGTGTCACACTAGAGGGTCCTGATGCAGATGCTGATAGCATGCCATACATGTGCACGTCTACATGCGTGACACTGCACTTGAGCAGCCCTTGGAGATGAAGGAAAAATGGAGGGAAAAATTCCTTAGCTTGCAGGATAACAGTGGCACCTATGCAGGCTCCGTACTGCTGACTGATGCACCCACCTTGGGCAAAGACTAAGTCTCCAGGAATGCAGGTGATAGAGCTGGGGCCAGCAGAAGGGATCTGGTTGGGCAGCTCAGGAGCAGAACGTTCAAGGTGAAAAAACAGGATTTAAAAAAAAAAACATTTCATGCTTTTATGTATCAGTATACAAAAGAGAAAACAACATTGTGTATTGATGCATCAACTAAGCTGACCCACAGTTTCATTCCCCCCCCCCAAGTTTCTAGTCCTAATGGTTCTAAAGACGTACCATTTTAAAGAGGTTAGCTTTGAAAAGGTCTAATATTGCAACTGGTGAGGCTAGAAAATTTTTTAATTTATTTAATTTTTAATTTTTAAGTAGTAGTTTGGGGGTTCTTGGTTTTCTCAGTCCCACCTGCACCCCTCAACATGATGTAGGCCATGTGGTGGCATGCACGCCTTATGGACACCCCACTCTACTGGTCGCACAGTAGTGCTCTGCGCTCATCACAGAACCTCCATTCAGGCATCCAGTGCCTCAGCCCTCAGTGCCACCGGGCCGGCTGTTTAATTTTTTAAAATGAAAGCTTGGAGTCAAACATAAAGAAACAGACTGTATCGATGCGTAAAAGTACATGAAGGTTTTGAAAATTGTTTTTAGAATTTTTTTTTTTTTACTTAATTTTGGTAATACTACATATTATTTAATTGCAAACTGTAGTTTGCAGTTTGCAACTTAATTTTCATTCATTAATTTTATTTATTTGTTTAAAACATGTGCCAGGTAAGCACACAGAGCCCAGAGCTCGTTTCCAGTTGCCGCTGGGGGTGGGGGGGATAAGAGGGTACAGTTTCACAGTACAGACATAAAAGACAACAGTTCAAGTATTCTAGGTATATATCAACAAAAGCGACCACATTTGCATTAGATGTGTACCCAGTTTCAGGTGCTACGATACCATGATATTGATCTCTGGCGCCCTCCAGGGGAAGAAATGAGACAAGAATGATGGGGATTTGAAGCAGGTCTTGACCATGACCTTTCCTGGTTTGAAGGATACACCAGCAGTAACTTTGGAGGGTAGGTTGTTCCAGATGTTGGGGAGTCTGTAGCTAAAGGAGGCTTGGCCTTGGTTGTGTTTATATAGAGGGGCGTGGAGTCGGCAGTTTGCCTCAGATCTGAGTGAGTAGGCAGGGTTCGCTGAGGTATAGAAAAGGTCAGATAGATGTTTTAGTAGTTTTCCAGACCAGTAGTGTGCATCCACGAGAGCACTGTGCATCATCTGTTCCCCGGGGGGGGGGTTCTGTCTCAAGTCGTTGAGTATAGTGTAGTGATGTGTGCAGAGGGGCAGCCCAGTGTGAAGCTGCATGGTGCGTTGAACAGAGCAGTTACTTTCTCAAGGGAGGTGAAGTTTGCACTAAAATCCAAGGGTTTCCTGCACTCTGAGTGAACAAACACACTCTGGCTCTGTTTCAGTTTAAACTGCATTCATTGTGCAATATAACAGAGAGTGAAGGAGCAGGCTGACTGCATACCAGTTGCTAGCTCTGGCACTTTGAGATAAACTCTCTTCATCAGGGCGAATGGTAACAGGAGCCAAATATCTTAATTATATACACTCAGTTTAATTTAGTAATATATTTTGTAAATTTAAAATGTGACATGAGAATCAATGGCAGTGTAACAAAATGTAGCTCAAACTGAAGCAGTAACAGTTTTAAAGGAGCTGCAAGAAAGGCACTTCACTATGTAACACTTTAGCAGTACTGAGAATACATTTGAAACGTACAGTAAGTTGACAGTGTTTTCTGAGAGACTGAAAAAGATAGAATCAGAAAATGGTAAATGAGATCAAACAGTGCTCCAAATTATCTGCAAAACATTGGACCATACACAGTAAATAGAGCAGTCTGTTTTTTAGAGTTGAAGTTTGCACCTGAGTAACCTACGTCTCCGAAATGTAGGAGGTGGTGGATAGATTGATCTTACTTCAAGAGGGCTCTTGCAGTAGATACTAACAGATAAGACTAAGCAGCCAGGCGCTAGGACCACATGGAAAACTTTTAGCTAGCAGTGTCTGGCGGGGGACCGCCCACCCAATGTCACGTGACCATCAGCGTGGCGCTGTATAGTCAGCGGTCCCCACGCCTGCCCACCAGTTCTTTCCCACAGTTGACCTGCGTACATCAGACCTCATGGAGAACATTGCTTCTGTCAATGCCATGTTGGATGAGTATTCCACTCATTTAATTCTCATTTACCTACCTTTTCTGTATGTCGTCTCCGATGCCTCCCGATTCGCATAAAAAAAAGTGTGACTCCTGTGGGACTCTGCTTCCTCACAAAGACGGCCATTCCTTCTGCCTGGGCCCAGAGCACAAGACTAAGGACTGGAAGGCCTGCCAAGGCTTTTGACCACACGGAAACGCCATCAGCAGACCTTGGAAGCCCATTTACTAAAATTAAAAAAGGCATCCATGGAGACGGAGCTGAACAAATTCAGGAGCTCGTCCTCTTCCCCAGGGGGCCATTAGAAAAAAAAAAAAGGCGGGACAAGGAGAGACATCAGGACCGGGACCAGTCTCCGTCACGTCTGCAGCCCCCTCCTGGAGCTGTGAACATGGAGGCCCCCCCCCCCGGGGTGTGTTCCTCTAGCCAAGGCCACCACTGCCGCCGTGGAGCAGCCATTGCCCCCCCGGACTGATTTCAGTTCCAACGGGAGTCTCCGGGGTAAAGGAGACACCCACTACCCTTAGACCCCTTAAGAGTTTGGGGTCTGATGTGCGTAGTACGGCCGGGAAGTTGACCGGCTCCTCAGATGATCGCATAGCCCCAGCTGATAAGCAGCACGTCTGCTCCTCTGATGTGCACTAAGCCCCAGTTCCTCCAGCAGGCCCCAACAACAGGCCTAATGACGAGGAACCAGACCAGCTGCCGCCTGAGCCGCAGCTGATCCCAGAGGGTCCTTCCCCTCGGGATTCCCCCCTCCCCTCCGCCTCTCAAGGTGGTGCCTCCAGTTTCCCCACTACCGCCGGGACCCGGAGAAGGGAGAGCGACTGCTGTCAGACACAATCCCACTGTCAATGCCAGATTGCCTGATGCCTGGCTTACTGCCGGACCTCACTACAACAGTTATTCCTGTTCCACAAGGTCCTCCGGGCCATTGTCAGGCCTGACACCGGCTTCTCCCAAGGGCCCGTCAGACAGGCCATCTGGCCCTCCTTCAGGCTCTCTGGATCCACCATCAGGCCTCCCACCAAGCCCCTCAGTTGGGTCCTTTTGCCAGGCTCAATGGCCCTTCTGTCAGGGCCGACGCCGGGCCCCTCAGCCGGTCCACTAAGCTACCCAGCGCCGGGTTTTCCATCCTACCCATCGGCGGGCTATCCCCCGATGGGATACCCATCACCTTATTATCAGGTGCCGAGCTATCAGAAGCCAGGGTATGGGCATCAGCCTCCACCTCAGCCTCAGGTGGACCTGCAGGCGATGCTTCATTCATGGAGGAACGAAGTGAAATCTCAGCTCTCATCAGAGCTCGAGAAGCATCAGCCCCAGGTTACCCTAACATCGGTCACCAGGGAACTGACACACAGACAGCCTCCATCGACTGACCCCAGGCCATCAACGTCCGGTAGATCTAACGAGCCTTTACCCCAAGCAGAGCGGCCCACAGAATTCTCGAGACCCGTGGACCTCTCGAGACCAGTGGACATACGTCAACCTAGACTCGGCACTCCTGACGTCGGAATCTGAGCCGGACTCTGCCCATTTGGGCTCAGACTATGAGTCCCCCTTCCCGAATGAGCCGAAACTGAGGGAGTTGCCAAAGTCACCCCCCTGAGGATCCTTCCTTCATGGAACTCCTTAGGGTGATCCAGGCAGCCTGTGACTGGTGCACGGAGGAACAAGATCCCCAACACCAGAGGCTGTCGGAGCATTTGGGATAATCGGATCACTCTCCGACCCTCATCCCATGGTGGATAGGCCCTCACAAGGATTTGGCCTCCATGTTATGGAAACAACCTGCTTCACTAGCCCCAGTGGCAAGTAAGGCAGAGAGGATGTACCAGATGCCAGAAGGGAAGAACCACCTTAGTGTCCACCCAAAGGCCGATTCAGTGGTCATCAGTGCTGCCCACAACCGTTTGTCCAAACCAAAACATCTCAGTACTTCTCCTCCTGGCTTGGAGTCAAAGGCATTGGATCAGTTTGGAAAAAAGTTGTACTCTTCATCCACCCTGGCCATTAGAGCACTGAATTATGTTGCTCACATGGTGGTCTACCAGAAGTCCATTCTGGGTCAGCTAGAATCCAAGCTGGAAAAGCTTCCTGACTCGGCTCAAGAAATGGCCGGTATGGTGAGGTCAGCTAGATCCACTAGTCGACACACATTGAGAGCCACTTACGACGTGGTGGATGCCTCTGCAAGGGGTATGACTACGGCCGTCAGCTTATGTAGGCACTCATGGCTGAGTATCTCCGGCCTGGCACCTGAGGTCCAATCAATCAGCCACAGGATGCCCTGTACCGAGGCCCTGTACTTTTCGGAGGTGATGTCAAAGATATTATTACAGACCTACAGGATAAGGGCAAAGCCTTACGCTCTGTCCAGTTCATGTATAATCCCCCTCAAAAGCCTAAGCAGCCTGTTCATTGGCAACAGCAGAACAAATATCGGAACAAACGTCAGGCATGGCTCCCCCGGCTAAAGCCTATAGAGCCACAGGTGCCATGCCTTCGACCCTCCCCACCACCTCCTGACTTGCTATGACCACTCCCACGCCAGACCTAGATCAAGGGGAACCGGTAGGAGGCAGGTTTGCATACCACCTACCGGGCTGGGAGGCAGTCACGGCGGACTCGTGGGTACTTCAGCTCATCTCCAAAGGGCACACAATTGAGTTCGAGAGAGACCACTGGAGCATTCTCCAGGTCCCTCTTATCCTCCAAGTCGCATCCATTTGGTCAGAGATGAAATCGACTCTCTGCTGCAAAATGCAGTAATAGAACCCATTCCTCAGAGTCAGATGGGAAGGGGATACTACACACACTTCTTGCTAGTCCCCAAGAAGACGTGCGACTTCGGACTAATACTGGACCTCAGCAGTCTGAACCTCTTTGTAGAGTACAAGCGGTTCCAAATGCTGTCCCTGCTGGGTCTCATTCCCTTGCTACATCAGGGATATTGGTTCTGTGCTCTGGATATGCAGGATGCTTACTACATATCCCCATTTTCACGTCCCACTGTGGATTTCTCATTCTTTTTTCAGGGAGAACATTTTCAATTCAGAGCTCTCCCCTTTGACCTGTCATCAGCACCCAGAGTGTTCACAGTGTGCCTACCTAGCGGTGATTGCTGCCGCTTTACGCAGACAGGGCATTCGTGTTTTCCCTTACCACGACAACTGGCTTCTTTCAACGCGATTGAAGTACAGCCTAGTCAGGTCTCTATCACAGAGAGGGTGGTAGACACATGGAACGGCGTACTTGAGGAGGTTGTGGGGTCAAAAACAGTGGAGGAATTCAAGAATGCATGGGGCAGACATAAGGCAATTCTAGTGGAGGGGTAGGAAGAATTAGGCTGTTGGTTAACTAGGATCTGCAGCTTATCCAATTGGTAGGGAAATGGGTAGGCTGGGCGGGCCAAGTGGTCCTTATATGCTGTCAAAGTCTGTGTTTCTATGTTTCAGTACCCTGGACTTTTTCCAGCAGGTTGGTATTTCAGTCAGTTATCCCAAATCCCACCTTATCCCTTCACAACACCTCCACTTTATTGTGGCAGTGTTGGATACAGTCCAGGGGAGAGCCTTCCTCCCACCAGACAGAGCGGAGACTCTCTCCATGGATGAGCACATCTGTTGGCTTCCCCGAGGCAAACCTCCGCAAGGTTGATCCTTCGCCTGCTGGGTCTCGTGGCACCTGCCATTCTGACTGTACATCTGGCCAGACTCCATATGCGGGTCATGCAGTGGACTCCCCGATAACAGTGGGATCAGAGATCAGACAACCTGGATCACGTGATCCTGGTCTTCAGCCCGATGGCTCGTGACCTCTTGTGGTGGCAGAACCCGGACAACTTCCAAAAAGGTGTCCCTTTTCAGCCCACTCCTTCCTTCCAGACTCTAACGGCAGACGCCTTCGGACTGGGATGGGGAGTTCATTTGGGAACCGACAAGATGCAGGATTCTTGGACTCTGAGCGAACTTTCGCTATACATCAATGTACTGGAGATGAGAGCAGTGCTGTATGCCCTACAGGCATTCCAGCACTTCCTCTAGCCGGGATCACTCATGGTCTAGACAGACATGTGTGTTGTCTGGTACATAAACAAACAAGGGGGCACCTGCTGGTACCCACTCTGTAGCAAAGCGATATGAGTATGATACTGGAAAGTGCAGCACAGTCTCCACCTCACGGCAGTGCATGTCCCCGGCATTCAAAACGCTTTGGCGGACACACACAGCCACAGTCAAGCCAGAGCCTACGAGTGGGAGCTAAAACAGTCAGTGGTAGACAAAATATTCGCCAGTTGGGGTCGGACAGACCTCGATCTGTTCGCATCACCATCCAGCACAAAACTACCAACTTTCAGTTCACTCCAGAGCATGGTGTTTTCTGGTGAGATGTGCTGTGTCTATGCTGGACGGGAAGGTTCATGTATGCCTTCCCTCCCTTTCCATTACTACAGAGAGTATTATTTAAACTACAGGCAGAGGGAGCACATGTGATTCTGATTGCTTCCTACTGGCCTCATCAGAGTTGGTTCTCTTTACTTCAACAACTGTTAGTGGAACCCCCTGTTCCCCTGCCCATCTGTCAAGACCTTCTGACTCAGGAACTGGGCACCTTGGGCCATCCAGGCCTCCAGTCCATTCACCTGCAGGCGTGGCACCTACTGACATAGCCGCCGCTCGATTTGTAATATCGTTTATGTGGCACAGGTCCTAGTGAAGGTCAGAAAGCCTTCCACTAGATCCACTTATGCAGTGAAATGGAAGAGATTTTCCATATGGGCCACGTCCAAGGAATGGGACCCCTTCTGCCCCATTCCACAGGTCTTAAAGAGTATCTGTTGTTGCACCTCTCTGACCTTGGACTCAGTTACTCGACCCTGAAGGTCCATTTATCTGCCATTTCTGCATACCACATTCTAGTGGATGGCAAAACCCTGGCTCTGTTGGAAGTATGCAAGATATTCCTAAAAGGGATTCTTCATTCGAAACCCCCAGTCCAGAAGTCCTGCTCCTCCCTGGGACCTGAATTTCATGTTAGAAAAACTCACGCTGTCTCCTTTTGAACCAGCTGTGAGTTGTGACATGTGCTACCTTTCATGGAAAGCATTCTTTTTAGTTGCCATTACTTTGGCTCAAAGAATTTCCGAGCTTCAGGCCCTGATGTTTAAGGGGCCTTATTTGATTTTTCACAGTGACCGGGTAGCTCTGTGAACTAATCCTAAGTTCTTACCTAAGGTAGTCTCAGAATCTACCTTAAATCAGACCATTCAGTTGCCAGTGTACTACCCTAAGCATTCCAGTCTGGGTGAAGCAGTTCTACATACTGTGGATGTACATAGAGCTTTTCCGTTACTACACTAACAGGACAAAGCCTGTCTGTAAATCTGATCAATTATTTGTTCCCTTAGCACCCAAAAGAGAGGGTGCTGTGGTTTCAAAACAGTGTTTGTCCAAATGGTTGGCAAACTACATTACTGTTTGTAATCAGAAATATAACCGACTACTTCCGAGGGAAGTCGAAGGACACTCAACCAGGGGCATGGCTGCCTCTACTGCTTGTTTCAGGAACGTCTCTGCCACAGATATCTGTGCGGCCACCACTGTCCATACCTTCACTAAGCATTACAGTTTGGACATTGCATCTACGCGCAGAGCAGGCTTTGGCCTAGCTGTTCTTCATGGACGCTTGTCCTAAAGTCACCATTTCCTGCAGACTTGTTCCTACCTACCATGTCTCAGACTTGTCTGAATCTGACTACTTTCTGTTAGTACCTACTGCAAGAGCCCTCTCGAAGTAAGGTAATACAGTTACGTAAGAACTTACCATAAGAGATCTTCGAGAGAGGAGCTCTTGCAATGGGTACTGCTTTCCCTCTCACCTTCCCCCTGGATTTCTTCTACTACTTTTCCTTTCATAGCTTTATAGCTCCAGCTTCCAACAGGAAGCAGGAGCCCACACCTGCTTCCTGTTGCACCTTTCTGGGTCTCCAGTGGGAGAACTGGAGGGCAGGCGTGGGGATCGCTCACTATATAGGACTACGCTGAGGTCCATCACCTAACGTTGGATGGGCGGTCCCCCGCCAGACACTGCTAGCTAAAAAGTTTTCTGTGTGGTCCTAGCGCCTGGTGGCTTAGTCCTATTTGTTAGTACTTAGTGCAAGAGCCTCTGTCAAAGATCTACTGTTATGGTAAGTTCTTGTGTAACTGTACTTTCCTCAGCCTAAATCCCTATCTTTGGTTGTAGACTGTTTACTCTGTAAAGGGCTTCAAGCCTAGTATAACACTTGGCTAGAATTTGGGAGATGTTCTTGGAGCAATCAAGGTGTTGGTCCAAGTGGAGGCCGAGATACTTGTAGGTGGTGATCGAGTCGAGACAGGACCCATCCAGAGAGCATAAGGTCAGGGATTTGACTGTGGAGTTGATCCATTGTCTGGAACTAAACAGCATAGACACGGTGTTCTTTTGGTTCATGACTAGATGGTTGTCCAGGAACCATTTTTGGATGGCAGAGAGGTCCTGTTGAAGGGATTCCTAAGCAGAGATACTTGTTGCATAGATTATTATATCATCTACATACATGTGTGTGCTGCTGGCTGAGATGGACATGGGGAGGTCGCTAATGAATGTGGTAAAAAACAGGGGTCCCAGAACTGAGCATTGGGGGATCTGGAGACCGGTATGTTGGGGGGAGGTGTTTGTGCCTAGCTTGATGGATTGGGTGCAATTGTACAGGTAGGAATAGAATCACACTAAGGTTGTTGGGAAGACCAGGCTGCCCTGTTTCTGCCTTTTTATCTGATAATCGTCTTTGTGATTTTCCTGACATTTCAATCAAAGTTTAACCTCGAGTTTAAGTATTATTTTAAGAATTGGATGGATCTAAGCTCTTCTCCCTGTGGGGAACTGATTCAGGCGTCCACCTCTTTGCATGCCATTGCCCAGTTATATCGCTTATATCAGTCTCTTGATCTGCTTAAACCCTTGAGTATTGGGTATTATTGGCAAAATTGCTTGTCTTTAACCTGGGCCCGGTCCCTCAGGATTGGCATAAGGTTTAGGCAGATCTTTACAAGATAATTAAACAAGATTGCTACCGGTTGGCTCAGTTTAAGATTCTTCATAATCTGTATTTTACCCATCTGCATCTTTTTAAAATGGGTAGATGGGCTCAACCCATCTGCCCCAGGTGTCATAAAGAGGAGGGTTTGCTTTTTCATATTTTATGGAATTGCGAGAAGGCTTCACCGTTTCGGTTGGCAATTAAGTCATTTGGATCCCTCATTTGCTTTGAACGAGATGTTTACTGCTGAGATTTGTCTGTTGGGCTTTTATAAGACTGTCCCATTTACTCATCAGAGGTTTTATATCGCTTTGATTTCAGCTGCAGTGAAAGTGGTTTTATTACGGCACTGGCATGATGACCAAATCCTTTCTTGGTCTGAATGTCAGAAGGAGATCCTGAGTGCCTTAAATCTGGAACTTCATACTGCAGATGTTAAACATAAATGTCTTTTTTTTTTTGTGTGTTAAATGGGGTCTCTTATATGCTTGGTTAATGGCTTTGTGAATTTCTTACTAGGATACCCTGGTGAGATTTCTTATTTTCAATTTTTGGTGTCTTCACTGCTTATAGATTATTTATTTATTAACTTTTGTTGACCGGGTAAACCCATTGGGCCTGCAAGAGTCACTTTTTCAGGGCGACCTGGGATTAATTACAGAGAGACTTGTTACAGTACAACAATCCGTTTGAAGTACAAGAGAAGCATTGGTTGAGCATGTACAGTACAATGAATGGACAGGTTAATTTACAGAGAAACGTTGTTGAACGATATACATACATTACATGAATTTAAGATGGTGTACAAAATATATTTTGAAAGTATGTTACAAGAAAGCTGTGGTTATTTACACATCAATTACATTGTATGCAGTTTAGGTCCTGGGGACAGCACTTAACCTGCGGGGTGGAGGAGGGAGGCTTTATTGGTTTTTGCCTTTGTGATATTGTTTATTTAACTTTTTGTGTTTATTTTTACTGTTTTTTGTTTCATTTTATTGGTGTTGATATTTTTCTTTGTATTATGGAAATTTATTAAAGTATGGTTATTTTAAAAAAAAAAAAAAATAGGCTGTTGGGAAGACACAGCCAGACTAGGCTAGTTTGAGTAGGAGCCAGTAGTGGTCCACCGTGCTAAAGGCCTTAGCAAGAGCTATGAATATGGCCCCTGTGTCCAGTCCCTTACGCCAGTAATCGTGCTGCAGACATTTCGCTCTCCCACTCTCGCAAGCTACTCTTTCTAGCTTTTGTAGGCTTCATCTGCAGAAGTAACAGAAAATAATAATGCAATTCTCAGGAAATTCAACATACATAATACATTCCTGCACCAGTTCTACCGATTACAGAGCAGCTGAGAAAGCTGAGTTAAATAGGTTTGCTTTTTCAGGTCTCTTAAAATGCTCCACCGAGGTACACATACGAAGCTTGGGTGGAAGGGCATTCCTTGCTAATGGACAGAATAACCTATTGCGACGGGTAGCACACATTAGTAGTCGGAGTGTGAAACTCTGAGCATCCTATCTAGTAGTCCCAGCATCTAGCTGTGAACCACGAGATCACAGGTATACTTTAAAACCCCACCCCAGCTACCAGCCCACTGGGTAACCTTAACCACATCACTTGGCCTCTCTGCTTCAGTCCCTCCCTCACAGCTGTAAGTGGATACCACTGAAACTGAGGTGATGCAGTTCAGTTTTCCTACTGATCATAAATGCATTGTGAGGTACCTGGGTTCAGGAACAACCTCGAGTCGTTGAAGAGCCGGCATTGGGGGTTGGGGCAGGATTGAGCAGCCAAAAGGCAGCTCTCCTCTCCCGGCGTAGTTCCACTCCCATCGGGTGGAGATCCGATGAGTAGTATAGGTGGGAGGGGGCGGCACATAGTCTAAGGGTGCCTCATGGCATGCACGTGCCTGCCCAGGGCATGGGGATGGGCAAAAATGTAGGTAAAAAAACATGGGATAAAAATCTATATAGGAAAAAAAAATTGTGAGGTGAAAGAAATTATACTAATGCTGTACTCCTTTATAGAGTTATAAATGGGGGAGGGAGTATGGATTCAGTTACATTAAATGGGAAAGTGTGTGAACACAAAGGCTTACTTTAGAACATTTTGCAGATATAAAAGCATTTGGGAGAGTTAAATATTGCGTTTATACTATGTAAAATCTAAAATTGCATATAAATGTAGTATTGTAATGTTGGCAGTTCTCACGTACTCACAGTTGACATCTGGCCATTTTATTTTGAATACAGTAATTTCTGACCCAAAGTATTAGTTGTTCTGGGAAACTGATGTTTCCAATTGGCCATGTTTTTTTCTTCCTTTTGTTAAACTCTTGCCATAGGCTTGATCGTAACTTTATCTGCTTTTGGTAATTTATCAGTCTGCAATCATACAGTCCTGGACCTCTCTATTTGTGGGCCAGATGCCTTCTGATTGAAAGCCCAGTGTCCGACCAGACTCTGTCCCCTCCCCAGTTTTGTCCTGCGTAGAGCCCTGCACTGTGCAGCAGGGCAGCCACAAATCGTGAATGCCTGCAGAGTGGCCACACACAAATCTTGCATACACTGGTCCATTAACTGAACTATTTGTTTCCTGAAATAATTAGAGGCTATTGATTAATCATCACCATTGTAAGTGTGTCTTTTAGTTAACCTCTTTGCACTGATGATCTTAGGACGTGATGGGGCAGACAGGTAAAAAACTTACCTAATATTGTACTCTTGTACTTTTTTTTTTTTTTTTTTTTTTTTGTTCTCTGTTCCTTGGCAGACAAAACATTAGAATTACTTTAACACTGAGACATAAGAGAAACACACTGTCGTGCTTACCCACATCAGGAAGCCCAGAGAGTTAGGTCATAGCCCCTGGGGATGCCTCTACGTGAAATAATGTCATGGAATAAGATGCCATGGTAGGCCATTGAAGCCATTTGTATACAAGAATTGACTGGCATCAACAAGGCTGTCAAGGATTTGGCATGAGTTACTAAAGCATTTCGTGGTTTCAGTAAATTGTAGTACTGTATGTAAGAGCGGGATTACTTTAGAGGCATTTCTGTTGTTATTGTGGATGTGTAGTTAGACAGTTTGAGAACCAGAGTTAAGTTAGAGTGAGGGGTAGATTTTTGGGCAGACCCGATTTGTTTTTATTTGTTTTGTATCAAAAATGGCTTTTTTGAACTAGGGAATTGCTCATTGCTGGTCGGAAGTACAAACTTGTCCACCCCACCTTCATGCCTTTCTCCAGGCACCCAATCCCAAAGATGCGGTGGTGGTTGGAGGGAGGGGGTCACGTATGTCAACTCCTTTGGTGGTAGGGTAGGGGGATTTAAACTCCTTTGCTCAATCCTCCCACCACCGGAAACCATACATTGACTGCCGACCAACTCAGAGATGTGCTGTTTGAGTCTGAGCCATTAGAGCACATATGAACATACGAAAATGCCAGCAGATACAGGCTTCATGGTCTATCACGTTTGCTTTTGTGCAGCTCACAGTTCAGACAACTGCTGCTGCTGCTCCCCCTCCTTTGCCCCTCCACTCCCATTGTTACCCCAAACTGAGTTCCCTACTCTGGTTAACCCCCCCAAAACTGTTTTCTGCCTTGGACCCTATCCCACCTCTCTTAAAACTCCCCAATGATTGCAGAGAGATCACCTTCTCTGGTAGTGTGTTCCATGCCACCACCACCCTCTCCATGAAGCAGTGCCTCCTCATCTCCCTCTTGAACTACCCCCCTGTTTAAGACTTTGCTCTCTTGTGATCCTCTCCCTCGTCAACCTAAACATACCCACAGTACTAACTCCATTTATGCCCTGCAGATACTTAAAGGTATCAATCATATCACATCTGTCCCGTCTATTCTCCAGGGAGTACATTTTGAGTTCCCTCAACCTGTCCTCGTAGCCTCTGGTTCCCCTCCAAAAGCTTGATGCCCTTCTTTAAATAGGGGCGCCAGAATTGTACACAGTACTCCCAGTGAAGCTTCACTAATGATTTGTACAGCTGAAGGATTACTTCCTCCCTCATAGAGGTGATCCTCCCCCTAGCAATGCACCCCAGCATTTTACTGGCCTTGGCAGCCGCTTTTCTACACTGCTGAGTGATTCATATTCCCTGTGACCATCATCCTCGGGTCCTTTTCCTCCACAGACAGATGACCGCTCCCTACCCAAATGGTAACTGTACTCCGGGTTTCTGGCTCCAAACTGCATGACCTTGCACGTCCTAGCATTTGAAACCCCGCTGCCATTTGTTTGACCAGTGCTCAAGTCTTTTCAAAATGTTCTGGAGTACCCTCCCTCCTTCCACGCTGTCCACCACTGCACCTATTTTGGTGTCATTGGTGAACAGGCTCATATTCCCTTCAGCTATATCAACTATGAAGACGTTTAATAGCATTGGCCCCAGAACCAAGCCTTCTGGGACCCCACTGATGACTGTTCGGGGTGTCAAGAGTGCCCCCCTACCACCACCCTTTGCTGTCTGTTCCTCAGCCAGTTCCTGTCCACCTGACTAGCATCTTTCCTGCCCCTAGGAACTTCAACTTGCTAGTCAATCTCCCATTCCGCACTGAGTCAAAGGCCTTGCTGAAGTCCAGATACAGGACATAAACTACCTGACTGACATCCAGTGCCTTAGTCACCCAGTCAAAAAAGTCCACTAGGTTTGTTTGACAGGACCTCCCTAAGGCAAAACCATGCTGATGGTCGTCCTGAAGACCGTTCTCTTCCAAGAATGCTACCATCCTCTTTCAGGATAGTCTCCATTAGTTAACCAACTATGGACGGACCGGCCTGTGATTACCCAGCTCATCCTGGGGTCCGCTGTTATGGAGGGGCACCACATGTGCTGCCCTCCAGTCTAGAGGCACACATCCTAACTTTAACAAGGTATTGAATAAGTCAGTCAGAGGTGCTGCCAGGACATCTGCCAGTTCCTTCAGGACTCTTGGATGGATCCCATCCGGTCCTGGCGCCATGTCTGTCCGTAAGGACTTAAGGCCCTCCAACATTGCAATTAGCAACAAGTACATTGCGCTCCTCTCCACCCCAACTCTCTGAGCCAAAATCACAGAAAGGCCCACTCAGGGAGATGTTGAGTGTAGATGGCCAAAGAGCAGGGAAGGGAGAAGAGGGCATCTGCATGCAGGTTTTTTTTTTTTTGTTTTTTTTTTTGTGAACTTTCTTTATACTCCTAACACTGCTTTACCCGGACTCTCTTCAGGGTGCTGCTTGGCTTCGGCCACGATCCCGTCATCCTGAAGTCCTTCATCCCTCCTCCAGCGGCTGCCTCTCCTCCACTACCTGACTGCCCAAGCCCTCCCCATCTCTGAGTCCCCCGAGGTGGGACCGCCTACTTCTCCTGGTGCTCTATCTGTAATCTAGCAGAGTGACCAGGCAGGGAAGAGAGCCAGAGGACTTGAATAAAGGGACCCAGCACTGGGCGTGGTTGGCCAACCCACAAACCACCCTTTGCCTACTGGGAGGCAGAGCCATTTTCCTTAGTTCCACCCCCTGGCATGGACGTGCAGTGGCATCAGCATGAAGAGTGAGTAAACTCACCCCCTCCTGCAGACGCCCGCCAACGCCAGACTCCATTGGCTGTACCCCCCCCCCCCAAAGCCTCTGCCAGGAGCCACCACTGAGTTGGGAAATCCCTAGAGCCTACCCCAAGAGAAGAGAGCAGTCCCCCGAACACTCGATCTTCTCCTTCCTCTGCCAACCCAGGCTCGTTCCTGAACCCGGATCGCCAGGATGGCACGAGGTGTGGCATCCTGCACCTCAACCATCAGCGCCACTGGGCTGGTATCTGCATGTAGGTTTAATAACCATTTCTGATTAGGCTTCTATGGGGGGAACTTGGGCAAAGATGAGCAGTTTTTTTGTACATAGTGTTGATTACTAGCCTTAGGAGCTCCTCGAAAGATTGAAAAACATTTTCCAAAAAAAGCTCTTCTTCTCTTTGGTTTAGAATGGCATATCTAAATCCCTCTCCCCAACTTCATCAAGTCCCTATCCCTTCTCTGTTTTGTGGTACAAAAAGGTAAAGTGATTGCAGTACACAGGTGAACAGATTAAATACTATACAAATGGAGCAGTTCTGTGCAAAATTGTGCATAAAGAGAACACAGTACAAGTCAAGTGCACAGAGGTGCAGTCAGTGGCAGCACAGTGCCCACATAAAACAATCAAAATAGCAGCTTTAAGATACAGTAGGACAAAAGCAACAATTTCCAGAACTGTATTGGGCGGTCCAGCTTCCCTTGGGCAGCGTCAACAAGTCAACGAGGTGGGGAGGGGCAGGTACAGGTGACAGTAGCCACAGGGGAAGTCTTTTTTTTTTTTCTCCAATTCTTTTTTCCTCCTTGTCTCTGCCCCAGAGAACTCTCTTGGATGACACCCTTGGCTGTCTTTCTCCCACCCAACCTGAGGCTTCCCCATCCCGGATCTCTTACCTGGCCAACTGTACCTGAAATAACCCCCTGGCTTGTGCCCCCCCGGGGTGGGACCGCCTCGACTCTTCTGCGCACCTTGAAATCCAGGACTCCAGGCAGTGGTTTGACAGGGAGGAGGATCAGGACAGGGTGGATGGAGTCCAGTGGTGGGCGTGGGGGTACCAGGGTGTATTGTTGCCTACTACTGGTGCAGGGTTTTTCCTTTGTTCTGTTGTGCCCACTCCCTTGGAGACGTTGATCGTGCAATGATGTCCGAGGCAGACACGCATGCACCCGCGTGCATCTGTAAGAGTCCGCTGGCATCCCCCCCACCACCACCACCACCTCTGCATAGCTCCTGGCATTGGCACACCACGCCGCCACCTGGTGTCGCTGGTGTCAGAACACCGCCACCCCCCCTCAAGAGAGGAGAGCTGTCCTCCGGACGCTCAGTCCTCTCTCCGCCGGCCATCCCCCGACGGCCCAAGGTCGCCAGCATGGTAAGAGATAAGGTGCCAGTGCCTCAGCCCTTTATGCCACTGGGCCGGCTGCACAGGGGATGTCTTGAAGTGAGACTTGAATAGGGAGCAAGAGTCCAGAGTCCATAGGGGAAGAGATAGACTGTTCCACAGTTTTGGCACAGGTGAAGAGTGTGCCTTCTGGCTCATGCATGTGGTGACCTGTGGGCGCACTCTAACATAAGACTAGAGGAGTTCTGGAGAACTCCATGACAGGGCTTTGGATTGAATAGGGGGGAAGCGGCGGAACACCTCATTATCCCCAACAGATTTGTTGACAAAGCAGCCCAGGAGGTAGTCTTGGCATGCGGGGCACCATCCTAGGCCCTCAGGGCAAACCTACAGATATTGTTGTAAGTTTTGTTTAGTCTGGAAAGTTATGAAGATGAGATTTGTGAGTATGGGAGAGCAGTAGTCCAGCAGGGGGAGTAAGGTGCTCTGAGCAATGATGACTCTGACTTCTGGGGCTGAGTAGTCCTTAAGCCTATATCCTACTCCTAGATATTACTTTGAGGTATCTCTTGCAGCAGGCCATCAGCAGTAGGACTATAGCCGCCAGGCACTAGGACCACACGGAAATTCTAGCTAGCAGTCTACCACAGGGGGCTGCCCACCTTCGACGACGTCAGCCGCTGATGTCGGCCAGTCATAAAAAAGGCAGGCGGCCCCCATACTCTCCTCAGTTCCTTCTCACTGTCGACCAACGCACATTGGACCACTGGAACCGCCACAGCTATGGTTGAGCATCATTTTCCCACATTTACTGCACTTTATTATTTTACCTTTTCTTTTAGGTAAAAAACATCGAATTTTTGGTGTTCTCACCAGATTTAGTCTTCTCAATCTTCTTCACCTTCTGACTGCTCCACAAAGTGTGCCTGCGGCAAGCAGATCTGGGACAAGGATGGCCATTCTGCCTGCGTCTTGTGCCTAGGCCCAGACCATGTTGTCCAAGCCTGCGAGGCCTGCCAGAAGTTCAACCCAGTCACCCACAGACGTCGCCAGAAGATCCTGGAAAATTATTTTCTTAAGCAGAAGGTCACCTCGATGGAACGGGAGCTGCCGGCTAGGAGCTCCTCTGCTTGCTCTGCCTAGTCCTCTGGGTCTTCCTCGTCAGAGTCCTGGGATAAAACGTCCAGGAAGCACAAGGCCTGGGATAAGGACCAGGACTGACCCCGATCCGCCTCCCACTCACAGTGGCCTCACGAGATTTTGACTGCGTCTGGGTCTTCCTCCTTGGGTGGGGGTGGAGGGGAGATCGACCTCCTTGGCCCCGCATGCCCCAACTTCCACAGGGCTACCGGTGACCCTGCCGCCCACCCGGGTCTCTCTCTCTTGCAGATGCCGGATCCTCGGGTTAGGGTACTCTGTATCCTGCTCCGCAGCCCCTGCTGTTTCAGCCCCTGTTCTCCGTGGGTACTCAGTCAGGTGGCTCAGTTGGAGTCTATCCAGCTGGTGTGACAGTCGCCAGTCTCCCAGCGACTGCCCCCTAACACCCGCGTCCCCAGCGATGGGCATGACTTCTGGGACCTCCACCAGCTCTGCTCCTCTTCCGCAGGGGCAGACGCTGTAGGATACTTGTGTCTCCCAAAGCCTAGTCTCCCCTTAGCCTTTGCTCAGTGCGTCTCCCTCCATCCCAGTGCCCACCTCTCCACAGCCGCTGCCCGTGGACCTCACCCCAGCACCCTCCTTGCTGACGCCCGCAGAACCTGCTTCTGTCCTTCCCACATCACAAATCGTGGGTCCCACGCCACCCTGGCCAGCGCCATCTGAGTCTGCACCAGCACCACAGCTGCCACCAGTCTGGCCCGTGCAGCCACTCCCTGCTCCTGTGGCACCAGCGACCTGTCTTCCACATCTGGCACCTGGTGACCCACATCCTGGTTATCCTCTGCCGGTGCTAGTAGGTCTGGCGCCTGCCTTCCCCAAGCCACGGGGACTTGCACTGGGTTACCATACTCAGTGCCTACAGGACCTGTCCCTGTTGATTACCATGGCCTGCTTTATGGTCTTTCATGCAGACCCAGGCTCCCACCCAGAGGGCGCCAGCTCTGGCCCCGGTTGGCCCTAGCCCCAGTGTTCCTCACGCTCCCTAAGGGAGGCCCGTTGCTAGGTCTTCTGGTCACTCAGACAGTTGTCGGCATGAGGACAGTGACAGCGGGGATGACAGTGAGGAGACCGTCAGTAGTGAGTCCTCCACTCCCCCTCTCCCCGACTCCTTGGAATGGGAGAGGGTCCCAGCTAATGTTCCCAAGTCCTCGTCTGATGACCCTACCTTTAAGGTCATCTTTCTCCACATTCAGGCCACTGTGGGTTGAGAGACCGAGGAGCAGGGCCCCGAGAGGCTCTGGTTAACCTTCTACCTACATCAGCCCAACACCTCTCCCCTTGTAGTTTCCTCCTATTGTTGACTCCTATGAGGATGTCACCCGTGCTGCCTGGAATCACAACCCCCCCCCCACCACCACCACCGACAGTCCTGGTGGTCTCTAAAAAAGCAGACAGGCTCTACCACACTCCAGCTGGTAAGCCTTATTTTGGGAAACAGCCCATGGCTGATTCAGTCATCATCAGTGCAGCGCACAGCCGTAATAAGTGGCCCAAACATTTAAGCTCCCTCTCCCTGGACAGGGATTCTTGTCAGTTGGACCATCTGGGCAAGCAGGACTTTGCCTCTTCCACTTTGGCCATTCGGGCCATCAGTTATCTGGCCTATATGGTGCAGTTTCAGAACCTTGCATGGGACCAGCCTAGGGAGGCTATCCAAGCAGTAGATCCTCCAGCTCCTCAAAATGGGCTCTGACATCGGTACCCATGTCCTGTGGACTGACCAATGCAGTTGACTCCTCAGGCCTGGCAGCGGCCACGGGCGTCTGTATCCAGCATCACTTCTGTCTACAGGTCTCTGGCTTCGCCCCAGATGTCCAGTCCAGCATAAAGGACACCCCTTTCAGGAGCCTCGAACTTTTCGGAGGTGATGTTCAGGACCTCATCTCTGCACTGCAAAACTCGGGACAAGCCCTCAGGTCCATCCACTCTATGTATCATACCCAGCCTAAGGCAGGATAGAGGGCTCCCTTTTGTCGGTCTTTCCACAGGCAGGCCTGACCCTCCAAAAGCCCAGGGCAAGCACAAAGCTGGGGGCTTGCCTCACCCTCCCCTGCTGCCTCCCTATAGCCTATGCGCAGCTGTTGGAACAGCTGCCCCCGCCACTGCTTGCCTGACCCTCCCTCCAGTGGAACCTAAGGAGGCAGTTGTTGAGGGTCCCTTTCCCTTCACCTGGACAGGTGGAGGAAATGACCACAGACAACTGGGTGCTACAGCTCATTGAGCATGGTCACTCTCTAGAGTTCATAGAGTGGCCTCTGAAAAATCCTCCGGGCCAGTCCTCTTATCCTCCTTCTCGCATTCCTCTCATCAGTGAGGAGATTTAGACCTTACTTAAAAAAAAAAAAAAGAAAGGCCATGGAACCAGTCCTGCTACATCAGCAGGGTAGGGGGTTCTACTCCCACTTCCTGGTTCCCAGGCGGATGGGAGATCTTTGACCTATTCTGGACTTGAGCTAGCTGAATCTGTTCGTAGCATAATAATAATAATAATTTTTATTTGTCAAGCGCAGTTCACAGTGCACCAAAGCGCTGTTCAAAGAAGATAAACAATTTAAAATCGGTAGGAATTCTAAAAGCATAAAAAACACACCAATTCCTAACCTCATCTTAAAACCAATTAAAATAATTAAAATCATAACATATTACTCCTCACCAATTTAAATGCATTCAGCAAAAGCAAGTCCAAAAAGATGTGTTTTTAAGGTGGTTTTAAAGCTCTCCACCATCAGGCACTCTCGTATCCGACAAGGTAGAGAATTCCACAGGGTAGGGGCAGCAAACGCACAAGCTCCAGAAGTTTTCAGCCGTACCCTGGGAATCTCCAGCAATCCCTCGTCAGCTGAGAGGAGCGGTTGGAGTGGACAGTAATCGTTCAGAAGATCATGCAGATAATTCGGACCCTGTCCGTGTAGACTCTATAGGTCAGCAAGCCGTCCTTGAAGGTGATTCACCACTGAACTGGCAGCCAGTGCAGTTCGCACAGTACAGGTGTAATGTGACTGGATCTGGTTGATCCAGACAGCAACCCGGCCGTGGCATTCTGCGCCAGCTGCAAGCGATGGATATCAGCCCCCAGAAGCCCTAGCTACAGGGAGTTACAGTAGTCTAGGCGCGAGGTCACAAAGGCATGGACCAAAGTTGGAAGGTCACCGGACGGAACAAGGACGCTGTTTCTCAAATGGTAAAAAAAGGATGTGACCACAGCTGACATCTGAGAACGAAGTGTCAGCCGATTGTCAAGTATCACCCCCAGATTCCGTGCCCATTCAGAGGTCAGCAACTGGGCACACCCAAGCCAAAGTCCTTAGTGACATCCCGCCGCCAACCCCTCTATCCGGCGACCCGGTTCCACCACCAATACCTCGATCTTGTCGGAATTGAGTTTTAACCAGCTGGTATTCATCCAGTCCTGGATTTCCGCGAGGCAGTTGTTAAACACTGAGAGTGCACTATCCTGGTCAGGCACAAAGGACAGGTAGAGCTGAGTATCATCTGCATAGCAGTAAAACCTCGGCCCATACCACCTCACAGTGTCTCCTAATGGCAGCATATACACTGTGAACAACATGGGGGACAGCACAGAGCCCTGTGGGAACCCACATGGCAGAGGGAATGAATCTGAGGAACAAGTCCCTGATGCCACTCTCTGCGACCTACCAGTGAGGAAGGAGTGAAATCATCTGAGGACCGTACCAGACAGGCAGATGACCCGCAGGCACTCCAGCAGCACCCCATGGTCCACTGTGTCAAAGGCTGATGAAAGATTAAGAAGCACAAAGATGGAATGGTGCTTCTGATCTCTCGCAAACAAGAGATCATTGAGCACCTGAACCAGAGCAGTCTCTGTGCTGTGTTTCTTATGAAATACGGACTGGAGAGGATCATAGATGTTATGGATGGTAATATGGTTCTCTAGCTGTAGCACAACAACTTTCTCGATAACCTTCCCTACAAAGGGGAGATTAGAGACTGGTCTGTAGTTAGCAGGACAATCCGGGTCAAGAGAAGATTTCTTGAGAAGGGGTGTTACCACCGCCTCCTTCAGGAAGTTAGGAAACTCACCCGTCTCAAGTGAGCACCTGATAAACTCTGCTAGAACCGGGCAGATGACATCCACACGCCCTATTAAAAGGCGTGTAGGGCCCGGATCTAAACTACAGCTGGTTGGCCACATGCCTTGGAGAATCTGCATGATATCCACGATCTCTGGCCTATCAAACTCCATCCAACAAAATCGAGGAGTAGCGACCGACCACCTCCACCACCACCCCCACCCCCACCCCACCCATAGAGCGACTGAGCAAATCTCTGATCTGATGTTGGTAACCTTATCAGCAAAGAAGCCGAACAAATTCCTCACACTTTGCTTGAGAAAATGTCTCCAAACTTGCAGACAGACTAGATTGCACAGTCTGTCTACAGTTCAAAAGAGCTGAGCTGGTCGGTTCTGAGCTGCAGCAGTCTCCCTGGACAGGAGTTCTGCCTTCTTACGGGAGATTGCTCACTGATGGTCTCTGTAGTGCTCTATCAGTCTGTCGGCATCCAGGCCGGATCAACGCCAGCTGTGCTCTAGCCTTCGTCCAACTCGTCTCAGCTCCCTCAAGACCCCATCAAACTAGGGGGACCAAGGGCGAAGAGTGCGAGGGCGAACACGGACAGGAGCTAGGGTATCGAGAGCTCCCGTCACTGCTCAGTTATTAGCGTGAAGCAGGTTCTCTGAACCCTCACTTGCACCCAGCATTTCCAATAGGTGTAACACCGCCAAAAAACTTCTAGGGTCACTCCCCGCAAAGAGTGTTATCGGAATATCTCCACGAGGCAGGCCTATAAGGGGGAGCCAGGAAATTGAACCTTACAGTGTGGTGATCGGACCATCAACCGGTTCTACCGCCAGGTTAGAGGTCTCCATCCCCAGGATGAAAACCTGATCCATTGAGTGACCATGATTGTGAGTCACAGAGGTAACTGCCTGTGTGAAGCCCAACTAAGTCATAAGTCAGAGGAAGTCCTGACCAAATTGAGAGTTTGTCATCGATCCAGACATTGAAGTCCTCCAGTACCATCAGCCTGGGAGACTCCAACACCATGTCGATGACGGAAGTACGCGACTTCCTGCAGGAACAACTTCTCGCCTTTGGGTGGACAGTAGACGAGAATGATCCTGCGACCACAGTTCACGCAAAGGACCTGGTATCCTCAATTGGCACGTCAACAAGGCCCAATTCCGATTTAAAACAAATTGCTACACCCCACCACTGCGATCCGATCTTGCACGGTGTATCACCGAGAATCGAGCCAGAATCGCTGCCTCCAAAATAGGACCAGCATTATCATCCAGCCAGGTCTCGGTGATGCAAGCCAGATCTGATGACTCAACAAGATTAACTATAATAGCCATCTTGTTTTTAATAGATCTGGCATAGCACAACACCGTGCGGGTCGGATAAGATACTGGGGCTGGCAGAGTTACCAGCCCACTTACGTGGAGCCCTTGGGTATGGGCACCAGACAAGGAGGACCTCGATCGGGATTCCATTTCGCCCCAAGGCATCTCCTGGTCCCCACTACCCCCAGTCCGGCTGCTCAGCTCTCCCCCCCCTCCCAGGTCCAGGACCCCCTTCCTCCTCCCCACTATCCCCAGAGCCCTACAGCGACCATAAACTGCCATGAGCAGTGGGGGACAGTTAAAAGGGCGGAGAATGCAAAAGGATCAATGTTGTTTTAGTCCTTGGTAGGTTAACTAACAGTGGGGAGCTTATGGATTGAACCAGCACTGGTGCTTCTTAAAGCTGAGAAGCAGAATGTTATTTTTGTAGTTCTACTTAAAAGCAAAAGTTTAGTGTGTTATCTGTTTGTTCTGGCTAGGGCTTTTACCAAGGTTTCACCCAGATTTTCTAGGATTTTCTTTCAGATGGCTACCTTATATTTAGAAGCATGCATATTAACAACATTAATATATTCCTGCTGTCTGCTCAATAAATAAAACTAAGTCATAAAATGCAGTGCATAATATCTCTCTGCTGTCTTTCTTGCTGTTGTTCTTCATTTTTTTTTTTTTTTTTTCTTTGTCACTGGCACCCCAGGAACTGCCTCAAGCTGACCCCACTCACCACTGCTACTCTACTAGCCACCTGAAGCCCGCCCTACTCCAGGATATCGGGAACAAACACCCCTACCTCCCTCGAGCCACGGACCCCCGCAACTCTGAACCCCCCACCCCCGAGGTGGGGCCGCCTTCCACTTCCTGGCACTCTATCTATAATCCAGTGCACCGGCTGAGGTGAGGCAGAGGGTCTGGAGAACCAGAGAGGAGAGCCAGGTATTGTGTGTCTGGTGGCGGGGCCCGGGAGGTAGCTGTGGCCTATCCTGGAGGCCAGAGTTTTTCCTGCATTGGTTTTCCCTTGGAATACAGATTTGCAGTGACGTCTGTGCAGGCACACTGCCAGCATCCACTGACGCTCCACCCCTATTCAGCGCTGGCACCTGTAGTGCTCCCGATCTCCATTGGAGGTCACTGAGGTGCCGAGCAGACCGTGAAACCCTCCCCAGGAGAGGAGAACAGTCCTACAGACACTCACTCCTCTCCCTCCCTTGCCAACCCCCATGGCCCGAGTCTGTTCCCGAACCCAGGTCACCGGTGTGGCGTCCAGAGCCTCAACCCTCAGCGCTGGGATGTTTTTCTTCTACTGGCTAATCTTCTTTAAGCATCCTTTCTAGACGGTCTTCTTAGAAACAAAATTGAATATTTTAGAAAAAAGTAAATGTTAGAAACATAGTCTCTTTACTATAGATATGTGATGTTAAGTTATAATTTATAATTGATATTGTTTGATATTTAATCCCCTGTGTATGTAGGTTTTAATAAACTCTGGTTATTCAGGTTACTAGTTTCTTAAAACAAATGTTTTGGAAATTAACTTTATATGATTATTGGTTGTAATGACGAAATGTATTGAAAGTTGTATTTATATTCTGAAAATTCAATAAAAATTTTGTTTCAAAAAAGGCACACACATGGTTTGTTTTCTTTAAAGTCTGTGTAGTGGCCCAAATGACTGTTGTGTGGCCAGAGGAATCAAATCCAAAGAATATGTTTAAAAAGCTGCGGTACACAGTAGTGCCTCTGCAGGGATATATCTTCTTCGGGGATATCTCTGTCATCAGGTCACACCTGTGGAATTTAGCTGTCAGATACTAGGATCCCACAGAAACTTTTCTGCAGCAGTCTACTAGGGGCCACCCAAGCTGACGTCAGGCTCCTGTGTCACTCACCCTATAAAAGCATGAGCGGCCTTGCTCCCTCCTGAGTTCTTTCCTGCCATCGACCATTCACGCACAGACTCTGTGGAAGCTTCATCACTCAGTTTGACCGCCAAAATGTTATGTTTTAAAGTAATTCCTTTTTCTTTTGTATGTTGAGAACTACTCCTTCGTTGGCTCTTTTCCGTTATTGCCGCTGTGGAAGATTTCTTCCCCCGACGAACACCAGCTCTGTGTCTGCTGTCTTGGGCATAGCCACAGTGTCTCACCCTGTGAATCCTGCCAGAAATTCAACCTTACCACCCGGTGCCAATGAAAGAAAGCTCTGCAGAATTCCTCATGGAGCAACAGGTAGAGAACCAGGAGCAGGGGTCTTCCACAGCCACCTCCCACCAGTCACCTGCGTCCTCCACAGGCTCAGGACAAATCCTTGTTGAAACGCTTTTGACTGGACAAGAAGAGGCCCAAGGACTACTCCCCCACCCCCATCGGAGATCCCAGTCCTCGCTGGATTCTTCCTTTTTCTCCTCCAGGGATCACCCCATTGACAACTTTGGCATTGACGCCTAGCCCCTTGCAGGCCTCTGCTTCCTCCAGACTCCCCATGGTGGATTCTCCTCCCACCTGTCATCGTGTGGTGGAAAGGTGTCAACCCCTGCCTCACTGTCGAGACCTCTTGAGACTCGCAGTTCATCAGCACTGGACCTCTCTGCTACCTCCTTAGCTGGCAGTTTGTCGATGGACCAGGGCCTCGCACCCCCTCCTTCGATGACAGTTACCTTCCCTACTGTTGACCTTTAATATGATTCTAATCTCCATCACTACTTCTCTTATTCAGCAGCTAGCTGCATGGCCTGGGTCGTTATTGCCTGCGCCATCGGCGGCTGTTGTGGTGGTGCCACCTGCTAGGCCCACACACCTCCAGCCCCCTACGGGTTTGTTGGCATGGTGTTCATCGGCCCCTGCTTGAGAGCAGTCTGACGAGGAGGATGGGTGTCATCCTGATCCTCTCCTCTCTGAGGAAGAGAAGGATGAGGATGAAGTTGATGTGGAAACCTCTGACAGATTCGCCATCTCCTCTGTGAGTGAGGAGTCTGTTAAGTGTACTCACAGGTTCCCCCCCCCCAAGGACCCCTCCTTCAGTGGTATGAAGCAGCTTTCCTCCACAGTGGGGTTTCAGACTGAGGAGGATAAAACCAGAGGGAATATGGTGGACTTCTTGGAGATCCCGGAGTTTCTACCTAAGATTATTCCTCCCCTGCTGCCTGCCTTAAATGATGCAGCCACAACAGACTGGCACAGGCCCAATATGGTGCCAGCTATGCACAGGAAGACTGACAAACTTTATCAGACACTTTAAGGGCTACCTTTTTGTACATCCTAGTTGGAGACTGACTCTGTGGTCATTAAAGCTGTCCATGATAGGACTAAGACCCATAAGCACCTTAGTTTCTTGCCCTCTGACTGGGAGTCTAGAAGGCTGGATTTGTGGGACAGAAGGACATTCGCCTCAGCCATCTTGGCCTTTGGATTGCTAGCTACTTGGGTCACCATATTAAGTACCAGAATACCCTTTGGAGGAAGGGCAAAGAGACTGCTCAGTACCTTCCTGAAGGTTTTCACAAACAGGACCTCCTCAAGGTACTTCAGGCCTCAGAGGATGTTGGCAACATCTCCTCAGAGCTGCCTTTAATATGGTTGATACTGCAGTCCAGGCAGCTGCCTCCGGCATTTGCCTTAGACAGCACTCCTGGCTGCGAGTCTCTGACTTTGCCAATGACGTCCAACAAAAGGTGTTAAACACCCCTTTTGTGGGTCACAAACGTTTTGGTCCAGATGTACAGGACATCATTGAGCTGCAGGCTTGGTCTGTCAACTCCTTATACCCAGACCAACAGTAGGCCATGGTCCAACTTTCTGAAGCTTTCACACAAGTCAGCTCCCTGAGGCAAACTTCAGGGTAAACGCAGAGCCAGCTTAGCCTTGCCTGCTCCATCTTCCTCTGCTGGCCCCTCAGCCAAGCAACCCAGAAGCGGCAGTTCAGCCCCTGCCACTGGTTCAGCCTCTGCCTGACTCCTTGCAGGACCCCCCCTTCTCCCTTGAGTATTATTTATTTGAAAATGTTTCACCAGGAAAGACATGAGCTGTATACAGCTCGTTTCCAGAAGAGTCTGTGGAGGGGGGTTACAAGAGTTGGGAGAGCAAATAAAACATACAATAACAGGGCAATACAACTAATTAATATAAATCACATTACAGTGCCACACCATAAGGACAAGGTAAAATGAGGCAGAATGAGGAACATAACATCTGTAGTAGTCATACCAGAGGAGTGATCCACTAGGGAATATCTAGGGGAAGAGATCATATTTGAAGTGCTAGTAGAAATAGTGGGTAGTGGGCAGAACACAGGTGTACTAAGTGCCAAGTGATTACGAAGGATGGGCAGTTTAGTAAACTTCCCGGGGGGAAGAGCAGTTATAGAGTGAAAGGGAATTGGGAGAGAAAAGAGACATACCAGAAACTATAGCCTTCAGGATGCTGAGAACCCTGCTTGGGGGGGGCAGGATCTGGACAATTAGGAGGAGGGAGAAAGGGGAGTAGCAGATGGTGGTTAGGACAATGAAGGAGAGGCAAGCCAGAACTGTGACCCCTTCAGGATGCAGAGAACCCTGCAAGGGGGACTGAACCTGGCAGAGAAAGGAGATGAGAGAGGCAGGGCTAGTAGAAGGGGTGGTGAGAGATTGAGGGGGGTGGCTGGTGAAAGGGAAGAGGGAGGCAGATGAGAGAGGTGTCATAGAAGAGGAAAGGTGGGCCATAGTGGGGAAAAGAGAGGGAGGAGGGGTGGGAGAGGAAAAATCAGAAATTGTGTCAGATTAGGAGGGGAGGAGGAGGTATAAGAAGAGGGGATTGGCTGAGAGGAACTATCTAAGGGTATATGTGGGGAAATATGGGGAAAAAATTGGTGAGTCATGGAGAGAAAATAGAGGAATGTGCAACAAGGATAGTCGGCTTTATGATTAAATAGAAGAGTCAGGGCTTGTGAATAGAGGATTGTGTGCTAAGGTGTGGAGGAGTGGGGCTTAAAAACAAGTACAGTTAGGGGAGTAGTAGTTACTTATGTAGGGCTAAGGAGATGGGGACGAGGAAAGTCTGATAGGAGGTGATAGCAAATTTCCAAAGCTTAGGAAAGCAGTAGGAGAGTGCATCCTGGCCTGTGGAGGTGAAGCGACAAGGAATGGCTAAAGTGCATGAGTCAGTGGATCTGAGAGTATGGGAGGAGGGGGGAGAGTACCAAACCAGAATTTAGAAGGGAATTTAGCACAGTGAAAGAGACGTCTGCTCTCCAGGGAGGGGAAAGCTAGAGAGTGGTACAAGGTGCAGTGATGTGTGCGGTAGGGGGAGTCGAGAGCAAAGTGACAGAAAGCATTGAAAAGAGTATCCAACCTGGTAAGGGAAGACCTGTGAGCAGCACTGTAGACTGTCACTATAGTCCAAAATAGGGAGAGTCATTTTCCGAACGAGATCGTGCCTGACAGGAAGAGGTCAGCACCTGCGGTTCCTGTAAAGGGCACCAAGCTTGGGGCACAGTTTTTTCAGGATGGCTTCAATTAGTTCAGAAAAGTTAAGCTGCTGGCCAAGCCAGACACCCAGGTATTTAAGAGGTGGAGTCCTGTAGTGTACTCCCATGAAGGGTGTGGAAAGAGGGTAGGGAGGGCAGCCGAGACAGTCTCTGCCTGGTTCCAAAGGTCATGGAGAATGTCTTCTTGGCGTTGAGGAAAAGTTGATGTGAGGTTAGCCAGTGTTGAACATTCATGAAGTCAAACTGTAGTCTGCTAGTCACATCAGAGGGAGAATGGCTAAAGGTGAATAAGACTGTGTCGTCCGCGTACAAATGGATAGAGGACGAGGAACAAACTGACAGTAGGTTTTTGAGAAATATTGAGAATAAGAGGGGGCCAAGTATAGGCCGGCCGGTGGCGCTGAGGTTGAGTGCTGGGCGCCACACGGTGACCGGGTTCAGGAAACGAGCCCAGAGCGCGGGGGTCTGCAGGAGAGAGGATCGAGTATCCGGAGGACTGCTCTCTCTCTGGGAGGATCGGGTAGCCCGGCACAGCAGCGCCCCCAGTGGAGACTGGCAGACCATGGCGCACAGGGGCTTGGAAAATGGGGAAGAAATAGGCGGCTGTCTTCCGGACAAGAGTGGGAGCACCCACGTCGCGGGCTGAACAGCATTGCACGTCCTACGTCTGGGGCATAACTAGGGGAAGAAAACACCTCTCCCACCAGGTAGGCGATGGGTCCTCCAGTGCCAGCGCCGCCAATACCCACTAACGCTTGGTTCCTTACCACTGCCTCTGCCTCTGCGGGGGGTTGTAGTCCTCCCAAGCCCAGGGGGGTCGAATTTACTTGAAAATGGTGGGAACACAGTGGTCGGTAGAGCGGTTATGGCGAGAGAGAGAGCCTGAGAAAGTTCCAGCTGGGAAGGCAAGGAAAAAGAATTGGGGGGGGGGGCCCAAGTACGGAGTCTTGAGGCACACCCATAGAAATGGGTAATGGTGGAGATGTAGAGTCAGCTATTTAACAGATTGAGTTCAACCTACCAGGTAAGCTCTGAACCAGTTGTAGGCAGTCGGAGACAGGCCAGCTAACGAGGGATTCAAGGAAGTGGGAGTGGGAGACTGTGTTGAAGGCCTTGGCAAGGTCGACAAAGGTAGTAGAAGTAATGTGGCCTTTATCCATGGCTGAATGTATAAAGTCAGTCAGTCTAAGCAGGGAGGTGGTAGTAGAGTGGTTCTTCCGAAACCCAGATTGGAAAGGAGTGAAGGAGGAGTCATCGTCTAGAAAGGAGGAAAGTTGAGAGAGGACAAGGTGTTCCTGAAGTTTAGCCAGAGTAGGTGGAAGTGAGATAGGGCTGTAGCCAGGAGAAGAAAGATTTCCACCCTTGGGCAAGAGCAGGACGGTTGCATGTTTCCAGGCTTCAGGGATGGTCGCAGTGTGGAAAGACAGATTGAAGAGATCAGCCAGAGGGAGGGAAATAGCAAGAGCAGAAAGGTGTAGCAGCTTAGGGTCAAGGCCATCAGGGGGAGCTGCCTTTTGTAGGGTTGATAGAGGAGTGCATTTAGGCTTTCATATGGAGAAATGGGTGAGAAGGAGAAACTCGCAGCTGACTGGTGATTTTGGGAGGATGTAGTAGGCGTGGACAGGGTGATAGGTTGGGAAGTGAGGGTAGCCAGTATGGTGGAGGCGCAGGAAGTAAAGTAAGAGTTGAATTCTGCAGCTACCGAAGGATGGTCAGATATGAGGTTATTGTTTGTTTTGAGCAGTGGAGATGTAGGTTTAGTTTGGGGGTAGAAAAGTGAGTGGACAACTTTCCAGAACTTTGAAGGATTGTTTGTTAGTGTTAAAGGTGGCCCAGAAGTATTAAGCTTTAGCCAGTCGAATGGCTTTAGTGCAGGCATTTCAGAGTGTTCGGTAGATAGAGTATTCACGAGGGAGTTTAGAGGATTTGTGGGATTTCCATGCTTTATCACGTGCTTGTTGACAGGCTAGGAGTTCAGGAGTGACCCTGGGAAGGTGACTGCTGTGCACTCTAACTTGCTTCAAGGGAGTGTGTCTGTTCCAGAGGTTAGTGAGGTTTTCTTTGAAATATACCAGGGCATGATTGAGCGTATTGTTAGTACTTTATGGGGTGCCTTAGGTTTGTGGATTTTCCTTACTAGGTATATCATGTGATAATCACTAATAAGATCAGGCAGGAAGCCAGACTGGATTACCCTATGAGGGTGGGAGGTAAGGGCCCAATCTAGTAGTGTGTGTTTCAGGGATTTATGGTTTAGGCGAGTTGGTTCTGTAATTAATTGGGTCAGGTTAAGAGCAGCAATGTCAGAGCAAGTCTTACTTAAGGCCAGTGACATCCAGTTCAGGTTTAGATCACCCAGCAGATAGAGCTCACCCGTGGAGCTGAGGGACCCAATAGTGGTGATTAGATCTGTGGCTACATAGTGGTGAAGGCCTGGCCAACAATACGCACCTCAATAAAAATAGGCACGGAGAAGGGTAGAGAAAGTCCTATGACGAGGGCTTCATACATAGTGGGGTCGAAGGTTGATAGGACAGTTGAATTTTGGAGAGAGGAGGAGGAGTAGATAGCTACACCCTCACACCTGCCAGAGCGGTCCTGGTGAGTAACAGCATAACCAGGAATAGAGATAGAAGTATCAGGGATTTTGTTCGGTAGGCAGGTCTCTGATAGAATAAGGATGTCAGGATTAAGGGAACCTACAAGAGGAAGTAGCAGGTCAAACTTTGGGAGGAGACTGCGAATGTTAAGGTGTTGGATCTTTAGACCACAAGAGAATAAGAGAGGGGGGGTAGAAGGGAGGCTGGGGGGGGTGGAAGGAGTAGGGGTAGTACTGGTAGTGGGACCAGGGTTGGGATTTATGTCTCTGGCAGACAGGAGTAAGAGGGAGATGGAAATGAAATGCAAGATCTTACTTCGGGTGGGAGCTCTTGCAGCAGACTATTACAATTAGGACTAATGCTGCAGGCATTAGGACCCACCGGAAAACTTTTCAGCCAGCAGTACCCAGCAGGGACCGCCCCCTGATGTTGGCTGCACCCCGTCAGCCCTGGGACAAAAGGGGGCGGACCCAGCTCCACCCCAGTTCTTTTCCTGCCGCGACCCGCGTACGTTGAAAAGTTCTTGGCTTGCCAGCCACCAGCAAAAAATGTAGTTTTTCCCCTTTTTCTCATATTTCTTCATTTTTTCCAGTAACCGACGTATGTCATCCCAGTCATTGGTCTCCTCATCGGGACCCCATCGCAATAGGTGCAGCTGCGGCTGTCAGATTCCAGTCAAGGACGGCCACACCAAGTGTGTATTCTGCCTGGGGCCTAACCACGACACTGCGGCCTGTTCCACCTGCCAGGGCTTTACAGGTAGGACCAGGATCTGCCGCCTAAAGGCTGTCAAGACATGCCTGCTTGAACAGAAGATGGACCTACACACCTCCAGGGAGAAGGCCAAACATTCTAGCATGGAGAAA
This sequence comes from Neoceratodus forsteri, assembly GCA_016271365.2. Classification (NCBI taxonomy): domain Eukaryota; kingdom Metazoa; phylum Chordata; order Ceratodontiformes; family Ceratodontidae; genus Neoceratodus; species Neoceratodus forsteri. The sequence goes on along the minus strand of CM057453.1, from coordinate 457,021,427 downwards.
TCCAAATGGTCCTGAGACAAGGACAATAGTCGGTCCTGCCACCGGTCCAGGTCCCTCTCCCGGCCCTCCCCCAAGAAAGCCCGCTCTTCTCCAGGCTCAGGTGAGCACTCTAAAAAGGATTCCACAAAGAAGGCTAAAGCAGGTCCATTTGGGAAGAAACCAGCTAAGCCAAAGGTGACGCCACTCAGAGTCACCACTAAGACCTCAGAGGCATAAGCCACGGCCCTGCCTGCCAAGGTCCCAGCATCACCCGATAAGGGCACGCCCCTGGAGTCTTGGGACACTCCAGCGTCCCCCCCCCGTGAAGCTGTCGCCGGTTCTGGTACCAATGCCTGTAGAAGGGGAGAAGGATCCTGATGCTGCCGGCGAAGGGGACAGTGTCTCTATCCCCCAAGTCCTCCTCCCCTCTGGGCTCTCCAGGTGGCTTCCCCTCAAGGCTGGATACTTCTGAGGTCCCTTTTCCGGGGACAGCGGCCTCGGTGTTTACCAAGGAGGAGCTAAAGGATCTTTTTTCCTTTTGGTGGGACCAGGTCCAAAAGCAGCCCCCCCCCCCCGGAAGCCGGCCCCGTCACTGGTACTGGACCCATCGGGTAAATCCCAGCCGGAGGGTGTTCCTTCACCGCAGAAGACCCCCGAGAGGGTGCTGCCTCACCCACCCTTCAAGGCCCGTTCCCAATCTCGGTCCGCAGACTGACGCCGGCGCTCACCAAGGTCAAGTAGCTGACGCCGGGTCAGGTCTCACACCAGGAGCTGTTCCTGTTCTGATAGGCGGGCCTGCTCCTGACATCGGTCCTCGTACCGATGTCGGTCACCGCTCCGTTGTCAGTCTCATGACCGACGTCAGTCCTCTGCGTTTGAGTGGGGCTAGTCATAGGGACAGATCCGGTTACTCATCACCTAGTAGTCTGTCGCCTTCTTCCTCTTCCTCTTTTTCTTCCATCTCTGGAATCGGAGGTTCCCCAGGAGAAAAGGACCAGCCCCGCTCGCCTCCTGATGATCCAACCTTTACGGACGTCATGAGGCACATCCGGCCCTCTAATGAATGGGACACAGAGGACCTGGATCCGGAACGCCGACGACTGGCCTGGTACCCGAGGCAGAAGGAGCCCAAACCTCTTGTGGCGCCTCCTTTAGTGGACACTTTCCAGGATCTCACCAGAATTACCTGGAAGAGTCCAGCTTTGGTTCTGGCAGTTCCTAAAAAGTTGGAAAGGCTGTACAGAGCCCCGAGGGATGAACCCTTCCTGGCTGAGCACCCTCAGGCGGACTGTTCCGTGATTACAGCTGCCCACAGTAAGTAAAGGCAGCTGAAGCACCTTAGCTCACAGCCTCCTGACCCTGAGTCTTGCTATTTGGACCAAGTGGGCAAGAAGGTCTGTTCTGCCTCCACCTGCTCCATTAGTTCCCTTAATTTCCTGACTCATAAGGTTCAGTACTAGAATGCGCTCTGGGAGGGGGGACAAGAGCTAGTGAATGCTTTGCCAGACTCCGAAAAGAAGACGGAGATTCTGGATGTCCTTAAGTCGGGCTCGGACATAGGCACGCATGTTTTACGTGCCTCGTACGATACTGCAGATACGGCAGCCAGAGCGGCAGCGTCAGGGGTCTGTCTTCGGCGCCACGCTTGGTTAAGGGTCTCAGGCTTTCACCAAGACCTACAGTCTGGGATCCGGGACCTACCGTTCCAGGGTACCATTTTGCTTGGGCAGGAGTCAGTCGCTCATCTCTCGTCTCCAGGAGTCAGGGAAATCCATCTGGTCTGTCTGTCAGATGTACAGAGGAGACCAAGGAAGTGGCCATTTCGTAAGCCCTCAGGTGCCCAAGCCTGTGGCAACCAACAGGGCCAGAGAGGTGGCTTTTGAAAGAGAGCCGGCAACCAGCATATCCCAGAGATGCTCCTTCCCGTGGCCCCAAGTCCTCCCAGGCCTCTCTGCCCACTCCTGGCTCTGCCCAATGACTACCTCCTGACCCCCCCCTCCTCCGGTGGAGATTTCAGGGGAGGCAATGGAGGTCGCTTCTCCCTTCATCTGAAGGGGTGGAAATCTATTACTGTGGACCAGTGGGTCCTCGATATCGTAAGGAGGGGGCATACACTAGAGTTCAGAGATTCCTCCAGACACCCCACCAAGGTCCTCGAGATATCCTCCTTCTCACATTCTGCTCATAGAAGGAGAGATCCAGGCCCTCTTGTGGAAAAGGGCAATAGAGGCAGTCCCTCTGCAGCAAAAGGGGAAAGGGTATTACTCCCATTTCTTCCTGGTTCCAAAAAAGACACAAGACCTTCGTCCCATTCTGGTCCTTAGCTCTTTAAACTATTATATAGAGTACAGAAGGTTACGGATGGTGACTCTTCCAGGACTGCTTCCTCTGCTGCATCGGGGGACTGGCTCTGCTCCCTAGACATGCAACATGCGTACATGTACATTAGGGTCTTTTACCCCTCACAGGAAGTACCTGAGGTTCCACTTCCAGGGGTTGCATTATCAGTTTCGGGTTCTTCCGTTCGTCCGCTCCATGAGTCTTCATGAAATGCCTGGCAGTAATGGCTGCGGCTCTAAGGTGCCAGGGACATTGTCTTCCCTTACCTGGACGATTGGCTGCTTGCGGCCTCATCAAGGTCACGCCTTCTTCAAGCTCTCGGAGATAACTACGTTCTATTCCGAGATCTGGGGATTGCCCTGAACCTTCCAAAGTCTTCCCCAGAGCCCAGCCAAAGACTCGTCTTCATAGGAGCGGTCCTGGATTCAGTCCAGGGCATGGCCTTTCTACCCCCAGAGAGGGGCAGTCACTTGAGGGAGATTGCTGGATTGGTTCTAGTAACCCCTCAGGTCCAGGCCAGGACCTTCCTCAGACTTCTGGGGCACATGGCGGTGGCCATGCCTGTCACTCCTCTGGCCGGCCTCCACATGAGAATCCCACAATGGATGCTCAGGGTGCAGTAGGATCAATGCTTGGATGACCTAGACCACATGGTCAGTCACAGAGCCAGTAAAGAGGACACTTCTTTGGTGGATGGACCGACAGATTTGGAAAAAGGGGCCCCTTTCCATCCAGAACACCCGAATCAGACTCTAACGACAGATGCCTCAGATTTGGGTTGGGGGGCGCACCTGGGGGACTGCCAAATGCAGGGTACCTGGACCCGCATGGAGCGCGAACTCCACATCAATGTCTTGGAGATGTGAGCGGTCCTCAGTACGCTACATGCCTTGCAAGAGGACCTCGTTCCAGGCTCTCCTGTTGTTCACACGGACAACATGGCAGTTGTGTTCTGTATCAACAAGCAAGGGGGCGCTTACTCTTACCCCCTATGCAAGGAGGCGATGAAAGTCTGGTACTGGACACTGGAGCGGCACATCTCTCTGTCTGCAGTGCACGTTCCAGGTGTCCTAAATGACTTGGCCTACAGCCTAAGCAGGTCTCGGTCAAAGGCGCATGAGTGGGAGCTACTGCAGTCAGTAGCGGATCAGCTCTTCGACACATGGGGTCCTCCAGAGCTGGACCTCTTTGCGTCACCACGCAATGCCAAACTGCCAGTTTTCTACTTGCAAGAGCCCGCACCTGGTGTTTTCTGGCCAGACGCGTTGTCCCTTTGTTGGGCAGGGAGGTTTCTTTATGCCTTTCCTCTTGTCCAGAGAGTTCTCTTGAAGTTACAGGCCAAAGGGGCTCGGATAATTCTAATCGCCCCTCTTTGGCCTCGGCAGATTTGGTTCCCACTACTTCAGCGGTTGTCCACGGAACCTCCAATCCCACTGCCAATATGCTCGCAGTTGCTGTCCCAGGATCAGGGCTCGCTGGTCCATCCTGATCTCCGGTCTTTGCACCTTCATGCTTGGCTCCTTAGGACGTAGCAAAGTCCAGGTATGGGGTATCCCAAGAGGTGGCGGACATACTCGTCTATAATAATAAAACTTTATTTATTAAGCTCCTTTCAAGCACCAAGACGCTATACAGTTAAACAGTATCACAGAGATATATACATATCTAAAAATCATAATGATACAAACATTAACCCATAAAAGCTTCTCTCCACAGATGGGTCTTTAGTTCCTACTTGAAACTCCCCATGGTCGTGCATTCCCGAAGCTGACAGGGCAGAGAATTCCAGAGGGTTGGGGCTATAAACATAAAAGCCCGGGCCCCAGATGATTTTAAAATGACCCTTGGAACCTCCAGCAACCTCTCGTCAGCCGAACGGAGGTGACGTACAGGGCTGTAGGGAATCAGAAGCTCTTTCAAGTATTCGGGGCGAAGTCCATGCAGGGCTTTGTAGGTTAAAAGACCTACTTTGAAGGTGATCTGCCACTGTATCGGCAGCCAGTGCAGATCGCGCAGTACAGGGGTAATATGTGTCCTCCTTGACACCCCTGTCAACAATCTAGCCGCAGCGTTCTGCAGTAGCTGCAAGCGGCGGATATCAACCCCAGGAAGCCCCAGGTACAGGGAGTTGCAATAGTCAGGCGAGAGGTCACGAAGGTGTGGACCAACACAGGTAAATTGCTAGACGGAACAAGGTGTTTCACCCTGGCAGTGTTCCTGAGATGGTAAAATGCAGACTTTATGACTGCTGACACCTGACAACGGAGGGTCAGTCCGTCAGCTAGTACCACCCCAGGTTACACACCTGCTCAGAGGTAAGGATCTGATCCTCCCCCAGAAATAAACCAGAGGGCTGATTAGTCCCCAACCCTCTATCCTGCGACCTGGGTCCACAACCATAACCTTGGTCTTACCTGCGTTCAGCTTTAACCAGTCTCAGCGAGGAAGCCCTCTACTCTCTCGACTTATGCTATGAAGTGGAAGCGTTTCTGCTTACGGGTGTTGTCTTACCGTCTGGACCCCCTTGCCTGTCCGGTGAACTCGGCATTGCATTATCTCCTCTCCTTATACCAACAAGGCTTGAGCTACTCCTCCATAAAGGTGCACACGTGGGCCATTTCTGCTTATCACACCCTTTTGGGAGACAGAACCTTAGCCCAATTGGATGTGGTCTGCACCTTTTTACGGGGGATTTTACACATGAGACCTCCCATTCAGGATCCTGTCCCTTCCTGGGACCTCCTATTTGTGTTGGAGAAGCTTACTCTTCCTCCGTTTGAACCTGCAGCTGACTTTGAGCTGTGTTACCTTTCCTGGAAGGTTTGTTTTTTAGTTACTGTTACTTCAGCTTGAAGAGTATCCGAGCTCCAGGCACTGATGTGTAAAGAGCCGTATTTAATTTTTCATAGGGAAAGGGTTTCCCTAAGAACCAATCCTAAGTTCCTTCCTAAAGTGGACTCGGAATTGACCCTCAACCAGTCGGTTGACCTTCCAGTTTATTTCTCTTCTCCCTCTAATAGAGGAGAAGTTCTCCTTCACACTCTGGACATCCACAGGGCACTGAGGTATTACATTAAGCACATGGCTACTTAACTGTAAATTGGAGCAACTGTTTGTGGCATTTGCACCACAACACTTGGGTAAACCGGTGTCCAAGGAGACTATCTCCAAGTGGCTTGTCCACTGCATTGCATTTTGCTATGAGAAGCACAGTAAACCCCTTCCGGGACCGGTAGGGGTTACTCCACCAGAGAAGTGTCTGCTTCCTTTGCCGCTCTGCGGAATGTCTCCATTAGGGACATATGTGCGGCTGCTTCCTGGAACTCTGTGTACACTTTCGTTAAGCACTACAGCTTGGACACTGCATCCAGACACCGTGCTGGCTTCGGCCTGGCAGTCCTTCAGGGAATCTTGTCTTGGCTTGCTGTTTCCAGCTAATTATTTTCCACCTCCCGGGATTCGACACCTCCTTGGCGTGGGACTGCTTGGGATTCAGTTGTAATTGTAATAGCCTGCTGCAAAAGCTCCCACTTGAAGTAAGATAGTACAGTTAGGTAAGAACTTACTGTAACAGTAGATCTTCAAGAGTCGCTCTTGCAGCAGGCGTTGCTTTCCCGCCCTCCATCCCCCAAATGAGGTGTGCAGATCATCTTCAGGCTTCGCCTCCTTCTCTTGTCAGGGCCCGTTCGCGGGTCTTGGTGGGGGAACTGAGGTGGAATTGAGTCCGCCCCCCTTTTGTACCAGGGCTGACGTCAGGGTGGAGCCGACGTCTGGGGCAGTCCTTGCGCGGTACTGCTGGCTGAGAAGTTTTCCGGTGGGTCTTAATGCCTGCGGCGTTAGTCCTTATTGTAATAGCCTGCTGCAAGAGCTCCTCTCGAAGATCTACTGTTACGGTAAGTTCTTACGTAACTGTACATTGTTACTCCTGAACCAAGATTGATTGGTTGGTTTAAGAGAACGGGATGGGTTGTTAGGTGGAGAGGGCTGAAATTTAAGGAGGTACAGTAAAGAGTAGGAGTAAGGTATAGTCTTCAGTGAAGCAGAAGGTCATAGAGAGAAGTGTGTCCAGATATAGTAATATGGGGTTGGAACTGCCATGAGGGGGTAGCAGGGGCTAATGGGTGTTAAAGGGGTCACAGAGGGAGTGTGGGAGGAGGTTGGGGTGATAAGCAATTGAGGGGACGATAGTTATAGCAGGATGATAAGTGAGGAAAAGGCGGGGGGGATATGGAAAGAGAACATGTTTGCCAGTTTTAGAGTAAAAACAGGTAAACAGAGTGCAGATTCAGTAGATGTGAGCCGTACCACTTAGACTGATAAGGAGAGGACTGAAGGGGATTGAGTAAAAGAGGGAAAGGGTTAAAACAATTATGGGACTACTAGACATGGCAAGTGGCCAATAGAGGAGGGGGTATGAGGTTCAGGGCAGAGTTAGAGTATTTCATAAAGGTCGGGACAGAGGAGGTCGAGAGGGACAAAATTACAGTTTAAAAGTTGAAGAAAATTCATGGCAAGGTGCCGAGAAAGCAGGGTCCAAGGCTGGCAAGGCGCACCAATCGGAGAGCATTTGGCTGAGTAGGCGGCCAATCAGAACTTGGCTGGCAAGTGCCAAAGGAAGAAAATCACCAGTGCTTCAGAAGGACCGTACCTGTTTAGTGATAAGGGTGTCCGGTGGCAGCAGCAGAGGTGCAGCGGAGTCAGGAGGTGGTGGTCAGAGGCAGGTTCTCCCTCTGTTTACCCCAATAGAGAACTATCACAACAGATGCTTGGATCCTGCAGATAATTGAACAGGGCTATGTTCTTGAGCTTCTAGGTAGCCTGCAGACATTCCTCAAGTCCCCCTGTTTTACCCTCCAGATCACACAGAGGTACTCAGGTTTTCACCTTGCTGCGCAAACAGGCCATAGAACCAGTGCCCAGGCAGCAAAGGAACAAGGGGTTCTATTACAGGTTCTTCCTGGTTCCCAAGAGAACAGGGGGCTTGAGGCCCACTGTAGACCTCACGAACTGAACCTTTTTATTCAGTACAGAAAGTATTGGATGGTCATTTTGCACGGCCTTTTTCCGTTGCCCAAGCAGGGCAGCTGACTGTGCTCCCTCGATATGCAGGATGCCTATCTGCATATCATGGTTTGCCCCACTTGCATGCATTACCTGTGGTTTCTGTTTCAGGAGGAGCATTACCAGTTCACATTATTGCCCTTTGGCTCACCTTCTGCGTCACGGGTCTTTACTAAGTGCTTAGCTGCTGTGGCAGTGACCCTACATCACGAGGGCCTCTGTATTCCACTACCTGGACAACTGGTTGCCGAAAACCTAGTCCAGAGAACTCTTGTTGCTCACCCTGGAGCACACCCTGCAGTTGTTCCACTCCTTGGGCATCACAGTCAGCTATCCCAAGTGGGTGCTAACCACTTCTTAGAGACTGGAATACATAGGGGCAGTTCCAGACGCAACTCTGGGCAAAGCCTTACCCCCTCAGGACAGGGCAGATTGCCTTATTGCCCAGGCCCAGAAGGTGGTTCAGAATCAGTATGTGCCAGCCAGATCTTTACTCCAGCTCCAAAGCCTCATGGCAGCGGCCATCGTGATGGTCCCTCTGGCCAGGCTGCACATGAGGATTCTGCTGTGGACCCACCGGGTCCAGTGGGATCATCATTCAGATGACCTCGATAAACTAATCCTGGTCTCCACACCAGTGTGTGAAATGCTTCACTGGTGGGTGAAACTGACCAGTCTTATAAAGGGTGTTCCTTTCTGATCCCCACTCCCCACCAGGTGCTTGTCATGGATGCTTCGGGTCAGGGCTGGGGAGCCCATCTAGGCCCCTATCAGACCCAGAGCCTCTGGTCTCGCATGGAGACCCACCTCTAAGTAAACGTTCTAGAAATGAGGGCAGTTCTGTACGCCTTACGGTTCATCCATGCTGGTGCACCTGCAGTGTGGGCGTTGTAAATCGGAGCACAAGAAAAATTTCACCCATCATGATTGTGGGTGAACATGCCTTATAACAAAGTCATACCCCCAAAACTAAATATAGTCACCTTCGGTCGGGCATGCCGCAAAGGTCAGGTGAATGGTGCAGTTGGTGAAAAGGGTCTGAGTGCGGGATGCTGTAAAATCTAGACTGCCCCTGTCACTTGCGACCTTGTTTTGTCACCCACATTACGGCGCCCTAACAATGGCATATCACGCCTTACAGGCCTTTCATACTATCTTTCCCCAAGTCCTCTTTTAGTGCAATTGGACAATCTTGGTGTAGTCTATTACATCAACAAGCGAAGAGGGACCCATTCCAATCCTCTGTGCCAGGAAGCAATGAGGGTCTGGTACTGGGCTCTAGATCATGGTCTGGAACTGTCAGCCGTCCGTGTGCCAGGCATCCAAAATGCCTTGGCGAACAGCTTCAGCTGGTCACAGTCCATAGTGCAAGAGTGGGAACTGCTGACCTCGATCTCAGAAGACCTGTTCAACAGGTGGGTCGCCCAGAGTTGGACCTTTTTTGCATCCCCACTCAAAGCAAATCTGGCATGCTTCTGCTTGCTAGAGCCAGGGTCTGGTGTTTTCTGGCAAGACACGTTGTCCCTTTCCTGGAAAGGGAGGTTTCTTTGCGCATTCTCTCCAATTCAGAGGGTCTAATCAAGCTACAGATGGAAGGTGCCATCCTGATTCTCATGGCCCCGGTTTGGCCACAGCACATATGGTTTCTGTTACTACAACAGTGGCTGTGGAACCTCCAGTTTTGCTACCCCTTTGCTGGGCCCTGTTGACACAGGCTCAAGGGACCCTGATCCATCCAGACCTCAAGAAGAAAGGAGGGTAACTAGCGGGGTACCGCAGGGTTCGGTACTGAGACCGGTCCTCTTTAATGTCTTTATAAGTGACATTGGAGAGCACCTGGAAGGAAAAGTATGTCTCTTTGCAGACGACACAAAGATCTGCAACAGGGTTGATGCAGAGGTGGGGTGGAAAGGAGGAAAAGGGACTTGGCAAGGTTGGAGGAATGGTCAAATATATGGCATCTCAGATTCAGTGCAAAGAAGTGCAAGGTAATTTATCTGGGGGAAAAAACGGGAAGAGTACACAGTGGGGGGTGAGATAATAACAAAAATTGAGAGAGACCTAGTAGTAATTATATCAGATGACCTAAAGGTGGGCAAGCAATGTGAGAAGGCAGTAGGGAGGGCTGGGGAATACTGGGATGCATAGGGAGAGGCATCAACAGTAGAAAACAGGAAGTTGTTATCCCTCTGTACAGACAGTTGGTGAGACCCCATCTGGAGTACTGCATGCAGTTCTGGAGACCTCATATCTGTAAAGACATAGACAGAGTGGAGGCTGTTCAGAGGAGGGCCACCAAAATGGTGCAGGGTCTGCACCAGAAGACATACGAGGAGAGGCTAAAGCTGCTTAGTATGTATACCCTTGAGGAAAGAAGGGAGAAGGGGGACATGATAGAAACTTTCAAGTATCTCAAGGGAATTAACAAAGTACAAGAGGGTAGCATCTTTCAGAAAAAGAGATGTGCAAGAACAAGGGGGCACAATTTGAAGATAGAGGGGGGAAGGCTCAGAGGTAATGTTAGAAATCATTTTTTCACAGAGAGGGTTGTGGATGTATGGAACAGCCTTCCTGAGGAGGTTTTGGAGTCGGGAACAGTGGGAGAATTCAAGAATGCATGGGACAGACATAAGGCAGTTCTAGTGGGGGGTAGGAAAAAGTAAGCTGTTAATTAACTAGAATCTGCAGCTTATCCATCACGTAGGGAAATGGGCAGACTAGGTGGCCAAGTGGTCTTTATCTGCTGTCAAAGTCTATGTTTCTGTGTAAGTTCCTTCATCTGCATGCATGGCTCCTGAGGACATAGCTTTTGCTTGGTTTGGGGTGTCTCAGAAGGTGGCTAAAGTCCTGGTGGCTGCCAGAAAACCCTCCACCAGTGCCAATTATTCTGTAAAGTGGAAGCGGTTTGCTATCTGGGCCGCTTCTTACCAACCAGACCCTTTTACCTGTCCGGTGAACCAGGTTTTGGAGAATCTCCTCACCTTGTCTGATGCTGGTCTTAAATACTACTCCCTTAAAGTGCACCTGTCTGCCATATCTGCGTTTCATGTGCCCATTGATGGCTGTACGGTGGCACAGCTGTGTGTGGCCCGTACTTTTCTCACGAGGCGTTCTTCACTTGAAGCTTCCCATCTGTAACCTGGTTCTGGCTTAGGACCTCGATTTTGTTTTGGAGAAGCTGACCCTGCCTCCTTTTGAGCCAGCCGCATCTTGCGAGCTACACGTTATGTCGTGGAAAACATTATTTTTAGTTGCCATTACTTGTGCTCCATGAATTTCAGAGCTACAGGCTTTCATGTGTGAACAGCCTTGTTTGATTTTCCACAAAGATTGTGTCTCTTAGCATACTAATCCTAAGTTTCTTCCTAAGGTGGTATCTGCATTTACCCTCCAGTAGTACATTCACCTGCCCGTTTATTACCCGGAGCATGCCAATCCAGGGGAAGTATTGCTCAATACTTTGGATGTGCATAGCATTTTGCATTACTATACACACCATACTATGGACTGCAGGAAGTCCAGACAGTTGTTTGTTTCTTTTGCCCCTTTCAGAGAAAGCACTCCAGTTTCGAAACGGTGCTTGTCCAGATAGTTGGCCACCGGCATTGTTTTTGTTACAGGAAGTAAGGTAAGGAACTTCCTGGAATTGTTAAGGGCTGTTCCACCAGGGGCATGGCCACTTCAGTTGCCTGTTTCAGAGGCGTGTCTGCAGCTGAGATTTGTGCTGCTGCTGCCGCCACTTGGAGTACTGTCCACACTTCCACTGAGCACTACAGTCTGGGCATTGCATCCCAAGGAAGGGCAGGCTTTGGCCTTGCTGTGCTTCAGGGCCTTCTTTCTTAGGCCTCTGGCTTCCTGCCACCTAGACTGTCCTTGCTTATAGCACTGCTTGGGACTTGTTCCATAGGTGTGACCTGGTGACAGAGATATCCCCGAAGAAGATAGAACAGTTACGTAAGAACTTACCATAACAGTAGATCTTCTAGGGAACCTCTGTCATCAGGTCATGCTGTCCCTCCCTCCATCCCCCTTTTTCACTCCCCCCCCCAACCCCGCTCTGTCTCTAGCTTGGCTGTCCTGTTGCTGCAGCTCTTCCGCTCGCTGGGCACCTTTTCTCTCCCCTCGATTCTCTAGTGGGACACCTGTCTCGGGGCCTCCGGCTAAGGAAAGAACTGAGGAGGGAGCAGGGCTGCCTGTGCTTTTACAGAGTGAGTGATGTCTGAGCCTGATGTGGACTGCTGCAGAAAAGCTTCCTTGGGATCCTAGTGCCCGACGGCTAGGTTTCATAGGAGTGACCTGATGACTGAGATTCCCTTGAAGATCTACTGTTATCGTAAGTTCTTACATAACTGTTCTTTATGCATTTAGAATATTGTACAGTAGGGGTACCTAGATATACTTCCCATGTGTCATATAACATGATATAAGTAAATCTGAGGGTTGAAGGATTGTCCCAAAACCTTACATGTATTTCTTTGTTGCTATGGATTTGAGCAGTCAAGGTGACCTGATCCCTGGTGCAGGCAACTTTGGCCTTGAAGAACAGATGTAAATGGTTGCTCTTCTACAAGGAAATGTCTTCTTCATCTGCAGACAAGCAAGATAAAAAAGCCTGTCCACAGTGTGAAAAATTTATGTATTTATTTATGTTTTTGGTGACCGGGTAGGTGCACTGATCCAGAGGACCGTTTTCAGTCACAACCCGGGCCACAAGGTGGCAAAAAAATTATGTACAGGTACAAACAGTCAATTACAAGATACAATATGTGCACGCCCAACAGCTGGCGGCAAGGGTGGAGAGAGAGAGAGAGAAACGGTGGTAATGTAATGACAGTGTGCAGACAGGGTAGACAGATAATGCTATATCAGTATGTACATAAGCATAGCCAAAATACAGACTGTGCAAGACACAAGCAGTGATGGTATACAGGTACATGGTCCAATTCAAGTGAGAAAAAACAGTTGCGGTAATGAAAATTCAAATAGAAAAGCAATCACAGTTCGTAACATCAAAGGGGCAAGACAGGAGGAAAAGGGGGTAGGCTTAGGGGTGAGGGGAGGAAGGAGAGAGGTTAGAAAAGGGGCAGGCTAGTGGGAGCAGGAGGAGGGTATAAGTGCGGTAGGGCATCAGGTGAAAGTCTGAGTGCTATTAGAGCGTAGTAGCGTTGCTGTGTGGAACAGTGACATTTTGCAGCAGTGAGCAGCCAGGTCTTCAGGTCATATTTAAAAGCTAGGTGGGAGGGGGAGCTTGCTCCATATGGAGGGTGCTGTGACTGAGAAAGCTCGGGTTCTTGTGGTGGAGGCACGGGGTACTTCTAGCGGGGGGACTGAAGATGCCCTGAGATTGCTATGGACCACTCTGCCTGACAGGAGGGGTGAGTAAGGGGACATTTGTTGGTTCCTGAAGGAGTTGTCCACCAGATAGCCCATCGAATAGTCAAAGCGACCTTGTAGGGTGAGCCACCCAAGTGCCTGGTAGAGTTAGCAGTGGTGGAAGCGGTAAGGGCTTGAAGGACGAATCGACAGATAGTTATATGTCGTTTAGCCACTTGTGCAGGGTGGTGGATAGGTGCAAGTAAACTGGGGAGCAGTAGTCAAGGAGGGGAATTAAGCTGCCACGTGCAGTGGCCAGGCATGCTTTGACAGATAGGTAATGTTTGTGGTGGTACGCGATGCCTAGCTTCTGGTGGATCCGGTGTACCATATAGTTGACATGTTGTGAGAAAGAAAGGGAGGCACCAAGGGTAAACCCTAGATATTTGAAGGATGTGACAATTTCAAGGGGAGGACCAGCAGGGGTGAGAACTAGGAGGGAGGAGTTGGCTTTGGATAGGAAAGGTTTCGAACCGAACACCATGGATTTAGTCTTTTTTTTCATTGACTAGGAGCTTGTTTGAAAGGAACCAATGATGGGTGGATGCGTAGTTTTGTGTGAGGGTGGATGAGATTGAGTCACTAGATTTGTCACTATGATAGATGACCAAATCATCAGTGTAGAGAAGAGCTTTACAGTTGAGGCTGTCATTGGGGAGTGCATTAATAAACATGGAAAAGAGCAGTGGTCCAAGAATGGAGCCCTGGGGAACTCCAGTAAGTACAGGAAGGGGAGCAGAGGAAGCCTTGCCGATGATGACTCTTTTTTTAACCTTATATTTATTCTCCTTACCACACCATCCTTCCACTCAATCAGACACCCTCAATCCGCATGGGCTGGCGTCGGAGTCGTCGTCACCTAGGAGCAACGGGCTCCGTTTTCACCTTTTCTGCCTCATCCCCTGCAGCTGCCGGCACACTGGGAGAGCCAGTGAAGAGGCACGCGTATAGACGCTGCTGCTCCCCAGGCTGTCGGCTAGCACTGCCCCCCTTGTGCGTCCTGACCTGCATTGCCATTCCCGGGTTCATCCAGGAGGTGGCAATATCACAGCAGGATGGGCCGGTAACCCTCCCCAGAGAGGGTGAGCCGCTGTTGGGCGCTCAATCCCTCTCTTCCCCTGCCGACCCCGGCTCATTCCCGAACCTGGGTCGCCGGTGTGGAGCGAGGTGTGGCGTCCAGCGCCTCAGTGCCACCGGGCTGGCTTTGCCGACGATAACTGACTGAGTCCTGTTTGATAGATAGCTGCAGAAACAGGCAGCAGGCACTGGAGAGCAGCCAGAGTGAACCAGGTTTGAGTAGAGGAGGTGGTGGTCATCCAGGTCAAATGCTTTTGACAGATCAGTGAAGACTGCACCTGTGGGTTTGCCCTGGTCCATACTTCTTAGTACATGATCAGATAAGAGGGCCAGGGCAGAGGAGGTACTATGTTATTTACAGAAGCCATGTTGGAGGGGTATAAGAGACTGTACTTGTCCAGGGGCTCTGTTAGCTGAGAGTGTATGGATTTTTCAAGCAGCTTGCTCAGGTGGGGGAGGAGGGAGATGGGTGAATAGTTGTCGGGGGATGGTGCCCATCTGTTTCTCTTGGCTGCTATAAGCCCCAATAGAGATTTAAATCCCCTGTTCTTTATAGCCTCCTGATAGCTGTGTGCCATCAGGACAAGTTTATCTGCATCAGTCTGAGGTCCGCTCGACTTGCACCCTAGCATGCACTGCCATACTTTTAACCATTGAAGCTTGTGCTTCTGTGCGTTTAATAAAGTAAAAGTACTTGACTCAGTTTCGGTGTGGGTGGGTGTATTAGGTTGCTTGCTTGTTTGTTTTTTGAACAACCATTCAGGGCACATGGAGTGGTAGGGCTGTGACCTATATCCTTCAGCCCTTGTTTGCTGAAGTTCTGTTCAGGTTGTGGTCATACCTCTCAGGATGTCATGTGCCACTTTTGGGACATTACTCTTCAAAATGTGGAGGAAAAGAAACTAAATGTGGGGCACATCAGAGAGTCTTCAGAAACTCAATTCGCTGCAAATTTTTCTTTATCACAGACTGTGGAATAATGAGCCCATTCACCAGAAAATATAATTTTATGTTTTCAGACCAGTCTGAAAAAAATAATTATAAAATATTCTCTGGTGACTCTTTCACTGAAACTCCAACAACCTTCACTTTCTGTATTCACTGGACACGAGCAGGGTGCACTGTGTAAGGGTTCCTAACCTTAACTGAGCAGATTACAAAAAGTCGGTGTACTCCAGGTCCCATACATAAAGGCACTTCAGTCCACTTCTTGCAGCATTGTTTGTGTTTTTATTCGGAAAAAAACAACAAAGTGGTCAAAGCATTTAACAAATCACCTTGTGCACATAGCCCCAGCACTTCAGAAGACTTAGAGCCGGAGCGCTGGGGCTATGTGCATAGAGTGATTCGTTAAAAAGACTTGACAACTTTGTGTTTTTTTTTTTAATAAAATTGCTAACGATGCGGTAAGAAGTGGATTAAAGTGCCTTTATGTATGGAAATTGGGAGTACAAGGACTTTTTGGAATCTGACTCTTCCACTGTCTGTGATGTGGCTGTGTGAATGTAATAGATCCCTCCCGGAGTTATTTGTTTTTTAAGAGTTGAGGGCTAACTTGCCATTGGGGATGGAAGTTTTGCTTTTTACATAGACGATAATAGAAAATGGCCTGTCGGACCATCCAGTCTCCACCCTACCTAACTACCCTAGACTTCCCTAATGGCCATCTCTCTCCTTAGTTTCTTTAAAATATTAGTGGAGAATTTGACAGTGGGCTTCTGAGTGGTAGATTGAGGGACCATCCCCAAAATATGAGAAAGCTGAGAGGTTTGGTTGTAGTAGTATTTATTTCGTCATACACTGATGATGAGTGAATGACCATGATCAATTGTTTGAAAAGTCAGGTGCTATGTATATGTGGGTGTACCAAAGTAACTGAAGGCATGTGCATGCTAAAAACAGTCATTTTCACTACAAAAATGTCGCGTTCCAGCAATCGGCCATGCAGTATTTATAACCTGTAGTGTTTCGACAGTCGTGGTGCTCAAATCTGAAACGTGTGTTTCCTTCAGCTTTGCAGGCATCGCAGCGAGAGGAGAAGAAACTGCGTGTTGAAAACTGTAGACTGAAAAGAGAAATTAAGACATTGAAAGAACAACTGATTCAGACAGAAATCCGAAATAAAGGTAATACTGATGTAAAACCAACCCCCTGTACAAGATTCATAAATATGGTTTCCTATAAAGTGGAGTATGTATATATTTTTTTTCAGTGTAGCATTTTTTTATGATAGAAAAACTCTGTTTCAAGGTGAAATCCTTCTTGGGAACGTAGTTATGGTTTACTTTGGCCAGAATTTATTTTAATTATCCAAGTCACTGAGTATCATTCATTTTTTTGAAGTGAATTTGTGAATAGCTGGAAAGGCAGTGTGATATTTGGCTTGTGTATCAGTTTGGGTAGGGTGATCTGCTAACTTGATTTTCTGTTTCGTCTCCCACTCCTCACATTCTAGAGGGGTACAGTTGGTTAGATGCGTCCCTAGTAGCTAGGAGGTATAAGAAGAGCTGAAGAGATTTAAGAGATTTTTATCTATGTATAGGTACTGTCTAACCATGTAGCCCAAACTATTCGGGAACATTCAAAATGATGGCTAAGAGGCTGGCCCAGTGGTGCTGAGGGTTGAGGTGCTGGACTCTTACCTCGCATTGCGCCGGTGACCCAGGTTCAGGAACGACCTTGGGTCGTCTGGGTGCCGGCATGGGGAGGGGGTGAGAGGAGTAGGGTTGAGTGAGCTTTCAGGCTGTTTTCCTCTCCTGGGGGTGGTGGTGGGTTGTCGCCTCCCCCCCCCCCCCATAGTCCCGTCCCACAGAGTGGAAGGTCCAGTGGGGTAACGTAGGCGGGCAGGGGCAGCAGTATAAGTGGGTGGAAGAGGCTGAGCTGGCTTCCGGTGTGCGTGTGCAGCTCCACATGCACGTACGGCCGTGTGCTGGGGGGGGGGAGATATGGGGAGAAAACTCTTGAAAATACAATAAAAATCTATATTTAAAAAAAAATGTCTAATACGAGTTTCAAAGTTCAAATGCCTAAATTCTTTATTTTATACTTTCTTTAATAGTTACAATTTAAAGCAGCCGTATTTGTTAGTCATGCTGTAGTTTTTTCAACAATAATGTTTGTCTGGCAAAAATATTAATAACACGTTTTTCACCGGCCTGGTGGCGCAGAGGTTGAGTACTGGATGCCACACCTCGCCGCCCGGCTGTTCCGAGTCGGTGGGTTGGCTGGGGGAGGAGGATCAAGCATCCCATGGACTGCTCTCCTCCGGGGAGGATGAGTCGATGCAGATGAACGTCGGACGTGCAGCACGCGGAAGCATGCATGGCAGTGTCACTGACGTCATTGTACTCCCACGCCTTTGGGGGAAGGGGGGAGATCACGGGGAAAAATAATCCTCCGGTGTGCATGTGAAGGCTGGTCCTGGTGGCGCTGCAGCAGATGCACTTAAGTTAGCTCACCCTGAGCCTAGCATCCAGGTCTTCTGCAGTGAGCGGCATAAGTACCCACTGTGAAGTGGTCTGGGGGGGGGGGGCCAAAAGGGGTTAGATCTCTGACTGCGACCGATGTGGGGCTGAGGAGACTGTGCTGGATGGGGGGAACCATAGGTACACCCCTCAGCCGAGAAGGTAGCACAAATAAATTAAAAAAAAAAAAAAAAATTTCTTTCATTCCGGAACTAAGACGCGGATTTTTGAAGTTTTTTAAATGTGTCATGCCCGCCATGAAAACGTTGAATGCCTTGGTACAGTGCTGTGCTGTTTAACATCGCAAATCCATGCTAGCACCACTCAAATACATCCACAGCGTGACTCTAGTATGTACGTTCAACGGTGAACCTCATCAAAAGAAATTTTTAAAAATTGCAAGTGGCAGCCATCTTTAGTGACAAGTCATTAATTACAAAATACAGTTAACCTGAATAAAAGAGCTGTTTTAAAAATATCTGATAGAACTAAAAATACACCAAAAATGAATGTAAGGAAGTCAGAAATACAATTTTGCTAAAAAAAAAAAAAAAAAAAGTATGATACTTTTTATGAACTAACACATACTGCTGCTTTAAATGGTTTCTTTTTGGTTTATCAGTAATTCCACTTCTTGTTACAGTAGAAATTAACTGCCTCTCCCTAATCTTTTTTGGCCACTAGTTCCACCCCCAATTCATTCTGTACTGAATTGGTTCTCTCAGTGCTTTCTTTATCTTTTCTGACCACTAACTCCAGGGTCGTCATGCGCAAATCAGTTTTAATTTTAGCAGAGGGAGTTCCCGGACTGAGCTTCTCAGTGACTTAATTGGTGTACCATTCTTTGAAGCAAGCCTTTTTATTGTCCTTAAATAGTTTATTAGACCGATCCAGCAGCTGAAGCAGGCTTGGTATACATGCAGGGACAAATACTGTTATGATAGCAGATTTCTCTAATTTGTCTTAACTGTTGGGGTCTTAGGTGTGTTGTAGAGGTCTGATATGAGGATGGAGTGCAGTCCAGCTGACAGCTTATTTTTTTGTGTGACAAAAGTAATGTAGGGTAATAACATTTAGTTTACTGCAGCATTTCATGATTTGCCCAGTGGTTCGGGGGGGGAGGGGTGTAAAATTTGGATACTCTTGTCTGATCTTCTTTGAGTATATCTCTTCTCTTAGGGCACACCTTTGAAATTATACCCTTGGCGTTAAGACCACAAGGAAACATTTGCTAGTGGGGGACATGCATGACAATGTCACACATCAGCATCTATATAAACGTGGTTGACCCCATCTCTCCTCAGTTCTTTTCCTACCATCGATTGTACTCATTGGACCTACCATGGAAACACTAGTCAACTAGCCATTGTCGTTTATTATTTTATTCTGAAGTGATCACTGATTTGTTTAATGATATTGCTGCTGAAACCAATAACATTGTTCTGGTACTACAAGCATATGTAAATTTGCCAGCAGAAGCAGGCTACAGTGGTCTGTGTAGTCTGCTTGAGTGCACAGCACAATCTATTTCACTGGAGCTGTTCCCCCTTCCCCTGCCTCCCCTCATTATCTTCCCCCTCAATCACTCCACCCCCCCACACACACTTATACTCCCTACCATTGCAACCCTCTTATTTACTGTGTTCCACCACTGTTTAAAACGTCCCATTATGTTCAAGGATATCACCTCCTTCAGTAGCTCATTCCATTTTGACAACACCCTCTCTGTGAAAAAGTGCCTCCTCATTTCCGTTTTAAATCTACCCCCAACAAGTTTCAGACTGTGCCCCCTTGTATTCCCCTTCCTTTTTAAATTGAAAATGCCCTCTGCTCCAACCTTGTTTATACCTTTTAAGATATTTTAAGGTTTCTGTCATATCCCCCTCTCCCTTCTGTCCTCCAGGGAGTTCATATTGAGCTCCCTCAACCTCTCCTCATATGGTTTGTCCCCCATGCCCTGGATCATTTTGGTTGCCCTTTGCTGCCCCCTTCCCTCCAGCAGTTGGATGTCCTTCAAATAAGGGCATCAGGGGTGCAGAGCCTGCAGCCAACAGGAATGGACCTGTTTTGGACTGGCTCCTGTGCTACTGGCAAACTTGATTAAATATATTACTTAAACTTTAGCCAAAATCTTTCAACAAAACTAAGTAGTTCTGCCAGAGTTGTACCTTTATTGAATAAAGTCTCAGCCTCCATCAAAATGACTTGACACCACCAGCTGGTAAACCCTCAGCAGCTGCAGGAGATGGAGCAGCAGGGCAGCTCACATACAGCCACAAGAGGGGCTCTGGAACCATCCAACGTGGCCCTCTTCAAACAACATGAAGTCTTGCTGTAGTCTGACAATTTGCAGTTAGCTCCAGCTCTTGAACTGCCCCAGAGAGTGAAGGGTTAAAATTCTATGCCAGGCATAGAATGTTGGGCTCGAGCTCGGTTGAAAACTCCGTCTGTGTCCCTTTGAAACCAAACAGTCATATTCTTTAATCTGCCTCACTGAACAGTCGCTCTGGGTATTTCTCCTTCTGCTCGGTTCAAACGTGGTTAAAATGTCAATTTTTGTTCCGTTTTTCGGTTCGAGACTCTGTCTGTGGTGCCGTAAGTACTTAGATTAGTTTTGTGGACAGTTATTGTGTGGAAATTGTAAATTTTTTCGATCGGTTCGGCTGAACCGATCCTACAGTAAAATCCTTGTAAAAAAAAGTTAGTGTGTGGTTACCGGTCCGTATCGGTTTAAAAAAAAAACAACGTGATTTGAACGTTTTTTTCCATCACCCATGATACGGTGAGAAACCGATAGGGGAGTCTTGCATGGCGGTTGCCATATAAAGGGTAAGTGGGTTAGGTTGGCCATTTCTAAGAAACCCAAGAAAAAAAATGGCGCCCACTGGGTTTCAGCACTGCAGTGTGTGTGGGGAGGTCTTTGCTAAGGCCAATCCCCACACCACCTGTGTTTACTGTCTGGGGTTTGATCACCTCGATTCAGACTGCCAAATTTGCAAAAATGTCCCTAGGTCTACCCTGGAAAAAAGGTTAGGTAGACTTAGGGATAAGGAGGCTGAGAAATCCGCTGACCCGGAAGGCCAGCCCAGTTTGGTTCCTACCGGACCAGAAGGAGTGCCCTCTGACCAGGGCGATACTTCTTCGGGCAAAAGGAGAGCCGATCCTGAGGGATCGGTTCCTACTAAAATAAAATGGAAGGATAAATCATCTGGTTCGGATCCAGAACTGCATGTTCCGACCGCCGAAGAAATAGCCAAAGCGATTTGGATTGTGGAATCGCTTGGTCCGGTTCTGACCGATCCGGCGCCTTCTGGTAGGGGTTCAGTTCGGTCGGTTCCCCTGGATCTTACTTCGAGATACAGCTCTTGCAGCAGGTAACACCATTAGGACTGAAGCAGGCAGGCGTCAGGACCCCACGGAATTCTTCTAGCTAGCTAACTTCAGCGGGGACCGCCCTTGAGCGTCAGTCCCACCTCCGACATCAGACACTAGTACATGAGAGGTCCGCCACATTCCCCAGTTCTTTTCCTCCCGTCGACTTGTATGTCTCGACCGCCGGATCGTTTCTAGCGCCTGACGCATGGTCAGGTTCTTCCGGGAAAAGTTCATTTTTTCGGCTAAGTTGCTGTCTGATGTCTCTCAACCTCCGTTGAAGGCCATCCTCGAAAGCTGCGCCTGTGGGAAGCAAATCCCGTTCAAGATCCGCATTGGCCTCGTCCGCGTGCCTAGGCCCAGACCACGACACCCGGTCCTGCATTTTCTGCCAAAGGTTTAACAGCCGGACCCGGACCCGCTGCCAGAAGGCTCTGCAGGTGTTTCTGCTCGAGGAGAAAGTTAAGGCCATGGACACCTCCAAGGGGAGTTCTGCTGAGAAAGCCCGGAAACATTCTCAGAAACATAGGGAGAAGGCTCCATCCAGGTCCCCGTCTAGGGCCTCCGACTCCCGTAGTTCCGGCTCTCTGTCCGACCGTTCGCCATCCCGGGCCCGCTGTCAGCCTCCCTCCGCTGCGGTGAAGAAACCTTCGGGCTCCTCTTCCTCCTCACAGGCCAAGACTTCCAGGCCCTCTTCGTCCTCTTCTTCCAAAGCCCTGGTTAGGTCTGGGGACCATCATCATCATCATCATCATCACCGCAAGTCGGGTTCCCGCCATTCCGAACCCGACGTCAGGTCTGCCTCCTTGCCTCTTCCTCCCCAGCGGAAGACCAAGGAGCTTACCTCGCTCAAGAAGCCGTCGGACCCGACGTCGGCCCGTCCAACGCCGGCCACTCATCACAGGGGTCCCAGGAGCGCCGACCAGGCGCCGTTGCCAGTCAGGCCTCGCCGCATGAGTTGAGAAGAGGACCCGGCGCCTCCCACCGGCGTTGGTCAGGAGACTATCACGGAGGAGGAACTGGCGCGGCCGAGAACCAGACGGGCGAACCCGGTCCTGTCGAGCCTCCAAGGGAACCCTCCCCGCAACCTGAGGAGCCGACGCTGGAACCCGACGACCAGCCACCGGCGCCTGGTCCATTGTCGGGCCTTTCTTTCTCTGAGATGAAGGAGCTCTTTACCTACTGGTGGGATACCATTAAAAAGGATGTGGTTCCCACACCACCTCCTCCTCCTCTGCCACCTGCGACCCCTCCGGCTCCTGCGTCCCCTTCCCCATCCGGGGCAGCGGGCCGAGTACCTCCCCCCCCCGGAGCCTACGGACCCTCCAAGGGGAAGACCAGATAGAAGGAGACCTCCGTCTAGATCCTCTTCAGGGTCACCCAGTCCTAAGAGACCCAGAAGACGACGCCGTTCACCTCCGATGGAGGATATAGGATCGGAGTCCTCGACAAGATCCAGATCCCTCTCTCCCCTTCCGATCCCTCTCCGGACCCACGTGAGCTTCCTAAATCTCCTCCGGATGACCCATCGTTCTCGGAAATCATGAGACATATCCAAGAGAACATGGGCTGGGATGCGAAGAGTTAGACCCCGAGAGATTATGCCTTGCTAGATATCTTCGGCAGAAGGACCCCAAGCCTGTGGTGGTACCACCCTTGGTGGACACTTTTGTGTACGTCACCAAGGCAGTGTGGAAGCGTCCACACTCACTCCCGTTGATGCCGAAGAAAGCTGACCACCTATACAAGGATACGGAGGACCAGTACTTGGCTCAACATCCTCTGGCCGACTCTCTGGTCATAAAAGCCTCTCATGACCGGTCCCAGAGACCGCAACATTTGAGCACCCTGCCACCGGACCCGGAGTCCAAACAGCTGGACGCTCTGGGCAGGCGCACGTACGCTTCAGCTACCTGCGCCATCAGATCCCTGAACTACTTGACCCACATGGTGCAGTTCCAAAATGCTTTGTGGGAACAGGGACTGGATCTGGCGGAGAAATTGCCAGAAGGTGACCAGAAGGAGGAGATGTTGCAACTCCTCCATACGGGTTCGGACGTGGGAACCCAGGTGCTGCGAGCCGCGTATGACTCCGCGGACTCCTCGGCCAGAGCGGCAGCTTCAGGCGTATGCCTCCGGAGACACTCATGCCCGTGTCTCGGATTACCCGGATGTCAGAAGAACATCATGGGCGCCTCTTCGAAGGAGAAGTTCTCTTTGGTGCACCCTCTGAGAAGGTTCTCACCAAGCTCCAAGAGGCCGGGAAGGCGGTGAGGTCGGTCCAGGCAATGTACCGACCAAAGCTTAGTTCCTTTTGTAGGAACCAAAGCCATTTTCTTGGACGGACACAGAGACAACAGTCCCGCACCTGTCCACAACAGAGGGGCTCCGGTTCCCGCAGAGCCCAGGGAAGACAGCCCGCGGGCAGAAGTCGGCGCCCAGCTAAACTGGCTCAGCCCGCTGCTCCCTCTGCCACCACAGCCTGACTCCTTCTTGGCCCCCGCCCCTCAGGATCAACGGGACATCAAGGTCGGGGGTCGTATTGTGAATTACCTGCCAGGATGGCAGTCCATAACCACCGACAGGTGGGTTCTTCAGTTGGTCAAAAAGGCCACTTTATAGAATTCGCAGACAAGCCACCCAGGGCCGCCTCCTGCTCTCACGTTACTCGGTCAGCACAGATTGCTTATCAGGCAAAAATACTCACGCTCCTGCAGAAGAGGCGGTGGAGTATGTCCAGGAGAACCAGATAGATTCGGATACTATTCCCACTTCTTTCTGGTTCCCAAGAAACAGGGGACCTCCGTCCAATTTTGGACCTCAGCGACCTAAATATGTCGTCGCCTACAAGCGATTGCATGGTGACCCTTCCGGGCCTCGTTCCCATGCTGAAGCAGGACGCCTTTTTAGCGTCCCTAGACATGCAGGATGCCTACCTGCACATCCCTGTGGCTCAGGCGCACAGGAGGTTCCTGCGCTTCGAGTTCCTCGGCTACCATTTTCAGTTCCGGGCCCTTCTGTTCGGACTGTCATCGGCCCCCAGGGTGTTTACCAAATGCATGGCAGTTATGGCAGCGTCCTTAAGGAGACAGGGCAACTATGTGTTCCCGTACTTGGACGATTGGCTTCTCATGGCCGCCTCCAGAGAGGCGTTGTTGCTGGCTATTCAGAGCACTCAGGACTTGTTCCAGTCTCTGGGCATTATAATCAACTACGAGAAGTCTCTCCTCGTACCGTCACAGAAGCTGCAGTTCATAGGCGCAGTTCTGGACACCGTTCAAGGAAAGCTTTTCTCCCAGGCGACAGGCGGAGACGGATCAGATCCTCATCAGGGATCTCTTGGCGAAAAGACTGTCCCTGCCAGGCTGGTCCTTCGCCTGCTCGGACACATGGCTGCGCCATTCCGACCGTCCCTATGGCAAGGCTCCACATGCGGGTAACTCAGTGGATGCTCAAGGTGCAGTGGGACCAAAGGCAAGACCACATGCAGCATCCAGTCAGAATCACAAATGCCGTGATTCAAGACTGGCAATGGTGGCTAGACCCAAGGACACTTTCTGCAGGTGTCCCATTTACAACGCCGTCCCCGGAGATAATCCTCTCCACAGACGCCTCAGGGCTAGGGTGGGGAGCGCACTTGAACGGGGTGAAGTCCCAGGGAACATGGACCCCTCAGGAAGCCCACCTCCACATCAACGTGCTGGAGATGAGGGCGGTCCTCTATGCCCTGCAGGCCTTTCAGTCAGAAATCCCGTCGTGCACTCTTCTGCTTCAGACAGACAACACGGCTGTGATGTATTACCTCAACAAGCAAGGGGGCGCACACTCTTACCCCCTTTGCAGGGAAGCCATGAGAGTGTGGGATTGGGTAATTCGACACGGTGTGAACCTGATTGCAGTTCACATTCCCGGAGTGGACAACACAATCGCAGACGGCCTGAGTCGCTCCCAGGCCAGAGTCCACGAGTGGGAACTTCTTCAAGGGGTCGCAGAGGATCTGTTTCTTCGATGGGGCACTCCAGAACTGGACTTATTCGCTTCCCCATCCAACGCAAAACTGCCCAGTTTTTGCTCGCTAGATCCAGGGCCTGGTGTTTTCTGGTGAGACGCGTTGTCCCTCTCCTGGGCGGACAGATTCCTCTACGCTTTCCCTCCCTTCCCGTTGATCCAAAGAGTTCTTCTCAAACTGCGCAGGGAGCATGCAACAATGATCCTGGTAGCCCCATTCTGGCCCAGACAGATCTGGTTCCCCTTGCTAACGCAGCTGTCCCGGGAACCTCCAATTCCGTTGCGTTTCAGCTCCCACCGCTTGTCTCAGGAGGAAGGTTCTCTAGTCCACCCGGACTTACGCTCACTGAACCTGCATGCTTGACTCCTAGAGACATAGCCATTTTGCGACACAGGGTCTCACAAGAGGCGGCGGAAGTCCTTTCCGCGGCCAGAAAGCCGGCAAGCTCTTTCAGCCTGAACAGACCAAAAACTGCAAGACGTTTTTTACAGCTACTGGGCCACATGACTGCCTTGAATGCGAAGGAGAGAAGTTTTAGATCCAGGGTATCGCTGCTAAATTGGGATTTTCCAAGCACCTTTAGTAGGTATTTTCTTGCTTCAGCAAGGGATGCTGTCCTGAAGTAGAAGGGAGGAATGTTAGGGGGAAGAGCGGATTTAGCATTGTTGCCAGGCAGTGAGGAGTCAATGAGAATCTCTGGTGGGAGTACCCCGCTGAGATCCATAAAAGTGACATTAAAGATGTCTGCAATTAATTTATGGTCCTGGATAAGAGTGCCATGAACCTTGATCGGGGGATTTGAGTTTCCATGTAAGGCTTTTTATATTATCCCAAAATTGTTTGCTATTTCCCAGTTGTTAGTGAGCTCGCTTTTATTGTTTAGCTCTCCGTACCACCTGGGTACACTGGTTTCTGGCAGCTTTGTACCATTGCAGATCTGCCTGTTGACCAGTGGTCCTTGCACGGTGCCAGAGACTGTCCCTATGCTTCATTTGAGTTAATAGGGCAGGAGTGATCCGAGGGTTTGAGATTCCACTTTTTTTTATTTTCTTGAAGGGGGAAAACTGGTCACAAACTTAACTGAATCGCTTTATGAAGAAGTTAAGAGCTAGATCAGTGCAGCTTATGGAGTTAATGGGGGACCAATCAGTACATGAAAGTGCGGTCGGAAATTGCGGGAGCTTGCCTTTTTATAGAGTATGTCTGTAGGTGAATTTGGCCTTCGATTTGGGTGGCTCGTTAGACCACTGGCAGATGACTGTTGAATGATCACTTAATGAGTCTGGTAGGACCCTGATGTTAGTGATTCTACTAGGGTGAGTGGTAAGAATCCAGTCCAGGAGGGAGCTTGATCCTGTTCTGTAGTTGATTTGGCGCTGGTACCATATGGGTGATATCAGTTGATGCGAGAGCATCTTTAAAAGGTTTGGCTTTGGGGGCAAGTCAGTTTACATTAAAGTCCCCCAATACCACTGTCTCGATACGGTGGGTGGGATTATCAAGGTATTCGGTTATTATTCGAAAGCCAGAGGCCTGATCACATGGAGGGATGTAGGTGGAAATTATGGTGAGGGATTTTCCACGCTGACTGGAAGTTGTTGACAGGAGGTGCTTGTGGGAGGACTTGGCTCTTAAGGGTGTTTTTCAGGTAAATGACACAGCCGCCGGCCCATTTGCCAGCGCGGTGAAGTGTAAAGAGGACATAGCCAGGGATTGAGATAGCATTGTCAGGAACCTTAGGGGAGAGCCAGGTTTCATTGAGAGCTAAAATATCGGATTTATGTTGCGACACTCAAACTTGTAGGTCATGGAGATTGTGAAGTAGGCTTCTAATATTAATGGAGGCTAAATTGAGGGCACTTGGATTGGAACATGGGTAATTGGATGTGGCAAGGGGGCCAGAGTTCAGGTGAACATTGCCAGAGAGAAGTAGGAGGAGTAATATTTAATATATATATTTTTTTAATATTTAGTTTTTGTTAACCGGGTAAGTGCACTAGCCATAAAATGACTATTTCCAGGCACGACCCGGGAGAGTACAGACCTGCAGAAACTTACAGGATAACAGTTTATAAGTGCTTTACATACAGTGAGTTAGGAGGATACAGTATATCAGAACATGCAGAATAGACCATATATAGATAATATAATCCTAGAAAGATAATGAGCAATGAATGTGTAGCTGTCTCCATCTGGAAGGTTTAATTTGATGGGTGTTACTGACTGGGGAGAGAAGCAATAGAAGATGGTAATACTCTGGATGGGGGGGGGTTGGTATCTGCACAGAGACGAGGGAGGTGACGGTAGCATGCCAGGCAAAGTAATTATAAGAAGGTAAAGTACTGGAGGGTATGTCTCTATGTGGGGTATTGTAATCGTGCTACAGAGTGGGAGTGGTGCTCTTATGTGAGCTGAAAAAGCAGGAGAGAAAACAAGGACAGGATAACAGAAAAATAAGACAGGTACTGCATCAAGGGGGGGAAGGGGAGGAAGGTAAATATCTGAATTAACGTGGCAGGGTAACAGGAGGTGAATGTGGGCATCAGTTATGCAGCAGATGACAAAGGGGTTGAGATAGGAGTGGGGCAAATATTCAGCAGGTATGCATTGTATAAGTGTAGAAAGTGAGGGCAGTTCATGGAAGGTAAGTGTAGGATTTATTAAGGAAGGTGGGTGAGTAACCAGAATAGGTTTACTGGTGGGGCAGTGTGGAAATTCAAGTAAGAAGAGTAAGTAAAACAAAGTATAAGAGAAATTACAAAGGGATAGGTTACTTTACAGGGAGTGGTATACCTGAATGTACAGATGGGAGCAGAGGAGCTTGAAGGTGGTACCTTGTGGGGGAGGAAGGGTATTTAAGAGGTCAGAGCCAGTGTAGGTGGGCAGGACAAAATATTAGCAATAAAAGCACACAACAAGCTATACAATGTAAACAGAGTGCTAAGAAGTAGGAGAAGAGTGCAGGACCAGTCAGCATGGAGCAGACAAGAGGAGCTGACCAATGAAGAGCCGAGCTCGGCCGAGTGCAGCCAGTGAATGTGTTGGCCTGAAAGCCGAAAAGCCTGGATCTCCAAGTGGCATGCCTGAGTCAGGAAGGGCAGGCAGTAGAGAGAGCATGGCTGGCTCTGTTCTCAGCCAGTACTGCAACTCGCAGCACACCCGTTTAGGGTCAGACACCTGAGTCGGGAAGGGTGGGCAGTAGAGAGAACACAGCCGGCTCTGTTCTCAGCCAATTAGCCAAACTTTCCACAATCCCCCTCCTTTTCTACCCTAGACAGCACATCTCCTGATGCTGTCCCTTCTTACATGTATGTTGGTGTCTGGTTGGGCAGTCGTCTTGACTTTTCTTCACAAGTTGACACAGTCCACACCAGTCTCCTCCCCATGCTTGGAGCCATGTACAGATACAAAGACTTCCTCTTTCCTGGTGTCTGCTGAGAGCTCCTTAGCGAAATGATTCTACCAGATCTTAGTTTGAGGGTATCTCTTGCAGCGAGTCACACCAGTAGGACTCAGCCGCCAGGCACTAGGATCCTACGGAACCTTTCCAGCTAGCAGTCTGCCAGAGGGGGCCGCCCACCACCGATGTCGCCCACTGGTGTCAGTCAACTCTATAAGAGTGGGCGGCTACCACACCCTCCCCAGTTCTTTTCTGCCATTGACCAACGCACGTTGGATCTTTAGAAACCGCCGCAACTACAGTCGACCGCCATTTTCGCATCTTTGTCTACCGCATTTCTTTATTTTCTGTATTTTCTCACTGTAGTTATTTTTTTATCTGTTGATGGTTTTCTCGTTCCTATATGTCTTCTAAACCGAGGCAACACCACCAGCGGATGCTCGAGAACTTTCTGCTAAAGCACAAGGGTGCCTCCATGGAATGGGAGCCGCAGGCCCGGAGCTCTCTGGCCCCCCCAGCTCAGTCCTCTGGTTCTCACTCTTCTAAGCCCAGGGACAAGGCCAGTGAGAATTATAAGCACCGGGATAAGGACTGCGAGAGGCTCTGATCCTCCTCCTTCCTGCTCGCGGTTGCTGCACCATCGTTCGACCATTCAAGGGTCTTCTGGGGGGTTGGCCCCAATGGCCTCCCATGCTCTTTCTTCCATAGGGCTACCGGTGGCCCAGCCTCCTACCTCTGTTACTGTTTCAGGTAGAGGCTCCTTGGGCCAGGGTTCTTCCCCTGCCCCTCATTCCTTGCTGCTTAGATCCCTTGTAGCATCAGGTACACAACATGGTGGCTCTGCCGGTGCTTCTTCGGTCGGCACTGGTTCAGCGGCCACCGAAGTTTCTTCTTCTCCCCTCCCGCCTCTCCGGGTTCGGACTTCTCCACTAGGTCCACCGCCTCTCTTTCGCAGGCCCAGAGGTATGCCGGCTTCTCTCTTGAGCCGAGCCCCCCTAGGCTCACTTCTCAGCCAGCATCTGTGGGACCACCTCCAACTTTGCTTCCTCCAGCCTTGCTGGGCCTTTGCCGGTCTTGTTCTACCCAGTACCAATTAGACCTATGCCCAGTTACCCCTAACTTATGCGGGCCTACCTTCATCTGACGCCGGCTGGTCTGCAACCTATCCTTCCTCAGACTGCGCCTGTTGGACCATCACCCGGTCTATCCTACACTGGAGCCAATGGGGCTGGCACCTGTGTACCCTTACCCGGCGCCAGCTGGACCACCACCGATCCTGGTGGATATTCAAACCCTTGTTTCTTCCCTTTGGGGAGTTCTAGAGACACAGGTCTCTAAGCCTCAAGGCCCAGCGACCCCTATCCCCCAGAATCTGCCTCCAGGGCCTACTACTTAAGCTCCTTCTAGGCCAACCCCACCACCCTGACAGGCTAACACCCCATGACAGCTATCCGATGAAAAGGAGGATGATCACCTGGACTTGCTCTTGTCCATTAAGGAAGAAGATCCAGACTTTGGGAAAGGGAACGATGGGGACATTAGCGGGTCCCCACCTCCTCCACTGGCTCCTCAGGGGTGCAGGGGATACTGAAGAACGTCCCTTAATCCTCTCCCAGATGACTTCTCCTCCCCAGCCATTATGTGGCACAGCCAGGAGGCGATGGGGTTTGAAACTGAGGAGCAGGACCTGGAGCGTCGGCTCATGAGCTACGTTCTCCAGCCTGACTCCCCTCCTTTAGTGGTTCTCCCTCTCATGGATACCTACAAGGATGTCACCATGGCTGCTTGGCAGAGCCCAAATTTGGTCCCAGCCATGTCTCGCAAAGCTGACAGGCTGTATCATACCCGGGCAGGCACACCCCTCCTAGGTAATCAGGCCCGCACTGACTCGATGGTGATCATTGTTGCTCATGGCCACACTAAGCGGTTGAAGCAGTTGAGCTCCCTACCACCAGACAGTCGCGTTGGCTGGACGTCTTTGGGAAACAAACATTCGCCTCTTTAACTTTGGCGAGCCATGCCCTCAACTACCTAGCCCACATGATTCAGTATCAGAATGCACTGTGGGACAGGGACAGGCATGCCATCCAGTTCCTATCTGACAGTTCTGCCAAGCAGCAAACCCTGGATGCACTCATGTTGTACTCCAACATCTGTACTCACCTGCTCCGGGTGGCCTAAGACAAAGTGGACGTGTCTGCCCAGGGGATGGCTGCCAGCATGTGCCTGCATCGGTGCTCTGGGTGTCTGGGTGTGCCCAAGACGTTCAGTTGTTAATTATGAAAGCTCTTTTCAGAGGCAGTCTACTCTTTGGAGTTGATGTAGAGGATATCCTCTCTAGGCTCCAAGCCTCAGGGCAAGCCATTAGGTCTGTCCATTCCTTGTACCACACGCAACCCAGATCAGGACAGAGAACCTCCTTTCACCGGGCTGCCTCCAAGCATTCCCAGACATCATTCAAACCCCATGGCAAGCAGAGGGTGGTGGCGTCTGCCCTGCCTGCCCCACTTGTCCCAACCCCTCCTCCAGCAAAAGCTCCAGAGGGGGTCTCACAGCCCCAGCTGTGGCTGCCCCCCAATCCTTGCCAGACCCCCTCCCTCCAGCAATGCAGGAGGTGATCGTAGGGGGTCGCTTCTAACTCCATCTAAGCAAGAGGAGGGAAATCACTTCTGATAATTGGGTTCTGTACCTCAGCTCACAGTCAGTCGTTGGAACATCTGGAGTGGCCTCCAGACAATTCCTCAGTTCAGTCCTTTTTACCCTCCCAATCACATCCCTCTAATTTGGGAGGAAATCCACACTCTGTTCTGAAAAAGGGCTATAGAACCTGCCCCAAAGTCCCAGCAAGGACTGGGTTTCTACTCTCACTTTTTGCTAGTCCCCAAGCACACCGGGGACCTCAGATCCATCCTGGACCTCCGCGAGCTAAATCTGTTCATCCAGTACAAAAGGTTCAGGATGATCCACCCTTTAAGGTCTGCTGCCCTTGTTACATCAGGGGGACTGGATTTGCTCCCTAGACATGCAGGATGCATACCATACTCGGGGCCCCGAGTTTTCCGCGATTCCTCGGGTGTAGCAAACCACGGAAATATCCGTAGAATTTGCCGTCACCTTTGGAAGTCGCGGCCACCCGGAGAACAAGCGTCCTTTGCCGACGTGGTGCCTAACCTCACTGGCTCACCGCCCCTCTCATCAGGTATGCCATGCTGGGAGCCCACCCCAGCATGGCAAAGCTTCCTTTGGCCGACGGGTGCCCAGTCCCCGTGGGCTTCACTGTCTCCTCCCCCAAATGTTTGTGTGCCACGCTGGAGCCCACCCCAGCATGGCAAAACTTCCTTTATAACAGGGGTGCCCAGTCCTCAGTTGGCTTCACTGTCCACCCTCCCAAGCTGCCTGGTGCCACGCTGGGAGCCCACCCTGGTATGGCAAAAGTCCCTCCTTGCTTGTGAATAAAAAAAAAAAAAAAAAAATAAAACAACAAAAAACCTTCCATCGTTGATTCTTTTGCCCCCCCCTCCACCAACCCGCACCCACCCTCTGCGTAGCCACCTCCACCCATACTTACCTCCAGAGCCCAGTGCGACGATCTTCGGTGGACCGGGAACACGCCTGCACTCTTCAAAGCTGACCGCAAACTGAAGAAATGCCAGTAAGCTGTATAATGGCATAAATGGATTTTTTCAGCTTTAGTGCATATCTCAGCCATTTCTGGGAATATTTTCAACATGGGGTTTTTGGGGCCCCACCTCATGAACTGTGACACTGTTAGTTTGTTAATCGGTCCCGAAAGGTGGTTCCGCAGTCACTGCGGCAGACCACCTCGAGATGATGTGACAAAATGACAGTGTCACAGTTCACGAGGTAGGCTCTAAAACCCTATGTTTGAAAATTTGGTGGAAAATATTCCCCAAAACGACTGTTTTACTTAGCATGCATTAGTGAGTTCCTATGCACGTCAGTAACTTCGAAGCTTTTTAATATTTTACTCCAGATTTTCAGTATTGCCATTTTACCACACCTCCTTATGAACAGTACAACTGTCGTTTTTCACATCTCACCCAAAATGTGTTTTCGCGCATGTAGCGCACAATGGCGCGGTCGGTGTGCGAAATCAATGTTCCGGACAGATTAATTAAATCACATTGATACTGTTAATGAGCAGATGTCTTAAACTGGTTATGTTGAAAATTTGGTGACAAACGCCCATAAAATGACTGTGTTACGAGCATGCATTGTGTCAGATATGGCAAAAAAAAAAAAAGAAAAAAATTAAGGGTAAAAATGTGCTGCAGATTTGCAGTTGAGTGCCGCAGAAGTTCTGCGGCAAATGAGTACCCTGCCGCAGAACTTTGCTCCGATGTGCCGCAGAAAAATCGGGGCCCTGACCATACTTGCACATTGTTGAAAAGCGATCATGTCTAACTGACATACTTTGTTTCTATGAAGATGTTAGCAAACAACTTGACAGCAAAACACCCTATGATGTCATATTTATTGATTTCAGCAAAGCTTTCGACAGGGTTCCCCATTGTCATATTTTACAAAAGTAACAGAGAAATGTTAACGGAAAATTTATACAGTGGATACAAAACTGGCTGGAGGGTAGAACCCAGAGGGTTACAATAAATGGGCATTACTCTGCATCAACAGGAGTAACCAGTGGAGTCCCACAGGAGTCGGTGCTGGGACCTTATATATTTCATGTTTTTGTTGTGGATCTTAATGACAAAATATATAACTACA
Organism: Neoceratodus forsteri; assembly: GCA_016271365.2. Lineage (NCBI taxonomy): Eukaryota > Metazoa > Chordata > Ceratodontiformes > Ceratodontidae > Neoceratodus > Neoceratodus forsteri. Next base: position 456,988,606 of record CM057453.1, on the reverse strand, counting down.
TAAAGTTTGCGGATGATCTAAAATTGGGAAGAGATTGCAACACACCTGAAAATATTATGTCAATTCAAAAAGATCTAGACAACATTACCGAATGGACAAAAACCAGGGGTATGGTATTATACATCGATAAGTGCGAAGTCCTGCACTTAGGACCTAAAAACACCAATATCAAGTTAGGGAAGGACTATTAACAGAAACAACAATGGAAAGGGACTTGGGAACACTAATAACAGATGATTTGAAATTCTTACAACAGACAAATACAGTCACAGGTAGAGCAAATAAGGTCCTATAGGACTATAAGGAAGAACGTTGTCTCTAAGGATGCTAGGCTCCTCCTACCTCTCTACCAAGCATACGTTAAGGCCACATGTTGACTACTGTTCTCAGTTCTGGTCCACTTATAAAAAAAAAACCGACATACACAACTTAGAGCCCAGAGAAAATTCATTAAACAAATGAAAGGACTCATTAACAAGGAATGTCAAGATAGATTGGTGACATTAAAGCTTGCATCCCTGGAACAGAAACGAAAGAGAGGCGATCTGTTATTTCTATGGGATGTTGTTAATGACCCATACCTATTTGTTGAAATGGGATTTTCCTTCAAACAGGATGCAGTGGCAACCAGGGGGCATCCATTGCAATTGCATAAGTTTAAATTTAATACAAACAACCGAAGGTTCTTTTACTCACAAAGATTGGTCGGAATGTGGAACAACCTACCATTAGACATAATCATCAGCAAAGGCAAGACAACATTTAAAAATAGACTGGACATGTGGATTCTCAAAAGGAGAGAACCACTTGCGTAAGGATTCCGGGATGGGAACTAAAATGGGCGTTACGCCTCTGGTTTGCAGACATACCTCGATGTGCACCTCCCACAGGCATCTCCTCAGGTTCTGTTTCCAGTGGGGGCCCTACTTCCAGTTCAGAGCTGTACCGTTTGACTTATCCTCAGCCCCCTTAGTATTCTCCAAGTGCTTGGCAGTTGTGGCAGCTGCCCTTAGACGGCAGGAGTTCTATGTGTTTCTTTACCTGGTCGACTGGCTACTAGCAGCACTGTTCAGAGAGCACCTGCTCCAAACCCTGGACTCTACCTGCTGACTCCTCCAGGATTTGGGAGTCACCATCAACCTACCCAAATCTTTTCTGACCCCCTCCCAAAGGCTCTAGTACATTGGGGGCGCTCTTGGATACAGCTCAGGGGATGGCTTTTCTTCCCTAGGATAGAGTGGCACTATTGATGACTCAAGCCTGTCCGCTTTACTTCAGCCATCATGTCCCAGCCTGGCTCTTTCTATGCCTTCTGGAACTCCTGACCACAGCCATTGTTACAGTTCCCCTAGTCAGGCTGCACCCAGTGGACTCTGCGGGTCCAGTGGGCCCAACAGGTGGATGACCTGGAACAGCCAATCTTGATCTCAGATCCGGTTAAGAAGGTGCTGTTGTGGTGGCTGGAGCCCAGCAATCTCCTTTGGGGGGGATACATTTTCATATTTTTCCCCTGCAGCAGATCCTCACAACAGATGCCTTGGGTCTAGGCTGGGGGGCTCATCTGGGTGCCCACGAGACCCAAGGGAGGTGTAACCCTGTGGTCTCCAGATAAACATCTTGGAGATGCGAGCAGTCCAGTATGCCCTACATGCCTTTCAGACGCATCTCTCCCCGGTCCACTGCTGATTCAGACTGACAACTCTGTGTGGTCCATTATATCAACAAACAGGGAGGGACTCTGTCTTACCCCCTGTTTTGGGAAGCAAAGAGAGTCTGGTATTGGGCAGTAGATCATGGCTTGGAACTTTCAGCCACACGTTCCCGGCATCCAAAATGTCTTAGTGGACAGCCTAAGCCAGTCCCTATCTCGGGCTCCTGAGTGGGAACTCATGATCTCAGTGGTGGATTTGTTTGACCGGTGGGGTGTTCCAGAGTGGGACCTTTTTGTGTCCCCATTTAATGCAAAACTGACACTTTTCTGCTTGTTTGGAGGCTTGGAGTTTTCTTGCAACATATGTTGTCCCTCTCTTGAAAAGGGAGGTTTCTGTACGCCTTCCCTCCCTTCCTTCCCGCTTCTTCAGAGGCTTCTAATGAAGCTTCGGCTGGAAGGGACCTCTGTTGTTCCAGTCATCCCCTTCTGGCCTTGTCGGGTCCGGTTCACTTTGCTCCAGCAGCAATCGGTGGAGCCTCTCCTACCCATCTTCACAGGCTTGCTCTCCCAGGAGCAGGGCACTCTGGTCCATCCGGATCTCAAGTCTCTCCATAATCCTGCGCGGCTACTGAAATCATAGCCATCATGAGGTTTGGGGTGTCCCCTAAAGTGGTAGATGTTTTAGTGGTGGCTCAGAAGCCCTCCACTCGGGCCACCTGTCCCATGAGATGGAAGAGTTTTGCCATTTAGGCTGTATTGCACCATCAAGATCCCTTCATGTGTCCAGAGAACCAGATTTTGGAGTACTTGCTTTCCCTCTTAGGCTACGGTCTGAAGTACTGCTCAATTAACGTTCATCTCTCTGCTATGTCCACTTATCATGTCCCCATAGATGGCCATTCCGTGGCACAGCTAGATGTGTCTTACACATTTTTTGCAAAGCATTCTGCACCTGAAACCTCCAATCTGCAATTCTGTCCCAGCTTGGGACTTAAATTTTGTTTTGGAAAAACTCACACTGCCTCCTTTTGAACCAGTTGCGAGCTACGCTGTAGTGGAAAGTGTTTTTAGTTGCTGTTACTTCTGCTCGGAGTATTTCTGAGCTTTAGGCGCTCATGTGTGGGCATCCTTATTTGGTCTTCCGTAAAGACAGGATGTCCTTGCGTACTAATTCCAAGTTTTTCCCCAAGGTGGTGGTGTCGGTGTCTGAGTTTATTTCGACTCAGTCCATCCACCTACCTGTTTATTTCCCAGAGCATGCCAATCCAGGGGAAGCATTCTCCATACCTTGCATGTGCATAGAATTTTGCATTCTAGGGACATGGATATGTTGTTCATCCACACTTATTGGCAGGTTCCTTGCCGCTTTAAATCTTGCCGGAAGGTCTTCAGTCTGGCTCCTCCCACCCACCCGGATGGTAAAACTCTCGGCTCCGCCCCATGACGCCAAATCTTCCTTACCGCTTGGAAGCTCAGGTTCCCTCCTTAGCGCTCTGCGTCTTAGACTGGATCCTAACTCTCCGGTTCGTCCGAAACTCGTTTTGAAGTTTTCTAAACTTCTTTCTTCATTATCCCTCGCGGTTGCGATGGACAAATTGATCCCCGGCTTTCAGAGGTGCCCTTGTGAGCAGAACATGTCCAGGACGGATATGCACTCCACGTGCGTCTACTGCCTAGGCCTAAACCACGACCCGCAGGCCTGCGACTTGTGCCGCTCTTTTTCGGCCAACGTCCTGGAGGATCGCTGCCCGATTGACTTAGGCGCGAGCGAATCACCGCCAGTAAAATCCAAAGAGGCTCTGGGTGGTGTCCGGGCGGCTGGCTCGCTGAGCAGCTCGAGCATATGATCGCCCTCGAGGAGGAGGCGTCCCAGGCCGCATCTTCCTCCTTCTCGGCCGGGGCATTTATCCCGCTCTCTCTGAGTTCCTCGTACCCGGCTTCGTTCAAGGAGCTTTGTCAGTCCATTTCCAAGAAGGGAGAGGGGCCATCGGGACATTCCTCTTGGCCCAAGAAGAAGGAGTCGAAGGGTAAGTCCCACCATCGGCGTTCGTAGGAGCGGGAGAGGTCTCCTTCCCCGGACAGCTGACCGTCTACTTCGGTCGAAGTTGTGGCTCAGGCCGCTGGGTTCACGGCGTCCCCGTCAGGCCAGCCTGCCGAGACTCCCGTCGCACAGTCGAGATATTCCTCGACCCGTCGGATGGGTTGTCTGCTGGTGAAGCAGACAACCCACCTTCGCCAGTTCCCCCGGTGGAGACTGAGGATCTGCCTGCGCCTTCAGGGCGGCAGTCCCCGGCTAAAGTGCCTAGCCGAGGGAAGAGCAGGTGTCCCCGCCCTTCCAGACCCGCCTCGGTCACGAAGGTCTCGGTCTCGGACTTCATCTCGATCAAACCCGTCTCGCCCGATATCGGCTGATCACCGATAGCAAGCAGCAATACTGTTCCTCCTCGCCGTCCTCCTCGGATGAGGAGAGGCTTCGACGTAAATTGCGTCAGCGTTACGAGGAGCTTATGTGGCAGCAGTTACTGTTGTCCGGGAGTAAATAGACTCCGATTCATCCCCTGGCCATCAAGTAGCTGTCGCCCAAACGACCGAAGCAACCGCTTGCCGCAGTCGAGATGCCCATTCCTGGGCCGGTTGTTCGGCCGGAACTAGCTGCTTCACCGATTGTGGTGGAACCTCCGCCTCCACAACTGATGTCTGGGGCACCGACCAAGGATTCTCGGTCGGGTCACGGTCTGCCCCACAGGTTGTCGGTCACCCTCACTCCCGACCGTCCTCGGCAGGTGGAGTGTGGCTCAGGGCCGAGGCAGCTCTTCGCAGACTCTTCGGAGTCTGATGACGACTCCTCCCTGTTCTCCAGGCAGGTCGACCTGGAGTCCTCCAGGGGCCAGTCATTGGACGATAGCCCATCGTCTTCTTGGGTCTGCTTCGACTCATCTCGGAGTCCACCGGGATGCAGCTCGAGCCCGTGTCCAAACGGGCCAAGTGTCCCCTGACGGAGATACTGGACCGAGGGGATTCATTCATGGAGGCCTCCCTGTGGCTGAGGCTGTGTCGGCCCAGCCTTGGAACTTGGCAGCGGCCTGCTTCCTGTCCTGCACCCTTGGCCAGGATGGCCAGGAAGTATGCAGTCCCTACCGGCTCTTTGCCCTGTTTCTGGAGCACCCCTCTGCTGAGGGGTTAGTCACTGACAGCGTCTTCCGGCGTTCCGGAAATGCTCGGGACGTGGATAAGCCCCCCGACAAAGAGTCCAAAAAGCTGGACTTTGCCGGGCGCAAGGTGTACGCTGTGTCCTCCCTCGGCCTCTGACAGGCCAGCTCGGCCATGCTGATGGCACATTTCTCCCACACCCTCATGGGCTCCCTGGATGAGGTTGTCCCTCATCTCCCGGCCGACCTGCAGACCACGGTCCATCAGGTGCAGGACCAGGATAGGGCGGTGGCGAAGCAGCAGCTTCAGACTGCTCTGGACATAGGTGATTCCTGTGCCAGGTCAGCAGCGGCCGCGGTGGCCATGCGCCACAGGGCGTGGCTGAGGATATCCACCTTCATGGCGGATACCCTGCACAAGTTGGCAGACGTCCCCTTCTTAGGGACTGACCTCTTCGGCCCTGGAGTGGAGGAACACCTCCAGCGGATCGTAAAGTCCAATGCCACTCTGGACTCTGTCACCTCTGCCCAGAGGGACAAAGGCCGCCATCAACAACAGCTTAAGTCCTTTCGTCCTTCGGCCCCTGCAGCACGACCAGTCCAACAGCACCAGCAACAGGGCCAGCAGGCTCACGCTTGGCGTCCAAACCCAAGCCGGCGGCTTCCTCCAACAGGAAGCAAGGAGATAAAGGCCCAGGAGGTCCCTTGGCCGGTTCCTCCTCCAAGCCTGCCCAGTGACTGGTTGAGGGGTGTCGCCCCCCAGCCTCGTCACTCCCCCCTGGGTTCCCCCCGGTGGGGGGACGGCTCCGCCACTTCCTTTCCGCCTGGTCCGCTATCACCACGGACCGCTGGGTGTTGGAGATGGTAGGAAAGGGCCTGCCTCTGTAGTTCGAGCAGACCCCACCCTTTCAAGCCGTCGCCCCTCGGGGGTCCACGGGGTCCACAGCCTTGCTTTCGGCCCGCCGAGCCGATTTTGCCCTGCTCCTCGAAAAAGAGATGATCAAGAAGGTGGCGGATCCTCCTCCAGACCCGGGGTTTGTGTCCAGGTATTTCCTGGTCCCAAAACGGACAGGAGGCTGGCGCCCCATCCTCGGCCCTGCATGACCTGAACAGGTTCCTAAGGTCTCAGACCTTCAGGATGGTCACTCTGGCTCAGATAATCCCATCCTTGGAACGAGGCGTGTGGTTCTGTTCCCTGGACCTCCAGGATCGTTCTTTCACGTCCCGATCCGTCCGTCTCATCAGAGATTCCTCGCTTCAGGCGGAGGGATCCCCTAAGTTCGGGCTATGCCCTTCGGCCTCTCTCTTGCTCCCAGGGTCTTCACCAAATGCATGGCAGTGGTGACAGCATTCCTGCGGCGTCGAAGGATCGGGGTGTACCCCTACCTGGACGACTGGCTGATTGCAGCCCCCTCCAGACCGGAGGTGGAGCGGTCCAGAGATCTGGCCCTCCAGGTTTGCTCTCAGATTGGCCTCCTCATCAACGAGGCCAAGTCAGAACTCGTGCCGAAGCAGGTGATATTCTTCATCAGGGCAGAGCTCGACTCTCTTCGAGCCAGAGCTCGGCTCCCGGTGGACAGGACCCAGGTTCTTTCCTCCTTTGCCCAATCATTTCTGGTTGGGCAATCGCGTCCTGCCCGGGACTTCCTGCGCCTCCTGGGCCTCATGGCGGTCTGCACCAGCATGGTCCTTTGGGCCCGTTGGTACATGCGTCGCCTTCAATGGGGACTGGCTAGCCAGTGGTCACAACGCTGCGATCCGTTGGACCAGCCCGGGACAGTGACCCAGGAGATGTGGAACGCTCTCCAGTGGTGGACCGTTCCGGCACATCTGCAGGAGGGCATCCCATTCATCCGCCCCGAGCTGACGGTCTCTCTTGTCAACCGATGCATCTCTGATGGGTTGGGGTGCCCATCTGGGGGAGCACAGAACGCACGGCCTGTGGTCCCCTCAGGAGTCCCGATGCCATATCAACCTGCTGGAGCTCCGAGCGGTCCACCTAGCTCTCACCGCCTTCGCTCCGTTTCTACGGGGTCAAGTGGTTCAGGTCCAGACGGACAATACCACGACCATGTACTATCTAAAGCGCCAGGGCGGGACGCGCTCCATGCTATTATGCAAGGAAGCTCTCCGCATATGGTCCCTCGTGTGCAGCCTGGAGGCGGATCTCCTAGCCATTCAGGTGGCAGGAGCCTCCAGCACCCTGGCCAATGCCCTAAGCCGGATAGGGGCTGCTTCCCACGAGTGGTCTCTCCTGCCAGAGGTAGTACAAGATCTCTTCTCCCATTGGGGCACGCCTCAGGTGGACTTGTTTGCCTTCAGGGAGAATGCGAAGCTGAGACTGTTCCATGCCCACCCCCCTCAGCAGGGCTCGCTGCAGGGGGATGCCTTCTCGAGGCTGTGGATCCTGGGCCTCTTTTGCGCCTTTCCCCCAATTCCCTTGATCCACAAGGTGCTTCTCAAGGCGAGGAGGGACAAAGCGCAGGTGATTCTGGTAGCCCCAGACTGGCCCCGCCAGTTCTGGTATCCAGATCTCCTCAGTCTCAGCTCCAGGCTCCCGAGGCAGCTTCCAGCCCGCCTGGACCTGATCTCCGTCAGTTGGGGAAGGTATTCCATCCGGACCTTCATTCCCTGCGCCTGGCGGCCTGGTTCCTGAGCGGCTAGAGTTCCAGGCCTTGGGTCTTTCCGACCAGGTCCTCAACGTTGTTGAGGCGTCCCGTAAGGAGTCGACCAGGAAATGCTCTGCCTTCAAATGGAAGAGATTCTCCATTTGGTGTCAGGGGAAGGGCTTGGACCCTTCCGCCTGTTCCTTGGCAAGCATTCTGGACTACCTGTTGTCCCTTTCTCAGCAAGGGCTTCGGTCGACGACCCTTAAGGTGCACCTGGCAGCCATCTCTGCTTACCGGGCGCGGGCCGGGAAGCAGTCGGTGGCACAGGAGAAGGTGGTCAGGTGCTTTTTCAAAGGCCTTGATCACATTTCCCCTGCAGTGCGAGAACCTCCACCTCCATGGGATATACTGCTGGTATTGGCCAAGCTCATGGGCAAGCCATTTGAACCAATGCACAGGTGCGATATGTCCCACCTGTCGTGGAAGACCGCCTTCTTGGTGGCTATCACGTCAGCCAGAAGGATGGGAAAGCTCCAGGCGCTTTCCATCGAGTCTCCTTATCTGGTCTTCCACAGGGACAAGGTTGTCCTGTGCCCACACCCGCAGTTCCTTCCAAAGGTGGTGTCGGAGTTTCACATTAACCAGGTGTTGACTCTGCTGGTGTTCTACCCCAGTCACACCTCGGAGGCCGAATATAGGCGCCATACTTTGGACCCTAGAAGAGCGCTCGCTTATTATAAGGAGCAGATGGCTGAAGTTCGGGGAGAGGTTCACCAGCTGTTTGTCACCTACGCTGAAGCCGCACCTGGCAGACCTGCAGCCAAGCGGATGATAAGCAGGTGGGTCACCTCCTGCATAGATCTCTGCTGTAGGTTGGCGGGCATGGAGCCTCCCAGAGGGATAAGAGCTCATTCTACCTGCCATACCGCTGCATCGGTGGCTGCTTCCAGGGATGTCCCTATCCAGGATATCTGCAGGGCTGCTACCTGGAAGTCGGCACATACCTTCATTACCCACTACCACATCGACCTAGAGTCACGCCGGGATGCTGGTTTTGGGGCCTTGGTTCTCCAGTCCTTATTCCCTAAGTAGGGGGTGTGCGCCTTGCCTCCCTCCTCCCAGAGAACTGCTAGGAGTCTGCCAGTAAGTGTGGATGAACAACATATTCATGTCCCTAGAAATACAGGTTACTCACCTGTAACAGGAGTTCTAGGAATGGTATATGTTGTTCATCCACACGACCCACCCGACCTCCCCGGCTTCGACGCACAACCTGGCTTCCAGTGGGCTAGATCTGGCGTCATGGGGCGGAGCCAAGTGTTTTACCACCCGGGTGGGTGGGAGGAGCCAGCTTGAAGACCTTCCGGCAAGATTTAAAGTGGCAAGAAACCTGCCAGACAGTGTGGATGAACAACATATACCATTCCTAGAACTCCTGTTACAGGAACCTGTATTTACTGTACACACTGAACTAAGGACTGCAGGAAGTCCTCACAATTGTTTGTTTCTTTCACCTCTGGCAAACAGGGAGTACCAGTGCCTAAGCAGTGTTTGTCCAAATGGCCAGACAACTGCATTTTGGAGGAGCTCTACGACCACCTCTTTTTAGGTTGCCCAGACAAATGGGACCCTCCTGTTTGGTCCAAGAATACCCACAAGGGAGTCTCTGCGGTGGCCGGATCGACTGCGCAGCTGGATGCCTTCGAGGAGGCTGCGTCCCAGGCTGCTTCAGGCACATCTTCATCTGCCACTTTACTGCCAGTGGGCTTGGACACTTCATTTACCAGAACACTCATGCCAGTTCCTACTTGCTCTCTGGGAGGGCCCTTCCCGAGGGTATAAGTCTTCAAGGGCCTCTAAACCAAAGAGGTCCTGTTGTGGGATTGAGAGCAGGCTCGTCCATCCTGTTCCCGTGATTCTGCATCTGGCTCAACAGCCATTGAGCGGTGTTCTTTGGCCGACACTTCTGTAGTTCAGGTTCAGGCTGCTAGCCCCTTGGTCTCCCTGTTGAGCTTGCCAGTCAAGATGCCGACTGACCACCCGGTTGAGGTCTTTCCCATCCCAGTCGACCCACTGTTGGAGGACAGTGGGAATGATTCTCTTTCTAGGACTCCAGTCCTTATGGCCATCTCACAGGAGGGGTCGGATAAGCCAGTCAGCTTGGTCATCTCCCCTCGGGAGTTCGACCCTTTGTGGGCGGGGGTGGTGGTCTTTGATGCACGGTGCCTTCCCCTGTGTCTCCTCCCAGATGACCTGCAAATCGGTCAGGGTCCCAGTCGAAGTCCCGATCTGGCTTTTGGTCAGTATCTTGGGACTCCTGATGTACTCACTCTCGACTGTCCTCGCTCCTTGTCTTTGGACGAGGACAGGCTCTGCTGTAAATAGTGGCACCATTATGAGGAGCTTGTCTGGCAACAGTGGATTCTCGGCCACAGCCGCACTCTGCCGTAGCCCTCGGTGCTTCCCTGGTAGCCCTTGTCATGGCCTGTGCCAGTACCCTTGGCTGAGCTGAAGCCAGCTTCACCACCCATTTGGGTGGAGCCAGCGCCTCCACAGCCCTTGCACGGGACCCTGTCCGAGGTTGCTTGCTCCGCTTCCAAATTCCCCAGCAGACCTCCCACTCTGACGAGCTGCGGGTTGTCCATGAGAGCTGGGGTCGAGGGCGATGTTTGAGGAGTCCTCGGACTTTCTTTGGACTCTAGCCTTTGACTGGGAGTCCTTCAAGGAGCTCACTGCAGAGTACAGGCCTGTTTCCTTCGGAACCCTGCTCCATTTGATCTTGGAGTCTATGGTGATCCTGCTAGAACCAATCCAGAAGTGGGCCAAGTACCCCCTGACTTGAGATTTTGGACAGGGATGACTCCCCTGGGGTTGTCTTCCCTGTCACTGAGGCCATTCTTGGTCCCGCCCTTGCTGTGGCAGTGCCCTGCCTCCCGTCTGACACTATCGGCCTGTATGGTCCGCAAGTATGCGGTCCTCACAGTGTCTCTGCCCGGTTTCACTGGCCATCCTTTGGCCGAAAGTTTGGTAGCTGACTCAGTGTTCTGACACGTGGGTAACATCAGGAATGTTGACAAAGCCCCCTGACAAGGAATAAAAAAAACTAGATCATGCGGCAAAGAAAGTCTATGCTGCTTTGGCCTTGGGCCTTCAGCAGGCCAGTTCAGCTGTCATAATGGCCAACTTTTCTATGATCTTTTGGGAACTTTGGACCAAGTTATCCCCTGCCTTCCTGCAGATTTGCAGCTAGCAGTTTAAAAAGGTCTGGGTCCAGGGATGCTCAGTGGCCAAGCAACTGTTCCAGACGGCCCTGGACATGGGCGACCGCTTGCCAGGTCCTTGGCTGCTGTAGTCACCATGCAGCGCTAGGTACGGCTAAGGATCTCTACCTTTATGGTGGATACCAAGCACAAGTTGGTGGATGACCCCTTCTTGGGTACCGACCTGTTTAGGCCAGGTGTCTGTGGTCACCTCACTTGCACTGAGAAGTCCAGTGCTACTCCAGACTTTGTTACGTCCTCAAGGAAGGACATAAAGTGCCAGAAACAAGGAAGAAGCCCTTTCAATTTCTACCATACTCTGCACCTCCATACCGAAGCAGCCCCAAGCTGGGCAACACCAGGCCTGGTGGCACAAACATAAGCCAGCTAATTCTGGCCCCAAGCCTGGGGAGCTGGGGATCCCTCAGCAACCAGCTCTGGAGCAGCCACCAAGTCTGTCCAGTGATGGGTCAGGGGGTGTTATTCTCCTGCCCTTGGCCTCCCGTGGGGGGGCTGTTTCTGCTATTTCATGCATGCCTGGTCTGTCATCACATTGGTCAAATGGGTGCTCAAAGTGATAGATTGCAGTCTGCCTGTGGACTTTGAGGATCTCTCACCCAGTCGAGCCCAAGCCTCATGGGAAGACATGATGTCCATGGACATGTTGTCCTCTCTTCGGGAGGACATTACCCAGCTTCTTCAAAAGGAAGCTGTGGCCCATGTCCCAGATTCTGCAGCTGGTCCAGGGGTTTGTCTCCTGATTTTTTTTTTTTTTCTAGTTCCAAAATGGATGAGGGTTTGGCAACCCATACCTGATCGTCACAATCTCAATCAGTATTTTGAGAATGCGCAAGTTCCGAATGGTCACACTGAACCAAATCATACCATCCCTAGAGCGGGACATGTGGTTCTGCTCTCTGGATCTCCAGGATGCCTTCTTCCACATCACGCTCCATCCATCCCACCGGCAGTTCCTTCAGTTCCATTCGGAAGGGATCCTGTACGAGTTCTGCGCCATGCCATTCAGCCTGTACTCAGCCCCCAGGGTCTTTCTCAAGTGCATTGCAGTAGTGGCAGCATCCTGCGGCACAGAGGAATCTGGGATACCCTTACCTGGATGACTGGCGGAACACAGGTTCCTCCTGGGAGGAGGTGGAGTACTCCACGGACATGGTCCTCCAGATCTGCTTGGCCTTGGGCCTTCTGGTCAACCCAGCCAAGGCGGAACTCTGCTCTGTTCCCTTCGGGCCAAGGTCTGACTCGTAATGGACAGGGCGACTGATCTTGCCTCCTGTGCCTGACCATTTCAGGTTGGACACTTGCGCCCTGCCTGGGACTTCCTGCGGCTAGTGGGGTACATGACTTCTGCACCAGTGTGGTCCGATAGGCCCACTGGTGGATGTGCCCCCTGTAGTGGGAACTGGCCCATCAGTGGTCACAGCACCTCGGTCACCTCGATCAGCTGATCATGGAGACAGGAGCCAATGTGGGATGCCATCCGTTGGTGGCTCATCCCGGAACGTCTGTGGGAAGGGGTCCCATTCATCCGCACAGAGCAGACACTCGCTCTCACAACTGATGCGTCTTTGATCGGATGGGGAGCCCACCTGGGGCCCACAGACTTTGGACCCCCAAAGAGTCCTGATGTCACGTTAATCTGTTGGAGCTCTGTGCAGTGCGTCTTGTTCTGATGGCCTTCACTCCAGTTGTGCTGGATCAGGTTGTTCAGGTTCAGACAGACAATACAGTGACCATGTACTGCCTCAGCAAGCAGTGTGGGACACTTTCCCTCCTGTTGTGCCAGAAAGCTATCTGCACCTGGTCCCTCGTACGCCATCTGGATGCCAATCTTCTTCCAGTCCATGTGGCTGGTGCCTCCAACAAGCTGGCGGATGCCCTCAGCTGAGTGGGTGAGGTGTCTCACAAGTGGTCCGTTCACCAGGAGGTAGTCTATCGCCTGTTCTGCCAGTGGGGTACTAGTCTGATCGACCTGTTAGCCTCAGTTTCATGTTTTCCCGGGAGGTAGTTTTGTGCCCACCCCTCTCAGTGTGGGACACCGATGGGGGATGCCTTTGCACGCCCCTGGACCTCTGGTTTCCTTTGCAGCTTCCTCCCTTTCCCGTGATCCACAAGGTGTTGCTCAGGGTTCTGAGGGGCAAGGCACAGATGATCCTGGTGTCACTGCACTGGCTGCACCAATTCTGGTACCCCGATCTCCTCAGTCTCAGCAGCAGGCCTCTGTGGCGATTGCCTCTCTGCCCGGACCTGCTCACTTGCTCTTAGGAGAAGGTCCTGCACCTGACAGCCTGGTTCTTGCGTGGTTAAAGTTCTAGGCTTTGCATCTCTCTAGTGAGGTTCTCCATGTCGTTGAGGCTTCTCGGAAGGAGTCGACTTGCCAGTGCTACACCTTCAAGTGGAAGAGATTTTCCATTTGATGTCAGGGCAGGGAGCTAGACCCTCTGTCTTGCCCAGTGGCAAGCATCCTGAATTACTCATGGTCCCTCTCTGTCAGGCCTGAGGTTGACACCCTCAAGGTGCGCCTGGCAGCCATCTCTGCATACTGAGCGCGGGCTGGTATGCCAACAGTGGCACAGGAAAAGATAGTTGGGTGCTTTTTTAAGGGCCTCAACCACTTGTCCCTGCCAGCGCGTGAACCACCACCACCACCACCTTGGGACTTGTTGCTGGTACTGGTAGTGCTCATGGGCAAGCCATTTAAACCCATGCAATAGTGTCACATCTCCCACCTGTCTTGGAAGACTGCCTTCTTGGTGGCTGTCACCTCCACCAGAAGGATCAACAAGATCCAGGCGCTCTTGGTAGAGTCTCTTTATTTGCTGTTCCACAGGGACAAGGTTGCCCTCTGCTGCAACCTGAAGTTGCTTCCAAAGGTTGTTTAGGAGTTTCACCTTAACCAGGTGTTTAACCTATCCGTGTACTTCACCAACCCACCCTCTATGGCCGAGCATAGGCTCCATTCTTTGGTCCTGAGGCGAGCGCTCACTTACTATAAGGAACGCACGGCTGGAGTTCGGGGAGAGGTTTGCCAGCTATTTTTCACCTATGCCGAAGCTGCACCTGGCAGACCAGCAGCTAAGTGGACAATTGGCAGGTGTATTGTCTCTTTCATTGACATCTGCTATAGGTTAGCTGGTAGGGAGCCTTCTGTTAGGCTTAGGGCTCATTCCACCAGACGTACAACTGCCTCAGTGGCTACTTCCAAGGACGTCCCTGTCCAGAAAATCTGTAGGACTGCTACCTAGAGGTCAGGACACACCTTCATCTCCCATTACCACATCAACCTTATGTCACTTTGGGATGCTGGTTTTGGGGCCTCTCTTTCCCAAGTAGTAATGTGCGCCTCGTCCCCTACTCCTGGAGAATGGCTAGGAGTCTGCCAGAAGTGTGGATAGTGCACCATATCCACAGCCCTAGAAATGAAGGTTACCCACCTGTAACCATAGTTCTAGGATTTGTATATGGTGCACATCAACACAACCCACCCGACCTCCCCTGGCAAGTGGCACATGGATCCTTGCTTCCAGCGTGCAAGATCTGATGTCATGAGGCTATGCTGAGGAGGATACCACCTGGGTGAGTGGGATGAACTTGGCTTGAAGACCTTCCGGCAGCTTTTAAACAGGAAGAAAAAACTGCCAGAAGTGTGGATGTGCACCATATTCCACTCCTAAAATTATGGTTACAGGTGAGTAACCCTCATTTTTAACCCCCCTTCCCACCTTCTTACCCTTAAGTAGACCCTTGAACCCTTTCATGAACTTGAAAATCTCTTTCATGGCCCCCTCTCCCTTCTGTCCTCTGGCTAATAGTTGAGACTTTTCAGTCATCATATACCATGCCCTGCTGGATCATCTTTGTGGTAATTCGTAAAGTGGTCAGGACGGTGACAGTTTAGTAGGATAATATTGAAATCCATGTTCAAAATGTTGCTCTGGTGTTAGTTGACTTGAGCTTCAGTTGGAGGAATATGAAATATTAGTTTTAGTGGACTGAAACTAATTTTGCAGGTACCTGTATAGAGAACAGGTCTCGTTTTTTTGCAAGCATTTTCTTTTTAGGTAATGAATTTATTATTTTTTTTTTTTTTTTATATATCAAGTCAGACAGATTCCTGTTCCAACAAGTACTTCAGATGAGGCAAGTGCTTCTGTGCCAGCTGGGCCCAAGACTGATAAGTCAACTGCATCTACTGCCCCTGCACCAGCAGCTCCTGTGTCTGTTTCCAAAGCAAAATCCCAAGTAGGAGGAGAGGAGAAGGACAAAAAGAAAAAGGAGAAGCCCGATAAAAAAGGTATTTGCCTCTTAATACGCTAACCGAAAAACCAATGTTTTGGATGGTTTATGAAATCTTTGCATTTACCTTAGGATGGTGTTCTGTTCTGGTAGTTGAAGTAAAGTTGTAAGATTGGGTAATAGACTGCACAGCCTGCTGCAGTGATAGTCACCCCCGTGTTAAAATTATAAATTTTAATGCACTCTCGTAGGGAAGGCTAGGATGTCACAAAACTTCCAAGCGAGGAGACGTGGTCAGTAGACCGGGAAGTTGGAAGGGATCGGGTGGTCAGCAGTTCGGCCAGAGTTACGATCCCTTCCCTCCCTTACAGGAGTGCATTAAAATGTATAATTTTAACACAGGATGACTAGCGCCGTGGGCTATGAAGCCCAAAACTGAACTTTTAAGTCACACTTTTACTTTATTATCCATCAGCTTCTACTGACAGAGTTGTATCCAGAAGTCTACAAACATAAAATCAGTCTCTCCACCAAAAATCTACATCAAATAAAATATTTAATGATAGTCAAGAGGGGGACCATACCTTTTAAATGTTGAGTCCAACTGAACAGAAATAAATCTGACCTATGTAGTACATTATATTGTGTGTGATGTTCCACAGATCCCACAGAAAGGTAATTTTATTGTGCATTGGAAATTATGCCACAGTGCTACACACAGAGATTTATTGTCTTAAGATCAGCAGTCATTAATCATGCACTGAATGGCACCAGCAGTTTTGCTCAAACAGAACAAGTTTTAAAACTTTACTAGAGTGCAGCTTATTGGGTTTTGTTCTGCAGAATCTCATACCTGGAGGCTAAATTTTTCAGGGAACCAGCCAGGCAAATTGCACCATCTGTCGTACAGTGACTTCCCTTCCATACCCGCAAATTATTCCATCCAAGAAGCCTCCCTGAGCAAGGTGGGCAGATGGAGTAGACCCTGATGAAAAGTGGGCCAGCGTTTGGATTTACACCTGATAAACATGGGGTGTGAAGTACTTCAGCCTGTTTTTGTTTTTTTGTACATTCTTTTTCTGCTCCGTTCCTACGGGGAACTCTCTCGGGCATCCACTGCACCCGCAAGCTCTACCTCTTCCTGAAGCTCTCTTCCCCACCCTGCACCAGCCTGGAAGACCCCCAGCTGAGCACCCCCAGTGGGGTCATCCTATCCATGGGGCGTTCTTCCTATAATCCAATGTGCCGACTGGCGGTCGGCTCGGTGAGGGAGAGAAGCCCGGTACCGGAGCGTGGCTCTGTGCTGTCGTCTATCCCCGAGGACGGGGATTTTTCTTAGTTTTTTTTTTTTTTTTTTTCCCTGCCCTGGGAGTGCAGCGTGCAGTGACACCTTTGCATGGCTGCCCTGCTGGCACCTGCTGCACTCTGCCCCTTAAATTGGCTGGTGTTCCTGCAGTGCCCCTGTTGTCCACCGGGGGCCGCCAGGACACCGAGCAACCCTGGATCCCTCCCCAGGGTTAGGAGAGCTGTCCTCCGGACACTCCATCTTCTCCCTCCTCTGCCGACCCCCGGCTCCCTGGGTCTGTCACCGAACCCGGGTCGCCGGTGTGGCGTCCAGCACCTCAACCCTCACCACCACTGGGCCGTCTGCACTTCAGCCTGTTGACATTTCATTTCTATAGAATGCCAGATGCCATTCCCCCTACATGGGTGGGTGTTGTATTACATACATCTGGTAGGTCATGGATTACTGGGCATGCTCAGCTACCAACCTATAGACCTGCATGGTGCTTACTCTGGGTCTTGTCATGATGTGGGTACATCACCTGACATCAGGCGGCTTTGGTTAAGGGGACCAAATTTTGCTTGCATGACTCCATCCTTCTTTACCGCTTGGTAACAGTCATGTACCAGCAGGAGTTTTCCTCCATGAATCAAGAAGCATCTGAGTTGGTCACGTATCACATTTTAGTTCAGTTAAATTTTGTCTAGTATAAAAACAATTGAGCAGAGCTCATTTACAATGGTGTCCTTTTAAAGCATAACTTCCAATGACAAGCCAACCTGTTAAAGACATAAATAGTGCTAGAGATGGTGTACAACTTACAAGGCATTGTATGTTTACATTGTCAACACAATCTCATGTGCAAGGTAAGACCCAGTGCAGGGAGTGTATGGACAGAAGCTCACAGTTGTTGCTACCTGTGTTACCCCTCAGGAATGATAGCAACGTTTGTGCCCTGAGAAGATAGAAAAGAACCATTCTGTGACTTTCATACCGGCAAAGAGACGTTTTACCAGTAATAAGGATTCTGGCAGGAAGTTCCATGCAGTTGGGCATCTGTGACTTGTAAGGAAGCATCCACGGGTCGTATTTATGTGCAGGCCCATCGGCTCACGGTGCAAGGATCTAAGATAGGACTTTTGGGTAAGCCCTGAGTTCAGATTAAGAGGGGACAATGCCTTTGACTCACTTAGGTAGAACAGGATAAAAAGCAGTTCCCTTCAGCTACCCAGAGACGGTCTGTTTAATGCACTGTAGAGCTTACAGTGGTGAAGTATCAGCCTGTCTAGCCTGTTGTAAAGAACATCTAATTTGGCCAGTCTGGACTTGTAGGCACCACGGAGAAGTATGTCCATGTAGTCAAAAGAAGGGAACATTGTAGATTTGATTATTTTCTCTTTGCAGTCTTGGGGCAATAAGGATTTGTTTCTAAACAGGAAGCTAATCTTAGGACCTAGACTTCTTACCATTTGTCAACGTGGATGTTCCCTGTGAGGAATGAGTCAACCCAGAAGCCTAAATATTTGTGTGTACAAACCACCTCTTGTGGGAGGGGGGGATCCATCTGTGGTAGCAGTGAGCAGAGGGGCGGAGCTGGCATAGTGCTTCATTTGTGGGACATACCCAAATACAAATGGCTTTGCTCTTTCCCACATTTAAACATAGTTTTAAATCACGGAGAAAGGTTGCAGGTCATGAAATCCCTTTTGGAACGTAGTCTGCACAGCAGGGATGTTGGCATCAGAGGCGCATAGAGCACAGTATCATCCGCATGTAGCTTACACCCTCCGACTTACAGTCCGAGGTCTTTTATGTTTAAAGAGAACAATAAAGGGCCAAGTGCTGGGCCTTGTGGTGCACATGTAATGCTTGGAGGGTGTTGCACTCTGTGCCATGTATCCTGATACACTGTTTGCAGTCTGTTAGCTAACTGTCAAACCAGCAAGCTACCTCCTGAGCTCATATGCAGCTCTGCTAGTCTGGCCACTAGTATTCTGTGGTCCACCGTGTTGAAGGCCTTTGAAAGGTCAGTGAAGATGGTGCCAATGTACTTTCCTCCATCTGTGGCCAAATAGATGTCACCAAGTACCTATTGTAGTGTTGACTGTACTGTAGACAGTTCTAAAACCTGACTTATATTCATTGAACAGCGAGGTTTTGTTCAGGAATTTGATGATTTGTGCAGTATGCACTCTAGTACTTTTTGGAGACCACAGGCAGGAGGGAGATAGGTCTGACTGAAGTTGTTTATGCTGTCCTGGTCACATCCTTTAGGGATGGGCACCACGCTGGCAGTTTTACAGCCAGAAGGAACCAAAATAGCTCTTAAGAAATTATTGAAGAGGTAGGTCAGATTCCTAACAATTTTTGAGTCAGTAGTTTGGTGTCCAGACTATCTGGATCACCACTTTTCCTGTCTTTTAAGTGAAGCTGTTGGTGCAGGACTTTGGAGGTTTTTTTTTAGAAAATAAAAAGGGTAGTCCTCTGGTTGCTAGGCAGTGCAGAGGGAAGGAGCTGGTTTTGTGATGTAAGTGTTCTGGTTATCAAGTGGAGCTCTGTTCATGTTCAGGATGTCCACATTAAGAGAGCTGGCAGTAGTGTCAAAGTTTGTGTTAAAGAGGTTTGCAGTATCATGGAGTGAGTGGAAGCTAGATGAACCAAAATGATTCTCAGGAATGCTGCATTTCTAGGGACATGGATATGTTGTTCATCCACACTCATTGGCAGTATCCTTGCCGCTTTAAATCTTGCCGGAAGGTCTTCAAGCTTGCTCCTCCCACCCACCCGGGTGGTATAACTCTCGGCTCCGCCCCATGACGCCAGATCTTCCTTACCGCTTGGAAGCTCAGGTTCCCTCCTTAACGCTCTGCGTTTGCGACTGGTTCCTATTTGCTCCGTTTGCGATTTAAAATAATATTTTGCAAAAGACTTCAGTCTTCGATCCCTCATGACTCACATGGACAAATCGACTCGGATTTGGAGATGCCCATCTGAACAGAAGAATCTCGAGGACGGATCCACACTCACGTGTGTTCTGCTTAGGCCTTGAGCACGACCCGCAGGCTTGCGACCTGTGCTCATCTTTCTCGGCCTACGTCCTCGAAGACCGTGCTGCCCGATTGCAACTGGGCCGTCCCGAGAAGCGTTTCCCTCCGGTGAAGTCCAAGGAGGCCCGGTTGGCCCGGTGTCCTTGGCCAGCCCAGCTCGGCCCGGATCAGCTCGGCCAGATGGTGCCCTCGAAGAGGCGGCGCGGGCCGTATCTTCCTCGGCCGCGGCATTTATCCCGCTCTCTCTGGGTTCTTCCTACACGGCTTCCTTTAAGGAGCTTTGTCTGTCCCTCTCCACTAAAGGAGAAGGGCCTGCGTCTGCTGGACCTTTTTCTCGGTCCAAAAAGAGGGACAAGGGTAAGTCCCTCCGTCGACGCTCTTGGGAGCGGGAAAGGTCCCTCTCCCCGGGCCGTCGACCGTCGGCTTCGGTCGACCGCTCGGCTTCGGCCACTGGCCTCACGGTGTCCCCGTCAGGTCAGTTGACCGAGACTCCCACTGATGAAGTCGAGATTTTTCTCGACCCATTGGACGGGCTGTCGCCTTTAGCAGCCGAAATTCCCCTCTCCCCGGTTCCCCCGGGAGGAGTTGAGGATCCCGTGGGCTCGCCTGTGCCCTCCGGTTCGGAGCCCTCGGATGGACCTTCGAGCGAAGGGTGTCGGTTCCGGCCGACACTCCCTACACCGACCGGAAATTCGGGACTCTGATCTTTGATCTCGGTTCTCTTCAGCGGTCCAACGTTCCCACCGTCATAAGCGGTCTCGGTCTCGGCACCATGATAGCGGCGTCGCCGCTCGTCCGTCCTCCTCCTCGGATGAGGGAGGCTTGGCGTAGAATCGTCCGGCAGTGCGAGGACCTTATGTTCAACAGCTCCTCCTGGCGGGGAATAAGCCGACTCCGGCGCCTTCCCGGCCATTAAGTGGCTGTCACGGGCAGCCGACACAACCCCTCGACTTGCCCGAGGCCTATCCAGGCGGTTGTTCGGCCAAAACCAGCTGCTCCACGATTGGGTGGAACCTCCGCCTCCCACAGCCACCAATTGGGGCTCCGACCAAGGATTCTCGATGGCTAAGGGTTCTACCCATCGGCTGTCAGTTACCCACTCCCGACCGACCTCGGCAGGTGAAGGGTGGCTCAGGCCAGAGAGCAGCTCTTCGAGGACTCTTCGAGTCCGAAGATGATTCCTCCTTCTTCTCCAAGCGACTGGACTTGGAGTCTTCAGGAGGTCAGCCAATGGACGATAGCCCGTCGTCCTTCCTAGGACTGCTTCGGCTCATCTCGGAGTCTACCGGGATGGAGCTCGAACCCGTTTCCAAGCGGGCCAGGTATCCCTCACGGAGATTCTGGACCGAGGGATTCTCCGGCGGAGGCCTTTCCGGTGGCCGAGGCCATAGTGGGTCCAGCACTGGAACTTTGCTTGGCGCCCTGCTTCCTGCCCTGCGCCTTCGGCCAGGATGGCCAGGAAGTATCACGGTCCCTAGGTTCCTTGTCCGGTTTTGGAACACCCCTCTGCTGAGGGTTGGTTACCGACAGCGTTTTCCGGCGCCCGGCTAGCGCCAGGGATGTGGACAAACCTCCTGACAAGGAGTCCAAGAAATTGGACTATGTCGGGCGAAAGTCTCGCTGCGTCCTCTCTCGGCCTTCGTCCAGGCCAGTTCGGCCGTCCTCATGGCACATTTTCTCATGCCCTGTTGGGCTCCCTGGATGAGGTCATCCCTCATCTTCCGCCCGATCTGCAGACTACGGTTAAGCAGGTGCGGGACGAAGGCAGGGCAGTGGCCAAACAGCAGCTCAGACTGCTTTGGATGTAGGGACTCATGTGCCAGATCGGTGGCGGCCGCAGTGGCTATCGTCGGCGGGCTTGGCTGAGGATATCCACCTTTACTTGGATACCCAGCACAAGTTGGCGGATGTTCCTTTTGGGGACTGACCTCTTGACCCTGGGGTGGAAGGTCACCTGCAGAGGATGTGAAGTCCAATGCCACCTTGGACTCGGTCTCTTCCGCTCAGAAGGACAAAGGCCGCAAACCACAGCCTAAGCCCTTTACGTCCTTCTGTGCCCCTGGCCGCCAGCAGCGTCAGGGCCAGCAGGCTCGGCCTGGCATCCCAAACCCAAGCCGCGGCTTCCTCTAACAGGAGGCAGGGAGGAAAGGGCCCAGGAGGTCCCTCGGCGGTCCCTCCTCCAAGCCTGCCCAGTGACGGGCTGAGGGGTGTCGCCCCCATCCCCGTCACCTTACCCCTGGGTCCCCCCGTGGGGGGACGGCTCCGGCACTTCCGTTCCGCCTGGTCCGCTGTTACCACGGACAGGTGGGTCTTGGAGGTGGTGGGAAGAGGCCTGCCTCTGGAATTCGAGCAGGCACCACCCTTCAGAGCCGTCGCCCCTCGGGGGGCTTCGGGATCCCCAGCCTCACTGGCGGCTCGTCGAGCCGACATCACTCTCCTCCTCCAGAAGGAGGTGGTAAGAGAGGTGGTGGACCCTCCTTCAGACCCAGGGTTTGTGTCCAGGTACTTCCTGGTTCCGAAACGGACGGGGGGCTGGCGCCCCATTCTCGACCTACACGACCTAAACAAGTTCCTAAGGTCTCGAACCTTCAGGATGGTCACTCTGGCTCAGATAATACCATCCTTGGAACGCGGCGTGTGGTTCTGCTCTCTGGACTTGCAGGACGCGTTTTTTCACGTCCCTATCCGTCCGTCTCACCAGAGATTCCTTCGCTTCCGAGCGGAAGGATCTCTCTTCGAGTTCCAAGCCATGCCCTTCGGCTTGTCTCCAGCTCCCAGGGTCTTCACCAAATGCATGGCAGTGGTGACAGCATTCCTCTTGGCGCCGAGGGTCGGGTGTACCCTTACCTGGACGACTGGCTGATAGCAGCTCCCTCCAGGAAGGAGGCGGAGTGGTCCAGAGATCTGGCCCTCCAGGTCTGCTCTCAACTGGGCCTCCTTGTCAACGAGGCCAAGTCGGAACTCGAGCCGAAGCAGGTGATTTTATTCATCGGGGCGCAGCTCGACTCTCTTCGAGCCAGAGCGCGGCTCCCGGCGGACAGGGCCGAGGTTCTTTCCTCCTTTGCCCGATCATTTCTGGTTGGGCAATTGCGCCCTGCCCGGGACTTCCTGCGCCTCCTGGGTCTCATGGCGGCCTGTACCAGCGTGGTCCGTTGGGCCCGCTGGAACATGCGTCCCCTTCAGTGGGGACTGGCCAGCCAGTGGTCACAACGCTGCGATCCCTTGGACCAGCTTGTGTCGGTGACACAGGGGATGTGGAATGCTCTCCAGTGGTGGACCGTTCCAGATCAATTGCAGGAGGGCATCCGTCTTCGTCCGCCCGAGCCGATCGTCTCTCTGTCGACCGATGCCTCTCTGATGGGTTGGGGTGCCCATCTGGGGGAACACCGGGCTCATGGCCTCTGGTCCCCGCGGGAGTCCCGATGCCACATCAACCTGCTGGAGCTCCGAGCGGTCCGCCTAGCTCTCACCGCCTTTGCTCCGTTCCTCCGGGGTCAAGTGGTCCGAGTCCAGACGGACAATACCACGACCATGTACTATCTAAACCGCCAGGGCGGGACGCGCTCCATGCTTCTATGCAAGGAAGCTCTCCGCATTTGGTCACTCGTGCGCAGCCTGGAGGCGGATCTCCTAGCCATTCACGTGGCAGGAGCCTCCAACACCCTGGCCGATGCCCTGAGCCGGATAGGGGCTGCATCCACGAGTGGTCTCTCCTGCCGGAGGTAGTACAGCATCTGTTCTCCCTTTGGGGCACACCTCAGGTGGACCTGTTTGCCTCCACGGAGAACGCGAAGCTGAGTCTGTTCCATGCCCGCCCCCCTCAGCAGGGCTCGCTGCAGGGGGATGCCTTCTCGAGGCAATGGACCCCGGGCCTCTTTTACGCCTTTCCCCCATTTCCCTTGATCCACAAGGTGCTTCTCAAGGCGAGGAGGGACAAGGCGCAGGTGATTCTGATAGCCCCAGACTGGCCTCGCCAGTTCTGGTACCCAGATCTCCTCAGTCTCAGCTCCAGGACTCCGCGGCAGCTTCCAGCTCGCCGGACCTGCTCTCAGTCAATCAGGGAAGGTGTTCCATCCGGACCTTCAATCCCTGCACCTGAGCCTGGTTCCTGGCGGCTAGAGTTCCAGGCTTTGGGTCTTTCCGACCGAGGTCCTCAATGTAGTTGAGGCGTCCCGTGGAGTCGACCAGAAAATGCTATGCCTTCAAATGGAAAAGGTTTTCCATTTGGTGTCAGAGCAAGGGCTTGGACCCTTCCTCCTGTTCCTTGGCAAGCATCTTGGACTATTTATGGTCCCTTTCTAGTCAAGGGCTTAGGTCGACGACCTAAGGGTGCACCTGGCAGCCATTTCTGCTTACAGGCGCGGGCCGGAAGCAGTCGTGGCGCAGGAGAAGGTGGTCTGGCGCTTTTTCAAAGGCCTTGATCACATTTCCCCTCCAGTGCGGGAACCCCCACCTCCGTGGGATCTACTGCTGGTACTGGCAAAGCTCATGGGCAAGCCATTCGAACCTATGCACAGGTGTGCTCTCACCTGTCGTGGAAGACCGCCTTCTTGGTGGCTATCACGTCAGCCAGAAGGATGGGAGAGCTCCAGGCGCTTTCCATCGAGTCTCCTTACCTGGTCTTCCACAGGGACAAGGTT
This sequence comes from Neoceratodus forsteri, assembly GCA_016271365.2. Lineage (NCBI taxonomy): Eukaryota > Metazoa > Chordata > Ceratodontiformes > Ceratodontidae > Neoceratodus > Neoceratodus forsteri. Next base: position 456,964,711 of record CM057453.1, on the reverse strand, counting down.
GTCCTCGCCCCCACCAAATTCCTTCCGAAGGTGGTGTGAGTTTCACCTTAACCAGGTGTTGACTCTGCGGTGTTCTACCCCAATCACACCTGGAGGCCGAATAAGGCTCCCACACTTGGATCCTAGAAGGCGCGCTTATTATAAGGAGCCACGGCTGAAATTCGGGAGAGGTTCGCCAGCTGTTTGTCACCTACGCTGAAGCCGCATCTGGCAGACCTGCAGCCAAGACGGACGATAAGCAGGTGGGTAACCTCCTGCATAGATCTCTGCTATAAGTTAGCGGGCATGGAGCCTCCCAGAGGATAAGAGCTCATTCTACCGCCATACTGCTGCAGGTGGTGGCTGCTTCCAGGGACGTCCCTATCCAGGAAATCTGCAGGGCTGCTACCTGGAAGTCAGCAACACCTTCATTACCCACTACCACATCGACCTTGAGTCACGCCCGGGATGCTGGTTTTGGGGCCTCAGTTCTCAGTCTCTCTTTCCCAAGTAAGTATATGGGGTGTCGTCTTGCCTCCTCCTCCCGGAGAACTGCTAGGAGTCTGCCAATGAGTGTGGATGAACAACATATCCATGTCCCTAAATACAGGTTACTCACCTGTAACAGGAGTTCTAGGAATGGTATGTTGTTCATCCTACGACTCTCGACCTCGGCCCGGCCCTTTCGACAACCTGAGCTTCCAGCGGGCCAGATCTGGCGCATGGGGAGCGGAGCCGAGTTATACCACCCGGGTGGGTGGGAGGAGCAAGCTTGAAGACCTTCCGGCAAGATTTAAAGCGGCAAGGATACTGCCAATGAGTGTGGATGAACAACATATACCATTCCTAGAACTCCTGTTACAGGTGAGTAACCTGTATTTTTGGGGCTCTTCAAACTAGTGACAGTTTTTCAGATATTCTTGGGGTTGTTGGTGTTTGAGAGTGCACTGTCAATAAAGAATTTCTTGGTTGCTCTGATGAGGCTCACATATCTGTTTCTGGTCTCCCAGTATGGCTTCCAGTTGGATTTTCTGTTGAAACGCTATGCTTTGCGCTAGACTTTGTCCCTAGTCTTCCTGAGCTTGTACTCGTCAAGGAAGTCCCAAGATGCAGAGTTAACCTGATCTTGTGACACTTAAGGGGGGCAGGTTTGTTGCAGATTTCCAGGAGCTCATGGACAAGGAAAGACTCGGGTGTCATCCAGATCAAGTATACCTGTAAGTTATAGCTTTCTTCAGGGGATGGCTGCCAGATCACACATAAAACTGAGGAAGTCAGATTTCTTGTAACACCTGTATTTGCTCAGTTTAAGGGGGCCATTGTTACGCAGCTTCTTCCTTATGCTGTAGATGGCATGATCATTTGCAGGGTTAGGTTGGGTAGCGTACCAACTGCTGAGACACCCTGGCTTCTGTTTGTGAGAATGATATCCAGGAAGGGAAGAGGCATGTGGGTTTCTTAGATTGTTTCTAGTTGTGGGTGATGAGTTGACCAAGATCCATATCTAAGGCCAGCTCCTTTTATGACTTTAGATTTGTCTGGGCTCAGCCAGTCCATATTGAAGTCGCCCGGATCAGGACCTCGTTTCATGCAGTGTATTTTGCAAGAATGGGACCCAACATTAACAGATTAGTAGCAAGAGGAATGTAGGAGATCTGTAGCCACAAATGAGAAGGATGGGTTTGCTGTTGGGAAAAGTTACCTCAACTGGAAGGATTTCACAACAGTAGGGGGAATGTCCCAGTGCAGCCTTTTAACAGGGAATTTGAGTAGTAAATATGCAACCCTCTACCCACTGCTGAGACACCCTGGCTTCTGTTTGTGAGAATGATATCCAGGAAGGGAAGAAGCATGTGGGTTTCTTAGATTGTTTCTAGTTGTGGGTGATGAGTTGACCAACCCTCTGCATCGCTAGGGGGATCACCTCCAGAAGGAGGGAAGTGATACTCCCTCTGTATAACTGCTTCGTGAGGCCGCACCTTGAGTACTGCGTGCAGTTTTGGAGGCCACACTTAAAGCGGGACATTAACCTCCTGGAGAGGGTCCAGAGGAGGGCAACCAAAATGATCTGGGGCTTGGGGGACAGGACCTATGAGGAGAGGCTCGAGGAGCTAAATATGTACACATTGGAAGAGAGAAGGGACCGCGGGGACATGATAGAGGTCTTTAGGTACATGAAGAGGGTAAATAGGGGAGGAACAGTCGGGGTGCTTCGAAGGAAGGGGCCACGAGAGGGCATGGCTGGAAGCTGGAGGGGGGAAGATTCAGGGGAGAAAGGAGGAGGAGGTGCTACTTCACTGAGAGGGTGGTGGAGCCATGGAATGCAGTGCCTAGGGGGCTGGTGGAGGCAGAGACAGTGGAGGGGTTCAAGAGGGGGTGGGACAGGTACAGGGGAAGGGTTCTGGAAGCAAAATCCAATGCAGCAAGAATATCCGGAACTGGGAAGGGAGAAGCCAGAGAAGACAAGGGGGACAGCAAGGTCAGCACCCAGGTTGGGGACTGACCAAACGAGCAGACACGAAAGACCGTTAGGCCTATTCTGCTGGCATTTTAGTATGTTAGTATGTTAGTACCCCTTTTGACTCAGTCTTGCTTGTAGAATGCATATTCATCAATGACCAGCAGATAGCCAGGTCTTGAAGAGTATCAGAAAGCAGGGTTTGTTTACCACCATCCAGTCCTTAATAGGGTCTAGTTTAGGCGCAGCACTCCTGACGCTGGCATAGTACGAAGGTACATTTACATTGTTTCATTATTGCTGTGCGCCTGTTTGCAACTGGTCCTGACTTTGGCTGATATCCCTGCATAATTGCAGTCACATGATCCTAAGGGTGCCACCTTTTGAGGTGGTAAAAGAGGCCAGAATGGAGCTTACAGTATACTGTCTGTGTGGCAGGTGCTTTTGTCTTATTGGTGATGGCAGCGCCTTTTGTCCTCCTGGAGCATCACAGTTTAGTTTGAGTGTCCATTTGCCACTCTGTGTACAGCATCCTAGGTTGGCAAATAACCCATTTTTAATTTTTTATGTTTTCGTAGTGTAAGTTCCAATTGTTTTACTGTACATGTGTTTCCTGCCTTTAACCTAATCTTTTAGAAAATGCTAGCCACTCGGAATGCTCCCTTTTACAGTGTCATGCAAGTGTATAAATCAAACATTTTCCTAGGGCATTGGAAGGCCGCGGGGGGGGGGGGGTTGAGTGTTCGGTGCACGCTAACCTCTGGCGGTGGCCGGGGATCAGCAGTGACTGGTGTATGAACTAGTGGGGAGGCGGGACTGACTGCATTTGCTCCATGGACATCATTGCATATTCCTCCTCCCGAGAATAACTAGGGACAAAAGGGGGTCCACCAATGGGATGACGTCTGCCTCCACGAACCAGGACCCATGCTGTGACCCCTCTCCCCCACCGGGTACCATATTTCGCTCTGTTGGGGAACCGGCGGCCTTGCCATGGGGGGTGAAGCCAGGGTGCTTGGGGGGGGGGATGGAAGTATGTCCCAGTTGGCGGTGGCAGGGCCGAGCCTCGGAAGTCATGACTGATGGGGGTTAGATAGACCAGGAAAAATATAGTAAAAAAAAAAAAAAAAGATATCACGACCAAAGAAACAAACGTTCTAGGGACATGGATATGTTGTTCAATCCACACTTACTGGCAGGTTCCTTGCTGCTTTAAATCTTGCCGGAAGGTCTTCAAGCTGGCTCCCCCCACCCACACGAGTGATAAAACTCTCGGCTCCACCCCATGCCGCCAGATCTTCCTTACCGCTTGGAAACTCAGATTCCCTCCTTTGTGCTCTGCGTTTTAGGCCTGGATCCTAACTCTTTGGTTAACCCGAAACTTATCTTAAAATTTACAAGACTTCAGTCTTTTTCTTCCCTCACGGCTGCGATGGACAAGTCGACTCCCAGATTTCGGCGGTGCCCCTTTGGGCACATGATGTCCCGGACTGATCCGCACTCCATGTGTGTTTACTGCCTTGGGCTTGAGCACGATTTGCAGGCCTGCGAATTGTGCAAGTCCTTCTCGGCCACGGTTCTTGAGGATCGCGCTGCCAGATTGCAACCTGGGCACCCCGGGAAACGTTATCCTCCGGTAAGTTGTCCGGCGGCGGGCTTGGCTGAACAGATTGCACAAATGATCGCCCTCGAGGAGGAGGTGGCCCAGGCTGCATCAACATTTTCTTCCGTCACGGCATTTATGCTGCTGTCTTTGGGCTCCTCCTACATGGCTTCGTTCAAGGAGCTCTGTCAATCCCTCTCCACCAAGGGAGAGGGCCCTTCGGGACATTCCTCTTGGTCCAAGAAGAAGGACTCCAAGGGTAAGTCCCACCATCGACATTCGTGGGAGCGGGAGAGGTCCCCTTCCCCGGATAGTCAACACTCAACTTCGGTCGAGGTTGCGGCTAAGGCTGCTGGCTTCAGGGTGTCCCCGTCAGGTCAGCCGGCCGAGACATCCGTTGATGCATTCGAGATTTTTCTCGAACCGTCGGACGGGCTGTCGACTGGAGAAGCCAACAACCCTTCTTCACCAGTTCCCTGGTGGAAACCAAGGACTTACCTGTGCCTCCTGTGCTGGAGTCCCCAGTTAAGGTCCCCGGACCAAGGGAGGAGCGGGTTTCCCCCGCTCCCTCTCAGACCCACCCTCGGAAACACAGAAGGTCTAGGTCTCTTACCTCTTCTCAGTCCAGCCGATCCCGCCGACATCGGCGGTCTCAGCAACGAGGAAAGCAGCAGCACCACTCATCCTTGTCTTTGTCCTCTTCAGAGGATAGGCTCTGGCGCAAATTGTGTCGGCGCTACAAGAATCTGATGTGACAGCAGCTCCTTTTGGCCGTGAACAAGCCGAATCCGTCGCCTTTCCTGGCCATGAAGTGGCTGTCACAAGAGCAGACGAAACAACCCCTCATTGTTATTGAGGAGCCGAAGCCGGCACCGGTTGTTCGGCCGAAACCGGTTGTGCCACCCATCGTGGTGGAACCCCCGCCTCCACAACCTAAAACTAGGGCCCCGACCAAGGATTCTCAGTTGGGTCAGGGTTTGCCCCATCGGTTGTCGGTCACCTTCACTCCCGATCGACCTCGGCAGGTGGAGGGTGGCTCAGGCCCTCGGCAGCTGTTTGCAGACTCCTCGGAGTCTTACGATGATTCCTCGCTGTTCTCCAGGTCCCTCGACGTGGAGTCCACTAGGGGTCAGTCAGTGGACGAGAGCCCATCCTCGTTCCTGGGAATGCTTCAGCTCATCTCAGAGTCTACTGGGATGAAGCTCGAACCCATTTCAAAGCGGGCTAAGTATCCCCTCACGGAGATACTGGACCGAGGGGATTCCCCCACGGAGGCCTTTCCGGTGGCTGAAGCCATTGTTGGCCCGGCTCTGAAGCTATGGCAGCAGCCAGCTTCTTGTCCAGCACCTTTGGCCAGGATGGCCCGAAAGTATGCCGTTCCCACTGGTTCACACTCTGGATTCTCGGAGCACCCCTTCACGGAGGGGCTTGTGACTGACAGTGTTTTCCGCCACTCCGGAAATGTTTGGGACGTGGACAAGCCACCCGATAAGGAGTCCAAGAAACTGGACTACTCTGGGTGGAAAGTCTATGCTGCGTCCTCCTTAGGCCTTCGTCAGGCCAGTTCAGCCATTCTGATGGCACACTTTTCACACGCCCTTTTGGGCTCCCTGGATGAGGTGATTCTTCATCTCCCAGCTGACCTCAAGACAACGGTCAAGCAGGTGCAGGATCAGGGAAGGGCAGTGGCTAAGCAACAGCTCCAAACTGTTTTAGTCATTGGAGACTCTTGTGCCTGGTCAGTAGCGGCCGCAGTGGCCATACGCTGCAGAGCTTGGCTACGGATCTCCACTTTCACAGCAGATACCCAGCACAAGCTGGCAGACGTTCCCTTCCTGGGTACTGACTTGTTCGGTCCCAGGGTGGAGGGTCACCTGCAGAGGATCGAGAAGTCCAACGCCACCTTGGACTCTGTCATGTCTGCCCAGAAGGACAAAGGCCGCAAGCAGCAGCAGAATAAGCCATTTCGGCCTTCAGCCCCTGCGGCACGTCCAGCCCAGCAACACCAGCATCAGGGCCAGCAGGCTCGCACTTGGCACCCCAAAGCCAAGCCTGCAGCTTCCTCCAGCAGGAAGCTGGGAGGGAAAGGTCCAGGAGGTCCCTCGGCCGGTCCTTCCTCCAAGCCTGCCCAGTGACGGGTTGAGGGGTGTCGCCCCCAACCTAGTCACTCCTCCCTGGGTTCCCCCCGTGGGGGGACGGCTCCCTCACTTCCTTTCTGTCTGGTCCGATATCACCATGGACCGCTGGGTGCTGGAAGTGGTAGGAAAGGGTGTGCCTCTGGAATTCGAGCAGGCCCCACCCTATCGAGCTGTCGCCCCACGGGGGGCTACAGGGTCCGCAGCCTCTCTGTCAGCTCATCGAGCTGACATCATCCTGCTCCTCCAGAAGGAGGTGATCAACGAGGTGGCGGATCCTCCACCAGACCCACGGTTTGTGTCCAGGTATTTCCTGGTCCCAAAACGGATGGGGGGCTGGCGCCCCATTCTAGACCTACACAACCTGAACAAGTTCCTAAGGTCTCGAAACTTCAGGATGGTCACTTTGGCTCAGATCATTCCATCTTTGGAACGAGGTGTGTGGTTCTGTTCTCTGGGCCTCCAGGACGCTTTCTTGCACGTCCCAATCCATCCGTCCCACCAGCAGTTCCTCCGCTTCAGGGCGGAGGGGTCCCTTTACGAGTTCCGTGCCATGCCCTTCGGCTTCTCTCTAGCTCCCAGGGTCTTTATCAAATGCATGGCAGTGGTGACAGCATTCCTGCGGCACCAAAGGGTCCGGGTGTGTCCATACCTGGACGACTGGCTGATTGCAGCCCCGTCCAGACCGGAGGTGGAGTGGTCCAGGGATCTGGCCCTCCAGGTCTGCTCTCAGATTGGCCTCCTCATCAACGAGGCCAAATCGGAACTCGTGCCAACGCAGGTGATTTAGTTCGTCGGGGCAGAGCTCGACTCTCTTCGAGCCAGAGCTCTGCTCCCAGTGGACAGGGCTGAGGTTCATTCCTCCTTTGCCCAATCATTTCTGTTTGGGCAATTGTGCCCTGCCCGGGACCTCCTGTGCCTCCTGGACCTCATAGCGGCCTGCACCAGCATGGTCCGTTGGGCCCACTGGCACATGCGTCCCCTTCAATGGGGGCTGGCCCGCCAATGGTCATAGCGCTCCGGTCCTCTGGACCAGCCAGTGATAGTGACCCAGGAGATGGGGAACGCTCTCCAGTGGTGGATCGTTCCAGCTCATCTGCAGGAGGGTATCCCGTTTGTCTGCCCAGAGCCGACAGTCACTCTAACAACTGACGCCTCTCTGATGGGTTGGGGTGCCCATCTGGGGGAGCTCAGAGCGCATGGCCTCTGGTCCCCTCAGGAGTCTCGATGCCACATCAGCCTGCTGGAGTTTCGAGCGGTCTGACTAGCCCGCACCGCCTTTGCTGTGTTTGTTCGGGTCGAGTGGTCCAGGTCCAGACGGACAATACCACGACCATGTACTACCTAAACCACCAGGGCGGGATGCGCTCCTTGCCTCTGTGCAAGGAAGCTCTCCGCACTTGGTCTATCATGAGTAGACTGGAGGTAGATCTCCTAACCATCCATGTGACAGGAGCCTCCAACACTCTGGTCGATGCCCTAAGCTGGATAGGTGCTGCATCTCACGAGTGGTCTCTCCTGCCGGAGGTAGTACACGATCTGTTCTCCCACTGGGGCACACCTCAGGTGGGCCTGTTTGCCTCCAGGGAGAATGTGAAGCTGAGGCTGTTTCATGCCCGGCCCCCTCAGCAGGGCTTGCTGCAGGGGGATGCCTTCTCGAGGCCGTGGGCCACGGGCCTCTTCTACACCTTTCCCCCATTTCCCTTGATCCACAAGGTGCTTCACAAGGTGAGGAGGGACAAGGCACAGGGGATTCTCGTAGCCCCAGACTGGCCCCTCCAGTTCTGGTATCCAGATCTCCTCAGCCTCCGCTTCAGGCTCCCGAGGCGGCTTCCAGCCCGCTTGGACCTGATCTCAGTCAACCAGGGGAAGGTTCTCCACCTGGACCTTCAATCCCTGCACCTGACAGCCTGGTGTCTGAGCGGCTAGAGTTCCAGGCCTTGGGTCTTTCCGACGAGGTCCTCAACGTTGTTGAGGCATCCTGTAAGGAGTCGACCAGAAAATGCTACACCTTCAAATGGAAAAGATTCTCCATTTGGTGTCAGGGTAAGGGGTTGGACCCTTCCTCCTGTTCCTTGGCCAGCATTCTGGACTACTTGTGGTCCCTTTCTCAGCTAGGACTTCGGTCGAGGACCGTTAAGGTACACCTGGCAGCCATCTCTGCTTACCGGGCGTGGGCCAGGAAGCAGTCGGTGGCGCAGGAGAAGGTGGTCGGGCGATTTTTCAAAGGCCTTGATCACATATCCCCTCTGGTGCAAGAACCTCCACCTCCGTGGGATCTACTGCTGGTACTGGCTAAGCTCATGGGCAAGCCTTTCAAGCCTATGCATAGGTGTGATATCTCTCACCTGTCATGGAAGACCGCCTTCTTGGTGGCTGTCACGTCAGCCAGAAGGATGGGAGAGCTCCAGGCGCTTTCCATCGAGTCTCCCTATCTGGTCTTCCACAGGGACAAGTTTGTCCTCCGCCCCCAGCAGAAATTCCTTCCAAAGGTGGTGTCGGAGTTTCACCTTAACCCAGTGTTGACTCTGCCGGTGTTCTACCCCAGTCACACCTCGGAGGCCGAATATAGGCTCCATACTCTGGACCCTAGAAGAGCGCTCTATTATTACAAGGAGTGGACGGCTGAAGTTCGGGGAGAAGTTCGCCAGCTGTTTGTCACCTACACTGAAGCCGCACCTGGCAGACCTGCAGCCAAGCGGACGATAGGCAGGTGGGTCACCTCCTGCATAGATCTCTGCTACAGGTTGGCGGGCATGGAGCCTCCCAAAGGGGATAAAAGCTCATTCTACCCGCCATACCGCTGCATCGGTGGCTGCTTCGAGGGACGTCCCTATCCAGGAAATCTGCAGGGCTACTACCTGGAAGTCAGCACACCCCTTCATTACCCACTACCACATCGGCCTTGAGTCACACCGGGATGCTGGTTTTGGGACCTTGGTTCTCCAGTCCTTATTTCTCAAGTAGGGTGTGCGCGCCTTGCCTCCCTCCCTCCCCCCAGAGAACTGCTAGGAGTCTGCCAGTAAGTGTGGATTGAAAAACATATCCACGTCCCTAGAAATACAGGTTACTCACCTGTAACAGGAGTTCTAGGAATGGTATATGTTGTTCATCCACACAACCCACCCGACCTCCCCGGCTTTGATGCACTACCTGGCTTCCAGGGTGCTAGATCTGGCGTCATGGGGCGGAGCTGAGAGTTTTATCACCTGGGTGGGTGGGAGGAGCCAGCTTGAAGACACTTCCTGCAAGAGTTAAAGCGGCAAGGAACCTGCCAGTAAGTGTGGATGAACAACATATACCATTCCTAGAACTCCTGTTACATGTGAGTAACCTGTATATCCAAGTGCAATATGAAACGAAATGCCTGAACATAGTTCTGCTCTTGAAAAGATCCAATACTCAAAAATCATGAAGTCAACCAGTAAGTACTGCTCCTTCTTGTCCATGGGGAAAGACAAAAATGGATCACCTCTTTCTGTGCCTTCATATTGTCATGATTGATCTGCTTCCTGTAATGAACAGGAGTCCCAGGACTCCTCTTTGTCACCCCCCGTCAACATGATTCCAGTCGTGTGTAATAAAGGAAGTTCACTTGGCTCCCTGGTGTTGGAAACTGTTGTCCTGAATGAAACCGGCAGCACATACTATAGTATGTTAAACTGAATGAGTGTCAAACAGAGGTTTGCCTTGGGCTAGCCTGAAAACAGTTTCTAGGTGAATCATTTGATTTGCCATACAGGTGACTTAGATTTGTGCTCTGATTTCAGGTTGATTGCTGCAAGCCAGCAGAGGTAGACTAGAAGTCGTCTAGAGACTGTCCCCCTTGGTGCTCTGCCACCTCCTGGTGACCCACAAGTAACATGGCAGGCAGCTACTGACGTACTCTGTGTCATGTTTAGCTATAACATGATTGAGCTTTCCCATCACTCAGCTCCACTTGAGGGGGGGAATGGAGAGAAGCTCTGATGGGTTATCATCCCAGTCTAGTTTGGTCACACTAAGTTCTAGGGCATGCAACAGCACACCACAGCCACTGTCTCCCTGTGACCTTCTGCAGACAAGACACATAAGTCAGCACTGTCATTGACTTGAGGCTGCCACTAATAATGATCCCCAAATCCCATTTCTTGGTAGTCAGATCTCCAAGCAGATAACCTGCCTTCAGGTTCCCCTTGCCTATGTGCCTAACTTTGCAGTTCTTCACATTAAACTTCTGTTGCCATACCTAGGACCATCCCTCCTACTTTTCTAGGTCCTTTTTCATGTTCCTGACCCCCTCCTTGAGTCTTCCCTATCACAGACTTAAGTGGCATCTGTAGAGGCACATTTTCTCCCTTGATCCTTCCCTAGGCCCCAGATGGACAAGTTAAACAGTGCTGTCCCAGCATCGACCCTTGTGTTACCAGATGTGTGACCTCCCTGGCCTCTGAATGTTCCTTATTTGTAATCACCTTCTGGGTCCTTCCACCAAGCTAATTTGCTTCCTAACTTGTTAGCTTTGCCCCAGTCCCTAGATCCCCCCCAGCTTCTTGATGAGCTGTCTATGGGGGTACCAAGTTGAAGGCTTTACCAAAATCTAGATAAGAGAACATTGACTGCTGGCCCTTTTACACTGCTCTTGTTAAAGAATCAAAGAACTCAATCAGGTTAGTCTGGTACAACTGCCCTTCACGGAGCAGTGCTGCCTTCTGTCTTGGATGCCATTCACTTCAAGATATTCTGTCAGATGCTCCCTAATGATAGTCTCTAGTTTTTCCACTGTTGATTTCAGTCCTTCCTTATGACTCTGCTTGCCTCCTCCATTTTAACTAAGTATGCCTCTCTGTTACCACCAGATTTGTCTTCTTATACTTTTTGAAAGCATCCCTCTTTGCCCAGACTTGTCTTTCACGTCCCTGAAGAGCTAGAGTGGCTTCTTGTGTGTTTTGATTTTACTTACCTGCTTCAGACAGGCCACCTCCAAACATCTACCTACCCGTAACCCTTTCTAGGTACCCTACACGCGTCTAAGAGGGTCTCTGCATTCTCCTAAAATCTGCCCTCCTGAAATCTAAGACGTTTGTCTTAGACTGTCTTCTGGTCAGCTAGCACCAAGGTGAACCAAACCGAGTTGTGATCACTCATCCTCTGGGATTCCCTTACTCTAACCTCTTGGTCCACCCAGTCTGCGCAGGTGGTCCCTGCTTATTCTGTCTGTACAAATTGTAACTGGTCTTCAGTGTCCCACCCTCCTCCCTGCCTATTTACTAATATTCCCATATGTCTAGGTCATGCATGCCTGAAGGACCCCTACTGTTTTTGTCACCACCACTTACTCTGGCGGTCAATTTCAGGTAGCCACCACCCTTTCAGTAAATTAGTACTTCCTCACATCCTTCTTACCCTCCCCCCACCCCAGCTTCATCACATGCCCTCTGATCCTGGTGCTCTTTCTCATTTGAAAGAGACTCCCCTCTTGCACCCTGTTTACCCCTGTGAGGTACTAGTAGGTCTCTTTCATGTCCCCTCTCCCAGTCCTCTCTTCCAGGCTGTACATGTTAAGATCCCTCAGTCTCTCTTCGTAGGGCTTTTGATACAAGCTCTACACCATTTTAGTTGCCCTCCTTTGGACTGCCTCTGCTGTGTATATTTCCTTTCTGAGGTGCAGCCTCTAGAACTGAACACAGTACTCCAGGTGGGGTCTCACCAGTGAGCGATACAGTGGCAACACCAGCTCCCTCCTTCTGCCAGAGATCCTGCTTTCTGTACATCCCAGCATCCCACTGACACTACCCACTACTTTGCTGCCCTGCCACTTTGAGGTCATCTGTCCGGGAAGGGAACCAGTCTCCTGGGTGATGGGTTTAAATGCTTCATTGGTAAGCTTTTAAACTAGCGAAGGGGGGAGGCACTGATGAGAAGCAGGAATTCCCAGCTTTCCCACACAAAACAGGGTAGTTAGCAAGGCAAACACCGAGGTAGAAAGGTCAGTAGGGAGCAGGACAGGGGTAAATGGAGAAGGCAATGTCAGGGATGGGGCTAAAAGGGGTAAAGCCATCAAAAAGTAAAGAGTAATGAGTACCATTGCCTGTAGTCTGGGTAACAAGCTTCCTAAACTAGTGGCCTTGATGGAAGAGGGACACCTGGATATCGTGGCAGTCACAGAAACATGGTACACACAGAACCATGACTGGGATGTAAACATACCAGGGTACACAGTCTACAGGAGGGACAGGGAGGGTAAAACAGGAGGAGGAGGAGCAGCTCTCTACACAAGGGAAGGGATTAAAGCAACAGAACTAAAGGGTAAACGGGGAGGAGAGGAGGCACTGTGGGTCAACTTGGAGACAGGCAATGGCACTACAATCCATGCGGTGTTGTATACAGACCCCCATCTCAGGGGGAGAAAATGGACAAGGAAATGATAGAAGGTATCCTTAGAATGGCAGAAAAAGGGGATATATTGTTGAAAGGGGACCTGAATAAGCCAGATGTTAACTGGAGCACATTTGCTGCAGCCACATCCAAGAGCGGGGTCATTCTTGATGCCCTGCAGGGGGCATGCCTCAGACAGCTAGTATTGGAACCCACTCGGGAGAGAGTACTCTTAGACCTAGTACTCTCAAATGGAGACAGAGAGAGGATCACAGATTTAGAAGTGGGTAGCTATCTGGGAACCAGCGACCACCAAACAGTATGGATCACGATAAACACAGCAGTAGAGTCAAGCCATACAAAGGCAAAGGTACTGGACTTTAGTAGGGCTGACTTTGCCAAGATGAGTGAGTGCCTAAGGAATGCACTAGTAAATGGGTAGGAAGGAGGGGTCGAAGAACAATGAGGAAAAATCAAAACTGCCATCACAGAGGCAACAAGCCTTTGTGTAAAGCAAACAAAATGAAGTAAAAGACCGCTGTGGTTCTCAAAGGAGGTGGCAGGGAAAGTTAAGGAGAAAAAGCTAGCATTCAGGAAGTACAAGGAATCGCAGAAGGAGCAGGACAGAGAACTGTAGCAGTTAAAGTAGAAGGAAGCAGGGAAGGCAGTCAGAATAAGGAAGGCTCAAACCAAGGAAAAGATAGCCAACTCAGTTAATAAGGGGGATAAAACCTTTTATAGGTACATCAGGGAGCAAAAGAAGACCAAGGGAGGGATAGTGAGGATTAATAAAGGGGAAGGGAGGTGGGCAGAGGGTGACTGTGAAGAGGCAGAGATATGGAATGAATACTTTTGCTCAGTACTCACAAACGAGGGCGAGGGGGAAGTACCTAAACCAAACAATAGATGCACTCTGGATAGGGGGGCCGATACCAGTCCATTCATAGAAGAAAAGGTCCTGAAAGAACTCCTAAAACTCAAGGTGGACAAAGCAATGGGGTCTGATGGAATTCACCCCTGAATTCTAAAAGAACTAAGGAGAGACCTAGTGACTCCACGGACTACCCTTTTTAACAAATCATGAGAGGATGGTGTGGTACCTGAGGACTAGAAGAGGGCAGATGTGATTCCTCTTCACAAAAGTGAGAGCAAGGCAGATGCATGAAACTACAGACCTGTTACCTTGACCTCAGTGGTAGGGAAAATGATGGAATCACTTCTGAAAGAAGGAATTGGTAAGTACCTAGAGGCCAGGTGGGCCCAGGACCCAAGGCAGCATGGTTTCACAGCAGGAAGGTCATGTCAGACGAATCTAGTAGATTTATTTGACTGAGTAACCAAAGTAGTAGACCAGGGAGGGGCTGTGGATATGGCCTACCTAGACTTTAGCAAGGCATTTGACACAGTCCCACACAAAAGATTAGTAAACAAGTTGGCCAGCCTGGGAGTGGGACCCAGGGTGGTAGCCTGGGTAACAAGCTGGCTGGACAACAGGACCCAGAGGGTAATAGTAAATGGAGTACACTCTGAAGAAAGGGGGGGCTACTAGTGGGGTACCACAGGGTTCAGTACTGGGACCAGTCCTCTTTAATGTCTTTATTGGAGACATTGCAGAGGGCTGGAAGGAAAAGTATGCCTCTTTGCAGACGACACAAAGATCTGCAACAGGGTTGATACACACGGGGGTTGCAAAGGATGAGAAGGGACTTGGCAAGATTGGTGGAATGGTCAAAAATATGGCAGCTTAGTGCAAAAAAGTGCAAAGTAATGCACCTGGGAAACAAAAACCCAAGGGAAGAGTACACAATGGGGGGGAGGCACTAACAACAACACAAATGGAACAGGACCTGGGGATAGTCATATCAGATGACTTTAAGGTAGGTAAACAATGTGAGAAGGCAGTAAGGAGGGCTGGGAAGATACTAGAATGTATAGGGAGAGGCATCACCAGTAGAAAACAGGAGGTTGTTATCCCTCTGTACAGACAGTTGGTGAGACCCCATCTGGAGTACTGCTTGCAGTTCTGGAGACCTCTATCTCCGACAGGACATAGACAGGATGGAGGCAGTCCAGAGGAAGGCAACTAAAATGGTGCAGGGTCTGCAACAGAAGCCATACGAAGAGAGACTGAGTGCTCAATATGTATACCTTTGAGGAAAGGAAGGAGAGGGCGGACATAATAGAAACTTTCAAGTACCTCAAGGGAATCAAAAAAAGTCCAAGATGGGAGCATTTTTCAGAAGAAGAGATGTATAAGAACAAGGGGGCACAATTTGAAGATAGAGGGGGAATGGCTCGGGGGCAACGAGAGGAAGTATTTTTTCATGGAGAGTGTGGTGGACGCATGGAACCACCTTCCTGAGGAGGTTTGGGGTCAAAAACAGTGGGGGAATTCAAGAATGCATAGGACAGACATAAGGCAGTTATAGTGAGGGGTAGGAGGAAGTAGGCTGTTGGTTAACTAGGATCAAGAGCTTATCTAATAGGTAGGGAAATGGGCAAACTAGGTAGGCCAAGTGGTCCTTATCTGCTGTAAAATTCTATGTTTCTATCAGATTGATAACCCCAAAGTACTTTTCCTGCTTAGTGACTGTCAGTAGCTCCCTCACCCCATCCTGTACTCAGCTCCTGAGTTCCTGTGCCCTAGGTGCTTGATTTTGCACTTTTTGGACTTGAGCCCCAGCTGCCATACCCATGGCCACTCCTTCAGTTTCTCAAGGCCCCTACGTATTCTCTCACCCCCACCTGTGTCCACCCTATTACGGATTTTGGTGTCATCTGCAAAAAGGCGTACATTCCCTTCCACTGTCTGTCACCTATCCATTAACCATTCCTTACCTAGTTCGCCACTTTGGGTCCCACCCTAGGTTGTTCAGTTTCTTTATCAGTCTTCCGTGTGGCACAGTTTCAAAGGCCTTACTAAAGCCACATGGTGTGGGACAGTGTCAAAGGCCTTACTAAAGTCCAGATAGGACAGGTCCACTGCCCTCCCCTGATATAGTTCCCTGGTTACCCAGTCGGAAAAATCAGTCAGCCTCATCTGTCATGGCCTCTCCCTGGTGAATCCTGGCTGCTTTGATCTTGCAGCCCATTGGATTCAAGATACTCTGTCAACTTTTCCTTTAACAGGGTTTCCTTTATTTCCCCACCACTGATGTGAGACTCACAGAATCACAAATATTGGACGGCAGAAGAGGACCACACCGGCTCATCTAGTTTGCCCTTATAGGCCCCTCTCCCCCCCATCCTTTTATTGACTCAGGACTCCACTCCCCCAACCCCGTATGTCTGTCCCATGCCCTCTTGAATCCCCCCACCATTTCGGATATCACCACTTCCTCTGTTAGCCTGTTCAGGCCACCAGCACCCTCTCTGTGAAGAACTTCCCCCTCACATTGCCTCTATATTTCCCTCCTTCCAATCTGAGGCTATGCCTCATTGTTCTAGCTCCCTCCTTCCTTTTGAACAAGCACCCCTCCTTCATCTTATTCATCCCATTCAAATACCTAAAAATTTCAATCATGTCCCCCCTCTCCCTTCTAGTCTCTAGTGGGTGTAAATTCAGCTCCCTCCACCTCTGTTCATATGTTTTTCCCAGCATCTCATGCACCATCTTAGTTGCTCTTCTCTGAACTCTTTCCATACCCTCAATGTCCCTACGTAGGTACAGTCTCCAGAACTGTACCCCGTACTCCAGGTGCGGCTTCACCATTGTTTTGTACAGCGGCATTAGCAGCTCCCTCTTTCTACTAGTTATGCCCCTTCCAATGCAGGCCAACATACCATTTGCCTTTCCCACCACCTTGCTGCACTGGTTCCCCACCTTAAGATTGCTCGATACAATAATCCCCGGATCTCTCTCCTGCTCCATTTCCTCAATTTCCTCCCCCTCAAGGGTATAAGCTGCTCGAATGTTTTTCCGACCCAGGTGCATCACCGCAAACTTTTTCGCATTGAATTTTAGATGCCAGGTTTCTGACCACCTCTCCAGCATCTCCAGGTCTTGCCTCATGGCCTCCACTCCTCCTTGGGTGTCCATCCTATTGCTGACCTTCGTATCGTCTGTGAATAGGGTTGGCTGGCTACAGTGTGGTTGATGCAGGGTTTGGGGCTGCGGAGGGGTATAGTTTTCGGTATTTTAGGTGCGGGACTTAATTTTATTTGGGGGGGGATGAGTGTTTCCCCCTCCCCGACATACATCCCCCTCCCCCGCCTGAAGTTGAGAATCTTAAGAAAGTGGGTGCAGGGGTGGAATATCTTTGTCTGTTGTCACCGGTGTTGTTCTCGTCCACTCTGGGAGGGTACATCGCTGTTTCACTTTTTCGGTGATGTACACGCGCTGTAACTACGATCGCCATTACGACATGGAACCAGGGTGGGTAATTGCTTGAAGAAAGACACTTATTTGATATACTTGGGTTCCTACCATTCTGTATGGACTGTTGCCTTTCTGTTATTATAATATACTCATCAGGTAGATACAGTCAGGCGGGTTTGGACTTTTTTGGAGACTTGTTTAATCTGTCAACATTGTTTAAGCTTACTTGGATCCTGGTACTACAGACGACTTTATGGACCTTTCAAAATTACATACAGCTCTTTGGCTTGCTCAGCTGCCTACTGGATGAGAGAAAGCTTTTACAAGAAACAGAAATGCTGGGAAGCATATGACCGAACCAAGGGAATTTATTTTTCACATTTCTGTCTAAATTTCTATACTGATAAAAACCAAAAAATGACGAGACTCATTTTCTTCCAAATGTAGTCGGGGTGCCTGAGGTGTATGTTTTTATTAAAATGAGTTGCTTACATTATAGAAAGTAAGCACTTGACTCCATTGTACATCTGGTATGCATCATCTTATGGCACAATTGATATGTTTTATATCATGTAAATTTATGTGGAGGTCATTACTTTTACAGAAGGGCTCTGGGCTAGAAATGAACATGCTTAAAGAACTGATCCAAATGAATCATGTGGGAATCATGACGTCTGGTCACTGTTTGTGCATGTAGGACAAAGCTTTTGCTCTTAGTGGAGTGCTGGGAAGCTTAACACAGTGGGGTCAGCCAGTAGAAACAGAGTTTGATCCTTCATAATAAGAATTCCAGCGCACATTGTGAGTTGGTTTACAAATTATTTCTTAAGACACAAGTCCAGTACTTATGCTTTTTATTTTTTTGTCAACTCCCTGGCAAATGAGATTGTCAAGTCGATTTAGGGTACAATTTTATTTACATATACCACACATTGTGCCCAGTATATTCCCCAATACTGAGCATAAACCTCTGTTCTCAGGTTTACATGAACCAAAAATTCAGTCCACTAACTTTACTTCCTAAGCATCGTGCTGGGGTTGTGACATCCTCACTTATGCAGTGTCTGTCCATCTGCCCGATTCGCTTGATGGCGGGGCCACAGATCTGATTCCCAGGCGTAGCACTGCACTTCACTTCTGATGTCCTAACGGCCTCTAAGGCAAGTCTCTTCTGTCACTGCCATGATGCGCTCGGGGGTGGGGCCACATAAATATAAGCTTTGTTCATAGGCAAAACATAGGTAGTTGGCCCAGCTGTTTCGGAGCTCTCCTATCTCTTGCTGCTGCAGGTTGTTGTTTTGCACTATTGTGTGGACTAGGTGGCATTTTAAACTCTAAAATAAACAGTTATTATTTTATGTTGCCTTTGGAAGCAGCACATAGAGTCAGAGGCTGGGAGCTTACATTTTGCATGCACTCAACAACAAACATAAACTCAGCTCTAGACCAGCGCCAAGTCCAGTGTTTTATGTGGGATTGTTCACTGGTGGTGATTAAAATAGCTGGAGGCTGCAACAAATAGCACAAAATGTGCAGTCCCACCCTGAATTTTAAGAACCTGGGTCTCTGTCTGCTCAGATGTAAAGCAGCAGTATCGTGTTGCAGTGAACATGTTGACATATACTTTTTATTCTATTTTAAATTGTACTGTATCTCCTGTCTTGTATATCTTGTTTTTCTCACCCCAGGAGTCCTTTAGCATCAGTAACACTAGCAGTTAGCTGGCTAGGTGCAGTTGTCCCGGAAGTATGCCTTTAAGATAATGCGCTTGGGGAATTGGCCAATCAGAAAAGAGAAGGGAAATGTGCCAAGGGAGAGCAACCTGAAGGGCTTCAGAATTTTTTCGAAGATAAATGGGCACGTGCCCCAAAAGTGAACCAACAGGATTCAAAAAACATGCAAATATCCAAAACTACAAACACAAATATCAAGAACCTGAGCCAAAACCATTTTAAATGTAGAGGCAAATTTGGTGATAAAACTGAAAATAGAGCCCTTCTCCTAAAAAATGAACCAGGGAGCAAGAGTGGGAGCCTACTGATGCTAAAGGACCCTTTAGAAGAAAGATTACTGTGGTAATTTTTTCTTCCCCACTTTTAAACTGCTTTCACGTTTTTTAACATTTAAAATAATACTACTTTTAATATGGCTGTCTCCCCCTTTTCATCGTTGTTCACAGCTGTTTTCAAACACTCGTCACATAAGGAAGAGTGGACATTGCATAAGGAAGAGTGGACATTGCATGCAAGTTTATTTTAGACACCAGAATGGTGATGTTCACCAGTGGGTGTTCAAAAGCTGCGGAGGATACTGGTGAAAACCTGGGGATGCCATATTATAAGGAGTTTTCTTTTTTATTTCAACTATGAAATAAAAGTGCTAAAGCAGACTCAAAAATGAGGAAGAAGGCATCATCCAATACAGAACATAAGGTGCAATCTTAAGTAGAATCAAAATAAAATTGTAGGTCAAAATTTTCACAATAACATGCTTTGCATCTGTAACAAAAAGAAATGTTTCTTCATCTAGCATCACCTCAACTCTGTAGTTTTTGAATGGTTGAGTTGAAAAATTTTTTTAGTTAGCCGACCCAGTGGTGTAGAGGGCTGAGCCGCCTAGCGCCTTACCTCTTACCATGGCAGCGACTCAAGGTCAGGGATGAGCCAGGTTGGCTGGGGGAGAGGACTGAGCATCCGGAGGGCAGCTCTCCTCTCTCAGGGTGGGAGGTTTGTCGGCTCGGCCCTTGATTGCCCCTGGATGGAGGCCTGGAGGTCGTGCCGGCAGCTCAAGCAGCAAAGTAGGAAGGGACCGCAGTTGCGTAGTGTGTGTGTGCCTCCACACGCACATGCTTATGTGATGCCGTTGCTAGGGAATACAGGGGAGAAAATTGAAAATGGTTGTCGCAGGCTACATGAAGCCCTGCCAGCCTACCTCCATCCCCACACCGTCGCATGGTCGACCAGCCCAGCAAACTGTATGAGAGTCTCTGGGTGGGGGAAGGATGGCCCTTCTGTTCCTGGCCCTGCCATGAGGGGCAGTCTGTGGGGGATCTAGGGCTGGAAGACCGGGGTGATGGGCACCAGACGAGAGGAGGCAGGGACAGGGCTGAGAGCCTGCCTACAACTGAAAGGAGAACAGGCTTTATTAAAAAAAAAAAAAAAATGTTTTGGGGGCTTTTTCTTTTTTGCATTTTAAATAACT
This sequence comes from Neoceratodus forsteri, assembly GCA_016271365.2. Lineage (NCBI taxonomy): Eukaryota > Metazoa > Chordata > Ceratodontiformes > Ceratodontidae > Neoceratodus > Neoceratodus forsteri. Next base: position 456,944,660 of record CM057453.1, on the reverse strand, counting down.
AAGGCTTGGCAAAATCCTTAAAGAATGTATGTTGCAGTGTAGATTATGTAAAAAAAAGGGGGGGGGGCTTCCAGTTTAATGTGCCATTGTGACAGACTAACTGGATTCTTCAGTATACAAACATGTATCTGAACTACGCCCAAGAGTTGTAAGTGTGCCACAGTAAACTAGACTTACAGTTAACACATGGTTTCTCTTTTATTTGGTGCAAAGGGATACCTTAGGGGTTAGTGCTAGCCTGAGCCGTAGAACATATCATTGCACCCTCTGTTCTGTCCTAGGCTGGTCCTTTATGAATACAAGGAGGTTATAAAATATCTATCTGTGGATCTCCAAAGCCCAAATAATTTTTATTTATTTAAATTTTTGGTAACAGGGAAAGGCACACTGAGCCAAGGCTCATTTCCAGGTGTGACCCGGGGAAAGAGGGAGACAATACAAACGGGGGGTACAAAAATCAAACCAATGAAACGAAGCACAATTTATGCAGTCAAAGCAAATATAATAAGTTAAAATGCAAACATTTATAATCGGTGAGTACAAAAGTGAGGTAAAGTACGTAGGGTCAATTATCTGTTACGTTTACAAATTCAAAGAAGTGGAGCAGGAGGCAGGGGGTGGAGTCGAGGATAGCAGAGTGGGGAGGAGGACATAAGTAAGGGTGGCAGGAAGGGGGTGGAGTCGAGGATAGCAGAGTGGGGAGGAGGACATAAGTAAGGGTGGCAGGAAGGGTGGAGTCGAGGATAGCAGAGTGGGGAAGAGGACATAAGTAAGGGTGGCAGGAAGGGGGTGGAGTCGAGGATAGCAGAGTGGGGAGGAGGACATAAGTAAGGGTGGCAGGAAGGGGGTGGAGTCGAGGACAGCAGAGTGGGGAGGAGGAGGACTTAAGTAAGGGTGGCAGGAAGGGGGTGGAGTCGAGGATAGCAGAGTGGGGAGGAGGACATAAGTAAGGGTGGCAGGAAGGGGGTGGAGGAGGCAAAAGGAGGGCATGGGGTGAAGGCAAAATGAAGATGGTTTAAAGGAGAGCTGGTTTCGTGGGGGGGCGGAGGCAGTAGGAGAAGGTGGGTTGAAAGGCAGCAAAGCAAGGAGAGAATTCAGCCAGAAGAATTGAGAATCTTGGGGAGAGGATATCACAAGGAGGCCTGGGTAGGCCGGCAAGTGCAGGAAGTCTGAGCAGAGAGCTTTGGTATGCATTTAAGGGCAGGAAAGGAGGGGGAAAGCTGTAGGGTGTATCGCGGAATTCTTTCAGAGAACTACATGCTGATATGGCCTGGGGGGTAACACTGTAATCTATGTAGCAACCCCTAGATACCATACCTGTTATGGTAAATCTGCATTTAGTTGTCTTGCCCCTAAACTCTGGAATAAATTATAGAGTGCCCTTAGAGCAGGATATCTAGTTAGTTTCAAAATCTTTAAATCAGTGATTAGATACACAGATGTATAGATACATAGACACTGTTGGCAGATAAGGGCCTGTGGCCCACCCAGTCTGCCCGTTTGAGCTTGTAAGCTCCCTTTACGGTTTTCTGTGATTTGTAGAAACATAGACTTTGATGGCAGATAAGGACCGCTTGGCTCATCCAGTCTGCCCATTTTTCCCTACTACAGTATCACCACAGACCCTACTTAATCTCCGGCACTTTCTCCCTCCCCCCTTCCTCTCCACTAAGATTCTCTTATGCCTATCCCATCCATTCTTTTTTTTTTGTCTTGTCACATTTTATCTCCCACTGCCGGCAGGGCTCGGTGGCGGTGGTACCAACCATCCATGCTTGTCCCCCCCCTGCCAACTTGTCAGGGATCATGCTGCGCGGCAGTGGGGGCTGGATTTTTTTTTAATTTTCCTGTTGCTGTTTTGGTCCCAAAATCCCACCCTGAGGATGCGGCATGGAAGATTAAAGTCCAGGCTGTAGACGTGCTAGCGTACGTCTCAGCCAAGCGCCTAATGGCGCCCTTCCCTCCCCACACCATAAGTCCCCTGCTGCTGCCCGTGCATCCACAGGTGACGATAAAGGGGTGATCTTATCTGTGTCAATCTTCACCATTCATCACAGATGGGTACTGGCCGGAGATCAGGACCCCGCGGGATTTTTTTTTTAAAAGGATGGTGAACCGACACAGCATCGGCGCCGCCCTCGAAACCGACGTCTCGTGGGCGGCTGAGATTAACCATTAAACTGTGTATCGACTCCGCTTCCTTCAGTTCTTCGCCTCCGCCTCGCCGAGGTCACCTGTGGGAAGCCTGTGAAGAGTTTTCAAAGTTTTAGGCCTTAGCATTTTGTCGCCGACAGTCCGTCGGTTACTGCTAGTTCTAGTCTGCCCTACTCGATGTCGCTGGTAAGATCTTTCCATTTATTTTACAGTTAAGCGACGTCAAGTCTGTTTTTGGTGTTTTTTTCCGTATGTCATGTCGCGGCCGGAGGGCAAGAAGTCGTCTAAGGCGGGGCGACCCCCCATGCGTCGGTGCCCATGCGGCCGCAAGTACTCCGTTACCGACCAGCATGACCGGTGTCTCTCGTGTCTTGGTCCGCTTCACGACATGGATTCGTGCGACGCCTGCTTCTCCATGGACCGCCGTGTCCTCGAACAGCGCTAGTTTAAAGTAGGGCGAGCTCCGCCGACTTTCAGGGGTAGGTCTCGCACTCGTTGGGCCAAGCCGCGCTCTCTCGGCCTTTCCTCCGGGTCCCCTCCCGGTTCTATACGGACCGAGGAGGAGGGAGCCTCGGCCTCTCGTAGCCTAGCCTGGCTGAGGCTCCTTCCGCGCGCAGGGAGGCCCGCTCCGCTTCCTCCGGAGCGGGCGGGGCGCGCTATGGCAATCACCCCGGGTGAAGGCTCCCAGTGTCGCTCCCCGTGGTCCAGAAGGCTCGGGTGCGCCGTCTCGACCACGTCGCGCGGTGCGCGCTGTCGGTCCTGTCAGCGCCCGACTCGTCTTTTGGCGCCGTGGGCCCTGTCGGTGCCGTTCAGCGGTGCCGACCCTGCGTGCGCGCTGTGACCCTGGAATCGGCATCGCCTTCGCCATATCTGGACCGCGCCCGAGGTTGAGCGCAGGCGCGTGGGGCGCCGAGTCGTCCGTCAGTGCCGTCCTCGGCGCCCGTTGGTGCTCTCAGTGCCGCTTGCGGCGCCGAGGGGTCTGGCGGTGCCGTGTTCGGCACCGAGTCCGCCCTCGGGGTCGTCGGCGCCGCTTCGGTCTTCGGTGCTGCTCGCGGCGCTGAAGGGCCTAGAGGCATCGGCGGCGCTGTGGCTGGGGTTTCTGTCGGCACTGTCTCTGTTACTGGTACCGCCCCTGGTGCCGGTGGACTTGACAGTGCCGCAGCTGGCCCTAGTTCGGGACCTTTGGCCCGTGCTGCCCTGCCTTCTGCCAGCGCCGCTTGCGGGGCTGTGGAGGGTGCAGGTGCCGCCTTGGCCACTGCTTGGACTTCTGGGCCCTTTGGTAAGGTCGCCCTCCTACTGTCTGGCTTAGGGCCTCAGACTCTACCTCTTCGGAGTCGGGCTCGGAGTCGAGCGGGCAGTCACACCCTTCGGGGTTGTCTGCAGAGGAGGACGAGCCGGTGGTCTCCACGACGGGTCTCAGTCAGCCCCCTTCTGAGGTGCGTCTGGTTCCCCCTGAGGTTAGGGTCAATGGTACTGACCAGCAGGCTGTGGTGCGTGTCACCATTGCCATGCAGTCTGGCCTTGGGGGGTTTCCTTGACCCCTCGGCGGTGGTGCCCCCTTCGGTGGTGTGTCTCGATCGCCCAACTTTGGGGCCTATCGGGAAGCCCACAGGAGGGGAGGGTGCTGCTCCCTGGGTCTCCCCTTCGGGGGCAGCCCAGAGCTGCCAGCTTCCTAGGCTGGCCCTTTGGACGGACACTCGGACTCCGGGGGTGGGGGATGTGGGTCCGTCGGCCTTTCTCTGGGACCCACCCGGGCCCTGGACTAAAGCCGAGCAGGACTTCCGCCCTTCCCTTCTGGTTCCTTGAGGGAGTCCCATTCTTTGGAGGCAGGGGACCATCCTTCTGGACCTATACGGCCCCGGTCGCCTCACTTGGGGGATTCTTCTGGGCGCAGCCTAGGCAGTACCAACGTGGTTGTACAGCTGTCGGCTGCGGAGTCTTCCAGGACACCCTCCGCGGGGGTCCATGGTCCGCTCCTTAGCCCTGGCAGAGGTCAGCCGACTATCTCTCTCGGCTCTGCCGCCTTCTCCAGCGTTCCCAGGTATTCTTGGTCCTAGCAGTCCTCTCACCTGGGAACAGTTCAGAGCAGTGGCTGCTCAGTTCCCTGCCTACGTTAGGGCCATGGATAGCCAGGTTTTTCAACCTCCCCCCGAGCAGCCACTCTCAGAGCGCATGGTGACCTCCCACTCCTCATCCCCCTCTTCAGGGGGAGAGGAAACGTCTGTCCATATCTTTCCTGCCGCTGATCTCTCCGAGTATCAGCGTTTCCTCGTGAGGATGCTGGAGGACCTTCACCTCTCTCCCCTCTCCATGAGCAATCCTGAGCATGCGGCGCACGCCTTTCCAGGCGATTTCGGTGCGGCCACCCTTGTGGTGCCGCCCTGGCCTGCTCCCTTTCGGGAGGCATCCATGCGTTTCTGGCAGAGGCCCTTCTCCGGAGTTCCTGCACCTAGGGACCTCAGCCAGAGGTATTGCACTCCCCCAGAGTCTCCAGGTTCTATGCCTCATCCACAGTCCGGATTGACGCACCTGGACACTCCTGACGGGCTCCGTGCCCTCCACCGTGACCGGCCCCCAGATCAGGACTCGTCGGATTTTGATTTCTGGGGGAGGAGGACTTTCTACTCAGCACGGTTGCTTCTCTCCATCTCCGCTCATCAGGCCCACTATGCAGCCTACAACAGGTTCTTGTGGTCAGCGCTAGGTCAGATCCTAGCTGCTTTGCCTGACTCTGAGCAAACCAGGCAAGCCATCGCACTCTCTGCACGTGGCCTAGAGCTAGCAAGGCACCAAGCAAGGGCATCTTACGACGCCAATGAGGTAGCTACCAGGGCAGTAGGGACAGCGATCTGCACCAGGAGATCGGCGTGGCTTCACCTTTCCCGGTTGTCACCCTTGGCCCAACGTAGGGTGATTTGCTCTGCTCACCAGGAAACCTATCTCTTTTCCCGTAGGGTGAGACGACGTTTGTCAGTGCAAATTCCTTCCCCCTCCGGGGGGAACCCGTCTCGCTCTCCCCACTCTCGGGCCTCCTCAGGCCCAGAAGGTTCCCCCCCTTAGTGTGTCACCCACTGAGGGCTAAGGGACACTGTCCCTTAGGGTGCAATTAATCAGCCCCCTTCGGGGGGCTTGGTACTCACCCATCTGTGATGAATGGTGAAGATTGACACAGATAAGATATAGAAATTACGTACCTACCGTAATTATGATCTTTCTGTGTATCTTCACCATTCATCACAATCCCGCCCGCCATCCCCCTGGGGCTCCAGTCTCTGGATCCTCCTCCCTCTGTGCCTACCCCTCTTTTTGAGCGGGGTAAAGTTGGGACACACAGGGTAATTTTCTTCCCCAAGGGGTACAGTTCGAGTGGCACTTCTTCTCTACTACTTATCCTCACCCCTACAGAGTGAGAACTGGTGGTTGCCCTCCTTCTGTTATCCATCTATTTAAAAAAAAAAAAAGAGAACCCTTTTTTTCACCAAATATCTTTACAGAGAGAGTACTGAGTCCCTGTACCCTGTCCTTCTCCAGAATAGCCAACTCTTCTTTGGGGTATTGCCAGTTATTCTGTGCCTTGAATTCTGGCAGGTGAGCTTTGCCACTCCTTGCAGTTCTTATACAGTCTGGTGACGGACAAGGGTCCTGGATCCTTGTTACCTCTCACTCTCTCCTAAATTCTCTCTCTCTCCACCCCCCCTTCTTCCTTTTCCAGAGATTGGGGCCCCTACCCAATCCCCTTAGTTTTACTTCCTCTATGCTGTCCTCTCAGTCGTTATTTCTCCTTTTAGTTCAGTTTTCTCTTCCTTTTTCTGTCCCTTGGACTCTCTTGTCCCACCCTCCATCCCTTCCTTTTACCTCTCCGGCGACTCAGAACTGGTGGGCAGGCGGAGTCGACACAGCTTAACGGCTAATCCTCGAGCGCCACGTAGTACGTCGGCCTCAAGGGCGGCGCCGATGCTGCGTCGGCTCTGCCTATCCTTTTTAAAAAAAAAAAAGTCTCCCACGGGGTCCTGATCTCCGGCCAGTATCCATCTGTGATGAATGGTGAAGATACACAGAAAGATCATAATTACGGTAGGTACATAATTTCTATGTGTGACAGCCCTCTCAAAATTGTACAGATAGTTGTAGTTGCTACTGGACTTTATTCATAATCCTAGAGTGCCACAAGCTCCCCAAGCACTTTCGCCTCTCCCATCGATGAACGGTCTACATTGCAACTGCCATGTGTCGTAATTGTGCAGAATATATATTACTGATCTGGATCTTCCCACCGGTTCAGCTGAACTTGGGTTGTCTGTAATTGCTTTGATACCTTGTTGCAAATGTGCTGTCTAATTAGCTGTTCCATCACTGCTGACTTTGAATCGCCTTGTTACTGCCTTGATATTTTTATGTAAAACCGACTTTTATGTATTTAAAATTTGATAACTGGGAAAGGCACGCTGAGCCGAGGCTCATTTCCAGGTGCAACCTCTGGGAGAGGGTAGTGGGAGTTACAGCAGTAATATCATGAAGTACATGGGTTTGACATAATTCATAGCAAGTGTGTATACAGTTACAATATTTACAATAGATTTACAAAGTGGAAGTGTGACAGGCAGTTTTATACAATATAGACAAACTGCGTTACAATAGGTGATGTTCAATAGACAGCTGACTTACATAGCAATGGTAGGCTCCATACAGCTCTTAGGGAGGGAGAGAGGAGCATTAGACTCTGTACAGCACTTGGGGAAGGCAAGAAGAGCAGTAGTGAAGGAATTGTAGCGGGGACCAGAAGGGGAAAAAAATAAAATAAAATGAGAAGCATTAAAGAGGCAAGGGAAGTAAAAGTGGGAAAGGTGAGTCGGGTGTGAAGAAGGTGGTTGGACATGGAGGGAGTCCGCATGGGGCAGAGGACGGGCAGTTGCAGTCACGGGAGGATAATGTTTTAATTGTTGTTTGAGCATGACTATGGAGGGAGCGAAGCAGATCGAGTGGGGGAGATGGTTCCAAAGGTCAGGGAATCTGAAGGAGAAAGCTACCTTTCCTGATTGTGAGTGGGGGAGGGAGAAGGAGAAGAAACGGAGTCTCATGTTCTGAGGTGATAACCTGATGTTGGGGAGGGATAGGAGGTTTGAGAGATGGGGGGACTTGAACCAGTATTTGCCGATAAAGGCAGCACAGTGAACCAGACCTCGGTTTTTGAGAGATGGGAGGGATAGGGCAGAGTAAAGGGAGCAGTGGTGGGTGTGAAATGGGAAGTCAGTGGCAAAACAACAGAAGGCGTTATGTAGGGGGTCTAGTTTAGCTAGGGATGATTTGGGGGCTGCGCTGTAGACCATGTCGGCATAGTCTGTCGAGGAGAGGATTAACTTGGTAACAAGCTCCTTTCGGATAGGGAGGGATAGACGGACTTGCAGCTAGATATGCTATCTCTGTTCTAAATCTATATTCAGTTTATTTCTGTTTCGTTTGTTTGTCCTATCAGGACCTTCTTGTAAATGAGCATCGCTCAGAGGAGCATTCTCATGGTAAAACAAATAAACTGCAGTACAAATACAGTGACCTCCCACTGGGGAACCCCTCCTCCTGCGAGACAGAGTATGAAACAAGGTAATCAGTATTGTGATGACTGAAGGGTCTCGGGACACATTTTGTCTGCCAATCCCAGTATTTCTGCTATAGACATTTGAAAGGATGGGACATTTGTCGGGCATCACAGGCATTATTTGTAGGGTTCTCTGATCTTTGATTTTTCTCCCCATTTTTTTGTCAGAGTCCATTTACTTTCCTTTCTGCATGTTTATTCATAGCTCTTGGTCACCTTTCTTTTACTGCTTTCCTCTATGGGGTCCCCCAAATACTGTAATTGTGGCAATATTGAGGACTAAGGCTATTCCTGAAACATTGAAGAAAGCATGGGGCTGTTGCAAAAGGATGGTGACTCAAAATGAAAGGACGTCAGCACCCCATGCATAAATGCTTTGAGGGAAACCCTGCAGTCCTGTCACACAGAGTAGACTCTAGATCAGCCAGTCAACAAGTCCTGTCAGCCACAATCTGTAATGGGTGTTTACTCACCTGGTAAAGGTGATTGTGTTGGTTGACATCCATGGCACTCCAGACATTACCTCATGGGTTTTAGCCCACCCGATAGGCTAGTGATGCACATGACTCTAGGATCAAATTTCTAGTGTATCCAGGTCCCAGAAACCCCTGCTCTCCAGTTAGAATCTTCCATAGCTGAAATCAAGGTTACTAGAGTGCAAAGAGAAATGCAAAGGAAAACGATATCGATAGTATGTGAAATGATGCTAGTAACAACGTAATCTCAGTGGCCAACAGGACAGATTTTATTATTCCTATTGTTTACAATCTAATCTCGACCCCATCGGGATCGACTGTCAACTTTCAATGTAGCATATCCCCTCCTAAGCCTGGTGTTGATTGGTATGGACTTCCAGTCCTGGTCACTCTGAGCACTCTGTTGAGAGTGCCATGGATGTCAACCAACACAATCACCTTTACCAGGTGAGTAAACACCCATTGTGATTGGTTGAGCATCCATGGCACTCCAGACATTACCTCATGGGTAGATAAGAAGCAGTGTAGTACCCAAGGGAGGGAGCAGAGTGGTCTATGAGTGAGAGGATGAAGTCGCTGCTAGGAGGATCTGAGTGGCGAAAGTGGGCTGTATGGCATGCCAGTGCTCGAGCCTGTAGTGTCTGGCGAACGTATGCAGGGAGCTCCATGTAGCCGCCTTGCATGTGTCCTCAGAGGACACCTTTGCCCTTTCTGCCCAGGATGTGGCGACTGCCCTGGTGGAATGAGCCTTGATACCCTGAGGTGGTATCATCTGTTTTGCTAAGCTTCCTGAATGGTTCTTTTTAGCCATCCTGCGATCGTGGACTTGGAGGCTGCCTTGCCTTTGTCCCCTTGTGATGACAAGTAATCTTTCTGTTTTACGGAGGGGCAGTGTCCTGGCTATGTAGACGGAGAGGGTGAGTCCAACATCCAGGTGATGCGGTACCGACCGACTGCCCTGTTGTGTGTCCGCCGGGAAGATGGGCAGCTCGATGGGCATTTCCCTGTGGAGGGCAGTGGGCACCTTAGGTTGGAAAGCTGGGACTGTTTGTAAACGGACTTCCTGGGGAGTGAAAACAGTATAGGGTTCTCTGTACAATAGTGCCCCTAGCTCTCTGATCCGTCTGGCCGAGCGGATGGCAACCAGGAAGCACGTCTTGAGGCCGACCCAGAATAGGTCCACCTCACGAAGCGGCTCGAAAGGAGCTGAGCTGAGGGACTCGAGCACCAGTGGGAGATCCCATGGTGCGATTTTTCGGTCGCATTTTAGGTCATAGTATCTCAACTGCTTTCAGGAAGCGCAGGGCGTCGGGGTGTGCTCCTGGGCTGTACCCCCCGATGGGCCCAGTGGCCTCCCCTATTGCGGATAGTTGTACTCTGAGAGAAGAGTGGGCCAGGCCCTTGTCTACTCCCTGTTGTAGAAATAGCAAGATGGTAGACGTGTGTCTGTTCAGGTTCCTTACCTCTTTCCCGACACCACTTCGAGAATATAGACCATTGTCTATTGTAAGTGGAAGTGGTGGATGCCTGTCTAGACCGTAATATGGTTGAAATGACAGAGTCGTGGTAGCCTGCCTCCACTAGTCTCCTCCTTTCAGGAGCCAGGCCGTGAGCTTCAGTGTCCGAGGGGCCGGGTGAACTACTGGGCCCTGTGAGAGCATATCCGTTCGTTCGGTAAGACAACCTGAGGCTGGCTAAGGACATCTCGAGTACTGTGGCAAGCCATGTCCTTCGTGGCCAGTAGGGGGCCACTAGTATGATGGTACAGCACGGTGCCCAGATCTTGGCTAGTACCTGGGGAATTAGGGGAAGGGGTGGGAACACATACGCATGTTCCCGAGACCATGATTGAGATAGGGCATCGGTTCCCTGGGAACGACCCTCCCTGAACCATGAGTAAAAGTCCTTGACCTGTGTGTTCTCCAGTGTTGCCATGAGATCCTTAGGTATGGGTCCCCATGTTCTCTGGATCATCTGGAAGAGATCGGGGTGTAACCGCCATTCTCCTGGGTGAACTGTTGCCTACTGAGCCAATCCGCGCGCACGTTGAGTTTTCCTGCGAGGTGTACTGCGCCTAGATGGCTGAGGTTGGTCTGAGCCCAATTGAGGACTGACGTCGCCTCCCTCAGCATGGCTCTGCTTCTGGTACCGCCCTGTTTTGCAATATAGGCCACTGTTACCTGATTGTCGGAGCGTATCAGAACCGACTGGCCGTAGAATATGAAGGGTTTGAAGGCTTTGAGAGCATGGGATACGGCTCTCATCTCCAGGATGTTGATGGATTATTTGGATTCCATCGGCAACCATAGGCCCTGAGCTGTTGAGTCGCCCAGGCACGCTCCCCAGCCGGACAGGCTCGCCTTCGTCTCTATTGTGGCCGCAGGGAGGCCTCCAGGGAGACCCCTGGTGAGGTTCGATTTCTACTTCACCATGCTAGTGAATGTCTCACTGATGGTGGTAGCGGACAATGACCTGCAGGTTGTACTGCTCTGTGCACCTTGGTAAGTGACGTATGTCTGAAGCGCTGTGCATGTGCCATCTGGCCCAGGGTATGAGATCTATGCATAATGCTATGCACCCTAACAGCTGGGCTATGCATCCCATAGTTGTCTGATGGCGGGCTCTTAGCAAACGGGCCCAAGCGCTATCAGGTTGATAACCCTTGTATTAGATGGTTTTGCCCATTCTTAGGACGAGTTGATTAGCGCTCCCAGGTGCTCGATTTGCTGGGTGGGAACAAGATGGCTCTTTGTCCGGTTGACTGCCCAGCCGTGTTCCTCGAGTGCCTGTAAGGCGGTCGCAGTGTCCTGTAGTGCCCACTCCTTGGAACATGCTCGAATGAGCCAGTCATCCAAGTAGGGTATGATGTCCAGCCCCTGTTCCCTGAGCTTGGCCACGAGGACTATGGAGACCTTGGTGAACACTCTCAGTGCTGAGGTGAGACCGAAAGGTAAGGCCTGATACTAGTAATGGTGGCCCAAGATGTGGAATTGGAGGAATTGCCTGTGTCTTTGTATGATAGGGATGTGGAGATATGCGTCCTTTAAGTCTATGGACGTCAGGTAGTCACCTACCCGGATGCTGCGTAGAGTTGATCATATGGTCTCCATTTTGAATCTGTGGCACACCACATGCTGGTTGAGTTGTTTTAGATCTAGAATGGGCCGGAGTTCTCCCAACTTCTTGGGCACAATGAAGAAGATTAAGGAGACCCCTAGCTTCTGTTCGTGAGCGGGGACGGGCTGGATGGCTCTGTTCTGCAGTAGTTCCAACAAGATACGTTGGCCCTGATGTGGGGTTGTCTTTCTTTTGGTGAGGATACAAATCTTTGGGAGATTGGGGCGTAAGACAGCTCTATGGAGTACCCCCTTGCAACCACCTCCTGGACCCACCTGTCCGAGGTTGTGTTGAACCATTGGTGTGTGAATAATGACAGTCTTTGCCCCACAGGGGGGTACGATCCCTGACTGCAAAAGGTCGTGGGGACGTAGTCATTGCTGCTTCCCCCTGTATCCTCTTCCCCCAAATTTCTGGCCACGGGCTCTGAAGGAGGACGGTTGGTAGGCTTGTGAGTACGGGCTACGGTAACTGTGGGATGCACCTCTGCCTCGAAAGGAACTGTTTTGTGGTGGTGTGTCCCTGCGGGGTTGGTATAGTCTGTTCCCACCCTGAAACCTCCGCCTCGAGGAGGGGAGGGAGGTGTATCTGGTTTTGCTCTTAAAGGTCTCTTCCTCCTCCTTTTGTTTTAGGTAGTCCTGTAGCCCTTCCCCAAAACATGCTTCCCTCTTCATAGGTAAATTTTGCAATAGAGTCTTAGATTCATTGTCAGCGCCCCATAACTTCAGCCACAATGCTCTCCTGGCGCGACAGATAGCTGTGGCTCTGGCGTGTAGACGAGGGTGTCTACTGCCATGTCGGCCAGGTATTTTGCCGCATCTAAGGTGCACTCTAAGAGCTCTGCCTCTGACTTTGGGTTGGCTTGCTCTGGAGTTCTTCTCGGAGCCACGGATTTGTGCCTGAGCTGTGTAGATGGCAGTCGTGGCAGCTTTTGCAGCGTGCCCTCGATCTCAATGCCCTTTAGCATGTCCTCCACCTTCTTATCTGTTGGATCTTTGAGAGCTATTGTGCCGGATGGTAAGATTGTTTTCTTACTGAGGGCCGCCACTTGAGGGTCGATGGTGGGAGCTTTGCACCAGATATCAGATTTTTCTTCTTGAACCGGATACATTCTGTCCAGGTTCTTCCTGTTCGGCATTCTGCCTGGTTCTGTGGATTGCCACTCCTTGTTGAAAACGTCTTCAATAGCTGGGCATACTGGGAAGGTCTCCGGGTTGGACACTTTCTGCTGTATCATGGGGTCAAGTTTGGACTCTGGCTTACTCTCCTCGATGTCGAACCCCATAATGGCCTTGATAATCTTCATGAGACCTGGGACTGTGTCGAATGAACACAACTTTGAAGTGAGTGACGGTGTAGTTTGAGGTTCCGTGTCCTCTTCGTCTGTGTCCACCCCATCCTCTTCCTCTGGGATATCCTTATCCTCTCCGGAGTCCGGGTGAGGGTTCTCTGGTACGGTATCCTCGTGATCTAGATGCTCCTCCGGTTGCGCCCCTGCCTTGTCTGGTTCCGGAAGCGCCGGTATTATTCTATGCTGTGTGAGGGATTCAAGTTTTTCCATTATCTTCAGCATGAAATTCTGCTGGCTTTCCATCATTGCGACCATGGCCTGTTGATTTTGAATCAGGAGGGAGCCAGGGTCCATCCATGTGGTCCCGCTGGGACCCAGATTGCTGGGTCCCATGGCTGGAGTTTGCTCCATGGATAAGTCATCGTCGTCGAGTAGACAGGCGGAACAGAGGGGTCCCGGAGTTTGGGGCAAGAGATTAGATTAGAAGAACACTTCTTGGCCTTAACCATCTGGTGAGAGAGAAGAAGGCAAGCCTGTGATTAGTGCTAGTGCAGTGCACTGCGGGGATCTTTTTGTCCCCTATTAATTAATATCTAAGGCAAGCATAGCCCCTCGATGCTATGACAGCGTGCGGGGGCGCTATGGGAGGGACCCCGCATGCGTGGCGTAAGACTGGTTGTCGCTATCTGGAGGGACCTCCTGCATATATGTGAGCACATGGTTCGCTATAGGGAGGGATCCATGGCGCAATGGAATTGAGGGCCCTGTAAAAGTAGTGCACTTCAACACCAGGGTCGCTATGGGAGGGACCCAAGTGTAAGGAGGGAGAAAGGACCTGTTTTTTTGCTGTGAAAAATGGGGGTCGCTGTGGGAGGACCCTCATGATGCGGACTTGGTAAGTCTTGCCCTTTAATAGAAGATCTCCTTGTCTCCAGGGCTGTAAGAGGCGCGGAGATACCTGGGGGGGTTCAGATTCCCGCTGAGCAGCGTAGGGAACGACCCGCGGTGCCGTCCCGCTCAGAGGAGCCTTGCAAATGCAGAGCTAGAAGAAAGGCTTCTCCCGAAGGGATACTCGGCAGGATAGAGCCTCAGGAGGGAACGTCAGTGGCTCCCGCCCCCTCTCCCCACTGTAGAAATGCGGGCGCGAACCACTGGCCAGAGGCTGCTCCAAGATGAGTAGGCAGCCGTCCGAAGAAGTTGGGTCCCTGAGGAGCACGTGAATGGCCCTAGCAGTCCGAGGTAGACGCCCTCCCTCTCTCTTGGAGATGCAGTCACGCCCCCCGAAGGAGGCCTCGGTCCCGCGAGGTCGGGGGAATGCCTTCCCAGGCCGGAGAGAGGTAGGCACGGCCTTGGGGAAGGGCTGGAGGCAGTAGCCAGGTTGGTCACTCCAGGGGGAGGGGCATGGTGCCACGTGGAGTGGTAGGCCAGAGGCCTCCATATGCGCTGAACGCGCGGTCCAGAAGCATGGACCCGAGGGAGGTAGCCAGCGCTCGAATTCTGAGCAGAATCGAGAAGGAGGAGGGGTGAGGCGTCGCAAGGAGAGGATCTCTGGGAGGCGGGGGGTTGGGGAAGCCCCGACTGGCGAGTTGCTCCAGGAAAAACCTTGAGGGCCGCAGGGGGCTGGAGAGGCCACGCGAGAGGCGTGATGGACCAACAATGTCCTAGTAGGCCAGATAGACCCGAAAGTGGTCATTCTCTCTTGGATTACGGGAATGCGTGAGGTAGCGATGCAACAACAGAGAAAAAACATTTAAGCAGATGAGGGAAAACAATTTTAAAACAAATTTAAACAATTTAAAAAAAACGCGCTGTCGCAACATTTGCAAAATCCACATGATAGAAACAAACTGTGCAACGAGAAAAACACATTAGAGATTGCACCGAGCATGAGATACAGGTTAGACGACTGATTTAAACAGTTAGGAATATATTTTTCGGTTGTTTCTGCAGGGTTCAGAATCCCTGATCTCAAAATAAAATTATTTTCATACACAGCTCACTACTGAGCAAGTAAAAAACCACTTCGCTGGCTCTTTCTACCCTGGAAGGGCTGCAGTTGTGAAACAGTGATATCTCAAAAACAACATAAGACATTCCAGATAGTTACAAGCTCAGAGGCCTACCTTTCTGTGTGGAGCAGACAGGGATCCCTGGTGTGCTTGTTGCCTGATCAGATGCATGATTCGAAACTGGAGAGCAGGGGTGTCTGGGACCTGGATATACTAGAAATTTGATCCTAGAGTCATGTGCATCACTAGCCTGTCAAGTGAGCTAAAACCCATGAAGTAATGTCTGGAGTGCCACGGATGCTCAACCAATCACAATTATTAGCTATTTTGCCATTGGAGACGGATTACTGCTGGTAAAGACATTTTGGGGCCGTTAAAGGTACTGGTGTGGACTAGTTGTGACTTATGAGTGCCACTGCACAGCATGTTCATAAAAAATACTTACAGGATTGGAATGCATAATTCTTCTTTTTGTTACAAGCAAAACTTTGTTCCTTAACCTTTAATCGATGCTCAACTGATGCTGCCTCTTGCCAAAATGTTGTTCTCATTTGAAAGTGATGCATGCGCTGGCTTGCCACTGGTCCAGATTTATGATTAGAAGCCTGGAAGACAGCCAGCCTGCTGACGCAGCAGTAGCGCTACCGCTTGTGACGCCAATGAGCCTAGATCATTTGAGGGCTACCCAGGTAAGGATGATTGAGTGCCTCAGGGTGGCAATACAGGCGAAGTGTAGCAGGTGGGTTAGGGGGTCGCCGATTGGCTGAATGGACGTCCGTCTCAGCCAACATCCTTAGGGGAGGAGGATAATGAGTAAGAAAAAAAGAGAAAAGTGCAGTCGTGCAGACATGACCACTCTGTGCAGCCTGGAGCCCCTGCCAGCCTAGGTCCACTTCTGAAGTTCCAACTGCAGCCTTTCCAAGGGACCTGGCCCAGCTTGAGGACCTCCACCACAGGAAGGGGTTACAATTGGGTACCATTCCAGGTGTAAGGTAAGCCCTAGCACATGGCAGGGGGGATAGAGTTGGGGCAGCACAAGGCACTGAGAGAGACCAAGCCCAGCTTTTTTTTTGGGGTGGGGGTGATGAAACAGAAAGTAGAAAAAAAAAAAGCCTGCAGGACATGGCACTTAAGTCAAAACATCTGGAGTTACTGGTTCCTGTGTGGGATGGAAATGGTTAAAGAAATAACAGAATTCATAGTCCTCATTCCTGTCAAAGTGAGTGACATATTTATGTTGAAGGCTTTGTGATGGGTAGAATACTTGTGGCCAGAAAGAGTCTGCTGTAATGTTTCTCTCCTTACTAAACTCCAAGTTTACTTTGAAGTGATTTTCACCTTTCCTAAAATGAGGCATCATCTACATTAGATGGTTGCTTACGCCTGGGATAGTCCAAATCTAACTTTTTTTAAATTATATGCACAGCCTGGATTTAGCTGGAAGGGTTCGTAGTCTGGCCTTGACGCAGGTGGGCCAACCAATCCCTTCCCTCGCTATTTCGTATGGTGCCCCTCGTGCTTGTAGAAACGTATATGACATGCAGCAAGGAAGAGCGCAGTGGCACGCCCATTGAAATGAATAGGAGTCTGTTTTGTTACTGTATATACATTATGATGGCCTGTTGGAGATGAATTAAGGCCACCGCTCAAATAACAAGGGCCTTGTTATTCAAGCGGTGGCCTTTATTAATCTCCAACTGGCCATGATAATGTGTAAAATAATAATCAGAATAGATTCCTGTTCACTATTATCCCTTCTAGCTAAATACAGGCTGCACATGTAATTTTAGAAATGTCAGAAATGAACTGTTGTCAGCATAAGCTACCATTTAATTAATGTAAGGGATACCTTAATATCAGACAGTCTGTTTAAAAATGAAATGTAGATCTTGAGTAATGCCAACAGTTTGCCTCTGCTGCTACCATTTTGTTGCAACTTTCCACAGACTGCAACAGCAGCTCAGTTACGAAATTAGATTGTATTGTTCAGTCGCATGGGGTTGGGGTAAATCAAGACATTCACCATTAAATATTTACTCTCCTTGGCTTAAAGCAGCAGTGTAACAAAATGTGGGCAAAATATTTGACCCTACCTTTTTTCCCCCACTATAAAAGATGTCAGTTATCCAGGATGATTGTCTGGATGGTAACTAGACAAAATCTTGGAGTTGAACCCAAGGTATCCTTTTTTTCTTTCTGTTTTGTTTTCATTCCTCTTTTAAGCCAGGTTTTTCCACAGTTGTAAGATAGTGTCTATAAGTTTTGGTTATTATAAAGTTATGATTCTTATGCTTTGTATTATTGATATAGGACAAACTAACAATCGCACCAAGTCATTTGGATGCAAATATTTAATTTTATGCATGATCTGATGCAACATTCAGGAATTTGACTTCTTTGCTTATAGATCTAAGCTAACTTCGCAGGGTACATTCCACAAGTGGGATAGGTGCAGTGGGTGACAGGAACTGGATGCTTAGGAGGACGCAGCTGGAAGATGCACACCTTGCGAAACAAAACTTGGACTGTTCGTTTAAACCTGTAATGTTATGAGCTAATTGTTCATTTTACTGTGAGAAACACTTTCTGATTTATATTTGCATCCTGTGTTCAGTTTGATCTCGTACCAAGTCCTATGAAGGATAATAAAATTAAGTTTAAAAAAAAAAAAAAGATTTCGGGTATCTTCCATTTTTATTTGGTGGTGAAACTAGTTCCACCAAAATGTGAGTATTTTATAAATGTTTTTAGTTTATTTTTTTCTCGAGAAAATATGTGGCCAAACTGAAAAAACATGGTGCACAGCACAGGAGGTACCTAGAAAAGTAGATCTGATTTGTGTGCCAATATTTTTATGGACTGTAGCTGAAACCTTTTGGAAAAACATTTTTTGTTGCACTGCTGTTTTGAGATCAAAGAAATCTCAGTAGTCTTTGCAGACAAAAATATTTTAGCTATAATCTTATATGTGAATTACCCCACCGAAGTATATTTATTTAAATTTTCATCACAGTCCGAGCTGCAGAGCTACTTCTACTGGTCTTGGCTTCAGATTTTCTTTCAGCTGCCTGCAGAACTGTTGTAATTACCACTGCTCAGCTAAAAGATTTTGTTAGGTAGTGGGGAATGGGGTTCACACACACTGCTAACCAGAAACATGCTGCATTTTTCATGCCTTGTTCCCACATTTCTGACCAATTTGTTTTTAATTACAGGAGAAAAGAAAGAAAAGAAACAGCCAGCAGGGGGTGACGATGAGTCCAAAGCTGTGAATGTGTCTCGCCTTGACCTGCGTGTTGGCCTTATTGTCACTGCCAAGAAGCACCCTGATGCTGATGCTCTGTATGTAGAGGAAGTGGATGTTGGTGAAGGCGTCCCTCGAACTGTTGTCAGTGGCTTAGTGAACCATGTGCCTATAGAAAAGGTAAAGACGTGTATTATATTGCATTTGCTTAATATATATAGCAGCTTGGGAAGGCCACTTACCGTGGGCTAATAAACTTCCGCATTCGCTTCCTTCCATCTAGTAACAGGCTGTTATCACTGGGTGCACGTTCAACCAGTCAGAACATTGAAGCATACCCAGAATAAAATGTGATTGACTAGTTGGTCTCCTCATATTGATCTTCCGCTCCTACCAAAATGTCCAGATATTTTGCCTGTATGGGAGCAGCAGATACATTCTGGGGGTCGTGAGACATCTAGAGCACTTTCAGTATAGTTATTTAGAGACCGTCTCAGGGAGGGGTTGTGCACCAGTTTAGCTAATGTTGAAGACTGCCTGTAGTCAGTCAGCAATTCGTTTCCTATGAAACAGCTGATTAACTGAGCATTCTACCAGTGTACAGAACAGCCATTTATTGCAGGTAATACACAGGTGGCCCCCTGAGGAAGAGGCAGAAGGCCACAAGCGCTGGGAATATACTGGACAGTGCACAACTATTCTGTGATCCACAATAAATGGCTTTCTTGCACATAATACGTATTTGGAAAGGTTATTTTCTCAGCTGTTTGATGTACCTCTTTCTACTGAGTATCCAGACTTGCTGTTAGCAAGTTTAGTACTTGCTTCCATTTATGTTCTGTGACTGTTTTTTTTTTTTGCCTTGGTCCCTCTACTCCCACAGTTGAGGACAAGGATGTCCTGACTGGGTCATCTTTCTACATGCACACGCTTCAGACGAGATGGTGAGTACCATGCCTACTCCTGCAGTGGACTCAGTAGTAGTGGGTTCACTGTATTGCCCAAATGGTGAATAGCAAGAAGCAGCAGCCCATAGGCTACAAGTGCAGTGTGTGTTGAAACAGTTTGCAAGCGACGAACATTGGCTTGTACTGTAAGGCCTGCAGCACCAGGGAATAGCACAACCTGGAGTTGGCCTAACTGGATGACTGCCAGAGGAGAGAGGTAAGCCTAGAGCCAGTCATAGAAAGTCGGAGGGCAGGATGGAGTGGAAGTCTGAGACAGGGCTATAAAGCAGGTGCTCCCTCTTGCCCTGTCTCTCCTGCAGGGCACAGTCAAGTTTCTAAACTAGATGTTCTTGGAGGCCCAGGAACAGTAGGATAAGAAGGGTTTGGGGAGCCAAGACTTCCCAAGGGACCTTCCTCCTCACCTAGGTGTGTTTTGTTCAATACCCCCTGACTAATGGAAGCACTGAGATGCTGACAGGGAAAAAAAGGTGATGTGTATCTGCTCTCAGGTAATTCAGTGTTCTCCCTAGCACCTTTGATTTGGAAGACGAGGGTTAGGAGATGAGGCCTTTAGATTTTCAGTCCTTCCTGGCCTCATCCACTGCATGACAGGGGTGCTGGATCTGCAGAAGGCTAGCCTTCGAGGAGGGAAAAAGGATCACTGTCCTCTTCTGGGGCCACAGTACTAGGAAAAGAGCCTTTATAGCCTACTCCTCTTTGGCTCAGACTTTAGGAGAGAGTGGATGACTCTGGCAAAATGGCTCTCAGTTTCTAGAATAAGTTTAACGGGAATCCTCATGCTCTTGGAGGAAGGGATCTTGAGTGCATTTGCACGCAGATCCTTTTTTTTTTTTTTTAAACTTGAGATGATTTTGATCTTATTTGAGAGTTCTTGTTTTTTGAATGGAGTTCCAGTATTTTTCCATAGGCTGAGTCAGAAATATCCACCTGTCATTGTGCACTGCATGGAGGAGGCAAAAGAATACAGTAATGTTAAAGTCCCCGTTGATGCAAGCAGACCTAATCCAAATGAGGTGGAATTCAATAACTTTTGCTTCAGTATGAATGGTATCATCCATCCATATACAAATTCAGAAGGCAGGCCAGCACCAGATAATATGGATGAAATGATTGTAGCAATCTTTAAGTACACTGACCATCTGTTCAACATTGTAAGACCAAGACGTTGTCTCTGTATGGTTGTAGACAGTACAGCTCCATGTGCCAAAATGAACCAGCAGGGCTGTAGAAGATCTGAAGCATCAAAGGTAGGAGTGGAGGCTAGAAAAGAGAAACTGTGTAAGAGAAGAGATGCTTACTAAAAGAATACCATCCTCTAGAAGATGTAAATGAAGATTTGACAGCAGCTGTGTTACCCCGAGAACTGAGTTCATGGATATGGTTGCTAGATGTTCATGTATTAATGTTGCTGATCATTTCAGCATCATTCCAGAGTGGAAAAATAGTAACACTGAATCTCACTTCGAGGGGGAGCTCTTGCAGCAGGTTACACCATAAGGACTGAAACTGGCAGGCACCAGGACCCCACAGAAAACTTTCAGCTATCGGTCTGTAGCAGGGGACTGCCCCCTGGTGTCAGCCCAGCGTAAGCCAATGGTATAAAAAGGGGTGGTTCCCCCAGCCTCACCTCATTTCTTTTTGCGCCATCGATCCGCACACATCAGCTCAATGGACACCTTCTGCTTCAGTCGACCGCCTTTTCTATCACTTTTTCAGCACTTTTTTATTTTCAAAAAATAATTCAAAGTCATCCCTTTTTCTCTGCATGTCTTCTTCCCCGTTGAGTGGCGCCAGTCCAAGTGTGCCTGTGGCAAAACAAATCCCGTCAAAAACTGTCATTCGGCCTCCCACTTCTGTCTGGGCCCAGGCCACAACACTGAGGCCTGCCAGCATTGCCTGAAGTTAAACAGCGGGGTTAGGATTTGCCGCCAGAAAGCCCTCAAATCCTTCTTGCTAGAAAAACAACTTTCTCCTATGCACCATAACATAGAAACATAGAAGACTGTAGAAGAGCACTTCTGGTTCATAGTCTGCCCAAGCGAGATATCCCGAGACCTATTGTGCACCGTTGTTCTGTCCTTCTAGACACACAACCTATCCCTTGTCAGTGCCATGTGTTTGTTCCCAGTCCTTGTCCCGCCTGTGCTTAAAGCTTAAGCTGACTTTGCAGCCACCACCTCGGAAGGTAATCTTTTCCAAGGTTCCACCACCCTCTCTGAGAAGTAATCCTTTCTGATGTCCCTATTGAACACTCCACCCTTCAATTTCCACTCATGACCTCTTGTAGTACAATTGATGTTTCTGGTAAAAGCAGCCCTTCTGGCGCCTTGTTGATGCCTTTAAGGAACTTGAAGGTCTTGATCATACCCCCCCCTCTCCATCCAAGTCCCTTGTGAGTACAATTTCAGAGCCCCATGCCTCTCTTTATAGGTGATTTCCTGAAGGCCATGTATCATTTTTGTTGCCCTTCTCTGGACCACTTCCTGTCTATCAGTGTCCTTTCTTAGGTGAGATCTCCAGAATTGTACACAGGACTCCAGATGTGGCTGGTAAAGTGGTAGTATCACTCTCTGTCCCTGCTGTCTATCCCCCTGCCAATGCATCCTTGCATCCTACTAGCCCTGCTGTAAGCCTTATTGCACTGACTTTGCTGCTTGAGGTCATCCCTAATGATGTCTCCCAGATCACGTTCCTCAATAGAGGAGCTCAGCTGGACTCCGTTTAGCCAGTATTCTTCCTTGGGTTTGGCCCTACCAGGTGAATTACCTTACACTTCTTAGCATTGAAGTTTAATTGCCATATTTGTGACCACCTTTCCAACTTCTTAAGATCCTCTTGCAGTTGTCTGACTCCCTCCATACTATCCACTCTTCCGCTGAGTTTCGTGTTGTCCACAAACAGGGCGATTTTGCCATTTATGCCTTCTCTGGTGAGACATAAGGACAAGAAGTTGTCGGGGAAGCATCACCATAAGGAGAAGCACAAGGACAAGCTCTCCGTGGTCTCCCTTTCCCCACACAAGTCCGGCTTCAGGTCCTCCTCTCGCGGGAGGTCGGACCGACCCAGCCCCCCAGGCCGCCCTCACCTCCTCCGGGCTACCTGTGGTCAGGCCTCCTGCCCTTGTACTGAGATTGGGTGGAGGCTCATCTGGGACTGCATCCTCTGTCATTCATCCCCTGAAGCTATGGCCCTCTTCACAGACTTCTGGCCAGCAGCCAGGTGATTCTGACGGTTCTTCATCGGGCAGCGGGTCTTTACCCGTCATCCATCCGGCCAAGACGTCTTCCAAGTCAGGACACAGTCTCCAGAGTTGACTCCCTGGACCAACACCGGGGTCATGAGCTCATCTCCCCTAGGAGAGTCAATCCTCTGCCCTCTTCAGGGCTTGGTTCCCTTCGACGGACCTCACCTAAGCCGACCCAGACTGGTGCCAGCATCCCCGGTGTCTGTTCCGGCAACCTCTCAGCCAGCATCGCCAGACCCTTGTACATCACTAGCCAATGACCATATAGAGCCTTGGCCGACACCTGAGGGACCATCGTCCAACCAACCGATAACACTGGACGACCGCACTCTGAAGCAATCGATGCTGGCTGTTTTCTACTCCACATGAGCCGACACCACCTCAGGGCCTGATGCCTATTCCGTTGAACCCTCCAACACCGGGTGCTCTCCTGAGCCTAGGATCCCAGTGTCTGACATCAAAGAACTCTTTTCGTCCTGATGGAACACCATTAAGGGTGATCTTCTTCCACAGAAGTCTTCCTCGCCCCCTACCAACAAACCTACACCTCCTGGGGCCCCTCCTAAACTGCCTTCTCCTACACCCAAGGAACCTACTCCCCCAGCCTAGAGAACTGACCCCATAGCTGGAGGGCTTGGATAGGGGTCATTTGGGCCATAGAGATAGGAGACACCTTTCCTCCTCCTCCAGGTCTTCAGATAGGCACAGAAGCCATTCTAGAGGATGTCGGTCCTGGTGTTCCTCCTCTAGGTCTGCTTCGTTGGAGGATTCTAGCCGCAGCTTTTCCTCCTCTTCAAGGCCTTCCCTTTTGGGAGGTGCTCCTTCGCCTCCGGATAATAAGGACACCCCCAGGTTCCCACCTCACGACCCATCTTTCATGGATGTTATGTGGCATGTCCAGACAAATATGGGTTGGGATATAGAACACTGCATTCCTGAAAGATGTTGTTTGGCCAAATACCTCCATCGGAAAGATCCTAAGACCATAGTGGTGCCATCCCTGGTTGATGTCTTTCAGGACGTCACTAGGATTGCCTGGAAGCACCCCTCTTCCTCAGCAGTCCCCAAGAAATTGGACTGTCTCTACAGAGCCCTCAGGAATGAACCATTTGGGAGAACACCCCCACGACAGGTCCAAATGGCCCAGGCACCTGAGCACCCAGCCTCCCTACGGGGAGTCTAAACAATTGAACTATCTCAACAAGTAGGTGTACTCCTCTGCCACTTGCAACATTCACTTCCTGAGTTTCCTTATGCATATGGTTCAATTTCAAAATGCCTTCTGGGAGCAGGGCATGGAGCTGTCTCAGGCCTTACCTGATGTTCCCCAGAAGACAGAACTGCTCAGTCTCTTAAAGTCTGGGTTGGACATGGGCACTCACTTTCTCCGTTCTTTGTACGATTCAGCAGATACAGCAGCTTGGGCTGCAGCCACAGGTGTCTGCATAAGAAGGCATTCCTGGCTCTGGGTCTCTGGTTTCTCCTTGGACATCCAGGCTGGCATTAAGGGTGCCCTTTTTTAAGGGATCCTGATCCTATTCGGTGAGAAATCTGAGAAAATAATTACTCTGCTCTAGGACTCTGGTAAGGCTATCTGGTCCGTGCACCCAATGTACTGGTCTAACCAAAAGCCATTTAAGCATCAGCCCTTTTGTCGCTCCTCCGGTAAACAGCCCCGAGGACAGCAGCGAAGTTCCTTTAAACGAAAGTACACCCCTCAGAACCCAGGAGGCACCGCTCCCAGGGACACCAAGTCATCCCAGGCTGCCCTGCCTACCCTAGGCACCACTCTGCCTGACTCCCTGCCTGACCCCCTTCCCCCAGCCGAATCTCTGGTGGAGGCGGTGGTGGGTCACTTCTCCCTCTATCTAGAGGGTTGGAGCATGATCACGTCAGACTGTTGCGTCCTGCAACTGATAGAGAAAGAACATACAATGGAATTTCTAGAGGTGCCACCAGACATTCCTCCTCTGCCCTCTCGCTGTTCCCCATCCCACTTAGCCCTAGCCCTCATCCAAGAGAAAATCCAGGCACTCCTTTCCAAATGGGCCACAGAGCCAGTCCCAGCTTCCCAAAGAGGGAAGGGCTACTATTCCTACTTTTTCTTGGTTCCCAACAAAACCGGAGTTCTACACCCTATCCTGCATCTCAGCAGTCTGAACAAATACTTTGAATACAAGAGGTTCAGGATGAGTACCCTTTCAGGCCTGATCCCTCTTCTTCATCAAGGGAACCGGCTTTGCTTGCTGGACATGCAGGATGCAAACCTTCACATCCTGATCGCCCAGACCTTTAGAAGGTTTCTACGGTTCCTTTTCCAGGGGCACCACTACCAATTCCAACCTCTGCTGTTCGGCCTGTTCTCGGCTCCTCGGATATTTACAAAGTGCTTTCCAGTAGTGGCAGCGACCTTAAGGAGGAACGGTCACCGTGTCTTCCCATACCTGGACCACTGGCTTCTCACAACCCCATCCAGGGAAAAACTGTTACGCACAATGGAAGACACCTTTACTTTGTTCCGCAACGTGGGAATCACATTAAACCTTCCAGAGTCCTCCCCATGGCTGATCCAACAGTTACAGTTCATCGGTGCGTTACTGGACACCGTCCAAGGCAAAGCCATCCTACCTCCGGACAGGGCGGATCACCTCCAAGCTCATGCTTGGGAGGTCTCCTTGGCTTGCCTGGTTCCAGCCAGAGTGGTCCTCAGGCTTTAGGGGTAACATGGCAGCAGCCATTGCACCTGTTTCATTGGCACGGCTGCACATGAGGGTGACCTAATGGAACTTGAGAGTCCAGTGGGATCAATGCATGGATGACTTGAACCAACTTGTGAGAGTCTCTGAGCCAGTTCAGAAGACTATCCAGTGGTGGTTAATTTCCTCCAACCTCTCTGGGGGAATGCCCCCTTGAGGGAAGCCTCCTCTCCAGTCCCTGACCATGGATGCCTCTGGCCTGGGCTGAGGAGCTCACCTTGCAGGCCGCTGGACCCAAGGTAGGTCTCCTTTGGAGAAAGCCCTCCACATTAATGTGTTGGAGATGAGGGCAATCCTCTATGCCATGCAGGTTTTTCACACCGATCTAGCCCTTGGCCATCTTCTTATCCAGACGGACAACATGTTGGTGGCCTTTTACATAAACAGACAGGAGGGAACTCATTCGTATCCCCCTATGCAGGGAAGGTATGAGGGTATGGTACTGTGCCATCGAGCACCAGCTGGAACTCTCGGCCGTGCATGTTCCAGGTGTCCAAAACACCTTGGCTGACAACTTAAGCCTGTCTCGGTCCAGAGCTCATGAGTGGGAACTTCTGCAATCAGTAGCAGAAGAGCTGTTCGAAAGATGGGGTCGGCCCATGTTGGACCTCTTCACAGACCCACTCAACACCAGATTGCTCAGTTTCTGCTCGCTAGATCCAGGGCCTGGTGCGTTGTCCCTTTGTTGGACAGGGAGTTTCATTTATGCTTTTCCTCTCTTCCTGCTAATTCAGAGGGTCCTTCTCAAATTGCAGACAGAGGAAGCGGACATGATCTTGATTGCTTCCTGCTGGCCTCGACAGATTTGGTTCCCTCATCTTCAGCAGCTGGCAGTGGATCTCCCACTCCCTCTTCCTCTCAGCTCGCACTGGCTGTCCCAGGAGAGAGGGACTCTAGTCCATCCAGACCTCAAGTCACTGCACCTGCATGCATGACTCCTGCAGACTTAGCCATCACCTGGTTTGGGGTTTCCCCTAGAGTAGCAGAGGTCCTTGTTGCTGCCAGAAAACCCTCTACTAGGGCCACCTGTGCCATGAAGTGGAAGTGGTTTTGCATCTGGGTTTCCACCCATCACCTTGATCCATTTAGCTGTCCGGTAAACTCTGTCCTCTAGTACCTCCTTTCTCTTCAGGACTCTGGTCTTAGGTGTCCTTCCATTAAGGTGTATTTGTCTGCTGTTTCTGCATATCATGCACTGGTGCAGGGCAAGGCTCTTGCCCAGTTAGATTTACCCTGCACTTTTCTGCGAGGTATATTGCATCTGAAACCTCCCATCAGGAATCCCATCCCTCCATGGGACCTTTTTGTTTCTTTTGGAGAAACTTACTTTGCCTCCCATCAAGCCTGCCACAGATTGCGAGCTGCACTTTCGGTCGTGGAAAGTGTTGTTTTTAGTTGCCGTTACTTCAACTTGGAGGATTTGCGAGCTCCAGGCTCTGATATGCAAAGAGCCTTATTTAGTTTTCCACAAGGACAGGGTGTCCTTGAGTTCAATCCTAAGCTTCTGCCTAAGGTGGTTTCCAAACTTACCCTCAATCAGAGCATCCATCTTCCAGTTTATTATCCAGAGCATTAAAATCGAGGGGAGGCTCTACTGCACACTCTGGACGTTCATCGGGTTCTTCGTTATTATTTGACTCATACCTGGGATCTCAGCAAATCTGATCATTTGTTTGTTTCGTTCGCCCCGAAAACTTCAGGGGCGCCTGTTTCTTAGCAGACTTTAAGTGGTTGGTTCACTGCTTCATTTAATGCTACCTGAAGTATGACAGTCCTTTACCAGGGTTGGTTAAAGGCCATTCTACCAGGGGAATTGCTGCTTCCTTTGCATCTTTGTGTAACGTGTCGGTGGCAGATATCTGCGCAACTGTCACTTGGAGCTCAGTTCACACTTTCATTAAGCACTATAGTTTGGACATTGCCTCCAGGTGCAAGACAGGCTTCGGACTCAGTGTCCTAAAGGGCCTACTTTCATGAGGATTCCAGCTTTCTGCTTTTTCCCTCTGCCCGTCCATCAAGGGTTGTTCTTGTACTGCTTGGGACTCTGTCTTTATGGTGTAACCTGCTGCAAGGGCTCCTCCTCGAAGTGGGATAGTACAGTTACGTAAGAACTTATTGTAACAGTAGATCTTGGGGGTGAGGATATAGCATGCACCAAGCAGGAAAGGGATCTTGGGGTTATCATCTCTGATGACCTCAAGGTAGGGAAACAGTGTGACAAGGCAGCAGGTAAAGCAAATAGGATGCTGGGATGCATAGGCAGGGGCATCACCAGCAGGAAAAGGGAGGTCATAATTCCACTATACAAGACACTAGTGAGGCCCCACCTGGAGTACAGTGTACGGTTCTGGAGACCATACCTACGTAAGAACCGAGACAGGGTAGAGAAGGTTCAGAGGAGGGCAACAAAGGTGGTGCATGGATTGCATCACAGGTCCTGTGAAGACAGGTTGAAGGAACTGAACATGTACTCCCTGGAGGAGAGGAGGGAGAGAGGGGATATGATAGAGACATACAAGTATCTTACAGGGAGGAACAGGGTGCAGAATACACTATTTTCAAGCGAAAACATGTTCCAGGACTAGAGGCATGGGATGAAGTTGGAGGAGGACGATTCAGAGGAAGCGTGAGGAAGAATTTCTTCACAGAGCAGTTGGTGGACAAGTGGAACAATCTGCCAGAGGAGTGGTGGGGGCTGAAACAATCACGGGATTTAAGAATGCATAGGATAGACATAAAGGAATTCTGGAGGTCAGGGGTAAGGGGCAACAGACTTCTAGGAAAACATAAACTGAACTTAAAAGCTCAAATGGGCAGACTGGGTGGGCCATAGGCCCTTATCTGCCGACAATGTCTATGTATCTATGTATCTGTATCTTCGAGAAGAGCTCTTACAGCAGGTACTGCTTTCTGTCCCTCCTTCCACCTGATATCTGCTTCTACATTGTCGGCTAATTTCATGTACTGTATCTGCTCAGTTTGAGGAACCTCCTCGGTTCTTCAATCCCTTCCTGTGCCGGCATCTTCGGTGGGAGAACTCAGGTGGGGCTAGTGGACCACCGGCTGATGTTGGGGGTGGGCCGACATCAGTGGGGCAGTCCACTGCTACAGACTGCTAGCTAGAAGTTTTCTGTGGTGTCCTGGTGCTTGCCGGCTTCAGTCCATATGGTGTAACCTGCTGCAAGAACTCCCCTCAAAGATGTACTGTTACTGTAAGTTCTTAAGTAACTACTTTTTGTCTGATGCTAGCATGCTTGGCAAAGGGGAACACAAAATCATGGATTACAACAGAAGACTGAGCTCAACCAAATCATGACCCCAGTAAAACATGAGTGCTTATGTAGAGCTGATGATGATCTTGATCTTGTTGTGCTGGAGTTGGCTACCCATGAGCTGTAATTAGAGAGGAATATAAGACATGTCAACCTAAATCATGTGGTCCTTGTGGCCAGATGGAGCACAAAGTAAAGAACCGCAAAGATTTGCCAAGTGAGAAGCAAGGAGAGCATGTACAGAGAAGATTTTGACATTACTGTATTCATTTGCCTTCTCAGCCATGCACTAATGAGGCAGAGCCACAGGGAAAAAAAACAGATTTTCTAACTCTTGCAGGAGTAGTCATGCGGTACCTCTCTTAATGTGTGGTAAAGACAACATTAAAAGCACAGTTGATTGCTTTTAGGCTGTCCATCTTGGTGGCACCCACTGAAGCAAACGTTACAACAGTTTAACAGACTCGCCCATTCAGGAGTGTAGTCACAATTTCTCATTTCAACGAATACATTGTATCAAAGGAGGCTTTCATAACAGGTTCATCATTTCATTATACAGGTTCAAAATCTAAATAAAGAGTAGTTGCCCGACTATATTGTGGCAAAACAGTTCTCGGGCAAGCGAGACAGAACAGTTCTCTGTCTCCAAAAAGTGCTGTGCAAAGACACTGTGCAAAAAGAGCTTGTGCAGATTTGTTTTCAGACCTTTTTACTCTTTTTTTCATTTATGGACAAGGTACATCCCCTTGTTTTCTGTCCCAGTGGGGGTTATCCACTTCTTTTCCTCTCATAGCTTTTCTCCTTTTCTGTGTCTGATCGCCAGGGTGGCAGGTAGTCCTGTCATGTTACTTGGACCATCTGACAGAAATGTCATGGTGGCTGCTTAAAGCTACACCCTCAGTATTCTTTCTCTTGTCTTGCTGTCTGACCCATTTTCATAAGGAGTCTGTTTTTTATGTCTGGTTTCTTTCTGTTTAGATTTTACTCCTGTGGACCCCAATAACCAGCTGATATTCTAATTTTTAAACCGACGATACTGATAAAATCTGGCACTGTGCAGGGTGCGCTTTGCATCCCACTTAGATGCAGGATATGACTAAACTGTATTCTCCCATTGGCAGTACTTATTTGGGTGATTTGCATCTTCTGTGCATTCCCTCCTTGCTCCCAATTTTATACTTTTGAACATTTAACCCTAGTTCAGTGACATTCCTTACCGCAAGAGGTGTGGCTTGGGACTAGTTTGTTTTTTACATAGAATGCTAAATCACTGATATTCTGGAGGATTCCACCAATTTTTTTTTATGTCCTTTCAAAATGATTAAATAAAAAAAAATGTAAAAATCTGCCACCTTAACAAGTCTGTTTCCATGGGAACTGCACATGAGACTTAGTAGAGTATGACTGTCACACACAGGGCACTGAGTGGTGTGATTGACTGGATGTGCTCCCTCAGTCTATAATTGTTACTCAAGTTTAGAAGATCTCAACAAACGTGTGTAATGCAGCTATCTTGCTCACAAAAATCACTTTGAGGTGTGTTTAATTAAGAAGGTCACCATAAGTGAGGTGTGGCTATTTATAAAAGGGTGAGTCCATTACAGTACATAAAAAGAAAATGGCAGTTTAGTAAAATTTATGGTGTCGGGGAATTCATTCTAACAGAGTTCCTCTTATGAGAAGGCCATTGTGTTATGAATTGTGTTGAGTATAAACAGATGCAGTTCCAAAGCTTTCCAAGCGATGGCAGTAGCTCTTCAAGTGTGGGCAAGTTTCATTTTTACACCTACAAATTACCAGATTTAAAAAGAGTGACACTAACTTTTAACTTGTTTCTTTTGTTTTTGGGTGGCGGGGCTTCTTTGTTTTTTTGTTTTGTTTTGTTTTTGTTTAAAGCAGTAAGAATGGTTTAATGCAGGGAATCATTTGATGCAACTAATGGGTTTGGCTGCATTCTGATGAGCTCACACGCATCAAACTAACTTTAACTGATTCTGCCCTGAAATTAGGTAACCAAATGACACTAATACCATATAAGATGCAGCCAGAAGGCAAACTGAACATAGGGATACACACACACAAAAAAGGAAAATGTCAGAGTGGTGAAAGACATACCTCAGCAATCCATGTGGGTCAACCTCCCACACGGTACAAGGCTGACTCCTTGCTGAAGCCAGAGGCAGCAGTTGCACACAAAATGGACAAGTTTTGCTATTAACTGATTTAGCAGGGAAATTCTTTGCATTTGAGCAAGGCCTGTTGGCTTTGTACCACTGTGCTGGCGACACAAAAGCTCGAATAAGAGGTGTGAAGGACCACGGTAGTGAAGACAGTAAGGAGGTAGTGAGACTGTGTTGAAATTAGAAGGCTGTGTTGAGAATTTAGAGAACCAGTCTCAAGGAACACCTTGTTGGTTATGCCAATTGCAGAGGGTGCTGAAGGCCCAGCTATTCGTCAGTTCCTCCTCAAGGACTGCCCAAGTCCGTCATGGTTTACACAACTGAACGAGCCCACAGCGTCCTCAGAGTCCACCCCACTCAACAGACAAGCTCTAGCCAGAGCCAATACAGCTGTTGCGAGCTTGTAGAGTTCCAAACAGCGAGCGCCGCCAACTGGTGACGACACAACTGTGCATGCGCTGTATTTACGTATGCATAGTTGCGGTGAATGGCATTCTGCCATTCGCAAGGTGGTGCTAGTGGAACTGCGCATGCGCTGTTCTTGCCCCCAAATGCGGAAGTAACAGCCAAAATGGTGCGGCTGTTACTCTGTAGCATTCGATCGTCGAGGAGTGTTACAAGCTCTGTTGGACTTTTGGAAGGATACTTTCAAAAGTCCAACAGAAGGTGCCACGATCGGACGTTTTAAGGCAG
This sequence comes from Neoceratodus forsteri, assembly GCA_016271365.2. Classification (NCBI taxonomy): domain Eukaryota; kingdom Metazoa; phylum Chordata; order Ceratodontiformes; family Ceratodontidae; genus Neoceratodus; species Neoceratodus forsteri. Next base: position 456,913,663 of record CM057453.1, on the reverse strand, counting down.
CAGATTGCAAAACAGCTGTAGGCGTCGCCCACAGCCATAAAAAGGCATATTATAATTCCAGTATTATTACATTTCCAGGTTTAAGTTTGTACAACAGCATTGTATATCCCACCTTTGGCTGCCCAGTGCAGACTCTAGAGGTAATTTCCAAACCCTGCTCACCCACTTGGACAACTAGGAAGCCTGAAATTCTACATTTTTAATGATATGAGCCATTCATTGCACCAAATACAAAAGGCTTATGCCTGCTGATATTAAAAATAAGCTGTGAGTGGGACAGTAAGATGACCTAACAATAATGCATTGCTCTGCCATGCAGATGACATAAGTTAATGCTCTGAGCCCAGGACACTACATATTGAGTGCCAGGGGCTTGTTGATCACCCGTCACAGGCATGTTTTGCTTCTGTGAGGGAAGGGGTGTACCTTACCAGTGCACGACTGTGCCCTGGTGGCCCAAGGGGAAGAGAGTCATGGTGGACAGGAATGTCAGACACCATTGGGTATCACCTATTTATTTATTTATTAAATTTTGGTGACGGGTAGGCCCACTGAGCCCCGAAGGTCCCTTTTTCAGGGGCGACCTGGGAGAACAATACAAGTTATGAGAATGAACAAGGACATAAGGAACATTTGAGGCATTGTGAGTTACATCATGAGGTGGTTACAGTAAAGAAAAATAGTGGATACAGGCATGGTAAAAGAAAAGCTGTGGATACAGGCATGGCTTACAGGCACGGTAAAAGAAAAGCAGTGGATGCAGGCGTGGGTACAGGCATGGTTATCATCATGACATGTAAGCAATTGGTAGTACTTTGCATATAGTTTATTCAGGGGTTACACGTGGCCTCTGGCCAGCAGTCTGCATAAGGCAGGTAGTAGGAAGGTTAAGCTAGGAGTTGGAGAGGAGGGGAGTACCTTGGGAGCTTTAAGTGCCATGACAGTGGCATGCGCTTGAGGTCAGCAGATGGGACTTAAGCCTGGTGTGGAAGTTCATGAGTGAGGAGGAGGCCTGGACCTGGGGAGGGAGCTTGTTCCATTGGCAGGCTTCTTGGGAGGAAAAGGATCTTCCACCAGCGTTTGTCCTTACTCTAGGGACTTCTAATAGCGTTCTATCTGAGGTCATTAGGTTCCTTGTGTTGTGCTTGAGGGTTATGGTCCTGGCAATGCTTGGCGGAGCGTGGAGTTTGAGAAGCTTGTAGGCCTGGACAAGCAAGGGGTGTTGGAGGCGGGCGACCAATGTGGGCTAACGAAGATTGGCCAAAGTGTCACAGTGGTGACGTCTCAGGTGGTCTAAGGTTGCGAAACAAGCTGTTTTATTATATAGGGTTTGCATCCTGGTAATCTCTTGTTTAGCCATGCCCTGTATAATCGGGGCTGCAAAGGTCAGGTTGGGTAGAAGGACGCTGGTAGCTATGGAGAGCTTGGCTTCAGGGATGAGTTGGTTCCTGAGTCTGTACAGGGTGCCAAGTTTCCGATGTAGGGTCATGGTGACCTGGTCCACGTGTACCTCAGCATTCTTTCTGGTTGTCTGCCATTGGACAAGGTGACGTCTGTGTCCCACACCAGGAAGTCAGGGACATGTGACCACTTGACTGGTGGATGGCTTGCCCTGCAGTCCTACAGCTTGCTGCTGTATTGGTGCAGACTGCAGGGAGAGGGGGTTGGGGTCCAGTTAAAGCCTGCTTGATTGGGAGGGTGAAGTTTCTCTCACTCGCCCCCCACCCACCCTCTGGAGCCCTTGCTGAAATCTATGCCCCTGCCCATCCTGGAAGTCTTCACTCCAGTTTCACCCAAGTAAGTATTGGCTCAAGCAGAGGGAGTGGCACATCTTGGACCCTGCCATGTGAAGGCAAGTCATGGACGTACCAGTCTATGGAAACAAGGAGTGTGTGGTTCTCCAAAAGCTCGGAGGGGTATGTCCTCTGGCCCATCAGGGCCACCATGGGTCCTGCCGGGTCCCGATATTTTTCCTCGTGTTTTCTCCTGCACCCGCACCTGTGCAATGGGCGCAGCAGCTGTCTCCACCTCCACGGAGGCAGCCAAGCACCCTGGGCACGGGCCGAACTCCTCTTGTTGTGCTGACGCACACAGCACAAACTCCCCCAAGGAAGGAGAGCAGTCCTGCGGACGCTCAATCCTTACCGACCCCGGCCGACCAGAGTCCGTTCCCTAATCCGGGTCGCCGGCATGGTGCGAAGTGTAGCGTCCAGTGCCTCAACCCTCAGCACCACCGGGCCTCACCAAAAGCTTCTTAATTGGAAGAAGGGGTTCTCAAGAGATAAAGGACATCTCAATCTAGGCAGTGGAAGAACTGGGGATAACAAGAATATGAATATATATATATATATATATATATAAAGAAAAAGCCCAGAGGGGTAGTGCAATGATGGTGCTAACACTTCCTACACCAGGAATGAACTCAAGTTATCCGAGGCTGTCCAAGAAAGGGCAGATGGAGCATTTTTTGGACTGCTCTCCTCTCTCTCAGGTGGGAAGGGTAATTCCTCCTGCAGCATGCCCAACACACTGTAGATGCTTGATGTTGCAGTAGTAGAGAGGCTCCAGTAGGGGTGGGACGCCGGTAGACAAGACTGCGTCATTGCTCATCCGGCATCCCAGGGGTGGAAACGGGGGAAGACTCTTTGGCTGCTTTGGCATTAGGGGTGGTCCTCTGCAGGCCTGGCACCACCGATCAGGCATCTCATAACCTGTATCCTTCTCTGAAGGAACTTGGCCAGCTCCTGCGGTACAGCCACGAGGGTTCAGTCAGGGATGAAGCTGACAATGCGTAGGCCCTGGGGATGGTGTGTGACTAGGCTGGTAGGGGCTATCCAGAAGGAAAGACCAACCAAACAAGATGAATAAGCATAAACAGGGTTAAACAAGGGGGAGACTTCCGGTAATGTCATACTAGGGAATAGCATCATGAGTAACAGGCTCCGTTCCACCGCCACTTTTAGAACATCAGACTGCCAGTCTACACTTCTGAAACTGCCCAGATTTCATGTATCAAGGTGCAGCACAAGATTGGCGGGGGGGGCGCAAAAATCAAAAGCAGCTGCACAACAAGCCCCTGCGATTTCTCCAGTGCAGAGTCATCTCCAACAGCAGGAAGCAGCATGGCCTCCTCTCCTCACTCTCAGCCACTCCAGTCTCCACTAAACTTCACCAAGCAGGATATTAAATAGTTGGTATAGCATAGCAAAACATTACGCAAAACGGGGTAATGCTAACCATTTCCCCAAATGCATGGCAGTAGGCTGCTATGCATTTTTAAAGGGGGTCCATGCAACAGTGGAAAAATTAATAAAAGTATATATATTTTCTTAAAATGTTCCTAACCATTCTGTGCCAAGTGCTGTGCATTTTCACAGCTAATTAGCACTTTCACATGTAAAACTGCTAAACAATGTTTTCAGCTTATTTAATACCCTGCCAACGAGAGACTGTTAAATGAACTGTTGGCATTTTGTACAGACGTCCGTGATTCCCTCACGGGTATGTGGCAGAAGCTTGATACCATAAAGACTGAACAGTGTGAACCTCAGGCGGCTGCTACCACACTCTCAGACCGCTTGGATCACATGGCGGTTCTTCTGCTTCATCTTCACCACTGTCCAGTGCAGATTGAACTAAAAATACAAGATATGGAGGGTTGGGCCTGAAGAGAGAAACTTAAGTATCTGTGGGGTCTTGGAAGGCCACAGAGGGCCCAAAAACCACAGACTTTGTGGTGAACCTTCTGTAGTCTAGCTTGCAGTTCCCTACTGCTTTGGATCTGGAGCTCAACTGGTCCACAGAGCTCTGGCCTCCTAAACCTTGTTTGGGGGGGGCGGGGACTGCCCTCATTCGAGTTTATATAAAAATGTGTTGGTTATGCCATAGAGGAACAGGTATTATCCCAAGCTTACAGACAAAAAAAGTATTATTCCAAGATCGGCAGATTTACCTCAGTAACAATTATATGTCTGCAGTTCAGCAAAAGAGACAGGCATATGCCCCCTACCTTCGAGTCCTTAAGCAGGTGAATATTACATTCCAGACCCCTTTCCCCACAAATTGAAGTGCAGTTTGCTGATGGAGAAATCCTTTCACACTCCTAAGGTGGCGAAGGCAGACTTGGAGCACAGGAGTATTGTTGTACAACTCCTTGCTGTCCCCACAGTTGGCCGCGGTTAGCCAGTAGAAACAGCTGGTCCTCAACCTATCCAACACTGTGACCACCTACTAATTACACTAAAATTGCTATCGCTGATCACTGTGCCAGACACTCCTCGGCAGCTCTGACTCAAATAAAGGCACTCCTACAGCAGTTTGAAAGATGCCTTCACTAAGCTGCAAGCACAACAGTCAGATTCTGCCAGAGTGGTATTTTGCTTTTTTTTTTTTTTTTTTTTTATGGCTTAGCAAACACTTCTCAGTTCGCAAGATGGAGCGACTTTGGCTAAGGCAAAGGGTGGGGAGTGTACCCTCTGGGCAGGTCAACTGGGGGAGTGCAGAGATCTGAGCATCGTTGAAAGGCTGCAGGTTTACCTGAGCAGTTCACACATAGCTGGCAAGTGGGGGAGACAGTTTTCAGGTCCCCTGCAGAAGCCTTTCTTCACCCCTGCACTCAAAGTGTCTACTGTCCGCTCTTCAGCAATGAGGGGGGCACATGGGGTAGTTGAAGTCTACGCCTGCTACAGCGTTGACACTGGCTGGCACCTCTTTCTGGCCTGCCTGGCATTACTTCTCTGCAGTGTCTTGAGGGGCTTACTTATTCAGGACTGCAGTACAAAGTTGGCGATCGCTTGAATTATAGGTAGTCACTTGCCAGATATTAAACTCCATCAGTCTTTTCACTATCATTAGCTAATGCTTACAGGGACCTAGGGAAAGGTTTGAGGGCGCTTGCAACTGCTGCCCCGGTCGCCTGACCAGGGGGATCGAACCCCTCTTGCCACCATCCGTTGATCGTTCCCCTGACTGCATTCCGTGGGAGTACTGAGAACATTATTTTATATCTGGGGCTGGATACTAACTATACTAACTATGGAGCAGTAACCCCTAGTGACATTTTCACCCCTTATCACATCCGCGATGGCACTCTTTCTACACCAGAATAGAAATAGGGATGGTATATCTGGCTGTCACTTATCTATGAACTTTCCTTGCTTGTGAAAGTTAAACACACAAAAAACTGCACCTTGGTTGCATGGTGAGCCCATGTATTGCAATCAGACTACCTCCCCAGCAGAGCCATACCTTTAGGCTCTTCCCAGGGGTTCAGTTTTTAAGGGTCCCATGCCTTGGAAGAACATTGTGTTATAGTGTATGGTGGAACGTCGTTCTCCACCGAAATCCATAGTTGTCAAAACCTTGTAGTCGCACACTAGTGACATTCGCAGTGCAGCAGAAGGATTTTTTCTACTGCACTGCGAACGTCACACACTGTGTCCTCGAACAGCATTTGACAGGGCTCACTCCATAGAAAGGACACATAGCAAAAGCAGCAATGTCTGCGGCAGTACTAATGTTTAGCGTTAAAACGTTCAAAATGTAAAGTTCTTTTTTCCTTCTAGTAACCCAGGAAAAATGTTTGGAAGCAGAAACATGCTGTAGTGATTTTGTTTCCTCAAAAAACGTCGTTCCACCATACACTATAAAGAAAAGTGCATGGGGAACAGTTGACAACAGGGCATCTTTCACCTCATTGGCACTATGATGACGGATTACCTCTTGAGCTGCGCCTCGAGGTAATCCAGTCATCATAGTGCCAACTCGGTGAAAGAATAGCCCTGTTGTCACCTGTTCCCCATGCACTATCCTATATGTTCATCACCCTAATTGGGTTGTTCACCATGTTAACTCTGTTATCTATTCAAGGGGTAGCCTGGTAGATACTCCAGTTTGTTGATTAGTGTTTGTTCTGTAACGCTTCACACTGTCAGTGGGTAATTATTACAGATGGGTTATGTGCACCCGTACTAGGGGAAATGGCACAACCCAAGGTTGTAATCAGGATAGAATCCTGGGTACCTGAACATTCCGGACAGCAGCAACTCTCCAGTTTTTGCTGTGTCATTAATGAAGAAACAAAAAGTTACTCTGAAGACAATTCAACTTACAGCTTTTGAGGCTGCAATTCTGTTTAGCAGGTTGGGGCTACCTGGTCACAGGGAGGAGGACCCCTAAATTAAAATCATGCCTGTTAAGCTGCGGCTTTCAAATTGGCTAACCTGTCCTTTCCTGTTTCCACTGCCTGTGCTTGGATTACAGTCCACATCTGCCACACAGCTCAGGGGTGTATATTTTAACAGTTCTACGATTTTTTAAAGAAAAAAAAAAAAGGTGCCTCAAGTAAGTACCTATCTTTTCCTGGGGGTTTTAAATTAGGGGGGTTCCCTCTGTCTTTGAGCATCGGTACCCCCCCAATCTCATAGGGTCACTGTGTGCGTGCATGCGCGTGTGTGTTTTGCCTGGCAGGTGCTTTCTTTGTACTATTTTTGTGGGGACTTCCCCCTTTAATTTGGCTCTCTTATTAGAAGGGACATTCCCCTTTAATTTTCCTCAGCTATTGAAAGTGTTAAAAAAATAAATAAAAACCTAACTGGAGCGTGAGCCTTTTAAACTCTGGGTAGGATCAGTCTTTTCTACAACTTAGTGGGCTTCTATTTTTACAGGCTATATGGTGGTTTCTTCTTGACTCCATTGAGCCACGTGGCTTCCTGACATTTTTTTTTCACTTTGCCACATCCATTGGGCTTGCACCCTTTTTTGTTCAGAGGCTTCCTTTAACCTCGGCGCACATTTTGCGCACTTTTGTTACCTGCGTGCCCCCTCCCAACATGCCAGCGTCATGACGTCACGCATGTACACCTTTGGGAGAGCACCCATGCCTGCACTTCTCCTGTGCTAGATGCAGCAGCTCTGTGTTTGTAGGTTTTTTCAGCCTGCCTGGCTGTTCGCGTCCACACTACTGGCAGCTGGTTCAGTGGATAGGGGTATTCTTTTCAGCTCTTTGCCCTTTTTCCCCCACAGTTGGAGGTGGGGATCGCGTCTGTAGGCCTCTGTTTTTTGTGGCAAACTTTTGTCTTTAACCTTGGACGTCTGCAGGGCTATTTTCCTTTGGCACCATGGCTTATCAGAGACCTCCAATTTTCAAAAGATGCAAGACTTGCAAAAGGGTAACAAGACTATCTCCTCAGGGTTCCTATTGCCCCCCCCCCCCCATTGTGTTACTCAAGATAACATGTCTCTTGCAGCTTGCAGTTCCCCCTAGTCGGATCTCCGAGTTTGGGGGGGGGGGTGCACCTATTGTACTAGCTGGCAGTAGCAAAGCAGAATTCTCTTAGGAGAGCATTTGGGCCCCGATGTTCCGCAGGACATCCCATCAGACACACTGATCCCAAACCAGGCCCCTCAGGTTAGGGCGGGCCCACACAGGGATGTCCAGATGCACCAGAGCAGGACAGGGCTGCTAATATAGATCTGCAGGCAGACCCTGACAATACAGAGGGTCAGGATGAGTATATCGGGGATCTTGGGGAAAATTCTGACCCAAAGAAGTTACTTGATGATGAAGACAAACCCTCTTAGGAGGAGGAGGAAGGGAAGTGGACAGAGCCAAAGAGGAGGATTCCTATCCCTCCCCTTTTAGAACACAGATCTTTGTCCTATCTGATAACAGAGGCTTGTAGGACATTACAGCTGAAGGAGGTGCAATCCATGAAGGCATTAGATGTCAACCCTATCCTGTCCATGTCCTCCTCTGCTCCAAAATGTTTTCCAAAGACTTTATTCACTGTGACCAGATTATTGAACAAGAATGGGCATCTGGAAACCAAAGAAAATATCAGCCAAAAACCTAAAGTACAGTGTTTACCTTTTTTGGAAGAAAATACCTGCAAGTAGGAAACCCCGCCTCTGGCAGATAAGGTGGTTAATAATTCCATCAGACACACCATCATTCCTATGAAAGGGTCCTTGGCCTTAGTGGATTTACGTGACAAGCAAGTGTATGCTGTGTGCAGGAGAGACCGTTTGTGTTTAATGGCGTAAACCTCCACACCTCCTATGCCTCCTTTATTGTTGCCAGAGTCTTAAACTTGTGGGTTACGACCCTGGGCAGCTTCGTTCCCCCAGATTCAGAGGAGGTGAGCATTTTGCAGTTGGTATCTATGGCCTCCACCTTCTGAGGGAGTGCCACAATGGAGAACTTGTGCGTCTCTGGCAGGAGGGAGGAAGGCTAAGTAGGGGGACGAGGTAGCAGAGGTGGAAATCACAGCAGAGAGAGTGAGGGAAGCCCTCAGGTCCCTTAAGACGGAGAAAGCACCGGGGCTGGATAAATTAATCCCAGAGTGCTGAAGGAACTAGCGGATGTCCTGACGAAACGTCTGGCGGAGCTTTTCACCATCTCTCTGAGGACAGGGTGGGTGCCCCATGACTGGGAGGTGGCGCATATAGTGCCTATCCACAAGGGGGGATCAAGGGAGGTGGCAGAGAACTACAGGCCCGTCAGCCTGACATCGGTGGTGGGCAAGGTGATGGAGGACATTGTCAAGGAGAGGCTGGGGGGGGGGACCTGGAAAAATCAAGGTGCCTGGACGATGGACTGCATGGATTCATCCCGGGAGAAATCGTGTCAGACAAACCTTGTGGAGTTCTATGACTGGGTGACGAGTGCCTTGGACCTGGGTAGACCAGTGGACGTCCTATTTCTAGACTTCAGCAAGGCATTTGACACTGTTCCTCATGGGTGCCTGTTGGATAAGATGGGAGAAATGGGGGTTGGGAACCAGATGATCAGATGGATAGGCAACTGGCTCCAGGACCGGACTCAGAGGGTCGTAGTTAGCGGGATAGTCTCATCCCCAAGGAGGGTCATTAGTGGGGTCCCGCAGGGTTCAGTCCTTGGGCCCCTCCTGTTCAACGCCTACGCCTCTGACATAAGGACAAGTATCAGGAGTGAAATGACTGGGGGCGGTGGTGGATGGTGAGGAGGCGAGGGTGGCCCTACAGGGGACCTGGAGGCTCTGGAAAGATGGTCTAGAAAGTGGAAGCTAGGTTCAATGCAGAGAAATGCAAGGTACTGCACCTGGGGGCCAGAAACCCGGGCCAAGTGTACACCCCGGGGGGGGGGGGGATGCTACAAATCTCGATGGCTGAGAAGGACCTGGGGGTGGTGATGCATGTCAAGATGAACAACTCGGAGACTTGTAGGAGGGCAGTGACCAAGGCCAACAGGATGCTGGGATGCATCGCTTGAGGGATCACCTCCAGTTGGAGGGAAGTGATACTCCCTCTGTATAACTGCTTGGTGAGGCCGCACCTGAAGTACTGCGTGCAGTTTTGGAGGCCACACTTAAAGAGGGACATTGAACTCCTGGAGAGGGTCCAGAGGAGGGCAACCAAAATGATTTGGGGCTTGGGGGACAGGACCTATGGGGAGAGGCTCAAAGAGCTAGATATGTACACATTGGAAGAGAGAGAGGACGGGGTGGACATGATAGAGGTCTTCAGGTACATGAAGGGGTAAATAGGGAGGAGCAGTCAGGGTGCTTGATGGAAGGGAGAGCAACTAGAGGCATGGGTGGAAGCTGGAGGGGGGAGAAAGGAGGAGGTGCTACTTCACTGAGAGGGTGGTGGAGCCATGGAATGCGCTGCCCAGGGAGCTGGTGGAGGTAGAGACGGTGGAGGGGTTCAGGAGGGGGTGGGACAAGTACAGGGGAAGGGTTCTGGAAGCAAAATCCAATGCAGCGAGAATATCCAGAACTGGGAAAGGAGAAGCCAGAGAGGGAGAGGGAGGGCAGCAAGGTCGGCTCCCAGGGTGGGGGCTGACCAAACAAGCAGACGCGAAAGACCGTTAGGCCTATTCTGCTGGCATTTTAGTATGTTAGTATGTCAGCTCATGCCACTTATCATGTTGTGTCCTATGCGAGGTGTGTTGCTCCAGCGTAGGGTTGCTGATCAGGCTTCAAAGACCAAGCTGTTTAACTTGGCCTTTGAGAGATGCTTGTTTGATTCTGGCTTGGATGATATTTTGAAGGATATCCAGAATAAAAAGAACCACCTTCCAGTGTCGGAGCAACAGCAGAAGGCCGGTTCAGCTCCAGAAGGTCAAGGTGGCGGCTAGCAAAGGCAGTATTGAGGTGTTTTTTTGTTTTTTTTTGTCCCTTCTGGTACTTCGGGAACAAGAGGAGTAAAGGATCCTATTCTGGTTTCAAGAGCAATAGTAGCAGAGGGGCTCTTGCCTGAAGACGCAACAGAGGCCCAGGGCGAAAAGCGGGCACCGCACAATGGGGGTGAGCGGGCCCATCTCTGTCTCTCTTCCCTTGGTGGAAGAGAGCACAACGTTTACACAAGATGGTCCCAGATAACATTGGGTGCTTGGGTTCTGAAAATTCTGGCTTTAGGTTATGCAATAAAATTTTCAACAATTCCCTCAAAGGGGTGTTTTCTGCAATCCCCGGTACCAGAGGACTCCATGAAGAGATGAGCAGTATTACAGACGCTGGGCCACTTCATACACATTAGGGCAGTTGTTCCTGTGCCTCCCATTGAACAGGGATTCTATACGATTTATTTCGTAGTTCGTAAGAAGTCGGGGGGGGGGGGTCATGTCTACCGTGGATCTGAAACACCAAAACAAGTTTGTTCACCACATGACCTTCAAGATGGAGTCCTTATGTTCAGTCATCCGGGCTGTCCAGGCGGGGGATTATCTAGTATTCGTAGAGCCGAGGGATGTGTATCTTCACATCCCCATCCAACAATCTCATCAGAGGTTCCTCAGGTTCACAGTTCTAGGACAGCACTTGCCGTACAGGGTGCTTCCATTTGGACTGGCAACAACTCACATTGTTTTCTGGAAGGTGCTCATAGTCCTTGTGGCTCAACTGTGGTAGGAGGGCATCATGTCTGTTCCTGCCTGGACAATCTCATTCAAGCACCATCTGTGCCACTGGCAAGGAAGTCAGTGACCAGGTCTCAGGAGGTTTTGGAGTCCCCCGGCTGAGTGGTCAGTCGGGAGAAAAGCTCTCTCGAGCCGTTGCAGACCCTGGAGCATCTGAGAGCAGCATTCAAGATGGACAAGGGGAAGGTCTTCCTCTCGCCAGCCAGGATGTTGAGAGGTGTTAAGTGGCTGAGGAGCCAATCATCAGGTTCAGCTCACAGTCTTTGTGGATTCTGGGCCTCATGATGGCAACCATGGAACTGGTCCCATGGGCTTGCCTTCACATGCTGCCCTTACAGATCGAGTTGCTGTCAGCCTGGGATCCACCCTCAGAGGATTATCAGGGCAGGATCCCAATTTCACCACTTCTGAATTAGTCTCTGAGTTGGTGGGCAAGTTTAGAGAATCTGAGCAAGGGTCACCCTTGGAAGTCCCCCCAGAGCTGATTCTGAGACCCAGTGCCAGCCTGTCGGATTGTGGAGCAGTGCTGGACCACATTCCCATTCAGGGGACTTGGTCAGTGCAGGAACAGCACCTACACATAAATGTTCTTGAGATGAGGGCTGTGCACGTCCCTGTCCTTCATTTTCAAATTCGTGTGCAGTCAAAAGCCATGAAAATAAGGTCAGACAATGCTGTCACGGTGGCATGCATAAACATCAAGGTGGCGCAAAGAGCAGAGAGATGCTAAAAGAAGCCACCGGTCTCCTGCTGTGGGCAGAGAAGAATATTCTCTCTCTGTCAGCAGTTCACTTAGCGGGGGGTTGAACATTCAGGCCGATTGGTAAGCCCAAGAATGTCCATCCATGGGAGTGAATGTTGAACCCAGAGGTGTTCAACCTTCTGTATTAACGGTTCAGTCATTCTCAGACCAACCTGTTTGCCTGTAGCCAGAATGCGCAGGTACAGCGGTACTTCAGCGGCTACCAGAGTCCACAGGTGGAGGCAATGGACAGCCTGTCACATGCGTGGAATTTCGGCAGAGAGTATGCCTTCCCTCCTGTGCTGTTTCTCCCCAAGGTCATACGCAAAATAAGGCATTCAAGAAGAAGTTTTCTGCTAATAGCTCCGGAGTGGCCCAGAAGACCATTGTTCTCGGAGTTGGTGAACCTAGCTCAACGTGCACCGTTTCATCTTGCAGTGCGGAGGGACCTTATCTCATAAGGCCCCATTCTGCATCCAAATCCGGGAGCGATGCAGCTCGTGGCCTGGCTCTTGAAAGGAGGAGACTCCTTAAACAGGGTTTCTCTTAAGAAGGTGGTGGTGGACATCCTTATGGCTTCCAAGAAGAATTCAATGTCAGCAGCTTATGGACCACCTTTTCGGCTTGGACCAGGGAAAAAATATCCGTCCTTCTAAAGCCACAGTTCCACAGATTTGGGATTTCCAGCAGGAAGGAGTGGATAAAAGTTTGGCCTTGAGCACCTTGAGAGGTCGGGTGTTGGCCCTTGGAGCGTCCTTAGGCTCATCCTTGGGGACTAACCAAGAGGGTATTCATTATCTGCAGGTTGTTAACAGAAGTCGACCTCTGTTTCAATCTCCATTTCCTCCATGGGATCTGAATCTGGTCATAAATGCCCTTTGTAAAGAGCTTTTTGAACCACTTTTGTCTGTACTGTTGGACATGCTGTCCTATAAGGTGTGTTTTTAGTTGCTGTGTGCTCAGCCAGGAGGATTGAGAGATCCAGGCTTTGTCTTACAAAGAACCAAACCTCGTCATGCATAAGGACAAGGTGATGCTCAGAACAGTCCTATCTTTCATTCCGAAGGTCCCTACGGCCTACCATGTGAACCAGGAAACCGGTCTCCCATCTTTCTGTCCGTAGTCTACTAGCCCAAAGGAGAAGGAGTTGCATAAGTTGGATTTGTGACAGGCCGTTAGGACATACCTTAGATGGACTGCTGAGTTCTGGAAATCAGATAGGTTGTTGTTTCTTTTTGGAGTGGCCAAAAAGGGACAGAAACCCTCCAAGGCCACCCCAGCTAGGTCGGTGAGGGTCTGCATTGCCAAGGCTTATGTAACAGAATAAGAGGACTCCAGCTCTCAACAAGACTCACTTCACCAGGGCTATGGTCATCTCCTGGGCGGAGCAAGGCATCGGTTTTAGAATTGTGCAAGGCCGCTACATGGTCCTTCATCCACACATTCACCAAGCACTACAGATTGGATGTTCAGAGTCCTACTGTTGTGGTCTTTGATCACAGAGTTTTGCAGTTGGCAGGTAAGTTCCTTTTTTGTACCTGGTTGACATGTGGGACAATATTCTTCCCACAGTTTTTTTATGGGTATTGCTTCTTAGAACTCGTCTGTAATGGCTACTCATTGACAATGTGGAATACTACAGAAAGAAGAAATGTCTTCATATTTACCGTACTTTCTTTTTCTGTTAGCTCCAACTTTGTCAGTGGGGCCTGTCCAAGAGCCTTGCACTTGCGGGAGAATATTGTCTGATATGCCAGTGCTGGGATGTCCGTTGCTGTTTTATAAACTCTGATTGCAAGTCTCTCTGGACATCTCTCTATAGTTTAACTGCTGTGCTTGTGTTTATATAGATATACCAAAAAAAAAAAAAAAGCAGTTCCACACTAGAATGTTGATTACTAGCACGCAGATTTAACAGTTTCGAATTTGATGTTAACCAAGGGTGCTTTCTTTGTTGTAAGTCGGTGCTTACACTGTATACAGTCCTTTTTCCAGTGTGATCTGTTTACATTAAGGCCTTTGATAAGTCTGTTCTAGTTTATTTATTTTTTTTTTGTTGACCGGGTAAGTGCACTAGACATATTCTTCCTATTTTCAGGCACAACCCGGGGAGGGGGGCACAGATGAATGCTAATTGGCCTTGAACCAGATTAAGCTGTTGGTGGTATTTTTAGTGAATGGGGGAAATTTGGTCAGGACACAGGGGAAATTCCCCTACTCTTTTCGAGAAGTGCCATGGGATCTTTAAATGAACTGCCACCAGAACAGGCAGATGGGACCTCGGTTTAATGTCTCAAGTGTCAGTATTGGGATTTAACCCAAGTGCCTGGTGTAGGGATAGAACCCACAGTCTTCTGATCTCCCAGCCTCAGAGGCGAGTGTGCTACGTGCTGAGCCACTGACACTGTTGGTTTGATGCTGCAGGACCTTTCAAGACATTAGAGAATTGGAAGATGAGCCTTGCTCCCTTACCTACGCCTTCTGACGAGGTAGGCAACTGTTTATTGTATTTTATGCTGGCTAAAGTCCTATCTGTGTAGGCAGCTGCTTTGTGTGCTCTCATGTTAAGACGACTGGTATGATTTTACTGATATATTTGTTTCCATATTTAGAGGTACTGCATGGAAAATAGTGATTGGAGAGTTGCTGCTGTCCGGAATGTTCACGTGCCAAGGATTCTACCCTGATTACAGCCTTGGGCTGTGCCATTTCACCTAGTAGGGCTGTAGGGGTGCACATAACCCATCTGTAATGATTACCCATTGACAATGTTTGAACTAACAGAAAAGGAAATGACAGTTAAGTATGAAGACATTTCTTCTTTCTTTGTTATACTGTTTCTACATGTAACCTTCTTGCTTTTATTTATTACTAGGTAGACTGAAGCACTCTTTGGGGAGGGGGACAATGGGGGGGGCGCTTCTACAACTGTGTGTCTAGGTAATGCATCTTGGTTTATGGCCTTCTTCACAATCTAAAACATGGTACAAATAACTAACTTTATTTCTTATAATGTCATTCGGGTCCTTAGCCTTATTAAAAGGGCAAGGTTGCTCCAGATGCTTTGCTGAGAGAAGGTAGAGATTACCTTTTTACAAGAGACTAACCTCCCTCAAGCAGAGCACCTCAGATTTTGTAAACTTGGGTACAGTAGATTGGGATCCTCGTCTCATGGCTCTGGATGGCGGGGGTATTAATCCTAGCACATACTGGCTTGCCCATGCAAGTAGACTGGTATGTCAAGATAAGGAGGGTTGTAATGTTATAGTAAATGCAACACCCTTGTTAACGTAAAAGGTCAGCTAATCCTAGGAGGCAATTTGAATACAACTCTGAACCCAGATACAGACTCCTCTAACCTCTGCCTCTGTAGGCAGACGCAATTAAACAAGTATCTTAAAGCTGTTTTGCAACAGCTAGGCTTGGTGGATATATGGCATCACCTGCAGCCCCATCAAGCTTCATTGGAAGCTGTCCTTTTGGTCCGCCACAGCAGCAGCATCCTCTCTGATCGTGCTCTAGTCTTGATGGGGTTGTGGCTCCAGAAGCCCTGAAAGAATACACACTGGAGGTTCAGTGTGGCTTTCCTCCGTGATGTCTCTTTTCGCACACAAGTTGAAGAGTGACTTCCACAAAGTCTCCAGAACAGTGCCGCTCAGGAAGTCGTCTTGGCCATATTATGGGGTACATTAAAAGTTATCCTGAGGGTAAAATTGGTAGCATATGCCCCCCATCAGCGTAAACAGTGGGAGATGAAACTGAACCAGTTACATGAGTCCCTCCAGACCATCCAGCAACTACATACAGTGTCCAAACAGACCCAGACTGTTAACCAAGGCATTCAGGGGATTTTGGATCTTCGTGTAGAACAGACCTTTCTTTATACATAAATCTTATTTTTGGGGGGGCAGGAGAGCATGGGTTTTAGCTCGGCGCCTAAGGGCCAGAAAAGCCAGAAGTGTATCACATAGTGTAGGAACCCTCACACACATGCCCTAAAGCATCACCATGCTGATATCCAAGATATGAAAAGGTTCTACCAGCTGTTTTACATGGCAGGTCCAGAAGCCAAGAAACAAACTTCTTCCTGTCCTCCTTAAACCTCCCCAATATTTCACAGGAACAATCCCAAAGTCTACTCCGCACTATCACCCAGGAAGAGATTGATTTGGTGCTTTAGAATTCTAAAACAGGGAAATGCTCAGGCCCCCTTGGGTATCCCGTAGAATTCTGCAAAACATTCTGGAGACCTTTATACCTCTTCTTCTCCAAGCCTGCTAGTCAATACAGCCAGGAGGTGCTCTGTCACCATCCTGGAAATATGCAACTATTTCCGCACTCCCAATACCAGGGAAGGAACACACTCAGTCATCCTCCTATATGTAAGTCTCCATCTTAAACTACAGTTATAACATTTTTATGGCCTTTTGGGCAGCTAGGCTGGAGTCTTTAACCCATCATAGCGCGATGGGGACCAGGTATGATCTGTATGACACCATGAGGTGCACGACAGTGTGTGTCGCACACTGTTGCTCTTTGAATATGTACTCACTGGCAGCCAGAACAGAGAGAAGAGATATGATAGAGGCCTTCAGGTTCCTTAAAGGAATTAACAGAGTGAACTGCAGGGAACTGTTTAGCCTGAATACCAATTCGTGGACACGAATGGAAATTAACAGAAAGTAGGTTCAGGAGAGATGTGAGGAAGTACTACTTTATGAAAAGAGTGGTGGAACCTTGGAACAGTCTGTCAGCTGAATTGGTGGGTGCAAAAACAGTCTGAGGATTCAAGCAGGGCTGGGACATAATGAGGGGAATAGTGGTTACCGGAGCGACAGGACCAGTGAGGAGAATAGAGAGAGGATGGGGAAGGTTACTACTCTGGAGGATCAGTAGTCTCCAGGTATTATAGGGAACTTGGACAGACTGGATGAACCGCTTGACTTTTTTTGCCGTCATTGTTTGTTTCTATGAATGTACCACAGCTTGGCCAATACCCAGTCCTCGTCAGCCTTGATGTGGAGAAGGCCTTTGCTCATGTGTCCTGCCCATTTTTATGCCAACCATTGCTGGGCTTTGGCTTTTTGAAGGAGTGGGTTGAACTGTTAAAATGCATTTACCAGGCCCCTCAAGCTCGTATCAGAGTGAATGGCTCCTTGACAGAGAGCCTGTCTTGCTGCAAAAAGGTACAAGGCAGGGCTGTCCGCTATCCCTTCTCCTTTTTACCCCTGTATATATGGAGATCATGAAGGAAACAACTGTTGAAAGTATCAAACTTGGAGGGAGGGAATACAAAATCTCACAGTTCACTGAAGACATTCTGCTCACACTGCTCTCCCTAGAAACCTCCCTCTTGAAGGTATGGGCAATTTTAGCCACATTTGAAACCCTGGCTGGCTTTTGTTTGAATGCATTAAAAAATGAGGTGCTCCCCTTAAATTATACTCTCTTACAGACTACGAAAATGCACTTTCCCTTTCACTGGAACTGTAGTGCTATTAAACACTTAGGAGTAAACATTCACAAAGCAGCTGGATCTATTAGAATTACTTAAAGGAAAACTCCATGTTAAAATCAGAAAAAGATATGTAGTAGTCTTTTTTTCTGTGTTATAACCAGTTCCCAGTGTTTTCTTTTCCTCTGGCTGTGATAGATGTTTTTTCTAACTTTCCCTAACTGTTTTATTGCCCTTGGAAGTTGCCATTCTGGTTTCTTTTATGGCCTCTTGTCCCAGATAGTCTTCCCAGAGTGCCCTTTGGTGTGATGTCTAATTGCCCCTGCAGGAAGCCAGTGTCTTGTTACAGGGTCTGTCACAGCTCAGCCACAGAGAAAATAACTTCTTCCAGAGAAGACACACTGCTAAATTTTGGGTGAGTGTAATCATTATTATTTTTTGATATCAGTACCTTGTCCTGCTATGTTATGCTGTGAGTGTGTGTGTGTGTGTGAATCATGTCACTGTTTACTCTATTCCTCTCAGTCACTTTCAGTTTTTGCACCAGTACTAAGTAGCAAAAATTGAACATCACCTTATAGATTGCAACATAGCAGGACAAGGTACTAATATCAAAAATAATAATGATACACTCACCCAAAATCTAGCAGTGTGACTTCTCTGAAAGAAGTATTATCTTTGTGGCTGAGCCTGACAGACCTAAATTTAAGGGCATAGCTACATCACTGTCACATGAGCCAGTGTGCATCGTAGGAGAAAGAAAGCCAATAAACCTATTTGTGATGGAGATCCCCAGGGGTCATACAGTTAGCATGTTAATTTAGGAAAAACTCCTAATAGCAGGCAGAGGGAATGACACACTAGGACTTCACATACATATTAAAACACTCTATGTAACGTATGTTTTTGCACATTCTGGGTGGACTTCTCCTTTAACTCTGAACGATTACCAGTGCCATACAAAAAGATTTACTGAATTGCTCCCAGGTACCCTTTGGGTTTTTTAACTTATTAAAAGTAATGAGTAGAATATATTGCCTCGCATCATTTATTTTTTGCAAACTCTCCCCGTTTCCAATGAGAATGTACTTTTAGTCATGGGACAAGTAAGGATTAACCCACGAGAAAGCATGGGTCTACTGTGGTATTAATCCATGGTTGGGGGGGTTGGACCACGAGGCCGAAGGCCGAGTGGGTCCAACCAACCAACCATGGATTAATACCACAGTAGACCCATGCTTACGAGTGGGTTAATCCGCTTGTAACATGGCAAAGTATGTGCAAGGGTCACATGTATTAGTACTATTACATATTACTTATATTAAGAGGGCAGTGCTGTTAAAACATGAGTTTGCTACCTCTCACTAATCTGTGTATAAGGGTCTGTGCAGTTCATGCCATGCGCGTGCACCGTCACGATGTAACAGCTTTTACACTGCTGATGTGTTGCTGTGTCTCTGTATCCGAGGTGGCTGAAATATGCACAAAGGCTACCTAATGTCCTCCCTGTGGGTTATTTCTTTCCGATGTGTCTCTCGGTCTCGCTTTCCGCTTTGGTGCCAGCTGCTCTGTTGTTTTCTCGTGCTGCACTGTGGGTATCTCTGACGATCTGCTTCGTGAAATTCTTGGCAACCTATGCCTTCCAGTACCGTAAGATTTCATGTGCAGCGACAAGTGTTCGTTAAGCTCCATGGTTTTGTGTTGAGGCAACTATGCGCGTTTCTTGCTGATACGTGCGGTGCTTCCCACCGCAGGTTTCCTCTTACAGAATCTTTTTTTTTTTTTTTTCTGAAACAGCACACTGAAGTCGTCACTTCCCCCTAAACGACTAACTTTAGGGCAGATGAGAGATCCATTAGGACTAAGGATTCTTCATTCATAGTAAGCTGTCAATGCTGTCGGTTTATCACAGCCCCACGTAAGAGCCCAGAGCTGTAGTCTACCTGCTGATATACTAGAGTAAGTCCATGTAGGAGCATTATATGTAGCTCCCCTCCTCCTCGAGTCCCCACTTCGAGTTTGTGCACTATAAAAATGAAGTTGGCAAACTTGTGGGCAACTAAAGGGCATCCAAAGTGTGCATATAAACAACCGCTTCCTCTCAAAACTTTAAAATAAATACAGTAAAACGTATTACCCTTACGTTTGGTAAAATTTGTCTGGTCTTCTGCTTCGGAACCACCCACCATCACTCTCACAGCCCGCTTATAGGTAGTGATCACAGTTGTCGATACACTCTCGATGAAAGCAAAGTGTTCAAGGACTGCCTAGAAATTCAGTCGTACCCTTACCTGTGATGTCTTTCCCTCGCTGCTCCGCGCTGTTCTGTGGTGCGCCCCCCCCCCACACTGTTGCCGACCTCTTTCAGTTGCGCGCTCCCGATGCTAACCATTGTCTACTATGGTATTAGACCATGGTTTCGACTGTACCAGTTAGTAAGTTTCCACATATCTGACTCCTTCATTTCGTTGCTGTTTCTCATGCCATGTTACAAGTATATTTCCTGCTTTATTTGGGGAGGGGGTGTCCTCAGATAAAATATACAGTGTTGCAGCTCCCAACCAGTGGGGTGTTGTTCAACCTTCCCAATCTTTATAATTATGCAACTGCCTCACATACCTCTGAATTGTCTGTGCCTGGAGTGCAAGAACCTATAATCCACACTGGAACTTCATGTGAATGACCTCTTCCCCCTAGAAAAATATCTCCATGCATCTACCCCCCCCTCCCCCCGGGCTGTATTCCCCTTTCCAGCTGTGGTCTTCCCAAAGGTAACTTGAGCATGGCATACAGAAATGCAGAACTCCAGCATGGTCACAGTTCGCTTGTTGACTGTGGCGCTTCCACATATACAAGATTGCCCCCTAAATAGATTGGACACTTTTTCACAGGAGATGGAGTAAGTTGGACCTGACTTGTATGTGTCAGATAGTGGATAAAGCTTCTGTGGTTCAGTTTCAGACCTCGTAACAGGCTTACTCCCTCCCCAACAGGGATCATTTTTGTTATCTACAACTTTGCACATTTCTAACTCAAACCCATGGGGATAGATTAAAACTACCAGAGAAGCCAGGGAATTTATACAGTATTCTGTCTAGAGCCCAGAAAGGGGAACTCTGGCAACATTTAATACAGCACCTACACAGAGGATTGAAAGACTTCACTGGGGTCTCCTTGGGCCCAATTCAGGACTGCTGGAACAAGCAGCTGGTCACAGGTCACACTCTTTACCTCCTGCTTACATATGCCTTGCTGACTGTCAGAATTTCCCCAGCTCTCTATCTCCGGGAGTTTTCCTGGAAGTGTGGAGCCAGATTTTTCCGAACTGCAGTCCAGGCAGAATTTATTGGCCAGTCCTGGAGACTCTGTTGGCAAGGTTGTGGTGAACTCACTGCAGACCAGATGAACATATTTTGGGCAAGCCTGTTGCTGGACCTTTACTGGCAAGCCATCCATAATGAACTGGAAGAAATATTTGGAGATGTAATTCGCTGTCTCCTTCATTAGTGCTGTTCACTATACTACCACCTGAAAAGCACCTATGGGAGAACACCTATAAATTACTATTGATACTGTTTGCAAAAAAAGGTAATAACCAGATTATGTTTGAGCTCTGTGATACCTACCTTAACAGCATGGTACAACTTAACAGCACATGTATATAGATAGCTTTATTTAATAACACCTAGCATACCTTTGATTATCTTTGGCAAAGATGGACACTATTACATGGACAAGGGCCCAATCTTCGTGCTATAATCAGCTGGAGGTCTATGCTGGCCCTCCATCCTCCCTCTCTTTGAATTTCATGTGTAAGACCACTAACTACTGTTAGAACAGTGTTGTAATACTAGAGCGCTACAATATTAAATGTAACCAGATTGGCATTCTGATTAGAATAACCCTGGTATTAGTTGATTTTTCTTTGTCTTTATGTAATTTACTTTAAAATGCATGTAAGTTCTTGTCACTTGTTTATCTCTGTACTGTCTTCTTGTAAAATTGGAAAAAAAAAAAAAAATTTACAAACAAAAAAAAAAAGGCATATCAGAGCCAGAGGTGGTGTCGGCTGTGATCTAAGGAGGAAGAGACTCCCAAAACAAGTCTCTTGACCTTTCCTTCTCTTAACAGAGCTGCTTCATGAGTAACTATTGTGTTGTTAAATGTATTGATATATATTTAGATCTGTTTTGTTAAATTGTGAGTGTGGACTAAAAACACGTTTTGAATATTAAGGTTTAAGGTCGGCCATGTGGCGCTGAGGGTTGAGGTGCTGGAAACCACGCCTCAAGCCACGCCGGTGACCCAGGTTCAGAGATGGACTCGGGTCGTCCGGGGTCTGCAGGGAGGAATGAGATTGAGCGTCTGGAGGACTGCTCTCCCTTCCCGGGTGGGTATTGAGCTCGCGATTTCACCAGTGGCCCCCAATGGAGATCGGGAGCCCTGCACAAGCGTTGCAGATGTTAGGGGGGCATAGGGGTGGTGGATATCAGCACGTTGGTGCTTGGACATCATTGCATGTCTGCACTCCAAGGGGAGCAACACCAAAGGAAAACCCCAGTGGAGGTGAAGGAGACCCTGGGGGCCAATACCCACATTCCGCTGCCGAACCAACCCTTCACCGGATCTCCTTGCCCAGGACTGTCCCTCTAATTTCAGAACGGCCGCCAGGTAGGTGAGGTGGGCCCTCCCCTGGGGGGTGATTCGGGGGGGGCTGGATGAGTTTGTGGGACCGGGGAGGGAGACCAGTAGGAGGGTGGTTTCTGGCTGGAAGTGGAGGCAGAGGTTGTATGGGTACTCTGTAGAGATGCCGTGGTTCCTCCGGAGCAAACATTTTCTCTGTTTATTTTTTTTTGGTGGGGGGGAAGGGTTGTTTAGTACTGTGTTAGGGATATATAGAGTAGACAGCTTATATCTTTACACCTGTCTGTACAAGGTTCTATGATTAGTGTAGTCCTTACAATAACCTCATATTCTAACCCCAAGGAATTGCACAGTATGATTAAACTAATTCAGTCAGTCTTCAGTGTTAAACTGCCTCGGAGAGATGGAATTTATGATGGAACTCTGACTGGCACATGCCAATTTCAAACTGCTGCCCTTAGTAGCTGCTACACTCTGAGTGCTCAGATTCTTCACTCCGCCTGTCAGTTAAGACGCCTCGGAGAGCTCTCCTCAACTTTCTGCTATTACTTGTTTTGGTCATTAAGTAGTCTTTTTACTTATTTTTAAATTGCTGCCCTTATAGTTAAATTTAGTATAGTTATTTGAGTTAGATTTATTTGTTTTTCGCTTCCTCATCAGTTTCGTGGAACTGAGGAGAACCACTGTTTTGGAGGTGTTTACTTATTATTTTGTCTTTAATTCACTGTTTATTTACGGTTCCTTTCGGGTTCTGTATAGTTTCGTAGTTTTTATTTGTTTTTATTTTATTTACGGTTCTTTTTCCTGTCAGGGAACCGCTAAGCGTTTGGTTCCTTTTTTTAAATTTGGGGAACCGATCATGTTTGTTTATATTTGAATTTATCGATTCGAGGAACCGATCCCATTGTGTAGTAGTGGTTTAGCCCTTGCTGTGCACTATATCAGTCCAAAGTTCCTATATGTTCTAATTCTGTTGCCAGCCTAAGGGCTAAAATATGACTAAATGTCAGAAGTCCAGAAACCTAAGAAAAAGACAAGACCCTCTGGTTTTAAAAACTGTATTAGTTGTGGTCAGATAGTATACAAAGCAAACAGGCACGACCTCTGCATTTTCTGCTTAGTAATTAGTCATAGTTTTCTAATTGTGCTATCTGCAAAACTTTTTGCCCAAAAACTATTTAAAAAAAAAAAAAAAAGGCTAAAAATTTAGAACATAGCTACTTCTGCAACCTCTTCTGAGGATGTCCCATCTACCTCCTCTTCTAAGAAAGATAAAGACAGGCCCATAGAATCAGTGGACCCAAAATCCACAGAAAACAGACACTGGTAAAACTAAAAGGCCCGTGGAACCAGCCAGTTAACTGGTTCCATTAAGAAAAAACATAAAGAAAAACATGTCTCTGCACCTCCAACCAAGAAGGCTAAGGAGCTCTCAGCAGACAAGACACCTGTGCCCTCTGCTACATTGCTAAGGTCCTGCAGGCTCTACAAGCTGTGGTGCCGGTTCCACCAGTTCCAGGGTGACAGGAACCCATGTATATCTATGACATTCCAGAGGAAGAAGGGGAACCCATTGAACCTGAAGGATCCCCTGAACTGGATTTCGGTTCCCCACCTAGGGTTCCGGAAGATTATACGTCGCACTACTCATTTGCAAAGCAGATGATAGAGACATTGAATCTCCCCTTACAGGAAACTGAAGAGGATGGAGAGGAAGCTGAATTCCTGGAGATGGAGAGGCTAGCACCAACTAATTGCTTAATGCACCCCATGCACAAATCCCTGAGGAAATCTGTGCTGCACATTTTAAAAACCTCACTAGTATTCCAGGGGTGGACAAAAAAGTTGATGAAAAATATCAACTGGACGGGTCCACTGCTGCATTCTTGTTTCACCATCCAGGTCACCAGGGAGTGGTTCAGGCAGCAGCTTGTGACAAAGCTAAATTACCTATTTTATCCCACCCTCCTGACAAAGATTCCAAGAAAATTAATGGGATGGGGAACAAAGGGTAGTTGACTACCTCACCCCTTGTGAAACAAGCAAACTACGCGGCTTACGCAGTACAGTACCAGAAGGCCGTATGGAATACTGTTCTGGCACTTACGGACAAAGTCCCAGGTGAAGTGGCAGTGGACCTGGCAGATGCTGCTAGGGCGGCACTGGATGCCACCAAGTATCTGTTCCACATGGCTGTGGACGCTAATGATATTGCAGCTAGGTTCATGGCTCCATCTCCATGAGAAGGTTTGCATGGCTTAGGGCCACGAATTTGACCCAGGACACACAGACCAAGGCAATGGATTTTCCTTGTGAAGGTGACTCCCTTTTTCAGGACGAAACCGAAGCCTGTATGAAAAAGGTGGAGGAATACAAGGCCATCTGTAGGAGCAATGTAGCCAAGGAAAAGCACTGTACTACTTTTAGGTCTCAGTGCAGGGGTAGGGGATCCTATTCCAGGCCCTTTTTTCAGGCACAAGCATTGCTAGACTACCAGCAACCCAGGTGGTATTTCAGAGGTAGGGGCAGGAGGTCCATGAGATGGTCAGCCCAGGTCCCTCAAATACAGTCCCAGCCAAAACAGAATCCCTGACTGGCTGGTACAGGTCACCTCCCCCTTACCAGTAGGAGGCAGATTGACTCAGTACCACCACTCTTGGCATGCCATCACCACGGGCAAGTGGGTCTGGGAGGTAGTGAGTCAAGGGCTGTCTCTAAGTTTCAAGTCCCTCCCCAAACTGAGAGCCAGAAACTTTGCCCCGGCAACCTCTGCAGACAAAATCCTCCTGGAGACAGAGGTGGCAAACCTGTTGGCAATCAAAGCAGTGGAGCCCGTACCCTTGCTACAGAGGGAAAAGGGCTTCTACTCAAGGTATCTCCTCACTCAGAAGACAAATAGGTACTGGAGACCTATTCTGGATCTGCGACTCTTAAACAAGCATATGCTAAAACCAAAGTTGAAAATGGTGGCTCTGGTTATGATCATCCCCACACTGCAAAAAGGGGACTGGTTGATATCCTTGGACCTAAAGGATGCACACTTCCACATTCCCATCAGACTGAGCCACAGAAAGTACCTGAGGTTCAGACAGTCCTCAGGACACTACCAGTTTGCAGCAATGCCATTCGGCTTAACCTCGGCCCCCAGGGCATTCACAAAGTGTCTGTCCGTGGTAGTGGCACACCTAAGAAGGGAGGGAGTGACCATGTTCCCATATCTGGAGGATGACTAGTTGTGGATCAGTCCCTGCAACACACCAGAGAAGCTCTGGACCTTACCAGGAGCACATTAGAGTCTCTGGGAGTCGTCATAAATCTGCAGAAGTCCCAGCAGGAAACAGTACAGCTTCTGTACTTCATTGGAACAGAGCTGGACACCAACCAAGGCAGAGCATTTCTCCCCCCAGGACAGGGTGAACAGTATCCTGCAGTTGGCAGGATCATTCAAGCTAAACAGACCCAGGTCATCAAGAGAGTTCCTACACCTGCTGAGCCACATGGCAGCTGCAACAGCAGTTGTTCCAGGATCCAGATTTCAAATGAGAGATGTACAGTCCCACTTGCGAGCACACTGGTCTCAAAGAAGAGATTCCCAAGCCAAGTTTGTGCCAGTCACGAACACACTCCTGCAGGCCCTGCAGTGGTGGTTGAAAAGGGAAAACCTCAGGGAAGGGATCCCTTTCCTCAAAGAGCATCCTTCAGTGGTACTCGCAACATATGCCTCCCTGCTAGGGTGAGGGGCACACTTGCTGGACCTAACAGCTAGTGGAACATGGTCCCCTCAAGAATCACTTCTCTACTTAAACCTGTTAGAGCTTAGGGCAGTATACCTGGCTCTTCAGACATTTGCCCCTCATCTACGAAACAAGGTGGTATAGGTCAGAACAGGCAGTACTACCACCATGTACTACATCAGCAAACAAGGAGGAAACATATCCACTCCTCTGTGCACAGAGACAATGAATCTGTGGAGTCTGGCCTATTCCCCTCCAGATGTCTCTGTCCGCTATCCACCTTCCAGGGAAGGACAATGTCCTGTCAGACTCCCTCAGCAGGAAACCGCCAGGAGCATCACGAATGGGCACTGAATCCACAAGTGCTACAGACAGTATTCAGAAAGCATGGCACACCAGAGATAGATCTCTTTGCCTCAACAGACAATCAGCTGCCACAGTTCTGTTACAGACCTCCCAGCAAGGGCATAGTTCCCATGGATGCACCTGTACTGGATTGGTTGGGGAGGTTCTTGTATGCCTTTCCCCATGTTGCTCAGAACCCTGGTGAAGCTTGGGTCACAGCCAGCAACAGTGATACTGGTGGCACCAGACTTGGTGAGACAGCCGTGGTACTCATTCCCGGTAACCCTGTCTGTCTCTCCTCCAATTCACCTGTCCCAGAGGCACAACCTATTGACATACTCCCAGGGCAGGATCCTGTATCCCAGCCTCAGAGCACTACGGCTGAAGACGTGGCTCTTGAGGACCTAGAGAGTTTGCTAGCCGAAACCTCTCAGAGGAGCCAGGAAGCTATCCACCTAGAAAACCTATTCCTTGACGTGAAAAAGGTTCTCCATTTGGTGTTCAGGAAAGGACACTGTCCCTTCTAGAGCTGGTCTTCCTGTCCAGCTGGACTATTTGACCCACTTACACACACTGGGCCTTAAACCTTCGACTCTGAGGGTTCAGCTGGCTAAAGTCTCAGCATATGTATCAGCTGGCAAAGACAGGTCCATGGCCTCTCACCCTGTCTTTCGCAAATTCTTCAAAGGTCTCAACCACCTTCCTTCTCCCTGTAGGGGGCCAGTCTCGGCTTTGAACCTCAACATCTGCATTTGCCAAGCTCATGGGGCCACCCTTTGAGCCAGTGGCAACTGCAGACTTGAAGTATGTCACGTAGAAAGCTGTCTTCCTGGTGGCCGTCACATCAGCTAGGAGAATAAGTGAATTGCAAGCTTTGTGCACAGATCTGGACTGCATTTTATTCCACAGGGACACAGTTGTACTCAGGACCAATAGGAAATTCCTCCCCGAAGTGGTCTCAGACTTCCATTTGAATCAGACTATCACCTTCCCTGTTTTCTTCAGACAATTCCAGCTCACTTGAGTGGAAACTGCATAGTTTGGTTGTCAAGAGGGCATTAAGCCATTACCTTGACAGGACCAAGGCTCATAGGCCAGAGCATTCCCAGCTGTTCTTCACTTATGGGGAAGTGGGTAAATGTAAACCTGCATCTAAACAAACCATTGCATGCAAGATAGTAGCTTGCATACAGTTCTGTTACAGTAAAGTGGGTAAATGGGCTCCCATGGGCCTCAGGGCACACCCTACCAGGGGCACAGCTGCATCAGTAGCAGCTGCAAGGGATATCCTACTTTTAGAAAAATGCAAAGCTAGCTACTATACATGGAAAACAGTACACACTTTCACCAAGCATTACAGCCTGGACATACAGTCCAGAGGTGATTGCTAGATTTGATACAGCAGTGCAGCAGAACCTGTGTTCTAAATAGGTTCTTAGTCCAACCTCGAAAGGTACTTCTTGGTAGTCTGCATTAGTTTAATCATACTGTGTGATTCCCGGGGTCAGAAGGAAAAATTACTCACCATAGTAATCTTGTTTCTTCCAGAGGATCACACAGTATGATTAAAGCTCCCACCCTGCCTCCCCTACCTGAACCTATAGATAAAGGGACAGACTCTTGTTTCTGCATCTCTGCTTTGATTTTTTTATATGGTTCATGATGAATACTTAAGTTTCTTTAACCAGTTGTCCCTACGTTGTTTTATGGGAATGCGATTAAGGGAAGGTACAATCTGCTTAGTGAGTTAGTGGGTACTTACCCTGTTAGGCTATGTAATGAATCTGAGCACTCAGAGTGCAGCAGTTACTAAGGGCAGCAGTTTGAAATTGGCACTTGCCAATCTGTGTTCCATCATTTGCATAAATTCCATCTCTCCATGGCAGTTCAACACAGAAGGCTGACTGCATTAGTTTTAATCATACTGTGTAGTCTCCTGGAAAAAGCAAGATTACTGTGATGAGTTATTTTTTTCATATCAAGGGTTCGAACCACAAAGCAGAGACTCATGGTGCTAGGTCATTTTAACTCATTCTCTCCTGGTGGCCATTTTGGGTCAGGCTCAGGAATGGATGGTTCTGACGCCATATGACGGCTGTGGGACCGAAGGAGTTAACAACTGGGGATCCAACGCCCTGCTGTAGGAAACGTACCTCAAAACACAGAATGTTAATATTATTGTTAATATTATAGTGTTTAGGAGCAGTGCTAGGCCTAGTGACCCATCAAGACTACTCCCCACTTCTCAGGGATAGCTATTAATTTTTCCTAGTCCCATGTAGATGTCCCAAGTTTTTCTTGAGTTTTTGTTTTTCAGAACTGTTTACTAAATAACTGGATAGTGAATTCCATAGTCCAATAATTCTGTGTGTGTAGAAATTTTTCCTCTTCTCTGTTTTAAATGTCTTCCCCTTCAGCTGCTTGGACTGTCCCCTCAAGTTGTGTACTGAGTTGCTAATTTCTAAACTTATTTCATGCATTAGTGAGCAATCAGATATAACATCACACATGTGTAGACCATCACCTCTAGTTCTTCTGTCTTTCAGACTTTGAAAGTTCAGTATCTTAAGTCGATCACATATGACTCTTCCCTAAGTCCATTTATTATTTTAGGGAATTTGAGTTGAATTCTTTCCAAGCTGTCTTTGACGCATTTTTTGTAGCGTGACTAAAACTGAGACCCTTAATCGTGATGTGGGTGCATGTATGTTCGAAAAATACCACCCCAGATTTTGTCTTTTAGTATTATGTAGTAAATAATAATTAGATTTTTTAAATAATACTGTTGTAGTGGTGACGCGTGTTCAATTCATTGTCTAATAGGATTCCAAGATCTTTATCGCAGTTTTTACTACCCAGATGGTCACTTCCTGGAGAATATGTTCTCAGATTATTTTGGTAGAAATGAATTACAGTACATTTTTGGGGGGTTGAACTTCATGCCCCAGACTTTTGTCCATTCTACTAGTATATTTAAGTCATTCTGCAGGATTGCACAATTTATTGATGTTGCTGTGTTGCCTGACTTGGTGTCATCTGAGTAATGGGAGCACCAGCTTTTTATTACTTTTGTTTATATCCATTGCATAGACCTAAAACAACACTGGTCCTAGGATTGACCCCTGTGGTACACCAATCTCTCCAGCTCTTTTCCTGGACCAATAACCGTTAATACATGCAACTGGTGATCTTACTTTGAGAGTGCTCTTGCAGTAGGTAATTACATATAGGACTGATGCTGGCTGGCGTCAGGACCCGATGGAAAAATTTCTAGCTAGCAGTCTGTGGCAGGGGACCGCCCCCACGTCAGGTGACCGATGTCATGCAATGTCCATATAAAGGCGGTCCCCGCCTGTCTTCCATTTCTTTCCACCGTTAGCTCGTGTCAGCGTCTCGGCAGTAAATTCAGCAGCTTCGTCAGCTCTGTCGCTGTGGTAGTTTACTGTCGTTTTTGAATTTTTGACAATCGTCAGCCTTTCGTTTGGTGTATAGCATTTTCACCCTCCGAGCACAAAACAAAGGTGCGACTAGTGCGTACGCCATTCCCTGTGCCTCTTCTGTCTGGACCCGAACCATCAGGTGGAAAACTGCCAGCACGGCCTTAAATTTAACGCCGCCACCTGCATGATTCTCACCCTTGAGCTGACTCGGTTGTGATTAGCGCCGCTCACGGCTGGTCCGCTAATCCGAAGCATTTGAGCTCATCTCCACCTGACAAAGAATCCTGTCTTCTGGACCAGTACAGCAAGAAGATTTATGCTTCTTCCACTCTGGGTATTAGGGCTCTCAACTATGTCTGTCACATGGGGGATTACCAGAAGGCGATTCTTAGTGAGGTGGAATCCAAGTTGGACTCCCTTCCTGACCCTTAGGTTATACAGGAAGTGGCTGACCTTGTCCGTTCTGCTTGTTCAGCCAGTCGGCACATGCTTAGTGCTAAGGACGATGCAGTGGACACTACTGGTAGGAGCTCAGCTTTCGCCGTAGGCTTACGGCATCATGCCTGGCTCCGTGTGTCAGGTTTGGTCCCGGAAGTGCAGTCCGCTGTTCAGGAAGTGCCCTTCCGGGGTTCAGTGCTGTTCAGTGGTGATGTCAAGGACATTATCACCGATCTGCAGGAGAAGGGGACTGCACTGAAGTCTGTGGACTCCATGTACAGTCTGCCTCCAGCGCAGCATCATCCCTTTTGCAGGCGGAATCGGCAAAGGGCGAAACTACAGGGAAAGTGGGCCAGTACACGTCAGGCCCCTCTGGCTACCGAGTCCCCACCGCCCAAAAAAGCAGTGGGAGCTTCAGCCGTAATGCTACCCCACACCACCTGACTCCTTTCCTCTCCCACAGCCTCTGGCGTTTCCAGAGGAACCAGTAGGAGGGAGGTTTTCCCTCCACCTCCCGGGTTCAGAGAGGATAACGTCAGATTCCTGGGTGCTCCAACTCATTGCAGAGGGACACTCAATAGAGTTTCTTCAGAAACCCCCTCGACACCCTCCCCCAAGGTCGTCGTACTTGCAGGAGCATCTTCTTCTGGTCCAGGAAGAAATTTCCTCCCTTCTCTTGAAGGAGGCGATAGAACCCGTCCCCATTCCTCTTCAGGCAACAGGGTACTATTCCCATTTCTTCCTGGTCCCGAAGAAAATGGTGGACGTGAGGCCAAGTCTCGACCTCAGCTCCCTGAACTTGTTCATGGAGTACAAGAGGTTCAGGATGCTCTCACTGCAGAGCCTCTTGCCCTTCTCTGGCCGGGACAGTGGCAGTGCGCTCTGGATATGCAGGATGCCTACCTGCATATTCCTATCCGCCCTTCCTACCGCAAATACCTGCATTTTGCATTCCAGGAGGACCACTACCAGTTCAAGGCCCTCCCATTTGGTCTTTCCTCGGCGCCCCGGGTGTTCACCAAATGCCTTTCGGTGGTAGCAGCCTACCTGCTTACCCAGGGGGTGCATGTTTTTCTGTACCTGGACGATTGGCTCCTGGCGGCCCTGTCCAGGGAGGAACTACTGCGCTTCCTTTCCCTTACGCAACAGGTCTTTGCCTGCCTGGGTATTACCATCAACCAGGCCAGGTCTCATCTGATCCCGTCCCAGAGGCTCCAGTTTATCGGGGCAATCCTGGACACGACCTCTGGCATGGCCTTCCTGCCACCGGACAGGGCGGCCACTCTCTGGGCTCAGGTCAGCCTGTTGTCCAGCCGCAGGCGGGTCAGTGCCAGGTCAGTCATTTTCGCCTCCTTGGGCTAATGGCGGCAGCAATTCAGACAGTTCCTCGCGTTCGGCTCCACATGAGAATCTCTCAGTGGATGCTTCGGTCTCAGTGGGATCGGCTAGTGGACGACCTAGCTCAACTTGTACTGGTCTCCACTCCCATGGCTCGGAACTTGCAGTGGTGGATGGTTCAGGAGAACCTCTGCCGGGTAGTTCCCTTCGGTCTTCCTCCCCCCTCGCAGACGTTGACTACGGATGCCTCCGGCGAGGGTTGGGGAGCCCATCTCGGTCCTCGCAGGACCTAGGGCTCCTGGTCCAAGCTCGAGAAGTCCCTTCACATCAATCTGCTCGAACTAAGGACAGTGCTGTATGCTCTTCAGGCTCTGCATGTGTATCTGTCTCCCGGTCACCTAGCTGTACAAACGGACAATATGTGTGTGTTCTGGTACATCAACAAACAGGGAGGAACTCGTTCCTACCCCCTTTGCAGAGAGGCGATGCGAGTCTGGGATTGGGCAGTGCAGCACAACCTTCACTTCACGGCATCTCACATCCCGGGGGTCGAGAACACGCTGGTAGACAGGCTCAGCTGGTCATCTGCTCTAGCTCATCAATGGGAACTGGATCAGGGCGTCATAGTCGACATCTTCCTGCACTGGGGAACTCCACAGGTAGACCTGTTTGCATCCCCTCAAAACACAAAACTTCCTGTCTTCTGCTCGCTCGCTCCAGGGTGCGGCATTGTTTGGAGAGACGCTCTGTCTCTAGACTGGAAGGGCGGATTCGTCTATGCCTTCCCCCCGATTTCCACTGATTTACGAGGGTCTTGCAGAAACTCTGTTCGGAAGGAGCTCGAATGATTCTGATAAGCTCCTTTCTGGCCCAGGCAAGTTTGGTTCTCTCTTCTGCAACAGTACTCGGAGTAGCCTCCTCTTCCTCTGTTGCTATTTTTGCTGACCCAGGATCAGGGTACCCTGGTCCGTCCAACCCTCAAGTCCCTTCAGTTGCAGGTGTGGCTCCTGCAGGCGTAGTTCAAGCCCAGTATGGGCCCCCCCCCCCCCCGAGTAGCTGAGATTCTGGTGGAGGCCAGGAAACCCTCAATCAGATCTACTTATGCTATGAAATGGAAGCGATTCTCTATTTGGGCCGCCTCCAATGATGTCGAGCCATTCTCACGCTCTGTCGGCCGACTTCTGGATTACCTGCGACACCTCTTCGATCTGGGTCTCGGCCATTCATCCTTAAAGGGTCACATGGTGGCCATTTCGGCCTATCATGTCCCCTTTGCAGACAGAACGTTTGCTCAGCTGGAGGTCTTGAAGACCTTTTTGAGAGGGGTCCTTCACTTACGACCCCTTATCCAGTTTCCTGCCCCTCCTTGGGATCTGAATTTCATTTTAGAGAAGCTTACTCTGCCTCCTTTCGAGCCGGCAGCCTCAGTGGATCTAAAGTTCCTTTCTTGGAAGACTCTCTTCCTAGTGGCCTTTACTTCTGCTCGATGGATTTCCGAGCTCCAGGCCCTGATGTGTAAAATCCGGTATTTGATTTTTCACAAGGAACTTGTGGTTCTGTGTACCAACCCTAAATTTCTCCGTAAGGTGGTAGCGGAATCAACGCTGAATCAATCCATAGAGTTGCCTGCCTTTTTCACGCAGCACTCTAATCATGGAGAGTACCTCCTGCATACTTTGGATGTTCAGCGACTTCTGAGATACTACACCAACAGGACGAAGGATCTCAGAAAGACTGATCAACTGTTCGTCTCTTTTGCTCATAAAAGAGAAGGCAATGCTGTTTCTAAGCGATGCCTATCGAAATGGTTGGCTCTTTGCATCACTTTCTGTTATGACAAGTACAACAAGACCCTGCCGGGTCAAGTTAGAGGCCACTCCACTAGAGAGGTCGCTTCCTCTGCGGCTTGTTTCAAGAATGTGTCAGCGGCTGACATTTGTGCAGCTGCCACTTGGACTTCTGTCCATACCTTTACGAAACATTACAGTTTGGATTTTGACTCTTGCCGTAGAGCAGGCTTCAGGCTGGCTGTTTTGCAAGGCCTTCTTTCCTAAGGCCTTCACAACCAGAGGGTCTACTTCTGCATAGCTTTCCTCCTCCCATTTGCTTCTCCTTGCTCCAGACTGCTTGGGACTCAGTCCTATATGTAATTACCTACTGCAAGAGCCCTCTTGAAGTAAGATAGTACAGTTACGTAAGAACTTACCGTAACAGTAGATCTTCGAGAGAGGCTCTTGCAGTAGGTAATACCTTCCCACCCTCCATCCCCCTAAGCTTTTTCAGCTCCTTTTCCAGGAGGAGAAATATCCGCTTCTGTCTCGTCTTGCCTTTTGGCGGGAAAGAACTGGAAGGCGGGCGTGGGGGACTGCCCCTTTATACTGACGTTGCATGACATCGGTCACCTGACGTGGGGGCAGTCCCCTGCCAGAGACTGCTAGCTAGAAATTTTTCCATCAGGTCCTGATGCCGGCCGGCATCAGTCCTGTATGTAATTACCTACTGCAAGAACCTCTCTCGAAGATCTACTGTTACGGTAAGTTCTTACGTAACTGTGCTGTCTTCCTGTCAACCATACTTCTACTCAAAAATGTTTTTCTAGGCCTGATGATATTATTTTATGAATGATGCCTTTGTGTGGGACTGTATCAGAGGACTTGCTAAAATCTAGTAGGATGACATCTGATGGTACTCCCATTATCTAGGTTTTTACTTATATTTTCATAGATGCTTAGCAAATTAATGATACAGGACTTTCCTTTTTTAACCCCATGTTGAGTTGTATCTTTGAACATATTGAAGTTCAGGTGTGATTCTGTTTTCTCCTTAATTATAGGCTCTACGATTTTACTGCATGTAGAAGTCAGACTTAGGTCTGTAATTTTCTAGAAGTTCTTTACGCCCTCTTTTATGTACTGGGGTTATATTGTCAAGCCTCTCCACTGCAGTCTAATGGTACCTCACCATCTTTGATGGACTTTACAACAGTGATTTGTAATGGTCCTGATACTTCAACTTTTAATATGTTAGCAGAAATTTAGTCCTTGCCCAAGACTTTATTTTGTTTTTTTGTATTTACTTCATGGTATCTTCAGTGGTTATCTCTATGGGATTTGTAATTATGGCTTGGTCATAGGGTATATCAGGATAGCATGAGTTAGTAGACTAATTGTAGACCGACAGAAAGTAATCATTAAATGTGTTAGCCATTGTATGTTCATTAGTAATTAGCCAGCCCGGTGGCACTGAGGGTTGAGGTGCTGGACGCCACACGGTGACCGGGTTCAGGAACGAGCCCGGACGCGCGGGTCAGCAGGGGAGAGAGGATCGAGCATGGAGGACTACTTTCCTTTCTTGGGCAGGGATCATGGGGTAGCCCGTCGAGGCAGCGGCCCCGCTAAGCACAGGGACTCACAAGCAAGGGGAAGTTGTCGGGCAGCTGCCTTCCGGGCGTGGGTGGGAGCACCCACAATGTGGGCTGGGCGGCATTGCACGTCCCACGTTGGGGGCGTAAAACATCATGGAAAACCCTTCCAGCCCGGATAGGCAATGGCCCTCCCAGAGCTGTGCTGCCACATGCCCAACACTGGAGCCTTGCCGCCGCTCCTTTGATCTCCTCAGGCCCTATGTCCCTCCCGGGGGCTTTGGGAGAAAGTAATGACCTTGAGGATGGTGGGGTTTACAGTGGGCGGTAGAGCGGCACCGGCCAGCGGAGAGGTCTGAGAGAGTTCCGGTGCTGGGGGAGACGAACAGAATCATTAAAAAAAAAAAAAAGTTCATTAGTAATTTTAATATCTGTAGATAGGAGACCAGTTGTAGTATTGCACCCTTTTGAGGAGTTTACATGATCATAGACTTCATTCCTGCTATGCTTTAAAGTTATTTTATATTCGTTTTCATTTTTCTTTTCTAAATAGTGCTTTTCCTTTTTTAACTATGATTTTTTATTAAAGACTATATAAGCTTTTTCTGTTGCGTGGATTGCTCTTTTGACTTTTTTTTTTAAATAAGATGTAATCCTTCCCTTCTTCTTGTACTTGTTTTTTATGTGGGATGTATTTATGTCTTTGTTCTGTTTGTTATTTTAAATATATCCCAGGCTTTGTGTTTTGTTTTGTGTTCTAGGTTAGCATTGAAGACATATGATCCCTTAGTTCTTGCTTCAAATCATGCCAGTTTGCCAGGCTATAACTGTATTGTATTGTATTCCCATTAGGTTTGTTGCTGTGCTTAGCATCAGTCGTGAAAAAGACAGTATTATGATCATTGCTTCCAAGAGGATCCTTAATGATGCAGTTTAATACTTTTACATATAATGTATTTGAAAATTGAATGGGTGGAGCAATGCTTTGGAGCAGGTCTCAGCTTGAAGTAGACAAGGGTTGCAGACTGCAGGCAAATCTTTTACCCCTAGGATAGAAATCAAAGGCCTGGGCGGCAAATACATCATAGTGTCAAGAACCACTAACTCACACCCTGCAAGTGCTGTTGGCCCTAACAAAGAAAAGGACAGGTTTTCACAGAACTACTGGTGCAGTTGACTTTTTATTAATGGCATAGTAATAATATGGAGTGATTGGAACTTTGTGATGACACTTTATTAGATCTCAGACTAATGCCACAGCAAGAGGAGTGGTAAAATGAGTCAGGCACTTGTCTGTGAAACTCTCCGGGAGTGAGTGACCGGGGTACACCCTTCCAAGGAGGGCTTACCATTTTTAAATCCCCAGCAAATATTGTCTAGAATAAACTTCGTTTTAATTCTACAGGACGTGTGTAGAACAGGGACTCTGACATATCAGCCAAGGTAATATCTAACTTTGCTCTAATTCTTCTGAAACACAATCCCCACCACGGCTGGAGAGGGGCAAAAGATGGCACCTAAATGCTCTGCTCCTTTAAGGAGAACTACACCCTCACATGATGTAAATTTCATGTTTCCTTGTCACCAGTAAATTCCCTTCATATAGCTGTTGAGGATATCAACTTTTGCTTTAGTTATTTTTTCTGTTGATAGTATTTTGTGTACCTCCATGTTCAGAGTGTTGAAATGTTGGTTGTTCCTCAGATCTGCTTTAGTAGTGAGAACACAATGTGAAGATGCCCATTAGTCTCTACAGTATGTCTGTGTATGACCTAATCTTAACAAAACAGGTAACAGCAAAGATACAAAAAAAAAAATACCCTGTTTATCTTCTGTTACTTTCCAAACTTTCTTAAGAGTGGTATTGCAGGATATATTCTTGTGAGTTGTTTTCATTTGTGCATTTCCAGAGAGTTTTTGCAGGTTAGTCAGACTTACTTAGAAATGGTGCGAATGGGCATTGCAGGGTGATGTCATTGCTAATGTTGTAGCTCTGAGGAACAAACAAGATTTCAAGAATCAGAAAATGGAGGCACTCAGGATAGTTAATGAAAATTACTATTAATAGTAAAAAGTAAACTAACACAAAAGTTTATATCCTCACTAGCGGCTGAAATTGTGTAAACTGGTGACAAGAAAACAGATAAAATATACTCATCTGAGTATGTAGTGAACCTTTAAACATAAGGACCCAGCAGACCACTTCAAATAAATTTGTGGAGCTGCTTCACACTCCGTACTTTCCACTTTAAATAGCTATATGGTATGGGAAGCTTTCAAGCACACAGTTGGTCAGGGGTGGTATGGCAAGTTTTCAAGCACATAGTTGTGGAGGGATTTGTTAGTCTGGCATAAAAAGTGTAAGGGTGCGAAGAGCTTGAAGAGCTCAACTCCTCACATAAAGAAGAGAACTTGAATAAGAGAAAAAAAAGTGGTTTAAAGAGCCTTTTATGTCTCTGGGAAATGTTATATATATATAATTGTATTAGTTACATACAGTTCTAGTTGTGTGTCCTGATTTATATCCCCCCATTCTCTGTTTGTAAGAAAATTTGTACGTAGAATGGTGATCGTACAAAAGTTTATCAGTACTGAGTTATACCACGAGGTACTCAAGTTCAATTTACATTGACTGTAATGTGATCCTGCCTCAGTACCACTGAGATATACCTCAGTACTGATAAGTGTACATGGGATCCTTGCTCTTTGGACATCTACTGCTGCTGTTCGTCTAGACATGATGCTTCTGAAATCATTTGCATAGCAAACGGTTGTAATTCATAAACAAAGGATTGTGGCATCACATGTAGACCAGCAGAATAAGAAGATGAATTCTGAGGGACTAAGGTCCTGTTTCTAAGCAGCTGTTCTTAGTAATAAAGAAAGAGTAGAAAATAAATGCAGAAATATGTGAAATATAAGCAGAATTGTGTAAATATTATGTTTTCTCCCAGAGCTGTCACAAGCACTTTAAGGTAAGACTATAGCTCTGTGTTAGGGAGCAAGTGGACTTTACCATAGCCAAGACATACCTTAGTTATACAGAGCTTGGTGAAAAAGCCAGAAAGCTGCTCATAAACATGAGAGTTAGCTAGGGCAGTTAATACTATTTGTAACATGGCAGTAAACTGAATGGTGAAATCGGGAGCCGCGATTGGGTGAAGCGCATCACTAGGGCAAAGTCGGAGCGGGGATTAATCCAGCATACCCGCCGTGTTCAAAAGTGAAGTACCAGCAACAGCCAGACAGCTAGGTAAGCAGCACCGGGCAGAGGTGAGGATCAAGTGTGAGAGAGGGCAGTCTGGGGCAGGGAGAGGGCAACAAGCTAGAAAGAGTCAGGACCACCGGAAACTGACGCGAGAAAGGGCACAGCAGCGGAAGCAAATAAACCTGAGAGGCAGTAGCACCAAATGAAGCAGCACACATAGTGGGCGACATCGGAGGAGTCTCACGGCAGCAAGGAGAAGTGACCGAGGCAAGATGCTAATTTCTCAGTGAGCCACACACCACGGCGAGGCAGCAGTCCACCACAGACCTCCAATGACCGGTATGACACTAATACCCGCGTAGACCGCTAAATA
The DNA here is from genome assembly GCA_016271365.2 of Neoceratodus forsteri. NCBI lineage: Eukaryota > Metazoa > Chordata > Ceratodontiformes > Ceratodontidae > Neoceratodus > Neoceratodus forsteri. The sequence goes on along the minus strand of CM057453.1, from coordinate 456,875,688 downwards.
ATTGGAACTACCATGTGAGGCGCACTGCATTGTTTAAGTAGAACTAGTCAATGTTTTCACCGCATCAGCATATTAATGCTGTTCTATAACACGTTGTGGAAGTGCAGTAAAAACCTTTGAGAAACACGGCGACTCCCTGTCTAATGTTGTTGTTCTGATAACAAATACTGTCCTCGCGACCCTGTGCTCGGGCAGCCCATGTTACACCAACAAAGCCACTCCGACAGTGGCATCTAATGCGAGTAATGCATGGTTGGTTAAAGAAATCACCGCCTCTGGCCCCGGCCACAACCCCACCAACAATGCATTAATCTAGCATTAGATGCCACCTTCATCGTGGCTTAATGCTTACGTGGTGCCCCCAGAGAACACAAATGTTAATGAACCCGAGGGATACCGTCCATGTTTTTGCAAGATAATATGAGGATTTGTTCACTGAGTATACGCCTCAGCTTTAGGAACCAGATCCATCTATAGCAGAGCACATGAAGGAAGTCCTGACAACTGATTTTTACTGACCAAGGTTACAGTGCTCCCACCGCAGCCATATAACAGAGGGTGCAGTGTACCCTTGTCATACATTTTCAGGGGTACAAACTGAGTTTTGAGGGTACATCATACCTTTTGAAAAGAATTATAATTTTAAATGGGTGCAAACATAAGCAGAAAACCTGTTTTTTATTACTTATTTAATATTGTGTAGTAAACCTACTGTAAATGTAGACAGTCCACAAAGATAAGGCTAGTGTAGCAGCAGTTTAGTATTCTAGACAGTAAAAATTTAATAATAGTTAAGTTATGGAAGACTGGGTCAGGAAAAAATCAAGAAGGCAGTATATCCAGTTCAGCAATTAAGGCAGCCATACAAGAGTGGTACATACACAGATAGTAATATTTCTAACTAAACTAGTAGCAGATGCAGGGAGATTGATGCCAGGCACGCTTGTTTTAGTAAATCCATACTGCATGTAGGGGAAACTAGATAAGTGACTGCAGCACAGCAACAGTAAGACAGTGTAGAAAAGAGGGGTCATCAGTATAGCTGTCTGTAGCCATTTTAATACTAGGGATTAGATGAAAAGCACATGGCATAATGGCACATGCTCATTCTTGAAATAGCTATTACTGTACTAGCAGAAGTGACAGAGGGCTCCAGCTTATAACCTTGCTGAATCCTAAAAGGATTCACACATAAGGGGCTTTTACACTACTGTTTCTGTAACGCAATTCCCGTTACAGAAGCAGTTTACCGTTACCCTCCTTGCGTGTAAAGAGCATCTGTTCCGCTTCCTCTGTGAACACTCACCCAAACCGCATTTCCTTAATGGCATGGTTCGTCCTGATCTCTTCCGTTTTGTCCTGCTGTGTAAAATGGCCATTCCATTTACTACCCATCATCTCCAGAGGAAATAGTGCATTGTGGGGAAGCCGGAATGTTGACAATTTAAAACGGAAGAGTGGGTATTCCGGCATACTTGATGTGTATAAAGTGAGCAGTCAATGGAACGGACTGCAACGGCGCCACACAGGTAGTGAATATTTCGTTTAGGAAACCTGTGTGTAAAAGCGCCTGTAGATAGATACATAGATACTGACAGCAGATAAGGACCTCCAGGCCCACCTAGTCTGCCCAGATATACTATTTGTTAACCAAGGACCCTAGGTGTCCCTGGTAAAGCCGCCCCTTCTTTACTTTTATTATTTCCTTGTGCCTATCCAATGCTGCCTTGAATCTTGTTACAGTTCTGGCTACCACCACCTCTTCAAGGAGTACATGCCAACCATCCACCACCCTTTCTGTGACAGTGTCTCCTAATGTTTCCCTTGAATCTGCCCCCTTCCAGCCTCATGTTATGGCCCCTCGTATTTGAGTGTCTCCTCTTCTGGAAAATACTGCTATCTGGCACCCTGTTTATACCCTTTTGATACTTGAACGTCTCTGTCATGTCACCCCTTTCCCTTCTTTGTTCTAGAGAGTATATGTTAAGATATTTTAGCCTCTTCTCCTATGTTAAGTGGCTCAGGCCTCGCACCATTTTTGTTGAGTTCGTCTGGACCCTCTCCATCCTATCTATGTCCCTTGTGAGGTATGGTCTCCTGAACTGAAATCTGTACTCCAGGTGTGGTCTCACCAGTTGCTTGTACAAGGGCATCACCACCTCCCTCCTGCAATTGACCCCTGCCACATCCCCCTCACATTCCTCATGGTCATCGATTCCTCTATTTGGTGCCACAATTCTAAAGAGTCTGTTGCTGTCCCACTCTCCCCCCCCCCTTTAGTGCCACCAGTTCAGTCAAGTTTATTCCTTATCCCAGTCCTGAATGTTGACCGCAGCTCTGTCAGAGTTGAAAACCGGGGAAATTACAGAAGCTGTCTTTTATTAAAAAAATATACATAAACGGACACATAATGTTCCTGGAATTCAATTTTAGTGAGGACGGTCCATAACAGTTGGGGTCGGGCAGACAGGCGGAGCACACTTATGCATTCTGCCTCCCGGGCCGACGAAGGCCATAACCAGTTAGGGCCCCATGCTGCCTATTGTCACTAGATCAGTGTTGCACATCAGGTTGGCTGGGTCTCTGCTCGATCTCCGAGCTGTTCTTTCTGCCTGATACCAATGCTCTGTCCTCCCAGACGTCTTTTGTATTGCAACAAGCAGCTCAGCACGTGAATCCCTCCGGCCACATGGCTCCCCGATCAAGCCTCCAGACCAGCTTGAATAAACGCAGCCAGCATGAATGAATGCACAAAATGTATCATCGACTGTATTCAAATGTTGTATATGTTGTGTACTGATATATCTGTACCATTGTATTGTTGTCCATTGTAATTGTTGTCCAGGACCACCTTGCAAACGAGCTCGATCAAAGGTGAAAAGCCTGGTTAAATAAAGTTTGATTGATTGAGCTCAGCTTGCTGTAGAGGGAGGAGGAAATTGTTGAATGAGCCAGTCGGCATTGGCACACTAGGTATAAAGGAGGGAACTTAAAAAAATAAAATAAAATTCCAGTGTGTGACCGCTATTAAGGAGGCAGTGTGCATATAATAACAGTGCTTATGCTCATATTCTGGAGTACAGTCCTCTGTGTGCAGTGTACCCCCTCCACACATAAATGAGCATGAATTTCTTAATTTTTATGTGATTCACACACATTTATGCGTGAATGGGAACACTGCAAGGTTAACCTTACCATCCACTCCTGAAGCTGACAAAGCACCTTGTCCAGGTAGGTTCGCCATCAGTCTGTACAAAGTCCTTAGAAAGGAGATTGATCCTGGGCTGCTTTGGGTTTGCAAAGAAGACATCAGTGGAGCTCTTTATCACCCTCTCTGTGAGTCCCAAAGTAGAGAAGGATTTATCTCCAGGTTAAACTTCACCCTAGTTCGCTCATTAACACAATGGTGAAGATATCTGCCAAAGTATTAGCCTTCCAACTAGGTAAGGTCCTTTTCTGATCTAGCAAGACCAGGTATGCTTCATGAAGGGAAATCTGGCAACAAACTAAGTATTAAACATTATAGCAGCCAAAAGAAATTTCAAGACCCTGTTGCAGAAAAGGCCTTTAGCTTGGTGAGTTGGGGCTTTTTGTTGACCCTGTTGAAGAGCTACTAGGGTTTCCCACTACACATTGTGAACCTTCAAACAACATGAAGACTTGCTGTATTCTGAATATATGCAGTTAGCCCCAACACTTGAACTGCTCCGGAAAGGAAAGGGTTAGCTCTATGCAAGAGCATAGAACGTTGAGCTCGAGCACGGTTTTCAAACCTCTGTCTCTGGTACATATCAGTGTAACTGTCAGATTCTTTACTCCACCTAACTGTGAAGTCGCTCCGGAGATCTCGCCTTCGCTACGGTAAAAGTAAAAATCTGTCTTTTTTTTTTTCTCAACTGTTTCATTTATTTTCGGTATCAAGTCTCTGTCTGTGGTACAGGTAGTGTAAGTATGTAGATAGTGAATTGTTGATTTAAAAATCGTTTTTCTTCGTTTTCCGATCAGTCGGTCCGGTTGGGAACCGAAACAAATCTGTTCTTTTTTCTAATTCCTTCATTTAATTGAGGTGTCCGGTTCTCATCAGTTTAAAAAAAACTATCTTTTTTCGGTTTTTTCCACAACCCGTGACACAGTTGGTAACCGATAAGTTTGTGTTACCTGGCTTGAAAGCTGAGAATGGTAACTTTTGAAAAAGGCTATGTTTGAGAAACCCAAGAAGAAAACCGGTCCCACTGGGTTTGAACACTGTACTGAGTGTGGGGAGGCTTTTGCTAAAGCTGATCCCCACCTCATATGTGTTTATTGTCTGGGGTTTGATCACCTCAAAACAGACTGCCAGATTTGCAAGAATTTTCACAGAGCCACTTTGGATAAAAGATTAAGTAGGCTGAAGGAAAAGGGCCAAGAAATCAGTTGATCCAGATGGCCAGCCCGGTTTGGTTCCGACCGAACCTGAGGAGGTGCCTGCTGACACGGGCGATACCTCCTCAGGCAAAAGGAGAGCTAATTCTGAGGGATCGGGTCCATCTAAGAAAAAGAGAAAATCGGCCGATTCGGATCCAACCCCGCAGATACCAACCGCTAAGGAGATTGCGAAAGCAATAAGCATTGTGCAGTCGCTTCGTCCGGTTCCATCCGAACAGACTCCTTCAGGCAGTCGGTTGGTTCGGATGGTTCCAGCCCCAACGGATTATGATCTGGAGGCTTTTTATGATGTTGAGTGGGAGGGAGATGAAGAGTTTCATGGTGATGATGATCTAGATGAGCCTGTAGAGCCTGACATCTCCCCAGACAGACCTTCCAGTGTCTCACCTCCCAAACTTTGAGTCCCCTTCCCACTTTTTGTTATGCAAAAAAGTGGTTGAAACTCTCCAGCTCCCAGTTGTGGAAGCTGCTGAAGAGGTATCCCGTGATAATAGCGACTAGGAAATTACAACGACTCATCTCAAGTGGCGACTACATTTGCAATAATAGCGCTTACCTTACATCAGTCCCCTTCATTAGCAAATGTTAGTTCCATTTCCTGTTGTACATCATAAAACCCCCACCCCCAAGTAGTATAGTCAGCAAAACAACCCAATCGATATGGCAGTCGAGTTTCTCACCAGCCAAAAAGGTAAGCCACTGGCTCAGTATGGGGGCTACCTTTATCGCCGAGATAAGGAAAAGTCAGATAAAATTTATTGGAGCTGTGCAGAAAGCAGTAAAGGTATGCCAGTTTTTTTAAAATTGTGGAGGTCGCTGTTTTGATGCTTAAGAACCTTGCCGGTTTGTTCAGTATTAAATAGGCTTTTTAGAGTCGTTTGGTTTGCTCTGTATTAAATTGTCAACAAGAGTTTGATGAAATGTTTAGAACTTAACTGCTGCATTTAAATCAGTCTTTTTAGAGTCGTTCGGTTATTTGTGGAAGGTTTGTTCAGTATTCGATAGGCTTTTTAGAGTCGTTCAGTTTGCTCAGTATATAAGGGACAGTGCTGGTAGTAAGCAACATGTTGATAAGCCATCAGATTCTGGGGTTTTCTCTGTGGACAAGCACTAAACACCTTCTTTGGACTAACCACCTTCTGACAATGAGAAATATTGTGAAGGAGCTCAAACGAGGCTCAACTTGTACTCTGACTGAGCCAGGAATAGTTACTCTACACTTCAGCTGGTAGTGTCAGAAGGCGACCGTGGGGAGCACAATTTGATGTGCCATTTTTGTACTGTCACCTTTACTGTGGTCACCGATGTGTAGTCGCCCAAATTAACGTTGCGATTTTAAAGTCGCTGTTTTTACATAGAACCGCTAAAGAGGAGGAAGAACCTGACTGTGGAAATGATGGACGTCCCAGAGTCCAAGAGGCTGTCTATACCACTACATAAGTCCTTAGGGAAACAGACCCAAAAAATCTTGCAAATGCCCACTTCTGTACCTTTTGTGGATAAAAAGATGGACAGGAGGTATATGCTGTCAGGTTCTGGTACGGATTTCTTGTACAATCATTACAGCCATGTTGGGGTAGTGCAGGCTGCAGCCTGTGACAAGGCTAATATCCCCTTGGCTTCACACACACCCCCCTCCCCCCCAGGCAAGGATTCCAGGAAGGTGGATGCCATGGCCAAAAAACAATATTTGACATCCTCCTGGGGACTTGGACAGGCTGCTTATATGGCCTATACAGCCAGGTACCAGACGTCAAGGTGGGATACGGTTCTGGAACTGGCTAAAAAAGCGTCCCCTAGCTAGGCAAGGAGCTGGAAGAGGTGGCTGCTGATGGTATTGAGGCATCCAAGGTGCAATTTCATGCTGCTGTGGACTCTATAATGATGTGGCACCTACAGTCATCATGGCTACATCTGTCTCCTTAAGGAGATTCGCTTGGCTCACGTGTACTAGCCTTTCACAGGATACCCAGGCTAAGGCCATGGATTTTCCTGTCACTGGTAATTCTCTGTTCAGGGAGCAGACAAAGTCTTGAATGAAGAAGAAGATGGAAGAATACAGGACCACCTACAGGAATGCAGTGGCCAAGGAAAGGCAAGCCACTCCTCAGAAGCAGCAGTCCAGGGCTGGTAGGGGCAGGCCTTTTCATAGGCCTTTTTACCAAGCCCAGACTTCCTCTTCCTTCCAGCAGAGGGTGTTCTTTACAGGGAGAGGTAGAAGAGGGATGAGCTGGGCTGCATCTTCTTCTCAGTCTAAGGCTTCTGCCAAACAGACACTTTGTGTCAGACCAGGTCGCCTCTTCAGTTCTAGTAAGGGGCAGGCTCGCTTACTACTTCCAGGCCTAGAAGTCTATTGCTTCAGACAAATGGGTCCTGGAAGTAGTAAGCCAGGGACTTGCTCTCAGCTTCAAAAGATTTCCCAGATTGAGAGCCAGATCTTTTCTATCTGCAACACCCCTGGAAACGGTTGCTCTAGAGGCAGAAGTTTCTTCCCTACTACTGTTAAAAGCGGTGGAGAAGGTTCCTCCACAGCACAGAAGGAAAGGACTGTATTCAGGATACTTCCTTACCCCAAAAAGGACAGAGGAGTGGCGATCCATCCTAGACCTGAGATATCTGAACAAACACATCACAAAGCCAAAATTCAAAATGGTGACTCTGGGAATAATTCTTCCCTCTCCAGGCCAGGAGACTGACTAGCTGCCCTGGACCTCAAGGATGCCTATTTTCATATTCCTATCAGGTGCTCCCTCAGAAAGTACCTCGGGTTTGTGTTGCCCTCAGGCCATTGCCAGTTCAGAGCCATGCCCTTTGGCCTGACATCTGCCCCAAGGGTGTTCACAAAATGTCTAGCAATAGTGGTAGCCTTTCTCAGAAGGCAGGGCATCTCTGTCTTTCCATATCTAGACGACTGGCTTATTGTAGAGTCAGTTCTCGAACCATTTCAGCTCCTTACCTTAATAGGGGTAGAGCTGGATACTGTTCAGGCAAGGGCTTTCCTCCCATGCTCAAGGATAAAGGCCCTTACAGATCTGGCTTCTTATTTCCGACCTCGGTGTCTTGACCAGCCAGACATTTTCTTCAGCTCCTAGGCCACAAGGCAGCTTCCACCGCAGTGGTTTAGGGAGCAAGGTTCCAGATGAGGGACATTCAGTTCTATTTAAGATCTTTTTGTTCTCAGAAAAAGGATTCTCTCACCAAACTGATTCCAGTGACTCAGACTCTTGTCTAAGCCCTCCAGTAGTGGTTGGATCAGGACAATCTCAGACAGGGTGTCCCATTTCAATGGTCCTGACCACAGATGCTTCTCTCTTGGGGTGGGGAGCCCATCTAGGGACTCTCACCGCACAGGGTACTTGATCACAGCAGGAGTCTCTCCTTCACATCAGTCTTCTGGAGCTCAGAGCTGTATATCTAGCCCTTCGGGTATTCTCAGAATCAGTCAAAGGGAAAATGGTTCAGATCAGGACAGACAACACCACTACAATGTGGTACATAAACGAACAGGGGGGCACTCGGTCCACGGCCTTGTGCACGGCAGCTATGAAGGTATGATCACTAGCCTATTCTCTTCAAACTTCTCTAACAGCAGTTCACCTTCCAAGGAAGGACAATGTGCTGGCAGATGCTGTAAGCAGAATATCTCAGAGTCACCAGAAGTGGTCCCTGAGTTCTCATGTCCTCCAGGTAATTTTCAGGAGATGGGGCACTCCACAGATGGATCTCTTTGCAGCCCCAGACAGTCATCCACTTCCTCTATTCTGCTGCAGACCTCCAGTCCTGGGGGCTGTTCCTCTAGATGTTCTCCTGTTAGAGTAGACGAGCAGGTTTCTTTATGCCTTCCCTCCTTTTCCACTGATATTCAGACCCTGCACAGTGATCCTAGTGGCTCCAGACTGGGCCAGACAACCATGGTATCCTCTGCTGCTGTCCCTGACAGTCTCAATTCCCCTGTTTCTGCCCAGGAGGCATGACATTCTAACCTCCTCTCAGGGGAGGATTTAGTATCCCAATCTTCAATCTCTCAGGCTCAAGGCTTGGCTCTTGAAGAGTTAGAGTATGCATGTCTGCATCTTTTACAAGGGATAATGGATATCCTTAAGGTTTCCAGGAAACCTTCCACTAGAAAAACTTACAATTCTAACTGGAAAAGATTCAGTATTTGGTGTTCTGAGAGAGACGTACAACCAGGCTCTGCGAGCATTGCTACAGCCCTGGATTATCTAGTTCATCTTAATGGCTTAGGCCTCAGGCCCGCTACCCCTAAAGTGCATTTGGCAGCTGTCTCTGCTTTTGTTTCTGCAGGGAAGGGATCTTCTCTGGTATCTCATCCTGTTTTTAGTAAGCTTTTCAAAGGTCTGGTTCACATCGATCCTCCCTTCAGAGAGCCTGCTCCTGCTTGGAACTTGAATATCTGCATTGCACAGCTTTTGCAGCCCCCCTTTGAACGTTTATGCTTAGCTGAGCTTAAGTACTTGACTTTGAAGATTGTCTTCCTGGTAGCCATTACTTCTGCCAGGAGAATCAGTGAATTGCAGGCTCTGTCAGTTGAACCTGGCTTCATTTACTTCCATAGGGATAAGGTGGTTCTTAGGATGAATAGAAAGTTTCTTCCTAAAGTGGTTTCGGATTTTCATCTGAATCAATCTATCTTTGCCTGTGTTTTTCACTGACCAGTCTTTCTCAGGGGAGAGAAGTTTACACAGTCTGGATGCGAAGAAGGCACTTAGCTATTATATAGAGCATACTAAGGCCCATAGGAATGATTGTACCCAGTTATTTCTTTCTTATGGAGAAGTAGGAAAAGGTAGACCTGCCACTAAAAGATCTGTTGCCAGGTGGATTGCCTCCTGTATCCAGTTCTGCTATTCAGAATTGGGGAAAGAGCCCCCCTCAGTCCTGAGTGCTCACTCGACCAAGGATACAGCTGCCTCCCTAGCAGCAGCTAGGGATATTCCCTTGGTGGAAATCTGTAAAGCAGCCACCTGGAAAACAGTTCATACATTCACCAAGCATTACTCTCTGGACACCCAGACTAGGAGTGATGCTAGGTTTGGCACAGCAGTACTGCAGAGCCTGTTCACAAAGTAAGGTTCTGTTATTCCCTCCTCCAGGGGGTAACTGCTTGGTAGTCTGCATATAGTCAGAATACACCAAGACTTCATGTTGTTTGAAGAAAAAATTACTTACCATAGTAGTGTTGTTTCTTCTAATTGAGTCTTGCTGTATTCTGACCTCCCTCCCTGCCTACCCTCTCAGAACCTAGTCTTTGGGATGTGGGTTGGCAGATACAGCGTTGCACCCCAGAGGTGTACCTTTGTACCCTTCCTGGCCAGGTGGGATCTTTTTGTTTTCTGTTATTGTTATTGCATTTTCACTATCTACATATGGTTTTTCTTGGGTTCTCGACTTGAGTCTTTTTTGGACCCAAGCATTTGTTGTCTATGGCCTAAAATTTAAAACAATTTCTATAGCTATTAGTTAGTATAGTGCTTGTAAGAATCTGACGGTTACACTAATATGTACCAGAGACAGAGGTTTGAAAATCGAGCTCAACATTCTATGCTCCTGCATAGAGTTAACTCTTTCTTCTCCGGAGCAGTTCAAGTGCTGGGGCTAACTGCATATAGTCAGAATACAGCAAAACTCAATTAGAAGAAACAACATTACTATGGTAAGTATTTTTTTCTTATTTGGGTACTGTACAAAGCCTCACAGAAGACATTGCTTGCAGTGGTGTACTTGTCCAGACATTACTGCTTTGCTGAGGTACCAGATGAAGGTGCCCCTTGTCTTAGCTCTTTCCTGTTTAGTCTCTGTCGAGAGAATTTAGACATAAAAATAAGAGCGCCGGAGAAAATGCGAGGAATACAGTTGGACAGGAAGAAATAAGCACTACCTGATAATAGGATATCCATGTATGTAGATTCCAACGTGTACTGAACCCACAGTATTCTCTGCAGAAACTCCTTGCCACAGTCGAAGAGTTCGGGAACATGCACGGAGTACAAACTGAATGTGAGTGAGTCAGTCATCATGATCCAAAGTTCTACCAAAAGACAGTTATTATAAGACTGCTCATATTACAGTGGGGAAGGGAAGGCTATAACTTTTTTTTTTAAATCATTTTTTGTTGACCAGAAAAGGATGTCGATGAACTACTTACTGTTTTAGCCGGGGGTGGTTACAGATAGACTGGCTGATAATGAATAAGGTTACTATGTTGGTGGATTAGTGAATGGAGGAAAATTTGGCCAGGACATGTGCAAAAGTTCCCCTACTCTTTTTGAAAAGTGTTAAAAAAATATATATATTTTTTATAATTCAGATCATACTTCGAGAGGGCTCTTGCAGTAGGTATTCACAAGTAGGACTAAGCCGTCAGGTGTCAGAACCCCATGGAAAAATCTCTAGCTAGCAATCTCTGGCAGGGACCGCCACCACGTCAGGTGACCGGTGTCAGCCAACGTCAGTATAAAGGGGGCGGTCCCGATGCCCGCTCTCCAGTTCTTTCCCACCATTGGCTTGTGGTAGAACAGCGCTCACTTTTCTCGCCATTTTGGATAAGTATCTGTCTTTTTCGACTTTACTTTATTTACTCTGATATTTGTGTAATACTACTTTGCTGTGTTTGTCGTCCCCAATGCCATCGGAATCGCATAAGAACAAGTGCGACTGGTGTGGATCCCAGCTCCCTCACAAGGACTGACATTCCCTCTGCCTCTTCTGTCTGGGCCCAGACCACCGCGTGGAGGAGTGTGAACACTGCTGAAAATTCAACGCTGCGACTCGAAAACGAAGGCAGCAGTCCCTGGAACCCCATTTACTAAAAACGAAAATGTCTTCCATGGAAAAGGAATTGAAGAAATTGAGGCAGGTGTCAACTTCTTCTGAGGGCCATCACAAGAAAAAGAGGGGCAAGGAGAAACACTGGGATCGGGACTCACCATCCACAGCAGCTGCGACTTAGGCTGGATTCTCGGCTCTCAGGTAACTCCCCCAACCCCTGTGGGATCGTCCTTCAGCGGCTGCCTTAGTGGTGTCTAAGCCCGGTGTTCCCCATCTGGCTTGCGATCAGTCCCGGACGGGAACCTCCAGGGTAAAGGAGGCCCGCTCCGCTATGGCCTCCAAATCCAGGTCTTCCAGTCAGAGTGTGTCCGAAAAGTCTAACATTGCGACGTCCGCCCAGCCAGCAACCCTTCTTCAGGCCATTCATCTATCCCTGACATTGGAGAGTTGCTGCAGCGCACTTCAGCTGCGTTGCCCTCTGAGGACCTCACTTCTTTTCCGGCTCCTCCCGAGGATTTTACTCCTCCCTCACCGGCTGGGGTCGAGGATCCCAACACGCTGACATTGGCAGTGCCCCCCATGCCAGATCCTTCTATGCCGGACCTGTCAGACCGCCCAACATCATCCTCCGGCATCCCGCTACCTGATGATCTAACGATAGAGCCTTCTGGGTTCCGGGGACCGCTGATGGGTCCCCCTCCGGGCCATCACCTGATCTGTCTGGTCCTCCTGCAGGGCTGCCGCCGGCACCTACGACTCTTGTCAGACACCCCGGTGCCAGGACATCCAGCACCTCAGTACCTGACTCCGGGCCTCCCGCCGTCTGGTTATGGGTACCCTTATTACGGGTTTCCAACTTACCCATACCAGAGCCCCCTCCGTCTCCTCCTCCTCTCCTCCACCTACCCCGCAGTCTCAGGTGGACTTGAGGGAGGTCTTGGCCTCCTGGTGGGCTGAAGCAAAATCACAGATCACCCAAGAGGTTGAGAAACGCATACCGACGCTGGACCCCTCATGTCGGAGTGAAGAGACTCCCCTTCCTCTGCTTGATGCCAGAGCTGAACCTTCTGGTTCTCGGGCCAGGGAGGACGCGATCCTCCCCCTCCTAGGGAGGCCTCTTCTTCTGCTTCTTCATCATTGGAGTCTTTGGAGTCAGATTTGGACTCCGAACGCTCTGATCTAGAGGACGAGCCCCGCACTCCAGATAGACCCAGGCCTCAAGGTTCTTCGGAGTGCCCTTCGGAAGATCCTTCCTTTCTGGAGCTGCTGAAGAAAATCCAGGCCGCCTGCGAGTAGCAATCAGTGGAGCCAGATCCCCAGCGTAAGAAGCTCGCAGCCCATCTGGACCTCCCGGAGACTTCTCCCACCCTGATTCCACCCTGGATAGAGCCTCACGAGGATCTTGACTCCACTATTTGAAAGCAACCTTCCTCGTTAGCTACCCTTCATCGGAAAGCCGACAGACTGTATCAGGCTCCTGAGGGGAAGGATTTTCTCGTTCTTCACCCCAAGGCCGATTCGGTGGTGATTAGCGCCGCACACGACCAATCAACCAACCCTAAGCATTTCAGCTCACCCCTCCCCCCGACAAGGAGTCCCGTCTTCTGGACTGGTACGGGAAGAAGTTCTGTGCTTCTTCCACTCTGGGCATGAGGGCCCTCAATTACTTCAGCCACATGGACTACCAGAAGGTTGTCCTTAGTCAGATGGAATCAGAACTGGACTCCCATTTTCACAAACAAAGCATGAACTGGAAGATCTTGTCCGCTCTGCGTGCTTGGCCTGTAGACACATGCTTCGTGCTACATATGATGCGGTGGACACTGCAGGCAGGAGTTCGGCCTTTGCTGTATCCTTACGGCATCATGCCTGGCTCAGAGTGTCAGGTTTTGCCTCTGAAGTGCAGTTGGCAATCCACTGTGCTCCCTTCAGAGGGTTTGTGCTGTTTGGCGGTGATGTCAAGGACATCATCACCGAATTACCAGAGAAGGTTTTGGCATTAAGGTCTGTTCAGACAATGTACAAACCCTCTCAGAGGCAGCAATGGTCCTTTCGGCGCCCCAACCTCCAAAGGCATAAGCAGACGTAACCCCGACGTCCCAACAAACTCAAAGCCGCATCAGCTGCCAAGGCCCTCCCAGCAAGATAGCTCCCGGGGTCTCAGCCGCTACTCTGCCCCCGCCTCCCCCATTGTCTCTGCCCAGTCCAGAGAAACTGGTAGGGGGGAGATTCTCCTCTCATCTGCCGGGTAGGGAGAGGATAACTGCAGATGCCTGGGTGCTCCAGCTGATTGCAGCAGGACACTCAATAGAGTTCATTCAAAAAAAAAAAAAACCTTGCAGACCACCCCCTCCCTCCTCGTACTCCCACACTCCTCTGTAGTTGGTACTGGAAGAAATCCACTTTCTTCTGCTGAAAGAGGCAATAGAACCTATTCTGCACCACCTGTCCCCACCTTCAGGGGACAGGTTACTATTCTCACTTCTTCCTAGTACTAAAGAAAACCGGGGACCTGAGGCCCATTCTCGACCTCAGCTCCCTCAGTCAGTTTGTGGAGTACAAAGGGTTTTGAATGCTGTCCCTCCAGAGCCTTCTCCCCATGCTTCGGCCAGGACTGTGGCTATGTGCTCTGGATATGCAGGATACCTACCTCCATATCTCTGTTTGCCACTCCCACCGCAGATACCTCCATTTTTGTTTTCAGGGGTCCCACTACCAGTTCAGGGCCCTTCCTTTTGGTCTATCCTCAGCCCCCCAAGTATTTACCAAATGCCTGGCGGTGGTGGTGGCCTTCCTGCGTACCAAGGGGGTCCAAGTCTTCCCCTACTTGGACGACTGGCTTCTGGCAGCCCCATCCAGGGAGGAACGTTTGGGCTCCCTTTCCCTCACCCTTCAAGTATTCTATGACCTGGGCATTACAGTCAACCCTGCCAAGTCTCATCTAATCCTTTGCCAATGGCTGCAGTTCATAGGGGCAGTGTTGGACACGACTCTGGGCAAGGCTTTCTTACCCCCGGACAGAGCTGAGACGCTGTCAAACCAAGCACGGCCCTTTTCGAGTCTCAGAAGGGTCACAGCCAGGAAGGTCCTCCGTCTTCTCAGCCTGATGGTGGCTGCCATCCCGATGGTCCCACTCGCTCGTCTCCACATGAGAATCTCTCAGCGGACCCTGCGGTCTCAGTGGGACCAGTCTCAGGACGACCTGGATCACGAAATCTTGGTGTCAGACCCTATGGTCAGGGACTTGCAATGGTGGATGGTTCCAGAACATCTCAATCTGGGGATCCTGTTCTGTACCGGCCCTCTCACCCAGACCCTGACGACTGATGTATCAGGGGCAGGTTGGGGTGCCCATCTCGGGCTTCACAGGACTCAGGACAGTTGGTCTCAGTTTGAACAAAGGCTCCATATAAATGTCCTCGAGCTGAGGGCATTCCTTTATGCCCTCCAGGCTCTCCTCCAACTTGTTCTTCCTGGTCACCTTCTCGTACAGTCAGACAACTTGTGTGTTGTCTGGTACCTCAACAAACAGGGCGGAACGCGTTCCTATCCCCTCTACCGGGAAGCCATGAGAGTCTGGCACTGGGTGTCCCAGCACAGCCTTCATCTGATGGACATTCGCATGCCAGGGATGGAGAACATTCTCACAGACGCCTTAAGTCGCTCTTCAGCCAAGTCTCAGAAGTGGGAACTCAACCAGGTTATGGTAGACGTCATCTTCCAGCACTGGGGGACTCCTCAAATGGACCTCTTCGCCTCCGCCGACAGTACCAAACTTCCCACCTTCTGCTTGCTCGCTCCAGGGCGAGATTGTTTTTGTCGGGACGCGCTGTCTGTGTGTTGGAAGGACAGATTTGTCTACGCCTTCCCTCCGATACCTTTGATCCTGAGGGTACTCAACAAGCTCAGGTCGGAAGGAGCATGAATGATCCTCATCACTCCTTTTTGGCCGAGGCAAGCCTGGTTCACTCTTGTGCAGCAGTTTTCTGAGGAATCTCCTCTTCCTCTACCACTGTCGCAACATTTGCTGACCCAGGAGAAGGGGACCCTGGTTCATCCAGGCCTCAAGTCTCTTCACCTTCAAGCGTGGCTCCTTCAGACGTAGCTAAAGCTCGTTTTGGAGTTTCCCCCGCGGTTGCTGACATCCTGGTGGAGGCCAGAAAGCCTTCCACCAGGTCCACTTACGCCATGAAGTGGAAGCGCTTCACCATCTGGGCGGGTTCTAAAAACATAGAACCTTTTTCCTGTCCAGCCAGTAAGGTTCTGGACTACCTTAGGCACCTGTACGACTTGGTCCTTAGTAACTCATCAGTGAAAGCACATATGGCATCCATTTCAGCCTACCACATCCCTTTCGGGAGCAGGACATTTGCACAATTTGCTGGACTTTTATGGCCCAGTTAGCAAGGCTTTGGACAATGGTGAGGCTGTGGATGTCATCTTTCTTGATTTCTCTAAGGCCTTCGGAAAAAAGTGCCTCATGGAGAACTTATTGACGCCATTATTGACATGGGTTTGGGTGGTAATGTTACAAGATGGGTGAAGTCATGGCTGACTGGCAGAACTCAGCAAGTCTGTATTAAGGGATTTTACTCCAGCTGGGAGCAAGTGACTAGTGGGTCCCTCAGAGATCGGTGTTAGACCCCTGCCTCTTTAACATCTACATTTCATCACTTAATACTTCAGCTGGAGTTTGGTTAACTAAGTTTGCAGATGATACATGCATTGGCCATACAGTAAATAACTTAGAAGACATTAAAACCCTTCAGTACACCCTGGGGGAATTAGAAAGCTGGGCAAATCTAAAGAAGCTTACGTTCCATATTGATAAATGCTCGGTCATGCATTTTGGGAGGGAAAATCCACAAGCAAATTATATGCTGGGTGGCAGAGTACTGGATGTTGTCAAAGATGAATGTGATTTGGGAGTAAGAGTCAAAAACGACTTGAGTTCTAATTTGCATTGTCAACAAGTAATCAAGAAAGCTAGCGGCATATTTCACTGTATAACCAAACATATAAAAAGCAAAAGTAGTGAGGTTTTAGTGTCACTATATTCCTCCTTAGTAAGGCCTCACTTGGAGTATTGCGCCCAGTTCTGGGCTCCCAGTGAAAAGGGTTCTATAAATGCCCTAGAGAAAATTCAGAGGAAAGCAACTAGAAGGGTGGATGAAGTAAAGGGCATGGATTATGAATATAGATTAAACAAACTTGGACTCTACAGTCTGGAATTTCGTAGAATGAGGGGGGACCTGTGTATGGTCTATAGAGCCTTGCATGATGACCTATTATGGGAACAATTGGATCTGGTACTCAGGGAAACAGTCTGACACCCGGGCACATCCACTACAGCTAATGACCGAATGTTGTAGGACAAGAAAAAGAAGTTATTGGTTCTCAGTGAGAGTTTCTAGAATATAGAACAAATTGCCTGTAGACGTGGTTGCCAGTGAGACTATGGATATTTTCAAGGGTCGTTTGGATGCATACTAGAGTGATAACTCCATTAAGGGGTATACTTAATCTTTGGCGAGCAATATGGACATTAGTCTTTTAAAGCTCTGTAAAACCTATGAACAACTAGAAGTCTCGAAGACTTTTCTGCAAGGGGTCCTACACTTAAGACCCCCGATCCGCGTCCTACTCCTCCTTGGGACTTGAACTTCATTCTCGAGAAGATTACTCTGCCTCCCTTTGAACCTGCAGCAGAGGCAGAGCTGAAGTTTCTTTCTTGGAAGACTTTGTTTCTAGTGGCCATCACCTCAGCTCAGAGGATTTCTGAGTTGCAAGCCTTGATGTGTAACATCCCTTATTTGATTTTCCATAATGATAGTGTGGCCATGCGTACTAATCCTAAATTTCTTGCAAAAATGGTGGCCGAATCTAATCTGAATCAGTTCATTGAGCTTCCAGCCTTCCTCACGGAGCACTCCAATCAGGAGGAGTATCTCCTCCATACCCTGGATGTACGTAGAATTCTGAGATACTATACTCACAAGACTAAGGATCTCAGGAAAACAGACCAACTTTGTCTTTCACTCACAAGAGAGAAGGCAACCCCCGTTTCCAAGCAATGCCTTTCTAAATGGTTGGCCAATTGTATCACTTTCTGTTATGACAAGTATCACAAAACCCTTCTGGGTCAGGTCAAAGGCCACTCCACTAAAGGGGTCATGGCCTCTGCCGCTTGCTTCAAGAATATGTCAGCAGCTGAGATTTGTGTAACTGCAACTTGGACTTCCGTCCATACCTTCACGAAACATTACAGTTTGGATATTGCCTCTCGCCGCAGAGCAGTCTTCGGGCTAGCTGTTCTGCAGGGAATCCTTTCATGATCCCTGTCAAGAAGCTCAGCCTTTGTGGAGTTTTTTTTTCCTCCTCCCACTTTCTTTTTCTTCCAGACTGCTTGGAGTCCTACTTGTGAATACCTACTGCAAGAGCCCTCTGAAAGTAAGATAGTACAGTTACGTAAGAACTTACCGTAACAGTAGATCTTCAGGAGAGGCTCTTGCAGTAGGTATTACCCTTCCTCCTCTGCCCCTCATTTTCTTCTCTTTCAGATATGGGACGATATCCTCTTCCCTCCTGTCAGCCCTTTGGTGCTTGGCAGGAAAGAACTGGAGGGCGGGCGTCTGGACCGCCCCCTTAAACTGCCGTCAGCTGACGCCAGTCACCTGATGTGGGGACAGTCCCCACCAGAGATTGCTAGCTAGAGATTTTTCCGTGGGCTCCTGACGGCTTAGTCCTACTTGTGAATACCTACTGCAAGAGCCTCTCTCAAAGGTCTACTGTTATGGTAAGTTCTTACGTAACTGTACTTTTTAGCAAGATTATGTATCATTTCATACAGCCTTGTTAGTCCGTGCAAAATTGCTTGGCCAGAGCCACACAGGAAACGCACGCTGTTTGGAGGTGCACACTAAACCATGCACCAAGTCCCCCATTTGCTCTGGGGTCTCCAGCTGCACTGCTATACCTTCAATGTTGTGGATGCACTCAGAACTTGTTGCTGTCGCAGTGAGAGCCAACCATAGGAACTACATCAGCAAAACTTAAACATACTGAAAACAGGAACTATTACTAGAGTATGGACATCAACCCCTCATATCCCATCTGCCCACTTGATGGCAGGGGTTTTCTAAATACCACAGTGCACTACAGCCTTAGAGTAGGAGAGGGGTGGTCTCATTAGTCCCTTTAATCCCCCCAGGTCACTACTGTATCGGAGAAAGTTTTCCCATATGTCCTCAGACAGAGCAGCTTTAAGTATGGCATAGCTCATTGGCTCAAATTTTACCAGTCAGTATGAATGCCTCCCACTCTGGTAAGGTCTGTACTTCCTCCATCTGCCATCTTCTGAGCAGTAGTCACTTTGCCTCAGTTAGGGCAGCCATACATCACATAGTCCTTGCCCTGTGTTGTATTACTAGGCAATCAGTATAACCAAACACCACCAACAATGCATCTCTAGGGATGAGCAGCCCCATAATGAGCCTGCTGACTTGCAGCACCTGCTTTCACCACAGCTGGATATGTCTTCAGGACCACAGTATATGCAGTAACTCACCACTGTCTGCTGTACATCTCCAGCACATAGCCTTAAGTAGTAACTGCATGCTGTTTAATATCACTGGTGTCCTGTACCATAGATGCAGCATTTTGAGCTTGAAACACCCACTCGTGTGTGTGTGTTTTTTTTTTTTTTTTTAACTTTTTGTGTACTTTAATGATAATACAGCATACACTGTTATTTCGTAAGCAAAACTTGAGGTATGCAAACTTCTACATCACTTGTACAACAATGGCAACAGGTAGGTGGTAGTCAAATAAAGTCCAAGCAGTGCGGGGTTTACCCACTACCATGAAGAGATGTAGTCTGAACTGTGTGTCCTGTAGGGTTATAATACTCTCACTCCGAGCTGGTATTACCCTGGATTTAGTGAACCAGGAGGACAGTTCCCTTGAAGGACTAGGGAGGGGGGTATAGAGAGAGAAAAAGGTATATAGCTATGCACTCTAAAACAGACAGAAACTCCGGTCTCAATTAAACTGATTTAAATTCCTGCAGATTTGTGCGACGCATGGCAACTCGCTCTGCGGGTGGCAAGAGATAGTATATTCAATTTACAGCTCGCAAACTGAGAGATGCCAGACGCACCCTTAAATTATTTCCACGGCATATACCTATAACTGTTCGTTAGGTAGGTAAAATATAGCATTACCAACATGATTACGGCAAAAGGACAGTAATTCCCTTTAACATAGGATTACATGTACTGAATAAGCATACTTAAAGGCCGGAAGATTAACCTTCCAATCATAAGACAGTCCTGCAAACAAAGATGTAAAGTCACCCTTTTTCATCAGAAGAATTATTAATAGGTTGCAGGGTGGAGATCAGTTTGTCTGCAAAAGCTGTTGCAGCCTCCGGGTCGGTGAACACGTGCGATTTGGCCCCATGCTTTACTAAAAGACGAGCTGGCAAATTTAGCCGTGCCTCGAATCCATTCTGTAGCAATTGTTTTTTGATCACCTGTAGTTCCTTTTTCTTTTATTGTGTCTGCGCTGCTAGATCTGGAAAAAAAGATAAGCAATGTCCTTCCCAGATAATCTCCCCTCGGGGGCATGCTGCCTGTGGAAGAGAGATCCCTGCTTCTGAAGCAGAAAGTGTGACTATGGCAGTGAACGGTTGCTGGGGATCCCCTCATGGTTTGGGCCTCTGAGGAATTGTGCATACTTTCACAGTCTGGATTCCAGCTTCTAAAGGTAAGAGCTGGAGATCCTGAAAGATCAGTTTGTGGACCAGTTGTCGTAGATCTATAGAGCCTGCAAACTTAGCGGGGAAGCCAACAATTCTGATATTTGCTTGTCTCTGCAGGTTTTCCAGCATTTCTACTTTGCTTTTACAACACACACGTCTCTTACAAAGTGACATTACATTCCAGCTGTCTCTCTGATCCTTCTTTCATTTCTTTAATGGCCTGTGCATTATCTTGTATGCAGCGATCGTTTTCCTGAAGTTATGCTTCAACGGCGGCCAGGCGCTTATTCGTATCCTCCCCTGTTGCCTGGATCTTTGTTAGCATTGCTAAGATGTGTGTTGTAGGCAGCCCTAGGGTCGCCAGGGTAGAGGCAGTAGGCCCCGAGCTGGAGGTCGAGCTCTGCTCCGTAAGATAGATGTCTAGGCTCTGGGACAAACGCTTTGAGTCCTTTTTTGGGCTCATTCTTCTGTCTGGTCATTCCAGTTGTAAGTTTTACAAATTTCTGCCTTTTCCGGTCGAACAACATGCTTGCTGATGTAATCTAGGAGAGAAATTAAGTGAGCGTTATTAAGAAGCTGCTGCCATGTTGGAGCTCAGCAGTGCCCCCTCCCCACTCATGTTTCTGCATTCCCCATAGGCATTCTCCCAAGAAACCTTCCATTATCTTGGTGCGACTGGCCCAGCAGGTTTTCTTAGCGACTTTGAGGACTCTCCAACC
Organism: Neoceratodus forsteri; assembly: GCA_016271365.2. NCBI lineage: Eukaryota > Metazoa > Chordata > Ceratodontiformes > Ceratodontidae > Neoceratodus > Neoceratodus forsteri. The sequence continues at coordinate 456,854,994 of CM057453.1, read as the reverse complement.
CAGGAGACTCTGCCTCTAACAATCCTGCAGATAGTCTCCCATGTCTCGGAACTTTCCCTAGAGTCCTCCCTTCTCCCATGGGTCTTCCAAGCACCTGGTGTCAGGAGGGCCAGTTATGGGCCCAGTTTTGATAACCAAGAGGCACCTTATTTGGAAATGGTGCCATTTCTGCCACTGGAGCAGATCAGCATTGGCCTTGATCTACTAAAAGTGCAAACATATCCTGTGCCCCCATCAAACAAGTCCTCTACTCTTTCCACACCTGTCTCCTCTCTCTGTCCATTTCGTCACCTTCTGATACCCCCCCCCCTTTTTTTTTCTCTCTGTCAGCCATCGTGGGCATATATCTTAATCGGATGATTCTCCTTTATCCTGATGATGTACAGAATCAGATGCTCCAGTGCTGTTCGCCACTCACTCCAGGGCCAGCCATCTGGTTTGCACCCCCTGGCATGGCACATTGTCACGTGCAAATCCACCACCACCCACTGGCTGAATATTATCCATTAATCTAAGGTGCCTGATAGTCCCCTTTTGCAGTGGTGGCATCAGTGCTGATAATCACGGCTTACTTCTTTTCCAGTAGAAACTGTTGAGCACCTAAGCTGTCATTTTAAAAATACTATCCAGAACCCTCAGAGGTAGGTATTAACTAATTAACCACAGTTATAGCACCCTAGGGAGAGCCATCGTCTGTCAAGTTTGCATCTTTCACTTTGCCCCATACAAACAGCTGGAGATGCTTTAATCTAGTAACGTCTTCCCTCACCGCGAACAGCAAGGGTCAACATTTCTTTGTATCCAGGTCTTCCAGATCAGTGTGATATATATTATCAGATATTTAAAACCATTTGGGGCCCATGTCAGACCTGTTGCCTGGACATGGTCCCTGATACAGCGAGGACTGAGTGTCATCACCTCTGTCTTGCCCTAATTGTTTTGGAGTCCAGAAATCTTTGAGAACTGGTTTGGGAACTCTCTGAGGATTGGCAAAGTGTGTATGGGGTCCAGCAGGATTAGCAAAATATCATCGCCAAACAGCATAGGGCTGTAGGCTTGCATCAGGCTCCATATCGCTACATGGGAGCAATGCTGCTGGGCTAAGGGTTCGATTGCGAGCACAAAAAGGCCCAGGGACAATGGACATCCTTGCCTACTGCTGTGCCCCAGCTGAAAGTGGGCAGAAGGCAGACCTCTTGCCAACACCGCTGCCAGTGGAGATGAATAGTTCAGCTGGACAGTCCCATTGAATAAAGCCACCGCGCCCCATCCCCTATCCGAGTTAGTATAGGACTCTCCATAGAGATTGCCATTTGACATAGTCAAACACCTTCTCTGTGTCCAGTGTCGACTGCGTATGGCTCCTGCGAGGGTTCCGTAGCTTTTTGTGTCCAGTGCCACAGATGCTGGTGGCTCCTGCAAGTATCCCATAGCCCACTTCAGATTAACCAATCAACTGATATGGTGTGCCTCATCTATCCTTGCCGCAAATCGGACCTGGTCTGGTGGATCAACTTTGTCACACCTTAGCTGAATTGCCTGAATCGTGGCTAAAATGTTATAAATCACATTTAAAACGAAGACTGAGCAATAGCTGGAACACTGGAGATGGTCTTGACCTTTTTTTCCCCAAGATGGTTATGGTGGCCTTCGCATACAAACATTACGAATATGCCAGCAGATGAAGGCCTTACGGTCTATCTTGTCTGTTCAATTGTGCAGGTTCCCCCTTCCCCCCAGCAACGTCCCCCTTCATTCTTTCCTATCATCTGTTGAAGCTATCCATTGCTTTCAGAGAGACCACCTTCTCTGGTAACTTTCTCCACTTGGCCACCACTCTCTCAGTGAAAAAATCCTACCACATCTATCTCTTGAATCTTCCTCCTGACTCCCCTTCTCTGTGTTCACCCTCCCACAGAGCTTTGTGTCATCCGCCAACAGGCAGATTTTACCCCGGTCCCATCCCATATGTCCCTAATGAAGATGTTAAAACAACACCAGACTAAGCACCGAACCCTGTGGGACCCCCACTGGTCACCGGCCTGGCTTCTGAGAATTCCTCCTCTGACCACCACCTTTTGTTCCTGTTGTTTTATTTTTGGAACATCTAGTCGGTCTTAGAATAATCTGTTGTAATCCCAGAATTTCAAAACTTGATTTCAATTTGAAACCTCTGTCTTGGGACCAGTCAGCAGTGAAATCACCTGTTAAAATTGCTTTTTGCCCTTATAATTTATCTAGCAGGACTTCAGATAAGATATCAAAATGTTTCTTTTTTGTTTTTGGAGGTGCATAAAAGATTCCTACCATCGTTTTTGCTGTTAACAATTCCACTACCAGACTTTCAATTCTGCTTATTGACTCAGATAATATAATTCTGTAAGGACCCAGTGTAGCCTTAATATAGAGCATTACCCCCCCTCATTTGTCTAGCTACTCTTTGCTGTAAATATCCACTCAATTGAATCTCTTTATCTGTAATGCCCTGATGTAACCAAGTTTCAGAAATTGCCAGAATGTCTGTTTTTTCTTCTTCTGTCCATACCCTATATTCATCTATTTTGTTTACTGAACTTTGCACATTTTCATGAATTACTACTAAACCCTTATCTGTCTCTGGCCCTGCATTCATTTCAACATCTCCACTCCAGACTAACAGAAATATCAAGCACCATATTTCTTAATTTCATTTACCTCCCCTTAAAATAAATCTTTGTTTCTAGGGACATGGATATGTTGTTCATCCACACTGTCTGGCAGGTATCCTTGCCGCTTTAATTCTTGCCGGAAGGTCTTCAAGCTGGCTCCTCCCACCCACCCGGGTGGTAAAACTCTCGGCTCCGCCCCATGATGCCAGATCTTCCTTACTGCTTGGAAGCTCAGGTTCCCTCCTTAGCGCTCTGCGTTTTAGACTGGATCCTAATTCTTCGGTTCGCCCGAAATTGGTTTTGAAGTTTTCTAAACTCCGGTCTTCTTCTTCTTCCCTCGTGGCTGCGATGGACAAATCTGTTCCCGGCTTTCAGAGGTGCCCTTGTGGGCAGATGATGCCCAGGACGGATCCGCACTCCACGTGCGTCTACTGCTTAGGCCTAGATCACGACCCGCAGGCTTGCGAGTTGATGCCGCTCTTTCTTGGCCAACGTTCTGGATGATCGAGCTGCCTATTTGAAGCTCGGGCGTCCCGAGAAACGTTTTCCACCAGTAAAATCTAAAGAGGCTCATTGGGCAGTGTCCGCGGCGGCTGGCTCGGCTGAGCAGCTCGAGCAGATGATCGCCCTCGAGGAGGAGGCAGCCCAGGCCGCATCTTCCTCCTCCTCGGCGCGGGCATTTATCCCGCTCTCTCTGAGTTCCTTGTATCACGGCCGTTCAAGGAGCTTTGTCAGTCCTTTCCACAAAGGAGGGGCCTTGGGACATTCTTCTCAGCCCAAGAAAAAGAATTAGAAGGTAAGTCCCACCGTCGGCGTTCGTGAGAGCGGGAGAGGTTCCCCTTCCCCGGGCGGCCAACCGTCGACTTCGGTCGAGGTTGTGGCTGAGGCCACTGGCTTCACGGTGCCCCCGTCAGGCCAGCCTGCCGAGACTCCCGTCGATGAAGTTGAGATTTTTCTCAACCCGTTAGATGGACTGTCGACTGGAGAAGCCGACAAGCCTCCTTCACCTGTTCCCCCGGTGGATACCGGGGATCTGCCTGCTCCTTCGGGATCGCAGTCCCCAGTTGAAGTGCCCGAGTCGGGGGAAAAGCAGGTGTCCCCACCTTCCAGACCCACCCTCGGTCTCGGACCTCTTCTCGGTCTGCCGTTACGCTGACATCGGCAGTCTCGGTCTTTTAGCGAGTAAGCGGCGGCGCCGTTCTTCCGCATCGTCCTCCTCTGGTGAGGAGGCTGCGGCCGCAAGTTGCGCCCGGTGCTCGAAGGACCTTGTGTGGCAACACTTGCTGCTGTCCAGACTAAGCCGACCCCGGCCATCAAGTGGCTGTCGCCTGAACGACCGATGCAACCACTCGTTCCAGTCGAGTTGCCCGCTCCAGGGCCGGTTGCTCGGCGAAACCAGCTGCTCCACCGATTGTGGTAGAACCTCCGCCTCCACAACCGAAGTCGGGGGCACTGACCAAGAATTCTCGGTCAGGTCACGGCTTGCTCCACAGGTTGTCGGTCACCCTCACTCCCGACCATCCTCAGCAGGTGGAGGGTGGCTCATGGCTGAGCCAGCTCTTCGCAGACTCTTATGAATCAGACGATGATTCCTCCCTGTTCTCCAGGCAGTTCGATCTGGAGTCCTCCGGGGGCCAGTCAGTGGACGATAGCCCATCGTCCTTCTTGGGTCTGCCGACTCATTTGAGTCCACGGGATGCAGCTCGAGCCGTGTCAAGCAGGCAAGTATCCCCCTGATGGAGATTCTGGACCGGAGGTTCCCCACGGAGCCTTTCCGGTGGCTGAGGCCATTGTCGACCCAGCCTTGGAGCTTTGGCAGTGGCCTGCTTCCTGTTCTGCGCCCTCGGCCAGGATGGCCAGGAAGTATGCGTTCCCTACCGGCTCTTTGTCGGTTTCTCGGAATACCCTCTGCTGAGGGTCAGTCACCGACAGCGTTTTCCAGCGTTCCGGTAACGCTCGGGATGTGGACAAGACCCCCGACAAAGAGTCCAAAAAGCTGGACTTTGCCGGGTGCGAGGTGTACGCTGCGTCCTCCCTCGGCCTCCGACAGGCCAGCTCGGCCGTGCTGGTGGCACACTTCTTCCACACCCTCATGGCCTCCCTGGATGAGGTTGTTCCTCATCTCCCGCCTGACCTGCAGACCACGGTCCGCCAGGTGCGGGACCAGGGTAGGGCGGTGGCGAAGCAGCAGCTCCAGACTGCTCTGGACATAGGTGATTCCTGTGCCAGGTCAGTAGCGGCCGCGGTGGCCATGCGACGCAGGGCGTGGCTGAGGGTGTCCACCTTCACGGCGGAATACCAGCACAAGTTGGCGGACATCCCCTTCTTGGGGACTGACCTTTTCGGCCCTGGAGTGGAGGGACACCTCCAGCGGATCGAGAAGTCCAATGCCACTCTGGACTCAGTCACCTCCGCCCAGAGGGACAAAGGCCGCCATCAACAGCAGAAGTCCTTTCGTCCTTCGGTCCCTGCTTCTCGACCGGCCCAGCAACACCAGCAACAGGGCCAGCAGGCTCGAGCTTGGTGTCCCAAGCCAACGGCTTCCTCCAACAGGAAGCAAGGAGGTAAAGGCCCAGGAGGTCCCCCAGCTGGTTCTTCCTCCAAGCCTGCCCAGTGACGGGTTCTGACCCCAACCTCGTCACTCCCCCCCGGTTCCCCCCGTGGGGGGACGGCTCCGCCACTTCCTTTCCGCTGGTCCGCTATCACCACGGACCGCTGGGTGTTGGAGGTGGTAGGAAAGGCCTGCCTCTGGAGTTCGAGCAGGCTCCACCTTTTGAAAATCGCCCCTCGGGGCCAGCTCCGCAGCCTGCTGTCGGCCCGCCCGGGCCGATATTGCCCTGCTCCTCGAAAAAGTAATCAGGAAGGTGGCGGATCCTCCTCCAGACCGTGGTTTGTGTCCAGGTACTTCCTGGTCACAAAGCAGACCAGGGGCTGGCGCCCATTCTCGACCTGCACGACCTGAACAGGTTCCTAAGGTCTCGGACCTTCAGGATGGTCACTCTGGCTCAGATAATCCTATCCTTGGAGCGAGGCATGTGGTTCTGCTCCCTGGACCTCAGGGCCAGCACGTTCTTTCACGTCCCAATCCATCCGTCCCATCGAAATTTCTCGCTTCAGAGCAAGGATCCCTATACGAGTTCTGGGCCATGCCCTTGGCCTCTCCCTAGCTCCAGGGTCTTCACCAAATGCATGGCAGTGGTGACAGCATTCCTCGGTGCCGAGGGTCGGGTGTACCCACCTGGGCGATTGGCTGATAGCGCCCCTCCAGATTGGGCGGGGCGGTCAGAGATCTGGCCCTCTAGGTTTGTCTCAGGTTGGCCTCCTCATCACTGAGGCCAAGTTGGAACTCATGCCAAAGCAGGTGATTCTGTTCATCGGGGCAGAGCTCGACTCTCTGCGAGCCAGAGCACGGCTCCCGGCGGACAGGGCCGAGGTTCTTTCCTCCTTTGCCCAATCATTTCTGGTTGGGCAATTGCTCCCTGACCGGGACTTCCTGCGCCTCCTGGGCTTCATGGCGGCCTGCACCAGTGTGGTCCGTTAGGCCCGTTGGTACATGCGTCCCCTTCAGTGGGGAGTGGCCAGCCAATGGTCACAAGGCCGCGATCCGTTGGACCGGCCCGTGACAGTGACCCAGGAGATGTGGAACGCTTTCCAGTGGTGGATCGTTCCAGCACATCTGCAGGAGGGTATCCTGTTCGTCCACCCCAAGCCGATGGTCTCTCTCTCAACCGATGCATCTCTGATGGGTTGGGGTGCCCATCTGGGGGAACACCGAGTGCACTGCCTCTGGTCCCCTCGGGAGTCGATGCCACATCAACCTGCTGGAGCTCGAGGCGGTCCGTCTAGCTCTCACATGCCGCTCCGTTTCTCGAGTCAAGTGGTTCAGGTCAGGCGGACAACACCACGACCATGTACTATCTGAACCACCAGGGCGGGATGCACTCCATGCTGTTATGCAAGGAAGCTCTCCACATTTGGTCCTCGTCGCAGCCTGGAGCGGATCTCCTAGCCATTCACGTGGCAGGGCCTCCAACACCCTGGTCGATGCCTCAGCGGATAGGGCTGCGTCTCACAGTGGTCTCTCCTGCGCGGAGGTAGTACAAGATCTCTTCTCCCACTGAGACGCGCCTCAGGTGGACCTGTTTGCCTCCAAGGAGAATCGAGCTGAGTCTGTTCCATGCCCGCCTCCCTCAGCAGGGTCACTGCAGGGGATGCCTTCTCGAGGCCGTGGACCCGGGCCTCTTCTGACCTTTCCCCGTTTCCCTTGATCTCAAGGTGCTTCTCAAGGCGAGGAGGACAAGGCGCAGGTGATTCTGGTAGCCCCAGACTGGCCCGCCAGTTCTGTATCCAGATCTCCTCAGCCTCAGCTCCAGGCTCCTGGGCGGCTTCCAGCCCGCCGGACCTGATCTCAGTCAATCGGGAAGGTATTCCATCAGACCTTCAATCCCTGCACCTGACGGCCTGGTTCCTGAGCGGCTAGAGTTCCAGGCTTTGGGTCTTTCCGACAAGGTCCTCAACGTCGTTGAGGCGTCCCGTAAGGAGTCGACCAGAAAATGCTATGCCTTCAAATGGAAGAGGTTTTGCATTTGGTGTCAGGGGAAGGGCTTGGACCCTTCCGACTGCCCTTTGGCAAGCATTCTGACTACCTGTGGTCCCTTTCTCAGCAAGGGCTTAGGTCGACGACCCTTAAGGTGCACCTGGCAGCCATCTCTGCTTAGCGGGCGCGGGCCAGCAAGCAGTCAGTGGCACAGGAGAAGGTGGTCTGGCGCTTTTTCAAAGGCCTTGATCACATTTCCTCTCCGGTGCGAGAACCTCCACCTCCATGGGATCTACTGCTGGTATTGGCCAAGCTCATGGGCAAGCCATTCGAACCAATGCACAGGTGTGATCTTTCACACCTGTCGTGGAAGACCGCCTTCTTGGTGACTATCCGTCAGCCAGAAGGATGGGAGAACTCAAGCTTTCCATCAAGTCTCCCTACCTGGTCTTCCACAGGGACAAGGTTGTCCTCGCCCCACCGAAATTCCTTCCGAAGGTGGTGTGGGACTTTCACCTTAACCAGGTGTTGACTCTGCGGTGTTCACCCAGTCACACCTCCCGGAGGCGGAGTATAAACTCCATGCTGGGCCCTAGGCAGCTCGCTTACTATGAGGTGAATGGTTGAAGTTTGGGGAGAGGTTCGCCAACTGTTTGTCACCTACGCTGAAGCCGCACCTGGCAGACCTGCAACAAAGCGGATGATAGCCAGGTGGATCACCTCCTGCATAGAGCTGTTACAGTTTGGCGGGCATGGAGCCTCCCAGAGGGATAAGAGCTCATTCTACCTGCCATACCGCTGCATCGGTAGCTGCTTCCAGGGACGTCCCTATCCAGGATATCTGCAGGGCTGCTACCTGGAAGTCGGCACATACCTTCATAACCCACTACCACATCAGCCTTGAGTCACGCCGGGATGCTGGTTTTGGGGCCTCGGTTCTCCAGTCTCTATTCCCTAAGTAGGGGGTGTGAGCCTTGCCTCCCTACCCCCGGAGAACTGGTAGAGTCTGCCAGACAGTGTGGATGAACAACATATCCATGTCCTAGAAATACGGGTTACTCACCTGTAACAGGAGTTCTAGGAATAGTATATATTGTTCATCCACCTATCCCGACCTCCCGGCTTTGACGCACAACCTGAGCTTCCAGCGGGCCAGATCTGGCGTCATGGGGTGAAGCCGAGAGTTTTACCACCTGGGTGGGTGGGAGGAGCCAGCTTGAAGACCTTCCGGCAAGAATTAAAGCGGCAAGGATACCTGCCAGACAGTGTGGATGAACAACATATACCATTCCTAGAACTCATGTTACAGGTGAGTAACCTGTATTTAAAGCAGAGTGATCTAGTAGTCATCTTCCATTTGTTCATAAATAAATTACTTCTTCTAACTATACAAAATTCTTCAAATTGCAGCATTCCCCTCAGTGCCTCAATGTCCCATTCTCCACACCAAACATTAGATCTTACTTCGAGAGGGCTCTTGCAGTAGGTAATTACATATAGAACTGACGCCGGCTGGCAGCAGGACCTGAGGAAAAATTTCTAGCTAGCGGTCCCTGGCGAGGACCGCCCCGTCAGGTGACCGGCGTCATCGCGACGTCGGTATAAAGGCGGTCCCAGGCGCCCGCCTTCCAATTCTTTCCGCCCGTTAGCTGCGATTACGGTGCCTGCCGGTAAAGTTGGTGCTTAGTCAACCCTGCTCTTTCATCGGTTTTAACGAAAATTATAAGTATTTTTCTAGGGACATGGATATGTTGTTCATCCACACTTTCTGGCAGGTATCCTTGCCGCTTTAAATCTTGCCAGAAGGTCTTCAAGCTGGCTCCTCCCACCCACCCGGGTGGTAAAACTCTCGGCTCCGCCCCATGATGCCAGATCTTCCTTACCGCTTGGAAGCTCAGGTTCCCTCCTTAACACTCTGCATGTAAGACTGGTTCCTATTTCTTCGGTTTACCTGAAATAACTTTTAAGGTTTTCAAGACTTCGGTCATTTATTTCCCTCGCGGCTGCGATGGACAAATTGACTCCCGGTTTTCGGAGGTGCCCGTGCGGGCAGAAGATGTCTCGGACGGATCCGTACTCCACGTGTGTCTACTGCTTAGGCCTTGAGCACGACCCGCAGGCCTGCGACCTGTGCTCGTCCTTCTCGGTCTACGTCCTGGAAGAGCGCGCCGCCCGTTTGCAACTTGGGCGCCCCGAGAAACGTTACCCTACGGTAAAGTCGAAGGAGGCCTGTTTGGCGGTTTCCGTGGCAGCTGTCTCGGCGGAACAGCTCGAGCAGATGATCGCCCTCGAGGAGGATGCGGCGCAGGCCACATCTTTGTCTTCCGCGGCCTTTATCCCGTTCTCCTTGGGATCCTCCTATTCAGCTTCTTTTAGGGAGCTCTGTCAGTCCCTTTCCACAAGGGAGAGGACCATCAGGTTTCCTCTTGGTCAGAAGAAGGACTCCAAGGTAAGCCCCTCGGGGAGGCGGAGAGGTCCCCCTCCCGGGTTAGCCGACCATCGACTTGGGTGGAATCGCCCGACCGACCTGGCCTCACTGTGTCCCGTCAGGTCAGTTGACTGAGACACCCATCGGCGCAGTCGAGATTTTCTACGACCTGTCGGACGGGTTGTCGACCCGGTGAAACGAAAACCCTCACTCCCGGTTCCCCGGCAGTCAGGATTACCCGTGGGCTTGCCTGTGCCTCTGGTTCGGGTCCCGATCGAAACTTCTGAGCCGAGGGGAGGCGGTCTCCCCACCCTGCCCCAGAACCCTCCTCGGAGCGCCGAGGTTCTCCGATCTCTGACATCTTCTCGGTCCAGCTGATCCCGCCGACATGGCGGTCTCGGTACCGTGTGGTGGTGTTGCCGCTCATCCTCGTCTTCCTCCTCGGACGAGAGAAGCGACGCCATAGTGCGTCGGCGCTACGAGACCTCACGTAGCAACAGCTCCTTCTGTCCGGGAGCAAGCCGACGTCGTCGCCTTCCCCGGCCATCAAGTGGCTGTCACTCGGAGCGGCCAAAGCAACCCCTCGCCCTAGCCGAGGCACCTGCCCCCGGGCCTGTTGCTCGACCAAAACCGACTGCCCCACCGATTCTGGTGGAACCTCCGCCTCCACAGCCGAAATTTGGGGTCCCGACCAAGAATTCTCGGTCGGCCCAGGGCCTTCCCCATAGGCTGTCTGTCACCCTCCTCCCGACCGCCCTCAGCAGGTGGGGGGTGGCTCAGAGCAGAGCAGCTCTTTGCGGACTCGTCACAATCCGGCAGCGATTCCTCCTGTTCTCCAGACAGGTCGACTTGGAGTCCTCCGGAGGTCAGTCGCTGGACGATAGCCCATTGTCCTTCATGGGTTTGCTTAGGCTCATCTCAGAGTCCACCGGGATGCAGCTCAAGCCCGTATCCAAGCGGGCCAAGTATCCCCTAACGGAGATATTGGACAGAGGGATTCTCCCACAGAGGCCTTTCCGGTGGCCGAGGCCATTGTCGGCCCGGCCTTGGAGCTCTGGCAGCTTCCTGCCCTCGCCTTGACCAAGATGGCGAAAAAGTATACCGTCCACGGTTCCCTGTCGGGTTTGAACACCCCTCAGCCGAGGGGTTGGTTACCGACAGCGTCTTCCAGCGTGCCGGGAGCGCCAGGGACGTGGACAAGCCTCCCGACAAGGAGTCCAAGAAGTTGGACTACGCCGGGCTCAAAGTCTACGCTGCGTCCTCCCTTGGCCTTCGTCAGGTCAGCTCGGCCGTGCTGATGGCACACTTTTGTCACGCCCTGTTGGGCTCCCTGGACGATGTAGTCCCTCATCTCCGGGGTGACCTGCAGACCACGGTCAAGCAGGTGCGGGACCAGGGCAGGGCAGTGGCCAAGCAACAACTTCAGACTGCTCTGGACATCGGTGACTCATGTGCCAGGTCAGTCGCGGCCGCAGTGGCCATGCGTCGTCGGGCTTGGCTGAGGATATCCACCTTCATGGCGGATACCCAGCACAAGTTGGCGGATGTCCCCTTCTTGGGGACCGACCTCTTCGGCCCTGGAGTGGAAGGTCACCTCCAGAGGATCGAAAAGTCCAATGCCACTCTGGACTCGGTCTCATCTGCCCAGAGGGACAAGGGCTGCAGACCGCAACCCAAGCCCTTTCGTCCATCTGCGCCCATAGCACATCCGGCCCAGCAGCATCAGGGCCAGCAGGCTCGCACTTGGCATCCCAAACCCAAGCCTGCTGCTTCCTCTTCCAGGAAGCAGGGAGGTAAAGGCCCAGGAGGTCCCTCGGCCAGTCCCTCCTCCAAGCCTGCCCAGTGACGGGTTGAGGGGTGTTGCCCCCAACCTCGTCACTCCACCCCTGGTTCCCCCTGTGAGAGACAGCTCCGCCACTTCCTTTCTGCCTGGTCGCTATCACCACAGACCCGGTGGGTGCTGGAAGTGGTTGGAAAGGCCTGCCTCTGGAGTTCGAGCAGGCCCGCACTTCTGAGCCGTCACCCCGGAGGCCTCTGGGTGCCATTTCGCTGTCGGCTCGCCCGACCTGACATCGCTCTGCTCTCGAGAAGGAGGTGATCAGAGGTGGTCGGACCTCCCTCAAACCAGGGTTTGTGTCCAGGTACTTCCTGGTCCCAAAGCAGACGGGGGGCTGGCGCCCCATTCTTGACCTGCATGACCTAAACAAGTTCCTAAGGTCTCGGACCTTCAGGATGGTCACTCTGGCTCAGGTAATACCATCCCTGGAACGAGGTGTGTGGTTCTGCTCTCTGGACCTACAGGACGCGTTCTTTCACGTCCCTATCCGTCTGTTTCACCAGAGATTCCTTCGCTTTCGAGTGGAGGGATCCCTTTACAAGCTCCGAGCCATGCCCTTCAGCCTTTCTGTTGCTCCCAGGGTCTTCACTAAATGCATGGAAGTGGTGACAGCATTCCTGCAGCGCGAGGTCGGGTGTACCCTTACCTGGGCGATTGGCTGATAGCAGCCCCCTCAGACAGGAGGTGGAGCAGTCCAGGGATCGGCCTCAGGTTTGCTCTCAGATCGGCCTTCTCATCAGCGAGGCCAAGTCAGAACTTCGGACCCGAGCAGCTGATTCTTTCATCAGGGCAGAGCTCGACTCTCTTGAGCCAGACACAGCTCGGCCGGACAGGGCTGAGGTTCTTTCCTCCTTTGCCCAGTCATTTCTGGTTGGGCAATCGCGCCCTGCCCAGGACTTCCTGCGCCTCCTGGGTCTCATGGCGGCCTGCACCACCGTGGTCCGTTGGGCCCGCTGGCACATGCGTCCCCTTCAGTGGGGATTGGCCAGCCAATGGTCACAGCGCTGCGATCCATTGGACCAGCTAGTGACGGTGACCCAAGGGATGTGGAACGCTCTCCAGTGGTGGACTGTTCCAGCCCATTTGCAGGAGGGCATCCCGTTTGTCCGCCCCGAGCCGACGGTCTCTGTATCGACCGATGCCTCTCTGATGGGTTGGGGTGCCCATCTGGGGGAACACAGAGCGCATGGCCTCTGGTTCCTGCGGGAGTCCCGATGCCATATCAACCTGCTGGAGCTTTGGGTGGTTCGTCTAGCCCTCACCACCTTTGCTCTGTTTCTACAGGGTCAAGTGGTTCAGGTCCAGACGGACAATACCACGACCATGTACTACCTAAACTGCCAGGGCGGGACACGCTCCATGCCTCTCTGCAAGGAAGCGCTCTGTGTTTGGTCACTCGTGCGCAGCCTGGAGGCGGATCTCCTAGCCATCCATATGGCAGGAGCCTCCAACCCCCTGTCCGATGCCCTAAGCCGGATAGGGGCTGTGTCCCACGAGTGGTCTCTCCTGCCGGAGGTAGTACAAGATCTGTTCTCCCACTGGGGCACTCCTCAGCTGGACCTGTTTGCCTCCAGGGAGAATGCGAAGCTGAGACTGTTTCATGCCGCCCCCTCCCAGCAGGGTTCGCTGCAGGGGGATACCTTTTCAGGGCCTGGACCCCAGGCCCTCTTCTCGCCTTTCCCCATTTCCCTTGATGCACAAGGTGCTTCTCACGACAGGAGGGACAGGCGCAGGTATTCTGGTAGCCCCAGACTGGCCCCGCCAATGCTGGTATCCAGATCTCCTCAGCCTCAGCTCCAGGCTCCCGAGGCAGCTTCCAGCTCCCAGGACCTGTCATCAGTCAGTCAGGGAAGGTGTTCCATCCGGACCTTCAATCCCTGCACCTGACAGCCCTGGTTCCTGGCTGAGGTTCCAGGCCTTGGGTCTTTCCGTGAGTCCTCAATGTAGTTGAGGCGTCCCGTAAGAGTCGACCAGAAAATGCTATGCCTTCAAATGGAAGAGATTCTCCATTTGGTGTCAGAACGAGGCCTGGACCCTTCCTCCTGTTCCTTGGCAAGCATCTTGGACTACCTATGGTCCCTTTCTCAGCAAGGGCTTTGGTCGGCGACCTAAAGGTGCACCTGGCAGCCATCTCTGCTTACCAGGAGCGGGCCAGAAAGCAGTCGGTGGGCGCAGGAGAAAGGTGGTCTGGCGCTTTTTCCAAGGCCTTGATCACATTTCCCCTCCGGTCGAGAACCTCCACCTCCGTGGGATCTACTGCTGGTATTGGCAAAGCTCATGGGCAAGACCATTGAACCAATGCACAGGTGTGACATTTCTCACCTGTTGTGGAAGACCACCTTCTTGGTGACTATCCGTCAGCCAGGATGGGAGAAACTCAGGTGCTCGCCGTGGTCTCCTTACCTGGTCTTCCACAGGGACAAGGTTGTCCTGTGCCCCACCTGAAACTCCTTCCGAAGGTGGTGGCGGAGTTCCTGTAACCAGGTGTTGACTCTGCTGATGTTCTACCCCAGTCACCTCGGAGGCCCGAATATAGGCTCCATGCACTGGACCCTAGAAGGGTGCTCGCTTACTATAAGGCGCATGGCTGAAGTTCGGGAGGAGGTTACGCCAGCTGTTTGTCACCTACGCTGAAGCCACACCTGGCAGACCTGCATCAAGCGGATGATAAGCAGGTGGGTCACCTCCTGCATAGATCTCTGCTATAGGTTGAGGCATGGAGCCTCCCAGAGGATAAGGCTCATTCTACCCCCATACGCTGCATTGGTAGCTGCTTCCAGGGCGTCCCTATCCAGGATATGTGCAGGGCTGCTTTCGTGGAAGTCGGCACATACCTTCATAACCCACTACCACATCAACCTTGAGTCACGCCGGGATGCTGGTTTTGGGGCCTCGGTTCTCCAGTCTCTATTCCCTAAGTAGGGGGTGTGAGCCTTGCCTACCTCCTCCCGGAGAACTGCTAGGAGTCTGCCAGAAAGTGTGGATGGAGAACATATCCATTTCCCTAGAAATACAGGTTACTCTCCTGTAGCAGGAGTTCTAGGAATGGTATATGTTGTTCATCCACACGACCCTCCCGACCTCCCCGGCTTCAACGCACAACCTGAGCTTCCAGCGGGCCAGATCTGGTGTCATGGGGCGGAGCTGAGAGTTTTACCTCCCGGGTGGGTGGGAGGAGCCAGCTTGAAGACCTTCCAGCAAGATTTAAAGCGGCAAGGATACCTGCAAGAAAGTGTGGATGAACAACATATACCATTCTTAGAACTCCTGTTACAGACGAGTAACCTGTATTTTCCTCCTATCGTCAGGTCATTGTCGGTGTATGTCGTCCCCTACACCCTCCGAGCACAAAAACAAGTGCGACTCGTGCGGCGCCCAACTGCCACACAAGGACGGCCATTCCCTCTGCCTCTTCTGCCTAGGCCCCGACCACCTGGTCGACAAGTGCCCGCATTGCCTTCACTTCAGCGCGGCTACCCGCAGACGACGCCAGCAGTCCCTGGAAGCCCATCTTCTAAAGAAAAAGATGTCTTCGATGGAGAAGGAATTGAAGAAGCTCAGGCAGGTGTCAACTTCTCCAGAAGGACATTGTAAAAAGCGGGACAAGGAGAGGCACCGGGAGAAGGCCTCCTCGCCCGCGACTCCGGCCGGAGTCGCTGCCCGTGCTTGCATCCCCGGGGACTGTCCAGCGGCAGCCTCCAAGGCTTTGGAGGCGTCAACCCGCCCGTATGGCTTGCTGCTCGGGCCTCGCAGGCGCCTCGGGAAAGAGAGGCCTCCGCCCCAGTTCAGCCTCGGGCTGCGGCCTACTGGTGCGGGCACTCCCATAAGTCGGACGTCGGTTCCTCCCGATCCGCGGGAGAAAAGACCGATAAGGCGCCTGACCCGCCGGTGGCGCATGACCTCGTCCTTCTCCTTGGCCGCCTCCGATGAGGACCCCGTAAGACTGGCCCTGGCTCCTCCGGCGCCCGCCGGAACCTAGCCCCTAAGCTGCATGTCGGCTCGCCCGACATGCGTAAGCGATGGAACCTACGGAGGACCCTCCAACTCCCGTCGTGCCGGTTCCTGCAGCCTTCACTGCCATCCGGGGGCCAGGTCACCCCAGCCTGTCCTGGGATTCCCTCCCCCTCCATCCCGGGTGATGCAGGATGTTCCACCTCTGTCAGACCCTCCTCCTAGGGAGCGGATCTGGCGCCAGCCCCACCCCGGCGCGGCGAGATTTTCCCTTCTGCCGGGCCCTGCTCTCGGGTCTCTCAATGTTGACCCGCCCGTGGGAGCCACCTTCCGAGCCGTCTGTTCGGCGGCTCCTCCGGCGCCGGGTACCCGCTGTCTTATCAGACACCCGTCGTTACCGGACGCCAGTATCCAACGCAGTACCGATGCCGGTCCCTCTGATGCACGCAGTACCCGGCGCCTCAATACCCGGCACGGTTTTCCCGAACCGGGTTTGGATACTCGCATACGGATACAACCTGTATTCTTTTCCCCTCCTTCTCCTCCACCGCCCCTCGGCGCCAGTGGAGCTGCAGAGACCTCTGGCTTCCTGGTGGGCTGAGCTAAGGCTCAGCTCACGAAGAGTGAGAGCCACCTTCGGCGACAGTGCCACCTCCGGCCCCGTCGCCCGAGACAGCACCTCCCTCACCACCCCGAACTCCAGAGCCCTTCCCTCTGGATCCCTGAGAGGGCAGGACCTGTGATCCAGGACCCCCCAAGGAACCCGTTCCTCCCCTAGCCTTGTTGAGTCTTATTTTTGCTCTGAGCTCTTCTTCCCTCTCGGATTCCTCCGATGGATGCTTGAGAGAGGCGACAAGCCTCGCTCTCAGTCAAGCCCGGCCAAGGACCCCTTGAGAGTCCCTCGGAGGACCTTCCTTCACGGGTTGCTCGGAAAAATCCAGGAAGTACATCAGTGGCGCTCATGGACAGATCCTCAGTGGGTCAACTGGCGAACATCTGGACCTGCCCCTGACAGCTCCTACTTGGTACCACCTGGATCGAGGCCTCCACACCTTGTTTCCACCATTTGGAGACAACCGTCAGCTTTAGCCCCGCTTCCTAGGAAGTCTAACAGGCTATACCAGGCTCCTGAGGGTGTAGACGTTTTGGACTCTCACCCTCGTGCAGATTCGGTCGTGATTAGCGCCGCTCACAGCCGGTCAGCGCATCACAAACATCTAAGCTCGTCTCATCCGGATAAGGAGTCTTGTCTCCTGGACCAGTATGGAAGAAAAATCTACGCCTCTTCCACACTGGGAATTCGAGCCCTGAATTATGTTGCTCATATGGGGGATTACCAGAAGGCCATCCTTACCCAGGTGGAATCTAAGATTGACTCCTTACCTGACTCTCAAGTCAAGCAGGAGTTAGCTGATTTAGTCCGTTCTGCTCGTTCAGCCAGTCATCACATTCTGCGGACGACATACGATGCAGTGGACACTGCCGGGCGGAGCTCTGCTTTCGCTGTAAGTCTTCAGCGTCATGCCTGGCTCCACCTGTCAGGTTTGGTCCCGGAGGTGCAGTCAGCGATCCAGGAAGCACCTTTCAGGGGTTCGGTGCTTTTCGGTGGTGATGTCAAGGACATCATCACCGACTTGCAGGAGAAGGGGACGGCTCTGAAATCTGTGGATTCCATGTCCCGTCCCCATCACCCACAGCGCCGTCCTTTACACGAGCGGCGATGACCTGGCGAAACCCAAAGGCGGGCCACTGGGCGGGCCACCAGCTGCCAGGCCCCCGCCCAAAAGCAGCGGGTGCCCTGCTGCGGCGCTGCCCTACACCACCTGACTCCTCCCTCTCCCACCGCCTCCGGACACACGGAGGAACCGTGGGAGGAGGTTCTCCCTCCACCTTCTGGGTTGGGAGAGGATAACAAGCAGTTCATGGGTGCTTCAGATTATAGCGGAAGGGCACGCTATAGGAGTTTCTACAGAAACCACCAGCCACCCTCTGAAGTCGTCCTATGCAAGGGACCATCTTCCTTTGGTCCGGGAAGAAATCTCTGCCCTCCTCGCGAAGCAGGCCATAGAACCGTTCCCCCTCACCTTCAAGGGATGGGTTACTATTCTCATTTCTTCCTGGTCCCAAAGAAGACGGGACATCTCAGACCCATTCTCGATCTCAGCTCTTTGAACCTTTACGTGGAATACAAAAGGTTCAGGATGCTCTCCCTACAGACCCTTCTGCCCCTCCTTCGGCCGGGTCAATGGCTTTGTGCGCTGGATTTACAGGATGCATATCTGCAGATCCACATTCGCCCTTCTCATCGCAGTGCCTTCGGTTTGCTTACAGAGGACCATTACCACCAGTTCGAGGCACTCCTGTTTGGTCTTTCCTCGGCACCCCGAGTTTTTAGCAAATGCCTGGCTGTGGTAGCGGCCCACCTGCGTACGATGGGAGTTCAAGTGTTCCCTTACCTGGACGACTGGCTCCTGGTGGCCTCGTCCAGGGAGGAGCTCTTGCATTTTCTCTCCCTCACCCAGCAGGTTTTCACTTGCCTGGGTATTACCATCAACCATTCCAAGTCTCACCTGGATCCCTCCCAGAGACTACAGTTTATCGGGGCTATCCTCGATACGGCAGTGAGCAAGGCCTACCTGCCTCTGGACAGGGCGGCCTCTCTTCAGTCACAGATTTCCCTGCTATCAGAACGCAGGAAGGTTCCGGCGAAGTCGGTTCTCCGTCTCTTGGGGCTCATGGCGGCCGCCATCCCGACAGTTCCCTTCGCTCTGCACCACATGAGGATCTCTCAGTGGACTCTTCTCTCCCAGTGGGATCAACTTGTAGACGACCTAGATCATCTAGTTCTGATCTCCTCGCCGATGGCACGAGACTTGCAATGGTGGGTGGTTAGAGAGAACCTGTTTCGGGGTCCCTCTGTCATCTCCCCTCCCCCAGACTCTGACCACAGGTGAAGTTTGGGGAGCCCATCTGGGTCCTTACCAAACCCAGGGATTATGGTCCAGATTGGAACTAGCTCTCCACATCAATGTGCTCGAGCTTCGAGCAGTACTGTATGCTCTCCAAGCCCTTCACCAATACATTCTTCCCAGTCACCTAGCCATCCAGACGGACAACATGTGCGTGATGTGGTACATCAACAAGCAGGGAGGGACTCAATCCTGCCCTCTATGCAGGGAAGCAATGAGGGTTTGGGACTGGGCAACTCAACACAACCTTCACTTCACAGCGATTCATGTTCCAGGAGTCGACAATACCCTGGCAGACAAGCTAAGCCGCTCCTCTGCCCTGCCACATGAGTGGGAATTGGACCAAAAGGTGCTAAATCACATCTTCCACCTTTGGGGGACTCCACAGATAGACCTGTTCGCCTCTTCCCAAAACGCAAAACTTCCCAACTTTTGCTCGTTCCTTCCAGAGCAAGGCGCTTTCTGGAACGACGCTCTGTCTCTAAGCTGGAAGGGCAGATTCGTCTATGCTTTTCCCCCAGTTCCTCTGGTACCTCGTGTGTTGCAGAAACTATCAACAGCAGGAGCGAGAATGATTCTGATCGCTCCTTTCTGGCCCAGGCAAATCTGGTTTTCTCTTCTACAACAATACTCAGAGGTTCCTCCTCTTTCTCTTCCTTTATGTCGAGGTTTGCTGAACCAGGATCAGGGGACCCTGGTCCATCCGGGACTCAAGTCCCTACAACTTCATGCATGGCTCCTGCAGACCTAGCTCAATCCCGATTTAGTGTCTCTCCAAAGGTGGCGGAGATTCTGGTGGAGGCTAGGAAACCCTCCACTAGGTCCACTTATGCCATGAAATAGAAGAGATTTTCTATTTGGGCCACCTCCAGGAATGTGGAGCCTTTCTCCTGTTCAGTGGCCGTTCTGCTGGAGTATTTACGTCACCTCTTCGATCTGGGTCTCAGTCATTCCTCCTTGAAAGTGCACATGGCCACTATTTCAGCGTACCATGTTCCTTTCGCAGATAAAGCATTTGCCCAATTAGAGGTCTCTAAGACCTTTCTTAGAGGGGTCCTCCATCTGAGCCCCCTCCCCGTCTGGACCCCTGCTCCCCCTTGGGACTTGAACTTTGTTCTCCAGAAACTTACCCTTCCTCCCTTCGAACCTGCGGCCTCCGCAGATCTGAAGTTTCTTTCATGGAAGACTCTCTTCTTGGTGGCCATTACTTCCGCTCGAAGAATTTCCAAGCTCCAGGCCCTTATGTGTAAAATCCCATACCTGATTTTTCACAAAGAACGAGTGGCTCTTCGTACGAACCCTAGGTTTCTACCTAAAGTGGTAGCAGAGTCTACCTTAAATCAGTCTATAGAATTACCTGCCTTTTTCACGCAGTACTCCAACCAAGGAGAATATTTACTCCATACCATGGATGTTCACCGGATTCTGAGATATTACACTGACAGGACGAAGGATCTCAGAAAGACTGATCAGTTGTTCGTCTCTTTTGCTCACAAAAGGGAAGACAGTGCTGTTTCCAAGCAATGCCTGTCGAAGTGGTTAGCTCATTGCATCACTTTCTATTATGACAAGTACAACAAGACCGTCCCGGGTCAGGTCAGAGGTCACTCCACACGAGGAGTAGCGGCATCTGCAGCTTGTTTCAGGAATGTGTCTGCGGCAGACACATGCACTGCCGCCACCTGGACTTCCGTCCATACCTTTACGAAACACTACAGTTTGGACATTGCCTGTCGCCGTAGAGCAGGCTTCAGGCTAGCTGTTTTGCAAGGCCTCCTGTCTTGAGGCTTGCACGGCTACTGCTATTTTCTGGAGTAGTTTCCTCCTCCTGGTGCCTTTTATTTGTTCCAGACTGCTTGGGATTCAGTCCTATATGTAATTACCTACTGCAAGAGCCCTCTCGAAGTAAGATAGTACAGTTGCGTAGAGAACTTACTGTAACAGTAGATCTTCGAGAGGCTCTTCTGATAAATATCTTCCGCCCTCCATCCCCTAGGCTTTTTCAGCTCTTTTCCAGGAATGGAAACATCTGCTTCTCTTTCGTCCGGGCCTCCGGGCCTGTGGCGGGAAAGAACTGGAAGGCGGGCATCTGGGACCGCCCCTTTATACCGACGTCTCATGACGGCAGTCACCTGATGTGGGAGCAGTCCCTTGCCAGGGACTGCTAGCTAGAAATTTTTCCGTGGGGTCCTGCCGCCGGCCGGCGTCGGTCCTATATGTAATTACCTACTGCAAGAGCATCTCTCGAAGATCTACTGTTACGGTAAGTTCTTGCGTAACTGTACTTTTCTAAGGTCTGTGTTCCCAAAAACTGAAAATATGTTCCCAAACATAATCACCCCCACATAATATTAATTAAATGCATTTTGTATTTTAACCTTGTTTGACTTAAGATATTAATTACCAGTCAGTCATCTACTATTAGGTTCTAAAAACTATCTCCTTTCTTAGTTTATTTTCTCTCTCCGAGTGGTGCTCCCACCACAGCACTCGCGCCGTTGGCAGCAGCGGGCTTTTATCTATTGCAGTGCCCCCGTAACTGGCTACTCAATTGGTCCGCCCTAGACCCCTCAATCACCGGATCAGATGGTTTAAGTACAGGTGAAGGCAGTCAGTAAAAAGCACAATGTCCCACAATGGAAACTTGCAATAAATGTCCCGGAATGAGGAAGCAGTTTGCAGACCTGACGTGAATGCTGGAAGTGTTGGCAATCTCCCTGTTGGTTGCTGCAG
Source organism: Neoceratodus forsteri (assembly GCA_016271365.2). Lineage (NCBI taxonomy): Eukaryota > Metazoa > Chordata > Ceratodontiformes > Ceratodontidae > Neoceratodus > Neoceratodus forsteri. The sequence goes on along the minus strand of CM057453.1, from coordinate 456,833,891 downwards.
CTCTCACCTGCAGCCGATGTTCCCCCGAGACCTTCAAGTTCAGTATGCTGTAGTATGGAAGTGTAGATTAGTAAAAAGGAAACTACGAGTACTGTCAGTTGGGGAACTCCTTGCTACGCGAGCGAGGAGCCACCATGTTTAACAGTGTTTAGCCCACCCTGTAGCTGATGAACAGCCAATTGGGGCACGTCTTTTTTTGAGCGACTTGGAGCGTGCTGCTCATTATAACCCGTGGGTTATAACGACAAATAATAACTCGGTCAGCCTATGGAAAAAATTGCTGACCAGTTGTTGTTGTTGTTGTTGTTTAATGCAGCAGTTTTGCTCAAATAGTTAGTTAGTTTTTGTTGACCGGGTAAGTGCACTAGAAAAATTCTGCCTATTTTCAGGTACGACCCAGGGGGAAGGGGATACAGATGAATGCCAACTGACCTTGAACCAGATTAAGCTGTTGGTGGTATTTTTAGTGAATGGAGGGAAATTTGGCCAGGACACTGGGGAAATTCCCCTGCTCTGACAGTAGGGGGACCCTAAACGCGCTGGGTGGACTCTCAGTTTGGGGAGTTGGCTGGTGAACCTGCAGGAGAGCAGATCTCCGCTCCTGCAGGTCCAGCACAGGAGATTCATGTATCTGTTTTGGACTCTTCTTTAATTTTTGATGGTGATATTTTAGAGGAAGACATTGCTGAACAGCGTCTGCAAGAAAATCTTTGTGCAGAAAAACGTCTTTTGGCTGAGTTACTGTCCCGAACCGAAGTGCAATATAAAACTCAAAGTAATTTGCTGGAAGAGGAGGAAAAGAAACGAAAACGACTTAGTTCTAGCCCCGATGTGCAAATGGGGAAAAAACTTGCATCTGCCGGCCCTTCTACTGACTCTCAGCATCAAGATCTACATATGGATTTAAACTCCGACGATGAGGAGCTGACTATTGCCTGGGCTCCAGACGCAGTACTTCAGAAAGCGGGTTGGATTCCTACATCTGATGGAAACTGGCTGCCGGATCCTGATATTCCTTTGCCAGGTGTGGCTAATGTTTTTACAGACCTGCATGACTCTGCTACTATGGGACCGGTGATTAAAGATGGCTCCCAGTCCAAGGCCCCGGATCCTTCTTCCCCGGTACCACCGATAGTGTGTGTGGAATCCTGTCTCCCGGTCGATCACTCTTTACAGTCTCCCTCCCCCCTTGAAGATCCTCTACAAGCTGATTCTGAGACTTCCGCTCCACAACCAAAACCTGTGGGCTATAAATCGAGTTTTGCTAGCCTTTTTCATGACCCCCGACGAATGCAAAACACAGACATGCCATTCGCATTAGGTATAAAAGTGGATTGGATGAAGTACTGGACCGTAGTTTTGTGGGCAAGTTTCTTACAAAAAAATCTCTTCACTTTTCTCCATCTGAAGTTTTTGCGTTTATACATGCCCCTGGAGAACAGAGTTTCGATGTGAGTTTTCGTTCCGAAGCATTGTTGGACAGGTTTTGGCCACAATATAATCTGGTCAAAGACACTGACATTTGGACTCATTTTTTTTGCAGTACCTCGTTCTAAACCCACATTGAAAACTGTTACCATTTTGTTCCATAATGAAGGGGTCAATGTTAAGGATATCATATCCTTATATCCATAGTGTCAGTGGCTCAGTAGGTAGCACACTCGCCTCTGAGGCCGGGAGATCAAAGGGCTGTGGGTTCCGTTCCCACATCTGGCACTTGGGTTAATATCCCAGTACTGACACTGTAGTGCAGCATGAGAGGGGTACTGCACTTCTGAGGTGCCGTCTTTCGGATGAGACGTTAAACCGAGGTCCCATCTGCCTGGATTGATGGTAGTTCAGGTGGATGTTAAAGATCCCATGGCAGTTATCGAAAAGAGTAGGAGAACTTCCCCAGTGTCCTGGCCAAAATTTCCCTCATTCATTAAAATACCACCAACAGCTTAATCTGGTTCAAGGTCAGTTGGCATTCATCTGTATCCCCCTTCCTCGGGTCGTGCCTGAAAATAGGCAGGATTTGTCTAGTGCACTTACCCAGTCAACAAAAACTAAATAAATATATTGGTTAGAACAAAAGTGTGAAATTCAGGGTTTACCTGACCCAATTATTGATAATAAGGGTTTTTGGACTGGGGGGTAGAAATTTAAAGTTCAACTTCGCTCTTCAGATGCAGGGATATAGCATCTCCCAAGCAGTTTTTTTTTTTTTGGCAGGAACCGGGGTATTTTATTTTATCCAGGAATGCCTCGTACATGCTTTAAATGTGGATTCCCCACGACATGTTAGTAGTAACTGTGAACAAATCAGATGCAACATGTGTGGGATGTTGGGACATCCAGGTATCCGTTGTACTTTCACTCCTAGATGTAGTATGTGTGACACTGAAGGTCATACTTTCACCAAATGCCCCTGGGCTTCTCAAAAAAACCCTGATGCTGACTTTGTGGAACATGACTTTTATGTGAATTCTGCTATACATGAGCATGTCGAGCACTTCCCGTCCCAGGTCGTCTGATAACCGTCCAGCCCCCCCCCCAACCCGGTAATACCTCCAACTACCCTAGTAACATTGAGTGATGGTGAGGCCTCTTTAACTATCAATCCGATTCCTACCCAACAGGTACCCTTTGACATGGATGCACAAGTTCCAGTTGTGCTGCCTCCCCCAATTTCTGTCGCCTGTCTGATACTATCCCCGTCATGCCCCCTCCTGATTTGACTTCCTTTCATTTAGTGAAACAGGGAAGAAGGAAAATGATATTGAAAAAAGCCCCTGGTGATGCTATCCCTTTGCAAAATCAGTATGCACCCTTGCAGTGGGGTGAGATGGAGGATGTGTCTGATGCATCCTCGATGGTAGATGCCTCCTTGGGGAATGAAGAACCTGATACGTCTCAGGTTAAGGCCAAGAAAAAAGGTGGGGTACTCGTTCCAAAGCTAAGCTCGTGCCTGACAAACCTCCCTGAGCTGTTTTATGCTGGATTTGTCAATTGCCTCTCTAAATACTAATATTATTCGATCAGAAATCAAACGAAAAGCAACTTTCTCACTTTTTGAGACCCTGCCTCTACATGTGCGTTTCCTCCAAGATACATGTATTTATTCTTTGGCAGACGTAGATATTGCTACTTCTGATTGGAAGTGGGGCCCTAGTTTTTGGTCCTTAGGTTTGGACCTTTGCAGTGGTTTAGCCATTTTCTTTCATGACAATGTTAAAGGAAGGCTGTCCCAAAACACTGTTGCCAATTACCAGGGCTGCAGAAATGCCCGTTTAGCACTACCTTTATGTGGTTATATCTCCAGCTAACCTTTGCCCCGTTTCTGTGCCTTGAGTGTGCTCCCGAGTTCTGCGCTGAAGCTGCCATTTGGACATTGCCACAGCACCGGAAGACCGAGTGTGTGTTCCGTTCAGTAGTTTTCTTCCTGCTCTCTGCTGGAACGCTCGCTCATGACGAGCTGGGCAAATTTTTATGGAGGCAAAATAACTTGTGTGGCATGTAATATTCATTTAATTGAACTTTTAGAAGTAAGCCCTGTTGAAAACGGAGCATAGTAACCTGTTTATTTTTTTTTAATTGAAAGTTGAAATCCTGAGTTTGGGCATACTATCTTTGTCTACTCACTTCTGATCCCTCCTTGCTCCTTCCCACTGTGATATGATAAAAGATAGATAGTGGTCTCCCACCTGGCTGCGGCTTGTAAATCTGCTCCTCAAAGGGTGAAGTTGCAACCCAGCCCCACTCTGCCGTCAAAGTGATCCCCAACTTTTGTCTAACCCGCAGGTATACAAAAAAGTCTCCAGGATGTACTCCCCATTGAGCACAAATATTTTGAAAGCCTATGATCCTTCCGCCCTCATATATCTGGGTTATCTTAGATAGCCCCATCTTTTTCCATTGCCTTAGGTGTTGTAACAGCTGTATTGAGCATGATCCTCTTTGTTTCATAGCCCAGATCAAGCTTACATATGGGGATAAACCTCCCTTCCATTCAATATGTCGGTGCGCTCGTAGCCATATTCCCAAGGTATTATTAGTAAAAGAGTTGGAGACCTGTTGATCAGTCATCGACAGTAGGCTACCACTTAACATCTCAGTCTTAAATTCCCCCATCAATAATTCCTCTTCTAGTCTCAGCCAAGCAGGGGCATCACCACTTACCCAGCGGTAGAAAAGCTATTTGGGCTGCCCAATAATATGCTCTGAAGTCTGGTAATCCAACACCGCCTTTCCCAGGAGTCCCTAACAATATTGTTCTACAGATTCTGGCACTACCACCCCTCCACCAAAACCTATGCAGCATTGCATATATGCGTTTAAAATGACTTTGTGGCACTCTGACTGGAAGCGACTGATAAAGATACAGGCATCTAGGGAGAATTGTCATTTTTATAATATCAACTCTGCCCATTAAAGAGACAGGCAGTGCAGTCCAACGTTCACAGTCTTCTAAAAGTTTAGCTACTAAAGGTTTCTAATTAAGAGCATACAGCTGACCAACTGCAGCAGTGAGCTGGATACCGGGTACTTCAGTTAGGTAACCAACTGCAGTCCCCCAGGGTTGGCTATTAGTTGGGCTCTGTTGCGACTGCCTATAGGGAGCAACTCACTTTTTGTCCTGTTAACCTTATGCCCAGACAGTATGCCAAATTCCTTCATAAGTTTGTGCACTGCGGGAAGATCTCTCGCTAGGTTCTGCAAGTAAAGCAACTGGTCGTCTGCATACATAGAGATCTTATGTTCTGTTGCCCCCTTCAAATCCAGCAATATCCGATTGCTTCTGCAGGACTGCAGCCAGCAGCTCAAGTGAGAGAACATACAAAAGAGGGGACAAAGGGCACCCCTGTCGTGTACCCCTCTCCAAAACGAATTAGACACCCATTCACTGCCACCTGGGTGAGAGGTTTGGTATACAAAGTGCGCACCCACCTACAAAACCCAGGGCTCAACTCCGTCCTTTCCAGAGTCTCAAACAAATTGCTCCACCCTGCACAGTCAAATGCCTTTTCTGCATCGAAGGCAACTATAGCTGCCCCATGGTCATGTTTAGTTTGCCCCCATCTATGTATAATGTTGAGTTCTTCTAATATGTTTACCCTGACGCCCTTTAACAAACCCCGATTGATCTGGGTGCACCAACTCTGGCAGCACTGGTTCAAGCCAGGAGGCCATCACCTTGGCCAGTATTTTATAATCTGAGGTTAATAACGAAATAGGCCGTTATGAAGCACATTTTGACAGATCTTTGCCCGGCTTCGGCAGTATGGTGATCACAGCAGACCGTGTGGAGGGGAGCAAGATTCCCAAAGACAAGCTTTCTTCCAGCATGTCATACAGAGGATCCAGTAGTATGGAATGGAAGGTTTTAAAAAAATCTGTGGGAAATCCATCTGGGCCAGGTGCTTTCCCTCCCTTCAAGGCTCTATGTGCCTCATACACTTCCTGCTTCCCCAAAGGGGCATCTAAGGATTCAGAAGCCTCTGTAGTCAGTTTTTTAAGGGGAGCCCTGCTGAAAAAAGAGACAGTCTCCTCCCTGGCTGGTTGACACTCAGATGTGTATAAATCATTATAAAATTTAACAAAGGCCCTCCCAATCCCATCTGTGTCTTGCACTGTACACCCACCGTCCTCTGTAATCAGTCCTACTCTTTTTTCTGCCTCCTTGCGCTTGATTGGCCAGGCTAATAGTTTACCCCCCTCGATCACCATCAAAATAATTACCTGCATTTGCCAAAGTTATAGAACGTTCCAGCTTAGCACTATTTAAGGCATTGAATTAATATTTAAGATATTGGATGATATAGTATAACTGCTTAGAAGGTTTTGATTTGTGGGCTAACTCGCAGACCTCAGTTTTTACTCTTAGTGAGTTTAATAGTTTTTCCTCTTCATATTCTTTGAGTGAGGCAAACGAAATAGTCTGCCCTGTAACAAAGGCTTTTAACACCTCCCACCTACTCCCATGCGATGTTCCCCCTTTTTATTAAAGGTCAGGAAGTCTTGTATACTATCCCTCATTTCTCTAATGTATGATTGGTCCTTTAAAAGTAGGGGGTCCAACCTCCATCCTCTCGGGGTCTCATGTGCACCCTTTAAATTCAAATTTATATAATGGGGAGCGTGGTCAGTCACCAGTATCGGTAGATATTTCGCCTCCTCAACCCTCAGCATCAGGGAATTGGAAACCAACAGCCTGTCAAGTCTAGCATACGATTGGTGGGAGTGAGAGAAAAAAACTATAGTCTCTGTCTACAGGATGTGTGACGCCAGGCATCTGTTAACCCCAGCTCCTCTTGTGTTTGCTTTAGTGCTTTGGCATTCCTTGACAGGGGCACTACAGTGGGATTTGAACGATCCAGCACTGTATCCAAAACACAATTAAAGTCTCCCCCGACAATCCAGGTGCCTTCTCACCCCAACATATCCAGCGCTAGCTTTTGAAAGAAGCCAGGCTCCTCGATATTGGGGCATAGATGGGCCCAATTAACAAGATGCTGCCACCAGGCATGCGCAGGTTGGCAAGCGCATAACGACCAGCCAAATCAACTTTTGTATCCGTAATTTCAGCCGGACACCCCCTGGGTAGCCAAATCGAAGCCACCTGGCCTAGATGAATACACAGACAAGACCCACGTTCTCCCCGCCCATGAAACCTGCAGTCCTACTAGCCTCTATGGCAGAGAAATGAGTTTCTTGCAACAACAATACATGGCCTTCATTTTTTAACCTCTGTCATAACTTTTCTATGCTTCAAAATAGTTTTCAGACCATTCATGTTCCTCGTAACAATCTTAACCTCAGACATTATTATAGTCATTCAAACTGCGCAGCACGCTATGGAGCCTCCATACCTGAACACTCCAAGCCACATTTTTTAACATGAATTTCCCCAAACAGTTCCCAATCCCCCTTTCCCATTACTTATCCGCCCACTACTAAACCCCCCAACCTGTGCTCCTGTTCGTACTGACAAGGTCATTGAACAGATCTTATACTGAGAGTGTTTGACAGTAATAATATACTCTCCAAGAAATATACCATTTTTCCCACCATCAAACAAAGAGCACACTTCCACCCCCAACTCCCCCTCAACAATGTAACTTGCCACAAATCGTCTTAATAAACCCTCCCTCACAGTTCTAATACAAACTTTACAACTAACATAAACTTCCCTCTGCCTTCCACCCACCCCCACCCACGGACAGAAAAAGGACTGTCCAGATTTCCATTACTAATATATGGCAGATAGAAAAAATTGTCTCCATTGCTAACTGCATGGGGCACCATTTTTACTTATTTAATGCATATTAAAAGCTGCATAATTCGTCATTTAAGATTCTAGTCCTGATGAAAACATCCAATACATCAAGACACCAGGAAATACATTTGACGGCCCGAGGCCAGACATAAGCCAGCAGTATGCTGAGCAGGCCATTAGATATTCTGTCCCAACGGCTTCTGTAGTTAAGGGCAGCAATGTGGCAAGTCAGAATTCCACAGTCAGATGAAGCGATGGCATTACAGACTGCTTGCATATTAATGTTCCTGCCTTCCCGCTGCGTCCCTAGACACGGTCGGGAGGATTTCTTCAACCAACTCTAACCACCAGATATCAATGTAGCCATCCTAATCAGCCTTGACCCAAATCAATAAAGAAAAGTGCATATCCATTGCATCAAGGTGGGTGCATTAAACATAAGATCCCCAGAGAGATCAGGCGAGGTAAATTGAAGTAATGTACTTATCTTGAGTCAGTTGTCATCAGCCTGTCCGCGATCCCTTTTGGCCTCCTCCTCAGCAGCCCACTTCTCCACAGCATTTGGGCAAGAGAAAAATCATGGCTTTTGACCTGGCCGATCAGTTTTGGAGTCGAGCAGGATAACGAAAGCTGAAGGCCCATCTCATGTTGTGTAGCTTGCTCTTTATCTGGGTGAATTTTTGCCTCAGGGCCTGTAGATCCCGGCTGTAATCTTGATACACGTCCACTTTCCCATTGCCATATGTTATGGGGCCGACTTGTTTGGCTTTTTGTAGAATCTTTCCTTTGTCTGTGAAACGCAGGTACTTGATGAGGCAGTGCCTCGCCCGATCGTCAGGTTTGGGAGGGGGGCCAACACGATGGGCCCTTTCTATTTCAAACTCTTAAATAATCCTCTGGCATCCTGAGATGTTTCACCAGCCATTTATGTATGCCCTGCGCTGCGTCTTTCCCCTCTGTTCCTTCAGGCAGGCCTATTAGGCGAAGGTTAGATCTCCGTGATCTGTTCTCCTGATCGTCCGTTCTAGCCAGTAGATCTCCCATTGCGGTTTTAAGCTCATTTCTTTCAGCTGACTTGGCTGCTAAAGCATCCTCCAATGTACTGACTCTCTGTTCTAACTCTGTGATTTGGCTCGTATGCTCCGACGAGGTTCCAGTCAGCCATGTAACAATTCCTTGAAGGTGAGTAAGTTGCGCCGTCAAGTTGATAAACCCCGATTTCATCTCCTGCTGCATCTGCATTAAAGTAGCTGGAACTCTGGCTAGGGACTTTGAAAGCACTTCCATCTCCATGCTAGTACTCGCGCTCGCACCTCCGCTCCCACCAACTGCGGCCTGCAGTTTCAGTTTGGCCTCAGCAGATTTTCCAGATCGAGGAGTATTAGCTGCATCGAATTGCAACTTTCCCTGCCGATTTATTTTGTTTTCCTGATGCCATAAGCAAAAGTTACCAGAAACGGACGTTTTCACCAGAAAGTTAAGGCAAAATATTAGCTTTTCAGGCAGTTTTAATGCAAATGTCCCTAGGAGCTAACTAGCACACGTCTGCCATGTCCCACAGCTAGCCATGCCCCTCTCCTTGCTACACCTCTTGCTGTTGTGTCTTTATACTCCCTGCACTTGTCTTCATTACTGGGACAGTTGTCTGTACAATCCCATTTTCCCACCCTTTTTCTTTCGGGGTCCTAGTTTAACTTGGCTTCCATTTTCTGCAGTCCTAATAGAGGTAAAACGCATAACCAGTTACTCACTTAGCAGTGTATCATCTATTTTCCATTGTTCCATCAGTATTGCCTTAACATGAAGACTTAAACCACTGATTTCCTGGTTCTCTATTTAATTTGCACTTTAAAGTTTCAAGGTAAAGTGGTCGGGGGGCCTGGTGCCTGCCTGTGCGGCCACCTGCCAGTACACCCCTGGACTAGCTCAAGCTTGGCACTGCTCGACTAGTAACCACACACAACCATGTGTGAATCCAGGACATACCAGCTGCCATTGCCATGCAGGCCATCTCTCCTGTGGAGCTGAGCAGTGGTGGCTGGAGCATGGAGCCCACCTCCTGCAGTGCCCATATCCATGGTAAAGATGGTTCATTGGCAAGCATTTAAACTAGCCAAGGGGGGAGGCACTGAAAGGAGCAGGGAAATCCCAGCCCCCACACACACACACACACACAAAACATGGTAATTAGTGAGGTAAACACCAAGGTAGAGAAGTCATTAGGGAGCAGGACAGAGGTAAATATAAAAAAAAGGCAAAGGCAGTAAGGACAGGGATGGGGCTAAAAGCGGTAAGGCCATCAAAAAGTGGAGGGTGATGAGTACCAATGCCCGTAGTCTGTATAACAAGCTCCCTGAACTAGTGGCCTTGATGGAAGAGGGTTTGCTGGATATTGTGGCAGTCACAGAAACATGGTACACAGAGAACCATGACTGGGATGTCAACATACCAGGACACACAATCTACAGGAGGGACTGGGAGGGTAAAAGGAGGAGGAGTAGCTCTCTGTGTAAAGGAAGGGATCAAAGCAACAGATCTAAAGAGTAAACAGGGAGCAGATGAGGCACTCTGGGTCACCCTGGAAACAGGAAATGGCACCACAATCCGCGTGGGGTTGTATACAGACCCCATCTCAGGGGAGGAATGGACAAGGAAATGATAGAAGGCTTCCTTAGAATGGCAGAAAAGGGAGATATTGTTGATGGAGGACCTGAATATACCAGATGTTAACTGGAGCACCCGTTGCATGAGCATCGAAGAGCAGGGTCATTCTTGATGCCCTACAAGGGGCATGCCTCAGACAGCTAGTATTGGAACCCACTCTGGAGGGAACAATCTTAGACCTGGTACTCTCACATGGGGACAGAGAAAGAATCTCGGATTTAGAAGTGGGTAGCCATCTGGGAACAAGTGACCACCAAACAGTGTGGCTCATGATAAACACAGCCATACAATCAAGCCATACAAAATTAAGAGTATTGTACTTTAGGAAGGCTGACTTTGGGAAAATGAGAGAGTGCCTCAGAAAAGCACTAGCAAACATGCAAGAAAGAGGGGTGGAGGAACAATGGGGAGTAATCAGAACAGCCATCACAGAGGCAACAAGCCTTTGTGTAAAGCAACTCAACAAAACACAATGAAGGAAAAAACGCTATGGTTCTCAAAAGAGGTTGCAGGGAAGGTTAAGGAGGAAAGGATAGCATTCAGGAAATATAAGGAAACACAGAAGGAGCAGGACAGAGAACTTTATCAGTTAAAGCAGAAAGAGGCAGGGAAGGCAGTTAGAATAGCAAAGGCCCAAACCGAGGAAAGGATAGCCAACTCTGTTAAGAAGGGGGATAAGACCTTTTATAGGTACATTAGAGAGCGAAGAAAGACCAAGGGATACTGAGGCTTAATAAAGGGGAAGGAATGTGGGCAGAGGGTGACAGTGAAAAAGCAGGGATACTAAATGAATATTTCTGCTCAGTATTCACAAAGGAAGAGGAGGGGGAGGTACCTAAACCAAACGAGAGAAACACTCTGAAGACAGGGGATCGATACCAGTCCATTTACAGAAGAAAGGGTTCTGAAAGAACTAATAAAATTGAAGATGGACAGAGCAATGGGGCCTGATGGGATTCACCCAAGAATTCTAAAAGAACTAAGGGTAGAACTAGTGACATCGTTGACTAGTCTCTTTAACAAATTATGGAAGGATGGGGTGGTACCTGAGGACTGGAGGAGGGCGGATGTGATTCCTCTTCACAAAAGTGGGAGCAGGACAGAGGCAGGAAACTACAGACCAGTTAGTTTGACCTCAGTGGTAGGGAAAATGATGGAATCACTTCTGAAGGAAAGAATTGTTGAGTACCTAGAGGCCAGTGGGGCACAGGACCCAAGGCAGCATGGATTCACAATGGGAAGATCGTATCAGACGAATCTAATAGATTTCTTTGACTGGGTGACCAAAGTAGTAGACCAGGGAGGGGCTGTTGACATGGCCTACCTAGATTTTAGCAAGGCATTTGATACAGTCCCACACAAAAGATTAATACACAAGTTAGCCAGCCTTGGAATGGGTCCCAAGGTGGTAGCCTGGATAAAAAATTAGCTAGACAACCGGACACAGAGGATTGTAGTAAATGGAGTCCACAGTGATGAAAGAAGGGTTACTAGCTGGGTACCACAGGGTTCAGTACTGGGGCTGGTCGTTTTTAATGTCTTTATAAGTGACATTGCAGAGGAACTGGAAGGAAAAGTATGTCTCTTTGCAGACTACACAAAGATCTGCAACAGGTTTGATACACAAGATGGAGTGGAAAGGATAAGAAGGGACTTGGCAAGGTTGGAGGAATGGTCAAATGTATGGCAGCTCAGATTCAATGCAAAGAAGTGCAAGATAATGCACCTGGGAAACAAAAACCCAGGGGAAGAGTACACAATGGGGGGTGAGATACTGACAATAGTAAAAATGGAAAGGGACGTGGGGGTAATTATATCAGATGACCTAAAGGTGGGCAAGTAATGTGAGAAGGCAGTAAGGAAGGCTGGGGGGATACTGGGATGCATAGGGAGAGTCATCAGTAGTAGAAAACAGGAAGTTGTTATTCCTCTGTGCAGACAGTTGGTGAGACCCCATATGGAGTACTGTGTGCAGATCTTACTTCAAGAGGGCTCTTGCAGTAGGTAATTAGCAGGGAAAAATTTCTAGCTAGCAGTCCCTGGCGAGGGACCGCCCCCACATCAGGTGACCGGTGTCAGGAAACGGTATAAAGGGGCGGTCCCTCACGCCTGCCTTCCAGTTCTTTCCCGCCGTTAGGTCGTGCCAGCGCCTCGCGGAAAAGTTCCTTGCTCATCAGGCTCCTTCGACGGTTCTTTTACCAAGTTGTTTTGCTTTTTTCTTAGTAAACGTCAGTCATTCGTCAGTGTATGTCGTCCCCTACACCCTCCGAGCACAAAAATAAGTGCGACTCGTGCGGCACCCAACTCCCGCACAAGGACGGCCATTCCCTGTGCCTTTTTTGCCTATGCCCTGACCATCAAGTAGAGAAGTGCCAGCACTGCCTGAGTTTCAACACGGCTGTCCAGAGGAGGGCAACCAAAATGGTGCTGGGTCTGCACCAGAAGCCATATGAAGAGAGACTAAAGGAGCTTAATATGTATACCCTTGAGGAAAGAAGGGAGAGAGGGGACATGCTAGAAACTTTCAAGTACCTCAAGGGACTCAACAAAGTCCAAGAGGGTAGCATCTTTCAGAAAAAGAGATGTGCAAGAACAAGGGGGCACAATTTGAAGATAGAGGGGGGATGGCTCAGAGGTAATGTGAGGAAGTATTTTTTCACGGAGAGGGTTGTGGATGCATGGAACAGCCTCCCTGAGGAGTTTGTGGAGTCAAGAACAGTGGGGAATTCAAGAATGCATGGGACAGACATAAGGCAGTCCTAGTGGGAGGTAGGAGGAAGTAAGCTGTTGATTAACTAGGATCTGCAGCTTATCTGTTAGGTAGGGAAATGGGCAGACTAGGTGGGCCAAGTGGTCCTTATCTGCCGTCAAATTCTATGTTTCTGTGTTTCTTCTACCTGATCTGCCAGAGTCTCGCCTGCATCTCTGGATACTGGAACATCTGCACGACCACTTATCCAGGGTTACCCCTCCATCACCAACACGGTCTCCCTCGATGTCTTAACTGCAACCCACCACAGGACTGCGAGCCATCAATTTGCTTCCTTTGAGAGAAAACCACCCTTGGGTTCCAACACCCTCATTGGTAGTACAACTACATACTTCACTTTACTGACGAGCTGCCAAAAAAATATTCCCAGATCCTTATTTCCCAGGATAAGATCCTGGATTCAGGTACCACATCTTTGTGCTGCATCAGATTAATACCTACTATTGAAGCCTTCCTGGAGTTCCACTTGCTGGCTGTCACAGCTGCACCTCAGCCGCTGCTACTTTGTACCCTTTTCTACACAACTGCTGCCCTAGAACTACCTGACTGTTCACTTCCTACTACTTCCATAACTCCCTTAATGCCTCAAAGAGACACTCCTTTTCTACTCTAAGCTCCTCCCACCAAGCTAGCCCCTCAAGAATGATACCAGATAGTTAGTCCTGACTCCAGGCATCCACTGTAAAACAACCTTTTTCCCTCTAGTGACAAGAGGGGGTTATTACACCTCTGCTGAATGTGGAGTAAGAGAGAAAAAAAACTGGGTGAGAAAGGGAGGCAATAATATAAAGAAAGAGGAAGGGCGGCTTGGTGGCGCTGAGGGTTGAGGTGCTGGACACCACACCTCACACCATGCCGGCAACCCGTGGTCGGGAACGAGCTTGGGTTGCTAAGGGTTGGCCGGGGAGGAGAGGATCGAGCGGCAGCTCTCCTCTCCTGGGGAGGGTGGGTACTAGACTCCCCGGCAGCAGCGACTCCCAGTGGAGATTGGGAGTGCAACAGCTGGGGGTCGCACATGCAGGGGTGGAGGCAATGGTGGACATCCGCAAGAGGGGTGCGGGAGCACACCAGTTCGCTTCTGATCGCTGCTGCATGTCTGGCGCTCAAGCTACGCCTCACTCACGAACAAGGAAAACACAGTCGCCAAGTAGACAGTGGTCCCACGCCCACCGCCAGATCCCGCCCACCTAGTCCTCTATATACTCCGACCCTCGGACTGCCTGCGGCCTGCTAGATGAGAGGAGCACCAGTGTAGTGGAAATGGCCCATAATGGGGGCGCCAGGGGCTGAAGAGCTGCAGGTAGGTCCTGGGGGTTTGGAGTACTGGGGGTTGACTAAGGTTGGGGGGTTTCAGGTTGGGCGAGACAAGCTGATCGTCTGAGGGAGTCCTGGACGACGGCGAACGGAGGGAAAAAGTTTAAAAAAAAAAAAAAAAGAGGAAAGGTGGTGGGGAAATGCATTTAAATGGGCAAAGGCAGACCCAAACTGCTTACATAGAGTCCTGAAGTTTATAACAGCAGATACATCTGAATCAGGGATGAATGAAGCTGTCCAGGAGAAATCTACAACCCCATCCTGACAAATCCAACAGTTTTAAAACATAACTTTTGTTAAAATATCTGTATTGGAATGAAATGCAAATAGGTGACTGCGTTTTTTTAATAAGAATTTAGCACCACACACATTTTCATTGTCTTTTACTATTTCCAGTCCCCTTCCATTCCCCACCCCCCAAGTAACCAGAACATTAACTATTTTTTGTCATTAAAGTTAAAGGGACACTGTCAACTGTCTTAGGCCTCAAAGTGTCCCTAGTTTAAAAAAAAAAATGTAATACGATTGTTCACATTCTGTGGAGGTGGTTGATGTAGTTTGTAGTATAATTCTGATTATTTTTTCTTTTAAATAGTGAAAAACAGACTGCCCACCATACTGGTGTTCCACACCAAAACATGTTTGTTTACATTCATTGATCAACTCTTATAGCATCTTTCCTGAAAATAGGAATAACCCCAAAACAGTCAAGCCACTAATTATGTAGTGGGAGTGTTTATTTATTTATTTAAAAGAAATTAACGAGGAAAGACGTACTGAGCCAGGAAGCTCGTTTCCAGATGCGTCCTGGGGGAAGGGGGAAGGGATAAGTACAAACAAGTAGAAGCCCAGTAATAATGATACAACAATACACAGTGTGTACAACAATATACATTACCAGTAATAACGATACAACAATACACAGTGTGTACAATAAATACAGGTTACTCACCTTTAACAGGAGTTCTAGGAATGGTATATGTTGTTCATCCACACTGTCTGGGAGGTATCCTTGCCGCTTTAAATCTTGCCGGAAGGTCTTCAAGCTGGCTCCTCCCACCCACCCGGGTGGTAAAACACTCTGCTCCGCCCCATGACGCCACATCTGGCCCGCTGGAAGCTCAGGTTGTCGCGCGCGGGAGGTCGGAAGTCGAATGTGGTGGATGAACAACATATACCATTCCTAGAACTCCTGTTACAGGTGAGTAACCTATTCCTAGGGACATGGATATGTTGTTCATCCACACTGTCTGGCAGACTCCTAGCAGTTCTCCGGGAGGAGGGAGGCAAGCCACCCCTCTACTTAGGGAATAAAGACTGGAGAACCGAGGCCCCAAAACCAGCATCCCGGCGTGACTCGAGGTCGATGTGGTAATGGGTGATG
Source organism: Neoceratodus forsteri (assembly GCA_016271365.2). Classification (NCBI taxonomy): domain Eukaryota; kingdom Metazoa; phylum Chordata; order Ceratodontiformes; family Ceratodontidae; genus Neoceratodus; species Neoceratodus forsteri. Next base: position 456,818,501 of record CM057453.1, on the reverse strand, counting down.
AAGGTGTGTGCTGACTTCCAGGTAGCAGCCCTGCAGATTTCCTGGATAGGGACGTCCCTGGAAGCAGCCACCGATGCAGCAGTATGGCAGGTAGAATGAGCTCTTATCCCTCTGGGAGGCTCCATGCCCGCCAACTTATAGTAGAGATCTATGCAGGAGGTGACCCACCTGCTTATCGTCCGCTTGGCTGCAGGTCTGCCAGGTGCGGCTTCAGCGTAGGTGACAAACAGCTGGCGAACCTCTCCCCGAATTTCAGCCGTGCGCTCCTTATAATAAGCGAGCGCCCTTCTAGGGTCCAAAGTATGGAGCCTGTATTCGGCCTCCAAGGTGTGATTGGGATAGAACGCTGGCAGAGTCAACACCTGGTTAAGGTGAAACTCCGACACTACCTTCGGAAGGAATTTCGGGTTGGGGCGCAGGACAACCTTGTCCCTGTGGAAGACCAGATAAGGAGACTCGATGGAAAGCGCCTGGAGCTCTCCCATCCTTCTGGCTGACGTGATAGCCACCAAGAAGGCGGTCTTCCACGACAGGTGAGAGAGTTCACACCTGTGCATTGGTTCGAATGGCTTGCCCATGAGCGTTGCCAGTATCAGCAGTAGATCCCACGGAGGTGGAGGTTCTTTCACCGGAGGGGAAATGTGATCAAGGTCTTTGAAAAAGCGCCAGACCACCTTCTCCTGCGCCACCGACTGCTTCCCGGCCCGTGCCCGGTAAGCAGAGATGGCTGCCAGGTGCACCCTTAGGGTCGTCGACCTAAGCCCTTGCTGAGAAAGGGACCATAAATAGTCCAAGATGCTTGCCAAGGAACAGGAGGAAGGGTCCAAGCCCTTGCCCTGACACCAAATGGAAAACCTCTTCCATTTGAAGGCATAGCATTTCCTGGTCGACTCCTTATGGGACGCCTCAACTACATTGAGGACCTCGTCGGAAAGACCCAAGGCCTGGAACTCTAGCCGCTCAGGAACCAGGCCGTCAGGTGCAGGGATTGAAGGTCCGGATGGAGCACCTTCCCCTGATTGACTGAGAGCAGGTCCGGGCGAGCTGGAAGCTGCCTCGGGAGCCTGGAGCTGAGGCTGAGGAGATCTGGGTACCAGAACTGGCGGGGCCAGTCTGGGGCTATCAGAATCACCTGTGCCTTGTCCCTCCTTGCTTGAGAAGCACCTGTGTATCAAGGGAAATGGGGGAAAGGCGTAGAAGAGGCCCGGGGTCCACGGCCTTGAGAAGGCATCCCCCTGCAGCGAGCCCTGCTGAGGGGGGCGGGCATGGAACAGCCTCAGCTTAGCGTTTTCCCTGGAGGCAAAGGTCCACCTGAGGTGTGCCCCAATGGGAGAACAGATCTTGTACTACCTCCGGCAGGAGAGACCACTCGTGGGACGCAGCCCCTATGCGGCTTAGGGCATCCGCCAGGGTGTTGGAGGCTCCTGCCACATGAATGGCTAGGAGATCCGCCTCCAGGCTGCGCACGAGTGACCAAATGCGGAGAGCTTCCTTGCATAGAAGCATGGAGCGCGTCCCGCCCTGGCGGTTTAGATAGTACATGGTCGTGGTATTGTCCGCCTGACTCGGACCACTTGACCCCGGAGAAACGGAGCAAGGCGGTGAGAGCTAGCAGACCGCCGGATTCCAGCAGGTTGATGTGGCATCGACCTCACAACCACAGAGGCTGTGCGCCCGGTGTTCCCCCCAGATGGGCACCCCAACCCATCAGCGAGGCATCTGTCGACAGAGACCGTCGGCTTGGGGCGGACAAACGGGATGCCGTCCTGCAGATGAACTGGAACGGTCCACCACCGGAGAGCGTTCCACATCCCCTGGGTCACCGTCACTAGCTGGTCCAATGGATCGCAGCGTTGTGACCACTGGCTGGCCAGTCCCCACTGAAGAGGATGCATGTGCCAGTGGGCCCAACGGACCACGCTGGTGCAGGCCGCCATGAGACCCAGGAGGCGCAGGAAGTCCCGGGCAGGGCACGATTGCCCAACCAGAAATGATTGGGCAAAGGAGGAAAGAACCTCGGCCCTGTCCGCCGGGAGCTGTGCTCTGGCTCGAAGAGAGTCGAGCTCTGCCCCGATGAAAAGAATCACCTGCTTCGGCTCGAGTTCCGACTTGGCCTCGTTGATGAGAAGGCCGACTTGAGAGCAAACCTGTAGGGCCAGATCTCTGGACTGCTCCACCTCCTGTCTGGAGGGGTCTGCTATCAGCCAGTCGTCCAGGTAAGGGTACACCCGGAACCCTCGACGCCAAGAGGAATGCCACCACTGCAGTGCATTTGGTGAAGACCCTGGGAGCTGGAGACAAGCCAAAGGGCATGGCTCGAACTTGAAAGGGATCCTCCGCCGGAAAGCGAAGGAATCTCTGATGTGACGGACGGATAGGACGGAAAGAACGTCGCCCTGCAGGTCCAGAGAGCAGAACCACACGCTGCTCCAAGGATGGTATTATCTGAGCCAGAGTGACCATCCTGAAGGTTCCGAGACCGTAGGAACTTGTTTAGGTCGTAGGTCGAGAATGGGCGCCAGCCCCCGTCCATTTCGGAACCAGGAAGTACCTGGACACAAACCCGGGTCTGAGGGAGGGTCCGCCACCTCCTGATCACCTCCTTCTGGAGGAGGAGTGTCGGCCCGGGTGAGCCGACAGTGAGGCTGGCGGACCCGATGCTCCCCGAGGTGCGACGGCTCTGAAGGGCGGGGCCTGCTCGAATTCCAAGGGCAGGCCTTTTGCCACCACCTCCATCACCCACCTGTCCGTGGTAATAACGGACCAGGCGGAAAGGAAGTGACGGAGCCATCCCCCCACGGGGGGAACCTGGGGTGAGGTGATGGGGTTGGGGGCGACACCCCTCAACCCGTCACTGGGCAGGCTTGGAGGAGGGACCGGCCGAGGGACCTCCTGGGCCTTTACCTCCCTGCTTCCTGTTGGAGGAAGTCCAGGGTTTGGGATGCCAAGCTCGAGCCTGCTGACCCTGACGTTGCTGGGCCGGACGTGCCGTGGGCGCAGAGGGACGAAAGGGCTTAGGCTGTGGTTTGCAGCCTTTGTCCTTCTGAGCGGATGAGACCGAGTCCAAGGTAGCATTGGACTTCTCGATCCTCTGTAGGTGACCTTCCACCCCAGGGCCAAAGAGGTCGGTCCTCAAGAAGGGGACATCCGCCAACTTGTGCTGGGTATCCGAAGTGAAGTTGGATATCCTCAGCCAAGCCCAACGACGCATAGCCACTGCGGCCGCTACAGACCTGGCACATGAGTCCCCAATGTCCAGAGCAGTCTGAAGCTGCTGTTTGGCCACTGCCCTGCCCTGGTCCCGCACCTGCCTAACCGTGGTCTGCAGGTCCGCGGGAAGATGAGGGACAACCTCGTCCAGGAGCCCAACAGGGCATGAGCCGAAATGTGCCATGAGGACGGCCGAACTGGCCTGACGAAGGCCGAGGGAGGACGCAGCGTGGACTTTTCCGCCCGGCATAGTCCAATTTCTTGGACTCCTTGTCGGAGGTTTGTCCACATCCTAGCCTTCGGCACGCCGAAAACGCTGTCGGTAACTAACCCTCGGCCGAGGGGTGTTCCAAAACCAGACAAGGAACCGGTGGGGACCGCGATACTTCCTGGCCGAAGGCGCAGGGGAAGCAGGACGCTGCCAGAGCTCCAAGGCCGGGCCCACTATGGCCTCGGCCACCGGAAAGGCCTCCGTAGGGGAATCCTCCTCGGTCCAGAATTTCCATGAGGGGATACCTGGCCCGCTTAGAGACGGGTTCGAGCTTCATCCCGGTGGACTCTGAGATGAGCTGAAGCAATCCTAGGTAGGATGAAGGGCTATCGTCCACCGACTGTCCTCCTGAGGACTCCAAGTCCATTCGCCTTGAGAAAAGGGAGGAATCGCCGTCGGACTCGGAAGAGTCCGCAAAGAGCTGCCTCGGGCCTGAGCCACCCTCCACCTGCCGAGGATGATCGGGAGTGAGGGTAACAGACAGCCTGTGGGGCAGGCCCTGAGCCGACCGAGAATTCTTGGTCAGAGCCGCAAATAACGGCTGTGGAGGCGAGGTTCCACCGGATCGGTGGAGCAGCTGGTTTTGGCCGAACAACCGCCTGGGAACAGGCCTCGGTAAGTCGAGGGTTGTTTGGCTGCTCGGTGACAGCCACCCAATGGCCTGGGAAGGCGACGCGGCGCTTGTTCCCCGGTCAGAAGGAGCTGTTGCCACATGAGGTCCCGATCGTCCGACGCAACCACGGGCCGAAGCCTCCCTCGTCCGAGGAGGAGGACGGCGGCGACGCTGCTTTGTCGCGTGCCGAGACCGAGACCACCTATGACAGCGGGATCGGCTGGACCGCCAAGAAGACAGAGACCGAGAACCTCGGCTTTCCGAGGACGCTGCGGAGGTGTCGGGAACCGCACTCGGTTCGAGGGTTCACCCAAGGCCCGGAACCGGAGGCACTGGCAAGCTAACGGGTCCTCAACTCCCACCGGGAACCGGAGAGGATTCTCGGCTTCTCCTGTCGACAACCCGTCCAACGGGTCGAAAAAATCTCACGCGTCCGACGGAGTCTCGGTCAACTGGCCTGACGGGGACACCGGAGACCAGTGGCCAGCGGAGCGTCGACCGGAGTCGACGCCGACGACTGGGAGAGGGATCTTTCCCGCCTCCCAAGAGCTCGACGGAGGGACTTACCTGCTCTCTTTTGGACCAGAAAAGGGTCCAGCAGAAGTTGGTCCCTCTCCTTTAGTAGAGAGGGACAGACAAAGCTCCTTAAAGGAAGCTGAATAAGAGGCACCCAGAGAGAGCGGGACAAATGCCACGGCTGAGGTAGATGTGGCCCACGCTGCCTCCTCTTCGATGGCGATCATCTGCTCGAGCTGATCTGCCGAGCCCGCCGCCACGGAAACCGCCGACCGGGCCTCTTTCGACTTCACTGGAGGAAAACGCTTCTCGGGACGCCCCAGTTGTAAACGGGCAGCACGGTCTTCAAGGACGTAGGCCGAGAAGGAAGAGCACAGGTCGCAAGCCTGCAGGTCGTCAAGGCTCAGACAGTAGACGACGTGAGACGGATCCGTCCGAGACATCTTCTGCCCGCAAGGGCATCTCCGAAACCGAGTCGATGGTCCATCGCAGCTGCGAGGGATAGAAGACCAAGTCTGTTTTAGCGAAAAACTTTAAATTCGAAAACCGAAGAATTAGGAACCAGTCTTATACGCAGAGCATTAAGGAGGGAACCTGAGCTTCCAAGCGGTAAGGAAGATCTGGCGTCATGGGGCAGAGCCAAGAGTTTTACCACCCGGGTGGGTGGGAGGAGCCAGCTTGAAGACCTTCCGCCAAGATTTAAAGCGGCAAGGATACCTGCCAGACAGTGTGGATGAACAACATATCCATGTCCCTAGAATATACATTACCAGTAATAACGATACAACAATACACAGTGTACAATAATATACATTACCAGTAATAACGATACAACAATACACAGTGTGTACAATAATATACATTACCAGAGCAAATAATAATGCAGGTTAAACATCAGAAGTGCAAAGTACCCAGCACACACAAGAAAGTAATGTCAGAAATATAGGAAAGGGTAGGAGAGAGAGAGAGTAAGTAAAAGGGGTGAGAATTGAGGCTTTAGGGGGGTAAAGTAGTGGTGGGAGTAAAAGAGAGAGGAGAAGAGAACAGATTATGGTGGGTTGGGTGGGGAGATAGAGTGTTGAGGATTAGGAAGGGGTAGAAAGGGTGATTACTGGTGGTGGGAGTGAGTGAGTGAGTGAGAAAGAAGTAAGGGAGTGGGAGGAAGCGGTAGAGAGGGAAGGGGGAGATTAAGTGGGGATGGGGTGGCAAGAAGTATATAGGTCAGAGTAGATGAGATGTGTAGGGCTGTGGGGCTAAGGGCATTTACAGAAGGGGGTAGAGTGGCCTTGGAGAAGAGACGAGAGAGAGCACTTGGAGGTGGCAGAGTGAATTGTTAGTGGAAGGGAGATCAAGAGAGTAGGAAAGCAGAAGGAGAAACCAGACTGGCCAGCAAGGGATTTACGAACGGGGAGCAAAAGAGAACGATAACTTGAGTTACAGAGAGAATTTAGAAATAAAGGAGGCACAGTGAATGAGACGGCAGTCATTCAAGGGAGGGAGAGGTCAGTGTACAGAGAACAGTAGTGAGTCCCGGGGGTGGGGGACAGGCCAAGGCAAAGCGGCAAAAGGAGTGTAGGAAGGGATCCAGTCTGACCAGGTTGGATTTAGGTGCAGCATAGACTGTCGCCATAATCAAAAATGGGGAGGATCATTTTAGTGATGTCCCGGCAGGCAGATATAGGGATACAGCTTTTGTTCCTATAAAGTGCACCAAGCTTAGGGTGGAGTATTTATACATGCCATCTATGTGCTGAGAAAAACCAAGGTGGCAGTCAAGCCAGACACTGAGATACTTAAATGAGGGTACAGTGTCAGTTTTCCCCCCAGTGAGGGTGAGGAAGGTGGGGAGTGAAGGGAATCTAGAAAGCCTCTGCCATGTGCCAAAACAAATGGAGACCATTTTCTTAGCATAAAGGGGTTGTTGCCTGAACCATTTCTGGACAGTGTTGAAATCAAGTTGAAGCCTGGATGTTAACTCTGATGGAGAAGAGCCAGAGGAAAACAGGACCGTGTCCTCTGCATACATGTGGATGGATACAGAGGAGCTTGCTGAGGGGAGGTCATTGAGGAATATGGAGAAAAGCAACGGGCCAAGGACGGAACCTTGGGGAACACCGGTGTGTATGGGTAGAGGGGGAAGAGAGAGTCTCCTATTCTCATTGATTAAGATCTATCTACAAGATAGGAGTTAAACCACCTGGTTGCTGTGTCAGACAGACACGCTGATTTTAGTTTGTCCAGGAGAAGAGGGTGGGAGATCGTGTCAAAAGCTTTCGCTAGATCGACAAAGATGGCGGCAGTAAGGAGGCCTTGTTCCGTGCTAGAATGAACAAAGATGGCGGCAGTAAGGAGGCCTTGTTCCGTGCAAGAATGGATATAATCTGTGAGCCTAAGGAGAAAGGAAGTGGTGGAGTGATGTTTGCGAAAGCCAGACTGGAATGGGGTGAAAAAGTAGGGAGAGTTGAGATAAACTGTGTGTTCTTGAAGTTTGGATTAGGTTGGGAGGAGAGAGAATGGGCGGAAATTGCCAGGAGAGAAGTTGCCGCCTCCTTTAGGAAGGGAAATGACAGTTGCATTCTTCCATGTATCCGGGACTGATGCTATCGCATTATGAGTGGCTGTACTGTTTGGGCATGTTTCTAATGTTCAAAATGTATGCAGTAAGAGTAGAGCAAGGATTAGAAACAATACAAAGTTGGGTATAGCTGTATATTGGCATCCATTTCATTTCTACTATGTAACAAGGAAGATGAAACAACCAGCAACATCCATGAATTTTAGAGAAGGTAAGCAATCATAATGTGGGTTTTTAACTAGAAAAAATATGCTAAAAAGGTTGACAGTGTCCCTTTAAAATGGAAGCATATTTCAATGAAAGGCCTTTATTTTTATCTTCTTGAAGTGAATTCTTCTTACTTATATTTATTTAAAGTAGGCATATTTAAATGCCATTCTATGAGTGCAGTAAGACACTTCAGGATGTGCAGTTGTGTTAGTCTCATTTCTCAGGTGAGTTTAGCAGCATTCGGCTGCACCTTGTACCTAGGAGTGCACCTGAGACATGTGATTTTAAAACCATAATTCACACCCTGTTGTGCTGTATTGCTTACTTTGGATACAGTTTGTATAGAATTTGTTGGCAGATAAGGACTGCTTGGCCACCCAGTCTGCCCAGTTAAAGTACAGAAAATGGCCCCTGTGCTTGTCTCCAGGATGACCCACAGCACCTTCAGATCTTCCTTCGAGGTGGCTCTTGCAGTAGGCAACACCATTAGGACTTAGGCGCCAGGAGCACATGGAAAACTTCTAGCTAGCAGTGTACAACGGGGGACTGCCCCCTGACGTCGGGACGCTGACATCAGCCTATGTATAAGAGGGGTGGTCCCCCATGACCACCTCAGTTCTTTTCCCGCTGTCAACCTGCACTTGCTGGACCTTGTGGAACACTGCTCTAGTCAACCGCCACTTCTTCAAACTTATTTTTTCGCTCAGTATACTTCGCCTTCATTTTCAGCTTCATGTCTTCAATGATCTCCTCTGCGGATCCCCACAAGTCTTGAGTGCCTGCAGCAAGCAAATTACTGAAAAGGATGGCCACACTGCCAGAGTCATCTGCCTAGGCCTAGACCACGATACCAAAACCTGCCAGGCATGCCAGAAGTTTAACCAGGTCACGTGTAAACAACTCCAGAAGGTTCTGGAGGCCTATCTCCTCCAGCAAAGATTGGTCGCTATGGAGAAAGAGCTGCAAGCCCGAACTGCAGTGGGGCCATCTGCGGAGGCCTCCATTCCCAAGAAGAAGCACAAGAAGCATCAGAACCACGAGTGGTCCACCCCAGAGCGCTGTTACTCTGCGGCCGAGGCAGTGCTGGTCCCCCCCACAGGTGGTCGACCTCAGCAGCCCCACCAGCCCCCCTTCCCTCTGGCCATGCCTCCCACCTTAATTTCTGTCTTTGGCCACACCTCTGTGGGTTTGGGGGACTCTTCCTCCATCCTGCCACCCCTGACGCCCAGGCCCTTCCTCCATCAGGGCTCTCAGTGAGGTAGCCAGGCCGGTTCTCCAGGTGCCCCTGTTTGGGGTCACTCGATAGTCCTTCAGACCAACACCAGCTGTCGCCCACTGCTGTAGGGCCTTAGCCCATGGCCATGGGGTCCCTCCCTCTGTGCTTTCAGCTCCTCAGCCACCGCTGGTTGATCCTCCTTCTTTGGAACCGGCGCCACTCCGCCCTCTGTCAGATTCTGCCGGTCCTCCTTCCTCTAACCAGGTGGTCCAAACTGTTCCACCTACAGACCTCCCAGCGATCATTCAGGTGTTGCCTCAGAACCCAAACCTCCTGGGCCCATCAGCTGACCAGCAACCACTGTCAGTTCTGCCTCAGGACTGCCCTTCGGGCACTCCGTCCGGCTCAGGCTTTAGCCTCTAGTTGGCGCCTGGCGGGCATACTGCCAGCCTATTGGGATTGTTGTCAAGTTCCACCTGGGGTCTGTTGACTCATTACCCCACATTGGGCTGTTCCTTTCACCCGGCAATTCTATATTGAATGCCGGCTGACTACAGTGCCTTTTTTGTACATGGTAGGCGTCGGCTCAGCGCCTGGCAGCCAGCCAGCTGATCGGCATCGCCCATCACAAACCTGAGATTCTCCTTTGCCAGATGTGGAGGCTACCTCCTTCAGCGGGCACTCTGCTGGATGCCAGGACTGTCACAGGCTCTGGCCATTTGCCATCCCAGCGCACCACTTCAGAATCGGAGGGTTCGGTAGATGTGGTTTCAGACTCTTTCGAGTCCACTATTTTCCCCCTTCCCTCACTTGCCCCCTGAATCTCCTCCTGAGGACCCTTCCTTCTTGGAGATGATGAAACTTATCCAAGCCTCCCAGTGGTGGCATACTGAGGAACAGGATCCTCAACGTCACCGCCTGGCGAAGCACTGTCAGTTATCTCACCCTTAGTGGTTCCACATGACATCATCACCTCTGCTGTCTGACAACAACCGGTGTCAGTTCTTTCTGTACCCAGGAAGTCCAACCAACTATACCATGCCCCCAGCAACCAGCCCCACTTTGATACCCATCCTCAGGCTGACCCCTCGGTCTTGTCGTATGGCACAGGAGGATTTCCTGGAGTTCAGACATGGGGGTATCCTCCAGATAGAAAGTCCAGGCACTTGGATATTCTAGGGTGCAGGGCCTATGCCTCCTTTACTCTGGCCTTGCATGCCCAAAACTATCTCACACACATGTTTGTGCACCAGCAGTCTCTTTTCAAGCAGGCTGGAGACATAGTCCAGTCAATGCCAGTCTCCTGCTAGGACACAGCTGGAACAGCTACTGGATTCTGCCTCCAGCATGGGTTTTCACACCCTCTGTACTTCATACGACACGGTGGACACTTCTGCTCGTTGCACAGTGACTGCTGTGTGCCTCAGGTGCCATGCTTGGCTGCACCTGTCTGATTTCACCCAGGAAGTTCAGGCCACCATCATGGATGCCCCATTCCGGGACCCTTCATTGTTCGGTGCAGATGCCCATGATTTTTTCTCCTCCTTACAGGAGTCTGGCACAGTCCTCCATATGGGGTCTTGTAGCCAGAAGGGTGGGACACAGCATCCATCTTTACATCACTCTTCGAGGCGATCCCCGTCCACTGCCCGCTGAGCCTTGGTGCAAACACCGGGCTTCTTCATCTCCCGACTGCCCCAGCCCACAAAACTCGGAGGGCAGAGGCGACTGAGCGGTCGGCACCTGCTGCCTCCTCTCAACTCCAGACACAGTTCCCCTTTTCCGGTTAGGAGACCAGGGGATAGCAAACGAGGGGGGTTGACATCCCCCCTCCCTTGAGTTGATTGTTTCCATTCCTTTTTCCTGTGGTGACTGATCCTGTCGGGAAGTCCCTGCCTTGCTGGTGGAGAGTCCCGTTTCCTTTCTCCTTTCGGGGGCAGGTCTTGCCTCTTTCCCCTCTTATTATTTATTTTGGGAGGCTGAGGTTCTTCACGCTCTGCTCCAGAGTTCTGGGCCCAAGCATTCACTAACCTCCCCCACCCCAAAATCTCTGTGGGCTGCTGAGCCGGTCTCTCTTCAGAACCAGGCAGGCGCCCTCCCTGGGTGCGCATTGGGCTGTGCCCACATACACTTGTCCTTGCTGATACAGATGATGCCTTGTCAGAGTCTGGGATTTTCTTCCATCTCTTGCTGCCCCAGCTTTTTTCTTCCCAGAGGGATCTTCTCTGTTCTTTCGCGCTCTCTCCCTCCTGGTCAGCTTGACTGGTTGTGCAGTCTCCAGCCTCCCCACTGTATTCGTTCCAGGCCTGTCCTCCTCCCCTGGACCCCGGTTCTGGCCTGACATTGGTCCTCTTGACCATTACCTCTGACGTCTGCCTGTCGGGCCTCCAGACTGCTCTAGTTGAAGTGTGAGGCGACTCTAGGCCATACTCTCCTCACTGGTGGGCTGGTTGCTCAGGGAGCAAGCTATGAGGGTTTCTCCCTGTGACCTGCTTCTTCCCCTGACCTTTCCACCCTCCTTTGGGCCCGTTGTGCAGCTGTCTTGTCCGGGCCCTCATGGATCCCCTCCATGCGCAGATCCTCAGGGTCCACTGGGCTGGTCCTTTCGTGGGCTTCAGCGCTTGTTGCCAGCTCTTCCTTGGGTGGAAATGCCCCCCTTCCCCTGGAAAGTCTATTCCCGGTCATGGCTTTCTTGGGCCACGAAGGCCTCCTTGTCTCCGGCGGAGTCTGCTCACACACTGGATGGGTCTTGTTATCGCTGTCTTCCAGGGGTACTCCTGTGGCCGCTTGGTGGGCATACGTGTGCTTCAGAGCATCTGTCAGGCAGGGGCACCCCCCATTTGTGTCTCCTTTCCCGGAGAGTGAGACCATATGCTGTGTCATTTGCTGGTCCTTCATTCATGCACCCAGAATGCTGGGCAGCCTGACAACTATCTCCAGAGATTTGGCAGCTTGGCTTCTACTGCAGGCTTGCCGTATGTTGGACGGAGTCTCCCCGCTTTGCCTGCAGCCCCTTAAGAGTGCGGTTGAGAAATCTCCTGTCTTCTTCGTTGGATTCTCCCTTTCTGGCAGCCTTAGGTCTTGCACGGAGAAGGCTTCCCTTTTCATGTCCTGCTCTGAGGGTATATGGGGAGGGGCATTGGTCTGAAGTCCCTAAGCCATTCTTTGCGACTCCACGGGGGGGGGAGTCTTCCTCTGTCCCTTTTTTCGACTGGGGGACCTCCCTCCTCTCCCCTTTGCGTATACCTTTCTGTCGGGCGTCAGTCACCATTACCCAGGGCCTCCCCCTCTTCTTTTCAAGGGGGATTACTGACTATTCTGAGATGTTTTTGAGGGTCGGTTCTCATCCTTGCTTTTTCTCACTCCTGGCTTGGGAGCGCCTCTGGCCCCTGTTGGGTTGGGAAGTCCCCTTCCGTGTGATCTCTGCCCCTTACCCGTCCCTTGCTGGTGAGTCTTGGGTCCTACTAGGATCTCCCTATTTTTTCTGAGGAGGAACCCCCCCCTTCTAGGATCCTCCAGCCATGATTCCCCCCCTCCCCCGCCAGCCTGGAAGGCTCCTATTACTCTTGGGCTCCTGGGTTCCAGGAGTCCTAGATTTTATTCTCAAAGTCCTGTGGACTTTGTCTTCTTCTTCAGCCTCTGCTTCAGCTAGTGTCTGCCTTTTCCCTCTCGTAGCAGATGCCTTTTCAGGCATGTTTGATGTAGGGGTATGTCCCTCTCTTTTCCCTCAGACAGGCACATTTGTGAACTGTTATGCCTTCCAGACTAGGCCATTTCGCCAGTCCATTTTTCTCCTCTTCTCCTTCACTCCGAGTGAAGCTGCTACATCTCCTGTGTGTGGTCCTCTCATGGGCCGCCACTTGCCCCTGGTTCAGTTCTCCCTTCCCTGTTTGTCCCCATGTTGGGACACCTCATTAAGGGCTCAGCTGCATCTTTTGCAGTCTTCAGGCTCAGATTGCTACTGAGCCTTTAGATCTTTACCCTCCGGGGACTTGCCCTCTTTTGCTACAGATTAGGCAGTCGAGGGTTGCCCTCTCCCCCTTGGGGCTAACGTTGGTCTAGGGTCCCTTCTGGGTCTCCTATCCTTCTCTGCCTATTACACTACTTTTTCCTCCTCCTGGGAATTCTTTCATTCCTTGGGACATTGCTTGGGACTCTGTCCTAATGGTGTTGCCTACTGCAAGAGCCCCTTCGGAGTAAGGCAGTACAGTTACGTAAGAACTTACCATAACAGTAGATCTTCAAGAGGAGCTCCTGCAGTAGGCAGATTTTCCCCTCCCTCCATCCCCCCTGCTCTCTTTTCCACCTCGGCCTTTCTTGGCTCAAGAAGCCCTCTCTCTCTCCCCTGTCACACCCTCTCACTGGGTCTCCGGTGGGAGAACTGAGGTGGGCTTGGGGGACCGCCCCTCTTATACCATAGTTTGATGCCGGCATCCTGATGTCAGGGGGCGGTCCCCCGTTGTAGACTGTTAGCTATAAGTTTTCCGTGTGGACCTGATGCCTGGCGACTAAGTTCTAATGGTGTTGCCTACTGCAAGAGCTCCTCTCGAAGATCTACTGTTATCGTAAGTTCTTACATAACTGTACTTTCTTCCTTTTCCTTCTGGTGCCTCTGCATTTCTGTAGCCTTGATTCCCTTGGCAACTCTCAAAATTGGTCTTTAGGACGACCCCAGTGCCTACCTTATGACTTCTGAGAGAGTTGCCAGTACCACTGCCCGACCACAAGAAAGTTGGGCTACTGGCATTGCACTGTCCCTAACCTGATGTGTCCAAGCTGCATATAGAAGCCTAAATGACACCACTGCAAGAGACTGTGATCAGGTAAAGGCAGCTATCTTATTCTGGGTTGGAATAACCGAAGAGAGTTGATGACAGAACTTCTGCAACTTGGGTTTCAAGGTTGGAATACGACCTAGAGTGCTGGAGCAAAAATTACAAGACTCTGCTACTAGGTGGTACGCACTAAAGAGGAGATTATGGATTTTATTGTACTGGAGCACTACCGAACATTTTACCAGAAGTTTTCCGGTACCACTTCAGTATGAAAGATGTTCCTTAAAATTAGATTCCTTTCCATTTCTGGTTTTATGAATTAAGTAAGCCCAGTGGAGGTGACTGTTACTTCCTGCAGAGTCCTGCCGATGCCCCAGTCTTCCCTTATTTATGCTAGTAGTTAGAATTTCAGAGTGCACTGCAGCTGAAAAGGGGGGTTGTGAGTCAGAATTATGTCTGTGTGGGAGTAAAGGAGAACAGAAAACAACCCTAGACTGTTGTTGAGCATTTCCTAGTAAACCAAAGTAATTACTTCACTAAAAGATGCTTCTGTGACAGGCATTAGTTATGGCAGAGGCCGGATGTGTTTACTGTGGGTACATATTCACAGTAATGTAATAATTTAGAGTTGGAAGAGATTCTAGGCCCATCATGTCCCTTTTCCGCTTCATCAGCGGGGATGAAATAAGTATGCTGTGCAACTGCTGTTTGTAGGGAAATTCCAGTCCCTCCTCCTCCACACAAGTGTTAATTTCGTTATTCACAACCCACCCTTGTCAACAAAATTTACATTGTCATATATCCTTCGTGCCAAGAGACACATCTGAAGTCCAGAGTGCAGTGGTTTGTGGTATAGTACAGTAATGGGAAGAGCACCGAAGTATTACGCCTGTTTACAATGAGCAAGACCCCTCCCCCAAACAGTCACCACCTCGAAAGGATTCTGCAGCACACCAAAAATATGAAAAGCTATGATTTAGAACTGACCCAAGTATATTGAGAGGTTTGCACCTATGTTGTTGGCTGTGAGTTTGTCATGTAATAGAATACAAAGACACTCCAACAGATTTCCAATATTCAGATTTGGTGGACTGCCCCCACCACCACCTTCTCCAGAGATTTCAGAATACAGTGTCAGTCTGTCTTTCTTACACACACACATGAAAATGATCTAACCAAGTATGGCCCACTGCATTAAGCCGAGGTGTCAGTCCATTTCTCACTTGGCTGCTGTCATGTTCCCATGAACACCCTTTTTATTCCACTGCTATACAGTCCCAGATTGCAGGAAGGCTGTGGTTTGTGTACTGTAACAAGCTGGGAAAGTCCTTTAGTTCCCTGCGGAGCTTTCAGCCCATAAATCACTGTTTTCCCATGTTCCATGTCTCCAGAGCCTGACCATGCACCACACACAAGTGTAGTCTGTGGTGAGTGAGTGGTTTGGGGTTACAAACAAAAGAAAGTGTGTGCACAGAAGCCTGTTTACAATTTACTTGCCCAGGACAGATCAGCTGAGATGCATCTCGTTTCCACTGGTGTCCTGCTCTTAACCCTCTCCACGACTGAGTAAACTTGAACGTTGATAGTTTAAGTGCGTTGCCAAAGGTTATACAGTGAGTATTTGGCTCTAATGGGGTTTGAATCTGTAGTCTTCCTGTTTCCAGGCACTAACCACTAGACCACACTGCCTGAAGTAGTTTACATTACTTTCACCTCAGGAACGCTATGGTTCTGGCAAGTAATAGGATTTAAGATAGAAAACTGGAAAGTTCCATTGTGAATGCCTGTGTGAGATCTTTCTTAGTGTGTGTATGTGTATACAGTATATTGTATTTATTATTTTATTTTAATTTTTTTGTCCGTCTTCTCCATGGAGCCATACCAGGTTTCAGAAGTTTAGGGGCCAGTATGCATTATACCCATGGCACAGACATATGGTGTCATGTACCCAACAGTATAAATAGCTGTTCCGGCCCCAAACGTTCCTTTTTTCTCTGCCATTCTGACCTAAGATTGTGTGGGGACAAGGACTTTTCGTTGCTCCAAATAGGTTTCCTGCTTAATTTGTAATAGTATTTTTTTTTTTTTTTTAATATATACAGGTTTTTTCTCTCTCCTTCCGGCAGGCAGCTCTGGACCCTCCTTTGGTGGGGCTCATTCTCCTATCCCCGACTCTCCTACACCTGACCCTCCCGGTGGTCCCCCAATGGGTTCTCCCCTGTGGCAGGGCCGGGGGCGAGGGATGTCGACCTCCCCGGAGACCCAACATGTAGACTCCAGGGGGCCGGCATGGCACTGCGGGGCCATTATGGAGCCTGCCAGCTCTGCACATTTTCTCCCCTCACTGCGGTTGCTCGGGCACGTGTGGAGGCATGTGCATGCAGCGATCCGTGGCATCCCCCCTACTCTAGCCTTTTCTGTCTGCACTACCCTCTGGCATCCACCCGGGGGCAGCCTTGCAGCAGTCGCAACTAGGTCCCTACCCAGGAGAGGAGAGCTGCCTGGTGCCACTCAATCCATCTCCTGCCCCCGGATGACCCAGGCTCGTCTCCGAACCCGGGTCGCCAGCGTGGCATGACGTGTTGCGTCCAGCGCCTCAACCCTCAGCGCTACCTGACTGGCAGTTTGTAATAGTTTTTGTTTATTTTTATGTATTTTTTTCCCAACACTGAGTTCTGTTAGTTTCCTCTGCACCTTGGCAGTTTTACCTCACCAAGCTGAAGACAAATATGTGATATGTACTGTTTTCTCAGTCACATCCTTATCCCACCAGAGCAAGGTATGCATGTGGAAGTCTCATCAGACTTCCAAGTATCTGCATCACTTCATGATGCCAGGTGTTTTGCTCTCTGACAAGATAGTACCATCATCTCAGCTTAAGGTCCTTCCAGGCATCCACCACCTATGGCACCATCCCAGGACAAAACCTTTTTCAGAAAGCAATGGGGTCTGTCATCCACGGGCTTTATTGGTGCTGTTCCTTTGGTACTATTTTTTATTTTATTTTATTTAAACAGCAGTTTGGAAAACCTTTGAGCCATAGGCTCATTTACAAAGGTTCCTTGTCACAGTAAGACAAACCAAAATACACAGTATAGCAGTACAACACATAAGTATAACAGTAAAATTAAGACATAGATACAAACAAGCTGGTACAGGTAGGATGGATGCAAACAATACCAGAGTTATATGCGTCCTTAGCAGCTTAGTAATAAGCTTTGTCATAAGAAATGTTAGTGCGGCTTTGACTAGTGGCAGTTACAGCACTCGGGTGTTAATAAGGTGGTTACGTAAGGAAGTTTTGAAGCACCGATATAGTTGGAGCTCGGAGATGGAGGGGGCAGTGTGTTGAACCAGGAGGGGCCCTAAAGCTGAAGGCTCTTTGGCCGTGAGAGGTCCTAGCTCTAGGGATAACAAGAGAGGTTTTCCAGAGGTCCAGTATGAACTAGTGGGACAGAGCGGCGATGGTGGTGGTCAATCCTGGTGGGGAAAGCCCAAGGAGGGTCTTTTGTAAGGGTACAGGTAAGATATTTGAGGCGCTCACGAGATCAAGTACCAGCGCTTTAGCATACAGTAGACAGGTGTGTGTCATCCTAGGTGCTCCAGTAATTAACCTGCAGGCCTTATTCAGAGAAAAGGATTTTATGGAGTGCGGTCTGATCAGCAGCACCATACACGGCAGTCCCTAGTCCACTAGGGACAGGATAGAGGAGGTGATCATGAAGTCAAGAGCTCCGGGAGGCAGTGTTTATACCGATGTAAGATGCCCAATCGGATATTAGTGGCAGTGGCTAAGGCAGCGTTGTGTCCATGGAAGGAGAGGGAGGGGTCAAAATGGATCCCTAGGTATTTATAGGAGCAAACTTGTTCGAGTGGGAATGAGGACCCAGGGTGAATAAGGAGTTTGAAGTTGCAGGACTTGTTTTGGGGATGAGTGAAGAACATGGTTTTTGTTTTTTTAAGATTTATCACCAATCTATGTTCCTTGAACCAGCCCTCGGCTTCAGTGAAGGACTTCTGCAGCGGTCCTGGAGGGCAGTAGGTTACGACTTGAGGCAAAGATGACTGCATCATCAGCGTACAATAGAATGTTCCCGAGCAAGGCGTGGAAGGTGTTAGGTAAGGGAGAATAGTGAGGGCCCAGAAGGTGGAGCCCTGGGGAACCCCAGAAAAGATGGGACAGATGTCTGAGTAGGTCCCATTAATTTTACACGCCATGAGCGGTCAGACAGATAACTGGTGCACCAGGAGATAGGCCCAGCAGCAAAACCAGAGAGCTAAGGCATCAAGAAGGAGGGGGAGACAGTGTCAAAGCTTTCGAGAGGTCAATGAAGACAGCACCAGCCAGAGAACCAGTGTCTAAGGAGGAGTGAGAAAGTTGGAGAACTCTAGGAGGGCTGTGTTGGTACTGTGGCCCGCTCGGAAGCCATGCTGCTCAGGACAAAGGACATTGTAGGTGGAGAGGTAGTCAGAGATTTGAGAGGCCACCACTTTTCCAAGGCCTTGGAGAGGAGAGAGAATGGAGATCGGTCGATAGTTTCCAGCCACAGTCCTATCACCACCTTTAAAGATAGGGGTGACAGTGGCGACTTTCCAGGCAGTTGGAACCTTCCCAGGCAAAGAGAGCGGTTGATGAGGCATGTGATCGGGTAAGGACTGTGTCTAAGACCAGCCGAGAGATACACGGATCCAGGGTGTCACTGCCTGTACTATTACTCTTGAGGGCAGTGACAAGGTGCGCCTAAGTTCTTGGGTAGAAACATCATGAGGAGGAGAAAATAAGGGCGAGAACGATTTACGGCAGGTGCCGGGGAGGAGGGTCAAAAAATTTGTAGGGAGGAGAGGGCTAAGGTCAGTGAATGAGGTGTTGAGGTGGTTGGCTATGAGGGCTGGGTCTGAGGAGATCATACCATTAATGTTGATCTGGGTGGGTGGGGGAGTGTGCACTCCATTTAACTGTTTAATGTTATCCCAGAAGGTTCTGGGATTCCCCATGAGGCAGTGAGTGAGGACCGATAGTGCTCAGACTTGGCCTTTCTGATGGCCCGAGTGCACTTGTTTCGGGCGGCAGCATATAACCGCCTGTCATTGGGCCGGCCAGTCTCAAACTACCTCTGGTGCCGAGCACGGTGCCAGTTCTGCTTCGGACAAACTTGTCTGTGGCAGTTTTTTTTTTTTTTATTGTGGAGGCTTTAGGAGGGTGTATCTGTGTGATGTCAGTACCAGTGTTCCCATTCATGTAGAGATTACGTGAAACATGCAAGAACTTATAAGTGCAAGTGCATTGCCAAGCCTCTGGGGGTACATGCATGCAAGAAAATTAATGGCTTCGCCATACTTAACACAAGAGAGATGGCTGAAGTGTCAAACTATACCCCCGAAAACAGCCATGTGGAGTACGGAGCACGCCCCCAACAGGACATCATGGGAACTGTGGTCGGTACCAACATCATTGTCATCTAGACTGGGTCTGGGCCTCTGACTGTGCTAGTCTCTTCGATCTGAGTGTATGTCACACAGTTTACAATTTTTTTTTCACACAGTGTATGTACGTCTTTTTACTCATATTGCAGTGTTTTCCATGCAAGCCTGCTATATTATCACACTTCAGCGCCACACAGCTTATTTTTTTTTTTACACATGCCTGAGTTGTTGTCATGCAATTAGCAGCAGATAATTTAATATTAGTAAGTGTATTAACAGTAATTCATGACATCAGTAATTATAATAAATGTCCTGCAGTTTTGGGGGGTTCAACTATACCAGTAGTACTCTTTTTATAAGCACAATATGTACGGGTAACCAGGTAGAACAACGCTGCATTTCCAGCCATGGTAAGTGCGTGGTACATTTGCATGTGTGGGTATGCCTTCACACAGTTCCATTCTGTGTGTGTGTATATGCGCGTACACATGCATGCATACTCACACGGGCATTCCAGCTGTGTGTGCATATCTATTTTCACTTTTCCCGGATGTCCCTGTCTGTTCCCACCTTCGTCACCTTAAAGCCTTCTTACTATGCCTTGTTAATTAGTACCCACTTAAGGACTCCTCAGTTCATTTATTTCTACTGTGCCTCTTCATCTCCATCATCACCTTTTTGTTTTTCCAGCTTTTATTCTTACTTTGCTTGTTATCGCTTTATATCCTAGATTCGCCCCAGATGCTATATAAATCAACTCTGCAGTAGTCTAACTCAAAATACATAGTTTATCTTCACTTTTGAGGGAACAGGTCTTTCGTAACTCATTCATGACCCCACCACTCATGAGTTATGGTTCTGTCTCCCCTCACACTTGAAGGTAAATTGCATATTTTGAGTTGGTATATTCCCTACATATCAAAAATCAAAACATATTATGCTGCTAAGAGAATTGGGAGCAATTCATACAACCGCCATACAACTGGCAAATGGCTGGCTCTTAGATAGAGCCTTGTGTAAGCAGTAGTACACTCAAAGGTGTGAACTATCCCCTGATACTGTACTGTTGGGATGTTGGGGTCCTTCAGTAACACCGAATGGCCTCAACTCCCCCTTCAGTGAGTTATGGACTGATGACTCTTAGGGAGGTTTTTGCTTCCCAATTAAGAATGAAAAAGTTTGTGTATGATAGTTAACTGTATGTGAGCATACCTCAGTGAAGCCAACTAACTTGACATTGTATTTAGACTTATCAGTCTGAGATTTTTATAACTAATGGGGCATTTTCTTGTTGGGAGCAACAAAATGTCTAAGAGTAGTATTTATTTTGTTAGAAGTTTGAATTCCACTATTTGTACTGTAAGACCAATGGTGTCAGTACAGTTTAGCTCTGACATTTTATTTCTAAGATAGAGTTGACTGGAATTCTGATCAGGGCTAGTCTTTAGTCAGCATGGCTGATATAGTGCTCATCCCTCAACCACACCTCAAGGGAGTGCTAAGACGTGAACTTGAAACTTTCTATAACTTTTTATCCTCAAGAAGAGAACACTAACAAAAGTCTTTCTGTGTCCTGGGCCTTCTTGCCAGATACTGTTACTTTACTTGTGAATTACACTTGATGGACTGGTGAGGGCTTATGTAAACTGACAAGTAATCATTTACAGCATATTAGTTGCGCCTCACAGGTTTCATTCAGGTTTAGGTTCACTGCTATTGAGATTCCACATCGCCACCACGATCTCCACAGAGAATCACTGGTTTCTAAAGCACAGTAAGCTGCACCACCACATTCTGAGTCATGAACTCGGGAACCATAAGCTGCTCTGTCAATCCATAGCCCTTCTCCCATCTCCCACAAACCAAAATGCTCTGCAGTCATTGCCGACATTAAATTCCTCCTAGTTCAGACTTCCTATAAATCTGTCCATCTGTGGTGAGACAGATTTATATGTCAGCACTAAACCACTCCAGGGCATGTGTTTCTTGAGTTTTAATGCAAGTGTAGATTAGTGACAAACATGCTTTTACTGGGGATTAATGAATGGTCAGGTGATGCATCTAGGCCAATGAAGTTAGTAGGATTTCAAAGGATTCTGAAGCCTATTTTATAAGTAATTTTTAAATAGATCCTTGTTTTCAGTAATTGACTACCTCACCATTTGAATTTCTTACTTGGTTTGTATTGTTGGAAAGTGATACACAAGTTACAGGCATCGGTATAGTCCCAAGACCACACTGCCCCAAGAGTTTATACAATTTTTGAAAATAAAGTAATTTAAACAAACAAGTTTTGTGAACTGCTTAAGGTTTTACAAGCTGATATGTTCTGGAACTTTGTACATTTAGACCTTTTGTTTAATTGCTTGTTACAAATGTTGCTTTGAGATGAACATAGTTTTAATTGGAATAGTGTGCGGACATACATTAACTAAAAAAAAATTGGAATGCGTGGGTTTATCTTGTATGTGGGAACTGGAAACAGCTGTTTCCTAAACAGTTCAACTTTAAGATCTATCATTATAAATAATTTTACATACATAAAATCTACCACTTCTCTGTCTCAGGCTGTTATACTGACACATCTGAATGGTAGGTTTGTAAAACCAGTATGGCCAATTTACCTCATAGTGACCTGTACATTATTGTCTCATGTGTAAGACAAAACAGACTTAACATCCAACTTATGACTCATTGTCAGGAGGCCTGGTCTTGAATCAGGGCAGGGGCTGACACTCACAGGGCTCTCGGTAGGATTTTTTGTTTGAGGGTCCAGGGCTGGCTATAAAAAGGGGGAGTCCACGGCCTAAAAGTAGGTGTCCCTGGAAAATTTCCAGTGGTCCCCATTTGAATACATGGTCACCGCGCCCCTTCGTCCACACTGCTTGTAATGTAAGATTCTGTAGAGCGCAGGGGGAACACTCCATTAGTTTCTATGGGGGCATTTTAAACTACATTTTTTTATGTTTCAGAGGGTGAATTCAAACAAATTACGGCCACCGCTCAACTAATAAGCAAGGGCTTTGTTAGTCAAGCAGTGGACGTAATTTGTTTGAATTTATCCTCTGAAACATAAGAAATTGTAGTTTAAATGCACCCATAGAAACTAATGGAGCCCCCCGTGTTTCACAGAATTATTAGTACAGCATGTATGGGGCACGGGTTTTCTCAAGGACTTGGAAAGGAGCGCCTTGATTTAAAAAACAAAAACTAATCCCGAGCATCCTGAAGCAGAAAATGTGCGTAAAGGATGTGGGTAGCCACGTCCCCGAGAGCCCTGACTCAAAGCAGATAGAGCATAGTACAGTAGAGTACTTCCCCGGATTTTTAGAGCTGATCTGCATAGCAGACCAGTTCTGTTGTAATCAAAGTCAGGAAGTGTTTTACAGCTGTCTCATTGCAATGCATTGGGGCCCTGGGCTTGTGATACAAAATGAGAATATTAAGATCTTGCTCTTGCAGTAGGTATTCACATTTAGGACTGACCCGTCCGGCATCAGAACCCCACGGAAAAATTTCTAGCTAGCAGTCTCTGATGGGGGACCGCCCCATGTCAGGTGGCCGGGGTCATACGACGTCAGTATAAAGGGGCGGTCCCCCACACCCACCTACCAGTTCTTTCCCGCCGAAGGCTTGCGAAAGTTCCTCCTGGTTGAACTACACTTAGTCAGTCATTCGTCGGTCCTTAAGTCTTTGAACTTTTCGACCCTTGTTCTCTGTCTTTAAGCTTTTATTTACGATTCGCTGTGTATGTTGTCCCCGACGCCCTTCGAATCACATAAGAACAAGTGCGACTCGTGTGGTTCCCAACTGCCACACAAGGACCCCCACTCCTTGTGCCTCTTCTGTCTGGGCCCAGACCACCCCGTGGAGAACTGCCAGCACTGCCAGAAATTTAACTCTGCTACCCGCAAAAGAAGGCAGCAGTCCCTGGAAAGCCCATACCTTGAAGAAGAAAATGGCCTCCATGGAGAAGGAGCTAAAGAAACTCAGGCAGGCGTCCACTTCCCTCGAAGGTCACAAGAAAAAATGCAACAAGGAGAAGCACCAGGAGCAGGAACGGGCTTCCACAGCAGCCGCAACTCCGGCCAGGGTCGCGGCACTTAAGGTAACATCCCCTCTGGGGGAATCACTCCACGATGGCCATCTTTGTGGTTACCAAGAAGTCATTGGCCCCTCCCATCTGGCTCGCGCTCAGGCCCTTCGGGAACCTCCGGGGCAAAGGAGGCTTCTGCTCCTGTGAAGCCCGCTTCTACCATGCGGCCTTCGGGTCAGAGCGGGTCCGGTAAGTCAGACGTCTGTCCCACCAGCGATCACCCGGACAAGGCTGCTAAGCCACTTGCCCCTTTAGGAGCTCCAGCCAAATCGCCCAAAGAAGGCTGCATCTCCTACGCGGCCTTCCTCGGAGCCGAGGGAGTCTGATAAGTCGGACGTCGGCTCCTCGACACCATCCAGTTCAGCTGTTAAGTCGGATGCCGGTTCCACCGATGCCCGCCCGACCAAGAAGTCTGCGCCGGACCCTAAGGAACAGTCCATCACCCCAGGCTCTCCGCAGCATTCCAGGTTGCCTTCTGAGGTCCCCGCATCTCTTTAGCTGACCCCCAGGGATTATAATCCTCTTTCCCGGTCATCACGAGGGGATACTGAGATGCTGCCATCGGGGAACCCTCCTTCTGGACCTGATACCCTAACGCCGGACCCTCAGACGCCAGTCCCGACACCGGCATACCCGATGCCATCTGGCATCCCCTTACCTGGCGATAAGCCTATCCTTCCATCAGGTCCTTCAGACCCTATCGGAGGCATACCCACTCTGGGCCAGACGCCTGTGGGGCCAGCATTACCACCGCCTGGCCCACTAGCAGGGCCTCTGCCAGGTCCGTCTGCTCCGTCAGAGCCCCTGGCACCCAGGTATCCTACACCGCAATATCCGGTGCCACAATAACTGACTCCGCAGTATCCGGTACCTCAGTACCCAACGCCGCAATATCTGTATCCCCCTCCTTCTCCACCTCCGCCGCCCACTCCCCACCCGTCGGCGGATCTGAAGGAGACCCTGGCCTCCTGGTGGGCTGACAAGGCTCAGCTCACTCGTGAGGTAAAGAGTCATCTGCCGACGTTGGACCCTGTACAGGATCCCCTACGTCGGAAATGGGAGACTCCCTCCCCTCTTCCCGAAACCAGAGGAGAGCCCTCTGGCGCCCGAGAAGGGGAGGATACGCGCCCCAGGGAACTCCCCAAAGGGGCCGTTCCTCCCCCTCGTAGGGAGGAGTCTTCCTCCTCTTCATCAGATATGTCTGACTCAGACTCAGAGATGGGACACTCTGACCCTGAAAACGAGCCACGTACTCCGGATCGCCCCAGGCTGAGGACTCCTCCAGAGGATTCCTCTTTTCTGGAGTTATTGAGGAAAATCCAGGAAGTCCATCAGTGGAGCCAGACCCACAGCGTAAGAAACTCGCTGCTCATCTGGATCTGCCTAAGACCGCTCCTATGCTGATTCCTCCCTGGATAGAGTCTCGCGCGGATCTTGTTTCCACCATTTGGAAACCTTTTGTGTTATCCCCCCTTCCGAGGAAGGTGGATAGGCTATATCAGGCTCCTGAGGGTATAGATTTCCTTAACCTCCACCCCAAGGCGGACTCTGTCGTCATCAGCACTGCTTATGGCCGTTCCGCAAATCCCAAACACCTCAGCTCGTCTCCGCCTGATAAGGAATCCTGTCTTCTGGACCAATATGGGAAGAAGATCTGTTCCTCTTCTACCCTTGGTATTAGGGACCTGAACTATGTGGCACATATGGGGGATTTTCAGAAGACCATCCTTAGTCAGATGGAATCTAAATTGGACTCCCTTCCTGAGTCACAGACTAAGCAGGAAGTGGCGGATTTTGTCTGTTCTGCTCGTTCAGCCAATCAGCACATGCTTCGTGCCACTTACGACGCAGTGGATACAGCTGGAAGGAGCTTGGCTTTCACTGTAGGCCTATGGCGTTGCACCTGGCTCCGCGTGTCAGGTGTGGTCCCTGAAGTCCAATCTGCTATCCAGGATGCCCCCTTCAGGGGTTCAGTGCTGTTCGGTGGTGATGTCAAGGACATCAGTACCGAACTGCAGGAGAAGGGCACTGCACTCAAGTCTGTCAACTCTGTGTACAGGCTCCCTCAGCCACCCCCCAAGTTGTCTTACTGCCCGCAACATCTGCCTCTGGTCCTAGAGGAAATCATCTCCCTTCTCTGGAAGGCGGCAGTAGAACTAGTTCCCAACCATCTTTGGGGAACAGGTTACTATTCCCATTTCTTCCTAGTTCCAAAGAAGACTGGAGATGTGAGGCCTGTCTTTGACTTCAGCTCCCTGAACATGTTTGTGGAGTACAAACGCTCAGAATGCTCTCTTTGCAGAGCCTTCTACCACTTCTTTGGCAGGAACAGTGGCTATGCGCTCTGGACATGCAGGATGCCTACCTTCATATTCCCATATGCCCTTCCCACCGCAAATTCCTTCATTTTTGCTTTCAGGGGGACCACTGTCAATTCAAGGCCCTCCCATTTGGTCTTTCCTTAGCCCCCCCCCCCCAGAATATTTACCAAATGCCTGTCTGTGGTAGCAGCCCACCTGCGTACCAGGAGTTCAGGTATTCCTGTACTTAGACGATTGGCTCCTGGCGGCCTCGTCCAGGGAGGAACTCATGCACTCCCTTTCCCTTACCCTGCAGGTTTTCACCAGCCTGGGTATCGCCATCAACCGGGCCAAGTCCCATTTGGTCCCTTGCCAACGCCTCCAATTTATAGGAGCAATTCTGGACACGACCTTCAGCAAAGCCTTTCTGCCTCCGGACAGGGTAGATGCCCTCCAGACTCAGGCCCATCTTCTGTCCAGTCGCAGACGGGTCGGAGCCAGGTCAGGTCAGTCCTTCGCCTCCTCAGGCTAATGGCGGCTGCCATTCCGAAAGTCCCACTCGCTCGGTTCCAGATGAGGATCTCTCAATGGACGCTTTGGTCGCAATGGGACCAACCCATGGACAATCTAGACCAAGAGGTACTAGTTTCCAATCCCATGATCAGGGACTTGCAGTGGTGGATGGTTCAGGAGAACCTATGCCTGGGAGTTCACGTCAGCATTGAACCCCCCTCCCAGACGTTGACGACAGATGTGTCAGGAGAAGGCTGGGGGGCCCATCTAGGGTCTCACAGGACTCAGGGCAGCTGGTCCAGGTTCAAACAAAATCTGCACATAAATGTATTGGGAACTGAGAGCAGTCCTTTATGCCCTTCAGGCTCTACACTCCCTTATTCTCCCCGGTCATCTCCTCATACAATCAGACAACATGTGCATAGTCTGATATCTCAACAAGCAGGGAGGAACACGTTCCTACCCTCTGTGCCAGGAAGCGATGAGTCTGGCTTTGGGCAACCCAGCATCACCTTCACTTGGCTGTGGTCCACGTTCCGGGAGTGGAAAACACACTGGCGGACCAACTCATTCGGTCCTCAGCCAGATCCCATGAATGGGAATTGGATCAAGAAGTCGAAAACTACATTCTTCAGCATTGGGGAACACCTCAGGTCGACCTCTTTGCTTCTCCCCTAAATGCACAACTTCCCGCCTTCTGCTCGCTCGCTCCAGGATGAGACATTTTTTGGCGGGACGCTCTGTCTCGTGCTTGGAGGGACAGATTTGTTTATGCCTTCCCTCCCATTCCCTTAATTCCGAGGGTCCTGAACAAACTGAGATCGGAGGGAGCTCGAATGATTCTCATCGCCCTCTTCTGGCCCAGACAAGTTTGGTTCTCACTTCTGCAACAGTTTTCAGAGGAACCTCCACTTCCTCTTCCTCTGTTGCAACAATTGTTGACCCAGGATCAGGGGACCCTTGTTCATCCAGGTCTCATATCCCTTCATTTACATGCGTGGCTCCTGCAGACGTAGCAAAAGCCCGCTTCAGAGTTTCTCTGCTTGTAGTGGACATATTGGTAGAGGCCAGAAAGCCTTCCACGAGGTCCACCTACGCCATGAAGTGGAAACGATTTTCTATTTAGGCTAGCTCGAAAGACTTCGAACCTTTCTCATGCCCAGCTAATAAAGTCCTGGACTACATGCATCACGTCTTCGATCGGGGTCTCACCAATTCCTCATCAAAGGTCCACATGGCCGCTATCTCAGCCTACCATATTCCCTTCGGGGGCAAGACTTTTGCTCAGTTGGAAGTCTCCAAGAGCTTCTTCAAAGGGGTTCTCCATTTGAGACCCCCCATCTGCATTCCTGCCCCTCCTTGGGACTTGAATTTCATTCTGGAGAAGCTTACTCTGCCTTCCTTCAAGCCGGCAGCTACAGCAGATTTAAAGTTCCTTTCTTGGAAGACACTCTTCCTAGTGGCCATTACTTCTGCTCGGCATATTTCCGAGCTTCAGGCCTTGATATGCAAAATTCCATACTGGATTTTCCACAAGGAACATGTGGCTCTATGCACCAACCCTAAGTTTCTCCCCAAGGTGGTGGCTGAATCTACATTGAATCAATCCATTGAGCTACCCACTTTCTTTATGCAATACTCCTATCAAGGGGAGTACCTCTTGCATACTTTGGATGTTCACAGAATACTGAGATACTACACTACTCGGACTAAGGATCTCAGGAAAACTGATCAGCTTTTTGTCTCTTTTGCTCACAAAAGAGAAGGCAGTGCCTATCAAAATGGTTGGCTCATTGTATCACTTTCTTTTATGACAGGAATAACAAGACCAAGCCGGGTCAAGTCAGAGGTCACTCCACCAGAGGAGTAGCTGCCTCTGTGGTTTGTTTCAAGAATGTGTCAGCAGCAGACATCCGAAACACTACAGTTTGGACATTGCCTCTCGCTGTAGCGCAGGCTTCGGGTTGGCTGTGCTACAAGGTCTCCTTTCATGAGACCCTTTTCAGCCTGAGGTTCCATGCTGTGGATGACAGTCCTCCTCCCATGTGCTTTTTCCTTGTTCCAGACTGCTTGGGACTCAGTCCTATATGTGAAAACCTACTG
Organism: Neoceratodus forsteri; assembly: GCA_016271365.2. Taxonomy (NCBI): domain Eukaryota; kingdom Metazoa; phylum Chordata; order Ceratodontiformes; family Ceratodontidae; genus Neoceratodus; species Neoceratodus forsteri. Next base: position 456,790,679 of record CM057453.1, on the reverse strand, counting down.
CAAGAGCCCTCTCGAAGTTCGATAGTACAGTTACGTAAGAACTTACCGTAACAGTAGATCTTCAAAAGATGCTCTTGCAGTAGGTATTGCTTTCCTGCCCTCCATCCCCCTAAGTTTTTTGGCTCCATTTCCATGGGGGGAGTAGCCTCTTCTCTCTCGTCTTGCCTCTTTTGGCCCTTGGCGGGAAAGAACTGAAAGGCGGGCATGGGGGACCGCCCCTTTATACTGACATCGTATGACTCTGGCCACCTGACGTGGGAGCAGTCCTCTGCCAGAGACTGCTAGCTGGAACTTTTTCCATGGGGTCCTGACACCTGGAGGGTCAGTCCTATATGTGAATACCTACTGCAAGAGCCTCTCTCGAAGATCTACTGTTATGGTAAGCTCTTACGTAACTGTGCTTTGCTTACTGTTGGCTGCTGCTGCTGTCTGTCACCATTTGTAACCATGTTGTTGGTTATTCTATGAACAATGCATGACAATCCATTGAGTGACGAACCTCTCCAGAACATGTGCTAAGCAGTGAATTTCTGCACTGCACATATTCTGGAGAGGTTCACCCCGCCTGACAAGATGCACTGGCAGACTTGGCCCTTGCCGCAGGGTGCTGCCCTTTGGCTGTAGATGAGAGCTATGTCTCCACCTACTGTGACCTCAGTCTGCAGTAGCAGCCATAGAGTCAGCAGTGGGAGCATGGCCAGAGACGATGGTAAGTGTGGCATGAGGCAAAAGACATAGTGGCAGTGGTGGAAGAAACAGCAGTAGTGGCTGCGATAGAAACAGTAGGGAAGCAGGGTACTGGGGCTCCGGCATGGCCCCTGTACATGTCAATAATGCTGGTAGCTTTGATTTGATTTATTAATTGTCAGTTGCAGTCCGCTTTAGAGGCAAGGGTTGAAGTTAGATACAAAGTATACTATGCACAAGTAAAAATGGGTACTTCAGTTGGTATGCATACACAATATAAATGTTAGACATTCGAGTTCCTTTACAGTGATGGACTGTATGTCAAAATTTTTTATAGTTAAAAATACATCATCGGGCCACCCGTCAGTGCAGTGGTAGGGCTAGAGATTGTGACGCCTGTGATCCGGGTTCAGGAACGAGCCCAGGTCGTCATGGATTGGCCAGGCGTGAAGGATTGAGCATCCTAGAAGATGCAGTCCTTCTCCAGGGAGGGAGGTACTTTCCTCCACTGCAGTATTGCCACCTTGAAGATCACAGGTGACATTGCAGCTGGAGAGTCAGTGGGAGGTCCAGACTCTGCTGACGTCAGGGCATTGTTACTCTGTGTACACATGGCCCCTTGATGTCCACACTTGCAGAGTTTCGAGGGCATGGGAGAAACAGGAAAGAGGCCCTGGTTTCCATAGACAAGTAAGCAATAAGACACGACAGGGTGGTGGTAGTTCTATGATAACCGCACACCTAGTTGCGTGGTGAGGCATGAGGCCGAAGGCCGAGTGTCCTTCCGCATCTAGGTGTGCGGTTATCACATAACCACCACCATCCTGGAGTGTCTTATCGCGCTTATAAAATGGGAAATAACTATGGGAAAAAGGACACTGACAAGGTGTTTATATTTTGAAAACTTTGTAACATTTATTTAAATACAGAATAGAGAATTAATTGAAACATTGAGATAAAATAGTCCCTTGGTAAACTTTTTTGAATGGTAAAAAGTAGCAATTACCAACAACATTAACAAACAGTCTACTTGTTGTAGTTTATGAATTGCACTTTACTTCACTGTGATTTTCTTAATCTGTCCCGAACATTGATTTCGCACACCGACCGTGCCATTGTGCGCTACATGGGCGAAAACACATTTCAGGTGAGATGTGAAAAATGACAGTTGTACTGTTCATAAGGAGGTGTGGTAAAATGGCAATACTGAAAATCTGGAGTGAAAATATTAAAAATGCTCGAAGTTACGAGCGTGCGTAGGAACTGCACAGCGCACGCTCATAAAACAGTCGTCTTGGGGAATATTTTCACCACATTTTCAACATAGGGTTTTTGGGAGCCTACCTCATGAACTGTGACACTGTCACTTCATTAATCATTCTGGAAAGGTGGTTCCGCGCAGTGACTGCGGAACCACCTTTCGCGACCGAGTAACGAAATAACAGTGTCACAGTTCATGAGGTGGGGCCCCAAAAACCCCATGTTGAAAATTTGGTGAAAATATTCCCAGAAATGGATGAGATATGCACTAAAGTTGAAAAAAAATCCATTTATGCCATTATACAGCCTCAGCGAATGTGGGAGAGAAGCGGTTTCAATTATTTGTCAGTGCTTTGGGAGAGATGGGTGAACGAGCGTGCAATCAGCTGTTAGGACAGTTTCCCGAAGCTGAGATTGGATGCGCAGGTTGTTCATCTACTGCGAACAGCAGGACGTGTGGCCTACTCAGAAAAACGCTGCAGTTCAGTTTAGGAGAGGGACAGTGATGCAGCTAGCAATGGCCACTAAGGTTTACTTGATTTATTGTGTAAGATTTTGTTCTCATTTGTGTTTTGGGATCATGGTATTTTTTAAATTTTGATGATTTCACTTGCCAGTCAGATTCTTTACTAACATGGAGGTCGGGCATTCCATTACAGAATGTGGGGAAGGCATGTATTTTGGGGTGGCCTTTGCACAGCTGGCTGGAAAATGTTCCCAACCCGGTGGCTGTTATTCCTTATACCACTGGATTCCAAGCCCTGTCAGCCAATAAGGAGACATGATTTTTCTTGACCATTTTATAATACTTTACACCTCTAAAACATCTAAACACTGAAAAAAGGAGTACCTATTAATGCATAAAATAGGATATGTCAGCAATAGGTTAACTAGTACAGTACTTTGCAGTAAAAGTATTTATTAGTAGAGTTAGTTGAAAATAAATAATTTCTCTGTCACATGCAAATTTTATCATATAAATACACTGTAACATTTGTAAATTTGTAAGACATGAGTTGTGTTTAAAACTTAATTTTCATTACACTGTACTGTAGTTACATAGTCTCATTGAAGGCAACCTTCTCTTTATTTTTGTTTTTTACTTATGTGCTGTGGTCTAGTACATAAAAGGAAAACTGCTCTAGGATTGAGGTGAAAGGTTCGTAAGCCAGGTTGCCTTTTTTTGGTGGGCAAGGAGGGTAGATTTCACCTGAAAACTCCGCTATATAAGATTCAAATGTACGTGCTTTTATTAACATTAGCAATGTATTTGGGCACTTTGGGTCTGCCTCTGCCTATTTAACTGTGTTTTCCTACCTTTTCTCTTTGTTTATAAAGTATTACTGTATTGCCTACTTTCTTCATCCTGTTTTCTGTTTTTCCCCACACTCAAGACATAGAATGTTTATCATGGAATGTTTACCATGGAATACAGGGATTCAAAATTCTGCTCTATTCCGCTTGTAGAATGTTACTCTCCTGACATTCTGTACACACAGACAACAAAAGCCTGTTTTAGAGCCAGAGGCTCAATTATATCACTGTCAAGGCAAGCATAAGAGATTTCCTTGATGATCAGATAAAGACAGAAGGGGGATTTTTCACTGTTAGTAAACAAACAGTTGTAATGAAAACTATAAACAATACTTAATGTTTCTAATTTGTTTATGTGTGTAAGGAGAGTGTGATGATCAGGGAAACAACATTTAATACATTTATTTTATTTTTAATTTAAGGTAGTTTTATTTTTAGGGCCCAGTTGAAGATTTTCTTACAGTGTAAAAGCAGCAGCCATGTTTATAATGGTAGATCAGCTCTGGTTGAAGGGGGACTGATGAAAGATAGTTCTGGTTGTATGAGGACTGATTTGCTCATTGTGTGATGTGGTTTAGGACCAGGATGACTGTGCGTATATAGAGATTTAACATACAGTCAGCTGATGTCTCTTGGCCAATGAGATTTCTAGATTTTTTCTTGCCATTTTATAAAAGACCTTGTTACATCTATGGCTGGGCCCTGCCCAGTGAGGCATGCGCTTCTTGAAGCTTCACTGTGTAGAGGGGGAAAATTCCCACCATCCCTGCCAATGGGAGTAAACCGTGGCACCTTGGAGGAAGTTCAGTGCCTCAGTGAGTTAAGGGTACCAACGGACCTGGTACTGTGGGGCTCTGGAGGGCATTCGGGACCAGAGAAGGGGCAAGAAATTAGAAAAAAAATTGAGGGGGAAACGATAGTTTTTAATAGGTATCATTTCAGACAGTCTAAGGTTAAAACAAAAAAATGGAAAGAGTGAAAATCTACAGACTTGGAGTTCTCCTGTGTTAGAAAAAACAGAAAATGCATTTATGCCTTGTTCAGATCAGTTAATATCTTACTTCGAGAAACAGCTATTGCAACAGGTTACACCAATAGGACTGAAGCCGGCAGGCGCCAGGACTCCACGGAAAAATTCTAGCTAGCAGTATCCAGCGGGGGACCACCCCCGATGTCGGTCATCACATAAAAGGGGGCAGTCCCCCAGAATCCCCAGTTCTTTTCCCGCCGTCGACTTGCCAGCATCGGTCTCACGGAAGCCTACTCTACTCTTACGACGCATGAAATCTTCAATTTAAATAAAACTTTACTCCATGTCTGCTTCTTCTACTCCTTTTCCCAACAAACGTCCCTCTAAGTGCGCCTGCGGCAAGCTGATACCCTTTGCAGACCATCATTCTGCCTGTGTCAGGTATCTGGGCCAGGAGCACGACACCCAGGCCTGCTCAATTTGCCAACAGTTTAATAGCAAGACCCGGATCCGCTGCCAAAACGCCCTTCAGGGATTCCTCCTCGAGGAGAAATTTAAAAAGATGGAGAAAATAACTTCCTCCAAAGGGAAATCTTCTCATAAATCTGAGAAGCACCGGGACAAGCATCGGAACTCGGACAGGGTGAAATCCCCAAACAGGGCCTCAGAGTCCAGGACCAGCTCCAGCTCCAGCTCTGCCCGGTCCGATAGATCTCCTTCCCGGGCTCGCTCCCAGCCTCCCCCAGTAAAGGTAAGGTTTTTGGGGGGCTCCTCCACCTCCCTGCACTCGCTCAAGACCTCTCGGGCGTCGGACACCTCTAAGCCTGCTCCTTCAGACAGGCACAAAAAGTCTTCCTCCAAATCGCGAGTTGCGTGTGACCGCCGCCAGGACACCGACTTCAGATCCATCTCTCAACCTCCTAAAGCACCTGAAAGGAAGACTTACGAGCTGACGTCCCTTAAGCGGATGACAGAGTCCAAGAAGGCGTCCAACCCAGCACCTGATAAACAACCGACTACTACACCGACGCCGGTGCACACCGGACATCAGGGTTCCTCAGGTGAAGAGACTACAGCACCACCAGACAACCAGACAGGCGACACGGAGGACGCCAGCTTGCCCAGGGACCCAATCCAGTGCTTCCCCGGGACCCGACGACAGGCCCACACCGACGCCGGGTCCGTCGTCAGGTATGAACATCCAGGAGGTGAAGGATTTGTTCACCTTCTGGTGGGAAACCATCAAGAAGGATGTGTTTCCTCCTAAGCCTCAGCCTCCTCCACCTCCTCCTAGGGGCGCCGAAGGTGACAAACTCCCAACCCCCAAGGAGCCAACTCCGCCTTATCGGGGCCGATCGAAAGACAGGAAACGCCCATCACGCTCTCCCTCAGGGTCCCCGATCCCGAAGTGACCCGGGGCAGATGTCGATTATCGGGAGATGACTCCAGACCGGATACGTCTGACATCTCCAGGTCTCCATCTGCTTACAGTCCCCCATCACCAGACCCACGGGACCTTCCAAGGTCGCCTCCAGATGATCCCTCCTTTTCAGAAATCATGAGGCACATCCAGGACAATATGGGATGGGAGACTAAATGGCTACACCCTGAGAGACAATGCCTTGCCCGTTACCTCAGGCAGAAAGACCCGAAGCCTGTGGTGGTCCCACTGTTGGTGGACACCTTTACGGACGTCACCAAGGCAGCTTGGAAACATCCGCATTCCACACCGGTTGTTCCAAAGAAGGCTGACCGCCTTTACAGGGCTCCTACAGAGGACCAGTATTTGGCGCAACAACCCCTAGCCGATTCCCTGGTCATTACTGCATCTCATGACAGGTCCCAGCGGCCTCAACATTTGAGCACACAGCCTCCGGACCAGGAATCTAAGCAATTAGATTCCATGGGAAGATGCGTGTATGCGGCTGCTACATGCTCTGTTAGGTCTTTGAACTATCTGACGCACATGATGCATTTCAAAACGCCCTCTGGGATCAGGGCCAAGACCTTCTTAAAGATCTACCGGATGGCGAAAAGAAGGAGGAGCTGCTAAACCTCCTCCAAACTGGCTCTGACGTGGGGACCCAGGTTCTCCGAGCCGCTTACGACTCAGCGGACTCGGCAGCCGGGGAGCAGCCACAGGCGTTTGTCTCTGGAGACACTCGTGGCTGAGGGTCTCCGGATTTACCCTGGACGTCCAGAAGAATCTCCTGGACGTCCCTTATAATGGAGTGGTCCTCTTTGGTGAGGAGTCCGAGAAGATCATCACCAAATTGCAGGATGCTGGGAAGGCAGTCAGGACTGTACAAGCCATGTACAGACCAAAATCTGGTTCCTTTCGTAGGAACCAGAATAGTTTTTGCGGCCTCCAACAAAGGCAACAGCCACGTTCCGGCCAGCAACCCAGGGGCAATTTTGGCCGTAAGAATCAAGCCAGGTTTCCCTCAGGCCAGGGCCCGAAGCATTCAAAAGCAGCCCAGCCTGCGGGAGCCAACACCACCACCACAGCATGACTCCTTCCCGGCTTCCGCCCCTCCTCTGGATCAAAGGGTCCAGAAGGTAGGGGGTTGCATCTCTCGTCACCTTTCAGGATGGCAGAGGATCACCTCCGACCGGTGGGTGTTGCAGTTGGTCGAACGAGGTCACTCTATAGAGTTCTTCGATCACCCGCCATCCAGACCTACCCTGCTCTCCCGTTACTCAGGTCAGCATGCTCTGCTTATTCAGCAAGAGATCTTGGCCCTCCTACACAAGGAGGCCATAGGACATGTTCCACTGAACCAGAGAGGAAATGGTTACTATTCCCACTCCCACTCAGGGGATTTGTGCCCGATTTTGGATCTCGGCGATCTCAACAACTTTGTGCTGTACAGGCATTTCCGCGCATGGTGACCCTGCTGGGTCTCATTCCCATGCTCAAAGGGGCGCATGGCTGGCATCGCTGGATATGCAGGATGCTTACCTGCATCTCCCGATCGCTCGAGCACACCGCAGATTTCTGCACTTCGAGTTTCTGGGACGCCACTACCAGTTCCGAGCCCTCCCCTTCGGACTGTCTTCGGCACCTCGGGTGTTCACGAAGTGTATGGCAGTTGTGGCAGCAGCTCTCAGGAGAGAGAGGGCCATTATATGTTTCCGTGCCTAGACGACTGGCTCCCCATGGCACCCTCACTGGAGGCCCTGATGTCCGCAATACAGGATACCTGTTCCCTCTTCTTATCGCTGGGCATTACCATCAATCAGGAGAAGTCGTGCCTTGTTCCGTCTCAGAACTTGCACTTTATATGAGCGGTTCTGGACACAATTCAGGGAAGGACACTCCTTCCCCAGGACAGGGCGAAGCGCATCAGATCCCTCATAAGGGACATAAAGGAAAAGAAGACGGTACCAGCCTGCACCGTCCTTTGCCTGCTCGGACACATGTCGGCTGCCATTGCGACGGTTCCCCTAGCTCAACTCCATATGCGGGTTACCCAGTGGATGCTGAAAGCACAGTGGGACCAAAAGCAGGATCATCTGCAGCATCCAGTCCGGATCACGAACGCAGTCATCCGAGACTGGCATTGGTGGCCCGTCCCAGACCACCTCTCAACGGGAGTCCCCTTCACTGCGCCACCTCCTTCAGTGACTCTCTCCACGGATGCCTTGGGGTCTGGATGGAGAGCTCACCTTAACGGGGTCAGGACTCAAGGCTCCTGGACGTCTCTGGAGTCCCATCTTCACATAAATATTCTGGAGATGAGAGCCGTTTTCTATGCCCTACAGGCATTCCAGATGGAGATTCTGCCGGGTACTCTTCTGGTTCAGACAGACAATACTGTGGTGATGTACTATCTCAACAAACAAGGAGGCACTCATTCCTACCCCGTTTGCTGGGAGGCTCAGAGGGTTTGGAATTGGGTATTGCAACATGGCGCACACATTATTGCAGTACATGTTCCTGGTGTGGACAACACTGTCGCGGACAGCCTAAGCCGATCACAGGCCAAGGTCCACGAGTGGGAACTGCTTCAGGAGGTCGCAGAGGACCTGTTCCACAGATGGGGGACACCAGAATTAGACCTCTTTGCATCCCCGTTCAACGAAAAACTGCCCAATTTCTGCTCACTAGATCAGAGCCTGGTGTTTTCTGGCTAGACGCGTTGTCCCTCTCTTGGACGGGCAGGTTCCTCTGTGCTTTCCTTCCCTTTCCTTTGATCCAGAGGGTTCTATTGAAGCTCCATGAAGAGCAAGCATGCCTTATTCTAGTAGCACCCTTTTGGCCCAGGCAGATTTGGTTCCCTCTCTTACATCAGCTGGCCCAGGAACCTCCGGTACCTCTTCCATTTTGCTCTCACCTTCTATCCCAGGAGACAGGCTCCTTGGTCCATCCGGATCTTCGGTCTCTGAACTTGCATGCTTGGCTCCTAAGGACATAGCAGTCCTGAGATACGGGGTCTCTCAGGAAGTTGTGGACATTCTGGTGGCAGCCAGAAAACCCTCTACTCACGCTACTTACGCCATGAAGTGGCGTAGATTTTGTATTTGGGCTCCGGCTCAAGTATTGACCCCATTGGAGTGTTCTGTACGGTCTGTTTTAGACTACCTCTTATCTCTCTATGAGGCAGGACTTGCCTATTCCTCCATTAAGGTCCATCTATGCGCTATTTCAGCGTACCATTTTCCGATAGGTCACAGGTCTGTAGCTCAACTAGAGGCTTCTTGCGCCTTTTTGCGCGGCATCCTGCACTTGAGACCTCCCATCAAAGACCCGGTTCCACCTTGGGATCTTCCTTTTGTTCTAGGGCAGCTTACGCTGCCTCCTTTTGAACCAGCCACGGATTGCGAGCTGCGTCTCCTCGCTTGGAAGACGCTTCTTTTAGTTGCTGTTACTTCTGCCAGAAGAGTTTCTCAGCTTCATACACTCATGTGCAAGGATCCTTATTTGGTTTTTCACAAGGACAAGAGTGTTCTTAAGAACAAATCCTAAGTTCCTTCCCAAGGTGGTCTCGGCTGTTACACTCAACCAGGATATAGACCTGCCGGTCTATTACCCGAATCACGGTAACGGGGGAAGCCCCGGTGCACACTTTGGATGTGCATAGGTGCCTCAGATATTATCTGACCAGAACTAAAGCCCATCGTACATCGGACCAGCTCTTTGTTTCCTACGCACAGAGTATGATCGGTGCTCCTATTTCTAAACAGTCACTTCCTAGATGGCTGGTGAAGTGCATTATGTTTTGTTATCAGAAGCGCAATAAACCCTTACCGGGACCAGTGAGGGGTCATTCTACTAGGGGGGGTGGCTAACTCCTTCGCTGCGCTTAAGAATGTCTCCACTTCAGCCACCTGTGCAGCAGCGACCTGGAGCACTGTACACACATACATCAGGCAGTACAGTTTGGATAGTGCCTCTAGGCGCAGAGCTGGTTTTGGCTGGCGGTCCTTCAGGAACTTTTGTCCTGAAGCTTGGAGAATTCCTCCTGTCCTCCTCCCGATAACAACTTGGTCCCTTACTGCTTGGGAATTGGTCCTAATGGTGTAACCTGCTGCAAGAGCTGTTTCTCGAAGTAAGATAGTACAGTAACGTAAGAACTTACCATAACAGTAGATCTTCGAGAACAGCTCTTGCAGCAGGTAGTTTCCCTCCCACCTTCCTCTCTGGAGGTTGTGTCTTCTGACCTAGTTTCTAGGCTACAGCGTCTTTCGACGCCTTCTGCAAACCTTCCCTTGGAAGTGGATCCTCGGTCTCCCCTTCAGATGTCATTCTTGGGCCGGGAGTCTCTGGCGGGAGAACTGGGATGCTGGGACCGCCTTTTGTGATGCCTGACGTCGGGGGCGGTCCCTCGCTGGATACTGCTAGCTAGAATTTTTTCCGTGGGGTCCTGGCGCCTGCCGGCTTCAGTCCTAATGGTGTAACCTGCTGCAAGAGTTGTTCTCGAAGATCTACTGTTATGGTAAGTTCTTACGTAACTGTACTTTCTTATCTGAATATTGCACAAATAAGGAGTTTGCTTAAGTTTCTGTCCTCATTAATGGCTTTCTCCTTCTACACTGGTTTATGGAGTCTATTTCCTACTGCTTCATTTGGGGGAGTAGATTGTGAAGCTTATGGTTTAGGTCACTAAAATTTTTAAACATTTCTTGTCATTTTTTCCTCCTCTTTCTTTCAGTGTTGCTAGCCTACACATTTCCAGAGAGTTATCGTAACTAATTTCACTCCCTGCTAGTGTCCTTAGTGCTCTTTTCTGCACGTCTTTTTTTTTTTTTTATATATTCCTTCCCTCTTGAACCATTAAGCCTCCATTCAGCACTGTGGCCCCATAGCATATCATAGCACTGGTCTTGCAGTGGTGATATAAAAATATACTACAGCCTTCTGGTATCGATAGCCAGTGGAGCACAGCCTGGAGAGTGGTCTGGATACAGTGCTGTTATCTTTGTTCTGGGCTGAGGGCACAGTGGACATGGATGGCTATTGCTGATCCTGGGTGGCCATAGTTTGATGAGGACATCACTGCTGGAGCTGTGCAGTGTCCTGCAACAAGAAGGGTGTGCAGACAGACATGTGGGATACTAGGTTAGGTTACAACTCCACCAGCTGCAGTTTATTAGCAGTGTGTAGTCCTTTAGATGAAGTGTCTGTGGTTGTGGAGCATAGCTCTAAACCAAAACTGCCCTAAATCATTATGAACAGCCTTCTTTTTACCCCTTAGAATTGCTTTGAGCCATGTAGGAAAATGTGGGTTTGGCCCAAATGTAGATGGCACTGATTTGACCCACATATTGTATACTAAGCAGAAATTAATAATCTATGATGTGAAGTCATGACTGACCTTTGTACAAATATCAGCACTAGTGTCCACACCATGACGAAGGGTTGAGAGGTGTCTGTCAGTTGATCACTATTTTTTTCTTCTGTATTTCTTGTATTACGAAAGTATTAAAAACTGTGCATGTGGCATGAACATGAAGATACAAAATATTTAGCATATTATAAAATTATACATTGATTCTTAAAAGTGCATATTAAGTCATGAGAGGCAGCTCAGGTGGTGGTGAGATGAGGAGTTTAAATACCTGTAACTTTGGCTGTTCTCCCACGTTTTCACTTCTCTTGATTTATAAACTGTGACTGCTGAAGGAAGTCTTGGGATGCATATGTATTATTATTCTGGGCTTGTTTTTGGTGTGGCATCTGAAAGTGATTCGAGTCAAAAATATGAGTTCAACATCTAGACAGACTTCCCACACTTTAGAGATGTGAAGTGGAAGTTGTCTTCTAAAAGCCTGATTACACGGCTGCATTTGTTCTGCAGCAGCCTGAGCACTCTGGTTGTTGCGGTGCAAATGTGGACATTTCAGCACTTAGCTAATCACAGTAAGTCAATTCTCACTACTCTCGCAGAGTGACTGCAGAGCTAGAGATGCGTTCAGGAGTGAGCAGTGTAAGCAGCTATGTAGGCAGGCTGCACTGCTTGTTGTGGTGCCGCCAAGCAGCTGAGCCCCAACCCCCCCCCGCACCCATTGCAGCTCTCCAGCATGGCTTGCATCAGTGCTAAGAGGGGCCATCTAATCACAAATAAGTTGACGCAGGAGGTTTTTGTGGTGCCAGAATGGACTGGTGCTTGTTCTAGGGATTACCAAGCTGTATTTTATATTTATTTACATTGTTTTTTGAGTTTTACAGTTTTCTCTGGTTTTTTATTACATTTCAAAACGTTTTGCAGCTTTGGTCACATATATTTTTCCCTATTTACCACCTCCCTGCGAAATCTGGTGAAAACATAAACATATATGTCTGCATTGTGGAGTGTTCCCCATTTCAGTTCAACAGTTAGTATAAAAAAATTATACTTTTTTCTGTATCCAATTTAACTTGCAATTTAGTGAGTTAACACACTGAAGGTTTGATTGCTTACTCTGATAGACTTGTCATAAAAATATCAGGTTGTGAGGTATAGCTGATGAGGCAGGGATAGGCCTGCTCATTACTTTAAATTCTCCAAAAGTAATGACTTTGTGTGAAAACAATACAAATATTGTGTTTCAACAACTTTGAAGCATGGAGGACCCTCCAGAGAGCTGAGCTTAGTGGAGTAATCTGCCCTGTTACAAGTCAGCAATGATGTGTCAGTAACAGACTGTGACAAACATGAAACTGTTGTTTTATGGCATCACATTAGCTAGATCACTGTTGCTGATAAAAAATATATATATTTCTGATATCTGAGATAAGACTACGTTCAGATCTGTGCAAACATTAATGGTTTCTTTTATGGACAGCATGTTGGCTAATTGTACAGCAAAGCACTGATATGTACAAGAAATGTAATAAAAGGTAACAGCAGTGCTCTTCTGCTTCACACTTTCACACTGTTCCCACTGATTCTGGGCACACTAACAGGGCTTGCTCTGCTTTTTATTTTTAATTTTTTGTGCCAATTTTTTCTCCAAAATACATTATGTTGCATCATATGGTAGGTACACTTATTCTCATTCCTATTTAATGGTGCCGAATAGTTTTAAAAATCACCATTTCAAAATGTACATCTTTTTTGGCTCCAGTGGCACGTGGCAGAGCCAGCCCTGCTCTAATTAACAGCTGTGATATCTCCACCTGACCCACCAACAGTTTTGAAAAACAAAAAAATGAATTCTGTGGCAAGCTGTTTTCTACACTGTTCTATAAATTGAACAGTTTCATGCAGAGCAAGCTAGCCTGTCAGTGCTGGGTAGAGCAACCGTTTGCAATGATGGCATCCTGGGTTCTGAAGTTAGCTCGAGCAGGTGGAGGTGGGGGAAGTGGATTGAACATCTTAGTAGATGCTGCACTCAGTGGAGAAAGCGCCACACATCCAGCTGTATTACCATCACCTGGATGACCACAGGTGGCTGTGCTGGTTTGGCAAGCTTCGCTGGAAGAAGTGTGTACATGTCGGTGTGCATCAGCCCTCCGGCACCAGTGACACACGTGTGTTCTTGTTGGGAAGGAGATTAATAGGGAAGAAATGTGGCAGCTAGGCAGAGGAAGCCCACCCACCCACCGCTAACAATCAGCTTGAGCTGTCAGCTCCTCAGGAACTCCAGGAAGTGCCTCCTGTCTGGCACCAGATAAGAGGAGACTTCGCTGCTGAAGGCGATGTAAGGCAGGACCCTTCCTTGGGGGTTGATCCGCTGGAGGCACATCACAAGGAGATGAGAGACCACTGGGAGTCCTGGAGCATCCTGACGAATGCAGCCCTGATATCCAGTAGTTGGTACTGGCGGAGGTGGAAGGGAGAGCCAAGGAGATGCCCTGGATGATCAGTAGAATTGAAAATTAGAATGTCATACTTACCTCTAAACTTATTAAATATAGAAGTAATGTAATTGCCTGGTGCTGTGAGCTGATCCACTCGGAATGGTGTTGGGAACATTAGTGAAAAGCAGTGCCGCTGTATCAAAACCTTCCCTACTGGGCACTGTACAAAATAAAAACTGTGGAAGTCAGGATGGATGTGGTCATCAGATAAATCAGCTGGTAATAGGGACACTAGTGAAACAGTAAGGCTTACTACAAAAATGTAAAAACACAAAATATCATACTCTTACATAACAGTAACTGTTATATAATTACACAAAATACACTAAATAAAAGTCACAAACATTAAGAAACATGACAACATAAAAAAAATAGCCTTTTTGGTACCAGCCAAATCTTATTGTTGTTTTGTTCTCATTTTTGGGTGGGGAGTGGGGGGTGGGATTCATTTGTATGAAGAAGTCATTTCTGTGAAGAATGGGAAAGGTTTTGCTTCATGAGAGTTTCTACTTAGGGCTAGCACCTTCAGGCCATGAAAGATAGCCTTACTGACATACCACTCAACTCCACCCTGGTGATTGGGGAGGACTTTAAATTTGTGACTTCAGTAAGAAGAGGAGTGAGAAAATTCCCAACACATGCATTGGCTGAAGTCTTCTCAGTGTATCCTTCAGCTGATCATACCACTTTCATCAAGATTCGGCATCCATTCTAAATTGCTCTCAGTAGTCTATGGAAATAGAATATCTCCGATAACATGAAACAGAAAAATAAAAATGTTGTAAGCTCAAGGAGCAAGCATTGAATGGCCTTACCATGTCTTGACCATAAACTTTTTGGAACTCCCTAGGTAATGCAGTATGTGTATTTGCTTTCTTTTTTGATCTAACATGCCAGTTTTCCACCATTTAAATTTTTCCATAATTTTGTACCATGTGAAATCATTCTGCTTTCTTTTCCCTGCTGGAAGGTAAAAGACAGATGAGACGCAGCTAAGCCTTCTGTGCTTGTATGTTTTGGCATGCTTTGCTTTCCATAACGAATGTTCATTAATTTCAGAGATATTTTATTTTTGTTGGACGCCTGCATATCTCATAAGTTTTCAGACAGCCCACCTGCAATCAGCAGATGCCTGCGGATTTGCTATGACAGATGTTTGGAAAACCTTGTGAATAACTATATTACAGTGAGTTCAGTTTCTTCTTGCCGGATAGTGCTTTTGATAAATACCAGGAGCTCGGCAGAGTTTTAAAGAGTTGGTGATCTGAAACAAATCTCTTTGATCATCCGGAACCCTTCTTGATCAGAGTTCCATAATGACGTCCTCTTGGCAACAATTCATTTAATAACTTTAATTTTACTAAATTTCCCCATTTTTGACGTTCCCTAAATAGTTCAGCTTAATTAATTTCAGTTAAATGATGATCTTTGATAGAGATATAAATTATGCTTAAAATAACCCATTTTCTGTGATTTAAATAGCATTGTTGTAGAAAAACGAAATCCACATTTTAGATGCCTAATAAAAAAAATGCAAAGATTACACATTTGATCTGAAAGCAACTGGAAGTTCTGTAGCTTGCAGCTGGCAATGTATCATAGGAGGGTTTGTGACTAGGTGGGTGGTGCTAGACTAGAGCTCTGACACCTGTAATGTGTACCTGAAGAGAAAAAGCACTGTTCTGCCTAACCCCTGCCTAGGTCTGGAGGAAAAAAATCACTCGGCCCTTTTAGTATTATTATGTAACAGTCTCTTAACTTCCCTGTGCTCCCAGGATGCACCTGGAAATGAGCGTTGGCTTGGTGTGTCTTTCCTTGCCAAAAATTATTAAATAAAAATTAAAAATCAGGAGTTTTTTTATTCAGTTTCTCTTTGGCATCTGTGTGCATGGAACTGCAAACTCTTTGCACCTACCTTTCATTGCCAAGTGGGCCACTCAGTCGTGGGGAACCTCTTCAGCTTGCACTGGAGACCACTGCATTATGATTAGTGCTATGTGGGTACAACTAACAATTCTCTGTAAAATCTGTGTGTGCAGCAGCAAAGCTGCTGTGCTCCTGTGGTTGCTTTTTCCCACTATATCTGACTCCAACGACCTTTCTGTTGCACTTCAAATCAACCCATTGATATTATCAGCAGGGTTACAGATGTATGTGGTTTCACAGGATATAAATCTATAGCTTGACTTTGCTCATGGACAACCCCCCCCCAAACACATTCAGATAACTGAGATATCACAAGGCTGCTAATAATATTTTTGGCATGTAACATACGACTCTGAACACAACAGCAGTGTTGTTAATAAATGGGAAGCAGGTGCACCTACAGAGGCTGCATTTTACTAATAGTTGAGTCAGATGTCAATACATGTTGTTCTTCTTGCCACATTAAATGAACATTAGTTAGTGTGCATTTATGAAAGTTAACAGAGGAAGTTCAGCTTCATGTCAGTATCCTACATCATAATTCACAATAATCTCACTCTTCTCCTATACCGCCAAACAATCTTGTGTTAGATCTTTATTTTATATTTCAAGTTTGGAGGTTTATGATGATGATGATGGAGTGAAGAACAAGACAGCAGGTCAGCTCAGTTTATAAACAGTACTCTAACAGGGAGGTGTAAAAAAGGATTTATCTGCAGACGCTATTAACTCAGTACTTGGTGTGTCTACTTGAAAAAATGTCAGACAACATTTGTTTCTTTTGCCAGGGATTAACTTTTTTGGAGGAGGTACAAACTGCATTGCCCTGCAGAACCATCCCCTTGTTAAACTTGTCAGTGTAGCATTCTTCAGTGACTAGCTGCAAATAATCCTAGTGGTAATGGAAATGGATTGCAGACCGACTGTATTTGCCAGCACAACATTCTGGAGTATGCAACAAAATCTATGTGTTTTTGGTCCCATCTGGGTTGTGAGCTAGCAGCTAAAGCACATAAATGTGAACTGGAAGGTTGCAGTTCTAGTCCCACCATAGATACTGACCCACTTTGTGACCTTGGACAAGTCCGCTGATCTCTGGGTTTTAGAACACAGAGTTGTTATATTCTAAATAATTTAAAAAATACAAGCACGTTTCATTAATCTGCAAATAAAATGGTACCAGGGAAAGTATTCCCTCCACCCCCATTATTTTAGAAATCAGTATTTAGATGCCCATTTTATTGGGTAGTGGGTCTTGTAAGTCCATTTTTGTGCTGGCCTAGATGGGGAGGGGTTTTAGATCCTTGTGGTTGCCGTTGTTTTGAACATTTGTGGTCTAGGGAATATACCTATGAAGACAGAACTGCAGTGGTAGTGGGGCAGCACAAGCACCTACTTCCTGGTTACCATTAGGGAGACCATTATTTGTCATGGGGAAGAATCAGCTGGGAATTATAATGTGCGCATTGTTATTCTAGTCTTTGTATTTCTATGGTTAGGTGTACTGTGGAACAGCAGGAGTGCTCCAGATGGCAGAGAGGGCATGGGTAACAAATCACTTCCTGCCTTCCACGTTGGCCTCCTTTTGAGATGGTCTTAGTTCAGCCAGTGAATCTGGGTGGTTTTGAAATCTGTTCTTGGGCGTTAAACGTTAAAGGGTTTTTTGTTTTTGTTTTGTTTCTTGCAGGCTTGTGTACTTCGCTAATTGAAAACACTCTTAAGTTCCAGGATGCAAATTTTTCAGAAATGTTGTGAGAAATGGTTACATTCCTAAATATCAGGTCACATCCACATAATGCTTTAATAAAAACATTTCTTAAAACAGAATGCTTCTAAGGAATATTTGGAAATGAAGCCTTGCATCTTTCTTCCTCCTCTGGTTTACGACAGGGAATATATTTCACCTGTATCTGAACCCGTGACCAAGCAATTTAGGTCAGAAAACAGTCTTAAGGAGACACTGTCCATGGACACCGCTTATCAGTACTTGTCCTAAATGTACTGTAGCATTATGCAGTTGGCATTAGCAAGCAACAGAATGCCTTCATGCTGCAGGATTATGATAAGGATTGTTTTCCTTTTTTTTTTGAGAAATGAAAACCCAAGCTGATAACGTTGAAGTCTGATAGCTGATCCTCCCACGCGTCCCCGACTATGATGACATGCCAAGCCCTGTCAGCTAAACTCGGCCGTGAACAAGGCTCACATTTTTAGAGGGATGTGAGGTAAATACTGTGCTTAATAGTAGCTTTTCTGCTGATTTCAGTAATTTGGATCTTTTGCGGAAATGAGGGCTCTAACCCTTTTTTACATGTTGAATATTGAAACTGTGACTAAAGGCACGCACAATAGCGACAACACTAATGCACATACCTATAGTCTTGGTTTCAATCTTCAACATGTAAAAAAAGTCAGGTTAGAGCCCTCATTTGCAAAAAAGACCCACATTCCTGAAATGCCACAGAGAGACATGTGGAAACAAACAAACTGAATCTTTATAGTAATCCTATAGCATAAAGGCTTTCTGTTGCTTACTGATGCCAACTGCACACATGCTACGGTGCATTTTGGGCAAGTACTGAAAAGCGGACAGTATGCCTTTAAGTAATACCCTTTAATAGAAATAACTGAAAATTACAGATCTTCCTGGACTGTCTCCATCACTCATTCACACTAGTGGGGATAGCGCCGGAGGCGCTAGGACCAAGCGGGAGCCTAAAACTTTCTGAAGGGTCGGCGCCGAGACCACGCATGCGCGAGACTAGCTCGCGACTGTGTAGGCTATCTCGGTGTCGACCTTCCAACCGCCTCAGTTCCTTTTCTCCTGCCATCGAGTGCGCTTGGATGTCGACATCGCTCGTCTGCTGGAGTCTTAAGTTTTCATCTATACAACAGCAGCTTTTAACGTTTAATTTAATATAGTAATTTCTTACTTTACGAACAAGAAAAGATTATGAAGAAGAAGAAAAAGAAATTCCTTCCTGCCATCAACGGAGTCGTCCTTGGACAGTAGCAGTGATGGTAGGAGGACTTCGTTGGAAAGTTTTAATGGCAGAGGGGCTATGTCTGGTCCACCGCCCTTAATTAATTGGGAGGGGTCCGACTACGGACAGTCCTGTGCTTGGGGGGGGGACCAGTCCTCTGAAGCACAAATCTAGTGGTTCTGGGGATCCGGCTTCTCTTAACCTCGAGCTATTCTTCCTCGTTGACTGAAGAAGAATCGGTGCCGCTCGAGGTTGCCCATTGGTACGTTTGCACGAGGATTGTTCGTCGGGAGGGGTGATGGGCCTGAACCGACTTTGGTGGGTTCCTCTTGGCCCCACTCTTAACGGCTGCATTCTTGACTCCGAGCTCCATCTCTGTCCTCGTTGGAGCGTCGGTGAGCAGTTTCACCTCTGGGCCGCTCATATGGAGCAGGGGGTTTGACTTTTTAGTCTTCCTGGCTCTGTTCCTGATTTTGGGACCTCCAGGCCTCTGAGCCGTTGGACCGGAGCTGGGTCGATTGGATCACGATGGGCGAGGTGCCCTCTTGGTGCGTTTGCCATCATGTCAACCCCTCGTGCTTACACCCCTCTCCCTTTTCCATGCAGGGGCCGGCATGGGCACCACCTTTTTCCTTCTCCCTCTCAGGATTTCCATTGGCATTTTCCTTTATAGCCATGGCTGGTGCCTTGGTCGGCGCTGGAGCTCGGTGCTCGGTCGGCACCATCGCCTGTGCGGCGCCGTGGGTGCTCTTGTTGCTGCCGTTGGTTGTCAGCGCAGTCAGTGGTGCTGCGGGTGTCTGAGTGGCACCGAGCACCCATGGACGGTGCTGTGCACCCACGGGTGCCATGGGTGGCGCTGGGAGCACCCGTGGGTGCCGCAGGTTGCGCCATGAGCACCCACGGGTGCAGTGGGTACCATGGGTGGCACAGAGGGCACCCGTGAGTGCTACTGGTGTCATGGGCACCACTGGAGCCCTCGGATGCCATTCTTGCCATGAGTGTCATGGGTACCATGGTACCATGTATGTCGGGAGTGCCCTCGGGTGCCATTGCTACATGGGTGCCGGGGGTGCCTGTGGGTACTGCCGTGGGTGCCTTTGGGTATCGCCCACGTTGGCATAGGCACTGATTGGTGCCTTCCTGTGTCATGAGTGATGCTGGTGCTGCACGGGTGCTAGTGGGTGCTGTATGGCAGAATTAGTGACACATTTTTCCTTTCCACAAATCCTGTGGCGGGATAATTTCCACAGAATGAACTCCTGTGCTTTGGATTATTTTTTCCACACATCTTAGTGAGTGGTGGTCTATATGGGATCTTGTGTCATCCAGCGGTTTTCTCCTGATGGAACTCTGCTGTACTGCTCTGCCAGCGGAATCTCATTCTGCTCAGCACTTTCTCGGCTCCCTACGTGGTACCAAGCTCCTCGACAGCCTTCCTGATGGCGGAGTCTCTAGTGGCTCTGACCTAGACCGCTCTTGGTGGTCCTTCTGGGGTAGAAGTGCATCTAGATGGGTCTTTCCCTGTCCTTCTGGTCAGTAATACAGCGGATGACTCATTTTATATACTGAAGGGCAAGTCCTCTCTATCATCAGAGTACGTGATGGAAAATCTTTTCAGTAGTTCCTCAGTAATAGGGTCCACTATAGTATTTCACACTGCATCCGTGGACCATACACTTCTGCGTCTAGACTTTTTCTATCGTCAAGACAGTTACACTCTGTGGAACATTCTAATTTGATGGTCGGGAACCTCTCTGGCTATTCCGCTCCTTTGGTAGGTGTATATAGCCCCCTTGTGATATTGCCCCTTTGGTGGCTTCTTCGGCACAGGTGGTTAACATCTCTCCAGCTGTGATTGTTAGTCCGGTCATGATTTCAGTATGGACACTCAGGCTCCTTCTGCACTCAGATGGAGAACATCTTTGTCATTTTATATCAAGATGGTCCTTGCGAAATAGCAGCCTGAAAGCCTTGTTAGGCTCGGACTAAAAAAAAAAAAATTTTCTCACAGCACAAGGCCTAGCCAAAATTACCCGATAACCCCCTTTTTGGATCTGGTCAGGTTCCGCCTCAGCCCCTGAGGCGCTCATCTCTAGAGTACAGTAAAGAGTACCTGACTTCTTCTTCCCCTTGGGGAGTCCGATCCGGCGGCGGTATGGGTGATCTCTTTCTCTGAGAGATTTCTCTCATTCAGAGACATTTCCTAGACCTAGGCAACTGCCCAGTCTGTTAAGTCCCCTTTCTTTTTATCAGGCTTTCTTCTCTTGAGCAGAGCCTTGCAGCAGCAGAAGCGACTCTCCACGGAGTCGGAACTCTGGTTCTTACTTCCTTAACTTAACAGGTGATTTTTCTCCTTCTTGATGGAAGGTCAAGTAGGTCTTTTTTTTCTGAGGTAGCTTCTCAAATATTCACACCTTTGGTTCCTGTGCACTGGTCCATGCCAGTCACTCACGAAGCTATCCTCTTCAAGTGCGTGATGGAGTTGTGATTTTTTTTTTAGCAAACAAACTAGAATCGTTTCTTACTCCCTTCAGGGAGGCCAGAGTGGGTAGTGCCTCACCGCATTGAGTCACTGCCTCTTTGTCACTTTAGCAAATGGGTTAGCCCTAACTTGGTCCTGCTGTGTCCCTCCTCGATGCACATCTGCCTCTATTTGCCTTAGAAATCCAGCCCCTGTTTTTTTCTGTCTGAATGTTTTTTTTCTGCAGTGGACATGTCCTCCTGTACACTTTTTCCTTTCTTCCCTGAGTTCAGAGACTGCTGCTACAGTTGTACACACAGGGGCAGGATGATTCCTTTTGGACTATGCAGTGGGTAGGATCTGGTTCTACTAGACCACCACAAGAGGCTTCTAAGTCGTGCTTTGCCTTCCATCAGGAAGGTTCCTGTGACTAAGTGGAGACCATTCTCCTTGATGGGCTAACCCCTCCTGGACCTGTTGTTTACAGGTCAGCCATACTTGATAGTGGAGGTTTCCATCTGCACTTTCCGGTCTACCCTGAACCAGTAGACTTTACCTCCGACTCTTTCAGTTCCTGAGGTCCCTTTACATTACATTAGTACATGTCTTTGACACTGTTAATTTTGGTCCTAGACCAAATTGTGAGGCCAGATTCTTGCCGCTTTCCTAGAGTGGTTGCGGCTTCCTGGCAGACTTTCATTTTGTGCCCATTGCAGTCGTCTGCAAAGTGGTGAGTTACAACTCGAGCGCTTATCTTGTAAGTACTATGTTCTAGATGCTCTTTACAAGACAGCTGTTTTTATTAGCAGGACAGTCCTTGGCTGTCCTTTCTGAGTGAACCCTATCTCCTACCACCCTACTCAGGGTTGTTGGTTTTAGCTCGGTACTCTACCACTAGTGTGAATGAGTGATGGAGGCTTAGTCCAGGAAGATATGGAAATTAGTACTTACCTTAATTATTGATCTTCTTGGACAATCTCCATCACTTATTCACACGCCCACCCACCATCCCCTAGGTTCACTCATTTTCTTTCCTGGTCTTCATGGTCCTATGCTTCAGACTGTGAGGACATTTATTTTTTGACCTTTCTTGCAAAGGCCATTTGGGCCCTCTCAGGCCCAGAAACTCAGGATGAGTTATTCTCATTAGTTACGCTGCACCTCCTCGGTCGAAAAGGTACTGAGACGGTTGGAGGATCGATGCCGAGATAGCCTACAAAGGCGTGAGCTAGTCTCACGGTGCCACGCATTCATGGTCCTGTCTTGGCGCCGACCCTTCAGAAAATGTTAGGCTCCTGCTTGGTCCTAGCGCCTCCAGCGCTATCCCACTAGTGTGAATGAGTGATGGAGACTGTCCAAGAAGGTCAATAATTACGGTAAGTACGTAATTTTCATTTCTACTGGTCAAATAAGAGAGGGCACTATCATCATTGCTTTCTGGATCTGTCCTTTGACTGCTGCTATGACAGCCTGCATTATGTTCCAATCCAAGCAGTTAGGTGTAAAGGCACTGTGATGCTGTTTTTTTTCTACAGATGCAGAACCGTATGGCTGTGATGCTGTGTAACCTGAAGCCAGCGAAGATGAGGGGAGTGGTCTCCCAGGCCATGGTGATGTGTGCCAGTTCACCAGATAAGGTGGAAATCTTGGACCCCCCAAGTGGTGCTGTGCCTGGAGACCGAATTGTCTTCGAAAGTTATCCTGGTAAGAAGCGCATGTCACTGTTTGTATATACCATATAAAAATATTAATATGCTTTACAGTAAGAGCTTGCAACGTCGTACTATGGCCAGAGCTGAACGCATTTATATAGTGTCTTTTATATCACTATTTCAAACAAGTATAGCAATTTTTTTTTGTATTAACTTTTTTAATTATAAAATTACATATATACATCCAGTCTGAATATAATATAGACCAAAGTTTCACAGTACATGACGGTCAGTAATAACGCTGCCTGACTGCTTGAAGTAATAAATCCATTATAGTATATGGCAGCCCTCGATTGTATATAGATTTCAGTGGCTTTCAATTTCTTGTTGTAGTATCGTTCAAAGGTCAAATAAGTTCTACTATCGATCTGACATCACAACGATGGTAGAAAAACTTTTCTGTTCCTTTGAAGATGGGTATGCGTGTCCCCGCCAAAAAAAAACAACATTGCTGGCTAACAGAGCTGACATTCAGAAGACTGAGAGTGAGAGAGTCTGGGAGTGATTTGTGTTGGTCCAGTGACAGGACGCTCAGCGCTTCGCCCTCCTCCTGGTTGTGCTGGTCGTTGCAGTTGGAGAACACTGTCCGCGTTCAACACCATCATTCAAAAAATGTGCTGCACATCAGACACTTCTTGGGAGTGCTCCTTTCACCGCTCCTTTTCAGCCCCCCCCCCCAAAAAAAAATTAAAAAAAAAAAGAAGACAGGGACCACACACTATATATAAAAAAAAAAAAGAAGGCTGGCTGCCTGTCCGTAAACACGGATAATTGACGTGTGAATACAGTTTTTAATTGAAACCAACATCTTAGTGTCTCTTTTTTTTTTTTAATCTTGGGTTGCCATGTACTGTATAAAACAGTATATAGTCAACCATACACAGCAAGGCTGTGTTCCCATCTCAGGTTTGTGGTGACATCTGAGACCTATCGAGCTTCGCTCTCAAGGTCTCTAAGATGTCATCACAAACCCTCGATGTGAACACAGCCTTGTTGTGTATGGTTGACCATACAGTATTCTTTTTTTTATTTTTTTTTTATAAACTTTCATTCTTTATTGATTTTACACAAAGTTCCACATACACAGACGTTACAATGATATATCACAATTCCAAAATGGAAAATAAAAATTAACAACATAACAGACTCACATAAACAAGAATACATATATGGGCAATTTTAACAATTGATCCGGATCCTTCCAAGACATATAAAGTTGATATTAAATTCTTAAGTAGAAAGATATACAAGAAACCATAAGTTATACATATCAGATGGGGGAAGGGGGATAAGGGACAATCAAGGTTAAGTGGTTTATCGCCAGAGTTCTTTTTATGGAGCAAAGTCAGGTTTTACTCTGCCCAAAAACAGAATCCATCTTCTCCAAATCAACTCAAATTGAGCCTGTCTCTTATTGAGAGCAGCTGTGAGAGCCTCTAGTCTATATATAGAAATCATTATGTCATACCATTGGGCAATGGTAGGTTCTTTAGGGGTAAGCCATTGCTTAGTTATAACTTTCTGCCTAGCTAGTAAGACATACCTTAATAATTTCCCCCATTAGGATCCCTATAATTTCTCGGGATATCAAATAAGAAATACAAGTCAAAAACTCTAAAAACTGCCATACCAAATGCAAGCCTTTCTTTTCCCAGCCGCTTAACCCTGTGTCCCAGCTGGCAGGGACAAATTCGCTTATATGTGGGAGGGAGTACAAGAGTGATCTCCACTTCTTGGGCTCCTGTCACTGACTACCCACATCCAGGTACTCAAGGACACTTCTGTGAATGGATTCAGTTCCTCTTAAGCAGAAACATCCCTTTTATCCCCTAGTAAATTCTTATGCAGGTCAGACATATATCCTTCGGAGAGCTCCAGCGCTTTCCACTTAGCTATATAATCTCTATTAAACCAGTATGCAGTAGTCTGGAGCTGGGCCACCTTATGGTACAGCTTAAAGTTGGGCAATGCCAGACCTCCTCCTCCTTTTGATACCTGCAGGATTGACAGACAGACCCTCTGTCTCTGCATGCCCCAAATAAACAGAGTTATCTTTCTGTTAAGGAGGTTATAGACTGAATCCGGGAATGGGGACGGGTAATATCTTCGCTAAATAAATAAACCGGGGATGACCACCATTTTTACTGTCTGAACCCTCTGCAGTAAGGATATAGATAGACCCTGCCATCTTTCAAAGTCTGATCTGATTCTGTCAGTCAAGGGGGAGTAATTAAGTGTGAACAGTTGTTTACTGTCTGGTCCCAGTTGGACTCCTAAATGCTTGAAGTATCTTAAGTGCCAGCGAAAGGGGAACTGACGCTTCACCATCTTAGAGGATTCATAATTGATCTGTAATACCTCCATCTTAGCTGTATTAACTTTATACTCCACTATTTTCCCAAATTCCTCCAGACTATGCCACAAGCGAGGCAAGGTCTGTTCAGGATCCCCCAGGTACACTAATAAATCGTCAGTATAAAGAGCCAATCTATGCTCTTCTCCTTCTAGTTTAATCCCTCTAATTTCTGCTGATTGTCACAGGGCAGTCGCTAATGGCTCCAAATAGAGGGCAAAAAGAAGGGGCAACAGGGGGCAGCCCTACCTGGTTCCTCGCATTAGAGGGAAAGTGTTCGACACGCTGCCATTAATTTTGATATAGGCTTTGGGTTTACAGTAAATGCTGTTGATAGATTTTACAAAGGAGTCCGTGAATCCAAAGTGTTTCAATGTGGATCATAAGAAGTTCCATGCTACCTGGTCAAAGGCCTTCTCCGCATCCAAACCTAAGATTAGAAGGGGAGACCTCGACCAGGCAACATGGTGCATAATATGTAACGTTCGCCTAATATTATCTTGGGTTGTCTACGTGGCACAAAGCCGGTTTGGTCAAAATCAGTAAGGGAAGGTAAAATCCCTTCCAGTCTCTGTGCCAGTATTTTGGCATATATTTTATAATCTATGTTAAGCACCGATATCGGTCTCTATGACGTACATTGAGTGGTATCCTTCCCTGCCTTCGGAATACTGGAAATCAGGGCGTAGTTCCATGTGTCAGGAAAGTAATCTCCCCTATGTGCCTCCCTGCATGCATCTAAAAGTGATCCCTCTATCGCCATCCTAAAAAAATTAAAAAAAATTCCGTGGTGTACCCATCTGGGCCTGGGGTCTTACCCGATTTAAGACACAAAATCGCCTGTTTTACTTCCACCTGGGTTATCGGGGAATCCAACTTAATCTTGGCCTGCAGACTCAGAGTTGGAAGTGTTAGTTTAGACAGATAAGCCTCCATCTGAGTCTCCTCTACCAAGCATTCTGGGGTATACAACGGTTGATAATGGACTCTGAAGCAGGACAATATACTTTCTGGAGTTCTCACCAATCTACCGATCCCTACCTCCCTGATCTGAATTATAGTAGACTGCAGAGTTTGCTGGCGGAAACTGTGTGCCAAAAGCCTGGTTGCCCTCGGCCCCACCTCCCCGTACTTCTGCCTCAGCCACTGCAAGGTGTGCTCTGTTTTGATATCTATTTGTTTTTGAATTTGCTGCTTGAGTAACAGAATCTGGGGTAGCGCAGTTCTCTCCCCTTCTGCATGAAGGGCATGCGCCTCCTTCAATTGTAGATGGAGTTTCTCCATTAAAGCAGTCTGTTGCCTGCGAAAATGAGCCGCAAACTTAATGACCTCACCCCTCATGACCGTCTTTACTGTATCCCACAGTGTGGTGCTAGAGATATCTGGGGAGGTATTTTCCCGGAAAATCTGTTGGAGTCTAACTTTGGTCATATCAGTAAACTCTTTCAGTGTTAAAAAGTAATTATTAAATTTCCACAGCGCCCGACCCCGCTCTGTCTCCCAGTCCAGGCCCAGGGAAAGCTGCGCATGGTCTGAGAGAACTGAAGGGGTCTGTTCACAAGCATTTATCAAATGTCGATACTTACAGGAAATTAGAAAAAAATCAGTACGGACATTTGAGCCGTGTGGTGGGGAGAAATGAGTGTATTCTCTCTGGGTGAAATGGACGGAGCGACAGGCATCCCCTCAACCCACTCCTTTTAAAAATCTAGCTATATTTTTTGCAGTGGGGGTGGGCCGAAAGGGCTATGGTTTGGAGGTATCTAATTGGTCCCAGATCTGATTAAGATCCCCCCCGCCAAGCACCAACTCTCCTTTGTGGTATTCCACAGCGTTCTGAAGTAATCCTCTTGCTACTGCCACACCTGATCCTGGTGGAAGATAGAGAGATGCCAAGGTGAGAGGGCACCCCCCCCAAATCCCCCTGGCACCACCACCAAACGACCTTCAGAATCAGTGTATTTTTCCTGCAACTTAAATTCCGACCCTCTAGGTTACCAGTATGGCAGTGCCTCTTCGTCCCTCCCCCATTAGACAAGGCGATTACCTGAGAGAAGCCGAACCTACCCAGTTTAACATGTTCAGCTCTACTCGGTGGTTCTCCTGGAGAAGTACAGACGCTGGTTTCTGCCTCCTAAGGGCTGAAAGTACCTTGCTGCGTTTCACAGGATTATTTAAACCATTTGCGTTATGTGATATAGTCTTTATCCCAGGTTTGCCTGCCATAAGTAATATATATAGGGTAACCCTGTATGTCTCAGTAGGTCCTGCTCTGGAAAAACACATCCAACTCCCTTTTCAGGTATCCGGTGTAAAATTCGTAGTAGAATGCCTGTTATAACAATAAAAAACCACATACATAAATTAACAGAGAACACAACCTGCAACTTTGAACTATAGTCCCTGGGGATAAGCCACACAACTACAACATTTCCCCCCAGATTCAAACTATATACAAATAGACCCCCAAGGAAGGGGAACCCACTAAGTTGCCCCCTATGAGCCTGGGATGGTAATTCCAGGAGCAGAGGAGATGGAATCCCTTGAGGAATTCGGTCCTCCTGGACTCTTAACAGTTGTGTGTCCTGGCCTACAGTCACGGCCGAAAAATGTCACCGACCCCTCTAGTGTTATATGCTCAAGGTTGAATGACCTTTCATAGTTGGGCTGAATGAATTTAACAGCCATCTGCCCCCTCCTGTGAAGCCAAAAAGCAATGCAGCTCCAATTATATATTCCCATCCCATAAGTACAGATACTCTCCTTCTCCCCCCCCCCCAAACAGGCAAGTATTATCGTAAACCCCCCCCTCATTGTCATTGTAATTAGTTACCCCACAAATCAGAATGCCCCTAAACTTCCAGCATTTCTTGGGTGTTCGAACCACACAGCATTCCCTGATCATGTAAAATTTGCTGCGTCTCACCTGACAAAGATTAGGTTTTGAAAGACAGTTTATCAGTACTCCCTGGTATGCACAGAGTCCGAATACGACTCCCCCACCAATCCACGTTCAGTAAAGAGCAATAGCACATCACAGATCTCATTGATGACCCAGTCACTGTTAATAGTTCCAAAGAGTTCCACATTATTTGGGTGTTATTTTTGATTTTATATACCATTACCCTGAAAGTCCGTTAAGCACACTCCCCAACTATGTTGTCCATTGGAACCCTGGTCGGTTGGTGTGTATGAGTTAGGTAGGCTGCCTCAAAATGTAAACTCGTAGAGCCTGCTGCTACCTGCCTCCCCTCCTCACCATCCAACTCTGGGGGCCCAGACAGATGCTGTCATGGCCAGACAGACCGTGTAGGGTCCAGTGGTGAGGGAGGGAGGGATGTCCCAATAAACAAGCAGAATGTCAAAAAAGGGAAAACTCACAGTTCTTAAATTGTGTCCCCATCT
Organism: Neoceratodus forsteri; assembly: GCA_016271365.2. Taxonomy (NCBI): domain Eukaryota; kingdom Metazoa; phylum Chordata; order Ceratodontiformes; family Ceratodontidae; genus Neoceratodus; species Neoceratodus forsteri. The sequence goes on along the minus strand of CM057453.1, from coordinate 456,762,321 downwards.
TTCAGAGTCTCTCTGCTCCACTGTTGATTGCTTTGTTGGCTGGCATAGCAGACCCTTAATGTCCTGGATAGTGTTGGGGGCTGCCCCTCTTCCCAATCTCCTGTAGCTACGTGAAGGCGCCATCTGCCATCGTTGTGGGGGATCATGGTTCTGGTCTTGCTGACTGGTTTCCAAGATTGCCCCATGCCCGTTCTCTTTTAGAGCCTGAACTGCCTCCTCTGCTGTATAATAAAGCTCTACCCACGTCTCCCAATGGACTCTTAGATGGGTAGGATGTGGCGTTTGAAATTTTACTCTCAAGGACTTCAATGCTTGTAGGACTGGTGCATAGGCCCTGCGGTGCTGTTTGATCGGGGGGGGTGGGGTAGTCCTGATCAAAATAAAGGCGTGTGCCATTATATTCTATTTTTTGTTGGCGCCAAGCAGTTCGGAGAATGGTTTCCTTATCTTTATAACTTGAAAATTTGGCCACCACAGATCTGGGTCTAGCCGTCAAGGAGGTGGGTTTAGCCGAAAGTGCTCTGTGAGCTCTTTCAATCCGGAAAGTAAAAGCTTGTGGCAGGTCTAAAACATGACGGAGTATACAGTGTTCCCCATTCATTATTTTTGCGCGGTGGGCCACCACCCTATATTTTTTTACCACCACCCTATATTTTTATCCATTACTAATTGTTTGTTATAAAATCCTCCAAAACTGTCTTGCATTCTCATCCTTTATTGCACTACTACCCCTGTTCTGATACCAGTCCACTATATTTTACTTAAAATCCACTTATGCACATGTACAGTGCATATAGGAGGTCCAGAAAAATAATGCACCTTTGGACTCGATCATCACTGCCACCACCCTATATTTTCAGACAGTGGGGAACCCTGAGTATATCTGCTATAAAATCTGGCATTTCTTCCACCTCAGAATCTTCCAGTATACCATAAATGCACAGGTTGTCCCTTCTAGCACGGGCCTCCAGGTCCAGCCATTTAGCCTCTGTGCTGTCCTTCTGCTGGGTAAGTGTTTCAATGGCCTGTGATAGCCGAATAATATCATCTTCTGCTCTAGAAATCCTGTCTTCCGCAGCCGTAACCCGGGTCTCCAGTTTTGTAGTATCAGCATGTCATTTATTGAATTCAGCTTTATTTTCACTTCGGAATTGTTTTATCTCAGACAGCAGTATCTCAAAGCGAGACCGGGACAGGGTTTCTAATTTGGCCTCCGTGTCCCCACTTGCCATGCTTGATGGTGATTCTGTGCCATTGTCTGTTTTTTGCATCGGAGGCAATCTGACCTGCTGTGTAGTATTTTTAGCTGTTTTAGAGTGGGATCTTCTTTGCTGTGTGCCTCCACTGCCAGACTTTTTCATTTTTCCCCCAAGAATTCTCACTTCATGCAGCTCGTGGGGCAGTTTTTTCACCTGCGTGGTGGGGAGCTCTGTTGTTAAGCTGCCATTGCTTCGGTGACGTCACTGGAAGTCCCGACCATACACTGTTCTATATGTCTTGTCGCAAGGGTCAGTATATTGCCTCTCATTCTATACTAAAGAAAGGGAAGAGAAAATATACAATAAAACAATTTGAAGCAAACAAGCAGTATGTTGTTTCATTATCAAAATAAAATGTATCCGAAAAATCCCTTTCATACTAGTAGTTCAGTGTTTCAAAGTATAAAAGATGAGTCTGGAAGTGACGCAGAAAAAATCCAAGGCTGCCAAAGAACTAAAAATTGGGGGAGACAGTTATGAAATGTAAACACCATCCTTTCCATTCAATAAATTGTATTAACTGTGACAATCCATTGCTCCCGAGTAAGGGAGGTTTCACGTAGCATTTGTCTGGTTATTGTTTCGCAAGCTGCTAATAATATAATAAGCAACAAATGGGCAGAATTACCCCTAGCCCTGATCTCCTGGGAGAGGATGTCTAGTAGTACCAGCAATGAAGATAGTGAGGATAATGTTAGGAAAATATTACATAGTTGATGCTCAGTGTCTTCCATAAAGACTGTTAGTTTTGAGCAGCTCCAGAAAACATGTACTTGATTAGCATAACCCTTCGCCACATTTCTCCACCAACATCCTTGTGCCTCACCCATATAAGTTGCTTGTACAGCAGGCATTTTACACTAATGACTTCAGCACAAAAAATGTCTGAAGTTCCTGTGCAACATAAAAGCTCTTACAAGACATATCAATGGAGAAAATACATGGAAGGAAGACAGTCCCACTACCAACAGCAGTTACGCCAGAGTAACTGGCGACTAACCTTTACATTTTGCCTCTACTAGACGGGGTTTTTTCAGAGGTCCTCTATGTGTCTTATAAGAGCTTTTATAGTGCACTGGTTTTTGCATGCCACGTATGAGCCTGTATTATCAAGAACAAACTAAGTATTGCTTATTTTTACATGGTGTTGGTGTGCTATATTAGAGTTAGATAGTGCATACGGAGCTAGCTTGTGGTGGGTGCACTGTTTTTGTACACAGATAGCACTGGAGGTAGCAAAATGTCACACAGCAAAAAAGCTAAAACAATAACAGGAATCCAAGTATGTTCCAGTATGGATGAACCTAACACACTGTGCATAACAAAGATCAATTTGACTTCCTAGGTAGAGGGCCAGTGTAATACCATGCCCTTAATGGAGTCCATTGGCAAAGACCCCACGCAAGGGTAAATGCACAGCCCTGCAGGCCATCGATCCAGGAAAACCTGTCAGTAATGAAATACTAGCTCCCTAAAGGAGGCGGTGGTGACACCTTTCCTGAAGAAAGCGTCTCTAGACCCAGGCCGCCTTGTGAACTACAGACTGATCTCTAAACTTCCCTTTGTGGGGAAAGTGATTGAGAAGGTTGTAGCGCTACAGCTAGAGAACCATTTGACCATCCACAACATCTATGAACCACTACAGTCTGGTTTTTGTAAGAGGCATAGCACTGAAACCGCTCTGATTCGGGTGCTGAATGATCTTTTGATGGTGAGAGTTCAGAAGTGCCACTCCATCTTGGTACTTCTTGATCTCTTCTCAGCTTTTGACACTGTGCACCATGGGGTGCTCCTCAAGCACCTGAGGTTCGTCTGTGGCCTGTCTGGTACAGTTCTCAGGTGGTTTGTCTTTCCTCACTGGCAGAACACAGAGAGTGGTGTCGGGGATATTTTTTCCTCTGACCCATTCTCTCTGCCATGTGGGGTCCCTCAGGGCCCGGTGTTGTCCCCCATGTTGTTTGCAGTGTACATGCTGCCCCTCTGAAACATTGTAAGATGGCATAGGCTGAGGTTTCACAGCTGTGCTGATGATACCCAGCTGTACCAGTCTTTCACACCTGACCAGGATAGTGCCCTTTGGTATTTAACAACTGCCTCACTGAAATCCAGGACTGGATGAATTCCAGCTGGCTGAAGTTGAACTTGGGGAAGACTGAGGTGATCGATGTGGACCCCGGCCACCAGATAGAGGGGTTAGGGGCCAGTCAACCTTCTGGGCTTTGCCTGGGAGGCTCCCAGCCTCTTACCTCTGAATGGGTGCGGGACCTGGGTGTGATTGTTGATGATGGACTGACACTGTGGTCTCAGGTGTCGGCAGTTGTCAAGTCTTCCTTTTACCATCTGAGGAACATCGCCCGGGTCAAGCACCTAGTCCTGTCAGACAACCTTCCCACGCTGATCCACACCTTTGTGACTTTGCGCCTTGATTACTGCAAATCCCTGTACCTAGGGCTACCGAGGGTTGATATCTGCCGCTTGCAGCTAGTGCAGAACGCCACGGCCCGGTTGTTGATGGGGACCCCTCGGGCGTGTCGCATCACACCAGTGCTGTGCGAACTGCACTGGCTGCCCATTCAGTGGCAGATCACCTTCAAGTTCGGGCTTCTGACCTATAAAGCCCTACACGGACAGGGCCAGGACTACCTGAAAGAGCTCCTGTCCCCCCCCTACTGCCCCAGGCGACTGCTCCGCTCGGCTGACATGGGGTTGCTAGAGATTCCAAGGGTATCTTTAAAGTCATCGGGGGCACATGCATTTACGTATGTGGTCCTAGCCCTGTGGAATTCTCTACCCCGTCGGTTACGGGAGTGCACGACTGTGGAGAGCTTCAGGAAGGCCCTAAAGGCCCATCTGTGACGCCTAGTCTACCTGAACTGATTTTTGCTGTATTGTATACTGTCCTTATTGTACTGTTTATTCTGTATGTTAAGCGCCTTGGCATTGTGAAAGGTGCTCTAAAAATAAAGATGATTATTATAAATTGACAGATGTTACCAGGGTGCTAATAATACCTCGGAACAGTTCCTCAAAAGCTCCCTACCCACCTGCTGTACATTCAGTCCTCTCCATAAAACCAGGGCATTAAAGAGGGACTTCGCCAAAAGTGATACATTGCAGATTTAGAATAAGCATACCCCCAAAAAAAATCTCATACCAAAAATTAGGTTTCTATGTTACTCCATTTTAAAATTATGAGCTATTTTGTAACCCTGATTTCACTGCCTATTCAAAAAAGCCAGTTTCAGTCAAGAGCCACTGATGATGTCATATCCTGAACTCACACTCCTGCCCTCCCTGTTAGCATGACAGCAACCTTATAGGACCTGCTTCTCCAAAGTTTAAGAAACTGTAGCTATAGTATTCCTTTAAAAAAAATGTCATAGGGTTGGCTGCAGTGCTTGCATTTCCAGAATGTTCAGATGCATGGTACTGTATTTTAGAACATGTCAGAAGGTGGTTTTGGAATGCAGCACTGAACCAAGGCATAGAATGTCAGGGAGGCACACAATTGTTAAATTTTTTTTTGGGGGGGGGGGCATGCAGTCTCAGAATGCGGCAGGGATGTGCCATCTCAAAATGCGATGGGACAGTCAGTGTCAGAATGCAACAGGGACACACGTCAAGGAATTTGGTGGGGACTGGCAGTTTCGGAATATAGTTGGGATGCACACGCTGTCGGAATGTGACAGGACACACCATTTATTCTGAAATTGCTTGTCCCTGCCACATGCCAGAATTGTATGCACCCACCATATTTAAAAATTGTGCATCACATCTCCACCATATTCCAATATTATGCATCACAAAAATTATGCATCCCTGATGCATTCCAAAATTGCACATTCCTTCCCTGTTCCTAAATTGCGCATCCCTGCCACATTCTATAGTTTATTAATCCTTAGATCAGGCATACTTTGTACAATGCCTGTGGTTACGGACTCTACGTATTTATGTATTCTACGATTATATGTCATGTAATATCTGTATTATGCCTGTGTATGTACCATGATGTGGAACCTATGTAAAATGGTACATCACCACCAAATTCCATAATTGCACATCCCCGACAAGTTGTGTTTCACTGCCACATTCCCAAATTGTGCGTCATGCCACATTCCAAAATTATGCGTCACCACCACATTCCTAAATTGAGCATCATCGCCACATTGTGAAATTGATGGTCACCGCCACATTCCGAAAATATGCATCACCACCACATTTCAAAATTGTGTGTCGCCGCCACATTCCGAAATTGTGCGTTACGGCCAGATTTCCAAAAATGGGCATCACTGCCGCATTCGGAAATTATGCATCACCGTGGCATTGCGAAATCGTGCATCACAGCTGCATTCGGAAATTGTGCATCACTGTCACATTTCGAAATTGTGCGTCACCGCCATATTCCAAAATTGTCACTGCTGCATTTGGAACCTTTGCGTCACTGCCGCATACTGAAATTATGCATCACAGCCACATTCCGAAATTGTGCATCACTGCTGCATTCCTAAATTGTGCATCACCGCCACATTCCAACCCTGTGCATCACTGCTGCATTCTGAAATTGTGCGTCACCATTGCATTCCGAAATTGTGCACCACTGCTGCATTCCAAACATGTATGTCACTGCCGCATTCTGAACCTGTGCATCACTGCTACATTCTGAACCTGTGCATCACCGCTGCATTCCGAAATTGTGCGCCACTGCTGCATTCTGAAATTGCTCGTCACCACCACATTCTGAAATTGTCACCACAGCATTCCAAAATTGCATGTCACTTCCACATTCCAAAATTGTGCATCACTGCTACATTCTGAAATTATGTGTTCCAGCTACTTTCTGAGATTGTCATTGCTGCATTCCAGAATTGCAACCTGGTGACATTTTGAAATCTCATACCTGCACTATTTTAAAAATTGCACGTAACTTTGCTATTCTAAAGCTATGTTTACCACTGCATTCCACCACCCCCACCCCCACCCCCGGTCACATTCTAAAGTACTATACCTTGCATCTACACATTATGGAAGTGCATGTGCTGAGCCCCCCAGTGTCAGTTTCCTTTTTTCAGATGTTTACTACACCTGCAGTTTTAAGTAACATAGGCGATATAAGTCCTATAAGGTAGCTTGCAGGGAGGACTAGGTTGCGAGTTCAGGAGAGGGTGTAGACAGAATGAGGAGGGACCTGCAGAAACTTGAAGAATGGTCAGGGGTTTGGCAGTTGAAATTCAATGCAAAGAAGTGCAAGATAATGCATATGGGGCACAAAAACCCTGGAACAATATATCAGTTGGGGGGTGAGGATATAGCATGCACCAAGCAGGAAAGGGATCTTGGGGTTATCATCTCTGATGACCTCAAGGTAGGGAAACAGTGTGACAAGGCAGCAGGTAAAGCAAATAGGATGCTGGGATGTATAGGCAGGGGCATCACCAGCAGGAAAAGGGAGGTCATAATGCTGCTATACAAGACACTAGTGAGGCCCCACCTGGAGTACAGTGTACAGTTCTGGAGACCATACCTACGTAAGGACATAGACAGGGTAGAGAAGGGTCAGAGGAGGGCAACAAAGATGGTGCATGGATTGCATCACAAGTCCTATGAAGACAGGTTGAAGGAACTGAACATGTACTCCCTGGAGGAGAGAAGGGAGAGAGGGGATATGATAGACATACAAGTATCTTACAGGGAGGAACAGGGTGCAGAAAACACTATTTTTAAGCGAAAAAGATGTTCCAGGACTAGAGGGCATGGGATGAAGTTGGAGGGAGGACAGTTCAGAGGAAACATGAGAAAGAATTTCTTCACAGAACGGGTGATGGACAAGTGGAACACCCTGCCAGAGGAAGTGGTGGGGGCTGAAACAATCACGGGATTTAAGAATGCATGGGATAGACATAAAGGAATTCTGGAGGTCAGGGGTAAGGTGCAACAGACTTCTAGGAAATCAAACTGAACTTACAAGCTCAAATGGGCAGACTGGGTGGGCCATAGGCCCTTATCTGCCGACACTGTCTATGTATCTATGTATATCATCATCAGCTGTTCACTGAAACTGGCTTCTTTTGAACAGGCAGTGAATCAAGGGTAACAAAATAACTTGTAACTTTTAAACAAAGTAACTTACAGATCTTATTTTTGACATGGGTGCTAATTGAGGATATGCTGATTCAAATTCTGAATTTGTTGATGCCAAAAATATTGGCCTCAGTCCCTCTTTAAGGTCCTGCAACAAAAGTGAAAAAGGGGGGCTAAACCCTCAGCATTCATATTACAACAGAATGTGATGATTGTGTTCAGAACCCCCATCTATAGAAATACTAGAGGTCCAGTGATACAACAACCAGTCCGAAGACAAAAGATTTAACATAATCCATTAAGGTGGGAAAAAACAGCACTGGCAAAGGAGGCAACGAGCCACGGGAGGTGGGCCCGCCAAGCCCTGTGGAGCTGGACTCTCTTCTCCAGACCAAGACCACATTCCATATTTAAAAAAATGATGTGAACAGTCATTCCCACTGTACTCTGTGAATATACAGTACCACTCGTTTTACTAGGCACAAGAACAAGAGTGTGCTGCATCCGAATAGAGTCCTCAGGTTGAGGCTCCTACCAGTAGCTGTCATTAATGAAGGGTACAGCAAAATGTCCCAGTCCAAATGTCACTAGTTAAACTCTCTGGACGTGAACCTGACCAGACACCACCCCCTGCAGTAAGAACAGCTGGACCAGCTGACCTTGTATCCAAAGTCCCTGATGCCCCAGCCTCAGCTGCCTAGCCAACCTTGAGGCTAAGATGTAAGTACTGTATATAACTGACCCTCACTGGGGGGGGATTGCCAAGGGTCAGAAGTCTCTGCCGATCAGCAGACTGCTGAATATGTAAATCAGTCAAATCCTAGTGCTGTCCAGTGTAATCCCCCACCTCACTGTGCAGCAGGTACTTGCCGAGGTAGCAGAAGTCTCAGAACAGGAGGAGGCCCCCAGCCTGTACCGGAGTACAGTTGAGTTCCTGGGTAAAATCACTTGGCAATACACTGAGATGATAAACTCTATTACATGTCAGTACTGTTCCTTTCAACCCTGGACTGCAAGTCAAATAAAGCACTCTGGTAAAGATCCCATAAGATTACTGGGTACTACGGGGCTTGCTGTTGAAATTGCATCAGTAAATCTTTAATTGAGGCAGGCATATCTTGAGAATGCTTGGTCCGTTTCTCCTCCACATCTGCAGCTGGCAAATCCTCTCCACGGACACCAGTCCATTGCCTGCGGCTATTTCACCTTGCCCTTGTAGTAGCCCTGGGTGGCTGCGGTAATTCCAGGCTTCTCAAGTCTTGCCACATGTTCCTCTGCAGTGTGATACAGGAAATCCCCATCTGGAAAAGAGACCTGAGGCCAAGCTGGGTAGGGGTATGACATTTGAAACCAGACTTCTTGAGAGCCTGCAGGCAAGGAGTGTACACCCTGCATTTCACTTGTATGATAGGGAGCAAAGTCATTATCAAAATAAATAGTCTTTTCCTTCCATATCACTTGTTTCAAATGCCAGGTTTTTGAAACATGTGTTTTTTTTTTTTTTTGTCTGAAACTTCAAAAATGCCATCACAGTTGATCTGGGTTGCTCATTAGGAAAAGGTTCTGGCCCCTACGTCCTATGCACTTTCTCAGTTTCCAGAGGGAAACAATCGGGGAGGGAGAGAGTAGATTATAAAAGTCATTCAGTAAAACTGCCAATGTTCGTACCCATCTCCTTTAGGGATGCCATAAATCCACAGGTTCTTCCCACAAATTCTCCCCTCCAGCTCTGTACCTTTATTATCAAGCTGATGTTACCTATGATATAGATATAAGAGCAAGTCATTCATGTGATGGGGACACTCCCTCAGCTCCATAGTGGTGGAGACTAAATCCCCAGTCTCAAGCAGTAATTTATACACGTCAGCTCTCATGGTTTGCAGGGCTGCTTTTGTATCTTTCCAAAAAAGTAGTAAGTTCTGCCAGAAGTCATTTTATTTGCGACCCTCTCTCCTGACAACGAACATTCGGGCCAGGGAAAAGAGGCTGCACTCGAACCAGGACTTGATGGTGCCATTTGGTCATCTGGCGGTCCCGCTGACAGTAGAGCTGAGTTCTGTTACTTACCTTTTTCTTGTTTCCGCCCCTCATCCACACTGCTTCCTGGCATCTTCTGCTCCAAAAAATCGCTAACTTTTGAAGAAATTAAATGCCTGAAAGATGCGATTTTGTTGCTGGTGGGAGCATAGCAAATCTTCTAACCCTCCATGCTCTACGGTGACATCACAGGAGTTCCAGAAGTATGGCAGTGTTACTGTTCAAGAATAGTTGAAACAGAGGTACTCAGATTGACAATTAAAGCAGCAGTACTAATTATTACAAATAACCGTCATGTCAGACAAGGACTGCAACAGAAATACAACTTTAAAACAGTAAGTCTGACCGCTAGCAAGAAAAACTACAGCAGGCAACAGCAGAACCCAGCTGCAGTACTTTAAAACACTTGAACAGCAAGTAATTGAATTCTGCATTACTAATGGTATTTATACATTTATTTGCCCCAACCCCACCCCCACCAAGGGCACACTAAACTGTGATAGCTTGTTTCCAGGTCTGACCTGGGGTGGGTGGTTTGCAAGTCCTGTTTTGTAGACAGGGGAATGTTGGCCATGACACCTGAAACACTTCCCTACTCTTCTTCAGTAAGTGCCATGGGATGTTTTACTTTCACCTGTACAGTGACCAAGAGGTGGACAGAAGGGACCTTGGTTTAATGTCTCACATCCCCCACGTACTGCACTATAGTATCAGTTACAGGTATTGACGCAAATACTTATATTAAATGAAACTTTTCCCCTTACAGTTCATGTATAGCTGAAGGCTAAGTCATAATGCCCTGCTTGTGACATCGGTCATTTCCACAGCAGCAGAATGTGATTGTCTTAGACTGTTTTCCTGTTTCGGGCCCACCATGAACCCAAATAGTAAGGCCTTCATAGAACTGGTTCCTCCTTTCTCAGGGCTAAGATACAAATGAGGCACATTGATGAAGCCTCAAGGTGAAACACGTGTCTGTCTTCTGTTTTCAAACACACCAGGTTGTGTGAGAGGCCATTTGGCATCATACAACCCTGCCTAAAGCAGAACCAATCAAAATGTATTTCTTTGTGATTTGCATATACTTTCCATGATGCTTTGCATTATTGGGGTATATGTGATTTTATATTTCTTTGAAACCTGATTTTATTGCAAAATGCCCTTTATGGGTAAACCATGCCTCTGTGCTTTTTGGGCTGAGGTTCTTTGTATTTTTAGATCGTCTTAACAGCTTGTGATGACACAAACTGAGGATCATGACATACGCTGATGAGTCTCCATGTAAGTGAACCGTAACAGACTAAGAAGCAGTTTTCAGTGACTTGAAATTTCAACTTTTGGGGGATGTTTTTGAATTTTGATAACACCAGCTATGGTTTTTGCTGGTGACAGTATCATCCTCATCCTTTCTTCATAGTTTTTTTTTCTGTTTTCTTTGTAATCTTTACTTGGTTTTTAACTGGCTGGATTCAGTTCACTCATCCACACTATGCAGTTCAACTGAGTATGCTCAGAGCCTTGAAATAATTATTGGATGACTCTTCCTACCTCCCAACCACATGTCTTTGAGTTTCCAGCTTCCACTAACAGAAGCCTCCCTCACAAAGAAGTGCGAAATAATCCACCTGGGAAACAAAAACCGAGGGGAAGATTACACAATGGGTGGGGGAGGTAGTAACAACAAAAATGGAAAGGGACCTGGGGGTAATCATATCAGATGACCTTAAGGTTAGCAAGTAATGTGAGAAGGCAGTAGGGAGGGCTGGGGGTATACTGGGATGTATAGGGAGAGGCATTACCAGCAAAAAACAGGAAGTTGTTATCCATCTGTACAGACAGTTGGTGAGACCCCATCTGGAGTACTGCATCTAGTTCTGGAGACCCCATCTCTGCAAGGACATAGACAGGATAGAGCCAGTCCAGAGGAGGTTAGCTAAAATGGTGCAGGGTCTGCAAGAGAAGCCATACTAGGAGAGACTAAAGGAGCTTAATATGTATACCCTTTGGTAAAGGAGGGAGAGGGGAGACATGATAGAAACTTTTAAGTATATCAGTGGAATCAAAGTCAGAGAGGGTAGCATCTTTCAGAAAAAGAGATGTGCAAGAACAAGGGGGACACAATTTAAAGATGGGGGGGGGCGGTTCAGGGACAATGTGAGGAAGTATTTTGTGGATGCATGGAGCAGCCTTCCTGAGGAGGTTGTGGGGTCTAAAACTGTGGGAGAATTCAAGAATACATGGGACAGACATAAGGCAATTCTTGTGGGGGGTAAGAAGAAATAGGCTGTTGGTTAACTAGGATCTGCAGCTTATCCTGTAGGTAGGGAAATGGGCAGACTAGGTGGGCCAAGCAGTCCTTATCTGCCGTCAAAGTCTTATGTTTCTGTGTTTCACAGTTTCTGCTATTTTAAATTGGATTTCCACTTCATGAAAGTGCTTTTTCAGTATTTGTTTCAGCAGTTTTTTCTTGCTACACCTCTGTATTTACGTGACATTCCGAATTCTTGCTCCCAGACGCAGGAGCAGATAATAGACCAACAGCACAAGGCCTCCTTCAAGTGGTTTGAAGCATGTGACTTTACTGTGTGTATTACAGGAATTCATGACCAGTGCGTATACTGTCAGGGATTGAACCACAACGTCCATACCTGTGTCTTATGCCAGAAGATGCACCCAAAGTGTTTGCTGGTCCGTTTTGCACAGAATACAAAAAAGTAAGCGGATTCTGTTACTTTCCTGCACTTTTGTGATGGCCAGCCATGTGATAATGAAGAGGACATCAGTCACTGTGATCAGTGCACAATTTGAGCTTGAACAGGAGGTCAAGGTTGCTGGTCAACTATTTCATTAGTTCCTCCTCTTGGTCTGCTTCAGCAGTGTCGCTCCAACTCTGGCATCGAAGTGTTGAGCTCAACATATGTAGCTCAAAATGGTTGAGTCATAATTGTGTTCTTGATATTGTTTGTGGTACTCAAAGAAGCACAAGCACTTTCGCTACCAATCTTGGTGTCTTAGTTGCTTCCGAGCTCCAGTTCAGTGGTACTCTGGGTCACCTGATTGGAATTTGTCATCTCCGCATGCTGCGTCTGTCAGCAATTTGTGTCTAGCATCAAAGCATTCTGTTAGATCAGCCTTAGTCACTTCAGGAGCTCAGTACTTTAACCCCTTCAATCGGGTTGAGTTGCTGCAGGTTGCCCCTTGAGATTCCACTCCTGATCTCAAAATCAATGTCCAGAGCAGCAAAAGTGATGAAAATGCTTTGTCATCGTCATCTTCCTCATTCTTGTCAGGATCCCGATATCAACACCAGAAGCTAGATTGATATCCTTGTGATCTGCCTGTTGCACTGACTTTTGCCTCATTGACATCCCCAGTTTGTGGGCTGGCCAGTTTTGGCGTTCCCAGCTCCTTGACAGTCATCAGGAGTTTTGAAGCCCCAGCTGTATGTCTGGGTCTCCTTGCCCAGGGGGTTTGCTCCAAGCTTTACCCCAGTTGCAACTGCTTTCATGGTATCTGCTCTTTCAGAGGGTCCATCTATTGAGGAGACCCCCAAAAAAAAAAAAGCACACTTACACCTGTGTAGCTGGCTGACCAGGATTTCCACAGTATTCAGTATTTCTTTGCTTGAGGTGCAGTAAGAGGGGTTATACCATTTTCACAATAGCCTGGTTTACACTGCCCATTTCTACACCATTTTTAGGTGGTTTGGAGAGCCACACCAGTGTACATTTGCAAGTGTAAACTTTACAGGCATCAAAACTGTGACTTATCTGCTCCTCTCCCAGACAGAGGAGCTGAACTTGTGTGGGTGTTTTCAGGTGTACTGTAAACAGTGGCAACTTCACAGATCACTGCCTGGGAGTAATTTAGTACCAAAATACACCAGGACACTCCTGGTATGATGGGTCCCACAATATAGTTTGCAAGACACCGGTGTGGAAGCAGCAGTCCTTAAGTAGTGTACACCACTGGCTTTAAAAATGATCAAGTGCAGATTGACACCAGTGTGTGACAGCTTGGTCAGTGTAAATGGGGCTAATATCCACTCAAAGTAAAGCTTCAGGTCCTTCCTAATAATCCTACTGTAGTGAACCATGACATGGAAGTCTGGAAGAAGCTTGCCTCAAGACAACCTCTTTTCCCGACATATAGACCTGATATATGTTGTCCCTTCTGAAGGGTTTCCTGCATATTTGCATGGCTAAGTCCTAAATGCACTGTTCCTGACCCCCAGGTACTGAGTCTTAAGAAATTTGACCAGATTGGATGTTTGGTGTGTTCAGTGGTGACTTTAGGCATTTGGCAGGTGAGCTGTGTGGCATCTATGATGCACTATACTCATGATTTGTTTTCTTGCCTCAAGCCTTTATGGACTCTCCTTCCTGAGAAGCTTCAGGGGTACGTAATTTATGTTGGCGTGCATGTCAGAGAACCAAACGCCAACTGCTGGTGGCTTTGAACATGATAGATTCCTCCTTATATGCTATAGCTGCTGCAGTCAGTGTTTCTAAAGGCATGACTTCATGCGTCACTTCCCTTCTGAGATACAGCAGAATGTTCTAAACCTGCCTCTGTAGAGCTGCTTGACACAAGTGAGGAAGTCGAATACCACCTTGCATTGTATTGCATCTCTTGATTCATGAAAAGGATGACATTCAGCCAGTTACACAGAGATGCTAGCAAAACATTTTGGAGTGTGTTTTTTTTTTTTTTGAAAAAAATGAACAAGTCTTCTGTTGTTCCAGCCAAGTCACTGAATCCGCTGCCAACACCTACAAAATAGAAATCATTGATGAAGGAAAAGAGGAGCCTCAAAGTCACCATGTAAATTGGCACTGCAGTTGGTTCCATCACCTGGTCAGTCTTTGCTGTCATTAACGGAGAGCTACAGGAGTCGATCGTAGCCGGATCGCTTGTCATTGTTGAGTCGATATTGCTTCCCCAGCAGTTAATGCTCCAGATCCTTGCTCTCTAAAGGGGATGCTGAGTCAGAATATTCATCCAGAATACTGAAAAAAATCACATGGGTTCAGCCTCCGCAAGGCCAGACCAGATCACCAACTTGCAAAAGGTTTGGATCCGATAGCCACGGTAGTGCTGCCTTCTACTAGCACATCTAGAGCTGCATTAAGCACCATTTCATTGATGCCGTTGACTGGTGCAGTTCCTTCAACGCTGGTAATGGGGGAAGTCCTCTTGACAACTTCAGCAGTCGTCACCATTCCGGGTGCATGTTATCTATGTTCTCTGACATAAGGAAATTGCTACCTACTCTTCCACAATCGATGACACAGGTGATTCCTTGTCTGCTGCCTCCGTCATTGCTGGCTTTCCCTCCTGTACCTCAGGTACCGTCTCCAAGCCCTATGACTCCTTAGTCTCCTCCCTCTGTTTTTACGAATCTTAAGGTAAATAAATATGGTGGTGCGTATTGTGATTGCAGGGAGGATCTGGCTACTGAATCCCCAATATGTGCAGCAATCAGGGCTTCAAGTCTAACAGTAGCTCTTCTTTAACCAAGAATGACTGTCAGTGTAGCCATGGCAGAGGCTTCTTTCGTGGGAACACTTTCAGCTACAGTCTCTGTGGTCAGGGACGTGGTCATGCACCCCAAAAGTGGCAGCAGTTCATGGCTTGCCTACAAAGCTCCCAACAGACACGTGGAAGGAGATTGTAAGCCACCCCCTCCTGGCTCTCGCCCTGGGATCCTCCATCAGGGACTTGGGTGGGGGGCAGGATTTCTCTGTTTCTGCTCCAGTGACCACAGACAGATGGGTTATTGACATCATCCAGCATGGATATAACCTGGAGTTGGTCCCACAGCCCCAGAGACTCCTTCAAAGTCCTGTCACTACTTCCTTGAGCACTTAACCATCCTCAAGGAGGAGGTGCAAGTGTTGCTGGATTAAAAGGCCTTTCAGCTAGTTCCCCCAGCAGAAATAAAACAATGGTTCTGCTCCAGGTACTTCCTGGTGCCAAGGAAAACTGGAGGCATTTGGCCTATTCTAGATCTCGGAGGGCTAAATGAGCATGTGGTATACAAAGAGTTTTACATGCTGTCTCTAGGCTCCCTCTTCCCTCTCCTGTCAGAAAGGGGGGGTTGCATGTGCACCCTGAATATGCATGATTACTACCTGCTCATCAAAATCAGGCAGTTCCTCCCTTTCTTTCTGGAAGGGCAGCACTATCAGTTCTGGCTTTACATTGTCATCAGAGTAGCACGTCTTTAGCTAATGCTTTGCTGTGGAAGCCATGGGCTGCACCATGGGATGCTCTGCCTTCCCTAAACTGAATGACTGGCTCCTGAAAGGAGCTTCAGTAGCCATGGGTAGGCAGTTTGCACTGCACAATACATTTGCTGGACAGTCTGAGGGTGTTAATGAATGCAGTTCTGATCTCTTGCCAGAGGCTGCAGTATATAGGAGCAGTCCTGGACACAGTCCAGGCAAAGGCCTCCCTCTTCAAGGACAGGGCCTTGGCCTTGGTGGTCCAAGCAGCTTTGATGTCTGGCAGGGACCAGGTTTTGGCCCGCATCATGCTTCACCTCCTTGGTCTTTTGGCAGCCTCCTTATTCATGTTTTTTCTGGCTTGTCTGCATATGAGGATTCCTTATTGGTAGTAGTAGTAAAATCTTTCATTTTTTAGAAAACAGGAAATTACACCCTTAATGCGGAAAGCCTTATTTACATGGTGGTCCGGCATATTAAACAAAAAAGTTGTAAATCGAAACTACACACCTGTAATGGAAATGGCAGCTGTTTGGGAGGTCTCAGTGATTGCTGTCCATGTCGTCAGCTGGCTAAATATACTGGTTGACAGCCTAAGCCAGTCTGGTGCTGTGGTGCAACCCAACAAGTGGGAGGAGAGTTGGACCGTGGCTGCTTTTGCATCCCACAAAGCAAAACTGTTACTTTTCTGTTCACTCCAGGGTATGGAGTTGTTTTTTGTAAAACGCATTGCCCTTCTATTGGAAAGGGAGAGTCCTCTGTGTTTTCCTTTTGCCTCTAATTCAGAGGGTCCTGACCAAGCCCAGGCAGGAACCAACAAGATTGACCCTGGTGGTGCCCTCATGGCCCAGGCATATCTGGTTTCCACTACAATGGAGACTGGTAATAGAGGCTCTGTTTCCACTGCCCCTTCAGCGGGGCCTTCTGTTCCAGAACAGTGGCATGCTGCTGCATCCAGATCTCCAGTCCTTGCAACACCATGCCCGGCTCTTGAGGATGTAGAGGTCTCTTGGTTTGGAGTCTCAGCTAAATTTTTTCTGTCCTACTTGCTGTATGCTGTCTTCCACTGGGCAAACCTATTCCCTGAAGTGGAAGTGTTTTTCTGGTGGTGCCAGGCAGTATCCCTGGACCCCTTCATTTGCCCTTTGCAGAGGGTTCTGGACTGCCTCCCAGCTCTTTCTTGATGAAGCTTGCAGTACTCCTCTGTGAAGTTTCACCTTTCGGCCATTTGGGGACAAGACTGTGGCCCAGCAGGATGTGATCCACAGGTTCCTGAAGGGCCTGTTAATGTGTTGTCCCTCTGGTCTGCAAGCCTGTCCTGGTTTGAAACTTGAACCTTGTGCTCAGATTTTTTGCAAAAAACCCTTTTTGAGCCCGCATCTTCCAGTAACGTGAAGCATCTGTCCTGGAAGGCTGGATTCCCTGTGGCTGCTACCTTGGCTAGGTGTGTATCTGAACTGCAGGCCTTGGTTCATGAACCCCATTTTTTGGTGTTTCACAAGGGATAGGGTGGGGTTGGATATTCTAACTTCTTGCCTAAGATGGTGTTTGATTTCACATGAAAGTGATTTTCCGAGTGTAGGTAAATGGTAGCTGATGCTGGCAATAGTCCACTTCTGCTATAATTGAAATTTTTTTTGCAGCCTTCATTTAACTGGAAGGGATCATTGTTTGGCCCCGATAAACTGGCCAGCTGATCTCTTCCACTTCCCTGTTCATGTACATGCCCCTGCACTTAGGCACATTACGATGTGCAGCAAGGGACAGTGCAGGGACGCGCCCCATTGAAGTGGATGGGAGTCTTTTTTATTACTATTTTATACATTATTATGGTCAGTTGGAGATTAATGAAGGCCACTGCTTGACTAACAAGGCCTTTGTTAGTCAAGCATTTGCCTTCATTAATCTCTAATTGGCCATCATAATGTATGAAATAGAAATCAGAATAGACTCTTTCACTTCAATGGGGCACGTCCCTGTGCACCTCCTTACCACACATCATAATGTGCCTGAGTGCAGGGGCATGTACATGAACAGGGAAGTGGAAGAGATCAGCTGGCCACCTTGTGGGGGCCATACTGTAATCCCTTCCAGGTAAATGCAGGCTGCACAAAAAAACTAAATTATGGAAGAAACAGACTATCGCCAGTTTTAGCTGCCATTTCTGGTAAATCGTATATTAAAATCAAAACTGGGAAAATCACTTTCAATCAGTCTGTTGATTTGTTTGTATTCGTCCCTTTCTCACGGAAGTGTTGTACTCATTGGACATCCACAGACTCCTGTGGTACTACCTGGACTGTACCAAGGACTGTGCCCTGTCCACCCAGCTGTTTGTTTCCTTTGGACAAGGCACCACAGGTAAGCCTGTTTCCAAATGGTGCCTTTCCAAATTGATCTGCTCCTGTATCCTGTTCTGCTACAACAGACAGGGCAGGACTTACCTGGTACTGATAAAGGAGCATGGCGACCTCTGTGGCCAGTTTTAGGTCTGTTTCAGATGCAGGGTTAACTGGCACCCAGTCCATACTTTTACTAAATATTACAATCTGAATCTGATCTCCCAAAGGAGGTCTACTTTCCTGAGGGGTATTTCTGCTGTTTACCCACTGCCCTGTTGGACTAGTACTGCTTGGTAGTAGTCTACTGCTACTGCCTCATGATCCTTTGCCGAAGTCTTGATCCTCTGTGATGTCACAGATTGTTGCTGTTGAAATGATTGACACAGAGGATTATGAGTACAGAAAAGGATTAAACAGGAATCGACCAAGTGCAAAGAACCAGGATCTGGTTTCTATGTAAATTAACGTAGTAGGAGCCTACAAGGCAACTTAGTTAAAATATGAAGCTTATCCTGCCAGCCCAGTGGCATCGAGGGCTGAGGCACTAGGTGCCTCACCTGCTACCATGCCGGCTACCTGTGTTCAGCAACAAACTAGGGTCGCTTGGGATC
Organism: Neoceratodus forsteri; assembly: GCA_016271365.2. Taxonomy (NCBI): domain Eukaryota; kingdom Metazoa; phylum Chordata; order Ceratodontiformes; family Ceratodontidae; genus Neoceratodus; species Neoceratodus forsteri. Next base: position 456,743,767 of record CM057453.1, on the reverse strand, counting down.
CGGTGAGGGGGAAATAGAATTGAATCTCCAATGAAGGCTGTCCTTCAGGGAGGGGGGGACAGCGCATACTGCTGCATGAGTACCACTTAGTGTAGGCTGATTGGGGTGGCAGCAGTTGCCCACCTGGTTGGTTGTATGTGGGTACTGAGACGTTGCTCTTTTTTCACACAGGGCGTGTGCTCCATAGTACTTAACATCTGCCTGGCTGAGATCAGTGATTGATGGCCTCCAGCTAATTGCGACTGAATCTGGATAAGACAGAGGTACTAGTGATTGGGCCAGGATGAGGGCATGATGGGAGTGCCTCCGATGTGGTCACTGACTGGTTTATTCCTGGGATCTGCGTTGTTGATGGCCTCCCCTCGGGTGCGAGATCTTGGCGTGACCCTCAGTGACCGACTGACACTTGAAGCTCAGGTGTCGGCTGTTGTCAAAAGTGCTTTTTACCACTTAAGGAATGTTTCTAGGATGAAACCCCTAGTTCCGCCCGAGGACCTGCCCACGCTGGTGCATGTCTTTGTGATGTCCAGACTCGATTACTGGAATGCTCTGTACTTTGGGGTCTTTGGAGGTGCACTTTGACGGCTGCACTTGGCGCAGAACGCAGCCGCCAGGCTGCCGACTGGCCTATCTAGGTTTAGCCATGTTACCCCGATGCTGCAAGCTCTGCACTGGCTGCCAGTCAGGCGGAGGGTTATCTTCAAGGTGAGTTTACTCACTTATAAGGCTCTACACAGACTAGGCCCTGGCTACCTGGCTGATCATCTGACACCCGCCACCTCAGTCCACTCCCTCCGCTCCTCAACCAGGGGCCTGCTTGAAGTTCCCAGGACCAGACTAAGAACTTTTGTCGACCAGGCCTTTAGCGTCACTGGACCAGTCCTACGGAACTCCCTACCAGCTGATGTCAGGGAGGCCCTGTTCGTCGAGAGGTTCAAGAGTAGCCTGAAAGCTCATTTTCCCTGGCTTTCCTGGACGTAGTGATCTGACCAGCCCAAAAATCTGCTAATCTTAATGCTGTATTTGATGTTTTGTTGTTTTATCTGTTTGCATTGTATGATATCTGATTTTATCTGATACCCTGCCTGTTGTATGTTTTATGTAAGGCGCCCAGAGCCTCCTGGATTTGGTGCCATAGAAATAAACTTTGCCTTGCCATAACATGCATGCCAGTTTGTGAGGAAGGGGGAGAACACTTTTGGTGGTGTGGTGATAGAACCCCACAGGCCCTGCACCACCTACTGAAGCACCCACCCATCCATGGTGGTGGAAGAGGTAGAAGTAAGCCTATGGTGGGTACAGGTGCTGTAGCAGCTGCCAGAAGGGTGGATGCCAGAGAGAAGAAGAAGAAAGAATTAATGAAAAAATATATGAATACTTTTTCCCTCTTGGGCATGTTCCTGCAAAACAAGGAGTTCCAGTGAAGGAAATTAATCACTTTTGGGAGAGGTGCTTGAAAGTTTTATTTAATTAGTAATAGTGTATAAATTTATTCAAAATCCAATAGTATATAAATGTATTCGAAATCCAGAGAGGGAAAATTCCCAAGTGAGCTAAAGCTTATTTTCAATGGGGTCCAAAGCAGTTGGTTACAATAGTGGTTTACACTCACTGTTTGAAATGCTTGGTGCACTCAGTGTCATTTATTTTTGCCCTTAGCCATGTGCATTGTATTACTGCATGATTTGTAATGTTTTACTTCCTATATCACCTGGAACCTGTTTTTTCCCTTCCCCTTCCCCCAATATTAAAATCAATATACACTAGTTTATTACAAAAAAAATTAAAATGAACCAGGTATTGAAGAATAAAAGAAATTTCCAAACCTTTCCTAAAAGTACATAAACTCGCATTAAAGCCGTTTTTTGTTTTTTTTATGAATAAAATATGCTGGACCTGGCATTTGAACTGAGTACTTTAGATTCCCCGAGTCCCTTATTTGCTCCCAGCAGCCAAGCTGGTCTTTCACAGTGTATTACAAAGATGTGATGAGCATAATAAATGTGGTTTTTTTTGGGGGATGTTAATGGAAACTGTGCTTCAAAATTCCTTCCAACAGCACTTCCGGAAGTCTGAACATTTCATTACAGTGTCAATTCATCCATTATATTGCACCTGCTTTGCAGTGTAGCAGCTAAAGTGAATTTTTCTCAAGATGACCTAAATCAGCATGCAGTTCAAGCCAGTATTAGTCGATTCCTAGTTGGTGGACAGTGTTTCCACTGTGCGTGTTTGCGCAGGATATACTGAATTCATCTTATCTTTCAGCAGGTCTGTGTGTAACCCATAACATGATCGTTAGTTTCGCTAGCCATTTTTTCTGTCTGCCTAGGGTCCCGTCTTCATGACCTCCTAGTTCTCCAGCCCGCCTAGCTGATGAAATGAGTCCACACCGAAGATGAGATATTGCAATCCAGCTGGGTTACCTTGAGTAAATAAATGGAAAAAAACAAAACACAGAATTGTTTGTAAACTGTTGTGTGAAACACAGACATCATGACACTCCAGTCCAACAAATGCAGCTGTCATGTTTTGGGACCTCTCTAATTAGCCTAGTACACATCTTGTGTGGCGGATTACAATTTTGGTTGGGCATCCTTCAGTGGAAAGCTCCTGCCTGCACAAGCTTTATCAATTACTTGAGATGCAGTTTCTCATGACGTTGTGTTGAGTTGACGTTTTGCATTAAATTGATTTAGTATGTAGACAGCAATTTCCTGTTTAAGGAAACTGTTTATGACAGAACGTACAATACAGAGTTCCTGAAGCTAAATAATTATAACTTCGTTTTGGTCACCACTGCATTTCCCAAAAAAATCTGCTAATAGCATGGAGCCCATGTTTCGTCATAAAGAAAAATGCCAAATGTTTGGTGACATCTGTTAAGACTTAGAAACAGGTGTTGGTGAGCAGTTGATTTTCGATTAACAGAGTTGTCTGTTTCAAAAAAACTTCACTATATAAATTAAATGTGTTACATTTTGGGCTGTGCTCCGAGTCCAAATAGAAAAATTGCAAGCTGTGATACAAAGCTGTGTGAGTTTTACAACCATTTTCATTTGACAGTAAGCCAGAAAAACGGCCCCTCTCCATCATTTTGTTGAGACCAAGAGAAGCCCATAGAAACACCCTTCAGAGCGAGCGAGAGAGTACTTTACCTACTGCTTGAGCTAATCCACAGAACAAAGCCAAATGAGAACACCAAGGAGAAAGTCATCTTGTCTGGCCTGGTGACTGTACTGTAGATCTTGAGTTAGGAGGAGACATGGGGCTCGCAGGCCCTCCCAGCTGGAGGATTACTACAGTTAGAATGCCCACCACAAGTAGCAGAGCTGTGCAATCAAGTGTACCACCCAGCCTCATCTCACTATGTGAAACATCTCCTTTGTAGGCACCAAGTGGTAGACGTCCTGCTTTCCCTTTTCTCTTTCCAAAGATTAATATTACCTTTTGCATGCGTGAGTTGGCCGAGTATGAATTGTGTGGTCAGCGAATCCCATGGTCATTTAACTAGTACTGCTAGAGACCGCTGCATGGCACGAGGTGGCTGAAAAGTAGGGCACTAGTATGCATCTCCAGCATTTACCCGAAGTCCCTGATGGAGCTGGTGCAGCAGCAACATCATTAAAGGACCTCTGTGATGGGACATTGGGCTACCCACAATAAGGGAGTCCTAGGGTTGATGTGGCCAGTGGAGCTTGCTGCCTGATTGACTGCTCCCAGGACCACCTCACACAGCAGGGGCTTTTGTTTTCTTGCCACTTGATCAGCGGCTTCTGGGTTTCCCTCACACAGCAGATGCTTTTCCTGTCCATAATGGTAAATGTTGCCTTCCGAAGAGAGAGAGAGAGAGAAGGACAAAGGAAAAGACAGCAGCGTAAAGTAACATGAAAGACACTTGCTTAACTGACAGAAGTCCATTTTGCAGTGACTGCAGGTACAGATCATGATTTTTATTTATGCCATATCAGTGCATAACATTGAACCACCAGAGCAGTTCTTTTCAGACTTTTTGTTCAGATATTCAAGTCTAAATAAGTGCATTGCCAGAAAAGTGCAGTTGTGCCTTTTATGTTTAACTGAACATTACTCAGCATGAAAGGCACAATTGCGTGTTTCGGACCTGAAAATCTGAACAAAAATTCTGAAATGAATTGCTCTGGTGTTGGAGTGTTAGGTGCTGATATGATTTAAACAAGCATTTGTCAATGCCGAATGTTTGCTTGCTTGCTGGTATTAGCATTGGAAGTGCAGGAGTTAGACAGGTGCAGAATAGGAATGGCAGTGAAATATTGAACTTCTGCAAACCCCACCTCCACCTTACAGAGGTGGACAGGCATTGGGGTATGCCTTTGGGTCATCGCGCATAATGCTCATGCCATTTCACCTCACCCTGTCCTTTAGACACCGACAAGTGTTGAGGTGTGCCTTGGGGTGTTCGGCTTCACAGTCACCCCATTCCATAAGGACATACACTGAAATGGGTGCAGTATAGGAGAATGGGGTGAAGTCTGGGGCCGAAGAGTCCAAGGCACATCTCGATGCCTGTCACTGGCTGCAGGATGGGGGTGGAATGGCATAAGCATTACAGCCAGCAATCCAGAGGCACACCCCTGACACCTGTCAGTCTGTACAGGGTGGGATGCTATGGTTAGGAACCGTAACGACCCGGGCGTTTGGTATTTGCACTACAGATTTTTAGCATGGTCTTTTTGTGACCCACACCTCATGAAAGCATTTGGTACCTCTGCTCATGAACAGTGGCACTGTGATTTTGTTAATCTGTCTCGAATGTTGATTTGCTATAGCGACCTCGCCATTCTACGCCAGATGTGCGAAAACACAGTTCGGGCAGGATGTGAAAAATGACAGCTGTCATGTTCATGAGGAGGTGTGGAAAAATGCCTATGTTTAAAATCTGGAGTGAAAATATTAAAAATTCTTAATAGTTATGACCGTGCATGGAAACTGAGCAAAGCATGCTCGTAATGCAGTCATTTTGTGAAATGTTCTCATCAAATTTTCAACATAGGCATTTTGGGACTTCCACTTATGAACAGTGTCACAGTGATTTTGTTAATCTGCCCCGAACGCTGATTTCCCACAGCAGTCGCGCCATTGTGCGCCACATGTGCAAAACCCCATTTTGGGCAGGATGTGGGCGGGAAAAGTATCGCATCCCAGCATCCAAGGCCAACAGGATGCTGGGATGCATCGCTAGGGGAATCACCTCCAGAAGGAGGGAAGTGATATTCCCCCTGTATAACTGCTTGATGAGGCCGCACCTCGAGTACTGCGTGCAGTTTTGGAGGCCACACTTAAAGAGGGATATTGAACTCCTGGAGAGGGTCCAGAAGAGGGCAATTAAAATGATCTGGGGCTTGAGGGACAGGACCTATGGGGAGAAGCTCGAAGAGCTAAATATGTACACATTGGAAGAGAGAAGGGACCGGGGGGACATGATAGAGGTCTTCAAGTACATGAAGGGGTTAAATAGGGGAGGAGCAGTCAAGGCGCTCCGGGGGGGGGCAACTAGAGGGCATGGGTGGAAGCTGAAGGGGGGAAATTCAGGAGAGAAAGGAGAAGGTGCTACTTCACTGAGAGGGTGGTGGAGCCATGGAATGTGCTGCTCAGGGGGCTGGTGGAGGCAGAGACGGTGGAGGGGTTCAAGAGGGGTGGGACAGGTACAGGGGAAGGGTTCTGGATGCAAAGTCCTGTGCAGTAGGAATATCCGGGACTGGGAAGGGAGAAGCCAGAGAGGGCGAGGGGGACAGCAAGGGCAGCTCCCACGGTGGGGGCTGACCAAACGAGCAGACACGAAAGACCGTTAGGCCTATTCTGCTGGCTTTTTAGTATGTGAAAAATGACAGCTATAATGCTCATAAAGAGGTGTGCAAAAATGGCAATGCTGAAAATCTGGAGTGAAAATATTAAAAATTTTCAGAGTAATGAGTGTGCGTAACAGTCATTTTTTGGAATTTTTTTCACCAAATTTGCAACATAGGCCTTTTGGGAGCCCACCTCATGAACAGTAACACTGTCATTTCATTACTCAGTCCGAAAAGTAATTCCATGCAGTGACCGAGAAGTCACCTTTTGGGACTGAATGACGACATGACAGTGACTGAATTCATGAGGCGGGGTTCCAGGAACCCCATGTTGAAAATTTGGTACCGAAATTCGCAGAAATGGCCGAGGTACCCACCTAAATTGGAAGAGTGAAGACGAGTTCCTGGTCCACTGAAGATCGTCTCACCTGGCTCCGGATGTAAGAATGGGATGCGGGTTGGGGGAAGGGGCACTGGACACAGCGAGGAACCGTTTTCTACTTTTCAGGTAAAAAAAAGTCACAGGAAGGTTTTCTTTTTTTGCAGGTAGATTTGGTACACTGGGGTGGGCTCCCAGCGTGCTACCTGCTTTTTTCTTTTGGGGAGGGGGACTGGAGCTGACTGGGATTGGGCCCCCTGGCAAAAAAAGGATCTGTGTTGGGGTTAACATGATGTCGAGGGATTGGCACCCCCCCTCGGCAAACTAAATCTATGGGGACATTATGCCGACAGGGAATGGGCTCCACCATCAGCAAATGAACTGGGGATTGGGCACCCCTGTCGGCTTTCATGGAGAGACTGAGGCGGACGGCGACAACCACCATGTTATTGGAAATGTTACACCAGGCAAGGTACCGCCCTGCAATGACGAGTCACTCCCTCATTGCAGTGGCAATTTTGTTTGAAGTTGATGGCACGCTTGCTGAACTAGTGTCAGCAGAGCGTGCCACCGCATTGGGGAAAGGGGGCCAAGCCTCTAAATGCAGTGGGGGCATTGGCCGCCACAGTGCCGCACCTCCAAAACCCCGCCTCTCCTAAGCTGTCACATAATGTTTCTTGCACATGCGCGCAAGCAAAACATAATAAAAATTGTCCTTTCTTGCCACACTGTTGGCAGCTCCCAAGATTTCCTTGCACAGTATGGCTTTTTTTCATTGCTTCCCCATTAGCAGTCCCTAGAAAGCAGAAGATTTTCTTTTCATGCTTCCTAATTGGTGGCACCTGGAATCCCCTCACACAGCAGAGCTTTTCTTTTCATTCCATTTTTTTTTCCAGATATATATAAATATTTAGTCATTTACATATTCATTGCAAAAAACTTAGTTAATGCACTTTCTAAAGTGACAAAAGCAGGGAAATGTGGTGTTAGGGTTTCCAACCGGAACACCCCACCCCACCCTTGCAGACACTGACAGGCGTCGAGGGTGTGCCTTGGAGTCGACAACCATAACACTCACCCCATTCTATAAGTAAGTAAATAAGCTGAGATGGGTGTAGTATAGGAGAATGGGGTGAGCATTAGGGCTGACGACCCTGAGGCACACCCTCTACACCTGTCAGTGTCTGCAGGGTGGGGATTAAGGGTTAGGGTTGGAAACCCTAACACAACATTTCCCTGCTTTTCTCATTTTAGTAATAATCCTAACTGATGCATTAACAAAGTTTATTTGCCGTGAATTTCCTCACTTTTTCAGAGGCAGTGTAGTACGTTGGTTAAGGCTCTGAGCTGCAAGCCTGGAAACCTGGGTTTGAATCCCACAACCCCCACTTGCATACTGTGTGACCCTGAGCAAGTCTCTTAACTTCCTTGTGCTCCCAGGTCGCACCTGTAGACAAGCTTCCAGCTTAGTGTGTGTCTCCTGGTTAAAAAAAAATATATATATATATATATGTATCTTTATTTGTCTGTGGGACCCATCCCTCCATAGATGCGTATATGTACGTAGCAGTGGAGGGCCCTGTGCTTCCATTTATAGGACAACAATGAATTAATTGTCAGCATAGCCATCTTATTACCCCACCTCATGTACCCAGTACAGAAAATTTTTGAATCCATGCCAAAACGTAATTATGCGCAACTGTAACGCCATTTCATGCCACAAGTGCAAAAACACATTTTTGGCAGGATTTGAAGAATGACAGCTGTGACATACATGAGATCGGGTAATAAGAAGACTATGTTGAAAATCTGGGGTGAAAATATTTAACATTTCCGAAGTTATGAGCGGGCGTACCGAAAGTGCAACAAATGGTAATGATTTTGGCATTTATTCATATTTTGACCCCAAATTTTGAGCATTGTTTTCTTATGACCCCACCTCATAAACCCCAAATTTTAAAATCTGTGCCAAAATGCTATTGCGCACCACAGGTGTGAAAACATGTTTCGGGTAGTATGTGAAAAAATGACAGCTGTACTATTCATGAGGTGGTGTGAAAAAAATGTCCATGTTGAAGATTTGGGCTCAAAATATTGAAAATTACCAAAGTTATGTATGTGCGTGCGTAAAAAAATGTCAGTGAACTGCTCATATCTCAGCCATTTTCAGGAATCTTTTCAGCACATTTTTAGCATGGCCTTTTTGGGACTCCACCTCGTGAACACTGGTGGTGAAATTTTGTTATTCAGTCCCAAAAGATGATGTCACACAGCAACTGCAAAATCACCTTCTGGGCCCCGATTAATGAAATGACAGTTACAGTGTTCATGAGCTGGGGTCTCAAAATGCCCATGCTGAAAATTTGGTGAACAAATTGCTAAAAATGGTAAAGTTATGAACATAAGTTCAAAACGCCATTGAAATACATTATACGGCACTTACCTTGATTTCCTCAGTTCACGGTTTGGCTTTGAAGAGTGCAGATGTGTTTTGGTCCACAGAAGATGACAGCCTACAACCTCCGGAGCTAAGTATAGGGTAAGGGCGGGGTAGGATGGTGGGTGCTCAAGTGGGAGGGTCGGGATGGGGTGGGGGATGATGAGGGACCATTTTCTTTTTTTCAGGTAAAATCAAAAGACGTCGGGGGACTGTTTTCTTTTTACAGGTACAACATATTGATATTTGGGGACACTGCTGGGTGGGGCAGGGGCTTGTAATGCCGACATGGGAGTGGACCCCTGATGTCTGCAATAACACAAGGGAGTGTTTGGGGGCGCCTGACCCTGTGGGTAGGCATCCCGTGTCAGATTACATAAATACATAAAGTAAGGGAATCGGAGGGTGGGAGGTGTCACTAGACACGAGGGAAAGATATTGTGGGGGGGGGGTGCCACTAAGGACAGTGATTGGCTGGTGGGGAGTGCTACTAGACACCAGGGAAAAGGGTGGCTCAAAGCTGAAACTGCAGCCAGCAGCAGGCGTTCCAGCTGTGGCTGCAGAAGTCCAGAAAAATCCCTCTGTTCTCGTACAGGGAACGCAGGAGAAGCAGTTATCTCACTAAGCTTGGCACCTGGGATTTCGGGTGCTCAGAAAGTGTGTTTCTTGCCAAAATTAAAACAAAAACACATCAGAATGTAGCTAAACGGGTCTCGTTTAGCTAGGTTCTGATGTTTGTTTTTTTAAAATCCATTCATTTTTATATGTTTTCTTTAATTCTTTCTCACGCTAACTGAAAAACAAGAAGGCGGACATTGGAGAGCTCTGCAAAAACATACTAGGCTCCCTGTGACAGTGTGAGCCTGTCTGTGAAAATACAACAGCTCCTGCGAAAATAAAAGTATTTTCGTGTGGAACGTCTAACTTTTCCCATAAGAAATAATGGGAAACTTTAAAATTGAATAACTTTGGAATGGATTAATATTTTTTCACTAAACCTTCAAAAGGTACATCTGTTCTGTGAGGCAAAGGCTTTTTACCCTGACAATTTCAATCTACAACCTAAAGCAGTTTTTGAGATGCAAGTGAACAAAGAAACGGCAAAAAACACGTAAAATTAGGATTTGGGACCCTCTCTGTTTCAGAAACCACACAGCGGATTCACACGACGTTTGCCACGTCAAGAGACCTACCCCAAGAGATTATGCATGCAAAATGTCATGCAAATTTGTTGAACAGTTGCAAAGTTACTAAGGTTCAAACATGTGGCTTTAACATAGAAGTGATCCCTCAACCCTAACTATATTGGCGCTGTTGTGCCACTGTAATATATATATTTTGCTGTGTGTGTGTGTTTTTTGTTATTTGTTGTTTTTCCTATGTGTTAATTCTTAGTGCTTGTAAAAGGTGCTGGATTGACAGCATAGAAACATAGAATTTGATGGCAGGTAAGGACTGCTTGGCCCATCCAGTCTACCCACAGCACTAGAACTTGAAGTCCTCTGCTTATCGATATGATGGGTACAGCACAGATGATCACAGTGCAAGCTTCACCACACTGCCTCACCAAAATGTGCTTCAGCCCTAACACAGAAGGACCACCATGTAGGTGAGAGGGTAATTCAGACTCCATGCCCTTTCAGACCTTGGCCTCTCATGTGAGAGTGCCAACAAGGATGCCAAGTAGTGCCAGCTGTGTTGGTGGTTTAGTGATGTGGACACTTGCCCACTGGGAACTGGGCTGAGACTACCACAACTCATTTCATGTATACCACTGAACAGCCTTCAGGTGATATGATGGTTTTCAGCCGCTACCAGCTTGTACTGGATTTGAACCAGTAAACTAGAAGTGAAAGCTTCCTTAACCACTGCTGATCCACCATGCTATCCAGTCCCCCTTTTCATTCTCTTTTTGAAATGAAATAGGTGGAATGGTAGTTACAATTGTTGTTGTGTGGCGGAAGGATTAGCCTACTTATGTAGTAAGCTACCTGCACTTAAAGCAGCAGTATTTACTAGTTGGCAAGAAATAAAAAGCACTTCTGTGTTTCTTATGTCCTGTGTGTGTCTTATTCCCATTTCATTTTATAATAGCTACAACATAGTCATTCAAACCTTGGTGCACCCAGTACCATTGGTACTTTGAATACACTTGTATTTGGATTTTTTTTCTTACTACAGTTAATTTCCACAAGGTAGCCCATCTGAGTTGCAGCTTCTCATTTACAGCATGGTCGCACAGCAAATCAGAGTCCTTGATGGGTCTAGAACCTGGGATCTCAGCTCACAGTTCTGTTCTTTAACCACAGGAGCCCACACTGCCTTCAGATTTATTCTTTCCCACACGGAGAGTCTCATATTGCACAGTGAACTTTAAAGCAGATTTGTTTATAATCTTTAATGCTCCATTAACAATAGGAAGAGACCTGCTGTGTACTAAATCAGTTTTCCAAATTTCTGTCTCCATGCCTTTTTGATTTATGCCATATTCTGCTTCTCCCCACACATGTGAAATGCAGGTGTCCCACATGGAGTGCTGGGAGGTACGTACAGTGGGGTTACAGAGCTGGAACACGTGCAAATACTGCACTAGTATAGATTTGGTTACAGGGTTTTGAACTGCAACAAGAGGGAATGCAAACTTTATTTTTGTTCAGACTAGTATTTTCGAAACTAAATTATCACTCCCCCCCAAAAAAAAATACACAGTGTAAGAAAAAGATTGCTTGTTAAGCATTAGTTCCAGGACTACAGTACTCTAGTCTTTATCTGTTTGAAGGCAGTCCTGACTCAGCCATTGCCTGTACCTAATGTTCTGTTCTCAGCATCAATCTACTGTTATTAATCAGTGACAGACTCCTTTAATTTTCTTCAAGTAATTGTGATATTTATTTGTATAACCCAACCCTTCGGTGGTTACGTTTGTCATTATATTGTTTCTGGCATGAAACTATTTCCCAAATAGTTTTTTGTTTGTTTAAGTATCAACTGACTTTTCTGTGTCATCTGGCAGAATTCAGACTTTCAAACTTTCCTGAGAACTGTACATGCTGTACTTCCATCAAGCAAAAATATACTTATTTTCACAGTCGTAAGCCACTTGTATGTTTTAACTCACTAGTCCAAGCCCAGCTTCTACTACTGCCCTGGCTTTATCCCCTCTCAAGTACCGTATGTGAGCCTCTGAGTCCCGGCTAGGGGACAATATCAGACAGTTAATCTTTACTGGAATAGCAGCTGTCATTCAATTTATTACATAGAAAAACTCCAAAAAGTTTGTGTAACATGTAATACAGTAAATACAGTACTAACCAAATGGTCTCCATTGCCTCAGCTGGTTAATGTGTTCATCCCTTTCTCCATTAAGTATCTTAGTGCAAGATTTGTCTATAGTAAAACAGAGTACAGAGGGTTAGGTTTTTTTTCTTGGTTTATTTGTCTTTCTCACACCCACTTATTTAGTCGATGCAGTACATATAGGGTGCAAGTATCATTTGTAGAAAAACAGCTGACAATTATGAAATAACCTTTTTGTTTTGTACCATTTTATGCTATTCACCTAACACTGATATTTTTTTATTCACTTCACTAGTTTTTGTAAGTGGTATATTAATCCAGAATTGACTTGAGCTTGTGACCAATTAGAGGGTTTATTTTATTCTGTAGCCTTGTTTATTAAATTTGCTAGAGCCAGCAAACAACATGGGTTCTGCTTTCTGTATTAGTCACAAGCTGCTTGTCCTTTTCCATTAATTTCTCATCCAGCCCTATTTTGCTCATGTGGCAGAAATTGAATCCATCAAAGAAAAATGCATAAAAGTAGCCAGGTGAGTACCATGTGAGCCAGGGGTTCATTATAGGTCCTAAATCAAATGAGTGGTGTGTGCAGAGCACGAGTGAAGCAGAAGAATGTATTACATGCACACCTGAAATCAAAACAGAATGTCCTGTTAAATGAAACATTGAACTGGGGAGGGAGATCACACATACAGTATTTTTTTGAGGTGGAGGTTGACAGAAATTGTGTGTACTGGAGCAGCTGAAGCTCAACTGCTCGGATAGAGCGGGACACAAAGTAGAGAACTTTCAGTGCAGATACATTTTTTTCTATGCTGATGCCAAACCACAGGTCTGGCTAAACTCTAAGCTGCGTGAGCAAAGCCAACATTATGCTTAGACTTTTGTAAAGATCTGTATCTTTTCTACATCTGCATTCAAACTGGACTCACATTGCTTAGTACAATTACTTGTTTAATGTAAAGGGGAAACCTTTGCCCTTAAAGAGCTAGAATACCACAGAGTGCCTTAAAAAGATTAACCCGCTTCCTGCAAAATGTTCACAGATTGCATCAACATAACTTAGTTACACACAATTCCCTCAAAATTTGAATTTCAGGACCTAACGTTTTGAATTGCTGAAGATGTGGGTTTCCTGTGGGAAAATGGATTTAAGGAAAGTAGGCAGTGGAAACATGGGGGGGGGGCAGTTGTGTCAGACAAACCTGATTGAATTCTTTGATTGGGTAACTGAGGTGATGGACCAGAGGTCAGGCAGTGGACATTTTGTACCTTGACTTCAGTTAGGGGCTTCAGCTCTCCATTTCCAATGGATGGTTGGTGAAAAAGCTAAATGGACTCGGGGGGGGGTTAAGTGGGATAAGAAAGTGACTTAGTGGGAAAACCCAAACCAAAGAGTTGTTCTCAGTGGGGAATATTTGGCAGGGGAGATGGGAAGTCACCAGTTTGGTAACAAAGGGACTGGTCCTGGGTCATGTCCTCTTTAACATATTCATTTGTGACATTGGGGAAGGAATTCAGAGTAACATCTGCCTCTTTGCAGTTTAAACAGCAATCTGTTGAAGAGCAGATAGTAAGGAGGGTGCAGTAACCATAACAAAGGATTTGGAAAGACTAGAGAAATGGTCAAGGCAGTTTAAATTCAGTGCAAAGAAATGTAAAGGGGGGTCGGAGGTAGCCACCAGTTGCATCCGACATGTCTTTGCTCTTCCAACCCAGACATTCTGTTATCTTTTATTTTATTAAAAGTTTGGCTGAAAAAAAGCAGTACTTCTTACTGTGAATCCATTCCAGCTCTTGCAGCCAGTGACTTCATTTGGTTCCTTTTACTTATGGGGATACCGAAGAAATCTATGCTGGACCGAGGAGGAAAGAAGGCCTGCAGCAATCTGGGCCTAGCATGGGAAATGAGGCACACTCTGCTGCCAGTGATGACGTACTTCAGGTGGTGCAGGCCTTGATGATGATGTTGGATCAGAAGATCACTGACTTTCATAGTAGACTGCAGGCTTGTGAGGTGTAGTTGGCAGTGGCCGCTTCAGATGTTAAAGACGTGGCGAGTGCTGCATTGAAAGCCTCCACAGCCACATCCGGGCTGGTTAAAGAATATAGAGCTCTCAGATACCAGCTGGAAGCAGTAGAGAATTTCACAAGAGCAGGCCAACATCAGGCTCTTGGGACCCTCTGAGTCAGTGGAGGGAGATAACCCGCAGAAGTTTGCCTCATAATGTCTAGCCCACATCTTGAAGCTCCACCAAGCCTCAGATAAACAAAGGGCATACCGAGTCACACCTCCCCTGTGGCTGAAGCAAAAGAGTACCCCAAGGACCTTACTGATCATCCTGGGAGCCATGCAGGAATGAGACTGGGTGATAGAGGCTGCTAGGAGAGCAGGACCCATGGAGAACGATGAGAGAGAGATGTTATCTCTGTATCTCGACCTTAGTTTTGCCACTCAGGATGGACGGAAATCTTTTGATGCTTAGTGTGTGCAGTTGAGAACATTTGGGGTAACACACTCATTACAGTACCCAGCTAGCCTGAGAGGTGTTTATGCTGGCAAACAGTATGTCTTCAGTGATCTGCAAGATGAAGAAGAAGAAGAATAATCGGCATTTATATAGTGCTTTTCATACACAGTGTATCCCAAAGCGCTTTACAAGCAGTGCTAGACTGGTAGTGAAGTGACTGAATGTGTAGTGGCAGCTATATCGCACATCAGCACCCACACACCGCCTGGAAAATTGCATGATCTGGTTAATGGGAAGGGGAATGTTGGCCAGGACACTGGGAATGTCCCCTACTCTTTGCAAAGAGTGCCCTGGGTTCTTTTACTTCCACCTGGACACCCACCAGGGCAGCACAAGGATGGGTAGAAGGGACCTCGGTTTAACGTCTCATCCAAAGGATGGCTCACCCCAGCAGTACAGCACCCCCCCCAATACTGCACTCAGATGCCAGTGTTTTAGGGATGAGTCCAATCCCGGTGTGGGACGAGAACCCACGACCTTCTGGTCCAGAGGCGGGTGTGCTACCAACTGAGCCACACTGACATCTGATGCGAAAAAATAATGAATACAATATAGAAAGCTTTTGTCACTCAGAATATAAAGGATGATGATGAGAACTGAATTTGAGACTTGTGTGGCTTTCAGAAGTTGTCTGCTGCGGCTTGGTGAGAGGATTGTTTATGGGGAGAGCAGGAGCACCCCCCCCCCCCGTCAGACAGGCTGGAGGTGCTCAGCTAACATGCCCAAAGTCCTTTAGTGTGGAAAGTACATCTTTCAGTCCAATTATTTTATCACTCTTACATGTTGGTTAGAGCTCTGGTTAGTTTTCTTTAGCACTGTACACTCAAGATGGCATTGCCACATTGGACCTAAATCCATCCTCTCGTTCTCTCTCTTCCCCCCACCAGTAACCTATTAATCTCTCTTGCCACCCAATCAGTTGTGTTTTGACAGAGTTTCTGTGTTGCTATTTTATGCGTGGGAAGGATAATTCATGTTCTCCATAGTTCATGCAGGCAGAATTGTAGTAGTTTATCAGCAGTACTGTTTCTCAGGTTTATTGGTTATGTTATTCAGCACTAAAAACTTGTTCAGTCATGATAGTGTACAAATGGAGTACCAGGACTGGCAGATTTTGCTCTGTGGGCACCATGTGTTTGGTTGCATGTTTTATATTGTAAGTCTGGACTGTAGAGGGACAAAATACGACACAGATGTTGATTAACATCTTTATTTTCAGATATAGGATCTCAAGTTTGTATACCAGCCTGGAATGGACTACGTTTTCTAGCAGCATGATAAGGTCTTTCCTGTAGCAGAGACCTAGGCTATGTAGTTGTCCATAAGATGGTTTAATTGCAGGGCAGTGAACTTTTTGGATTCAACCCTGTCTAGGAGTTCTTCCCTGGACAATCAGTTACGCATTCCCTACTGTAAGAATGGCTGCAGTGCTATCATATCTGCATAATGTTTTGTTGTGCACATCAGTTTTGTAAGTGCCTCTGAAACCTAATACAAATATTAAAAAAAAGGAAAATAGAAATGTAACGTAATGCACTTAGGAACTAAGAACTTTAAAACCGATTACAGGCTGAGTGGGTTTTTAGTAAGGAGAACAACTGAAGAGAAGAATGTGGGGATGATAATTACCGACAATTTGAAAATATCAACTCAATAAGGCAGCTGCACCTTAAAGAGCTAGTGCACTGAATTCTTTGTTTCTTCTAGTTATGATAACTAACCCTTCATAAATAAAATACTTTTTAATGCTGTCATTAATTTCCAATCGAGAGGAATCGATTTCATTCTTTTTTTTTTAATTTTTACAAATGAAGCCATCTCCAGAAATGTACAGTGCCATGCCTTGGCATCTTGACCGGAAGTGATATAGTGGGGAGACACATGGTCATTATGAAGCATTAGGCTCCCATACAGGTAGCACTGTAGCCCATATTCATAAATAAATAAAAACTACAAAGATGTTTAACTCACTAGCGTTCCCAGTCCTTATCAGACGAACTGACAATGTTTTACAGTACACAGCCAGGCACACACAGAAAAATTCCTCTGAAATCCCAAGTGCTCTCCTCCCTCCCCTCTCCACAGTAGCAGTCTTTTTTGGTGCCGAACAACGTGAGATGAGAGAGAATGCTCTTGCGGTTTTCAGTCTAAGTTCAGAAAGCAGGAGGAAATGGGGTTGGGGGAGTGGGGCCGTTAGGCAGTGATCGAGCACTCAACTGTTTTTGTTGAACAAGTGCTCAAGAAAACAAATGCTAAGATAGGGAATCATGAGAGTAGGGGGAACTGACAAACAGCTTGAGAAGCGGGTGGGCCAAAAAGCAGGACTTCAAAGTACAGTTGTAGTGCTAATGAAGATAAAGTGCCCTAGTGCTGTGAAGAAAATGAAGCTGCAGTCAAAGCAAAGAAAAACAGGTTACTCACCTGTAACAGTAGTTCTAGGAGTGGTGTATGATGTTCATTCACACTTTCT
Source organism: Neoceratodus forsteri (assembly GCA_016271365.2). Classification (NCBI taxonomy): domain Eukaryota; kingdom Metazoa; phylum Chordata; order Ceratodontiformes; family Ceratodontidae; genus Neoceratodus; species Neoceratodus forsteri. Next base: position 456,726,825 of record CM057453.1, on the reverse strand, counting down.
TGCAGTGCCTTTCCCTTTCAGACTTTGCCGGAAACGTCTTCAAGCTGGCTTCTCCCACCCACTCAGGTGGTAACTCCCTCAGCTCTGCCCCGTGACGCCAGATCTTTCCCGCTGGAAGCAGTTGTGTGTGCCAAAGCCAGAGGAGGTCGGGTGAGATCGTGTGGATGAACATCATATACCACTCCTAGAACTACTGTTACAGGTGAGTAACCTGTTTTTCTAGGGACGTGGATATGAAGTTCTAGCCACACTTTCTGGCAGACTCCTAGCAGTTCTCCAGGAGGAGGGAGGCAAGGTGCACACCCCCTACTTTGGGAACAGAGATTGGAGAACTGTGGCCCCAAAACCAGCATCCCGGCACGACTCAAGGTTGATGTGGTAATGGGAAATGCAGGTGTGTGCTAACCTCCAGGTAGCAGCCCTGCAGATTTCCTGGATAGGGCTTCCCTCGAAGCAGCCACCGAGAAGGCGGTATTACGGGTGGAATGAGCCCTTAGCCCTACGAGAGGCTCCCTACCCGCCAACCTATAGCAGAGGTCGATGTAGGATATAATCCACCTGCCAATCATCCGCTTGACTGCTGGTCTGCCAGGTGTGGCTTCAGCTTAGGTGGCAAACAGCTGGTGAACCTCTCCCTGAACTCCAGCCGTGCACTCTTTGTAATAAGCGAGCGCTCGCCTCCGGTCCAGAGTACGGAGCCTGTGCTCGGCCTCCGAGGTGTGATTGGTGAAGTACACCAGGAGATTAATCACCTGGTTATAGTGAAAATCGGGCACAACCTTCGGGAGGAACTTTTGGTTGGGGCGAGGGACAACCTTGTCCCCGTGGAGGACCAGATAAGGAGACTCCACCGAGAGCACTTGGAGCTCACTGATCCTTCTGGTTGACATGGTAGCCACCAAGGAGGCAGTTTTCCACGGCAGGTGAGACATATCGCACCTGTGCATAGGTACAAATGGCTTGCCCATGAGCTGTGCCAAAACCAGCAGCAAATCCCAAGGTGGTGGTGGTTGATGCACCGGAAGGGAAATGTGGCCAAGGCCTTTGAAAAAGCACCAGACCACCTTTTGCTGCGCCACCGACTGCTGACCGGCCCGCGCCCGGTAAGCAGAGATGGCTGCCAGGTGCACCTTAAGGGTCGTCAACCAAAGGCCCGACTTAGAGAGGGATCACAGATTGTCAAGGATGCTAACCACAGGACAGGACAAGGGATCCAGCCCATGGCACCAAATAGAGAGCCTCTTCGACTTGAAGGCATAGCATTTTCTGGTCGAATCCTTCCCGGATGTCTCCACAGTCATGCGGACATCTTCGGAGAGACCCAAAGCCTGGAACTCTAACCACTCAGGAACCAGGCTGTTAGGTGCAGGGCTTGAAGGTCTGGGTGGAATACCTTGCCCTGATTAATGGAGTGCAGGTCCAGGTGGAGAGGAAGATGCTTTGGGAGCCTGCTGCTGAGGCTGAGGAGATCGGGGTACCAGCATGGACAGTCTGGAGCCACCAGGATCACCTGTGCCATGTCTCTCCTAGCCTTGAGAAGCACCTTGTGGATCAAGGGAAGTGAAGGAAAGGCACAGAAGAGGCCTGGGATCCAGGGCCTCGAGAAGGCATCCTCTTGCATTGTTCCCTGCTGAGGGGGGTGGGCACAAAACAGCCTCAGCTCTGCGTTCTCCTTGGAGGTGAACAGGTCCACCTCAGGGGTGCCCCACTGGGAGAACAGACTGTATACTACCTCTGCGTGGAGAGACCACTCGTGAGATGCCTCGCCCTCCCAGCTGAGAGTGTCCGCCAGCTGGTTGGAAGCTCCTGTCACATGGATGGCTAGGAAATCGGCCCCCAGGCCATGCACGAGGGTCCATATACCGAGAGCTTCCTTGCACCGTGTCAGAGAGTGCATCCCACCCTGTTTGCTGAGGTAGTACATGGTCATGGTGTTGTCCAGCTGGACCTGGACAACCTGACCAGGAAGGTGAGGAGCAAAGGCAGTCAGCACCAACCAAACTGCCCGAAGCTCGAGCAGGTTGATATGACATCTGGACTCCTTGGGGGTCCAGAGCCCGTGGACTCTGTGGCCCCCCCAGATGGGCACCCCAGCCCATCAGAGGGGCATCGGTCGTCAGGATGACCGTCGGCTCCGGGCGGACAAACAGAATCTCTTCCTGCAGATGCTCTGGGACTAACCACCACTGCAGGGTGTCCCACATCCGCTAGGTCACAGTGACCAGCTGGTCGAAGTGACCCCTGCACTGAGACCACTGGCTGGCCAGCTCCCACTGCAGGGAACACATTCTCCAGAAGGTCCATCAGACCACAGTGGTGCAGGCCACCATATAACCCAGCAGGCACAGGAAGTCCCAGGCAGGGTGCAGTTGCCTAACCCAAAATGATTGGGCAAAGGAGGAGAGAGCCTCCACCCTGTCTGCCGGAAGCAGGGCTCTGGCTCTGCAACAGTTGAGCTCTGCCCTGAAGAAGTTGATCACCTGCGAAGGTACGAATTACGACTTGGCCTTGTTGACCAGGAGGCCAAGGGAGACACAGGTCTGGAAGGCCAAGTCCCTGGACTGCACCACCTCCTGCCTGGAGGGACATGCTATCAGCCGGTCATCCAAGTAGGGGTAAACCTTCACCCGTCGGCGCCTCACGTAAGTGCCACCACTACAGTGCACTTGGTGAAGTGGGGGCCGAGGACAGACTGAATGGTGTGGCGTGGAACTCGTAGAGGGTTCCCTCTGCTCTGAAGTGGAGGAACCCTCGGTGTTACAGACGGATTGGGACATGAAAGAATGCATCCTGAAGATTCAGGGAGCAAAACCACATGTCTTACTCTAGAGATGGTATGATCTGAGGCAGTTGCTATCCTGAAGGTGCACGATTTGAGAAACTTGTTCAGATCATGCAGATCTAGACTGGGGCACCAGCCCCCTGTTCGTTTTGGCACCAGGAAGTACCTGGAGACAAACCCTGGGTGTTCCTCAGGATCTGCAGCAGGATCCATGACCTCCTTGTGGAGGAGCTGGGCAGTGTCGTCCCGAAGAGCTGACTGTCTGCGGATACCAAGTCCTCCCATGGGGCGCGAGCACGGCAAGGAGGGTATTGCTCGAATTCCAGAGCCAGACCCTGACGCACAACCTTAAGGACCCACCTGTCCGTGGTGACAGCAGACCAGGTGGAAACAAATTGGTGGATCTGGCCCCCCACAGGAGGTATGATGGGCATTAGGGAGGCACCCTTCATCCCGTCACTGGGCAGGCTTCTGCCAGGTACCAACTTGCTATATGGACTGCAAGTTACGTGGTCACCTTGTGCAGACTACCTTGCTTTTTGTAGCATCCATAGCTGGAGGAGCAGATGTGATGTTCCGCATGGTGGAGGTGCAGGGCTAGTTGGACAAAACCACTGGACTGGAGTTCCAAGAAGCAGGACCCCCTTGGCCACAAGGATTATACAGCTGCCTCCCTGGTTGTACACCATGCCTGCTATGCAGCATTGTTGGCTTGATTAGCCATGAGCTCTTGGAGGGGTTCTCTGGGCTCACCAACCTGCTCCCCGAAGAGAGTCAGCAAGATCTAAGTGAGATCTGTGATCTTGGGCTGACAGTAACCAAGCACCAGCTACAGGTTGCTCTAGACTCTGTCAACATGTTGGCCCAAGTGGTAGCTGTGCCAGTTTCCCTACCTCAGAGTGCTTGGTTGTGGATCTTGCATTTCTCCCAGAAAATCCAGCAAGAGGTGGCAGATGGACCTCTTTGGGCTAGAGTAGAGGACCATCTCACACTTATCAGGAAGTTCCTTGTTTGTCACTTCTACATTGTAAACCAGTCTGTCAAATTACCCTTAAATTAGAATCAGTCCACTTTTAGATGCTTTGGCAGGCAGCTAAAAACATTTTAAGGTCTCTGTATCAGAGTTTAGAAAGTTAAATTAAATGCTCACCAGTGACATGTTGTGATCCTGCAAGGTGTATCTATGTATTGCCAATATTTATTTATTTAAACATTTGGTGACCAGGAAAGGCATACTGAGCCAAAGCTCGTTTCCAGGTTCACCTTGTTCTACACCCCTGAGAAATTTAGATGTTTCATTCATGTATGACCGCTTCCTCCTGGTCTCCGAGTACATATTTAGGACTTCCAGATGATCTTCATAGGATCTGTCCGACTGGCCCTGGTCCATCTTGGTGACCTTTCGCTGTACCGACTCTAGTCTGTCAATGTCTCTTCAGGTGAGGACTCTAGAACTGGGCACAGTATGCCAGGTTACCATAGACCTGTCAGAATCCATCTTTATACACCCAGTATCTTTGATGCCTTGCTGTATGCCTTGTTGCAGTAACTTGTTTGCTTGAGGGAGTTGCTGATGCTGACCCCAGATCCTTCTTCTCTGTCAAAGTAGCCAGTCTAACCCCTTCCCATCCAGTGTTCTATGCATGGATTCTGTCTCCCTAAGTGCATTACTTTGTGCTTCTTGGAGCTCACTATCCAGTACCAGACCTTAGACCATCTCTCTAGATTCTCTAGGTTCTTTGTGGAGCTCCTGCACCCCTTCCTCATGATCTACCCCACCACATACCTTCCCCTGTGTCACTTATGAACATACTGAATTGAACAGGACCCAGGACCGATCCCTATGGTACATTGCTCATGACCTCCTTGTCCCCTGATTTTGCCCCATTCACCACTACCCTCTGTTGCCTCCCCAAATTACATGCATATAGTAACAGTATACTATATGTGTGGTCCCATCTCAGGGCTGTTAAGACATTATAGGACCTCTCACATAGGACATTATAAAACACAGCCTCGTTGTATATAGTTGCTCATAGATTATTCTCAGTGTGTCATCACAAGTTACCAATCTTGCATCAGGTAATTTGCCATTCTTGGTCAGTTGTTTCACAGACGGTGAAATCATACCTACAGAAGGTTAGACGCCACGGAAGGGATCAGGGAAATAAGGAAAGACACAAAAATGCTGGAAAGATGGACTCCAGTCTGGCAGGTGAAGTTCAGTGCCCAAAAAAATGTGAAGTGATGCACATTGGCAATAAAAAAAAAAACAACAAGCACAGATTTACTGGACGGGATTGGTCCGTATAGCCAGGACAGCAGAGGAAAGGAACTCGGTTGTTATCTTAAGTAATAGTCTTAAACCCTCCAGTCATACAGCCAACAAAGCATCTGGGATGCTGAGCTGTATAGGAAAAGGGTTTAAAAACTAGAAGAGGTAGGTGATTTTGCCTGTATACAGGTCTCTGGTTACACCCCACCAGAATCACTGTGCACAGTACTGGAGTCCCCATCTAAGGAAGGACAGGCACATGCTGGAGATTGTGCAGTGTAGAGTAACCAAAGATCCAAGGGACAGAAAGGCAAAGCTAACAAGGAAAGGCTGACCGACCCAAACATGTACATGCTGGCAGACTGGAGGGACAGAGGGGATATGAAAGAAATCTACAGATTCCTGAGGAAAATAAACAAGATTGACAGTGGAGTTCTCTTCACCAGAAGTGACAATACAGTGACGAGGGGTCATGGGTGAAGACTGATATAGGGGAGATTCCAGAGGGATATAGAGAAGTACTATTTCACAAAAAGGGTAGTGGAAAAAAATTGAATGGTTTACCAGTTGTAGAGGATCTATTGATAGCTTCAATAAAGGCTGAGATCATTTCATGGGACTAGTTATCCCTATGGGAGGGAATGGAATCAAGGAGTTGGGAGGAGTATACAGTGTGGATTAGGAGGAACATAGGGTAACTAGCCTTTGTAGCTGGTAAAAATAGCCTGTATGACCAATAGAGTGTAGGTAGGGATCTTGGGCAGACTGGATGGACCCTGAATCTTTATCTGCTGTCATGTTTAGTGTGTTTGTTTAGGGCTGGTGATGGATGAGGAGTTAGTTGAACTAACCATGTCAGTTTCCAGGTAATTCTAGCTAGCAACGTTAAAGGAAAAAATGCTTCAGATGTAAGAAGTACTGTATTAGTTCACGAATTTTGAAAGTTAATATTCATTTCAGGCAGCACACTGACTCTTTAAAGCAGGAAGTAAACAGATCTTCCGGGACATAAAGTCTCCACCACTCATTTACACTGATGGGATCTACACCAGAGGCACTAGGACCCAGCGTGAGCAAACTTTTTTGCAGGAGGGTCGGCGCCAGAGATGGAGCTGTGAGGAGCGGTGCCGTGAGCCTCTGCTCGTGCGGCAATAACTATCTCGGCGTCGACCCTCCAACAGCCTCAGTTCCTTTTTTCCCCCACCGTCAAGTGCGTTTTGGTGACTACGTCGCTCGCCCTTCGGGAGTCCAACTTCAAACTGGCAGCATAGTTTTCAGTTTATTATTTTATAGTATTTTTCGAATAAAGTACTGCGTACGATAATTATTCTTATTAAGGAAAGAAGTCTCAGCATACATTGACGGAGTCAACCATGAGCGGGTCAGGTGACGGTAGGGAGACTTCGTATGAAAGCTGTTCAGTCAGCCAGGCTGGGTCCGGTCCACCGTCTTCTCCAGGGGGGTGGGGTCTGGCAACGGACAGTCCAGTGCCCGAGGGGAAGGGCGGTCCCCCCGGAAGCATAAAAGAAAACAGTCGCATTCTCAGCACCGTTCCGCCTCGAGCTCTTCTTCGGCCCGTAGGTTGAAAAAGAGAAGGCATCACTCGAGGTCGCCCTCTGATATGTTTGCGTGTCAACGGTCGGTCATTGGGGTCAGTTGCCAGTCTCCTCATTCGGAGTCGCGAGTTTCTGGTTCTGGTCACCGACCTCTTCGACATCGGAGCCCTTCCCTGCCTTCCGGTAGGGCTTCTGATGAGCAGTTTCATCAGTGGGCCGCTCTCATGGAGCAGTGGGCTTGGAGGTTGGTCCAGCTCCCTGGCCCAGTCACTCTAGGGCCCTCTGGCTCTTCGGGGGATCGGGCAGGGCGATTGGGCCTCCCTAGTCATGCGGCGCCCTCTTCGGTTCCATTGACTCTGCGCTCGGGTGTTCCCCCCCCAACACATGGCTGTGGCACAGGGGGCCACACCGATGCCTCTATCTCCTGGTATTCTTCCTCCTTTTCCCACAAATCCTAATTTTCAGGGCCCTGGGTTGGTTTCGGTGCCATCGATGGCTCACTCTGCGCTGATGCACCTGTCGGCACCGTGTGGCCTTTCGACACCATGCAGCTTTTCGGCGCAGTGTTCTTCAGCACCGTCTGCTTTGTCGGCACCGTGCGGCTCTTCAGCGCCAAGGCCTGGCTTTTCGTCAGCCAATCTTCAGGGCTTCACCTCTCTGAATTCTTTTCCTTCCTCTTTTCCTGCTGATTTTCATTCATTTCCTGTCCGTGCAGTCCCTCCTGGACTGTCAGGAGATATTGAGCCTGACCCAGATCTTAGACTGGGTCATGATGTGGAAGGAACAGAACCTAATCCTGTTGCAGAGCCTGTGGTCGAAGACCTGTCATTTAAGTCTCTGCTGAAAAATTTGAATTCCACTCTTTCTCTCCAGACTATGGACATCGATCCTGGGAAGCTTTTAAGACTCCAATACCGTCCTGTTCTGGACATCCCTATTGATTTAATCCCCCGGTACAGCCCTCCTTTGAGATGCTTTCTCAAATGGTATGGAATAATCCTGCTCTCATTCCTTCTGTGGCTAAGTGCATAGATAGGAAGTATGCTGCTCCCAAGGATCGACCTATTTTGGCCTCTCAGGCCTTTGCGGATCCTGTTGTAGTCATGGCAGAGAATGATAAGGTTGTCCTTCCTCAAACTACTACAGCTCAACCTATAAACAAAGAATCTTGTAAGATAGCTACTTTAGGTAAGAGAGTCTTTGCTGCATCAACCCTGGGTATGCGTATCGCTAGCTACCAGGGCTGTTTCTCTCAATATGAGTATGTTCTTTGGCATTCGCTCAAACAAATGGTTGAAGCTCTACCGGAGTCTGACACTGATTTAGAGCTTCTTCAGACCATAACCAGGGGTATCGAGTCCAACAACCAGCAGGTTAATGCAGCTATGGACGCCTTCGATACTGCCTCCCGATTGGCGGTGGCAGCTATTTGTACCTGCTGCCATTCCTGGCTGAACACTTCAGGTTCCACGAATGATGCTCAGCAACAGGTCATGGCGTTGCCCTTTGATGATGTGTATCTCTTCGGCCCTAGAGGCCACACAAAAGACTAGGTCAGCATCAATTGGCTCGACTCTCCTCCTGACCCCTTCCCGTGGGGTTAACAAACGCCAGTCAGGACAGTCAGTCCTTTCCAGGCAAAGGCAGGGGAGGTTTACTGAAAATCAAGCCCCCAGCCTCAAAAGAAAATGCAACAGAAGGTGCAAGGACCCAAAGCGCCCAGTGCCGCCTTCTGAGTTTCGGGCCCAAGTCCCACCTCAGCTGCACGAGGGGGACTTCTTAGTGGTGGGAGGTCGTCTGACTCAATTCTACAACCAATGGAAGTCCATAACATCGGACAAATGGGTCCTCCGGATTATCCGCAGGGGATATTCCCTCAATTTTTCAGAGAACCCTCCAGATTGTTTCCCCCAAACAGCAGCCAAAACTGTCAATTCTTCAGTCAGAGCTTCTCACCTCTGAGATGCAAGGCCTTCTGAACAACAGGGCAGTAGAAGTAGTTCCGCTGGATCAACGGAACACAGGGTTCTAGTCCCATTACTTTCTAGTTCCAAAGAAAACTGGGGGCATGCGCCCCATTTTGGACCTCAGAAAATTGAACAAATTTCTTCCCAAAGAAAAATACAGAATGATATTGCTAGGAACCCTGTTACCTTTGCTTCATCAACACGACTGGTTAGCCTCCCTGGACATGCAGGATGCTTACCAACATATTCCTATTCACCGAAAGCATCACAAATACCTAGGGTTCATGGATTTGGGACAGCATTATCAGTTCAGAGTCCTGCCCTTTGGGCTATCCTCGGTGCCGAGAGTTTTTACAAAGTGTTGTGCTATTCTCGCAGTGCATCTCAGGAAAATTGGAATACAAGTGTTCCCATATCTGGACGACTGGCTTCTAGCAAGCCCTTCCAGGCAGGGAACCCTCGACGCCGTACCCACGGCCTCAGACTTTCTCACGTCCATGGGAGTCCTGCTAAATCTCAAGAAATCACAGTTGCAGCCCTCCCAGAGATTCCTGTTCATAGGAACTCTTCTGGACACCTCCTGTGCGAAAGCTTTTCTGCCAGAGGACAGAAGCAGCAATATCCTACAGATGGCCCGATACATCAGAGAGAACAGCTCGATTCAAGCCATCTCGATGCAACGGATGCTAGGTCTCGTGGCATCCTCGGTATTCACTGTACCCCAGCACGCCTCCACATGAGAACCTCTCCATGGATGCTCAGTACTCAGTGGTCCCCAACCACTCACCCTCAGTCCTTTCTCATCAAGGTGACAGAACCTCTGAAGAGGTCACTCACCTGGTGGTCGCAAGAGGACAATCTTCTGGAAGGGTATCCGTTTGCTCCCCTGGATCATCCGATTTCCATTATCACGAACGCATCCCTGATGGGGTGGGGAGCTCACTGTCAGAGTCCCCACACTCAAGATACATGGACTCAGGATGAGTCCCAGCTTCACATAAATGTCTTAGAAGTGAGAGCCGTCCTTTATGCAGTCCGGGCTTTGAAGGACATTTTCTGTCACAAGAACATTCTCCTTCAAACGGACAACAAAGCAGTGATGTATTACATCAACAAGCAGGGCGGTGCTCATTCTTACCCTTTATGCAGGGAAGCGATGAGAGTGTGGGAATGGTGCTTGGAGCACAAGGCTCTAATTCAAGCGGTCTACCTACCGGGAGTGCAGAACGAACTGGCAGACTGTCTCAGCAGAACAGAGACAGAGTCTCACCAATGGTCTCTCGACTCAACCGTAGTTCAGCCACTATTCGCAGAGTGGGGAACTCCAGACCTGGACCTTTTTGCATCCCCACTCAACACAAAACTGCCTCTCTACTGCTCCAGAAATCCAGGGCCTGGCATTTTCTGTCAGGATGCGTTCAGGCTGCAGTGGACAAAACCCTTTCTATACACCTTTCCGCCTCTTCCTCTAATTTAGAGGGTATTTCTCAAGTTTGAGTCCCAGGGGAACAAAATAATTCTCATTGCTCCCTTCTACCCTCGACAGATATGGTTTCCGTTACCCAATAGTATGTCGGAAACCCCTCGGAAAGCACTTCCCCTTCAGATGAACCTTCTGACTCAGGGGCCTATGGTCCATCCCAACCTGGGATCGTTTCACCTTCACGCTTGGCTCCTGAAGAGATAGAGGTGAACAGGTTCAATGTCTTTAGCAGAGTTTCAGATATTCTTCTGGCTGCACGCAAGCCAGCCACTAGAAAAACTTACACAGCCAAATGGAAGCGTTTTTCGCTCTGGTGTGCAAAATCCTCTTTGAATCGTTTTTCCTGCCCACCCAATAAAGTTCTAGAGTACGTTAGAAACGTAGAATTTGACGGCAGATAAATACCATTTGGCCCACCCAGTCTGCCCTTTTCCCTACCTAATGGATGAGCTGCAGATCCTAGTTAACCAACAGCCTACTTCTTCCTACCCCCACCCCCCAGAATTGCCTTATGACTGTCCCATGAGACTTCCGGTGACGTCACGGCCCTGATGCCAGCCTAAATCAGGAAGCTCCGACCTTAACTAAAAAAAAAACCTCCGATTTACTGCCAAGCAACAATAAAAAAGTGTTTATTTTAGCTTCGGAGGCACTACTATGTGGAAGCGAGGGGAGAAAACCGTCAAAAAGCCGCCAGCTGCGCCCGATGACGGTGGATTATCAGACTCCGGGAGTGAAGCATCGCAGGCCTCTACAGCTTCGCGACAGAGTGCAGATAGACCCAACCAGCCCTCGCTAACTGTACTGCAGTGAAAGATGACCTTAGTACTAGCTGAATTGCGCGATTTCCGTAATGAATTCAGATCAACAACTGCCTTAAGAACAGATATCGGGAAGCTGGAGAAGCAACAGGAGCAACTAGAACAACATGCTACAGAATTGGACACCAGGATTGACAGGACGGAGCTGGCCATTACACAACTGAATCAGGGCTTGCAGGCTTTACAGGAGCGAGCTGAAGACGCCGAGAGTCGGAACCAACGAAATAACATCAGGATCTTGGGGATCCCAGAGGGAGGGGAGACCGCTGATCCACATAAATTTATACGAGGCTTGCTACGGCAGGTCCTGGACATCCCGGGTGATCTTACCCTGGAGTTCGAAAGGGTACATCGCACTCTGAATCCCAAGCCTCCTCCTGGTGCCAGGCCTCGCACTATGCTGGTTTGCTTCTTAGATTTCAGGAAAAGGAGTTAATCCTGCATACAGCCTGGAAAAAAGGGCAGGTAAACTATAATGGTCAACGTTTGTATTTTGAAAATGACTTCGCGCCTGAGGCGATGGCCAGACGTAAGGCCTATATCCCGATATTGAAAGCCTTGAAAAGGAGGGCTCATGCCCGGACCCCCTACCCAGCCAAACTGATTGTTCTTACCCTGATGGCCAACTTATATTCAGCTCAGCAGAGGAGGCAGTGGAAGGCCTTCGAAATATAAAATAGAAATACAGAAGCAGGCGGGTCGCTCTCAGTGGGTACACTTTCAGCAAAGTTGTCACAGCAGGTCTGGCAGTCCGACCTATGCGATGTGAGGAAGGCCAGGGATGGGCGATCCATAAGATCGTCGATTCCCTAGTGCAGACCAAAGGAAACACCTGACTGTCGACCTAGAGATGCAGAGCTATATGAATTCCTACTGCCCTTGTGCAGATTATAGGATAGTGAACTGTCGTATCTAACTCAGGAGTTCATCTCCTGAGAGCCCTGTGACATTGACTCATATGCTCTAAAGACAACTGGATGACTGCTGCTGCACCCTTTTCTCTACTCCTCTTGGCAAGCTCCTGGCTACTAATATTCTCAGATAAGTCCAGTCTGTTAACTCTAGTCTTGTGATGTTGCTTCTATCTTGCTGACGGTGTCCCTCATGCTTGCCTCGCCTGTAGAATTATTACTATCACCATATCTGTTTTTTCCTGCTTCCTCTTCTTACTCCCCCCTCTTTTCCTTTCTCTCTTCTCTCACTTTACAGATATAGGCCAGTTTAATTTTTTATATTTGGGATGAGGCTTGCAGAGTATGAGACTGTAAAGAACACCGAAACAGGATAGGTCCTCTCTATCCCAGTGACGCAGAGTATTTGGCTGCTTTTCGAATCCCTAGGTTATGTGCTGTGCTCTCCTTTGTTTCTTCCTGTTATAATCAGGATAATTATCTGAAATGCAGGGGGCTAATGCCAGTTCACGTAGATAATTTGGGTGGGAGGATGGATGTTAGGTCCGGTCTCTCTGGCTGCGCTTTAAAATATACTGTAGCCCAGTGACGCATCGGGCACCTCGGCTGGGACCTGACAGTGGGCCAACTCTGCAGCTTTTGGTTCACTAACTGTGCTGCACTACTCGGATTACTTGGCTGTAAGTGAGCTGGATCCCCTTAAGACGGTCTCTGCTGTCTAAGTCGGGTGCTTGGCTTGACTTCCTGCCCGTCCCCCCGTCTTCAGATTTTGGTTAAAACTTTGTTTGCTATGCAGTTCGAGGTGGGGGGGGTGCGGTGTGGAAGCGGTCTGGCTTTTGGGGACATGTGTAGTCACCAGACTGATGATGATTTGCCTCTATTGGGACGCATGTATGGCTCCCTCTTGCACCTAGTTTATCCCTTATAATTTACTCACCCTTCGCTTTCTCCCTCGGACGAACACACTTTCCAGATGGCTAATGGTTGGAGTGACTAGCCAACGTCCCTTTCCCGTTCCCTTTAGGCATTAGAAGTGCCTAGGGGTTTCTCAATCTGAGACACCCCCATTGATAGCGAAGATTTCCCGCTGTCGGGAGCTCGGTGAGCTCCCAAACCTTGGAAGTTCAGAAATACCTCCTGGTTTACACTGTTAAGCCTAGCAGGCCTTAAGTTGTTTACATGCTGCTATGTTCCACTGTTTAAAATGTTTAGTTGCCATTTTTGCCATTATGACAGCATTTGTTAGTTGCCAGTTTAAAGGCAACCAGTTGTTAGCTCTGAAGAGAGAGTTTATTGTTGGAAGAATTAACACCAACAGCTATTCATCTACAGAATATCGATTGTGTCTATTTTGCCATAATATAGAGATGAGAAGGAGACTGACTTGGGGGGTTCCCCGGGACCCAAATGGAGCACTTTCCCCACACTCCTATAAACTTCGGTGCTTGCTATGGAAGAGGCCACCTTAAGATTATTGTCCTGGAATGTCAGTGGGCTCGCCTCTCCAGTTAAGCGAGCTAGGGTACTTGCACTAGTTAAGAAATGCAAAGCAGACCTTATTTATTTGCAGGAGACGCATTTGAGTACAGCAGAACATGCTAAACTGGGTCGGATCTCAAGAGGTGAGGTGCATAGCTCTACATTTAGAGACGGAAGAAAGAGGGGAGTAGCAGTAATAATCCCACAAAGTACCCCTTGGCAGCTACAAGCTAAATGGATAGATCCATTGGGTCGGCTGGTACTATTACGAGGTCAGTTAGGGGTGACAGAAGTTACTTTGGCAAATACATATCTTCCCCAGACTCTTCAGTAAATGAGATCAAGAGCCTACTAGACAAAATAATACAATTCACTAAAGGCGTGCTGTTGCTGGGAGGGGATTCTAATATTCTACCTAATCCCGTTCGGGACTCTTCGAGTCTTAATACCCCAAGGAAAACCCCGCAGCAACGACTTTTAAGCAGATTTATGGCTGAGGTGGGCTGGACTGATCTCTGGCGTCATTCACACTCCCACACTAGGAATTACACACACTATTCAGCGGTTCATCACACATACTCTAGAATCGATCTCTTTCTCACCCAAATAGAACACATAGACCGGGTAGTAGACACCCACATAGGCGACATCGCGTTGTCTGACCATGCGCCTATCACCAGTACATGGAGACTAGGTTTGCAGAAAGAACAACGCTGTATGCCTAAATCCCTACCACCCAAAGTCCAAGCCCTTTAAGGAGTACGAGTAGACAAGTTAACTGAGATCATTACGGAAAACACTAGCCCAGAGATTTCCCCTGGAGTTCTCTGGGACACTATAAAAACAGTTTTACGTGGACATCTTATTAAATTTACCTCTATGCAGGCGAAGACTCGCAAACAACACAGGGACAGGCTGGAAGAAACACTCCATTTTCTGCAAGCTGCACACAAACAAGGTGACAACTCAGTGCTCCCTCAGCTCAAACAGGTCAAGTTAGACCTGGATAGGCTGGCATTGCAGCAGACAGAGATTGCCCTTACCTACCTTCGGCAGCGTTACTACGAGGTGGGACCCAGGGCTGCTAGGCTCCTGGCTTATCAGATCAGGAGGCAGAAGAAGGCAGCTGCGATTACAACCATACATCACCCATCCGATGGCAGACCATTGAGCAAAATAAATGATATAGCTGACGCATTTACTGCATATTATATGTCCCTCTATACCCCAGAGCACCCGGTACCGCCTGAAAAGACAAAAGAATTTCGGCAACCCCTTAGGCTCCCTAAAATCACCCCTGAACAGGGAGAACAGCTGGTTGTCCCTATCACGAATCAGGAATTAGTTATGGCCCTGGCTCGTGCCAAGACCATGAAGGCACCAGGCCCTGATGGGTATGGTGCTGAATTCTACAAAGTAACTAAAGAACAACTTTTACCTACCATTCTCCGTACCTTCAATTCGGTACTTGAGGGAGACCCTCCCCCTGCCACCTAGTCCTATGTGGCCATTTCTGTCATCCCCAAGCCCGGCAAGAACCCACAACTCTGTGAATCATATCGACCAATATCGGTCTTAAATTCAGACTATAAATTATTTATGGGGATAATTGCCTGTAGGTTAGAAGCCTTGTTACTGCAAATAGTCCATAAAGACCAAACTGGGTTTGTCAGTGGGTGCACAACTGATAACAAGAGGACCTATCATGTAATACGTAAGATGTACACCTCTGATTATCCTGCAGCCTTGGTAAGCCTTGATGCAGAAAAGGCCTTCGACAGGGTCTTTTGGCCATTCCTATATTCAGTCATGGAGGGTGTTAACCTGCTGCAGTTATTAATTAAGCTAATCAAAAACATCTATTCGGCACCGAAGGCATGGGTTCGGATCTCGGGACATCACTCCAGTTGGTTTCCGCTATACAGAGGCACCAGACAGGGTTGCCCTTTATCCCCTCTGTTGTTTGCCCTTTATGGAACCTCTGGCACAACTAGTATGGCAATCCCAGGAGCTGCAGGGATCGAGGTGGAGGACGGAACACCGTATAGCACTTTATGCGGATGACGTCCTCTTATACCTCCGGAACCCATCAACCACCCTCGCGAAAGTCAGTGAGTTATTAGAAACTTTTGGACAAGTCTCAGGCTATAAAGTAAATATCTCGAAGACCGAGATCCTGACTTTCCAGTACTCCCCTGATTGTAATATACAGAATCAATTTCCTTGTAAATGGGACACATGGAAGATTAAATATTTAGGGATTAATTTAACTAGAGATCTCCGGGATGTCTACAAGCAGAATTATGCCCCCTTTTCTACTTGACTCAAGGAGGACTTGGCACGTTGGAGTGCTCTCCCACTTAGCCACACCAGGAAAATAGATATTATTAGAATGGTGACCTTGCCTAGAGCCCTATACCTTTTTAATAATATTCCTATTACCCTGCCATGCTCTGTCTTCTTAGATTGGGAGAGGGCGATCTCCCGTTTTGTTTGGTCATGCCGTAGACCGAGGGTTAGGTCGAATACTAACAAGACCAAGAGGTCTGGGGGCTAGCCCTCCCTGACCTCTACCGGTACTACCAAGCAGCCCATTTGGCCCATATAGCAGCAAGACAGCTCGCTACCACTGAGGCGCACTGGATGGAGCTTGAGCAAGCTCTCATCCCTGACTCGGAATATTTAGCCATTCCTTATCAAGAAAGAGGATCCACAGGGGCAGGCCTGGGTCTGACTTTAGAGCTACAGCACCGGATGATGGCATGGAATCAGACAAAAAGGCAATTTTCGCTTTCCCCTTTTATACCGTTAATATTCCCAATTGCTGTACTTCCCAACTTTCAAACAGGTAGAATGGACCATGCCTAGTATCGTCAGTGGTCCAGATATGGCCTGAAGTACTTATATCAGATTACATCCAGGGGGATAGTGTGGTCATTCCAAGAGATTCAAAGAAAATTTAGCCTACCCAATACACACCACTATAGATACTTACAAATAAGGCATTACTATGAATCACTACCTGTAGAGGTGATAGATTCTGAACACTGGCCTGCCTTGATCTCTGGGTTGCAGTCTCTGTTTGCCTCCCCAAAGCAGAACCACCTGATATCCACCCTCTATCAGGCATTGATGTCAAGCGAGTCAGCTAGTCTTATAGAAATTTGAGAGAAGTGGCAGCGAGAACTGGATGCCCCCATAGAAGACAATCAATGGGAACAGGCATGCCGTCAGGTGACACGTACATCTAGCTCGCACCAAGGGCGGGAGTTTGCATGGAAATTCCTGGTACATTTTTAAAACACCTGCGGTCACAAGTCACTATACCTTAGGACATTCAGCCTCCTGCTGGCGTAAATGTGGTGAGGCTAAAGCCCACCTAACACATGTAGTCTACACATGTCCTAAGTTAGCACCATTTCTTGACACCTTGCAGTCAGAGCTGCGAGAAATTTTTGATAGGCCCCTCCAATTAACCCCACAGATATTTATCTTGTCAATACTCCCTAGAAGTTTTAGAGATCAAGACACCCGGTACCTTTTAGTTATCCTCCTAGCAGCTGCTAAAAAAGCCATCACCAGACTCTGGTTGACCCCTAAGATACCGACCGTGCAGGATTGGTGGGCCATAAGCAGGCAAACCTATCAGATGGAAAGAATAACATTTAGTTTAAATGATAGAGATGACCGATTTAGGACACGTTGGAGCAGATGGCTCCTGTATTACATGCTAAAAGACACAACCTTTGTGCCGTGAGGTAATATAGCTCCCCCCTTCCCCCTCCCCCCAATATTATCCCCTTCCTTTTCTTTTCTTTCCTCCCTTGCATTTACTTTATAGTAAGGGATTGGTGGGTCCCGGGGGGCCTCCCTCGGTCTCCCAGGCTGGGGGGCCTGAATGGTTTAGAAATAACAGTACTCATGTGGTTAGCATATTTGTTGAACCTCATTTCTTGGCTCGGGCACCCAGGACCTACATGAATAGCTCTTAAGAGATGGAGGACTTTGAAGATGGGGACATTGACGAATCAGCTTGCCTCTACATGGACAATAGACTCTTGTCACATTCAAATTAATTCATATTAATACACCTATGAGTTTACAATGTACTATGACCAATGTGAATCCTGTAAGTACCCTCTCCTTTGATTTTACTGTGATGACTATTTGGACACAATCAATTGTAAGTAAAAATGAAATAAAGATGAGATTTAAAAAAAAAAAAAAAAAAAAGACTGTCCCATACATGCTTGAATTCCACCACTGTTTTTGACTCCACAACCTCCACCGGAAGGCCGTTCCATGCATCTACAACCCTCTCTGTGAAAAATACTTCCTTACATTACCTCTGAGCCGCGCCCCCCCCCCTTTCAGATTGTGTCCTCTTGTTCTTACACACCTTTTTCTGAAATATGCTACCCTCTTGACTTCTTGATTCCTTTGAGGTACTTGGAAAGTTTCTATCACGCCCCCTCCCTCCTCTCCTCTAGGCTATACATATTAAGCTCCTTAAGTCTGTCTTCATATGTCTTCCGTGCAGACCCTGCACCGTTTTTAGTTGCTCTCCTCTGACTGCCTCCATCCTGTCTGTTCTGTAAAGAATGGGTCTCCAGAACTGCCATGTACTCCAGATGGAGTCTCACCAGTTGTCTGTACAGAGGGATAACAACTTCCTGTTTTCTACTGTAATGCCTCTCCTGTGTATCTCAGTATCCCCCAGCCCTCTACTGCCCTCTCACATTGCTTACCCACCTTTAGGTCATCTGATAACTACCCCAGGTCCCTTTCAATTTTTGTTATTGTTAGTATCTCCCCCCCATTGTGTCACTCTTCCTGGTTTTTTGTTTCCCAGGTGCATTATCTTACACTTCTTAGCATTGAATCTAAGCTGCCATACATTTGACCATTCCTCCAACCTTGCCAAGTCTCTTCTCATCCTTTCCACCCCACCTTGTGTATCAACTCTGTTACAGATCTTTGTGTCATCTGCAAAGAGACATACTTGTTCCTTCCAGTCCCTCTGCAATGCCAAACATATAGACATTGAAGAGGACCAGTCCTAATATTGAACCTCCCGCGGTACCCCACTAAGTAACCCCACTTTTCCAGAGTGGACTCCATTTACTGTTACCCTCTGTGTCCTGTTCTCCAGCCAATTCTTTACCCAGGCTACCATCTTGGGACCCACTCCCAGGCTGGCTAACTTGTATATTAATCTTTTGTGTGGGACTGTGTGAAATGCCTTGCTAAAGTCTAGGTAGGCCATGTCCACAGCCCTATCCCTGACCTACTACTTTGGTCACCCAGTCAAAAAAATCTGTTAGATTCATCTGACATGACTTTCCCATTGTGAATCCATGCTGCCTTGGGTCCTCTGCCCCTCTGGCCTCTAGGTACTCAACAGGTCTTTCCTTTAGAAGTGATTCCATCATTTTCCCTATCACTGAGGTTAAACTAACAGGTCTGAAGTTTCCTGCTTCTGCCCTGCTCCCACTTTTGTGAAGTGGAATCACATTTGCCCTCCTCCAGTCCTCAGGTATCACCCCATCCTCCCATGATTTGTTAAAGAGCATAGTAAGAGGTGTTACTAGTTCTGCCCTTAGTTCTTTTAGAATTCTGGGATGAATCCCATCTGGCCCCCATTGCTTTGTCCACCTTCAGTTTTAAGAGTTCTTTCAAGAACCCTGTCTTCTGTAAATGGGTAGCATCAACTTCTGGTTCCAGAGTGCTTGTGTTGTTTGGTTTAGGTACCCCCTCTTCATTTGTGAATACTGAGCAAAATATTTGTTTTAGTATCTCTGCCTTTTCTGGTCACACTCACTACCCCCCCCACCCCACCCCTCCCTTTATTAAGCCTCACTATCCCTCCCTTGGCTCCCTTCGGCTCCCTGATGTACCTATAAAGGTTTTATCCCCTTCTTAACTGGTTGGCTCTTTTCCTCGGTTTGGGTCTTTGCTGTTCTGACTGCCTTCCCAGCTTCCTTTTGCTTTAACTGATACAAATCTCTGTCTTGCTCCTTCTGTGATTCCTTGTACTTCCTGAATGCTTAATTTTTCTCTCGAACCTTCCCTGCCACCTCCTTTGAGAACCATAGTGGTTTCTTACATAGTTTGTTTTGTTTATTTGCTTCACACAAAGGCTTGTTGCCGCTATGATGGCAGTTTTGATTATTCCCCATTGTTCTTCCACCCCTCCTTCCTGCCCATTTGCTAGTGCATTCCTTAGGCACTCACCCATGTTGGTAAAGTCAGCCCTCCTAAAGTCCAGTACTTTTTGCCTTTGTATGGCTTGACTCTACTGCTGTGTTTATCGTGAACCATACTGTTCGATGGTCGCTAGTTCTCAGATGGCTACCCACTTCTACATCTGTGATCCTCTCTCCATCTCCATGTGAGAATACCAGGTCTAAGATTGCTCCCTCTCGAGTGGGTTCCAATACTAGTTGTCTAAGGCATGCCCCCTGTAGGGCATCTAGAATAACCCCACTGTTAGAAGTAGCTGCTGCAACTGCACTCCAGTTAACGTCTGGCATATTCAGATCCCCCATCAGCAGTATCTCCCCTGTTTCTGCCATTCTAAGTATGCTTTCTATCATTTCCTTGTCCATTTCCTCCCCTGAGAGGGGGGGGGTCTGTGTACAACCCCTGTGCGGATTTTGGTGTCATTGCCTGTCTCCAAATTGACCAACAGTGCTTCTTCTCCTCCCTGTTTACACTTTTGTTCTGTTGCTTTGATTCCTTCCCTTATGTAGAGAGCTACTCCTCCTCCTCTTTTACCCTCCCTGCCCCTCCTGTAGATAGTGTATCCTGGTATGTTTATGTCTCAGTCATGGTTCTGTGTGTACCATGTTTCTGTGACTGCCACAATATCCAGATGTTCCTCCTCCATCAAGGCCACTAATTTAGGAAGCTTGTTACCCAGACTACGGGCATTGGTACTCCTTGCTCTCCATTTTTTGATGACTTTACCTCTTGTAGCAGCATCCCTCACTGACCTTTCTACCTTGGTTTTTTCCTCATTTAGTACCCTGATTTGTAGGGGGAGGCTGGGAATTTCCTGCTGCTTATCAGTGCCTCCCCCCTTGACTAGTTTAAAAGCTTGCAAATGAAGCATTTAAACCGATTGCCCAAAATACTTATTTCCTTCCTAGACAGATGCAGACCATTCTGCCAGTATAGGCTGGTATCCCTCCAGGTGGAACCCCAGTCCCCAATGAAGCCAAACCCCTGTGCTCCACACCCTTTTTTTCAACCAGTCATTGAATCGCATGGTGTGAAGTACCCCCGCCTCACCCATGCCATAGACAGGCAGCACCTCTGAGAAGGATACTGTATGTTCTACTTGTCTTAGGCCCCTCCCCAATTCTACAGTGTCCTCCTGCACTGCACCAATCTCATGATGAGCCAAGTCATTCATCCCTAGGTGGACAATGACGTCCAGCTCAGTCTCCCGTGCAGCTGTTCTCGTGATCCTCAGGATGTACTTCCTGTCCCTCCAAGCCATGGCACCAGGCAGGCACCGTACTTCAGTTTTCCCTGCACCCCACCGGTTCTGTTCCCCTAATAATTGAATCCCCCACCAGGAGCTGCTTCCTTTCCCTGTGGTGTCCTCTGCCTCCTTCCTGTGGGCCTCCCTTGTGACCGTTATCCGCGACCTCCTTAGTCTCCTCAGCGGGTGCATCCATAGGAGAACTCTGCTCCCCCAGAATGGTGTATGGATTGTGGAGTGGTACAGCTGACGGGGTGTGCCTCTGTTCCACCACCCTCACCGAGCCCACTGTGGTCCACCTGCTGCACTTTCTTGGCACTCTCTGATGCAGTGGTGGTGGTGGCCCTAGTGCTTCCTGGGTGGGAGAGGTTCCTTTACTACTGTCCAGCATGGTCTGAAGACGGGCAATCTCCTCCCTCAGGGCAGAAAGTTGCCTGCAAATAGGGCAGCATCTGAGCCTCCAGAAAGACTTCTTGAAGACTGCTGCCCCACATCCAGTACATTGCACTTCTCCCCACATGTCTGTCTGTCTGTCTTTCTGTTTATCCTGTGCAAGGTGTTTTTTTTTAATCTTTTTTATCTTGTCTTTTTCAAACAACATGAAGTCTTGCTATATTATAGACATTAGCAGTTTGATCCAGCTCTAGAACTGCCCCGGAGTGAAATGGTTAAAACCATTCCAAAATAGAATTTTGGCACGAGAGCAGCTCTATCTGTGTCATTTCAAACTTGAACTGTCAGATTCTTTACTCCGCCTCAGTGAACAGTCGCTCCGGAGATTTCTCCTTCTGCTCGGTTCATTTCTCGGTTTAAAAGTGTTTTCTCAGTTGGATTTAACCGAGAATAGTTTTTTTAACCGCAAAACCATTCGGTTCAAGCTCTATGTGTGGTAAACCGTAAGTAAATGAAGGTTTTGTCTCAGATGGAACTTGTAGGTTATCGGTTCGGTTTTGAACCGATCAGTGGGTTTAAAACTCATTTAAAACTAAAAGTTACTATTTTAGAGTGCGGTTCCCGGTTCTTATCGGTTCTAAAAAAAAACGGATTTATTACGGTTTTTTTCCAATACCCGTGACACGGTTAGGAACCGATAAGAGTGTTTTCAGCTCACACTGCCGTTAAAAGGGCAAGTTTTTATTAGCTGGCATTATGTCTGAGAAACCCAAAAGAAAACCAGCCCACTGAGTTTCAACACTGTGATGTTTGTGGGAAAGTCTTTGCCAAGGCTGACCCACACACCACATGTGTTGTGTCTGGGGTTTGACCACCTCAGTCAGACTGCCAGGTATGTAAGAATTTCCCTGCAGCCACCCTGGAAAAAAGATTGGGCAGGCTCAGGAACGAGAGGCCAAAAGTCCGCCTGACCGGATGACAGTCTGCCCGGCAGTCAACCGACCAGAGGAGTGCCCTGACCAGGGCCAGACTTCCTCGGCAAAGAAAGCTGGTTCTGAGGAACCAATTCCAGTAAAGAAAACAAGAAAATCAGCAGGTCTGGAGTCCAAAATTCCTTCTCCAACTGCTGCAGAGATAAAAAGCCATACAAATTGTCCAGTCACTGTCTCAGGGTCCATCCGAACCACCACTATCTGGTAAATGGTCGGTTCGTCGGTCCCAGTGGTTCAGGATTATGATACATTGAGGAATTTTATGAACCAGAGGAGGGGAGGAGGATTATGAACAGTATGAATGTGGCTGGGAAGGTCTGGGTGTGACCATTGAACCGGACATCTCCCCAGACAGACCTTAGACTCTCCCCTATGCTGTCTGAGTCCCCATCTCATTTTATGTTTTATAAAAAGTTGCTGAAACCTCCAGCTTCCTTTAGAAGAGGCTGTGGATGAGCAAGAGGAGCCTGATTTTGTAGAAATTATGGATATTCCAGAGTCTAGGAGATTGTCTATTCCTTTACATAAGTCTTTTAGGAAACAAACAATTAAAATTTTAAAAGCTCCTAATTCTGTGCCTCCTGTAGATAAAAAAGATGGACAGAAGGTATACATTGTCAGGCCCTGATACAGAATTCCTCTCAGCAATGCAGTCATGTTAGGGGTAGTTCAGGCTGCTGCCTCAGATAAATAATATTCCCATGGCTTCACATCCTCCTGACATGGATTCCAGGAAGATTGATGCCATGGCAAAAAACAGTATATGGCAGCCTCTCTGGGACTCAGGCAAGCAAATTATATGGCTTATGTAGCTAGGTATCAGAAATCTAGATGGGGCACTGTTATGCACTGGCCAAGCAGGCCCATGGCCAGCTGGCTAGTGAATCTAGAACAGGTGGCTGCTGATGGCATAGCCTCTAAGGTTCAGTTTCATGCTGCTGTGGGTGTTAATGATGTTTCCTCTAGGGTCATGGCCACATCTGTAGCTTCAAAGGGTTGGCTGGCTCTGGTGTACTAGTTGGTCACAGGATACCCAGACTAAGGCTATGGATTTTCCTGTGGTGGAAATTCTGTGTTTGGAGAGCAGACAGAGAATTACATGAAGAAGATGGATGAATATAGGACTACTTACAAGAGTGCCCAGGCTAAGGAAGCAAGCCACTCCTCAAGGGCATGCCCCCAGAGGTGGGGTAGGCCTTTTCACAGGCTTTCTGCAGACTCAGGCCTCCTCTGCCTATGCTCAGAGGGCTTTCTTCAGAGGCAGGGCAGACGAGGGGTGGGCAGACCTGCTCCCACCCCCCAGCCTAAAGCTCCTTGAAGGAACAGGCACCTGATGGGGTGCCCAGGGCCACTCTCCTGCTGTACCAGTGGGGGCAGGCTGGCTTACTTCAGTCAGGGTGGGCTTCTTTAACCTCAGACAAATGGGTTCTGGAAGTAGTAAGCCGGGAGATCTGGTTCTCAGCTTCAAAAAGTTTCCAAGTTGAGAAGCAGACTTTTCTACCTGCAAGTTCATTAGAGACCCTCGCCCTGAAACAGAGGTCTCTATCCCTGTTAGCTCAGAGCAGTAGGAAGTCTTCCCTTGCATCAGGGCAGGGTCTGTATTCCAGATACCTCCTTACCCCAAAAAGACAGGAGAATGGCGGCCCATTTTAGATCTCAGATATCTGAACAAGCATCTTTTGAAACCAAAGTTCAAAATGGTAACTCTGGCAATGATTTTACCTTCCCTAAGGACAGGGAACTGGCTAGCCTCCCTGGACCTCAAGGATGCCTATTTCCATGTCCTAATCAGAAGATCTCATCGAAAGTACCTCAGATTCAGGTCATTACCAGTTCAGAGCAATGCCCTTCGGCCTTACCTCTGCTCCAAGGGTATTCACAAAGTGTCTAGCAGTGGCAGTGGCCCACTTAAGGAGGCAGAGGATTGCTGTTTTTCCCTATCTAGATGACTGACTCATTGTAGGCCAGTCCCCAGAACAGGTAAAATCTCACCTGCAGGTCACCCAGCAGCTTCTCACCTCCCTGGGTTTTCTGCAAACCTACAAAGTCTGTTCTGGAACCAGTCCAGGTACTCACCTTTATAGGGGCAGAATTGGACACAGAGTAGCCAGAGCCTTTCTTCCCCCAGAAAGGGTAAGGAATTTAGTGGCTCTGGCCTCCTCCTTCACTCTGCAGGTCTCTCGACCAGCAAGACACTTTCTGCAGCTCCTGGGCACATGGCTGCATCCACAGCTGTTGTGCAGGGAGCCAGATTTCAGATGAGAGACGCTTCAGTTTCACTTGAGAACCTTTTGTCTCAGAGAAGAGACCCCTTCCAAGTTGGTCCCAGTGACTCAACCTTGATCCTAGCTCTCCAGTGGTGGCAGGATCAGAGCAATTTAAGAGCGGTCCCCTTCATTTCCCCTTCTCACCGACTTGACCTCACTACAGATGCTTCCTTCTGGGTTGGGGAGCCCACATGGGCACTTTTCCACTCAGGGAGTCTGGTCCCCCAGGAATCTCTGCTCCACATCAATTTGCTGGAACTCAGAGCTGTCTTTTAGCTCTTCAAGCTTTTCTGCATCTGTCACGACAAGGTGATACAAGTCAGAACAGACAACACCACAACAATGTGGTACATCAGCAAACAGGGGGCACTCGGTCTCGGCCTTGTGCACCGAGGCAATGAAGTTGTGGTCTCTGGCCTATTCCCTGAACACTTCCTCCCATGCAGTTCATCTTCCAGGGAAGGACAATGTCCTAGCGGATGCCCTCAGCAGGATTTCCCAGGGCCATCACGAATGGTCCCTGGATCCTCAAGTGCTGGAATAGTTTTTGCCAGGTGGGGCATCCCCAGATAGATCTTTTGCAGCCCCAGACAATCACAAACTTCCTCTGTTCTGTTGCAGGCCTCCAGTGCTGGCTCAGTTCCCTGGATGCCCTTCTTTCTGGATTGGGAGGAAGTTCCTCATGCTTCCCCCCCTCCTCTCCTATTCAAAGTACTAGTCAAAATCAGATCTCAGCCTTGCAGGGTGATTGATTGCCCCGGATTGGGCCAGGCAGCCCTGGTACCCACTTCTTCTATCTCTGACAGTCCATCTTCCCCTGTGCCTCCCCAGGAATCACAATCTGTTGACTTGTGCCCAGGGAAGGGTTTGGTATCCGGACCTCAAATCCCTCAACCTCAAGGCCTGGCTCTTGAGGAGTTAGAGTTTGCTGATTTACACCTCTCGGGTGTTCTTGAGATCCCAAAGGCTTCAGAAAGCCTTCCACTAGAGCTACTTATAGTTCTAAATGGAAAAGGTTTTCCATTTGGTGTGCTAGGAAAAATTTCCCAGAATCTGCTGAATTGCCCATTTTGTTAGATTACATGGTACATTTAATTCCTTGGGTCTCAGACCAGCTACCTTGAGAGTTCATTTGGCAGCTGTGTCTGCTTTTGTGTCAGCAGGAAAGTCATCCCTCTTTCCTCTCATCCTGTGTTTTCCAAGTTTTTTAAGGATTACTCCATACTAATCCTCCTTTAGGAACCGCCCCTGCTTGGGACCTTAATGTTTGCATTGCCCAGTTAATGCAACCCTTTTGAACCTCTGTCTTCTGCAGAGCTTAAGTTCTAACTTGGAAAACTGTTTTCTAGTGGCTATCACTTCTGCCAGACGACAAGTGAATTGCAAACCTTGTCAGTGAGACTGACTTTATTTCTTTCCACAGGGATAAGGTAGTCCTTAGGACTAATAGGAAGTTTTGCCTAAGGTGGTTTCAGATTTCCATCTTAATCAATCTATCTCCTTCCAGTATTTTCACTGATCACTCCTCTTCGGGTGAGAGGGTTGCACAGCCTGGATGTTAAGAGAGCTCTTAGTTATTATAAGAGCGCATCAAAGGTCACAGGTCTAATCCTCCAACTTTCCTACCTGTGATGAAGTTGGGAAAGGCAAACCTGCCACTAAGAGATCAGTAGCCAGGTGGATTGTCTCTTATATCCAATTTTATCAGAAAGTGGGCAGAGCCCCCGTTTGAGGGCTCATTCTACCAGGGGTACAGCTGCGCCTCTAGCTGCTGCCAGAGATATCCCTTATTAGAGATTTGCCAGGCTGCTACTTGGAACGGTACACACCTTTACCAAGCATTACTCCCTGGATGTCCAGGCCAGGAGAGATGCTCGGTTTGGCACAGCTGTTCTTCAGAGCCTATTCCCTAAGTAGGTTCTGTCCTCCTCCATGGAGGTACTGCTGTGTATTCTGTTAATGTCTATAATATAGCAAGACTTCATGTTGTTTGAAGAAAAATTACTCACCTTAGTAATGTTGTTTCTTCTAATGGAGTCTTGCTATATTATAGACCTCCCCCCCAACCTGCCCCTCTCAGAACCTCTACTTGGTGGAGTGCGGGCAACTTAGTGTGGGCACTACTTATGCCCTGTTAGCATTTTGTCCCCTTTGGGACTTTGGGGGTGTGTATGTGTACGCGTGTGTGTGTTTTATTTTACTTATGTTCCATTTTCATATTATTAGAATGGTGTTAGTATTTCTGGTCCCCTGACTTGAGTCTTGGGTGTTGGGACCATCAATGGTTGTTATTATTTAGGTAGCCATTTGGCTAGTGTAGGTTACAGCTTCCACACAGACCTTAGTGAGTTTGGCTAGTAAAGATCTGACAGTTCAAGTTTGAAATGACACAGATAGAGCTGCTCTCGTGCCAAAATTCTATTTTGGAATGGTTTTAACCATTTCACTCCGGGGCAGTTCTAGAGCTGGATCAAACTGCTAATGTCTATAATATAGCAAGACTCCATTAGAAGAAACAACATTACTAAGGTGAGTAATTTTTTCTTCCCCTCTCTCTCTCTCCTTCCAGTTATTATGTTATATATAAATATATAATGTGTACGTTTATATTGTCAGTGCAGTGTTCAGGAATGGATATGACAGCGGTATGCACCTTCCCTGTTTGAGGAAATGATGTCAGAACCCCCTGGTATAAAGGAAACAGTACCGGGGTGGGTGAGGTGAGGGGAAGGGGGGGATTTGGGCTCCAACTGTGCCCTCTGGAAACAATCAGCTGAAAGCTCTCACCCACCACTACGATAAGTGTTGACTTTCCTGTCAGCAAGACAACCTACACAACAATTTAACAGAGAAATTACCCTGTTAAATAAACAGAGAAAAAACAAACAGCTTTTAGTCCTCTCAAATTCAGGTCTGCAATACTCTACAGCAACAGTTCTTAGACTTTGTCACAGTGAGCCTCCCCAAATCCATGGAAAAGATTTTGAGCCTCCCCTAAAAATTGAAATAATCTTGGGGCCCCCTAAAGAAAAATAACATACTGTTCTTTGAGCGGTACACCATGAATATATTGAAACCCTTTAGAGTACTTGGCTTACATTCAGTTCTTTGTCTTATACTGATGTGAAACCTATGAAAAAGAGCTCCTGTGCTCAAAGGTGTTATCTCGAATAACAAAATAAACAAATATTGTTATTCAGCTTATTACTTCTCCTTCCTGCTACTATGTCTTAGCACTTCTATGCTCAACCCTTGTATTTGGGCTGTTCTGCCATCGGCTACAAATTGATCAATTGCCACCACTCATTATTAGTTTATTGTTTGTATTTGTTTGCACTATTGTCTCATGTATATTTCTAGATTGTTTTGCAGTTACCTTTTGAAATGTATTCACTCCCTACCTTTCCTGGGTACACCTGAGATGAGCCTGGCTCACTCACCTTTCTTGTCACCTATTAGTAAATAAATACATTAAATTCACCTACTATTATCCTCTTTCAGTTTGCTTAATCTCTTCACACAAAATATATAAAACCCAAAATTTTAATACAGTACTTTTCAGACTTGCTTGAGCCTCCCTGGAACAGGTTGGGGCCTCCCCAGGGAGGCTGGCCTCACCATTTGAGAACCCCTGCTCTACAGTCAAAGTTCACCTTTGTACCATTTCAGCTTATCATGAGCCAGTACTTTCCTTGTCACTGGCTCACTTACCTATGGTTAAGAGGTTTTTTAAGGGAATTCTGCATACCAGACCTCCTAGCAGGTGTCCAGTCGCAGCCTGGGACATTAATCTTGTACTAGACATGCTCACTCGAAAGCCTTTCGAGCCTCTAGCTACCTGTGAGCTGAAATTTCTCACTTGGAAAACTGCCTTCCTGGTGGCCATTACCTCAGCCTGCAGGGTCTCTGAGATACATGCCTTGGTCACAGACCCTCTGTATACTGTGTTTCATAAAGACAAAGTAGTTCTTAGGACCCATCCTAAGTTTCTCCCTAAGGTTGTTTCAGAAATTCCTCTAAACCAACCTTTGGTCCTTCCTACTTACTTTGTGAACTTCCAAAATGAATGAGAGCATTCCCTTCATTCTTTGGACATCAAAAGAGCTCTGCGTTTCTATTGAGATAGAACAAAAAAAATTTGCAAAGCTCAACAACTGTTTGTTTCATTCAGCGAGAACCGGCTGAGTTAACCTGTCGCCATCAGATGCATTTCAGCAAGGCTGGCGGCATGCATTCGCCACTGTTATTCCATGGTGCAGGTTAAGCTGGAGGGCAGATTGTACGTTCACTCTACTAGAGCAGTCGCGGCATCCCTGGCGGAAATTCGCAGTGTGCCCAGTGCTGATATTTGCAATGCGGCTACCTGGAGTTCAGTGCATACTTTCATCAAGCACTATGCCCTGGATGTGCATGCCAGGCGACATATTGTGTTTGGCAGAACCATCCTTAATGGACTTCTGTTCTAAATTGGTGAGCTGTTGGTCTCTCCTGCCGCCCTCTTGGGGGATTATTAGCTCGAGTGGTGGAGACTTTATGTCCAGGAAGATATGGAAATTACGTACTTACCGTAATTCTTGATCTTCTTAGACGAAGTCTCCACCACTCATTCACACGCCCACCCACCATCCCCCGAGCTCACCTCTGTTGTTGGTCTTCACTCCCTCAGTCTTAAGGCTGTGAAGACTTCTTTATTGACCCTTCTTATACGGGTCTTCCGGACTATCTTATGTCTGGTTTTTGTTAGGCTATCCTTCTAGGTTAGTTACGCTGCACCTCCATGGAAAAAAAGGTACTGAGGCAGTTGGAGGGTCAACGCCAAGATAGTCTTTGCCGCACGAGCCGAGGCTCATGGCGCTGCTCATCATGGCTCCATCTCTGGCGCCGACCCTCCTACAGAAAAGTTTGCTCTCACTGGGTCCTAGCGCTTCCAGTGTAGATCCCATCAGTGTGAATGAGTGGTGGAGACTTCGTCCAAGAAGATCAAGAATTACAGTAGGTACGAAATTTTCATTTTTTGTATGTTTATGTATTAATTGTTTTGGTGGTATACCAGTCTCCACAAGTTAATACAGGCATGTACCTTTCTTCTGCTACATAATTGTTGTTCATGCCCAAATCAGAGATTTGCAGTGGGATTTTAATTTCAGAGTTGCTTGTTTTTGTTTAATGCCTCTTCTCTCAGATCTTCACCCATCTGCGAGCTCCGCCTCATCATCTGCCTTCTCTGGTATTTGCCTCCCTCACGGGGAGAGCCATCATCAGAGATGGATAGCTCCCCTTGAGTGTTCTTTAATCCAGTTTACCTCGGTAAGTATTATGGGTCCTATGAAGGAAGTCTGCATCAGCCTGTTGCATTCGGGGTTATTTCCATCATCTTCCTCCACACCGCTAAGGTTGCCACCACTCTATGATGTCGTGGGTCCCCAGCTGCACTGCCACCTGTGGCCACCTAGGTGGCAGTATTGCAGCATAAACCAGCAAACCCACCCCACCCCCTGTAGGATGAGAGCGTCTTGTAGGACGCTTAGTCCTTTTATCCTTCAGCCTGCTCCCGGTGATCCAGGCTTCATTTCTAACCTGGATTGCCGGTATCACATGCAGTAACACTACCATTGCGCTGGCGGGCTGGTCCCTCATACTTTTCACTTTCAGCTCTAAAAAGATGAATGCAGTGCAGGGTCAAGTGCACTGAAATGTAATTAGGTGAAATGCATTGTGGGAACCAAACCCCATTGTGGGCAGACATGGTGCCAGAGAGGTGGAAAAAGTTGAGCATGTCTTAATAAATGAAGCAAAAATGAGCAACTTTAAAATTCATATACCACTGCAGATCATTAAATCTGGGATTGGTGATGGAGTATGCAGCAGCACTGCAATATGAGCCTTCCCCTTATTATAGTATCATTGTAGACATAGCTGTCATACCAGGTTTTCCTGTTTCTTGAGCTTTTTATGGCGGTACTTAACTGCCACCAAGATATCCTTGTGCCATTCTTTCATGACCACTGAGTTAGTGCCATGCGTCTATTGTTTTTCCCCTCTCATGGTAGACACTGGCCTGGGAAGCAACATCCCACCCCCCAACAGAGTTTTGTGATTGCTGGAGAACTGCAAATGAATACCCGTGTGCTGGGCTAATCACACACACACACACACGGCCTTTACTGGCCTCAGGTGATAGTCCCAGGATGATATCAGCACAGGGCAGAATTTTCCCAGAGTCAGAAAGACACAGATGTTTGGATGAAATGGGGGTTATTTTTGAAACTGGGTCTCGTTTATAACAATTGGTCGCAATTTGTTAGTGGGTGGTCAGCTGCATCCATGTACAGTATGCATATGGGGAAATGCGTCCCAGGCCCCCTGTGCCCATCAGTATGACATTGTTTCCAGATGTAATGGGGCCAGTATAGCCCCTTTGAAAATTTCCAGGGTCTCAAGGCTTTGGAATGCCTCATCCAGCACAGTATTGCAATCGGCTACCACTGGAGTTCGAATCAGCACTCTACTGCCACAGTGGACACACTTTTATAAAACCTTAACATATAACGCAAGATATGTAAGATTTCGGGCACCACACTCTTGGTGTTAACAGTGCTGTTGTTTGCCACAATAATCCTTTGTTTACTTTGGAAATGCATTTAAAAAACAGTAAAAACTAAGCAATATGTATATTGTCATGCTTTCTTTGGATTTCAGAGATATTGACAGATAATATTTCAAACCAAGTACTGTTACAGAATAGGTTCTTTACCTGATATCACGAACAGGGATCAGCTGTTGTAGGGCCCACTGTGATACCGAGGTTAAGTGTAGCTATATAGACCTATACTTAACCTTGGTATCACTGCAGGACTGCCAACACATGAATTGGAGCTTTTAAAAGATAATAAACCTGTTACCTGTTTCCTGCTGTTGAGGTTCCCATGTCTGATCCCTGTTCCTGATGTCAGTCAGGGGATTGTGGGAGGTTACCTGAGTAGCAACATGCCTACCATGTCAGGTGGGGGAGCCGGCAAGATTAACCAGATAAAGAGTATTTATTTTTTTTAACTCTCTTTTATACTCCGGACACCCGAGGAACTCTCTCCAGCTACCTGCCATGATCCGACTCTACCTCGCAGTCTGAAACTCACCATTACCAGGCCACTCCAGCCCAGCGGATCCCTCGGCTCTGAGCCCTCCCGAGGTGGGGCGGGCTGCCTTACCCCCTGGCGCTCTGTAATCCAATGTGCCGGGCCTGGAGTCGGGGAGCAGCCCTGGATGATGAGCCTGACAGTGGGAGTGTGGCCGAGGCATAGGAGGCGCCTTTGCCTATCCCCAAGGCCAGAGATTTTTCCTTCTTTTAACCGCCCCAGGAGCACAGCCGTGCAGTGACATCAGCACGGCTGCCATGGGCATCCGCCACACTCCTCCCACACATTTGCTGCTCCTGCACTAGTAGTACTCCTGGTCTCCACCGGAGATTTCTACTGTGCCGGAGAGTCCTGAATCCCTACCCCGGGAGAGGAGAGTAGTCCTCCAGACCCTTGATCCTGTCCCTTCCCTGCTGACCCCCAGTGCCCAGGCTCATTCCTGAACCCTGGTCGCTGGCGTGGTGCAAGCTGTGGCATCCAGCACTTCAACCCTCAGCACCACTGGGCTGGCAGATAAAGAGTATTTTAAAATAAAATAGGATGAAACTATTAAAGTAAGGTGTGACTCAGAAGCCCTCTCACACAATAGGTGCAGTGCAGCTACGTGGATGTTCCCTTTAACAGTGTACATTGCTCTTCAGCTTCCATTTACAGAAGTTGGTAGATCATATAGATGACATTGGCCAAAAACATCATAAAGTCTGAGCAGAAGCTGATGGTGCCAGCCACCTTATTTTTTGACTAGGAAGTGCGTAGGAATTTTCTGCATCTCCGATGGGATCTGCAGAGTCACTTTAATTCAATGTGGGTGAGGAAGTAGTTGAATAATAGTCCAACAGACAATAGAAGCAAGGACAGTCTATAACTGTTTCCTTAATTTAACGTGTGATTCACAGCCTGAACACTGTGGAACAAGTGCTTTTGTTTCTTAGAACAGTCACTGAGTGTACAGAATTTGTTTTTTTGACAGAGAAGGTTCAGCAAACATATAAGGGTGGCTCTGCTGGCTACCAGCATTATATACAATCCTGAGGCAGCTCATTAAGACAGTACAGAACTCTGAAGCCTGTGACCTGCATATACTGTAGGGCAATTTCTAGTTGTTGAAGAGGGCCTGTGTGGGTGCAAACTGATTTAGGATACAAAATAGGTAGAGGAGTAAGAGAGCTGTCTATGGCGCCGGTTCTGTGTAGGCCGGCTGAGAGTGGCTGTATCACAGAGGTGAGGAATGTGCTCATGGTGGGGGAGCTACCATGTACAGCTGAATAGCACCACTGAAACTGGTTCTTTAATGGGACTTGGCATCTGTGTGTGAGATAACATCGTTACCACCAGAGCGTGGGGGACAGAGAGATAAACCGGCAGAGCAGAGTAGGAGTGTTAGGATGCCTGATAGGTTGTAAAGTGTACAGCAGAAGAGAAAGTAAACAACGGTTTTCATTTTTTTTTTCATTAAATACCCTAGGATTTGAAATTTGCTTATCTGAATTGCCTCTTTATGGCAGTTTAAGTAATAAGGCACGAACAGGGGTCACATTAACTGTCTAATGTTAATCACCCTGTGACTCCTGCCATATGTCCCAAGTGGGTTAGTTACCTGACTAGAAATGTCACCTCTGGTAGTGCCTTGCTGCTGTTATGAAAATTGTGTGGAGTAAAAGATATACATTAGCATTCATTTGTTTGATTTTCTGTCATAAGTCTTTGCAGGTACATTAGCAAAAGATTAACATACGTCTCTTGGAAGGTGCGAAACCAATTAGGAGGCTGTATTCTGTAACCCCTCTGTACAGCTGCATGGGTGGAGCCCTGCAGATGTTTTGCTAGGAAAGGAGAAAAGGAACTATGGAAGCACGTGACCGGTTTCAAGCACTGTGGATTTCCACAGTGCTGTGGTCAGTGCTGTAGCGTTGTTTCTCACCCCAGGAATCCCTCTGTATGCTTGACATTCATGACGTGCTTGATGTTTCAGGGAGTTAGGGAAGATCTGCAGGAAGGAAGCAAGTTTGCTGGCCATCTCAGAGGTGATACCAATACCCACGGCCAGCACAGCCAGGAAAAGAAGAATAGAGGACTTTAATGACTGGCCGAGGAAATGGTTTAGAGAGGAGACGTTCATCTGTATTGGGGACTGGGAGGAGACCTGGTCAAACAAAGCACTCTTTTGACCACGCAGGCTACACCTCAGTAGGGAGGATTCTAGGGTACTCAGGGACAAACTGGAGGAATACATAACCACTACCCTTAATTTAAATTGCTGGGGGGGGCATCATGCATGCAGTCCCAAAGACTCAGAAGAGGAGGTCAGCAGTGACCCCCCCTCCCCCCACAGTGGTGGAAAAGGTGTGGAGGAAGGAAGTGTGAGAAAACAGCAAAGGATGGAGGGGTGAGGAACACATAACTAGGGTAGTTGGGGGGGGTGCACACAGAGGGGAGAAATGTGAAGAGAAGAATAGACTGAAGGGAAGGAAGGTCAAATTCTAGGTGGAGGGTGGTGTCTCTGAATGCGCTGAGTCTTGGAAATAAGCTGGACGACTTGCAGGCACTATTAGCAGACAGCAGGGTGGACATAGCGGCAGTAACCAAGACTTGGGCAACACCACACCATGACTGACACCTTGCAATCCCTGGATACAAACTATTCAGGAGGGACAGGGTAGTCTGAAATGGGGTAGGGATGGCAGTTTACATCAGGGAAGGAATAACTTGCACAAGGGAGGAATCAGGAAGGGAAGGTGGAAGCATTATGGGTTCAGTTACAGTCCAATAGAAGTAGAAAGGTGAGGTTGGGGGGGGTTTACAGACCACCTAACCAAAATGAGGAGAGGGACAGGGAACTGAGCTCGCATATATTGGAAGCTGCAGGGAAATAAGTGGTAATTGTGGGGGACTTCATCCTGCCCAAGGTGGACTGGAGTGTACCCTCCACAACATGTGCTAGGAGTCAGGTGATCCTGGAGGGACTGTAAAATGGGTTCCTGACTCAGAGCATCACAGAACCAACAAGAGCAGGAGGGGCAATTCTTGATCTAGTGCTCATAAATGTAGAGCATATATAGGAAATAATGGTCAGGGAGCTCCTGGGTGGGAGTGACCATTGCACGGTGCGGTTCAGTTTGATATAGGCAGGGAAAGCATCCTAAGACCAAAATCTTGGATTTTAGGAGTGCGGACTTCAGGAAGATGGGTGAAGTGCTAAGGAGCCACCTGGCGGGCATCAGAGCAGATATGGGGGTGGACCAAAGGTGGTTCATCATTAAGGAAGGAATGCTGGTTGCCACAGAGGAGTGCGTTAAGCTCAGGGGGAAGAACACAAGGGCCAAAGTGCCCATCTGGTTCAGTTCTGGGGTCTCCCAGGCAGTAAGGGAAAAGAGGTTAGCCTATTTATTTATTAATTAAATTTTGGTGACTGGGTAAGCCCACTGAGTCCCGGAGGTCCTTTTTTCAGGGACGACCAGGGATTACACAGCGTAAGAGAATAAAACAGTGTGACAGCATTAATTCAGGTTACAGGTATCACAACAACACAGTCACGATGGCAATACAGGAACATAACAGCACATATGGAATAAATAGGTTGATCAACAGTGATGATAAATAGTACATATTTGAGAAGTTTAACACTAGAGGAGGATAGGACCTGGTTAGTCATTTATCAGTGGGGTCCTTTCGGGAGCCGGTGCAATGGCAAGTACTGACTTCCACCAGGTGGGCCTTAAGCCTGGTGTAGAAGGTTTTGATAGGGGGAGCTTCCTGCACCCTGGGAGGGAGTAGTTTCCACAGGGTGGGAGCAAAAGACATACCGCCTGCCTTGGTTCTAACCCTGGGGACATCTAGGAGAGTTCGGCCTGTTGTGCGGAGGAGCCGGGGATTATTGGTCTTTAGAGCAACGAGTCCCGAGAGACTGGGGGGAGGGGGGCCAACTAACTTGTAGTCTAGGCCAAGCAGAGGGTACTGGAGGCGAGCATCCAGTGAGGGCCAGTTTAAAAAGGATAGGGAGTCACAGAGGTGATCCCTAGGGTTGGTCTGGGAGGCGAAGCGAACCCCATTATTGTAAAGTACCTGAAGTCTGTTCCTCTCCAGCTTCCCCAGTCCTTGCACGACTGGGGCGACATATGTGAGACTCGGGAGGAGGACGCTGGTGGCGATAGAGAGCCTGGCTTCGGTTACGAGCTGGTCTTTCAGTCGGTAGAGGGTGCCTAGTTTCCCATGTAACGTTTTGGTGACTTGGTCCATGTGATTCTTCAGGGTGAGACCCTGGTCCAGGCTAAGGCCGAGGTATTTCAGGGAGGGCACTACTTCTAGGCAGTTGCCAGACGTAGAGGTAAATTGTAGCTGTTGTTTTCTGTGCTGACCAAGGGATCTAGGATCAAACAGCATTGCCCTAGTTTTGTCCGTGTTGAGGACCATTCTATTCCCGATGAACCAGTGCTCAAGTGACCGGAGGTCATCTTGGAGTAAGGGGCTAAGGCCTTCCAGATTGGCAGTGGAACGGTAGATGACAGCTTCATCCGCGTACTGGACAACAGAGCTCCTGCCGCAGTGGTCAGATAGTTCATTAGTGAACAGGGAGAAGAGGAGGGGGCCGAGTATCGACCCTTGAGGCACCCCCTCTTTTAGTGGAAGTGGCCCAGATATGGCATCCTTCCACTTTACCCTCTGCGTGCAGCCAGTTGAGTAACTTTCAAACCGCTTTAGAGCATGGCAGTCTAGGCCTATATTGTTCAGCTTAGCTAGTAGTAGGTTGTTGTGAACCAGGTCGAAGGCCTTGGAAAGGTCTATGAAGAACGCACCAGTAGGGGTAGCCTTGTCCAGATCTCTGAGTACATCTGTTGCAAATTTGGTCAGTGCAGCATCAGTCCCATGCCCGGTTATGAAACCGTGTTGGGAGAGTGCCAGGATTTTATGGACCTCCAAGTAGTCGAGGAGTTGCCCATAGATCAGCTTTTCCTGGATTTTTGACAGGATGCAGAGCAGGAAGATTGGTCTGTGGTTGCCAGTAGACTCCCAGCGGCTGCCCTTGTGGATTGGGACCACATGGGCCTGTTTCCACTGTTCAGGGACTGCACCCTCCTTCAAAGAGCAGTTAATAAGCCAGGTTAGGGGTCTGACCAGGGCCGGGGCCCCGTCCTTCAGCAACCTGGGGTGAATCCCATCGGGTCCCCCCCGAACCCGAGGTTTTTAGAGTCTTAAGTAGTAAGAGAACCTCTTTAAGCTTGACTAGCCATAGATGAAAGGATGGGCAGTCGAGAGCAGGGGGAACCCATGTGCTAGGTTCTGTGTTGAGGGGAGGTAGGCCAGCCTTGTACGAGTCAAAGTTAGTGAAGTGATGGTTTAGTGAGGTGATGATTGTATAGAAAATCCAGGAAGACCAAGAGAGGTGGATAGGGAAAATTACCTAAGGTTGGCTAGTGAGTCAAGTAAAGAAGTCTGGTGAGCTAAGGCACAAAAGCAGCTGCAGATAGCTAAAGGAAATAAGGGGGAAGAATGCCTTCTTTCGCTATATACAGTATGTGAGAAAAGGGACAAGGAGGACGGGATTGTTAGGCTTAAGAAAGGGGAAGAGTGGGTGGAGGATAACCAGGGGGGGGGGCTGGGGTACTAATGAATGCTTCTGTTACATCTTCACCAGAGAGAAGGACAGACCAGTGTCTTTTTGGGGGGTGAAAACACAGATGTAGTGATAGAGGAGAATAGAGTGAGGGAGGGGCTGCTACCATCGAAGGTGGACAAATCACCAGGCCTGGACAGAGTAAATCCAAGGGTACTAAAGGAACTGGCAGGCCTGTTTAATAGTTCACTAGAGTCAGGCATGGTACCGCAGGACTTGAGAACAGCATATGTGTTGCCCTCCACAGAAGCGGTCCCAAGGATGACCCAGGGAATGACAGACCAGTCAGTCTGGCCTCAATCTTGCGCAAGCTAGTGGAGACCACACTTAAGGAAAGGTTAATAGAATATCTAAAGGAGCATGTTCTCCAGGATGCGAGGCAGCACGGGTTCATGTGGGGAGTGGAGGGATCATGTCAGACTGATCTGATTGACTTCTTTGACTGGGTCATTAAGACAGACCGGGGCCAAGCAGTAGACACCCTCTATCTGGATTTTAGTAAGGCCTTTGACTCTGTGTCCCACAAAAGGTTGATAAGGAAGTTGAAGGATATCGGGTTTGGGGATAAGATATCAAGATGGGTGGAAAACTGGCTGAGAGACAGAACCCAGAGGGTGGTTGTGGGGGAGAGAGCTATCTGGCACCAGAGAGGTCACCAGTGGAGTCCCACAGGGCTCTGTGCTGGGACTGCTGCTGTTCAGTGTCTTCATCAGTGACATTGGGGATGGCATTAAGGACAAAATATGCTTATTCATGGATGACACCAAGCTCTGCGGGAAAGTGGACACAGCTGAAGGGTTGTAGGGCGTACAGGATGATCTGGAAAAGCTGGGGAGGTGGTCCGGGATCTGGCAGCTTGGTTTCAATGCTAAGAAATGCAAAGTTATGCACATTGGAGACAAGAATCCCAGAGATGAGGTACTACCTGGCTGGAGTCAGGTATCTGCATCAGAGGAGGAGAAGGACCTCGGGTGATGATCACACTAGTGACCTGAAGCTCTCACATGCAGCGCAAGAAGGCAGCAGCAAGGGCAAACGATGCTGGGATGCATAGCTAGGGGGATCAGTAGTAGGGGAGAGGAGGTTATGCACAGGTCACTGGTGAAGCCACATCTAGAGTATGGCGTTCAGTACTGGTGCCCACACTTCAGAAAGGACATTAACCTGCTGGAGAAGGTCCAGAGGAGGGCTGCAAAGATGATAGCGGGTCAGCAGGGTAAGGCATTCGAGGAGAGGTTGAGGGCATTGAACATGTACTCCCTGGAGGACAGGAGAGAGAGAGGGGGACATGATTGGGACCTTCAAGTACTTCAAAGGGATAAATGAGGTGGATAATGAGGATCTCTTTAAGCTGAGTGGCAACCATAACACAAGGTGGCACAGTCTTAAGCTGGAGGGGGCGTTAACCATACAAAGATCTTGTTACACATTTAAGCATCCAAAAGCTGTGACATCATAGTCATGTGACTCTTAACATAATACACTCTGTAGACAACACCTTCAACCTTGCTTTCACCGACCTCCGTAATGTCCTCCTCACCAACCCTGCTGCTCCTTCACAGACCACAGTGCATCCCCTTTTTCACTTCAGCCTCAATCTGAAACTAATCTCTCTCTCCCTGGAAGAAATCCTGTCTCCCTTACCCATATCCTCAACCTGTCCCCTCCGGTTCGCAGTATTCCCTCAGAAATGGAAAGCTGCAGTAATTATCCCTGTGCACAAGAGCGGAAATCGGGCCATGCCCAAGAACTATAGACCCATCTCTATACTTCCACCACTCTCGAAGGCCCTGGAACGAATTGTCACGGACCAACTTGTCGAATACCTGGACAAACATAAGCTTCTGTGCCCTGGGCATCATGGCTTTAGGGCAGGGCACAGCACCATTACAGCCCTCCTGGAATTCACAGGCTTCATCCATAAATTTCTCGATCTTGGACAGCTTGCTGGGGCAATCTATGTTTATCTAACAAAGGCCTTTTATACAGTCAGTCATGCCCTCCTAGTTGACCAACTCACTGCTACAGGCCTTGCCCCTGAGGTGGTTGTATGGTTTTGCGGTTACCTGCACTGCCGCTCCCAGCAAGTTAGGATAGGTACTGTCCTCTCAGACAGCAAACCTCTCTGCTCAGGCATTCCACAGGGGTCAATACTGGGTCCCCTCCTATTCGGCTTATTCTCGTATTTCCTCCCCTAAGCCAGTCAAGGCTGCATCCTCCTTTATGCAGATGATACGGTTGTCTTCTCAAATGGTTCAGACCCCAGTGCCCTTGAGCAGCAACTACAGAGCGACTTCACCAGTGTAGAGATGTGGTTCAAAGATCATAAATTGATAATGAACTACAAGAAAACAAACACCATGCTGTTTTCCAGCTCTGTAAACAAACACAAAAGCTACCCACTATCAATATGCAGTAGTGGCGGGGTTTCCCTTGAACTTGTTCAACACTTTAAATACCTCGGTATCACTATTGACAACTCCTCCTATACTCTGCACATTGACAACACAACCAAAGCTATTAACAAGCGCATAGGGCTACTTTATCGTCACAAGCATAGCCTCTCCCCTGATGCCCTCAGCATAGCTGTTCACTGTTCTGTGGGTCCCATGGTGGACTATGGGCTGCCTGTATATGGTTCTGCCACAGATACTGCTCTCCGACGCATAACAGCTGCACTCAACAAAGCCTGCCGGCTCACCTTAGGTGCGCACCAACTGACTCACACCTGTGATCTCTATGCCAGGGCACACTGGCGCACCCTCAATGGCCGACTAAAATATCAATCCTGCCTTCAGGCCAAAAAGATCTGCCTTGGTCAGCTACTGCCAGGGTCCAACAACTTCTGGTTTCCAGCAGTAGTCCACAGCACACCCATAACTCTGAACACCAGTCCTTCCTAACTCCGAAATGTCAAACATCTCAAGGACAAAGGTCCTTTGCTTCCCGTGCACTGCTGTGGTTCAGCTCCCTCCAGGAGAACATTGCGCGCCTGCCCACACTGGGTACTTTCAAAACAAACTTGAAGCTCCTTATGATACGTGAATCTCGATGTGCCGACCATCGCTTTCACCACCTTTCAACCCCCCATCACTACTTCCATCCCCTGTCCCCGAAACCCTTCCCTCTCTTTCCAGAGTAGTCCCTCCTGCTCCCCCCACACACCTAGCATCCTCTCCCTCTGCTACCAGTCTGATATTGTGCTCTTCTTTTGCACAATGCACTTGGGCTCCTCCCCTTCACCCCTTTTTTCTTTTTTCTTTAGCACTTTGCAAGACTCCAAGCAACCTCTTGTTTGCTGTCGACGATCTGGTTTCACCGTTGGGCACTGTAAATTGTCTGTTTTCCTGTGACCTGTACTGTGTTTGATATATAATCCTGTTTGTTTACCTTTGTATAATTTCACCTATCTGTTGTATTGAAATGTCCTGACGTGGAACCTATGTAAAGAGCTCTGAACTCAAATGGTTTTCAGAGTACTGAAATAAATGAATAAATAAAATAAATAAACCATTTAATAATAAAAGTTGGACGTTATACATATTACAAAAAATTTTCTTTTTGCCAGAATATGTCGACACTTTAAGTGAGCCATTTAAATTTAATACACACAAGACTGGTAGTGAAAATTAGACACATGATTTATGGTGTATCCCTAATTGAAGATCCCATTGATAAGTCTTTATAATATAACTTTTTTTGTTAGTGTTGTGGCTCTAGTTTTACTGTGCTCATAACTGCTGCTTCTGTTTTTTGAGCATTGAGGTTTATTAGTAACTTGGAAACTTAGTGTTGACATATTCTGGCAAAAATATGTAAACTTCTTTTTTGTAATATGTATAAAGTCTACCTTTTATTAAGTGGTGATTGTATTATGTTGGTTGCATGTTTATGATGTCACAGCTTTTGGCTGTTTAAATGTGTAACAAGATCTCTGTATGGGTAACGTCCCCTTGAAGGCATGTAGCTGAGGCACTAGGGGCTTTCACGCTGGTGAAAATTGAAACAACGGTTTGTTGTACTTGATGGCTTTTGTGGTTTTTGGGCTTACACACAGGCATTTTATTGTTTAGGCTAGACGCCCTATATTAGCGCACCATCTTCCTTTCGCACAGGTATGGACAGTTTTTTGGAACTCATTATTAAGCTGGAGGGGGGAGGTTTAGATGGGAGATCAGGAAGTACTTCTTCACAGAGAGGGTGGGGGACACTTGGAATGCACTACCAGAAGAGGTGGTCTCATCGAAGACAGTGGGTAGCTTCAAGAGAGGCTGGGATGGGCGTGGGGGAAGGTAAGGATCATGGGTAGGGAGGACGGGAGGAGTGGGGAGGGTGGCAGGGACAGTAGTTTAAGCTGTGGACCCTGCAATACAAGCAGACTAGATAGACCAAATGGCCTTTTGCTGGCTTCTTCAAATGTTCGAAAGACATATGCAGGTTAGACAGCTGGGTTAAGCTGCCTCGGAGATGGTGTATGCTAATGATTTATTTATTTATTTAGCTTTTGTTGACCGGGTAAGTGCACTAGACAAATCCTGCCTATTTTCAGGCACAACCCGGGGGAGGGGGATACAGATGAATGCCAACTGACCTTAAACCAGATTAAGCTGTATAATGATGGAATGGCATTAGCCATTTAGGTTGTAGCTGACGACTGCTGCCTATAGGTGTAGCTGTCAGCTAGTTAGATTCATTTATCCACCTGTCTGAACAAGTTTTCCCAGAGCTCTGTCTTTTTTCTCTAAAGTTGTTTTACTTCTTTGAAGTTCTGCTGCCTTTAGTGTTTTTTATTGTGTTTTTTGGTAGTTTTCCTTTTTTTGTATAATCTTTCTATTAAGTTTCCAACAAAAACACACAGTACAAGAAAGCGACAGACAATACTTAGACACATCCGCACAAAAACAACACATACAACAAAGTGGTACAATCCCTTATTCCTATCAGTTATACATTTAAAGTAAATTGACATCTGATCCATCTATTAAAAAGACAGAGAAATACAGGTGTATAAGTATGAACTTAATGCAAGGTACTGTTATCCCAAATGTAGTTCCAGCATACATCATCTACTTTTTGTCCCCATACCCCTCTGTAGGCCTTTTCTAGTTTTACCCCATGCCTTTTTTTTCCTTAAGTGAGGCCCATTCGCGGGTATTTTCCTCCACTGCACTAAGCGAGGACATGAATGGAGTTCATTCTCTATAGAAGGTCTCCTCCCTATCCCTGAGGATCAAGGTCAGCCTTTCCAGGGTAAGCATCTGAATGCACAGATTACACCATTGCTGAATAGTAGGCACCTCGCAGCTCACCCACGTATTCTGTATGCAGTATCTAGCTAACATCAGGAGTACCCTACCCCGTCTTGGGAGTATTTCCCATTCCCCATCCTCCCCCTGTGTCACACCATATAGGCCCACGATTGGGTCCACACTCACAGGGAAGCCCTCCATGTCTGAAATCTCACCCAGCACCTTACCCCAAAACACTTGTAGCACCTTATATATCCAAAAGCAGTGCATATACATTCCCCTTTCCTCTTTGCACCTACCACACATAGGGGAAATCGATGGGGTTGGGCCTTATATACAACCACAGGTGGATAATAGAGCCAGTGTAAAAATTTATAGACGGCTTCCCTGAATTTGTTACATATCAGTAATCCCCCCCCCATCCCTCCAACAATAATTGCCAGTTCTCTGCTGTGATGCTACGGCCCAAGTCCCTCTCCTATAGCATTTTGACTTTAATGATATAATCTGGATACCCCTGCTTCCCCAGCCTCGCAGCTTTCCAGATAAATCCCTTGGAATCCT
Source organism: Neoceratodus forsteri (assembly GCA_016271365.2). NCBI lineage: Eukaryota > Metazoa > Chordata > Ceratodontiformes > Ceratodontidae > Neoceratodus > Neoceratodus forsteri. Next base: position 456,683,850 of record CM057453.1, on the reverse strand, counting down.
TTTGAGCCAAGTTAATCAAGGCCTCCGTCGATTCCCATCCCTGTGACTGAGCCCTGTTTTGTCCCATTTTTTGTATAAAAGCCTAATCTGCATGTAGCAAAATAATTGACGTCCACCTGTTCTCAGCCCTTTAACAATATCCCCCAGAGAATACAGTACCCCATTCCTCAGAAGGTTTCCTATATACTTTACCCCATTGTGCTCCCATTCTCGAAAGCCTCTGTCCCCCAGGCCTGGCAGAAAAAAAGGATTCCCCACCACCGGAAGCAAGAATGTTTCTTCCCTGATGCCCTTTGTTTTCCGAAGACCTTCCCATGCCTCTGACACCATTAGCACCATCTGATTTATCCCCCCTGATTAAGACAGGCTTTAAAGCCCTTACTATGCAGGTATGCCGATAGCCTACCCTCACATCCCCATTGCTCTAGATCCACCCAACTTGCTACTGCAGGGCGATTCACCCAGTCAGCCATATACCTTTGCTGAATGGAAAGATGATAGTTTGAGATGGCAGGAAAATTGAGCCCTCTCTGTGACGACTCCACCTTTAGCCTCTGAATCTGCGCCCTTGGCCTTTTATCTCGCCAAATAAATCTAGAAAATTATTTCTCCAGTTTATATACATCTCCCCTCACCAATCCCATTGGTAACATCTGCATAGAGTACAATATCCTTGGGAGGACATTCATTTTGAGGAGGTTTATACGTCCCAACCACGAAATAGGTAGCTGTATCCACCGCCTCAAGTCTGCCTCCACTTTTTTAATTAGTGGTGAGTAATTCAACCCATATAAAGATTCAACTGTCTTTCCCACCTGGATTCCAAGATATAGGATGCCCTTCTGAACCACCCTCAATCCCCACTGCTCATCTACCTGCTCTGATTTAGGGAAGCACAACATCTCTGATTTAGAGACGTTGATCTTATACCCCGAAAACACTGCAGAAGAGTTTATCAACTCCAGTGGGGGGGCATTGAGTTCAGGGGCTCCCTCAAAAAAAGGAGCATGTCATCCGCATAAAGGGTCACCTTATGCTCCGTGCCCTCCACCCCCTCAACCCTCAGTACCTCTGAGCATTGTCTAATCGCTGCAGCCAAAGGCTCAATGGCAAGCGCAAATAATAATGGAGAGAGGACAACCCTGCCTTGTTCCTTTGCCCTGCTCAAAATACTCTGTGGAGGACCTATTGACCAGAATGCAGGCCCTGGGTGCACGATACATGGCTGGAACCCACTGAATGTATGCGTCACCCAGACCAAACCGAGCCATAACCTCAAAGAGGTAGTCCCAGTCCACCCTATCATAAGCTTTTTTGGCATCCATGGATAGGACTCATGTTTTCCCCTGCATTCGTCCCGCTCTCCATATCACATTTAGTAGGCGATGCATATTATGATAAGAAGACCTCCCCTTAACAAACCCGGTCTGGTCTGGGTGCACCAACACAGGCAGCAAGTCCTCCAGCTGCATAGCTAACACTTTTGCCAATATTTTTAAGTCACAATTTAGTAGTGAGATTGGTCTGTATGACGCACACACTGCCTCGTCTTTACCTGGTTTGGGATCAGGCAAATCATAGCCTCACCACATGTTCGGGGCAAGCACACGTGTTCCTTCCCCTCTCCCACCTGACAAATTCCAACCAGACCCTCTGCCATCTGGCCTGCCAGTGCTTTATAATATTCCACAGGGAACCCATCAGGGCCACTTGCCTTTCCCCTTTGGAGTTTTCCTATGGCCTTTTATAATTTCTTCCTTCGTGATGGGTTGATTTAATTGTGCCTCCTGGCTCCCATTAAGCTTAGGGAGTACCACCTTATCTAAAAAGATTTTCGCTAAGGAACTCCTATCAGTACCTTCAGCTTGATGTAATCTACTATAAAAGTCCAAAAAACAACTCTCAATTTCCTTCGGTTCCCTCTGCAGTACCCCCATGCTATTCCTAAACCCCAGTATCCTAGTAGGGCACCTACCCCTTTCATAAGTCGTACGAGTAACGGACCCGGTTTATTGGACCACTCAAATACGCTCCATCTACTATAAAACCCCGAAGTTTTTGCTTCCCCTCTTACCAACGCATTCAGTGCTGCCCCTGTGATCATAAGGAGCTGTATAATTTCACCCTTCTCTCCCTGAGCCATATGCTTCTCCAAATCCTTTGTTGTTCAACTTCCATCTTTTTTCCCCCTTTTAACCTTTTTAACCCTAGCCATATAGCCTATAATAGTGCCTCTCATGAAGGCCTTCCCTGCTTCCCAATACGTTCCTCTTGAGACCTCACTTCCCTCATTAGTTTCTTTATACAACTGCCACTGATTCCCCAAGAACTCTCCAAATTCCTTATTATGAAGCATATACGATGGGAACCTCCAGTGTGACAGCCGCTCCCTTTTCCCTCTCATCCGTATTCTGGCTATTACCATGGCGTGGTCTGAAATGTGAACAGGACCGTATGAAACATCTAAGATACGCTCATACCAACCCCGGGGTACATATATGTAATCAATTCGAGACCATGTACCGTGGGGGTGGGAGAAAAATGTAAATTCTTTAGCTCCAGGGCTTAACACCCTCCAGCTATCAATCGTGTCCAAATCAGACAAACCAACCTGCCATTGTTTAAGGCCCTCTGGCATCCGGCCTCTACCCTCAGAGTGGTCCAACACCGGATCCATTGTGCTGTTCATATCACCCGCCAGTATCAGGCTTGGGAATTGCTCCTTTATAAGTTTATCTAAAATTGAGGGGAAAAACTTAGGGTCATACACAGCAGGCACATATAGATTACCTATAGTGATTTGTTCTCCATATAGAGTGCCCACCAGGAAAGTATACCGCCCCTCTTTATGGTCCTTCACCACTCTAGTAATTTTCAATGGCAGGTGTTTGCTCACCAGAATGGCTACCCCCCGTTTCCGAGGGGAGTAGGAGGCCACAACACATTTACCAACCCATCCCCTAGCGAGTTTATGTTCCATATCTGACAGATGGGTCTCCTGGAAAAGTGTTGTCTGTGCTCCCTTTCTTTTAAGAGCTGTGAGCAGCATAGCACGCTTAATTGGGTTACCAACCCCTCACACATTCCAGGAGACCACTGTCAACTCCTTCACCTTAACCATATCCACTCCTTTGTTGGTTCTGCGAATGGGCCTCACTCTTTCCACCCCCTTCCATTAAATCAGCATATTGTATCTTTTGGCATTCAGATGACTTCCATATCAGACTTGCAGTTTGAGTTGCACACATAAAACACACAAACAATCTATAACTAACATAGAAACTTTAATCTTAACACCCTCCCCTCCCCTCCCCCTCCACACCTTCACCAATTATACCTCCCCACCTCCATTAGCCTCCCTTTACATACACCTTACTGTGAAACAACAATATATTAAAACTATTTACAGCCTTCAACCCTGGCATATCCCTATTACCCCCTGATCCTGCCCCCCTTCTATCTCACCCTCATCTCTTCCTCTAATCTCTGTCTCCTGAATCTCTCCTTCCTCCAACCCCTAACACCAACTGCCAGTCAAGCATGAGTGTCTCCCTTCCTTTTGCAGATATTGGTGCCACGTTGCCCCAGGCCGACTACCTTCTATCAACCTTCTTCCCTGGTACATCATCTGCTTGTTATAACCATTTATCACCTATGTATTACAACGCATACGTAAGGATTGAAAGAGCAAGAAGAGCAGCAGAGTAATCCTTACGGAACCCTTGACTGTCAGCCCATTAATATAGATAAAAAAAGAAAAGAAAGACAGCCCTTCCCCTCTTATCGCACTATACATATTATTTTCCTGCCCCTTTAAAAGAAATAAAAAAATATATAATCAGTGCTCTGAGACCAAGGTCCCCTTACTCCAATAAGGACCCTTCTCTTCTTCCACATCGTTCTTGTGGGTGTCCTGCTGGAAGGTGTGGGCCGCTCTCACTTTCGCACTAGCCCCCCACCCCCCGCAGAGTCCGTCTTGAAAACAGCGTGCATGCCAGCTCCTTTAATCTCAGGAGTGGCGCCAAGCAGAGACTTGTAACTGTTCATGTCCATTCATAAATCCTTATTGTATGCATTTCCTGTCCCTTCCGTCCTTCATTAAAACAAAGTCCCGCTACAGGCAGATAAAGGAGCAACCAAATAAACAAATAATCTTCCTCGAAACTGATTCTCCATATTAATGTCATACGACCAGAATCCCACTTTTCAGCTCTTCCCAGATTAGGCCCCACAGTCATAAATCCCACCGCTCTTCAAACACCATCAAACTGGAACTATAAAACTACGATCTTGTAATCTTAGCAAGGGCTCTCACAGACAGATTGATGCCAACTGCCTGGTTCTGTCTCATTATACCCCCAACTTCTTCTGCAATTCTCCCACAAATTTCTCTACTTTTGTAAGCTCCCAAAAGGAATACGTAGCACCTTCATGTCGAATCTTGAGAGTAGCAGGGTATACGAGAAAATTCTCCACCTTCCAGTTCCTCAACTAAGTCATACTAACATACTATTTGCCAGCAGATTAGGCCTTATGGTCTATCGAGTCTGCCCGAACCTTAGATCCTCAGTACGGTTCCGAGGCCCTCCCCTCCCTTGTGTTCCAGAAACCCCTATCATCCATCCCCAACCCCCTGGGACAGGCCATCATCTGATACATCCACTTTCTGTGTCTGTCCCACCCTCTCTTGAAGCCCTCCACTGTGGATCTCTGAACCAGCTCGCCAGGCAGTGCATTCCAAGGGTCCACCACTCTCTCAGTGAAAAACCTTCTCCTCTTTTCCTCCCTCACCCTTCCACCTTCTGACTTCAAACCATGCCCTCTGGTGATGCCTCCCTGCTTTAGTCTAAAGATCCCCTCCATGTTTACCCTATTTATTCCCTTAAGGTACTTGAAGACCTCAGTCATGTCCCCCTGTCTCTCAAGTTCAAGTTTATTGCAGGAAAACTCCATTGAGCAAGCTCATTCACAAGGCGGTCCTGTGACATAAACACTTAAAGTACAAACACAGATAGGTAATAACAGTATATACATGAAATACACGTTACATGATACAGGCTGGATATACATACAAGGGTACCACATAGGGTGACCGCAGGTGGTAAACATTGATATGGAGACAGGAAGAACTTATAGGTCGCATACTGATAAATGAAACATGATGACTGGTGTGATTTGATTTAATCAAATCAAATATACAGTATTTTGGCAGCTAGAACAAACAGTCTACAACTGATATGGGAGGAGGAGAGATTTGATAGAGTAGCAGTGGAGCGTAAGCAAAATAAAGCCAGGAGTAGAAGGGAAGGAAAGCAGTTAATATGACAAATCAATTATACCTTACCAGTGGATAAATATGGCACACATGGGGAAGGAAGAGACTTAATGACAGTTACAGGTGTCTTTTATTTTGGCTGAACTTAGCGATTTGTAGAAGTTTATTGAAACTGTGCTAGTTAGTTTCAATGCGGTTTGTAATTGGTTCCAGATGGAGGGAAGGGCATATGCAGTACACGTTTACCAAAGTCCGCGTCCTTGGTATGTCAAGCATAATAAAGTCAGATTTTCTTAATGGTATGCACTATGTGAGATACTAATAAGGGAAGAGAGATAGCTTGGCAATTTCTGCGGGAGCAGTTTAAGAGTCCATAGCCAGCATGGAGCAGGCGTCTAGTAGTAAGGGATGTCCAACCAACAGCTGCATAAGTCACAGTGGTGCGAACGGTAAGGGAGTTGGTAATGAACCATAACGCACGGTGATAAAGGATGTCCAGTTTACTTAGATTTTCAAGAGTGGTGGAGGAATAGATTACATCGCCATAGCTCCAGTAGTGGGAGAAAAGTGGCCTGTACAAGCTTGTTTCGAGTTTCAAGGGGAAAAGGACCATTTCTGTAGAAGAAACCTAACCTTGCTTTTAACCTTCTAGAGACATCTTCGATGTGGTCACTGAAAGATAATTTATTGTCGATCCAGATACCTAGATATTTAAATTTGGTTACAACTTCCAGAGGCTCGTTTAGCGTGGTGACAATGAAGTCTTGGGCAAGAGTATTGGGGGCCTGTGACAGCACTACTGGGAGAATATCATCGCTTTAGTCTTCTTGGCATTGAGCAGAAGCTTTGCCTTTATTAAATTATGCTCAAGTTGTGGAAGTCCACTGAAGCACTCCCTTGACTTCAGATAACGATGAGCCAGAAGTATACAACACAGTATCATCTGCAAAAAGTGCAGATTGGATGTAGATATGTTAGCATCTAAGTCATTGATGTACAGAGAAAACAAGATAGGGCCTAAGATGGATCCTTGGGGACTCCTCTTGCAACTGGCAGGCAGCGAAAAAAAACCTTCTGCCTTTACTTTTGGAATCTTCCAGTTAGGTAGCTAGAGAACCACTGGGTGGTATGGTAGTGGTACCAACTTTGCAAGGCAATTGACTAATAGTTTGTGATCAACAGTATCAAAAGCTTTGCTGAGGTCCAAAAGACTGCACCAGTTACCTTCTTAGCATCTACAGCAGAGATCCAATCATTGGTTACTTTTCTAGTGCAGTGATTGTGCTATGATTAGTCCGGAAGCCAGACTGAGCTGGGTTAATGAGAGAGAAGGTTTCAAGTGAGATTTTAACTGAATATGGATCAGTTTTTCGAGAACTTTAGAAAGGATAGGCAATATGGAGATAGGCCTATAGTTGTTTACATCGCATGGGTCACCAGATTGAAATAGGGAGGATATGTGCTGATTTCCAGCAGGGCGGCACAGCAGCAGATGTAATGGAAAGATTGAAGATGTGGAGAATTGGGGCAGTGAGATGGGCATAGCCTACCTTAGGAAAAGGGTTCCAAGCCATCGTCCCTGCGCTTTTTGGTGTCTAAGTTAAGAAAGAATCTTCTACTTCTTTATAAGTTATCTCGCGCAGTTGGAAGGGACTGGGTGCAGGACTAGATGTGACGTGGAGGGGTATGCTGGCTCACGCAGCACCAGCATAAGGTGGCGAGTCAAAGCTAATCCAGCTGTGGCAAAGTGGGAGTTAAGTTCCTCCAGGATTAGGGACTTGTTTTCCACAATCTTGCCACTGCGACTTATCTTTGTTGGGACAGAGGGGCCATGGGCATCCCTTCTGTAGCTTTGATAGTCTTCCATATTTTATGAGGGTTACCTTTAGCTTGTTCGAGAGTAGAAATATAATAGTTAGCTTTAGTAGAGCCAAGTTTTTCACACAGTTATTCCTGGCTGTTCTAAAGGCCTGCCAATCCGAAGATTCTTTGGAATGTCTAGCTTTAGCCCAGAGCTTATCTCGAGCTATAAGGGCTGCCTTGAGATCCGAGGTGAACCAGGGATTGGAATTGTTCCGTACCCTTATTTTGATGAAAGGGGCATGCTTATTTATTATTGTAGTGAGTTTGTCATTAAGGATGCAAGCTGCCTTGTTGACATCTTTGGCTAGGTAAAGATCTTGCCATCTGATCATGCTCAGGTCAGATAGGAAGTTTACTGCACTGAATTTATGAAAGGATCTTTTTGTTATAAAGATGGGTTGCGCCGGCCTTAATTTGAGATCTTATGCAAGCAACAATTCCATGATCGTCATGTCGATTGTGACAACTGCCAAATGAGATATTTTGTGTGGATGGGTGGTTAGTACCACATCTAGATGGAACTGTTGGCAGTATTTAGAGTGTTGTTCCTAGTAGGTTCTCTGACTAATTGCCCAAGACCTAGCTCGTCACAAAGGGATTTGAGGCCATGTGATTTAGGTGACAGCCAGTCCATATTTAGATCTCCTAGAAATATTGTTTCAGTTTTTGCATCTACGAACATGCATTTCAAAAGATTAAGGACTTCATCACCACCAGACAGGGGTCTATAGCCACCTAGGTTAGTGATACATTCCGAGGAGGGGAGATGAAGGCTCAGCGAAACTAACTCAAATTCCTTGGCTAGAGATTTGCAACTAATATTGGTGACCAAGTACTTAGATTTGGCATAGATAACCACACCCCCGCCTCTAGACTCTCTATCTGCTCTAAATAAATTGTAGCCCTGCAGTGATATTTGTTGATCAGTGTTCGTCTTTTTTAACCACGACTCAGTAATTATGATAAGGTCTGGGTTAACGTGTGCAGCCCAGGCTTGCAGCTGTACAAGTTTTTTAGGCAGGCTTAAAATGTTGACCATCATCATTTTGAGACCTGTGGCCTCAGCAAAATCGATAGGCGAGGTAAGTTGTGTGTGGGGGGGGGCAGGGTTGACCTCCACATTTCCTGAGCAGAGAAGAAGCAGAAGTATAACTTTCTTTAAGGAGCTTATAAGAATGGAGACTGCTTTTTATTTCTTTTTGCGCAACCCATATCATGCTGCGCAAGAGGCGCGCACTGTAATGACAGTTGATTGTGATCAATGTAAGTGCTTGGGTAGACATAGGTGAGGACAGTAGCAAAGGGGTGTAGGCTAACCGGGGGGAATAGGCTAAAAGGGGAGAGGAGAATGACAGAGTGTCTGCACGGTAGACTGTTATAAAATTAGGTATTGATAAGGTACATTGGAGAACTGAATTGCATTGAGGTACTTCGAATTGCACTGTATTGCTGAAAACTCTGCACCATAGGAGCAATAAAAACACAATAAGGAGAGCCATGGTCCCAGATTGAGTGGTCTCGTGATCTGTATTAGTGCAATATTTTCTAGGCAAGAAATTTGCCCACCTAGGTACCCATTTAAAACCTAGATGAGAAAATACAGCAGAAAGGGGAACAAGGAGATCAGGAGCAGCTTAGTTAGTGGCCATCCACCCTTCAGACTCAAGTCCTCTTGTAGCAGAACCGGGAAAGAAGTAGAATGATAATGCAGGCCATATTGCCCACGAAAGAATACAGTGATTTATGTAGCAGACCAAGAATCCCTCTAGTGGCAGGTCTGTATAACCTGCTAATGGAAAACTAGCCACTAAAAAAAAAAGTAGTTAGACTCATCGGAGCCAAGGCAGAGTGCTTGGATGGTGGGGTGGGGGGCTGCAGGAATAGCAGTCAGACAGAAGAGGTGTAAGCAATTTAAAACAGTAGTAGAAATTACAATCCAGCTAATACAGTAGAAAAACTCCTAATACAGTAGAAATGTGCTTACTTCTATGGAAAGTCTAACAAAGTGCCAGGTGTCTATAGCAGGGGAAAACTGCCAATCAGAGTGGGTTTGCTGGAAGCACCCGTGTTCCGATTGGCTACGCTGTCCCGTACCTTCCAAGGAGCTGCAGGCGGGTGTCCTGGTCTTGGTCGGTGGCTGGCTGGGTGCCGGCCGACCGTGGGTGAGCTAGAACAGCCCTGTTCAGGGACAAGCAGCTTCCAAGGAGCTGCAGGCGGGTGTCCTGGTCTTGGTCGGTGGCTGGCTGGGTGCCGGCCGACCGTGGGTGAGCTGGAACAGCCCTGTTCAGGGACAAGCAGCTTCCAAGGAGCTGCAGGCGGGTGTCCTGGTCTTGGTCGGTGGCTGGCTGGGTGCCGGCTCCTCTCCTCCAATGAAAACTGGCAGAGCTCCTCAAGTCTGTCCTCATACGTCAAATCCCCTAGCCCTCGTATCATCTTAGTTGCCCTCCTCTGTACCCTCTCCAGGAGCTGTATGTCCCTCTTCAAGTGTGGTCGCCAGTACTGTACACAGTACTCAAGGTGTGGTCTAACCAGTCCATTGTACAGCGGCAGAATCACTTCCTTGCTCCTAGAGGTGATCCCCCTTACGATGCATCCCAACATCCTGTTTGCCTTGCTAGCCGCTCTCCTGCACTGCTCAGAGTTATTCATACATGCATCCACCATGACCCCTAGGTCTTTTCCCCTATTGAGGCCTCCAGCACTCACCCTCCCAGGGTGTACCTGTGTTTAGGGTTTCCCCGCCCAAGATGCAACACCTTGCACTTGGTGATATTGAAATTTAATTTCCATGTGTGAGCCCAGCTTTCCAGGGTGTCCAGGTCCCCTTGCAGGGCCAACCTCCCTCTTCTCCCTCAACTACTGCTGCCATCTTGGAGTCATCAGCAAAGAGACTCATTTCACACCCTATACCCTCCCTGATGTCCGATATGTATGCATTAAACAGGATTGGACCCAGGACCGAGCCCTGCGGTACCCCACTACCAACCTCTCTATGGTTCGAGAGCTCCCCAAAGACCACTACTCTCTGGGTGCGTCCAGCTAGCCAGTTTTCAATCCATCTGACCATCAAAGGGCCTACTCCTAACCCCATCAGTTTCTCCACCAGACCATTGTGGGGTACAGAGTCAAATGCCTTGCTGAAGTCCAAATAATACATCCACAGGCTTTCCCTGTCCATTTCTGATGTTACCCATCGTAGAACTCCACAAGATTGGTTTGACATGATCTACCTGGCACAAACCCATGTTGCCGACTATCCAGACCTCCACGTCCTCCAAGTACACCCCCAATCGTTCCTTTAGTATTCTCTCCATTAATTTTCCCACCACCGAGGTCAGGACTGATGGGTCTGTGTTACCTGGTCTTCCTCGACTTCCTTTATGGATTGGCACCACATGTGCCTCTCGCCAATCCGTAGGTACCCTCCCTGTCTCAAGTGACCTGTTGAAGAGCTCCGCCTGGGGTGCAGCAAGTATGTCCGCCAATTCCCATAGTACTCTTGGATGAATGCCATCCGGCCCAGGAGATTTGTCTTTCTTTAGGGCCTTGAGTGCTAACCACACCCTTTTGGCGGAGATAGCATCATCCGTCCCTCCACCTTACTGGCCTTTATATCCTTATCCAGATGTGACACCCCTGGGGTACCTCTCTCCCTCCCTCTTGCTCCATTTCTGTTGCTCCCCTGATCCCACTCACTGCCGCTATCCCCCATCGCCTTGCTTTGTAGATATCCCATCCCCTCCCTAGTGAACACAGAAGCAAAGTACCATAAATACCTCTGCCTGGTCCTCACCTCTTTCACCCACCCTCCTTCTGATCTCAATCTGCTGAGATGGCCCTTAGTTTTCTCCGCCTCCCCAATGTACCGAAGAACCCCTTTCCTCCATGTCTCCCTGTGCCAGCCGCTGCTTTTACTGGACTTTGCTCCCTCACCATCCGGTGACTTTTCTAGATGCAAGATGGTACATTTCTATCCCTATCCTCTTGTTGTTTTATATTTTTGTAGGCCGCCTTCTTTTCTCTGACCGCTACCTGTACCTCACTGGACCACCAGCATGGTTTATGTGACCTTGCTCCTTAAGTTTCAACTAGCGCAGATCCTGACTGCCTCATGAAGTCCCGTTTATGACCTCCCATCTCCTTTCCACACTTGTCATTGATGTAATCCCTTCAAGTGATCCTTGAGAATATTTCCCATGCCCACAAAGTCTGCCCCCTGAAGTCCACTGCCAGTGTCCTAGATCCCCCCTCCCCCATGCTTATTTGAAACCAGACAGTATTGTGTGGCTCCCAGTCAGGGTCGTCCACAACCAGGTCCCTTACAAGATCCCCATCTGCCAGAACCACATCCAGGACATGCCCTCCCTTATGGGCTCCATCACATGCTGTGTTAGAACACATCCTGGAAGCGCCCAGCAGCCTCTGCTCCTTGGCCACCTTAGAGGACATGGTTCCCCAGTTTATACCTGGCATATTAAGGTCCCCCATCAACACCACTCCTTCCCCTTTTGGTCCACACTGGGCAATGATGTTGTCCAGCAAACCATCCTCCAGAACATCTCTCATTCCAGGGGGCCTATATACTACACCCAGCTTGACCTTATCTCCTGCTGGGGATCGTAAGGTGACCCATAAGGCCTCCACGTTTCCTCTGCCTCTTCTACCCTAGCAATTTCTATGTCATTTCTAATGAACATAGCCACTCCACCTCTCTAGCTCTCCTTTCTATCCTTCCTAAGCATAGTGTACCCTGCGTTTAGGTCCCAGTCACGATTTTTGTTGTGCGTCTCCGTGACCGCCACACATCCACCCCTCGAACAGTATGGCTCTGGAACTCTGGCAACTTGTCACCCAAGCTCCTGGCATTTACTAACACCAACCCCACCCCTTATCCCTGATCCCTTGTCGAACCCCACCCAGATTCCTTATACTTCCATCCTCCCTCTGCTCCTCCGAACCTCCACCCCAGTCTGTTTCCTCCCACCTTGGATTTGAAGACTACTCCTCATCTGGAGGAGAGGGCTTCTGGTCAGCCCTCCTTATCCCCCACAAGTTTACACCACTTTTCTTGAATGTAGTCAGCCATCCCTGTTTAAGGACTTTCTTCCCTAATGGGGCAAGATGAAGCCTGTCCTTGGCATACAGTCCTTATCCTCCCAAACTCCTTTCCAGTTCCCTAACACACCCAACCCACCTCTCTTCACCCCACTTCCTGAGCCAGTCATTAACCCTCTGTGAGCTTCATTTTTCTCCACTGAGGCCTTTGGTACTAGTAATATCTCCAAAAGAAATGTTGCATCCATTATCCCGACAGACTCTGGCAAGTTCTTGGAACCTTGCTTGGATTCAAAGCGCAATTTCCTCTAGATCGTTAGTTCCCAAATGCACCAGAAATCGGTTTCCCTCCACAATTCCTAACCAGTTCATACACCATGAACTTTGCTCTATGCACTGTCAGCCAGAGATACTCACTACCTTCACCTGGCTATGGCATCCACCCCCCCATCCCTCCCACTGGATACCCCTAATCATTGAGTCTCCCAATAACAGAACCTTAACACCGCCATCATCCTTATGGTTACCTCCACTGTGCCCTCCATCCTCCCCTTTATTCGTGATCTCAATTGCATGGGAGTCTTCCTGCATTATTAGAGACCCCCTTGTCACCCTCCCCTTTCTGCCTCCCTCGTTATTTTGCCCACTTAACTCAGACCCCCTCTGAATAGGTGTCCCCTTTAACCCTCTCTTATCCGAACCATTTATCCTGACCCTGATGGTTTCCCCTTCCCCCACATAGCCATCCTCCCTCCTTGTAATAGTACCCCCTGCCTCCAGAGGCTCTCTGTGGGTCCCCTTTAGCTAGGGCCCCACCCTTGGTACTGACCCCCCTGCTGAAAGGGGACTCCTCTCCCACCTCCTTGTCTCCCAGTTTCTCTCCAGCCATGCTCTCCTCCCTCATGTCTGCAATATGTTGCATCTCCCCCATCTGCTTAACATTTATGTTTCCCCTTCTCCCTCTGGGACTGTTTCTATCCTTTCCATTGCTGGTCTATGATGCCCTATGGGTTTCCGACTCTCTCCCCCCGGCCTCTGTATCAGTTTCCTCATTTCCACCAACCCCTTCCTCTCCTTCTAGGTTGCTTAGTAGCTCAAATTTATTGTGACACTCTATGTCAGCCTCCATCAAGTAACCCGAGTTTCCCCTGACTGCACCTCTAAACTGCCCTCTTCTTCCCCCTCTTGCTCTGTTCTCCTTGGAGCTCCCTTCCCACAGTCTGCTGTTTTAGGCTTCCCACAGCAGCCCTCCTGACTCTTCCCCTCCACTCTCTTTGTATTCGGAATGTTCACCCTGACGCTTTCCCTTAGCGTCAACATCCCTATCTAAGGGTCCTCTGTCCCAATATCCCCCTCCTGCTTGCTGTAACATAACGTCCTGTAATTTCAGGCGTTGCCCTCTCCCCTCAGCCCCACCCTTCTGCTGCCCATATCCACACCCCTTATCCTTGGACACCCCCCAGCTCCCCGAGCTTACTCCTTAACCAATATACCTCACTCCTGATACAAGATAGTTGTCTACAGAGTGGGCAGCCTCCCTCTCTCCAGGCCCAATTGAGAGTTATTGCCATCCCACAGCCTGTGCAGCCTACAACCCTTCCGAAGATGCCTGCCATGGTGGAATATGGCCACCCTGTTTGTCCCCCTCTGTTTATAATGGTACACCCCCTTTTCTCAGTCCCTTCCCCCTGGAATACAGTTTCTCTCTATACTGACTGCAGTTATTTACAAACCCAGTTTCAACCCCACCAATAAAGTTCCTAAGTCTCACAAACACATACAGTCCAGTGTGTGTCCAGTCCCACTAACAGTGTGTGTATGCAGACATCAGGTACCGTATGATGTCACAGGCCCACCAGTTCCTATTGCTTCGAATTTCAGACCCAAACAGAAATACACAGCCCTTCAATCCCAACCCCCAGTGGCTTTTCAGTATTTAAGAAAGCCTACAAAACAGGGTGGATGGGAGAGCTCTTACCAACACCAGGCAAACATCACATTTAAATTTCACTCTAATTATCACTGCCAAACAAGTGTTCCCAAGCCTCAAAAGTTACAATATCTCAGCCCAAGTAACAGTTCTAACTCAAAGTAGTAATGTTTAATACATAGAACTAATTTCACGTACAAAACTATTCAAATATTTCAGTTAAAACAGAATATAACCCCAGACCTCTGTCCTTACCAGCCTCCTGCTTATGTCCCCAAGTGAACAATGAAAGACAAGGTGATTCCTGCTAATTTCCCCTCCCCCTAACACCAGGCAAACATCACATTTAAATTTCACTCTAATTATCACTGTCAAATAAGTGTTCCCAAGCCTCAAAAGTTACAGTATCACAGCCCAAGTAACAGTTCTAACTCAAAGTAGTAATTTTTAACACATAGAACTAATTTCATGTACAAAACTATTCAAATATTTCAGTTAAAACAGAATATAACCCCAGACCTCTGTCCTTACCAGCCTACTGCTTATATCCCCAAGTGAACAATGAAAGACAGGTAACAGTCATGAGGGAGTTAAATAATTTTCTTCATTTCAGTAGCCTTGCGGAATAATCTTTTGAGAGAAATAGGTGAGTACCTTCAAATTCCAACCTCCCTTTCTCTCTATATGCTCTAAGTACTCTCTCCCTATTCTGAAATGCATGGATTCTCATTATTATTTGACGTGGGGGACGATCTCCTGATGGACGAGGAATAACAGCTCGGTGAGCCTGTTCTAGTTTAATCTGTTCATTTTTAAATTTAAGCCCCAATAATTCAGGTATAGTTTTGGCACAGAATCCATTACATCGCCCTTCTCCCCGCCTTCTGGGAGTCCTCTCGGTCGTAAATTCAGGCGCCGGTTATAATTTTCCTGATAATCGAATGCTTCTTTCAGCTCTTCCATCCCTTTCTGTAGGGCCACCACTTGTCCGGGAATCTCCAGGGTTTCATCCTCTATCCTGGATATACGATCCTCCACTTCTGCGATTCTATTGGCATGAGAGGTTTGTTGTTCTAATACCTCCTGCAGCTTGAGATGTATTTTACTCTCCATCTTAAGGAGCCTGGGTTCCAGCACCGCTGTCACTTGCCCCGTCACCTCGCGGCTCAGCACACTCACTTCTGCTGCCGATAGCGAGATGACCCTGGTGCTTTAACCCGTCTCTGAGGCCGCCACCTTCTTCCCCACTTTCCCGGCCATTCTTTGGCCTTTTCCAGTATTTAATGATAGAAACTCGTCCATATCTGTTTCATAAAGCACTATACTTTAGATATGGTATTCAAAATTCGGTTTTAGTATCTTTTAATATTAATTTAGTCTACTGGTAGTGCAGAGCGTCATTCAGGCACGTCTGTCCTGGTAAGCTGGTAATCAGCGCCCCCCCTTGGTAGTTTTCTAGTGTTTTAGTGGTCTTTCCTTGGTTCCCATCAGTTCTAAGGAACCAAGGAAACGTACCCTAACTGGGGGGTTCTGCGGTTCCTAAGCTTTCTTTTTCAGAAGAGAAAAACTGTTTTCTGAGGTACTTTTTACTTTTATTCGCTATTTATATTTAATTTTCTATCAGTTCAAGCCACATTTTTGCTAACTGTGAACTTTGCACTAGGTTTTGCTCCAAAAAAATCAGGAAAAGGGCAAAACGAATGGAAATTATGGCCTCTCAGTCTGCCTCCCTGTCTCATAAATCTTCTGAAGAGGGATCTTCCGCTCATCACAGATCAAAAGATAGGTCCTCCAAGAACCCCTCAGAGAATAATAATAAATAAGTCTTCTGACAAAAATACTACAGAGCATGCCAAGCTAAGGCTTGGGAATTGTAGTAGACTTTTCAAGCTATGGGTAACCAACTTGGGGCTCCAACTGGCCCTTCCACGCCTAACCCTGACCAAGGCTAGGGTTTTTTTCTTCAAAGAAGGTGATGATTTTGGGGGGGGGGGACATTGAGCCTGATGTGTCCCCAAATCAGGAATTAGACTCCTCTGTCATGGCCAGGAGGATTTTTCTCCCATTACACTTTTGTCCAACAGATGGTGGACACTCTTGATCTCTCTGTTCAGGAGACTCCTGAGGATGATGAGGCAGATTTCCTAGACGTGATGAGTCTTCCTCCCCCTAAGGAAGTTGCTCCTTCCAGTACACAAGTCCCTCCGCAAGGCCTCTTTCAAAGTTCTGCAGAATACCACTGTGGACAAAAAAATAGAAAAATGCACCAGCTGCACAAAACAAGTACTGCATACCTCTACACCCATCCTGACCACAAGGGTGTGGTACAAGCTGCAGCCTGTGACAAAGCTAAAGTACCTCTGTCTTTCTAGCCTCCAGACAAGGAGTCTAAAAAGCTGGACACCATGGGCAAGAAGTCTTATACCACAGCCTCTCTGCTGCTTCGCCTTTCTACTTATATGGCATACACTGCACAGCACCAAAAGGAACTGTGGAACTCAGTCCTGACCATCAGCCAAAAAGCACCAGATGACGTAGCCCAGGACCTGGCAGAAATAGTCAAAACTGCCTTAGACACCACAAAGTATCAGTTTCATATTGCTATGGATGCCAGTGACACTGCCTTCAGATCCATGGCTCAGGCCATTTCACTCAGGAGGTTTGCCTGGTTGAGAACCACTGGCCTCTCTCAGGACACCCAGACCAAAGCTGTGGACTTCCCCTGCGAGAACGATACTCTTTGGTGACAAGATAGAGGCATACATAAAAAAGGTGGAAGAATATAAATCCACCTACAAGAGTAATGCAGCAAAAGAGAAAGCATCCACCTCCTACAATCCCTGAGGAAGTGGGGGGCAGAGGTAGGGGTTTTACTATCCCAGGGCTTTTTACCCTGTGGCCCTGTGGATTACTCCCAGATGAGAGGATACTTTAGAGGCAGGGGTACGAGGGCTTAGAAGAGCACTGACCCCATCCACTCACCAAAAGCTCAGTCCAAACAAAACCCCTGATAGGAATGCCGAGGTCGCCTCCTCTGTGCCAGTAGGGGGAAGGCTGGCCCACTACCTCCACCAGTGGCAACAAATCACCACAGAAAAATGGGTGCTGGAGGTAGTGGGTCGAGAACTTATCCTGCAGTTCAGAAAAATTTCCCACACAACAGAGCCACAGGAGCTTCAAGCCTCTGACTCCAACAGAAAGATTCTGTTAGGGTCAGAGGTCAAGTCTCTCCTTTTGGCAAATGCAATAGAAAGGGTGCCGCCCTTCCAGTGGGGAAGGGGCCTCTACACAAGATACTTTCTCACCCAAAAGAAAACTGGGACTGGCGACCCATTCTAGACCTCACATACCTGAACAAGCACCTGGTCAATCCCAAATTCAAAATGGTCATCCTAACTGTTGTGATTCCCTCCTTGCACCAGGAAAACTGGCTAGCCTCGCTAGACTTCAGAGACTCCTATTTCCACATTCCCATCAGGCCCTCTCACAGAAAGTACATCAGATTCAGACTACTCTCTGGACACTACCAGTTTGCAGTTCTCCCATTCGGCCTTTCCTCAGCCCCCAGGATTTTTACAAAGTGTCTGACAGTAGT
This sequence comes from Neoceratodus forsteri, assembly GCA_016271365.2. Taxonomy (NCBI): domain Eukaryota; kingdom Metazoa; phylum Chordata; order Ceratodontiformes; family Ceratodontidae; genus Neoceratodus; species Neoceratodus forsteri. The sequence continues at coordinate 456,666,132 of CM057453.1, read as the reverse complement.
TGCACCCATCTCAGAAGACAGGAGGTCTCTGTCTTTCTGTATCTGGATGACTGGCAGATAACAGAGAAGTCTCCCCAAAAACTGAGACACTCTCCGCCTCACATAGCTCACTCTGGACTCTGTCTTTCTCATCTACGCAGGAAAAATCCCAGCTAGAATCAGTTCAGCTCCTAGAGTTCATTAGAGCAGAGATGGACACTCAGCAAAGGAAAGCCCTGCTCCTAGCAGACAGAGTGGAAACCTCCAGAGGCCAGCAGTCTCCTTTGTCCTCGGCCAGGCAGTTCCTCAAACTCTTGGGTCACTGGCCTCCACTACGGCAGTAGTTCCAGGGGCCAGGTTTCAAATGAGGGACATCCAATACCATTTTGGAGCCCACTGGTCTCAGAAAAGGGACTCCCTATCAAAGCTGGTACCAGTCAGAAGGACTCTTCTACAACCCTGGACTGATAGACAAGCACAACCTAAGAGAAGGAATCCCTTTCCAAAAGGAGGAGCCTTTCAAAGTGCTCACCATGGATGCCTCCCTGCTAGGCTGGGGAGCACACCTGGCAGGCCAGTCAATAAGTGGGGTGTGGACTCCCAGGGAGTCCAAGTATCACATAAATCTCCTCAAACTCAGAGCTGTGTATCTGGTCGTAAAAGCCTTCGCCCCCACCCCCAGCTCAGGGGCCAATCCGTCCAAATCAGGACAGACCGTACAGCCACCATGTTCTACATCAACAAGCAAGGGGGCACAAGATCCTCAACGCTCTGCACTGAGGCCATGAAGATCTGGTCACTGGCATCATTGCACGCCGATTTCAAGGGGATCAGAAGGAGGAAAAATCCCCCAGACGGTCCTGGCGATGATCCCCTACTCCACTTCCATGATGCAGAGGAGCAGATTCCGCTGTGTACGTGTGCTTCCCTGATGTCCAAGGAAGGTAAGGGGTCCTTCCTTGCCCCACCCGGGGGTTAACCGGGGGTTTGAAGTAACTTGATGTGGCATGCATGCTAGAGGCAGACACCTCGTCAGTTTGGAAAGTGGATGACTTGGGGATCTGAGAGAAAGGAGGGTCTGGGGGCCGTAGGAGGATAAACAGTGTTTAAAAAAAAAAAAAAAAAACACATACTTGAAGGTCTTCAGGCTGGCTCCTCCCACCCACCCGGGTGGTATATCCCTCAGCTCCGCCCCATGACACCAGATCTTCCTTTCCGCTGGAAGATTCAGATTGCCGCCTCTCCACCACCACATTTGTAGGCCCTGGCTTCAAATTCTTCTGATTTTCTGAAGATTCGGCTCGTTCGAGCTAGCGATTGTAATTTGTGCTATTTAATCATGGAAGATAAATCTTCCCCCTGATTTCACTGGTGCCCATGCAGCCAGAAAATGCCACACACTGACCCACATACCGCGTGTGTTTACTGCTTGGGTGTCGGCCATGACACCCAGGCTTGCAGATTGTGTCTTGCCTTTCATCCGAACATCCTCGACGATTGTCTTGCACGTCTCAAGTTGGGTAGGCCCAAGAAATGGAATCTTCCAGTGAAATCCAAAGAGCCCCGGTGGGCGGTCTCCGCGGCTGCGGGGTCTGCTGAGCATTTGGAACAAATGCAGACCTTCGAAGAAGAATCTGCGCGGGCAGGGGAGCTCTCTTCTTGGCCGATCTCCGTTCCCCTCAACCTGGGCTCCATGTTCTCTGGTTCCTTCAGGGAGTTGTGCCAGTCTCTCCCCACTAAGGGCGAAGGACCTTCGGGCTCTCATATCTCCCAGTCCCGTAAAAAGGAGAAGGAACCAAGAGATTCTTCGTCTCAGCGGAGACGTTCTTGGGATCGTGAGCAATCTCGGTCCCAGGAAACTGCAGTCTCGACTTCGGTCAAGATTGCTTCCTCTGCTTTGCCGTCTGGTCTGTCGTCCAAGGCCTCGATCGACGATGCGGTTGAGATCACTGTCGATCTGTTGTCGCCTGACGAGGCCGACAACTATTTGACTAGGACCCCAGTCCTCTTTCTTCCTGATGAGAAGATCCAGACAGCTGGGAATCCCATCAAGGAACTGGTCCCTGATCAGGGAAAATCACTGGTTCCCCCAGTGTCTCCCGAGCAACCGACTCAGCCAGTCCGATCAAGGTCGAGATCTCGGACCCCCTCAACCAACAGGCCAAGGAAGGCACATAAACGCGCTAAGAAGGCGGCCCACCATTTCATCCTCGCCCTCCTCGGATGAGGAGAGGCTTCTTCGGAAACTCCGTCGACACTACGAGGATTTAATGTGGCAACAGTTGATTCTGTCTGGGCAGAAGCCTTCCACGGTTTCCACCCTGGCCATTACTTGGCTTTCGCCTCCTAGGCCGAAGCCAACTCCATTGGAACCGGTGGAATCGATTCCCCCACCCGCGGAGCCGGTAAAACCTACCCCAGTTCAGCCAAAATTGATCTCCGCCGATAGTGGTGGAGCTGCCACCTAAACAGCCTTTGGGAGGGGCTCCTGTGAAGGTAGCTCGGACAACTCCAGGTGTTGCACGCAAGATATCTGTCATCCTCACACCTGATTGCCCCAGGCGTGTAGAGGAGGACCTTGGTGGCCAACCGATTTTATATGGATACTTCAGATTCTGACGACATCGATCATCACTCTCATCCACTGGATGATGAGTCAGTGGGCAGTCTGTTGACGGAGGAGGGCCCCTTCATCATTCTTGGGAATTTTCCACTTTATCTCCGAATCTACGGGGATGCCCCTGAAACCTGTCCAGAAAAGGGCAGAGTACCCTCTTACAGATATTCTTAAAAGAGGGGATACCCCCATGAAGGCCTTCCCAGTGGCCGAGGCCATTGTCGGCCTGTCTTTGGAGCTCTGGTAGCATCCTGCCTCCTGCCCAGTGCCGGCTGCCCGGATGGCCCTCAAGTATGCGGTGCCCATTGGGTCCCTCTCGGGGTTCACAGAACGTCCCTCGGTGGAGGGGTTAGAGACCGCTTCTGTGTTCAGATGCACAGGCAGCTCTGCTGACACTGATAGACCTCCGGACAGAGAGTCAAAAAAACTGGACCACACTGTCAGGAAGGTCTGTGCAGCCTCCTCTCTAGACTTCTGTCTTGCAAGCTCAGCTGTCATCATGGCAAACTTCTCCCACGCCCTCTTGGGCTCCTTGAACAAAGTTCTCCTGCACCTTCCCACGGACCTTCAGACTACAGTCAAGCAGGTCGGGACCTGGGCTGAGCCGTTACCAAGCAGCAACTTCAGACAGCCCTGGACCTCGGGGACTCTTGCGCCCGTTTGGTGGCAGCTGCAGTTGCCATGCACTGTAGGGCTTACTGAGGCTTTCCACCTTCACGACAGATACCCAGCACAAACTCACTAATGTTCCTTTCCTGGGTACCAATCTCTTCAGCCCAGGTGTGGATGGTCACCTTCAGCGAATCGAGCAGTCCAGTGCCACCTTGGACTCTGCTAGTTGTGCCCATAAAGACGCCCCAGGTCTAAAAAGCAGCAGAAGAGACCTTTTCGGCACCCTGTAGCCAAGCAGCCCTCCTTTCAGGCTGGGCAGCAACAGCAGGCACAATCTTGGCGTCCTCGGCCCAAGTCCAGGCCTCCAGCGGCTCGCAGACAGGGAGGCCGGGGTTCAGGTGGCTACCAATCTGGACCCTATTCCTCCAAGCCTGCCCAGTGACAGGATAGGGCTGCCACCCCTATCCCCGTCACGCCAGCTCTGGGTTCTCCCATGGGGGGGTCGGCTCATTCACTTCCTTTCCGCCTGGTCTGCTGTTACCATGGACAGGTGGGTCTTAGAAGTGGTCGGCCAGGGTCTGCCTCTAGAGTTCAAGCAGTACCCTCCCAGCCGAACCCGTGCCCCATGGGAGGAGAGTGTATCAGCCCACTCTCTGTCGACTCTGAGAGACAACATAGCCCAGCTCCTCCTCAAGGAGGCAGTGGTTCGAATGGCAGATCCTTCAGTCAACCCATGGTTCATTTCCAGGTCCTTCCTGGTCCCGAAGCGGACAGGGGGGGCTGGCACCCCATTCTAGATCTGCACGACCTGAATCAGTATCTCAGGCCACGCACCTTCAGGATAGTAACTCTGTCCCAGATCATACCGTCCCTGGAGCAAAACATGTGATTCTGCTCACTGGATCTACTGGACGCATTCTTTCATGTCCCAATCTGTCCGTCCCACCAGTGGTTCCTCCGCGTCAGAACAGAGGGGACACTATACGAGTTCTGAGCCGTGCCATTCGCCTGTCATCTGCCCCATGGGTCTTCACTAAATGCATTGCAGTGGTGGCATTCCATCTCAGGCATTGAGGGATCAGAGTGTACCCATACCTCGACGACTGGCTCTTAGCAGGTTCCACCATCAAGAGGTGGTGAGGTCCAGGGATCTGGCCCTCCAGACCTGCTCTCAACTTGGCCTCCTGATCAACGAGGCCAAGTCGGAGCTTGTGCCATCTCGAGTGATATGCTTCATTGTGGCAGAGATCGACTCTTGCCATGCCAGAGCATGGCTTCCGGCGGACAGGGCAGAGGTTCTCTCCTTCTTTGCCCAGTCATTTCTGGTTGGGCACTTGTGCCCTGCCCGGGACTTTCTGCGCCTTCTGGGTTATATGGCAGTCTGCACCACCGTGGTCTGTTGGGCCCGGTGGCATCCATGTGGCAGGAGCCTCGAATCAATTGGCGGATGCCCTCAGCCGCATAGGCGAGACATCCCACTAGAGGTCTCTCCATCCAGGGGTAGCTTACAGCCTGTTCTCCCAGCGGGCAAACTGACAGTGGACCCATTTGCCAGGGAAAATACCAAGCTGAGGCTGTTTTCATATACCTCTCAGCGGGATCGCCATGGGGTGCTCTTTCTCAAGGCCTTCCTCCTTTCCTTGATCCAGAAGGTGCTCCTCAAGGTGAGGAGGGATAAGGCACAGGACATCCTGGTAGCCCCAGATTGGCCCCGCCAGTTCTGGTATCCAGCTCTCCTCAGCCTCAGCAACAGGTTCCTGAGGCGTCTTCCAGCACGCCTGAACCCGATATCTGTCAATCAGGGGAAGGTATTCCATCTGGACCTTCAATCCCTGCACCTGACAGCCTGGTACCTGAGTGGCTAAAGTTCCAGGCTTTGGGTCTTTCCGAGGATGTACTCACAGTAGTGGAAGCATCCAGGAAGGCATTGACCAGAAAGTACTATGCCTTCACATGGAAAAGATTTTTCATTTGGTGTCAGGGCAAGGGCCTGGACCCTCTGTCCTGTACTGTGGCTAGCATTTTAGACTACCTTTGGTCTCTGTCCAAAGGAGGTCTTCGGTCTTCGACCCTTGAGGTGCACCTGGCAGCCATCTCTGTTTGCCGGGCATGGGCCGGTCCGCAGACGGTGACACAGGAGAAGGTGGTCTGACGTTTTTTCAAAGGCCTTGATCACATATCCTCTCTGGTGTGTGAACCTCCACCTCCGTGGGAATTACTGCTGGTCTTGGCAAAGCTCATGGGCAAGCCATTTGAACCGATGCACAAGTGTGAGATGTCACACTTGTCGTGGAAGATGGCCTTTCTGGTAGCTATCACGTCTGCCAGAAATACAGAGGAGCTCCAGGCATTCTCAGTGGACTCCCCTTATCTGGTCTTCCACAGGGACAGGGTTGTCCTATGCCTCCACCCGAAATTCCTCCTGAAGGTGATGTTAGAGTTTCACCTTAACCAGGTGTTGATTCTGCCTGTGTTCTACCCGAACTGCACTTTGGATGCCGAGTACAGGCTCCATACTCTGGACCTGAGATGAGCGCTCTACTATTATAAGGAGAGGAGAGCAGAAATTCCGGGCGAGGTTCACTAACTGTCACCTACACTAAAGCCACTTCTGGCAGACCTGCAGCAAAGTGGACGATCGCAAGATGGATTACATCTTGCATTGATCTCTGCTATAGATTGGCGTGCAAGGAGCCTCCCACAGGGATAGGAGCTCATTCTACCCACCATACCACTACATCCCTATCCAGGAAATCTGTCAGACTGCCACTTGGAAAACAGCAAACACCTTCATTACCACATCGACCTTGAGTCATGCCAGGATGCTGGTTTTGGGGCCTCAGTTCTCCAGTCTCTGTTCCCAAAGTAGGGGGTGTGCACCTCTCCTCCCTCCTCCCGGAGAACTGCTAGGAGTCTGCCAAGAAGTGTGGATGAACAACATATCCACATCCCTAGAAAAACAGATTACTCACTTGTAACAGTAGTTCTAGGAGTGGTATATGTTGTTCATCCATTAGGACCCACCCGACCTCCCCGGCTGCAATGCACAAACCTGGCTTCCAGCGGGCTAAGATCTGGCATCATGGGGTGGAGGGATTTAAACATGAGCCTCAGAGTAAATAAAAACTTGGCGTTGCAATAAAAACTGGTACTGTATTTTAACTTCTCATTAATCAAAAAAACAGTCATTTAAAGTCTATGAACAACACAAGAGATCGCAAACGAGCAGTGTAAGCTTGAGCTAGTTAGGAAATTGCAGAGTGGAGTTTTCCTTGCTCATGAGAGCTAATTTTACCTTTGTTACTTGATCTCAGAGCTAACTACACATAGTAAAAGAAACCCAAGCAAACAAATACAGTAAAAGGAACCATAGCAAACAAAAATCCTTGCAGAACTGTACTCCCAAATGTGAAATAATTATTATTTTAAAAAACAACTGTATATATGGTAGGATGCATTTTCTTGAAAGGTGAGCAAAATGCTAAGTATAAAGAGGCCTACCTTGAAAATTAGGACAGCAGGGATCCTGGTGTGCTTGTAGCCTGATCAGATGCACGATTTGAACTGGAGAGCAGGGCTTCCTGGGACCTGGATATACTAGAAATTTGATCCTAGAATCATGTGCATCACCTAGCCTATCAGGGGGGCTAAAACCCATGAGGTAATGTCTGGAGTGCCATGGATGGTCAACCAGTCATAATCTGCATATGTCACACATACTGAAGGATTCCTGGGGTGAGAAGAAAAAAAATGACGTATCATAGTAATGTTGTTTGTTCCAGGGAATCCCTCAGTATGCTTGACTTTCCACCCAACCTCCCATCACACCACCTTACAGTAAACAGTTCTGCAGTCCCTACCACAGGCCAAATTTCTTACTGAAGGGCCACAACATGGGTGATGTGTCACAGCTGAAGCATTGTGTATGTAGTTTGCCTATAGACAATTTGTTTTCTTTTCCTTTTCATAGTTCTAGATTGCCTCGTGTCCCCTAGGCTACAAAATGACTCTGATTAGCTAACAGCTATACCTACAGGCAGCAGTCTTCAACTGCAACCTGATTGGCCAGTGCCATTCCATCATTAGCATACACTCTATCCCATCCTACCCAGCTGGCAAACCTGCATATGTCAAGCATACTGAGTGATCCCGTGGAAGAAACATTACTGTGGTAAGTAATGTTTTCTTCTCCACCGTCCCTCCCCTCAGGAGGCACACTGTTTTGGACACTCTTCAGTTCTGCAAGAGCCCGCCGTGCCTGGAAGGGCCGCTGCTCGCTCATTGCACATGTGTGAGTATTGACGATAATCACGCATGTGCACAATTGTCACAGTGGCCATCTTGGGCACGGCGGGCCCTTTCTCGCACATGCGCAATTATCAGATCATACTTCGAGAGGGTTCCTTCAGTAGGTCATCACATATAGGACTAGTGCCACCTGGCATCGGGCCACTCAGTAGACTTTTCTAGCAATCACTGACGGGGGACCGTCCACCCGACTTCACGTGACTGACGGCATGACTGTATATAGTGGGTGGTCCCCACGCCCGCTTTCCAGTTCTTTCCCGCCATTTTCTCATGTCAGTCGCATTACAGACTTCCATACAGTGATCGTCGTGAAAAGAGTCTTGGGTCGGATTTTCCCTCGCCAGAAAGGTTTTTTTTTTTTTTTTTGTACGTGTACATTGATGTCTTCGCCTAAGAAGAAGTGCTCGTACTGTGGCACGCAGATTCCGCATAAGGACGGTGATCTTAAGTGTGTCCTCTGTCTGGGCCCAGACCACCCTGTCTCCTCCTGTCCGGAGTGCCAGACCTTTAACCAGGCCACTAAGAAAAGGAGACAGCAGGCTTTGTAGGCCCATCTCTTGAAAGCCCACCTGGCTTCTCTTGAGAAGATGATGGATCGATTAAGAGAGTCCTCAGTAGATAAATCTTCTCCATCGAAGAAGCACAAGGAGAAATCTCGGGAGCTGTCCGCGGATGACACGTGGCCCTCGATGAGCAAGGCCCAGCCACCATTCGGGAAATCGGACGGTAAGTCTGGCAAGGCTGTAGTGGGTCAGTCGGTCGTCTGCCCCTCCAACAACCGCACCGCACCAGCCGATAAGTTGGCTCCCCTTCTCCTCGGGGGACCACGCAACCACCAGTAAGCCGGCTCCCCAGCCTGTGGGGACCCACCCGTCGATAAGTCGGCTGGGGCTCCGCCCCTGCCTGCCCTACACCACCTGTTAAGACACCCATCCCAGACGGCCGCTCAGGTGTGGTTTCCCTGTCGGGGCCTAGCGGCACCTCACCTGACAACCAATGGAACCAGGGGAAGAAGGCCCCTCTACCCCCTCTTCCTTCACCCGTACCCTCCCCTTCTCTGGTGGGTACCTCCGGCGAAGACAGCGGGGAACCCCTCGATGTAGTTGAATATGTGGAGTCTGCTCCACGCTGTCCCCTTGGGGGAAGGAGGCTCCTCCTCCCCTGGGTGGGATCCCTATAGAGCTGACTCTGGCCAAGATCCTGCCAGTGGACCCAGCGAATCCTGCTCCGACACCGAATGTCCCGACTACATTTCCTCAGCCGGGACCCAAGGATCTGCCTCAGCCGTTGGCTCAGATGCCGAATGTCTCAATGATGGTTCCTCAGCCGGGACCCAGTGATCGGTCTCAGCCATTGGCCCTGACGCCAGATCCGATCCTGCTGTCAGGGCCTCTTCATCCGGGTCCAGCACCGGACCCGTTCCCAGCGCCGGATCAGGTGGTGCCAGTTCTGACGTCAGTTCCCCTGACGTGGGCTGTCCCAATGCTGGACCCACAGCCTATTTTTACCACAGTGGGTCCAATGTGGGTACCCCCGCTGTCAGATCTGACGACCGGGATCTTCTCTAGATCCCGAACTGTCCCCCATTACCTATTAGGGTTCCCTGGGGACCGGTACCCGGCTGGCCCCCTTCCGGACTGGAGCTACTATGGACAGTTTTACCCTGGATTCAATCCCTGTCCTCATTACCAGGGATTCCAGGGTTACCATTAGCCACCACCACTGGTAATACCGCCTCCTCCACCCCCTTAGCCCCAACCTCCTCTGCCACCCCCTCCACCACCTCCAGTTACACCAGACTTCAAGACTCTAATCCAGTCTTGGTGGCAGGAGGCTTGGTCGGAGTTGGTGTCGGACCTGGAGACGAGACTCCCTCTCCCACGGTCTCCAAGGTTCCTGTCCCTGAGTAGTTCTTCAGTGGCTTCAGTGCACATTTCGGGAATGGCTCATCAGGACGTCGCACTTCCTGATACCCGTCACCATCCTGACGAAGGGGCAGACGATGATGATGATGATGATGATGATGATGATGATGATGAGAGGGCCGATGACTGATTCTGCAGAGGATGTCCTGGAGGAGCCTGAGGGTCTGTCAGGCAAGGTTTTCCTGAAATCCCCACCAGAGGACCCTGCCTTTTCACACCTTCTGAGGTCCATGAAGGATTTCTTTCACTGGGAGTCAGAGGATCAGAACCCTATGAGATAGAGACTCGCAGAACACCCAGACTTAGAGTCTTTGTCTCCGGTCCCCATTCCTCCATGGATTGGACCTCATGAGGACCTCACCTCTACCATCTGGCAGATGCCTCATTCTCTCCTGGCTGTCCCCAAGAGGGCGGACAGGCTTTACTGGTTGCCGAAGGATGCCCCGTTCTTGAAAGCGCATCCTAAAGTCAACTCTGTTGTCATTTCTGCTGCTCATGACCACTCCGCTGCACCCAGGCACATGAGCACCTCTTCTCCGGACAAAGAGTCGAGGCAGATGGGCCAATTCGGGAGAAAAGTTTATGCTTCGGCCACAGGCGCTCTCCGGTCGCTTAACTATGTGGCCAATGTGGTGTCTCATCAGAAATCTACCTTGGCCAGGTTGGAAGCTTGGGTCCAGACCATGGAACCCTCGAGTTTGAAAGAGCAGCTTGTCAAGGATCTTCGCCTCTCCAAATTCTCATGTAGGCATACTTTGTGAGCCGCATACGACTCGGTTGATTCTGTGGCTCTCACCTCGGCAACTGCCATTGCCCTCAGACGGCACTCCTGACTTTGCCTTTCCAGACTTGCTAACGAAGTTCAATCAAGCAATTCAAGATGCCCCCCTTTAGGAGCTCGGTACTCTTTGGTGGGGACATCAAGGACATTATCACTGATCTACAGGACAAAGGTCTCGCCCTCAGGTTGGTGAGGCCCATGCACCGATCGGGCAACCAACAGCAGCCCTTTCGGGAAAGGATCTGGAGGCAGAGAAGGCAAGCCCCGGCACATCACCAGGGAAAGCGCAAGGCCACGGGTACAGCCACCCCTTCCGCCTCCAAGAAACAGGCATGCAGGGGGCCCTCCCCCGAACATCCAGCCACTTCCTGACTTGCTATCCCCACTGCCTCCTCAGTCTCTCGACGGGGAGCAGGTGGGGGAGAGGTTTGCCCGCCATGTGCAGGAGTGGAGTGCAGTAACCTCTGATGTATGGGTCCTGCAGCTAGTGTCTGTCAGACACACGATAGTTTCCCGACTTTCCTCCAGAAACTCCACCAAGAAGATCCTCCTATTCAAGGGATCAGGCTCTTCTCGTCCGAGAAGAGGTGAACAGCCTCTTGCTCAAGGAAGCAATAGAGCATGTTCTCCTCTGGCAAAGGGGAAGGGGGTTTTACTCCCATTTTTTTCCTGGTTCCAAAAAAAACGTGGGATTTCAGACCCATCCTCGACTTAAGCAACCTAAACCAGTTTGTCGAGCACAAAAAAATTTCGGACGCTAACACTCTAGAGCCTCCTTCCGCTTCTTCTGGAGAATCATTGGTTGTGCGCTCTGGACATGCAGGATGCTTACCTGCATATCCCCATCTTCCCTTGCCACCGCCGGTTCCTGTGGTTTCAGTTCCAAGGGGAACACTTCCAATTCTGGGTGCTCCCCTTTGGTCTGTTCTCGGCACCCTGGGTGTTTATCAAGTGCCTTGTAGTGGTTGCGGCATTCATGCAGAGTGGTATTATGTTTTTCCTACCTGGGCGACTTGGATTTCTAGCCTGGCCCAGGGACTCTTTACTAGAGGCCCGCTCTTTCACTTTGGACCTTTTCAACAGACTAGGGATTACTGTCCGTATTCCCAAGTCCTCCATGACCTCGGCCCATAAACTTCAGTTCATTGGGGCAGTATTGGATACGGTACATTGCAGAGCCTTCCTCCCTCCAGACAGGGTGGAGACACTGATCCATCAGGCTTCCAGAGTATCTGACTCCGGTCTTTAATATTCATCATTGAAGGTCGACCTTTTGGCAATTTCGGCGTACCACGTGTTAGTGGATGATAAACCCGTGGCTCAGTTGGAAGTCTCTAAAACCTTTCTGAAAGGGATTCTCCATCTGAACCCCTCCCATCCACAGCCCAGCTCCACCTTGGGATTTGAATTTGTTTTGGAAAAGCTTACTCTTCCTCCTTTTGAGCCAGCTATGAGCAGCGACTTGTGCTTCCTTTCCTGGGAGGCATTGTTTCTGGTTGCCATCATGTCACCCCAGAGGATCTTGGAGCTTCATGCTCTGGTTTGCAAGGAGCCCTGTCTTATTTTCCATAAGGACCGGGTGGTCTTTGGAATGAATCCGAAGTTTCTTCCCAAGGTGGTGTCAGAAGCCACACTGAACCTATCAGTAGAGCTTCCTGTGTAGTATCTGTCCCCCTCTAATAGAGGTGAGGCACTCCTCCATACTATTCATGTACATCAGATTCTTTGGTGTTACTCACCAAACTAAGAAATTCCGTAGCTGTGATCAGCTTTTTGTATCTTTTGCCCCCAGATGAAAGGGCAAAGTGGTTTCTAAGCAGGGCCTTTCCAAATGGTTGGGAAACTGCATTAGGTATTGTTACCAGAAGTAAGGAAAACCTCTGCTGGGTACCATAAGAGGTCATTCTACTAGGGGCATGGCTACTTCCACTGCCTTTTTACGAAATGTCTCTACGGCTAATATCTGCGCCGCAGCCACTTGGAGTTCTGTCCATACCTTTACCAAACAATACAGTCTGGACATTGCTTCTAGGCGGAGGGCTGGTTTTGGCCTAGCTGTGTTGTAGGGCCTTCTGTACTAGGCTGGGTCCATTCTGGATTCCAGTTTTTTCTTTTGGAGTTATTTCTCCTCCTCTCTAGTTTCTCAGTCTCTCTTTGGAGGGACTGGTTTGGACTCTGTCCTATATGTGATGACCTACTGAAGGAACCCTTTTGAAGTAGGATAGTACAGTTACGTAGGAACTTACTGTAACAGTAGATCTTTGAGTGAGGTTACTTCAGTAGGTCATATTTTTCCCTCCCTCGTTCACCTCATTTTGTGTTCTACAGGGACTCCAAATCCTGTTTGCTCCTGATGTCAGGCCTCTTCCTGGCTCTGGCAGGAGAACTGGAGGGCCGGAGTGGGGACCACCCACTACATACAGTCAAGCTGATGTCAGTCACGTGACGTCGGATAGGCGGTCCCCTGTCAGGGAATGCTAGAAAAGTCTGCTGTGCGGCCCGACGCCAGGTGGCACCAGTCCTATATGTGATTACCTACTGAAGGAACCTCTCTCGAAGATCTACTGTTATGTAGGTTCCTACGTAACTGTACTTTACTGTGCCTGCGTGAGTACTGCAAGTACGGCATCGGCTGCAGTGAGAGTTCAAAGTTCTGTTTGACTTGGGCTCGCCACTCAGAAAAAGCTGTGTTGGCTTTGACCAGCACATGTTTATAATGGACTGTAATCAATGAGCCTCAGGCTGTGCAGTATTTGACTGTGGTACTCCAGCTGGGCTTTGTGTAAAAATCCATCCACTGGGAAAACAGGGTGAATAGAATATGGTTCCATTAAAAAGTTATGTTTCTTCCTGCTTACAGTTACTAGGTTTGTCTTCTGAAGTTGCCCCTTCGGTCAGAGCCTGCCATGACAGTGGTGTTCACTCAAAATTTCATTTTTTGTTGTTTTTAGGAGAGCCTGACAAGGAACTGAACCCTAAGAAGAAAATTTGGGAGCAAATCCAGCCGGACCTCCGCACCAATGAGCAATGTGTTGCCACATACAAGGGTGTGCCATTCGAGGTGAAAGGGAAAGGCATCTGCAAGGCTCAAACCATGTCCAACAGCAGTATTAAATAATAAGAAACAAAGCTGTAAATAAAGCCAGGGAGAGTTTGGGAAGTTTGAATCTGAGTTTAGCACAAGCACAAGACATGGATGTTTCCACATAAGGCTTTTCCACTTCTAATTATTTTGTGCATGCATATGTATGTATGTACATACAGCCACATTATACCTATAGCACAGAACAGCTTTCACACCCAGACTGTGCCAAAGGGGAAAACAAATTGTAGTATTAATGTCATCATACTTTTTTTTTTAAATGCAGGTTACTGACCTATGCAGGGATAATTTTTGCCTTCTGGATTAATATGACACTTCAAATTATATATATTTTATGGTTTCACATGTTGAAATACTCAGTGTAAACTCCCAACTCGTGTGAAAATGGTCTAATGCACCTGCAGTTTAATATGCTAAAGTAATGAATAATAAATTTGTCAGTTTTCACTCTTAGCAGTTGTCTTATTTGCATTTTTTTTTTTTTTTTTTTGGGGTAAGATTTAAATTGGTTGCAAACAAGTCACACCTGTTAATCAAGTAGAAAAACAAATTCTGAAACTGGGTTTACTCCAATGTATTGTGCCAAGTCGCACTGGGACTGCCATTTAAATAGTTTCAGCATCTATAAATTGGGACAGGATTGCATAATGAAGCATGGGGAGTGCAGGACTAACTGTAGGCTATGTGGCAGCATAGCGGTAAAGAGTAAAGGCTTGAGAATTGAGAGATCACAAGATTAAACCCCGCTAGAGCCAAAATGCTTAGTGTGTGACTTTGGGCAAGTCACTAACCTCTCGGTGCTCCAGTCCACCCAGCTGTTAATGCGTTAACACTAGAAGTTTGGTGTTGCATCTGAGCTGGGCTATCCTGGGTGAATAAATGTTGAAGAAACTAAATAAATAACTGTCATTGGCTAGCCTAGGAGAAAATATGAAGTTGTAGGATTGACCCTCTGTCCCTTCAGAACTGCTATATTGCTAACTTCGTGCTACCTTCTGAAGTCTCTGCTTTGGTCATGATGATCCCTTCAAGTCCACTGGTCAAGAATAGTCCTGCAAGAGTATATAGTTTTCGTGCAAGTAGGCTCGTTTACACGACCTGATTTGAACCGTTGCGAGTAGTGCACACGAGTTATGTCATGGTCATGTCGTGTAAATGATGAATGGAGTGTTGTAGGTCGCTCTGTTGTGAGGAACCACAGTCCCTGTTTTGGTGGAATCATGCACCGGTGTAGGCGTTTTTTGCAAGCATGTAAACACACTTCTCCATCTGCAGCAATACAGTCCCATGGTATCCTGTCCCCACCCTGACAGCACACCTACCTTAGAGTCACTACCTAAACTTCACTGTTGATTTTTTTTTTTTTTTGCTTGTAAATATGATCTTTATTTGTTTTTCAATATCTGCACATCAATGTTGGCATTCAGTAGCAATAATATACAAGGTAGTGTTTGGTCACGAGTCAGTCATTCTAGCAGTGTATACTAAATAGGCGAGAAGGCGAAAAAACTATCCTCCACTCCCTCAGTTCCAGCATGAGATGTGTGTAAATGTAAGGCTGTAATGCACATGTCCTAGCCGTTATAAGGAACCTTTTATCTAATATCAATCATGACTCTATAGTAGGTGGGCAGGGAGACACAGGGGAAGGACAGGCTTCAATGCTGTTGGTGGGAGTGCGGGAAGGGCAGCCGGACCAGTTCATGCAAGGAATGCATCAGTACCAGCTGGCCTTCCTCTCTTGGATGAACATTTTAGAGATATCTGTTGGGCTTAGTCAGTCAGTCAGATAGAAACAGCAAAAATGAGGCTTAAATAAATACAGCTAAATCACAGGACAAAGTCCCCGTCCTCAGTCATTATGTCAGGAGCCACCCATTCCATCTGGAGGAACATAATTCCTCACGATCGTTTAGCACATGGGTTATTTTTTTCCATTCTGTAGATTTGATTAACTGCTGCACACCAGGCCAAAATTGTCAGAATTTTAGTAGCAAGCCATGCTTGTGTGATGATTTTCTTTGCTGCAGTAAGGAGGATACCCATTAAGTATCGAGAGAGAGAGAGAGTGTCGCACATACCTCGGGGGTGATGTAACATGAGAAACAGCTGTGCAGTAAGGGGAACAGGTTTACCAAGGAGTTCGTCCAGATCTTACTTCGAGAGGAAGCTCTTGCAGCAGGTAACAAAGTAGGACTGCTGCCACCTGGCGGTGGTTCTCTGCAATTTTTTTCTTCCAGCAGTACTGACGTGGGAACGTCCCCCACCGACGTTGGCTCCACTCTCGACGTCACCCTATATAAGGGAGGAGTTCCCCGCATGCTCCAGTTAATTCCTGCTGCACGGTCAGGGTTAGTTCACTTTTGGTTTACCACTTGCAGTGCCAATCGCTCTTTTCCTTCTCCACCACTTTTCAAGAGTTGTTTTTTCACATCTGTGTCCCCTTCCACCAAAGGGCACTTCAACAAGTGCTCCTGTGGGTGGCAGATCCCCGCCTGAGGACGGCCATTCTGCGTGTCTTTTCTGCCTGGGGCCCAACCACGACACCGGTACCTGTCCCCATTGCCAGGCCTTCAACTCCCGAACACACATCTGGCGTTAGAAATCTCTTTCCGCCTTTTTAGCGCAGTCCAAACTGGCCGCAATAGAACATGCTTCAACCTCGGGGGGGGGGGGGTCCAACCACCCTCCTGCCCTTAAGCACCACAGACATTAGGAGTACCAGGAGAGAGGTCCCATTCTAGGCCCAGATCCTTGGGCTCGAAGTCTAGGTCATCGAGACATGAGTCCCACCTCACAGCCCTTAAAGTATCCGCTGGGTCTGCCACGGCCAGGCTCTCGGGGACCACTCTTCAACCGTTGACGGTGCGTCCTCCCGCTGAGAAGGCTTTTTCGTCAGGAGCAGGTAAGTCATCCTCCCGCTCGGCCTCCACTTCCAAGGCCGACTCCTGGGAGTCAAACAAGTCTTCTGGGTCTTCCGGCTGCAGGGCCTCGTCCTTGCCGCCAAAATCTAAAGACTCCGGTGGCTGACCGACGTTCGGTCAAGAAGTCTTCAAAATCTCACAAGTCCAACTGTCCCAAGGCTCACACCACTGAGGGACTCCTGTCGGACTCCAAAGACAAGCAGACGCCAGACTGATGTCTGCCCATGGCTTCTCCAGCCTCCACCCTGGCGAAAGTCATCCCTCTGCCAGTCAAAGTTCTTCAGACACTGGTCACCCCTGCGCCTCCCGATGTCCACTCTGAGACACCCTCTCCACAACAGACACCGGTCCACCTGTCGTCGGAGGCCAACGACGGGGGAGATGATGCCTCTCAGACACCCTCCCATAGACCTACACCGGTGCCTACCAGCAGCAAGGGTTCGGACCCAGCGACGGTACCGGCTCCGGTGCACCTCCTGCGCCTGGTTCCCCGAAATTGAACCTTTCGCAGGTTAAGGAGCTCTTCTCCCTCTGGTGGAACATGGTTAAATGTGATCTCCCAGTGGGTGCGCCTCCTCCCACGCCCACTCCGGTTCCAGTGCCTGACGCCTCAGAAACGTCTGATCAAGAGGCAGGGAAGGAGCCAGCAGCACTCAGGAAACATACTGATAAGAGGCACAGGAGGACAGGGTCCAGCAGTTCCTCCCGCTCTCCATCTCCGGACAAGAGGCGCAAAAGGAGACGACACAGATCTTCATCCTTTTTGGCCTCGGACTCTTATGTAGATTCCGACACCTCTCGTGTGGATTCGGATGTTGATCCGGATTTAGGGGACACGGAGGAACACCCAGAATCTCCTCTGGATAACCCCAGCTTCATGGAGATGATGAGGCACATCCAAGCAAACATGGGTTGGGACACCGGGGCCCTGGACCCTGAGCAACTGCGGTTGGCTAAATACCTCCGCCAAAAAGACCCTAAGCCAGTGGTAATCCCTCCCATGGTCGACACCTTTGAGGACATCATGTTCGCTATCTGGGAGCGCCCTCACTCCTCCTCTGCCGTGCCCAGGAAGGGTCTTCGGCTCAACCAGGCCCCTAAGGATCACCCCTTCTTGGCCAAACCACTGCAGCAGATTCAGTGGTGATTTCGGCAGCTTATGACCATTCTCAGAGGTCCAAACACTTGAGCACCCAGCCGCCTGACTGGGACTCGAAGCAGCTGGATTCCATGGGGCTCAAGGTGTACTGTGCTGTCACCTGGAGTATCAGGAGTCTCAACTTCCTGACCCACATGGTCCAGTTCCAGAATGCTCTTTGGGAACAGGGATTGGACATTGTGCAAAGCATGCCTGATTGCCCTCAGCAGGCAGAGCTTGCGAAACTGATTCAGACCGGCTCAGACATGGGGACCCATGTTCTGAGGTCAGCATATGACTCTACGGACACCTCATCAAGGGCTGCCGCCGCTGGAGTTTGCCTCCAACGCCATGCTTGGCTTCAGGTTTCTGGGTTTGATCCAGATGTGCAGACGAACATTCTGAATGCTCCCTTCAAGGGATCTGTGCTCTTTGGCGAGGACACGGAGAAGATCATCACCAGGCTGCAGGACTCTGGTAAGGCCATCTGAACCGTGCAGTCCATGTACCGCCCAAAACAGGGGCGACCTCGGAAGCCCCGTTTTCGTGGCCATGGGGGACATCAGCCTCAGCAACCTCATTTCCAGCCCCACTCGCAGCGAGGCGGCTTTAGTTGTAGGGACAAAGTCAGGGGATCCTTGGCCTCCTCCTCAAGACAATCCAAAGCAGCTACTGCCGCCCTCCCTCCCACTGCGTGGCTATCCAGGCCACCCTCCTCCCCTGGACGCATCATTTGGGGGAGCTGGTTGGAGGTCGCTTTTCCCTCTACGCAGATGCCTGGAGTCAAGTGACCTCTGACCAGTGGGTCCTCGAGCTATGGGGTTCGGGCACTCCATAAGAGTTCGACGCCATTCCGCTGAACAGATCACCACCCCCATCTTGTTATCCAAGGGAACACCAGCCACTGATCAGAAGGGAAATCCTATCCCTTATTGACAAGAACGCCATTGAGCTGGTAACCCCGGCCAAGCGAGAGACAGGGTTCTTCTCCCACTTCTTCCTGGTCCCGAAGAAGTCGGGAGACCTCAAACCTATTCTGGACCTGAGCGATCTAAACCAGTGGGTCTCCTACTGGAGATTCCTTATGGTCTCCCTCTCCATATGACTTTCATCCAGCATTACAGTTTAGACATTGCTTCTAGGCGCAGAGCAGGTTTCGGACTTGCAATCCTCCGGGGGCCTGCTGTCATGAGAGCTTTACACTGACTTCTACCTCCTCCCAGCTGACTGAGGTCCATCCTTTCACTGCTTGGGACTCAGTCCTAATGGTGTTACCTGCTGCAAGAGACTTCTCGAAGTGAGACAGTACAGTTACGTAAGAATATACCATAACAGTAGATCTTCGAGAGTAGGTCTTGCAGCAGGTGCTGCTTTCCCTCCCTCCATCTCCCAGGTGACTGCTTCTCCATCTGTTACCTCTCTTTCCTCAGTGTAGAGGAACCTCCTTGGTTCTCTAGTTTCTGTATATGCTGGGGTCTCTGGCGAGAGGACTGACGCTGGGCTGGGCTGGGGGACCGCACTTTTTGTACCATAGGCAGACATATACTGCTAACTAGAAGTTTTCCGTGGGGTACAGGCGCCTGCCAGGCTTCAGTCCTAATGGTGTTACCTGCTGCAAGAGCTCCTCTGGAAGATCTACTGTTATGGTAAGTTCTTGTGTAATTGTTCTTTCCTATTTCAGGGGGAACACTGCCAATTCAGAGAATTTCCCTTTGGCTTGTCATCTGCACCACATGTCTTTACCAAATGCTTGGCAGTGGTGGCAGCAACTCTTCACAGGTAAGGCTTATGTGTCTTCCCCTACTTGGACGACTAACTACTGAAAGCCCATTGCAGGGTCAGCTCCCGCACACTCTAGCATAAACAAGACAGATGTTTGATACTCTGGAGGTTACTGTCAACATGAAATCCATCTTGACAATGCCTGCAGTACCTAGGAGCAGTCTAGGACTTGGCTTAAGGTTCAGCCTTCCTGCCGCTGGACAGTACCAAACATCTGATTGCACAGGCCCAACTGGTACATGACAGCCAGTATGTCTCAGCTAGGACATCCCTTCAGCTCTTAGGCAATATGGCAGTGGCCATTGTCAAAGTACCTCAGGCCAGACTGCATAAGAAGATCCCTCAATGGACCCTGAGAGTCCAGTGGGACCAGCTTACCAACGATCTTGAACAAAGAGTTTTAGTAACCTTTCCTGTACGCAAAGTGCTCAAGTGGTGGCTGGAACCCAGCAACTTATTAAAGGGGTTTCCTTTCCTGATCCCCTTCCCTCTTCGGATTCTAACAACAGATGCCTCTGGGATGGGATGCCGGGGCACACTTGACCCCATCAGATGCAGGGTACATGGACCACAGTGGAGAGCACCCTGCATATAAATGTTCTATTTATGCGAGCTGTCCTTTATGTGCTACAAGCCTTCCAGACTCATTTCTCCCCAGGTCTTCTGTTAGTGCAGATGGAGAACATCAGTGTGATGCGTTACATCAATAAGCAGAGGCAAACTCAACTCACTCTTACCCTATGAGTAGGGATGCAGTGAGAGTCTGGGCCTGGGTCTGAAACTGTCAGCGGTACATGTTCCAGGCACCCAAAACATCTTGGCAGACAGTCAAAACAGGTCGCAGTCCAGAATGTACGAGTGGGAACTGCTTACCTCAGTAGTAAAACACCTGTTCAACAGATGGGGTTGTCCAGAGTTTAACCTTTTTGTGTGTCCACACAATGCAAATCTGCCACGTTTTGCTTTCTCGCTCAGAGGGTGCTACTCAAGCTTAAGATAGAGGGAGCAACTCTGATCCTCATTGCTCCCCTATGGCCCCACTGAATCTGGTTCCATTTACTGCAACAGCTGGCACTGGAACCACCAGTAGCCCCCCCTTGCCCTTATGCCAGGGTATACTGTCTCAGAAACACTGAATCCTCATATCACTTCATCTTCATCCATGGCTCCTGAAGAAACAGCCATTGCCAGGTTTGGGGTTTCCCAAAAGGTGTCTGATGTCTTGGTGGCTGCCAGAAGACCTTCACCCAGATCCACTATTTCATAAGTGGAAGCAGTTTGCTTTGTGGGCTGCTTCTCATCACTTAGATCTGTTTACCTGTCCAGTTTATCAGGTTCTAGAGTATCTGCTGCCCTTATCAGATGCAGGCCTTCAGTGTTCTTCTATTAAAGTGCACTTGGTTGCCATTTCAGCTTTCCATGTGCCTATTGAGGTTCATATGGTTGCCCAGCTGGAAGTGGCCCGTACATTCTTGAGAGGTATTCCACAATTGAAGCCTCCTATCTGCAATCTAGTTCTGGCTTGGGACCTGAATTTTGTTTTGGAAAAGTTTACTTCGGCTCCTGTTGAGCCAACTGCAACTTGTGGTTTACACTTTCTTTCTTGGAAAGTGTTGTTTTTAGTTGCTATTACGTCTGCTCAAAGAATTTCAGAGCTATACGCTCTAATGTGCGAGCCTCCTTATTTGATTTTCATAAAGACAGGGTGTCTTTGCTTACTAATCCGAAGTTTATACCAAAGCTGGTATCTGAGTTTACTTTAAATCAAACCATCCACCTGCCAGTTTATTTTTCTGAGCATGTCAATCCAGGGGAAGCATTGTTCCATACTGTAAGAGGACCTAGAATACTCAGCTACTACATACACCATATGAAGGACTGCAGGAAGTCCTTGCAGCTTTTTGTTTCGTTTGCCCCTAGGAAAGAGGGCACTCCAGTTTCTAGACAGTGCTTATCCAGATGGATAGCAAACTGTATTACTTTCTGTTACAGGAAGTACGGAAGGAAACTTCCTAGGGTGGTTCATTGTCATTCCACAAAAGGCATGGCCACCTGTGTTGCCTGTTTCAAGAATGTCTGCTGCAGAGATATGTGCAGCTGCCACATGGGGTACTGTCCACACTTTCACTAAACACTACAGTCTGGACATTGTCTCTCAAAAAAGGGCTGGCTTTGGCCTAGCTGTGCTTCAAGGCCTACTTTCTTAGGCCTGTAGGCTCCAGCCACCCAGACTGTTTATGGTCAGTACTTTTTGTACTCATTCCATAGGTGTGGCCTGATGAGAGATCTCTTCAAAGAAGATAGAACAGTTACATACTTAACATAACAGCAGATCTGTGAGAGAATCTTTCATCGGGCCATGCCATCCCACCATCCTTCCCTCATGGGGACTCTAGATAGGCTGTCTCCATTTCCATAAGGCTGTACCTGTTGCTGTCTGCCTTGCCTGGTCAGCAGAGTCCTAGGTTCTCTCCTGGTTCCCTACAGGTAGGTCCTCCAAGCATGATCTCTAGCAGGCAACTGAGGAGGGAAGGGGCCGCCCACGTCTATATAGCAGCCGATGTCTGATGTCGTCATGGTTGGCCCCCTAGTGGACTGCTTGCAAAAGTTTCCATGTGGCTGTAGCGCCTGGTGGCTAGAAGTTCCTTAGGTGTGGCCTGATGAAAGAGATTCTCTCAAAGATCTACTGCTGTGGTAATTACATAACTGATCTTCTTGTATGTATCTTCACCATTCATCACTGGTGGGTCATACGCTGGAGCCACTATGACCCTGCGGGAGCTTTCAGTTTACAAATTTTTTTCTTGGGGGAGGAGTCACGTCGAGGCCGGCACCGCTCTTGAGAACGACGCACAGCGTGCTGCTCAAGCGTCAGCCAGTAACTGTTGCTGAGTCCTCCCTCACCTCAATTCTGTTCTTCCCGCTGTCGAGAGTGCACCTAATGGGAGCTGAAGAGCAAACTGCATAGTTAGTCGTCGTTTGAAGCCACCAAAATTCTGTTCATTAGTCAACGCCGTAGATCTGCAAATGGGTGAGACTGGTCCCCTTTTTTTATTGTATTCTGTTTTATTGTTTCTATGGCACCGAGTCTTTATTTTATTTAATTTTGTGAGCGGTCGATCATGTCCAGCCTGGGGCCTAAATTGAAATCTAAGGTGGGACATGCCCCTATGCGCCGGTGCCCCTGCGGCAAGTCTATCTCTGTAATGGATCGCCTTGATCGATGTCTCTCTGGCTTGGGCCCACAGCACAACATGGACAACTGCGACTTGTGCGTCTCCATCGACCTACGGGTCCTTGAAATGCACATGTTGAAGGGTCGGAACCCTCCTACCTTCATAGGGCAGCGTTGGTCCCGAGACGCCATGGCAAGAACTCTGTACCCTTCCCCCGGGTCGCCCTCAATTATATGTACTGGAGGGCCTCGAGCCATCAACAGTGCCGGCCTCGCTGGCACTTCCGGTTCACTAGAGGGGATGGGTGGACAGTCAACCTCCAGGGGGTAGGTTGAGCACCCCGCTCAGTTTTTGGCCTCCTTGGAGTCACAACCACCCCCAGTGTTGCGATCGGAGCTACACGCTGGATCTGAACCTATGGGGCCCTCGACTCCATCTGCTGGCTCCACTCAAGCTCCTGGCACCATCCCCAGAGCCAGTGAGCAGAGCGGTGCTGGTGTGGCACAGCCTTCTTTCCGATTCTCGCGCGGTGCGAGCCCAGTTGGGTGAGGGTAGCTTCTCTCTGTCGCCTCTTCCTCTTCAGAGGAGCGGAACGGGTCTGACCCAGACTGGTCTCCCGAGGAGCTCCCCGGCTCTGAAGAGTCTCGCTGCCCTACAAGGCCTAGCAACACAATTCTGAAGGTATTTTCACTTCCCCTGACTGGCTCTGTATCTGGGGCCACCATCTCCGAGTCTTTCGGTGCCATTAGTGGTACCGGGGACTCTCACTGCACCATGGGAAAGGGCGGCGCCGTTCCCACTTACATGGAAAAGGGTAGCGCTATCCCCAGTGCCATGGAGAAGGGCAGCACTGATGATTGAGTGGGGTCAGGAGACGGTGCCAGGTCTAGGGGCAACGCCACACCTAATTCCTTGTCAAAGACTGGTACTTTTGTGGGGGCGAAATCTGGCATTAAAACTGGGAGTGCATGGCTTCTGTCCCTTTAGGGCTAACCTAGGGTTCTGCCATGGGTCGCAGACGCCTGTGGTCCTCCTGGGTTGCACCCCCGATACCTCAGGGATGGATGAGGGGTAGGTCTCTGCTTTGAGGGGAGGGCTTAAGAGTGTCTTGGTGGCCGGGGTCTTCTCTCAGAGCTGCTGGTGGCTCTGGGAGGAGCTGCAGTGTCAGTCCTCACATTTTCGCCTCCCTCAGTGGGGGTCTTGCAAGGGCCAGACTGGCCCCAGTCTCGTCACCGTGGTGATTCCTCCTTAGGGCACCAGTCAGGCCGCACCTGCACGGTTGTACGATTTTCTGTGGATTCTTTGCGCAGCCCTGTCCTTCAGGAGGGGTCGCGTGAACATTCCCGAAGCCCTAGCAGGAATCCTTCTCTGGCTTGCCAGTCTTCTCCTCTCTCTCTGGATCCTCTGCCTCACCCTTCTGCTCTCTCTGGCATTTCAGGTCCTACGGGGCCTTGTCTTGGGACCAATTCAGAGGCTCGGCTGCAGCTTTCTCTCGCTATCTTAGAGCTCTGGACCAGGTAATTTTTAGACCAGAAACCCCGCTGCACCCAGATCTGAATCGAGCTCCTCTGCCTCCTTGTCTTCCTTCCTTGAGGAAGAAGACCCCTCGATCCACCTGTCCTTGGACACTGATATCACCAGCAATCAGTGGTTCTTGTTGAAGTTGCTGGAGGAGCTCCACATTTCCCATTTCGCAAGTCTCGATCCTGTCCATGTGATGTGGGCTGTCCTGGGAGAGTTCTCCTTGGAGAATGTGATCATTCCTCCATGGTCTGTTCCTTTTGAAGCATCCCATCGGGTCTAGCAGTCTTCTCCGCCACCCCTGTCCTGCCCTCAGGGATGCTCCAGGGTCTCGGTTCTTGCCTCATCCCACTTCGGGATAGAGTTACTGGATACCCCTCTGGGCATCGCCGACCGAGACACAACTGCCCCCGAGTTCGACTCAGCTGAGTTTAACTGCTGGGGAGAAGGATTTTTCCTCTGGCCTCCTTCTATGTATTTCAGCACATCAGGCCCATATGGCTGTCTATGCTAGACACTTATGGATGGTGCTAGGACAGCTCCTAGCCACTTTGCCTGACTTTGAGGCAACTAGGCAGGCCATCTGTCTTTCTGTTTCTGGCCTAGAGCTAGTGAGGCATCTCTCAAGAGCGTCTTACGACGCTAATGAGGTAGCTTCTAGGTTGGCAGTATCTGCAGTCTGTGTAAGGCGGGCGGCATGGCTTCACCTTTCCAGGTTATCGCCCTTGGCCTGGTGTAGGGTGATCGCCATCCCCTTCCAAGGAGCCTAATTTTTCTCCTGTAGGGTGAGATGGGAATTGGTGGGGCGCTTCCTTCTCCCAGGTCACGGGAGTCCCTGTCTCATCCTGATCAGTCTTGGCCTCTCCAGGCCCATAGGAGCTTCTCCTCTGGTTCTCCCCCACAAGGGGCTGAGGAACTCCTGTCCTCAGGGATATGCCAGGTCCCTTTGGGGCTTGGTATTCACTCACCAGTGATGAATGGTGAAGATACATACAGGAAGATATGAAAATTATGTACCTACCATAGTTCTTGATCTTCATTTATATCTTCACCATTCATCACTGCTTCCCTCCCACCGTCCCCTCTGGTTCCTTAACCTATGTGCAATGCCTCCTCCCTGCTTGCTCTCCCCTCCCTGGATACCCTTGTGGGGTAAGCCTTTGCTTCTCTGCTCCTATTTCCTCCAGGGGATTAATTCTTCTCCTTGAAGAGGGGAGGACATGCGGGGCCTTTTTTGCACTATAATAATGAGAGCTCCTCGGGTCCCTCCATCCTCCATCTTGCCTTCTGAGCAGGACCGGAATTCGGACCTTCCTTAGGCTGCTTCAAATTCTGGTAGGCTTTGTGGGACCTGAGGACCCCTCCCCTTGTCTTTCTCCCTCGTGAACCAATCTGTTTGACCTGGGGCAGTTCCTCTCCTTCCAGGACTACTACTCCCTTGCCTTGGGATCAATTTCAGGATGTAGCAATGCCTGGATGTGGAATTTCTGTTAAGGGGTCCTTTGTCCTGGGGTGGGCTCTGTCCCCACCCCCGTGCTCTAGGACAGCCTACAGAGACCCCGACACCTTACTCCCCGGGGTTTCAGTGGGCGCCCCCTCTGTTTTCAGCCTCGGGGTTGTTTCTCCAGGCTGTCTTAGCTCGAACAGCCTGGTCTCATCTCAGATGGCAGACAGGCAAGTCTCCTTATTAAGAAGCGCCTGGAGAATGTAGAGGTGGATGCAGCCTTTGACATTTGCATCCTCTCTCGGGGAGGTGTTGCGGGGTCTCGCATCCTTTACTTTTCCTTCTTCTTTTCTTCTCCTGAAATTTCCTTAACCCTTCCACTTCTCTATCCCTTAGGACTGCCCAGTGGTTCGGGCCCCCTCCCTATGCCACACCCTCAGGTAGCCTCCTTCTCCTCCTGTGTCGGCTTTTTCTCCTTTCTGTTTATATTCTTTCCTTTTACTATCTCTTGGGCTCTATTGCCCTGCCCTCTTCTTTTCTCAGTTTGTAATTTTCACTCTCTCTGGGGGCAGAATTGAGGTGAGGGAGGAGTCGGCGTCGGTTACTGGCTGATGCTCAAGCAGCATGCTGTGCATCTCATCCTCAGGGTGGCACAGGCCTCGACGCCAGCTCCTCACCCAAGAAAAAAATTTGTAAGCTGAAAGCTCCCATGGGGCCATGGTGCCTCCAGCCTATGACCCACCAGTGATGAATGGTGAAGATATATATATATATATATATATATGAAGATCAGGAATTACAGCAGGTACGTAATTTTCATTTCTATCTTCTCCCCCCAACTACCCAACAGGTCTGATGCTTTACAAAGCACAGGCGTTGGATCCTGCTAGCACATGGTCTGTAGAATACAAGCGTTTAGTTAGAAATCCTGACTTCCATTCTTACTGTGTCCTAAAGTGTTTATAAGGTACAGAAGTTGCATACTGACAGCACAGGGAATGTAGAATAGAATCACATTTTTGATGCCCAACCTGGTCAGCAGGGAATAAAAGAAAATCTGGTCCCCTCCACCGTGTATTTGATGGGTCTGGTGCCCAACCTAGCCTGTCAGGGAATTAAAAAAAAAAATAAATCTTTCCCCAACTACCAAATGAGTCCAGGAACCAACCCGGCCCATCAGGGAATTTAAAATTAAGTTTGTCCCCCTTCCTCAACAACCTGACGGATCTAGTGCCTGACCTTTCAGAGAATAACAAAATATGGTCCTCTGACCCAAACTACTTTACAGGTCCAGTGCCCAACCAAATCTTTCAGGGAATTAAAAAAAAAAATACCCCCTGCTGTCACGCTGGTGCTGCTACCTGTGAGTTTGGGCCTCTCCATCAGTTCCAACCTGCAGCACACTTGCGTTGGGAGACTGGCAGTACTGTTTTTACTTTAGACACTGTAATCCTAAGTGCACGTGATTCCGGTTTTGCCACCCAACTCACTCTCTCTCTCTCTTTTCTTTCTCTGGTACTCAGTCTCAGCTCTATACTCTCCCTGACACATACACAGGGTTCACACTGCCATGCATGCTCCAGCTCAACATGTTGAGCAGTGGATCACCTCTCCCCACCCCCAGGACCGCAGCCATTGGCCGACAACAACCATGAGAAACAACCTTTTGCAAAAAAAAACAGGTGTGAGCATTATAAATTTACTTTCTTCCTTCCAGGAATAAAACAAATCCCTCCAAACTACTTTCATGGATGTGGTGTCCAACCCAGTCTGTTATTTAAAAAAAAAAAAGTATGTCCTCCCCCAAACAATGACAGGTCTGGTGCTTCACAAAGCACGGAGTTAGATTCTGGTAGGGCAGGGACTGCAGAATATAATCTAATTTTGTTTTATAATAACTTTCATACACACTGTATCCCAAGGTGTTTTGCAAGGCACAGGAGTTCCATACTGGCCATGCAGGGAATGAAGAACAGAATTTCTGCTGTCCAACCTGGCCCAACGGGGAATTTAAAAAAAAAAAAAAAAACCTAGTCCCATCTCCCAACAACCTGATTGTTCCAGTGACCAGCCCGGCCCATCAGATGATAAAACAAAATACGACCCCTCCTCTCAACTACCTGACAGATTCAGTGCCCAACTTAGCCTATCAGAGAAAACAAATGTGTCCCTCTCACCTCCAAGTGTGACAGGTCTGGTGCTTAACAAAGTACAGGAGTTTGATTCTGATAGCACAGAGACTGTGGAATATAAATAGAATAACATATGGCACCCTATTTGTTGCTGTGCTGTAACTCCATTAAAACTCATTTGTTCCCATAGATGCCGTATGGCGTCAGAACCATCCATTGTTAGAACCGACCCAAAATGGCCACCGGGAGCACATGAGGGATTCCAGTGACATCATAAACCTCGAGAGGAAAGCTCAAGAGATTTATGATGTCACTGGAATCCTGAGATGGTGTTGCCAGCACCGTAACAGATAGGGAGCCATATGTTGTTTTGTTTGTAATAAATGGCTCTTTATCTGTAACCCCACCCCCCCATAAAAAAGAAAATCTGGCACCAATTTCATCCAACCAAATAGTACCCCCCCCCTCACCAGCCGACAGATCCCCGTGGCAGTGTAATTTACCATTGATGCCCTACCCAACATACACATTACCATGGAAGCCTGATTTCATCTGCTGCCTTTCTCTTCCCTTCTGACTTCCTCCCAACTGCACAGGTAAGCATACAGAAAGAAACAACTGACTTGAGTGTGAACTGTTGAAACCAGTCTTAATTTCAATGAACTCTTTGCATCCCCTGCTCCCCCAAATGGCAGTTTCAAGCTGTGAGGTGAGCAGGGGTCACTGAGAGATTCAAAATTTTAATATCATTGATCTGACATCAGATCTATCGTATTATGACTTCCTCATGTCAGAGTGATACTGTTATGAAGTTTTTTATGAAGTTTGGAGTGTACTGCATTCCTGTGGAGAAAATGACTGAACCAGGTATTACAATAGAGTTAGGTTTTCAATAATGACTTTCATACACACTGTATCCCATAAGTGTTTTACATGGCACAGGAGTTCCGTACTGTTAGTGCAGGGAATGTAGAATAGAAAATCATTTCTGATACCCAACCTGGCCCGATGGAATGAAAAAAACATTCTGGCCCCCCTCTCGCAACTACCTGATGGCCCAGTGAGTGGCCTGGCACAGTAGGGAATTAAAAAAAATCTGGCTCCCCTTTTCCCAACTTCCTGATGGGTCTAATGCCCAACCCTTCAGGAAATAAAACAAATCCATCCACCTCCCCTAACAACCCGACATATTTTATGCCCAACCTGATTCATCAGGAAATTAAAAAAAAACAAAAACTGACCCTGCAACCCTCCAGCCACTTAACTTGTCTGATACCCAACCTGGCCCATCAGTCTCCTTTCCCCCAACAACCTAACAGATCCAGTGACCAGTGCAGCATATCAAGGAATTAACAAATATCTGTCTCTCACACACACACACACACACACACACAAAATCAATCACTGCCAGTGCCCAACCTGACCCATCTGGGAATGAAAAAACAGGAAAAAAAACTTGGCATATTCCCCAACAATCTCAGTGGTCTGATGCCCAACCTGGCCTGTCATGGAATAAGAGGGCAGGTCCGGTGTTCAGCATGGCCAGTCAGGGAATAAAAAAATGTGACCCCCAAATAACTTGATAGGTCGGTGCCCACCTCACCTGCCAGGGAATAAAAGAATCTGTCCGCCTCTCCCCTTAACTATCTTACCTATCCAGTGCTTAATCTGGCCTATTAGGAAATAATAAAAATCTGTCCCCTCCATACATCTACCTGCTGGCTCCTGTGCCCAACCGAGCCAGTTCAGAGCTCAAGAGGAGCAGCAGCAAAGTGAAGAGTCGAAGGTGGAGTAGAAAAACACTGCTTACCTCTTGTCCATCAGCTTGGGTCATAGTGAGGGGTTCAAGCACTGCACGGGAAGCTTGGGGCTCCTGCTGCTGCTATTAACCTGTTCAGCCATCTCCAACCCCTCTCTCCCCCCCACCCCGTGCATTAGCATTCAGCCATCTCCAATCCCTCCCCCCCGTGCATTAGCATGGGAGAGTGTGCCGTGGAGGACTAATGGCATACAGTTCCGAGGCTGGCCCACTCCCCCAACTACCTGACCGGTCTGGTGTCCAGCCCATCCTGTTGGAATAAACAAATCTGGCCATCTCCCCCCCACAACTACCTATCAGCTCCGGTGTGTAACTAGACCACTGGAGAATAACAAAAATGGTGATATGTAGGGGAGACTATAAGTGAGTTTGGTGCAGATGGAATGAAACAAATAGCTTGCTGTTAGGTGGAATTGAACCACTGTGTACAGAGTAGGGAGCATTACTGAAAAGCAGTGCTGCTGTGTCAAAGCCCTCTCTGTGGACACTGTATACAAATAAATCTGTAAAACTGACGTCAGATGTGGGCCTCTCAACTACAGTAACTGTAACAATCAAGCAAAGTAAAGCACGCACTGGTACCCATATGCAATTGATAAATCAAGGAGTCCAGTTCAAAGTTAGAAAGTTTCTCGGTTTATTTTAATAGGTAAATCCAACGTGGTGGGACAGTACAGTCTGCTACAAAAATAACATAAAAAAGCAAGATCAGCCTTGTTGGCACCAGTCAGTTCTTCTTTACCTTGTATTCCTGTCCAGGAATTTGATCCAGTATTTATTTATTTGTTGACCATGTTGGTGCGCTGGTCCCATTAGCCTTTTTCAGGCACTACCCAGGTCCAGAAGCTTAGTACAGAAGTAGAGAATCAGGCAGTACAACACAGAACAATATGCCTAAGACTTTAGTAACAATTAGAACAATCAGTTTACATAGGGGTAATTAAAGAAATAATACATGACAGGGTGTGTGTCGTGCTGGGACAACGCCATGTCTGGGGGGTTGGGCGCAAGGCCGCAGGCTGAGTGCGCCCAATGCCCGAGTCGTGGTGCTGTCCCAGCATGACACACACCCTGGAGTGCATTATTCCTGTCATACAATGGCTTGTTATATGCAAAATAAAAAAATAATTTTAAAGACTATTTTTATTAGTGTGGAAAAATATTTTTGTTTCTTAAGAGAAGATGCAAAAAAGAAAGTAAGAAATGGTCATCCAAACAATCCTCAATTGGTTCACAATTCTGAGACTAGACCTGTGGCATTATGCTGGGATAACGCCATGGGTCCAGCCCCAAAGTGACCAATCACAGTCCAAGACTCTTTCTTGCCAATGTTTAATAAGATATAAACAATAGGTAACAAGCAGAGCCAATCTGAACAGATCAGTATTAATATACTTTGGCATTATTAGTGTATATGACTATAAGCATTAATATACAGTCCCTAAGCATGACGGATATAAGGACACTGTCATGTAAAAACATTTGCAGATGTAGCTGGGCTGCAAGTACTGAACAAGTTGGGCTTGAAAGAGAAGATGGGAGGGTGCAGAGCACAGGCTACTGGGGAGGGAGGTCCAGAAACAGGGGTCAACAATGGAAAAGGCCTTCTGGCCCATACTGGTCATGACATGTGGTTCAGCAAGAAGCAAGAGATCTGCAAAACGTAAACTATGTGGGCAATTTTATTTTTCTAAAGAACACTGATACAGTGAAGATATCTGAATCGTACAGGGATTTTGTCAGGCAGCGAAAAATATAGTCTCTATGGACATGGGGGGAGAACCAGTTAAGGGTTCAATATAAATTGCAATGATGAGATATGTAGGAAGCCAACAAGGCAAACCATTGTACATGGTTGAAGACTGTAGTCAAGGGTAATTGCCTTAGTGGCAGTCTGGGTATAAAGTGGGGAACTGTGGTCTAGCAGGGGGAACAAAGTACACATTTGCTCATTTAAATGAAGAACATTGCTGGGCTGCCCAATGTCAAGTAGCATGGCATACCATGTTGATGACATGGGTTCATATCCTGAGCCCACGCTACTGCATGTCAAGTAGCAGTCTGAGCATTTGGCTCTTGATGCCTCCAACCTTGAAGATTGTCAATGGCTCCTGCTGTCACATGACTTACCCACTGGTGACCCGGAGGGAGGAGGGAGTACTGTGAGCAGGAATAAAGTACAATGGGGGGGGGTGTACAATGCTGTAGTTGAGTCATAGTATGCTGGTTGGTCCTTGCCCAGGCTGCTTCTGACTGGCCAGATGGTCTCCCATTATTGGTCGTATTCCAGTGGGCTGAGAGTGGGACAGAAAACAGTGGTGCTAGTGTAGATGATGCCACCATACTCGTCCCCACCTTTCTGATGTTTCCAGACCTCTGGAATCCCCTTCATCCTTCTCTCTGGGTTTTGATCTGTTCTGATTGGCTCTGTCCCTTGCCAGTTGTTACATCGTGGTGGGGGGTTTACAGATGGCATGGAATAAGGAGGGACAAGAAGCAGCTGTGTAGGAGGCCAGTGGCAGTGGTTCCAGTAGGGGTGGTACCAAAAACTTGCAAATGAGCTGAAGTAGAGCCTGGCCTGTAGGTTAGGTGGAGGAAAAAAAAAAAACGTCGTAGTAAAAAAGGAAAATTGTAACAGTAGTTTAGTATGACACAAACCAATAAGACCATCAGAGGGCTGGTTTCTCCTTTCCCCGAGTTGAGATACAGTTGAGGCACACTAATGAATATTAAGATGGTCAAAACACATACAGTATCTGTGTCTTCTATTCTGTCTTTGGAGACTGTGTGAGACGCATTTGACACCATACACTCCTGCTTAAATCAGAACCAGTTTATATTCTTTCATGGTGATTTGCATATATGGTCCTTGGAATTATTGGAGTATGTTTAATTTTGTATTAGTATGACTGGTTTTGTTTTATGTTTCTTGGCCCTGTTTAATCAGGCTGGGAAGAGTGCAGATCTTTGTACCTCTTGTTCACATTTTCTGTTTTTTTTTTTTTCCCTGCCTTATTGGCAACTGAAACATTGCTTGAGTGCCGGATGTGCTGACATATATTACATGTATTTGTCACAAGTTTAAAAGGGGGCACTTTCATTTCTACAGATTTTACTTGTCCACAGGAAACTGAAACATAGTTTCTAGGGGGGTGGATACAGTTCATTATCCACACTCTGACAGTTTCACTAGAACAGGCTTTCTGTCTGATGTCTTTAAATTAAGCTCATCCCACCACCTGGGTGGTATATCCCCCCCGCCTCTGTCCCATGATGTCAGTTTTTCTTTCCGCTAGAGGAACAGGTCACCTCCTTAGCAGCTCCTGCTTTGGATAGTGCATCTTTAGTGAACCTCTCTTGTTTGAAGTATTCTGAAGTTTTCTGACTTATTTCTTGCTCCTTAGACTCCCCTTCCTGATTGATGATGGAGCCATGGAAGCCAGGACTCATGTTTTGTGTGCAGTACCAACAGAAGTTGTTGGTCACCTACCTGCATGACACGTGCCTGTACCGCCTGGGTGGGCAGCACAACATAACTGGGTGCAGCCTTTGCCTATTGATGCTCCCAGAATCATTGTAGGACAGTAGGCACTGGCTCACTCTCAGCCAGCCTTCGTAGCGGGATCAGAAAACCTGGCCTAAGGGCCACAGGCAAGCTTTTGTGGTTGCCAGGTCAGCATCGTAACTTGTGGCCTTTGAGGAGGAAGCGGCAGCCACTGCAGTAAGTACCTCCTCAGTCTCAGTGCTGCTTCTGGTTGGGGCCAGCATCAGAAGGCCATTCTAGGAGGGATTCCGGGAAATGTTCATGGCCCTCCAGACCTTCACGGAGAGCTCAGCTCACAGGAAACAAGAAGCACAAGTGTCGCTAGCGCCAGTCGTGGAATCAGGAGAGACTGAGGTTCTCCCGCTCCCTTGACTCCCCTAACTGGTCAACACTGGTAGAGACTTCCTCGGTCAAGGGTAGGTCAAGAGCTCCTTGGTACCCCCGTTGGGCTTGTCGACCTTCACTCCGGTTCAGCAGGCCGTGGAGAATTTCTTTGAGTCTATCGACCGGCTGTCTGATTAGATCAATAATTTGTTCTCTCAGATCCCTGTGTTCCCGGCCCTCATTCAGGATGTGGCCTGGTCAGTGTCCCTGACTGGGCCACCTCGGGAACAGCCTCCACCAGCAGTTGAGCCATTGAAGTCTTTGTCAATGAACGTAGTAAGGTGTGTGGTCTACAAATTTCAGCCGGAAAGCTGTCCTTGACATCGATCATCCAGTCAACAGTCTTAGTCAAGGTCCCAGTCAAGGCAATCCCCCTCTCGATCTCGCTCGAACAGGAGGCATCACTGTTGGTGCTCCTTGACTTCCTCATCCTCAAGTGAGAAGAGGCATTGCCAGAAGATGCGCCAGTAGTACAAGGAGCTTCTTTGGCAACAGTGGGCCATTGTGGGGCAGGTAGGGCTCTACCCCTAGACCTTCAGGTAACTGACAGGCGCCAGTGATGCCTTCATCAGTCCATGTAACACAGGTGCCTCCCACAACTTCTCCACCCCTTAGGGTGGAGCCGACACCACAGAAGCTAAAGGTGGGCACTCCTGCCAAGGAGGACCGGTTGGTAACCAGCTTGCCAGACCAGTTGTCACTGGAGATCACCCAGTCTGAGAATACTTGGATGGTCCATGGTGAAAAACGATCAAGGGCTGCTTTTGTGGATTCCACGGACAACTTTGATCATTTGTACATGGTCTCCTTCAGGACTCACATCCTCGACCACGGCTTGGTCAAGAGGTTGACCGCCAACTATGGGCCGGTATCTTTCCGGGCTGTCATCTGACTTGTATCAGAGTCCATAAATGTCCTTCCCCATGGCTGAGGCCATATTGTGACTGGCTCTGGAGGTTCGGCAGCATCTACCATCCTGCCTGGCACTCTTCACCTCAGTGGTCTGCAAGTATTTGATCCCTACTGGGTCCCTCTCTGGGTTCTCAGACTACATGCCAGCTGAAGGACTGGTCTCTTACCAGCCTTCTGCAAATCCGGGGGCCAAGGGGACATACACAAGCCTCCAGACAAAGAGTCCAGAAAGATTAACCACACTGCTAAAAAGGTGCAAGCTGCAGCGTCCTTGGGTCTCTGTCAGGTGAATTACTCCATCATGATTCTTCAGTCACTCCCTGTTGGGAGCCTTTGATGAAATCCTCCCTCACCTCCCTGCTGACCACTAACTGCTGGTGAAGATGGTTTGAGACTGAGGTCAGCCACTGGCTAAACACCAGCTTCAGCTGGCCTTGGACATGGGTGACTCGTGCCCATGCCATAATAGTGGCCATCTCCATGTATCGCAGGGCTTGGCTGCATCTGTCTACTTTTACAGTGGACACCCAGCATAAGCTGGCCAATGTCCCTTTCTTGGGTACCAATCTCTTTGGTCCTGGGGTGGAGGGACATCTCACCTGCACAGAGAAATCTGATGCCACCCTTGACTTTGTGGCATCAATCCAGAAGAACCAGAAACAAAAGGCTAAGGAAAAGGCTTTTTGCTATCGGCCCTTGTGCCGCAGCCTCCTTGATAGCAGTCCCAACAGGAACAGTACCAGGCCTGGCACCCAAAACCCAAGTTCTGTGGCAGAGCCTGAAGAGAGGTGGGGGCAGGGATAGTGGTGCCCCTCTGGTCGCAGTGGCTGGTGCCCCCACAAAAGCTGCAGAGTGATGGGTTGGGGGGGGGTCATCCCTCCACCTGTCCTGTCCCTGTCTGCTCTTCTCATCAGGGGTTGGCTAAGTCATTTCTGGCCATGTTGATCCGCTATCACAGTGGTCAAGTGGGTGTTAGAAGTGGTAGGCAGAGGGGTGCCTCTGGACTTTGAGGCTTTCCCACCTTACTGATGTCATGCCCCTTGGGAGTCCAACATGTCACAGGACACACTGTACACCCTTCAGGAGGACATTGCTCAACTCCTCATAAAAGGAGCCATAGCCCATGTCCCGGACACTCTCGCAAGTCGGTTACATGTACAGGTACTTCCTGGTTCTGAAACCAATGGGTTACTGGCAACCCCGGTTTGCATCTGCATGATCTGAATCAGTTCATGCAGAAGCACAAATTCCCGATCGTCACCCTGAATCAGAGCAGTCCGTCTCTGAAGCAGACATGTGGTTTTGCTCCCTGGATCTCCAGGATGCATTTTTTTTCACATCCCAGGCCATCCCACTGTTGGTACCTCCAGTTCCCTGGGGAAGGGGTACTGTACCATTTCCAGGTCATGCTCTTCGGTTTTTCATCCATACCCAGGGTCTTTACTGTGTGCTTGGAAGCGGTGACAGCCTTCTGCAGTGCAAGGGCATCAGGGTGTATCCCTACCAGGACAATTGGCTGATACCCGGGCCATCCAAGGAAAACAACCAAGGGATCTGGCTCTCCGGACCTGTCAAGACTTGGGCCTGTTGGTCAACCCGGACAAGTCTAAATTAGTCCCCTCTCAGGTGATCAAGTTCATTGGGGTAGAACTAGACACCCTTCGGGCTATGGCCCACCTCCCTTTGGACCAGGCAGTGGATCTTACCTCCTTTGCCCGATTATTTCAGATGGGGCTGTTGCACTGTGTCCATGATTTGCTGCAGTACATGGCATCCTGCACCAGCATGGTCCATTGGGCCCACTGGAGGATGCCCCACCTGCAGTGGTAGTTGGGTTGTCTGTGATCCCAGTGCATAGGCCACTTGGACCAGCTGGTCTCAGTGACCCAGCCAGTGTGGGGCGCCATCAAGTAGTGACTAGTCCCAGAACATCTGGAGGAAGGAATCCCATTTGCCACCCAGAGCTGACCATCACACTCACAGCAGACACATCTCTGGTGGAATGGGAAGCACAGCTGGAAAACCACAGAACCCATGTGTTCTGGTCACCCCGGGAGTCCTGCCACCACATAAGCCTGCTGGAGCTCTGTACAGTGCAGCTTGCACTGACAGAATTTGCTCCTCTAGTCAGGGGGCAGGTTGTGCAGGTCCAGACGGACAACATCATGACCGTGTTCTACCTGAATAGGTAGGGTGGAACACACTCCCTTCCCCTTTGTTGTGAGGCCCACCTCACCTGGACCCTTGTGTGCAGCCTGGGTGCAGATCTCCTGGTGATCCTTGTCGCGGGAGTTCACAATCAGCTGGCGGACACTCTCAGCTGGGTAGAAGAGACATCGCACGAGTGGTCCTAAATCAGGAGATGGTAAACCACCTGCTCTCCCTGTGGGGCAGTCCTCTGGTGGATCTGTTGGCCTCCTGGAAGAACACCAAACTGAGGCAGTTTCCTACCCACCGGTACAGTCCAGGACACCGCTGAGGATGCCTTTGAGAGGGCTTGGACCCTAGGCATCATGTACACCTCTCTCGCTTCCCCTTTATTTACAAGGTGGTGGTCAAGGCCCAGAAGGACAAGATGCAGATAATTCTAATAGCTCCAGACTGGCCAAAACAGTTCTGGTATCTGGATCTCCTCCACCTCAGCAGCAGACCTCCATGGTAGCTGTCTCTTCACCCAAACATGCTGACCAGACAACAGGGCATGGTCCTGAACCTGGACCTGACATCCCTGCATCTCTCAGCCTGGTTCCTGAGCAGCTAGATTTCTAGGCCTTGGGTCTGTTGGAAGCTGTGCTTCACGTTGTGGAGGCCTCCCGAAAGGATTCAACTCACCAGTGCTATGCATTTAAATGGTAGAGGTTCTCCATTTGGTGCCAGGTCTTGGTGGCCATTACATTAGCCAGAAGGATTAGCGAGCTCCAGGCACTATTGGTGGAGTCTATATGTAAAACATTCAGCACTCCAATACTCCAGAAATTCAGAGAGATATTTTATTGCAAAAAAAGTGCAATACTTACAGAATTGTTAAGAAAAATAAGTTAGTGCAAACAAAGCATAAGTTCTGCTTCACTTCCCTCAACCAGCCTCAGCGCTTCGGGGCTATGCCACCCCTTCATCAGCCAGAAGAGTTAGCGCACTCCAGGCACTATCGGTGGAGTCTGCTTAGCTGGTCTTTACAAGGACATGGTCAAAGTTGTTCTTCGCCCCCATGTGAAGTTCCTCCCAAAGGTACTGTAGTGTCAGAGTTCCACCTTTACGAGATAATGAACCTTCCGGTATATTTTACCAACCCATCTTTGGAGGCTGACCACAAGTTCCATACTCTGGACCTGCAGAGAGTACTTTCTTATAAGGAGCGCACGGCTAGAGTTCGGGGTGAGGCGTGCCAGCTGTTTGTAACATGCTGAATCTGCACCTGACATACTGCCAGCTAAGCAGATGATTGGCAGGCGGATAACATCTTGCATTTACCTCTGCTATAGATTAACAGGTAGGGAGCCTTCTGTAGGGCTTAGGGCTTATTCCACCAGACCGCTGCCTTGGTGGCTGCTTCAAGAGACATCTCCTTTTAAGAGATCTGTGGGGCTGCTGCCTGGAAGTCCGCACACACCTTCATTTCTCACTACAGCATTGACCTTGAGTCCCGTTGGGATGCTGCTTTTGGGATCCCAGTTCTCCAGTCTTTGTTCGCCAAGTAGGGGTGTGTGACTTGCCCCCTCCTCCTGGAGAACTGGTAGGAGTCTGCCAGAGTGTGTACAGTGAGCTGTATTCACACCCCTAAATCAGGTTACTCACCTGTAACTGTAGTTCTAGGAGTGATATATTGTTCACATCCATACAACCCACCTGCCCTCCACTGGCAAGTGGCACACAGATCCCTGCTTGCAGCACGCAAAGATCTGATGTCACGGGTTAGAGTTGGGGGAGATACCACCCGGGTGGTGGGAGGATCTTGGCTTTAAGACATCCGATGGAAAGCCTGTTCCAGCAGATCTGCCACAGTGTGAATGTGAACTGTATACCATTCCTAGAACTATGGTTACAGGTGAGTAACCTGTTTTTCTGCTTCAACCACCTACACTTATAGCCTTAAGTTTGTGTTAGGTGGCCTTTTACTTGTGCACAGATTTACTTAAACTCCAGTGACTTGTAACCATTCTCAATTATGAAGTGGAAGAGCTTTTTTAAGATCTCCATTTGCTCATTCTTGAGAAAGTCTGTATTGTAGTCCACAAAGTGAAACTTGTTCTGTACAGAGTCCAGCAGCTCTCGAAATGTGTCGGGGGCAGTACCCAGGTAGTCCTCCCCAATCTTAAAACCAGCCTCTTTTATCTTGTCTCCATGGCTAAAGATGACTGCTGTCTGACGCTTCCATTGTGGACCAAGAAGATCCTAGGAGAGGGAGAATTAAAGAAAAAAAATCAAAGTTAAAATTCAGTTGAATATTGATTAGGGCTACTTGAATCCACCATGCTCTTTTTTGATCTCACCTCCCCATTTCACTTCTGATAGTGGTGTAAAGGTTACATTTCTAATAATTACAAATTTGGAGTCTTTGTATAGTTTTTGTTAAAGCATAGTGGCAGTACTCTCAAATCACCAAAATGCAGCATGTCTAATATACAAAACTACAGTACACAGTAGTTTAATCATTGGTATTCTGTTGCAGAAATAAATATAATATATGGTTATCTCATTATTTTGGTGGTTTCAGAAACTCATATTTAACACCGGACTGTTAAGTACGAGTTTTGTAGAATGTTTATTACTAATATAGCCCTGAATCTGTCACTCAGTCTAATCAGAACATGAACACACAGCTGCAGTTGCTTAGATCACAACTAAAGCCACTCACGTGAATACCTTTCATGCTTGTTCACCACTTTGTGAAACTATGGCTGCATTCATCACTCTGTCTCTGAATGAAGCCAGGTGAATTTTATTCAGTAGCAATAGGACAATACAAAAAATGAGGTAACTATTATATAATGTATGGTAAAACATTATTACTCCTTAAAATCCATTGTTTCATGGTGGTGTTGTACAGTCTGTGATGTCACGATGTTGTTATACCATCGTGGGTACATCACATCGATGGTACAACAACGGCGCCATGTGAAAACAGCTAATACAAAACAGTTCGGTCAAATACAGCAAGTTTTATTTTTGAGGTGGAGGGGGGCTTTGCACCCCACACCCCCCTTCTTTTTTATATATATATATATATATATATATATACATATACACACCAGCTCCAGGGGGACGACCTCAGGAGGGAGCAATTTTCAGTTGCTGTATTTGACTTAGCTGTTTTCACTGGCTACCTACAACAACATAGAAAGTGTTTACGCATACGCGATATGCTAACCTTGGAACTTCCTGAACTGGACGCAGCAGTAAAAGCTGAACCCGTGGGACAGTGGCGGTGACTGAAACAACTGTAAAGTAAGGATTCTGCCCTGTGGGCAGAAAATGTCCAGGACGGACCCGCACTCCATGTGCGTCTACTGCCTCGGCCTAGAACATGACCCGCAGGCCTGCAAGTTATGCCGCTCGCTTTCGCCAACATCCTGAAGCCCGGTTACAGCTTGGCGCCCCCAAGAAGCGCCTACCCACCGTGAAGCTCGAAGGAGGCCTGTTACGGTTACCGCGGCGGCTGGCTCAGCTGAACAACTCGAGCAGATGATCGCCCTTGAGGAGGAGGCAGCACAGGCCGCATCATCCTCTTCCTCGGTTGCGGCATTTATACTGCTCTCTTTGGGTACCTTATATTCAGCTTCTTTCAAGGAGCTTTGCCAATCCCTTTCCACGAAGGGAGAGGGGCCATCGGGACATTCCTTTCGGTCCAGAAAGAAGGACTCAAAAGGTAAGTCCCATCGTCGGTGTTCGTGGGAGTGGCAGAGGTCCCCTTCCCCAGACAGTCGACACTCGGCGTCGGTCGAGGTTGCGGCTAAGGCCACTGGCTTCACAGCATCCCCGGCCAGGTCAGCCGCCGACACCATCACGATGCCGTCAAGATTTTCTCGAACTGGCCAGACGGGTGTCAACTGGTGAAGCAGACAACCCTTCTTCACCGTTCCCTGGTGGAGACCGAGGATATGCCTGCACCTCCGGTGCTGCAGTCCCCGGTTAAGGCTTCCGAGCAGAGGAAAGAGCGGTTGTCCCCCGTCCCTTCCCAGACCCGTCCTCGGAAATGCCGAGGATCTCATTCTCGGTCTCGTACATCGTCTCGGTCCAGCCGATCCCGCTGACATCAGCGGTCTCAGTCTTGGCACCGAAGTAAGCGACGCCGCCACTCATCCTCGTCTTCCTCCTCAGAAGAGGAGAGGCTTCGGCGCAAGTTGCGTGGACGCTACGAAGACCTGATGTGGCAGCAGTTACTTCTGTCTGGGAACAAGCCGACGCCATCGCCTTCCTCGGCCATCAAGTGGCTGTCACTCGAGCGGCTGAAACAACCCCTCGCTGTAGCCAAGGTGCCCAAGCCTGGGCTGGTTGTTCGGATGAAACCAGCTGCCCCACCAATTGTGGTGGAACCTTCGCCTCCACAACCAAAATCGGGGGCGCTGACCAAGGACTCTCGGTTGGGTCAGGGCCTGCCCCACAGGTTGTCGGTCACCCTCACTCCCGGCCGTCCTCAGCAGGCGGAGGGTGGCTCAGGCCCCAGGCTGCTCTTCATGGACTCCTCGGAGTCTGATGATGACTCCTCCCTGTTCTCCAGGCCCATTGACCTGGAGTCCTCCGGGGGCCAGTCGATGGACGAAAGCCCATCGTCCTTCATGGGTTTGCTTGGGCTCATCTCGGAGTCCACCGGGATGCAGCTCGAGCCCGTATCCAAGCGGGCCAAGTATGCCCTGACTGAGATACTGGACTGAGGGGATTCACCCACGGAGGCCTTTCTGGTGGCTGAAGCCATTGTTGGCCCAGCCTTGGAGCTCTGGCAGTGGCCTGCTTCCTGTCCTGCGCCTTCGGCCAGCATGGCCAGGAAGTATGCGGTCCCTACCGACTCTTTGCCCGTTTTTTCGGAACACCCTTCTGCCAAGGGGTTGGTCACCGACAGCGTTTTCCGGCGTTCCGGGAACGCTAGGGATGTGGACAAGCCCCCCGACAAGGAGTCCAAAAACCTGGACTATGCTGGGCGCAATGTGTACGCTGCATCCTCCCTTGGCCTCCACCAGGCCAGCTCGGCCGTGCTGATGGAACACTTCTCCCACACCCTCATGGGCTTCCTGGATGAGGTGATCCCTTATCTCCCGGCTGACCTGCAGACCATGGTCCGGCAGGTACGGGACCAGGGTAGGGCGGTGGCTAAACAGCAGCTCCAAATGGCTCTGGACATTGG
This sequence comes from Neoceratodus forsteri, assembly GCA_016271365.2. NCBI lineage: Eukaryota > Metazoa > Chordata > Ceratodontiformes > Ceratodontidae > Neoceratodus > Neoceratodus forsteri. The sequence goes on along the minus strand of CM057453.1, from coordinate 456,624,692 downwards.
AGACTACTGTGCCAGATCGGTTGCGGCCGCGGTGGCCATGCACCGCAGAGCATGGCTGAGGATATCCACCTTCACGGCGGATACCCAGCACAAACTGGCGGATGTCCCCTTCCTGAGGACCGACCTCTTCGGCCCTGGAGTGGAAGGTCACCTCCAGCGGATCGAAAAGTCCAATGCCACTCTGGACTCTGTCACCTCCGCCCAGAAAGACAAAGGCCGCCGACAGCAGCAGCACAAGTCCTTTCGTCCTTCTGCGCCTGAGGCACGTCTGGCCAAACAGCACCAGGGCCAGCAGGCTCGCGCTTGGCATCCTAATCCCAAGCCCGCGGCTTCCTGCAACAGGAAGCAGGGCGGTAAAGGCCCAGGAGGTCCCTCGGCCGGTCCCTCCTCCAAGCCTGCCCAGTGACGGGTTCAGGGTGTCACCCCAGCCTCGTCCTCCCCCGGTTCCCGTGGGGACAGCTCCACCACTTCCTTTCCGCTTGGTCCGTTATCACCACGGACCGTTGGGTGTGAGGTGGTAGGAAAGGGCCTGCCCTGGAGTTCGAGCAGGCCCCGCCTCTTCCCGAGCGGCCGCCCCTCGAGGGCCATGGGTCTGCAGCCCGCTGTCGGCCTGCCGAGCCGATATTGCCCTGCTCCTCGAAAAAGAGGTGATCAGGAAGGTGGCGGATCCTCCTCCTCCAGACCCGGGGTTTGTGTCCAGGTACTTCCTGGTCCCAAAACGGATGGGGGGCTGGCGTCCCATTCTCGACCTGCACGACCTGAACAAGTTCTTAAGGTCTCGAACCTTCAGGATGGTCATTCTGGCACAGATAATCCCATCCTTGGAACAAGGCGGTGGTTCTATTCTCTGGACCTTCGGGACGCGTTCTTTCACGTCCCAATCTGTCCGTCCCACCGGAGATTCCTCCACTTCAGGGTGGAGGGATCCGTCTACGAGTTCCGAGCCATGCCCTTCGGCCTTTCCCTAGCTCCCAGCATCTTCACCAAATACATGGCAGTGGTGACAGCATTCCTGCGGTGCTGAAGGGTCCGGGTGTACCCCTACCTGGACGACTGGCTGATTGCAGCCCCCTCCAGAGTGGAGGTAGAGCGGTCCAGAGATCTGGCCCTCCAGGTTTGCTCTCAGGATGGCCTCCACACCAAAGAGGCCTAGTCAGAACTCGAGCCAAAGCAGGTGATACAATTCATCGGGGCAGAGCTCGACTCTCTACGAGCCAGAGCACGGCTCCCGGCAGACAGGGCTGAGGTTCTTTCCTCCTTTGCCCAGTCATTTCAGGTTGGGCAACCACACCCTGCCCAGGACTTCCTTGGCCTCATGGCGGCCTGCACCAGTGTGGTCCGTTGGGCCCACTGGTACATGCATCCCCTTCAATGGCGGCTGGCTGGCCAATGGTCACAGCACTTCGATTCGCTGGATCAGCTAGTGACAGTGACCCAGGGGATGTGGAACGCTCTCCAGTGGTGGACCGTTCCAGCACATCTGCAGGAGGGCATCCCGTTTGTCCGCTCCGAGCCGATGGTCTCTCTGTTGACCGATGCCTCTCTGATGGGTTGGGGTGCCCATCTGGGGGAGCACAGAGCGCACGGCCTCTGGTCCCCTCGGGAGTCCCGATGCCACATCAACCTGCTGGAGCTTCGAACAGTTCATCTAGCCCTCACTGCCTTCGCTCTGTTTCTACGGGGTCAAGTGGTTCAGGTCCCGACGGACAATACCACGACCATGTACTACCTAAACCTCCAGGGCAGGACGCGCTCCATGCCTCTGTGCAGGGAAGCTCTCTGCATTTGGTCACTCGTGCGCAGCCTGGAGGCGGATCTCCTCACCATTCATGTGGCAGGAACCTCCAACACCCTGGCCGATGCCCTAAGCCAGATAGCGGCTGCATCCCACGAGTGGTCTCTCCTGCCAGAGGTAGTACAAGATCTGTTCTCCTACTGGGGCATGCCTCAGGTGGACCTGTGTGCCTCCAGGGAGAATGTGAAGCTGACACTGTTTCATGCCTGCCCCCCTCAGCAAGGCTCGCTGCAGGGGGATGTCTTCTCGAGGCCGTGGACCCCGGGCCTCTTCTACGCCTTTCCCCCATTTCCCTTGATCCACAAGGTGCTTCTCAAGGTGAGGAGGGACAAGGCACAGGTGATTCTGGTAGCCCCAGACTGGCCCCGCCAGTTCTGGTATCTTGATCTCCTCAGTCTCAGCTTCAGTCTCCCGAGGCGGCTTCCAGCCCTCCCGGACCTGATCTCAGTCAATCAGGGGAAGGTATTCCATCCGGACCTTCAATCCCTGCACCTGACGGCCTGGTTCCTGAGCGGCTAGAGTTCCAGGCTTTGGGTCTTTCCGACGAGGTCCTCAACGTCGTTGAGGCGTCCCGTAAGGAGTCGACCCGACAATGCTATGCCTTCAAATGGAAGAGATTCTCCATTTGGTGTCAGGGCAAGGGCCTGGACCCTTCCTCCTGTTCCTTGGCAAGCATTCTGGACTACCTGTGGTCCCTTTCTCAGCAAGGGCTTCGGTCGACGACCCTTAAGGTGCACCTGGCAGCCATCTCTGCTTACGGGTGTGGGCCGAGAAGCAGTCGGTGGTGTAGGAGAAGGTGGTCGGGCGCTTTTTCAAAGGCCTTGATCACATATCCCCTCCAGTGCGAGAACCTTCACCTCCATGTGATTTACTGCTGGTATTGGTTAAGCTCATTGCAAGCCATTCAAACCGATGCACAGGTGTGACATCTCTCACCTGTCATGGAAGACCACCTTCTTGGTGGCTATCATGTCAGCCAGAAGGATGGGAGAGCTCCAGGCGCTTTCCATCGAGTCTCCTTATCTGGTCTTCCGCAGGGACAAGGTTGTCCTGCGCCCCCACCCAAAATTCCTTCCGAAGGTGGTGTTGGAGTTTCACCTTAACCAGGTGTTGACTCTGCCGGTGTTCTACCCAATCACACCTCGGAGGCCAAATATAAACTTCATACTTTGGACCCTAGAAGAAGCGCTCGCTTACTATAAGGAGTGGACGGCTGAAGTTCGGGGGAGAGGCTCACAGCTCTTTGTCACCTCTGGCTAGCCGCACTCTGGCAGACCTGCAGCCAAGCGGACGATAGGCAGGTGGGTCACCTCCTGCATAGATTCTGTTATAGGTTGGCGGGCATGGAGCTCCCAGAGGGATAAGAGCCATTTTACCCGCCATACCGCTGCATCGGTGGCTGCTTCCAGGGATGTCCCTATCCAGGAAATCTGCAGGGTTGCTACCTGGAAGTCAGCACACACCTTCATCACCCACTACCACATCGACCTTGAGTCACACCGGGATGCTGGTTTTGGGGCCTCGGTTCTCCAGTCTTTATTTCCCAAGTAGGAGGTGTGCGCCTTGCCTCCCTCCTCCCGGAGAACTGCTAGGAGTCTGCCAGACAGTGTGGATGAACAACATATCTATGTCCCTAGAAATACAGGTTACTCACCTGTAACAGGAGTTCTAGGAATGGTATGTGGTGTTCATCCACACGACCCACCCGACCTCCCCGGCTTCGATGCACAACCTGGCTTCCAGCGGGCTAGATCTGGTGTCATGGGGCGGAGCTGAGAGTTTTACCACCTGGCTGGGTGGGAGGAGCCAGCTTGAAGACCTTCCGGCAAGATTTGAAGCTGCAAGGAACCTGCCAGACAGTGTGGATGAACAACATATACCATTCCTAGAACTTCTGTTACAGGTGAGTAACCTGTATATATAGGTAATGAACACCCCTACCTGGGGTAGTGGCACAGCCTAAAGCTGTCCAGTCAGCATAAAACCTTTGGCACGTGAGCATTCCGAGATCACGGATTCTCCAGTCTTTTCTGTGACACAGGGATAGGACAGCACAAGAGAGCTCTGTCAAGTTTTCTGTCTGCATTTCATTTGTTATTTTTCTGGCAGGATTATGCAATTGTGAAGTAGGTGGGACTGCCTGCTGACAGGGAGCACCCTCGCATTTAGAAATCGTGTATATTAAGCTGTGGCTTTCAGATTGACTAACCTGCTATTTCTATCCCATTTTCAGTGCCTTCTGTGCATGAACTGGGGTCCACGAGCCACTGCACTAATTTTAGGGTGTACAACAAGGTCTCCATTTCCCTTAGCCTGGTGCCTCAGGTAAGAGATTTTTTTTGGGGGTGGGGGCTAGTTAGTCGGCTAGCTTGTGAGTTCCTCTTACTGATCTTTCTTTCTTTCACTTTTTTCTTTAAGCATCCTCCTGGCAATGGACTCCCTCCTTTCCTGATATTTTAGGTGGCATATTGTGTGTAGTTTGAATAGTTAGTGAAATTGTGCTGTTGGGCTGCCTATTCTCTATTTGTTGTGGGGGACACAAAACCTCAGGCAGCACCAGTATGTGCTTTTCCTTTGAAAAATACAACTTATGTAAATCAGTGTGTTTGGGGGTGTATTCTTTCCCCTGATTTATTATTGTAGGCAGAACAGCGCTCATCAGTGCGTCTGTCTGTTGTTTCAAGCTACGACACTTATCCACCATTGCGGGCAATCTGCCAGCATGATTCCTCTCCTGCTTCCCACTTATGTGGTTTTGCACTCCCATTTTTTGTGCTGTTTCAGCTTGGAGCATGCATGCAGCAGCCTGGCATGCTTATGCCCGATGTGGTGATGTCACATGCATCAGCGTCACATCGTCATGCTAGCATACGGCTGGGCATGCTCCTTCTCACTCACCCAATACAATAGCTGAGGCGGAGCAGTTTCTCTGAGCCAGGCTGTTGTTTTTCTAGGTATTGGACAGCCACACAGTGATGGAGGGGGCAGTGGCTGACTGACAGCAGCGCTGTCAAAAAGGCAGCATTTTTCTTTCTAGGCAGCTCCAAGTTAGTAACAGGTATTGGTCGTCTCTACTCAGTGTGCAGCTCTGGGGGATAAGTACATCAAAAGTTTGTAATCAGAGCCTTCCCCCGAGGGCAGATTTTAAATAGATGGGTGAATTCCTCAGGGGTGACCTGGGTAGGTGGAGGAATAGTGGGCAAAGATAAAAGGGAGCATAGTAAAAGCAACAAACCTCTGTGTCAAACAAGTGAGCAAAAGCAAGAGGAAAAAGAGACCACTATGGTTTTTGAAAGAGGTGGCTGAAAAGGTAGAAGCTGAAAGGGTAGCATTCAAAAGGGATAAGGAAATGCAGAAGGCGGAGGCTAGGGAGGTGCATCGCGGAAACAGAGGGAAGCGGGGAAAGTAGTAAGGAGTGCAAAGGTGCAAACTGAAGAGAGAATAGCCCAGGAGGTAACAAAAGGTAGTTATTTAAGTGAAAAGAGGAGGTCCAAGGGTAGGATTCTAAGGGTAAAAAGGGGTGGGGGTACTGTGCAGAGAGGTACCAGGAAAAGGCAGAAATCCTGAACAAATACTTTTGTTCAGTGTTCACAGAGGAAGGAGAAGGAGAGGGGCCACAAAAAAGTAACAACAGTTTTGGAGGGAGGGAGGTGGACACTAGTTCTCTTAGGAGGAGAGAGTCCTGAAGGGACTTGCTAATCTGAAGGTGAATAAAGCGGGGGTGCATCCAAGGTTATTGAGGGAGATCAGAGAAATACAGTCTGCACCTCTGTCAGTTCTGTTTAACAGCTGTCTGGAAACAGGATTGGTTCCGGAGGACTGGAGGAGGGCGGATGTAGTCCCATTACACAAAAGTGGTAGCAGGGAGGAGGCTGGCAAGCGTAGGCCAGTCAGCCTGACATCGGTGATGGGAAAGTTAATGGAATCACTGCTGAAGGAAAGGATTGTGGAGTATCGTGTATCCACTGGGTTACAAGACCCAAGGCAGCATTGTTTAACAAGGGGGAGGTCATGTCAAATGAATCTGACAGATTTCTTTGACTGGGTGACCAAGGAACTAGATCAGGGTGAAGTGGTGGACGTGGCCTACCTAGATTTCTGCAAGGTGTTTGATGCCGTTCCACCTAGGAGACTAGTAAGCAAGCTGGGTAGCTTAGGAGTGGGTCCAAAGGTGGTAAACTGGATAACAAATTGGTTAGCAGATAGGAGACAGAGGGTGGTGGTAAACGGAGTTCACTCCAAGGAAGGGAGGGAAGGTGAACAGTGTGGTGCCTCAGGAATCAATGCTGGGATCGATCCTCTTTAATGTCTTTATAAGTGACATTACAGAGGAGCTGGAAGGGAAGGTCTGTCTCTTTGCGGCTGACACCAAAATCTGCAATGAGGGTGGAGGGGGGTGGAAAGGAAGAGCAGAGACCTGAGAAAACTAGAGGAGTGGTCAAGGGAATGGCAGCGAGTTTCAATGCAAAAAAGTGCAAAATAATGCACTTAGAGCACAGAAACCCAGAGGTCAAGTACAAAATGGGTGGAGTGGTATTGATGACCACCAAACAGGAAAGAGACCTGGGCGTAATCATATCGGATGACCTAAAGGTGGCCAGGCAGTGCAACAAGGCAGAAGGGAGGGCAAGTGGAATACTGGGGTGCATAGGGAGTGGTTTCACCAGCAGAAAGAGGGAGGTGGTGTTGCCTCTCTATAGATCACTGGTAAGATCCCACTAGAGTACTGTGTCCATTTCTGGAGACCACATATCTGGAAGGACATAGAGTGGAGGCGGTTCAGAGGAGGGCAACTAAAATGGTGCAGGGTCTGCATCAAAACCTAAAAGGAGAGACTAAAGGATCTCAGTATGTACACCCTGGAACAGAGGAGGGAGAGGGGAGATATGATAGAGACCTTTAAATACATCACGGGGGTAAATAAGGTACAGGAGGGGAGTTTTTTTCAGAAGAGAAGGTGCTGAAAAACAAGAGGATATGCTGTGAAGCTGGAGGGGGTAGATTCAGGAGAGATGTGAGGAAGTACTTCACAGAGAGAGTGGTGGATTCCTGGAACAGCCTTCCAGTGTAGGTGGTGCAAGCAAAAGCAGCGGTTGGGTTCAAGAATGCATGGGATGAGCACAAAGGAATCATAGTGGAAAGTGGAAGGGGCAGGGCGAAAGAGCTGTAGATCGGGCACAGTCTGATGTAATAATGTAGGTAGGGAGAAATGGGCAGACAGGATGGGCCAAGTGGTCCTTGTCTGCTGTCAAATTCTGTGTTTCTGATTGTTTGCAGCCAGAGGGCAACATCAGGCTATAAGGGCTGTGTAGAATTTGCATATAGATTAAAACATTTTATCTTCATTGCCTTTAGAGATGCAGCAAAGTTAAATTCCGCCTGAGAAGTGGCCCACTTCGCATTACCATTCTGTTACGCGAAGTGCCCATTTAAAACCTTCACTTCTCCACTTCGTGTTGTAATCATGACATCACGTTGCTCACGCCGCCTTACTTCAGTTTAAGGCGGAGTGAGAATTCTCAGCAACCCACACACATCACATGGCTTACACAGAGTAGGTCACATGCTCAGGCAGGCAGGCAGTGACTCATGCTTGAAAGAGTTTCACTTTCACCTTGTAGTAGGAGAAAGATATTGTGTGTAAAGATGCAGCGAAGTTAAATTCCGCCAGCGAAGTAGAACATATCACGTTACTTTATGGCTATGCGAAGTGCCCATTGAAAGCGCTACTTCGCCACTTCACCTTGTGATGATGGTGATAATGACTTCATGTTGCTCTCTCCGTCTTTAAGGATGGAGTGAGAATTTACAGGCAGCCCACACACATCACATGGCTTACACAGTCTAGGTCACAGGCTTCAGACAGGAAGTGAATCATGCTTGAAAGAGAGTTTCACTGCAGCAGCAGCACCTGGCTCCAACAGCACCTGGGCCCCCCCAGCCTGTGCATGGTCCTCCCCACACCTCATTAGTGTGGGAGTTCTTTATTACACTACACTGCCTGGGGACAGCAGTGTAGTGAAATGTAATCTGTGTGGTGTGGAGGTGCGCCGTGGCCCCAAAGGAACTCACCTTGGCACAGGTGGTCAGCACACCCACCTGTACAACCACCACCGTGTACAGTAGCAGGCACAGGTTGCAGAACAGGGCAGTAATGCACCCAGTGGCCCTGCTGGGGAAGAGGGGGCAGCACGGCATCCACCTGCGCGTAGTGGTGTGAAGCAGAGAAGGTCCATGGATCACATGGCTGCATCACCACCACAACCTGCAACAGGTGACGGTAGCAACCCTGTCCAACTACCTGTCACACAGGCCGATTTGGGCCTTATGTGGAGTGAGTTGGAGGCTGTTAACCACAGTCTTGACAACATTAAGCAGCAGTTGGAGTGAATTGAGGGGCACCAGTTACAAATTATGGGGATGCTTCAACTGCTGCTGTCCCATCAGAACATTGATCATTAGTTTTATTTTGTCCTTGCACCCACCACGCTCTGTGTGAAAAAATAGATCCTACTTCGAGAGGATTCCTGCAGTAGGTCTTCACATATAGGACTGCGCCTCCTGGCGTCAGGTTCCAACGGCAAACTTGTAGCTAGCAGTCATCAGCAGAGACCGCCCCCAATGTCAGGTGATGCGATGTCAGATCGAGTATAAAAGGGGGCGGCCCTGCGCCCGTACTCCAGTTCTTTCCCGCCATCACCTCAGTTCATTTGGCTCTCGTGTAAGAACAGCGATCTAACGCCTGCATGTCAGTCGAAGTTTTTTCTTCATCTACTACATTTTTGTCCTCTCAGATTCGACTGATTGTATGTCGACTCGTCCAAAAAAGAAGTGCTCTAAGTGCAGGGCCCAAATCCCACACGGGGACGACCATTTCCACTGCCTTCTGTGTCTAGGCCCCAAGCACAACTCGGACAAGTGTGCTGTTTGTCAGTCCTTTAATCAAGCCACCTGTACCAGACCCAGGCGGACCCTCGAGGCCCACTTCCTTACCTGACGGCTGGCGTCGATGGAAAAGGAGCTCCAGGAGTTAAGGGAAAGGTCGTCGTTGCCGGCCCTGAGGAAAAAGAAGAAAGATAAGGAGAAGCGTCGGGAGAGGAGTCAGTCACCACGTGGGAGGCCTGCTCCTAAAACTGTGAGTACTTCTTCTGGTACCCTGTCCACTTCTTTGGGCTGGGCACCTTCTCCCCACCTGCCAAGGTGAGCGGGCAGCCGGGGGTAACCTCTATAGAGGTTTCTGTTGTGTCTCCACATCCCAGCACTGCCGATAAATTGCCCCTCGACCCCGTTGATGGGTGTGCAGCCTCGACCATTAAGCCTAGCAGGGCCTTTTTTTTTTTTTTTTTTTTAGTTGTTTAACCAGGTATAGCACACTAAGCTGAAAGCTTTTTTACAGGAGCGACCTGGGAGCACAAGGAAGTTAAGTGACTTGCTCAGGGTCACACAGTATGCAAGTGGAAGCTGTGGGATTCAAACCCAGGTCTGGCCTGCTGGATGTCACCAAATTTGCAGCTCAGAGCCTTAGACCACTGCACTATACTGCCTCCTATTTGGCTACTGCCAGCCCGGTCAGGTCCGATAAGCTGGATGGCAGATCTTCTGTCGCCCGCCTGGACCCTTCTTCTCACCCATCGGGCTCCTGTGAGGCCCCCAACGTCGGCTTGAGTGTGCTGCCGGGAGAAACTTCATCACTTCGGGTTCTTCACCCCAGGGATTCACCACCCGATCCTGTTTTATCACTGCTGTCAGGATCTTTCATTGGGGTCACTACCTGAATTGCCTCCGGCCATCGCTGGCCAGGTATCCTACTGTGGAGCCTCCTCCCTTGGGACCTACGGGGGCCCTCCCGGATTCCAAGCCACCTTGTGGCCCTCAGGCACCTCCCCCGGTAGGTCCAGTTGAATCTCCAGGCAGTCTTCCGGGGTCAGATCCTAATTTTCCACCACCGGGCAGCCCACCATCAGCACCTCCTTACCCGATGCCAGGCCCTGTGCCTCCGACGCTAGGATACCTGATGCCGGGATACCCTGGGTACCCCCCCATTGCTACAACCGGGGATTGCAAGGATTCCAGTACCCTACTTGGCAATACTCACAGTACCCAGGCTACCAGCCTCCTCCTCCACCACCAGATCGAGATACGATCCTGCCTTGGTGGCAGGATACCAGGACCCAGCTCATCACAGAGTTATGGCAATCAGTGGGTGATATCCCCCTACCTAGTGCCCCTCCCCCACTGATACCCTCTGGACGAGCTGCAGGTGCTCTACCAGTGGGTTCCTCTGGGGTGGACCCTTCCATCCCCAGCGGTTCAGACCTTCCGACTCTGACACCAATTCCGACCCTTCAGACCCTCGGTCCCCAGTTGAAGTCCATCCAAGGAATCTCAAAAATCACCACCAGAAGATCCCCCCCTTCGGGGACCTTCTGCAAACTATTCAGGCAGCAGGAGGGTGGCCTTCTAAAGAAGTGGATCCCCAGTGTAAGAGACTGGCGGAGCACTTAGATCTGGCCACCACAGATCCCCTACCCCCCCCCCGATGGGTCCTCATGAGGATCTGGTCACTACCATCTGGCAGCAGCTGTCCTCTATCCCTGCTGTTTCCAGAAAGGCCGATCACACCTATTATCCCCCGGAAGGGATTCAACATCTTACTATGCATCCGAAGGCCGACTCAGTGGTCATAACAGCCGCTCATGACTGGTCGGCACAATCAAAGCATTTGAGCTCCTTGCCCCCTGACAAGGACTCAAGGCAATTAGATCAGTTTAGCAGGAAGGTTTATTCCTCTTCCTCATGTGCCATCTGGTCCCTGAACTATGTTTCACACATGGTGGCCTTTCAGAAGGCTTCCCTCTCGGAGCTGGAGAGAGACCTTCAGGAGGTCCAGGATGAGACACTCAAACAAGCTGCTGGACAAAGTCTGCATGAGCAAGTCTTCCTGTCGTCATGCTCTGCGAGCAGCGCATGATTCGGTGGACTCAGTGGCTAGGGTGGCAGCCACGGGGATCTGCATCCAACGCCTTTCTTGGCTCAGGATGTCTGGTCTTCACTTCTGGATGCCCCTTTTAAGGGTTCAGTCCTTTTTGGTGGCGATGCCAAAGATGTAATTACTGGGCTGCAGGAGAGCGGACGCTTCTTACGTGATGTACGCTTCATGTACTGGACAGGGCAGAAGAAACGGCCCTTTTGTCGCCAAGGACGACGGAATAAAAACCAGGAAAAACGTCAGAGCAAACAAGCCTCTGGTTCGGGAGCCCAAACCCCCAGGCCAATTTCACAGCTGCTTGGGCCAGCCCTCCTCGGCATCCTGACCTTTCCTCCTCCCGCTACCTCTAGTCGACAAGAAGGGACCGGTAGAAGGGAGGTTCGGCCTCCACCTTATGGGGTGGAGGTCCATCACCGCAGATCTATGGGTGTTACAACTCATCCAATGAGGTCACTCGATAGAGTTTACAGAGATCCCTGCCCCTCATCCTCCCATCCCTCAAAACCAACTAGGAAGGGGATTTTACTCCCACTTCTTCCTAGTTCCAAAGAAGACGGGAGATCTGAGACCAGTCCTGGATTTCAGCACGCTAAACCTCTTCATCGGGTACAAGAGGTTTCACATGCTGACCCTTAAGGGTCATCTTCCCCTGCTCCAAACAAATTCATGGCTGTGCTCCCTGGATATGCAGGATGCCTACCTACATATCCCTATCCTCCCGGACCACCACCTCTTCCTTCATTTCTCCTTCCAGGAGAACCATTTTCAATTCCGAGCACTCCCCTTTGGCCTTTCCTTAGCCCCCGGGTGTTCACCAAGTGCTTGCGGCTTTTCTTCACCGTCAGGGCATTTATGTGTTCCCATACCTGGACTAGCTCCTTGCAGCACCCTCTCCGAACAGCCTGAAAGAGTCTCTCTCTTTCACTCTGAACTTGTTTGCTCTTCTGGGTATCACAGTCAATCTGCCCAAGTCCCAGCTAGTACCTTCCCAACGCCTCCAATTCATTGGAGCAGTACTAGACACAGTTCAGAGCAAGGCTTTTCTGCAATTAGATCGAGCCGAGACTTAAGTTTCTCAAGCCACTCTTGTGGCCCAGGCTCGATGGATCCCAGCACACGCTGTGCTCTGTCTTTTGGGACTGATGGCAGCAGCCATTTCGATTGTTCCCCTGACCAGAATACATATGAGGGTCACCCAGTGGTCTCTTCGGGTCCAATGGGATCAGAGGACGGACGACATGAACCAGCGGGTCATGATCTCCAGCAACCTCCAGAAAGATCTTCGCTGGTGGCAAGATCTTTCCAATCTATTAGGGGGAGCACCATTTCACTCCCCAATCCCTACCCAAATCCTCACCACGGACGCCTCAGACTTGGACTGGGGAGCCCACCTGGGGGTACACAAGACACAAGGGTCTTGGTCCGATCAGGAGCTCCATCTCCACATCAACATTCTGGAGACAAGTGCTGTTCTATATGCTCTCCAGGCATTTCAGTCTCTTCTTCTCCTGGGATCACTTCTTATCCAGATGGACAACATGTCCACTGTCTGGTATATCAACAAACAGGGAGGAACTCGCTCGTATCCCCTCTGCAGAGAAGCAGTGAGGGTATGGTACTGGGCGATTCAGCACAGCCTTTTCTTGACAACAGTCCAAGTTCCAGGCGTAAGCAATGTCCTGGCAGACAGTCTCAGTCGATCAGTGGCCAGGGCCAGGGCTCACGAGTGGGAGTTAAAGCAAGAGGTGGTCGAAGATCTCTTTCCTCGATGGGGTAGGCCAGATATAGATCTATTCGCCTCCCCATTAAATGCAAAACTACCCAACTTTTGATCGCTCGTTCCTGGGCATGGTGCTTTTTAGTGAGACATACTGTCTCTCTCTTGGACAGGGAGGTTTCTTCATGCTTTTCCTCCCTTTTCTCTCATTCAGAAGGTTCTGGTGAAACTTCAAGAGGAAGGGGCACATTTGATTCTGATTCTGATTAGCCCTCTGTGGCCCCGTCAGATTTGGTTCCCTCTCTTGCAGCAGCTGGCACTAGAACCTCCGATTCTCCTGCCATTATCCCATGACCTTCTGACACAGAAGCAGGGCACCCTGGTGCATCTGAGCCTTCAATATCTCCACCTTCATGTGTGGCACCTGTGGACATAGCGGCTTCCCGCTATGGAGTTTCCTCCCAGGTGGCCCATATTTTGGTGGAAACCAGAAAACCGTCTACAAGATCCACCTACGCCATGAAGTGGAAAAGATTTTTGATCTGGGCCCTAGCCAGGAGCTTGGATCCCTTTTCATGCTCGGCCACCCAGGTGTTAAGAGTACCTCGTACATTTATCAGATATGGGCCATAGTTAATCCTCCATCAAGGTCCGTCTCTCTTTGGTGTCGGCCTACCACCTCCCAGTGGAGGGCAAAACTCTGGCTCAACTGGAGGTCGCCAAAACCTTTTTGAAAGGTATCCTCCACCTCAAACCTCCAGTCTAGAACACTTGTCCTCCCTGGGACCTTAACTTTATGTTAGAAAAATTGACATTGCCTCCCTTTGAACTGGCTTCTAACTGTGACATGCACTTCCTTTCTTGGAAGACTTTGTTTTTAGTTGCTGTCACTTCAGCCAGAAGGGTTTCAGAGCTTCAGGCGTTCGTCTGCAAGGAACCCTATTTGATTTTCTGTAGGGACAGAGTTGACCTTAGGACTAACCCTTCCTTCCTTCCAAAGATAGTTTCAGAAACCACTCTCAACCAGAGTGTTGAACTGCTGGTCTATTATCCCTCTAACCTTACCTACTGCTTTAGTGGTCTGCTTGGACGATTTCAGGTCATCTGTGATGATGCCCAAGTCTCTTTCTTCCCTTGCGATTGCAAGCAACTCCCCTCCCAACCTATAGGTGGCTTCAGGGTTTCTCTTCCCTGTGTGCATGATCTTGCACTTCATTGAGTTAAACCTCAGTTGCCACTCTTCCAACCATTTTGCCAGTTTATCAAGATCTCTTCTCATTCTGCCCACCCCATCTGGATCATCTACTGTACTCTGTTGCAGATCTTGGTGTCATCTGCAAACAGACAAACCTTACCATCCCATCCATCTGCAATGTCACTGTTGAAGATATTGAAGAGGACTGGCCCCAGGACTGATCCCTAAGGTACCCCACTTGTGACTTGCATCTCTTCTGACTGTATACTGTTTACCACCACTCTCTGTTTGCCTGCCAACCAGGTGACCAACTTCTGACCCACCCCAAGCCGACCCAGCTTATTAATCAATTCTCTGTGTTGAACAGTATCAAAATCTTTGCTGAAGTCAAGGTAGGCGACATCAACTGCACCCCCTTGGTCCACCACGCTGCTTACCTGATCAAAGAAATCTATGAGATTAGTTTGACAAGACCTTTGTGTTGTAAAGCCATGCTGTCTTGGATCCTGTGCTCCTATGGATTCCAGGTGTTGCACTATCCTTTCCTTAAGGAGTGCCTCCATAATCTTGCCCACTACTGAGGTAAGACTGACTGGTCTGTAGTTCCCTGCCTCTTCCCTGCTACCACTCTTGTGGAACGGGATCACATGAGCCCTTCTCCAGTCTTCTAGGACCTCTCCTGTGCTCAGAGACTCACTAAACAGTTCTGATAATGGCTCTCCTAGTTCCACCTTTAGCTCCTTTAGTACCTTGGTATGTATGCCACCAGGTCCCATTGCCTTGTCCACCCTGAGCTTAGTGAGCTCTTGTAGGACCCTTTCTTTTGTGAAGAGACTAGTGCACACCTCCCTCCCCCATGTGTCCATGGTCCTGAGCTGTGGGCCCTGCCCTACCTTCTTCTCAGTAAACACTGTGCAGAAGTATCTATTTAGGATGCATGCTTTTCCTTGGTCCTCCTCCACATCCTCTTTGATCTTAGCAATATCCCCTCTGGACTTTCTCTTTTCACTAATGTATCTATAGAAAGTCTTGTCCCCGTCTTTTACTGTTAGTGCTAGTTTTTCCTCGGTTTGGGCCTTTTCCTGCCTTACTGCCTTCCCTGCTTCCCTTAGGGAAGTTTGGTATGCCTCCCTATCTTCGTCCCACTGCGTTCCCTTATATTCCCTAAAGGCCAGCCTTTTGGGTCTGACCTTTTCTGCTACTGTTTTTGAGAACCAAAGTGGTTTCCTCCTTCTTTTGCGCTTGCTTTTCTCTCTAACACAGTGGGATGTTGCTTCAAGTATTGCATCCTTAATGCTTGCCCACTTTGCCTGTACTCCCTCACCTGTATTTCTTCTTGCCCGGGCTAGCTTAGCTCTGTTGGCCATCTTTTCAAAGTCAGCTCCTCTGAAGTCCCATATTTTTGCCTTGGAATGGGATGATTTGGTTCTAGTGGCCAAATTGAACCATACCATGCGATGGTCACTGGCCCCCAGGTGACCTACCTTGAGATCTGTGATCTTTTCCCCATTAGTCAGTAATAGATCTAGAATAGCCCTGTCTCTTGTGAGCTGTTGTGCGAGTTGTTTGAAGCCCTCCCCCTGCAGGGAATCCACTATATGTCTAGTTCTGGCAGATGTTCCTGCTGGTATTGACCAATCTGTATCTGGCATGTTGAAGTCTCCCGTTAGCAGAACCTCCCCTTTAGCTGTCACATTTTGTATATCTTTTAACAGTAATGTGTCTGTGTCCTCCCCTTGGTCTGGAGGCCTGTAGACAACTTCAGTTCGTATGGCTGTCCCATTTCCTGTTTCCAGGGTGACCCACAGTTCTTCTGGCTCCTTATGCGTATTCTGAATTTCTGTAGCTTTGATATTTTCATTGACATAAAGATCCACCCCCTCCCCACCCCCTTTGCACCTCGGTCTCTTCTGAACAGTACATAGCCGGGTACTGAAGTCTTCCAAGTGTGGTTACTGGAGAACCATATCTTGCTAATGGCTACTATGTCCAGTTTAGCCTCAGTCATTGTTGCTTGCAGATCTGGGATCTTGTTTCCCAGACTGCGGGCATTTGTATACATGATTTTCCATTGGCCAGATTTCAGTGTGTTAGTTGTTGGGCGGGGTCCAGGATTTCCCCTGCATGTCATATGGGGAGCCGGACCGTTTTCCTTACCTGGTATTCCAAATGAACTACAAACATGCTGAACTCCTGTTTGATCACTAGCTGGGGGGAAGGGTGTTCTTCCCGTTCAGTGTATCTGGTGCTACACCCCTCTCCCCATTTGCTAGTTTAAATATTCTGCAAAGGCATCAAACTTCTGCCCCAATGCACTGACTCCCTCCTTAGTCAGATGCAGTCCATCGAATTTAAAGAACTTTCGCTCCCAAAACTCTTGCCAGTTACCTACAGATTTGTGTCCTTTTTCCTGGCACCAGCCCTCGAGCCACATGTTTAGCTCCCCTATCTCCCCTTCTCTGACCGTCCGTCCATCTGCCCCCCTCTCCCAGACTGGCAGGATCTCAGAGAAGGAGATTCCGGATGAAATGGATGACAGTTTGTTTCCCAGCCTGGTAGGTGTTCCTTGGTCTCCACAACTGACAGATTTTCATTACTATGCTGATGATACCCAGCTGTATCTTTCCTTTGCCCCAGGGACATCCAATACAGTGGAAGTGCTAAACAATTGCCATACTAAGATCAATGACTGGATGGCCTCCAGCTGGTTGCGACTGAACCCCAATAAGATGAAAGTACTGGTGGTGGAGTCAAACAGTGGGCGTGATAGGATGGCTTCTGGTACAGCAACAGGACTATTCCTGGGGTCTGTGCCATTGAAGGACTCCTCTAGGGTGCATGATCTTGGTGTTATCCTTGACAGCAAACTGACATTTGAATCCCAGGTGTTGTCTGTTGTCCAAACCAGCTTTTATCATGTGAGGAATATCGCCATAATTAAAACCCCTAGTTCCACCCATGGACCTCCCCACCTTAGTGCATGCATTTGTGACATCAGTGCTTGATTACTGTAATGCGCTGTACTTCAGGGTCTCGGGGGGGGGGGGTACCCTCCACCAGCTGCAGCTAGTGCAGAACTCAGCTGCTAGACTGCTGACTGGGCAGTCTAAGTACTGCCACATCACACCAGTACTGCGTGAACTGCACTGGCTGCTGGTCAGGTGGAGGGTCCTCTTCAAGGTGGGTTTGCTCACCTTCAAGGCCCTTCATGGACTGGGCCCTGGCTACCTGTTGGACCTTCTAACCTGCTGCCTCGGTCAGCTTCCTCTGTTCCCCCTCTAGGGCCCTCCTTGCAATTCCCAGGACAAGGTTAAAAACTGCTTGTGGCAGAGCTTTTAGTGTCACCGGCCCCATCCTGTGGAATTCTTTCTCTAGCTATAAGGGAGGCCCCTTCAGCTGAGGTATTTAAAGCCCACCTCAAGACCTTTCTGTTTAATCAGGCATTCCCAGACACTGTCTTTTAGACATTGTTTTTAATGACAGTTCTATTTTAGAAACAGTTTTTCTCATTGTAAGCTGTTGCTCTACCTTACTGTAGCCTGCTTTTCTTTAGTATTGCTGTCCATTATTTATTATTGTGTTTCATTTTATGTGCTGTTTTTTGTGTGCTTTTGTCTGTATGGCACCCAGAGCCTCCGGGATTGGGCGCCTAAAAATAAAATTTGTCTTGCCTTGCCTAGTGGTTGCATAGGGTGACAGCAATAGAGCGGGGAGCATGGGGTGGATAGTGTGGGCTAGAACCCTGTATGGACAATAGGTCCTGGGGTTTGACAGGGTGCTGTGGGCAGACTGGTTAGATCAATGAATCATATTGAAGTCAGGTATCCACGGGGAAGGGAGAAACACGAAAGAAGAGGTGACTAGGATAGAAAAGGAGAAAGGAAATAAACAGGAAGGCACAGTAGAGTCTTGGGCAATAGAGGAGGATGGGGTTGGGTAGGAAACATTGAGAGGAATAGTGGGGACAGGTGTGAAAAGAGCAGGGAGATGTGAGAGCTAGGCAAGAGAGAAAGATGAGTATTGGAGAAAGAGAGTGAGTAGAGTGGGGGTGAACAGGTTATAGAGTAAACCTAAGCTTATTTTCAGTACACCTTGAATAGTGGACAGGTTAAAAGGAGTGGATGCTGTGCCTCCCGGACGAGTCCTGCAGCTCATTTTTTCTTTACTTAAATTTTATCGAAGGTTTTTATTCCCCATACAAAGGAAACTGAATCGCATATCATAGAAAAGATCTAGAGCTATACAGGTGGGTACAGGTCAGGTCACACAGAGTTTATTAATATCTGCATTCTATCTACAGACAAGGTGTTAAAGTCTACATATGAACTGGTGGGGGATAAAGTTGGAATCGGACCCCACTACAGGCCACCCCCCCCCAACAATTACTAACTGCATCTCTGTATCAGATGTATGTAATGATGTCTTTTCTGTGTGTCATAATGTGGAGTAGCCATGGGGTTCATCTGTTCAGGCATTTGTCGTCAGACTTTCATGAATATGCTGTAAGTTTCTCCATCTTGTAGACATCCCAGAATGTGTCCCCCCAACTGGTCAGGGTAGGAGGATCCAGTTTAAGCCATAACCTTGTAATTACCTTCTTGGCCATTGTTATAAGTATACATAGAAGGCAGATATGCACTTTTTTTTTAAATATGCAGTGGGAATGATAGAAGTAATGCCATCTGTGGGTTCGGGGGTCCTGCTTGTGAGACCACCGCCTTCATGTCTTTTTCCACTTCGAGCCAGAAATGACGAAGAACTGGTCAGGACCACAGAATTTGGGAGTGTGTAGCCACTTCTGTCCCACAACCTGTTCAGCAGATGGAATCTCGTGTCAAGAAACTTGGCAGTAATTTGCTGGGGTGCAGAAAAGTCTAATAGCTGTCTTACAGCTATATCCTTGCCACTGGTAAGACCCCATTACCTTATGCTGCTGAAACTAGACTGTGGCCAGACCATGACCCCGGTAGGACTGAAATAATAAGGCCCTTTAAGGGAGGGAAGTCAGACTCCTCTACGTGACGTCTCAGTTCCACCCCACAATAGTGGAGGAGTCAAAAATATCGATTCTGGTAATGCTGGTCAAGTCCATATTCTCTCTGTAATTGGTCAAGAGGTTTAAAATGGCCATTTGTCCCTGCGACACATTTGGCTGCAGCCCACAGGTCCTCCTGTGGTTCCCCTGAGGAAAAAAAGCTGGTATCTGAGTGGTGATGGTGGAGGGAGAGCCTCATGGAAGGCTTTGTTGAACTCAGCTCTCCTAGTGCTGGAGACAGCTGGCCGTGAGGAAGTATGTTTGGCAGCTGAGGGTGTTACGAGACCGGTTAGCTGTCTGCAGTTGAGATAATGGGATCTCAGCTTAGTCTACTCTAAAAAGTGACTCAGTTACACATTTTCCATTTCTGTCTTGACCATTTAAAGGTCTGCATATTGAAATAAATGTTACTTATACTGTATATGAATGCTATTGAAATGTCTAGCTCCATCTTATGTCTATCTGAAACAATGAGTTAAAATTGATTTGAATGTAAATAAAAAAAAATGCCTCCTTAACTTATGCATTTACAGTATTTTAAAATCATCTCAAAATAGTAGGGTAGACTCACCCAGCATTTAGCATGTACTCAGGGGTGATGCTCACAGACCTAGAAAGCTTTTGTGGCAATTTGTTGAAATATAAACATTATTAGACAGAAATGACGCTACATTTCCAAGGACCTAACCAGCTGCCCTACCCTGTTCTTTGTGGTTGGTGAATCATCATATTTTGCCTGTTAACCATTACTTCAGTGCCGGATGGTAATTGTATCAATTATGGAACAGAGTTAGTGGCATAGCTAGTAAAACACTTAAAACAATAGCAGACAGCAGGACAAATTGTAGGTAGTAAGTGCAGCCAGACTGCATGCTTCAAGAATGCCTCATCATAAAAAGCTGCAACATTATTTAAAATTAGGGGAATTTAAAACTGCATAAAAATAGATTTGTTTTTATGTTACTAGAAGATGGATTTTTAACTGCTCTGTCAAGGGTGTAATCTCTCATCTTTCTGTAGATAAAAACAAACTGTTGATGGAAAGTTGAGTAATGTGTTTTTATACCATAGTTGCCTTAGCAATGGACAAGATTAAATCATCGTCATCGATACTGAAGCCCAGCAGGGAAAAGAGTAACTGGTAGCCATTTCTGCTTACAGACAACTAAGACGGGCCTCTGCTAGAATAACTTTATATAGCTGTCGACTCCACTGCCGTGGTTGTGGTGTATATAGCAGTCAACTCCCATGGTTGTGGCGTATAGCTATACTAATTAGTGTATTTAAGCAATAAAGCATTACCAAGGGTTAGATTAATAGTCTGTCAATGTCCCTCTAGGGCATAATGTGGCAGGAGGTGCAGCCAAGTGACATATTGCTTCTAGGGGGTGTTTGACTCTTATAACTTCTGGGAGTGCTTTATTGCTATTATAAAAAACTTATTTAAAAAGGAAAATGTTAGAAGTGTAACTTTTGAATGTTTCCCTTACTAACGGAGATTTTAAATGAAATAGTTCATCCACCAACTGTTTCAGAATGCTGGTTCAGAATCAGAATGCATCATTCTGGTCATTCAGCAGTGCTAAAGAATATAATGCTAATCAGAAGAATTCATGCACCATAATGATCACGATGAACATGACAGTGTAACAGAGATTAAAGTAAGGATGTCAGAATGCTGACAGCCAATCAGAATGGAACATTTCAGTCAGAATGCTGACAGCCAATCAGAACGGAACATTTCAGAAACCATTTTTTAAAATGGTTTTTAGTATCTTTTCTGTCATGTATTATGTAGTATAAGTACCAGTTATTGTTGTTAAAGTTAAGTATAATCACCAGTCAGCAACACTAAAAGAAAATATTTTGAGGCCTGTCTGATGGTCTTGTGATAGTGCTCCAGCTAGCCATGCAGAGGACCTGGGTTCACACTGCATGTCCAAACCTGCCCCTTTGGACCAGCAGGAGGCTGGGGATCATCCACCACAATTTGTCATCCTCTGGAAAGGGTGGACATGTGGCACTAGTGCTCAGCAGGCACTAACACAGTGCCTGCCGTTGGTTTGGATTAGAAGTGTCTGGAAGATCTATTCAGAATGTGCCATTTTGTAATAGTGCTGAGAACCAGAGTGCTGGCACCTCTTTGGTGGATGGGACTTAATGGGGAAGAATATCATGGTATCAATCCATGGTAGGATGAACTCATATCCCTCCTAACCACCTTCTACTGCCCCAGTAACTATTTTCACTGGCCAGAACAGAATGTAAGGTGCACACACAAAAATAGTTAGAACAAAGTGACTGTTCTAGCCATTTTTGTATGTGCACCTTATATTCTGTTCTGGTATTTGGATTTTGGTTCAATGCTGCTACTGTGTTTTTCCAGTGCATCCAGCTATTTGGTTCATAGTAGTTTCACTGGCCCCGTAGGAAGGGTTCCCACTTCAAGGATAAGATGCAGAGTCTGGGAGAGGGGGGTGGGGGGCAGTAAAGTGCAGAGTCAAGGGTTTGAGGGATGGCTGAAAATGGGGTTGGGGAAGAAGTATGTAACCACCCCACATGGGGGCATTACCTTTAAGGCTCCCTGCACTTGCATATCAGTGTTGCCAGCTGCTGCTGTTGGAGTCAGTGCATCTGTGCTCCCAAATTTTATTTATTTATTTAAAAGTTCAACCAGAAAAGACACACTAAGCTGAAAAAACAACTCATTTCCATATGTGTCCTGGGGGAGAGGGGAGAAGGAGATGGCTAAACAATAGAATTCATGGAAATATGAATCAAAATATAATATAGTATATAGAAAGCATAACTACAAACATTAAAGGGAAAAATAAATAATGCAGTTTGCAAATAGGCACACTCATGTGTAAAGTAAAAGTGAATAGGAGAGGGATGGTCATAGGCAGTTGCTGGTAGGATAACAAAAGTCATAAAGAAGAGACTTTAGGGAGGAAGGAGAAGCAGCAGAATGAATTGAAAGGGGAGGATCAAAGTTTAGTAAAGCAGTAAGAAAGAGCAGATTGCTCATCAGTAGATTTTCTAGAACGAATAGCGAATGAATGGAAAATATTATTGCAGAGAGGGTAGGATGAAGAAGGCGGAGGATAGAAGCATCAAGAGAGGGGAGAGAAAGGGCTGAGTAAAGAGAGCAGTGGTGAGTATGGGGGGGGGGGCAATCTAAAGCAAAATGACAGAAAGAATGAAAAAGGGGGTCCAGTCTGGCAAGGGAGGATTTAGGGGCACCACTGTTTTAAACACTCTGCTGTATCTGTAACTGTAGTTATGAGCCTGACTGTATTGCTCAAAAAAAAAAAATACTTGTTAACTGGGTAGGCCTATTTACCTCTCCTACAGACCCCAGTACAATAATCAGACTTTGGCCAAGTGTGAGCTCTACCAAGCCCATCGAATACCTTTCTGGGGGTCTAGTTTGGTCCTTCTTGCCCTTTGCTGACTCACCGGATAAACCTCCTTTGCCTCCCTACCTCTCCCCAAGCAATATGTCAGACAAGACATTCCATACATGGAATGTACGGGGGCTAAATTCCCCAATAAAGTGAAAGTCCTCACCCATTTGAAACGTCTGCACTCTAAGGTGTCCTTTTTACAGGAGACCAAACTAACCAATGAGGACCATGATCGAATGACAAATGACTGGGTAGGGCAACAGGTACATGCTGGTGCTCCCACAAGGAAGCACGGAGTACTTATCCTCCTCCACAAATCACTGCCTTGGACCCTCACTAAATCTTTTTCAAGGCCAGTGGGCAGTTGCCACATATGATACCCCTTCTGGTCCCATTACCCTATATAATGAGTGTGCCCCTAATGAAGATGCCCCACAGATCTTACTTCGAGATACAGCTCTTGCAGCAGGTTACACCATTAGGACTGAAGCCGGCAGGCGCCAGGACCCCGGAGATCTTTTCTAGCTAGCTATCTTCAGCGGGGACCGCCCCCGACATCGGCCCGCCTCCGACGTCAGGCGTGGTATAAGAGGGGGCAGTCCTGCCAGAATCCCCAGTTCTTTCCGCCGAAAGTGTATGCCCCGACTCACTGTTAGTTCTAGCTACTTAAGTTGGTTTTCAAATTTCTCTGGAAATTTGCTGTAAAGATTTTCTACAATCAACATTTTCTTATCTGATGTCCTCTCTGACCGGCCATTCTTCAAAGTGTAATAAGCGGCAAACAAATACCTTTAAAGATCCGCACTCAGGCGTCGTCAGGTGCCTGGGCCCAGACCACAATATTAAGGCCTGTTCCCTCTGCCAGGGGTTCAATAGCCGCACCAGGATCCGCCGGCAGAAGGCCCTTCAAGCCTACCTCCTGGAAGAACAACTACGAGTGATGGCCTCCAAGGGGGATTCGGCACATCGGCACGCCGAGAAAAGAAGAGATCCAAGGATCCTGCCCGGTCGCCGGTTCGGGCCTCCGAGTCCCGGAGCTCCGGGTCTCGGTCAGACCGCTCGCCTTCCAGGGCCTCTTCGCTCCCTGCTGCGGTCCCCGCTACTCAGCCCGCTCAGGCCTCTACCGCCAGGCCGTCGTCCTCTTCATCTGCCCAGAAGGCCTTGGCGAAGTCGGGGAAACGCCACCACCACCACCACCACCACAAGTCGGGCTCCCGCTCCTCTGCCCCCAACGCCCGGTCTTCCTCACTTCCCCCCCGGAAGACTTTGGAACTCACTCCGTTGAGGAGGCCGGTGGATCCGGCGTCGGCCAGACCGCTGTCGGCCGTTCGCCATCATTCCTCCGAGCCGACGTCGGCCAGCCGGCCGTCGTCGGCCCCTTCTGCGCATCAGACGTCGGTGGGGGGACCAACGCCCGCGCTGCCTGAGCCGAGGGCTCCTGCGCCTCCGACGCCGGTCAGACAGGAGTCCCTCACCGAGGAGGATTCGGCCCAGCCCGATGACCAGGCGGACGATCCCGGCCGCGAGGAGTCTCCCCGGGGTCCCTCACAACCGCCCGAGGCCCCCATGGAGCCGTCGCCGGGACCCGACGTCTGGCCCTCGACCTCAGAGCCGACGTCGGGGCTATCCTTGGCCGAGGTGAAGGACCTCTTTACATACTGGTGGGATACTATCAGGAAGGATGTGGTACCCCCAGTCCTTCCTCCTCCACCTCCTCCTCCTCCTCCTCCTCCTGTTGCTACAGCTCCGGCCCCACCTTCACCTGTGAGGTCGGCTGGCATTCTGTCCCCAGGGAGCCTGAGACTCCTCCCAGGGGCCGACACTCTAAAAGGAGACCTCCGTCTAGATCGTCATCCTCCGGATCGCCCAGTCGCAAGAGGTCCAGGAGGCGATGTCGGTCGCCATCGACGGAGGTTACGGGATCATCTTATTCATCGTCCAGATCCCCATCTCCGGTCTCGCTTCCCTCGCCGGACCCACGTGAGACTCCAAGGTCTCCTCCGGATGATCCATCCTTCATGGATATACTCAGACATATCCAGGAGAACATGGGTTGGGAAGCAGAGGAACTTGACTCGAAAGGCTACGCCTGGCGAAGTACCTTCGGCAGAAAGACCCTAAGCCTGTGGTGGTGCCACCCTTGGTGGACACTTTCGTGGACGTCACCAAGGCTGCGTGGAAGCGTCCACATTCGCTCCTGGCGGTGCCGAAGAAGGCTGACAGGCTGTACAGGGCCCCTAGGGGGGACCAGTACCTGTCACAGCACCCTCTGGCTGACTCCCTGGTGATTACTGCCTCACATGATCGGTCCCAGAGACCGCAACATTTGAGCACCCTGCCACCGGACCCAGAGTCCAAACAGCTGGACTCTCTGGGGAGGCGCACTTACGCTTCCGCGACTTGCGCCATCAGGTCCCTGAACTACCTCACCCACATGGTGCAGTTTCAGAACGCCCTGTGGGAGCAGGGGCTAGAGGTGGCTGAGAAGCTGCCGGAAGGTGAGCAGAAGGAGGAGATGCTTCAGCTCCTCCGGACGGGTTCAGATGTGGGAACCCAAGTTTTAAGAGCCGCATATGATTCAGCGGACTCGTCAGCCAGGGCGGCTGCTTCAGGTGTTTGCCTCCGGAGGCACTCGTGGCTTCGTGTCTCCGGTTTCACCCAGACGCCCAGAAAAATATTTTGACGCTACCTTGAAGGTGAGGTGTTGTTTGGTAATCCGTCAGAGCGATCATTACCAAACTCCAAGAGCTGGAAAGGCGGTCCGGACAGTCCAGGCGATGTCGGCGAGGCTTGGCTCCTTCGTAGGAACCTAGGTCAAGCCCGTGGGGGGACTCAGAGGCAACAGCCCGTTCCGCCACACAACACAGGGGCTCTGGCTTCCGAAGGACCAGGAAGCAGCCCGCCGGCAGGGGTCAACGTCCTTCCAAGGCCACCCAGCCAGCGGGTCCTTCAGCCGCCACAGCATGACTCCTTTCCGGGCCCCCGCCCCTCAGGATCAACGGGACTTTTCGGTTGGGGGTCGCATTGCGAACTTCCTGTCAGGTTGGCAGGCAATAACCACCGACAGGTGGGTTTTTCAGTTGGTCAGCAAAGGCCACTTTTTAGAGTTCGAAGAACGGCCACCCTCGAGGCCTCCTCTGCTTTCCCGATACTCGGGTCAGCACCGCGACTTGATTTGGCAAGAGGTGATCGCTCTCTTGGACAAGGGAGCGATTCAATCTGTCCCAGGAAACCAGAGAGGACTGGGGTATTATTCTCACTTCTTCCTGGTTCCCAAAAAGACAGGGGACCTCCGTCCAATTCTGGACTTAAGCGACCTCAATCAATCGGTCGTCTACAAAAGGTTTCGCATGGTGACCCTTCCGGGTCTCATTCCCATGCTAAAACAAGACGCCTATTTAGCGTCCCTAGACATGCAGGATGCCTACCTGCACATCCCCATAGCTCAGACGCATCAGAGGTTCCTGCGCTTCGAGTTCTCAGGCCACCATTTCCAATTCTGAGCTCTTCCCTTCAGGCTGTCATCCGCTCTGAGGGTTTTTACAAAGTGCATGGCAGTCGTGGCAGCTGCTCTAAGGAGGAAGGGCCACTATGTGTTCCCGTACCTCGACGATTGGCTTCTCATGGCCGCCTCCAGAGAGGCGCTTCTGCAAGCGATCCGGGACACTCAGATCCTGTTCAGATCGCTCAGGATCTTGATAAACCAGGAGAAGTCGGTCTTGGTACCGTCGCAGAACCTGCAGTTCATAGGCGCAGTGCTGGACACGGTCCAGGGGAAGGCTTTCCTCCCAGGCGACAGGGCGGAACGCATCAGGTCCCTCATAGAGGACCTATCAGCGAATCAGACCGCTCCGGCCAGATTGGTCCTTCGCCTGCTCGGTCACATGGCTGCGGCCATTCCCACGGTTCCTCTCGCGCGGCTCCACATGCGCGTAACGCAGTGGATGCTCAAGGCGCAGTGGGACCAGAGGCAAGACCATCTGCAGCATCCGGTCAGAATCACAAAAAGAGTGATTCAGGACTGGCAATGGTGGTTAGCCCAGTGCGCTCTCCAGGGCCGTTTTGCAACGCCGTCCCAGAGATTACCCTCACCACGGACGCTTCAGGTCTCGGTGGGAGCTCACCTGGATGGGGTGAAGTCTCAGGGCGTTTGAGTCCGCTGGAAGCTCATCTGCACATCAATGTTCTGGAGATGGAGCGGTACTCTATGCTCTCCAGGCTTTCCAGTCCATGATCCCACCGTGTATCATCCTGCTTCAGACGGACAACATGGCGGTTATGTATTACCTCAACAAACAAGGAGGCGCACACTCTTACCCCCTTTGCAGGGAAGCCATGAGAGTGTGGGATTGGGTAATTGGATGCGGCGCAAGTCTAGTCGAGGTACACGTTCCCGGCGTGGACAACACGATTGCAGACGGCCTGAGTCGCTCCCAGGCCAGAGTCCACGAGTGGGAACTTCTTCAGGAGGTAGCAGAGGACCTGTTCCTTCGATGGGGAACCCAGAATTAGACCTATTCGCATCCCCATCCAACGCAAAAACTGCCCAATTTCTGCTCGCTAGATCCAGGGCCTGGAGTTTTCTGGCGAGACGCTGCTGTCCATCTCCTGGGAGAACAGGTTCCTCACGCTTTCCTCCTTTCCCGCTGATCCAGAGAGTTCTGCTCAAACTGCATGAGGGAGCATGCGCTGTGATTCTGGTGGCCCCATTCTGGCCCAGACAAATCTGGTTCCCATTGCTGGCGCAGCTGTCTCGGGAACCTCCACTCACACTGCCGCGCAGTTCTCACCTTCTGTCTCAGGAGCAAGGTTCGTTGTTACATCCGGATCTGCGGTCTTTGAACCTGCACGCTTGGCTCCTAGAGACGTAGCCATCATGCGACATGGGGTCTCGCAGGAGGTTGCAGAGGTACTCTCGGCAGCCAGAAAGCCGACTACTCACGCTACTTACGCCATGAAATGGCGCCGATTCTGTCTTTGGTCACGGCTCATGACCTTTCTCCTTTAGGTTGCCCTGTGGGGCAGTCTTGGACTACCTCCTCTCCCTTTTCACTCGGGGTTAGCCTACTCCTCTATTAAAGTACACCTTTGTGCTATTTGACTATCACCAGCCGGGGCCAACGCACCATTGCTCAACTGGATGCTTCTCGGGAGTTCCTGAGAGGGTGCTGCACCTTAGGCCTCCTATTAAAGATCCGATTCTCCATGGGATCTCCTTTTGTTTTGGAGCAACTCACGCCCCTCCTTTGAACCAGCCGTTGATTGCGAGCTCGCTTTCTGTCTTGGAAGACGTTGTTTTTAGTTGCAGTTACTTCAGCCAGAAGGATTTCTGAGCTCATGCCCTGATGTAAGGAGCCTTATTTGGTTTTTCACCGAGACAGAGTGTCTCTGAGAACGAATCCTAAGTTTTTGCCTAAGGTGGTCTCAGCTCTGACCTTAAATCAGGATATTGACCTTCCGGTCTACTTCCCGAACTATTCCAATAGAGGAGAGGCTTTGCTCCATACTCTTGATGTTCACCGCAGCCTGAGGTATTACCTCAATAGAACTAAGTCCTTTGGGCTTCGGAGCAACTTTTTGTGTCCTTCGCACAGAGAATGAGAGGTCGGCCAGTGTCTAAGCAATCCTTATCCCGCTGGCTTGTGCAGTGCATCTCCCATTGCTACCAATCCAAACAAAAGCCCCTCCCGGGTTCCGTCTGGGGCCATTCTACTAGGGGTGTAGCCACTTCTTTTGCAGCTCTCAAGAATGTCTCAACCTCAACTATTTGCGCTGCAGCTACTTGGAACTCTGTGCATACCTTTATCAGGCATTACAGTCTGGATATCGCCTCTAGGCGAAGGGCTGGTTTCGGCCAGGCCGTGCTGCAGGGCCTCCTGTCCTGAATCGAGGTTGGGCGGCTGCTCCTCGGTTTCTTCTTTTTCCTCCTCCCGATGTGAAGGGGTCAAGCTTTACTGCTTGGGAATCAGTCCTAATGGTGTAACCTGCTGCCAAGAGCTGTATCTCGGTAAGATAGTACAGTTACGTAAGAACTACCGTAACAGTAGATCTTCGAGAACAGCTCTTTGCAGCAGGTACCTTCCCGCCCGCTACCGTATCCCCTGAGGAGGTCTGCCGCAGTTGTCTTCAGAACGGAGGAGTGAGGGAGAAAAGGATGGTGAGTATTTCAGCCAGCCAGTCTGAATGTTCAGACGACAGGAATTTGATTTCTTCCACATGGCTGCGGAGCAGGAGTCAGCTTTTTTCCTTGTAGGGGAATTTCCCTCTTTTCTACTCAGAGTTTTCATACTCCTTTTTGCCTTCTGACGGTGGATCCTTGGTCTCCCCCGCTATCGCAACCTCTGGCCGGGAATCTCCGGCGGGAGAACTGGGGATTCTGGCGGGACCGCCCCCTCTTATACCACGCCTGACGTCGGAGGTGGTCCCCGCTGAAGATAGCTAGCTAGAAAAGATCTCCGGGGTCCTGGCGCCTGCCGGCTTCAGTCCTAATGGTGTAACCTGCTGCAAGAGCTGTTCTCGAAGATCTACTGTTACGGTAAGTTCTTACATAACTGTACTTTCTTTCATGCTCTGGCAGAGATGATAACCCCATCTGGATCATCTACTCTGTTGCAGATCTTGGTGTCTGCAAACAGACAAACCTTACCCTCCAGTTCATCTGTAATGTCACTGATGAAGATATTGAAGAGGACTGGCCCCAGGACTGATCCCTGAGGCACCCCACTTGTGACTTGCATCTCTTCTGACTGTATACCATTTAACACTACTATCTGTTTTCTGCCCGTCAACCAGTTTGCCACCCAGTTGACCAACTTCTGACCCACCCTGAGCCTACCTAGCTTATTAATCAATCTTCTGTGTGGAACAGTATCGAAAGCTTTGGTGAAGTCAAGGTAGGCGACATCAACTGCTCCCCCTTGGTCCACCACTCTGGTTACCCAGTCAAAGAAATCTATGAGATTAGTTTGACAGGACCTTCCTGATGTAAACCCATGCTGTCTTGGATCCTGTGCTCCTATGGATTCCAGGTGTTGCACTATCCTTTCCTTAAGGAGTGCCTCCATAATCTTGCCCACTACTGAGGTAAGACTGACTGGTCTGTAGTTCTCTGCCTCCTCACTGCCACCACTCTTGTGGAGCGGGATCACATGAGCCCTTCTCCAGTCTTCCGGGGCCTCTCCTGTGCTCAGAGACTCACTAAACAGTTCTGATAATGGCTCTACTAGTTCCACCCTTAGCTCCTTTAGTACCCTAGGATGTAAGCCATCAGGTCCCATTGCCTTGTCCTCCCTGAGCATATCGAGCTCATGTAGGACCCTTTCTTTTGTGACGTGGACTAGTGCACACCTTCCTCCACCGTGTCCATGGTGCTGAGCTGTGGGGCCTGCCCTACCTTCTCTTCAGTAAATACTGAGCAGAAGTATCTATTTATGATAAATGCTTTTACATGGTCTGCCATTCGGCTTGAATTGTACTGTCAGTGGAGAATTGAAGCAAAGCACTTTTAAAGAATGACTGTTAAAGCAGCGATGCAGCTAAGCAGAGGAAATATGGGACCATACCTATTTTTTTTAATCTTTTTTAGCTTCCTCCCACATTTGTTCTATATTGTCCATCATCCCCCACCCTCAGGATTGCCACCATCATGGCTGAATCCTTCCTCTGGCTGGGGTAGGGGTAGTGCTTTGTGAGTGGTTGTCTTCACAGCCAGTGCAAATGCTGCTCCATGCTTGGCTGGCAGAGGGTGTGCAAATGTTGGCTGACCCAGGCCTTCCACCCCCAGAAGCAGAGTGCTTCATCTGTGACCCATCCAGCCATCATCTGCTCCAGCACATGATACTTGTGATCACACATGAGCCACAGTCTCTGAGGTGGCAGTACAATGTGTTACTGCCAGTAGTCAGCCTGTTTTGGGCCTTTTTGTAATACAATTTATGTCCCCAGCATCAGCTGCTTTTCAACATTTTCATCAGTGATCTGAAAGCTATAGTCTCTAGCAGGGTGCTTAAGGTGATAGGAAATGTTTTTTTACACCTCAAGATATGATTCTGATTGCCTTTTAGCGTCTATCCAATATTCTGGTATGTTTTGATACTTTTTGTTAAATTAATAATGTATTTTTTGCCTTTGTAACTGATTTGAATCTCTCTCCCTCTCCTCAGCAGTTGATGCTGTCTCTTTTCACACTGCCTGAACATTCTATGACATCAGTAACACCATTCCAGGCCATTCAGATGAATAGCATGGAAGTGTATAAGCAAGCAATAACCCACAACAGGGTATGCATTTCTTAAGTATTAATGCTTGCCCCGGGGGAATTTGAAGGCACAAGGACAATGTCCGAGTGACTTTCAACGCACCCGAAAAGTGCATTAATTCTTAAGAAACCCATGCCCTGGAGTCAGTTCTTTCACTTATAAAATGGAAAATGTTTTTCTTTTTTTTTTTTTTTTTAGAAAAAAGGGTTAATTTTCCTTTAGTTTGGTTGTTGCTAGGTAGACTAGGGGAGTATCATAACAACGGCTGACTGCCAGCATACTCTCATTTCAGAAGAGATAGGAAAGGGACGAGGGGAAGAAAGGTTATCCTGTATTTGAGGGACAGTACTAGGGCTATGGAAGTGCAAGAGAACCTACAGGTAGGCGAAGGGCTGGAGGTGTTGTGGGTCACCCTGGAGACGGGAGCAGAGGCCACTATTCACAGTGGGGTGGTATACAGGCCTTTAGCAAGGGGAGAGGATTTGGACAAGGCATTAGGGAAATCATCAGCAGGATGGTGAATAATGATGGAGAGGTGCTGCTGGTTGGAGACTTCAGTCTCCCAGATGTGGACTGGAGCCTTCCAGCTTCAGGTTCAACTAGAAACAGGGCAGTCTTAGACTCCTTACAGGGAGCATTTCTCCGGCAGCTAGTCGGTGAAGGAACAGTGCAATACTGGACCTGGTGCTCATTAACAGAGACAGTATAGCAGATATCACAGTAGACAGTCCCTGGGGACCAGTGATCACTGTGCAGTATGGTTCAGTATTAAGACGGGTACAGAAGCAAACCACTGAAGGATAAGAATCCTGTACTTTAGGAGAGTATATATTATATATGTATTTTATATTTGTACTTTTTCCTCCTGAGGCCTGTCAGGTGGCTATGGACCTCCGATTCTGAAGGGACTGTCTCTCCGGTCCCGCTGCTTCCATGCTAGGCAGTCTTCGGTAGTTCCCCCATGGATTGCCCCCTGCGGTGGGGCCAGGAGGAGGTTGCTGGCTTCTCCCCCCTCCCAGAGACCTAATCCAGAATCTGGGGGACAACTCCTGGGGCGGCAGACCATCATCGAGCTTGCCAGGCTTGCTTTTCCTGTTTTTGCCCAGGCCTCCCTCCCTGCCAATGCAAGGACATTGGCTTTGAGCCTCCTGACCCGTACTGCCCTCCAGCCACTGCCAGAGAACAGTCAGCGAGCAGTATGACTAGTCTCCCTCCCCCGAGAGAGGAGAACAGTCCTCTAGATGCTCAATCCTCTCTCCCCCCCGCCGACCTCCAGCGGCCCAGGCTGGTTCCTGAACCTGGGTCACAGCGTGGCGTGAGGTGTGGCATCCAGCACCTCAACTCCCAGCACCAATGGGCTGGCTCAGGAGAGCAGATTTTAAAGTAACAGGAAATAGCCTTCGAAACAACCTAGCAGTTGTGGATAGCCAGGGTGGAGTAGAGGAAAAATGAAGAAAAATAAAGGAAGGCAACCAGACTGTGCGTGAATGAAGCGGCTAAAAGCAGGAGGAAAAAAGGTCACCATGGTACTCTAGGGAGGTGGCCAAGAAACTGAAGGGAAAAAAAGGGTGGCATTCAGGAGGTACAAAGAAACACAGAGGGAGGAGGATAGGGAGAAGTACCAGGTAAAACAGGGGAAGAAGGGAGGGCAATGAGGCAAGCAAACATACAGACAGAGGAAAAGGATAGCCGAAGAAGTGGCAGAAAGGAACACAACTTTCTTCAGGTATATAGTTGAGAAAAGGAAGGCAAGGGGAGGGATAGTGAGGATAAGGAGTGCGGTAGGTGGTGACTGCGCAGAGGAGGATGAGGAAAAAGCTAACATCCTGAACGGGTACTTCTGCTCAGTCTTCACAGTGGAGAGGGAGGGAGATGGGCCAACAAGGAGCAGCAGGAACATGGGGGTGGGGGATGGGAGAGGTGAACACAAGTCCATTTACAGAGGAAAGAGTCCTGAAAGCACTTGCAAACCTGAAAGTGGACAAGGCCATGGGACTGGACAGGATACATTCAAGGGTGCTAAGAGAATTCGGGGAGGAGCTTGTTTCACCAGTGACAGACTTATTCAACATATCACTAGAAACAGGAAGGCTCCAGGGGACTTGAGAGCTGACATAGTTCCACTCCATAAAAGTGGCAGTAGGGAGGAGGTTATGAACTATAGACCAGTCAGTCTCACATCAGTTGTGGGGAAATTAATGGAAAAGAAAGGCTAGTGGAATGTTTTGAATCCAATGGGTTGCAAGGCCAAAGGCAACATGGATGCATGAGGGGGCGATCATGCGAGAGAAATCTGACTGATTGAAGAGTATGGCAGCTGGGGTGCTATGCTAAACAATGCAAAATCGTGCACCTGGGGCACAGAAACCCAGGAGCTAAGTATAAAATGGGGTTGGAGGTACAGTCAGTCACTAAGCAGGAACGGGACCCTGGGGGTTATAATATCTAATGGCCTCAGAGTCACAGGGCAGTGTGACAAGGCAGGGGGCAGGGCCAGTAGGATGCCGGGGTGCATAAGGAGAGGTATCACAAGCAGAAGGGTGGAGGTGGCATTATGATTGTATAGATCATTGGTGAGACCACACCTGGAATACTGTGTACAGTTCTGGAGGCCACATCACAGAAAAGACATAGATAGGTAGAGGCAGTCCAAAGGAGGGCAACTAAAATTATACATGGGTTGCATGAGAAACCATATGAGGAGAGACCTAGGGTTCTTAACACATACACCGGGGACATGATAGAGACCTAAAAATTCCTCACCGGGGTGAACACTGATGAACAAGTGCAACAGAACAAGAAGGTATGCAGTACAGCTAGAAGGAGTGAATTTAGGAGAGACCTGAGGAAATACTACTTCACTGAGAGAGGGGTGGATGCATGGAATTGCTTGCCACCAGAGGTAGTAGGGTTGAAAACAGTGGGGGATTTCAAACATGCATGGGATAGGCATTGGGGAATACTGGTAAATAAACGGGGCCGGGGGAGGGTTGCCGGATACCAGTTAGGGTCTGCTGAGACAAAACAGGCAGGGAACAACTGGACAGAATGGATGGGCCAAGTGGTTCTTCTCTGCTAACAAATTCTGTGTTTCTATGCCTTTAAATGAACCTGGGAAATGCCTTTATTTTAAAGAAACATATGCCATGTTGTGGGATTTTGTGTTTTTTTTTAAAGTGGAAACATTTTTTTATTTTAGTGGAAAAATGTTTTATTTTAATTTAGTTAGGTAGATTAGATCAGGTTAGGTTTTACTTTGATCTAGTTAGGTTGTCATTAGGTACATTAGGTCGCGTTAGTTACAGACTGTATAGTTTGTAGGTAAATAATTAACATTCAGGTTCTGTGTTTTAAACAATTTTTTTTTCTTTTGCATCCATCTGCTGGGGCGCCCTCTTTGGCCCTCGAGCTCCCCCAACCCCATCACCCACCATCTCTAGGACTTGCCTTAGAGTCCACTGAGTCCTTCACAGATTTCCCTCTGTGGTGGGGGGCTCAGGGGGTCCCAGTGTCCAGTAGGCGGTGTGGGGTCTGTGAGGCTCTGTGGGGTGGCATCCTGCCACCAACAGTGTTTTTTCTGTATTCTTGGTCCCCTGACCCAGGGACGCTCCACAGAGGCAGCAGTCAAATGTGTGCATGTCAGAGGACATGCCTATGTCTTCCACCAGGGAGTGTCCCTCCACCTCGAACTGCTGCTCCAGACCACATTGCCACTCATGGTCACCTACCTATAGGTGACGATGCTGTTGCGGCACAGTCTGCCCTCCCTCCCCAGAGGAGGAGAGCATCCACTGGGCTGCTCAGTCCTCCTCCCCGGCTGATCCCCGAGTGGCCCAGGATCATTCCCAAGCCTGGGTTGGCACCGTGACTACAGATGAAGCATGAGTGCCTCTGTCCTCTGCGCCACTAGGCAGGCTCAATGAAGTTGTTCTAATTTGGTCAGTTTTTGTATTCTCCATTTTATAAATGAAGTCATGAATCTTGTGAATGTGAAATGAAAGAGCAGTAACTCCTGAGGCGAGCGGAACTCTGTGCAGATTTGACGGAACCCCAACCCTAGGTTATTTGTTTATCAACAATCGGCCCAAGCACGTCCTCATAACTGGCATTGAAAGGGAAATGGGAGGCAGTTAACAATGTCAAAATCATTTCCTGTTACCTTTAAGGTTAGTGACAACACTAAGATATTCAGGGTGCTGAGCTCTCCTGAGGATGGGGACAAACTTCAGGAGGCCTGGGCAAGCTAGATGACTGGTTGGACTCTTGGAGTCTTAGTTCCATTGTTAACAAATGCATGGTGCTAGACTTGGGGAGGAGAAACAGAGGCGGGACCTATGCAACGTGCAGGGCTCTGCTTGCTGCAGTAGAGGAGGAAAAGAACCTGGGGATCATAATTGACAAGGGGTTAATGCATGGCAAACATTGCATGGCTGCAGTAAAGAAGGCTGGAAGAATTCTGGGGTGCATTAAAGTGGCAGTGACCAGCAGAGCAGGGGAAGTAATTCTACCGCTTTGCAAGGCCTAACCTGGACTGGAGTACTGTGTGCAGTTCTGGGCTCCCCAATAGAAAAAAGACATTTAGGCCATAAAAAGAGTGCAATGCAGGGCCACCAAAATGATAAGGGGTATTGAGGATAAAAGCTGTGAGGAGAAACAAGGCCCTTAACATGTTCACCCTGGAGAAAAGGAGTTAAAGGGGAACATGATCTCAGTGTTCTACATACTGACAGGTATCAGCAGTATTGAACAGGCAGAAATGTTTGATTTCGTGTGCTCCAGCAGGACACAGAGACATCCCTCAAGCTCAAATGTGGTACGTTCAGGGGCAATGTCACGGAACTCTCCTCCCAGAGAGTGATGAAGCTGTGGAACAGCCTACCAGCAGATACAGTGGACATGAAGACAGTACAGGTCTTCAGGGTAAGCCTGGTCAAATGTCTGCTTACCTAGGGAAACACTGGATACGTTGGGTAGTAGAGTGGTTGGGAAATATTTAGTACTTGTGACACCTCCCTGCCGAGCCTTAACCATCCTGGTAAGCAGTCGTCTGGATCCCCGCTCCTGCCTCTGTTTCAGTTCACACCACTTCAGTTTCTCCCTGCACTGCAAGGTCAGGCAGCAGTAACTCGCTCTACAGGTTAATTTGCCTACTTGACTACATTGTTCTTGTCACAGTGAAGTGCTGCCATTTCTGAATACAGACTTGTAAGATATTCTACTTGAGCTACACTGCACTTTTATTTAGTTTTGAACTAACATTACCAAATGTTGTTTGGCTGTTCTGCTGTTATGTATTGTACTGCTGTTCTCCCTATTCCCCTTCCTTGGGTTGCACCTGGAAATAAGCCTTGGCTCAGTGTGCCTCTCCCGGTTGCCAATTTTAAATAAATAATAAAAGTGTTTGCATAGCATATTTGAGGGCCCCAGTTTCTAAAGCAGTGGGCAGATTTGATTGACTTACTGTCAGTTCCAACTTTTTTTTTTTTTTTGAAACTCATTTTTATTGAGGATGAATTGTTGAAAACAGCTTACAATACATAGAATCTTCAGGTCGTTCCAACCTTAAATTATTATGTTGTAATAACTGGTTTGTGTTTTTTCCCTAAGGAAACCCAGATTGTAATTTGCCATTATAAAGGAGTGTTTATAATGGCAAGCACGCACTGGGCGTACCTCGCTCTGCCTTTGCGCCAGCCGTCTGACATCCGGTTGTTGCGTTGAATCCTGCACCACCAGTCGCTCTCACCGGTAAGTAAATGTTAAAAAAACTGGACTGTCACATCATTTTTTTGACCCTACTTACATTTTAAAGCTCAAAATCTTGAAGAAGAGAAAAAAAAAAAAAAAGGTTTCAGTAGCCACAGACCGCACTTCAACCAAATGGGACCATGGCTGAACAGCGAGTGACTTAGTCTTATTTTATATAATTGCTGTGGTGAAAAAACACGACCCAGCAATTATATAAAATAAAACATAGGGTACTGTGTAAAAACTCAAATTTTACACACACCCTCAGTGTTGAATGCTTGAATAAACCCTTTGAGCTTCGCTCTCAGGGTTTATATAGCATCCAACATCTCGGGTGTGTGTAAAATTCTCGATACACACACCACTCCATGCCTTATTCTATATATTATGTTATGTTACTGTCATTACCATTTGAGATGCAACATGTCATTTTCAGGGAGGTCTCGCTTCTACCACATTTTACAGCTGTGACGGATTGGATCTTATATGTGACTTGCTCAAGGTTACACAGTAAGTGCCTCTGGGTGGAATGTAAGCTGGTCCCCTGGTTCATAAGACTATGATATTATAACCACTAGGCCCCGCTAACATATAGAGCAAACATAAAGTATGTCTAAAGTTGTGCTCCCCAACCTCCATAGGAAAAAAACAGCTGTTATTTTGTGATACCTTTATGAGCTGAACAACCTGGGAATCCTCTTCGGAGAACGGAACATCCCCTCTTAATACAAGCAGCGCCATATGCAGGCCGTGGTGAAAATGCTGTTGAAGTGCTGTGTCAATACTTTGCTTTACTAGCTCCTTACTCAAATTGGTATGTGGATACCCTGGAGTATCCATTACATTGACACGTAGGTGCAGTTCCTTCCCATTGCGACGCGCAAAGTTTGACACACAGGCTCTTCGGAGCTTGCATTCCTGAGTGACAGAGCTAGCGGAGAGTTTACTTTCCAGTTCATAGCTGCCTAGGAGGCAGTTTGCTGTGGCACTCTTCCCACTTTGGGTTCTTCCAAGCAAAAGAAAGTTGAGAGTTACAGTTTCACAGTCAGCCATGTTCTTTCATGTGTGATGTGGACTTCTGTAAGGAGACATGATATGTTAGTTTTAATTCGACCTGAACCATTTTGCACTACATTTTTGTAATAGCTGAAGGAGGGTAGAGGCCCTCTCTAATTCAGAGCACTATGTAAGGATTTGCGTATTGCTACCCATGATGCTTTGCACTGGGTATGGGGCTTTAAAGTGTATGAATAGGATT
Organism: Neoceratodus forsteri; assembly: GCA_016271365.2. Classification (NCBI taxonomy): domain Eukaryota; kingdom Metazoa; phylum Chordata; order Ceratodontiformes; family Ceratodontidae; genus Neoceratodus; species Neoceratodus forsteri. Next base: position 456,587,290 of record CM057453.1, on the reverse strand, counting down.
GGGAGAGAACACACAAACCAATGAACTATTAGCTTAACTACACTGTCACTGTTCTCGTGTAGTAATTCAGCAATATGTCCTGACAGGGCGTGAGTCCCCCCCCCAAACACACATTTTCCCCTTATGGATCCCCTTCTCCCGCTTGGTGATCAATATCATCATCACAGCTACACTCTTCTTCCAGCTGGGAGCATATCTCTCAGCTTCCTGCCTCACAAATCAGGGACAAGAGCAGGCTTAAAAATATCAGGAACAAATCACCAAAATCAAGGGCACATCTGAAGAAAAAAATAGTCTAATCAGCTCAAGATGCTGAGTACAATATGCTGCTTGGTATATACAGCATTCTCTTAATGAGAACTAGACTCCAGCACTAATGGTAGGCAATATTTTATGATTCAGATCCATACACTTCAGTGGCAGAAATGCCAAATTTAGAAGGTATGGAGGACACTTCCTGATCAAAATCGTGAACGTCTCTGAAAATCAGGAACAGTTGAGAGGCATGGTTTGGAGGAAGGGCATGTGACTGCCTTCAAAGTCAAAGCTGATTCTTTTCTGTTGTTGGTTGATGGGGAGATGTGCAAATACCTGAGCAACTCATCCCCTCCCTCCATAGGAACTGAGCCCTTCTCCTCCATGATGTACCCTGGTCTCAAGCCAGCACTGGAGTGGACATACGTGCCATGGCAACCAATCCCTTCAATCCATGGGAAATGGGCCCGTCTCCTCGATGATGCACCCTGGTCTCCAGCCAGCGCTATAGTGGTATAGAATGCCAGTACAGCCTACCCACTGTCTCCATAGGAGTCGAGCCCGTCTCCTCGATGATGCACCCTGGTCTCCAGCCAGCGCTATAGTGGTATAGAATGCCAGTACAGCCTACCCACTGTCTCCATAGGAGTCAAGCCTCTCTCCTCGATGATGCACCCTGGTCTCCAGCCAGCGCTATAGTGGTATAGAATGCCAGTACAGCCTATCCACTGTCTCCATAGGAGTCGAGCCCCTCTCCTCTATGATGCACACTGGTCCCAAGCCAGCCCTGGAGTGTTGTTCCTAGGCTCACGTGTGAACCTAGCTCTTCCAGTGTGCAGTGCTATGTGCAGCAGCCTCAGCAGCGGGCTGGCACTGTTGGTGCTTAGAACACACAGGGCCCCTCTTGAGCTAGGAAGAGCGGCGTCCCATGTCTAGCAGGTTGCTGGAGGCAGCATGCTCATTTACAGTACATCCTCAGCATTGTGGCAGCACCTCAGCCATGTCAGAGGCACGCCCACCCAGGGTGATAAGGTCCTCAGTGGGGGCAGCGGAACATCAAATTGGACAGTGCGGAGGCTCCTCACTGTTCAGCGTACCCACTGATGACACCGTGCAAATCCTGTTAGTGAGAGCCTGTGCAGAGAATTGGCTGTTCAGCTGTGATTCTGAAGTGGAAATTCTATGGTGAGTTCAGCCTACTGATGGATCAATGTAATTTCTGGGTATTGTACAACTGAAATGCATACTGAAATTCGAAGTGACTTAATTAAAAAAAAAAAGCTATATATATATATATATAATATTGGAGACCACTATGTGTCACTGTAACACTTTGGAACCATAGGGAAAGAAATGAACTTAATTTGAATGTTTGGAGTTGCTGTGGGAGTCTGTTCTACCTTTCCATACCTTGTTTAAAGGACAGACCATGGTGAGTGTACCTCATATAAGCCAGTGTGAGACTCTTGGGGAACCTTCAATTGGTACATATATTTAAGCAATAATCTAAATGTGATAGTTTACACTGCCAGATGTTTGCCTTTGGAGGTAATAACGTATTCCAAGCAAAATAAAAACATTAATCTGCTTTTCGTTAAGCCCAGAAAGGAGAAAAGCACGGGAGGTGAGATTTGAACCTGGGCTCTCCTGACTCACTGTTTTGTGCTGTAACCCCTGGATACTACTGCCTCCCTTTTCTGCAGGGCAAGGCATGTGTTTCTGGACTACGGAGTGTTGCTGCATAGAGGCAGTGGGTTTGCCAGGCTGAAAACAATTGCATTTGACAGCAGCTCCCTTCAGATTAAGGTACCCTGCACTGAACTGTATTTAACTCAAAACTGGTGCTGCTGCATCAGATCCATGCAGTTGACCCCTGGGATCCCTATTCTGGAAATCGGTTCCTGCTGCTCAGCATAAACTGCTCAATTAATCTGAATGCTTCTCCCACCATGAGTCCCCTTTGGGGATTTTTACCTCTACTCCCACACTCCAGAACCCTGCATGTCCAAGCTCTAGTGGCACAGATTCCACTTCTCTTTCTACCGATGATTTCAAAATAGTCACTTTTTGAATTGGGGGGTTGGGGGCAGTCGATACTTCGGATTAATTATTTTCTATCATGCAGGTTTCAAGCTGTTTTGAGATGCCATGATGTTATGATTACATTGTCATTTCTAATGAACCCTGCTACGTCCCACGTGTTCTTGAGGAAACCTCTGTACCCCTATGTATAAGAACAGATCAAATGTACTCAGTAACCTAAAGTATATTGTCCCATATGTCATGTCCTTCTATGACTGTGTTCTTGACAGACTTCCAGGTGAACTCTATCTCGTATATTACTTGGGTGCATTTCTCCCTAATAGAACCTTTAAATAAAAGTGCGTTGCATCAGTTCATTGATCGGCACACCCCTACTCATTCACGTAAGTAACATTCCACTTTCAAAGTTCAGCGTGCTCAGATGAATAAACAAGGTTAGGAATCTGTCTTCACAACAAAATGCTTTCTTCCAGTAGAAAATATACAGATTTCTTTTCAAACGGCTGACTTACATCTTATAGTTTCATATCACAAAAATAATTGCTTGTTCCTGTTATTGTGCCCATAAGGTGGCAGGTGAAAAAAACAGGTGTGACAGTGTGGTAAAAACAAACGGTATTTTCTTTCCAGTACAAAAGAGTTCTGCTCTTAGATGTTACAGACCCAAAATGTTATAATGACACTTTTTTTTCCAGGTCTGATGAATGGAAGTGAAGATTGAGGTATGCTATCTCTGAGGTAGAAGACTAGTGACACTGTGTGCCCCACTACCCTAACATGCACTTCCAGTATGCCAAATGTTTCATTGTGTAACTGTACAGTTTTATGCCAGCCTCATCATCAACCCCCCCCCCCCGTTTTCGATCATATTTAAATAACTGACACTGATGACACCAAGCTGTCATTTACCATTTATTGCTAGTGATAGGTATGGGACCACAAGCCTGATTCTCTTTTCAGAGACCTTTCCTGTCAAGTCAACTCACTACAGCAGTGACAACATTTTGGTTGGCACATTTATTTGATTGTTTTTCTTTTTGCTGTAAAGCAGCCTATTATAGAAATCACCTACCTCTCTTACCTCTGACTGGAAAGAGCTCCTTCTTTATAGTTAAGCACAACTGTAAACAGCCTTTTGTAGGTTTGTCTTGGTAATGTGTACTTTGACATGCTGGTCACCATCGGTGCCAGTGAGAGGTAGATACTGAAAGTTGACATTAGTTAAACAGTTACTAAAAACTGATTCCACATAAGATATTATTCAGATCAGGTCTACAACATACAGTGTGTGTGGAGAGTCAAATGGCAGCGAGAGTGCTTTCTCATATTTAGCACTGTGGATTGTAATAAAGCAAAAGGGTTATCCTAGCTACATGCTGGAACTAGATACAAGTTAGAATCCGCATTGCAACCAGGAGATCTGTCTCAAGAATAATATATAAAGAATGAACAAGGTTAGACCGCAACACAGTTTATAATGGTTCACAAAAGAGAATAGCCTGCAGAGTTTCTATCCATTGTTACTCAGAGTTGCTGCTGGTATGTCTTGTGCAATGCTGCAATAAATGCAAGAAAAGTCGATGCACACTCTGTGTTTCAACGCTTTTCTTGTAGTTTATCATACACATATCTGATGGTGTTATTAACATGGCTAGCAAAGGCATCAACTCAAAAGGGCGGTCTTTTCTGTATTTGTGCACCTAAGGGTAAGCAGTAGAATGGGAGAAATGATGTACAAAAAAAGAAGAGATGCACTTTGCAGCTGTGTTTACTTCTTGCTTTCTAGATCAGCAGGACCTAATAGTTGGAATGTTGATTCTAACTGTATTTCCTATTTTTAGTGCGCACTAAAGATAACCTTTCTGTTACATTTGCAGCCTGCACACTGATGTAAGCACCCCCTTTTAAAGCACCTTGACAAAGCCAGAAGCAGGTTTTTTGCTAGGTTATTGAGAAAGGGGTTTGAGGGACCACAATTGGAAAAGGCAAACTACCCCATTTGTTCACTCCAAGGGATAAATGTAGGCGGATACTGACTACTAATCTGTCTTAATTCGATCATTTTATTTGTATTTATTTTGATAATTGAGTGGGCTCACTGGGGCCAAATTCCATTTATAGGAGCGACCCACGCTCAAGGCGAGGCAAAGTACATACAGCACAAGAAACTGAATACATGGTACAAGTACCTAATGCACTGTATCATTACTGTAATTTGCCTATCACATTTGAGTTGCACTCATGTTGTATTGTACTTAGCTGTTTTGCTCTACTGAATTTTTGACTTTTACTGTTGATGTCTGTAAAACTGTGCTTATTGTAACCTTTTTTCTACTTGATGTTTTTAGTTTCCAGGTCATACCTAAAAATAGGCATTGTATTTTGTAGTGTAACCACCTGGTAAACAATAACTCAATAAAATATAAACTAAATACATCCAACTGATACACACTTATGAAAGAATGCAGTAGAATATACTAGGCAGAATCCTGTATATATTATAGCGGCAAGGTTGTGCCACTGTAGTAAGGACTGAGTAAGCTGTTTAATGTTAAACCCCTAACTTTGCATTTTAATAGCGAAAATTAAAATAGTCTTCACATGTAGGCTTATTTGCTGATGGAATGGGGGGGGGAATGTTAGGGTTCATAACCCCAAGGAAGACCCCAGGCCTGATTTGTCAAGATTCAGGACAGCCAAAATTGTAAAGTTTTTTTTTCCTTTTGCTGCTTGCAGTGTGGGGGTGTTAGGTTTGGAAACCTTAATACCACATTTCCCTACTTTTGTCGGTTTAACCCTAACTGGTGCATTAATGACGTTTTGGGATCTGTAGTATTGCACTAAGTAGGTCACGCCCTGTCACTCTCTGTTTCTGTTTTATCACAATCATTCTTATGTTTTGTCCTGTCTTATTAGCTGTGCAACCCTCCCTCATTGGCCTGACAGTCGATTTATGTCTCTGCCCTGATCTGGGTGGGCATGGCCCAGGGCGACTCCCATGTCTAGGGGCAACTGCTGGTTTGACTGACCCAGAGTCCTCTAGCAAATTTGGACATATCTACTGTGCTTTCTCCCTTCCTCGTGACAGTGATCGGACAAAATGGTACCAAAGAATCACACAGCACAAGGAGTGGCAGGTCAGATGAGGTCCCTTTACTGAAAGTGTAAGGGTTCAAATGAGAGTTCATTTAAGCAGCTTTTGTTCATTTTGCAATTACATGGAAGTACACTCTCCAGAAAGGTTAATCAGCACTGTCACTTATCTGAACACTGAAGTTCCTGTATTCTCTTGCTATCACACAACCTGGCTTCTAATATGTGGACTCCTCCTGTCCTGTTTTATCGAAGGACTTGGCTACTAGCCCACAGATCTGGGGATAAGCTTTAACTTTCCATCAGACATTGCATTCAGATAACATATTGCCGGACCCGCAAATGTCTCACAGTACACTGTCAGCCTAAATTACTTCTTTCGGATGTCAAATGTAGAAGCATACTGCTCTCTGCCTTAAGATGAGAGATCTTGCTGGTAGTTACCAGTCTAGGATTTGGGGTCTTGATCACCTCCTGTGGGCATCCAATATTTTCAAGGAATCCCTCCTGGCCTGAAAGCCATCGACGCATACTCCTTGAGGGAGTGCCCATCGCTGGAAACCCACTTGTGGCCTCTAATGTCCCCTTGCTCATATGCATCACTACTGTCCAGTCGGCACAGAGGTATGAGTGCCTGACGCCCATCTAAAAAGGTCCCATCAGCCTGAAGAAAAGGTGTGGACCTGGCATGAGGTGGACCCAATGAGCAGTCTTCTAGTACTGCCTACATGTATCTGCAGTACCAGTGCTGGGCTCCACTGCTCACTGCCACTCCTCCATGAGGCCACAAACTGATGTGGCTTAACACATGACAACTGAGTCCCTCTCCACCAGCACCAGTCAGGCACCTCACAATGAGATTATGGCCCTGCCCCTCCCAATGTTATGGAAAGAATGGAGCTGCAAAGTTCCAGTGCCACCTCGTACCTAGGCCCTGCCACCATCCTCGACCCTGCAGATGCCCTCCAGATGCCTTTCATGGACCACACTGGGACTTTGACACCTTCTGTTGAGACAGCTCCCCTTGCAAACCCAACTCGCTTTAAATAACTGAACTATTCACATAAAATCTCCTTTTATATCCCCACCCCTTCTCTCCTCCCCATCCACTAAGGACAGGGCTACTGATGCCAAGGCACTCAGTGTTCTAATGGGCAGTGCTAGTAACAACCCTGCCTCGTAGCTGACAAGGGGGTTATTACACTCATGGTGCAATTGTCTTCACACATGGAGTGACTCCCTTGCCCCTTCTTCTTCCCAGTCCTACTAATAGCAGGCCCTGGCATCTCACAGCCCCTCCTCCTTCTTCCGGGTCCCATCGCTAGTAGTCCCTTGCATCTAGTGGCTTTTCCCTCTCTCTCTGATCCCATTTCAAGCAGTCCTTGGCATCTAAAGGCTCCCCTCCCTCCCTCCCTGGCTTCTAGCCTCTGATTTTTAACTGTTATCCATTTTTTGACTCATTGAGTTATTTCTTCCACTGTTCACAGATGGCTCAACTTTGTAACAAGTCTCCTATGGGCATTGAGTTGAATGCTTTGCTAAAATCCGTTTATAGTGCTTTCACTGACTGGCTCCTGTCTGCCATTTGTGTCACTACATTAAAAAAGTCAACTAAGTCAGACATGATTAGTCCCTGCTGAGCTTATGCTGGTTCCCATCCATAAAGCCTTTTTCCCATATCTATTCTTCAACAATTTTCTCCAGAAATTTCCCCACTAACTGTTTCAGGCTCAGTGGTCTAGAGTTTCCTGGATTCCCCTATCATCCCCATTTGTGTAAAGGAGTCATGTTTGCCACCATCCAGTCCTTAGGTACTACACCCGTTGTTATTGAGTCTCCAACGAGGACTACTAGTGGCTCTGCTAGCATATGCCTTGTTTCCTTCAGCACCCTGGAGCGAATCCCAGCTAGACCTGGCAGTTTATTGTTTTTTGGGTTCCCTAGGCCCTTAAATAACATTTCCCTTGCAATCCTCCCCATCTCCAATTCGTTCCCCTGGTTCATCCTTGAATTTTCTTTTGATGTTTGGGAGCGGATCTGCCTCCTGGACCGTGACCACTGAAAAAACATATTCATTTAGTATATCTGTCCCTCTCTTTCACTTCCCTGTAACACCCCATCCTTCCTTATCCTTTCTATGTTACCCCTTGTCTTTTTCCTGTTCCTAATGTATCTAAAGAAGGATTTGTTGCTGTCCTTGACCCTTTCCACTAGCCTCAGTTTTAGCCTTTGCTTCCCTGATGAGTTTTGTTTTGCTTATACCCACATTCTCTGTATATCTATCACTGCTTTCTTCATTCCGTTTTCTCTTGTAAGTCCTAAATGCCTCCTTATGTCCTTGATAGCCTGCCTTACCTGCGCATCGAACCATATGAATTTCCTCAATTTTGTGGACTTTTTTTAAGGATCTTGATGAAGTCTTGGGTGACCTCTGAATACATCCCTTTAATACCAACCATGTCCCCTTCACTCCCTTTTCCTGAAATCCACTTTCCTGAGTCCAGCACGCATATCTCAGTGGTAGTGTGTTGTGACCCAGCTTCATGCTGAATTAACACATATAATCTTCACGCTGGCTAACTGGGGCCTCCACATCAGTGTCCCTAATAATGTCCTGATTGAACACTGCCATGTACTGCTCCCCCATGTAGCCTTACTTACTTAATGCAAAACGAAGGAGCCCTGAGTGACATCCAAAAATCTTTGCCTCCTCTGACTCCTAGCAACTGGCATTCCCCCCCCCCCAGTCTGTGTTTGGAAGGTTGAAGTTATCTGTTATCACTAATTCTCCCAATCCTACCGGCTGCCATTTTCCTTATCTCTCAGTCTGCAGCTTCAGAGGTTAAGTTACTGTACTATGGGGAACATTTAGACAGGCTACATTTGTTTTCTCTGGGGAAAAAGAAGGATAAGAGGATATGTGATTTCAGTTTTTAAATGTTAAAGAGATTGGATTAGTTGGATCAGGGAAACTGTTTCCAATTTGTTCAGGGCAGTAGAACTAGAGGACATACTCTACACGTCAGGGTGATAGAGTTAGGGTTATTATGAAGAAGTATGTTTTCACACAAAAAGTGGTCAACCTCTGGAATAAGCTCTCACAGGAAGCAATGTGAGTGGGGGGGTAATAAAATCTTTTAAAATCAGGTCAGATTGGTTCCTCATGGAAAAAAACATTACTGGGTACAGCATTTAATTAAGGAGGGAAGAAGTTCCTAATGTTTCCAATTTTTTACACAATGATGGTTGCTACAACTGCCAGGAAGGCAAGAGGTGAACATGCTGGACCCATAGTCTTTTTCCATCTAGTATTTCCTATGTTCCTATTGTAGCCATCCTCATACCCAAAGAGCATGTGACTCAGTTGACTGGCTACTGCGTGGACATGCTCTGAGCAGTGGGCCCTGGTTTTAGTGGCATTGCTTTGGATTTTGTAAGTTTCATAATGGTGGTGACTCCACCCAAAGAGCCCCTTGGCTTACCAAAAAAGCAAGCAGGATGAGTTCCACCCTAGGGGAAATATTAGATTGGTCCCCAACAAACCCTTTTCAAAGCACCACAGTATCAATAACTCAAATTCAGTAGTAACACAGCAGTCAGTCAAATGGCAGAACACACATACAGTCAAATCTGGAAATTGATTTTTAAGGGAAACTTGAACAAGGTTCTGGGGATAGCAGTATGGATTAGGCAAATTATATGGTGAAATAGAAAAATGAAATATAATGCTCTCAGGTAACCACTGCATTCTTTGCTAACCTCACGCCAGACCAGTCCCACAGTGAATCACTGAGTGAATCTGGTTCACCAGTACTAATACAGCTTTCCTATTGCCTGAGGAGCTCCCTCTGAATGGTTAGTTAGTGGAACCATGTAGCTTCACTTGATGCATACTGTGGGCCCAATGTAGAAGTGTAGAGGTCACAGGTAGTGGAGGTGTTGCTAGCAAATAAAACAATAAAAATTTTAAACCAACAAAAGGTCAAACATTCAGGTTTTCTATCTGAGCGCCATCCCTATATCATAGTACTTATGCACTTAGTTCTTCCACACAGAAACCTACTGGCCCTAACTATCTGACTAGCTACTTAAAATTTAGAAGATTCAGACACCAACAGGGTGCTACCAGCAGGGAATGCTGCTTTATTTCTTCCAGTGGCTGTGAACTCCAGATGTAGACTGTCAAGCTGAAATCAGGAACCCAGGACCTTCATCTGTATGCACGCGAGTTGCTGCATATGTGTGGCTTGTGCAGGAATGAGCGATGTCACCTCTTGTAAACCAGGTTGACTCTCCAGCCCTTACTGTGTAAAGGTCTTCAAATCTTCATTTCACAATGGACTCTTCTACCCCCTCAGTCCACTTCTTCTCCTACTGTGTAGTGGTCTTCCATGATAACAGTGATTGTCAGACCATTGGGAAGTAAAAGATATTAAAATGACAAACACATTACCCCGAGAACACAAAGCTTTGAGCACCACCTGGAACTCAGTCAGTTTATACTAGGAGTTATACTAGGAACAGTAAACAGTAGGAGGTCACTAGTGCCTATCGAGACTGTCCACCCACAAAAGTGGGCTCACACGGTACTACAATTAAATAGGTAATCATCGATTTTTTTTTTTAACTGTTTGTTGTTATTATTATATACAACTACCTTAGGTAAAGCATTACACAACTTTCCTGTCCTTTGTACAAAGGAGAATAGTCTCCCATTCCTCCTTGTATTTTCCAGTTGAATCTGCATCTTATGTGATCTTAATCCCACTGGTTTACCTTATATCACTATTCCCATTTCATTCTTTAGTTCTGTATCGTGCATTATTTTATATATCATTAGTAAATCTCCCCGAACATGCCTCTGTTCCAAGGAAAATTGCCCCAGTTTCTTTAACCTATCATTGCGTGACACATTCTGCAAACCGGACACCAATTTCGTAACCCCTTCTCTGCACCCCCTCCACTCTCAAAACATCTCCTCTTAACCAAGGACTCCACAACTGCATACATTAATCCAAATGAGGTCTTATGTAGGTTTTATAAATAGGTATAATACAAATTCTAGTCAAAAAAAGATTTTTTAAATCAATATATTAAATAGTTTGTTTTATGAACTAATTTGTAACATTGTGTACTAAATTTTAAGTCTTTATCAATAATTATTCCTAGATCCGTTTCAGTCACAACCTGCTTAGTAGGCCTATTATTCAAATAGTATAATTGATTAGAGTTGCTTTTCCCAAGGTTGATCACTGAGCATTTTTCAGTGCCAATCTCCATTTTATTTGCTAAATCCCACTGTTCAATTTTGAGTAAATCCTCAATTAATTCCCATTTGTCATTATTGGTTGATACTACCCCCCATTTTAATATCATCTGCAGATTTCACTATGTAACTGTTTATATTCTTATTGATATCACTAATAAACAGTGAAACAACACAGGGCCCAAAATGGACCCTGTGACACCTCACTAGTCACTGCACCCCCATGTGACATGACACCTTGTATGTGTACCACTTGGGAACTACAACTCAACCCATTGTTAACCCATATTATAATTCTTTCATCTAGTCCCATCATTTCTATTTTACTTATTAGTATTGCATTGGAGACCTTATCAAAAGCCTTTTTAAAACTGAGATAGATGACATCAACTGGTTCTCTATTATTAATGTGTTTATTGATATTTTCATAAAAGCAAAGCCTATTAGTGATGTTGGTCCTGTTTTTTTTTTAAATCCATGTTGTGCTATATATGTTTCAGGCCCGTTGCCTGTCATGTATCACCACTCTATGGTTTGGCACATTCTCTCCATTCCAGAGTTCTTTGCTCAGGGCATCTGGACTAGGCCATACTGAAACAAAGGCTTGATTCACCCATGCATCTGCAAGAGCTGTGCTTCTAACATGCTGTAGCTCATTTCTTTATTTTCCTATACAGATCTGCCTCAGTTCTAGAGCTGGCCACCACTGCCTGTCACAAACAGCTCCCAGTTGACTAAGTCACAAAGGGGTGGATCTGTATCACAGTCTCAGTTTCTGGATTAGCTGTAGCATTTGCACTATGTCCAATTCTAGCATCTTCCAAAATGTTTCAATTTACTTGAATTCTAGCACTCTTGGAGCCTAGTAGGTGATTGGCAGCTGTACCCTTTGGCTGCAGTCTGAACATTGAGGGTGAAACAGGTATTCCTTCAAGGACTTTGTGTACATTGTGTCCAGTGGCAGTCTTGATCTGCTTCAGTTTCACCAAAATACTGTTGGCACCCCTCTACCTGCCCTAGGGTCCAAGATTATAACCTCTGGCCCCTCATTATAAGCAGTCAGTTCATTGAGAGTCCATACTTGGACCAGCACTGTTCCATATATTTATAAGAGACTTTGGGGGTAGGCACCACTAGCTCAGTTGTCTAGATTTCTAATAACACTAAAATGTAAAGAGCATTTACAACACTGGTGGAGATATGTGAACTGCTGTAAGATTTAGACCCATTTGTGAAGGGAGCAGAGAGACAACACATAGAGTTTAGTGTGGAGAAACACAAAGTGATGCACTTTGAAAAGAAGAATTTAAAGGCAAAATACCAATTAAATGGCTCCAAGATTACCAAAAGTCAACTTGAAGTAGTGATCTGTAGCCCTTTCAACTAACATGGCAAACAAAATCAGGGCATTCATCAAGAGGAACTTTAAGGCAGATCAAAAGATATTACAATAACCCTGTGCTAATCCTTGGTCAGGCCCCATCCTGAGTATGATGTGTAGTTCTGATCCCCATATCTCAGTTAGGATATTGACATGATTAAAAAATGTCCAAAGGAAAGCAACAAAGGTGGCAAAGGACTTGGAAAATGAGCTTTGAGGACTAACTGGTAGAATGAGGACTCTTTTTAATAGGAAAATGGGGACTTAGTAGAGACACGATCATGGTGAGTCAGAATATGGTCTTTGGGTGCCCCTCAGGTCTTTCTCCCCACTGTCCCAATACTCCCCGATGCAGAGTCATTATAAATGTTCCATGTAGTCCCTTACCCTAGGAGCCATGCCATCTGCAACCCTTAGTGTGGGAGGGTCTTTACTTTTGTTGATATTTATTTACTGTTATACTTTGCTAATTGCACCATGAGGATTGTTTTAAAATGGTGTTGCATTGTTATATTATTATTGAATCCTCAAGTGCAGAAAGTGATAAATGTTTGAGGTATACTCCACGTTCTTGGAGTTTTCCTTCCAATGTGTATGCTGTTTCTTACAAAAGGTTTTGTTCCCTTCAGTCCAAAACAATTTAGTCTAAGTGTGCTCCCATATGTAAACTGTTTCTTGTTAATCATGTTGATTTTGTAGTTTTGGGCTCTTAATTCATGGAACAGGATTAGTTGTAATAAAGGCTGGTTAATTTATGCTCAAGAATGTATCCTAAATTCTTATTAGAGTTGTTATTGTTTTTTGTTTTTTTTGCTATGTGGACATTGGGCTGTTTTGTTGGGGCTACATGCCAGTGACTCAGTTGTCTGTACACTCACCTTTGAAGGGTGCTGCACTGTTGAGGTGCTATTTGGTTGAGATATTAAGCCAAGGTCCCTTCTGCCCATCTCAGGTCACTGTCTAGGTGGAAATTAAAGATTGCCAAACATCCTCTTCCCATTGGAAAGCTCACTGAACAGCACTCATTTTGAAGGATGCTCACAGCATAACTGTCACCAATCCAAAACCCAAACACTGGAGCACATATAGCTGAGTTGAAGTAGCATGAGGCTTCACTTTTTATTTATAAGTCATACGACACTTAGAAGTCCAAGTAACTGTATTCAGTGTTGCTTCTGATACCTCAAATCTTGTGCAGATTCAAAAGATGAATTCAAGAGGCAGAGCTGACCTTGGTTTGATGAAGTGAAGCTTGGTGCTGTTATTAATTTCAAAGGTGTATAGATGGTAGAAAATTCATCCAGAACTTCATGATGCAAATCTCAGTATCACCCATAAGCTACATTGAATCCAGCTACCTGGACTTGTAATTGTCTTTCTTATGACTTTTAAATAAAAAGTGAAGCCTCACACTCCTTCATCTCAGTTATATGTGCTCCCGTTTATTGGTTTGGGATGGAAATTAGAGACCTCATGGCACTTACTGAAGACGAGTAGGGGGAATTTTTTTATTAGTTATTTTCATTTTTTTAATTTAAAGTTAAAGTCGTTAATCTTTTTAAATTTTTTGTAAAGGAGAACTGTCAGTAATAAGAGACAAACACCCAAGTGTGAGGCAGATCCCAATTAACCCTTTGTGTGCAGCAACACTTTTTTACTTACTGATGACTGCAGTGTAATAGATTGTGTCAGGCTAATGTCATTGGCTTGTGAGCTGAGATTTCCTGTAACCAGAAGCGCCACAGCTGTTTTGCAAAATGCAGCTGACATCAGAGGAGGGCTGCACAAGTGGGAGATTCAATAGCCTACAGTGAATTGCAGAGTTTTTTTATAAGCTGTAATCTTCTCTTTGCTGGTCTGCTGTTCTCCTAGGGGTAGGTGCAGTCACAGAGGACTGTACTAAGCCCTGTGAGCACAACAGAACCAGCAAACATCTGATTTTAGTTTACAAAATCTTGTACATGTATACTGTGGGCTATTGAAGGCTATTGAATTTTCCAGCTCGGTAGCCCTCCTCCGATGTTCACTGCAGGGTATTCTGGGATTTCTGGTTACAGGAAACAGCATCTTAAAAGTCAGCAAAATTAGCCTAATACATTTGACTACACTGCAGTATACATTAAGTAAAAAACGTTTTTTGTATACAAAGTGCAAATTGGGATCATCCCTACATTTGGGTGTGAGGCTCTCATTGCTGACAGTTATCCTTTAGTTATTTTTTATTAAAATTAAAACTCATTGATTAAAATTATTTTTATATTTTATTTTTTAATTTAAAATGTAATTGTGTAAATAGTTTTTTAATAATTTTGTATTTTTTTATTAAAATTAAGTGTTTATTAAGAAAGCACATCATTCTGATATAAAATAAAAATAATCATAACAGCTGAAGGCAAAAGATAATTACATAATTTACATATGACTGAGTATGCAAAACCATAAAAGGAGGGGAATTTTATTTAAAATAAACATAAAATTACAGGTTATAATACACAATATTTACAGAAAGGAAAAAGAAAACAAAAGCTTACAAAACTCATTCCTTCACCTTAGCATACAAAGGAAAAGACTGCAAATCAAAGCTCTACATTATCTATTCTATAGAGTGATAGAAAGAGTACATTCATCCATTATTTGTATATAAAATATCAAAGCTCAAAATACTTAAAATTATTACAAATATATGCCTGATACAAAAGGACAGGGGACATGCACACCAAAACATGTCAATGTACATTCATAGCAAAAAAAGACAGTGTTTCCACAATTCTTTGGGTTTAAACTTTGGAAAGAGAACCCAGGGACTCTGGGACTGCCACAAATAATATTTTAATAATGCAAAGATTACTTGAAGAGTGTCTTTATTATAGTTCAACCAAGGGTCAATAAAGAGTCCTAATTCCAATTTCTGGTATGACAGAATGATATAGAGAGGTTCATTTTGAAGGCAAGTGTGGCACGCCATTTAGGGAAGGGGGAGTCGGTGCTGTGAAGGGCAGCTAATCTGACAACAGATTCAAACTGAAGAGAGACAGCACTCATAGACATAAGAGACTGGGTGCGTAGATGCTCGTTGCAGAGTGATTTAGTGTGGCATGTGCCCAGACAAGCATCCAAAGCCCCAGTGCTTCAACTCAAACATGGGGTCTTCATCAGGGGGTGGGTCTGAAGATCCCACAGACATACCTCATTAATAAATCAATGAATTAAAGTGGAATGTACCAAAAACATATCGTGTCAATTTCAAGGACAGAGTCAATACAGACGTGCGTAGGACACTGAAAAGCAGTGGCTAGAGAAAAAAAATATTCCCCGAGGAAAGGGGGCTACATTACTGAAGCCAGCAGAAGTGAGTTGGTTTTCATCATGGACAACAGTATAATGGAGAACTTAAATGAAACAAGCAAACCACTGAGATCTGGACAATAACAGTAACAGACGAAAGCAAATAAGATAAGCATGAGATCCCAAGCCCCTGAAGAAGCCCAGTTATTGGGTGAAACGTTGGGCACATCAGGGGATTGTACAGTTAAAGAGGAAATAAATAAAAACTTTTTAAAGGAAATCAGATGTGTGGCTGGCTATCTATGAACTGTTGGATTTACTGATGAGGTCCATACCACCAGCCCCAAATAGGAACTTTTAGGATTATGAAACCATTACAGAAGGGAACCTACCTGAACCCCCTCCTAATTTCAAGAAAAAAACAAAACCTTCAATGAGGTACAAAGCTTAGATATAAAAATCATTAATAGACCTTCTATTTGTAATGTCCTAGTTATGCTTATACATATGCTATAAATAATGGAACACTAATGTTGACATACATGTTATTATATTACTGTTTGTACTTTTTTCCAGAAACATTTTACTAATAAAGTATATTTAGTGTAAAAAAGTTAGTCATTCATTTAATTTTATAACATACATTCTGAATTTTTGTTTCTTTTTTTATTCTTTCTATAGGTTCAATCTGACAGGAAGATGACAAGTGGAGAAGCCTTAACTCACCCTCATAATCTGTTTACATGCAGAAGAAGATTGCGAATTATACACCTTTAGGAAGCACAGATTTCAGTCTGATACAATATCAATCTGAGGGTAGGACTCCTTCTTCCTCTTGTCACTACCTAGTCTTTTTTCATGCCTACAATCCTTTGGGCATTTGAACCTTATTTTGGAGTCTGTAAAACTGCCAAAAAACACAACCTGAAGAATCAGGTTATAGCAGTTCCCTTGCCCTCTCCCATTGTCCACTCCCTCCCTCCCTCCCAGGCCATCTTTGGATGAATTGTATATGAATAAAACCTGACCAACATTTTTTGTCCCCCGTATCTCCTCATACCTAATCTAACTCTCCCCTATGTTAATTTTATTTTGCCTGGGGCATATCAACACTCACGCTGCCTTAGCTTACCTGTTTATGACACCTGCCCTCCCCCCCTGCACCCTTTGACTCCAATATCTCTTTTTCTTATCTTAGAATATTCTCAGGATGTTCTTGGAATCCTGAATAAGTTGATATGTTGAAAAAATAATTCAAGAATTGATTTCCACACTAAGTCTTAGTGAATGTTCAGATACAATATAAACCTTCTTTGACTTTCTGTAATAAGCCTTTATGTTATAAAATGAAATGAAAGACTAACTTAAAGCTTTATAAAATTATAGCATATGTATAAGTATAACTAGGAAATTACAAATAGAAAGTCTATTAATGATTTTTATATTTAAGCTTTGTACCTCATTGAAGTTTTTGTTATTTCCTTGAAATTGACACAATATGTTTCTGGTATATTCCACTTTAATTCACTGATTTATTAATGTGGTAAGTCTGTGGGATCTTCAGATGTGCCCCTGAAGAAGACCCTGTGTTTGGGTTGAAGCACTAGAGCATTGGGTGCTTGTCTGGGTACTTGCCAAAGTAAACCACTTTGCAACAAGCTTCTATGTATCTAGTCTCTTATGTCTATGAGTGCTGTGTTTCTTCAGTTGAATATAGAGAGATTCATGCCAGTCTCTGGCAAGCATCTCACAAAAACTGGAATCATAAGGACATTCAAAACAGGGATGTTCTTGAGTCTCTAAGACATTATAACATGTCCTTGTACAACCCCTATCACACAGTTTCTTTGTGCTTGTGCATATTTGTTACACATACCCTACCTAAACCATAATACATCCCAACTCAATTTTGGTATCCTGGGATTGTTCAACTGTGTTAACACTATCAACAAACTACCAGCTAGGCACTGTGGAAAAACAATTCACTTTTAAATGCATGTTCTGTGACATCTAATATATACCTTTCCTGGATATGGTCAGTGCCTGACCTTATGTAAGTCCCCATTCTATATTTTCAGGAAAACTATTGCAGCAAATTCTGATGTGTTTTGCACTCTCGTGATTGAGTTAGTTTTTTTTGTTTTGCCAGACTATTACATAAGGGGTCAAACAGTCATTTATTATAGCTAGCCATATCTGCCTCCCTGGTGTCATAGTCATACATATATTATGATATATACATTTACTATAATAAAGACCAAAATGTGACAGGGTTGGGTAAGACCCTGTCGCATGTGTTATTCAGAGCGAGCATAGAAAGCAAGGATCTATTTCATCCTCTTCTATTCTGCCACTTGTTTATCTCTTGCCTGTCTGATTGCGCAATCACATTTTTTTGTGGCACCTAGGAACTGGTCACTAAAATGGTCCCACAATTTCCCCCGTTATCTCCCTTCCTTCCTTCACCTGCTGTTTCTATTCTTTTTTTCTCCCCTTGTTTCTCTGTGGTTACAAAAATATATGTGAATCTTTATTTGAAACTGGGATCCATTGGTTTGCAAATGTATGAAACTATATTGTTGAAATGATTGCAGAAAGCTATTTGGGTTTATTAGAAAAGGTAGCAGTCGGGAACACAGAGGGATGACCTCGAGATGCATTTTGATCTTCACTAGCTTGTTTACAGAATTGTCAACAGGAAACCAGCTCTGGGGCAAAATGTATTTTCTAGGGACATGGATATGTTGTTCATCCACACTCATTGGCAGGTATCCTTGCCGCTTTAAATCTTGCCGGAAGGTCTTCAAGCTTGCTCCTCCCACCCACCCGGGTGGTATAACTCTCGGCTCCGCCCCATGACGCCAGATCTTCCTTACCGCTTGGAAGCTCAGGTTCCCTCCTAGCTCTGCGTTTGAGACTGGTTCCTATTTCTCCGTTTGCGGTTTAAAAATAAATTTTGCAAAAGACTTGATCTTCTATCCTCGCGGCTGCGATGGACCAATCGACTCGGATTTGGAGATGTCCATGCGGGCAGAAGATGTCTCGGACGGATCCACACTCACGTGTGTCTACTGCTTAGGCCTTGAGCACGACCGCGGGCTTGCGACCTGTGCTCATCTTTCTGACCTCGTCCTCGAAGACCGTGCTGCCCGATTGCAACTGGGCCGTCCGAGCGTTTCCCTCCGGTGAAGTCCAAGGAGGCCCGGTTGGCGGTGTCAGCGGTGGCGGGCTTTCATGGATCAGCTCGAGCGGATGGTCGCCTCAAGAGGAGGCGGCGGTCAGATCTTCCTCGCCGCGGCATTTATCCCGCTCTCTGGGTTCTTCCTACACGGCTTCTTTTAAGGAGCTTTGTCTGTCCCTCTCCACTAAAGGAGAAGGGCCTGCGTCTGCTGGACCTTATTCTCGGTCAAAAAGAGGGACAGGGGTAGAATCCCTCGCGGCGCTCTTGGGCGGGAAGGTCCCTCTCCCGGGCCGTCGACCGTCGGCTTGATCGACCGCTCAAGCCGGCCACTGGCCTCACGGTGTCCCGTCAGGTCAGTTGACCGAGACTCCCACCGATGAAGTCGAGATTTTCTCGACCCATTAGACAGAGCTGTCGCCTTTAGCAGCGAATTCCCCTCTCCCGGTTCCCCGGAGAGTTGAGGATCCGTGGGCTCGCCTGTGCCTCGGTTCCGGAGCCCTCGGATGGACCATCCGAGCCGGAAGAGTGCGGTTCCGGCCGACACCTCCCGCACCGACCTCGGAAATTCGGACTCTCGGTCTCGGTCTCGGACCTCTTAGCGGTCCAGCCGATCCCACCGTCATAAGGCGGTCTCGGTCTCGGCATCAGCGGTAAGCGGCGTCGCCGCCGTCTCGCCCTCCTCCTCGGATGAGGGAGGCTTCGGCGAATTACGCCGACGACGAGACCTTATGTTGCAACAGCTCCTCCTGGCCGAATAAGCCGACCCGTCGCCTTCCGGCCATTAAGTAGCTGTCACGGGCAGCCGACACAACCCCTCGACTTATCCGAGGCCTATACCCAGGCGGTTGTTCGGCCAAAACCAGCTGCTCCACCGATTCGGTGGAACCTCCGCCTCCACAGCCACCAATTGGGGCTCCGACCAAGGATTCTCGGTCGGCTAAGGTCTACCCATCGGCTGTCAGTTACCCTCACTCCCGACCGACCTCGGCAGGTGAAGGGTGGCTCAGGCCAGAGGCAGCTCTTGAGGACTCTTCCGAGTCCGAAGATGATTCCTTCTTTTTCTCCAAGCGACTGGACTTGGAGTCTTCAGGAGGTCAGTCAATGGACGATAGCCCGTCGTCCTTCCTAGGACTGCTTGGCTCATCTCGGAGTCTACGGGATGGAGCTCGAACCCGTTCCAAGCAGGGCCAGGTATCCCCTCACGGAGATTCTGGACGAGGGATTCTCCGGCGGAGGCCTTTCCGGTGGCGAGGCCATAGTGGGTCTGGCACTGGAGCTTTGGCAGCGCCTGCTTCCTGCCCTGCGCCTTGACCAGGATGGCAGGAAGTCACGGTCCCACGTTCCTTGTCCGGTTTTGAACACCCCTCTGCTGAGGGTTGGTTACCGACAGCGTTTTCGCGCGCCCGGCTGCGCCAGGGATGGGACAAACCTCCTGACAAGGGTCAAGAAGTGGACTATGTCGGGCGAAAAGTCTACGCTCGTCCTCTCTCGGCCTTCGTCAGGCCAGTTCGGCCGTCCTCATGGCACATTTTCTCATGCCCTGTTGGGCTCCTGGATGGTCATCCCTCATCTTCCCGCCCGATCTGCAGACTACGGTTAAGCAGGTGCGGGACCAGAACGAGGGCAGTGGCCAAACACGCTCCAGACTGCTTTGGATATAGGGACTCATGTGCCAGATCGGTGGCGGCCGCAGTGGCTATCGTCGGCGAGCTTGGCTGAGGATATCCACCTTTCGCCGGATACCCAGCACAAGTTGGCGGATGTTCCCTTTTGGGGACTGACCTCTTCGGCCCTGGGGTGGAAGGTCACCTGCAGAGGATCGAGAAGTCCAATGCCACCTTGGACTCGGTCTCTTCCGCTCAGAAGGACAAAGGCCGCAAACCACAGCCTAAGCCCTTTCGTCCTTCTGTGCCCCCGGCGCGCCCGGCCCAGCAACGTCAGGGCCAGCAGGCTCGGCCTTGGCATCCCAAACCCAAGCCGCCGGCTTCCTCTAACAGGAGGCAGGGAGGAAAGGGCCCAGGAGGTCCCTCGGCCGGTCCCTCCTCCAAGCCTGCCCAGTGGCCGGGCTGAGGGTGTCGCCCTCATTCCCGTCACCCTACCCTAGGTCCCCGTGGAGGCGGCTCAGCACTTCCGTTCCGCCTGGTCGCTGTTACCACGGACAGGTGGGTCTTGGAGGTGGTGGGAAGAGGCCTGCCTCTGGAATTCGAGCAGGCACCACCCTTCAGAGCCGTCGCCCCTCGGGGGGCTTCAGGATCCCCAGCCTCACTGGCGGCTCGTCGAGCCGACATCGCTCTCCTCCTCCAGAAGGAGGTGGTAAGAGAGGTGGTGGACCCTCCTTCAGACCCAGGGTTTGTGTCCAGGTACTTCCTGGTTCCGAAGCGGACGGGGCTGGCGCCCCATTCTCAGACCTACGACCTAAACAAGTTCCTAAGGTCTCGAACCTTCAGGATGGTCACTCTGGCTCAGATAATACCATCCTTGGAGCAGCGTGTGGTTCTGCTCTCTGGACTTGCAGGGCAGCGTTTTTCACGTCCCTATCCGTCCGTCTCACCAGAGATTCCTTCACTTCCGGCGGAAGGATCCTCTTGATTCAAGCCATGCCCTTGACTTGTCTCCAGCTCAGGGTCTTCACCAAATGCATGGCAGTGGTGACAGCATTCCTCTTGGCGCCGAGGGTCGGGTGTACCCTTACCTGGACGACTGGCTGATAGCAGCTCCCTCCAGGAAGGAGGCGGAGTGGTCAGAGATCTGGCCCTCCAGGTCTGCTCTCAACTGGGCCTCCTTATCAACGAGGCCAAGTCGAGACTCGAGCGAAGCAGGTGATTCTATTCATCGGGCGCAGCTCGACTCTCTTCGAGCCAGGCGGCGCTCGGCGGACAGGGCAGAGTTCTTTCCTCCTTTGCCCGATCATTTCTGGTTGGGCAATTGCGCCCTGCCGGGACTTCCTCGCCTCCTGGGTCTCATGCGGCCTGCACCAGCGTGGTCCGTTGGGCCGCTGGAACATACGTCCCTTCAGTGGGGACTGGCCAGCCAGTGGTCCTGAGCTGCGATCCCTTGGACCAGCTTGTAGCCGGTGACACAGGGGATGTGGGCAGCTCTCCAGTGGTGGACCGTTCCAGATCATTTGCAGGAGGGCATCCCGTTCGTCCGCCCCGAGCCGACGGTCTCTCTATCGACCGATGCCTCTCTGATGGGTTGGGGTGCCCATCTGGGGGAACACAGGGCTCATGGCCTCTGGTCCCCGCGGGAGTCCCGATGCCACATCAACCTGCTGGAGCTCCGAGCGGTCCGCCTAGCTCTCACCGCCTTTGCTCCGTTCCTCCGGGGTCAAGTGGTCCGAGTCAGGCGGACAATACCACGACCATGTACTATCTAAACCGCCAGGGCGGGGCCAGCGCTCCATGCTTCTATGCAAGGCTCTCCGCATTTGGTCACTCGTGCGCAGCCTGGGCGGATCTCCTAGCCATTCACGTGGCAGGGCCTCCAACACCCTGGCCGATGCCCTGAGCGGATAGGGGCTGCATCCCACAGTGGTCTCTCCTGCGGAGGTAGTACAGCATCTGTTCTCCCATTGGGGCACACCTCAGGTGGACCTGTTTGCCTCAGGAGAGCAGCGAAGCTGAGTCTGTTCCATGCCGCCCCCTCAGCAGGGCTCGCTGCAGGGGATGCCTTCTCGAGGCAGTGGACCCGGGCCTCTTCGCCTTTCCCCATTTCCCTTGATCCACAAGGTGCTTCTCAAGGCGAGGAGGGACAAGGCGCAGGTGATTCTGATAGCCCCAGACTGGCCTCGCCAGTTCTGGTACCAGATCTCCTCAGTCTCAGCTCCAGGACTCGCGGCAGCTTCCAGCTCGCCGGACCTGCTCTCAGTCAATCAGGGAAGGTGTTCCATCGGACCTTCAATCCCTGCACCTGGCGGCCTGGTTCCTGGGGCTAGAGTTCCAGGCCTTGGGTCTTTCCGACGAGGTCCTCAATGTAGTTGGGCGTCCCGTAAGTCGACCAGAAAATGCTATGCCTTCAAATGGAAAAGGTTTTCCATTTGGTGTCAGAACAAGGGCTTGGACCCTTCCTCCTGTTCCTTGGCAAGCATCTTGGACTATTTATGGTCCCTTTCTAGTCAAGGGCTTGGGTCGGCGACCCTAAGGGTGCACCTGGCAGCCATCTCTGCTTACCAGGCGCGGGCCGGGAAGCAGTCGGTGGCGCAGGAGAAGGTGGTCTGGCGCTTTTTCAAAGGCCTTGATCACATTTCCCCTCCAGTGCGGGAACCCCCACCTCCGTGGGATCTACTGCTGGTACTGGCAAAGCTCATGGGCAAGCCATTCGAACCTATGCACAGGTGTGATCTCTCTCACCTGTCGTGGAAGACCGCCTTCTTGGTGGCTATCACGTCAGCCAGAAGGATGGGAGAGCTCCAGGCGCTTTCCATCGAGTCTCCTTACCTGGTCTTCCACAGGGACAAGGTTGTCCTGCGCCCCACCGAAATTCCTTCCGAAGGTGGTGTCGGAGTTTCACCTTAACGAGGTGTTGACTCTGCCGGTGTTCTACCCCAATCACACCTCGGGCAGAATATAGGCTCCATACTCTGGACCCTAGAGAGGGCTCGCTTATTATAAGGGCGCACGGCTGAAATTCGGGAGAGGTTCGCCAGCTGTTTGTCACCTACGCTGAAGCCGCATCTGGCAGACCTGCAGCCAAGCGGACGATAAGCAGGTGGTAACCTCCTGCATAGATCTCTGCTATAAGTTGGCGGGCATGGAGCCTCCCAGAGGATAAGAGCTCATTCTACCGCCATACTGCTGCAGTGGCTGCTTCCAGGGCGTCCCTATCCAGGAAATCTGCAGGGCTGCTACCTGAAGTCAGCAAACACCTTCATTACCCATTACCACATCGACCTTGAGTCACGCCGGGATGCTGGTTTTGGGGCCTCAGTTCTCAGTCTCTCTTTCCCAAGTAAGTATTGGGGTGTCGTCTTGCCTCCCTCCTCCCGGAGAACTGCTAGGTCTCTGCCAATGAGTGTGGATGAACAACATATCCATGTCCCTAGAAATACAGGTTACTCACCTGTAACAGGAGTTCTAGGAATGGTATATGTTGTTCATCCACGACCACCGACCTCCGGCCCGGCGCACAACCTGAGCTTCCAGCGGGCCAGATCTGGCGTCATGGGGCGGAGCCGAGAGTTATACCACCCGGGTGGGTGGGAGGAGCAAGCTTGAAGACCTTCCGGCAAGATTTAAAGCGGCAAGGATACCTGCCAATGAGTGTGGATGAACAACATATACCATTCCTAGAACTCCTGTTACAGGTGAGTAACCTGTATATTTTGTTGCACCTGTTAAGACTAGATGTGCTCTTCAGGCTGGCTCAGGAAGGAAAATGACAATGTTTGATACATTTTGTGAAAGACAGGAGATGAAACTTACAAGCACAGCATGCAGATTTTGAGCTACCAGGCAAAAGTAACTTATATAATCAGAGCACTGTTTTTCTAGAGTCTCTGAGATGTAGGATTTTTGTGTTTGTACTGCCCTTTTGAAGTGCTGTCCTGCACAATTTAATTTTCAATATTTTATTGTTATTGATAAGAATAAAATGCTACTTGCAAATTGTATAACTTTTCCTGGTCTGCCTATGTTTCCTGACCTATGCTTCTACATGAGTTGGTTTTAGAAGTGGGATTTATGCCGTGCATACTCTACTCAACGAGTTTTGTGTGTGTGTATACTAGACCTGGTACTATGAAAGCAAGAAGAAAGGTATGGATCCTACAACAGCAAGCCCAGGAGTGATTACCAGAAGAATGGCAGCCAAACTAGAAGCAGAAACAAAGTCCAAACTAAGACTATACAGCTGGCACCAGTGATGAAAGAAGAAGAACAGGCAGGGACAGCAGCTGAAAGCATATCTGCCTGCTTCAAATGGTGGGCTATACAACAAAGAAAAACTGAGAAACAGAGAAGAGATGCAGTGAGAGTAGGAGCAGCAATGACTGGATGCCTTGCAAGCAATCAAAACTGGAGGATCTGGTACAGGTCCAGCAGATCAACAAAACACAAGCAACTTAAAAGATATTAACTTACAAAGCTGTGTCCCTCAGATGATATCAAAGCATACTTGACAACTTCTGAGAGGGTTGCCAGAGCTAGCCAATGGCCAAAACAGCCATGAACAATAAGGCTGGTACCTTATCTGGTAAGTAAAGCCCAACTTGCCTACAGCAATATGGACACTACACAGTCAGAAAACTGTGACCCTGTGAAAAGAGAAATCCTTAAAAGATATATCATCTCAGGAAAGATCTACTGACAAAGATTCTGGTCCCTGTAGTATCACTCAGTCAACAGTCTTCAAGAAGCCGTCACCTGACTCAGAGAACTTCTCATTAAAAATGGCTCCAACTAGAGGCAAATCAGTCCCACAAATCATTGACATATTTGCAGTGGAGTAATTCATGAATATCCTTCCTAGAGACACACAGAATTGGGTAAAAGAACACTAACCGGAAAGTAGGGAAAGGCCATTTCTTTGGTTGAGGACTGTCAGATGGCCTGGCAGACACCACAGCAGTGAAATAATGGCCAGGGAACAGTGAGACCCTCTTTTTTTTCCAATTTAATCCCAGATCTGATAAGAACTCTGATAGAGGTAACAAATCTGCACCCAAAGACTTTATTTGCTATAACTGTAATAAGCAAGTCCATAGTACAAGAAACTGCCATGAAGATAAGAAGAGTAACACTGGAGTAAATTTGGCCTTAGTAAATTGGGGCAAGTATTTAATAAATGTCAAGGTGGGGGAAATAAGGCTATGAAGACTCAGGAAGCAGACAGAATCTGGTACATGTTGAAGTTCTGGGAAACAGCTGTGCAGGAGGACCAGACAGTGGGGTCATCTGCATCCATGGGGACGCAAAACTATGCCACCACCCCACGTTAATCTGAACATTAATGAGGCGTCACACCAAATGAAAGTGGGGCTAGTACCACAGTTACCTGTACCTGTGATTATTAGAAACTACTTTCCAGGGTTTGCTCAGTTAATCACAGAGGGAGTAAACCCTGCTGTTTCAGCAGCTGTGATAATAAGAGCACAGACAAAGAATATCTCTGACGTTGGGAACACTTTTCCTTTTGGTGACTTTGATTTGGACTTGTTTGAACCCAGCTGCAAGACCTGGAAGTCCAGGAAAGTAAAACGATACCCGAAAAAATAGTGACAACAAAAGACTGATGGACAAAAGGGGTCAATATATGAAAATGCTTAAACTAAACTGACAACTGATTGTGATTTTGTTTCTGAGGAAACTAACAATGTTTATCTCCAAAATTATTTTAAGCAGCTGGGGGTGAAACAAAAACAGGGTGAACCAATGTTTAAAAAAATGTAATGGAGTACTGTACAGAGTTTGGGTTAATCCTCAGATGCAGGAACAGACAGAGTAATTGGTCATACCAAAGAAGTATCAAACTGAGTTGTTACAGGTAGTGCATGATAGTCCTATGGCTGGTCACTTGGGAAGGGATCACACCCTTGTCAGATTGTTGTACAGATTTTACTGGCCTGGGATTAATGAGGATGTTGCACCTATTGCAGTTCTTGTGCTGAATGTCAGAAAGTAGCCCCAGTGACTAAGAAAGACATGATGCCCCTGGTGCCCCTACCCTTGATAGATGTGCCTTTTGAGAAAATTGCAATGGATGTGCCTGGCCCCCTTAGACAAAAGTAAAAAGGGTAATTGATTCATTTTGGTAGAATGTGACTATGCTGAGACCCAGAGCCAATTCCAATGCATACTGAGAAAGCCCCAAAAGTGGTAGCAGAGCTTGCTAAAATTTTCAGCAGTGTGGGCAGACCTAAAAAGATTATTACTGATCAGGGTAGTAATTTTGGTGCTGCATTGCTGAAGGAGTTGTACTGACTACTAGGTATCACTACCGTAAGAACCTCCTGTTATCACCCTCAGACAGATGATCTTGTTGAGCATTTTAATCAAACCCTAAAATTCATGTTAAAAAATGTTTGTGAAAGGCAAAGGAAATGACTGGGACCAATACTAACCTTACCTGCTTTTTGCTTACAGAGAAGTGTCACAAGAATCAACAGGTTTTTCACCCTTTGAAATGTTGTATGGTAGACAACCTAGAGGACCACTGGATGTGATAAAAGAAACATGGGAAGATACCCCCACTCAGAAAGACTGTATTACATCTTATATGTGTGCACTGAGAAAGAAACTGGCAAAATATGTTGAAATTGTCCACAGTAATCAGGAAGAAACCCCCAAAACAGCAGAAGGTGTATTATGACAATGGAGTAAAAGAAAAAGTTTCTGAACCAGGTGAAAAGGTCTTGTTACTGTTACCCACTACAGAAAATAAACTGTCAATGAAACGGCAAGGGCCTTATAAAGTGATTAAACGTACTGGTACAGTTAACTATGCAACTGAGACTCCTGATTGGAAAAATCCTACCATGATATACTATGCTAACCTCCTGAAAAAATGGGTTGAAAAAAACACCAAATAATGTTTTGTTAGTATTACCAGAAACTGCTGAAGACAATATTGATACAGCTTATGACAGACTGGAACAAACTGTAACTGCTGATGCTGAAAAGGTGAACGTTTCCTTATCCACAGAAAAAAATGCAGAAATGCATAACTTGTTAAAGACATTTGAAAGCACTTTTACCACAGTGCCAGGCTGAACAAAAGGGGTTGAGCATGTAAAAGTGACAGAAAATGCTTGCCCCATCAGACAAAATTACTAGAGCGGTTAAGAGCAGACATGGTTAAGGAAATACAGAAAATGAAAGAGTTGTGTATCATTGAAGAATTGAGAAGTGCTTGGCCATCACCAATGGTGACTGTAAGTAGAAAAGAAGGAGATGTAAGTATCTGCTTCACATTTAGGAAACTTAATCAAGTGTTCATATTTGACAACTATCCTATGCCTAGGACAGATGATTTGGTGAACAGCCTTGGGGATGCCAAGCACATTAGTACTCTCGATCTCACCAAGGGTTACTGGCAAATTCCCCTAGCTAAAGAATCCAAAGACAAAACTACATTTTCCACTCCAGTTGGATTCTATCAGTTCACCACCATGCCATTTGGTTTACATGGTACACCCATTACATTTCAGTGGTACATGGATATAATTCTAGCCCCTCATGCTGGTTATTGTGCTGCTTGCTTGGATGATGTCATGGTGTACAGTCCAGACTAGAAAAGCCTCCTGAAACACCTATAGGCAATTATCCATTCTCTCAAAAATGCAGATCTAACCATTAATCCTACCACGTGTGCATTAGGCATGGTGTAAACTGGATATCTGGGTTATATTTTGGGAAATGGAGAAGTAAAACTAGGGATTTCCAAGATAAAAGCTGTAGCTAACAGTACTGTCCCTAAAATAAAGAGACATGTAGGATAATGTTTTACTTATTAATTTGTTGATTGATTTATTTATTTACAAATTTGTTAATCAGGAAAGGAACACTGAGCTGGAGCTCATTTCCAGGTGTGACCCAGGGAAGGGTAAAAATGGAACAAAACAGCTGCAGTACAATGAAATGAAACAATACCTGCAGTTATAAAGTGAAAAGTTCATAGTAGGCCTTATAAAATAGAGAAAAGAAATACCCAGAGGTATAAAGGAGCATCTGGCTGATTACTACCAGAGATTTGTTCCAAACTTTGCCCAGTTAGCTACTTCCCTCATTGAAACATAGAAACATAGACTTTGACGGCAGATAAGGACCGCTTGGCCCACCTAGTCTGCCCATTTCCCTACCTACAGGATAAGCCACAGATCCTAGTCAACCAACAGCCTATTTCTTCTTACCCACCCACAAGAATTGCCTTATTTCTCTCCCATGTATTTTTGAATTCTCCCACAGTTTTAGACCCCACAACCTCCTAAGGAAGGCTGTTCCATGCATCCACTACCCTCTCTGTGAAAAAATACTTCCTCACATTGCCTCTGAACCGTCCATCCCTCTATCTTTAAATTGTGTCCCCTTGTTCTTGCATGTCTCTCTTTCTGAAAGATGCTACCCTCTTGGACTTTGTTGATTCCACTGAGGTACTTAAACGTTTCTATCATGTCCCCCCTCTCCCTCCTTTCCTCAAGGGTATACATATTAAGCTCTTTTAGTCTCTCCTCATATGGCTTCTCTTGCAGACCCTGCACCATTCTAATTGCCCTCCTCTGGAGTGCCTCTATCCTGTCTATGTCCTTGCAGAGATGGGGTCTCCAGAACTGGACACAGTACTCCAGATGGGGTCTCACCAACTGTCTGTACAGAGGGATAACAACTTCCTGTTTTCTGCTGGTGATGCCTCTCCCTATGCATCCCAGTATACCCCCAGCTCTCCCTACTGCCTTCTCACATTGCTTGCTAACCTTAAGGTCATCTGATATGATTATCCCCAGGTCCCTTTCCTTTTTTGTTTTGTTACTACCCCCCCAATTGTGTAATCTTCCCCTGGGTTTTTGTTTCCCAGGTGCATTATTTTGCACTTCTTTGCATTGAATCCTAGCTGCCATACTTCTGACCATTCCTCCAACCTTGCCAAGTCCCTTCTCATCCTTTCCATGCCTCCTTGTGTATTAACCCAGTTGCAGATCTTTATGTCATCTGCAAAGAGGCACACTTTTCCTTCCAGTCCCTCTGCAATGTCACTTATAAAGACATTAAAAAGGACTGGACCCAGTACTGAACCCTGTGGTACCCCACTAGTAACCCCTCTTTCTTCAGAGTGGGCTCCATTTACAATTATCTTCTGTGTCCTGAATGTTTTACCCAGGCTACCACCCTGGGACCCACTCCAAAGCTGGTTAATTTGACTATTAATCTTGTGTGTGGAACTGTGTCAAATGCCTTGCTAAAGTCTAGGTAGGCCATGTCCACAGCCCCTCCCTGGTCTACTACTTTGGTCACCCAGTCAAATCAATTAGATTTATCTGACATAACCTTCCCGCTGTGAACCCATGCTGCCTTGGGTCCTGTGCCCCACTGGCCTCTAGGTACTCAACAATTCTTTCCTTCAGAAGTGATTCCATCACTTTCCCTACCACAGAGGTCAAACTGACAGGTCTGTAGTTTCCTGCCTCTGTCTTGGTCCCACTTTTGTGAAGGGGAATCACATCTGCCTTCCTCCAGTCCTTGGGTACCACACCATCCTCCCATGATTTGTTAAAAAGGGTAGTTTCACAAGTTCTCCCCTTAATTCTTTTAGAATTCTGGGGTGAATTCCATCAGGCCCCCATTGCTTTGTCCACCTTCAGTTTTAGGAGTTCTTTCAGAACCCTTTATTCTGTGAAAGGAATGGGATCGACCCCCCCATCCAGAGTGCTTCTGTTAATTGGGTTAGGCACCTTCCCCTCATCTCTTGTGAATACTGAGCAGAAATATTCATTCAGTATCCCTGCTTTTTCACTATCCCCCTCTGCCCACCCACCATTCACTCTATTTAGCCTCACTATCCCTCCCTTTCTCTTTCTACGCTCCCTAATGTACCTATAAAAGGTTTTATCCCCCTTCTTAACTGAGTTGGCTATCCTTTCCTCAGTTTGGGCCTTTGCTACTCTGACTTCCCTCCCTGCTTCCCTCTGTCTTAACTGGTATAGCTCTCTGTCCTGCTCCTTCTGTGTTTCCTTATACTTCCTGAATGCTGTCTTTTTCTCCCTGACTTTCCCCGCCACCTCTTTTGAGAACCATAGTGGCTTTTTCTTTCATTTTGATTTCTTTATTTGCTTCACACAAAGGCTTGCTGCCTCTGTGATGGCAGTTTTGATGATTCCTCATTGTTGCTCCACCCCTCCTTCTAGCCTGTTTGCTAGTGCTTTTCTAAGGCACTCTCCCATCTTGCCAAAGTCAGCCCTCCTGAAGTCCAGTACCCTCACTTTTCTATGGCTTGACTCTGTAGCTGAGTTTAACGTGAACCACACTGTTTGATGGTCACTTGCTCCCAGATGGCAACCCACTTCTAGATATGAGATCCTCTCACTGTCCCCATTTGAGAGTACGAAGTCTAAGATTGCTCCCTCATGAGTGGGTTCCGAAACTAGCTGTCCGAGGCATGCCACCTGTAGGACATTGAGAATGGCCCTGTTCTTGGATGTGGCTGCAGCAAGTGTGCTCCAGTTAACATCTGGCATATTCAGGTCTCCCATCAACAGTATCTCCCCTTTCTCTGCCATCCTAAGAATGCCTTCTATCATATCCTTATCCATTCCCTCCCCTGACCTGGGGTCTGTATACAACCCTTGTGCGGATTGCGGTGCCACTTCCAGTCTCCAAGGTGACCCACAGTGCCTCCTCTCCTCCCTGTTTACTCTTTTGTTCAGTTGCTTTTATCCCTTCCTTTACATAGAGAGCTACTCCTCCCTCTCTTTTCCCCTCCCTGTCTCTCCTGTAGGTTATGTACCCTGGTATGTTAACATCCCAGTCATGGTTCTCTGTGTACCATGTTTCTGTGACTGCTACAATATCCAGTCATCCCTCTTTCATCAAGGCCACCAGTTCAGGGAGCTTGTTGCCCAGGCTATGGGCATTGGTACTCATTATCCTCCATTTCCTGATGGCCTTACTCCTTTTTGCCCCATCCTTCTTGCCTTTGTCACTTTTTCCATTTACCCCTGCCCTTCTCCCTATCGACATCTCTATGTTGGTGTTTACTGCACTTACTACCGTGACTTTTTGGGGGCTAGGATTTCCTGCTCCTTCCAGTGCCTCCCCTTGGCTAGTTTAAATACTTGCCAATGAAGCATTAAACCTATCACCTAGGATCCTGGTTCCCATCCTGGACAGATGCAGCCTATCATGCCAGTATAGGCTTGCATCACTCCAGGTGGACCCGAAGTCCCCAATGAAGCCAAATTCCTGAGCTCTGCACCAGTTTTTCAACCACTGATTGAATTCCATGGTGTGGTGCACCCTAGCCTCTCGCAAGCCATAGACAGGCAGCACCTCCGAGAAGGTTACCGTGCATGCTACTTGTCTAAGACCCCTCCCCAATTCCACAAACTCATCCTGCACTGCTCTGATCCCTTTCTTAGCCAAGTCATTTGTCCTTAGGTGGACAATGACATCCATCTCCCTCCCCTGTGCAGCTGCTCTGGCAATCCTGAGGATTACGCTCCCTGTCCCTAAGCCATGGTGCCAGGCAGGCACCTTCCTCCCTCCTCTCCCTTTCCTCCCCAGTTCTACCTTCCTAACAATGGAGTCCCCCACCAGGAGTTGTTTCCTCCCCTGTGGGGTCCCACTCCACCCCTCCTGTGGGTCTCCTTTGTGGAGGTTCCCAGCATCCTCTTTGGTCTCCACTGTGGTTGCCTCCATAGAGGAACCACACTTTGCCAGAATGGCACATGGGGTGTGGAAGGTACAACTGGAGGGATGCACCTCTGTTCTACCACCCTCCTCCTGAGCTCACTGTGATCCAGCCACTCCTCTTTCTTAGCAACCTCTGGGCAATGGCAGGTGGCCTAGTGGTCCCTGGATGGAAGAGGAGATACCACAAATCCTGGCCAACTCAGCCTGGAGATGAGCAACCCCCTCAGCCCAGAGGTGCCTGCAGGATGGGACAACACTGCATCCTCCAGAATGTCTCCTGAAGACTGCTGCTTCACAGCCACTGCACTGCACCACTCCCATCATGTCTTATTTCTGGCCACTTCACTATTGTTTGGAATCCTTACTCTTTCCTCTTTTTTCTTTTTTCTTCTCTCTCTACTTACTGCCTCTGGCAGAAAGTAGAGGCACCTTTAAGCTCCTGATTGTCCTGTTCTGAGACAAGAAGATCTTATATTTCTCAGTAGACCCCTTACTTGCTGAGAGGTAGACCTCCAGCGCTAGAGGGGGCCAGAGAGCTACTCTTGCCTTTCTAGGATGGTGCATCTTTGGTGGCTCTGTGATCACTCACTTCCCGCTCCCAAACAAGAAGTTCCTGTTGTCAGTCAAATCCTGTGCCTATAAAAGTAGAACTAGCTTTGGGTGGGAGGGTGGCGGGGATGGAAGGTGGGCAATATAGTTTTTTAGAAGAGTGTAGAGAGTAGAAGAGTTCTACTTCTTTAGTCCCAGTAGAGAAGTCCAATCACAGAGCATTCCTTCCTTCTGGTGTCCTCTGCCAAGTCTCTGGCAGAATCTTTCTAAGGCAGTGTTTAAATCTAGTTTCCTTCTAGCTAAGCCACTCCCACTACTTACTAGATCTTTCTACAAGTAATTTAAACTGCACAGCGATCAAGCCCCTTCAGCTGCCTGAGATTTACAACGAGATAACTGTTCAGATAACCACTTTAGCTAACTGAGACAAACACACTATTTTTTTTTTACCCTAAATTAAAGGTCCCAGTAGAAGAGTTCTACTTCTTTAGTCCCAGTAGAGAAGTCCAGTCACACAACACTCCTTCCTTCTGGTGTCATCTGCCAAGCCTCTGATAGAATCTTTCTAAGGCAGTGTTTAAATCTAGTTTCCTTCTAGCTAAGCCACGCCCCCTACTTACTAGATCTTTCTACAAGTAATTTAAACTGCACAGCAATCGAGCCCCTTCAGCCACCTGAGATTTACACATAGATAACGGTTCAGATAACCACTTTAGCTAAGACAAACACACTAATTTTTTTTACCCTAAATTAAAGGTCCCAGTAGAAGAGTTCTACTTCTTTAGTCCCAGTAGAGAAGTCCAGTCACACAACATTCCTTCCTTCTGGTGTCCTCTGCCAAGCCTCTGACAGAATCTTTCTAAGGCAGTGTTTAAATTTAGTTTCCTTCTAGCTAAGCCACTCTGCCCCCCACAACCCCCGGTCTCTAGATATCTAACTCTGAATCAGAGTTGGACCGGAGGGGGGCCACAACACCGGAAGCAGCACTGCCGGTGTCTGCCTTGCACCAGCACGGTGACTTGCCACAGACAGGTGAAATCTGTTGCTATGCTGGTGTTCGAGGTGGAGGAGTTGACCTTGTGTTGGCATACCATTTACCTTGCTGTCAATACATAGATACATAGATACATAGACAGTGTCAGCAGATAAGGGCCTATGGCCCACCCAGTCTGCCCATTTGAGCTTGTAAGTTCAGTTTGTTTTCCTAGAAGTCTATTTCCCCTTACCCCTGACCTCTAGAATTCCTTTATGTCTATCCCATGCATTCTTAAATCCCGTGATTGTTTCAGCCCCCACCACTTCCTCTGGCAGGTGTTCCACTTGTCCACCACCCGCTCTGTGAAGAAATTCTTTCTCATGTTTCCTCTGAATCATCCTCCTCCAACTTCATCCCATGCCCTCTAGTCCTGAAACATCTTTTCGCTTAAAAATAGTGTTTTCCTGCACCTGTTCCTCCCTGTAAGATACTTGTATATCTCTCAGCATCCTCTCTCCCTCCTCCTCCAGGAGTACATGTTCAGTTCCTTCAACCTGTCTTCATAAGACTTGTGATGCAATCCATGCACCATCTTTGTTGCCCTCCTCTGAACCTTCTCTACCCTGTCTATGTCCTTACGAGGTATGGTCTCCAGAACTGTACACTGTACCCAGGTGGGGCCTCATGATGTCTTATGGTGGAATTATGAGCCTCCCTTTTCCTGCTGGTGATGCCCTGCATACATCCCAGCATCCTATTTGCTTACCTGATGCCTTGTCACTGTTTCCCTACCTTGAGGTCATCAGAGATGACAACCCCAAGATCCCTTTCCTGCTTGGTGCATGCCATATCCTCACCCCCAACTGATATATTGTGCCAGGGTTTTTGTGCCCATATGCATTATCTTGCACTTCTTTGCATTGAATTTCAATCATGAACCATGACCATTCTTCAAGTTTCTGCAGGTCCTTCTCATTCTGTCTACACCCTCTGTGTGTCTACTCTGTTACAGAGCTTTGTGTCATCAGTGAACAAGTGAAATCTGCCTCTAGATCCTACGCAATGTCACTGATGAAAGATGTTGAATAGGAACCGGTCCCAGCACTGATCCTGTGGTACCCCACTGGTCACTCTTCCCTCTGTGGGTGACAGCATTTACCACCACCTCTGTGTCCTGCCACCCAGCCAGTTACTACCCACCACACTACTGTCCTGCCCCACCCATATTCCCCAGTTTGTGTAATAGTCTTCTATGGCACAGTGTCAAAATGCCAAGTCCAGTGACCATGTCACCCTCCAGTCCACCTCCCTAGTCACCCAGTCAAAAATTCAATGAGTTGGTCTGACATGCCCCTGGTGAACCCATATGCCTTAGGTCTGTGATTGACAACCAGATGTTCCAATCTCTCGTAATAGTGCTTCATGATCTCCACTACCGAGGTGAGGCTGACTGGTCTGTAGTTCCTGCTTCCTCTTTGTTCCCACTTTTGTATAAGGGACTCATCTGCTATCCTCAGTCTTTGGGTACCTCCCCCTGTTTCCAGTGATTGACAAACAGGATGCCCAGAGTTCAGCCACCTCTCTTAGTTCTTTGGACCAAAGTGCCACCCAGCCCCATTGCTTTATCAACTCTGATTTTCCAGTTCCTTCAGGACCCTTTCTGGATAAAGGACTTGTCCATTCTGCCATTCTCACCCTGTGCTCGCTGGGCCCCATTGCCCTCTTCCTTAGTAAAGACGGGCAAATACCTGGTATTATGTCAGCTTTACTGTTGTCATCTTCCCAGCGACTCCCATCCTCCCAGTCTCACTATCCTCCTTCATCTTTCTTTTCCTTATGTACCTATAAGTTTCTCCACCCACTGATTTTGCAATGTGTTCTTCTGTCCAAAACTTTGGCTTCCTTACAACTTCCTACCTCCTTTGTTCTCCTAATTCTCCTATCCCCTTCTGTGTCTCTTCTTATTGCCTGAATGCAATCTTTTGCTTTCACTTTCTTTACTACCTCTTTGGAAAACATAATGATCTCCTCTTCCTTTCCTCCCATACCTGCTTAACCATAATTCTGTTATAATCCCATTTAAATACTGCCACATTTCAATTCTGTCACATTCACATAATGCCTCTCACAAGTATCTCCATTTCCAAAGTCTGCCCCCCTAAAATCCAGGATCTCGTGTTTGTGTGGTTTGTTCTCTCTTTCTGTGTTCAAACCACAATGACTGGTAGTCACTGTTACCCAGGTGCCCCACTGTACCCCATCACACTGTCCCTGTTTGTGACACAAGATCCAGTATTGCCTTCTGCAGTTGGTTCCACGACCAGTTGGCGAGAGGCACCTGAAGAAATCAAGGATAAATCTGCTCTAGTTGATGCTGCTGCTGGGATGCTCAGTCCGTCTGGAATGAGTCTCAACCAGTACTACCTCACATGTCTGCCATCCTTTGGATGGCTAACATCAACTCCTATCTATTTCTTCCTCCTGGGCTGGTGGTCTAGACACACCTGTCTCTGCTATTTCCTTTCAACAACACAGTATCTCCCATTTGTTCCTCCTGGATCTCTGCCCTTATGTCATTTTACACACAGTGCCCTCCTCCTCCCCTTCCTACTTGCTCTCTCTTCTGAATATGTTGTAGCCAGGTATAGCATCTCCCAGTCATGGTTATCATTACACCAGGTTTCAGTATGGCCACAATGTCCAATCTGACTATTACCATGACAACTCAGATCTTCCATCTTGTTACTAGGCTCCTGGCATTTGCACACATGGCTTTCCATGAAAGCCTCCTAACTGCTTCCTGTTCTATAGCCTTCCTTGGTTGTCATTTATCCCTGGTTCTCCTTGCTCTGCCCTTCTATGAATTTGCCCTTTTCTGCTTATCCACCTTTTGGACACTAATCTCCATCTTTGCACTGCTTTGAAATAGCCCTCCTCTGGTACTGGTTCCACTGCTAGCTGTGGGGTGACAAGAGTACCCTCCTTGCTGGCCTGCCACCCCTGCTGGTTAAATGCTTATCAATGTAGCATTTAAACTTATCATTAGTGCTTGAATTCCCTCCAGGATGGATGCAGGCCCGTCAGGCAGACAAACCTCCGCCCTCCAGGTGGGTCCCCGCAATGGTCAAACCCTTCCTCACAACACCAGTTCTTCAACCATGATTAAGTTCTGGGCATGCCTCCCTGTCTCCTTGCCTCTCACAGGTAGTACTTCTGAAAGTGACAAAGTAGCTACTTGTGAGACCCTCCCAGTTTCCAAACTCTTCCTGAACTTCCTTTGGCTCCCATTTGCCAGTCATTAGTACCTAGGTGGATAATGACTCAGCTTACCTCGTCTTGCTTCCCAGTGATTCCCAGTATCTTCCTTCCACCTCATGCAGCAGCACCTGGTGCGCACCTCCTCCTGTCCTCCCTCCTGTGTTCCTAGCTGGACCCCTCTTACAACAGGTCCCCACCCAAGTTCCTTCCTCCTCCCCTGGGGTCCTGCTTTCCCCACTGAGGTCACTTCAGCCTTCACCATAGATAGCAGTTCCAGATAGCCACTTTAAGCTAGGAACAAGACACACTAATTTTTTACCCCTAATTAAAGGTCCCAGTAGAAGAGTTCTACTTCTTTAGTCCCCAGTAGGGGGTCAGTCCACACAGCATTCCTTTCCTTCTGGTGTCCTCTGCCAACACACTCTGACAGAATCTTTCTAAGGCAGTGTTTAAATTTAGTTTCCTTCTAGCTAAGCCACTCTGCCCCCCACAGCGGTCTCTAGATGCTCTAACTCTGAATCAAGTTGGACGGAGGGAGCACAACTTGCAGGCCGCACTGCAGTGTCTGCGCTTCACCATACAGTGACTTACCACAGACAGGTGAAATCTGTTGCTATGCTGGTATTGAGGAGAGAGGAGTTGACCTTGTGTTGGCATACCATTTACCTTGCTGTCAATACATAGATACATAGAATGCATAGACAGTGTCAGCAGATAAAGGACCTATGGCACACCCAGTCTCACCATTTGAGCTTGTAAGTTCAGTTTGTTTTCCCTAGAAGTCTGTTCCCCTTACCCTGACC
Source organism: Neoceratodus forsteri (assembly GCA_016271365.2). Classification (NCBI taxonomy): domain Eukaryota; kingdom Metazoa; phylum Chordata; order Ceratodontiformes; family Ceratodontidae; genus Neoceratodus; species Neoceratodus forsteri. Next base: position 456,549,863 of record CM057453.1, on the reverse strand, counting down.
TCTAGAGATTCCTTTATGTCTATCATGTTCTTAAATCCGTGATTGTTTCAGCCCCCACCACTTCCTCTGGCAGGGTGTTCCCTTATCCACCACCCGTTCTGTAGAAGAGAATTCTTTCTCATGTTTCCTCTGAATCATCACTCCCTCCAACTTCATCCCATGCCCTCTGGTCCTGAAACATCTTTTTAGACTAAAAATAGTGTTTTCCTGCACTCTGTTCCTCCCTGGATGCTTGTATGTCTCTGTCATGTCCCTCTCTCCCTCACCTCTCCTCCAGAAATTTTGTGTTCCAGTTCCTTCAGCCTGTCTTCATAAGACTTGTGAGTGCAATCCATGCACCATCTTTGTTGCCCTCCTCTGAGACCTTCTCTACCCTGTCTGTGTCCTACATGGGTATGGTCTCAGAACTGTGCACTTTCCAGCCCCTTGAGTGGGGCCTCACTAGTGTCTTGTATGGTGGAGTTACTGACCTCCCTTTTCCTGCAGTAGGTACCCCTGCCTACTACATCCAGCATCCTATTTAGCACACACAGTGCCTTGTCACTGTTTCCCTGCCTTGAGGGTCATCAGAGATAACCCCAAGATCCCTTTCCTGCTTGGTGTGCCTTGTCTCACCCCCCAACTGATATATTGGCCTGCCCAGGTTTTTGTGCCCCATATGCATTATCTTGCACTTCTTTGCATTAATTTCAACTGCCCCAAACCCTTGTGTTCTTCAAGTTTTGGAGTCCTTCTCCATTCTGTCTACACCCTCTGGTGTGTCCTACTCTGTTACAGAGCTTTGTGTCATCAGTGAACAGTGAAATTCTGCCTTCTAGATCCTGCAATGTCACTGATGGAGATGTTGAATAGGACCGTCCTGTATTGATCCCTGTGGTACCCACTGGGTCACTCTTCCTCATGGAGTGACAGCCATTTACCACCACCCTCTGTCCTGCCACCCAGCCAGTTACCTACCACACACTACTGTCCTGCCCCACACCCATATTCCCCAGTTTATGTAATAGTCTTCTATGTGGCACAGTGTCAAAGGCCTTGCTGAAGTCCAGATAGGCCATGTCCACTGCCCTCCCTGATCCACCTCCCTAGTCACCCAGTCAAAAATTCAATGAGGGTTGGTCTGACAGGACGTCCTCCCTGGTGAAACCATGCTGCCTTGGGTCCTGTAGTCCATTGACAGCCAGGATGTTCCACCAATCTCTCCTTCAGTAGTGCTTCATGATCTTTCCACTACCGAGGTGGAGGCTGACTGGTCTGTAGTTCTCTGCTTCCTCTTTGTTCCCACTTTGTATAGGGGGACTACATCTGCTGTCCTCAGTCTTTGGGTACTCCCTGTTTCCAGTGATGGCTAAACAGGATAGCCAGAGGTTCAGCCACACACTCTCTTAGTTCTTTAAGGACCCTGGAGTGCACCCCATCTGGCCTCATTGTTTATCAACTCTTATTTTTTCCAGTTCCTTCAGGACCCTTTCTCGTGTAAAGGGACTGTGTCCATTTCACACCATTCTCACCCCCTGTACTCCCTTGGACCCATACCCCCTCTTCCTTAGTAAAGACTGAGCAGAAATACCTGTTCAATATGTCAGCTTTACTGTTGTCATCTTCCTGGCTCCCATCCTCCCCTTCAGTCTCACTATCCCTCACTTGTCTTTCTTTCTTCTTATGTACCTGTAAAAGGTTTTGTCCCTTTACCCACTGATTTTGCAATGTGTTCTTCTGTCTGAGCTTTGGCTTCCTTACTGACTTCCCTGCCTCCTTTGTTTCTCCTGGTACTTCTCCCTATCCCCTTCTGCCTGTGTCTTTTGTATTGCCCTGAATGCAATCTTTTTGGCTTTACTTTCTTTGCTACCTCTTTGGAAAACCATATGGTCTCCTCTTCCTTTTCCTCTTGCTAACCTGCTTAATGCATAATTCTGTTGTTCTTATAATCCCCATTTTAAATACTGCCCACTGTTTCCTCAACCCTGATTCCTGTCACATTCCCTTAATACCTCTTTCAAGTATCTCCCCATTTCCCAAAGTCTGCCCCTAAAATCCAGGATCAGTGTTTTGTGGTTTGGTTCTGCTCTTTCTGTGATTTCAAACCACAATGACTGGTGGTCACTGTTGCCCAGGTGCCTCACTGTTACCCCATCACACTGTCCCTGTTTGTGAGCACAAGGTCCAGTATTGCCTTCTGCAGAGTTGGTTCCATGACCAGTTGCTTGAGGAAGGCACCCTGAAGGGAGTCCAGGATAAATCTGCTCCCTAGTTGATGCTGCTGCTGGGATGCTCCAGTCCACGCCTGGAAATTGAAGTCTCCAACCAGTACTACCTCACCTTTGTCTGCCATCCTTTGGATGGCTAGCATCAGCTCCTCATCTGTTTCTTCCTCCTGGGCTGGTGGTCTATAGATCTACACCTGTGCGGATGGCTGGCCCCATTTTCCTTTCCAGCTAACCTTCCACAGTATCTCCCCCATTTTGTTCCTCCTTGGATCTCTGTGGCCCTTATGTCATTTTTCACATACAGGTGCCACTCCTCCTCCCTTCCTGCTTGCTCTGTCTCTTCTGAATATGTTGTAGCCAGGTATGGCCATCTCCAGTCATGGTTATCATTACACCAGGTTTCAGTGATGGCCACAATGTCCAGGTCTGACTGATACCATGACAGCCTCCAGATCTTCCATCTTGTTACTAAGAGCTCCTGGCATTTTCATGGCTTTCCATGATTTGACCTCCTAGACTGCTTCACTGTTCTACTCCAGCCCTTCCTTGGTTGTCATTTATCCCTGGTTCTCCTTGCTGTCTGCCCTTCTGCTGAATTTGCCCTTTTCTGCTTATCCACCTTTTGGACACTAATCTCCATCTTTTTTGCACACTGCTTTGCAGAGATAGCCACTCCTCTGGTTCACTGGTTCCTGCTAGCTGGGGGGTGAGCAAGTGGGTACCTCCTTGCTGGCCTGCCACCCCTTTGCTAGTTTAAATGCTTGTCAATGTAGCATTTAAACTTATCATTAGTGTGGATTCCCCTCAGGATGGATGCAGGCGATCAGGCAGGCAAACCTCCATCCCACTCCAGGTGGTCCCAGTCACCAATGATCCAAACCCTTCTCCACAGCACCAGTTCTTCAACCATGAGTTAAAGTTCCTGGTGCATGCCTCCTCTCCCTTGCCTCTCACAGGTAGTACTTCAGAAAGTGACAGAAGTAGCTACTTGCTTGAGACCCCTCCCAGTTTCCTAAACTCTTCCTGAACTTCCTTTGGCTCCCCATTTGCCAAGTCATTAGTACCTAGGTGATAATGACATCCAGCTTACCCTCCCGTCTTGCCTTCCCAGTGATTCCCAGTATCTTCCTTCCATCCCTCCATGCTGTGGCACCTGGCAGGCACCTCACCTCCTCTGTCCTCCCTCCTGTGTTCCTAGCTGGATCCCTCTTACAATGGAGTCCCCACCAGGATTCCTTCCTCCTCCTCTGGGGTCCACTGCTTTCCCATAGGAGTCACTTCCTTGGCTTCTTAACCTCCACATCCTTTCCTTCACTTCTCTGGAGTGCCTCTATTTGGTTGTCCTCATTTGCCAGTGTGGCATGGAGTTCTTGAGGAGGAATAGGATCTGGGATGTGCCTCTGCCTGACTGCTCTAACCCTCCCTGAGCCACTGTCATCCAAGTGCTCCTCGCTCGGCATCCTTTGAGGCAGCTGCATTGGACTGGGTGGTCCCTGGATAGGGGTGATGGTACTCTACCCAGTTTACTTCCGCTCTGAGTCTGGCTACCTCATCCCACAGTCCAGAGAGATGCATGCATAGGCAGCACCATGTCTTGTGGAAGGTCTGCCTGAATATGGCTGCCCCACAGCCACTGCATTGCACCACTCACATTATACCTGCAATTCCACTACTTGGTCTGCTACTGAAGCTCTCTTAGTTCTCTTTTTATTAATTTACAGTACTAAAATCCTTAACTGATCCTCAGATATATTTTTTTTTTTAAGGAAAAGAAACCAATAAATAAATAAATGAGTCAAAACACTTGTGCTGAGGTGGTCTTCTTCCCCCTTATGCCCTCCTACTTCACCTCTTACTATACCTATGTTTGGCTCCCTGTCAATCAGACTTTATCAGGGCATATAATTAAGAGTTGGGGAAAGGGAGGGAGGAGGGAAGGAAAAATTGCAGCAATTAAAGACAGCACAGAATTACACCACCACTATGTTTTCAAATTTTCAACAGCCCAAAAAACAATTATAAGTAAAGACAACAAAGAAAGAAAGTATAGTGTCACTACAAGCCTACAATCTAAGTTTAAAAGAAAAATACCAATTACCAGTTACTCTAAAGCACTGAATTGAATATGTTTTCTTCCTTCTCCTTCTGGCTTCTTCTGAGAAAATAAACCTCTGTTTGCTACTTTAACTGTCACTAAGCCCCACCTCCAGTATCACGTAGCTGAGGTCAGAGGCCAGACAATTTACACCCTTCACCCAGCTACAGGACAGTCAGACACGCCAAGATAAAATTTGCAGCAATTAAAGACAGCACAGAATTACACCACCACTATGTTTTAAATTTTCAACAGCCCAAAAACAATTATAAGTAAAGACAACAAAGAAAGAAAGAAAGTATAGTGTCACTACAAGCCTACAATCTAAGTTTAAAAGAAAATACCAATTACCAGTTACTCTAAAAGCACTGAATTGAATATATTTCCTTCCTTCTCCTTCTGGCTTCTTCTGAGAAAATAAACCTCTGTTTGCTACTTTAACTGTGACTAAGCCCACCTCCAGTTATCCACGTGGCTGAGGTCAGAGGCCGAACAATTAACACCCTTCACCCAGCTACAGGACAGTCAGACCGCCAAGATAAAATTTGCAGCAATTAAAGACAGCACAGAATTACACCACCACTATGTTTTAAATTTTCAACAGCCCAAAAACAATTATAAGTAAAGACAACAAAGAAAGAAAGTATAGTGTCACTACAAGCCTACAATCTAAGTTTAAAAGAAAAATACCAATTACCAGTTACTCTAAAGCACTGAATTGAATATGTTTCCTTCCTTCTCCTTCTGGCTCCATCCCAATACCACATGCTCTTAGTTATCCTACCAATCAAGGCTTCATTCAAGGTTCAAGAGGAATTACAACCTACATTCTTCACTGATGGACTTCTTAAAATATGAAGTTTTGGATCTTCCTCAGATCTTAATCATCAAGCAGCCATGACATTAGCATTCTGTGATTTCCTAAGACCTGAAGAATTTACCTCTTCTTTTGTCTTCAGTCCTGCAATTCACCTAAGAGAGAACAGCATCAAGAAAGCATTAGCAAATCACTTTAGCCTTACTTTATCAAGATTAAATACTGATAGAAGTACTATGAGGTCCACATATCCTGTTTTACAACCAACTCAGCTTGGTGTCCTATTTAAGTCCTCTACCAACTACAAGCTATGGACAGACATCCTGATCCTACTCATCCTCTTCTGTGTACTAGAAACTACATCATAACCACTTCCTGGTTTGTCCTTCATGTCAGAGTGTTGCTGTCTTGTCTGAGTCGCCAGTCATCAACTATTTTTCAGCTGGTCATTCATGAGTGCACGGCCATCTCTGCTTCAGGAGAACATACAAGCCACATCATCAAGATCATGGTTCACTCTCATCATTCTGCTTGAAACATAGACATCCAAAATTAAACTCTACCAAGCTTATCAACAGCTAACCTCATAATTTTTAAAAGCCTGGAGGGAAGGCTAACCCAATAACCTTGGTTCCCCAGATGTTCCCCCACAGGTGGTTTTTCCTATCCTCTGTGTTATTGGGTCTATTCTGTGAGTTGGAAGAGGAGGATTCTGTTACATCACACTTTGGTCCTTTAGCTCTTTCAGCTACCAGTTTCCTTTAGCGTTGGGAAACTTCTCCTGGTACCTCTACTGAGGGTGGAAATCCAGAGGAAAGCGACAAGCCAAAGTAACACTCATAGTAACATTGCACAAGCACTTATACAACTAGCAGCCACACACTGAATTGAAAGGTCCCCCCTGTGGTTCAGTAGCTGGCTGACAGAGTCCACCCCTGCCCCACATAAGCCACACACTCACACACCTCCCCTGCCTAGTATTTTTCATGACCACCTCCAACCGCTTCTCCTTCTCCTGTGCTCTACCTCTGGTGTGGCTCTTTTTAGCTACTAATTTCCTTTAACTTCAAGAAGGTTCTCCTGGCACCTCTTCTTAGGGTTGAAATCCAGAGGAAAGAGACAAGTCCAAATAACACTTAAAGTAATGTTGCACAAGCATGTACACGACTGGCAGTCACACATTGAAAAATGAGTTATTCCACTGTAACCCGTTATGTATTGCTTATTTATAACACTACCTAACCACCAGATAAATGTTTATCTACAGGTTAGATACGTCGCAGTCACTGTCCTCAACCTAAGAACCTATTAGAAACCAGCTTTCTCTATGATGATGACATCACAATAGCTCTATGTAGCACTTTATACAGCAGCTAAAGTCAGAGAAACTATTAAATCTTTGCCCAAACAGCAGATTTAAAAGTTATAACTTGACGTATATACAATATGGTTTGACTGAAACTATATAACTGATCTCCAGTTGCGAGAGACAGGACATTCGTAACTCACTCGTGACTCCACCACTGGTAGTTATGGTCTTGCCTCTTCACACTTGGAGATAAATTGCATCAGGCCATTGTGTATCCCCCATTTCATAATAAAACATTCTTGGCGTAAGGAAGCTGCCTAGATTAATGGATAACACTAAGCTAACTAGGGTGGTGGACTCCCTTGAGACTGGAGACAAATTCAGGAGGACCCGAACAAGCTAGGCAATTGGTCTGACTCCTGTGGTACGATATTCAAAATAGTACAAACCTGAGCACAAAACTTTGTGCTGTGCCTTGCGATTGCCTGGGAGCCCAAGGATGCTATATTTAATTGAATAGCACACCGGTACTATTTGACCAAATATAGAGCCATGTAGGTGCAGTGCTAAGTCAAGTAGTGTTGCTCCAACATGCATCCTGAAGTACGCCCCCAGAATGGACAGCACCAGAGTGCTATCTGTAGTATTCAAAGGGACCCATGTAAATGAGCCTATTGGGCATGCAAGGCATTAAGGGGTCATTTACATGTCCATTATGGGTTAATTTGCATGGGTTGTGAGGCAGGTTAGTGTGGCGCAGCCCCCCAATTGTCCAGTCTCAGACATGTATGGATATCCCTGGTGTTAGTGGTCCCCCCTCCCTCCGATTGCAGGACCATATTGTAAATCAAAGAATCCCTGGTGCTAGTGTCCCCTCCGATTTCTGGGCCACATCAGAATAAAACAATCCTAGTGCTAGTGGTCCCCCTGATCACTGGCCCATATTGTAAATCAAAGTCCATGGTGGTAGTGGCCCCCTCGGATTGCTGACCCATTTTGTAAATCAAAATCCTTGGTGCTAGTGGTCCCCACTGACATAACTATTGTAAATAAAAGAACTCCTGGTGGTAGTAGCGCCTTCCAATCACCAGCCTGTACTGTAAATCAAAGAATCCCTGCTGCTAGTTGTCCCCCCCTCTGGTCGCTGGCCCATATTGTAAATCAAAGAATCCCTGGTGCTACTGACACAGCTTTGCCGTATCTTCCTCCACCACTAGATATGGCTTTACCCCTGCTCTACCAAAACACAACAAAGAAACTTCTTATTTTTTTTCTGTTATTAATAACACAGAACTCACCTTCTCTGACAGTCATCACACTTTTATGTCCCTTAGCTGGCATGCGCGATTGCACTGTATTGTTCAGTCACTACGACTGCTGTCATCCAACTCCATTCCAACTGCACTACTTCTCCATTCCCGATCATGGTTAAAAAAAACAAAAACAGAGCACTGGTGAATGAGAGCAGATTGACTGATGATTGAAGAAGTAGGGGAGGAGGGAGGGTTAAAGACACAGCAGTAACCTGTGACAAGTAAAGCAACTTGTTGTAAACACTGCAGTGCCCTCTACTGGCAAGTATACCAGTAGAGGGACTATCTTACCCACAAAATAACTCAAAATTGCTTTGCAGCCATTTTTTGATGTACATTTTTTTTCAAATAGTACATAAAAATGTTAGATGTAACCCATTTTTCTAAACACAATAATACCCTGCAGGGTGGGCAGTATGCGCTATTCAGGACCTTCCAGCATCTATAAGGCCCTCTGCCTGTGGCTTTGGGCCTCATTATGCCCCTGGGTGGTCCAGTATAACACAATACTGCCCACCATTTTTGGGTATTATTGCTTATATAAACTACATCACAGAGTTCTAAAATGGTACTTACCATCAGTGTGTAAAGCACCACTGAATTGCCTAAGAGACCACTAAAGACAGAATAATAATAGAACTGGAACCAATATTTAAGAAAACAGTTACTACAGTGGAAAATAACTTACAGATTCAGTGCAGTTCTTCTTTAAGGGAAACCTGAAAAACTTCTGTTTACCATGGGACTCACTGGGTACCCTGGGTTATAGAATGAGTTGGGAATCCCTATAAATTGGTATGCATTGGCATAACTGTCATAGGGTATAATAACCTGCGTACATCTCCCATTTGGTTTCTATTTGGTTCCCCTCTGAAAGTGAAGGAATGCTTCTGTAGCTTTAAATGCTTTAACAAAGGTTGCAGGGCTTTAAACACTGAAAAGCCCTTGAATCACCCTTTCGTGCCTCAGAATTGTCCTCTGGTTTGGTACTCTGTATTGGAAAAGCTGCAATAGCTTTTCTTGCAATAGTGTGCCTAAAATTATTAGTGCTGGCGTTTACGCTATTGCGCGTTCTTTGCGAGCTGCGCGAACGTGCAACGTGGTCGCGACAGCTTCGTAAGGATCGCGACTCATCCAAATGTTAATTAAAAGGGCTAAAATCCAACTACAGCAGGTTAAGCTTCTATCCGGTGCTTTGCGCTTATTACGCTTTTGTTGAATCCTTTATGTTTTGGGAACGCTGACCAAAGCTTCTATCAGTACTAGACAGCCTCAAGCAATAATTTATACTGACAGTGCACATTTTTTTAAAAAGGCTACTACGAATGCTCCATAAAGGAGATTAAATGAAATATAAATATTGAAGCTGAATCAAGGGAAAAGGGGTTTTACCTGCTCCAAAAGAAGAAAGCTCTCTGAGTAGCAGCCTCACTTCCTAAGGGCCAGCCGGCCATGTTTCCCGTTGTTTTATAGAGGAAGAACAATGGGAGGAGGGACTGAATCCCCAAAGCCAGAGTTTGTGTCTCAAAAATATATTAAAATGTGTCTAAAGTTTAAACATAAATAAAGTGTTTCTGAAAAGCATCAGTTAAAATAAATCTTGTGAAAAACTAAGTTTATTTAAGTAAAGATTGTATTATACAGTTTGAATGACAGGCCCTTAGCCTATCAGGAATAGTCTTATAGTATATATAGCAGCTCTCTCAGGAGAGAGTCAGTTGTTCTGAGGGTGCTGAAGTGCTTACACCCTAGCTAGTGCTCTAGTGTCTGTGTCTGGGACCACTATGAAGCTGCAAAATATTGCTGGTGACTTGCTATGTCTATGGGAAGCCTGTGAATTTTAATTTTCTTTTGTATGTCGAATCCAGTCCGCCTTTTATTTCTTTTTGCCATTACCTTACTTCATGTTGGAATTCTCCAATAAAGAAGCTGTTGGAAGAAGAAGCCTTTGTGTGTGAGTCTGTCAGCATCACAAGCCTTTTACAATAACATGCTTATTTCATCTTTGCTTATAAAGTGGGGAAGGGGCAGGATGGACTTAAAGTCCCTTCTGACCTTAAATTACTACATTGCATACTTTTTAATTTTTATTTATTATTTTAGTTTTTGTTGACCGGGTTAAGTGCACTAGACAAATTCTGCCTATTTTCAGGCATGACCTGGGGAAGGGGGATACAGATGAATACCAACTGACTTTGAACCAGATTAAGCTGTTGCTGGTATTTTTAGTGAATGGGGGAAATTTGGCCTGGACACTAGGGAAATTCCCCCACTCTTTTCAAGAAGTGCCATTGGGATCTTTAACATCAACCTGAACTACCACTGGAACAGGCAGATGGGATCTCGGTTTAGTGTCTCATCCGAAAGATGGCACTTCAGGAGGGCAGAACCCCCTCTCATGCTACACTACAGTGTCAGTATTGGGATTTATCCCAAGTGCCTGGTGTGGGGACAGAACCCACAGCCTTCTGATCTCCCAGCCTGAGAGGCGAGTGTGCTACCTGATGAGCCAATTTGCCTTTCACAGAGGTAGAATTTTTTTTCACATTTATTCTTCTTTTGGTCCTAGAAGTTCACCTCTATTGTTCCTGGCAGTACAGTAGAAATCAACTCAAGTGTCCCTATAATCATTATCCCAGTTCTGAAAACCAAGAAAACGGAATCAGAATCCTATTTTAATCCAGTATTTCTCACTGAAGCACTCAAGCTCAAGTCATTTGTTTGTCAGCATTACTACTGTATCTATCCATCATGCACTCACTGTCTCTTACATCTCGCTCACTAGTCAGAATTATTAATAAATCCCATTTCAGTATAACAAAAATGATAAAATTATAAATATGTAATAATTGGCCATCAATTTTTCAATGGTAATGGGCAGTTATTATTTGCTGTAATAACCGACCAGTTATTATTTCAAACATGCACAATCAGTCACACAGCAGCTGCGCTTGACAATCTTGTCTACTGTATCTGGAGCACAGCTTTAACAGTAACAGCGGCTTTTTTTTCCCAGAGATGCACTGTGCAGCCCACACCTTGCTCACTAAGCAGCATAACAAATTTGTGAAAAGAAACACATTGCAATTGAAAACAACAAAGTCCCCCCACCACACAACACATAAAAAGCTAATGGAGACCATTCTAAAGGAAAGGCTGGTGACCTTCCTTAGAAACATAGAAACACAAAAGATGACGGCAGAAGGGGACCTGTGGTCCATTGAGTCTGCCCAAGCGAGGCCTTGAGGTAAATGGTCTCCAGGACAATAGGCAACATGGGTTTGTTGGGGGAGATCCTGCCAAAGAAACATGATAGACTTTTTTGAATGGGTCACAAGGTCATTGGACAGGGGGCAGGAGGCGGACGTCCTATATCTGGACTTCAGCAAGGCATTCGATTCAGTGCCACATGGCAGGCTGATCAGCAAGCTGAGTGGCCTGGAAATAAGGGACAAGCTCCTGGGGTGGATCAAGAGCTACATACGTAGATATATAGATACTGTCGGCAGATAAGGGCTGCCAGGTCCATCCAGTCTGCCCGTTAATGCTACCTGATGAAGCGGCTAGTGATCCTATCTGGTCACTGGCTTTAGCTTTTTTGTCCCATCTCTAATATTCCTTCATTCCTGTCCCATGCATGTTTGAAGCCTGCCACCGTATGGGTGATAACCACTTCCTGGGGCAGGCAATTCCATACATCCACCACCACCTCTGTAAAAAAGAACTTCCTGACATTACCCTTTATGCGGCCACCCATCAGTCTCATATCATGCCCTCTTGTTCTGGCGCTACTTTTAAACTGGAATATGTTGTCCCCTTCCACCTTGTTCATACTCTTGAGGTATTTGAACATTTCTATCATGTCACCTCTCTCCCTCCTTTGCTCCAGCATGTACAAATTGAGGTCTCTGACTCTTTCCTCATAAGGCTTGTGATGTAGACCCTTCACCATTTTGGTCACCCTTCTCTGCAACGTCTCTAGTTTGTCAATGTCCTTACGAAGGTGTGGCCTCCAGAACTGGACACAGTACTCAAGGTGAGGCCTCACCAGGGTCCTGTACAGTGAAACTGTCACCTCCCTACTTCAGATTGTGATTCCCCTTCCAATGCACCCCAACATCCCAGTGGCCTTCCCCACCGCCTTGGCTGTCTGCCTTGTGGCCTTTAGGTCATCTGTGATTATGACCCCCAAGTCCCTCTCTTCCTTTGTAACTGCCTACAGCTCTCCCCACAACCTGTAGCATGCTCCAGGGTTCCTGCTCCCCACATGCATGATTTTGCAATTCTTTGCTTTAAACCTTAGTTGCCACGCATCTGACCATCTCTCCAACTGTTCCAGACCCTTTTCCATCCTTTCCACCTCCTCCGGGGAATCCATCTTGTTGCAGATCTTGGTGTCATCCACAAACAGGCAAACCTTTCCCTCCAACCCATCTACAATGTCACTGATGAAGACATCAAAGAGGACTGGCCCCAGGACTGACCCTTGAGGCACCCCACTGGTCACCTCCTTTTCCTCTGATTGGGTTCCATTTACCACTACCCTCTGTTTTTGGTTCTTTAACCAATTTTCAATCCAGTTTACCACTTTGTGTCTCATCCCCAGGCTTCCTAGCTTGTTCACCCGTCTCCTATGTGGGAGTCCGGGCCGGTATCAAAGGCTTTGCTGAAACCTAGGTAGGCAATGTCTACAGACCCCCCCCATCTACTGCTTTTGTCACCTAGTCAAAGAAATCTATTAAGACTAGTTTGACTGGACTGTCCTGCGGTGAACCCATGTTGCCTGGGATCCAACATCCCCATGACTTCTAGGTACTCTACTATTCTTTTCTTGAGGAGTGTCTGCAGGACAGGAATCAGAGAGTGATGGCAGAGAGGGAACTATCTAAACCTATACCTGTAACCAGCAGGGTCCCACAGGGCTCAGTACTTGGACCGGTGCTATTCAACATCTTTATTGGTGACATAGTGGAAGGGATCAAAAGTAAAATCTGCCTATTTGCAGACAATACTAAGCTGTGTGGGAGGGTGGACACAGAGGAGGGGAGACAGGAGCTCAAGGAAGATCTGACTAGGCTACAGAAATGGTCAGGCATCTGGCAGTTGGGATTCAATGCTAAGAAATGCAAGGTCATGCACCTGGGAGCTAGGAACCCAGGGGCCAGATACTGGCTGGGGGGCGTACAGGTGACCATCTCAGAGGAGGAAAAGGATGTAGGAGTGCTGGTCAGAGGTGACATGAAACATTCTGTGCAGTGCTGTAAGGTGGCAGCCAAAACAAATAAAATGCCGGGCTGCATCGCCAGAGGAATCACCTCTAGGAGGGAGGAAGTTATTCTGACACTGTACATGTCACTGGTGAGACAACACCTAGAATACTGTGTACAGTTTGGATGCCCTTATCCGAAGAAGGACATCAAGCTACTGGAAGGGGTTCAGCAGAGGATGACCAAAATGATCCTGGGCGTGGGGAATAAAACATATGAGGAGAGGCTGTGGAGCTCAACATGTACTCCCTGGAGGACAGAAGGGAAAGAGGGGACATGATAGAAACCTTCAAGTACCTAAAGGGTATAAATAGGATTGAATCGGAGGGCATTTTCAGTTTAAGTGGGGAGGGTGCAACAGGGAGGCATAGCCTGAAACTAGTGGGAGGTAGATTTAAGAAGGAATTGAAGAAGCACTTTTTCACTGAAAGGGTGGAATGAACTGCCAGGGGAGGTAATATCAGTGAATACAGTGGCCAGTTTCAAGGGGTGGGGGGAACAGGGTGGAAAAGAAAATTAGAAAAGGAGGAATCAGTACTGAGAAGTGGAAGGAGGGGATGGGTTGGGGTGGATGACTCCTGGAGGGAAGGGGGTGGCAGCTCCAGGGAACTAGACTGAGCTGGCCACCAGACCAACAAGGTCTGTTTCTGTTGGCAATTTCGTATGTTCATATGTTTGTATAAAAATATTGCTGAACGTATTTTTCGACTCAAATAAGCCATGCTCAAAACTTGCTGTGTGTGTCTCTCTCTCTCTCTCGAACACTCTTTCCCCAGCACTTAACAACTGATTCTGCCTTCGGTCTTGCAAATAGGAAATAAATAAAATCCACAAACCTGTAAAGAAATACAAAATCCTTTCTGACAACCTCAAAAGAATGTGTTTCACAAGTGAAAGTGAGTTCTTCTTCTTGATCTTTTCTTTGGGTGATACAAAGCGGAGGGTCCTGGACTGTGGAAAAGACACAGATGACCTACTTCCATCTAGGAGGGGAATCACTGTCCTAAGTGGGTGGCTTAAATGATACTTTCAGAAATATTTAAAATAGCCAACGGGAGTGGCAGAAAAACTCAGGGAGGCATAAACTGCACCCCTCCCAACTGTAGCAACGAGAAGGGAAGATTCGAGGGGAGGCAAATCCCCCAGGGTGCAAAATAAACAAAAAAAGAAAGAGTGGTTGAAATGAAAGGGGATGGGAACATAAGCTGTAAAAAGAAATGGAAAAAGCAGGAAGGGAAAAAAGGAAATGGGGAAGGGGTTGCAGGCAGAGTGGTAACAAAATGTGGAAGGCAATGTGTGAATTTGCAAGAAGTCTAGGAAATAAAATTCTGGACCCAGACCGAGGTCATGAGAGACCAAGACATCATGGCCAAGGCAGACCTGGATATAATTGCCATTACTGAGCTGTGGTGCGCAGGAAACCACGACTGGGACATAGGCTTACCAGGATGTACTATGTTCTGGAAAGATAGGATGGAATGAAAAGGAGAAGGGGTGGCGCTGTGTGTAATGGAGGATATCAAAGTGACAGAGACGCAGGGAATCCAGGGGGGAATGGAGGGGGTTGGAGATACTGTGGGTCACCCTGGAGATGGTAAACGGAGCTACTATTTGCACTGGCATGATCAACAGACCGCCAAAACAGGGGAAGAATTTAGAAAAGGCACTGGTGAAAGATATTGGTACAATGACAGGAAAAGGGGAGGTGCTGCTGCTGATAGACTTCAATCTGCCAGATGTACATTGGAACCTCCCAGCCACAGCTTCAGCTAGAAACAGGGACATCCTGGACTCCTTGCAGGAGGCATTTTTCCAGCAACTAGTCAATAAGGCCACTCGTAATGGGGCAATACTGGATCTGGTGCTCACTGACATGGATAGTATTGCAGATGTCAAGGTGGGAGGCCACCTGGGAACCAGTCACTATTGTACAGTGTGGTTCAACATAAGGATGGCAGTGGCAGCAAGCCACACAAAGATAAGGGTCCTGTACTTCAGGAGGGCAGATTTAAAAAAAATGGGTGAATGCCTCTGAGATGATATAGCTGGGGTGGGGGATGACCTGGGTGGGGTAGAGGGACAATGGGCAATGCTGAAAGAGGGCACAGTGAAGGCAACAAACCTCTGCATGAAGGAAGTGAGTAAAAACAACAGGAAAAGGAGACAGCTATGGTTCTCGAAGGAACTGACTGAAAAGGTTAAGGCTAAAAGGATAGCTTTCAGGCGGTATAAAGTGACAAAGAGGGAAGAAGACAGGGAAGTGTATTAAGAGAAACAGAGGGAGGCAGGGAAAACAGTGAGGAGCAGTGGAGCACAAAGGCACAAACTGAGGAAAGAATAACCCAAGGGGTAACTAAAAGGAACAAGACATTTTTTAAGTACCTAAGTGAAAAGAGGAAGACTAGGGGAGGAACTGTGAGCTTAGGAAGGGCATGGGGACTGTGCAGAGGAGGATCAGGAAAAAGCTGATATCCCAAATGAATACTTTTGTTCAGTCTTCACAGAGGAAGGGGGTGGGCCACATAAAAGCAACAGGGACACTGAATGGGGGGAGGTAGACGCAAGTCTCTTTACAGAGCAGAGAATGCTGAAAGGATTCGCAAATGTGAAAGTGGACAAAGCTATGGGTCCAGACATGTTACACCTAAGGGTACTGAGGGAGCTGAGGGAGGTACTGGTTGCACCTCTGACAGTCCTGTTTAACAACTCACTGGAAACGGGTGGTTCTAGAGGAGTGAAGGAGGGCAGATGTAGTCCCACATCACAAAAGCGGTAGCAGGGTGGAGGCTGACAATTATAGGCCAGTCTGCCTAACATCAGTGGTGGGAAAGCTAATGGAGTTACTGCTAAAAGAAAGGATTGTGGAATATCTTGAAGCCAATGGGTTACAAGACCTGAGGAAACATGGATTCACGGGGAAGAGGTCATGTCAAACAAATCTGATAGATTTCTTTGGCGGGGTGACTAAGGAAAGAGATCAGGGTGGGGTGGTGGAAATAGCCCACTTAGATTTCAGTAAGGCTTTTAACATTGTTCCACATAGGAGGCTTATAAGGTAACTGGGAAGCTTAGGAGTGGGGCAGAAGGTGGTAAACTTGGTAACAGATTAATTAAGGGACAGATGAAAAAGGGTGGTGGTAAATGGAGTTTATCCCATGGAAGGGAGGATGACCAGTGGGGTGCCACAGGGCTCAATATTGGGACCAGTCCTCTTTAATATCTATAAGTGACATTGCAGATGAGTTGGAAGGGAAGGTCTGCTTCTTTGTGTATGGCACCAAAATCTACGATATGGTGGACACTCCAAAGGGGACTGAAAGAAAAAGAATGTGCAGAGACCTGAGAAAACTTGAGGAGTGGGCAAGGGCATGGTAGCTGGGTTTCAATGCAAAAAACTGCAAAATTCTGCACTTTGGGTGCTGAAACCCCAAGGTGGAATACAAAATGGGAGAATAAGTATTGACAGTCACTAACTAGGAAATGGACCTAGGAGTAATTATATCTGATGACCTCAAGATAGTGAAGCAGTGCGACAAGGCAGTGGGGGAGAGCCACTGGGATGTTAGGGTGCATAGGGAGGGGTATCACCAACAGAAAGAGGGAGGTGGTGATACCGCTATAAAAATCTCTGTTGAGACCCCATCTAGAGTACTGTGTCCAGTTCTGGAGACCACATCTTAGGAAGGACATAGACAGAGTGGAGGCAGTCCAGAGGAGGGCTATTAAAATTGTGCAGGGTCTGTATCAGATGAAGAAACAAACAGTTTGGTCTGCACTCCAACAGTCACATAAATCGATAGAAATAAAGATGAAATGCCAGCATACGTTTTGAAACTAAAACTTGATGATTTATTCCACACTACAATGTGAAACCAACAAACAAATCCCAAACTGCAGTTCAGGTTCTCTGGCATTTTGCCAAGTAAGGCTTTGTCAAGGGTATGAGATGCTTTATGAGGAAAGACTGAAGGACTGCAATATGTACACCCTGGAAGAGAGACTGAGATATGATAGAAAAATTTAAATACCTCTCAGGGTAAATAAGGTACAGGAGGGAAGCATTTTTTAGAGGAAAACATGTACAAGAACAAGGGGACATGCAGTGAAGCTGGAAGGGGATAAATTCATGAGAGATGTGATGAAATACTCCTTCACTGAAAGAGTGGTGGATGCCTGGAACAACCTTCCAGAGGATGAGGTGGGGGTGAAAACAGTGGTGGACTTTAATCATGCATGCAAGGAAGGAGAGGGAGCCGGAGACCAAGTAGTGTCTGTGGTGACAGTATAGCCAGAGAAAAATAGTACTTACAAAGGCATCAGGTCTCAACACTCTACTCCATGGAATACAAAGAAGCCATGAGATAATCCATAGTTCCATCGTTATTCATTGATAGAAACAAGTAAACAACACCCCACATGTACACCCATGTGTTGCCTCCAATGTATCAAGCTGCCCAGGCTCAACAAAGAGCCAGGGTGGCTTGAAACTTTGGAGGCAGTAGGTGGGTGTACGTTTGGGGTATTTTTTACTTGTTTCTATCAATGAATAAAGATAGAACTATGGATTATCTCATGGCTTCTTTGTATTCCATGGAGTAAAGTGTTGAGACCAGCTGGCTTTGTAAAGTACTCTTAATTTACACTGTGGATCCACTTATCTCACTATTGAGTGGCCTTTTATCCTGTTCAGGGAAGAAAACAGGCAGACTGGGGGGGCCAAGTGGTCCTGATTTGCTGCCAAATTCCATATTTCTATGTTTCTATGAATCCTATAGTGGGTCATATAGCATCAAAAAGTTCTCAGATTCTCACCAGAGGGAAAATTTGATTCTCTCAAGAGGAATTGGATTAAAAATTTCCTGGATCCAGTTCCCAGGAAAGGGAACAGAGAGAGCTCCACAAGATCTGGACAAGCAAGATATGCGTAGAGCTAAAGAAAAATACAGGATACACCTCAGACTACTCCCAATCAAACACAGGTCAGAGATATCCTCCAACAAAACAATTGTAGGAGCCAGGTCTATTTCTACTCCTAGCTATAAGGAAAATACCACCTGTATGGCCATCCTAAAAGAAAAAAGTTTTTGACAGTGCCAGGGAAGATGTATAAACTCGTCCTTGCAGATCTACATGTATTATACTCATCAGAGGCACCTGGAGTCACCCAAGTCATAATTAAGCAATGAGACATGACAGGATGTGTGTTATTGTGTAATATGTACACCACCTTGGGGGTGGCTTGTGAGGCGCATGCAGAAAAGTGCTCAACAATCAAGAAATGACATTATTACACGATAACACACACCTTGGAGTGCCTTATATTGCTATTATACAATGGCTCCTTATATTTACCATATATAAAAAAAAAATACACTTTTATTTATTGATTTTTTTACTAATTTATTAGTGTGGAAGACTAAACAAAAAGAAGTTCCTGTTTTGTGCTTCTGTAGCAGGTGGCACTGTATACTGTGTGCTGTGTGTAGTTTTCTATTTGTCACTGCCCCACCGCGTCTGCACTGTCGGCCATTGTTGGTTTCAGTTTCAGTGCTTTTCTTAGCAGGAGTGAGACTGTTTAATTTTTATATTTACAGGGAATTTGAAAAGTCTTGACTGAGTAAAAGGAAGGAAAGATGGGGATCGGTAAGTAACTCATGTTAAACAGATGCTCTGAAAGTGAAAGTGAATGAGAGCGGAGTGGGTTTGCTTTTCTGTTTCTCAACTCCGCTTTAGGAGTATGTAAGGGGTTTACTGTAAATGTTTTAATAGAACAGCATTTTTTTAAATTAATAAATTAATTAAATAAATAAACAAATAAACAGTGGCAAAGGTAGTTTTTAAAAATGTGAGTTCTGTGTGTGAAGAGTGAGCAAGTGAGTGGTATTGGATGTGGAGAGCCTTGTGGTGTAATTGCTCCAGGAAAGGCCTTACTGTGTAGTGGCAGGCAAGTGTGAAGCTGTGTCTGATTGTATTTCATTACTGGAGCTGTTCAGAGCAGCAGTAATTTGTGGAGCGGTGGCATGATTTTGTAGTGTGTCATCCGGTCGTGTGTGCCTGGACTTTATACAGTGATGTTATTGTCAGATAACATCACTGTTCCAGGCATACACTGACCAATCAGAGTCCAAGAAATTTTCTTGCCATTGTATAATAATAAATATCTAACAATAATAAATATCCAGTAATAAAACAAACATTCTTGATGTGGTTTCTTGCTTTCATGAAGAGAAGGCAGAAATGCTTTCATTCTTCTTATCTAAGAATTTTACCTCTAGTGAGCCTGGCAGCATAAAACGCATGTGCCTGACCATCCTTATAATCATCAGCCCCAGGTTTAAAAACCAGCAAACTAGAACCTAAACCCTTTTTAGTCCATTTTTCTGAGCCAAATTATTTAAGTTCACATCATGTGTTTGTCACTGTGCAGTCCCCATAACCCAGGGCATGCTCACAAGTCAAAATTATTAATAACAAATCATTTCATTATAATAAAAAAATGATGTTTTCGCATTATTAAATATATCATGTGAGGTACACTTTTCTCTTCATGATTTAATGGGATACAGTCACTACAAACATTATCCTCCTCCTCAGGGCCCTACTCTAGAGTGTCTAGCTTTAGTCACTCCAAGCCTGTCATTTTCCATACATGTCAAACACAAGTAATTTTTGGAAACATTGACGGCCTGCACCCGTGGGATGCTATATGTCCTTACATCATCCTGACAGCAAAATTGTGAGTTCTCCCCAGCTTCAGCTCACTTCACTTCCAATCAAAACTACCAGCACTTAGAGTGCAGTCAGTAACAGTATCTATGCAAAACATGTTTTCAGTCTTTTGCACAGCATGCAGTCTGCCCAGGTGTTCATCCTTCATGAAGTAGAGTAGGGCATCCATGAGTACTCACTGTGCTTAGCTCCTCTACACAACGTCAGCATGTGTGCTTCCTGTCAGCTCCCGGCAGAAAACCAAGTATCTGTGCAGCAACCATTCCTGGTCCCACTCGCCAGTTCTGTGAGACCAGGAGAGAAGTCAGTGCACTGGTTTTTGGTGTACTCACAGCACTGCAAAAACAAATGGCTGCTCCAGTCCTGGCTCCCTATTTAGTCCCGTGAGACCAGGAGAAAGAAAGTGTGGCTCCAGTTACGTAAATTACTGCAAGCACAATGCCCACTTTTGGCTTCTGGTTCAGGAGCAAAAGTAAGCTCCTCAACTGTAAGGGGGTTACATGCATATTTGATTGAGCTCTCTTTGAATTGTCCATGGGCTGGCTGGCCACTCTAGTTCCCAATCAGAATCCTGTAGCTATTGAGAGCTCTACCCTTAGAACTCTCACAGCATCTTGAGCCACAGTGGTATGTTGGTTTGAACTGACCTGGCGTACCTGCCCTTCCAGCTCTACCCCTTTTTTTGACCTTCTGTAAATTACCAAAATGAATATTCACATTTAAAAAACAATTTTTTTGTGTCTTAAGTCTAAGCATAACAGTCCACACATGACTCCTGCCTATCCACTTGTAACCTCCTTCTCAAAAGTGGGGATTAGTAATTCTTTAATATTGCCAGTTCCCCTATCTGGACTGTGATTGTTTGGGGACCGGTTAGTCACCAGACTCTCCTGAGTAAACCTTGAGACTCTGTCACTTTAAGAATGATACAGTCAGCTGTTGTGACATGATTCTCAGTTCTGTAGCCTACTTACAATGTTCCAGGGTCAGACTGGGGCACAAGGGGCCCACCTGGAAAGTGGATACAAGGGCCCACCTGGAAAATTTGTAGGGGAGGGTCCAAGATGACACACTCATATCAGTATTCCACTTAAATTTGATACACTAGCTCTGAGTCCGCACATTACATTTACATACAGTGCCCCAAATACCCCCATTTAATTAGAAAAAAGGTGATAAATGCAAAGAATTTCAGAGTTTAGAAGGTGGCCAGTTACCCAACTGAGGGGGGCCAACCCGGAAATTTCCAGGTATCTTAGTGAGACAGCCTGACTCTCCAGTGTTCCCAGGAAAAGCCTAGATTCTGCACCAATCAGGAGCTCCTGTTAGCCTGTTAGTATTAGTGTCTGTGTGAAACTGGGGGAGTCTTTGCACAGCAAAGACATTTCAGCTGCAAATACTTTGGTGCTGCAAGCCAGGTAGTTGATGCATTTGAAAGCTTGAACTTTTAATCATTCTACCACCACTGCTAATGTTGCTCACACAACAAAGACTCAGAAGCATCTGGAGAAAGATTCTGGTTCATGCTTCCCCAGAGGGAACCTTTTCAGAACTTTCAGGCCTACTCATCTGAGGCCATCGTCTCTGCCAACCACCCACCAGGTTATATCCCCAGAGGAGCATTGCCTACCACTCACCTTGACTGTGCCCATCAGTGAACAGAATCCTATCCTCTTATAGCAAAGGTTGTAACTGAGCTGGTGTGAAACCTTGTTGTACCACCAGGTCAGAGGGCTTTGGGGTGCTAATGCGACAGAACTTGGGAAGAGAGAAACCATGAGAGACCACTTTGACATTAGACACTGAGTGTTTGTGAGTAGTGAGGATCCAACTAGACGAGTCTGTCCACCATCTCAACCAAGTCCTGCTGACCCCTTTGCATCCCTGTAGCAAAGTGGAAGCTTCCAGTGATTTTTCTGCAAAGACGACAGAACTTGAGTTCTTCACAGTTTAGGTTCTGAGGCCTTTCTTTCTGATAAAAAATGGCACATTAGAAGATGTCTTTATTCTGCTATTCAGTGTGATGAGCAGTGTTCATCTGCCAGTGGATCACAACTCTACTCTAGCCAACGTCTTTACAGCATGGTACTTGCTGCACTGAGAATAATGGCCTTTGGGGGTTAAATTTGGGTGAATCCCTGAGGATGGGAAATAAGACTGACAGAGAGAGGGCCCTGCAGGCTGGATTTGTTATATATTTTATAAAATATAAGATCTCTTTCTGTTTTTCCCTAAATCACACTTGTCCTTTCTGCCCCTCCCTTGATAAACACATTTTTTTTCATATGTAGTTTGTGCCCCCCCCCCAGTTTTCTCCCCACCCAGGACCCCAGCAAACATGCACGTGTGTGCATGTGGAGGCACACAGGCACACGGTACAGCTCGGCTCTTCTGCTGCCCCTCTGCCTGTGCTTCCCATCGGACTCCACCCGATGGGAGTAGAACTATAGGGGGGGCAAGCACAAATCCCTCCTGAGAGAGGAGAGCCACCTCACGGCAGCTGAATCCCATTCTGCACCCCCACCCGCTGACCCCCGACAACCCAGGCTCCTTCCTGAACTCGGGTCGCCGGCGTGGCACGAGGTGCAGCATCCAGCTCTGCATCCCTCAATGCCACCAGGTCAGCAGTTTTTGTTGTTTTTATGTATGGTTTTGTTTCAGTTACTGTGTATCCTGTTGCTCTGGGTGGAAACTTGTGCAGGAGGTGCTTGAATATATTATTTCCAGGGAAGTGTTGGTCTGAATGTGTCCCAGATCCCTATATCACTTCCTCAGATGGAGGCACTACATTATTTATAATTAACAAGAGCTCTAGGTTGCTTGCAGCCTGAATCCAGGCCAGTCCCTTCAGTGAGGCAAAGTAGATATGGAGGAGGAGGAGGAGCCCTTGAGGGCCCCATGGTAAGAAAGAGCCATCACATCTGGAGGTACTGCCACATTTTGGTGACACCACTCAGATTCTATCAATACAAAAACGATGCTGCAAGGTATCCTTGGAGCTCCTGCCACATTTCAACGACTCATAGAAATTGCTGTGAGAAACACAAATTTGTTACAAGTACTCATTTATCTCAATGACTTAATCTTGCTTGAAAGAACATTGGAAGAACACAAAAAGCTCCTTATGAAGGTATAAGATCATGTATATGAATATGACTTGAATGTGCCAATTGACAAATACTGCATCAGTTCTGTCAGTTATTTGTAAAATATGTAAGCATTAAGCCATGATGAAGGTGGCGTCTAATGGGGAATTAATGCATGGTTGGGACAGGTGTGGCATGAGGCCGAAGGCCTACAATGGCCCAACCATGCATTAATTCCCCATTAAATGCCACCTTCGGAGTGGCTTAATGCCCTTGTAACATGGTGTTGCAATACTTATGAATCTTTGAAATGTATTTATAGTTTTCTAATAGATGTTATACAGACAGCATTTGGTTACTTAATAAATATTGACTGCACTTTTCAGTAATTTACCAGATGCTTTTATACATACAGATGTGATGGAAATAACATTTGCTATACAAAAGCAGAAAGGTTTGTTTAAACTAATGTTTGATGTTTCCTGTGAATTTACATGGTTATTTTTGTCATAGAGTCATTAGGAGGACTCCGGTACACTGCTGTTTCTGTTTCCAGATCTAATTCAGTAACCGATTTGCATATTTTCTAAGGTTGTGTTTCTTTGCTGTCTGTGCATGTTCAGTCAGCTTCAGGTTCTGCTTTATGTACTGTGTGTTGCTTTTGTAGGTGTGTATCTATAGCAGTTTGCAACTATTTGCTTGGGTCGGCCAGTGGGCAATATTTGCACTTTATGGTTCGCTGAACTGTCAAGGGGTGAGTTGCTGTTGCAGAGAATAAGTGGAGTAGCTGCACAACACATGTAAGCCATGCATCTGTGACACACAGCAGGAACATTAGCTGGACAAGGTTACGAGGGAGAGCCGGTACGCGTGGACAGAGCACAAGAACAGCTGCTCACTAAGTCGCCCAGCACAAGAGTGCGTGACTTTAGAAAGTCAGGTACTGACAACAGACTTCTATAGCAATATGCACACAACATGATTATACTGAGATTTGTGGAACGGTGTGGCTGTTACAAGCTATCGGGTGGGTGGGAAAGACAAGGCGTCTGCTTGTCAGTGTCTGTATTTTAACACAGTGCACCTGTCTCCTCCATGGTTGAATGCAGTACTTCACTAGTAACACAGTATTATTAGTGGAATAATGTTGTGTTGAACTAGTACTGCATGACCTGTTTAGCCCAATCCTTTGTCTTACTTACCATGGTCTTAATTTTGCCATGTTACAAAGTATGTTGTACACATTATTTCTGCTGATAATGTGAAGGCACCCCAGTCAGAAGTGGAAGTTCTTGCCAACTGGCCCCAATTCACTAATTACAAGATGCTGCAATCTTTCCAGGAATTTTGTTTGCATATTTATTTGAAAATTGGTGAACAGGAAAGGCACAGTGAGCCAAGGCTCATTTCCAGGTGTGACCCAGGATAAAGGGCTACAAGAGGTGCAGCAACATAACAAGGTACATTTCTTGGTACAGAATGAAGTGCAAACACAGTACAAAATATAAATCTTTGCGGGCACGTATTGTGGTACAAATTAACGTATAGAGATTATCGCAGATTTGTCAAGGATTTTTCCAGAGTAGTGCATCCACTTACTGGATAACAACAGGATAGCCACCTACCTGATGTCCCAACCCAAAATCTTGGATGAAATCACCCAAGAGACTGTACTATAAAGTCACTGACTCTTCTGGCCCTTGCTGGACTGCTGATCATGAGGCTGCTTTCAGGGAAATCATCCCAAGGCTTACCAACACCCCGTTTTGATTTTTTCAGATTCCACAAAGACCTAAATGCCACACACTGATGCTAGCATGACTGGCTTGGAAGCTGTTTTGTATCAAGAACATTCTAGAGACTTCATGCTGTAACATTTGCCAGCCAGAGTCTTGTTATTTGGAAAGAACTGTCGGTTCACAAATTGAAAATTTTGGCTTTAAAATGATTCGTAATAGATTCATTCCATGACTGCTTTTATTGAGCCAAGTTCACTGAGAAAATAGACAACAATCCACTCACCTCCTTGAATACCATGGCACAGTTCAAAGCGCACTGATGGGTATCTGCCTTGTCAACCTGTGAAGTCAACCTTGAATACCAGAGTGGTCTAAATAATATTTGTACTAATGTCTTGTCCAGACACCCACATGCTGATAGACACATCTGATATCAACCATTGTAAAAACCCATCATCTGAAATTTCTACCTACTAAAAGGAAAACAGTTGCTAATTATGACAGAGCTGTAGATCCCTTAGGAGAATTGCCTTATACTATTTCTGACTCTTCGCTAGTTTTTCAAGTCTGGATTAGTTATCTTTATAGTGGTGCCTCTACAAATTAAGGACAATTGGGGCAAATGCAGGTACAGTGGCCAGATGACTAAGCAAATAGGTGAAATTTAAATTTGGACTATGTTGACAGCCATGCAACCTTGCCTGATTTTCACCAGCGCATGTGCCCTGTCTGGCCCTCTTCTAGAGCCACCACTGCATCTCTGCCTTGATCCAGCTGTTAGGATATGACAATTGCAAAACATAAAGATCCTGGAATCCACAGAGTGCTTGTAGTACTGGATAAAGGACTTATCTCTGACAAAATAATGTATGTCACAACCATCCTAATATCATTTTGATACTTTGAGAGTGGGATAAATTGTCTATTAGGGAGGGTGTCCTGCTGTGTATGCCCAAGGAACAAACTTTGTTTCCTCAGAGACAATTGTTTCTACCCTTACAAGATCATAAATTTGTTCTCAAAGCCTTACATGATAATATGGGTCATCTGGGATTTGACCAAACTCTAGATTTGGTGAGAACTCATTTCTACTGGCCCCATTTACTACAGGATACAGAAAAACATTGCAAAAAAATTTGCTCATTACATGCAGTGCTAGACCCTGCTCAAGCTTGCTGCTCCACTGGTTACCATCCCCACCAGTGGTCCCCTAGAACTAATCCACATGGACCTCCTATCCTTAGAGTCCAATGAAAAGAATATTAGCAGCATTTTAGTGATCACTGATTATTACACTTATTAGGCTCAAGTCTATCCCACTAAGGACTAGAAAGCTAGTACTGTGGTGAAAATGCTTCAACAATACTTTGATCACAATTGGATGCCCCAATGGATTCACTCTGACCAAGGACCTGATTTACAGAACCATTTGGTGAAAGAACTGGTTTCCCATGGCATCCAGCAATCTTGGATCACACTATATTATCCATAAGGGGATACTAGCCAGAGTGATTCAGTTGCGCCTCGCTGTATATGCAGAGCACTGTGAATTCCAACCAGGAATGAAAGTGGATCCAACAAGCCAATTCATTGGTCTATGCTTTGAATCATACCCAAACTGATGCTATTAAGTTTTCACCCATCTTCCTGATGTTTGAAATGGAGGCACGACTCCCCATCATCCTCTGTTTTAGAGTGCCTGCAGATAGAGCTGCTCCAGCCACATGCCTGTAATATACTTGGCACCTCTCTCTATAATTGCAGTAGGCCTACCATTTAGCCATGGAAGCTTCAGACAAAAATCAAGCTGCAAACAAAAGCCATTATGATTAAAATTTTCATCAGCAAGTAGTACAGCCTGTGGACCATGTTTTGCTAAGAAACTATGACTATGAGTAAATCATAAAATTGCTGATTGATGGGCACCAGTGCCCAAAATTGTTGTTGAGAAATTGTCTGAACTACCCATTTACAGGAGTTTTCAGGAGAAGAGACAAGGGATTGCAAAGACAATGCATCACAACCACCTTCTACCAATTGGGCAACTGACACCTATACAGCCATTAGATCCTATATAAAGTCAAACACCTAGGACTCAGAGACAGTGTAACTTGAAGGCCTTGATTGAAGCTGAAAACTCATTAACCTCTTCACCTCATTGGACCAGTGCTATGGAAGACACTTTGGACAGTGAGGAACATGAAGTACTTTGGTGTTTTCTTCCAGCTCCTGTTTCAGATCCAAACAGAATGCCTGTAGAACCTGCTTCTAATGGAACAAACCTTCACATCAACCTGCACATGCAGAACCCTAAAGCTATACAAATATTACCCAGTGAGTGAGTTGACTACCAGTTAGCTGGATCACCATTAGACTTCAATGTGGAAACTATGATGGAAGGTGTGTTTGGTGAATCTGACTTTGAGTCTGATACTGATGATCCTCATCCCATGCTGGACAAAGAAATGGGTAAGTACAGTTGCCCTCTGTTTCCCCAGAGGAGGACTTGACATTTGTTTTATTTTATTTCAGAAGTTTCACCAGGAATGACATACTGAGCTGAGTAGTAGCTTGTTTCCAGATGCGCCCTTAACAAGAAAATATCAACATATATACCATCCATCCATGAAGCTCTCTTGTGATCTTCCTGGTGTCTCCACCAATGCTCCTATACAGGTTGTTAAAAAAAGCAAAGTACCGATGTTTAATTTCTTAACCAATCCCCCCTATTTATGTGTCCCATATGCATATTCATTTTGGAGAAGATGGGGGATGATTGTTTGATGACTAAATGTATCTGGTTGGGCAATGCATTGTTATACACATTTTGTCTATATAGTCTTCAAGCATTAATTTCTGCAAATTTACTGTCTGCAGTTTGGGTAGTTTGGCACCAACTGTTAGTTAGAACAGTGCTGTTGTTTTCTGGTTTTACAGCAAACTTGAGTTCTGCATCCTGATGAAGATTCCAAGAGTCTGCCAGGCAGAGCATGTAACCCCCTTCCCAAAAGTGGTGGATTACTAACTCTTTTATACTGCCTGGTCCCTGTCTGGATTGCTGCTTGGGGACTGTTTGGACATCAGTAGTTCAACCCTGTAGAGCAGACCCTCCTTGATAGTAAGATGAAATAATGTCCTTCATCTCTTCAGTGAAACTTCTAGAGGATCACGAGCAGTTTGAAAAGAAAGAGATTAGACCTCCCTCACATATCTGGTACAGGTGGCTCTCCTCCAAACCCCACTAAACTGATCTTACCCAATCAGACTCTAGGACTGCTCTGCTCTGACTGATGTTCCCATGAGCGACAGATACACAGCACACTAGGTTCCTTGTACAAAGGCACATGGCAGCAGGCACTCTTAGACCCCTAAGGTGTCAGTGGGCAGCCTCAATGAACTGAGGAACCCACATGATTCCCAGAGGTTACATAGTATCGTAACCCCCTAAATGAATCTGTACCCATTTTTGAATTTTGTGTACCTTTCCTTATTTATTTCATAGTTACTGTGGCTGCATTGTGGGATGGGATTCAGTGGTACTGTTAACTGTTCTATTTCTTGGGTAACTTCCTGTGTCCCAGTTGACATTTCATGGGACTTCCCAAGGTGAAAGTAAGGTGTCAATGATTATTTTGCTCAGCTGTAATGCCTGAATCAAGGCTCCCCCTTAAAGTTTAAAAGATCCAAGCCTCATCCTAGTCTTTGGAGGATGGAGTCATGTGCCTTGGGGGACCAACAAAAATCTTGCAATGTGGCGATGCCTTAACTGTGATCCATGGTTGGTCAGATTCATCCCCATTAGAAGAGGAGTTGTATTGTCCACAGTTTGGACAAAACTCCTCTCAGTTTACTACCACATCATAATGGGGCATCAGCAAGTGGTGCAAGAACCTAGCAGGGACAAATGGAGCGCAGGCCTATTATTCCCAATAGACCGTCATACTTGGTGGCTGGTGTGTACCCATTACTTGAACTGCTCCCATTGTAATATACTTCACCAAATTCAGCTGCATTTTTTGCATAGGGCATATATGACCCCAATAAAATTACATGCACTAGATAGCTCAAACTCTGGTCTCTGTCCAAAGTGTGGAGTTGAGGAAGCTGACTTCATCCATCTGGCTCTGACATGTTCAAGGGTTGCTTCCTTTTGGCACTCTATCCATGATATAATGAGACATGTACTGGGGTACAATCCCTCTAAATCCCCTCTTGAGTTGTTATTGGGAGCAGACCCGATTCACCCTAACCGAAAGACCTACAAACCATTGTGGTCATTGGCTCTGGTTAATGCCAGGAGGACTATAGCCCAGAACTGGATGTCTCCTTCTCCCACCCCGGTTGCCAAATGGGCACTGAACTTAAAGTCATGTATGGCTCTGGAACGGGTCCAGATGAGTACATAGGGGAAACTTCATTAATTCTTTGAGATCTGGTGCCCTCTATTGGATGCAGTGGAGTCTGGGGCTTGTCCTACATAAATATAAGAGGAAATTCAAGTTGATATTGTTACTGCCTAGCTCTTTTTTCCCCCCAAGGTCAGCATATTTGGGGGTCAGCCTAATGTGCTATTATTTGTGAAATCTATGCTTGCACTGTACCTTGTTAGTTGTATTGACAGCTGATTGTATAGCAGTCTTATTGAATGAAAAATGTACTTTGTTACTGTTTGCACACATGGTACCTAATAAACTATTTTTGAAAAAAAAAAAAAGCTTGCATAAGAAATTGAATCGTTTTGGAAGCCAACTGAGATTTTATTTGTAGGTGATCCATTTTAAAGAAATAGATTGATACAGCTGCTGGTCCCTGGTCCTTCATTGCTGTTTAATGCAGTGCTCCTTGTATTTCTACTGTAATCCACATAGAGATAAATCATAACTGTACCCATTAGAATACAGTCATTTTTAAGTTTCACCAGTTGAAGCCTGTTGAAAATTAAATGCAGTTTTTAGTATTTACATTACAGACCCTAGATCATGTATAGGAGAGGTAAGGAATCTGATTGAATTATGCAAGGCTAAAGAAAAATGGACGTTTGAAACAGTTTACTATAAATCCCATTTATGAGCCAATAAATACAAACTAATGCTCTATGATAGCAATGTGAATTACTGACTAGTACATCATTTATAACCACATTTCTCATGCACCTGGCAGTCTCTGAAACACACAAAAAAAGCTGGAATGCTAACCTCCAGGAACATAAGAAGGTATGGTAGAAATGACTACTGTAACTAACAAATAGGGTTATGGCTGGCTTTTTGATGACTCTTTAACAATTGTACCTGACATTATGTTGTCATTGTGGCTAGGACTCTGGACTCATATTATAGTGGATATTTACTCCCTTCTGCTAGTTCTGTAATTTGAGTATATATTGTAATGTTTTTACACTCTGTACTTATTAGGACACTTGTCTTATTTACTTGGAGGTTCATGACAGGTGTCATTCTTTTTTTGGGGTTAACTATTGTAGTGATGGGTGCAATTGATGGTTATTAGGATTCATGTACATATATTTCATTTTAAGTTTTTAAGTAGTTACTTTTCCCTGGGGATTCCTAAGAATTTTTGTTTAGATTCCTGGGACTGTTTCTATATACAGTATGTATTATTTCAGTTATACACTGACAACTTCTTGAAATCTGTATGTATCAGGCTGCATAGTCTCAGTTTCTTGGGGGTCCCTGACTAGCATTTTTCTTTGTATCTGGCACTTACACTGACAATTGATATTATCATGCATACAATTTCGTTACAACAAAGTTCTAACATACTAGTTTGTTGAGAGTATGTTGGAAATATATCTCCAGCCAGTTGTACTTTCATCAGTATGATACACTTACTCACTTTGGGTATACATGATTTTCATCATTCTATATGCCATATAAAGATAATTTCTGATGTAATTTTGGGACTCATTTTTTATTATTTTTTTACTTTGTTATATGTTACATTTTAGCATGCAGTTGTTTTCTCAAGGGTCATCTCATTATCAAAGGTTCTTTTCTGAGTAGAGTGATGTACCATGGCCTCACTTGTGAAATATGTATCTTTGGGAGCTTTCCTTCACTGGACATGTAATTTAGCGAGCAGAGAATCTTAAGTTTTTTTTTTTTATCCATTAGACTGATACATGGTAACTCTCTGCCTGCTGTATCTTTAAACAACCTTTGACCTTTAAGTTTGGTTCAGCTGAAATCACTCTTTAGATAGTCAAGCTCTCCAGTGTCACTTAAATTATTTCTGAAGGCCTGTTTTAAACCAAAGAAAATGATTTCTGTTTTTTTTCTGCGTGTTCTAAGTGGTAATAATATGTGATTTTTCTAAATAACTCTCATTAGGCTTCTGAAGAAGGACTTGTTGGTCTGAAAGCTAACGCTCCTTTTTCTTTTTGTAACATCCTTGTTGATCCAATAAATGGTATCAAATCATTTGTTCTGGATTTTAACAACTGTACAGTAGTTTATAAAGCAACTTGTTTTAAGCTGTGGGAAAACTTGACTGCAGTGAAATGTAACTTTTTTCCTATTATAATACATGCTCCTAAAAAAAATTAAATTTTTGCCTTTTCTGTAAAACACAGCTTTATTTAAGCCATACCATTTAGCTATTCCTTGACAGGGTTCCACATAATACTTAACAAACTGCTATCTTGTAGTGCTCTTAAAAGCTATGAACACCAGTTTTAACATATGCCTGTAAGGCCAACCAGCTAGCACTTGCCGTCAAGATGACTGGGGTTTGCACCCCCAAATTAAGAACATTTGGTGCAGACTGGTGAGGCAGAGTTCTGTCATCTGTCTCAGATGCCTCCTGCCTTTGGGAGGGAGAACACCTTCTTCCATTGCATGACTACCTCATGGTGCTGAAGGGTGCATTGTGGAAGTAGGAGTATGTGATTACTCTGGTGTGGCCTAATGTGAGCATGTACCCATTCACCTGGGTAGTGATGCGGAGGCATTACACACCCAGAGTGGGGCCAGCAGGGAAGTTCTAAAGGTAGGGGTGGGCTCACCCACCCATCCAATGGCCCTGATAGGAATTCAGTTGGTTCGCCATGCCCTGGGGTAGAATAAGGGAGGGGTTAGTAGGAAAAAAATACCCCAGCTACTCAAGGTGGATTAAGCTGCCTCCATGCCACAGTGGGACACTACAGACTCCTCCTGTGCCCCAGTGGCTAAATTTCCCAGACTTTGTCCATTGCATAAAGTACCCTCCTCCTGGGTTGGGGAACTTGGGGGTGTCCCACCCCCTGGATGTAAGCTGTGCTCTATGATCAGGATTCTGGAGATGATGTCGAGCAGAGGCTGGTGGCATGTTGGTTCATCAGAGGACTCTTATGGCAGGCAGATGGGCTTGAACATATGGAAGGAGGACCTAGCAGCTGGTGAGGTGAAATAGGGACAAAAATAAAAGATAAAAAATGAACAAAACAACCCCATAAGCCAGTAAAATCATATCATGTCAACCATGAAAAAATTTTAATGAAACTGCATATATTTGATTTGTCTTCTGAGATCCCTGGCTAGTTCTCAAATTACTTGAGTAATAGGGAGCAGAGGACTAAACTAAATGGTGTTTTGTGATCTCCTAGTAGCATTCAATTAGGTGTCCCTTAGGGGTCTATTCTGGGCCTGTTACTGTTTATTATATTCATTGACAACCTACCCAAAGTCTGTAATCATACTGACATATTGCACTATACTGGTGATGCAGTTGTCTTCAATAAACATAAGGAAATGTTGACCATTAGCTCTCTGCACTAGGATTTTAATGCCATGTAAATACATTTTCTAAAGAATACTCTCATTAAATTCTAGAAAAAAAAAAAATGATTTTTTTCTTGCTCAAAAAATGTTACCCAACAGTAGCACAACATTTAACATTGTTACTATATTTTTGTGTTTTTGTTAACTGAGTAGGTGCTCTAAGCCAATGACCAATTTCTGGCATGACCCAGGTACATCAAAGCGTACAGCACAGAATATACAGTGAACTAACATACATACATAAACGTACAAATAACAATTTTAAATACAAGGATATAGTTCAGATACACTGAAAAGCTGATGAATTTATAGTTCTTGAGTCTGGCCTTGAAACATGTTTGTGTGAGAGATGTTTAAATGTCCAGAGGCATAAAGTTCCAAAAGAGTGGTGTGACAACAGTGAGCGATCTTTGTCCCATCCTATTAGTAGTTATTCATGATCTCCTTATACAGTAGCTTACTGCTGGATTGGTGAGTTCTGGTAAAAGGAACTGTTTGTAAAGAGTTACAGTATGTAGACACCTTGTCATTTGTTTATGAATCAAATAAAAATAAACAAACCTAGATCAAATGAACCGCTTAAAGGTGATAACCAGCTGTGGTCTGAGTACAGTATACCGAGGTGCATAGTGAAACTGAATAATGAAACAAATCTGCAGATGTTGTTATACACAGCATTGCATCTTGATATAGCAGTAACAGTAGCGTTATAATAGACCAGTGAACAGTAAATTAATTTTGGCAATAAAATTCCTTGATCAATAAGCAGACTGGCACCCGCTATTAAATTTCTGCCATATTCTGTAGGCAAGACCCAGTATACAGTTTATAGCTGTACTGATTTTAACTGTATGAGGGTAACTGTCCAATGAGAGG
This sequence comes from Neoceratodus forsteri, assembly GCA_016271365.2. Classification (NCBI taxonomy): domain Eukaryota; kingdom Metazoa; phylum Chordata; order Ceratodontiformes; family Ceratodontidae; genus Neoceratodus; species Neoceratodus forsteri. Next base: position 456,516,650 of record CM057453.1, on the reverse strand, counting down.
TACAAAGTAACTCTGAGGTATCTAAGGAACTGACTTCCTAAAGGAATGTGCCATCTTATCAATTTCTCAGTTGTGCGCTGCTGTTACCCTAATTTAGGTTTAGAACTGAAATGCACAGATGTGGTTTTCTACTGCTCAACATCAGATCACTCTTTACCATCTACAGTAGTCCTGGATTTGGTCCAAATCATGGTTCAGATCAAGGTTTAAGTCAGTTAAATAGAGGGAGTACATAAATAACCAAATAATCTGCTTAAATTAAAGTGTTGCACCTCAAGATTACCAGCGGTAGGCTGTTGACAAATATCAAGAAAAACAACGGGCCAATATAGAGCCTTGGGGGGGAACCCTTCAGTAATACTAGCTATGCCAGATGCATCATTCTCTAACTCAACCTGCTGCATCCGATTTTGGATGTAGCTTCTAAACCAGATAAGAGCTGTACCAGAGACTCCAGTGCTGGTAAGCCTTTCAAGTAATATGTCATGGTCAACTAGGTTGAAGAGCTTGGTTAGGTTTATGAAAACAGCCCAGGTTTGCTATATAAATATAATTTGTGAACCTGGCCAAGGCTGTTAAAGTCCTAGGCCCACTGTAAACTCTATGTTTGTCAGGTGATAACAATCATACTCATTTTTGCACTCAGAGATTTGGTTAAATACTAAACATTCAAATATCTTTTTCAGGGCTGACAGCATGTAAATGGGCCTGTAGTTCTCCAGTAAATTCAAAACCCCACCCCTTAAGACTGGGAGACCATTTGCAATCTTTCATGTAACAGGAATGACTACAGTAAGGAGGTGCAGATTAAATAGCCTTGTCATGGGAACAAATATAACACTAGCTACAGTACCTATTTTAAAAGTTTTAGTTCAAGACCACCATATCCAGGTTGTTTGCTATGTGACAGCTGAGTTACAGTTTATAGACTTCTGTTACGGTAAAAAATTCTAAGATAAAAGATGGTTCTTAAGTCACTCCTGGACTGGCTTTAACTAGATATGAACCCAACGGTGCAAAAGAAATCCTGCAGGGTGGTAAATTGGTGAATGTGAGATCAAATGTGCAACAACCCCTTCCCATCAGTAGGGGGAAGAAGTTGTTCACTGTATGTGTCCAGTCTGAGGCTGACACTCAGGTACCTGCCAGTCTCAGGGTGTAGTTGTGTGGAAAGAGTTAAGGAATAAGACGTGCATTACCAGTCTACTGTAGTCTAGACTGTATCAATTGGGAGTAGGCTGAAAGAGCAGCCTTTCAACCCTGCAGTGATTCAAGAATAGACTGGATGGAGTTTTTTTTTTTATTTGGATCACCATATAGCATTGAGTATGTAGTGGGATCAGTAGGAGGGTATTTGAACCTGGGGGTGGTCCCCTTTGAAACAAAAACACCCAATGGCTTTCCGGCCTGTGGGGGTGGTCCCCCTGAAGACACTGAGGGACATTCTGGTGGGGAAGTGACCCCAGTATCTGACCCACACTGAGATATCAAGCACCAGAAGGCAGCAGGTGAAAGTAGATACTGAGCCTGACAGCAACAGATCAGGTAGGAGTGTGGTACTGCAGGTAGAAAGTATGGTGCCCATGTTCTAATCTGCTAAGTAAGAGAGCCCAATGGGCAGATTGGCAGGTTTTCCTGGTAGTGCACATGGCAGTGTGTTGGATATTATCCAGTGGGCCCTTGCTGGCATCAAGCAGTGAGAGGGCCAGAGGGTAGCTGGCAAGCGAAGTGCCAAGCCCGGAAAGTCTCCTCTGGTAAAGGAGCTCACACTGAGCAAGCAGATATTTGGAAGGCTTTGCCTAAGGTTCAGTGGGGGGACATATCTCCTCCCCCATCCTTTACTTAAACATGCAGCTTCCACTCCCTCTGCTTGAGTGAGTCAGACTCGCTGTCACTCCGTGGCTGGCGGGACTTTGGTCTCCTCCCCTTCCTTTCGTTTCTGCTTTCCTTCCTCCTGCCCGGCCCCCACCTTCAGCTTGGGCCCTTCTCCTCCCTTCTCATTTGTTTTTCTCTGCCATCCCCATTTCTGCCCTCTGTCTCTTTGCTGTCCCCCCTTCCTTTTCTACTGGTGCCCTGTACCTCCTTTGTCTCTCCTGTTATCCTCTCTTCTCTTCATTTTTCTCACTAGCCACTCCATTCCACTTCACCACCACCTGCCTGGTTCAGTGCTGTGCCATTGCGGAGCATTTGCATGACTGCCTCTCCGTGAGGCTGTCTCCTGCACACCTCCTGCTTCCTGCTCTGGATCGCTGCTTCTGTTTTGTGCATCGGGACTCCTTGCCTCCTTCAGTGGTTCAGTAGCTACTGGATGCACCTTCCTGGCTGCCTGCTTCCTTGGGCATCACAGCTATGTGCCCGCTTCGCTCCTGTCATCTTGCCAGAGTTGCTGCTTCACAGTTGCCATCCATGTTACTCGCAGCTGTTCTCCTTGTGCTTCAGTACTGGGGGCCCGTGATGAATCCCCTTGTCTCTTCCACCGCATTCTCTCAGTGGCTTCCTGGAACATCCTTATTTGCTCCCGAAGGTTTCATATTGCTGACTTTCTACTACTCACGATCACAGATGTTGTCAACTGAAATCCTCCCATGGCAGTCTGCTCTGCGTTCCGTCCTGCTTCTGCCCGTACTGCTTCTTGTTGTGCCTGTTGGCCATACTTGCACCACCAGTCTGCCATCTGTGCTTGGGGACAGCACCTGCCACCCTAGCTGCCACTTTATTGAGACTCAATGACTCTTACTGTGTGGGAAGCTCTTAAGGAAATTCATCAACCACGGACATTCAATTGGCATGGCATACCTTGAGAGGGTCCCGCTGTCCTCTACTCCCATGCCCACCTAGGCATCGCTGCTGCTCTCTGGTGCATCTTATGGGCTAATCCATGTGGGGAATCAGCCTGTCTCAGACCCTCAGTCATACTGAGCTGGTGGACCGCATGGGGTTCCATCTATCTCTCATGCTCACTTCATCAGATGTCATGGAAGCCTGCAAAACTAAAGAGTCTTGCCTTCTCTACTGGAACCTATGTACAGTGGACCATGTGGGGTCCTGCCATTGTCTCCTGCTTTGCCCCTTGAGGGGGTCTGGCTGTTTGCTTCACTGCTTTCCATCTCATCTCGGTCGACCCACGTAGGGGTCTCGCCTTCCTTAGTCTGTCCGTCTGGAACCTACACTACAGTTCGATCATCTGACCTTTGCTCCCACTACATTCCAGCTAGCCCACATGCAGATCTGGCCTGTTTGCTTCATTACCCCTTTGATTCCTACTGTAATTTGGACTCCTTCCAGTCCTGTTCCAGCTCAGGTCATGTACATAGGTCAGTTCCTTGTAACGCATCTCACTTCTTCGGATGTCCTGGGATGTTATACCTTCCTAACATGGTACTTGATCCTACCCTCATGACAGCAGTGCTCCTGCTGGTCCTGCTAGCTTATGTGGATGTCTAACTTGACTCACTCCTTTTACCCCCTTCAGGTGGACCTACGTGGGGGTCCCGCCAGTCCAGCTAGCCTATGTTGAGGCCTAGCTTGAGTTACTTACTCTAGTCCTTTCTTGGGCAGCCCTGCAGGGTGGTCCTGCCAGTCCACTTTACCTACGTGGAAGCCTAGCTTGATGCACTCACTTCTACTACTCCTCAGGCAGACCTATGTGAGGATCCTGCCTCTCCAGCTAGCCCGTGTGGGGGCCTAACTTGCTACTCAATCACCTTACAATATGCCCTCTAGCAGACCTCTATGGGTCCACTGTTGTATTGGCTTGGGAACTTCATAGTACGGCAGCAAGTCAACTGCAACCCTCGAATCATGTACTCCTATGGCCTTGGAGGACAACTGCCCATGTCACTATTCATGGCCTCCTGGCATTCCATTCTATTCCTCCAGTCATCTGGCTTGGAGTCTTCAGTTCTGCTCGGCCTTCATGGGTTCCGCGGGCAGCTCACATTTGTCCATGCTTCCTACAGTGATGGCAGGTCCAGGGGGTCTGCTATCCCAACCAACCATGCCGCAAGAGGGAATTGCTCATCGCTCATGACTTATTTCCATAATACTGGTGAACTCACTTGCAGTCTTGTCCTTCTGACAATTAGACTATGTGCTACTACTGCTATGGCAGACTGTGGGGGTCCACCTTCCTTCCTTCCTTCCTTAGTTACCTCAGACAGCGCAATCCTATGGCAGTGGCGGGCCACGTGGATCCGCCATCTCAACTATACACACCCCAAAAAGGGGCCTACTCATAGTTGAACATACTTCAGTTCACTGCAGGCTACTTACATGGGGGTTTTGGCCCCTTTACACTGGAGCACATCATACGGTAGTACGGCGAACCCACATGGGGTTCTCGCCATCCTGAATCCTCATGTCTTCAAGAAGCATTTCTCCTTCTTCACACGTGTTTCCCTCTTCACTACAGCAGACCCACATCAGGGTCTCATCTTCCTTAGCCTGAACACCTGAGACCTGCTCGTTCGCTTGAGCATTCGACTGCTGCATACCCCGGACCTGCATGGGGTGGTATACCATCGCCACATTGAAACCCCGATGGTGAAGACCACCACAGCGACAGGATTCGGCCAAAATCCGCCTGTCACTGTGATGGTCTCCACACGGCTAGGGGACTGCCTCGCAGGGTGTCCCCCCCCCTCCAGTCCAACTCTGACTCAGAGTTGAAATCATAGAGACTGGGGGGTGTGGTGGGCAGAGCCCCCCACATGGGGGGGGTTCAAGGGTGCATCCCCTCAATGGAAACAGGAGGCATTCCTGACACTGCATTGCCAACACTCAGCAATGCGGCTATCGCTGTCGTGGATGTCTCCATAGGCGCTGTCACTGTGGCATGGTAAAACCGCATGGGGTCTATGCTCCAGCTAGCTACGTCCGGGACTACCCTACATCATAATTCATTGATGCTTCTACTGCAATTCACCTTCTTCTGGTCCAGTTTCATCCAAGTCTCTATGCCAGACATCTACATAGAGAGTAAACCTCAATTCTTTGGACATCCTCAGAAAATTCTCCTTTCTGACAAAGCACTCAGTCATAACCTACTGTTTCACTGAATTTTGGCTCCATCCAAGCCTTCCAATTGTATAGACTCATCATCACTCCCTGCTGGGCAATACTGCCAACCATTTCATCCTCTATGATTTCCAAGTCCTCAACATATTTGCTACATTGGCTCTTATTCCTCAACCACATTGACTGTACATGTACACTTTACAGCTGCTTTGTTTACTGCTCCTTGGTCATGGATCAATCATCGTCCCTCATCCAAACAGTATTTCTAGTTGGATCTTCATCTGCCAGAATCTTCATCTTCAGCATTGACTTCTTGCTCATCAGCGTCATCGAGAACAGGACTGGAAAGTCTACTAGTGATGTCTAGCATTTCTACATTTACTGTGTGTGACATTGCCTTACCTTCCCACCAGACTATATCTGACTTTACCCTGCAATAAGGCCTGGCTGCTTGCTTGTTCACTTTCCATCTCAAATTGGCCGACCCACATGGGGGTCTCGCCATCTCTATTGCAACCTATGCAATAGCGGACCACATGGTCTGCCATGTCCTTTGCTTCACCCGGCAAAGGGGCCTGGTTGCCTGCTTAACTGCCTTTCATCTCCCCTTGGCCAACTTACATGGAGGTGTCACCCTCTCTACAGTAATCTACACTATAGTGGACCACATGGGGTCCCATCATCATCCCGCTTTGCCCCAAAAGGGAGCCTAGCTGTTTACTCAACTGCATGCCATTGTCACCTTGGCCGACCCATGTGAGGGTCTCACCTTCTCTGCTGGATCCTATGCTCCTCATCTTCTTCTCCTATAGATACCATAGACTTGGATTAACCAACCTCATATGCTATTTTGGACCTTCAGCTGCCACCTCATCCTACAGAATTACTCTGCTCACCATCAAAATCAAGGACATGCCTCTACTACCAACAACCTGGATCTTGTACTAAGATAACCAATTCAGTACTTTAGTTTATAAAGGATTACTCTCCTTTAGAGTGCCCAGAGGATGGGCAGGCCAGTAGCCAAGGGTCCTCAGAGGTTCCTGCTAAGGGGGGGGGGCTTTCCTCTCCTGCGTGCTACTGGCCATATTCTCCAGAGCTGGAGGAGGTAATCATAATGGTAATTCATTAATTATTTTTGGGCTTTCAATCCTACACTTATCCAGAATTCTGCCAAAGGTGGGATACAGAGAAGGCCAAAGATCAAGTTACTTATACCAACCATATTCCATCCAGCTGTAACGTATCTAAGCATCAATCATATCTCTTCCAGTTCCTATGTACTACAGGCACTGACCTATGTACCAATCCAGCTCTTATTGTCTAACAAGCACTGAGCTATGTACCACACAGTGAACCTATTAGCATGCTGCAAAAGGAACATTTGATAAATGTGGTGAAGCAGAGCACCTACGTCAGGAATTCCAAAGTACTGCAGTTAAGCTAGGACCAGGTTCAGAGGGTGGATAGAGAAATCCCTGGCAGAGTCATCCTCTAGCAGTTACAGAGAGACCAGCTATAATACCCCTTAGACTGCAGCAGAAAAGGACAGAAAAAGTCATGAAACCATAAATTGGATAATGTAGACTGCTGGGGGATGAGGCAGGGTTAACACTGGTTCCAGCAGGAGGCTGAGAGAAAGCAGTTATGCTGTGATAGCCTGGAAAAAATGTCATGAGGCTATCTGCAACTCTAGGAATGTATATAGTAGTGGAATGATGTTGAGTTATGGACAGATGAATTGTGGTGTCAGACTTGAAGTAATGTGTAAAAATTAACTTTGACCATATCCCACAGTCAAAGTCAAGTTTTTGAACTGTTGAATGTCCTTAACCTCCTTTCCAGTGTACTCATTTAGGCTAGCGATCATTTATTGTCAAGGCTGCTGGCTGGTTAAACGAACTGCCTGATACACTCCGGGGATATACTGCTGAATCTCCCCAAGTTTAATTGGTTTAACAGATCTCTGCAATCAAATGCAACTGTAACTGTTAAACAGGATTATTCAGTTTCTCTCTGTAAATAACCTGTGACTTTTTATACAATGATTTGTATGGATTTTTTTTAAACTGTAATTATTCTGTCTTAAATGCTTCAAGTTTGACTTGACTGCATTTCCGCTGGAACTGCTGATTATACTTGTATTTTTTTGTTATTTTTTGTGGCTATTTATTTGATGTGGAATCCTTGTAAATGAGCACTTGTGCTCCAAGGTAATCTCTGAGGTTTTCAATAACTAATTAACTAACTAACCAACTAGCTAGCTAACTAAGTAACTACCTAAATTGACAGACAGTGTGATTTGTTGTTATCACTAAGCAGAGTTAAAGGTGCAATCCATGAAAGCAACCCAAGCAAGGGTTTGAGTGTAAGAGAACTCCCAGGGAATATAAAATGGGTTAGGTAATCCCTGCATCCTGACTGGCTGAGACTTGATTCTGGCCATGGCATTAACAGAACACTACTAAAAGCTTAAAACAAGTCCCTGCCAACCAGGGCATCTCACATGCAGAATTCATGAGCCACTTACTTCCTAAGTTCCATCACAAACATGGCTGTCACCTTTATTCAGATACAAAAATGTTCAACTAGGCCCTAAAAATAAAAGTACCTTAAATTAAACAAAGTAAGTAAATAATTTAATGCTACAGTGTTTACACTCATGAGCCCCTCCTTAGACACGTACACAAATTAAAAAAATCAAGTACTATTCAGAGTTTCCATTGCTGGTGTTACTCTGGTGACTATGAACAATCCCCCTCCTAGCCCTATCAGTTTGCCAGAGAACTCCCTGCTCCTTACCTTGCAACAGATGAAATTGAGGTTCTGGCTCCATCTGAGGCCTGTGTGTGTATACCAGTGGAACTCTGAAGAATTTTGAATTCATGTATTCGATGTTACCATTCCGTGTGTGTGTGTGTGTGGAGTGGGGGGGGGGGGAGTATACTACTGGAATAATGTAGATCTTTGAATTATTCTATTCCATGGTAAACAATCACACAATGTATTGAATGTGTAGAAAGACAGATGACTGACAGGTGAAAAACATCTGTGATGGGACCATTTTACATTATTTAGCAACATTTAATTATATTTTTTGTAGCTTTTAAAATTTTCAGAGTGTTCATTTTAAAGTTACTTCTGGGCCCATTTTATGTAAGCAATAAGGCGCTTCAGGGACATTGGTTGTACTAGGTTTACCATACGATCAGGGGCTCTTACAATGCCCCTGACCATGGGGTGAACTTAATACATCCAATGCCCTGCCATGCCTTATTGCTTAAGTAAAAGATACCCCTGGATTTATGAGTTTCCATGCACCATGCCCTGCTCCTATTCTAGGGCACTGATGCAGGTTGGTGTTCACGCTGCCTGAAGAGGGTGTTGCAAATACATTAGTAATGTCAGCTTTGTTAGAACTAAAACTCCCATTAATACATCAGCTTTATTTTTGTGCAAATCAAAACCAACATTCCCTTAACATTATACCTAATATTTCTGGGATTACCAAGTGAGTTATGCAATTGTTGTTTACAATATTCGCCTTTATTGGTTCAAATACATTTTTTGCATTGGATTCTTAATTCTTTGTGTGCAATCCAATGCTCAGCTGAGTTAATTATATAAGGATTAATGCATGGCAGGGTGTGTGTTGTGCTGAGATAATGTCATGCCTCAGGTGGTTGCACATAAGGCTGCAGGCTGTGTGCGTCCATTGCCAAGAAGTGATGTTATCTCTGCTTGACACGCACCATGGAGTGCTTTTTTCCAATTGCACAGTAGCTTGTTTGGAAAAAAATTAAAAAACAAATAAAAAGTACATTCAAAGTAGATTTTTAGTCATTTTTTAAAACTGGGTATACTTACATAAAAATATAGTGCTGATTCCTTGTTTTGTCCAGTAGGTGGAGCTAATGTGTTGCTGGTGTGCTTCTGTCCTCTGTTATGATTACGACATAAGGCCTCGTTGCCTGTTCTGCAAACCGTCTTAGCACATCTAGAGGTTTTATGTGCCTGTCTTTCTTTTGCAGACTGTAAGCCACAGATTCTTTTCCTTTTATAATTTACACTTCAGTTCAGTTCTGATCCTCCCCCCCTGACAGTGATGGGTCAGGCAGTTTGTGCGGTAATGGTGGTTCAGGTATGTCTCCAGTTTTCCCAGTACAGTCAGCATTTGTTTGTACTGGGAGGAGTATCAAAAGGAAAATCTCCGTTTAGTAACTCCAGTACTGACCGTGGTGTGCTTTTCAAAAGCATGTACCTGCTCTTTTTAGGCTGGGAGCAGGAACTGTGGTGTTGGGAAGCCAATTGTGATAGTGGCTTCATTTTAGTTTGTAATTAAGATTGCAGCTCCCACCCAGCTGAGCTTGTGGATTGTTTGTTTCTCCTGCTTAGGTAGTCATGTTGTTGTACCGGGAGAAAAAAAAAGGATTTTACTCTAAAGAAAAACAGTGGCAAAAGCACAGTTTTCCCCAGCCAGTACAAAATCACCCAATTAGTGGTTTTAGACAGTAAGGACATTTTTTAAAATTACCTCTAAATGCTTCTTTAATGATTTCAATCAATCAAACTTTATTTAACCAGGCAAAATCATCCTTGAGCAAGCTCATTTGCAAGATGGTCCTGGACAAGTAGGACATATTCAACTACAGCAAAATTACCAGATAAGCAGTGTACACACAGTGAGCAAATAAAAGACAGTTACAGAGAAACAGATGAGATCAGGGCTGGGCAGTACATATGGTGAACACTATCCAGGTTGATAATTGACTGTATATATAAAGGATTCCCTAAAGACATGGGATTATTCAGACAACGGTCACAATGTTACAATAAGACAATGAATACCAGGTAGGGTAGGTGAGGGAACAACAACTGAAGGTTTATGGGTGGGGGAAAAAACAAAGGAAAGGGTCGGTGAGGGGTGGAAATAGATTTAGTTAAACAAACAGGTGGGAGTTGGCAGAATAAACTCAAGGTGGAAAGGAGAAGAGAAGTGCTAGGGGAATACACGTAAGTGCCAAGAGTTTGGGGAGCCACAGGAAATGGCGGAGGTGGTTATTTGTGGCATACACATAGGGCTGTCAGTTTGAGAGTGAGCAGCTTCCTGAAAGAGTGAGACCCTGGGAGGGAGGACAGCCTGAGAGTTTAAACAGTGACCTGCAACTTCGGATTTCTATTGCTGACAGCCACCATCTCATAAGCAGCCATGAGCTTCTCTAGCTCACTTTATGCTAATATGTCCTCCTGACCAATGACTGAGGTCATCACAACATATCAGAATAAAGTAAGCTATGGATGTGCATGGTTACTCATGAGACAGTGGCTGCCAGCAACAGAAAGCGGGTATTATGGGTTGTTGTTTAAATCACTAAAAAAGCATTTAGAGAGAATTTTAAAAAAATGTCTTACTATCTGAAATCACTAATCAGGCGTTTTTATAGTGGCTAGGGAAAGCTGTCCCTTTTCCAATGTTTTCCTTTAACTGAAGTGTGGTGTACATTTAAAGTGTGTGCACTCACTGTTTTCCTTTAACTGAAGTGCGGTGTACATTTAAAGCGTGTGCACTCACTGTTTTCCTTTAACTGAAGTGCGGTGTACATTTAAAGCGTGTGCACTCACTGTTTTCCTTTAACTGAAGTGCGGTGTACATTTAAAGCGTGTGCACTCACTGTTTTCCTTTAACTGAAGTGCGGTGTACATTTAAAGCGTGTGCACTCACTGTTTTCCTTTAACTGAAGTGCGGTGTACATTTAAAGCGTGTGCACTCACTGTTTTCCTTTAACTGAAGTGCGGTGTACATTTAAAGCGTGTGCACTCACTGTTTTCCTTTAACTGAAGTGCGGTGTACATTTAAAGCGTGTACACTCACTGTTTTCCTTTAACTGAAGTGCGGTGTACATTTAAGCGTGTGCACTCACTGTTTTCCTTTAACTGAAGTCACGGTGTACATTTAAAGCGTGTGCACTCACTGTTTTCCTTTAACTGAAGTGCGATTGTACATTTAAAGCGTGTGCACTCACTGTTTTCCTTTAACAAAGTCGGTGTACATTTAAAGCGTGTGCACTCACTGTTTTCCTTTAACTGAAGTGCGGTGTACATTTAAAGCGTGTGCACTCACTGTTTTCCTTTAACTGAAATGCGGTGTACATTTAAAGAGTGTGCACTCACTGTTTTCCTTTAACTGAAGTGCGGTGTACATTTAAAGCGTGTGCACTCACTGTTTTCCTTTAACTGAAGTGCGGTGTACATTTAAAGCGTGTGCACTCACTGTTTTCCTTTAACTGAAGTGCGGTGTACATTTAAAGCATGTGCACTCACTGTTTTCCTTTAACGGAAGTGCGGTGTACCTTTAAAGCATGCGGACTCACTGTTTTCCTTTAACTGAAGTGTGGTGTACTTTTAAAGTATGTGCATTCACTGCTTTCAGGCCAGAAGGTGAGCGTGGACTGCTGAAGCTGATCGTGGACATGGGGCTTCATTTTCTTTGTTTTACAGAAATTAAATGTTATAAAACAAAGTGTTTTATTGTCTGGGGGAACAGATTACATTAATTATGCATGACTTGTGCATTTTTTTGACAGTGGGAAGGAGGAACCGATTTTATTTTTAAATGGAGCAAGTACTAGCAAAAGCCAGAGCAACCATACCAAGTGTGGGCAACTTGGTCATGGCTTGTGAAATGGTACGTTAAATATTTTTTTATAACTTAATTTTTATTAAGCAGCCACCACAGAAAAATAAAACCAACAGGTGGCACACATCTGTTTGATGGAGTAAGTCACAACATATCAATTATAGCATTAAATTAAAGGTTGACAACTAAGGTAAGTTGATTTGGTTCTTATATAGACTCATGAAATCCATCTTGTAAGTCCATTATTTTAATCTAAGTAATGTCCAATTCTTCTAGTTTGCTAGGTTGCAGTCTTCTCTGCAACATAGTTACTGGGTTTGGATATCATGTGTAAATAACAAATACTATAAGAGGAAAGAAAACACTTGACCCAACAAATTACTTTTTAATAACCCTTCTACCTCAATCCTTCAGGGAGGCCTACTCCATTTAAACCTGTTTGTTGCTATTTTATAATTCCTAAACAACAGGCTAATTCAATTAGAAAGAAATGACAAAGCATAATATAAATATTCACTAATAATAATAAAATTAAAGGAAAATGATGCTTATCTTACCTATCATGTTTAGTTCTACATAGTAATTATCCCAGAGAAAGAAAATGAGACATGGCCCTCAAATACATCCTCAGAACTGAAGGAGTTGTATCTGTATTCCCCTTTTCAGAGGACAAAGTGCAGTCCCCCCGACTCTCCCAAAGTCCTAGGCCAGTAGCTGTTCTAAGACCGTACTGCTTTCTGTATCTTCCACATATTTATAATAGGGCAGCCATCTAGAATTAAATTTATCCACTTGCAGTCTAAGTTTGGCTGTAATAGTTTCCATTGCTTGAATGGTAGCCGCATCTATTTTCCACTGGTTTACAGTAAGAACTCCAGATGTCAACCAATTCTGTGTGATTACTTGCAGTGCTGCCACTGTCAGAATATGAAAAAGGTACTTAGAAGTCCTCGATCTAAGGTTCTGCGGGGGTAGACCAAGCACTAGGTTCAGGAAAGTCAAAGGCTGGATAATGCTTAATATCTTCTGAATTATTGGGCCTATTCTAAGCCAGAAAGATTGTGCTCCAGAACATTCCCAGAAAATGTGGAGGTGTGTTCTCCTGGATCCACAACCTCTCCAACAAGTGTCTAAATGATGGGTACCATAGTGTCTTGATATTGTATGTAGGTGTGACAAAAAATCTGCTACAAACCTTCCAGTGGAATTCCCGCCAAGGAGCCAGTGCTGTAGTTTTGTGTACGTCTCTCCAGATTTTCTCCCATACCTCACTATCCAAGGACTGGCCATATTACCACTCCCATTTATCCTGTGTGTTATTTATTTATTTATTGAGCATATCGGACACACCTTTGAGTCAGAGTCTCATTTACAAAGATTCCATGTCAGAAAAGGAACAATCAGACAAGGTAGTGCAAGAAATAAACACAAAAGGGTACAGTGTGGCAAGAAAACATCACAGCAGTGTAAAATCGTGAATAAGTAGATCACAGCGTAATACATAAAATGATATACAGAGAAGGTACAATGGGTACGAAATATAACAGTAGTGCAGGAATCATGAATACTAGGTAGGGTACACAGGCTTTAAAGATAAGAAAAAAAATTAAGCTAAGCTGGCAATGCCAGCAGAAGACAGCAGGATAAAATCCATTGTCAAGAATGGAAGGAGATTGGAGGTGGGGAGAGAGTGGGGATGGGGCAGGGCAATCGCAGCAAAGTTAAAAGCAGTTACAGGTACTAGAGGATAGGAGGTGTTCCTTGGGGAGGGATTTATAGTGACCCAGCTTAGGTTCTGCTGCTAAGGTACTGGGGAGGGAGTTAGACCAGAGAGGGGCTCTGTAGGTGAAGGTTCTTTGAAAAAGTGATGTGCGACCCCAGGGGATAAGGAAGTAGGATTTAGAAGAGCTGTGGGTGGTTTTCTGGATAGTGGAAGGTTGGAGCAGGGTGGATAACTCTGGGGTGGGGGGATAGCCCTAAGGAGATCTTTATGGTGAGGAAGGAAGTTTGATACTTAAGCCTGTCATCAAAGTTGAGCCATCTGGAAAGACTGTAAAGGGAGCAGGTGTGTGTGGAGTGGTTACAGCCCAGTAATAAGTGACAGGCTTTGTTCAGGGCAATTCTTATTTGGGCTAGGGAGGTATTGTCTGCCGTGCCATAGAGCAGAATACCATAATCAATGAGGGAGAGAACAGAGGAGGACATAGACAGGTGGAGGGCATCAGGAGGTCAGGCAGTGCTTGTGCCATGGAAGGAGACCTATTCTGCTGTTGATAGCCAAGCTGAGGAGATGGATGTGCTCATGGTAGTTGCGGGAGGAGTCCAAGGTAATACCTAAGTATTTAAAGGTGTCTACCTGTTACAAAGGGCTGAGCCTGGAAGTTAACGATATGCAGGGGGTAGTTTTTGTGTTTGTTCTGATGGTGAATGAATATAATGACCTTAATTTTCTTATAGTTCAGAACTAGGCAGTGTTCTGAAAACCAAGATTCAGTGGCAGAGAAGGCCTTCTGGAGGGATAACTGAAGCTCAAAGGGGTCAGAGTGGGAGGAGAAAAGGACAGCATCGTCCAGGGCAACCTCTGGGGAGGGTATTTAAAAACAGGCTAATGAGAAGGGGCCCGCGTATTGAGCCCTGGGGCAAACTTGATCTGACAGGAAGGCAGGAGGAGAGTGTGTTGCCAATCTTAACTTGTTGAAACCTATCAGTTAGATAGTGAGCGAACCAGCTGGTGGTGTCAAGGGAGAGACTGGAGCTGGAGAGGATGGACAAGAGGAGGGAGTGGTTCACAGTATCGAAGTCTTTCGACGAGTCAACAAAGACCACCCTGGCTTGGTGTCTTTTATCAAGGGCTGAGTGCAAGGCTGAGGAAAATTCCAGCAGGGCTGATGTGATCCTGTGAGATTTGTGGAAGCCATGCTGTTCTTGGCATAGGAGATTGCACTTGGTGAGGTGCCCAGTGAGTTGGTCAGATATGATCCTCTCCAAGACCTAGGGGAGAAGGATGGAGATGGGGTGGTAGTTCCCTGCTGTGGTGTCGTCATCACCTTTGTGGATAGGGGTGATGATGGTGGCCTTCCATTTAGTAGGGAACTGGCTAAGGCAGAGGGAGCAGTTTAGTAGGATGGTTAGTGGGATGAGGAGTTCACTGAGGGTCAGGCGAAGGAGTTTTAGTTCCAGGGTGTTGCTGCTGAATCTGGAACTCTCAAGAGCTTTTAGAAGGTAGAGTTTGTCTTCCGAAGGGGAGATAACTTTGAAGTAAAACGGGGGGTAGTGGAAGGGGGGAGGAGTGAGGGCAGGGTTAGGGGATCAAAGAAGTGAGGGGGGAGCACACTGCTGAGATCTGTGAAGGAACTGCTAGCATTCCAACTCCTTCTTGTAATAATAAATAAAGTTGTGAGATCAACTGTTTAGTATTGGATTACCTTCCCCTCATATATACCAGCACAACTCCAGGAGCTGGAGCACTCAGCAAAAGAGGAGGTGCCAGGTCCTGTCTGGATGTAATGCCTGCACTGTAGGTAACGATACAGATCTTGTTTGGAAATACTAAAGTCCTTTTGTATCATTAAGAAATCTTTGATCAGGTCTCCCTGCATCAGATGGTGTAAGAATCTCAATACTCATTGTTCCCAGCCTTTAAAACAAGCATCTGTTTCCCTCAAAGGAAAATTGGGCAGGTATCTCAGGGAACATACTACCAAACATATGTAATCAAATCACTGTAGCCTTTAACCAGATAGACACTTTATGTCTTGTCCAATGATTTGTAACCTCTTTTAAAGTATGTGATAATATTATCCATGGAAGGAAACAGAGAGGGATTTGTGGGTGTTCCTGCTCTTCTAGGGTGTACCATCCACCTCATTGTCTGGGGTTAAGCATTTTAACTACTATCTGGATCTGTGCTGCCTTATAATAGTGTAGAAGACTGGACATTCCCCACCCTCCCGTTTTCTTGTTCACCAGTAGTACTGACCATTTAGTTCTTGATTTTTTTCCCTGCCCATATAAATTTCAAGAGTTTCTGTTTCAAGTTTTTCCAGTCTTTAGAGGGGATGGGTATACGGTAGGAAGGGTGGTGAAAGGAAATAGAAATCTGGGTAAAATGTTCATTTTCAGTGCCTCTATTCTACTAGTTAAGGTTACAGGAAGACTACTCCACCTGCTCAAATCCAAGAAAATTTGCATGAATAATGTCAGATAATTGTATCTATATAGATAAGTGTCTTGGAATCTATGTTCCTAAATATCTAATTTTATCTGAGACCCATCGAAAGGGAAGTTGTTCTCTAAAAGTGTCTGAAACCTTACCTTTTATAAGTAATATTTCACACTTATTTCTATTAATCTTGAAACCCAAGATTTTTTCATAATTATATAGCATGTTTAATAGCGATGGAAATAATTTTCAGGGTTGTACATGTAAATTAGGGTGTCATCTGCATAAAGGGATGTCTTACATACTGTTCGGCCAATGGCTATTCCCTGAATGGCAGTTGAATCCCTTATAGCTGCTGCTAGGGGTTGAAGACTAAGTGCAAAAAGCAGGGGCGATAAAGGACACCCCTGCCTGGTGCCTCTTGCTATAAGGAAACCCTCAGAAAGGGTGCCATTGACCCTAATTTTAGCTTTGGATTGATTATAATACTATCTAACCCACTCCAGAAAATTACCTTGTATTCTGAAGTGATTTAACACCGTTGTCAAATATACCCAATTAAGACGGTCAAACACCTTTACGGCATCTAGAAATATGGCCAGTTGTGCCAAATTACTGGGAGAGCTATACGCCAATATATTTAAAAATTTCCTAATATTGTCTGTTCGCTGTTGATTTGGTATAAATCCTGTCTGGTCAATATGAACTAGGTACTTCATATATTTTTGCAATCTAAAACACAATATTTTGGTAAGGATTTTCATTTCCTGATTTAATAATGATATGGGCTGAAAGTTTTCGCACATATCCTTCAATTTACCAGGTTTCAGTATAACCGTTATCAGAGCGTCTGCCCAGGTGAGCGGAAATCTTTCCTCCTCCAGACAACCGTTAAACACTTGCATTAAGAGTGGAGCCAGGTTGCCACGTACAGTATCTGTTTGTAGAATGCTGAGCTAAAATCATCTGGTCCTGAGATCTTATAAGAGGAAAGTGTCTTAATGACCATTTTGACTTCTTTTTCCATAACCGGGACATTTAAGGAATTTGTCATCTCTGAAGTTAGTTTGGGTAATCATAGGGTTTTTAAGAAGGCTTCTGTTTTTGCAATCACTTCTGTGCTACATTTATCTTTGGCATATCAATTTTTATAATATTCTAAAAACTTTTGTGCATTATCTTTGGGTTTTGTCCAGGGTTGGGCAGGATTTTGTTTGTTAATAATCCTAGGGACCACCCTATCTGCCTGTTTCCATATTAGTTGGTAGGCCAAGAGGCGCAAAGCTGCCCCCCACACATCCTGGTATTTTTGACTCAGGAAACAAAGACTCCCTTCTACCTTTTCATTTTCTAACTTCGTTAATTTATACCTTACTGACATTAATTCTTTATGGAGGCCAACGGAGTTGGGATCCTGTTCATGGAGCTCTTCCAATTCCGTTAACCTCCCTGAAAGTCTATTATAAGTAAGCAGTTGCATTTCTTTTTGGAAGATGCATAGCTTACAAGTCCCCCCCCCTTATTACTGTTTTTATAGCTTTTCAAATAGATAGGTTAGAGCAGTGTTGCTGGCTGTTCAGGGTATAAACTTCCTTAATAGTGTCCTTAAATTTTGTCAGCATTGCCTTATCATTTAATAAAGTAACACTGAGCATCCAGATTGATTGCTTATCTGCGGGGCCCACCGTGGCCCCAACAGATGAGTGGATGTGATCCAACAAGGTAAAGTTGTGTATTTTTGATTGTGTGACTGTATAAAAATTGTTGCTGCGTAAAAAATAAGTCAGTTCTAGAATACGCCTTATGAGCCGCAGAATAAAATGAATAATCCCTTTCTTCTTTATGCTGATCACACCAAATATCCTTAAATACTTGTTCCTTAGATAAACCTCCTAGCCTCGAGGGGGACATGATAGAAACGTTCAAGTGCCTCAAGGGAATCAACAAAGTCCAAGAGGGTAGCATCTTTCAAAAAGAGGCACAATTTGAAGATGGGGAGGCTCAGAGGTAATTTAAGGAAGTATTTTTCACAGAGAGGTTGTGGATGCATGGAGCGGCCTTCCGGAGGAGGTTGTGGAGTCAAAATCAGTGGTGGAATTCAAGCATGCATGGGACAGTCATAAGGCAATTCTAGGGGGTGGAGGTAGGAAGAAGTAGGCTGCTGGTTAACTAGGATCTGCAGCTTATCCAGTAGGTAGGGGAATGGGCAGACTGGGTGGGCCAAGTGGTCCTTATCTGCCATCAAATTCTATGTTTCTATATGTCTCTATGTAAACCATTTAACACCTTAATAGATTTTGCCCCACTTGATACTATCCCTGATGACTTATCCAAATGTTGATTCATTACAGTAATGAAGTCTCCTCCTAAGATTATTTGACCCACTGTAAATTCTGCTGCTTTATTTAGTATTTTATTCAAAAAAACATGTGTGCTAATATTAAGAGGATATATGTTTATTAGATGGATCTGCTGTCCCCTACATTCCCTGATACC
The DNA here is from genome assembly GCA_016271365.2 of Neoceratodus forsteri. Classification (NCBI taxonomy): domain Eukaryota; kingdom Metazoa; phylum Chordata; order Ceratodontiformes; family Ceratodontidae; genus Neoceratodus; species Neoceratodus forsteri. The sequence goes on along the minus strand of CM057453.1, from coordinate 456,498,339 downwards.
CTTACAAATCTGCCCTCCATCCCTACTTCTACTTCAGTTATATTCAATGAGCAGCCTTTTTTATTAAATTCCAACTCTGGATTTTTGGGATTGGAAGGAGCTGCTGCTTCCACTCTTCCCACCCAGCCCTTGCTCAACTTCAGATGTTCTGCCTCATTTAAATGAGTTTCTTGTAAGAATGTGATGTCACTACCCAGTCTTTGTAGTTCCCCTAACAACCGTGTCCTTTTAATTGGGGAGTGTATCCTCTTAACATTACATGAAATAATTTTAAGATCCCCATTGTTGTAGAATAGAAAAAAGTTCCCTGAATCTCTCCCCAATCTCACTCTGCCCTTCCCCTGGTATGGTAGGAACTGTGTCTCATCCTCTAGGTAGGGGAATGGGCAGACTAGGTGGGCCAAGCGGTCCTTATCTGCCGTCAAAATCTATGTTTCTATGTTTCTATATGCTCCTGAGCCTTCTCATGGATATGTTTAACTTTGTTATATGGGTTACTAAGCACCAAAATAAATTTATAACAACCATAAAACTGTAAACTTATTAACTTAGAACAATTAAGTCTTTCCTTCCTAACTATATACAAGTACATTAATTTCCTCACATGGATGCATATACTGCTTGACTTCCTAGGTTTGAATTTGACACAGTAGAGTTGCAGTGACCAGGCAAAGGAGCCATCAAAAATTACAAAACTACTCAACCTGCTCCCTCCCCCACACACATCCCCTCCCCCGTGCAAGACACATCCAATTGACTTATCCCCTTCCTATTTCGTGGGGATATGATTTAGCGAGAAAAAGGAATGGCTTCGCATTCACCAAATATTATACTAAAAATAAGAAACCCCACCAAAACGTAAACAGATTTCAGATCCATTATCAGTCACTGTTTTTCACAGGTCTCTCCCTCATCCACTAAAAGATTTCCCCCATTAGCCCCCTCAGCATAGTGAGGAAGTAGAAAGAGCCAAGCGCCTGTCCGATATTTGAAAAACAAAGTCATCAAAACCCCTGGACCCCCCCCCGCTCTGCATTATTCGCAGTTCCACTAACTCTCCTCCTCAACCACTCTTTTGCAACTGCTACTATCCCTTCAGTATGGAAACATGCCATGGTACTCCCACTGCCCAAGCGTGGTGACTCCTCTATTCCTGCTAACTATCACCCAATCTCCTTCCTACCAACCTTTGCTAAACTTCAGGAGCGTCTGGTCCTGTTACAGCTCTCCTCTCACCTCTACAACTCCAATTTTTTCACACCTTTCCAATCTAGCTTCCAGAAGAACCACTCCATCACTACCTCCCTGATTAGGCTCACCGACTCCATCTTCTCAGGGATGGACAGTAGCCAAATCACCTCTGCCATCTTTGTCGATCTTGCTAAGGCCTTCAACACCATCTCCCACCCACTACTCCTTGAAGCCCTCTCCTCAGCTGGCCTAACTGATTCTGCCATAAACTGGTTCAAAGCTTACTTAGTAGGCCAGACCCAGTCGGTCAGAATCGCAGACTCTATTCCCCCCCCCAGCTTCCAACAGTACTGGCATACCCCAGAGGTCTGTACTAGGTCCTGTCTTATTTTCCACATTCCTAAATGACCTACCTTCAGCCTGCTCATCCTCTTCCATCCATATGTACGCAGATGACACAGTCATCTTCATGTCAGGCCAGCCCCCTGTGGTCGTTGAATTCAGTTTACAGGTTGACTTCAATAATGTTCAGCACTGGTTCAGCTCCCATCAACTCTCCCTCAATGCCAAGAAGACCATCCGACTCTCTAGGCTCCCTTCACTGCCCCCTTTCCACACCCTTGACGAGACAGTTATCAAGGATACTTCATTCATTAGGTACTTGGGGGTCTGGCTTGACCAACATCTCAACTTATCTGGACATGTGGAGGCTATCCTGAAAAAAACTGTGCCTCAAGCTTGGTGATTATACAGGAACCAGAGTTGCCTCCCACTTTTGGCAAGGCATGAGCTTGTCCAGAAGATGATTCTACCTATCATTGACTACTGCGATGTAGTCTACAGTGCCTTTCCCAAGTCCTGCCTAGCTAGATTGGACACCCTCTACAATTCCTTCTGTCGCTTTGATTTTGACTCCCCCCCCCTCACCCATCACTGCAACCTCTACCACTCTCTCTCTCTCTCCCTCATTTCCCTTGAAAAGCACCACCTTCTCCACTGTGCCAAATTCATATGAAAATTCTGGTATGGATCTCTCCCCCCATATCTCTCTTCCTTAATATCTGCTCTACCTCCTCCGGAACATTGCCTTGGATCCTATGACTCTCGACTTCTATTAATTCCACAGTGCTCAACTACAATCAGTCAGCTGGCATTCACACATTGCTTCCCTCAGCTTTGGAATGCGCCCCCCCCCCCAAATCTGCTTATCTTCCTCCCTCCACTCTCTATCTTTAGCACTAAGCAACTTCATCTCCATAAACTGTACTTGTGTTTAATTTACACTGCCATTCTCTGTTCTCTGCTCTGCCACTCTCAATCTTTGATCAGTCTCACTGCCCTCTTTTATCCCCTTCTCAACTTCCTTAGCTCTCTTAACTTACTGTCACTCTTAAGGGCAGCTTAAAGTTGCTCCCTTAGATGCCAACGTATGTACTTACTCTGCATTTATCTTGACCACTACTACGTACAGTATTTATGCTTATCCTGTTATCATGTTACCATATTCTGATACTCGCAACAAATGTTTAATTGGATGGTACATCCTGTACTGATACCTCACTTCTACTATAAAATGCTTGTTCGGGTTGTTATTGTTGCAATGCTTACGAACAGTTTATGGTAACCTATACCTCTCTGTTTTACCACAAAGTGCCTCACATTACTGACCATTTTCCCATTTGTCTGTATACTATGATCTTTTATTATTTGAATGTATATAAGTTGTATTTATGTAATGCTGTCCCTGTACTCCCTTCCCCCAGGACGCACCATGAGACGAGCAACTTGTTGCTCAGTGTGCCCTTCCTGGTGAAACTTTTCAACAAATAAAACATTTCCTCATTGCCACATTCAGAATATGCTGCTATTACCATCCTTTTGTTCAGCTCACCATTCCTCCCCAAAAGAAGAAGAAAATAAATATTTATTGGTTAAGGTCACCAGGAGGGGCGCTGCTAAACTGCCTTAAAGATAGATAGGTCATGTCCTCTCCCCCCTCCTTCCCCAGTCTGTTCTTGCAGCTTTCATTTTAGCCCTACCTATTTAACAAAGTTTACTCTTCTAGCAACCTTTTAACTGAAACAGTGAGGTACCGAGGGAATTTCATTTCTGCAATTCCTCCCTTCCCATTGTCACAAACCCACTCAGCAAGTCAGCCCTCTGCTCCCAAAGTGTCAACCTCTGAGCATAGTCTTGTAAACAGTTAACAGAAACAGAGTAACCTTCCTGTCTGTTTTGTGGGTTCAAATCAACCTTTGGTCTCAGTTCTGGAGGGATTCAAACTGTGAACCTCTTGTTAGCGTACCCAATGCACAGGCTCAGATAATTCTGTCTTCGGGGGCCAGATATCTTTGCCTACGGGCACCTAGCCAGGTGTACAGAATGAACACTAAACAACTCTAATAAAGACCTCAGATTACTCTTACCTTTTCCAGTTTGGTATCACCATTCAAGCTTATGCACAGTGTCTGCTTTAACCATATATACTTCACTCATTAAAGAAAAGAAATTCAAAGACAGACCAAGTAGGCTCTAAAAATAGAGTTTTACTAAAATAGATAAAAGTATGTAAAACATAAAATACAGAACCATTATATCACAAGAACCATACCATTTTCTTTTAAAAGAACAAGGTTTTAACAGTGCAATTCCTACTACAGTACTTAGATTTTGTCTCTCTCTACCTGTATACTTGCTTAAAGTGCTCAAAGATGTTTCTTTGTCAGAGTGTAGATAAAAGTGTCTCTAAAGGAAAACAGAATCTGTTTAAAAAACTGTCTTTGCCAACCCCTCTGTGTGAGGTCACCTAGCTCCTCCTCTGTTTATGAAAAGTCATACACCCAGGATATTTTATCATATTAGAAAGTAAGATAATTAAGGTTATAGCAGCAGAAACTCTTTTTCCCATGTGACTTCCCCAATCAAGTCTGTAAATTTTCTTTCCTCAATAAGCAGTATCCACTCTCACGCAGACATCAAAGCATTTATGATTTCGCACCAGTGTGCCATAACCTGGTTTCCTCCTCTAATGTCATAAAGTGGATATTGATAGCCATCCCGGTGGTGCTGAGATTTGAGGCACTGGACGCCACACCTCGCGCCACGCTGGAGACCCGGGTTTGGGAATGAGCCCGGGTCAATGGGGGTTGGCAGGGGAGGGAGAGGATTGAGCATCTGACAGACAGCTCTCCTCTCCTGGGGGGTGGGCTGGGGTTTGTCCAGCACACCTTCAGCTCCTGGTGGAGATCAGGGGCACTGCAGTGAGCAGACAGTACAAATTAGTGTGGCTGATGTCGCAGGGTTGCCATGCGCATGACGTCAGGGGTGCCCACGCAAGGGAGGGGTAAGCAAGGAGAAAATGGAAAAACCCAGTTCCAGGGGTAGGCGACAGCACCAATCCCCCATGCCCACGACTGGGTCCGACTCTGCCGACCTTCACAGATCCTCTGCCCGGGGCCCATGTCTGCAGCTGGAGTCTATGTGTGAGAGTGCCCAAGGTAGGAGGGGTGACCCAACCCCGGAGGGTTTAAGCTGGGGGTGTCAGCTGTGAGGCAAGGTGGGGAGAGGAAGGCACGGTTAAATGGGACTTCAGGCAGAGCAGGAGCAAAGTTGGACACCTGAGATAGGCTCCTGTGACCGTGACCGGAGGAAAGAGAGTTGAAAAAAAAAATGTATATTGATTTCCCTCTTAGCAGTTAAAGCTATATTTAACTTAGATAAACAGGAAATCCTTGATTAAGGCCTGTTCTAATCTATAATTAGCTTCTGGCCTTCCAGGTAACACCTTGTATCTAAAACCTGGGTATGTGTGTGTGTGTCAACTCACATGCTGTCTCAGCACCTCTCATAAGAGACAGTCCATAACACAATTTTATATTACAAAAAATCATAGTGTACTCAGAACTAGCTGTCCACGTGTCATACCCATAACAAAAATCAGTGCTTAGGAACAGAGTCCTTAGTGTCTCCTCTATATAAGTCGCAAAGCGAGAAAGGCCGTCAGGCCTCTTCAGAGCCTAAAGCCCCCAATTTTACCACAGCTGGCTTCTATCTCAGTTCATTCCATTTCTTTAGTGCTGGGGTATGTATAATCCATTCTTCTTGGCAAAACAGAGTCTTGTCCCTGTCAAGCAGTTCCATGTGCCGAATAACGTATTAGCTTGTTTAAATCTGGTGCAAGTTTTCTCAGTAATGAGCCAGGCATGCCACATCTGGAGCCCCTGCCTGCCACAGACCATACATTAGTAGGCAGCCTCTGTTCCATCATCTCCATCTCCATTTCTGGAATTGGATCTGCCAGTCCTGAAGTAGGGGGGCTGCCTCCACTAATGAGGAAAACATTTTTGGGGCACCATCCAAGTGTAGTTTAAGTTTAGCAGGAAAATTCAATTGGGCCCTAATGCCTTTTTTCTACTTGATTGCTTTAATAACTCCTCTTATTCTCTGTTGTTCAGCCTGTAGGGCAGGCGAGAAATCATGGTCAAAGAATACTGGTGCTCCCTTGAATTTCAAATCAGAATGGTACCAAGCTTCTTGTAGGATCTGATCTTTAGCCTGGTAATAAACCATTCTTACTACCAATGACCTAGGCTGGGTATTTGGAGCTGTCGGCCTGGGCCCAAGGGATCAGTGGGCTCTGTCCATTTCTAAATGTATATCCGAGGGCCGAGACAGTGTTGACTGAAGGAAATGTTGTATCAAGTCTGTCACAGTAGAGTACCCTTCCTCTGCACTCTCAGGTACTCCGTGGATTCTCAAGTTATTATATCGAGCCCTGTTTTCAATATCCTCCATTCTCACCCATGATAATCTTTCCTGCTGTAGTAGGTATAAAAGGACTCGCTCAGAAGAATCCTGGGCTTCTGCGACCATGGATACTTTGGCAGTATTGTCCGAAACCTTTTTATCTAACTGCCATATGACTGACTTCAAATCTGCCACCGATTACTCGATTTTCTGCACAGAGGTAAGGATCTTATTTAGTGTCCTTCCCATTTTTCTTGGGTGTTGGTCCTCCTCTCCATTAAGCTCTGAGGAGGATTCCGACACAGAGCGGGTTCGCTGTGAGCAGGCCATAAATCCGTCTTTGTCAGACCCCTATAGTAGTTGCTTCATTTTGGTAGCTGGCGGTCCCGTTTTCAAATTTCTGTTTTTGTTTTGTTTCAGAGGCATTCGTACACATGTTGCCCAGCAATTTTAAACACCAGCAAAAGTTTAAAATGGGAGAATTAAGACTGTTTGAGGGAGAAAAAACACGGAGCTCCAAAGATTAACTGTCTACATTACGGTGATATCACTGGAAGTCATACGTTTAACATTTAATGTGGTCATTTGTTATGTTGTGCTGGGATAACATCACAGGTCTAGCCCCAGACTAACCAATTAGAGCTCAAGGATTTTTCTTGCCATTGTACAATTTATACTGAGTCCACTGCTTTCCATATTTTTCATTAAAGATAATAGCACTCTGGTAATCAAATTAGTAGAAGACCCTCAAAGTCCCTGGTTAAAGGGAACTGTCAACCGCACTTAGGCCTCAAACTGACCCTAATTTGTTTACATTTCTTAATCAACTCCCACTGCATCTTTCCTGGGCTAAAGAACACTGCCAACACTGTCTAGCAACTCCAGGTGAAGTGGGAGGAGAGGAGACTATTGCATCATGAGTGCCTGCTCTGTTTGGAGGTGTTCCTGATGTTCATCAAGTATGCATTCAAAGTAAATCAATAATTTGAAACAAAACAAGGCTGGGTATAAATACACCATTAGCATGCATTTCAGTTCTACTAAGAAAGGAGGCAGATTGAACAGCCAGCAGCACCAATTAATTTTAGAGAAGGTAAACAATTAGAAAATGTGGGTTTTCAACTAGAAATAGTATGATGCGAAAAAGGCTGACAATGTTCCTTTAATAACAGGAACATATTTATTTTGGATTAAAGTAAGGTCTTGAATTAGAAATTCCTGAGTCAAGTTGTCACCTGTAAAATCACTGAAAATGGACTAGTCTACAGAATGTAAATAGCTACATAAAAACACAGGATTTAGCTTCAAAAACTCTTTCAGGGTTATAACTCTGGAAGTAAATCATATGGTCCAAGACATTCAAGTATAATAAATGGGGATATGGTCACTGTTTGCATTCAGAAAAAATCCTGAAGCAAACATTTGAACAGGCCTACTACAGATACACCAGTTTAAGAGCTATGACTTTTAAATATGGTCATCCTTTATTATATCCCTCTCTCCCTACCATTGTCCACAAATATATTTTCATCATTTATTTAACCCTCTCATGTCCAGGGATATACCTGCTAGATGGGATATACCCTGATCAGGCAAATTTGCCTTCATTTAGTGAGTGGGGGTTAATGTCCCCTGTTTTTGCTCTTTAATCGCTCTCTCCACTTGTGGCATGAGCAATGCCTCTGCTGGTCTCATACGCAAGCAGTTCCCCTGCATCAAGAGCATACTTTCTGGCCCAGCTTCAGGGGTTGCAGGGGAGCTGGAATCCACTGTCAGCCCTCCCCAACCAAGGCGTGCTGCCATGCGGCAAGTACCCCAGCCTGGCCAACCTCCTGACATGATGACCCGAGCCGCTTCCACGCTCAGGTCACTTGCATGACAGTGCAAGGGGCTGCTGCTGGACATCAAGGTAGCCCTATGAGTTATACTGTTGTTGATAACTGTGGTTAGACTGGAGATAAGTTGAGAAAAAGCATTGGGACTTTCTGGCACTGTAACTAAGACTTAGGTTTCCCATAACAATTAATGCATTGTTGCTGCAATTCAGTGTGTAAGGAAATCTACAAGAACCATGAAGCCTACAGTTCTGCTTTGGGAGGGGGTTGTGTATGTATGGAACACCACATGATGGTGTGTGGTTATATAGAGAATAATGGATGGGTGGGTGGTTATAACGAGGATTTTACACACACCCCGAGGTGTGAGATGCCACATAAAACCCAAGAGCAAATCTTGAGGGGTTTATTAAGGCATCCCACACTGAGGGGTGTGTGTAAATTCCAAGTTTTTACCACCTACCCATCCTTAATTTTGTATAATTGCTGGGAGCTCTTTCTTGCTACAGCAATTATACAAAACAAAGATATCACTAGGGAGTCAGTTGAGTTTCAGTGCGGTCCGTGGCTCGTGATAAAAAATATTGCTTGTTTTTTCTTTTTTTTTAAAGAAGCAGTCGAGGTAAAGCTTAGGGCAGTTTGTAATAACTTACCACTGTTGATTCACTCCACAATGGCCGAACTGTGTAGCGCTACAGAATGACATCTGACACAGAGGAGTCGAAGACCATTGGCTGCACATGCTCAGTGCTAGGGAAACCTGGCATGTGTTCGCCGTTATAACCAGCTGGTTATAATTTCAAAATTATAACCGGGTTTCCCTTATGGGAGAAGCTCCCCAGTTATTATAAGGGAATAATGTATGTCTTAGCTGGTTGTTAGGCATGAGAAGTGCATTATAATCTTATGATCATACACCATGGAGTGTTTTATTCCAGTTATAAAATGGGGTTTAATTTGTTAAAAAAATATGTAGTTCAGGTGAGGTGTGTGGTTGCTAAAAAATATTCAACAGTCATGTTACATGTTTCAACTAATGACATTACAGGAATTCAGGACCATTTTATAAACAACAGTAGTTCAGGTTTTTGATTTTTTAATTTAAAATGTGGCAGTAATCCAAGTGCAATGTACTCCAACATGTATGGATCGTTTACTATTAACTAAAGTTAAACCATTCATGAACTATATCAATACCCTTCCCCTCTCTTGGGATTCCTTTTTCTTTACACAAAATCGTATACCTGGATAGCATAGGCTGAATCAGGAATTTTGCTATTTAGCCAGATTGCACGGTGTACCAGTATGTTCACAAAAATACCACCAACGGCTTATCCTAATTTAATATGTTAGTTTGCAACAAAATCCCCCCACCCTGAAACATGGCTGAAAACAGGCAGAATTGCCTAGCCCTTCTTTCCTGTGCAAACAAAAAAACAACTAAATAAATGAATGAATGAGTAAATAAACAGATAACTAAATAACTAAATAAAATCCAGCTTTTGCAAAGAAATCCAAGTAATGAGCTTAGTTTTATTTGCTAACAGGCTTTGAATGTTCATACCACGCCAGGCAGGTTCATAATGTGAAACATGGGACCCAGGTGGGGCTGTGCAAACCTCCCAAAATTTGGATGCGTGAACTTGACTATAAAACCATGTCAAGCTTGCGCTGTCTTAACAGTGGACTAGTTCTCACTGGTTCCACCATGAAATAACATTAGGAAATGTGATAAAATGAAATAACATAATGCACTGGGCTGATGAAGCACCTAAAACAGCAGGATGATGCTGTGACCCACATTGAGGGGGTGCTGGTTCCAAACGTTGTGCGTTCAGTCAGTGCCAAACATGGACAATGCTAGTAGTAAGCAGGAGTATGTGACTAACAGTGCTAAGATAAAATTGTTGTAATTGTAAGGCCTATACATACCCCACAAAATGTTAACACAGAACCCAACAGTGTAGGCTACTGGTTCCAAAAATTGTGTGCCCAATGGGACAGTGCCACACAGGGACAAGACTTCCTGTCATGCTATGGATAAATGTTGTGCACACTGGTTTCATGGGCAACGCTGCCCTAAAAATTATTTATTTGGCCTGTGTATGCCTGTCAGAAATTCACAAAACTTTAATCTGAAGAAGACTGAGTGAAGACAATAGTGTAGCATCCCACGGTGCGGGCTACTGGTTCCAAAAACTGTGTTCCCAATGGGACAGTAAGACATATGGACAAGGCTTTCCATAATGCCATGGATAAGTGTTGTACACACTGGTTTCATGGATGATGTTGCCCCAAAAATGATTTAATTGGCCTGTGTAGACCTGCCAGAAATTCATAGAACATTAATCTGAGGATGACCTAAGTGAAGACAATAGTGCAGTATCCCACAGTGTGGGCTAGTGGTTCCAAAAACTGTGAGGCCATTGGGACTGTGCCACATGTGGGAAAGGCTTCCTGTTGTACAATGGATAAGTGTTGTACACACTGGTTTTATGGATAACATTGCCCCAAAGATTATTTATTTGGCCTTTGTTGACCTGCCAAAATTCTCAAAACATTAATCTGCAGAAGACTGAGGTGTTCAACAGCTACCTGTGTCAAAGAGTGCAGCCAAATGGTCTCTTTTTGGTACCCGTACAAAAGAAGCTAATTTCCTTTTACTATAGGCATGCTGTCATCCAGATAATCCTGCTCCATTTGTTTTCTGGTATCTCAGGTACCACTGTGTCAGAAAGTGACTCGCCATGTTCAGTGGTTTGTCATCAGTGGCTGTCTTTCTGGAGGATGCAGTAGCAACAGCAGCAGCAGCAGCAGTAGTAGTAGGTTGACTTGGAAACAAACACGAGTGACTTCTGTGACGTTCAGTAGTAGCAATGGAAACACATTAGGATCCTCCTTCTTCCCTCTCCTCCAACTGACCTGTTCGTGTGATTGCCAGGGATAATGAGGAGTGTTGTTCTTCTATATTTGTGTCCCGTTCTTGCTTTGTTCTGTACATACAGAGACCAGATGGATAAGCAAGGCTTTTCTGAATTGCTGATCCTTACTGCATTGCTGTGCATCAAAGAATGTCTCAAATGTGTCGTTGAACTGAGGGTCCAAGACAGTGACCATAACGTAGTGGTCATCTGTACACATTTGAAATGAGTGTGTCATCCCAGAAACGTGATCTTATCATTTCTACTAGGCTGAGAGCAGTGATATCCTTCTTTTTCTCATACTGAGTTTGGATACGAAGAAGTCGCAGGATAATGAGGACAATAAGGGAGAGTACCTGACTTAGGCCAGCTGCATCAGCACTTACCAACCTTGTGGCCTCCTCAAAGGGCTTCAGCACAGTGCAGAGGGTCTCCATTAGGTGTCATTGATTCCAGCTGATGTTTATATCTTGCTTGCCAATACCATGCTCAATGGCATACTGGTGGATAGCCTTCTGTTGTTCTAGCAGCAGTTCCATCTTGTAATATTTGGAATTCCATCTTGTTGCCGCATCTTATTTCAGGTTGTGGAGGGGAAGGTGGTTTCACTGCTGAATGTTTTGTGACAGCTTCTGTGCCTTTGCAGAATGGCTAAAATGACCACAAACTTTTGGCCAGATCTACTTGTGTCTGCACAGTGGTACCTTCCTCATCTAGGAATCCCTGAACTACTAGATTTGTACAGTGAGCAAAACATGGAACATGTGTATAATCCTTATTGCCAACTGCCTTTACAATGTTCATTGCATTATCTGCTTCTATAAAACCTGTTGTTAATGAGTGAGCTGCCAGCTACTCATCAAACTTCTTTTGAAGGAAATGTAACAGCTAAGTTTTCTGCCCCATAATCATTGTGAAAGTCAGCAATACATAAAGCTGCATGCTTGGGTTGGGGGGGCCCTGATGACTTGTGGATAGTGCTACAGCTGCTTCTGGCACTTAACCCAGAGGAGGAGGTGGAAAAGGAGGGGAACAAAGAGGGGAAACTGACCCAATGGGCTGTCAATGGCATGTAATCAGCAGTTTGACCACTGGTTCACATGCCATTGGCAATTACGTGAGTGGCTGGAACAAATAATGGTTTCAGGGCATGTGGCACAGTTTCATAGACACTCTGATACAAATAAGGAAGAGCCACTGAGGAAAAGTAGGTACAGGCCTGCTGGACACCTGATACCTTGGTACTGCAACTTGCACTAACAATAGAAAGCCTGCATTGCCCACAAAGGAGAGTGGCAGCAAGTACATGACTAGCATTTCCATAATGGCTCTTGTTAATGTAACTCCCATGCCACTTTTAGCAAGTTGGACTCCCCCCATTTCAAGAACCAGTACCCACATATGGCATATCATTTACCTTTGGCAGAAATACTTAAATTGGTACCACTTCTAGCTGCAGAGTGTATACCAGGCTCATTATCTAGACGAGGGGTGGGGGGACAGGGTGGGGGTACAATAACCAAAAATGAACCTTTGTAACTACAACCAGATCCAGGGAAGAGGATGCTAGGCATATGCTGAATCTAGCTGCTGTGGGGGCCCCATTAATTCCACACAGAATCAATGATCAGATTGTCCAAAGCAGCAGCTGGGATTGAGCAGTATAGCTTTATTACAGACTTTATTAAAGCATCAGTGGACCCCCAAGGGTCAGTCATGGCAAACAGGTACACACATTTTCCAGATTTCTCCTTGCTAGGCAGTACAGTTCTCTACAGAAACAATTCTTTTCTCTTTCCCCATGGTGTATGCTCGTGGATTGTGACACACACCTGAACATTTTCATTTGACAAGAGTGTATGCTCGCGGACTGTGCAACACACTCAGAACATCTTCTCTTCCCATAGATGTATGCTTGTGATTGTTATCACCCACCTCATCCCACAGCAATGGCCTTTGCTCAGGGTTAAGTGGTGCCTTTCAACAAATCAGTTAGCCCTGCCTTGTAAGCTTCCAGATGGCGTTCCTCCCAACCTTTGCCCCAACAGTCTGCCATTCCTTCAGGATTATACCACAGAAGCCTTCATTTCCCACTGAAATGCTAAAGACTCCGAATTTTACTTCAAATTCCCACACTTAGGTGAACAGAGGTCCTGACAGGTGTGATCTAGCCCTATCCTTAGGCACACACACCCCAGAGCAAACCACTACCTAGAGAACTTGTCTCCCATTTTAGTACTCACAGAATAGTTGCTCCTTCCTCTAGGCATGGAAACAACCCATGAAGTATCATTTTCCACAGAGTAGTTGCCTCTTCCTTTAGGCATGGAAACAACCCAGAAAGCTCCCTTTTTCCTTTGTGCTCACAGACTTGTTGCTCCTTCCTCTAGGCATGGAAACAACACAGAAAGCACCCTTTTCTGTGGTAGTTTGTTAGAAATTCCACACAAAGTCCTTCTCAAAGGCAGCTGTAACACATTAAGACCTTCAGGGGATTTGCCCCTTGGATCCACTGAACTAGCAGTCCCTTCTACTTCTCTGGAGTGAAAATCAAGGAATCCTGCTGAAGAAAGGTCTCCACCAGTTCACTGGGAGCTGGAGATTTAATCCAGACTAGGGTGAGAAACACGGGGCTCTCTGACACAGAGCCCCAGTGGCAGAGCTTCTGCCACTGCCACTTCCACATTAAGACTAACTGAACATTCTAAACTTCCCCAGAGCAGCTGACTCAGGAATGGTTATGCTGTTTCAAGAGTTTTTTAAATTACATAATCATCCTTCCCTCAGGTTAGCTGAATAATAAAAAAACAAGTCATTTTGTAAGAAACCCCTTAATGAGCTTCTTACAAGCTGCCTTTTCACCTACCTATAGACTATTAGTAATGGATTATAGTAACCCCAAGGGACTGGGTGGTTACACTCACCTCAACCAGACCACTGGCTGTCTGCAGATGGATTGCAGCCCAGTACCAGACCATTCTACCTCTGTGCTCCATACAGAGAGGGTTGATCGGGTCTTCCCCTACCATGTGCCAGGCACAGGCAGATAACACTAAAGGATAGATGCCCGCTGAAGAAACTTTGGCTCCTATCCTACTACTGTACTATCTATGGATTCTCAGTAGCTCCAAGAAACTGCCTGAAGCATGTCCTACCAGACAGCATTGATGATCCCTATCTAGATTCAGGACCACCAACCTGTCTTCCCCTAGCCCTCTAGGGAAAATCTATCTTACCTATGCTACCTACTGGGGAAAAGCCTATCCCCTAAACCATTTTACAAAAAAAGAACTATAGCCCACTTTAGAAACATGCATTTGCCAGTACATTTCCTAAATCTAAGAAGTACAAAAAACTCTACACCTGCAAAGCAGAAAAAATGGTTAGCATTATATTACACAATTACACAAAGCCTAGCAACTCTTCACCAGAGGACTCTGATAAGTCCCCCAAAAAATCTTCTTCTTGTCTTCTTTCAGGAACACCTGCAAAAGAAAACATTGCAAAACACATTCTGCAAACAAACACAACCTATAAAATCACAGTGACCAAACCCTCTCACTCTAGATACTACACAATCCCAAAAAGCATTTTAAAAGGTTTTTTTTCTATAAAAGTACAAAAATAGAAAACATAAAAGCATTTACACAAACATTTTGGGGAAGGGAAGCCCTAAAATGTCTGAATGACTAAGGAGAAAGTCCGGAGTGCCCAGGCACTATACATAGAGTCTCTCCTAGGCCGAAGCCTTCTGAAACACAGTTCTTGGACAGGCACAAGGCCTGCTAGCACTGCAGTCCGGTTCAGCATTGTCTATAGGTGAATCAAAGTTCCTGGGACATCCTCAATTGTAGGCAAAACAATCAAATTAAAATGTAAAATGCATCTTAACAGTTTCTAGGTGACTGATGGATGTCAGCATCACCTCTCTGGACCTACGGCCTGATGATCTTCGGTTACTGGATAGACGCAATGTTTGAATCAGATGCTTCTATGACCTCCTCTAGGATCCGTATGTGAAATCTTCTTTTACTGCTAGGTTGATGAACCTGAATGCTGTTGCAGATGAACCTGGATGCTACTGGAACTGAATCTGGATGCTGCTGCTGCAGATGAACTTGGAACACCAGAAGAAAGGCACCTCTTCCTCAGTTGCTGCCTCTTTGATTGTAGGTGCTGAGCTGGCATTGCTGCATTCAACTTGGCAAGCGGAAACATTCACTGATGAATGTCACCATTATGGGTAGTACCACTCAGGGTGTGGGGCAAAGACTGTCTCTCCATTTGGACGAACTACAGGAACATTGTATAATGTCTCTTGGCCAGCTTTGTCCACCGTTTGCACTGAATCAATTAACTATGTTCTGCCATGCTTCCAAAACTGAAGTCTCTCATTGTATATTTTTTTTCTTACCAATGTATTTACTTTTGGATGCAGGTTGGCACAAGTGTCCTCCCACAGCCAGACATGCCTGTTCTCCTCTGTTTCCTCCCATATTCTTCAAGGAAAGAAAAGGCATGTCTGTCCATACTTGGCTACAGCTCATCTTCAAATGATTCACTGTTCCTTGCTGCTTTTGACCAGCTCCAACCCAACAGCATGGCTTGGGGGTGGCCATTCCTGGTTGAGCCAGCTTCAAACCGCTTCTGGTCATCTGTGCGCCGGTCTAAGTGCACCCGTTATTAGGGCACCAAAATGTTAAATTTGCCCCCCCCCCGGGGTCCGCCCTTCTGGAGTAGGAATATTTAGTTGGGGGGCATGGGGGACACAGCCCCATATGGGGGTGCAGGGGTACAACCCTCTGCATAGAAACCGATCATCGAATTTAAATCCTGGCACCCTAATGGTGGGCATGCTCAGATGGGTGCATTTCGAGGATGAAACTGCTTTGAACACACAATGCAAAGTAAAAGCAGTCCACCTCTGCACTCGATGGCAAGTCTCTAGAGCCCTCCTCCATTTCAGTCTTAGGAGGCTCTGCTGAAGCCAATGCTAATGGTGACTCACTGGGTCCCACCGTAACCATTGCAGCTTATTCCTCTTCCACGATCTCTGCCCATGAGCTGACAGTTGTACCAGCACCTGAAATTGTCCATTCTTCACTTCACATGAAGGAATTGGCCTCCCAACACAAAGCTTCTTCTACCTCAGACTCTCCCACAAGGCTTGGGCCTTCCACCCAAGGATCCACAGAATCTGCATCTGCAGCACCCCATTCCACCCTCTGTGGTATGGAAAATTCCTTCTCTTCCTGGTCTTGCAAAGTATCAGCACAGACAAAAGGGGAAACGTTACTAGTAAGGGACCTGAACCTTCCTGATGTTGACTGGTCCATCCCTGATGCAGCTTCAGCTAGAAGCAGGGACATTTTGGAAGTATTACAGGGGACTTTCCTTTGGCAGTTAGTCAGGGAACCAACAAGGGGAAGCAACCTTCTGGATGTGATCCTGACAAATGGGGAGAATGTGAAGGAAGTGGTGGTGGGGAATATCTGGGTGTCCACCTTCCCTTTGACCCCGGAGTCATAGAGCTATCTAATTTTGAACCTCTCACAGTTCAGATACAAACAGACTTGAACAAATGGTCTACGATTTGTACTTCCTTATATCAGAAAATCTTAGCAATTCGTACCAACATCCTTCCGCAAATTCTTTATCTACTTCAGACTATTCCTTATTTCCCCTCCAAATTTTACTTTACATCCAGGAACAAAATGATTCAGAAATTTATTTTGGGGGGAAAATCGACCCAGAACTAGACTTACCATACTTAAATTATCCCTCAAACAGGGCGGTCTGAATCTCCCAGACTTCCTCCTATATGCACAAGCGGCATTCTTAAGAACCCTAATATTATGGCTTTCGGCCTCTTATACTTCCCCTTGGAAGACTATAGAATTCCAACTTAACGACCTACTTGACATATAGAAGATACTGTTCTCCACAGACAGTAACTCCCTAAGCCCTTCCTCCTTAATGGGCATAACAGCACAAACCTATAAATTGTGGAAACAAATAAGAAAAGTAGGTCCTACCCAGCAAATATCTGAATTCTGTAAATTAATCTCACAGGATGAAAAGTTTATTCCTAATTATGTGGACCAAGCCTTTTCCAGATGGCGCACACTGGGCCTATCTCACATATATCAGTTCCTCTCCCCCGAAGGCATTCTTCCCTTCAAAAAGCTCCAATCCCAATTTTCTCTAAGGCCCTCTGATCTCTTTCGCTATTTTCAAATTCGAAATCACCTCTTACGCAACAACATAATACCCCCCAGAATACCTTCGCCTATACCTAAATTTCTTAAACTATTCATTGACGCAAATGAGGGGAGGTTGGTAACCCATCTAATTGGTCTAATATATACAGAATTACGATCCGGTCTCCCTAACGCTACAATCCTAAATTTGTCCGCCTGGAATAAAGATCTGCAATCACAAATCTCCCCAGACACATGGTTAAAAACCACATTAGTGGAGAAAAAATCGACCTCTGCTCCGTACTGGAGAGAATTTGCATGGAAATGCAGCTCCAGATATTTCAGAGCCCCCTCAGTCCTAATGAAATACCTTCCGGATGTATATAGAAGATGCTGGAGAAACTGTGGGTGTCCTCGTGCCACTCTCTCGCATGTTTTTTGGACCTGCCCCTATCTTATGCCTTTCTGGCTAACGTTTCAAAATGAATTAACCACTCTATTCTCGGAACCAGTCGAGATAACAGCTGAACAATTCCTCTTGGGGGTATATGCGGACCATGCTCCCCCCTGGGAGAAGACCATATTACCAATATGTTTCGTGGCTGCTAAAAAAGCGATCACGAGATGTTGGATGAGAACACAGATTCCTTCTCTACAAAACTGGAGACAAATAATGTCTGAAATCCACAAAGCTGAGACTTTTAGCTTAGAACTAAGAGGAGGTTCTACCCTTCAAGTGCGAAAATGGGATCAAGGGTCCAACATATTACCTCTCTAAACTTAGATTTTGCCCTTTAACCTCATCAGATCTAATCATGGGTCATTCACCTATGTATTAACTCTGTTCCATAATTTTTTTTCTTTTTTTTTGTCCTTCACTAGACCCTCGGCTTCTTCCATTAGGGAACCTAAGGCATTTAAATAGACCAGACACAACTGAATGTGCCTTCTGATATTTTTCTTGTTAAGTGGTAACTGTATACCTGTAATTGTAATGTGCATCATATGAATCTATCTGTAACTTGCTCTGACCACTGTGTAGTAGACAAAACACTACTGAATAAAAAAAAAAAAAAAAAAAAAAAAGTGGTGGTGGTGGAGGAGCTGGGTAATAGCGACCATAGTACCATCAGGTTTAAGGTGAGGGTGGGCAGGGTGGTGACCCGGACCAGCACTACAGTACTGGATTTCAGGGGTGCAGACTCTGATGAGATGAGAAGGATAGTGGGGTAGCAATAGGTGGTATAGCGGGTATAAGGGAAGTGGAAGATCTATGGGGGGCTATTAGGGACTGGGTCAAGGAGGCCACGAACAGGTGCATAAGGAGGGTAAGGAAGGGAGCAAAAAGTATGAGGCCTCTGTGGTTCAACAGAAGTGTAGCAGGTGTGGTGGGGGAGCAGGAGAAGGGCATTTAGGAAATACAAGGAAATTCAGAAGGAGGAGGACAGGAAAACCTACAGAGAATCGAGGATAGCGAGGAAAGAGATTAGAAAGGCAAAAGCTAACATGGAGGAGAGGATTGCAAGACAGGCAAAGGGGGGGCAAAAGACATTTTTTAGGTACGTGAGGGAAAGGAAGAAGACTAGTCAAGGGATCGCTAGGCTCTGGGGGGATGGAGGGAATCACTAGAGGACGACTGCATGAAAGCGGAGCAGTTGAATAGGTACTTCTGCTCAAATTTCACGAAGGAGGGGGGGCCCGAGGCTGAGAAAGGGGGAAGGAGTGGAGATGGGCCCATTTAGTACAGAGAGAGTCAGGGAAGAACTTGGTAGGGTGAAGGGGGCCAAGGCCATGGGACCGGATGGGCTGCATCCGAGGATGATCTGGGAGCTAAAGGACGAGTTAGTCACTCTGCTGGCAAGATTATTTAACCTGTCCTTGGACACTGGGAAAGTGCTGGAGGACTGGAGAAGGGCCACAGTTGTGCTAATACATAAGGGGGGAGTAGAGATGCAAAGGAGAACTATCATCCAGTCAGTCTTACAGCAGTGGTGGGGAGGGTCATGGAGGCACTCATCAGGGAGAGGGTGGAGCAGCACCTAGAGGGAAATGGATTGTTGAACAACAGCCAGCACGGGTTCACTAGGGGGAGGTCATGCCAGTCCAATCTTATTGAATTCTTCTACTGGGTGACGCAGGAGATAGACTGGGGGGGGGGTGCGGTGGATGTGGCCTACTTGGACTTCAGTAAGGCCTTCGACACTGTTCTCCACAGAAGATTGGTCAATAAACTGGGAAGTATGGGAGTGGGGGACAAAATAACTAGATGGGTGCAAAGCTGGCTAGCTGACAGGACCCAGAGGGAGATAGTGAAGGGGGAGCACTCTAGCGAGGAACAAGTGATGAGTGGGGTACCCCAGGGGTCGGTACTGGGGCCGCTCTTCTTCAGTGTCTATATATGCAACATTATGGACAGACTAAAAGGATGGGTGGTGCTCTTTGCGGATGACATGAAAATCTGCAATAGGATGGACACTGAGGGAGGGGTGGAGAACATGTGGCAGGACCTGAGGGCACTAGAAGGGTGGGCGGAGACCTGGCAACTGAAGTTTAACATCAGGAAGTGTGTGGTTATGCACTTAGGACATTGAAACCCAGGGACAGAGTACAAAATGGGAGGGAAGGGAATCTGGGAGACAGAGCAGGAGAAGGATCTGTGTATAATAGTCTCTAGCAACCTTACGGTGGGGAAACAGTATACTAAGGTGGTTGGGAAGGCCTATGGGATGCTGCCTAGTATTGGCAGGGGAATCACTAGCAGGAGGAGGGAAGTCCTAGTAACCCTGTACCAGGCTATGGTGAGACCACACCTGGAGTATGGAGTCCAGTTCTGGAGGCCTCACTTGCGAAAGGACGTAGACTAGACGGAACGGATTGAGCGAAGAGCGACCAAGATGGTGCTAGGGATGAAGGGCAAGCCATGTGAGCAGAGATGCAGCGAGCTAGGCTTATATACCCTGGAGACCTGAAGGGAGAGAGGGGACATGATAGAGACCTTCAAATATGTCAAGGGGTTAAACAAAGGGGGCCCGGGGGGGCATATTCAAAATGAAGAGTGACACTGCTACTAGAGGGAATAGCCTGAGACTACAAGGGGGACACTACAGGGGGAACATGAGGGGGAGATTCTTTACAGAGATGGTGGTGGATGCCTGGAATAGGCTTCCGGAGGAGGTTGTGAGGGTGGAGATAGTACTAGGATTCAAGAGGGCTTGGGACAGGCATAAAGGGCTAAGGGGGAGGGTGGGATCCCAGGAGGAGGAGGTTGGCTGGTGGGGGGGGGGGTGGAGGAAGGGCAGACTGGATGGACCATGGGTTATTTTTCTGCTGTCGAGTTCTATGATTCTATGACATTTTACAAAAACTCCTTGACAAACTCAATGGGGTCTCTCTGATTGCACCCAGCCTGCTGCTGCTCTGATCTGGCAGGGTCTCCTGCCAATGTCCAAGTTTGGGCTAAACGGATGTTTCTTGTTTTTGCTACTACTGTGCCACCTGTTTCTTTCATTCTAAATTATTTGCGACAGTCTGTGTAATGGGGGACTAGCAGAACATCCCTCCCTGGCTTTAAACAAACCATGCATACACTGACAGGAAAGTTTGGGAAAGCCGCAACAGATGATGCTGACTCACAATTATATAGCTGTTCAAAGTGAGCTAACTCTTCTTCTTGCTGTGCAGCCCACGCTCTGGCATGGAGTGGGTAGTGGGGTCGCTGATGTGCCATTTTCTGTAAATAAACACACAAGTCCCAAATCACTAGTTTGCAATCAAATTGAGATTTGGCTTTAAACACACTTGTAACGATTCTCTAACAGGCTGCCTGGCTTTTGCATTTGGTTCCACAACATTTAGCACAACCACTTGAAACTTTTTCTGCATGTGTGACACTGTTCAAGATGGTGCTGCATTGTGTACTTTAGCTGACTACACCCCAAAATGGCGACTGCAACGTTTTCTCCATTACGAACACAGTTCAAAATTGCTAGAATGCTTGTTCAATCTTGCATTTAACTGTTTTACTGAAAGCAAAACTTCAATTTTACATTTTAGCACTATCCAGCACATTTATACTGTCTCTGCGTTTCTTTTGGACCTGCTCAATCAGTACTGCCACAAAGCTCTCTCTCCTTTAGAACAGTTGCTACTCATACAGTCCAATTTCAAAAGTTCACTAACTCTTTCTCTGCTACTTTGCTGCATTGCTTTTATTGTTTTCTGAATTTTTGTACAACAGTCCATTTAACTTGGTACTTATTAGGCAGTAGCTGGTTCCCTCCGCTATTGGTGAGCGGCCTGCTGCCGGTTTGTAGGCCTTTCCGATGTTTGGGCTGGCAGACCTGTGGATCAGTTGCAAAAACACTGTGATCGCTGCTACTGGCGATCAGAAAACAGGTTGAATCTGGTTTATTTATTTATTTAGATTTTAGATATACCTTTGAGCCAGAGGCTCATTTACAGAGGTTCCATGTCATAATACATTGCAGAAAAGGTATAGGAATCATAACATTTAGCACAGGATACAATTAAAGCAATAGTCAAGTTAAAACAATAGTTAATGAGGTAAGAATCAATGAAATAACATGGAGGGGAGGTAGGAAATATATACAGCATTCAATGCATTCAGTGAAGTACACACATGGGTTACAATTGTTCAAGTTGCAGGAGCAGAGATTATAGTCAGAACTTGTTATAAAAATAGTTCTTTCGTCTAAGTGCAAGATAGGTAGGCATCAAAAATTCCCAGTAGAGGTGAAGAGGAAAGTGCAAGGCAGAGCAGGGTTCTGAGAGCCATTAAGGGGATAGGATCATATTGCCATGAGTAAAGGGGAGATGCAGTGAGGAGAGGTAACAGGTAAACAAGGGCGAGCTAAGGACTGGCATTCTAAGGATGGTAGGGGTAGAGGCAAGCAGAATGAGGGAAGGCCAGGGTGGAGAGGGAGAGATGGCATAGCCAACAGGGAGGGGTGTCAGGGGAAAGGATGGGAGGATACAGAGTGGGTAGGTATGGCTGAGTGGGTTTACCTATAGCTCTTCGACAGCGCTAGCGCTGACATCCCCTAACGTGACAGCTACAATGCTGACCATTGGCATTGTAGTTACAGGATGTTGGCGCTCACAATAGGGGGCTGTGCCCTCGAACCTCCCCCACACACCCCGGTCTCTACGATTATAACTCTGAGTTGGAGTTGGACTGGGGGGGGGGAACAATCACCCAGCGAGGCAGTCCCGATCGGCACACTGACCACCACAGCGATGGGCGGATTTTACCCCATTCCTGCTGCTGTGGTGGTGTTTGCCATTGGGGTTTCATTGTGGTGACGGTACACTGGCTGAGTGAGGAGGGGGGAGGGAAAGACGACTGGAAAAGTAGAGAAGGCGTTGTGAGAAGATTGAGCAGGGGGTTAGTATGGGCAAAGGAGGGGGTGAGAAGCAGAAGCCTATGGGATACTGGGGAGTAGAGGGAGGGAGATGCTAGAAAATGAGGATTAGGCTAGTGAGGCTTAAGAAGGGTAGGAAGGAATAGCTAGGTCCCACAGTCACATCCACTGGTAAATGTAAGTAGGATACGAAGTTTGGACTTAAAACAGTCCAAGCCTAACTTCCTTCTGTAAGTCTACTCCAAGAGAATTGAACCAGGAGGGACCATGCACCGAAGGACCGTAACTGTGAAAGTCTGAAAAATGCTGAAAGCTTTATCTCTGGGCGACTCCTCCTGCAGCTGCATGAACTAGCAAGTTGCTCACACACTGCTGACTGCTCCTCCTCGAATTCTCCACAACACTGAGACTCAGGCAAAGGGTATGGCTTAGGTTCATTGGACCAATCACACAACACCATGCAAATGAGCTCTCTCTCTCTCTCTCTCTCTCTCAGTCGCACTCCTGCATGTCGATCATCGAGAAGGCAAATTTAAAGTGCAAACTGCCACTTTTTCTTGGCTGGCAATATCAGCGGGGCAAAGCACTTTCAAGGCATTTTCACACAGTAATTGGTGCATTTTCCTTAGTGACTCCACCAATTTTTACAGTACACATGTGAAACCTTCTGGGCACTTAGAAAAAGCTGTTATTAAAATCCACAAATAATTTTCTCCTGGAATTTGCAACTTTTAACAGTTTTTCAAGCACTTTAAATGGCAAGCAAGGGCACTCATTGCTCAGCTTAACAGTCCATTTTTTTATTTTAAAACACACAAGCAGCACATTTTTCCCACTTCCTTTCACAGAATCACAGGCAGCAAAATATTCTAAAGTTGCATTTTCCTTGGCACATACTTTCCTTTTCTTGCAACAATCTTCTGTTTGGTTGCACTGCCACCAGACAGGAAGATCCTAGACATACCATCAGCGTGTACCTCTCACCCAAAACATATCCGTTTGAACGAGCCTCATTTTTTGTAACCCCCACGCCACTTTTAGCAAGTTGGATACCCCAATTACAGGAACCAGTACCCACATATGACATACCATTTACTTTTGGCAGAAATACTTAGGTTGGTACCACTCATAGCAGTAGAGTGTATACCAGGTTCATTGTCTAGAAGAAGAGTGGTCGGGTATGAACCTTTGTGACTACATCCAGGTCCAGGGGAGAGGATGCTAGGCATATGCTAAACCTAACTAGGCAAGGCAAGTTTTATTTAAAGAAGCCCAATCCCTGAGGCTCTGAGTGACGTACACAAGAAAAACAACACACCAATGGATAAAACAGTATTAAATAAACAACTATGATAGAATAAAATCAGAAAAATACATAAATAAATAAATATTTAAGAAGACTGGGACAAAAGCTGTTTCACAGTGTGTCAGTGCCAGGGCAGTATTTAAATGACAAGGTCAGGGAAGGCGTTATCAAATAAGAATGCCTTGAGGTGGGCCTTAAATACCTCTACTGAGGGGACCTCCCTTACAGCTGGAAGTAGTGAATTCCACACGATGGGGCCAGCAACACTAAAAGCTCTGTCACCGGCAGTTTTTAGCCTCTTCCTGGGAATTGCAAGGAGGTCCCTAGAGGAGGAATGGAGGGAGCGGAATGAAGCAACAGGTGTAAGAAGGTCTGCCGGGTAACCAGGGCACAGGGCATGTAGGGCCTTAAAGGTGAGCAAGCCCACCTTAAAGAGGAACCTCCACCTGATTGGTAGCCAGTGCAATTCACGCAGCACCGGGGTGATGTGGCAGTACTTAAGCTGCCTCGTCAACAATATGGCGGCTGTGTTCTGCACCAGCTGCAGTCAGCAGAGGGTACCTTCTGAGACCCTGAAGTAGAACGCATTACAGTAGTCAAGCCTCGACATCACAAAGGCATGCACCAAGGTAGGGCAGTCCAGGGGTGGAACTAGAGGTTTGATCCTGGCAATATTCCTCAGATAATAGAAACTAGTATTGACAACGGATGACAACTGGGATTCAAATGTCAATCCACTGTCCAGGATAATGCCAAGATCGTGCACCCTAGAGGAGGCCTTCAATGGCACAGAACCCATAAAAAGTCCTGTCTCTGTGCCACAGGCCATCCTGTCATGCCTTCTGTTTGACTCCACTACAAGTAGCTCTGTCTTATTGGGGTTCAGTTGCAACCAGCTGGAGGCCATCCAGTCATTGATCTCAGCAAGGCAATTATTTAGCACATCCACTGCTTTGGATGTCCCAGGGGCAAAGGAAAGGTACAGTTGGGTATCATCTGCATAGTAATGAAAACCCAGACTGTACTTCCTAATGACCTCTCCAAGGGGCAGCAAGTACACGGCGAACAACATCGGTGACAAGACCGAACCCTGAGGTACTCCACAGGACAGGAGGCTAGGGGAGAAGAAGAAATTCCCCATCACTACCCTTTGCCTCCTTTTCATGAGATAGGACTCAAACCAGCAGATGACAGTGCTAGTGAGTCCACAATATTCCCTCAGGCGGTCGAGTAACACACAATGGTCCACCATGTCAAAGGCTGAGGAGAGATCGAGGTGAACAAGAATTGTCCCCTCTCCTTGATCTCTCACCCTGAGGAGGTCATTGTGCACCCAAACTAATGCAGTTTATGTGCTATGCTTCGCATGAAACCCAGACTGGAGTGGCCCATATAGATCATAGGCCATGAGGTGCTCCTCAAGCTGAAGCACCACAACCTTCTCAACAATCTTACCTAAAAAAGGAAGGTTGGAGATAGGATGATAATTTACCTTGACATCAGAGTCTAAAGGTGGTTTCTTCAGAAGGGGTCTCACCAGTGCCTCCTTCAAGGCATCTGGGAAGACCCCCTCTGACAGAGAGCACTGGACAATCAAGGCAAACACGGGGCCTATGGAGTCAACATATCCCATCAAGAACCATGTCGGCACTGGATCCAGTTCACAATAAGTGTGCTTCAGCTTGGAAATAACCACAATGACCTCAGCCACCTCCAATGGTCTAAACTCACCCCAGCCAGGCAGAGTACTCTCCAGGTGCTCAAGGTGACCACTGTTGGCCACAGTTTGGCTCACTGGTGGAATTCCCTGCCAGATGGCAGACACTCTGTCAGAGAAGACTCTAGCAAACTCTTTGCATAAACCATCAGAAAAAGTCTTTCTTGGCTGTAGACAGGCAGGATGTAAAAGCTTGTTGACAGTCTGAAAAACCACAGTTGGCTGATTCTTCCTGTCAGCAATCTCCCTGGACAGGAACTCTGCCTTCTTACGGTACCAGGCAGTCTGCCCTTTGCCCTGAGATGGAGAACATGGAAGCATCCTCAATGACAGCGCTCTCTCAGGAAAGCAGTCTGGGTGGAAAATGCAACCTCGACCAAACAGTTGGCCCTCTCGTAAGCTGGAAAAGAAGCACCTTCCAGTATGGTCCAAGTCCATAAAGCTGGCAGCGCAGGCAGAGAAGACCGGTTGCGGTTTGGGAAAGCCCGAGGCTATCTTTTAATGTTGGTCCCTCCATTACTCAAGAGAGCACCTCCCAGTGAAGTGCAATGCTCGGCTGGAGATGTCCGTTATTGGTTGTTGCATAAATGTTGCAACCCGGTAGTAAGAATTCGTTGGTATGGCAGGCAATAAAAGGTCCTCTGCAGCAGACTGATAATGGTGAGTGAGCTGCAGAACCTGGCTAGAAAACAAGAAAACTAACTGCCTAAGCTTACTCACTCCACTGCCCTGCCTCAAACTAAAAGCCCTAAACTATAACCCCTAAACAAGAAAGCTTACTAAAATAAAAACTTTGGGAACTCTGGTCGAATCAGTAAGACCAAAGAACAAGCACACCAATTCAGTATAGCTCTCCTAAAAGATCTGGGGAGGGAGCAAGTGCTCTCCCTCAGAGAACTTGCAAGCTGCAGCACAGCTCTGTCACCATCTTGCTCCTCCTCCTGAGTACCCTGCTGAGGGGGCCCCATTAATTCCACACAGAAGCAATGATCAGATTGTCCAAAGCAGCAGCTGGGATTGAGCAGTATAGCTTTATTACAGACTTTACTAAAGCCTCAGTGGACCCTCAAGGGTCAGTCATGGCAAACATACAGATTGCTCTTTGCAAGGCAGTACAGTTCTCTACAGAAATAATTCTTTTCTCTTTCCCCATGGTGTATGCTCATAGACTGTGCCACACACCTGAACATTTCCATTTGCCAAGAGTGTATGTTCATGGACTGTGCAACATACTCAGAACATCTTCTCTTTCCTTAGGTGTATGCTTGTGATTGTTATCATCCACCTCATCTCACAGCAATGGCCTTTGCTCAGGGTTAACTGGTGCCTTTCAACAAATCAGTTAGCTCTGCCCTGTAAGCTTCCAGATGGTGTTCCTCCCACCCTTTGCCCCAACAAACAGTCTGCCATTTCTTCAGGATTATACCACAGAAGCCTTCATTCCCCACTGAAATGCTAACGACTCCAAACTTTACTTCAAATTCCCACACTTAGGTGAACAGAGGTCCTGACAGGTGTGATCTAGCCTTATCCTTGCACACACACCCCAGAACAAACCCCTAACTAGAAAACTTGTCTCCCAATTTAGTACTCACAGAATAGTTGCTCCTTATTCTATACATGGAAACAACCCATGAAGTACCATTTTCCACAGAATAGTTGCCCCTTCATTTAGGCATGGGAACAGCCCAGAACGCTCCCTTTTTCTTCTGTAGTCATAGACTTGTTACTCTTTCCTTTAGGCATGGGAACAATCCAGAAAGCTCCCTTTTTTGTCTGTATTCATAGACTTGTTACTCCTTCCTTTAGGCATGGAAACAACACAGAAAACTCCCTTTTTCCTTTGTACTCACAGACGTATTGCTCCTTCCTCTAGGTATGGAAACAACACAGAAAGCACCCTTTTCCATGGTAGCTTGTCAGAAATTCCACACAAAGTCCTTCTCAAAGGCAGCTGTAACACACTAGGACCTTCAGGGACTTGCCCCTTGGATCCACTGAACTAGCAGTCCCTTCCACTTATCTGGAGTGAAAATCAAGGAATTCTGCTGAAGAAAGGTCTCCACCAGTTCACTGGGAGCTGGAGATTTAATCCAGACAAGGGTGAGAAACATAGGGCTCTCTGACGCAGATCCCAACTGGCAGAGCTCCTGCCACTCTTACTTCCACACTAAGAAAACCGAACATTCTAAAATTCCCCAGAGCAGCTGACTCAGGAATGGTTATGCTGCTTTGAGAGTTCTAAATGACATAGAGAATAATGTATGGGCAACCATACACAGCAAGGCTGTGTTTCCATCGAGGGGTTGAGATGACAGCATATGAACCTCGAGAGCAAAGCTCGAGAGGTCCATGCTGTCATCTCAGCCCCGAGATGGAAACACATGCCGAGTGTGTGTGTTGACCATATTTATTTTTATATTATATGGGTTTTTACACTAGAGTGACAGACCCCCACTGAAGTGAAAACAAAAAATCTTGCCATTTCTTTGTTCTACTCACATAACAAAATCAGGTTTCCTGACTTTTGGAAGGGAAAAGGTATGACTTTGGGCACTGGGTGGTTAGTAAGTAGCTATATGTAGAATAAGTGAGAAATTAAAAATTGTATGACCTTTGAACTGTGCATAACAACTGTTCGGAATGCGCATAACGGTTTAGAATGTGCTTAACAAGGATTTTGAGCAGGCTGATTTTTATACATAACAAAGAGTAACCATATACTATACTGAAATACACTGGCATTCTGTTCTGTAAACCCACTGCTATGACATAGATGAGATAGATTTATAAGGTTCTGACATCACAACAGTGGGATTACAAGGTTGTAATCTGCTTGATTTCAGTGGGTAATAAGGGCTACCCATACATTATATAATAATCCTTCCCTCAGGCTAGCTGAGTAAACAATGATGTCATTATGTAAGAAAAACCTTAATGAGCTCCTTACAAGCTGCATTTTCACCTGCCTATAGACTATTACTAATGAGATTGTAGTAACCCTAGGGGACTGGGTGGTTACATTAACTTCTTTGCCTGTGATCTGTTGGCTTTATATTTCTGGCCCATTTCCAGGGACTGGACTGGTGAGAGTTTAATGCTTTCTTCCCCAGAACAAGATGCTGTACCCTGTTTTTGCCACCTCTTGGGGGGGAAGTGGCTGGGGATTTGCAGCCCTTTGGAGGTATGGGAATCAATTGACTAAACAACTGATGAATGGAAGTTGTTGGAGTTGTGCATCGGCTACCATTGGAAAGATTTTCTTGCTCTTCCTCTCTACCTGTCTCCTAATATTTTCCTTCCCCTGGCCATCATCGTTATCATCATCATCATCATCATCAGCTTCACTGCCTGGTGATGCTACTGCTGATACTGTGTGCTGTCATGCCTTCTCATACTGAGATCTGTGGGACTTAAGCAAATGCCTTTTTCACAGTAGATGTTCTTAATCGTGTTCCCTCCTTATCCTGACCCAGTCTGTCTTTACATAAAAGACACACTACATGTGTCTGTGATTCTTTGTCCACTCAAAAGAAATCCCACACCACCGATGTCACCATTTTGGTCTTCCTCCTGGCACTCTCTGCTGTTGCCTAATGGGCAGGGTACTGTGGGCTGCTTCCATATCATCACCTTGGTTCCATGTCATAACGGCGATCGCGGAACAGCGATCGCTGTTATGGTGAGTG
This sequence comes from Neoceratodus forsteri, assembly GCA_016271365.2. NCBI lineage: Eukaryota > Metazoa > Chordata > Ceratodontiformes > Ceratodontidae > Neoceratodus > Neoceratodus forsteri. Next base: position 456,469,353 of record CM057453.1, on the reverse strand, counting down.
TACATTGCTGAAAATCAGTTTCGGTGATGCACACTTGGAGCGCAGACAACAATGGCACCTGAGACCCTGAGAACTATGGATCTCACTGTTAATGCACCCTCCTACAGGGAGCTTTGCCCCTGCACCCCACTAGTTAAGGAGTCTCAACACCAGGGAGGTGCATGTCGAGGGTGTGTGTGAAAAACTTAAAAAAAATACATGCTGCCTGCTGGCAGAAAAACACTACACAGCACCAGACCTGAACCCTGTACCCTGCGCCTCCCAGCTGACCACCCTCCCCACCATGCTAGTGGACTAGCTCAGCAGCTGCCTGCCATAGCCCCTCCCACATACCATCCTTCCCCTGCCTCTCCACCCGCACGTGTCTGCATGTATACCTGCTACACCCTGTTGGGGGATTCGCCCACCCCAGTATCTGGTCGCCTTCCCCACTTGGTAGCATGTGAACACAGGTGCTGTAATTGAGTCACCACCCAATATCGGTCACCTTGTTCACTGGATACCCATCACCCTCCTCCTTTTTCTCCACCTCCTCCTCTTTCTCTCTAGTTATTCAGGGTCAGGGAATGGTTCTTCTTCCTCTACCATGTATCCTGGGCCATCAGTTTTGCCTGTCTCTTCTTTATCTGCTGTTATTTCAAATGCTTGTTGTTGTGTTTCCCCTTGTTGCTTTGTGTCCTTTCTTTTTTTTGTTTTACCACTATTTTTGGTATTTTTTGATCTCTTATGTGCAGCTGCCCTAAGCTAAACGCCTGCTTGTTCCACCTCCTCCTCAGAACTGCTGCTGCTATCACTTTTATTGGGTATATAATCACAATCTGCATCTCTGTCTCCAATCCCCAATCCCCACTAAATCACTTTGCCCCTCCTCCTCTACCTGTGTCACTAGCTGATGCAATCATTTCTTATTCCTTCTTTGTACAATGGTTGCTCGTGTTACACCTCTTGCAGTGCCACTGCGAGTGGTTTCTACAATGTGTGATACTTTATGAACTGTTCGACCACTACTGCCATCTTCCTCTACACTTGTCATTTCCACTGAGCAGAGGATCTATGACCAGGCCCACTCCACTTTGGTTTTTCTTTGATGTGACTGGATGATCCCATGTCACCATCTTCTTGGCCTCTCTGTTGCTCCATTTCATAATGCTTGTTACAGGAATCAGCCACTTAGGTTATGATTTTTATTTATTTGTTTTAATTTTTTATTTTATTTTTTTTTTATTTTTATTTTATCAATGGGATGCCACCAAGGACTACCAGAGGCCAGGCACTGACCTGCTACCAGCTGTTACACACTTTCTGTCCACTGCCCAGATCACATTGCAATAACACAGCTGAGGATGACACATACAGGCTGCTTCAAGACTCGGGAGGAGCAGGAGGAAGAAGAAAAACTTCTGCAACTTGAAGGAATGTGGAGAATTAAAAAAAATGTTTTTTTACCTTTTTTATGGGATGTCAGCCAGGGGCCAGCTACCAGGGGCAGGCAGTGGCACAATGCCAGCTGGCACACACTTGCTGCCCACTACCCAGATCACACTGTAACAGCACAGCTCAGGCTGGCCTGGTGGCACTGAGGGTTTAGTCGCTGGATGCCACACCTCACTCCACACTGGTGACCTGAGTTCGGGAGCGAGCTTGGGCGCCGGGGGTCGGCAGGGGAGGGAGAGGATTGAGCATCTGCAGGGCTGCTCTCCTCTCCTGGGGGGAGGGTGGTGGGCTGTCTGGCATCCCAGTGACCCCTGGTGGAGAGTGGGGGTGCTGCAGGATGTGGATTGCACATCAGGGGAGCGTGGCAGAAGCCGGCAGGGCTGCCGTGCACCATGGGAGGGGAGGAGGGGTTTCGGGGACTAACACAGAAAAATCCCTCCAGCCCAGATAGGCGAAGGCCCTTCCAGTGCCGGACCACCACATGCCCAATGCTGGTTTTCTGCCTCTGCCCCTTTGATCTCCTCAGGCCCATAGCTGCCTGGGGCTCAGGGAGACAGTAACGTCCTTGAAGAAGGCAGGGTCCACAGCGGGCAGTAGAGTGGATCTGGTGAGAGAAGTGGCCTGAGAGAGTTCTGGTGCTGGGGTGCAGAAACATAGTTACAAAAAAAAACAAACAGCACAACTCAGGATCACACACACACACTGTTTCAGAATTCAGATGAAAGGAACTGTAGCAATTTAGGGGAACGTGAAGACTAAGAGTTTCAATTTGAAAAGTAACACAAAAAGAGCATTTTTTAATTTTTTGTGTGTGATGCCATCTAGTACCAACTACCAGGGGTTAGGCACTGGCATACTGCCAGATGGCACATATTCGCTGTCCTGCCCACTGCCCAGATCACACTGCAAAAGGCTGCTTCAGGACTCAGGAGGACGAAACCACAGCAACCTGAGGCAACATGAAGACTAAAAGTTTTAATTTGAAAAGTGCCACAGAAAGAAAACATTTTTTTTAATTTTTTATAGGGTGCCACCAAAGTGCCAACTACCAGTGGCCAGGCACTCTCCTGCTGCCAGCTGGCACACATTTACTGCGTAGCAAAAATTAGCAAATAAAGGTAACTCCCCCCAAAATTTACATCTCAGGCTTCTACCAGGGACTTCAGTCAAAATCTGTTTGTATTTGTAATGCCCTGCTGAAATAGTGGTTCTGCAATGAAAAAAACGTGTGCTGCACTGCTGAGATTAGGCAACAAGTGGCCACTGACAGGCTGCCACCTCATTCCCCATCTGCCCACTGCCAGCCTCAAGCACAATCTGCCTCCTCCTCCTCCTCCAGAGTCCATTCTCTCCCCTCTGAGGCAAGCCCCTGGTCCCAGAGGCCAGCAGCAACATTGCTGCTCAGACCGCCTTTTCCTTTTAGTTTTATTTTTTTCCTCCTAAAATATACACCTTCAGCAGCCTTGCTGTTGCAGGACTAGTGTAGGTCAAACTTCTGAAGATTGTTAGCTTTTTGAATAGAATTTTCTAGCTAATCTAACTAGAAGTGAATTGGAGCCCTGCCTGAGCTAACTGCCCGGTGACGAGCGTGTGAGTGAACTTTCACGCTGGCTCATGTCATTAAGCAGAGTCTAGGTCCAAAATGAGGCTGTCAGTCACACTGTGCCCTTGTTAACTGGTTCAGCTGTGAACTGCAGTTTGCGGTTTAACTGGTTGACCTGGTCCATACCATCTGGACCAGGACAACCAGTCAAACCAAAAGTCCACCTATTTCCCCTAAAGGTTTGCCACAGTCTGAAAGAATCAAACACCCGAAGTTCGAGGTATTTGGTTCTTCTGTAAAACAAAACTTGCAGACCCAGCCCCAGGTAAACCTTTGGACCTGGGTTTAATTCGACATTACCAGACAATCAAATATTCCTTGCTAAAGGTAACAATGAATCAGCTCCTACATTAACATCATAGCCTCATACTGAGCTTGTTTGTCTTAAGGCAGATAGGTAACTTTTTTTCACCAGATTATATTTATTTTTTTCATCAGGATTACATTATCTGCACAAGTCCTATTTACAAAATTGTCTTGAGTAAGGCTTGTTACTAATATAAACTGTACAATGAATACAACATAATAGAACAACAGCAACAAAAAACATAAAGTACAACACAATCAACATTAACCCTTCAAAACATTACACTGACATCCGTGTTGTAACAGTTTAGCAATCTATGAATTGGCTTTATTTTTATTTATTTATTTAAACATTTGGTAACCGGGAAAGGCATACTGAGCCGAGGCTCATTTCCAGGTGCGACCCGGGTAGTGGGGGAAGGGGATGAAAAGCAGAAATACATAATAGATACATGAGATAAATATTCAGTTACATAAATTATACAGAGTAGTATTGTATATTTAGATGAACTATATACAAATTATATCATACAATTCTGAGGATTAGATTACAATCAACAATTACTTTGCCAAATGGCTGGTCCTGTGAGTGGCTAGGAGCAGGTGCAGGTGGGGAGTGGAAGTTGACAAATTTGGTATTTGAAGCAGTTGTGAGAGGATGAGTTTCTTAGGAGAGGTGGAAGTTGGTTCCATAAAGAGAGGAGTCTGTAGGTGAAGGCGGATTTTCCAGTGGACGAGGAGGGTTTGGGGAGGGAGAAAGAAAGAAAGTCCCTTCAACACAGTGAGTATGGAGCAATGGCAGCTGATGTTAGCCTCTCTGTCAGGTGTGGGGGAGCAGGTTGAACCAAATTTGGATGTGAAGGAGATGGAGTGGCTGAAACCACGATGGGATAGGGATGGTATCCCGAGGGAAGAAAGGAGAGTGTAGTGATAGGTTCTGACAGGGGAGTTTGTGGCAAAGTGGCAGAAAGCATAAAGGAAGGAGTCAAGTCTGGATAACAAGGAGGAGGGGGCAGTGCCATACACTATATCAGCATGGTCAAAGATGGGTGTGATCATTTTTGTTAATAATGTACGTCTAACAGGGTAATGGGAGGGCATCTCGATTTCTGTATGGTAGGCCTAGCTTAGGATGGAGCTTTGATGTGATGGCATTGATGTGAATTGAAATGTTTAACTGGGGGTTGAGCCACACTCCTAGATATTTGTACATAGAGACAGCGTTTGGTGGGGTACCATCTAGGGAGGTGATGGCAAGAGGACAGGCTGTTCTCGTGAGTTTTTGAACAGACTCGAAGGCCATTGAAACAGTTTTGGATGAGTTTATTTTGAGATGATGTGCGTGAAACCAAGATTGCATGTTGTGGTAATCATGTTATAGTCGTGATTGAACGTCTGATTTAACATTTCTCCACTCTCCCCTTGTTGATGGGGTTAATGCCACCACTAAGTCAAATAGAAAAATCCATCTAGTCTATGGTTAAACTTTTGGAGGCATACTTGCAGTGATAGGACACTGAATAATAAAACTCAAAATGCACAGTAGGGGGAACAAAGCCTGTATTATGCAGTGGGTATACTATCAAAGCATGTTCATAGACTCAAGGGGAGAGCCTCCCAGTAGCCAATGAAAAAATTGGTCCATGTTTACAGAAGGGAACTTGTTAGAAAGTGGGCCAACAGCACAGCAACTAGAGACCAAAGATCAAAGCCACTATAATTCTGCAGTTCTGTAGCCATAGAATTTTCCACAGAACTTGCAGCCTATGACAGAATATCTGCAGTGCCACAGAATTCATTGGTCTTTGCGATTTGTTGTTAACAGTTACAGGTTTTCCGTAACACCTGGTTCCCTTCCCTTCCCTTCCATTTTTATCCACCCTTCCCCCCACATGCTTAGCATGCGATGTTATAAATGACACATCATATTTTGGCTAATGATAGGGTGCATTCTGCCAAAAAAATGAATAAGTGATGCCCTGTTTAAAAGACTTTCTGAAATGGGCTTTTATCTAATGTGGGGTTACATTCACCACCAGGCGATCTTACATCTGCATGGTGCTTGCTTCCACAAACATGATGGTGAAACTCCTATATTAGACCCAGATTTGTAAGTGCTCACAGCTCAATATAAATTGTGTTGTTTTATTTCATTTTTACTCCTTTAAACCACCAGAGACCAGGTCACTTTTAATTTTTCTTAAGTTTTTAATCAAGCTTTTTCTCTTCCTCCATTCCTGCATCCATTGGAGGTACCCCCCCTGTCACCTACTTTCTCATAGACTTACACATATCCACCACTTTCCTGGGACCAGCTAGTGATGGGTGGAGGGCCACATTAGTAGTGTATGGACTCATGGGGGTGCTGACATCAACCTTAGTGGTCTACAGGCAGTTCCACATTTTCTCTCCAGAGACACCAACCCTGCAATGATGTACATGCACCACACTACAGGCAGCTGTTCACACATCTGGGCGTACCCCCCCCTTGCTGTCGGCCCTAACTGCAACACCGCTTAGCCTCTGCTATGTGGCAGTCATGCAGCAGGGCACAGAACCTGACATGAAGGAGGAGTGCTGTCTGATGGACCCTCAATCCACCTTCCTATGGCTGTCCCTCTTAAATCCTGAGCTCGTTCCTGAATTTCGGGCATAACTAATGGGAGCTCTATCACTGTGCTGGCAGACCGGCCTGCGTTGGGTCACTTTAAGGTACAGGTAGTTGGGGACTTTAAATAATAGTCATTTATCTACCACTGCTCCCATTCTCTGAGGAAGTGACAAGAGCACAGCAGGTACTGTGATATTCAGTCAGCATGCACTACTGCCTAATACATTTTCGGTTCCTAGTTATTACACTGGAGCATGCTTAAACAAATTCATGAAATAGCACAGACCTGTTAAATGAATGATTGCAGATCTATCTGTGCCTTTTAAGAGTAGAGAATTCCCCTGAAATGAAAATCTAGTAAAAGGAATTAACCTGTTTACAAAAGACAAAAACAAAACTAGCCCAGAAAGATAGCATATAATGATTATTAGGTCTTTTAAAAAATCAGACATGTTGATTAAATAATTTTGCTGTACACCTGTTTTTGCCACGGTTATTGGTTGCAAATTATTATAGGTTTATAGTATTACCTTAATTAAAAAGCTTAATTTGTGGAATAACATGTGTGTCTATCAATTTTTTTTTTAAACTTTGTTTATTTTCAAGTTTTTTACTTTTCATTTCAACTTACAACCTACATACATGCATAGGAGTTAATTCTTGCTTTCTCCAGGTTGTTACATTCAGTTCAGTGGAATATTTCAATCATTCCTGATATTTTAGTCTGTACATGCTCTCTCCTGTACAATGTTCTCTCAAACATAATTATATCAAAGCCAGTCTTCCTGTCTTGTCTTTTCCCTTTTTCAGGGTATAAAGTCTTGTCTCATTGGGGTAATATAATATCCACCTTCTCCATATTATCTCAAATTGAGCATATCTCTTATTTGTCAATGCTGTCAGCCTTTCCATTTGATATATATCTATCACTATATTTTGCCATTGTCTTAATTGGAGTGGGTTTAGAGACATCCAGTTTTTTGTTATGGTTTTTTTAATAGCTATTATCAATATTAGCAGGAGTTTCTTTTTCCTGATATCCTTACTTCCCTCTGGAAAATCCAGTAAGAAGTATAAAGGTACATCCAATATTATAGAGGGCGAGATTATACTCTTAATCGCCTCTTGTACCTCATCTAGGATGTGTGTGTCTATCAATTAATGTTAATTGACAAAGGGAGTCATCACAGGGCAGGAAAAGCATGACATGATACTATGGGAGTGCATCTGCATTGCCACAGACCCCCCAGCTGGAGCGGGATCCGTACTAAATCCCGATATCCGAATGGCCGTCAATAATGTTCCCAACACTAAAATCCCAATTAGATTGAATGCCCGAATAAAAAAAATCCCACAAGCCGAAAAGCCGACAAATCATTTCCCGACTTTGCGCTTACAGCTGACTGTAAGCTGAAAAGCCGACGCTGTCTCTCTTGCTCTCTTCTCTGCTGTGTTCATGGTCAGCAGTGTGGAAACTGCAGCACAGACAGGAACATCTTCAGTGATTGCATGGCTGCACACAGAGATGGACAGGACAGTGTGTGTTTCTACCGGTCAGTGTCTCTCTCTGCTCCACTGTACTTTGTCCCCACCAAAGGCCGGGGGGAAGGACCACACACAATGCATGACTGATGGCACAGAAACCATTCTGCCACTCTGTCACTCTGCTGAGCGGAACACGGGGAGTACACATCATGGGGGGGAGAGCCAACCAAGGACACGCTGTCAGGACCTCTGGCCATAGTTCAGGACAACTTGCAGGACTGCATCACCCACATCTGCAGGATGGAACCCTCTGTCCTGTGTCACTGTCTGTTTTATGCAGTCATGGGACTGTGACTCTTGTACATCACTGGGGAGGGTAGCGTAACTCTGTCATGTACATCATTGGGGAGGTAGCGTAACATGTGACAGGCTCCTTTGACACGTGTAGTGGCTGCACTTTACCACATACTGGGCTGGACACTTCTGGAGGGGCAATATAAAGCAGAGTGGAGAGAGGAAACAGATCCCTGACACCGACTCCAAGGCAGCCCTAAATGTGTCCATTTCTTTACCTTGTTTGCTATCACTAGAAATGCTGCTGTAGCGAACATTGAACTACTGTGCAAGGGGCAAAGGTGAAAGGGTGTAACCAGCATTACAGCAGCCCTAAATGCGTCCATTTATTTAACTTGCAATACGGCAGTGCCCGACAAACACCAACATAACAGAACAGTTTATGTCAGGATTCTGTCGTTCAGTATTCTCTGTTCGTTGGTATTTTGAATTACGGGGAAAAAAAATGGGCGTTTGACAGTCGGGGCCTTACCAAAGACCAAGCGCCAATTGCAATGTTCACAGTCCTGCATTAGGTGCATATAGAGCTGAGCTTGGTGAGAGCCAGTGTGAGCAGGTCAAGCACTTGCATTGAGAAACTATCGCTGTATTATATGGTTGACTGTATGATAACCCTTAAAACTGAACTGGGGGCTGCCCTAATGGCCAAGCAACACCTTGTTGCACTGCCATTCAGGCGGCTTCAGTTCGGGAGTGGACATAAGTCACTGCATCAGGAAACAGCTGCTAGAAGGCACTGTGCCTTAACCAGAGAGGGTTGGTGGTGGTTTCCTGCGCCACAGTGTCCCCTACAGATGGGCCAAGGAGCCATCTCCTTCCACAAGGGCAGGCTGTACCTGCTGAGGCCTACATGTACTGCCCACACCATGAGAAGGAGGGTGGCTGGGTGAGAAAACCTTGAGCTCATCAGAGATGATAACCCCTAGATCCCTTACCTCTCTAGTGACAATCAGCTCCCCCCCCCCATCCTGTAGCTCTCCTCAGGGTTCCCTCTACCCAAGCACATTATTTTGCACTTCTTAGCGTTGAACCTTAGTTGCCATGTCTCTGACCATCTTTCAAGCTTCTCCGGGTCCCTCTTTATTTTCTGAACCCCTTCTGGAGTATCCACCCTGTTGCAGATCTTGGTGTCAGGAGATGAGAGGCCTGCAGAGCTCAGCTTGTCCAGGAGGAGTGGATAGGACACCAAATCCAAGGTTTTAGCCACATCGAAGAATATTGTGGCTGTAATGTACCTGGATGTGTCAACTTGCATATACACATGTGTGTAGATGACAATCATATTCACCTCTGGTCTGTCCACTGCAGCCGTGGAAAACCTGCTCCAGTTCTGCACTGGTTCCAATCCAACAAGCTCAGAGTCAACAGTAAAGAAATGGTGTCCGTGACCTTTGGTATCAGTCAGAAACTGCCCCCCCCGTTTTCACCACTCTGGATGGCATGCCTCTTGAAGCAGTTCAGTACCTTGGTGCGTGGCTTGACAGTAAGCTTAACTTATCAGCCCACATCGATGCCATCCATGCTAAACACCATCCCAAGCTTGGTGTCCTGTACCACAACAAAGACTGCTGATCTTCTCTCGTCTGCAGGAAGCTGGTTACCAAAATGGTGCTCCCTGTCTCTGAGTATGTGGATGTGGTCGATTGCACTGCCCCTTCCACTTCCCTTACCAGACTGGACACCCTCTGCAACTCTTTCTGCCACTTTGCTACAGACTTCTCCCTTGTACCCACCATTGTTCACTGTATTCATCCCTATCCATCCTCCCTCCCTCTGCCTACATGTCACAAGGCTCACTGTACCACCTTCATGTATAAATATATGTTTGGTTCCCTTCCCTCTTACCTCTCTTCTCTCCTTTTCCAACACCCCCACTTCCTGTTTCTCTGTTTCAGGGAACATCACACTTTTGCCACCTCACCCCACTCCTCTTCTGGGCAACATGCCTTCTCCTATCAACTCGGTCTGGTACCAACTCCCCTCTTCACTCCACCTCTCCCTATCCCCCTGGCTCCCTCAGACACCAGCTGAAACTCCAACCCCTTCCTATCTATTCCTGTTACCCTTTCTCTTGACACTCCCATGCTAGGCCTTACCTGTCCTGGTAGAGCAGCTGGCTGGGTCTTCACTCCTGCTACAGTTTCATTTCCTCACAATTATCATTTTCTCCCACCATCATGAAGTGAGGCATCCACTTGTGCTGCAGGTCATTTGCTTGTTGTCAAATTGTATTCTTGTTCATGGTGTACTGCTGCCACTTCTGCATTTGCACTTGTTGGGTGTCTCTCACTAAGCTGTGCTGCACCTTATTCTCAGTACACACAATTTTGTGTATATTCCAATTTTGTACAAACTGTTACTAAATAATGCTTTGATGGACTTATTATTCTGTATGTTGCTGCTGTTCTCTCACTGTTCCCCTCCACTGGGTCGCACCTGGAAACAAGCCTTGGCTTAGTGTGCCTCTCCCGGTTACCAGTTTTCAAATAAATAAATAAATACAAAAATACATACATACATACATAAATACATACATACATATATACATGCACACATACATACATACATAAATACATACATAAATACAAACATACATACATAAATACAAACATACATACATACATAAATACAAACATACATACATAAATACAAACACAATACATACATACATACATAAATACAAACACACATACATACATAAATAAATACAAACACACATACATACATACATAAATACAAACACACATACATACATACATACATCAAGGCCCTACAAAATGATCTCCCACCTTACATCACAGCAGTGTTCCATAGTGCCACCAGTCCGTATGAGCTGAGGAGACATGGTGCCATTCTCATCCTGACACTCTGGAATAAGCTGCAAAATACCCTAAAGCTTGGGTCCTTGAACAGTCTCAATGCTTTTAAAGCACTTCTTGACACCCACTGTGCTGATGTTTGTAACTGCTGATAAACCCTCTTGAACTCCACACTATACTATGATAGTGTATCGCGTGTAGTGAATGTGTATGGAAATCCATCTCTTTCAAAATGTTGTTGTACTACAGTTCAAAGGTCATGGAATGTGATAATACCACACTGTAGTACAACAACATTTTGAAAGCCTCTAGAGGCTTGCGGTCACTACCGACACTCAAGAACCACACAGTACTAATCAGTACAATACCCTCAGGATCAACCAGATACACAGAAGCCGGCAGCAGCAAGATCGCTGGAACCCGAAGATCCATCAGAAGACACAGGGTTAGCCAAAAAGAACACATGATCAACCAGATAAAATTTACTAAAAAAACAAAACAAACAGGATCACCTAGATGTTTCAAACTTACCGTTTAAAAGCGAACACCTCAGAAGAAAATCTTTTCTTGCTTAGCGAGAAAACAGACGCCATGTTTTTTTTTCTAAAATCCCTCCCCCACACAGAAAAACAACCAACAGGTGGATGCGCTATACAAAGCAGGACGTCTGGCCTCTGACAACCATACAGTGAGCCTAGCCCCCCCAACAAGGAGCAGGAAATGAAGAATGTAAAGTAAATTTTTTAAAAATGTCTAACCCATGCCTACTTTAAAAACTATACACTATAAAAATAGTGGATGGGCAACATCATGCCCAACCATCGTGTATACCACCTCGGGGTTCTGATGACAGAAGACCTCTCGAGCTTCGCTCTCGAGGTCTGATGTCATCAGAACCCCTCTGTGGCACAACATGCTGGTTGTGCATGGTTGCCCATCCACTATTCTCTATATGCTATGATACTATGTTACTATGTCATGTATATATCCACCATGTCATAATTCCCCTGCCTCAGTATTCCAGTTATGCTATATGTTTTGTGTCTATTTTCTGTATGTACTGCTTTTATTCCTAGTATGCATTTCAAGTTTTTGCATGTATTTTCATTTGTATTGTGATTCTGCTGCCCTTTGTTATACTGTGTATCATTGCATTGTCTATTATGTATTCTGTGTGTGCTTCTCTCTGGAGAGTTTGAACTTTTTGGCTGTCCTAACCAGGATCTCCTTGTGAATGAGCACTGTTCAATGGAGCCTTTCCCTGGTAAAACAAATACAAACAATTCTGTAGCCTTCATTGTTTACTGTTGATTATTTCTGTGCTTCCTGGGCATTCAGTAATGCCAGTTCCCCCATTACACACTACTGAGTGACTGGCACTGGACACTGGAACTGACACCACGGAATGTCCAGGAGACCTAGAAATGGCCATCAGGAAACAGTCACAAGTGTTGATATAAGGCAGACTTACTGGGTGTCACAATCACTTTTTTAACAAAAAAACACACACACACAACACATCAGAAGGGATATACTGAAGGAAAATAATGTGTAATTACAGCTGCGCTCATACAACTGTTTCCTATTGCCTATAAGAAGAATGAGTATGCAATAAGAAGACAGCAATTGACCACAGGTTTTCTGTACTATAAAATGCCCATAGGAACTGGAGATGGCACAGAAGACAATTTCCCCCAGATGGCAGTGTGAGCCTGTCTTTTCTGTGTACAAAGAGACCTAATTGAAGGTTACTTACACTGATGGAAATGTTACAATGTGCATCTTTCATTCACACCACTAACCAGTGTTCTCTACTTGAGGAGACAGTCATTTATGTCTGCTGTGTGAAATTAAGATGCAAATGTTAAAACTGACATGAATATAAGGGAAGGCTTTTTTCACGGCTGTCTAAGGTAGCCTTTGTGTACAGTAATTTGGGATATAAAGGGGTGCAGAAATTAACCCAGCATGACACAGTAAGAGTTGTGTAATGAGTTGTTATGTCTGAGCTGACCACAAGCAGCTGAAGTGATGATTGAAGCAAATGGAAAAGTCTGAAAAATTATTTGAGTTGGATTTTAATTCTTTCAGTATCGGATTAAATCCTAAGGATGACTGCTTATAAACAATACAGTATGCAGCTGGGCACTGAACGGTTGTGGGTAGACACTTCTAATTCATACATAGACTTTGTTTTCAAGATTTGTCTTCAGCTTTATTATAATACTGTATTTGGGCCAATGCAAACAAGACCTACTGTATGTTTTTTTTGTCAGGATTTTGCTTTTCTCACACTGTTTATCCCTCATTTTCGCTGGTGGGACCCTATTCAGCTTAACTTCCCTTCAGCCCTGTTCTTCCCTTCTGTGGCACTTATCTTATCTTCAGATGTCCACAGTGCAGCTTCTGTATCCATGGTGGGTTCCATCCAGGGGGTCAACTGGGGCTTGCCCCCCCATCAGGCCTGTCTAGTTAGGGAGTAAAGAGTCCTGGTGGGTCAGCAGGGCCCAAGGGACACCAGCATCATACTACGCACACCAAGTCCTTCTCCTTCATTACAGTGCTCCCATTAAGATGCAGGCATGCAAGGAATCAGGGTGCTTGTACACACCATGCTCGATGCAGTGTCCTCCCACCCTTCTGCTGCTCTGACTGCACTGCCACCTGTGGTCACTGGTGTCATGAGTGGCAGCCCTACTGCTGTGCAAATGGGCACGGCACCTGGCTTTTAGAAAGTGTATCACTTAGGCAAGGCAAGGCAAAGTTTATTTTTCAAGGCACCCAATCCCGGGGGATCTGGGCACAGTACAAATAAATACAATATAATCATAAAATTACCAGCAGGCATGCATAAACATTAAAATAAACCAGATTTCTAAAACAGTTAAAATACAGTTGGCAATAAAAGGCTATCCCAGAAGAAAATATTAACAGATAGTGTCTGGGAAGGCTTGACTAAACAGAAAGGCCTTGAGGTGGGCCTTGAATTTTTCCATGGAAGGAGCCTCCCTTACAGATGGTGGCAGTGAATTCCACAGGACGGGGCTAGCGATGCTAAAAGCTCTGTCACCAGCTGTCTTTAACCTCATCCTGGGAATCACAAGGAGATCCCTGGAGGAAGAACGGAGGGAACAGACCGGAGCCAAGGGTGTCAGAAGGTCAGACAAGTATCCAGGGCCCAGCCCATGTAGGACCTTAAAAGTGAGCAAGCCCACCTTTAAGAGGATCCTCCTCCTGACCGGCAGCCAGTGCAGTTCACACAGCACTGGGGTGATGTGGCAGTGTTTAGGATGCCCTGTCAGCAATCTGGCAGCTGCATTCTGCACTAGCTGCAGCCTGCGGAGGGTACCTCCTGAGACCCCAAAGTAAAGTGCATTACAGTAATCAAGCCTAGACATTATGAAGGCATGTACCAAAGTGGGGAGGTCCATCAGTGGAACTAGGGGCTTGATCTTGGTGATGTTCCTAAGATGGTAGAAGCTGGTCTGGACAACGGATGACACCTGTGCTTCAAATATCAACCCACTGTCAGAGGTCACACCAAGGTCACGCACCCTAGAAGAGGCCTTCAATTGCACAGACCCCTAGGAATAACTCGGTATCTGTAACAGAGGCCCTCCTATCATGCTTTCTGTTCGACTCCACCACTATTATCTCCATCTTATTGGGGTTCAGTCACAACCAGCTGGAGGCCATCCAATCGTTGATCTCAGCAAGGCATCTATTAAGCAGTTCCACCACGTTGGATGTCCCAGTGGCAAAGGAAATATACAGTTGGGTATTATCAGCATAGCAATGAAAACCCAGACTGTATTTCCTAATGAGCTCTCCCAGGGGCAGCATGTACATGGCACACAACATCGGTGACAAGATCGAACCCTGAGGTACTCCACACATCAGGAGGCTAGGGGAGAAGGAGAGATTCCCCATCACTACCCATTGCCTCCTGTTCATGAGATAGGACTCAAACCAGTGGATGACAGTGCCAGTGAGTCCACAAAATTCCCTCAGGTGGAAAAGCAACACACAATAGTCAACCATATCAAATGCTGAAGAGAGGTCAAGGAGAATGATAACTGTCCCCTCTCCTTGATCTCTAGCCCTGAGGAGGTCATTATGCACCCGAACTAATGCGTTTTCATTGCTATACCTTGCCTGAAACCCCGACTGGAAGGGTTCATATAGGTCAAAGGCCATGAGGTGCTCCTCTATCTACTATGCCACAATCTTCCCAACAACCTTCCTTAAAAATGGGAGGTTGGAGATTGGATGGTAATTCACCATGACGTCAGGGACTAGTGATGGTTTCTTCAGAAGCGGCCTAACCAGAGCCTCCTTCAAGGCATCTGGAAACCCCCCCTCTGAGGTAGAACACCAGACAATCAAGGCAAACACTGGGCTTGCAGAGTTGGCACATCTCATTAAAAAATGTGTTGGCACCGGGTCCAGTTCACAATGTGTGTGCTTCAGCCCTAGGGCAACCTCCATGACCTCCGCCACCTCCACTGGTTTAAACTCCCCCCAACCAGGCAGAGTGCTCTCTGAATGCCAAAGGCGATTACTATTGGCCACCATATGGCACACTGGCGGAACACCCTGCTGGACAGTGGACACCCTGTCCGAGAAGAAACGAGCAAACTCTTCGCATAAGGCTTGAAAAAGGCTTTCTTTGGCTACAGACAGGCTGGGTTTAGCAGCCTGTCCACAGTCCCAAAGAGCACAGTTGGTCGATTCTTCCCAGCAGCAATCTCCCCGGACAGGAACTCTGCCTTCTTATGGGAGATTGCCCCGATACTCATCATAGTGAGAGTGCAGGACCAATCTGTCCACCTCTAGCCCAGACCACCGCCAGTAGTGCTCTAACCTCCGACCCATAATCTTCATTGTCTTGAGCTCCCCATCAAACCATGGGGACCTCAAGTGAGAAGATTTGGCTCATACACGGACCGGTGTGAGAGAGTCAAGTGCAGCCGACATTGCCCTATTATAGGTGGCAACAGCCTGGCTCACACCCCATACGCATGCACAACTCACACTGGATAGATCTGCCACCACCAGAAATACCTCCATGGTCAAACCCTTCAAAGGGCGGTAGCTTACCATGCCAGCAGGGGGAGGGCTCTCGGGGGGGGGGCCCAAATGAGAACTCTACAGTGCAATGATCGGACCAAACAACCTGATCAGTCTTGAGGTTGCTAATCTCAAGCCCAAGAGAGAAGACCAGGCCCAACATGTGTCCACCTGATGGGTCACAAAGGAAATGTTCTGTGACAGACCCAGAGATGACATCATCTGGAGGAGGTCATAACCTAGCCTAGAGGATTCATCATTGGCCCAGACATTGAAGTCCCCCAGAACTAAACATCTGGGGAACTCCAACATCTCACCGATGACGAAATCAGTTATCTCCTATAGCAAATCCCCTGTTGTGCGGGGTGGTAAATCAGGAGAATCCTGCAGCCTGCACTCGGACCCCCATGAATGGCCACACATTCAAAAGAACCCTGTCTTCCCACTTGTTGCACAGTGAAGCCAAGTTCAAATCTATAGCAGATAGCCACTCCCCTGCCCCTGTGTTCCACTCTGGGGCAGTGCACCACCGAGTAACCGGGGGGAATGGCGGCCTCTAGAACTGGGCTGGTATCATCACCCACCCAGGTCTCAGTAGTGCATGCCAGATCAACTGCAGAAACCAAGTCTGCTATAATCGCAGTCTTGTTCCTGATCGATCTGGCATTGCAAAGCACTGCCCTCAGGGGTTTGGTGGGCAGTGTAGCCCTTCTGGATACTAGCCCACTTGGCCTGGTGGAGACCCTGGGGATGGGGACCAAACATGTCTGGCCTCTTTCTCTCTCTCTCTCTCTCTCTAAGGCCCGTCAACACCCAAAGCGCTTTCTGCACCCAATGACCTCAATCCGACCCCCCCAGATTGTCCGAGGTGCCCCGCCACAGTCGATCAATGCGAGCCCTCTTAATTCTGACCTCCCTACAGTGGTGAGCCATAGTGCTGGAAACTGGGAGGTCAGTAAAGGGCCACAGATTGAGTAGTCGGGATGCCTTGTACACAATCCTGGCCCGCCCAGGCCCCCTAACTTCCCCAGACACATATTATCACAACTAGGGAGCCTCAATAAATAATAAAATAACAATCAGACAGACAAACATCCATACAACTAATCTACACAAACCTACCTAGTCATACAACACAACCATTCAGCTAAACCCAATATCCAATAAACTCCCCCCCACTCTACCCCCAATACACCTCAGCAAAGAGCAAAACAGACAAGGAGCCAAGCCTCTCAGCCCTGTAGGAGAGCAGCCTGCAAAATTTAAAATAGTGCCCCATAAGATAGGGCTGACTATCTTTAAATTTGAAAAACAGTCAGTATACAGAAAAGAAAAAAACAGTTCCAGCCCAGGATGATCAAGAGGCCACGGCCCTCTCACTGCCCTTAGTCTTTGCTGGGCAAAAGTCAACGGAACTGGCAGTATACAAAGTACCTGTACAATCCACCTGAAAAACGCCTTGCTTAGCAACCTGGAGCTCCTCTCACTAGCTCCAGGAAAATCTGCCAAAGATCCAGAAGCCGTCCGCTATCTGGCTGTGTTGAGGTGGACAGCATGAGACTGTCTGGAATGCTGCCAGCTCAGTTTCAGTCCTCTTCTTGGGATAGCAGGGAAGGCTTTACCAGAAAGGGTGGTGGGCAAATATGAAAAAAGGCCCACTGGTTGCATGGATGATGAGTGACTAATGGCCAGCCACTCCCAATCAGCTTCAGAAATGTTCTGCCCTGCCCTGGATCTGTGTCAACTTCAAAATATTTCAAGATACTGAATGGAAAATAATCCCCATCATGGGAGAGAGGGATCTGTAGTGTTCTTTGAGGGAGTGTGAACTGGTTCAGAGGGCCCTCCCATAAACTTAGCACCAGGATCCTGGGCAGACAGTGGCAAGAAGGCAAGATTCATATGACAGCACAAGATGGGGGCAAACACAGTATAACACATACAAATACATAAATGTCTTGATTGTAATTGCGAAATAAAATCCCTGAGGGGTTCAGAGCTCCTGGAAAGAGAAGCTGTGTAAAGGATGACATCTACTGCACAATGTTTTTACCAAGGAATAGCCCAGATGAGATGTCACATCTTGTTTTCAGTGGGGTCCTGATTTTGCCCATTTCCACAGTTCGGTGGATGGGGCAAAGACAGATGAAGTGACTTGCTCAAGGTTATTCAAGGTTGCTCAAGGTCCTATTCAACATCTTCATCAGTGACATTGCACAGGATCTAGAAGGCAGAATTTCACTGTTCGCTGATGACACAAAGCTCTGTAACAGAGTAGACACACCAGTGGGTGTAGACAGAATGAGAAGGGACCTGCAGAAACTTGAAGAATGGTCAAGGGTTTGGCAGTTGAAATTCAATGCAAAGAAGTGCAAGATAATGCATATGGGGCACAAAACCCTGGCACAATATATCATTGGGGGTGAGGATAGCATGCACCAAGCAGGAAAGGGATCTTGGGGTTGTCATCTCTGATGACCTCAAGGTAGGAAACAGTGTGACAAGGCATCAGGTAAACAAATAGGATGCTGGGATGTATAGGCAGGGCATCACCAGCAGGAAAAGGAGGTCATAATTCCGCTATACAAGACACTAGTGAGGCCCCACCTGAGTACAGTGTACAGTTCTGGAGACCATACCTACGTAAGGACATAGACAGGGTAGAAAGGTTCAGAGGAGGGCAACAAAGATTGTGCATGGGTTGCATCACAAGTCCTATGAAGACAGGTTGAAGGAACTGAACATGTACTCCCTGGAGGAGAGAGGGAGGGAGAGGGATATGATAGAGACATACAAGTATCTTACAGGGAGGAACAGGGTGCAGGAAAACACTATTTTAAGCGAAAAAGATGTTTCAGGACTAGAGGGCATGGGATGAAGTTGGAGGAGGTCGATTCAGAGGAAACATGAGAAGAATTTCTTCACAGAGCAGGTGGTGGACAAGTGGAACACCCTGCCAGAGGAAGTGGTGGGAGCTGAAACAATCACGGGATTTAAGAATGCATGGGATAGACATAAAGGATTTCTAGAGGTCAGGGAGTAAGGGGAAATAGACTTCTAGGAAAACAAACTGAACTTACAAGCTCAAATGGGCAGACTAGGTGGGCCATAGGCCCTTATCTGCCGACACTGTCTATGTATCTATGTATCTATGTATACAGTATTTGGTTCTGATAGGGTTTGAACCTGTGATCTTCCAGTTCCCAAGCTGGTACTCTAACCACTGGACCACACTGACTCCAAAATGCTGCTCTGTGTCAATGACATGATACATGTGAAGCTATAAATGCTGCTGAAATTAAACACCAAAACTCCCCATCATCTTTGTTTCCAGAAGATGTCTTGGTGAAAAACACCCTGTGCAGGGTTATGTAATCCCTATGGAAGAGGGCGTTACTGTAGTTGGGGTTCTAAATACTGTAGAGTGGCAGCCGTCTTGTGCTCTGAGACTCCTTGTGTCAGACTGAGTACTATACACCACAGTGCTTTCATGGAACTTGTGCAGCTGCCCATTTCTGTGAATGGTTTTGTGCTCTGGGTGTAACACTTGCAAGTACATTCATGTACTGCTCTGCTGACCTGTGGCTGCCACTTCTTATCGTATACTTGATCAATCAAGCTGATAAGTTTAAAATAAACAAACAATTACTTGGCTCATTCAGATGAAGCTGCAGCGTCATAATTGAATAATGGGAAACATACTGATTTGTTTTTCTAAGCTTAGATTCTGCTGTAATGTTGTAGTTACCTCACATAATTTTGGCTTTTTTCCTAAAAGGTAGAAAATAGCCTTGCATGGAGTGGGGTGGGGGTGGGGGGATGGGTTGGAATGCAAGGCTATTTGTGAAATTACTCACAGTGTAATCAGTACTTATTGGATTAATAGCAGTCAGTTACCTCCATATTACTTTCTGGAGCATTATAGGAGCCTACGCTCTATCTTTTAGGGGTGGCTGCCCTTTTCTTATCATCATAAAAAAATGAAATGGATAACCTATTTTAGATGTATAGTCCCTTTCTTTAAATCGAAACCTATCCACCAGAACTGGAATACATATGGAGCTGGATCACTGTTGCTGTTATGGTTACTATCCCTGCCTTGGGGGTTCAAGCATGGTTGAGTGGCCTGGGTCTTTAGGCACGGCAATGTTATGTTCTAAGGTGCCCTTTCCAAAAGACTTAGGGCTGTGCACTCCTGGTTGAATGGTTCATGCCCAAAATTAGGTTTAAATAGCATGGTTGCTCCAAACACAGAAAGGTTTAAGTGGGCTTGGGGTCAGTATAGTACCACTCTTTGGAAAGCAGTACCTCCCCACAGTATCAATCCACCTGTAGTCCAACACAGTGCAGTACCAGTCCCCAGCAAATATGCAGCTTAACACTACATAAATGATATATGCTTAGGCAGTAACTGTGACTCAAGAGTAACAAGGACATTATTAGAGCCAGGATCAGTTCCTAAAGGAAACAAGCATTTGTCAATGTCAAAAGTTCGCCGTTGGTATTGCTGTGTGAAAGCTCCCACCCCCGCAAATTTTTAATTTTTTAAGTTTAGATGTGGTTGCTTCATCCTTGTTTCTCGAGCCCGGTTATAAAGCTGAAGTTTTGAACATTTTCAGCATAATCACTGCCTACTCCTAGTTCCAATAACTGAATCATGAGCTTGTTACTATTTGAAAAATCATGAATGCATAAAACTCAATATATGTGAGGCTTGTTATTTTAAAGATTGCAAAGTTGCCTTTTTAATTTGAAAATAAACAGTAAGTCAAACAGATCCAACCATCATTCCTGTTCTTTATTTTTTCTTTGCTGCATTCAGAGCTTTCATATTTTATTTGCTAAGTAAAACACGGATAAATTTAGCAGAATTATAGAATTTGATGGCAGGTAAGGACCTCTTGGCCCACCTAGTCTGCCCATGTTCCCTACCTACTGTCACACAGTAGACCCTACTTGATCTCTAGCTTTACCCCCCCATCCTTGCTTCTAAGGTTCCCTTATACTTATCCCATGCCTTCTACAATCCCATTACAGTTTTTGCTCCCACCACATCCTCAGGGAGGATGTTCTAGGCATCCACCACCCTTTCTGTGAAGAAGTGTTTTCTTTAGATTTCCCCTAATTCCACCCCCTCTAGCTTCATCACATGGCCCCTTGTTCTTGTGCATCTTTTTCTCTGAAAAAGGCTTCCCTCTTGAACCTTATTTATACCCTTGAGGTATTTGAAAGTCTCTATGATATCTCTCCTCTCACTCCTGTCCTCCAGTCTGTACATACTGAGGTCAGTCCTTCGGTCTCTCCTCATAGGGCTTTTGATCCAGATCCCGCACCATCGTAGCTGGCCTCCACTGGACTACCTCAACTCTATCTATGTCTTTTTGGAGATAAGGATGCCAGAACTCGACACAATATTCTAGGTGGGGTCTCACCAGAGACTGACACAGAGGTATCACCACCTCCCTCTTTCTGATGCTGATACCCCTCCCTATGTACCCTTACATCCCACTGGCTCTCCCCACTGCTTTGTCACACTGTTGCAATAAAGTGGACACTCCGGGGTGGGGGCATTTTTATAAAATAAAAAAGAAGAAAAAAAGTTTTCCACCCTCCCGGAGTGTCCACTCCATTGCAGATTTCTGTGTCATCTGCAAAAAGGCATACTTTCCCTTCTAGTTCCTCTGCAATGTCGCTTATAAAGATATTAAAGAGGACTGGTTCCATACATACAGATAATCTTCTACCTACTGTACCTACTTGCAAATGATCTGGTTTCTCCATTGAAGCTATTATTTGAGTCATGTCTTGTAAAAGATTTTTTGTCCCAAAAGAATGGAAATTAGTTAATGTCATATCTATTCACAAAAAGGGTCTGAAATCTGACTGGTCGAATTATGGACCTATCAGCCTCATCTCACCTATATGTAAAATCTTTGAAAGTTTGGTTAAGGACATTCTATCACCTATCCTTAATTTCAATACTGAACAACATGGTATCACAAAAGATAGAGGCTGTTTGACAAATCTGATGTGTTTTATGAAGAGATTAGTCAACTACTGGATAATAGAACACAGTGCGATGTTGTTTTTATATACTTTAGCAAAGCCTTTGACGTCATGCCTCACTGGACCCTAAAAATCAAACTACTAAACCTAAATATCAATAAATATATTATTAACTGGATCTGTACTTGGCTTTGAAGGATGAACACAAAGAGTCATAATTAATGGGCAGTTATCTGATGTAGGCCTTGTTACCAGTGGGGTATCCCAGGGCTCAGTGCTTGGACCATGTCTTTTCCAAACATTTATCTCTGATCTCACGAAGAGTTGTCTTTCTACATCTATTAAATATGCAGATGACATTAAAATCGAAGGGCCAAGTGCTACTGTTGGTGACATTAGCATTATTCAATGTGACCTGGACATAATCACTGCATCAATCAATCAATCAAAACTTTATTTATAAAAAGGCACCTTTCTAAAAAACCAAGGCACCTGTACATTACATAATAAGACAATATTAATAAAAACAATAAAATTAACCACACTAATAATACTTAAAAATCATTATATGCTTGTTTAAAAAGATATGTTTTAAGTGCTCACTTAAAAGTTTCAACGGTCGGGCAATCTCTTACCTGACGAGGTAGAGAATTCCACAGGGTCGGGGCACAAAACTAAAGATCTGGCCCCGGAGGTCTTCAAACGAACCCTGGGAATCTCTAGCAATCCCTCGTCAGTGGATCAGAGAGAGTGGGGGGACAGTAGGGATGAAGAAGATCTTTCAGGTAGCTAGGTCCCTGATCATGTAGGGCCTTATAGGTCAGCAAACCGACCTTGAAGGTGATACGTCAGCATATTGGCAGCCAGTGCAGTCCGCGAAGCACAAGCGTTATATGACTGGTCCTTGAAGAACCAGCCAATAGTCTGGTTTCCGTGTTCTGCACTAGCTGCAAGTGGCGAATATCAACCTCCGGTAGCCCAAGATACAGGGAATTGCAGTCGTCAAGACGGGAGGTATCGAAGGCGTGGACCAAAGTAGGGAGATCATCGGGAGGAATCAGGTGCTTAACCCGGGCAATGTTCCTCAGGTGGTAAAAAGAGGCTTTGACAACTGCCAACACCTGTGCTTTAAGTGTCAAACAGCTTTCAAAAACAATGCCCAGATTTCGCACCCGGTCTGAGGTAGTTAGCTGGACAGCCCCGAGCCACAAGCCCGAGGGAGATCCAGCCAACAAACTTGCCTCCCGGTGACCTGGGTCCATGACCAACACCTCAGTTTTTCTTGGATTCAACCGCAGCCAACTCACATTCATCCAGTCCTGGATTTCAGCAAGACAGTTATTAAAAACCGAGAGAACGGCATCTTGGCCAGGTACAAGGGACATGTATAGTTCAGTATCATCTGCATAGCAGTGAAAACTCAAACCGTACTGCCTAATGATTGATCCCAACAGCAGCATGTACACCGCAAACAACATGGGTGCCAAAATGGAGCCCTGCGGTACCCCACAGGATGGGGGAGTGATGTCGAGGAAAAAATCCCAGACAGCACCCTCTGAGTCCTACCCTTGAGGAAAGATCGAAACCAACTGAGGACTGTACCAGACAGCCCACAGATAAACCGCAGGCATTCCAACAGCACACCATGGTCCACTGTGTCAAATGCTGCAGAGAGATCAAGAAGGTCCAAGATAGAACAGGTCCTTCGATCTCTCGCTATTGGGAGATCATTTAGTACCCGGACCAGAGCCGTTTCGGTACTGTGTCTCTTCCTAAATCCGGACTGGAGAGAATCATAGACATCGTGGCTGGTTAAATGATCATCCAACTGCGTCACGACCACCTTCTCAATAACCTTTCCCACAAAGGGTAGGTTAGAGATGGGTCTATAATTAGCCAGACAGTCCGGGTCCAAGGAGGGCTACTTAAGAAGGGACTGAACCAAAACCTCCTTCAGAGGATTTGGAAAATTCCCCCTCTCCAAAGACCTCCAGACTATCTCAGCCAAAACTGGACCGATTTTATCTACACAGCCCACTAGGAGATGTGTAGGGCTCGGATCCAGACCACAATTAGTCGGACGCAATAATTGGATGACCATCACAATGTCATTGATTGTGGGAAGGCTGAAGTCGGACCACACAAAACCGGTGTCCGACATCTCCTGTTGACCATCACTACTCCCGCTAGAGAGGGTCAGGCGGATGTCAGACCTGATTTTGGCAACCTTATCTGAAAAGAATTGAGCAAGCTCCTCACACCATTCTTGAGAAAAGGCTCTTCTGGGCTGGAGACAGATTGGATTGCACAATCTGTCCATGGTCCAGAAAAGCTGAGCTGGTCTATTCTGAGCAGCAGCAATCTCTCTGGACAGGAATTCTGCCTTCTTATGAGAGATTGCTGATTGATAAACCACATAATGGTCCATCAATCTAAGTCTGTCACAATCCAAGCCCGACCTCCGCCAACATCTCTCTAATCTTCGTCCAGCTCTCCTCAACTCCCTTAGAGTCTCATCAAACCAAGAAGACCTAGGACGAAGAGTGAGAGGACGTACACAAACAGGTGCAATGGAATCCAGGGACCCTGTCACTGCCTTATTATAGGCAAGTACCAAGTCCCCTGGATCCATGCAATCACTCGGAAAACCCGATAGGTCCAGCACCACCATCAGGCCATCTGGGGAAAGACCCCTCAAAGGGCGGTACCGTACCATCTCCATAGGAGCTGGTCTACTAGGGGTGTCCTCAAAACTGAACCCAATGGAATGATGGTCAGACCATCCGACTGGTTCCACCACCAAATCAGATATCTCCATCCCCAGTAGGAACACCAAGTCCAATAAATGACCTCCAATATGGGTCGGGGAGGAAATAATCTGTGTGAAGCCCAGTGAAATCATTAACTGGAGGAAGTCTTGACCAAACTGCGAGAGCTCATCATCGACCCAGGCATTGAAATCCCCCAGAACCAACCATCTGGGGGATCCCAATGTCAGGTCGACAATGAAGTCTGTGACTTCCTGCAGGAAAACATTCCCATCACCTGGTGGACAGTAGATGAGAAGAATCCTGCTCCCCACACTCTTGCCCATAATACATTCAAAGGAGTAATACTCACTGGTACTTCCACTAGGCCCAGTTCTGATCTAAAACAGATGGCAACACCCTCACCCTTGCGATCCATCCTAGGGCGGTGTATCACCGAGCACCCGGCTGGAATTGCTGAAGCCAAAACCGGGCCAGCATTTTCATCCAGCCAGGTCTCGGTGATGCACGCCAGGTCAGATGTTCCAACAAGATCCACTATAATAGCGGTCTTGTTTTTAATGGACCTTGCATTGCATAACACCACCCGAGTAGGATGATCATCCGAGGATGACTGTGCTACCTGCTGACTACCAGCAGAACCCTTGGGTATGGGAACCAGCCAGGAGAACCCCTTTTCTGGACCCATTTCGCCCCAGGGTGTCTCCTTGTCCCCACTATCCCTATCTGCCCACTCCTCTCCAGCCCCTCTCCAGGCCCAGCCCTTGTCCTCACCCTTTTCCTGGTAATCCCCAGAGCCCTACATCATCTATATACCTCTGGTGACAGGGGAGGACAAAAAAATGGACAGAGGTCTCTGAGCCTGGAGGGGGGAGTAATACCCGACTGTCTTAATACCATCTCAACACATATTTACTGTGTTAACTAAATCCAAGAAACAATCCCAAATTGCAAATTAAACCTAAATCTAAACCCAAATAAATAATAAAAAGGAAGACCATAAAATCAAATAAATACCCCCTACACCTACCCAAACAAAAGAAAAAAAGAAATATAAATACAAAATAACTTAAATCAAGAGTATGAAATTTATAATGAAATGTAAAACAAAACAATTCTTTCTTCAGCCAATCAAGGCCCTCTCACAGCCTAAGGAGGCCAATGGAGTACAGGTACTCTCACTTCCTGAGCCCAAAGAACCTTTTACTTTCAAATTATCATTCCAGCCCCCGAGCACTCTCACTACCAGGGGGACCAGGAAGGCACTCTCACTGCCAGTCAGATGTAAGAATAAAATTATTTCCTTTGTCTTAAAGTCTTAAATGGGATGTTTAAAAAGGACTGGTCTCAGTACAAGTTAAAATCAGAGGATACAGAAAATCCTGAAAGATGGGTCCAGTATATACACTAGCAGACCAATAACAGTGAGACCCCACCACACCCAAAAGACCCTAATCAGACTACACCACAGAACCCACAGCCACAGATACCCAGAGGCCAGACTAAAAAGGCCAACCTCGGGATACCTTAAGGTACCCCAAAGCCTCTAGCTCCCCAGAGGCAAAATGAGGCAACTCCTGCTCGGTCCCAGGCAGCGCAGTCCACGATCACCCAGGCACAAAATGGGGGGTAGCAGCCTCCATCAACTAATAACCCTGCAAGGCCTGCTTCCCCAAATTAAATGCTGAGCACTCCACATAAAAAAGTGTATAGTCAGAAAAAATGATAAGATCCCAAAGACGGAGGGCAACCGATCAATGAATCGGATCCCCCCACTCACAGTACTTTGGAGCAGAAACAGCAGTTCAATCGATCAGCTTCCTGGCCCTTCAGTCCCAGACAACCCTGTCAGGCCCTCCGATCATTAACAGTCCAACAGATGATAATCCAGATGACAGAAGTCAGAAATAGATCCAACGAATCGAGTGACACCAGTCCAAAAAATGAAGCTTCAAACTCCACGATCAACACACGGCAAAAATCTGCAGGAAATATTAAATCCAGTCAACTGAGCCCACAGACGACAATGGATAGAACTCAGGTGGAAAACAGCAGCTCCAAAATACACCCCACAGGAGCCAGGAAATCCCACTGGCAGCGCCTGCAAGCTCAGCACACTCTCCCGCCACATCGCTGAGGGCAGGAAGACACAATACACAACTCAGGATAATGCCAGCGATATCACTTGCCAACTCAGCCTATTCCTTCGTTGTACTAGCTGTACCTGTTCTCTGAACCCTCGCTCCAGCACCAAAGAGAGCTCGGAACTGCGAAAACTGATTTGTTCAATCGATGGAGATTTAAAAAGTACTACTAAAAATAAAAGCACAGTAAACAAAATAAAATAAAACGCAGGGAAAACGCAGAGAAAAAAGTAAGGAAGCACAAACACGAACAATAAAGAAGCACAAACACAAACTAAACAGCCGACAGCAAGCCCAGCCCGTCGGCCATCTTTCCTCTCCAGGTAGATAGATAGGATATGATGCTAAATAATAATAAATGCAAGGTTATGCACTTGGGTTTACAGAATCCCAAAACATCATATGTTTTAGGGAGATTTATCCTATTAACCACTACTGATGAAAAGGATCTGGGAGTGTTGGTTTCTAAAAATCTGGAATATGTCCATCTTACTGGTTCCATCATATTAATGATGCGGTTAACAAGACAAATAAAATTATTTGGTCTAGTAGACATAATATAACAACTAGAGACCCTAGGGTGATGATGCCACTGTTTGGGGCCTATACACAGTCCCATCTGTAGTATGTGTCATAGCTCTGGTGCCCCAATAAAAATCAAATATTAATTAATTAGAAAGAGTGCAGCGTAATTATACTAAACATTTAAAAGGAATGCATAATCTATCATATGAAAATCGACTAAAAAGACAACCTTATAACACTCCGCTTAAGAGGGAATTTACTATTTCTGTATGACATAATCCAGGATCCCGCGCTAATGACTGAACTAGGATTACAATTTAAAAACAACAAATATGATATCAGAGGTCATCCACTTCAATTATCTGGTAAATACTTCAATTATCATATTAGGAAATTCTTCTTCTCATTGAGGATCATCAGTTCATTGAATGAGCTACCACTCAATGTTATTACAAGCAGAAGCAAAACAGAATTTAAAGCACGGTTGGATGCCTACTTGGACACACCTTAAATATTATGAATATTGAGTAGTATGGGAGCATTTATGGGCCTTCGGCTTTCTAGCTCTATCAACACCTTAGTATGAACCTTAGTAGTAGTACAATTAGAAAAAGTGAAAAGACACAATACTTCAGCTATAGGAAGTAACAGTTCACTAGTAAGTTAGTATTTATTTGGGAAGTTATTACCTTGTTTGTGGAGGTCAAATACTTCCAAAAAAAATTGAAGCTTGGCTGCAGACTGTACCAGCATGCCTACCAAACTGACCAGACTCAACTCGTGTCAGCCTAAAGAAGCTGCACACAGATGATTTACAGTCTGAGAGCATTAGCATGACAGATGCTGCTGGTGGAGGGGAGTAGATAACCAGTTATTAGGCTTCAGTGGTCACAAGCTCACGCAGACTGCAGTACCTAACTAGGTGGCCAGAATGTCTCCTTCCAACTTCAAGCATCTATAATTTAAACCTTGGTCATGTTGCCTCTCAGCGGAGCTATTCTAGATCAATAAATAGTTGAACATGCAAATTAAAAAAAAAATACCAAAAAAAAAAGTATTGAAAGGTACTATTTTTGAATCAGTAAGCCAGAGTCAAACAATGTTCCATGGTAAAAATACAAGTTCATAAGGCCGTGGCTCATTATGAACTCGCCACCACGATGTCAGTGGTGGTATTTATATTTCATTTCTCCCATATAATCATCCAATCATCTTTTAAAGCACTCCACAGTGTCACTTACAACAACATATTCTGGTAATGCGTTCCATATTGGTGGTGCCTTTTGAGTGAAAAACCTCTGTCTCTTTTGAGTTTTATTAACAGGGCACATCATTTTGTCCTTATGTGATCTAGTATTATTTCAGCCATCTAGTTTCTTAAGACATATAATATCTAATGTTTCCCCTTCATGCATTGTATTATATATGTATTTGAGATCTCCTCTTAACAGTCTGTACTGATGTGAGTACAGATTTAATGATTTTAATCTATCTTTATATGTAAAGTTTGCCAGGTCTTTTATTCTCTTGTTAGTCTTTCTCTGTACCTTTTCAGCCATGCACAAACTTCTCACTGTATTTGGTGCACAAAAGGGAGCACAGTACTCCAAGTGGGGCCTAACAAGACTTGTATATAACGACATCAGTACCTCAGCTTTTTTACTTTTAATGTGTCTGTGTATACATTCCAGAATTGAATAACATTTCTTGACAGTTTTTTTGTATGTATGTCAAATTTTAGATCATTAGTAATAATTACTCCCAAATCTCTTTCCTCTGTAGTTGTTTGAAGTATTGCATCATTCAAAGTATAATTAGCCCTCATGTTATTCTTACCAAGGTGCATCACCTTGCACTTGGACATATTAAATGTAATTTCATACTCTCTCTGGCCCATATGCCTATATTATTTATACAATCTTGGAACCTCTCAACTGATTCTTGGTTATTAACTATGCATCCGATTTTGCAATCGTCTGCATATTTACCAATCCAGACATGATCAGTAGTCTGCATGGTTGACACTAGGATATTAAATAACAATGGGCCCAATACAGAACTCTGTGGCACACCGCTTGTCACTGGGGCTCAATATGATTCATGCCCTCTTAATACAACCCATTGCTCCCTACCATTTAACCACAAAGAAATCCAACTAATAATGTGCTCGCTCAATTTTATTTTAAGCAGATATTCAAGTAAGATTTTATGCAACACTGTTTCAAATGCCTTGGCGTAGACCAAAAAAATTACATCCACAGACATTCCCACATCTAGGGCTTCACTAACTGGTTCAAAGAATCCAATCAAATTTGTCAGGCATGATCTGCCAGGTGTAAAACCATGCTGAGATATGTCATGATTAACAGTATTGGTTATATGTTCTTTAATTCTAGTTTGAATTATTCTCTCCATCATATTACCAATTACAGAGGTAAGACTGATGGGTCTATAGTTCCCCACATTCTGTTTACATCCTCCCTTGTGTATAGGTACCACATTTGCCCATCTCCAATCCTTTATAGTACATCCATTTTTTAAGGATGTGTTAAATAACACTGTCAACAGGCCAGCCAATTCATTAACCATTTTTTTTAGAAATTTAGGGGCTACCCCATCAGGTCCTAGTGTTGAGTCGATTTTTAAATTTGCAATTATATCCTTCACTTCTTTTACAGTTACTAACTTCAATATTTCTTTAGTATTCATTTTTTCTATATCAATGCACTCCTTAGGAAGAAATACATCTGTAAAGTATGTATTTAATTCTTTAACCATGTCATTTTCTTCACTATTGTATATTTTATTTTTAAGGGTCCTATACTGTTCTGATTACCCCTTAGCGATCCTA
Source organism: Neoceratodus forsteri (assembly GCA_016271365.2). Classification (NCBI taxonomy): domain Eukaryota; kingdom Metazoa; phylum Chordata; order Ceratodontiformes; family Ceratodontidae; genus Neoceratodus; species Neoceratodus forsteri. Next base: position 456,439,377 of record CM057453.1, on the reverse strand, counting down.
TATAATTAAAGAAACCTTTTCTATTATGTTTGGAATCTGTTGCTAACTTAATCTCAAGTTCCTGTTTCTTTTTCCTTATCAGAATTTTAGTTTTATGTACCAGCTTTTTATATGAAATCAAATGATTTATATTCTGGGATTTCTTATATTTTCTGTACATCCTGGCCCAGATATTCAAACTGCTCCCAAAATGTGCGCAACAACAGGAGCAAGCACAATTCAATTACGCATATGCGCAACAGACGCGATATTCAAACATGGAGCAAAACAAATTGCGCAAGCAGCCAACGTCTGAATATCGCACAAACTGCCCCAAGCGCAACCAGGAAGGGGAAGCTGAGCAGAAGGTTGCGCCATAGCCAACAAGGCCAGCCCAGCTGAGCAGTCCAGAGGTGCCATAGCCAAGCAGGGCCCCTCCCCCAGCAGAGCAATGGAACTGCACAACCAGGGAGGCAGGCTGGGGCCCACGGCCAGCCATGCCACACATGGCACAGGAACACACTGCAGAACCAACAAGACACCTGCACACCCAAGCACAGCATCACTGGGGTGGACGGATGATCTACTGGCCCATGGGGACAAGCCAACAAAAGCACAGCAGGGCCATGGCGCTCAGCACAACCACTGGCAGGCTGAGACTGATCCACAGGGGTTGACAATCACAGTGCACATCAGCCCCATGTGCACCACATACACCGTGACCCCAAGACACCACCCATGTGCAGTGACTGGCACTGCAGGAAACACCATGCATCCCCAGCACACGTCAACCTCGTGTAGCAGAGAACCATACAAGCCAGACCCACCCTGTGCACCCAGCAGTTGGTGGCAGCAGATGGCAAGACCAACAGAAAGTCACTGCCACACTGGAGACACCTCCCCATGCACACACACACACACACACACACACACACACACACACCCAGGACCATACCACCCCAGATGGCATGCACACCACTGCAACTGAGCAACCATAGCCAGCTGCAAATCAGAGACCAACACAGTATTCATATCAAAATATATATATATTAGAAAATGTAAAGTACAAAATGAACAACAACAAACTATATACAAGAGGGGGTAGGGGTACAAGGTAGGGGTGGGCAAAGGTAGGATGAACAACTTGGAGAGGAAGGCAGGGTGGGAGGGATGGGTGAAGTGGGAAGGAAGCCAGCCTAAGGCCTAGCAGGTTGGTCCTCGCTGCCTGGTGCTGTTGTGCCTGGCTGTGCCTCCTCCGTGAGCCATGGCGCTGTATATCCTGGAGGATGGTCCTGTTTCCATGGACACCCGGGTCAGCTGTTGCAGTGCCCACTCAATTCTGTGGAGCACAATGAGGCCTAGGAAAAGGGAACACAGTCAATGGCTGTGACTGACCACAACCCTGAACACCACCCAACCTGCAAGCCATATAGCCCAATGTCCCGCACCTGTGATGGTATGCACCCACCCACAGTGACCATGCACATGGCAAGCCCAACCAGGCGGCACCAGCTATGTGCACCACTGCACACACACACTGCCCATGTCCATCACAGCACAAACAAGGCTGTCAAGTGACGTGGCAATGTGGTGCAATGCCAGTTCCACAGCCATGTGCCCAGTGCATGCATGGACCACCAGTGACGCACACACAGACGTGCAGTGACACTGGACAGTGATGAATGTCACCTGTGTCGTGCATGGTTGTGTTGTGCATGGCTGGTGGTCATGCCACCCTCCAGCATGCAATAGCATCCATGATGTAATGATACTCACACTCCAAAGCAGCTGTGGCTGCTGCTGCTGGCCCACCCTCACAGCACCACCGACCACCACGGGGCCCTGCCACGGCCTCCTCATCCCGTGCCTGCATCCTCCTGCCTGGCCTGTGGGAGACAAATGTTGAGAAAAACATCAGTGTGACTCCAAAGCAGACTGCCCCTGCCCCAGTGAGAGTGCCTGCACACAGCCAGCCCGTGCATCTCACACCTGCACACACTGACACAGCCAACCCTGTCAGAGCCATCACCCATGCACAGCCACCAAAACACACTCACACCCCTATGGAGAATACAGGTGCATAGATGGTACACCCACCTGGCCTAGGCACAACGCCCCTCCTGGCACGTGACCATAGCCTCTCATGCAAGTCTGGCTCCCTCTTGCGGAGGTCACTGTACCTGTGCCGGCACTGCTCGGCAGACCGGCGCCGCCCAGTGACCCCCACCAGGTCATTGGCTACTTGCAGCCAGACCTGGGTTCGAGCCATGGTGAGGGGCTCCTCCCCATACAGTGCCCCATAGTGGGGCTCTACCAGGGCCACCAGGTTGGCCACCTCCACCGGGCTCCATTGGAGTGCCCTCCTGCGTGCCATTGTTCCAACTTTACAGCAGGCAATATGGCGCCCGCAACACGTATTACGTGGAAATGTTTAGCAATAGGCCACCATAGGTTCAATACGGCTGTTCGTACAGCGCCATCGGTCCACATAGCGCTGTCACCAGACAGCGCAATAGGGCCGTACACATGGCAGCCCAACAACGCCAGGGGGCAAAGGTCGGACACCAGGTCAGGGGTCTATGATGCAAGGCCACGCACAGCGCCATCTGACGTCTATGCATCCTGCACGACCGACTACCTGCGTGCCAGTGCCACAGTGGACTATTGCACAGTAGTGCCACAGCGCCATATAGTGCCCAGTGCTGTAGCGCCACTGGCACAATGGTGGCCATGGTCTGAATTGCCGATCGCGCACAGCACATCAGCGCAGCAGATGCCTGCGTAAGCTACCTGGGCATGCGCAATGCAGTGTACCGCACAGTCGCAGATCTGCGTTATTGGCTCAGCTGGCTCAACCGTATTGTGAAAAGCGCAATGGCGCGATATCCAGCCGACACATGCAGATCATCTGATCAGCCATTCAAAGGTGCAGTGGTGCAATTTTCATCTCATTATAGTTGCTCCACTCCTAATTTGCATGCATTGCGCTATAAAAGTGCAACAGTGGGCTGCGCTGGCCAGATTCGGTTACTGCAGGTGAGAGGTGAGTTGCATGCTGTGGGATGTTCTGGACAATGGGCATGTGATAACGCTGTAGACTGCACAGTGTAAGGTGTCCACTTCCACCCATACGGATCGCCATGACCGAGCAGAGCCAAGGTGAGGATGGTGGGCGAAGGAGGAGGAGGAGGCCCAACTTCACCACGGCAGAGACTGAGACCCTCTTCCAGACCTACCTGGAGGAGGAGGCACTACTGAGTGGATGGCGGGGCACCCCTCAGGCCCATGCGGCTGCATGGGAGGGGTGGCCCGGGCAGTGAACCTGCATGGAAGCCACCAGCGCTCCGTGCAGGAATGCAAAAAGAAGATTGGGACAGACCGCAGGAGGGTGAAGGAGAAGGTGGCAGCCCTCAGGGCGGCACATGCTGGCACTGGCGGGGCCAGCCAGCGGTGGTGGAGCTGACCCCGGCTGAGGACCAACTGGCTGCATCAATGCAGCGCAGTGCTATTGAGGGCATACCAGGAGGTGGATTCCAGACAGGTGGAAGCCTATCACTGCACGGTATGACATGGTGGTGGTGTTGGTGGGGGGGGAAGGTTGTTCACATGCACTCACATGTCCTCTCTTTCTGTTACAGATCCTGTTCATCTTCAGCGGATGGTGGTGGTGGGTCCAGGCAGTGAGGATGACCTGCTGGACATGGAGGAGGGTCCATCCACCTCTGTCATCAGCCAGCATGCATTGCACCAGCATGCACGCTGGGCTGCCAACTCTGGTGTCGGTGAGTCGGGTGTGGGGTGCACAGCCTGTGTCTCAGCAGTCTGGCATGCAAGCATGCCAGCACGCTGTGACTGTGGCTGTAGCATGTACCTGCACCATTGATGATGCAAGGACTGCAATGGGCAGTGACATGTGTGTGTCCCATGGCGGACACAGCAGGCCAACACGTGCCCCTGGGCCTTGCTGGTTCCAACAATGTGCCAGCATGTCGGCACAGTCCCAGGCTGTGCCTGTCAGCACCAGTGGGGCAGCACGGTGGCTGTGCAGGTGTCTGGCACTGTTGTGGCCACAGCGGTGGAGCGAATGGTCCCTGGGGCACAGCGGTTGGAGGGGCAGCAGCAGTCACCCACCAGGTCTGGGGGTACAGTGTCCAGCAGTGGCACATGCCCGCCGCCCTTTGATATGCCCATTCCTGGTCCTGGCGAACAACGCCCACCCTCAAGGGGTGTTGTGCATCAGGACCTTCCACCCCCTGGGGGACAGGATGCCATTGTGGCAGAGTACCCATTGGACGAGCACACATGCCTGCTGCGGGAATCAGTACAGCAGCAAAGGCGGGTTGCAACGTCTGTGGAGGCACTGTGTGCGGCTATGGAGCGGCACAGCAGGGAGTGTGCTCTGGACCGTGCAGAGATGGTCCATATGCGGATGGATGTGACCGCCGCCATTGACAGGCAGACCCAGGCATTGGTCGCTGTCGTGGCTGCATTGGCACACATGCAGGTGCTCCTGTACCGCGCACCCACACAGTCGCTCTCACTCCCGTTCCGGCATCGTGCGACACCAGGCCTGTCAACACGGGTTCTGCTGTGGGCATCCCAAGCACCCCTGGTGCAGGTATGTTTGGCATCCTACAGACCCCACTGCGGACAAGGTCGCGATCGCACAGTGGGACCCCTGGTGGTCCATCGGTGCCACCCCATGTGACCCCTGCTCAGCCTGCCAGTGCTGTTGGGTCACGGCGGGGCCGCCCACGCATCCGCGGTGGCTGTGGAATGGTGCAACATGACTGACCTGTCTCCCAGTGCGGGCCCTGTCTGCTGCTGCCCTGTGTGCACTGTGCGTCATGGTGGGCAGTGCACTGGTGGCTGCCCTGCCCATCACACTGACATACGGACCACCTGCACACCATCCCGACTGCTGTCCACAGGTGTGTGTGCATGATGATGCCTGCATTGTACTGTACACCAAGGTGCAAGGGTGCCCAGCATCTGACACACGTGCTTGGACAGTACAGGTGGTGGGTGTGGTCTGTGGATCTGTGTGTTTGCCATGTCTGTTCCTGCTCTGCTGTGCACCTGCCCATGCACGCTTTGTGCCTGGTGTGTTTGTGTGTGTGTGTCCATATGACTGTCGCCCTCCTGATGGTGTGTTTGTGTGTCTGGTCCCTTCCACCCCCCTTGCCGTCATGCACCCCTGGTGTGTTACTCTGTGTGCCTGTGGGTTGCGCCAGGACAGTGTTGTTTGCACATGGCCCCTTGATTTACCTGTGTTGTGCATAATGCTCCTCCATGATGGTGTCCCGGTGCAGCTGGGCCTGCCAGATCAGTCGGGGGTCCCGCCGTCCAAGGGGGGGCTGCTCATCACCATCAACACCGGCGCCGCTGGCGTCCCCATCGCTGTCCCCCTCTTCAACCTGTACGGCTATCCCACAGTCATTGGCCATGTTGTGCAGGATACAACAGGCCAGGAATATCTCACAAGCCTTTGAGGGGGCTGTACTGTAGGGCACCGCCGGAGGTGTCTAGGCATCGGAAGCGTGCCTTGAGCATCCCAAACACCCGCTCAATGATGTTGCATGTGGCGGCATGTGCCTCATTATAGCGTTGCTGCGATGGGGTCATGGGGCGCCGGTATGGTGTGAGCAGCCAGGGACGGAGTGGGTATCCGCTGTCACCTGTGTGGAGATAGTGGAAATCAGTCTCATGTTCAGGTCCATATTGCCCATATCTCTGTGTGCCACTACCATGGCACCGGTGGCATTCCCACCCTTGCCCTGAGTTTGCATTTCCTACATGCATACTCACCCACTAGATGGCCTGTGGGGATGTCCCCACTCTCGAATCGATGGCACAGTGCGGACTGATGCCATATAAAGGCATCATGTGCTCCGCCAGGGTGTGTGGCACAGACATTGATTATACGCCCAGTGGCATCACACACCACCTGGCAGTTGACACTGGGGAAGCCCTTTCTATTCCTGTATGCGGTCCCATCGGGGCCAGGTGGCGTGTGAATGGCCACATGGGTGCAGTCTATAGCCCCTAGCATGCCAGGCATACGTGCTACCTGTGGAACGCCTGCATGTTTGCTGTACGCTCTGCCGCGGTGCTGGGGAAATGGATGTGCTCCGCAGCACATGGCAGCAGTGCGCTGAGGAATGGGTGAGGATGCGTGACGTGGCCGACTGTGTGTGATGCCTGTGGTGTCCCCTGTTGGCCTCTGGAAGGTGCCCATGGCGAGCTGGCACATGCAGGCTGTCACCTTGGTCTCCACTGACAGAGCATGACTCCGTCATGAGGTGTCTGCATCACATCACTGCACAGCTCACAGAGCCACCTCAGTATTGCCCTGTTCAGGGGTACCGGCCTACGATCTCTACATCTGTGTACAACTCAAAGCTGATGCGGGCATGGTACTGCCTGTTGGGGCGATCACCGACGGGCCATCCACGGCCACTTCCCTGCACCTGCATTCTCACCCCTCATTACAGCTTCCATGTGAAGCTGCCACTGTCCATCTTCCTGGCTTGTGCCCACCCCCGGCTGATGTTGCTCTGTTACCCCGCTGTCCTGACTGCTACCCCCGCTGGCCTCTGCAGCCTATGGCCCCACTGCTTCCCTTGCCTGCCCTGGCCTGTCACTGTCTGTCTTTCTCTCTCTCTTCCCCTTGGCATCCCTGTGGCGTTCTTGCGCCACTTCCTTGAAAACCTTTTTAGTTTGGCTCATTTTCCGGCTGGGCGCAACTTCCGCTGGTCCACTGTTGCGCGTGCATAGATCTTTGGATATCGCATTACGCTCTTTATGCATGGATCCACCCCTTGAGTTGCGCATGCCGTCATTTGCATTAGCTGTTGCTCAGCATGTTTTCGGTGGGCGCAACTGCCTCCTGCTGAATATCGCAGAATGGCGCACTTTTGGACTTGCACAGGCGCAACCCTATTGCGCATGGCGCAACCCTTTTGAATATCCCACCCCCTGTGTTTTTTTATTTATAATATTTTTTACTTCATTCATCCACCATAAAGGAATTATTTTTCTTCTATTATTATATTTAATTTTTAGGGTTACCTAAGTTTTTATACAGTATGATATCCTGGTGTTAATTATATCCCATTGTTCCTGAAGATTTTGACAGCTATCTAATTCTTGAGCCCAGTTCCAACTTTTCAGATAATATTTAATACTATCATAGTCAGCTTTATTATAACCTTGTATTTTTGTTATTCCATTATTATTACTTTTAACAAATGCATTTACCTTAAACTGTATCATGTTGTCATCACTATCTGCTAATGGGGGTAATACTTCCGGTTCTGTCTCTAAGTTTTTAATATTAGTCAGAATTAAATCCAATGTATTATTTTCCCTAGTTGGTTTCTGGACTATTTGTTCAAGACTTTGTTGAAGTGTAAATTCTAGGAACCTATTTTCAATATTTCCTGCAGCCTCAAGTGATGTCCACTTAATGTTGGGAAAATTAAAGTCCCCCATAAGGATATAGTCATTAGACATTTCCATACTTTAAATTTCATTAAGAAAAGACATGTTTCCCTGTAAATCTAAACTAGGGGATCTGTAGCCTAATCCCAAAGTTAATATTTTATTGTTTGTATTAAGATCAACCCACAGAACTTCTGTATCATCATCCTTTAGTTGTCTAATTTCAGATTTTATGCTTTCTAATACATATAGTGCAATACCGCCACCTTTTTTGTATTTTCTACTTTTAATAAATGTTGTGTATCCCGGGATATCAGTGCCCCAGGGATATCAGTGCCCCAGTCATTGCTTGTATACCATGTTTCTCATATTGCACACACATGTATGTGTTTACTTTTGAATATATATCTCAATTCATCCATTTTGTTAAGTAGGCTCCTAGCATTAAGTAATAGTATATTTATTTCTTTTAGTGATTCTTGTTTATGTGCATTATTTCTTGTAATAATTTGTTTGACATGTACACTTTTTATACCAGTACTTATTTTATCACCTACAAGGACCCTCCAACCCCGTCTTCAAGTTTAAATAATTTGAGATGTGTGTTCTCAGATGCATGCCTAATCTTTGTCTTTCCTTATTAGTAAAATGCAAACCATCTCTACAAAACTATTCAAAATTATCATTGAATTCTTCCCAATGCGTTATGTATCCTACCCCTTGTCTCAAACTCCACAATTTTAACCAATTATTTACCCTATTTAATTTATTACTTGCTCTTGGCTTGCTCTAGGTATTGGCAAAATTTCAGAAAAAGTGAAATCACAACCCAATACATCTAATTTTGTTAGTCATATGCACACATTCTTGTTTTATCTGATGTTCTGTTTGAGAAAATATATTATTGGCCCCAGCATGGATTATGACTAAAGAATTTAGTGCCTCATGTTTTAATATTTCATTTGTCATTTTGTTAATATCTGACACTCTAAAACATGATAAAGTTCTTGTTGCTTTACCTTCATCACATATTGCTCTATCTAATCCTTTTACCAGTGAATCACCCAAGACAAATATTTGTTTTTTTCATAAAGGCTTATTTCCTAAATCCGTATTTTCCATAACCCTTGGAGCATCCTCACTATCCAATTGTATATTTATATCATCCGTTTGCTCAGTAGTATCTATTTCTGGTTCAAGGATAATCAATGATGAAGTGGAGCTTACTTCTGTTTGACTTTGGCCTAAATGTTTTGTAGCAGTTTGCTCACTTTGTATATCATTGGTATTAATACTAAATACATCGTGATGAGCTAAGGGATCAAAGGTATTATGTAGGGAGATATCAAAAGTATCAGTTTTCTTCCCTTTTCTCCTTTTAGTAACCTTAGAACTTTGTACCATCCTCTGTATCATTAACTACTTCTTCATCTCTAGTTCTTTTTCTATTACAAGGTTTTTGTTTTGCAAGTGTACCTTTTTTTCTTTCTTTATGGTTTGTAGTCAGTGTTATTGAATTGACTGGTTCATTTACATAATCAGTTGTGTGCTCTTTAAATCTATGGGCCATTTCTTTTTGACTTTTTTCTAATTCAATTAATCTTAAATTAAACTCATTTACCACTGCCATAAGCTCTATATTCTCTTTGCACTTTGCACATGTGTATTGCTCATTACACATAAGTTCAGGATCTATCTTATACATTAAGCATAAATCACACCTCAAGCCAATTTTACCTTCAACGGTTGTAATTCTACCCTCCATTTCTTATATTATAATTCCCCCCCTTTTTTTTTGTCTTGTTTGTTTTCTGGTATAACTCACACCCACAGTTAGTTGGAGGGAAGATGATTCAGAGGAAACGTGAGGAAGAATTTCTTTACAGAATGGGTGATGGACAAGTGGAACACCCTGCCAGAGGAAGTGGCGGGGGATGAAACAATCACAGGATTTAAGAATGCATGGAATAGACATAAAGGAATTCTGGAGGTCAGGGGTAAGGGGCAACAGACTTCTAGGAAAACATAAACTGAACTTACAAGCTCAAATGGGCAGACTGGGTGGGCCATAGGCCCTTATCTGCCAACACTGTCTATGTATCTATGTATCTACCCTATAGTTCTTTATATTATTTACTGCTTTAAGGACTAAACTGTGAAACAGATGGTCAAAGGTTTAGATCCCATCACCGACACTGTAGGACAGTTGAGCAAATCATGTAACCTCCTTACTCTCTGTCCTTCAGCCTCACCCAGCTGTAAAAGAATATAGAAGCAGGACCCAAAATGAAAAGAAAAGCTGTGCATGATCTGGGCTGACTGGAGTAAATTAATTGTCAAAAATATATAAACTGGAAGCATTTGTTTTGGAAAGAATGCTTAATAAGATAGAGAAAAATAATGCCACTTACAGATGGTGTTTTAATTCTTCAAAACAATATTATATGTAAATATTTATTAAAGCCAGACTTTTGTTATTTGAGATATTATCTTTGTATTTTGTGTATGTTGATTTACGTTTTATGAATTGTTGTCTCTTGCCTAGGGTCTTTTATGAAAACAAGCTTACCCATAATTAAACTATTTCCAGCTTAACTGTATTTTAAAAGTTGGCCATTTCTGTTATTATTTAGTTTTGATATATGTTTTTTTTTAATTTAAGGCAGCAGGCCAGTGCATGTTATTGGGAACATTTTGATCTGTACTTTTTTACTCTATTTTAGAGTGCCCAAGACTACCTGCCTTGAAAGAAACATTTTTCCCTGGCTTTAGTCCACTTCAGTACTTTTGTTAACATATGAAATTAAAAGGAGCACTTTTTTTTAATATAGCTGTCTCCAGATTAATTCACCACCACTTTTGTGTGCATTCATTGTCCCATACAGTAAGTAGTGTCTGCATCTTAGGTCATCTCAGTCTCAAGAAAAGTGATGCTGAATGAAGTATGTTAAACAACAGCAAGGAAAAAATGATGAAAAGCTGAGGATAACCATATCAAAAGGCGTACACCTTATAATAATTTTAATTGGCAGAAAAATGGTAAAGCAAACATAAAATGGGTAAGACAGTATCTTACAAGACAGAAGAACAGGGGCATTGCAAAACATAATAAAAAGGTGTAGGTTCAAATATTTCACTGCACTATGCAGTGGTGTTTGTGACTTCTTATATGGCATATTTTTATTTCACCTTAAACATGTGTGTTCTTTCTTGCAGTGTATCAAAGCTTACAAATGAAATTGAAAGGTTACATTTACTGTAGCATTGCACCTTTTATACACCAATCAAACTGCAAAAGGAACATGCTACTAAACACAAGCAACAATATACAAGGAATGAACACTTATCAGCCGGGTGGGGGGTGGGGGGTGGTATTCCTGTTAGACTTTAGAAACACCTTTCAGTAATAAATAAGTTTATTAGACCAACATCTAAATGTCAGTGCCCAGGCCTTGGGGTTTATACAGGAGGACCCTTCAGGTAAAAGAACACAGACAGTCACAGCTGGTCTCCATTCATTGCACTGTGCAAAGACCCGAATGGCAAATATATTTATTTCCAAAAGGGTTCCCAAACCGTTTTAAGTACACACTCGATATCTTCTCAAGCTTTAAAATAAAAAAAAAAAACTAACACTAATCAATCAAGTATCACTAGGGCCTATAAACAATCAGCTCCAATAAACTTACTACAGATGTTGCACTCCACAGATGTGTACAACCTTGAATAAAAGGCACATCCTTATTATCAGTACAGTATTACTACCGATAATAATTAACTGTTATACTGATATAAAATGGTAAGGCAATTTAGTTTGGTAGAAGTATGCTGACCAGGACTCCTTCTCCAGGGGTGACTCCCCTACTCTTTTTCTGAAGTGCCTTGGCCACTGGGATCCACTAACTTGCAGCTGGACAGCCACCTTTAATACTTCAGTGTCATTAGTAACTAAAACTGAGATGAACTGAGCAAACTGGGATCTGAATACACACTTTGTAGGAGAGACAGAACATGACAAAAAATGCCAAGAATGAAACCAGTAGCTCTGGAGTTTTAACAAACCATGTCTGCACCAACGAATGTTACAAATGTAGTCAGTGTATGGGTTTTTATTGCTTTTAGAGTCACAAGCTCAAAATCCAAAATACCATAAAGGAGACTGGAGGGAAAGTGAGGGGGTGGGAAATGGGTTGTGGCACAAAAGACTCAGGGAGCACCATGGGCATTAGGCAGCCGACTGAGCAGCAGATCGGGAAGGGGATGCTGGGGCGCGTGTCACTGGGTGTTACCAGGCAGCTCAGTCTTTGTGAGCAGAGCTGATTGGCGGGGAGAGGGGGGGGAGTGCATGCATCTCAGAGGGAAGCCATAGTGCCAGCTGCATGGTCCTTGATTTTTTTTAAAGGGACAGTACGCAAATAATAAAAAAGATGTTCCATGGGGTTGGGGGTTCATCCAATCCTGATGAACCCCAGCAGGCAATGACCCTGCCATATAGATGGTATGATTAACTGTTGTTGGCCAGGGAGAGAGTGAGCAGGTTTTCCAGCCTCTGGAATGCTTTGATGCTCAGTCGGCTGATTTGGTTGCCCCTGATAAACAAGTTCCTTGTGTATCCTGGGATGGGGTTTGGGATCTCCTCCAGGTCCCTCAGGACATACTTGACTGTCCATACTGCTTTGGAGCATTCTCAAGCAGTCAAGCAGGAGTTGCCGTGCTGACATAGAAACAGTTAACCAGACCAACAGCCTCTAAAACCAAGGATCCATTGTGGGGGCGAGGAGACAGTTTACTTCAAATGAAGTCCAGGGAAAATGGAGGAGGAAGGGTGCTCTGCTTCCTAATTCAAGTACTTTCTTCTCGAGGTATTCCCTGCTAATAAGAGTGACATAATCTCAGCTACTTAAAAGGCTTTGACTACCTGGCTTGACATGGTAAACCTAATGGCTTTTCTGATTCAGCAACACAACGCTAGCAAAATAAGGGAAACAAGACATATAGAACTGTGTGTATATTTTTTAATTATATTGCTGCAGTTTACTTGAGGTATGGGCCATCCAAAGAAATTAGACTTTTGTTTGCAATGAAGCAGGGCTACAGTTGAGGCAACTTGGGTGTCTCGGAGTAGAGGTTAGCAAATGACCCGTTACTACTCCAATTAATATTTGATTCTGTTGTAAGTTGAGTATTAAAGATTGTGTGGCACTTCACTTATAAAAACATTATGTGGCTGTTGTCTGCTGCAGTTATTTTATTTTTAACTCATTCTATCCTATTGTCACTTAGAATGTTCAGGTACCCTCTGCCTGCTGCTAGAACACCTGTGTTCCTGAAGGGGTTCTAGATCTGCATCATTCATACAAACACACCGTGCTTAAACCGACATATCTTAAAAAACATGTATCCAATTTTAAAACAGTAAAAAGAAAAGTTTTTCAAGACAAAAAGTTTTTGAAAATGAGTGAGGTTTGGTAATGTCTGTTTAACTGGATTTAATGTTGTGTAAGGTTGTTTTCATATTTTAATAAATTCTGATGATTTTATCTAAATATAATTATGCTCTGTTTACTTAGTCATGTAAAAATATTACATTTCAGTAAAACTGTTGGTTAAAATTGTTAAAAATATACAATAAACATCTGTCATTGTCTAAATATAAATTTTGCAAGTTTTTTACCATTTTTTTAGTCAGAAATCAATATTTGAATCTCTTGTTATTACAGTTTGAGTTTTTTGTTCCACTCCACTGGTTGGAATTTTTGCAGTGTTTAATTCTTCTTACCCACTGATTTTAGTTTATGAATCTGATTATCAATTTTTGGTTTTTCCCCTAGTTTAGTGAGAACATATTTACACATTACCTTAGAAGGACATATCAGGAAGTGATGCAGGAAGGAAGTGCTTTGTGAGGTCAAGTGATGTAAATAGGAAGAACACTTCCAATGTAGGTCAGTGAGCTGACACAGGAAATGGGTACATTTTTAGTGCTGGAGGTCTCTCTATGATTAATTGCATATTTGCTGTAGTTAAAATGTGTAATTTCATTGAAATAAACTATTTTATTTTGTAATAAAATCCCATAATAAGTATAGAAAACTGTATTTTATTTGTGCTGTTTGCTTCATTATTCTGTAAATGAAGCATGATGTTCTTGTAAAGGTTCACAGTTGTTCAGTAAACATCATGTTACATAAATGTGTGTATTATTTAATTTCCTGGAATAGTTTATTTTTGGGGGGTTGTATTATGGGATGGTTTAAGGTGAGGGAATGACTGTATGATGAAGTTGTGTGTTAGTGGTGAGGGGGTGTCCTACATTCATAATACATGTTCAGATGCACTTCATATGTTCTGGAGAAATGAGGGGGGGCTATATGCATGTAATAACGGTGCTAACAGACACTGTACGTACATTATGGGTATACGTATAGGATGATGAAATTGCCGAAAAGGCACTGGCAATTTGGGGTATATTGTGTCATGGAGAAGGGGGTGGGTGTACCTGTACCAAGGAATGATGCTCATAGGCACTGCAGTCATTTTGTGTCATGAACTGGCACCTGTCCTTGGGGTACACTCAGTTGTGGGGAAGCAAGTGGGGCTGCCTGCACTTGCTAATGGTGTTCATATGCCATGCAGAGACATTGTGGGTACACATACAGGGTGATGACATGGGCACCTGTAAAGGTTGTGTACTATGTGCTGTGTCACATGGTTTGCCTGCATACACATTTGATATGTTGTAACATTCAGTATGGTGCACTGTGTGGGTGGGAAGGTGTGTGGGTATGCCTGCACCATGGAGTGATGCTTATTGGGGCAAATGTGTACTACATGCTATGTTTCATTTGAATGGACTGTATAAGTCATACACTGGTACTGATCACATCACAGTGCATCAGAGGTAAGGGCTGGACTGAAGCATTATGAGCACAAGGGACTAAACAAGTGGTTGTGGAATGATTTGAACTTGAATAGAACATTACAGTACATCTGAGGGTAGTGTTGGAATGAATCTTGATGTGCACAATGGACTACACCATGGTGACTGAGGAGGGATCCATATCAGTAATGCACATCACAGAGAGTCAGATATAAAGGTTGGACTGAAAACTGATGAACAGATGGACTAAATCAGTGACTCTGGTGGGATTTGTACCTGAACAGCACTTTACAGTGCAGTAGAGGTTGGGACAGGACTGACACTAGATCAGTCAATGGACAACACCATTGACTGTGGAGGGATCTGAACCTGAAATGCACTTCACTGTTCACTACAGTTTGGGGCTCGACTGATGCATGATAAGGAGATAGATTTTACAAGTGGCTGTGGAGGGATTTTAGCCTGAAGAATACTTTACAGTGCATCAGAGATTGGGGCTGAACTGATCTCATATGAATTGATGGGCTACATCAGTGGATGTGGAGGGTTTTGAACGTGAAATGCACTTCACAGTGCATTATGGGATTGGTCTGGACTGATACATGGTAAGTTGATGGACAACACCATCAGCTGTGGAGGGATCTGAGCCTGAAATGCACTTCACTGTTCACTGCAGTATCGGGCTGGACTGACGCATGATAAGGAGATAGATCTTACAAATTGCTGTTGAGGGATTTGAACCTGAAGAATGCTTTACAGTGCATCAGAGATTGGGGCTGAACTGATGTCAAATGAATTGATGGACTACATCAGTGGATGTGGAGGGTTTTGAACATGAAATGCACTTCACAGTGCATTTTGGGATTGGTCTGGACTGATGCATGGTAAGTTGGTGAACAACACCATCAGTTGAGGAGGGATCTGAACCTGAAATGCACTTCCCTGTTCACTACAGTTTGGGGCTCGACTGATGCATGGTAAGGAGCTAGATCTTGCAAGTGGCTGTGGAGGGATTTTAACCTGAAGAACACTTTACAGTGCATCAGAGGTTGAGTCTGGACTGATGTCATACGAGTTGATGGACAACACCAGTGACTGTGGAGGGATTCAAAAATGATTTGGCCTTTACAGTGCATCAGAGATTGGGGCTGGACTGACGCCAGATGAGTTGAAGGCAACACCATTATTTTTTCATTTTAAACAATCAGCTACTGCATATTAGGGAGAAAACTCAATTACAGAGCATGAGACAAGCATGCTTCTGACCCTAACCTGCTTATCATCCATAACGCAGGGAACAACATGCCACATAGATTTTAACATAGCCATAATCCAAACATAAACTCTTTAAAAAGTAACAAAAGGTGCTGAATTCATTTGAACTCATCTAGTACATGCACAAGAAACACTCTCTCCCATCAGGAATGCCAGCCGGATCCATAAGATGTGATCACACAGGATGACCAGAAATTATCCCAAAATGAACAAAGTGACAGCTATGAAAACTTTAATCATAAATAAAAATAAAAACAAATAAAGTAAATACAGATTACAAATTGAAGTTTTGGCACCAAAATGAAGTGAGTATTTTAGGATGAGAGCAGCACCTCATCTTGAACTAAGTTTCCAGTCACCATGCTCTTCCTGCACCAGTGTGTGCTCTGACTGGTTAATGGAAATAGTGACATGTACAATAAGCACAGAGGAAGCAGGGCAACAGTGAGGATCAATATGACCAAATGGTGCCACACTACAGAGCTAGGGCAGGTGCAAGTGAGGGCTGCGAGCTCTAACTGAATCATCAAAAAAAAAAATCACTGTACACTCCAGAACCCTGACAGCCACTTTCCCTCCAGTGACGGCTGTAAAAAAATACAAGTCCTTGCTTGAATGCTAAATAAGGATTTAGTCTAACATTTCAGGCACACACATTGAATAGAATAGTGGAAGGCACAACAAAAAGATCTGCGTGCAGGTTTCCTGGTGTTTCAACAACTAAGGCTTCATCAGGGGGATGGTGTCTGCATCTAAGACAATCCCTTTATACCAATTAAATTCAGAATTGATGATGTCAGAAAATCCAACCAATCATAGAGCTCGGTTTTTAAATACAGAAATATTCAGCTCACTTAGTGGTATAAATGGACTAATAGTTATGATAATCATGATATCAGTGGCAACATGTTATTGTAGAAAAATACCTCAAAAGACATAAAAAAAAACACCAAAAGTGGTGACAGCCAATCAGATTACTCGAATAAAATAAATATATAAGTTATGAAATTAGTTATAGTGTCAACCTGATTAGTTTAACATGTTACACTAAAACAAGATGATTTGTTGTTACAAGACAAACTAATGGCAGAATTAGCATAATAAACATTTTTCACAGCACATGCAAAAATAGTAAATTTATTTATTTATGTATTAAGGCTTGTTTTCTCAAAAATAGCCAATGGGAATGCATATTATATTATGTAAATTAAGGAAAGGTAAGATGTCCCCTATTAGCTGGTACAACTCGATTCATCAAATGTAAACAAATGCTTGAGCTGCACCAAGAGAAAGACATGGATGCCAATCAGCATCATCAGGCACTACAGCACATGATTTAGGATGCCATATGGCGTCATCAGGAAAAAGAGGTATTTTTTTATGATACCATATGGCGTCATCAGGACAGAATGAGTTTTAAGAGACCCTAACCGATTATTTCCCAGGGGTGCTGTGTCTTGTTCAGCGGGAGTGGGAGAGAGAGAGAGAGAGAGAGAGACAGAGGGGGAGAGAGAGAGAGAGAAAGGTATTTCACGGTGGAAAAATAAGGAACTGCTTTCTTGATAAAGAAGTTAACCGACTTGTGGGAGAGAGATAAAGCGAGACAGAGCAGTATCTCCAGATGTTACTGTGTCTGAGAGGACTGTATTTTCTTTGTTAAAGTGGGTAACATTAGGCAGGTTGATCGATCAGCTATTTGCTGGGCGGTGACCTGCACATCATAGGAAAAAGCCGCCATATCAGTGGTTCAGCTTTTTCTTTAGAAGTAGATGCCAAGCAAACAAAACCAGCATCACAATCAGCCTGCCTGATGATTGGTGTGGCACTGTCTCACCCTTTGCAGGCCACTCTGCATTGGACAAACAGTGTCACACCCTTCAAAAGTCACTCTATAGCAAGAAGTTTGCTGCGCATGCGCGCACGTCGAAATTAAAAAGGGGATAGCAAATGTGGTAGCAATGTATAGCACTCTTGGATTAGCTTTCCAGGGCCTGTCTAGGCCCAGCCCAAACTACATGCAATGGCTAGTCTTCCATTGTCCTCCTTGGTACGGCCAGATATTACAGTTATGCAATGTACACACTCCTGGTAGAGTCTTAGTTGGCCCACCCCACACCATACAATCTATTCCCATGCGTCAGACTGTACTGTCTAGGCCTCAGTACTGACACTGGTACCAGTATATGCAACCCCTTATTACTAGGGAGTTATATCAGTAACATGGTAACTGGGTACCCAGCTGTAGAATCGATGCAGGCCCATCATCTGTTGTCACCTGGAATCTTACTGTGGTGCACGTAAATAATTTTCAAACAAACGCACAAACAAACAAACCCAAAGTAAACCAAAACAGGGTATCTGAATTCCTAGCTGGGAGGCCTAGTCCAGCCACTGATTTCCCAATAAAGTAATATATAGTGGTGATGTTGTAGGGGAAGCCCTGAGGTACTCACGCTTTGTCCAACATCGCAGTATTTCCCTCAGTGGACAGGGGAGTGTTGCAACAGTGAAACCTTCTCTGACTGGTTTCAGCTTCTCTTTAGTTTAGGCCTCTGGTGTCAGCTGGTGTGAATGGCTGTCCTCTGCAAGTCCAATCAGGTCTCTCCTGATCCCCACGTGTAACATTATAGATCGAGGGAGCATTCCTGGCCAATCGGAGCATTCCTTTCCTGTGCATGTGAGACACTCTTATTCTGTGAAGAATGCCTCACAATCAGCTGCCCTGGAAGCAGGCATGTTCAGGTAAGGGTTTAAAAAAAAAAATACAAAAAAAATTAAAAATATATATATATTATTGACCAAGCTTGATCAATAATATATTAATACCACTGTTGAGACCACTCTTGCGTTGTAAGAATGGTCTCACTCATCTTAGGATATCAGAACCGCTCACTTTTGGTTCACGATTCTCACAATCTAAGAATGAGAGTGAGACCGTTCTTACAACCATAAGAGTGGTCTTGGCGGTGGTATATAACTTTATTGGTTATGCAACCATGACTACTGATTAAAAAAAAAAGAGGATCAGCACGCGAAAGTTACTAGGTGAGCATGAAGCACTCTTTTGGATATAAGAGTGCTTCTTGTGATCCTGAGTCCTCTCTGATTGGCTATGAGAGGACAGCTGATCTATAATTAACATACGGATGATCCTCACCTTCAGCACAGGGTAGCTTTAGCCTGAGAAGCCCTAAGCATGTTATACCAACGCACCATGTTCTGACATCCAGTTCCCAGTATGCTGTGATGACCAGTACAAAGCAATGATATTGGGTGGGTGGGTTCCCAGACACAGAACTACTTTCATACACTGGCAGATTGGGGGCTGTAGTGCAGCAAAGTCTCTCCGTTTTTCAGTTCACAGCTTCCTGTTCTGGGCTCTCATTTCACAGCTTTCACTTTGTGATGTACTGTACAAGCATGTGATTACCTCCTTTTCTGCAGTGGCAGGCAATCTGTTCAGTCTGACTTCCTCTCTCTGGCTCATGTGTGGTCTGTCTCCTTCACACTTCAGCTCTGACAAACTGCCTGTCAACAGCACAGCAGCAGATCTGCTCCCTTTCACAGCATCATGCAGACTGACTGAGTTCTGGAACAGCCCCTGCTGTTCACAGAGGAATGACAGCTCTTGATTGGCTGTCAAAGCTGTCAGCCAGTTGCAGCAGATCTGGATATCCATCACGCAATGAGTAATTGGTTGATTTTATGGGGCCTGAAATAATAAGGTCCATCCAAGTCCATCAGCCTGTAGATCTACATGACCTAGCAACCCTCATGAGACTGCCTTCAGTTCACAGTATAAGGGAACATAGCATTATGATGTAGCATTTTATTTGTGGTCTTGGCACACCACCTACTGATATTAGCTAATATGCAAGCTTAGCATGACTTTCTGAAAAGCTTTATCGTTACCTAAAAGTGCTGCTTCTCAGCAGTATTGCTTATCTATGTGTATGTGCGAAAAGTTATAGTTTTGTGTGCCAAGACACCTACCTTATCCACCAATGAGAGCCTTACATGGCTCAGCAGATGAGCTGTTACTTAGGCAATGGACCTTGTTATCTACAATATATAATGTGATGTAAGTTCTTTGTTCACTGGGTTTTTTTGCATGATCACCTGGGTGTTCGGAGAGGTGCTGAACTCCCAGCTGTCTAGGTAAGCTGTTTTGTGTGTGTACTAGACAATAAACTTTATAGACTGCAACACTTGTCACTGTGTACTGTCTTCCATCAGGTCAGAGTATTCTGCCAGAACCCAGCTTGTTAGGACCAAGCTTACAAAGTGACGACTGCGGCAGGACCTGATTGGACAGAACCGAACCAGAGCAAACTAATGTGTTCAGAAAAACTTTATACAGAATAACTTTCAGGTGTCTCCACGCCTGGATGGGTCTGGGATCACGGAAGGCGAAACAGCCTACGCCCCCTAGTCTTACAGTGGAAGTGGGTCTGTTAGACTCTGTATAACCTAGTCACATGACTGCCTGTTTTCAGGACATAAAGTGGATCAATAGGCTCTTTGTTCTGGGTTAGTGCAGGTAAACGTGGACCTCTCATTCCAAATATGTCCATCAGAGCAGAGCTGAAACTTGACATCTCCAATTTCCTAGCCTCTCATGGAGACTGGGGCGATTTCAAGCTGGATGCAAAATCGCATGGGAATCTGATACAGCATGTGTGCACACTGTATTCGGAAGCCTGATCTATGTCTAAAATGCATGATCAAAAAGGTTTAATGGTAGCCACCCTCTGCTGCCTTGCAAGCAGTAAAAGAGAAGGTCCTAATTCTGAAAAAAGAGTTGGGGTTTAAAACCCACAAAATGGGCAAATTGCAGACCAGTTTGGAACAGGAAGTTGAAAGGATCCAAAATGAGGCTCAGAGCTAAATGCATAGTACTGTGCAGGATTATGAAAAGATTTTGCAGCATAAAAAGCATGTGTTGCAAATGAATGATTTTTTGACCAGAATGAATAATACATTACGGAGTGAGAATGAGGAGCTGTGTGAGGAATTAGGAAGGTGTCGGGAAGCTTTGGACAGGGAAATTAGGGAAAGTTGTGAAGTGAGCGCCGCGTACAGAGTTTCACAAGAGCATGTAGCTAAGAGACAGTACAGAGGTAAAGTAAATTACTTGCAATGTAGAGCCAAGATAGCAAAGTTATGCCAAGTCATAACAATCCTAAAGGGTAATTCGCTGGCAATGCCGTATACGCCGCCCTGGAAGATGACGGCAGCGATGATGGAGAAATCCAAGATGGTGGTCCCTTGGACTCTGGTGGATGGATGCCTTGGCCTCTGCCGGTTGCTGCCCTGAACAAAAAGGAGAAGCAGGAAGTAGAGGAAATGATCAAAGCAGCAGTCAAAAAGGTTGGAGTCTCGGACACACAGTCCGCCATGATCGGAAAGGCCACCTCTGACATGCTGAAAAAGGAGGTGGAACAGCAAACCCTCATTCAGGGCGCGGCTACTGCCACGGTCAAAACCGTCATCAAGACGATCAACAATGATTGTGAGGGGTGTCAACCAAATGCCCTGCTGTCCACACAGGCCAACCAAACAATTGCGGACAAGGTGGGTCATATGGGGCCTACTGATAATTTGAGTTGCCATCTGGAAAAAGTAAAAAGTCACTGTGAAATGCTCAGCCTTCCCCCTGAGCATAGAGTGCAAGTTTTGAGACAAACCTTCGACCTGATGCTGTGGGCCAAACTGCCTTTAGGAGTCTGGATGGACAACTCAGCCTGATTTGAAACGGCCGCTGCAAACTGTTCTGCAAGTGAACAACCCTAGTCTCATTGGTGTGATGCTGGCCCATCCAGTCAAGCAGTATGCCAAGGAGCCGCTGGCCCAGTTTGATAGCCGTTTGTGGTGGGCTTATCAAACTGGCAAAACAATAGCTAAAGAGGATGCGAACTGAGATTCAATTGAATACAAGTCTGTTTTTGAAAAATTTGCAACCAAAACTCCACGAGAAAGTAGAAGTGATGGTGTTCCCAGAACAGAATCGTTTCCACCAGAATTTGGAACGAGTTGAATGGACGTTCCAAATTTTCTTCCGGGATCTGACCTCCTCGAAGGCCAAAGTGGCCGTGGTGTAGCCTAGCACTGAGCCGTCCACCCAGTACGTGGTAGAGGTCAAGGCCAAGAACTACCAGTCAGACAAGGCCTCTTACCGGAAGGGGGGGTGGGTACAATACCATCAACAAAAATTATAAAAAGTACCAGCTCAAGCAAAATCAGAACCAAGATAAGAATGAGAAAGGAGAACACAAAGGGAGGAGGCCAGGCCCTTCTTACAAAGACCTAGCCAAAGAAAACAATTGACTCCAGGAATTAATGTCAAAAATACAATCCGTAGTTATGACCCTGATGACATGGACCATAGCCGCAATTCCATCTGCCCCTCTGGCAGAGGAAATGCTCAAGGAGAGCGAGAAGCCTCCAAAGCAGAAATCCCTGTACTCGGAAGTACAGCAAATGCTCCAAGAATTGAGCCCTTTGGGTTATTCAGCCAAGAAGGATTGGACTGATGATGTCAGGCCCCAATCTGCATAGTCACTATGATTGTGACTGATGATTCTGACCATCCTTGTGTAGAAGCGCTGGTTGGGGGCCATCAGCTTAAATTACTTCTAGACATGGTTGCTGCTGTTTCTATGTTACATCAGGACGACCCACAACAATCTTCATGGTTGACAGGGAGAGCCACTTTCACCCAAATCTTCAAGGGGATGGTACTAACAAAGTACATATCCAAACCAATACCATTGGTAATCATCACCCTGCAAATCAAACAATGTTTTGATCTAATGGTGTTACATCAGCACCAAAGCATACTGGGAGTAAACTTCCTTGCACGCTATGGATGTGCTGTGGATCTGGTCAACCGGTTATTACTCCAAATGCCAGGCCAGTGCTCACTGCTACGCATATCCGATTCCTATATAGTGACCATGGTGAAACCAAATGATCCAGACTATGACATCATAGTCATACTGTAGAACAATGAATGGTTCTCTGAGCTCAATCCCATTCTGGAGAGACACCTACGAACATATGAACATACGAATTTGCCAGCAGAAACAGGCCTCTTGGTCTATCGCATCTGCTCGAATGTGCAGCTAGCCCCTCATTTTGCAGCTGCCACTCCTTCCCCACCCTTCCTTTTAACCCTTTCCCTGTCCCACCAGCTCTTGAAGCCACTCAGTGTATTACAGGACACTATCTCGACCGGCAAGGTGTGCCATTTGTCCACTACTCTCTCCATGAAAAAATTTCTCCTCATCTCCCTCCTGAATCTTCCCCTCTCTAGTCTCAGTCTGTGTCCTATCATGTCCCTCCCCCTCCTCATCTGGAAAATCCCCTCTGTGCTGGTCTTGTTAATCCCTTTCAGATATTTAAAGGTCTCAATCATATCCCCCATTCCTCCTCTCCTCTCCTCCAGTGAACACATATTAAATTCTCCCAGCCTGTCTTTGTAGGGCAAACCCTCCAGTCCCTGGATCATCTTTGTGGCCCTCCGCTGCACCCCCTCCTACAATCTAATGTCCTTCTTGAGAAATGGGCACCAGTACTGTACACAGTACTCCAGGTGGGGCCTGACCAATGACCTGTACTGGGGCAGAATAACCTCCCTCCTTCTGGAGGAGATCCCTCTTGCAATACACTCCAGCATTTTGTTGGCTTTTGCTGCCACCTTCCTGCATTGAGCCGAGTTGTTCATGCTCCCCGTAACAATCACACCCAAGTCCTTCTCCTCAGTGGATTTCCCCAGCTGCATCCCATTCAAGTGGTATTCCCTCCCCTGGTTCCTGGCTCAGAAATGTAGAACCTTGCACTTCTTGGCATTGAACCCCATCTGCCACGTTTCTGCCCACTCCTGCAATTTAGTCAGGTCCTCCTGCAACCCCTTCCACCCCTCCTCATCATCTACTACTGCCCCCATCTTGGTATCATCTGTGAACAGGCTGATCTTGCTCTGGATCCCGTGTGAGATATCTGCAATGAATAACCCGAACAGGACTGGTCCCAATACCAAGCTATGTGGTACCCTGCTTGTGACTGCTCTCTGTGACGAATCCCCCCCCCACCCTTTACTGCCTCCTGTTAAGCCAGTTTGTGATCCATTTCACCATTTTAGGCCCCATCCCCACATGTTCTAGTTTTCTCCCCAACCTACCATGTGGCACTGAATCAAAGGCCTTGCTGAAGTCCAAATATAGGACAGCCACAGAATGGCCCTTATCCAGCTCCCTCATCACCCAGTCATAGTAATCCACTAGGTTTGTCTGGCAGGATCTACCTGCTACAAACCCATGTTGTTGGCCATCCTGGAGCCCATTTTCTCCAAGAAGCTCACTAACCTCTCCTTTAGGATGGTTTCCATGAGCTTCCCCATGATCGATGTGAGGCTCACTGGCCTATAGTTTCCTGGTTCATCCTTTGTCCTCTTTTGTGGATGGGCACCACATGAGCCATTTTCCAGTCCTGTGGCATACATCCTGTGTCCAGAGAGGTATTGAACAGGTCGGCCAGTGGCCCTGCATGAACCTCAGCCAACTCTCTTAGTAGCCTTGGGTGAATGCCATCTGGCCCCAGTGCTTTATCCACCCTCAGTCCCCTTAACCTCTCCAGTACCTTACTCTCCGTAATCACCCCATCTGTCATCTCCTTCCCCCCCTTCCTGCCTTCCCCTAATGCCTGCAGTAACTGTCCCCTTCTCGTTTGTGAATACTGAGCAGAAGTATTCATTCAGTGCCTCTGTCTGCTCTTCCCCTTTCTCCACCCACCCCTCATCCTTCTTGAGTCTCACCAGCTGATCCTTGCTCCTTCTTTTCTCTCTGATGTAGCGAAATAAGTCTTTTTCTCCATTTTTGATTCCCTGTGTCGGCCTCAACTCCCTGTATGCCTTAGCTCTGTGACCAGTCTGATAAGCTCCCTGGACTTCTTCCCATACGCTACCTTATCTTCCCCCCTCTCCGATTTCCTATACTTTCTAAATGCTGTCCTCTTGGCCCTCACTCCCTCAGTGACCTCAGGTGTCAGCCAGCTTGGTTTCTTTGCCCTTCACCTCTTGCTTCTCTTCCTAGTGCAAGACTCCATAGCCTCCACCAGGCCCCCCTTTATTATGTCCCATTTCTGGTCTGTGTCCATGCTGAGTTGTGTGCCTGCCCCAAATTTCCCCCATCTTCCTAAAGTCTGCCCCTTTAAATTCGTTTACTCTTGTACCCATTTCCCCCGTTTCCCTCCCCATTTTGATCATGAATCACACCGAATGGTGGTCACTCTCCACCAGTGACTCCTCCACTTCCAGATTCTTGACTGCTTCCCCATTGTCCAGTACTAGATCCAGTGTTCTTTCCAGCCGAGTCGGACCCTGAACCAGCTGCATTAAGAAGCTGTTTTGAAATGCTTCTAACAGAGTCCTCTCCCTTGCACTTGTGGTGGAAGGGGTGCCCCAGTCTAGCCCCGGTAGATTGAAATCCCCCACCACCACCACTGTGCTCCGCTTCCTGCAAACCCTCCTAATCTGGTCTGCTAGTTCTTTGTCCAGTTCACTCTCCTGAGCTGGTGACCTATACACCACCCCCATTCTCAGTGTTCTGCCCCTAACATCTCGGAATTGCATCCAGAGTGCTTCCGTCCTCCCCTCCTCCCTAACACACTTTATCCCGTCCCTCACGTAGATAGCCACTCCCCCCACATTCCCCTTATCCCTATCCTTCCTGTGTAAACTGAACCCTGGGATCATCATATCCCTGTCCTGGTACTAGCTGGCCCGTGTTTCTGTTATGGCCGCAATATCCACCCCCTCCACCTCCAAGAGAGTCTGCAGATCCACCGTTCTACACCTTAGGCTCCTTGCATTCAGTGAGACCACCCTCCATCCTGTCTCCACCTCTTCCACTATAATTTTAAAAGTTCATGCACTGTTTATTGCTGGGAGTGTGCGGGGGTAGCTTATGATAAAGATTTAGGGTAGGATTTTTATTGCTTGTTATTTACAGTTTGTGTGGGTTTGTTATTTTTGGGGCATTGCTGCTAGTTTGTGGGATGAGTCGTGTTGGTAGCTGTCTACAGTGGTCAGGTGCTACTCCCCCTCTTTACTTAGGGGCTTGCACCCCTTTGACTCTCCTCCCCTGTCCCCTGAGGTCACAATCGTTGTTGGGCCCCAGGGATAGTTCAGAGGGGTTGGAGGGGAGCAGGCTCCAGATTTGGAGGAGGAGAGGAGTGGGGCAGACTGATTGGGGTGGTGGGGATGAAGAGGTGCCTTGGGGTGAAATGGCACCAGGATGGGGTCCTCCTTGCCTGGTTCCCATACCCAAGAGCTCCACAAATTATGGGAAAATAGCACACTCTCCCTCTGCCACTCTTCCAACTTGGGCGAGGTTGTGCAATGCCAGGTCAATAAAGAACAAGACAGCAATAATTGCTGATTTTGTTGGAACATCTGACCTCGCTTGGATCACTGAGACCTTGCTGGATGGTAATGCTGGCCCAGTTTTGGAGTCAGTCGTCTCAGAGGGGTACTCGGTAATACACTGCCTGAGATTGGATCGGAGGGGGTGGGGGTTTAGCCATCTGTTTTAAAATGGAATTGGAGCTTATGGAGATTCCAGTGGGGAACATCAGATCCTTTGAGGGTATCAGGGGTGCAGGTGTGGGCTGCCAGATACTTCTCATCTACCATCCACCAGGGAATGGGAATGCATTCCTGCAGGAAGTTGCAAACTTCATGGTTGACATGGTGTTGGAGTCTCCAGGTGGTTGGTCCTGGGCACTTCAATGCCTGGGCTAACGATGAACTCTCGCAGTTTGGACAAGACTACCTCCAACTAATGGTCTCGTTGGGCTTCACACAGTTTGTTACCACTGCGACCCATAATCAGGGTCACTCCTTGGATCTGGTGTTCCTCCTGGGGATGGAGATCTCCGACCTGGTGGTGGAACTGGTTGGATGGTCTGACCATCACACCATAGGGTTCAGTTTTGTGGCTCCCCCTAATAGACCTGCTCCCCTGCAGATGATCCACTACCACCCTTTAAGGTGGGGTAACCCTAGATAGTCTGCTGGTGGTACTGGATCTATCGAGTAGGCCGAGGGAATGCATGGATCCAGGGGAACTTGTACAGTACTGTAATAGTGCAGTATCGGGAGCCCTGGATTCCATAGCTCCTGTCTGTGTTTGCCCACTCACTCTGCATCCTCGGCCCCCATGGTTCGATGGTGACCTGAGGGAGTTGAGATGAGTGGGCAGAAGTTTAGAATGGTGCTGATGGAAATCCAGCCTGGAGTGGGACAAGCTTAGACTGATGGCCCATTGCCAGTTCTATCAGTCAGAAATCTCTCATAAGAAGGCAGAGTTCCTGTCCAGAGAGATTTCTATAGCAAGGAATCAACCAGCTCTGCTCTTCCGTACTGTGAACAGGCTGTGCAATCCAGCCTGCCTGCAGAATCGGACAGCTTTTTCACAGTTGAAGTGTGAGGAGTTTGCTTAATTCTTTGCTGATAGGATTGCCACCATCAGGTCTGAGATCCAACCAGTGCTTTCTTTTGAGTGTTGTGACTGTCGGTGAGAGAGCACAGGCATCCAGTCTGCCTGGGCCAATTTTGGCCGGCTGGCGATCACTGATATGAAGATTGTCCGGGGTGTGCGGCCAACTTGCTGTAGTTTGGATCCGGGTCCAGCTCGCCTCCTTGTGGAGAGCTTGGATGTCATCGGTCCGGTCCTTGCTGAGATTGTCTGGTGTTCATTGGAGAAGGGTGTGTTCCCTGACTCCTTGAAGGAGGCAGTGGTGACACCCCTTTTAAAGAAACCCTCCTTCGACCTGGACTGTCTTGCTAACTACAGACCAGTCTCTAACCTGCCTTTCGCAGGCAAGGTTATCTAGAAGGTAGTCGTGCTGCAGCTTGAAGACCATCTTACCACCCACAAGATCTATGATCCTCTCCAGTCTGGATTGCGGAAGAGGCATAGTACTAAGACAGCCCTTGTTCGGGTGCTAAATGACCTCCTGATGGCGAGAGAGCGGAAGAACTGTTCGATCCTGGTTCTCCTAGATCTCTCAGCTGCATTTGACACCATGGACCATGGGGTACTATTGGAGCATCTGCAGTGGTTCCACTCTTTCCTCACAGGCAGGTCCAAAAAGTGGTGTCAGGAATTTTTTCCTTGACTCCTTGTTCCCTGTCATGTGGGGTACCACAGGGCTCCGTTTTGTCCCCCATGTTGTTTTCTGTGTACATGCTGCCATTGGGAGGCATTATAAGGAAGTACAGGCTGAGTTTTCACTGCTGTGCAAATGACACTCAGCGGTACATGTCCTTTGTACCTGAGCAAAGTGATGCTATCTTGGTCTTTAACAACTGCCTTTCTGAGATCCAGGAGGATGAGTGCCAGTTGGCTGAGATTGAACCCGGAGAAGACTGAGGTGTTGGTTGTGGACCCAGGTCTTCAGGTAGAGGGGCTTCCTCCTGGCCGTCCTACCGGCATTAAACTCAGTGGCAGCCAGTTGAGGGCCTCTAAACAGGTGCGTAACCTGGGCATTGTTCTTGACTCAGATCTGACACTTAAAGCTCAAGTGTCAGCTGGTGTCAAGACTGTGTTTTACCACCTGAGGAACCTCACCTGAGTGAAACACCTTGTTCTGCCTGAAGACTTTCTCACACTTGTCCATGCCTTTGTGTCCTCCCGCCTTGACTATTGCAATGCTCTCTACCTAAGGCTTCCGGGGGTGGAGATCCACTGCCTGCAGCTGGTGCAGAACATGGCAACCAGGCTTCTGACTGGCTCATCTAGAGCCAGTCATATTATGCCTGTGCTCCGTGAACTGCACTGGCTGCTGGTGTGGTGGAGAATCACCTTCAAGATCGCATTGCTGACCTATGAGTCCCTACATGAACAGAGACTGCGCTGTCTGCAAGACCTCCTTTGTCCATATCACCCCCTCCGACCACTGATGAAGGATTGCTAGAGGTTCCCAGAGTGTGTCTGAAGACTTTTGGAGCCAGAGCTTTTGAGTTCGCAGCCCCAACCCTGTGGAACTCTCTACCTCATTTGGTGAGAGAGAGAGTGCCTGTCTGCCGAGTCTTTTAAAGCTTCATTAAAAACATATTTATTTGATTTAGCTTATCCTGACCCATTCTGAATGTTATTATTGGTTCTTAATGGACTAGCTTGTTTTAGAATTTTAATCATGTACAGGCGCTTTGGCTTTGAAAAGTGCCTTATATAAATAAAGTGTGACTTGACTTCACTACCCCTATTTTCTGCCCCCTTTATCCCTCCCTGCACCCCTTCTCTTCTGTCTTTACCCATAACTAGGGAGGTGAGCTCCCTAGGTACTCCTCCATGGACCTTTTTTCTATTTTCAGTCCCCTCACCACCCCACTTAGAGTTTAAATCCATCTTAGTTGTTATATACCCTTCTAATCCCAGTTCTAGTACTTCCTTCCCCTCCTGGCTCAAATGCAATCTGTCTCTAGCATATAGGTCCTTGTTGTCTCAGGTCCTGCCCCAGCCTGACACTAATCCTTACTTGTTGGTATGGCACCAATCCCTCAGCCACCCATTGAACTCCTCTATCCTTTTCTTCATCTTTGTACTTGCACATGGTACCAGGATCACCTCAGACAATGCCTTCGACACCCCAATTTTTCCCACCCTGCCTGCCCAATTCCTCAAATCTCCCCTTTACCTCCTCTACCAACTCCCCTGCCAAGTCATTTCTGCCCACGTGCAGCACAATGTGTGGTTTTCTTCTCCTTCTCCGTACGCACTTGAGAAGTGCCTGCCCCACCCTGTCCGCTGTCAATCCTGGAATAGCCTCAATCCAGATTTGACTACGCCTTTCTCCCTTACTGTCCCATCTGACCCCTTTAGTATCAAATCCCCCAGTACCAGTACCCCCATCCTCCTGTCCCTCACCCTCATCCTGCTGTTATCACTGTCCCCAGCCCTAGAGTCTACCATGTCCTGCTCCTTAATCCCTCTATTTGCACCATTAGCGATTCCTGCATCTGCTCCCCGCAACCCCCCTCCCACTGTTACCTCCCCCACTGCCTCTACCCAGCTCCTACCTTCCCCTCTGCTTCTTCTCATGTCCTGTTTTTGGCCTCCTGGACTTACACTACCTGTCTCCTCCCCTCCCTCAATCACTGGTTCCTCCATTTCCATCTCCAATGCCAACACTTCAAAACCATTTCTTGTTACCCCTCCCCCGGTGCTGCTCATCCCCTTCTTCCTCCCTCACTGGGCCTTCTCTCCCCTTACGGCCCCTTTGCTCTCCTTCCCTCCACCCCCATCTCACCTCCTCATGGGGTTTGTTCCTGCTGGTCCTCCTTTGCTTCTCCTATTCCCCCCTCCGGGGTCCTCACCATCCCAGGGCCACTCTCCCTCACCATCTCCAGCTCCTTCCAGTGCTCTTGTATCATCTCCTCCAGCCCTCTCAGTCTGTAACAGACTTGACAACCTCCCAGTCTCCATAAAGTATTCATCCATACAGCTGCCCCACAACTGTTGCACCCCACCATCCTCCCTGTGCCTGTCCCCCTTTCTCTATGGTGCTCCCCATTCCACCCACTGTTCCAAGGTCACCTACCTCCCATCCATGTCCCTCCACCCCACCGTGCAAAACTCCTCATACTTATTCCCCTTTCTCTTTCCCTCCATTCCTCACACCTACTTGAAACGTACCCTTTTTTACTTGTCACACAGTCTGTGCAGCAATAATTAGATACCATATTTGACCCTACTACAGTCTTTCTCTACTGATTGCTTTGTTTGCTATCCCAGTAATTACATATAGCAGCCTTTGTCAGTTAACAGTTATCCTCCCTCAGTTCCCACTCAGATCTTGTCCCCGACAGTTTTAGTACAGATCCCTCAGCATTAGTGCCCCATAAAAATCCCACAGCATTTATGTCCCCTACAAGCCCACAGCCTTTATGCCCCATGCAGATCCTTGCCCCCCAACAGACTTCAGTACAGATCCCCTCAGAAATTAATTCCCCATGCAAACCCACAGCCTTTTTGCCCCACACAGATCCCACTCAGAACAGTACCTTAGTCTCTTTCAATGCCCCAGTTCTCAGTTCCTCCTTCCTGTGCTTCACCTAGCCCTCCCTCAATTGGCTAAACCCTCATAGGAGTGGTTTGCCAGGGCATTTAAGAATGGCAGCCCTGGGGAGCATGACTGGGCCTAGCTTTTAAATAGTCCCAGCCACGTTTTCAAATTACACACCCTCCTTGCTGGCACTGCTGATTGGCTCTGACTAGCCCCTCTCCTCCTCAAGCCACTGATGTGGTGTTTCAGGTACTGTCCCCTGTTTGAAGCGATGACACCTGCTTGTAGCTCACTACCTATGTGGCCGAGCCTTGTCCCCTCACAAGTTACGGCAGTCCTGGGGAGTTCAACTAGGCCTGACTTTTAAATAGTCCCAGCCTCAGTTTCAAATTACATGCCCTCCTTGCTGGCACTGCTGATTGGCTTTGACTAGTCCCTCTCCTCCTCAGGCTGCTGATGCAGTGATTCAGGTCCCGTCCCCTGTTTGGAGCGGCGATGCCCACTTGTAGCTCACTGCCGATGTGGCTGAGCCTTGTCCCCTCACAAGTTATGGCAAACCTAGAAGCCTTTGTGAAAAACAGACATGATTGTGGTAGAATAAATACCATGATTCAGGTGGCAGGAGATGACCCACCCAGGCAAAGGCAATACCCATTTCCTGCAGAGACAATAGCCTCTCTGAGGGCAACAGTGAACTCCCTCCTGAAACAAGGTGTCATCAGGCCCTGTGTTTCAACAGTCAGCTCTCCCATCTGGCCAATGAAGAAGCCCAATAACAGCTGAAGACTCACTGATTACAGAAGACTTAACTAAGTCACCCCCAGTTGTGCATCTACTGTGGCATCTGCCTCAGGCATGCTCAAACTTCTCAAACCTGAACACAAGTGGTTCAGTACTTTGGATATCTCTAATGGATTTTGGTCTTTGCCACGGGACCCTGAAAGCCAGTATAAATTTGCTTTCAACTTTGAGGAATGACAATACACATGGAATTGCCTCCTACAGGGATTCCACAACTCCTCCTCACTCTTCCAAATCCACATGAGGGAGGCCATCAGAAATTTCTCAATGCCACAGTACCTATTGCAGTATGTGGATGACCTTCCACTAGTCACTCAGACTTTGGAAAGTCATTTGAAGCTACTGGATGAGCTCCTAGGCCTCCTGTAGAAGGCAGGCCTCAAATGTAACCCTGCAAAGATGCAGGTATGCCAACCAGAAGTTTCCTTTCTGGACCTATGCATAAACACTGAGGGCAGGAGCCCTGCCCTGGACAAGGTTCAGGGCATCAAGATCTGCCACTACCAACAAGTGTAGTTATTTTGAGAAGTTTTCTGGGTATGGTCAACTACTTTAGGGACTTCATTTTTGGTTTTGCACAGAAGGCCACACCCTTGTATGAGCTCTAAAAAAAGATGTCCCTTGGAATTGGGGACCTGAACATACAGCTGCTGTTACTTCTTTGAAAGAAGCATTGGCTTTAACGCCAACTTTGGTCAATCCAAATCCAGATCTTCCATTCCATTTAGAGACTGCCACATCAGAGACAGAAATATTGGCTGTTTTGGCACTGAAGACAAATGGAACCCTTAGGCCTATTGCCTATGCCTCCCAAATGCTTTCCCCCATAGAACAGAAGTACTCCCTGTGGGAGAGAAACCTGCTGGCAATCTTCTGGGCTGTCGAGCATTTCACATCATTATAGGGGTTTCCCCTATTGTGTTACACACCAACCACACCCTAACCAACTTCCTCTTAAGTGACAAAATCATAGAAATGGAAATGTGTCTAACACCAGGCTTGCTCACTGGTCGTTACTCCTGCAAGATAGGGACATTACTGTCCTTCCCACCAAAATGCCATCCATTTTGGCACATGGCCTCCTGTGCGCAGGAGAACAGCATGAATGTGGTCTACAGTCACCTGTTTTGCCAGACTCAGGCCCATTTCTGTTAGCTACAGAGGGGATCCTAAAAAACCCCGCATTTTACCACATCTTTAGAGATGGCTCCTCCTCATATTTTAAGGGAGAACAAACTGCAGGATTCGGGGTGCTGGTTCTGACAACAGCAGGAGGCACCATTGCTGTATCCAGAAAATGTAGCGTTCGATCTTCACAGTATGCAGAACATGCAGCTGTGGCATGTGCTCTGAAAGTGGTTCAACAAGGAACAGAAGAAACCATCATCTTTTCTGATTCATCCTGGGTGTATAACTCCCTTACTAAATTTCTCCCATTTTGGAGAACACATGATTTTGCCTCCTCAGAAGGCACTCCTGTCAAGTACAGAAATCTGTTCATTTACATCATCAGTCTTGCTGATCAGTTTCTTTTCTGACTATACATTCACAAGGTAAAAGCCCATTCTAAGGCTGAATCTTTCCATGACCAAAATAATTGAACAGACACCTTGGCAAAGGAAGGAGCTCGGAGGGGGGTATGGATCATGCCACCTCCCAATGAGGCGCACATAGTGGCTACCAACAAGAAAACCAAAATAGTCCCCCTGGACCTCCATGCAGTCCAGAGGGCTGATTCAGAAATCAGAGACTGTCCTATGACACAGAAAAAGAGATGTCAATGAACAATCCATTCACAAGATATGCAGATTACCTCC
Source organism: Neoceratodus forsteri (assembly GCA_016271365.2). Taxonomy (NCBI): domain Eukaryota; kingdom Metazoa; phylum Chordata; order Ceratodontiformes; family Ceratodontidae; genus Neoceratodus; species Neoceratodus forsteri. The sequence continues at coordinate 456,406,113 of CM057453.1, read as the reverse complement.
ATCTCTCTGCAGACCAACAGCTGGTATTTTACCACTCCCAAAAGTTTGACAATCAAAGATTTTGGGTGATACCCAAGGAACTCAGACCTACATTTATACACCAGGTCCATGATACCCCAACAGGTGGACACCAAGGGGTAGAGAAGACCCTGCAGAGATTGAGAACTATTGGTTGGTGGCCTGGAATGACAGTAGATGTTCAACATTATGTTGACAACTGTATACTCTGTGCACAAAACAACCCTACTCCTGGCAAGAAGAAAGCTAAACTACTGCCCCAAAGGCAATCAGGCTCTTGGAATGCAGTTCAAACCAATCACATTGGTTCATTAACCACCACTGGTAGGAACAAAAAGTATGCACTTGTAGTCATGGACCTCTTTTCCAAATGGATAGCGCCTTCCCATGTCAAACTTGTAAAGTGAAAGAAACTGCTAAAATCCTGGTGGATCAAGTATTCACCAGGTAGGGCCTTCCACTCAAGGATGACTTCATCCAAGGAGCCAGTTTTACAGGTGAGGTAATGCAAGAATGTTTGAAATTACTAAGGGTTAGCCAAAAATTCCACACTGCATACCACCCCCAATCCTCAGGACAAGTAGAAAGAGGAAACAGATGAATCATATCTATGTTGTGCAAATTTGCAGACCAAAACCCCAAAGGTTGGGATACCATATTGCCCTTACTCTTAATAGCAAATAGGGGGACCCCAGCAACCACTACCAGGCATACACCTTTTGAGGTAATGACCAGTAGACAGATGAGACTACCTGAATATCTGTGGATTGATTTCAAAACCCCTACCACAGATAAAGTGTCCATGGACACTTACATAGAACAGCTGAAAAACAATCTGGTAAAAATTAATTTGTTAGCAGCACAAAACCTGGGCCAAGCCCAACAACAATCCAAATAGTACTTTGACAAAAATGTTAAAGAAGTCTATTGGCAAGTTGAAGAACATGTCATGGTACTGAAATTCGCCACCCCTGCCCACTCATTTGCAAGCAAATGGGAAGGATCTATGAGATCATAAACACACTGATCCCAGTGGTGTACCAAATATCCCTGACTGACTGCAAAAAGTCAACTGATAAGTGGTTCCACTTGAACCAATTGAAATTGTATAAAGGTGATTAAGCTGTCTTAATCAATGCAAGCTCCCTGCTCACCCTTGGGAGGAAGGGGATTTAAACCTGTTTTCTGTTTTCTTCTCTTTCAGAAACCATGATGTACCTCCTTCTCTTACTGCTGGTGCTGGCAAGTGCAAGAGAGCTGACCAACATCCAGAGGACTCGAGTATGGATGCTCTTCCATCTTCTAACCCATGATACCCCACGGGGGCCTCCACCACCCAATACTGCCACTGGTGTGGCCATCAACATTTCCCAGAAAGTTGTCACTGTTTAAGAAGGCAACAATGCTTACCTCAATGCCATGGTGGTGTCCCCTGATCAGTCAACCCTCCAACTTAAATGAAAAACAGATTCGCCCAATGGACTACAAGTCCCAGTGGCCCACCTTTCCAAAGGAACCTTTCAAGTTTGGGCCAGTACCCACATTGCCCTTAATGGGACTTTGGCCATCCACCAAACCTAACTGCAGCATTCAGGCCTCTACTATCTTATAGTCATGATGAATCCAGATTTCTGCACACAATTCCCCAATGTCACTTCCCATCAGTTTTCCTCCTCTCATGTGATGGTGAGTGCTGCCCTTTTCCTGACTGTACTCCCACCATCAGGGGATGACCCTGTGCAATGTCCATTCCAGGAGCCAGGTCCTCCCAGTGGCCTGGTAGAGAACTCCCTTCCTGGAACCCTCATTAATAATGTGCTGTTCATGCATGTCCTGTTGGTGTTAAATCTCACTCACTGGAACATGGCAGAGTTTGGCTACTGCTCATTAACCAATGTATCTAAATTTCATTCAGTATTTATTGTTAGATCTAATGGCAGCACATCAAGCACGTACACTGGACCCTGTAGCTGGGCCGCATACTACTGAGCACTTAGAAGTGTTCAGGCATTCCAAGAGGGCCGCTTACGCAAATATCGTAGGCACAACAGGTGCTGTTATAGGTTTATTTGGCACTGAAATGTCTATTTGAAATTTAACTACAATTAAGAGTCAAACACGCAAATTCCATGATAGTTTAGGACAAAATGTCATGCAGCCTGTGCTACACAGTATAAATGGCATTTCACAAGAAGAACACTTGGTAACACTTTATTTTAAGTATCCTTAACTACACTGTGATCACTGTATAACTATGCTGTAACTTCACTGTAACTACTGTGTAGTTGTTAACTAGTTTCACAGTTGCATGTTAAGTAGTTACACACAATTTGCATGAGGTAACTACTGTGTAGTTACATGTAACTACTATGCAGTTATTAAACTAGTTTCACATGTGGGTATGGTGTAGTTAAGCAACTTGCATACATGTGCAACTACTACAGTCTCCCTTTCAGCACAAATCATTTCATTCTGACAAGTGTAACGACACATGTAACAGCTGTTGCAAAGTGTAACAGAAAATTTATTATGCATCTACCACTCTGTCTCTTCTGGCATTGTGTTATTTGTTCATATAAAGGCAACTACACACATGTAATAGCTGTTACAAATTGTAACAACAAATCTGTTGTGTAACTACTATGTTATTACTTTTAGCATTATTAAATCTGTTCTTACATGTGTAACTACATGTAAACACAGGCCATGTGTGGTAATTGCACAATAGATTTTCTGTTACACCTTGCAGCAACTGTTACATGTGTTGTTACACTTGTCAGAATGAAATGATTTGTGCTGAAAGGGAGACTGTAGTGGTTGCACATGTATGTAAGTCACTTAACTACACCCTACCCACATGTGAAACTAGTTAACAACTACTGTACATACATGTAACTATACAGTAGTTACATTGTAGTTACTTTTTGCAAATTGTGTGCAACTACTTAACTACTTAACACACAACTGTGAAACTAGTTAACTACATAGTAGTTACATGTAACTACACAGTAGTTACAGTGAAGTTAAATCTTAGTTATACAGTAATCACAGTGTAGTTAAGGACACTTAAAATAAAGTGTTACCAAACATTTCACAGTTTACAACATGCATTATATTGCATGATTATTTAATAAGTCAAAAAATAAAATCAATCAATTTTTCAGTATAATAAAGAAGCTACACAGCATCCCATAGGCAGGGGGGATTCCTTCTTCATCTTATGGTAATTTTGCTAATAATACTATAACCAATCTCTTCTGGGATTTGGAATCAGAAAACAGCCCAGATCTGATCCATGATAGACGTATTGTCAAGTGGTATTGTCCAGGTTGCCGCACACCTACATGCACCAACAAGTGTATTGATATAACTGTTTCTTTTTCCCTAGCCACAGCAAGAAACTTGGGTTATGTTACTTGTCACCCCAGCAGGGGACCTTGTTACGACACATGTAAATACACTTTCAAAGATACAATGTATGTGACTTTTACAATTTCTCTTCCTCATTTTGATACAGCATCTTCTGTCTTTGACAAGCTGGCAAGTATCCACTCCATGGGCCATCTAGAGGGCAATATCTATCGATGGTGTTCCATCCTCAACTTGATACTTGGGTTGCCTCGCATATGGACTGTTGCACAAACTCAGGCTACCATTACCTGTGCAGATGTGATGTTTTCGATGCAATCAAACCTGTTTGTGGTTACGCTCCCAAATTTTATGGACTGGTCCTATACACTTGATATGGACCTCTTTCAAAATGACTTTAATGACTCTGCTTCTGCAAATGCTACATCACCATCTGCTAAAGACACTTTGACACCCAAGCTGTCAAACTCCAAGCCTGCCTAGGCCACCTCTCCTGAACATATTCAACACCTCAGCTGCAAAATCACCAACTCATCTTTCACATGCCCTAGTCTGCTCACCTAGTGGCGTCATCCTCAAGTGCGTGTGTCATATAATTCTGATGGACTGTATTGTGTTGTCACCAATCATAAGACTCTTTTTTATGGATCTTTAATGTATATTTCTTTGCCTAACTTCTGTTTTGTTCCACAACAAAGCACAGTCATTGGCCATATGGTTATCACACCAGTACCCACCCTGCAACCAGATTACATTGACAGTGACCCTGACTATCTTGATGCTTTTCTCAATACGTACCTGTATTCAATGTTCATATAGATCCACTTACTCTCAATCTCAGAACTCTTTTAGAAAGGAAAGATATGCGTTTAATACATATGAGCAATAATATTACTAAAGCTGGTAATTCTTTGAATGCTTTATTTCACAGTGGATATCTCTCCACTGATTTATCTAACACTGCCTTAGAGATGACATTTAAAGCTTTTGTTATTCTTCAACTGTTTTTCATATTTGTCATGATCATTACCTTATGCTGTTTAAGACATACTTTGAAACAACACCGTGAACAACTAAAATTTCTTTACAAAGCTTGTGCAGCTGGACTGTTACTGAGCTATTTGTACCAACTTACTTACCACTCTTGTTGTTGCCTCCTTATTCAGGAAACAAGGGGGGGATTATGTAGACCTACATGACCTAGCAACCCTCATGAGACTGCCTTTAATTCACAGTATTAGGGAACATAGTATTATGATGTAATGTTTAATTTGTGGTCTTAGCATGCCACCTACTGACATTAGCTAATATGCAAGCTTAGCATGACTTTCTGAGAAGCTCTATTGTTACCCAAAGATGCTGCTTCTCAGCAATATTGCTTATGTATGTGTATGTGCAAAACAATATATAATGTGATGTAAGTTCTTTGTTCACTGAGTTTTCTGCATGATCACCCGGGTGTTCGGAGAGGTGCCAAAGTCCCAGCTGTCTAGGTAAGCTGTTTTGAGTATGTACCAAATAATAAACTTTGTAGACTGCAACACCTGTCTCTGTGTATTGTCTGCCATCAGGTCAGAGTCTTCTGCCAGAACTCTGCTTGTTAGGACCAAGCTTACAAGCCCTTTGTGGCTCCCTCTTCAGGCTTTTGAGCTTCATTGACTGACCAGTCACCCTCTGAACCCATTGCCATGCTACTGTGGGTCAAAGGTGATGAAAATGGCTGCTAAATTTGTAGTACACAGACTGTCTTCCCTAAACATCTTTATTTACATAAATCTCTACTTGCAAATAATAATTCCAGGCCCCATGCAAGTCTTGAGTGGTTGCACTTAAGTGTCAGTTCAGTCGGGCGAACAACTGGGTAATTCTCAAGTCAGTCAAGAGCATTGATTTACAAGTTCCTTTGGCAGTTTGCACCACTGATGTGCAAATGCAGGTATCCTTAAAGGTAAACCTCCATGTTGGGGTTATACAGATAGCCAAACTTAAAAATACAATTTATCTCAAGTGTGACGGGACAAGGCTGTAACTCATGAGTAGCAAAGTCAAGAATAAGTAATGGAAATCTTGCCATCATATTTTTTATTGATAAATTAGAAATATACAGTCAACTGACTTTTAAAATGCACCTCTTTGTCCCAACCACCTAGCTGCTGGCCCCCCTCATACCCAGCGTGCTATTACCTCAGTCAAATTGTTTGACCAATGTAGTTTTTTGCTTTTAGCCACCACTGCCACTGACACCTAAGCACTGATTCATTGAACAAGCAGGGTCTGCTTGTATTCTCTGATGTGAACGTAAGTATTGTGCGGCTTGGTACAAAGGATTAGAAATTCATGGCAAAAACTATGTCAATACACCAGTTAGGGTTTTGAAATATCAAAAGTAAGGAAATCTGATATAAGGGTTTTTTTGAACCCTAACTTCCCCTACCAACATCAGCATTCCCATGAACTCCACAGAACTGAATGCCAAAGCACAGTCCATATCCCAATCCCAAAGGGCCCTGTGAGGTGCAGGTTAGGGCTCGAGTCCTGTTTTGTACAGGGCCTCAAGTTCGGCTCAGCTCCTGTTCAGATCCTACATGTAGCAAGTTTGGATTTGGAGCAAGTTAGGAGCCATATCCTGTTTTGTGCAGAGTCTGACGGGTTCTGTGCACCTGCTTCAGGCAGGATCCAACGGGCCCTGTGTGAAGCAAGTTAGCATTCAACTCTTGCTTTGGGCAGGGACTGAAAGGCCCTGTGCAATGCAAGTTACAACTCTGCAGAGCCTTTCAGAATTGGGATCAGGACTGTGCTTAAGCATTAAATTTGGCAGTGGTGCATGGGAATGTTTCAAAACAATCCCTAACACCCTTCACACTCAACAGAAGTAAATGTTCAGTGTGCTCGTCTTTCCCTTCTTGCCTCCTTCCACCCCTCCCTCTTCTTGAGCCTGACCATCTCTTGTATCAAGCACACATATTCCAACATAGGCCACTATGGATGAATAAGAAGAGCGTGAGGAGTCTGTTCCCAATAAGCCTATCATGCAAGTACATTCGTTAGGAAATATAGACCCACTCACCACTTCATAGTCATATAAACTTGTGATTTATCAAACTATACAGTCAGAGAATCAAGCAGAATTGGACTCCCCCATATGTTGTACCACAACTAATAGTCTCTATAATATCTGAGTACTGAAATATGTCTATCTAAGCCGGCCTGGTGGTGCTGAGGGTTGAGGCACTGGATGCCACATCTCACACCAAGCCAGTGACCCGGGTTCAGAAATGAGCCCGGGCCATCGGGGTCAGCAGGGGTGGGAGAGGATTGAACATCTGATGGACAGCTGTCCTCTCCTGGGAGGAAGGGGGGTTTGTGCTTGGCGCCTTCCTGGCCTCTGGTGGAAACCGGAGGCACAGCAAGCATAGAAGCTAACTCTAGTGGATGGGGAGTGGCAACGGCGGCAGTGATGCCATGACACCAGGGTGCAGAAACAGAGGAAAAAATGCACCCGGTCTCCTAGATGATGGAGAACTGAACAGCAGAGACCCTGATGGTTCATGCCTGCCTGGCGTCCAGGTGAGTCAGATGAATGCAAAATTCTCGGTGTGTCTCTGCCCCACTCCGTATCTGCCTGGGGGGGTACAGCCATGGCTCACCGGGGTGGATAGGGCAGGTTGTGAAGTGGGGAGACTGCAATATGTGTCTCCTGAAGGAATGCGGCCCGGGCGCAGGAGAGAGGAGGTAAAAAAAGAAATGAAAAAAAAAGAAATATGTCTATTTACACTTGTATGTAAAATGATATTTGTGAGCCATTATGGTATTCTTGTAGCTGGCTGGAATAGTGCAAAGTTTAATCAAAAGAAAGTTTACAAAAAAAAGAATATAAGCAGTAGCTTGTACATGTGCTTGATTCTCTGTATGGTTTAATAAGCCACAAGTTTACATGGATATGAAGTGGTGAGTAGGTCTATATTTCCTAACATGTGTACCTGACTATACCTTCCCTGTTTTTAGGCTGCTCTCATAAATATTGGAAAAAATTAAATAATATTGATAATTTTATTCATGAGAAACAGAGACAAGACTGAATCAGGGACTCATCTACAATGGTTTTCAGTTGCAGCAGGATCTGGTTACAGCTTGGAAAAAGTGCGATTTATAGAAACAAACTGGAAACATAATTTGATGGCAGATAAGGACCACTTGGCCCATCCAGTCTGCCCATTCCTCCCTACCTACACTACTACCGCAGACCGTGCCTGATCTACTGCTCTTTCTCCCCCCTTCCTTTCCACTAAGATTCCCTTGTGCTTATCACATACAATTTTGAATCCCACCACTGTTTTTGCCCCCACCACCTCCGTTGGAAGGCTCTTCCAGGGATCCACCGATCTTTCTGTGAAGAATTACTTTCTGACATCTCTCCTGAATCTACCCCCCCTCCAGCTTCATAGCATATCCCCTTGTTCTTGAGCATCTTTTCTTCTGAAAAATACTTCCCTCCTGCACCTTATTTATCCCCATGAGGTATTCAAAGGTCTCCATCATATCTCCTCTCTTCCTCCTCTGTTCCATGGTGTATATATTGGGGTCCTTTAGTCTATCCTTATAGGGCTTTTGATGCACACCCTACACCATTTTAACTACCTTTATCTGGACCGCATCCACTCTGTGTGTGTTCTTCCAAAGATGTGGTCTCCAGAACTGGACACAGTACTCTAGGTAGGGTCCTACCAGTGATCTATACAGAGGCAACACCACCTCCCTCTTTCTGCTGGTGAGACCCCTGCCTCTGCATCCCAGCATCCCACTAACCCTCCCTATTGCCTTGTCACACTGCCTGGCCACCTTTAGGTCATCCAATATGATTACCCCAAGGTCTCTTTTCTGCTTGGTGGTCATCAATACCACTTCACCCATTTAGTACTCTGCTCCTGGGTTTCTGTGCTCTAAGTGCATTATTTTGCACTTTTTCACATTGAGACCCAGCTGCCATATTCCTGACCACTCTTCGAGTTTTCACAGGTCTCTGCTCATCCTTTTCATATCCCCTGGAGTGTCCACCCTATTGCAGATTTTGGTGTCATCTGCAAAGAGGCAGACCTTTGCTTCCATCTCCTCTGCAGTGTCAGGTACAAAGACATTAAAGAGGACCGGGCCCAGCACTGATCTCTGAGGTACCCCGCTGGTGACTCTCCCTTCCTCAGAGTGAACCCAGTTTATCACCACCCTCTGTCATCTATCCCTTCACAAATTTCTTATCCAGTTTACCACCTTTGGACCCACTCCTAAGTTACCCAGCTTGCTTACTAGTCTCCTGTGTGGAATGGTGTTGAACGCCTTACTAAAATCTAGATAGGCCACGTCCACCGCTCCATCCTGATGTAAATCCTTTGTCACCCAGTCAAAGAATCTATCAGATTCGTTTGACGTGGCCTCCTCCTGTGAAACCATTTGGCCACAGATCTTGTAACCTACACTGGATTCAAATTATTCCACAATCCTTTCCTTCAGTAGTGATTCCATTAACTTTCCAACCACCAATGTCAGGCTGATTGACCTATAACTGCCAGCCTCCTCCCTGCTACCATTCTTGTGAAGTGGGACTTCATCCACTCTCCTCCTGTCCCCTGGATCCAGTCCTGTTTCCAGTGAACTGATGAACAGAACTTTCAGAGGTGCAGCCAGTATTCCCCTGAGCTCCTCCAATATCTCTGGATGCACCCCATCTAGTCCCATTGCTTTGCTCACCTTCAGATTAGTAAATCCCATCAGGAATCTTGCCTCCGAAAAAGGACTACTGTCCACCCCCCTCCCTCTGAAGCTTCTGTTACTTTTTTGTGGCCCCGGCCTTTCTCCTTCCTCTGTGAACACTGAACAAAAGTAAGTGTTAAGGATATCTACCTTTTCCTGGTTCCCTCAGCACAGTACTCCCTTACTCTTTTAACCTTACAATCTCTCCCCTGGCTTTCCTCTTTTCACTTACATACCTAAAGAGTCCCCTTTCTTTACCTCCAGGGCTATTCTCTCTTCAGTTTACACCTTTGTGCTTTTAACTGCTTTTCCTGCTTCCCTCTGTTTCCCTGATACACCTCCATAATTCTCCTCCATCTGCATCCCCTTATACCCTCTGAATGCCACCCTTCTAGTCTTTACAATTTCAGCAACCTTTTTTGAGAACCATAGCAGTCTCTTTCCCCTGCTAGGTCATCCCCGAGTCATTTCCCCAACTTTATAAAATTATACATTATAGCTTGAGTATAAAAAGAGATTTTCTCCAAAATTATAACAATATTTAATGTTTCACTTATCCATCTCAAGCAGAGAGGCACTTAGTACCTAGTTAGACTGCAACAGATTACAGTTGCCTTCTACATGCTGTATGCATATACGAACACATGAACTTGCCAGCAGAATAAAGACCTTATGGTCTCTCAAGTCTGCTCGATTGTGCAACTAGTAGCCCTATGTTGCAGCTGCCCTCCACCCTTTCCCCCTCCTGTGATCCTCCCCCTTACCCTGTACCATCCCCTATTGAAGCAGCCCACTGTTCTACAGGATACCACTTCTGCAAGCAATGCATTCCACCCAGACGCTACCCTCTCTGTAGAAGAATTGTCTCATTTCACTCCTGAACTTTTCCCCCTCCAACTTCAGATCATGGCCTGACGTGTCCCTCTCCCTTAACTTGAAAATCCCTTCCATGCCTGTCTTGTTTATTCATTTCATGTTCTTGAAGGGTCCAATCATATCTCTCCTGTTTTTCCTTTCCTCCAGAGAGTACATGTTCAACTCCCTCAGTCTACCCTTGTAGGTTATGTCCCCCAGCCCTTGGATAATATTTCTTGCCCTGTGCTGTACCCCCCTCCAGTTACCTAATGCCCTTCTTCAGGTATGGGCACCAGTACTGCATGCAGTACTCCAGGTGTGGCCTAACCAGTAACCTTTACAACGGCAGGATTACCTTCCCTCTCCTGGAGGATATACCCTTGGCAATACAACCCAGCATCTTGTTGGCCTTTGCAGCTGCCTTCCTACATTGAGCTGAAGTATTCATTGAGCCCATAATAATTACCCCCAGATCCTTCTCCTGTGTTGTGGCTAGCTGACCCCCCCATCTCAGCTGGTAGCTCTGCCTTGGGTTTGTTGTGCTGAAATGTAGCACCTTGCACTTTTTGGCATTGAACCCCAGCTGCCAGGTGTCCGACTATGACTCCAATTTTGACAAATCATCTTGCAACCCCAGCCACCCTCCTAGGTCATCCACTACTGCTCCCATCTTGGTGTCATCTACAAACAGACTGATGTTGCTCCTGATGCCCATTGAGATGTCTGCTATGAATATTCCAAACATCGGCCCCAGCACTGAGTCCTGCGGTACCCCACTTGTAACCACCCTTGCTGTCTCCCTTGCAGCCAGTTCACTACTCACCTCATCATCTTCACCCCCCCGTGCTTTTCAGCTTGCCTCCCATGTGGCACTGAGTCGAATGCCTTACTGAAGTCCAGGTACAGGACATCCACTGCATGACCCTTGTCCAACTGCCTAGTTACCAAGTCATAGTACTCCACCAGGTTGGTCTGACAGGATCTGCCTGGAACAAACCCATGCTGTCTACCATCCTGCCGCCCATTGGTCTCTGGCAGGGACACTAGCCTCTCCTTCAGGATTGTCTCCATCAGCTTACCCACAATGAAAGTGAGGCTTACCGGACGGTAGTTCCCTAGTTCATCCTTGGGGCCGCTGTTGTGAAGGGGTACCATGTGGGTCATTCTCCAGTCCTGAGGTACACTCCCTGAGTCCAGGGTGGCATTAAACAGGTCTGCCAAGAGCCCTGCTAGGACATTGGCAAGCTCCTTCAGCACCCTGGGGGTGTATGCCACCTGGCCCTAGCGCCTTGTCCACCCTCAGTACCCTCAAGCCCTCCAGTACTCTGCCCACTGTGATTCCCCCATCTATCACCTCCTCCCCCTGGTGCCTGCCCTCCCATCCCCCCTGGGAATCACTCCTCCTTTCTGTTTAGTAAATACCGAGCAGAAGTATTCGTTAAGCACTTCTGCCTGCTCTGCCCCTGTTTCTACCTGCTCCCCATCCCTCTTAATCCTTATGATTTGGTCCTTTCAACTCCTTTTCTCCCTGATGTACTTGAAGAAGTCCTTCTCCCCCTCCTTAACGCCTTGCGTCAGCCTGAGTTCCTAAGACACCTTGGTTAGCCTTACTGTCTTTGTCACCTCCCTCAATTCCTTCAGGTACACCTCTCTGTCCTCTCCCCTCCCTGTTGTTTTGAACCTCCTAAAGGTGGCTCTTTTCTTCCTCAGCTTTTCCATGATCCCCTTGCTCACTCAGCTAGGTTTCTTGGCCCTAGCGCTCTTAGTCTGGATCTTGATGCAGGTTTTGGTTGCTACCTCAATCCCCAGTTTTATGACCTCCCACCTCTGGTTAGTGTCCACATTAGGATGAATTCTGGCCAGATACCCCTTTACTACTTCCCCCATCCTCCTGAAGTCAGCCCATCTGAAGCCTAATACCCTTGTACCTGTTACTACTTCCTCCCTACCCATGTTTAATGTGAACCACACCTAGTGGTGGTCGCTCCCCACCAGTGGTTCCTTCATCCCCAGCTCCCTCACAACTCCCCATTAGCCAGCACAAGGTCTAGGGTGTTCCCTAACCTGGTTGGCTCACTGACCATTTGCAGCAGGACGCTATCCTGGAAGGCATCCAGAAGTACCTGCTTCCTTCTATTCATGGTGGATGGGGTACTCCAATCCACTTCCGGCAGGTTGAAGTCACCCACAATCACCATGCTACCTTTCCCGCAGGTCCTTCTGATCTGTCCCGCTAGTTCCCTGTCTAACTCCTCTGTCTGAGAGGGTGGCCGGTACACCACTCCCATCCTGAGAGTCCTATTCTTGGAATCTTGGATTTGCATCCATAATGATTCCTTACTGCCCTTTTCCCCCTCCTCCCTGACACACTTCAGTCCTTCCCTCACATACAGCACCACCCCCTCTTTCCGATTTGCCCTATCCTTGTGAAATATTCTATACCCTGGTACCACCAGGTCCCAGTCATGGTAATGGGTGGCTCATGTTTTGGTGATGGCCACCATGTCCACCTCTCCTTCTGTCCTGAGAGACTGTAACTCTGCTGTTTTGTTCCCCAGGCTCCTAGCATTCAAGGTGATCACCTTCCACCCTTTTTTCTTCCCCCCTCTCCCTTTCTGCTCTCCCCTACTAGCATCTCCTCTAGTAGTCTGCCTTAGTTCCCTGATTCTGGTGTGGGGGGTGTAAGCTTATTCGGCTTCTCTTCCTGTGGGTTCTGCATTCCTCCTGCCCACTTGCCTCCCCCTGCTCCTAGTTTAAATTCCCTTCTTTTTCTGTGTATTCTCCCAATCTCTGTTTCAATACCTTCCTGCCCTCCTCACTCAAGTGAAGCCTATCCTTAGTGTAGAGATCACTGTCCTCCCAGGTTCTTCCCCACTCCCCCACCAACCCATTTCCTTTGGACAGACACCAGGTTCTTAGCCACTTGTTAAATTCCTCTGTCCTCCGTTTCCTTGCAGTGCTTGCCCTGGGCACTGGAAGTACTTCTGAGAAAGCTACTGATCTTCCTGCCTCCTCACATATCCTTCCCCGCTCCTCAAACCTCCTCTGAACTATAGCCACCTCATATCCTGCCTGGTCATTTTTCCTCAAATGCAGAACTATATGAGGTTTCTCCCTACCCCTCTTAGCACATTTCAAGATAGATTGACCCACCCTTTCTGCAGTCATTCCTGTCATGGCCTTCACCCAAATGCAACTATTCCTCTCCTCCTTGCTTCCCAATTTGACCCCTTTTAGTACTGAGTCTCCCAGCACTAGGATTCCACCCTCTTTTCCACATGCCACACTACCTAGCCACCCCCTTCATCCCATCCCCTTCCTCCCCACAACTCCTCTTCCTCCAGCACAGTTGGTCCCCCTTCCACCCCTATTGTAACATCCCCAGTCCCTATCCCTTCTCCTCTCTCCCTCTCCTGTATTCCCACTGACTCTGCCTCCCCTCTCCACAGTGTGCCACCTGCCTCCTCCCTTGATGCACCCCCACCCTCCCATCTCATACCTCTCCTCCTCCCAACCCCCTTCCTCAATCTACTCCCTCCCATCTTCCCCACCCCCTTATCTCTCCCACCTGTTCCATCACCCTTCGTAACCATAGCTCCTCTGCTGAGTGCACCTCTATCACATCCCCCAGTCCTGCCAGTATTTCAAAACAATTTTTCAATAACTCATCACTACCACTAAATTTCTCCTTTCTATTGCTAGCCTCCCCCCTGCTACTGATACTGTGTCTGTTATCTCCCTCCCTCCTTCCTCCCCCTCTTCCATTCTCCCTCTTTTCTGATTTTCTTTGCCCTTTGACCTGGGTCCCCCTATCTCTGTACCCCTTCTGCCACCCTTTCCCCACTTCTCCTCCCCACCTATCGGTTCGATTTGTCCTCCTTCCTCAGTTACTCTCCTACCAGCTCCAGCTGTTGGGTTGTCCTCCACTGCTGCTCACCGTCCCCTCATTATCTCACCCTGTAGATATCTAATCTCGTTCTTAAGCTGCATTATTTGCTTGTATACCAAACATCCCCCCACTTGCCATGCAATTCTAAGAAAGATTGGCACACCACAGTTGTTGCAGCCTGCCACCCTTCTCAACTCTCTATTCGTCCCACCAGTGTCCCCCTACACCCTCAAGTGAAGGATGCCCATCCCACCCTCAATTCTTCCCCCTTCCTCCTTTACCAGTTCTGTCCATGTTTCACCAGTTCTCCGATACCATACCACCAGAGGGGAAAAAAATAATAATAACTAAAGCTTGAATACAAATACTTTCTAAATGTTCCACATTTGCAGTACTTTATTCAATGCAATTTCCTTCCAAATATCCCAGTCCCAATGCAAATTTCTCTGAATGCTCTACTAACAACAGTGTATACAAATGCAAAAATTTAGATTCAATATCTCATTATTTGTTACCACCATACTTTACTAGAGCTCTCTTTACCACAGGGTATGTTATACTACTGAAATGCACTACTGTACTATACTGTAAATATTATTGCCCCATTTATACCTTCTGGTCAGTGTACCTCTTTTAAAGGTCCTGAGTATTCTCCTCCCTTAATGCTCCACCTCCAACCTGTGCTGGCCAATCCACGGCTTCCTCCTTGAGCATTTAATAGGATATGGGGGCAGAGGATGGGTGGGTGGGAGAAATTAAAAGATCCAGCAAGTCCTAGTTCCTGTGTGGCCCAGTCTCTGTATTTATAGCTCGGCCACAAGTTCAAATCTTGATGCATTGTGCCCTGATTGTCTCTCCCAAACAATCAACAGCCATTGATGAATCAGGTAGTGGCAATGGCCACCGGAGAAACTGTTGCAAGGTGGCAGCAGCTTCATGTTGTCCTGTGCCGCGCTACTGTTGCCGCCGCCAATGTGATGTGCGGCTATGGCTGCCGACTCCCTTCCCAACCTTCTGTGTATGGCAACTGCCGCCTCCTCAATCCAGCAAGTCCAACGTGTGGCTATCATGAGGTGCACTTAATACAAAGCAAGCAAGCCTGTTGTAGAGAACCGTTAGCTTGCTTATGACAACACCTTCAGTTCTGTAGCTGCATTTGCTTGTCTCACTGTTCTGTTGGCAACTCTCAAACCTTCCTGATATTCCGCACTGCCTATTACTGTCTGACTTGCTTTGTACTGAATAAATGTCCTTCTTTTTGCCTTCACTGCCTCTGCCACCCACCTTGGAAAACCACAGAGGTATCCTTCCCCTCTTGCCCCTCTCCACCATCTTTTTGTGAAGAATTGATGCTTCCAGTACCCCTCTTCTATCAAATCCCATTTAGAAACGTAAAAAAAACACCAGCAGAAGGCCTTGCTGTCAGTCTGCTCCATGAACTTGTGCATGGCCCTTTAAGGATTATGATTAACATTTCCCTCCCCTGCTTCTCTTTTCCCTTGACAAGCCCTTTGTGCCTCTCCCACCCCATCTTAAATCTCTCCACTGTTTTTTTCTCTGATTAGTGGTTCAGAACACTTGTTCTACCACAATATCTGTGAAGTAGCATTTCTTCACATCCCTTTTGACTCCCCCCAAGCAGTTTCTTGCTAATGTAACCCCCAGGTGGTGCTATCCCAAGAGCTACTACCCCTGCCTGACTGACTACTGACAGGTTGAGGGGCCTAGGTCCAATGGCGGGTGCCTCCACCCAGAGGTCAGGGTTAATACTGTCTGGTATGACTTGGTCACAGCCCTCTGGGACACTGCAACCCCCTTTTCTTCCCACTAGTGGCCCACACAATATATTAGGAACATCTTCACAATATACACTTACTCCCAAGACTGGCTCTGTTGACTGGACCCTGGGGACCCCCTGTAAAACAAGATGATATAGTGCAAAAGCCACAGAACAATACTTCAACATAAACGAATACCTCAGACAGTGTAACTTTGCTGAAACAAACAAATCTGATTTATTTAGCGGGATATAACAAGGACAGGGGGAAATCAGGTTAATTAGGTTAAACACATTAATAATCACAGTACTGTACGCTTATTCAGAGTCCCAAATTGTCACTTTCACTGGGTACCCAGGATGGGGGGCTAGCCTGGATCGGGTGCAGCTGGTTGGGGCCCAGTGATGGAAAAAAACACTTGTACAATACCCAATTGTAATCCGGAGCTGGATGGCTCAGTTCATAAAGAAATGAGAAAACAACAATTAGATGACACACTTGCAGTTTGATAAACAGATGGCAGGGAGCTACCCTGCTTTGTACTCACAAACTCAATGCTGGGAACTGGATGGAAGGCAGATTGTCCTGGATTGCCAGTAGGAGCAGACCATGTGGACAAGGTCCTTGTGACTGGACCCTACTGCAGTTTAGAGCAAATGGATGTAGTCTGGATTAAGCTGGGGTTTACTTCCAGCTTCATGCACTCTATTCACTGTACAGGGGATTTGAAACGTGATTCCCCACAAGCACTATACACATTTATATGTAAAGGAAAGTACTACCAGGCAGGCTGCTTCACGATCCGATTGCAATTACTGCACAATACCCAGGAGAACACACAGCAGATTCAGTTCCTGTCAGACCGAGCACGATTCAGCAATTTCTCCAGTCTTCTACAGGGTGAGCCTGGTTTCTGCTCTTCAGATCTCCTTGATTCTCTTCACAGGTTGGATTCATTCTGAACAGGTGCTTGCACAAGCTGCAGACCGAAACTTAGGGCCTTACACGAGATTGCCACGCTAAAACTACACACCGAAGAAGCACACAGCTCCCTGTCTCTTCACAGCCCAAACTGCTCTGATCTTTCCAGTAGACAGAGCCGGGCATTTCCTTTGAGTTCCGCCCAGTTCAGTTGGCTGGTTTGGCTGTCTCTCACAGTAAACTCACCCTGTTGGTGGAAAAAAAGGTGCCGAAGTCAAAACTACATTTCCCAGAGTCACTGCCCTCACAATCCCCTTACAGCAGGCTCCAGAGGAGAGTCCAAGTTCTGATTCGCCCAGAGCAGGCTCCATTTTAAAGGATCCCCACTATGACTGGTCCAATTCAGCAGCTCAGAACCAACATGAGGGAGCTACTCTGCACTGTCCTTGCTACAAGAAAGCAGGTTAAATCAAACTGCATTTTCATTATTACTCTAACAGGTTACAAGCAAACAATTACATTTTTGGAGTGCTCCTTCTACCCACTTAGCGATGGCAGAAACAGAGCGATTTGGCAGAAGCTCGAGCGGGACTCAAGCAGGAAAACACAAAGTCCCCCCATACAAACTAATTATGTCTGCAAGCAGACAGCTCTTAAAGAGACAGTACCAGAAGCTCTAAAAGCACTCACAGATAAACAGCTTAAATGCCAAACACCATTCAGGCTTGGATCATTCAAGCAAGCTCCTGGAAGACTTTTTGGGAACCCCCATTTGCAGGGGGGTTACGCTAATCTTACAGGCATTTGAATTGCCACTGTTTGTGAACAATCCTCTGACACTTACTTTGTTAATACCCCATATGTATTTTTATGTTTCAATCATGTCCTCCCTCTCCCTCTCCCTCTTGCTGCTCACTCCTACCACTGCTTTCATGCCCAGCAGTTTCCCCTAGCACTTTCTTCTTTTTCTTCCTGAAATCTGCCCTCCTGAAGTCTAGGACCTTTGTCCTTTCTGCTTGCAGCTTGACCTCTACCCATACAGTTCTGTGATAACTGGATTAAATGGTTCCTCCACCCTGATTGCTCCTATTGTGTCCCTGTTTTTAAAGACTGGATCCAGTATGACCCTTTCCCTAGTTAGTTCTGCAACCAGCTGGACTAGAAATGCATCTTGCATTCCATCCATCAGGGACTGACTCTTTGATCTTTCTGCTATTGGGATACTCCAGTCCACATCTGACATATCGAAGTCCACAGAATCAGCACTTCCCCAGTTCTACCACCTTTGATCTCCTCTCCTAGCTTTCTGTTGATTTCTTCTCTTTGTGTCAGGAGCATGTGCACCACCCCGACCAGATCATACTCCCTTCACCTCCAATTACTTGGACCCAAACTGCCTCTGTTCCTGTACATCTCACTGCTTCCTGCATCTCTGAGGCTTGGATATCATCTTAATGTATATTGCCATCCCATCACCTCTCCCCTGTACATATACCTCCTGCACACTGTACACCCTGCTATTCTTAGCTCCCACTTGTGGTGCTGTGTTGCCCATGTTTCAGTTACAGCCACCATGTCCAGTTTTGCATCGGACATTATTAGTTGGAGTCACAGGTCTTATTTCCCGGAGTTCTAGCATTAGCAAACATTAGCCTCAATACCCCCTACTTCCTCCCTATTGGCTGTTTCCCCCATTACTGTGCCACTGTACTCCTTTGCTACTGTTCCCCCTGTACTTCTCCTGCCCTTACCTTTTTTCAGTTCCTCCAACACTACCCCCTTCCTTCTCACCCCATCCTGCTGTATCGCTATACTTGCATTTTTTTTAATCACTGGCCTGACTGCAGCCTCTCTCCCTGCCCCCATCTCTCCTACCTGTCCTGCACAAGAACGCTACTCAAGTCCTTGTTGGAATACTATACCTGCCATTAATAGAAACCATTATCATCTTATAACAAAAGTCTGTATTTAAGAAAGTAAATCTATTTGATACCATGCCACTAAGTTCACTCTGCATCAGAAAGCAATCAACTGAGATGACGACTTTTACAGACAGTACTAGATAAAACACAAGACAACAGTATAAAGTTGAAAAAAATTATGTGTGGGAAATATATATATAGAATAATGCATGGGGAAATGTGGTTAACAAGGATATTATGCATACTCGAGGTGTGTGATACCCCATAAACCCTGAGGGCGAAGCATCACACACCGAGGGTGTGCATAAAATCTGAGTTCCCAGACTTCCCATGTTTTATTTTTATATTTACTGGTTAAAAGAATAAATAAAGAGAAATGAGCTATGCAACAAGAATGTTTATTAAACATTAACAGAGTGCAACAGTTGTTCAGAATACCTTAATGTAACAAAGTGGTTTAACTGAACTTTTTTGTAGTGAAATGCTTTAGCTGAAAAAAATGATGTGTGGGAAAAATATAATGCCAATTATTTTGAAAAGGCACATGTTCTTGGAGAAGGGAAAAAAAAAGACAGAGACATAGAAATAAGACATATTGCAACATAAGAATTCCTTAAAAGATTCTTCATGGCCCTAATAATAGGTGATCCTTTGATACTGTAACAGCAGGGACATTGCAAGAATGGCATTTTAGGAATATAGTACTTTTCTGTATAAGTGCATTAACCACATTTGCAGTAGTAGAATCTTTATTGTTTGACTAAAAAGTCAGTCACAATTTTAAAAGACAATAAATACAATCAATTATAAATACGAATGACAAAACAATACAACCCTCCCAAAGTGCATAATCTGTTACATGCATATGTGCTGAACACAGCAAAATATTTTTTTTACAATAGATAGACAATACAGACATTTTGGTAGAAGCATGAAACAAAAAAGTTAAAATACACAGCTGAAAAGCTATGCCAAGATGTATCGCTGTACAATAGTAGTGTTTATACCCTTCATTTTTTTGTGCCTTCATTTTACTAATTTAATAAAAGTAGTTGGCCAGTCTTACTATAGCGTAGTCATCCTCTATATTAAGGAGGACAGTAATAATGTAGTCTTTATCTATATTGCTCCATTCATTAATCACTGGTCCCAACCAGTGCAATCTAGCATTCTTATACCAATTGCAATCCCACATTACATGGTAAAGGTCTTCTTTCTCTCCTATAGAGCAAAAACATTTTTGCGCATGAGGTGGAAATTTATTGAATCTTGCAATACACATATTATTATCAAAGCATTCAAACTTATACCTTGTATAAGCTTTTCCAAGTACTGGGTCTACAAGGCAATCTAGATAGTATTTAAAATCATGTGTTCCTTGTAATTTTACAAACCATGGGGAATGTCTAGATTCATTAACATTTACAGGATCTTATAATCACAATAAAGACGGGCACTTGGTGGTGGTGGTGGTGGTGCTAATAGCACAAAAATATACTCAGTTAAACAAAATAGATTTTTGTCTTGTCGCCTCACTGCAAGGGTATGTGCTGCACCTATTTTGTTTAACTGACTATTTACAAGATCTCTTTTTATCCAGCAGTTTTGGATTTTTTTCTTTATGTAAATATTATATTTCCAACTCAGCATAATATTTCTATTGAGATATCCTTTTAGTTTCAGGAGGTCATACTCTTTTAGCATATCTAGAATCCAGTTATTCTAGCTAGATATTATACCTATTTTCTTGCCATTGCTTCTTCTTATGAAGGCATTTGTGTGGCAATCTATCTTATGGCATTCTTATAACTTTTAGCCAATAATTAACTGTTCTTGTTTCTAACATGGCTTGTATATTAATAAGTCCTAGTTCACTTCTTACATATGAAGCAGAGCATGTATGTCTTAGGCCAAGTGTGGCTCTCAATACTTTATAGATTGGACTAGTTAATTTGTCTAAATGTTTGTGTTCCCAAATTTCTGCTCCATACAGAAACTAGGCAAAAATTTTAATAGCTGTAATGAGAGGTCTAACACAGTCCCCCACCATGAAACAGCATTACATTTGTTTAATCCTTTGGCAGTTTTTGTAATCTGCTCCAGCAAATATTTAATATCCAATGACCAGGTAAAATTAATTGAAAAAGGTATGCCCAGATAGATGTAACTATTTGTGTTGGATAGTTCATTCTTCCCCAAAAACCATGGGCCAGTAGTCTTCTTTTGTCCCACAGTCATAATCTGTGATTTTTGTGTATTTACTCTTAATTTTAAAATCTCTTCAGACTCCTGATTTAATAGATCTATCTGCTTTTGCAGACCTTTTTTTGTCAGGGACATCAGAATAATGTTGTCAGCATAGGCCAATGCTGGGCATGTTTCATTCATAATCTTAGGTGTATCTGCACTCAAACTTTCTATTTTTCTCAGGAAGCCATCAATGTAAAGAACAAATAATGTTGGGACCAATACACAGCCTTGGCATGCACCTGTATTTATAATAAATCTTCTAGACACCTCCCTCTTTGTACCAGTTCTGATTATAGCACAGTTTTCACTATATAAGTTACAAATAACACCTATTGAGGCAGGGTCAGTGTCTCGCTCCCACATCAGTACCCATAGTGTTGATCTATTGATGCAATTAAAGCCAGAGGAGAAGTCAATGAACACTAGGTATATTTTCTGCTTTCTGAGGAATACATATTTCACTATTATATGGGATAAAATAAAGCAATTATTGATAGACGAGTAATTACTTCTAATACCAGCCTGGAGTTCTGAAAGGTCTCCAGTTTGCTTTAATTGCACATTAAGTTTTTCCAGGCTGATTTTAGAAAGAAAATGTAAATTTATATCTAATAGGCTAATTGGCTTGTACAGTTTTGGACTGTCTACCTTCCCTTTTTTATGTAACAGAATCACTTTGGGAAAAGAGGAGAAATTGTATAATAGGTTAGCAAGATTTGTTTTAAAATGTGACATCACTACACATCACTGTATAATGTACAGTAGATAATGTACAATAGATTGAACTGGATAGACTTAGAAAATTAAAGAAACATAAAATGGTCCTGACTGATCCACAGAATAATTAGAGCAGATAAACCAGCATATCTTATAGATAAACTGAGTAAAAGAGAAAGTAAACATGATTTAAGAAATAATAGTTCACACAAATTCCATATCTCAAAAATAAATAATAAACATGGAAATATGATCTTTTCTAAAATAGTAACTAACTAAACATTGGGGAAATGTAAAAAATCATGAAGATGAGTTAAGCCTATACCCAAAACTCTTTCATGTTAAGGTTAAAAAGAATATCGCAGTGAAGTGTGTGAATTGTCAAACATGCTATGTCTTTCTGTACTACAGTACATGCTCAAAACTTCATTTATCTAGTAACCCATTGTTGCTTACCTCCCACTACATGTTCAGAGCTTGTAACATACAAATATTAGCTACTAGGGTACTGACAATTATTAAATTCTAAGGTTTATAATACATACAGTATGTTAACTGTAAAGTGGACTTCAAGTTAAGGAAAACATAAACATCTTGGAGTTATAGTGTGACTCAAATTTAACATTTAAACTGTTTGTTTCATATGTATTTTCGGTATGTTTTTAAGTCATTCAGTATAACTGTACAGGACCATCTTGAAAACAGGACTTTTGTCCTAATGATGTATATATGTCAACATTTTCCTGTATAAAAATAAGGATTTTTACTACTACTACTAGTAATGCACCTTCCAGGTTTCTGGATAATAACTATTCTGAATACTCTTATTATATGTCCATTCCAGCAATTCACACAAAATAGCTGTATTAGTAGTGTACACATCTGCTGGAATCCTATCCAGTCCTGGAGTCTTATTCAATTTTAGAGTTTTAATTGCCACATCAATTTCTTGCCACCTGGTAACTGTCAGGCTGCTATAGTCTATCCCAACAAGGTTATAATGATTTACTAATTTATTGTCATAAAATATGTCCATAAAGTGTTTTAATAATTCTTCCTCAGTAATATAGATATCTGGGAAAATTTAAATGTATTAGTACCTTTATTAACATATAACCAGGATTTTTTTGTATCTTGATTCTCAGTTGCATGTAGCATTTTCCCCAATTGCTTTTTATAAAAAGCCACTTTCTTTTCTTTCAGTAATATTCTGTAATTTTCTCAGTCCTGCTTTAAGCTCTTGATTAAGGATTTATCATTAACTTTTCTAATTCATCTTGTTGTTGCACAAAGTTGACCTTTAAAGATTTTACACTCCTTATCAAACCAGCCACCTTTATTGGATGGTAGCCTAATTATTGTCATATCTTTGTACAACTGCTTCCTTAAACAAGAGAAGATGTGCATAAGACATTCCCAAGGTAGCAGTGCTGAAGCAGCATGGAGATTTAAATTAAACAATTTCAGACATGTCTGAAATAAAGTTTTCAAGTCATCTTCTAAGATAACAGACCATACTACCCTTTTGTTCTAAATAGTTTCCAATACAGGTATATATGAATCTTTTTGCACACAATTTTCCTTAGACAGATCTTTCAATAGTAAGGGGAAATGGTCACTTTCTACCCTTGTCTTTATCTGTAAACTTTCCCAAACAGTACTAGAACCAGACCATATTGCCAAAGCTAGGACTGACCTACCAACAATGTTTATATATGTATAATTACCTTCTGTATCACCCATAACTCTATCATTTAAGGGGTACACATTTGTTTCTTTTAAAATATTCTGAAGTCTAGTACCAAAGTTATTTATCACTGAATCCCTTGATTTCCTCAAACAGTTATTAATGAAATAATTTTCATACTCAAATATTGAATTGTTTCTCAAACCATCAAGGTCTGCTATCCCTGAATTAGAAATCAGCCCAATAATAAAATCTCATACTCTGGAAAGTCTGCCATGCAATCAAGCAGAAGGGCCTGACGTCCATTCTAGACATTGGTCTGGTAAAATCTCGAGGCAGCTGGAGGTATACAACCATTTATAATAAATATTTTATGCACTGTATTCAAAACTAGCATAACATTCCAATATGGTAAGTAAATTAAATCTTACAGAAATACTGTTGCCAACAGTGTACAAAACATAAGATGTAACACCATCACAGTAGTACTATGGACACAAAACTGTTTTATAAAAATCAGCTGTGTAGAAATAATATTTAATTACATAAAATAGAAGTGCAGTAGCAAACTATACATTTGTATAGAACTGTGAAACCTAAACATGGCTATTTAAAATGGTAGCTTCATAAATAGCTATACATAATGGAATGTCACAATTTATTAACATCAAATATACATTGAGTTTACTATGTACAGTCCTAATGATGTGACTTTCTTTAAGTCTATAAGTGAATACCAGTATAGTAAGTTTAATAAAGCTACACTGACCTTCAGTTGTTAATCACATTTCTGGCACAGTGCTGTCAACATAACAATTTCTACACCAGAGTAGTAGCCTGCTAGAATTGTTGATGAAGACAACTTTGCCTAGGTTGTGGTACTGTACACATGTTAAATTGAAATATGTATGTATATATGCGACTATAGCATATGGTGGAACACTGCTGTGTAAGGAAATCCATACACCATAAAAAGTAATTCTGCTGTAGTAGTGACATAGCTACTAATGCAGAATGACTTTTTGTTCTGTGTTAGTAGCTACATCGCAATGCAAGAGTCCCCATCAATGCTGTTGATAGAGCTAGTGGCGGTTGAAGGGTTGCACGAATGAGTTGGCCAGTGGATGGTTGCTGGAGAAGTGTGGGTTGAGGAAAGCAAGGACAGCTCTTGGGAGCACAAAAAGTAAGTGATTTTGGCTGGTTTTCACATACATTACATAAAAAAGTATAGGGTAGCCCCAATACGCAACCATGCTCTTCTTACCCCTGGTGGTTACCATGATGTCAAAGGGACCTCTTGAGCTTTGCTGTTGAGGTCCTTGATGCCATGGTAACCACTCCAGTCAGAATAGCATTGACAATGTGTATTACCATACACTATCTTATATGTTATACGTACAGATAGGGGTAGATACAACAGTGTGAAACAGTTTTTAATTTTATGTTTCTTTACTTACTAATGAAGCTAGTCTTGTTTACTACTTAATGCATGACCTCACTGTTTTCTCTGTCCATTTATATATAGTCAGCATTCTGTATTTTTATTCTGTTTATATATTGATAATTATAGAATGATGCTATGTTTGAGAAACTAAGATTGTGCAGAAACTTTTATTTAGCATTGAATTTCTTATTTAACTTTGAATTTCTTACTAGCTTTATTTATGTTGAGCTCTGTTTATTTATTGTCTCATTTATTCTAATCCAGTAATTAATGCATGATCACAAAACATGATCTGCAATGCAATAATTGATGCATGATCATGAAACATGCTCTGCCCTATATGTATGTCACCAGCAAAAGCAGTTTCAATGACCAGCATGTACGCTACATGTTTTAATGTAACAGATTTAACAAATTATTTGTTTTGTCGAATAATTTAGTGCTAATAGATAGATAGAGAGCTAGATAGATTGATAGATAGATAGATAGATAGATAGATAGATAGCTAGCTAGCTAGCTAGATAGAGAGATAGCTAGATAGATGCTTTATTTATAAAGTGCTCCTCTCTGGAGATTTGGAGTACTATACATGTCTAAAAACAAATCAATGCAATTCAGTAATAATAATAACATTCCAAATGCAAATTTAACATCAGCAAGAAACAGAAATACTCTAAAATGCATCTATCATAATAATTAAAACACAGCATCCAATAACTACTTGTGGATAGAATGCCTGCTGAAAAAGGAATGTTTTAAGGCCTGTCTTAAAAGCTTTTACTGAGGGTGCCTCCCACAAATACCTGGGGAATGAGTTCCACAGGGTAGGCATGGCAACTGAGAATGCACAGTCCCCAGAATGCCACAACCTAGCCCTGGGAACTCCCAGGAGGCCACCCACGGCAGAACGGAGAGCTTGGGTCGGCTGGTGGTGCACCAGGAGATCTTGCAGAAAGACAGGTCCCCAGTCATGCAGGGCCTTGTAGGTAAGGAGCCCTGTCTTGAAGGCAATCCTCCACCTGACTAGCAGCCAGTGCAGCTTGCAGAGAACAGGGGTAATGTGTTCATTTCTTTTTCCCCCAATAGTAATCTCACAGCCACATTCTGCACCAGCTGCAGGTGATGAAGGTTGCCTCCAGATAACCCAAGGTATAGGGCATTGCAGTAGTCCAACCTGGATGTGACAAATGCATGTACCAGCAAGGGCAGGTCCTCAGATGGATCAAGGCCTGGATCTGGGCAATGTTCTTCAGATGGTAATATTCACTTTTGACAATGGCTGACACCTTAGCATCAAGTGACAGGCCGTTGTCTAGGATCATGCCCAGATCCTTTGCCTGACTAGATGGGCTAAGAGAAATCACCCTCCCAGCATTAAGCTGGGGGGTCAGCATGATCATCCCCCCACCATGATGACCCAGATCCACCACTAGCACCTCAGTCTTGTCTGGATTAAGTCCAAGCCAGTTTTGGGACATCCAGTTCTGGATTTCCTCTAGGCAACTGTTAAATACAGAAGATGCCACTTGGTTACATGTGCACAGGACAAGTACAGCTGGGTATCATCTGTGTAGCAGTGAAAACCCAGCCTGTACCACTTGATAATGTCTCCCAATGGCAGCATATACACTGTGAACAGCAAGGGCGACAAGACTGACCCCTGTGGTACATCACAAGACAGAGAGGCTTTGGGCTACATGTGGCAAGTCCCATCATCACCCTCTGCAGCCTGCCTGTCAGGTATGACCTGAACCAATTGAGGATCTTTCCTGACAGGCCACACCAGTACCACAGGCGGCCAAGTGGCACCTCGTGATTCACAGTGTCAAATGCTGCTGACAGGTCCAGGAGAACTAAGATGGGACACTCTCTCTCCTGTCCCTTGCCATCAGGAGGTCATAAAGTGTCTTCACCAGGACAGTCTCCATTATGCCTAGCTTGGAATCCAGAGTGGAATGTCTCATAAGTGGAAGAGGAGTCAAGATGTGCCTTGAGCTGAATGGCCACCAGTTTCTCAATAACCTTCCCTCAGGGTCCATTGAGGATTTTTTCAGCAAGGGCCTAACCAATGCCTCTTTCACAGATGCCAGGAAGACCCCACTGCTCAGAGAACTCTGGACAATCTCGGCAACCATAGGCCCAATCAGGTCAAAATACTCCACCAAAAGGCAGGTAGGACTTGGATCTAGGTCACATTGTGTAGGCTGCAACCTCGAGATCGTAGTCACCACCTCCTCCACATCAACCGGCTCAAACTCAGCCAAGACAAGAGGAGTACTCCAGCACATTTCAGGGAGGACCCCACAGTCCCATCAAGAGACACTGGGGGAGATCCCAGCCCTGATAGAGAGCACTTTGTCAGCAAAGAACAGAGTGAACTATTTGCACCTAGTGCTTGAACCCGTTTCTCCCACATGGAGACAGGCAGGATGTAATAGTCTGTCTACTGTGTGGAAGAGCTGAGCTGGTCTGTTCCTTGCTGCAGCAATCTCTGTAGACAGAAAATCTGCCTTCTTTTGGGTGATTGCAGGGCCAATTTGTCCTCCAACAGTCCCAATCTCCTCTAAACCCTCGTCTTTAACTCCCTGAGTTCCTCATCAAACCAAAGAGGTCTCCTGCAAGTAGACAGGGGTCAGACACAGACGTGTTCAACTGAATTGAAGGCCGCCATGACCACCCTATTATAGGCAGCCACTCCCTCCTCTGATCCAGCCACACACGCAGCCTCCACACCCGATAGATCCAGCACCACCAACAGTCCTGATGAGGACACTCCTCTTAAAGGGCATTGGGGGGGGCCACAAACCTGAACCCCACGGTGCTGTGATCTGACCATCCACAGAATCTCACTTCACTATGATAATCACATGCTGCAACATACTTTGTATTTTTCTTAAAGAAACAGTTTTTGTCCATGACTAATTACATAGGTACTTTCAGATATTTGGATGATAACTGCTGCATGATGCATGAAGTGTCACTGCATTCTAATCAACACTTTGCATCTCTCAGGAACTAGAAGGGGGACAGGATCAGATCTACAGTACAGTAGCTTCTTTAGTTTTACATTGTTTTTCGTGGATTCTACTTGGTAGAATGTTATTTCTTTTCTTTCTTACTACTAAGGGGCTAGCAGGGTATTGTTTGGGTCTGCTGGAATTTTGAAACTTGTTTTGGTAGCTATAAGTGGGCTCATTTGTTTGGTTCACTGTGTGGCAGGCTGCATTTGTAGAGGCCTATTTCTTCTGTTTTAAAACATAATTGGTGTAATTTAACTGGGTCTGTTTCTTTGAATTGGAGACCTATATCTTCTAATTCCAAGCCTATTTTGCTGTGTTGTTGGTGAAGCTGTTTGAATTGGAATCCTGTTTCTTTGGGTAGCAAACCTAATTTGGGGGCTTTGGTAGAATTGTGATTCATTGTTCCTGGCTTCACTAGCTGCAAAGTTTGAGTGCACAGTGGGGAAGGGTGCTAATGGTCTGACCAGAGGCCTCAGCTACCTGATTGTTTCTGGAAGACTTGGGCTGGTCCCACCCTGGTCCATTATTTCCTTTATACTAGGGTTCTGACATCACTTCCTCAAACAGGCAAAGGATATGCACCTGTCATAGCAGAAGCAGACATCAGGAAAGGAACAGCAGCAAGTGAAGAGGTGACTGCTCTCTCAGTGGAAGGGAAGTAAATGCAAATCTAGGAGCTTTCATCATTACTTCTTCGCATTGATATTGCATTGGGAAAAGGAGGAGTAGGAGTTTGAAGAAGGTTGTGCAATGGCTACTTAAAGTCTCTTTTTGAGTGTGGATATGAAGGATAGGAATATAAAAAGCAGTTGCTCAATATATCTAAACGTGTGCAACAAAGGAGGTAAAGGAAATAAAGAAAATGTTTTGCACTGATAGAGGAGGGAGAGGGGAGACTTGAGGGAGTGTTTGGTATCCTGCATCTGAAGAGGGGGGGCCAGGGGTACCATATAATGTGGTGGGGGCAGTAGGCTGCAACAACTGCGGTGCACCAATCTTTCTTAAACATTGCCTGGAGTGTGGGAGGATGTTTAGTGTGCAACCACATAGAAAAACTTAGAAAGGAGATTGAGGGTCTGCAGGAGGAACTAAGACAGGCAAGGCAGATTGGGGTGGGTTTGGCCCAATACTGAAGGAAGAAGAAGGGAGATGAGGAGGGTGATTTAAGCCAACAGTGGTGAGGAGAGGTCAGAAGAAGGAAGCAGAGACAAGGGGCCCAGACCAGGAAGAGCGATTGCCGGGAAACCAGGTCAGGAGGCAAGCGACAAAGGGAAGGAGGAGAGGGACTTGTGAGGGAGGTGAAGAAGTGGCAAAAGTCATGGAGTGGAAAGGAGAGAACAGGTATATGAAGAGAGAGGAGCCGGGCATTTGTGAAGGGTCTTCAGAAACAGCTGTGCACTGCTAGAGAGGAAGAAAGGAGGAGGAAATGATGAAATTAGAGGAGTAATTGATAAATGCCTGGACCAAACTGGAGTCGGGGAAGTTCTGCTGGAAGAATTGCAGCGGGGTAAAGGAAATAATGTGCAGGAGGAAGAAGAGGCTGGAAATGAGAGAGGAGATGAATGGAAGCAAGCAGGAGTAAGAGGGTGGAATCTTAGTGCTGGGGACTCAATACTAAGAGGAGTTAGGTGGGGTAGCAAGGGGAGGCATAGTCGCATTTGGTGGAGGCCATGCCAGGAATGACAGCGGAAAGGGTGGGACAGTCTGTTCTGAAATATGCTAGAAGGGTGGGGACAAGCCTCATTGAATTATACATCTTGGGACAAAGCGACCTGGCTGACAAGACAGTAGATATAGTCCAGAGGAGGTTTGAGGAACTAGCACAATTATGTGAGGGGCAGGAAGATCAGTAACTTTTCGAGAGATACTTCCGGTGCCAAGGCAAGCACAACAAAAGCTGAGAATAGAGAATTTAACGGATGGCTAAGAACCTGGTGTTGTGCTAAAGGGTATGGGCTGTTGGGGGGGGGAGGGACCTGGAAGGACAGTAGTCTCTACGCCAAGGACAGACTACACTTGAGTGAGGAGGGAAAGAAAGTGTTGAAACAGAGGATGGAAGAGTATATAAAGGATGTTGGGAATTTAAACTAGGAGTGGGGGGTGGCAGTTGGGGAAGAGATATGCAGAGACCACAGGTTGGGAAATCATATGAGCTTACCCCCCATAACAGTGACAAAGTACAAATGGCAAGTACTATTGGTGATGCTAGGAAAGGAGGGCAGGATGGGAGGTGGGGAAAGGGTGGAAGGTGGTTACCCTTAATGCTAGGAGCCTTGGGAGGAAAACTGCAGAGTTACAGGTTCTCATGGCAGAGGGAGAGGTGGACATTGCAGCCATCATGGAAACATGGGACACCCAATATAATGACTGGGACCTGTCTGTACCAGGGTACAGGTTATTTTGTAGGGACAGGGTGATTTGGAAAGGAGGGGGGGTGGCACTATATATGAAGAAAGGACTGAAGTGTGTAAGGGAGGAAGGGGAGGAGGGTAGTACGGAGTCACTTTGGGTGCAAATCCAGGATTCCAAGAATAGGATTCTTAGAATGGGAGTGGTGTACAGGCCACCATCTCAGACGGAGGAGTTAGACAGGGAACTAGCTGGACAGATCAGGAGGACCTGCGAGAAGGGTAGTATGGTGATTGTGGGGGACTTCAACATGCCAGGAGTGGACTGGAGCACCCCAACAACTAGGAACAGAAGGGAGCAGGTACTGCTGGATGCCTTCCAGGACAGCTTCCTGCTGCAAATGGTCAGTGAACCAACCAGGTTAGGGAATACCCTTGACCTTGTCCTGGCAAATGGGGACTTTGTGAGAGAACTTACAGTGATTAACCTCTGTCAGGGAGTGACCACCACTCAGTATAGCTCACATTGGATATGGGCAAGGAAGGAGTGGAATCTGGCACAAGAGTGCTGGACTTCAGGACGACGACTTTGGGAGAATGGGGGAAGTGGTAAGGGTACCTGGCCAGAATTCAATCTAGTATGGATACTAACCAGAGGTGGGAGCTCATAAAGCTGGGGATAGTGGAGGCAACCAAAACCTGCTGCAAAGCCCAGAGCAAGAAGGCTAGGGCTAAGAAACTGAGCTGGTTGAGCAAGGAGGTCATGGAAACGGTAAGGAGGAAAAGAGCTGCCTTTAGGAAGTACAAGAAAATAGGGAGGGGGGAGGACAGAGAGGAGTACTTGACAGAATCGAAGGAGGTGACAAGGGCAGTAAGGGAGCCAAAGCATCTACGGAACTCAGGCTGGCAAAGGCATTAAGAAGGGGGAGAAGGACTTCTTTAAGTACATCAGGAGAAAAGGGCTGTAAGGACCACATAGTAAGGATTAGGAGCGGGGGTTGGGTGGAAGCAGGGTATGATAGGCGGAAGCACTAAATGAGTACTTCTGCTCAGTATTTACTAAAGAAGATGGGGTGACACCCAAGGTGGGAGAAATGGCAGAAGCAGGGGAAGTGGTGACAGATGGGAAATCATGGAGGCAGAGTTCGAGAGGTTTGAAGGCACTGAGGGTGGACAAGGTGCCAGGCCCAGATGGCATCCACCCAGAAGTACTGAAGTGGCAGAGGTCCTTGCAGGACCTTTGGCAGACCTATTTAATGCCTCACTACATTCGGGGTGTGTACCTCAGGACTGGAGGATGGCTCATGTGGTGCCCTCACAAGAGTGGCTCCAAGGATGAACGGAAACTACAGACCAGTGAGCCTCACATCCATCGTGGGTAAGCTAATGGAGACTATCCTGAAGGAGGCTGGTGGCCCTCCTAGAGGCCAAGGACTACAGGACAGCAGACAGCAGACAGCATGGCTTCATACATGGCAGATCCTGCCAAACCAACCTGGTCGAGTTCTATGACTGGGTAACTAGGCAGCTGGACAGGGGCCATGCAGTGGATGTCCTGTATCTGGACTTCAGTCAGGCATTCGACTTGGTGCCACATGGAAGGCTGGGAAGGAAGTTAGTAGGCACAGGGGCGGGTGCAAAGCTGGTGAGATGGGTAGGAAACTGGCTGCAAGGAAGGCAACAGAGGGTGGTGGTGGGTGGGAGCTCACACCCAAGGGCAGTGACAGTGGTGTTCCACAGGGCTCGGTGTTGGGACCAGTGTTGTTTGGGATTTTCATTGCAGACATATCATGGGACATCAAGAGGAAGATCAGTCTGTTTGCTGATGATACCAAGGTTGGCATGGTGGATGACCTAGGGGATGGCAGGGGTTGCAGGATGATCTGGCAAAGCTTGAAACCTGGTCAGACACCTGGCAACTGGGGTTTAATGTCAAAAGTGCAAGGTGCTGCATTTTGGGATGAAGAACCCAAGGAGGAGTTACCAGCTAGGGGGAGTGCAGCTAGCCCAGACAGAGGAGGAGAAGGATCTGGGTGTGCTCATTACAGGGTCAATGAGCAACTCGGCACAATGTAGGAAGGCAGCTGCAAAGGCCAACAAAATGCTGGGTTGTATTGCAAGGGGTATATCCTCGAGGAGGGAGGAGGTGATTCTGCCACTGTATAGGTCATTAGTTAGACCTCACCTGGAGTACTGCGTGCAGTACTGGCGTCCGTATCTGAAGAGGGACATTAAGTTACTGGAGGGGATGCAGCGCAGGGCGACAAAGATGATCAAGGGGCTGGGGACTTATCATACGAGAGGAGGTTGAAGGAGTTGAACATGTACTCACTGGAGGAGAGGAGAGACAGGGGTGACATGATTGAAACCTTTAAATACATGAAAGGAATAAACAAAGACAGGTACAGAGGGGCTGTTCAAAGTAAGGAAGGGGAGGGACACCAGGGGCCATGATATGAGACTGGAGCGAGGAAGGTTCAGGAGGGAGATGAGGAGACACTTTTTACAGAGAGGGTGGTGGCTGGGTGGAATGCGTTACCTGCAGAAGTGGTATGCAGTAGAACGGTGGACTGCTTCAAACGAGGATGGGACAGGACAAGGGGGAGGGTTAATGAAGGGGAAGGGTGGAAGGGAGGGGCAGCTGCAGAATAAGGGGTGCTAGCTGCACATTCGAGCAGACTTGATAGACCTCTAGGCCTTTATCTGCTGGCAAATTTCATATGTTCGTATGTTCAGCCAAGTTACATAATGACCACAGCTAGTTAAAGCACTTTGATAAAAAACAACCACTTGTTCAGTTCAAGTTTAGTGTATTTGTTTGAGGATTGTTGTCATTACAAAATACAATGCAATTCCCATAAGACAAAGACACACAGATACATTGAGTACACAGATTTTTGAATTAAAAGTTATAAATAATAATCGTTAATAGAGAGACACTTGTCATAGTGATGATAAACTAAGGAAAAAAAAACCTTAGGTAATGCCAGAAATGTCTGGGGCCCAATATACAAAAGATTGCCTGGGCACAAATCTGAGTTTGCCTGCGCAAACTGGGTTTTGCATGGATGTGAAATACTGAAAATCCTGGTTAGTGTGGGCAAACAAGGTTTTATGTCTGGTCAATTTTCAGAGGGGGCACTGTGTAAATGAAGGGGCGGGGACCTGAATACTGGTGCAGTCCAATATTCAGAGTACACGTGCTATGCAAAGCTGTTTTGCTTGGTCCCCTTGTGCAGTCCACATACCGCCAATTGAAACCTCAGCTTACTCTCGCACAACCCTAGCAGTTGGTGGGGGAAGTGTGGTGGCTCCCCAGTCACAAGCACAGCAGTCCCTGGTGTCTAGTGGTCCCCCCTGCCGATCGCCAGCATGATGTAAGTAATAAAGTTTCCCCTGGTGTCTAGTGGCCCCCCACCAATCACCAGCCAGATGAATGTCATAAGGTTTCCCTGGTGTCTAGTGGTCCCCCCTACCAATTGCCAGCCTGATGAAAGTAATAAAGTGTCTCTGGTATCTAGTGGTCCCATCGTCACTCGCTCACCCAATGTATTAAGGTTTCCATGGTGTCTAGCGGTCCCCATACTGCCTATTGCTGTCCTGATGTATGTCATAAGGTTTTCCTGGTGTCTAGTGGTCCCCCCACTGATCACCAGCATGGTGTAAGTAATAAAGTGTCCCTGGTGTCTAGTGGTCCCACCCAACCGATTGCCGACCTAATGTACGTTATAAGGTTTCCCTGGTGTCTAGTGGTCCCCCCCTTGCTGATCACTGGCCTGAGGTGAAATATGAAAGTTTCCCTGGTGCTAGTGGTTCCCCTCTCACCGACTGCCAGACTGCTGTTTAAAGAAATCTTTCCCTGGTGTCCAGTGGCCCCCCTCTCAACAGCACCCATGCCTGATGTGGAAAGAAGTATTCCCTGCTGTCTAGAGGTCCTTTCCCCCACCTGCATCCATGCCAGATGTAGAACTGAGTACTCCCTGGTGTCCAGTGGTCCCTTCCATCCCAATCCTCTGTACTAGAAAGGACATTCATTCCCTGGTGTCTAGAGGACCCCCTCCCTATCCCTGATGCCCTGTATAATATAGTAAACTCATTCCCTGGTGTCTAGTGGACCTTCCTGGCCCCTAATTCTCTGTTTACTAAAGTAAATCTGTTCCCTGGTGTCTAGCGAAACCCCCACCCCAGCAGGTAGTGCCCCCCCACCCTGTCCCTGAGCTGGCGATTGGCACAGCCCTTTGCTCTCCACCATGGCCGGCTGCCAACTGAGCTGTCAGTGAGAGCATACTTGTTCACGCTCACTGACTGCTCAATCGGTGGCCAGCCATGGTGGAGAACAGAGGGCTGTGCCGGTTGCCAGCATGGGGTCAGGGGGAGTGGGGTGGTGGGGCACTATCTGCCAGGGTAGGGAGTCTGCTAGACAGATATCCCACTAAATATAGCATTTTTGGGCACCCAGGCAAGCGCAAGGCACAGCGCAACTATTTGTGCTCCACTTTGCTCATTTTTGAATATTAGGCCTCTGGAATGTAAACGGGTCACTAAGGGGTTTGGGCTTTGTACCTTCACCCCTCCTTAGTGAACGTATAGCCCATAATCACTATATCTCCATAGCATAGAGAAAGAGGGCTCATGTAAAGCCTTAAAAGGCACAGCCACTTACAACATAGAAAACATAGATGTTGTCAGCAGATAAGGGCCTCCAGGCCCACCTAGTCTGCTCTATTACCCCTACCTACTGTGCTCTTACGTGCCCTACAGGTCCTAGGTTGTCTGCCCCCCAACTGCCAGTATCACTCTATGCCTATCCCAAGCATTCTTAAATCCTGTAATCATTTCTGCTCCCACCACCTCTGCTGGCAGGCTGTTCTATTTGTCCACCACCCTCTCCGTGAAAAAGTACTTCCTCACGTTTCCTCCCTCCCTCCCTCCAGCGTGCCTTGGCATCCTCTACTGGCACAAGGACTGCCTCCTACCTGATGCCCTCAGGCTTGCCATCACATCTGCAGTAATGTCCCTTATTGGTTACGGCCTCCCAATATATGGTGCTGCTGACTCCACTGCCCTCAGCAAGATTAGACTCATGCTAAATAAGGCTTGCAGGCTATTGACGAGTGCCCCTAGACTCACACACACCTGTCAACTCTATGACATGGCCAAACTCCTAAACCTCGATGAACGCATCCGCTACCAAACTGGCCTGCTAACCAAGAAGATTCTATTTGGGCTGTCCCCACGGGTGTCTGCCCTCCATCAATTACACCCCAGAGCCACCACTCGAACCGGTTGACAGTCCACTCTACTAGTGCCCAGAACTAGGACCACCGGGGCTCAGAGGTCATTCAGCTGAAGTCCCTACCTGGTTTAACTCCTCCCCGCAGCCATTTCCAACACCACCAAAATTGCCCCCTTCAAAGCTGCTTACGAGACCTGCTGTTCAACACCCGCTGCTGCACCTGTCACTAAAAATACTCTGCTGCTCTTCTGGCACTATTGACATGGCCCACTGGGCTGAACACCACCACCTCACCCTACCCCAACTCCCCCACTGGGCCCTCTCCCTCTGCAGTACCTGCTGGTACTACTTGAAATGTTTATTAATTACACGTGTTCAACCAATTGCATGTAATACTATGTATTTCTGCTCATGCAACCTATGTAAAACTATGTGATTCTGTATGTCTGTATTCTGTAAATATGTAAAAAAATCTGTTATTCTGTATTGACTGTACTCTGTAAATTATGTTAACCATGTGTGTCCTCTTTGTGATGAGGTACCTTTGTAAACGAGCCGCTGGCTCAAAGGTTGTAAATCCGATTATACAATAAATAAATAAAATTAACTTGTGCCCCCTTATCCCCGAGCACCTTTTTCTTTGGAAAATGGTATTCTCCTGTACCTTATTCTTCCCTGTAAGGCATTGAAATGTTTTGATCATATCCTCCCTTTCCCTCCTCTCTTCCAAGGAGTACATATTCAGTTCCCTAAACCCGTCCTCATAGGGTTTGTGATGTAAGCCCTGCACCATTTTTGTTGCCCTGCTTTGAACCGCCTCCACTCTGTCAATGTCCTTTCATAGATGGGGCCTCCAAAACTGGACACAGCACTCAAGGTGCGGCCTCACTAATGTTCTATATAGTGCAATTATTACCTCCCTTCTTCTGCTGGTGATGCCCCTGCCTATGCAACCTAGCATCTTGCTACCCATTCCTGCCGCCTTGTCACATTGCCTACCTACCTTGAGGTCATCAGAGATGATCACCCCCAAGTCTCGTTCCTGCTTGGAGCACTCTAATCCCCCCCGGTGGTATGTTGCACCTGGATTTTTGTGCCCCATGTGCATTATTTTGCACTTTTTTATGTTGAAACCCAGTTGCCAATCTCTCATTCAATCCTCCAGCTTCTTTAGATCTGCCCTCTTTCTGTCCACTCCTCCTGGTGTGTCCACCCTGTTGCAGAGCTTAGTGTTGATTGTGAGCAGGCATATTTTCATTTCTAGACCCTCTGCAATGTCACTGACATAGACTTTGAAGAGGACTGGGCCCAGCACTGATCCCTGTGGTTCCCCACTGGTCACTTTGCCCTCTGCAGAGTATCTGTCATTTACCACCACCCTCTGAGTGCTATTATCCAGTCAACTCTCCACCCACTTCACTACCTTATTACCCACCCCCATGTTCCCCAGCTTGCTTAACAGCCTTCTATGCAGAACAATGTCAAAGGCTTTACTAAAATCCAGGTAGGCCACATCCAGCCCCCCCGATCCACCTCCTTGGTTACTCAGTCAAAGAACTCAATGAGGTTAGTCTGGCATGACCTTCCTCCAGTGAAACCATGCTGCCTTGGGTCCTGGCAGACCACTGGTAACAAGGTGATCCCCTATCTTTTCTTTCAGTAGTGTTTCCATTACCTTTCCCACTACTGAGGTCAGGCTGACTGGCCTGTAGTTCCCTGCCTCCTCCTTTGGTACTTTGGTATTTTGGACAAAAGAAGGGAGATGCCCATCACGATTGTCCTCCATATACATGGATCATTTATTGGGTCCCTACTCAGACAACCATTTATCTAATTTGTTTTTAAATATTAAGATGTTAGGCGAGTCAACCAGGTCTTGTGGTAGCCTATTCCAGATTCTTGGTGTCCTTATGGTGAAATAGTTCTTTCGTTTGTTGGTCTTTGCTCTCATAATTTCTAACTGTCTATTGTGTAATCTGCCCACGGTTTTCTGGTGGAAAATTTGATACCACAGATCTGCATCTGTTCCTGGCTGCCTAGTATTTTAAATAGCTGTAGCAAGTCCCCTCTGAGTCTTCTTTGAGACAAAGTGTGTAATCTTGTTTTAACTAATCTAGTGCTATAGTCCAGGTTTGATAAGTGAGGTATGAGCTTAGTGGCTCTGTGCTGAATGTTTTCAATTCTGTTGATGTCCGAGATCAAATAAGGGCTCCAAAAGGGAGAGCCATAATCTAAGAGCAGCCTTATATGGGATCTATAAAGGGGAAGAAGACATTGTTCTGATCTGGATATGAATGTTTTACTTATTCTAGGAAGTATAGCGTTTGCTTGATTAGCTATCTTGGTGCAATGGGTAGTTGAAGATAGTTTGTTGTTCACCAATATTCCTAGGTCCTTGTTTCTGCTTTTGTGTAGAGGGACTACACCAGCCCTCTTCCAGTCCCTGGGTACCTCCCCTGTTTCTAATGACAGGTTGAACAGGGCAGTCAGAAGTTCCACCAGAACATCTTAGTTCCCTCAGTATCCTGGGGTGTACTCCATCTGGTCTTATTGCCTTATAAACTCTTATTACTGCCAGTTCCCTGAGGACATTTTCCTTTGAAAAAGGACCTGTGTCCATCTCTGCACCATTCATGCCTTTATCCCCTATTACCAGCCCATTTCATGCCCCCTCTTCCAAGAAAACTGACTGGAAGTATTTGTTCAGTATATCTGCTTTTTGGCAGTCATCCTCCACACTACCTCCATCCTCTTCTTTCAGCCTCACTAACCCTCCCCTTGCATTCCATTTTTCCCTGATGTACCTGTAAAATGTTTTGTCCCCTTTTACCACTGGACTGGCTCTGCATTCCTCTGTTTGTGCCTTGGCTTTCCTAACTGCCTTCCCTGCCTCCCTTTGCATCTCCTGGTACCTCTCCCTATTGCCCTACTTCTACATTTTTTTGTATTGTTTAAACACCATTCTTTTTGCTTTTACCTTCTCCTCTACCTCCTTAGAAAACCATAGTGGTCTCTTCGTTCTCTGCCCCTTGCTGTCCTGCTTGACACAGAGTTGTGTCACTAATTCAGTCCCTTCTTTGATTGTTGCCCACTGTTCCTCAATCCCAGTCTTTTCCTTTACTCCCACCAGTGCGCTTTCCAGGCATTTTCAAATTTTTCTGAAATAAGCCCTCCTAAAGTCCAGGATTCTTGTCCTTGTGTGGCTTGATTCCACCCCCTCAGTTATATCAATCCACACTGTTCGGTGATCACTTGTGTAATAAAGTGCTAAGAAGAAATAACAACTTTACATGTAGCTGTTACCTGTTATCAGATATCAAGAATAACTTAATAATGCAGTAGTACTGTATTACTACATTGACATTCACAGCTACGTGTTGCTTTGCAGTGAAGATCTCTAAATTTCAGTGTACTTTGTCTGGGAATATTCGAGGATATCCAGATTTCATTCATACATATATGCATCTTTTGTGGTCTGTGTGTCTTCAAGCCATGCATATAAACCTATTAAAAATGCTAAACTAAAATAATTTCTTACCCTACCACCTTCATTCTCAAGGGTTTTTATACATGCCATGATAAACTTGATGGCGTCGGGCTGCTCACTGAGAGAGATGGCCTTGATTTTCAGAATACAGTATGTAGCTAGTGACATACACACAGGTGTGGACATCTGCACTTTATCATATGCTTTGCTGATAACATTAATTTGTTACTGAAGACTATCCCCAAACTTACTAGCTGGTGTTGCTGTTACTTGTGAAACAAATGTTGGCAAATGCATTTGCATAGCAATTGACCCCTGTTGAATTATCAAAACCAGGAGTTGCCTGTGTCACTTTCAATTTTGTTTTCTTGGCTGGATGTATTTGTTGTGTTGTTACAGAAGGCAACTGTTCACTCCTTTGTAAAGTTTTCAGTTTTGGAAGATTACTTTTTCATATTAGTACCTTTCACAGTTCGATTTTTGCAAACATAGCTCCATGTGAAGTACTTACTGTGGCAAAGTGGTGCAAATAAAGCATACAAGGCTATTGTACTCTAGAATGCACTTTTTTCTGCACAGATTTTACTGTAGTCTGTAATTTTTAGATAGAGCCACTTTTGAATCTAAATTCTTGATGAGGCTATAACCACATCCATCACTGAAGACAAGGCCCACATTTTCCAGGGAGATACACGATGCATCTGGAATGCGCCAGTGCATCCCAACAGATGTGCTGAAGTACCATATTCAAACACAGGGTGCATCATGCAACTGCAGATGCGTCAAAGTGCAGCTCTAATCTATGCGGTGCATGTGGAGGAGGCATTCCCACGAATGTGCCGCACATCCCAATATTCAGCCAAAATGAGTGCTGCAACTGTGGTGCATCATGAAGATGCTCCGTGCAAAGTTAGGCATAAAAGAAGCATGCCTAAGTGTAAGCCACCCATAGGCACAGAGCTGAAAAGCAAGTGCACAAGCCATGGATGGGTCTTCCTTTTTGACAGCAGCTGTCATGAGGGGTGTGAGGAGATGAGAAGAACAACAACATGGCTGAGAAGGGGCCATAGGCAGTATGTCCAACAGAGATGGTATCGTGCACGTGTCACATATGAACAGCTCAGTGATACAGAGACTGTGGGCTGGTACCAACTCAACAGGACACTGCTGAGACAGCTCTGTGAGCTGCTCCATGATGAGCTGCAGACACCAACACACAGGGGTCACACCATGTCAGTGGAGACAAAGGTGACAGCAGCAATGTGCCTGCTCACCACAGGCACCTTCAATATACCAGTGGGTGACAATACTGGCATCACACAGTATGCCACATCCCATCTCCTCACACAATTCATCACCACCCTGCTGCCACATGCTATGGAGTTCATCCAATTCCCTAGCATATAGGCAGAGTCGACAGAAACTATGCAGCACTTTTACAGGGTGACTCACATGCCAGGTGTGCTGGGGCAATTGACTGCACTCATGCGGCAATCTGTGCACCACCTGGCCCTGACAGTGTCACCTATGCCAACAGAAAGGGATACCACTCTGTAAACCGTCAGGTGGTGTGCAGTGCCACAGGGTGCATCACCAATATCAGTGCCATGCACCCTGGAAGTGCACACGATGCCAACATCTGGCATTGGTCAGCCTTGTGCCACAGGTTTGAGAGTGGGGAGATACATAGCCACCACCTAGTGGGTGAGTGGGGTAGGACAATGTGCCCACACAACACATGGAGTGGCACACAACACAGCCATTGGCAGTGCCAGTGCCAGTGGGGGACAGTGACAGGGAAACAGCACCAGCCAACAGGCATGGTGAGCCGTGGAACATGGAAGACTGCTGGAGTGGGACCCACAGTCAGGCAGGGGGGTGCTAATGCATAGGGTGGGGCAGGGCAGGGGAAATACACAGCATACACAGGTGACTGGGCATGCAGTGGCACAGGGCCTGAGTTGCACACAACAGCTGCAGCAGGACAGAGTACCACAGCTGGACAAGAAAGTGGCAGGGTGGCCGCAGGGGCAGGGCATGTGTACTGCAGGACAGGATAGAGGGAAGACATGCCATACCCAGCAAGTAGTGAGCATACAACAGACATGTGGGGCACCCACCAGCATGACAAGTCATGCACGGGTGGGGAGGGAGGAATGCAAACAAGGGGATCATATGGAGCCAGCAAAGCCAGGCAAGGACAGGAGCATGTGGGACACCCTGGGGATGCCTGATGGACATTAATGCACTGTGTCCCCCCCAGGTGACAGTGCATGCCCCCTCCAGCCATGGATGCTCACCCCCATACGCTGGCCCTCATCAGAGGCAGAGGAAAGGTACAATGAGGTACATACTGCGACACGCAATATCATCGAGCATGTGTTCGGCATGCTCAAAATACAATTCAGATGCTTGGACAGATCAGGTGACACCTTACAATACAGTTCAGAGAAAGCCTGTGGCATATTCCTGGCTTGCTACATGTAACACAGCATGGCCATGGACCATGGAATACTTGTCCAGGCATAGGAGGGTGACAGCTCAGAGGATGAGGAACCACTGGTAGGGGGTGGGCAGGCAACCCTTGACTGGAGGGACCCATGTCTGGCCACTGGGGCATGGTGGCACAGGGACACAATCATGGAGGAGCACTTTGGTGGCCACAGGTGAGTAACAGTGCAGGACCAAAGTGAGCAGTCGCACACATGGGGTGGGGTGGGGACGAGGCACACATGCGGAGGTCAGCAGACACAACAAGGCAGCCAAGGACTGCAATGGAGCATGCACACACTCATGCACTAGTGGCCACTGCAGTGCTGGCATGTATAGTGGGCACATGGGAGCACTGTGTGGAATGGCATGGATCAGACGAACCCTGCCAGCACACATGTACGGTGGATGCACAAGGCTGCACTCATCATGCCCATGCCACACAGCACAACACCAGTGCCCCAACCCATGCCCAGTGCACCACACAGACAGCACAGACATACATGCCACTGGGGCAAGTGTGTGCCACAGCACGATGCCCTGGGCATGGACAGCTGGGTGTGTGGGCAGCAATGTCTGCAGGGTGCAATGGCCATGTCGACTGCACACAGGTGGCATCACTGTTTGCCACCACAGCTGCCATGGACACGTGGGCAGCCACATCTCAGCCAGATGACTCCCTCTGGGGTGTCACCCACTACAGAGGGTGACTCAGCCACCCTAGCTGGGGTAGACCCACGGGACCATGACTGGGTGCTTATGGTGTCTCGGTCCTGAAATCCAGATGGGAATCAGTGTTGGGGATACCGGTGGCAGGGGACGGCATCAACAACAATGGGGTCAGGTGACGCCATGTTGTGGGAATGCTGGTGCTGCTACTCATGGTGCCGTGGGCACTCCTGCAGCCACAGGGCGCCAGGCTACACAGTCAACTTCAATGGCCTGTGCAATTCTCTCAAGCCCCACGGTCATGTCCACCCACAGATGGCATAGCTTGCTAATCATCTGGTTGCGCCCCACAGCCGCATGCTGATCCATGAGGCCCA
The DNA here is from genome assembly GCA_016271365.2 of Neoceratodus forsteri. Taxonomy (NCBI): domain Eukaryota; kingdom Metazoa; phylum Chordata; order Ceratodontiformes; family Ceratodontidae; genus Neoceratodus; species Neoceratodus forsteri. The sequence continues at coordinate 456,363,891 of CM057453.1, read as the reverse complement.
CTTGCACCTGCAGTCCCTGACATGCTCCCTGAGCACTGCCTGGTGTTCCATGGATGTCCGAAGGAGCTGGGTGTGCTCATCCAGCCTGTCAGTAGGGGGCATGTCCAGTGGGGGGGGCTGACGGGCGGGGGGTACCGGCCAGCTGTGCAACATCTATGGGCAGTTGACGCTGCATGGCAGGCTGCCATTCAGGCATGGACTGGGCACAAGCAGGCACAGTGGGACCTGGTACAATCGTGGCATGGGCCCATGCATGACGATGCTGCTGCACAGCACCCTGCTGCACAGTGGGGACAGCCCCAGATCCCACAGCAGCACCCTGTCCCTGGCCGCCCACATCTGCCGCAGCAGTGGACAGTGTGTATGCAGTTTGGGGAGGGTCGTGTGTGGGGGCAGGATGCCCCATGCAGTCTAATATGGTAATGGGCACAGTGGCTGTGACACTGATGTGTGTGTGTGTGTGTGTGTGTGTGTGTGTGTGTGTGTGTGTATGTGTGTGTGTGTCTCCCGCGGGGTGGCATCAACTACATCATCATCATCATCCTCCATGGCAGATGCGAGCATGGTGAGCTCCTCTGGCAACTCAAGGTCTGGCAGGGCATCCATATCAGCAAGCCCCAGGAGGTCTCGCAACAGATGTGCACAGTCAGCATCCGCCATGGCTCTGGAGGACGTGGATGGTCTTGGTTCGACCTCCTCCGGCCCCTCCAGACATGACCTGGACACTGTAGCACCTCTGAGGCATGATGGAGCTGAAAGGCAGACTAGACAGCATGGTCAGGGACGCATGGCCATGATGCTGGCTGACAAGTGGACATGGGTAGGTGCACATGTGTGGCACAGGTGTGCTGGTACAGCCACACAGGCCAGAGGCCATCACTGTAGCCTGTACTGCACACACCCAATGGTGGCATGTGCACTGCATGCCTGCCGGGCCGTGCATGCAGGGCAGGATGGGGTTACAGCCTCAGGGTGCCCCCCCCGGCAGTGCCATAAACACAGCATCCGGCATGTGGCAAACTGTCCGCAGTGGCTGCCCAGTGCAGTGTCCCACCATCGCCAGTGGGGTGTATACACACACACACACACACACATGCACACACACACACGGCACAGTAGCACCCACGGCCATGGCCGACCACTGGTGCCCCGAGTAGCCAACAGGCCTACATCCCCTGTTGCATGGCCTGACACTGTGCCATCCACAGACCACCACAGGGACAGTGTATGCCCATGAGAGGGCCGTGCACTGTTGGCAGCCCTATCCAGCACCATGGGGGCACACTGATCGGCCATGTGTGGCATACCATGAACGCCCGGGACTGACTCATGCAGCCCTCCATACAACATGACATATGCATACTCACAGTGCTGCAAAGGGCTGCTTCCTGTCTGGAACCCACCACCAGGGACACCCTCCACAGAGGCAAAGGCTATGGTGGCAGTGAGCAGCTCTTCCCATGCTGTCAGTGGTGGCACTGTATGTGGTCCACCTCCAGTGATCTGCATGGCTGCCCTCATGGTGGATAGCCACTCCCTGACTCTGGTGCATTCACTGTTCATTCTCTTAATGCACACCTATGGAGTGTGGTTGAACACCCCATTGGCAATAATGCCCTGGATCATCTCATCCCATCCCATGGCATGCTCCTGCTGTGTGCCGGTTTTGCCTGTCAGCAGGTCCTCACACAGGACATAGGCTGACACTAGGGACTGCAATTTGTCCTTCGTAAAATTTGGCCTTCTCCTCTTCCTTCCCTCCTCGGCTGCCATTCCAGTGCCTGTGGGGAGGAGAAATGACAAGCATCAGCACAGATTCAACACATGTGGCAAGTGTTGCAGGCCAATCTGGATGCATTGTACCAAACACTGTAACAGACAGAATGTAAACAAATACATCTCCAAGGCTGCAGTACCTAATGGTCACCAGTGGTGTGGGGTGGCACAGGGCAGCCTGTTTATGGCTTATCACATGCAAATGAGGTGGAGTGCAGCCTGTAATGAGATGCAAGTGTGCGGACTTGGGCCATGATTGGCAATGAGTCAATCTGCATATCCTAGTTGAATACTGCAGATTTGCGCCTGGCCCATCTCAATGAGCACTGCGCATCTATTTGGGTCATGCATCTCCATATGGCGCATTTCCGCATATGCACGATACACCAAGCCATCATTGCCATGCACACTGGTGCATCTGTGCTGTCATTGCCCCTGCATCACGCATGTACACACCATGACAGAAATGCACCATTGCTGTGCATGATGCATTTACGCAACTTTGCGCGATGCTGTTGGCTGCAGGTGTTGCATTGGGCAATCTCAACAAGATGGCCACCCATGCGGCGGCACATACCCGTACCACATGACCCGTTCTCCCACTCAGCCATGTTCTACCACGCATGCATGGTACTGCACCATTGTACAGTAATTGCACATCCCTATGGCACATCTGCAGGATGCACGGATCAATGTGTGTGGGCCTATCATGCATTGGGTGCGGCCTGGCCACAGTCCATCCAGTCCATCTACCTGCAACACCAGCTCCTGGATTAACGGGTAGAGCGATGGCATATGCACAGGCTGCTGGGCCAAGAGTTCTCAGCTGGACAGAGGTGGAGCTCACCAACCTCGTGGCACTTGTGTTACCTCTGGAGGGCTAGCTATTTAGGGCAGATGCCCTCCAGGAAGCCAGAGTGCAGATCTGGGTCAGGGTGGCAGAGGGCCTCGTGCAGTGGATGGGAATCCCACACATGGGGGAGCAGTGCAGGCACTGCTATGGTGACCTGCGATGGAAGGACCCCAGGACACTGTGTAACCTGCAGGACCAGGCCCTCCATGGAGCTGTGCCACGCCCAGATATGTAGTTGATGTGTGCATGCTGTCCTTGCCTGCTCAGTGGGTTTGCAGGTGTGGGGTGGGGGCATTTGCCAACACACACAAGGTTGTCATACCCATGGACACAGGGCCAGACTGCTAGCACCATGCATGCCGCTGTTCTGCTATGGGTATAATGTGGTCCAACAGTGCTGCTGCTGTGTCAGTATCAGGCCCCTTTGTGTGGTGCCTGTCTCCTGGGCACACTTCATACTGCACCGTGCTGCATCGTCACACTGCTGTGCCTCAGCTGAGGGGGGCTGGGGGTGCTGGGGAGGCTGGAGGTGGGCTGGGGTAGGGTCTGGGGTCAGGGGGGTTGTTGTGCCTGCATGCTACTCACAGTGCCTTTCCATGGTGTTCCCCTTGGAGGTTGGGCAGAACACCAGCAGGCGCAGGAGTGCACCACCAGGAGACACACTGAGGGGAGTGGCAGGTTGGCTGCTGGAGGGACACTGCCACATGTATCCTGTCCTGTGTCAGGTAAGTGTGCTGTTCTGCAGCATATGTGGGATCTGGGATTTGGGTGGGGGTGTAGGTTTGTTTTGCCCACTGTGGCACATTGCCTGCAAGCTGTGTATGCCCCAGTTGTGCCAGCCATGCACACATAGGTTGTTGTCTTAGCACCGCATGGGAGACCCTCTGTGCACCTTGCCCCTGTGTGTTTTCCCTGTATTGTGTGTTCCATCGGGACAGGGGGTGCCCATTGGTGCTCACACGGGGTTGCCCCTGGGCCTGCACACCTGGTGCATGTGGATATTGGGTTCATGTGGTGTGGGGGGCACAGTCATATGTCCCTTGGCAACAGCCAATGCATGCACATGCTGACACTGCCTGTTCCCTGTGCCACCTCCCATTCACAGTGTAGCTCTGTTGCATGGCATGTTGCTGGTCCGTTGTTATGTGTGGTGTGTTGTTGGGCCTGTGCAGGGGCCTGGCAACATCAGGTATGCGCGTCCACTCCATTCGGGGAGGGTACCCGGTTGGGCTGTGGCACTGAGTTCACCTTCTCTGTTTCCCCACATAGGTCATCAGCCTGCCAGGGTGTTCCTGCAGAGGCTGAGGGGATGGATGCTGATGGGTGAATGGCTGGTCCCCTCACAGGAGGTCCTCATGGGTATGTTCCATCAACGGTGGATAATGATGTGGCAGTAGAGGGCGATCCTGAGGGCTGTGTTTGCTATCTTGCAGAAGATGCAGTGTGCCTGGCACCCAAGTAGAAATCGGGCGCAGGTGCATGTGCATCAATAGGACTATATGGCATTCTAACCTTGTAATATAGTTTCACCCTACATACGCCACCCCAGGCCATCACGTTCCCCTGTATATAGTTACTCACCCTGCATTCTGTGTTCCCCATTCAACCCTGCCCATCACCCACTTCTTTGTATTTTTCATTGTTAGTTTGCAGTTTTACCTTTTTTACTGTTTTACTTGTTTGTATATGATTGCTGCTGTTGTTGTAGTCATTGTTCATCCTTTTGCCATGTTTTGTATGAACATACAAATCTGCCAGCAGAAACAGGTCTCATGGTTTATCAAGTCTGCTTGAATGTGCAGCTTGCTCCCTATGTTGCAGCTGCCACCCTCCCCACACCCTCATGCTAACCCCCCCTCACCCTGTCCCATCCCCTTTTAAAACTGACCACTTTCCTACAGGATACCACCTCCTCAGGCAGAACATTCCACTTAGCCACCACCCTCTCTGTGAAAAAATGTCTCCTCATCTCTCTCCTATATTTTACCCCTTCCAGTCTGAGACCATGCCCTCTCATGTCCTTCCCCCTCCTCAACTTAAATACCCCTTCTGTACCTATCTTGTTTTTCCCCGTCATATATTTAAAAGTCTCAATCTTATCCCCCCGATCCCTTCTCTCTTCCAGTGAGTACATATTCAACTCCTTTAGCCTGTCCTCATAGGGTGTGTCCTCCTAACCCAGGAACATCTTTGTTGCCCTGCGCTGTATCCCCTCCAGTAATCTCATTTCATTTCATTTTATTTTTTATACTTGTGAATCTGATGAGCAAATCTGCCCATTTTCACAGATGACAAGTTACAATAGCACAAAAAGACAACATACAAGACAAAGTAATAAATTATACAACACAAAATACATATAATTTTAACAATTACATAATAGTATATGGTCAGCAGGTGCATTCAAACTTATTAAAAAGCCATTGCTTAAGATGAGTTTTATAGCAAGAAACAGTTTTACAGTCGATCGGGTCAATTGGGAGAGTATTAAAAAATAGGGGTGCTCGATGCAAAAGTGACCTTTGACCCATTGATTTTTTGATGATTGGTATTTTAAAAATAAATTTACTCTGAGACCTAGTACTACAAATATGAAGGAGCCTTGAAAAAAGATCAGTAACTGACACTGGAAGAAGCCCATTTCTGATTTTAAACAAAGACTCCCATTTTATGAGAGATTCTATCAACCAAAGATAAACAATCAGAAGATTTGTATAGATGACAGTGGTGCATACGATAAGGTGCACTAAGCATAAACTGCAGTATTGAATTATACGTAGCCCTCAGATTGTTCAAAACTGTAGTCATGGTTGAGGAATAAACCAATAAACCATAATCAAAAACACTTAAAAGAAAACTATGGGCTAGTAACCTATGGGAATCTACTGTCAGAAATGATTTTGCATGATATAACAGACCTAGTCTTTGATGAATAACCTTTCTAAGATGTTTAATATGTAATTCGAAAGATAATTTACTATCCATTAGTATTCCCAAATATTTAAAATTTTCAACCAACTCAATAATAACCCCATCCCTATCTTTAATCGGAATAAGTTCATTATCAATCCTATTAGGCCTACAGAAAAAGATCATAAATTTAGTTTTTTTTGGATTCAGAACCATATGATTCGAAATCAACCAATCTTGAAAAAAATCAAAATCTGTCTGAGCATCATTTACTATTGCACTTAAGTTAATTACATCACTATAAATGACCGCATCACCTGCGTATAAAATCATAGAGGTTTTTGAACAAACACTTGGTGCAGAATTTACATAAAGAGAAAAAAATAAGGGCCCAGGATAGAACCCTGGGGCACCTCACTCTGCATCACAGTTGTTTTTGAAAAGCTATCACCAATCAGTGTCCTAAAGGTCCTGTTTGTAAGGTAGTCAGAAAACCATCTGACTGCCTCAGCCGAAAAATGCAAATTTGTTAATACCGATGGCAATAAAGTATGATCATCTAGGTTGAAGGCCTTGATGAGGACCATAACAAAGCCCCAACAGAGTGCCCTTTATCACGGGCACACTGTATGTGGTTAGTGAACCTCACCAAGGCTGTCTCAGTGTTATGGTTTGGTTTGAACCCATGCTGACAATCAGTTAACATTTGATACTTTGTAAAATATTCTAAAGTTTGATCTAAGATAGTCCTTTCCAAAATTTTAGATAATGAATTCAACAAAGAGGTAGGTTGATAATTGGATACAGTCTATGGGTTACCATTTTTCAAAATTGGTTCAATAGTGGATAATTTCCAACTTTGAGGGAAAACACAGTCTTTTAATGAACTGTTAAAAATCAAAGACAGGGGGTAAGAAAAGAAATAGATACCTAACCTAAGAATTCTATTATCAATTCCATCATATCCCACACTAGGTTGAGGGTCATTTTTAAGGATATGATCCTTTACTAACTCCGGTGTAAAAGGTACAAAATAAAATTCACCATGAAAATATTTAAAATCTATTTGTAATTGACTTTGGCCATTACCTGATATTCCATAACTACTAAAATTGCCAAAATATTGATTAAACAATTCTTCCACTAAATTGGAATCACTGACAAGATGATCATTATGTTGTAAACTAATGTCAGTTCTCTTTTTTTCCCTACCAATCAATTTATTCAAAGTACACCAAGTTTTTTTAGGATCCCCAATTGAATTTCTTTGTTCAGAGAGGAAGTACAATTTTTTTGCACTCCTAACTTTAGATTTACATTTATTCCTCAAGGTTTTATACATCTGTAAAGTAACAGGGTTTTTATTTTTTTTTATATTGCTTCCAAATCTTATCTCTGGATTTCATAAGAAAAAATAACTCTCAAATCAACCACTTTTGTCTGTTAGCTCTAATTCTCATTTTCCTTAACGGTGCCACTCTGTTAGCAATATCAGAGAAAACCCTATGGAATAATTCTAGAAGCGAGTCCAAATCACTAAGAGAATCAAACAATGACCAATCAAATTCTATGCATACAGTCTCAATAGTATCAGATGTTAAATGAAAAAGATTTCTTGATACAATATACTTTGGTGGGTTCCCTATTACCTTAGTAGACCAGTTACAAAACACTGGACAGTGGTCACTCATCGCATCAGGTAGGACCCCAAAATTGGTAATCCTATCAGGGTGGGTGACCACAATCCAATCCAGAACTGATCCAACACCCATTTTATAATTTGGTCTGGTTTCATTTTCTATAATTTGATGAACCCCCAGATCCAATAGCAACTCAGGAATACCATTTTTTAAATCTGAAGACCAATTACAGTTGAAATCACCTAAAATAATCAATTCCCTATTAGACGGTAACCCACTACAAAATGTTGTTATTAACTCAATTCCTGACTCAATTTTTCCTGGAGGAATATAAATAGTACTGACAGTAAGCTGTTTATCTTGACCAAACAATAAATTTATTGATGCCATTTCACAACCCAGACCGTCCAAAGGACAATCAAGGGTGGTAAAATGAAGCCTCTCACGAACATAAATCATGGTCCCTCACCCTCCTTTCCCAACTCTATCAGATCGATGGTGCTTAAATCCCACTAGGGATACTTCTCCATCTAAAATGTTATTATTCAACCAGGTCTCAGATAAAGTAATTATATCGAAATCATTGCACTCAACCCAGGCAACAAACTGAGTCCATTTACCCAACAGGCTTTGCACATTAAGATGAACAATCTTAAGGGTGGAACCAAAATTTCTCTGGCTATTTGATGGACTTTGAACAGCCATAGAAACAAAATCAGTGGAACAGTAAGGGCCTGGATGTGGGTGCACTGAGCCTGACATTAACAACAGTAAAACTAACAACCTCCTAAATCGAACAGCATTTTCAAACACAACTTCGAGTCTGAGTAAACATCTTTTTTTTATACTAATTTGAGCAATGTTATTCTTAAGTAATGACCATAATATATTGTTATTCAAATGAAAAATAGGCACATTAAAATTAAAATGATTAAAAAAAGCCCCCAGGGGGATGCTTATCAAAGAGTACACTAAACATATTCATGTCCAAATGTAGTGCAAAATCATCATGCTCATTCACAGCCTCAGAAAGGAGACTATGATGAATACAGAGACAACTGCAAAAAACAAGCCATCCCATTAGACCCGACATTATAAAACTTAACTAACATTTAAGGGGAATCAAACTAACAAACTAATTCTGACCTCTTTCCAAGATGAAATTCTAACTAGGAGTGGTGGTTGCGCCACTCACAATGCTCACGCTACACTTGCGCTTGCAAGCGGCGCCATAATTTAAACCCCTCAAACCCCACCTTAGCAGTGATGTTAGCAATCAACTCCCCAAGCCCCCTGTTAGTAGAATTCAGTGCAATGTCCCGAATATTAGAAAAAATAAACACAGTCTCTCACACTTGTGTTTTCCTCCGGGCGTTTGCTGGGGAAAACTTCTCGGGTGGGCAGCATAAACAGCAGGCAGATGCAGTTGAAACAGAAAAGTAGTCTAGCCGCTTGCCAATGGTGCGGTAATTTAAACCCCTCAAACCCCGACTCAGCAGTGATGTCAGCAATCAGCCCCCTGAGCCCTCTGTTACTAGAATCCAATGCAATGTCCCAAATATTAGAGAAAACAGACACAGTCTCTCACACTTGCGTTTTTCTCCGTGCGTTTACTGGGGAAATCTTCTCGGGTGGGCAGCATAAACAGCAGGAGATGCAGATCTGACATCCTTCTTCAGAAATGGGCACCAGAACTGCACGTAGTATTCCAGGTGTGGTCTGACCAGTGATCTGTACAGAGGCAGGATCTCCTTCCTCCTCCTGGAGGAGATACCTCTCGCAATGCACCCCAGCAGCCTGTTGGCTTTAGCTGCTGCCTTCCTGCACAGAGCTGAGTTGTTCATATTTCCTGTTATAACCACCCCTAGATCATTTTCTTCCTTGGTGGTACCTAACTGAACCCCTCTCAACTGGCAGCTCCTCCCAGGGTTCCTTGCTCCAAAGTGCAGTACCTTGCACTTCTTAGTACCCCAACTGCCATGTTTCCAACCACTCCTCCAGTTTACTTAGGTTGTTCTGTAGCCCTTGCCACCCTACTATGTCATCCACCACTGCCCTCATCTTGGTATTAACAGTGAACAGACTAAACTTACTCCTGATGCCATATGAGATATCCGATATGAAAATCCCAAACAGCACCGGGCCCAGTACTGAGCCCTGTACAACCCCACTTGTCACTGCCCTTGGGAATGAGAGTTCCCCTCCCACCACCACCACTGCGCTTTGCTGCCTCCCCTTTGGCCAGTTCACAATCTAGTTCACCATCTTTGTCACCACCCCCATGTACTCCAACTTTCCCACCAGCCGCCCATGAGGCACCGAATCAAAGGCCTTGCTGAAGTCCAAATACAGGATATCCACTGCATGGCCCTTGTCCAGTTCCCTCATCACTCAGTCATAATACTCAACTAGGTTGGTCTGACAGGATCTCCCTGAGATGAACCCATGTTGCTGACTGTCCTGGAGTCCATTGTCTTCCAAACAGGTAACTAGCCTGTCTTTCAGGATTGTCTCCATTAGTTTTCCTACAATGCATGTGAGGCTTACTGGTCTGTAATTGCCTGGTTCATCCTTTGGGCCACTTTTGTGGAGGGGCACCATGTGAGCAATCCTCCAGTCCTGTGGTATGCATCCTGTGTCTAGGGAGGTATTGAACAGGTATGCTAGTGGCCCCACCAGGACCTCTGCTAGGACTATTGTTGGGTTTGCAATATCCTGTGGCTGTGGTCCTTCCTTGGCCATTGCTGCCATCACCTGTTGTGTTGAGTGGTTGTCCCACTGCCCCTTGGTTATCACTGCTCACTTCTGTGTATGTGCCATTACGCACCTGTACATCCTATCCACCTTGTTATTCTCCCACAGCGTTTCCCCTGGTGTCTCCTGGACTGCCCCTCACTGATGCTGACATTGTCCCTTGCATTCTGCTCCTGGTCCTGTGCTGTGCATCCCACCACTGTTGTCCTGGTCCCCATGCTACTGTGCAGCACTGTTTTCAGGCCTGTGTATCTGTGGGTGCGTGCACCTGGTGTGGCCGTCAGATGCCAGCCTGTATACCATCATGCCTGTGTCCTTTGTGCTGTGGTCTGGCTACCACATTGGCACTGCTTGTCTCCTCAGCACTGTTGTCATGGTTCCTGGTCAGGCCATGCTGTCCATTGGCACCTCCAGTGCTGTGCCACTTCATCCATGCCCTCCTGTGTGCCATGCCCAATGTGCCTGTTCCACCCCTTGGATGGTGGTCTGTGTGTCATGCTTTGTACTGTACTCATGGGGGGCTGTGCTATGCCCATCTTGCACTACTGCAGTGTCACTTTCTCCCCCATTGCCTTGGGCTGCTACTTCCCCCTAGTTTGTGCTGTTACACAATGCACGTTTCCCATTTCTAGTACAGCCCTGTTGCTCCACTGTTCCAGGCTGGGTTGCTCCATTTGCAATATTCAGTCCTGCCCTTATGCACGGCACACGTGCAGTTGCGTTATGGCACATTTCTGGTATATTCAGCTAGGGATGTGCCGGCGCATCATAGGGTGCATCTGTTGAATATTGCAATTTTTTGGGGCAGCACATCTCAGTTGCACCGCACAGGCACTTGCACAATTTTCCAGGGAACTTTTGAATATGGGGGCCAGAATGCCTAGAATAGCAGCATCCAATTTCAGACCCTGTCGCTTGTGAATATGAACTGCGTAAGTGACACAAATTGGGAACTGTTTTTGAATTACACGAACGTCCTTCACTAAATGCATTTAACGGAAACTCTCAATAGTTTGTGGTGTAGCTTCATTATCAAACTGGATAATAAGATGTCCAACAAAAAGATTTAATTAATCCAATTTAGCAATTTAATCACAATGTGACCCTTTGTACAATTTATAAGACTGAGATCTATTATTGAGAGATATTTTCTGAGTATTATACTGTATGTGCATCTTTACAGTCAGAAGGCTCTGAAGTCCAGTAGTGCTTGACACATGTCATCAACATTCATTTCATACAATCGTTCGGTCTTTTTTGCATAATTTTCAACCAGTACCTAGATCATTAATGCCATCAATGGAAGGTAGATCAATAAGAGTCCATCCTTCCTTCTTCAGCATAATATTATTAAGTTAAAAACACTGTGATAACTTTGCCATCGGGCAAGCCACTTGTGCATCCTTTGCAGAGTTCAGCAAAAGAATGGCATGCTACATCCCGGTTATCTTCATCTTTTTTAATCGGTCTGGTACTTAGTATATTAGCTGACAATAGTGACACATTTCCCGTTCTTACTTCTGTAAAAATATCATGTACACATCATCACTCTGCCACATATTTTGAGTTAATTCATGTTTGAACATGTGTCACAGATTTACTTCACTAACACATCCTAGAATTCTTGCCTCTGCTATTGTAAGCTTGGAAAAGATAGGACTATCGTTAACTGGTATGCAGTGCAGCACATCTCCAATGCTACTATATGTTTACCAGCAAAAGGAATTCCCTCATTGGTATCTACCACTTTGTCTAATCTAAGATGAATGAAAGCAAACACAATGTCTACAACCATACTCAAGTCATACATAATCAGAACCTTCGTCTTATGTAATGTGTCCTCTTCAACATGTTCATTAGTGACACTGGTGAGGAAATTCAGGGCAGGCTGTATCTCTTCGCAGATGACACAAAACTGTGTGGGAGAGTGGATAGTGATGAGGGAGTAAGGGATATGCAGAAGAACCTACAAAAACTAGAGGGGTGGTCAAAGGTCTAGCAGTTAAAATTCAACGCCAAAAAGTGCAAGGTAATACACCTAGGGAAAAGGAACCCTAGTATGGAGTACTGGATGGGTGGGGTGAGACTTAGCACTACAGAAGAGGAACAGGATCTATGGGTTATCATCAGTAACTCCCTTAAACGAATGAGCCAGTGCAACAAGACCTATAGCAAGACTAACAGGATGCTGGGATGTATCAGGAGGGGTGCTGATAGCAGAAGAAAAGAGGCAATAATTTCCATATACAGATCCCTGGTGAGGTCTCACCTGGAGTACTGCATCCAGTTCTGGAGCCCTCACCTCAAAAAGGACAGGGATAGGTCGGAAACAGTGCAGCACAGAGTAACAAAAATGATTCAGGGCCAGCAGAGCAGATCCTGTGAGGAACACCTCAAGGCACCAAATATGTACAATACTCACCGGAAACCAGAAGGGAGAGGGGATAAATGATAGAGACCTTCAAGTTCCTTAAAGGAATTAACAAGGTAAACTGTGGGGAATGATTTACCCTGAATACCAACTTGAGGTCACGTGGTCATGAGTGGAAATTAACAGGAGGGTGGTTCAGGAGGGATGTCAGGGAGTACTTCTTTACAGAAAGGGTAGTGGAACCTTGGAACAATCTGTCAGCTGGGGTGGTGGGTGCAAACACAGTCAGGGGATTCAAGCAGGCATGGGATAGAATGAATGGAATAGTGGTCACCTGGGGTGACAAGACCAAGAAGGGGAACGGGAATAGTACAGGAGTGGGTAGTACCCTGGTGGAACAGTAGGTGTCAGAGAAGGTTCCAGGGATTATAAGGAGTATGGGCAGACTGGCTGGACCTTTGGTCTTTTTCTGCCATCATGGTCTATGTTTCTTTGTTTCTATGTGTCTTGTAACTGTGATGCATCCTCCCATGACAATTGTTGATACTCAGCAGTTTTGCCATACTCAGCTGGTAACATAAACATGTGGTGCAGAGTCACACCATCAGTGGTATATACTGCAAGCCCTGTTGGAGCAGTAATAGCACAAGACATAGCTGTTTTGTGTGTTTTCAAATGTTGGCACTAATGGCATAGATAAGATAACTCTTACCTCTTCCAGCTGCACCACTAACATATAAACACAGGGTTTTATAATGACTGCAAATACATTCACATGTGTCATGTTTAATTCCATGATGCACTGTTTCTGTTATAGTATCATACACATTTCTTTGCTCATTGTTCAGCCAATTCTCACCAGCTGCAAGCTCTGCTATAGCATCAGCGACATCATTCACCGCTATGGGATCTCCAAGAGCAGCATGACTCACAGCATCATGGTGCTGTCTATAATCGTTGGGTGTTGTTGTATCAGCCTTTATTGCTTTTCTTCCTGCTCTTTATCATGTTCTAAGTATTCAATGCCTTGCTGGCATTTTTCACTTTTAACGTTTTCTAAAGAAGACTGAAAGGCCCCTTCATCAATGTCAAAATCTGTTTTATGTTAATTTTCATCTCTACAAGGCTGGAAAAGAATTTGAAATACAACGTTAAATTCCCAGTTCTTTTCAGATGTTTTAATTGAAAGCTGTTAGTTAATTAACAATGGTTTTCCCCTTTTCATTAGGAGACCTGTTATAGAGACTACTGGTATTTTTTTTTTTGTGTGATTCTCTTCGTCATCTTTTTTGAAATCATACCACTGTGTAATCTCAAACAAACATGAGTCCTACAACATAGTTCATCATTTAGGATAGCAAAATATCAATCAGCTTATTCCTTGGGATATCTGTTGATCTTGGTTTGTGGCCAGCTAGCTCTTTCATCCAGTCATATGTTTTTAGCACATGCCACTTATGTTTCTTCAAATTAACATCGATTTACCTATGGCTGCAGATTTACCATACATAGAAACATAGATTTTGACAGCAGATAAGGACCACTTGGCCCACCCAGTCTGCCCATTTCCCTACTTAATGGATAAGCTGCAGATCGTAGTTAACCAGCAGCCTACTTCTTCCTACCCCCGCCCCCTAGAATTGCCTTATGACTGTCCCAAGCATGCTTGAATTACCACTGTTTTTGACTCCACAACCTCCTCCAGAAGGCCGTTCAATGCATCCACAACCCTCTCTGTGAAAAAATACTTCCTTAAATTACCTCTGAGCCGCCCCCCCCATCTTCTACAGATATGTTTCTATTAGGTGATCACTGTGTCCATAGATTCCACATTCTTAGGGTGACAATTTGTTAAGCTTAAAGACCACAAACATGAGTTAAGAGATCTGCAGGAAGAAATTTCATCCCACATATCTTGCTGTGCAGCCTGTGCTAGTTTGGTTATGTAATATGAGAAATACCATGCAAGCTCCGTTGACATTCCAGCAACATATTGAATAACTATGTTTGCATGTCACAGTAAAAGAAGTACAAGGTTGTATTCATTCATATTTACTTATCTGATCAAGGCAATTCATAAACATGTTTTGTGGGCTTAACTTTAAGCAGATGTTGAATTGCCAAGAACATGTCATTCATCTTTGCAGACTATGAACTGGTCTAGGAAATGCAATGGGAGGGCTAAAAGCCTGAGGTTCAATGGGGGATAACTCCTCCCACATCCCCTACTTAACCTCAGCACTTCCATTGCTCAGCTCCGAGTGTTTTGGAATACTGCCTGTTGTGGGGCCAGTCATCTGCTTTGGATTCCCATGCGCCTCACCACAACTCACCTGCTTGGAACTTTCAGTTCCACGGCTCCTCCGGCAGTGGCTGGTTTGGTTCCTTCCTTCCTTCCTTCCTTCTCCCCCTCTTGTTTGCCATCTTTTCTGTTTCCCCCAACAGTTTCCCTAGTTTCCTCATTTGTTGTCTCCCCCCTTTCCTCCGTTTGTCTTCCCTCTCCTTTTACCTCCGTTTCCCCCTGTTTTCTGCTGTTTGTCTCCTGCCCCTCTTCCTTTCTGCTTGTCTCTCCTTCCTGTTTACTTCTGGTGTTGCATCCTTTCCCCTCCTGTTCATTTCTCTTGGGGCTTGTCTCAGCCATGCTGCCACCCATTCTTCTGGCTGCTTTCCCCAATGTGATGTCCCCTGCTCCACTTGGCCCTTGCTGTTGCACTTTGTTCCAGTGTGGTGGCGTATCATTTGGATTCCTTTCCTCTGCATCTATGCTGGACCACCCTGACACTCTTGCTCCTTCTGTGGGGGCATTCCCTGACCTTTATCTGCCTAGTTGGAGCCCGCCGTCCCTTTTCTGTTGGTGCCCAAGTGTGCACAGTAATTCTGCTAGTGTGCAGCTGGCACTTAGGTGCGTCCGCTTGGTGCTTCTCAGCTTGATGTTGTACCCTGTTTCAGCTCTGCCGTCAAATGCCGACCAAACCCCTTCCTGTAATCATAAAATATGCTCTGAGATTTTCCAGGCTACTACTGCCTACTCATTCAAACATGCTGCTTTGATTACCTTATTATTGTTATTAATGCTGTGTCTGAGTCGCCTTTGCACATATCCAGGTATGAACTAGAAAGTGGACAAGCAGTGGTCTGCATTTTGAGTGATGTTTTAAACCTAAACTCTGTGCTTATTTGTGGAGCAAAATCAACCCAGGCAATTCCCAGGCATCTCCCTCTACCCCACCGAGGGTTCTCTGTTCTTTTCTGCACTGCCTTCCTGAAATGTGGACACACCACAAGATTGACTACCCCTTGCAGTTTCAATTCAGGCCAACTGTGCCTTTCTGTCATTATATTTACAAACTTCAGTGACTCCCAACTTGATATTTCTGGGCGTCTGTGCGCCATCTTGGACACTGGCTCTCTGACTAGGGGACTTGTTGGCATACGTAAGGCTGCATGCTTCAGATGCCATGGAAGCCTGTGCTTTGTTTCCTTTAAGTTTAATATTGTCCTGCCATGGACCTGCATTACAGTAGTACTAGGATATTCAGGACATTAGCACACTTCAGCTTCCACAGGAAATACTGCACTCTACAAGAACACATGAGAAAATCAACCTGGCATTGCTGGACACTTATCACATCACTCTGGGACCCAGCCTCCTGGGGTACGTCTATGCCTTCGAACTATGTGGAGGTCCAGTGCTACTTCGCCTCATCTCTCTGTCACTAGGGGCAGGTCCCATCTCTCCTGGCATATTGCTGTACCCTTAGACCTATGTGCCGGTCTCATTCCATTCCATCTCGGGTACTCTGGGAAGGACGGTTAGTGATGACCTACGTGGAGGTCTTCTTCCATTCCATCTTGGGTCCTCTGGGAAGGACCATCAGTGATGACATATGTGGAGGTCACTTCGCACATGTTTTATCATTCTATGACACCTGCTTAGCCTTCACAACAAATGCCACGAGGAGACAGCACTCAGTATGAGCTACATGGGGATCTGTCCCTTGCCGCCTTCTCTGTGGCTTTGTGTGGGTCCTTGGCTTCTGGGCTTACCTCAGACCTACGTGGAGGTCTCATTCCATTCCATCTCAGGTCCTCTGGGATGGACCATCAGTGATGCCCTATGTGGAGGTCACTTCAGTCCCGCATATTCATTCTGCCTACATGGGGTTCCCATTCAGCTGCCTTGTGTCACGCCATTCACTGGCTTTCCCCATTGCTCTTGCTTCTCTAGCCAGATTGCCTTCGAAGGGCTCCTGTTCTCTCCCATTCTACTGTGCTATGACATCTACACAGTCATGTGACACTTTGTCTGCCCCTGAAGTGGCTTCATCAGACACTCTTGCACCTCTATTGGCTGTTCCTGTCCTTCCAAGAGGGCCATTCCTAGTGTCCTGGCATTTGTCTATACCTTGACCTATGTGGAGATCTCAGTCAATGCCATCTCTGGTCCTTCCTGATGGACCTTCATCGCTGACCTACGTGGAGGTCTTCTCACATGCACATACCACCATACAGTCTCTGTCCCTAGCTCTGCCTCTGGGGCATTGAGTGAAGGTGTGATTCCCTGGCCACTGGGTTTGGGAGTCCCTGTCTCTGACTTCATTCTCTACTCATTCCACTTTAATCCATTCCTTGAGCAGTCTCCATCTCTAGCTTTGCCCAAATGGCATTGAGCCAGGCTGGCCTTCCCGCCTGCCGGTGTTGGGAGTCAGTTCTTTGTATCAGTTCCTCCCTTCAGTCCATCTTCTGCCTGCTTTGACCCCCCCCCTTGGTGCTGGCCCCTCCTTCAACATCAACTTGGCTTCCTCAGCTTTGGACCCGCTCTGGATTGCCTTCTGGACTTCCTCCTTTTGTATTCCTTTCGGGACCTTCACGTGTGTGATCGTCTAGTGCTCAACCATCCTTTCATTTCATTTCCTGGATCCATCCTTCCTGTTCTCAAATACAGCAACAGAAATCCTGGACATCATTTAACATCTTCCTTCATCTAGACATCCATCTGAATCAGACTCTCCTTCATCTTCCAGAATCCTCCATCTTTCAGAATTGAACTTCCTGCTCACTGTCAAGATTCAGAGGACACGACTCATTGACCAGCAATACTTGGAGGATAAGACTTTTAGACATAATCAGAACCAAACCTCAGTCCACATCTTTTAGGACTATCTCCTCATAGTTTCCTCAGAAGACAGGCAGGTCAGTAGCCATGGGCCCTCAGAAGTTTCCCCATTGGGGGTTTTCCTCTCCTGTGTGTTACTGATCACACTCTCTGGAGTTGGAGAAGGTATTCTAACAGTTAATGTTTTGGGCCTCTATTCCTACACCTATCCAGCATTCCTACAGAGTGTAGAAATAGAGAAAAGCCAAAATCCAAGTTCATAACCTCAAGTTCATAACCTTAAATCCATAACATTCAAGTTCACAAATATACACACGCACTACACTATGCACCACACATTGAATGGAAGAGCTAAAAGCCTGAGGTTCAATGGGGAGGAATAGCTCCTCACACATCCCCTACTAAACCTCAGCACTTCCATTGCTCGGCTTCGAGCATTTTGGAATCACCTACCATCCTCCCCAGCCTCCTCCTCTTCCGGCACTTTTATCTTACCCTTGACGCTGAGCCTCTATTCCTACACCTACCCTGCATTCCTACTGAGGGTGGGAAATGAGAAAAGCCAAAATCCAAGTTCATAACCTCAAGTTCATAAGCATACACAAGCACTATGCTATGCACCACACATTGAACCACATGTTTCCTCTAGTTTGCACTTTTCTCCTACAGTATTTGTTGCACTTGCGTAACTTAAATGTCTCTATCAGCTTTATAAGTGTGGGGCTATTGTACTTGTCAGTAAGCTGACTGGTGACATACTTTCGTAGGCATTAAAGTGACAATGTCAACTCCCATAGGCCTCAAAGTGTCTCTAGCTTAAAAAAAACACACACGTTATGGTTGGTCACATGCTTTATAGATTACTGATGCAGTTGGTAGTTTGATTCTGATTCCTTTTTTATTTTTATTATAAAAAAAATAGACTGCCAACCATAGTGGTGTTACCACATAAAAAAGGTGTTTGTTTACAGTTCTTGAGCCATTCTCACTGCATCTGTTCTGGACTTGGGAACACCCCCAGCATGGTCTAGCCACTCATGATGCAGTGGAATGAGAGAAGACTACTGCATGAGTTGTTGCACTGTTTATCCTTGTTTCTTATGTTCAGGAAGTGTGCAATAAGAGTAGATCAAGGATTTGAAACAAAACAAAGTTAAATGTAATGACATCATTAGCATGCATTACAGCTCTACTAAGAAAGGAAGGAAGCAGATTAAAGAACTAGCAATGTAAGCAATACTACCCTCCAGGGTGGGTGGTATTGGGCTATACTAGACCACCCAAGGGTGTAATGAGGCCTGACACTGCAGGTGGAAGGCCGTATAGCCCCTGGAAGGTCCAGTATTACCCAATACTGCCCACCCTGGAGGGTATTATTGAGCTTAGAAAATGGGTATTTGTTTCATTTTTAAATAAAAAAAAGCTTCAAAAATTTAAAATAAGACAAATAAATTAAAAATGAATAAAACAAGCAGTTGCTGTTAAATAGTCCTGTGATTGTCAGAATTGCCAATAGAGGGTGCTGCTCTTTTTGAGAGACTTTTCTGGTTTTTGCCCTTGATCTGACTGGTTTTGTCTGCACCCCCAACCTAGTAACTGTTGTGCTTTCTTTCTGATATAGTTTGTTTTGTTTCTTCCCCTTCCCGCCCGCAAGCAGCAGTGCATTTTAATTTTTTTTAAATAATGGCACTGCTAAGAGAACTTGGTAGACAGGAAAAGCATGATTGGAAGAGTGGAGTACTGCTAGGAGGAAGAATGATGGTAGATGTGGACAGCTGGTACAGTTTGTGTGTTTTTTTGGGAGGGGATAATGTTCTCTTTTTATTTGCTGTTGTTAATCTGGGAAAGTGAGGGCAAGGGGTGGATGCCATCTCTGAGATGCAACGCGAGCGAGTAGCACTTTGTGAGCAGAAACAGCTGTCAGGGCCAGAACAGAACTGAAAGAGCAGATATCTACTATTAATTGGTGGATATCTGCTATTTAAGTTACAAGTAGATCAGTTTGCTGCAGTAACATTTCATGTAACACTGCAGCTGAGGTGCAGTGGTGGGGAACTCACTCGGTCAATCTGTCAAGGGAAGTCAGCTCCCTAAGCGATAGAAAAAAATTACTGCATTGTCAAACTGAACATTCTATGAGCACAGTGATAATAAAAGCTAATCTGGCAGCCAGAGGCTGGGACTCATTATTTCCCGGTCTCTGCTGCCTGATACCAGAGTGACTACTTGGTGCCATTAACCAATCAGAAATGAAATTCTCCCTACCCATTTTCTAAATGAATACAGTTTAGAGAAAGTAACCAATTATAAAATGTGGGATTTCAACTAGAAGTAATGTAATGCACAAAGGGTTGACAGTTTCCCTTTAAAGAATCTCACAACGGTTACTGTCATTAATCCACGGATCATCTTTAAAGCAGCAATATTATATAAAAAAAAAATTGATTTTTTTGCAACAGTTACCCTGTGCTCTTTTGTGCACTTACCTGGTAATCTTTCTTGTTTTTGCTGTACTATTACCCCATAATTTGCTCCGTTTTTCTTTGTTTTTGTTTACATTTCTTCCTCCCACCTTGTTAAACTGGAGCCCACTGCTGCTAACAGTGCAAGTGCATGACTCGCAGTACTACACAGGGACAGTGGGAATATGCATCGCAGGGTCCCACGGAAATAATCAAAAGATGTGATGCGACATTAGGGGGGAGCTCGGTTCCAAATTAGGTGCCAGTCATATCTAATGAGGATCAATAACAATGGAAATACATTTTAAATATCTAAAAAAATGAAAGATTGCTTAAAAAATATTTACAGATATGGAAACTGGAACTATGGCCGCATGCTTCCAGCCAAAAGCAGGATTTTGATAAGCACTTCCTGATTATTCAGTACTGCTGCTTTAGTCCACAACATCATATGACCATATTGAGCTCCACAAGTTTGGTACTCCAACTTCCAAAACAAATGCTGTTCCATGTATCCCAAAGGTGGATTATCCTTTGAAAGACTAATCTGCAACAGACCATGAAATCATTGATGGAAATATCTAAACATGGGGACAGGATCTAACTGAACACATTTCTCGCAGTGTCATAGACATAATTCCAGTGACATTTTGGTTATCTCATTTTAAGGGGTCTGTTGACCCATGTCAGTTATAATTGTGCAACAGCGAGTTACAAACCATGATGGTGATCTGTATTCTCGTAGAGTGCACATCACCTCCAAGTTTCTATGATACCAGTTATTTTTGGTTCCATGTATGTGTGAAAGAGTGGAGCTCAGATTAGCCTGTACATCTCCTTCTTAGTTTTTTAATTTTTGTAAAAGGCCAGTTTCAGTCTTTCTGTGCAGGTCAGTAGTTACTTATAAAGTGTGGGAAATACTTGCAGAATTAGTGGTAGACAAAACTGGGGATGTTCTGGTTTTGGTTTTGCCAAATCACCACTAGTTTTGGTTCTGCTTTTAGTTCTGATTTTGGTTTTGGATTCATGGCCAATATGCATTCAATATACAGTACATCTTGCTCTATGCCTTCATTTTAAAGTACAATAAAGAGTAAAACAGGTAAAAATCTATAGAAAACAAACAATTTAATAAGCATATAAGCTAGCAAGCCCCAACTGTTAGTAAGCTCACGGGAAATCTTCTTAAAAGTTACAGTATTTGAAGCAGTGCTATTTGAGTAGCAGATAGCTTGTAGTGAAAATTCCCAGTTAGCCATCTGTGTACGAGAGTCATGTGATATGGTGACTGACAGGAAACAAGGAAAGGTTAATGACAGGAGACAAGACGTGGAATGATGGGACATAGTCTGAGGCAATATATAGCTTTCACAAACCAGTTGTCTGTGTACAAGCAGGAAATGTTTCCTCTTTTTTTGTAACCCAATAAAAAAAGCATACTGGACTTAGCCTAGGCTAGTGTCATGTATGAAGATTTTTTGGGTGAAAGGGGCACGGCCTTGGTACTTGAGTGAGTAGCCTCTGTCTGCAGTGTCACTAGGCACTAGCCATTTACCCATACGAGGAGGAACATTTTTCTTTTGAAGGCCAATAAAAAAATAAAGTGCAGTCAGCACAGTATGGCTAGTTTAACTGGGTACACCAGCTCTTTAATACCCCAACAGGCAATAGTGCTCTAGCACAATTAATAAGCAACGTGAGATCCCAAATGGGAAAGTATTTGAAAACCAACTTAGTAATGCAACATAAGGTTACTGTAATCCAAACAGGAAACACGAAGGACCCCAACCAGCAGTGCCAGCATTCACATGACCCAAGGGTGCAGCAACTCAGTGAAGGCTGCAACCAGCACACAGCAGCATGTTGAGGAGCATTCAGGAAAAGCCCAGTGGCTGGATGGTGGTGTACTTTGGACTTTTCTCTCAGTTGACTCACAGAAGCACAGACCTTTTGGCTCAGCTCTCGCATGGTTACATGAGTACTATACAGTGGCTTCATGGTTCCCAAGGAGATCAGACCCATGGAGGGACCTCCACACTCCAGCTCTACTCAGGATCAGGTGTACCTTAGTACTCAGGACATGCACAGCATGACTCCCCATTCCCTGATTCACCCCAGTTGATAAAGGCCAGCAAGCCCCGTATATGGCTCTGCAGCTCCCTGGTTTGGATGCAGGTCTTTGTGTCCAATTTCCCAGCTCAGTATATTTCTGTGAGTGGCTTTTCCACCAAGAGTTCTCATACAGCAGTTTCATCTGCAGACTTACACCACAACACAGGCTCTCTGTAGCTTTGTTTAGCAGGTACCCTTTGAGTACAGTTTCACAGCAGGTCTGATTTATGAGGAAAAACCAAGGGGAGGGCTTGCAGGATCAGGCCTGACTAGGCCTTCAGCTGTTTCACAGCAGCAGCAGATCTGCTTTCTTCAGTGTCTCTCCAGACTGTCGAGCTCCCAGAGATCCCAGACATTTCTTTCTCTGATTATAGTGTCTTTTGGTCAAACAGGGCTGTGCATCTGTCCTTTTACCTTATCTTGCCCTCTGAGTGGGTCTCCTGAGCCTGCCATGCCACTGAGAAGGTGCCTAATATCACCTTTTCCCACAAGTCTCTACATGCTGTGTCTGGGCTTTCTAGTGTTCTGATTAGCCAATTGCTGGGGTCACAGGCTTTCAACATGGCTCAGACTATGTTCTTGATGGAGTCGTGTTCGCCAGAGTCTCTTATTTTTATTACTAATTGCCCCCCACTTTGAGTGATAGCTACTATGTTTATTGCAGCCCCTCAGGGCTGTTATCTGGTGTGTCTGTTGTGGCTGTAGTGTGGTGGTTCCATGAGTCACTGCTGGCAGGGGTCAGGTGAGTGGAGAGCTCTGGGGAGGAGCCCCTTTGCAATGTGCACTCCCACTTAAGATAATGGTGGCATCTTTGTGGCACTTGAGGTGCCAAAGGAAAAGGAGTGATGGCATCCTTAGCATATTCAAGGTTCCCACTGTTAGGGTGGCTGCTGACAGAGAATGTAGGAGGCATCAAGGAGTTCAGCAATGCTGCACTTTAGCTCTGTGCCACACATGTGGTCGAGCAAGTGAGCCAGTGACTGTTACAGCAGCAGTAGTTCAAGTTCAGCAACCAAAGGGAGGGTGGCGGCACACAGCAGTCAAAGTAAGCCCAAAAATACCAGAACTGGGGAAGGGGGACATTATGGCTTTGACCCTGTCAGTTTTTGCAATCATATTAATGTATTACTAGGGAGGACTGGACCTACAAAAAACTGCAACATGTGCAGTAAACAGTGTTACTTACTGTTCATTCCCTTTGTGGCTTGTAGGGTGTCATTGGGATTTTGGAAAGTAAAGCCTGCGTAGTGTTGATGGGTATGGGCTGGGTTCATTGTCTGCTGAATAAAGTCACAGTAGTCAAACTTTAAAAATGAAAAGGAAAGGCCAGGCCTGGGGGGGGGCAAGGGTAGCAAGGACCAAGGCACAGGCAGCTGCTGTCAGCCGTATGTGTGTGTGTGTGTGTGTGTGTGTGTGTGTGTGTGTGTGTGTGTGTTCACCACAGATTACAAATTTGGTTGAGAACAAGCCAAAGGTGAGGGTGAACCCATTCAAGGGAGGGCAGAATTTAACCCTTACATACTTGGTTTTACCACTTTTCAGACCCTTCCACCACCTATGGGTAGGTGTGACAGAGTTGAATTAGACCCTGACCCATTTATTACACTGATAGAGTTGAAAGCAAGGATCTATTCTGTCCTCTCCTTTTCTGCTACTTGTCTGTCAACAGGAGACCAACCCTGGGACAGAATGTTCTATTTTGGTGAACCTGTCCAGACTAGATGGACTCTTTAGGCTGGTCACAGGAAAGAGACTGACAAAGCCTTGTTACATTTTGTGAAAAACATGATGCAAGGTTAAATTACCAGGAAAATACATCTTATAAAAACAGAGCAATGTTTTCATTAATTTCATTTTTACTGGTTATACTGGAAAGGCATGTGAGCACTGCTGCCCGTTTACACAAGCATCCAATTACATATAACAATCATGAGACATGACATAGACTAAAACATTTAACTTACAGTGAGGGTTAATACAATGGTATATAAAATCAGAATAATATAGACTAAAGGGAAAACCATGAACTAGCCTTGGTGAATTAACAAATACAAGCTGACATTAAGCATTCAGTGAGGGTTTAACAATAATATAATATAACAGTGGGAAACAATAATGTAAGTGCAATCTAAAAACTAGCCTAGGTAGATTAACAATACTACAAGTGTTAGAAAGAGAGGGTAAGTGCTTGAGTGAATAACCAGAGAGTGAGGGTGAAAAAAGTGCAGAAGGGGAGCCATATTAGGGCTGTGAGCAGGTGCAGGTGGGACAAAAATGTCTCCTGATATTGAGTTTGAAGGCATTTGTGGAGAGTCAGAGTTTTAGTTCTGGAGGGAGAGAGTTGAAGAGCTTGGGTCCCATAAAAGAGAGTGTTTTCTGGCCTTGAGTGGTCCAGCAGAAAGGAACAGTGAAAGAGAGAGTGGAGGACAGTCTAGTGGTCCTGGTGGTTGCGGCTGTCTGGAAGACAGAAGGGAGGCAATCAGGGAGCAGTCCATGGGGGAGGTTGAAGAAGATGGCCATCTTGCAGTTGAGGCAGGCCTCAAGGTAGGGCCGACTGGTGAGCTTATCAAGATCACAGTGGTGTGTGAGTTTAGGGAGACCAAAGACAAAGCAGATAGCGTTGTGGTAGGAGCTTCGAAGTCTGGAGAAGGTTTTGTTTAGAGAGAGAGAGAGAGAGAGAGAGAGAGATAGATGAAGAGTTTAAAGATACTTTAAGATGTAGGACTTTGTCTGTTTGAAATGCCTATATCAAGTGCTATCCTGTACAATTTTTTTATTTTATTGTTATTAAGAATAATAAAATGCTACTTGCAAATTTTATAACTTCTCCTGGTATGTCTGTGCTTCCTGATCTTTGCCTCTACAACCAAATGGTTTCAGACAAAGTGGGATTTTTACCATGCATGCTCTAAGCCAGGAGTTTTGTCTGTGGGTACTAGACCTGCTACCAGGGAAGCATAGAAGCAGGATATGGATCCTACAGCAGCAAACCCAGGAATGAGTACCAGAAGAATGACAGCCAAACTAGAAGCAGAAACAAAAGGCCAGACACTGTAAGGCTGGCACCAGAGATGAAAGCAGAAGAACCAGCAGGACAGGGCCTGAAAGCATGTCTGCCTTCTTCAAATGGTGGGCTATACAATAAAGAGAGACTGAGAAACAGAGAGAAAAAACAGATGCAATGTCTAGTGGTACAGAGAAGAGAAGAGATGCAACATCTACAGGTACAGGAAAGAAATGTAATGTCTAGAGGCACAGAGAAAAGAAGAGATGCACCAACAGGAGCAACAATGGCTGGATGTCTTACAAGCTATGAAAGCATGAGAATCTGGTGCAGGTCCAGCAGATCAACAGAACAAAAACAACTTAAAAGACGTTAAACTTACAAAGTCGTGTCCCTCGGATGATATCAAAGCATACCTGACAACTTTTGAAAGGGTTGCTGGAGCCTGCCAATGTCCAAAACAGCAATGGATAATCTGGTTGGTACCTTATCTGACAGGTAAATCCCAACTTGCCTACAGCAATATGGGCTCTGCACAGTCAGAAAACTATGACCTTATGAAAAGAGAAATCCTTAAAAAATATGACATCTCAGGAGAGACCTACAGGCAGAGATTCTGGTTCCTGAAGTACCACTCGGTCAACAGTCCTTGAGAAGCCTTCACATGACTCAAAGAACTCCTCATTAAGTGGCTCCAACCAGAGGGCAAAACAGTCCCACAGATCATCAACATATTTGCAGTGCAGCAATTCATCAACATTCTTCCTGCAGATGTGCAGCTTTGGGTAAAATAACACTGACCAGAAAGTGGGGATAAGGCTGTTGCTTGTCTGAGGACTATCAGATGGCCAGATAGACACTGCAGCAGTGAAATAACAGCCAATGAATGGTCAAACCCTTTTTTTCCTGATTTAACGCCAGATCAGATAAGAACTCTGCTGTGGGTAAGAAATCTGCACCCAAAGATGTTATTTGCTATAACTGTAATAAGCCAGGCCAGATTGCAGGAAACTGCCATAAAAATAAGGAGGGTAACACTGGAGCAAATTTGGCCTTCGCAAACTGGGGCAAGTATTTAACAGATGTCAAGGTGGGAGGAAAGACTGTGAAGGGACATATAGATTCAGGAAGCAGACAGATCCTGGTACATGTTGAAATTCTGGGAAAAGACTGTGCAAAGGGTCTAGGTACTGGGGTCATCTGCATCCATGGGGACACTTGATACTATCCCACCACCCAAGTGACTCTGAGCATTAATGGGGTGTCACACCAAATGAAAGTGGGGATAGTACCTAAGTTACCTTTATCTGTAATTATTGGAAATTACTTTCAAGGATTTGAGAAGTCAATCACAGAGGGAGTAAATCATTTTGTTTCTTTTTTTTTCTATATAGATTTTTATCAGCTTTTGACCCCCTGTTTTCTTCCTGTCCCCATGCCCCGGGCATGCATACATGTTTGGAAGCACATGCACACCATGCCTTGGGGTGCCATCCCACTACACTGCCACCCCTTCCCACCTATGCTGCCCACCGGACCTCCTGCCGGTGGGAGAGAAACTATGGAGGGGTGACGACCACCCCAGGAGAGGACAGCTGCCTTTCAGTTGCTCAATTCTGCTCCCTCCATTCCTCCTGTGCCGGCTCTCCAAAGACCTGAGGTTGTTCCTGAACCTGGGTTGCCAGCATGGCATGAGGTAAGGCATCCAGCGCCTCAACCCTCAGTGCCACTGGGCCGGCAAATCCTTTTGTTTCAACAGATGTAATAAAAAGAGCACTGGCAAAGAAAATCTCAGATCTTGGGGACTCTTTTACTTTTGGTGACTTTGATTCAGACTTGTTTAAGCCCAGCTCCAAGATCCAGAAGTTCAGGAGAGAAAGAAGATGCCTGAAAAAAAAACAGTGGCATCAAAAGACTGATGGACAAAAGGTGATGCTATATGAAAATGCTAATTCTAAACTAACTGATTGTGATTTTGCCTCTGAACATATCTCTCCAAGGTTACTTTAAGCAGCTGGGGGTGAAACAAAAACAGGATGAACCAGTGCTGAAAAAATGTAATGGGCTGCTATACAGAATTTGGGTTAATCCTCAGACAGAGGAACAGATAATAATAATAATAATAATTTTATTTATATAGCACCTTTCAACATATCAAGGTGCTGAACAATTTAACAATTCAATCATTACATACACAAACATATACATAAAATCAGCATACCACAAGATAAAATATGTTATAATAAAATCCAGAGCGTTAATAAATAATGAATTATCTAGAAAGCCATGCTCCACAGATAAGTTTTCAGCTCTTTTTTAAAGAGTTCCACGGAGGTGCACTGCCGTAGCAGATGGAACAATTGATCATACCAAAGAAGTACAGAACTGAGTTATTACAGATAGCTCATGATAGTCTTATGGCTGGTCACTCAGGGAGGGATCTTATCCTTGCCAGACTGCTGTACAGATTTTACTGGCCTGGGATTCATGAGTATGTTGCTACATATTGCAGTTCTTGTGCTGAATGTCAAAAAGTAGCCCCTATGACTAAAAAAGACAAGGTTCCCCTGGTGCCCTACCCTTGATAGATGTGCCTTTTGAGAGAATTGCAATGGATGTGGTTGGCCCCTTATACAAAAATAAAAAAGGTAATTGATTCATTTTGGTAGTATATGACTATGCTACTCAATACCCAGAGGCAGTTCCAGTGCATACTGTCACTACCTCAAAAGTGGTAGCAGAGCTTGCCAAAATTTTCAACAGTGTGGGCACACCTATAGAGATTCTTACTGATCAGGTTAGTAATTTTGGTGCTGCATTGCTGAAGGAGCTGTACTGACTACTAGGTATCATTGCCATGAGAACATCCCCGTATCACCCTCAGACAGTTGATCTTGTTGAGCATTTTAATCAAACCCTAAACTGCATGTTGAAAAGGTTTGTGAAAGATGAAGGGAAAGATTGGGACCAATACTTACCTTACCTTACCTGCTTTTTGCTTACAGAGAGGTGCCCCAAGCATCAACATGTTTTTCACCCTTTGAAATGTTGTATTGTAGACAGCCTAGAGGGCCACTAGATATAATCAAAGAAACATAGGAAGATAACTCCACTCAAAAATTCTGTTACATCTCATATGTGTGCACTGAGAACAGAATTGGCAAAATATGTTGAAATTACCCACAGTACTTAGGAGGAAGCCCAAAAACATCAATATGCATATTATGACCACAGGGTAAAAGAAAATGTTTTTGAGCCATGAGAAAAGGTCTTGTTGGTGTCACACACTTCAGAAAACAAACTGTTAGTGAAATGGCAAGGACCTTATCAAGTGGTTAGCTGTACTGGTATAGTTAACTATGAGATTGATATCCCTGATAGAAACAATTCTACCAAGACATACCATGATCACCTCCTGAAGAAATGGTTGAAAAAAAACCATCAACTCCAAAGGTTGCTTTGTTAGTATTACCAGAAACTGCTGAAGATAACATTGACATTGCTTATGACATACTGGAACAAACTGTAACTTCTGATGCTGTAAAGGTGAATATTTTCTTAACCACAGAACAGACCATAGAAATATGTAACTTGGTAAAGGCATTTCAAAGTACTTTTACCACACTGATAGGCTGAGTAAAAGAGGTCAAGCATGTAACAGTGACAGGGAATGCTTGCCTTATCAGACACAAGACATACTGATTACCAGAGCAGTTAACAGCAGATGTGGCTAAGGAAATACAAAAAATGAAAGAGTTGTGTATCATTGAAGAATTGAGAAGTGCTTGGTCATCACCAATGGTGATTGTAATTAAAAAGGAAGGGATTGTAAGAATTTTCCTTGATTTTACGAAACTTAATCAAGTGTCTGTATTTGACACCTATCCCATGCCAATGATAGATGATCTGGTGGACAGACTGGGAAGTGCCAGACTTTGAGAAACAATTTCTGTTAGAGGCAGATACATCAGAGGTAGGCCTAGGTGCAGTCCTGAGTCAGAATGTAGATGGAAAGGAACATCCCATTCTGTATATCAGTAGGAAGTTGCACGACAGGGAGGCAAAGTATTCCACTATTGAAAAAGAATGCCTGGCTGTGAAACGGGCAATGGAGTCCCTTAAGTTTTATTTGCTAAAAGCTGACTTTTCACTCATAACAGATCACAATCTTCTCTGCTGTCTTAACCAAATGAAGAATTAAAATCCCAGGATTACAAGGTGGCACCTGGCACTACAGTCATTTAAATTCAAAGTTTTGCAAAAATCTGGAAAAGAGAATGCCAGTGCTGATTTTCGGTCAAGATATGGTTCAGGAATTGAGAAGTCAGAAAGCTGAAAAAATGTGTGTGATTAAACAGAAATGTTTGTTGTAAAAAATGTTCTGAAAATTGGGATACTGCATATGTAAAGAACTGTAAATGTTATAAGGTAATGTTAAAAGAGAAATAAAAGAAGGTTTTGGAAACCTGTTTTTTAAAGAAGAGGAGAAAAAAAAAATGTTCCCTCTTAAAGTGGAGGTATGTGATAGGGTTGAATGAGACCCTGCCACATTTGTTATGCAGAGAAAGTTAAAAGCAAAGATCTATTCTGTCCTCTCCTTTTCTGCTACTTGTCTGTGTCTTGTCTGTCTGATTGCGCAATCAACTTTTCTTGTGGCACCTAGGAACTGGCCACTCCGATGGTCCCACAATTTCCCCCTGCTATCTCCTTTCTTTCACTAGTTGTTTCTATCCTTTCTTTCTCTCCTTGCTTCTCTGTGGTTAGAAAATATATTTGAGTCTGTATGCAAAACTGGGATCCCTTGGTTTGTCAACGTATATGATTATATTATTCAAATGATTGCAGAAAAGCTCTTTGGGTTTATTAGGAAAGACAATCTGTAAAGGGGGTTTGACCCTGAGATGTATTTTGACCTCCACAAGCTTGTTAACAGAACTATCAATAGGAGACCGACCCTGGGACAGAATGCTCCATTTTGTTGCACCTGTCCCAACTAGATTGACTCTTCAGGCTGGTCACAGGAAAAAAATTGACAAAGCCTTGTTACATTTTCTGAAAAACAAGTTACAAAGTTAAACTGCCAGGAAAACTCATCTTATAAAAATGGAGAGCAATGTTTAGTTTAGGGAGAGAGAGAGAGAGAGAGAGAGAGAGAATGGCATTTTAAAGATACTCTGAGATGTAGGACTTTGTTTGAACTGCCTATCTCAAGAGTTATCCTGTAGAATTTTTATTTTTATGTTATTGTTATTGATAATTAAACACTACTTGTGAATTTTATAACTTCTCTTTGTATGTTTATTCTTCCTGACTTTTGCCTGTACAACAGTAAGCCCCTTCCAACAGGGGGGTTACACTCATTTCTGTAACAGTTTACCAGGTCTTCTCCAATCTGGTGTCAGAGGCCTCAACCTTATAAAGAACTGCTCATTAATAAAGTCACTCTAAAAATGACAAGAGAGACTCCAAAAAAGTGCTACAGCCTTTGATCAGAAAATTGCCACGCTTCCTTCCAAGACACAAGATGCCAGTGAAGCTACAAAAAATATCCTATAAGAAAATCCTTGCATTAAGAACCAGAACCTAGGGGCAATTTTACTTATGCCTCAAAAGTACAACATTTGGGCAGGACTGGATGACAGTGCTGTTACTTCTCCCATCACGACCTACTCAGCCAACAGTATGGTGGATGACTTCTTAAAGGACTCCCTGTAAGATAAATGTTCATTATGACCCACTTCAATATTGACATGAAATGGGAACAGTCTGGCCAGCATTGCAAAATGTGACCCTTCTGTTTAAGTTACTCAGCAATTAGTGTCTATTCAGAAAGAATATTTGCACTGCTGGCTATATTGTTTGTTAGCAATAGGAGGAGAAAAGTAGAAAACTGCTACCAGACATTTTTTTAGTGTTTCCCGAATATGAATAGTCATAAATAGTGCTAACATTCATTGTTTGGATCCAAATAATGATTAGTGCGTTATTCGTTGTCTTCAGGAAATACTGTTCATTACTTGCACACCACTATTAAATTCAGATATTATATAAATCTTTTCTTTAAACTTTAATACTGATACTTTAATGAATTAACACAAGAAAAAGTATTGAACATTCCCAATCAGCAACACTATGTTACATTAATCCATAGTATTTTCTGAGTTATAAACAAACATTCTCATAATATAGTGTATTCAGCAAATTGTATTTCCACTGAAACTTGGGGAAGACTTTAACTTAGTCTGAATGTTGTTAGTGGTTCAAAATCAGGCTCTTTGTTGACATGGAAGCAACATTAAGAACATTCCCCCATATTATTTAGGGTGACTTTGCTGTTGTCTGCAAACAGATATGTCTCAAAGTCCAACGGCAATGTTTGTTTTAATATTTTGAGCATAATATTGTTTGTTTTGATCCTCCTATCTTTTAGTAATGGTTAGGACCAAAGCATATGTTCCATGTCTGCCTCTAGTCATTGCAGTACCAGTAATTGGGATTTTAAATATCTCCTTGTAAATCATTTCAATGGTTTATAATAAATTCTGTTGATAATTTTTAATAAAACCGTTCTTTATCCTTTGTATAATAAGTGGAGGAAAATATATATAGAAAATCATTTAAAATCATACGCTAATAATTTAGATGACGAACTATATATCTTGCTCCACCCCATGGAAATCAAACAGGCTATTGGTTGGGCTAAATTTCTTAAGGGTCTGGTAAGATGCAAAAAAATCATTTGACAATCAGAGTGGTTAGAACTTTTACTAACCACATATCTTTGGAAGGGACATTGAAACCACGGGACAACCTCTTAACATAGTTCACAGAAGAGACTATAATAAACCCGAGAATGCTAATCTCCATCTTTTTATCCTGTTCCTTATGGTCTTCAAGGCTCATTGTTATCCCTCCTATTCTGTATCTATGTTAAGTCACATGAGTGGCTTTTATGTTCCTTCAATCTATATAACTTTACTATTTGCGACGGTACTTCTTAAGTTTTATCAGATTTTATATCTGTCTTCCTAATGTACCTGGATTATTTATATATATTTCTGTACCCTACTAAATATAATGTTGATTGATTAAAACCCCATGATGTATAATCTGGATAACTACAGGAAACATCATTGACTCTTCAAGAACCTTGAGCCTCCTGAGTGGAGTTTTTTGAGATTATGGGTTACCATACACTGGGGGGGGGTGTGTGTGTGTGTGTGTGTGTGTGTGTAGGTAACCAGACCCAAACCTCCTAGTAACCTGGTACATTCTGACTTGCCTAGCATTAGATGGGGGTAATAACTGGGGATAAACTACAAATTAAAAAAGGCCTTTTTCTTTATAAATCCAAGATACTCAATGGGTTATTTGAATTAATTTTTTATACTGGCAATGGGCCACTGGAAATTCTTACAGCTTCTATTAACTGTTTTATCACTGGCTTTTATTTATGTAAACATGTTTTAATCTTTGTAAAGACAACCTTTGTTGAACAAATAAATGTTTGAAACTGAAACTAAATGGAATTGATTTCTCGTAGTTTTATGCACGTGAGTAGAGGCCAAAATGTTATTCCACTGTGTTCAGATTAGATTAATTCCCAGTTCTTTAGACATTTAATTCTAGAATTGTGGAATGGTTCTTTAACTGGCTCTTGTATTTTTCTTAGTACCCAAGCAAAACATCCTTTCTACCTGTGGATAACCTCAACCACTTCTTTTTCCTCAGTAACCCTCTCCCATCTGTCATATTTTTTTTTGAAAAATTATATTTTTATCTGGGTATAGCTATAAATTATTGTGTTTATAGTTTACTTTGCATTAATCTTATGATATAAATTTATTAAAATGTGTAAAGTCTGTCTGAATGATATACCCCTTTGTTTTTGAGTGAGAAATTCAATGTTTTTTTTTGCCTATCTTGTTTTGTGGATGGTTACATATTATGCTACAATAGATAAATGTTTAGAGGGTTAATTTTAGTTTTTTGTTGAAATCTTGTTGTTATATCACCAATATTTTGTAATATATTGTTTTTCTTTTATATATATATAAATGAGGAACAAACAATAGATTTTTGAGAGAAATTCTGTAATTTATTCCTTTATCTTCAAATCTTCAAATATGGGTTGATTTTATATGTGGATATGCTAGGCCTCCAAGATTGTTAGGGAGATATAATTTTGTTCAGGTGTTTCAGGGTCTTTCAAAAATCACAGATAAAAATCTTTGAATAATTTATTAATATCTTTGAACCATTTTTCTGGAATTTTGGTGATCAATGCCTGTATGATATATGAAATCAGTTCTATGTCATAATGGCGACTGCCAAAAGGCGATCGCCATTACTGCGAAGACAGAGCACCAAAAATCAGTTTCAGGGCTCTGACTCCCTGGCACACAGCAAAATGGTGCCGGGGACTTGTATTTTTTACGTTTATGCTGGGGGCTGTGCCCCTGCATCCCCCTCACTTAAGGATTCTCAACTACAAGGAGATGCATGTCAGGGGGGAAAAACATAAAAAAAATAAAATTCGGGATGGGCACAACAAAAATGTACCTGCGCCCAGACCCGAACCCAGCACCCTACCCACCAAAGCCATGGACCCACCTGCTACACCACGGGGCCAGCTCAGCAGTCTACCATGGTACCACCACTCAAAACCCCTCCCGCCCCTCACCGAGCGTGCTCACTCCCACCACCCCACGTGTGTACATGTAGCAACCTCCTGTCACTACAGTCACCAATCCACCCCATCCGGTTGCTGTACCTACCCAGTAGCCCCTTTGACATGTGTAGCAATTAAGTCACCATTTTGTGAGTAGCTCAATCATAGTCGCGGATGTCACAGGCTACCATGAAATCATAGGTACTGCTACACCTTTCTAAGAATTAAATGTTGCCCCATAACAATAAAGATATTTTACTGCAGCCTTGAATCTTTGGCTTAATTATTTTCCCTAACATTGGTGTATAAACTAGTATTGGAAGTTTCTAGTTTTACCACAAGATAATCCATAGAATCGTATTTTACAATACCTTTAAACAGATCTAATACAGTATTAATATTTTCTTTGGTTTGGGTAGCATAACAAAATAGCTTTATTAAATGATTCTGGTATCTTGTTTTCTTACTGAATCTGTTTAAACAATACAGTGCATACAATAATGTGACTAGTGATTTTTAAAATGTTAAGTTAAAACTCTAGAACAAAAAACATCTATCACTGGTATTTGCCCTTGAGCAGTGGGCCATCACCATCTCAGTCTGTGTTCTTGTAATCTCAGCTATAAATATGGAATTCTCTTCTAATGATAGTGGTTTAATCCCCCTGCCATTGCAATACACCTATACACCTATATTTCATCTACTGTAAACGTTGTACTTGAAATGTATGTGATTTACAGTAGTTCAGAAAGCAATCCTGAATTTGCTTTTGCCTATGTTTCAAGGTACCATCTTTGGCTATGATAGAGATTTCTGATTTTTCTTCCTCCTAGTTTATCCTTTTTGCCAGACACCAACTGGCCATTTCGCTATGTAAATGGCAGTGCTTTTTAATATGAAGCCAATGTCTATTAGCTTGAGCAGTTTCCATATTTTGTAATGTAATCTTCAGAGAATTTTATTCCTCTTTAGCCTTTTTTTTATCTCGTTTGATTTTCTTGATTTTTGAATTTATTTTCTAATTCTGTTATAGTTTTTTTTGTTATACATCTATGTTAATTCAGATATAATAGTAACTGGGTGGCAGGAGCATGCAGGGCAGCCAATCTGCTGTGGTGAGGGTGGTTTTAATCAATGCCATGTCAGTAATTAAAAATAAAACCTGCTAGTTTGAGGGATGTCATTTTTGGCCTCCAGCTTGAACCTGGTTTGTGTGACCAAGACCAAGAGGAAGTATTTCTTCATGGAAAAGGTGGTGGATGCATGGAATAGACTACCAATGGAGGTGGTTGGGTCAAACACAGTGGGGGGATTCAAAAATGCATGGGATGGGCATAGAGGAGCCTTAGCAATAGGGACAAGAAGGTAAAGCCAGACATCAAGTAGTGTCTGCAGCTTTTGCTGTACGTAGGTAAATGGGCAGACTGAAAAGGCCTAGCAGTCCTTATCTGCTGACAGTTTCTATGTTTCTAAGAATTGGTTGGGGGAATAATGCTGGTATTTATATCTCTGAACTTGTCCCATCAGGGTTCGTGACCATACACCACCCTCACAGGGAGTATAGGGGAGAGGGAGAGGCCATTATTTATAAATTAAACCTGAATGGTATGACACTCCCAGTAGGTGACTCATGTACTTTCGAGTGTGTGGCCATGACTTGTGGTGGCAGCCTGAAATGTCAGATCCTTCTGGTGTATCGCTCCCTTGTGGTGGGGACAAGAGTTTTTGGAGGAATTTGTATAGTTGCTATTGGACCTGCATTCTGCACTCAGGAGAAGATGCACTCCATGGCAGAATGGGACTTTTTGTTCTCTTTGGCTGCAGGGTTAGAGGTTAGAGCACAAGTGGGGGCATTGGCCTTGAATCCAATAGTCTTGTCCTGATGGCTCATTATTGTTTGAGAAAACTGTAAGTTAGGTATCCAGACTGCAAGTGTTTGTAAAGCAAACAAAACAAGTTTGGTCTTGGGTCGTCCTCCATACACTTCAAAACTTTCCACAACAATAAGGACAAACACCATTCATATTCATAAGTTCCTCATGTTTATTGTTCATTCACATAACACAT
This sequence comes from Neoceratodus forsteri, assembly GCA_016271365.2. Taxonomy (NCBI): domain Eukaryota; kingdom Metazoa; phylum Chordata; order Ceratodontiformes; family Ceratodontidae; genus Neoceratodus; species Neoceratodus forsteri. The sequence continues at coordinate 456,328,155 of CM057453.1, read as the reverse complement.
GGGGTATTAGGGTGATATTTCGTAGCCCACACTACTTCATCAGACCCACTTCCATATGTTGTGTTACCTGCAATTATAAATGCATGTTCCAAATTAATAAAAATCTTCAACATTCTAGTTTTGAATTCTGTGCCACCATCACCAATCACATGGCAGTGCTATTAAGACATTAAACTTAATTATTAGTACCTAGGTTACTCTGTATTATTATAATCTTATAATCTCTTATAATCTATTTAAGAAACAATTTTTTAACATCTAAAGCGGGAGAGCATAAAGAGACTGAGGTATGAGAGGTACGAAGAGATGTTAAAAAATAGTTTCTTAAATGGATTGTAAAAGAAATATCTGTTAATAGGAAGCTGTAATTATTTTGCTATTTCACACAGGTCTTCAAAAGAGAGGAGAATTACACACATTATGAGGGTATAATTCTGGATTACTGTGAAGGAGTAGAAAAGGTATACAGGCTCCTACTTGGTATCTTAGGACATTAGCTTGTATTTTAAACAGGTTCTTAAAGAATAGGATGTCAGTACTTAATCCTAGAACTGAGTCTGTTTGCTACTGTGGTAATCACTTGCAGACTGTTTGCTGATAGTGTCATAGAACCAACATGGGGGGATATTAGACCTGGTGCTATCAAATGGAGAGAATGTCCAGGAGGTGGAAGTGAGGGAACCCCTTGCAGGCAGTGACCACCACACAGTGTAGTTGTCCATCTACATGGGGAAAGAAGCAGCCATGTCTAAAACAAAGGTGGTGGGCTTTAGGAAGGCAGACTTCGACAGGATGGGGAGTATAGTATGGGAGCACCTGGCAAAACTCAGAGCAGAGTTAGATGCGGACCAGAAACGGGCTATTATTAGAAGGGGAATAACTGAGGACACCGGCATCTGTACAAGGATTCATAAGAAGAATTCCAGAAACAAGAATCCTAGCTGTATAACAGGAAGGTAGCTGAAAAGGTAAGGGAAAAGAGGGAAGCCTTCCTGAAGTACAAAAGTACCTCGAGGGAGGAAGACAGGGAGGCATATGATGTGAAATCTTGAAAGGCAGGCAAAGAGGTCAGTGTAGCCAAGGCAGAGAAAGAATTGAGACTGGCCCAGGAGGTTTAGGAAGGGGAGAAAAACTTCTTCTGATACATCAAGGAGAGAAGAAGCACTAGAGATGAGATAGTTAGAATAAAGAGGGAGGGATGATGGGTAGAAAAAGGGGAGGAGCAAGCAAAAACACTAAACAGTACTTTTGCTCAGTCTTCACCAAGGAAGCGGATGGGCCTATGCCACAGGGGAAGATTAGGGGGATCCTTGGGAAGGGAAGGAGTCTGAAGGGGAGATCATATAGACAGTGCTTTAAGAGTGCTCAGGAATCTTAGGTCAGACAGGACACCAGGCCCAAATGGGGTACACCCTAGGGTACAGAAAGAACTGGCAGGAGGTATTGGCAGCACCGCTGACAGATCTATTTAACACCTCACTGGAGAAGGGGTGTGTGCCACAAGACTGGAGGACAGCTCATGTGGTACCCCTCCATAAGAGTGAACCCAAGGATGAGCCAGGTAACTACAGGCCAGTTAGCCTAACCTCCATAGTAGGCAAGTTAATGGAGGCCATTCTAAAAGAAAGGCTGGTGTCCTTCCTTGAAGTCAATGGTCTCCAAGATGACAGACCATATGAGTTTGTCAGTGGGAGGTCCTGTCAGACATGATTGACTTCTTTAACTGGGTGGCATAGTCTCTGGACAAGGGGCAGGTGGTGGACGTACTGTACCTGGACTTCAGCAAGGCATTCAACTCAGTGCCTCATGGCAGGCTAATCAGCAAACTGGGGGACCTGGGTCTAGGGGAGAAAAATGCTGGGGTGGGTCAGGAGCTGGCTAAGCAGTAGGAACCAAATGGTGGTGGTAAGGAGGGAACTTTCCAAACCCAAGCCTGTAACTAGTGGGATACCACAGGGCTCAGTACATGGTCCTGTGCTGTTCAATACATTCATTGGTGATATTGCTGAAGGGGTTAGTAGCAAGATCTGCCTTTTTGCTGATAATACTAAACTCTGTGGGAGGGTGGACATTGAGGACGGGAGACAGGCGCTAAGGGAGGACCTGGCTATGCTGGAGAAATGGTCAGGCATCTGGCAGCTGAGCTTTAATGCAAAGAAATGTAAAGTAATGCACATGGGCGTAAAATACCCAAAGGCCAGTTACTGGCTGGGGGGAGTGCAGGTGACAGTATCAGAGGAGGAAAAGGGTCTGGGAGTAATGGTCAGGGGTGATATGAAACACACAGCACAGTGCCGTAAAGCAGCAGCCAAGGCAAACAAGATACTAGGATGCATTGCCAGGGGAATCACCTCTAGGAGGGAAGAAGTTATTCTGCCACTGTACAGGTCACTGGTGAGACCACACCTGGAGTACTGTGTTCAATTCTGGTGCCCTTAACTGAAGAAGGATATCAGACTACTAGAAGGGTTCCAGCGGAGGGCAACCAAAATGATTAAGGGTATGGGGGACAAAGTATATGAAGAGAGGCTGATGGGGCTGAACATGTACTCCCTGGAGGACAGAAAGGAGAGGGGGACATGATTGAAACCTTCAAGTAACTTAAGGGCATAAACAAGGTTGGTGCAGAGGGCATCTTCAACTTAAGAAAGGAATGTGCGACTAGGAAGCCTAGCCTAAAATTGATGGGGGGGGGGTAGATTCAAGAAGGAAATGAGGAGGCACTTTTTCACTGAAAGGGTGGTAAAGGGGTGGGATGAGTTGCCATAGAAGGTGGTGGCAGCAAAGATGGTGGCCAATTTCAAAGGTGGGTGGGTTAGGGTGAAAAAGAGGATTGGGACCAATGGGGACACTCCTGGGAAGTGCACAGGGGAGGGGATGGGGTCGGTAGGGGTTGACTCCAGGAGGAGTTGGGGAGGGACAGCTCCAGGGATTTAGCTGAGCTGCACACTTGAGCAGACTGGATAAACCATTACAGCCCATTTCTGCTGGCAATTTTGTATGTTTGTATGAATGGAAATATAGGAATATGGCTAGAATATCATGAAAGAACATTTAAAATCTATTTATTATGAAGGAACATTTTCATTCAAAGATATGGACCTTTTTCACAGACAATGACTTCTGCATGTTTGAGTAAGGGGTTTCATTATCAGTTTGTTTAGCAAAATAGGGGAAAACAATATATAGTTAATAATACAAGGTAACCTAAGTGGTGATAATTATGTTTGGTGTGTTTAGCACTGCAGTTTGATTGGTGACGGTGGCACAGAATTGAAAACTAGAATTTTTTAAGATTTTTGTTAATTTGAAACATACATTTATAACTGCTGGTAACACAACATATGGAAGAGGGTCTAATGAAGTAGCATGGGCTATGAAACGTTATCCAAAACACGTGTTATGTTCATAACTGGTTCAGACAATGATTGCTGCTAGGTTTATCTTCTTGGGTGTCTTCGCAGCTGAGAGAAATAGATCCTCTGCGCTATTTAGGGTAGTGTATAGTATGCTGTATCCTGAGTGTCACTCTCTTGTTTCTTTTCAGCCAGGATTGCAGATATGAGGGCTGAAATTTCGTTCATGGTAAAGAATCACAACTACAGTGGTCCATGCACCTGAGATGAAGGAAATGTGGCTTGGTTGGGATATTACCCATCAAGCTGACTCCAGGGATATCTGACAGGTGCTGTTGGACCTACACTTAAGTCACTTTCTGCTGGACCTTGTCCCTGCATCTCTAATGAAGGTTGGAGGTGCAATGCTTGGTTCAACACTCACAGAAATCATCAGTGCCACTCTGTGCCTCCCTGTTTCTGGCAACCAAAAAGGTTGTGATATGAGCTCTCCTTAACTAGCATCTTTAGATCATAATAATTTTGTGAGTTTTAGACAAACCTGTTGCCTTTTTTGAAGTTATTAACAAAGTGATAGTAGCATAGCTAAGAAAGGAGTTTTCCATTTACCTGTATGAGCCTTTCTAATTTGGATTTTGGTCTCACACAACACTGAGACAGCTTTGATTAGGGTTCTGAATGATCTGCTTCTTGCAAGAAACCATAGAGAGGTGCCTTTTCTGTCCTTTTGGCGTTATCTTCTGCATTTGACACTGTTGATAAAGGGGAGCTAGTGAATGTATGAGGAGGATCATTGAGGCGGATGGATCCATGCTTGCCTGGTTAGGGTCCTTCCTCAGTTATCACCATCAGTTGGTGATTTGGGAGAATTTTTGATCTTCCCCATTAAGAATCGACTTCAGTGTCCCTCAGGGTTCTATTTTGCCACCACTATTGTTCACGGTACTGATGCTCCTGCTTGGAGAAGTAGTCCAGAAGCGTGTTGGGTTTTCATTGTTCTACCCATGATATCCAGCTGTATCTTTTGTTTAAACCCAGACTGTGTTCTGCAGTAGCTGTGCTTGAGAATGCACTATCTGAGATCAGCTTGTGGGTGGTTTACAGCAGGTTGAAGCTGAATTCCAACAAAACCAAGTTGCTACTGGTGAGACCAGCTTGTCTGTGGTCATCCATTATGGAGACCCGGGAGCTCCCTATTTTGGAGGATGAGAGGCTCCAAGATCAGTAGGCAGTGTACAATCTGTTTCTTTTACTTGAGTCACGGGTGTTGACAATGGTCAGGAGTGGGTTTCATCATCTGAAAAAACATTATTGGATTGTGCCCCTATCTGGACCCAGATGACCTCCTAACACTAATGCATGCTTTTGTCATTTCTCATTTTGACTACTGTAATGCCTTCTACCAGGGCTTTCTGGCAGGTTAGATCCACTGTCTGCAGCTCTGCAGAATGCAGGAGCTAGATTCATCCCCTCCACTAGGAGGAGCAAGCTTATTACTCCAGTGCTGCATTCACTGCACTGGCTGTCAGGTGGCGGATCGATTTTAAGATCTTACTTTTGACCTATAAGGCCCTTAACAGACTGGAGCCCCTATAACTTAAGGATCATCTAACAACTTGCACCAGTATCTGTAAATTAAAATCTTCAGGCACTGCTTTTTTTTTCACTGTTCCAAAGTCAAGATTAAAATCTGTGGGTGACACAGAGTTTTTTTCTGTTGCAGTCCTCTTTTTTGGGCATAACCTTCCTACAGATATTTGGTCTGCCCCCTGAGTCACATTTTTAAAACAAAATTGAAAACATGGCTGTTCTGGCAGGCATATGATGGTGACTGATGTAGCTTTGGCCTCTTCACAGTTTATACTCTGCTGTAATGTTTAATAATTTGGTATATTAAATTTATTATGCTCGGGTCTGAAACATGTTTTGTTTTTGTTAATTTTGCATTTGTTTATGATGGCTTTCTTTGACAATACAGAAAATGGCTATAGTTCCTCAAATAATGTATATTTCTTTGTTACATTTTTATCCTGAAAATGTATTGTTTTCTGATTTTTAAACAAAAACCTTCATTCTGGAGTAAGGTGCTATTCAGTTTCCATATGTTGTTTTTCTTCTTTTTATGTCTATAACTAAACTTAAGAAAATCAGATTATTGTATGACCCGATATGTATGCTGTTTCAATTGACATCTGCAGGAAACTACTGATCATAGCCAGCCCTAACTAAAGATAAGAGAATCGGATTACAGTATGATTTGATACGTAGGTTGTTTTGATTGACATCTGTAGGAAACTACTGATCATAGCCAGCTCATCTGACAGTATGAAGTAATCCAGTCTAGCTGACACCTGTGTCTATCTGCAGAGTATGTATATTCCCTTATACTGGGACTTCCCTCCAGACGTTGATCAAGTTATTTACTGACATAACATTATAGAACAGTCTTGGATTTGTGCCTGTCTTGTCCTGTACTCTTACCAGACTTATCAATAATTGGGTCCTTTAAACCATTCATGTTGCCTGTTTATTTGATACCCCACTCATATGTTTGTTTATAGTGCCTAAAAAAATGTAATCCTTGAAATGGAGCATATAAAACTCTTTTAATGACTGTAGTCATAATTTGTTTTTATCATGAAAATTCTTCCTTCATCACCTAGTTTTATGTCTATTATTCGGTAGCTGCCACTTCTACTGATTAAAACTACCACTCCTCTGTTTTTACTTCCTACAGAACTAATAACTCAGCACACCCGGCCTCTTTTTAAATTTTGGGCCTTTCTTTCCTCCAGGAAGGGCTTCTGGAGGACAACAAAGTCTACCTGTACCTTTTTTCATTTCAGATAGTCAAGTATTCTATAACATTTCACCAGATAATTTATTCCATTTACATTTCATGTCATAATGCTGACAGAGTTAACTACTGATAAAATTAAACAGGTCATTCTCAAATCTTTCCCCCAATTAATACAAAGTTTGGTCTGAAGTGCTGTATAAGTTAATACATATCTTAACCTTCCTATGTGTTTCATTAATTTATTTTATGAATTCTTGTCTTCCTATGAAATTATAGCACCCCCCCACACCGTTGGTGCTAAGAATCGCCATCCAGCACAAGTATCTGTCCCTTGATCTGTACCTTGACTTCCGGCAGTAATGCAAATCCTCCACCCCTACCTCCCTGCAACAATCAGTAATACCATTTGATTACGTTATTCATGTTCTGTGCCTTATTTAATCATATAGTTACATCCTATTCTTTTCAGTGCATTTCTTGTTTTTTCAGTCATTACCCCTTTTCTTTCTATGTAAACAACTGTGGTAAACAAACGTTTGAATCACTGTAATCATTGTAACTGCCCTTGATCCTCTTCGGCACTTCTCTTCCCATCTTTCTACCCCTTTCTCTTCATCCTTGCCTCATCTTTTCCTCTCTCTACTCTTATCTCCTCACCTTATATCCTACTTCCAACCCATCTTCACAGAGATTCTACTAATTACCTACTGGTTTGACTCAGCTTGTATCTGCTTGCATTTCTGTTCAGTGAACTTAACTGCTGCCTCTTGCTTATTATAGGGGCACAGTCATGCCCCTATAGTTAGGATTGAGTAGCATGTTTAATGTAAAACATCAAATTTTGTACTTTAATAACCTTGCAACTGATCAATGGATTCAAACAAAATTTGGTGTGTGCTGTCCCGTGAGGTACGTCTCTTGATGTGGTAAGTTTTGCTCTGATTGGATGTACAGATTTTGACATCTGGATAGTGCCAAAACCTTAAAAGTCACAATTTTTTGTATTCTTTTTCCCTCATCATCTTGTGTCCAGATGGTGTGATTTTTTTGTTTTATGGTAGATAAAACTGCCATACATTTGTTTGGTGAAAAAATAGTAATCTGTTGCAGAGTTATTCAATTTTTAAGTTCCGGTTGTTTTCAATGGGAAGATAACTTTCCAGGATAGAGGGAGAAAGTTCAACAAATGATTAATCTCGTGAAAAAGGATTCTTTCTCATGAGATCTGTTCCTTTTTTATGAGGGAAAAATCCTTTTTTGTGAGCTGCCATCTTGCTGATTTTTTCCAAGAACTAAAATGTGTGGAAATTGCATAAAAATTTTGTCATTTTACAAATCAAACACCAGAACCTAGCTGGTGTTTGTTTTTCACAATTAGAGCCAGAAATACTTTTTCTGGGCACCCAAAATCCTGGGTTCCCAGCTTAGTGAGAGGAGCACTTCCCCATGTTCTCTGTATGAGAACTGTGGATTTGATTGACTTCTGCAGCTGCAGCTGAACTCATTCTGCCAGCTGCAGTGTGAGTGTGAACCCCCTTGACCTGGTGTCTAGTGACACCCCACACTCCCGATCACTGTCCACCTAAAAAAAAAAAAAAAAAAAATATATATATATATATATATATGTATATGTATGTATATATATATATATATATATATATATATATATATATATTCCTAAATATATAGTCCCTAGTGTCCAGTGGTACCTCCCACTCTGTGATTGCCATCTCCTAATTTTTATTTTAGTCCCTGGTGTCTAGTGGCACTTCCCACCCTCCGATCACTGTCCCCCATATTTTCATGTTTTATATATTTATATATATATATAATCTGACACTGGGATGCCCACCCCTGGTGTCAGATGCTCCCCCCACAGCCCATTGTTTTATTGATAGTGCTGACATCAGGGGGCCCAATCCCCATGCTGGCATTACAAGCCATCCCAAGCAGTGTGAGACACTGGGAAGACCTCCCCAGTGTCCTGAAATATTTATTTACTTATTTTCTTCCCCATTGGCATGGTTGGCATGTCATCCCGACCGATCTCCTGGCCCCGAACCTGATATCAGGCCACCTCCTTGATTCCCCCACAGATTATCCCCCATGGTGGGGCAGTGAGGAGCTACCCACAGCTCAACTTGCCAAGTCAGATCCAGATGAGGAGGTACCATTTGTGACAGGCTGCGGAGGTCGGAAGATCATGCTGCCTGACCTGTGCCAATTTTTTCCTCTGGTTTTATGCTTCTGTGAAGTGCGGGTGTGCAATGATGTCCGGGCACAAATGTGCCAACATCTGACACACTCCACCCCCTTGCACCACTCTATTAGTGCCCCCAGTCATCACTAGGGGCTGCTACAGAGCAGTGGCTCCCTGGATCCCTCCCCAGGATAGGAAAGCAGTCCTCCAGATGCTCAATCCTATCCCTCCGCTGTCAGTCCTTGGCTGCCCGGGCTCGCACCTGAACCTGGGTCACCAGAGCGGCGTGAGGTGTGGCATCCAGTGCTTCAACCCTCAGTGCCACCAGGCCAGCCTCTGAAATATTTATTTAATTTGATCCTGTAAAAAGAAAACAGTCCCCTGATGCCTTTTTTTGTAAGCCTGGAAAAAGGAAAACATTCCCTCGTCATCCCCGCCATCCCCCTCTCCATCTCCATCTTGAACCTCCCACTGAGCACCCACCACCCACCCCCCCTTACCCTATACTTACCACTGGAGGTCATAGGCTGTCATCTTTTGTGGACCAAGACATGTCTGTACTGTTCAAAGCTGAATCATGAACTGAGGAATCAAGGTACAGTAAGTGCCATATATTGTATTTTAATGGCATTTTGAACTTATGTTCATAACTTTGCCATTTTTAGGAATTTGTTCACCAAATTTTCCATATGGTCTTTTTGGGATCCTACCTCATGAACACTAGCACTGTCATTTTGTTAATTGGGCCCGGAAGGTGATTTCGCAGTCACTGTACAAAATCACCTTTTGAAACAAAATAACAAAATTTCTCCACTAGTGTTCATGAGGTGGGGTCCCAAAAAGGTCATGTTGAAAATTTGGTAAGAAAATTACTGAGTTATAAGCATTCATTGAAATTTTTCTATGCACATGCATAACTTTGGCAATTTTTAATACTGTATTTTGACTCCAAATGTTCAACATAGACATTTTTTCACACCACTTCATGAACAATACAGCTTTCATTTTTCACATTCTGTCTGAAATGTGTTTTTGCGCCTGTGACGCACAATGGCATTTTGGCATGAATTTGAAAATTTTCACCTATGGGGTTTATGAGGTGGGGTCATAAGAAGACTATGTTAAAAATTTGGGGGTTGAAATATGAAAAAATGCCAAAGTTATGACCATTCATTACAATTTCATTATGCCTGCTCATACCTTCGGAAATTTTAAATATTTTGACCCCAGATTTTCAACATAGCCTTCTTATTACACCACCTCATGTATGTCACAGCTGTCATCTTTAAAACTCTGCCCAAAATGTGTTTTCACATCTGTGGCATGGAATGGCATTGCAGTTGCACAGAATTATGTTTTGGCTGGGATTCGAAAATTTTCTATACCGGGTACGTGAGGTGGGGTAATAAGATGGCTATGCTGACATTTGCATTGGGGGTGCATGTCCAAGATGGTGGACTGATGGTGTCCTAGTAAGCAATTGCACACCAGACAAGCAGCAGTAGAAAGCCTTTCCCAGAATGGGAAAAGAATATTGGCAGCCTTTGAAGTCAATCACCAACAGGCAGAAGCATTCCACATGAATGTCCTGATCCCAAAAGGAAAAAAAAAAGAAGAAATGAATGAGTAGCATCAACAATACAACAATACAAGGGACAAGAGTAGATAAATGTTTATAAGGCTGTATTTTGTTAAGAGTCTGCCTTTTAACTCAGTTAAAATGTAAAAAGAATGTTGAAGAGAATCTGCAGGGTAAAAGACTTAGTGAGAGAGCCGGCACATGGGCTACGTGCCACACGGAGAAGTGCAGCAGTATTAAATACTAACACTGTCTTGCCTGAACAGAGTAGTGGCTTCAACCTAAGTGGGAAAAGTACAAAAACAGCAGACTTAACCAACAGCACTGCTACTAATTGTAAGAGTGCACAGAAAGAAATGGAGAATAAAACCAAGCACCAATTTAAAAACGTAGCTGGTACAGTGCAGCACGGCTTAATGGATGCTAACTTGTAGCCAGTCAATAATTTATCAAGTGATAAAACAGCAGCAGGAAAATCGAGTATTTCTCTACCTACTCCCTTACAACCACTACAGTCACTGAATAAGCGACAGAGCAAATGTGGCATACCTGAGAAAGCTGGAGGGGAACTCTTGGTCACTGGAGCTCAGCAGTTGCAACAGCAAGCACAGGGTGAAGACACAGAGATCAGCCCAAGCTATAGCAGTCAGAAAGCAATGGCATCGGCTGAAAAAAGCAGGCAGTGAAGGGTCATATAGAGAGGCCACTACTTGGAAAAGAAGAAAGCGGGGCAAATTTAAATCAAGTAGCAAAGGAAGCGGTGGCTCATGCAGCAAAGGGAGAGGAAAATGAAGGGTATACACAGACCAGAGAGATAAGCACTGCAGGAAAGTTCAATAAAGATGAGGAAAAGGTGGCAAATGGAGGTACTGCAGATGACAATAAGGCATTGGGCCAGGATGGGATGTCCGTATCTCTAAATCAAGGGACAACAGAGAAAGAACAGATCAAACAGGGGTAGAAGACAAATATGAGCAACACAGCAGCTAAGCAGGTGGGTTGTGGTTCTGCTAATACACAGAATGCAGCATTGGGACATGATACTGGGGAGCCAGTTTCTGTACAAAGTACAGTACAAGAACAGAGATCACAAGTCAGTAGCTCTGAGCCTATGGATACAACAGCAATTAACTTGATCATGCAGAATTTTCAACAAGCTCAAGAAACCATGCTGGCTGAGATGTGGCAGGGCTTTCAGAATATGAACATCTCCTTTGACTCAATTAATAGTTCTATAGCCACATTGGATGTCAAAATGGTTTCTTTGACCAACAGGGTCATAGAACTCGAGCAGTGGATGGGGGAAACCATAGGTGCCGACTCCAGGGGTGCTCAGGTGCTCAAGCACCCACAAAGTTCAGTTTGAGGGTAGCTTGCAAAAAATGATTATTTGGGAACCTGGCCAAATAGAAAATACTACCTACTGGGCATGAGCACCCACAAACATTCACAGGAGTTGGCACTCCTGGGGGAAACAGAAGATCAATTGCCTCCACTGCAGAACCTGGTTAAACAACACCAGAAAGAACTTATGGAACTGCAACAAAAAGTGGAAGAGCTGGAATCAAGAGCAAAGAGAGATAATATAAAACTAGGAAATGTACCAGAGGGTAGCAAGGGGTCAGACCTCATAAAGTATTTTGAAGAAATGCTGACAGGAGCATTGAGGAAGAATACCCTGAAGAGAAGATACAGCTGGACAGGGCACATAGAGCATTTTGATCTCGTAAGGATCCACCCAGATTCATCTATATCAAGCCTCACCATTTTCAAATTGAAGAGGAACTTCTGGGTAAAGCCCAGATGGAAAAAGGTCTACATACAAGAGGACTGCATATTCAGGTGTATCCAGACCTCCCTCCCTCTGTACACAATAAAAGAAAATCATTTGATGGTATTTGAGAAACTTTGAAAGAAAAGGGAATCCCACACTCGCAGTTGCATCCTGCAAAACTAAAAGCATTTGTGAATAGAAGACAACAGATTTTCACCAACTGTAAAGACATGGACCAGTAACTTAAAGCTTACTTTCTTCACACTGAAGGTCTCAGATTGGAAGAGAGGGCTCCACCATCATCTACGGACATACCACATGACTCCTAGGAGGAGGATAAAAATTAAAAAAAGGCCATTAACAGGAAATACAAAGGAAAAACTCATTGTCACAGAAATTGAAACTTAAAATATATATTTTGATGAAGGAATCTATATTAAAAAAATACTTTTATAAAAATCTTGGGGGAAGCAGAATAAATAGGGCATTAGTTGAAAGCTTGTAGCTACTGGTGTTAGTTAGCTTCAATGGATATCCAAGCAGCATACTGACCATCTTTGCAGACTGTCGGGGGGGGGAGGTTAGACCCATCAGTGAGTATGGGTCATGGGTTTTCGGGAGGATGCAAGGAAGGCGGGTGGGGGGAAGAGGGGGAGGAAAAAACAAAAGCTCAGGCAAAAACATGTTTTAGTATCCAATATAGGAAAGGTGCAAAGGGGATTAATCCAGCTGTAGGTTGGCTTCATGCTGTAATGATAGGAAAATCAACTAAACTATGTCTACACAAATAAAATATATAAACTGGAACATTAAGGGGGCAAGGAATAGATTAAAAATAAGAAACATTGTTCATTATGCTAACCAAATGCAAGCTGATTGTTTACTCCTACAGGAGACCCACTTCCATCAGAAGGATTTTAAATATTTTTGTAATCTATTCAGAGGCTATGGATTTCATGCACCATTCACAACGAACTCCAGGGGGATTGCCATTGTATTAAAAAACAGTTTAAATATGGATATTATTCATAACAATGTGACAAAAATGGTAGATATGTGATGGTTACCTTAAAAGCAGGCAGTGAGTGTTTCACTATAAGTAGCATACATGCCCCTAATGAAGACGATGGAAACATTTATACTAAATTCTTTATTTCATTAACCAATCTTCCAAAATCCTATATTATTGGAGGGGATTATAATTTAACATTGGAACCACAAGATAAAATTGGTAATATTTAAGAACACAAAAACAACTCAGTAAAAATAGTGAAAGGATTTATGGAAGATTTGAAATGCTGTGATTTATTTTGAGATAGATACCCAACCTGGAAAAAAAATCTTTTTTCTCTCAAGTATATAAATCATCTTCAAGGATTGATTTTTTTCTAATTTCTGAAGAAATTGCACATACTATTAAAAAAATAAAATACAGAGCTATAAAAATCTCAGACCAGGCTCCAGTATACATTTTAAAAACTTCACAAATAGGCAAGGCAAATGGCAAGGCAAGGTAAGGCAAACTTTATTTAAAAAGATACCCATCCCAGAGGCTCTGGGAGCTGAACATATTAAAATTTCATACAAAACTCAATCAATAAATTATATATACACAAACGACACAATGTGAGACATAAGTATACAATACTACAACAATTATTATAAAATTTATAAATACTACCCTCAATGATAGCTAACTCAGAAATAGCCATGGACCAGTTAAGGTATAAAGATCAGGAGTCAAAATAAAGCTATGCAGCAAAGTCTGGGAATGCCTGATTATACAAGAAGGCCTTGAGGTACATTTTGAATACCTCAACAGAAGGGGCCTCTCTAACAGCTGGAGAAAGCAAATTCCACAGGACGGGGGCGGTGACACTAAATGCTCTGTCACCTGCTATTTTTAACCTCGTCCTGCAAATTGCAAGGAGGCCCCTAGAGGAGCAATGGAGGGAGTGGACCAAGACAGCAGGTGTAAGAAGGTCCTTCAGGTAGCCAGGGCCCAGGCCATGTAGGGCCTTAAAGGTAAGCAAGCCCACCTTGAAGAGGGCCCTCCACCTGACTGGCAGCCAGTGCAGTTCACGCAGCACCGGGGTGATATTACAGTACTTAGGCTGTCCTGTCAACAGCCTAGCTGCCACATTCTGCACCAGCTGCAGTCAGCATAGGCTATCCCCCGAGACCCCGAGATAGAGTGCATTACAGTAGTCAAACCTGGACATCATGAAGGCATGAACCAAGGTGGGGAGGTCCAGAGGCATAACTAGGGGCTTTATCCTGATGATATTCCTCAGATGATAGAGACTAGTACAACAACAGACGACACCTGAAACTCAAGTGTCAATCTGCTGTCAAGAATAATGCCCAGGTCACACACCCTAGAGGAGGCCTTCATTGGTGCAGAGCCAAGAAAAAGCCCTGTCTCTGCACCACAGGCCAACCTATCACACCCGCTGTTCGACTCCATTTTATCAGGGTTCAGTCGCAACCAGCTGGAGACCATCCAGTCATTGATCTCAGCAAGGCAGCTGTTACTTCCACTGTGCAAGATGTCATGGGGCAAAGGACAGATACAGCTGGGTATCATCAGCATAGCAATGAAAACCCAAGCTGTACTTCCTAATGAGCTCTCCCAGAGGCAGCATGTACACGGTGGACAACATCGGCGACAAGACCGAACCCTAGGGAATGCCACATGACAGGAGGTTAGGGAAGAAGGAGGAGAAATTCCTCGTCACTACCCTTTGCCTCCTGTTAGACAGAAAAGACTCAAACCATCAGATGACAATTCCAGCGGGTCTGCAGAATTCCTTTAGGCAGTCAAGTAACACACAATGGTCCACCATGTCAAATGCTCCTGGCAGCAATCTCCCTGGACAGGAATTCTGCCTTCTTATGGTTGATTGCCCCCTGATACACACCATAGTGTACACACAGGGCCAGTTTGTTTACCTCCAGACCAGACGTCTGCCAGCAGTGCAGTAATCTTCATTGCTTTGCGCTCCCCATCATACCAAGGGGACCTCAAGTGAGAAGATTTGGGTTGTACACAGACTGGTGTGAGGGAGTCGAGTGTACCAGACAACTCCCTATTATAGGCACCAACTGCTGTGTACCCCCCCATGCATGCACTATCCACACTAGATAGATCAGCCTTCGCCAAAAAACCCTCAGGGGTCAACCCCCTCAAAGTGCAGTAACTGACTATCTCAGCAGGGGGAGGGCTTTTGGAGGGGAACCCGAACAAGAACTCAACCATGCAATGATCGGACCAAATGACCCAATCAATCCTGAGACTATTTATCTCAAGCCCCAGTGAGAACACCAGGTCCAACATGTGGCCTCCCTGATGGGTCACAGAAGAAACTACTTGCATCAGGCCCAGAGATGATATTATCTGGAGGAAGTTGTAACCATGCTGACAGGATTCATCGTCAGCCCAGACATTGAAGTCCCCAGCATCAAACATCTGGGGACCTCCAATGTTTCACTGACAATGAAATCGGCTACCTCCTGCAGGAAATCTCCCGTTGTCCTAGAAGTTCGGTAGATCAGGAGAATCTGGCAACCTACGCTCGGACCCCCACAGATGGCCACACATTCAAATGAACCCGGTGCTCTCACCAGGTGCAGGGTGAAGCCTAACTCAGATCTAAAACAGATGGCAACCCCCCCTTCCCTGGGTTCCACTCTGGGGCAGTGCACTACAGTATACCCAGGTGGGGCAGCGGCCTCTAAAACTGGGCCAGCATCATCACCAATCCAGGTCTCCATGATGCAAGCCAGATCGACTGAAGAATCCAAGTTCACAATAATTGTGGTTTGTTTCTGACGATGTGGCATTGCAAAACACTGCCATCAGGGGATTGATGGACAGTGCAGTCCCTCTGGCTACCTGCCCACTCAGTCTGGTGGAAACTCTGGTGACGGAAACTAAACACGTCTGGCCTCTCCCCAGGACCCGTCTAACCCCTGGGTGCCTTCTGCAGACAACTACCGTGATCCTACCACCGACCACAGTGCATGGGGCACCCCAACCTGATCGAACAACATGGCTCCTCTTTATTCCAACCTCCCTACAGCACCTTGCTGTCATGGCAGAAACTGGGAGGTTGAAAAAAGTCCGTAAATTGAGCAACTGGGATGCCCCATACACTATCCTAGCCTGCTCCAGGCCCTCACACCTTCTCAGACACATCCCTCCTGACTATGCAGTCCTGGACCCACAAAATACTAACCCCACAGACACAAACACACACTACTAACACACACTACAACAATAAAGGACCCTATACCACACACTCCACATGCACATATAAAATTAGCTAAAACCCCCAAAATTTATTAAACCCAATAAATCCCCAACACCCTACCCTGACAAGGAAGATTATAGCAAAACCAGGAGAAGAACTTGAATAAGGGAGCAACACTGGCTGCAGCTCTACATAAAAGTCCTACAAGACAGGACAAATTAAAACAGTAACATATGAGTAAATATATTAGCAACTTGTGCCAAAAAAGAGATAAAGTTTTCAGCCCACTGCATAGAGTCAGAGGGCTCTCTCACCACCCCCAGTCACTACAGAATGCTGAGTTCGTGCATGGTACCAGTCATGCAGGATAGGGTTCAGAGTGTGTGCAGAACTGCTCCGACCAGTCCTGGGAACCCGGAAAATAGAGCCATCAAGCCCGACGACTGACCCCTAAACAATAATCCAGAGGGGCACATGCACAAAATTCAGAACCACAGGCACACAGACAGAGGCACCAGAGATTGACAGTCATGCCATTCGCCGCTTTTGCCCTGGGAGACCAGACATGGAAGCGCCCTCTGAACCATGTACTCCCAGAAATGCAGTCTGAGTGGCAAGCAGGATCCTATCATGCCGTCGGCCCTCTCAAAAAGGCGTTGAAAAAGCACCTTTGGGGAAATCAAGGGTCCACAACTGCCATTGGATCTGCAGGTGCAACACTGGCGTTGATCAAAAATGAAGACCTCAAGCCTCAGCACTAAGTCCACAATCCTCGGCCCTCCTAGTCCAGAAAGCGATTTTCTGCCACAAAGAAAAACCTTGCATATGGACTACATGAGTCCGTGAATCCAGAAGCCTGACTCTGCTTGCTCCAGTCAGACTGTTGAACCACTGGGAAACAAAATCCCAGCTAAATCGTCAGGTGCCTAGGCAGCACTAGACCTGCAGGATGGGTATCAGGTAGGCGAGCTGCGGTTTATCAGGATACTCACTAAAAACCAAAAAAACTAACTAGCTGGACTAGCTCACTTACTGCCCTGCCTCCCACTAAAACCCTAACTGACTCCCTAACTCAACATTAAAATATACTTTTGGTAATCTGGTCTAAATTAATGCCGTCTCCAAAGTATGCCATGTGATGCTTTTCAACCAATTACTTGTGTTTATTTTCTCTCACTGATCTTTGCTGTGTTACAACTGGCAATAAGCATATGGACAAACAATCTAATAATAGGCCCTCAGATTAAAGATATTTAGTGCAACATCTCATTATATGCAGACAATGTTTTATTATTTATAAAAGACTTAAAAACTGCAGCTATACCACTCTATCATACACTACAAACATTCGGGCATGTGTCAGGATATAAGGTAAATTGGTCTAAATCTGAATGCCTCCTACAAAATAAAGCAATATTAAACTTGACATCTAACCAGATGCTTAAAAATGTTACTGTCAAGAAAGAGTTAATATATGTGGGTGTTATCATTTCATTGGATATAGATATGGCATATGAAAATAACTATGTATCATTGATCGATAATGTACAAAAAGATCTTAATAAATGGATTAATTTTCCCCTAACAATGTTGGGTAGAATCAATATATAAAAATTGAACATCCTCCGCAGATTCCTTTTCTTCTTTCAAGCCCTTCCTGTTATTTTAGATAGAAAAGTATTTTTGACTTTCGAAAACATTTTTAGAAAATTTATCTGGCAAGGAAAAAGACCCAGGACTTAACTGGAGAAGCTATATCCCACATTAGATCAGGGAGACCTAGTCCTACCGATCTTACAGTTGTATTACTGTGTAGCCCAACTTGAACAAACAAGGGGCTGGTTTATAGAGCAGGATGATAAAAACTTACAGACTAAATGGTGCAATATAGAAAAACACTGCACTCCATGTTCCAATCATGTACATGCTCTGTATGTAGATAATGACAACACTAAATAATGTCCTAACATACTGGTCACAACTAGAAATACTGCAAAAATCTGGAAAACTACACAATCCACTATGTACCACAAACATACTTATCAATATATTCTCCTCTACATGAGAATAATCTTTTCAAATTTGCGCATAAAAATAAAATATTTGATAATTGGAAACTGAAGGGACTTATCTCCCTGTTGCAATGTATGAAAAAATGGTTTGTTGAAACCGTTTGATCTTCTACAAACAGAATACAATCTACCAACGGGAAGTTATCTGGCCTATTTGCAACTGAGGGATTATATTAATAAGCACATTGGTTTGGGTCAGGATATAGTTGCAACCCCCCCGGAGCTTCTTCTTAATAATAAAGATGAAAAGAAAAAAAATATTATTGAAAATATACAAAGTACTACTAGAAGCAAAGAAACCTAACTTACATCAGTTACAACATGCATGGACTAAAGATCTGGAAAAAGATCTGCCATTAGAGGAGTGGAAAGAAATGCTTGCTATACCAGAAAACATTTCCCAAAAATAATAAGCTAAACCAAATACAATTTAACATACTTCATAGGTTGTATCATATACCAAGTAAATTGCATAAATGTAATCAAAGCATTTCAGATCATTGTTTAAGATGTAAATCAGAAAAGGGTTCCTTAATACATACTTTTATTACATGTCAAATATTGAAAACATACTGGGAAATGATTCGTAAAATATTGGCAGAAATTTTGCAAATTAATGTACCATTTGATCCAGGGATTTTATTATTAGGCCTAACATCCTTGTTGGATGTAACAATGGAACAGGGTCTCCTATTAACACTTGCATTGGGTTTAGCAAGGAAAGTGACACTACTGCTTTGGAAAGATCCCAATGCTCCAAACTATCAAGAATGGCTACATTTATTGACAGAAAGATTTAGATTAGAAAGGATCTATTATATAAAGGAACAAAAAGAAGGACGGTTCCAGAGGATCTGGCACCCATTTAAAGTTTTCTTACAAACAAAATAAGAAATGAAGATATTATGGTAAACAGGAAACATAATAATAGATTAGTTTCAGCTTTTCCCCATTTTTACTGTGATGCTAAAGGATATCTTACATGGCAAAAGCTGAATGCATGATAAAGAAATCCAGTCTGAGTACAAGAAAAAAAAAGATGGCTATGCTGACAATTTGGTCACTGTTGTCCTATAAATGGAAGCGCAGGGCCAGGAGTGCCCTGTGTTTCCACAGCTACATACATGTACGCTTCTACGGAGTCCAAAGGACCCTGTGCTCCCAAGGTAAAAAAAAAAAAAAGATACTATTATACTATCTCAGAAAGTAAGGAAATAAGTTGCAAAAAACTTCATTAGTGCTCCAGTTAGGGTCAAAGTGACAAAAGTTGGGAAATGAGGCATTGGGGTTTCCTTAACACCCTACCTTCCCAAACCAGGCAAGAGAGCAGGTGTGGGGTGTGTCTTGGGCTTCTCAAGCCTAACGCTCACCCCATTCCACCTATAAATAAGGTCAGATGTGTAGACTTTATGAGAATGGGGTGAGTGTTAGGCTTGAGAAGCCCAAGGCACACCCTACACCTGCTCTCCTGCCTAGTTTGGGAGGGTGGGGTGTTAGAGAAACCCTAACACGTCATTTTCCAACTTTTGTCACTTTGATCCTAACTGGAGCATTAACAAAGTTTTTGCAACTTATATTCCATATACATACTGCTATATCTATTTATCCAATGTTCATAATATAGAGGATAATGGATGGGCAACAGTTAACAACAATGCAGTGTTCCCTTTGAGAGGTTGTCATGACAACCTAGTAAATCTTGAGAGCAAAACTCAACAGGTTTACCATTGGCATGACAACCTCATGAAGGGAACTCAGTGTTGTTGTTAAATGTTGGTGCCTTTAATAGTGTATGGGCAATATTTAAACACCTATGCTGAGTACACCCTCATGCCCAGCCTATCCCACTCTGCCCCTCCTCCGCATTACGTGTTTGTTTTCAGAGCTCTCCCTCACCCTCACCATGATCAAGCCCCAAACCATCCCTGCTCTATCACAGACTGTATTTATTTTAATTAAGTAAATTAGCATGAATGTGACGAGTCTCCTAGAAACCAGTCCACCTTTGGATTCTACAGTATCTCTTAGAGTCCGGGTCTTCCTCGATGTGGCTCTCCGGGTTCTTCAACGACAGTGGTAATCAGATGCCGTTGAACTTTTTGAACGCTGGAGCCGTGATTGGAAATGGGAGCAGCAGTGCGAGCCGGCATTCTAACTTGTTGAACCATTGATGTGACATACTCAAGATGGTACAACAACACTTTGACATCACATCGATGGTACAACAAGGTTATAAAGTGATTGAAATCAATACATAATAGCCTTCCCTCATATACTATTTGTTTTTTTACCTCAATCTTGTTTGTTTTATATGTGATGTTAGTTTGATTTTTACTTGCTATGTATTCAGTTCTATTTGTCTTTCTGCAATCTTCCCCTTCCCCCAGGTGCATCTGGAAACGAGTTGCCATCAGCTCAGTATGTCTTTCCTGGTGAAACTTTTTAAAATAAATAAATAAATAAATAAATAAATACGTACATACATAAATACATACATACATACATACATAAATACATACATACATACATAAATACATACATAAATGCATACATACGTACATACATATATACATACATACCTAAATACATACATATATACATACATACATAAATTGCATGCTTCGTCCACTGTACCATGAAAGAGAATCTGGTTATTTAGTATAACCTTTAACGTTGCTGGGAACATACCCATGTATTTTATTTTTTCTGTCCATAACATCTGTTGGATCTGATTGTATTTTTTTCTCTTTTGCCAGAGGTCAAAAGAAAGTCTTGCCTTATAGAGATCTATTGTGATCTAAATGTACATCTTTTTTTATTGCTTTCTTTAAGATCCTTTCTTTATCTTCACATCTTAGAATTTAGTTATCACTGGTCTTATCTTTACACCATCTTGTTGTCTTTGTTGTTGTCCCATTTTGAGAACTCTGTCAATCTCTATACTTTTCCCCTGTTGAGATAGAAACTATGTGGACAGTCTTTCCCTTAAGGAAAGGAAAGGGAAAGGGAACTTTGTTTAACCAGGAGTAGCACACTAAGCTGAAGCTTGTTTCCAGATACAACCTGGGAGCACAAGGAAGTTAAATGACTTGCTCAGGATTACACAGTATGCATCTAGGTGGCTATGGGATTCAAACCCAGGTCTCCAGATCTGCAGCTCAGAGCCTTAACCCACTGCGCTATATTGCCTCCTAATTGTTACCTCCTTAATGTTACCTTTTCTTCCCAATCCTCCAAAATTCAGAATATCCTTAGTTTTTTTCTTCTTGAATGGTTTTCTTGTCCATCCTGTTAAGCTGAATATTCTTTTCTAAGTGTTATTTTGATTTCTTGTTCCTAGGCTTCATTCTGTCTTCCAGGTGTGACTGTCAAGAAAATAAAAAAGCTGGCACTCACCACTCCCAAGTCAGCAATAAGCCTCGTTTCATTCCCAGACTCAAAGGCTTCCGTCACTTCAGAAAATATTCACTTTATTCAGGGTACAAAAACTTAGGATATAAAAAGTACATCGTGAACAAAAGGCCAACAGACCGTGCACTGGGCAATCTAACATTTTGTGCTGCTTTCCAGTGCTTTATCAAAGATCCCGCCAACTGAAAGCACTAGTGCAATGAAAACAGGCAGACAGGAAAATGATACAAATTTTAAGCACCAGTCAGTTGTAACTTTTTATTTCTGAAGTATTTTTCTTTTTGCTTTAGCTCATTAGACAGTTTTTATGTGATAATATTGTGTTGGATGTGTGAAATAACTCTCAGCCTGGCAGCTGGCATATCTATCTCTAGTCCCCTTTTTATATCATTAGCTTTGTGATCTCATTGACAATGATATCACAGGTAACTCACCTGGCAGCTACTGAGTGGCTGTTCCTAAGTAGCATTATTATAAGGGTCTCACGAATGCTGCAATATGATTGGTTGTCAGCATTCTTAGAGCCTTATGTTGATCTGCTTATTAATGTACTTGTCCAGCCTAATTACAAGAGTATTAATTTGCTAGGGAGTACTTATTTTAAAATTCTGTTGTTAGAATTTAGAACCGCCATTATGTTAATGGATAGACTGGTGGCCAGTGTAAATCAGAATATGAAATAAACCTAACAGTGAACACATACACCGAGCCACAAAAACATTGTAAAGTAAAGCAATAAATGCTACACATTTGCACCTATCTCTGCCCACCACCAGAGTCCCGGCAACTCAAGTTTCCAGCACCGTACCGTCTTCTCCCTCCCAGTCCTAACAACAATACCAACACTAACCACATGTTTTTATGGCTGCAGCTTAACTTTTAAATATATAAGCAAACACTGCAGGACAGAAACACCTGAAGTCTGAATACACGCAAACTAGTTATAATTCAGTTTCAAACAAATATAAATTCCTGCTGCGGGTGCCACTGCCTGCCGTGCCACTGAAGAGCCTGAGTCTCTCCCAACAAACATAGAACATAGACATAGAAACATACAATTTGATGGCAGAAGGAGACTGCGAGGTCCATCTAGTCTGCCCATTTGTTTTAGACCTATTTTCACATTCTAGTTGCCCTTTGTAGTGAGGGCTTCCAACAATAGATATAGTCATTAAAAAAAATCAGTTTCAAAATCTACGTTCACTGAGTTGCCGGCCGGGATGGTGATTGTGAATGACTGAGACCACCACACATCACCATCCCAATCCCCACACAAGTCAAGTCAAGAAAGTATCCTGCCCAGTGTCTCCACGCCAGTCCGCAACAACCATCACCCCAACCCCCTGCCAGCAGAGAGAGCTGCAGCTGAGTACCGTAGGTGCTTGGCAGAATGGATGCCTGCTGTAGCAAGTCTGGAGGAGGAATAGGGTCCTGTGTTCATGGCCACTTCCTGGCTTTTGGGAGGGAGTTCCCTTGCAGAAATGGAATGGGGAGCAGGCTTGGTAGTAACCAGTATCTCTCAGAGCATCATTGTGTTTCTCAAAGTAAGTTCTGGAAAAATGAGACTGATCCAAGGAGGTCAATTCTATTCATCCGTAGTACACCGATTCTTACAACAAGCAGGATCACGTGGCAGGAGCCAACCTCGTCCTGCCGTTGCCCACTACAGTTTGCTACAGTTTGATTCCTGCTGCAGCACATGGCTTCTTACATAGCTGTAACCAAGATGAAACCCCAAAGCTGTTGAGATGTACAAATACATAGTCCCATTGTACTAATTACTGTAATGTGGGACATGACTGGCCAAATCATCCCAGTTATGTGCAGGGGGTCTCATTTAAGCAGTAATACCTCCCATAAGATCACATTGCCACTTAATCGATGTGACAGTCTGTTGGCCAATATAATGAATTTTGTGGGGGTGAGTCATTGCTTCGGCACCATATTGACACTGCTTAAAGCACAAATCAGTTCAACATTCTTCTGTCAGAATCAGCAGGTACTGTAAGGCGAATTAACTATTTTAATTTAACTCCTCTTTCTAACTAAAATAAAACATAGTGAAAAAAAAGTGTATTTTAACAGCTCCCTTATTTAACTTATAATATTAGCAATAAGGTACTCCCAGGGGTTATGTTAATTTCCAAGTTTAATCACCCCCTGGGGGCAATATGGCACTCAGCTGCACCTTGTGCCACATTATGCCCCAAGGGGGTGATTAACTAGAACATTAACATAACCCCTATGTCATACCTTATTGCTTAAGTGATATCACAGTCAGTGAGGTCCCAATGCTGATAATGTAATGGGTGGAACAGAGCTATATATGTCAGCTGCCAGGCAGAGTACTGTCCCACACAGCACACTCATTGACATCAGGTAAACAATCTTCTAATTAACCAAAGGGACAAGAAAAAGTACCTCAGATGTAAAAGGGAGTGGTTGACTGCTTTTAAAAACTAATATTAGTTTTGGGCAGTACAACTAGCTCTTTGATAGTGTGTGCATTTATAAGACCATGTCGGTCACATGTCCTGCATTTAAATGTTGGTGGGCTATGCCTTTACAGTCTTCATCTAGACACCACAAAGTGCTATGTGCATAAGCTACACAAGGCAACTACCAAAAGACATTAAAGACAAGTAAATTAAGTAGTTTAAAATATATCCTTTTAAACCCCAGTAGTCACAAAAACATGGGGTAATGATATCAAGTCCATATGTCTTGCACACCAAGAAAGTAAGGGGCTATATTATGTGAGACATTCTCCAAATATCAAGATAGCAGGTGCTGCATAAGTTGCACAGTTTGAAGCACAGAATGAACAGCTGTTTGGATAGCAAAAGTATCGGGTGGAGGGTTGGGGCGGAGTGTGGAGAATTGAAAAGATGTAAGAAAATGCAGCACTCCTCACCTGATACTTCTACTATCCAAACTGCTACCCTATTCTATGCTTTCTACTGTGCAACGTATTCAGCATCTCCTGTATTGATATTTGGGGAATGTCTCATATAATATAGTCCTTCTGCTATAAATCTGAAATGAAGTAACAATGATAATTTATTTCGAGGTCTGGAATAAATATAGACTTGATGGCACTACGTCGCTGTTGTAACTACTGGGATTTAACTGAAGCTATTTTAAAGTACTTCATTTAATTGATTTTGGGTTGCTGGGGGCTGGCTGGGGGAAGAGGTTCAAGTGTCCACTAGGCTCCTCTCCTCTCCCAGGGGTGGATGGTTATGGGCTCTGCCACATGACTGCCACCAGGTGGAGGTCTTTGTGGTAGGATGAGATGAGATCACCACAGTAGGGAGGGAGCTGTGGGATTTCTGTGGTGTGTGCATGCCTCCACATGCATGTGCTGACATGTGCACTCCAGCTATGGGGAGGGACCAGAACATGGAAAAGAAGTTGGTATGGGCTCTATAAAGCTGTGCCCACTCTCTTCCAGCCTGCACCAGCAACCAGAATTTGGATTTATGTGTCCTGGGGGGAGAATGGCCCTCCCCCTTTTGGCCCCACTGCTGTTGCAATCCATGGAGGACTCACTAGTGGCTGGGGGAGGCGAATGTCAGTCAGGGGGATTGGGGATGTGGCTGACAGCCACCCACCTGAGACCCACAGGGAAGCACCATTGTGACAAAAAAATGGTGCCAGGCCCAGTTCATGGTTAAAGTCTGGTCTGCTCCTAACCCCTGAGTAGTAAATCCAGAAACCTTAAAGAGGAGGGCATCAAAATACCTCCCCAGAGATTGGCATATACCCTTTCTAACCCTGTAATGCTGAAACCATGTAATTCTTTTTCACAACAATTCGAAATGTGTTAGGTTGTTGCATAGATCTCATCTGAATCCATGAATGTCCCAACACATTCCCCAATTTGCTTCCAAAACTGACGCTTAGTTCTGCCTATATAGAAGGTCCTACACTTACACACAGCTGCCTAAATAACCCCCTGTGTATTGCATGTAACAAAAGATTTTATCTCCCAAATGAAGCCATTTCTGGGGTTCAGGAATTCTTTGGTTCTGGAAACCACTCCACATGAGATGCATCAACCACATGGGATAGATTCCTTTGGTGGTGGTGGCCATGTCTCAGAAATGGCCACAGGCTCATTGCTATGAACTGAGTCTTCTCTGCGGTTTGTCCCTCTTCTACAGGCAACAAATGATGGTCTAGCAGTAATGTTCTGGAGGTGAGGGTCAGTATTAAGGATAGCTCAGTTGTGTCTAACAATGTTTTCTACTTTCTTTGCATAAGGCAAGTAAGTAATGACAAAACTAAATTGAAAACCATGTCTATCCCCTCTCTTCTTTCTCCTCTGGTAATTGCTCCCTGGAAACACATTCAGTATTTTCATTTACTCTTTGCATATCTGAACAGCTGTAGCCTCTCTACAAACCTCCTTTCAGAATCATTTGCCTGTTCCTGATACATTTCCTTAGAGCTATATTTTCTCTCTGTCAATAAAATTGTCTGATAGGAATGTTGCT
Organism: Neoceratodus forsteri; assembly: GCA_016271365.2. Classification (NCBI taxonomy): domain Eukaryota; kingdom Metazoa; phylum Chordata; order Ceratodontiformes; family Ceratodontidae; genus Neoceratodus; species Neoceratodus forsteri. Next base: position 456,302,211 of record CM057453.1, on the reverse strand, counting down.
GATTGTGTGGCAGGGGTGACAACTGCTAGCCAGTAATAAAGTGTTCCTAACTGTGGGTTTTTCATACAAACTAGTCGAAACACCACATATATTATCAATTGAAATGTTTTATGTCCAGGAACTCAGTAGTTTCCAAACTGTAGTGAGCACTAAATTTCAAGTTCAGATTGCTTCCACGTAAAAACTCCACAAGTTAATGGCGACTGGCTACGTCCCCAACCCCCACGATCAGCACATTGTCAATAAAGTGTCTCCCTAATTCAAGGTGACACAAAAAATAATTCCTCCCATGGTTCCTCACCACCTCCTGCTCCCACATGGTCAAATACAAATTGACAAAATAGGGTGTGAACGTCGACCCATCAGTGTCCCCTTAATCTGCAAAAACTGATGTTTTTTAAAGGAGAAACAATTAATATTAAATCACACTCAGACAATCCAATTAGAAATGGGGTAGGAAGGTTTGCCACATATTCAGATAGTATTCTGGTGCCTCTAGCCATTATTGGTACTGGATATTGCACAGAAACATACATAGAATTTGTCAGCAGATAAGGGCCACACAGCCCATCTAGTCCACCCATTTCTCTACTCGCTTCGGCAGCCCCAGATCCTATTTGATCCTATAGTAGAGTATAACAATTCTACATCCACTGTGACCTTGACTAGCAGGACACCTTCTGGTATTATTATGTCATCCAGGACACGTACAATGTCCTCATCCCACTGTTTTGTTATTATATACATTTTCTCCCTTTTTCTTATTATTTCTCACTCTCTCCTGTTGTAGTTTAGATTCCCCTTTTCACCCGTAACATTTTTCTTACATCTTTTCCATTCTCCATGCTCTGCCCCCACCCTCCACCTGATACTTTTGCTATCCAAACAGCTGTTTATTCTGTGCTTCACACTGTGCAACTTATGCAGCACCTGCTATCTTGCTATTCGAGGAAGGTCTCATATAATACAGCCCCTATATTATAGACCTGAAAAAAGTAACAGTGATAACGTATTACTTACTTGGTCTGGAAGATATATGGACTTGATGTCATTACCCCAGGTTTTTGTGTACTGGGATTTAAATGGACATATTTTAAACTACTTAATTTACTTGTCTTCAAAGTCGTTTGGTAATTATATTTTGCAGCTTATACACATAGGGCCAGATATTCAAAAGGGTTGCGCCATGCGCAATAGGGTTGCGCCTGCGCAAGTCCGAACTTGCTCCATTCTGTGATATTCAGCAGGAGGCAGTTGCACCACAGAAAACATGCTGAGCAACAGCGCAATGCAAATGAATGCATGCTGAACTGGAGGGGGAGGAACCATGCATAAACTGCACAGCCTGATATTCAGCCGGGCTGTGCAGAGTTGTGCAGGCGCAACCCCAACCTGCGCCTGCACAACTTTGAGCCAAAAAAGGAAATGTTGAGGGCCACCCACAGGTGAGCTGCTGCATTGCAGGCGCAACACAGCAGCTGCCACCTGTGGCTGGCCCTCAACCCACTTCTGTGCCCCTCTCACCAGCCCGATCGCGGGCAGCAATGTGCCCCCAACACATCCCTGGTGGTCCAGTGGACCGATAAGCCCGATCGGGCTGAAGTAATGAAACACCTCCCCCTCCCGATCATGAGCCTGGTGGTTCAGTGACTGAAAATTGATCAAGGGATGGGGCAATAGTCAAACCCTCTTGAACACATCCCGAGACAGGAACCACCCCACCCACTTCCACGGTTTTCACCCGCCGCGCGCAGTCGCAGGCGGCAGTATCCCACCTGCTTCAGCCGCCGCCGGATGACGTTCGGCTGCACGCCATTGCGCAGCAAGAGCCACGGCCGCAGCCCATACCGCATACAGTTCCGCTTCAGGAATTCACAAAACTGACCGTTCTGGTATGGTATAGGCTGGCATGCCCATTGGCTCTTGCTCTGCACCACTGGCGGCAGGGCCCTACCGGGCAGTCAGTCGGCGGGCGCGCGGGCGGCAGGCGGTGGATGCTGCGCCGCCGCCGCGGGGAGGAGCGGGTGGTGGGGCTTTGGATGGGGTGGGGGGGACACTAAGTCACCAGGGATGTGTTCGTGGGTTTGACAACTACATCCCGTGATGGGGATTTTCGTCCACTGGACCACCAGGGCTATGTTTTGGGGGTTTAATGATTACATCCTGTGATCGGGATTTACGGTCCACTGACCACCAGGGATGTTCGGAGGAGAATATCGCTCGCGATCGGGCTGGTGGAGGGGTTGTTTTAACCATGCAGCCCGCGGTCGGGCTGGTGGGGGGCATTTCGCTGTTGCCGGGCGATCGGGCCAGTGGGGTGGTGGTGGGGATTTTCACTCTTTTGCCCGCGATCGTGCTGCAGGGGGCGTCGGTCCCCGACGGCTGCTGTCTGGCAGGGCGCCAGGCGCAAGTCCTCGGGGATCGGCGCACCTGCATGCTAATGGCATGCTAATGGGGCTATAATCAGATGCAAATGACCCCCCCTGTGCCTTGCATGAATTATGGCCCCATTTGCATGTCACCTTTTGAATATCGGGATTTTGCGCATGGCGCAATGGTACTTGCGCCACCGCAAGTTGAATGCTCCACTCTGACAACTTGCGGTGGCGCCAGTTCCACTGCGCCATGCACAGTGACTGTGATTGGGCGATATTCAAAGGAGTTGCTCAATAGCACAACTCCTTTGAATATCGCCCGGGCCACACCCCTGTGCAACTATTTTGCGCAGCGCAAGGGCTTGCGTCTAAGAAGAGCGCAGTTTGAATATCTGGCCCATAGCCTTTTGTGGTGTCTAGATGAAGACTGTAAAGGCATAACTCACCCACATTTAAATGCAGGACATGTGACTGATATGGTCTTATAAAAGCAGTCCCTCTTGAGTAAGCGGGACCTTTAATAAAGTGCTGGACAGCGCAAAATGTTAGGTTGTCCATTGCGAGGTCTGTCGGCCTTTTGTTCACTGATGCACTTTTTATATCCTAAGTTTTTGTACCCTGAATGAAGTGAATATTTTCCTGAAGCCTTTGAGTCTGGGAGTGGAACAAGGATTATGCTGAATTAGGAGTGGTGAGTAACAGTTTTTTAATTTTTTTGTTGATTTCCTTATCTGTGCACCCTGAACCCAGTGTAACAGTTTTTTCATTGAACAGGTCTGATTGTCTTTGCTCTATATCTGAAACTCTTTTAATCTCTTGATCCATTTTTTTACTTTTTATTTATTTATGTATTTATTTGTTTATTAGAAATTCGGATTTACAACCTTTGAGTCATGGACTTATTTACAAAGGCATCTTGTCGCCGGGGGAGGGGGTAGACAGAGTTACATAGTGCGGTTACAACAGTACAGGTGCAGAACATTAAACATAGAGTGCACATAGGTTACATAACAATGTTACTTATAATAGGTTACAGTCAAATACAAGGTACCCAAGGGTTACATTGGGGGTACAGCCCTGGACATACCTGGATAATACCTGGAGAGGGTGGAGGTAGGGATGGGGAGTGGGGTGGGAGGATAGGCTGTCTGGAGGACGTTGTCAAGTCAGGGAGGCCTGACAGGAGGATCCCACAGTGGGATTAATTAGGTGCATCTACAGCAATGAGTGTTGAAGAGATGGTTCCGAAGGGCGATTTTGAAGGGACCAATTTTGGCAATGTCTGTGATGCAGGGTGGAAGGGAGTTGAACCAAGCAGGGGCTCGGTAATGAAAGGACCTCTGGGCTAGTGAGGTCTTGGTTCTAGGCACCAGAAAGGTGGCCTTGACAGAGCTACGAGTGGCAACAAACGAGGACGCATGCCATAGGGAAGCAGAGACCCCAAGGGGGGAGAGCCCTAGAAGAGATTTTTGGGTGAGTAGGCAGGTCTGGTAGCACAGATGCTCCTCAAAGGTGAGCAGGTTGGCAGTGGAGTATAGCGGGCAAGTGTGAGTGCGGCTAGGGGCTCCGGTCAGGAGCCTACAGGCCTTATTGATTGAGAGCTGGATTTTAGTCAAGGTGGTATTGTTCACCTCAGCGTAAATGGGCACGCCATAGTCCACTAGCGACAGGATGGAAGAGGTGATGGCCAGCCGGAGGGCAACTTGAGGGAGACAATCTCTATGATGGTATAGTAGGCCTATCTGAGAATTTATGGCGGAGGATAGGGCATTGATGCGGGTGTGGAAGGTGAGAGCCAAGTCAAAAGTGATGCCTAGATATTTGTAAGAGGTCACTTGCTCCAGCGGATGCAGAGTGCTGGGGAGAATGAAGAGGGGGGCATTCTTGGCCTTGTTTTGGTGATGGGAGAAGAGCATTGACTTAGTCTTCTTTAGGTTAATGACAAATCGGTGGTCAAGGAACCACTTTTCAGCTTGGTTGTAGGTGTGCTGGAGGGATACCTGGAGAGAAGAGGGATTGGGGTGGGTTGTAAAGAGAACCGCATTGTCGGCATAGAGGAGTATTTTTCCTGTGCAGGAGCTGGGAAGAGTGTTGAGGTAAAGGCTGAAAAGTACAGGGCCCAGAATGGAGCCCTGGGGTACCCCAGAACGAACAGGCCAGGTATTGGACAGGGAGCCGTTTATCTTCACATGCTGGGATGTAGCAGAGAGGTAGCTGGAGAACCAGGCAAGGGGACCAGTGGAAAAGCCGAGTTGGTGGAGGGAGTCGAGCAGGAGGGGGTGACAAACAGTGTCAAAAGCCTTGGAGAGGTCTATGAACACTGCGCTGGCAAGGTTGCCAGAGTCAAGAGCAGAGTGCAGGTATTGAGAGAACTCCAGGAGAGCAGTAGTGGTACTGTGTCCTGGGTGGAAACCATGTTGTTCTGGGCACATTGTGTCATATTTGGCCAGGTACTCAGAGAGTTGAATAGACACTATATTTTCTAGGGCTTTAGAGAGCGGGGGGAGGATAGAGATCGACTGGTAGTTGTTAGGTGTGGATCGACCTCCACTCTTATGTATAGGGGTGATTTTGGGTGATTTCCAAGCACTGGGCAACTGACAAAGGCATAGAGACCAGTTTAGTAGGTCTGTAAGGGGGACTAGGACAACATCCAAGACCAGGCAGAGGATCCTGGAGTCTAGGGGGGTCACAGCTGGGGTTGTTTCTACCAAGGGCTTTAACAGGTGCGGACTGGCTACATGGGAGGGATATAGTGTGCAGGTAGAAAGGAGGGCGATCCAAGGCAGGGGGTTAGAGGCAGGGATTGGGTCAAAAACGTTGTTTGGGAGGACAGAGCTTAGGTCAGAGGAGGCAGTATTGAAGCAATCAGCTATGTGAGTTGGGTCTGTAGTGACGGTGCCATTGATGGAGAGCTGGGATGGTGGCGGGGTGGGGAGGCTCCCATTAAGCTCTTTCATGCTGTCCCAGAAAGTCCAGGCGGAAACCTCAGGTGGATGCAAGGGTGGTCTGATAGTGCTCCTCCTTGGCTGTCTAATGGCAAATGCACTGATTATGTGCCGCGTTGTAGGCTTGTCTATCAGCCAACTTGCCTGATTCGATAGCGATGTGCCAGAGATTATCCCTATGCTTAAGTTTTTGGATAAGGGATGGGGAGATCCATGCAGCATTTTGTTTTTTAGTATGGATTCTGGTGTGGGGGGTGAAAAGGTCACAGGCCTTGCTGAAGGCATTGGTGAAGAGGTATTGGGCAGAGTCAATATCAGGGCGTGACAGATGGGGGACCAGTCCAGCTGTGCCAGATGCAATTTTAGCTTTCTGAGACCCCCGGGGTATAGGCACTGGTGCAAGGTGGCCTGGGACACAGGTTTCGGTATGGAGGATGACCAGAGACAGAGGACAGGTGAGTGATCACTAAGTGAGTCGGGGAGGACATTGATATCCCGGATTTTATGAGGGTGGTTCGATAGTATTATATCTAGGGGGGTGCTGGAGATACTTATCCGGTTGAATCTAGTGGGCTGGGTGACTAACTGGGACATGTCCAGGGCAGCTAAGGAGTCCCTGGTATGGGAGGCAGTGGTACCAAACCAATTGACATTAAGGTTACCTAGGATGAGTTGCTCGGCTTTGTGTGGTAGGGAGGTGAGGTAGTCAATGAGAGACTGGACCGCTGGGTTCTGGTTCCTCGGGGGTATGTAGGAGACTGTGAGTAAGAGTGGGCCCCTGGCTGGGTCAGAGGTAATTTTTAGAGTGAGGGCTTGGGCGCCATAGTCAAGCTTGGGGGCAGTGAGCACATGGCTTATAAGGGTGTCCGGCATGTAGATTACACACCCACCACCACGTTTACCAACTCGGTCTTCCCTAAACAGGGTGTATCCAGGGAGGGAAATAACAGAGTAAGGGGCTGTTTTGGAGAGCCAGGTCTCTACTAATGCAATAATATTGCGTAGGTGTTGTACAACCCAGCATAGGAGTGCGGCAGATTTCTTTAGAAGACTGCATATGTTCAGTGATGGGGTATGGGAGGACTAGTTGGCATAGGTCCAGGGTTTGGGTGTATATTCTGGGAGAGCAGTAAGAGCAGAGTGATTAATCTAATTAGGGAACAGTGGTGACAAAGACCCCTAGTGTGGTGCAGATGTGAGGTCCTGATATTAGGGGTGCAGGGGATGGGTAAGGCACGGAGGGTAGGTATGGCAAGGAAGAGGTGGGTCCAGGATGGCCCGAGAGGGCAGAGGAAGTGGGGGTGTTGGTAGGTGGTGGATGTAGATGAGTCAGGGTGGTGTCCAAGGTGGGAGGGGGCTGAACTGTTTGTGGGTGGCTTAGGGAGAAAATGCCTAGGGTGGAGGGTGGGGGGTACAGTGGACGGGGGGTGGTCTGAGCCAGAAGGGTAAACGGGTGCAGGCCTAGTAGAAAAGCGATGGTGCCCGTTGTTATGTAGTAGGTAGCTGGAGGTAAAACTGAGCCAGCAGTGGTGTGCCAGCTGTGAAATTAGCCGAAGCACAGGGCAATTTTGGTAAAACACCTGGAAAGGGTCACTGTAATATTGCTTTACTGCGTGGGGGTGGCAATGACACTGATTCTAATTTAGTGATATAATTGAAAATTCAGCTAAGACAAAGGTGCCAGCTACTGGGATGGTTTGGCTGTGATTGAGTATATCACCTTAGGCAGTGGAAGTGTAAGAATTGAAAGGGTATATAGTCGAATTAGGGTGAGATCCCTAACAATAGGGCAGATTACAGCAGTAACTGAAAGGAGTTAACTGGAGTGGCTGGAGAAAAACTTGAGAGCAAATGTGTAACCCTGTGAGTGAGGTTGCTTTAAAAAGGGGTGGTAAGAAAGTGGGTCAAGTCAGGTACTGAAGATTTTAGTTATTCATTGCAGACTGAAGTGTTTGTAAGTAATCAGGGACTCACTCCAATATGCCTAGTTTCTCTTGTGTGGATTGAATACTGCTCAGTGTTGTTAGAGCCCATTTTGGAGGTGTTTCATCTTATACTGTTTTCTTTGATCTTAGTTTCAGCTTTTGTTTGTTCTTTGCATAACATTTGTGATATACTGAGTAAATTTGATTGTTTGCTCATTACTTTGTTGCTCCATTAAAGTCTTTTTTTCAATTTCTTTTTATGCTCCCCTTCATCACCAGCCCTTCTGAAGACCCCTCAGGCCCAGCAGGAAGCTCCCGAGCCCCTCCCCGGTCATGCCTCCCCACAGAGCCCTGCTCTGCCCCCCAGGTGGGGTCAGTGTGGAGAGACTTTCCCCCGAAATTCAACTTTTTGTTGGGGCATGCCATGAACCGGTGTAAGATGAGGGCCTGAGGAGCTCCCACAGGCTGTCATCGTGGACAGTGCCGGGCCTTTTCCTTGTTCCAGTCCACCCCTGGGGATGTCACATGTGAGGATGTCAATGCAGATCCTGCACACACCTGTGCACGCATCCCCCTGCCGAGGTCAGCAATGTCCCCACCCCACTCTACAACTACAGACTACCATCACCTCCCCCTCCGGAGGAAATGAGTGTCCTCTGTGATGCTTTAACCTCTTCCCCCCACTGGCCCCTGACTACCCGAGGTTGTTCCTGAACCCGGGTCACCAGAGTCGGGAGCGGTAGCTCTACCACTGTGCTGATAGGCCGGCTGCTCCATTAAAGACTTATTTGCATTGGTTTCCTAATAAGAGGCAGAGTTTCCTTTTCCTGATCCGTTTTATAATTTCTTTCCTGGTCTATACGTTTTTCATCCAGATCGAAATAGAGGGGATGACAGTCTCTTCTGTTTGTGCTTTTGAGTCTTTCTCCCCCTTTTGTGCTATTTTGTGCAACGTAATAAATTTTTTAGTGACTTCTTGCTTTTAAAATTTAAAGTTGTCTGTAAAGATGAGGCCTTGGATCTGGTGTTCCTTGTGTCTTTTTCCTCAGATGTTTCTCCTTTTTCTGATTTTTATGTTTGCTTGCATGCATGTGCAAGAAACATAGTGCCATCATCCGAGTTTTCGTAGTTGTGGCACCCTGTCTTCCAATGCAGTCAGTGTGTTTGCAGGCACGGCCACAGTTCACCAATGAATGCTGCAGCTGTCTATGACAGCAGTTGAAAATGCAGTGCCATACAGTTGAAAGGGAGAGATCCACTTCAGTGAGCAGCGATAAGACGCGTGCTCATGCACTCCACACACACACACACATATGCATATTGTGTGCTCATGAGTCCCCCCCACGCAAACACTGTATGGCTGACAGGGGTGCCCAATCCCCCATCGGCTCTGCTGCGCTCCCCCCAATAGAGTTCCAGGTGCCACGCTGGGAGCCCACCCCAGCATGGCAGTAGTCCATATGGCCGACGGGTGCCCAATCCCCTGTCGCTCCACTGTCCCCCCAACAGACTACCGGTGCCACGCTGGGAGCCCACCCAATGTGGCAACAGTCCCTATGGCTACGGGGTGCCCAATCCCCATTGGCCCCACTGCCCCTACAAACAACTTCTAGCTGCCATGCTGGGAGCCCACCCCAGCGTGGCAAAAGTCCTGTGACGCTAAAGAAAAAAGAAACCTGCAAGAAAAAACGCTCCTCGCTGATTGTCCTGAACCCATCCCCCAATTGCGCCACCCTCTGTGCACCCTGCCTCCCCACACACACCCTCACCCCATACTTCCTCTGAAGTTTGGCGCAATGATCTTCGGTGGACCGGGAATACGTCTGCACTCTTCAAAGCTGACCGCGAACTGAGGAAATGCCGGTTAGCTGTATAATGGAATAAATAGGGGTTTTTCAACTTTGCTGCATATCTCAGGCATTTTTGGGAATTTTTTCACCAAATTTTCAACATGGGGGTTTTGGGACCCTACCTCATGAATTCTGTCACTGTCATTTTGTTAATTGGCCCCAAAAGGTGATTTTGCGGTCACTGCGCGGAACCACCTTTCGGGACTGATTTATGAAACGACAGCATCACAGTTCATGAGGTAGGCCCCCAAAAACCCTATGACTGTTTTACGAGCATGCATTGCGCTGCTCCTGTGCATGCTCATAAGCTTGCGAATTTTCAAATTTTCACTCCAGATTTTCAACATTGCCATTTTACCACACCTCCTTATGAGCAGTACAGCTGTCATTTTTCACATCTCGCCCAAAATGTGTTTCCGCACATGTAGCGCACAATGGCACAGTCAGTGTGCAAAATCAATGTTCTGGATACATTAAGAAAATCACAGTGACACTGTTCATGAGCAGAGGTGTTAAAATGGCTATGTTAAAAATTTGGTGAAAAAAGTCCATAAAATGACTGTTACGAGCGACCATTGCGCAGTTTCCACGCACTTTCATAAGTTCATGGATTTCTAATATTTTCAGTCCAGATTTTCACCACTGGCATTTTTCCACACTTCCTTATGAACAGTGCAGCTGTCATTTTTCACACCATGGCCAAAATGTGTTTTCGCACTTCCAGCTCAGAAATGCGTGGTCGCTGTGGGAAAGCAGTGTTTGGGACAGATTAAGAAAATCACAGTGACACTGTTCATGAGCGGAGGTTCCAAAATGCCTGTGTTGACAATCTGCTGTAAAAAATCCCCAAACTAATTGTATTACAGGTGTGCGTTGCACAGTTTCTACGCATGCTCATGACTTCACCAGTTTTTTTAATATTTTCACTGCAGATTTTCAACATTGCCATTTTTTGCACCTCCCCATGAACAGTACAGCTGTCATTTTTCACATCCTGTTCGAAATGTGTTTTCACACCCGTAGTGCCAAATGGCGTAGTCATTGTGCAAAATCAGCTTTCGGCTAACGCACTGATATTGCCACTGTTCATAAGGTGGGGGTCACAAAAAAAACCATGTTGAAAATTTTGGAGTGAAAATGCCAATGAACTTCTGAGGAGTTAGGGTTTCTGACCATAACGCACCACCCTGTAGAGATTGACAGGCATCAGGGGTGTGACTTGGGATTCTCACCTGTAATGCTCATACCATTCCACCCCCTGCAGCCAGTGAGAGGCATCGAGGTGTGCCTTGGACACTTCGGCCCCAAAGTTCACCCCATTCTCCTATACATCACCCATCTCACCGTATTTCCTGATGGAATGGGGTGAGCATAAGGGCCAAAGACCCCAAGGCACACCGTGACACTTGGTGTCTGCAGGGTAGGGTGTGGTGAAATGGCATGGCCGTTATGCCTGATGACCCAAAGGCACACCCCAATGCCTGTCAGTCTCTGCAGGGTGCTGGTGGGGTTGGCTTCAGTTCAATACTTCACTGCCATTCCTATTATGCAGCTCTCTAACTCCTACACTACCAATGACAGTGCCAGCAAGCAAACATTCGGCATTGACAAATGCTTGTTCTTCTCTTTTCTCTGATTTATCGTTATCATTTTTGGTTAATTTTTTACTCTCTCTTTTTGTAGGAATTTTAAAGGTTATCTTTTCTTTTGTGTAACTGGAATGTTCTCAGTGTGTTTTTCCCAGCATGTGTCCTTAGTTGGTATTGCAACAATAAACGGGTACAATGGCAATCACACAAACGTTTTTCAGTGCCTTGAAGTGCTGCAGCAAGTGAGGTGTGCATGCTACAGCAACTCCACTGTCTTCAACAGTAATCTGATGCAGTTACCTCTAGGTAACCTGAGGTATAGTACAGGTTTAATACAGTAGAATTCAACTTTTTCATGACTACCACTATAATTCAAGTGCTGTTCTTTGTTTATATAAAGATGCTTTTGAAACTTTGATGCACCTACATTATGTAATGGTAACTCCTACAGTTCTTATTTTTAAAACAACATGCTGAAAGGAGTCTGTCTTATTATTATTCACATGATTATCTTTGGCAGTTGGTCTGATGCTGAATTTGCTAAATTACTTGATGCCAAGATAGAAGAATTTAGAGCAAGTGAATGAAATTTGGATTTGCTGTTTTACAGATGTTCAAAAAAAGAAAGAACAGTTCAGGTAATTATAATTTTCATTTCTTCTTTCCCATTTAAATAATTTTATTGCTGCTCTTCAAAAGGACCCTTATTAACCAAAATATGTCCTCCACTTCATCCCCTTTAAGTGTATATTTGTCAGGAAAATATTTTGTGTTCTTGCAGTGTCAGAAAACAGCCCATTTTCTTTTAGTCTAAACACGACTGTCATAAGGAGACTAAATAGTTCTGTTGCCCCATAAATTGCATTGCTACCATTTCCTGTTCAGTAAAAATAATATAGTTTGTACAAAGCAAAGAAAAAAACACATTCCTTTCTTACCTGCTCTTCCAGTAGCATCTTGTAGCTGCCTGCTGTTGTGCTGAGTATGGGTTTTTACTTTCTGTCTTTTCTTTTTTCACATTGATTTTTATCCTCCCTGCACACCTTGGGTGTCTGTTCAGCCCTGTCCCCTCTCTCCCCCACCCAGCTACTGTCTCTCCAGTTCTGCTGAGTCTCATTCCCCCATGGATTGCCCCTTGTGGTGGGGCTGGGAATTAGAGGGCCATCTTCTCCCCATCCGGTGATCCTGGGTCTAGTTTGGGGGTCCAGCGAATTGGTGACAGAGCAGGGCAAGGGCAGGCAGGCAGAGCTTTATGGATCCCGAGACCACCAGTTTTCCTCTGCTTTTCTTCCCATTGCCACAGTGTCCTTAAACACACGCGTGAGGAGGTGTGCACATGTTATTTAACCACAGCCCTACTCCTACAGTGTTCTAGACTTCTGAACTGCCACCTGGCCTCCACCAGATGGTAGCCAAGGAGCAATACAGCGGATCCCCCCACCCTGGGGAGAGGAGAGCAGTCTGTCGGATGCTTGATCCTCCCCCTCCCCCACTGACCCCCAGCAACTCGAGCTTGTTCCTGAACTCATATCACCAGCATGGTGAGAGGTAAGGCGCGGAGTGCCTCAGACCTCTACGCCACTGGCCCAGCATATTTTCTAACTTTTCTTTGCTGAATTTTGTCAGAAGTAAAAAATAGCTGACTTCGTCTCTTGCAGACTCAATTTTTTACTCACAGAGCAGGGCACTTTCTACTGCAATGTACAGAGTTTACTAGATACTGTCACCATTACTGTCGGTTTTGCTGGGCTTACAGTCACCCTCATACAATGAATATATTTCCGGGAACCAACTATTTTTACATATGCCTCACTTCAGTTTGTTTGTGCCTATCCAGTTAACAAAAAGGTAAATATATCTGTGTTATCAGCAAGTTTAGCCCTGTTGCCATGGATATATACTGGCAAAATCTTGTGAGAATTTCTATGCTTGTTTCCGTTGACTGCATTAATGAACAGAGCACAAGGAGATCTGTTATCTCATAGATAGGCAATGAACTGGAATTCACCAATATAGTATTTAAGCAATATACCATGACAGGGTGTGGGTGATGCCAGGATTTACCCATGTCTGGTGTGGTTCGATCACGAGGCCGCAGGCTGACTGAGAAAACCACTTCAGAATAGGGTAAATCCTGGCGTCACTCACTCCCTGTTGTGGTATATTGCGATTATACATTGGGAAATTTAATAAAATTAATTTAACAAAAAAGGAAAAACGTTAAGTATTTAGTTGTTTTTTTAGGGTGTTTCTAGAGATATTCTTCTGCAGTACTGTAAATAGTCCTTTGTGGCTAGGTAAATTATGGGTATAGATGTGTTGTGTCCCTCTCTCTCTTCTCACCTTTCTGTGAAGTGAGTTTTAGTTTGTTTTTTAGGTCAGAATTGTTAGTCCCCTCCTGTGTGCATTGCTCAATTTATTTATTTTTTCAGTTTGCAGTGGGAAAGCAAGAGAGACAGCTAGTCTGAAAGCGCCGCCGGTGAGAGAGAGTGGTTGAAAAAGGAGCAACAGAATGGAGAGCAAGCAGAGGTGTTTTGTTGCCAATTTTGTTTTTCAATCCAGGGTGTAGTTGGGAGGCAGCGGTAATTTGTGATTTTGAGATCGAGAGGCATGGTATTCAGATGCTGTAAGGAGCATCACTAACAGCAGGGCTGGGAAACATAAATAGCGAATAACTCTTTTTTGTGGGGGGCTCTCACATTAGAACCAGAGTTCTGCCCCCAAATTATTTTAATTTTTATTCAGTGTGCCTGAGATGCCTGGGGCACCTTCCATGCTGGTTGGTCGAGCAATCAGATTGGCATCTTTACCTCCAGAGTTTGGGAGCCTGTTAAATGTATTTGGGGACGGTTGTCTGCAGTCCGGAAACTCGCACTCCAACAGCAGTTTACTGGTCATCATTTTCGGAAGGACAGGTAAAGAAAACAAAGTTTAGAGGATCGGGAGGCACACACTGTCTGTTAATAATAATAATAATTAAAAAAAAAACCAGCCCAGTGGCGCTGAGGGTTGAGGCGCTGTGCGCCAAACCTCGCTCCATGCTGTCGAACCTCGTTCGGGATCGAGCCCGGGCTGCCAGGGGTCGGCAAGGAGGAGAAGGATTGAGCATCCACTGAACTGCTCTCCTTCTCTGGGGAGGGGGGACTCTGGCAGTCAGAGCTTGCCTGGCCCCTATCAAAGGCTGGGGGCAGGAGCACCAATGCTGCCCAGGGGGATCGGGGAGTGACATAGACGCTAGATGGGGGCACACACAGAAGCGTGCATGGTGACATTGTGTGCATCATTGCATGCACCACCCCTTGGGGGAAGATAAAAAACAGGAAATACAGCTCTTGGAGGATGATGGGGGAGCTTGCAGGCCCCACACCTGGCCAGCCATAGCGCGACACACAGATCCGGTCTCAGTGAGGAAAAGGCCCCCTCCACCGACCCCACCGGGGGGCAATCCCTGGGAGCTAGCACTGGATGGTGGATGCCAGGGTGATGGGTCTGGGGCTCTCCCAGATTGACAGGGCCATTGAGTGGAGGAGCATAAATAATAATTAAAAAAAAAAAAAAAAAAAAAGAAATGACAGAAGTGTACTTTGTTTTATAAGTGATTGTTAAACATCATGGTTTTACTGGCAGCTAAGCCAGAAACAATATGGAGGCTTTTTGAGGGGATTTTCAGGAGTCAGAGGGATTTTAATGGTGGAGGGGTTCCACATGTGGCTGGCTGGTATTTTCCCTGTGGGGTGATGCTACAATTTACAACATGTAAATCGTGCCAGCCAGCCAATCAGACGGGAGCATTTTTGAAACCATTGTGTAATTAAGCAATAATGCTTGACAGGGTGTGGTATATCATGGGATATCATCACGCCTTTGGTGGTTGGGCATGAGGCCACAGGTTGAGTGCATCCAACACCCGAGAAGTAATGATATTGCATGATATACCACACCCTGGAGTGCATTATTGCTGTTATGAACTGGATCCAAATGTGCATTGATATTTTTTTTTTTTAAATACCTTTTGAAAATGTTTTACTATTAGATTTGTAATGTGTAGTCATACTTTTAAAAAACATAGTTCCTTTGGCTGTAAACAGCAGGTGGCACTGTTGTATAGCAGTGTATGTGTAAGCAGTGTGTAGGTGTTCCAGGGTTTCTCTTTGTCTAATGGCGACAGGATGATCCCAGCCAATCTAGTGTGTTGTTGAGCTGCTTTCTCCCATGCCAGTACCAGCTGCCAGTGTTGCTTCAACCATGTAATTTATGAATTTCTGCTGAGCATGACAGAGCATCAGTGGAAAGTCTCTGCGACCAAGATCAGTTAGTTGATGGCTATGGACTGGCGACTTTGAAGATGTGTGGCATTAAGTTTGACAACCCGGGGTGAATACATGCTTTAAATTCATTTTACTGGTGCCGTAGTTAATTAAATGTTGAAGTTGCTGTTAATGTTGCTAGAACTGCTACCGATCTCTGGCAGACAACTGTAGGTATGTTGGGACATGACTGGCAGTTTCTTCACATGGTAGGTGCATGGCTTACTTTTTGTGAGGGCGAGGGTTTGCAGTTTTGAGCCGCAGTTTGTGTGTGATTGATAGGAATGAAACACAGTTTTTTTTTTCAATTGCAGGGTTACTCAGGGTTTATTTATAAAACAGTTATTTGGTGCCAGTATCTCAGGCTGCCGAAAAGGCTACATAATGTTAAAATTATGTGTGGGGGCTCTTGTTGGGACTTGCTTTGTCTCATGGCTGTGGGAAATCAGACATGCGGAGGAGGTTGTGCAGTGAGAAGACTGGTGGCTGGATCTTGTTTGAAGCTGTGAGTATGTTGTCAGATCTCATGGCTTCACTGATGTCTCAGCCAATCAACTTTCTTCATTTTTTTAATTCAGTTCATAATATTCAATTGAAGGCTTTTAATTTCATTGTCAGTTTCCTTCTGGTTAAGCATATGTGACAGGGTTTTATAAGACCCTGCCCTATTTGTTATACAGAGGGAATTAAAAGGAAGCATCTACTTTTCTGTCCTCTTCTAGTCTGTCACTTGTCTATCTCATGCCCGTCTGATTGTACAGTAAAATTGTCTATGTGGAACCTCAGAACTGGCCACTCCAATGGTCCCACAATTTTCCCGTTATCTCCCTTTCTTTACTTACTATTTATGTTCTGTATTTCTCCTCTTGCTTCAGTTAAAACCTTTATGTGAATCTTTATTTGAAACTGTGATCTCTTGGTTTGCAAATGTATATGGTTATATTGCTGAAATGATAGCAGGCTGGAACACAACAGGATTGACCTTGAGAAACCTTTTGACCTTCCACAAGCTTGTTTGCAGAACTGTCAGCAGGAAAACCAGCTCTGGCCAGAATGTCTTAATTGGCTGCACCTCTTGAGAAGACTGGATGTCACAGTAACAAGGTAGAAGCCCCAAAACAGCAGAAGGTGTACTACGACTATGGAGTAAAAGAAAATGTTTTTGAGCCAGGTGAAAAGGTCTTGTTACTGTTACCCACTACAGAAAACAAACTGTTACTGAAGTGGCAAAGGCCTTTGGTTAGATGTGCTGGTCACAGGAAATAAATTGACAACGTTTGGTACATTGTGTGAAAACAGGAGATATAGCTCAACAAGAACAGGATGCAGAATTTAATTGACAGGAGAAAACCTCTTATAAAAAGAGAGCAATGTTTGTTTAGAGAGTTAGAGACAGAATGAGATTTAAATTTAGAGATACCCTCAGATGAAGGACTTGGTTTTATTTGCACTGCCTGTATAAGAGCTATCCTGAACAATTTGTATTTTTTATTTTATTTGTTATTGATATAATTATAAAACACTACTTGCAAATTTAATGACTTCTCCTGGTTTTCCTATGTTTCCTGACCTATGCCTCAACCACAACATTCTTATGCAGGGAGGCTGAACAAGGATTGCTGTTAGCTCCAACCTGCGCACGTGCTCAGCAGTTTGCACCTGTGGTCCCCTCTTGAAGTTCTGCAAGCAGTTACATAGCTTGCCTCTAGAGGTTATACACCACACATGAACCAGATGCTTTATCACAGTCACTGCACAAGATCTGTACCAGAGTTCATACAAGGTTCTACAGGCACCTTACAAAGCACCCACATCATCATATCCATGCACCAGACATGTTCACTGTAAAATGACCACTGAACATCTGTAATGTAGAGATGTAATTTCATGTAATTTCATATAGACTAATTTTTAAGATATTGCCTTGTATCTTACTCAGATTATTTTTATTTCCAGTCTTGTACTCATATCTACACATGTGCTTATATGAAAACATGTTATTTTTGGCTATTTATACTCAGGGCCCCTAGTGCTCCGTGGCAGAATTTTCTGATTTCTTGGCTTCTGCGGCAGCATTTTTTTTATTTCTGTGGCATGATTTATTAATTTCTGTGGCAGAACACAGTCCTGCCATTGGCTAAATATGATGTGTTGTCATCGATGACATCACATGCTAAGCGCAGAGGAGGGGCTTCAGGATAAACGAGATGGGAAAGAAAGCCTGACACGATGGAAAAACTGTATATTTGAATGAAAATTTATGAAAAACAGTGAGTTCTGCTGCACCATATATATTTTGCGGCATGATGTATATTCTGTGGAAAATTCCACAACTGCAGAATCGCAGAATTCCAGGGGCCTTGTCTATACTCTGTAGCTGTGCTTGTTTAGTTATTGTTTTATTTTCTTCTTCTGATGTACTTTTTACCACCACCCAGGCCTATGCCAGAGGAGCATAATGCCTCCCACGGGGTACTCCTGGAGGAGAAGTGCACCAGCAAGCCGCTGCATTGGCAGGGGATTTACAACATACATGGTCTAGTAACATCAGTTCAAGATCTCTCCATGGCAGTCCTAGGTCTCTCTGGGACTGCTGGGAGTTCCTTGGAGTGGTTGGATCTCCTCAGTCATACCATTCTGCAGCAGCAGCCTCTGGTCCTCACCGTCTCTGGTGATAAGACATCAGGACTTCCCTCACAACAGGATCCTCCACCACAATTGTAAGGGATGCCACCCCACCCATTTGTTCTCCAAACTTCTGCCCAGAAGCTTCTCCAAACACTCCCTGGGCATCAGGTTGAACAATTCCTTGAAATGAACCTGGTGAATATTAAAACTAATCCATGTATAGATTCTGTTGTTGGTCTCAGTTTTAGTTAGAGTCCTCTTCCTAGAGCAGCAGAGCAGCCTTCCCTCTCTCTATGTTTTTATATTTATCACATATCCAGTTATTTGCCTGCACCAGTACAGGAGGAGCATAGATGTGTGGCAGGACTAGCCCCCACATGAACACCAGAGCAGGCTCCAGCTGCTTCTCTGAAGCTAGCCCTATAGTTTGGAACAACCTGTCTATTAACCTGTGCCCAGTCCAGGACCCCCCACCAAATACCCTATATGCAGATGGCACAGTCTGCACTGCTCATAGCCTAGGTAATGATATGCCTGAGCAAGTTCGGGAACCCTATGGTATGGGTGATTATGCTCTAGATTGACATGATATGCTTGATGCAATTGAGGTCATCAATCCATGTGAGACGTAACTGGAAAGTAACTGTAATCTGTTACTGTGTAACAGAGTGCCTCTAGCCTTGTGAGGGATAAGAGATATGTTAAATATTGTTGAAATTGTACTGTAAGCATGTGTTTGTTCTCAAGTTATAGTATATAAACTGTATCTTCTCCAAGCTGCAACCAGATCCCACTGATATTGGAAACCACTTCAGATCAGTCACTGGCTCAACGATATATAGTTCTGCATGAATAAAAATTATTTATATATCTTTTTTATTTGTATGCTATTTTTAAGAATTCAGAAAAAAAAATGAAAATTTGTACATAGTAATATTTTTCCATTTTCATGTTTTATAAATAATTTTAACTAAAATCTGCTTGTGTCGGTCCTGTTTAACTTCTCATACACCATCTACACTGTTACAATGTTTTAAGTCACCTTTCCAAAGGTTAATGGACTTCTACTGCTCCTAGCTGCTTGCATGAGATATAATTGCTGCCCAGTTATTGACAGACAGATTGCTGTAGTTTGCTATATTACATGCTAAATATATGGGCTTCCATTTTTATAGCTTTTCTACGTGGAAGTTTGTTTTTTGTTTGGAACTGTTCACTGAATCTGAATGCGTTACTGTGTAGTGGCACGGCTGTTCAGCAATTAACTGTTACTATCTGATGTATCAGATCTGTAATGGACTTTTGTGACTGATAGTACCACTAGATAGTAGCTTGCTTTGTATGGGGCAACCATGGTTTATATTTCTTAAAAATGATATGTGTTAGCCGTCCTGTGGCACAGAGGGTTGAGAAGCTGGATGCCTTACCTTGTGCTACGCTGGTGACCCGGGTTCAGGAATGAACTCGGGTTGTTGGGGTGCCAGTGGGGGGGGGGCAGAGCAGGATTGAGCATGCCAGCAGGCAGCTCTCTTCTTCTGAGGGTGATGAGGGTGATGAGGGCAGGTTGGTGGCCACCTCTAGTTCTGCTCCCACCGGGTGGAGGTCCGGTGGGTAGTGTAGGTGAAGAGTGGGCAGCAAAAGTATCGGGAGGTGGAAGGGGCTGAGCTGGTGCCACAGGGTGAGAAGCACGCCTTCACATGCTCAACAGCCATGTGCCAGGGCCTCAGGGGATGAAGGGGAGAAAACCTTAAAAATACCGATGTGTCCCCATTGCCAGTTAGTGAGAGGAGGTGATGGGGGACCAAAAAGCTTAAAATAAAAAAATTATTTGTGTACAGATGCTGTGCAGCTTAACTATTTATTTTGCAATTGTTTTTAAAGTAGAAATAATAATACATCTATATCAGCATGCACACTTTGACAGACCAGTAGCTTGCTTCCAGGGTGGCCCTGCAGGCCACTCATGAAGGAGTACATTATCACATGAACTGTGTCTGGTCAGTGTGTCACTCACGAAATAGCTACATCATCACGTGAACTATGCCTGATCAGTGGGTCACTCATGAAAGAGCTGCATCATTACATGATCTGCGCCTGATCAGTGGTCACTCATAAAGCAGCTGTATCATCATGTAAACTGTGCCTGACCAGTGGGTAATTCACAAAGCAGCTGAATCAACACGTGAACTATGCCTGAGCAGTGAGTCACTCACAAAACAGCTGCATCTTCACATGAACTGTGCCTGACCAGTGGGACACTCATAAAGCAGCTGCATCACCACATGAAATGTGCCTGACCAGTGGGACAGTCATAAAGCAGCTGCATCATCACATGAACTGTGTCTGACCAGTGGGACACTCATAAAGCAGCTGCATCACCACATGAACTGTGCCTGACCAGTGGGTCACTCAAGAAGCAGCTACATCATCACATGAACTGTGTCTGACCAGTGGGTCACTTACGAAGCAGCTGCATCATCACGTGAACTGTGCCTGACCAGTGGGTCACTCACAAAGCAGTTGCATCATCACGTGAACTGTGCCTGAGTGGTGGGTCACTTATAAAGCAGCTGCATCATCACGTGAACTGTGCCTGACCAGTGGGTCACTCACAAAGCAGCTGCATCATCATGTGAACTGTGCTTGAGCAGTGGGACACTCATGAAGCAGCTGCATCTTAATGTAAACTGTGTCTGACCAATGGGTCACTCATGAAGCAGCTGCATCATCACGTGAACTGTGTCGGGCCCGTGGGTCACTCACAAAATAAATGCATCATCATGTGAACTGTGCTTGAGCAGTGGGACACTCATGAAGCAGCTGCATCTTAATGTAAACTGTGTCTGACCAATGGATCACTCATGAAGCAGCTGCATCATCACGTGAACTGTGTCTGACTAGTGGGACACCCATCATCATGTGAACCGTGTCTGAGTAGTGGGTCACTCACAAAGCAGCTGCATCATCACGTGAACTGTGCCTGAGCAGTGGGTCAATCACGAAGCAGCTGCATTATCACGTGAACTGTGCCTGACCAGTGGGACACCCATCATCATGTGAACCGTGTCTGAGTAGTGGGTCACTCACAAAGCAGCTGCAGCATCACCTGAACTGTGCCTGACCAGTGGGTCACTCAAGAAGCTGCTACATCATCATGTGAACTGTCTGACCAGTGGATCACTTATGAAGCAGCTGCATCATCACATGAACTGTGCCTGAGTAGTGGGACACTCACAAAGTAACTGCATCATAATGTGAACTTTGCCTGACCACTGGGTCACTCATGAAGCAACTGCATCATCATGTGAAATATGCATGACCACTGGGTCACTCATGAAGCAGCTGCATCATAAAGTGATCTGTGCCTGCCCAGTGGGTCACTCAAGAAGCAGCTGCATCATCACATGAACAGTGTCTGGTCAGTAGGTTACTCACAAAGCAGCTAGATCATTACGTTAACTGCGTCTGATCATTGGGTCACTCATGAAGCAGCTGCATCATCATGTGAACTGTGCCTGAGTGGTGGGTCACTCACAAAGCAGCTGCATCATCATGTGAAATGTGCCTGACCAGTGGGTCACTCACAAAGCAGCTGCATCATCACGTGAACTGTGCCTGACCAGTGGGTCACTCACAAAGCAGCTGCATCATCATGTGAACTGTGTCTGACCAGTGGGACACTCATAAAGCAGCTGCATCATCACATGAACTGTGCCTGACCAGTGGGTCACTCATGAAGCAGCTGCATCATCACATGAACTGAGCCTGGGCAGTGGGTCACTCAAGAAGCAGCTACATCATCACATGAACTGTGTCTGACCAGTGGGTCACTTACAAAGCAGATGCATCATCACATGAACTGAGCCTGGCCAGTGGGTCACTCAAGAAGCAGCTACATCATCATGTGAACTATGCCTGACCATTGGGTAACTTAAGAAGCAACTTCATCATCACGTGAACTGTGCCTGACCAGTGGGTCACTCACAAAGCAGCTGCATCATCATGTGAACTGTGCTTGAGCAGTGGGACACTCATGAAGCAGCTGCATCTTAATGTAAACTGTGTCTGACCAATGGGTCACTCATGAAGCAGCTGCATCATCACGTGAACTGTGTCGGGCCCGTGGGTCACTCACAAAATAAATGCATTATCATGTGAACTGTGCCTGATCAGTGGGACACTCATGAAGCAGCTACATCTTACATGAACTGTGTCTGACCAATGGATCACTCATGAAGCAGCTGCATCATCACGTGAACTGTGCCTGACCAGTGGGTCACTCAAGAAGCAGCTGCATCATCATGTGAACTGTGCCTGACCAGTGGGTCACTCAAGAAGCAGCTGCATCATCACATGAACTGTGCCTGCCCAGTGGGTCACTCAAGAAGCAGCTGCATCATCACATGAACTGTGCCTGACGAGTGGGTCACTTATGAAGCAGCTGCATCATCACATGAACAGTGTCTGGTCAGTAGGTTACTCACAAAGCAGCTACATCATTACGTGAACTGCGTCTGATCATTGGGTCACTCAAGAAGCAGCTGCATTATCACGTGAACTGTACCTGACCAGTGGGACACCCATCATCATGTGAACCGTGTCTGAGTAGTGGGTCACTCACAAAGCAGCTGCAGCATCACCTGAACTGTGCCTGACCAGTGGGTCACTCAAGAAGCTGCTACATCATCATGTGAACTGTCTGACCAGTGGATCACTTATGAAGCAGCTGCATCATCACATGAACTGTGCCTGAGTAGTGGGACACTGACAAAGTAACTGCATCATAATGTGAACTTTGCCTGACCACTGGGTCACTCATGAAGCAACTGCATCATCATGTGAAATATGCATGACCACTGGGTCACTCATGAAGCAGCTGCATCATAAAGTGATCTGTGCCGGACCAGTGGGTCACTCACAAAGCAGCTACATCATTACGTGAACTGCGTCTGATCATTGGGTCACTCATGAAGCAGCTGCATCATCATGTGAACTGTGCCTGAGTGGTGGGTCACTCACAAAGTGGCTGCATCATCATGTGAAATGTGCCTGACCAGTGGGTCACTCACAAAGCAGCTGCATCATCATGTGAACTGTGTCTGACCAGTGGGACACTCATAAAGCAGCTGCATCATCACATGAACTGTGCCTGACCAGTGGGTCACTCATGAAGCAGCTGCATCATCACGTGAACTGTGTCTGACCAGTGGGTCACTTACAAAGCAGGTGCATCATCACATGAACTGAGCCTGGGCAGTGGGTCACTCAAGAAGCAGCTACATCATCACATGAACTGTGTCTGACCAGTGGGTCACTTACAAAGCAGATGCATCATCACATGAACTGAGCCTGGCCAGTGGGTCACTCAAGAAGCAGCTACATCATCACGTGAACTGTGCCTGACAAGTGGGTCACATACGAAGCAGCTGCATCATCACGTGAACTGTGTCTGACCAGTGGGACACTCATAAAGCAGCTGCATCATCACATGAACTGTGCCTGACCAGTGGGACACTCATAAAGCAGCTGCATCACCACATGAAATGTGCCTGACCAGTGGATCACTCAAGAAGCAGCTGCATCATCACGTGAACTGTGCCTGACCAGTGGGTCACTCACAAAGCAGTTGCATCATCACATGAACTGTGCCTGAGTCGTGGGTCACTTATAAAGCAGCTTCATCATCACGTGAACTGTGCCTGACCAGTGGGTCACTCAAGAAGCAGCTACATCATCACGTGAACTGTGCCTGACAAGTGGGTCACATACGAAGCAGCTGCATCATCACGTGAACTGTGTCTGACCAGTGGGACACTCATAAAGCAGCTGCATCATCACATGAACTGTGCCTGACCAGTGGGACAATCATAACGCAGCTGCATCACCACATGAACTGTGCCTGACCAGTGGGTCACTCAAGAAGCAGCTGCATCATCACGTGAACTGTGCCTGACCAGTGGGTCACTCACAAAGCAGTTGCATCATCACGTGAACTGTGCCTGAGTCGTGGGTCACTTATAAAGCAGCTGCATCATCACGTGAACTGTGCCTGACCAGTGGGTCACTCACAAAGCAGTTGCATCATCACGTGAACTGTGCCCGAGTGGTGGGTCACTTATAAAGCAGCTGCATCATCATGTGAACCGTGTCTGAGTAGTGGGTCACTCACAAAGCAGCTGCAGCATCACCTGAACTGTGCCTGACCAGTGGGTCACTCAAGAAGCTGCTACATCATCATGTGAACTGTCTGACCAGTGGATCACTTATGAAGCAGCTGCATCATCACATGAACTGTGCCTGAGTAGTGGGACACTCACAAAGCAACTGCATCATAATGTGAACTTTGCCTGACCACTGGGTCACTCATGAAGCAACTGCATCATCATGTGAACTGTGCATGACCACTGGGTCACCCATGAAGCTGCTGCATCATAAAATGATCTTTGCCTGACCAGTGGGTCACCATGAAGCAACTGCATCATCATGTGAACTGTGCCTGACCACTGGGTCACTCATGAAGCTGCTGCATCATCACAATAACTGTGCCTCATTATTGGGTCACTCATGAAGCAGCTGCATCATAAAGTGATCTGTGCCTGACCAGTGGGTCACTCATGAAGTAGCTGCATCATCATGTGAACTGTGTTTGACCACTGGGACACTCATAAAGCAACTGCATCATAACATGAGCTTTGACTGACCACTGGGTCACTCACAAAGCAGTTGCATCATCACGTGAACTGTGCCTGAGTCGTGGGTCACTTATAAAGCAGCTGCATCATCACGTGAACTGTGCCTGACCAGTGGGTCACCACAAAGCAGTTGCATCATCACGTGAACTGTGCCCGAGTGGTGGGTCACTTATAAAGCAGCTGCATCATCACGTGAACTGTGCCTGACCAGTGGGTCACTCACAAAGCAGTTGCATCATCACATGAACTGTGCCTGAGTGGTGGGTCACTTATAAAGCAGCTGCATCATCACGTGAACTGTGCCTGACCAGTGGGTCACATACGAAGCAGCTGCATCATCACATGAACTGTGTCTGACTAGTGGGACACTCAAGGAGCAGCTGCATCATCACATGAACTGTGCCTGAGCAGTGGGACACTCAAGAAGCAGCTGCATCATCACATGAACTGTGCCTGAGCAGTGGGACACTCACAAAACAAAAGCATTATCACATGAACTGTGCCTGACCATTGGGTCACTTAAGAAACAACTTCATCATCACGTGAACTGTGCCTGACCAATGGGCCACTCATGAAGCAGCTGCATCATCACGTGAACTGTGCCTGACCAGTGGGTCACTCACGATGCAGCTGCATCATCATGTGAACTGTGCTTGAGCAGTGGGACACTCATGAAGCAGCTGCATCTTAATGTAAACTGTGTCTGACTAATGGGTCACTCAAGCATCACCTGCGTCATCACGTGAACTGTGTCTGACTAGTGGGTCAATCACAAAGCAGCTGCATCATCACGTGAACTGTGTCGGGCCCGTGGGTCACTCACAAAATAAATGCATTATCATGTGAGCTGTTCCTGATCAGTGGGACACTCATGAAGCAGCTGCATCTTAATGTAAACTGTGTCTGACCAATGGATCACTCATGAAGCAGCTGCATCATTACGTGAACTGTGTCTGACTAGTGGGTCAATCATGAAGCAGCTGCATCATCACGTGAACTGTGCCTGAGCAGTGGGTCACTCAAGAAGCAGCTGCATCATTACGTGAACTGTGTCTGACCAGTGGGACACCCATCATCATGTGAACCGTGTCTGAGTAGTGGGTCACTCACAAAGCAGCTGCAGCATCACCTGAACTGTGCCTGACCAGTGGGTCACTCAAGAAGCTGCTACATCATCATGTGAACTGTCTGACCAGTGGATCACTTATGAAGCAGCTGCATCATCACATGAACTGTGCCTGAGTAGTGGGACACTCACAAAGCAACTGCATCATAATGTGAACTTTGCCTGACCACTGGGTCACTCATGAAGCAACTGCATCATCATGTGAACTGTGCATGACCACTGGGTCACTCATGAAGCTGCTGCATCATAAAGTGATCTTTGCCTGACCAGTGGGTCACTCATGAAGCAACTGCATCATCATGTGAACTGTGCCTGACCACTGGGTCACTCATGAAGCTGCTGCATCATCACAAGAACTGTGCCTCATCATTGGGTCACTCATGAAGCAGCTGCATCATAAAGTGATCTGTGCCTGACCAGTGGGTCACTCATGAAGTAGCTGCATCATCATGTGAACTGTGTTTGACCACTGGGACACTCATAAAGCAACTGCATCATAACATGAGCTTTGACTGACCACTGGGTCACTCATGAAGCAACTGCATCATCACATGAACTGTGCCTGACCAGTGAGTCACTCATAAAGTAACTGCATCATCAACGTGAACCGTGTCTAACCACTAGGTCACTCACAAAGCAGCTGCATCATCACGTGAACTGTGCCTGACCAGTGGGTCACTCACAAAGCAGCTGCATCATCACGTGAACTGTGCCTAACCATTGGATCACTCACTAAGCAGCAGCATCATCATGTGCACTGAATCAGACCTATTGCTCACTTCATGAGTACTCATAAAGCAGGGATCAGCCCCCTGCTCAATGCCTTGAACAGGAACGACACCTCGGCAATTTATGTGGTCCCTGCTTCTCCGGGCACTCCAGCTCAACAGCCTGTAGTCTCGATTTCATCCTGCCTGTGTCCAGTATTGGGTATCATGAGTAAACCTCAGGGTAGCTCCCCTGCAATAACAGCTAAATCTAAAAGTGTTGTCATCTGATTGTCATGCTGCCTTTTCATTCACGAACTGAGCCCTCTGGCTCTGGATTACAAATAGTGTGTGTTGTGCATGTTGCTTTCTTCCATCACAGGGTCCCAAGCAGCTGCAACGTTCCTGGCTAGCCCACCATTTTCCTACCTGGCTACCCAGAATGTGTGACTGTGAAGGGACTCTGAACTGCATGCATAACTGTCTGATTACTATAGCTTTTAAGCAAATCAACCTGATTATGTCCCTCCCTTGTTCAAGGCCCCTGAATAAATCAGATTTAATTTTGTTTGCCTTTAACCTGACTGTGGTTCCAGTTTGTGCCAAAAGTATTGTACTGTTACTATTTGCTGTGCTTAACCTTGTTTACAGAGGGTCCCCAGGGTCAAGCTAGAGGAACCAGCCCTGGTGGTAAGTGCAAACAGTGTGGGTAATTGCCTGGTGAATAAGGGTCATTGTGAAAGTAATTATTGTATATTGTTCAGGCCACTAAAAGGGAAAGAGGGGAGTTACAGTGTCCCGGAGGGCTGTGCCCAGATTAGCTTGACCACTAACAACCCTGACCTCTGGGTGGAGGCACCTGTTTCATTACCCAGGCCCCTTAACCTGCTACTAGCCAAGCAGGCAGGGGTAGTAGCCCTTGGGATAGCGCCACCTAGGGGTTACATATCTCGTGAAAATGGGTTTACTAATCATGAAAACAGGTTTACAAGTGATGAGAACAGGCCCTGTTTTTGTGATAAAACCTAATTTCATTGATATTTTAAAAAAATATTTTTATATAATTCTTTTTGTTTGAAACATTCATGACATTTCAATAAATGTGAGTACATTGTTTAAGCATTGCAAGTAATTGTTCTGTGTATAGATTTTCTATAGCTCAGTAAATTTTGTAACTCTTTTTTTTTTAAACAGTTAAAGAATAAATCTCACGCCCCACTCTATCGACCACACATTTCAGACTACAGCTCCAAGCTTGTTTTGTTTTGCTGTGCAGAGTTTTCTCTTCTTTTACCCACTTTCATGACTGTTAAGATTTCTAAAAATGGGTTTGGTAGGCCGGCCTGATGGTGCTGAGGGTTAAGGCACTGGACGCCACACCTCGCGCCACACTGGCGACCTGGGTTTGAGAACGAGCCCGGGTCATCGGGGGTCGGCGGGGGGGGGAGGAGAAGGATTGAGTGTCGATGATCTGCTCTCCTTCTCCAGGGTGGGGGGTGCGCAGCTGCCAGTGCGTTGGTGGCCTCTAGTGGAGGCTGGGGGTGATACAGCGGCACAGGCAAAACCTAAGAGGACATGTTGGGGCGCGGCTTCTGGAGGAGCACACGCGGAAGCATGCACACTCCGTCCATTGGCATCATTGCATGCCTCACATGCAAGGGGGACCAGAATAGGGAAAAATGGCACTGGTCGCGGAGGCTTGATGGCCGTCTCCGTGGGGGGGCACCCAGCTCCGAGGGCATCACGGCACTTTACTGGATCTGGTCCTGGTGGATGAGTGGGTGAGGCTCTCCACCATCCCGCTGTGGAGGGCAAGCCATGGGGGTAGAAGCTGCCGGCCGAATAGGAGCTGGGGTCCTTGGGACCGTGGCAGGAGGACTTAAGATGCTGGAATGCAGGTAGGCAGACCGGGGCCAAGGGAGAAAAAGGACTAGCAAAAAAATAAATAAAAATGGGTTTGATTGTCATGAAAACTGGTTTACGAGTGAGGAAAACAGGCCCTGTTTTTATGACACTTGACTACCTAATTGCAACAACATTTTAAAAACGATTGCTTTTTCAAATGTTCTTTATTGAATTTTCCCACTCATGCTTCACAATTATGCAGGTTGTCTCTGAGAATTGATGTACAATTTAATTAAAAATACAGTGATGAGCAACACTGTCACAAACATTGAACAGAAAATAAAAAACACATCCAGAAACATACAGTTGTCTGCTGAACCTTTTTCCTAGTCAGTCTACAGTTAATTTTCTAACTCTCATGGTATGACCAGTGTACTATTGCACTTACCTGGTCATTCCCCATATTCCCCAATGTTCCTCTACTGGACATACTGTGGTTGTACAATCTGCTGATGCCTTTCTGCATATTCTTCACGTGGTGCCATATTTTTTTCAAATGCCTGGGGTCTCTGGTTCTGTGTATTATTTTTTCCATAGCCATTTTGTCAGATATGGCTGTACACCAGGTCTCAAATGTAGGATTCAAGGATTCAAGATTAGTTTATTGTATAACAGGTTATATCATTACAAAAATATTAAAATCATGTTAGATATCTGAATAAATATTGTACATCCTAAATAAATCTTTGCACCATTCATCAACCATTACTGTGATAGCCTAAACCATTATTTTGGCTCAATAATAGTAGTAATCCTACATGTTATATTTGAGACACTCAAGTTTATATTAAAACAGCCGGCCTGGTGGTGCTGAGGGTTGAGGTGCTGGATACCACACCTTGTGCCACGCCGGTGACCTGGGTTCGGGAATGAGCCAGGGTCATCAGAGGTCAGCTGAGGGGGAGGGAGAGGAATTGAGTGGCTGCTGGCAGGCTGCCCTCTGCCTTGGGAGGGAGGAACAGGTGGAGGCTGGGGTGGATGCATTGCTCCAGGGACCATAGAGGCTAGGTGGAGGGAGGGTTGAGGAGACCACTCAGGAGCTGTGGTGTGCATGTGCACCTCCACGAGCATGCATCGCCACTTCTGGGGTCTCGGGTGTAGGACTCACCAGTGTACAAATGCAGGAAGAATCAGGGGCCACCTGGGATAAAGCCTCTGGTCCAGCTCTGGGGATCTGCTGGGGCACGCATGGCACCACCAGATCCCGAAGGACCCCGAGACCGGTAGGGTTGGCAGACAGTGACAGGTAGGCCTGCCGAAGGAGGATAAACACAGTCGTAAAAAAAAAAAAAGGTTACATTAAAACATCCAGAGATTTATATTGTTCTTCCATTTTTATTATAGATTGAAGGAGTGCTCCCAACCAATCAGAGCGCTCCTTTCCTCTGTGCATGAGATACACTTATTCTGTGCAGAGCATCTCGGTGCAGATGCCCTGGAAATGGGCCTATTCCAGGAAAAAGTTTTTAAAATATATTTTTGATTGCTCTTGATCAATAATATATTAATATGACCCCCATCACCACTTGTTCCTGTATTACAGAGGTTTCACTTGCCTTCAGCTTGAGCCACAACAGCTTCACTTCGCTGTTCTCGCTTCAGCCGAAGGTGCGTGAAACCACTCTTATTCAGCAATGAGTGACTGCGGGGGATGGATTAACATATAAATGAAGTTTCTGTGTTTCTACCATTTTGAGAAATAATACGATACTTTCCAGTACTTTTACACATATACCGTTAATTATTGTGGGTTTGCATTTAATTGCCTCAATACACCCCCAATAATCTCTCTCTCAGTGTTTTGTAAAGTGGGCAGAGAATCAATAGATGAGTAATATTATCTTCTCCCAAATTACAATGACATCTGACATTGGAGCGCCCACTGTTTTTTTTTGGTGATGTATCCAAATCGTTCACGCATATAATACTCAAACCTATATTTGGTAAAAAGCTTTCTATGATAAAGGTGTTTTAAGAGTAAGAAATATTTTTCCAGTTTAACACGTTGTTTATTTTTTTGTTAGCCACTGGTTTGTTTTACAGTGGGCACATTTTTCCATTTCCTTTTGTCGAAAAATGTCTATTATTCTGTTTTTAATTTGCATTTGTACTTCACTACAGGGTCTTCTCAATGTGTCAGAAATACATTGCAATAAGCCATATGGCTCGATCAAATTTTCGACCACTTTAATTATTGGAAAAATGATTTTATTTTCTTGATATTTCAATGCCTGCTGTAGGCATTTTCTTGTGAGTCTGTGTTCCTGCATAAGATATAAAGTACTTTAATCCAATATGAAATAACTCTTGCTTGGACCAAACATTCTTATGGTAACTGCCCTATCTCTGCATGGATCGGTGCTGAGGGGGCTCACTGTGGTAGACCCAATAATCGTCTATAATAAGAATTGATGAGTTTCTCTACCTTGGTTATCTAATTAACTTCCCATACTTCTGCATCATATAATATTTGGGCCCTGGTTTTAGCATTAATAACCTTCAAGGAGCCTCTAATTGAGCTCCCACCGTGTTTATGCACAAAGCTAGATATGGCTGGCAAGAATTTTTTTGTTTTGATTTCTAGTTTTTTTATGTGATTATTCCAAGAGAGATTTTCAGACATGGCTATTCCTAACCTGACCTGTTCTAGTGTAGATTTCCCTGTGTTAAGTGTGTAACCTTTCCTTCTGTTGTTCCTCAAAAAACATTAATTTGGTTTCTTCATAAATTATTTGGAGAGAGGTGTCATAGCACTCCTGATGGAGTTCACACTACATTCTTCTCATTCATTGGAAACTAGTGGAGATAAGGAGCACGTCATCGGTGAACACCAAATACGGGGAACAGCACTCTCCTGTCCTTGGCATGTGAAAATCAGGTTTATATAGTGTGGTCAAAACATTGTTAAGGGATAGATTGAAGATGATAGGCGACAAGACACAGCCTTGTCTTAGCCCGCTATTCCCCTCAAACTTTTGTGTTTTATCTCCTCTAGTATTGTGTCTTATTTGAATTTTATTGTTTTTATATAATGTAATCAAAAGTCCCACCATAGCTCTGTCCATACCTGTTTTGTCCAAAGTGTTCCAGAGCAGAGTTCTACTAATGCTGTCAAAGGCAGTTTTTATGCCTGTGAATACATAAAAAAGGTTTAGGCCGCTGACCACAGTCTATTTGTGGATTAGATGTGACAGTGTAATGTAAGGAGAACTACCAATTTCTAATTGGATAAAATTTACAGTTTTGCAGTCAGTATGCAAAAACTAGCTGACTTCCATTGACCGGCCTGTAGCCCTTCCACTTCTGACCAGTTGCCCAACAGAACCGGACTGGGTGTAATGTCTGTCTGTTTTGTGAGCATTTCTGTTAAGGCTAGTTCAATACACTGTCAGTAGGTTAATAGGCTTGGGCAGCCATGCATCATATGTAAGGCTGTAAGTTTTTCATGCTAAAAAATGCAATTTTTCACGGCAGCTGCACGGCAGAAATTCACTGCTTTTATGGAATACACAACTAGATCTGTTATACTCAGAGGCAATGATTTTTAATGTATATAAAATCAAAACATCAGCTCTAAAATTCAGCATGCATTTAGTGGTAAAACAAAATGAAATGCAATAAATATCATAAAAATGTAATAAAATGCTTAATGAAACTGCCAGTTAATTTTGATGCAGCATTGAATACATTTGCAAGTTATCTGGTTTGATGCTACATCTGTTGTCTTGGAGCATCGCACTGTAGTGAGAGAAGGATCTCTCTACACTAGCACTATGTACTGGCATGCTGAGGCAGGAGATGGCAGTACCTGACAGATCTGGGAATCGATCTTTGCAGTTCAGTCAGTACTTGAGGACATCCCTGTCGTTTGAGTTTATGGTGTTGCATTGGTTTCAGTAATGTATGTTCGTAGTGCTGCTTTTGCTTGTGAATTGTCCTTAAACCAGGAATGCTGTTGCTTATTTCAGTTTCTGTCACTGTAACAGTTGCAAGCCTTGATGGATTAAAAAAGCATAGTGCAGCAAAGAATTTTGCGGCATATTGATGGTACCTGCCACATTCTGTTATGTACTCTTATTTTTTTTGCACATGCTGACAGTATAGGTCTGGTTGCAAAATGGTTAGCAGCTTCAGATTTTACATCAAGAAATGTTGCAAAGTCCATTAATTCATTGTATACTAGGTGTGCTCCTACATCGTTTCCCTCATATTTCTGCAACATCTGGACTGGGGGGGTGCATTTGCAACAATTTCGTGTATGCCTGTGCGAACAATTTCAGACGCTGCCATTGTGACAACTTCTTTGATACTGCACTCTCATCCTTAAAATATTCTCCATACTCCTCCAGGTGGACAGCGTGGTAAAATACTGCTTGGAACCATTTGTTCCACCTTGCTATTATGGATATTGGAGGCAAAGCATTAGAGAATCCCTTTGCTGCTAAATATTGCTTAAACCTTGCTCTTCTAGCTGGACACGCAGTAAATGATTTCTTAACAGCCACCACAAAATTGTTAACTGCTGGGTAGTTCTTGCGCCAAATGTCACCAAGCAAATTCAGTAACTGAGCAGTGCAGGTAACATGAACCCCATTTAAAATCACATGCTTGAGGCTCTGATCCCAACATTTGTTCATATACATCGCGTTGTCTGTTACAAACACTGCAACATCTGCATAAGGTCTTTCGTATTTCTGTAGGCAATTTAGAACAGCCTGGGATACTGTTTTAATGTCTGTTGCTTCAAGTACTGTGCAGTCCAACAACACTGGCTCTAATTTTGTTAGATTTGTAGATTGCTCAGCGCTGTTGTGAATAGATGGAATACCCGCAATACTGAGAATGTAACGATCTTCTATGTTAGTAGTCTCGTCACACACCATCGAAACAGACACAGCATCTAAAACTTTTTTTTCACTTCTGCCACATGAAATGTGTAAACCTTTGGCAAATATTCAGTCCTTAGCCACTGGGAAGACGGTATGACACAGGCTGACTTTAAATTATCCTGTAGCTAGCTGTGTAGGACTGGGTTATCAGGAGCATTTAGTGGAATGTTTGCTGCAGTAAATGACTCCACAAGGTTAAATGAAGATACATTTTTTGCTTTCTTGGTGTGCAGCTTTCATAGCGAACAGCTCTTGAACTGTGACTTGCTTCTCCACTACTGTGGTCAATTTCTTGCCCAGTTTTCTCTTTTTCGCAATTTGGGAAGATGACTCTAAGAGTCTAACGCATATGGCTTTTTGTTTGTGGTCTACTGGAACATTGCAGCAAGTACAGAACATTACATTGCCGGAAACATGAAATATCCCTTTTTTTGTACTGCTTGCAGCATTGTCTGGGATAGACATTGCCTGTTTTGGAGGCAGATAGAGGTCTCTGTGGCATAAACATTGGTGCTGCTATTAAATGTATTCTCCAGCAGTTACTGCTGTACACATTCATCTAAGCTATTTCAAAGCCTTGGGGGTAACTGTTTTATTGATTGATTAACCTGTTTCTTGATTACTGCAATATCACAAGTGGCAGGTTTCTAATTTAATTTATTGACAGATTAGGTTACATCAAAGGCGATGCAATTGACTAGCTCGCAACTTGCAAATAACTGGCAATTTTAATGTTCCTGAACCTCGCAACACACACAAAGCAGTTAACTAGTGTTATTAGCAAATTAAAGAAGTGGATTTCTTCAGAAAAACCTGTATTTAAAAAAATATATATATATCAATGAATGAAACTTCGTTGATATTTTACAACTTATTGAATATTTCATGGCAAGGTCCTACTTTCATGGTAATTGTGAAATCCGTGCATTGCATGAAAAACCTTGCAGCCTTAATCATATGACAAGCACCTGCCTCCTCATAAGAGTATCTAGGGCATCTCCCTTCATAGTAATTAGCAAATTTCTTAATCCTGGCCAAGGTATAGTATGCCCTTTGAGTGGTCATGAAGTGTATTTTTTTAAATTTTTTTTTATTTATTCAATCTTGGAATTACAATTACCTTTTGAGCTGGGAGCTCATTTACAAAGGTTCCATGTCCAGTTCAGTACAAAAGAAAAGAAAATACATGTCATATAAATACGACTGGGACTAAACAACATATCATACAAATATAATTGGGACTACAACATGTGACACTCACATAAGGAGAGTAAAACAAGTCTTAACAAATAACATCATAGGTACTAATAAAATAGGATTACAATAATGCCAAAGCAGTCAGTGACTTGACTTTCTACTACTTTATATCGAAGCATGGTGGAGAGAGGAGCAAGGAAGCAACCAAGAAGGCATTGTCAAGATTAGGGTTGGGGGGGATGGGTGGTACATATAAGGGTGAGGGGTAGAGGATGATGGGTAAAAGGTGAGGTGGGGAAGAAGGGGAGGGTAATGGGACAGGGAAGGGGAGAGGGAGTGTAAGGCAGCAGGAAGAGGTAGAGTGGAGAGGAAGAGGAGGGTAGTGGGACGGGAATAAGTAACAAGTAAGGTAGGGAGAGAAGGTGGTAGGGAGGGGTATGGGGGTAGGCTAAAGGGCAGATTATTAAGTTTTACTCTGCATCAGCAAACACCATCCCTCTTCCGTTAGTTCTCCTGAATCCTCTGGCATTATTCTCATCCCTAGCTTGTCCTGCCATTTAAAAACTATTTTTTTTTTATAATTATTCTGATCACTACACAGCTTTTAGACTTTAGCGATAGGACATTTTTACAACTGCAGTGGGCTGAGCCCTGCTGCCGATTTGAGATCACAGAGAAAAAGGAGCTGACCAGATATCGTCCACTCCTTTTTTCTTTGAAGTTCCAGTAGTGGAGGCGGATGCATGTCCACCACACTACTTTGTTTGGTGGCTGGAACATGGTACTGTCTACTGTGTCCAATATGGGCGCTGTTGCTATCTGCGCATGTGCGGGAACTCGCACATGCACAGATAATTCCAGTGGCCATCTTGGGCATGGCGGGCTCTGTCACCGGCTGTCCGCAGTGTCCAATATTGCTGCCGGAGTTATCTATGCATGCGCGGGAACTCGCTCAAACGCAGTAAGCACCAGCAGCAATATTGGACACTGTGGACAGCTGGCTGCGCTCCAGAGTTGCCAAGCCCTGTCAGCTGCAGCCGTGCTGCCTCTGGCTAGAGTTTGTTTGTTTTAGGTGCACAAAGTTTTCCCTTTTTTACCCACTTTCTTGACTGATAAGACTCGCAAAATTGTAAGTCTTATCCTCACAAGTAGAGTTAGAGTGATGAAAATGATGTACATCAGTTTTATAAAATCACCATACGAAAAATGTGTGAAAAAATGAACTGTGCATGAATAAAGTAGTAATTTATTTTCTGAATAATCTAGAATCTACAGGTTTCTCAGTAAATGCACATAGTAAAGAATTATACTTGGGCCAAACTGTCAGCCATTAATGTGCTATCTGAGAGCTAAAAAGTCTTAAAAATGATATTTTTGCACATTTTGTATTTTCTAGAACTTTTAAACCACGCAAACAACTATTACCAAGTTTACTGGAACTAGAGAACTACCATGTTTTAAGTTGTTTCATCCAGGGATAGCCAATGTATTAAGGTGCAGAAATTAGGGTTTAACACAGAACAGCATTTGTAACCTAACTATACTGGAACTACTGCGCCATAAAAATCTATTAATTGGGACAACTACATCAGTGCACACATTAGGGTTTTTAAATAAATCCACAAATGTAAGAAAATGAACATTAGGGTTTTTTGAACTCAAACTCCTCCCACCCCATCCACCAACCCCGGAACCCACCAAATTGAATGTCAAAGCATAACCCAGATTTCAAACATATGTTTTAACATCACAAATAAATAACCTAGTTCAAGGAACACAATTACTGTACACTCCATGACAAACATCACACTCATATTTTGTGGTGCATACTGTAAGGCCACAGGATACAAGCCTGGGGCACTGTGTGTGTGTGTGTGTGTGCGTGCCACTCATGAAGCAGCTGCATCATTGCACACATTACCCCAGACCTGTAACAGTCCTTGAGAGTAGTCAACAGTGGCAACGTCACACTTGTTGCCCCAGACTTCTTGTGAAGCAGCTGTATCATCATCCACATTGCCCCAGACCTGTAGCAGACTTTGTAAGTGGCCCTCTCTGTGGGCCACTCACAAAGCAGCGGCAATGTCACTCACAGTGCCCCAGACCTTAGTAAATGAGCCCCAGCTCAAAGATGTATCTCTGAAATATTAACAGATAAATAAAATATTTTCGCACATTTTCAACTTTCTAGAACTTTTCAACTACACAACTGTCCACTACCACATTTACATGATAAAGCTATCCTGGGACCGACTATGGGCACTCTGAATTTCAATGTATTCCTTCCAGGGACAGTCACAGTATTAATGTGCAAAAATCAGGGTTTTTCCTAGAGCAGCATTTGTAACCCCAACTGTAGAGACACTGCCATGCCCCTATAAATATATTCACTGCAAGAAACTATGTTAATGCACAAGTTAGGATTTATTATGTTGGCTCGCGCTTGCGCGCCAGCCAACATATTGCATTAGTAGCAGATTTGGAGGCGCGGTCACTGTTGGGCGAATGCAGGGCACGCATCAGTAGGTGCGTCCCTCATTCCCCAATAAGCCTGCATGCTGGCGCCACACCAGGAATACATAATGTGGCTAGCACATCTAAGGAAAGGTCCACTGCAATGTGAGCAAAGCTCGTCATATCCGGCGGCACCTCCCGATGTCTTTCCCTGGTGAAAAGTACATTAAACATGGCGACACTGCCTGCCACAATGCCGACTTCAGGTGCCCAATCCCCTGTCGGCATGCCCTGACCCAATGTATAAAGCAACGGGGAGCCCACTCTCATCAGCATAATGCACCCCCATTTGTTAGGTGCCAAAGGGGTGCCCAATCCTCCTCGGCTCTTGTTCCCTCTTCTATGTGAGCAACAGGTGCCCAATCCCTGTCGGCTACAGCACCCCCTCAAAACACTTAGGTGGCACACTGGGAGCCTACCCAGCATGTCAAATCCTGAAAAAGAAAAACTGTCCCGCAATGTTTTTTTTTTAAACCTGTGAAAGAAGAAAACGGTCCCTCGTCGTCTCCTGCCCCCTCCCACTACCCACGCCACCCTCTGTGCAACCTGCTTCCCCACACCCCCTTCACCCCATACTTGCCTCCGGAGTCTGGTGCGACAATCTTCGGTGGACCGGGAACACGTCTGCACTCTTCAAAGCTGACCGTGAACTGAAGAAATGTCGGTAAGCTGTATAATGGCATAAATAGGGTTTTTTCAACTTTGGCGCATATCTCGGCCATTTTTTGGAATTTTTGCACCAAATTTTCAACATGAGGTTATGGGTACCCCTCCTCATGAATTCAGCCTATGTAATGGCGTTATTCAGTCCCAAAAGGTGATTTCGTGGTCACTGCGCCAAATCAACTTTTGGGAGTGAGTAATGAAATTATAGTACCACTGTTCATGATGGGGGCTCTCAAAAAGCCTACGTTGTAAATTTGGTGAAAAAAATCAAAAAAATGGCTGTTTTACGAGTGTGCGTTGCTCTGTTTCCACACATGCTCATAACTTCGTGAATTTGTAATATTTTCACTCCAGATTTTCAAAATTGGTATTTTTACACACCTCCTTATGAACAGTACAGATGTCATTTTACATACCCTGGCTGAAATGTGTTTTCGCACGTCTGGCACAGAATAGCGCAGTCGCTGTGTGAAATCAGTTTTCGGGACAGTTTGAGAAAATGGCAGTGACACTGTTCATGAGCAGAGGTCCTAAAATGCCTATGTTGAAAATGTGGTGCCAAAAGTCCATAAAATGACTGTGTTACAAGCGTGCATTCTGCAGTTTCCATGCACCCTTGTAACTTCGCAAATTTGCAATGTTTTCATGCCAGATTTTCAACACTGGCATTTTTTCACACCTCCTTATCAACAGTACAGCTGTCATCTATGTATTGTGTAAACATAATCCAGGTCTTAACCTTATTCCTTGTTCTCCCATGGCTGACAACCTAGTATTGTTTTAAACCTACCCTATGCTGTATCCCTTCTTGATGTAGCCCCCCTTGCATACTGTATAAGGCTGTTGCATAGCCCTGTGCATTGTTACTCCCACTCTTTGTACCAATGTGTAACTCTAATTCAAGTCAATGTAAGTAATATATGTAATGTAAGTAATGTAAGTAATGATACTCTCAGTTCATGACGCCAGTGTGTAACTCAATGCTATGTATCATGCACTCACATGCTATCCTCTGTACCCCCACCCAGGTCCCACCATGAGATGAGCATCTTGTTGCTCAGTGTGCCTTTCGTGGTGAAACATTTCAATAAATAAATAAATACATTTTTCACATCCTGCCCAAAATGTGTTTCCGCACCTTTGCTGCACAATGGCGTAGCCGCTGTGGGAAATCAACTTTTGGGACAGATTAACAAAATCACAGTGCCACTGTTCATGAGGGGTGGTCCCAAAATGCCTATGTTGAAAATGTGGCTAAAAAACTCCCCACAATAATTGGGTTATGGATGTGTGTTGCTCAGTTTCTATGCATGCTCATGACTTCACCAATTTTTCATATTTTCACTCCAGATTTTCAACGTTGCCATTTTCTTACGCCTCCTCATAAACAATACAGTTGTCATTTTCCACATCCTGCCCAAAATGTGTTTTCATCCCTATGCCACCAAATGGCATAGCCACTGTGCAAAACCACCTTTCAGCTAACAAACTGATTGTGCCGCTCTTCATGAGGTGGGGTCACAAAAAGCCCATGTTGAAAATTTGGAATGAAAATACCAACAAACGCCAAAAACATTAGGGTTTCCAACTGTAACACCCCACCCTGTAGAGACTGCCAGGCATTAGGGTTGTGACTTGGGATCACTGGCTGTAATGCTCACTCCATTCCACCCCACCCCACCCCACCCCACTCTGTAACCAGTGACAGGCATCGAGGTGTGCCTTTGAGTGTTATGCTAATGTTCACCCATTCTCCTATACTGCAATCGTCTCAGCATATTTCCTTATGGAATGGGGTAAGTATAAGGCCCAAAGACCACAAAGCACACCATGACACTTGTCAGTGGCTACAGGGTAGGGTGAGG
Organism: Neoceratodus forsteri; assembly: GCA_016271365.2. Classification (NCBI taxonomy): domain Eukaryota; kingdom Metazoa; phylum Chordata; order Ceratodontiformes; family Ceratodontidae; genus Neoceratodus; species Neoceratodus forsteri. The sequence continues at coordinate 456,263,028 of CM057453.1, read as the reverse complement.
CCCATTCTCCTATACTGCACCCGTCTCAGCATATGTCCTTATGGAATGGGGTAAGTATAAGGCCCAAAGACCCCCAACGCACACCACAACACTTGTCAACGTCTACAGCGTAAGGTGAGGTAAAATGGCATGAGTGTTATAGCTGACATCCCAAAAGCACACCCCGGCGCCTGTCAGTCTCTGCAGGGTGGGGTTGGGGCTGGCATCACTTCCATACTTCATTGCCATTCCTATTATGCATCTCTAACTCCTCCACTACCAATGCCAATGCCAGTGAGACAACATTCGGCATTGACAAATGCTTGTTATTAAAGCAACAAAAGTCCTCCCTGTCCTGCTAGTCAAGTTCACCCTCCCTCCCTCCCCTGAGCTCCAGCATTCCAGCCATGCAGAGTAAAACTTTACCCCTCCCCCAAAAAAACTTGAACACACTAACACACTAACACCCCTCATGGGCTGGATTACACTGTGAACTGACTGTGGATCAAGAAGCATTTTATTTATAAGTCCAGGTTTTGAATGTAGCCCAGGACTGTAATGCTTGTCAGTCATTTTCTTCCGATGGCTGTTCAGAAGTTGATCACGAAAAAAGAACTGTGGTATTCTCAGTCCCGTTACTAGTAGACAGGTATGCACATGACAAATAAAAACTAACCACAACTGGTACCAAATATTGCCCTTGCTGTTAGTGTTATACAGGAAACCATGGACTGGCTGGGCATAGAGTCTGAATGACCCTCTTTCTCTCGCACTAGAGTGGTCTCTCCAGTCAGGCTTGCAGCAGCATGCTGATGAGACAGTGTAGAGACACCTGAACTGTGATTGCCCATGTCATGCCCGTCCTATGAATAGGGGGCATCTGTCTACAGTGCTGTCATGGTACTTTCACAAGTGCAACTCCCTTTCAGAAGTACATCAACCGACCTGCATTGCTGACCAGAATTTGCGCAGGCATGTCATAAGGTACTCACATGTGTAGGGGTACACGTGTCATGCTCACCTGAAGCCCCCTGCACTCAATGATTTTGGGCTTCAGCTATCCTCCTGCAGGAGATACTAGATGTAGGCACCAAAAATATTGGTGGAAAAACACACTGAGTACAAAAGACATCAAATACTTGGCTCTCTTTTCTGGGGCCTAGGTCACAATACTTCAGGTACAGTCATTAAGACTGGACCATGGGCCAAACCATGCAGCCTTTATACAGTTAATTATGGTACTTTCAGGCTTCCTTTGGTTGCAGCCCCACCATGGCAGATCGTGTTCCACTACTGCATCCTGTGGTGTGCACTGTAACCTTTCTGGGCTCTCCCTGTCCCTGTGACGAGTGTACTTTGCTGCACCTGTGGAATCCCTGTTCCCACTTTCACTGCCTTCACTAGACCTGATCCCATGAAATGCTCATGAGCTTGCATTACTGCAGCCCTTTCCAACTGCAACCAATCGCCCTATAGTATATCCCACTGCCTGCTCCTGTCTTAAGTATATGTACATCTTCAGGAATATTTTTACTTGTGGGGCTACTTAGCACACTGCCATGATGCCCTGCAGTTCAGGGTAAATAAACATGCATGTCTGGTCCCATTGGACTGGCACTCCCTTGCCATGCCCAGCGCCTGTTTGAAACTCTTTCTACTGATACACAGGGTCAGGCCTGAAATTGAACAAACTCTGATTACTGCAGTACTTGTAGCCCACTTCCCTGGGAAAACCATCCTGGTATGGATGAGCATTTAAATTAGCTGGGGGAGGTGGTAAACCAAAGGAAGCAACAACTGCACCCCCAAGGGGACTGGGGGCCCTGAACCTTGGGGGAGGGGTGAGCTGGGTGGTCAGATTGGGGTAGTTAGGTCCAGGAGATGCTCTGGGGTGAAATGGGTTCCAGAACATGGTTTTCCATATCTGGACCCCATACCCAAGGGCTCCAGTGTGATAGGGCTGGTAGTCCGGCCGGACCCGGAATCTCGCCTGACTCGAGTGGTGTTGTGCAATGCCAGGTCTATAAAGAACAAGACGGCTATTATAGCTGACCTTGTTGGGACAGCAGACCTGGCTTGCAACACCGAGACCTGGCTGGATGAGAATGCTGGTCCAGTTTTGGAAGTGGCTATTCCTGCTGGGTTCTCAGTGATACATTGCTCGAGATCAGACCGCAGGGGCGGGGGTGTAGCCATTTGCTTTAAAATGGAATTGGGTCTTGTAGAGGTGCCAGTTGAGGAACCCAGATTGTTTGAGTGTACTGCGGCTGCAGGTGTGGGGTGTAGGATCATTCTCATCTACCATCCAGCCGGGGGGGTTGAGAAATTGTTCCCACAGGAGGTCGCAGACTTCATTGTCGACATGGTGTTGGAGTCACCTAGATTGATGGTGCTGGGCGACTTCAACACCTGGGTCAATGACAAAGTCTCGTAGTTTGATCAGGACTTCCTCCAACTTATGAATCCATTGGGCTTCACACAGGTAGTTGCCTCTACAACCCATAATCAGGGTCACTCACTTGACCTGGTTTTCCTTCTGAGGATGGAGACCTCTGATTTGGTGGTGGAACCAGTTGGATGGTCTGACCATTACACTATAAGGTTCAATTTCAGGGCCCACCCATAGGCCTGACCCTGTGGAGATTGTCAGATACTGCCCTTTGAGGGATGTGACCCCTGATGGTCTTTTGGCAGTGTTAGACCTATCGGGATTACTGGGTGCAAACAAGGGTCCAGAGAATCTGGTCCTGGCCTATAATAAGGCCGTGGCAGGAACTCTGGACTCTATCACTCCTGCCTGAGTTCATCCTCTCACTCTTTGTGCCCAGTCCCTTTGGTTTGATGGGACCTTGAGGGAGTTGAGACGAGTTGGATGAAGGCCAGAAAGGTGCTGGCAGAAATCTGCCCTTGATACCGACCGCCTTAGATTGATGGAACATTATCGGGACTATCAATCAGCAATCTCGCATAAGAAGGCAGAGTTCCTGTCTGGGAGATTGCTGCAGCTCAGAATCGACTGGCTCAGCTATTTCGAACTGTAGACAGGTTTTGCAGTCCAACCTGTCTGCAAGTTTGAAGTGCATTTTCACATGATAAGTGTGATGAGTTTGCTCGATTCTTTGCTGATAAGGTGGCCGGTATCAGGGTAGAGATCTGATCAGCTTGTTCTGTGGGGGTTGTCAGTGATCGGTGCTTGGTCACTACCCCTCAGTTTTCTTGGGTATACTTTGACTGTCTGGAGATCATGGATGTCGTGCAGATTGCCCAGAGTATGCAGTCGACTTGCTGTAGTCTGAACCTGGGCCCAACATGCCTCATAGTGGGATGTGTTGATACCATTGGCCCTGTCCTTGCAAAGATAGTTTGGTGCTCTTTAGAGTCGGGTGAGTTTCCAAACTCCCTGAAGGAGGTGGTGGTGACACAACTCCTTAAAAAATCTTCTCTTGACCCAAACTGTCCTGCTAACTACAGGCCAATTTCTAACCTTCCTTTTGTAGTGAAGGTGATTGAGAAAGTAGCTGCGCTGCAGCTGGAGAACCACCTGACCATCCATGACATCTATGATCCTCTCCAGTCCAGTTTTTGGAAGAGGCATAGTACTGAGACTGCTCTGGTTCGAGTGCTCAGTGATCTCCTGATTACAAGAGATCAGAAGTGCCGCTTCATCTTGGTCCTTCTTGATCTCTCTTCAGCTTTTGACACCATGGACCATGGGGAATTGCTGGAGTGCTTGAGGGGTATCTGTGGTCTGTCAGGGATGGTCCTCAGATGGTTTCAATCTTTCCTCACTGGCAGGTCTCAGAGGGTGGTGTCTGGGATGTATTCCTCAGACTCATTCTCTCTACCATGTGGGGTCCCCCAGGGCACCATGCTTTCCCCAATGCTGTTTGTGGTGTATATGCTGCTGTTGGGAAACATTGTGAGATGGTATGGACTGAGGTTTCACTGTTATGCAAATGGCACCCAGCTCTACCTGTTTTTTGTGCCTGACCAGGATAGTGCGGTCTCAGTCTTTAATAGCTGCCTCACAGAAATCCAGCACTGGATGAAGACCAGCTGGTTGAAGTTGAACTCCGATAAGACTGCGGTGTTGGTGGTGGATTCAGGTCACTGGATAGAGAGGTTGGTGGCAGGTTCTCCCTTGGGGCTTTGGCTCAGGGTAACCAACGGCTGTCCTCCATACGGGTGTGAAACCTGGGGGTGATTCTTGACGATGGGCTGACATTGTGTTCATTGGTGTCGGCTGTAATCAAGTCCTTGTTTTATCATCTGAGGAACATCCCTGGGTTAAGCATCTTGTTCTGTCTAGTGATCTTCCAATGTTGATCCATGCCTTTGTGATCTCTCACTTGAACTACTGTAACTACCTAGGGCTTCAGGGGGTTGATATCCACTGCTTGCAGCTAGTGCAGAACTCAGCGGCCAGGTTCTTGATGGGGGTTCCTCATTCAAGTCACATTTCTCCTGTGCTGTGTGAACTGCACTGGCTGTCTGTTCAGTGGTGGATCACCTTCAAGGTCGGTTTACTGACCTACAAGGCCATACAAGGACAGGGTCCAGGCTACCTGCAAGAGCTCCTGATTCCCTACTGCCTCCTCTGACCACTCCGCTCAGCTGATGAGGGGATGTTAGAGGTTCCCAGGGTACGGCTGAAAAATTCGGGGTCACGAGCTTTTATGTACGTGGCCTCCCCTGTGGAACTCTCTATCTCGTCGGATCTGAGAGTGCCAGACTGTGGAGAGCTTTAAGAAGGCCTTAAAAACCCATCTGTTTCATCTCGCTTTTGGGGATTTTATGTAATAGATTGCTTCAATATATATTGGTGCGAAATCTGGAATTGCACTGTGTTTTATTATTTTATTGTTTTAATGTTTTTAATGTCAATATTTGTACAGCACTTTGATATTTTTTGAATTGTGCTATAAAAATAAAGATTATTATTATTATTAGTGAGGGAGAGCCCATGGGGAGAAAACTCCCCTAGGGCAGAAGCACAAAACAGCAAGGACTGGGATAGGAAGTAAGAAAAGGGAAATATGTCTCAGGTAGGGAGGACAGAAGATTGAAGATGTCTGAGAATGATGAAAGCAAAAAAGGGAAGAGGTAAATCAGTGGGGGGGGGGACTTGGGCAACAACACAGGCAGGAATGGGAGGAAGAAGCCCTGACCTCTATCAAATAGACCTAAGCCCCTCCCTCAAATGGTCTCCCTGCACCCATTGGCTCTCAAAGCGCTAAGCCCAACCCAACCAAAAGCCAAAGGTACTAACTTAGTTACACACTAGGGTACTCATCTCAGGGATTGCAACTTAAGTGGCTTACAGTATTGCTGTGGCCACCATCAGATACACTATTAAGCACCCCTTTCTCCCTTTTGGTAACTGCTAAACAATCCCTCCTCTAGAGTGGTTTTCTCGCTGCCCACGGCTTTTCTGGTACTGTCTGCCAGCCCCCGCCACTGCAGGGCTACTCCCCCTTTTCACTAGGTTCCTCTCGGCTCTCCTCTCCTCACAGAATCTTTCTCTTTTGTGACCAGAATACCTCCTAAAATGAACACTTGTGTGTTGCTCCTTATGCTGGTTTCCATGCCCATGCTGCTGCTGATGACTGATGCCTGTGCATCAATATTAGCCATGGAGCAGCAAACACCACACCCCCTCCCAATCCCCACAACCCTCTCCCATACTCTGCGATCATTATGAATGGCCATGAACTTACCCTCACAAATACAATCCTTCTGGCACTACTGTCTAACTACGAACGTCGTCTACTCGGCAGGTTTATGCACTCCCTCACCTTTCCATCCTCCCATTGGCTCCCTCCTATCTGCCTTCTACTTACACTGATTCTCCTCTCTGGTAATGTAGAGAGTAACCGTGGCCCCACAAACACTTACATCGACCACACGGACACTGCCTGGACAGGACACCATGGACTAAAAGTTGCCCACATGAATATCTGCAGCCTACTGTCAAAGTTCCATGAACTTGAGGCATGGGTATCTCTCTACAAGCCACAAGCACTAGGTCTCACTGAGACCTGGTTGAAACCCCATCACCCTGACTCCTCGTTCAACCTGGATGGTTATTCACTCCTACGACTGGACAGACCAGGACGCAAGAAGGGAGGGGGTGTGGCACTGTATGTACAAGACCACATTACTGCCACTATCATCAGCTGCTCCACCACCACATCTCAAAGTGAGTGGCTTCTTGCAGAGGTAATCCTAGGTGCATCCAAGAAACTCTATTTGGGTGGTTGCTATAACCTCCCCCAGGAGGTGTACCAGGTCTATCAAATTTTCTAAATGGCATAGGCACTACAACACCCCTAAGAGACACAATTGTGTTTGGGGATTTCAATCTCAACTGGCTGGATAACAATTCACTGGACTACTCTAATGCACTGAAAGTACACAACCTAGAGCAAATGATCTCCTCCCACACCAAACATAATGCTCATACGCATAATTACTCCCTGATTAACTGGATCATCACAAACCGGGCTGACTCTGTCCTCCAAGTGGGCACTATGTCTGACTCCCTAAGTGACCACACCCCTACCTATGCTATACTGTATACCAAATCCATCCACCCCCCCCCACAGACTCTTGCCCTTCAGGAACTTTAACTGCTTGGACCCTAGCCCTGTCCTTAGTGTTGTAAGGGCTATAGACTGGTCAACCTTCTACCATCTTAGCAGCTTATCCGATGCAGTCACTTACCTTACTTCCAAACTCTCCCACCTACAGGACATCCATTTCCTCATCACAACCAGGAGGGTAAGAGGGGCTGTACCCGCTGGCTCTCCAAAGAACTGCTGGCACTAATGAAAGCCCGGGATAACAAATGGAAAGCCTATAAGGCTTCACCCTCTCCCCTCCTCTGGAATGCTTACAGACAGCTACACAACACTTACAAACAGACGGCAAAATCACTCAAGCGCAAATTCCACATTAATCGACAGAAAGACAACCTTGGCAATCCACTCATGTTCTGGGCCTTTATTGGAACTGTCCTTAGCCCCAAGTCCAGTAGACAATTAAAGCAGCCTAAATCCCCCTCTGGTCCTATTTCAGACCCTACCGAGATTCCAAATATATTCAACACGAAGTTCACGGACCTATCCCCCTATCTGAACAAGCTCCCTCCACAAGGGTCCTCCGCCCTGAACCTCCCACCTCCCACCCCCCTCCTTCTCAGCTACCACCCTGCCCCCACCTTTCCATTTCAAAGTCATTGGGCATACAGACACTATTAAGCTCCTGAAATCTCTCCCTGCCAAAGGCAGCCCTGTCAGTGAAGAATTATACACTGCATTTCTTAAACTCATCTGCCCTGCTTTGATTAAATCCCTCACCTTCCTCTTCAACTTCGCCCTTACATGTTCTATGATTCCCGACTATTGGAAACATGCAAATGTCGTGCCCATCTTCAAAAGTGGTGACCCGGAATCACCTGATAATTATAGGCCCATCTCCCTACTCCCTCACCTGAGCAAACTACTTGAAAAAATTGTGCACCGCCAGTTCTCAGAGCATCTTGAAAAATATAACCTCCTATGTCCCCTCTAGCGTGGTTTCTGCAATCACCACAGCACCTCTTCTGCTTTGGCCCATTTCACTGATTATGTGCTGAGAAATATGGACCAAGGAAAAGCCACAGGAGCTGTCTTTATAGACCTATCGAAGGCTTTTGACCTTGTTGACCACCACCTCCTCCACTCAACCCTGTCTCTCTCTCTGGCTGCTCCGAGGGAACTGCAGCCTGGTTCTGCAGCTATCTATCCAATCGATCTCAGTCTGTCATCATCAACCACGCCTCCTCTGCTGCCCTCCCTGTATGCACTGGAGTCCCCCAAGGTTCAATACTCAGACCACTACTCTTCTCCATTTTCATTGACTCACTCCCAAGGGATAGCCTCAGCTGTCAGGCGCTCCTTTATGCAGATGACCTGGTCCTCTACCACAATGATAAATCCAGCGAGCTCACCTCCTCCATCCTCACACGCAACTATGGCTCTGCTCATAAATGGTTCCTTGCCAACACGCTGCTAGTCAATGAAAAGAATACTAAATCCATGTTCTTTGGTTCCAAGCCTTTCCTCGCCAAAGCTGCCAAATCTGACTCCTCCCTCCTTGTACGCACCCCAGCAGGCCCCCCTCTTGAGAACGTCCCATCTTTTAAATACCTAGGTGTCACTCATGACCCCTCTCTCCCTTTCACTGAGCATGTCAACAACACTGTGCAGATGATTCGCCAAAAACTTGGCACTGCCTACAGACTCAAAAACCTTCTATCGGCTGAAGCTCGCCTTGCCATTGCCCAGGGCAACCTACTGCCTGTACTTGACTACTGCTCCCCCGACTACTCCCTCATATCCCCCACCTTGAAATCAACACTAAACACTACCTATAACTCTATCTGTCATTTCATCCTTCAAGCTCCCCACCGGACCTACCACTGTACTCTCTACCAGTCACTGGGTTGGCTCCCTGGTGGACAATGCACTAAGATACCGACACCTATCCCCTTACTCTCGCTCCTCTTGACAGACAGAGTGGCTCCTAGGACACATAGGGCATCCTCAGTCCCCCCATTGGAGACACCCCGCATCACCACAGCTATGGAAAATAGAGCTTTCTCTATCTCTGCCCCCTCTATATGGAAGAAGCTCCCACAGTCCATCCGCGCATCCCCCTCACACTTTGCCTTCAAACAGGCCTTGAAAACCTGGCTCCTAGCAGCTGCTGACTGTCACTGCACCCAGGAAGTAACTCTAAGGCACCCTAATGCCCATATCTCCTTTCCTCCCCTGCCTTTCTGTTCATCCATTCCCTCGTCACTGTATTTCTATATAACCCTCCTTCCCTCACTACCTCAAATCCATGAACTGACGTGAGACTCTAATTTTATGAACCCGTTCAACTCTACTGATGACTGTACTAAACTGGTCTTCACATCTTATTTATAATTTATAATGCTACGTATGCTCTCCTGCAACATGAAATGTGGCTCCAGTACCTCATGTTATTTCTATTGCTATGTATGGCCCACTTTCACACTATGTGTGCCTGGCCATTGCCTTGTACTATTATGTTATCTGTATTTCTTTTTCTTCCACACCACCTCGTGCCTGAGGTGTGAATCTACAGTATAGATTGACGTTTCCCTGTATGTGTTGCTGCATTTCTCTCTGCTGCTTGCCACCCTGTGGCCCGGGTCGTGACTGAAAATGGTCCTCTGGATCAGTGCACTTACCTGGTAAACAAAGACATAAATAAATAAAGAAGATGGGGGGAACGTGTGGAGAGTGTGTGCTAATGCAATGAGCATTAGAAACAACATTGCAGATCTGGAAACCACCATGGTAGAGGCTAACCTGGATTTAGTTGCCATAACAGAGTCATTGTGTGCTGAGCACCACAAATAGGATATGACCATACCGGGCTACTCTCTCTTCAGGAGCGACAGGGTGGGAAAGTGGGGAGGAGGAGTTGTAATTAATGTGAAGGAGGGAATCAAGGCCATGGAAGTACAGAGACACCAAGAGGAAAAGGAAGGGTTAGAAGTCTGTGGGTCACCCTGGAAACAGGCTATGGGACCACTATCCATATCAAGGTAGTATACAGACCTCCATCACAAGAAAAGGAGATGGATAAGGAACTTGTGTAAGTCATCATCATTAGAATGACAAGTAAAGGGGAGATGCTACAATAAGGGGACTTCAGTCTGCCAGATGTGGAGTGGAGCCCTCAGGCTGTGACTTTGCATTCTTGATGCTCTACAAGAGCTTTTCATAGGCAGAAAGTCCAAGAACCCACTAGAGATGGTGCAGTGCTGGACCTGGTGCTTACAAACAGGGATAGCACTGAAGACATCATAGTGGGCAGTCACCTGGGTACCAATGATCACCATACAGTGTGTTCAACATAAAGACAGGAGCAGACAGACCACACGAGGACGAGGGTCCTGAACTTTAGGAGGGTAGATTTTAAAGAAATGGGAAACTGCCTCAGAGACTGCCCAAACGGGGGGGAGGGGTGCCAAAGAGGGGTAGGGGCACAGTGGGGAAAAATAAGGGAGGGCATAACTAAAGAAACCAATCTATGTGTGAAGTAAGTGAACAAAAGTAGAAGGATAAAGACCATTATGGTTCTCCAAGGAAGAGGTAAGGGTAGTAAAATAAAAAAGGGTGGCATTCAAGAGGTATAAGAAAATGCAGATAAAGTAGGGCAGTGAGGCAAACCTGGCAAAGCAGAATGAAACAGGCAGCGGGAAGCAGGCAAGGCACAAAGAGAGGAAAGGACTGCCAAAAGGTGTTGCTAAAGAGGATAAGACTTTCTTCAGGTACATAAGTGAGAAGAGGAAAGCAAGGGGAGGGATAGTAAGCATTAAGTGCAGAATGGGGAGACTGTAGAGATGGGGGTCAAGAAAAAGATATCTTAAATGGGTATTTGCACTCAGTTTTCACAGTGGAGGGAGGAGAGAATGGACCATCAAGGAAAAGCAGGAATGGGAGGGTGATTGACATAAGTTCATTTTCAGAGGAAAGAGTCCTGAAATGACTTGCAGCTGTGTAGGTGGACAAGGCTATGGGACCAGACTGCATTCATCCAAGGATGCTAAAAAAACTCTGGGAGGTGCTAGCTGCTCACAGATTGTATTGTACAATAGCTCACTGGAAACAGGAGTAGTTCCAGAGGACTGGAGAAGATCTAACATGGTTCCTCTACATAACAGAACCAGTCCCAGCAGGAAAGAGGCAAGCAACTATAGGACAGTCAGTCTCATTTCAGTGGTGGGGAAATTAATGGAAACTCTATTGAAAGAAAGACCAGAATATGATAACTTAGATGGTCTGCAAGACCACAGACAACATGGATTCACAGGGGTGAGGTCATACCAAACTAATCTAATCAATTTCTTGGACTGGTTGACCAGGGTAGTTGGTCAGGGGAGGGCAGTGGATGTGAACTATCTTGATTTCAGCAAGGCCTTTGACAAGGTGCCACACAGGAGCTTGATTAGGAAGTTGACCAGCCTAGGAGAAGGATCCAAAGTAATAAACTGCATTAGAAATTTGTTAAATGATAGGAGACAGAGGGTGGTGGTTAATGGCACTTATTCTAAGGGGGGAGAATGGCTAATGGGGTACCAAAGGGCTCGGCACTGGGATCTGTCCTCTTTACTATTTTATAAGGGATATTGCAGAAGAACTGGAAGGGAATGTATGCCTTTTTGTAGATGACAAAATCTGCAATAGAGTGGAAGTGGACACTCTGGAGGGGGTGGTAAAAATTTGTAGGGATATATTTAGATTTGTTTCAGGAGTGACTATTGTCTACGTGTATGCTACTAATCACAAAAAACTAAAGCCATGATCTTTACAGGCCCAAAAAGAATGGAGAATGTAATAATGCTATAGTTGATTGTAAAGGTGAACCCATTGAAATTGTTGACAATTTTGAATATCTAGGGATCATACTAGACAGTAATCTCATGTTTGAACCACATGTTAAATATGTCATACGTCAGGCTCATCAGAGACTGGGTCTCCTAATTAGAATCCGTACTGTTTTAGTGCCCGAATCTCATAGACTGTTAACACATAGCCTATTTTTCAGTGGATTGGATTATGGGCTTACTGTCTATTCCATAACTAATGAAAGAGTGCTGAATAAATTGATGTAACACACAATAACGCTCTCCGATTTATGACCAGTCTTCCCAGGAGAACTCACCATTATACATTATATAAAATAGCTGGTTGCCTAGCACTCAAAAATAGATGCAATTTTATTTATTTATGTTATTTAATTCTTTGTTAACTGGGTAAGGCCAATTAGGCACAGGTGCCTGTTTTCAGGGGCGACCTGGGAACACTAGGGAGATTAGAGTCACACAGTATGACGTGGAGGTTGTGGCACTCAAACCAAGGTCTGTCTGCTGGATGTACCAAGCTCATTCACAGCTCATTACTCTAACTTCTAGGATATACTGCCAGCCCCAAAACTTGGTACATGTTTCGCAAGGAAATCATTGGTTTGCTTCCACAAATAGTTTTGTCATTGTTCCCTAAGGTTTTTAATACCCAGGGAACTAGGTCACTAAGCAAGTACTATATGTTTTCAGAATATCATTATTCAAATAATCTATGAGTCAAAGATCTGTATTGCTTAGGGCTTCCACTTTTTATAATTCTATACCGGATTAAATTGTTAACTGTACAACTACTAGATCCTTTAAAACTGGGTTAAAATAATGGCTCTATTCAAAGAATGACTGTACTTGCACTTAACATTTTATTCTGTATCTAGTGCTCTGTAAGTACTGTTTGTGTATTGTTTAATTGTTTTTATTTGTATTTCTGTACTTGTCGCTTGTGAAAACGGGCATTTTTTCCCATCAGCTAACGACTATAAAAAAATAACAAATGAAAATAAAATCTTGGGAAACTTAAGGAATGGTCAATAAAATGGTAGCTGTGATTCAATGCCAAAAAGTGCAAAATCATGCACCTAAGGCATAAGAACTCTGGTGTTGAGTATAGGATGGGGGGGATTAACAGCCACTAGACAGTAACGGGACCTTAGGAGTTAACGTATCTGAGGACCTCAAGGTGGCAGGGCAATGTGCCAAGGCAGTGGGTAGGGCTAGTGGGATACTGAGATGCACAGAGAGGGGTATCTGCAGCAGGAAGTGGGAGGTGGTGATGCCGTTACGTCGGTCACTGATGTGACCACACCTGAAGTGCTGTGTTCATTTTTGGAGACTGCTCTTGAGAAAGGACATAAACAGGGTGGAGATGGTCCAGAGGATGGCGATTCAAATGGTATGAACATACGAACATGCAAAGAAGCCAGCAGAATTAAGCCTTTTGGTCTACCTAGTCTGCTCATTGTGCAGTGTTCTCAGCTCAGGCTGGTGTCCCTGCTCCCTCCTCCTCTACCTTTCCATCTCTTTCTTCCCCCTTCCATGACCTTTATCTTCACTCTATATCTATCCCAGCCTCTCTTGAAGCTGCCCACTGTCCTTGATGAGATCACCTCTTCTGGCAGCGTGTTCCATTTGCTCATCACCCTTTCTGTTAATGTGTCTTCTAACCTCCCTCTTAACCCCCCCCTCAAATTTAGGCTGTGCCCCCTCATGGTTTTGCTGCAGCATAGTCTGAAGAGACCCTCCTGTTCACCTTAGTAATCACTTTCAAGTACTTGACCATCTCAATCATGGCTCCCCTCTCACTCCAGTCCTCCAGGGAGTACATGTTTAGGGACCTCAGTCTCTCCTCATATGATTTACCCTGCTGCCCCACAGTCATCTTCGTAGCCCTCGTCTGGACAGTCTCCATCAGGTTGATGTCCTTTTTAATGTGAGGGCTCCAGAACTGCACTGCACTGCACACTCCAGATGTGGTCTCACCAGTGGCCTGTACAAGGGCAACACCACCTCCTGTCGCCTACTGCTGATTCCCCTGGCTATTTAGTTATTCATTTGGAAATACACCTTTGAACACAAGTGCTTTTTTTACAAAGGTTTCACCTCACTCAGTAGTTACAGAGGTTTCAACAATACAATACAGGGGAATGCAGATCCATCAGCGCTTTACACAAGCAGGTTAAATAGGATCATTGTCAAGAACCATACATACAGAGCAAGTGTATTGGAGTAGTAACAGTACAGTGAGCATGAGCAAAAGCAGTTCCAGAGGAGCGTTGTCAAGGACAGTGCAACAGAAGAATGGGCTATTTTGTGGCGTATACTCACAACCAACTGGGTTATGCAACCCAGCATCCTGTTTGCCCTTGACACAGCCTTCTTGCACTGCGTAAAAAGCTTGCTTCAGGTCACCAGTTATCATCACTCTCAGATCCTTCTCCTCCTCTGCAGGAGATACCCAGACTCCTCCCAGGTAATACTCTTTCCTGGGGTTTTTGGCTCCAATGTGCATAACCTTGCACTTCCTGGCATTGAAGCTCAGTTACCAGATCCCAGACCACTTTTCAAGTTTTCTTAGGTCCTCTTTAAGGTCCTGTATCCCCTCAGCTGAGTCCACCCACCCACAGATCTTCGTGTCGTCTGTGAACAGACACATTTTTCCTTTGATGTCATCCCCAATATCATTAATGAAAATGTTGAATAGCACTGGCTTTAGCACCAAGCCCTGTGGGATGCCAATTGTGACCACCCTGGTGCCAGGCAACTCTCCTCCCTCCAACATCACCTTTTGGGTCCTGTTCCCTAACCAGTTTTCCACCCCTCTAATCATCTTCTCTTCTACTCTGAGGTCCCCCAACTTCCTGACCAGCCTCTTGTGGGGTACAGTGTCAACGGTCTTGCTGAAATCCAGGTAGCGGATGTCCACTGCTTGGCCCCGTCCACTGCTTTGGTTACTTTGTCAAAGAAGATGATCAGATTCATTTGACAAGACCTCTCTTCCATAAATCCATGCTGCCTTGCATTCTGGAGACCATGTTTCTCTAGATGCTCTATCAATCGTTCCTTCAGTATGGTCTCCATAAGTTTGCTCACTGTTGAAGTGAGACTGACTGGTCTGTAGTTCCTGAGGTCATCCCTGGGGCCGCTTTTGTGGAGGGGCACCACATGTGCCATTCTCCAGTCCTGCGGTATGATGCCCGACTCCAGTGAACAACTGAACAGGTCTGCAGTGGCTCTGCAAGCTCCCCTGCCAGTTCCCTCAGCCCCCTAGAGTGCACTCCATCTGGACCTGGTGATTTGTCTATCCTCAATTCTAGCTACCCTTTCTTCACTGTTTCCCCTTCTATTGCCCCATCTGTCCTCCTTTCTCCTTCTGGTCCCCTTTTCCCCTCTGTCGGCACCGGTCTGTCTTTCTCCTTGGTGAAGACAGAGCAGAAGTATTCATTCATTAACTCTGCCTTCTCCCTATTTTCCTTCACCCACTCATCTCCTGGTCTTAGTCGAATTATCCCTTCTTTCTTGTCTCTTTTCTCACTTATATAGTGGAAGAAAGCCTACTCCCACTTCTTAATACCCTCTACTAACTGCAGTTACTTCTGCGCCTTGGCTCTCTGAACCACCCTTCCTACCTCCCTCACCAGCCTAGGTATTTTTCCCCGTCCTCTCTCTTGGTTTTCTTGAATTTCCGATAGGCCAGTCTCTTATTCCCCACTTCAGGGTTTGCACAAGAAGCCCTACGAGGAGCAACTGAGGGATCTGCACATGTACACCCTGGAAGAGGAGAGGTGACATGATAGTGATGTACAATTACCTCAAAGGGGTGAACAGGGTGCAGATTGGAGTTTTTCAAATGAGAACAAGCATCAGGACCAGTGGGCATGCAATGAAGGTGGTGGTGCCGGTAGGGGATTCAAGAATTATGTGTGGAAATATTTATTCACTGAAAGGGTGGTAGGTGCCTGGACTAGACTGACAGCAGAAGTGGTGGATGCTGAAACAGTGGGGTCTTCAAGACTGCTTGGGATACCCAAGACAATGTAAGATGCACAGTATACCTAATGGAACACTCACAAACCCAGAATAAACCAACCCTTTTTTTAGGATTGGACGCAGAAAAAGCATTCGACATGGTATCATGGAGATTTCTAAGGGAGGTCCTTTACCGTTTCGGATTCCCAGACCAGTTTATAGAAACAGTATTCAGATTTTATAAAAATCCTGGTAGATATATCCGTGTAAATGGGCACCTAACTGAACGACTCTCCCTTTCCAGGGGAACCAGGCAAGGCTGCCCCTTATCCCCACTTTTATTTGCCTACTACTGTATATTGAGCCCCTAGTGCAAATATATACGTATTAATCCCAGACGCCGACGGTATAACTTTTCTAAAGTGAACATAAGCTGGCGTTGTTTGGTGACTCCACCTACTATTATATTTAACTAACCCGAGTTCTCATTACCAGCGGTCATGCAGAAAATCCAAGTTTTCTCATCTGTATCAGGCTACACTCTAAATATTAATAAGACAGAGGCCCTTAAGGTTAATTATGAACCCTCACTCGAATTGCGAGATAAATTCCCAATTAAATGGGATGGCTCTTCCCTGAAGCATCTAGGAATACGAATCCCTATAGATCTATCCCAATTGTATAAACAGAACTATATCCCCTTGATAGAAACATTACAGAACGACATGAGGAGATGGGATCTTTTCCCAACTTCCTTCTATACTTGCACGATGGCCTTGAAGATGAATGCACTGCCCCGTCTCCTATATCTTTTTCAGTGCGTACCCTGTATTGTTGATTCGAAAGAAATATTATGATGGCAAAAAGCATTTGTGGCCTATCAATGGAACCATAAGAAACCTCGTCTTAATCTTAGGAAACTCTCCCTTCCTAAAATAATGGGGGGAATATCATTCCCTTCTTTACCTGACTACTGGGCTGCTGCCCAAATGCGCCTGGCGCTGCTTTGGGGAACCCATCATACCAGGCAGCTTGGAAACAGATAGACCTAGTTAGGGAACAATCCCCTCCCCTAGCTGCGTCACTATTCTCCCTCCCCTTGTTGCAACAAGACCTGCAGAGCATGTCGAAAGCTACTTCCACTATACTGGAAGGCTGGAGGAGAGGAACCAAAAATAAACAGACACAAATCCATTTCTGGAAATATCAATGGTTTATAACAAAGAAACAATTTGATTCCCCTGAGGTTGGGTCTTGGTATAGCTCTCAGATGAGGAAGGGTATAGTAACTCCTTGGCAGATATTGAAAGGGGATGTCCCTATAACTTTTGAGGAGGCCCAAGAGAGATTTGCCTGGACGGAAAAAGATAGGATATTCTTTTACCAAATGAGGGATTACACCAGAACTCAACTTAGAGCAAAGGGGAGAGAGTCACAACTTTATGAGGACCAGACCCCGTTTCTGCAAATTTGGTCCTCTCCCGCTGGAGAGAAGGCCATCTCAATAATTTATAAATTTTTAATTCTGATACATAAACATTTCATGGATCCAGTCAAGGCAAGCTGGGAAAAAGAATTTAAACAAGCAATTAGTGTTAAAGATTGGCCTAAAATATGGAGAAATACTTGGTCTACTACCTCCTCTCCCATGTGGAGGGAATTTATGTGGAAGGTTAGAACAAGATTTTTAGTACCCACAATTCTAGCTCGAAGAAACGGGGTGCGAGGAAAGTTGTTGGAGGCTATGTGGAAGAGTAGGGCTGCACATAAACATACATTCTATGATTGCCCGTTAATAATTACCTTTTGGTCCCTAGTCTCGGGTCACATAAAAAGGATCTTAGGTAACCATCTACAAGTGACAGAGATTAACCTGCTGTTAGGTATTCCTCCAGCAGGAATGACGGACAAACACACCCTATACTTGTGGGCTATCTTATTGGGAGCAGCATACAAAACAATTACTAAAAAATGGCTCCAAACAACCCCACCAACTATAAGGGAATGGAAATCCCTAATACAGAACATACAACACAACGAACAATCATCATATGCTCTAAACAATAGAATGGAAATTTATACTACAAGATGGACCAGATGGGAATTAATTCAGGAACAGATTTTGTAGATCAACATTGAGGTTTCCCCCCCCTTTTTTGTGACAAGATAAGAAAAGAAGTTATGGGCGAATCGACAATCTTGATGCGGCCATCCTGCCCCTAGAAACCCTTGCACATGATAGACAGGAAATGAAATAGAGAATTGGAAATGTTCTTCTTTCCTAATCATATTGATTAACTGATATGCTTACAACACCCCCTAGGTCTGGTTCTTAAAACCCAATCTCTGTCTTCACTCTAATTTTAATCCTGGTATTAACTTAGTTAGTTAACACTTACTTATTGGAATACATGGTATGTTCTTCTTATATTATAAAGGCTTACTGTCTGTACATATCTGTTATGATCAACAAAATATGTTCATACAACGAACTATATTCCAGAATAACAATAAGTTGTTAATACTTGCAAGTGTGTAATTATGTATAAGAATGTACTGGGAAGTATGCAACCATTAAATTCAATAAAGGAAGTATAAAAAAAAAAAAAACAAGACTGCTTGGGATAGACATAGAAGTATATAAGATAGGAAGCAGGGAGGTGGGAGAGTTACCTGAGACCAGATGGGGTCTATGGAGACAGAATAGGCAGGCCACACGGTCCTTTTCTGCCATCAGATTCAATGTTTCTATGGCCAACTGCAAAAGCCTGGTTTGAACTACTGGGAAACTGCTTCTCCATCATTCTTGTAGACATTCTCTGGCTTTGCATCATGTCCTCCATCATTGCACTTTAAGTACCTTCTTTAGAGGAACCCACCTTAGATCCGAAGGCCATCAAGGAGTATCCCTTAAGGGGATACCTCCCATGTGATGACACTTTGCAAGTGGTCCTACTAAACTTCCCTGCTATGGGAAAAACTCCATAAATCTATTTATCTGAACTCCTAGCAAGTCCTAGTGAATTAGGTCACGTCTCAAATGCTGAGGTCTCCCCTGACCTGCTGTTCTGTGACATCCTCACCCCAGTGAGGGTTTGTGGACCTCATACCACCCTTATACAATGAAGGCGGGCTGACATTTCCAGGTGAAATTTAGCAACAGGCCCCGTGGTGCCTCTGGCTTGTGTCCTGCAGCCAGCCACATGGTGAGACACAGCATGTATGGTAGTAGTAGTAGTAGAGTTATTTGACATGGCGCCTTTCCCTGGAGGCTCAGAGAGCCTAACAATATCAAGCAGCATACAATAAAACAGCATAAATACATAAACAAAAATGAAATACATGACATATGTAGAATAACACATGGAGTGGTGTGTTTAATGAGATTTTACACACACCCAAGGTGTTGGATGCTACATAAACCCCGAGAGTGAAGATCAAGGGGTTTATTTAAGCATCCAACACCGAGGGTGTGTGTGAAATCTCAAGTTAAACACACCACCCCATGTTTTATTTTATAAAATTGCTGGGTATCATTGTTTTTTGCCACAGAAATAGTGTAAAATAAAAAGATGTCTCTACAGCTGCTGTCGGCTCCGGTTTCAGTGCAGTCCGGTCCACAGTCAGAAGTGGCTGGAGAAAGGAGTTGAAAGGCGTATGCCTGTAGTTCTATGGGGGAATAGCTTCTCCCCATCTCCTACTTAAACAATCAGGCTACCGCCACTCTACTTAGAGCTCGTCGCACTGGCACTCCATCCTCCCCTGACTCCTCCTTCTCTGGCACTCTTATCCCATGGGGGGGGGGGTCTCAATCCTACTCAGCTAAGCATCCTTCCTAAGGTGGGATACAGAGAAAGGCCAAAACATCAAGTCCTAACAAGTTGTTATTCATCGGTTCAAGCACCTAAACATTATGCATATCCAATCCAGTTCATACGTACTACAATCACTGATCTGTTCATATCTATGCTGAATTATCTAAGCACTAATCATTCATATAACTCATATACCTGCTAGGCATTATTCTACTTACTTGTCTGGCCTACATATCCAAGCACAACCTACATCATTCAGCTATACTGTACATAGCACAAGCACTGAGCTATGAACCACACATAGAACATTTATTGTTGTGCTTTTTTTCTTTTCATTTTTTTGTTGAGGCAGCCCCGTTTAAAACAAATATTTTGCCCAGTTGCTTTTTTTGGTGTATTTACCACCGAATCCAAGTGGCAGTGTGAGGAGCAGCGAGGAATGACTGCTGGCAGGGAAGAAGGTCTGAGCGACGTCTGGCACATGCGCAGAAGCAGGGAAACTCGGCGCGTGTTCACTATTATAACCCGCAGGTTATAACGGTGAATTATAACTGGGTTTTCCTTAAAGAAAAAATTATACCCGGTTACTATCATACAATAACTACCATGTGTCCACCCCTCCAGGCACATTCATGATCCATACCTGCTGCTTCCCTCAGTGAGCACCCCTGTGAAAGCAGCCCAAGTGATCCCTCGCTGGTGCCTAGGGCAACTATTAGGCAAGGGCATGGAACATGGTGTCCCCTTCTACTGACTTCCTCCTACTGCCTGTCTTTGACTCTTTCCTCCATTGCTGACCCTCTTCTCTCCCTGTGGTGACATGAGGGTACCATACCACCACTATCCCAAGACAGGGTGATGCCAAGGCATCCTTCCCTCTTCAATCCCAATTCAAATTCATTGGGTACACATCATTAGGCTGGTCCAGGGACCCAATTCATACAGCTTCTATGCAGTCAATTGTAGTACTTTCCGACTTCTTTTGGTTGCAACTCCACCATGACAGATAGTGTTCTACTACCACATTCTGCAGTGTGCACTGTATGAACATACAAAAATGCCAGCAGAAACAGGCCTCACAGTCCATTGACTCTGCTCGATTGTGCAACTAGCCCCTCAATTTGCAGCTGCTCCACCCACCCCTCCCCTCCTCACAAATATCTCCCCTCTTACTTTGTCCCATCCCCTCTTAAAACTGTCTACTGTGCTACAGGCTACCACTTCCTCCGGCAGAGTATTCCACGTATCCACCACCCTCTCAGAGAAATAATGTCACCTGACATCCCTTTTGAATCTTCCCCCCTCCAATCTCATCTGGTGGCCCCTCATGACCCTCCTCCTTCTAATCTTGAAATTCCCTTCTTTACTAGCCCTGTTAATCCCCTTCAAGTATTTAAAGGTTTTGATCATGTTCCCCCATCCCTCCTTCAGGGAATACATGTTCAACTCCCCCAGCCTCTCCTCATAGGAGTATCCCCTCTAACCCCTGTATCATCTTTGTTGCCCTCCGCTGTACACCTTCCAACAATCTGATGCCCTTCTTCAAGAATGGGTGCCATTACTGCACACAGTATTCCAGGTGCGGCCTGACCAGTGACCTGTAGAAGGACAGGATCACCTCCTTATTTCTGAAGGAGATTCCCCTCGCTATACATCTCAGCATCCTCTTGGCTTTTGCTGCCACCCTTCTGCACTGAGCTGAGTTGTTCATCCTCCCCATTATAAGCACCCCTACATCTCTTTCTTCCTCGGTGCATTCTAGTTCTACTCCCCCCAGCTGATAGCACCTCCCCTGGTTGTTAGCCGCAAAGTGCAAGACCCTATACTTTTTGGTGTTAAACCCCAACTGCCATACACCCAACCAGTCCTGCAATTTGTTCATTTCCTCCTGCAGACCCCCCACCCACAATGTCATCAACCATGGCATGATCTTACTCCGAGGAGATGTCCGCTATGAATATTCTGAACAACACTGGTCCCAATACTGATCTCTGAGGCATCCCACTCATCACATCCCTCAGTGATGAGAGCTCCCCCCACCACCACCCCTCTTTTCTGCCTTCCCTTCAGCCAATTGGTGATCCAGCTTGCTGTCTTTGATCTCACCCCTATATACTCCAGCTTCCCCCCAACCTCCCATGTGGCATGGAATCAATGACCTTGCTGAAGTCCAAATACAGGACATCCACCACATGGCCTTTGTCCAGTTTCTTTGTTACCTATTTGTAATACTCAATCAGATTTGTCTGGCAAGATCTTCCTGAGACAAACCTGTGCTGCTGACTGTCCTGGAGACCACTGATCTCCAAAAAGGTCACCAGCCCCTCTTAAGATTTTATTTATTTGCTTTTGTTGACCGGGTGAGTACACTAGACATAGGAATGCCTATTTTCAGGTACGACCTGGGAGGATACAAATGACATACAAAACATCAGTGTGAGCGCAGCACACATAAACCATACAATAAATATAGAGCCACAAGAGTACAAAGCATAAAATTACGATAATACATGTACAAGCAAAATAGGTTAAAATGAGATGAGTGCAACTAAGGTCAGGAGATTCATGTCTGCCCTTAGCAAGAGGCTAGTTGACAAGTCCAAGGTAACTCAGTGACTGGAGGAGGCAAAGGGGAGGGGATAAGTAGGAGAGGATAGATTGGAGAGAGTAGCAGGTAGTGTGGAAAAGGGAAAGGGGAGGCAGAGCCAGGTATGGTTTATGGTGGCTGGAAGCAGATACAGGGACTTGCTGAGAGTAGGTATTGACGTGAAGCTTCTTAAACAGGCATGTTGGGGCACGATGAATAGCAAGAGGATAGTGTTCCAATATTTTGGAGCAGAATGGGAGAAAGCTCGTGTACCCATTGAGGTCCTACTTCTAGGGATGTGAAGAGGTGTCTGGTCAAGTGAACGGAGACCATAAGAAGGGGTTTGAGGGTGAAGTAGCAAGGCAAGAGAATTAGGGAAGCCTGCATGTATCATACCATCAATCAGGGCACCAAATGCTTGGAGGCGATAGGCCACTGGACTAGGCCATTTAAGGCCCACATAAAGCAGACAGTGATGCTTGAGCCGCGGAGAGGCAGATGCATAGCGCAGATGTTATTATATGTAGTGTCCCATCTGTGGAAGGAGGTCTTAGTAGCACCTAGATAGGTGATAGAGCCATAAGCCAAGGATGGGAGAAGAAGGCCTTGTGCCACCGCAAGCCTAGCTGATGGGGTAAGGGCATAGTTTGTCTGGTATGCTCCTCCAATCTTTGCATTGACTGATTTGCAAGTCATGGTAATGTGGAGATCAAAGTCCAAGGAATCGTCAAGAAGAATGCCAAGGTATCTAAAAGATGAGGTGTTTACTAACTGGGAATTGTCGGCACAAGATATTTTGAAGGAGTTCTGATTTACTTTTAGTGTAGCTGGAGAGCCAAAGAGCATTGCCTGAGTTTTCGCTTCATTGAGAATGAGACGATTAGCAGTAATCCAGGATTGAATGTTGTGGAACTCTTTGGATAGGGAGTTAGTTAGGTCCAGTACGTTTCTAGCACTATGGTAGAGTACAAGGTCATCTGCATAGAGCAAGGTAGAGCAAGTAGATACTTGTTGAGGGAGGTCATTTATGAAGATCGAGAAAAGCAGAGGACCAAGTATGGATCCCTGTGGGACACCAGTTTGTACGTACGATAGGTCGGATAGGGCAGAGTTAAAAGCAACAGCCTGTTGTCGATTTGATAGATAACTCCAGAACCAATTCACTGATTCCATTGAGAAACCCAAGGAGGTAAGCTTTGTAAGGAGGAGGGTGTGGTCCACAAGGTCAAAAGCCTTGGTAAGATCAATGAAGGCGGTACCAGTCAGGAGACCAGAGTCCATGGCTGTGTAGATGTCATTTGTGAGTGTCAGAAGAGCAGTGGAGGTACTATGACCTTTATGAAATCCATGCTGGGATCCCGAGAGGAGGTTATGTTTATGGAGATATTCTATAGTTTGTCTAGCAACTAGCTTTTCGAGAATTTTACTGAGCACCGAGAGAATGGCAATAGGTCGGTAGCTGGCCATCTCTTTCGGATCACCTTTCTTTAAGATTGGTGTTATCCTGGCTATCTTCCAAACATTTGGAACAACACCATGACATAGTGACAGGTTAAAATTTTCGTTAGTGGTAAAGCTATATATGGGCAGCAATCTTCAGAAGCCTAGGTTCGAGACTATCAGCACCTGGGCTTGTTTTGTCAGGGATAGTCAGTAAGAGCTTTAGGACTTCAGATTTAGTGACAATCCGGAACCTAAGAAGTGGACGGGAGAGCAGTGGATCCTTGGCGATGGGAGAGGATACTAATTTGTTATGGGGGAAGGAGTCCAGGTAGCGTGACAGGTCCAGAAAATGTTGGTTAAAAGAGTTGACAATAGTCACAGGGTTGTTACAATGTACTCCGTTCAGCAGCATATCATTGGAGGCGGAAGGTTTATCAGAGCCAAGGAGAGTTTTGATGACAGACCAAAATTTACGCGAGTCTCCACCAGTCTTAACAAGTGATTCTTTACAAAAGGAGCTTTTAGCTAGACGGATGTCTCTTTTACAGGAGTTTCTCAGTGCCCTGTAGTGACTGAGATCTGCTGGCAGACCTGAGACCTTAAAGCGATGCCAGCATTTGTCCCTGTTACTAAGTTGAGCTAGGAGATCCTTAGTTAGCCACTTAGTTTGTGTGCCTCTAATTCGGCGAGTGACACAAGGTGCATGTAGGTCCTGAGAACCAATAAATTTTTCAAGGAAGTAGTCTAAGGCTGAATGAGCATTAAGAGAGGAAAGGATAGGGGACCAGTCAATAAGTGAGAGATCATACAGGAACTGAGATGGATTAAAGTTTGCCATATTGCGAAAGGTGATTAATTTCGAAGGGGGAGATGATTGTCTGGCCGCACTTCAGGTGCAAAAAATTGGGGAGTGGTCACTAATTGAGTCGGCAATGGTACCAGCTGAGACTATGTGGTCAAGGTGGTTTGTGAGGGCCCAGTCAAGTAAGGAGCTGGATCTGGAGGGTGGGGCCGTGATCCTAGTAGGGTCGGTGATCAACTGATGGAGGCCGAGGGCTGTACGATAGTATGGAGGTTTTGGCCTGTGCAACCTAGCCAGTTTAGGTTTAGATCCCCAAGAAAGAGGACTTCATTACGTCCAGTAGCTAGGCTCACCTGGGAGAGGAGTTCAACCAAGTCTGGGGTACCACACCTGGGAGGGTTGTAGGCACATATGATGTGTAGCTGCTTAGATCCTAGTTGGAGAGTAGCATGAATAGCTTCGCAGTGTGATAAAGTGAGGGAGGTATTCAGTTGCACCAAGAGGTCGGGTTTATATAGAATGGCTACCCCACCCCCACGTTTAGATGAGGACCTGTCCTGCCGAACTATGTTGTAGTTTGGCAGACGATATAAATGATCAGGAATAGAGGGCTTGAGCCAGGTCTCTGTCAGACAAAGAATGTCAGGATTATATTGGATGACCCAGGCTTCTAGTTCAGTTTTGTTATGGGGAAGGCTTCTAATATTCATATGAACGATGCGCAAGTCTTTTGAGTGAGTCCAGTAGGTGTCGGAGATGGGGATATTCCATGTGGGTCCTGGATTCAGCTCAATATCACCAGCTAGTAGTAGTGCTAGGAGGAGCAAGTACCACAGTTTACGGTGAGTAAACGTGGTGAGAAGGGGGGCAGGGCTCCTAGGGCAATCCTGTACTAGAGAGATAACGTAGTAAGTGATCCGATATGTTATTAAAAGTGGAAAGGTAGCTGGTAGCATATGCACTCGGATTAGCATATTTGAGAAAGTAAAGTCTTTGAGGTGATAATAGTGATCATTTGGGCAGCGAGGGCAACTAAGTGTCAGGATCCACACAATGGTTACAAGAAATGAGGTTTGTAGCAGAAGTACACCTAGGTTGAGTGCCCAGGGATATGAGAGCAGGGAGGGCATCTTTGTGGGTATGTCCAGTGAGCAGGAGAGGTTGGTAGAAGTTGTAGAAGTACAGTACAACTAAACAACTGAAAAGATAAAGAAAAAGCAACAGGAAAGATAAGCAAGATTATGTGAACTGTTGAGCCCTCTAGTGGTGAAGAGATATAAGGTGCAAATGAGAAAGTAGGAGATACATAAAATTACACTCCATTGCGGGTCCTAATCCATGCTATTTAAGAAATGCCGACAAGGTGGGGGTGCTGGGGCAGGTGGGGAGCAGCTGCACAGCAGCTGCGGGAAATCCTACTGCACACTGTTCCAATAGAGAGGTAGTGTAGGCAGGGTTAGCAGGGCTGAGGTAGGGCGTATGGCACCAAACCAGATAACTTAAGCCACTACTAGCAAATATTCGCTAAAAGCCCCTGGTACTTTCACAAATATCTGCCCCTGAGCATCCCTTCTGTACTGGCGGTGAGGTCCCGAACGCTAGTGGCGAGGCAAGTCCCCCCGCGGTTTCAGTCGCGGAAAAAGGCGCGAAGACTCAAAATTACCGATGAGTGCTCCACCAGCTGGAGAAACAATTACCTTCTCTCCTGGCTTGAAACGCCGCGGCTGCAGCGCTTTCCAGGGCTGTGTGCCCTTCAGGGACAAGAGACTGTGGAGAAAGGAGAGAAGAAATCCAGCGGTTAAATTAGGTCGCAGACTGCGGGGGGTCAGCAGTAATATGAGAAGGCTAGTTCATGGAGGGGGTGGGGGGGCGTGCGTGTGGTCGAGTAAGAGGACAGGGGGAAGAGAAAAAAAAAGATGCAACAGGCAAGGCAAACAGTCTAGCACAAAATCCCTTAAATCATCAACACAGGTAAGTTAAACGTTCAGACTGTAAAACATTTCCAACATTTTCAATCCATCAACAGGTCCAACTTTAAAGTGAGATGTGCTGTTATTATGCTTCCATAAAGCGAGTCATTTGCCTACTGCACACTGTTCCAATAGAGAGGTAGTGTAGGCAGGGTTAGCAGGGCTGAGGGAGGGCGTATGGCACCAAACCGATAACTTAGCTACTACTAGCAAATATTCGCTAAAAGCCCCTGGTACTTTCACAAATATCTGCCCCTGAGCATCCCTTCTGTACTGGCGGTGAGGTCCCGAACGCTAGTGGTGAGGCAAGTTCCCCTTCGGTTTCAGTCACCGAAAAAGGCGCGAAGACTCAAAATTACCGACGAGTGCTCCACCAGCTGGAGAAACAATAACCTTCTCTCCTGGCTTGAAACGCCACAGCTGCAGCGCTCTCCGGGGCTGTGTGCCCTTCAGGGACAAGAGACTTCTCTCCTGGCTTGAAACGCCATGGCTGCAATGCTCTCCGGGGCTGTGTGCCCTTCAGGGACAAGAGACTTCTCTCCTGGCTTGAAACGCCGTGGCTGCAGCACTCTCCGGGGCTGTGTGGCCTTCGGGGACAAGAGACTTCTCTCCTGGCTTGAAACGCCGTGGCTGCAGTGCTCTCTGGGGCTGTGTGCCCTTCAGGGACAAGAGACTTCTCTCCTGGCTTGAAACGCCACGGCTGCAGCGCTCTCCGGGGCTGTGTGCCCTTCAGGGACAAGGACTTCCCGAAACACTGTGCAGTGCTCTCCGGGGCTGTGTGCCCTTCAGGGACAAGAGACTTCTCTCCTAGCTTGAAATACCACGGCTGCAGTGCTCTCCAGGGCTGTGTGCCCTTCAGGGACAAGAGACTGTGGAGTTGTCTCCATGAGTTTCCCCACAATTGATGTGAGGCTTACTGGTCTGTAGTTCTCTGATTCATTCCTAGGTCTGCTTTTATGGATGGGTATCACATGGGCCATCCTCCAGTCCTGTGGCACACATCCAGTGTCTAAGGATGTATTGAACAGGTCAGCCAGTGGTCCTACCAGGACCACTGCCAGGTCCCTAAGTACCCTAGGGTGAATGCCATCTGGACCCGGTGCCTTGTCTCCCCTCAGAGCCCTCAATCCCTTCAGCACCCTGTTTGCTATAATCCCTATATCAGTTAACTCCCCTCCACCCACTCCTCCTCTCCCAGGTGGTATCTTCCCCCCTTTCTCCCTCGTGAACACGGAACAGAAGTACTCATTCAGTGCCTCCACTTAGTCCTCCCCCTTCTCCACCCAGCACCTGCCTTTCCTAATCCTCACAATCTGATCCTTGTTTTTCCATCTTTCATGGATGTATTTGAAGAAGTCCTTTTCTCCGTCTTTTATGCGCTGTGCCAATCTCAGCTCCCTGGATGCCTTGGCTGCTCTGACCAGCCTGGTAACCTCCATGGACTTCTTCACATACACCTCCCTGTTCTCTCTTCCCCTCGTCTCTTGAGTCTCCTAAATGCCTTTTTTTTGGCCCTGACCCATTCCATGACCTCCTTCGTCAGCCAGCTGGGGTTTTTTGCCCGTCCCTTCTTACTCCTTGTTTTTGTACATCTCCCAGTTGTCTCCACCAGGCCTTTCTTAATGATACCCCATTTTTGGCTAGCATCCATGCATGGCTGAATTTCTGCCAGATGTTTGCCCAAAATTTCCCCCATCCTTTTAAAGTCCGCCCCCTTAAAGTCTATCTTGTTGGTACCCGTACCTGTTGCTGCCCTGCCCATGTTGAGCGTGAAACAAACAGAGTGGTGGTCACTCCCAGCCACTGTTGCCTGTCCCTGTGATGAATGGGCATTGTTGTGTGTGGGGAATCCCTGTTACTACTTTCACTACCTTCACTAGATCTGACCTTTGATTTTGTGAAATCACTCAGGAGCATGCATCACCATACCCCTTTTCACCTGCACACAATCTCTTTGCAGTGTGTCCCACTGCCTGATCCAGTCTTGAGCATTTGTATGTTTTCACAAACATTTTTTTTCTTTGTTTATTTTTGCATCTTACCCTGCCACTCGGTTGGCCACTCCTTCGGGCTCCCAAGGGCCCCCTACCAGCCAGGTCTCTTCCCCCACCGCCATCTGCTGCCAACCCTGATCCTATGCCCGTGGATTCACCCAGTGTATCCCTACACTGGAGGGGCCCTCTGTCCTGGGTAGGGACAGGGAGGGGAAACTGGGGCTCAACCTACATCCAAGGTATGAGGCTATGGGCGCAGCCATGAGAGGGCATTACACCGAGGTTCTGTGGTGGAGAGGGAGCGGTGGCCATCATCCGGCAACTGAGCATCCGTTTTTGCCATTTTCATCTCTCCCCCACTCACCCACCCCCAATGCAGCCATGCACTCACAGCATCCTGGCTTAATGCACTGCAATGTGTGGTCACCCACGCTGCACAGCGCGCCACCACTACCATCCGCCAAGAGCCACCATACAGCAATGCCAGCTCATGCCCACCTCCCTGGGAGGACAGCATCCAACGGACGCTCCTAACTCTCCCTGCTGGTCTCGTTCCTGCGGTCCCAAGTTTGGGCACAAACACCAGTGTGCAGAGTGATCTCCCATCGCTCGGGACCACGGAGCCGGCTCTTCACAAACATTTTTATTTTTGGGGCTACTTAGCACACTGGCATGGTGCCCTGCAGTTCAGGATAAATAAACACGCATGACTGGGCCCACTGGACTGGCACTCCCTTGCCATGCCCAGTGCCCCTTTGGAACTTTTGATTCTGCATGTCCTGCATCCTTACATCCTTACTCCATATCCTATATCGCTGCCCTTTACCTCTATCATTTTGGTGCATGATTTACACCTATAATTCTAATGCATTACCTCCATCACTCTGATACATGGATTTACCTCCATCATTCTGGTACATGGATTTACCTCTGTCATTCTGATACATGGATTTACCTCTGTCATTCTGATACATGTATTTACCTCTGTCATTCTGGTGCATGGATTTACCTCCGTCATTCTGATACATGTATTTACCTCTATCATTCTGGTGCATGGATTTACCTCCGTCATTCTGATACATGGATTTACCTCTATCATTCTGGTGCATGGATATACCTCCATCATTCTGATACGTGGATTTACCTCTGTCATTCTGATACATGGATTTACCTCCATCATTCTGATATATGGATTTTCCTGGGATTCTTGGCTCCATAACTTTGCATTTCTGGGCATTGAAGCCAAGCTGCCAGATCTTGGACCACCTCCCCAATTTTTCCAGATCTTTCTGTAGGTCCTGTATCCCTTCAGCTGTGTCCACTCTCCCACAGAGCTTGGTGTCATCAGCGAATAGACACATTTTGCCTTTAATGCCATCTCCAATGTTATTGATGAAGACATTGAACAACACCAGCCCCAGCACCAAGCCCTGCAGGACCCCACTAGTTACCTGTCTAGTGCCAGATAACTCTCCCCCCACAACCACCATCTGGATTCTGGGTTTATGTAGCACCTTTATATCCCAAAACTTTTTACAAGTCATGAACAGCTGGTAGCAGACACTAGGCATACATAGGGAGTCTGTGTGAGACTGAAAGAGGTTAAGAAGGGCTCAGTGGATTACGTATAGTCTGAAGAAGAAAGTGCATGAGACATGATTGACCACACAGAAGTTAAATGACATGCTCAGGGTCACACAGTGAGTAAGTGACAATGATAGGAGTCAGTCCTGAGTCTCCTGTTTTACAGTTCTTGTAGGTTTTTTACATGTTTTTTTCTGGAATGTTACTTTTGCCTAGCTTTCATTGTTCATGTACATGCACCTGTTGTTGTCACTTTGTTATTGCTGTTTCACTCCCTGTTGTATCTCCTTCTTGAACCCAATCTGTGCAAGAGGACCGTGCTAGCTTGGTTCATGCATTTGTGATCTCGATATTGGATTACTTTAACACTCTTAAACAAGGGATATAAGGGAGGTAGATGTGTCATCTGCAGCTGGTGCACAGTGCTGCTGCTGATACCGGATCTTCATATAGGGAACTTATCATGCCTGTACTGCGGCAGCTGCACTGGCTCCCTGTCAAGTGAAGCACCACCTTCAGGGTCGTGTTGTTAACTTACAAAGGCCTGTATGGATGAGGCATGACTGCATTGAAGGTCTCGTAACTTGGCATACTCCCAATCAACTGCTCTGCTCCACTGAGGAGTTTCTTTTGGTTGTCCCAATGATACATCTTAAACTTTCAGGAGACAGACCATTCACATTGGTGGCCCTGCTTATTTGAAACTTCCTGCCACTCCATCCTTGGAGTTCCTCCTTGGTGGAGACCTTTAAAAAGGGGATGAAAAGCTGTTTATGTTAGCTTTTGACTAGTTTTAGGGCACTGTTTCAGTATTTGAATCTTTAATATGCCCATTTATTTATTGTTATGCTGCATGTTTGTAAGCACTGCATGTACTCTGTGGAACTTTGTAAAGTGCTCCGAGCCCTTGTTGAATGGGGCACTATATAACAATAAAAGCCTAGCCTTGCCTCCTTGGGGTGGTGCTTTGGAATGAGCCCTGTGCCTATCTTGCTCCCCAAATTTATAATAACTAAAATAAATAAATAAATATATACATGCATACATACACACATAAACAAGCATTTATGTGGTGTAAAAACTAGGCTATACTACCTCTTCAGACTGTAACTCAGTTTTGCATCATATGGGTACTAAGAATATGATTTCCATAAATATTGAACAGCTTGTGACAGTTTTCAGATATTCCTCCCTTGGGGGGCCCACCGTGAGATGTTGCACAGTTCGGAAAATGATTTGGCTACATGTTTCTGAATTTAAAATTCCAAGGCCAGTGAGTGGAACCATTTTAATTAGCTGTATATTTCTTATGTAATTTACTTAGGTCTGATGTGAAGCACTTTCAACATTATTTTGGAAATGGGCTATAAACAAGAAAACCATTTAGTCTAGGTGATTACAATTTAATAACAATGTCCATGTTTATGGCATTTCAAAATGCATTCCTTAAAACTATCACTCCATTGCATTTCTGGGGAATTCTAAGTTAAAAATGTTGGGAGTGGCCGGCCTGGTGGCACTGAGGGCTGAGGCACTGGATGCTTTACTTCGTGCTACGCCGCCGACCCGGGTTCAGGAACGACCTTGGGTCATCGGGGTGCCGGCACGGAGGGGGGGTGTAGGATAGAGCAATGGTTCTCCTCTCCTAGGAGGGAGGATTGCCAGTCTGTAGTCCCACCACCACCACTGCATGGAGGTCCGGGGCAGGCACAGGTGGTAACGGAGTGATTGGTAGGGTGGGGCGTCCCATACAGTGTGATGTGCACATGCCTGCACATGTGCATGCTACGCCTGGATGCAGGGAGATTGGGGAGAAAATGGAGAAAAGCCTACAAACTACATATAGAAAAAAAATGAGGGGAGTGTATTAAGAACAAATTCTGTACACTGAGAATATAGCTGCAATATGATTTTGTAGGTGAAAGTAAGTCACCTGCCAACTCTCTTTGTAAGGCTTAGGTATATAGTGCTGCTCAGATAGTCTTGAATGTAATTGGATACTGTTGGATACCACTATTTTCCTTGGATATTGGATGGCATCAGATATCACTGGCATCCAATTATTGAATCCTATCACCTAGGATCCAATAGGATACCAAGTATCTGATGTACCTCTGCAATTCTGGAGTCCTTACCTTACAGAGCATCTGACAGCTCTGAGAAAACGTTGGAAAACATAATATTTAGACACAATTCAGCTTGTATTTCATTTATAGAATGGGAAGGGAAAATCCTACATGCTGGTTAGTCATTAGCCATGCATTAGAAGTACCTAGTGCATGGCTAAAAAACAAGTGCTGGCCAGCTGGATGCAGGACATGATAGAAATCCTTGTATCAGTCTTTGGAATATTAAAAAATGCAATGGCAGTTTATTTATGTATTTAGTTTTTGTTTACCGGGTAGGTGCACTAGCCATAGACATGACTATTTTCAGTCATGACCTGGGAGGATACAAAACAGCAAATACAGGGAAGACATTCCAAATACAAGTACAACAACAAAATCATGACACCAGTTTACAAGTAGGTTACAAGGAATTAGCTAAAAGCAAGGAGGTTATGTTAACAGTGCAGAAAAAATATGGAGCAGTACAAAAAACAAAATTGAACCACAGTTTGCTTAGAGAGAAACCTGATATAGAAACATTTTCAGCCCAAATAAGGGATTGAAGAGTTAACTTATGGGAGGGATATTAGTAGGTGAAGGAAGTAGGTGATTCGGAGAGGGGAGGTAAAGGAGATGTGTAAAGGTGCGGTAAAAGAGAAGTGCTTAGCGTGTAAGGGACAGATATGAAAGAAGAGGTAAGACTGGGGTGATAAGGGCTAGGGAGGCTTGAAACAGGAGCATTTGTGAGAAGTTTCAAGATAAGTACGTAGACCTTTTTTAAAAGATGCATGGGATGTTGATTGTCGCAAGGTTAGTGGAAGGGAGTTCCAGTATTTGGGGGCATGGCAGGTGAAGCATTAGCACCTTTAATGGTGCAGTGTCTGGGATGGAAACAGGGCCTGGACCATGGAACGCAACCCATAGCACGGAGTCAGGTTTTGGAAAAGGCCTGCTAGAGATTTAGGGATTTGTAGATGAACAATGTTGTCAATGACAGAGCTATAAGCATGTAGCCTTAGTTCAGCAGGAGGAAGCCATCCTAGGTCAGTATAGAGGAGGCAATTGGTGTTTCAGCCAGTGTGAGGAGGAGGCATAGCGACAGATGTTGTTGTATGTAACAGCCCATTTCCTAAGGATTAATTTGCATGCAGAAACATATGTTGCAGTCCCATAGGTAAGTGATGGTAGGAGTATGCCAAGGGCAATGACAAGCCTAGCAGAGGGAGTGAGCATATAGCTGGTTTGGTAGGCTAATCCCAGTTTGGCATGTACCTGTTTGTAAGTTAGGTTGATGTGTAGGTCGAAATTTAGTGCTGGATCCAGGGTAATACCCAGATATTTAAATGAGGATACTACCCCAACTACTGACCCATTTAAGGAGGTGACTTTGAATTGAGAATGGGCATGCTTTAGTTTTGCAGTAGATCCAAAGAGCATGGCTTGGGTTTTAGACTCGTTTAGCACAAGTTTGTGAGTAGATAGCAACTTTTGTAATAGCTGGAAATCAAGAGAGAGTTGTTTGTTAATGTCATCAATGCTTTTAGCACTAGCATACAGCACAATGTCATCAGCATATAGTAGGGAGGCAGTCCTGTGGAGGTCAGTGGAGATGTTATTTATAAAAAGAGAGAAAAGTAAGGGCCCAAGGATGGAGCCTTGTGGCACCCCTATATTTATGATGGTTTTATCCCAGAGAGTAGAGTTGTATTTCACAAATTGAGACCTATCAGCTAGGTAGTTTCCAAACCATCTAACAACGTTAGTTGAGAAACCTAATGATTCCAGGGTGGTTAGAAGGATGGAATGATCCACTAAGTCCAACACCTTACTCATGTCAATGAAAACTGCACCGGTGAGGAGACCAGAGTCCATCGCCACTTGAGTATCCGATGTGAATTTGAGGAGGGCAGTAGTGGTGCTACGACCTTGTGAAAACCATGCTGGGCATCAGTGAGTAGCTCATGTTTCTGTAAGAAGTCGATTGTCTGGGCAGCTACAAGCTTCTCAAGAATTTTATTCAGGAGGGATAGGATGGCAATGGGCCTATAGTTAGAGGAGTCTTTACGATCTCCTTTTTTAAAGACTGGTGTAATTCTAGCTGTTTTCCATATGTCCAGGATGTGGTCCTGGCACAGGGAGAGCGTGAAAATCCTGGCTAGGGGAACAGCAATGAAAGGGGCTGCAATCTTAAGCAGCCTGGACTCTAGATTGTCTGAGCCAGCTGCTGTGCAGTCCAAGATACTGTTTAGCAATCTGAGCACTTCACATTTTGTGATTGCCCTGAAATAAAATTGAGGACTGTTTGCAATAGGTCGGGTAGATACATTTGGTTGGGCAGGGAAAGAGGAGGTACAGTTGGTTAAGTCCTAGAATTTATAGTTAAAGAAGTTTGGAATGGTTCTGGGATTATTACAGTGTACCCCATCAAGAGATGTTGTTAGGAGTGGATGCAGGATTAGAACCAAGAAAGAATTTGATATGTGACCAAATTTTTTGGAGTCACCATAGGAGTTGGTCAGGAGGTCTTTGCAGTATGCGCTCTTGGCTTTTTTGATGTCCTTTTCGCAGTCATTTCACAGAGCCCTGTAGTTGTTGAGGTCAGATGCTAGCCTTGAGTTTTTATAATGGAGCCAGTTTTTGTCCCTTAGCTTAAGTTTTGCTAGTAGGTCAGCTTTCAACCATCAGGTTTGTCTATTTTTTACCCTGTGGGTTACGAGTTTGCAGTGCTTATCCTGGAGCTCTAGGAAGTGTTTCAAGAGCAGGTCCAGGGAGGCCTGAGCATCATTGGATAAGAGAATGGGGAACCAATCAGTAGAAACAATGTTGTTCAGGAAAGACTGAGGGTCAAAGTTTGCATAGTTACGGAAGGTAATGAAGCGAGGTCCCGCCTAGGTAGGCCTGCCTTTTCCCCAGATACAGTACGTTGGGGAGTGATCAGTGATGGCATCTGGCAGTACCCCAGAGGCAATTACATTTTCAGGGCGATTGGTCATTATCCAGTCTAGTAGCATGTTGAAGAGACGGGTATTCCTGGTAGGTTCACCTATAAGCTGGTGTAGGTTATAACTCTGCAACTTGGTCATTAATGATGTTTGGTTATTGTCCAGCCAATTTATGTTTAAGCCCCCAAGGATAAGGACCTCGTTCCTTCTGGCAAGGCGGGTGATTTGTTCCAATAAGTCATCTAGCCCTACTAGCCCACTTGTAGGGGATTGTAGACACACACGATGTGAAGTTTTTTAGTACCAAGAGTGAGCAGGATGTGAAGAGCCTCACAACGGCATAGGGCAGATGTCATAACAGCAGAGACATCAAGGTGATCTCTAAAGTAGACAGAGTTCCACCTCCTCTTTTTGGTGCATTTCTGTCAAGTCTTAGAAGGTTATAGTGGGGAAGGGAGCATAGAGAATCAGGTATGGCAGGTTTTAGCCACATCTCGGTTAGGCATATAATATCAGGCTTGTATAGGGTGGTCCAGGATCCAAGCGCAGTAAGATTGTGAGCAAGGCTCCTGATGTTGTGATGTGCTATGATAAGACCTTTGCATTGGTAATAGTGTCATGTAGTACGTTAGATGGTCCTGGATTTAATTGAACATCACCTGAGAGTAGGATAGCAAGGAGGAGAAAGTACTATATCCAGCGACGCATGAAAGAACCACGGGCATGTAGGTGCAGGTGTTAATTCTTACATACATGGGCAGCTAAGTGTTTCCAGATCTTATTTAGTAGCACTGGGGAGGGGTCCAAACAGGGGGCAGGAAGTATCAGGAGATTAGAGTAGTAGTAATCCTGTAATGCAAAGTAGGGAGGGGTTGCTTTATCTTGGAGTGCCATAGGCATGGGCAAGAAGAGTAGTGGTAGTGAAATCATAAGAGACAGTAACATCAATGGGGTCATTTTAACTAGAGTTATTTTGGGTCTGTGACTAACAGTTCAATGCCCCAGCGAGGCTGAGAGGCTGCCGAAAGAATGGTTAACTTATTAGGGAGTCTGGCCAAAGCTTCACACAGAGTGATTCAACTAAGATGCAGTTAAGTAGAGGGGGTTCATACAGAGTTAACCCCCTTCCCCCCCAAGCATGAGTTCACACCCTAACTCTTTGTTTCTGGTGTGCCATGAGCTGCTTGTTTCCATTTGTCACAACACCCATTACATACAAACGAGAAAGCACAATAGCGATTCTTTCTTTTTTTAAAGAGATCTACTAAGTCAAATGCAAAAAGATTTACACCTCATATATCAGTGCCTTACTGGTTCCAAATGCTGGGGATGTAGATGTTTTAAAAAATAAATCCTGTAGGTAATTTATTTCACTTGTAAACTTGCTCCCACTGGGAATGCCGTACTTTCCAGTTAGTAGAACCGCCTAGGACCTGCCCCAAAGCACAGCCACATTCTGACGCGATCCTAGGGAGAGCACGGGGACGCACTCCATTTTAGTCTATGGGGGGCAGTTTTCTCATCATTTTTAAATACAATAATGGTCATCTGGCGATTAATCAAGGGCACTGGTGGACTACCAAGGCCCTTGTTAGTCCACCAGTGCCCTTGATTAATCGCCAGATTAAAGGGGGGACCACATAGGGATTTGGCCCCCACCCCCCCACTTTTTAAAATTTTTTTTTTTAATGATGTATACTGTAGGGATGTTCAATGTGTACATTCTTATTTACTGTCTGCTGTCTGTCAGTGTATAATGAATTTTTATTTGAGTAGACTGTGGTGCAGAAAAAAATGCGATCTGATACTGACTATCACAATCTGGCTAGACCACTTAAAAGTGAGAGTGTGACAGTCACATCTTTGCGTGGCAGTCAAACGAGAGGCTAGGTTAAGTGGAGCATCGTTTACTTTACTGCACAGGCAGACACAGGCAATTGACAGCAGTCTACACTGCATGGTATTCTGAGGAGAAAAAAAAAGAAGTTGTGCCTTATTTTCTGCATTCAGCCAAGAATAATTGATTTTCCAACTAAGGCCAGCCCGTATTTACTATGTATAATGTGTGGAGGGGTCCTGTGCTTTGTGAAGGGGTAGAGGAGCCTTGAGTGTGCAGTAAGTTTTCTATCAGTTGTAGCACCACAGACACTAGCATTTCTTTTTTCTTTGCCAAGTTCCCTTAATCTAGTGGCGAAGCTAACTGGAACTTGTGTCTCTTCTGTTCCTTTTTTCCATGACCCGATCAAAACATTTCTTTTTAACTTAAAAGGCTGCACAGCCTGGCAGCCTGCCTGCTGAGCCTGCAAGACTCGGTCAAGTCAGATGGGCATGGTAGGGACAAACAGACGGACCCCAAGGAGGACTGGACAGAGCAGAGCAAGTTATCCACACTGCAAGGAGGGGGCAGCTTTACACATGGCTGTTGTAGACCATGTCAGCCAGTCATGCAGGTCAGGTTTTGTTGGCTGCTCCATCCCCCTCCATCTCCCTTCCTGACTCATTCATAGCACTGTCTGCAGCAGGAAGAAGGATCTGGATGGTGCAATGCACGTATGATTGAACTGAAGACAGGCAGACACAAGAGAGAGGCCGGGAAAGGGAACCAAGCACAGTCGTGACTTACATCTCGTCGTCTGTCTGAGGCACTTAATCTTTCTGTTCAGTGTTGTTGCCTGGGCCCCAGCCATTGCTGACTTGCTCTTCTTGTAACCAAATGTCAAGCACCTCAGAGCGCTTGCTGGTCACTAGTAACTTCAACCAGCAGGCACAGGCAGATTGGACTCCTCTGTGTAAGTTTGGCAAAGCGCAATTAAACCTGAGCACATGTGTGTGTTTTCCTGGGTTGGGGGTGGGGGAGAGGTTTGCCATACTCTGGTAAAAAGAAAAAAAAAATCAGTATTTGAGGTAACATAGAAACAGACTTTGACAGCAAATAAGAACCACTTGTCCCACCCAGTCTGCTCATTTCCCTACCTACAGGATAAGCTGCAGATCCTAGTTTTACCAACAGCCTACTTCCTCCTACCTCCCACTAGAATTGCCTTATATTCCTCCACTGTTTTTGACCCCACAACCTTCTCAGGAAGGCCGCTCCATGCATCCACCACCCTCTCCATGAAAAAATATTTCCTCATATTGCCCCTGAGTCGTCCCTCCTCTATCTTCAAATTGTGCCCCCTTGTTCTTGCACATCTGTTTTTCTGAAAGATGCCACCCTCTTGGACTTAGCTGATTCCCTTGTGGTACTTGAAAGTTTCTGTCACGTTCCCCCTCTTCCTCCTTTCCTCGAGGGTATACATATTAAGCTCCTTTAGTCTCTCTTCGTATGGCTTCTGGTGCAGACTCTGCACTATTTTAGTTGCCCTCCTCTGGACTGCCTCCATCCTGTCTATGTCCTTGTGGAGATGGGATCTCCAGAACTGCATGCAGTACTCCAGAGACGGTCTCACCAACTGTCTGTACAGAGGGATAACAACTTACTGTTTTCTACTGGTGATGCTTCTCCTTATGCATCCCAGTATCCCTCCAGCCCTCCTTACTGCCTTCTCAAATTGCTTTTCCTACCTTTAGATCATCTGATATGACTACCCCAGGTCCCTTTCCATTTTTGTTGTAGATAACTCCCCCCCATTGTGTACTCTTCCCTTGGGTTTTTGTTTCCAAGGTGCATTACTTTGCACTTCTTTGCACTGAATCTAAGCTGCCATACTTTTGACCATTTCTCCAACCTTGCCAAGTCCCTTCTCATCCTTTCCACCCCACCTTGTGTATCAACCCTGTTGCAGATCTTTGTGTCATCTGCAAAGAGGCGTACTTTTCCTTCCAGTCCCTCCGCAATGTCACTTATAAAGACATTATAGAGGACTGGTCCCACTACTGAACCTTGCAGTATCCTGCTAGAAACCCCCCTTTCTACTGGCCCAGTGGTGCTGAGGGCTGAGGCATCTGCCTTACCTCGCACCTTGCTGGTGACCCAGGTTCAGGAATGAGCCCAGGGAGCCAGGGGTTGGCAGGGGAGGAGAGGATTGAGCATCTGACAGACTGATCTCCTCTCCTGGGAGGGAAGGGGTCATCGTTCTGCGATGCTAGTGGTGCCCAGTGGAGACTGGGTGCACTGAAGTCAGGAGCCAGGAAAGGGATGATGTCAGGCAGCCGTCCTGTGGGTATGTGCTGGAGTGCACCAGCACTGCATGTCCTGCATCGAAGGGGGGAAACACCAGAATGCAGGAAAACCCTGGCTTCCGAGGGGGCGACAGTGGACCCTGGTGGCTGAAGCCCACATGCCCAGTGCCACTCCAAACCCTGACTTGACTCTTCATGGTCCCTGCTCTCCCCTGAGTGGGGTGGGGGAGGGGGGACCCGGCAACTGATTCCTCGGTTGGGGTGAGGAGTTCGGTGGATGGTGGAAGCAGGAGTCAAGAGGGCCACCTGAGAGATGCCTTGGAATGCCGGCGACAGGAGGGGCATAAATAGAGTTGAAAAAAACAAACTTTTTTTGGAGTGGACTCTGCTTACTATTACCCTCTGTGTCCTGTTGTCCAGCCAATTGTTTACCCAGGTTACCACCCTGGGACCCAATCCCAGGCTGGCTAACTTGTTTATTAATCTTTTGTGTGGGACTCTATCAAATGCCTTACTAAAGTCTAGGTAGACCATGTCCACAGCCACTCCCTGGTCTACTACTTTGGTCACCCAGTCAAAGAAATCTATTAGATTCGTCTGACATGACCTTCCCGCTGTGAACCATGCTGCCTTGGGTCCTGTGCCCCTCTGGCCTCCAGGTACTCAACAATTCTTTCTTTCAGAAGTGATTCCATCATTTTCCCTACCACTGAGGTCAAACTAACAGATCTGTAGTTTCCTGCCTCTTCTGCTTTAACTGGTATAGTTCCATGTTCTGCTCCTTCTGTGTTTTCTTATACTTCCTGAATGCTATCTTTTTCTTTCTAACCTTCCCCACCACCTCTTTTGAGAACGGTAATGTTTTTTCCTTTATATTGTTTTATTATTTGCTTCACACAAAGGCTTGTTGCTTCTGTGATGGCAGCTTTGATTGTTCCTCCACCTCACCTTCTTGCCCATTTGCTAGTGCCTTTCTGAGGCACTCCCCAATTTTGCCAAAACCAGCCCTCCTAAAGTCTAATACCCTCACCTTTGTGTGACTTGACTCTACAGCTGTGTTTATCATGAACCACATTGTTTGATGGACACTTGTTCCCAAATGGCTACTCACTTCTAAATCTGAGATCCCCTCTCCGTCCCCGTTTGAGAGTACCAGGTCTAAGATTGCTCTCTCCCGACTAGGTTCCAACACTAGCTGTCTGAGGCATGCCCCCTGTAGGGCATCGATAATTACCCTGCTCTTGGATGTGGCAGCAGCAAAGGTGCTCCAGTTAACATCTTGCATATTCAGGTCCCCCATCAGCAATATCTCCCCCTTTTCTGCCATTCTAAGGATGCCTTCTATCATTTCTTTGTCCACTTCCTCCCCCTGAGATGGGGGTCTGTATACAACCCCCATATGGACTGTGGGTGACCCACAGTGCCTCCTCTCTTCCCCTCCCTGTTTATCCTTTAGTTCTGTTGCTTTGATCCCTTCCCCTACGTAGAGAGCTACTCCGCCTCCTCTTTTGCCCTCCCTGTCCCTCCTGTAGATTGTGTACCCTGGTATGTTGTCATCCCAGTCATGGTTCTCTGTATACCATGTTTCTGTGACTGCCACAATATCCAGGTGTCTGTCTTCCATCAAAGCCACTAGTTCAGGGAGCTTGTTATCCAGACTACATGCACTAGTACTCATTGCCCTCCATTTTTTAATAGCCTTACCCCTTTTAGCCCTATCCCTGTCCTTACTGTCTTTGCTTTTGTCTCCATTGACCCCTGTCCTGCTCCCTTTTGACTTCTTTACTTTAGTGGTTACCTCACTAATTACCCTGTTTTATGGGGGGAGGATCTGGGATCTATGCTTCTTTTCAGTGCCTCCCCCCCTTGGCTAGTTTAAATGCTTGACAATGAAGCATTCAAACCTATCACCTAAGATCCTGTTTGCCTTCCTGGACAGATGCATCCCTCCAGGTAGACCCCCAGTCCTCAATGAAGCCAAAACCCTGAGCTCTGCACCAGTTTTTCAATCATTCATTGAATCTCATGGTGTGGAGTACCCTAGCCTCACCCATGCCATAGACAGGCAGCACGTCCGAGAAGGTTACCATGCTTGCTACTTGTCTAAGGCCCCTCCCCAACTCTACAAACTCCTCCTGCACTGCTCTGATCCCATTCCTAGCCAGGTCATTTGTCCCTAGGTGGACAATGATGTCCAGTTCCCTCTCCTGTGCCACTGCCCCTGTGATCCTGAGGATTCGCATTGTGTCCTTCCTAGCCATGGCACCAGGCAGGCACCTTATCTCCCTCACCCCTCCACCTGCCAGTTCTACCCTACTAATGACTGAGTCCCATACCAGAAGTTGTTTCCTCCCCTTGTGGAGTTTTGTGCCACGCTCTTCTGGGTCACCTTTGTAGAGATTCTCAGCATCCTCCTTGGTCTCCAGTGTGGGTGCCTCCATAGAGGAACCACACTCCACCAGAATGGTATATGGATTGTGGATCAGTACAACTGGAGGGATGTGACTCTGATCCACCACCCTCACCCTCTCTGAGCCCACTGTGGTCCAGCCGCTCCTCTTTCTTGGCAACCTCTGAGGCAGCAGCAGTGGCTCTGGTGGTCCCTGGGTGGGGGAGGAAGTTTTCCAAATCCTTGCCAGGTCAGCCTGGAGATGGGCAACCTCCTCCCTTAGACCAGAGAGGTGCATGCAAATAAGGCAGCATCACAGCCTCCACAACATCTCCCAGAAGACTGACGCCCCACAGCCAATGCATTGCACCACTCCCCACATGTTTCTTTGTCTTCCTGTTTAGTTTTGTTTTTATTTTTTGTTAGTGTGTGTGTGTGCATCTACACCCTCTGTAGTGTGCTGGGCTGTTAAAATTATGACAAGTGTATGTTCTTTGCCCTTTTTGGGAAGTGATGTCAGAACCTCAGGTATAAAGAAAATGATGTGCTTGGCATGGGTGGGGTGAGGGCAGGGTGGGAGGATCAAGCCTGTACCTTGCAGAAACAATCAGCTACAGCTCTGATCCATCACCTCGGTGAGTGTTTTCCTTCCTTTCAGCAAGACAACCAGCACAACAATTTAAAAGAAAATATTCCCTGCAAAAAACAATTTCACTCAGAGAAAAATAAAGCAGTAAAATGTATAACCTGTAAGCACAAAACAATAATAAAACCTGTAAGCACAACCTGTAAGCACAAAACAAAATAGTAGCACAACAGTAACTCTGTTTAGCCAGAAGAAGCCTTAACATTTCTCCTTGCTCTGTCCTTTCAAGCAAACCCTAGAAGAAAAGAGCTCAGGTGAAGCCAGGTGCTTTATGCCAGCAAACCTAGTCTTCACCACAACACACCAACTGCACTGACCTTTTAAATCTTCCTCCTGTTGGAAGGTACTATGCCTTTGTCAGCTCCGCCCCCAGTTACACTACTAATTCCCTGGAAGAACTGTGGAAGAAAAACAATTAACTCCTTCAGTGTGAGAAAGAGACTGCAATACCTTCAAGCCCAAAACAAAAACCTGTAAGCACGAAATAAAATAGTAACAAAACAGTAACTTTGCTTAGCCTAAAGATAGATCAAAATGCAAAACCTATAAGCACAAAACAGTAACATAACTTGTAAGCAAAACCTGTAACAATTTAACAAAAATTATATCTTGCAAAAAAAGTGAATCAGACAGAGGTAAAGCAGTAAACTGTAAGCACAAAATGCTAACACAACTGTAGGCACACCCTGTAACAATTTAGGAGACAATATACCCTGCAAACAACAATTGAAATCAGAGGAAAATAAAGCAATAAACCATAAAGCATGTAAGCACAAAACGGTAGCAAAATGTGTATGCACAACCTGTAACAATTTAACAGAAAATATACCTTGCAAAAAAACAATTTGAATCAGAGAAAAATAAAGCAGTAATCTGTAAGCACAAAATATTGACAACCCTATTAGCACACCCTGTAACAATGTAGCAGAAAATATACCCTGCAAAAAACAATTTCAATCAGAGAAAAATAAAGCAGTAAACTGTACAACCTGTAAACAAAACAGTAATGAAACCTGTAAGCACAACCTGTAAGCACAATACAAAATAGTAACACAACTGTAACTCTGCTTAGCCAAAAGAAGCCTTAATGTTTCTCCTTGCTCTGTTAATGTTTCTCCTTGCTCTGTCCTTTCAAGCAAACTCTAGAAGAAAAGAGATCAGGTGAAGCTAGGTGCTTTATGCCAGCAAACCTAGTCTTCATAATATAAAAAATATAAAATAATATAAAAAATTCAGTTCTGTGAATTGGTGTTTCATTGCATTGTTTGCTGTGGAGCATGTTCTAGAAGTTAAAATACTCACGTTTTGGCAGAGCTCTGAATGGGTGAGAACCTTGGACTGTTGTTTGCAGTACAATATAAATTCCCATGTCTGTGTTCTTGGCAAACACTCGGAACTGTGGGCTTGAACCATTAGATTTTGAATTAAGTGCTTTGAAGAAGGGGGTTACTGTGTTTCATTACTCCAAATTTGGACCCGTGAATAAATATCTGCAGGTCTGATATCCACTTATTGGCAGATTTTTTATCTTTGCTCACTTGCACTCTTAAATGCGCGTGGAGGTCAGGATGTTAGTAAAGAATTTGGCCACCGTGCATGGTTCCCCTGCTGCCAGAAAATGCAGTCATACAATTTGCTTGACACTGTAAGTGATACTCGTCCTGTCCACTTATTGGCCTGCCACTCCAGTGTTGATAGGGTTTTGTTTGTTCAGTGGAAAAGTTCTGGCCACCTAAACCAACATGGCTGGGTGACTAATGTAAGACCATGCAGTCTAGTAGATAGGGCACCAGTTTGGCAAGCAGGGATTATGGGTTCAAACCCCACTACAGCCAATACACAGTCTGACCTTGAGCATGTCATTTTAACTCTCAGTACACTGGATTCTAGCTAGATGTGGAAATGGGTAAAAGCAGGACCTTCGGTTGGGTTACTCTTTGTAAGAGTGTATGTGTGTGTGTGTGTGTGTGTGTGTTAAAAAAAAAAGCCAAACCCCACTGAAAATGAGATGTTCTCAGATGGGCTTTCCTGGATGAAAGCAGGTAGAAGCAGTACCCCACCGAAAAAGATACTGGATGCGATTCCAGAAGAATCGCTCAAGTCGCTGCCAAAGGCGGCTTGCACCAAACTCAGTTGCATCAAGGACGCTGTGCCCGATTC
Source organism: Neoceratodus forsteri (assembly GCA_016271365.2). Lineage (NCBI taxonomy): Eukaryota > Metazoa > Chordata > Ceratodontiformes > Ceratodontidae > Neoceratodus > Neoceratodus forsteri. Next base: position 456,219,081 of record CM057453.1, on the reverse strand, counting down.
TAGAAGAGGCAGGGTCCCCGTGGCTAAGTCCTGTGACTTGCAACATCTAGCCAGGTATGTTGAACAGAGGGTGTACTTGGCAGGATTGTCACAAGCCGCAACGACTGTCCAGCAGGCTGCAAGTGCCCCTCCTTGCCCCAATCTCCCAGAAGAGGCTGGAAAAGCCCCATAGGGCTAGCAAACCCCCCCACTGTAAGTGCCCCAAGGATCCCCAACCCCATAACCCAGCCTGCCCCAAGTCTGCCACATACTGTACAGTAGGTACAGTAGGCATAAATAATACCCTAGTAGTCTAGTGGCCCCACCCCCACAGCAGTGCCAGACCGCCCCACCTCCCATCCCCAGTCAGCGACTGGCATCCCACCTCTCACCACCATGGTCAGCTGCCAACTGGCTCTGTATGAGCATGTACTGTATATACATGCTCAACGAATGAATGAACTAATTCATTCATTGAGAGCTTATATACAGTACATGCTCATACAGAGCTCAGTCGGTGGCTGGCCGTGGAGGTGAGAGGTGGGCTGTGCCAGTTGCCTACTGGGTGGGGAGCGGGGATATCTGCCACTGCTGGGTGGTGGGGGGGGCCACTGGACTACTAAGGCTAAGGGGTATCTATCATGCAAGAGATGCATGTTGTAGGAGGCAGCCACTTGGGGATTGCGGCATGGCGGTGCATGAATAACCCTGTGGAGCTTTGGCATGCATGGTCAGGGGCTGGAGCATGGGGGGCATGGATAGCCCTGTGGGGCTTTAACTCAGTTGTTTGGTGGTTGGGGCATTTGGGGGGGATGGGGCATTACATGTGGCTTTGTGGGGAGTGGGCAGTGGTGGGGGGGGAGGGTGACATGGCATTAAGTGTTGGACCTGTGGCACATACACACAACTCCCAGAAGGCGTAAGTACACTTACACCAGCTAAAGCTGATGTAACTGTACTTTGACAGATGTTCTCTGGGGGTTGTTCTAGAATAGCAAGTAGGGGGGACATTGTTGCTGTCCTTCCAGAATAGGGCACAACAGCTGCCGTAAACCCACTGCAACATGTCGCAGGGGGTTTAGGGTGCAAATGGTGGGGCAAGCAGCCTGTGGCATGTCACAAGCTGCTTTGCAGAATACCAGATGTCACAACTGTTGGTGTAACTTGCTACTTGCACCACTTTTTTGGGCACAAGTCAAGTTATGCCAGTCGTAACCTTTTGAGAATCGGGCCTACTGTTCTTAGCTGGGCTAGACAGGATAAATTCCTTGTAAAACTGGGCAAAGGACCCTACTGAAAATAAGAAGCAGTATCTTGGTAGTTGGAGCCATCAGATGACTAACTTGCCCTCCTGTCTCTCAAATCTGGCTCCACCACTGAGTGTCGGGAAGGGGGGTCTTAGTCTGTGGCCAATTGAGGACATCAATGTAGTGCCCCTTCCTTTGTTGTCTCTCACCCCTCACTAAATAACTGTTTTCCTCTCTTGAGGTTGTGCACTGTTGTGCACTGTCATACTGCAGGCAGGAAGGATGATCTTACTAGCAGTTCCTCTGTTTAGGTGCAATTCACACCAGCAGTCTCACAGTAGGAGGAGGAGCAGCACCATGCCAGCTGTATGGCCCCCACTCCCACCCATGTAATGCACTGATATTACCATTGACACATATACCTTTTCTGGATTGGTTGCTAATTCCCAGCAGGAAGGGTGGCCAGAAGAAAACTGTGCCTCCTAGGTGACTTGCACCCAAGTTTCCAGTCTAGGACCATACATTCCTCTGATAAGTAATGTATGCCTATGTGCACTACGGTCATTCTATACATGGTACCAGTGATGTTTGCAGCTGTTGTACATGATGCTGTACCCCCTAAAAGGCCATACTACCTTTATACAGAAGTAGTGCAAGTTACACCAATTTTAAACACAGCACAACTGTTTCTTCCCCAAATCCCCATGGAGACTGCTCTTTATTTGTTTTAGATGTCTTAAGGTTGGCTAGTGAGGCAAGTAAGAAAGTCCGGCGAGCTAAGGCACAGAAGAAGCTGCAGACAGCTGAAGAAATTAAGAAGGGGGAGAAGGCATTTTTCGCTATGTAAGTGAGAAAAGGGACAAGAAGGAAGGGATTGTTAGGCTTAAGAAAGGGGAGGAGTGGGTGGAGGATAATGGAGGAAAAGCAGAAAATACTTCTCTTCTGTCTTCACCAGGGAGAAGGATGGACCAGTGCCTTCAGGAGGGAGAAGAGGGGCAGGGGGGGAGGGGAACACAGATGTAGTGATAGAGTAAGATAGAGTGAAAGAGGGGCTGCTATCATTGAAGGTGGACAAATCACCAAACCTGGACAGAATACATCCAAGGGTACTAATGGAACTGGCTGAGGGACTGGCAGGGCCACTGGCAGGGCCTTTTTAATAGTTCTGTAGAGTCAGGTGTGGTACTGCAGGACTGGAGAACAGCACATGTGGTGCCCCTCCACAAAAGCGGTCCCAAGGATGACCCAGGGAATTACAGGCCAGTCGTTCTGACGTCAATCATGCGCAAGCTCAAGGAAAGATTGCTAGAATATCTAGAGGAGCACGATCTCCAGGATGCGAGGCAGCATGGGTTCATGGGTGAGCAATCATGTCAAATGAATTTGGTTGACTTCTTTGACTTTGGTCACTAAAACAGTAGATAGGGGCCATGCAGTAGACATCCTCTATCTGGATTTCAGCAAGGCCTTTGACTCTGTGCCCCACAAAAGGTTGATCAGGAAATTGGCGGATCTCGGGGTTGGGGATAAGATGTCCAGATGGGTGGAAAACTGGCTGAGGGACAGAACTCAGAGGGTAGTTATGGTGGGAGTGTTATCTGGCACCAGAGAGATCACCAGTGGGATCCCGCAGGGCTCGGCTCTGGGGCCAGTGTTGCTCAGTGTCTTCATCAATGACAATGGGGATGGCATTAAGGGCAAAATGTGTCTATTCACGGACCCATTATGTATTTGACATCTACTAAGCCATTTGTAATGCTTTTACTGGTGTTTTAAAACTGCCTTTGTTTCCATTGTAAGTTCTCAGACTGGCCCATTGTTCTCTGTGTTCTATTTATAGATTCTAAGTGGAAGTAACGTTATAGTGTATGGTAGAATGCTGTTGAGCATGGAAATCTTTGCTCTCAACAGCGTTGCTATGTTGCACTAGCTATGTCATCATAGCTGTTGTGCTGCACTAGCTACGTAGCTAGTGCAGTATAACACCCAGAAGGTGGGTGCGCATGCATGAAAGCTGGGTGCGCATGCGCGATCGGGCGACCGATGATGCTCGAACAACGGCCGTAGCGGTGAAACTGGCCAGAGGAACAGAAAACCACACAGGAATAGGAATAAAAGTAAGGGGCAGTCTTTTAACGAGCGACCATACACTATAAAAGACTGTGTATGATCACTCATACACCACTAGGGTATTTTTCAGCTCTCGAGGAATGTTGTTATTAATGAAAATCCATCACTTTCTAAATATTACGATGCTGCAGTAGCCGTGTCATTGTAGCTGTTAGGCTGCATTAGGTACGTAGCTACTGCAGCATAACAACATGGAATGTGTTCCCTCTCACGCTCTTCAGTTTAAAAAGAAAAAAAAACTTTACTTAAGGGAATCATTCAGCAGGTCCCTCGGTGTGGCAGCGGTCAGGTAAACAGCAATCCCCTGTGCTGGCATCCCCTCAAAAAAAAAAACAAAAAACAGAAAAGGCCATACACTATAAAAAAAACAGTTGCTAGTCATCTTTCAGTAACAAGTTCGGTTAGTGCGCCTTGAGATTGCCATTGGCGACCGAATCTCTTGAGCTTCGCTCTCGAGGTTACTGCGGTCGCCAAAGCAACCTCTTGACGCACTAACCAGCTTGTTACCGATAGGTGACTAGCGATTATTCTCTATATAATTTAAATAAATTGTGTTCTAAGTGAAATAAATGGTGTTCTAAGTGAAAATAAATATTTACATGTAAATAGCATCATTTACTTACCCAGTCTATTCACCAGTGGTGTGGTATATATGTAGTTAAAGTAACAGGATAACAGTTTACATTTATTTATTATAATATGCTGCACTGGAATTTACCTGAAGCAAATGCTGAATTTTCATTAAATATGTAATCTGACAGAGCACTCCAAATGAACTTCTTATTTTTTATGTGTTATCGTAAAATAAAAAAAAAATTATGTTAGCACATTGGAATTGTGTCTGATTTCATTACATTTCATTACTTATGGACATACTACTTTTCTGAATATATACCTAGCAGCAGAATGTTTGACAGTGAAATAATACAAGATTGCTTAAGGTAATAAGGGATGTCTAACTCAGTAAAATTGTGTCTGTGATTTCATTATATTGCATTACTTATGCTCATACTATTCAGAACATATACCCAGCGGCAGAACTTTTAACAATGAAATAATACAAGATTACTTAATGTAACAAGGAATGTACTGCACAGCTCTACTCAAGTTAATGAGTTCAATCTGATTATTCCATAATAAAGGCTTGTAATTGCATAAGTTATTTACAGGAAATACACTGTGTGACAACAACAAAAAAGGCACAACAACACTGCAAAAATTGTAAAATTTTCTGGGGGCCTAGGCAGCCTCTGGCCATTATTCCAAATTTTGTTGCCCCCCACATTAATGATACTTAAACCACCCCTGCATTGCTGGATTTAGCCATTGTTACTGTTCTGTGTGCAGTTTTGGAAGATTTCTCCAACTCACTAAAGAGATTACTGCCTAGTCTTTCAAGGTCTGTAACATAGGCCACTCCTCAGCCACCACTCCCAGTGTTGCCAGCTGGGCCTGCTGCACCTGCTTGGGCCCCTTCTCTGAGGTCTATGACTCCTCTCCTCCTCCTCCTAAGGAAGAGGAGGAATACAATCCTGATCTAGATCAGGAGGAGGACTGGGGAGAGGGGGACCCCATTCTTTTTTCCCCTCTGGGGAAGGAAGATTTGGCTGGCTCCATCGTGTCCTTGGAATGAATAAACCGTGCTGTACAGGCCCTGTTCTTTTTCTGAAGACCATACATTGGTGAGGCAAATCCAGGAGACTTTTAATTTCTTTTCGGAGGAAATATATTCTTCAAAATGGATATGTGTGTGACTTGTAAGCAATAAGATATGACAGGGTATGTGTTTATTTTTGGAAACTGCATGCCCAGTTGTATTGAAGCACAAGACACTTGTGCTGAGTACCTTCAACCACCTGGAAGTGCAGTTTACAAAACTAAACACATACCCTGGAGTATCTTATTGTACTTATAAAATGGACGACCAGCAAGAAAGTGATAATATGCACGCTGTATTCAAATGAATTGACAATTGAAATAAAAAAGAAGAAAAGGGTAAAAAAAAGAGAAGAAATAATCCATAGTCATGATTCTGTTTTTGCTCATTGGCTGCCATTACATTGCCATGGCTTGTCTGGCTCCACCCACTTCTGATGACTGTTCCTATTACCACACACAGACACACACACACACACACACACACACACACACACACACACACACACACTGGCCTCAGATACTAAACTAGGGGGAAAAAAACACCATTTTTTATGTTACAGATCTGTGATTTGGTAACAAGGCTTAGTGGAAAGTGTATTTTGGGCTTGCTGATAATACCAACACAGGTTTAGCTGCTGGCTTCTGCTGAAAAAATAACATTCCCTTTACTGACAGATAGACACTTTTGCCATTACATTTTCTGTTTTATAAAGTTTACCAGTCCACCCCTCCCTATGTTCATTTTTAAACATTAAAACCCACGCAGCTTGTTTGTGAGCCACTGTCGAGATTATAGTAATGAGGGGATGCAAGTCTGAGTTTTAAACAGCTTTACTAATGCATCTAACAACATACAGGGTACATTCGCAGCAGCTTCAATATTATAACTGGTGGGTTCTCAGCCTGCCAAGCTCTATTTGTATTAGATTCAAACTATAGTGATGTCATACAATGTGTGCATCATTAATATGCATGAACTTCACATAGAAACATAGACTTTGATGGCAGATAAGGACCACTTGGCCCACCTAGTCTGCCCAGTTCCCTACCTAGAGTATAAGCTGCAGGTCCTAGTTAACCAAAAGCCTATTTCTTCTTACCCACCACAAGAATTGCCTTCTGTCTGTCCCATGTATTCTTGAATTCTCCCATTGTTTTAGACCCCACAACCTCCACAGGAAGGCTGTTCCATGCATCCACCACCCTCTCTTTGAAAAAATACTTCCTCATTGTCCCTGAACCACCCCCTATCTTTAAATTGTGTCCCTTGTTCTTGCACATCTCTTTTTCTGAAAGATGCTACCCTCTTGGACTTTATTGATTCCACTGAGGTACTTAAAAGTTTCTATAATGTGCCCCCTCTCCCTCCTTTCCTTGAGGGTATACATATTAAGCTCCTTTAGTCTCTCCTCATATGGCTTCTGTTGCAGACCCTGCACCAGTTTAGTTGCCCTCCTCTGAACTGCCTCTATCCTGTCTATGTCCTTGCAGAGATGGATCTCCAGAAATGGATGCAGTACTCCAGGTGGGGTCTCACCAACTGTCTGTACAGAGGGATAACAACTTTCTGTTTTCTGCTGGTGATGCCTCTCCCTATGCATCCCAGTATACCCCCAGCCGTCCCTACTGCCTTCTCAAATTTCCTGCTAAACTTAAAGTCATCTGGTATGATTATCCCCAGGTCCCTTTCCATTTTTGTTGTTGTTACTACCCCTCCCCATTGTGTAATCTTCCCCTGGATTTTTGTTTCCCAGGTGCATTATTTTGCACTTCTTTGTATTGAATCCAAGCTGCCATACTTCTGACCATTCCTCCAACCTTGCCAAGTCCCTTCTCATCCTTTCCACCCTCCTTGTGTATCAACCCTGTTGCAGATCTTTGTGTCATCTGCAAAGAGGCATACTTTCCTTCCAGTTCCTCTGCAATGTCACTTACAAAGACATTAAAAGAACTGGACCCAGTACTGAACCCTGCGGTACACCACTAGTAACCCCTCTTTCTTCAGAGTGGACTCCATTTACAATTACCTTCCGTGTCCTGTTGTCCAGCCAATGTTTTACTCAGGCTACCACCCTGGGACCCACTCCCAGGCTGGTTAATTTGACAATTAATGTTTTGTGTGGGACTGTGTCAAATGCCTTGCTAAAGTCTAGGTAGGCCATGTCCACAGCCCTCTCTGGTCTACTACTTTGGTCACCCAGTCAAAGAAATCAATTAGATTCGTCTGATATGACCTTCCCTCTGTGAACCCATGATGCCTTGGGTCCTGTGCCCCACTGGCCTCTAGGTACTCAACAATTCTTTCCTTCAGAAGTGATTCCATCACTTTCCTTACCATAGAGGTCAAACTGAGAGTTCTGTAGTTTCCTGTCTCTGTCTTGGTCCCACTTTAGTGAAGGGGAATCACATCCGCCTTCCTTCAGTTCTCAGGTACCACACCATCCTCCTATGATTTGTTAAAAAGGGTAGTCAGTAGTTTCACAAGTTCTCCCCTTAATTCTTTTAGAATTCTGGGGTGAACTCCATCAGGCCCCATTGCTTTGTCCACCTTCAGTTTTAGGAGTTCTTTCAGAACCCTTTCTTCTGTGAAAGGACTGGGATCGACCCCCCCTATCAAGACTGCTTCTGTTAATTGGATTAGGCACCTCCCCTCCTCCTCTTTTGTGAATACGGAGCAGAAATATTCGTTCAGTATCCCTGCTTTTTCACTGTCCCTCTCTGCCCACCCACCGTCCGTTCTATTCAGCCTCACTAGCCCTCCCTTTGTCTTTCTGTGCTCCCTGATGTACCTATAAAAGGTTTTATCCCCCTTCTTAACCGAGTTTGCTATGTTTTCCTCAGTTTGGGCCTTTGCTATTCTGACTTCCCTCCCTGCTTCCTTCTGCCTTAACTGGTACAGCTCTCTGTTCTGCTCCTTCTGTGTTTCGTTATACTTCCTGAATGCTATCTTTTTCTCCCTGACTTTCCCCGCCACCTCTTTTGAGAACCATAGTGGCTTTTTCTTTCATTTTGATTTGTTTATTTGCTCCACACAAAGGCTTGTTGCCTCTGTGATGGCAGTTTTGATGTTTCCCAATTGTTGCTGCACCCTTCCTTCTAGCCTGTTTGCTAGTGCTTTTCTAAGGCACTCTCCCGTCTTGCCAAAGTCAGCCCTCCTGAAGTCCATTACCCTCACTTTTATATGGCTTGACTCTGTAGCTGAGTTTATCATGAACCACACTGTTTGATGGTCACTTGTTCCCAGATGGCAACGCACTTCTAGATCTGAGATCCTCTCACTGTCCCCATTTGAGAATCACGAGGTCTAAGATTGCTCCCTCACGAGTGGGTTCTGAAACTAGCTGTCTGAGGCATGCCACCTGTAGGCATCGAGAATGGCCCTGCTCTTGGATGTGGCTACAGCAAATGTGCTCCAGTTAACATCTGGCATATTCAGGTCTCCCATCAACAGTATCTCCCCTTTCTTTGCCATCCTAAGAATGCCTTCTATCATATCCTTGTCCATTCCTTCCCCTTGATCTGGAGGTCTATATACAACCCCTGTGCGGATTGTGGTGCCATTTCCAGTCTCTAAGGTGACCCACAGTGCTTCCTTTCCTCTCTGTTTACTCTTTTGTTCAGTTGCTTTTATCCATTCCTTTACATCATCACATATCCCTCCTTCAGACAGAAACATTAAACAGTAAATTGAATTCTTTACAGTCCCATGGTTTAGATCCTTGATGCAGTCTAGTCCTGATATTGGGTGGGCTGCTGGATGACCTGCCCACTCACCCGGCTTATTCTGATTGGGCTTAAGTCCCGGGTGTGCAGGTGCACAGGGGCTGCTGCTGCTGCAACTGTTGTCCTTGTTGGTAGATCCTTATGAGAGTCCTGCTGCTTGGATGCTGTCATGGCTGCAGCTACCTCTTCCAGCCAGTCTTGCTTCACCACAGCTGGGTCAGTCTCTCCTGTACTCGGCCATTGCTCTGCCTCCTGCTGCACTGGGTCTATTTACTCCTCTAGCAGCCTCTGTCTCTCTCCACCACACTGGCAGCTCCCTTCCTCAACTGGATGTTGGGATAACAATTCTGCCTCACCAGGAGAACTTTGGGGTGTGGTTCGGGAATGTTAAAAACGTCTCTGTAGCCAGCCTGTTGGTGCTGAGGGTTGAGGCTCTGGATGCCACACCTTGTGCCACACCGGCAATCTGGGTTCTGGAATGAGCCCAGGTTGTCAGGGGTTGGTGGGGGGGAGGGCGAGGAGCAGGATTGAGCTGCCGTGGGGTGGCTTTCCTCTCCTGGGGAGTGATGAGGGGTTTACCCAGCCCTTGGCTGCCACCTGATGGAGGATGGATGGCAGTTCAGGCAACGGGGGAGCCCGGTGATAGCAAGGGGTGGGGTGGAAAGGGCCAGACCAGTACCTGGAGTACATGTGCACATCCACACACACGCACTGCTGTGTCTGCTGGGGTCTCAGGTCACTGGGAGAAAAACAGGAAAAATGCCTAAAGTACATATTTAAAAATACATATAATTGCAATTTCTGTGGTAGTGCTTCCCTTGCTCCTCCACTATGTAGGAATGAGGTGTGGAGGCTTGGGATAGCACCATTGCAGGAGTCCATTCATTTGTCATGGTTCTTATGTAGACTCTCTGTCCATTGGTCAGATCTGGTAAGTGGTGCGCACTCCTATTATAATAGTGCTGTTGTTTTCTTTGGTTACCTTCCAAAGTGGAATGGACATCTGTAGTCACTAGCTTGGGATTTAAAAGTTCTGGCCTGGTTGGTAATAAAGTTTTTGTTTTGCACCCCACCAGTAACTGCGCTGGGGAGCCCATACCTTCGATTGGGGTATTTCTGAGGTTCAACCAAATAGGAATCTTTGCTGTCCCATTTTGCTTTCTTGAGCAAATTGTTTACTGTTTGTATATCTCTCTCCACCATCCCATTACTCTGAGGTTACCTTGGTGACGTCACATATTTGAACTCATAAGCCCTTGCAAAGCTGGGAAATTCAAAACTAGTGAACTGTGGCCCATTAACAGTTATCACTGTTTCTGGTATCCCATGTCTGGCAAATTGAGATTTGACAATTAATTACAGTCTCACTTGTTGTATCTTATAACTTAGATGTCTCGATGGACTTTGAGTAATAGACTGTCAGAATCAAGCAGTTCACTTTGCAAAATTCAAACAAAGCAGCTCCTACCTTTTGCCAGAGCATGTCTGGGATTTCATGTGGTTTTAAGGGCACTTTTGTTTGTTCTTTCCTATAACTGATACAGATGCCACAGCTGGACACTAGATCAGTGATTTGTCAGTTCATTCCAGGCCAGATTAACACATCTTGAGCCCTTCTCTTACATTTTTAATCCCTAAATGGGATCCATGTACTGTAATTTAGTAAGCATTTTTTTCCTAAGCGATACTGGAACTATGAATCCCCCCCTTTAAGCAGCAACCCACATTCTGTAGTGATTTCCTCTTGGAAGAGCATATATTGACTGATCAATTAATCCATCTGGGACCTTGTAGCTTTCCATTTGTTTAGCAGTCTCTTTCAACTTTGTTAACTCAGGGTCTTTCAGCATTTCTTCTTGAGAAACTGTCGCAGCATTATGTCAGTTATCAATATTTTTGCAACGGTATGCACTTCAAACTGGTCAATGTCATCTTCCAGAACTGGGCTTTTATACTGCCCTGCTTAGGGTATCAGCAATATGCAGTTCCTTACTAGGTTTGTACTTTTCTTATAAGTCATATTTCTGCAATTTAAGCATCATTCTCTGAATTCGTGGTGGAACAGTGTGCAGTGGCTTCTTGAACAAACTTTCAAGAGGTTTATGATCAGTCTGTACTTCTACTTACTTTCTGCCGTGTCTGTCTGTCTGTCTATCTATCTATCTATCTATCTAGCTATCTGTCTATCTATCTATCATAGTGGCGCGGTTGAGCCACTATATTTAGGGTTGAGATGTCACTTCTATGTTAAAGTCAAAATTTTGCGCGTTAATACCTTTGGACCTGTTCAACAGATTTGCCTGAAATTTGGTATGCATGGTGGGGAATGGTAGCTCTCTTGAATTGCCAAATTTTGTTTTGGTCGAACTTACGGTCTTTGCCAGCAAAATGCTGAAAATGCAAAATTATCCGTTTTTGGAGGCAGCTTTTGGGATATTGTATGTGACCGTGTGTGGCCATTGTGTGGCATGCCACTCTGCAAGATGGCTTGTTTGAAAGAGCTTTGGCGGCTGAACATGCCGCTTTCATTTGGTGAAAAAAATAGTAAGGCATTCAAAAGTTATACCCCTTTTAAGTTCCCATTATAAGACAATGGGAAAATGTATGTGTATGTTTTGCAAAGAAAGAATGGGGTTCTGGCCATCTCGTCCCACCTGGTGGTCAAAGAATTTGCAGCCTCACGGTTCATGAATCTTTGTCCCCTAGTATTCTTTGATCATGAGGTCCGCCATCTTGTTTTTAGATTTCCGATCGTAAAAACACAAATATCTTGGCTCAGGGGTCACTCCTGAAGTAAAACTTGGATAGGTTTTACTCAGGGGGCTCTGATCTATAGAGCCATGCCTTTGGTTTCATCTAAAATGGTCAAAAAATAGAGTTATGAGCTTTTAAATTCTTTGATCGCAGCTTGCTAATGATCTGTGTTCTGGAGCCTGCAAATTCTTTGATCGTGAGATTCTTTGGTCGCGATCTTGTATCACGATCTAAAAATACAATTTTCTTGGCTCAGGGATGGCCTAGAAAGACAAATGAGGGTGGGTTTTGATCAGGGGGCTCCGTTCTATTGAGGTATGGGTTGGTTTCATCTAAATCATCCAAAAACTCATGTTTCACCATTTTTTATTCTTTGATCATGAGCGTCCAATTTCTTTGATTGTGAGCCTGCAAATTCTTTGATCATGAGATTCTTTGATCGCGATCTTGCATCGTGAATGAGGGACGAGATGGCCCTTTGAAAAATGCAATTTTCTCAGCTCGGGGTGGTCTAGGAAGACAAATGAGGGTGGGTTCTGCTCAGGGGAGCTTTGTTCTGTTGAACCACGGTGGTGGTTTGCAGCATTTGTCTCAACATTTTGATTTTCAGCCCTTTTTATTCTTTGATCATGAGCCTGCAAAGTCTTTGATTGCAAGCCTACAAATTCTTTGATCGTGAGATTCTGTGATGGCGTTCTTTGATTGTGAGATAGGGACAAGATGGCCAGATTTTATAATGCATGAGATAGCCCAATTTTACTAATCTTTAACATTATGTATTTTGGAAATGATTTGGTCTTTTTACTTGAAATTTGGAGGGTGTTTACGGCATGCCCAGTAGATGTCAATTACTTTGTTTACGTGTTGGACAATATATTTTCTGTGGAGATATTGCATGGCGCACTTTATGCTTTGTGGACATTGTTTTGCATTGTCATGGTGGATTGAAATTGATAGGGTACCTAGCCTTAGTGTCATGGATGCACTTTTCAGTCATTGTGTCTGTAAAATGTCAACAGGTGTGGAATTGTGCAACTCTGATGAATGAAAATCTCAAATTTTAACATGCTATATCTCGGAAACGGTTTGGTCTTTTTACTTGAAATTTGGAGGGTGTTCTCGGCATGTTCTGTAGATGTGAATTACAATATTTATGTGTTGGAGAAAATTTTTTTTGCAGAGATATAGTGTGATGCACTTTACGTGTTGCGGACAGTGTTTTGCATTGTGCTGGTGGCTTGAAATTGATAGGGTATCCAGCCTTAGTGTCATGGATCTAGTTTTCAGTCATTGTGCCTGTTAAATGTTAACAGGTGCAGAAGTCTGCATCTCTGATGAATGAAAATCTCAAACTTTTACATGTTATATCTTGGACACGGTGTGGTGTTTTACATTGAAATCTGGAGGGTGTTGATGGTACACACATGTTTACAAGTTGGTTGGAGTGCAGGGTCTGAAGGGCCCATGCTGCCACCAACTTCTGCAAGTTGGTGAGAGCGCAGGGCCCGCACCCTCACCAGCTTACGCAAGTACTTAGTTTTGTAGTCTTTCTCAAAAAGTAAGAAAATTTATGCAAAAACTGTGTTAATCGTCATTTAGGGTTAAAACAAAAAAAGTCGGCAAATGAAACATTTTTAGGGTTGCCCTCCCCACCCGCCAATCATCCCCAGATTGACAGACATTTAGGTCTCACAACCCCAGTGACACACCCCATCATCTGTCAATCTGGGGATGATTGGCAGGTGGGGAGGGGCAACCCTAAAGATTTTCATTTCCAACTTTTTTGTTTTAACCCTAATGATGCATTAACGAGTTTTCAGCATAGACTATATATATATATATATATATATATATATATATATATATATATATATATATATATGGGAGGGTATAGGGTGTGAATCAGGGAGGGTATAGTGTGAAACCAGTCTCTTGCAGATGACTCCAAGATGGGAGCAGTAGTTGAGGGAGAAGAGGGGAGGTTGGCCCTGCAAGGGGACCTGGACACCCTGGAAAGCTGGGCTCACACATGGAAATTAAATTTCAATATCACCAAGTGCAAGATGTTGCATCTTGGTCGGGGAAACCCTAAACACAGGTACACCCTGGGAGGGGGCGCTGGAGGCCTCAATAGGGGAAAAAGACCTAGGGTCATGGTGGATGCATGTATGAATAACTCGAGCAGTGCAGGAGTGGCTAGCAAGGCAAACCGGATGTTGGAATGCATCATAAGGGGGCTCACCTCTAGGAGCAAGGAAGTGATTCTGCCGCTGTACAATGGACTGGTTAGACCCCACCTTGAGTACTGTGTACAGTACTGGAGACCACATTTGAAGAGGGACATACAGCTCCTGGAGAGGGTACAGAGGAGGGCAACTAAGATGATACGAGGGCTAGGGGATTTGACGTATGAGGACAGACTTGAGGAGCTCTGCCTGTTTTCATTGGAGGAGAGGAGAGACAGGGGGGACATGATTGAGGTCTTCAAGTACCTCAAGGGAATAAATAGGAGTAAACATGGAGGATCTTTAGACTAAAGCAGGAGGTATCACCAGAGGGCATGGTTTGAAGTTGGAAGGTGGAAGGTGAGGGGAAAGGAGGAGGTTTTCACTGAGAGGTGGTGGACCCTTGGAATGCACTGCCTGGTGAGCTGGTTCAGAGATCCACAGTGGAGGCTTCAAGGAAGGTGGGACAGACACAGAGAGTGGATGTATCAGATGATGGCCTGTGCCAGGGGGTGGGGATGGATGATGGGGTTTCTGGAGCACAAGGAGGGAGGCCTTGGCACCCAACTAAGGATCTGAGGTTGAGCAGACTCGATGGACCGTGGGCCTAATCTGCTGGCAAATGAGTATGTTGGTATGTGCATACTGTTTGCCAGCAGACTAACTGCGATCTCAGCACTTCATTCTCTCAAGCATCCTAGTTGAGTGCAAAACCCTCCTCGCGTATAGAAACCCTATCATCCATCACCCCCTGGACAGGCCATCATCTGATACATCCACTTTCTGTGTCTGTCCCACCTTCTTTGAGGCTCCTCCGCAATGGTCTCGAACCAGCTCACCAGGCAGTGCATTCCAAGGGTCCACCACCCCCCAGTGACCTCCTCTTTCCACTCCTTCCACCACTACTATATATACAGTGTAGATGGAATTTGGTGCAGCTGTAAACAATAGCTAACATCTCTTTTCTATTTTAACATAGTTCCTTTCAGGTTAAGTTAAGGATCTGGATGCATAGGCCACTGATCTAGACTCTTGTAACAAGCAGGCTCCTAGGCCTCCAGACAATGCATCTACTGACAGAACTACAGGCTTGCTCAGGTCGTAGTAGGCCAGCACCGGGGTGGGGGGGAGGTGTTGTAATAATTCGCTTAAGCTCTTTGAACACATGTTCATGTCTTCATGGCTTCCCAGTGCCACGCTGTGTCTTTTTCTAACAGCTCCCTCAGTGGCTGTTAATTATCGCCATATTGGGTATGAACTTGGCTAAAACGTTTATCATCCTCATAAACCTCTGTAACTCCATAACATTTTTGGGTGTGGGCCTGTCCATTACTGCTTTGATTTTTTCTGGGTCTGCCACTAGCCCTCCTGTAGTCAATTTGTGTCCAACATAAGGAACCTCCTTCAGACCTAGTATGGATTTTTGCAAATTTAATGATAGGTGGCACTCTCAAGCTCTCTGCAGCACCTTCTCTTGTCTGACATTATGTTCCTGCACGTTTGATTCCTAAATCAAAATGTCATCCATGTAAGTCTCCACTCCCTTGAGCCCCTCAAATATTTGAGCTGTTTTTCTCTGAAACATCTCTGGGGCTGAGCATATTCCAAATGGCATTCTTTTAAACGTGTACCTTCCATACAGGGTATTGAAAGTTATTAATTCAGAACTGGGCTTGTCAAGCTTAATTTGCCAAAAGGCATGCCCTGCATCTAATATTGAGAACACTTTTGCACCAGCAGGCTGGGCTGCAACTTCTACGGTTTTTAATTGGATAATGTTCTCGCTTTATTGCCTTGTTTAAATCTCTGGGGTCAATACATTTTCTTACCTTGTTAAGCTTTTCTATAACCACCATGGGGTTCAGTCAACCTGTGGGTCTTTTAACCTTCTCGGTGACTCCCATTTGTTCCATCTTGTCTAATTCAGCTCTGACTTTATCCTGTAAAGCAAAGAGTATTTTCCTCGGTGGGTGGATCATTGAGTTCACTGTTTTGTCCAGCCTGATATGATATGTACTGTCAAGGCACCCCAGTTTTTTGAACACATCAGCATACTTGGACAGAATTTCCTCGGTGGAGTCCTCTTCTGTATTCACCAAACATTTCTATTCGCAAGCTGCATGTCTAAGCAGGTAGGTAGTTTCAGTACTGGGGTCATATTTGCATCTACCACTTGAAATGTGATCACATGCTATCCCTTTTTAAAAGTTGCTGCCAAAATGACTTTCCCTCACACGTCAAGCTGATGGCCCAAATATGAGATCAGCCTTGCCTTAGATTTCTGAATAGGTTCTCTGGTTACTGTCTTGTACTGTACATCTTAAAGGGCATCACATTGCACTGAGCACCAGTATTGATTTTAAAACCCACTTCTTTCCTTTGATTATTTAGGGTCAATTTCCAATTATTATCTTGTCCCCTCTTAGTCACAGTTTCAATACTGTACTCATTCTCACTCTTTGATTCCTCATGGAATGCATGAACTTTTGCGCCTTTTGCCCTGTGGCATATTCAGGCGAAATTATTTTTCTTATAACAAATCCTGCATTTCTGTCCATACGCTGGGCATATGTAACTCCCATGCTCCCCGCCACATTGTGCATATCATCA
Organism: Neoceratodus forsteri; assembly: GCA_016271365.2. Taxonomy (NCBI): domain Eukaryota; kingdom Metazoa; phylum Chordata; order Ceratodontiformes; family Ceratodontidae; genus Neoceratodus; species Neoceratodus forsteri. Next base: position 456,202,754 of record CM057453.1, on the reverse strand, counting down.
ATTTTTGGTGTCCATTACTGGCACAGTCAATCTTGTTGTCATCTTATCTCAAGCCACATTCTCACTCTCTCTCATTTGCCCCCTTTCTTGAAAGTGGCCATGTAAACCGCTGATTGTTCAGGTATTGTCTCGTTCATAGTTTTAAACTGCATCTCACTTCACTCAGCTGCTCTGCAACTGTCTATGACCTTTTGTAAAGTTAAGTCAACCTCTTGTAATAGATGCCTTCTGGCACTATGATTACAAATGCCACAAATAATTTTGTCTGTAATAAGGGAATCCCATAATGAACCAAACTCATAGGATTTTGCTTTCAAGCACAGGTCTGTGACATAAACATAACTGAGTATCTTTATTTTTTATGAATATTATCTCAAATTATGTTATAAATGAGTATCTTTATTTTTTTCTTTTAGTTGTTTTGGTTGTTTATTGTGCATTCTTTTACTACCTCTGTATGTATGTTGACCCTCATCCTTTGACATGGAACCTTTGTAAACGAAAAGTTTCTGCTCAAAGGTATTTGTAATCCGAGAATTTAATAAATAAATAAAAATAAAAATAAAACATCAATCGTTTCTTCTGGTCTCTGATTCCTGGTGTCAAATAAATGTCTTTCAAAATTAATTTTTTTTGTGGGTTACAGTACGTCTTGAACTGGTCCATCACTTGTGCCAGATTTTCTTTATTTTCTGTTCTGGCCCACTTAAATGTGTTGCAGACTTTCAGGGCTGCTGGTCTGGCTACATGTAAGAAGGTCATTACTTGGATTTTCTGGGGCTTTTCCACAATTCCTCTGGCCACAAAAAATATTTCAACTTGTTGAGTAAAGCGGTGCCAGTTCTCCACCAAATTGCCTGTGAGCGTTAGCGTTGGTGGTGGCGACAGGTGCTCCATCTTCTGACACCATGCAGTGATGAGAGGACACAGGTCTGAGATTTAAACAGCTTTACTAATGCATCAGCAACATACAGGTACATTCACAACAGCTTCGATATTGTAACTGGCGCATTCTCAGCCCACCAAGCTCTAGTTGTATTGGATTCAGACTATAGTGATGTCACGCAATATGTGCATCATTAATATGCATGAACTTCACATCATCACAGAGATTATCTTTGCAACAGTAGAGCCCTAAAGAGATTCGCAGCCTGTGATGCTGAAAGAGGGAGCAGAAGGCATGAAGTCCAACAAAAAACACACAAAATGCAGCAGTAACACCAAGATGGAGAAAGTCTCAAGCCATATACTTTCTGCAGTATAAGCAGTAAACAGGATGGCATTATGTTCTGATAGGAAGACTGTCAGAGGCAGTGAGAAATGAATGGATACACAGACACAGGAATCAGGTGCAGCAAGGCTAAAGAAGTGCCAAGCTGGTTCTTTATTAAAGGTTACAAACAAAAAGAGCAGACTTTGTACGACAAAATAAAGAAAGATAAATGAAAGAAATAACATCCAAAATCTTCAGTAACATTACAGCATCATGACTGTTCAGCTTCAGAAGATTGCTACAAGTTGAGAAAATAGCCCAACCTTCCTTTGGGATCTGAAAGAAGCTTCCAGATCTCCCACCAGGGTCAGTACTATGCTGAACCCACAACTGATCTGATCTGGCTATCTAGGTTGCCTCCCTATATACTAGGACAGTATCGGGTGACCACCTTAGACTCTGCCCACTCAGCCTTCTGAAATGCAATTATTTCAAAACATCTTATTTTTAATATAAAAACAGTAAATCATAACATTTAACCACATCTTTGATGTCTAAAACCAAATAATAGTTCTTTATTAACAAAATTAAAGTATACTTTGGGAGTTGGCCCCTCCTTTCACCTGACTGGTGTATAAATATATGGAAAAGGGGTACAGCTGACTCCTAGAAGGACACTGGGTAGCCCAGGAGAAGGATCCAACAACACTCTGTTTGCTAGAACTTTCCTCTGGTAAGTCCTCTATCTTACATGGAAAACAAGCTCTTATGTACAAAATGTACATAAATCATTTATTTATGTGCAAAGATTCATATTTATTTCTATATGAACAAAAAGAATGAGGTCTGTACATTTATTTTACTAATGCTTCATATAATGTGACTTGTGGCTTGTTTGCAAACAAAACAGACTTTGGGGAAAAGAAGAGACAAACTGCACAGTTCCATAGCTACCTGAAACATTTTACTTGTGTGCATTTTGCCTTAATTTAAGGGTTTTAATGTTTTTGGTGCACCAGACAATCAGTTTTTATAGTATGAAAACAAGGAGCGTTACTACGCATTCCCTTCTAGCATAGTAACATATCTCCCAGGGATTGGATGACCGGGTAGACCGTTTCAGCAAAAGGTTTATGTCTACCGTGGTCTGTTCAAAGGAACTACTACTCAAATTCACAACTCACAGTTGCGTTTTCTCTCCGAATCCTGCACCTCACAGATTTGAGGAGTACTCGCATCTTGCAGCTCACAGATGCGGGAAAACAGTCGCACCTCACAATTCGCAGACGTAGTTTGCAGTTGCGAGGTGGACCAGAGAGTGCTATGGCAATTTAGGAAATACAGCATGATGGGGGGATACTCAATGCAACGGCTACCAGAAGAGTTACTGGGTAAGTTGCAAACTGGCATTTTGGACATTCCTATGCTCTAACAACAAGACTGCCATTTAAACTAAGCGATACAACATAAATAAATAAATGTTTTTATTTTAATAGAAGTGGCAGCTTCTTACAATACTAAATAACCTTTCCGGCACCAGGCAACGTTTGGAAAAGGGGGACAATGCATGGCACCTTCCGAGGCAAAATAATTAGTTCCTTCAAAAAAAAAGGGGAGGGGTGACAGGGACCCTCATGGCAAACTGCAGGAAAGGGAATGGAAAATAAAGGGATAGCGCTAGAGGACTTTCATTCAGGTGGCCTGCCTGAAGAAATGGGAAAACAGAATTTCAGACAAGAACAGGGATAGAAAGGAAAGCAAGAGGTGCTACTGCAGTAAGCTTCAGGCTAAGGAAAGCAGTCTTCCCAAGAGGTCACCAGCACACTTCCACAAATACTCAGGATGACAAGCAGGCAGGTGGTCATGGCCGGCCTGGAAGTACTGTTTGCTCCAGTCCAAGGGAGCAACATTTTTATGTTGAAACTGCCAGCCTGGTGGTACTGTCTGCTCCCATTGGAGGGAACAAGATTTTTGGAAACCGCTGGCCTGTCCGTACTCTGCGCTCCCATCCAAGGAAGCGAGCATGATTATTGCAGACCACCAGTCTGGCAGAACTTTCCACCCATAAGAGGGAGCTAGATTATTAAATGTAACCACCATTCTAGAGGTACTGTACACGCTCATCCGAGAGCAAAAAATGAATAAAACAGCACTCCAGCGGTGTCAGCGCTCATTTGAGCTGTTTTTTCTGTAGTGCTCTTATTGTCATTTGTCAATGGGAAGTCATAACCATGACTTCCCATTGACAATGTTGGAGCTAACAGAAAAGGAAATTTCAGTAAGTATGAAGTAAATTTCTTCTATTTTTTAACTCACTTTTGAGTGGCCCAACAACCACTTGTAGTGCATGAACAAAGAGGGCAGGTGGAGCGGGAACATTGGTGGCATCTTAAGGCATTACTGGACCTCCGAGAGGAAGGCTCCCATGCTGTGCTCCTGCCTGAGCAACAGGTCACCTACAAATTTTGGAGGTTGTGCAACTACAAAAGTCATTTTTGTGAGGAGCCAAGTCACTGATTAGGGATGCCGTCATCATTGTTTTCTTGTTGGGCTTCTGGACCGGTGTTGCAAGTGGCGGTAGTAAGGCAGTTTCTGGTGAATCCTGAAATCTACACTGGTGTTACTGAGGCCTTCTTGTTCTAGTAATTAAATTTTCCATACCCATTTTATAACTTGAAGGTATAAAGTGCCTTCTCAGTGGTTGTCCCTTCTCTTCATGCTGCCCTGGAGGACACTACTCCGACTGCCTGGAACAGGCCCAGTACCTTTCCAGACATCCCTAGGAAGGCAACCAATCAGTTGATTCAGTTGCCATCATGGCTGCACATGACAGGTCTCGGGCTCGTCAGAAGATGAATACCAGACCTTCTTATAAGGAGTCCAGAAAACTGGACATTATGGGCATGCACACTTTTGCTTTGGTCTCCCTTGGTTTGCATATTGCCAACTTTCTGGTATACCTGATCAAGATTCAGAACCTCATGTGGAGAGAAATGAGCCATATTGTTGGTAGTGGTCTGATGGGCCTCACAAAGCAGAAGCTCTTCACAGTGTGTCCTGGGTTTCTGAAGCTGATAAGCATCTCCCAAAGGTCCATCTGTGACACCTTAGATGCTCCAACCAGGGCAGCTGCCTCTGGAATTTGCTGAAGATGCCTCTCCAGGCTCAGTATTTCTAGTTTTGCCCAGGACATGCAGCAGTTGATCCTGAATGCCCCCATCAAGGTCAACTAGCTCTTCTGTTCAGAGGTGGAAAACATTCCAATGAGCTCAAGACCTCTATGAAGTCTATGAGGACAAGTCAACCTTTAATGTAGTGGCTTCTTTCACAGGAGCAATCGCAGCTACACTCTCTGGGGCCAAAGATATGGTTATGCACCCCAGCAACCGCAGTAGTTCATGAAGGCCCTCTACAAAACCTCCAAGGGACCAGGAAAAGGGGGCCATCAGCCTCCCCTCACCTTTCCTTCATAATCTTTAACTCATCCAGATCCCCCCACTGGGAACCTGGTTGGGGGCCAGGCACTGTCTGTTTCTGCCACAGTGGCAGACAGCGACCACAGACAGATGGGTCCTGGACATTAGCAGCATGGTTGCACACTGATGTTGGTTTCAGAATCCTAGTGATTCCCTCCAAGGCCTTCTCACTACTCCCTAAAGCACTTAACTACATGCTAAAGGAGTAAGTGAAAATATCGCTGCCCATAAAGACCACTAAACTAGTTCCCCCACCCCATCCCACAGAAATAAACCAGTGGTTTTACATCAAGTATTTCCTGCTGTCCAAATCTGGATGCTTCTCTACTATTCAGGACCTAAGCGGACTAAGCGAGCATGTGGTATACCAATAGTTTGGCATGCTGTCCTAAGGCTCCCTCTTCTGGCAGTGGGGTTGGATGTGTACCCTGAGCATGCAGTACCCTACAGTACCTACACATCAAAATCAGCAATGCCACCATCGGTTCCTCTGCATCTGCCTGGAAGGACTACACTGCTAATTCCAGGTCTTGCCCTTTGGCTTGTTGACAGCGCTGCATATCTTTACCATATGTTTTGCTGTGGTAGCCGCATTACTGCACCAGAAGAAACTCTATGTCTTCCTGTACTCGGCTGACTGGTTCCTGAAATGAGCTTTAGCAGTCAGGGTGCAGTACATTTTGCACTACACCAGATAACTGCTGGACAGTCTGGGGTGCTGGTAAATGCAGAAAAGTCTGTTCTGGTTCCTTGTCAAAAGCTCTGGTACATACAAACAGTCCTGGATACAGTCAGGGTAAGACCCTTTTCAAAAAGAGGACAGGGCCTCGGCCATAGTGGCCCTAGAAGCCTTGGTGTGTTGCAGCAACCCGGTTGTAGCCCGCATCATGCTCCGACTTCTGGGTCTCATGCCAGTCTCTATATTTATGGTTCCTCAGGATTGCCTGCATATAAGGATTTCTTAATGGTTACTGCACGCTCAGCGGACTCAGACTTCACACCTGCTAGATGATCTGATTGCTGCTGGTATCCTCTAAGTGATGCCCTCCTGTGGTGGAGGGAGAAGAATTACCTGCTCAGGGGTTCTCTTTCTGTGACCTCAGCTGCATGTGATCTGCACCACATTTGCTTTCAACCTATCCACCCACTTAGGCCCTCACCAGACTCAGGGTCTAGGTCTTCGCTGGAACAAGGCCTTCATATACTTAAATGTGCTGAAAATGAGGGCAATTTCATGTGGACTCCAGGCCCTGGCTGCTCAGGTTCTGGGAATGTCTCTTTTGATATAGTTGGACAATCAGAGCGTGGTGTATTATCTGAACAAATAGGGAGGTACACACTCCTGCCCTGTGTACTGAGAAGCAGTGAGGGTGTGGGACTGGTTGGGTGCCTGGGAGGTCTCAGTCATGGTTGTCCATGTGGCTGGCTCACTAAATATCCCAACAGACAGTCTCTGCTGTTCTGTGGTTCAGCCCCATGATTGTGAACTGAGTCAGACCATAGCTGAACAGCTGTTCAGCTTGTGGTGAAGGCCAGAGTTAAACCTTGTACCATACCCACACAATGCAGAACTGTCACTTTTCCAATTGCTTGCTCCGGGGAGTGGAATATTTTGGTAAAATATGTTTCCCACTGTTGGTGGAAGAGACTCCTCTATGCTTTTCTTCCTGTGCCTCTAACTCAAAAGGTTCTGACCAAGCTCAAGCAGGAACCAGGCTGAATGATCCTGATGGCACTATTGTGGCCCAGGCAGATCTGGTGTCCACCACTGTGGGAACTGGCAGTAGAGACATTGTTTTCACTGCCCTCCAGGCAGGCCTTCTATCTCACATCACTGGCGCACCACTGCATTCCAGCCCTCACATCCTTGCAGCTGCATGCCTGGCTCCTGAGGACATAGAGATCTCTCAGTTCAGAGTCTTAGTTGAGGTCTTGACTGTTCTGCTTACTGGTAGGAAACCTGCAGCCAGGAACACCTACTCTCTGAAGTGGAAGCAAGCATCCCTGGATCCTTTCACTTGGCTTGTGCAGGGGGTTCTGGACTATATCCTGACCCTTTCTCAGTCAGTATTGCAGTACTCATCAGTGTAGGTTCTACTGTTGACCATTTTGACTTTTCATGTCCCTATTGGGGACAAGAAACAATCAAAAAGAATTAAAAGAATCAGCGACAGGTTGTGGGGACAAAGGAGAGGGGGAATGCAAAATGTGCAAACACCAAGAAAAACAAAAGGATGAGAGGACAAGGAATTCATAAGGGAGTAGCAAAGCAGGATCGGGGTCAGATGAAAGTAGGTATACCTTAATGCCAGGAGTCTGCGTAACAAAAGCAGTGTGCTCCAGGTATTGATGGTGGGCACTGAGGTGGTCCTTGTGGCCATCACAGAAATGTGGGCCTCAGAAAATAAGGACTGGGACCTGATTATCTCTGGGTACTCAATAGTCTGGAGGATACAGGAATGAGTAGAGGGAGAGGAGTAGCCATTTTTGTCAAGGATGGTATCCAGGTGGCGGAAGATGGGTGCATCATGGGTAGTAATGGGGGGGCAGAGTTAATGTTGGTGCAAATCATGGTAGCCTCATGCAAGAAACTGTGCTTGGGAGTGATCTATAGACCTCCAGGACAAGGAGAAGAGAGGGACAGAAAGCTCAGGGAAGAACTTGAAATAGGGGTGGCGAAGGGCGAAGTAGTGGTGGTGGGTGATCTGAAGCTGCCAGACATCGATTGGGATATTCCAGTGACCAGGAGCACCAGAAGTCAGGCCTTGCTGGATGCCTTCCGGGACTGTCTACTGGTACAGCTAGCTAAGGAACCCACTAGGCAGACTGCAATCCTCAGTGTGGTGCTCACTAACTCGGAGATGGTAGAAACTGTTAGAAGAGGGGGGCCACTGGAGAATAGCAACTATAATTCCATTTTGTTCAAATGGGCCTCTGGGTCTGGAAAACTCCCCTCAAGAGCTGAAGTCCTTGATTTTAGGAGGGCAGACTTTAAAAGGCTGAGGGAGCTGGCAAGGGAAAAATTAGTCAGGTTAGGCAACATGGGGGGTAGAAGAGAGATGGGGGCAATTAAAGGAGCCATTCTTGAGGCATCTAAGTTATGCATAAGAATGGCAACCAAAAAGAACAGGTTTAAGAGACTGCTATGGTTCTCAACAAGGTCAGGGAAGGGGTAAGGAAAAAGAAAGAGAAAAAGAAAAAGGCTTTCTACAAGTATAAAGAAAAGCAGGGGGAGGAAGAATGGGGAGCCAAAGAGGGTGGTTAGGGAGGCAAAAGCAGACACAGAGCTGCATATCGGGGAAGGGGTCAAGAATGGAGAAAAACAGTACTTCCAATATATTAGGGAAAAAAGGAAGCAAGAAGGGGGAATCATAACACTAGCTGAAGGGGCTAAGGTGACTGAGGAGGACAAGCAAAAGGCCACCATCCTTAATGATTACTTTTGCTCAGTTTTTTCAAGGGAGTACAGTGTGCCCTTGCCAGTGAGTGGCATCCAAGCAGCCACTAAAGGGATTGCAGAGATGAGGCAGCCAAAATTTATAAGCAAAAGGGTCTGGAAGGGACTGGCAGCCCTAAAGATAGATAAGTCCCTGGGACCAAATGAGTTGCATCTGAGGTTACTCAGGGAGCAGGCAACGGTACTGGTTAAACCTCTGGTAGTCTAACAGCTCACTAAGGATGGTGGTTGTTCCGAAGGATTGGAGGGTGTTGGATGTAGTTCCACTCTACGGTGGGGGGGGGGGGCAAGGAACAAGCAGGGACCTAAAGACCTGTCAGTCTTACCTCTATTGTAACAAAGCTGATGGAGTCACTGGTCAAAAAGGACATCATGGACTACTTGGACAGCAGTTGTCTCCAGGATAGTAATCAGCACGGATTCATGGCAGGGAGATCCTGTCAGATTAACCTGAAAGTTTTCTTTGGCTAGGTGATGAGGGAATTGGACTGGGGCCATACTGTGGATTTTCTCTACTTCTACTTCAGCAAGGCTTTCAACTCAGTGCCTCACAGACGTTTGCTGAAAAAGATGGAGGACTTTTTTTCTTTAAGTTTTATTGATTGACTTATTACAAGCTTTTACAACATTATATATCCAGTGTACTTCTGTACCTTTAACAATATCATATAAAACATATTTTCCAAAAAGACGAGCATTAGAATGAAGCCCCAATATTGTACTACCTAGAATTTCATATCTACATAGGGTTCCTTAGAATTAAATTGCACATATTCACTATACTCAATTACTCATCCTTAGAGGAGCTGATTTAGAAAACATTGGATCTACCAACTATGCCTGAGTGTAAACAGCATGACTCCAACCCAAGATGTCCGGGAATCGTAATGTGTCTGTAATCCAGAAAACCCCCTTTTCTGAGAAACTAAAGTGTTACTCCACACAAAAAAAGCGGATCACCATAAGGATAAGTATTTGATACTGGGGTTTTAATATACGAGAGGTATAATTACTAGATAGTATATTGTTTATGCAAAATTGCATATATACATTGTAAGTGTTTTACTGCATCCCTTATAACTATTTCTGAACCAGAGTTCAAAAGTACAGAGATGACTAATTCCTCTTCTCCTTGGTTTTGGCTCCTATAGGATGATAAACATTCTGTTCTTGGAATTTCATATTTCTTGCAATGCAGGAGAACATGTTCCAGCGTTTCATATTCATCCAAGCCACATTCACACTTCAAATCCATCAAGAAATCTTTTTGTTTGTCTCTATATCTGTAAATTAATAGCTTGGAAGGGAATGTTTCAAGCCTTAACTGTAAAAACACTTACCTCACCTCAGGATTCATCAGAAAGATAATATATGTTTCAATATTGTGTGATATTTCATTCTCTGAATACCATCTATAGCTTTTTAACTTCCTAATATACTGCATATCTTGATTTTGAGAATAAATCTATAATCTGGATTTAATTACCATTAAATAAGTTGAGGAAATATTATGGCCCTTTAACCAATTAGACCATAAATGTGTCAACTGCATAGATGAGAGAATTTCTTTGATTTCTCTGAGCCGAGAAGAGGGGATAGCCATCATTAATCAGACAGCTTTTTCTTGAAGTGGTCCCCCCCCCAACGATCGCCACCCGCTGTTGACACAGCTCGGTCCCTGGTGGCTAGTGATCCCTCCTGCCACCCTCACCCATGCCGGTAGGATCTTACAGTATTCTGTGGTGGCTTCGGCCCCGTACCCCACTTGCACCCATGCCTGTAGTGTGCAAAAGTATTCCCTGGTGGCTAGCGGTACCTCCCCCAACCCAAACACATGTCTGTAGTGGTAAAAGGTATTCCCTGGTGTCTAGTGGACCCTCCACCCCACCAAGAAGGCAGATAGTGCCCCACCACCCTACTCTCCCCCATCCTGATTCAGAATCGGTGAATGGCACAGCCCTCCACTCACCACCTCGGCTGGCCGCAGAATGAGCTGTCACTGAGCACATACTTAATTTCTACCTAAATCTACAAAGGAAAAACCTTGGAGATCCCCATCACTTCTGGGCCTCAATCGGGTCCTTGCTCAACCCCAAGACCCACAACCAAGTCTCTCAGCTTGCCTCCCCCTTAGGTCCCCTGATGGATCCCTCTGAGATTGCGCAGATATTTAACAAAAGATTTTCTGACCTCTCCGACTATCTTAACAAGCTTCCCTCCCAGCCACCCCCATCCCTAGTAGCCACTCCTCCTCTGCTTCTACCTCCTCCACCCCACATTCTACTTTAGAGCCATCAGCCCAAGTGCCACCACCAAGCTCCTGAAGTTCTTCCCAGCCAGGGGTAGCCCTGGCAGTGATGGGCTCTTCCCCTCGTTCCTTAGGCTGATCTCACTGACAATCATTGATCCCACTCACATTCATATTTAACCTTGCCCTTTCCACATCCACAATGCCAGACTCCTGGAAACATGTTAATGTTGTGCCTATTTTCAAAGCAGGCAATCCCCTTTCACCTCATAACTAAAAGCCTATCTCCCTCCTCCCTCATCTGAGCAAGCTACTGTAGAAAATTGTGCACTTCAAGTTCTCGGAACATCTTGGCAAGTATAATCTACTGTACCCCCAACAGCATGGTTTCCATAAGCACCACAGCACCACATCAGCCTTAGCCCACTTCTCCAACCATGTTCTCAGAAACATGAACACGGGTAAGGCCACTGGTGCTGTATTCATGGATTTGACTAAGGCCTTCGACCTAGTCGACCACCCCCTCCTACACTACACTCTACCTCCCCTTGGCTATTCCTCTGAGACAACAGCTTGGTTTAGAAGCTATCTTGAAGGCAGATCACAGTCTGTTACAATTGGTATTGCTTCCTCCACTGCCCTACCAGTATCCACAGGGGTCCCCCAAGGCTCCATCCTTAGCCCGCTACTATTTTCCATTTCTATTAATGCACTCCCTGCCAAGGGTCTCACCTGTGAGGCTCTTCTCTATGTGGAAGACCTTGTCCTTTACCATAGTGACGTCACTTGCAACCATCTCCTCTACTTTCACACTTAATTATGGTGATGCCCATGATTGGTTTCTCTCCAACAGACTATTAGTAAACAAAAAAAACAAACAAAATCAATGCTACTCGCTTGCAAACAATTCCTCACCAAGGTCTGCAAGACCAACTCCTCCCACCTTGTACTTACACCTGCAGGCACCCCCCCCTCGAAAATGTCCCCAGTGTCAAATACTTAGGCGTTACCCTGGATCCCTCCCTTACGTTCACTAAACATGTCAATAATTCTCTGCAGAGAGTTAGCAAGAAGCTAGGTGCTGCCTACTGCCTAAAACAATTCCTGTCTAAATAGGCAGCTTGCAGTTGCACAAGGAAACCTACTACCCCTTCTTGAATACTACTCTCCTGTCTATTCCCCCGGGTTGGCAGCCCTGTGCTCAAGAGTGAACACATTCTATAATAGTATCTGTCATTTTGTCCTTCAAGCTCCCTATCCTACTCATCATTGTGTGCTGTACCAGTCACTTGGGTGGCTCCCACTGCAAGGGTGGTTCGATTTTGTCATTGGCCGCCTAGTTGACAATACTCTGAGGGGTGGCTGCCTGTCCCAGTACTCATCCCTCCTGACATCTAGGGGCCTCTGTGAGTCATCCATCCCCCCTGGTCATCCCACATATCTCCTCTACCATGGGCAGCAAAGCCTTTTCTGTCTCTGCCCCCTCCCTATGGAATAGACTCCCCACCTCCCTCTGCTTGTCCTCCGCCCACCTCTCTTTCAAAAGCAAATTCAGACTGGCTACTGTCTGAAGCCAAATGCCACTGATCAACCAGGTAATCTTGGGCATCCCCTCCTTCCGCATCTACTAGCAGGGTTGCACCCTCGCTGCTGTCACCCCTCCTCTCCTGCCCCTAAACAGCCCCACCAGGGCTGCTATGGTCACCTCCCTACTCTAATGCCTCTGCATTTTAAAATGGAGAAGTGTGACACTTCAGTTCCTGAACCTTCTGATTTGTGACCTGTTCATTAATAATGTACCAGAATGCATTTGCATGTTATGTATCGTATCTGACAATTGTGTATGTTATCTGTGTTTTTTGTGACTTGTATTTTGACCAGTACGCTGGCCTGTGACAATGTATTAGACCTGTAAGTTGGCCTATTATGGCACCTTGTATCTTATGTAATTTCACTTTATGTATCCCTCCTTGTACTGTATTTTACTGCACCTCATGTTGTGGCCTGTTTACTGTTATTGTGCTACCTGTATCTGTATTGCTTATTGTACCATGCTGTGGTTCGGATCATGACTGAAAAAGGTCCTTTGGATCAGTTCATCTACCCGGTTACCAAATAAATAAATAAATAAATAAATATACTGTATACAGTATGTGCTCATTGATTGACAGAGCATTTCTAAAAATTTAATCTTCCTCATTTGAAATCTCCTGTGTCTGAAGGACTTCTAATTTTTCTCCTATTTGTTCTGAAAATGTAGTCTTCCTCATATTCTTGATTTCTATATTTGAGGGAGGAAAATTTTTCTCCATTAGCGACATTCCAGAATCCTTTATTTTAAATGTTAATTGTAATGGGAAATGATCGCTTTCAGGTCTTTCTGAGATTTATTTAAGATTCAAGGGAGGGAAGTTGCCAATAATGTGTCATGACATAATTCATAGGATTCATAGGATTATACGAGCCAAGTAAGGCATGTGCCCATTTACAGCTCACCCTTTTCTCAAAGGGAATGTCCAATTACTTTATTCATTCTACAGTAATCATCTAATCTGTTCTTGAACTCATTCATGCTTCTACTTCCCACTACCTCCAAAGGGAGCCCATTCCACTTGTCCACCACTCTTTGGTTGAACCATACCAGTCTTTTCTTGGTGTAATCAGCTCCTGCTGCAGAGCAAGAGGTGTATTTTGCTGGCCAATCCACATTCTTTTACAGGGTCTGAGGGCTAGTTTATGGCTTTAGCCCTCCCCAGCCCCCTCGCTGTGATCACTACCGAGTTCCCCAGTGGAGCCAGCCTGCTGCAGTGAAGGGTATGAGGGTTAGTTTATGGCTTTAGCACTCCCCAACCCCCTCACTGTGATTGCCGCCAAATTCCCCAGTGGAGCCAGCCTGCTGCAGTAAAGGGTCTGAGGGCTAGTTTATGGCTTTAGCCCTCCTCAGCTCCCTCACTGTGATCACTGTCAAATTCCCCAGTGGAGCCAGACTGCTGCAGTGAAGGGTCTGAGGGCTAGTTTATGGCTTTAGCCCTCCCCAGCTCCCTTGCTATGTTTGCCGCTGAATTCCCCAGTGGAGCCAGCTTGCTGCAGTGAAGGGTCTGAGGGCTATTTATGGCTTTAGTCCTCCCCAGCCCCCTCACTATGATCACCGCTGAATTCCTCAGTGGAGACAGTCTGCTGCAGTGAAGGTATGGGATGAACTTCCTTCTGAGATTGGTGCCTTTTCTGACGCACTCATGCCTGGACAGCTGAATTGAATCCCCTTAGTTTTGTATCAGCTCCTTAGGAATTGCTGCTTGTTCTGAGTTTAATCTCTGTAATTTGTACTAACTTCTTAGGAGCTGCTGCTTGTCTTTGGCTGTTTTGGCCCACCCATCCACCCCCACCCCTTTCTATAAATGCACTATTGGTCTGCACTTCCTCCCTAATTTTGACTGGAAGTACTGTGGTATGTGGTCCTTTCCTGTCTACAGGATCTCTACTGCTAACTGTGAGAGTTAACCAGAGCTCAAGGAGGACGTCGGTGACCTGCCCCAGCTCTCCAGGACTAAAATCGAATTTTTGCAACCAGAACTGCTCCTTGGAGATTGACCCTATCTAGGGTCCCCATCTCCAGCTGCTAACCTGAGCCACATGGCTAAAAAAAGAAAGGGGTGGTGTACTTATCTATGTAAAAGACTCCCTTGAGGCCCAGATAGCCCCCCTCCCCCCCATTGACTGCACTGGGTGTGAGTCAATATTTGTTAGGATTACCCTTGGACTCACCAAGTTCCTAATGATTGGGTGTATATACAACCCTCCCAAGGTGGCCCCACATGTGCTCAATGCACTAGCCAAATTGCTAGCAGAACACACCCTCTCTGAGAAGATAATTCTTGGTGACTTTAACCTCAGTTGGACCCCTGACACTGAGCAGGCTCTGGGGCCACCCTCATGGATGCCAAACTGTCCCAGGTCATCACTGTGACCACTAGGCAGAATGCTAAAACAGGAAACCACTCCACCCTAGATTGAGTACTGGCTTCCAACCCCCTAAGCATAAATGCTACTGACACTCTGGCAGATGCCTTAAGTGACCACTCACCAATATTTTGCATTTGGAAGAACAATCTGCCAAAAGTGCCACCAAGAGCCCTCACAGCAAGAGATTTGTTCAAGTTCTCTGCAGAGGCCTTCCATGAACTCCCAAACAGCATAGACTGGAGTCATATCCAACTTCTCTCTACCTGAAGCTTTGGAATATTTCCAAAATGCTTTCATCTCAGCTGCCAACTGACTAGCTCATCTAAGGAAATTAGAGTCAAGGGGCACTGCTATAAATGGATAACACCAGAGCTAAAATCCCTGATGAGAATGCGGGACAAGGCATGGGTCAGGTACAGGAGGTCTGCCCTACCTGAAGACCAAACAGCTTACAGGTTTGTAAGCAAGCAATAAAGATGGCAAAATGGGAGTATGTTAAGACCCTGCTTCAGTCCAGCTTATCCAACCCAAGGCCCTTCTGGACCCAAATCAATTCCCTGTTGAAGGGCAGTGGTATGGGGGTGTACCACTGCCCTTCAACATGGACCAGTAGTCAGCAATGGCCAAACCCTCAGTGAAGGCCAGGAGGCTGCCTCTGTCTTCAACAAGTTCTTCATGGATATGGAACAATACAAGACTGGTCTCCCACACTAAGCTCTGAGTGGCAGGGCTCTGACAAACTGAATCCTTCCCACCTTCAATTTCACTTGCAGAAAGTAAGGCCCAGGGAGGTGCTTACACTATTAAAGAACATCAAGGTTAGGGGTTCTGCTGGCCTGGATGGCCTGGACCCTAGCCTGCTTAGGGAAGTTGCTCCTGCCATAACCTTACCAGTTACTTGGCTTATCAATAGGTCACTGCAGGAAGGAGCAGTTCCCAAAATGTGGAAATGGGCATTTGTGGTGTCCATCCACAAGGAAGGCCCCAGGAAACCCATTGGCAACTGTAGGCCAATCTCCCTCTTATGCATATTAGCCAAGCTGCAGGAACGGCTAGTCTACTGCCAGCTCTGTGACTACCTGGAGGCTAACCAGCTGCTTGCTAGAACCCAACACGGATTCCAGCAGAAACATGGGATGGATTATGCCCTCATCAAATTCTCCACTGACATTCTTAAGGCCCTCGATTACTGCAACTCAACGGGAGCAGTCTTCATCACTATAACCAAGACCTTTGACTTGGTAGATCACTCCCTACTGGTCGACAAGCTTACTCAATTTGGCCTTGACCAGCACTCATTAAACTGGTTCACAGACTACCTGTCTAACTTCAATCAACAGGTTAAGTGGGGAGGAGCCGCATCTGAGTCACTCCCCATTAACGAGGGCATACCCCAAGGCTCTATCCTGGGACCTTGCTGTTTTCTTTATTTGTTGATGACCTGAGTAACCACTGTGGAGGCAGCTCTGTGATACAGTACGCAGATGATGCAGAACTCTACAGAACCTCAGGCAGCACCGTGAACCTGGGCTACCAGCTGCAGTCCAATTTCTGTCTCCTAGAAAGCTGGCTACTGGATCACAGGCTTATTCTGAATGCCAAAAAAACAAAACCTGTCCTGTTTGGGCCTCGAACCCTTGGACTGGACAGAAGCCTTTTACTAAAACTGGGCACTGCATCAGGTTCTCCCATAGAAGTACTGAGGTCCTTCAAGTATTTAGGTCTGACTCTGGACCAAGGTTTTTTGCTGAGATCCCATGTAGATCAGATAACTAAAATGATCCATCAAAAACTAGATCTTTTCTATCGCTTAAACGGTCAAATGATACCTGAAACCAGGATCACCATAGCTCAGAGCATACTCCTACCAACCTTAACCTATGCTGCTTCAATAATGCACTCTCTTGCAAAACAAGAGCAAAACAGGTTGCACTCACTATACAATAAAATAGCTTGATTTGCTACAATGTCGCATCCAAGGAAACATCACTGTGAGGTACTGTCCTCCCTCAACTGGCCACCCCTTAGCAGCAGGTTACAGTACCCTTTACTGTGCAATGCCTACATACTCATGAATGGCAACCAACCGGTCAGCCTTGCTGGCCTTCTGACCCCCAAGCGCTCATGTAGACAACTCTGTACCACTGGTAGAAATTTCTTGGAGGAGCCAAGAGTTAGGACATTGGCAGGTGGCAAATCCTTCACTCATGCTGCACCTGTACTCTGGAACAAGCTCCCTGCCCTCCTACAAGAAGCAACCTCCCTGGAGGTATTCCATAAAGGGTTGTGGGAGCACCTGTTGGATAATAGCAAATGTTCATACACTCATACCTCTCAACCTTCTGTCATTGAAATGAGGGACATGAACATTTTTTGACACTCAAAATGAGGGACAAGGAAGAATGTAGACCCTCAGGATGAGGAACACATTCTCAAACATGAAAATACAAACTCAGAACATTGTGGAAACCATTGTGTTTACTTGTACAAAGTTTATTTTAGATTTAGCATCTTAGAATATTATGAATTTCTACTTTAAAGTCTGAATTTACAGCACATTCTCTGAGTGGGCAGCCCCTTTTCCATGAGGGATGAATGAGGGACAGGGCAGTTTTAAAGGGTAAAGTGAGCGATGTCCCTTATAATCAGGGACAGTTGAGAGGTATGCATGCACTTGAATAGTTATCCAGGTCTACCCAAGCCTAACTGTTCTGTCTAATGAAGATGTACCGTCTGCCACTGTTGTATACTAACTCTGCCCAGGACTGGAGACTAATCTTATTGTGAGTGTTTACAGTGCTCGTAATAAACATTGTCTATCCATGTTTATGTATTCCTGATGTGAATTGTAGCTGTACAGAAATGTCTCATTGTAACTTCAATGCAATGTTTCTGCTAAATGTTTATTTTATGTAACTAATTCTGAGTCACCCCTGAAAAAGGGACCTTCGGGGCTAAGTAGGTCAACCCGGTTACAAAAATTGAAATAAATAAATAAATAGATATATAAAAAAATCATACCATTAAGTACACATAGACTTGTATTCTCTAGAAATTTGAGAAATTCTCTGCCATTCCCATTTACATTTGTATCTTCAAGAATCCTTCCTTGTATAAAATCATCCTCTGCACCTGGATACATTGTCAGATTCCCAATACAGCAGTTGAAGTCTCCCATGAAATACAACCTGCTTCTGGACACCTAGAAATAGCTTTTAATATATAAGCTTATAATGTCTCCCACATGTTATCTCCATAATAGTCTGTATTGAATACAGATATGTAACAACTGCAAACTAATTGTAGCTCGTTGTACCATAATACTAAAATAATTATATTTGATAGCTTAACTAATTGCTAACTAAATTTATGTCTGTCTGGATCATCATATACCACTTACAAGAACCAGGATTTGAGGTTCACACCTCACATGGATCTTAGCTAAGTGACTGGCATGTCTCCATGCACGTGACCTTGCCTGGAGGGTTTATAAAGTATCTATATCCAGTTCAGACCTTGCTAAATATCGGTTCCTTCGCAATGCTTGTACTAAAGCTACTAGGCTTGCAAAGTCTGAATACTTCACATCCATGCTCCAGAACAACATTAATCACCCCTCTAAGTTCTGGAAGGTTATTCATTCACTTTTCTCTCCTCTGAATCATTCCCTTCCCCCTGTTCTCAAGATGGGTGATACTACTATGTCTGATCCTGCTGCAGTTACCTCTTCTTTCAATTGCTTCTTCATTTCTTGCACCTATTCACTCATCTCCTCCTCATCCTCCATCTCCTCTTCCTCTCTCTGTTCTTCTCTTCCCTTCCCTCTCCCTCTATCCCTCAAACTCTCAACTGGGTTCCCCTCTTCCTCTTTTTCTTTTTTCTCTTATTACCACTGCTGTTGCTCTTAAGGCCCTTTTGGCTCTTAATCTTCACAATGGTGGGAGTCTTGATGGTCTTAACCCTAGACTACTATTTCTTTCTGCTCATGCCATTGCCCTTCCTATTTCCTATCTCCTTAACCTATCTTTCTCCTTATCTTGTATCTGAAACCCTTGGAAGCTGGCTACCGTCATTTCCTTTCCCAAAGGAAGTGATCGCTCTTCCCTTAGTAACTTTCATGCTCTCTCTCTCATTCACACTTTAGCTAAACTACAGGAGCATCTTGTTCTTTCTCAACACTCCCATTTTCTTGACTCATCTTCCTTTTTTACTCCTTACCAGTTTGGCTTTAGGAAGTTTCATTCCACTACCACCTCTGTCCTCTGGCTCACAGATGCTATCCTCACTGGTATGGACTAGGACCATGTCACCTCAGCTGTTTTCATCGATTTAGCCAACACTTTCAACACTGTAGCCCATCCCATTCTCTTGGACAAGTCAAAGGCAGTTTGACTCTCAGTCTCTTCAGTTGAGTGGTTCCACTCCTACCTTGAGGGCAGATCACAAGCTGTCTGTATTGGAGAAACCTTCCCCCTCACTACTTGTCAGCTCAGGAGTCCCTTGAGGGTTTGTCTTGGGCCCAGTTCTTTCCTCAGTTTTTCCTAAATGACCTTCCCAAGGCCTGCTCTTCTTTGTCAATACATATGTATGCAAAGGATATGGTTCTTTTTTCCTCTGGCACTGATCTTATGAACCAACTCCAACCGGACTTCAACAACATCCAGCACTGGTTCCGAGTTAATCAATTATCCCTCATTGCCAAGAAAACAGTCTCCATGACTTTTGGCACCAGGCAGAAACTTGCCAGAGTCCTTCCTCTCCCTTCTTTCCTTCCTTCCTTCCTTCCTTCCTTCCTTCCTTCCTTCCTTCCTTCCTTCCTTCCTTCCTTCCTTCCTTCCTTCCTTCCTTCCTTCCTTTCATACCCTTGATGGTACAATTACTGAAGATGTCTCCCCCTTCAAGCACCTTGGGGTATGGTTAGATCATCATCTAGATTTCTCTATTCATGTGGATGCTATTGATAAGAAGCTTCATTCCAAACCTGGGTAACTTTACTGAAATAGCAGAAGGATTCCACTTCCTGCTCACAGACAAATACTCACTAAGATGATTTTCCTCATTTTTGACTATGGAGACATTTGTTATAGTGCTGCTCCAAAGTCTACCTTAGCAAGACTGGATCCTCTCTTTTACTCTTTCTGACAATTTGCCCTTGATAAACCCACACATACTCATCACTATACCTTGTATTCTTCCCTCTCCCTCCCCTCTCTTGATGCCAGGTGCTTTACCCACTGTGTCTCCATTATCTTCAGATTTTGGATTGACTCTCTTCCATTGTATCTAACCTCTCACCTCTCTATCCCCCCTTCATCCTCCTGCTCTTTTCATTGTGCTTGCTCTCACTGTTTTGCCCTCCCTTGAATGAAATCTACTGCTGGCCAGGCTACCTTCTCATTTCATTTCCCTAAACTTTGGGGTTCCCTTCCCCCCTTCTGTCCATCCTGCTCCATCCAGTTCTGCCCTTAAAGCTCTCCTCCATGAGTTCTCTACTCACTCCTGCTGCTGCTTCTGATATTCAGTTTATTTCTCACCTGTAACTTAACTAATTCTCTGTCCCTCAGTATGTCCCCTCTTCCCTTGTACCAGCCATTCCCCCAGTTTTATTTTGTTAAGATGATAACTATTTAATTGTTCTTTTGTGCAGTCCCACAATTTATTGCTTGGTAACTTTAGTCAGTTTATTCTTAGGCATAATTGCCATGTTTATTGTGTGTTATACTTTTTTTCCATTCTATATATTTTATAATTTTACCTTCTGTGTGTTTGTATCTGTTAACTTTTTTTTCCTCTTTCCCCTTTCCTCATGGCATATCTGGAAATGAGCTGGTACCAGTTCAGTATGTCTTCCTGATAAAACTGTTGACATACATAAACAAACAAACAAACTAATGCTGTTTTCAATTCCATGTGTTTGGAAATATTTATTAAAATGGTAAACCCCTTATTGAGCTCCCCTGTGCGTTCTTCTTTATTACTTTAGATGAAATACAGTTAAATCCTTCTAACTATATATCATTTTGTAACCATATCTCCTGCAATGTTACCACCTGATGCTGTTTCAAGACAGTTCTAAACTGGTCGTCAGCCAAATTCTTCTGTATACCTGCAATATTCCATGATATAATAGCATTCTTTATCTTGAGGTTTTCAGGTATTAATGGGTCATTATTATCCCTGGGGCAGGGTTCTTCAATCAAATAATTCATGTCAGTCTCCTAGAAGTCATGATAGGGTCTCATATCTATTTGCCATAGTTATATGCAATCTTTCTTTCCTACAATTTACATTTGTTATGATACTCTGTGTACCAATCTGTGTATTACTGTTAAGCTCCTCACCTATTATCACCCCACCTGTCCCATCTACCACTGGTTCTGATGCTTCCATAACTTTCCCAGAATAAGATGACTCATCACATACCAGAATTCCCAGATTATCTCATTCATAAACTTCTGCTAGTATTTGGGAACACAAAGTATTTCTTAGGCCTGTATTGACCTGCCCATAGTTGTTAATCCCTTTATTCCTCCATACCCATTTCACCCCTTTATAACCCAGTTTAATACCCCAAATGTTACCAATATGAGGGAAGACCTGGGTGCAGCTAAGGTCATAGCAAACTGGGTAGGTACCCTGCTAAAGGGAAGGCAGCAGAGGGTTGTGGTTGGCAGGGTCAGATTAGAAGAGAGGGAGGTCACGTGCAGGGTACAACAGGGATCTGCCTTGGATCTGCTCCTCTTCAATATATTCATCAGTGCATTGGTGAGGTAATCTGGGGCAGGCTATGCCTCTTCACAGATGACACTAAGCTCTGAATAGAATTGGTGGTGACTGGGCTGTCAAACGCAAATGATAAACTGAGACAGCACCACCCACTGAGATGCTGTGAGCCACTGACAAGGAGGAAGCTCTACCCCTCCCCTCAGGTGTTTGTAATCACAATACCATGGTGTCTGTGAGAAGGAATATCAGAGAGCAAGCTGCAGTTTGAAGATTCAAACCAGAGTGAGAGAGCAAGGAAAACATTACTTAGCTATGGATTTATGATGCTGCCCAAAAAATTAGTGAAATTAGGTATCTCCCTGGGCAAAATGGTGTGGCAAGAGGTGGTGAAAGCACAATTTTGGGTGGTAAATTCAAAAGGCAAGAATGCTGCCCAAAAAAGTCAGCAAAAGGCAGAGGAAAAAACGAAAATGCTGGTGTTGGAACAAAGCAACTTGAAGGAAGTATTGTCACAAGGAGACCTGCAGAAGGAAGAGACAAGTTCTGTGCAAACTGTTCCCATTTTCTGGGGGTTAAAAAAACTCTGCTCCGCAAGTGTCTGAACTTAAAGTGACATCATCGGATGAGAAAGGTTTAGAGGTAGAATCAGCAGATACAAAATGAAGTGGAAGAGAAGTCTGTGGAGGAGCTGTCAAGAGAAGCTGAGCAACAAGATTTGAAAGCTTCTGATATGACCAGAAATATCCCCAAAAACCAGGAGCTGCTGATACTGCAACCAACCTCGCAAGCCCAGGTAAAGTCACCTAATACAGTTATTGAGGGTCCCAAAGCTCCTGCTGATAATTGTAAAACTGCAGCTGAAAATGGCATGCTTTTTAAAACTAGCGAGGGGAAAGACAGCACCATTTCAGCTGCAATGACTGCAGATGTGTTTCCCTTTACATCGGGAACTAAGTTGTCAAATAACCTCAATGGGGAAGCATTTAACATTAAGGGAACTGAATCTAGTAAAACAACTAAAAACTGTGTTTTTGAGCCTCCCAAAGTGAAAGAGATTATTGTACAAATTCATCATAAAAGCTCAGAATCTGATTGCTATGATGAACAAGCAATTTCAGATGCCTCAGATTGGGAGGATGATTCAAAATGCCCTTCATGGGCCAGTCAGATTTTAACACAACTTGCAATGCTGAATGAAGGGGTCAAAAAAATTGAAAGGCTCAGAAATAAGATAGATAGTCTACAGACCACAGTCCAAACTCTGGCTAACGATAATCAAAAAATAAAGCAAAATAGTGCTAACCTACAACAAAGAGTCTCTGATATAGAAGATATTAATCTCCTGATGCAGAGACAATTAAAGGACTTGGAGACAATTAATAAGGAATTAATAGACAAAATGGTGGACTATGAAGCAAGGGCCTGAAGAAAAAATATTAGGTTCCTAGGGGTACTGGAGTCATGGGACACATTGAGGCCACTGAAGGAATCTAGTAACAAGGTATTTGCTACTTATTTGGAGGATGAAGGGGATAAAATTCAAATGGAGATAGATAGAGCTCACAGGGTATGGAGACCGGTGGGATCATTCGAGCAAAATTTAACCCCTAGGCCCATATTTGTCAAATTCTTAAAATCTGAAGAAAAATAAACCATTATGTCTCAGGTGTATAAGAAAAAACATATTACAGTTAATTGTGCAAATGTGAACATTTTTCAGGACCTTTGTTCAGAAATTATTCAAGAAAGGAAAACATTTCATTTTTTGAGAAATAAGCTATGGGCCAAAATAATCAAAACCTCTTGTTATATCCTGCAAAATTAAAGGTGGTACATGATTGTACCCCTGGTAATGCTTGAACCAGATAAAGATATTAATAAACAAACCAAGGACTTAAACATTCATATGGATAGCACAGATGGTCCAAGTAATATAGAAAACATGGACTTGGGAAGTGAACCTATATTAAATAAAAAACAAATATATGTATTGGGTGACTCCCTGGTCAAAGGACAGAGCCATATGTAATGAAGGTAAAGCAACAAGAACCCTATCCTGCTTTAGAGGGGTAAAGGTATCTAACATTAACAAAATGACAAATTAAATATTGAATTATGATGCACATAACTCTTTAGTCACAATTCATGCTGGGGGCAACAATATATTTTCTCAAACTGAGCAACAAATAAAACAGGATTTTGTGGACATGACCAATAAATTAGTGGAATTGGGATGCGATTTTTGCATATTCTGAAATTCTGCCAATACCAGGAGCATCCTATGAGCAAACAATAAAACTAAAAAAAGTGAACAATTGGCTAAGAATGTGGAGTCTAAAACAAAAGACTGGATATATATCGCACTGGGAAGAATTTAGTGTCAGTGAGGAATATTTTAGTAGAGATGGGTTGCATCTTAGTAACAAAGGCAACCAAAGGTTAGGAACGCCTTTGAAAACACATATTACTAACTATTTAAACTGATTACTGGGGGTGGGCGGGATCACATAAGCATTAAACTGACCAACTCCACTAAAAGAACACATTAAACATACAAGGACAGATAAAAAGGATGACAAACATAAGAAACAAAAAGATATAAACATGTTGCTACTTAATGCTAGGAGCTTACATAATAAAATGGACGAACTGAAATACACACTGGAAAATAAACACATAGATGTGTGTGCTATATGTGAAGTATGGTATACAAACAATGATTGGAGCACTGACATCTTGGGATACACTAAATTTACCAAAAGCAGAAAACAAAAAAAAGGGGGAGGCATCGCTTTATACATACCTGAAAGTACAAAAACTGAGCTCAAAAAACAAAATAATAAAATACTGACTCTTGGACTAGGATACAAATCCCCCAGTCTGGAATTACAAGGAAATGAGGCCTTCCGCAATGAAATAGAAAGCATGGAAGTCACTAATGAGTATATCCTTATGGTGGACTTTAATCTACCCAACATCAAGTGGGCTACACTCGAGGCTAAAGGATATCTAGAAAAAAGGTTCATAGAGTTCACACTTCAACATAATCTTGAACAATTAGTCCAGGAATCTACCAGGGACAACAATAGTCTTGATCTAATCCTGACCAATATTAGAAATATAGAAACAGAGCCTGAAGTATTACCACCACTAGCAGATAGTGATTACAATATGATACAGTTTAAATTAAACATAATAACTAAAGGTAATAATAATAGAATTACAACAGTCAGAGACTACAATAGAGCTGACTATAATAGCATCAAATGTTATCTAAAAAATTGATATTGGGTCCAGGACCTGAAAGGAAACTTAAACCTCCAGGAACAATGGGAAATAATTAATAACAAGATTATGCATTGTATAAATACATGGGTACCTTTGAGGACAAAATATAACACTAGAACTAAAAGAATACCTCTATGGTGGACAAATGAAATAAAAAAATCATAAACAAAAACACAGGGTCTATCGAAAATATAAGAAATCACTCAATAGAAATAATTTAACAAAATACAAAAAGGTGGCACAAAAAAAGAAAAATCTTATCAGAAGAAGGAAACAGGAACTTGAAGTCCGACTAGCAACTGATCCAAAACATAATAAAAAGGTTTTTTTTAAAACTATATTGGATCCCTGAAAGGTAACCAGAGTAGTATAGGAACATTAAAAATAAATGATACAGTAATCACAAAGGAAACTGAAATTGCTAATGAACTAAATACATACTTCATGAATGTGTTCCATCCAAAGGAATATCTTAAGACTGTGCACCCAAATATTGAAGAAACAGTAAAATCTATAACTATAAAAGAAGTGATGGATATAATTACATATCTGAAGGAAGACTTCTCGCCTGGCCTTGATGGTATAGCCCCAATTTAAAAAAAAAACTGGTTAATGAACTGTCTGGTCCACTTGCAGCGTTATATAACATGTCCTTGAAATATGGAAGCACTTTAAAGGACTGGAGATGTGCTAATATCGTGCCTATACACAAAGGAGGTAGTAAACAACTAATGGGGAACTATAGGCCTATTAGCCTGACCTCTGTGATAGATTCAGATTCAGATTCTTTTATTGGTTAAAAAGGATTGTATAAAACACACGTTTGTTACACCCAAAAGTCACAGTATAAATAAACATAGACAGACACTACTTGATTATCAGACAATGAGCCTCCAAGATTGGAGCTCTATTGACCACAAAACAGATGTCAGCATTGCCCTAGAATGCTTTATAAGCAAATTCAATGAAGTGTGCAATGTCTATGCCCCCTACACCAAAAGAAAGATCAGTGACTATAACAGCCCCTGGATCACGACACAGCTACTAGCCCTCATGAAAAATAGACATGACTTGTGGTACAAAGCAAGAAACTCCGGTACCCAGACAGACTACCAGAACTATAGAGCTGCATGCAATAAATGCATCTGGGCTATTCACAAGGCCAAAAACACTCACTTTAAAAATGAACTGACAATCTCATGGGGTGACAGTAGACGGTTCTGGGAGAACATCAGGTCCCTAACCAGTAAACCTAATAAAACTCCCCCCACCTTCCTGAACATTGAGGACCAACCTACACAGGATCACAGTCACATAGCAAATGTCTTCAACAAAGCTTTTACTGACCTCAGTGGAGTGTTGCCCCCTAGCTTCCTTCAACACTAACCAGATACTTGCACCGAACGAAACCCGGGGACCCAAACTCCCATCCGCCTTTCCACTTCAGAGCTATCACTTTTATAGAAGCAAAAAAGTACATCCTAAAAGCACTAGGTAATTCCAGAACTAGCTCTGATCAACTGGACCTAAAACTAATTAGGCTCACCCTGGACATAACTCTCTAACCCCTCACCAAAATCTTAAATCTCTCCTTGGTATCAAGCGAATTCCCACAGATCTGGAAGGTGGTGGTGGTTACCCCTGTTTACAGAAGTGGTGACAGGGCCAACTCTACAAATTACCGCCCAATATCTATCCTTCCTCCACTCTCCAAGGCCCTGGAGTGAATCGTGAGTGACCAATTGATGGAATATCTAGATAAGTATCATTTATAATGCCAATAACACCATGTATTTTCAAAAACAACACAGTACCACAACTGCTCTAGTGGAGTTTACCAGAGTTATCCATAATGCTCTAGACAAAGGGCTCATTCAGATGCATTCATTCACATATTGGGCCTGTGTAGTACAGTATGGTCTGCATGCCCATTGGTCCATGCATGGACCAATAGGTGTACAGATCGTACTGTACACTGTCATTAGGTGGGTGGCCAGGTGGCATGCGGGTGGGGTGCTGCCACCCGTCGATGATGGGGGGGTGCTGGGTGGTGGGGACCTCTGTGGGTGGGTGGGGCAGGGGTACCACTGGACCACCAAGTAACCCTTTTGTTGCATGGCAGCCCATGATCGGGTGAAGGGGAGGTTACCACTGGACCACCAGGAATCCATTATTATTACAAAAGCCTGTGATTGGGTGAAGGAGGGATTACCACTGGACCACCAGGGATCCATTATTATTATTACAAAAGCCTGTGATCGGGCGAAGGGGGGGTTACCACTGGACCACCAGGGATCCATTATTATAAAAGCCCATGATCAGGCATAGGGGGGTATGTGTGCCTATCAACGGTGTTCTGGGTGGGTGGGTGGCCACCCATGGCTGGTGGCATCTGTGTTGTGCCGTGGAATTCAGCCACCCACCTGTGGGTGGCTGGGACTTGCTCCTGCTTTTTCGGGGCACAACTTTGAGCTCCACTGTGTGGTGCAGTACAGGGTTGCACCAGCATATGCGCCGCACATCCTGGGCTGATTATCGGGATGTGCTGCATATGCATGGTCATGCCCCCTGCATCTGTGCCACTTAGGATACCATTGTGCCCTGGTGCATTGGGACTTGCGCTGCGCTTGGCAGCCATTTGAATATCCTGCTGGGGTGCAAGGTGGGGTTGCACCAGCGCAACTGAGTTGCATCAGGTGCAACCCCTTTGAATATCCAGGCTTCAGTATCAAATGTTTTCTTTAAAGCTGCAAATGAATTATCTGCAAATTTATAAGCAAAACTTCTAATTGCACAAGAGGTTTTATATGCATTGGATTTGACATCAGATAAGTGCTGTATCCCAGATGCTTTCCTATCAATAATTACCCCCAAATATCTATACTCTGTTACTTCCTCAATTTTATTGTTTCCTATGACCAGTTTTTACCTCCATTTGCATTCTTTTGTCTAAACACCATGATTTTTGATTTGCTCACATTCATTTCCAAATCTAGGAACTTCAATGACTCCATAATATTTAATATTGCTTTTTGCAATCCTAAAGGTGTTTGTGAAATCACTATTGCATCATCTGCGTATAAAAATATTTGAATTAAAACATTATTTATCTTAGGTGCAAAGGTATCAATCAAATGGATGTTACTCATCAATGTTTCTATACATAAATTAAACAGAAGCGGAGCCAACAGGCAACCCTGTTTCACACCGTGAGAAATTTTGATTTCCTTGGACACCGCCCCATCTCGGCCATACCTAATATTTGCTGTGGTATTTGTATGCAACATTTTTAAGGTAGCAAGCAAATGTTGTTCAATTTTCAAACTGTCCAAGATATCCCACAATTTGTTTCTATTTACTTGGTTGAATGCTGATTTAATATCTATGAAGCCAACATACAAAGCTCTTTTTTTGTTCCTCACATAATTATCAATTAGGTGATTAAATGTGAACACCAAATCCATGGTTCCACACTCTTTCCTAAAACCACATTGAAATTTTAATATACACTCACTTTCTTCCACCCAAGTGAACAACTTTTCTAAAACCAGTCTGGAGTATATTTTCTGTGTTACAAGCAGCAAAGTTATAGGATGGTAACATTTCTGTCCTGTTTATCTCCTTTTTAAAAAAAGGGGTACAATTATTCCATTATTCTAAGCCTGGGGTAACAACAGGGAAATATTTATATCATTAAAAATGTGTGCAAGAATACTAGCCCATAATTCTAAGTTATTATGTAATAACTCCGCAGGGACACCATCTCCCCCAGCAGCCTTGTTCTTTTTTTTTGTGCACATATTGCATTTTTAACTTCCCCAACACCAAAGACAAAAGTGGTATTATTAACCCATAAACTTTAAACTTTATTTAACCACCTTATTCACATTACACTCTAAATCATAAATGTTGTTAAAATGTTTAATCCATATGTCTTCAGGGTTCATGCCTACAATATTATATTGCACATTATCTTCATTATACCCATAGGCAACCAGAGTCCAGAATTACTTCATGTCTTTATTCACTATACTAACTTGCAGTTCTTCCCAAAGTCTATTTTTATAATGCACCTTTTTCTCCCTTATTACAAATCTATATTCTGTTTTCAGCAGCTTAAAAGCCATCAACATATCTACTGATGGTTGTTTTATTCTTATTTTTCCCATTTTCTTAATTTCATTCCTCAATGTGAGACAATTCTTATCATACCATAGGTGTTCTACTCCTACGTCTAAAGGCCTTTTTGATCTTTTCTGTTCACTCAAAGTGTCGACAATAATAATTATTAATTCGTCATACAACTCTGTCCTACCATCCCCTTTCCCTATATTATTAGATGTAATTTTATTTACTACACTTTTTACTTGTCCAATACTAAATAAATTGTCCATAATCTGTTTTGTATAATCATTCCATTTGATCCTTTTACCATACATAATTCACATATGCATGTCTACTTGATGTTCTACACTTATGTCTTTTTTTCTCACTTTCAGATTTATATTTAAATTACATATAAGAGGGAAATGGTCACTATCCCAAAGTCTCACTACTTTAAATAACTCTACCAAGTTATAATCAGAGGCTTCAACCATACATAGATCTAAAACACTCCCTCCACTTTTTGTCAAAAACGAAAATTCTCCCTTCCAGTCACCTTTAATTCTTCCATCTAACAGTCTAAAGCTGTATCTCTCACAAAATTGTATAACACTCTTACCTTTATTCGATACAACCTTATCTCTAGAGCTTCTTACTGGTATATTCATGACATCATCAAAGCACCAGTCATGTGACTGTTCTATCATAATCCCCACATGGGCATTAAAATCTTCTGCTATTATCATCTTAATGCCTGTTAATCTTCCCTTAACTGACTCTACACTGTTTCCTATCAAATTCAATACAGATTTATATTCTTGTAATCTTAATTTGGGAAGTATATATAAAGAGTGCCCACAAACACTCCTCATTTACTATAATAATATACATAAAATAATCAGTGGCAGCACTAACCTCTATTACTCTACATTTCAGTGAAATATCTATCAAAATCATTAGACCACCTTTTGGGAGTCCAAATCTCTTTAACATTGTAACAGCTACTGACCATAGGTAAAACCATTCAATTATGTAATTTTCCCCTATTTCAACCAGGTTTCTTGTAGTAGTAATATATAAAATTCTTTCAACCATACATGGTATTCTTTACCTAATAATTTCTCTTTTAACCCTGCCACATTCCAGCTAAGCAATTTTATAAGATCTTTACCTGCATTGTCCAGCTCTGGTCAATTTGTCTCTTTGTGTAAGCTCAGCGTGCTTTTGCTACTAACAAAGCTCACTGAGTCTACAACTTCCTTAACATCACTCTCCTCTGTTTGTTCATCTAGCTCTAATATACCTGAGCTATTGATCCTACTCCCCAGTTGTCTCCTACCTCTTTTGCTAAAATCTTCTTCTTCCTCATTTCCTATGTTATGCACTATCTCAACTGGTGTCATTTATGCTGTTATCCTTGGTTGTTTATAACTATTTGCATCCTTATTTTTCCTTATGTCATCCCATACTATCCCTTTACCATTCTTACTATCCTGTTTTGTCTGTATTTTTTGACTTTTCCTTATAGTAATGTAGAGTGAAATCCCTATTTCTGTAAATTTCTCTTTATTTGACAGTATCTCTCTCTCCTTTTATTCCCATCTTTGAGTATCTACACAGATCCAGACTTTAGCTGGGCTAGCTTTATATCGATAAGTCAACTTCAGATCTTGCCAATTCACTTTATGCCCCAGTATGCCTGTAAGCACATTATAAACTGCTGGTTTCAACATGTAGTTATTCTCATTTCTTGATTTCAGCAACCCATGCACAAATATTGTAGGCAATAAACCACATTTAGCTATTCTATCATTCTTTTGTTCTTCTATTAACTCTTCACTTTTAACTTGTTTTTCCTTTTCAATCCTTTCCCTAAATCTTACCTTTTTCTCTGATATTAACTCAGCTTTCCTTTCCTTAACCATATTTTTCTTGTTGTCCCTTTTTCCACTCAATCCATCCTGCCTTACTACTTTCCCCTTTGGCTGTACTTTCTTATCTAACCTAGATCTTACCCTTTCTTCCTCATTTCCTTTCTGTAATCCATTACTTTCCTCAATCTGTCTTTTCCTTTGATTTAGGTCTTTAACCAAAAGATCTATTTCTTTTACTTGATTTTCAGCAATTTCTTCAGTTATTGTTTTTATTGACTTTGGTATCTTCTTTTCCTTTACATTTGCTATATTTTCTGCATTATTTAATAAACTAGACCAATTACAACTTTTGTTTACATCCACTTCTTCTTTGGTTAAACAAGTGTCATCAGTTTCTTGTATTTTACATTTTCCCCCACATTCACATTTATTATTATTTACATACAAATCCAAAAAAAAAAAAAACATGAAAAAGGGTAACCAATTCCAAGAGTTGGACATTACTAAAGTGTTATTCTTTTTTTAAGTCCAAGAGAATTCTAAACACTGATTCATTCTCTTCTCCGCTTTCCATCCCTTTATTACCACTATGACATGAGCTTCCCCCAACTTCTTCAACTATTGAGGTGGCCTTATCTTGTGTCTCTTTCTCCCATATGGGTGGGGTTCGCTTTTCTATTTCATGATTTATGGAAGCATTAATATTGTAATCTCTAATATACGGTGTCAGAAAAGATTCATACTTTTCTAAGTATGTGCCTCTCTTACCACTCTGCTTTTCCATTCTATTAATTGGGCTTATTAAACAAATTGGCTAATTAGTCATGCTTTCATTCCTTGGACTTGGTTTTCCTTTATTAATTAACAAAACATCATTAGTCACTAAATTAACAATAGCATCAACCTTTTCATCATTATCAGCACCTTTCCCTATACTCCCCTCCATGTTAGCCAAATCAGAAATATGTAATTCAGGGCCAGTAACACTTGTTTTATTCTCACCCTTAGTTATTTCCACCTTTTCTGTCTCTTCTTCCATATTCCTAATGAGCTTCATTAGGGGATGGGTACATGAATAAACCACCTCATTCTGTGTTATTACTGGGATGACATCATTTTGGGATCAGACTTCTTCCTTGCTATCCTCTTATTCCCTCTTAATTCTATATGTTCTATATGTTCTGCTTGATGGTTTAAAAACTGTGCAATTTTGTTCAAATCCTCTTTTTTCTTAGCTTTTTGTGTTAACTCTTTCTGTTTACCTTCACTTTTCTTTCTATCCTTTTTCTGCATTTTTCCCACAGCATTTATCCTTTAGACTGAGCCTAGCAAACTGTACTACAACCCTCTACAACCTACTCCCAGCACTTGTTGCTAAGGCTACAGATGAGTCTAGGCTGGACCTTAAATGCTACTCAGTTGCAACCTAATTGCAACTTAATTGCAACCTAGTTGCAACCTAATTGCAGCTTTCTAACTTTTAAAGCATTTAGAACTTTGCTATTCTAATTAATTCAGTTCTCTATCTTAATTTTATTCTCAGTCAAAACAGTATAAGCTCTTCCAAAATACACAATTATCTGAACATGACAAAATACATACACTATGGGTCAACAAAAAACATCTGATTTCAAAAAGTCCTGAAAGACTTGGCACACCATTCTTTCCAATGAGAGATATATCAAACTTGTGCAGCTCCAAACAGCAAGCTGGCTTAGAAAATAAATGTCTTACAATGAGCCCCTTTAAATCAGACTTGACTGTAGTAACCCTCTTGAGTCCTATTGAAGTACATGTTCCTGTTTGTACCTCCCAAATTCAGAGGGGTCAGCCAGCAATAAAACTTAATTTTCCTCTACTATATAAAAAACAAGAGGGGTAAAAGGATACAATCTTCAGTACCAAGCGCCAGTATTATTCAGTACCAAAAACAAAATCAATACCAATATATAGCCACTGCACCAAAAACTACTCAAATTGCAACAGTAGATAATAAAATCCACAGCAATAAATCTACAGCGCTTTCTAACACTTACTTGCACTGTTGAAAATCAGTCTCTCCACTAAGCAATCCACACTCAACGGCCACTACAACTCATTTTGGGTCTTTTATTCCTCTCTGCATGACTTTTCCCAGCTCTATGTCACTTTTTTTTTTTTTTTGGTTATCAGAATTCACCGCTATTGCAGATAAAACGTAGTCAAAATAACTCAGGCATAACACCAAAACTCACTTTGTTCTACCCAAGTTAGAATCCCTTAGTATGGTGTATTTGGTGTGTAGTAACAGTTTTCTCCACCCGCACTTCAGCACCTATCTAATGCCTACTCGTGGCTTACTACTGGCTGCTAGCTACCAGCCATTTACAGTGCTTCATTCAACTAACACAGCTTACACACCCATCCTTTATGCTTCAGCTGCCTCGTGGGTTTTAATTGAATCAAATAAATCAGCCTCACTCTCTACGTGCTTTCTACTTACTCTAATACTCCCAAAGATGTTCCACTAATTAAAATAACAATATCAAATTTAAACAAGTATGGAGCAATTATCTCTACAGGTGCTCCACTAATTAAGATCCCACAAATTATCTTACTAATTAAAATATGGGCATGTAGCTGAGGATAAAATATTTTAAACTTCTCCTTTCTATTATGTCAATAAAAATAAAAGTTAACAGTGATGATGACCAGAAAAGCAGATATATGGCAATGAATATAAATATAAATTATATATACAGTATATAACTGGGTCAACAGAGTTAGCAGGGTTAGCAATAACATACACAGAATTAAAAAAATGTTTTCTTTTTATAGCATAAAATTGCAAAACCATTAATCCACACACAGATAGTTAAAACCTATGACCAAAAATAAACTAAATAAGGATCACACACGTCCTATTTCCAAGACAATCTACAGATTATCAAAATATCAAAAATATCAAGATAACCAAATATCCTTGACCATTTACTTGGTGAGAAAATATTTCCCTGAAGATCAGTGTAGTTCAAGCCCATTGAGCACCACTCCAAATGGCTTCTGTGTTTAACACAAACTCTTTTCTAAGTACTTTTGTGTTTTTAATAAAAATCCTGCCAAAAGTTCGCTGAGCTGTCTCAGACTCCACTTGTCTCCTCACCACCTCACCTCCTCTGCTTGACATTGCACAGAGTCCTGTTCTGGACCACACACTCAGGATGGCTCCTCCTCAGGTTGGCTCAGGACAGTTCAATTCAGGTATCCGCTGTCAGTTCTCGACTTGTGACTCTCAGCTCTTGGCTCCCGCCCCCTCCTGAGGCTCATCATCATCTGGGCCAACAGCTGGCCCTCTGCAAAACACAGAAACAACAGGCAGAACACACAGGAACAGAGGACCACAATACGCTTGACTGATAAGGGAATAAAATTCAGGTAATGGTGGTATACCTGTTTTAAGAATTTAAAAAACGTTTTATTCCCCTACTTTCGAATCTTCCTCTGTAAGACACAGAGCTCTTGGTCTCATCTGAACACCTCCAAAAGAAAACTGTCTAAGTAGGCAGGTATGGTCTCAGCAGCTCCCCAGGTCCTCATGCCTGTGGCAATGGATCCTGTTCAACACAGTGACCTCTGTGATAGGTAAAATGATGGAAAGAATAATTCAAACAAGAATGATGGAACACATAAATAAAGGTGGAAATTGTGATATCTCACAGCATGGTTTTACTTCAGGCAGATCATGCCTAACTAATCTAATCATTTTTTTTTTGAGCCAGTTAGTGAGGCTCTGGATGGGGTATGCCTGTCGATGTCAGTTTTTGACTACACCAAGGCATTTGATACGGTGAAAAATATAAAATCTTTACTGGAACAACCACTTAAAATAAACTTGAGTAGAAATATTATTAAGTGGATATCATCATGGTTAAATGGAAGGAACAACGAGTGGTCTTAAGAGGACATGAATTGAACTGAGGCCATGTGACAAGCGGAGTCCCTCATGGTTTGGTACTGGGTCCCTTGTTGTTTAATATTCTTGTGTCAACAATGCAGACAAATGACCATGTCTGGATTGGTAAGTACGCAGATTACTGCAAAATTGGCTGCATAGTCAATAACCCTGATTCGGTGGCCATGTTCCAGGATTGATTGAATAACATAGGTGTGTGGACCAAGGATAATCAGATGACATTTAATGAATCCAAGTGTAAGGTGATGCACTTTGGAAATAACATGGGGGCTTGCTACACTATTAATAATACAATAATTTAGACAACCACTGAGGAAAGAGACCTGGGTGTAACCATTACCAATGATCTAAAATTTGACATACACACATACAAAAAAAAAAACTGTTAAGAAATGCTATTCCTTACTGAGATGCATACATAAACACATAAAAAGTAGGAGGGCTGAGGTCTTGCTGCCTCTATATACAAGTCTCATGAGACCTCACTTGGAGTACTGTGCTCCCCTTTTGTGCACCAACAACTGCAGGAGGTCTGAGCATGGTAGAGAAGATTCAGCAAAGGGCTACCAGGAGAATAAAACAGCTGGCAAATCTCTCATATGAGGAAAGACTTAAGTCACTAAAATTGTACTCACATGTATACAGACTGTTAAGAGGAGATCTCAAAGATATATATATACTGTATATATATATATATATATATATACACTACTTTACATAAGGGAGATACATTAGATGTTATATGTCTTCCGAAGCAGGCTAGTCTGAGTAATACCAGATCACATAAGGATAAAATTAAATGCCCCATTAATAAAACTCAAAGAAGACAGAAGGTGCCACCATTATGGAATACAT
The DNA here is from genome assembly GCA_016271365.2 of Neoceratodus forsteri. Taxonomy (NCBI): domain Eukaryota; kingdom Metazoa; phylum Chordata; order Ceratodontiformes; family Ceratodontidae; genus Neoceratodus; species Neoceratodus forsteri. The sequence goes on along the minus strand of CM057453.1, from coordinate 456,167,598 downwards.
TACCTACATATATTGTTACTAGTAACACTATGGAATCCTTTAAAACACTTTTGATGACTATATGGAGAAATGAAATATAAATACCACCAATGACTATATGGTGCTGAGTTCATTATGGGCCTCGGCCTCTCAAACTTGTAGTTCTAATGTGAAACTATGAAGGGATATGAGTGACTTATTCATTGGTTCTTGAAGCTGAAATGGACTTAAAACAAAAATGATCAAAACTATTTGAATAAGGGATTTACTGTCTCCTAAGTTAAAAAATCTGTGCAAATGTTTGAATGGTAGATATATTCTGAGATCTGTGTCTTTCATTTCACTTTTTCCTTTTTTTGATTTTAGGCTACTGGCACTGTTGTGGGTCACAGAGCCGGGAGCAAGGAGTAGAGCTGAAGGAAAAATTTCTAAGAGAGATCCTATTGGATCTCAACCTGTTGCAATTTGAGTTCTATAGAGAAACAAATATGAGAGGGGCAGGGGAATTGGTTTTCTACTATGGTAGGAGGATGTTATTATTTTTAGGGTGGTTTTGTTGCAGTGGGATGAAAAACAAGACAGTACAATTATTATTAGAGATAATGGATAGATTTTCTTTTGTTTCATTAAATGTCAGCGGTATTCACTCTCCTTTAAAGTGAACTAGAATTATGGGGTGGTACCTGGAGGACTGGAGGAGGGTAGATGTGATTCCCTTACAAAAGTGGGAGCAAGGCAGAAGCAGGAAACTACAGACCTGTAAGTTTGACCTCAGTGGTAGGGAAAATGATGGAATCACTTCTGAAAGAAAGAATTGTTGAGTACCTAGAGGGCAGCGGGGCACAGGACCCAAAGCAACATGGATTTACAGCAGGAAGGTCATGTCAGACTAATCTAATTGATTTCTTTGACTGGGTGACCAAAGTAATAGACCAGGGAGGGGCTGTGGATATGGCCTACTTAGACTTTAGCAAGGCATTTGACACAGTCCCACACAAAAGATTAATAATCAAGTTAAACTAGCCTGGGAGTGGGTCCCATGGTGGTAGCCTGGTAGTGAACTGGCTGCACAACAGGACACAGAAGGTAATAGTGAATGGAACACATTCTGAAGCAGTAGCATTAGTGGAGTACCTCAGGGCTCAGTACTGGGTCCAATCCTCTTTAACATCTTATAAGTGACATTGCAGAGGGTCTGGAGGAAAGGTATGCCCTTTGCAGATGACACAAAGATCTGTAACAGAGCTTGATACACAAGAGGGGTAGAAAAGATGAGAAGGGACTTGGCAAGGTTGGAGGAATGGCTGACATATGGCAACTTAGATTCAATGCAAAGAAGTGCAAGAATGCACCTGGGAAACAAAACCCAGGAGAAGAGTACACAATAGCAGGGAGGTACTAACAACAACAAAATGGAAAGGGACCTGGGAGTAGTCATATCAGATGACCTAAAGGTGGGTAAGCAATGTGAAAAGTCAGTAAGGAGAGCTGGGAATACTGGGATGCAGGAAGGGGCATCATAAGTAGAAAAAGGAAGTGGTTATCCCTCTGTACAGACAGTTGGTGAGACCCCATCTGGAGTACTGTGTGCAGTTTTGGAGACCTCATCTACGCAAGGACATAGACAGGATGGAAGCAGTCCAGAGGAGGGCAACTAAAATGGTGCAGGGTCTACATCAGAAACCATATGAAGAGAGACTGAGAGAGCTTAATATGTATACCCTTGATGAAAGGAGGGACAGGGGGACATGATAGAAATGTTCAAGTACCTGAAGGGAATCAACAAAGTCCAGGAGGGTAGCATCTTTCAGAAAAAGAGATGTGTAAGAACAAGGGGCACAGTTTAAAGATAGAGGGGGGACAGCTCAGGGGTAATGTGAGGAAATTCTTTTTCATGGAGAGAATGGTGGATACATGGAACAGCCTTCCTGAGGAGGTCGTTGGGTCTAAAACAGTGGGGGAATTGAAACATGCATGGGACAGACACAAAGCAATTATAGTGGGGGGTTGCAGGAAGCAGGCTGTTGGTTAACTAGAATCTGTAGCTTATCCAGTAGGTAGGGAAATGGGCAGACTGGGTGGGCCAAGTGGTCCTTATCTGCCGTCAAAGTCTATGTTTCTATGTTTCTATGTTTCTATCTTACTTAAAAAAAATCTAATGCCTTCTGCATAGCGTTACAAAAAATTCATTTAGATTCAAAGGAAATTGACAAACTAAAAACAAAACGACTTCTGCATCTTTTCACTCTGAAGGCACAAAAAGAGCACTGGAGTTGCATTGTTATTCAGGAAGAATACCCAATAGAAATCCTACAAACTTTTTGGGACAAGAATGGTTGAATACTATTAGTCCAATTTAGAATTAGAGGGAGTATCCAGATGGTGGATTCAATATATGCCCCCTTTAGATAATATTTAGCTTTTTTAGCAGAAATAACTGTGGCTTTAACAAAAGTATTGGCACAGAACATTATAAAACCAGAAATTGATAAAACCTTAAAAATTAATACAACTAACAAATATAATTCTAAATTAATAAATCACTTTTTATTACAGCATGATTTGGTGGATGGCTGGAGATTGTTAAACCCACAAGTAAGAGAGTATACACGTCATGACAAAAAAAAAACAAAAAAAAAAAACAACAACAATGTTTTTCAAGAATATGCTATATTTCCTTATCAAAGGGATTAAGACCCAAATTGAGGAAGGCCATCATTAATTCAATTCTCCTATCAGACCATGCTATGACAGAAACTGAGTTAGAAGTAAGGGATCAAGTGAGGGGGTTTTCAAGACAATGGAGAATGGATAATAGACTATTACGAGATGAGGGGTTTGGTAAAAAAATTAAGGCGACAAAATAATTTTGGCTATTTAATCATGATGGTACACAATTAATTACAAAGTCATGGGATGATTTTAAGGCTGTTATGCAGGGAGCAATAATATCACATAAAGGATTCCTAAATAAAGAAAGAAAACAAAGTTGCGTAAAATAGATATTAGGTTAAAAGAACTGGACCAACTAGTGATTACAGACTATAATAAGTATGCAAAAAAGTGGTATAATCTAAGAACAGAAAAAATGAGCTTAATAATAAAGAAGCAGCAGCTAATTTAACCAAAATAATAAAAAGGAAAGTATCTGCAGGGAGATAAAGTGGGAAAAATGTTGGCATATTTATTAAAAAAACAAAGAGAAAAAATATCATAACCTGTTTGGAAGATGATCAGGGAAATAATGTGGTTAATGATAAAGCAACGTATGAAGAGGTCAACAAGGAATATAAGCTTATTTACCAAACAGAATTAAATTCTACACATAGAGAAACAAGATTATCTGGATAAAACCAAACTTCGTAAGCTATGTTGTAAACATGAGAAATTTTCTGCAACAGAAATTAAAGAAGTTATTACCAATATGCCAAAAAAACAAAAGTCCAGGATTAGATGGCTTAACTATTGAATTTTACCTAAGTTTTTGGATGAGTCAATGCCATGGTTGGTAGCAATGTTTCAAGAAATAGTTGAAAAAGGTGATGTTATTCCCCCCTCAATGGAGGAAGCTAAAGTTGTATTATTGTTAAAAGAAGGGAAAAATCCCCCAAAGGCTGACAATTATAGACCAATTGCCATGTTAAATAACGATTATAAGATACTCACAAAACTAATAGTTAATAGACTGAAAGGTGAGTCACCTACAGTAATTCATAAGGATCAATTTGGGTTTGTTATAGGGCGTACTATTTCTGAAGCAAATAGAAGAGTACAGTTTCTTTTTTACTTTGCACAAAAAAAATTAATTACACATGCACTAGCAATTGATGCGTCAAAGGCCTTTGATGTGATAAATAGGGAGTTTCTGTTCAAGTCAATGAGTTTTTGGGGACTACCACCTAACATAATAAAAGTTATTAGATTATTATATAGGAATACCTCTGCCAGATTCTTAACTAATTCTTATTTAGAAGACCCTCTTAAGATGAATAATGGGGTATGACAGGGTGCCCTCTGTCCCCTATATTATTTACCCTGGCTTTAGAATCTTTTATAAGAACTATTAGAGCTAATAGATTAATTAGGGGAATTGAATTACAAGGGGAAGAAGTAAAGTTAAATGTGTTTGCAGATGACATATTATTAATGATTCAAGATATTAATACATCATTACCTATTATATTACAAGAAATTAATGCCTTTGGAGCCATGTCAGGCTACAAACTGAATGAAGCCAAATCTATTATCTTAGAAATCTATTCCCCTAACTATGCTATAGATACTAGACTAACAAAGAAGTTTACAATAAGCAATCAGTGTAAATACTTAGGTATTTATATTTCTAAGGACCAAACTGAGATTTTTAAAACAAATTACAATAAGGCCAAGGCAAAAATAACATCACTATTGGAAAGTTGGGAAAAAATGTCCCTTTCCCTATGAGAACAGATTGAAACGTTAAAAATGATGGCACTCCTACATATAAATGATGTAATTCAGAATCTAATCGGGTTTCCAAGAGAAAAATGGTTTAACACAATCTAGAGGATATTTGCTACATTTCTGTGGAGGGGAGGCAAGCCTAGGATCCCCTGGAAAAGTATGATTTATCCTAGAAAGCAGGGGGGCTATAGTTGCTCAGATACTTTATCTTATGCAATGGCATACCAATTAAACATTTTTATGGCAATGGGCATTTATCTCAGGGGAAGATAATTCCTTTGAGTTTCTGTTTTGGGAGGGACTAGAACCTGGAGTGCCAAATAATGTAATGCAGGGACTAGATGTAATTAATAAAATTCCTGATGTTTATTCCTCGGTTAAAAAGTTTCTGATACATGCTATATGAAAAATTAAAGAAGTTGGTAAATTTCCATGGATCTTCTTAAATATATGGGGAAATTCTACAGTAAGGGGAGCAAAATTGCAAAAGAAATTGAAGTTGGATGGGAAGTTAGATATTCTAAATTGGGCCCAACTGCTAGAAAATAGAGCATTTATTGCTTTGGGAAAATTCAATAAACTATTCCCCCAGACAGTTAGGCTGAACTTTATTTATTATAGGATTCTCTATAAAGTTTTTAAAGATTAGATAGTTGCCGGGGATAACTGTTTGTCTGTGCTAACTGACGGACATAAGAAATTTATAGAGAAAGGGAAAAGTAAGTTGGCTCAACAGATATACTCAATTTTAGTTAAAATACGAAGGATCCATGGAACACCGCCAATAATAAACGGGCACAGGAATGTACAGTAACATAAATTATACTGCACAACAATGGAGAAACCTGAGAATTAAAATAAAGATTACCTCGATGCTAAAAACAAAACTAACCAGAAAAAAAATTCTGGAAAGAGCATACCTAACTCCACAGATAATGGGGAACATTAAATCAAATGGTATCAAAACTTGTTGGCATGGATGTGGTGCTCTAGGAAATTTATATCATTGTCTATGGGCTCGCACATTCATTCAGGATTGGTGGAATGAAACTCATGTTATGCTGTTGGAGATACAAAAAATAGGTCTCCCTATGAATTTTAGGCATATGATACTAAACGATATACAGGACCTAGACCTGACTGATAATCAAAAAAAGACATGCTGTTTGGCTACCATGGCCACTCAAAGATTGATTTTGGCAAGCTGTAATGCTGAAAAAATAGACAAATTTGATTGTTATAAATGGGTGTACTTGGTGCAGAAGGCTGTTCAGTTGGAACACTTACGGGATGAGTATGAGAGAGATACCTGGCAGATAGACACTCTGTGGAAGGATGTAAAATATTTACTATCTCCACTTTTGAGTTTTGAAAATTAACCCACTGCTGATTATGAATTGGGGGGGGGGCAGGGGGGAGGGAGAGGGTATTTACTTTTATTCACATTTGTTAAGAAGGGTTCTGAAGAATATTTCTTGAATGAAATGTACTTTCATATTTCTGTTGTTATGTGTTATAGCTAAAAAATCTGGATGATGAACTAGTTTTATTATCAATAAAATATTTTGGAAAAAAAAAGATGACACTAAGCTCTGTGGGAGAGTGGATAGCGATGAGCGAATCAAGGAAATGCAGAATGACTTACAAAAGCTGGAGGGGTGGTCTAAGGTTTGGCAGTTGAAATTCAATGCCAAAATGTGCAAGGTAATGCACCTAGGGAATAAGAACCCCAAGACAGAGTACTGGATGGGTGGAATGACACTTAACACTACAGCTGAGGAATGGGACCTTGGAGTTATTATCAGTGACTCCCTCAAACAATCGAGACAGTGCAACAGGGCATATAACAAAGCAAGTAGAATGCTGGGATTTATTGAGAGGGGTATTGATAGCAGAAGGGAAAAGCTAATACTTCCCCTATATAGATCCCTGATGAGACCACACCTGGAGTACTGTATCCAGTTCTGGATCCCTCACTACAGGAAGGATATGGATAGGCTGGAGACAGTGCAGGGTAACACAAATGATTCAGGGCCAACAGGGCAGATCCTATGGGAAGTGCCTCAAGGCACTGAACATGTACTCGTTGGAGACCAGAAGGGAGAAGGGAGATAAGATCGAGACCTTCAAGTTCCTAAAGGGAATTAACAAGGTGAACTGTTAGAACTATTTAGCTTGAATACTAGTCCGTGCTTACATGAACATGAGTGGAGAATGACAGGAGGGAGGTTCAGGAGAGACATGAAGAAGTATTATTTTACCAAAAGGGTGCTAGAGCCATGGAAAAATCTTCTAACAGAAGTGGCGGGTGTTAAAATCATTGGTGGTTTCAAGCACAGTTGGGACAGAATGAAAGGTGTAGTGGGGGCTCAGGGTGGCAGACACTGGGGAGAGAATGGGGAGTGGATGGGAAGAGCTAGAACCCTGGAGGGACAGTAAATGCCAGGGCTAGATATGGAACTCGGGCAGACTGGATGGACCACGGGGTCTTTTTCTACCATTGTTGTCTATGTTTCTATGTAAGAGCTGGATGTGGTCTGCCAGGTTCCCAATGAGATTTATTGCATATGGGCCTTCCAGACTATGGACCTGTTCTGGTTTAGGACCTGAACTTTGTGCTCCAATCTCTGACAAAAGCATCTTTCAAGCACATGTTTTCCTGTGATATGAAGTACCTGTCCTGGAAGACTTTATTCCTTATGGCTGTTTCCAAGACCAGGTTCCTGTCTGAACTGCAGGTCTTGGTTTGTAAACATCCTTTTCAGGTGTTTCACAGGACTATGGTGGCATTGTGCAGTCACCCCAAATTCTTGCCTAAGGTGGTGTCTGATTTCCTGTAAAATCAGCCTGTTGATTTGCTCATATTTCTCCCTACCCCTCAGAATCTGGGTTAACTACTGTTGCACTATTTGGTCATCCATAGAACACTTCAGACTACCTGGTTCATATCAAGGACTGACTGTGCTCTGTCCTTTTGGCTGCTTGTTTCTTTTGACCCTGTCTCCAGGGTTAAGCCTGTTTCTAAGCACTGCCTTCCTAAATGGATTTCCTCCTGTATTGTGCTCTGCAGTAGGTAGGTAGGGCAGGACCTACCTGATGCTGTTTACTGGGCATGACAGCCAGGGGCATGGTGGCTTCTGGGGCCTGTTTTAAGTCACTTTCAGCCACTGACATTTGTAAGGCTGTTATCTGGCACAGGACCCGTACTTTTACACAAGACAGCTGAATTTGGCCCTGCAGTCTTGCAAGGCCTGCTCTCCTGAGGGGTCAGTCCAGTGTTTTGCCAGCCACCTGGTTGGGGATGGTGCTGGTGCTGCCTGGTAATCATTCAATATAGTACGACTCTATGAAGATACCCTCAAAGAAGAAAGGTTTGTTACCAGTAACAGTAGATCTTCAAAGGATCTCTGTAGACCATACCTTTTCCCACACATCATCCCCCTGGTGTTGTGGACTTTTGTTTTCAGCTACTTGGCAAGGCCCTGCAGTTGAGTCTGTTTTTATCAGTGCCTCCACTGACTACAATATGTGGAGGGCAGTATGAGGTTCAATACACCTATCCTCTGTGCATGATTGGTGGGGGGCAGCCCCAATCCTGTTAGTTGTGGATGATTAAGAACTGTTCACCTACTGTGGGAAATTGAAGTGATTGGGCATGCCCACATTATATAGGTGATGCTGTCTGCCACTAATGTGCATGTAAGCATGTTGACATGCAAAAGCTTCCCAATGGGTCCTCTACGTCAACGGCTTACATCTATCATATTATCTTCATATCATCGAAGATCTACTGTTACTGGTAAGTAACAAATCTTTCTTCAACAGCTTAAGTTCCCATAACTCTTGCTTTGTAATCCTCTTCTCTGTGGCAAATGGTAAGCAAGCAACAAGACATGATGGGGAGTTGGTTGTCATGGGTGTGTATGCCATGACAAACACTGACCTGAAATGTCTTACTGCACTTATAAAATGGCCCCCTCATAAAAGAATGTAAAGATGAATAATGAAAATAGTCATATAAAGATTTGATGTTTATTTGAGAAAAAAATCCCTATTACTGTTTTGCTATGTCTTTTTTTAATATGTTTTTTATTTATTTAATATTACCCCCATGTTTATTTAATCCATGTTGATTTTTGCTAGGTAGCACAGTGATGCAGGCATTTGGAAAGAGAGCTGTGCGGCTGATCAAGAGACCCCCCCCCAAGGCTTTCAACTTTTGTTTCCCTATACTCTCCAGCTTTTGCTGTCAGTCAGAGACAGGGGTGCAGCTGAGACTTGTCAATAGATCAGTTTTTAGCAGGCTTGATGAGGCAGTTGAAGGGCAGGCATCGCTGATAGGCAATATTAATTTAAAGAAATAAATCTTTTTTTTTTGTAAAGACAACATGGGGGCCAGCACGAGTTAATGAAGTGTGTGTGTGTGTATTTAGTGTGAGAGACACAGCAACTTTGAGTGGCCGGCCTGTTAGCAGAGGTTATTTGAGGCTATGACTCAACAGTTGTTAGTTTCCGCTGCAGCGGAGTTGAGATGAACGCTACAGAGTTGGTGGTATTAGCAAGTGTGCTGTATGTGAAAGTATAGTGAGCACTACAGCAAACTACTGTATTTTGAAAATACAGTTTTATTTTTATTACCCCCATCAACTGAAGTCCATTATATCACATACGTGCTATTAAAACAACAAAATATAGAGACATTGTTTCATGCCATACTTTTTTCTTCTCTGTGTTCTATACTTTAGGCCTCTAAGTTCCAGTCTCTGATGTCTCTTTCTATCCACTGGACCCTCACAGCAGCCCTGTCTACTCCCACATTCCAGCACCACCATCACCATCACGCACATTAGTCTCCGCCCTCCCACCTACCAGTCTCTTCTCTGAAAATAGTATTTTCAGAGAAGGGATTAGTTTTATTCTCCAGCTGGACACCCCAAATCTGAAGAACACAAACCTCCACACTTGTGGGATCACTATTGTAATGAAAATAAAAACACAAAAACAAACTGCAATGGTGTTTAAATCATTCACTTGTAAGCCCAGTGAGGAACACCAACTATGCCAGTAACCCCAGCGCTTTAATGCCACACAGGATCTTTTTCAGGCCCATCACCTGAAGAAGACCTGGTGCTGGGTTGAAGCACTGGGGTTACAGGCATAGTCGATGTTTCTCACTGGGCTTATGTATAAATGAGTTAAGCACCACTGTTGCTTGTTATTTTTTACTTTTTAAATTTTTATTACAATAGTGATCCTATTTATTTTTATATATTTTAGTATTTGGTAACCAGGTAAGGCCCACTAGGCACAGATGCCTGTTTTCAGGGGTGACCTGGGAGCACTGGGGAGGTTAAGTGACTTGCTCAGTCACACAGTATACAAGTGGAGGTTGTGGGAATCAAACCCCAATCTGCTGGATGTACCAAGATCATTCACAGCTCATTATTCTAACCATAGGCTATACTCCCAGCCCCATGAGTGCAGAGATTTGTGTGCCTCATTGTGGAGGCTGGCCACCTTACTCTGCACTGCCAGCTCTCACCTGTGTGAGCATTCTTTTGTTCTTTTTGGACACCCCACCTTTGGCTCTGTGTTAGCAGTGCCTGCCACCCCAATGACCTCTCTCTCTTCTGCTCTGAAGTCCCCCATAACTTTCACCCCATGGTGGGTACTTCATGGAGGCTTTTTATTCCATTAAAATCACAATCTGGTGTGGCAGTGGTCAAGAGGCTACAGGGTTTGAGAGTGCCCAGGACTGTCATACAGGTGGCTGCCAGTTTCCATTTTCTCACTAATCCTGATTGTGTGTCCCTCTCAACTCCCTTGATGACATGTCAGCCCCTCATAAACCTCACATATGTGTAGTTTCCCCCAGTGGTAGATAAAGATCCCTTGCTGTCCACCAGGGGTTGCTGTCATGGCAGATTGTGGTGCCTTTCCCTAGCTGGCTGTAATGTGGTGTCAGTGTCAGTGCTCTTTTGCAGCCTGCTGTCTGATTGCCAGTGTCCTGGGTTTGCTTCTGGACCAAGGTTATGGTTACAGCAGTGAGCTGAGCCATAGAGCAGTCCCTGAATTTCCAAATTCAACAGAGAAATCTACCAGCACTTTTTCTAGGTTCACCTTCAGTAATCCTTTTGTTAGTACTAGCTATTCTGTCCCTCCAGCCTGCTGTGATTCATCTTCTGGAGGGTTTAAAAACATAACATGACTTCATAGTAGGCATATCCACAGACTGAAACAACAAATTAGTGCCACTTTTGCAGCCGCACTTTTTAAGAAGTAGCCTTGAGCCATGCAACCATAAAACAACTGAAAGTAAGATATGGACATATGGGAATCTAGTGCCTTATCCTCTCAGAAGATCTCGTCCTCTAGTTACTGGTAAGAATATGCCTGGAAGAACAGGATGAGATTTTTTAGAACCCCTGACATCACCTCAAAATATGGTGCTGGACAGGGAATGTGCTGTAGAGGTTGTGGACAGGCACAAGCTAACATAATCCACATAATGTGGTCATGCTCCCGCATTGAGATGCACTGGAGAGATGTTCTTGAAGAGATCCAAAACATATATGACGTACATGCCCTCTTCACTCCAATATATAACCTAACAGCGACCCCACCAAGGGGAGTTAAGATTAACAAAACAATATACAGACAAACAAATCTATTATTATTAGCAGCTAAGAAAATGTTAACTAAACTACGGTATAGTCCAAAGATCCCCACAAAAGATGGATGGAGATTAATGGCATACGAAATGAATGGGATGGAGCGCCTGGTGACTAGGATGACTTCCAGTGCAAACAATTTTGACAGTCGCTGGAGAAAATGGGTAACCTGTCCGTTAAATCATTATCAAGACTTTGTGCCCCGACCTCATGATTTAACTTGGCTAAATCACCAAAAGAGAAAACAAATGAAACAGAAACAGCTCTCCCTACTAGCTGACTCAGCTCTCCTTTTCACCAGGCATACTCACCTTTTAACAATTGATAAACCTCATTCTTGTTCTGTACCCTTAACAGCGGAAGATGTGCCTAGCTTCCTTATTTTAGTGAAAAATAGACTCTTACACATGTGGACACTAGGAGATTGTAAAAAATTATATATACAATAATGTATGGGGGTGAGTGTATAATGAGAAATTACATTCACCTGAGGTGTGGTATGCTACGCCCGAGGGGTTTATATGAGCATCCCACACCGAGGGTGCGCATAATTTCTCATTTATTCACTCACCCCCATGCATTGTTTTATGTAAGTGCTGGGGAGTGTTTTCCCAGCATCACTTTGTTAAAAGTAGTAGGAGTGTGACTTGTGTGTAGCTGCTGTTTAAAAAAAATCAGTCTGCTGTTTTGAGCCCCAGGGGCTAGATGCATTTTATTTATTTTTTTACTTTCAACAATACAAAAAAAGAACAAATAAACAGCTTTCATGGTTTGCTACCTGATGTGAGGGATTGGGAATAAGAGGGCCATGTCTGTGCTGTCGAGCTGATCATCGCTCATTTTTTGATGATGACTGGGGAAGGAAGCTATTTTTAAATTCACTCCTGATGGCAAACATTAATGTATGACTGAGAATTTGCTACAAATTTAACTGTTTAATCCATGCTGATTTTGCTGTGTTGTGCGCCGCAGTCGTAGTTCATGAAGCGGCAGTTCCGGGATTGGCGAGCGAGGAAAAAGAGCGTAGGCATGCGCAGTATGTGAGAAACCAGACACGTGTTTGCTGTTATAACGGCGAATTATAACCCAGTTTCTCAGTGGGAGAAAACACTCCCCAGTTATTACATATAAGTACAAACAGAACTAAAGAGAGCTACCCCAGATGGGTTGAACAGAATGGAATACAAGAAGAAATGACACATAATTGGATAACATAAATCATCTTCATTAACTGCACAAGCGAACACTGACAAATGTATAATAGACAGAAGAGACTGTAATAGAACCTGTTAATTGTAAAACTACATGATAATACAATGCATAATCTTGAACTGTATTGAAATGTATGAACCATATTACTATATTCAGAGCCTGGAAAAATATCTTATAAAAAATATGATTTAAAAAAAAACAAACAACTGAAAGTAGAGGGTGCATAAACAAAATATAACAATTGACTTGGTCAATGCCAATAATGTTGACTTGCCAGTTTTAACAGCGAAACTGTGATGCTTAATAGTGTTAGTTAGTTTTTGTGAACCAGGAAAGCAGGAGTGGGAAATACTTTCTGTTTCCTGTCTTGCTCCACTCAGAAGCTGGAGACGCATCATTGCAGGCATTCATTAAAGAAATCCCTTAAGGCTGAAAACCTGCTGTGGTGGGCATTTGTTTTAAAAGTCCCATAGAGGCTGGAGACCCGCCATGGTAGGAATTCATATAAAAAATTCTTTATGGGGACTGGAGACCCTTCACAGTGGGCATTTGTTTAAAATGGCCCGTCGTGACTGGAGACCTGCCACAGTGAATATTTCTAAAGAAAGGCCCTTGGGGCTGAAGACCTGCTGTGTCACGTATTTCTTAAAGAAATCCCATTGGGGGCTGGAGATCCACCATGATGGGTATTTGCTAAAGAAAGCCCCTAAGAGGCTGAAGACCTGCTGTGGTGAATATTCCTTAAAGAAAGACCCTCAGGGCTGGAGACCCACCACAGTGGGCATCTGTTTAAGAAAGTCCCATTGGGTGCTGAAAATCTACTGAGGCAAGCATTTGTTTAAACAAGCCTCTCAGGAGCTGAAGGTCTGCCCAGCTGGGCATTCATTAAAGATACTCCTCTGGAGACTGGAGATCAACCATGGAAGGCATTCATCTAAAAAAAGTCCCTCTTGCCAGCCTGTTGGTGCAGCGGTTGGATATCTGCTTGCAACCCGGGTTTGGGAGCAAGCTTGGGACACCGGAGGGCTGGCTGGGGGGGAGAAGGTTTGAGTGTCTGATGACTGCTCACCTTCCTGTGGAGGGGTAGGGAGGGGAGGGATGCGGTCCGGCACCTGCTGGCTCCTGGTGGAAGCTGGGAGAACAGCAGTGTCAGACACACAGACTAAAGGTGGCATGGTGGATGGCGGCGTACGCCTAGACATCGAGGAAAGCCATGCCCCCGGGAAGAAAAGCCGGAAAAACTCCCCGCTTGACCGGATGACGGTTGCCTGGTTTTCTGCTGCCACAGGATGCCCTGGGGTTGGCCCCAGAAAGACTGCTGCAGCAGTGCCCGGGGGGGCCAAGAGAAAGAGTGTGCTAGCCACCCCCACTGGTGCCTTTCCCCTTGGAGGAGGGGGACCCACCTGGTGGAAGGGTTATACCGGATTACCTAACCTGGGTGACTGCAATATGTGGTGGTGGTGAAAGGTGGCAATCAATGGAGGCAGGGTGAGTGGCAGGGGTCCAATGGAGGGCAGAAGGAGAGGCCAAGAGGGGAGAAGTGGAGGAGGATTAACAAAAAAAAAAGCCCCTCATGGGCTGCAGAACCAACACAGCAGGTATTCCTTAAAGAAGGACCCTCAGGTGCTGGAGACCTGCCATGGTGAACATGCACCATAGTAGATATTCATTAAAAAAAGTTCCTCAATAGCTGGAGACCCGCCATGATTGCCATTCATTAAAGGAAACCCCTTGGGGGCTGGAGACTCACCGCAGCAGGCATTCATTTAAAAAAAATCTCTGGTGCTGGAGACCTGCTGTGGGCATTTGTTAAAAAAAAGCCCCTTGGGGGCAAAAGTAAAGTATAGAAGGTAGAAGTAACATTGCACAGAACCTAGAAGGCAGAATTTCCCTTTTTGCTGATGGCACAAAGCTCTGTAACAGAGTAGACACAGCAGAGGGTGTAGACAGAATGAGAAGGGACCTGCAGAAACTTGAAGAATGGTCAGGGGTTTGGCAGTTGAAATTCAATGCAAAGAAGTGCAAGATAATGCACATGGGGCACAAAAACCCTGGCACAATATATCAGTTAGGGGTGAGGATGTAGCATGCACCAAGCAGGAAAGGGATCTTGGGGTTATCATCTCTGATGACCTCAAGGTAGGGAAACAGTGTGACAAGGCAGCAGGTAAGCAATAGGATGCTGGGATGCATAGGCAGAGCATCACCAGCAGGAAAAGGGATGTCATAATTCCACTATACAAGACACTAGTGAGGCCCCTGGAGTACAGGTGTACAGTTCTGGAGACCTTACTTACGTAAGGACATAGACAGGTAGAGAAGGTCTCAGAGGAGGGCAACAAAGATGATGCACATGGATTGGCATCACAAGTCCTATGGAGGACAGTTGAAGGAATTGAATATGTACTCCTGGAGGAGAGGAGGAGAAAGGGACATGATAGAGACATACAAGCATCTTACAGGTAGGAACAGGGTGCAGGACTACATTATTTTTAAGTGAAAAAGATGTTCCAGGACTAGAGGGCATGGGATGAAGTTGGAGGGAGGATGATTCAGAGGAAACGTGAGGAAGAATTTCTTCACAGAACGAGTGGTGGACAAGTGGAACACCCTGCCAGAGGAAGTGGTGGGGGCTGAAATAATCACAGGATTTAAGAATGCATGGGATAGATATAAAGGAATTCTGGAGGTCAGGGTTAAGGGGCAACAGACTTCTAGGAAAACATAAACTTACAAGCTCAAATGGGCAGACTGGGTGGGCCGTGGGCCCTTATCTGCTGACACTGTCTATGTATCTAAGTGAGTATTCTTGGCTCCCCATGAGAGAAGGCGGTAAGGGGTCATTGTCCACAGTGATTGCAAATGTCTATGGTAGTCTCTGACTGAAGGCATTCAGTCACAAAAATGACTTCACAATCCAGTGCACCATCTCAGCAATTGGCAACCAAGTACAATTACGGCAAGGGCAAAATAAGTACCAGCTGTGGCTCTAAAATGACCTTCTGAGTTATGCAGTTCAGACATGAATCACTCTTCCCTTGCAAACCTCTGACAATTTACCAACCCTTATGCACCTAGCAATGGCATCACTGATGCCTTTTTTTTAATTTCCCAAGCATGGAAACAAATGGAGAATAAGGGTTCACATTACATCAAACCACTGTAGGTCCTACATTTGTTTTTCACTATTTTGTCAGAAAGCAACCTTGTTGAAAAGAGAAACTTTGCTGTGGTTTTATATGAAGGCAAATGATTTGACAGCTCTATGGTTAGACATACTTACTTCCATTGTCCCTAATCTCACACTTGTCTCAAGATCAGACGTCTGAGAGTTTCAGTTTCCTTGGTGACTTCTCGCATTTCTTACCTCATGGCTGGTTACTGAAAGATCTAGTCAGGGCTGCCAGCCTCTTGTGCCCAGTAACAGCTACAGTATGTTGTTGGCATACAGAACCAACAAGATTATTTTCTGAGAGCTGAATCTGACTCTCCGACCCAGGTGTGTCTACAAAAGGGCAATGAGTCACACTAAGGGTAATATTGTTGTAACCATGGTTAGATATCAGACTGCCTTCCATTGCCAGAGTATCTGTGTAACCAGTGGCCTTGGGGGCAGGATGGACTCCTCAAACATACAAGGGTGGCTGGGCCAGAGTTCTTGTACTGATGCCATTGATGAATACACAACTTACATATTGTGGAACTACTCAGTGCAAACCCTTAGCTTAACTGTCACTTACCCTCCCACATGTCCTGCAACTGTATAAGCTGCATCAGGGAACCTGCTCACCCTGCTTCAGTCAGTGAACTTCAGTACTGCTCTTGTTAGCAATAAACTCTCTCCAGGCAGGTTGCACAGAAAACAATTTTACAGCATCTTTATTCAACTGCCAGAAATGTGACTGTTAACCCTTGCAGTGTGCCCTGAAGTGGACACATAAACACAATTAAGTTAACAACAGTTAAAAGTCCCAGACAGTTTCAGTTCATACCTCCAGGTGACTGCAACTCATTCCTTTAGCCCCACGGTCGTACTGCATCCAGTTCTAATTCAGATTTCAAGCACTCATTTAAATGCACTGGGTCAGAGAATGTCTAACAGCAATCCTGTTTCTGTCCCTGGGACTAGAGGGGTAGAGATCTTGAGCAACACTGCTACCAATGGCTGAGGGACTAATACCAGCAGCAGCTGAGGTCCCCAGTTATGTGCACTCAGGATGTCACTAGGTGCTGTCCTATAATGTTTCCTTAACCTGTGCCGGGTTCCCAAGTGAGGCCAGGGTCTTAGTTTCCAAGTTTATGCATTATAATCCATTTCCTCAGTGATCAACTGTACCTGATTGAGAGTCCAGTTTCTCTATCTATGGTGGGGCAACTGGAAACAGCCCAGTGCATTTGGTGGCCTTATGAGATCTGACACGTGCATGCATTCCTGACCCAATTAGCCCTATTGGTGGGACTCTAGTCCCCTTCTGGCTCCATGGTCTGGGCCTGGCTCTGGCCCGAGACAATCCAGTGCAGCCAGAAGTGCCTCAGCAGCCAGGCTGAGCCGTCGCTTCCCCCAAAACCCAAACGTCCATGCACTCTTCCTCTCTTCAGTCCTATTTCTTGCACAGCACCACCCTTTTTGCACCCTGACCAGAAACAATTCTTCCTTCTTGCCATTCTTCCAGCCAGGAGAGACATGGGCATGCCAAACACGTGATGCCCCAACTTAGGGACCTGGACTAAATTTCTCCCCTACCTTACACAGTTGATGTTCTCATCAAGAGTTGCATGCTCACGGGAGGAGAAGGGAAGGCACAGGCAACGCCACTATGTGGATGTGGCATCCCATGCAGCATATTGTCAGGTAGTCCCTACCTTGTACATTTATAAAAGGCAAGAGATAATTTGGAAACCTTACTGGTTAAAAACCATCACCTGATCATGGTTTAAAACACTGTCACTGCATGGTTAGATGTATCTATTTTCTAAGTTCAGTCGAAAGTCATCCTGGAATTGGCAACCTAATCACAGATCAGGTTGCCAATACCAGGGCAAGCCGTCGCACTGCTGTTTTTGCTGCGCTCTCATTTTGCCATCGTTGTTACTCTCCCGTTTTGCCATTTTTGCTGAACGTGCTCGCCTGCTGGAGTTGAGTGTGCGGGCATTTTTAAAGTTTTAAAGTTTTACGGCGTCCTGTCTTTTGTGCATTGTGCCGGTTTTTGATTCTGGTACTGCCATTTGCTGACTCTTTTGGTTACTGATTCCTGCACTGTTCAATGCCTTGTTCGGCGTTGTTTTGACTATTTTTGAGAAATCTGGTGGTCCTGTGGTTTGGCAGTCGTCACTCCGTGCCGGGACTGGATGGGTGTTTGTATCCCCTGAGTTTGATGTTTGCCAGCATTGAAGAGGACCAGTCTATTCCATGAATGGAATTGGGATTATGAGCAGTGGTTTGTCGTGGGTAAAGTTTTTTAAGGAGTTGGAAATGAGGAGTTTGGATCTGCCGTCTCTTGGGCATGAATAAGACTGTGGAAAATCGGGAGAGGAATCTGCATTCTTCGATTTCCCGGAGTGTTTTGCTGAAAGCTGTATACTGTTGATCCTCTTGTAATTGGGACCTGGATTTGAATAGCTAGGACCTGTTGGGTTTGTGAGGTGTTTTGGGGTTAGTGACCCACACAGGGGCTGGAAGTGGGGCCTGCTGCAGGGCTGGCCCAGCGATCCTATTTCCCTAGACTCTGGGTACAGTCGGCTGGGGGGCTGATTTGACTTGGAGTCGAGGTAGTGGGCTGCTGGTATAGCCTAGGGTAGTCACCTCTTGAAATTCTGGCAGGAACCTGCGGCCTGGTGGATGGCTTTCCTGGGACCTGGGTTGGAATTTTGAGACTGGAAGTCTGTATGGAACTTGTGGCCTGCTGGATGTTCTCTCCGATATTTGGACTGGAGTTTTGGAGCTTCGAATGGAAGTTTGATAAAGGTTGCCTGTCTGACGAGCTTATGGTTTGACTTTTCGCATGTGATAGCTTTGGGATGGATTCCTTCTAACTGCAAGTACTCTGCGACTTTATTGTAACTTTTTGGAAATCTTGTCAGCAGTGAGAGTGCCTTTTAACAGCTGAGATTCTACTAAATTCAAATATATGTGAAAGATATTGTCTGGAAGGCAGTTTTCCACAATATTTCCTTAAATCCCTCTCTTAGTTTTAGGTGGTCTAGTTTTTATTATTTATTTTATTAATGTGTATATATTGTTTTGTGCTGAGCAGTGAGAGTGCTTAGATTATGTAGGGCACCAGGTAGTGAGAGGACCTGTGTGCTTAACAAATGTTTTACGTATTTAGTTAGTTAAATTGGGGCATGAGGCAGTATAACGCAGTGGTCTAAGGCTCTGAGCTGCAAATCTGGTGACATCCAGCAGACCAGACCAGACCAGACCTGGGTTTGAATCCCACAGCTTCCACTTGCATACTGTGTGACCCTGACCAAGTCACTTAACCTCCTTGTGCTCCCAGGTCGCTCCTGTAAAAAAAGCTTCCAGCTTAGTGTGCTATACTTGGTTAAACAACTAAATAAAATAAAATTAGTTAGTTTAGATTATGTAGGGCACCAGGTAGTAGTGAGAGGACCAGTGTGCTTAACAATTATTTTATGCATTTAGTTAGTGAAATTAGTGAGTTAAATTAGTTGTTATTATAGGATTGGGTGGGGAATTTATGATTAATCTGTTTAATTTTCTTTTTGGATCTTTCCTCTTTTTGGAAAGTGGTGAAATTCTAAAGGAAAAGGGTAAAATTGTGCGGTCATGTGTGATATTATATCTGGTGTGGATTTGTGTATATTATCTATATCTGAATTTTATTGGTTTTCCCTGCTCCATGTCTTGGGCCTGGGACATATGTCATCGTTCTACCATGAGTCATCGCTAGTCCAGCCTCCACACTTTGTGCCCTCACCTCCCCGCTGCTTTTTCACCTATCAGCGTTGTAGAGCTTTGGATATTGCCGCGTGGAGGTGGGGTGGGGTGGGGGTGCTAACAGCAAAGGTTGGAAGAGCGGGGCACCCACATCGGAGTTGTTAAGTCCAGATGATGCCCTGGGGAGAAATGGAGTCTAGAACATGTGTCTCCTTGTCTGATCCCCATACCCAAGGACACCACCATTGTTGGTGGGCAGGAGGTCAGTGCAGCCCAGAAGTTCTGTCCAACTCGAGTGGTGTTATGTAACGCCAGATCTATTAAGAACAAGACTGCAATTATTGCAGATCTTGTCGGGACAACAGATCTGGCATGCATCACTGAAACCTGGCTGGATGGAAATGTGGCTACGATGTGAGGCTGCAATTCCGCCGGTATTCGGTGATACACCATCCAAGATTGACCGTGGGGGGGAGCGCCTGCCTGTTTCAAGACCGAATTGAATCTCACAAGTGTACCAGTTGAGGAGGCTAGGTCTTTTGAGTGTGCCATAGTAGCAGGTGTGGGTTATAGGATGGCTCTCATCTACCGTCCACCCGGGGATGAGAATCTATTCCTTCAGGAAGTAGCGGACTTCGTGGTTGACCTGGCATTTAAGTCGCCTAGGCTGATGGTCCTGGGTGACTTCAGTGCCTGGATCGACGATGAACTCGCAATTTGGACAACACTTCCTCCAGTTGATGATTTCACTGGGCCTCACACAGGTTGTTACCTCTGCTGCTCATAAACACGCCCACTTTCTTGACCTAGTCTTCCTCCTAGGGATCGAGGCCTCTGACATGGATGTGGAACCCATTGGATGGTCCAACCACTACAATGTACGATTCAATTTTTGCAGCCCACCTCGTAGGCCAACCCCTGTGGAGATGGTCAAGTACTGCACTTTAAGGGATGTGACTCCTGATGGCATAGCAGTGGTACTTGATCTATCAGAATTTCCTATGGCAAGTATGGATCCAGAGGTTTTGGTTTTGGCCTATAATAGGGCCATTACCTCAGCTCTGGGTTCCATTGCACCAGTCCGCGTTTGTCCTCTCTCCCTTCACCCTTGGTCTCTGTGGTTTGATGGGACCTTGAGGGAGTTGCGGCAACTAGGACGAAGGTTAGAGCATTGCTGGCGGAAATCCAACTTAGAAGCCGACCATCTTAGACTGCTAGAGCATTATCGGTTCTATCAGTCATCAATCTCCCATAAGAAGGCAGAGTTCCTGTCTGGGGAGATTGCTGCCACTCAGAACCAACCGGCTGATCTCTTTCGAACTGTGGACAGGCTGTTCAACCCAGCCTGTCTGCATGTTCGAAGAGCGTTTTCACAATTACAGTGTGATGAGCTTGCTCGGTTCTTTGCTGATAAGGTGGCCGACATCAGGTTGGAGACCTGTCCAGCACACTCTATGGGAGTTGTTGATGATCGATGCTTGGCCACTATCCCTCCTTTCTCCTGGAGTTCCTTTGACTGGCCGGAAATCGTGGATGTTATGTGGATTGTCCAGGGTATGCGCCCTACATGCTGTAGTTTAGATCCGGGCCCAACAGCCCTGATTATGGGTTGTTGGGATATTATCGACCTGGTTCTGGTGCAGATAGTCTGGTGCTCCCTTGCCTCAGGTGAGTACCCCTATTCCCTGAAGGAGGCAGTGGTGACACCTTTGTTGAAGAAAGCTTCTCTGGACCCAGACTCTCTCGCAAACTACAGACCTATCTCTAACCTTCTCTTTGTGGGGAAGGTGATTGAGAAAGTAATGGCTGTACAGCTGGAGAACCATTTGACCATCCATAGCATCTACGAACCTCTCCAGTCCAGTTTTCGAAAGAGGCACAGTACCGAGACCACACTAGTTCAGGTGCTCAGTGATCTCCTGATGGTGAGAGATCAGAAAAAATGGTCCATTTTGGTACTTCTTGATCTGTCATCAGCTTTTAACACAGTGGACCATGGGGTACCGCTCGAGCACCTGAGATTCATCTGTGGTCTCTCTGGTTCGGACCACAGATGATTTACATATTTTCTCACTGGCAGAACTCAGAGGGTGGTGTCAGGGTTTTTTTCCTCTGAGCTTAGCTTTCTGTCATGTGGGGTTCCTCAGGGCTTGGTGCTGTCCCCCATGTTGTTTGCGGTGTATATGCTACCCCTCGGAGACATTGTAAGATGGTATGGGCTGAGGTTTCACTCCTATGCTGATGATACCCAGGTCTACCTCTGTTTTGTACCCAACCAGGATGGAATATTCTCGGTATTTAACAACTGCCTTGTTGAAATCCAGGATTGGATAAAGTCCAGCTGGCTGAAGCTGAACCCAGGGAAGACTGAGGTGATGGTTGTGGATCCGGGTTGCTGGATGGGGGGGTTGGGGGCAGGTCAACCCATGGGACTTCTCCTGGGGGGATTCTGAGCTCCCTATCTCTGAACTGGTGCGAGACCTAGGGGTGATACTTGATGAAGGGCCAACACTTCAATCTTAGGTGTCGGCTGTCATTAAGTTATCCTTTTATCATCTGAGGAACATCGCTAGGATCAAGTACCTTGTTCCGTCGGGTAATCTTCCTACATTGATCCACGCCTTTGTGACCTCGCGTATGGATTATTGCAACTCCCTTTACTTTCGGCTGCTGGGGTTTGATATCCACCGCCTGCAGCTGGTGCAGAATTCTGCAGCTTGGTTGTTGATGGGGACTCATCGGTCTTCCCACATCACACCAGTGCTGCGTGAACTGCACTGCCTGCCAGTTCAGTGGCGGATCACCTTCAAAGTTGGATTACTGACTTACAAAGCCCTACGTGGACTGGGCCCTGACTACCTGAAAGAGCTTCTGGTTCCTTACCACTCCGAGCTACTGCTCTGCTCGGCTGACAAGGGGTTGCTAGAGATTCCAAGGGTTTCTTTAAAATCTTCAGGGGCCCAGGCATTTATGTACATGGCCCCAACCCTCTGGAATTCTCTACTGCATCGGATTAGGGAGTGTGTGACCGTGGGAGGTTTTAAACAGGCATTAAAGATGTATTTATGGAGCTGGGCTTATTGTGATTGGGATGACTGATTTTAATTGTATTTTATATTTATTATTGTGGTTGTAGCATTGTTTTAATTTGTACTGCGCCTTGACATCAGAAAGGCGCATTAAAAATAAAGATTATTATTATTATTATTATTATTAGTAGTACAGCAGACACATCTCCTAATCAACAGCAGTAGAAACAGCACCCCCTTTGTTTCTCTCTGTCCCATGATTGAATCTTTTTGCATAGAAGTGCAGCTTACACAGCTGAGTTGTACATTTAAACCCCCCCTCCTCGTGTCTAGGGGTATGATGGTGACTGTCTGGGGTCAGGGCACCTCAAAATCAGATCCTGGATGAGCCCCCACATTCTAAGCCCCTCCTCCCCATGTTTAGGGGTATGACGGTGAATGTCCTTTGTGAGGGGGGCACTACGCAACATAAAGAGTCCACATAACTGGTTGGCCTGGCTTACCAGACCTGATGTTACTGGGGTGCCCTCGGACTGCTGAGTGCGAGCTGGATCACTGGAGAACTGAAAATGATGGTCTTCACCTACCAGACCTTGCTGTCTTTGCCACTGAGGCCTTTCTAGGCAGTCTTCATCAGGCAGGCCTCTCGATGTCTTCCTCACTGGAACTCCTGCTCCTCTGCTGCACCACCTGGAACACACTACAGTGTCTGGGCTGTGGAGGCAAATTCTTGTTAGCAGCAACAGTTCTTCCAAAATAAATGAGGCAACACTCTGAACTGCAGAAAACAGGGGATCCCATTTAAAGAACAGTTTATAAACAGGAACAGTCACTCCATATAGCAGGAAACACACAGATGAAATTACTTTGGACCAGAGGGTCACATCGTAAGTTCGGGTTCACTCTAGACCATGGAGGCCACATATGAGCAGAAAGTCCAGGCAGCTACCCACTTCCCAGGCAGCCAAACAGCAAACACAGGCAGCTCAACTTGTGCCTGAATCAGGCCTCTAATCTTCTGCAACAACTCACTCTCTCACCTCTCCTGCACTGTTTCAGGTTCAAACCCCATTCTTTCGGAGGGATGGCTGCCCAGCCTACAGCAACCCTTAAAACAGACTCCATTTGGGGCACTGAACCCTATGCACTGAGGTCCCAAGATAGGTCAGACTGGGACTAAGGAAGGCTCTGGAAACCTGGTCCTCAATCCATCCCCATCCATTCCTCTCCACTTCAATCCAGACCCACTGTGGTTCCACATCTTTGAGGCCAGATCCCCTAACCTGCCCCAGCCTTGGGCTCCACAACTAAACAGCCGCTGCCACATCCAAACTGTCTTCCCCTACAACTACATGCCAGGAAAATAATTAAAAAAGTCTGACACAGTCTTCCTGACTGAGTGGGCAATAACCCCACACTGTGCTCTGTCCTTGTCAGAATGATCTCCCCCAAATGGCACCAAGCAGCCCCTTTTATTTGGCCCCTAGGTGCCAAAAACTCATTCGTCAGATCAAAGGTCCAATCCTGGACCAGATTCTGGGGTGCCAAAGTCACCTTGCCCCAAATGACTTCTGGGATCCGTAGTCCTGTGCCCTATCGGCACCAGCTAGTTCCGAAACTACAGGAGCAGCTGCTCCTTTAACCTTTTTTCCCCCCTGAACTGGCAGCAGCACATGTGCAGTTGCACAGACCGCACACTGTTTACAATTTTATTTATTTAAATTCTTTTTTTTCCTCTAATGTAGTCCTAAGTCTGGCTGGCCCCAGAAACAACCATATTCAGGATATGCAGCAACCACTCTGTTCTCTCTCTCTCTCTCCTTGGCGGCCATGCATGCGCAGAGCACAGACCGCTGAAAATTATTTACAATGTTTATTTTTTTCCCAGTGTAAGGCCCCCTAAACTCCAAGAAAGGGTGCCCGGAGGTGCAGATCCACAGACCTGGTGCTCGGCCCACCCGCCACAGACTGAACAACAGGAACACCACAGCTGGAGCCACAAAAGAAGGACCATGGGTCTGAATCCTGCCCGGTACCCCTGGCCATCCCAATGGGGAACAGAGCACTACAGCTTTACTGGAGTAAATCCAATTTGGGGGCTTTTCTTTTACCGATACTCCTTATCCGGCGAGTCCACAAGTCACCAGAAAACTATTTACACTTCTCTTACACTATACTCAAACTAGCACTATCAAAACTATCATTACTTTTCTACCACTAACCCGGCTCACTAATCCTCCCAGGACCACTTATCTAACAACCCACTGGGCCACCCACCTCTAGTACCGAACTGCTCCTTGAATTCGGCATAACCCATAGTGTCCCCAGACTATTAAACGAGTTCCTGCCTGGCCACCCGCCACTAGATCTACTGGACTGATTGCTTTCAGACTACATGGCGGCATTTCAAGTGCCCATACTTCAAACACTTACCTTGAGCCCCACTAACCCAATTGTTGCTGCCAGCTTTGGACTGCCTGGACATTCAATAAGACCAAAACATTATAGGTGCAAACTTTAAGCATTCAACACCACATTACAATTACAGGTCATCAAACTAAACAAAAAGTAAACATTTTAGACAGTTCAAAAATTTTTTTTCTTTCTTACAACACTTCCCCCCAAGTCCCCACAGTAAATCCCCCCTGAAGGAGCAGTTAAATACTTCTACACCAACATTCAATCTTATTGAAAACAAAGCATGATTACATGCATTAGTTAACCATTAAACAATAATTGATAAACAAGCCTAAACAGCTACATCAGTTACACCTTTTTTTTTTTTTTACAGAATACGTACAATTTTCCCCTTAAAAGCCCATTGTCCATGCACAGTTCATCAGTCTTTGCAGGGAGCTGACTCTAAATCCAAGTTCGTGGGGCACTAAGTAATTGTATGACAGACCACCCACCATACCTGGGTCCTGGGTAAACAGGGGCATCTCCTATACGTCAGTCTCTGCTCTCACTAAGTCTACTATTGCCCCCAGTGCCAGCAACCTGAAGCAATGGCACATGCAGCTCCACTGGAGAAAAGGCATAAACAGTCCCAGTCCCACATGCTACACTGATTATACATTTAAAAGGGCCAGCAGATGGGGGACTTCCACAACTTCACCCAGCACCCAATTTTAAGTCTGTCGAGGGTCAGGGCATACCAAAATCATATCCTGGATGAGCCCCCACATTCTAAGCCCCTCCTCCCCGTGTTTAGGGGTATGATTGAGAATGTCCTTTGCGAGGGGGGCACTACGCAACACAAAGAGCCCACATACCTGGTTGGCCTGGCTTACCAGACCTGATGACACTGGGGTGCTCTCAGACTGCTGGGTGTGAGCTGTATCACTGTAGAACTGAAGATGATGCTCTTCACCTGCCTGGCCTTGCTGTCTTCGCCACTGAGGCCTTTATAGGTTGTCTTCCCCAGGCAGGCCTCTCGATGTCTTTCTCACTGGACCTCCTGCTCCTCCGCTGCACCACCTGGAACACACTACAGTGCCTGGGCTGTGGAGGCAAATTCTTGTTAGCAGCAACAGTTCTTCCAAAATAAATGAGGCAACACTTCAAACTGCAGAAAACAGGGGATCACATTTAAAGAACAGTTAATAAACAGGAACAGTCACTCCATGGAGCAGGAAACACACAAATGAAATTACTTTGGACTGGAAGGTTACATCATAAGCTTGGGTTCACTCTAGACCATGGAGGCCACATATGAGCAGAACTTTCAGGGGCCAAACAGTCCAAACACAAGCAGCTCAATTTGTGCCTGACTCAAGCCTGTGATACGAACATACGAAATTTGCCAGCAGATAAAGGCCTAGAGGTCTATCAAGTCTGCTTGAATGTGCAGCTAGCACCCCTTATTCTGCAGCTGCCCCTCCCTTCCACCCTTCCCCTTCATTAACCCTCCCCCTTGTCCTGTCCCATCCTCATTTGAAGCAATCCACTGTTCTACTGCATACCACTTCAGCAGGTAACGCATTCCACCCAGCCACCACCCTCTCTGTAAAAAAGTGTCTCCTCATCTCCCTCCTGAACCTTCCTCGCTCCAGTCTCATATCATGGCCCCTGGTGGCCCTCCCCTCCCTTACTTTAAACAGCCCCTCTGTACCCGTCTTGTTTATTCCTTTCATGTATTTAAAGGTTTCAATCATGTCACCCTGTCTCTCCTCTCCTCCAGTGAGTACATGTTCAACTCCTTCAACCTCCTCTCGTGTGATAAGTCCCCCAGCCCCTTGATCCTCTTTGTCGCTCATGCTGCACCCCTCCAGTAACAATGTCCTCTTCAGCAACGGAGCCACTGCACGCAGTACCCAGGTGTGGTCTAACTAATGACCTATACAGTGGCAGAATCACCTCCTCCTCCTCGAGGATATACCCTTGCAATACAACCCAGCATTTGTTGGCCTTGCAGCTGCCTTCCCACATTGTGCCGAGTTGTTCATTGACCCTGTAATGGGCACACCCAGATCCTTCTCCTCCTCTGTCTGGGCTAACTGCACTCCCCCTAGCTGGTAACTCCTCCTTGGGTTCTTCATCCCAAAATGCAGCACCTTGCACTTTTTGGCATTAAAGCCCGTAATCTTCGGCAGCAATTCACTCTCTTACCTCTCCTGCACTTTTTCAGGTCCAAACCCCATTCTTTCAGAGGGATGGCTGTCCAGCCTATAGCCACCCTCAAAACAGACTTTGTCTGGGGCACTGAGCCCTGTGCACTGCAGTCCCAAGATAGGTCAGACTGGGACCAGGGAAGGCTCTGGAAACCTGGCTCCCAATCCATCCCCATCCCTATCCATTCTTCTCCACTTCCATTCAGACCTGCTGTGGTTCCATATCTTCGGGGGCCAGACCTCCTAACCTGCCCCAGCCTGGGGATCCAAAACGAAATGGTCGCCGCCACATCCAAACTGCCTTCCCCTACAACTACATGCCAGAAAATTAAAAAACACTGATGCAGTCTTCCTGAATGAGTGGGCAATCACCCCCACTCTGTCCTTCTCAGAGTGATCTCCCCCAAAATGGTGCCAAGCAGCCCCTTTTATTTAGTCCAAAGGTGCCACAAAGTCACCCGCCAGATCAAAGGTCCAATCCTGGACCAGATTCCAGGGCGCCAAAGTCACCTTGCCCCAAATGACTTCTGGGACCTGTAGTCCCACTCGTAACTATTTAACTTGTGCCCTATAAGTACCAGCTAATGCTGAAATGAAACTACAGGAGCAGCCGCTCCTTTAACCCCCCCCCAACTGGTGACAGTGCATGTGCAGTAGCGTGGACCACAAACTAGTTACAATTTTATTTATTTTAAATTCTTCTTCTTTTTTCCTTTAATGTAATTTAGAGCCCAACCAGCCCCAGTATATGGAGTAGTCACTCCATTCACTCTCTGTCTCTCCTTGGCGGCCATGCATGCACAGAGCATGGACTGCCAAAAACTATTTACAATGTTTATTTATTTATTTATTTATTCCAGTTAAGGCTCCCCAAAACTCCAGGAAAGGGTGCCCAAAGGCACAGACCCACAAACCTGGTGCTCAGCCCAGCCCAGCCGCCACAGAACGAGCAGCAGGAACACCTCAGCCAGAGCCACAAAAGAAGGACCATGGGTTCCAGATCCCACCTGGAACCCCTGACCTTCCTGCTGGGAATGGTGCGCCACAGCATTACAGGTAAGCCCGATTTGCGGGGTTTACATACTGTAGCTTTGTGTTGCTGTCTGCCAATTTGGTGGGCTACTTAGGTGTCCTGAAATCTAGCAGATAACGGGTTACAGATAGCCAAAGCCCTCAGTGAAGCCGTAGTTAATAAGCAGTAAATGGGATGGAACTTAGTGAATCAGCAGAAACAGTGTGGAAGGCCTAAATTCATTGTGAGTTTTGGAGTGAGAGACAGAGAGCAGCAGCTCCCCAGCTATAAGTAGGGTAACCAGGCCTCTGGAGGGCTGGGGTTGGGTAAGCCTACCAACCTTGGCTACAGTGGCAGCCCTTCAAGTCTTGGAAGTGGCAAAGGTGAACCATTGGATTCTGGCCTGCAGAGGGCCTTCCAGAAACCTTCAGAAGTATGCATAGCAACAGAATAACACAGTTGGTAGGAGCCTCCCAGAGGAGAGGTGTGGAGTTCACAAGGAAAAGGCATGTAGGATATTTGATGATGTGTCCAGGAGTGCTGGTTTGGCCACCCTCCTACAGATAGGGGTACAGGGGAGAAATCCAAGCTCAGAGAAGGATAAGATCTAAATGCTGCTAAGGTAACAAATATGAATCATCATTATTAGTGTCAGTGGCTAAGCAGGTTGCACTCTCACGTCTGAGTAAGGCCAGAAGATTGGAAGGTTGCGGGTTCTAGCCCCACATCAGGAACCAGCAAGAGAGGTTAGGGCTTTGCAGTATTTAAAGAGACCCAGTACTAATGCAGTTTATTTGTGGTCCTTTATTTTAAGCAGTGGACCTGGAAACTAATGTTGTCAAGGGTTGAGCAATAGGCCCCACACATCAGCTGGGTACCATCAGACCAGTGATAGAAGCAGCAGTAGCATTGTATGCACACTAGAGGTGGGGAAGTTATGTAAGAACCTCAGAGATATGTGAAGTAACATATGTGTAGTGCATGACCTAAGGAAAAAGTTGTAATGTAGTGTGTGCAAGTGCCATCGAGAAGTTCTTTGGCAAGGGAAACACCTGAAGAGTTGTGTATAGAAACAGATTGTGTCTGCAGATAGAGACCCCTTGGTCCACCCAGTCTGCCCATTTTCTTTCCCTCTGCCTATACTGTCACTGTAGACTCTGCCTGTTCTCAGGCTACTCCCCTCCTCGCTTTCCTTCCAAGATTCCTTTGTGACTATCCCATGCATGCTTGAAGCCCACCACTGTTATCGCCCCCACCAGCTCCACTGGAAGACTGTTCTAGGCATCCACCTCTCTTTCAGTGAAGAACTACTTCCTCAAATCCCTTCTCTTCTGAAAAACATTCCCCTCGTGTACCTTATTTCACCCCCATAAGGTATTTATAGGTCTCTATTATGTCCCTTCTCGTCCTTCTCTCTTTCAGGGTGTAACTATTCAGATCTCTCAGTCTCTCCTTGTAGGACTTATGAAGCAGCCCCTGAACCATTTTAATTGCCTTCCTATGGAATGCCTCTACCCTGTCTACATCCTTCCTGAGATGTGGTCTCCAGAACTGGACACTGTACTCCAGGTGTGGTTTCACCAGCAATCAATACAGTGCTAACACCACCTCTCTCATTGTTCTGGTGATATCCCTACCTATGGACCACAGCATCCTGCTGGCCCTGCCTACTGCCTTGTCATACTGCTTTGCCACCCTGAGGTCACTGGATATGATTACTCCAAAGTCCCTTTCCTGTTTGGTGACCATCAATACCGATAATTAATAAAACCACCATGCATGATCCCAGCTCCGGTATAGACATTTTAGTTTGTATGGTCTCATGTTTAATGGTGCCCCGCTGTATTGGTTCATAGTGCCCTTACTCCAGTGCCCCAGGCCTAAGGTGGTAGCACTGATTGTACAGGTAGAGGTTCTATGATATAAGTGTAACCCCTAGGCGGCGCTATTCCAAGGGCTACTACCCCTGCTTGTATGGCTATACACAGGTTAAGGGGCCTGAGTTCACTAATAAGGTGCCTCCACCCAGAGTATTGGTATTGGGGGATGTTTATCTATTCTGCTATAGCCCTCTGGGAACCTATAACCACCCACCAGCCCTCCTAGTGGCCTAGTACCTGGTGTAGTAGTAAATTCAGAGATAGTAGGGAACAGTAATAATATGTACACACCCTTCACACTTACCACCAGGGTTAGATCTGCCGCAGTTTCCCTGAAGACCCCCTGCAAACTAAGGTTTGCAATACATCAGCTGTACCTGGTCAAACAAATTCTATAAGCCCCCTCCAAAAATCATCACCAGCAGAGTCCTACCCCGTGGTCAGCTACCCCACCTCAAATTGCACCTCAGTCTGCAGGACTGGTCCCCCCATCTTCAAGGCAACAGATACTAATACTGCACTGGAGCAATTTATTCACATTTTCAATGAAGCCTGTAATAAATTTGCCCCCTCAAAAAGTGTAAAGTTAAATCACTCAGTAACCCTTGGCTGTCAGGAGACCTCCTAAAAAAACTTAAATCCAGGGACCACCTCTGGGAACTGGCTAGAAACTCCGATAAGCAACTCGACATCCAGAATTATAAATGGGCATGGAACAACCGCACTAAATCCATTCGGCAACAGAAATCTGACTACTATAAAAATGCCCTCACTAACTCCTGGAGAAATGGGAGGGATTTCTGGAAAAACATTAAAGATGTCACTGGGAAGCAGTCAAAATCTTCGCCGAACATACTCAACATAAATGGGCTCACTACACTCGACTCTAAAACTATAGCGAACACTTTTAACATCGCTTTCACTGACCTTAGCAGTGTTCTCCCCTCAGACTTCTTTCAAGATGTGTCAATTCCCATCCCCTCAACTTCTCCACCCGCACCTGTCACCCACCTTTCTACTTTAAAGCACTAAAGAAACATCAAGTCTGAAACTACATTGCCAAAGCCATCAGCAAATCTAGAACAAGCAATGACACCACTTGACCTCAAACTACTGGCCCCTAACGCTTGGCAGTGTAGGCCCCTCACCAAGATCTTTAATCTCTCTCTTTCCTCTAGCCAATTCCCAGACAAATGTAATTGGCCACCATTACCGATTCACAAAAGTGGTGATAAGGCTGACCATGCGAACTTCCGCCCTATCTCCATTCTGCCTCCCTTATCGAAGGCACTGGAACGTATAGTAGCGGATCAACTTACCGAGCATCTGGACAATTATAATATTCTCTGTAAACAGCAACATGGCTTTAGAAAAGGTCATAGTACATCCTCTGCCTTACTCGAATTCACCAGCTCCATTCATAGCTCCCTTGACAATGGACAACTAACTGGTGCTATTTTCATCGACCTGATCAAAGCCTTCGATACTGTCCACCACTCCCTCCTGCTGAGCCAACTAAAAAATGTTGGTCTCGCCAATGATTCAATCTCTTGGTTCAAAAGCTATCTTGAAAACCACACCCAGTGTTTAAAAATTGGAGATGTGCACTCTGATTCCAGACCCGTCCTCTCTGGAGTCCCCCAGGGTTCAATACTTGGCCCCCTACTCTACAGCCTGTTCCTTAACACCCTACCGGACTCCTGCACTGAACATATAACCCTGTATGCCAATGATGCAGTAATCCTTGCCACACACCAGGACCCAAAGAAATTGCAAGAAAATCTCCAACTCGGCTTCTCCTCGGTTGAGAATTGGCTCACAAAGCACAAACTGATCCTTAATCAAAAAAAAAAACAAAGGCCATGATCTTCAGCAGCTCCCATAATAAACATAAGCACTTCCAACTCTCCATTACCATCAGACAAGGTGCCACACTGGAACAGGTCAAAAACTTTAAATACCTCAGGATCACCCTTGACCCTCACCTCTCCTACACTGCCGACATTGACCATGTCACCAAAACCACTAACTCCCGGCTAGGCCTGCTATTCCGTCATAGGAAACACCTGACACCCGAAGCCCTCGCTGTCGCTGTCCTGAACTCCATCATATCCATCATTGATTATGGCATTATCATTTACAGCTCTGCTACAACCACCGCACTCAAACGTGTATCCACCGCCCTCAACAAGGCCTGTTGACTTGTCACTGGCTCCCAACGCCTAACTCACACCTGTGACCTCTATTCTCAAACTGGATGAGTGAATCTTGCCAATCGAATAAAACACTGAACTTGTATTACTACTAAGAAAATCTTGCTGGGCCTTGCTCCCCCTGGAGTCTGTGCCCTCATACAACCGAGAATCCACACCCGACATACCAGGAGATCGAAACCTCAGCTTCTGCAAGTCTGCATTGCCGCACAACACACAAGGCCAAAAGATCGCTGCGTGCAGGGCCACATAGTTGGTACAACGGTCTTCCCAGCGACATCTCATCTTCACTGGTCGCCAGCACTTTTAAGACGTCGCCTCCACCTAACACTGACTGCCTCCAACCTCTGTGACTGTTGTGGCTAAACATGTCTTTTGGTTCCATAGCTGAAGGCGCCCTTTTGGATCCACATCTACTCCTGCACTTTGCCAGCACCCCCCATCTTCACCTCCCTGCTGGCCCATGACAAATGCCACCTGGCTGCACTACTCTATTCTTATCCGCCTTCCACCTCTCCTCTCTCTGTCCCCCCAACCTACCTCCCTTTTTCTCCCATCCACTTAGTCTCCCTGATTTCACCCTCCTCCTCCTCCTCCTCCTTTCCCTTTCCCTTCCCCAAAGTTTCACCTTATTGTTCTTTTTCCTTTTACAAGACAAATGAGTTTTTTTTTTAATTTTATAAACTATTATGCTTGCTTATGATTGTTTCAATTGTACCAATGACGTGGAACCTTTGTAAAAGAGCCTCGGCTCAAAGGTATTTGTAATCTTGGAACAAATAAATAAATAAATAAAATAAATAGCACACTCTTAATGCTGTAACCCAACTAATAATATGCACACTAGCCAGGTTAAATGTGAAGAAAGACAACCAGGTTTATTTAGGGGCAGCGAACAAAGAAGGGGTGTGAAACTAGTCAAACGATTTAAAATCTGACTTAGTTCAATGACTGTGTGCACTTTTTGTCCCACCCTGACAGTCACACAACACTGAGTACTCAGAATGACAAATCTGGCTAGCCAGAGGCATTGCTCAGGGGTGGCCGGCGTTGCAGCTGATGTTGGGCCCTCAGTGGAAAGAAAGACAGTTAACATGCAAAACAACCAGATTATTTGTAATCCGCACCGGTTGGCTCAATCCTTTGTAAACCCAAGAAATTGAAACAATTAGATGGTACCACAGATAATTTAAACACTCATTGCAGGGAGCTATCCTGAATGTACTCACGCTACCAGGAATCTGCTGCAGGCAGGCGACATGGAGACCTCGTGGTGATGACCGATGGGCATAGAGTAACAGAGCCTACGCGACACACCTCCTCTTAATGGCCTTTCCTCTAGGTGGCCGCAACCTGCGTGTTGTTGCTGTTCAGGTGCTGGATTTCTGAGCTGGTCTCTCGCTGAAACAGTCTCTGGTGCAGGAATAGTGTTCTGAGCTAAATTGGCAGGGCCCAGGCAGGATGAGCAGTCTGGCAAAGTTTGTGATCTTCTGCTGGTAAAGCCTCCAGCTCTCGTAACAGGTTCGGGTCTAGGGAAACAGGTCTCGACCCATAAAACACATTCAGCACATTCAAAATTAAGTAGTACTAGCTTTGAACAGTCCAAATGCAGTCCGGTCACCAGTTCAACACTAGGAAAAGAACAGTCATGGCACTTACCCAGGGCATATTTAGGAAAAATGAAGAGTCTGACAGAAATTCTTTCATGACTTTGTAACTTAATTTATTTGTGCCAAACACAGTCAAACCAACCCTCATGGGTCAGGGGAACCACACCAATTGATCTAACGTTTCAACTCCTTCAAGTCTTTGACAAATAAAGCGCGTTAAACTTCTCTAGTTCCAATATATTTCCAATATAACGGTGTGCAAACAGTAAATAAGTACAGTACCTACTGTACATAGGTTCCCTCTGCGCTAGTAGCAACTGCAGAGTGAAGCAAAACAGAGCACTGGCTGGCTGGCCACAGTCCCTAAATCGCTTGGACCCAGCACAGACCATTTACTTAACACAGGTCAGCTATTCTCTTAAAGGGACAGGCGCAGATGCTCAGTATGGCACTCTCACTCAAATAACAGGATCACACAAATGACAGGACATCAGCCTGACAGTGGGCATTAGGGAGTCCAGAAAGACATTAGGTAAACCCCAAATTTGTGTGGGAGACACATAAGACAGGTAATTCTCTGAAAGACTACCCCCATATACCTCTAGACACAGGGGGTGTCTGGGCCTCACATACATGTATTTGTGTGATTTGGGCTAACCGACATAGAAGCATATGCTGTCACTGACCCAGCACTGTATAGAATGAGTGAAGCATCCGGTTATTGGCAGCCTAAGGTTTTGTGCCAGTCAGTCCAAATCACACAAATGCATGTAGGAGGAAGTAAGGAGCAGTCCAGGTCTGAGTAAGGGAGGTCTCAGGAGGAGAAGTTTTACCTACATAGTGGAACTATGGGACTCTGAAGAGACCTCTGAGGAAGCACTGTGCAGATAGCACAATATATTAGGTTCAGACACTGTATGCATCTCTAGTGGCACCCTGCTGCTATTTTTGCATTTTCACCATTTTGGCACTCATACTTTATGCTGCTGTGAATAAAGCTTACTTGAAACTTTGGTTAGTTGGCTGTGGGGTGCCTTCAGACTGCTGTGGTCTAGTATGTGTGTGTATTGGGTGGAGTGGAGGCTGAGTGCATCCATTTCTCTGTCTGTCTCTCTCTGTCTCTCTCTCCATGTTCATGCTTTATAGATAGCACTGCCATTCTCCTTGGAAGCAGTCCTTCCTTTCTAGTTGCACCAGTGCCTCCTTTTTATTAATCACACTCCTCACCTCCTCTTTCATGACCCCCTTTCTTCTTCCTCTTTTGGCAACATTCCAGTTGTGTCACTCTTACTGAACAGCAATGCCACCTTTACCTACCATGGACTTACCCTTCCATAGTGAGACCTTTGGGGGCACCCCTCTCCAGACTAAATCCAGGGTGGAGCCTTTTATGCTTGGCAGTCAGTGGCCATTGATCCTGAGAATGCCTGGGTCCATCATCATATCAGCTGCGTATTTGCTGTATTTTTCTTACCAGCCTGAAGTGCTGGCCACAATGTGCATCACAGCATGTATGCAACAGGCTTATGCTGCACAGGGGCTCTGCATCTTATCCCTCCCATAGCTGTCTCACTTACCATATCACCTTTGGTGCCCCAAGTGGTGCTGGTATAACCTGTGGACCACTGTAGGATTTCCTATGTTTGATTGCTTTGGCACCACAATGGTTAATTGGGATTCTTTACTTTGCATGTGCTTTGAATGGAGCACTGTGCAGGGGTTGGAGTCAGACTGATCATCTCTGCTGCAAGTGCAGTCAAGACAACAAACAGAAGATCAGTTTAGGAAGAGCAAATTGAGACACAGGAGGAAGCAGGCTCCTAAGCCAGGGGGAGGAACACTCTCCAATGGTTAGGTTTCAGCTCTCCCAGTTTCCCTTGAGTTTTATCGGCCCCTGCAAGAAGCGAAGTGGTGGAGGCCATCCACTAGTGTTACCCCAGGTGGGGTTTCAAGAAAAGAACTTTGTCAGAACTGCAGAATACATAAATTAACATGTTTGTTGATAATGATACTGAAACTGTAAATACAAGCACTTTGGTGCCCAAACATGAGAAAGCTGGTTTGACCCTGCATGATTCTGACCTTGTGGAGGGCACTGAGGTTTAGGGTTTTTGTTGGAGCATGTGAATACCTGCAATCCCTGGGAGGCTGTCAGGTGCCCACACCCATAGGGTGATGTCTACAGGAAGCTGTTCTCGCCTGTGAAAGGAGGACTGACTTACTGAACCACCATCTAGGAGTCCTTGGTACTCCCAGTATACTGAACCGCAAGATGGATGCTTTGGCTTTGAGGAAGAGCGGGGAAGCAGTTTTATGTGTAGGGCCTTTGGGTACCAGAAGAAATGTGAGTGCCCCTGATTTGGGTGCCAGAAGAAAAATGTGTATCCTCGATCCAGAACTCATTCTTATGGGGCTTCTTCCTCATTAGGGCCAGCATGATGAAAGGTAGTGGACAGGATTCTGTGCAAAGCTATGGCTCCCTGGTATGTCTCTTGTTTACTCTGGTAACAATAGCCTACTGATCCTCTGATGCTCTTACAGAAGGTTAAGGCAATGGATTTTATCCAGCACACAGAAAATGAAAAGAAGACTGATTATTCATTATATGCAGTGAACAGTGACCTACTTGGATTTAATGTGTTTGCCCAACAGAACTTGATTAATAAAGAATGGGCTACTAGACTCGACTTCTATATTCTAACTGCCCGACATGCACATAGTCAATGTCCCCTAACTGATTGTTTCCTGTGAGGAATCCTGACCAGTCCCTTCCAACAGAAAGAAAGACCATATGTGCCACTGAGGACCATCAGTGAGTAGATGACAGTTGCACAAATGGTGTGTGAACAAGGACTTGAGTGTGTGGCTTCGAAAGGAGAATTATGGGCCTGGAACAGAGATAGTGAGACTTTTTTAATGTCTGTTAAACTATTTCCACTGCGTGTTACTGTGCTGTGTACTTAAAATAGTTTCCACTGGGCTCCAGGAAGCATTGCTGGACTCACATCTTGCCTGACACAGTCGTTGGGAAGCATATTCTCACATGGCTCTCAAGTAAAGAAATGTGTAAGCTGGCCAGTTTCTGCAGACTTGCTGGTGCCCACAGTAAGACTAAGAACTACACATAGAACATGCATATGGCCACTCCACCAGCACTAGAGACTATTGACATGGGGCCCCATGGAATGCTGTAGGGAAGTCAATTTAACAATGAAGGAAACACCCTAACAGTACTAGGACTGAACCTCCCCCTCAGCAGCTTGTTATGTGGGTGCCTCGCAAATTTTGGTGAACTCAGCTGTGATTCTCCTCATGAAACAGTTTCCATGGATAACCTGAGTATCACCATGAAGAAGAAAAGATCCACATCCCAATTTACTGTTAGGACGGATCCAAGGCATGAAATACATCTGATCATCTACTTATTTGGTATGCCTGATGCCAAACCATGAGCTAACAGTACAAGCACTTTCTGATCCTATTAACACCACTGGTACTCATCTGCCTGGGATGCCAGCACCCATCAGTGGGGGATTCTCTGCCATTGTCTGATACCAGCAGTGTTGACTGCTATGGTATACCTGTGCCCTTGGGCTGCAAGACCACAGGCAGCATGGATTCATGGGGGAGGGTCATGCCAAACAAATCTGACAGATTTCTTTGATTGGATGACCAGGAAGATAGATTAGGGGAGGGCAGAGGATGTGGCCTATCTGGACTTCAGCAAGGCCTTCAACACTTGCTGCACAGGAGGCTGATAAATAAACAGAGTAGCCTAGGGGAGGGATCCAAAGTGGTGAATTGGGTTAGAAACCGGTTAATGAATAGGAGACAGAAGGCAGTGGTAAATTGCACTCCTGCTAATGATGTGAGAAAGACCAGTGGGGTGCCCAAGGCTCAGTACTGGGATTGGTCCTCTTCAATACCTTCATAAGTGACATTGCTGATGAACTGGAAGGGAAGGGAAGGTATTCCTTTTTGTAGATAATACCAAAATATGTAATAGGGTGGAGACTCAGAAGGGGGTAGAGGGAAAGCACAGGGATCTATGGAAACTTGAGTGGTCAAAAGCATGGCAGTTGGGTTTCACTGCCCAAAAGTGCAAAATCATGCACTTAGAGCATAGAAA
Source organism: Neoceratodus forsteri (assembly GCA_016271365.2). NCBI lineage: Eukaryota > Metazoa > Chordata > Ceratodontiformes > Ceratodontidae > Neoceratodus > Neoceratodus forsteri. Next base: position 456,129,906 of record CM057453.1, on the reverse strand, counting down.
CCAAGGCCCTGAGTGTAGAATAGGGGTGAGGTGCTAACAGTCACTAAACAGGAAAAGGACTTTGGGGTTATCATATATGATGACTTCAAAATTGCAGGACAGTGTGACAAAGTAGTGGATAGGGCTAGCGTGATGCTAGGGTGCATAGGGGAGGAGTATCTTCAGCAGGAGGAAGGAGGTGTGTGGCCATTGTATCACTCACTGGTGAGACCCCACCTGGAGTACTATGTCCTGTTTTGGAAAACAAACCTCAGAAAAGACATAGATAGAGAGGTGGTAGTCCAGAAGAGAGTAACTAAAATGGTGTGGGGGGTTGTATGAAAAGTCATATAGGAAGAGACTGAGAGATCTCAACATGTACACCCTGCAAAAGAGATGAGCAAGAAGTCACATGATAGAGACCTACAAGTACCTCACAGTGATAATCAGGGTGCTGGAGGGGACTCTCTTTCAAATAAGAAAAATCACCAGGACCATAGGCATGCAATAAAGCTGGGGGGGGGGGTTAAGAGAGATGTGAGGAAATATTTCTTCACTGAAAGGTTAATAGACAGCTGGAACTGACTGCTAGCAGAAGTGGTAGAGGCAAATAAAACAAGCTCTGGCAGAGCCACTATGACTGTAAATGCATTAACTAGATAAGGGTGCTTCATCATGGGCTTAAACATATACATGAATTGTTGCTGCATACACTAACTGAATCAAAGTACGGTACACTGAGAAAGGGCAGATATAAAAATAATGCCACCGTCTATATTACAGTTCACTATTTGTTTCACATTTTATTCTATGCACTGTTATAGTAATCAACTTAACAGAACCGGGCCATAATATACATGAAGATACTGTACCTTAATTGCAAACACTGCTGAGACGACTATATGTTGTGACAAGGTGGAAGATTAACACAATGTTGAGACATGTTTTGAAGACATTTGATGTGTCTGATTTTTTAGAGATTGCTGTACAGTTCACACACATACTTAGTATAATATAAAAGTGCATATACCCAAATGTCAATGTAAATCTTACACATTTCATTACAAGTTGTTCTCTTGAAGGAAGATCTTACTGTACAAAGCCTGAAATGGGCATTAGGTAAAAGTAAACTGGGGATGTGTGTTATTGAGGGTATTGCATAGATTATTTTTTATTGCTGCTCCACCCCAGGCACACACAACATGAAAATCAATAACCCCTTGATACGAAGCAATAGGAATGAGTTAGTACAAGGACTAAAACAAGTAGGAGACTGAGTAAGTGGGTAGACAAGCATGAGTATGGTAAGTCAAATATTTCAGAAAGTCTCACTATTATAATTCATTTTTCACAAATGCATCTGCACAGTTGACAATTTTTGTAAAAAAAATAATAACAATGGGAGTTATTCCACATATGTTCTCAGGTGCCACACATGATGAAGGTAGAGGGATGTGAGGCCTGGATGTACCAGTCTGCCCTGCTCCTGAGTCAGAAGATCATGGCAGAGAGGCAGAGGTACTGGGGGTTCCATCGATAGCTGTTGAAGCAGAGGGAACCAAATCTGATGAGGCCAAAGAGGGGCTATTAGAATCATGTGAGCCCCTTCCACCTGTAGCTTCAGAAGAACCCTCTGAAGCACTGGGAACGGAGGAAAGGCATACAAGAACCTCCTTGCCCAGCAAAGAGACAGTGCATCTCACCAGAAAACACCACACCTGGGACCGAGCGAGCAAAAATTGGGTAGTTTTTTGTTGAATGGGGAGACAAAGAGGTCTATCTCTGGTCAACCCAACAGGTTGAATAAACTTTCAACCACCTCTTGATTTAGCTCCCACTCATGAGCCCTGACAGTGGTGTGGCTCAGACTGTCTGCCAGGATGTTGCTGACACACGACACATGGACAACAGTCAGGCGGAGGTTGTGCTGAACTACCCAGTACCACACTCGCATCACCTCCCAGCATAGAGGGTATGAGCTTGTGCCTCTCTGTTTGTTCAGGTACCAGATCACAGACATGTTGTCGGTCTGAACCAGGAGTGTCCATGGACATAGAAGAGGCTGGAAGGCCAGGAGGGCTTACAGTACTGCCCTCATTTCTAACACATTGATGTGTAGAGATGTTTCCAGCTGAGACCATGCTCCCCGGGTCTGATGGTGTCCTAGGTGGGCTCCCCAACTTTGACAAAAAGCATCCATTGTAAGGGTCATGGTAGGAGCAGGGGATTGAAAGGGGAATCCCCATGGAGAGATTGGACAACTCCTGCCACCAAAGAAGATCCTTCTTCATGTATCTGGACACTAGGATCCTGTGGTCCAGGTTGTCCAGCCACTGATCCCATTGGAAATGAAGAGTCCATTGGATCACCCTCATATGCAGTCTGGCTAGAGGAACTGTAGGGATTGTAGCTGTCATCAGCCTGAGAAGATGGAGGATTGACCAGGCTGTAGTCCAGTGTGAGTTGGCCACTAATCTGGCCTGTTCCTGCAGGGTCTCCGCTCTGTCCGACGGGAGGAATGCCCTGCCCTGGACCGTATCCAGCACCACCCCAAATGAATTGTAGGCCCTGGGAGGGGAGAGGTGGGACTTGATATAGCTGACTCTTATTCCAAGTCTGGAAAAGAGGTCCAGGGTAATGGACAGTGATTCCTTCAGACTGCTCTGTGATGGGGCTGATAGAAACCAATCATCCAGATACAGGCACAATTAGATCCCTCTGCAGCACAGGGCCACAGCCACCACTGCTAGACACTTGGTAAAATCCTGAGGTGCTGAGGATAGGCCAAAAGGGAGAGCCTTGAACTGGTAATGTTCCCCCTGGAAGGCAAACCAAAGAAAGTGGCAGTGGGCTTGGAAGACAGGGATGTGCAGGTAAGCATCCTGCATGTTCAGCACACAAAGCCAATGGCTCTTGTGGAGCAGGGGTAGAAGTCCCTGGATGGTGAGCATGCGGAACCTCTTGTACTCGACGTACAGGTTGAGCATGCTGAGGTCCAAGGTGGGCCGTAGGTCCCCCATCTTTTTGGGCACTAGGAAGAAATGGAAGCAGTACCCTCTTCCTATCTTGCTGGAGCCATGGGCTTTATGGCTGACTTTTGCAGAAGAGTCTGGATTTTGTCCCCTATCAAGACAGGTGCCTTGGAGGATAATGGGAGAGGCCTGGAGGTTGTCTGGAGACCTGTCTAGGAACTCTGTGGTGTGACCTCTTGCTATTAACTGAAGGACCTAAGAGTCTGTGGTTATGTCCTGAAGCCCCAAAAGGTGGAGGGTGAATCTCCCCCCAACTGGTTCTCCTAGAGGATCTGGAGGAGGTGGTGGGGGGGGTCCCCCACAAGTCAGGAGACCAAAGGGAGGGAGTCGGCAACTCCTCCGGGGGATTCTGGGACTTAGCAGGGGGAGTAGGGGTTCCTGATGCTGGATACCAGCATTTGGCCTGGCGTTTGGCAGGGCGTCTTTGGTCAGGTGTCTCTGTTGTTGAAGAAGAGGCTGTTTACTTTGTAACCCCCTTGGTACATGAAGCAGACGTTGTGGATGGATTTACCTCAGTCCTGCAATTCAGTGATAATATCCTTCCTTAGCATCACCTCCAAATAACACGGATCCAGGATGGAGGTTTGGACATCTTGTGCCAGGCCAGCAATCCTGAGCCACAAAGGTTGCCTAATGCAGACAGCAGTGGCTGTGGTGTGAGCAACTCCATCTACTGCATCATAAGTGGCCTGGAGGGCATGATGACAGAAGATTTTAGCCATTCTCACTGTCTTGGCAGTCTTATGCTCCTGGTTCTGGATAGCTTCCATCTTTGACTCAAGTGAGTCCAGGGAAGATTTCTGATAGGAAACCATATAAGCCACATAATTAAGGGACCTGAGGCACAAGTGGAGGAGGAATGGATCTTGCGACCAAAATTATCCTGCTGCTTAGATTCCTTATCAGGAGAAGACATGCTCAAATGTTAGGTTTAGAGGACTGGTCGTGGGCAGCTGTGATAACAACCAAGTCTGCATTAGAATGGCCAGTAAGATGTGTGACCCACATCTGGAAGTGGTAAACCGTGACTGCCTATTTTGAAACAGCCGGAATGGAGGAAGGCTGTTGCCAGATAGTGGATGTCAAGTCTTCATGGGGCCCAGTCCAAGGCAGTATGGGTATAGGAGCTGTGTCAGTCATGTCTAGATGTTCCGCAAGCCTTTTCTGCTTTGGATCCTGTTCCTGGATAGCCCAGCCATAGGCATTTTGTACAGTTATGAGGAGTTCTGCAAAGGAAGAGTCCTCCAGAGGGGACTTGGGGGACTCCTTTGGCTGGTGCTCCATAGATGCATGTGTACCAGTGCTGGAGGACAAGTCAGGGACAGAGTCCGAAGAGTGCCTGCTGGGGGTCTGAACCCTTTTTAGAGGAGTGTCCTGGGTTTTATCCCTGACCTGGTGTCTAGAGGATCCTTCTCTGGAAAGGTGGGAATCCACAGGAAGGCTTATCCAGGGGGTTGGAAAGGAGGTGGGAGTAGAGGCTGCCACTGGTTTCCAATAGTCAAGTTCCGAGGCTAGTTGAGTCCTGTCCTCCTGAATCAGGGTCTGAAACACTGCCTGGATATCAGCCTGAGGCTGTTGTGGAGGCAGAGGCTGAGGAGGAGGTGGTGGAGGAGAGGAGGAGGAGGAGTAGGCTGGTATAATGGATAGCCCAGCATCTGATATTGAGGGTATCCATGAGCCTGATAGGAGCAGGGAAAGCCAGAAGAAGCATACCCTTGATTAGACATACCTAAGCGTCTGGTACCCCGGTACATAATGGGGTTGATGACCAGGTGCTGGATACCCCGACGAAGGGTACATTGGGTATTGTAGGTGTGAATAGCCTGGAACATTGCCCATAGGTCCAGCTGGAGGCAGAGCTGAAGGCCCAGCAAGAGGTGAGGCCAAAGGCCTGGCAGGAGGTCCAGAAGGACCAGGCATTGGCCCTGTAGGGACATTCAAAGGGGCTGGCACTGGATCAGGCACAGGAATGTCCGGCACTAGAAGATTCTGTGCCTGGGGCCTGATAGAAGGCTTCTCAGCATTTGAGTAATGGCTGGAGTGCCAGATATACCCTGATCTGGTGAAGGGTCATATGGTGAAGGGTCACTTGGTGTTGGGGTGTGAGTAGAACCCGACGGAAGACCTGCCATCATCTGGAGAGCTGGAGTCCAAGATGGTGGAACCTGGTTGTCCAAGGGGCCTTGGGTTGAGGAGGTTCCAATGGAAGGTCCCCAGTGGGATTAACAATAGGCCCCATGGCCAATCAGGAAGAGACTGACCCGGCGAAGGAGGGGGAACCTCCAGATTAATGCCTACCTCTGGCTCTTGATCTTCAGGCTAGCCCGGAGGGTCTGGTTATGCCAGTGGGAGTGAGGAACCCTCAAAAGACTGTTGCATGTTCAGCAGCTGGCTCAACTTGATGTCAGGGGTATACTGGGACCCCAACAGGAGAGCCCCAGCTTTGCGGTCCCCAGAGGAACCGGTGAGTGACTTATCAGCCATGGCAGTGCAGACGTCAGAAGAGCTAACGTCTGACATATCGGCCTGGGCCATGCAGACGACAGCAGAGCTGGAGTCCAGTTTAGTGGCTGCGACTGTGCACTCCTCGGTGGGGCTGGGGAGCGACCTATAGACCTGGCTGCTGGTGATAGATCCTGAAGAAGATATGGGCCTAAGGAGCACAATAGGGGTTCCATCGTCCAAGAAGAGCCCCAACTGCACAGTGAGTAAAGCAGGCAGGGAGACTGTGGTCTAATCCACCAGAGTTTTAGGAGACCTGGCAGTAGGGCTACTTACTGAAGTGGAGGCCCCTCCAGTGTCAGTGGTGCCCAATGGTAACCGCCAAGTGGATGGAGACCTATCAGTGACTTATCAAGCACGACAGTGCAGATGTCAGAGGTGCTAACATCCGACATATCAGCCTGGGCCATGCAGACAACAGCGGAGCAGGAGTCCAGTTTACCAGCTGTAACCATGCACTCCTCAGTGGGGCTGGGGAGTGACTTATTGACCTGGCTGATGGCGATAGACCCTGAAGAAGATATGAGCCTAAGGAGCATAATAGGGGTATCATCATCCCAGAGGAGCCCTGACTGCACCATGAGTAAAGCAGGCAGGGAGGCCATGGTTTGATCCACTGGAGCAGTAGGAAACCTGGCTCTAGGGGTACTTACCAAAGTGGAGGCCCCTTTGGTGTCAGTGGTTCCGGATGATCAGCGCCAAGTGGATGGGGACCTATCTCGGTCTCGGTGCCTCTCCTTGGCATTGGAGAAGAAGGTTTTTCCCACAGATCTTGCAGCTCCTTTTCCATCAAAGCTAGGCACCTCTCCAGCAAGTGGGCTTCAAGCTTTTTCTGGTGCCTAATCCGTGTGGCCTGGTTGAAGGATTGGCAGGACGCACAATCCTTGACATGCTGTTAGGGGCCGTGGCAGATCATGCAGCGGGAATGCTCATCAACATGCAGGATCTAGGTGCCGCAGGGCTTGCACTTTTTCTTTTCGACACATCATCCAACCATTCATGTTCCTGAGTTGTACCTCTGACTATATCCCTTGCTGTAAATTTGTCACTGTTATTTATTTGCTTCTCCTTTCTTCTGTATATCCCTCAAAATCTCTGTATTAGACTTATTTATGTTAGACCTGTTTATACTGTGTTTTACTATGCAATTGTTTGACCTGGTGTTTTGCTCTCTTTCTATGCTAAACTGGACATTTGTGTAAATGGGCATTTTTGTGCACATACCTTTCAGTATAAAATAAAGATTGATTGATTAAAAACTGGACTGACAGACCTGAACCACAGCAGTTCTGTAAAAATCCAGATTGGCCATACCGGGTGCATCTTGCACAAATACTGCTGGTCCAGTCACTCTAGTTGCACTATTCAGTCTGACTTTTGCGTATCTGGTCCGCTCCTGGAAGTCTGTTTTTCAACCCTTCCTTGACATGATTGAAAACGGAACCGTCAGAACCAGACCAGTTAGATAAAAGCCAGACCAGATCATCTGGAGTGAGTGGATCAGCAATATTTGCACAAGCTGTGCCCAGTCCAGATTTTACAGAACTGGTCCAGGTCTGATGATCTGGTTATTATCCATACCCCACTGCATGTGGTTTATTGACATACTGTACAGATGGATGCAGAGTCTAACCCATTGAAGGCTGAAGTTTCAGAAAACCATTATGCTAAAAATACCAAGGCTCACTCCCCAACCCCCAAGTCAAACTTAGTTCTCTACCAAAATCATGCTTAAATATTGTTGTCTTTACATCCATTAAGCTTTTAATGCCATCATGCCTCTTCTACTGCCATAAGCTCCCCCATCCATGAAGTCCCATTCTGCTTGCAGCAGCCCCCCAAAGCAGGTAATTTCCAGGGAGCAGCTCTTTACACCACATCAACTAAATTACTGCTAAACTTCTTTTTAAACATTTTGTTGAGAAATTTTTGTTTTAGTATATCCATGGTCAGGAAAAATGAATTTGTAAAAGAAACCAAAGCCCCCATTTATCAGTTCATTTAATCACAATACAGCATGTTATGAACGGATCAGATTCTGTGTGTAACCTAAGTCAAACACAGATTAGACACACATGTCCACCTATTTGCAAGTGAAGCAAATGTGGTTACTATCATTCAGTTGTAAACACCTGTAGTCACAAATTGCAGGTTAAGAACATTTAGTAGAATATAAACAGTAGCCCCAACTGCCTGCCTGAGAAAATTAAGTTGGTGTATTATTTGGAAACAAGCAACACCGGGACTCTTGCTATGGAATGTCCTGCAAAGTAGCACACTGACTGTTGTTGATGGTGGTATCAAATGGCTTAATGAGGTGTTCATAGGAGCTTAGGGGCACAGCAGAGCTTATTTGTTATGCAGAAAGCTCCAGGAAGTGTTTAACCCATTCTAGTTCCAATAGCTTTCTATGATGTCTGTACTATCCATAGGTAATCTGACACAGAATGGCTGCCAGAAGATAATGAGTTAACTTTCTGTGGGCTCAATTAACTCCTCAAGCCAGAGGGAAAATAGTGCTCTACAACTTCCTATACACACACAGGCAGCGTAGTAATGAGGCTTCAGTGGAGGAATCTTTTTTTTAACACTGTATCATGTTGTTTGGTAGCAAAAATGACATCAGCCCTTTTCTGAATGCAAAACGCCTGCTGGGCTACACCCACAGTAGTAAAAAGGGTGTCTTTAAGCATGCATGGGATATAAGTAGGGGTGTATAAGAAAACAGGCAGGGAGGAGGGAAGGTCATCAGAGACCAATTAGGGTCTGTGGAGACAGAATAGGCAGGGAACATCTGAATGGATTAAGTGGTCCATTTCTGCCAACACATTCTGTTTCCATGCCCTTTTGGGCTCCTGTTTGAAACATAGAAACATAGAATCTGTCGGCAGATAAGGACTTGATGGCCCACCTAGTCTGCTCTATTTTCCATACCTATAGTGTCGCTGCAGATCCTACGTGGTCTCCTGTCACTCCCTGCCACCGCTAAGATCCCTCTGTGTCTATCCATGCATTCTTGAATCCTGTCACCATTTCCGCCACCACCACCTCCACTGCTAAGCTGTTCCATGTGTCCACCACTCTCTCTGTGAAGAAGTACTTCCTCACATTTTCTCTGTGCCTCCTCCCTTCTAACCTCGTAGCATGACCCCTTGTTCCTGAGCATCTTTTTCTGTGCAAAATGCTTTCCCCCGTACCTTGTTTTTGCCTGTGAGATATTTGAATGTCTCTATCATTTCAACCCTTTCCCTCCTTTCCTCCAGGGAGTACATGTTAAGTTCCTTGAGCCTTGCGCCATAGGGCTTTTGATACAGGCTATGCACCAGTTTGGTTGCCCTCCTTTTTACTGCCTCCACCTTCTCTATGTCTTACAGAGGTGGAGCATCCAGAACTTTACACAGTACTCAAGGTGTGGTCTAACCAGTGATCTGTATAGGGGTATTATTACCTCCCTCCTTCTGCTGGGGATTCCCCTTCCTATGAAACCCAGCTTCCTTCCAGCCTTCCCCACTGCTTTGTCTCACTGCTTTGTTACCTTCTGAAAATCAGAAATAATCACCCCCAGGTCCCTTTCCTGCTTTGTAACTGATAAAACCTCACCTCCCATTTGGTATGTTGCCCCTGGGTTCTTATGACCCAAGTACATTATTTTGCACTTCTTTGCATTAAAACTCAGCTGCCAGTCCGGCCCGCCAGTGCAGCTGTTGGATTTTCGTCATGACGCCAGCGTCTGGTTCTGGAAACGAAGCCTGGGAACTGGAGGGCCAGCCGGGGGAGGAGGTCTGAGCATCCTATGAACAGCTTCTCTGGGGGAGGGGGTACCTGAACGGTGCTTGGGTGACCCTGAGTGGAGGCCGAGGTACAGCAGGCAGGGACTAAGAGGTAGAGCATGCGGACGTCGATGCTTATAGTGCCTTGATGTCATGGGCACACAGCACTTCCAGAAAGCCAGGGAAAAACACCCACTGCCTCCCAGTAGATGGAGTGCCAAGGTCCCAACCCTCAATGCCCCTGCCACATCTGGAGACAGCATCCCGATGAAATTAAAGACATTTTGGGGTGAAAGGGCCCTCACCCCATACCTGCCTGGGGGGTATAACCACGGCTCCATGGGGGATGGACTGCTCCAGATGGTGGACAGGTGAGCAAGGGCGTAACAGACCAACAAGGCGACTCCCGAAGAATGGGAGAGTGGAGGTCAGAAGGAGGGGAAAAAAAAAACCTCAGCTGCCAAGCCATTAACCATTCTTCCAACTTTTCTAGATCACTTCTCATTTTTTCCACTCCTCCTGGTGTGTCTACTCCGTTGCAGAGTTTTGTGTCATCTGCGAACAGGCATACTTTCCCTTCCAGCCCTTCTGCACTGTCACTGATGAAGATATTAAAGAAGAACGGCCCTAGTATTGATCCCTATGGTATTCCACTGGTCACTTTGCCTACTCCAGAATGACTGCCATTTACTACCACCCTCTGGCTCCTATTGCCAAACCAATTTCCACCCATTTTACTACCTTAGGACTTACTCCTAGGCTTTCCAGCCTGTTTAACAGCCTTCTATGTGGAACTGTGTTGAAGGCATTGCTGAAATCCAGGAAGGCCACGTCCACTGCTCCACCTTGATCCACTTTGCTGGTCACCTAATCAAAGAACTTGATCAGATTTGTCTGGCAGAACCTTTCCCCTGTGAACCCATGCTGCCTGTGATCCTGCAGGTTATTGGTAACTAGGTATTCCCCAATACTTTCCTTTAATAGTGTTTCCATTACCTAGCTTACCACCAACGTCAGGCTGACTGGCTTGTAATTTCCTGCCTCCTCCCTATTTCCACTTTTGTGGAGTGGGACTACATCTTCCCTCTTCCAGTCCCCTGGTGCCTCCACTGTTTTTAATGACATGTTGAAAAGGGCTATCAGAGGTGCAACTAGCTCCTCTTTCAGTTCCCTCTGTATCTTGGGGTGCACCCCATCTGGCCCCATTGCTTTTCTGCTTTTACCTTTGATAGTTCCCTAAGCACTGTTTCTTCTTTAAATGGTTTTGTGTCCATTTTCTGTTCCTTTATACCCTTGCCCTGTATTCTTGGACCATTTCCTTCCCCCTCCTCTGTAAATACTGAACAGAAATAGTTGTTTAATAAATCTGCTGTTTGGTGGTCCTCTTCCACACTGCACCTTCCTTCCCCTTTCAGTCTTACTATCCCCTCCTTGTCCTTTCTTTTTCACTTATGTATCTAAACAATGTTTTATGTCCCTTTGTCACTGACTGGGCAATTACATAGATACACAGACAGTGTCGGCAGATAAGGGCCTATGGCCGACCCAGTCTGCCCATTTGAGCTTGTAAGTTCAGTTTGTTTTCTTAGAAGTCTGTTGCCCCTTACTCCTGACCTCCATAATTCCTTTATGTCTATCCCATGCATTCTTAAATCCCATGATTGTTTCAGCCCCCTCCACTTCCTCTGGCAGGGTGTTCCACTTGTCCACCACCCATTCTGTGAAGAAATTCTTTCTCATGTTTCCTCTGAATCGTCCTCCCTCCAACTTCATCCCATGCCCTCTAGTCCTGGAACATCTTTTTCACTTAAAAATAGTGTTTTCCTGCACCCTGTTCCTCCCTGTAAGATACTTATATGTCTCTATCATATCCCCTCTCTCCCTCCTCTCCTCCAGGGAGTACATGTTCAGTTCCTTCAACCTGTCTTCATAGGACTTGTGATGCAATCCATGCTTCTTTCCTCTCTCTGTACCCTTGCACTTCTAACTGCCTTCCCTGCCTCGCTTTGTTTCTCTTAGTAAGCCTCACTACCCCCCTCCTTCTGTGTTTTCTTGTGCATTCTAAATGCCTTTTTTTTGCTCTTACCTTTTCTGCTACTTCCTTAGAGAACCATAGTGGTCTCGCTTTTCTCTTGCCCTTGTTCACCTGCCTTACTCAGAGGCTTGTAGCTTGCCTAATTCCCTTTTTATTTTTGCTCACCTTTTCTCGACTCCCCCCAGTTTTCCTATTCTCACCAGGGCTTCCCTCAGGCTTTCTCTCATTTTCTTAAAATCTGCACTCCTGAAGTCCAGGACCCTCACCCTTGTGTGATTCTATTCTGATCCAGTCCTTACCTCAAACTACACTGTACAGTGGTCACTGTTTCCCAGGTGGTCCCCCACTCTGACGTCAATCACACTGTCCCCGTTTGACAGTACTAAGTCCAGAAGTGCCCCTTCCATGGATCCACCACCCATTCTGTGAAAAAATACTTTCTCACATTACCCTTAAGTCTACCCCCCTCTATTTTCATATCATGGCCCCTTAGTATTGAACATCTTTTTTTTTTTGAAAGATGCTACCCTATTGTACCTTATTTACACCCTTGAGGTATTTAAACATTTCTATCATATCCCCCTCTCTCTTCTCTCTCCTCTCTCCTCCAGGGAATACATATTGAGATTTTCCAGTCTCTCCTCACATGACTTTTGGTGAAGCCCCAGCACCATTTTTGTTGCCCTTCTCTGAACTGCTTCTACTCTGTCTATGTCCTTCCGGAGATGCGGCCTCCAGAATTGGACACAGTTCTCTAGATGAGGTCTCACCAGTGTTCTATATAGTGGCATCACCACCTCCTTCCTTCCTTCTACTGGAGATACCTCTCCCTATGCACCCCGACATTCCACTGGCTCTCCTCACAGCCTTCTCAGATTGTTTGATAACATTTAGATCATCAGATATGATTACTCCCAGGTCCCTTTCCTGTTTGGTGGCCATCAGTACCTCCCCCCATGTTCTCCTCCCCCGCATTTCTGTGCCCCAAGTGCATGATCCTGCACTTGTTTGCATTGAATCTTAGCGACTACACCCTTGGCCACTCCTCAAGCTTGCTTAGGTACCTTCTCATTTTTTCTACCCCTCCTGGAGTGTCAAGCCTGTTGCAGATCTTCGTGTCATCTGCAAAGAGACATACCTTCCCTTCCAGCCCCTCTGCAATGTCGCTTATGAAGGCATTAAAGAGGACTGGTCCAAGCACTGATCCCTGCGGGACCCCGCTGGTCACCCTCCTCTCTTTGGATTGAATGCCACTCACCTCCACCCTCTGTGTCCTATTGCTCAGCCAATTTTTGACCAGGTTTACTACCCTGACACCCACTCACAGGCTGCCCAGCTTGTTTACCAGCCTCCTATGTGGGAGGGTGTTGAAGGCCTTGTTGAAATCCAGGTAGGCCACATCCACCTCCCCCCCGATCCACCTCCCTAGTTACCCAGTCAAAGAAATCTATTAGATTTGTTTGACAAGATCTTCCTGCTGTGAATCCATACTGCCTCGGATCCTGTGCTCCACTGGATTTGAGATAATCACAAACCTTTCTTTTAGTAGTGATTCCATTAGTTTCCCACCAGTGAGGTCAGGCTGACTGGCCTGTAATTGCCAGCCTCCTCCCTGCTCCCACTTTTGTGGAGACGGACTAAATTCACCCTCCTCCAGTCCTTTGGTACAACACCTGTTTCCAGTGAACTGTTGAACAGGGCTGTCAGTGGTGCTGTCAGCACCTCCCTGAATTCTCTTAATACTCTGGTATGTATCCAGTCTGGTCCCATTGCCTTGTCCACTTTCAGATTAGCGAGTTCCTTTAAGACTGTATCCTCCTTAAATGGACTGGTGTCCACCATTCTCCCAGTGGTGCTCCCATCGCCTAACTTTGGTCCCTCCCTTTCCCTTCCTCTGTTAATACTGAACAAAAATACTTGTTCAGGATTTCTGCTTTTCCAGGTCCCCCTCTGCACACTTCCTTCCTTCTCTTTTTAGTCTCACAATCCCACACTTAGTCTTTTTTCTTTCACTAACGTACCTGAAAAAGTTCTTGGCCCCTTTTGCTATTGCTTGGGCTATTTTTTCTTCTGTTTGCATCACTGTGCTCATGACTGCTTTCCCTGCCTCCCTCTGCTTTTACTGATACAGTTCCCTGTCTTCTTCCTTCTGTGTTTCCTTGTACCTCCTGAATGCCACCCCTTTTTGCCCTCACCTTCTCAGCCACTTCCTTTGAGAACCATAATGTTTTTTTCTTTCTCTTTGTTTTGCTTACTTGCCTAATGCAATGGCTTGTTGCCTCCACTATGGCTCCCTTAAGATTCTCCCATTGTTCCTCCAGTCTCCTCTTCTCTCCTTCCCTGCCAGTTGTTTCCTTTTTGACTATGAGTAATATTAATGTCATACTTAAGGCCTATTATTTCTCTGCAAAGTGTAAGGTTTGTGCCTTCAGTTTCTAAATAAAGTTTTTCTTTGGTTTTCAGAATCCTCTCGAGATTAAGCAGTTCAGCTTCCCTGAGTTTTTTCTTATGAGAAGAAAACAAAATCATTCTACCCCTAATAAATGCCTTAAAAGAGTCCCAAAGAATAGACTCCATGACTTCAATATTGTTGTTTAATTCAAAAAAGAATTTTATCTCAGTGCTAAGCCAAGTAATAAATTCAGCCTTATTAAGCAAACTGCAATTGAATTTCCAGCTTCTTTCTGTGGAATAACCAAGACCTAAACTAATACCCATGGACACTGGAGTGTGGTCAGAAATTATAATGTTACCTATGTTGCTAGTGGCCAAGCCCGATATAAGTGTTTCAGAAATGAAAATGTAATCAAGTCTGCTGAAGGAGATATGCCTGGGAGAATGACAGGTTTAGCCTTTGTCTTTTGGGTGGCAAGTCCTCCATGTATTGACCTGACCAAACTCACTACAAAGCTTACTAAATACATTGGAAGGGGTAGAATGAATTGTAAGGCCCAGATAGCGTCTATCTATAAAAGCATCAGCTACAGAATTCATGTCACCAGCAATTATCATTTCCTCAGAAGTATTACTAGCAATGGTACTTACCAAAGAGGCAAAAAAATTGGATTGGTTACTATTAGAGGTGTACACATTAACCAGTGATAACTTTCTATCCTCAATTCTAACCTGGATAATAATGTACCTTCCTTCTGGGTCAGTAATAGTAGAGTCAACAATAACATTCACATTTTTGTGAAACAATATAGAGACACCTCTGCATTTTGAATTAAAAGACCTCCCATGAACCAAGCCTACCCATGACCTTTTAAGTTAGGCAGTTTCTGCAGGAGAGAGGTGAGTCTCCTGCAGAAAAGCAGTATCTGTTTTCATGGATTTGAGAGAAGTGAGAACTTCTGTCCTCTACTTTTTTCTGTATTTATTGACACATTACCTGCGCAGCTATGATCTGCAAGACTATTATATGCAGATGACCTGATAATTTGTAATGGCATTGATAATGTAGTTGCACTTTCTTGATCGTATAATTAAATATTTATTGGTTTACAAACTTATAATAAATATTTGCAAATCGAAAGATGTGCTGTTTGGCTCAAGAAACAAGGGCCAAATGCCAAATAGGCAAGGGCCGGGCGGTTGACATTCAGTACTTGGATTTCAGTGAAGACTTCGACTTGGTACCCCACAAGAAGTTGATCAGGAAGTTGAAGGACCTAGGAGTGGGAAGCAGATTAACAAGGCAGGAGGTAAACCGGCTTGAGGTAGGACACAAAATGTGGTGGTGGTGGGGGATCTCTCAGGGATGAAGGAGGTAACCAGTCGGGTCCCACATGGGTCAGTGCTTGACCTAGTGTTGTTTAATGTATTCATGAATGACATTGGGGGCAGCATTAAAGACAAAATCTGCCTCTTTGTGGATGACTCCAAGTTTTGTGGGAGGATGGACACAGATGAAGTGATCAAACAGAGAAGCGGTGCACTTCAGGGAATGAAAGGAGACGGTGTGAAGCAAGGTGGCCAGCCTATGCAAACACAAGAGAGAACCTCTGCACTCATCCAGTCAAATAATGCTAGGCAAAATTTTTGATTTAGAAAAATACTTATTCGAGCACCATGGAGTTCCAACTAGTAACCTAATGCCATGCTGCTTCAACCCAACAGGGCTTTCGTCAGGGGGTGGGTCCAGCAGGAACAGACATTGCACCATTTTTAAAGTGAACATTTAAAGTGATACACACATATCACAAAAGAATTCAATGCAAAATATGCTTCGTACCCCAAACCTAAGAAAGTGAACACAAGTGAACAATAAATAAGATACAAAAATTGGTCAAATATGAAAAATGGTACACATTACTGAGCAGAGACAAGTACCAATATTCAAGAAAGGCAACTGACACATCAATAAATTCAAATCTTAAGCTGCAAATGCAAGTAATTAAATATGACTGTCACTGGCAAAAGGCTACTTGTAAATAAAAATATTATTATATCAAAGAGAGTAAATAATAAGGGAAAAGTCAGAAGGTTACAGGCAATGGACAGACAAAGGGGACGGGGGGGTGCCTTTCTTGAATATTGGTACTTGTCTTTGCTCAGTAATGTGTACCATTTTTTTGTATTTGACCAATTTTTGTATCTTATTTACTGTTCACTTGTGTTCAGTTTCTTAAGTTTGGGGTATGAAACATATTTTGAATTGAATTAATTAGCGATATGTGTATATCACTTTAAATGTTCACTTTAAAAATGGTGTAATGTCTGTTCCTACTGGACCCACCCCCCTGATGATGGCCCTGTTAGGTTAAAGCACCAGGGCATTAGGTTACTTGTTGGAACTCCATGGTACTGGAATACATATCTTTTTAAATCACGTTTTTGCCTAGCACTGATGAAGGGATACAGGGCCTAAAAGAAGACCTAGCAAAGCTGGAAATGTGGCCTGCAATATGACAGCTTGGGTTCAATGGGAATGCAAGGTCATGCACATGGGAGGAAAAACCCAAGGGCTGAATACAGTCTTGGGTGGGGGGGGGGAATCAAGGTCACTGAATTGGAGGAGGAAAAGTACTTGGAGATAGCCCTCACCAGCAACCTTAAGCAGGCTATACAGTGGAGAAAGGCAGCAACCAAGGCAAACAGAATGCTGGGCTGTATTGTGAGTGGGTTTACGAGCAGAAGGGAGGAGGTTATACTGCCACTGCACACATCGTTGGTGTGACTGCACCTACAGTACAGTGTGCAATACTGGAACCCCTACCTGAAAAAGGATATCAACCAGCTTGAGGCAGTTCAATGGAGGGCAAGAAAGATGGTTGAGGGACAGTTGGGCAGGGAATTTGAGGACAGGCTGAAAGAACTCAACATGCAGTCTCTTGATGAGTGGTAGGAGAGAGGGGACACATTTGAAACCTTCAAGCACCTGAAAGGTATAAACAAGATGGATATTGGGTAGGGTACCTCCTTTGTCTCAGTGGGAACAGGACCACAAAGGGGCTCTGTTATAAGCTGGAGGGGGGAAGGTTCAAGAAGGAGGTTGGGAGATACTTCTTTACAAAGCGGGTGGTTTCGCGGTGGAATGAACTCCCATATGAGGTTGTCACTCAAAAAATGGGTGGGAGGGGGTAAAGAGAGGGTGGGACAGGGTGAAGTGGAGGGTTAGGGTTGCCAGGGAGGAGGGTCGGGCCCACTGTACTTTCTAGATCAATGGGTCCGCAATTGAGCAGACTCAATAGACCACTCCTGCTGGTTATTTCACATTTTGTTATTAATTAGGAGCCCCTTTTTGCCAATCCTGGGCCACATAGCTGTTCTTAAACTTGTCTCTCACCTTCTGCTGTCCCAACAGAGGTCCTGCACTGTGATTTTTTTTACCTTTTTATTTGTTTAATTTTCAAATAAACTTGACATATATTACCATATGAGAAACAAAGCCATGGCAGTAATTGGTACAATAGGATCTAAACACCCTTAATACATAGTAATAGATCATATCTCTCACATTTTGGTACATCATTTAGGGGAAAAAAACTGATATATCCACCCTCAAATAACTTATTCCCCCTTCAGCTGCATTGTAAGCCCAGGAGTAGCAAGTCTAACACTTAGAGATTTTAAGATAAATCATTCTGAAGTTCTAACCCCACAATGAGGGTTTAGTAGTCTTGCACTGCCTAAGGTCTTTTCTGCTTCATAAGTTAAACTAGCAGCCTGAAATAATTTCATCATGACTACTTTGATCTATCCTTGCCTCTCCCATAACCAGCATCTTAAACATAAAAACAAAAACTGTAACATTAGTACTTACTAAACGGTTATGCATGAACTCAAATGTGTAGTACAGTTCCACATCGGTGGTCTGACACACCAAAATAACGAGCTTGCCCAGCTGATCAATTCTTGCAGCCTGCCTACTACCCTGACATTCGTAATAGGGGGTCAAACTAATTTACCCGCAATTTAAAATAGCAATATTTAACCAAAGAGCATTAGACAATGCCCCCATCCCTCAACTAAAAAAAAAAAAAAGAAAAAAATCAGAACACAGTTAGGATGCAGGCAGTTATAGTGAAACTAACAGTCCACACTGAGTCCAAAGTTCATCTAGTTGCCCCCCACAGTATGAGACATCCAATTTCTGCTGTCTTCTTGTTTCTGCCAGGGCCTTCTATACCCATTTACCCACATCAGCTGGATCAGATCAGTAATAATGCACACTTTCGCTTCAAAGACCACATGAAGTTGATCGGGAATTAAAATGCCACGTGGGATGGATGCTTCTCTCAAGATCTTCCAAATGCTGTCAAATCTCTTTTCTCTGGTGGTTGGAACTGACATCAGGGAAAAGGTGAAGCACTTGTCCTTCGTATAATAAAGGCCCTTATGTTTTACCAGACTAAGCAGTATATCTTGAGTGCCCACCCCATCCAAGAGAAACAGCACAGTCCTTGGAAAGTTCCCTGAGGCTGTCTCCCACTAGGTTTAATCCTGTATGCCTTCTGC
The DNA here is from genome assembly GCA_016271365.2 of Neoceratodus forsteri. Lineage (NCBI taxonomy): Eukaryota > Metazoa > Chordata > Ceratodontiformes > Ceratodontidae > Neoceratodus > Neoceratodus forsteri. Next base: position 456,111,628 of record CM057453.1, on the reverse strand, counting down.
AGTGTGAAGGTGCCACATTCAGAGTCCTCTAATAACTTAGCAGCTAGCCAGTCCTTCGTGAACGTGCTTAAGTGATACTCCTGTTCTTCAGCCAACCCCAAGAGATGGAAATCTGTGTTTCATGCCTGATTTTCCACTGTCTCCAGTCCTGTCAGGGTACATAAGCAAAAAGAGAAAGACAAGGGGATGGACTGTGTGAAATGAGGCCCTTGTGAGATTAAGAAGGGCATGGGAGGTTGTGCAGAGGAGGATCAGGAAAATGCAGGTATCCTGAACAGATACTTCTGTTCAGTCTTCACAGTAGAAAGAGAGGGGGACGGACCACATAGAAGCAGCAGAAACACTGGGGGGTGGGAAGTGGACAGAAGTCTATTCACAGGGAAAGAGTCCTGAGAAGACTTGCAAATCTAAAAGTGGATAAGGCTACGGAGCTGGAAGAGGTACATCCAAGGGTGCTGATGCAGGTACTGGCTGCACCTCTGACTGTCCTGTTCAACAACTCACTGGAAACATGAGTAGTTCCAGAGGACAGGAGGAGGGCAGATGTATTCCTGCTTCCTAAAAACAGCAGCATGGAGGAGGCTGGCAACCCTGAGCCAGTTAGTTTAACGTCAGTAGTGGGGAAGTTAATGGAAACATTATTGAAAGAAAAGCTAGTGGAATATCTTAAATCCAGTGGGTTGCAAGACCTAAAGCAGCATGGATTCGGGGTTGGGGGGGGGCATGTCAGACAAACCTGAATAATTTCTTTGACTGGATGACCAGGAAAATAGATCAGAGTGGGGCCACTGGAGGTGGCCTACTTAGACTTCAGCAAGGCCTTCAACACTGTACCACATAAAAGGATTATAAGGAAATTGGGCAGTTTGGGGGTGGGACCCAAGGTGGAAAACTGCGTACAGAACTGGTTGATGGATAGGTGACAGAAGGTGGTGTTAAATGGCACTCACTCTAATGAGGGGAATATGACCAGCAGGGAACCTCAGTGCTCAGTGCTGGGACCAGTCCTCTTCAATGTTTTCGTAGGTGACATTAGAGAAGATCTGGAAGGTAAGGTACCCCTCTTTGCAGAGGGCACCAAGATCTGCAATGGGAAAGATACTCCAGCGGAGGTGGAGAGAATGACTAGGGGCCTCAGAAAGCTCAAGGAGTGGTCAAGGGTATGGCAGCTGGGTCTTACTGTAAAAAAAGTGCAAAATCATGCACCTAGGGTACAGAAACCCAGAGGTCATCTATAAAATGGGGGGAGAGGTGTTCATTTTTACAGAGCAGGAAAGGGACTTTGGGGTTATCATATCTGACGACATCAAGGTGGCAGGGCAGTGTGACAAGGCAGTAGACAAGGCCAGGGGGTTGCTGGGGTGTAAAGGGAGGGGAGTCACCAACAGAAGGAGAAAGGTAGTGCTATCACTGTATTGATTATTGGCGAGACCCCACCTGGAGTATTGTGTCCAGTTCTGGAAACCATATCTCAGGAGGGACATTGACAGAGTAGAGGCTGTCCAAAGGACTGCAACTAAAATGATGCAAGGGTTGCATCATAAGCCCAATGACAAGAGACGTGAGGATCTCAATATGTACACCCTGGAAAAGAGATGGGGGGACATGATAGATACCTATAAGTACCTCACGGGGTGAACAATGGAGAAGAAGAAGAATCAGCATTTATATAGCACTTTTTCATACACAGTATCCCAAAGTGCTTTACAAGTAATACTAGACTGGTAGTGAAGTGACTGAATGTGTGGTGGCAGCCATATCACACATCATCACCCACACACAGCCTGGATAATTGCATGAACCGGTTTATGGGGACGGGGAATGTTGGCCATGACACCGGGAATATTCCCTGCTCTTTGTGAAGAATACCCTAGGTTCTTTTACTTCCACCTGGACACCCACCAGGACAACACCAGGATGGGCAGAAGGGACCTCGGTTTAACGTCTCATCCAAAGGATGGCACACCCCAGCAGTACAGCACCCCCCAATACTGCACTCGGATGCCAGCGATTTTTAGGTGCAAGTCCAATCCTGGTTTGGGACGAGAACCCACAACCTTCTGGTCCAGAGGCAGATGTGCTACCAACTGAGCCACACTCCATGTACAGGAGTGGAGTATTTTTCAGAACAGAAGGTGCACCAGCACAAGAGGGCATGCAATGAAGCTTGAAGGGGTGAAATTTAGGGAGGATGTGAGAAAGTACTTCTTCACTGAAAGAGTGCTGGATGCCTGGAACAGTCTTCCAGCAGAGGTATTTATTTATTTATTAGCTTTTGATGACTGGGTAAGTGCACTAGGCAACGAAACCTGCCTATATTCAGGCACGACCTGGGAGAGTACAGTTACAGTAATGCATCAAAGACAACAATGACAACAATGAGGTACAAAGGCAAAGATAACTATCAGGACAAACTACTCAAATGACATGAAAAAAACAGCGTAAGAATAACATAAGAATACTCCAGGTTACAGCAGTCATACAATTGTTGCAAACATTATTCAATTAAGCAGTCACTAGTCCTAAATAGTGATAACAGGAGACAAGTGGGCACACATACACAGAAGAAGTACAGAAAGGGCAAGAGAGCAGCTATAGGGCAGGCAGCGAGCCACTCAAATCTTCAAGTGCAGTCACAGTAGCCAGGGGTATTAAGGTGGGGAAAAAGAACATGCTTGAAAGCTAGGTGAAATGAAGAGTTCCTTACATGAGGGGGAAGTGAGTTCCAGAAATATGGGGCAAAATATGAGAAAGCCTGCTCACCCATTTTAGTGAAGCAAGGCTGAACAGCAAGCAAGGGGAAGGTGGAGTACCTGAGGGCACGAGAGTGAGACACAGGGGTAAGCATGGCACCCAGAGCTGCAGGACGAGGTGTTCTGGTTAAAGAGTCAACAAAACAACCAAGTGTTTATGATCTAAGGATATTGGGAGGCAATCAATTCAAGGCAGAGTAAAGTCGGCAGTGGTGGGTCAGATGTGGAGCTGATGAGGCAAATCTGCAGATGTTGTTGTACGTAATGTCCCATTTATGGAGTACCACAGTATTGGCATGAGAAAGGACTGGGAGAGCATATAGCAGTTGTGGAAGTAACACACCTCTCGCAACAGCAATCCTAGCGGCCGGAGTAAGTGAGTGGCGCACTCTTTGGCTGCACCAATCTTAGAGTTAACTGAGCGACAGACCTCATTGACATGAGCAGCAAAATCCAGAGCCAGGTCAAGCGTTACCCCAAGGTATTTGGAAGATCATGTGTTAGAGACTGGAGACCCATCACAGTCACAGACCAGAAGCTTAGGGGCCACAGTCGATGCCTATCTAGAGGACCCAAAAAGCATGGCCTGGGTCTTAGATAGGTTCAAGATTTGGAAATTGGAGGAGAACCAAGATTGGAGGCACTGAAAGGCAGGCGATAATTGTTGGTTAAGGTCGGTTATGGACTTAGAGGCAGAGTAAAGTACCAAGTCATCCACGTACATGATAGTATTACAGAGTGGGGAAGGGTTGGGGATATCATTAATAAAAAGAGAAAAGAGTAGGGGTCCGAGGATTGAACCCTGAGGGACACCTGAGTTGACTGGGGCAGGGGCAGACAGAACCTTACAGAAGGAGACAGTCTGAGAGCGATTTTCAAGATAGCTAGTGAACCAGGATAGGGTGGAGTCAGAGGCCCCAAGTGATTGCAGTTTGTTCAGTAGTAGAGGGTGATGTACCATGTCAAATGCTTTGAAGAGATCGACAAACATGGCTCCAGTGAGTAAGCCTTTGTCCATATTGCATTTTACATAACTGGTGAAGTGGGTAAGAGCAGTAGTAGTGCTGTGCCCAGCCCTAAGGCCATATTGTAGAGGGGATTGAAGGTTAGAGTGGAGTAGGTGCTGAGAGACCTGCCGATGCACAACTTTTTCCAGCAGCTTACTGAGCATAGGCAGAAGTGAAATGGGATGATAGTTGACATGATTTTGGCATCCCCTTTCTTAAACACCAGTATGGTTCTGGCAGCTTTCCAGGCTGAAGAAACAGAGGCTGTGTAGATTGAGAGACTGAAAAGCCTGGTAACTGGTTCGGCAAGACGAGAGGCGAACTGTCTAATGATCCTTGGATCAATACCATCAAGACCTGCACTGCCATGAGCAGGAATAATCATAAGTAACTTAAGGACTTCCTGGCACGTAACTGGGGCCAGCATGAGAGTGGTGGGAGCAGTCGTAGTGGGGTTGGGGGTCAAGGGGAATAACAGGGGAAGAGGGGGTAGGAGTGGGGGAGGGAAGAGTGGAAAAGAGGGCATTGAAGGCACTAGCTATAGTGAGAGGATTATTACAGCGGATATAATTTACGAGCATATCATTTGGAGTCAGAGTCTTAATATTCCCAAGAATTTCCTTAATTTGAGACCAGTAGCGTTTTGAGTTAGAGGCAGAGTCACTGAGCAGGTTTCGGTAGTACATACTCTTGGTGAAGCGAATCTCTGTATTTGGAGCAAAACCAGTGGAGGGCTTCAAGCATGCCTGGGATAGGCACAAATGAATCTTAGTAGGAAATGGGCAGGAGTAGCAAGATCAGGTGGGGTCTGTGGGGACAGTATGGGCAGGGACAAACTGGGCAGACTGGGTGGGCTGAGTGGTCCTTATCTGTCTTATCTGCCAACAAATTTTATGTTTCTGTTTCTATGCTGATTGTCCTTTTTAAGTAGTGCTGTGGTTTTTCTAAACTTCAGCTTAAGGAAGAACACAACTGCTTGCTTGGGAAGGTCTCAGCTTAGCATACTGTATCCCTAATTCCCATCTGACAGGATGTGCTGATTGGACAATATTGAGATGCTCGTTAGTTATGCTAACACCTCGCTCCAAAGATCATTGGAGAGTAGTGATACAAATCATTTGATGACAGTAAGACTAATATTTTTTCAACACCAGCTGACGTTGTGTAACCAGCACATGCTTTCTGTTTTGTCTTTGTCCAATTTAAATAGAATAAAACATCTGTATTACAGTAGGGTTTAGGCATTGATAATATTCCTGCGTGCTGCTTCCCGGAACTCGGAACATGACAGCTTGAATATTTATGTGCGCTGAACTCCAACTCGCATCCTGACAGTTCTGAAAAAAGAACTTTGCAAAGGTTGGTACTTGATTTCTGAAATTACTACTCAGGAGAAGCGGCTGTACAAGTATATTAATTAAAGATTAATGTAGGGCTTATGGAAGGCCATCTGCCAATCATAATACTCAATTTACAAGACCCTTTTTATAATTATTATTAAAAATCATGACATTATTCATAGCCAGTCAGGATTGTTTGTTTCTAAACATTCCAGGATCTCTTCTAATGAAAAAGGTTGCCTTATGAAAACAGTTCTAAACTTGACATTCTAATTTCAGTTGGCTTAGTCCATCTCTACTCTTGTTTTTTTTTCTAATTTTCTGTAAAATAAAACATTTTGAGTTTAGCTTTGAGCTCCATTTTTAATAGAAATCTTCAACATAGTTTATAATATGCTTACATGTACAGTTCCTGCATCTCTGATGGTTATTAAAGTTTCTTCTCAAGTCCCAGTACTGCTCAACTGTGCTTTGCAGCTGTCTCACCCAATGGACTCAAGAATGCACTCTTATTACCATAAGAGACACAGTAACTGTACACATAAACATATGTAATAAAGATGCTCAAACAATGGAAGTTTGTCTATGGTTTTATATTGTTTGCATGATTCATTAATATTTGTGTTGTGTAGAAAATGTCATTTTGTGTTTTAATATTAGTATATGTGATAAAAGGAACTATAGGTTTATGCAAAAGTTTGGACACTATAGTTTTCCAACTGAGATCCTGTAACCTAAGCACAGAGTAAGCCACCAACCCAGGTTGAGCTTACCTTTGGGGCTACAGCCCCACTAGGTGTCCTCTTCTGCCTCTGGTCCCCCGAACTACTGAATCAGGACTGGAGGGCTGTATCAGTGGTCCTGGGTGGTATTCAGGCTTGAGCACCCACTGAAGCTCTGCAGCTGTGGCCGCCAGCAATCCTCTGGTTCTGGGTCCTGCAGGTAAAGGGGGCTGAGCTCTGACAGGGTTTCCATGCCTCCAGGCACTTGGGGAGTCAGTTTACTGGTCTGGGGAGCTGCTGTGACGCGGATCAGAGAAAATGTAAATAAACAAGATGGCAACCATGCGCCGTTTGTGCAGCACGGCCGTCAGGGACAGAAATGTTTAAAGGAGCCATGGATCCATTGACTAGTGCAGTGGTAAAAGGTGTGGGGGGGGCAGCATATTTTGGGAGCCCCGGTGGGCAAATGGGGGTTCCCACAAAACAATCAAAGGGTGTCCACAAAATATTCATAGGGTGTCCTGGCTACCACTAGCTAAGCGGAGCCTTGACAAATAATTGTTAGCCCCTGAATGGGCTTATAGTCAAAGTTATCAGGGCAAGTAATTTGGCATCATAAAATAAATAAATAACTATGGCAGCCACCTTAGAGTTCCTGGCAGCAAGGAGAGCTGGGAAAAGTGTCAGAGGGCAACCACAGTGTCCGGGAAATGTACAGTCAATCAGGAAGGGACTTGGAAATATGCTATAAAAAGAGACTGTTTGCCCTCCAAAAGAGGAGATTCAGCTGAGATTCCAGATGATACAGAGAGTGAGGGAGAGCAGAAGAGCCTGTGTGGGCTGTTCGCCCAAAGTCCTGCTTTACCAGTTCAATGGCCTTTCTGGCCCTGCCTATCAGTAGGCAGAGTATGTGACAGCAGATGCTGCTACAGGGGAAAGGTGTGAGTTGCTGAACCAGTTTCCAAAAGCAAGATTTGAACCTTCTGCTGAGACTTGCTATTTGAGAATAGGCAGCCTGCAGTGTGGAGAAATTTCTGCCTAACCCCTGAGACTGTTACATGCAGCCAGGAAAGAGAGAGAATTTGCAGCAGAGAAAAGAGATTTTGCAGCAGAGGAAAGAGATTTTGCCACAGAGAATAAAGAGACTGAGCCACTATGTTTCACCCTTGGAGGGACAAGACATTGAAGACTGCTGCATTGTTGCTAGTCAAAGTGACTGTGTGAGCTGGGGCTAGAGACTAAGCTAAAGCCCAGGTAAATTGCTTTTCCTGAGAAAGTGTGTGCCAACCAGAAAGTCTTAGGGATAAGCCTGCTCAGTGCCCAAGACCACTGAGGAGGTCACTGGAGAGGAAGACATCAAGAGGCCTGTCAAGTGAACACTGCATACAGGGCCTCAAAGGTGAAGATTTGAAAGGCCTGACATGTGAAGACCAGCTGATGTTCATCTGCAACCTGCAGCGTAGTGCACCATTACCAACTCCTGATACCAGTGCAGTACCGTTGAAATAAGTTTCTGCAAGACCCCCTTTAAATTTACAAACTGTAAGTACCTCTGGGCTGTGTTTCAGGGGAATTCTTGTTAAGCTAGCTAGCTGGTCAGAAAAAGGGGGTTAAGTCCTCAGCAGGACTGCACCAAGTTTAAAGCCGAGCCCAGACAGAAAATAAAGAAGATAAAGTTTGCATCTGTTTAAGATTTATTGGGCCCTGACGAAAGTTTGTTCTCCAAGTTAAAGACTGCTTAAGCCCACAAATTCCCAGCCTCTTGGAACCATCACCCTGGTGTGGTAGCCACCACAACATTCAGACTGTTCTAATGGCCATTTGGGGGGAAGCTGGGTCCACCCACAGGTGGGAGGTGTGGGAGACAGTGTGGGGTATATTTGTTGTTGCCATTTATTATTGTGCTGTTTTCTCCCCTGTTCATTCCCCTCGCTATAATAAAACTGCAGTTGTTTCTTGTTATATATTATTTGTAGATTATTGCAAGGGGGGGGGTGCATGGTTACTATGTGGGGAAGGTACAGTGGGGACAGCTACTGTATTTTCCTGGGGAGTGGTAACCTGGTGTTCATCCATAGGTATTCTATATCACTACACCAGGTGGAGGCACTGTGTCACTTCTTCTCCTGTTCACTTGTAGATCCAGGACGGCCCCCTTGGAGGAATGTGCAGTGTGCACCCGAGGGCCCAGGAAACAGCCCAAGTGAGTCAAGGGGGGCTGTTGCAACAGCAATAATAAGAACAACACCAAGAACAAAAACACCAAGAACAAGAACACCAAGAACAAAAACACCAAGAACAAGAACAACAGTAACAACCATCCTTAATTCATAAGTCTTTGGTACCATGGATTAAAACTGAATCAAAAACTCAATGCCCTTTCATAGCATTATTTCTCTTTTATCTGCTCCTTCCAGTCATTCATTCAGTGATTCAACTAGGTTGTGATTCTTGCTTAGGTTTGGAAAGTGTTGTTTTCTATCTGAAAATAAAATCTATTATCTGTTCCAAGCCACAGCTATATCAAGCAGTGCAACTCTCACAATGCATTTTTTTGGGGTAGGACTGATTCTGTTATGATTGTGTGACCAATTTTAGAAAACCACGAGTGAGGAAATCTCCATTTTCCATCAGAGATGTCATGCTAAGAGAATTTCAGGGCGAGGGGGCGCACAACTAAAAACTGGCGTAAGATGTATCTAAATTGCACTTGTACCGCCTTCCTCAATCCAAAGAGCACTACCTGGATGAGAATTTTGGGGAGGCAGCACATGCCCCTGTCCCCCAGAGTTTATGGGCATGATGGACCTCTATAGATATAAACATGTTTGAGTGGTTTCAAGACTGTATCTGTATTCTAGAGGATCTGGGCTTTCATTTAAAATCTTAAAAACGTTTCTAGCTCTTTGCATTACAAAAAATACTTATCCTAGTGTAACCCAATTTACATGTCATTCAAAGAAGGTTTTAAAAAAACACTTATGTTTGCCTCCATAGGCAAGGCAAACATACTGGTATAAGGTTATGGTCTTTGGAGGCTTGTGAGAGTCTCAGTCAGAGAGCTGCAGTTCAGGTTCTGGTACACCTTCAGCCTGTGGGATTGGAGCTGTGCAAATGTGTAATCATATTACAGGCAGGACCCTGTGTTTTCTGTGATTCTGCAGTTGCAGCAGTGGCTGCAGAAATCAGGGTAAGGAAAAATTGGAATGGAGAGTTTGCTTGGGATTATACATAAGTAAAATGAGGGTCACTGACTGAAGAACACCACAACCCCCTGAGTTGCTAGGAGGAAAGAACATGCTAACCAAGGTTACTCCGGCTTAATAAGAATGACCTGCTTGCATTTTTAGTGTGTCCTCCAAAAGAAAAATTAGGAGCCAACAAATCCTACAGACACTGCAAGTTACACGCTCCTTCACTGTTATAGGAAGACAATCCCCCCCCACAACACACAGATTTGCACACTGCACTCAGCATGTTTGTTGCAAGGCAGTTGGGGTATTCCTAGTTTTAAAAAATAATAATCTAAAACAACATTGATCAAACTCAGAAAACAAAAATGGCTTTCATGTTGGAGTCTCTTCTTCATAGCTGCTACCTGTAAATATAAATCAGAAGAAATCCAAGCAGGTTTTGCCTTAGCTGAGGGTGTATGTCCTCCTCTGATTATAACCTAGGAAAACAGCAAAGGCCACCAAGTTCCAGAACAACAATGGATGAACCTTCAAATTTGGGGTGGGAGGGAATAGTCATTAAAAGAGAACACTGATGCCCATGGCTGTGCCAGGTTTGGGTTACTGCAATTTAATATTTGTAATAAGAAGACTACATACTGTTAAATGGCCTGCTGTTCCCACTTTCAGTGTAGCGGAGTGGTTGCACAAAGGCAGTCAAAGGGTTAACTAAGACCTAATCCCCTTGAAGATATGCTGTTTAACAATAATTTATCTGCCACAGAATGGCCGCAGAAGCAGCAGTTGTTCTGACGCAGAAAGTTGAGGTCCTGCCGCAGAATGTAGGTCCACTTGGCCGCAGTAAACACGGGGGCCCTGATTACAGGTAGTCAGCATGCACTGCATAAGACAGTTGGTAGTTTGTGGTGTTTATTATCTCAGTTTATTGCACTATTTGTCATTTTAGTTCAGCAAAGGTTCTGCAAGATAGGTATGTTTTCTAGTATTTGGCACACAATAGTTTTACGGGTCTCATTTAAAGAAGTCAAATAATTTTTGGTGCTGTCACCTAATGTGAGGGTGTATGAAGTTTTCCTCTTTACAGTCTTGAGCCATTTACATAGCTGCACAATTCTGTCCCAGCCTCCTGCTGTTTCCTGCTGTATAGGCTAAGAAGAGGGCTATAAGATAATGAAATGTTAAACAGCTCCTCTTCTCGTTGGTCTATGGGGCAACAAATCAACAGAACAATGTGGTGGTCTATTTTTGTTCTCTAATAGCAGGGTCTGTCTTTCATCACTAGCATTTTAAAGTTGACTTCCCTGGTAGAAATACTAGAACCAAGAGGTCCCGATCCACAAAACTGCAGCACTGTATACAGTTTGTTTTTATAAGTTACTATAACAATTTTGAAACCATGCTTTCTGCATTGCTCGGCATTGTCAGCTGGGAATAATTAATATGGGTAATGTGCTCCCCCACTGGAGTAGCAGTACAGCTCAAGCTGTGACCTCAGCATAGAATCCTGAGGACATGAACATTCCGGATACAGCCATCACTCAGTTTTGAGCTGAACCACTGAAGGGGTAGACAGCATAGTTTGAGCTGTCTGGAAGATTTCTGCTGTTGTTTATTTTTGTCATGGATTTTGTAACTCTAGGGGAGGTTGGGCTAGCTGGTGTTAGGAGCACCCCTACATTTAGAAGTTGTGCCTGTTTAGCTGAGGCTTTCAAACTGAATAACCTGCTAGCTAACGTCCATTCCAGTGCCTACAGTGTCTGAATGGACACCATTTGCCTTGTAGGGTGTCTTTCTGGTAGATCTGCAAGCAATCAAAATATCTAGCCTGGTGCCTCAGGTTAAATTAAATATATTAAATGCTGGCTCACAAATAGGAAACAATGGGTTAAAATAAGGTGTAACATCAGACTGAGCAAATGTGACAAGAGGTGTTCTGAAGGGATCAGTCCTGGGACCAACTCTCTCTAACATTTTTATCAGAGACATGAATAAAGATGATGCAAAAATTGGAATTGTAGCAGGGACTGAATAAGACAGGAAGCAAATGCAGGACAATCTAAATAAGCAAAGTATATAGCCTCAGGAATCAAAGATGTCTTTCAATCCAGATTAATGCACAAATGTGTACTTTGGCAAGAAAAATCCACATTATAAATACACACTTCATGGGTCTGATTTAAGGAAAGGTGACTCAGAAAGGGACCTAGGAGTAAATAGTAATGACTTCCAGTGGAATAAACATGTAAACACTGTCAATAGTAAACCAAATCAGGTTTCGTGTTGTATGAAACACAACATATAACACATAGAAACAGAAAGGGGCTGTTACCACTTTATAGATCTCTGGTAAGATCCCTCTAAGAATTTACTTTTCAGGTATGGAATCCATACAAAACAAGCATTTGTCAATGCTAAATGTTGTCTTGCTGGCGATGGCATTGGTAGTGCAGGAGTTAGAGAGATGCATAATTGGAATGGCAGTGATGTATGGAATAGACGTCAACCCCACCCCACCCTGCAGAGACTGACAGGCATTGAGGTGTGCCTTTGGGTCATCAGCCATAATACTCATGCCATTTCACCTCACTCTACTCTGCAGACTCTGACAAGTGTTGCGGTGTGGCTTGGGGTCATCAGGATTTACACTCACCCCATTCCATAAGGAAATACATTGAGATGGGTGCAGTATAGGAGAATGGGGTGAAGTTTGGGGCCAAAGAGTCCAAGGCACACCTTGATGCCTGTCACTGGCTGCAGGGTAGGGGTGGGGGTGGAGTGGCATGAGCATTACACCCGACAATCCAAAGGCACATCCCTGATGCCTGTCAGTCTTTACAGGGTGGGATGTTATGGTTAGAAACACTAATGCCCTGGGCATTTGTTGGTATTTGCACTCCAGATTTTCAACATGGCCGTTTTGTGACCCCACCTCATAAAAGCATTTGGGACCTCCACTCATGAACAGTGGCACTGTGATTTTGTTAATCTGTCCCGAATGTTGATTTTCCACAGCGACTGCGCCATTCTGCGCCAGATGTGCGAAAACACATTCGGGCAGGATGTGAAAAATGACAGCTGTACTGTTCATAAGGAGGTGTGAAAAATGGCAATGTTGAAAATCTGGAGTGAAAATATTAAAAATACTTGAACTTTTGAGCGTGCATGGAAACTGCGGAACGCACGCTCGTAACACAGTCATTTTTTGGAATTTTTTCACCAGATTTGCAACATAGGTTTTTTGGGAGCCCACCTCATGAACAGTGACACTGTCATTTCATTAATCAGTCCCGAAAGGTGTTTCCACGCAGTGACTGCCAAATCACCTTTTGGGACTGAATAACGACTTGACAGTAACTGAGTTCATGAGGTGGGGACCAAAGAACCCCATGTTGAAAATTTGGTGCCAAAAGTCACAAAAATGGCTGAGGTATCCACTTAAGTTGAACCCCCCCCCCCATTTATGCAATTATATAGCTTACGGCATTTCTTCAATTAGGTAGTCGACTTTGAAGAGTGCAGACGTATTCCTGCTCCACAAGATCATTGTGCTGGGCTCGGAGGTAAGTATGGAGTGAGGGGGGGGTGTGTGGAGGTGGGGTGCGCAGAGGGTGGGTGAGGGTTGGGGAGAGGGCACTGCAGACAACGAGGGACTGTTTTCTTCTTTACAGGTTTAAAAAAATGTAAAATATTCTGGAAAAGTTTTCTTTATTTCAGGCACATTTGGCATGCTGTGATGGGCTCCTAGTGTGCCACCTGGGTGTTTTGGGGGGACTGGAGCCATAAGGGATTGGGCACCCTGTTGGCAAAGAAAACAGGTCTGTGTTTGGGGGGCATGATGCTGAGGGGAATTGGGCACCCCCTCGGCAGACAAATTCAGAGGGACATCATGCTGACGGGGATTGGGCTCCCCTGTCAGCAAATGAACTGGGGAGGTGGCATGCCAACAGGGGGATTGGGCACCCCCCATGTCAGCTTTCGGGACTGTGAGAGGAAGACGATGACAGCTGCCACCATGTTTATTGAAATGTTACACCAAGCAAGGCACGCCCTGCAATCACGGGTCGCTCCCTCATTGCAGCGGCGAATTTGTTTCAGGTTGGTGGCATGCTTTTGCACCGCTGTCATAGACAGCGTGCTATTTAATTTGTGCCACAGAGCCTAGCCTGAAAAAGGACTGGCGCATTGGCCACAACACAGTTGCACCTCCAAAACCTGCTATTCCAAGCTACCACAATATGTTGCTTGCGCTTGCTCAGAAGACAACATAAAAAGGAGTTTAAAAAAATTGAGAAGATACAAAGGAGATATACAAGGAGGATCAAGCAGCTGGGGGAACCTATGAGGAAAGAACGAGGGAGTTAAATATGTTAACCCTGGAGAGGAAGAGATATAGAGGGGGCATGATGCTGGCATTCAAGGCAAGTAGAGATTCAGAACTTGGTAAAACATTATGGTTCAGACAGAATGAAAATAAGTCAGGGGTTAGAGCGCACCAATATGAACTAAAGGGAGAACTATTTGGATCCGACAAAAGGAAATACTGACATGCACAAAGAATTGCCAACAACTGGAATTTGTTACAAGATATAATGGTCTAAGCTAACACACCCACAAGCTTTAAAACAGGTAAATTTATGGAAGACAAAAGAATTACATCTAGCCTAGTGAGAATGGGCAGGGACTTAAGGGCCATGGCCTACATTTGCTTGTAAACTACACTATGTTACTATGTTACTAGGTATGTAACTTTTTATTTGTCTTCCGGGGGTCAGTCAGACAGTAGGCTTGTTGCTATGTTGCTTGAGTCCCTTCCATCCCCCCAGCATCTACCAGCATGTTTTGCCTTCCTTTGTTCTTTATTTTCTTCCCTTTTGGTGTTTTGTTTGTTTGTTTGTCTAACAAGGAATTAAGAGGATTTTATTTGTCCCTAGAATGGATCCTGTGCTGTAGCCTGGGCTGTCACTTCTCGTCTGGTGAACCAGCTGCTTGTGGGGTTGTTCTGGGCTGTTATGTTGAGTTTTCTGTTGAGTTGTTTCCCTTTTTACACAGGGATTCTGTTTTTTCCCCTTGTGGTTGCCCCACCGATGTTCATCTCCCCTGAAGTGCAGCTTTTAGCATTTTTCTTGTGGTGTTTTACTTGCTATTACTGGCCTCTTGCCAGCTGGCTCTAGCTACAGTGCTTTTGCATGCTTTCTGGCTAGCAAGAGTGATTTTCATGTGCTGTGGACTAAGTTCAAGTGTCAGTCTTCAGTGGGGTGGGGGATACACATGAGCAAGACGAGCAACCGCATGATGCCAGATGCTCTCTCCCATGTGGAGCAAGGCACAGACTGTCCCATGGCAGCTTGCTGGAGCATTTTGTGAAGAGTAGAGCAACTTTGCAGAGAAGTGTTACTGTTTTGATCTGAGAAAGCAGCCTGGTAGAGGAGCTCTAGTTTGGGTGTAACCAGAGGCAAAGTCAGTCAGTTTTTGTTTTCTTCTTCAGCGTTCCCAGACTGGGGTGGTTGTTATGAGACACTGGCCACTTCAGACAAGGCTGAACTCTCACAGTGAAAGGGAAGTCTGCATTATGACAACTTAGCTGCAGGTCTGTATAGAATTTAGCAAGTCCATTACACTGAGGATAGCTTACAGTAAGTCATGAGACAGCCATGTTGTCTGAAAATCTGATTTTGTGTTTTAGGCATTGGTTGTAATTCAATGCATCCATGAGTTATAGTATATGATGATGTTTTGTAGCTTGGTTATTTCTGCAGTTCAAACAGTATCACGGACTTGTCATTGGCTTTTAGGGCCAATGTCTTACAGGAACAGCTCCTTGTTTTCTTTTCTCAGTATGTCCAGTGGCACCATGACTTTTGTTGCAGACCCATTGGGCTTGAAGAGATGTAAGACCTGCAGTACAATGAGACCCTCTCCAATGGGGATGTGCTGTCTTTCTGAATAACATAATCTGTCATGTCTATTTTGGTTTCCTCAAGCCAAACCACCAGGTTGGGGGGAGGGGTGTACCTGCAGTACCGTCTGGCAGTGGTAAGCTGAGTTGCACAAGTCCATGTTGCTTCTCTTAAATGAGATGCTTTGTGATGCTGAACATAGGTCATACCTGTGAAGACACCCGTACTCTGGTCAGGAAGGGGCCCATACAGGCAAGTCCAGATGCACCACAGCAGAGCAATACTGCTCACCCAGATTGCAGGTGACGCCCTCGACCTTGATCGAGGAAGATCAAGTGGAGGATGAGGGGGGTCTGGGGACTATCCTTATTAGACTGAACTGGATTTGTCAGATGGGAATAGTGTCCTTCTGAGGAGGGGGGATGGACAGAACTTAAGAAAAAGATTCCAATCCTCCCCAGGTTTGTTCCTTGGTCTCTGTTCTATCTGGTAATGGAGTCTTGGAGGACATACAGTTAAAGGATATTCAGAGTAGAGATTCTAGATGTGAGTCCCAATCTGTCTGACCTGGCCCGAAGTGTTTTTACAACTCCAGTCACTGTGACGAGTTATAGAATAGTAATGGGCCGGGGCAGACAAGCACAAGCAGCTGCCGAACTGTGAAAAGTGGGAGATTGCTCTGGTGACAGACAGGGCTGTGTATAATGCTGTGAAACACACCACCATGCCTTAACAGGTTTGGCAACTCTGTCAGATGATCATGACAAAGGTGATCCTGTCATGCAGACCAGCTGCCACTTTGTATGGCATCAGTCTATAGATGATGTAGGCATTTTTCATTCCCAGGACATTAAATTCCTGAGTTACTGCCTTAATCAGGTTCACCTCACAGGTTTCGGAAGGGCAGAATATTTGGCAGACAATATTGAGGGTCCCTGTTTTTCTGGAGGATGCAGCTGTTGGCTGTCTGTGGATGTTGGCTTGTTCAATCTGCCATATTGCGGTAGCCATGTAGAGTGGGTGGCTTCGCTACTGGGCCATGGATCAGGCATCAAAGATGAAGCTGATCAATGTCTTTTGCTTCATAATTGCTCTTCAGCCCAGAGCAGGACAGCATTCTGAAGAAAGCCAAGGACAGAAAAGACTGTTGCCAGTATTTAGGTTACAACAGCATCCCAAACCACATCATGGGGTGGGAGTTTGTCAGAGCAAGACAATCCAGGGGCAGATCACAGCCCTTATCAGAATTTGAGTAACCAGAGAAATAGAGGAGCTTGTTCTGTTTTTTAGGGCAACAGTACCAGAAGTACCTGGAGGGGCATAACCTCACATGAAGGTAAATGGGCCCATCTGTGTCCCTCATCCCTTGGTGGTATACTGTAGATTTGTTTCCAACAATGGGTGCAACTAACATCGGACACATGGGTATTGGGAGTTTTGGCTTTGGATTACACCATAGAATTCTTGTTGGTGCTCACCAGAGATACTGTAGTTTCTTTCAATTCTCAGTCTTTTTGATCCAGGGGTAGCAACAGGCAGTAAGCCAGATTCTGGACCACCTGATACACATGAAGACAACCTCCCTAGCTCCCACCAATGGAGAGTGACTAGGATGTTAATAATCCAAGAAGTAAGGGGCTCCCAGATGTTTCTAATCTGAAAGCAGTTAAATAAGTCTGTCAGGCACACAATGTTCCAAATGGAGTCCCTGTGACTCTTCATCTGGGCAGTTTCCTGGTGTCTATTGATCTGAAGGATGTATATTTCCACTTTCAGCACTGTGCTCTCATTGCTTGTCTGCATTGAGAGGACTTTTGAATGTCCTGATTGTGCTGGGGCTGCAGCTGAGATAGGAGGGGCATCATGTATACCCTTCCTTGTCTATCTCCTCATCAGAGCATCGACTAGGCAAAAGATGAAAAGATTAAAGTAATTGACTCTGGATGTCCTGGAGAGGCACAATTGGATAACCCACGGGGGAAAAAAGCTCCCTGATTCCATCCAGGAGATCAGTGGCTGAGATCCGAGTCATGTGGTCTCTTGCCTATAAATAGCCTCAGAACATAGGTCTGTTAGTAGCAACAAAAGAGCTTGGCCATGTGTGAGGTCCCTATGCAGATTTTCCAATCCAGGATACTGGCCATAGTGTCCTCAGCATCAGAGGACTACAGGGCCCAAATTATGACATCCCAGACAATGTTGCATTTGCCTGTGTGATAAGAGAACCCCTGAGAAACTTGCAGGGGACTTTTCAGGCTGAGTGGTGGTACTAGGACACATTCCCTCAGGAACAGGGCCTCCAGATAAAGGTTTTAGAAATGAGGGGAGGATTCCAAGTCCTACTACATTTTCAGACCAGGCCTGGTCTCAGGTGGTGAAGGTAAATTCTGACAATGCCATCACCATGGCATACAGTATGCAACAGTCAAAGAGGCACAAGAAGCACAAGTTTGCTCATGGAAGTGGACAGGGCTCTTCAATGGGCAGAGAACAATCTGTTGTTCCTCAGGGCAGTTCTCCTAACAGGGGAACTGAATATGCAGACAAACTGACTAAATCATGAAAGAGTGTGCCTGGGGGAGGAGTCCCTGAATTTGGAAGTGTTCGCCCAGATGTTCAGAAGGACCAGCCATTCTCAGGTTGATCAGTTTATTTTGATGGAAAAGGCTCAGGCACCAAGCTTCGGTCTGTATCAGTGCCCACTGGCAGAGGCTGTGCATATTCTATCACTGCAGAGGGACTTGTACAGAGCAAATCTATTTCCCCTTTTCACTATTGCCAGGGCACTACAGAAGACACAGCAGTCAAGAGGAAGTTTCCTTTTTATAGTGCCACAGTGGCCAAAATAACCATGGTGTTCAGCTCTACCATTCCTACAGTCCCACAGATCTTAGTTTTTTGTTTTTTCAAGCGGAAGTGGAAAAGATCTAATGATAAGCACTTGGCAGGGTCAGATGTCTGTTCTTGGTGCAGTGTTGGGTGCCTCTGGGGACATTCCTTGGGAACTAATGCAGATATCTGTTTTTCTCACAGCAGTCAGCAGGAGCTGTCCATCTCTTATTTAGATGTTTTCTGTTTTTTTTCCTCAGAGTAGTCAATTGTAGCTGTCTATCTCTTAGGTTCTTCCATGGGACTTAAACTTGGTGTTACATTTCTTGTGCAGGAAACCCTTAGATCCCTTTTTTGTTGATGCCATTGGACATTCTGTCCTGTAAGGTGTGTTTCCTGATTGTGATTGGCTCAGGAAGGAGGGCTAGTGAGCTCAGGCTTTTTCACAATGGAAACCTTATCTCACACTGCATAAGTACAGGATATATGATGAAAGACTGACTGTTGGAATCCCGAGTTTCAGGAGTCTGAAACTGATTGTCCGAAACTTGATATCCTGAAAGTCTGTAATTGCCCGTGGCAGAGTATGTTTACATTTTTTGGGGGGCTTTGTCCCATGCACCCCACTTAATATAGATAACAAACTCCTCCATGGGCAATTACCGACTGTCAGGATATCGAGTTTCTGGCAATCGGTCTCTGGCTCCTGAAACTCGGGATTACGACAGTCAGTCTTTCAAAATCCTCCCTAAGTACAAGGTAGAGCTGTGGAAAGTTCCCTCTTTTGTGCCTAGTTTCCCACAGCCTTCCATGTGAACAGATATGTTTGTCTACTGTTATACTGTCTGAAGCCAGTGAAACTGAAGGAGAGAACTTTAATACTGTAAGCTGATCTTGTGCAGGGTAGTCAAGATATATCTGTAGAGAATGGAAGCGTTCATGATGTCAGGAATCTTCTGTCTTTCTGTTCTATTCAGAAGAGGCAAAGAAAGGCTGAAAGGCTTCAAAGCCACCCTAATCATGTGGGTAAGGGCCAGTATTGTAAGGTGAATGTAGCAAAAAAAAGGCACCTGCTTGGAATAGAGCACATTCCACCTGGTGAAGAGCGGAGAGGCCTTGGTGTCAGAACAGTTGAAATGCCCAGAGCTCTACTGATACAGCCAACAGGCACAGAATCTTGCAGGTGGTGGTTAGCAGATGAATTCCATAGTTACCCTTATGGGTCATATATGATACGATATTCTCCCCCACCCTATTGAAGATGGGTACTGTTTTTTTAGAACCCATATGCAACTATTCCCCATTGACAATGTGGAGTAATACAGAAAGTAGAAATTCCTTCATACTTACTTTAATTTCCTTTTTTGTTAGCTCCAGCATTGTCATTGGGGCTTCTCCCTGGAGCCACTGGATCTGCTTGGGGAATATTGTCCAATATATTATAGAGATGTGTTTTTTCAGACAAGATGATTATTACAGACCGACTGCATTGCCAAAGACATGTCTTTACAAAAAGTAGGCTACAGTTTTTCATTTTCTTGAGTTAAATCAAGTTTGATGGATAAAGTATTTTGATAAGGAGGGTTCGTGGGGGACATGGATGTTAACAATTATATTTGTATTTGGAAGTACTGCATGGACAATGGAAAACTACGTGACTGCTGTGCCCGTGACATTTATGTCCTTAGGGTTCTATGCTGAGGGCACAGCTTTGAGCTGTGCCACTACCCTAGTGTGGTAGCACATTACGCATATGTAATTATTCCCCATTGTCAATGCTGGAGCTACCAGAAAAGGAACTTATGGTAAATATGGAGGAATGTCTCTTTTTTTAGCAGGGCTGTCACTGAAATAGAATAGTGTGTCTTCTGTTGCAGTTTGCTTGCCCATAGTTTTCACATGCATCAGTGCTGGCAGTGTTTAAATAGCGTGGACAAGAGGAATGGTGCTGTGGGAGTGGTTCACACATTTACTGTCATTGGGAAATGTTGTTTAATGCAGGGGTCAGGCAGACAGGAAAAACAATGCCATAGGAGTGCTAGTTCTACTAAAACCAACTCAGTGGTACTTATCATACTCCAGCCCACAATGTCACTGATGCCTCAGTTTAATTAATTTTCTATAATGGCCTTTGGATGCCTGTGGACATTTATTATGAATGATCACTGAGATGCACCACTACAACTAGTAAAACAAAGGCTCTATATACGTCATACTGTATTTATGCCAACAAACTCAAGCTACTGTATGAAACTCTTACTGTCTCCCACTTCAGTCCCCCACATCCCAAGTTCAGCAAGAATCAACAGTGCCAGTTGTACCTCAAGCTTCTATGTGGCACTTTCACTGTCTCCTATCCCCCCACACTTGCTGCTCAGCAATTACTGGCAGTGCTGGTTGTACGACTGTCGCAGAGGCATAGGTCAGGAAGCATAGGCAAACCATGAGAAGTTATAAAATTCTCAAGTAGTGTTTTATTATTATTAATAACAAATAAAGCAAATTCAGGTTAGCTCTTGATACAGGCAGTTCAAACAAACAGAAGTCTTTCATCTGAGAGTCTCTTTATAATCTCCAGCTCTCTCTAGCCCTAAACAATTCATTACTCTCCTTTTATAAAATGTCTTTTCCTGGCAGTTAAATTCTGCATCCTGCTCTTGTAAATTACACAGCCTGTGTTCAAAAAAATGTATTAAGACTGTCAATTTCTTTCCTGTGGCTAGCCTGAAGAGCACAATAGTCTTCTTAACATGTGCAACCAATTAAGATATCCTTTCCCATGGCCAACTTTTCAATCAGTCCACTCTCCTGCTGTAACAGATGTCTAACTTTTCAAGGGAGAGTAGACTGATTTTCATGATGAGGGTGTTGCCACCCACTGGTTTAAAAGATTCATGGGATTTGAGTCCTTACTTATAGTACTTTTGTGGAATTAGCCTCTTTTTACTTGAGTGATTCAGGGCTATACTTTATCAATATGTGCTTTGTGATTACATTTCAGTCTCTCTTTCTCAGTATACCTATATGTAGTTTAATACTGTTGATGCTTAGGTGTTTTAACATTTCTTTCTCCTCTCTTGTCTTTATAGGTGCTCATTTTGGATTCTTCAGCTTAGTGCTACAACATTTAAATATTATGACTTTTCATTAAGTTGAAAGACACTGTACCTGTTCAAATACTTATCTGTAATTTTAATTTCACTTGGTAGCATTTATTTCTATTGTTAATTGTTACTGTCTCTTTTAATAGCCCCTTATTTAAGGTGTGCTATAAGGTAGTGTGGCCCCTCCACTTGACGAAGAACCCACAGGGGTTTGAAGCGCTGGGCCTTTCTTCAGCTGTTTGGTGTTTTGATGTTATGTGACTCACAATGAAGCCACTTATGTTGCAGCAGCTTGCACTTTCTGGATGTTTGTTTTGCGCACATTCCTTTGTCTTTCAAAACAACTGATTTTATATTAATTCACATGACTGTAAGGGGGCTGGATCTAGTGGGGGAATGTTTCTCATAGAGATAAGTGGTGGAATTGAGTTATGTTAATTACTCTAAAGGGTTGGTTGGGATGGGGTAATAGGAAAGCCTGTACTATTCTTCAGGTGGAAGCTACCGCTAACTGAAAGCTGAAATACTGAACTTAGACTCAGCAGGAAAGACAGTCTTGCTCACAGCAGAGGGAGGTGTACCTCACTTGACATTTTACAAATGTTATTGTTCTTTTCAGGGAAGGGGCTTGCAATACTGCTTTGGAGATTGGTAGTTTAAACCCAGAGGGATTGAAATACTGTTTACTGTGTCTTTCCTTGTGCACTGCTGATTTGTTTTGGGGCTGATTGCTTTCAGAGCACAACTCACCAGGCTGTATTGTGGCTGGGGAGGTTTACCTGTGTTTGACTCAGCTGTTTGTTTTTTCTATGTTTGTTTAGCAGGGTATTTTCTCTGTTAAACTGTTGTGTAGGTTGTCTTGCTACCAGGAAGGTCAACACTCATCATAGTGGTGGGTCAGAGCTTTTGGCTGATTGTTTCGAGAAGGCACAGTTTGGGCCCAACCACCCCTTCCTCTCACCCCACCCATCCCTGGTACCATTTCCTTTATATCAGGTGTTCTGACATCATTTCCTCAAGAGGCAAGGTGCATACCATTGTCATATTATTTTCAGCACACTGCACTGACAATATAAGCGTACACATTATATAATATATATATCTATATATATATATAACAAAACAATAACTGAAAAAAAAAAACTTACACAGGATAAACAGGAAGGTAGACAGACATGTGGGGAATAGTGCAATGTACTGGCTTTGGGGAAGCAGTCTTCCGGGAGTCTTACTGGAGGCTGAGATGCTACACTATTTGCAGGCAACTCTCTGCCCTGAGGGAGGAGGTTGCCATCTTCAGGTCACACTGAACAGTAGTAAGGGAACCTCCCCCACCCAGGGTGCACCAGATCCACCACCACTACCTCAGAGATTACCAAGGAAGTACAGCAGTTGGACCACAGTGGGCTCAGGGAGGGTGAGAGTGGTGGAACAGAGGTACACCCAGTCAGTTGTACTACTCCACAAACCATACACCATTCTGATGGAGTTTAGTTCCCCTATGGATGCACCTGCAGAGGAGAATAAGGAGGTTGTGGACAACTGTCACAAGGGAGCCCCACAGGAAGGAGGCAGAGGACACCACAGGGAAAGGAAGCAGCTCCTGGTGGGGGACTCAATTATTAGGGGGATAGAACTGGAGGGAGCAGGAAAAACTGAAGTAAGTTGCCTGCCTGGTGCCATGGCTTGGAGGGACAGGAAGCACATCCTCAGGATCACGAGAACAGCTGCACGGGAGACTGAGCTGGACATCATTGTCCACCTAGGGATGAATGACTTGGTTCAACATGAGATTAGAGCAGTGCATGAGGAGTTTGTGGAGTTAGGGAGGGACTTAAGGCAAGTAGCACACACAGTATCCTTCTCAGAAGTGCTGTCTGTCTATGGCAAGGGTGAGGCGAGGGTACTTTGCACCATGCGATTCAATGAATGGTTTAAAAAAATGGTGCAGAGCACAGGGGTTTGGCTTCACTGGGGACTGGGGTTCCATCTGGAGGGATATCAGCCTATACTGGCAGGATGGTCTGCATCTGTACAGGAAGGGAACAAGTCTTCTGGGTAATCGGTTTAAATGCTTAATTGGCAAGCTTTTAAACTTGTCAGGGGGGGAGGCACTGATAAGCAGCAGGAAATTCCCAGCCTCCCCCTACAAAACAGGGTAGTAAATGAGGTAAAGACCAAGGCAGAAAGGTCAGTAGCGAGCAGAACAGGGGTAACTGGAGAAAGCAAAATCAATGAGGACAGGGATGGTGCTACAAGAGGTAAAGCCATCCAAAAATGGAAAACAATGAGTACCAATGCCCATAGTCTGGGTAACAAGCTTCCTGAATTAGTGGCCTTGATGGAGGAGGAACATCTGGATATCGTGGCAGTCACAGAAACATGCTACACACAGAACCATGACTGAGATGTAAACATACCAGGATACACTATCTACAGGAGGGACAGGGAGGGTAAAAGAGGAGGAGTAGTAGCTCTCTAAAAAGGGAAGAAATCAAAGTAACAGAACAAAAGGGTAAACAGGGAGGAGAGGAAGCACTGTGGGTCAATTTGGAGACAGGCAATGGCACCACAATCCACAGAGGGGTTGTATACAGACCCACATCTCGGGGAGGAAATGGACAAGGAAATGATAGAAAGTATGCTTAGAATGGCAGAAAAAGGGGAGCTATTGCTGATGGGGGATCTGAACATGCCAGATGTTAACTGGAGTGCATTTGCAGCAGCCACTTCTAAGAGTGGGGTCATTCTAGATACCCTACAGGGGGCATGCCTTAGACAACTAGCATTGGAACCCACTTGAGAGGGAGCAATCTAAGACTGGTACTCTCAAATGGAGATGGCGAGAGGATCACAGTTTAGAAGTGGGTAGCCATCTGGGAACTAGTGACCATCGAACAGTATGGTTCACGATAAACACAGCGGTAGAGTCAAGCCATACAAAGGCAAAGGTACTGGACTTCAGGAAGGCTGACTTTGCCAAAATGGGTGAGTGCCAAAGGAATGCACTAGCAAATGGGCAGGAAGGAGGGGTGGAAGAACAATTTGGAATAATCAAAACTGTCATCACAGAGGCAACAAGCCTTTGTGTGAAGCAAATAAACAAAACAAAACGATGTAAGAAACCACTGTGGTTCTCTAAGGAAGAGGCAGGGCAGGTTAAGGAGAAAAATAAAGCATTCAGGAAATACAAGGAATCACAGAAGGAGCATGACAGAGAATTGTATCAGTTAAAGCAAAAGGAAGCAGGGAAGGCAGTCAGAACAGCTAAGGCCCAAACTGAGGAAAAGATAGCCAATTCAGTTAAGAAGGGGGATAAAACCTTTTATAGGTACATCAGGGAGCGAAGGAAGACCAAGGGAGGGATAGTGAGGCTTAATAAAGGGGAGGGTGGGCGAGAGGTGACTGTGAAAAGGCAGATATACTAAACAAATATTTTGCTCTGTATTCACAAATGAAGAGGGGAGGTACCTAAACCAAACAGTAGAAACACTCTGGATACGGGGGTTGATACCAGCCCATTCACAGAAGAAAGGGTTCTGAAAGACCTCGTAAAACTGAAGGTGGACAAAGCAATGGGGCCTGATGGGATTCATCCCAGAATTCTAAAATAACTAATGGTAGAACTAGTGACACCACTGACTACCCTCTTTAACAAATCATGGGAGGATGAGGTGGTACCTGAGGACTGGAGGAGGGCAGGTGTTATTCCACTTCACAAAAGTGGGAACAGGGCAGAAGCAGGAAACTACAGACATGTTATTTTAACCTCAGTGATTGGGAAAATGATGGAATCACTTCTGAAAGAAAGAACTGTTGAGTACCTAGAGTCCAGAGGGGCACAGGACCCAAGGCAGCATGGATTCACAGCAGGAAGGTCATGTCAGATGAATCTAATAGATTTCCTTGACTGGGTGACCAAAGTAGTAGATCAGGAAGGGGCTGTAGACATGGCCTACCTAGACTTTAGCAAGGCATTTGACACAGTCCCTCACAAAAGATTAATATACAAGTTGGCCAGCCTGGGAGTGAGTCCCAAGATGGTAGCCTGGGTAAAGAATTGGCTGGAGAACAGGACACAGAGGGTAATAGTAAACGGAGTCCACTCTGAAGAAAGTGGAGTTACTGGTGGGGTGCCGCAGGGTTCAGTACTAGGACCGTTCCTCTTTAATGTCTTTATAAGTGACATTGCAGAGGGACTGGAAGGAAATATATGTCTCTTTGCGATGACACAAAGATCTGCAACAGAGCTGATACACAAGGTGGGGTGGAAAGGATGAGAAGGGACTTGGCAAGGTTGGAGGAATGGTCAAATGTATGGCAGCTTAGATTTATTGCTAAGAAGTGCAAAGTAATGCACCTGGGAAACAAAAACCCAGGGGACGAGTACACAATGGGGGGTGAGATACTAACAACAACAAAAATGCAAAGGGACCTGGGAGTAGTCATATCAGATGACCTAAAGGTGGGCAAGCAATGTGAGAGGGCAGTAAGGAGGGTTGGGGGGATACTGGGATGCATAGGGAGAGGCATCACCAGTAGAAAATGGGAAGCTGTTATCCCTCTGTACAGACAGCTGGTGAGACCCCATCTGGAGTACTGTGTGCAGTTCTGGAGACCCAATCTCCTCAAAGACATAGACAGGATGGAGGCAGTCCAGAGGAGGGCAACTAAAATGGTGCAGGGTCTGCACCAGAAGACATATAAAGAGAGACTTAAGGAGCTTAATATGTATAGCCTTGAGGAAAGGATGGAGAGGGGGGACATAATAGAAACTTTTAAGTACCTCAAGGGAATCAACAAAGTCCAAGAGGGTAGCATCTTTCAGAAAAAGAGGTGTGCAAGAACAAGGGAGCACAATTTGAAGATAGAGGGGGGACGGCTCAGAGGTAATGTGAGGAAGTATTTTTTCATGGAGAGGGTTGTAGATGCATGGAACAGCGTTCCTGAGGAGGTTGTGGAGTCAAAAACAGTGGTGGAATTCAAGAATTCATGGGACAGTCATAAGGCAATTCTAGGGGGTGGGGGTAGGAAGAAGTAGGCTGTTGGTTAACTAGGATCTGCAGCTTATCCATTAGGTAGGGAAATGGGCAGACTGGGTGGGCCAAGTGGTCCTTATCTGCCGTCAAATTCTATGTTTCTATGTTTCTATATAACATAGAGAATAATACATTGGTGGGTGTGTGTAACCATAATTTTACACGCACCCAATGTGTGGGATGCCTCATTAACCCTGAGAACTAAATTTGAGGGGTTTATAAAAGCATCCTGTACTAAGGGTGTGTCCAAAATCCTGGTTTGCACACACCCACTTGTCTGTTGTTTTTTATAATTACTAGTAAACAATTTTAATTACTGTGACAGTTCTGTGACTGGTGCTCGCACCACTTAGGCCCTGTCCACACTACACCACTTACAGTCTATAACGGTTCCAAACCGTTACAGACCGGAACCGTTACAGTGTGTCCACACTGCCAGCAAACAGTCTTGATAGCGGTTTGGAACCGTTACAGCCCATCCACATTTCTGGGTACCCTGTAACGTTACAGCTGCACTCTATCCCACAATGCAGTTCGAGCGCTGCACTGGGGTAATACTGCGCCACACGCTTCAATGCTGGCCCACACTATGGCTGGTAACGTTGTTAGGGCAATTGCCAGAACGCTGTTCAAAACCACCTCATAAGTGGTTTCAACAACGCTACTTTAAAACGCCTTCTGTAATGTTACAGATGTAAACGCAAACCATTGCGGTAATGGTTTGAGCCCTCTGTAACATTACAGAGGCATAGTGTGGACAGGGCCTAACAGCATGAGCTTTATTGACATGGAGTGATTACAACTGCCTGGCTGTAATGCATAATTGCAACCAGGTGGTTGCAATGCATTTTTACAAACCAGTTATCCAAGCATTAAAAATGCTCACTAGTAATTATATACAGTATGGTAAAATGCTATATAAAAAATGGAACTAACTCGCTCAGTATGTATTGTAAATGTGCTCTGTAGGTTTATATGGTGGTGTTTTTGCTTTGACCTTTTTCTCTAACTCTTATGGTTAAATGCTATATAAACGAGCATTCGTCAATGCCGAATCTTTGCTTGCTGGTATTAGCATTGGAAATTCAGGAGTTAGACAGATGCTGAGTAGGAATGGCAGTGAAGTATTGAACTTCACACCAACCCCACCTCCACCCTGCAGAGATGGACAGGCATTGGGCTATGCATTTGGGTCATTGTCCATAACGTTCCTGCCATTTCACCTCACCCTATCCTGCAGACACAGACAAGTGTTGAGGTGTGCCTTGGGGTGTTCGGCTTTACAGTCACCCCACTCCATAAGGACACATGCTGAAATGGGTGCAATATAGGAGAATGGGGTGAATTCTGGGGCTGAAGAGTCCAAGGCACCCCTCAATGCCTGTCACTAGCTACAGGGTGGGGTGTGGGGGTGGAATGGCATGAGCATTACAGTCAGCAATCCAAAGGCACACCCCTGATGCCTTTCAGTCTGTACAGGGTGGTACATTACGGTTAGAAACCCTAACACCCTGGGCGTTTGTTGGTATTTGCACTACAAATTTTCAACATGGCCCTTTTGTAACCCCCACCTAATGAAAGCATTTGGGACCTCTTCTCATCAACAGTGGCACTGAGATTTTGTGAATGTGTCCCGAACTTTGAGTTCCCACAGGAACTGTGCCATTGTGCCGCCAGATGTATGAAAACACAGATGGAGCAGGATTTGAAGAATGACAGCTGTACCATTCATAGGGAGGTGTGAAGAGATGGCAATGTTGAAAATCTGTAGTGAAAATTTAAAAAATGCTTGAACTTCTGAAGCATACATGGAAACTGCGCAACGCATGCGTGTAACACAGTCATTTAGTGGAATTATTTCACCAAATGTTCAACATAGGCATTTTGTGACCTCTGCTCATGAACACTGTCAGTATGATTTTCTTAATCTGTCCCGAACATTGATTTCCTACAGCAACCGTGCTATTCTGCACCAGATGTATAAACGCATATTTCGTGCAGGATGTGAAAAAATGACAGCTGTACTGTTCATAAGGAGGTCTGAAAAAATGCCAGTGTTGAAAATCTGGAGTGAAAATACTACAAATTTGCGAAGTTACAAGGGTGCGTGGAAACTGCCCAACACACTCTTGTAACACAGTCATTTTATGGACGTTTGTCACCAAATTTTCAACATAGGCATTTTAGGACCTCTGTTCATGAACAGAGTCACTGTGATTTTACATACAAACATATATATGAAGATACGACTCTGCCAGCAGAACAGACCAATCGGTCTGTCTAAGTCTGCCCAAGTGTGCAGCTAGCACCCTAGATTGCAGCTGCTCCAGCCTCCTCCCCCTCAGTTCCTCCCCCCTGCTTGTCCCATCCCCTGCCCCCTAACTCTTCCTTTTGCTTTATCCCACTCCTTCTTAAAGCTATTGACTGTCCTACATGTTACCACCCCATCTGGCAATGCATTCCAACTCGACACCACCCTCTCAGTGAAATAGTGCCTCCTCATTTCCCTCTTGAAACATCCATCTTCCAACCTTAGCCTGTGCCCCCTCATCTCTCTTCCATTCCTTAATTTAAATACCTCCTCAGTGGTAGGTTTATTTACCCCCTCAGGTATTTAAATGATTCAATCATATCCCCCCATCCCTCCTCTCCTCCAGTGTGTACATGTTTGGCTCCTTCAGCCTAACTACATATGCCTTTCCTTCCATTCCCTTTAACATTTTTGTTGCCCTCCTTTGCACCCCCTCCAGTAACTTTATCTCTCCTCAGGTATGGCCTCCAGTATTGCAGACAGTATTCCAGGTGCGGTCTGATCAATGATCTGTAGAGCGGTAGGATCACATCCTTGTGTCTGGATGAGAACCCCCTTGCAATGCACCCCAGCATCCTGTTTGCCTTCACTGCTGCTCTCCTGCACTGGGCCAAGTTGTTCATGCTCCCAGTTACTAACATCCCTAGGTTCTTCTCCTCCTCTGTGATCCCCAGTCTCACCCCCCAACCAATAGACCCTCTTCTGGTTCTTAGCCCCGAAGTGCATCACCTTACACTTCTTTGCATTGAATCCTTGATGCCACTCCACCGACCATGTCTCTAGTTTGGTTAGGTCCCCCTGCAGTTTTTCCCATCTGTCCTCTTCATCCACCACCATCCCCAATTTGGTATCATCTGCGAACAGACTAACCCTGCTCCCCACTCCATGTGCTAAATTGGAGATAAAGAGCCGAAATAGCACCGGGCCCAGCACTGACCCCTCCGGCACCCCGCTTGTCACAGCTCTGGATGCCAAGAGCTCCCTCCCACCCTCTGCACCCTCCCCTGTAACCAGTTCTCTATCCATTTAGTCAGCTTTTTTCCCACCCCCACTGCCGTCAGCTTCCCCCCAGTCTCCCATGAGACACTGTATCAAAGGCCTTACTGAAGTCCAAGTACAGGACATGTACCACATGGCCCCTGTCCAACTCCCTTGTCCCCAGTCTTAATACTCTATGAGGTTGGTTTGACAAGACCTCCCTGAGACGAACCTGTGTTGCCATCCATCTTGGAGGCCATTACTCTCTAGGAATGCCACCAGCCTCTCCTTTAGTATCACCTCCATAAGCTTACCCACTATGGACATGAGACTGACCGGACAATAATTTCCTGGCTCCTCCCTAGGCTCACTCTTGTGTATGGGCACCACATGGGCCACCCTCCAGTCCTGGGGCACACACCCTGTTTCCAGGTAGGTGTTGAACAGATCTGAGAGCGGCTCAGCCAACAGCTCCAACATCTCCCTCAGCACTCCGGGGTGGATGCCATTGGGACCTGGTGCCTTGTCTACCCTTACTGCACTCAGCCCCTCTAGCACCCTACTCCTTGTGATCACTTTGTCCGTCACCTCCTCCCCTCCTTTCTCCACCCCCCCAAACCCATGCTGGTAGTGGACCATCCCTCTCCTTAGTGAAAACGGAGCAGAAGTACTCATTTAGAATTTCTGCTTGCTCCTCCCCCTTTTCCACCCAATCCTCTCCCCACTTTATCCTCACAATATGTTCCTTGCACTTCCTCTTTTCCCTGACAAACCTAAAAAAGTCCTTTTCCCCTCCCTTTATGCCCTGTGCTAACCTTAATTCCCTGGAGGCCTTAGCTTTTTTCACCCTTCTGGCCACCTCCCTTGACCAACTCCCATAAGTGTCCTTATCCTCTCCCTTCCCTGTTCTCCTGTACTGCTGGTATGCAGCCCTCTTTGCCCTCACCCCTTGCAGCACGTCCTTGCTCTGCCATCACGGTTTCTTGGCTCTGCTCTTCTTACTCCTGGCCCTGGTGCAGGCTACTGTGGCCTCTGTTAGCCCAGTCTTTATGACTCCCCACTTTTGTTGTGCATTCATCCCCGGCCTTATATCCTGGAGTGTCCCTTTCAGTATTGCTCCCATCATCCCAAAGTCCACCCTACTAAAGTCCACCACCTTAGTGCTCGTGCCTCCTGTCTCCCTGACCAGTGCGAGAATGAGCCACACTGTTTGGTGGTCGCTACCCGCTAGTGGGTCTTCCACCCTTACCTCCCTCACCGCCTCCCCATTTTCCAGTACTAGGTCCAGAGTACTACCAAGCCTTGTAGGCCCACTTACCAATTGTGTCAGAAGGCCGTCCTGGAATGCATCAAGAAGCACCTGCTCCCTGGTACTGCTAGCGGCCGGGGTGCTCCAGTCAACCCCTGGTAGGTTAAAATCCCCCACTATCACCACACTACCCCTTCTACACACCCACTTTATCTGCTCTGTGAACTCCCCATCCAGTTCCCCGGATTGGGCTGGTGGTCTGCACACCACTCCCAGTCTCAGTTTTCTGCCCTTGGAGTCCAGGAGCTGCACCCAAGGTGCCTCTGTCCTCTCCTCTTCTCTTCTATTCTCCCTCATCCCTTATGCATTTAATCCTTCCCTCACATAGAGTGCAATCCCCCCTTCCAACCCCCCAGTCCCTCCTGTATATCCTGTATCCCAGGACTGCCAAGTCGCAATCATGGTACTCTGTGGTTCAAGTCTCTGTCACTGCAGCAATGTCCACCTTCCCCCCTGAAAGGAGCGCCCGAAGCTCTGCAGTTTTATTCCCCAGGCTTCTTGTGTTGACAGAGACCACCTTAAACCTGTACCCCTCCTTCTCCTCACTCTTCTCCTTGGCCTGTGTCCCTCCTCCAGGTAGTCCGCACCCTTGCTCCTCCTTATTCTTACCGGGTGATGGTGCCTTCTGTATTACACTCAGACCACTCTGCCCGCCCCCTCCCAGGGTTACTACACCTCTGCCTTTACCTATATCTAGGGGGGGTGAGCTCATTAGGCTCCCCTGTCCGAACCTTTCTACCAACCTCAGTCTTTTGGCTATCCCTCCCACTAGTTTAAATCCACCTTAGTAGAGATATACCCCTCTAATCCCACCTGTAATACTCCCGTTCTCTCCCTGCTCAAGTGTAGCTTGTCCCCCGCGTACAAGTCACTATTCCCCCAGACCCTACCCCAGTTAGTCACTAACCCACAATTTTTGGTGTGGCACCAATCCCTCAGCCACTCTTTGAACTCCTCTATCATACCCTTCCTCCCCGTGCTTGCACATGGTACTGGGAGTGTCTCTGAGAATGCCACCAACTCCTACCCCTTCACATTGCCTGCCCAACTCCTCAAAACTCCCCCTCACTACTTCCACAGTCTCCCCTGCCAAGTCGTTTCTACCCACATACAACACTAAGTGAGGTTTCTTCCTCCCCCTCTCTGCACACTTGAGCAGTGCCTGCCCTGCCCCTCCTGCAGTCAACCTGGGAATAGCTTCAACCCAAATACAGCTGTGCCTTCCCCCCCTTCCGCCCCATCTCACCCCTTTCAGTATAGAATCTGCCAGGACGAGTACCTCCCTGTCCCTTACCCCCTTTCCCTTCTAATGCCCCTTTCACCACCCCAGTATTCATTCTTCCCTGCCCCTTACCCCCACCAGCTGTACCCTCTGTGACTTCTGTATCTGCACCCCCTACTTCTGCCTCACCCCTTTTCTCTGCCTTATTCCTTCCATCCCCCTTGAACCCCTTCCCAGCCTGACTACTTACTACTGGGTTTCACATGTCAACTTCCCCTCTGCCCCTGCTGATTTCCAGGCCCTCTCCTATCGGCGTTGTTGTCAATTTAGAGCCCCCATTCCCTTCAACCCCGAAAATGATGCCCCTCCCATCCTTCCCCCTTCCCGTAGCCTTCTCTCCTCCAGTCACCCTCTCCTTCCTTCCTTACTAGCCCCATTCTACCCTTTCATCCTCGCTATCTCTTCCCTACCTGTTACCATTCCTCTCATGCCCCTCTTGTCCTCCCCTCAGTATGTTCCTGCTCCCTCCCATAGCAGAGGCTTGAATCTATTCCTAGTTGATACCCTCTACATCTCTTCCCCTATTGGTCCCCTCCTACTTGTTCCTCTCCATGCCCCCTGGTCCCACCTCTGGTCCCTCCTACCCACAGCCATCTGCTCTATCTGCTGGTACTCCTCGTGGGCTCTTCCTCTCTCATCAGGAGGCACCCCTCGCTTTGGGCTTCCCCTCCCTTCTCCTCTCTTTTCTGCTAGTGCCTCTGATACTGGGATCAGTTTCAGTCCCTAGTTGTTCTTCCCCCTGTCCCCCCTTGCCATCCCCTATTCCCCCCCAGCCAGGATGCCTACCATACTCATCTGCCCTGCCACTTAGACTCCTCCCTAGCCTCCACAGTTCCTCCCTCATACTAGCCAGTTGTATACAGACCATACATCCCCCTATCCTCCATGCCCAGTCCAGGATCATGGCAGACCCACACCCTGTACACCCCACCACCCTTCCAAAGATGCCCGCCCTATTGACATGCGGCACCTGCTCCATTTTGGCCCCCATCTTATGTTATGGGCTCTTACTCCCAGTTTGTGTACCCTACTACAACTGTTAGACCCCTATTTACTGAAATTCCTGTTCCCCCCACACTAGTCCCCCTACTGCCCCCTTGCCGACTGGGTTAATTCAGTCTCAAATCTCATCCATTAGATACTGTATTACTATAGCAGTCCTACAGCCTCCTTGTCCATTTTTCACCCCTCGGTTGCCATACTTCGTGTTCTCAGCACTCATATAGTTTCACTTAGCCCAGTTAGAAATCCTATTGCACTCCAAGTATTACTCAGCTCGGTTAGAGAAATAAACAGAACAAATAAATATGTATTATTACAGCAATCCTAACAGTATAGCTCAGTACTTAGCTCAGTTAGAGAAATAAACAGAACAACTAAGTCAGTATTATTACAGTAATCCTAAAAGTATCCAGTCATTGCTTTGTCTCCACCCCAGAGACCCTGCTGTAATATGGGACCACACAGGATACTGGGTGGGAGTGTGGGCAACTCTAAAGTCCTGAAAGAGCTCCGTTGAGCTCGCTCACTTCTCCTCTCTCACTCGCTTGTTCTGTTTCTCCCGGCACTGCAGGCTGCCCTTTTGTACTGGGCTCCTGCCTGCATTGGCACCTTTTTCTGCCCACAAAGAAATCCGCATCAGTCCCGACAGAGTTCCGTTGAGCTCACTCACTCCCCCTCTCTCACTCACTCATTCTGTTTCTCCCAGCGCTGCAGGCTGCCCTTTTGTACTGGGCTTCTGCCTGCATTGGCACCTTTTTCTGTCCACAAAGAAATCTGCAGCAGTTCCGACAGAGCTCCCTTGAGCTCACTCCCTCTCTCTGACTCACTTGTTCCATTTCTCCCGGCACTGCAGTCTGCCCTTTTGTACTGGGCTCCTGCCTGCATTGGCACCTTCTTCTGCCCACAAAGAAATCTGCAGCAGTTCCGACAGAGCTCCATTGAGCTCACTCCCTCTCTCTGACTCACTTGTTCCATTTCTCACGGCACTGCAGGCTGCCCTTTTGTACTGGGCTCCTACCTGTGTTGGTGCCTTCTTCTGCCCACAAAGAAATCTGCAGCAGTTCCGACAGAGCTCCATTGAGCTCACTCTCTCTCTCTCTGTGACTCACTTGTTCCATTTCTCCCGGCGCTGCAGGCTGCCCTTTTGTACTGGGCTCCTGCCTGCGTTGGTGCCTTCTTCTGCCCACAAAGAAATCTACAGCAGTCCTGACAGTGCTCCATTGAGCTAGCTCACTCCCCCTCTCTCATTCGCTCATTCTTAATCTGTCACAAACACTGATTTCCCACAGTGACCGTGCTATTATGTGCCAGAAGTGCACAAACACATTTTGGCCAGGGTATGAAACATGACAGCTGTACTGTTCACAAGGAGGTGTGAAAAAATGCCAGTGTTGAAAATCTGACATGAAAATATTACAAATTTGCGAAGTTACAAGGGTGCGTAGAAACTGCGCAACGCATGTTTGTAACACAGTCATTTTATAGACTTTCATCACCAAATTTTCAACATAGGCATTTCAGGACCTCTGCTCATGAACAGTGTCACTGTCATTTTCTTAATCTGTCCTGAACACTAATTTCCCAGAGCAACCGCGCTATTCTGCGTCAGAAGTGCGAAAGCACATTTTGGTGAGGATGTGTAAAATGACAGCTGTACTGTTCATCTGGAGTGAAAATATTACAAATTTGCAAAGTTTCGAGAGTGTGTGGAAACTGCTCAATGTATGCTCATAAAACAGTCATTTTTTGGATTTGTTTTGCCAAATTTGCAACATGGGCTTTTTGAGAGCCTACCTCATGAACAGTAGCACTGCTGTTTCATTAATCGGTCCCAAAAGGTGATTCCATGCAGTGACCACAAAATCACCTTTCGGGATTGAATAATGCCATGACAGTGACCGAATTCATGAGGAGGGGTCCCAATAACCCCATGCTGAAAATTTGGTGCCAAAATTCCCCAAAATGCCCGAGATATGCACCAAAGTTGAAAAAAACCTATTTATGCCATTATACAACTTATCGGCATTTCTTCATTTTTCGGTAGGTTTTGAAGAGTGCAGATGTGTTCCTGGTCCACTAAAGGTCATTGTGCCAGGCTCTGGAGGTATGTATAGGGTGAGGGGTGTGTGGAGATGTAGAGTACGCAGGGGTTGGGCGAGGATTTTGGGCGAGGGGCACCGGAACACTTTGAGGGACTGTTTTCTCATTTTACAGGTAAAAAAACAAACAAATGGACAATACGGGTTGGTTTTCTTTTTTTGCAGGTGTGTTTGGTACACAGGGGTGGGCTCCCAGTGTACTACCTGCATTTGTGGGAAGGGGGACCAAAGCAGATGGGGATTGGGCCTCCTCGTCAGCACAGAAATGGGTGGAGGGTGTGCATAATGCCGAGGGGGATTGGGTACCCCCTCAGCACAGGCATTAAAACATTGGGGGCCAATATGCTGATGGGGAGTGGGCTCCCCTATTGGCAACTGGGACTGGGAAGTGGGAGACTGAAGCCAACGGGGATTGGGCCCCCCGTCGGCACAGAAATGTGTTTGAAGGTGCATGATGCTGAAGGGGATTGGGCACCCCCTCAGCAAACAACTGAAATGGGGGGGCATTATGCTGATGGGGAGTTGGCTCCCCCATCGGGAAA
Organism: Neoceratodus forsteri; assembly: GCA_016271365.2. Taxonomy (NCBI): domain Eukaryota; kingdom Metazoa; phylum Chordata; order Ceratodontiformes; family Ceratodontidae; genus Neoceratodus; species Neoceratodus forsteri. Next base: position 456,076,220 of record CM057453.1, on the reverse strand, counting down.
TGGACTGGGTCGAGGGCATGCCAACAGGAGGTTTGGGCACCCCCATCATCTTTCTATGCGCCTCTATTATGTGTAATATTACACCAGGCAAGGTACCACCCTGCAATGACAGGCCGCTCCCTCATTGCAGCGGAATGGCTGACGCTGCAATGATGAGGTGGCCCCTGATTGCAGCGGCAAAATCGTTACAACTTGGTGGCACGCTGTAGAACCAGTGTCATCTGGACACTGGCCCTACATTGGCTGAGCTCCGCCAAGCCCAACAATGCAGTGCCAGGATTGGCCGCCACAGTGCCACACCTCCACAACCCCCTTCTTTCCTAAGCTGCCACATAATGTTTCTTGTGCATGTATGCAAGCAAACATAAAAATGAACTGACCCTCTCAGTATGTATTGTAAATGCTCTCTGCAGGTTTATATGGTGTTGTTTTTGTTTTGACCCTTTCTGTAACTCTGTCTGGAAAACTTTTAACAAAATATTAATTATTAAAAAAAGCAATTCAAAACACACTCACATGTGTGTGAGCACACACATTATGTATCACAATAAACATACATTTCTTTTACCTTATTTTCTGAGTACAGTAACATTGGTAAAGGATCCTTGCCAGCCTGAATGTGATTATTCCAAATTAAATTAAAAAGTAATGATTTACAAACAACAAGACAAGATGTCTGTGCTATGGCTGTCTCCTACTGAGGTGCTAGAAGTGGGCAATTAATCTGCTTTGATCAGTCATGTGCTGCATAGTACAGGGGTTGAATAAATGTTTGCAACTACTAGTCAGCAGGACTGGTGCCTGGGACAATACGATGGCTTCACTAACTTTTCTACTGGTCCAGCTGGCACATTTATTGAAATGTTACCTTCTCCAATACAAGCCCAGAGGGCTAGTTACAGGAAAATTTTGCAAGCTCAGTTCGGGTTTTGACCCCTGATAGTATGCACAGCAGAAATGCATGTCTGTTTAAATCCTTTCTTAACATACCTTTGTTTCACAACGTGATGGAAAGTACATGGATGGGCGCTAACAAACTCTTCTTTTGACTATAATAAAACTGCATAATAAGGACTATTGCCTTTGTGTGTGTGTCCCATTTATTTGCTAAGATCAGATAAATTATTTCATTTGTACTTATCACATTACCTTTTGAGAGAAAAAAGCATATACAGTAATACTGTTTACTACATGCAAACTTTCGCTGCTGGGTACAGGTACTATATCAATCAATCAATCAATCAATCAATCAATCAATCTATCTTTATTTATCCAGGCGAGACACCATTGAGACAACTCATTTGCAAGGTGGACCTGGATCAGCTGAATAGTACAACTTCCTGACAAAAACAACAATGGAAATATATACAGCACAATTCGGTACAGATAAAATGAAGCAAATAAGACAGAGATTGCAAAATATACATTATGATGCAGTTGCACAGAATAGATAGAATATATGTAGTTCCCTCCTTTGGAGACTAGTTATACAAGGCATTTTTTGGAGGAAGAGAGTACTAGTATAGTTAAATTAGTGAAAGCATTTGCAGACTTCCTTAAAAACACTTTCAAAAAGATTTTTAAATGAGGATATTTTTATAGGTAGTATGATTTTCAGGGATTTTTGTACGTTGTTCCAGAGGACAGGGAGACAGTGACCTATGGCAGCTTCCCCAAAGCATGTTCTAACCTTAGGGGTGACAAGGGAAGTATAGGAAACATAGAAACATAGAAACATAGATGTTGACAGGAAATAAGGACAGCATGGCCCATCCAGTCTGCCCATTTCTTTTTCTACTCTATGAATGTGCCATCGGCATTTGCTCTGTCAATGACCTATCTATTCATACTTATCTGTATTGCTACCTTATGCCTATCCCATGCCTCTTTGAAGCCCTGCACTGTATTCACATCCACCACTTCCTGAGGTAGGCCATTCCATGCATCCACCACCCTTTCTGTGAAAAAGAACTTCCTCACATTACCCCTTAATCGGCCTCCCTCTAATCTCATGCTGTGTCCTCTTGTTCTGCTATTTTTCTTATATTGAAACATGTTAGACTCTTTCACCTTGTTAATGCCCTTAAAGTGTCTGAATTTTTCAATCATATCACCTCTCTCCCTCCTTTGCTCTAGGATATACATATTGAGCTCCGTTAATCTGTCCTCATGTTTTCTGATGCAGTCCCTGCACCATTTTCATTGCCCTTCTCTGGACTGCCTCAATTTGGTTAATGCCCTTGTGAAGGTGGCCTCCAGTACTGCATGCAGTACTCCAGATGGGGCCTAACCAGTGTCTTGTAAAGAGGGATTATTACCTCCTTCTTACGACTTGTGATACCCCTACTAATACACCTCAACATCCACCTAGTCTTACCTACTGCTTTAGTGGTCTGCCTGGATGATTTCAGGTCATCTGTGATGATGATGCCCAAGTCTCTTTCTTCCCTTGTGACAGCCAGCAACTCCCCTCCCAACCCATAGGTGGCTTCAGGGTTTCTCTTCCCTTTGTGCATGATCTTGCACTTCTTTGCATTAAACCCCAGCTGCCACTCGTCCAACCATTTTGCCAGTTTATCCAGATCTCTTCTCATTCTTCCCACCCCATCTGGATCATCTACTCTGTTGCAGATCTTGGTGTCATCTGCAAACAGACAAACCTTACCCTCCAGTCCATATGCAATGTCACTGATGAAGATATTGAAGAGGACTGGCTCCAGGACTGATCCCTGAGGTGCCCCACTTGTAACTTGTATCTCTTCTGACTGTATACCGTTTACCACCACTCTCTGTTTTCTGCCCATCAACCAGTTTGCCACCCAGCTGACCAACTTCTGACCCATTCTGAGCCTACTCAGCTTCTTAGTCAATCTTCTATGTGGAATAATATTGAAAGCTTTGCTGAAGTCAAGGTAGGTGACATCAACTGCTCCTCCTTGGTCCACAACTCTGGTTACCCAGTCAAAGAATTGCAAGGCTTCTGAGTGGATAACTTCCTGCCTGGCAAATGGGAAGGCAGTCAGAGATATATGCAGGTAGTTTACCAGAGATGGCTCTAAGCGTCCAGAGGATTGCATTTTTGTGACGTCTGTAGGTAAGGGAACTCCAGCGTAACATGACATATAGTGTACAGTGGTGAGTGGAATATGGGTCACTGGTAATAAATCTGATTGCCTGATAGTACAGAGCATCTAGTTTCCCTAAAGCCAAGCTAGGTCCATGTCTATAAAGAATATCTGCATAGTCCAGGAGAAGTAGAAAAGTGGTTTATACTAGTCTAATCTTGGCCTCCTGTGTAAGTAAATGTTTTATCCTGAAGAAGATACCCAGCCTTTGTTTTAACATTTTTATTCAATATGTTCAGAAAACGTAAGTCTATCATCTAACCAAACCCCCAAATATTTGAAGTTAGTCACATATTCCAGTGATTCATCCTTGAGCATATAAATGTGAGGGATTATAGGTGGGCTCTTGTGTTTGTTGGCCAGAGCCACTGGGGCAAACAGCATTGCCTTAGTTTTTTTGGCATTTAATAACAGCTTTAGGTGGAGTAGATTTTCCTGGAGCTGGTTAAATTCAATCTGGAGACCTCTGTGAGCCAGATCCTGAGTAGGCCTATCTAAGTACAACACCGTATCATCAGCAAATAAATGGATTGTAGCATCCTTGATTCCTACATTCAGGTTGCTAATATAGATCGCAAATAGAAGAGAACCTAAGATGGACCCCAGAGGTACACCTCTCTGCATAGTTTTAAGCACAGAGAGGTTGTCATCCACTTTAATTTGTTGACAACAGTCTGTAAGGTAGTTAGCAAACCACTTAGTTTCGGATGGGGCTGCTCCAACAATACGCAGGGTTGACAGGAGGAGGTCATGGTCCACTGTACTTAAGGCTTTACTGAGGTCTAGGAACAGGGAGCATGCAAACCTTTTGTTACCTAGTGCCATTTGCCAGGCATTGGTGACTTTGGCCAGTGTGGAGATAGTACTGTGGTGTATTGTTATATACTGTTCATATGGAAAATGTTCATTTGGAAAAAATGTTTCTGTACACACAATATACTACTTTAGCCCTCTTATTTTCAGGACTTCACATCATTATTCAGTTTATACCCTTGCAACCTAGTAAACCTATCAATTGAGCTATAAAACCTCACAAGTAAACATTGTTGCCATTGACCAAAGCTTGCTTTTCTGTGGTCCTAACTACTGCTACACCAGAAGCTCAACAAAGTGGTATTAATATCCTCTAATCATATAGGGTAAAATCCAAAGCTTTTTTGTGAGTTATAGGCCACTGGTTGAAACTTAAATTGCTTTTTATGTCAGAGGATTAGGGGAAAATGGAGAGCTGTTAATACTCTGACCAAAAGGATCTGATAATCCAGCACTGGGCTTTAGTTCCTCACTATGGCTCACATCCGGATTGTTAATAACATGCAACAGTGTTGGTATTCTATACCAATAACTCATTCTGAGCACTGAATTCTAGTAAAGTTTAACACAATTAAATGAAGCTATGCATAACAGTATAATTTAAAACACATATTTACTTCTTTAAATCTATGATTTTCTGTCATATTTAACATCTGACAAGTTATTTTGAGTTGTTTTGACAAGTAAATCACTTTACAGAATGCTTACTTGTGTATTAGTTGTATGTTAAAGAACACAATTGTGTCTGAGAAGTCACAATTAACACTAGCTTGTGTTATACACACGTGCACTAGCATCCTGCCATGCATTGTGTAGGTGGGGTTTGGGGGCATGAAAGAAGAAATCTGTTAATATAGTTCCCAACATCACAGGGCCACCAGGAGCTGCCTTCTAAAGGAAGATGTCATTGACCCTCCTTCAGATACAGCACACATTCTACAGAAGTTTAATAAATGTCCTGGCAGGCCAACTACATTACATATGTCCTGCCAGGCCAAGTATATGATAACATACTATACTTTTTGAATGTGAAAAATAAGGAACTATCTAGTCGTCATGTTGCTTACAATAATATTTCTCATTTTGTTGTACAAGTACCAACATGCACCCATCATTGCTTGTTATATTCTAAGCTGGTTGAATGTCCCCTCAGCAAGATCTCACTCGTTTTTGGTTGCCTGATCCATAAGGTTGCAATTGTTCAAATTTTGGGTCACACTTGATTTGAAATATTAGTCTCACTGTAAGTTCTGGTAGGTAATCATTAATTATAGCAACAACAGTAATCACACCATAGTTACATGTTTGTTGCATGTAACTGCATTGCAATTGCAATTCAGTTACAGTGTAGTTCTACTGTAACTACAGTGTAGTTAAGAGAACTTAAAGTGTTACCGAATTCTGTTACTCTTAAAGACCTGTTGGCTGATAAACCATTGCCTAGGGATTTGCATTCAGCAAATCAAAAGTGTCTTGTTACAAATAATTCTAAAACAGAGGTGAGGCAGAGTACATTTTCCAAAGCCGCACCTTAGTTTTGGAACTCTCTTCCACAGAGTCTTAGAAACCTTAAGTCTCATCTTGTCTTTAAGTCTCATTTTCATTGAATATGTGTTGGTAAAATATATCTGTAACTGTGGATAATTGCTTTTCATTTTATTATATTGCTGAATTGTACACTATTTTTTGTAACTGTGCTTTTTGACCCAGGTTAAGGCGAGGCAAGGCAATTTTATTTCCATGGCACCCAATCCCAAAGGTTCAGGGCATCTCACAGAGATACAACAAAATAAAATGACAGAACATAATGCAAATTTTCAGAATTCATTTCACACACCATACCAACAGCAAACAGTAAATAAATGTTTTTTTAATTTTCTTTTACATATATCCACTGAGGGGGGCCCTCTAACCTCTGAGGAAGTGTGTTCCACAACAATGGAGCAGCAATCCCAAATGCATGATCCTCCAAAGATTTCAAACATGACCTCTGAATACAGAAGAGACCCTCCATAGATGACTGGAGAGAATGGTTGGGAGCATAAGGGACCAGGAGGTCTTTCAGATAGCTTGAAAAAGGACCTTGGTCCAGTGCTCATACCCAGTAAAAACATTCAACCACCTACCTACCTACCTACCTAGTATCTCTGCAAAACCCATATCCTCATGTGGTAAAAAAAAACATGCTTACCACTAAGGGATTGATCTAGCCTATATGTTGTTCTCACTTTCAGTAATATTTTATTATACACATTCGTGTCATTTTTTGTTAGGTTTGCTGGCATAAAGCACCTAGCTTCACCTGAGCTCTTTTTTTCTAGGGTTTGCTTGAAAGGACAGAGCAAGGAGCAACATTAACAGAGCAAAGAGAAACATTACGGCTTCTTTAGGCTAAGCAGAGTTACTGGTGTGTTACTATTTTGTTCTGTGCTTACAGGTTGTGCTTACAGGTTTTATTACCGTTTTGTGGTTGCAGGTTTTACAGTTTATTACTTTATTTTGCTCTGATTGAAATTTTTTTTTGCAGGGTTTATTTTCTGCTAAATTGTTACAGGGTGTGCTTACAGGTTTGTTACTGTTTTGTGCTTACAGGTTACTGCTTTATCTTTCTCTGACTCACATTTTTTTTTTGCAAGGTATATTTTCTGTTAAATTGTTACAGGTTGTGCTTACAGATTTTGTTACTGTTGTGTGCTTACAGGTTTTACATTTTGATTTGCCTTTAGGCTAAGCAAAGTTACTGTTTTGTTAGTATTTTGTTTTGTGATTACAGTTTTTTGCTTTGGGCTTAAAGATATTGCAGTCTCTTTCTCACATTGAAGGAACTAATTTATTTTCTTCCACAGCTCTTCCAGGGGATTAGTAGTGTAACTGGGTGGTGGAGCTGACAAAGGCTTAGTATCTTCCAACAGAAGGAAGATTTAAAAGGTCAGGTTAGTTGGTGTGTTGTGGTGAAGACTAGGTTTGCTGGCATAAAGCATCTACAGTAGCTTCACCTGAGCTCTTTTCTTCCAGGGTTTGCTTAAAAGGACAGAACAAGGAGCAACATTAACAGAGCAAGGAGAAACATTAAGGCTTCTTTTGGCTAAGCAGAGTTACTGCTGTGTTATTATTTTGTTTTGTACTTACGGGTTGTGCTTACAGGTTTTATTACTGTTTTATGCTTATGGGGTGTACATTTTACTGCTTTATTTTTCTCTAATTGAAATTGTTTTTTGCAGGGTATATTTTCATTTAAATTGTTATGCAGGTTGTCTTGCTGAAAGGAAGGAAAACACTCACCGGGGTTGGTGGGTCAGTGCTGTAGTTGATTGTTTCTGGAGGGCACAGACTTGGTCCCACTCACCCTGCCCCTCACCCCACCCATCCCAAGCACATAATTTCCTTTATACTAGAGGTTCTGACATAACATCCCCAAAAGGGCAAAGGGCATACACCTGTCATAACCTTGACAGCCCAACATGCTGCATAGGGGATAGACACACACACATGCTCACACACACTAACAAAAAGGAAAAAAAAACTAAGCAGGAAGGGAGAAAGACACATGGGGAGTGGTGCAATGCACTAGCTGTGGGGTGACAGTCTTTCAGGAGACGTTCTGGAGGTTGTGATGCTGCCCTATTTTCATTCACCTCTCTGGTCTGAGGGAGGAAGTTGCCCATCTCCAGGCCAACCTGATGAGGTTTCATGAAACCTCCTCCCACACCCAGGGACCACCAGGGACACTGCCACTGCCTCAGAGGTTGCCAAGAAAGAGGAGCGGTTGAAACATGGTGTGCTCAGGGAGGGTGAGGGTGGTGGATCAGAGGTGCATCCCTCTAGTTGTACCTCTCTGCAATTCATACACCATTCTGGTGGATCATGGTTCCTCTATGGAGGCACCCACAGGAGATCAAGAAGGATGCTGGGAACCTCCACAGAGGAGACACAGAGGAGGGTGGCATGAGACTCCACAGGGGAAGGAAACAAGTCCTAGTGGGGGACTCAGTCATTAAGAGGGTAGAACTGAAGGGGGGAGGGAGGTAAGGTGCCTGCCCATTGCCATGGCTGGGAGGGACAGGATGCACATCCTCAGGATCATGAGAGCAGCAGCATGGGAGAAGGATCTGGATATCATTGTCCACCTAGGGACACATTACCTGGCTGGGAATGGGATCAGAGCAGTGCAAGGGGAGTTTGTAGAGTTGGGAAGGGGCCTTAGTCAAGTAACATGCACAGTTACCTTCTCAGAGATGCTGCCTGTCTATGGCATAGGTGAGGCTAGAGTACTTCACACCGTGGGATTAAATGAATGGTTGAAAAACTAGTGTGGAACTCAGGATTTGGGCTTCACTGGGGACTGGGGGTCCACCTGGAGGGATGCAGGCCTATACTGGTGCAATGGTCTGCATCTGTCTGGGAGGGGAACCAGGATCCTAGGTGATAGGTTTAAATGCTTCATTGGCAAGCATTTAAACTAGCCAAGGGGGGGGCACTGAAAAGAAGCATGGAAATCCCAGCCCCCCCCCACCAAAACAGGATAGTTAGTGAGGTAAACACTAAGGTAGAGAAGTTATTAGGGAGCAGGACAGGGGTCAATGGAAAAAAAGGCAAAGACAGTAAGGACAGAGATGGGGCTAAAAAGGGGTAAGGCTATCAAAATATGGAGGGCGATAAGTACCAATGCATGTAGCCTGGGTAACAAGCTCCCTAAACTAGTGCCCTTTTGATGGAAGAGGGACACCTGGATATCATGACAGTCACAGAAACATGGTACACAGAGAACCATGACTGGGATGTCAGCATACCAGGGTACACAATCTACAGGAGGGACAGGGAGGATAAAAGAGGAGGAGGAGTAGCTTTTTATGTAAGGGAAGGGATTAAAGCAATGGAACTAAAGTGTAAACAGGGAGGAGAGGAGGCACTGTGGGTCACCCTGGAGATAGGAAATGGCACCACAGTCCGTACAGGGGTTGTATACAGACCCCTGTTTCAGGGTGAGGAAATGGATCAGGAAATGATAGAAGGCATCCTTAGAATGGCAGATAAGGGGGAGATATTGTTGATGGGGCCTGAATATGCCAGATGTTAACTGGAGCACCTTTGCTCCAGCCACATCCAAGAGCAGGGTAATTCTCGATGCCCTACAAGGGGCATACCTCAGACAGCTAGTGTTGGAACCCACTCAGGAGGGAGCAATCTTAGACCTTGTACTTTCAAATGGGGACGGAGAGAGGATCTCAGATTTAGAAATGGGTAGCCATCTGGGAACAAGTGACCACCAAACAGTGTGGTTCATGATAAACACAGCCATAGGGTCAAGTCACACAAGGTTGAGGGTATTGGACTTTAGGAGGGCTGACTTTGGCAAAATAGGGGAGTGCCTCAGAAAAGCACTAGCAAACAGGTAAGAAGGTGGGGTGGAGGAACAATGGGGAAAAATCAAAGCTGCCATCACAGAGGCAACAAGCCTTTGTGTGAAGCAAATAAAGAAAACAAAGAAAAAAACTATGGTTCTCAAAAGAGGTGGTGGGATATGTTATGGAGAAAAAGACAGCATTAAGGAAGTATAAGGAAACACAGAAGGAGCAGGACAGAGAACTGTACCAGTTAAAGCAGAAGGAAGTGGGAAAGGCAGTCAGACTAGCAGAGACCCAAACCAAGGAAACGATAGCCAGCTCAGTTAAGAAGGGGGATAAAACCTTTTATGTGTACATTAGGGAGTGAAGAAAGACCAGGGAAGGGATAGTGATGCTTAATAAAGGGGGGTGGAGGGGTGGGCAGTGGGTGACAGTGACAAAGCAGTGATACTGAATGAATACTTCTGCTCAGTATTCACAAAAGAAGAGGAGGGGAGGTACCTAAACCAAATAATAGAAGCACACTGGATAATGGGGTCAATATCAGTCCATTCACAAAAGAAAGGGTCCTAAAAGAACTCCTAAAACTGAAGGTGGACAAAGCAATGGGGCCTGATTGGATTCACCCCAGAATTCTAAAAGAACTAAGGGGAGAACTAGTGGCACCACTGACTACCCTTTTTAACAAATCATGGGAGGAGGATGTGGTACCTGAGGACTGGAGGAGGGCAGATGTGAATCTCCTTCACAAAAGTGGGACCAAGACAGAGGCAGGAAACTACAGACCTGTCAGTTTGACCTCTGTGGTAGGGAAAGTGATGGAATCAGTTCTGAAGGAAAGAATTGTTGAGTACCTAGAGGCCCGTGGGGCACAGAACCCAAGGCATCATGGGTTCACAACGGGAAGGTCATGTCAGACAAATCTAATAGATTTCTTTGAATGAGTGACCAAAGTAGTAGACCAGGGAGGGGTTGTGGATGTGGCCTACCTAGACTTTAACAAGACATTTGACACAGTCCCACACAAAACACTAACAAACAAGTTAGCCAGCCTGGGAGTGGGTCCCAGGGTGGTAATCTGGTTAAAAAATTGGCTGGCAACAGGATGCAGAGGGTAATAGTAAACAGAGTCCATTCTGAAGAAAGGGGGGTTACTAGCTGGGTACCACAGGGTTCAGTGCTGGGACTGGTCCTCTTTAATGTCTTTATAGAAGACATTGCAGAGGGACTGGAAGGAAAAGTATGCCTCTTTGCAGATGACTCTAAGGTCTGCAACAGGTTTGATATACGGGTGTGTGTGGAAAGGATGAGAAGAGACTTGGCAAAGTTGGAGGAATGGTCAAAAGTATGGCAACTTAGATTCAATGCAAAGAAGTGCAAAATAATGCACCTTGGAAACAAAAACTCAAGGGAAGATTACACAATGGGGTGGTGTGGGGGGTATTAATGACAACAAAAATGGAAAGGGACTGGGGGAGTAGTCATATCAGATGACCTAAAGGTAGGCAAGCAATGTGAGAAGGCAGTAAGAAGGACTGGGGGATACTGGGATGCACAGGGAGAGACATTACCAGTAGAAAACAGGAAGTGGTTATCCCTCTGTACAGACAGTTGGAGAGGCCCTGTCTAGAGTACTGCATGCAGTTCTGAAGATCACATCTCTGCAAAAACATAGACAGAATGGAGGCAGTCCAGAGGAGGGCAACTAAAATAGTCCGGGGTCTGCACCAGAAGTCATATGAAGAGAGACTAGTAATATGTATACCCTTGAGGAAAGGAGAGAGAGGGGGCATGATAGAAACTTTTAGGTACCTCAAGGGAATCAACAATGTCCAAGAGGGTAGCATCTTTCAGAAAAGAGATGTGCAAGAGCAAGGGGGCACAATTTAAAGATAGAGGTGGGATGACTCAAGGGCAACAGGAGGAAGTATTTTTTTCATGGAGAGGGTGGTAGACACATGGAACGGCCTTCCTTAGGAGGTCATGGGGTCAAAAACAGTGGGAGAATTTAAGAATGCATGGGACAGTCATAAGGCAATTCTAGTGGGAGGCAGGAGGAAGTAGGCTGTTGGTAAAACTATCATCTGCAGCTTATCCGATAGGTAGGGAAATGGGCAGACTGGGTGGGCCAAGTGGTCCTTATTGGCCATTGACGTCTATATTTCTATGTTTCCATGTTTTCTTTTTCTTGAAGAGAAATTTTGGACTTCAGTATGTACTTTCATAAATAGAATACAAGAAAATGACCACTTTACCTTTGTAAATGTGACAGGTAACATGATATGACAGGGCAGGCTTGGATGTGGGGTCACTATAACCACACCACAATGAACTACAAAGGATTTCACTAAAGAAAGCTATTTTTGCACAGGTTTTCCTGCCTTCATTCTATTCAGGGTGGTTAAAGCTGCGTTTCTTTCTCTTATTTTCATAAACATAATGGAGTTTGCCCCCTTTTAAAGGGCAGACCAGGTTGTCCTGGTGCACCCCTTCCCCCATGCTCAAGATGGTTGTGCTCAGAAGGAGAGGGGGGAGGAAGAGGAGGAGCCAAGGGGCCAGAACAATGGGCAGACAAACAAGAAGGGGAGAGAAACCGGAGGTACTTAAGGGACAGCACAAGGGGGCCTCGGCCACTTTTGCTGGAGTTTTGATCCTACAGAGAACTGCAGCACGTCGGATTGGCATAATTAGTTGAGGTTGGTTCACCTGAAAAGAAAAGGTAACGACGCAAAAGATTCGAACTGGTGGAGGACTAAATTGTAGTGGTTTTATAAAAAAAAAAAGAAAAAAAGGGAATAAATAATATATATATATATATATATATATATATATATATATATATATATATAAAGGAATACATATAATAATAAAGAGGATATAGAAAGTAATTTAGAAATATAGTTGGGGACAGAGTGACATAAGATATGAAAGACAGAGAAAGCTATATAATAGCAATTAGATGCTGTTTTTTAAAAAAAAAACGAGTAAGGGAGAGCTGATGTGTTGATGGCTGTTATAATGGTACAATTCACCCCCTTTTGTGGTTTGAAGAGCAATGACAGAGCACATGTCCAAGAGAGACTTGGCAGGCATGTTTGGTTTATGAGGCTGGGATGTTTTAGTTGTGTGATAGGTGGAGAAGCAAATGGGATGAAACCATTTGGTTTTAGCAGATCAAGCTGTTTTTCCCTCCATTGGGAAGGGGCTGGAGCATGTAAGCATGGAGATAAGGTGGTATGTTTGGTTTCCTGGAAGTTTTGTGGCGGAAAACGGCCCGGTGGCGATGGGTAACACAGATGGAGTACAAGGAATGGAACCGCTCCAGAGTTTCTCCACACGGGAGACCGGGAATGCAGAGGGCGGGTCTACGGGGAGGGTGAGGCAATTTGGGCACGTTTTCCTACTTTAAGGTAGGCCTGGAAGAGGCTTATGAGGTCTGGATGAGGCTTAGGAGACAGGGATGTTTTAGCCGAGTTGGAGAGCGGCGATGGGTAACGCAGGTGGAGGACAAGAAATGGGTCTATGGGGAGGGCGAGGCAATTTGGGCACGTTTCCTACTTAAAAGGTAGGCCTGGAAGAGGCCTGGAAAAGCAGCGAAGGGGGGAGCGAGAAGGAACAGGAGCATGAACGGGCGACCACGTGGCGAGACGTCACATGCCACGTGGTAGTCGCGACAAGGCCCAGCCGGTTTGGACCATCTTACTGCAAGAGGCATTGGGGAATTTTGCAGCATTACAGGCCTAGGAAGGCCGAACCTTTCATTAAGGGGAACTTTGCTGCGCACTTTAGCAGAGGGCCAGGGAGGGGACATTGAGGCAGTTTTCCGGGAGTGGCTGAGGGTGGGTGCCGATTAACGAGCTTTTGGTTTTTTTTGGAGAAGACCAATAGGGGAACAGATCAAGAAAGGGCCAGGGGAGAGGCCCTATAACAAGGGGAGTGGAAATACGCTATGGCGACCACGTGGCTTGACGTCACATGGCTCGTAACAGTTGTGAGACCGGGGGAGGGAGGGGGTGGTTTGTACTAAAGGAGTTGGCTAGCAATGAGCAGGGGGAACGCAGAGGCACACGCAGGCCAATCGGTTGGAAGGGAAAACGGACACTGCCTCACCTCGAAGGAGCCTCGTGGTGGTGTGTTTATGGATAGAGCAAACCCCCTCAAGGAGCAACGTTCTGCATTGCCTGGGGAGAAAAGAAAAGCAGTAGAGGATCCTGGAGAGATAAGGAAAGGAAAGGGGGGGCACAAAAAAAAAGGGGGAGGTAGGTTTTTATACATAATAAGGGGTCATGGGAACGCTAAATGGGGTCAGTGGGGGGATGCTGAAGGGAGGCAATGAGCGGAAGTTGGAGTTTAAAGGGGGGTGGGTTGATTCTTGGGGATCCATGGGAAGCCCCAGGGCAGGCAGCAGGGTACAACGATTGGGGACTTGATATGAACAGAGAAGGGAGGACTGGAAGGGTCACAAACGTGTGACAGAGAGTGGCAAGAAGCTGGTCAAGAGTGAATGGGGTCCTGATGGATGGCCAGACTGCAGAACAGGGTAGGGGTGTACAACCGAAAAAAAAAAAACGTTTCAAATGGTACAGTTATACAACTAACCTTGTTTTCCTCTCATAGTTGTTTTTACAGGGTAAAGGAGAAAGAGGACAATGGCACCAAAGAAGAGCAGGCCATCAAAAGAGGAGGCTTACAAGGCGATAATAGAATTGGCGAAAAAAGCGAACAGGATGTGGGAGCTGGTGGAGGGACAGGAACCAGGAAGACCTAGGGAAAAAAGAAAGGCGGCCACAGGAAAGGGTGGCATGGAAAAACAACCAGTCAGAGGGCCGCGGGGTACCAGGAAGGCACCGCCGGTGGTAGCAGAGCCGGCCAAGACGGCGGACCCATTACCCCTGCAGCCTATGGTCACTGTGTCACTGGTCCCCCACCCAGATCAGGGTGGCATCTCCCTGGTTGAACCAAGTCACGATGCACAGAATGGTTTGCTCCCTCCAAAAAACCCAGCAGCCAACCCCCTTCCTCAGTCGCTGGGAGAAGCAAGAGGGACCTTGGAAGACTCCAGGTAGGACGGCCCGACAAGGTCACAGGTAATACATCCAGTGCAGTTGGGGACAGTATAAAAGAATATATAGGGACAATTGTAATGGCTTTAGGAGCAGGCGGGATAGGGCAGATGGAATCGGCACTGGCAGAAATCAGGAAGGAGAAAGAAGGGACAGAAAGGGGGGAACAGGGAATGGAGAGAGAGGGAAAAGGGACAAGAGAGATAGGCACCCCTGGAATGAGGATAGGCGAGCATGTGCCGCTGACGTCGAAGGAAAAAATTTGGAAAGGGGAATATGTGGACATATTCGCCTTGGTGAGCCGCGAGGCTGCTGCCAAGTATGAGGAAGCTGAGGGCTTAGGCAAGAGTGAGATGGCAGCGGCTATAGTGCTTTTGGGGAAGAAAGAGAAAGATAAGTTCACGAAAGGAAAGACTTGGGATAGATGGTTCCTAGGTTTTTCTACTTTCTCAGCCATTGTCATGGAAAAGAGACCGGATTTAGGCATCCCGCTCATTACCTATTCCCTGATAATATGGAAGGCAAAGGCAAAGGGCGGGATGGGGTGGTTATACTATGATGAATCCTTTAGGCAGAGGATGGCAATGTTTGGGGACGTGAGATGGGACACCAAACAGATAGATTTATGGACGGATTATGTCACGGATCAGTCCACGCCTGAGGGGGAATGGAGCAAGAAGGGCTTTGGGACCCAGAGATGCTGCTGGACTTATAACAGAGCCTTGTGTTCCTGGCCTCAATGTCGCTTTTGGCATGCATGCTCTAGGTGCGGGGGAGGCCACCCAGCAAGCAAATGTAGAATGGCATGGGGCCAAGGGGCACAAGGGCATGGGGGGCAAGGAGCAGGCCAACAGTTTTTTCGAGAGGGTCAAGGTTTTAGAGACCAGACATGGAACAGGGGAGGACGGGGTAGGGGGAACACAAAATGAAGGCGAGAGGTCAGTCAGGAAGAGACAGAGGGAAAAAGGGGGAAGGGCGGGGGACGGGATAATGAACAGTTTGGGATGTCCAGAACCCCCATCAAAGCTAAGGTGTGGGCAGGTTACATGGACAAATATCCAGACACAAGAGTGCGGGATATGATTCTGAAGGGTTTTAGCACTGGTTTCTCATTACAGTTTACTGAACCTAGGAGAGCAATGGAGGCCAACAACCTAGGGTCAGTAAAAGGGAAGGAGAAGGTACTGAGACAGAAGATAGAGAAGGAAGTAGCAGCAGGTAGGGTAGACGGCCCGTTTGATAACCCCCCCATTGCAGAACATGTGGGTCTCACCATCGGGTCTAGTACCCAAGAAACAGGAGGGGGAATACAGAGTGATCCACCACCTGTCCTATCCAGAAGGAGAGTCAGTGAATGATTTCATCAGTGAGGAACACAGTAGGGTGACTTACGCGACACTAGAGGATGCAGTCCGGATGATCTGGGCCACAGAGGAGGCATGGATGGCTAAAACGGATATTGAATCTGCATTCAGACTGCTTCCGGTCAGGAGGGAAGATTGGGATCTATTGGGTTTCAAAAGCGAGGGAAGTTACTATTTTGACAAAGCAATGCCAATGGGTTGTTCCACAGCATGTGCTACATTTGAGGCTTTCAGCACCTGTTTACAGTGGATATTTCAACAAAAAACAGGTTATAAGATGGTCATACATTATCTGGATGATTTCCTGTTCATTGGAAGAGGGAAAAGGGAGACACAAATGATGCTGGGTAAATTCCAGGAAATGTGTCAGGAGTTGGGGGTACCACTAACCCTGGAAAAGACAGAGGGGCCCAGCAGGGTTATTGAATTTTTGGGGATTGAGATAGACGCCCCAAACGAGGTATTTAGACTACCGGATAAAAAAGTCAATAAGCTGAAAGAACTAATACAATTGCACACCAGCAGGAGATGGGTACAGCTAAAGCTGGTACAACAGGTGCTGGGGCATTTGAACTTCGCCTGCAGGGCCATCGGGCCAGGGAGGACATTCACGAAGAGGTTAGCCAGGGCTACAACAGGGGTCACCAGATCTCATCACTGGGTAGATTTGACGCGGGGGGTTAAGGAGGATTTTAAAATTTGGGAAGAATTCCTCAGGGACTACAACGGGTGTTCATTCTGGCAGGAGGACTGGCTATACAACACAGATCTTGATCTATACACAGATGCGGCTGGGGGGCTGGGCATGGGGGGGGTTACATGAGAGGTAGTTTGTTCGCTGAACCCTGGCCGGCCAGTTGGGTACAGGATGGGAAGGTGAGAGACATTACATTGCTAAGAGATCATGCCCATATGGATGTGTACTTTGGTCTGGGGAGAGGAATTACAGGATCAAAAAGTAACTTTTTGGTGTGACAATAGAGCAGTGGTAGATGTGTTGAACAACAGGGGAGCCAGATCGGACACAGTCATGCAGGTATTACGCATTTAGTTTTAAGGGCATTGCAACTGAACATGTCATTCAGAGTGCAACACATAGAAGGGGTACACAACACTCTGGCTGACAGCCTTTCCCGTCTGCAGCCGGACCATTTTCGGAGGCTGGCACCAGCAGCAGAGGAATTAAAAACACCTGTACCAATAAACATCTGGGATGTTGGCAGGAAGGAGCAGAATTGTTGTTTCACAGCTCATGGGCACCTCGGACTCTGACGGCCTACGACGGGGCCTGACGAGTGTTTCAAACATTCAGGGCAGAGCACCAGATGGAGGTAAGTAGGCCACTCACAGAGGAACAGTTGGAAATGTTCACAGTGGAACAGTGGCGAAAAGGCACAGCCCACACCACAATGGGAGTTTACCTGGCTGGGATTAGTCTTATCTGCAGTCCGAAAGGGTGGAGTGACCCGACAAAAACACTGCTCATCAGAAAAATGATGCAAGGATGGAGCAGGTTGAAACAGGGACCAGCAGATAGTAGGAGGCCTATAGGGGAGCAATGGCTCAAAAAGCTAAAGGAGGTGCTCCCAGCAATATGCAGATCATGGAGCGATGCCCAGCTGTTTCACACGATTTATGTGATAATGTTCGCCGGTGCTATGAGAGTGAGTGAGGTAGTAGGCCATGGGAGAGAAGACGAGGAAGTGGGGCTAGATTGGGAGGACATAACCTGGGGGGTGACCGAGATACAGGTCAGGATTAAGAGGTCCAAGACAGATCAAGGGGGAAAAGGTTGTATGGTGGTGCTAAAAAGTCAACGAGAGGGCACAATATGCCCAGAACAGGCGCTGTGGATTTTCACCGCAGAGCAGGGGAGCAGAACAGGAAAATTACTTGTACACGGGGATGGGAGAAGGGTGACTGGCTACCAGGTCACGGCAATACTGAAAAAGGGCATGCAATTTATGGGAGAAGACCCAGCTAATTATTCTTCCCATTCCCTGCAGATTGGGGCTGCCTCACAGTGGGCGGCAGCAGGCGAGACAGTGAACAAGATATTGGAAAAGGGATGCTGGCGATCAGCCAGTTATAAAAGATACATTAGAGCACTGAAATTAAAAAAACAAACAAACAAAAAAAAAACACAGAACTATGTAGATATAGATACTTATATAGTTAGACATGGGGGTTTGTAGGGCTCCCGGCTGGGACCACAGCGAGGGGAGGGCAAGGAAGGGGAACAGACAGGGAGGGGGCATGGAAAAAGGGGGATGAATGTGGGAACGACACTATGAGCTGATATAGTAATGACTTTTGCTTGCACCCCATAGGTAGAGGGAGGATCACGGAAGTATGGATCTGCGGCCATTCCTACATCTATTGGGCTGGAAAGAGAGCAGAGAAGAAGGCTGGGGAAGGCAGCTATACCAAGATGTGAGAAGGTGTAGGTTGTTTTGGCATGGCATACGGGGGATGAGGTGGGCTCAGCTGCTTCTCACATTAACAGAACTCAGAGAACGGCGGCCCAGGCCAGACCTAATTATTATACATTTGGGAGGCAATGACCTGGCAGGCAGGCCTTGGGTGGACACATATTTACAAATAAAAAAGGTCTTAAGAACTATACGGCAGTGGTGGCCACAAGTGGGCATCGCTTGGGCAGATATGATACCAAGAAGAGTGTGGAGGCAAGAGCACAGTCACAGAGCGGTAGAAAGGGCCAGGAGAAAAATGAATAGGAGGGTTGGAACATTGGTAATGCAGATGGGAGGACAGGTGATACTGAGGGGGGGTAGAAGAATGGGTAGACAAATTTTACAGGTCAGACGAGGTGCACCTGTCGGATATAGCTACAGACATGTTCAATACAGAAATGATGGGATATATAGAAGAATGGAGGAGACAGACAAGCAATGAGAATTAAAAAAAAAAAAAAAGAGTAAAGAGGAGCCGATATACTGTAGATGGAAAAGGAGCTCCCCTGAAGTAAGGGTGAAGGCTACCTTAGATCCCTAGATAAAGGGGAAGCCAGCCATCCAACGCAAGCTGGAGACTGGCTAGTGGGAAAAATGGGGAGGAGGGAGGGAGGGAAAGAAAATGGAATAACAAGAAGAGAAGGAAGATGAAGGAAAAAGGGTCTGTTTTCACCATTACCTAACGGAAAAGGAGAAGAAGAAGGCACCCAGGTTTTCACCTGGGGGAAGAATAATCAGAGAATGATATATGGATGGAATAAACAAAATGTTGGAAATATGAATAAAGGAATTGGAATGGAATATGGAATTATGAATATAAATAAATTAATTGCCAATCTGAGCACAACAACAAACAATGGTGTCTGTCTTTTGTGGGGGAAGAGGGGGGAATCCGGGACAATGGAGTTTGCCCCTTTAAAGGGCAGACCAGGTTGTCCTGGTGCACCCTTTCCCCCATGCTCAAGATGGTTGTGCTCAGAAGGGGGAGGAAGGGGAGGAGCTAAGGGGCCAGAACAATGGGCAGACAAACAGGAAGGGGAGGGAAACAGGGAGGTACTTAAGGGACAGCACAAGGGGCCTCAGCCACTTTTGCTGGAGTTTTGATCCTCCCACCCACCCTGTCAGGCAGAGCGAGTAAGGAAGACAGTCAAGATGGGACTGTATGGGCGTTTGTGAAGGTATGAGACTAGCACGTCCGGTCGGACAAAATTGGACTGCCTAAGGTGGATGGTGGGTAATGATATGGTTACCGACTGCCAAAGGTGGATGGCAGGTGAGAATATGGTTAAGGACTGCCAAAGGTGGATGGCAGGAGCAAAGAAGGGGAAAAAGGGGAAAGGGGAGGAGGAGGGGATGGGGGAAAGAAAAAAGGAATAACACAAGATGAGAAGGAAGATGAAGGATAAAGCGGTCTCGGTTTTCACCGTTACCTAACGGAAAAGGAGAAGAAGAAGGCACCCAGGTTTTCACCTGGGGGAAGAATAATCAGAGAATGATATATGGATGGAATAAACAAAATGTTGGAAATATGAATAAAAGAATTGGAATGGAATATGGAATTATGAATATAAATAAATTAATTGCCAATCTGAGCACAACAACAAACAATGGTGTCTGTCTTTAGTGGTGGAAGAGGGGGGAATCCGGGACAATGTTCTAGTTATAATAATCAAGGCCACTGATTTATGATGATTAAAGTAATGAAATTCCGTTTTCAAGACTTGAAATTCTGGAAATTGCACCGGTCATTGTTAGTCTAATTTCTACATTTTACCATGATTCTACTGTCACTCCTTCAGCATGTGTGTAAGTAATCAGAATAAAAGAGGCTTGATATACAGAACATTAAATGAAGCAAATTGAAAATATTGCAGGAAGCAATTACAAGAAAAATACACATTCTTAAGATTTACTGCTCTGGTATAAAATGTCAAATTCTGTGAAATACTTTGTTTTTACTGGCATATAGGTAGTCCAAATTTTAGAATTTTACTGGGTTTTCCAGTAAAACTGAAAACCAGAGACCTTGATAATACTTTACTACAGAATACATTTTTAAAATTTTTTGGTTTTCTTTCCCAGGATTTTTAAACACACCGGGGTAGCCTAGCCAAGATGTCTGTATAAAAAGCATGAGTGTTCCCCAAGTGACCATATAGTGTTTTTTTTATGACATAAGGGTGCTTACCATGACACACCTCCTGAAGGAGCCTGAGAGGGTAAAGTGCTGGGACAGTCTGGCAGCTTCCCTTAGGGATGTGATCATTTTGCTTTACCTTATGTACTTTCTTTTTTTAAACTTGATTAATTGATTTTGCTATAAAGCATGACAAATAAATAAAGCAGACATAGCTGAGAGACAGGTAGTATCAGTTACGACAGATAACTATGATAGGTTACTGGACAAACAGCTTGTGTTACAGCATAAGGGGGGAATTTGAGAATCTGTAAAACCAAAAAAACAGTCCATGACCAAGTGTTTTTTGAATGAGACTTTGCAGCGTGATGCTGGACCTACAGAAGAAAAATAGTTGGAAAAGTCCCACATATTGTCCCTTCCAACAAGAAAAACGCTCCTTTCATCGCTATAAAGGTCCAATAACATGCAAGCGATCCATAGTAAGACAGCTACTACCCCCTGTACTCTCCTCCTCTGCAGTTACATAACCAAATAGGACCAAGGGACAAAATAACATTGTGAACATACCAAAGTACAAGTTAAATAACAGTACATTCAGAAACATCAGTAATCCAAAGAACAGAGCAACCCGTTGAGTGATCGGGCGCGAGAAGGCTACACATCACAGACTCCTGACTGCTCAGTGCCAGCCCTCCCACTCTTACCTCACTACCTCTGAGAGCAAGAAGGAGCCATGGGGACCATGACATCTTAGCTCATGAACCAATTGCTGGAGCCAGCTGGAAATCTAAGAAATTAGAAGGAGGTCACTAAAAGACACAATTTAGCTACACCACCCAACCCCCTGCTGTGAACACCAAGCAGTTTTATATGTTAGAACAGGGTTGAACTAAAATAAATGGCAGTGCAACAATTCATCTTAAAGTGGCATCAAAGCAGTGTTATAGAGAGGAGTACTCTACCCTTCCTCTCAGTCCTCAGTATTCGAGGTATTGTGTGAAGTGTCCATGGCCAGAGAGTCTTGTTTAATTTTTTCCAACCTCTTGCCAGCCTCCTTTGGGTCATTGAACAAAAACTGCTTCCCGTGATTTTAAGATGGGCTGGTAATTGAAGGGAATGGGCAATCTTCAGTTCTCTGTGCCCTGCGCGGACACCACCAAGTGCTGTTCTATGAGCACTAGTTGCATAGCTAAGATTTGGGAAGCAGTGAGCAGTCCTTGAATCTGAAGTCCTCGGGGGGCTACAAATATGCCTTTTGCACTTTCACAATTTAGCCTGACACTTTTCAATGATTTTTTTTCTCTGTTTCTGATATACTTTCTTTTCTTTTTATTCACTATTGTATTTATGCTCCTCCTAATTGCTGCCTTCTCTCCACTCTTTCAGACTACTTCAACCTGTGTGCGATTCTTCTCCTCATCAGAGTCTGCTTCTGAGTCCCTAGAGCGATCCTTCTCGTCATCAGAGTCCCTAGAGTACACAGTTCACTAACCTAGGTGCCTGGATAACCCCCGGGTAGGGTGAGGAGGCATTCTTCCACTTTTTACCTTCTCCGAACCATACATGCTGTGACGTGGACTGGTACAACGGAGTCCGCTCGACGAGCCTGAGGACCCACACACACACATAGTGAGGAATCGTCACCTAGGAGAGATGAGGGTGTTTTTCCTTGTTTGTTCCCCGACGTTGGCATGCAATGAGGGCTAAGGAATATGAAGGCATGCTGAGACGTGCCTCCTGCTCCACCCCTCTGCCAACGTCTGCCCTATCCCGATGCTGCTACTTCCTCCTACCGCATCTTCCCCCCGGGTTACCCTAGGTGGTGTTATTGCAGTGGAAGTGTGCAGGTAGCCCCCCCCGGAGAAGGAGAGTGGCCGTTGGGTGCTCAATCCTTCTCCTGCCTGGCCGTCCCCAGCAGCCCGGTGCTCTGCCTCAAACACACAGGGCGCCATGCTGTGTGTGGCAAGCCGTCCTGCGCCTCAGCCCTCAGTGCCACTGGGCTGTCATACTTTCTTTTTTAAGCTTGATTATCTATGTAATAAGTATAATTCAGAATAACTGAACAGAGACAAGAAAAGAGAGCTTTGTATTGGTTGATGAGTAAAAACTTCATGTAGTTGAAAGAAGGCAGCCGTGTCTATGAGGCAGTAGCTGCTTCCTTTCATCTACAAGATGTTGCTCAGGAGCCAGCTAAGCAGCATCATTATCAGCCGATCGCAACCCGTCCCCGATTCCTATAATACCCCCACACTTACTGCCCGTATCCTTAGTAAGGCTACAAAACCAATTACCTTTGATTACTTTAATTATTACTTTAATTTTATGAGCTGCAGCAGCACTGTGTGAATCAGGCTTGTGCTCATAAATTTTAATTAGAAACTTCCCATCCTGGGCTGATGTTGCATGACCTGGCTGAGATCCCCCCCAAAAGCCCATCCTGGGTTGAGGTTACGTGACCCACTGAAACCCCCCCATCTGATGTGCATCCCCCCCACCCATGACACCAGGGTATCCAATCCTGTGTCACCCTTGGTCACACAGTCTTTTTTTTAATTAAAACCTGAAAAGCAGAAAACTGTCCATCGATGACTTTTGCTGCCTTCCCGACTCCCTGATCCCCCCACCCACTCCAATCAGATCCCTCCACTTAGCACACACCACCCCATACCCCTCACACACCTAAAATAAGTTCAGCACTGAAAATCCACTCTGCAAGGAAAACACATACTTCTGCATCAATGCCAACCAGGAACTGAAGAAACAAGGTAAGTGCAGTCAATTTATTTTCTATGCATTTTGAACTTTTACTCAACACTTTGTCATTTTTTATTATATTTTCACCAAATTTTCAACATAGCCTTTTTTGGACCCCACCTCATGAACAAGGTCAGTGAAATATTTCAACTCCAGTCCAAAATGTGATTTCACAGTCACTGTGCAAAATCCCCTTTCTGGCAGGATTTGTAAAATTGTACTTACCAGGTTTATGAAGTGGGGTCATAAAAAGACTATGTTGAATATCTGAGGTCAAAATCTTTAAAAAAAACACCATAGTTATGAAGGTACATTGAAATGTTTTTAATGTTCACTCATAACTAGTAATTTTCTTTTAACGTTAAACTTTTTATTAAAAACAATTTCCACATACAATAACAGGATACTGAAAAACCAAGTAACCAAACAAATCATACGTATACAACAGAATACTTATATATTTATGAAACAATTGATGATTGTTGTAATTAATAAATATGGAACATTTAGAAACTTCTTGTGAGTACAAAAATATAAACAACCCACATAGACAATGGCTGACCTAAGTCTGAGGAAAGGGTCCCAAACCTTATCACATCAGTGGCTTTTCTGCAAAGCTATGTGTGACAGGTGTTCTAAGGAGGCTAGCTGGCTAACTGATTTGAGCCACTCATTAAAACCGAGGAGTTCTGGTGAGCCCCAACAGCAAAGAAGGAGGCGCTTCCCCATTAGCGCGGCAGCCAGCACCCGGGATACAGAAGTAGGGAAGAGTGACACTTGTGGGGAAGTGAGACCCAAAAGAAAAAATGAGGCATCCAACAAAGGAGCTGGTGGGAGAACCTTCTTGCAATATAAAAGGATCTTGTTCCAGAAGGGACGGACAGCAGGGCATTCCTAAAAAATGTGAGAAAGGGTCCCTGGAGAATGAGAACATCTCCAGCAAGTGTCATCTTTAGTTAGGCCTTTCTGACACAGGTAATGAGGTGTTCTATATTAGTAATGCAGAATTTTGAGTTGAAGGAGTTGGGCTCTAGTATCACTGGTGGACTCCAGTGCCCTGATCCAATATTTCCTCCACTCAGGAACTAGGACTGAAATATGAAGCTCAGTTTCTCATCTGGTTTTAGCAGAGATGGTAGGGGATGGGGCAGCATCACAGAGACATTTATATATAGCACAAGCCCTTTCTTTGGTTCATTTGAGCCATCCAGAGATGGCATTTTCAAAATCAGATGGAGGAGATGTAGGGCATTGCCACAGAAGTGGGGTGACGATTGAACACATTTGAAGACAACACCAAAAATCCTTACAGGACACAACAAATTGGAGACAAAGGTTATCAAACAATTTTAGTTGAGTGTGGTTGGGGAGGTGTAAGTCTTCAACGGTATGAATTCCTGCCTGTATCCACGTGGACCAATTGAGGGGTTTGCAGTCCACCACAAAAAAAGGGTTATTTCAAAGGGGTAACTTTACAATTGGAGGCCAAGAGAGGTTTAACAAATTCATCATGGCATGCCAGTAGCGGAGTGAGAGCGGGATGGTGGGGTGCTTAGAAACCCATCTGACACTGTTGGTGCACAGTAAATAACACAGTAAAGGGGCTGCAACAGCATGACCTTCAAGTGCCACCCACTGTGGGGAAGAGGTGCTCTTGGAAGGGAATCATTTTGGCATGGGGTCATTATGCTGAGAACAAATACAGCGCTGCAATCAATGCTGCAAACAGAACAGTGACAGCAGAAACAACGTGGGGAAAAAACACCAACCCCACCAACATAGTGTACACCATAGAGTGCATTTGACCTTTATGTGTTTTTTTGCAGGGGCTTTGCCCCCCTGCTCTCCTACATGGGGGGCTTTGCCCCTATACCCCCCGGACTTAATATAACTAACTCCTGGGGGGTGGACTTGGGCGCTGGGATAAATTCAGGAAGGGTGAAAACCTGGTTTAAAAAAAATAAATAGCCACAAAAAGCAGGAACACTGGGAGACTCAGTAGGGAACTGAACCATGGTCCCAGGTCTCCATTCCCACCCTGTGCTGGTGCATTAGCCACTCCAACACAGGAGTGGCTCAGCAAGGCACCATACCACACTGCTACTTGATCCAGTCATGTTTACAGCAGACAGCTACAGGGGTAGCAGTAATTCCCTACCATTAGTAACCCCTGTTGCTCTAAACCCTTTCACACTTTCTACAGCACGGTTCATTCTGTGCTATTATTGTAGCGCCATATTGACCTGGAACCAATCATTTCAGAACTTGGGCTAGGATGATGCCATATGATTATGATGGAAATTAGGGAGCGCCATCCTCCATCTGACTGGTGCTGGCATAATTTTTGCCTATGGAGTCACGGAGGCTTGCCTTCCCACAGAAATTGGCTGATCATTTTGTTCAAATGGTCAAACCATTTACTGACGAAAGAGATAGGCAGATGGGCAACCAGGTGGAAAACCTGGGGGACAAACATCAGTTTTATTGCCTCCATCTTACTGGTTAGGGACAGGCATAAAGTACACCATCTGTGTAAATCAGCATGAAGGATAGACAGCAAAGTGGAGAAATTAGCTTTGCACATACTCGAGAGTGATGGGGCGACCTTAATCCCCAAGTAAGTAATGCCATCAGCTGTCCATCTCCAGTTGGTAGAGTGGAAAAGGGAAGCTTGACAGTGGCTATTCAGTGGGAGGACCTCAGATTTGTCACGGTTTATTTGAAACCCAGAGACTGAGGAAAAGGAGACGAGAAGGTTTTTGGGGGTGGGAGCTTCAGGTATGTCAGATAAAAGGATAAGTAGATCATCTGCAAAAGACAAAGAAACATTCGGAACCTGGAACAGTATGACCCTTAATAGCGGGGTGAGCATGGAGCGCAGACAGCAGAGGTTCAATGGCAAGTAGAAATAGTAAAGGGGAAAGAGGGCAACCTTGTCGTACCACAGGAGAGAGGAAAGGGTTACCAGAGGAAGCTGTTTGTAAGGACCTTTGCTACAGGATCAGTGTAGAGTATACGAACCACATTGAGAAAGCTAGGACCTATTCCTAAGTATTGGAGAACTGTGAAGAGGTAGTACCACTTGATGAAATCGAATGCTTTTTTGAAGTCGATTGTGATAGCTGCAGAAGGAGTGGGAATAGACAAGGCTAGTTCTTTCAAATTTAGGAGGGTTCTCAAGTGATCAGAGCTGTGTTGGCCCAGCATAAATCCAGTTTAAGAAGGATGGATGAATGCCAGCAACACTGTGACTAGGCGGGATGCCATAATCTTAGCTAGAATCTTAATATCAATGTTGATCAGGGATATAGGTCTATAATTCCCAGGGAGAAAGGGGGTCTTTGCCCTTCTTTGGGAGTATAGTAATAATTGCTTCACAGAGGGTGGGAGGTAGCTGAAAATGAGACAGTGAGCTATTAAACATGCAGTAAAAGAGGGGAGAGGTCCTCATGGAGAGCTTGGTAGAACTCAAGGGGAAACCCATTGCTGCCAGTTGACTTATGCTTGCTTAGGCTCTTAATAGCCCCATTGAGCTCTTCTAAGGTGAGGGGATGGTCTATTTGCTGGGTTTGTTTGGAAGTGAGGTGAGGGAAATCAATAGAAGTAAGAAATTGGGGGGTGTCTGAGATATTGGGGGAAAGGTCGAGGCGTAAAGTGTGAAATAAAATTATCACGTATTTTAATTATTTATTTTATTTATTTATTAGTTCTCGGATTATAGTACCTTTGAGCCAGAGGCTCTTTTACAGAGGTTTCATGTCAGACAAATATAAAACAAACAGCATAGAATGTTGCATATACAAGTAGAGAATTAACACATAGTAAATGTAGAAAACATAATAATGAACAAGTCATAGGGGAGATTATTATAGCAGATGTATTAGAAGAAACAGTTCTTGTCATAAGTGCATTAGCAGATAAAACACAGTTATTTTCAATAGTGCAAGAGCAAATAATACAATGTTGATACCCTGGCCCTGAGTTGAGTGGTTAGGAGGAAGAGATGCAGTAAGGGGTGGGAGCTAGGTAGTAGAGTGTGGAGTCATATATAGTATAAACGGGGAGAGATTAAATAAGGTGCAGTTAGAAGAGAATTAGGAGGGGAGGAAATCAAGGGGGTTGTGAGAGTTTTATTAGGGGGAGCATAAGGGAAGGGGTGTAAGAGAAACTGAGGGTGGGGAGGGGCAGGGTTATGGGTGACACTAAGAGAGGCCATAGCATGGGAAATGTCCTTCTGAGCTGTACAAATGTGGCTTTGTGAATTTTTAATCCCAGATATGAATTTTTCGGCATTTTGTTTATGCAACCTGTAAGACAGAATTTTACTAGATCCCCCCCCTTCCTTAAATGTGTGATGAGTTCTAAAAATGGCCAGCTCAGCTTGCCTCGTGTAATGCATATTGAGTTGGTGACAAACTTGTAACATTGGGGATGGGTCATCTTGGGGGTCAGCCTTGTGCTTCTTTTCTAAGGCTAGGAGTTTAGATTCCAGATACGGGACTTCTTCCTTTCTGGAGCAGCAGCAATGAGATGCAAATCTGATAGTCTGACCCCTCATATATGCTTTTAGGGATAACTGAGAGTTTCATCTGAGGCACAATTATTATCGTTGTGCTCCAGAAATTCTTGGATCTCTTTACGAATCCAGGGGATGAATGTGAAGTCTCTTAAAAGAAGCGGGTCTAGGCACCAGGAGGGAGTGCCTGATGTGGGGGGATGCAAGGAGAGAAGCATGGACAGTGGGGCATGTTCGGAGATGAGAATAGGGTGTATAATTATATTTGAGGCTGGGGGTAGTGAGGTGAGTGGTAAGTCAGAGGGCAATCGGGCTAAAATAATTATGTACTGCTGAGAAATAAGTGAGGCCCTTGACCTCAAGGTTAGCTAATCTCCAAACATCAGTAAGGGATTGTTCCTGTATTAGGTTAGATAATGCCATAACAGTTTTGGGATGGGGTTCTGTGTGGTATGAGGAGCGGTCTAGGACAGGATTTAATGTAAGACTGAAATCATCCCGAACAATCGTCGGGATGGGTGGGGAGTTGTAGGAGGCCATGGCATCAGAGCTGAGAAAAGAATTTGGGGTCATCCTTATTAGGGGCATATACATTAACTAGTAGGATGGGGCCCTCAGGGGTGTTCATTTTAAGCATAACCCAATGCCTCTCCTTGTCAGAGAGGATGGACGAGTGTTGCCATTTCAAGGATTTATGCAGGATTGCCACCCCTCGCTTGGCAGATGTATAAATACAATGGGCCTCAAGCCCAGTCCAATCCCTCTTCAATTTACATGATTCTAAGTGGAAAGGTTTGGTTTCTTGTATCAAAGCTACTTTAGTGCGCAGTTTCTTTAGGTGTGAGAGGACCTGCTTACGTTTAGTAGGAGAGTTAAGGCCCCTTACATTCCATCAGGTAAGAATTACATCAGCCATGACGATGCTAAATAGTAGAAGTATCTGGGAGATAGCAGTGGTGGAGAATAATAAGTCATTAAGGGTATAGCTATACCCGCAGGTGCACAACATAGTAAACATGAACCGGAAATGACACTATAATAAGTATGTGGAAAATACTCAGACAGCATGCTAAAGCCCAACAGGGGTAACAATACTGGCAACATTATAACAATAAATGTAACAACAGGTGGAAAGCCAAGAGTATGGTTAACTATAAAACATTGGGAAAACCAAGAGCACCAGAGTGAGGCTAGGAACTTAAGCCTACAGCGTCCACAAGGACCCAGTGCAGAGAAACATAGAAACACAGACTTTGATGGCAGATGAGGACTGCTTGGTCCACCTAGTCTGCCCTTTTCCCGCCCTAGTGGATAAGCTGCAGATCATACTGTAGTAGGCCAACAGCCTACTTCTTCCTACCCCCCACCAGAATTGCCTTATGTCTGCCCCACGCATTCTTGAATTCCCCCACTATTTTTGACCCCTCAACCTCCTCAGGAAGGCCATTCCATGCGACCACCACTCTCTCTGTGAAAAAAATACATCCTCACATTGCCCCTGAGCCGTCCCCCCTCATTCTTCAAATTGTTCTCTCTTGTTCTTGCACATTTCTTTTTTTGAAAGATGCTACCCTCTTGGACTTTGTTGATTCCCTTGAGTTACTAGCCTAGCGTGTGGAGAAACCTTCCCCCCTCCCACCACAAAGTTGGGAAATGGCATTGCCTGTAAAAAAAATAAAATAAATAAATACTGGAATTCAGGAGATGAAGATGGATTGTTCAAGCCCATGGCTTTCACTGGGCCTTTGTGTGTTGTATGAAATTAAACAGAAGACAACCAGGGGGCGTTGGACTCAAGAGGGAAGTATTTCACCCTGTGAGGTCTAGTGTGCATATACTAGTTGGTGCCAAAGGATAAAAATGTGGGTCTTAACCTAGAGACATATCTGGATACAAATACTCAGGGGTGTATCTGCCTGGTCTCTGAGCTTGACCCACTGCCACGCATCATAGAACACTCAAGCTGCAGTTCTGTTTGAGCGTGCACATGGCTGCCATTAACAGGGCAAATGTGAGGGACCGCTGAGGCCATTTTATGGAGGTATGGGCAACTGCCTTAACAGCGTTGGAGAAAGGGGTCCACAGTACTGAAGTCCCAGAAGAAAAGAAAAATGCTAGCTATTCGGACAGCATTCACTTTTAACTTCATGGCTTTATTTGTTTTGATAACCGGGTAGGTGCACTAGACATAGAAATGCCTATTTTCAGGCATGACCTGGGAGGGTACAAGTCAACTACAAACAGCAACAGTGGTCAAAAATACAGGGCAATAAAAGTACAGGTCAGACTGGAGTATGGCTCTAACTTGTCCATTGGCAACCACAGTTTAAAGCAGCCCAAATCACACATTGCCATCACCTCCCCATCATAGATATAGCAACACTGATCATACAAGAAAGAAGAATCAAAGCAGTTCACACACTATAATGTAAACATTTCATGTATCAGGTGCACAGAGAGTAGAATAATGTATAGCCCAGCAATTTGAGAGGCAGAGCGTCCAAGCCCATCATCGTCATCAGGAATTTATTTTCCTAATGAAATTAGTTAGCAAACATTCAGGGGGTGGTGACCTCAATAAAACTGCATTTCACCTTACTGTGTCTGGTGCAAATACATTAGCCGGTGTCAGCAGGTAGGATTGCAAGCCCAAGCAAAAAAACACCTTTATCTCAGAATATGGAGATGCAGTTGCACTGCTTCTGAGGAAGGTACAGGCCCACGCATAATTGCACACTCGAGAAGCAGATCATCACCCATTAGCTGAGCGAGTACAGGTAATCATGATGGCCATCTTACAGCAGACGAGCAACTGCTGTGAAAGCGATGAGGAAGGGGATCTGTAGTGCCAGTCCCACACTGCAAAAAAACATTAGTCTATATGGCAAAAAGTAATACTAGCTGTACGCCCTTGAATCTCAGGGCAGTGAACCAGCCCACAGCAGCCCCAATACATAAAATCCCAAACTGTACATTATCATTAACCCCTCGTACACAGCAACAGAGGGTTTATGCAGAATAAAGAGGAAAACATGTTTCACAAATGACATTGCAATATGTCCCCTGTATAGAAGGCAGGAAATTAAGAAGGTTAGAAGGGAGAGGAAAGGAATATATGCATACCAGCAGTTTTGAGAAGAATTTGCAGGATACAGAATATGCATGAACAATCTTAAGGAGGAGATGTCTAGTGCTGGAGCCATGAAGAGCCTTCATTATGTTAGCAGGCAGTTAAAGCAGAGTCAGTACAGCTTTAAGGCTCAGTTTAGGGTGGCAACTCATAATTAAAGGAGATCACATCACAATTATGGGCTGATATTGAACTTACATCACCTGTGGCACCATAGTGGAAAGTTCAGTCATTGCTGATGGATGAAGCACCTTGCAGAGGGGAATTGAAAATAACAGCTTCTGCATAAGATTTCAATTTTTGATCCTCAGAGCTGGGAGGGATACTCAGTGGCAAGGGGGTGAGTTCCACAGGCTTGGAAGTGGATGTAGCAGTAGTCCTCAGGGTATCCCTGCAGGAAGGAGCCTGTAATTGTTGAGAAGCCGGGTCCGGCCAAGGACTTGCAGATGCCTATGCAGAGGACCAAACCAGCTACTGGGGCCCTATCATCTGAACTGTTTGGGAAGCCTCACCATCCTTGCTCTTGCTGCAGCTGCGTTGGCAGCATGAAGGGGAAGCTGATCTTCTTCTTGATTGGCCTTTTCATTTTTCTGAGTCTCTGTGACTCCACCAAGAAGATATACAGGGGTCATCCTATAGAGGTTCTGGCAGGGGATTTGGAGGGCCTGTAATGCATCCTGGCTTGTGGGTGCTGGGAGGAGGAGTCATGTCCATTGCGATGGTGTCTTTAGGCTCTGTGGATTCTGGAAAGGTTGCCACTGGCTAGGAACGGTGAATGAAATCCTCTGCTGCAACAGGTTATGCAAAGGAGTGAGATATGCCATTTCTGGTAATGCAGAGAACAGCTGGGTAACGTAGGCTGTAGGGGACATTGAGGCTCATCAAAACATGTCTGGCCCTGGTGAACTCCCAGTACCGCTACCCAAGGGTTAGGGGAAAAGTCTGGGTAGACCTCTATGCGATGCCTCTGCCAGGACAGGGTGCCTCTCTCACGGGCCAACTGCATGATCTGGTCCTTCACAAGAAATTGCAACAATTTAACTATTGTAGGATGGGGCCATTGTCCAGGTTTTGGCAGTGGGACCAGTGAACAGTGAGCCCTTTTCAGTCTCAAGGGGAATTTACCACTGGCGTTTTAGAATAATCAGAAGAACATTCTGGAGGAAGGCGTTGGTATCTTTGCCCTCTGTTCCTTCAGGAAAACCCAAGAGGCTCATATTCTCTTCCTGCCCAATTCTTGAGGTCTTCTAAATGGTCCCACAACTTATGGATTGTGAAGTTCTGCTCACGGAGGTGAGTGGTGAGCCAGTCCATGGTGACCTCCTGAAGGGAAAGCTGCTGCTCTGTAAATGAGACCCTCTGAGAAATGGAGACAATATTTTGTGTGTTTTGTAGTTGATTTTCTTTGAGTTTACCAATTTCAGCAAATAGTTAACTAAACATGCCTCTAATTTCTTTCAGATTGTCAGTGAAGCGAGAGGCTGAAGTCGTTGAGGATGCTGTCATTGCGTGAAGATCGTCCACTGAGGAGAGAGCGGGAAGCAGCTTCAGGCTGAAAGACAGGTAAAAATTGTAGTCTTGTCAAACAAGTGGCACAACAAAAGCTTTAGGGTGAAAAGGTCTCCCGGTCTGTAGTGGCATTAAACTGATTAAATAAATATTGCAGGCAGATGTTGTAGGATTTTGTGAGGGTGAGAGGGAGCCAGACGGTTCGAGCTGTCATCATCTTGGCTGCTCAACCATGCCCCATAAATAGTAATTTTTAATGTTTTGACCCCAGATTTTAAATATAGCCATTTTTTTCACACCAACTCATGAACAGGGCAGGTGTCATTTTTAAAATCCTAGCTAAAACATGTTTTCTCACTTGTGGTACAAAATGACGTTTCGGCAGTATTTTATAAATGACACCTGTCATGTTCAGAAGGGGAGGGTCATAAAAAGACTATGTTGAAAATTCAGGGTCAAAATGTTAAAAGAAATGCTATATGCAGGGCTGTCTGTTGGTACAGTATATAGCGGGCTGAGTTCCAGTGCTGACAAGTCAAGTTTGGGGATGAGTTGGTGTAGCAATCTGGCAGCACAAGAATAGGGGCCAGCACTGTTGTACGCCACTGCTCTAAGCCTGGGAACATACTACACAGTACTGTGTTGTACATGCAACACCTTGCAATGAGTTGGGGAGCCATCCCTCACAAGGGGCTGACATGCATGTCATGGCCTGACTGCGTCAGGAGAAGTGGTGTAGCATGAAAAATGGGGCTTGAAATATCTCCATTATGCTGTTATTCCATTTCTATAGGGACCTGCATGAATAAGGATACAATTTCACGATCACAAAAAGGAAATTCATTTAAAAAAACTACGGTAATGTAGACAATTTCACTATTATAACTTTTGTTATTAATTTGTTAATTTTTGCCTCTGGGCTATCTATGCCCAACAACTACACAGCAAATACAAACAAATGAACATTTGGCATTGACAAATGCTTGTATTTTAATGGGTAATTGCTGTTTAAATTACTTTATGAAATAATTTGGAAAATGTATATCATATTTCTTCATATTGAACATTATTTTAAACCATTAGGCTAGAAATAATTATATGTTGACCCTCAGAATTGTTTAGGCATTATCCTGAAGTGGCAAGTGAAATTTTCTTTTGTTTCCTTCACTGACTTAATTTTATGAGGTATCATAACAAAATATGAATTCTGGCTAGGGGGACAATATGTGTCAAACTCCATGTTGTCCTCCTGTGACATGATAATCTAATCTTCATTCAAAACAGCGTCAAAGTTGAATAAACATTGTTTCTTTAAAATGAGAATCCTGAGAATTAGCTTATTTTTTTTGTCAAGGCCTCATGGCAAATTATGTGTCACTTTGAACAACATTACTGTATAGCTTAAGTTAATAATAGTTGGAAAAAGCCTGTGTCATCTCTGGGAAAACCTTGAAAAATTATAATCGTTACAGACAATTCTGCTCATACTGTATGTCACACATATTCTGTACTTACTGTATCTTCCCAACCTTTTATTACTAAAGACTGCGCTTAAAAAGAGAATCCTGTTGTGCAGACATCATCTGCTGCTGTCTCTCCACATATGATTATTTATTTATTTGAAAATTGGTAACCAGGAGAGGCACACTGAGCCAATGCTAATTTCCATGTGAGACTGGGGTGGGGGTGGGGGGTGAGGTGGACCATGCAGCAGATAAGACAAGTGTCAAAGCACCAGATCAACAATATCATGCAAAGACTAGAATAAATAATGAACACATTTGCATGTACAGAAATAAAGTGCAGAGAACACCCAGCAGTGCATCACAATTGGCAATAATATGAGAATAAAGAGCAATAACCTGGATGGGAAAAGGTTCAGCCTTCAAAATATCAGGAGGAAAGGAAATATGAACAGCTGGGGAGGGGTTGAAGATTCAGCTGGTGCCTGAAGGAGCCAGGTGATATGGAGTAATGGAGGAGGAAGGGAATTTGTTTCAGAGTGAGGGAAGGTGATAGGAGAAGGCAGATTGTCCAGCAGAGGAGCAGGGGTGAGGAGTGGCAAAAGTGTGATGGTCAGTGGAAAGGAGGGAGCATGAAGCCGGGGAAGTTGGGATAGAGAGAGGAGAGGCAAGAAGGAAGGGAGCCAAACCAGTATTTGGAAATGAAGGAGGCACAATGAGCCCGGCGGTGAGAGGACTGGGGAAGGATGGCTAGGAATAATTACAGTGAGCAGTGGTGTGTGTTGGGGGGGGGGTGGAGGAGATGATAGCCAAACGGCAGAAGAAGTTGAAGAGGGTGTGCAGTCTGGCAAGGGAAGTGGAAGAGGCAAAACCATAGACCACATCTGCATAGTCCAAAACAGGGAGCACTGTTTTGGCAACAAGCTCCCCAAGGAC
This sequence comes from Neoceratodus forsteri, assembly GCA_016271365.2. Taxonomy (NCBI): domain Eukaryota; kingdom Metazoa; phylum Chordata; order Ceratodontiformes; family Ceratodontidae; genus Neoceratodus; species Neoceratodus forsteri. The sequence continues at coordinate 456,041,588 of CM057453.1, read as the reverse complement.
CTGTGGAGGTAAGCAGTCTTTGTTATGACATGTAGTACCAAGCTTGGGACAGAGCTTAGCATGGATGGTATCAACGTGGGCTGAGAAGTCAAGCTCACTGTCGAGCCACACTCCCAGGCACAGTACTTGAAGGACTGAACTGCTTCAAGTGGTGTGCCATCCAAAGTGGTGATGACTGGGGAGGCAATGAGTCTGGAAAGTTTCTGACTGGAACCAAATGTCATGGACACTGCCTTCTTAGTGTTGACTCTGAGTTGGTTAGATTGAAACCAATGCAGAACATTGATGAAATCCCACTGGAGTAGGTCTACCACAGCTTCAGCCAAGGGACCAGAGGAGAAGATGACTGTATCATCCATATACATGTGGATATGTGAGTTGGTACGGGCAGTGGGGAGGTCTTTGAGGAAGACAGAGAAAAGGAATGGACCTAGGATGGAGCCTTGTGGGTCCTCAGCCTGGACAGGAAGGGAAGGATACAGGGCACCACCGACCTGAACTCATTTGTTGTTGGCCCATTAGGTAGGAATGGATCCAAGCAGCAGCAGAGGCAGAGTGGCCAGCAGAACTCAGTTTGTCCAGGAGGAGCAGATGGGACACTGAATAGAAGGCTTTCTCTCATATTCCTCTGTTTATGAAATGCAATTGGTTGCTGTGGAAATATGACCTTAATATTACTACACTATATTTTTGTTTATGAAGAATGACTTTGCCACAGGAAAGGATTAAGCAGCAGAAGCAGATGCACTTTAGGGGATAAGGATTCTGTTTCAATGCAAATTAACCTAGTAATGAATCAACAAGGAGAGTGAAATGCAGAAAAATGTATAACCCATAAACTGAATTATGTCTGAATATTATGTGGTGTGTGGGACTATTTGATTATGTATGGAAATCCACATGCCCAGAAATGCTGTTCCGCTGTAATAGTGATGTATCTACTGCAGCACATCAAGTTTTCATTGTGCTGCAGTAGATACATCATTCAACAATATGCTTGATTAGTGGTTTCTCTAGTGCAATGGTCACTCATGCTAGTAATCCAAAGTGAGCAGTCTGTAGCTTAAATAAATTTAATTTTAAAAAGGCCTTTTCACTGATCCACAACAATTGGTAGTACAAATAGGGTAGGGGAGGGGTGGTAGCATCCAGTCACAAATAGCCAAAATTGACACATTGGTGTGTGACCTGGATGCATATTGTTCAGTAGGGTTGGGGAGCAAGAGTTCTAAATAGTAGGTAGGCAGCAGCTCCAAAAATGAAGCTACTCATTAGGATGAACTACTGGGAGGGCAGATGACCTGCAGAGAAGGTGGACTAAGAGCTGCGTGGAAGGCAGACAGAAGCAATAGTTGGGTACCAGGCAGAAGAGACACTTAGAGTAGTGATCATGTGGACACCCTGGCAGATTGACTTGTGCGAGAAGAGAGTCAGTCGAAAAGGAAAAAAAACATCAAGTAAGTTTTTTTTTGTGCCTCTCGTGTATTGCTGCCCATACACTATACAGAATAAGGTGTAGGCAGCCATACTCTCCAAGGCTGTGTTTCCATCTCAGGGTTGTCATATTAACAGGGGCCTCTTGAGCTTTGCTCTTGAGGTCACTCTGTCATCATGACTATCCCACAATGGAGACACAGCCTTGTTGTGTATGGTTGCCAATACATGATTCTATATGTTTTTCAAAGTGTTCTCAGATGTGACAAATTCACTTTTTTTCAGACTTTGGTAACTGGGTAAGGCCCAGTAGGCACAAGTGTCTGTTTTCAGGGGCATCCAGGGAGAACTGGGGAAGTTAAGTGACTTGCTCAGAGTCACACAGTATGCAAGTGGAGGTTGTGGGAATCAAACCCAAGTCTGTTGGATTTATCAAGCTCATTCAACAGCTCATTACTCTAACCTCTAGGCTATACTGCCAGCCATAAGTATATGCATATATGAATGTCACTCTCTTAGGGGTCTAATCCTTTAAGTGAGTTTGTCATGTTTTGGAAAAACTTTAAAAAACAATATTTATACACAATTCAGTTTAGATTCTATAAATTGTATATATTTCTAGTTTTTTTCTTCTTCATTTCTAGGTTTATTTACATGGGAACATTTACTGTCCACTAGAATTGATCTGCTTGTGCTGTTTAATCCTGTACTAAAGTCATAATCCCCTGTTTCTGGGCTTATAATAATTTTCATAGCAGCAAACAATTTTTCTGCAAGTTCTTTGCCTGTAACCCATTTGAGCTATGCTTAGAGGGGTTTGGGGGGGGGCCCTTCTGCACTGGTGCGTAGAGGAGGTGGAGTTGGCATGTAAATGGCATGCAGTGCCATTCACATTACCAGCTACTGCCACTGCACCCAGCACAGTACTTTTGTAATGGCCCCTAAATACCACCTGGAAAAACTGGCAGTAAGGAGTCATTGGAGTGCTACACTGGGTGCACACTGACGTGGGAACGCAGATCTACATAGAACCAGAACATTGCTGGACATTTTGAGGCAGCTGGGATAGGGAGGAGAGATCCACTGGACAACCAGGGACAACTGGGTTTTACAGTGAAGGTTTGGGGCCTACTGGATTTCCAGGGGTGATGTCAAGGGACACATGTTGTGATTTTCTCCCTTAGGTACTGGTCGAGAAGTGGCAGGATGCCGTTTCCTGTAGTACTGCCACACACATATAGGTAAATGGCCCTGCGCTGTATGCATACATGTCTGTGGTGGTACTTAGTGCTGTTACTGTGTGCAGACCATGTTTGTGCATATTAACATTTGGGTGCCTTCATTTAAATATTAGGATTTATGCTGGGGGTTCTCTACACCCTCCAACACACATCCTATCTTCTCAGAAGAGCAATATATTTAGTTGGCGCATTGGGGTACACATTTTTCCCTGTATTCTGGTCAAAGGAAGTGCATCTGAGAATTAGACTGAGGTGAATTCTAGGGGACAAGGTTCCCGTTCCCATGCAAGTTCGCCTAATAATGAAGATCGAAGAGAAGAGAAATGCAGACAGTCTTATTGTAGCACTGCCATGGTTATGACCGAATAGACAGTTCTGTGTTATTCTCTTATTTTCAGCCACTTATAACTCTTGGGACCCTGGCCAGGGACCTAACATTTGAGACAGGAATCCTACCAATTGTTGTATATGCAGGTTGAGACATTGTGGGGTTACAGGTTGTGAAATAACATAAAAATATTCAAATTAAGATTTTTTTACGCACCTACAACTCAAAAATGGTTGAGGTTTGAAACCTGAAACTTTGAGGTTTTTTTAGGTTCTGTTCCAAGGGTGGTGCATTTGTTGTTTTATGAACAGAAATGTAATAAGGTTTTTTTAATTATATTAATATAAGTTCAGTGGCTGTGCATCTGTAGAAGGGGCTTAGATGTAATTTTCAACAGCTGTTTCCATTCATGTATACATATTGTGAAAAATATTTCACACAGTAAATCAAAAATATGTTTGCAGATGTGCAAAGTCTTCAAACATATTTTTGCTTAATGCTTTTTATTAAATTAGGAAAAAAATAACAATTTGACTACATGAAGTCCATCCTCAGTGGCAAGTCATTCACCACTTAATCGTAATATGACATCAGGAGCCTACTCAGATGTTGGATATTTATTTATTTATTTATTAAATTTTGATAACCGGGTAACCCCACTGGGCCCCGAAGGTCCCTTTTGTTTATTAACAAAAAAAAAATAAAAGAATAACCATCAGTGTTGGCCATGGCTGATGCCCGCAGTTCAATAGAAAATGCAGCCAATGCAACCCCATCCTGGTGGCAGGTTCTGCCCCCCCCAAAGGACTACAACAGTGGGTGTTCAACACTGGTGTTACATATTCAATACTTAAAAAAAAGATACAGATTTGGCCATGGGGAGACCATCCCTGGTGGCCATATCAGATGCTATCCGCCTGGCCGCCCACTTGACTACAACAGAGAGGATGGTGGACAGGTAGAGTCATCTACATGGAGGGTTGATCAAGTAAGCAATAAAACACAGTACGGCATTGCTTGTGCTGGTTTTACCACATGCCCTGTGGAGTAGTCTGGCAAGAGGTTGCAGGCCACATGTCTTCAGCCCTGGAAGTGTGGTAAAACCGGCACAGCCAACACTGTAAAGTGTCTTATTGCATTTATAAGATGGGTCCATAGTCAACTTTTAAAAAATGAACACTAGAAGTTTAAAAAGACACACAAAAAGTGCTGTTACAAAATGTAAAACAGTCCCTCACATATAGTTTCTACCAGTCACACATCTGTCTTTCTACACATTTAATACATGGTATGTTTGTTCCAGGACACACACACACACACACACTCCTCAAGTGGAGAAAGCCTCAATATTATCTGTTGCAGATTAAGCAACATGGAAGTCTCTGGCAAACTGGTAAGGACAGTAGTGGGATTTTCCATAGTTGTCAAAGAAACATTGAGTAAGACTTGATAATTTAAATGTGTTTACTTGTATAAGGAGGGGTTCATGAGTGGGAAGAATATTCAATTATTTACTTATTTGCTTGTTTACTTATTTATTTTAAGAGTGTTTTATTTTTAGGTCCTACTTAAAAAAGTTTTTATTTATGAGTACAGGTGGTAGCCATGTTTGTAATGGCAATCAGGAATGAATGAAGTGGCTTATGAAGTCTGTTTGTAAGTTGCCCAAAATTTCAGATCATACCGCTGAACCTTTTCCAACCTGTGTAGCTGTGGAGAATTAAGGTATGGGTCTCAGAACTTGTTCAGCCAATCAGGAAGCAGGACATTTCTAACTCATTTTATAATGTCAAGATGGATACTGGTGTGCAAGTATTTTTCGGTGCCTGAAAAGACAGAGCTGAGTATCTGAGTAAGGGCAATGCCACTGCTGCGCTGCATGATTGTTCAAACCCCAAGAAACAGCATTACAAAGATCCATCAAGCCTCGGGGGAATGATTTCTTCTTCTAACATCATACTTCCTTACATTTTATGGTTTGTGCTTGAACCTTAACTGATATTTGCAATCAATATAAAATATTTGATGAGTGTGGTCTAAATATCATTTTTCTCATTGTTTTCTTAAAAGTGACAAAATCACTTTAACTTTGAAGTCCTATTGTACTTTAACCTCTCCTGACTCCCAAAAATGATTAGTTCTGCAGTAAGTAGTCCCAGTACCTTGAGGATACACAGCTCTCTAGTACTATGGAACATAATCAGACAGACTAGAGAAAGATATGCTTCAGGTGGGATTTGAACCAGTACTTCTTAGTATACGATTCTGCTGTGCTACCAGCTGTGTCGCCAAGACACCTATAACCCTGGGACTCCTAGAGGCACTTTACTCTTTCTCAAGTGCACAACCTGGTGCTGCACAGTTCCTTCAATTTTTATTCACAAGGGTGCAGTTTATACATACTGATATAGAACACTAACAGACAGAAGAGAGAAAAAAATAAATGCTTTAGCTAGAATTTGAACCCAGGCCACTCGGAATTCTTTTCTGCTATGCTACCAGATGTGCCACTAAGTACCTGACTGTTTCTCAAATGCTCAACTTGGTTCTGTACAAATCAATTGTCTTTTAATTCACATAACAAGCCCCAGCTAAGGCATTTATTTTTTCCTCTCTTCTGTCTGTCTGTGTTCCACATATACTGTATATACATACACTGCACCCTTGTTAATAACAATGTAACTAATTTGTGCAGCACCAGGTGTGCATTTGAAAAAGAAGTGCTTCTGGGAGTCCCAGGTTTCTTGTTTCCTTGGTGGTGCAGATGGTATTCTGAGCAGCCTGGGTTCAAATCCCAGCTAATACTTATTTCTTTGTCTCTCTCATAGTACAGCTTGTGTTATGTGAGCCTGTTTACATCTGCATTTGTTTTGCTGTGTGGGCGCGCATGTGTATGCCTGTGTCACATGCTCGCTGTGTAACCATGTTGGTTGTAGGCAGCCAATTCTTGTTAATTGAAGAAGCAGACTTTTCTGCAAATCCAATTCATTTCCCCTGCTCTCTCAAGGAGTGCACCTCAAATATAAAATAGGAAACATGTGCCTTCAAGACTAACAGTCTGCTCTGCAGGTCAACTCCAAAGGCTTTACGGAAAGGCTTTGCTAATTTAAAGTGAAATAAAAGCAGCTGTTGGAAAGTATGCAATACATAAACTCCTATTTAAAGTTGTATTATATTTCTCTTATTATTTTTAACAGCCATTTTTTAAAATAAGTATTTGTGGAAAGAACAAAAGTAGCCTCACTGATGAAGGTACATTTCTCTTTGAAGAAAGATTACATTTCATTTTACTAATGAAGTAACAGTGTATTTTTCCAAGCGCTTGGTAACATCAATCTATCTATCTATCTGTCTGTCTGTCTGTCTGTCTGTCTGTCTGTCTGCCTGTCTATCATATGTATGCATGTATGTATGCATGTATCTATCTCTGAAATGTTAGGCTGAGGATACACCATGGGAAGAACTGAAATGAGGGTAGAGGTCCTCCCTGCCTGATTCCTATCCCAAGGATTGCCCCTACTAGAGGACATATAGCCAAGGGAAGAGGTAAACTTGCCTCTCTCTTTCAGACAATTCTGTATAATGCCAGGTCACTGAGAAATGAAACTGTGGTGATAGCATATATTGCAGATTCCTCAACTAGCCTGGTGTATATCACATAGACCTGGTGTGGGGATGACTCCAGATCCAACCCTGAAGCAACCATCTTGACAGGTTTCTCAGTGGTTCACTGAATGAGGTGGGAGTGTAGAGTGGTGGGGTGGCTATCTGCTTACGTAGTTATAGCTTGAATTTCACAGCATACTCAATGAAGGAACTGGGATCAAACAACAACGTATCTGGAAGAACCAATCCACTTTTATAATTTTTCAGACTATTATTTCAGTTGCTGGTATTAGCGGAACTGACTATTTCATAATACAAAACTATACAGTCCAATCAGATGTTAATGCTGCACTCACATTAAATATTCTTTTTAATGTCTTCACTTCTGCTACCTCATGGCTCTAAAATATAATGAATTAAAAGCATGGTGTGGGAAGGGAGAGTATGGCCATCTGCTTTAGAGCCACCTTAAACTTTGCAGCAGACCCAGTAAGGGAATCAGGATTGTTTGAATGTGTGCCCATTAAAGGTGGGGCAATACAATGTATGATTCTCCTTGTGAATTGTCCACTGGACAGAGAGAAGGAGTTCCTACAGGAATTTACAAACTTCATTATCCCCCTCACACTGGATTCTCCTAACATGTCGGTGGTGGAGAATTTCAATGGTTGGGTGGATGATGAGGATTTGCAGTTTGCTCAGCAATTCCTCCAGCTGACCTCATCATTGTGCCTTGCACAGGCAGTTGCCACTGCCACTCATGACGTTGGCCACACATTGGATCTCATTTTCTCACTGGGTCTTGACCTTCAGATATCAAAGCTGACGTGATCATTTGGTTGGATCATTGTGCTGTGCAGTTTCTTCCTGGTGACTGTCAAATAATACCAACCCCTGTGAAGATAGTTCAGTATAATCTGAAATGCAGTCTCGAGCCAAGTAAGCTCAAGGTGAAAGTCATGGAGAGTTACAGTGTGACCCTCTCAGTGGTCTCAGACTCCCTAACACCATTCTATACCCACCCATTCATCTCCCAACAAAGCTCACTGTGGTACTGCAGAGAGCTGAGGCAGATGAAGATAAAGAGGTGGAGGTTGGAGCATTCTTGGGAAGGTCACATTCCATGGAAGACAAGCTGTCCTTTGGGAACTCATTACAATAAATATCAGAAGGCAATCCCCATGAAAAAGAGTTCCTGTCATGAGTGATTGCTTCAGGCAAGAATCACCTGGTTAATTTCTTCTGCGCTGCAGGTAGGTTACTTCATACTCCCTGTCGGCAGACAGGTAGAGAATATTCTGAAAAAAATTTCAAAGAGTTTGGCTTGTTCTTCCTTGATAGGGTGTCATCCATTAGATCTGGGGTCTCTCCTAGAAGCAGTCTATGAGAAACCGGTAGTGGTCTGGTTGTGTAGGACATGGGCCTTCTGTGGTTCTGGAGGGAGTTTCAGCCAATTGGATTGAAAGACATGCACATGATTTCTGGGCTGCACTCCACTTCCAGTCCACTTGATCCTGGTCACACCCAGCTGATAATGGATTGCAGGGAGGCACTAGATCCAGTTTTTGCTTGGATTGCCCAGTCTGCTCTGGAGGACAGTGAAGTCCCTGCTACTCTGAAGAGAACAGAGCTGAAACATTTCTTAAGAAACTGTCATTGGACCTGGACATCCTTATTAACCACAGGCCTGTCTTAAACTTTTGTTTCTTGGGGAAGATTATTGAAAAAGTAGTAGTGGTGCAGATCGAAGTTTATTTAGAGAACCGTATCATCTATGACCCTCTCCAGTCAGATTTCAGGTCTTGACACAGTATAGAGGCTGCACCTTTCAAGGCATAGATTGACTGTCTGCTGATGAGAGAGAGAAAGAAACTGAGAGGTGAATGCTCTGTAGTGATTTGGTCTCTGTCAGTGTTTTGTTCCTTGGACCATGGGGTTTTGATGGGTTGACTGAGGCAATACGGAAGATGCACTGGAACAGCATTCAAATGACTTGAGTCCTTCCTATCTGGCAGATCTCAGCAGGTTGTAATGGAGAATTATATCTTGTACCCTTTAGGGTATTCCTGAAGTCCTCACCAATGGGCTATTCTGTTCATCTTACAGGCTGGATGCATGCTCCAATGAACATTTACTCTAAGTGAGGTCCTTCCTAGCTGCAGGCCAGCCGTTATTTCCATGCATCAGAAGAGTCTGGTCGCTCACAGAGTTCCTCCCAGACAAATCTAATTTCAGGCAAATTTTCTACTTTATATTTTATCCTTTTTTGCACTACTCCTATTTCTACCTACTAACGTGGCTACTCTTAAGTATCATTGATCAGCATGAGTTTGTCTTTTTTATTGACTATTTGAGACAATTAGTTCTTTCCTCTGTTTTCTCAGATGGCTCTCAGGCTGTGTCAGCTGCTTGTGACTACCTGTTTCCTCCTCCCTCCTCATCTCCTTGAGTCCTTGGGGACAGAGAACTAGCTTACAGAGAAGGATCACTTTTAAACTTGACCGTGAGTAATTTGGACCCTCACTGTGTGGCTACTACCTTGCTTCTCTGCTCCTGGTCTCCCCAGCTCTTTTAAGAGCAGCTGGTCTGGGATTAAAGCAACATAGAACATAAAAACATAGAACATAGAATTTGATGGCAGACAAAGACCACTTGGCCCACCTAGTTTGCCCATTTCCCTACCTAATGGATAAACTGCAGATCCTAGTTAAGCAACAGCCTACTTCCTCCTGGCCCCCACTACAATCGTCTTAGGTCTGTCCCATTCATTCTTGAATTCCCCCTCTGTTTTTGACTCCATGACTTCCTCAAGAAGACCGTGCCATGCATCTACAACCCTCTCCCTGAAAAAATTCTTCCTCACATTACCTCTGAGCTGTCCCCCCTCTGTCTTCAAATTATGCCCCCTTGTTCTTGCACATCTCTTTTTCTGAAAGATGCTACCCTCTTGGACTTTGTTGATTCCCTTGAGGTACTTTAAAGTTTCTATCATGTCCCCCCTCTCCCTCATTTTCTCGAGGGTATACATATTAAACTCCTTTAATCTTTCTTCGTATGGCTTCTGGTGCAGACCCTGCACCATTTTAATTGCCCTCCTCTGGACAGCCTCCATCCTGTCTATGTCCTTGCAGAGATGGGGTCTCCAGAACTGCATGCAGTACTCCAGATGGGGTCTCACCAACTGCTTGTACAGAGGGATAACAACTTCCTGTTTTCTACTTGTGATGCCTCTCACGATGCGTCCCAGTATCCCCCAGCCCTCCTTACTGCCTTCTCACATTGCTTGCCCATCTTTAGGTCATCTGATATGACTACCCCAGGTCCCTTTCCATTTTTGTGATTGTTAGTATCTCACCCCCATTGTGTACTCTTCCCCTGGGTGTTTGTTTCTCAGGTGCATTACTTTGCACTTCTTTGTGTTGAATCTAAGTTGCCATACATTTGACCATTCCTCCAACCTTGCCAAGTCCCTTCTCATCCTTTCCACCCCACCTTGTGTATCAACCCTGTTGCAGATCTTTGTGTCATCTGCAAAGAGACACACTTTTCCTTCCAGTCCATCCGCAATGTCACTTATGAAGACATTAAAGAGGACCGGTCCCAGTACTGGACCCTATGGTACCCCGCTGGTAATCCCCCTTTCTTCAGAGTGGACTCCGTTTACTATTACCCTCTGCGTCCTGTTTTCCAGCCAGTTTTTTACCTGGGCTACCACCCTGGGACCCACTCCAAGGCTGGCTAACTTGTTTATTAATCTTTTGTGTGGGACTATGTCAAATGCCTTGTTAAAGTCTAGGTAGGCCATGTCCACAGCCCCTCTCTGGTCTACTACTTTGGTCACCCAGTCAAAGGAATCTAATAGATTTGTTTGACATGACCTCCCCACTGTGAATCCATGCTGCCTTGGGTCATGTGCTCTGCTGGCCTCTAGGTACTCAACAATTCTTTCCTTCAGAAGGGATTCCATCATTTTACCTACCACTGAGGTCAAACTAACAGGTCTGTAGTTTCCTGCCTCTGTCTTGCTCCCACTTTTGTGAAGGGGAATCACATCCGCCGTCCTCCAGTCCTCAGGTACCACCCCATCCTCCCATGATTTGTTAAAGAGAGTAGCCAGTGGTGTCACTAGTTCTCCCCTTAGTTCTTTTAGAATTCTGGGGTGAATCCCATCAGGCCCCATTGCTTTGTCCACCTTCAGTTTTAAGGGTTCTTTCAGGACCCTTTCTTCTATGAATGGACTGGTATCAACCCCCATCCAGAGTGTTTCTATTGTTTGTTTTAGGTACCTCTCTCTTCTCTTCTCTTCTTTTGTGAATATTGAGCAGAAGTATTCATTCAGTATCCCTGCTTTTTCATTGTCACCCTCTGCCCACATTCCCTCCCCTTTATTAAGCCTCAGTATCCCTCCCTCCCTTGGTCTTTCTTCGCTCCCTAATGTACCTATAAAAGGTTTTATCCCCCTTCTTAAGAGAGTTGGCTATCCTTTCCTCAGTTTGGACCTTCTGCTTTAACTGACATAGTTCTCTGTCCTGCTCCTTCTGTGTTTTCTTGTATTTTCTGTATGCTATCCTTTTCTCCTTACCCTTCCCTGCCACCTGTTTTGAGAACCATAGTGGCTTTTTTCTTGATATTATTGATTTGCTTTACGCAAAGGCTTGTTGCCTCTATGATGGCAGTTTAGATTTTTCCCCATTGTTCTTCCACCCCTCCTTCTTGCCTGTTTGCTAGTGCTTTTCTGAGGCACTCTCTCATTTTGCCAAAGTCAGCCCTCCTAAAGTCCAACACCCTTGCTTTTGTATGGCTTGACTCTACATCTGTGTTTATTGTGAACCACACTGTTTGGTGGTCGCTTGTTCCCAGGTGGCTACCCACTTCTAAATCTGAGATCCTCTCTCCATCCCCGTTTGAGAGTACCAGGTCTAAGACTGCTCCCTCCTGAGTGGGTTCCAACACTAGCTGTCTGAGGCATGCCCCCTGTAGGGCATTGAGAATGACCCTGCTTTTGGATGTGGCTGCAGTAAAGGTGTTCCAGTTAACATCTGGCATATTCAGGTCCCCCATCAACAATATCACTGCTTTTTCTGCCATTCTAAGGATTCCTTCTAACATTTCCTTGTCCATTGCCTCCCCCTGAAACGGGGGTCTGTAAACAACCCCTGTGCGGATTGTGGTGCCATTTCCTGTCTCCAGGGTGATGCACAGTGCCTCCTCCCCTCCCTGTTTACCCTTCAGTTCTGTTGCTATGATTCCTTCCCTTATGTAGAGAGCTGCTCCTCCTTCTCTATTACCCCCGTCCCTCCTGTAGATTGTGTACCCTGGTATGTTGACATTCCAGTCATGGTTCTCTGTGTACCATGTTTCTGTGACTGACACACTATCCAGGCATCCCTCTTCCATCAATGCCACTAGTTCAGGGAGCTTGTTACACAGACTATGGGCATTGGTACTCATCGCCCTCCATTTTTTGATGGCCTTACCCCTTTTGGGCCCATCCCTATCCTAACTGACTTTGTTTTTTCTGGATTTACTCCTGTCCTGCTCCCTATTGACTTCTCTTCCTTTGTGTCTACTTCACTAACTGCCCTGTTTTGTTGGAGGGGGGACTGGGATTTCCCTGCTTCTCTTCAGTGCCGCCCCCTTGGCTAGTTTAAATGCTTGCCAATGAAGCATTAATACCTATCACCTAGGATCCTGGTTCCCCTCTGCAGACCATCACACCAGTATAGGACTGCATCCCTCCAGGTGGACCCCAAGTCCCCAGTGCAGCCAAATCCCTGAGCTCCGCACCAGTTTTTCATCCATTCATTGAATCCCATGGTGCAGAGTACCCTAGCCTCACCCATGCTATAGATAAGCAGCACTTCTGAGAAAATTACTGTGCGTGCTACTTGTCTAAGGCCCCTCCCTCACCTTCAGTGAGCATATTAGTACCATGGTGAAGAAAATTCACCAAAAGCTAGGTGCAGCCTACCACCTCATTCAATTCCTACCTCCAGAGGCCTACCTAGCCATTGTCCTAGGAAATCTACTACCCATTATTGACTACTGCTCCCCAGTATACTCCACTGTGTCCGCTTCGCTATGCTCTCGACTAAACATCACATACAATTCTATCTGTACATTTGCTCTTCAAGCCCCTTTCTCTACCCACCACTGCTCACTCTACAAATCACTAGGCTGGCTCACACTTTAGGACAGTTATGATTTTGCTATGGGCAGTCTAGTGGATAACTCACTAAGGAACTATCAGTTGTCTCCCTACTCACCACTGCTCAAGGACAAAGTGGTTTCTCGGAGCTTCAGGACTCCCTCTGTTCCTCCTCTAGTGGTTCCTCATACATCTACTGCGATGGGTAGCAAAGCCTTCTCTGTCTCAGCCCCTTCTCTTTGGGATAGGCTCCCATTTTCCATCAGGTCCTCCCTCTCCCATCAGTCCTTCAAATCAAAGCTTAGAGGCTGGCTCATGGCGGAAGCCACTTGTAGCTGTTTCCTTGACAACTTCAGGACCCTGAATCCACCATAGAATTTGCTGGGTGCTGTTTTGCCTTGCGACTCAGCTACCATATTTTACTTCTGTGCACTTAAGTCTAGGTCAGTGAGCCTTGTTGTGATGCTTCTACTGCTAGCCGAAATGCTGTTATTTCTCTACATGCCCTGGTTTATACCAATGGATCTGCTTATATGTGTTCCATCTACTGTAGTACTGTTTTACACTTACCACTTTTTTATTATACTATACACCTGAACTTACCTAGGCCAGTACAAACTTTCTTTGCTGCTGTGCCATATCTGTTCCTGTATTTAATATATACTTGTATAATACTTACTGTAACCCATGTAAATTACTACTATAATCCATCTTGTACATATTATTGAATTTGCTCTAGCCTGCACTTGACCTCACATCGAATGTTTGTATCTTATCTGCTGCCTGATTGTATCTCCACTGATTATATCACTGTATTGTATTGATATTTGTTTTCCTGCCTATTTGTGGCCTGTGTCGTGACTGAAAATGGCCCTTTGGATCAGCTTGCTTACCTGGTTACGAAATACATACATAAATAAATAGATAAAAAAAACTCCACAAACTCCTGCTGCACTGCTCTGTTCCCATTCCAAGTCAGGTCATGTGTCCCTAAGAGGACAATGACATCCAGCTCCCTCCCATGTGCAGCTGCGCCCATGATCCTGAGGATTCGCTTCCCGTCCCTTTTTGAGATTCTCCATTCAGCAGATTAAAATGAATATTTTTTATTTTACGATCGATGCCCCACCCTAAAGTAGCACTGAGTGCTCCTAATGTAGTGACATCAGTTCTATCAGGTGTACCCAGGCCCGCTCCGTGTGGCTGGCCACCCTTTGCTTTGCTGAGCCCCTTATCCTCTCTTCTGGAATAGGGATTCAAATCTCCTTCAGACTGGGAGACCAGTCGTCACCAGGCTGGTATCCACATCTGGGCATTTTCCTCTCCCTCTGTACACCCTCCTTCCTCTAGATCCAGAATCTGGCTCACCTGGAACCTGCATCTGTGCTCACTTCCTTAGTGGGGTGGTGGATACCTCCAGATCAGTCTTCTGGAGATCTGGTTCATAAATGAGCCCTCAACCATCTCTGTAGATTGCCTTTCTCCAAAGAGTGCCCCCCGAGTTTCAGCCGTGGCCATATTGCAGGAGGCACCATGAGACCTGTTCTATGTCATGGTGGCCTCTGTCTGTCTGCCTGTCTATCTATCTATCTATCTATCTATCTATCTATCTATCTATCTATCTGTCTGTCTATCTATCTATCTATCTATCTATCTATCTATCTATCTATCTATCTTTTTATCTCTTGTCTGCAGATCATACCACAAACTTGCTATGCTCAGCAAAGGTATTTAATGAAAACTGTGCACATAACAAACATGCTCTGGAGCTTCGAGGCACCTTGTCACTTTCTGAAGGAGCTTGCATAAATCATAGCCATCTAAATATTTAGTGATGGTTTCATCTGCCGATTATAAACGTGTTTAGTCTTCACCTTAGTTCACTATGAGGTGAGGAGCAAATCTTTGAGGTCTATTTTATAGGTAAATGCGACTTTTAAGATGTCTCTTGGCTTATCAAAAGTATCATCTCATGCCTTAGTAGGGTTCTGGAACCCTACAGAGGCACAAGATGATGCTTTTGATATGCTAATGTAACCCCCACCCAGGTATGCCGTCTCCATCTTGTACCCCGTAGACACATAGCCCCCAAAACTTCGACAGCACTACCTGGTGGGCTGGGTTCGGGAAGAAATATGTTGCTCGGTATTTTGGCTAGGTTTAACTTCTAGTCAGGGGCACCCAAGTAACTCTGGACACAGGAAGCAATAACTGTAATGTCCAATACCAGAAGTTGGGGTTCTAAAGTGTGGCTTTTATTCACATCCAACAGAATAACAAAGCATAGATGGACCCCCACGGGGCTACACTCCTGGCAATGCAGATTTATGGAGATCAGAACACATCCTCTTTACACTGAAACCCTTAGGTCTTGAAACACTATGGGCACTCTGCCCTAACTCAACTCGTTTTCAGTTTCCCTGGGTTGGCTCCATTGCTAGCCCTTTGGACACTTTTCATATAGCATGGAACATTTACTGGTAGCTCCCTAAACCACCTATGAGCACTTCTGGCTCCATCAGGGAATCTTCCTCATCAATTCCACGTCTGGGTACTTTCCTCAGGCACTGGCCAAGAACCTGAGAGAAAGCAACAGGTGTCCCAAAGCAAACCCGTAGAGGTGAATTTAGTTACTACTGATGGGGGGTCTCCCACCTCTCGCTCCCATAATTCATACCTGGCCATTTCTCTGGACTGTAACACCTCATCCTTCAAACACTTTATTGTGTAGATTCTCATTAAATATATGCCACATCCAATCTACTCTTTTTCCATCCCATTTGTGCTGAACTTGAACATACTTAAAAAGTGGCTGTGTCCATTACTCTAGACCCCCCCCCACAGAGTTAAGCAGTCCAATCCCCACATCTTCCAAACTGTACTTGGCTGTCTTTTCCTGACCCCACAGTAACAGTCACTTTAGTTTCATCTTGTCTCAGGTGAAAACACTTTGGCCCTTTAGCAGAGTGAACTCATCCCTTGGTTGCAGGTGCCCCACAGGCATTTTCTCTTCAAAGAACTCTCGTCCAGAACTTCTGGTACCTCAGCAGGAACTTAAACTCAGGCAGCTTCTTGTTTCCTAGCTGGACCAGGGGGTTTGCCCCTGGAAACAGGCTGATTCCTTCCCCCCCATCCCCACAGGGATGGGGCCCTGAACCACTGAAAGTGGTCTCTACCACTTTATTTGGCTCTTCTTGTGTTCCTCTCCAGGTGAGAACACACACCTCTACAAAAAAATAGCTCTATGACAGAGCTTAGGACTCTGAGGGCCTGCTTACAGCAGAGCACCTCCTTCCTCTACTACAGACTGCAACAGACTGACTTCAGATTCACCAACGTTCTACTCTAACCTCCAACTGCAACATTCCAGTGTGGCTTATGCAGCTGCGACAGTTCTAAATGATGTCATAGCTCCAGCTCAGCAGAGGCTGAAAACAGAACAAGACATAGTGAAATCCATTTAACTGGAGTTTCACTAGCTGCCTGTCCCTGCCTGCCACTAGATCGTACTAGGGTTCTAGTAACCCCGGGTAACAGTGGGGGTTACACTAAGAGACATCTTGAAAGCTCCATTTTACGTCTATAAATCACGTGACCTGTACCCTTTATTTCAGTTAAACAGTTTATTGAATTGTTGAGGAAAATTACAATCAACAATTCAGACATAGCACAAACTACAACAGCATATAGAATACCATAAAAACATTAATATCAAAAAATTTGGAGAATATATCATTAAATATAATAACAAGCAAACTAACTTACATTAATATAGGCCGGCCCAGTGGCACTGAGGGTTGAGGCACTGGACGCGAGAACTCACGCCATGCCGATGGGAGCGACCTCGGGCATCAGACACTCAGCCGGGGGAGGAGGATTGAGCATCCAAGGGACTGCTGTCCTCATCTGGGGAAGGTAGGGAGGGATAACCATGGTTGTGCTGGCTCCTGGTGGTGGCTGGGGTCGATGCATGCTGTGGTGAGCTGTGGGGTCGACGCAGGCTGACGTCAGACATGCAGTATGTGGAAGCGCGCATGGCAGTATCATTGACGTTATTGCACGCCTGCATTGTGGGGGGGGGCAATCAGTACACAAAAATCCTCCGGTGTGCTTAAGGAAGACTGGTCCCGACAGCGCTGCACCGCTCTCACTCAGGCTGTTCCTCTTCCCAGATCCTGATTCTGGGCTTTCCACGGTGGTGGGGTAAGTACCCACCATAAAGCAGTCCATGAGGAAGGAGGAGGGGGTCAATACACAAGCACTGGGAGGGGTGTGGTGCCACGGGGCCGGTCAGATAGGGGGAACCATAGGCAGCACCCAACTGCAGAGGTAGGCCGTGACATGCACGACAGCGACTGAGCAAACCGCAAAAAGGTGACTCCTTCATGGTGCATATAATGGGGGCTATTGATGAGGTAAGGTGACCAGATGGGGTGGGTTCACACATGTAGTGACAGGATGTCGCTACACGTACGTGCACACAGGGGGGTGGGAGCGAGCATGCTCAGCAAGGGGCGGGAGGTTTTTTGGGGGATGGTGCCATGGTGGGCTGCCGAGCTAGCCCCATGGCATGGTGGGTGGGTTCGCAGCTTGGGTGGACAGGGTGTTGGGTTCAGGTCTGGGTGCAGGTACATTTTTGTTGTGTTCGTCCCGCATGTTTTTTTTTTTTTTATCAGTTTTGCACCCCAACATACACCACCCCCAGAGTTGAGAATCCTTAAGTAGGGTGGTTGGGGCGGTTGTTTGTTGTGTGACCGAGGAGTCACAGCCAAAACTGATTTTCAGTGCTGTGACTTAGCCGTTATGACATAGAACCCCCAGCCGAGGTGGGAATAAAAGAAATAACTAAAAGAAAAACCCAGAAAAACTTACATTAATAAAATACTAGCATCGGTATCAATCAGTCAATTTAATTTAATATAGCACTCTTCACTGTGATTCAGGACGCTGTACAGTGGGCAGAATTAAAACACAATTAAATACATAACATGTAAAAACAATCTTAATTAATACTGTATTTAGGGTGACTAAATCTAAGCATCCACAAAAGTCTCTCCAAACAAAAATGTCTTGAACTCCTTCTCGAACACTTCTAGTGTTGGAGTCTCTCTGACAGAATGAGGGAAGGGGTTCCAAAGGTTGGCACCACATAAGAAAATGCCCTGGCACATGATGTTTGCAGCCGTACCCTTGGAACCTCCAAAAATCCCTCGTCTGTCGAACGGAGGGGGCAGGAAGGGTGGTAGGGCCATAGGAGATCTTACATGTAGCTGGGCTTCTGACCGTGCAGGACTTTATAGGTCAACAAACCACCCTTGAAGGTGATCCACCACCTTACCAGCAGCCAGTGCAGACAGAGTAGCACAGGTGTAATATGACATGATCTTGACAGACCAGTCTTCAACCTGGCTGCCGCACTCTGTAC
The DNA here is from genome assembly GCA_016271365.2 of Neoceratodus forsteri. Taxonomy (NCBI): domain Eukaryota; kingdom Metazoa; phylum Chordata; order Ceratodontiformes; family Ceratodontidae; genus Neoceratodus; species Neoceratodus forsteri. The sequence continues at coordinate 456,023,406 of CM057453.1, read as the reverse complement.
TAGCTGCGGGTGGCAGAGATCAACCCCTATTAGCCCAAGGTAAAGGGCACTGCAGTGGTCAAGCTGTGACATCACAAAGGCATGGGCCATTGTTAGCAGATCACCCGGGGTATCAGGTGTTTAATCCTGGTGATGTTCCTCAGTTAGTAAAAGGCACTCTGGACCACATCCAACGCCTGAAAATTAAGTGCAGAACAATGCCAAGATTTCTCACCCTGACAGAAGTGAGCAGCTGGGAATCCTCAAGCTTAAGCCTGGAGACTCAACCAGATTGTACCCTTGCACCCAGGGTGACTAGGTTCCACCACTAGTACTTCAGTCTTATCTGGATTCAGCCTCAGACAACTGGCCCTCATCCAGCCTTGGATCTCAGAAAGGCACTGATTAAGCATCGAGACTGCTTCCTGCTGCTCTGGTGCAAAAGGCAGGTATAGCTGAGTATCATCTACATAGCAGTGAAAACTCAGCCCATACCGACTTATAATGTCCCCCAGCGGCAGTAGAACCAACTTTCAAAATTAAAGCCAAAAGCAGCACAGGAAGGAGAGGGGGACCAAACAAAATATAACAAGCATTTGTCAATGCTGAATGTTGTTGCACTGGCATTGGCTTTGGTAGTGCAGTGCGGAAAAACATTTTGGGCAGGATGTGAAAAATGACAGCTGTACAGCTCATGAGGAGGTGTAAAAAAATGCCAGTGTTGAAAATGTGGCAAGTAAATATTGCAAATTTGTGAAGTTACAAGGGTGCATGGGAAATGCATGCTTGTAACACAGTCATTGTATGGACGTTCAGCACCAAATTTTCAACATAGGCATTTTAGCACCTCTGCTGATGTACAGTGTCACTGTTATTTCCTCAAACTGTCCCAAAAGTGATTTCTAGACAGCGACTGCGGTTATTCGCTTAAGGCTACGGAAACACATTTTGGGCAGGATATGTGAAATGACAGCTGTACGGTACATCAAGAGGTGTGGAAAAATGCCAATGGTGAAAATCCAGAGTGAAAATATTACAAATGCACGATGTTGGGGGTGCTGTTGAGCACCCAACATAGCGGCAACTAGGTTTTAATCCTTGCAAACAATCTAGCAATAATTCTGTTTTTTCATTATTAATTTGCACCGGAGAGAGTTTTTAAAAGCTGTGGAGTTGATCGGAGTAGCTGGAGACTGCATAATGAGCCCTAAGCGTGAGAACAAACAAGCGGCACATAAACTGGATGCCTATCTTTCCTTGCAGAATGGCCTGAGAGAAGTCGGAATCACATCTAGTTCCGAAGCGGCGCATGAGGTCCAGTATCCCCAGATAATGGCTATTCCGCAGAAGATTCAAGCAACTGGGGAGGAGACAAACCGCTGTATGGCAGCAGTTGAAGCCTGGTTTCTGGAACTGGATCAGAAAATAGAGGCAAATGTAACTAATAGTAAGGAAATCCGAGCTGAGGGCGAGCGGCAACAGGATCGGAATGCAGCATTCGTAAAAGATCTTAACTTTCTCAGAGTGAAGGTTGAGGCCCTAGAGAATGCTCAGAGGCAGCCCAATGTTCCAATTGTCAGATTCCCGCCTAGATTTGCCAGCAATACTGAAATTCATGCAGCAGTCACCAAAATGATATTTTCGGACCTAACCTTACTACCTGAGGATTCTGGAGTTACAGTGCTCAAGGCCTTCACAATTCCTATGCGTCATCACTCCCGAGACTCTGGTAACTCACGACCGCTGACTGCTATTGTTACTCTTTCAAGTCCCAATGCACGAATTCCCTTGCTCTGTGCTGCGAGGCAATGAGGAGAGATTATATGGGAGGACAGTAAGGTAGCTTTCTTTCTGGACATTTCGTCCCAATCGCAGAACAAGAAAAAGGCTTTACAGCTAATAAAGAAAAATCTACTAGAGAATGGGATAGCGGCTCAGCTTCTGTTTCCAGCTCGGCTCCAGGTTCAGAATACTGGTAAGACTCATGTCTTGGCCGACCCAGACGCAGCGGCTGCCTTTACATCTAAGTTAATTGGGGCTCAGATGGCTTCAGCTACACAAGAAAGAGATCCTGAGTCAGATTCGGACACAAATGACTGAAATTAATGTTTCCTATAGTAGTCTCCTAGAGGCTTTTTGCTTCTTATACCAGCAGTGTTTTCTCTGGTAGGGTTGTTGAACCTTCTGTAACTGGATTTATTTAGTGAATGGAACATTGCCTAACATTGACCTTTACCATGTTTCTTTTATTTTATCCTGTTGCTGCCATGTTGGTTGTAGTGCATATACTGAGGGTTAATCTCCTGCCTATTAAAGGGTTTGTGCTAGTTAGGGGCTTATACCCCACTCAATTTGTGAACTAATAAAAAATCTCCCTAAGATTGCTCCTGTCTCCCTACCTCTCAGCAGGACTGACAATGGCGGTGGGGGTGCAATGCAACTTAATTGGGCCAAGGTTACCTGGTGTGATTCACACATAAACACTACCTCCCCTTTTTTAGGGTCTTTCCAGCCCTCCATATACATTTTAGCTCCTGCAGGGGGCAGAAATATTGGTACAGATCCTGTGGGAAGCAGAATAAGGAAGAGTGTTGGGTCCTACAATATTATCTAGCTTTAATCCTGTTATACTTTAACTGTTTAGCAGTCCAAACTTAGCCAGGGGGGATGCTGTTGTTATTATTACTCTGCACATTTCTGTTACTGTTCAGACATGTACCTGGTGGAGCTGTACTGCTTATAAATACTACTGTATTATTGAATGTAATATGGTGGATATTCTTTTGTATCTGTAAACTCAATAAACATAAATTTCACAAATGCACAATGTTACGAGTGTGCATGCAATCTGCCAATGCTCGCTCGTAACACAGTCATTTTATGGAGTATCATCACCAAATTTTCAACATAGGCATTTTAGGACCTCTGCTCATGAAAAGTGTCACTGTCATTTTCATAATCTGGCCTGAACACTGGTTTCCCACAGCAACCGCGCTATTGTGCGCGGGAAGTGCGGAAACACATTTCGGCCAGGATGTGAAAAATGACCACTGTACTGTTCACATGGAGGTGTACAAAAATGACAATGTTGAAAATCTGGGGTGAAAATATTGCAAATTTGTGAAGTTACGAGCCTGCGTAGCAGCTGTGCAACGTATGCTCGTAAAACAGCCATTTTTTGGATTTTTCCACCAAATTTGCAACATAGGCTTTTTGAGAGCCCACCTCACGAACAGTGGCACTGTAATCTTGTTAACTGGTCCTGAAAGGTGATTCCACACAGTGACTGCGAAATCACCTTTCGGGACCGATTTACGATATGACAGTGCCAGAATTCATGAGGAGGGGTCCCAAAAACCCCATGTTGAAAATTGGGTGTATAAATTCCAAAAAATGCCCAAGATATGCATTAAGATTGAAAAAACCCTATTTATTCTATTATTCAGCTTACCGGCATTTCCTCAGTTTGCGGTTGGCTTTAAAGAGTGCAGACGTGTTCCTGGTCCACTGAAGATCATCACACTGGACTCGGAGGTAAGTATGGGGTGGGGGTGTGGGAGGCAGGGTGCACAGTGGGTGCAAGGTTGTGTAGGGGGTTGGAAAAGTACAAGAGACTGTTTTTGCTTTTACAGGTTAAAAAATAAATAAAAGACATTGGGGACCGTTTTCATTTTAATAGGTGCTTTGTACGCTGGGGTGGGCTCCCAGCATGCTATCTGAGTGTGTGTGTGTGTGGGTGGGTGCTTTTGTAGCGGGGATTGGGTACCCCGTCGGCAAACAGAAGGGGGGGCCGCAGGAGCTGAGGGGGATTGGGCACTCCCTCGGCAAGCAAAAAAAGGGGGAGTACATGATGCTGATGGGGATTGGGCATGCCCATTGGCACACAATAAACAGGGGTGTTGACAGGCAACAGCGGAAGTCACTGCCACCATGTTGCCTGCGTGTAGGGGGAGGCGTGTTGTGTTGTGTGTTGTGGTCACGCTGCATGAGAGCTTCACTCTCATTGCAGCGGACCTTTTCTCTGAAATCTTCACCTCATTAGCTAGGCAGAGTATTGGCCCCTACTGCTGGCTGATTGGGGAATGTGTGACGCACCTACTGGTGCATGCCCTGCATTCGGCCAACAGTGACTGCACCTCCACATCTGCACTACCGCAAGATGTTGGCTGTGCAAGCAAGCCAACACAAAAATCATAATGTGAATCCTGACAAATACTGGAAGGGAACAAGGGTGGGTCAAAGAAAGACTTGTACTCATTTCATTTGTTATGCCTCTCACAAATAGTACCAGCAATGTCTGTTTTTCCTATTTCTATTTCTATTTGCAGTGCATGTGTATTCACGTGGCTCAGCCTCGTCATCTCCATGGATCGCTAAGCAATGCAAATGAACTTATGGAGAAAAAAATCAAAGTAGATTTTCCTTAAACTACTATGTACATGAGCCACTATGAGAAAAAAAATCATGCTGCCAATTAGTTTTTTTTATGAATATGTGTGATTCCACCCACCCACCCACAGACTGTCAAGCAAGTAATTATGCCTGCATTTCTGTCCATGTGCCATCTTCTTATCACACAGGCTTCCAGGAAGTATACACACAGAAATCAGGCAGGCAGACAGTTTATTGTGTATAGAAGTGGGTAAGCCAGGAATTTTTCATCTAGACACAAGCCAGAGCTGAATCAGAGGACTGGCTTGACTGTATGAGCCAAAACACAAGCTGAGCCCTGGCTAATGTGAAGAGTGAGTACTGGGGAAGGAGGCTGGACTGGTCCCCACTGGGACCCCCTCCTCCCCTCAAGCAATAAAAAGACACATTTTTTTTTTAAAAGAAAGAAATCAGCCAGAGACCCGCTCCAGAAAAGCTGCTCTGATTCAGGAGCAGTATCAGAACCTCTGGGGACTAAATCGAATAAGAAAGCAGGAAAGTGAGCTAAAGAGGACATATAACTTAGTACAGCTTTACATGGTAGTGATAATTACAATGAACAAAATGTGTGCCGAAAGTAGGGGCTGATGCCAGATATTAGCGTATGCAGCAAGTAAGGGGGAAATAGAGGGGGTCTGAACCATAAGTATGTAAGTACTCTTATATGTTCATTGTGTCTTAAAGGAGTGGGAGGAAATGAATACTGAGGGCTGCACTAGGAAGTCAGAGGAGGTGGGACTGAGTGCGAGAAAAATTAATTATTATACTGGAAGTCGGGGTGAGCAGGGGCAGGGGTCTCAGGATGGGAAGGGGAGCTCTGGGGGTACACAGGAGAGCAGGCAGAATAGTGGGTGCAATGGTTGTTGGGTAGTGGTGTTCATAGAAACACTGTGGAGGAGAGGGAGTTCTATGTATCAGATGAGGTAAATAGCAACAGAGATAAACAATCTATGAGGAGGTGGTGAGAAAGTGGTAGAGTGGAGGGAGGAACTACAATGGCAGCAGGGAGATATGGGGGCTGCTGAAATGGAAACAGGGAGGGAAGTGACTAGATGGGGCATGGAGGAAAGAGGATAGGCTGAGGGGGACATGGAAAGGGGCTCAGATTGAGCTGTGAAAGAAGCAATGGATGGCAGGAGGTGAGGAGAAAGGGGAAGGAGGTTTCAGGAGCTCAGGGTAGGGTAAGTAGCTCAACATCAGGGGGAAGAAGAGCATCCACTGGGGGGGGTATTACGGTGTCCAACAGGTTCATACCTTTGTCAGATAGGATGGCTCAGGGTGGTCTGGAGGGATTGGAGGGTGAAGCAAGTATGGGCCATGGAATGGGTATGGGCAGAAGGGAAGGGAGGGAGGGTGGCATGGTTAGGGGAGCTCTGGCAAGGGCAGCTACAGAAAAAGGGATGGGGAGGAATGGGGAAAGGGATAGAAGAACAATGGAAGGAGATGTGGAGGATAGCATGAGGAAGGGGTAAATAAGGTATGGGGAGAAGGGAGGAAAGGAAGGGGAGCAAGGGAAGGAAAAGGGGTAGGGTAGCACAGGAGGAGACAGGAGGCAAACAAGGGATGAAGAAACATGGGGGGCAGGGAGGTGCAAATAGGGAAACAGAGGGGGATGAGAGGAGTTCAGCAGACAAAAGGCCAGAATCGTTTGCTGGGGGAGAACAAGTGGGGAACAGGGGGAATCAGGGGGACATGTACACAGTTCAGGATGGGGGGTGCAATTAGGAGGAAAGTGACCAGTTGTGTAGGTTTACCAGGAACAAGCTCAGATTTGTTAGCTGTGGAGGTGGAGAATGTCATGGGATTTGAGGACTCCATCATCAATGGGATACATTCAATCAGGAAGGGACCTACCTACAGGCAGAGGTCAGTCTTTTGTGAACTGGGGATGAAGGCTGGGAGGGTGATGCAGAAAATCAGGGAGTGTGTAAGAGTGGTGGGGAAACTACACCTAGTCATTCATTTGGGGGCAAATGATCTGGTGAGCAATGAAGTGGAGGCGGTCCAGAGGAGATTTAAAGCACTGGCAAGGGGATGCATGGAAGGGGCTAAATCCTTGGCATTCTCAGAGGTCTTGCCAGTCCCCTGTGCCAGCACTGCCAGGCAGAGAAGAATTAGAGAGTTCAATGAATGGCTCAGGGAATGCTGCAGGAAGGAAGGGTACACCTGTTTAGGTGAGTGGGGAACACATGGGAGGATGAGGACTTATATTGGAAGGATATACTACATCTAAGTGAGAGGAGGCATGAGTCCTGAGGGGGGCTCTACAGGGTTATATAGATAAGGTCTGAAGGGGAGTTAAATTGGTGGGGGAGTACAAGGCTAGGAAGGGGGGAAGTTTGACAGGGAGAGAGAATAGACTAGCTAGCACTCCCCTACATAAAGGAGCAGGGAAGGGAGCAGGTATGGAAGAGAGGGTTGGCAGAGAGGAGGGGGGTATATGGAAGAAAGGACTTTCCACAAATGCCAGGAGTTTAGGGAACAAAATGGTGGACTTAGAAGCCATAATGGTGGATGAGGGCCTGGATATTGGAGTCATAACAGAGACCTGGTGGTCTGAGCATCAGACATGGGAAGTAGATATCCCAGGGTACAGGCTTTTCAGGAAGAACAGGACTGGCAGAAATGGGGGAGTTGCATTGTACATCAGGGATGACATTAAGGTGACAGAAGAGCAGAAGGAGCTAGGGCAGGCAGACATTGTGTGGGTCATGCTAGAAAATGGTCTGGGGCATCAATAAGGCTGGGGGTGACTTACAGATCTCCAATGCGGGGGGGGGAAGTAGATAGGCAGATGTTGTAGGTGGTTCAACAGATGGCATTTAAGGGGGAAATTCTGCTGGAGGGTGACCTTAACCTCCCAGATGTTGACTGGGCTATCCCATCAGCTAGGTCAGCCAGGAGCAGAGAGCTCCTCTAGTCCCTCTGGGGAGCTTTCCTGCAACAGCTGGTAAGGGAGCCCACTAGGGGTGGCAGTATACTCAATGTGGTCCTCACCAATGGGGATAGAGTGGAAGGAGTTGGAGTGGGGGTCAACCTAGGTGCAAGCGACCATAATACAGTGAGCTTCAAGGTTAGGACGGGGAACAAAGTCAGTCAGACCATCACAGAGGTCCTGGACTTCAGGTGGGCAGATTTTGACAAAATGAAGGAAATATTCAGGAGTGAAATGGAGGGGAAAGAGAGAATAGAGGAAGTAGAGGAATTATGGAATTCAATTGGGGGGGTTACTAAAGCCACTGAACTTTGCATAAAGGAAGATGAGGAAGAACAGAAAAAGAAAGAGTCTGCTTTGGTTCACTAGAGAAGTGAGGGGGGCAATTAGGGACAGACACGGGGAAAGAAGACAGGAAGACTTACAGGGTGAAACTGAGGGTGGCAGGGCAGAAGATTAGGAAGGCAAAAGCAGAAACAGAGGAGAGAATTGCTAAGCAGACCAAAATGAGTGATAAAACTTTTTTCGGTATATAGGAGAGAAGAAGAACGCAAGGCAAGGGACAGTAAGGGTGAAGGAGGAGGGGGAGTACAAGTGAAAGGGGACTTTGAGAAGGTGGAGGTGCCAAATAGGTACTTCATCTCAGTCTTCACAATGGAAGAGGTAGGAAGGGGACCAGTGTTAAGGAAGAGGGGAAGGAATGACATAAGGGTGGATCCTAGCCTGGTCAGTGAGGACAGGGTAAGAAAGGAATTAGGTAGGTTGAGGGTGGACAAGGCTATGGGTCTGGACACCTTGCATCCTAGGATACTCTAAGAACTAAGGGAGGAGCTGGCGGCACCTCTAGTGAGGTTGTTTAACTTGTCCCTCGATTCAGGGTGGGTGCCAAAAGACTGGAAGAGGGTAGATGTGGTGCCACTTCACAAGTGCAGCAGAAGGGAGAAGGTGGGCAATTATCACACGGTCAGCCTCGCCTCGGTGGTGGGTAAGGTGATGGAGGTGATATTAAAAGAAACAGTGGTCAGCAAGTTGGTGGAAAGTGGGCTACAGGACGTCTGTCAACATGGCTTCACACAAGGGAGGTCATGATAGATGAACTTGATTGAGTTTTTTGATTAGGTGATATGGGTGGTGGATCAGGGAGGAGCAGTGGATGTGGCCTATCTGGACTTCAGGAAGGCCTTCAACACTGTCCCCCACAAAAGACTGGTAAATAAGCTGGAAAGTTTGGGGGTGGGACAGAAAATAATAAGGTGGGTGGAGAACTGGCTGAAGGGCAGAAGCCAGAGGGGGTGGTGGTAAATGGGGTACATTCTAGGGAGGAAGGGGTGATGAGTGGGGTTCCCCGGGGATTGGTGCTGGGGCCTATCCTGTTTAACATCTATATCAATGACATAGTGGAGGGGCTGCAAGTAAAGGTTTGCCTATTTGCACATGATATGAAGCTCTGCACTAGGGTGGACACCCCAGGGAGAGTGCAGGCTATGAGGGAAGTTCTAAGATTGCTAGAGGGGTGGTTGGAAACCTGGCAGCTGAAATGCAATGCCAAAAAGTGCACAGTAATGCATGTGGGGAGGAATGACCTGCAAGCAGATTACACACTGGGGGGGGGGTGAAATAAAGGCAGCTGGGCAGGAGAGGGATCTGGGGATTATAATTTCATGGGTTGGCAGTATAGCCTAGCAGTTAGAGGAACGAGGTGTGAATGAGCTTGATACATCCAGCAGACCAGACCTGAGTTTGATTCTCACAACCTCCACTTGCATACTGTGTGACTCTGAGCAAGTCACTTAACCACCCAGTGCTCCCAGGTCACCCCTGAAAACAGGCACTTGTGCCTAGTGGGCCTAACCCGGTTACCAAAGACTAAAATAAAATAAAAAATTAAAAAAAATAACCTGAAGGTGGGGTCCCAAAGTAGCAAAGTGGTGGGAAAAGTGAATAGAATGCTGGCATGCATAGGAAGAGGTATAACAAGCAGAAGGAGGGAGATGCTGATACTACTTTACAAATCCATGGTGAGGCCTCACGTGGAATACGGGGTCCAATTCTGGAGACCTCACCTACACAAGGACATGGATGGGATTGAAAGGGTTTAGAAAAGGGCCACTAAGATGGTGCATGGGTTGAATGGGAAGCACTACAAGGAGAGGTTGAGGGAATTGGATCTGTACCCACTGGAGACCGGAAGGGAAAGTGGGGACATGATAGAAACATTTAAGTATGTGAAGGGGATTAATAAGGTAGGGGAGAGCTTATTCACAAGAAAAGTAGATGCTAGAACTAGAGATCATAGTTTAAAATTAGAAGGAGAAAGGTTTAGGGGCAAAGTGAATGGGCATTACTTCACTGAGAGGGTGGTGCATCCCTGAAACAGTCTGCTGGACAAAGTGGTGGGGGTCAAAATGGTGGAGGGATTCAAAAGATCATGGGACAGACACAAGGGGTTGATCAGAGGTTGAAGGGGGATCACTGGACATGGGGGGCAAGTAAGGGGCAGACTCCATGGGCCAAAAGGGCCTTTTCTGCCACCACATTTCTATGATTCTATGGAACTTCAGGCTGTTCTTTAAACAGTAGTTGAATGTTTCATACACTACACTGCACTACTCAAGCTGACAAAAATGCTTACTATAACCACAACTGGCTTGGCTTGACCTTGTGTCTCATTGTTTATAATGGTCAAGCTGAGCCAAGCCAAGCACTAAGCTCGAGCCAGGTCGAGCCTGTTGTGGCTTGTCCACCTCTAATTGCATAGCTGCCTGATACACACGTAGCTAAGAGTTATGCGAGTGCTGTCAGCAACTATCCTGATGTTAAAAAAAGAAAATAATTTTATGTGTGATCAATTTAACCTGAGTGTGTTGGATGTGACTCTTTAACTCTGCACGTTCCTAGCATCTTAAAAGTGCACATCGGGGAAGGGGGCCAGACACTGAAATACAAGGACTTGATCTGCACCACTTTTCCATTGCAGCTGGTCACGTTTGTGACAGGGTTGAATAATGCCCTGTCCCAGTTGTTCTGGAGAAAGAGTTAAATACAAGGATCTGTTCTGTTCTCCCCTTTTCTGTCTCTTCTCTGTCTGGTTGCACAACCACATTTTCTCGTGAGACCTAGGACTTGATCACCCCTATGGTCTTGCAATTCTCTGCCTCTCACTATCTCTCTACCTTCTCTTGCTGTTCTGTCTTTTCTCCCCACTTGCATATCTGCTGGTATAAAAATATATGTGAATCATTATGTGGAAATGTAACTGATACTGGCACCCCTTTGTTTAGAAATGTATAGAGTTTTACTGTTGAATTGTATATAGTTATACTGTTAAAATGATTGCAAAAAGCTGTTTGGAACTCAAGGGGTTAACTTGTTTGCAAACACTGAGAAGCTGTAAGCAAGAGGTCTGTTTTGGGTCACAATGTTCTTTTTGCTGCACTTGTTGAAACTTACAAGAACACAGTGTAAGAAGCATGCTGTTATCTTAATGAGCGGGGATTGCAAAGACTTATAAAAACAGAGCTGCAATGTTTGCAAAGAGAGACACAGACTGAGACAGACTGAGATTGGACATTGAGAAGAAACCTAGATGGACTTTCTCTGTTTATACTGCCTTTGTAAATAGTTATACTGAACAAATTCATTTTTTTTTATTTTACTGTTATTAATAATAAATCACTTGTTGCAAATTTTACAACTGCTCCTGGTTTTCCTATGATTCCTGACCTGTGCCTCACAACAAAATTCAGTATGTAGAAATGGAAATAAATGACCCACTACTGCTGTAAATGAAAGTTCTTTTTTAGATGGTATCACTAGGCCACAGTTGTAATTAATGTTACTGGGTGGGCGGGAGGATTTTGTTTATATTTTGTGAAAAGTAACTCTGCCATTACAATCGAGTATATGCTATCGATGGCCAAATTGGCACAGAGCGATCAGTCTGAAAATACATATTCATGGAATGTGGAACCTTTACAACGCTCTTAAAGAGAAGGAGTCTGATACACGTTAAGACCTCTGTGCTGTATAAAGAGGTCTTCACGTGCAGCACTCTCTTTGACGTCAATGTAAAGTAAAAAAGGCATGATTTATAATATTTAACTGTATTCAGTATATTAAAAAATGCCAAGTTTATCACCAGTAACTATACTGCCAAAAAAAAACCCAACAAAAAACAGGAAATTGTCCTAATTTTGGTAATAATCGGTCTTACTGACCCCTACAGTAAGAAAAAGTAATCTGGTTGATCTAACTGCAAAAGCAAGTACCTCCTATCCTCCAATACCTGCAGCATTCACTACCACCCACCTCCATACAACATTTATTTACATATCTAATTGATACTGCCTGCTAATTAAACTTAATAGTTCCCTTCCCCTAACCCCTGCAGCATGCACTATAACTTCCCTTCCTCAGTCTATCATTATTTATTTAACAATCTGATTAATCCTGCTCCACCCCCTTCCCAATTATAATAGCTGGATGATCCTGCCTATAAAGTTTAGCCCCCTTCCACAACCTCTGCGGTACCCCTTCTCATATCTGCAGGGTTGGCTGCTATCTGTTCCTAACAGAGCAACACCAGATCCTGTAATCAGTATGTGATTAAGAACCCAGAAAAAGGTTCCCTGAAAGTTACAGTAATTAGAGCAGTTTTATTCCAGGACAATTGTGCAGCAAAACAGGGAACCTAGCAATGCCGTATCTTGCAAGGTGTTCAAATGTTCTCAGACCCAGATCTGATTAAAAAGACGGATATGGGATAACTGCAGCTCACCTTTACTGTTCAAAATGCCATGCTAGTCAGTGCTTCTATAGAAACACAGTATTTTGTCTGATTTTAGCTTCCAGTACATCTTGTCTGATCATACAGATTTATCAACAGTTTCTCTCACATCACAGTACAGGAATCCGGCACACACCAGCCTACAAGAATAGTGGCTCCATGGCTTTCTTTAAATATTAAAACATTTATTATAAAACAATAAAAAACCCAGAGTACAAAGAGAGTGCACGACTGATGCGTTTATGAAACCCTTGATTAGAGCCTTTGATAATTGAATCGACTACAATATCACAGAAAGACATGTAAAGGCAGGCGCTGCCCATGATCTCACTGGTGCTCTATTATTAGCAGTACAGTCCCGTTTCCCACTTTGTGTCATCAAAACGTGGATTTTTACGGCAGGGCTGCAGTGGACCTTGACATCTTGGCTGGTACAGCAAGTACCAGTGTGGCAGTAGCACAGTAAAATTAAAGGGGAACAGTCAGCACTAGAGGCCACACTCTCAGGTGTGGGCCTGGTCCCAAGATACACTTTGTGTGCAAAAACAGTTTGGTTTACTTACTGTTAACTGTAGTATAGTAGACAGTGTAACCAATAATACCCGACAGGGTGGGCAGTATTGGGCTATACCAGATGGCCCAGGGGCATAATGAGTCCCAACGCTGCAGGCGGAGGGCCTTATAGCCCTGGAAGGCCCTCTATAACCCATACCACCCACCTTGGAGGGTATTATTGTGCTTAGAAAATAGGCCACCGTATTATATATGCTTGAAAAAAATTATGTTTAAATGTTAAAACACTTAGGTGTTTCATTTATTTTGTAATAAAAATAGTTCCTCCACCTGCATTAGACTGCTGTTTTTCTTTTTTTTGAGCTAGGGACTTTTATCCTACTGGAGCTTCTGTAGTTGTGACTTTAGAGCTGGTTGTCATGGTTACCCCCTACACACAGACACACAAGACTTAAAATTGTTAAAACACTTTTGTTTTACTGTTTTTTTTTTAATTTATATTATTCATTCAATGCTTTTTTTTTTTTATACGCTGAAATTTTTTTCCCTGAGGGTCAGCGCGAGCTCAGTGGCAGGGTTGGGAGAGTGGCATGTGCTGTTTAGGGCTGCGAGAAGTCAGTGTACAGTACAGTGCATTAGGGAGCAGTGGTAGTGAGATAGCGTGGTGTTTTATTTTTTATTTGCACCCCAGAGAAGGAGGTGCTTGCTTGGTACAGAAAGCAGCTCAGCTGCAAACTGAGTTGAGCGAGAGAGAGAGAGCGCTAGCTCTAGTAGTGCTACTCTGTATGAGAGCAGTGGTACGTTCTTTGTTTTCCATACCGCAGATGGACAGCATCTGCAGTGCAGAATACAAGGAAAGTGCCACTGCTCTCATACACAGTAGCACTACTGGAGGTAGGACTCTGTCTCTCGCTCAAGTCAGTTTAAGATTTTGCAGCCGAGCTTCATTTTCCCCACAACTGAGCTGATTTTCAAATTTTGATTGTGAATTATTTGCAAAAGAAACTCTTGCCAGGGGGACAGGGGGAGATTGGCTGACTGTTTAAGGATCGCTAATCGAGGCAACCAACATGGTGGCAGTTGCCTTTTTGAAGATTCTAGTGGCCCATTCGTATCAGAACTAAATGAGGCAACAAAAACTGGGACTAGTTATTTCCCAGTCTCTGTTGTCTTGTACTGGACTGGCTGATTGGAATTCTAATCAGTTAGAAGTAAGTTTTCCATTTTCCCATTTGCTTAGTTCTAAGTTGACATCTTCTCTAACTACAAATCCCAGAATCCCCTGCAACTGACATTAGAACAGTGCTGCTGCAGTGGCTGATTCAATTGCCTGCAGTGCATGTTGGAGTTTATATAAGCTCTGATCTTTTATTTGCTGGTCCTACTATCTTCTCTGGGCTAAGTACAGTCACAGAGGGCTGGGAGAAAAGCAGAACCGGAAAACATCTGATCAGAGATTATACAAGCGCTAGCATGCAGTGCAGGCTATTGAATCTCCCACTGCTTCTGTACTGCTCTGATGTCAGTTGCAGGGATTCTGAGATCTGTAGTTACAGAAGGTGTCAGCCTAGAAGTAAGAAAACTAGTCTGATACAAGCTACTATACTACAGTAAACAGTAAGTAAACCAAACTGTTTTTGCACACAAAGTGCACATTGGGACCAACCCCACACTGAATTGTAGGGCTGTTTGTGCTACTATTCCCCTTTGTGACTCAGGTCTCACCAGACTGCTGGTGCCAGGTCTTTTCTAAGCTGCCTGAGGCATCATGCTTCATCAGATTGTTTCCATGGGGATGGGGAACTTGTTAGCAGCTAGATAGGTCTGCCATCTAGGACATGAGGTTTAGGCCGAATCTCCCATCTGGAGCAAAAACTGGAATTCAGCTCAAGGTACCATTTGTCTGGAAGCTTGGGCTGTGCTCAAAAGGGATCCCCTGTTTTCTATGAATTGCTCAACAGTGGAGAACGCAGTTGCCCAAGATCACGCCCCCAGAAAGACTTTGTCCCAGGGAGGGAATTGATTGCTGTATGGATATTTGCTGTTGAGTTTGTCATGGATGCTTGTGTGCAGGACTTATCCTATAAGTGACAACAAGAACACTAGAAGGCACTGTCTTAAGCTGGCTGGGGAGAGTCAAGAAGGAAGTCAGGAGACACTTCTTTACAGAGAGGGTAGTGTCAAGGTGGAACAAACTACCATCTGAGGTCAACACTAAAAAGACAGTGGGAGGGTTTAAGAAGGGCTGGAATAGGGTGAAGTGGAGGGTCAGGGTTGGAGGAGGGGGTGAGGCCTTCTATAATCTCTAATGCAGGGCTACCACAGTCCAGCAGACGCAATAGACCATAAGACCTTCTTCTGCTGGCAGTTTTGTATGTTTGTATGTATGCAGCGAACTGGAAGGCTGTATGTATGAGTCCCAGCATCCATTGTTAAATTATTTGTTACCCTGTTTGCTTTGTGTTCTTTCCAGGACACAACTTTAGGTTTCCAATGCCCCTCAGTTCCAGATTGGACCTGAAGTTGCCTGTCATTGTAATAAAGCAGAGCCCTGCTGTTTTGAAACCATCTTGCAGGCGTTGCCTTTTATGTCTGTCTCCGCATCAGCCTTGGTGACTGGGGAGCAGAGGTGAGTGTTGAACAGTTATGCACCTTATCCATCAAAGGGAATATAGATGAGGTAGAGGATTCTATTCGTGTGGTTTATTTCAGGAGGTTCTCCAATGCCTGAGTGCTCCCCTTTCTTTTCTCTGAGGTAGCAACACTTATGACATCCCTGGCTATCTGCTCTCATATTTTGGGGAGTCTCCCTCCCCACCTAAGGTCAGATTACTCAGTTCTTAAAGACCATTGGAAATATAAAACATTCTTTCTGTTATTTTCACCGCTATACTATGGCTCGCCCCTGGAGACAGTAAACTCCTCTAAATGCCTTGACACCACCCTCAACTCTGCCCTGACCTTCACTGACCACATCACGATAACTACCCGTTGCATAAACCAGAAATTGGTGATCTGTTACTGGATTGTCAACTACTTTACCCCAGAAGCCCGCCTTGCCATCGCCCAGTGCAACCTCCTCCCCCTAATGGAATACGGCTCTCCCATCCACGGACACCTCCTCCTCTGGTCTGTCATGAATGAATACTACCTATAATAATATCTGTAGATTTGCCCTTCTGGCACCTTACTCTACCCATCATTGCACCCTCTACCATGCCCTGAGATGGCTCTCCCTACAGGCCTGCTGTTACTACCTCCTGGGTTGTACCGTAGACAAGGCCATTACAGAAAATGAAGCATCCCCCCGCTTCTCTGACCAAAGAAGTGCTTCCGCAACCTCCATTACTCCTCCAGTCTGCTGGAATGCTCACAGGTCTCCATATGTACAGGCCAAAAGACCTTCTCTTCTGCTGCCCCTAACCTGTGGAATAATCTGCCGACTTCCCTGTGGTCCCTTGACTCTCACCTCCAATGCAACTCCCTCTTTAAGTCACACCTAATGGCCACAGTAAACTGCTCCTTCTCTCCTGGGTAAACTTCATGTATTTGGTTCTGTACCCCCCCACACACCCTGGCCCTTGCCTTAATGCAACTACACAATACCTTGTTAACATTTATCTTAATCTCTGCCTTTTCTTGGATTAAATATATAAGGGATGTACAATGGAGAGCTGTCAGATAAATTATTTATCTACACAAGTGCTGTTTGACCTCCGGTAACCTCACGAGTGGAGTAAGCCACGAGTGAGATGTCCGAGATCAAACAGCACAAGTGTAGACAAATAATTTATCTATCAGCTCGCCAGCATCTCTAGTGTTCAGAACTACAGGAGCAATACCTTGAACTGGATAAACAAGCCTCTTGTGTCTTTGCAACTCTCCTATACATTGAACAAACATGACTTCCTGGCTTCTTCCTATATCTGGCTGGATAGCAACACCTCCCAAAGTGCTTTCACTCGGTTTAGGCCTGTAGTATAGAAGTCTAGCAGTGTTCTATATATAGTATCTTTCCTATCCTGACTATTTTCTGGTGACCGTACCCTTACTCTGCTCTAAAATGTCTTCTCATAAACTCCCCATTTGTAAAGGAGCACAGAGCCCAGCCTCCCCTCAAGTGCCTCATTTGGAAATATTTCCACATGTGGAGTCTCTGGAACCTCACCTGAGTCTGTGGCTTCTTTAAACAGGTCTTTAACAAAATACAGTACTCCATAGACCATTTTGGACAATGTATTGCCCCCCCATATGAAAATCTTGTTTAAAGAGAAACAGTCAGCACCAACAGCCCCACACCCAAGTGTGGCACTGCTCCCGATTTATACTTCATGTGCAAAGAAAAGTTTTTTTTTTTACTTAATGTTTACAGCAGTATAGTAGATTGTATCTGGCTGATCCTGCTGACTTCCAAGCAAACATTTGCTGTAACCAGAAATCTCCAAATCCCTCGTGGCTGATGTCAGAGCTATGCTGTGCTGTGCTGTGGGAGATTTAATAGCCTGCAGGGCACGTTAGAGCTTTTATAAGCTCTGATCAGCTGGTTGCTGGTATTGCTGTTTTCCTGGGGATAAGTACAGTCGTCTATGACTTGACTTAGCCCTGGGAGGACAGCTGGTTCAGTAAACAAAAGATCAGAGCATCTAAAAACACAAACGTGAACTACAGGCTATTGAATATCCCGGTACTGCAGCCCAGCTCTGACATCATCTGCAGGGGTTTTTGGGATTTCTGGTTATAGCAAATGTCAGCTTGCAGCGGTATCAGCCAGATATAATTGACTATACTGAAGTAAGCAGTAAGTAAAAAAACATAAACAAAACAAACAGTTTTTTTGCGCACAAACTGGAAATTGGTACCAGCCCCACAGTTGAGTATGGGGTTCTTAGTGCTGGCTAATACCCTTTAAACTATAACAGAATGGAGATTAGGCATAGTCTGAGATCCCACTACTACATTCCCCAGTTCTTTCAAGGTCCTGTGCATGTATCATAGAGTACGGTGTTTCTGCAATCCTGACCAATGGGAACTAAGGAATGTTAGAGCAAAACTATGCTTTGCTCCAGCTACCTGTACTTACTGTGCCTGCTGGGTAGTAGCCTGCCCTCTTAACCCAATGTTTTCTCAGTCAACAAGAGAGGAAAAATAAAACCTAAACTAGTGGGTCCAACCCCCACATCTCCCACAATTCCAGCAGAGACATGGCCAAAAACCGAGGGCCTTGCCCACTCACCAAAAATCACTTTAGCAGCTTTTCAGTGGTATGGAATGTCCCCTGTGGCACTGGTTCTGGGAGATATCTCAGATATGGGTATGGAATATGGCTATGGAGATATGGGTTCAGTACTGAGCATTCTGTTCACAGTTTTTATAAAAGACCTCCTCAGAGCCCTTGCCTCATGCAGTGTCCACATGTACGCTAATTATACCATCATCTGTTTCTCAGGACCCTCCACCTCAGTTCTCAGACAGAGCCTATAACTGGACTACAGTAACCCCCAAAACTGGTTCCAGACCAATCAACTAGTTCTAAGCCAAAGGAAAACCGTCTCAATACTATTTGGCACCAAACATTGGCTAGCTAAATTCCTCCCTCTAAGCATCCACTTCTAGTCAGGTGACTGACTTGACAATGTTACATACTACAAACATCTTAGCCTATTGTTCAGCCAGCATCTGAATTGCTCTGTTCATATTAATGGTCCAGTTTCCAGGTGTTTCGCTAAACTAGGTGCTCTGCACAGAGTGAACAGTTACCTCCCTCTCAGCACCAGAAAGAGTATTGTTAACTGTATGATTTTTCCTACGCTGGATTATGGTGATGTGTTTTTTCCCTGCTGCCTTTCAGTCTTGCATCTCCAAACTCGCTACCTAATTCAATGACCTTTGCAGGTTTACCCCAGCCTTTCACTGTCCCACCCATCATTGTTCTACGTACAACAAATCAGAGTGGGCTGCCCCTGAGTTGAGGCATGCTCTTCACACCACCCTCCTTGAAGTTAAATTCTGGGCAGTGGAATTCCCAGGATACCCAAATGGGATCTTGACCACAGCCTCTGATGTCTCCTAATTCCTCAGACCACAACTGGGAAATAGGTTCTAAACCCCACTCTGGAAATGCAATGCAGCCTAAGTCTCCATTCATTATAGACCCCCACTTGTGGAATGGTCTTACCCATTACCCTGTCAACTTGCCCGATCTTTCTGTCTATCAAGGCCTGGCTCAAGGCGTATGATAGAGTCCGTCGGTCTTGCCAAACTGCATTCTCCCACCTGCCACTTGAATGTGCTACTTCCCTGATCCCTGACTAGTCTGGTTGTCTAAGCTACTGTATGTTATGCCAGTTCCTCATGCTGTTGATGTTGTTTATGGATTTCACTTTTCGTATGCTGCTTTTGGTGTCTGAGGGTATTGTTGTAACTTTGAAATTCCATTACTTTTGATTCTTTCAGTGTTACTTGTTCTATTAGTTGTTTTCTTTGCTGCTTGTTTCCTATGATGTTGCATGTACTCCTGTAAATTCCTCTGCATCCCCCTCTCAGGTTTCAGCTGAAAACAAGCCATACAGGGATCTGCCTGCTAACCTGGTAGAATATACTTTAATAAAATAAACAAACTATCTCCATAGAGTAAGTGTGACAGGGTTGAGTAGGACCCTGTCCCATTTGTTATGCAGAGAGAGTTAAAAGCAAGGATCTGTTCTGTCCTCCTTTCTGCCACGTGTCTGTCTTTGCCAGTCTGGTTGCACAATCACATCTTTTTCCTGGGCACCCTGAGGATTTGGCCAATCCGAAAGGTCCAGCACTTCCCCCTGCTATCTACTTTTCTTCACTTGCTGTTTCTGTCTCTTTCCCCTTTACTTCTCTGTGGTTAAACAATATGTGAAACTGTTTAAATGGAGCTGGGATTCCTTGATCTGCATATGTTATATAGTTATGTTATCTTAAATGTATTGCAGAAGGCTATGAGGGAATTATTGGAAAAGGCAGAAATCTGAAACAGAGATTTGACCTGGAGAAACCTTTTGACTTTCTTAAGCTTGTAAACAGAACTGTCTACAAGAGGCACTTCCAGACATCCTGTTCTATTTTGGTATGCCTGTGGAGCCTGGAAGTACTTGCTCTTGTAGTAAACTGTCTATCGGGGTTGTGAGCCCCAACCTCCACCTCGCTCCTTCTATGCTCCCACCCTTGCTTCCCCTCCATTCCATTCCTTCAGTGCTTCACCCTTGCTGACCCTCTATCTCCTGACTGTCTCATGTTCCTCTCCAGTCTGTCCCATGCTCCATTACCATGTGTATATATTATTGTTGAAATGCTTCCACAAGTTTTAATTGTAAATTTCACTGCCTGTACTTATGGTTACTGCACTTGTACCTGAGTTCATGGAATGGTATATTTTATATATATAGATATATATATATATATATAATATATATGCTTCAAGGTCTTTTGTCTGTATTTCTCCTATGACCACATTTGCATATTGTTTCATATCCCTGTTGCTCCTCATCTACTGAATTATATGCACTGTTCATGTGTCTTTTGATTGCTTATATTGTCATTAACCTGCACTGCACTGTATATCCCATCCTGTTCATTGTCGTGCCTAATATATGCTGTATGCTGTATTGTACCTAAGCATCCTCTCAGGACCTCCTTGCAAATGAGCTTGCTCAATAGAGTTTTCCTGCTTAATAAACTTGGAGAAAATAACAAATGTGTTACCTTTTGTGAAAAACAAGATGCAATGAGAAACTATAAAGATAGCAATGTTTTTGTTTTTTCAGTTTTAGCTTTAGATTTGGAGAGCCACTAAAAAGGACTTTTGCTTGGACTGCCTATGTTAAAAGCCAGCCTATACACATGTAATTATTTTTTGTTTTATAGTAATAAAGTTCTATTTGTGCATTTTTATAACAGCTCCTGGTTTGCCTTTGCTTCCTGATGTCATGTCTATGACAGTTGGTGTCAGACAGGGACAGTACCTGAGAGCATGTCTGCCTTCTTCAAATGGTTGGCTACATAACAAGTTCAAGTTCAAGTTTATTGTAGGATATACTCCATTGAGCAAGCTCATTCACAAGGAGGTCCTGGTTTATATAATAATAAAAATAAAAAACACACATATGTAACCCCTAGGTGGCACTATCCCAAGGGCTACTATCCCTGCCTGCTTGGCTAGTAGCAGGTTAAGGGGCCTAGGTTCGGTGACGGGTGCCTCTACCCAGAGGTCAGGGTTATTAGTGGTCATACTAACTTGGGCACAATCCTCTGGGACACTGTAACCCCCATTGGTTCCTGCTAGTGGCCCACACAGAATGCAACAATGACCTTCACGATACCCCTGATATGCTTTGCTTGTATCCACACTTTTGGCACTTACCACCAGGAGTGGTTTCTCCAACTTGACCCTGGGGACCCACTGTAAAACAAGGCTAAACAGAGCAAATGGCATGCAACACAATACTTCAGGCATGAACAGGATCCACAGACAGTTTAAAAGGCAGAAAAAGTAGACCTGATTTATTCAGGGGGGTTTTAACAAGGATAGGGGCAATCAGGTTAATTAGCTTACTCTCTCTAATAATCATACAGTTATGCAAGCAATCAGACTCCCTAACACTGTCACATTTCTGGGTACCCAGGTGAATGGAGGGTGGGCTAGCTAGGACCGTTGCCCAAGGAAGGCTGATGTTGCAGCTGGTAGCGGCCCTGTGATGGAAAAAACATTTGCACAACACAGTATTTGTAATCTGGAGCCAGATGGCTCAGTTCATGAAGAAAAGAAACAACAATTAGACGACACACTTAGATTTAAAGATAGTTGCAAGGAGCTACCCTGATGGCTACTCAGGATACCCCAAACTGGACACAGGCGGGATGAGGATTGAGACAGCAGATGAATTATCTGGATTGCCAGAAGAAGCAGAGGGCTGATCCCTGGGGCAATATCTCATCGATGGCACTTCTCTGTGCAGCAGGGTAATCTGGCAGGTCCCTTGTGACAAGGCCCAGCCACATGGACTGGCATTAGCATCTATGTGATTCAGGCCCGATCTGTATTCAACAGCATAATCATAGGTAGACAACGCAGAAAGCCACCGATGCCAAGTAGCATCCAATTTAGCTGAAGTCTGCACATAGGTCAATGGATTATTATCTGTCTTTACCAGTATCCTTGTTCCATATAAGTATTCATGGAACTGGTCAACAATGGCTCACTTCAACGCCAAGGACTCCAATTTATGCACGGGACAGTTTTTCTCCGATGGGGTCAGACTTCTACTGGCAAAGGCCACTGGTCTCAAGCCATTCTCGTGTTCCTGATATAACACAGCCCTCAACCCTTGGAGGCTAGCATTGGAGTGCAACACATATTTAATGGAATGCAGCTTCGAAGTCAGGTGTCCAGCGAGACCCAAAAAGTACACCCGGGTGGAAGTATACTCTTTCTGTTCCTGTGGGGGCCACTTTCTTGTGCTTTTGGTTCATAGGAGGGTAACCCTAGGTAAGATTTAGGAGTGGACGAATTACCCTTGAGTAGTCCTTTATGAATTGCCGGTAATAGCCACAAAATCCTAGAAAACGCTGTAATTCTTTCAGGTTGTGGGGCTGAGGCCAGATAGTCAAGGCCTCAACTTTTACTAGGATCCATCTCTATCCCCTCAGTGGACACTATATGCCCCACATACTTCACTGATGTCTGAAAAACTGGCATTTGTCAATGGACAGCTTGAGGACGAAATCCTCCAATCGGTCTAACACTTTGAATAGTCGACTCTCATGTTCCTCCAATGAACTCCTGAACACAATAACATTGTCCAAGTACACCAGGCACTCCAACAAGTTCATATCCCCCACTGCACACTCCATTAGTCACTGAAAAGTGGCCAGAGCACCCTAGATCCCCTGGGGCATCCTCATAAACTCGTAGAATCCAAGTGGATAGATGAAGGCTGTTTTCTCATGGTCCTCTGGGGTCATGAGGATCTGATAATACCCACTGCGAAGGTCCAACACTGAGAACTACTTGCTCCCATTCAGACAGTCCAAAGCATCTTGAATAGGGTGCATGGTATATTGGTCTGGGATAGTCCGGCGGTTAAGGGTTCTATAATCCACACACATTCTTACTGTCCCATTCTTTTTCCGCACCACCACAGCAGGCAAAGCATAAGGGCTTCTGGATTCTTGTATCACACCAGCCGCAAGCATGTCCTGCAGGTGCCTTATTACATCATCTATATCGGCGGGTGCCAGGTGACAAGACCTCTCACGAAATGGCCGTTCATCATGCAGGCGTATGTGATGCTCCGCTCCATGGACACATCCCACATCCCACTCTTTTAAGGAAACACTTGGTCCCTCTGGGCAACACTCTCGCTGATCCTAGTCTTCCATTTGGCTGTCAACAGGGAGTCACCAAAGTCAAACAAGTTGGGGGTCACTCTGTCAGTCGCTCCAAAATACTTGTCATTGGGGAACTCTGCGGTGTCTGCACAGTGTATGGTAGCTAGGGTACAGCCTCTATTCACCCGAATTTCTCGATCTGATACATTGTGGACCTGGGCCATTACCCATCGAACATAAGCATAAGCACGAGTGGGTAAGATACTGGGCTTAACCAGCAACCCTTCTGGCAATTTTCCATTGCCTGGTGCATCCACCATGAGCATCTTATTCTTGACATCTTTCCGTAAGTGGACCTCCCCTTGTAGAGTACACTGAGTGTTGGGGGATGGGATCATCAACTCAGGATCCTTCTTCCATACAGCCCTGACTGGTTCATCCTGATCCACCTCCTCAGCATTCTGCCATGACTCATATGCCCTCTTAATCAATGCAGAAATCCTCAGAGCCCTACCAGTCCATTCCCCCTTTTTCTTGTAGCATAGTTGCGCCAGTCTTCCCAACTTATGAGCGTTGGTCCCAATTAGCAGGGGAACTCCATCATACAATCCAGTAGGGGAGCACACCAGGGCCAAGGTCTCCATATGTTCCGCCACTCCAGCCACCGAAGTAGGTAAAGACAACCAAATCCGGATATACCCAGATTAGGGGTATGCCTTTTCAACCCCCAAACGTGCAGTCCTTCCAAAGGCTGTAAGGGCACATCAGACAAGTGCTTCCGATACCAGTCTTGAAACATTATCATTATTTGGGAGCCACTTACAAGCACAGCCTGGTAGACACCCCATTCACTTTCACTGTAGTCTCCATGGAGGGACCCACCACCTTGGACCATTCAGGCGGTGCTGATGTTGGTGTCGATCTGGCATTGGCCTTGGTAGCGTAACTTTTTCGAACAGCTCCCCCTGATGGTCTGTTGTTGTTCAGGTGAATCAAAGCTAATAGTCTGGCCCTGACCCTCCTCAGATTTTCTGGCGAAGGGCAGAAGAAATGGGTATGTCCATCCTCCCCGCATTGATAGCAAAAAGTAGGCTCTCTAGACTCTTGGGGGGCTACGCGGGCCATCTCCCGGTTTGAGTACCATAGGGGTACTTGCCGGCTCATCTTTGGCTCGTGCTCTGAGTCCTTGATCGTCAGGCCCTCCACCAGGGTGCAGATTTGGTGTGGTTCACAGCAAGTGACCCACTAGAGCTCTCAGCTCTCGCACTTCTTCCAGTAGGTTACCCTCAGCCCGGGGTTCCAGAGAAACAACATGCACTTCCGCTCTACTTTTAGTCTCTGGGGGTGCCTGATACAGGTCAGGTTCTCTGGCTGCTTCAGTCAATTCTTTAATCAGATCTCTCAGCTGTTGTGCCTCATCTGAGTCATTCCTCTCTGGGGTAGGGCAGGTATCAACCATCCAAGCATAGGGCTTCCATCCCTCTTCATCAGTTTCGATCTCACGAATTTCTTTCATAAGATGACTGTACTCGGGAGGGTTAGCCTTCCTGTCTTGTAACTTGAGTTTCAATATCATTACACTAGAGTATCTGGCTGACTTTAGAATATGGTCCAATCTGACCTGATTTAGTTCCTTTGCGGGCACTCCCCCTTTCCTGTGGGCCCTCTGCAGAGCCCTCTCAATCCTGGTAACAAATGCGGATAACTTCTTGTTTTTCCACTGTTTAGCTGACTTGAACTTCCACAACAAGTCGTCCCCCAATTCAGTACTTCCAAACACTCCTTCCAGTGCAGAGAGGTATTCAGTTGCCGTAGCCTCTGGGTTAGTTGCTCGCAAGAAGTGGATGGCCTCCAGGGCCGGGCCTCTCAAACTCTCCATCAGTCTCTTTCTCTTTCCCCCTCTGAGCACTGCCATTCCTGTACCAAGGGAGTAGCATAGTCCGTCCAAGTTTCCAAATCATCCTCCTCTGTAGGCACTGGGACTGTGCCTGAAAAAATTCCAAGCTTTCGGTAAGAGTCCAACTGTAACAGGGGAATTATTATGGGGGAGAGGGCTACAGGAGAACTCTTGGGGGAAGCGGGGGACGTGGCTGGGGAGTGCAGAGGTGTGTGTTCCTCAGAAAGGTCTAGCACCTTTACGAGCTCTTGAACAGTTTGTCCTTCAGATGCTAAAAATTTGAGTAACTTGTCCTTGAATCTTTCTATGCTGGGGGCCCACCTGGGGTAGCCGGATCACTATGCAGGTGAATGACCCTCCACCCCTTCTGGGCACCTTCTGGCAGTATAGCAGGGGTACCTTCTCTTGATCTATTGCAGAGCTACAAGAAAGCAATACAATCATAGTCTGCTTAAACAAATCCGAATCTCTTCCCCTTACCTCAACCTTGCCCAAACTCTTAACATGTTCCATAGCTGTCACGATATCAGCATTAGCAGTCCCTAATGGGACATCCAGTAACAGGAGAGTCTGCTGGGGGTCTAACCCCTCAGCCTTACTCCACCCCATCATTCGGTGCACTAACAGTTTGTGGGGAATTTTAAGTTTGGGCATAGTAAGGCCCTCCATTTTCTCCCCCAAACGAAACATAATGGAGTAGTTTCCTCCCTTGGCCACTAGAGGACGCTAATCCCAGTGGTGCCTTCAAGATATAACCCCTAGGTGGCGCTATCCCAAGGGCTACTACCCCTGCCTGCTTGGCTAGTAGCAGGTTAAGGGGCCTAGGTTCGGTGACTGGTGCCTCCACTCAGAGGTCAGGGTTATTAGTGGTCATACTAACTTGGGCACAGCCCTCTGGGACACTGTAACCCCCATCGGTTCCTGCTAGTGGCCCACACAGAATGCAACAATAACCTTCACAATACCCCTGATATGCTTTGCTCGTATCCACACTTTTGACACTTACCACCAGGAGTGGTTTCTCCAACTTGACCCTGGGGACCACTTGTAAAACAAGGTTAAACAGAGCAAATGGCATGCAACACAATACTTCTGGCATAAACAGGATCCACAGACAGTTTAAAAGGCAGAAAAAGTAGATCTGATTTATTCAGGGGGGTTTTAACAAGGATAGGGGCAATCAGGTTAATTAGCTTACTCTCTCTAATAATCATACAGTTATGCAAGCAATCAGACTCCCTAACACTGTCACATTTCTGGGTACCCAGGTGAATGGAGGGTGGGCTAGCCAAGACCGTTGCCCGGGGTAGGCCGGTGTTGCAGCTGGTAGGGGCCCTGTGATGGAAAAAAACACTTGCACAACACAGTATTTGTAATCCGGAGCCAGATGGCTCAGTTTGTGAAGAAAAGAAAGAACAAACAATTAGATGACACACTTAGATTTAAAGATAGTTGCAGGGTAGCTCCCTGGCTACTCACGATACCCCAAACTGGACACAGGAGGGACGAGGATTGAGACAGCAGATGAATTATCTGGATTGCCAGAAGAAGCAGAGGGCTGAACCCTGGGGTGGTTTCTCATCGATGGCACTTCTCTGTGCAGTACGGTAATCTGGCAGGTCCCTCGTGGCATGGCCCAGCCACATGGACTGGCAATTGATGTAGTTCGTTGGGTGCTGAATTCAGCTTCCAGCAATCAGCATACAGTTCACATGACAGGGGAACTAAATCGCAATCCCCATTCAGTACACAGCACATTTATATACCAACAAATCTTACTGTACCAGGCAAAGTGCTCCTCAGTCACGATCGCAAAGTATCTGCTCAGACTGAGAGCTTAAAAAGTAGCTGGAGTTCCTGACAGGCTGATCGCGTTCAGCAAAATCTTCGGTCTTTTACAGGTTAAGCCTGGTCCTAGTTCAGTAGCTTGCTTAAAATCATACAGCTCAGATTTAGCCTGAAACAATTCTCTCTCCTCTCTCTCTGGGCAGAAAAAAAAAAAAATCAGGCCAGAAGTCAAGCCTTCCACAGTTCTCCTGCGTGAACTACCGTGCAAAATGGCTGCTCAAACTAGCAGAGCTGTTGCTCTCTGAGCTTCCAACTTAGATCTGGCTTGCCAGCAGACAGCTCGGGGGTTTTCCCTTGGATCCAAAAGGTTCGGTTGGTCAGTTCAGCTGTCAGTCACAGTAAGAGCTCCCCCTCCTGTTGCAAAAAGATGCCAACAGTCCAAAACTACAAATCCCAGAGTCTGGCTCCACTTATCCCCTTTAGTTGCAGGCTCCATTTTAGAGTCCCCACGTACTGATTGGTCCAATTCGGCAGTTTGGGACCAAAATAGTGGAGCCAAACAGAACAGTCCTTGCTGCAAAGAAGGCAGGTTAGAACAAATGATTCCCAACAATCAGTTACATCTTTCAGCAGGGCTCCCTCTGCACAACTAGTGATGGCAGAAACAGAGCTATTTTCTGGCAGCCCAGGTGGGACTCGAGTATGCCAACATTCTGCCCCCTTCCAGACTAATTATTACTGCAAACAGGCAGCCCTTAAAGAAACAGTACATGGAGGCTTTAAAGGTGCTCACTGGCAACAACATTTAAACGACTATAGCGCCAACCTGGCAGTGGGCATTTAGTCAAGCCCATGGAAGACTTTTCAGGAACCCCCATTTATAGGGGGGGTTACACATATATAATCAGTACAAACATAGGTAGCTTGAGTAAACAGGGGTTACAACGGAGTACGATCACAATAAGGTAATACATTTGCAGTTTGAAGGCTATAAGACTACGGGGTATGAGGGTAATGTTCACATAGGGTAGATACTTCTAGGGGGTATCATGATAAGGGTAAAAATATATACTTTATACAAACAGATCATAGAACAAAGACAGAGGCATCGGTAATACCAGAAAAGTGCTGACAGTAGTGGCAGTCTGTCAGTGCAGGTAGCTAAGTGCAGTACATGTAAAAAGAAACATGATTAAGAGCAATACATACACTGGTATCAAAGTAAAGATGACTGAAGTTAGCAGCATGAATGGCGTCAGACAGTGTTACAAGGCATAGGTCAGGTTATAACCACTGGCACGTAGGAGGCTTGCGGATGGGTTGAAGGGAGGAAAGTGAGCTGGAATCGTGAGATAACAGGGTGACAGAGTGTGAAGGGGGGTGGAGGGAAGAGGGGGAAGAGTTAAGGGGGGGGTAGATGTAGGGGAGGGTAGAGATAAGAGGGGGTTCAGGGAGCCTGAGTGCTTGTAGTGGGTTTGTTATGCAAGGATGTCAGAGTGGTTAAGGTGGAGGGGGACATGAGAGCTGGTTGCAGGAGCCTGGAGCAGGAGCCAGGACATGGAGTCTGGTGGCAGGAGTCATGTAGGTATTCATAGGAAGGTGTTTAGCTCTTGGGACAGTGGCAATATACGTAAAAAGGCTTTTTTAGTCAGTGTCTTGAAACAGTTAACAGGAACAAGCCCAGTGAGTCTAAGTTTCGCTAGCAGTTTGTTCCAGACTGATGGAATAACAAAACTAATGGCACCTTTGCCATGATTTGTTCGCGCTCTGGGTAAGTCCAATACATACAAACATACAAATCTGCCAGCAGAAACAGGCCCTATGGTCTATCAAGTTAGTCTGCTTGAATGCTCAGCTAGCACCCTTGTATTGCAGCTGCCCTCTTTCCTCTCCCTCCTTACCTTTACCCCCCCTCGCACCCTGTCCCATGCCCTTTTAAATCTGCCCACTGTGCTACAGGATACCATCTCCTTGGGTAGAGTGTTCCATTTATCCACCACCCTCTCTGTGAAAAAATGCCTCCTCATCTCTCTCTCCGATATCTTCCACCCTCCAACCTGACACCATGCCCTCTGGTGTCCCTTCCTCTCCTCAGCTTAAATGTCCCTTCTGTGCTCATTTTGTTATTTCCCTTCAAATATTTGGAGGTCTCAATCACATCCCTCCGATCCCGCCTCTCCTCCAGGGTGTACGTATTCAACTCAGTCCGCCTGTCCTCATAGGTTTTACCCTCTAGCCCCTGGATCTTCTTAGTTGCCCTGCGCTGCACCCCCTCCAGCATTCTGATATCCTTCTTCAGAAAGGGATGCCAGAACTGCACACAGTACTCCAAATGCAGCCTGACTAGTGACCCCAATAGCGGCGGGATCACACCCCTATTTCTGGATGAGATTTCTCTCGCAATACACCCCAGCATCTTGTTGGCCTTAGCTGCCACCTTCCTGCACTAAGCTGAGTTGTTCATGTTACCCGTTATGATCACCCCTAGGCCCTTCTCCTCCTCTGTGACCTCTATCTGAACCCCTCCCAACTGGTAGCATAATAGAACAATAATAACAATAGAATAAGTTCAGAGTTCCTTAATAGGTATTTGCTGTGGGATCTGTGCATAAGTGAGCAGATGTAATCTGGCGGTTTGTTCCAAAGCATTTTCATTGTCCAGAGGCCATAATGAAGTGTCTGCCTTGTGGCTAAGGATGTCAAGCCAACTGTTTGATAGAGGTGACGGTGATGTGTCCTAGGTGGAGCATTTGTTATGAAGTGCAGTGCTCTGTGGTAAAAAGTGTCTAGCCTGTGGGTGTGGGTTGCAGAATCACAATTATACATGATATCTGCATAATCCAATAGGGGGAGAATGGTGGCTTGCACCATCTGCGTCTGATATCTGTTACGAAGAGAGATTTGTTCCTATACAGGAACCCCAACCTCGCTTTTAGCTTTTTAGTAAGACAGTCTATGTGAGCGTTGAAGGACAATTTGCTGTCCAGCCAGACTCCCAGGTATTCAAATTGATCTACTACATCTAGGGTGTCCCCGAAGATAGTTGGGATGGGAAGGGGAGAATTCTAAATACTTAGGGTCATGGCCTGATTGGTGGAGGTGAAGAACATGACCTTTGTTTTCTTTACATTCAGTAGCAGTTTTGAATGAGGAAGATTGAGCTGCAGTTGGTTGAAGTCAGGCTACAGTTCCCTACATGCTTCGTGAAGTGATGTTTTAAAAATATAAAGCGCCATATCATCGGTGAAGAAGTGAAGCTTGGACTTTTGAATGTCTTTGCCTATGGAATTTATGTATATGATAAACAGCAAAGATCCAAATATAGACCCTTGCAGTGTGCCCCTCATGATTGGCAAAGGATCCGATGAGAACCCATCCACTTTAGTGCATTGCTGCCTACCTGTTAGGTAGCTAGAGAACCAGTTTAGGGAGGGACCAGTCATGCCTAGAGATCTGAGGCAAGAAAGATGAAGACTGTGGTCCACTGTATCAAAATGCCTTACTGAGGTCGAGGAACATGGCACATGTAGATTGCTTGGTGTCGACAGCAGTAAACCAGTCGTTGGTCACTTTGGCCAGGACTGAAACAGTGCTGTGTTTCTGCCTGAAACCAGACTGCAGCGGGTTGAATAAATTATTGTTCTCCATGAATTCCTTAAGCTGGGCATGAAGTAGTTTCTCCATCATTTTAGACATGATTGGCAATACTGAAATGGGTCTGTAATTGTTGAGGTCACTCCGGTCACCAAACTTAAATAGTGGAAGAATGTGCGCTGTTTTTCAGCAGGTAGTAACAGTGGATGGGGAGATCGTTAGATTGAATATATGCATGAAGGGAGCAGCTAGAAGATGACTATCTAATTTGGAAAAAAATGCCTCAGTTCACATTGTCTAATTTGTTGAGAAGATCCTCAACTTGCTTATAAGAAGCTGGGGCAAGCTGAAAGGAGACATGGGGTCTCTTAGGCTGATGGTTGCCTGAAGGGGGCATGTTGCCAAGCAGCCCTGCTGCAGGTGAAGAGTAAAACACCAAACCTGCTGTGGCAAAGTGGACACTCAGCTTAGCTAGGATGGAACCTTGGTCAGTGATCACGGAACCATCTGTAGTGATTTTTGTTGATAAGGAAGGGGGTGATTTATAGCCTTCGACTGCTCTGAGTATCTGACAAATTTTAGTTGGGTTGCCCTTGGTCTCCTTTAGAGTTTCTACATAGTAAGTGGCCTCAGCAGTCCTAATAAGTTTGGTACAGGCATTTCTGGAGGCTCTGAAAGCATGCCAGTCTACAGTGGCTTTGGTTTGCCTTACACGGGTCTAAAGTTTGTCATGCCTTGTCAGGGCGGATTCAATTCTGGAGTAAACCAAGGGTAAGACTCCTTCCTCAATCTACGTTTTAGAAATGGGGTATGTTTGTTAGCCAGATTTGTAATAACAGAGTTCAGGAGGGAGATGGCTGCATCTACAGAGGTGGCCAGATAGAAGTCTTGCCAGTTTATACATTTTAGGTCAGTCAGAAAGTTGCAGGTTTCAAACTTGCGAAAGTTTCTTCTAGTTACTAATTTCGAGCAGGAGGGGCGTTTGTCTTGGATTTGTGTGCAGACGACAATATTATGGTCACTCATGTCATTGTGGAGAACTGCAGTGTGTTTAATGTTGTGTGGGTGATTCATGAGGATTAGGTCAATGATTGAGCTATTGTCCTTGTATTTTGTGTTGATCCTAGTGGGTTCAGTTACAAACTGAGAAAAAACAAGCTTGTCACATATTTCCTTCAGAGCATTTGCTTTTGGTGAAAGACAATCTGGGTTCAGGTCATCAGGGGCAATGGTTTCACTAGTGTTGGATTCAATTACGCCCCTAAGGGTTGCTAAGATTTCCATGCCCCTAATGGTGGTCTATAGCAGCCCACTATGTTGAATGATGTGGTCGAGGGAAGCAAGATCTTTAGTGCTAAGCATTTGAATTCTTTAGGCTTAGTTTCAGATAATATTTCGGTTGCATTGAATTTTGAGTTCACGTAGATGGCTACCCCCCACCCCAGTAGGTCTGTCCATTCTAAAAATGTTGTAGGAGGGGACTGCGATCTGTTGATCAGTGACTGTATTACGTAGCCATGACTCCGTAATAACTAGCACATCAGGATAAGTATTAGTGGCCCAGATCCTTATTTGGTTCAGGTTTTTTTAGAAGGCTGCAGATATTAATTAACATTATTTTTAGGCCTGGAGCTGCTGCGAAATCTGTGGGTGAGGTGATGGGGGAGAGGGGACCTGGGCTGACCTCCACATTTCCTGAACATAAAGGTAACAGCAGGATTAGTTTTTTCAAGGACGCTATTAGTACTGCTCATTCTTTTTTGATATTAGTCTTATTGTTGTGACCAGTTTGTTTATGGTGATCAGGAGTTGATTTAAAGTACTAGTGGCAAAACATGCCTGTTAATGGCAGGGTTTTCACAACAAATGGCTGTGGTTGTGTAAGTGTCCATGCCAGCAAGCTACTAACCTTGTCCCATAGGGATTGGTGGGGATGGAAGTGTCTCTCCGTTAAGTATGGGTTAGACTGATAGGTTTCACCCACCATGTCATGTACTATACCAGGGTACAGTGCCAGTACCTGCAGCAGTACTATTGGTAATGCAAAGATGTATGCCATTTGAGCAAGTCCCAATGTTGGGTATCTCAGTGAGATACCAAGGTGGAAGAAGCGTTTGAGAGGTGATATCCCCAGTAGGGTGCAGATAGGAAGCTCGTAGGATTCGGGGAGGTGGCAATAAAACAAGTGATGTAGTTAGATTTTCTAACTAATCAGAAGCAATTAGGCAGCAGTAGAGTTGGGCAGGGTTAGACAATGTGGATTTAATGGCTCTCTAGCTGTTATATCATATAACAAACTAAATAATCAGCAGCAATTAGGCGCAGTACAGCTGGGCAGAGTTATACAGCATGGCTTTAATGGTCCTCTAGTGGTTGGCTCATATAACAAACCAATGGCAAATCAGATTGTTAGTGCACCAATCAGATTGCAGCACAAGAACTATATAAGGAAGTGTCCAGATAGGACAGGTGGGGGTGGGAGGAGATGCCTTGCAGTGGCATTGGGAATTCAGCAAGCTCCTAACACTGAGCAGGCAGACTCAAATACTAAAATTCAGCAGGCTGAAATAATTAAAATCAGGCTCAGATAATTAAATTTATACAAGCAGTGCTGAACAGCCTCATGAATTTAAATTAGTAGAGCAGCCTGTATACGAATGTAAAATGAAGAGCTGCAGCAGGGTTCTTGAGTCTGCGAGCAGAGTGTAAGTAGAAAATGGTGCCAAGTTTAAAACACAAACAAAGGCAGTGCACATCAGGTCTTGGCTTCCTTTACCTTCGTTTGTCTGGTGGCTGGGCAGGGAGCAGCTCCATGTTGTGGAATGCCCAGGAGAAGTGAGGGTGAGCTTTGTTTGTCTGTCAGATGGGCAGAGGGCAGCTCTGTGTGGGCGGAATGCCCAGGAGTGGTTAGGGTGAGCTGAGGAGAAAGAGAATACGGGTAAGCAAATTTAAGTAATTTCAGCTGGGGGGTGGCTTTGGGAAGGGGCAGGTAGAGAATCTGGTTACAGCAGGAGGACATACGGCAGCTAGAGCAAGTGAAAGACCGAGTTAGGGGATAGAGAAAAGGTACACATAGGTAAACAGAAAAAAAATCCAGCAAAGACAAGTACAGGATAGTTTCTATAACTTAAGAAGCAGCCAAAGGTGAAGAAATGCACTTCAACTCTAAGTTCAGCAGAACTCAGCACTAAACAGTCTATTCTCTGGTTTTGTAGTTTAAAACATCAATAACAGATTACAGAATACATCTTAATGCTAAGCAGGCTGCCTGAAATAATTCAAAATCTCTGGCTCAAAATAATTAACTTCAGCAAGCTCCTAGCGCTGAGCAGGCAGGCTCAAATATTTAACTTCAGCAGGCTCAAATAATTAAATTAATGCAAGCCGTGTTGAGCAGCCTCATGAACTTAAATTAGCAGAGCAGCCTGAATATGAATGTAAAATGAAGAGCTGCAGCAGGGTTCTTGAGTCTGTGAGCAGAGTGTAAGTAGAAAATGGCGCAGAGTTTAAAACACGAGCAAAGGCAGTGCGCATCAGGTCTTGGATTTCTGTACCTTCATTTGTCTGGTGGCTGGGCAGGGAGAAGCTCCGTATGGGAATAATGCCCAGGAGTGGTGAGGGAGAGCTTTGTTTGTCTGGTGGCTGGGCTTGGAGCAGCTCTGTGTGGGCAGAATGCCCAGGAGTGGTGAGTGCAAGCTTCATTTGTCTGGTGGCTGGGCAGGGAGCAGCTCCATGTGGGTAGAATGCCCAGGAGTGGTGAGGGCAAGCTTTATTTGTCTGGTGGCTGGGCAGGGAGCAGCTCCATGTGGTTGGAATGCCCAGGAGTGGTGAGGGCAAGCTTCATTTGTCTAGCGGCTGGGCAGGAAGCAGCTCCATGTGGGTAGAATGCCCAGGAGTGGTGAGGGCAAGCTTCATTTGTCTGGTGGCTGGGCAGGGAGCAGCTCCATGTGGGTGGAATGCTCTTTGAACAAAGAGAAACTGAGAAACAGAGAAAAAGAGATTCAACATTTAGAAATGCAGAGAAGAGAAGAGATGCAGCATCTAGAGGTGCAGAGAAAAGAACAGATGCAGCAACAGGAGCAGCACTGGCTGGATACCTTACAAGCTATCAAAGCTGGAGTATCTGGTACAGGTCCAGCAGATCAACAGAATGCAAGAAACTTAAAAGACATTAAGTTTACAAAACTGTGTCCCTCAGATGATATTGAAGCATATTTAACCACTTTTGAAAGGATCACAGGAGCTTGCCAATGGTCAAAGTAGCAATGGACAATCTGGCTTGTACCTTTCCTGACAGGTAAAGCCCAGCTTGCCTACAGCAATATGGACACTGCAAAGTCAGAAAACTATGACGTTGTGAAAAGAGAAATCCTGGAAAGCTATGACATCTCAGGAGAGACCAACAGGCAAAGATTCTAGTCCCTGAAGTACTACTCAGTTGACAATCCTTGAGACACCTTCGCTTGACTCAAACAATTCCTTATTAAATGGCTCCAACCAGAGGGCAAAGCAGTCCCACAGATCATCAACACACTTGCAATGATACAATTCATCAACATCCTGCCAACAGATGTGCAGCTTTGGGTAAAAGAACATCAAACAGAAAGTGGGGAAAATGCCATTTCTTTGGCTAAAGACTATTAGATGGCTAGGCAGACCACGCAGCAGCAAAGTAACAGCCAAGGATTAATAAGATCTTCTTTTTCCTGATTTAACTCCACAGCAGATAAGCACTCCGGTGGTGGTAACAAAGCTGCACCCAAAGACTTTATTTGCTATAACTGTAATAAACCAGGCCATACTGCACGAAACTGCCACAAAAATAAAGAGGGTGACACTGGAGTAGATTTGCCCTTAGTAAACTGGGGCAAGTATTTAACAGAAGTCCAAGTGGGGGATAAGACTGTGAATGGACTTATAGATTCAAGAAGCAAACAGACCCTAGTGTATGCTGAAGTGCTGGGAAAACACTGTGCAAAAGGACCAGGTACTGGGGTCATTTGCATCCATGGGGGCGCTTTATACTACCTCACCACCCAAGTCACTCTGAGCATTAATGGGGTGTTGCAACAAATGAAAGTGGGGGTAGTAGCAAAGTTATCTGTGCCTGTGATAATTGGAAATGATTTTCCAGGATTTACTAAGTTAATCACAGAGGGAGCAAAACCTGCAGTTTCAGCAGCTGTGATGACAAGAGCACAGGTAAGGAAAATTTCAGATGGTGGGGACACTCTTCCTTTTGGTGACTTTGATGCAGACTTGTTTGAACCCAGCTTCAAGATCTGGAAGTTCAGGGAAGAAGATGTCTGAAAAAACAGCGGCAACAAAAGATTGATGGATATAAGGGGTTAATATATAAAAATGCTGAAACTAGACTGATAACTGACTGTGATTTGTTTTCAGAACAAACTAACAATACTTTTTTCCAAGGTTATTTTAAGCAGATGGGAATGAAACAAAAACAGGGTGAACCAATGCTTAAAAAATGTAATGGTCTAGTGTACAGAGTTTATGTTAATCATCAGATGCAGGAACAGATAGAACAATTGGTTGTACCAAAAAGTACAGAACTAAGTTGTTACAGATAGCATGATAGTTCCATGGCTGGTCACTCGGGGAGGGATCGCACCCTTGCCAGATTGCTGTACAAATTTTACTGGCCTGGGATTTATGAGGATGTTGCTGCCTGTTGTAATTCTTGTGCTAAATGTCAGAAAGAATCCCAATAACTAAAAAAAAAAAAGATATGGTACCACTGGTGTCCCTACCCTTGCTTGACAAACCTTTTTGAGAGAATTGCAATGGATGTAGTTGGTCCCTTAGACAAAAGTAAACAAGGTAACCAATTCATTTTGGTAGTAAAGCCACAGATTTCTAACATAGATGCAGCAGCTATCAGTCCTGTCCCTAAAGCAAAGAAACATGTCTGGTCATTTTAGGGCTGGCTGGTTACTTCTGAAGATTCGTTCTCAACGTTGCTCAGTTAGCAACTCCCCTCACTGAACTCATGAAAAAAATGGTGCCCAAATAATGTGAAATGGACCTCAGAATGTAGTAGTAGTAGTAAAAATGTAGTAAAAATCTTTATTTTTATACAGGAAGATGGAAATACAACCAGTCCTGTTTTCAAGGTGGTCCTGTTTGCATAGTAATAATACAAATTTGTTAAGAACATTTTTGACAAACATCACATTTTAAAACAAATACAGACAATAATC
Source organism: Neoceratodus forsteri (assembly GCA_016271365.2). Lineage (NCBI taxonomy): Eukaryota > Metazoa > Chordata > Ceratodontiformes > Ceratodontidae > Neoceratodus > Neoceratodus forsteri. Next base: position 455,986,912 of record CM057453.1, on the reverse strand, counting down.
TATTACACCTACATAGACAGTGAACCTTTACACCAAGGTTACACCAGGCTCTGAGCTGCAAATCTGGAGACCTGGGTTTGAATCCCACAGCCCCCACTTGCATACTGTGTGACCCTAAGCAAGTCACTTAACTTCCTTGTGCTCCAAGGTCGCACCTGTAAACAAGTTTTCAGCTTAGTGTGTCTCTCCTGGTAAAAAAAAATGTAAAAAAACAAATAAATAAATAAAATAAATAAACCTTTACACCATATTAAACTGGCATTATACAATTTAATAAATCATGAAAATTACAATTAAGTAGACTTATAAACTTCAAAATTAACCTGAGTTAAAACTACCATCCCTCATTTTTATATTAATTACTCTGTTCTTCTTGTTTTTGGTTGTTGGACCAAATACCATGGTCTGGGACTTTTTCCCATTTGGAGCCAGTGAACCAGGTGCACAGCACATTAAAGACATTTTGAAGGTGACTTTCCATTTTGTGTAGTGACACTAGCATCACTATATCGTCCACGTATAAACGCAGTTCTGTCATCTTTATGTATTGTGCAACCTGGTTTACATACACTAAAAACAAAGTGGGACCCAAAATTGATCCCTGTGGGACTCCCCTATTTATTGGTTCTTTCCCAGACAGTGTATTGCCTACCAGGACCTGGTGATATCTTTCGCTTAAGTAAGACCTGAACCATTGTGAAGTATCCTCTGTTATTTCTGTTTCCAAGAACCTGTCCATCATAAATTGATGGTCTACCATATCAAAAGCTTTGGATAAGTCCATGAACACTGCACCCGCCTCCCGGCCATCATTTAAAGCTGTTACGATCATGTCGACCATGTCGGTGGGAGCGGTGTCCGTGGAGTACCCACGTCTGAATCCAGAATGATGTTTAGTTATTAAAGAATGCTGATCAAAGTAGTCTCGTAATTGCTCCTGGAGCATGTCTTCTAGGATTTTAGAAATGATGTACAATAATGCCATTGGTCTATAGTTTGCAGGGTCAGTTTTTTTACCGTTTTTATATATAGGTATAATTGTGGCTAATTTCCAAGAGCTAGGAAAGCGTCGCTCTGTTAAGCTCCAGTTAAATAATTTTGTTATTATTATTATTTATTATTTTTATTTAGCTTGTGTTGGCCGGGTAAGTGCACTAGACAAATCCTGCCTATTTTCAGGCACCACCCGGGGAGGGGGATACAGATGAATACCAACTGATCTTGAACCAGATTAAGTCCTTTATGAATTTAGTTTCCATTCCATCTGGGCCACATGTTTTCTTTTTATTTAGCTTTCTGATATGTTCCTCACGTGACTACAAGTGACTTTCTTAAATCTTTTTTTGAAATTCAACATCTTTATTGATTTATGTTATGACACAAAGTATATAACAAAAAAACAAATGAACCACACACCAATAACAACAAAAATAGATTAATGGTGACATGACACCAGAATGTCACTGGATCAAATATAACCAAAAAAAATAATATACTGCTATACCCAATCACCTCTCCACCCCCACTACCCTCCCCACCCCCCCTCCCCTGGAGTGTGCCTTATTAAAAACAACGTAACAAAGAGGTACAAAAGAACAAATAATATTCCAGCAATGACAGGCATCAAAAGGAGGATAAAACAAACTGAGACAGTCAGAGGACTTTCTTAAATCTAAACCTAGGTCTTACTAGCTCTTCACTTTCTTCCTTAAAACTGGAGTTTATGAATACTTCATTTGGAATATTTAGGTCTGGTAGGGTAGTAAAATGTTTATTTAACAAGTCAGCTGAAACTTTGGAATTTTGTATTAAGCCATTTTGGATCATTTGTATTGATGGCTTATTTTTAGCTGGGAACTCAAAAGATTTAATTATTGCCCAGTATTGACTTGGATTCATAGTTTCTTCAATCTTATTTTTGTAAAACATTCTTTTAGTGTTCCTTTGGTGTAACATTAACCTGTTTCTAACAATCTTGTATTTATCCTGTAGTTCTTGGTCTACACTTTTGTTTGCTAGTTTCCAGAGATGGTTTTTTTAACACCTATTTATTTTTTCAACTCCTCTGTTATCCACGGGACTTGCTGTTTTCGTTGTACTCTTTTTGTGTATGGAGCTATTTTGTTACGAGCTGATATAAACTCTTGTGTAAAATAATCTATGGCCAAGTCCAGATCACGTAGCAGAAAAATTCTGTCCCAGTTTATTTTGCTCAGTTCCATTGTTACATTTTCTTTGGTGTAATTTTTAAATGATCCAGTTTCCCTAACTTTTATTCCTGAAACTGCCTGATGAGTTTTTAGTTCTCTTATTTGAAATATACCTTTTATTGAATTATCATCACCTAAAATAGGCTGTTCAATTTGTATCATAAAAGACTCAATCTTTAGGGAAATAAAAATAAGATCCAAAATGTTCCCTTTACATGCCAATAAACTTTTTCTTCTAGGACTTGTGACAATTTGGGATACATTCAAGGGCCTAAAACTTAAATCTAATGCGTTTCCACACATCTTTCCCCAGGCTGTGTTATAGTCCCGTCTTAATAGCCATTCCTTCCCCATTGCCTTACTCATTATAATTTAGGACAGATTATTAACCCTTAGGCTGCCGACAGAATTAGAACAAATAGGAATTTTGGACTGATACATCAGTCCATGGCCATGCAAGGGTTAAAGGAGTTTGCATTAATCTTAGGGGGAGAGTAAATCACACCCAAGTCCAAATCTAGACCCTGTACCTCTAATAATAAACACTCTATTTTTATGTTTGCTTGCACGCATGTGCAAGAAACATAGTGCCACCATATGCATTTTCGTAGGTGTGCTACTCAGCTTCCAATGCCCTGCTCCCTTTTGCAGACGCTGTTTCACCACACCAGTAAATGTCAGAGCTGTCTATGACAGCAGTTCAGATGTGGTGGCATACAGCTGAAAGCTTAAAGACTGCTGCAATCAGCGATGGTAAGAATTCTGCATACTGCCGTTGGCAGTATGCAAATTGCCTACATGTCACACTGCATCTGAACTATCATAGACAGTTCTTCTCCCCTGCCCCAAACATCTATGTAGCTCACTGGGACCCCACCCCAGCATGCTCATGCACTCCCCCCACCCGGACACCCTATGGTTGACAGGGGTGCTCAATCCCCCGTGGGCTCCGCTGCCCCCCAAAACAGATTTCCAGGTGCCACGGGGGAGCCCACCTCAGTGTGGCAAAAGTCTGTATGGTGACAGGGTGCCCAATCCCCCATCAGCTCCACTGTACCCCCTAACAAAAAACAATGAATCCAACTGCCATGCTGGGACCCCACCCCAGCATAGCAAACGTCCATATGGCCAATGGGGGTGCCCAATCCCCCATCAGCTCCACTACCTCCCAAAAAAATAAACTTCCAGCTGCCACACTGGGAGTTCACCCCAGCATGGCAAAAGTCCCACTCCGTCTTCTAAAATAAAAAAAAAGACACCTGTAAAAAAAAAAAAGGACCCTCATTGACTGTCTTGCCCCCTCCCCAACCCACGCCCATTCTCTGCGCACCCACCTCCTCACACCTCCCCCACCCCATACTTACCTCCGGAGCCCAGAGTGATGATCTTCGGTGGACCGGGAACATGTCTGCACTCTTCAAAGCCGACCGGAACTGAAGAAATGCCGGTAAGCTGTATAATGGCATAAATGGTGTTTTTTCAACTTTGGTGCATATCTCAGCCATTTTGGAGAATTTTTTCACCAAATTTTTAACATGGGGTTCTTGGGACCCTACCTCATTAACTCAATCACTGTCATTTTGTTATTCGGTCCTGAAAGGTGATTTTGTGGTCACTGTGTGGAACCACCTTCCGGGACTGAGTAACAAAGTGACAGTGTCACAGTTCATGAGGTAGGCCTCCCCAAAACTCTATGTTGAAACTTTGGTGAAGAAATTCCCAGAAATGACTGTTTCACGAGCGTGCATTGCGCAGTTCCTATGCACGCTCGTAACTTCATGAATTTTTTTATATTGTCACTCCAGATTTTCAGTATTGCTATTTTACCACACCTACTTATGAGCAGTACAGCTGTCATTTTTCACATCTCACCCAAAATGTGTTTTCACGCATGTAATGCACAATGGCGCAGTCGGTGTGCGAAATCAATGTTTGGGACAGATTAAGAAAATCACAGAGACACTGTTCATTAGCAGATGTCTTAAAATGGCTATGTTGAAAATTTGGTGACAAAAGTCCATAAAGTGACTGTGTTACAAGCGTGCATTGCGCAGTTTCCAAGCACACTCATAAGTCCATGAATTTGTAATATTTTCAGTCCAGATTTTCTACAGTGGTATTTTTCCACACCTCCTTATGAACAGTACAGCTGTCATTTTTCACACCCTGGCTGAAATGTGTTTTCGCACTTCTGGCGCAGAAATGCGTGGTCGCTTTGGGAAATCAGTGTTCGGGACAGATAACGAAAATCACAGTGACACTGTTCATGAGCGGAGGTCCAAAAATGCCTGTGTTGACAATCTGCTGTAAACAATCCCCAAACTAATTACATTATGGGTGTGCGCTGCACAGTTTCTACGCAAGCTCATGACTTCACCAGTTTTTTTAATATTTTCACTCCAGATTTTCAACATTGCCATTTTTTACGCCTCCTCATGAACAGTACAGCTGCCATTTTTTGCCTCCTGTTCGAAATGTGTTTTTTGCACTTGTGATGACAAATGGCGTGGTCGCTGTGCAAAATCAGCTTTCAGCTAACAAACTGATATTGCCACTGTTCATGAGGTGGGAGTCACAAAAAACTCATGCTGAACAATTGAAGTGAAAATACCAATGAATGCCTGGGGTGTTAGGGTTTCTGGCCATAACGTCCCACCCTGTAGAGACTGACAGGCATCAGGGGTGTGACTTGGGATTGTCTCCTTTAATGCTCATACCATTCCACCCCAACCCACACCCTGCAGCCAGTGACAGGCATTGAGGTGTGCCTTGGACTCTTTGGCCTCAAAGTTCACCCCATTCTCCTATACTGCACCCATCTCACCATATTTCCTTATGGAATGGGGTGAGCATAAGGCCCAAAGACCCCAAGGCACACCGTGACACTTGTCGGTGTCTGCAGGGTAGGGTGTGGTGAAATGGTGTGGCAAGTAGCATGATGACCCAAGGCACCTCAATGCCTGTCACTCTGCAGGTGGTAGGTTGGCTTCAGCTCAATACTTCACTGCCATTCCTATTATGCATCTCTCTAATTCCTACACTACCAATGCCAATGCCAGCAAGCAAACATTTGGCATTGAGAAATGCTTGTTTCTATATGATTTGCAAATACAACTTCTGTTGGTCCCAATTCCCATTTTGTGTATAGTAATACTCTCCCCCTTATTTCCCCCTCCCCATCCAATCTATGGGTAAAGTATCCTCCCAAATCAATCTCTATATCTTTTATACTTTTATTTAACCAGGTTTCTGTGAAATATATTATTTCTGGTTTTTCAATTGCAACCCATATCCTCAAATGGTTCATTTTATTTTTTAAACTCCTGGCATTATCTTATAGTAGTGTGATATTTTGGATTTGGGGTCCTGGGTTTGTTTCCATGTCCCCGGCTAGAAGTTTTATTAAACAAATGTTGGTTTGTGTTTTTAGTAAGTTTAATATGGGTACAAATGTTACCTTTTTTAAATTTAATACCTGGGAATTAATATAATTTAATTTATTTCTTTTACTGTGAGTAATTGCATGTTCCCAATATTTCTCAATCTTCTTTAAATGTGATGAGGCTTTTCGGGTCATAAAAGTTGCATTATGCTCAGCCCCTGTTTTAAGAAATCCTGGCAGTGAGAAGCAATTTCTGTTACAGACAGATGAATTACAGGTAGGTCTCGGTGCAGTCCTGAGTTAGAATATAGATGGGAAGGAACATCCCATTCTGTATATCAGTAGGAAAATACCCGACAGAGAGAAAAAGTACTCCACCATTGAAAAGGAATGCCTTGTGGCAAAATGGGCCATGGAGTCCCTTAAGTTTTATTTGCTAGGAGCTGAGTTTGTGCTTATAATAGATCATAATCCTGTCTGTTGGCTTAATCAAATGAAGGATAACAATTCAAGAACCGCAAGGTGGTACCTGATACTACAGTCATTTAAATTCAAAGTGATGCACAAATCTGGAAAAGAGAATGTCAGTGCTGACTCTCTATCAAGATATGTGTAAGCCCCCCTCTTTTGAGAGGGGCTTACGCTCCCTTTAGGGACCCCCTTCATCCTTAGTTGCCCCCAGGGTTTAGGGATTTTTAGTGCTCTGGGGGCACAATTTCCGCTTGCCGCCATGTGGTGGCAGCAGAGATTAGGTTTCTAGGGTATAGAAAGCAGTTTTTCCTGGGTTTTAGAGGGTTGAGAGATGGTGCCAGAGTAGGAGATGGATACTGGCAGGCACTTCAAGGCAGTGTGGGGGGGGAACCCCCCTGCTTTAGGCAGGATGGCTTGGTCTGCGGCGATGAGTCAGTTCCCTGGGTAGCATCCTTGGGAGGGCACAAGAGAGGCAATATGCAACCATTTGTTCATGGTTCTGGGCTCTGGGGGGCTGGAGGAAGGATGCCCACTGAAAAGAAGGAGGTGCAGGGCAGGCAGTCCTCAGGGTTTTTAGGTCTGGGCCCCGGGGAAAAGTGTCAGTGTTTCTGGGCCTCCAGGGTTGCAGCAGGTTGTGGCAGGGCCTCTGCAGTCTGGTGTGGGAAGGTGGCCCAGGGACACTGTTGAGGGGCCCACGGAGAGCCTCTACCCAGTTAAGGGCCTGTTTGGAGGGACAGGCCTTGGGGCTGCTAGACTTTGCTGAGTGGGCCACGGAGTGCCCTAGAGGTTCATCCTCCTGTTGCTCAGATTGGGCAGCAATTTAGATTCAAAGGTACTGTCCCATGGAGGCTGCAGGTCTTGTGTCAGGCTCTCTAAAAGACCCGCTGCGGGTGCAGGGTAGTATTGCAAGGGACTTGGGCAGACCAGGAGAATGACTAGGAGAACAGCCTCGGGGTGAAAGGATAATGGGGAATGGTGTTGGTGGGTAATGCTGGTGCTGCACCATCCATGTCTCTTGGGGCTGGAAGTGAGGACCGGGGAACAGGTTTAGGGAGAAGCTGTACACTTTCCCAGGAAGAGGAAAATGGAAAAAAGCTCCATTTGTTAAAGTAGGAAGCTCAGTAGGTACTCTCCAGTGCCAGTCAAAAATCAATGGGGGAGCTTTACGTTCCAGGTGAAATAAAAAGGCAGTGGTTCATTCTAGGGAAAAGTCTTGCCATGGTGGTAAAAGCTGAGAAAAGATCTTGTGCTGTCCTTATGTACTGCTGAAATTTGTATGTAGAAAAGTTGAGCCCCATGGAGCTGAAAGTTCACATTTCACGCATAATGGACCCCACTGCCCTTTTAATCATTTGGGGTCAGGAGAAATAAAAGAGATTATTCTTGTTAAATGAGCTTATGAGTCACCACTTTGTTTTTAAGGATAGGAATGAAATTATACTCCTTGGGTTTTTAACATACTCGTGAGTTTATCTTCCAGAGGCTTAAATTTTGAGAGACACATCCTGCACCTCTGCATCTTTGGGGCCTTAGGAACCATTGGGGCAGAACAGTAAGTGATCTGAGCCAGAGTTCCTCGTCTCAGAAGATTGGGGGAGCAGCCAGATCCTGCAGCGGTAAGGTACCTGGGTCCAGCTATATGTATTTGAAGACATCTCCAGGTAGGACACCAATTCTATTTCTACCTTGAAGCCTGTGATATGTTCTGGTGATGTTTGCTATGCTGTGGGCCCCCTTCCCCAGGAACATTGCGCTTTAACCCCTAGACATGTGGGGCACTACACATGGGGGCTTGTCCAGGGTGTTTCCTTGAGCCCAAAAGTTAAAAACACCCTGTATTTCCTGAAACAGAGGTGCTGGTGGGCCTCCCGTCCTGTGTAGGCCATGTGGTGCCTGAAGAAATTCTTGTGGTGGTGTGGAAGTCAGGCCTAGAGTGAAGGTAGGCCCCAGCTGACTTGGTGTGGTGCGCACACGTGACTGACTGGTCATGTGCCATGCTCCAGCATCCCTGATTGGTGGATGGCTACAGAGAGAAGAAAACAGCTTCTAAGCCCAAGCACCATTTTGCAGCAGAGTTGGAGAGGTGTGGTGGTGATGGAGCAAGCTGAAAATTGAGTAAGAGGCATCCAGGAGAGCTAGTCAAAAAACTGTTTCCCTTCTATTCTTAAGCATTGTGGGGAGGACTGTGAGTAGGGGTGGTCATATGAACTGGTATCAAAGGATGGCAGGCAGGGGGTTCAAAATTGAGGAAGAAGCTTCCCCCAAGAGGAGCCATTGGCTATGGTTCCTGCCTCACTGCTAACATGGCTGTGGCAGGCAGGAGGCAAAGGACAGTCCGATGAGTGATGTGTAAGGTGTGGATTTCTAGGGGAAGGAATTGTGCAACTGTGTGGGATCCATTCAAGCTCTGCCCTGGGAAGTATTTTTGACTGTGCCTCACCAGTCTTCCTTTGGAGACCCTCTCCAAGTATTTCAGAGGAGTCTTATCCTTTGTGATTGCCAAAAACTGTGGACTCTGAAGCCTTTGAGGAGCTTTCCCTTGGAGAGAGTGCCCTGGAGGGAGAAGAAAAGGCCAGGGGCACCTCTCCTGATATAGTAGCTGAAGCAGAGGAAGAAGAGGGTGCTGCTGAAGGGTTGACATCGGGGGTGATGGGGAAGACAGTCATCTGCCCCACTCCCCACTGCTGGCTGCCTGCTATCACAGTGGCAGAGGGAGGGGCTGGGGCCTTAAAACATCTCTGGGTGACTCTGCAGGGCCCAGGGAGTCCCCACCATGGACCTTGTCTGGAGACAGCCCCCCCGGCCCCTGTCAGAGAAATCTGAGCCCTCAGCTAGGGAGAGGTCCAGGATACAAGCAATTGGATCTCCCCTGTCTCAACCTGTTGCACCCAGTGAGCCTGCAGGGAGTGGAAAGATCCCAGAGGAGTTGGAAGAGGAGGTGGATGAGGAAAAATTCCTGGGACAAGGTTCCAGTTTGCCGACTAACAGGTCTTCAGAGCAATCTCATGACTCTGCCACCACCCTGTGGTCACTATGGCCAACTGTACCCCACAGTTACCTATGCATTCTAGGACCCTTCGGAGCCAGATGGATGGGTTGAACCGCAACGACCCTTTGAATATGACGTACAGAAGGGGAGTGTGGTTGCAGCCAGGACAAGCTAAGAGAACCAGCATCTGAGATCTGCCTGAATGGAGTCAGGCTGAGAAATGGGTAAGGAGAAGACTGCACATTGAATACCCATCTCTGGAGTACCCATACCTGTCAGAGAAAATGTGGGACATTATTGAAGAAATGAGGGAGGAATGGGTATTCAAAGAACAACTAGAAAGGCTAAAACATTAACTTGGAGGTGATGGTTTTTCCCCTCTCAGCAACTATTCCAGAAGGCACGGACAATGTGCCACACTGCACCATGGTCCGGACTCACCCAGTTTAAGAAGTTTGCATTTGTGCAGGACTTGGCTGGAACCCGCACCAAGTACTATGTAGTGGACAGGGACTCTTTTGGAGGCATCACCACCAAATCAGACCCAGATTTCTATTTCCTACTTGATGGGGGACCTGCCACATAAGCCCTTTGAAAGGCTCATAAACTCTGCCAGGAAGATTACTCAATGGAGCAGGTTATGGTGATTGTACAATGCTTACTGATTAATGAAAAAACTAAAATTTAATAATCTCTAAATTTTCACCTAGAACCTAATGACTGATTATTAATAGTTTTATTGCACTTAAAATGGTGTGGTTGGTGCGACTGTGAGAATGAATGGGCGTGTGTATGGAATATGTAAGTTAAAACCTCTTTAATTGTACATAAAGTAACATGTTACCTTGGGGAGGTATAACATTAACAAGGGTATTACTGGACTAGTGTGCTATAGGCATCTACCTCACATAGCTGTTTGATTAAGATGTTGCTTGAAATTTACATAACTGCTTTCTTAATATTTTTTGAGACTGAAAATGTTTTATTGTTTCTATAGATGTGTTTAGAACCTCCTGGCACAGGTAAGCTTAATTTAGGATTTTAAAATTAAGGTTAGGGTTGGTAGTGTTAGGAGGGGTACCTTTCAGGCCACGATTTGGGTGGTTCTTTTCTGGGTAGGCTGGGAAGATGCACGTACTCAGTTTGTTTTTGAGGAGGACATCCTGTGCGCCTGCCGTCATTCCCAGGAGGGAATGATTCCCTTGGTAGGGAGAGAGTGTAAGCCCCCTCTCTTTTGAGAGAGGCTTATGCTCACTTTAGGGACACCCTTCCTTCTTAGTTGTCCCCAGGATTTACGGATATTTAGTGCTCGGGCAATTTCTGCTTGCCGTCATGTGGTGGCAGCAGAGAGTATGTTTCTAGGGTATAAAAGGCAGTTTTTCCTAGGTTTTAGAGGGTTGAGAGATGGTGCCAGAGTAGGGGAGGGATACCGGTGGGCACTACAGGGCAGTGTGGGGTGGGGAACCCCCACTTTAGGCAGGATGGCTTGGTCTGTGGCAATGAATCAGACCCCTGGGTAGCATCTGTGGAAGGGTACAAGAGAGGTAGTATGTGACCGTTTGTTTGGGGTCCTGGCTCTGGGAGCTGTAGGAAGAATGCTTGCCAACAAGAAGGAAGTACAGGACAGGTAGGCCTCAGGGTTTTTGGGTCTGGGCCCGGCGGAAAGTGTTTGTGTTTCTGGGCCTCCAAGGGTTGCAGCAGGTTGTGGCAGGGCCTCTGCAGTCTGGTGTGGATGGTGGCTGAGGGACACTGTTGAGGGGACCAGGGGGAGCCTCTACCCGGTTAAGGGCCTGTTTGGAGGGACAGGCCTCTGGGCTGCTGAACTTTGCTGAGTGGGCCACGGAGTGCTGTAGAGGTTTGTCCCCCTGTTGCTGGTTGCTCAGATTGGGCAGCAGTTTAGATTCAAAGGTATGGTCCCATGGTGGCTGCAGGTCTTGTGTTGGGCTCTCTAAAAGACTTGCTGCGGGTGCAGGGAAGTATTGCGTGCTGGGGTCTTGGGCAGACTAGGAGAATGACCAGGAGAACAGCCTCGTGGTGAAAGGATAATGGAGAATGGTGTTGGTGAGTAATGCTGATGCTGCACCACCATGTCCCTTGGGGCTGGAAGTGAAGGCCAGGGAACAGGTTTAGGGAGAAGCTGTATGCTTTCCTGGGAAGAGGAAAATGGAAAAAGGTCCCATTTGTTAAAGTAGGAAGCTCAGTAGGTACTCACCAGTGCCAGTCGAAAATCAATGGGGAGCTTCAAGTTCCAGGTGAAATAAAAAGGCTGTGGTTCATTCCAGGGGAAAGTCTTGCCATGGTGGTAAAAGCTGAGTAAAGATCTGGCACTGCCCTTATGTACTGCTGAAATCTGTATGTAGAAAAGTTGAGCCCCATGGAGCTGAAAGTTCACATTTCATACATAATGGACCCCTGCCTCTCTATTAATCATTTGAGTTCAAGAGAAATAAAAGTAATTATTCTTAGTAAATGCGCTTATGAGTCCCAATTCACTTTGTTCTTAAGGATAGGAATGAAATGATACTCCTTGGGTTTTTAACATACTAATGAGTTTATCTTCCAGAGGTTTACATTTTGAGAGACACATCCTGCACCTCTGTGTGTCTGCAGCCCTGGGGACCTTCAATGCACAAGAGTAAGTGGTCTGAGGCGGGGTTCCTCATTTCAGAAGATTTGGGGAGCAACCAGCTGCTGCAATGGTAAGGTAACTGGGTCCAGCCATATACAGTATATTTGAAGACATCTCCAGGTAGGATACCAATTCTATTTCTACCTTGGAGCCCCTAGACATGGGGGGGGCTACATATGGATTAGGAACTGAGAATTCAGAAGGTTGAAAAAAATGTGTGTGTTTAAACTGAAGTGTTTGCTGTAAAATGTTGTATGGAAAAGGGATACTGACTATGCAGAAAACTGTAAATAATTTAAGCTAATGGTAAAGGGGAATTAAAAGAAGGTTTTGGAAACTTTTTTTTAACAGATTCCGTCTTAAAGAGGGGGTATGTCTCATTTGCTGCACATCCTTTGGACATTTTTTTTATTTAAACTTTTGTTTACCGGGTGAACAATATGAGCCAAGTCCCTTTTTCAAATGCTACCCAGGACCGTAATCTATGTTACAGTCAAGAGATAATACACAGAACATATACATAATACAATACAATCATACAATATAACAATATACATACAACAATAATCTAATTACAATTACACACTACTAAACTTAAAAAATGTTGTCTCATTGATGCCTTAGAAGCATTAATTCCAGCAATATATTGTAAAGTGCATGGGATCTTGTTCCAATGTATTGGAGCATAGTTAGAAAATGCCCGCTGACCTAACCTAGTTTTCATTTTTACGATACTTAACATAACAGAAGCATTTGATCGTAAATCCCTATTGGATATCTTGACATTTAATAACGAAGACGGGGAGAAGCTACACCCAAATAAAGAATATTATAGACTAAACAACTCAAACTATATTGAGAATATAAGGATGGGGAAGCCAAGATGTTTTTAAATATAAATCACAATGATGTGTTCTACAGTATATGGCAACTTTAATGCTAACCTACATATAGCATGAAACGTTGTTAACAATGAAACATCAGATTTAGCCAAATTCACAAATAAGAATGCATTATAGTTCATATTTGACAACAACACACTGTGGCTTATTGCAAATCTGGCTTCCCTAGTCAATAAATCATGCATCGTAAACAAAACCCCCAGCCTTTGATTAATATTTCTACAGATGGTTTTAATATGCCCTGCCCTTCACAAATTCTGGATAACGGTGTTGAATGATTGCTCAAAGATAGTGGGCAAAAAGGTTCTGCACTCTTAACGACTCCCTTTTGCTAGGAGATGTTTCAATATTAGACCCCTACTTGCACCGCTTAAAGCATGGGTTCTTGTGGCGGTCATGGAGGCCAAGAGGGCCATCTTGGTGAGATGGAGGCAACCCACTTCTCTATCAGTCCCCCTCCTGGTGAGCAGCCATGGCCAGGCTAGCCATCTTCGAGAGGCTTACAGCAGTTGGGAAGGGTCATTTTCCCAGATACTACAAAAAATGGGATGCATACCTGCATTCCCAGATCTGTGCTGTCCCGCCTCCTTCTCCTAGAAACCCCCAATAGTCTGACCCCCCCCTGTGCTTTTCTGGTTACCTCTGCGAGGAATGGAGCTCTCACCCTACCGTCTCATAAGAATCCCTAGTCTATGTCTACCTCTCCTACATGACCCCTCCTTCTAACTTCCTTCCTAGGAACTAATTTGCTAAACTCTAGAGCTATAGGGAGAAACTTCTTAGATATAAACATGTTTTACTTTTGGTATTTGTTTCGACTAAAGTCAGAGTCTACACATCTTTCTTGGCCTGACTCATATGGTCATAACCTGGATGACTGCTAAATGGATATCTTTAGAGCTATAACTGTGTGGTCCCTTTTCCTCATTAGAGGGATGTGATATACTGATAAATGCTAACTGGCTTTTGTTGCAATAATCTGTTGGACATATATGTGTGCAACTATTATTGATGTTACCCTGGTTGTATTGAATGATAAAATTCAATAAAATCTTACATGTTAAAAAAAAGAGGGGGTATGTGACAGGGTTGAATAGGACACTGCCCATTTGTTATGTAGAGAGAGTAAAAAGCAAGAATCTGTTCTGTGCTGTCCTATTTCTGCCACTTGTCTGTTTTTGCCTGTTTGATTGTGCAATCACATTTTTTTCCTGGGCACCCTGAGGATCTGGCCAATCCGAAAGGTCTTGCACTTCCCCCTGCTATCTCCTTTTCTTCACTTGCTGTTTCTGTCTTTTATTTCCCACTTGCTTCTCTGTGGTTAAAAAATATGTGAAACTGTTTATATGAAACTGGGATTCCTTGATCTGCAAATGCTATGTTGTGTTATTTGAAATGTATTGCAGAAAGCTATGTGGGAATTATTAGAAAAGGCAGACATCTGAAACAAAGATTTGACCTTTAGAAACCTTTTGACCACCTTAAGCTTGTTAACAGGCTGTCTACAAGAGACAGTTCCAGACATCCTAGAAACACAGAAACAGAATTTGATGACAGATAAGGATCACTTGTCCCATCCAGTCTTCCCTTTTCTCCCTACCTACACTATCACATCAGACTGCTCGATCAACAGCTCTTTCTCCCTCCTCCTTCCTTTCCTTTATGATTCCCTTGTGCTTATCGCATGCATTCTTGAACTCCACCACTGTTTTGGCCCCCACCACCTCCACTGGAAGGCTGTTCCAGGAATCCACCACTACTTCCTCACATCTCTTCTGAATCTACCCCCCTCCAGCTTCATTGTATGTCCTCTTGTTCTTGAGCACCTTCTCTTCTGAAAAATACTCCCGTCCTGTACCTTATTTACCACCATAAGGTATTTAAAAGTCTCAATCATATCCCCTCTCCCTCTTTTGTTCAAGGGTGTACATATTGAGATCCTTTAGTTTCTCATAGACCCTGCACCATTTTAGTTGGCCTCCTCTGGACCACCTCCACTCTATCTGTGTCCTTCCAGAAAAGTGGTCTCCAGAACTGGACACAATACTCAAGGTGGGATCTTACCAGTGATCTATAGAGATAGCACCACCTCCCTCTTTCTGGTGGTAACACCCCTCCCTATGCATTCCAGCATCCCACTTGCCCTGTCTACTCTCTTGTTGCACTGCCTGGCTACCTTTAGGTTATCCTATAAGAATCACCTCAGGTCAGTTTCCTGCTTGGTGGTCATCAATACCACTCCACCCATTTTGTGCTATGCCCCTGAGTTTCTGTGCTGCAAGTGCATTATTTTGCACTTTTTCGCATTGAAACTCAACTGCCATACCCTTGACCACTCCTCTAGTTTTCTCAGGTTTCTGCTCATCCTTTCCATCCCCCCGAGTATCCACTGTATTGCAGATTTTGGTGTCATCCACAAAGAGGCAGATTCTTCCCTTCTAGCTCATCTGCTATGTCACTTATAAAGACATTAAAGAGGACCAGTCCCAACACTGATCCCTGGGGCACCCCACTGGTCACACTCCCCTCCTTGGAGTGAACTCTGTTTACCACCACTCTAAATCTCCTATCCCCTAACCTATTTCTTATCCAGTTTACCACCTTTGGATCCACTCCTAAGCTACCCAGCTTGCTTACTAGTCTCCTATGTGGAACAGTGTTGAACGCCTTACTGAAATCTAGGTAGGCCAAGTCCACTGCTCCACCCTGAACTTGTTGCTTTGTCACCCAGTCAAAGAAATCTATCAGATTCATTTAGCATGACCTCCCCTTTGTAAAACCATGCTGCCTTGGGTCTGTAATCCATTGGATTCAAGATATTCCACAGTCCTTTCCTTCAGCACTGATTCCATTAACTTTCCCACCACTAGTGTCAGGCTGACTGACCTATAATTGCCAGCCTCCTCCCTGCTACCACTTTTGTGTAGTGAGGCTACATCCACCCTTTTCCCGTCCTCTGGAACCACTCTTGTTTCCAGTGAGCTGTTAAATAAAACTGTCAGAGGTGCAACCAGTGTTTCCCTGAGCTCACACAATATCCTTGGATGCACCCCATCTTGCCCTATTTCTTTATCCACTTTCAGATGAACAAATCCTTTCAGGACTCTCTCCTCCAAAAAAGGACTAGTGTCAACCTCCCTCCAAAGCTTTTGTTACTTTTTTTGTGGCCCTTCCCCTTCTCCTTCCTCTGTGAAGACTGAACAAAAGTATTTGTTCAGAATGTCTGCCTTTTCCTGGTCCCCCTCTGCACAGTGCCCGCTTCCCTTTTTCACCTTAGAATCTCACCTCTGGTCTTAATATTTTCACTTACATATCTAAAAAATGTCTTGCCCCCTTTTGTTGCCTCCTGGGCTATTCTGTCTTCAGTTTCTGCCTTTGCACTCCTTACTGCTTTGCCTGCTTCCCTCTGTTTCCCCTGATACACCTCCCTATCCTTCTCCCTCTGTATCTTCTTATATCCTCTAAATGATACCCTTTTAGCTTTTACCTTTTCAGTCACCTCTTTCGAGAACCACAGCAGTCTCTTTTTCCTATTGCTTTTGCTCACTTGTTTGATGCAGAAGTTTGTCGCCTTTACTATGCTAACTTTTATCTTTGCCTACTGTTCCTCCACCTCACCCAGGTCATCACCCCTTCTAGGTCATCCCTGAGGCATTCACTCATCTTTTAAAAATCTGCCCTCCTGAAGTCCAGGACTCTCACCCTTGTGTGGTTCAATACCACAGCCATCCTTATATTGAACCACACCCTACGGTGATCACTGGTCCCCAGCTGGCCTCCCACCTTGATGTTTCTAACACTGTCCCTGTTAATGAGTACCAGGTCCAGTACTACCCCATCACGAGTGGGTTCACTGAGTAGTTGCTTGAGGCATGCCCCCTGCAGAGAGTCCAGGACGTCACTGCTTCTAGCTGAAGCCACTGCTAGGAGGCTCCAATCCACATCTGGCAGATTGAAATCCCCCATCAGCAATACCTCCCTGTTTTCTGCCATCTTGTCAGTTGCTTCCACCTGTACATTATCTAATTCCTCCCTTTGTGCTAGAGGTCTGTAGATCATTGCAGTGTGAAAACTGGCTCCATTTCCTGTCTCCAGGGAGACCCACAGTACCTCTGCCTCCCTCTGTATTCCCTGTATCGCAATGGCTTTCATGCTTTCTCTCACATAAAGAACCACACCTCCTCCTTTTCTTCCCACCCAGTCCTTTCAGAACAGATTATAGCCTGGTATGGCCATGTCCCAGTCATGGTTTCCAGTGCACCATGACTCAGCAATGGCCACAATATCCAGGTCAGCCTTTGCCATGATGGCCTCTAGATCTCAAATCTTATTTCCTAGACTTCTAGCATTCGCACATGTGGCTTTCCAGGTTTTGATTCCACTCTGCTTGTTGCCCCACTTTTTTCCTTTTTGCTTTCCCTCCTTCCCACCTCTCTTTTTAATGCTCCTGCTCCTTTCTCCCTTTATCTTTACCACGTTGCTCTCTTTATTAATTGGCACCCTGAGAGATTCCTCACCCCTCAGGTTCTCCTTAATCTCTACTTCAGCCTGTGGGGGAAAGCAGTTTCTGACTCCCCCATTCCTTTTGCCAACCCCCTTGATTAGTTTAAATGTTCATTGAAGAAACATTTAAACTGTCCACTGAAGATTGCGGTTCCCCTTCCAGATAGATGCAGGACATCCCCCCCTGTATAGGCCATTATCCTCCCCAGTGGGTCCCTAGTCCCCATTGTAGCCAAACCCTTCTTCTCTGCACCAGTCATTCAGCCATGAGTTGAAGCTCCTAGTACAGAGTTCCCTCTGTCATAGACAGGCAGCACCTTAGAGAATGCCACTGAGCGAAATCCTTGTCTAAGACCCCTTCCCAGGTCCCTAAACACCCTCTGCACTATCCCAGCCCTGTCCCTAGTCAGGTCATCAGTCCCCAGGTGGACAATGACATCCATCTCTCCCTGCCATCCTGCTGCCTTAGCTAGCCACAGGATTCACTTTGCATCCCTCTGGGCTGTGGCACCACGTAGGCACCTAACCTGCCGTTTTCCTCCCTTTTCAATTCCAAGATCTATCCCCCTCACAGTTGAGTCCCTCACCAGAATTTGCTTTCTGCTCCTCTGGGGTGCTCTACCACCCTCCTTGGGGTCTCCAATATGGAGGGCCCCCGCATTCCTCCTGGTCACTACTGCGGGTGCTTTCCCCAGGCAGTCCCATCCCACCAGAGCAATGCAGGAATTTTGTAGTGGTTCCGGTTGAGGAATGTGCCTCTGTTCTACCACCCCCACCCTTCTGGAGCCCCCCATAGTCCAGCCATTCCTCCTCACTGGCATCCTCTGAGGTAACTGTGGCAGACTTGGTGGCCTCTGGGTGGGGGGAAGGTCCCTTGAATCCTGGCCAACTAGACCTGGAGTCTAGCGACCTTCACCCTCAACCCAGAGAGGTGTGTACAGATGGGGCAGCACCACAGTGTCCAGAAGGTCTTTCTGAAACTGCTGCCCCAGAGCCACTGCGCTGCACCACTCCCAACATTCTCAATCTCTACGCTGTCCTATCCCGTATCCTGTTCTTCTCTCGTACACCTGTGGGGTCTGGATGTACTTGCTCAAGAAAGAAGCTAACAAATGTATTAACTTTTGTGAAAAACAGGATGCAGTGAGAAACTATGAAGACAGCAGTGTTTTGGGGGTTTTAAGATTTAGTGTTTGATTTGGAGATGGACCAAGAAGGACTTTTGCTTGGACTACCTGTGTTAAAAGCCATCCAGTACAAATGTAATTATTTTTTATTTTATTGTTTTTTATAAAAATACAGTTCTACTTGTGAATTTGCATAACTGCTCCAGGTTTGCCTATGCTTCCTGACCTTGCCTCTACAACAGTAGGGGGTCAGCATCATTTTCAGTTCCTGAATCTTTCCACAGAGGGACCAACTCAGGCCTTTCCACCTCTCTGGAGTCTCCTGCAGATCTTCGAGAATGTTATTAATGCTGTATTTTACTAACCTCTCCAGTGTTGGGGTTAGGATGATGCTCCACAAGGCTTCCTGTTGGCATATGCAAGAATGCACCCTGTGTAACCTAAATTATCATAGTAAGAGTACTGGCTTTAAGTTTAGACTATTGTGTGGGAAACACTTGGTGGTGGTGCTGCCACAAAAATATATTTTCAAAAGTCTGAATATAATTTGTAAAGGTCTAAGGGCAGCCCTGATACTCCAGTACTGAAAGCATCTGGTATCCCAGTGAAGTTCCACCCTTTGAATTATTTCAAGGGTGCAAAATGAATTCAGCCCTGTCACTTCCATTTTCCACCAGTTGCTGTGGAGGCAATTTGCAAATTAGTCAGGAGTCCCTATTAGGGCACATTGTAAGGAGTCAGGATGTCTAAAAGTGAAAAAGATGTCCTGAGAATTTTGTGGCTTCTATGCCAGGGGTTCAGTTTCTAGGAGAAACGGCCCTGGTGACAAGGGACACCTCTGTCTCATTCCCTATCCAGCCTAAATAGTTATGACTCTAGTACTGCTGCTAAGGGTGATGCAAAAATAACCTGCACCCACATCAAGAGCCCTTCCACAAATCAAAATTTCCAAAGTCATTACTCATTATGTCTATCACATCACAAATAGTCTTGCTCTTTTGGTCATCAAATTCATGACACTCTCCTCCAATAAAAATCAGCATGGCAAGAAATTCAAAGGTGCATTTCAGCCATTTTCCCGAAATGAGGACTTTTGTCTTGTCAACCACTTGTTTTGAGCAGTCCAGCTACATGGAGATTTTGTATCCTTCCCAGCAGAGGTCTATATAAACCTGGTCTAAGTCATTATTGATTACCTTTCTTGGAATCACAACACATGGAGTAGGATCAAGCTGGGGTGGTCTCCCGTTGGTGTGACATTTGCTGGCACCCTTTGGGCCCAGTTAGTTTCTGAAGGATTATCCCAGAAACTATCCAGTATTTTGTGCACCATTCTCTTGAGGAACTTAAACATATTTTGTCCCTCTGCTTCTGTGGGAACTCCAGCATATTTTGGCCCTCTATTTTCTCTTGCACTCCTAGGATATGAACATAATTGTGGCAGACACAGTTCTCCAGGTCATCAAATTTTGCTCAGCATTTATTTCTGCTTCAGCAGACACTGGGCATCCCTTCATTTGCTCTGCTGCCTTTCCAGATAAACTACCCAGTTTTTGATTTCAGTCACTCTTTCAGTCCCTGTCTTCACCAGGCCAGATTCCAAGGAATGTACCTTGGATAGCTAGCTCCTCCTCAGTGTCAAATCCCTTGATACATGAAGGACTTGTCTGCATACTTTTCCATACCTTTTGATGACGTTTTTAGCACCATGGCTGGACATACAAGGGTGGAGAGGGGGTATATTGCATGCCTTCCAAGTGGAGTGGTGATTCTACACTGCTTCTAGCTCAGCCAAATAGTTATGCCCCCTCATTACTTTTTTGAAATAAAAAAAAATAAACTTTATATTAAGTACTGGGGGATGGAAATAGAGACAGTGGGACTGCTATATATTCAATTTGTGCATTGCCAGCCTGTGAAACTCAGCTCTCCTGGTGCTGCTCCATTATAGAAGGCTTCTTTAACCCCAGACCACCTCTTATGAATGTGTGGTGCATCACATGAGGTCCAGGAGGTCTGGGCTGGACACCAGTAGGAAGCTCAGATTTGCCAGGTAGTGGATTCCTAGCTCCGTGAAAGCAGAGGGTTGTGGGATACAGATCAGATCAGGGCCGCCATTCACAGGTGGAAGGTTTTGTTTGATGACCATAATGGTTTAAGATAATGTTTGGTGTGAGCAGGAGACTGTGGGATATGAAAAAAGTCTGTATAATGATTTTGCTTGTATTGTTGTATTGTTGATTGTATTTAGAAGAGTAAAAATATGCATATAAGTTTATCAAAGTTTGAATTAATTTAAGACTTCACAGAGAATAATAAGTGATTTCAGTCTCTAGACATAGAAACATAGAAGTTGACGGCAGATAAGGACAGCAAGGCCCATCCAGTCTGCCCATTTCTTTTTCTACCTTATGAATGTGCCATCGGGGTTTGCTCTGTCAATGGCCTATCTAGTTATACTTATCTGTATTACTTCCTTATGCCTATCCCATGCCTGTTTGAAGCCCTGCACTGTATTCATATCCACCACTTTCTGAGGTAGGCCATTCCATGCAGTCACCACCCTTTCTGTGAAAAAGAACTTCCTCATGTTACCCCTTAATCGGCCTCCCTCTAGTCTCATGCTGTGTCCTCTTGTCCTGCTATTTTTCTTATATTGAAACATGTTAGATTCTTTCACCTTGTTAATGCCCTTAAGATATTTAAATGTTCAATCATATCACTGCTCTTCCTCCTTTGCTCCAGGGTATACATATTGAGTTCTGTTAATCTGTCCTCATATGTTTTCTGATGCAGTCCCTGCACCATTTTGGTTGCCCTTCTCTGGACTGCCTCAATTTGGTTAATGTTCTTGTGAAGGTATGGCTTCCAGTACTGCATGCAGTACTCCAGATGGGGCCTAACCAGTGTCTTGTAAAGAGGGATTATTACCTCCCTCTTATGACTTGTGATACCCCTACTAATACACCCCAACATCCCCCTAGCCTTACCTACTGCTTTAGTGGTCTGCTTGGATGATTTCAGGTAATCTGTGATGATGATGCCCAAGTCTCTTTCTTCCCTTGTGACTGCCAGCAACTCCCCTCCCAACCTTTAGGTGGCTTTAGGGTTTCTCTTCCCTATCTGCATGATCTTGCACTTCTTTGCATTAAACCCCAGTTGCCACTCTTCTGACCATTTTACCAGTTTATCCAGATCTCTTCTCATTCTGCCCACCCCATCTGGATCATCTACTGTGTTGCAGATCTTGGTGTCATCTGCAAACAGACAAACCTTACCCTCCAGTCCATCTACAATGTCACTGATGAAGAAATTGAAGAGGACTGGCCCCAGGACTGATCCCCGAGGTACCCCACCTGTGGCTTGCATCTCTTCTGACTGTATACCGTTTATCACCACTCTCTGTTTTCTGCCTGTCAACCAGTTTGCCACCCGGTTGACCAACTTCTGACCCATCCTGAGCCTACTCAGCTTATTAATCAATCTTCTATGTGGAACAGTATTGAAAGCTTTGCTGAAGTCAAGGTAGGCGACATCAACTGCTCTCCCTTGGTCCACTACTTTGGTTACCCAGTCAAAGAAATCTATGAGATTAGTTTGACAGGACCTTCCTGTTGTAAACCCATGCTGTCTTGGATCCTGTGCCCCTATGGATTCCAGGTGTTGCACTATCCTTTCCTTAAGAAGTGCCTCCATAATCTTGCCCAATACTGAGGTAAGACTGACTGGTCTGTAGTCCCCTGCCTCCTCCCTGCTATCACTCTTGTGGAGTGGAATCACATTAGCCCTTTTCCAGTCTTCTGGGACCTCTACTATGCTTAGAGACTCACTAAACAGTTCTGATAATGGCTGTGCTAGTTCCACCCTTAGCTCCCTTAGTACCCTGGGATGTATGCCATCAGGTCCCACTGCCTTGTCCACCCTGAGCTTATCGAGCTCTTGTGGGACCCTTTCTTTTGTGAAGGGACTAGTGCACACCTCCCTCCTCCCTGTGTCCATGGTGCTGAGCTGTGGGCCCTGCCCTACCTTCTCCTCAGTAAATACTGAGCAGAAGTATCTATTTAGGATAGATGCTTTTACATGGTCTTCCTCCTCACATGCCCCGTTATCCCCTTTGATCTTAGAAATACCCCCTCTGGACTTTCTCCTTTCACTAATGTATCTATAGAAAGTCTTGTCACCTTCTTTTACTGTTCATGCTAGTGTTTCCTTGGTTTGGGTCTTTTACTGCTTTCCCTGCTTCCCTTAGGGAAGTTCGATATGCCTCCCTATCTTCATCCCGCTACGTTCCCTTGTATTTCCTAAAGGTCAGCCTTTTGGCTCTGACCTTTTCTGCTACTGTTTTGGAGAATCAAAGTGGTTTCTTTCTTCTTTTGCGCTTCCTTTTCTCTCTAACACAGTGGGATGCTGCTTCAAGTAGTACATCCTTAATACTTGCCCACTTTGCCTGTTCCCCCTTACCTGTATTTCTTCTTGCCAGGGCTAGCTTAACTCTGTTGGCCATCTCATCAAAGTCAGCTCCTCTGAAGTCCCATATTTTTCCCTTGGAATGGGATGATTTAGTTGTAGTCACCAAATTAAACCATACCATGTGATGGTCACTGACCCCCAGGTGACGTTCTACCTGGAGATCTGTGATCCTTTCCCTGTTAGTCAGTACTAGATCTAGGATAGCCCTGTCTCTTGTGGGTTGTTGTACCAGTTGTTTGAGGCTCTTCTTCTAAAGGGATTCAACTATGTGTCTAGTTCTGGCAGATGTTCCTGCTGGTATTGACCAATCTGTATCTGGCACATTGAAGTCTCCCATTATCAGAACCTCCCCCTTAGCTGTCATGTTTTGTATATCTTCTAACAGTAATGTGTCTATGTCCTCCCCCTGGTCTGGAGGCCTGTAGACAACCCCAGTTCGTATGGCTGTCCCATTTCCTGTTTCCAGGGTGACCCACAGTTCTGGCTCCTTATGTGTATTCTGAATTTCTGTAGCTTTGATATTTTCATTGACATAAAGGGCCACTCCACTCACCCACCCCCTTTTTTGCACTTTGGTCTCTTCTGAACAGTACATAACCGGGTACTGAACTCTCCCAAGTGTGGCTACTGGTGAATCATGTCTCACTAATGGCTACTATCTCCACAACTGACCAGCTGGCAACATCATTAGTCCCTATGTGTACCAGGACATCAATGTTTTCTCCTGCTTCCTGTACAAGTTTAGCAATGTGGTCAGTGTCTCTCCATGCTGATGTACCTGGGAGACACCTGACCATTACCCCTGGCTGGAGATAGGTATCAGCTCTCTGAATCATGGAGTCTGCTATGATCAGAAGTGGTTTGGATTTCCTTTTTGCTTTTTTTGTTTTGGTTCCTGTTTTGGGCAAGTTTTGTTGTGCTAGCTCCTGTGCTGCAGTGTCCTGCTCTGCAGTGTCCTCTGCCCTTTTGTTTGATTTTGGAGAGAGAGGCAGATAGTTTGTAGTTTTTATATGGTTTATGAAGGTGATATGTTGGAGAGTACCAAGTGATGGGGCACCCAATTTGCCCCTCCTAATCACCTACCAACCTCCTGGACCAACTACCCTCTGCGGTCAAGGTGCTACTGTTGGATGTTGGGGAAATGGCAGGCAGTTCTTATACTATATTTTCTCCTGAATATGCGATTTGAGGTGTGCAATCTCTGCCCATACTGCCTGGAGCTGAGCCCTTAGATCACCAAATGGCCCAGCATGTAGGACAGTGTCCTAAATCCTCTATAACTGCCTTTTTTAAAAAGTGTCCCGCATTACCTGCAGCTAATAATATCCATTCCAGATAAGTTGCTATGTTTATAATCTGGTCAGAGTAATTAGAAGGAGGAAAATGAAAGCAAAAGTTTGATTTTGTGTTTTGTTTGTTTTTGTATAACTTGTTATAACAAGTTAAATTATGTGTGCCCCTATAAATGCGGTCACTGTGTGGATACCCCTCTGATCCACCCCTTCCTGCTTTGCTACAGGAACTGTCATGACTGTGCTACCCTATAAAAGGAGTGTAGTGTGGGGTGGTTGGGGATGGGGGTGGGTGGCTGGGTCCTTCCCCTGTCGAAAAAAGAAGCACCATGGATGAAAGAAACAAGGAGGTAAGAGCAGAAACAATCAGTCAGCAACAAATGCAGTGGCCCTGAAAGCTTACTTAGCCTAATGATAGATAAAACTGTAAAGCCTGTAAAGCACCACCTGTAACAATTTTACAGAAGATATACCCTGTAAGAAACACTTTGCTACAGAGAAAAATAAAGCAGTAATAGAAGATATACATTGCAAAAGACAATTTGAATCAGAAGATTACAGCAGTAATCCTTAAGCACACACCTGTAGGCACACCCTGTAATAATGCAGCAGAAGGTATACCCAACAACAACAATATGAATCAGAGAAAAATAAAGCAAAAAAAGTTAGCAAAAAAACAGTAACAAACCCTGTGAATACAAAAACAAAATTAATAACACACAGTACATCTGCCTAGCCAAATGAAACCTTAATCATTTTCCTTGCTCTGGTAAGGTTCTTTGCTCTGTCCTCACAATCAACCTAAAAGAAAAGAGCTCAGATGAAGCTAGGTGCCTTTGCCAGCAAACCTAGTCTTCCACCTCCAAGATATCAAATAACCTGACCTTTTAACCCTTCCTTCTGTTGGACATTACTAACAGTTTGTCAGCTCCACCACCCAGTGGGAGGAAAGGAATTAGCTCCTTCAGTGTGAGAAGGAGACTGCAACACCTCTGATATAAACCAAAAACCTTTCAGCAAAAAAAAAAAATAAAATAAAATAAAATAGTGGCAAACAGTAATTTTGCTTAGCCTAATGATAAAAAAATCACAAAAATGTAAGCACTACCTCTAACAATTTCACAGAAGATGTACCCTGTAAGAAACACTTTATTACAGAGAAAAATAAAGCAGTAACAGAAGATATACATTGCAAAATACAATTTGAATGAGAAGATCACAGCAGTAATCCATTAGCACACACCTGTAGGCACACACTGTAATAATGCAGCAGAAGGTACACCCAGCAACAACAGTATGAATCAGAGAAAAATAAAGCAATAAAATGTTAGCAACAAACAGTAACAGTCCCTGTGAATTCAAAAGGAAATAATAACACACAGTAAATCTGCCTAGCCAAAAGAAACCTTAATCCTTTTCCTTGCTCTGGTAAGGTTATTTGTGCTGTCCTCACAAGCAACCTAGAAGAAAAGAGCTCAGGTGAAGCTAGGTGCCTTTGCCATCAACTAACCTGACCTTTTAACCCTTTCTTCCTTCTGTTGGAAATTACTAACAGTTTGTCAGCTGCACCCCCCAGTTACACACCTAATCCCCTGGAAGAGCTGTTGGAGGAAAGCAACTAGCTCCTTCAGTGTGAGAAGGAGAATGCAACACCTCTGAGACAAACCAAAAACCTTTCAGCAAAAGTAAATAAATAAATAACATAAAATAAAATAGTGGCAAACACTAATTTTGCTTAGCCTAATGATAACAAGTCACAAAAATGTAAGCACTACCTCTAACAATTTCACAGAAGATATACCCTGTAAGAAACTCTTTGCTACAGAGAAAAATAAAGCAGTAACAGAAGATATACCTTGCAAAAGACAATTTGAATCAGAAGATTACAGCAGTAATCTGTAAGCACACACCTGTAGGCACACCCTGTAATAATGCAGCAGAAGGTATACCCAACAACAACAATATGAATTAGAGAAAAATAAAATAGTAAAATGTTAGCAACAAACAGTACCAATCCCTCTGAATACAAAAGAAAATAATAACACGCAGTAAATCTGCCTAGCCAAAGAAACCTTAATCCTTTTCCTTGCTCTGGTAATGTTCTTTGCTCTGTTCTTACAAGCAACCTAGAAGAAAAGAGCTCAGGTGAAACTATGTGCCTTTGCCAGCAAACTTAGTCTTCCACTGAATCCTCTGAATCAAAATAATCAATGAATATATTTTATTATTCAAGGGACATGTATGGGGATGCATTATTTTAATCCTCATCATATATATATATTATATATAAATTATATTATAATTTTTGTTTTCTGCTTTCTCTCCAGGTGATTTGTGAGTGCAGACCCTTCTGTATTCCATGCATGACCTTGCTATAATTTATGGCTTGGACTGTTGGATTAAGCTTCTGATCCCATACTTTGGTTGAAGCAACCCAGGTTAAATGTTTAAAGTTTAAAAATACTTATAGACAACTGAATATTGTTTCAAGTAAACAGCTACAGGTTTTGGGTCACGATATGTGTATTTGGTGTAGTTACTTATACTTATGTATTTTGTTTCCTTTTCTTGCTTATAGTTGCCATGTTAGCTTGTCTGCCTACAATAAATTATCATTTAAGTGCAGCATACCATGCTAATCAGATAGACACAATAGATAGACACAATAATTAATTTGTAATTTTGCAGTTTTGGTAGCCGAGTGATCTGATTGGCTAATACCGTCTCTGTGCATATTTTTGTGTTCTTGTAACTTTTACTTTATCTAACATGTTGTCTTAATTCTCATGATTGTTGTACTGCTTTTTATCTTTGTTATACCATTTAATGAGCCACATATTTTTATATTTAGAAACTGAGCTCTGTGATTGGTCGAACATCTGACATCACCAGACTTGAAATTGATTGCAATAAAAGGAATGTCTTACTTACAAGGACCATCCCCCTGATGAAGCCCTAACTGGCGAAGTGCAGGGGACCTTGCAGGCAGATCTTTTGTTGTGCCTTCTATTATTCTTGCCATGTATGTGCTTTTACATCTGGAATAAATCCTTATTTTTGCAGCAAGCAAGGACTTGGTATTTATTAGCACCTTCACTGGAGGGATAGTAGCTCTCCTGGCTCTGGAGTGCGTGATGGTTTTTGTTGTTGATTGTGGGATATGGCAGACTGCCTGAACTGCCATATCCCTATACACAGAATTGCAACTGAAGAAAATTAATACAGTTCTCCCTCGTTATAACAAGCCCCTCTGGAGCCGACTGAGAAGTTTGTTTTAATGAGGATTCACTATAACGAGATGCATTGAATTTCAAGTTTTGGAAAAAAGATGCACGGAGCATGTACAAATCATTTAATAGTAGCAAAAGGTTTAGTGTCCAATAAATACTGTAACCATTAACACTGTAGTTTAAAAACATTAAATGAATTATGCACTGTATTTATTTACTAAAAAATGAGTCCAGTGTAGTCTGCTTTTGCAGCGCTTCATTTTCACACTACACAGGGAGCTGTCTTAAGTGTAGTAGCTGAAGAGAGGACACGAAAGGCTTCCGCTCCAAGTACCGCAACCTAGTCTCAAGGCCTGCTATACCCTCGGCTTAGCGTACATTTTCTGGGACACCTTCTGTCCCCCCTACACCCTCTGTTCCATCCTCCTGTGATTCGCATACTGCTCAAGACCTAGTTTGACTTCCAGGATGATTTCTTCATCTGTTATTCCATCCGAAACTGGTAGGTCATCATCATGTGCAAACCACTGCTGCAGCTGAACCTGTGCTTCTGGCCCAGTCCCCTCTATCAACTCAAAGTCTGCAGCAATGTCAACTTCCTCCATGTCAGCATCTTGAGAGGGTACTTCTGGTATATCAGGTGGGCTCGCATCCTCAAAGATGGGGCCCAGAGCATCGCGCTAGCAGTTGGCAACATTAGCAGCCGTGATTGAATCCTAGGCATTACCCGTGACATACATCATGTCCTTTATGTTGTATCCCTTTAAAAAATTAACTAGCTCGGTACCACCATCCCGTATAATGATTTCTCAGAGCAGCTACTTCCTGTAAAACTTTTTTAAATTAGCAATAATGCCTTTATCCATAGGTTGGATCATGGATGTTGTGTTACTCGGAAGGTACAACACTTTGATTTTGCCATCTCTGCTTTGCAGTTCTTCTGCTTTAGGGTGAGCAGGGCATTGGTTGAGCAATAGAATCACTTTATAGTCCATTTTTGTGGATCTCAGGAAGCGTCGGACGGATGGGACAAATTGATGGTTGAACCATTGCCTAAAATTGTCTCTCGTCATCCAGGTGTTGGCACTATAATCATACAGAAGGGGTAGTGAGTCTCTGTTAATGTGGTGAAAACACCTGGGATTGGCGTAGTGACCGATGTAGAGCAGCTTCAGCTTATGTTCTCCTGTGGCATTGGTACAGACAAGCACAGTCACCGAGTCCTTAAAAAGTTTGTAGCCCTTAGATGCATCTGTCTCTATCCTGGCAGCTAGGGTTCGGTCTGATAAGCATTTTTAAAACAGACCGGTTTCATCAGCATTATAGAGTTGACAAGGTTCATAGTCCCCCTCTTCCAGAATGTCTATTAGCATAAATTCTGCAGCAGCTGTGCCATCTGCCAACCTCTGTTCATCTGTTTTCTTAAGCTGCCTTATCCCATTTCGGTGTTGGAAATGCCAAAGCCAGCCCAGGGAAGATTTGAAATTACAGTCCCCACCCTGCAGTTGTCTTGCAAAGACTCCACCTTTTCCTTGACTATTGCACTGGAGAGTGGCACACCAGAAGCTTACTGACTCTCAAACCAAATTTTGACAACTTGGTCCACCTCAGCATTGCCGGCAAGCCACAGTTTTTTGCACTTCATTCCCTCCTTTTCCAGGCAGTTGTCAGCAAAAGCCCGGAGAAACTCTTCCTGCTTTTGGAAGGTACAGATGGTGGACTTTGAGAATGCAAACTCAGAGGCTAGTTTAGCTATGCCTTCACTGTTCTTCAGCCTGTCAATTATGGCTAGTTTCGTGTGGATATCGAACGCCTTTCTTTTTTTACTCACTGCCATGCTACAAATAGTACCGGGACCAAATGCACGGATATATGGACTGGTGTTGCTACACAGAGAACAGGTTGCAAGTGAAATTGTGGCTCTATTCAGGGTCTAATATAGTGATTAGATTAATTGTTTTTAATGGGGCTATTGTGGGGCTTTGATGAACTTGCGCTAATATTGTAGAGACTACGTGCTGATTAATTGCTGTAACACACTATAGCAAACCGCTCTGGGATTGCTTCCAATTGCTTTAAATTGCTTCAAGTTAATACATGAAATACAGCAGAACTTGTAGAATGCCGATCACAAATGGACAAAAAAAATTTTAAGTGACGGTTTGGTTTTTGTTTTTGAAGTGCCTCTTAATGATTATTATTAGGATCCACAACTAACCTTTGTTACAAGAGGGATTCATTATAACGAGATTCATTATAATGAGGGAGAACTGTATGTTGTATCGCTTAGCTCTCCATGCTGGTTTGGAGGGCTGGGGGCATTCACATGTGACTGTGTGGGGAATTTGGTACACATTATCACCAGGGTAGCATGGTTAGGGGCACAAAGCACTTACAGCGGGGGTACTCCTGGTGTAATCTCAGCACCCATCAAGTAGCATCCGCAGTGTATATATCACACTGTGGACACATGCAGAATTCTGGCATACCTCCTTGGTGGACCCTGACCTGACTACCCAGGTAGATTCACAGATCCATTGGAGGTGTTTGTTTTTTATTTGATGAATGTGAGCAGGCCTCTGTGTACGTGGAGAGAGGCCTCCACTCAACGCACACATGTAGAGGTGTATAGAGCTCTGTGGATTTATCCAGAATGTCTAAAGTGACATCATCAAACTATTCTGAGCCTGAGAGATTAGAGTAGAGGCAGCACTGAAGAAGCATTTGTCAATGCCGAACATTGGCTGCTTGTTTAACAGTTTGTTTTTTACAATCCTGACCCCAAATTTTGAAGATACTTGTGTTAGGATTTGCCTTATAGACATGACATGTGCCATTTATAGTATATTTGTGTGAAAACACATCTCGTCGAGGATTTTAAAAATGACATGTCACATTTATGAGGTGGTATGGAAAAATGGCTATGTTGAAAGGCTGGAATCAAAATATTGAAAATGAGTGCAGTTATGAGTGAACATTGAAATGGTGTAACGTTCAATCATAACCTGGGTATTTTACTGTATTTGTACACCAAATGTTCAGCATAGCCTTCCTATTAGTCCACCTAATGAACGCAGTAGATGA
Source organism: Neoceratodus forsteri (assembly GCA_016271365.2). Taxonomy (NCBI): domain Eukaryota; kingdom Metazoa; phylum Chordata; order Ceratodontiformes; family Ceratodontidae; genus Neoceratodus; species Neoceratodus forsteri. The sequence continues at coordinate 455,956,623 of CM057453.1, read as the reverse complement.
AAATGTCCAAATCCCTGAAAAAGCGAACGTCATTTTGTGCAACAAGTATGAAAACACATTCTTGCCAGAATGTGAATAATGACAGCTGTCACATTCATGAGATTCGGTGAAGAAATGGCTATGTTGAAATTTGGGGTCAAAATATTGAAAATTATCAGTTACAAGGCTGCTTTCGCAAACTTCGATGTAGATTCATAACTTTGTTGTTTTTTAATATTTTTATGCCAACTTTTCAACATAGCCTTCATATCATCCCACCTCATGAACAATAGTGTGGGAGATTTTCAAGTGCTGCCTGAAAGGTGATTTCGCTCAGTGACTGAAATCACCTTTCAGGATGGGAAAACAGATTTTGGCCAGGATTTGAAAAATAACAGCTGTCACATCCATGAGGTGCTGTGAAGAAATGGCTATGTTGAAAGTTTGGAGTCAAAATATTGAAAATTAGCAAAGTTAAGAGCCTGCATTTGTAAATTCCAACATAGGCTCATGACTTCATTGTTTTTTAACATTTGTGCCCCAGATTTTCAACATAGCCTACTTATGACCCCACCACATGAACAAAAGTGGAGAAAATTGTCAACTCCTGCCGAAAGGTGATTTTGCGTAGCAACTGTGACATCACCTTTTGGGATGTGAAAAGACATTTTGGCCATGATTTGAAAAATGACTGCTGTCATATTCATGAGGTGTTGTGAAGAAATGGCTATGCTGAAAATGTGTGGTTAAAATACTGAAAATTACCAATGTTATGAGCCTGCATTCTCAGACTTCAATGTAGGCTCATAACTTTGTTGTTTTTTTTAATATTTTTATGCCAAATTTTCAATACAGCCTTCTTATGGCCCCACCTCATGAACAATGGTGGAGAAAATGTTCATCTCCTGCCTGAAAGGTGATTTCACACAGCATCCACAAAATCACCTTTCAGGACAGATTAACCTAATATCACTTGCATTGTTCATGAAAGGTGGTGTTCCAAAACAGGTATGTTGAAAATTTTGGGCAAAATATTGAAAAATGCCCAAGTTATGCTACTAAGTTCAAAACCCCATTTAAATACATTGAACCGCATACCTGATTTTCTCAGTTCGCGGTCCGGCGTTGAAGAGCGAAGACATCTCTGTGGTCTGGAGAAGATCGCAGCATCAGACCACCACTGGGTAAGTAAGGGCTTGGAGGGGTGGGGGGGTGCTGAGTGGGAGGGTTGGTTAGGGGGACTAAGGGCGCAACAGAAAACGATGGACAGTTTTGTGTTTTAAAGGGTTAAAAAAAACAACAAAATGATAAGGGATTTTTTTTATATTTCAGGTGATGATACTGAGGGATTGGGCACCCCCCCGTGTCAGTGTTACGTTTATGGGGAGGTGTGTGGGGTGGTGGATGCTGAGAAGAAGGACTGGGTGGGGGGGCAGTTATTCAATATAAATAAAATTAAAAATGAAAAAAAAAACTAAATGGTGCAACACTGGGGGATTGGGCACCCCCAGTGTCAGTGTTATGTTTCTTGGGGGGTGCTCAGAGGGAGGGTCGAGTGGGGGAGATCAGTTACAGGGGCGCCAGCTACAGACATCGAGGGACGGTTTTCTTTGTTACCGGCAATATATAAATAAAATTAAAAATAGAAAAAAAAACTATGAGGTGGCATCACTGGGGAAATTGGGCACCCCCAGTGTCAGTGTTATGTTTGGGGGGTGGGGTTGGTAGTGCTGTAAGAGAGGGTCAAGTGGGAGGGCAGTTACAGGGAGCAGAAACAGACATCGATGGACGTGTTATTTTTTTAACAAGACTAAAGATGACAGACTCCTTTGAAAGTCGCTCAGCTGTTTGCTGATGGCTTCATGCAAATCAAAGGACCAAAGACCTCTCTGATTGGAGTGGCTTTAGTCCTTTGAAATACATTAAGTTTCAGCCCACCTAACAGAGAGAGTGATGTCAGGACTACAGCCTGTGGTCATTGGTGTAGACTGCTGAGGCCTTGCTTTTGTGAGCTGTAGTAGAAACATAGAAGATGATGGCAGAAAGGGACCTGCGGTCCACTGAGTCTGCCCAATGGGTCGGCAGTGATAACCACCAAAAATCCCCTGTCTTTGCCACAAAACATTGGGTGCACAAGCACAGCCAACATAAAAAGCACATTGTCACAATGGGGGGCATGGTAAGTCTGAGGAACATTTAATTTTTTTTGGTTACTTAAGAGCACCTGGAGTCTTTGGTAAAGCCAATAAAAACAAAATATTTAGGCACAATGCCATTCATACATGTTCTGTATTTCTCTGTTCCAGTCTCTTTTTTTACTGGGGATATACTGTGAACAAAGCTTCTGACCCTTTTATTTCATCTGTTCTGACTTTTTAATACCCACCTGAAGTCATAATTCTCTGCTTGTGAAACTGCAGTTATTTCCTTGATATTAGATTGCAATGGCAGAAAGTGGATTACGTTTGCAAATGGGGAACAAACCACAGGAGTACGCAAACTCTAAGATGTAATCACCCAGTTTTCATTCAAATATTCTTTAGTATTAAAGAACATGGGGAAGACGACTACTGAAAAATAATGAGCAAGCTATACTTCATTTTTCTTCTCAAAGTTTTCTTCAAAGTGTCAGTTCCCTTTAAATACTCTTTCAATAACAAGTAAATGCTGCTCATTAAAAAAAACTGTATTTCCAATTTCCAATGATTTTAAAGAGTGTTACCTGCCTCTGGCTCCCACATTCTAGGTAGGTTACTTGTAACCTGCATAATGGTTAACACATTCCATTAGAGTTGTTTCCTGCCTGGTCCAGCTGGAGATGGGGTGTCTGCATGTTTCTGTCCTTGTGCTTTTCTGTTTGCCTTGTAGGGCCTGGATATGAGTATTAATGGTGCTTTCCTCCCTGTTCCCTCTATAGGGAGAAGGCTAGCTAGGCCATGGGGTTGGCCTTGGTGATTGGTGCCATTTGCAAGAGGGACAGCAGAAGAGAGAAGCCCTAGAAAGCCATTGCTGCTTCTCGCCCCTCTGGGGTTGAGGAGAGGCCATCTTACGCCAGCATGGAGAAGACCACCATAACCTTGCCCTGACGGGTTGGGGGTACATACCAGTTAAAAGATCCCCACCCAAGAGGAATCTAAGGCAGCATCAGGGAGTAGTTGTGGCCTCATCTCAAAGGAGTTCACTGGGGACTCTTGCAGGCCTGCTTCCATTTCTGTAGCAGAGTGAAATTTAGGAGTCCACTTCCAGGGAAATGCAGGTAACCTATGTAAAGAATGCCCCAGGGTGTACCTCTTTGGGGTCAGGTAATTCATTGGTAAGCACTGAGGTAATACATGCTAATCATCATGGCACCTGTGTAGTTGGCAAGAGTTGGGGCCCATCAAATCCCACCACTGCTGAGCCAGGCAATGAGGTGCCTGTGGTTGGGTCAAGTAGATGATCAAGGTTGTATGGCACAAGTTAGGTTTCATGCAAGGGCTGGACTGACTTGTGCACTACTGTAAGGGAGCCATACCCTGGTCTCATGTCCTCTGTATGTATCGACTGCTGGCACTTCTATCTCAGTACGGGCATTGTCCCCCCCCCCCAAGATAGTGCCTTGCCCTACCTGGGAAAGATGCCACTAGGGTGCATCCTGTAGGATTGTTTACTCAGTGGGGCACTATCTAGAAGAGTCTTGGATAAAGATAAAAAGGTAGCAGTCCTGATCAGATAGCAATAATTGTGAAGAGCAGCAGTGACAATTCTACACTGATGTATGCAGAATGGTACGGCATTAATGATCTCTTCTAGGTGTACAACAAGCACATCAGGCAGTTCATTTCTTTGAGATATCTGGGTGTGGTGGCACAGGACCTTAATAAGTTGATGCTAGCTTAATTTGAATTCTCACACCAAAGAACCTCCTCTTTTGATGCCCGCATAGACCTCTGCACCACTGACATGCTTTCCGGGAACTCACTCCCCCTGAACAATAATCAGGATTTGCCCAGGCACAGGAGGTGACCAGCCTTTGTGAAGGGATCACATGGTTGACAACCCTGAATTGAAGGGGCACTCTAAGGGCCCCTTCTCCTTCCACTAAAACTACTGGCATCTTTTCCCTCTTATCATTTGAGACTTTTAGAGGATCCATAACACACACTAGAGCTCTCCTTAACACTTGAAACACCCTCTTGGTGGCACTGAGGCCGAAATAGCATACTGGTAAACTCATCAGGACATCTAAGGTGACACTGGCAGCAGTGAGCATTTGGCCCTGGCATGGGGTGACCTGCACTTGGGAAGAGATCAAGCAGTTCCAACAATCAATTTAAGGGTGCACAGAGTACTCCTGTCCATCCACCCACCCAGTACCACCAAGCTTTCTACTGGTCCTTTTGCTCTGGGGAAGCAGAGGGGACCAATTTCCCACAGTAATACCTTAATTTTCTGGAGGTTTTACACTCTGAGTCTGGACAGCAACTGGACATCAGATCTTCAGCACACCTATGATGTCATTATTTCAGGGACACTTAGTTGAGTGACCCAGTTTCCCGGAGGGGTAGCCTTTTCAGCAGTCTCTACCACTTCAACTCTGGGCTGCTTGGAACTCAATATACATGAAACACTACATGCACTGGAATCTCCAGGCATCTGCAGCACTGACACAAACCATCTGCACCTAATAGGCTTCCTGTTCTCTCTCCTTATAGAATATGGTGCCTCCCCTTTTATACTGTAAAGCCCCCAAATAACAAAGACACAGTAAAGACATTCGTATTCATATAAATGTGGGTTTGGAGTAACAGGATTACTCAACCACAGCATTTGGAGTAGTGGTTACACTTATACCTAGAAACAGATAGGAAGGCATGCTGAGTGATGCACCAAAACGTTTACTGTAGAAACCATAAGGCCACTCCATGATAAATCCAACATTAGCTTACGAAGCACAGCTAGCTCAAGACTAACCCTAACCTGCAAGTACAGTGGGCAACAAGGTCAAAGAACGTGGTCTTGCTATAACATTTTCAAATACATGGGCAGCAACAACCTGCAATTTTCAACCACACAGAGGCAGCAATGAGCTGCAGCAAAGCTGCACATTTTCAGAGAACAGATTTTCACTTGCATCCAGAACTAGCTTTTAAAAATCATGGGACACACGTACCTACCCTCATCAAGTGGCGCACTCACATGAATTTATCATGGTGACACTAGCATATGAATCTACGAAAGTAAGCAGGGAACATTTTAAATGCATGGGACTAGTGAACACAGTATTCGGCTGCTACACAAGATTGTTTATGTATAGCAGTCACTTGTTACACATCTGATTTCATCCAAAAGTGGTAATTCATTTGCATCACATAAGGTTATCTGCAAAATCTTATATATAGGATAATACATATGCAGATGTGTATTATGAGTTGTTTTCACACACCAAGGTGTGTGATGCCACTTGTACCCCGAGAGCAAAGCTTGAGTGGTTTAGAAAGGCATCACACACTGAGGGTATATGAAAAAAATGAAAGATACACACCTGCATATGTTTTATTTCATATAACTTACTGGTTTACAGTGTTTATCAACACTTCAAGAGTACATTTCATTGAAAAGTACAGAAGAAGTAGCTTATATGTTAATATGCATTAATTCAAACAAGCAGTAAAGAGTGTATCAACACTGCAAAGCATTGTTTTGTTTTAGTGGTAGACTGACGTGGGAATTACAGGTCTTTTTCTTTTTATGACTTTAGAACGAATGACAGCTTTGATAGGAAGAACGAGTGGCTGGAGACGTGTGAGTGGCTGCAGTTAAGGTAAAGTGCCCCGCTGTCTCAAGTGCAAGGGGGTAGAGATTGTATCTTTTTTTTTTTTTTATTTTATTTAGTTGTTTAACCAGGTATAGCACACTAAGCTGAAAGCTTTTTTACAGGAGCGACCTGGGAGCACAAGGAGGTTAAGTTACTTGCTCAGGGTCACACAGTATGCAAGTGGAAGCTGTGGGATTCAAACCCAGTTCTGGTCTGCTGGATGTCACCAGATTTGCAGCTCAGAGCCTTAGACCACTGTGCTATACCGTATCTAGTTTGTTTGTTTAAAAGAATACTACAGCTGGGCAAGCCTTGATTTTTTGAAGAAGAGCCAAGCCAGAGCTGAGCCAAGGCTCTGGCTTGGCTTTTAGAGCCAATCATGAACCGAGCTGAAGGTTATTGGAAATTATACCACAAGTATCTAGATTTAGCCAATCATAACACAGGAAACCTGGCATTTCTTCTCCCACAAACTACTACTACCTACAGTCCCGAGTCCCACAGTAGATTATCCATATTCAGCCATGCCTGCAGTAGGTTATTCACCCATTAACCGTGCCCATAAGTAGGTTATTCATCTCTAGCAATGCCTTCAGTAGGTTATTCACATTCCCCTCCTCTGCTGTCCACACCATGTGTCCGTTCACAGTGGCGCTCCCCCAATGTTCTTACATGACTCTTGTACACTGCACCTAAGTGCACTATTTCTGTTTCCCATTTTATTTAAATTATGTGTATTCTGCAAAGAAGACAGACCCTGGAGACTGAAGTCGACCAATGAGTGAGGAACAGATTTCTTGTTGAGGTGAGCCGGCAATGGGGAAGGGGAGACAGAAAGGAAGCTTTTTGCATTGGGGACTGAGCGAGTCAGAAACTCTACCAAATCAGAAGCGTGTTATTTTTTTTTTATTTATTAGAATATTTAACATATTCTGTACCTCAAGCAGAGTTTTACAGGACAAAAACAGACTTTGAAAAGTAAAGCTGTGACTCTGGGCATGCATACTACCACCTGCAGTAGAATGTGCATGTCCAGAGTCATGGCTTTACTTTTCAAAGCCTGATTTCAACATGTAACAGCTCTCATTTTTCACTAGGTGTTACATATGAACATACAAAATTTGCCAGCAGATAAAGGCCTAGAGGTCTATCAAGTCTGCTCAAATGTGCAGCTAGCACCTCTAATTCTGCAGCTGCCCCTCCCTTCCACCCTTCCCCTTCATTAACCCTCCCCCTTGTCCTGTCCCATCCCCTTTTGAAGCAGTCCACTGTTCTACTGGATACCACTTCTGCAGGTAACGCATTCCACCCAGCCACCACCCTCTCTGTAAAAAAGTGTCTCCTCATCTCCCTCCTGAACCTTCCTCCCTCCCTCTAGTCTCATATCATGGCCCCTGGTGTCCCTCCCCTCCCTTACTTTGAACAGCCCCTCTGTACCCGTCTTGTTGATTCCTTTCATGTATTTAAAGGTTTCAATCATGTCCCCCCTGTCCCTCCTGTCCTCCAGTGAGTACATGTTCAAATCCCTCAACTTCCTCTCGTATGATAAGTCCCCCGCCTTGATCATCTTTGTCGCCCTGCAGCTGCACCCCCCTCAGGAATTTAATGTCCCTCTTCGGATAAAGGGCACCAGTACTGCACGCAGTACTCCAGGTGCGGCTCCAATAATGACCTATACAGTGGCAGAATTACCTCCCCTCCTCGAGGATATACCCTGTAATACAAACCCAGCATTTTGTTGACTCTTGCAGCTGCCTTCCTACATTGTGCCGAGTTGTTCATTGACCCTGTAATGAGCACCTCCAGATCCTTTTCCTCCTCTGTCAGGGCTAGCTGCACTCCCCCCAGCTGGTAACTCCTCCTTGGGTTCTTCATCCCAAAATGCAGCACCTTGCACTTTTTGGCATTAAACCCCAGTTGCTAGATGTCTGACCAGGTTTCAAGCTTTACCAGATCATCCTGCAACCCCTGCCATCCCCCTAGGTCATCCACCACTACTCCCACCCTAGTATCACCAGCAAACAGACTGATCTTGCTCTTGATGTCCCATGATATGTCTGTAATGAATATCCCAAACAACACTGGTCCCAACACCGAGCCCTGTGGAACACTGCTCGTCACTACCCTTGGGTGTGTGAGCTCCCCACTCACCACCACCCTCTGTTGCCTTCCCTGAGCCAGTTTACTACCCATCTCACCAGCTTTGCAACCGCCCTGTGCCTACTAACTACTTCCCAGCCTTCCATGCGGCACTGAGTGAATGCCTTACTGAGGTCCAGATGCAGGACATCCACTGTATGGCCCCTGTCCAGTTGCCTAGTTACCCAGTCATAGAACTCCACCAGGTTGGTTTGGCAGGATCTGCCCGTGTAAAGCCATGCTGTCTGCTGTCCTGTAGTCCTTTGGCCTCTGGGAGGCCACAGCCTCTCCTTCAGGATAGTCTCCATTAGCTTACCCACGATGGATGTGAGGCTCACTGGTCTGTAGTCTCCCGGTTCATCCTTGGGGCCACTATTGTGGAGGGGCACCACATGAGCCATCCTCCAGTCCTGAGGTACACATCCCGAATGTAGTGAGGCATTAAATAGGTCTGCCAAAGGTCCTGCAAGGACCTCTGCTAGCTCCTGCAGTACCCTGGGGTGGATGCCATCTGGGCCTGGCGCCTTGTCCACCCTCAGTGCCTTCAAACCCTCCCGAACTCTGCCCTCCATGATTTCCCCATCTGTCACCCCTTCCCCCCGTTTCTGCCATTTCTCCCCTTGGGTGTCACCCCCCTCTTCTCTCTTTAGTAAATATTGAGCAGAAGTACTCATTTAGTGCTTCTGCCTTATCGCACCCTGCTTCCACCCAACCCCCCTCCTTCCTAATCCTTACTATGTGGTCCTTACAGCTCCTTTTCTCCCTGATGTACCTAAAGAAGTCCTTCTCCCCTTCTTAATGCCTTGTGCCAGCCTGAGTTCTGTAGATGCTTTGGCTCCCCTTTCTGCCCTTGTCACCTCCTTCGATTCTGTCAAGTACTCCTCCCTGACCTCCCCACTCCCTGTTTTCTTGTGCTTCCTAAAGGCAGCTCTTTATCTCCTTACCTTTTCCATGACCTCCTTGCTCAACCAGCTTGGTTTCTTAACCCTAGCCTTCTTGCTCTGGGCCTTGCAGCAGGTTTTGGTTGCCTCCACTATCCCCAGCTTTATGAGCTCCCACCTCTGGTTAGTGTTCATACTAGACTGAATTCTAGCCAGGTACCCTTTTACCACTTCCCCCATCCTCCCAAAGTCAGCCCTCTTGAAGTCCAGCACTCTTGTGCCTGATTCCACTCCTTCCTTGCCCATATCTAATGTATGACCATACGATTGGTGGTCACTCCCCTGACAGCAGTTCCTCCACTGTAAGTTCTCTCTACAAATCCTCATTTGCCAGCAGAAGGTCAAAGGTATTTCCTAACAGCTTGGTTCACTGACCATTTGCAGCAGTAAGCTGTCCTGGAAGGCATCCAGCAGTACCTGTTCCTTCTGTTCCTGGTTGTTGGGCACTCCAGTCCATCCTGGCATGTTGAAGTCCCCACAATCACCACACTACCCTTCTCGCAGGTCCTCCTGATCTGTTCTGCTAGTTCCTTGTCTAACTCCTCCATCTGAGATGGTGGCCTGTACACCACTCCCATTCTAAGAATCCTATTCTTGGAATCCTGGATTTGCATCCAAAGTGACACCACATGAGCCATCCTCCAGTCCTGAGGTACACATCCCGAATGTAGTGAGGCATTAAATAGGTTTGCCAAAGGTCCTGCAAGGACCTCTGCCAGCTCCTTCAGTACCCTGGGGTGGATGCCATCTGGGTCTGGTGCCTTGTTCGATGTAACTCCTGGTGGTATGATAGTAATACCAGTCATTCTGTAGGAGTACACTTGCAATAACTGGCTTCTGTGGTGATTAAACGCCTCAACTTCACCTCAGCTTTTAGTCATCCACAGAAGCCGATTATTGCTTCGTATACTTCTACAAGATGAATGTTATAACTTAAATACAAAAACTTTCTTATTTTTATACTGCAGTAAATTTATTTTCTAAAATATATTTTACATATTTCAGAAAATGCTTCTAATTAAAAAAATCTGTTTTAAAGTATCTGAGACAAAATAACTCACTTGAGATGCATTCTAGGATGTCCACAATATCTTTTCCGTATAAAAAATATATGATAATTTTTTTGGCCTACTAACAAGCACCAATGCAAGGTTTCACTTAATTCCTTCCTGCCCACACTCAGCAACATTGGTTTTTACTGAGTCACACTACAAAAACTTTCCTAACTGATGCATTGCATCACGACATGCAGAGTCCAACCACTGACCTACGACCGTCAACACCTTCAAGACCCCCCCCCAGCAGTCACAAACTCACAACAATTCACAATTTGTTTTTATATACAGGTGATCCCAGTTATAAAAAAACAAACTTAATGTGAGAGAGCGAGATGAGAGCAAACGGCCTAGCAAGGCAAGTCAAAGGCAGTGCAGCAAAAGTAAGCAATGCCAAGGGCAGAGCAGACCTGGCAGAGTAGGCAGCCTGGTGGACAGAGGGGAATGGGAAAAGCAGATCAGCACTGAGTAAGCATGGAGAGTTGGACACTAGAGTATGGAGTGAGAACTCATAGTGGAGGACAAGGTGTTGCTGTTTGTTAGACTGGACAAAGCAGCAAGAGGAGCATGGGCACACTCACTACACATCTCTGTGCACTGCCACACGTGGTCAGCATTCAGCAGCTCTGATTGCTGCCAACTGGACACTCAGTAGGCTGGCTGGCTACCACTTAAACTGCTGTGATAATAGAGTGGTTATTGTTGCTGCACACCATTCCCACAGCACCTTCTCCTCTCTCCACTCAGTCTGTCCTCTAAAGTACACTTCGAGTACTGTACTTAGGTGCAGATATTGGTTTGCTGACAGACTCTGTCCACATTCTTTTTTTGTGGCCCCCAAATCTGCAGGCAGATACTTCAGATCACTGACCAGATCCATCATCTGAGACAGTCCAACACACACTAGGCCTTGCTTGACCAGTAGACTGGGATGACTCCACTCTCACTAATGCCAAGATGGGGATTTATCTATGGGTCATCATGCAACAGCAAAAAAAAAGAGGAAAAACCATTCATGCTTGATAAGGAAAGATAAAGAGATGGTCAACTGAACTGGGAGCATGTGAGCAAAATGAACATACTGTGCAGCACCATGCTCTTTCACTGTTCCCTCCCTTTTACTGGCTGTACGCAGGCCCCGGCCCTGGCTGCTCCTTGGATATACTCGCAGCTGCTCCTCGACCTTCACCACCTTGCTAAAGGCCCCCCGGCTCCTTGCTTGGAGTACTCCACGTGACGTCAGACCCCAACATTGTGGAGACTGGGTGAATATTTTTATTTATGCAGTCAAAACCAAGAAACCGCACTGCTGCCGGCTCGTCCTCATTCTCCTGCTGATCTGACTGCACTTTTTTCATCCGCAGGACGCAAGGATTTGATTTTGTGGCTGTGCAGTGGAGCTCAGCTAGAGGCCGGGAAGGAGTGCTGGGAGCACGGGCTCTCATTCTGACATTCTGTGCATGTGCGTACCAGTTTAGCGGGTCTGGCTGGGGGTGTGTAGGTCAGCGGGTTTAAAAAAGCTGTCAAAATTGGGTTGGACCTGCAAAATGCGGGTCACTTGGGGAGTATGATTTCACGCCACACAAATTGATACAATACTGTATTTTTTACATTTAATCATCTATCGGCTCGGCTCATGGCTCACATGTCAGGCATGGTGGAGAGCCAAGCCGAGTCAGGTCTCTGTTTCGAGCTTGGCACAAGCCTGTACTGGCTCACCCAGGTTTAAAGAATACTGACCGACAGATGGTAGTTTTTGTCTGAAAAGAGCATTTATATGACTTGTAGATACTTCACAAACTGTTTTAAACTCGAGAAATTAAAATGTAAAAGAAAGACCATTTAGGTGATATCAGCTGGGTACCCAGTTATTATGGAGCTCCGTAATAACGGGGTAGATGGTTGATATCGTTCTTGTACATGGCTTGCAGGTTGATAAACACTGCAACTAGTAATTATATATCCTTTACTGTTACTTGGATCAGGATTTGTTCCACAGCAGGTGTTGCACAAATGTAACATTCTGAATAAAAATGTCCTTGGAAATCAGATTTACAGACACAAAAATGTGAGCACAAACTCATGATTTTAGGTGTAATAAACTCAGGGAGCATGGAGAAATGGGCCCAGGACTAGGTTATGCAGCCATTTTTAATTCACCTGACAACAGATGGACAACATATGACGGAAGCCCCAACATGACTACTGGCATATGTGCCTGGACTACAGCTTGCATGGCACCAAGACGTACTTCCGGATAAATGTTACTACACTCCTCCCCTTTAGAAAGAAGTAGCCTAACAGTAACATTTGTCTAACTGCAGAACCAAAGCCAGGCTAGGTTGTTCAGAACCCCAGAAAAAACTATAAATTGGATGGAAAGTTTTGGTTTCTGTTTACTGTAAACAAGTCCATTTAGTGCCGGTAAAAGGTGAGAGATTGACAGTACTGGAGACTGAAGCCCTCTGTTTAAGGACAGGACCATGTACAGAGCAACGCAAGGACAGTGCAGGCTTCCCCATTCTTTGATAGATTAGTGCTGTTGAAAGGTAGGGAGCTGCAAGCACAGGATACTAAAGCCCTCTGTGTATCCATAGGCTGGGTTGGAATCTGTGGTAGGGTGGACAAGCTAGTATCTAGGACATTAGAAGGGACGCACACCTTGTGTGCCGCCAGAGTGATGCAGTCTACACCATCCTGCTAATGGACAGCAAAGGGGTACATCTGTGGCCACTGTGACAAGCCTTACACTCAGGGGGTACAGTGCATGATTTGAGCGGCAGAAGGAGGCACCACAGGGGCAAAGGGACAGACCAGGTACTGAGTGGGAAGGTAACTAAAAGCTGCTCAACATTATTATGAAATTGATGCAGGTGAATGGTGAGGGACTGACACCCACATAGTCTGAAAAACTCTTGGTACAGAGTGAGCCAGTACACTACAGGTTTCCCAACACTGTGATAAAATTGGTGCTAATAGAAGGTGAGGAACTGACAGCACTGTAATTTGAAAATCTGTTTATCAAAATGCCAGGTACACTGTAAACAGGTATGGTGCAGGCTTCCCCACACTGTGATGTAGTCAGTAGTGGAGAAAGGTGAGAGACTGGCAGCATCGGAGTGGAGGTGAGCAAGCCAGGAACTTTTCACCTAGAGCCAAGGCAGAGCCAAGTCAGGGATCTTGCGTGACTCTGTGAGCTAAAACCCAAACAGAGCCCTCGCTACTGCAAACTGTTCTCTGCACAGGAGCTGAACATTTCAGACACTACACTAACTGCTCGGGCTGACAAAAATGTTGACTTTGTCCATAACTGGCTGAGCTTGACCTTGACCTGATGGAGGTTGAGCAGAGCTGAGCCAGGCTCGTGTCTGCTCGGGCTTGCCCACCTCTACACTGGAGACAGGAAGCCTCTGTTTATCCATGTGGCCTGATATGGTATACTGATACTGCAGTGACTCCCCAAATGTGAAGACCATCACAGCAACAGGATTTAGGCAAAATCTGCACGTCGCTGTGATGGTCTCTGCAAGTCCCCGAGACTGCCTTGCAGGGTGTATCGCCCCTCCCCCCGGTCCAACTCCGAACTCAGAGTTAGAATCCTAGAGACTGAGGTGTGTGGGGGCAGAGCCCCCCACATGGGGGTTCAGGGGCGCAGACCCCCGCTAGAAAAATGAAGGCATCTCTGACACTGCATTGCCGACACTCAGCACTGTGGCTGTCGCTGTTGGGGATGTCTCCGTGGGAGATGTTGTGGCGGCATGGTAAAACCACCAGATGTGGAATGAAGACCAGTAACTTCAGAGTGATTTTGCACACCAGCTAGCATGGACAGTTATGGGGGTAACTGCATAAGCCCAGGGAAACTTGCACTATTCCCTGGACTAATAAATTAATGTTAAAAGTGATCTCTGGTGGAGGAGTTTTTGTCACAATTATTCTTATCTCAGTAAAATGCAATCACTACTGTATACTGAGAGCACATTTCTTATTATAGTGCCCTGCATAGTACACACAAATTGGTTTCTGAGGAGTGTCTGAAAAACACAATAGGTGCTGCACTGGAGTCACAATGTTTATTACAGTGACCTGCACAATAGTCACCATAATGATGAAAACGTTGCCCTCTCCCCCATACAGTGTATACACATTGCAGTCACAAGACCAGCCTCATTGGCACAAACCACACCCTGTTTTTATTGTATCATTTTTATCCCTTGGATGTCCTAGCTGCCTGCCATTGGCCACATCTGACTCCATCTCCTGCTCTAACGCAGTCTGACTGGTGCCCATTTCATCTATCAGCAGCTTGTTGTGGCACCCTTGAGGTTCCCTACCCCAACAGTAGGGAGCACTCCCTCCATGGCCAGAATGCAGTTAGCACTGGGGCTTGTGGGGCCTGCAAGGCGGGCCATGGAGTATGTGTAGGAGAAGGGGGACCCTGTCTGTGTCATCCCACATGCAAGGGCAAACAGTTTGGATCCCCGGCACTGCAGTCCTGCCCACACGCAATGCCTGATACTACTCTTGCCATGCTAGAGCAGTGAGTGGCAGGGCCAAGACACTATATGATTACTATTAGGGCATGGTGATTTTTTTTTTCCTGAACAAAAATCAAGTGAAATTTTATTAAAATCACTCAGTGAAATTCTACTTCAATCAAGAAAATTCTATTTTCACTTAAAGAGCAGCTGACACCTGCAGGGGAACTTTGGAAAACATAACTTGTCGGCACAAATCAGATTACATTTCACATTTGTGCGGCCTTTCTTCCCCCCTTTACCACTGAGGTCATATGGATGAAAACAGGATCTCTGTTCCTTGGCAGTTCACCGGTTGCTATTGCCTATTCCCAGCCTGATGTCATTTTACTATAGTATGCTTGAGACATCCCAGTTATTTCCATGGCAACAGAATGTTACATCACAAAAGAGGAGTATGACTTCAAGATGGGAATGAAGTGTAGGGGCAGCTGTACCCCAAGGAGTAAAGGTTCAGTTTTAATGCATATTTCCTCAGTAATAAATAAGGCGGAGAATGAAGCTGCAGGAGCTATATGAAGTACAGTTTGAATGGTGTCTAGATACAGTAATATGTTTTCCAGAGTTTTCCCAGAAGCCTCAGCAGCTCTTTAATAGATAATATTGTGAAGAAGGGAAGGATTTAACTATTTTCTCACACTAGCAAAATCACAGGACACTTGTCAGTTTTTAAACAAAATTGCTGTTTTAGTGCGAAACGGCCTTCAATCACAAGCAGCCATTTTCATGCATAAACGGGAATTTTGCTTGCCAGTGGGGATTTTCATTTAATATTTTTACTAAAGAAACAGGGATCACTGCACAGTTCTATCACTTTTGCTATAATGCTCGAGCCAGTTTCATCTTGCTCATGTAGTTACCTACCATATCCACGCCTGCACAAAGCCAGCCATAGGAAGTGCTGCCACAGCTGAGCAAATCAAGTTCTTCCCCCTAAAATCTGAAGGACCTGGCTCTACAGCACTCCTCAGATACCACCAGTCCAGGAATGGGACTCGGGTTTGAGACGTGAATCCAGGTCTTCTGCATGGTTGTGCAACATGCTACCCCCAATGCCCCCTTCTGGTCCTCAATCTCAGCCTTAACCAGTAGTCACATAACAACTATGAGGGATGGGAAGGGCTGAGCTCAAAAGCTTCGGCTTTTATTTTTGTTTTCCTTAGCCTAGTGCTCCCCCATTGCCCCTCCTGCCTTACAGCAACGGGGGAGACATGGTATTTACAGTTTTCTCCCCTTGTTCTCTGGACCCCAGTATGTGGTCGCACATGCTCATGGAGGCGCGCATGCAACCTGTGGCTCCAGTGACGGCCCCATCTTCCCTCCCGGCCTAGCGCCTAGGTTCTCCCAGCCTGGCACTGCCACCTAGTCTCCACTGGGTGGCAGCCAAGAGTCGGGGAAACCTCTCATTCCTCCCTGAGGAGGAAAGCTACCTGATGGCTACTCAATCCTGACTACTCGCCCTCCCCCCCCCCCGGCCAACCTCTGGTGTCCCGAGCTCGCTTCCAAACCTGGATCGCAGGCATGGTGCAAGGTGTGGTGTCCAGCGTCTCAATCCTCTGTGCCACTGGGCTGGCTAAAAGCTTCAGTTTTTACATGAAAAACTTCTACACTACAATAAGTGCCAGCTACTGTATGTGTGTACACACCCAAAAAGTGCTTTGTTAATGGTTAGTTGTGGGGAGGAGGGGGGAGGGGCGTGAACTGAAACCTTTCATCAAACTTCTTCTCCTGTTCTTAGTCATGTGGGAGCTGTTTATGGCTCATTGAAACCTTATGTTACTGTATCTATCTTTGAAAGTTTTTTTTCAACATTTGCTTTTTAAATGTAATTCAAGAGAAATACAATTTATTGCTGATTTCACACAAAACCCTGCCAAAAAGCACAGATAGCAATGGATTTGGGTAGCAGCAGACATCTGATCTGAATTTGTGGAGGATAATTAGCAGATCAGATGTCCGTGAGAAGTGGATAATTTCCCTTATCCGCTACAGTTTGTTTAGATGAATACTTTGTTGCCGGTACATCTTTTATTTTTCAGCCTTCAGACAGATCATTTTTAAAAGAGCTAGGAAGGGAAAAGCAGTGTTTCTTTACAGCCCAATTAGCTGCAGTAGCTCTTGTGATGGTGATATAGTATATACATTAAACAAAAGCTCGAAGCTATGCTTCATAATACAAATTCCATGGTACACAATGGAACGTGGTTTGGTTACCCATAAGTGCTATTTTTAACACAGGACTATAGTGCAAAGATCTCTTTCAGGCACAGTATTCTATCTTTCAATTCTATCTTTTAATTATGTCTTTGCAAGGGGGAAAACTTGACTTTCTAATATGCATTAAAATTGACTGTGCAATGCTTGAAATGGCAACGTCTTAGTACCTTTATTTCGGCCACAATGGTGGGTGATGTTGGATTGGTTTTTTCCTGGTCCATCTGAATGTTATTCACAACACTGGTATCAGACATCTGAAAACTGTTGATAGGTACCAGGACAACTGCACCATCCCCCTCTCCCTACCCTTACCCAGTTTCATGTCAAAAAGGTGCATAAAACCCCAAAACAGCAAATACAAAAACCGTGACTGAAAAATAACGCGCGCACAAACAGTGAGTACACATAACAGCAATCTCTCTCTCTAATAGCAAAAACAGTGCCAAAAATTACTTTCTGTGAGGAGTTTTGTCCCCACTCCCCCTACTATATATAACTATCTTCGGGTAAGTTGCAACTTGGGGATGGGGAGAAACTCAGGAGAGGGGATATTCTCCAAAGGGACACAACTCAGGGAGGGGAGAAAGTTGGGGTTCTATGTGATAACGGTGATTACGGAAAGACGGTGCATGCATTAGAATGAGTGTACATCGGTGAAAATCAATTTCACCGATGTACACTCATCAGTGCTGAACCAACAGGACACCAAAAGCATAGTTTTTTTTTGGTTTTTGTGGGGGGCTGTGCCCCCTGCACCCCTCTACTAAAGGATTCTCAACTCCAGGGGGGTACATATCAGGGTGTAAAAACAAACAAAAAAACTAAATTCCGGACTGGTGCAAAAATATCAACGTGCCCAGCATTGAACCCAGCACTCTCCCAACCTTAGCCTGCCATGAACCCATCATGCCACACGGCCAGCTCAGCAGCCCACCACCGTGCTACACCTTACAAACCCTTCCTCCCCTTCTGCCTGTCACACGGTATGCTTACTCCCCTCCGCCATGTGTACATATAGTGACAGGATGTCGCTAAAGCTGTATTCGTCACCCCCATCCAGTAGCCCTGTGAACAGGCACCCCTGTTGAGTTGCCCTTTTTGTAAGCACTCAATAGCAGATGCCATTATCACAGGATAATGAAAGTTGGGGGGGGGGATTTCACATTCCAGCTCTGGGGGTGACAGAACTGGGGCGGTGGAGGGAGACACGAAGCCCAGAACAGCAGTTAAAAATTTAAAAAAACAATGAAAAAAAAACCCCACCAGGAACAGCCAATCAATCAATCAAAATCTTTATTTATCCAGGCGAACATCATTGAGCAGCAACATCAACAGCCAGCCTCGAGCCCCAGTCTGGCAAATCTATCAGACACATAGCCGATGACTGTAACTGCTAGGCTATGCTAGCAGCTCAACAGCTCAGCACACAGCAGCCAGTTTCACTACTGAGCATCACTGTGTTGCTGAACTCCCTTACTGAAACAAAATATTCGCTATAAAAACCATGTCTCTAAAAAGACATTTGCTCTCTTGCATTCGCTGTAATTGACTCGCCCAAATTGATCCTCTTTTTTAACATGATACCCCTTTACCCCCTCTGCCATGCCCTTAAAGAGCTGTTTAGTACAAGATGAGTCTGGAAATGAAAAAGATACATGTGGGAAGGGAGCAGAGTGAGGAATGACTGGGAATTGGTGAGGTGGTGGCCACATAACATGGCCACCTGGTTAGGATGACAGAGGTTTTTGAGGTAGGGGTTGCAGTTTTTAAATTAATTCCTGAATAACTACCCCAGAATAACAAAAACACACTTGGTATTTAGATCTGAGTATGCCATCATTCAGGGTATTTGGGAATTAATATTCTTTACTTGCACACCCCAGAGGTAATCAGTTTTTGGATTTGTAAGATGGTGCTGAAGGACATAATCTTGTTCCTGTTGGCAGTGAGAATGAAGTGGTTCTCATTTTGCCCATCTTCCATTGATACGTCATGGGGTCATGTTGTCGCATACAATAACAGTGTAGCACTATACTGCGCTGTTTAAACAGCGGCCAAAAACAGATACAGTGAAATACTTGTTCTCTTCGGGGTGCACTGGCCCCCGCACCCCCCATTATGAGGGGCTGTGCCCTCGAACCCTCCCTTTAAGAAAACCTCCTCCGGGAGGCTTATGCTTACTTTGCTATACAGTTTTGCCCTGTGGCATTGTCAGCCCGACATTTTAATCCGGTACACCTGATAAACATGGATGTTGTGCTGAAAAAAGGAAACCAGGGAATAGTCCTAGCTGTGATCCCACTACTTTCCCTGTCTTGTGTGAGGACTGTTCTATGGTTTCCTTTTTTGAGCACAACATCCATGTTTATCAGATCTTACCAATACCATCATTAATAGGCAAAGACAAAAGGGGTCAAGTTTTCAAAGGTTTTGTGCTCGATATTTGTGGCATTTGGCAACAAAATTCCCTTTTTACTATAATAAAATAAAGGAGCATTGTGACTGGTGGACCCACAATATAAAGGGTTCGGTCAATGGCTGAAAATCATCATATATAGTATATTAAAACTATTTAAATTTCAAATAAAAAAAACATTTTTAGAAAATACAATCATTTTTGTTTAATAGCATGAGGCACTGCAAGTTTGGGGTTTGGTTACCTCCGTTACTCTAATCCAGCTGGAACCAGGCACTTGGCTTTACCTTGTGTCTTATGACTCCCTAGGGTTAGATTAACCGATGGTAACCCCAACCCCGATCATGCCTTAATGCTTAAATGTTCTTTATTGGCATGCCTCATCACATACCATCTTTACAGTCATACTCAATAGATTTTGATTCATTTCTCATTTCATAATGGCTCATTTCAGGAACAAATCTCCTGCCTCACCCAGTTCAAGCCTCATTGGAATTCTTTTTCTGTAGCAGGGTCTTTTCCAACTCTGTATTACCTTAAATGTCTTCAGTATTCCATGAGCTTTCACGAAAAAGAGTGAATTAACCTGAGAGTGATAAGTACAACTCATAGTATCCGTTTATTATGAAAAGCATTTTCTGCAGTCTCTCAATGTACACAAACTTCTTTGGGGCTCAGTTCTCAGTTGCAGTTGCATGCAGGCCAAGATTGGCACTTTGCTTCTATGTCATTGTGCCACCTTCTGATTACACTACGCACATCTAATTACCTGCTAGCAGCTGTCAGGCCCCCACTTTGTCCTTCTACCATGTACTCCCTGGTGTTCCATGGCACTGCCTCACACATTCTATCCACCTTCAAAGCATTCACTGGTGTCTCATGACACTGCCTCACCCCCTGCCATGTTCCAAGCACTCCATGTTGTCTAGAGTCAATCTGCTATCACCCACTTCCGTCTCCCTTTGCATAATCCAGGTCCCTCCATACAGATGCAGCCCCCTGTCATCTGATGCAATGCCTATCACCCAGTTCAGCTCCCAGATACATGCGCATGTCTCTCTGTTGTTGCTGACGAATCTGCCTCCAGGTACAATACAGTCTACCCTCTGGCTATTGAGCCAGTCTTTCCCTGGTTACTGATGTAATATCCCCCCCAGGTACCAATGCAATCTTCCATCAGTTCGCAATGCAGTATTTCTCTACCTACTGATACAACTTTCCCATAGTTTCAGATGCTCTTTCTGATGTTCCCTTTTCTCAGTTGCTGAGGTAGTCTCCTACCAGTTACTGATGAATCTGTCCCAGTTACCAATGCCATCTCCCACCTGTTACATATGCAACCTCCCCCATTACCGGTGCAGTTAGCTCCGGTAACGTACGCAATCTCCCCCTCTGAGTTACTTTTGCAGTCAGTCCAGTTACTGATGGATCTGCCTGAAGTTACCAATGCAATGTCCACTAGTTACTTATGCAGTCTCCCCCAGATACTGATGACTCTACCTTCAGGTATTGATGGAATCTCCCTCACTTACCAACAATTTAGAAAATGGGCTTAAAAATCCCTGGGCTCTGATTGGCTGATACCCTTGGTAAGCTGGGCATGTATCAGACAACAGACCCCAGGCTACAACGTGCCAATGCCAACTGACCGCATAACCACAGTCAGTCTGCTGCCATTATTTCCCTCTCGCTTACCGAGCGAGTTGGCGGCCACAAAACCCCTACCTTCCTGAATCTGGCTTAGGGAGTGAGACAGGAATATCTACTGTCTTTGAGAGCAGCAGGGGCATTTTCTGTTTCCTGTACCACAGTGAAAGAGTGCAAATGCAGCACCGTGGTTTACCTTACTTCCACCTTCAAACTGATGGCGAGAGGGTGTGAAAGAACAAACTGCCTTTTTCCCCCCTTAAAACTACTACTCTTGCCCCACCACCACAAACAATTAATTTGTATACCTCAGCCCTGGTCAGTCTACACTTAAAATCCAGCAGCAGTACATTTCAAATCGTGCTCACAATCCATGTAACAGGTAAAAAAAAACGCTGACAGCAGCTCCGGGAAGGGAGAGGGTAACTGACACTATGCTGTGTCACTGCTTACTATTCACACCAAACTCCAGGTCCACTGCTGCCAGGTAGTTCGTGGCACCTTCGTTAAGCCCCATAACACGCCACTGCCAAAGCACTCCAACATGGAGACCCACTCAAGGGGAAAATGGAGCACAGCTTGTTGGGGGATGACTCGGGTTATGCAGCAAAACAAAATTAATTGTCTCTGTGTGTGTGTTTCTGTTGTGGCACAAGGGATGACAAGCACAGTTTAAAAAATGGAGCTCCATCAACAAGGATGAAAAAGAAAAAACGTAGCACAGCTTGGGGAAGGGTGTTGGGGTGACAGGAAAAAAATACAATTGATGGCCTCAAAGGCTGTGTTAGGTGGAGGAACTATTTTATCACAAAATTTACTTTAAATGACTTTTTCATTAATATTTTTTATTAAACTTATTTATTTTTACAGTGCCATTTTCTAAGCACAATAATACCCTCCAGGGTGGGCGGTGTTGTGCTAGACCGGACCTTCCAGGGGCTAAAAGGCCCTCCGCCTGCGGCGTCAGGCCTCATTACACCCCTGGGTGGTCCGGTACAGCACAATACCGCCCACCCTGTCAGGTATTATTGCTTACATAATATCCTCCCCAGATACTGCAGTACTCTCCCCCAGGTACTGATGACTCTACCTTCAGGTATCAATGGAAATTCCCTTACTTACCAACAATATAATATCCTCCCCAGATACTTCAGCACTCTCCCCCAGGTACTGATGAACATGCCCACAGTAACAGATGCAGTTTCCACAATTATAAATGCAGTCTCTTCCTGTTATGAATGCAATCTCTCCCCATGACTAATTCAATTTTTCCAATTACAGATGCATTTTATCCTCCCCACTTTTTGACGCAGTCTTCACTCATGACAGATACAGTGTCATCCAGTTATAACTGCTATCTCTCCTGCTACCAATAGGATCTTTCCTTATTATAGAAGTAAAGTCTCCTAGTCAGAAAAGCAATCTTTTCCCCAGTAAGTGCTTAAATCCAGCTACTGAAGCAATCTCCCCCACTTACTGATGCATCTTCCCCAGTTACCAGTGCAGTCTCTCCCATTATTAATATATCATATATCTCCCTCACATACACTGATAAAATCTCCCCTAGTTAACAATGCTGTATTTTCCACCCACAGTTACTGATGGAGTCTCCCCCTATGTGGCATCAATGGAGTCCAGTAGTTACCCTTCCTTCTCAGTACATTACTATCCTGCAGCCCTCTCCATGGTATGGTTGCAAGTAGCTGTCAGTGAGTTAAGCAGGTTCAGTTTTAGGGAGACCACTACAATCTGTGACCCATGTTCCAAGGGCTACGATGCTACATGCATGGCCCAGCGGCCAACAATATTGCAGTCTCCAGCTCCTTTCCCAGGCACCTGGGAATGACTTTGTGGGAACCTGGGAAGAATGTGTGACCCCACTGAGTACTGATTGATGGCACCATTAACTTACTGCTGACACAAAGTGATCTTTGCATCCACTTTGCACCTGAGCTCATGACTGTGAATTGGGCCTCCCTCTGCACCCCTCACTCTTCAAGTCTAGCCGGATCTGAAGTACAGAATAAAACTGAACTTCCCCTTTAAAAAAAGGTTCAAGTGATCTAAGAGGCAAAGTAGTTAATTCGTACTGATTTGAATAATTATTACATGCAACGGTGCTGGCTAATTACATGCTGGAATGAGGTTCAGAAATGACAATTTTTTCAAGCATTTTCTGATGCAAACTGTAACAGATGTGAACCTGAATAGAAATAGTTCCATCTATCCCCAGCGAGACCAGTGAAAGCTATACAAACGAGTTCCTACCATGTGAGAGATGATGCATTAACAACACAGCACAGAGACGTCCAAGCTGGAGAGCTGGAGAACTTACTGCGGTACGTGATGTGCTGTTAAAAATGGAATTGCCACTGCTGGGCATAAGCCTTATGCAATAGGTCTGTCATACCAGCCAAGGGCCTTCAACACGTGTTTTAGACAGCTGCTGAGTTCGATGTGCCTTTGATCAGGCTACAGGAGATAAAAGGTTAAGAGAATGTATTGTTTTACTATCAGTGTGTTGCGGAGTTTAATTACACATATGGAAATGAGAAAAAAGGCTGAGTAAAGGTCACTTCCTTTTGCCATTGAACTGTAGTGGAGGTGAACAAGTCCCCTGAGTGCATTAGACATGTGTTTGGCTTGGCTCTGCTTTAATGTGCAGTGGCAGACCATTAAAAACCCAATGAAACTTAATGCATAAATTTGTCTCACTTCATACAGATGCCCCCATGAGAGATTTATCCCTTTTTTTGAACTTGCACTTTACAGATTTACGTATCTTACTTGTGATTTTTGCTGAAGTAAAACATACGATACCTTTATCTCCTAGCACTGAAGTGCATTACACTGCCCTTTAAAAAGTACATCAAATGGTCACAGTGTGCAGCACATTCTTAATTTACCTAATAATTACAAACAGTGGACAGCACCATATGCTTATTATATTAGGTAAATGTATCTCTAAGGTCTGTTCCCTGGTTGGGGGGGGTTTCCATTCTGTCTTCCCAGAGTAGGCTATCAGTATGGTGAGTAGGCAGAACTTCAGTCAGGAAGCCCATAAAGATGAGGGACTGGTGCACAATAGCTGGGGTTTTGAGCGAGACTGAATGGACTTCTAGGTGAAAGAGGCAGTATTGGTGAGCACCTGGGAGCTGTCAGGAATCTGGAACCACATGATTTGGTGGTTAGGAGTTTGTGGTGCAGCATACTGCCACACATAATATGAGCCTCATGACTCAAGGAGGGAGGGAATATGGAAACAGCAATAGGGCAAGTTGCCAAAGGGCCAGCGGCAGACACTCTTGGAGTGCATAAGGTACATGCTTCTTGGGAGCGACAAGAAGAGGAACACTGGGGTAGAAAATAACTGTTAGTTGCAATAAAAGAGTGCCCACCTAGTGTCCAGAGCCAGAAAAAGCTGCAGTAGTGGGGACTGACAGTGAGAAACTGCTACCAGGAAACTAGCCTCAACAGAACAGCAGAGAGAGGACCAACTGAGACTGTGTTTATAGCAGCTGCAGACAGAGCAAGTATGACTAAGAAGGTGGGCATAACTCAGCAGCAAGGAACAGTAAAAGGTGGGCCAAAAGTTTAACACTGCAGCAGGGTAGCTTGCACAGACAGTTAGGGGCCCCGGTTTGAGCAGAAATAGTATCTTCCTCAGGAGGCATGGCACCCCTGAGGAAGACTTGAAGCACTGGGGCTTATGGCATCAGCCTAGTTAGTGTTCTGCAGTTGGAAGCAGGATTTTGTTTCACTTTTTCATGCATTTGCATGAAGTACTTGTGATCTTGACTCACACTGTGACTGTGACTGTTTGTTGAGCATGGATTACTAGCACAGTCTGTGCTATATGCCAATAAATCCTTACAGTACAGTGCTTGTGTCTCCAGCTGCAGCTATTAATCTGATCGAGTGTTTAGCATTTTGGACTATATCTTGGCATGCAGGGGCTGGCCAGCACTTTACTGAGCACTTGCCCAGTACAAGGAGTATCATGACACCCCCCCCATGGAACCTTGGAACCTTAAGAAAACTCAATGGGGGTCTGCCTCTTTGGAGTCCATGAGTTACTTCATTTCGAAGGATGGAGATGCAGCTAGTTGAGAGCATCTGAGGTGGCTTGCTCAAATGTCTTGTAGAAGACATAGTGCTGTGTCAGCTCTGCTTAGAAGTGTGCATGAGGAGGTTCAATCTAGTTCCCTGTTCCATTAACAAAGTATAAGTAGGGGGTATTGCTTTTCTGCTTGTTCCTGTCCCTGCTGACTGTGATTAGTAAGCCATGCCAGACAAAGTAGAAGCACATGCTACCCAGCTTCCAAGGCCCAATGCACCAAATTCAACATCTGCACCAGAGAACATCTCAAGAATTTATGCACTCTAGAAGCAGTGCCATCCAGTTCCACTGTGAAACTATGTAAGATTTTCCTTTCCCTTGATTTTTGGGTTCCTTTGCTCAGGGTAAAAGGTTGGACTGCTTTTAGTTTTTCAGGAGTAGGTTTTAGAGCCCAAGGTAACTTAAGCAAGTGTAACCCCCCAACAAATTTGGGGTTTACCTAATGTCTTCCTGTGCTCCTCAATGCCCACTGCCCGGCCGGTGTCCAGTCCCAGTTTGATTCTGTTTGTTTGCATGAGAGTGCCATGCTGAGCCTCCTCACCTGTCCAAGACACTAGCTAATCTGTGTGTAGTGAATGGCCTGTGCTGGGTCCAAGTGATTCAGGGCTTGCGACCAGCCAGCCACCATTCTGATTTGCTCCATTCTGCAGTCGATATTTGTGCAGAGGGAGCCTGTATGGAAACTGTGCTTATTTACTGCTTATATGCTGTTACATTTGACATAGAGGAGTTTGTTTAACCTGCTTTCCTTGCAGCTTATTTCTCTGAATGGAAGTCACCATGTTAGGTCCGGAACCTCCAGTAACTGGACCAATCAGACTTTAAAAAGGGGCCTAAAATGGATCCTGAACAAAGTATATCGTGGGAGGGAAAACTGTAGTTTTTGTAGTTTTTAGGTTGGTGCCAAAACTAACCTGGAGGGGGAGCCTTAACTGTGACTTACAGCTTCCTCAGCCAACCTGCATCCTAGATTACAAGGGAAATCCCCAGAACTGCATGAGACAGTGGATCAGTTAGAGTTGGAGGTTGAAGTGTGAACAGATCGAGCCTTCAAGCAGCTGCTCCCTGAAGGAGCATAGGGGAATCATTGCGAAGAGGCCTACCTTGCCTCCCTGCCACACTTCTCCTACCTGGGACTGCCTATTGCAGAAGTCAGACATGCTCCAATTTGAGTGTGGAACTGCGGCAGAACAAAGAAGAGGTTTGCCAGTACCACTTGCAGTTTTTTTTTATTGCAACCTTATTTGTGCGCCTTGCTGTGGCGCCTAACGGTGGGGCATCCAGCCCCCAGCCCTGCCCATGGAGAAAGCAGCAGGCTCACTCGCATGATGGGGGTGTCCGGCATGGCCATAGCTGATCTTCTGGAGGGCTCCCCATCCCTACCAACCAGACCTGTGCCACATGCCCCCCTAGCACAATTCCACGACAGTCCTCCCTGCGCTGCAGGGTGCGGCCATCAAGCTGTTCCGTCACATCCAGCCCATTTTCCCTTTTTCTGCCCGGTGGGAACACTGATGTGCAATGATGTCCATGCACAAACATGCAGATGTCCACCGTACTCCCTCACCTAGACACACGCACATCTACAGTGCCACCAGGCGTCCCCAGGGACCGCTAGAGTGCGATGTGATTCCCACCCTGTTCCCCAGGACTAGGAGAGCTGTCGTCGGACGCTCAATCCTAGTCCTCCCCTACCGACCCCCGATGACTGAACCCGGGTCGCCGGCATGGAGTGAGGTGTGGTGTCCAGCGCCTCAACCATCAGTGCCACCGGGCCGGGCCATCACTTGCAGGTTGGACTGAAGATTTGCTCATGTGAAGTGATTGGTCCTGCTTGTGTGTGAGACATATTGAGGATCGAGAGGTTTGGTCAGTGCAGCTACTGAATTAGCAACTGGACTGTATCCTAACTGTTCAAAGTTAGTGCTACTTACTTTGAATGTGCTGAATGTGTTTCAGGGGTCGAGACTTGCTTGCCTATGACCCAAACCTATTATGCCAGCTGGAGGCTTCAGCAGCAAGAAGATCACGAACTTTGCCAAACTGTTCGTCCTGCCTGGGCCTTGCCAATCTGGCCCAGACTGACTACCCAAGCACCAGAGACTGCTTCAGTGAGAGCCTAGCTTTGAGGATCCAGCCTCTGTACAACAACAACTCGCAGGTTGTGGCCACCTGGAGGAAAGGTCATGAAGAGGAGGTGCGTCGTGTTGGCCCTGCTTCCCCATGCTCATCGATGAACATCACAAGGTCTCCATATCGCCTGCCTGTCTGTAGAAATTTGATAGTGTGAGTACACGCAGGGTAGCTCCCTGCAATGACTATTTGAATCATCTGTGCTACCATCTGATTTTATTTGCTTTTTGGGTTTACAAAGAACTGAGCCAGCCAGCTCGGATTACAAATGATCATCTGGTAATTGCGCATGCTAACTGCTTTTCTTTCCATCAAGGGCCTCAACATCACTTGCAATGCCAGCCACCCCCAGAAATGCCTCTGGCAAGCCAGATATTCCATCCTGGGTACTCAGTGTTGTGTTACTGTCATTTGGGACTAAAAGTGCATGCCAAACCTGAATCAAATCAGATTGCCAATCATTTGCCTAGATTCACGCCCCCTTCCTTGTTCACGACCCCTAAATAAACCTAATTGTCTTATTCACGTTTAACCTGGCTAGTGCACATTTTATTAATTGGGTTACTGTACTGAAAGTGTACATCTGTATTGCTAATCTAATTTTATAGGGGGTCTCCAGGGAAATTGCTACAAGTCCAACCCTGGTGGTAAGTGTGAAGGGTGTGTGCATATTATTACTGTGTTACACTGACTGTGAATTTACTGATGTACCAGGTCCTGGGCCACTAGGAGGGTTGGTGGGGAGTTATAACTTCCCAGAGGGCTAAAGCAGGATAGACAGACACCCCCAATACCATTACTCTGGGTGGAGGTACCTTAATACTGAATCCAGACCCCTCTACCTGTGCATAGTAATATAAGCAGGGGTAGTAGCCCTTGAAATAGTGCCACCTAGGGGTTACATCTTGGAGGCACCGCTGGGATTAACGCCCCCAAGTGGCCAGAAGATGACATTTCAGTCAGTTGTGAATTTGAAGAAAAGTTTGGGATGGAGGGACTCACTACTGAAAGATTTCTCCACACAAGCTGGTCATGCACTGTATAATGGGATGGAGTGAGGCAGAAGGGGTTGACCCCCACAATGCTTTATTGTTACTTGACATTCCCATGGGGACTACCAATGATACTATAGAGGAGACCTTGGAAAAAGTTCAGTGTCTGGGGAAGGTTACAGGGCGAGGGCGGGACTCAGACCTGTTTGAGCAGACCCTAGTGGCCCTCATTTCATGTAGTTTCCCTATAGACCCTGAGACAGTAGCTCCTGTTATTATGCCTGAGGGATTCCAGATGTGGTGGAGGGTCATTCATATACATAGTGAACCATCTTCCCCTGTGGGGTTCCCAAAGGTGGAGGGATTCAGAGACAAGTTGTTGGGGCTTCCGGCTGTGGAAGGGAAGATGGTTAAGGAGATGCAGAAGGCTTTGGAGGACTCTGAGGAGGCCACTCCCCTCAATTCTCCTCCAGCCTCCTTGTCGTCACCCAGGGCCTCAACCATTGCAGCGTCCACCATTGTGATACCTTCAGCGCACCTTGACTCTTATCACATGTTCAGGCTGTTTTCAAGTGTAGTCCCTGTTCCTGTGGGAGAAGATGACTTGGAAACCTGGATGTACTATGCCACCCCCCTGCTCCAAGCGTGGCAGTGTTCTGAAGGGGAGAAAAATAAAAGACTTATGGAGAGTTTAAGGGGGCCTGCACTGGAGGTCATCCAGTTCCTCTGGTCCTCCACTCCAGAGGCCTCTGTTGCTGAATTCTTATCTGCTTTAGAGGGGGTCTTTGGTAGTCCTTGTAGCCCACTGGACTACCAACTGCACCTGCGGTTCACCTCCTGCATGCCTGGACACCACTCTGCACCTCTCTCAGTGCCAAGGAGCCTGCTGCCACCAGCCCCCTGGAATCAAGCATCAGACATCGTCGTAGCCCACTGGGCTACCTACTGCACCCGCGGTTCGTCTCCTGCACACCTGGACACCACTCTGTGCCTCTCTCAGTGCCAAGGAGCCTGCTGCCACCGGCCCCCTGGAATCAAGCATTGGGTACGGCCTATAGCCTTGCTGGCTGCTGCTCCTGCTGCCAAATTTTTCGCCCACGCCCTCCTCCTCCCAGGCCACCCTTAAATACACTTGAGCTCCCCCCTCCCCTACCCCATCCTGCCCCATTGGCTCCCAGTACTAGTGCTCTGAGCTTAAAGCTTTCTGTCTCCCCACCCCCTTTGTTGATCTTTGTTGATCCTGCCCTCCTCTTAATGGCATCCTCACTATAAGACACTTTCTCCTTAAAGCCCTGCTCTCTGTTTCCCTGGCTGTGGTTTTATAGCTCTAGATAGTACTGTTTCATTAGCTATTGTAATAAATCCAAGAGATGGCTTCCTCAGCCCCCCTTCTCCTCATTGGCTACATCCTCCTTCTGACAGTGGAGCCAATTTTGGACCCCAGGAAAGACTCATCCTGCCCGAATGCTCCTATAGGACTGGAAATAATCCCAACGGTGCCTGCCAACCAGTTAACTTCCTCCAAAGGCAGTAATCCTTACGCATTTCCAACCCTTTACACCTCCTGCTGCCCAACATTCTCTAAGCAGACCCCCTAGCCCTCTCTGTTAGGGTAGTATTATCTGCTCTGATCAACTTCCGCTGCCCACCAAACTCCCGCTCCGCTGCCCTTGATAGTGTCCAAGGCAAACAACCAAGCAAAGTCTTCCTAAGATTCCTGGTAAGATGTCTCAGGAAATTATTAGTACTACTGCTACTCTGTGCAGGCAGTGTGGAATTAAACCCTACCCCCCCCCTACTGCTAACTGCCCCGGGGGAACTCCCACAGCTAAAGGGTCTGAGCTTCCTGCATCTGAACGTATGCAGCCTTGCCAACAAACTGGACCAGGTCCACACCTGGGTACTACATGCCAAACCTGATGTAGCAATGCTCTCGGAAACCTGGCTGAAAAATACTTTACCTGACAAAATGTTTAACATACCGGGATACAACTTGATCAGGTGTGACAGGTTGACCAGAGGTGGTGGTATTGGCATATATATTAAAGATAAATTCCTAACCACCGATATTGTCTGCACATCAATGCCCAAAGAATTTGAATGTCTTGCCTTCAAAATTACCCTCTTGCCTGGTATAGCTTTATTGGTAGCTGCATGCTATAGACCTTCTGCAGTGTGCCTATGTAAAGTGCCCCATATTCACTATCTTGGAAAAAGCGAACACGGAATGCATTATCATGGGTGACCTTAACCTTAATTGGAATGATGCCAGCACAAACAAGCTTAAGGACTTCTGCGACGAGCACGGGCTCACTCAGATTATCTCTGACGTTACACGACCTAACAAGAAAAATCCTGACCGAAGTTCACTTCTGGACCTTATACTTATCAACAAGCCACATAATATCTCTCATGCAGGGGTCTTCCACAATGATCTGAGTGATCACTGTGCAGTTGCCTGCATTAGGTGCTCCTCACACCTCCCCTCCACCTCTACTTTCAAGCTTAAGTGCACTCTAAAATACCTCAGTCTCCCGGCTTTCCTGATGGATCTTGGGAACATAACGTGGCAGGAGTTCTACCTTACACCCTCTGTGTCTAAAGCATTCTGTATCATCCAGGATCTGCTAGTAAACGTTATCAACCAACATGCACCCTTAAGGAAAATCAAATCCAGGAAACGTGCACCTGATTGGTTTAGCCCACCACTTAAGAGAGCCTTACAGCATAGAGACACCCTTTGGAAAAGGGCTAGGAAGTCGCAGTCTGACTCAGACTGGCTCTCCTTCTGGGTAGCCAGAAATGCCTGCACCAAACTGGTAAGGTTGGAAAAACAACGGTTCTTCTAGTCAGCCCAGGAGGTGAACAAAAACTGTTCCACCAATTTTTGGCAGATACTGAGAGAGGTTGAGGGACATTCCCCAGCCATCCCGCTACCAGCCAAAATTGTGGCAAATAACAGCTCCTACACAGATAGGTCCAAGATCCTCAATCAGCTCAATAACCTCTTCACCACTGGAGGCCTCGCATTTGACACATCACCTGTTAGTAAACTGAGCACCACAAGCACCACCAGCATAGCTACTAGACCAACCATAGCCCCCACTATTGACTGTCCCCTCTTCAAATTCCAGCCAGTCTCCTACAAACAGGTGGAGGACCTGCTCCTCTCGCTGGACATCAAAAAGAGCGATGGTGCCAATTCGCTTGAACCCTTCTTCTTAAAAGCAGGTTCGTATTATCTGGCAGCTCCAATTGCCCATCTCTTTAATAGCTCATTATCCCAAGGGGGATTGCCGCCTAGTTGGAAAACTGGGCACATCATCCCCCTGTTCAAGTCAGGAGACCCCACTGACTTGAACAGCTATAGGCCTATTTCGTTGCTTCCTGTTTTATCCAAGCTACTTGAATAAATTGTAAACTCTCAATTAAGGGAGTACTTGGATCGTGAGAAAGTCCTCAGTCCAGTCCAATCAGGTTTCAGACCCAAGCACAGTACCATGTCTGCTCTTGCTAAAGTGTCAAATGACTGGCTTAAAGCCCTGGACAGTAAACAGCTCATCTATGCACTCTTCCTTGACCTCAGCAAAGCATTTGATATGGTTGATCATTCCATACTTCTTGATTCCCTGAGTAGCATCAGTTTAACTTCTGCTGCAGTAAAGTGGTTCCGCTGCTACCTCACAAATCATAAACAGCAAATTAAAGCCCAAGGGGAATTCTCCCCACTAAAATTACTGCCCCAAGGCGTTCCGCAAGGTTCCATTTTGGAACCTATCCTCTTCGCCCTTTACATCAACCGCATCGACTCTGGCCTGGTTGCTGGAAACATTCAGCTCTTCGCAGATGACACAGTCCTCTACATGACCAACCCCTCCTTGGTCATTGTGTACAAGGAGCTACAGCAGGATTTTATCATCCTGCAGCACAACCTGCTGAATCTAAAGCTCTTGTTAAATGCAAACAAACCAAAAGCTATGATTATCTCTCCATCCCACAATATGGGGATACCTGGGACCCCACAGATTATTACCTTCCTTAATGAACCACTAGAGCTAGTGGATAAATTTAAATATCTGGGAGTCTGGTTGGATAACAAACTCACCTTCAGTGTACATCTAAGCGAGTTAACAAAAAAAGCTAAGGCAGCGCCTCTGTATTTTCTACTGCATAAGATGCCTACTCACCCTGGAAGCTAGAAAGCGGCTGGTTCAATCAACCTTTCTTCCCCTGATTGACTACGCCGACTTCCTATACAGCCATTGCCCCCAGTATGTGCTCCAAAAGCTGTATACACTCTATCATCACGCACTGAGATTTGTTCTTGACTTGCCCTTGCAGACTCATCACTGCTCATTGTACCAAGCATTAGATTGGCCGTCCGTCTCCACGAAGAGGCAAATAAACGCCCTCATGTGGCTATTCTGGGCTTTGTCCAACAAATTACTACCCCTATATCTGTGACCTGTTTGAACATTCAAAGGGTGCCTACAGACTAAGGAACTCCTCCTTTGTCCTCTTTAAGCTTCCACGAACAAGGACATGTCTTTGCTCAACTGCCATTAGCTCCTTTTTACCAGCGCTTTGGAATAACATGCAAAAATTATTTAAAATCTCTCTGCTGCCCAGCCATTTTATATTTAGGGGGCTGCTCTATAGAGGCCTGAAAATGACGTGTGATTGTTTCAGATAAAGCCTTACCCCACTCAGCTGAGTCCCTTAACCTCTGTAATCCTGGGCCGCCTATTTCCCATGTCGGTCAGCATCCCTTTAGGGCAACCACCTCCCCACCTCCCCCTCTCATCAATTAGCTTTGCAGGGACCTCATTCTGTTAGGCTGCCCTATTTTCCTCTCTCTATTAGGTGTCTAATACCCTTTCTTCCCACTGCCCTTCTCTATGTCCCTCCTTCCTCTCCTCACTTGTACTCTATAAGCTACAACCTGTATACGCTGCACTTTAAATGCCTATATTTGCACTTGCTTTACATGTCTGATTCATCCAAGTACTGATTTTGTATATTGTAACTGCCTGTACCGATGTCTACTTTTGTATGAAGTGTTGTCTACTGTAAGCAAAAGTGTCCTCTGTGTCCAGGACCATCTTGAAAATGAGCTTGCTCAATGATGTAACTTCCTGGTTAAATAAAGTTTGATTGCTTGATTGAGTGATTGTACTGAATCAGGAGAGGACTTAATGTGGAAGTTTAAGTCTACTAAACAGTGGAAAAATGAGCGACTGTCTGCTTTCGTGACCCATGTAGAGCGGGCCTTGCAAAGGGTGCACCAGAAAGGGGACATTTCAGTTAGTGAACTAAATCATGCAAGATTAGAACACATCCTTAAATCTGCCCACTATTCAAGTGTGCTCATGCTGAAGTTAAAATTTCAAGATCACAAAGCCAACCCTCCTGAGCACTGCTGGTTAATGAAAGAAATTCGGGTGGCAGAGAATGAAGACGAGGGCTGGGACCCCTATGCTGGGGTTACATGAACTGCCCCGACCCCAGATAGAGCTACTGAAAAAGAGGACAACTCTGAGTTACTACAAGTCAGTGAGTTGTTGAAAGAATTGAAAGATCTGAAAGCCAACAGGCAAGCTGTGGTGGAACAGGCCAAAACTCATGGCCTTTGCTCCACCAAGACTGAACCTGTTTGTGAAGTTCCACCTATCTATACTGGGGACAATACCCTTGCTACTGAGTCTCAAGCTGATCCTAACCTGGTAGAAGAAATGAGAGAGTTGCGAGCTATGGTGAAAGACCTCAATGATGCCACCCGACCATCTGCCCCTTGGAGGGGCTAAGGTGGGCCTGAGCCTGAACCTAAACCAAAAAAAGAAAGTAGGGCTTCACCCCCGACCACTGCAAACCTCATCAAGATACGGCCCATCCTGCAGACCCCAGAGCTAAGGTGTTTTGCTACCAATATGGAGAAGATAGGCACACCAGACGGGTTTGCACTGCTCCTGAAGTTGTACGGCGAGTCACTACCAAGTTACTAAACCAGGGGCGACAAAGCAATATAAAGCCACAGCCTTGCCCATCATGGAAATCCTTTTCTTTGAAAACTGCTGTGCGCCAGTCCACCAAGCCTGCTCCTCCGGATTGGTCCAAGATGGTGGGTCCCTCCATGGAGACCACCATAATCGTTAATGGCATTTCAATCCGAGCTGTGCTGGACAGTGGCTCACAGGTCACTATTGTGTTCAAAGATTGGTACAACTGACACTTGTCTGACCTCCTACTACTACTCCTTGAGGGACTTCATGTATGGGAGTTGAGCAAAAAATCCTATCCATACCTGGGTCATGTCAGACTGTAGTTATCTTTTCCTACCGCTGTTGTTGGCATGGATGAACCAGTAAAGACCCTGGCCCTGGTATGCCCACTGACTGGAATGTATGATGGTATCCCGTTGTTAATTGGCACTAATGCCCATATGTTTGGCTGGCTAGCTCAGCTTTGTCAAGCATATGATCTGCAGATACAAGCCAAAGAAGTTGAAAAAGATGAGCTGGTGGGAGTTGTGTGGAAGAAAAATCCAGAACCACTTGTGTTGCCACCCAGTGCTCGGTGTACCATCAGTGGTGAGGTGTGGATCAAGAAAGATGTTAAGAACAAGATTCTCATGTTGGATGCCCCGGAGGAGGGGAAACTGCGTGAAGGACTATTAGTTAAGTCTAGCATCCTGCCTGCCCGAGCACGGCAGGTAGTGGTGCAAATCCAAAACATGTCTGACCAGGGATATTAGAGTCAACCGAGGCTGCACCCTAGCTGCTGTGTACTGTTCAGATACTGCTGTGCTGCCTAGCAAGTGACACACTGAAGAGAATAACGAAGTAACTCCTGATTTGTTTGACTTTGGGGAATCTCCCATTTCTGAAGAGTGGAGAGCAAAGGACCACTGAAAACTGGCCCAGTGGAGCTAGGTATTTTCTTTGAGAGAATGTCAGATGCATCACTGGTGCAGAGTATTACATTAGACTTCACGACAAGAGGCCCTTCTGTGAAAAATCTCAGCAACTGGCACCAGCAGACATTGACGATGTTCGATACCACCTCTAGGAGATGCTAGCAGTTGGAATTATACAAGAATCTCATAGTCCATACACCTCTCTGATTGTGGTAATTCAAAAGAAGAACAGCTCGGTGAGCATGTGTGTGGACAACTGGACCCTGAATGGAAGAGAAGTACCAGATCAATATACCATGCCACGCATTTAGGATGCCCTCGATTGCCTTAATGGAAGCCAGTGGTTCTCTGTGCTAGTCCTCTGGAGTAGGTATTACCAGATACCAATGGCACCTGAAGATAGAGAAAAGACTGTGTTGATCTGTTCTTTGGGGTTTTACGAGTTCCTAGGCATGCCTCAGGGCATTTTGGGAGCACCTGCCACTTTCCAGAGGCTGATGGAGTGAGCTGTGGGAGACATGAATCTACTAGAATGCATTGTTTACCTGGACAATGTCATTGTGTTTGGCAAGACCTTTGAAGAGCATGAGACCTGCTTGTTCAAGGTTCTAGACTGGTTGGAGGATTTTGATTTAAAACTGTCCATTGAAGGCCGGCCCGTCGGTGCAGCGGTAGTGCTACCACTTGCAACGCTAGCGGACCAGGTTCAGTAGTGAGCCTGGGTCATCAGAGAGTCAGCCAGAGGGAGAAGAATTGAGCACCCGATGGGCCGCTCTCCTTCTCCTGGTGGGGTGAGCAGCACTCCTCGCCGCAATACCGCCACCACCTGGGTGACCACAGGTGGTGACGGTGTAGCAGAGGAGGCAGGAAATAAGGGAAGGGACAGACGTCTGCCGAGGACCGGAGCAGAGGTGCATCTATACGTGCCTCCAGCTCATTGGTTCTCTCTGTGTGCAGATGTCTGGGGGGCAGGAAGAACAAGGGACAAACAATCCAAGACCGCACCAGTAGATGGGTCTCTGGTGCCACAGCTTCAGTACACGCTTCCCCCCGAAGTGTGGGGGAGTAAGAGGGAACTCTCCTACCCCAACCTGGGGGCAATCCAGGGGGGTCTGGAACCTATGGGAGGTGGGGCACTAATAGGAGCTGGCAGGGTGCATGAGGACCCTGAAGAGAGGAGCGGTAGTGGCGAGAAAGGGGCGCATAAAGAGTAAATAAAAAAAAAAAAAAACTGTCCATTGACATATGTCAATTCTATCAGCAGTCTGTGAAATATGTAGGCAACATTGTGTCCTCTGAGGGAATTCAAACGGATCCAAGCAAAGTGGAAACTTTGACTACCTGGCCACAGCCTAACAATCTTAAGGAACTGCAAAGATTCTTGGGGTTCTGCAGTTACTATCGTCGATTTGTGAAAGAGTATACCAAAGTCATCCACCCTTTGCTTAATCTAACTCAAGGGTATCTGCCAACAAATTTAAAATACAAAAAGAGCACTGTCAAAGAGGAGGAAAAGATCTATTTCAGAACAAATTAACTGTTTGGGACAAGGCAGACTAAAGAGTGCGATGTGGCTTTTTATGATATCATTCACCAACTTCACCCATGCCTCTGTTCTTGCCTATGCAGATCCAACTAAGCCTTACATGTTACACACCAATGCCAGCTTAAAGGGGCTTGGAGTTGTTCTCTAACAGGAGTATGAGGAAGGACTACGTCCAGTGGTGTTTTCCAGCCGGAGTCTGACCCCCTCTGAAAAGAACTATGCAGTGCACAAACTTGAATTTCTTGCATTAAAGTGGGCCATAGTAGATCAATTTCACAAATACCTTTATGGTGCAAAGATTCTAGTGAAAACTGACTTCAACCCCCTCACATATGTTCAAACCTCGGCAAAGTTAGATGCCACTGGGCACCGTTGGTTAACAACAATTTCAACCTATGACTGTTCAGTAGAGTATAGACCTGGCCTGAATCACATTGATGCTGACACCCTCTCGAGAAGAACTGAATTAAATTCTGAGTGGGTGAGAATGTCCAAACAATCTGTTAAAACTCTTTGCCAAAAGTCTGATAAAGATGAACACCCATCCTTTGAAATAGTTGATTGCCTGGTCGATTGCCTGGGCCCTCCTGATACCTGTGTTCCTACAGCCTATTGCAATCTTGCCAC
Organism: Neoceratodus forsteri; assembly: GCA_016271365.2. Classification (NCBI taxonomy): domain Eukaryota; kingdom Metazoa; phylum Chordata; order Ceratodontiformes; family Ceratodontidae; genus Neoceratodus; species Neoceratodus forsteri. The sequence continues at coordinate 455,919,563 of CM057453.1, read as the reverse complement.
CTTGGATCTCAGTATTCTGCCTCAACTTACTCCTGACAATATTCAGTGGGTCCAATCACAAGACCCTATGATTAAACTTGCGTTGGAGGCCATTCATGCTGGAAAAACATGTCCAAACTTTGCTCCCAAGATCAAAGAACTGCTTTGCTGTTTAGAGAAGGGCCCAGGTTAAAGTTGCACAATAAACTGCTCTACAGAGAGACTACAAATAGACATGGTCAAGTTGTCAAACAACAGCAAGTATTACCTACTGCCTTCAAACGTGTGGTTTTAGGGGGCCTCCATGACCAAATGGGGCATCTGGGTTGTGACAGAACTTCAGACCTAGCCCGTGCCCACTTCTAGTGGCTTAAAATGGGTGCTGACATTGAAACTCACGTCAAAACTTGTAGCCGTTGCCTGCAGAGAAAAGCTCAACCTCAGAGGGCTGCACCATGGTTAACATCTCCACCAGTGCGCCCATGGAACTTGTGTGCATTGATTTTCTGTGTTTAGGGTCAGATCAAAAGAACACTGGTAATGTGTTGGTAGTGACTGATCATTTAACTCACTATGCTGAGGCCTGTCTGACCAAGGACCAGAAGGCATCCACTGTAGACAAGGTTTTAACAGAAAAGTTATTTGTTCATTAAGGTGCCCCCGAGAGAATTCATTCTGATCGGGGACAGACTTTAAAAGCCATATGATTAAAGAAATGCTCTCACTCTGGGGGGGGTGCGGAAATCCAGAACTACCTCTTTTCACCCTCAAGAGGATCCACAGCCTGAAAAATTTAATCGAACATTACTAGACATGCTGGGCACACTTCATCCCAGAGACAAGCCAAGATGGAGTCAGCAAATAAGTACATTAGTTCATGTCTATAATTGTACTTGAAATGATGCAACTGGATTTTCTTCCTACCACTTGATGTTTGGTCAAGAAGCAAGGGTTACCAGTGGATATCTGTTTTGAAGTATCCCCTGATGGAGTCAAGGCAGACAACTACCTCCAGTATGTACAAAAACTCTAAACTCAACTTAAACATGCTTATCAGCTAGCACACACAATGGCTACAAAGAGAAACCTAGCAAACAAAGAAAAGCTCAACAAATGTGTTAAGGCTCAAGAGCTGCAACCTAGAGACTGAGTTCTGTTAAGACATTTGGGAATACATGGAAAACACAAGATAGCGACTGGTGGCATCCTACTCCATACATTGTTGTTAGCAAACTGGAGGAGCTGCCAGCATACAAAGTGTGTCCAGAGAATGGCCCACAAGCTTTAAAGATAATGCACAGAAATCATTTGTTACCAATTGGGTAGATCATCATTGATTCTGTACCTCAAGATACTGCCCCACCTGGGCCTGTGATCCAAACTGCGGCCAAAAAGAGACAGTTAAACTCTCCTCCTGTTGTTCAGAATTCAAAGCCTTCCACCAGCCATGCTCTCATTGACACTGATTGCAAGTCTGAATCTCATGATAGTGAGTGTGGGGTCACCTATTACCCGTCTTATGAACTGAGCCAGTTGTTTCAAGGAAGCCCCTTGTGTAATATGGGAGATGAGGCTGGACCCTTAGGACTGCCAAATCCTCAAGCCTTCTCCACTACTCCTGTGCCCCCTGAAAGTGAGGTGCAAAGTGTGACTTCTGATATAGCTGACTCTTTGTGTCTCGTGGAACTAACTGAGCCTCAAGAGGCAAATCTTGACCATGAGAGCACAGCTGGTGACATACCAGATGAAACTGAAATGTCTGAAAATGGTGATTTTAGTACTGTGATGGACAATAATGCAAATGAAAATGACGATTCTGACAATCTCAGTAGTGTGTTACGTGATTTAAATTCCATGGAATTTCCTCCTGATGACGAACCTGGAATTTCAGAACAAGTTAATATAAGTGTTTCAGCTGAACCAGAACTCACAGAGCAAGCAAATGAAAGTGTTCCTTCTATTTCTGAACAGACAGCCAGTGCAGCAGTACCCCTTTCATCAGAAGTTGACTTACTGATGGACAATGCGCCGGGACTGATCAACCCAAATGCAACTGCTGAAAGGATTGAGTCTGTGCCTGTCCCTCCCAGAAAATCTGGAAGAGCCACAAAGCCTGTAGCGCACCTTAGTTATGATTTCCCCAGGAAGTCCTGTAGATCTTCCCATAAATGTAGTTCACAAAGGGGTTTACATTTCTGAGAACTCTTCCAAAACTGGGTTACTCTGCAACCTCTAAGCTAATAGTAAAGCCCTCCAGTCAGTATGCTAATGCCCTTTCCTCATTCAGCCCAAGCTTAGCTGATATGGTCAGGCCCCAAACCATGTGGGTTAGTATGCAGGAGGTAGTACAGACTAGAGTTGTGTAAACTATGTGTTTAACTACTTGAACCTTCTTCATGAAAAGTAATGTGTTCTCATGCAGTATTCATTGCAAAATACAAACAGTATAGTAATGCTGTTGTTATAGTTAGTCTACTTTTTCTCTGATGCATCAGAATTTATTTTATGGTATACCAATGGAACAATTTATTGTTACAACCTGTATCTATTTATGTATAATGTTTTCTATCTAAGAAGTGTGTATTATGTGTAGACTTGATGTGGACGCCAAGTTTTTCCAGGCAGGGAAGAGTGTAACCCTCCCCACAAATTTAGAGTTTACCTAATGTCTTCCTGGGCTCATCAATGCCCACCGCCCTGCTGGTGTCCAGTCCCAGGGTGATTCTGTTTGTTTGCGTGAGAGTGCCATGCTGAGCCTCTGCACCTGTCTCTTTAAGAGACTAGCTAATCTGTGTGTACTGAATGGTTTGTACTTGGTCCGAGTAATTTAGGGCTTGTGACCAGCCAGCCACTGCTCTGATTTGTTTCATTTTGCAGTCGATATTTGTGCAGAGAGAGCCTGTATGGAAACTGTGCTTATTTACTGCTTATATGCTGTTACATCTGACACAGAGGAGTTTGTTTAACCTGCTTTCCTTGCAGCTTATTTCTCTGAATGGAGGTCACCATGTTAGGTCCAGGACTTCCAGTAATTGGACCAATCAGACTCTAGGGGCCTAACATGGATCCTGGACAAAGTGTATTGTGGGAAGGAAAACTAGTTTTTAGGTTGGCGCCAAAACTAACCTGGAGGGGGAGCCCTAACTGTGACTGACAGCTTTCTCAACCAACCTGCATCCTGGCTTACAAGGGAAATCCCCAGAACTGCATGAGACAGTGGATCAGTTAAGTTGAAGGTTGAAGTGTGAACAGCTCGAGCCTTCGAGCAGCCGCTCCCTGATGGAGCATAGGGGAATCGGCGGGAAGAGGCCTACCTTGCCTCCCTACCACATTTCTCCTACCTGGGACTGCCTATTGCAGAACTCAGACATAGTCTGATTTGAGTGTGGAGCTGCAGCAGAAACATAGAAGAGGTTTACCAGTATCACTTGTGGTTTGGACTGAAGATTTTCTCCTGTGAAGTGATCGGCCCTGCTTGTGTGTGAGATGTACTGAGGATCAAGAGATTTGGTCAGTGCAGCTACTGAATTAGCAACCAGACTGTATCCAAACTGTTCAAAGTTAGTGCTACTTATTTTGAATGTGCTGAATGTGTTTCATGGGTTGAGACCTGCTTGTCTACGACCCAAACCTGTTATTCCAGCTGGAGGTTTCACCAGCAAGAAGACTACAAACTTTGTCAAACTGTTCGTCCTGCCTGGACCTTGCCAATCTAGCCCAGACCAACTACCCAAGCTCCAGAGACTGTTTTGTCTAGAGTCTGGCTTTGGAGATCCAGCCCCTGTGCAACAACAACTCACAGGTTGCAGCCACCTGGAGGAAAGGTTATGAGGAGGAGGTGCGTCGTGTCGGTCCTGCTTCCCCATGCTCACCGGTGAACACAACGAGGTCTCCATATCGCCTGCCTGTCTTCAGAAATCTGGTAGTGTGAGTACACTGCAATGACTATTTAAATCATCTGTGGTACCATCTGATTTCATTTGCTTTTTGGGTTTACAAGGGACTGAGACAACTGGCTCAGATTACAAATAATCATCTGGTAATTGTGCATGCTAACTGCTTTTCTTTCCATCAAGGGCCCCAACATCAGATGCAATGCCGGCCACCCCGGGCAACGCCTCTGGCTAGCCAGATATTCCATCCTAGGTAACCAGTGTTGTGTGACTGTCATTTGGGACTAAAAGTGCATACCAAACCTGAATCAAATCAGATTGCCAATCATTTGCCTAGATTCACGCCCCATTCCTTGTTCACAACCCCTAAATAAACCTAATTGTCTTATTCATGTTTAACCTGGCTAGTGTGCATATTATTAGTTGGTTTACTGTATTGAACATGTACATCTGTATTGTTAACCTTGTTTTACAGGGAGTCTTCAGGGAAATTGCTGCAGGTTCAACCCTTGTGGTAAGTGTGAAGGGTGTGTGCATATTATTACTGTGTTATACTGACTGTGAATTTACTGCTGTACCAGGTCTTGGGCCACTAGGAGGGTTGGTGGGGGGTTATAGTTTCCCAGAGGGCTATAGCAGGATAGACAGACACCCCCAATACCATTACTCTGGGTGGAGGCACCTTAATACTGAATCCAGGCCCCTCAACCTGTGCATAGCAATACAGGCAGGAGTAGTAGCCCTTCGAATAGCTCCACCTAGGGGTTACACAAGGGACCAGTCCCATTTGCTATTACCGTAAAGTCCCATGTGACTTGATAGTGTGGGACATGTTTCACAGCCCTGGTTTATGCTGTGCAGTTACAGTGCTTCTTGTAGCATGTCAGTCCTCTGTGCCTATATCTAGATAAAGATCTACTTGGTTTTGCAGCCCCTATTGTGCATCTTTTTTGTACAAGTTATAGACAGATTGGCAAAGTTGGTCATCAATCAGAGAATCTACCCCTCTTGTCCCCCTAGTTGGTGGTGTGATCTGGCCACGTTCATGGTGATGGTAAGTATAAAATAAAATTGTAATTGAACTGAACACTGGTCTCACGCTGTTGACATCATCAGAGGCATACTGCAGCATCTGTTTTCAAAATTTCTGTGCTTCTACAATGGCCCTGAGCCCCCTTCAATGTGATACCCAGACCCATCTCTTGCCCTCTCTGGGACTCACATTACCTCTGGTAGGGCCCCATGCCTCAACCTCATGCAGTGCCCCCGGGTGGACCAAGCCCCAGGAGTCTGAATTCAGTCTCATGGAGGGTACTGAATCGATGATGTGAGGCCTCTGGTTGTTAGGTGTCATCCTGCAGAGTGGTGTGGATTTTTCCTTGTTCAACTGTCCCACTCTGGAACACTGTGTCAGTGTGTCTCAAACATGCACTTGCAACAGGTGAGCATTCGTTCTCCTCCTCCTCCTCTTACTGGGTTGCTAGCAGCTGTGCCTCCACTGGACGCAAGGAGGTGCACACCCAGTGAGTCCCAGACTCCCACCCATCCAGAGGAGGTGAGCATCCACTGGGCATGTTTATCCATCCCCACCTTTGGTCCTCTGAGAGCTTTGCTTGTTTCCGAACATGAGTTATCAGTTTTGCAAGCACCAGCACTGCTGATGCACCATAGAGGCAGCCCTAGGGTATGCTACAGCATTAAAAAAGGATCTATGAATTTAGACTAATTTCTTAATTTAATATCCAGATATAGCTCCAGTACAACATGAGTATTAGTCCATCTTTTCATAGGAAGAGGAAATTTAGTTACCAAATCTGTAATGTGGGGCCTAGTATGTAAAAGTTAAGTGGTATGATTATACACCCCCCCCAATTGAACTCTGCTCAGTGTGGAAGCCATTGTCATCTTAATCTCAGTTAGACAATAGGAGGTGAGGCAGGAATGCGTCTCATTTGAGATTCTGTTGGAAACAGCAGAAACACCTGAGTCCATAGCTCAGGCCCTCAGAAAAACCCAGTGGCCAGACAGCCAGGGCAACTTCAGATTGACCACTGGTCCCAACATAGTATTTCAAGTATACAACCGGACAGTGAAATTCAGGTTTCTAACTTACCTGAAAAAAAAATGTAAGGGCTGGGCACCCCCCTGAGTCTGAGGTTATATGGTGGTGTCTCTTCAAGAGGAGCAACTGCCATATGCCAGTACCTACCCTTTACCTTGCAACCTTGGGTCAGAGTGAATGGGTACCAGGGTAATCAATGCACACCTTTGGGGCACCATTAACCATAAAACAGACAGACACACACACACACACACACACACTGGGAGCTGGGATTAAGCAGGATAATTTAATATGCTGCTCCTGATGTCACATGGCATGTAAGTGCATTATCCTCACCATTCAATTTCTTCCCTGTTGTCCTCACATTTTCATTTGCCATTATCCTTCCATCACTTCAACAGGCTGAGGCTATCCATGCTGAGTGCACCTCACTGTACCCTTAGTCTACAGCAGGCTTATCGTCCTAGTCCTACACTCAGCACACTTTCACTGTATCCACAGTTCGAAGTGGGTTTAAACTTCTTACATGTGTTAAATTTTCACTGAACCCACAGTTATTACAGATTCCCCTCTCTTTGATCTAAAGGGCTTTTTGCTGCTGCTTTTGCCACCATTTACTCTCATTCCCAGTTACCATTTCCTTCCCATTACACATGCCCCTATCTCCCATTTATTGAGTCCCTGGAGCCCTGGTGCTCCCAAGACCAATACACAGTGGCATCCTCCCTGGCTGGGTGAGCTCTACCCTGGGGCAAACATGTCTGAGCTTGTTTACATGCCAGATAGTGGCTTTACGTTTTGGTACAGTACTTCAGACTATGATCTGCTCCTAAGTTTTGTGCTAGTTGATCCAGCCTTGCTTCCCTCCCTTGTGACAGTGTCACTTCTAGCCCAAGTAACCCAAACAATAGGCTTCCATGCCTGGTCCTTCCTGGGGGCTTACGAACCCCAACTATAATCAGGCCCTCTCCACCTGATGAGCATAAATTTGTGTCCTGTCCCCAGGAGGTTACACACATTAACAGTTATTTAGACTCATCCTTCACACCTAAAGAACATTTTTCATTTAGGTTTTCTTACAAATGTCTTCTCTCTCAAGTGTACCAATGGTGGGAGAGGCTTCTCACATAACCTGGCACCTTCCCTTGAGGGATGAACTGCTGCAGCTTCCTTTTGGTGACATTTGGGTCTTGAGCTTCTGACTTGTTCAGGCAGGGGTTGCTGTAGTGCACCTCCTCCTAGTGGGTGCTATGGGGTTGTTCTTCCCATCAGAACCCTGACTGGGTTCCAGGCCTCTGGAGACCTTGTCAGAGGAGACCAGTGTCACCTGGCCCCAGAGACCCTACCACCATCACTGAGGCTGCAGTCCCTCTTAGCTTGGTTGCAGCCAGGGCAGCCAGACTCTGCTTTTGGTCTTCTCTTTTGATTCTCCCCCTATTTCCACCTGTCCTTCTTCCTACACCCATAGCGTGCCTTCCCCTCTTATAGTGTAAAGGAAGGAAAGGCAAGGCCATGATTATTCATGTGCTAGCTTCCTGCTGCTGGCTGAGTCAGGAAGCTCAGTCAGAACAAAACATCCAGACACCCAGGGCCAAATTTTACAAAGTATAGGATTGCCGAAATCCCCAGGTGTACCAAAGATACGGCACACAGGGCTTGTGGCAATCTAAAGGGGTCTTCTATCCCTTGTGGCAAAAGATGCTAGCTGACAAACCTAGTCCCATCATTAGATTATGGATCGGTTGTAATTGATGCTGCCAGTAAATCCCCACTACAGCAAAAACACACTCTATACTACAAAATATGTAAATTTGCCTTGGGTTGCAGGTCCAGTGTTTACCACTGTACGGCTCTCAAATACTTTAATTGGTTTCCCCCGGACATTAAATCCAATCTAGCTATTGCAACACTAGTAAAGAGAACTATACATACTGAGACACCTGCCTACCTCAGAAGCCAAATGTTTCTTGTCAACCTTCCTTCCTCCCGCTCTGCAACCAAAAACAACATAATAATACCCACATTTCACACAAATATGGGTCAGCGCTCTTACTTATCGTGCAGCTTCTGTTTGAAACTCCCCATCTCCTTCTGTCAAAATCTCTTTGCCTTTGCCAAGCTCCTAAAGTCACACTACTCCTTATCCCATGCCTACTCTTGCTTCCGATAACCTCCCCCTGTCTTGACCTCCCACCTTATACTAGCTAATCGCACCCACTGACCAATGTCAGTCACATTTTTTGTTCTCCTCCTCCTCCATCTTCCTCTTCCTTTCTTTATCCTCGATTCTACCTTTGTTTATTACATCACAAGCACTTTTGTATATTACATTATATATTTACAGGTATTAGCACCATATGTGCTCATGCTTGCCTACAACTTGCTGTAAATTTGTATGTATTCACCGTAATTTGTTTTCCTGTTTTTCTGTGCTTCTGCACCTGGGTTGTGCCTGAAAAAGGTATTTGTTAACAGTGCACTCACCTGGTAAACAAAGTTAAATAAGTAAATAAATCTTGTGTCCATATCCAGGACTTTTTACATGGAGCTTGCACAGGGGATTTAGCGCAAGCTGGCGTAAATCATGTTGATTCTCACAGCTGCGCCCGAGATTATGAAATCAGGTGCAGTTTCAGCAACCAGCAATGCTGCAGCTGCGGTGGTGCAAGGGTTTGGCACAGTAGATGCAAGCCCTGCTTCACCCTTCTACAGTCTGGGCCCCTGTCTCCAAGCCATGGTGCCCACTAGAGAACAACTTTCAGGGTCAGGCTTAACTTTTCAAGTTCTGTCTAGTAACTGGCCTCGAGCTGGGGAGAGAGAGACTGGTTACATGTTTATGATGTGTAAAAACAGCCAAGTTAGAAAAATACTTCAACTAGTTGCACCTGAGTGCAGGTCTCCAATGGAGCAATACGGGCATACACAGTTCTAGATAGGCAAGTTTTTTAAAGTGAAGTATCAAATGATGTAACATACATGTTGAAATAACAGGCAACCAAACAGTCTGCTATAAAACATTTGTTTGTTAGAGGTTTAAACAGTCTTTTCAACACATTTTTCTGTAGCCTCCAACCCCCGTATTCAGTTTATTTCCGTGTAGCCTTACCTACTACTTACTCACAAGTCCAAGTGCTTCAAGCTTGCTTCGTGTGTTCATTTAGACACACCTTGATGATATCCAGTAAAACCTTGTCTTCGGATAACAAAAAGCTCACTGGGAATCCAAGCTGAAGAACTGCCTTTGAAGGGAATTATTTCATCTTTGGCATTCTTAGTCAAGTCCCTTCGGCCGTTACTGCGGTACCAGTATGACTCAACTACTGCTTACATTTCAACGGAAAGACCGGCCCTCATCAGAGCATCAGGCGAAAAGCAAGTAAAACATGTTATTACACTCAGTGATCACTTTAGGTTAGGAGCCGTGCTACTCTGCTTAACTGTGTTTTGAACATGAAAAGTAACTCATTTTGGTCATTACGACATAAATTAGCAAAGCTCAGCATGTATATTCAGCTTGTAAAGGAGATGAAATGATATCAGCCTGAAATATGAGAAGGCTTTTGGGGGGCATATCTCTTCTTCACCTAGCACAGCTCTTGAGTACAGAATCTCCTTCCTAATTCCATTGACTTTCTGTTTTTCTTTTCCTTTTGAAGACCTTGCCCAATCACAAGACTGGTAGAGGGTTTTCTTGTGTAATTCCTAAGACCTGCACAAAATCCTGGACAGGATTAACAAAACACTTTGAAGGCAAAAAAAATGTGCAAGTCCCCAAAATCTGTGCAGTTGCAGAAAAAACGGGTACAAACGTGGTAAAGGGTGACCTGTTTCCTGGAGAATCCCTCCTTGGGGGTCTGGCTACATGAGGTACCTGGTTTTAGAACTTTCCATGCAAAGACTGTGTTCAGGAGCAAGGTGTCTGGTGCTCTGTGCAATTTTGCGAACTATACTATTTTAACTTATAAGTGACAGTAAGAAGGAACAGTGAAAAGTTAGGGGGTGAGAGTCCGTAATATTTTCGTTGTTTGGGCTGTGGAGATGAGAGCTCCCCAGCATTTTATTGAGACACATGGTGGACAAATTATTAGCTGTTACTCTCATATGGACAAGTACTGATCTGGACTATATTGATTACATCTGTGTTCTGTTTTTCTCTTGGTGGATTCCTGAGGATTACATATATTTTGTAGAAATGTTTTGTTATAGAATTGTATTCTGTGTGATGGGGGGCTGTTTGTGTGAGTGAATGGTGAGTGGTTGAAGCATGAGTGGTTAATTGTATTTTATTTTGGGGTGGGGGTTGAGAATTGGTTATTGGGGAGGTATATATATATATATATATTTGTATTGTGGGAATAATAATTGTTGAGGTTTAGGTTTTTGGATTCATTTGGGAAATGTGTCTAGGACAGAGGCCCTTAAGGCGCAGCTACTCAGGAGACTATCTACATGATCTCCATCCCTTCGAGCTCCCAGCACATTTAGTGGAGGCCTACCAGAGATGTAGGGCCTTAGGCATAGCTCAGGGGAGGGGTGTTGGGGTCAGGGGTCGTGGTGCTTGGGTGGCTGCTGGAGTGTCTGGGATCTGGGTGGTGAGGCCAAGGAGATGCCCTGGGGCAAAATGGGAACTTGAGAGGGGGTTGGCTTGTCTGGTTCTCATGCCCAAAGGATCCACAATGGAGTGTGGGCAGCTGGCTGGTCTAGCCACCCCACTTCATTCTACTCGGGTTGTGTTATGCACTGCAAGGTTGATGAGGAACAAGACTGCCATTATGGCAGACCTGATTTCCTCAGTCAACCTGGCATGCATCACGGAGACCTGGCTGGATGAAAATGCCACCCCCATTTTGGAGGCAGAGGTGCCGGCCGGGTACTCCATGATACACAACCCGAGGGAGGATCGCAGGGGTGGGGGGGGTAGCCATTTGTTTTATATATGGCCTGAACCTCACGGTGCTACCTATGGGTCAGACATGATCCTTGACTGTGTGGCAGCCTGGGGGGGGCATTGGTGCGGGTTTTAGGGTCCTCGTTCTCTATTGTCCCCCTGGATTAGATGGGGACTTTTTACGGGAAGTCGAAGAGCTTGTCGCTGGCCCGGTCTTGGAATCTCCCAGGTGGCTGATCCTGGGGGACTTCAATGCCTGGATCAACAGTGGGCTCTTGAGTTTTGGGAATGACCTCCTTAGGAGCATGGGGGCCTTGAGCTTGGTACAGAAGTTATCAACTGCCACACACTTGGGTGGCCACACACTGGATCTGTTTTCTTCTTTGGGCTTAGAGGTAAGTGACCTCAGGGTGGATCTGGTGATTTGGTTGGACTATAGCACCGTGGGATTCATGCTTGGGGCACCCCCCTTAAATGGTCCTACCCTGCGGAGATGGTCCTGTACTGCCCATTAAGAGGAGTTTCCTCTATGGAACTATCGGCGGTGCTGGAACTATCGAGTGTTGGGGTGGCTTGTGCCATTGTGGTGGAGGAGACAGTGGCAGCCTATAATGGGGCTGTGATTGTGGCCTTTGACCCAATTGCACTAATTTGTGTTCACCCCTTGTCTACTCACCGGAGACCTCCTTGATATGATGAGGATCTCAGGCGGTTAAAGATTAAGGGGCAAAAGTTAGAGAGATGCTGGAGGAGATCCAGCCTGGAGGGGGACAAATTGGCCCTGAAGTCACATTATGCCAACTGTCAGGGGGCATTGTCCCATAAGAAGACAGAATTATTGTCCAGAGAGATTGCTGTGGTGAGGAACAGATCAGCTCAGCTCTTCCGCATGGTGGATGGGCTTTTACATCCTGCCTGTCTCCATGTTGGTGGAGCAGGTTCTAGTACTAAGCGCGAGGAGCTGGCTCTGTTCTTCACTGACAAGGTGTCCTCCTTTAGGGATGTGGTCTCTTTGGGCATCTCTCAAAAGGGATGCTGTGTCCAGCCTGATGTGTGCCAAAATGCTTCTCCTGTCTGGGCTGAATTTTAACTGGTTGGTGTTGAAGAGGTGGTGCAGATAATCTTGAAGTTGCAGCCAACCCAGTGTGATCTGAACAAAGGTCCGACCCAACTTTTAGTTGGTTGTCTGGACCTGATTGGACGTGTGTTTGCTGAGGTCATCTGGAGTTCCTTGAGGAGTAGGGTTGTCCCTCTGGCATTGAAGGAGGCCTTGGTTAGGGCTTTTTTAAAGAAACCCTCATTGGATCTGGACTGCCCCAGCAACTACAGGCCGGTCTCAAACCTCCCATTTTTGGGGAAGGTTATAGAGAAAGTGGTGGCCACCCAGCTTGAGAGACATCTTGCCTCCTCCTCTACCTATGAGTCTTTCCAATCTGGGTTCCAGGTGGGGCATAGTATGGAGACTGCACTGGTGAGGGTACTGAATGACCTTCTGATGATGAGGAATAGGAGAAACCATATCATCTTGGTCCTCCTAGACCTCTCTGCATTGTTTGACACCGTGGACCATGAGGTGTTGCTTAACCGCCTGCGGTTCTGGTGTAGCCTGTCCGGTAATGTCATCAACTGGTTCGGGTCATACCTGACAGACAGAGTGCAAAGGATGATGATGGGGTTAGCCTCATGTTTCCTAAAGCCTCTGGGTTGTGGGGTTCTGCTGGGTTCGGTCTTGTCATCCTTGTTGTTCACAGTGTATATGTTGCCGTTAGGGGACATTATCAGTTGGTATGAGCTGGATTTCCACTGCTATGTAGATGATACCCAGCTGTACCTGTCCTGTGCACCCAATACCCAGGTGTCAACCTCTGTATTTAACAGCTGCCTCGAGGAGATCCAGTCATGGATGACTCACAACTGGCTTAGGCTTAACCCAGACAAGACTGAGGTACTGGTGGTGGATCCAGGTCATCGAGGTGGAGGGGAGGGTAAGGGGTTACCCCCTGGCCTAGTGTTAAGGGGTATTCCTCTTGTCCCTTCTAGACAGGTGAAGGATTTAATGTGATCCTGGATGACGGCCTGACTCTGGATGCCCAGGTGTCGGCCATGGTTAAGAGCGTTTTTTTTCCATCTTCGGAACATTGCCTGAATCTAAGCCTTGATCTCACCTGAGGACCTGACCTCACTGGTGCATGCTTTTGTCACCACCAGGTTGGACTACTGTAATGCCCTGTATCTAGGGTTATCTGAAGGCAACCTTTGCAGGCTGCAGCTGGTGCAGAATGTGGCGGCAAGACTGTTAACGGGGGTGAGAAGATGTGAGCATATCACCCCGGTCCTCTGCAATCTGCACTGGCTGCCGGTCAAGTGGAGGATTATCTTCAAGGTAGGGCTCCTGACCTACAAGACCCTGCATGAAAGAGGACCTGTCTATCTGCAAGATCTCCTTGTCCCCTACCACCTGCCCTGGGCTCTCTGTTCTGCCAGGGGAGGCCTCCTGGCAGTCCCCAGGGTTAGGTTGCTACATTCCAGAGACAGAGCATTCTCGGTGGCTACACCTACCCTGTGGAATTCACTGCCTATTTCTTTAAGGGAAGCTGCCTCAGTAGAAGCCTTTAAGAAAGGCCTAAAAACACATCTGTTCCAGCAAGCATTTATAAATTGATTATTGCTTATGTCAGTGATCTTATTGAGATAGCGATTTTTAATGTGCTTTCAGGGGATTTAATATATATATTTATTGATGTGTTTAAGATTAATAATGTATGAGTTGTGCAGCGCCCAAAGCCCCAGGAAATGTTCGCTTTTACAAATAAAGTCTCTATTTATCTAAGTATCTAATTGCGCTGCACCATATACACAAAATGTCTGCAGCTGCAGAGAAAATACACTGCGGGCTGCAGAAAAAAAACGCAGCTGTGGAAACTTCTGTGCAAAAAAATACCATTGAAAAGCATGGCATACCCCCATAAAGGCTATTCTCCACCACTGTTTTTCCGCAGTTGCAGAAAAAACATTGCACACATGCTGCACCAATGAGATTGAGGTGTAACTCATCCTGAGCAAAAGGCAGTGTACTAACAATTGGGAAACAATTATAGTTGGGGGGTTCAGGCACCTAGCAACAGAAAACCTGTGGGCTGTATAGTAGTGTCGGTTGTTATAACAAAAATAGCTCACATTTCCCTTGAAAGGTAACAGACCCCAACCACATGATCCAGTGCAGCCCATAAAGTAGCCCCACAGGGAGTAGAAGCAGAGGTGGTAACAGCCAGAAGTGTGTGCTACAGACACAGAAGAAAGAAACACCCCAGAGAGAGATACAACCAACAGATACATATTGTCACTGGGTGCAAGGTACTGTGGTCCCAGTTGTGGGACTGGCTGCTTGCCTTGCTGGGAGTGCTGGTTCTGCTGCAACTTTTGTAGTCTACTGCTCCACTTTATATGGATCACCAGCTGTTGTTCTGTCTGCTGGCCTTTTATATTATTTCTGCAGCTGTGGAAATAATGTTGCACATTTTCCACACTTGTGGAATTTCGTAACTCATCTATTTTTTTATTTTCAACATCTTCATAAATTTTGACTGTGAATATGCTGCCCTTGCATTTCCGCAGTTTTGCAAACCTTTTTTCTGCACTGGCTGAATTCATTGCTCTCTTTGTGAAATCTAGCCTCTTGTCCTTGCTTTTAATTCTGTTTCAGTGCTTCTGCCCAGAGTTTTCAACACACTCTGTGCCGCAGTGAACATACTGCATGGCATTTTTCACTACTTTACATTTGCCGCTCAGTGACACTTTCTCCTTGCACCCTCCCTCGATCGCTGCCACCCCCCAGTGAAATACATGATCTGCTGTTCCTCACTTGTTCTCTATCCCTCCATGATCTTTAACCCCCAGCAACATGCTCCCATGAACTGTATAGATTTGCCTCTGTGAAGCAATTGCTCTGTTCCCCACTCCAGTCTATGCCTCCACCCCATAATGCCACCATTTCCCATAAATCTCATTATCTGCTGTTCACCACTTGATATCTCCTCCTCCCATTTCATGGTCTTTGCCCTTCAGTGTCCACCCATTCCTGCTAAGTCACGTTATCCGCTGTTTGCTACTTGATCTGTATTCCTCCCCTCACTGATCTCTGCTCCCACAACAAATTGCTGCCATTCTCCATATACATTAGCTGTTCTGTGGCACTTACTCTCCTGCCCACCCTCAAACATCTTGCTAATTCCAATACTTTCTATTACCCATTGTGTTCCCTTTGCTCTGTATTCCTCTATCCCTGCTCTGCTCCATCTCTGACCCCCTAAGAGCTGCAATTCTCTGTATACATTTGCTGCTCTGTGGCACTTGCTCTCTACCCACTTCAGTCTCTGCTTCCCAATGTGCCCCATTCCCCATCATTCACATTACCTGCTTTGTAGCACTTGCTCCCTTCCCTCCTCGATATCTGCCCTCTAAAACTGCCAGCATTCACAGCAATTCACATCAGCTGCTCTGAATCACTTGCTCTGTATCCATCCCTTCCCCAATCTCTGCCGCTTACAACATGCCAACATTTTACCTATACGTTAGCCTCTCTGTGGCATGTGCTCTTATCCCCCCAATCTCTGTCCCCACAAAAAACTCTGCCATTCATTGTCATTCACATTTGCCACTCTGTGGCACTTACTCACTCTTCCTCCCTTCCCCTATATCTTCCCCTACAAAAATGCTGGTATTGTCCCTACACATTAGCTGATGTGCAGCACTTACTCCCTTTCACCTACCCTCAAATGTTTCACCACTCCTGGTACTTTATATAACCCTTTTTGTGCCATTTGCATTGTGTTCCTCATCTGCCTGATCCCCCCCCCCCACAACATACCACCATTCACCATATATGACACACTCTCTGGCTCTATCACTGTTCTATCCATCTGTAACCCCCAACATGCCCCTTTCTCCATATACATTTGCTGCTACGTGGCACAAGCTCTCTCCTCCCTCAGTCTCTGCCCCCCCAGCATGCCCCATTCCCATCATTTGTGTTACTGACTCTAGCACTTGCTCTCTCCCCTCCTTGATATCTGCCCCAACAAGCTGCCCCATTCACCATAATTCCAATTAGCTGCTCTGTGCCACTTGCTCTATATCTGTCCCCTACCTGATCTCTGCAACCCACGACAAGCTAACATTTACCCTATACATTAGCCACTCTGTGGCACTTGCTCTTCCTCTTTCCCCTATCTCTGCCCCTCAAAGTGCCACCATTCAATATCATTCACATTAGCCATTTTGTGTCACTTGCTCTGTATTCCTCCCATCCCTGATACCTGCCCCACCCAAATGCTGGCATTGCACCTACACATCAGCTATTCTGTGACTGTTACTCTCTCCTACCCACTCTCAAATGTCTCATCACTCCTGGTACTTCATAGTACTTGTTGTGTGCCATTTGGTGTCTGTTCTTCCACTTCCTGGTTTCCCACACCAGCATACCACCATTATCCAAAAACATGATACACTGTTTGCCTTCATCCCTGATCTACCCCATCCCTGACCCCCTTCCCCTAATATGCCAACTTTCTTCATATGCATTTGCCACCCTGTGGCACTTACTCTCCCTTCCCCAGTCTCTGCATCTGAGCATGCCCCCATTCCCCATTATTCCTATTACCTGCTCTGTGGCACTTGCTCTCCCTCCCAGTCTCTGCATCTGAGCATGCCCCATTCCCATTATTCCTATTACCTGCTCTGTGGCACTTGCTCTCCCCCCCAGTCTCTGCATCTGAGCATGCCCCCATTCCCCATTATTCCTATTACCTGCTCTGTGGCACTTGCTCTCCCCTCCCCAGTCTCTGCATCTGAGCATGCCCCCATTCCCCATTATTCTATTGCCTGCTCTGTGGCACTTGCTCTCCCCCAGTCTCTGCATCTAGAGCATGCCCCATTCCCCATTATTCCTAATACCTGCTCTGTGGCACTTGCTCTCTCCCCAGTCTCTGCATCAGGCATGCCCCATTCCCCATTATTCTATTACCTGCTCTGTGGCACTTGCTCTCCCCCAGTCTCTGCATCTGAGGCATGCCCCCATTCCCCATTATTCCTATTACCTGCTCTGTGGCACTTGCTCTCCCTTCCCCAGTCTCTGCATCTGAGCATGCCCCCATTCCCCATTATTCCTATTACCTGCTCTGTGGCACTTGCTCTCCCCTCCCCAGTCTCTGCATCTGAGCATGCCCCCATTCCCCATTATTCCTATTACCTGCTCTGTGGCACTTGCTCTCCCTCCCAGTCTGCATCTGAGCATGCCCCCCATTCCCCATTATTCCTATTGCCTGCTCTGTGGCACTTGCTCTCCCCTCCCCAGTCTCTGCATCTGAGCATGCCCCCATTCCCCATTATTTCTATTACCTGCCCTGTGGCGCTTGCTCTTCCCTCCTCCTTGATATCTGCCCACCCCGAACTGCCACCATTCACTGTCATTCAAATTAGCAGCTCTGTGGCGCTTGCTCTCTATTCCTCCCTTCCCCAATATCTGCCCCCCAAAAATGCTGGCATTGTCCCTACAGATTATCTGCTCTGTGCCACTTACTCTTTCCTCCTCCCCAATTTCTTCCCCCCACACTTGCCACCATTCACCATCATTCACATTAGTCGCTCTGTGGCACTTGCTCTCTCTTCCTCTCCTTCCCAATATCTGCCCCCACTTTAGCCTCTCTGCAGCACCTGATCGCTATCCTTCCCCTCAGTAATTTCTGCCCCCAAATTGCTGGCATTTGTCCCTGCACATTAGCTACTCTTTGGCACTTGCCCCCCCCCCCATCATTCTCTGCCCTTCCAATATAAAATGATAAGGCAATCCCTGTGTCCTAATTGGCTGAGACTTCTTTCTAGCCATGGCAGTAAGAGAGCACCACCAATGACTAAAAACAAGTACCTGCCAGCCGGGGCAACTCATAGAATTTTTAAGCCACTTACTTTCTAATCTCCATCAAAAATATGGCTGCAACCTTCGCTCATATATAAGAAACTTCAGCTAGGCACTAAAAATGAAAGTCCATTAAATTAAATAAAGTAAGCCATCCCGGTGGTGCTGAGGGTTGAGGTGCTGGACTACACACCTTGCTCTACATGTTGCAGCCACCTGGCTTTGGGAACGGACTCCGTCACCGGGGAGACTGCATGGCGGGTAGGAGCAGGGGATCGAGCTGCCTAATGGTGGCAGCCTCCTCTCCCTGGGAGGGGGTCACCCTCCCGCTGTCCAGTGGTGGTGCAGGCAGGTACAGGTGACTGGTAGGGTGGGGTGTCCTGCAATGCATGATGCATGGGTGCCTCTACACGTGCATGCTCACAACAAGGCTGTGAGGGCAGGGGAAAAACGGGAAAAACACCTAAACAAATAATAGAAAAAAATTGAATTAAGTAAGTAAATAATTTATTGTTATTTTTACTCAAGAACCCCTCTTTACATACATACACAAATTTGAAAAATCAAGTACTATGTTTCCGTTGCTGGTGTTTCTTTGCTGATCATGAAAAATCACCCTCCTATCCCTACCAGTTTGCCAGAAAACTCCCTGCTCCATACCTGGAAACTGATAACATTGAGGTTCGCACTTGAGGCCTGTGTGAGTGTCTGTGTGTGTATGCCAGTGGAACTCTAAAAAGTTTGAATCCATGTATTCCATGTTAACATTCTATGTGTGTGTGTGTGGGGGTGGGCATACTACTATGGGAATAATGCAGAGCTTTGAATTATTCTATTCCATGGTAAACAATCACACAGCGTATTGACTGTGAAGAAAGACATAAAGACATATGACTGACAGGTAAAAGACATCTGTGGAGGGACTATTCGACATTATTTAGCAACATTTTATAATATTTTTTGTGGCTTTGAAAACTTTTAGAGTGTTTATTTTTTAGCAGTTGCCTGTGGGCCCATTTTATATAAGCAATAAGGCACTCTGGGGATGTTGATGGTACTAGGTTTCCCCCATGGTCAGGGGGCTGAAGACACACAGCTTCGCCTCATGCCACACTAAGCCCCAGACCATGGGGGAAAACTTGTACCACCAATGCCCCGTCATGCCTTATTGCTTTAATAGTTTATAATTTACCATCATTCCCATAGCCACATTGCGGTAGTTTCTCTCTATCCCTCCCAAATCTCTGCCCCTCAACATGCCCATATGCTTCGTATACATTAGCCACTCTGCAGCAATTGCTCTCTTATTTCCCCAGTCTTGTACCTGTTCCCCAAACCTGCCGCTATTCATCATCATTCACATTAGCCACTCTGTGGCACCTGATCTGAATCCCTTCCCCCCCAACATGCTGGGATTGTCCTTACATTTTAGCTGCTCTTCGGCACTTGTTCTCCCCTCCCACATCTCTGCTGCCCCCTATATGCTGCTATTCATGTGAATACCATTTGCCTCTTTGTGGCACTTGCTCTCTGTCCCTCCTCTCTCCAGTCTCTGCCACCTAAACATGTCCATGTTCTACACACAAATGATATGCTCTGTGGCTGTTCCTCTCTCCCCCCCTCCCCAATCTCAGGCACTTTTTCTCTCCCCTCATCGATCTTTGCTCCCCCAAATCTGCAGCTATTCCATCGAATTCACATTAACCACTCAGTGGCACTTGCTTTTGTCATTCCCTCCCAGTTTTTTGCCACCATGCCACCATTGTTCGTGTACATTACCTGTTACTTTCTATAGCTTGCTATTATTGTTTGTCATGTTTATAACACATTTCTACTGCTTACTTTCCTTTTTTCCATACACTTAACAGTACAGCACAGCCATATACTTGTTGTCTTTAGGTACACCTCCTTCCATTTCTATATTTCTCATGTTGTCCCAATTAATTTGTTCTCATATGGTACATTTCCATTTAAGACTGTCTTCATTTATTCTATTTAACTTGTCTTTTTCTGTTTATGGAACTATGTGCATACCCTGCACTTTATTTATTTTACTATAATTGCTAAACTAATCTTGCTCATTACTATGCCTGCAACCTGATCCCTTCCACTATAAATTTCAATAAACAACGAAAAAATCAACGAGAGGTGCATGTATTTCAAGTTTTTATTTCTGTGTGTCGCATCTCTCAAGTAACACCCCCCTCCTCCCTTTGTCATAATCATCCCTAATGCTTCTTTGTAACAAGGTTTGTCATGCAGTTGCATAAAGGGCATGGGGTCATAATGTCGCTTCGGCAGAATGCGTGACAGGAAATAGTGTTCTTGCACGTTCTATTTATTTATTGTTCTGAGGGCTCCGCCCTCAAAGCCCTCTTAGTGGGGGGCAGCACCCTGGACCCCCCCACTAAAGATTCCAGCTCTGGTGGGGTCCAATAGGTCTTTTGCTGGGTCAGGTTTCACCATAATGCCGTATGCTATTAAGCATAAGACATTATGACCAGGTGCGGCATAAAAGTGGTCCAGAACAAATTTGCAACAAAACACCAGTATGCAGTTTCATAAACTCTGCATTATTTCCATGATTCAGCCCCAATGCAAATAATTTCATTCTTGCCATGCTTGTTATTGAACATAATTGCCATACAGACACCACTGTTTCCACATTACATCTCATAACCTACATGGCCTGTATGCAAGCATGTGTAATCCCCTATGTATGCAGTTTTATTAATAATACCATCACATACTTCTCTCAGCATACAGTTTTATTATTTTAACAATAATGGCTATATGAGTTACATGGCCACTGAAGTGCATCACTCTGCTTTTTAACTATCTTCTGCACCAGAATATGCATTCTCACTGAGCTCTAGATTATATAAACGCTACTGGCATTCTCACAACTTTTTATTTTTTATTTTTGTTTAGCTGTTTAACCAGGAGTAGCACACTAAGCTGAAAGCTTTTTTACAGGTACGACCTGGGAGCACAGGGAAATTAAGTGACTTGCTTAGGGTCACACAGTATTGAAGTGGAAGCTGTGGGATTCAAACCCAGGTCTGGTCTGCTGGATGTCACGAGATTAGCAACTCAGAGCCTTAAACCACTGCACTATACTGCCTCCCTAATTTACATTTACACTTGCACTTACATTTTTAACTTGTTTTTTCTTTCTTCATCATACATATGCTCCAAAAATGTATACAGTGCATATTCATGATTAGGATTTACATTATTGGCTGTTCGCCACTTGATCTCTATTCTTTCCCTCACCACTCTGTGCTCCTTCCAAATTGCTACCATTCTCCATATACTTTGGCCGCTCTGTGTCACTGCCTCTCTCCCCCCAATCTTCCTCCCTCCCCATGTCTCAGCCCCCAACATACTGACATTCTCCTTATATATCTCAAGCTCTCCAGCAGTTATGCTTGCCACCCCTCCCCAATTCTCCCACTTCCTGCCATTTTCCATACTTTACAGTACCTGCTCCACATGACTTCTTATCTCCCCTACCATCTTTGTCCCCTATACTACAACTTTCAACAATACTTCACCTTACCCTCTCAGTTCCACTTCCTCTCTATCTCTTCCCTTCTTTATCTCTACCTTCAGTCCTAAAATGCTGCTATTATCACTACACATTATCCTCTCTCAGCACTTGCTTTTCACCTGTATTCTACCCCATCTTGATATATCTTTACAGCCTTGCATCACTTGTTTTCTCTCCTCCTCCCCCCGATCTCTGCTCTTCCAAAACCCTGCCATTCATCATCATTCACACTATCTGTGCTCCCGTATTTGCTTTCTATCACTCCCCTTCAAATCTCTTCTCCCCTACCATGTTGGCATTGTTGCTACAGTTACTTTCCCAAACAAATGGAATGCACTCCAGTACACCTAAACATCAGAAATATACAGAGGACCAAAAACAGTCCCGACTACACACTGCTATTTGGCAGTACAAAATATGACACTAGATCAGTGACAATACTTTTGATTGTGCACAGTTTTCATTCATCACATGTTCATGTTAATAAAAAAAGTCATGTTTACAAATTTATAAGGCTAATGTCATCTCTTTACTCTTTACATAGCTATATAAGCATCCTTTGACTCCATCTGTACCAATTTCCATATTTTCATTTTCAACCCTATCTGCCCCATTTGAGTTTGTCATTGACACCAAACGAGGAGTGATGTTCAGTGTGGCAGTAGTGTGAGTGAAAGCAGTTGTTCCTAACAGACTGCTCACACTGACAGGGTTTTTTTTCCCCCGGCAAAATTTAGTGTCCTAATCATTGTGATGCTTTGTGGAGGTGGTCATATACAATATTATGATAAATTAAAAAAATACTCTGCTACCTTAGACAGTTAGTGCTTCTTCTTGTTTGCAGCATGACCGCAGCTATTAAGACACTTGTTTTGAGACCTCTGCGTCTCCTGAGGACCAGATATTGGTATAAACTGACTGACAAAAAGTGTTGTAATCTATTGTAGGTCTACTTAAATAAACACCAGATTAATTTTATATTATATTGATATTGTATATGATCTCCTCCACAAAGTGTCATAGTGATTAGGGGACTGAATTTTTCCAGGAAAACGACTGGTCAGCTTGACTAGTCCGATAAGAACAGTTTATCTTACTCGTGCTGTCACAATGAAGGTCACTCCTTGTTTTACTTTTTGAACCCACATTTTCAACATAGTCATTTTTTTACCCCATCTCACGGACATGGTAAGTGTTATTTTAAATTCCCCCTCCAAAACCTGTTTTCATTATCATTCTGCAAACTCATGTTTCTGGTGGCATTTGATAAATGACACCTGTCATGTTCATATGCTGGGTTGAGACAAATACTATCTTGACAATTCAGGGTCACAATGTAAAAAAACAACAATGTTACACGTGAACATCTTCATTTCCCGATCATGACAATTTCACTATTGTAACTGCTGTTGTTAATTTGTTAGTTTTAACTGCTGCGCTATCTATGCCCAACAACTACATAGCAAGTACAAGCAAGCAGACATTTGGCGTTGTTTAGCTTGGAACAAATAAAAACAAGAAAAATCATGCTTTAAACATGTTTATTTTACTAGCTGAACTCACGAACATAGACAAAAACAGCAAAATGATTCTTTCTTACCTTCATTTGTTTAAACAGGCAACAGTTTTGGGACTACTGCACACGCTGTTACTAGAGCAAGCTTGATTAACAGTTTGTGGTTACAACCACCTACCGGTAATGCAAAATTACAACCTGGCTATCCAAGCATTAAACGTGCTCAGCAGTAATTACAATAAGAATTAATTGTATTTTGATATAACTTTTTTTTTAACATCTTGCTATATGATTTAAAGTTCTACACATATGCACTGAGGTGTTGTTACAAATAATGAACTGATCAGGTCCGATTGGGAAATGTAACATGTAACATTGAAATGTGACATGGCATGATCTCTGTTTTATGATGTCATCACTGAGCAACTAAATAAACTGGACCTGTGCATCACCCTGGTAGCCCCTGACAAAGCTGTACTGAATTAGGTGCAGGGGATGGGTGACTGCAAGCGATTTTCTGGGCATGTCATAATATGTAAGTCCAAACTAGTAAGTAGAACTTACCTGGATGCTGTAAATTGTCTTTGACACAGAGCACTGCTGTGCTGTTGGCTTTTGCCACTGAGGAGCAATAAAATTGTCAGGTGATGCACTGATTCCCTTATCTACAGGCATTAGCTGTCTGTTCTTTATCCCACACCTAGGAAGTGCATCCAGACTTTTTTGTTTGCTGCTGGAGATTGTCACAGAAGGTCTGACTTTGGAATTTATATCATCTCCTCCTCAATGATGTATGGATTAAGTACAGGGTACTTTCTGACCTAGAGCAGGATTGCTTCATTAAAGAAAAATTACTTCTGCTTGCAGATATATAACAGAGGAGGTTCTAGAGACTGAAAGAGAAAGTATTTTTCTTTTGCAGTACTTCCTGGTTCCTAAGTGGTTAGGACTGTGGTGGCCCATCTTGAATCTCATAGACCTGATCAAATTTCTGAGGTACTACATGCAAAATTCAAAATGGTCTCTCTGAGGGAGATAATCCCATCTCTCCAAGAAGGAGCTTGGTGCTACATGGATCTGCATAGTTCCGCCTCCCCATCTGATCCTCCCATCAGGAGCTTCTTCAATTCAGTCTTTGAGACTGAAAGGATCAGTAGAGTCTTGCTCCTTGGTCTCCTCTGATTCCAGGGTTTTCACCAAATGCCTAATAGTGGTTGCAGGGTTACCTGTACAGACAAGGGGTGTCAGTGTACTAAACTCAAACCCTGGGCAGTCAGACTCACTAAATGCAAAAAATACATCTTGGGTTACTACATATGAAATAAATAGATTTATGTTTATTTAAATGCAACATCAAAATAGCTTACAAACCATAAGAGTAGTGCAAAAGGTGCTGGATGGTAAAAATAACACTGAGGTAGTAATAAAATATAGCTAACCCAACACTTCACCTTCACAAATGAGGCTTCATCAGGGATGTTATTGTATTTGTACAGTATCTATATATGGATGACAGGCTCATCAACACAGGCTCTCCAGAGGCAGCTGTGAAGTCACAAGACCTCCCAGTGGATACTTTTCAGAAACTGTGATTCCTGCTGAATCTAGAAAGTTTGTGTTGACCCCAATTCAGAACATCTTGTTCTTTGGGGCAGAACTAGATTAAACCCTAGCCAAGGTTCTTCTGGCCCAATATTGAGTATCAGATCTGAGGTCCTTTTCTTCTTCTTCTGATCACTGGGAGTCGGTCATTCAACTTGGAGGGTGAGGGTGAGCATTTGCTTGCACTGCTGGCTGCTACTTTTGCACGCTGCACTTTGGTTCTTCGGTCGAAAACTCCTAGGGTGTTTGCTGACTAAATATTGTAACCTGGAGCAACACTCAATCATTCCTTAAACCGGTTTATCGTAGTACGTTATCTGCTGTGCGAGGACCTCAGACATTTCTAACAACTCTGCAACGAACTTAGCCTTACTGCAATGGCAGACAAAGAGTGTATTGAAAATTGAAAGTCTGTGCAGAGAGTTTTTGGATAATTTAATTCCTGCTGGGACATATTTAAAGGGCTTTTTGGTTCCTTATCGGGGAAGAGATTCTTCATTGATCACGCAAGTGAATTTATGACTATACGCTGGGTCTTCTTGTATTTCTGGTATTGAATGAAGTCCATTTACCTGTCTGAGTCACCTGAACTTGAACCTCTTAACTTGTCCCTTTTGCCTTTGAATTTCTGGAGCCTCCATTTTTCCTCAAGACCCGAAGAATCAATAGTCTGCAGTGTACACCATTGACTGCATTTGGAAAATGGAAATCCTCAAGAAACTTCTTTTTTTTTATCAGATACTGTATCTCTAACGCTGCCAAATATATAGCTTGCTATTTTCTAACTAGCTGCTCAATAAGTAGTTAATCATAATAATTACTCCATGTGTCTGCCTGTTCCTATTGCCCCTTTAGGGAGACTGGTTCTTTTTTTCATTGGTATTTTAATTCACTTTCAAGATTAAGAAAATATTCAGGGAACCTGGCCTATTAAGTTTAAACTAGTTAATCAGTTAATTTTATGTCATGTATACATGTAGCGGTAAGGTAGTAGACAAGAACATAATGGGAAAGAGTAAAGGAATTAAACCACAAAATGGTAATCAGAGGGTTAAGAATAATTGTTGTGTATACACTCAAGACTTAGTCATTATGGCCTCTACCCCAAAAGAACTCTCAGGAGTAACTCCATTGTCCTTTTCACCCTATTCTATCAAAGAGAAAACTGCTTATGACTTCAGATCTGATGTTTCTGGATATAAACCAGAACCTAATCATATTAAGCAAAACTCTGGAAAAGAGATGGACCTGAATCAGGGGCTGCCATTTTTGGATAATTTAAGTCAAGTTGCCTTGGTAAAACTACCGGGTAATGAGTCTATTGAGGGTGAAAATAGTATAAATGACGTATGTGATGAAATTAAATTTTTTGTAACTACACCTAACAATGGAGGCACAACTTCTGACATGAGGGAAATACAAAAA
The DNA here is from genome assembly GCA_016271365.2 of Neoceratodus forsteri. NCBI lineage: Eukaryota > Metazoa > Chordata > Ceratodontiformes > Ceratodontidae > Neoceratodus > Neoceratodus forsteri. The sequence goes on along the minus strand of CM057453.1, from coordinate 455,893,732 downwards.
TTCAACCTCCTCCTTTAATATATCATTTTGCCAAGGGAAAATTAATGACTTTTTCTTAAAAAAGTTGAAGAAACCTCAGAAGGGTACAATATTGAATAGTCAGACTCCCTCACATTATTTATGTGACCAAAACAATGGTCCCTTTGAGGAACCAAGTTAAAATAACAGACTTTTTTCTATACAAAAAAGATTCTTTAGGGGCCCCCACCCAAGATGGTTGGACAGGGGAGTCAGAGACTCACTCTTCATGTTACGGTACAAAGCAAGGGGCCTCTGTTGTGAAGGATGAGGGTATGTCCTGCTTCCCATCAGGGATGAATTTATTTAGCCCATTGGAAACTTGAGAAGAGGCTATTAGTTTGGTAGTGGATAAAGAGGAGTCTATGAATGTAACTTTAAATGGATCTCCTGATGACATTTTTGAAAAAATGGATAAAGAGGTACAGAATATCCAGTTGGATCAGGATGTTTTTGCTCAATGCCCTGATACTATATCTAAATATACCATTAAAGCTTTAGCTCATCTGGTGATGTCTAATGTCATGCTGTTAGAAGCATATAATGGTATTAAAGCAGCCCTGGAAAATTTGTCATGCTTTTGCATAGAGAGGTTTACTTTACTTGAACAAAAAATCTCATAGCTGGTTGAACAAAATGAGGTTTATAGAGCTAAGCATAACCTATCATTTTCATCATTAATCATACCTGAGACTCCAAAAGGTAAAAAGAGAGATGGGCTCAATAAGAAAAAAAAAGAGACAAAACCTAATAGAAAATCTAAAATCAATAAATCTAGGAAACAGAATAATAATAAGATGCCCAAAAATGAAAGTACTGTAAGATAAAGGGACCTCTCATAACGGCAGAGATTAATGGTCGAACTATTTTAGATGGGACACAGGTGATCCAAGAATATCATCACTCATCGAATAGAGGGAACATTGATCCAGTAAACAGGCCCACGTTAAAGGAAATAATTCCCCTAAAGAAACATGGAATGGGGATATTTAATCCCATACTGGACCAAAGGACAACTGCCACAGAGAATTCTACTATTATAGAGCAGTCTAAAATGGGCGTTGGATGCAAGCCACTGTTATTGATAGAGGATCCCCATCCTTTTGATGAGGAAGAATCTGAAGCATATAATTTAATATGCACAGGTAATGAAGTAGTTTTTAAATTAGATCAGATGTACGTTACAAATTATGAAATTAACGCCTCATTGACGAACTTGATAGCCCATTTGTTAAGAGCTGAATTGGGGCTACCAGCAGTCGCTGCTACACTTAATTTTGTGACTAGGGATATTTTTAACCCTACTAAATCAGTTTATTTTATGCTACCTTATATGGATATGGCAAAACAAGTGTGGGCTAAGCAAGGTCTGATAAATTCATTGGGAATACTGTTATCATCACTGGTTACTTGGGCCAAAATTTGGAAAAGCACCTATAATGGGACAAAATCAGAAAAAATATTATCACATGACAAATTTAATTCTACTCTAGCTCAGCTGAATTGGGAGTTTGGAGTCTCTCCTGAATGCTATGTGTTTTCTATCTTTGGGATAGATACACTGGAGGGAGAAACTGCTGCTAATTTAGCACCCTTTCTTAGGGCGATTCTCTCTGCTATTACCAAAATTCAAATACATACTGATGAACTAGTTCAGGTGGAAAGGGTATTGGAGGGTAAAGAGGGAACCCAGCTTAATTGTTTTATTTGTTCTGCACAATTATTAGCATTACTTTTAGAAAATAGATACATGTTGGATGAGCTGGGCGTTTATCTGGTGGCATCGAATGAGTGGGAGTCCCATGCTCAATCTAGATTAACTGTACCATGACTAAAAACATCTGGAAGTCAAGATCTTGACATATTATCAGAATATGACTGGGGGTTAACAAGTACTGTCACTTGCAATGTTCTTAATTGGAACATAGCAGGACTTCATAATAAATTTGCAGATCCACAATGGGTTAGTTTTGTTTCTAGATTTGAAGCCATTATTTTTCAAGAAACATGAGCATTAACACAGCCCCATCTTAATGGCTACGAATCAAATTATGCCCCTGCAATTAAAGGGAAAATGTATGGGAGAAACAAGGGAGGTTTAGCTACCCTGATAAAGCTCAGGGATGGATTAAGGGTACTAAAATGTTACTCCCCTACCCCTGAAATTCTCATGGGAGTAGTTAATTGGGACTCAAGTATAGTATTGATTGTGAATGTTTACATCCCTCTGAGTTTTAATGTTCACCCTACATATGATATTTGGTTTAAACTAACTATGGAAATAGATTCAATTACACAAATACATATGGTAGATACTGTATTATTAGCAGGTGATTTTAATGCTAGGACAGCAAATTTTGATAATCTATTGGTTTTACAAGAACAATTATATATGTCAGACCTTGAACTAAGAAAAATGACAGATATGATAGTTAATGAGGCAGGGAGATGTTTCTGAACTTTAATCATGGATAATAATTTTTTGATTCTTAATAGGAGATTGGAGGGGGATCGGGAAGGGGAAAGTACCTTTTTCTCTCCAGTAGGTAGGAGTGTGATTGATTTCATTTTATGCTCCCCTCTTAGTTATCAATCCTTTAGGAGACTGGAGGTGGTTATGCGATTGAAAAGTGATCATGCAGCAATTTTGTTTGCCTTTAGGAATTATGACATTAATACCTCCTCGCCAATAAAACCAATGGCGGATGTGGAAATTCAAGGGAAAATGAGACTCAGCTTGAACAATAAAACTATGAATGGGGTATCAAATTTAATTTATTCTCCTAGTTTTGCCCTTCTTTTTTCTAGCCCACAGAATGATATTAAAAGTGAGCAAATTAACCAGTCATTGAATCTAGGATATCAACAAATTAATAAAGAGATATACTGTACAAATATCAGTAAGGCTAAGTCATCATCCTGGTTTGATACTCAATGTGCAAGAGAGAAAGAGAACTTTGGGAGGCTTATTAGGCAAACAAAAAAGAATCCAACCAAGAGGGTGATGTTAAAGTTAAATAAAGCTCGTAGTGACTATAAAAAATTTCTTGCACAAAAAGAAAATTGAGTTTACACATAAACAGTGGGAAGTTATGTATCAAGCTATTAAGGAGGGTGATTCTAGGCTCTTTTGGGCATTAGTAGCCAAAAGAAATAAAAATCAGAATCTAATCCCACCGATATATATTCCTAAAGATACTTGGATATAACTCACGTCTTAATAACTTTTCCAAATTTTGGGGAAGAAGTGATAGATAGTTATGTTAGGAGGGGTAAATACACCCATCTAGTGTTTACATTCCAGGAAGTAGAAGATGCCATTACAAACCTTCCAAACAACAAAGCCCCTGGGCCTGATCTGATTCCCGGAGAAGTTTATAAAGCACATTTGAATTACTGGGTAAAGTTTCTCACAAATGTTTTTAACATATGTTTAAGGGAGAGATTTATCCCACCTTCATGGACTAGAAACATAATTGTACCAATTCATAAAAAAGGACAGTTTCAAACCCCATCTAATTATCACCCATATCACCCCTTTTCATCGACACCCCAATGGCGAAACAAGGAAAAGGACCATTACATCGACATTCATGGTAATGTCCATTTTCCTTGTTTCGCCTTCCACCAGTGTTCCGCCCCCTCCCCGGACCAACTCCGACCTGGAGTTGGAATCTTAAAGTCTGGGGGTGTGGAGGGCAGAGCCCCCTGCATGGGGGGGTGGGGGGGGCACAGCCCCCCCACAGAAAACAACAAGTCAAGAGGCGGCACAATACCTGTGTCGGTATTGTGTCATCACTGTGGGGGAGGTCGACATTTTCGCTGATGGGAAAACTTGGTGCTTCCTTATCACCCATTTAGCCTAATAGATATCAGTGGAAACATTTTTGCTAAAATATTGCTACAAAAATTACAATATTGGACAGAGATGATTTCCCCTTTATCCATGTTTCAAGCGGGTTTTCGTAAAGATTTTTCAACCATAGATAACATTTATATTCATTCACATTTGATAGAAAAATATAGGTCATTCTGCAAAATGAAGTTATATGTGTTGTTTGTTGATTTTTCATCAGCGTTTGACTCTATAAACAGAGCTAAACTCTGGGAAATACTATTGGAAAAACATTTACCATTGAACCTTTTGGTTCCAATTCATATGTTATACACATGTACTGCATAGGCTGTCAGATATGATAATAAGGGTAGTATCTCTGATTATTTCAGAACAACATCAGGAGTAAAACAGGGATGCCTTTTGGGTCCCCTTTTATTTAGCTTGTACATTGATTCCCTTATGACTTACAAGGAGGTACCTAGTCTTGATTCCCCCAAAATTAAGAACCTTCCTGTACATACTCTTGCTTATGCAGATGATTTAATTTTATTGGCACTTTCCAGTCAAGGATTGCAAAATAAAATAACACAACTTAATATTAAGTGTAAGTAATTAGATCTAATAATAAACATGAAGAAAACTAAGTTTATGATTTTTGGCTCACACCCTGGTAAAAGAAAGGAACCAAGGTTTTATCTAAATAATAATTCCATAGATAGGTGACTTCTTATATATATCTGGGTGTCAAGTTCACCTCAAATGGAGCATGGTCAGCACATTGGAGGGACCAAGCAGCAAGGGCAAGATTGATTGCCAAAGCTTTGCTACGCTTTAATACTAAATATGTGGGACACTCAGTATTACCTGCATTAGTGGCTGGAGAAGCAAAAATTAACCCCATTCTTACATATGGAGCAGAGGTTTGGGGCACAAATTCCCCTCCATGTTTGGAGATTCCCCTTTCTTTCTTTTATAAATCCTTACTACAGGTGCCATTATCTACATCTAATGTCATAGTAAGGGCCGAATTGGGAAGAGATCCCATTGCTGTAATTACTGATATACGTATGATGGGCTATTGATTAAGAATTATAAATCATCAGGTTAACTGCTTGCCTTTGCTGTGCTTAAAGGAAAAGATTCCCTGGCAAAAACAAAATTACAAATCTCCCTGGGTAAAGACCCTCAAAAGTATTTTGGGAAGGCTCTCCATGCACCATCTCTGGTTAGACTGGGAAAAATCAATTGCAATATCCCCCTTATTCAAGGAGCTTGTTAAAAAGAAAATTATGAGGCTTGCTCAGGAAAAGCAAATGGAATTGCTTAGAACTCAACGTCGGGCTATTTGGTTAGGTCAAAATAAGATAGATGCACTTCTAGAGAATTATTTAACCTTACCTCTTACTCTCTCAGATAGGAAAATTATTACTTGGGCAAGGATGGGAATCATTTGCTCTAAATATGCATATTTTAATGGAATGGCTTCTGTTAATTTTCACTCTGAATTATGTAGTTGTAATAGGGCATTCGAAGAAAATCTTTATCGCATTACAGTGCAGTGCCCCTTATATAAAACCCCACGGTTTAATTTGTTAAACAATTTTCTTATAAAATATGTAAATGCAGAATATGAGCCATTGTTTATGCTTTTACATCCACATACAATAGAGGAAATAAGGATGGCCTCAAAGTTTTTTCATGAAATGATAAAATATAAAGAAAAACATCTCCCTGCCTTAGAAAAACAAACTTGGGGTAGAAACTTAAAATGATTAAAATCATTAGTTTTTAAGTTTTGAGTTATTGTGTTTAGTAGGTGAGAAAATTCCCCAACTGTTATAGCACTTTAGCTCTCTCTCCTGTAACTTTTCATTATTAATTTTAGGATAACTGGACTAACATGTGAAAATAGAAGGATTTGTATCCTAAAGGCAGCTAGATAATTTAGAAATAGTAATTGGTGAAAGATTATTGAGGGTCTGACTATATCATATATTGTTTCATATATTTAACATTTATCTATGAATTTAAATTGGCTTTGACTTAGTCAATTCAAGGTCTGGTTCTTAAGTTGAATGTTAAAAAATGATTGATAGACCATTAGGTCTTATACTCCCTTCAAACTATCTAAGTAACTGTGGTATTTAAAAAAAATATATATGTTTTCTTATGCAGCGTGTGACCTGTGATGAAATTGCAATGTTTTTAGCATATTGTAGTGGTGTATTTGCCAAACAATAAAACTGAACTGAACTGAACTCCTTCTTCTTATCACCTGACTCCATGGTCTAAAGGCTTCAGTGTTATTTGTAGTTCCTTGGGATCAGCATTTCATGAGACCACCTGTTCAGTGGTACCTTAAGAAATGGTAGTCTCAGAGAAGAGATCACATTCATTGCAAGGTAGAGATGTCCCCAAAGCTGGTGATATCTTACCTTGGTGGCATGTAAAGCAGAACTTTAGAGCTGGGATTCCTTTTCAGTCCCTTCATTCTACACTCAACATTACCATAGACACCTGGACATGGACAGGCTGGTAGAGCTCATCATAGTCAAGTGGTAGTGTTTGGAACTTGGTCTAAAAAGGAATCTTACCTGCACATAAATGTCTTCGAGTTATGGGAGATTCACTTGGCCCTTCAGGCATTCAGTCCACTAGTAGTGGATCAGACATTTTAGGTAAACCACAGACAACACCACTGCAGTGTTTTACCTGAACAAGCATGGGGGTACCATATTCTTCCGAATATGTCAGGAAGCCCTGAGTCTTTGGCAAAAACACCTTTTAAACTTACACTCACTTTCTTGTGATTCATCTGGTGAGTAAGATGAACTGTCTGGTCGATAGTCTCAGACACATTAAGACTGCTATTCATTCATGTTCTCTGAAACAAGAGGTCCTGGACAGTATCTTTGAAGTGTAAATAACTCCCCAGATAGATCTGTTCTCCTTCTAGGGAAACAGAAAGCTTCCCTTGTTCGGCACAAGACCACCAGAAAATGGAACTATATAGGCCAAAACGCTCTCTAAACTGGTAGGGAAGGTGCCTTTATGCCTTTCTACTCATTCATTTAATTCAGAAGGTCCTCCTCAAGGTTCACTAAGAGTGAGTCTGAATGATTATTATGGTTCTGGATTAAGCTAGGCAGACCACCTCCATCTCAACATGTGTGAGTTCATCCCCTTTCCCCTATGGCAAAATACTAGGTCCATGGAATATAAAGCCCATCTGGACATTTATTCATTGTACCTCTAGGCATGGCTCCTGAAAGAATAGAATTCTAGGACTTAGGTCTTTTGGATGACTTCTTTGGTGGTTTCCAGACAACCAGCCAACAGAAAAGCATATACCTTCAAATGGAAAAGGTTTTCCATTTGCAGCAGCAGGCTTGCCATATCCTCTGCCACTTGCCACATTGCCCGTGTGCTAGAATACTTACTGTCTCTAGTGTATTTGGACTGAAACCTGCATTTCTAAAGATGCAACTGTCATTTATTTTGGTGCACATGTCCAGTAAAGGTGCTCTGTCAATTGCCACCACAACCCACTTTTAATAGATTCTTAAAGTGCTAAATCACTTATATCTCTCTTGTCAAGATCCTGTCCCAGCATGGGACCAAAACTTAATTTTGCCAAATGTGTGGAGGCCCCCTTTTGAACCACTGGACTCTTGTGACTTGAAAGTTTTTGCCTTTGAAAACAGCCTTTTTATTTGCTATTATTTGTTCCAGGAGAGTAAGTGAGCTTCAGACTCTTGGCATTGACCCTGACTACCTGATTTTCCATAAATATAAATTAGTGCTGGGTGCAGAGTTTAGCTGCAGATCAAGACAGACATGCTTGTGCTGAGCTCTTGGTGTGGTAGAGATGTTTCTGCATCAAATGCCATTTAAAAAATAAATTGAATCCTGGTGATGTCATTCCCAGGATGCCAGCTTAAGCTCATAGCTCTATTCCTTCAGCCTCTTCAAACTTTTCAAAATAGATGAGAATCCTTTTATAATCACTCAAAATGACATCCAAAAGAAAAGGAGAAGATCAAATAAAATCAAGGGCTACTAATAATTTTTTGCTGACAGATGAGGCTGGATTAAGTGAAAGAACTGCAGACCACAGTAGAAGTCACTCACCCACCAGTACTGCAGACCTAAACTGTGACACTGATGTAGAGATAGATAAATTATCTCACTCCAGCTTTGAGACATTACTACATAAAATGAAAGGCTTTCAAGATGAAAACTGCACAGAATTTAAAAAACTGAACTCACCACTTCAAGCAGTTGAAAAATAACTGGATATGGTGGAGGAGCATATCAGCCTGGTTGAGGATAGTGTGCTTCAGCTCCAACGGTGATAGAGAATTTGGCAGATCAAGACATGCAGCCCTCATAGAAAAATACCAAGACCTTGAGGGGCGCTCTTGATGAGACAATTTAAGACTGTGTGGCCTGCATGAAGAATCAGAAACAGGCAGAATTCCTGAAGTATTTACTCAAGGATATTGTGTCACTTCCGGCCATGATGGACCTTAGTGTTGAATGGATGTAAAGGTCCCTTATGTTGCAGTTCAGTGGACCAAATGCTAAGCCTTGATCCATATTTATGAAGTTTAACAGTTGTTGTGATAAGGAGAAAATTCTGTAAATAACGTGGCAAACAAAAGACATAACGTATAATTCAGTCAAGTTGTTTTTTGATCAAGATTAACCTACCGAGGTGCTATAAAAGCGACAAGCTTATGCAGGGATCCTCCAAACCCTTAAATAACATAATGCATGGTTTCAAACCCTTTACCCAGATCATCTTTGGGTGCTCTGGGAATCCAGGACTCAGTTATATCACACACTGGATGAGGCCTTGCAAGTTCTTCATTTGAAGGGTTGGAAAGTCCAATCTCACCCAAATCACAACATAGTGCACATATCACCTCGCACAGATTGGCAAAAAATGAAATAACATCTCAGATTGAGGAGTCTGAAAGTGACCTCATCCCCCATGAAGGAAGTCCAATCGATCTTGCAGACCTTCACCACAAACTGCTGTCAACCGAGAACACCATCCTTGGTGGACACTTGAACACACACAGCCTGTTGCAATGCAGCCTACCATCACGTTGTTATAACAGAGAAGTACTTTTTACATTATGGCTCTACTGCTTGTGCTGCATTATCCTCCAGAGAACTCATCTAACATGCCAGGGTATATTCTGATACATCTTTATTGCAGGTTCTTTCATTGGGTTCTGAATGTTATGACTGCCTTTATAACATGGCTTGAGGAAAGGGGGAAAGATCATTGGCCAAACACCATCACCTGACTGTGGATTAAATTCACTATTTATTCCACAGCTGGGATGAGATGCCTGGCCAGCAAGATTCGTGAGCAGAGTGGGACTTGTTATCCATGGCGAAACTCAGCAGTGACAGGCAGCCATTAAAAACTGCATGTAAGTGAGAGCAAGCCAATCAGTGCTGTACCCAAGTTCCATACTGTTCTAACCACTGTTGAAGCGGGACACAGAGACTCAAAGTAGCAGAAAGTGAGTGGAGCACACTGAGCTGCACCACTGGCTGTCCCTGTAGCAACATTCCCATGTCCCTTGCGCCCAACAAAGCAAAATCGGGAGCCATACACTTGCACTCAGTGCAACCGCGAGAGAGAGATAGCCAGAGTTGTGGTTGCAAATGCCCCTCCCCCCAACTGATGACGTTGGTAGCTCATCCTGGTGGGAAATACTTGCTGCTTGTTCTCCATCCCTTGGCAGGTAGTGTGTGTTGAATCTGGCAGCCAGATTCTGTCTCTCAACCCCCCCCACAATACATACTGTGCTCACAATCGTTTTGAAAGGGTCTCTAGCACCAATGAGAAAGAAAGAGAGAGAGAGAGGAGACTCAGTGCTTACTCTCAGTTGCTAAAGGGTGAGGGAGAGAGAGAAAATGCGGGCAATCCTATAACAAGGAGAGAGAGAGAGAGAGTGGGACATTTCATTCATCATTGCTGCATTGTCCTCTGTGTCTATCTCTCTTTAGCTGTTCAGTAGAAGTCTGCATTTGCTCACCCCAGTGGGAAATATGTTATGCTTGTTCTCCATCCCTTGGCAAGTAGTGTGTGTTGAATATGGGAGCCAGATTCTCACCCATCCCGCCATCCCTCTGGCGATACATACTGTGCTGAAGATTGTCTTAAAAGTGTACCTAGCAGCAGTGTGTGCGAGAGAGATGGCGATACAGTGCTTACTCTCAATTGCAGAATGAGAGAGAGAGAGAGAGAGAGAGAGAGAGACACACACACACACACACACACACACACGTGGGCAGTCCTATAACAAGGAGAGAGAGAGAGAGAGAGAGGGAGAGAGAGAGAGAGAGGAACATTTCATTTAGCAGTGCTGCACTCTCCTTTGTGTCTGTGTGTGTGTGCCTCTCTCTCTTTTGAACTATGCAGTGAAAATCTCTTTTCTGTTGAACCATGCTCTGGGAACAAGGAGCGTGTCAGAGAGAGCAAGAAGTACTATCATATCTCTCCCTGTCTTTGTGAATATCAATGCGATTGAGTGTGCTGTTGAACTGTGCTCTGGGCACAGAGTGTGTGACAGAGGCAGAGAGAGACGGAGAGCGAGCAGCAAGGTACTACTGAGTGTGTGTGGGGGAGGCAAAGTAGATGTCATAGGCAGAGTAGGACACAAAGTTATGCACAAGAAATGTCACACAGCATGTCATTACTGTATGTGTGACATTTCTATGTGCATAACATCACTGAGATATACAGTATTTCTTAGGGACTATTTTACAAGGTGGCAGGATACACTACCTTTCTTGGGATTTACATTGGGGAAAACCCCTTTATAATGGTTTTTCTTTGTGTTGCACATAAGCCATGTTATAAGTGCAATAACCCAATCCAGGGTATGGGGTTATAGGCATTTAATCCATGCCAGGGGTACTGTGAGAACACTCAGCCTGCGGCCTCATGCCTCACAACACACCCAGGCATGGATTAAATGCCTATAACCCCACATCCTGTCATGGGTTATTGCTTACTTATAGCATGGGTTGCATGCAGGTGAGTGGCTTTTTGGTCAAACACCATCAGATGACTGTGGATTAAATTTCCTTTTTAATCCACAGTTAGGTGATCTAGGCTACTTCCAGCAAACCAAGTGCTGTGATTATCCCCCAAAAAGAATATCTCTACCCACACATACAGTACTCCACAATCACCACACATACAAAATCACAACACAGTAAGGCCAAGGATGAGAAAAACACACCAAAAAGTACAACATGGGCTGTAAAAGTACTGCAGGATTGGTTGAGTACAAAGAATATGACTATTAATTACAAAGAGATCTCCCCAGATAACTACTGTTTACACTTTTTCATATGCGCTGCTGTTCAGAAGTTTATTTCTAAGGGAATGGCAGAGCTGTAGCATAACCCATATTATTTACATACTCATAATACAGTGCTTGCAACTCATGGGATTAATGTATTCTCATGAGTAGTAAAAAGCAAGTGAAACAGATGTTCTAACATGTTTTATTGATTACGTTAAGAAAGGAGCTGTGTTACTTTGCTTTCCTGTGTTTTGAACACTAAAAAAAGTATTAAAGTATTGAGGCCATCACAATATAAATAAACAAGACTCTACTTATATACTCCAGGAAGCAAGTGAATATGTTACGGAAACTATTATTCTGCTGGTGATTAGAAATAAAGATGAAATATATAATGGTGAGCTGTCAGATAATGATTTATCTACACAAGTACTGTTTGACCTTGGGTAACCTCACAAGTGGTATAAGCCATGAGTGAGGTGTCTGAGGTCAAACGGCACAAGTGCAGATAAATCATTTGTCTAACAGCTCACCATTGTATATTTCATTTATGCAATAGTGCAGGGACATTTGCTTTTGACCGTTTATCTTTTTTTTTCAATTATATTTTCTGGGACTTTTTGTTAACTTTCCTAGTGTATATCCGCCTATCATAGTAGTTGCTATTAAATGAAACACTACTCATTTTGTAGAAAATTTTGTGCTGAACAAATGGCATGCTCACAGTACCATGCTATTTTTTCATTTTAAAGTTATTTGTATTTGTTTGTTGAAAAAGTGGATAAAAATGGAATTTTCTGTTGTTTTCTACTAATTATTGAAAAAACTAAAAGGTATCCAGAAATGAAACACCCCTCATTTTGTAGATATTTTTGTGCTGAGCAACTTCTATGCTCACAGTACTATACTATTATTTTTCATTTTAAAGTTATTTGCATTTGTTTGTCAAAAAGTGAACAGAAAAATTGAATTTTCTGCTGTTTTTGCTAATTATAAATAAATCTATAAGGTATCTATAAATGAAACACTACTCATTTTTGTAGATAGTTTTGTGCCGAACAACTTTCTTGCTCATAATCCCATGCAATCTTTTTTCATTTTAATAAGTTATTTGCATTTGAATATGGTTAGTACTTGTATTAAGGTCAGACATTCTAAATGCATTCTGGAGTGATTGTGACATAGCTACTATGTGTACAAGTGTGAGATTTCACATTTCTACACATAGTAGCTCAGAGACACAGATTTATCACATAGGATTTATGTCCATGCTTACTGCATAAAACACATTTTCCAGAAAGTTGCACAGCTCATATTTTCCCATGTTATGTTTCACTTAGTTTACATGTGAGCATTAGCACTAATGTGCCTATAATGCTTTTGTACTTTACAGAGATGTCTAATTTAACCACAACATTTTTTCCCTTAGTCTACATGTGGAAGTATTTTTTCAGATGGAAGGATACACAATAAAAATGGTCTTTTCCAGCCTTAAAATCACCCTTTCTGAGCATTATTTGTGTCCTTCATGTAACCCGTGTTATAAGTGCAATAATCTATGCCAGGATATGGCATTATAGGGATTTAATCCACATCTGGGGCACTGTGAGGGCACTCGGCCTGTGGCCACATGCATCGCAAAGCACCCCAGTTGTGGATTAGATCTCTGTAATGTCCGCTTGCTCCTGTAGTACCTCTCTGAACCACTGTAAAGATGTCAGTGAGCAGTATGAAAGTAAAATGCAGGTTCTTTCCCACCCAACCGCCCTGCGGACCTTTGACTATCCAGATAGGATTTTCTTTCTGAACACAAAGCACAACAGTAGTAAGCCCCTACTCTCACTGTTAAAACACAGTTTCTTTCCCACCCACCCAACTCGTGGACCTCTGAGTATCCAGATAGCATTTTCTTTCTGAATTGAATACATAACAGTAGCCACCACAAAGGAGAGAGATTAAGATATGTGTAAAACAAATGCTTACAGCGGCTGCTCCACTGTTAATCATGACATGCATACCTTCATCTCCACGTATCTCAGTATTCCTGTTTTCTTCTTCCTGTTCTGTTTTACAAAACACAAGTAACCCAGCGATTAAAAGAAATGTTTACAGTGATTAAAAAAAAAACAAAATGCAGTATTGAACTGCTCTCAGGTACCACTGAAGCCAGTCTGTATGCAAATGAAAGTGACGTTCATTCCCAGCATGCAATAAAACAGCTCAGAGACAATTTCAGCACCATTGTACGAGTAACACACAACACCTCCTGTGAATGATTGTCAAACCTTTAAACCACTGATATAAATTTTGAAGCATTACTGTGAAAATGCACTCTTATGCATACATGCATATGTAACAGGTAACATACAGATGACACCCACAACATTAATGTAAAGCATTTCATCAGTTGTACATTTGCAAATGACCAAGTAAAAACCATTCAAACCCTCAAGAAGTGTCTGTCTGTCTTACTGAATGTGTCATTTATTTGAACATTTTTTAAACGGCGCTTGCCATGTTACAAGTGCATTAAACCACTCCAAAGGAGGCTTCTACTGGGGAATTAATGCATGGTTGGGTGGTTGGAGGTCCCCAACCATGCATTAATTCCCCAGTAGAACCCTCCTGTGCCATGGCTTAATGCTTACATAATCCCATACCCTGTCGTGGGTTATTGCTTACTTAATCCTTTCTGTACAGATTCTCCCATTTTCTACTGAATCTGCATTTAGTGTTAAGTTTTATTTCATAGTGTATCTCTGTGTTGTTGCTCGGTGATTATTGTGTACAGTCTATTTTCTTTGAGATGTGCCCGATGAATGGCAGAGCCTAACACCTTCCGCCTGCTGGTAATCCATGATGACAGCCTATAACTGTTTCTGCCTGCACTGGAGCACACCTTATGACTCTGGGCATGGTTGCTCATGGGAAGGATCTGGGATGGAGGGGACTTGAGGCTCAGCTGTAGAGCTGAAGGGAGACTTGTATGGCCACAGCAACCGACGAGGATGTACTCTTCTTCTGGAGGCCTCATTTCTGCCCCTGTTCTGCTACTAATGGGCTGACAACCTGCCTCTACACAAAGGTAACAGTGGCTAGCTTTATCAGATTATATGATAGTGGTCTACGTGGGTTGCTTGCCATGCCATCACAATTTAATTATGGTGCTGAAGGTATCCTATCAATTTAATCTGTTAGGGTATACAGTGCAACCCTTATATCAGGTACTTTTTATGTCAGAATTTTGGTTGCTAGTGTGTTCAGGCGATTATGTCGGGCACCTGGCACATTCCCACTGTTTTTGTCTTTAGGCAGATAGTTCTATACTATGTGCCTGACTGAGTTTATCTGCCTCTTGCATACCACTTATTATTTAATCAGTTAGACTGTGTGGTACAATATTTGCCATTTTGCCCTGGTAATGCTCATTTGATTGCCACATGTGAATAACTGAAGGAGCTGGATAGGGCACTAATGCTCCTAACCCTCTTATGGTACTACACCCTTTTGTTCTGGCTTCTCATGGACTGTGATGTCCATTCTTTCTCCTATCCCCACCACAGGGTTCACCATCCTTTGGGACAGTACAGATGCTTACACCTGTACCATGGAGGCCTGTCGTCCTCATGGTAGCCACCTTCCCTCTTGGTGCGAAACCATCCTTCCACCTGTTTAGGCTTTCCATCCTGCAGAGGCTCATTTTATAAGACATCCTGCCCTGGAAGTAGGCTTTCTGTTTTAATGTATTTTCAGCTCCTGTTGAGCTTTTTGTCTACATATGGTTCCATGTTTTTTGTTTCTATGTTACTGTTTTACTGTTATGCACCATTTTATATTAATTTAGCTGCACTGCTGCTCTTATGGTATAATGCTATTGGTCACCTACTTTATCTTATAGGTATTCCTGTGTTATTCATATCTTTTCTTCCCTTAGGACTGATTTGCATAGGCATCCCTCACTTCAAACTGGGTTTGGAATTATGTTACTCTCCAGTATCTGGTATCTATTTAGTAAAAGCTTGGGAGAACTTTAAGCTTGTAGTCATGAGTCCAGAATCCTCGTGGCATCCACACTGAAAACTGTGATTTATTCATACAATGTCAATGGACTAAGTAGTCCTGTAAAAAGGTCTAAGGTGTTAGCTGCAATTCAAGGGCAAAAACACTCCTCACTTTCCTTCAGGGAATGCATTTATCTAAAGAAGAACATGAAAAATGATATTGTTTTAGAATTGTGCAGGTTATTGCTTCTACATTTCAAAGGGGAAGGAGGAGGGGCTACTGAGATCCACCCCCTTTTAAAGTAAGGCTACCATGGTAGGCTCTCAAGCTTGCTTAACTATGGTCAGGGGTACATATTTAGGGGTAGCTGTGACCCTAGTTAGTTTGTATACCCCCAATGCAGATGTTTCTAGTATTAGACAACACTGTAGGAAAATGATAGACTTTCAAGTTGGAATTTTAGCAGTCAGAGGGGACTATAATCTAATTTGTGATACCTGGGATACTACCAACCCTTGGCCTACTACAGACTCCCTTGTTCAGAAAGTTGGTTGCTCCTTTTTGAGTTAAGTGGGTGGGACTAAGGGTAGAACTAGTAACACCACTGACTACTCTCTTTAACAAATCATGGGAATATAGGGTGGTACCTGAGAACTGGAGGAAGGCAAATGTGATTCCACTTCACAAAAGTGGGAGCAGGGCAGAGGCAGAAAACTACAGACCAGTTAGTTTGACTTCAGTGATAGGGAAAATGATGGAATCACTTCTGAAGGAAAGAATTGGTGAGTACCTAGAGGCCAGTGGGGCACAGAACCCAAGGCAACATGGTTTCACAGCAGGAAGGTCATGTCAGACGAACCTAATAGATTTCTTTGAATGAGTGACCAAAGTAGTAGACCAGGGAGGGGCTGTGGATATGGCCTATCTAGATTTTAGCAAGGCATTTGACACAGTCTCACACAAAAGATTAATATACAAGTTAGCCAGCCTTGGAGTGGGTCCCAAGGTGGTAGCCTGGATAAAAAACTGGCTGGACAACAGGACGCAAAGGGTAATAGTAAACAGAGTCCACAGTGAAGAAAGGAGGGTAGCTAGTGGGGTACCGCAGGGTTTGGTACTGGGACCGATCCTCTTTAATGTCTTTATAAGTGACATTGGAGAGCACCTGGAAGGAAAGGTGACACAAAGATCTGCAACAGGGTTGATACACAAGGTGAGGTGGAAAGAATTTGGCAAAGTTGGAGGAATGGTCAAATATGTGGCAGCACAGATTCAATGCAAAGAAGTGCAAGGTAATGCATCTGGGAAATAAAAACCAAGGGGAAGAGTACACAATGGGGGGTGAGTTAATAACAACAGCAAAAATTGAAAGAGACCTAGGAGTAATTAAATCAGATGACCTAAAGGTGGGCAAGCAATGTGAGAAGGCAGTAAGGAGGGCTGGGGGGATACTGGGATGCATAGGGAGAGGCATCAACAGTAGAAAGCAGGAAGTTGTTATCCTTCTGTACAGACAGTTGGTGAGACCCCATCTGGAGTACTGCATGCAATTCTGGAGACCCCATCTCTACAAAGACATAGACAGAGTGGAGGCTGTTCAGAGGAGGCAACAAAATGGTGCAGGGTCTGCACCAGAAGACATCTGAGGAGAGACTAAAGCAGCTTAATATGTATACCCTTGAGGAAAGAAAGGAGAGGGGGGACATGATAGAAACTTTCAAGTATCTCAAGGGAATTAACATACAAGAGGGTAGTATCTTTCAGAAGAAGAGATGTGCAAGAACAAGGGGACACAATTTGAAGATAGAGGAGGGATGGCTCAGAGGTAATGTTAGAAAGTATTTTTCCACAGAGAGGGCTGTGGATGCATGGAACAGCCTTCCTGAGGAGGTTGTGGAGTCAGGAACAGTGGGAGAATTCAAGAATGCATGGGACAGACATAAGGCAATTCTAGAGGGGGTAGGAGGAAGTAAGCTGTTGATTAAGTAGAATCTGCATCTTATCCATCAGGTAGAGAAATGGGCAGACTAGGTGGGCCAACCGGTCCTTATCTGCCATCAAATACTATGTTTCTATGTTTCTATGACTGATGTATAGCGTAGTCTTAATCCCACTGCCTGACTGTACATACATTTTTCTCCCCACCACCATCTTTATAGCTGCATAGATATCTTTCATATGTCTAAAGCGCACCCACATGTGGCATATAATTGTACTTTTTTGTTTTATTTATTAATTATTCGGAAACAACCTTTGAGCAGAAGCTCTTTTACAAAGGTTCCACATCAGAGAATAAAAACAAATAGTTGAAAATAGGTAATATATAGCACATGATAATAAACAAACAGTGAAAACTGGTGGCAACAGAAAGGGGTAAGGGGCCAATGGTGATGGGTGATTACAAGAAGTTGGGGGAAGGGAGAGGAGGGGGTATGAGATGTGGTCTGTGAGGAGGAGAGGGGTAGCGGTGAGGGGAAAGGTTAGCAGTCTGATAGAAAGACTTAGTCAGAACAGAAATGTGGGGGATGGGACGAGGAAACAGTAAGGAAGGTTGGAGAAAGCCTGAGGGTAGGTGACAACAGAAGGGGGAGGGGCCAAAAGTGATGTGTGATTACAAGTTAAGGGAGAAGGGAGGGAGAGGAGGGGGTCTGGAAGGTATGAAGTGCGGTCTGTGAAGACAGGTAAGGAGGTGGGGGGACTGTGGTGAGTGTGGAGGGGGGAAGTGAGGTTGAGGGGTGGATGATATAGGCTGCTTAGAGCAAACATTGAGGGGTGGACGATGTAGGCAAGTGCAAAGACATCTTTGAGGAGTGTTCGTGGGGCAAGAGCCATCTTACGTGCCACTAGGACAGTCACAAGCATTCCTGGAGAGGAGCTGTTTTTTAAGTTCAGACTTAAAGGCTAGTAAGCTTGTCTTACTGCCTTACTGGTACTACTAGACTTGGAACTGGGTTATAAGGAGAGGCAGTACATTGTGGAAAACAAATAATTTATTAATAAATATCCCTGACTTTAAAGATAAAATCCAGGAGAGAATAGAGCAAATTTTAACACGACACAGATGGAATTTCTCCTGCTATTTTATGGGACACCCTTAAAATGGTATTATGCCTCTCATCTTAAAAAAATCACAAAAGGAAAAACTAAGAACCTCACAAATGAAACTGACTGACATACAGAAAGTATATATGCAATGTGATGCCACTGTTCTACCTCAGCTAACTACTTTACGACAGGCAATTCAAGAATTACTTAATGCCAAGACTGAGATGGCCTTGTGTTTTAAAACATAAGTATTATGGGGAGGGCATGGGCACAAAGGTTTTAGCTTTTAGAGTAAGACAGCATATAGTTAATATGATGGTATCTCATATCCAGCAGCCTGTCACTAGAACTACTGGAACAGATCCAAGAAAGGTTTTTCAGGCTTTCCATAGTTATTACTCTCATTGGTGTCCATCCAACTTTTAAAGATATTCAGGACTATTTCAAGCCTCTCCAGCTACTGGAACTTTCCAGACTGTAACAACAAGCTCCACTTGCTCCAATCAGCCCTGAGGAATTAGATGGGACCATTAAAAACCAGAAACATAACAAGAGCCCAGGTATAGATGGGTACACTTTTATAAGACATTCCAGGAGAGCATAACTACTTCCCTACTAAAAGTGAGTCAGGGGCTTTTAAAGGGAAATTGTTCTTGCCTACGTGGAGCAAGCCACTACCTGTGTAACCCCCAATCTGGGTAAAGATAAGTCACTTTGTTTCTCCTACCACCCCATTTCAGTCCTTGTGGGCTATAAATTGCTCACTAATATTATGGCGAAAAGGTTGGAACCATTATTACCTTATTAATCAATATGGACCAGACGGGTTTTGTGTCCTTATGCCAAACCCAATATAATAGTAAATGTATGCTTCATATTTTACACCATGTCGCTGGGTTGGGGTATCCCTTCTTGTTGTTAAGCCTTGATGCAGAGAAGGCCTTTGACTGGGTGGCATGGTCTTTTTTGTTTGGGACCTTGCTTAGATTTGGTATCCCAGAGGAATTTTTGCAGATGCTATGAACACTATATACTGCCCCTTCAGCATATGTTAAAATTAATGGTCACATTTCTTCTTTATTTACTCTGGGTAGGTAAACCTATCAGAGATGTCCCCTTTCACCCCTTCTTTTTGCCTTTTATTTGGAGCCCTGGCACAGACTCTGAGACAAACTCTACAGATTACTGGTATAAAGTTAGGCAACAGAGAACAACAATTAGCTTTATACACTGATCATTTATTCATTTATTTATCCAACCTTGAGCAAAGCTTACCATGTCTCTGGCAGACCTTGACCCACTTCGGAAAGATAGCTGGATATAATTTAAACATCATGAAAACTGAAATATTACAATTGGATTAGACCCCCATCACTCTCTGTCATTCAACAACTCCACTTTAAGTGGAGTCTCTCAGCCTTTAAATACTTAATGGTAGGTATTACTGAAGGCCCCAAAACACTACTGAATCTTAACTATGATCCTCTATCACGAGCCTTCCATAGGGATATAGAGACCTGGTCACATATCCCCCTTCTACTTATACACAGGGTGGATAGTGTTCGGGTGAATATTCTTCTCTGCCTATTATAGTTAATGCAAACAATACCACTTACTCCCCACCCCACAAACCTTTTTTAGGTTATGGAGTCAATTATTCTCTAACTACCTCTAGCAAGAGACCAGACCTCATGTTTGATTTTTCAGGTTTACAATAACCAGAAGTGAAAGGGGGGTTGGCACTTCCACACTTGACCTTGTACCATTCTGTGGCACAGTTGCAAAAAAGCTATTTATTGGATAACCAGCATTTATTTTGCCCACTGGAAAATGTTGAAGATGTTAGAAGGTGACTCATTAAATACCTCAAAAATAAATTTTGCCACATGTCCCCTATCAGAGGTCTTACAAGATGACAACCTATACACTATTAAAACAGTAGAACTTTGATGTAGAATTTTGAGTCCTATGAATTTGGCACATTTAAGATGTCTGACATATTCTTTGCCTTATGATGATATGTTTCTGCAAGCAAAACTGGATCCCAGGTATATCAGTTGGGCTCAATTAGACCTGTAATATGCTTTTCAATTTTGCAGGGCACAGATATTAAATCATTTGAGGATCTATGTACTATTTTGGTATCCTGAGACAGCATTATTTTAGGCTTCTGCAAGTTAGGGATTATATTCGTTCCTTGACAGGTGTATGGCTACAGGATATGAAGCTGTGCTTCTTATTAAAACTTATATAGCAATCCCTTAGAGGGCTGCGACCTACTAAATATTTGATTTTTGAACTATACCAGGCACTTTAAGACTTACAACTGACTTTGGTCCAGCAGGTTAAAGAGCCACTGCCACCTCGAGAAGAACTTTGAATAACATATTATTTGGACACCAAGCAGCTTATATTTCTGATAGGCTCTGTATTTCTCATCCCTGTTATTTATTACTGATGTCATATGCTTGAAAACAGGACAGTTGTTCTTTGAGGGTTCATTGGCT
Organism: Neoceratodus forsteri; assembly: GCA_016271365.2. Lineage (NCBI taxonomy): Eukaryota > Metazoa > Chordata > Ceratodontiformes > Ceratodontidae > Neoceratodus > Neoceratodus forsteri. The sequence goes on along the minus strand of CM057453.1, from coordinate 455,872,985 downwards.
CCTGTTGCTTCTTCCCAACCTGATGTTATAATACTTTGCTTGTGACATCACAGTTATTCCCATGGCAACAGACTGTGATGTCACAACAGAGCCTTTTGATTTCAAGTAGTGAATAGGCTACAGAGGCAGATGAGCTCTATGGGATAAAGATCATGTTTTTGTGAGCATTTGTTCAATAACAAATAATGGAGAGCAACAATCTATACAAGACATGTGAAATACAAGCTGACTTGTGTCTAAACAGTATGTTCTCCAAAGTTTTCTCAAAGGCATCAGCTGTTCTTTAAAATTAAATGAGAGGAAGATCTTGGCATTATTATTACTGGCACACAATGGGACCACTATGTAGGAGATGTGCATAAAGTAACTTACTCATACCAATGGAAGGAATTTTCCTGGAAAACCATAATTTCTTTCTTTCTTACACCTGCAAGACAGGTAATATATGCCCCACACTTAGGGGCTGCCTGTTGGAGACACTGGAACTTTTGTAGCTATTTATGCCCATGATGTTTGGGCCTACCCATGTTTTACCCCTTTGCCTTTGGAATGGCAGCAGGAGCTACAAGCTGTTTTTGAGGTAGACTTACAATGACATTTTCTGGACTTCCCAGTGTTTTCCAATCACCGGCCGTGAGGAAGTTATTGAATAGCTCTCTGGTGTTAACCAAAAAGACGATCACCAAAAATTGGCTGACTCAAACTGTTTCCACAATTACCTTACAGTATATGGTTAGCCTTTGTTCTGTATAAAAATCAGCCTGCTAAAAATCCTTGTTGTGCACATTCTAAAACAGTGTGTGCAATCCAAAGTGTTGTGCACATTCCGAATGGTTGTTCTGCACATTTCAATGGTCATACAATTTAAAATTTCTGATTTATTCCACACCTAGCTACTTACTTAACTACCCAGTACCCAATGTTGTACCTTTTAACTTTCAAAAGTCTGTCAATTTGATTTTGATAATTGAATAGAACAAAGAAATGACAAGATTTTTTGTTTTCACTTCAGAGAGGGTCTGTCACTCCACTGTAAAAACCACATGCTATATAAAATAAAACATGGGCAACCACACAACTCAGCAAGTGTTTCCATCTCAGGGTCGAGATGACAGCATGGACCTCTCGAGCTTCGCTCTTGAGGTTCATATGCTGTCATCTCAACCTCTGGATGGAAACACAGCCTTGTTGTGTATGGTTGCCCATACATTATTCTCTGTGTGGCATGATCTTATGATTGATGTATTGTATATTGCATAGAAAAAAATGACAGATAATCTAAATCATGTGTACCCAAAACCTGAACTCATATGGAGATGCTGGGTTTTGCATATCATGACTCTGAGACCCACATTTGTATCATGATCTTTAATGCGGCCATACTTACATGTCTCAGTACACAGTATTTTCATAATATATGGTACAGTACTAGGCAACACAATAATTGCTTTCTATGTTAAAGTATGGTTGTCTTGTAGCTATATCTGGAACTGTAGCTATATTCAGTAATCCATTGTTATACTAGTATTGCAGCTTTGTTCTTGCTGTCCTTATCATATGCAGCTGTTGTTCTTGTCCATTCTCTGTCTTTCTGTTAAAAAAGTTTCTTGTTTAATAAAAAGAATTTTGCAAACAAATAAGTAAACTGAACATACATTTCATATCCAGCAGTGAGCTTAGAGGCAAAACTAATGAAAGAGTGAAAAAAAAAAAAAGAAGCTGGAAAAGTTCGGCATAGATAGAGAGATTCTGTGTTGACAACTGTGAGGCAGGCTTGGGCCAGGGCTCATGGCAAACTCAATTCAGATTATAACCTCTAGGATGCTGAGCTTCCACTTAGAGTTACTCACTCTAGATTTAAAGACACAGATATCCCTACAGAGAAGAGAGAACCGACCCTGTTGGCTTTGTTTTAACTTGTCACTGAATCCAGAGATGCTACAATGAAAGCAATTTGTAACTTGGCTCATGGTTGGCTCATTTCAGTGAGTATCAAAATGCAATCACCCAAAAAAAGGCAGCTTTAATGTCTAGGATGATTGCAGCTGGGAAGAACCGACTGGCTCAGCTCTATCGGATTGTGGACAAGATTTTACATCCGGCCTGTCTGAAACCCGTTGGAGCATTTCCACCTCACAATTGTGAGGAGTTCACTCAGTTCTTCTTGGACAGAGTGTCCTCTGTTAGGGTTGGGATTTCTCTAGTCAGATTGTCATCATCTGACAGGGCTGGGCCTCAAGGGAACGGGTGCTTTCGGTCTCCCGGGGAGAGTTCTGATGATGGTGGAGGTTTTTGGGGTGATTTTGAGGTAGAAACAAACCTATTGCAGCCTGGATCCATGCCCAATGTGATTACTTGTTGATTGTGTTGGAGCTATGGGCCATGTTTTTGCTGAGATTGTTGAGTATTCCTTAATGACGGGGGTTTTCCCTGAGCCTATAAAACAGACTCTGGTGAAGCCCCTGTTGAAAAAACCTTCTTTGGACCCTGACATCTTGGCAAATTACCAACCTATTGCAAACCTTCCCTTTCTAGGGAAGGTTCTTGAGAAGGTGGTTGCAGAGCAGCTTGAGAGTCACCTCATGGACTTCTAAATTTATGAACCATTCCAGTCTGGGTTTAGGGCAATGCACAGCATGAAGACTGCATTAGTGTGGGTGTAGAATGACCTACTCAGGGTGAGAGATAGGGGAGAGTGATCGATTCTCATTCTCCTCGATCTTTCGTTAGCATTTGACACTGTGGATCCTGGGGTGTTGTTGGACAGGCTTATGGAATATGTTGGGCTCACTGGCAAGGTCATCCACTGGTTTGAGTCCTTCCTCTGTGACAGGTCCCGGAGGGTGGTTCTGATGAATCATTCCTCAAGCCCGATGGCTCTCTCCAGTGCAGTGCCCCATGATTCTGTCCTCTCCCCCATGTTATTTGCAGTGTATATGCTGCCCCTGGGTGAGGGCCTAAGATGGTATGAGCTGCGGTTTCATTGCTATGCTGATGATACCCAGCTCTACCTGTTTCTTACACCAGGAAGATCAGATGCAGTCAACGTGCTGAATAAGTGCTTGTCTGAGATCCAGGCGTAGACATTGTTGAACTGGTTGGAACTCAACCTGGGGAAGACTGAAGTATTGGTGGTGGAGCTGGGTCCAAGAGGGGGAATTGGGGCCACCGGAGAGAGGATTTAGGGTTTTTTATTGACTTGACCAAACTAGGGGCCTCCACTAAGGTGAGGAATTTGAGAATCATTCTGGACAGCGAGTTGACACTTGATGCATAGTTTTCACCATCTGCAAAATATCACCAGAATAAAATCCCTTATCACCCCTGACAATATGGCCACATTATACTCACATTTGTTACCTTGAGGCTTGACTACTGCAACGCACTCTACCTCAGGATTACAGGAGGTATGATGCAGCACCTGCAGCTGTTGCAGAATGCTGCGGTCCGGCTATTGACGGACCTCTCCAGGTCCTGTCATATTATGCCGGTGTTTCGTGAACTGCACTGGCTGCCAGTGCACTGGCACATCTCCTTTAAAATAGGTCTGCTGACCTATAAGCAGAGACCAGTGTTTTTCTTAAATAAGAAATAACAAGAAATTCAAGGTATAAAAAGAAATAAAATAAAAACAGACACATGAAAAAAGGTGAAAAATTACTTTTTTGGGGGGGCAAAAACTAAATAAATGTTGCAGCAGTTGTTATTTAGGCTCCACTGTTACCACAAAGATGGTCTGCAAGGCAACGTAGAAACATAGGATAGAATTTGATGGCAGATAAGGACCACTTGGCCCACCTAGTCTGTCCATTTCCCTACCTAACGGATAAGTTGCAGATACTAGTTAACCAACAGCCTACTGTACTTCCTCCTATCCACCACTAGAATTACCTTATGTCAGTCCCATGCATTCTTGAATTCCCCCACTGTTTCTGACTCTACGACCTCCTCAGGAAGGCTGTTCCATGCATCTACAACCCTCTCTGTGAAGAAATACTTCCTCACATTACTTCTGAACCGTCCCCCTCTATCTTCAAATTATGCTCCCTTGTTCTTGCACATCTCTTTCTCTGAAAGATGCTACCTTCTCAGACTTTGTTGATTCTCTTGAGGTATTTGAAAGTTTCTATCATGTCCCCCTTCCCCCTCCTTTCCTCGAGGCTATACATCTTAAGCTCCTTTAGTCTTTCTAATACATCTTCTGGTGCAGACCCTGCACCATTTTGGTTGCCCTCCTCTGGATAACCTCCACCCTGTCTATGTTTTTGCGTAGATGGGGTCTCCAGAACTGTACACAGCACTCCAGATATGGTCTTACCAACTGTCTGTACAGAGGGCCAACAACTTCCTGTTTTCTACTGGTGATGCCTGTCCCTATGCATCCCAGTATCCCCCAGCCCTCCTTACTACCTTCTCACATTGCTGGCCCACCTTTAGGTCATCTGATATGACTATCCCCAGGTCCCTTTCCATTTTTGTTGTTGTCAATATCTCACCCCCATTGTGTACTCTTCCCCTGGGTTTTTGTTTCCCAGGTACATTACTTTACTAAGGTTCATACTAAGGTTTCATAAGACAGTCTAAAAGGCTAAAAAGCCAATATAAAGACTGTCCCCACAATTCAGTGGTGGTAACAATAGTCACCAACTGTCATATGCTTATCCAACCTCTTCTTGAAAATGGTGAATGATTCTGCCTGCACAACACATGTCGGTAGCTTATTCCAATGTTCTGTAGCCCTACGTACAAACCCATATTTTCTTAAATTTGTTCTACACCTTTCACTCACTAACTGTTTATCATGTTTTCTCCAGTTAAAGATTTTTTTCCTAAAGTGCAGACCCAATTCCATTCTTAGACTATCCTGGTGCAAAATTTTATAAAGGAATAATAAGTCTCCCCTTACCCTTCTTTTAGAAATGGAACATAGTCTTATAGATTTTAATCTGTTTACATATAATAGATTCTGTTGACCTGATATCATTTTAGTTAGACTCCTTTGAGGATGTTCCAACAGAGCCCTATCCTTTTACAAACAAGGATTCCAAAGTGAGGAGCAATAATCCAAAATAGGTCTTACATATGATTTAAACACTTTAGCAAGCACTTCTGCATTCCTAGTATGAAAACTTCTTCTAATACAATTTACCAAGTACATAGATCTATTTGCTGTAGTTCTACAATGTGTTTCAAATTTCATATCCTGTTGGATATGTATACCAAGATCTTTCTTTCATATAGAAGACCTAATTTTACTATTGTGAATATAATAGTCCTGTTTTATATTACTCTTTCCCATGTTCAACATTATACTTTTATTGGTATTAAAGCTCATAAAGTTCTTTTTGGCCCACCCCTCAATATCTAATAAATCCTGTCCAAACCTCAATCTATCTTCAAAAGTATCCACCACTCCTCCTACTTTAACATCATCTGCAAATTTAAGTAGTTTATTTTCACTATTTAGTTTCAGGTCACTCATAAATATATGAAACAATAGTGGTCTCATTACCGAACCCTGCGATGCCCCACTCTCCACCCTCACTGCCTCTGACAAATATCCCTGAACTCTCACCCTCTGGGTCCTATCCACCAACCAGTGCTCAATCCATCTAATCAAACTCTCATTCACTTTCATATCTAACAGCTTTGATAACAACAATCCATGAGGGACTTTATCAAAAGCCTCACTGAAATCCAGCACAACCCCATCCAAATTCTTCCCCTGATCCAACTTCCTAGTGACCCAATCATAAAAACAGACCACATTGGTTTCACATGATCTATTTTGAATGAAACCATGATGGCTATTATCTACCAATCCTTTCTCTTCCATAAAGTTCTTTATTTCATCACTCAAAATCCCTTCAACTATTTTACTAATCACTGAGGTTAGACTTACTGGGTCGATAATTTGATGGAATACTTCTATCTCCTTTTTTGTAAATCGGCACCACGTGGGCCAGTCTCCAATCAATTGGTAGATATCCCTCAGCCAGTGATTTTTGACCAATCATTGTAATAACTGGTGCCAATTCCACCTCAAGTTCCTTGATGAACCTTGGGTGAAGACCATCAGGACCAGCAGCCCTATCCACCTTTAGTGATCTTATCTTTCCAACTACTTTATCCTCAGTTATTAATCCCTCAATATTTGATTTTTCCATCCCTTCTTTAATCATCTTTTTGTTATCATTTCCCTTGGTGAAGGCCTTACTAAAACACATATTAAATTCTTCAGAGAGTAGTATAGGATCACTACTCGACTCTCCCCTTACTACCAGTGGTCTCACAGATCGACTCTGTCCCTTTTTTTTGTTCACATGGGAAAAAAACCTTTTACATCATTTTTTGTTATTGCTAATTTAAACTCTACTTGTTTCTTTACTTTCTGTATTTCTTTTTTCATCTGTTTTACTATTTGTTTCTATCTTAAAATATTAGCTACTATACTATAATGTTTCCTTTTCTTCAATAGTACTTTTTTCTTTTCCCAATACGTATGATGTTTCTATTTAACCAAATGGGCTTCTTTCCTCTATTATCATATACTTTTTTCTTAGATATAAATTTGCCAATCAATTTATTTATTTCATTAATAAACAGATCCCGAGCATCTTGAGTAGACAGGTCCTTTATCATACTCTCCCAATTATAAATAGAATAATACATAGGGGTGTATGCATTACAAGGGAGTAATCCCATTGAGAGGTTCTGGGGACATGGGAACCTCGAGAGTGAAGCTCAAGAGGTTTGCATGTCCCCAGAACCTCGAGATGGGAGTACTCCCTTGTAATGCATACACCCCTATGTGTTATTTTTTGTAATATATGGAGCCAAATTCCATATAAAAATGTGTTAGTATGATTTTTGTTCTCCTCACAGCCTGTGAAAATGTCCACCAAAGCACTGCAGTGAAAACTCTCTGGCTGGTTCTCTGCTGCCTAATGGCCACTCTGCCCCCCACTCGCTAACAAGTTCTCGCTTGTTAGGAAGTCCTACCTGTTTTTTTCCTCCGTCTAAATGCAGGATCAATGAGGTACTGTTGTCTTGTGGGGTAAAAAAAGTCCAGGCGAAAATAAAGATCCCAGGTTCTGTGGGTATGAGTTACTCTCGCTAAGCGAGAGATAGCCACCATTTTTTTCGAAAGTATTCTGCCCTCTCAGAGACAAAAGGCAGCCAACCACGAAGCATGGTTTGGAAATCTCACATCGTGAGTCTAGCGACTGCAGTTGGCTGCTTAACAACCAGCTCTGAGTCTTGGGCTTGCGCTGTTCTATTTGACTGATAATACTATCATTCAAAGCAGCAGCAATAGTATTATCACCTCTGAATGATAATATTATCAGGGACGAACAATGGTATTATCATTTTGGCTACTGTTGTATTACCTGGATTTTTTTGTATGGGATAGGATAGTATTATTTGCCTATCTCCATATATTACATAGCGATAATGTCGGTTTAATAGCTGCATAGTCTCCTATTATGAATAAACTGGGTGGTACCTCCCTTTATTACCTTTTTAGTCTCATCAATATCAAAGGAAATTGAATTATGGTCACTTGTACCTAAAGGTGGTCCAACTGTTAGCTGTTTTATTTCACCAGGAATATTTGATAACACGATGCCCAATGTGTTACTACCTCTTGTTGCCTCATGAACGTGCTGATTTAACCCTGCTGCTTGCAAATCCCCCAACAGCCTAGATGCTAAGGTATTATTATCTACTTTCTTATTCCAATTTGCACTTCTGTGCATTGAATCTAAGCTGCCATACATTTGAAGCAGCAGCAGAATTGCCTGATTCACAAAACCTTTCAAGACCATTGCATAATGCTGCTCAGTACAATTTAATGTATTAGGAATGTAATATCTAGTGTGTATACGATCATTTGGAGGTATTTTATGAATGTAAATGTGATAACAAGAAATAAAACTAAATTGTCAATGAATAAAAAGAAATGACAAGAAATTCCAGAAAAATAAAAATCATAAAAAATAAAAAGAATTTCTCAGGGCTCTACCTATAAGACCCTGCACAGGTTGGGTCCAAGCTACCTGAGGGAGCTTCTGTATCCCTACACCCCAGGTTGCTGTTTCTGATCAGCAGGAGAGGCCCTCCTGGAAGTCCCTAGATCAAGATTAAAGTCTTCCTGGGAACGGGCTTTTGTAGTGGCCACCCCGATCCTTTGAAATTCTTTGTCAGGGTACCTGCGGGAGGTGCCATCCTTAGAGATATTTAAAAGAAAATTAAAATCATTTTATTTCCAACAAGCCTTCAGTGTCTAAGTGATAACTGTTTTGTATATGACAAGGAGCTTTAGTGTTTTGATTGATGGCAATCATTTATATATTAGTGGCTGTATTTATTTTATTTTGTATGGTTGTTTGTTTATCTTTTAGGCCGTCTGTCAATTTTTTTATTTTGTAAGGGCACCCAGAGCCTTTGGGCAAGGGCACCCAACGGAAGTACAATATACTACTACTACAACTACTACTAACATGCAACAGAATAATTAAACTGCTTTTGAAGAACTGAACACAAAAATGTGATGTGGTGTCACAAAATGTTTCAGGGATTGCTCATAAGGTGGAGATTAATGCTGAACAGATTGTTAATACTGAAAAAAAAAACGGTGAAGTAAATAACGGCATTGTGTCATTGAAAGCTGCCACAGAGGTTTTTGTGAGAGAGCAGGTATCTTTCTGTTGCAAACTGGAGTGACCACTGAACAGTAGATAAAATGTTGAGAGTATGTGATAACATTTACTGGTTAGTGGTTATAAACCACTGCCAGCGAGTGCTCAACAGCTCGGTGAACCACATATGTGGTTTATGGAGCTCTGTAAACCATGGGCAGAACAGTAACGCAGCATCACCGGAAAAAATGCTGAACAAGCTGTCCTTGCGCTGGACATTCACAAGCACTACACAATCTATCATTCAGCATGAGACAAGCTTGTCGTCGGTGATAACAGTTACCCTTGCAAAGTGGCAAAAAAGACAATTCAAACCAAAAAACAACAAAAACCAGCATACATAAAAAATAAAACATGAAGAAGTGTGGTGTATGGGGATTTTATGTACCCCCGAGGTGTGTGATGCCCATATAATTTATGGGGCATCACACACCTCAGGGGTGCATATAATCCCCATATACCTTCTCCATACGATATTCTATATTTCATATACTAGGTCTGCCTTTGAACTTCAGCTTGGACAACATTATTGCAGCTTCTGAGGGCCTGTTGAAACTGAACAAAGAGATTTCTATGGTAAAGCCTTCCATATTCCTCTTTGATAGGACCAGAGTGCAAAACCTGATGTAGGCATTGATAACAATGGTCACAAAACTCAACAAGTGGGTCTCAATTTAATTGCTACTTTGGGATCAGTGACCGATAAAGGTTTAGGGGGGTTTCAAAGAGATCCACCCAAGATGCATCTGCGGCTATGTTCAAAGCAGAAATGCACTCAGACCTGTTAGACCATCTGTTAGATGGCCTGTGTCCAAAATTTGCATCCAAAAACAGACACAACTATATCTAACAATGGATGCAATTGGACTTGTATCATGTTTGGATGCCATTACAGGATGACAATTTTTGCTGCAAATTATGACTTTTTGTTGTAAATGGAAGAAACTTCTGAGAATAGCAGCAGGGCTGCCTGGATGCAAGAAAATAGATGTACATGCAGGTGCAACAAGCATTTGTGTTCGTGTCTGGTACCGGGTAAAAACATCTCACCAGGAAGAGTGCTGCAGCAACCACACTGTGCAAAACATGAAAGAATTTAGAACGACGGGTACAGAGTTGGGTAAGTTACTTTTTAAAAAAAATCAGTTGCGAGATCACGTGACTTTCATTTTTAAATTCCTTAATTATCAAGAGTGCCGGCACTTTTTATTTACATTGAGAGAAATTAAGGAAGTGTTATGGGAAGGGAAGTGATCCGGGTAGCCCAAGATCTCCCGCTTACTGTCTGCCAAAGAAGAGTTGCTTTTCATAAAGTGGTCACAAAGTTGCTGGCAGCCAATATCCAGTTCAAAATGATGTACCCATCAATTCTTCGAGTTTCTTTGGATGGGAAATGGTCCTCTTTTGAAGAGCATAAGGTGGCATAAGAGTCTCTTAAGAAGGCACTACCAGACTGTTCAGAGACGGCTGATCTCTCCTCTGGGAGACCTTTGGGTTTACAGTTTGTTTAAAGAACTGCATCTGTGAGTATGTGCAAGCAGAGCTACCCACTTTGACACACAGATCTTCAACTCTGCATCTCCCTGTGAAGTATTTAAAAGTGAGGGGAACGAGAGACTCTTTGTTTGCATTTGCAGTTTTTGCTGCTTATTTGTGTAGTGGAGTAAGAACTTTGATTAAACATGGAAACCTGAGGACCTGCCCTGAAGCTTTACAGGACTAATGTGCAGCTTGTTAATTGATGCAACTTCCCTCCAAAGAGAGGATCGGTTTCTATTTTTGTTTTTAGCTACTTTATGTGCCCTGCACTGTTAGCAGGATGGAATAAAACAAGTTTAAGGGGTTCAGTTACTGTTGTGTGGGACTGTTAGCAATAGATGGGAATTGTTTCTTCAGAAGGTCTCATTAGAATCTCCCCCCTTCTGCTTATACCTCCTAGGTGTGGCATTATGTTTGACCTGCATATTGGGCTGGAGGGACAGGCCTTTACATGCACCAATAGAGATGATGGGGGAGCTTATAATCTACAGGGACCACGGAGGATTGCGGTAAGTGGGTATTTTAAATGGGATTATATAATAGGGGTGCAATCCTTAGGGACAGTGGTTTACCGTTATTGAGAAAAGGCAAATTCTGTTTTGCAGATTGACAAAACTGATATTGTCACTGGTATCTTCAAGTTCAAAATCGTTTTTTACTGGTGTTGGCTTTATAACCTGTATTTAACCATTTTTTCACTCTGCTAGCATGCATTTTCACATTTCTACATCTGCTGTTGCATATCTGCACTTGTAGATATCAACTTATTTTAGAATCTGCACTTGTAGCTATCAAGTTATTTTAGAAGCTACAATGTGTGAAGGCAGCAGACGCACTACATCCCCTATCCCTCCCGTATAATAACAGGATCACTAATGCTCCTATCCTTCTGATGCAATGGGGACAGCAGTATTGTGTATCCCTTCCTTGGGTGTGATTGGCAGCAGCACTGCATGCTTCATACCCAGTGCCGCTGGTGCTCTGCGGCAGAACTTTCTGATTTCTGTGGCAGGGCTCCTTGGTTTCTGCAGCAGCATTTTCTGATTTCTGTGGCATGATTTATTCATTTCTGGTTAAATATGATGTGATGTCATCAATGACATCATATGCCCAGCATAGAAGAGGGGCTTCAAGATAAACAAGATGGGAAAGAAAGCCTGTCACGATAGAAAAACAGTATATTTAAATAAAAATTCACCAAAAACAGAGAATTTTGCAGCACTATATTTATTTTAGTTGTTTAACCAGGTATAGCACACTAAGCTGAAAGCTTTTTTACAGGAGCGACCTGGGAGCACAAGGAGGTTAAGTGACTTGCTGAGGGTCACACAGTATGCAAATGGAAGCTGTGGGATTCAAACCCAGGTCTGGTCTGCTGGATGTCACCAAATTTGCAGCTCAGAGCCTTAGACCACTGCGCTATACTGCCTCCTATACCTGCCTATGCCTGCCTATATACATTCTGTGGCATGATGCAAATTCTACAGAAAATTCCACAACCTCAGAATTGCAGAATTCCAGGGGTCTTGCCCACCCTTCCAGTGTGATGGCAGCAGCAGCCTTGCAGCCCCCATCCCTCCAGTGTGATGGCAGCAGCAGCACTGCGGCCCCCATCCCTCCAGTGTGATGGCAGCAGCAGCACTGCAGCCCTCATCCCTCCAGTGTGATGGCAGCAGCAGCACTGTGGCCCCCATCCCTCCAGTGTGATGGCAGCAGCAGCACTGCAGCCCTCATCCCTCCAGTGTGATGGCAGCAGCAGCACTGCCGCCCTCCTCCCTGCTGTGCGATGGTGGCAGCACTGTGGCCTCCATCCCTCCGGTGTGTTGTCAGTAGCATGGTGGTAAAGCTCTGCAGCCCATATCTCTCAGGTGTGACAATACAGAACATTAGATCGCTGGACACTTGGATAAATTTAAAGAACTAGCCATTAGAGATTGCCACCAGTCACCACACAATGCAGACTAAGTTCCCATCCACATGACCTTTCTCGTAAGTTCTCATCCCAAGAAATGTAAAAGAAAATAATAAAAGCAAGAACAGCATTTCAAGAAAAGTAGTTTATAAAGAGTGCAAAAGATTGCAAATCAAAAACATATACAAGTACAACAATAGAAAAATGTGAATAAAAACAAAATCTAATTGAAAATGTACAGAATGTAGAAAACAGTGAACATATAATGAAACACAAGTGAACTAAAACCTAAATACAAGTACTTGAAGTGTCAAATGTGCAAAGGTACATGATATGTGAAAAACTGTGCATAAACAAAACCTAAACGAAAATGTGCAAAAAGTGCAATACAGTATGACAAAATATATACAGTGAAAAACACATGAACTAAAACTTAAAGTATAAATATACATGACATGTCAAGGAATATGGAAAACAAGCTAACAAAATTATTGAAAATGTTTAAACCCTATAACTAAATGAGATGTGCAAAACTTCAGTGGAAAATGGGTCATTCACAAATCTAATCCTTTGACTTATTATACATAAACTGGGATAGCAATTTCATATTTTCTACTAGCAGGTTGCATCTTTGTCCTGTGTGGATCTGTCCGTAGACCGAGAAGGATCTCTCCACATCGGCACTCGACACAGATATCCAAATCGCTTTCAGAGCAGCTTTGGCTAGTACTGGTAATTGTGGCTGCACTGAAATCCAGTACTGGCCAACATTAAAGTCTGTTATGTCTGGAAGCTCTCCTATGTCCTGCCCTACATACATCTCCCAATCCTTTCGTAGTGCAGTTTGGTTGTGCAGTTCAACTACACCAATGTCACTGGAGTAGTGCGTGAAGTCTCTACTCAATTTGGGAAGGTTGTAGGGGTTCAAAATATAGCAGGCTTTCAAGAACTCTGTGTCTGGGTTTGTTTCCATATGCTTTGCCATTTTATTTAGAGCTATTCCAAATGCCTTTTGGAACACTGCAATCTGCTCCTGCTTAACTCATGGCCTAAGAGTAGCTAAGTATTCATCTCTTCTTTCTCCAAATGCTTCTGTTTTTATTCACCCATCTGACACCTCTGTTTTATTCCATGCAGTGCATTATATATAGAAATAGCCAAGGGTTTGTCTTTCCTTTGTAGAAGCTCTATTGCACTGATGAGGTCACTGCAGTTTTCAGCGATGAAGGTTGTGTGAATCTGCAGCTCTGTAAACCATTCTTGGAAAAGTTTTCTCAAAGAATTCATGGAATTGCAATCACTTGTTTCCTCCTTGAAGAAGTATCTTAAGTGCTGAAGGTAAAGTGAATGGTACTTAATGGTTTCAAACCAAGTGTTCCAATGGGTTAAGACAGGAACAGGAGGCAATTTTTCCTTTTCTACATCTCGCCCTTCCAGGAATGCCAAGTACTCTCTCTTGCATTTGGGCGACTGCTGGAATGCATATTTCACAAGTGCCACAAGTTTATTGACCAGTTCAAAACGGTCAATCCATGTATCTCCCACCAAGGATAACACATGTGCCCAGCAACCAACAAGGACCACATGAGCACCAATAAGGCCGTATAAAACATCTTTGAAGCACTTCAGCATGTACTGTGCATTGTCACTGATGAAGGCGACTTCTTGGTCCAGTTTAACATCATATTTCTGCAGTGTCTTTATAACACTTTGTGCGACAGTGGTGTGGTACACTGCTGTCAACTCTGTTGTGTCTGCAATGAAAGATTTTCTGCCCTGCATGACAAAAATTATGTTCAGTATACAGCAGGGATCTGCGTCGGTCATCTCATCGCACATTACAGAGAATGTCTTCCCTTTCACAAGCTGTGAAATTCCCTCCTCCATTTCCTTTCCCAATTTGGGCAAGTAGTTCTGCCTTAAAGTGGATACCTTTGGGAGTGCACCAATTTCTTTAACGTTGTCCCCCATCCAGTCTCTTATGCACGGTTGATCCAACTTTTCAATGGGTATATTTGCACCACACTAAGCCCTCAATACACATAATACAGTATTCTCCCATGCTGCAGCTGCAGAAGTTGTGGCAGTAAAGCTGGTGTGAAGCATCACCTGTCTGTTGCTATTCTTCTGGCTTGCATTCTTTATATTTTTTTCACTTTTGCAGTGATCCACCATTGCATCCTTCCTCACATAGTCAATGGGGTGATCACAAAAGCGACAAAACATTTTCCCTCCATCCTCATACATGCCTTCAGACTTAAACTGCAATGCACGGTCCTTAGCAGTGACACTGGAAGGTTTAGCCATTTTGCTTGGTGTTGCCATCACGATGTGTAGTGCAGATGACTCCAAAGAACTAAAAAGTGGAACACAAGTTGGAGAGATATTAAAACAGGTTTTAGAACTACTTATTAAAGCTTCAGGATTGCTACATCAAAATATCACAGATAATTTCTGCCAATGGATGAGAGTCTGGAGGAACAGCTACAGAAAACACGCTGACCTCAGCAGCTCACAATCGATACAAAAAGCAATAAAAGAACCAGAATTTCACTGCTAATCCATGCTCAATCCATGGATGACAGTTGGGAGAGGCAGCTACAGAAATCAAGCTGTCCTCAGAAGCTGTCACAGGCTTGACTATATAATGCAAAAGTAGAATACTGACATCTGAATATAGCCCCGGTCACAGCTGATGAGAAATCCTGCCGCCTGCATTGCACTAAGACCATGTCAGTCTCCCTGGCTCAGACTTATCGAGTTCAAAACAAACCAAGACTTGATAAAACACATGAACATGAAGACCACACCATACCTTTTAGAGATGATTATTTCCAGCTGGAATTCACATCAAGTAGGAATGATGAAGCCTAAAATCAGAAAAAAACAAAACAATTATTATCTAAATACACACACACACATAAATGACACATAGTTAGACATGCCATCTGCCTCCTCTGCCAGGAGACAGAATCTGAAAGTTCGGCTGTGAGCCACCAGGACTAAGGTCTTACAAATAGCCATGGTTGCAGCCACCTATCCTGAAAGCCAAGTACATAAGCAAGGGGCCATATAGGTAAGGTCTTATTGTGATGGCCCAGCTTGCCACCCACACTCCCTAGTCCCTAGTTACCACCACCCACAGGAAACACACCTTTGTGCCAAACCACCCAGGGTGTATAAAACGTAAAGCAGCAGATCCCTACATGGCTGCATTTGGGGACAAGGACTCTGGGTCAACATGATGGGTTGTACTGACAAAACCCACTTCCATGGAGGATGTTGATGCAGACACCCTCCATTCATTCAAGTCACTCATGGGCAACTCCTCAATGACTGGGTCATGGTACTCTCAGTGACTGCCTCAAGGGCCATCACTGAAAAAGTGTCCAGCCAGGGTTGGTGTCAGTATCTCTGCAAGTAATTTTCAGTTATTCTAATTGTGGTTGATGGTGGACCAGTTACATGGCAGCCCAACTTGCCACCAACACTCCAAAGCATTCAGTCACTAACCACCTGAAAATAAATACTACCGCGAATAGATACTGTTGCCCCCAAAACCCAACATTGAAACTGAACCAGACAGTCCTGCCCACAACCCTCACCAAAAAAGTGAACTATGAGATATCAAAAAAGAAAAAAAACTTACTTTTTCAGCAGAGCAGCAGTGACACAATTACATGACATGTTGCTGCTAGCAGTCTGGAATTCAGGCATCCACATCAGTCAACAGGCCAGGGTTGGGTGTGAGCTGAACAGCAGTACAGTCTGTAGCAGAGCACAGCCTTGAAAGCACCGAGAAGTGACTTCAACTTCCATCTCCAGGCAAAATGGAAACCATGGTCTTTCCTCAATCAATGTTTGACAGCAGCACTGTAGCCCCAACCCGTCCCATGTGATGGCTACAGTGGCAGCACTGCAGCCCCAACCCATCCCATGTGACAGCAACAGTGGCAGCACTGCAGCCCCCATCTGTCCCGTATGATGGCAACAGTGGCAGCACTGCAGCCCCCACCCATCCCATGTGATGGCAACAGTGGCAGCACTGCAGCCCCCACCTGTCCCATGTGACAGCAACAGTGGCAGCACTGCAGCTCCCACCCATCCCGTGTGATGGCAACAGTGGCAGCACTGCAACCCCCACCCATCCCATGTGACAGCAACAGTGGCAGCACTGCAGCCCCCACCCTTCCCTTGTGATGGCAACAGTGGCAGCACTGCAGACCCCACCCATCCCATGTGACAGCAGCATGTGCAGCACTGCAGCCCAATGCTGTGTACCAATCTTTCCAAGATCAGATGTGAAGTAAACTGAACCACCAGACACCAAGGTGGACTCCGTTGGTTCAGTTCCTATCTAATACATAGATGCCTGAATTGTTTTATTTGTAAACAAAGTGCATCCAACTTAAAAAATTCACATGCGATTAATGAGGATGCTAATGGAGAGATACACAAACACAATCTCTGCCAAAGAATGAATAAACCAATCTGTAATCTCAAAAAACAGTAAACTGGGAACTTTCTGACTGTCTTCATGAAAATGGAGCCTCTTAGTTTTCATGTCGGAGCTCAAACTCATGAAAGGAGTACTGCTGGCAGTAGTGAAACCATGACAGCTATGAAGCTTGGGGATTTGTCTCTCCTATCCCTCCTGCAGTTGGCACAGGTAAATTAATCTTTGCACCTGATCACTAGTACCAACTGGTACATCCTCTGGAGTACCCGGAATGTTAATTCTGGTGCTACTGAATGTGACGCACTCTTATTCATATTAAAACTGCAAGCTGATGACAATGTCTTGCTCCTTTCTCAATTGGCAGGGTAATAGTGGCCTAGGCACACCATGGGATTTATAATAAAAGGGCACAGAACTTCAATATCCAAGCATGAGGGCACTTGAAGAAAGGGCAAGGTAGCGTCATCAGTTCATGAGCGAGAGTGCGAGATGTTCACAAGCTCCAAAATTAATGAGCCGGATGTACCGGATAATTTACTAATTTGAGTAATTACATGCAAAGATTATTTATTTAATATAGTGCCTGCGGGGGGACAAGATAGATGAAGAGAGACCCAATCTGTACAGTGGCCAGGGCTTCACCTCAGCTGGTAGTTCTCCTTTAAGAACTCACCATCCCTCTAGTTCCCCAACCCCATCCAAGCAAACACATGGACTGCCCTGGTGCCAAGGCAGGTACACCACACCACCTAGGAGAAAAGCCACCACAAGAAGTTTGTATGAATGACCACTCCAGATACCCTTGCCACCCAGTACCCTCTAGATACCCATGTACTGCCACACAGTACCCCCTGAAAGGCAAATACATGGTTGGTGTTTTTATTAGCATCACCTATGATGAGACAGTGGGTTGTGTGCCTGGTTGTGGTAGCCCAGGTTGCTGCAAAGGGCCCCCCCCCAACCATCAACAACTTCTTTATTCAGAACTTTTAATTTTAAATTTTGTAAGCACAAATCAAGACAGGCCTCCAACAGGCCTCCAACCTATTCCATTAGAAATTCCAGCAACAGGTTCAACATAGAAAACGTATTTAATAAAAGTGGTAAAATTGTTAACATGCAGTTCGACAGTTAAACTTGTCTTTGTTTATCCCCTAGGTAATCCAATGCCTGCGTTCTCCAAAATTGATGAAGGGAACCAAGGAGGACAATCTGCATTTCCAGCTGCACAGATGATGCTCTCTGGGTTCAGATGAAACATGGTTGATTCATTTTGATGATGTTTAATAATGATTTTTGTTTGAGTGCGTGTCTGTATTCTTCTACGCAGACACGCACACCACCCAAAAATACTTTACACCATGTTTACATTCATGATAGCTATAATAGATGCAGCAGGTCCTGGGCAGTACAACACAGTAAATGATAAATGAAACAAATTAAAACAAGCATTTGTCAATGCCAAACGTTCGCTTGCAGGTATTTGCAGTGGTGTTTGGCATGTATGGTGCTTTACCCTAATGCCCTGTGCGATTGTTGGTATTTGCACAATAAATTGTCAGCATGACCTTTTTGTTACCCCCATTGTGCGCTACATAGGCAGAAACATGTTATGGGCAGGATGTGAAAAATGACAGCTGTACTGCTCATAAGGAAGTGTGGTAAAATGCCAATGTTGAAAATCTGGAGTGGAAATATTGAAAATCCGCAAACCTACGAGCGTGCGTGGGAACTGTGCAACGCACGCTCGTAAAACAGTCATTTTTAGGAATTTTTTCACCAAATTTTCAACATTGCCATTTTAAAACCTCTGCTAATGAACAGTGTCACTGTGATTTTCTTACTGTGTCCCATACATTGATTTCGCACACCGACTGCGCCATTGTGCACTACATGGGGGAAAGATGTTTTGGGCAGGATGTGAAAAATGACAGCTGTACTGCTCATAAGGAGGTGTGGTAAAATGGCAATGTTGAAAATCTGGAGTGAAAATATTGGAAATTTGCAAACTTACGAGCGTGCGTAAGAACTGCACAACGCACGCTCGTAAAACAGTTATTTGTAGGAATTTTTTAGCCAAATTTTCAACATAGCCATTTTAAGATCTCTGCTCATGAACAGTGACACTGTGATTTTCTTAATGTGTCCCATACACTGAGATCCTTTACACCGACTGTGCCATTGTGCGCTACATGGCGGAAACACGTTTTGGGCAAGATGTGAAAAATTACAGCTGCAGTGCTCATAAGAAGGTGTGGTAAAATGGCAATGTTGAAAATCTGGAGTGAAAATATTGAAAATTCGCAAACTTATGAGCGTGCGTAGGAACTGCACAACAGACTCATAAAACAGTCATTTTCAGGAATTTTTTCACCAAATTTTCAACATAGCCATTTTAAGACCTCTGCTCATGAACAGTGTCACTGTGATTTTCTTAATGTGTTCCATACATTGATTTCACACACCGACTGCGCCATTGTGCGCTACATGGGCGGAAACACGTTTTGGGTGAGATGTGAAAAATGACAGCTATACAACTCATAAGAAGGTGTGATAAAATGGCAATGTTGAAAATCTGGAGTGAAAATATTGAAAATTCGTGAACTTACGAGCCTGCATAGGAACTGCGCAACGCTACACGTAAAACAGTCATTTTTTGGAATTTTTGCAACAAATTTTCAACATGGGGTTTTTGGGACCCCTTCTCATGAATGATGCCACTGTCATTGTGTTATTTGAGGCCAAAGGGTGATTTCACACAGTGACTGCGCAGTGCCTGCGAAATCACCCTTCGGGCCTGAATAATGCCATGACAGTGACACCATTCATGAGAAGGGTCCCAAAAACCCCATGTTGAAAATTTGGTGCAAAAATTCCAAAAATGACTGAGATATGCAATAAAGTTGAACCCCCCCATCTAGCCCATTATACAGCTTACGGCATTTCCTCAGTTAGCGGTCGCCTTTGAAGAGTGCAGGCGTGTTCCCGTCCACGAAGATCGTCGTGCGAGTCCGGAGGTAGTATGGGGTGGAGGGGTGGGGAAGGCTGGAGTGCGCAGTGGGTGGGTGCGGGTTGGGGAGGGGAGCTGGGAGGCAGCGCCGTGGGGCGGTTTTTATTTTACAGGTGTAAAAAAGCGATGGCGTGGGACCATTTGCCACGCTGGGGTGGGCTCCCAGCATGGCACAAGATGACTGGGAGGGTGAGGGCCGGCGGGGATTGGGCACCCCGTCGGCAAACTACGTGGGGGCTGAGGAGCCGGCGAGGTTTGGGCACCCCGTCGGCAAAACAAAGGCAACATTTGCCATGCTGGGGTGGACTCCCAGCATGGCAGCAGGATGGTTTGGGGCCGTGGAGCCGATGGAGGATTGGGCACCCCGTCCGGCAAACAAAGTTTGCAAGCTGTGGGGGGTGGCGTGGCCGTGGGGGCAGCGCGTGACGCGAGGGGTGGGATGTCGTGACAGCGGCGCTCAGTATGGCAGCAGTGCTTTCCTTTGAAGCAGAGGAACACCGCTGTCATACTGAGCTCCTGCACCCATTGGTGCAGGACCGCCACGCCTGCTCAAGGGAGCAGTGCATGGATGGGAGAGGCACACCTCCAAGTGTGCTACTCTCCCAAAACGTTCCTTACGCATGCATGCAAGCGAACGTAAAAATGCACTTTTCAGTAAAGACACATGCCCAAAAAATCACCACAAAACCAAACAACGCACCTTCCCTCTACCCTGGTGAGGGAGGGTGGAGTGGCATGGCCGCATCACAAGCCTGGGACCCTGGTCTGTGACACAGCCAGTCCCCCTTGCATATTCAGGGTGCTAAATGAAGACAGGCCATGTAACATCTTGTCGAACCACACAGGAATGTTAAAAAAAAATACATATATATATATATATATATATATATATACACATACACACACACACATAGATGTATATATATATATATATATATAATATTTATTTTTTATGTAAAAACTGTGTTAATGCATCATTTAGAGTTAAACCACAAAAAGTCAGGAAATGAAAAATCTTTAGGGTTGCCCCTCTCCCCCTCGGACCCACCAATCATCCTAAGAATGACAGATGATGGGGTGTGTCATTGGGGTTGTGAGGCCTAAATGTCAACCCATTCCATGTGTAATGATTTTGACAAGGGACAGTGAAAAAGAATGAGGTGACATTGAGACCTCACATCCCCAATGACACACCCCATCGTCTGTCATTCTTGGGATGATTGGCGGGTCCAGGGGGGAGGGGCAACCTAAAGATTTTCATTTCCTGACTTTTGTGGTTTAACCTAAATGATGCGTTAACGTAGTTTTGCATAGAAATTCCTTACTTTTGAGAAGGAATAGAAAATGAAGAATTTATGGAGTTGGTAGGGAGTACCTGCCCTTCTGCTGGCCTAAGCGCTTCCCACCAACTTGTAAACATGTCTCTACCATCAATACCCTCCAAATTTCGATGTAAAAGACTAAACCGTGTCCGAGATATAACATGTTAAAGTTTGAGAATTTCATTCGTCGGAGTTGCAGAATTCCACACCTGTCGACATTTTACAGACGCAACAACTGAAGAGTACATCCATGACACTAAGGCTAGGTACCCTATCAATTTCAAGGCACCACCACAATGCAAAACACTGTCTGCAAAATGTAAATTGCAAAGCTCCCCAACCCCACCTTACCACCCTTACCCTGGCCAAGAGCAGCATCTTGCAACCAGGCCCACCACCTTTCCGCGCTTGTACACAGTCAAGGCAACAAACTTGCCATTTAAAACTCAATACATGATGCATTTTCAATCAGTGTGCCCCCAGCTGATTACTTTTCAGAAACCTGGGGACTTTAAGACACCTGTAGATTTTATCAAACTCAGAACTGGTCTGCTTCCAGAGTAGACATTGTATGAAATCTCAGTTGGTAAAGGAATTAAAATACATTAAACTCAGTGCTGCATTACTGATCTACACTAAATCCTCTGGTGCTAACATAATTGTCTCCATAGCAAATACCATCCCTGCTTCAAGAAGAAAAAAAATCAATGAATACATTTTATGTTTTAACCCTTGTACTTGAACAGATTACTTTTCGGACAGAAACCAGGGGATTTTCATCTGCAAACTCAGAACTGGGCTGCTTCTATCAGAGCTCACAGTTTGAGTTGCAACATGAAATCTCAACTCAGTTTGTAAAGAACTTAACACATCATTAGTTTTCCCTGCAATGTATTTGAAGTGTTTTACAGATAGAGGGGAGATTTCATATTGCAGCTCAAACACCGAACTCTGGAAGCAACCCAATGCTGAGCCTGAAAAAACTTGTGTATAATATATAGTTTTATTTCCCCATGCATGCCTGGATTTTAAACTGCAGAGAATAACACTGTAACAGTTACAAATGACAATTTATTATATTACATAGCTACATATACATAACACTACATTACCGCTCAAGAGTGAGCAATTAAGTAGCCAGTGATTACACACTTACATTAGTTGCAGTTGTAGGTTTTAAAAATTATATACCCCTCTGATTTGCAGTTATACATTATATTTTTAAAAATGTTACATACCCTAACTCCCCTGGTTCTGGATGGTTCAAAAACATTGTGATCTCACACCCACATTAGTTGCTGCAGACTACGTAGGTTTTATTTTTTACTAATTTTAAATACCCCTCTGGTTTGCACTTTGCAGACAGTCATGTTTAAAAAAATATTACTTACCACTCTGGTTCTGGATGGTTCAACTTTCAGCCTCAGGCAGCCAAGGTATGTAACTTGCCTTGCCTCCTGATCGTCCGACTGCTGGGATACTAGCAGCTCAGATGAAGTATTAGCAAGCAACACAGGCTCAGCACACGATTACCACTGTATAGCAGGCTGGCTCCTCAGCTTGGTAGCCAGTACACTCCGCAGCTCAGTCAGTCCACTCCTGAAACAATCATTAAGGATGGAAGAATAAAATAAAAAAGGACCCACCTCGCACAGTAGAGTCACCCTGAGAGTCCACAGTCCACCTGCATAAGTTGCATCGCAACTGGTGCCAGGCTATAGCCGGATGAGGAACTCAATAAAAGGGTGCCCAAGTTCTCCCTGCTGGCAGAATTTAGCAGGTAGCCTGATATGCAGCTGGAGCCTGGAATTGGAAAGAGTGTTCATTGGGGATGTGTCAGTGTGTGGATCTGGATCAAACCTCTCACTGAATGACCACACGGTGCAGACTTCTTCTGCCCTCTTCAAGGATGCTCATTGTTGGGGGGGGCAGTGAGCTCTGTCACTCAGGTCAGCACCATCATGGTCAACTCTGCTCTCTTTCTGAGTCTCGGTCCGGTATGGTCTTCTCTCGGTGTGACTGTATGGGACCTCTCTTGACTCTCTGTCACTCTCAGCTTCCCTAGGGTTCCATCAACTCCAGGACTTGACTCAACAGCAGCAAAAAGACTGTGGGGAAAAACTGGCAGCAAGCAGCCAACAGAAAGAATAATAAAGATTACAGCTCTTTTTGGAGAATACTTTGAACCAATACCTGCCACCAATTTGCCACCCGCTGCCAGTAGTTTCTACAACTGCCCCTGCTAGCTCAGTGAAGTCTGCCCACAGTCAGGACTCAGTGGTCGGTGCACTCCCCTCGCTGGCTCTTCCTCTGGACTCGTCCTGCTGCTGCTCAATTCTCCCTCGCTAGCTGCTCAGCTCCCTCTCCATCTTTATCTGTCCTGGTGATAATTGGGAGCCGAATCCGAAAAAACAAACAGAACACAGTGTAGGGCTCCTCCAGATTTAAAGACCCCACCATCAATAGCTACGCTGACGTACATAGCCCAATCAGCTCCTTGAGTACCCAGAGTGAACCTGATTGAGCTATGCAGTATGGCAACGTCATGATCAGTGCAGGGAAGCACACCCCCACAAGTCCGACCCCCCCCCATGGCAAAACAATGGAGCCTGCAACAAGCCCACAAAAATAAACTTGAACAACAGCAGCAGTTGGAAACGAGAGACACCAGGAGCTGCCAGGGTGGGCACATCATATGTTTAGACCCCACCCTTTAAAAAAAATGAAAAGGCATGCAAAATAACTAAATAACAAAATAAATTAAAAAGTTCACATAACTACATGAAACCACTGCCCCCTGAGCAAAACCCATCCTAAATTGTGTTTGTAGGTGACCCCTGGGCTGAGAAATAAAATGTTTTAATCTGGCCATCTGGTCGTCATCTCGCGATCAAAGATCGCAGTCAAAGAATCTCACGATCAAAGAATTTGCAGGCTCACAATCAAAGATTTTGCTGGCTTGTGATCAAAGAATAAAAAATGCTGAAAATCAAAATTTTGAGATAAATGCGGTAAACCACCACCATGGTTCGACTGAAAGAAGCTCCCTGAGCAGAACCCACCCTCATTTGTCTTCCTAGGGCTCCCTAGGATGAGAAATTAGATTTTTGAATTCGGCCATCTCGTCCCTCGCTCATGATGCAGGATCGCGATCAAAGAATCTCGTGGTAAAAGAATTTGCAGGCTCCTGATCAAAGAAAGTGTACCCTCTTGATTAAAGAATAAAAAATGGTGAAACGTGAGTTTTTGGCAGATTTAGATGAAGAGTGC
The DNA here is from genome assembly GCA_016271365.2 of Neoceratodus forsteri. Taxonomy (NCBI): domain Eukaryota; kingdom Metazoa; phylum Chordata; order Ceratodontiformes; family Ceratodontidae; genus Neoceratodus; species Neoceratodus forsteri. The sequence goes on along the minus strand of CM057453.1, from coordinate 455,848,771 downwards.
CATGCCGCGATAGAACAAAGCCCCCTGAGAAAAATAACACCCTCATTTGTGTCCCTAGGCCACCCCTGAGCTGAGAAAATTGTATTTTTACCTCACAATGCAAGATCGCGGTCAAAGAATCTCGCGATCAAAAAATTTGCAGGCTTGCGATCACAGATTGTTAGCAAGCAGCAATCAAAGATTTTAAAACATTATAACTCTATTTCTTGACCATTTTACGTGAAACCAAAGCCATGGGTCGATAGATTAAAGCCCCTGAGTAAAACCCATGCAGGTGTTACTTCAGGAGTGACCCCTGAGCCGAAATATTTGATTTTTTACAATCGGAAATTAAAAAACAAGATGGCGGACCTCGCGATCAAAGAATTCTCAGGGACAAAGATTCTTTGACCGCGAGGCTGCAAATTCTTTGACTGCCAGATGGGACGAGATGGCCCAAACCCCATTCTTTATTTGCAAAACAACCATATAAATTTTCTCGTTGACTTATAATGGGAGTTTAAAAGTGCCATAACTTTTAAATGCCTTAATTTTTTTCACCAAACGAAAAGCGGCACATTCGGCCACTGAAGCTCTTTCAGATGAGCCATCTTACAGAGTGGCACACCACAAAATGGCCACACAAGGCCACGGGCAAAATCCCCAAAAACTGCCTCCAAAACAGGTGAAAAGTGAATTTTTCAGCATTTTGGTGCGCAAAGACCGTAAGTCCGACCAAAACTAAAACTGGAATATTAAGAGATCTACCATGCCCCACTGCACATGCCAAATTTCATGCAAATCCATTGAATGTGACCGTACCACTATAATATATATATGCATACACTGTAAATGTTTGCCACTGGACCATGCGAATGAGTCTGCCTAGCCCATCCCTCAGCCCACCATCAACAAACAATCATTGGAGTGTGGCACGGACTCTGCAGACTGGCATACGTGCTGGGAAAAATGATTCTGTGCCACTCTGCCTGTCCACCCCTCACTCAGAAGCCAGAACTATTTTTTTCAGCATGTGAACCAGTCCGCCCAGCCCGTCCCTCAGCCGACCATCAACAAACAATCACTGTTCTCAGAAGGAACTAGAAGGGGGGACAGGATCAGACCTACAGTACAGTAGCTTCTTGTTGTTTTTTACATTGTTTTTTGTGGATTCTACTTGGTAGAAGGTTATTTCTTTTATTTCTTACTACTAAGGGGCTAGCAGGGTATTGTTTGGGGCTGTTGGAATTTTGAAACCTGTTTTGGTAGCTATAAGTGGGCTCATTTGTTTGATTCACTCTGTGGCAGGCTGCATTTGTAGAGGCCTATTTCTTCTGTTTTAAAACATAATTGTGATTTAACTGGGTCTGTTTCTTTGAATTGGAGACCTATATCTTCTAATTCAAGCCTATTTTGATGTGTTGTTGGTGAAGCTGTTTGAATTGAGTCCTGTTTCTTTGGGTAGCAAACCTATTTTGGGGCTTTGAGTAGCATGGTGATTCATTGTTGCTGGCTTCACTAGCTGCAAAGTTTTAGTGCAGAGTGGGGAAGGGTGCTAATGGTCTGACCAGAGGTCTCAGCTACCTGATTGTTTCTGGAAGACTTGGCTGGTCGTCCCACCCACCCAACCCCTCACCCCACCCACCCTGGTCCATTATTTCCTTTATACCAGGGGTTCTGACATCACTTCCTCAAACAGGCAAAGGACATGCACCTGTCATAGCAGAAGCAGACATCCAGGAAAGGAACAGCAGCAAGCGAGGAGGTGACTGCTATCTCAGTGGAAGGGAAGTAAATGCAAATCTAGGAGCTTTCATTATTACTTCTTTGCATTGATATTGCATTGGGGAAAAGAGGAGTAGGAGTTTGAAGGAGGTTGTGCAATGGCTACTTAAAGTCTCTTTTTGAGTGTGGATAGGAAGGATAGGAATATAAAAAGCAGTTGCTCAATATATCTAAATGTATACAACAAAGGGGGTAAGGGAAATAAAGAAAATAATGTTTTTCACTGATAGAGGGGGAGAGGGGAGACTTGGGGGAGTGTTTAGTATCCTGCATCTGGAAGGGTGGGGGGGTGGCTGGTGGGCAACGACAGCAATGGGTAGGAGTGGTGGCTGCAACACTCACGGTGCACCAATCTTTCTAAAATTGCCTGGAGTGTGGGAGGATGTTTGGTGTGCAACCACATAGAAAAACTTAGAAGAAGATTGAGGGTCTGCAGGGGAACTAAGACAGGCAAGGCAGATTGGGGTTGGGTTTAGCCCAATACTGGAGGGAGGAAGAAGGGGAGATGAGGGAGGGCGATTTAAGCCAACAGTGGTGAGGAGAGGGTCAGAAGAAGGGAAGCAGAGACAAAGGGGCCCAGGCCAGGAAGAACGATTGCTGGGGAAACCAGGTCAGGAGACAAAAGACAAATGGAAGGAGGATATAGGGACTTGTGAGGGGAGGTGAAGAAGTGGCAAAAGTCATGGAATGGAAAGGAGAGAACAGGTTACTATGAAGAGAGAGGGAGCGGGCATTTGTGAAGGGCCTTCAGAAAATAGTTTTGCACTACTAGAGAGGAAGAAGGTGGAGGGGGGAAATGATGAAATTAGATGAGTAATTGATAAATGCCTGGACCAAACTGGGTGGGGAAGTTCTGCTGGGAGAATTGCAACAGGGGTAAAGGGAAATAATGTGCAGGAGGAAGAAGAGGAGCTGAAATGAGAGGGAGATGAATGGAAGCAAGCAGGAGTAAGAGGGTGGAATCTTAGTTCTGGGGACTCAATACTAAGAGGAGTCAGGTGGGGTAGCAAGGGGGAGAGGCATAGTCGCATTTGGGTGGAGGCCATGCCAGGAATGACAGCGGAAAGGGTGGGACAATCTGTTCTGAAATATGCTAGAAGGGGTAGGGACAAGCCTCATTTAATTATACATCTTGGGACAAACGACCTGGCTGACAAGACAGTAGATATAGTCCAGAGGAGGTTTGAGGAACTAGCACAATTATGTGAGGGGGCAGAAAGATCAGTAACTTTTTCAGAGATACTTCCGGTGCCAAAGGCAAGCACAACAATAAAGCTGAGAATAGAGGAATTTAATGGATGGCTAAGAACCTGGTGTTGTGCTAAAGGGTATGGGCTGTTGGGGGGGGTGTGGAGGGACCTGATAGGACAGTAGTCTCTATGCCAAGGACAGACTACACTTGAGTGAGGAGGGAAAGAAAGTGTTGAAACAGAGGATGGAGGAGTACATAGAGGAAGTTGAAAATTTAAACTAGGAGTGGGGGTAGCAGTTGGGAAGAGAATATGCAGAGACCACAGGTTGGGAAACCATATGAGCTTACCCCATAACAGTGACAAAGGACAAATGGCAAGTACTATTGGTGATGCTAGGAAAGGAGGGCAGGATGGGAGGAGGAAAGGGTGGAAGGTGGTTACCCTTAATGCTAGGAGCCTTGGGAGAAAACTGCAGAGTTACAGGTTCTCATGGCAGAGGAGAGGTGGACATTGCAGCCATCCAGAAACATGGGCCACCCAATACAATGACTGGGACCTGTCTGTACCAGGGTACAGGTTATTTCGTAGGGACAGGGTGATTGGGAAAGGAGGGGGAGTGGCACTATATGTGAAGGAAGGACTGAAGTGTGTAAGGGAGGAAGGGGAGGAGGGTAGTACAGAGTCACTTTGGGTGCAAATCCAGGATTCCAAGAATAGGATTCTTAGAATGGGAGTGGTGTACAGGCCACCATCTCAGATGGAGGAGTTAGACAGGGAACTAGCGGGACAGATCAGGAGGACCTGCGAGAAGGGTAATGTGGTGATTGTGGGGGACTTCAACATGCCAGGAGTGGACTGGAGCACAACAACCAGGAACAGAAGGGAGCAGGTACTGCTGGATGCCTTCCAGGACAGCTTCCTGCTGCAAATGGTCAGTGAACCAACCAGGTTAGGGAATACCCTTGACCTTGTGCTGGCAAATGGGGACTTTGTGAGAGAACTTACAGTGGAGGAACCGCTGTCAGGGAGTGACCACCACTCAGTATGGCTCACATTGGATATGGGCAAGGAAGGAGTGGAATCAGGCACAAGAGTGCTGGACTTCAGGAGGGCCGACTTTGGGAGGATGGGGGAAGTGGTAAAAGGGTACCTGGCCAGAATTCAATCTAGTATGGACACTAACCAGAGGTGGGAGCTCATAAAGCTGGGGATAGTGGAGGCAACCAAAACCTGTTGCAAGCCCAGAGCAAGAAGGCTAGGGCTAAGAAACCGAGCTGGTTGAGCAAGGAGGTCATGGAAAGGTAAGGAGGAAAAGAGCTGCCTTTAGGAAGTACAAGAAAACAAGGAGGGGGGAGGACAGGGAGGAGTACTTGACAGAATCGAAGGAGGTGACAAGGGCAGTAAGAGGAGCCAAAGCATCTACGGAACTCAGGCTGGCACAAGGCATTAAGAAGGGGGAGAAGGACTTCTTTAGGTACATCAGGGAGAAAAGGAGCTGTAAGGACCACATAGTAAGGATAAGGAAGGAGGGGTTGGGTGGAAGCAGGGTGCGATAAAGCAGAAGCACTAAATGAGTACTTCTGCTCAGTATTTACTAAAGAAGAGGGGTGATGCCAAGGTAGGAGAAATGGCAGAAGCAGGCAGGAAGTGGTGACAGATGGGGAAATCATGGAGGCAGAGTTGAGAGGGTTTGAAGGCACTGAGGGTGGACAAGGCGCCAGGCCCAGATGGCATCCACCCAGGGTACTGAAGGAGTTGGCAGAGGTCCTTGCAGGACCTTGGCAGACCTATTTAATGCCTCACTACATTGAGGTGTGTACCTCAGGACTGAAGGATGGCTCATGTGGTGCCCCTCCACAAGAGTAGCCCCAAGGATGAACCGGGAAACTACAGACTAGTGAGCCTCACATCCATCTTGGGTAAGCTAATGGAGACTATCCTGAAGGAGAGGCTGGTGGCGCTCCTAGAGGCCAAAGGACTACAGGACAGCAGACAGCATGGCTTCATACGTGGCAGATCCTGCCAAATCAACCTGGTCGAGTTCTATGACTAGGTAACTAGACAACTGGACAGGGGCCATGCAGTGGATGTCCTGTATCTGGACTTCAGTAAGGCATTCGACTCGGTGCCACATGGAAGGCTGGGAAGTAAGTTAGTAGGCACAGGGGCGGGTGCAAAGCTGGTGAGCTGGGTAAGGAACTGGCTTCAGGGAAGGCAACAGAGGGTGGTGGTGGGTGGGGAGCTCTCACACCCAAGGGCAGTGACGAGCGGTGTTCCACAGGGCTCGGTGTTGGGACCAGTGTTGTTTGGGATATTCATTGCAGGCGTATCATGGGACATCAAGAGCAAGATCAGTCTGTTTGCTGATGATACCAAGGTAGGCGGTGGTGGATGACCTAGGGGGATGGCAGGGGTTGCAGGATGATCTGGCAAAGCTTGAAACCTGGTCAGACACCAGGCAACTGGGGTTTAATGCCAAAAAGTGCAAGGTGCTGCATTTTGGGATGAAGAACCCAAGGAGGAGTTACCAGCTGGGGAGTGCAGCTAGCCCAGACAGAGGAGGAGAAGGATCTGGGTGTGCTCATTACAGGGTCAATGAACAACTCAGCACAATGTAGGAAGGCAGCTGCAAAGGCCAACAAAATGCTGGGTTGTATTGCAAGGGGTATATCCTCGAGGAGGGAGGAGGTGATTCTGCCACTGTATAGGTCATTAGTTAGACCACACCTGGAGTACTGCGTGCAGTATTGGCGCCCGTATCTGAAGAGGGACATTAAGTTACTAGAGGGGGTACAGCGCAGGGTGACAAAGATGATCAAGGGGCTGGGGGACTTATCATATGAGAGGAGGTTGAAGGAGTTGAACATGTACTCACTGGAGGAGAGGAGGGACAGGGGGGACATGATTGAAACCTTTAAATACATGAAAGGAATAAACAAGACGGGTACAGAGCTGCTGTTCAAAGTAAGGGAGGGGAGGGCCACCAGGGGCTATGATATGAGACTGGAGGGAGGAAGGTTCAGGAGGGAGATGAGGAGACACTTTTTTACAGAGAGGGTGGTGGCTGGGTGGAATGCGTTACCTGCAGAAGTGGTATGTAGTAGAACAGTGGACTGCTTCAAAAGGGGATGGGACAGGACAAGGGGGAGGGTTAATGAAGGGGAAGGGTGGAAGGGAGGGGCAGCTGCAGAATAAGGGGTGCTAGCTGCACATTCGAGCAGACTTGATAGTCCTCTAGGCCTTTATCTGCTGGCAAATTTCGTATGTTCGTATGTTCGTATGTAGCATGGCACGGACTCTACAGACTGGCATACATGCTGGGAAAAATGGTTCTCTGCCACTCTGCCCATCTACCCCTCCCTCAGAGGCCAGAACCATTTTTTTCCAGCATGTGAACCAGTCCGCCCAACCCGTCCCTCAGCCAAACAACAAACAATCAATGAAGCTTGGCACGGACTCTGCAGACTGGCATACATGCTGGGAAAAATGGTTCTCTGTCACTCTGCCCATCCACCCCTCCCTCAAAGGCCAGAACCATTTTTTTTCAGCATGTGAACCAGTCCACCCAGCCTGTCCCTCAGCTGACCATCAACAAACAATCAGTGGAGCGTGGCACAGACTCTGCAGACTGGCATACATGCTGGGAAAAATGGTTCTCTGCCACTCTGCCAGTCCAGCCCTCCCTAAAAGGCCAGAACAATTTTCTTTCAGCATATGACCCAGTCCTCCCAGCCCGTCCTTCTGTGGACCATCAACGACCTCATTAGAACATTAGCAGCATCAAGCTTCTTTCAGGGTAGGTGACAAACTCAAGGGCATCAGTAAGGCTTTTGAAGCATTCTATTTGAACCCCTGCCAATCCTAAAGATCTTCCCCCCCCAACCTGTGGCAATTTCTGTCTGACACCACCCTTCCTAGAGTACCACATGTAGGAGCTCCAATTTGCAGTAAGGGCTCTTCTCAAAGGGACCACTGACCTGCACGACCACTCTCCCAACCCATTGCACCAGCCCAGCTACTCTCCCCACCCCAACAGACCTGTACAGCCATTCTGCCCACCCCCACGGACCTGCTTGGCCACTCTGCCCACCCCAACAGACCAGCACAGCCACTCTGCCCACCCCAACAGACCTGTCCGGCCACTCTGTCTACCCCCACTGACCTGCCCAGCCAATCTACCCACCCCAGTGCACCAGCCCAGTCACTCTGCCCACCCCCATGGACCTGCATGGCCACTCTCCCCACCCAAACAGACCTGCACAGCCACTCTGCCCACCCCGATGCACCAGCCCGGCCACTCTCCCCACCAGCACAGCCACTCTGCCCACCCCCACGGACCTGCACAGACAGTCTGCCCACCCCCACTGACCAGCACAGACACTGTCCCCACCCCAATGCACCAACCCAGCCACTCTTCCCACCCCGATGCACCAGCCCAGCCACTCTCCCCACCAGTACAGCCACTCTGTCCACCCCATGGACCTGCATGGACAGTCTGCCCACCCCCACTGACCTGCACAGACACTCTCCTCACCCCAATGCACCAGCCCAGCCACTCTGCCTACCCCCATGGAACTGCACGGACACTCAGCCCACCCCAACAGACCTGCCCAGCCACTCTGCCCACCCCATGGACCTTCATGGACACTCTGCCCACCCTCATGGACATGCCCGGCCACTCTGCCCACCCCAACAGACCTGCACAGGCACTCTGCCCACCCTGATGCACCAGCACAGCCACACTGCCCACCTCCATGGACCTGAACGGACACTCTGCCCACCCCCACTGACCTGCACAGACAGTCTCCCCACCCCCACTGACCTGCATGGACACTCTCCTCATGCCACTGACCTGCATGGACACTCTCCCCACCCCAGTGCACTAGCCCAGCCACTCTGCTCACTCCCATGGACCTGCACGGACAGTCTGCCCACCCCAACAGACCTGCCTGGCCACTCTCCCCACCCCAACAGACCTGCACAGCCACTCTGCCCACCCTGATGCACCAGCCCAACCACTTTTCCCACCAGCACAGCCACTATGCCCACCCCCACAGACCTGCATGGACAGTCCACCCACCCCCACTGACCTGCACGGACATTCTCCCCACCACAGTGCACCAGCCCAGCCACTCTTCCCACCCTGATGCACCAGCCCTGCCACTCTGCCCACCCCTCTGGACCTGCACTGACACTCAGCCCACCCTAACAGACCTGCCTGGCCATTCTGCCCACCCCAACAGATCTGCCCGGCCACTGTGCCCACCCTGATGCACCAGTACAGCCACTCTACCCACCCCCATGGACCTGCATGGACACTCTGCCCACCCCCACTGACCTGCATGGACACTCTCCCCACCCCAGTGCATCAACACAGCCACTCTCCCCACCCCAATGCACCAGCCCAGCCACTGCCCACCCCAACAGACCTGCCCGGCCACTCTCCCCACTCTGCCCACCCCCATGGTCCAGCCCAGCCACTCTGCCCACCCCCACGGACCTGCCCGGCCACTCTGCCCACCCCAACAGACCAGCACAGCCACTCTGGATGTGGCACTCCTGGGGGCAGCGGTATGGGTAGCGGATTTTTTCTGGGTGGATGTCCACCTTGTGCCCCATTGAGCTTTCAGGGGGCTGTCAATGCAGCACTAATCAATTTATCTACCTGGGATAGCTTAAATTGTGTTAGATAAATTACGAAGCATGCCTGTCTCTTGATCTGATCTCTAACAAGGGAGCAGTATGTTTGATCGACTGACAAAAAAAAAATAGGACTAGGGTCAGCACAAAGTATACAAAAATACTTTAATAAATGCAGCAGCAGTAGAAAACACACTGTAAAAAATGACATATCTCACCCAAAAGCATTAGTAGACACGCAGGTATAAAAAACAGACATCAAATACCGAGTGAAAAAAGACCACGGTCCCAGGTCTCCAAAGAAGCATTGCTACCAAATTCATGGTGTAGGCATAATAGAGCGTTCTCGCACAGAATAGTGCTATATACCCGTATGCAAAATGGATTGCCCAGGCTGCATAAAAATCCGAATGTGGGAACAACTATCCGTGCAAATGCAGTGCTTTTAGATAAAAGCAATATCAGAGCCAAGAAACACTCGTGTGGTAACTGAGACCCACTCAGACACGCAGCACAAAAACTTCTGGGAGCGAAATTTTGACTGACCCCAAAATGCCAAGAATGACAACTAACGGGGAAAGAGTGTAAGCACCCCAAATCTGGCTGGATTCAAACCTGTGGTGCTTTTGTGCTGTAGCGAAAGATTTAATGGAGCCGCTGCTCCATTTATTTGGAAGGCAATAGTTCAGTTGCCAGATGGCTCCATGTAGTAGCACTGGAAATAGTGATTTAATGGGGCCCCCATGCTGCAGGGAACTTGCAGGCAATGCTCCTTCTTCTACCATTCTGGTGATTTGCAATGAATGACACCACAAATAGTGTCCGCCTCCATGTCCCTATAAGTCTCAGACCACGCAGAAGAAAAATAAAATAAACAAACTGCAGGCAATTGCCCCCATTCTAACCTGTCTGTCTCTCTCTCTCTCTCTCTCCTCGATTAATAGATGATCTCTCCCCCCCACCCCGATTCCCACCAGGTGCCAAAAATAACCATTCCAACACGGAGGTCCAAATTCCAATCCAAAAACAACTGCCCCAAAAAGCTTTCTGGTTTTCTAACATTCTACACAAATGAAATGACCTGCCAGTTTGGACCTAGAGCCATGCTCAGTCAAGTCCTCTTCTCATGAGCAAACTCAGAGCCAGGCTTATTACCCCCACAACACAGGCAGCAGAAAACTTACCGGGAAAGAGGATAGACCGATGGGCAGAGATTGTCATCGCAGGAATGTCGTTGCAGGAACACAGCAAGCAGCAAAACAAACGGCAGCAGCAAAGCAGAGTACAGAATGCAGAGTGAAAATGCAAATATGGTGCACCGCAATTTATGGTGCTCTGTTCTCTCAATCAGTGAGAAAAAAATGCTAGTTCCATTTTTGGTGCCGTTTTCTGTGGCCCAGTCAGAATTCCACATTCACATCCACATCACCGCATATGCGGTAAACCACTGTCCTTGGCAATCCTCCACATGGAGTCCAGTGTTGTTTTACAGGGCACCTTGGCTCCACCGCCTCTTGTTTTGTTTCCCCCCGTTTAGAGGTCTGTTGTTCTCTCATTCTTGGACACACCCCTGCAGGGTTAAGGGGTGAAACTCCTGGGGGACTGGCCTTCTGGGTATAGAGATGGGCGTTCTTAGCAGTAGGCCTGAATAATTATATCTGGGTGTTGTGATGGTTGGATGGGAAGGTAGAGGGAGCGGGGCTTGGTGCTGTGACAGAAGGCACATCATGTACGCTAAAGTAGGGGTGGGAGGGTATGGACAAAGACATGTGTAACCCCCCCTACAAATAGGGGTTCCTAAAAAGCCTCCTAGGAGCTTGCCTAAGTGCTCCCAGCCTGAATGGTGTTAGGCGTTTAAGCCGTTTATCTGTGAGTGCTTTTAGAGCCTCTGGTACTGTCTCTTTAAGAGCTGTCTACTTGCAGATTTAATTAGCTTGTATGGGGGGACTGTGTATTTAATGCTCGAATCCTGCCCGAGCTGCTGTCAAATTGCTCCGTTTTTGCAGTCGCTAAGAGTGCGAAGGGAGCCCATCTGAAAGCTGTAACTGTTTGCCTGTAATCATTTAAAGCATTAGCAAAACTATAGTTTGTCTAATCTGCCTTTATTGCAGCTGGGACTCTGTGTGTGTTACCTCTCCATTTTGGACCTAAACTGCTGTGCTGGGCTAATTGGGTTAAGGGTTCCCTAAAATGGAGCCTGTGGATGAATCAGAACTTGGACTCTTAATTTGAGCCAGCCACAAGGGGATTGTATGGGCAGTGACTCTGGGAAATGTAGTTTTGACTCTGGCGCCTTTTTCTACCAACAGAGGGAGTCTTATTGTGAGTGACAGCTGAATCAGCCAACAGAATAGTGTGGAGCTAAAGGAAATGCCCTGCTCTGTGACTGGAAAGATCAGATCAGTTGTGGCAGTGAAGAAAGAAGGAGCTGTGTGCTTCTGCGGTGTATAGTTTCACACAGGAAGCACATGTGAGGCCCTGAGTCTTGGTCTGCAGTCTTTTTGAGTGCCAGTTTGGACTGAATCTGAGTTGTGAGGAGAAAGAAGCACTAGAAGTGTGGAAACCAGGCTCACCCTGTAGAAGACTGGAGAAATTGCTGAATCGCGCTAGGTCTGTCAGGAACTGAAGCTGCTGTGTGTGCTCCTGGGTATTTTGCAGTAATTGCGATCAGGATCGAGGAGCAGCCTGCCTGGTATAGTACTTTCCTTTTACATATAAATGTGCGTAGTGCTTGTGGGGAATCACTATTTCAAATCCCCTGTACAGCGAATTGTGTGCTGAAGCTGGAAGTAAACCCCCGGCTTAATTTGGACTCCATCCGTTTGCTATCAAATGCAGTGGGCTCCAGTCACAAGGACCTTGTCCTCATTCCCTGCTCTTCTAGCAATCCAGAGGGACATTCTCCATCCAATCCTCAGCTTGGGTGTTGGGAGTACAAATCAGGGTATTCCCCTGCAGCTTGTTTTCAATTACAAGTGTGTCACCTAATTCTTGTTGTTTCAGTGTTTCATGGACTGAGCCCTCCAGCTCCGGACTACAATTGGGTATTACGCATATATTTTCTCTACAGGGCCCTATCCATCTGCACCTGCCGGCCAACCCCGGGCAACAGACCTGGCTAGCCCCCCCCCCAACCTGGGTACCCAGAGTGTAACTTTTCAGACCCTGTATGTGTGCACGGTACTGTGATTTAATGCCACCAATTAACCTGATTCCTCCCTCCCGTGTTACTGTCCCCTAAATAAATCAGATTTGTTATTGTTACACTATATACTGTCTGTGGTGTTGGTGCTTATGGAAACAGTATTGTATTTTGCTGTGCATGTTGTTTAACCTTATTTTACAGGGGGTCCTCAGAGACATACTGCAGAATCCGTCTTGAGGGTAAGTGGTATCTTATGAGTGAACAGTGTGTATATGTTGGGTATTGGGACTGTGACTCCTGTGTACTGTGCAAGCCACTAGAGGGAATAAAAGGGGGTCTCAGTGTTCCAGAGGGCTGTGACCAAGCTAGTCTAACCACTAGAAACCCTGACCTCTGGGTGGAGGCATCCGCCATAGAACCTAGGCCCCTCAACCTGTCAGTAGTCAATCAGGCAGGGGTAGTAGCCCTTGGGATAGCGCCACCTGGGGATTACACATGTGTTCTGTATGATATTTGTTTCTGGGATAGAAAAGGGACTTCAAGGAGGGGATGGGAGGGGGAGTGAGAGAGGGAGGAGGTTGCAGAGTTGTTCTGTGGAGAGGGGGGCTCTGGCTTCGCACTGGGGAGACAGTGGTTTTGTTATTGTTTACAGAAGAGGTAATTCAAGCTCAGGTGATTGCCCGCAACATCATGGGAACAATGCCCCCCTCTAAAATGTTCTGTACTTGGAATGTACATGGGGCCAGAAATAAAAATAAAAGGTACCAGGTGCTGAAACACTTACAACATATAAAAAGTGACATCTCAATGCTCCAAGAAACCCACCTACTGGAGCAGGAAGGTGTACTCTTCTGGCGCCAATTTGTGAAGCAGACTTATAGTGTGGGGGATAGCACCCAGAGTAGGGGAGTCACTATTTTATTTGCTAGAAGAATCCCATTCATCTGTGAGCAAGTGGTGAGAGACTCAAATGGGTGCTACATTCTTGTAAAAGGGTGTCTTGATAGAATCACCATGGTACTGGGTAGTGTATATGGCCCAAACGTGGACTCTTTCAGTTTTTTTATGGAGCTTTTACAGATCTTAGCTCCCTTTGTAGGGTGCCCAATCATACTTGGAGGGGATTGGAATCTCCCCTTCTCCCCGGATTTGGACAGGTCGGGCTCCATAAAGAAAGGGCTGTCTCAGCACAGAGGGCCATCAGGGACCAGGTGGACCATTTGGGTCTATGCGATCCGTGGAGAATTCTGTACCCCAAAGCCAGGGAGTTCACGCTCAGGTCTAATGTACACCAAACCCACTCCAGAACTGACTACTTCTTAATGAGTCAAACTTTATTAGTCGGGTTAATGGATGCTAGTGTAGTACCAGGGGTTAATTCTGACCACTCAGTGTCCAGCTGTGCAATGACCTTTCACGATGACATCCCCAAAGACTCGGTGTGGAAACTGAACAATCAGTTGTTAAAAGTAACATCTATAACTGAATAGATTTCCCAAGAAATCAAATTTTATACAGCTACAAATCTACATTCTGTCATAAAAAGTAATTAGTAACTGTAACTGTAATGCATATTACTTTTCATATTACTTTATATTACTTTTGATATCTTGGCAATGCTCATTCATTAAACATATTTATGTGCTCAGGAAACTCTAAAAAACATAAAGTAGAAATGAAATAAGATGGAAAATTCAGGCAGATAAAAGCTGTATCCTGTCTGCTGACGTACCCAATTCAGAGAAAAAGAAATGTATTTTATGAATCGGGTATGTCACGCCTGTTATTTCCACTTTCTGGTACGTCATAATGACACCGTGCTGATGCCTATTCGCACTACAGTGGACCCTTGGCTTCAGACCCAATGGTAAAATTATTACAAACATAGATGCGGGCAATTTTTTTCCAATCACGCTCACTGTATAAAGCAGACATGGCATGAGTTAGTGTGTCATGCGCTTTTTAATCTTCACGCAAGGTCTCTGCCCTCTTGCTCCCTCACTCGTGGCTACGCCACTCGTGAGGGATCCAGAGGTCACAGACCTCTCGAGAAGATAAAAAGCATATGACATGCTAACTCATATCCGCTATAAAGACATTGAATGAATTGCATGTTATTTTATTTTATATGTTCTTATTAAAATAAGATAAAAAGCGTGTGTGGACCAGTTTATTATAACTTACCCAACTCTGCCAGGGATTGATTGTGATTGGGGCTGAATAAACTTGCAGATGTTCACATGTACGTGTTTCACAAAAAGTGAGGAAAAACATCTGCAATGCTCCTTTACTTTTTGCAAGTTGCAGACTTGGGGAAAAAAAAACAATTCTGCAACTTGTTGAAATATATTAAATTTAGGTTAGGCAGTACAGTAGTGGTTAAGGGTACTAAACTGCAAACCTGGAGACCTGGGTTTGAATCCCATCAAATTCAGCCCTCACTTGCATACTGTGTGACCCCCTGAGCAAGTCACTTAACTTCCTTGTGCTCCCAGGTCACACCTGGAAACAAACTCCGGCTTACTGTACCTTTCCTAGTTAAACAATATCCCCCCCATACGGAGACATGCCATTAGTTGCAACTGTAGCACAAGTCTGCAACAAGTGAAAAAAACTCCCAGTCCTCAAAATTCCAGAAGTATGAAGTAGTGAACATTTTTTCCAAAAAAATGCATGTTTCATAAATGCATAAAACAGAATTTTTTTTCCTTTTCATTTTTATGTAGGCATCAGTAACAAGGAAAAATCACAGTGAAGCTAGACTTGCTTGCAGGTGTGACCTGCAAGGTACAAAAAATAGGGGAGTGACAACAGTTAAATATACAAAGTACCAAGATAAAATTCAACAAGCATTTGTCAATGCCAAATGTTTGTTTGCTGGTATTAGCATTGGAAATGCAGGAGGTAGACAGATGCAGAATAGGAATGGCAGTGAAGTATTGAACATCACACCAACCCCACCTCCATCCTGTAGAGATGGACAGGCATTGGGGTAAGTGTTTGAGTCATCGCCCATGATGTTCATACTATGTCACCTCATCCTATTCTGCAGACACTGACACGTGTTGAGGTATGTCTTGGGGTGTTTGGCTTTACACTCACCCCATTCCATAAGGACATATGCTGAAATGGGTACAACATAGGAGAATGGGGTGAACTGTGGGGCCGAAGAGTCCAAGGTACACCTCAATGCCTGTCACTGGGTGAGGGTGGGATGGCATGAGCAGTACAGTCGGCAATCCAAAGGCACACCCCGATGCCTGTCAGTCTGTACAAGGTGGGATTTTATGGTTAGAAATGCTATCTCCCTGGGTGTTTGTTAGTATTAGCACTACAAATTTTCAATATAACCTTTTTTGTGACCTCACCTCATGAAAGCACGTGGGACCTCTTCTCATGAAGAGTGGCAGTGTAATTTTGTCAATGTGTTTTGAACTTTGACTTCCAACAGTGACTGTGTCATTCTGTGCTACATGCACGAAAACACAGATCGGGCAGGATAAGAAGAATGACAGCTGTACCATACATAGGGAGGTGTGAAGAGATGACAATGTTGAAAATCTGTTTTAGGAATAGTAAAAATGCTTGCACTTCCGAGCTTACGTGGAAACTGTGCAATGCATGCACGTAACATAGTCATTTTATGGACTTTCATCATCTAATTTTCAAAATAGGCATTTTAGGACCTCTGCTCATGAACAGTGTCACTGTGATCTTCTTAATGCGTCCTGAACATTGATTTCCCACAGCGACCGAGCTATTCTGAGCCAGAAGTGCGAAAACACATTTCGGCCAGGTTGTGAAAAATGACAGCTGTACTGTTCATAAGGAGGTGCATAAAAATGGCAATGCTGAAAATTTGGAGTGAAAATGTTGCAAATTGGTGAAGTTACGAGCATGTGTAGCAACTGCGCAACGCACACTCGTAAAACAGTCATTTGTCTGAGTTTTCCCAACAAATTTGCAACATAGACTTTTTGAGAGCCCACCTCATGAACACTGGCACTGTTGTTTTATTAATCTGTCCCGAAAGGTGATTCCGTGCGGTGACCGTAAAATCACCTTTTGTGACTGATTAACACCATGATAGTGGCTGAATTCATGAGGAGGGGGCCCAGTAATCCCATGTTGAAAATTTGGTACCAAAATTCAAAAAAATGCCTGAGATATGCAAAAAAGTTGAAAAAAACCCTATTTATGCCATTATACAGCTTACCGGCATTTCCTCAGTTCGCGGTCGGCTTTGAAGAGTGCAGACGAGTTCCCGGTCCACTGAAGATTGAAGCGCTGGACTCCGGAGGTAAGTATGGGGTGAGGGGGGTGTGGGGAGGTAGGGTGTGCAGTGGGTAGGCGCAGGTTGTGGAAGGGGGCCCGGTGACCATGAGGGACCGTTTTCTTTTTTACAGGTTTAAAAAAAAAAATTGCGGGACAGTTTCTTCTTTACAGGGACATTGGACATGCTGGGGTGGTCTTCCAGTGTGCCACCTGAATGTTTGGAGGGGCTGTAGCTTATGGGGGATTGGGCACCCTGCCAGCACATATGGAGTGCTGTGGGGGAATAAGAGCTGTGGGGGATTGGGCACCCCCTTGGCATAAACTGAACATTTTTGCGGGGGGAAACCATCATACTGATGGAGAGTGGGCTCTCCCATCAGCAAATTTCACTGGGGGGATGCGAATGAAGCCAACGGGATTGGGCTCCCCATCAGCAAAACTAATTTCTTGGGGGCACATGATGCCGAGGGGGCTTGGGCACCCCCTCGGCAGTGGGGGCTGATGAATATTGTTTGTGAACATGGTGGCAAGCCGCTGCTATATTCACAAACAATATTACAGTTGGCAGTGTTCCGTCCAGCAATGACGGGTCGCTCCCTCATTGCAGCGGACTGGCTGACGCTGCAATGATGAGGCGGCCCCGATTGCTGCAGCGAAACATTTCTACTTGGTGGTACTTTTGGAGACCAGTGTCATCAGGACACTGTGCCTCCATTGGTCCACCAGTGCCAAGCCCCCAAAGGTAGTGCCTTCGTTGACTGCTACAGTGCCACGCCTCCACAACCCGCTTCTCTCCTAAGCTGCCGCATAATGTTTCTTGTGCATGCGTGCAAGCAAACATAAAAAGGAGAGCTGCCCCATGGATAGTGGTTTACTAATGATGACGCCTGGCTGTAAATCACTATGAAAAAACAAAAAGAAAATGGCACTTGCTTTTAACAACAATAAAAAAACACTTTAACAGACAAAGGTGAAGAACCTTGATTTACATACACAACAAAGAATCTAGCCACAACAAAAAGTGCATAACTAAAGTGAGAGAACTGTTAAAGAGCAGGTATTCACTTGGTTGGATTGTTTATTTCTTACAGGGCTTTTACACACCTGCGCATTTAAATTTGTTTTTGTAATCTGTGTTTGTGTCATTATTTCATAGCTGGCAGTTCTAAAGCAGATGTACAGCTTTCATAGACTCTATGTAGTTAGTACAGACAGAGCTGTCAAGAAAAAAAAAACAGACATAAGGGTAGAACCGAGAAGCCCTGGTCTGTGTGGCATTAATTAAAGAAAACAGACTCTGGCTTCTCCTGCTGAGTTAGTACTATGCAGCTGCACTAATTTCAAGGGGCAAACAGACGTGGGCATTCATGTGGCCAGCTGAAATGTCTATGTATATATTAGTACTTTAGCAACAACCTTAGTTATAGGGATAAGTGAGTACATGTGTTAGGAAACTTAATGATCAGCTCAACAAATAGACAAAAATGCAAGCAAATCCAGGGTACCACAGGAATAACGCAAGCGCACATGACCAATAGTTAGATTTTTTTCCTGTCGTTCTGAACCTGTCAGATCTATAATCACTGAATATTCTGTAAAGTGATGAAGAATGAACCAGCCCCTTCCTTCCCATTCACTGTGTGTGTGTGTGTGTGTGTGTGTGTGTGTGTGGGCGTATTTTCTTTTGGTCCTGTTAGCCATCAGTTATTCTGCCGACAGCACTGACATGTGCTATGAAAATCAAGGGTGACAAAGGCAGAACAGCTGCTTGGTCTGTGTCCACATGAATGCCCACATCTGTTTGCCCCTTGAAATTAGTGCAGCGGCATGGTACTCAGCATCAGCACCAGAAGCCCAAGTCTATTTTTTTTACTTGATGTCACACAGACTCGGGCTTCTCTGTGCTACACTTCTGTCTTCTTTTCACTGATGGCTCCCAGTGCATTAAGGACATGGAGTCTTCAATGCTATACATCTAAACTAGAGTTGCCAGCTAAGGAATAATGACACAGTAATGAATAATGAGACAAACACGTTATAATCATAAGTACATCGTAAGATATCCATATTTATAAACATTAATAAACATGTATATATATATATCAAATAAACATAAGGACAGCTTAGAAGTACTATATGTGAAAAATGGACATGCAACATAATTTCTATAACAGGAGGTCACTGGGGTCATGACAACTAATATGCTCGTCAAAAGACTCTGCAGACCTAAATTCCATCGTGACACTCACCATTCTTCCTAAAAGTAATGTGAAACTGCTTGAAGCTGCAGCAAGTCTACTACTGAGTCTGCTAGCAGACACCATAACCGTTGCCCTAGTACTACCCACATCATGGGGAGACAAAACACCACTAAAAGCTCTGGCCAGTTTTAAGCATGCGGGCTTCCCAAAACAGGTGTACACAATAATCCCTTAGTGAAACAACACACACCCCACTTTGAAACAAACAGCAGTAAGATGCATTTTGAAAGAGATTATAGACAGAGGAAGTGTTCCCGACCAATCGGAGCGCTCCTTTCCCCTGCATGTGAAACACTATTATTCTGTGAAGAGTGTCTCACTCGCAGATGACCTGCAAATGGACATGTTCCAGGAACATTTAAAAAAAAATGTTATTGATCGCTCTCAATCAATAATATATTAATACGTTCCCCATTGCCACTCATTGCTGTATTAGAGTGGTTTCACGTGTCTTCAGCTTGAGCCAGAACAGCTCAACTTCACTTCGCTGTTCTTGCTCTAGCTGAAGTCGAGTGAAACCACTCTTATACAGCAACGAGTGGCTCTGGGGGATGTATTAACATATATAAAAAGTCCCCTTGAGAACATAGTACATAAACAGTTGGAATAAAATTTCATAACATAACTGTTATGTAAAAGACATGTAGGGCCAACTAAGAATGTCCCAGAAAATAAGATTAAAAGCCACATTTTTGTTACCAAATATCTAGGCTACACCTGATAAGTTTTTTTCTTCTCCTGGACCGCGGCTCACTGAAACACACAAGGAAGGATCTGATCAGGTCACACAGGTAGCTTGAACTAAATGGCAAACAGAACTGGCACCTCACATTAAAAGTATAATTTATAAAGCCAACTGAAGAGCCCACCACCAGTGCTCACCCCCACCCTGCTGACCAATTAGCTTAAGAAAGACTCTTGCCCCTCTATCACGCTTTTGCTGCATCTGTCTCTTGTCTTCCATCAACAGTTATCATCACCTAGACTAACAAAAGCATAATCAGGGCATGATAGCAGGGTTTAGTTTGCCATAAATCCTCTTTCCTTTGTTTTTATTTTAGGTCATATACTTTTAACTCGGAGTCTTTATCTGACGGCTGGCGCTGGCAGCCTGCTGGGAAGTTTGGGAGCATCAAAGAGAAAGAGTCCCGATGCAACACAGAATAACAGTGTGCATTAAATCACTCCATTCACTTTTCCTCCTCCTCCGCTCTCTACTGAGCAGCCAAGTAATATGTGAAATAGCATTACAAGTAATGCATTACTTGCACAAAAATGTAATAAGTAACTCAACAATATTACATTTTCATACAAGTAATCAGTTACAAGTACATGTAACTGGTCAGTGTAAGCTAACTACAGTAACGTGTTTTTTGTAATGCACTACTCCCCAGCTCTGCAGGGGTATAATAGCAGTAGGGAATTACTGATATCACTGTCACTCTATGCTGCAACAAGAAGAGATCAAGTTGCCATGTGCTGGGGTACTTGGCTGAGCTGTTCCTGTGGTGGAGTGGCTAGGATACCAACACACGGCACAGCAGGAGACCTAAGACTATGGTTCAATTCTGGCTAGGTCTCCTCCTGCTGAAACTTTAAAAAAAAAAACAGAACTTTTCCTCCCTTTTGATTTTCTCCCCATCCCCAAAGTCCATGACCCCTGGAGTTGATTAATTTCAGTCTGGTGGGCTAGCAGACATCAACAGGCTTTGAAGATAAACATCAAGTCTCATACTGTGTGTGTGTGTTAACAGCATTTCAATAATGAACAGCAAACACCAACAATATAGAGAATAATGGATAGGCAAGTGTGTGTTATGCATATTTTTTCATACCCGAGATCTTTGATGAACAATAAACCTTGAGAGTGGAGCTCGAGAGGTTTATTTGTTCATCAAAGATCGAGGGTTTTGAAAAAAAAAATATGCATAAGTTAACACTTGCCTATATTTTATTTTTTATAATAACAGGTGACCCCCTTTAATATCCTGAACAGTGATAAGGAAAAACAGTTTGAGAATTGTTGTGTGTTGTTTTTTTTTTTATTTCAACTCATTAAACAGTCTATCTATCTATGAAACCATTTGTTTTCATGCTTAAGGTTTCTCAAGCTATACTACTCTTTTACATAAAAGTGCAAACGTTTAAAAATATTATGATTACCAGTTCGAAACATCATCAGGGAATCCATCATGGAGCTAGGCTGAATGTGGTATCATTTTTTAAACTATTTATAAATACAGTTACAACGAGCAAAACATTTTCTTTGTAAACATTTTTAAATACTCTATTCTATCCAGCGGTTGTTGTTTTCTTGATGTGCCATGCAGGAAGTCAGTCTGTATCTTTTAAGATCTTCCGGCTGCTGTGGTGAACCTAGGGACAAAGAAAAATATACTGTTAGGGACCGGATTCAAGTACTTACACTCGTCACTTTTTTTTTTAGATTGACGGCTGGAAATTTACTGCTTTCTGGGTTATTTATGTGTGGTATATAATGCTGTTAGGTGAAATTGTGGTACTCACATGCTGCCGCTTCAGTCGGAATCAGTGTCATAGATTATCCGATGCCTGGCTTTTTTCACAACTAGAACTTGATTTGTTATATTTATCATCACTCCCTGATGGAAGACACAGTTGGGACCGAACATACTGTGGAGGCTTTCAGTGTTGTCATCCATGGAGAGCCACATGTGTGCTAGTCTTGTTGGCGATGGTGATCTCTGGGGCACTGGGGCTGGACACAAGAAATTTTTTGAGGTACTTGGGATGACATCTGGAATCTGAACTTTATTTAGGATGTTTGGGATGTGTCTTTGCTTTTTTTTGCTTAGCACAGAGTAGTTGTTGATGCTGTGTAAGCTTTTATGTCCTGAGACCTGCTGAACATCTGTGGGTGGCACATTGGCATCTATGAGATGCTGAATTGATGTTTTGCGAGTGCTGTGATTAGTTATTCATTTTTCTTCTGGTATTCCTGAAGACAGCTTCATGTTAAGCATCATCTTACACAATTTGTTCATACCTATTTTCATGGAACGGAACCACAGTGATTTACCAGGGACATAATTTATGTTTGGTGCCAGATAAAAGGGTGACTCTGCTGTTAGTGTTGATTTTGGACGGTTGGATTTATAGATGTCATAGGTAGTAAGTGTGTCTCTGTTTGGATCGCAGGGGTTCTCGTATAGGCGAGGAGCCACAGGTTGGACATCACGGGGATTTTCCCCCGTTCTTGTTTTTGTCTGCCTTTCTGTATATTCTAACTAGCGATGCCCATCTGAGTCTTTCTCTTCACTTATGTCTCCCCATGTTAAATCGTATTATTCCTTTGTTCACAGAGCAAAATGCAGTCCAATGTAGAAAAATATTAAATTCAGTAGTGCTGTTGGTGTTCGCATGGATATGGTGCCAGACGTATGTAGGAGGTTTATGTCTTCCTCTAAGATAGCTTGCACTTTCAGTGTTTGGTTTCTCTTTCCTTTTTTTTTTTTAGGAACTTTTGTTTTGCTCTTAATGTTACTTTTGTCTGTGTGAATTCAGAGTCAGTACTTTGGAATATGGATGTGGGGTAATTTTCATTTCTGAGGTGCCTGTCAATGCTCGCTAATATTCCTTGTAATGTGCTGGGTTCATATTCGGAACCATCTGCTTTTTTTTTTACACAAAAAATAAACTCTGCCAACAGGAGATCCAACTCTGTGGCACTTACAGATTTTAGCTCTCTTGTTTCGTTTTTCTGTACCATGAATGCTTTTAACAACTTTAAGTCGCTACCTGTCTTTCGTGCTGTGTTTTGATTCTCTTGATCAAGAATGAAGATTTCTCTCTCATTTCCTGAAGGTAGCTGAAATCTTTGTGCCATTTTCTTTTTTTACAGGAGATGTGATGAACGAGAGACTTTATAGTCAGGAAGGATGCTGCTCTGAATCTAACGGCAGTAAGTTAAACTGATTCGCGATTTAAATGTATTGCTTCACCGCTGGGAATGTCTTGAGCTCAGACACGCTCGAGAACTGTGAATGAAGAATGTTTGGAAAATGCCGTAATAACTCGATTTTGAGTTATTACGGCATTTTGGCAGAGTCTGAAAAAAGGATATTAAAGGGGGTCACCAGTAATTATAGCTTATTTAAATTATATAATCAACTATTTCTGGTGTTTGCTGTACATTATTGAAATGCTGCCAGCATACACACACACACACACACACACACACACAAACACACACAACCGTGGAGACAGTTCACACTTTCAGTCTCCACCACCAACATTCAATTTTGGTGACTGCTGCTTGTGCTGCCTATCCTACATTAGGTGGAGCCAAGCAGCAGTACACGTTCCCCCACCATGATGGAGGAGATCTGTTAATGGATGCCGAATCCTTTTTCCCCCCACCAGCATCCAAGCAACCTTGGTCCATTCTCAAACCTGGGTTGAAGTGTAGCAGGAGGTGAGGCATTCAGCACCTCAGTCCTCCACCCCAGTGACCCAGATACAAGTTTAATGTAATGCAGATTTCCTTATGTAACCCCCCTATAAATGGGGGTTCCTAAAAGCTTCCCCAGAGCTTGGGTGAATGTTCTGCGCTTGATTGGTGTTCAGCGTTAAGCCATTTAAATGTGTCACCAGTGAGAGCTTTTGAAGCCTCCGGGTGCTGTCTCTTTAAGGGCTGCCTGTTGCAGCCATGAGTAACTGAAATGGAGGGGGCTGTGTGGTTGTATGCCCGAGTCCCGCCCGACACTGGAAAATTGCTCCGCTTCTGCCATCATTAAGCTGTGCGGAGGGAGCTCTGTTGGGGGGGGGGTGTGATTGTTGCGGAAAAAACGTAAAATGATAATGATGATGTAGTTGTTCTGACCTGTTTTCCTTTGCAGTAAGGACTGTTTCGACTGTTTCCTCCATTTTGTTCCAGAATTGCTGAATTGGGCCAATCAGTACCCTGGGACCCTACAGAGTCGGCTGACCAATAGAGGGACTGCTTGTATTTTGAGAAAGGTATTATGGGCTATGGCACTTTTTCGCACCACTGAGGGCAGGAGGAAGTGACTGGCATGTTCAGCCAGCCAATGGAAACGGGTAGTGCCCGACCTGTAAGGAGTGCTTAACGCTGCCAAGGGGAGATGCGTTGTGGCTGAGGAGAAGAAAGGAGCTCTGTGCTTCTGCACTGGTGGAGTGTTCACGCGGGAAGCGTGTGAAAGGTCTGAGGCAGCCGTTTTTGCTGTTCGAGTCAGCGGACAAAAAATCCACCTGCGTGCGGTCAGAGGAGGCTGGTGCCAGCCCAGCTACCTACCAGGCTCAACCTGAAAGGACTGGAGAAAATTGCTGAACCGCGCTCAGTCCACCCGTGAGGTTGGAGTTGCTGTTTATTGCCCAAGTCTGCTGCAAGTGTGTGTGGGGTCTAGAAGCAGCTGCCTGGTATGGTACCCCTCTACTAATTGCCATATAAATGTGTGAGGAGGCTGGTGAACTTCAGGCTCAGCCCTGCTGGTGGTGACCGAATCGGTATCTGCTGGAGCCGTGAGTACTAAATCAGGGTAGCTCCCTGCCAAGTTTGCAGACAGTGGTCTTAAGTGGTTTGGTACACTGCTAACTGCCCTAGTGGAACATTCTTCTTATTTTTACTTTCTCAGGATTGCACAGGCTATCTGTGTCAGGGCCCCAACCAGCTGCCACGTTGGACTAGCCATTAGGGCTTGGGTACCCAGGGACAGTGACTATTAGGTTCTGGCCTGTGCACAGTGCCTTAGGTAGATAATTATAGAGTAAGCCAATTGCCTTGATTCCCCTGCCCTTGTTATTGGCCCCTTGTAATAAATCAGATTGATGTGTTACAACTACATCCTGCTTAGTCTGTGCATCTCTGGTGAACTACTGCATAGTAATTGTGACATAACTGTACCTTACTTTACAGGGGATCCCCGGAGCGCGCTGAGAGATACCATCTGGGGGTTAAGTGCATGTGGGAGAAGTATTGTTGGAATCCTGTGTGAGCCACTAGTGGGTTGAAAGGGGGGTTGCAGTAACCCAGAGGGCTGTGACCAAGATAAACTCACTCGTCTTAATCCCGACCTCTGGGTGGAGGCACCAGTCAATGGATCTGGGCCCCTCACTCTGTCTTCGTGGAGGCAGGCAGGCAGGGGTAGTAGCCCTAAGGGTAGCGCCCCCAAGGAGTTACACTTAGACAGCATTGTTTTTGTCCTGAGGGGGACTGAACATGCAACCCACTGTTTTACAGTTCTGTGCTTTTTACTGTCTGCACCATTCAACCAGAACTATGTTTTTGCAGTTCTTTCCCCTTTTCCTTTATTACTGATGGAAATGACATAGAAACAAGATTACTGTTCCTTGGACTTCATTAGGTTTGGCTGCTTGTCTACACATGACATCGTGATGCCCTGTTTATGACATTATAGTTATCTTCACAGCAACAGACTGGAATGTCATAAACAGAATTGTGACCATAGAAGTAGACAAGTAGATAGAGCAAACAGGGCAGAGATCCTGTTTTCATTTATATTTGTCCTAAGTAATAAACAAATAAGGTTGACAATAACAAAATGGGTGCAATATGTGCAAAATTGTATTTAGATATTATGTTTTTCAGAGTTGTCCTGACACTGCAAGCAAACATTCAGTACTGACAAATGTTGTGACCTGGGAGGTTACACAGCAGACAATGTACAGGGAAACAACAAAACAACAATCAAGGAAAATAAAAATGGAGTGAAGCAAAAACAGTAACAAGTACAATTATATGACAATAGGTAACTCAGATCAGTGCAACAGTCAAGAACTAGAAAGTGCACAGCATTTCTGCACAACGGTATCAATTCAGTTGAACTGAAACCAGGCACAAGATGTTCTTCTTTTCCTCCTACGCATTACACTTCAGTTCTGTAATGTTGTCCCACATGACCCTCCACTACCCCATAGAAACATACTTAGGTAGTAAGGCATGATGGGAGGAGATGGGTTACAGTGAGGTAATCCTACCCCCTGTGTACAAAACCACATGAGCTGACAGCAAGTGTGGTTCTCTGTCCGGGTGGGATTACTGATCATACCCCCCCCATCCCCTGGAGTCATCTTACTGCTATTATGAAACATGGTAAGACATTTTAAAACATTATTTTGCTTTTTAAAATAAATTTAAAAAACCCACCTAAATCTTCCTATGCGTGCTCCTGTTTAGCAAAACAGCAGGGCGTTCGCAAGCGAGGCCCATGTGAGCACTGTGTGCTACTCATGGGTCCCAGCCAATAAGGAGGATGGATTTATTTTACCTGTTTAATAATATGTAACATGTTATATGATTCTATATTTGATGCTGACAGAGATCCACTGAACTGAAATCATAATCTTCTGCTTATGATACCACATCTACTTCCAAGTCAACTGGGACTGTATTGTCATGAACAGAAACTGGTGAAATGAGGTGCAGACAAACAGAGGGAGCAAATGAAGCCCAGAGGTCAAAGATCAGGTTTTCATGTAAAAATCATTAGCAAAAACAGAATAAGGGGGGAAGGAAATATATGAAATATAAGCTGAATTTCATTTGACTAATATAATAGGTAAAGTTTCCCTAAAGGTTTCATTAACTCTGTAAAACTAGCTTTAGTTAGTGTATCACTTGAAGAACCCACAGCCACAATGTATGTAAACACTCAATCTTCCCAGTACTGTAAGCAGGCTGAATAAAGCAATCAGTGGTTGTGCATTCCAGTTTGTTTCAAGTTTTCTTCATGGGTTGATGTAAAGAAAAAGAAGTACACAGCAGATAACCTTATT
Source organism: Neoceratodus forsteri (assembly GCA_016271365.2). NCBI lineage: Eukaryota > Metazoa > Chordata > Ceratodontiformes > Ceratodontidae > Neoceratodus > Neoceratodus forsteri. The sequence goes on along the minus strand of CM057453.1, from coordinate 455,822,699 downwards.
TTAAGCATCGTGATATAGGACAGCCCTCATGTTCTCTGATCTCATCATTCAGTTGCTATTTTTTATTATGCTGTCCAGTTATTGAAGAGTGACTTTCCAGATCCAGAGGACGGCCAGGAGATAACAGAGGTGTGGAAAAGTTTAATCAGCAAGATGATGTTCATTGCTCCTTTGGCCACCATGATAGAGCTTCTCACAAAAGCTCACTGAGGTCTGGTTCAAATCCAGTGCCAGATGTGATTGGTTTTATTCTGTGCCAAAACACATTAATTGTGGATCTTGTTTATATTGTATATCATTTTATGTACAGCTCCGCATGAAGATCTAAAATCCACGTGGGCAAATTTGGCTGGTGCAGAGCTTTAAAACAAAATAAACGTTTGGTGACTGCTGTACGGCTGAACATTAATCCAAATTGAAGGAAATAATGGTTTTATCACTTGGTGTTGTGTGCAGCATTGCTCTTTCTGAAATATTGAATTTATTTATTTATTTATTTTTTTATTTAAAAGTTTCACCAGGAAAGACATACTAATCAGACATGCTCGTTTCCAGATGCCTCCAGGGGAGAGGGAAAGGGATACACAGTATTCAATGGTGGTACAGTATGCTTTACTAAAAGTTTTATTTCTGATTTTATTTCATGGGTTGAATTGTGAGTTTTAGGGCATTTTTATTATTATCAGGATGCCTTTTTTTCAAGGTGAGGTGGCAGGTGTATGTGTGCACCAGATCCCTACATGTGCCCAGGCCATCATTAAATTTACTGTATGTTGAGTGATGCCAGATCTCTCCAACCTACATTTTCAGAAGGGTTGGCATGGCGCTAACATAAATAGCACCATGCTAACCAGCCAGAGTCCATTCAAATGAGATGGGGGCCATATTCAAAGGTACCCAATGTGCCACTCACAGTGGATAGCACAATTGTGCTAAAGACACCTCTGCACTCATGCAAATATGGTAGCCATGTTGGACACAGTAGTATATTCAGAGGGTCATGAAAGCAAGGGGAGGGACAGTGAGGATTACAAGGGCAGAAGGATGGGGACTGTGCAGAAAAGGACCAAAAAATATATGACATCTAAGCAGGTACTTCTACTCAGTCTTCATAGTGGAGGGGGAAGTATGGACCACCAGGGAGTAGCAGGAATAGGAAAGCATGGACACAAGTCCATTTTCAGAGGAAAGAGTCCTGAATGGACTTGCAGCTCTGAAGGTGGACAAGGCTACGGTACTAGATGGGATACACTCAAGGGTACTAAAAGAAATCAGGGAGGTGCTAGCTGCCCCACTGGCAGCCTTGTTCTACAGCTTACTGGAAACAAGCATGGTTCCAGAGGACTGGAGAAGGGCTGCTGTGGCCCCTCTACCTAAAAGCGGCCACAGGGAGGAGGATAGGAACTATAGTCCGGTCAGTCTTACTTTAGTGGTTTAGAAATGAATGGAAACCCTACTGAAGGAGAGACTATTATAGTATATTCTTTTTAAAACCAGGAGAGACACACACTAAACTGAAAGCTTGTTTACAGGTGCAACCTGGGAGCAAAAAGAAGTTAAGTGACTTGCTCAGGGTCACACAGTATGCAAGTAGGGGCTGTGGGATTCAAACCCAGGTCTCCCGGTTTAAAGCTCAGAACCTTAAACCACTGCACTATACTGTCTCCTTATCTTGAATCTTGAATATCTTGAGTATCTTGAATCCAATGGTCTGCAAGGCCACAGGCAGCACTGATTCGTGGGGGGAATGTCATGTTAAAATAATCTGATAGATTTATTTGACCGCATGACCAGGGAAATAGATCAGGGTGGGGCAGTGGACGTGGCATATGTGGACTTTAGCAAGGCCTTCGAAACTATGCCACACAGGAGGCTGATAAAGAAACTGAACAGCCAAGTGGTGGGACCCAAAGTGGTGAATTGGATTAGAAACTGGTTAATGGGAAGGAGACAGAGGGTGGTGGTTAACGGCATGAATTCTAATTATGGGAGAGTGACCAGCGGCATACCACAAGGCTCAATCCTGGGACTAGTCCTCTTCAATGTCATTCATTGACATCACAGAAGAACTGGAAGGGGTGTATGTCTTTCTGCAGATGATATCAAAATCTGCAATAGGGTGGACACTCAGAAGGAGATGAAGAGAATGGCAGGAATCTAGGGAAACTCTGGGTGTGGACAAAAGTACGGCAGCTTAGGTTCAATGCCATAAAGTGCAAAATCTTTCACCTAGGGAGTAGGAACCCGGGAGCTGAGTATAGTATGGGTTTAAGACATTGGCAGTCACTAAACAGAAAAGAGACCTTGGGGTTATCATATCTGATGATCTCAAGGTGGCAGGACAGTGTGACAAAGCAGTGGGTAGGCTTAGTGGGATGCTGGAATGCATAGAGAGAGGTATCTCCAGCAGGAGGAAGGAAGTGGTGTTACCACTGTTTCACTTGCTGGTGAGCCCCCCCCCCCGGAGTATTGTGTCCAGTTTTGGAGCCCGCACCTTAGAAAGGACATAGAGTGGAGGCAATCTAGAGGAGGGCTACTAAAATGGTGCAGGGGTTTCACAAGAAGTTGTATGAGGAGAGACTGGGGGACTTCAACACGTACACTCAGGAAGAGAGAAAGGAGATGACATGATAGAGACTTACAAGTACATAGATACATAGACAGTGTCGGCAGATAAGGGCCTATGGCCCACCTAGTCTGCCCATTTGAGCTTGTAAGTTCAGTTTGTTTTCCTAGAAGTCTGTTTCCCCTTACCCCTGCCCTCTAGAATTCCTTTATGTCTATCCCATGCATTCTTAAATCCTGTGATTGTTTCAGCCCCACCACTTCCTCTGGCAGGGTGTTCCACTTGTCCACCACCCGTTCTGTGAAGAAATTCTTTCCATGTTTCCTCTGAATCGTCCTCCCTCCAACTTCATCCCATGTCCTCTAGTCCTGAAACATCTTTTTCGCTTAAAAATAGTGTTTTCCTGCACCCTGTTCCTCCCTGTAAGATACTTGTATGTCTCTATCATATCCCCTCTCTCCCTCCTCTCCTCCAGGGAGTACATGTTCAGTTCCTTCAACCTGTCTTCATAGGACTTGTGATGCAACCCATGCACCATCTTTGTTGCCCTCCTCTGAACCTTCTCTACCCTGTCTATGTCCTTACGTGGGTATGGTCTCCAGAACTGTACACTGTACTCCAGGTGGGGCCTCACTAGTGTCTTGTATAGCGGAATTATGACCTCCTTTTCCTGCTGGTGATGCCCCTGTCTATACATCCCAGCATCCTATTTGCTTTACCTGCTGCCTTGTCACACTGTTTCCTACCTTGAGGTCATCAGAGATTACAACCCCAAGATCCCTTTCCTGCTTGGTGCATGCTATATCCTCACCCCCAACTGATATATTGTGCCAGGGTTTTTGTGCTCCATATGCATTATCTTGCACTTCTTTGCATTGAATTTCAACTGCCAAACCCTTGACCATTCTTCAAGTTTCTGCAGGTCCCTTCTCATTCTGTCTACACCTCTGGTGTGTCTACTCTGTTACAGAGCTTTGTGTCATCAGCGAACAGTGAAATTCTGCCTTCTAGATCCTGTGCAATGTCACTGATGAAGATGTTGAATAGGACCGGTCCCAGCACTGATCCCTGTGGTACCCCACTGGTTACTCTTCCCTCTGTGGAGTGACAGCCATTTACCACCACCCTCTGTGTACCTCATATGGGTGAAAAGGGTGCAGGGGGAGAATCTTACCAATGAGGAAGAGCACCAAAACCAGGGGGCATCAGATGAGGCTGGGGGGTTCAAGAGAGATGTGAAGACATATGTCTTCACTAAAAGAGTGGTAGATGCCTGGAACAGACTGCCAGTGGAAGTGGTGGAGGCAGAAACAGTGGTGGGCTTCATGCATGCATGGGACAGACATAGAGGTACATTAGAAAAGAGATAGGGAGGCAGTAGAATCACCTGAGACAAGATAGGGTCTGCAGAGCCAGATTAAGCAAGGAACATTTGAGCAGAATGGGTGGGCCAAGCTGTCCTTTTCTGCTGATAAATTCTATGTTTCTAACAGGCTGCCAAGGCAGCCACCCTCTTGGCTGCACTGGTGCTAATGACAACCACCCTCTGCAGCCCAATCCTCAAGTAAACAAAGACTGTTATCCCTTGTGATCTAAGTGGTACTCCCTCCTACTCTACCCCATGTAAAAAAGGATGTCCTTTACATTTTTTCTTCCCTAGTCTAACTGGTACCCCTGACCAATCGTTATGTACAAAAGGATGTCCTGTACATTATTACTTCCCTAGTTGCCTAACTGGTATCTCCCTCCTGCCTGATCCCTATGTATGAAAGGGTGTCTTATACATTGTTTCATCCCTGGTAGTCTAAGAATTACCCCCAACTGCCCAACCCCAGTTCTAACATTGGTAACCCCTCAACCCTTTTCCTAGTTCACCCACTCAGCACCCCTACCCCCCACCCTCTGTCCACCCCTGACTCACCCATAAGGTGAAATAACTAGTCTGCTTTCAGATCTTGCAAAGACAACCAGTAGAGACCCTTGGCTCACCACCTCAGCTGGCTGCCACCTGAATGACAGGGAGTAAGTGTGCAATGCAACTGTTTCTTCAGTACATGCACACTCACTCTTGTTCATTCAGATGGTGGCCAGCTGAGGTGGTGAGTATAGGGTCCTTACCAATTGCTTTCTAAAGATCTGAGAACAGAACACAAAGGTTACTTCATGGGTGAATTGTGGATGGACAGAGTGGTTGGGTAGTGAGTACTGAATGGGTAGGCCAAGCAGAAGGGTTATCAATGTTTGAGCAGGGACTGGGTGGGAGGTGGGTACTGCTTAGGCTATTAGGGAAGGAATAATGTACAGGTTATTCATTTTTACATAGGAATTGGATGGGGGGGGTACTGCTAAACTGCCAGGGACAGCCTAGTAGGGATTGGGCGAGGGTGGGGAGGAGGGAACAGCTGAAGCTCTGCACAATGCCTCCATGCATTTCTGGGGGAGGTATTGGGCAGAGCTGCTAATATCATGTAATAACTTGCAAATGGCCTCTTAGTGCATTACATGCCATATATGGTCATTAGCATGCCAGCAACTGAATATGGCTCCCAGGATAAAGGCGCTATCCTGTTTGGAACACGTTCTCTTACGTTGCTCCTGAGTGTCTCTTGCCAGCAGGAGGCTGGGCAACCACTGCACTTATTCACTTTGTATGATGCTAATATGGCCCCATATTCATACAGGCAGGAAGTGCCGTCTGTATGAATGTGCACTTCGATGGCCACATGCTATCCTGCGCACCACTACTGTTTGCATGCCACTAGTGGCTGCCTTTTATATATTGTGCTGAACTCTCTTGTGTATGGACACTGTTAAAACTGAGATATGACACCTTGAGAGGTTTCACTGAGAAAATCAATCATACAAATACATAAGTCTGGCGTTTTAAAGCTTGTCGGACATCGTTGTACACTGGAATTTGATCTGTGCAGTAATTTGTTTCTAGATTATGCTTTGTATGTTTTCTATTATGGAAATAAGCAGGAAACACATCTAAATGAAAATGACCCTGTGGTTTGTAAAAGTTACTTATCCACAATAGGGAGTGTTCTTTTGCTCTGAACCATGATGTCATCAGTGGACTGCTCTGTTTGACTGCTTGAGAATGGGAAGTTTGTGTGTTCCTGAGTGGAAATGGTCAAGGACGGTAACTGAATCTTTTTTATGTTTCTATCATCATTTGATGATTTGCTGAGTTGGAAAGGAAATCCCCTTTTCTACTTATAATGCTTGGTTTTCCTTCCTCATGAACGGTGGAAAAGACCCTTAAACTGGCAAAACATTTTTTTTTAATATATTGACACTACTGTATATTCATTTTTTTAGTCATCAACAGAAAGTAGACAAAAACACTGCCTTGTGTAATTAATTTAGAATGCACCTAACCCCCTTCCCTCAAAAACACCCTGAGCAGCACTTCACTGTTTTGCCATTGTGGACATTGATGGACAAACTTGCACTTTCCAATGGACATAATCTCAGTTCTAAAAAGTTGTTTCTATAGTGTGCTTTTAGAACGTTTAGTTAGGTTACTGTAGTAGAAGATGTAACTTAATAAACCCAGAACTCTAGTTTTGACTCCTTTACCATCTTTCCAGATCCTCACAGCCCAAATGGAGGGGGACGCTTTTCTTTTGTTTTCCACAATTACCTAGCTAGCACTTTGCTTTGTTTCAGTTCAGTTTATATTATTTTCAGATTATCGATGTGCATTTCATTATATCTCCTTCTTGCCATTGGTGGTTTTTCAAATAGTTATATGGTATTCAATTTTTTTTCTCTGTGGCTCCCTTTGGTACCTGGTCAACTGAGCGCTACGAGAATAGTGCCGCACTGTACGGCACTAGTCTGGTGAGTGCTCACATGGACAGCGAGTGGGGTGTTACAGCGCTTGCTGTAAGTGCTCCCCTGCTCACTGTCTGTGGTCCTGTAAAAGGACAAGGGCTGCAAGGAACAAGAGGCTGGTCAAGCTGCTCTTGTGGTGTGGAGGGCTGAGATATAGAGTAACTTAACCAGTAACAATGAAGACCAGGGTTCTAATCCTGGCCTCCCAACTTCTGCTGGCATTGTTTTTTTTTTACCAGAGGCCATTGAAACACTATTCCACAGCCACACAAATTTCAACTTTCCTTGTGGTCAACTCCCCCTGGAGTGAGAATCCTTAAGTCTGGGGAGTGGGGGGGTGTAGCCCCCCACAAAAATAAAATTGGCGCTTTTATTGCTACGTGCACCATGCCAACACTATTCTTGTCGACGCTTAGTAGACACAGTGCCACTGCCTTTATACTAAATTTGCACAGGTAAGAAAAGCCTATGAGATTTAGGAGACTAACACTGAATGTACGTGGAACTGACTACCCAAGTATTATAAATATGATAATTATAATCATTATTTATGTTTTATTTTAATATTCGGGATGACTTCATGCCTTGGCTGATGCTTGCAATTTGAGGTCAGAAAGCCAGTTCAGCTGTAGAAAATCCCCAGCAATCATCACCATAGAAAAGTGGCGACAGCTGAGTTAATTCTGCACAGTTCAGTGGGTGAGAGCAGATCCCCCATCATTCTAAGCTAGTTAGCTCTGAATCTAATTAGAAAATATACACTTAGAACTGACTGGTTAGGATTATTCTCTGTCTGACACAACTACAGTATATATGGGAGAGAAGTCCGCAGAAATGTTCTGTGTATGAGTGCTTTCACTTTTGTAATGCTAAGTCAGTCACTCACACCTGCCAGTAAGCTTATTTATTCAATAGTGTTTTAATGTTTTGCTTAGTTTTTTTGGGGGGGGGAGGGGAGGTAAATTCTATAAGAGCAATGGTCCCCTTCTGTGGAGGCCATCAAGGCCAAATGAGAGATTTTGAATGCTGTATTAGGTGTCTATTGGCCTATTGGCTCTGAATGCTGAATCCACGTCAGTCAGTTATGCAAGCAATAATGCCCAACAGGGTGGGCAGTATTCGGCAATACCGGACTGGCCAGGGGCGTAATGAGGCCCGATGCCACAGGCAGAGGGCCTTATAGCCCTTCAGAGGTCCGGTATTGCCCATACCACCCACCCTGGAGGGCATTATTGCTCTTAGAAAATGGGCTTTCAATTTTTTTTTTGTTTTATAAAAATGATTTTCTAAGGAAAAAAACAGGTAAAATAATAATTAACATATGAGAAACAGGAGCCTCTGTTAAATAATCCCTTTAGGAAATGCCACTAGAGGGTGCTGTTACGTATGATAAGCCTTATTTTGTATGTTGTAGTATCTCTTTATTTTGTATGGATTCATTTCAAGTAGCCCCCCCCCCACCGAGTTTAAATTATTGACAGCAGTGCTGGACGTTTTTTGTTTTTCTTACATAAAAAACAAATTTTGTATGCGTGGGGAGTGATCAGCTGAATGTTAGAACGAACATGATATGATAGGGTGGATGGGAGAGCAAGGCATCACACGTCGAGCGAGGTCGAGCTGCCAAGAAAAGAAAATATCCTACAAAGACAGGTAAATTTAAGCAACACTGACTCAGCTGTGTAGTTTCTGTCAGGGCTGTGTCAAGATTGGGAGAACAAGGCCGAAGAGCAGTTATGACAGTTTTTTCCTGAAGCAGCGGGCACTCCCACAGTAGCGCTTAGCACGTGCCATGCTACCACTGCTACTTGAAACAGAAATACCGTCTATTTTTTTCCAGATTGCCTCCTACTATGGAAATAGCAATAAAATCGGTTTGTTTACTTTTTTAGTGATGAGCATGGCTGGATTGGTCTTGGCTGGGCTCAGGGGCATCTCTCGCTAAGTGAGAGGCAAAAAAATGGCAGCTGCTGAATTTGGGGTGCCGATGGATACCCTCAGTAATGGGGCACCCCAAAATGGCACTTGTTTTAAGCAGGTGTCTATTAAAAGTTAATGTACCCCACTGTAGTGGCTCTCTGCCAATGAGAGAGCTCCAACAATCTTGCCCATTTTCTAAGTATCAGTAGAGGCTGCTCCTCTCCTCCCCATAATAGGGACTATAAGAAAAAAAATGTCCCCTTTCTCAGTTACTGTATACATGTTTTTATATGTAAGTTATTTATTCATTGTTTTTGTTTATTTATTTGCCTGTTATTCTGTATGGTGCCCTGAGCCTTCAAGGAAGGGTGCCTTATCAACAGAGCTACTATTACTACTACTGCTGCTTAAGTATGGTCACTCGACCAAATGTCTCACTGCAGAGTACATTGCAAGAGTGGGACCCAGTATCATGCATTCCCAATAAATCATCGTTTGACTACAGCAAACTCTATCATGTAATTTATTTACTGATTGACATTTTTTGACCAAGAAAGGCATGCTGATTTGCGACTCATTTCCAGGTGTAACCCAGGTGAGGGTTAAAAGAGGGAAAATACATTAAACAGTAAAGAGGCATTTACACAAATACAGTAGTACAACAGTATGCAATTTACAAACGTTATCTGAGAGTCATGGCACAGTGCTGTAGTAGCAAGGTGCAGGGCACCAGGGTGTGCCAGAATACATAGATACATAGACAGTGTCGGCAGATAAGGGCCTATGGCCCACCCAGTCTGCCCATTTGAGCTTGTAAGTTCAGTCTATGTTTTCCTAGAAGTCTGTTGCCACTTACCGCTGACCTCCAGAATTCCTTTATGTCTATTCCATGCATTCTTAAATCCCGTGATTGTTTCAGCCCCCACCACTTCCTCTGGCAGGGTGTTCCACTTGTCCACCACCCATTCTGTGAAGAAATTCTTCCTCATGTTTCCTCTGAATTGCTCTCCCTCCAACTTCATCCCATGCCCTCTAGTCCTGGAACATCTTTTTCGCTTAATAATAGTGTATTCCTGCACCCTGTTCCTCCCTGTAAGATACTTGTATGTCTCTATCATTCCCCTCTCCCTCCTCTCCTCCAGGGAGTACATGTTCAATTCCTTCAACCTGTCTTCATAGGGACTTGTGATGCAATCCATGCACCATCTTTGTTGCCCTCCTCTGAGCCTTCTCTACCCTGTCTATGTCCTTACATGGGTATGGTCTCCAGAACTGTACACTGTACTCCAGATGAGGCCTCACTAGTGTCTTGTATAGAGGAATTATGACCTCCTTTCCTGCTGGTGATGCCCCCTGCCTATACATCCCAGCATCCTATTTGCTTTACCTGCTGCCTTGTCACACTGTTTCCCTACCTTGAGGTCATCAGAGATGACAACCCCAAGATCCCTTTCCTGCTTGGTGCATGCTGTATCCTCACCCCCCCCCCAACTGATATATTGTGCCAGGGTTTTTGTGCCCCATATGCATTATCTTGCACTTCTTTGCATTGACAGGACAGGTGAAGAGGTGGTGTGGTCCAGGTGGAGAGGGAAGAGGTTAGCTGCAGGTGCAAGGTTTGGAGAAGTTTGCCATCAAGAGTGTTTTGACAGAGTGTTGCAAGAATAAGAGTCAGAAAGGGAGAGCAAGGTTATTCTAGAGAATTGGAATATGGATAGAGAAGGCCGATTGTCCTGTAGTAGATTTGCAGGGAGGAATATGGAAAGAGCGAGCAGCAGATGAATGGAGGCAGTATGATGATAGGATGGAGAGAGTAAGGAGAGAGGAGAGGAGAGATAAGAGGGAACAGTAACAAGACAGTATTTAGCCAGGAAGAAAGAGCAGTGTGAGCGGCTATGGGCCTCTAGAGAAGGGAGAGAGAGAGAGAGAGAGAGAGAGAGAGTAGCATAAAGAAATTAGTGATGATGGGTAAGAGGTTATAGCCAGTCTGAAGGATACTATGTGTTGAATCGAGAGACTGAACCCCCAAGAGTTAATGTGCACATTATATCCTTTATTTGTATCGCCATACATCTAGTCTCTACAGTTACTCAAGCTGCAGTACACTGTAGTGAATTTAATCCTAACAAGATCCCAACTATGTGGAAAACATTCTGCTATGCCCTAAATGGTGGCCAGGACAGGGAACAAGTGGCACAGAGCGAGTCCCCCAAACAGCTGGGAGGATACAGTGTGATGCTTAGCTGATGCAGGAGGACAGGGCAGAGTGATGAAGTCAGCAGGGTTGGAACTGAAAAGGTGTTCATCTTGCACCAAACAGTAACAGGTACTGGTTGGGAAACAGTTGTATAACAAAAATAATCATAAGCAGCAATCTGCAAAACAGTGTTCCTTAAAACTTTCCAGAACTACACACGAGAAGTGTCAGTTCCAGACACACATCATAAAACTGTCAAACCTGAAACAGCAGATGTGAGAGGAACCAAAAAGATATCAACATCTATCATGACCCCTCCAAACACACTTATGGAATACCATTACTGCTGCAAATCATACACACTTTTCAGTTATGTATTTGCCCATTATTCATTATTGGCAATGTTTTTGGATACTAATGGTGGGATTTGAGCATTAACATTCCACATAATAAAACTGTTCTTTTCCTCTCACAAACACTTTAGAAATGGAAAGGAAAAATCGGAAATGAGTTGAACATTGTGCCTTCCATATACACTGGCAAGGAGTTTAAACAAGTGAGTGCCTGCCAACAGAATTAGTGCCACGTTTCCTATCCTGTGATTAGTGTGGTTGACAGCCTGTTAGCAAGGTCAGTACTAGTTGTAACAGCACATTTAGTGTGGTGCTAATCTGTTAGTATAGGAGTGCTAATGACAACCAGGTGCCCATGCAAATGAGGGGCGCCTCCCTCCATGCATACACGGCACACAGGTATCTTTAATGCTTTCTGGAAGTGCTTACAGGCTGTCAGTATAGTGCTATTTAATGTGGAAACAGCATGCTGTCCCCTCTCCTGCTCTCAGGCCTAGTTTGGTGATAATGGTTCCCCCATCCTCACCTGGTCCCAGTATAAATAAAAACATCTCCCTGATGCTAGTGGTCACAGTATTAATAAAAATATCTCCCTGGTGCCAGTGGTCCCAGTATAATTAACAACATCTCCCTGGTGCCAAAGGTCCCAGTATAAATAACAACATCTCTCTGGTGCCAGTGGTCCCAGTATAATTACCAACATCTTCCTGGTGCCAGAGATCCCAGTATAAATAAAAACGTCTCCATGGTGCCAATGGCCCCCTCTCTTTCCAGATCCCAGTATAAGTAAAAACATCACCCTGGTGCCAGTGGTCCCAGTATAAATAAAAATATTTCCATGGTGCCAGAGGTCCCAGTATAAATAAAAACATTTCTCTGATGCCAGTGGTCCCAGTATAAATAAAAAATCTCCCTGGTGCCAGTGGTCCTGGTATAAAAGAAAACCTTTCCCTGGTGCTAGCTGTCCCCTCTTTCTCCAGGTCCCAGTAAAAATGAAGACATCTCCCTGGTGACAGTGGTCCCAGTATAAATTAAAACATCTCCAGGTGCCAGTGGTCCCCCTCCCTCTTCAGGTAACAGTATAAATAAAAATGTCACCCTAATGCCAGTGGTCCCCCTCCCTCTTCTGGGCTCAGTATAAATAAAACATCTCCCTTATGCTAGTGGTCCCAGTATGAATAACAACATATCTCTGGTACCAGTGAAAATGAAGACATCTCCCTGGTGACAGTGGTCCCAGTATAAATTAAAACATCTCCAGGTGCCAGTGGTCCCCCTCCCTCTTCAGGTAACAGTATAAATAAAAATGTCACCCTAATGCCAGTGGTCCCCCTCCCTCTTCTGGGCTCAGTATAAATAAAACATCTCCCTTATGCTAGTGGTCCCAGTATGAATAACAACATATCTCTGGTACCAGTGGTCCTGGCATAAATGAAAATATCTCCCTGGTGCCAGTGGTTCCCTCTCTCTCCAGGCCCAGCTATAAATAAAAACATCTCCTTGGTGTCAATGGTCTCAGTATAAATAAAAAAAATCTTTCTGGTGCCAGTGGTCCTCTCTCTTTCCAGGTCCCAGTATAAATAAAAACATCTCTCTGGTGCCAGTGGCCATACCTCTCAACCAGTTGCCTCATAAATCAGGGACAAGGTTTAAAAAAATCAGGGACAAAGACCCTAAATGAGTGACACATCTTAAATATGTATAATATTCACCCAGAAAGCTGATAGAATAAGAGGGTTTGTGTAAGAGCATTTTCTGAAGAACAACACATTTGTACCTGTAATGTCTGACATTGTGTATTGCTTACAGTCCTCACTGTTCAGTCATAAAAACACAAAATGTACGAGTTACAGAAGAAAACTCTGAGGCAAAATCAGGGACGTCCCTGAAAATTAGGGACAGTTGAGAGGTATGCCAGTGATCACCTCTCTTTCCAGGTCCCAGAATAAATAAAAAAACATCTGCCTTGCGCCAGTGGTCTCAGTATAAATGACACCTCCTTTGCGCCATTGGTCCCAGCATAAATAAAAACATCTCCCTTGTGCCAGTGGTAGCAGTATAAATAAAAATATCTCTTGAGCTGGCCCGGCGGTGCTCAGGGTTGAGGTACTGGATGCCACACCTTGCGCCACGCCGATGACCCGGGGTCGGGAGAGACCTTAGGTGTCGGAGGGTCAGCTGGGGGAGGAGGACTGAGTGTCCCAGGGACTGCCCTCCTTCTCTGGGGAGGGAAGGATGGGGTCACTGCTGCTATGCTGGCTCCTGGTGATGACTGGGGGTCAGTGCAGGCAGGCGGTTCACTGAGGGGGATGGCATGGTGGCATCGGACATGCAGTGCACAGAAGCGTGCATGGCAGCATCATTAATGCCCTGCATGTTCATGCCGAGGGTGGGGATTCAAAACTCTCGCAGAAAAAAAAAACCTCCTGGCACGCACCATGATGTCCGGGCCATTGGCCCAGCACCACTCTGACTCAGGACAGCTCCTCCTGGATCCGGACCCTCGACTTCCGTGATGGTGGGGTACATACCCATCATGAAGCAGCCGGTGAGAGGAAAGGAGGAAGTGGTTGAGCTCGGGAACTGGGAGTGGCACGGGGCCGCGGATCCGGACTGGTGGTGGAGGGGGGACCATAGGTAACAGCCCCCAAGCCGAGGAGGGAATAAAAGATACTAGTAAAAAAAAAATACATAAAGATATCTCCCTGGTGCCAGTGATCCCCCCTCTTTCTTCTAGTCGCAGTATAAATAAAAACATCTCCCTTGAGTCAATGGTCCCAGTATAGAGGACATCTCCCTTGTGCCAGTGTCCCAGTATTAATAAAAACATTTCTGTGGTGCCAGTGGTCTCAGTATAAATAAAAACATCTCCCTTGTGCCAATGGTCCCAGTATAGACAACAACATCTCTCTGGTGCCAGTGGTCCCAGTATAAATAAAAACATCTCCCTGGTGCCAGTGGTTCTCCATCCCTCCCCTGGTCTCAGTATAAATAAAAACATTTCCCTTGTGCCAGTGGTCCCAGTATAAATAAAAATATCTCCCTGGTGCCAGTGATCCCCCCTCTTTCTTCTGGTCCCAGTATAAATAAAAACATCTCCCTTGCACCAATGGTCCCAGTATAGAGGACAACATCTCCCTGGTGCCAGTGTCCCAGTATTAATAAAAACATTTCCCCTGGTGCCAGTGGTCCCAGTATAAATAAAAACATCTCCCTTGTGCCAATGGTCCCAGTATAGACAACAACATCTCTCTGGTGCTAGTGGTCCCAGTATAAATAAAAACATCTCACTTGTGCCAGTGTCCCAGTATTAATAAAAATATCTCCCTGGTGCCAGTGGTTTACCCTCCCTCTGCAGGCCCCAGTATAAATAAAAACATCTTCTGGTGCCAGTGGTCCCACTCCCTCACCCCATCCCAGTATACATAAGAATATCTCCCTGGTGCCAATGGTTCCCCCTACCCTCACCTGGCACCAGTACAAATAAAAGAACTCAGTGTGGTAGTGGTCCCACATCCCTCACCCAGTCCCATTATTAATAAAAACATCTTTCTGTTGCCAGTGGTCTCATATCCCTTACCCAGTTCTACCACTAAGAAACAATAAATCTCCCTGGTGCCAGTGGTCCCCCTCCCTCTCCTGGTCCCAATATATTTTTCTGGTGCCAGTGCCCCCCCTCACCTTGTCCCAGTATAAATAAAAACATCTCCCTGGTGCCAGTGGTTCTTTCTCCTGATCCCAGTATTTTTTTTAATTATGTTTTATTGCATTTTGTAAAAAAACATAAGTGCAAGAAAAAGCATTCAAGAAATGGCAATACAGTTCAGTACATCACAGGAGTTAGCGTAGTTAGACTTGTGTCACATTCCTTTTTGTAACCACACAGGGGGAAGTGCACATGTATAATACAAAGCAAAGCTGATCACATATTGGAGCCAAAATTGCAGCCACTGCTGTGTGTGATGAGCAGACCATATAACTCCAATAAAACTCAAACCCAGACATTATGGCTATTATAACAGTCCTGAAGGGATGAGGTTGACAACAGCATCACTGGATGTCATCAAACAGTCACTTGCAACAGTGCCAGTAAGCTACTGGGTGGGGGTGAAGGGGTAGGAAGAATGGGTGCTTGAGGGTTGGGGTCTCTTTCTAGGTTTTAGGTTTTGGTTAGGTTTTACCAGCGTTTTGCAAGGTGGGAGAATATTTAAATCAGTAGTTGGATGCGGAGTCAGAATCGGATTCTGATTCCGAATCCGACCCCTTTTCGGAAGCAGGATTTTTTGCTTTCAATTCCAAAAATCCAAATTCTGAAAAAGCTTGGAATCTGATGTATCCGATTCCATGACTCCAATTCTGAACATTCCTAGTGCCCATTTCCTTTTTCAAGAATCAAGGGATATGGTCCCCGCTGGAACACACTTTCCATATAAATGAGCATTAGATGAGGGTGGGTGGAAAGGATGAGAAGGGACTTGGCAAGGTTGGAGGAATGGTCAAGAGTATGGCAGCTTAGATTCAATGCAAAGGGACCTGGGGGTAGTCATATCAGAGGACCTTAAGGTAGGCAGGCAATGTGAGAAGGCAGTAAGGAGGGCTGGGGGGATACTGGGATGCATAGTGAGAGGCATCACCAGTAGAAAACAGGAAGTTGTTATCCCTCTGTACAGACAGTTGGTGAGACCCCACCTAGAGTACTGTGTACATTTCTGGAGACCCCATCCCTGCAAGGACATAGACAGGATGGACAAAGTCCAGAGAAGGGCAACTAAAATGGTGCAGGGTCTGCACCAGAAACCATACAATGAGAAACTAACAACGTTTAATATGTTTACTCTCGAGGAAAGGAGAAAGAGGGGGGACATGATAGAAACTTTCAAGCACCTCAAGGGAATCAACAAAATCCAAGAGGGTAGCATCTTTCAGAAAAAGAGATGTACAAGAAGAAGGGGGCACAGTTTGAAGATAGAGGGGGATGACTAAGGGGCAAAGTGAGGAAGTATTTTTTCACAGAGAGGGTGGTGGACGCATGGAACGGCCTTCCTGTGGAAGTTGTGGGGTCAAAAACAGTAGAGGAATTCAAGAATGCATGGGACAGACATAAGGCAATTCTGGTGGGGGGTAGGAAGAAGTAGGCTGTTGGTTAATTAGGATCTGCAGCTTACCAAATATGTAGGGAAATGGGCAGACTGGGTGGGCCAGGCGGTACTTATTTGCCATCAAAGTCTATGTTTCTATGGTTCTGTAGTGGCTCCAGGCAGTGGATACACAGATTCAGGGACAGACTTTGCTGGTAGACACACCATCAGCGTAATGTTCTACCTGAAAAAACTAGGGAGAACTCACTCCTATTCCCTTTATCCGGAAGTGATGCAAGTATAGTAGTGGGCAGTGAAGTGCAACATGCACATTGTTGTAATCTAACTAGCTGGTACACAGAATGTGCTGACAGACTCACTCCATGACACAGCATCACAAATGGTAGTCATAAGGCCGGCCTGGTGGTGTGGAGGGCTGAGACATCATGCCTTACCTCTTGCCATGCTGGCGATCTCGCCGGGGGTTGGCTGGGGAGGAGAAGGACTGAGTGTCCCAGGGACAGCTCTCCTTCTCTGGGAAGGGGGGGTGAACAGTGGTCGGTGCATGCCTGGCTCATAGCAGAGGCTGGGGGCTGGCACACTGATGCTGCTGACAGTGGGGAGAGTCAGGGCAGACGCCCAATGGGATGTGCATAGGAATGTGCGTGGCACCATCAGTAGTTTCATTGCACGCCCTGCCTCTGAATAGAAAAACGGAAAACAGGATTTTCCGATGGCTGGATGAAGAAGGGGCTTGCAGGTCCTGCTCCCTGACCAGCCATGGCATCAACCCAAACTGGATCCGACCTCCAGTGGGGGCCTGGGTTACCCCCGCTGACCCCGCTAGGTGGGCAATCCTGGAAGAAGAATGTAGGTGTGGGCTGGTAGACGTCAGGGGGACAGGGCTGCGGCTCTCTCCAGAAAGAGGGCTGTCAGAGAGGGGGCTTAAAATGAATATAAAAAAAAGGGAAAAAACAAAAAACAAGTGGTAGTTATGAAGGGACAGCCACATTTCTGTTCAGGCAGTGGGGCATCCAGACTTGGACTTTTTTGCATTCGCCCAGAACACAAAACTGTCACATTTTTTCTCACTTGCTCCTGGAGAGATGCATAGCTCCTCTGCCGGAAGGGATGCTTCCACTATACCTTTGCCTGATTCCACACATTCAGTGGGTCCAGATCAAGCTCCAGAAGAAGCCAGCCAGAAATTAACACAGAATCTGTCAGCAGATAAGGACCTGATGGTCCACCTAGTTTGCTGTATTTTCTCTACCTATATTGTCGCCGCGGATGCTAATCGATTTTTGATCTTTCCCACCCCCTCACTACTGCTAAGATCCCTCTGTGTCTATCCCATGTATTCCTGAACTCTGTCGCTGTTTACGCCCTCACCACCTCCATTGGTAAGCTGTTCCATGCATCCACCACTCTCTCCGTGAAGAAGTACTTCCTCACATTTCCTCTGAGCCTCCCCCCTTCTAACTTCATAGCATGACCCCTTGTCCTTGAACATCTTTTTCTGTGGAAAATGCTTCCCTCCTGTACCTTCTATTACCTGTGAGGTATTTAAATGTCTCTATTATACCCCCCTTTCCCAACTTTCCTCCAGGGAGTACATGTTATGTTACTTGAGCCTTACCCCATAGGGCTTTTGATGCAGGCAATGCACCATTATGGTTACCCTCCTTTGTACTCCCTCCACCCTCTCTATATCTTTATGGAGGTGGGGCTTCCAGAACTATACACAGTACTTGAGGTGTGGCCTAACCAATGATCTGTAGAGGAGTATTATTACCTCCCTCCTTCTGCTGGTGATTTCCCTTCCTATGCAACCCAGCATCCTTCTAGCCTTCCCCACTGCTTTGTTATACTTCTTCGCTACCTTCAGGTCATCACAAATGATCCTTCCCAGGTCCCTTTCCTGCTTTGTAACTGCTAAAAAACTGGAAAGTTATGTGCACAAATGCCCTCAGTCTGGGGAACAAAATCCCAGACATAATGGCATTAGTGTAAGATGCAAACCTGGACATAGTAGCTATTACAGAAACATGGTACACAGGGAACAATGACTGGGTTATAGACACACCTGGATACACACTTTTTAGGAAGGATAGGGAAGGGAGAAGGAGGGGTTGCTATGTATGTGAAGGAAGGGGATTAAAGCAACAGAGGCTCAAGGGTCATGAGAAGGAGCAGAGGCACTGTGGTCACCCTGGAGGTGGGGAAAAGGACAGCCATTTGCACTGGAGTGATTTACAGTTCTCCGGCACAGGGAGAGGAATACGATGAATCTCTTGTGAAAACCATCCACAAAATGGCAGCCAAAAAAGAACTGCTACTAATGGGTGACTTCAACCTGCCTGAGGTTAGATTGGAGCACTCAGACTGTGAGTACAACAAGGGTCAGGGACTTCATAACTGCCCTGAATGGGGCAAACTTAAGACAGCTTTTAGCAGAACCAACCTGCAAGGAGGCTATACTGGATTTGGTCCTGATTAATGGGGACAGGATCATAGATGTAGAGGTGGGCAGTTCCCTTGGTACCAGTGACCACAGAACAGTATAGTTTAAGGTAACCACAGTGGAGGAGCAAACCATACAAGGATAAAGGTTCCAGATTTCAGGAAGGCTAACTTTAAGGAGATGGGTAGAAATCCGAAAAGAGCCCTAGCAGCGGAATGTACAGAGGGAGATGTGGAAAAACAGTGGTCTAGCCTCAAGTGAGTCATAACAGAAGTAACAGGTCACTGTATCAAAATGCATAGCAAGCGTAAAAGAAAGAAAAAGCCATTATGGTTCTTGAAGGTAGTGGCCGAGAAAGTAAGGGAAAAGAAAAGAGCCTTCAGAAGATACAAGGAAACAGAAAAGGATGAGAACAGACAACAATATCTGGAGAAGCAGAGGAAGTCTGTGAAAATAATTACAAGGGTTAAAACACAGACAGAGGAAGATATAGCCCAGGCTATTAAGAAAGGCGACAAGACCTTCTTCAGATACATTAGCGAGAGGAAAAAGACCAGAAATGGGACTGTTATGCTGAAGAAGGAAGGAGGAGGAGGAGAAAGGGCGGAGGATGACCTAGAAAAGGTAACCCGTGAAGTGGGCGCATGAGGAAGGGTACCGTCCATTATGGTGACACCTTCTTCACGCAATCCACTCCCGGCGACCGACAGGTAGGGTGACTGGATGAGGGGTGGACAAACTAGACAACAGAATGTAGCTATACATATGTGCATGGTGAGGGGTGGAGCGAGCATGCCGAGCGTGGGCTGGGAGGGGGTGGAGAGGCTGTAGGGGGTGGCACTGTGGTTGCCAGTTGAGCTGTGTCATGGTGTTGGGGACTGGGCAATGGCTTTGGTGGCTGAGGTACTGGATTCAGGTTCGGGCGCTGGTGCGATTTTTTGTCGGCGGCCTGAACCTTTTTATTTACTACTTTCACCCCCGACACATTTTTGGGTTGAGAATCCTTAAGTGGGTGGTGCAGGGGCAAAGCCCCTCTGCGAGGGGGGGGAAGAGCCTCCCTACAGAAAGTAGTAAAATATGTCCTGAGTGCCATTGAGTTGAGTGCGCTAGGTTGCCTGGGAGTGCCTAATGTGTCTGGCACTGACTGAGGCGATAACGGTGATCGCTTCTTAGGCATCTCACCATTATCACATAGACCCCCTAGAAAAGGCTGAGATACTGAACAGGTACTTTTGCTCAGTATTCACCAGGGAAGGGGAGGGTGAGGGACAGAGACTCAGTAAGAGAGGTATTCAGGGGAACGAGGCAGACACTAGTCCATTCATGGTGGAAAGAGTCCTAGAAGAACTCTGAAAAAAATAACATCAGATAATACAATGGGGCCAGATGGGATCCAACCCAGGGTATTAAATGAACTCAGGGAAGTGCTGGCGGAACCACTGTCTGCCCTTTTCAACACATCACTAGAGACGGGAGAGGTACCTGACTACTGGAGGAGGGCAGATGTGGTCCCTGTCCACATGAGTGAAAGCAGAGAGGAGGCAGGCAATTACAGGCCTGTAAGCCTGACCTTGGTAGTGGTAAACTAATGGAGTCTTTACTTAAGGAGAGGATTGTGAAGTTTCTGGAGGATAGCGGGGCACAGGATCCAAGGCAGCATGGATTCTCAGCGGGAAGGTCCTGTCAGATGAGTCTTATAGATTTCTTTGACTGGATAACCAGGGTGGTAGATCAGGGAGGGGTGGTGGATGTAGTCTACCTGGATTTCAGTAAGGCCTTTGACACTGTCTCACACAGGAGATTGCTAAATAAATTGGGGAGCCTGGGAGTGGGTCCTACAGTAGTAAAGTAGGTTGGGAACTGGCTAAGGGACAGGACTCAGAGGGTGGTGGTAAATGGCATGAAATCTGAGGAGAGGGAGGTGACCAGCGGGGTGCCACTGGGTCGGTGCTGGGACCTGTCTTATTCAATGTCTTCATTAGTGACATTGCAGAGTGTCTGGAGGGAAAGGTGTGCTTCTTTGTAGATGACACCAAGATCTGCAACAAAGTGGACACACTGGAGTGGGTGGAAAAAATGAGAAAGGATCTAAGCCTATTAGAAGAGTGGTCGGGTGTCTGGCAGTTGAGTTTCAATGCTAAAAAGTGCAAGATCATGCACCTGGGTCACAGGAATCCAGGGGAGGAATACAGAATGGCAGGGGAAATTCTGGCTACCACAAGTCAGGAGAGAGACCTGGGGGTTATCATATCTGACGACCTGAAGGTGACCAAACAGTATGAAAAAGCAGTGGAGAGGGAAAACAGAATGTTGGAGTGCATAGGGAGGGGCATAACAAGCAGGAGGAAAGAGGTGGTGAAGCCACTGTACAGACATTTGGTGAGTCTTCAGCTGGAGTACTGTGTCCAGTTCTGGATACCACAGCTCCAGTAGGGCATTGACAAAATAGGCAGTCCAGAGAAGGGCAACGAAGATAGTACATGGACTGCACCAGAAGCCCTACAAGGAAAGACTTAAGGACCTTAATATCTATTCACTGGAGGAAAGAATGGAGAGGGGAGATATGATAGAGACTTTCAAGTATCTTAAGGGAATAAACAGGGTACAGGTGGAAATCATATTTCAGAGAAAACTCTGCACTAGAACAAGGGGGCATGCTATGAGGTCGAAGGGTGGAAGGCTCAGGGGTAATGTTAGGAAGTACTTTTTCACTGAGAGGGTGGTGGAGCCATGGAATAGCCTTCCAGCAGATGTGGCGGGTGCAAAAACAAAATGGGTGCTCAAGAGTGCATGGGATAAACATAAGGGTACCCTGGAGATGTGCAGAGTAGGAGAGCCATAGATCAAATAGGATCTGGGGCTGCAGCAGTGAGTAGGGAAATGGGTAGACTAGGTGGGCCATATGGTCCTTATCTGCCGACAAATTCTATGTTTCTATGTTAATACCTGTCCTCCCAGTTGGTATGCTGTCCCCTGGTCCTTATGCCCCAAGTGCATTATTTTGCACTCCTTTGCATTAAAACCCAGCTGCCAAGCCCTTGACCATTCTTCTAACTTTTCTAGATCACTTCTCATTTTTTCCACTCCTCCTGGTGTCTATCTACTCTGTTGCAGAGTTCTGTGTCATAGCAGACATACTTTCCCTTCCAGTCCTTCCGCAATGTCACTGATGAAACCATTGAAGAGGACCTGCCCTAGTACTGATCCCTGTGGTACTCCACTGGTCACTTTGCCTGCTCTAGAGTAACTGCCATTTACCACCACCCTCTGACTCCTATTGCCCAGCCAATTTTCCACCCATTTTATTACCTTAGGACCTGCTCCTAGGCTTCCCAGCTTGTTTAACAGCCTTCTGTGTGGAACGGTGTTGAAGACCTGGCCACGTCCACTGCTCCCCCTTGATCCACTTCCCTAGTCACCTAATCGAAGAACCCGATCAAGTTAGTCTGGCAAGACCTTCCCCCTGTAAAACCATGCTGTCCCTGATCCCATAGACTACTGGCAACAAGGTATTCCCCAATCCTTTCCTTTAATAGTGTTTCTATTATCTTGCCTACCACCAATATCAGGCTGACTGGCCTGTAATTTCTTGCCTCCTCCCTATTTCCACTGTTGTGGAGTGGGACTACATGTGCCCTCCTCCAGTACCCCGGTACCTCCCCTGTTTTTAATGACATGTTCAAAAGGGCTGTCAGAAGTGCAACTAGCACCTCTTTCAGTTCCCTCAGCATCCGGGGGTGCACCCTGTCTGGCCCCATTGCTTTGTCTACTTTTATCTTTGATAGTTCCCTAAGCACTCTTTCTTCTGTAAATCATTTTGTGTTCACTTCCTGTCCCTTTATACCCTTGCCTTTTACCCTTGGCCCATTTCCTTCCCTGTCCTCCCTAAATACGGAACAGAAACAGTTGTTTAATAAGTCTGATTTTTGGTGGTCCTCTTCCACACTGCACCCTCCTTCTCCTTTCAGTCTTCAGTCTTTCAGACACCACGATTCTTGCGGCCCCTCTGTGGGATAAATCTGGTTCCTGATGATGTGGGACATGACAGTAGAACATCTGCTCCAGTTGCATCTATGCCCTGGACTGTTGTCTCAGTTCCAGGGCTGGTCACTGCCCCAGGACCCTCCACACCTGAAGCTGCATGCTGGCTCCTGAGGATGTAGGACTGGCATGGTCTAGCTTATCTACTGTGGTTTCAGCTGTCTTACTGGCTGCTCGGAAAGCATTTACCAGACACACTTATTAACTAAAGTGGAATCACTTTTAGGTGTCTGTCTAAGGCTCTGGATCTTTTTACCTTTTCTGTTCAAATTGTTTTTGGAGTTATTTGCTGTTCCTTTCCCAGTCAGGGCTTCAGTACCAAGAGCATCTATCGACCATCTCAGACTATGATGTTTTCCACTTGCGCACATTCATGTTTGTTTTACCTACATGATATATTTTCCCATGTACCCTTCCACCGAGTTGCACCTGAAAGCTAGCTTTGGCTCAATGTGCCCTTCCCGGCCACCAATTTTAAGGAAACAAACAAAAAAATGGATTTTGAGGTGTGTTCTGCTCTCAATATGTCTGGTTCGTAAGCCTGTCTAGGCACTGGACCTGAAACTGGTTCTGGATTTCTTGATCATAGCTCCAGTTAAACCTCGCACTGTGACCTCAAGTTGTTGTCCTGGAAAATTGTTTCTGGTAGCAATCACCTCAACAAAGCAAGGTATCTAAGCTTCAGGCTCTGGTTGTTGTTCCCTCTTCTTTATCTGATCTGCCATCCAGCTCAGGTGGCACTCATGACTTATCCTACGTTTCTGCCTAAGGTGATGTCTGAAACAATATTGTGTCCTCCTGTTGTGTCCTTTGTGATTGTGCTTGTGTTCCAGTTGTGCTGGGATGGTCATGGGGGGAACCACCTGCTTTTGCAAACATGTGATTGTGCTCCCTGTCTGTGGTAGGCAATCACATTTGGTGTGCTGTGGGACATGTGGATTTAATAGCACAGACATCATCAAATGGCAGCATTCCTCTTCTTCTTCTCTAGCTTCACTTGCCAGTCCAAGTCCTTGGGGACCAGAGGGAGCAACGCAACTAGTGGTGGCTTCATGGTGGCTCTGTGGAGACAAACTACTTCCACAAGCTGGGGGGGGGGTACACACATAACTCCCTCTCTTTGTCCCCCTGTAAACTGTTTAATATAGACCGCTACGTGGTCTGCCTTTCTGTTGCCTGACTGTTTTAATAGATGAACTGCTTTCCATGTCTCAGGGATGGAATCCTTGTTCCTGTTTATTTATTTTATTTGTTTGTTTTATCAGTAAAGTGGACTGAATCAAAGGCCCATTTTCATCCACGCCTGGGGAGACTGGGTTCACAGTAGGTATAAACAATACATGTTGGCAACTTACATCATATATAAGATAAAAAACCCCTATAAATATATTATAAAAAATTTAAATAATTACATAAAAAGTAACATGAGTAACTCTGGTGTTTTCTATGTAAGGAATAAGATACAATGAGGTGTGATTTATGGGCTGACAAGAACACACCCCAGGTGCATAATGAGGTACAAGGTGCTCGTGCCAAGTGCCTTTAGCACCTAGGAAGTGCACTTATCAGCCCATAAAATACACCTCGGAGTGTCTTATTCCACTTATAAAATGGATCCCCCAGTAATTCCAGTATTGAATGGGTCCCTAAGTTATTATTTAAAAAAAAGAACAAAAAAGGTCAAAAATATAAAAAAAGGAGGTTTCAACAACTCAGATAGTAAAAAATTGTCCCCCGGTTTCAAAAGTGTTTCATTGGCAGTAGAGGGCTCCCTATGTATTCCTCAGGTTATCTATCTATCACTGCTGCTTTTACTACCATTATACCCCCCTTCCAAATTCATTTTGTTTTGTGGTATCTTTCGTATCTACGATTGCTCAGAGCGGCCTCTTGCCTGAGACCAAGTGGCTGTTTTCACTGTGAGCGAGTGCACCTGCCGATATTCCCACATCTCAGCCCCCCCCACACACAGTCACAAATAAAGACTGCCACAAATAAAGAGTGCCGGTTTTGTTCTGTTCAGGTCTGTCTTTGCAGTCTGTTTTAAAAAAAACAAACAAAAAACAGGTAGTCAAATCATGAAGTGAGTGCCTGTCACCAGCAGTATCGGGAGTGATCATATCCCTTAGCAGCCACCATAGAGAGCAGTTTCCTCATTCGTGGTTTTGAAATCATAGTGGTATTGTGCTTTGCCATTAGAAAGAAGGGTATCATTTGCTGGTACATGGAAAAGAGGATTAGGGAGGACTGGAGACCAACAGATCAAGTGGACTACTGGAAACAGGATAGGAAACAAATGGATAGTTTGTTTGTACTGCCCCCTGTACTAATAGCGGGACCGAGATCTGTGGAATTCAGATGTGATAAACAGGCAGTGGCCAGAATACAATAACAGGTACAAAATAATTCATGCTGGAATATTTTCATAGTTTGCTATCGAACAGGAAGGTGAGGTGACTTTGGACACAGTGACTTATGTCTCGGTGGCAGTGCTTTCCCAGTGAAGCTCTTGCAGTTTGGCTGTATGCTAGGTGCGGAGCTGCAGCAGGAGAGCCACTACATGCATTGATTTCACTGTGTACTCTGTTTTGGGTGGCACAAAAAGTGCCAGTTGTAAAGTAATGATCTGATAAGGACACTGCTGGAAAACTGTACCAGCCAATCACAACTGAGGGAATGTTTTACCCATTTTATAATACAAATCATATCTGTTGGTTGCTAAATATTGGAGCTCCATTTATCAATGGCTGGAACTGAAGTGAATGGGGTTCACCATATTATGCAGGTGATGCCTAGGCATCCAATATCCAACATGTGGGCATATGTCGATGTTGGCACTCCCAGCTATAAAAAGTCTCCCATGAGGTCCTGATGCCACTAGCTTCCATTTCAATTTGTGTGGCTCTATGAAGGAGATTCTTTCAAAGATCTACTGTTACTGGTCAGTAACAAACCTTTTTCTTACAGGGAAGGAAGGAAATCATATCTGGGGATATGAGTGAGGAAGGACTGACTTAACAATTTTAAACAACGCTGACCATCAGTCTCTTTGTTGTCTGTGCAGCACTGAAGATAGAAGATAGTGCTAAGAGATGAGAGGACTTTGTTAATAGTTTATTAACTACTGTATTAGTGATTATGTGGAGCGGAAACATCCAAGGAACTATTTAAACAACTGGAGAAACACTTTTTTTTTGCCATTATCTGTGCCTTTGGCACCTCACTCTTTCAGGCCCTTGAAACATGCCACTCCACTGCCCATTGGACTCTCTCATATTGGTGTCATCAGTTATAGATCCCAGTGTGATGAAGCTCCAGTGCCCAGGTCAGTTCTATCTCTGTTTGGGGACCTCTCCCCCACTTAAGAGGAGATGGAGCACATGTTGCCAGAGTCAAGGACCAGGCACCAAAAGCTGGGTAGTGGGCATGTCACCGATAAGAGTCTGGTGACATGGGTGAACACATGGGGAGCCTGTCAAATGAGACTGCCTTGCCCTGGCCTTTTCCTCTGTTATCTGTGCCCATCACCACCTCCCATGAAGAGCATACCCGAATCCTTGTCCCGGGGACAGGACTTGCTGGCCTGTGGTCAGCAACCCCAACAATGGCCCCGTACTACCTCCATATGCCACTCTTCAGATGTACACATCATTTCCCTCCTCTGGAAGGAGAGAATATTGCACAAATACTCTTTTTTCCTGCCTGCTAGCTTCCAGTCCTGATGTCCCAGGCTTGGGGCTTGAACCTGGATTGTCAGTGTGCCAGAGCAGTCCCACACCACTCAACACCATGGAGCCAGCTTGGAAGAACTTTTATAACAGAGACTAATCTCTGGTATAGTATGACTACACTTGATACTGCATCTTGAAAAAAAAAGAGTGCCAGAGGTTTGCAAATAATAAAGTCAACATCTTCAGGTTTAGAGGACATTGAATTTAACTCACAGTGGGAAAAAGCTTTGCTGGATTGCTGCAAGGACTTCAATGCAAATTATTGTTGAGCAAGACAGTCTGAATTATATTAATGTGAAATAAGAATTTTTGTTTGAAATTGCAATTTTTTTATGTATTTCGTCATAAACAAACAGGTACAGTGACTTTACAACACAGAACCTTACAGAAACAATACTCAACAAGACAAAAAGTTAAGCAAACTCTAATAACACTTAGAAAACTAAAAGTATTGAGCGTTTTCTAAAAACTGCTGGTAATAGTTCATATGTTGATAGTTTACAGTCTACAACTATACAACACATACAGACTGGACAAACAAAACATCCCCCCAACATGAGGCATCACAGGTCTCAGTTTTAACATTACCATTTTAGCAAAGGTCATAGCTGGGTATCAGAGATTCTTGTCATTTAACAGCTGATCAGAGTGCACCCTACATGGGTTTCTTGCTCCACTGGGTTGGGGCCCACCCATCTGACTGAAGGTTAGTTTAAGCATCCCTTGCCAGGATTTGTAATATCAATGTACCCTCCCTATCACTTAGGAATTCATTGAAAGGGAGCCACCTTGCTGTTAATTACTCCTTCTGCAGACGGAGATGGGCTGTTAATCTTTCTATTTCTTTAATTTGTAAACAACAAGCTGTCAACTGCGACTTTTCTGGGATCTGGTTGGAGAGCCACTTTCTAGTTATTGTTTTGGCAGTGGCTACTATTAATATATTGTAAAGATATTTCCCTCAAGGACTCCAGAGTCCCACTGGGAATCTTCGCAGCACCAAAGTGTCACAGATCAGGGATCTGGATGTTCAGAATAGTACTCATAATTTGGAGAACAGCATTCCAGAAGCCCTGTAGTTTTGGGCAGCCCTAGAAAATGTGTTCATGAGTACCTACTTGGCCACGCCCTCTCCAACAGACATCAGTCGGATGGGTATTGTAATGGTGGGTTATCACTGGCATTTTAAAAAACCTTGTGATCACCTGCCACTGGAATTCATGCAGTGTTGGGAGACTGTAGTCCTACTAGCTTGTTCCCAGATCTGATTCCAGGTTTCCCCCAATGTTTTATCTCCTCCCCAGCCTGCCACCTCCGACCCTTCAGGAGGACAAGTGGACATCCCACTGCCTGGAACCCTATCCAAGCATAACCCTAGGCCCCATGGAGCTGCAGATTACCCCCCCGGGTGGGGACGAGACAGGGGACTCAGATCCCGTAACTTACATTTTGTCAGTCTGAGGTCTGCTAGGCAGGCACAGGCAAATCGTGGGCATGGCCTCGGTCCTCCCATCTTCCCGGCTGAGGCAGGCTTGTTTTTCATGTTTTCTCCCTCTCTGAGCAGCAAGTAACTTCCTTCGACATCATGACGTGAGCGCCAACGTCCATGCTGCTCAATGGTTGCATCCCATTCCCAAATGGAGCTTGCAGTTCTCTGAGCCTCTGCTCGGGGTCATGCAAGTGTCAGGCATCGGCTGAATCCCTCCCTGGAGGAGGTGAGCTGTGGTTGGACGCTCCAGCCTATCTCCCTCCCCGCCGACCCACCGCCGACCTGAGTTCGCTCCCGAACCCGGGTCACTGGCATGGTGTGAGGTGTGGCACCCAGCTCCTCAAACCTCAGTGCCACTGGGCCGGCCCCAGATTCCAGGTTTTTTAGAGAGAGTATCATCTAACTCCACTTCCCATATAAGTTGGATGTTCAGCCTAGGCTGTGGGTTAATATCTTCACATATCCGATAGATTCTGAAGACAAGTTTCCCCTCTTCCCCTCTGCCTGCTGCCCCTCCACAGAGCGCCCATAGCAGATGCTCTGTGGCATCTCGTAATAATGTTTGCCTTGGTTCAGTAGTCAAATAATGTCTCACTTGAAGGTAACAGTAAAAGACACTCTGGGGTAAGCCAAATTCTCCCATAATTGTTGCTAGTTCTTCACCGTATCTCCTGCCAGGAAATGAAATAAGAATTTTTGTAAATGCATCAACAATTGGCTATATTTGCAGATGACACAGAGGTTATAATTTATTTATGTAAGTGTTTGGTAATCGGGTAAGTGCACTGATCCAGGGAACTGTTTTCAGGCATGACCCGGGCCACACAAGTGGCAGTTACAGAGGTAGTGACAAGTTATACAATGAGTACAAGCCATGTGGATATACAGGCATCATTGGTGATCAAAGTGGATATACAGACATCATTGGTGAACAAAGAAAGTGACATAGGAAAGTAAAATTAAAGAGAGGCTGAAAAAAACAATCAGTACATCATGATAAACAACAATTATTATAGAATTATTTACTAAGGATAAGTGGCCAGTGCAAATTAATGCATGATGGAAAACAAATAAACAAAAAAAAACAACATACAAGACAATAGCCAAGTGGGAGAGCCCAAGAGGTAGGCAGTGAGGGATGTAAGACAGGAGTCCAAAGAAATGAAAGAGGGCAGGGAAAGCCAAAGCAGCCCAAGAGGGAAAAGTCAGAAAGGTAGGGGTGAGGATTATCCAAGCTAGCAATGGCATGTGGCCTCATCAAGCAGCCAGGATTTGAGATGTGTCTTGAAAGTGGCATGGGAGTCCAGAGAGTGGAAGGGCATGGGGATTCTGTTCCACAGAATGGGATCAGCTACAGATAACGCTCTGCTACCCATAGCCGAGAAGACTTCTGGGATATCCATGGGGGGGGGCTGAGGATGTATGCAGACACCTCGAGGGAGTTCTGCAGTGTATTGGGAGACAACCAAGAGTCTGGTAGAGGTGGCAGTGGAATATGGTGCCAGGAGAGTGAAATGACATATGTTGTTGTACGTGGAGCAGAGGTGTGCATGCAAGGCTAAGGATGTGTGTGAGTAAATAGGGGAGCAGTAGTCAATCAAGAGTAGAAGGTTGCCTTGGGCAATGGCTAAACAGGCTTCCCTGGTCAGGAGTGACTTTATCTGATAAGCCGCACCCAATCTCTGGTTAGTAAGGTGGATAACAGTGGAGATATGATTGGAAAAGGAGAGGGATGGGTCCAGGATAAGTCCGAGATAGTTGAAAGTTAGTACATTTTGAAGTACAGTGTCATCTGGTGAGACTACTGAGAGGATGGACCCAGCCAATAAATTTAGATAAAACCTGAAACGAAAACTTGTAACCCATATAAAAGAAATCTTCAGAAGAAAACAAAGTAATACAGAAGGGATGAGGAGGATTTCAGGAAGAGGTAGTGATATCAAGGAGCAGGAATCATCAGACTAGGAAAAGCAAGAGTTGACAAGTACAACCATGCCTGATAAACCCAGACACCTACAGTACTTCAGAATCTGAGAGCAAAGCCCTGAGAGAGTTCATTCATTTTTAAGACCAGTCCACCACACTGAAACCAGCAAGTAAACAAAAAAAAAAAGCCAGGAGGAACTACAAGACATGGAAAGGCTGCAAATGAAAATGACAATAAGGAATGTCAAAAGTCATCAAGAAACCGAGAACAGAAATAATCAGCTTATCTCAACATGCTTTAATGCCAGCTCACATATCTCCCCCTGAAAAGGTTATCATTTGTAGAGGATTGGGTTTTTAAAAAGCAGGGGTTTACATCTAATACACAGACAACTGGACCGGCCACCTCTGACAGGGAAGTCAATTTCCCTAACTATTTACTATTTAGAGCAGACAGACACTCCAGGGGTGGAGGGGTTGCCATCTATGTCAAGGATAGGTATACGGCTTCCTGTCTGAGTGCTTTATCTGTTGCAAATGCTTGTGAATGTCTGTCTCTTCAAGTCACCATCTCTCACACTTCAACATTATGTATCATAAGGTGCTATAGACCTCCTTCTGGCGATCTACAATTGTTACCTCATCTGAGTAATATCATCAAACAACAATCCTCAGAAGTAATTATTCTTGGGGATCTTAATTTAGACTGGCTATCTAAAACCACCGCTCCTCTCATAGCTTTCTATGACACCCATGGATTATTGCAACTCATTGTCGAACCAACACGAGTAAATAAAAAGAATGTGGATAACAGCTCCCTGCTAGATGTTATCCTAGTGAATAAACCACATCTCTTCTCCTTTGCTGGCACCTTCTTCAGCGATATCAGTGATCACTCATTGATTGCTTGCATAAGATCAAGCAACAGACCTACTACTTCGCTGAAGTTTGCTGCCAAGAGATCTAGACGGAATTTTGATTTCACTGCCTACATAAACAAACTGAAACACTGCTTGTATTGGTAAGAGTTTTATTCAGCAAAAAACACGCAATCAGCATTTGACATATTCAGCAAAATTATCCTAGACACCCTAAATAAATATGCCCCTATAGTTAAGGTGCAGATAGCAAAAAATGCATGTAGATGGTACACACCATTTTTAAAATCTGCATTGACTGAAAGAGATAACCTATGGATAAAAGCACGCAAAACCCATTCTGCTGCGGACTGGTGCAAGTTCAAAAGGGCACGAAACTCATGTACTAGAATGGTTAGAGATACAAAAGCTGCATACTATCATTCTGAATTTCTCTCTGCCTCCAAAAATCCTACAAAATTTTGGAACTCCGTCAAGGACTTGTCTGGTCACACGTCCAGTGGCTCACTACCTGATGAAATCTCCTTAAACAATAACACCATTAGTGACAGACTGGAAGTTCTGGATGCCTTCAATAATCACTTTGCGGCTGCAGGCTTAACCTTCAACAATTCCCCTGTGAATTTGATATGCTCTCAGGTGGATAATCAAGGTGCAGATATTAGCATCACCGATTCAGTCTTCTCCTTGCATCCTACTACTCTGAAAGAAGTTGAAGACCTATTGCTAAAACTGGATGTAAAAAAAAGTGCTGGTGCGGATACCCTCGATCCATATTCTTTGAAGGTGGCCATCCATGTGTTAGCCATGCCCATAACCCATTTATTTGACCTATCATTAACTCAAAGATCCATTCCTTCAATATGGAAAACAACGCACATCATACCCCTGTTCAAGTCCGGAAATCCCTGTGATCTAAATAATTACAGACCAATTTCGATTCTTCCGGTCTTGTCAAAATTACTGGAAAAAGTCGTAAATAACCAGCTGAGGCAGTATCTAGAAGCTAATAACCTGTTTAATCCAGTCCAGTCAGGGTTTAGAGCTAAACATAGCACCATCACAGCACTTGCCAAAGTGACTGACTGGCAAAGAGAGCTAGACAACAAGAATTACACCTGCACCGTATTCTTGGACCTGAGCAAGACCTTCAACACTGTCGACCATTCTCTCCTACTCTCTTCCCTGACCTCACTAGGTGCTGACCCATTATCTTCACAGTGGTTCAACAACTACCTCTCTGATTGTTTCCAGCAGGTGAAAGTGGAAGGAGATCTCTCAACTCTCAAACCTCTCCTAAGAGGTGTTCCCCAGGGTTCTATCTTAGGGCCGATCTTATTTGCAATATACATCAATAATATTGATGAAAGCATAACTAAGACCAACATTCATCTGTTTGCAGATGACACAGTTCTTTACATAAGCCGCCCGTCATTACAATCTGCATGTAATGACCTTCAATCTCAGTTCAACCTGCTGCAACACCAACTCCTAAACAAAAAACTATTACTTAATGCCAAGAAAACAAAAGCAATGCTCTTTTCTCCCTCTGCCCAAATGGTAAATTCAGCCCTATCAGATCCTGTGCCGCAGATTACTGCAATTCTTGGTGAGAAGTTGGAATTTGTCCCTAAATTCAAATACCTAGGAGTATGGCTAGACCATAGGCTCTCCTTTATAGAGCACGTTGAAGAATTACTC
Source organism: Neoceratodus forsteri (assembly GCA_016271365.2). NCBI lineage: Eukaryota > Metazoa > Chordata > Ceratodontiformes > Ceratodontidae > Neoceratodus > Neoceratodus forsteri. The sequence continues at coordinate 455,790,512 of CM057453.1, read as the reverse complement.
AAAAAATTATGACAGAAACTTGGCCTGTTCTTTAGGATAGCCCGCTTCTTAACTAGAGATGCCAAACTACAGCTGGTACAATCAACCTTTCTATCCTTGATAGATTATGCTGACATCCTCTATAGTCACTGTCCCATTTCCTACCTCACCAGACTTGACACATTATATCATAGAGCTTTGAGGTTCATCACAGGCCTGCCTTATGCCACTCACCACTGCTCCCTATATCAATTAGTGGGGTGGAGTTCTCTTCAATTCAGGTCTGATAAAAATGCAGCCTTATGGACCCTGAGAGCCATCTCCAAAAAACTGCCCCAATACATTACAGACTGTCTTCCTATAAAATCAATAGGCAATTACACCCCGAGAAGCTGCAAATCTGTCCTACTGATGGTTCCCAAAGTTAACTCTCACTTTGGCACTTTGGCAGGGCTGCTATAAGCTTTACACTGTCCTCCTTGTGGAATAAATTGCAAAAAAAAACCTGAAACTGAGGTCACCCATCAGCATCTCATCTTTCAAGCTCTTACATTCAGGTCTCAGAAATGATCAGTGCAATTGTTTCCCATGACCATGAATTGTCATCATGCTAACCTGTACCATTTAACCATGAACGAATTACTTCTAGTGCTTGTCTCCTCCTTGGCCCTGGTCTGTCATCATGCTTTCCTGTAACACCTTGATGCCTCTGTCCTCCCTTTGATACTGGTCTATCTTTCTGCTTTCTCCAGCCTTCTTTTCTCAACTCTATACTGCACTCATCCGCAATCTACACGCAATCATACTATAAAAGTCCTAACTCCCCTTTCCCTCTCCCCGTAGGCCCCCACCGCCGCATCAATTCTACCGACCTATCCTTGGGACTTCACTTCTCACAATGTTTATCTTTCACTTACATATTACATACCCCTCCTGGTACCCCATCTGCCATTAGTTGGTGGTTCTCCAAGCCATTTTCATGGCTAGTACTAGTGACTGCCCCTGGTAAATGAACTAACTGGTACTTCTGTACAGAGAACATGGTTTATATACAGTTGCATGGTTCAATGGTGGACCTGCCCCATAGTATTTGAATCCTCCTCTGTTATGGCTTGCCTTGTCTTCCTTTTATCATTTGACTCCCCTGTCACTGCACCATTGTGTTTGTGTTTATATACTTATTTACATGTATTTATATGTTTTTATGATGGATGTTACCCGACCCTGTTCTAACCAGGTCCATCTTGTAAAAGAGCTCTGCTCAATGATGTTCGCCTGGATAAATAAAGATTTTGATTGATTGATTGATTGATTATTTATTGTGTTTTAGTGTGTTAGTAATTACTTCCTACATTTATAATAAAATACTTGTTAGTGCAGTAAAACAAGGGGGCTTTTACCTTTGCTTTCATGCTGCTAGTAAAAAAGAGTTAAATAGAATCCTGGCATTATGATGTCAGAAACTGCCAGTTACTTAGGAGCCCAATGTAGTTCAATGAGAAACTAAATAGAATTTTCTCTTTTTTTTCCCAAAAGAAATAGATATTTCTTTCAGCAATGCATTTTGCCTTTCATGCGTTTGCACTATTGTGGTCCATTTGTATGATTTTACAGTTTTTTTAAAACAATAATTGGCTGCTCTTTTCATCTTCCCAAGAAAAATCTGGTTACGAAGAAAATGCCACCTGCTAGGTTATAACAAAAGATCACAGTTTGTAGGGAAAGTATGGACAAGTTTGTACAAAAGTAGGGGAATGTACTATGAGGGTTTTCAACCCTAACTCCCCACATCTACCACCCCATGCAGCAAAAGGAAAAAATATTAGGGCTTTGGATCTCTGGAGTCTTGGCAGATCAGTGTGTGTGTGTGTGTGTGTGTGAGTCTTCCTTGGGGGTTGCCAACTCTAATGCTCCCCCTCCCCCAGCCCATAGTCTCCAATCTGAAGCACAAGGTACAGCTCCAAGCCAGTCCCTCATAGTAATACACTCTTCAAAGCTAGAGAGGTGTGTCTCGCTACATGTTGCCAACAGAATCTGTTGTAGAGATCATGTCTGGCCTTGTTTGCTCAGGGAAGGGAGTAGGCAACAGAGTGGATAACTCCAAAGAAGACCCCACCACTGATTTACTAAGACTCTGGGCACCCAAAAGCCTAATGTTTTTCCCTTTTGTTTCTTGGGGGGTTGGGTGAGGAATTAGGGTTGGAAACCCTAACATCATATTTTGCTACTTTTGTGGCATTAAGTTGAACCCTAACTGGTGCATTAACACAGTTTTTTTTTAAAGAATTTCCTTTCTTTTTGAGATAATGGAATCATATCCTCATTCACACAGGTCCCTTTGGGACCTGCATGAACAGATGCGGATGTGAAGACTGTTCACCTAAGGAGGGCCCTGCACTTCTGTGCAACAGTGAATGTCAAGAATTCATGGGTCTGTCTGGTGGACTGTAGAAGTGCAGGGCCCTCTGGGTTCTGCTCTTCCATGTGGCCATAGACAGAGATGCACAGGACAAATAATCCATCTCTTAGTTGAAGCACAGGGCCCTATGCCAAAAGAAGAGTTGTCTTCACTGTATGGGCAACCCTGCACTAGGCATGAGAGGGTAGTGAAACACCCTACCCTAAATGCTACCTGTAGGTACCTCTAAATTACTCTAAATGACCCTAAAAATACCCTAATGAAAAACAGGTAGCTGGTTAGGGTTGGGTACTTACTACCCTAATTGTTCTACTACCCTATGACTCTACCCTCCCAGACCATGCCAGAATGTGAAAGACTGTTTTTGGCTACCCAAAGCAGAGAAAACTACTTACAAGGGTCTGTCTTGAGTCAGGTATGATAGGCACAGATACTCCGAGTAAGTCTGCCACTGCTTGAAAAATACAGCCTTTAGTGTTATGACTATATACAGGCATTCTTGTATAGGGCCACCGTGATATGTCTCAGCTTTTTTCTTTACTAAAGTGACATTGCCAGCCCAAGTGTCTGCAGTAGTTAGTGAAACAGAGAGCCTTTTATGGTTAATAAGTCATTCAGCTGTTGTGTCATTGTGTGAGACAGGCAGATGTGAGAGGCACAACTGCTCTGAGTGAGCTTGCTGCTGTTTCCAAAACTTATACCCATGGTAGGCATTGCTGAAATAGGTAGGACTGGCACAGCTGCTCTGAGTGAGCCTGCTGTTGTTTCCAAAAAGTATATACCCATGGTGGGCACTGCTGAGCTAGGTGGGTAGGAGAGGTGCAGCTGCCCTGAGTGAGCCTGCTGCTGTTTCCAAAAATTATACCCATAGTGGGCATTGCTGAGGTAGGCACGAGAGAAGAAGCTGCTGTGAGTAAGACTACTTCTGTTTCCTAAAATTATACCCATGGCAGGCATTGTTGAGACAGGTACGAGAGGTGCAGCAGCTCTGAGTGAGCCTGCTGCTGTTTCCAAAAATTATATCCATGGTGGACATTGCTGAGGCAGGTATGAGAGGTGTAGCTGCTGTTTCCAAAAATTAACCCCATAGCAAAATTGCTGAGGCAGGTAGGACAGGTGCAGCTGCTCTGAGTGAGCCTGCTGCCATTTCCAAAAATTATACCCATGGCGGGCATTGCTGAGGTAGGTATGAGAGGCACAGCTACTGTGAGTGAGCCTGCTGCTGTTTCCAAAAAATTATACCCATGGCATGCATTGCTGAGGTAGGTATGAGAGGGACAGCTGCTGTGAGTGAGCCTGCTGATGTTTCCAAAAAATTATACCCATGGCGGGCATTGCTGAGATAGGTATGAGAGGCACAGCTGCTGTGAGTGAGCCTGCTGGTGTTTCCAAAAAATTATACCCATGGTGGGCATTGCATTGAAGTAGGTTGGAGAGGTGCAGCTTCTCTGAGTGAGCCTGCTGCTGTTTCCAAAATTATACCCATGATGGGTGTTGCTGAGATAGGTATAAGAGGTGCAGTTGCTCTGAGTGAACCTGTTGCTGTTTCCAAAAATTAATCCCATGGTGGGCACTGCTGAGGTAGGTACAAGAGGTGCAGCTGCTGTGAATGAGCCTGCTGCTGTTTCAAAAAATTATACCCATGGTGGGCATTGTTTTGAGGTTGGTAGGAGGGTGTAGCTGCTGTGAGTGAGCCTGCTGATGTTTCCAAAAATTATTCACATGGTGGGCATTGCAGAGGTGGGTATGAGAGGTGTAACTACTCTAAGCGAGCCTACCACTGTTTCAAAAAATTATATGCCCACATGGTGGGCATTGCTGAGATAGTCACAAGAGATGCAGCTGCTGTGAGTGAGCCTACTGCTGTTTTCAAAAATTATAGCTATGGCTTGCATTGTTGAGGTAGGTACAGGAGGCACAGTTGCTCTGAGTGAGCCTGCTACTGTTTTCAGAAATTATACCCATGGTGGACATTGCTGAGGTACAGTAGGTATGAGAGGAGCAGCCGCTTTGGGTGAGCCTGCTACTGTTTCCAAATATCATACCTGTGGCAGGCATCAAAACATAAAAAATTAATGATTGACAAGACTAAGAGCAGTGCGGCATGTGTGGCTGGCAAGGTGTCAGTGGTGATGGTGAATTTTGTCAGTAGTACGTGTCTAAGGAGAATGACAGCAAAACTGAGGAAACGTGATGCCAGTGGAAGAAACTGCAGTAAAAAAGAAGCTATAGGGCTTATACGCAACATTCCTTCCAGAATTTGTGCAGTGGTCATGTAGAGCAGGAATGGAACAGTGGGCCTGATTTCAAGATGTATGTCACAACTTGCCAGCGCTTGTGAGTTGTGACATATGCCGCTACACGGGGAACCCTGTGCCAGATTCTAGAACAGGCAGGGTCCCCGGCAACTACATCCTGCGACTTGTGGCATGTCCAGTGCTGCACCACAGGAAGGGTGCACCTACACAGGGTGCCACAAGCCGCATTACCACCCTCCAACAGGGCGCAGGTCCCAAATGGCATGGCCCCCCCAATGACCCACACCCTGACACCATGGAATGCCTTGCAGGGCCAGTGGAGGGGGCACAGGACTACAACGGAGCACCTGGCATGCATGCTGATAGAAGCATGTTGGTGAACTGGGGACATAAACTGCCCTGTGGGACACTCCCCAGGCAAAGGGGGCATGGGGGTGCCAGCTGCCCACAGAGGGCTGCCCAGCCACAGGGGGACTGGTGGGGGCCTATGTGGGACTGTGGAAGGGGGCGGCTGTTGGGGCACCAGGCACAGAGGTGTACCCCCTGTGGACATATGGTACAGATAGACCAGCTAACAGCTGGTCTAACTGTGCTTAGACCACTGTCTTCCAGGGTCCCTCTTGGAATAACACATTTGCTATTGCATCTGCCACCCTCCTGGAATTGGGCATAACTGCTGCCATAAAACCCCCTTGTGCCAAGTCCAGGGGTTTATGGCATATCCTGTGGTGTAGCGCACCTTTGGTGCAGGCAGCCTGTGCCATGTCACAGGCTGCCTTCTGGAATACCAGTCAGTGTAATGCATGGTGCTAAGTGCTACCTGCACCATTGTGTTTAGTGCAAGTCACTCTGTGACATGCGTAACCCGTTCTGGAGTCGGGCCCAGTATATCATAGAACATGGCTGATGACAAAATGTAAAAATTAAAAAAAAGTGAATGCAAGATAATGGGGCCAACATAGTCAGAAAAATCCATGAACTGTAACCATGGTGGGATTTATTTAAGAGGGATAGTTGCAACTGCTGAGACAGAGGGGAGAGAGAGAGAGAGAGAGAGAGAGAGAGAGAGAGAGATGTTTGCAATGTTAAGTAACCAAATTTGGCAGTATGCCACTCCACATAGGTTTTTCCTTTCGTAAACAACCTAGTTATCATTATCAGTATCACTGTACACAGGTTGTTGCTCATGTTCAGGGGCAGGATTGCATAATTCAATATTTGGGACAACCGGGGAAATTGCCAGCATTCATTTTGAGAAAGTTAAGCTGTTCCACATTTGCAGGATTTAGCAGTGTTCTTTGATCAGTGACTCTCCCTCCAGCTGCACTAAATATGCATTCTGAATATTCAATCAATCAATCAATCAAATCTTTATTTATCTAGGCGGACACTGTTGAGCAAGCTCATTTACAAGGTGGACCTGCATTAGACATGGTCATAAAGAAAACAGATAGCATAAATTGGCAGAGATGCAGAAATTAAGACACAGTACAAACATTGATGTAAAAACAGTAATAAGTGTGTTCAGTGGAACAGGCAAATTAAGTATCTATTCTAACTTTGAGGATTAATCAGTACATCGAACCCAGTTTGGAGGTAAATCCGTATAGGGACACAGAAAGGGGGGGTTTGTGAGTAATAATTGTGAGCACTTCAAATTGATATGGCTGCAGTGGTGTAATAGTTGTAGGTACCTCAAGCTGATATGGCTGCAGTGGGGAAGGGTGCGAATAGCAAAAGCAGCTCTCAGCCTTAGGTTCTTGATGTACAGCAATCAGGTATGCGGCTCGCTGAGCTGGAAGGTTTAACGAGACTGGCTATGGCACCAGGAAGCATCAACAGCCCTGATCGCTGAGTTTAGGTTAATGTTACAGAGTAAGGCAAAGGATACGTAGCTTACAAAAAATGGGAAGAATTAGGGATGGCCAGCTATGGCACCAGGAGGCACCGGCAGCCAAGCTCACAGCAAGGGGCTACGAGGCTCATAGAGGTGGAGTAAATAATGAAGAGCATGTTATGGCACAGAGAGGTGATGGCTGCCCAGAGACAACAAGCGGCATCCTAGCGATACTCCCAGAGGAATTTGGAGCTTGAGGGGTGCGAGCTGCTCTTGAAAATTACAGGTGGCGGTTTCAGAGGCTACCACCGCGGATATACTTGAATCATGCAGTGGCTATACTTGGAGAACTTAAGGATCAGTGGCCCTAGGAGAGAAGAAATCAGAGCAAGAGTATGATGATGAGAGGAAGGGTGAGGCAAAGGTATGGGAGGGAGGGGGGGTAAGTGTGCTGAAGATGCGATACAGGTGTTGGTGACATTTATCTCCGATTAGCTTTGCATATAGGGACTTAAACACTGCGATAGTCACTGTGGTTCTCAGCTTCAAAATTTTTTTTATTTGATTCCAAAGTGACGGAAGTGAGTAGCTTATGGCCGCATTCCCATACCGTGTGCGGACCCTGGGGATATTCAGGGTGATAAAGGAGTAACTCCTTAGGGTGTATTTCCTGACTTTGCTTAAGGGCAGGAGATCAGAGATATAGCATGGTAGTTTCCTGGCAAGTGCTTTCAGAGTCCAAGTGGCAGCGTTTCTTTTCCATCTGGATTGAAGAGAGGTCCAGCCTACAGCAGCATACAGGGAACAGTGATGGGTGGAGGAGGAGAGGCCGGTAATGAAGTGCAGCGATCTGTGATACAGGACATCCAGCTTACCCAGATATAAGGTGTTGCTATGGCAGTAGATAAAATCAGTGTAGTCTAGCAGGGAGATGAAGGTAGACTGTACGAGCTGTTTCTTTGCCTCCGTAGTTAGAAAGCGGTTTATCCGATAGAAGAGCCCTAGTCTCTGTCTTAGCTTTTTTACCATGTCCTCCAAATGTTCTCTGAAGGAGAACTTGTGGTCTAGCCAGATTCCCAGGTATTTGAACTTGGTGACGTAGTCCAGGTTTTCCCCAGTAAGGTAGTGATAGGGGTGTGTGTGCCAAGAGCAGAATCAGATGAGAGGTTGCCAGGAGAGAGAATCATCGCCTTGTTTTTTTTTAGCATCGAGTAGCAGTTTTTTATTGAGAAGCTGGTGTTGGAGGATGTCGAAGTCAGATTGTAATGCTTTACAGGCAGCTTCAGGTAAAGACTGGCTTAGGTACAGTACTGTATCATCTGCAAACAGGTGGATATTGGCATTCTTGATACCAAGGTCGATATTATTAATGTATATGGTGAAGAGTATTGGACCCAGAATGGATCCTTGAGGGACACCTTTAAGTAACAGTTTAGGGTGTGACAGCTCCCCTTCTGCTTTGACCTGCTGTTGCCTATCCATTAGGTAGTTCTGAAACCAGCCCATAGAGGTGGTATCTAGACCTAGCACTTTTAGTGATGAAAGAAGTAGGGAGTGGTCAACAGTATCGAATGCTTTGCTGAGGTCCAGGAAGACAGCACAGACAAACTGTTTGTTGTCGAGGTCGTGTAGTCAATCGTTGGTGACTTTGGCCAGTGCTGTGACCGTACTGTGGTTCATGCGGAAGACTAATTGCATAGGATTTAGAAAATTTGTCTTTTCCAGGTAGTCTCGCCAGCTGCACATTTACTATTTTTTCTAGGATTTTTGAAAGTATGGGGAGTAATGAAATTGGCCTATAGTTATTCAGGTCACAAGGGTCCCCGGATTTAAAGAGCGGTATAATGTGGGCAGTTTTCCATATTTCAGGAAGGGACCCCTGGGAGAGTGAGAGATTGAACAGATGGGTGATGAGCACTGCCAGTGCATGCCAGGCAACCTTTACAAGGTAGGGATCCAAGGTGTCTGTGCCGGCGCTTTTCTTGATATCCAGGTGAAGTAGGTGCTCTTCAACTTCTTTTAAGGTAACTGGTGAGAAGGAGAAGGTGGCTTTCATTGGAAGTGGGTCCAGAGGCAAAATGTTCATCTGGGAGTGCAGCTTACAGGCAGGCAAGTTGTCAAAAGCCAGGCCAGCTGAGGCAAAGTGATTATTAAATGCTTGTAATATTTCGTTTTTGTCACTAATGATGCCATTATTAGAGGATATTTTTGAGGGAAGTGTGTTACCTGTCGTGTGTCCAGCGAGATTTTTTTATGGTGGTCCAGAATTTTGTTGGGCATTTTTGAAGCAGTGTCTAACTCTAAACGATAGAATTTGGATTTGGTTTCCCTGATCAGCTTTGTGCATAGGTTCCTAGCGGTTCTGAAGAGACACCAGTCTTTATCCAGCTGTGATTTATGAGCACATTTCCAAAGCTTGTCCCTGTTTAGTAAAGCAGCTTTGAGGTCTGCAGTAAACCAGTGGTATGTTCTTGGCTTTATATGGATTTTGACCATGAGGGCATGGGCACTAAGGGCATGGGTTAAGATTTCTTGGAAGATAGTAAAGGGATTGTTTACTGTTTTTGCTAGACAGAAGTTCTGCCAGAGTGGAGAGGCCTTGAGGTCATTGATATAGGCCAGTGGTCAAAGTTCCTTTTAGATCTCTTAGTCAAAAATTTCGAGGTTGATTTGGGCATCTGGCTAGATCTCACACCTGTGGTAAAACAGTGGTTGCTAACGTCTGCGTGGAAGATTCCTGCATGGGAGAAAAGGTGGGGTTTATTTACCAGTAGGACATCTAGAAGAGTGCTACTTGATGGGTTTTTCTTATTGGTGCATGTAGGTTCGTTGATGAGTTGTGAGAGACCATGGGAGTCACAAAAAGATTTAAGTGGTAGTGAGGTGTTGGACAGCCAGTCATAGTTGAGGTCTCCCATTATTATAGTTTCAAGGTTGATGGAGTCCATCATGAATGATAGGTGTGTTAGCAGCTGAGGTCCTTCGGAAGGAGGTCTGTAGCAGCCGGTAAGTCTGATGGCTGATGCAGGGAATGTTTCAATTTTTAGGGACAGACATTCATATGCATTAGAGAGCAAGCAAGAGTCAAGGATAGTGATTGAGAGTTTGTCCTTCATGTAGATGGCAACTCCACCACCCCTGGTTTGTCTGTCGGCTCTGAATAGGAGATGATTCAGTATGGCAATCTCCTTGTCTGGAGTAGATGGACGGAGTCTGGATTCTGTTATGACAAGCATGTCGGGTTCTGTGTGAGTGATCCAAGCCTATATAGAGGACAGTTTTTTAGGAGGCTACATGTATTAATATGTATGAAACTGATACCCTTAAGCCTAGGGAGATCTGAGGGTGAGGCAATGTCTTTTGTGGACCCAGGATTGAGTTCCACGTTACCTGAACATAGTAGCAGGAGGAGTATGAGTTTTCTTAAGGCTGCAAGTGATATTTTAGAGATTTTCATTCTTCTCCTAGTGGAGGTAACATCTGAGTCTATATGAGGAGGCTTGTTATAGGTGGTATGTTGTCCTGCCATTACATAACATGGGGCCCTAGCTGTGAAGAACCACGGGGTGACTTCACTGGGGGGAGGTGGCTGACTCTTTCCCACTGGTATTTGATGTCCTGATGCATGCCGATAGTATCCTCCATGGTAAGAGTGCAGTGATGCAGTGGTGTTGCAGAGGTAGAGTAAAGACTTGATGTGCACACATTCAATGGGTGAAGGATGGATTTCCCCAGTAGTATAAGTCCAACCTCAAAGTTCCCCTAGTAGGGGTAGTATGCCTAAGGTGCTAATAAGCTGAAGCCACTTTGCCATGATTTGATGTATAAAGGATCTATTTAGAGACGCTTTTTGTGAGTTACAATTCCTTATTTTAAGTTAAGAGCTAGAGTAATACGTTAGGTAGCATCCCAGTGAGTTTGACCGAAAAAAAGGGTGGGAGAGAAGAAGAAGAGAAATATATAGTGAGGGCCAATAGCTGTGGTGGGTGGGGCAAGATGGTCTATATAAGAATGTGCAGGGAGTGGGGATGGATGGGTGGGTGGGCATAAAGTTTGCGGCTTTTCCGTACCTCTCAGCATGTTGAGTCCGAGCTTGTGGTCTTGGGCGTCGGCTTGTGGAGCGCTGACAGTCCGGTGGCCATGGATCATGCAGCGGTAGAGCTGGGAGCCCTAGGAGGGTCTTGGCTGAAGAGGGAAGGAGAGAGGAGCCAAATTAGTATTGGAGGAGGACAAAAGGGTCTCACAAGCCAGTGAAATAAAATTTGCACTTGAATAGGAGCGATTTCCTTGGCACCTGGGAGTCTGGCTGTAGTTGCCAAGTCAAAGAAAGGGCTGTAATCACTCTAACATTTAGGTAGCTTTAGCAAAGTAAAACAGCTTTTCTATGTAGATTTAACAGTTTCTAAGCAGATTAGGCAGTAAAAACAGTCTAGATATAGATTACAGTCTGTTTTGCAAGGAAAATTGCGCCTTTTCGCTCCGCTAGATAGGAATGAATGGAGGAGTAAAAGGGACCAATCGGAGCGAGCCTGGAGAAAGGCGCTCATGCTCCGATTGGTTTGTGACTTTCCCGTACCTCTCAGCATGTTGAGTCCGAGCTTGTGGTCTCGGGCGTCGGCTTGTGGAGCGCTGACCGCCTGGTGGCCACGGATTGTGCGGTGGTAGAGCTGGGAGCCCTAGGAGGGTCTCAGCTGAAAAGGGAAGGAGAGAGGAGCCAAATTAGTATTGGAGGAGGACAAAAGGGTCTCTCAAGTCAGTGAAATAAAATTTGCACTTGAATAGGGGTGATTTCCTTGGTGCCTGGGAGTCTGGCTGTAGTTACCAACTCAAAGAAAGGGCTGTAATCACTCTAACATTTAGGTAGCTTTAGCTAAGTAAAGAGCTTTTCTATGTAGATTTAACAGTTTCTAAGCAGATTTAGGCAGTAAAAACAGTCTAGATATAGATTACAGTCTGTTTTGCAAGGAAAAGTGTGCCTTTTTGCTCCACTAGATAGGAACGAATAGAGGAGTAAAAGGGACCAATCGGAGCAAGCCTGGAGAAAGGCGCTCGTGCTCCGATTGGTTTGCGGCTTTCCTGTACCTCTCAGTGTGAAGGTGGGCAACTGGGGTACATTATTGCAAGATTTATTTGCTAGATCTGGCCATATTGTTCTCTTTTGTTTCCAATAAAGTAGACTCTTCCTTGAGACCAATCACAGTATGGTCTGCACAATACTCATGGATTATTGAGTGAGATGGTTAACAGTCTGGCAGATGAACCAGCTGCATGCTCCTTACAAGATACAAAGTCCATGTTGTTGCAGTTAACTCAGAATTGATTTGCCTTTCTGACCCTGAACATAGGATGCCCAAAAAGTAGCTATAGATGTCTTTTTCCTCACTGATGAGGCTAGTGATTGTGAAGAATTTATAGCTGTGCTATCATCTGCATCAGAGATACACTTCGATTTTGACTTCTGTACATCAGTTAATAGTGTTGGTGGAAAAAAATCAGATTTGGTTAGCAGAAGATCTCTCCAATACCCGGTGTCTTCCCCTGCAGGAAGAATGGCTTCAAAGTTGCCCTTAAAGCAGGGACTTAGCAATGTAGCCAACACATAGGTTTCATTCTGAAAGATGGCATTTATTCTCTGATTGGTTGACAGTTTAAAAGTCACGTCATTTGTCAGCATTACAGTGGTGCTGTTTTCTTTTGACTGAAACTCTTTCTTCATGTCATCAAGGAAAGTGTAAAAAACCTTATTTGAGGAAGAGCTTGACTCGGAGTTGCACTGTCCACACTGACATCACAAATGGCAGCCTCAAATGGATCCAGTAAGGTGACCAAAAATTCAACCTGGATCCAACTGCTGGAAATGAGCATGATGTCTACTTTACCTATTTGATTCTGAAACAGTGTAGTCATATGCAGCTTTTTTCTGTTCAAGAACCTTTTCAACATGTAAAATGTTGAATTCCAGCAGGCTGGGACTTTCTGCTTTAATTTATGCAGTAGTAAGTTGTTTGACCTCTGCAGCCCCTTCAAGATTTTTTGTGCTTTCACGGAGTGGGTGAAATGACTACATATTTTCCCAGCAAGACCTAACAAGTTTTCAGAATTTCTGTTTCCATTTAAGAAATGATGGATGAGAAGATTTAAACAATGTGCAAAACAAGATATGTGATGGTAGTTGCCATCTCTAATGGGTTTGACTATGTTGACATCATTATTTAACACTAAGAATCCTGGAGATAGAGAATACAGAGTAAGCCATTTTTGGAATTGTTTTGCAGCTCCTGCAAAATGTTGACAATAGTGTGATTTTCCTCAAAAGTGGTGACACATAATATGGAGCATCAAAAAGTGTATTACCCACATGAAAAGAAAGATCACTGTCAAGCCCACTGTTGATTCAAGACTTTTTTATTTTACAAGCTTGGAAGATGCTGAACAAACAGTTTCAGTGCCCTCTGAAGAAGACGTTGTGCAGTTGAAGCGCTGGGGCTGTTTGTTCAGTGTCTTCCAAGCTTGGAAAATAAAAAAGCCTTGAATCAATAGTAGTCTTGACAGTGGTCTTTCTTCCTATGAGTGCACACACTTTACGGTCTATTTGTGATTTTGGGCTAGCTACCTTTGTGTGCACCGACTGCCCTTGTCCAGAGTGCACTGTCATATCTTGAAAAAAGTGACACATAATATGGACTGCTTCCTACTGATTACAGTAGACTGGGGATTATTATCACTTTCTGACCGCAAACTTGTCCAATGAGCTGTAACAGTCATATAGTCAATTGTGTGGTTGTTGGTCCATATAGCTGTTATGTGAACCTGCTTCACTTCAGAGAATTTCAGTTACTTAATGACTTCAGTATACACCAAGTCATACAACTGTGGAATAGCCTTTTCCAAAAAGTATGTTCAACACGGAACAGTGTACCATGGTTCAGTCTGGTGCACAAACTTAAAGAAAACATTTTGGGCAACAAATGCACCAGGGAGTTGACAATTGGCCAACAACTCTACAATGGTGTTATTTAAGTATTGGCATGTCTGATGCTTGAGGTTACATTTTGGTGTCCATGTAACACTTTCTTAGTTGACAAGATGTTTTTGATTATTTAGGAATGTATTTTTCATGCCTTTCTCATAGGGAATACCACTTTGTGATTTTCCATTACTTGATGGTGTCAGCAAACAGTTTGTCTGAGAAAACTGCAAGGACACTTTAAGTGATTCAGTGTCACTTACTGCTTCCAGTTCATTATCACTATGGTCACCACCACCACCATCCATACCAACCACACTGCCCCTTTTTACCCTGCCCCACTCAATTGGGTGTTTTGCCTTTGCATGTCACATCATTACTGATGTTATAAACTGTGTCCCTTTGCCACGACTGATGCTATTTTTGCCAGACCGCATACAGCTTGAGAGTTGTCTGCATGGTCAATACAGAATACATTCCATACTAGAGATTTACCTTTTTTCACTTTGTGCTAGGGTGCCTGGCATTATTCTTTGTTCAGTCAAGGGAACTAGATGAAACCCTACACTGCCATCTCCTTGTGGAGATAAACATCTGTTATTTGTATGCATCTTCTTAGTTTTAGCGTTTGATTTTTTTTCTGCACTTGCTCTCATGCCTAAAGGCAGCCTACTCTCCTATCTCTTCATCCAAACTACCAATCTCATCATCTCTACCATTAGATTCAGAAAAACTAGAAGTGTCATCATCATTATGTGGGACATACCCTGGGCTATCCCATTCCTAGTCCCCACTAGCACGATCTCTATCAACATTTGCTACCTCAGTATCTGAGATTAAATTTAAGGAGGATGCCTCCTTGCGTGCTGCTTCAGCAGCTGTAAGTATTCTGGCAAATGTGACAAAGCATTCAGTACCTCAACGAGTGACTCCAGTCAGTTCTTTCTGAAACTACTATCTTTTCATTGCTAACCTGCTTTTCTTTGCAGGATATTTAGTACCGGTTGTGGTGATATTGTTGTTGCTATGTTCTGATTCATTAATGCTGTGTTTCATGTTGTCCATATCAGTAAAAGTTGCATGTGCAGCAACACTGTGCTTCATTTTAATAGACTTACAAGACTGGGAAGTAGTAGACATAGTAGACACAGTAACTGTGATCACAGTGCAGGGAATAGCAGTCAGTAGTCTTAAGTCAGAATGCCCATGTCACAGTAATAAATGACAGGCCTTATGGTGCCTAACAAACAGTGGCCCTAAAATGATTGCCTAATACAGCTGTAAAAGACTACTTGTTTTACTAACTGTTGTAGAGAATCTAGTTGTCCATGTCAAATGTAAAAAAAATTACAGGGTTTGGGGTACCTAACAAACAGTGGCCCTAAGATGACTGCATAATATAGTTGTAGAAGTCTACTTGTTTCATGAATGGCTGCAGGGAGTGTAGATAGCCATGTCACAGTAATGAAAGACGGGCTTGGGACACTTAACAGTGGCCCTTAGATGATTGCCTAATACAGCCATAAAAGGCTATTTGATTCACTAACTGCTATGGACAGTCTAGTTGTCTATGTCACAATAATAAATGACAGGGCTCGGAGCACCTAACAAGACATGGCCATAAGACAACTGCCTAATACAGCCATAAAAGGCTATTTGTCTCACTAACTACTGCATAAAGTATATCTGAGTATGTCACAGTAAGAAATAACAGGGCTTGAGGGGCACCTAACAAACAGTGGCTCTAAGATAGTTGCCTAATACAGCCATAAAAGGCTTTTTGTTTCACTAACTGCTGCAGACAGTACAGCTGTCTATGTCACAGTAATAAATGACAGGGCTCAGGGTACCTAACAAACAGTGGCCCTAAGCTGTTTGCTTAATACAGCCTTAAAAGGCTTCTTGTTTTACTAACTGCTGTGGAAGATATAATTTTGAATGATGCAGATATCAGAATGTTTTTGTGTGCTTTACTGCCCTGCTGGAATTATGTATACCATATTGTTATAAACAATCTTAATCTAGGAGTATTGAGAGAGGATGATTTGATAAAGAGTGTAAGATGGCAAAAAACATTAACTAGCAAAGTGAGGATAGCTAAAAGAAATTGTAGAAGTACTTCTATTCAACAACTCAATGAAGCCCAAAGGGACTATAATAATTTTTTAAAATATATAAAATCTGAGGTATAATGAATCCATGGAATGTATTTTGTTAGGGGATTTTAATGCTAGAATGCTATAATACCATGATAGGTTACAGCATTAGGTGTATACTCAATAACTTACAGCAAAATCAGAGGGGACCTGTGCTACATGAGTAAGGCCTATAAAAATAAAATATTATGGGACTCTGCAGGTCTGGTACAAAAATCAGATGCAGGTAGAGTCACAAAATCACATCATCTGCAATTAAAAGGTGAATTAATAAAACTACTAGGAGGGGTTTGTGGTTTAACCAAAGGGTTGTGGATGCATGAAATGCACTTCCAACTGTGGTGGTGGAAGCACCTACTATGACATCATTTAAAAGCTTACTAGATAAATGTATATGGGAGATAAAACAAGAGAATATCACCACTGATAAAGTGGCAAGTCTTATATAGCTCTAGTGGCCGCTTGACTTGAACTATGAACCTATGGACTGGTAATGAAAATGTTTTAGATGATGACATTGATGGAATCAATAATTGTACAAAAATAGAGCTTCTGAGGACAAGGTTATTAATAATATGGATAATAAACTTTTACAATTTTGTAATTATTTAAATTTTTGTATTTTAAATGGCAGGTTGCTGGATGACTTGTATGGTGTTAATACACATCTGGCAGGAAATTGCGCATCAATTAATGACTATGCCATAAAATCCCTGTTTGATTTATAGAAATATATAACACTCTCCATAGCTGAATGAGCAGAGAGTGATCCTTTACCTCTACTATTATCAAGGAAGGCAGAGATTACCAAATCTGAACTGGGCAAAATTAATGAACAAACTTGAAGTTTTTAATGAGCAAAGAATAGTTTTGGGTAATATAGAAAAACAAAACATGATGGAAGTTTTAACAGAGATATGTTGGCCATTAAGAGATATCATTTTGAATGATGCAGATAGAATGTTTTTGTGCACTTAGTAGCACCATGACTAACCTTGTCTGCTTCTATGAAAAAATAAGTAATTTATTGGATAAAGCAATACCTTGTAATGTGGTTTATCTAGATTTTAGCAAGGTGTTCGATTTGATGCCACACTGGGCTGTTATTGAAAAACTCCTGAATTATATTTTTTTTTATTTAACATACTTTATTAATGTATATTTGTCTTTCACACATACAAAACATAAGCAATTTCAGTGTTATAACATTAGTGCAAGTCTTACAAATAAATAATAAATCTAGACAAAACATAAATTTCTTATAATAAACCCCTCTCCCCCCTGCCTTGATTCTTTTACAAAACTTTCATAATATATGGGTAATGAGAAATTTAAAATAGTTAACTCACGGGGATGATGTTGGATAGCCATGTTTCCAAAGAAGACCAATGTTGGATATAGGAAGTATATAAGTTTCTTACTGATACTAGCATACATGCTGTACAATGCACAATGTTTGGCAAATTTCTATATACCATTCATTGAATGATGGCGTATTTTGATCAAACCAGTGGTGCAAAACAATTTTTTTCACTGGCTTGGTAATTAAACTAAAATGGTATCAACTTATATTATTCATATTGTGGATGCCTATTCCCAGGATACATTTATCAGTGATGAAAGCATCAGTTATTCCCAAGTTTGGATCTAATCTCTGCTTAAAAGTTAATCGAAGAGGTTGGGCTTTTGAGCAATCCCATAATATATGCAAATGCAAATCTTCACCATTATTACATCTAGTACAAATTGATGAGTTTAGAATTCCCCATTTATAGAGTTTAGTAGGTGCATTATAAATGGCATGGATGATTTTAAATTGAGTAAATCTAAAACCATCAAAGGGCAGGTACTGATAAACATTTTGCCAGACCTTCCTGAATTGTTCATCTGTGGGTAACCAGTCAAGAGATGTGGGGCCAGATATTCAAAACTTTTCACTGGGCAAAAACCATTTGCACAGGTTTAGCACGGGATTAGCGTGAGTTTGCTATATTCAAAAGGCCAAATAGCTCGTGCAAACTGCATTAGCATCGGGCAAAATCATAATGTATGCTAATATATCCACAAGGATCACCCCTGACAGCAGTGAGTAACTTAAAAAAAGAAATCTTTTCTGGAAGTTGGGTCAGTCACTACTTGATGGGTTTTAAAACCCGTATTCCTAGATTAGAATAGCAACACCTCCTCATTTTTTATCAGACCCAGTCTCAAAAATTTGGCCCACCCATTGGTGTCATAAATAAACTAAATCTGATGTAAGTAAATTAGTCTCTTGCAAAAATACAATAGATGGTTTCATTTTTTAAAGGTGTATCAAAATTCTACACCTTTTCCCTGGGGAATTTGCTCCTTTAATATTACATGATATAAAGGAGTAAGTCATCATTATATATGAATTCCTTTGCAGAACTGAGATTGCTCAATCCCTACTGTAATACATTGTTAGCTTATTACTGTCATATATTCTACACAGAAATTACATATAGTTACAGTAATTTCCAGCATTATGAAATGCACCCCTTTTAACCAGTGAAAAGTATCAGTACCACAACCCATGTTTAGACAGTGTAGTGCAACATTAATAGAATATTTAGTAGAAATATCTAACCTGTAAACCCCCCAGGCTAAAAAAATGGACAATCAGTCAAAAAAAAGTTTAGTGGTGTCAACAATCTAGTATACCCCCACCCCCCACTCTGTCTCACGGCCAGGTGCATGCCATAGGAGGCTCGCATGAAGAGTACAGTTCAGCCACCCCATCTACACTTACAGTAATTTTCCCCCTGACTGTTTAGGCTTTGAAGGTAATAATTAGTTTTGATATATATATATATATATATATATATGCATACTAAGTGGATTATTTTAGCAATCAAAGCCTTAGGTTATAACACAGTCAACAGATTATTACAGTCATGTTGCCTGTCTTTTTCACCATAATTCACTCACTTTCTTTTATTAAATATTGTGTCTATATTTTCCTTTTAATCCAGAAACAAATATGTGTGGTAATTAAAAACAAAAATTCAAAAAGCATTCCCTCAAACCAGAACCAGAGTGCAAAATACCCTGCACTTAAAAAGCTGGTTAACCTTGATTAATATGCTCCATATTTTTGCATAACTAGTTTAACATCATAATCCACTATTGAATCAGAACTTATTTGTTTATAAGCTAAACAAGTATTCTAAGTATGCAAAGGATCCTAAGAAAAAGATCAACTGGACAGCTGTTGTGTATCTTATGTTCCATAACAGGCAAGAAGTAAAGTAACTCCAGCCGGACAATCCAAGCCCCAAAAAAAGAAAACATGAAAACAGAGGATAGAAATTCTAGTGTTGGTGCCTATTATAATTTCAGACAGAAAGAAATTTATTCACATCAATACAATTCATACTATCTTGTAATTTCAGCAACTAAATAGCTGTCCAATGCATACAGAAGCAAGAAGCCTTTGCAAACAGACAAGAAGCCAGCCTGTAATGCAAACAAAAACAAACAACTTTGGCCACAACTCTATATTCCCCCAAAAAAGAGTCAGCACTGAGTTAAAGTTAAAAGAAAAAAAAATGAGTGAATATGTTACCTGTACCGATGAGCTATTGACCACAAGATCGCATTTGCAGATTCATTTAGTCCCCATTCCTAAAGCTGTCTTCTCATTGATCACAAAAAAGTAAACCCAGACCAGCATCTAGTCATGGGGGTTATCTCACAAATTGCTCCTCCCCCCTCCCCCAAGCAAGTAACTCCAATATAACCAGACGCTCCTGCATTAAACACTAACAGGACTAACTTTTTTATTATAAGGCTAATTACTTTATGTTCACATATGCATCCTTTAGTCTAGAAACATCACTAGACCAGACAATTCTTGTAGAAAGAAAGAGAGGAATGTGATCCAAGCCAAAAAACCAAAAACAAAAAACGCTCTTCTGACTATACTACCCATGAAAAATGAGGAGACAAGCCTACACTCTATAAGTAGGGTTACTGATCCAAACCTACTTACTTATGTACTTTCAGAAAAATGTGTTCCATAAGTGCTGGCAAACAATGTCATGGGTTAAACTGTGCCAGTGATAGGACTGCAACCCATATAAAATAAAATTGCTGTAATATTTGCAAATGGTGTCAATACGCCAATCAAATCGCCTAGCTACAAATGTAATAATGATGAAAAACAAAAATTATATCATAGCTTGAATACATTTTAGCTATAAAATTAGTAAGCATTTTATCTTGGGTTCTTCTGAAAATCCTTAAGTGAACATTGCAAGAGACAGTAGAAATATTTGATGTCCCAACAACTTGACATTGGGCACAGGGTCATAATTTTGCAAGACATTATGCCACATGGCTAAATCATGCTGCCAATACAGCACGATTTATGCCATGCGGCATAACTCTTTGTTCTGTGGGGGGGCTCCATCTCCCACACCCCCCGTTGCGGGGGGTTGTGCCCCCTGGACCCCCCCCACTAAAGATTCTTAACTCCAGGGGGTCCAACTTGGGAAGCACACAAAGTCTTTTAAAAAATAAAATTTCTGGGACCGGGAATCAAACCTGGTCCCAGACACAGTGTCTGGGTTCCTGCTGCTATGGCTCTGTCCAGTGAGCCACAGCTGCTGCTTGGTGGAACCCGCTCCAGCAGAGGTCTTATCCTCTGCCTGGAAGTATGTGAATGGTGCAATACTGCATACAGCAGCATACGTGGTATTGTACCATTCACTGTCCTAGACACCGCTATTTCGGGTTAGCAATAGCGTATGACATTATGACCCGATACATTGACATCGATGCTCCTGCAAAACAGACTGCTTTTACTAAAAAGTGAGTCCAAAAGAGTGAACCTTTAGGCTTCCATTCATGGTGAGAAAGGGTTATCAGTTCATCAGTATTTTATTGTTCCATGGATTCGGTTACTACTGGTTTTTTTGTATTTTTTGAAAATAGGTCTGGCAAGAGAGTTGGTAATTGCTGTGTCACAGCTTCAGCAGAATGGAATTTAAA
This sequence comes from Neoceratodus forsteri, assembly GCA_016271365.2. Classification (NCBI taxonomy): domain Eukaryota; kingdom Metazoa; phylum Chordata; order Ceratodontiformes; family Ceratodontidae; genus Neoceratodus; species Neoceratodus forsteri. The sequence continues at coordinate 455,769,883 of CM057453.1, read as the reverse complement.
AGTGCCATGAGGCAACACAATAATCAGTTCAGCAGGGTATTGAATCCTGAATTTTACACCTCCCCCAAGGAATATTTTTTTTTAATTTCAAAGTAAACTTTCTGCTTTTCTCTGACAGATTGGCTGACATCATTAAATATGTAGAATTGCTGTCTCAGTGGTGCTGAATGAAGGGGTTTGCTCAGCACACTGGTGACCCAGGTTCATGCCCCAAGCCTGGGTGCCAGGAGCAGAGACCAGCAGGGAGGGGTTCCAGAGCATCCATTGAATGCTTCCCTCCTGGGGGGTGTGCAGGGCCTTGGTACCTGCTGGCAGATTGGAGATGGGCTAGGGGGATGTGTAGCCTCAACACGCCCCTGCACATCCCCATCATGGGTCACCACTCCCACGGGCCCAATCAGGGTTGAGTGAGCAGCCCTGAAAAAGTGAAAATGACCCCTGGCCAACCAGATGACACCACCAGTCCCTGACACCATGAAGCCCGGTATAGCCCAGTGCTGACCACTCCACCGCCGATTCCAGAGCTAAGTAGCTGTGCCTCTGGGCGCTTCTCCTCCAGAGTGGGGGGGGACCCATCTGATGAAAGGTTACATTGGGTCACATGGGGATCAGTTGGCGGTTGTGGGAGCAGCTAGATGGTGAGCTTTGGAGGAGGGTGGCCATGGGACTCAGGTGGCCAGAAGGAGTGGCCAACAAGGGGGGGCCATGGGCCATGGGTGGAGCAGAAAAGAAAAAGGGGGAATCTGAGTTGTTGCCAGTATAACTCAGTTTGTGATCTTGCTATCTTTTGAATCTTTATTTTGCCTTGGAAATTTAGAAGTCTGCTGATCAGTGCCCTTGGTCTTTCTTCCACTCTTGGCTTGGGGCAAAGCACCCTGTGTGCTCTTTCCATTAAGTAAGAGTTACTGGAGTCCAGTGGGCCAGCAATTTGACAAAAACAGAGAATTTACAAATTTTATGGTATCTGATTGCTCTGCATCTTCAGGAATGCCTATTATAAGTAAATTATTTCTACAGAACCTGTTTTCCAGGTTGTCCAATTTGTCTTCTGTTTTTTTGCAATTTTCTGCATGATAAAATCAGTTCTTTTTCTTCGAGTTGGGTTTTGCCTTCTAGTGAACTTACTCAGGCCTCCACATCTGATACATGGAGCTTTAGGGAATCCATCGATGATTTTATAGATTTTATGTCCGAAGTTAAGTGTGAGAGCATTGATTTTATAGATGAAAATTTTGCCATATAGGTTTCATGTTCTTTTTCTTTACTGAAGTCTTGAGTAGTAGTAGAGGTATTTGCTTTAGCATTGGCTTTATGACATTTTGAAAGTGTTTGCTGATCTGGACATTGAAAAAGCCCAGTTGTTGCAGATTTTTTTTCCTGCTTCTTGCTCAGACATCTTCTAGCTGTAGAACTTTCTAATTCAGTTCTGGTAAGCAATTATCTGTTATTTGGCCAGAATTTGTTGTCAGGAGATTAGATAAACTGCTTTATATGAGAAAAAATAGAGGGTGACTTGCCACAGACTCCTCAGCATGCAGCCATCTCCACAGCCTGCCAACTGGAAGTCCCTGAATTATAACTATAATACCCACACAGTATCCTGGATTGCAAATTGGTTGAAAATCCAAACCCAGAGAGTGATTATAAATGGGTATGTATCAGACATGGGTAGGGTGACAAGCGGGGTCCTGCAGGGCTCTGTTTTGGGACCATCACTGTTCCAGATTGTCATTCTGACTTGACAAACAATATATTAAACTGGACTGTGAAGTTTGCAGATGATGCAAAAATGGGGTGCCCATGTGCTACACAGTCCAATATAAATGATATACAAAGGGATCTGGACAAGATAACCATGGGATATGAAATGAAAGATGGACAAATGTAGAATTATACAATAGCATATGAAAATCCTGTAACCTCATTGGTCAAAACATGTCACATGACCGTGGGTAAATCCTGCATAACCCATGGCTAAGAAATGGCATTTATAAAAATCATAATTAAACCCATTTTAAATTTATTTTACACATGGGTCCATTGTATAATCGCAATAAGGCACTCCAGGGTGTGAGTTATTGGGTGATTTACCCACTTCTTGTGTGGTTAAGTCACTCGGCTGCACCTTGTGACACGCCACACAAGGCGTGGGTAAATCCCCAATAACCCACACCCTGTTGTGCCTTATTGCTTAATTGTCCATCTTGGTAATAAGAATCCAAATAATGTTTACTGGTTAAATGGGAAAGAACATTTAACAACTAACAACGAAAAAGATATGGGTATCTGTATATCTAATGACTTTGAAAACAAACAGCAAGTAAATCAAACTATAAACAAGCCTAGAAAGATAATATGGTCAATCAAGAAAGACATAATCTCTAAAAGTGAAAGAGTATTAATGCCATTGTTTATAGCCTATGTCCAGCCTCATCTGGACTATGTGGCTCAGCTTTGGTGCCCCTTTAAAAAAATCAGAAAGAACAAAAACTGGAAAGTGTACAAAGGAGGTTTACAAAAAAGCATAAGTAGAATGGCTGGAATGTTTTCACATGATGACTCTAGACAAGAAGAATGAGGGGTGACTTGCTACTTTTGTTTGACATCATTAATGACCCCTGCCTCATGGCTGAAATGGGTATAGATTTTAAGACCTCCTTTAAGGAAACTAGAGGACATCCCCTACAGGTAATTGGTAGGACTTTTAGAATTGACAAATGTAAATACTTTTGCACACTACGGACTGTCAACTTGTGGAATAAGTTGCCAAGAGACAGAATAATTAGCAAAACAAAAAAGGACACAAGCTCTGTCAGCTTCTTGTGCCACCTGTGACTGTTTTTCTTAAAAATCCTGTGAAGGCCTTGTCCATTCTTGCCTCCCTATAACTCTAGGATTTTTTCCCCCACCACTCACTCCCACCTACTTTCCCTCTCACCTTATTCCTTTCCCATTTCGCCTCCTGGCGTTGCCCCTACCCTGTCCTCATACCCGCTGCCAAACTCTTTCTCCCCACTCACTCCTTCCACTCACCTTTTTTTTTCTTCACAATGTGTCCCCTGACTCATGTCCTTGTCCACCCCCTCTCTCCTATCCCTGGTACCACCTCCTCTTCCCACCTCACTACTTCTTACCAGGCTGCCTTTCTCCCACTTTCAAGTAGACCTACTGTACCACCTTTCTCAAAGGCCTAGCCTGCCTAGGTATAATCAACATACGATATTACTCAATGTACTCTTTCCTGATGACAAGGCTTATTTTTGCCTGCATTTTCAAATGTATAATTGTGTCTCTGTGCTACACCTATTGTAATTTTTTTTCTAGTTTCTTTGACTTAGTATTTAACTTAGCTCTAATGTTGCATTACTCCTTCTATGTAACCAATTTGTCATACCTAGCTATGTAATAACTGCCAATCTTTTTTATTCAATGCAGAACCTTTGTAAAAGAGCCCCTGGCATTTACCACACCTATATGTGCCCTTAGGTGGAGGAAACAACAGTGCCGTTTTTATCATTAGGCTAAGTATGCTGCAGCCTAGGGGCACCAGCTGTTAGGGGGGCACCTGAGAAATAAAAAAAAAATGAAAGTGAGAAAACTTTTGTTTTGACTGAGGTCCTCCCCTTCGCCAGTCCCCCCAGAACTTCCCTGTCTCACTCTCTCGCCCCCTAGACAGAACAGAGGACAGACACTAGTCTAATCAGTGGACAGTCAACTCATAGTGCACTGTGAATTCATTGTTTTGATTTTTAAATCCTCCCCAGCTCGGCTCTATAAGACAATACCACTGAGCATGTGCACCCAATTGAAATAAGGAGTGGTGCATGCTGGTGCCGCAGCACTGACTGACTAGTCTGCAGACTGAGAAAAGTCGATTGGAGTGACAGCAGTCATTGGTACTCACCCTGCAGATCACCAGCAGGCCACTGGCCACCCTGTCAGCCCATTCCAGTGACTCAACTCGAGGAGCCAGTGCCTGCTGCTGCCAACTGACCCCCCCTGACAAATCGACCTGTGCCCAGGTGCCCCCTCCGTTAGTGTGCTCATTGTTGGTCTACCAACAGCTATATTTTTATCGCACTTGCTTCATCAGGTTGGACTCACCTGCCGGTGTGTGGTGGTGATTACAGAGGACAGGGAGGAGTGCCGGATGGTCCAGACCATGGTGAGACTGGTGAGTAGTTAAAACAATGAACTAATAACTTGTGGAGCTGGCACCAGGAAAATGTCCAACTGAACTTAAACAGTAGTACCACATGCATCATCACCACACCTCAAATGTGGATCACTCCACCCAATTAAATCTTTAGCTGAAGGGGAGAACAGAAGCATGGTGCACCCCCTGAAAGTAGTTACATTTATATTTAGTTGAGTATTAGTTTTCCCAGGAGACACATACTGAGCTGGTATCAGCTTGTTTCCTCATGCATCCCGGGGTGGGGAGCACCTGAAGTTTCCAGCCTATGGGTGCCATGTAAGTTAATACTGCTCTGGGCAACAGCCAGTTTTTAACTTGTTCTCATACTGGCACCAAACTCGGTGCTACTATGTCACAAATAGTTTTAGCTTTTCTGAAGACTATACCTGGACCTTTTTACACTATGTGCCCTAGTTTGGGTTCCAGATTTAGTAAATTCCAATTCTTAGATATGATATTCTTCACCAGATATGATCTATCTGAGGAAAGAAGGAGGATTCAATATGATTCCCGCCAGGTGAGCTGTTTCACTTCAGCCTATGGTCATGTCTGGACAAAAGTTTCTTTTCTTGTGATTCCGGAGGATTTCTAACCATTAAAATGAATAAAAAACAGAAAAACAGAAGGATAGTGGTTCCTCATCCTCTGGGAAACATTTGTTTGTCCGTTACGGTCCGCTAGATAAGTTTTTCAAGATTGGAATGCCAAGCCCGGGAAGTGAAGGGAGATGGGCTGAGGCTGCGGTGCAGCCTGTGAACCCTTCCCCGACGGCAGTATCAAAAATGGAAGAACCTCAGCAGTCAGCTCGTCAACAGCGGTTTGGCGTTTTTGGAGAAGAAAGTGATAAAAAAGTATTTTCCTCAGGAGCTGAACTTTTACAAACAATCTCGACTGAACAGGGAGTAGATTCTAAAGAAACAGGTGTATTCACAGAGACGCATGGCCAAGACCAGGAAATACAGGTGATTCGAGCTCTTGAGAATGTAAGCTTGTGGATGGCTAAGCTTGACACCAGATTTGCCAGCATGGAATCATCTCTTCAACTGCTGCATAACAAAACGAAAGAGCTGGAGTTAGAGTCTCATAGAACAACGGAAGAAGTGGGGAAGCTTAAGAAGCGTATTGAGGTGTGTGAAAATAAAACAACGGCTATAGATGCTAAAGTGACTGCTAATATTGTTGGACAGACCACTGTTAATAGGAAACTCAAAGTGTTAGAGAATGCCAACAGATATAAGAACTTAAGATTCCTGGGGATTCCAAACTCGTGTAATTCAGAGTTTACTGAAACTAGATAGTTAATTAAAAATGTTTTGCAGGAGACTTTTCAATTGCCAGAAGACAACCCACTGATAATAATAAAAGCTTTTAGAGTTGCAACCAAAAGAAGACCAAATGAGTTTAAACCTCCTATTTTAGTTCAGTTTGCATTTGAGACTGATCGTGAATTAATTCTGAAGTTAGCCCGTTTGTGTAAGAATTTGGAGTACCAGGGAAATAAATATTCAATTTTTCCAGATTATGCTATTGCTACCCAGGAGAGAAGACGTCGTTTTCTTTATTTAAAAGCGGATGTCCTGGCTATTGGAGCAAGTTTTGTGTTACAATCCCCTGCTAAAGTTAAAATCATATATCAAGGTCAGACTTATATATTTTTTGATCCAGATCAACTGACAGACTTTTTGAGATCACAAAATAAAGAAAATGAAGCGAAGGACTCAATGAATTCAGACTTGGATCTAGTTGCTGCAGCTGCTCAAATTGAAACCAGACTTGAAAATATAGAAACTGTAACTTTAAATAATTGAGATCAGGGAAAAGGAAAATAAAAAAAAAGTATTTATCTTTTTTGTACAGTTTTAGTTATAATGACTGGACTGTTAAGGTTGAATTAAGCTATATTTTGTTTTCCAATTTTTTTGTTAACAGCCACCAACTGTGAAAAGGAAATAACATTTCTAAATCTGTGATTGAATCCCCGAGATGGGGACTGTAACATAATATATGTGCTATGAGATTGTGTGTATATATTTAAAAAATCTATAGAAAAAAAAAGATATGATCTATCTGTGTAGGTAGTAAAAAATGGACATCTTGGATGCTCATTATTGTTATACACTTTAGGTACCAATGTGGATTTCCTGCTAGTTGTCTCCACCTGTTGTATAGCTAATGCATGTAATGTACTTATATAAACTCTTGTAAGGAATGTGTGAATCCCACTAGTGGTAAGATGATAGTTCTGAAAGATTTTATTACATGTGACTCTGTGGGGATAGTGTATATTTTAACATGTAGCTGTGGTGCATTCAACATGGGATGAACCTCTAGGATTTTCAAAGTTCGTGTTGGTGAGCATGTTCATGCCATGGCGCATGGAGATTAAACATACGCCATAGGCAGACATGTCAACAAGTTCCCAGATAATGTGCACCAAATTAGGTTTGTGGGCATTGAGAAAGTCCAGTTGGGCCCTAGGGGTGGCAACATCCAACAGCTACTTGATAAAAATGAAAGCTGCAGGATTTATGAGCTAGCAGCTAGGTTTGGTTGGGGACGCAATTATCATTTTGAACTAGCTGCTTTCTTGCCTAAAATTTGATTTGCATGTTTATAGATATAAAGGAGACATAATTCAAACTCTCTATGGTATTATCTTATCTCTGTATGGTATGTAGTATTTTTCTGAGACCAGATTCCAAAAGGAATAAGCACTGTAAAATAAGAACAAGTATAGTATAAATATATATATATATATATATATATATATATATATATATATATATATATATATATATACATGAATTATTATGGGTTCATGCTGTTTTCTCTGGGAAGGGGGTATGCCCTCTTGGACCCAGGTAAAAGTAAATGTGGTGGTACACATAAGTTAGTGCCATCTTTTAGTGTCCTTGCCAGTTTTCATGTGTGGTCCTACCATATTAGGGTGATTTCGTCTTAAAAAGTGATTGTGTGTATAAAAAAGAGATATAAGGCTCTGCATTCCACAAGGCTGATGGCTTGGACTCTTTAAATTAATGAGTATGCCCTGGCTGGCTCCACATCTAGTGAGACCAATGGTGGAATTTGAAACTATTAATTGGTTTCCATTCACAAATTGTTTGTCCACACAGTAACTTAATTAAAAAATAGTGGGGCATGGATTTATTGCCCTGATTTATTCAATAATAGTAGTCATAGTAACTGAATCTTGTTGCTGTCACGGGCACTTAGATATAGGTAGCTTAAATACATACTGGTGTTTTTAATTCACCTTCACGAGTGAGTTGCAATAATTGGTTGTTTAATGTGGTATGTTCACATGTTTTGCACTCTATAAGTATTAACCCATCTACCTGTGTCTTCACTCTGAAGAAGCTTGCAGACAGCAAGTGAAAACGTCAGTCTTTTATCTGACCTAGTGTCCTTGGCGTGATGGTTTTTTAGCCATCTGCAGTGTGTTCTGACAATAGCTGCTTATGTATTAAACATGTTTTTTTTTACACAGTACTGCTTGTTTCTTGGACTCTTTACTACGGGTGCTGATTTTTCCATTGTTTGTTTGTAACTACATAGTTACAAGCACCGTAGTGCATTTACCTGGTGCCACTAGTCTTTCCTTTTTTTGGTCTGCTATTACACAGTGTTTTGTTTTGCAACACTTATTGGAGACATGTGTTTTAATAAGATCATAAATAGTGTATTTAGCCTTTACAGACATTATCAAAGCTTGTTATTCTATTAATAGAAACATATTATGGCTAGGTTAAGAAATATGGAAGTGGATCCCAATCTTCTAAATATTATCAGTAACTTATACTTGGATAATTGGTGCAGAGTATGATATGATAATCAAGGAAATCTCACAGATAAAATACCTATAAATACAGGTGTAAAACAGGGTTGCATACTAGCACTGACACTTTTCAACATTTATATTAATGATCTGCTTAATACCCTGGATAATCATCAGTATAGCTATCTCAAAATTGGACAACATTGTTGCCCACTTCTAGCCTATCTGAATGATATTATTTAAATTTCTTTAACACACTAACACATCATGGCCTTCAAGCACAACTAGACAAATTGTCAGAGGCTTCAAAGAATTTAGATTTAACAATCAATACCAGAAAAAGTAAAATTATGATTGTTACTAAGAACAAGAAGATAAAACAAGAAGACTGCCATTTTCAAGACTGACAACAACAATTTGGAAGTTGTTAATAATTATACTTCTCTGGGTATTTCATTAAATAACACATTTTCTTGAACCACCAAACTAATGACATCTGCAAGAAAGTGAAACAAACAATAGGAGATATTTTAAGATTTAATAATACATATGGGGGAAATGTTATTGAACCAGTTCTTAAAGTACTGTAAGCCACAGCGAAAGTACAATGTTAGTAGTAAATGTGTATACTAACTGCCAAAATTTGATTGATGGCCAGAAATTATGTAATGCCCTGCCCCTTCTGCATGTTCCAGAAATGATGCAATGTGCCAGCCCCTTCCGCTTCCCATGTGCACCGGTAATGATGCAATGTCCGGCCCCCTCCTTGTATGCACCGGATATGATGCAGCCCCCTCTCCATATTGTGATGCTGCTGTGGGTTGAGTAAAGGTTGGCTTGTCTAGGCTTTCCCAGGACATCTGAGAAGGGGTATGCTGGTAAAAACATGTACCACTGTGCCTCTGTAGTCTATCTTTTTTATGTTTTGCTCCTGTGTGTATGGGTTGCCTGAGGAAAACAGTGAAATGGATGAACCTAGCCAATGCTGTTCGGCACCATCTGCTAGTGCCACACTAGAGGATTCTGTTGTAACTGAATTGATTGAATCATTCATAAGACATGGTTTGCATGATAATCATGAGTGTGTTGATATGGATGGACAGTGGGAAGAACCAGATCAGATGCTTTTAGAATTAATTGTAGTTAAACAGTTTACTTAACAAAAATGGATATAGCCCTATGTCACAACCCCACTCAGCAGGTCAGGCCCTCTGCTCCCACAGTGCCAACCTCCGAGCGCAGTATTGTGAACAGTTAACAGAACAGGATAACCCTCCTGTCTGTTTTGTGGGTTTGAATCAAACTTTGGTCTCAAGTTCTGGAGGGTTTCAAACTGTGAACCTCTTGCCAGCATACCCAATGTACAGGCTCAGATAATTCTGCTCTTTGGGGGGGGCAGATATATTTTGCCTATGGGCACCAGCCAGGCGTACAAAATGAATCCTTAAAACTCTGTTGAAGACCTCAGAATAAACTCTTACCTTTTCCCAGTTTGGTAAAACCAGTAAGCTTTGTACAGTGTCAGCTTTAACCACATATGCTTCCCTTGTCAAAGAAAGAATTTCAAAGGCACACCAGGTATTCTCTAAAACAGAGGTTTACTTAAAATAGATAAAAATGTAAAATGTAAAATGCAGAACCATATATCACAAAACATACAATCTTTTAAAACAATAAGGTTTAAAAAGTGCAAATTCCTACCAATAATACACTTAGACCTGTCTACCTAACGTATTCTTATCTTCTTATAGTGTTATAGATGTTTTGTTTTTCAGAGTCCAAACATGTGTATCTGTAAAGGTCTGTTACAGCATAATTAAAACACTGTCTTGACCCTGTCTTCTCCGTGATCTCACCCAGCTCCTTCTCTGTTTATTAAAAATGATATAATCAGGATGTCTTGTGTCAGGTGGTAAATTAATAGGTGACATCAGCAGAAAAAACTTGTTTCCCCATATGACTTCCCAATTAAGTCTGCAATTTTCCAAGTCCTTTCTTTCATCCATGAGCAGCATCCTCTCTCAAGGACATCAAAGGACCTTTTATGACTTCGCACCCCCATGGCATAACCTGTATCCTTCCTCTAAACACCATAAAAGTTTATGATTTCTAGCCTAGCAGCTGGCAGCTACAATTAAGCTAGATAAACAGGAGATCTTTAATTTAGGTCTCTTCTACAATGTAATTATCTCCCGGCTTTTATCTTTTAGCTGTAACAGCATGTCTTATGAAAGACACTCAATACCGCATTTTTATATTACAAAAATCATAGATTAATCAGAACCAGCTGTACAAGCGTCACACCCTACAGTTATGCAAAAGGGGTAAATTCATTCTACCAAATGACATTGCATTTACACGAACAGCATATTTATACAGTTACAGTCTAGGATGGTTTTCTGATAATAGCTCTTAACCGTGAAGTAGAGACAACCAGCGTTATATATCTATATTTGGAAAACACCATCTATATACACAGAAGTAAGTTGGTTTTTAACAAAAGATCCCCAATTGACGTCTACATGACTCTATCATGCTGACTCAGCAAAAGGTGCAGATGGTCTGTTTAGCCTTAGGATTAATGGATCATAAAATGCATCTTCAGTCAAACATATCTTAAGCCAGTCTCAACTGAACAAAATGGGCCAGATTCAGCAAAGATGGCTCTCAATAAATGGAACAAAATCAGTGGTCTTTAATTATATGGAAGCCACAGTCCAACTTTTTACAGAGGAGTTTTATTAGATGGGAACTATGCAGTTTATGGTAAAATGGCTTAATTGGATGGGGTAGGCAAATTCCAAACATGTTAAACTTGCTTCCTGAGTCCAGGTAAAGAAATTCTAAAGGTCAGATCCAGTTAATTTACCCTGGACACTACAGATACCTTTTATTCTTTTTACTAAAATAAATAAAAAAACATGTCAGCAAACCCCTTTATTGGTTTAAAGCTGTTGCTTTAATCCAACAGTAGGCATGGTTATTCCAAAATGAATCCATATAATGAACTCCTCCTGTAAAGGTTTTTAATGGTACAAACACACACACACACACACACACACACACACACTTTTAGCATGTTAAATATGATCAAAATAATCTGATAAAATGAGTGGCAAACATTGTGGGGAGTTTTATCTAACTTTTTTGTTGCCACCATGTATACTAACTTTCCTGACAGTGTCTCTTAAATAAGCAGCTCCAGAAATCAGTTCTCATAGTCAGCCTAAACTAAGAATGTGTGGTGCAATATAACAAGGTTTAAATTAAAGCATAATTTTACATATAAAATAAGGTTTCTAATCTATAGAAAGTAATATTTAAACATGAAAGCATCATATTAGCTAAGCCACACACCTCCCCCCAGTCCTGAGAGGCGTTTTAATACCACATCAGATCCTAACTTTTATTTAATGTACTGGAGAATGGTTTTAAGTGTAACATGTTTACTTTTTTAAGTGGTCGCTGTCCTACGTGATAAAATGGTTAGAGATGGGAATGTGTGGACGATCTCCATAACATATTTTTATACCAGATTAACGTTAATTTTAAAATATTTTTTCAGCTAACATGTATTTTTGTTTCTATTGGCCAAGACACTCCTCCTCCTCCCACCACACCCCCCCAAGTATTTAAATGCAATGATTACTAATCAGTGAGTGTTCTAGACCATCACTGGTCTATGTTACACAGCAGTTCTTGGTTTCTGCCCTGCTTGGGGTGTGTTCAGACTACCCTTTGTACCTCATAAAAGTCAACGCATTAGCTCACAATAGCCTGTTTACAGCTAGTGAACCAGAGGTTGGTAAGACTTTTGAATAGTTTCAACTTTTTAAAAACTGTGGTGGCATAGACTTTAAAATGGCTAATTTGTTTGCAAAAACAATTTTCTCAGATTAGCTTTCACAAACTTGTTTTCAAATCAAAAGGATCACAAGGAGATGGTGGCGAGTGCACTTTATTCTATTGTTTTTAATAGTTTAAGTGGATAAAATGAAGCCTATTAAACAATAACCTAACTTTATAATGTAGATTTGCTGGTCTTGTCTAGATGAAGCAATCGTCCAGCAGTGCCTCATACAGCTTTACACAGTATGCCAAATTAAGTTTATCAAAAATGTTATTAGCATTTTTTTATTTATTTTTATTTATTTATTGAGGTCTAGGAGAAACACCTTTGATCGGATGCTCTTTTGTAGGTTCCACGTCAGTTTACATAATATAGAGTAGATACTGTACAAAACTATGCATTAATAGTCATGGTACTAAACAAAAACAATGCTTTTACAGTGAAGGTACAGTTATTTACAGGTGGGTTACACATTTAGACACAGCTATGGCATTGTACAATGGATGCCTGTGTCAGTGAGTTAGACACACTTGGGGCGAAAAGAAACAATGAGTATAACAGTCACAGCTATGGCATTGTACAATATATGTCTGCATAAGTGGGTTAGAACAGACTTAGGTGAGATTGGAGACAGTGAAGATAACAGACAAAGCTGAACATAGAGAAGGGCAAGGGGGAGAGTGGGGGGAAGGGGGTGTCCTGTGGGAAGGGGAGGTGGGCAGACAGGGGGAACCATTGGAGTGCTGGGTAGGTAGGTAGGTGCCCCTTGGGACTAGAGGTACCATTAAGTGCTACAGTTTTGGGTAGTCCAGTCATAGGTAAATTGTGCATGCCATTAAGGTTGGCCGAAGCAGACCAAGCATTTGAATGTTATAATTGTGTGTATATGGGGGGCAGTTTCATAGTCATGTTTTTTTGCCAGTGCTGCATACACATGGGGTGATGTATAGTAATTTATTTAGTTTTAAATGTTTTGCTGATATTGTACAGAGAATCATAGTCAGGGCCCCTGGTGTTCTGCGGCAGAATTTTCTGATTTCTGCAGTAGGGCTCCTTGACTTCTGCGGCAGCATTTTCTGATTTCTGCGGCATGATTTATTCATTTCTCTGGCAGAATGCAGTCCTGTCATTGGCTAAATATGATGTGATATCATCAATGACATCATATGCTGAGTAGAGAGAAGGGGCTTCAGGATAAACAAGGTGGGAAAGAAAGCCTGACACTATGGAAAAACAGTATATTTATATGAAAATTCACCAAAAACAATGAATTCTGCGGCACTATATATATTCTGCGGCATGATGCAAATTCTGCAGCAAATTCCGCAACCGCAGAACCGCAGAATTCCAGGGGCCTTGATCATAGTCTAATTTGCAGATATGAACAGTACTAGCAATAAGAAAAATATGTTATGCTGTACCTTTTGTGCATTTATAACTGTCACTGTATACTGTGAGACAGGGTTCTAAACCTCTAGCAAACTGGTTTATTAAAGGCCTGAACTTTGTAGAAAGATGTTTTAAAATTTGGCAGCTAAAACATAAAAAGCTGCCAAAGTCAGTTATTTAATATGAAAAACTTTAAAAAACAAATTAACAACGGTATATAATTAGTGATCACTTATAAACTGTTTTTATTTTTTTGTAATAGAAACAGAGCAACCAGGATCTTCATGCAAAACTATACCGCTAATGAACAAGGACCAAAAAGCAGGTATGCTGCAGTTAAATTAACCAAATCTTTTGTACTACACTAACAGAAGTGTTTGCAGTTTTTTATATTGCAGGTTAATAATGGGCAGATGTGTTGAAGACTATAAATTAGCTGCTGTGTGTTTCTTGTTTTTGAATTTTGTATGCTTTCTTTTAAGAAAAATTATACTATATAGCCATATGTTTTTACAACATAAATTAAGAAGTTCTGGTGTAGCAATGTTACTCTCCCCGACTACTTCCCCCTTCCTGTTTTTATAGTTTTAAATTCAGGGTGGTTCAATGCAACAAATTATTTAAAGGAAAGCTGTCGAAAACAGGGGCTCCTGCCCCCAAAAAGCTCCCCCCATTTAGCTTTTTACAGTAAGAGCGGCATTTTTCTCATTCTGCAACTTACTGTATTTTAATTCCAAAAAGTCCAAGATCTGAAAGTATGGCAGACACAGGGGAGGCTCCATTTGCTGAAAAGGTGTGGTGCCATGCCGCTCACTTCAATACTTTTTTATTGAAGTGAGTGGTGCATTGCCACACCTTTACAGCAAATGGAGCCTACCCTGCATCTGCCATACTTCTGGGTCTCGGGATTAAAATATAGCAATATGCGGAGCGAGAAGAACTGCACTCTTACTGTAAAAAGCTAAACTGAGTGGTAAGCTTTTTGGGGTGGGAACCCCTGTTTTCAACAGCTTTCCTTTAATATACTGACATTTTGCATATTTTTATTGAGAGTACCAATCAACTAAAACAGATCAAAGTGCAATAAGGAAAATATATATCCGACATGAAATGTACCTAATATATAATCAGACTGCAAAAAGACAGCACTATTATAAAGCAATATGCATTACAGGGTCCATATATTTATGTTTTATATTTAATGTTTCCCAGATGATGTCGATTTTAAGCCTCTAGAAGCAGTATTTCCAAAGCATGTAAGAGGCCACAACACACATTCAAGGTTATCCAGACAGAAAAGGAGTCTTCTTGACAAGACAAAACCACCACTACCTTTAGTGCCTGCACCCATAACAGCAAACAAAAGGGGTGAGGGCTGTGTGAAAATTTCTTCAGCCCTACCCCATGAATCTTTATGGACAGACCAACCACCCCCAACAAAAAGAAGTGAAAAACGTGAGCACCATTGCCATATAGGTGTTGGGGGTAAGCGTTGTTGCAGACATAACAATAAGCAAACACAAACACCTGTAGCATTAGCCAGTGCCCCTGATAGTGTATCTGCAGAGCTGTCACACATTAAATCACCTGCTGTGTGTGTGAGTAAAGCTAACCCTGTAATTACAGCTGAAACTTTGACACCCCAAAAAGTGTCACCACATGAGCGAAACTCAACCAGTGGTACCCTTGTATATACATATAGTTATAATTTAACATTTTGCATACCTGTGGTTGTTTCTTCACATGTGACGCTGCCATCTGATTGCAAACTATCATTTGAAATTTTTAATAACACATTTAAGGGGGTCAGCTTCACAGAAACAAAGTCATCATAATACGAGATTTAAAACTGTGTATATATAAAGTTTGGCTGTTGTTTATATACCAGAAATGGTGGGCACTTGAAAACTAATTAAAAATTAGTCTGTAGTGGTGCAAATATTTCTACTGTACAAAATAACTGTAACAAATTGATTGATAAAATTATACAATGTGGGCGGGTCATTAGAAGCACTAGGTATCATACAGTGAATCAGTATATTAGGTGTAGAATTAGAAAGGCTAAAAGAATATTGGCTACTCTTAACAGAATGCAGCAGCGTCATGCACCCCTGCGCAAACATGGGGTACCACCACATAACCACGTGGTATCTGGGTCTGCCACACCATGCTGTGTGTGTGTGTGACTGTTGCGTGAGTTCCCCATTTCAGCAATCTCCTGAGTGTCAAAGTAGCGAATGTGAAACTGAGTGTTGTATGTGTGAACAATGTCAGTGGGGACAATGTGATCATTGTGATGTGCATACAGATCTGACAGACAGTGAATATTGTATGAGTCCTGCACAAAGTAACAACCCTGAAGACATGCAGATAGGGGGTGGTGCCACACCAAGCCATGAAGAAGACATTTGTATTCAGGAGGGTCAGCATTTAATGGAAAATGGTCTAGTGGAGCCTGTCTATTTAGAATTAATAAATGAATATGAAGTATCCAGAAATAATTTCAATGGTGTTGAGAATCATCGGCAGTTTCACTTTGCCAATCTAGACAGTATAACATCCATAGATCAATACTATTCTGCAATCCATACAGCTTTCCAGCAGTTGTTGGAAAGAATAAGGCCTACTGTACTTTGGGCAGTAATGATTTTGTACCGCTACACTTGGATTGTGATAGTTCAAATGACCCTGTGTTTTCATTACATAGAAACCCCCAAGAGTTAAATGCTGATGAATTTTTAGAGCATACTGCAAATTTATTAAACAGCAAGGTGGAAGTGTGTGCTAATGAGACTTTAATGTTAGTAGTCACTGTTGTGAGAAATGTGCATGGGGGAGCTTCCAGAGATGTTAGAAGTGTTTTATCAAGCCATATTGTCAAACAGAAAGCAAGGCATCTAGTTAATTTAGTGAATCAAAATAATGCATTATGCTTCTCCAGGAGCTTAGTGGCTTTGTTAAACCCACAGCTAGATGACCAACAGATATTAGCAAAAGCAAGAGATTTACAGAGCAGGGTAGGGCTGTCAGAGCAAATAATGGTATATTTGAGCCATATACATCTATTTGAGGCAGAGCTAGATGTGACCATCTTTGTTTTTTTTGTGAACAAAGCTGGTGCATGGCAGAGGTTTGTTGCATGTCCTAATAAATGGGCAAATTCTGTATTCATCCTGTTACATCGCTACTCCTACCTCGTATCTGACAATATCCCTTAGATTGCTCTCTTTTCTGCCCCGTAGTATTGTTCGGTTACCCAATAGGGTAATGGAAATGTGTACCTCTTTTTTGTGTTTTGTATAACTTAATTATTATAACACTGTATGAAATAGGTGCAATTATTGTATCTTAAGTCTTGTATGTCTTGCTTATATTCTCTGTCTCCTGCCTGTAACTGAGTTTTAGACGTAGAGCCTTTGCAAAAGAGTCCCTGACTCAAAGGGTTGTAATTCCTAAACATGAATAAATAAATAAAATAAATACATAAAAACCATTATTATGGTATTAAAATTCTCAGTTATTTTTGGGGCCAGAAATGTATGTGAGCATTGTCACACCCTTTTTTGCACACAAAAGGTTCACACACATGCGCTAACATGTGCTATGCATGCAGATCATTTGGCTGTAGTAAAGTATAAAGTGAGGTGGTACAGTGCACTGATTGTTGTAAATACTGTAGCTTGGCAGCCTATGGAACATGCTTCCAGCTGCAGTCTGGGAGGCCCCCTCGATTGGTGTTTTTAAGCAGAGGCTTAAGTCCCACCTTTTCTGCCAGGCTTTCAGGGATTAAGCCATCTCCCCACTACCTTGTCCTTAGCAAATTGTATATTTCATATTTTATATTTTTGCTATTAAGAATGTTGTTTTAAATATGCTATTACTAAAATATGTTATCTTTGTATTCTGTATCCTGTTTTTATTATTATATATTTTTTATTGTGTACGGTGCCCAGAGCCTCCGGGATTGGGTGCCTTATAAATAAATTTGCCTTGCCTTGCCTTACAGACAGCGTAAACTGGTTTACCCAAATTGTCATTCATCTAAATTGTACGCATCATGCGGAAAACCTCAGGGTGAGCACCATATTTGTTTTCAGCTGAAGTGCCATAACTCTTACAGCTGTACACCCTTTTGAAACTTGCTTATGCTACATCCAGCCCTTAAAGTCACCACCTTGTTCAGCTAGATATATATTTTATGATTTTAAATGTATGCAAGATGTCAGCCCCCCGTGACTCTAAACATATACCAAATTATATCTACGCCCTTGAAAGAGGTCAAAAGTGGGAGTTTGAAGGCACTGATTGTGTTGAGCAATTGTAAAAAAGTTTGTCCAAAAAAGGTTTCCGGGGTACATTTTCATAGTTCACAGTTCAAAGGGGTATGACGACCACTTCATCTTAAACCAGCAACAATGGAAGTGGAGTTATTGACTTAGGGAAGTAACTTGAAGTCCATAACTGTAACATGGTTAAATATCCAATTTATACATACAGTAGCTTACATTTCCTTCCAATGAGGCTCACAGCAACACCACAGGCTATAGGTTTTGAGGGAGTAAAAGGCTTTGTTCTGCACTTTTTTAACAAACTGGAAAATTGGAATTATGTAGGGCCTATACTGGATCAGAAAAGATTACAGTGTAGACTACATGATGGCTGATGAAAAAAGAGTTTTTGGAGTGGTATGAAATGCATAAAGATGGTGTATTTGACTTTAAAAAAGAATGACATCATTACTGTAAGTCAGATATGGAGATTTTAAAGCAGGCCTGTGAAATGTTTCAAGATGGTGTTGAGCAGATGTTTCAAGATGATGCAGAAGAAAGGGGCCAAATTGACCCCTTTCAGTACATCATTATAGCATCAGTTTGCATGGCCATGTTTCAGTTTAAATTTTGAGTCAGTTCCCATAGGGATTATACCCGCTGACAACTGTCACCGCCAGTGCAAGTGTTACTCCACACCAGTCATACAGTGGTTGATGTACATCAGCAAGCAAGAAAACATCGCCATACATCATACAAAGGTTGTCTACAACAAAAGGGTTTTAATTGAGGATTTTAAAACACTGCCTTATGGTTTCTGACCATGGTATGGATATACTGTACGCTTGGAGCACCCACTTTCTTGTATTTTGGCAGGGCCATCAAACTCTGGAAAAAGCTAGTTTATTAAAAGCATGCTGGATGCAGGTCTCAATGCTTTAACCAAATTTCCAGAAAATATTATCTGATGTTATAGTTGCTGGCAACCAGGGAGATCACGTGATGCAGGGTTCCTGGTAGCAGCACTGATTAGGAGCTCCCGCTGCCTCGCACCTATCTCGCCTTCTTTTATAGCCTGATTAATATAGTGGCTATCTGAAAAATAAGTTAGTATGATATTTTTTGTTGCTGAGTCGGAATTGGGTCGGTTTTGTGCCTGGCAGTCGATTTTCTGCTGTCTATGGAGGCCGATATGAAGCAGGCCTTGCCCAGGCATACTCCACCAGCCTCTCCAGAAAAAAGGCCCAAGAAGCAACAGGCCCAAGGTGCAGGTTCGTAAAAACCGTCTTCTTCATCTATAGCAGTCACTCCATTACCGGAGGATCACTTTCTTCAAGAAATGCTCCTATTTAAGGAATCGCTTAACGATATTTCGACTGAGCTGAAATCTCTTCGTTCGTACTTAACAGATTTGGCACAGCGGGTGGGAGATACGGAGGCCCGAGCAGTCTCACTGGAAAAGTGGAAAGAAAAGACTGATCCTGAGCTATCTCAGTTATGGCAACAGATTGCCAAACTTCACCTGAAGACTGAAGATTTGGAGGGCAGGAGCCGACTAAATAATGTTTCTCGGTTTGCCCGAAGCAGAGGAAGGTTTCAATGTTATCCTATTCATGCAGAAGCTCCTGCAGAAACTGGTTGGCCCTTCCCCTCTTAACCCTAGTTACCAAATCGAAAGGGCTTATCATTCACTAAGACCACGGCCTCCTCCAGAGTCCCCACCTTGACCCATTATTGTGAAGTTTCTAAGTTACTTAGAAAGACAGCATGTCCTTAGCAAGGCCAAGGACTTACAGAAAGTGGCATGGGAGTTGGCTACCCTTAGGCTCACTCAAGACCTACCCCGAGAGACTAGCCTGAAGCGGGCGGCATATCACTCGCTAGTCAGCACATTAATATCTGCTGGAATTCCCTTTAGGATGCAGTACCCGGCAAAATTAAGAGTTTCTGTGCAAGGCTCCTGGCTGTCCTACGAGTCTCCTGAGCAGGCCTCCTCGGAGTTAACCATATGGCTACCGGACCTTTTCAAAAAATGACTGATTTGTTACACTGTTTACTTCTCTTAATTCTGGTTTAAATATGAAATTCTGGTTACAAATGGGTTATTGTACCTGATGACAGATGGGGGTTGTTGTCTTTGTGAGCGCTGGAGAGATCTCGGAGTTTGGGTCGGATAGGCCCTATAGGGTTTCGGTTTTCACAAGGAATCTTGGTTCATAGGTGTGGTTTCCCTGGAAAGGATGAACTGATGCCCGTTTAGTTCCCTCCCTTAAACCTTTCCCCAAGTTAACGTGGTGTTAATCCCTGACAGAGGTTCGAGTTAGGAGGTACTAGTGTCTGGTTTTTGATATTGGTCGTATATGTTGCTTGCCAGTTTCTCAAATGCTTTTGCTTCTTTTGGGAATGCTTCTATGTGTTCCAGGTTGGGGGTTATTTAGCATTGTAGTGATCCGGGGGGTGAGGGGCCGCTTGTTGAGCAGAGCAGGTTGGATTGGGATTGGGGTTTTCAGTGGGGCTCTTAGGAGCTTGGTTTTGCATTGGCTGGGGATTTAGCTGTCGAGTTTGGCAGGAATCTGTGAAGAAGAATTTTTCTATGTACCTCCTTGCTGTGATCTTGTTTGGAGTGGGGAGCTGAGTTTTGGTCCTTTCTATGGGGAGTTTGTTTTCTTGTAGCGCCATGAGCGCGTGAGAGTTCAGTTCCTGCTGGGTAGGCAGGGTTAAAGTGCCTCCCTGACAGGGTTTTGGTTTATTATAGGGGGTTTCCCCCTAAGAGGGATTTGTTAGGGCTAATGGAGGGGGGGCTCCCCTTGTTTTCTAGATGGGTTTGGAGTTGTATTGCAAGGAGCCTGGTTGGTTACCAGGTTGTATGTGAGGGAAGGGTTTGTCTGTCTGATATTGAGTGGATAATGTTGTTTGTAAGGGCAAGGTCTAGATTAGCTTATTGTTTTGTTTATGGTTTCAGGTTGTACCTTTGGGTTGGGGAAGCTAAGTGCTTTTGGTGGGATTGGTCTAGATAGCTCAGTTTAAATGAGTTGATTTGGGTTTCCCTTCAGTTGGTCATTCAGAGCACTTCCTGGGGGGATTTACTGGGAGGGGAGGGCGGCTTGGAGAGTGGAGGTGTAGGTGCTCTCTGGAGTCACTCGTATAGTAGGTGCCCATTCCAGTTATCTCATTTTTAGGTTAGGGTATTTTATGGTTGAGTTCATTTCTAGCTAAGGTTGCACTGGCTGCCTCAGTTTATAGGGAAGGGGAATGGGGGTGTAGGAGCTCCGGTCAGAGTAAGGCCGGGCTAGCTGCATAGCATACTAGTTAAAGGTGGGAGGGTGTCTGGGTTCCCCCTTGCTGATTGGTTTTTATTATTAGTTACTTGTCTGGGTTGTGGTTCTGGGTTAATGGCAGGGTTTCTTTGGTATGAACAAGATCTTTTTATTGGTCTGTTTGTGGCACGGGGGAGCTCAACTTTGCTATGGGTGGGTGGGGAGTTACTGTTTTGACTTTTTTCAGATTCTTTATTTTGGTGGGTTTGGGGTATTGTAAATAGTTTTTGGTTTGTTTGAGGGAAAGAGGTGTCTGGTTTCCTGGTTTACTACTACTTGTTGGCTTTATCTTATCAAAGTTTTCAGTTGGGGTTTCTAGGTAATGGGTGGGTGGGGTGGATGTTTTAGGTTTTGGGTTGCTATTAGGTTTTTCTAACAAGTTAAATTAAAAGGGTTTTGTTTTCAAGTCAATTAAATTTGGAGCTATACTATTTAGGGGCTACATATTATTAGATTTTATATATAATGAAGATGTTAATGGGGAAGGATGCTGGGGTGGGTAGGAGTGTGCCATAGGGGTTTAGTTTACTTGCTGTTGGGATTACTTTCCAAGTGGTTTTACAGGACCAAATATGGCTTATAGTTCTGTGAAAGTTCTGTCATGGAACATCAGAGGAGCTAGGGACACTATGAAATGATATCAGATCCTTAAACATGTTACCCTCTTGAATGCGGGTATCATTTTGCTTCAAGAAACACATTTGTTTAGTTCAGAAGCACTCAAGCTATGTAGGCAAGGATTCTCTCAGGTGTTCTCGGCTGGGGATTCCTCTTCGAGTCGGGGAGTAGCCATATTGATCAGGAGGGATATTGAGTTTCAAGCGGACTTGGTCTGTTCTGATCCTAGAGGTAGATACGTACTGGTTAAGGGGATGCTGAACAATATGGTTGTTTTGGGATCGGTATATGGTCCGCCAGGAGGGGATCCAGATTTTTTAATGGAGTTGGCTAGTAAAATTGCTTCGTTTCTACCCTCTCCTGTGATACTCGGGGGTGATTGGAATATTCCACCAACTCAGGATCTGGATAGGATGTATAGGCCTCTGAAACCCTTTTCATCTTCTCAGAATGCGCTGAAGGACCTAATGTCCATGTTGGGTTTGTGTGATCCATGGCGAATGTTGAACCCTTCACGGCAACTTTATACGTTCTATTCGGGTATCCATCAGTCATGGTCAAGGACTGACTACTTCCTAATCAGTTGTTCCCTTATCCAGGGTCTTTATCAATCCAGTATTGAGCCCATAGTTATTTCGGACCATTAAGTTGTTTGGATAGTTATCTCTCTGGATTTAAAGACTTAGTATGATATGGTCTGGAAGCTCAATACTCAGATTTTAAAAGATGACAACTCGGTTTCTCGAATCAGAATTGTAATTTCCAATTTCTTAGAACATAATGACAATCTTAGTATCAGGGTTGACCTTCTTTGGTGTTCCTTAAAGTGTTATCTTCGGGGAATTTGTTAAAATTGCTTCTGGGAGGAAGAAAAAGAGGGAGGCTAGAGCCTTAGCCTTGTTAGCTCAGATAAAGGATAAAGAGAATTCCTTGATCACTAATACTTTTTTAACTACTTTAGAAGAGCTGATGGCGTTGCAAAATGAGTACGCAGATTTGATTAAGGAGAAGGCGGAATACGCTCTTCTCAAGACAAGGGCCAAATATGTTGATCAGGGTGAAAAAGCTGGCAAGATGCTTGCTCTGCATTTACGTCAATTGGAGAGTTCCCGTCTAATCAGCTCTGTGCAAGCTACAGATGGCTCTATTAAAACCGAACCACGAGAGGTTGCCCAGGTATTTGAGTCCTTTTATAAAATATTATATGGTAATCGCCCTTCCCTTGCATTGGGTCAGGATATGGAGGCCTTTCTTGACTCTTTGGATCTCCCTGTCTTGGATGCTACGTCCCAGGCCTGCTTGCTATCCCCCATAACTGTTGAAGAAATAGTAAGGGCTGTTAACAGTCTCGCACCGGACAAGTCACCCGGACCAGATGGGTTCCCTTTGAATTTCTACAAAATATTCGCTCAGGAGTTAGCCCCTATCTTGCTCAGACTGTATAACTACATGTTCTTGGCAGACACACTTGATTCATCTCTTTTGGAGGCAACAATTGTGCTTTTACTCAAGCCAAATAAGCCTCCTCTTGATCCAGCTAGTTATCGTCTGATCTCTCTCTCTCTTAAATTGTGACACTAAGATATTAGCTAAGGTACTTTCTTCCTGAATTAAGATGTTGTGGAAGCCACTTTTAAGTCAGGAACAGGTAGGATTTGTATCTTGTCATTCTTCTGTTGATCATTTAAGAACTCTCACACATGTTTTTCACAGGGCCTGTTTTTCTCAGTCTTCAATGGCTTTAATTTCTCTTGATGCTGAGAAGGCCTTTGATAGGGTGCATTGGGATTTTTTGTGGTTACTTTGAAGAAGTTAGGTTTTCCTCTTCCCTTCATTGCAATGATTCAGGCATTGTATTCTTCTCCCTTGGCTAGGATTTATTGTAATGGGATTTTCTCAGCTAGATTTCCATTATTTACTGGTACGTGGCAAGGGTATCCACTCTCACCTTTTTTGTTTAATCTGTATCTTGAACCCCTTCTCCGTCAGTTGAAGCTTTGTCCTCAGATTAAAAGGATCCCGGTTGATAACCAGTCCTTAAAATTGTCAGCGTATGCGGATGATATCCTTCTTCATTTGGACCAACTGGCATTATCTTTGGAGTATGTGTTAAAGATTATTAGTCAGTTCGGTACGTTATCTAATTATAAATTGAATATATCCAAGACGAAGATTTTTCCGCTCAATAGTCATATGAGGAAAATAGATTTTGCTCATTTAGGTGTCAAATGGTCTCCTCGTGCAATTAAGTATCTTGGTGTTTACTTAACTAGGGATCCTGTCTCTACTAGGAAACTCAATTTGGAGGATTTAATGGGAACCATTCAGCAGGATCTTCAAAGATGGCAAAAGTTACCTTTATCGTTATGGGCACGGATTAATGTGATTAAGATGAACATTTTGCCTTGTCTTTTTTATCCTATAAACCTGCTAAATTTGTGGCTGCCGATATCTTTCTTTAAGTGGTTGCATGCGTTGGTTTCTGGGTTCATATGGAGCGGTAAGCATCCTCACCAAGCTTATAGTAAACTTAGTCTACACAAAAACATGGGAGGCCTCCCCCTTCCTAACTTTTTATTTTATTATTGGGCTAGCCATTTAGCTAAGATGGGGAGGTGGTGTTGACATCAGGAGTCAGACTATATCCCCATTTGACTCCAATTAGAGAACAGCCTTCTCAGTGCTAATCTTGTTAACCCTTCCATGGTTTTTTACTTGGGTAAAAACTCTCTGCCTGAGGCGCTACGTGAATCGGTTATTGCCAGTTCGCTCAAAGTTTTCTCTCAATGTTGAGCATATTTTAAGATTTTCCTTCAATCTGATATGGATCAGCTGATACTGATAAATCTTAACATTAGAATAGGCGGCTTATGGCTCTCGAATAGTTGGCTCCCCCAGTTGACTGGGATGAGAGTGAGAGACCTATTTTCTTTGGATAACTTGCTTTCTTCTCCCGAAATTCTTGGTAAATTTGGTATTCCGCAGAATCAGATATTTAAGGTTTTTCAGTTAAGACATCTTATAGGGGCTCTTTTCGGTTTCAGTCCTAAAATATCAGGGACCAATGCTTTTCTGGCTCAAATATTGGATTTTGCTTTGAAGCCACATGGTGTATCTACCATATATTCCCTCCTGATTAATATGGCTGGTTCTAGTCCCCTTGTTGGTTCCACTACTTGGAATGCCTTACTCCTGGACGTATGCTTAGACTGGGCACAGATCTGGAAGGATCTGTATATATATATATATATCACTCTCAGGATAGATTTAGGCTCACTCAATACCATATTTTGAATAATATGTATTACACTCCGATTAGATTGGTCAAAATTGGCAGATTGCTTAACTCTAAATGTACTCACTATGGTAAAATGGAAGGCAATTCGGTGCATATATATTCTGGTATTGTGAAAAGGTTTCCCCAGTTTGGCAACAAATTTGCTCTAAATTGGATCCTCTCTTGGGATTGGATGACCTGTTCACAATTGAAATCTGTCTGATGGGTATCTATTCTGGTATTCCAGTCAAAGAGCGCAGGTTTCACATGGCACTGATATCAATTATTGTTAAAAAATTAGTCCTAAAACATTGGATGGATCAGTTAACCATTTCCTATAGTGAATGGTTAAATGATATTTCAGTATTTTTCAGAATGGAGTGTCTGATTGTGGGTCTCCGTAATAATATGACTGGTTTTAACAGGAAATGGGGTAAACTTTATGCATTATATTTATCTTAAGGAAGGGGTAAATTGGTATGAATTGGGTATTCAGGTAATGTTTTAATTTGGACTGTCCCTCTCTCCTCTGTTACCTATTGTTTGGCACACTCCTGGGGATGGGGTGGGTTGGGGTTGGGGTGGGGAGGGGGCTACATGACTTCCTTTTGAAGGTGGATGTACTTTTGTTCATATATGTATTTGTTTTTTAAGTCTGGATGGTTCCCCTTGGTTGGGTGTAATTCATGATATATAATAAAATTTCTTAAATTTCAAAAAAAATAGTTGCTGGCAACCTTTGTATGCAGAATTATGTGGCAAATTGCCTCAGTTGAAATATATAGAGGGTATTCCCAGCACTCTACAAGATGACAAACTATTACCTCCCCAAAAAGTAAATCTTTTAGTAATAGATGACTTAATGGTAACAGCATCTGAAAATCGTGAAATTCAAAAATGTTTCACTCAGTACTGCCATCACAGAAATGTTAGTATCATGTATGTTGCACAAAATTTGTCTGTCCAGGGTAAAAAAGCCGGACCATAAATTTAAATGAAAATTATGTAGTATTATTTAAAAATCCCAGAGATAAGCTACAGGTTAGTACACTGGCTCACCAGATGTGTCCAGGAAAAATTTAATTTTTTGAAGAGGCCTTTGAGGATACAACTCACAAAGCCTATGGTTATCTTTTTGTCGACTTAAAAGCCTCAACACCTGAATCTTACTGCTTAAGGTCTGGCTTGTTTTCCCCTGATTTACCTGTTGCATACACCATAAAAAAAAGAGCCACATGAAAATAAGAGATGTGTCAATTGTTCATTGTAGCCAGATGCACATAGTACTGAGACATGTCAGCACATCTGAAAAGAAACCTTGCATTGCTTAAGCTGCTGGTGAAGTGGCCACCACAGCAAAAAAAAGCTATACTCTGTTCAGCCTCTGATGATTTAATAGCAGCAATTGCTGAGGTGGCACTCAATGCTATTAAAGGGACTATATCTCTCACAGCTTACCAGATTAAAGATGATGAAGAGGAGACACAACATTATCAAACAAGCATTTGTCAATGCTGAATGTTTGCTTGCTGGTATTAGCATTGGAAATGCAGGAGGTAGACAGATGCAGAATAGGAATGGCAGTGAAGTATTGAACTTCACACCAACCCCAACTCCATCCTGTAGAGATGGACAGGCATTGGGGTAAGTGTTTGGGTCATCGCCCATGATGTTCATGCTATGTCACCTCATCCTATTCTGCAGACACCGACACATGTTGAGGTATGTCTTGGGGTGTTTGGCTTTACAGTCACCCCATTCCATAAGGACATATGCTGAAATGGGTACAGCATAGGAGAATGGGGTGAACTGTGGTGGGACCTAACAGACCAAGGTACACCTCGATGCCTGTCACTGGCTGGGAGGGCTGGGGGTGGGATGGCATGAGCAGTACAGTCGGCAATCCAAAGACACACCCCGATGCCTGTCAGTCTGTACAGGGTGGGATGTTATGGTTAGAAACCCTAATGTCCTGGGCGTTTGTTAGTATTTGAACTACAAATTTTCAACATGGTCTTTTTGTGACCCTACCTCATGAAAGCATGTGGAACCTCTTCTCATGAAGCGTGGCAGTGTTATTTTCTCAATGTGTCTCAAACTTTGGCTTCCAACAGCGACCGTGCCATTCTGTGCCACATGTACGAAAACACAGATCAGGCAGGATATGAAGAATGACAGCTGTACTATCCATAGGGAGGTGTGAAGAGATGGCAATGTTGAAAACCTGTAGTGGGAACAGTAAAAATGCTCACACTTCTGAGCATACGTGGAAACTGCGCAATGCATGTGCATAACATAGTCATTTTATGGACTTTCATCACCAAATTTTCAACATAGGCATTTTAGGACCTCTGATCATGAACAGTGTCACTGTGATTTTCTTAATGCATTCCAAACACTGATTTCCCACAGCGACCATGCTATTCTGCACCGGAAGTGCGAAAACACATTTCGGCCAGGATGTGAAAAATGACAGCTGTACTCTTCATAAGAAGGTGCAGAAAAATGGCAATGTTGAAAATCTGGAATGAAAATATTGCAAACTTGTGAAGTTACGAGAGTGCGTGGAACCTGCACAATGCACGCTCATAATACAGTCATTTTATGGACTTTTGTCACAAATTTTTCAACATAGACATTTTAGGACCTCTGCTTATGAACAGTGTCACTATGATTTTATTAATGTGTCCCAAACACTGATTTCCCACAGCGACCGCGCTATTCAGTGCTGGAACTGCAAAAACACATTTCGGCCAGGATGTGAAAATTCACAGCTGTACTGTTCATGAGGAGGTACATAAAATGGCAATGTTGAAAATCTGGAGTGAAAATATTGCAAATTGGTGAAGTTACAAGCATGCGTAGCAACTGCGCAACGCATGCTTGTAAAACAGTCATTTTTTTGATTTTTCCCACCAAATTTGCAACATAGACTTTTTGAGAGCCTACCTCATGAACACTGCACTGTCATTTCGTTAGTCAGTCCTGAAAGGTGATTCCATGTAGTGACCGTGAAATCACCTTTCGAGACTGATTAACCTCACGACAGTGGCTGAATTCATGAGGAGGGAGTCCAATAACCCCATGTTGAACATTTGGTGCCAAAATTCCCAAAAATGCCTGAGATATGCACCAAAGTTGAAAAAAACCTATTTATGCCATTATACAGCTCACCTGCATTTCCTCAGTTCGCGGTCGGCTTTGAAGAGTGCAGACGTGTTCCCGGTCCACCGAAGATCGTTGCGCCAGACTCCGGAGGTAAGTATGGTGTGAGGGGGGTTTGGGGAGGCAGGGTGTACAGTAGGTGGGCGTGGGTTGGGGAGGGGGCAGAGAGACCATGAGGGACCGTTTTCTTTTTTACAGGTTTAAAAAAAAAATTTCAGGACAGTTTTTTCTTTACTGGGGCATTAGGCACACTGGGGTGGGCTCCCAGCATGCCACCTGAATGTTCGAGGAGGCTGTAGCTGATGGGGGATTGGGCACTCCCATTGGCACATACAGAGTGCTTGGGGGGAACAAGAGCCAAGGGGATTGGGCACCCCTTGGCATAAACCAAACATTTTGGTGGGGGGGACCATTATGCCAATGGTGAGTGGGCTCCCCCATTGGCTAATACGAAGGGGTAAATGAAATAGCACGGGACTGGGCCCATGTCGGCAAAACAAATTTCTTGGGGCACATGATGCCGGTTGGGCACCACCTCGACACTGAGAGAATATTGTTTGTGAACATGGCGGCAGCAAGCCACCATGTTCACAAACAATATTAAAAAAGGCAACGTTCCACCTTGCAATGAATGGTCGCTCCCTCATTGCAGTGGAATGGCTGACGCTGCAATGACGAGGCGGCCCCTGATTGCTGCGGTGAAAATGTTACTACTTGGTGGCACTTTTGGAGACCAGTGTCATCAGGACACTGTGCCTCCATTGGTCAACCAGTGCCAAGCCCCCAAAGGTAGTGCCTCCGTTGGCTGCTACAGTGCCGTGCCTCCACAACCCGCTTCTCTCCTAAGTTGCCACATAATGTTTCTTACGCATGTGCACAAGCAAACATAAAAATTAAGTAACAGAAAGCTGTCTGTTAAACATAAAAAAAACTTGTAACACAGTCTGGGGATTTATAGGCACCTTGTTTAGTGTTGCTATACCCCTTTTAACCAGTCTTCCAACAAGCAGGTGAATAGACATGGATTATGCACAACAAATGTATTTAGTACCACAGCAACAGCTGGACTCACTAAGGGTCATTCACCCTCTGAAGAGCCACTGAGAAAGGTTGTGGAATGACAGCTGGATGCTGAAATGTGGGGTGTTCTTCAAAGGACCGACATCTCTGAATATGAGAAGGCTAAAGTATATGGGAGTGTGTTGCAACGCTACCTTACAGTTGTACACCAAGGTGAAAACGATGTAGCAAACTTGTCATTATCTTTGATGCTACATGAGCTAATGCAACCACAAGATAGCACAGCACAGCCACCTGGCACCAATGATATTTACAACGACATATTACAAGGTCTTTCTGTGCATGACAGAAAACACACTGAAATATTGTTAAACAAACTGGTGTTACAGACTGGAATGATTGTGGTGAATTTATATATCGTGGCATGCCTGTTGAAGGGTTTCATATGTATGATTTAGTCAAGACTGTTACTTCACCAAGGCACACATCTGATGCTAAAAACCTAGGTGGTGGGACCATTTCATCAGAGCTTTAGCAGAAATTAACACTCCTGAATCAGTGGTACTTAACATCCAAAACAGGTGTTTGATTCAGAATGTTAAGAACAACTACTCAAAGGTTCTGATAGGTGTTTCTACAACACCAATACCTGAAACCCACACACCATCAACTGTGGTCAAAATAAGAAAACCCCTTTTAAAAAAATGGCATGATTGATGGTGTAACATCTTGGATAGGGCACCACACATTTCTGGTAATAATGGGCCATATGTATGAAGGGTGTGAATGGGCTACATGCCGTGTAACTCTGGTGCATAGCCCACCCGCACCTGTGTGTACCCACTGCAGCATTCATGAAACATTTATGCCCTTCCCCATACCAGATCCCTGTCTGGCTGTGGAGCTTCACACGTGGGTGGGCCGGGGTCTCCATGGGGGGGGCCTTCCAGCACTCCGCACCATTCACAAATGTGCAGAGTGCCATATGCGGGGGCTGGCAGCTACATGTCTGGAGAGCAGCCATACTGGCTATGTGTCCCCTCCAGTTACTGCTGCTGGATCCACTGGTGCAGGCAGGGGGTCATCAGACCTCCACAGGATGGTGCCTCTGTAGTCAGGGGATGGTGATCGGGCTGGGGTGGATGACCAGAACATGCCCCTCTGGCAGCAGTACCAGCGCTCAATGCACCTCCACCAAGATGGCACCAGACCAGCACAAGAGATCCACTGGTGGACCCATGTTGGGCATCTGACTGGATGCCTGTCTGGGTCCGTGACTCTGCCCGTGCCTGCCCTGCATGGACATGCACACCGGGGGGGTGGTGGGGCTATGGACAGGTGGCCAGCATTTGTGAATGCTAGTACCAGTGCACCTGTCCACGGGGGTGCAGCTTAGCGGGTGAGGTACACGCATTGTGCATGTACCCTACACCTCTTCATAATTAGGGCCCATTGTTTTTTTGTACATTTTTCTTATAAATTATGTGCATGATGGCTTTGATTTTGTTGTCACATTGTAAAAATAAACAGACAGTCCGATGCATTGTACAAATGGTTGTATTTTATTGTCTCCTTACAATAAGAACATCTAATAATTATACACTATAAAAGTAAACTACATTTGTTAGCTACAACATACAGCATGCCTTATTTCTATATCTACCAGCAGTAATAGCACTGGTTATAATCATAGTGTGAAATTACTGACTGTGGACTAAAAGAAAAAGAAGGCTTTAACCTTTTAACAATTCTCCATTGATTGACAAATGCATAAACGTTTCAATCATTTGACATTAAATTATCAGAATGCATCCTAACTGCATCATTAAAGGTTGCACCTTTGTATCTATGATGAAGGAAAAATATATAATGATGGCCACAGGTCATAGACATTATATCTTGAACCTGTTTCGGGTTAAACAGTGTTTCTGTTACATTCTTCCAGAAAAACATCATTATTACTAGTGAAAACAAGCATTTGTCAATGCCGAATGTTGTCTCGCTGGCATTGGCTTTGGTAGCGCCGGAGTTAGAGACGTATAATAGGAATGGCAGTGAAGTATTGAAGTGATGCCAACCCCACCCTCACCCTGTAGAGACTGACAGGCATTGGGGTGTGCTTTTGGGTCATCAGCTGTAATGCTCATGCCATTGTACCTCACCCTACCCTGTAGACACTGACAAGTGTTGTGGTGTGCTTTGGGGTCTTTGGGTGTTATACTTAACCCATTCCATAAGGAAATACACTGAGGTGGGTGCAGTATAGGAGAATGGGGTGAACTTTGTGGCCGAACAGTGCAAGGCACACCACGATGCCTGTCACTGGCTGCAGGGTGGGGGTAGGGGTGGCATGGCATGAGCATTACATCTGATGATCCCAAGTCACACCCCTGATGCCTGTCAGTCTCTACAGGGTGTGGTGCGACAGTCGGAAACCCTAACACCATAGGCATGTGTTGGTATTTTCACTCCAAGTTTTCAACAAGCGCTTTTTGTGAGCCCACCTCATGAAAAGCAGCACAATCAGTTTGTTAGCCGAAAGGTGGTTTTGCACAGCGGCTATGCCATTTGCTGACACAGGGACAAAAACACATTTTGGGCAGGATGTAGAAAGTGACAACTGTATTGTTCATGAGGAGGTGTTAAAAAAATGGCAACGTTAAAAATCTGGAGCGAAAATATGAAAAATTGGTGAAGTCATGAGCATGCATAGAAACTGTGCAACACACGTCCGTAACCTAATTATTTTTGGGAGTTTGTTAGCCACATTTTTAACATAGGCATTTTGGGACCTCCCCTCATGAACAGTGGCACTGGAATTTTGTTAATCTGTCCCAAAAGTTGATTTCCCACAGCGACCACACCATTGTGCACCACAGGTGCGGAAACACATTTTGGGCAGGATGTGAAAAATGGCAGCTGTACTGTTCATAAGGGGGTGAGAAAAATGCCAGTGTTGAAAATCTGGCATGGAAATATTGCAAATTTGCGAAGTTACAAGGGTGCGTGGAAACTGCCCAATGCACGCTTGTAACACAGTCATTTTATGGACTTTCAGCACCAAATTTTCAACATAGGCATTTTAGGACCTCTGCTCATGAACAGTGTCACCGTCATTTCCTCAAACTGTCCCGAAAACTGATTTTGCACAGCGACCGCGCTATTCTGCATAAGATGCATGAAAACACATTTTGGCCAGGATATGTAAAATGACAGCTGTACTGTTCATCAAGTGGTATGGAAAAATGCCAATTGTGAAAATCTGGAGTAAAAATATTACAAATTCACGAAGTTATGAGCGTGTGTGGAAACAGTGCAACTCACACTCGTAAAACAGCCATTTTTGGGATTTTTTCACCAAATTTGCAACACAGGCTTTTTGAGAGCCCCCCTCATGAACAGTAGCACTGTTGTTTTGTTAATCGGTCCCGAAAGGTGATTCTGCGCAGTGACCACGAAATCATCTTTTGGGACTGAATAATGCCATGACAGTGACTGAATTCATGAGGAGGGGTCCCAATAACCCCATGTTGAAAATTTGGTGCAAAAATTCCAAAAAATGCCCGAGATATGCATCAAAGTTGAAAAAACCCTATTTATGCCATTATACAGCTTACTGGCATTTCTTCAGTTCGTTGTCAGCTTTGAAGAGTGCAGACGTGTTCCCGTCCACCAAGATCGTCACACCAGACTCGGAGGTAAGTGTGGGGTGAGGGGTTTGGGGAGGCAGGGTGCGCAGTGGGTGGGTGTGGGTTGTGGGAGGGGGCAGGGAGACCACAAGGGACCATTTTATTTTTTTACAGGTTACAAAAAAAAAATTGAGGAATGGTTTTTATTTTTCTGGGGATTTGGCACACTGGGGAGGGCTCCCAGCATGCCACATAAGTGTTTTGGGGGGATGCTGTAGCTGACAGGGGATTGGGCACCCCCGTCGGCACACAACGAAAGTGGGAGGGCAAGAGCTGAGGGGGATAGGGCACCCCCCTCGGCACATAACAAATGGGGGGGTGCAATGTGCTGACAGGGAGTGGGCTCCCCTATCAGCACATACATTGGGGCAGGGCATGCCAACAGTGGGATTGGGCACTCCTGAAGTTGGCATTACAGCAGGCAGTGTGCTGCCATATTAAATTTTTTTTCTCACCATGGAAAGCACGTCAGGACGTATGCTACGTATGATGAGCTTTGCTCACATTGCAGCGGACCTTCCCTTAGATGTGCTTGACACATTATGTATGCATGGTGTGGTGCCAGTATGCAGGCTTATTGGGGAACGAGGGACACACCTACTGATGTGGGCCCTGCATTCACCGAACAGTGACCGCGCCTCCAAATCTGCTACTACTGCAATATGTTGGCTGCACATGCATGAGCCAACATAAAAATGTGGAGTCTGAAGGAAAGCCATAAGAGTCAAAAAACTCCCCAGTAGTGTGGTCAGAAAGATAAATAGATAACCAATGTTCACCAGGTATAGACTGGGGTTGTGTATTCACTACTAAAGAGGCTGGCACACATGTTAGTCTCCCTGAAAGTAGTTGATCACTTGCAAAAAAAAACAAAAAACTGTCTCTGGTAAAAGAGTCTGCCTGGAGAAAGGCGTCCAGTTGTCAAGTGTTCATATTTAATTGAATTCAAACACAGCGTTTCGCCTTTGATTAATTTCTACCACATTATCAAAGACTGCATACACCAACATAGTCATAGTAGCTGGTAGAGGGTCAGCAAAATGTATTTCAGCTCTCAAATTGCCAGAGCAGATTAATGAATAATGGTCACCACAGCCTTGGTCAGGACTTAGGTCAAAAGCAAACAATGTGTACCTCTGACAAAACCTACACAGTCTATCAGCAGTGGATTGTCTTTCATATGTTTGCCAACAGCATGAGCCAGATTGATCTATTCTCTGATGGCATTACCATTTGTAAAGTTAAGTTGCAGTGGTTTAGCAGGAACTTGTTCACCATCTACATACCGAGCTTTAAAGTTAGTGTTAAAATGTTTAAAATTGAAAGGGTTTTTATTGTATACACCACTGAAAGCATCATTATTAACAAAGCGTATCACCAATAATTTTGGTATCTTCCCCAGAAACAGATTATCTTAGTTACACACACGGCTGCCCCCAGATGTACTAAACACTTTCATGCTAACATGATCAATAGGGTACTTTACATTAGCAGCCTGTAAAGCCTGAGCATGGCCGATACATACAGCTGGTGAAACTTTTACCCTTTTTATACAAGTAGATGCAAATTTAATTTGTAGTTTATAATCTTCATCTGCATCACCACTAATTAAACAAAATTCATTCTTGTTATGAGCAAGTTTAATTGTAGCATCCACGCCATTCAGGAGCAGCTTTTCCTGGAAGAAGAGGTCTGCATGAATTGGTCCAAGCAGTTCTACACTGCGACTCTCTGCTGTAAAAGTTGCATGCTTTTTAAAACCCTCATTGGGACCATTAAGAGTGGCATTCTCATGCTGCCCTGGTGTATCCTTATAAAATAATCCAGATGAAAATTGTGTAGACAGGGTGTCATCACTGTAATTAAGCAGTGACTCAATGATTGCTCTGTAGGGGTAGCAGTTATTATTCTGGCTAATCAGCCGGTCACCCACCACTACATCCTCCTGGCTAAAGATGGTTGCCAGGGGGTAGTTTATTAAACTTACTCTAGCTACATCATCAATGTTGCTACCATCAGCCTTAGTGATCTTGCACAAAAGGTATAACAAGGTGTTGTTTAGGTCGATGTAATCTTCACCGTTACCCGTCACATAAAATTCTAAGGGTGCATTATCACTTATAGCTGATGAGGGTGGGATTTCAACATACAGATTTTTTTCTCTATACTGGTTTGGGTTAGTGGTAACATGAAAAGGTTTAATTCTGACTTTCCACATTCTTGAGACATGCAGTGTACCAAAGCCATGGCTTAAAATAAGTCTCTGTGACTGTTAGTTTTACAAGGTTTTCTCTCTTTGTGCTTATGTGTCACAACTGTTTTTTTTCTTTTGAACAGGCTGCCCTTTAATAACACTTTTACTGGCCCCTGGTGAGACCATTCTCCTCTTGGTATTGGACCTCTTGTAAATAGCAATTCCTGCCCCATCTTGCTGTTGTCCCGGATCTGGAGTCATGAAGGAACTCACAACATTTCCCATGACATCTTTTACAATATTTTTAGCAGCTGTTTTAAGGTGTGGTTTTACTGTCTGGAAGTCTTTTTGTAATAGTGATAACAGCTTTTCTAAATAAAGTTCTAAATATACCACCTATACTAGCACCATACATAACAGGAGCACTGTGAAAACCAGATAAGCCATGCCCGGCTTGTGCTTTATAGTAGGCTACATAAAGGTTTGGGTCACTGTACAACTTCTGTGACATGGCTGTTATTCAGAAAGTTCCTTTAACAAGCTGGACATGAAGCTTCACAATCACCTTGCCAAACAAGAATAACACATTTGTGTCTTGATCATTCTTTATCACAATAGTTATGGTGTCAAACTGTTGTTTGCTGATTGGTATATAATCCGTCTTATCATAACAGATGGTTATGATTGCATTATTATTACCAGATATTTCCACACAATGGAGTAGGGGCACATAACTATCGCTGACTCTTTGGTGTTCAACAATGTCTGTATACACATACAGTGTGTAAAAACCCCCATTGATGTCAGCAAAAAATGGTCCTATGCTTGTTTGTAGTTGTGGTATACCATGTGATACCCCCAAAATACAAGCCAGATTATGGCGAGCAATAAATGCTTCACCACTGATGTGGAATTTTGTTTTCTGTTCCAGGCTGTCATATTCTAAAAACATGCCTAGCGGTGCCTATTCCAGTGCCTCATTGATGGCTGCTGTGACATCAACAACACTGTGATAACAACTTCTGGGAATTGATAATGGTAATGATGGCTTAGAGTTTCACCTGCTTGAAATTTCCCATCTTGTTGTGTAATATTGTCCCAAGTCCTTGGGTATTGTACTTCTGATAAGCCGACTTTCCACACCCCCTACTAAACAGATAGGTTTCACCAGTTTCACAGTATATTCTGAAATAGTATTTTTGGGAAACATTTCAAAAGATGCATTGCTGGGCAATGTAATGTAAAACCCATTCTGAGACATTATTTTACCAATAATGTCTTCTCTCAACTGATGTCCTGCAAAACATGGGAGCACCCTTATCATTTTAAATTTTTCAGCTGTTTGGATTCTACCCAGTTGTTAAATTCTGATAGTCAGCCTAACCAGTTCACTAAAACCATTTTTTCTTACCTTGTCTTTTCTGTGACACTATTTTTTTCAACCCTGTATACACGGTTTGCAGTGTCTTCAACTTTTAGCAATTCTTGCTCATAAAAAGTACCTCTTATTTCTTTTCCATCATAATCTTTTAATTTGTAAGCTGGTATAAGCTTAGGTACGCATTTAGAAATAATAAATATCTCACTTGTAAAGTTTGCTCATAACCTTTTTCAAATGTTTTCTTAACTCTAGAAACCTGCACATGATCACCCACATGAAATTTAAAAGGCCTTTTCATGTTGAGTGTAAGATCACCATATAGAATTTTCCAGACATCTAAAGAATTGGCAGCTGTAACATCAGTGGGCCTCATTTTGATGGACCAGTGATAGCTCTGATTATATGCCATTGTTAAAGCTTGTCATACATCTATGCACCTATATGTGTTAAATGCTGTAAAATATCTCCACATTTTTGTTTTCAATGTACAGTTAAATCTTTCCACAATACAAGCCTTAACATCATTTGATGTCATAATATGATGTATGTTTTGTTCTTTTAAAAATAATTGAAAATTAGCATTAAGAAATTTAGTCCCTTCATCTGTTTGTAATTTTTCAGGCTTGCAGACCTCTCTGAGTACCATTTTGAAAACCTCTGTCACATCTCTTCCAGATTTTTTTTTAGTACTTTGGTCCACGCGTATTTTGATAGGACATCAATAACTGTTAGAATAAACCGGATGCCGTCATTGTCTTTGGAAAGACTAGCCATATTGACCAAATCAGCCTGCCATTGTGCATCAATGTTGTTAACAACCACTCTGTTTCTAAGAAATCATTTCCTCACAGGTTTGTGCATAGTGTATGCATCTTGTAAAGACAGCCACTGTGATACTTGAGTACGAGTAATTCTTTTTCCCTGTTTTGCAGCAGCACCATGTGGTCTCTGAACACCTCCTAAGCTATCAGGTGTATGAGGGTCATAATAAATTTGTTTCAATGATTTCTTAACCATGACTGCTGTTTAGTAATATGGCCGGGACACAGGTGTTTTTTTCAGATGTGAAAATGTTATGAAAGACCACACAATGTATACATCTAATTATATAACAACACAGAGCATGTGTTAGCCATTGTGATAAACTTGATGCTATACTGCAGTATAAATATTACAAGAAAAGACAGGCCTTGTTTTGCTGTGTAACTAAAAAATTGGATGTAAATTCAGCCACATTGCTAACATCTTCCTGTCTTTGACTTTTGTTTTTAAATTATTTTATTTAAGTCTTTGGTAACCAGGTAAGGCCCACTAGGCACAAGTGCCTGTTTTCAGGAGCGACCTGGGAGCACTGGACGGTTAAGTGACTTGTTCAGAGTCACACAGTATGCAAGTGGAGGTTGTGAGAATCACACTCAGGTCTGGTCTGCTGGATGTATCAAGCTCGTTCACACCTTGTTCCTCTG
The DNA here is from genome assembly GCA_016271365.2 of Neoceratodus forsteri. Classification (NCBI taxonomy): domain Eukaryota; kingdom Metazoa; phylum Chordata; order Ceratodontiformes; family Ceratodontidae; genus Neoceratodus; species Neoceratodus forsteri. The sequence goes on along the minus strand of CM057453.1, from coordinate 455,732,255 downwards.
ACATTTTAAACTATAACAACAAATATCAGCACTGTAGGTCACCGCTACCAATACTCGGCCATGAGAAACTGCGTCCAATTTTTCAAATATCAGTGGGTAGCACATGTTGAACAGTTTCTAACACATCATTGTTTAGGCGCCTGCTCATGTTCATTATTTCACACCAGCTTACATCTTTTTAAATGTCATTCATTAAAATCTGTATAAACTGAAGTTTTTCACAGTTTACAGGGTTACTTGAAGTTTGAGCAGCATGGTTTAAAATTTGCATGGTTATCAAAGTCTGTAAAAGATTTTCTATTTTCTGCTTTTCAAACATTCTTTGGTGTTTTCCCCACAGGTTACTCATCTTAACAGCTCTCACCATGCAGCACTGTGTTCCTCGTCAGAACTCCCAATATCATACAAGTACATATAATATGGCACAAGGCTTCCTTTTTGCAGTGGACTTTTAAAATATATTTTATGACTTCCTGAAGAAACCGCTTCTTCAACAGCACTCTGTAAATTTAAATTCTTTAAATTCTGACAAAGTGTCATTTATTGCTTGTATTATATCAAAATAAAATGCTGTGCACCTGAGTTTCCATGCTGTCAATTCAACTAGTAGCTTGATCTGTTGTGGGCACAACCTCTCACAGACTTCAGGAAAAGCACGCTCCCAGTACCCCTCCTCTGGTTCATATAAACAGCTATGTCTTATCTGCGAGGGGTGGTCTATGGTACATCCCGCACAGTTTATCTTCAAGTCCTGAGTCATCAAGTCTTGCAGTAACTGTATTAGAATACCCTTTATCAGGTCCAACATGATAGTCTTTTCAGGTGGTGCTTGAATTGCTGTCATGGCCACATCAGACTTTTCATCAGGGCATTTCTCAACATCTGGTAATTCTAAAAGCATCTGATCTGGTTCTTCCCACTGTTCACCCATATTAACACACTCATGATTATCATGCAAACCATGTCTCACAAATGATTCAATCAATTCAGTCATAACAGAATCCTCTGGTGTGGCACTAGCAGATGGTGCAGAACAGCATTGGCTAGGTTCATCCATTTCATTGTTTTCCTCAGGCAATCCACACACACACACACACACAGGAGCAAAACATAAAAAAGATAGACTACAGAGGCACAGTGGTACATATTTTTATCAGCATACCCCTTCTCACATGTCCTGGGCAAGCCCAGACAAGCCAACCTTCGCTCCACCCATAGCAGCATCACAATATGGAGGGGGTGCTGCATCATATCCGGCACACATGGGCGTGGAAAGGGGGTGAGGTGCTGCATCATATCTGGTGCACACAGGGAGGGGGCAGGACATTGCATTACTTCCAGAACACGCAGGAGGGGTGGTGCATTACGTAATTTCCATCCATCAATCAAATTTTGACAATTAGTATACACATATACTATTAATGTTTATACAGCACAGAAATATGGGGCTCTGACTGCAATGAAAAAGTAGAAAGACCTTTTGATCAGTTTTACAAAGAACTATTAAAACTTCCAATTTCTATTCCAGGTTATATAGTTAGGCTGGAACTTGGCCAAACATCAGTGAAAGAGTTAGTCCATTGGAGAATGTTAAACTTTTAACTGCAGTTACAAAATGCACCAAGCCCATCAAAATCCTGTCTGGAAGAAAAAATTTACATTTACATAACCAAGAAATGTAAATCCCCTTGATTAGCTTTTATTAAAAAGACACTCGATCATAATGAGAAAGAAGTTTAATGGATATGGGCAGAACAAAATTTTTTCTAAAATATAGCATATAGCTCAGTTCTGAAAATTAGAATTACAGATATAGAGAGATGAGGGGCCCCATATTCAAAAGTGTCTGGTCGCACTGAGCATGTGAATGCTCCATGCATCCAAATGCACCAGCACAAAAGAATGGAATATTCAGAAGATGCACCATAAAATGCGACTGTGCATGTCTGACTGAATATCCTGAACATGCAGGATTCCTCAGCTGAAGATGTGCGGTGCAGCATGTCACGTCTGAATATGGGGAACCAAGCAAAAAAGGCAGGGACTGATGCACAAACAATGCTAAGAGCACAATGCAAAGATACATGTGAGAAGGGGTGTGACGCAACAGAGCAGCAGCCCAGGGGACAGGGGAGGCACAGTGGCACACCACAGTGGCCAAAAGGACCCGGTGCAGGGCCAGTGAGTGCCTAGCACTGTGCACCAAACAGATGTGGCCAGACATGTGGAAAGCAATGCACACCAGCCATTTGTGACACACACACATGGCCATGGATAGGGGACCACAGCAATGTCTGTGACCAATGGACAGTGCCAAAGGCCGATGCAGAATGACACTGCTGCACACTTGCCTGTGTGATGGATGGCCCAGTGTGTCACCAGCACACCACCACAATGGCATGTAGCTGCAGCCCATACATGGGGCCCACACCAACACCAAGACATGGCCATTGACAGTGTAGGATGCAGTCACATGAGCATACAGGGGTGCAAGCTGCGGCCAATGTCACCCCCACAGTACTTCACAGTGCCATCTCAGGGAACCAGCAGAATGGAACACAAGGATGGATGTGCAACAGGAACCCCATGCAACCTGTGTAAGGGAACACAGGGACACACACAGTGTGGGCACCCCCAGGGACAGGGAGTGATGGGCGATGCGAAGGCCTGCATCCACCTGTGCACCAGTGGACACATGGATGGTTGGCACGTGTGCCATACACCTGGCAGCAATCCCTATGGAGGAACACACTGCACACAGCCATGTGGAAAAGTAAATATATTTAATAATGTTAGAAAAATAGGGGTAAACAGCAGGGAACAAAAATAGGATAGTAACAAACAATAACAAATATAAAAGATAACAGGTAACAACAGTAGTATAAAAACTATGTAGAACTATGTACAAGGATGGAGGGGGTGAAAGGGAGGACAAGGGAGGTGGGGCACAACTATTTATAATAGATGGGGGCAGGGTTGCCACCTTTGGATGAGGCAAAAACTGGATCCTAAGCTCCGCCCCTAGCCCCACCCCTTTTCATGACTCATCATGCATTGTTCCTCCTAGAAGTCCATTTGTTATATCAATAAAAAAACAACACTTAAAGCAGCAGTTCAACAAAAATGTGAACATACTATACTGTACCTGTTAAAGTTACTTTCCTAAGTTCTTCCTAATTATTTACTTATGTATTTATTTATTTATACTGGTTTACCAGATAAACATACAGTGATAAAAAAAATCTCATTTACAGATATGATCTGGGGGGAGACAAGGGAAATACTGTAAATAGCATACAATAGTATACATACCTTATATCTTTTTTCTGGCTCCATTTCCTATTCATGTCCACAGTACTATTTAAAGGAAAACTACACCCAAAACTCGAAAAAATATATGTTGTGCAGAGTGTTTTAATTTGTATGTGAGGTTCTAGTGTTTCCTTCCCTCTGACTGGTATTAGGAGTTTTTCCCAAATTAGCCTGCTAGCTTTATGCTAGTTTTATGACCCCTGGGGATCTTCATACCTGATAGTGTAGTTGTATTTCTTGTTCCCACAGTGCATCTTGTCTCATGTGACTGTGATGTAAGAGAGACCCAACATTCAGCACACACATGCCAAACAAACGAAATATCTTGGAAGCTTTACAAGCTGCACAAAAATTACCAGCCGCAACGTTTTTCAGGACAGTAAAACCTTTAGGATGAGGATGGTCACCAAGCTAAATTCTACAGATTTTAAAATATAGCCATCTCTATTGTTGTGAACTGATTGTAATGCAATGCCTTCTGCTGGATTTATGGGCTCTGCTGCATCACCTTTACATTAAACAAGGTGCATTGTAGGACAAAGAAATGCAATAAAACTATTTGATATGGAGATCTCCAGGGCTCGTAAAACTACCCTAAAGCTAGCAGGCTAATTTAGGAAAAACTCCTAATACCAGTCAGAGGGAAGAAAACACTAGAACTTCACATACAAATTAAAACACTGCACAGCATATATTTGTTTAAGTTGTGGGTGTAGTTTTCCTTTAAAAGCCAAAGAAGTGACTATACTTTTTTCTTGAGGAAATAAAATAATTTTAAAACATTTAAAAATGCCTAAATTCTATTAGAGATGAAAATGTTTACCAGCAAATGAAAGTGGAGGACAACTGGCTCTGTTACTGTTACAAAAGGTGGGGGCAGCTGTGCTGCTATGCCACTTTAAGGTACAGTGGAAAGATTAGGGTAAGTAAGTGCTAATGGTGTTAATGGCCATACTTTACACCTTCCAGGGTGACTGCATTCACAAGCAAAGGGCTACATTGACAACAGAACTTGTTTGTAACTCGAACATGTAGCTGAAACAATGAGTGCTATGACAACATTTATTTCAAAAGTATGTGAGCACTCAAAATGGCTCAAAAACCTGACCAGCACAGAGCAAAACTGGATTACCTGATAGGGACCCTGAAAACCTGACCACCAGGAAAAAAACCTGACAGGTGGAAACCCTAGATGGGGGCCAGGGTGGGAGTGTGGGATGATAAGCAGCAAGTGCCACCTAGTGCCCAACAGGGCCATTGCACTGCACTGGTCTGTGTCAAGGCACATCAAGATGAAGCCGGATGACCATTACTGACTGGCCTATGATGTGGATGGCCCACAGCAAGGCCCCCTGCTGGACAAGCAGACACTGAAGTATCTGCTATGTTCTGGTGGCTCCCCTCCAGTGACTCAGCCCCACCTGCCAGCCCTGGTCTCTGGTCCTCAGTGGCTGGACATGTCCTATGGGAATAAACAGACAAACAAAACACAGCATCAGTGCCATTGGTCCATCATGTCTGGCGAGATAATCCAGTCCACCTCAACAATGTTGGTAATGTGCAGCCGTGCATACACGATGAGTCGTGCACGGGCCCTGCCACAGTGCCGCATGCGACAGTGATCGCTGATGTGCTGTGGACATGTGTGTCATGAGACACACCACATAGGATGCAGGCATGGCAGCAGACAATGGCAGTGTAGGACATGCAGATGCCATGGTGCAGGGCAATGTCACAGAGTGCCACATGGTCAAGTGATGGATGCACAGTGACTACTGCCATGGCCCACTGTCCTGACGCAGAGGCATGTATGAGATGGCCACAGGTGGCTGACCCCTGGCACAGGTGTACCCGAGGCATCACCACAGACTTATGAGACTGTCCACAGTGGGCCTCACATGCAGGCAAGGATGGATGGCATGCAGTGTGTACCCAGGTGTAGACAGAGTGACACCCCCACTGCCCAGAACAACACCCATAGTCATGCTTGCCTGTACATGGCTGTGCAGATGTCCATGTGGGAGTGGACACTGGCACCTGCATGCCAGCCAAAGAATGGTGGATGCCGCACAGCCATGGGGGGAACAGCCCCACACATGTCCATTGGACATGCATTGGACAGGGAAACATCTCCTCAGGCACAGTGGCATGGCCATTGCAATAGGCATGGGCATGGGCATGTATCCAAGCACCATCCCTGATGTGCTATGGAGGCAAGCCAAACCCACAGACCACCCCCAATGGAACCATGTGTGGCACCACAGGGCAACACATACGCACAGACCACATGGGCAGAGGGGCCCATATACATACAAGGTGCATGCCCACATCACTGCAACAGAGGGGGCACTGTCCGGCTGACACCCATCACTGGGCACAGTCAACACACAGGGTGCACAACAGGCTGATGCACACTGTGTGTGTGAAGGTGGCCAATGCAAGGGCCAAATACTGTGCCAGTGGGCATGGCTGCATGGCACAACATCCAGGGCTGGACTGGAATACAGGGGGCCCACCTGGACAGTTGGCAAAGGGGCCACCTGGCAACAGTGGCAAAACAATAGCGGACGGCCCAGCATAACATACACAGAACACTATTACAGTATACTAGTGTGATACTCTAGCACTGTGCATGTAGCTCACATATACTGGCAGGGTCCTACATACACAATAGTATGATCAGTAAAGAGATGAGAACAACACACAGTCACTGAGTTCATGTTGTGGCCATGTACCAAACAGAGGGGGCCCACATGGATATACCCAGACAACTGGGTAGGCCTTTACAACCCTGCCTACAACCTGCACAATGGATGGTGGGACATACACAGATGGCCACATATGCGATGTTGCCGATGAGGAACAGAGGGTGGTCACACCCCGGCCCCTGCCGTGCTGCACACACAGTTTGCACAGTGACATGGTGGCATAGGCCAATAGGAGGGGCCAGCAGGCAACAGCCAATGGTGAACATTGGACAACACCAACACACAGCCACGGCCAGAGGTGCACGTGACACAGGGCCATTAGTGTGTGACATGGCAACACCGCATGCAGTGTCCAATGCAAGACTGCCATGGCTGCCCACCACTGCCATGTGCATGGAACAGTCCATACTGGGCAGGGATACACCCTGCACCACACACAGGGGATGGCCATGGCCTTACCAATACTCTGTAGTGGCACAACTGGGCACAACACAGTAACATTCCGGAACCCCGACACACCACAGTGGCACAGTATGAGGGCACAGCACCAGAGCAATGTGTGACATGCAGTATGCGAGGATGACGAGGGGGGAATGTCCACTGGACGACAGCAGCATACCATGACCATATGGTGCACAGCACAGGGGGCATGGTGTGTGGTGAAGGGGCACACACATGCCAGTGCATACACAACAGGGGGGCACTTTTGCACTGGGTACAACATGTGCAGGGTCGCATGGTGGGCACTGTGTAGGTGGTCGTGGTCTGCGTCCAGACACACTGGACATTGCAGGTTCCCTTGAGGCTGACAGCAGCCAGAACCAGGCAACAGCACATCACTGCCACCACATGTGTGTGATGCAGCCATTGCATGGACATGCCCAAACTGTGTGCCACAGACCACAATGGGCCGAGCAGTTCCCTCATGACCCCAACACCTACACAACCATGGGCAGGTGTGTACATGGCCCCTGTGAAGTCCACATGTGTCATGAATGAGACACAGTGTGTGGCACATGGCCTACGCAGTGTGATTGCACTCACTGTATGCAGTGGAGTGGTGTAGGAGATGGTGGCCCAACATGGCTATGGGCCACACAGCCGCAGCAGACATGCCATGTGGCACAGGTCTGAACATACATGTTCACAGTGTTTGTAGCATGATAGTACATATGGGCTGACATGGTGGACATCAGGGTGTGGAATGCCGCAATGTACAGGGTGGATGCACCCCCATGTGTGTGTATGTGTGCACTGTGGTGTTGTTCCAGTGGCCTCAGTGGTGGACACCTGTTGGCTATGCAGAACACAGTGGGCATGGCATGTTCAGTTACACATGCATACTCATGTGATTGCCCTCATGATGACATTCTGGCCACACTGTGCTGTCCTTCCCCTGGTTGCCCTCTAGTCGTCATGCCTGTAGGCGTCCCACCTGGCCTGACAGATGGCCTCCCTGTCTGCAATGGAAACACAATGACAAAGCCACAGTCATTACTATGCAGTAACACCTGTCTTCCCCTTTCACCCATATACAAAGCAGGTTTGTGAACATCAACCGGACACCCACGAGTGACCGTACGAACACCCACCTGTAGATGGCATACAGTGTACCAGTGCAGAGGCATGATATAGGGCCTTACATTGCCCCCCTCCCATATCACTAGGGACCAAACACTACAGTGCTGGGTGATGGTACATGCTGCATGTGGGTGCACCATGTTAGGCATGTGACATCCTACACTGGGCCCCCAACTGTGTGCCATGTGTGCATAGTACATGGCAGGTGTCCCATGGACCACGGCCCATGGGACAGGTGTCATACCCAGCATCTGGCCCAGAGTGCACGACCTATGTGCAGCATGGGCAACCAATGCATGGGATGTACACCATTCTCAGTGGGTGTCCCCATGTGGCCTGCAATGGATACCCTCGTCCACACAGTGACATCCACATGCGTGTCCCACACTGGACTGAGTGGCACAAATGTATGTGGCCATGCGCCACCAATGTTGGGCCACGGTGGCCTCACAGTAGTGTTCTGGGGCACCGCTATGGCCATGTACCCACAGGGACAGTGGACTGCCAACCAATGGCATGCCATGGATGGACACAGGCCTACATAGCCATGGCAGTTGGCTAACCAAACACCCCATGCCACCCAATGCCCCCATGGCCATATCTGCCATCCACATGTGTGTGACACCGCACATACACCATGGCACCCAGTGGCATGCCATGGCATGACAGAACACAGCGGTACCATGTCTGTCACCACTGTGCCCCAGGACTGCAGCACATACTACGAACATACATACGAACGTATGAACATACGAAATTGCTAGCAGATAAAGGCATTATGGTCTATTAAGTCTGCTCGATTGTGCAGCTAGCAGCCCTTATACTGCAGCTGCCTCCCTCCCTCCCCCAGTATGGCACAGATACATGGATGCATTGGCAATGACACCATGACAGTCCTAGAAATGGATGCAGGCCACACCATGGACAATGGCTGGACACATATGTCAGCCTGAAACCTGCAATCTGTATCTCTGCCATGGCAAATGGCATACAGGACCATGGGGATGCACTACGGGTGATCACCACAACATACTGTTCCATGCCATGCCATGCCACAGGCCAGACCCCCTAGCTGACCACATGGTGGTCTGTGCTGCACAGGGACACATGGTGCCCAGCAGGGTGACTGTGGTACACGGCCATGGTGGGACGCGCTATATCCATGTACCATGTCCTGTTGCAGGGCCTGTTGCACAAGGCAGGCTGCATGCATGGGTGCATATGGGCAACGGTGGTGAGTGGCAGACATGCAATGGTACACTGCATGACAGCCATGCCACTCAGTGCTGTGGCCATACATTGTGCCATGGCCAAGGCTAGCACAAGTATTCTGCATAGGCATGCAGGCTGAACACCATCGCCCCTTGTGTGACTTTACACCACAGGCACTGTGCCGTGTCCATCTGCCTGTTTGTAGGTCACACACGGCACCATGCCATCCTCTGTTGGCAGGTGTTGCCCACAGTGGTACAGACATGAGCCTGTGCTGCTGTACACATGCACCCTATAGGGGGTGGGCCCAGACTGTACTGACCCCAGCAGTCCATACTGCAACATAGTGCACGGCATCCGATGTCTGCTATGGAAGGCATACCACCATCAACTCTGGACATTGTCTGCCACAGCCACACCCCTGTAACTTTACAACAACCATATCAGCACACAGTCACATGGAGTACAAACCTGGGAGTGGCACTGTGCCCTGGAGCACCATGGCACGCAGGCGGTCAAGGCATGTCCTGTCCTGACTTCCAAGGTCCCAATATCTTTTTTGAAATTAAATCAACTTTATTGAGTTTTAAACATACAACCACCAACTGTAAATATACAGGACATTGAAACATGATACAACTAAATCCCCCCACCCCTTACCCCCCTCCAACATCCCCACTCCCCCCACAGAGTGTGTGACTACAACCCAGCAAAAAGCCTAAGAAACAAAACTACAGGTAGCAATGCCACAAAGCAAACATATATAGTGGGGAACCAGAGAGAACCCAGAAGGGAGCCTTACTTCAGGTAAAGGGCTTAGATCTTGCCCCATTTCTTGTTAAAAAGAGGCAATCGATGGCGAGTGCTGGCAATCAGGCGCTCAGTCCGGAGACACAAGGAGAGCTCATGTAATCATTCACGGTATGAAATGGGTGATTGATCCAACCAGTGTTTAAGGACAATTTTTTTGACAGCAAGGAAATAAGAGCCATGTGGTATCTCCTTTCTTTGACCATGACCTGAGTGTAGTCACCAGTAACACATATTTCTGGAGTGAAAAGGCCTCCAAAACCCAGTAGGGGATCAGCCCATTCTTCTCTTAGCTCCCACAAAGGTGAGACCTATTTACAGGACCACAGAACATGCAAGAGTGTGCCATCTGCTTTGCCACATCTGGAGCAGGTGGGTGAGGGAAGGTAACCCATCTTGGCTAATTTAACAGGGGTGTAGTACACGTTGTTTAGAATATGATATTGGGTAAGGCTTAGCCGATCTTGAATTAGACATGTATAGAGGTATTTCCAGATACGAGCCCAATTGAATAAGGTCCCAATATCTATGGTGGCACTGTTTGCCGGTCTGTGGAATGCCAATCTGCCTGCTGAGATGACTGGCAATGTTGGCCCACACTTCTAAGCGTCCCACCTCCAGCTGCTTCTGCCCGAGCAGCTGGTCCTCACTGGGGCCACCAGGTCCACCAGGTTTGCCAGCTTCATCTCCTCCCACCTCTGGGAGTGCTGGCTGGTGGATGTCCTGCAGCTAGCACATGCCATTTTCATGTGTAAGGCAGCTGGTACTGTGCACAGCACACATTTATGCAGGCTCCCTGTCCTGTGCCCATAGCATGATTGGGCACACAAGGTCATCCGTGTGCTGCTGGCGCATGTGCCATTGCAATGGGTGATAGGGCTTCAATGAGGCATTACCGGGCATGCGCGGTAGCATCTTGCTGCGCAGGAAACCAAGGTCATGCCCCCTGTATCCACGCATGTGTGGCAGCACCGTAACAGCATCTTGTGACCCTGACCCCAGCTGCTTATACCATGCATGTCAAGACCCATGTACCACAGATGTCACTTGCGCATGTGAACCATGTGGTCACGTCTGCGCGATACAACATCGTTCATGTCACTACTGTGCACCGACGCGATGCACTGATGTACGGTGTCTATCGAGCATCTAGCTGTGGAAATGCGCCATAGTGTACGGCAGAGCACACTGAAATGGGCGCTAACAGATGAGATGCGTGCAGTGCATCTTTGCAATATTCAGTCAGGATATGCAAATGGTCTCATTGCACAGTCTGTGCCCATTCCTCACATTTGCATCTCATTACTGTAATGTATTCCGCTCATTTGCATGCCCATCTTTCTATAAGCAGACCTGCACCACTGCTCTGCACAGGTGACCGACAGGCACTGCAGCCTTGAAGGTAGGATTTCTGTCATGTTTTTGTGTGTCTGTCCCTGTTCTGTGCATGGTTATATTTCAACATGGAAATATTGTTTTAACTTGGATCTTCTCTATCTGTTTGATCCACAAGCACCAGTATGGCATCTGGAAAATTACAACATCCTAACTTTACAAAGGATGAGCTGAAAGCCCTCACTAAGGCCTACGTGCTGGTGGAGGACATCCTCAGTTGTAGGTGTGGGACTCCTCAGGACCAGGAACTGGGCTGGAGGGAGATTACAGAGGCTGTGAATGCACAGGGGGTCTACAACCGCACTAAACAGGAGTGCATGAAGCAGATTGGTGACATCTGGTAGTGTGCCAAGGAGCTACTGGCCGAGGCCCCTGCTTCCTGTCGGGCAACCAGAGACAGACCCTCCACAGCTCCTGTCATGACACCACAAGAGGCACTCATTGCCACAACTCTCAGCCATGTGGCTGTGGGAGGCATTCCCAGTGGGGGATTTGAAATGGGTGGTTGTCCATTGATGCACTGTGAGTATACATGTTACAGGTCATGTCTGGTCCTGAATGTGTCATTTACTGTCTGTGTGTGGCATGTTATCCAGTATGTGCAGCACAGTGTGGCCACAGTGCGGTAGCCACTGTATGGGTGTGCATGCCATTCCATCTGTGTGCATCCTACCATGTCTGCCTTGTGTCCTGCTCACATTGTCATGCCCCTGTGTGTTTTCATCTGCACCCCTGCTACCTGCATGTGCACCTCACTGTGTATGTTATGGTACTGTGGCCATGGCCTTGCATCACTGACCATGCCCTCCCCTTTTGTTTCAACAGCACCATCACATCTTGGGAGCAGGTGGAGCTCCACGGGTACAGCTGCATGCACAGTGTGCCAATGTACCTGTGGCCACAGCGACAGCCAGTGTGGTGTCCACCACTGTGGACCTGCACACACAGGGGGAAGACAGTGTTGGTGATGATGATGATGATGATGATGAGACCATCTCTCTGACAGCTGAGGCATTTCCCACAACTCTGGATGCGCTCGCAATGGACACTGAGGACGATGACCTCACACAGATCACCAGTGTCATTCCTGACACTTCCCCCCTTGTGGCCCAGACAGATTCCCCACACGCTGCACATGCCAACAGCAGCCATCCAGGGCCATCACATGTGCAGCAGGCAGGCCACTGCTTACAGTCATCCACCGTGCAGGTGGACGGTGTCATGTTGTGGCCTGCTGTGGTGCAGATGAGGGGCACTGCTGCCCAGTGATGGGGAACAGGTGACCAGCCACAGCCTGACCAGCTACATGTTCAGGCAGACCCAGCTTGCAGTATAGATGCACGCACCACATCCCCACCTCCCCAGCGACCAGCCATGGGGTAACCAGATGCTGTGGCAGTTACATGGCAGGCACCCCCCAGTTCAGCGGCCTCCCCCCAGTAAAAAAAAAAACACACAGCCCTGGCCAGCGAGCTGCTGGAACACATGAGGCTACTGAAGGCCTCCACGGAAAGCCAGATGGCACTCCATGATGCTGTGCAGGGGTTGCGGGTGCAGTTATGTCTACTTGAGGAGCGGGTTACTGGACACCATGCGGAGATCATAGGACCATTTCGCCAGTTACGCGCTGACATTACTGCAGGCTTTGCCAGTGTTGTGGAGGCTATATGGAAAGGTGCTGCAGCACTGGCTACACGTGGGCACCATACCACATGCTGCACATTGCGCAGCAACACCAGCACCCCCAAACACCACACAGCAGCCGCAGTGCCCATAGCATCCCATCTCCTGCCCTTGAACCCCCACCCACCCCTGGCTACAGTGTTCAGTTCTCCACACCCACCTTGACATGTAGCTGTTTGAGATCACATGGGTTGACCCCTTCAGGGGCAGAAAATTCACCACATTTGGACCTGGGATCTTCTTTGGAGTTGCCCGTTCCTGTGGGGCGTGGCTGTGTATGTGTCCATGGCAGCCACACACACCCTGAGGTGTCCAGGCTCTTTTGGCCTGCCCGGGATGCTTTGCTGCCGCTGGTGGGGCGCCATCTGCCTTGTAGTGCCTATGGCTGTGTTCTGTCCACCTCTGTGATCACAGTGCCCTGCCTACCCACCCCTGTGACATTGTCACACTGTTTGGATGGCATCCAGGACATGGATGATGGCCATAGTGTTGTGGGATTGGCATTGGTGTGATGCGTGCACCTGTGGCTAACCAGTGTGGGTATGTCCCAGTGGTCTTTCTCTGACCCACGCCAATGCACTTCAGCTACCTCTGTGCATCCCTGCTTTTGATGTCCCTCCTGTGGTCATGTGTGCATGTGGCCTCAGCACACCTGTCTGCACATCACAGACGGCCGACCAGTTCACTCTGTACATCACTGTGGGGTGCACCGTGCTCCCATATGTCCACAGACTGCCTGCTCCAGTCCCCAACCAGACCAGCGCACACAACAGTCAGGTTCTCCGGGACTCTACACACCCGCCATCCCCCAATGGATCTTTGGGACCCGGTTTAAAGACCATCTGCTCCTGTCCCTGACCAGACCTGCACACAGAAGAGTCAGGGTCTCCAGGGCTCTACTTGCCCTCCCTCCCCCAATGGATCTTCAGGCCTAGTTTAAAGACTGCCTGCTCCAGTCCCTGACAAGACCCACGTACAGAAGAATCAGGGTCTCCGGGGCTCTACTCGCCTGCCCTCCCCCCAACAGATCTTCGGGGCCTGGTTTAAAGGTACGGTTGCTCTCATGCCTCTCTTGGGGCTCCAGCACCAATAATATATTGCTGAGGACCACCCAGGAAGCTCCCTGGATTGGATCGGTAACCCCCCTGCTCACTTACATGGGTCAGTGGTACAGTTACTATCTATGTGGTTCCCACCTACAGGTTGTGGGTCTCCTGTGGTGAAGTGTAGATCACTAGAGTAGTTTTAAACAATACCGCAGTAGAGGATGAGACTGAAAAATTGTGAATTGTAACAGTATGCTAGTTACTGCCTAAGGTTGTAATCAGCTGAGCAGGAAGGGTGTGTCAGGAGTGCAACAGGGAATAGGGCTTTTAGCTTGCTAAATTCTAGGTGACTGAGTAAGAATAGAACAAGCTACTATCATTGCTAAATGTTAGAGATTGCTAAACCAGTACAGATATCAACTGCAATGCCAAATGTACTGTGTCTGTTGGAGGGGTTTGCTGCACTGTAAATGTACTGTGTCTGTTAGAGGGATTTGCTGCACTGTAAATGTACTGTGTCTGTTAGAGGGATTTGCTGCACTGTAAATGTACTGTGTCTGTTAGAGGGATTGAGTGCATCGTTAATGTCTGTTAAAGGGATAAAGTGCATTGGTACTGTACTGGGTCTGTTAGAGGGGCGAATGGTTTGTGTCCAGTACAGGGCCTGATTATTTGGTAAATTACCTCACCACTAGCTCGGTGCCTCCTCAGATCGGACCTCTGTATCCCTCTGGAACCGCCCTATACCAGGGCAAAATCCGTCCATTGAGAGGCCCAGTACAAAGAGTGCTCCTTAGTCATAGCCCCCCCACCCCTTTGTGATCTATGAGGTTTCCCCTACTATGCCCTAACAGGCCCATTCAAGTACATGGTGTCCCCAACCCCCACAGCTCTGACCTTAAGGACACTCACTGTTTTCTGTTGGCAGATCGTGATTGATTGTTTTTACCACACTGACACCCAGGGCATTCACCTTCTACTCACCCATTTTGTTCTCCTCCACAGATCACCTGCTCCAGTCCCCCGACCAGACCCATGCACAGAAGAGTCAGGGTCTCCGAGCTCTACTCACCCGCCCTTCCCCAATGGATCCTCAGGACCCAGTTTAAAGGTACAGCTGTGCTCATGCCTCTCTCGAGGCTCCTGTGACCAGGCCGTATCACTTCCTTTATATCCCTCCCCCCTATCAGATTCGGCTCCCCCCTCAGCTATCACCTGGACTCTCTAAGCAGGGCTCCCTCGAGAACACTGGAACTCAGTATAATACAACCTCCCCCCACTCTTGAGATTAATTCCCCTCTCAGCTACACTATGAGGCTGCCCTCCTTAGTGCATGTCTCAGCAATCATCCTACTACTTATTCCTGGTATTTATAAATGGGAACCACCTATCTCCTGTACACCTGTTCCAGGCCCACACTGCCCCGGAAACCTCAGCTTTACCCCCTGGGACAACTCTGAAGTCTCTATCCAGAGAGTCACCTCTTCCTATTCCATACCTCAGCCCACCAGAATTACACCCAACCTTTACAGACCCCCCTCTCAGTTACCTCATCCTGCCAGGACTGCTACCCAAATTTCCTCTGCTACCTACATGAGTGCACCCCCTTCTGCTGCACTCAACATGTAATTTTGCACTCCCACGCTAAACTAAGATCCACCAAGCTCCTTATGTATGCCAACAAGAGGCACAGGAGACTCCTCTTCCTGCTTCTTCTCCTCCTCCTCTCTGAGTCCATACACCCAAACCAGGACTCCTTCAGCATACCCCATGTATTCCCTGCCCCCCAAAGATACCAGTCTGCTCAGTACTGCACACCTGAACATTTAGAGCCTGATGGCAAAAAAAATTGCTGCTCGAATCTTGGGTCTCTGCCAATAACTTTGATAATATTGCCCTCACAGAGACCTGGCTTACTCATAAGATCCCCTCCAGTGAAATCAATCTTGAAGGGTACTCCCTCTTCAGAAGAGACAGGCAAGGAAAAGGAGGGGATGGATATCTCCTCTGGATTACAGATCACCTCTCAGCCTCTGAATTTGAAACCCAAGTAGTTACACCCACCCTGGAATCACTTTCTGTGACTCTCCTCCTTGGGAATAACAAAATAATCACTCTTAGTGTGACATATCTCCCCTCGGCACTCTGTTAAATGAAATGGATGCTTTTCTCAATCTCAAAACCACCCTCCCATATGGAAGGGAGTGGATAATCTTCGGGGATTTTAGCTTAAACTGGCAATCTGCACAGGCCGACAGTGCCAAAGAATCCATGATGAGTCTCGGCCTGCACCAGTTGATCACTGTTCCCACCCGCACTAACTATAGGACAGTGTATGAATCAGTCCTAGACTGGATACTTGTCTCCAACTCTTTGCATGTCACTGACTCGGGGGTTCTTCCTGGCTCTCCGAGTGACCACTGCACTGTATTCTGTTGCTGGTCCGCTAAACCCCTGATAAAAGAACACAAGTATATTTACTTATGGCAGCTAACAAAATTCAACACCAATGAATTCTCTAAAGCTATACTAGCCACTAACTGGTCTTTCACTGAATCCATCAATAACATCAACATAGACCTCTGCCGGTGCAGCTGTGGCTCAGTAAGCCAGCCGCCCAGCTGCCACTTCCAGGCATTTTTGGGATCCAGCAAGCCGGATCCTGCCCTTGACCAGGCCCACTGAGACCTCCGCCGGTGCGGCCGTGGCTCGGTAAGCCAGATGCTCAGCTGCCATTTCCAGGACATTTTTGGGATCCTGCAAGCTGGATCCTGCCCTTGACCGGGCCCGCTGAGACCTCCACCGGTGCGGCCATGGCTCGGTAAGCCAGCTGCCCAGCCACCACTTCCAGGCCATTTTTGGGATCCAGCAAGCCAGATCCTGCTCTTGACCAGGCCCCCCTGAGACCTCTGCCGGTGCGGCCGTGGCTCGGTAAGCCAGATGCTCAGCTGCCATTTCCAGGCTGTTTTTGGGATCCAGCAAGCTGGGTAAGGCTGAAGCTCAGGCCGGAGAAGCTGACAGCCGCTTTCATTGGTCCTCCGCTCTCTGCTGTACTTCCTGATTGGACCCTTGCTCAGCTCCTGCTGCCTATTGGCTATTTGCGCTTCCCTGTATTTTCTCTGTTTTATGGGCTGCTGTGCCCATTGAATTGAAGTGTATACGGGCAAAAGTTTGGCCCACTAATTCGAGTACTCCTAGCCTGCTGTTAAGTGTTCATTTTTCAAACCTGTTACTGATTAGTTTGCTTAATTAGAATGTGAGGATTGTGTTTAAATTTCTGTTTGATCTGATCTGTGCTGCTGCTCGTACTTGGATTTCCGAACCCTTGGGTCTCAAACTTCCCTCCCCACCTCTCTGTCTGTCTCATCTCCCTTTCTTCCTCCTTTCACCTCCCCCTACCATGGTGCCAGGCAAAGACTAATTTCAATTCTTTGCCCCCCCCGCCTCCGCCTTCCTGTCTCTGCTGTATCTCCTTGTCTGCCATCCACAGCGCTCTCTCCACGCCCTCGATTTAGCCATCCACGTCACTGTCCTTTGTTCTCTCCCCCTTCTTCTGCTAATTTTTTGCCCTGTCTCATTCCCTCTCTTAGATCCTGCCCTTGACTGGGTCCGCTGAGACCTCCGCCGGTTTGGCCATGGCTCAGTAAGCCAGCTGCCCAGCTGCCATTTCCAGGCTGTTTTTGGGATCCAGCAAGCCAGGGAAGACTGAAGCTCAGGCTGGGGAAGCTGACAGCTGCTGCCATTGGTCCTCCGCTCTCTGCTGTGCTTCCTGATTGGACCCTTGACTAAGCTCCTGCTGTCTATTGGCTATTTGGGCTTCCCTGTATTTTCTCTGTTTTCTGGACTGCTGTGCACATTGAATTGAAGTGTACATAGCTGAAATTTTGCACCGCCCTCCCACCTTCCACCTTAATTAAATAGGCCTTTGCTCCTCCCTTCTCACTGGAGGCACCTCCCTGCTTGAACCCCTCTGGGTCTCTTGATTGGTCCTCCCCTTTCCCCTTCGTCTCTCTCCCTCCACCTCCTGCCTACTACTGTCTGCTCGCCTTCTCCCCTCTGCTGTTTTACTCCACTCCATTACCCTTTCCTCTTCTGCCTCTCTCAATTCACAGACCTTACTTCTTCTCTCTGGCACCTCTCCTGTGCCCTCTACTTGCTTACTTCTACCCCCTTGCCTGCCTGTCGGCAACCCTCCTGACTGTCACATCATGTTGTCCCTCCATGCACTGCAGCCTCTGCTTCTCTTAATCACATCCCTCTTTCCACTTTTCTACCTCCCTGGAGCTTGCTTCCCTTCTCCCCCTCTCAGCATCCTACTTGGCACTGCCTATCATCACTCAGGTACTCTCCATCATGAGCTTGCCCCCCCTCCAGGTGCACCCCTCTGTAAATGGATGGCAGTCCCCACCTACCCCTGTACACGGGCTCTGGACCCTCTCATCACTCTCTCACGTGCCATCACTCTGGGATCATTGCCACCAACTTAATGTAAGTTTCTGCAAAAAACGGGTGTAACCCCCCTACAAATGGGGGTTCCTAAAAGCCTTCTAGGAGCTACCTAAGTGCCCCCCTGGTGCTGGCTGCTCAAGCGCCATATTTCATCTGAACGGCCCAGTGAGTGCTGCAGAGCCTCCAATGCACTGCTCTTTAAGAGCCGTCTGCTTGCAGACACCATTATTGCTCATGGAAGGGGACTGTGTGTTTCCTGCTCGAATCCCGCCTGAGCCACGGTGTAATTGCCCCATTCTGTAGTCGCTGAAAAGCGCAAGGGGAGCTCATTCGAAAGATGTAACTATTTGCCTGTAATCATTTCGAGTAATGGTGAAAATGCAGCTGTTTAACCTGTTTTTGTTGCAGCTGGGACTGGGACTCTGTGGGCTGTGCCCCTCCATTTTGGACCAGGACTGTCTGAGGGATCCAATGGGAGCCAGGGGGTGTCTAAAATGGAGTTAATAGCGATCAACCAGAATCAGGACTCCAAGAGGAGCTGGCTGACCAATGAGGACATAGCTAGTAATTCTGGGAAGTGAAGTCTGGACTATGGCGCCTTTTTGCACCAATGAGGGCAGTAGTGAGTAACTGGCATCTGTATCCCACCAATGGGATCGGGTGGCACCCGCACTGGATTCCCTGCCCAAACTGCCAAGGGGCAGAGTCGTTGTGGCTGTGAGTGAGGAAGGAGCTCTGGGCTCCTGCACCATTGAGTTTTCGCATGGGAAGCGCGTGTGGAAGACCAGAGTCGGTCGGCGTGATCGCCGGCAAGTTTCGGACTAAATCTGCTAGGCAGTGGTCAGAGGAGGCTATGCAAGCACGCAGCTACCTACCAGGCTCACTCTGTAGGAGACTGGAGAATCTGCTTCAATCGTGCTCGGTCTGTCAGGACACGTGAAGCTGCGTCGCTTGGCCTGGTGTGTACAGTAAAAGCAATCAAGAGGTATACAACAGCTGCCTGGTATGGTACCCCTCTGCCTTTCATATAAATGTGTGGAGAAGTGTTTGAAGTCCAGGCCCGGTCCTACGAGTGGAGTGAGAGCGCTCTCCCTTCTGGAGTCATGAGTACTAAATCAGGGTAGCTCTCTGTTAAATGTTTCTAGTGAGGGCAAGATCTTCTGGTTACTTTGCTGGCTACACTAACTGAGCCTGCTGGCTCTATTTAATCTTTGTAGGAATCACATGCTCGTTTCTGTGTCAGGGCCCCAACCAGCTGCATCGAGGGACTAGCCTTTATTGCCTGGATACCCAGAGACAGTGACTTATAGGTTAGGCCTGTGCACAATGCCCTAGATAGATACTTATATATTAGAGTGGTAAGCTAATTAACCTGATCACCCCAGTCCTTGTTATTTTCCCCTAAATAAATCAGATTGATTGTTTTGCCAAGGTATACTGGCTAACTTGTGTGTTTATGGTGAATTACTGTACAGTGATTCTTGTGTAACAGCATTTTACTTTTCAGGGGTTCCCCGGAGCAAGCTGATTGATTCAAGCCTGGGGGTAAGTGTATGTTGTAAGGTACTGTGATTGGTTTGTGGGGCCACTAGTGGGAAGAAAGAGGGTTGCAGTGACCCAGAAGGCTGTGACCAAGTCATACCAGACTGTCTTAACCCCGACCTCTGGGTGGAGGCACCTGCCATCGTATCCAGGCCCCTCAACCTGTTAACGACAGAGCAGGCAGGGGTAGTAGCCCTTGGGATAGCGCCCCCTAGGGGTTACATTTTGGAGGCACTGCTGGGATTAGCGTCCCCTAGTGGCAGAGTGGATGAAGTACCTCAATATGGCTAAATTAAAGGAACAGCTGGAAGGGGATATCATGGCTAAGATTAAGCTGGACCCTATTAAGATGATGGTACATAAATTGATGGGGTGGGGTGAAGCAGAAGAGTTGGATTCCCAGAAAATTGTGTTACTACTAGATGTACCTCTGGGGACAACGAACGCTGACCTTATTTCTGTAGTGGAGCGTGTTAAATGTTCAGGCAAGGTAGAGGTGAAGGGACGTATGGCTGATCTACTTGACCAGACCTTGCAGGTGTTACTTTTATGCAGTATAGCTATCGACCCCGAGATGGTACCCTCAGTGATCTACCCGGAAGGTGCCCAACAGGGGTGGAGGGTCATTCACATCTGGAGTGGATCAGTCACCCCCGGGGTGTCCCCCAAGACTAATAGCTTAAAAGATAAACTCTTAAATTGCTAGCTGTGGAGGGGAGAACTACCCAGAAGTTACTGCAGGCATTGGACCTTTCTAGTGAACCCACCCCCAATCCCCCCAGGTACCTCTCCCGGGCCCCCCAAGAGTTCTACCTTGGCTTCACCGCCCCTAGTGGTTCCCCCTATACAGCTAGATTTCTACTGTAGACTAAAACTTTTTTCTGGCACTGTGCCGGTGCCCCCGGGGGAATATGATTTGGAGGCGTGGATGGACTATGCTACCCCCCTATTCCAAGAGTGGCAGTGCTCTGAGGGGGAGAAACAAAAGAGACTGATGGAGAACCTGCGAGGCCCAGCTTTGGAAGCCATTAGGTTTTTGTGGGCTACTAGCCCGGAAACTACCGCGGTGGAGTACCTTTCTGCTTTAGAGGGAGTGTTTGGGAGTACAGAAACTGGGGAAGACTTATTATGGAAGTTCAAGTCTGCCAAACAATGGAGGAATGAGAAATTGTCTGCCTTTATCACTAGGGTGGAAAGGGCCTTGCAGAAAGCTTATCAAAAGGGGGGGAATCACTGCCACAGCCTTGAACCAGGTCCGGCTGGATCATATTTTGAAATCTGCTAGGTTTTCCAGTGTGATATTGTTAAAACTTAAGTTACTTGACAGACGGGCTGCCCTTCCCGAGTACTGTCAATTGATAAGGAGATTCGAGAAGTAGAGACTGATGAAGAGGGTGGAACCCTATGTGGGGGCTGTGAATCTATGCCAAACCCCTGAGTCTAGTGAACCAGATGAGGCCCACCTCTCAAGGGGCCTTGATGTTTCTCCTGTACCACTAGAGGCCCAAGGAGGGGTGGGGCTGCGTGCTATTTCCTCTGATCCCTGGGTAGAAAGTGATTTGAGGGCTGAGATTAGAGATTTACAAGAGATGGTGAGGGACTTGAAGCAAACTGCTATCCACCCTGTTAAGTTTGGGGAACCAGAGTTATCTAGAAACAAACGACCTAGCCAAGAGGAGCCCCCCCAACCCCAGGATGGCCCCCAGCAGGCGAGGTATCCCCCTCCCAATAAAGACCCCCTAGACACTAAGTTCTGTTACTGTTGTGGAGAGGATGGACACTTTCAGACTGAGTGCCAGTTACCAGAGAATTTAAGGAAGGTCAACAGCAGGCTGATCACCTGGCACCGCAAGGCCCATACCCGACCCTCTAGGAAGAGTTTTGTGACCCGGGCCAATGCCCAAGCAACTTTCAAAGCTGTGCCCCTGAATGGTCTGATGCAGTGGGGCCTTCGATGGAGGCCCCTGTGAGAGTGAATGGGATACCCACCCGGGCTGTGTTGGACAGTGGCTCTCAGGTGACCACTATATTCCAGGACTGGTATCAGAAACACTTGCCTGCGGTGCCCTTGCAACCCTTGGATGGCCTACATGTTTGGGGGCTGAGTGACAAGGCCTACCCTTATTCTGGGTATATCTGGATCTGGTTGTCTTTTCCTACTTCTGTGGCTGGGGTGGCTGAACAAGTGGAAACTCTGGCCCTAGTATGTCCCCCCACTGGGTCATATGATGGGGTGCCCTTGTTGATTGGAACCAGTGCTCACATGTTTGGTCGCTTAGCACAGCTGTGCTCTGAAAAACAGATGTCCAGGACTGGGCGAGCTCTTAGAATACCCGTCTTCATTCAGAAGGCCTGTGAGACTCAGTGAAAGGCTGGCCAGGTGGAACTTGAAGGTCCGGTGGGTGTCGTCTGGAAGAAGGATCCAAAAACATTGCTACTAGCCCCAAATGCCCGGTGTTTTGCAAGGGGAAGTCCAGATTAAAAGAGACATTAAGAATAAGATATTGATGCTGGATGCACCCGGTGAGGGAAAGTTGCCTGAGGGATTGCTGGTTAAACCCAGTATCTTACCTGCCAGAGCCCATGCCTTTGCCAGAAGAGTGATGGCCCAAGTGCATAATGTGTCTGATCGAGAGATTCGAATGAAACAGGGTTGCACCCTGGCTACGGTACATTGCTCCGATACTGCTGTTTTGCCCCATAATAAGACTCTCAGAGGAGGTGGCCGAGTGTCCCCTGAGTTGTTTGATTTTGGTGATTCTCCACTACCAGAAGAATGGAAGAAAAGGGTCAGTGAATGGCTTGCCCAGAGATACCAGGTGTTTTCTTTAAAAGAATGGGATGTAGGGTGTGCACAAGGAGCTGAGCACCACATCCGACTGCATGATGACAGGCCATTTCGTGAGAGGTCTCGATGTCTAGCTCCTGCTGACATAGATGATGTGAGATGGCATCTGCAAGAAATGCTTGCAGCTGGGGTGATACAGGAATCCAGAAGCTCTTATGCCTCACCTATTGTGGTAGTGAGAAAAAAGAATGGGACTGTTCAAATGTGTGTGGATTACCGTACTTTAAATAGGCGAACCATACCAGACCAGTATACCATGCCCCGCATTCAGGATGCCTTGGACTGTCTAAATGGTAGTAAATGGTTCTCAGTGCTGGAGCTTCACAGTGGGTAGTACCAGATCCCGATGGCCCCTGAGGACCGAGAAAAGACTGCTTTCATTTGCCCACTAGGTTTCTATGAGTTTATGCGGATGCCCCAAGGGATTTCTTGTGCCCCTGCCACTTTCCAACACTTAATGGAGTGTGCTGTGGGGGACATGAATTTGCTCTAGTGCTTAGTTTACCTGGATGACATCATAGTGTTTGGCAGCTCCCTGGAGGAACATGAACATAGATTGTTCAAAGTCTTGGACTGACTGGAGGATTTTGGTCTCAAATTGTCCATAGATAAGTGCCAATTCTTTCAAACCTCTGTGAAATATGTGGGGCACATAGTGTCCACTGAATGCATAGAGACTGACCCCAGCAAAGTGGAAGCTTTGACTACTTGGCCTCAACTAAAGAATTTGAAAGAACTGCAATGGTTTCTGGGGTTTTGTGGATATTATAGGCGGTTTGTCAAAGACTATTCTCGAGTGATCTGCCCCCTCCTCAACCTGACTCAGGGGTACCCTCCAACCCACAAAAAGTATAAGAAAGTTGTGCTCTCTTAGACTGAGAAAAAGTATTTTCATCCAAATGATGTGTTTGGCAACCACTGGACTACTGAGTGTGAGGAAGCTTTCCATGACATTATATATCAACTTACCCATGCCCCAGTGCTGGCATAGCTGACCCGGCCAAGCCGTATGTTCTCCATACCGATGCCGGTCTACAAGAATTGGGGGCTGTGTTATATCAGGAGCACCCAAACAGGCTCAGGCCTGTAGCTTTTGCCAGCAGAAGTCTGACTCCTTCAGAAAAAAATTATCCAGTGCACAAACTAGAGTTCCTGGCCCTGAAGTGGGCCATTGTTGATCAATTTCATGACTACTTGTACGGTGCCAAGATATTGGTGAAGACTGATAACAATCCTCTGACATATGTGCAAGACCTCAGACCTCAGACCTCAGCCAAGTTGGATGCCACTGGCCATAGGTGGCTCTCTGCATTGGCCACCTACGACTATGCTGTGGAATACAGAGCAGGCCTCAACCATATAGATGCGGATGCTCTCAGCGGAGACCTGTGCCCCGAACCGACTGGGTCAGATTGTCAGAACCTGACATAAGAGCTCTTTGCCAAAAATTTGACAAGGAGGAATAAGTGTCCCCTGATGCTGTGGACTGCATGGTGGATTGCTTGGGGCCATCCAAGAACTGCATACCTGCTGCTTACTGACATTTTTCTGCATTAGACACTAGTGCGCTGCCCCAATTCAACAATGATAGTCTACAATGGGCTCAGTCCCAAGATCCCATGATAAAAACTGCTTTGGAGGCTCTGCAAGCAGGGAGAGATGTGTCCAAACTGCGTTCTACTGACCTGAGAACTGCCCTGTTGTACAAAGAAGGACCAAAGTTGAAACTGATTAATAAACTATTGTACAGGGAGACCATAGACAAAGAGGGGCGAGCAGACAAACAACAACTGGTGTTGCCCACTGCTTTTAGAGAACTGGTGTTGGGGTCCCTGCACAATCACATGGGACACCTCGGCATAAACTGAACCCTTGACTTAGTGCGGTCCCGATTTTACTGGCCAAAAATGGGTGCTGATGTGGAGCAGTATATCAGGACTTGTAGCCGATGTTTACAAAGAAAGACCCTGCCTCAGAGAGCTGCCCCCCTGGTTAACATCACTACTAGTGCCCCTATGGAACTGGTATGCATTGATTTCCTGAGTCTAGAACCAAATCTGAAAAACATCAGCAATACACTGATAGTTACCGATCATTTCACCCAATATGCACAAGCCTTCCCTACTAAAAATCAGAAGGCCACCACGGTGGCTAAAGTACTTGTGGAAAATTTCTTTGTCTACCATGGGGCACCTCAACGGATTCATTCCGACCAGGGAAGAGATTTTGAGAGCTGCCTGATCAAAGAAATGCTATCCTTATGAGGGGGTGCGAAAGTCAAGAACTACCCCGTACCACCCCCAAGGGGATCCTCAGCCTGAAAGATTTAACCTCACATTGCTTGATATGTTGGGCACACTGCAACCTAAAGACAAGCCTAGATGGAGCTAGCAGATTAGCACCTTGGTACATGCTTATAACTGCACCAAAAGTGATACCACTGGATTTTCCCCGTACAGACTGATGTTTGGGAGAGAAGCTAGACTGCTGGTGGATGTATGTTTTGGGGTTTCTCCTGTTGGGATTCAAGCAGCCAATCATCTACAGTATGTGCAAAAGTTGAAGGCCCAACTCCACCATGCCTACCAACTAGCCCAGACCATGGATGCTAAGCAAAACCTGGCCAATGAGGAAAGGTATGATAAGAAAGTGAAAGCAATGGAACTGAGACAAGGTGATAGAGTGCTATTGAGGAATTTGGGGCTGCATGGCAAACATAAGATTGCTGACAGATGGCATCACCTCCCTCATATTGTTGTGGGAAAACTGGAAGATTTACCTGTATATAAAGTGCAGCCTGAAAACAATTCAAAAGATGTGAAAACAATACACAGAAATCACCTGCTGCCAATTGGACAAATTTTGATAGAGGCTGAACCTTCCATGCCCCGGGCCTATAACTAGAGCTGCTGCCAAAAAGAAATCAAGATGGGTCGACCCCTCAGAACTCAAACTCAAGAGGCCTTCTCCATACCCCTCTGATGAAGTGGATCCTCAGTCTGTGTCTGAGGACAGTGCAAATGATGTTGAGTATTACCCCTCTTATGAACTGAGTCAACTCTTTAGGGGCAATCCCCTAACTAACTCTGGGGATGAAGTTGGGTTTCCTGGACTGTCTGAGCCCCCAGCTTTGTCTCTGGAGTCCATGCTTCCAGAGGATGAAGTGAGTGGCACCAAGGGCGAAGAAGTGGGATCTTTGAGCCTGGCTGAATTATCTGGCCTGGCTGAGCTGTCTGACTTTTCAGAAGAAGGAAGTGATGTGGGGGAACCAGTTAGTGATATGCCATATCAAGAAGAATACTTTGAGTGCCCTGATAGCACCCTGGTAGTGCCAGAAATGTCCCTAGTGGATCCAAGCAGTGTGGGTTCTGACATAAAGGGTCCTGTTCCTGAAGGTACTATGGGCCCTGGGTCTCCTTCTCCTATAGAGGTTTCCCCGACCAACCCAAGTGGGGCTGAAATGGAGTCGGGGCCTTCAGAAATTTTATCTGAGTCTCCTAGATGCACTGGCCGAGAAGTACGGCCTATAGTAAGATTAAGTTATGAATCCATGGGCCAGCCTGTGGATCTGCCTGTGAATGTGGTCCATAAAGGGGTGTACACGTCCCCAAGCTCCTTGCCCAAACTAACCCTGGGAAATGATGCCAAATTGTTAGTGTTACCCTCTGAGTATGGTGCTACTGCCCCAGTTAGCCCTCAGGTAGCTGATAGGGAAGGGCCCCCTCTATCCAAGTGTCATGGGCAGGAGGTAATGACCTGATTTATAAACGAAAAAAAAGGTTGTCTATATGTGTGAAGTTGTATAACCAATAGTAATCTGTGTGATACAGTACCAATGTATGTAACCAAAGGTCTGATGAACTGTCAGTTAAACTATTTTTGCCTTAAAGTGATTTAAGGATAACTACTTGATGCAGACGCCAAGTTCTTTCCAGGCCAGGAAGGGTGTAACCCCCCTGCAAATGGAGGTTCCTAAAAGCCTTCTAGGAGCTGCCTAAGTGCCCCCCCCGGTGTTGGCGTTCGGCGCTTGAGCCATTTGAACGGCTCTGTGAGTGCTTGTAGAGCCTCCACGTACTGCCTCTTTAAGAGCCGTCTGCTTGCAGATACCATTATTGCTCATGAGGGGGACTGTGTGTTTCCCTGCTCGAATTCCGCCTGAGCCGCTGTGTAATTGCCCCATTCTGCAGTCACTGAAAAGCGCAAGGGGAGCTCATTCGAAAGATGTAACTATTTGCCTGTAATCATTTCGAGTAATGGTGAAAATGCAGCTGTTTAACCTGTTTTTGTTGCAGCTGGGACTCTGTGTGCTGTTCCCCTCCATTTTGGACCAGGACTGTCTGAGGGGTCCAATGGGAGCCAGGGGGTGTCTAAAATGGAGTTAATAGTGACCAACCAGAATCGGGACTCCAAGAGGAGCCGGCTGACCAATGAGGACGCAGCTAGTAATTCTGGGAAGTGAAGTCTGGACTATGGCACCTTTTTGCACCAATGAGGGCAGTAGTGAGTAACTGGCATCTGTATCCCACCAATGGGATTGGGTGGCGCCCGCACTGGATTCCCTGCCCAAACTGCCAAGGGGCAGCGTCGTTGTGGCTATGAATGAGGAAGGAACTCTGGGCTCCTGCACCATTGAGTTTTCACACAGGAAGTGCGTGTGGAAGGCCAGAGTCGGGCGGCATGATCGCCGGCGAGTTTCGGACTAAATCTGCTAGGCAGTGGTCAGAGGAGGCAGCGCAAGCACGCAGCTACCTACCAGGCTTACCCTGTAGAAGACTGGAGAATCTGCTTCAATCGTGCTTGGTCTGTCAGGACACGTGAAGCTGAGTTGCTTGGCCCGGTGTGTACAGTGAAAGCAATCGGGAGGTATACAGCAGCTGCCTGGTATGGTACCCCTCTGCCTTTCATATAAATGTGTAGAGAAGTGTTTGAAGTCCAGGCCCGGTCCTATGAGTGGAGTGAGAGCGCTCTCCCTTCTGGAGTCATGAGTACTAAATCAGGGTAGCTCTCTGTTAAATGTTTCTAGTGAGGGCAAGATCTTCTGGTTACTTTGCTGGCTACACTAACTGAGCCTGCTGGCTCTATTTAATCTTTGTAGGAATCACATGCTCATTTCTGTGTCAGGGCCCCAACCAGCTGCATCGAGGGACTAGCCTTTATTGCCTGGGTACCCAGAGACAGTGACTTATAGGTTAGGCCTGTGCACAGTGCCCTAGATAGATTCTTATATATTAGAGTGGTAAGCTAATTAACCTGATCACCCCAGTCCTTGTTATTTCCCCCTAAATAAATCAGATTGATTGTTTTGCAAAGGTATACTGGCTAACTTGTGTGTATTTGGTGAATTACTGTACAGTGATTCTTGTGTAACAGCATCTTACTTTTCAGGGGGTCCCCAGAGCAAGCTGATTGGTTCAAGCCTGGGGGTAAGTGTATGTTGTAAGGGTACTGTGATTGGTTTGTGTGGGCCACTAGTGGGAAGAAAGGGGGGTTGCAGTGACCCAGAAGGCTGTGACCAAGTCATACCAGACTGTCTTAACCCCGACCTCTGGGTGGAGGCACCCGCCATTGTATCCTGGTCCCTCAACCTGTTAACGACAGAGCAGGCAGGGGTAGTAGCCCTTGGAATAGCGCCCCCTAGGGGTTACATGGGCATGTAGACTCATGCTCAGGGACTTACTCTGGTGCACCCTGAAGCTTGTGCTCCTCCTCCTGCTGCTGTTGGGAAACATCAATCCTAACCCTGGCCCAATCACCTCCTGCTCTGTCTACCAGGAAAAACCTTCAGGAGCACTTTCAATAGCATCTCTCAACATCGGTAGTCTACTCCCCAAGCTGGATGCCCTACAAATCTTTACCAATCAGTACAGCCCAGATAGCCTGGCAGTTGTAGAAACCTGGCTTACACCCAAAATCCCAGACCTGGCTATCGCTCTTCCAGGATACAATGTTTTCAGGCTGGACTGGAAGTCCAAAAGAGGTGGTGAATGTGCAATTTACCTTAAAGATTCACTACTGGGACACCCCATCACTACCCCCTTCCCGGCCACCGCTGTGCAGATTCTCCCTATCAGAATCTTATTAGGGGCCGATAACAAAGCCCTCACAGTTGCCTCTTTGTATATCCCTCTGAAAGAACAAGGGAATGGCCTTAATGCTGTCTTGGATTTCACCAGGTCCCAACCTCCTGACTCAGAAATGATTCTGCTTGGAGACTTCAATATAAACTGGCTCGCGTCTGAAGCAGGGGTCCATAAGGATGCCATCTCATCAGCCAATCTCACCCAGATGGTCATCTCTCCAACCAGAAAAAAATACAAATCTGGCACCAGCACCCTCCTGGACTGGATTCTTACCAGCCACCCAACTCGTATCGCGAACACCTTAGTCTTCCCTGACTCGCTTAGCGACCATTCCTCTGTCATCTGTGAAAGGTCAAACAAATTCCGCAAGCCCCCTCCTAAAATCATCACTAGTAGAGTCCTACCACGTGGGCAGTTGTCACGCCTCACATCATGCCTCAACCTGCAAGACTGGTCCCCTTTTTACAAAGCAATAGATGTAAATATTGCTCTGGATTACTTCATCAACACGTTCAATGCAACCTGTGACTCCTATGCTCCTTTTAAAAAGCACAAAGTCAAAGCCCTTTGCAATCTCTGGCTCTTGGCCAATCTCTTACATCAACTAAAATCTAGAGATCACCTCTGGGATCTGGCCAGAACCACAGGTAAAGAAACTGACATCCAAAACTATAAGCACGCACGGAATGACTGTACCAAATCTATCCGGCAAAAGAAATCTACGTATTACAAGAACGCTCTCACGGATACCTGGGGTAATGGAGGGCATTTTGGAACAATATTAAAGAGGTCACTGGGAAGCAGCCAAAAACCTCCCCTACCTTGCTCAACATAAATGGGACTACTACGCTTGATCCTAAAATCATAGCAAATACCTGCAACACTGCATTCACCGATCTCAGCAGTGTTCTCCCTGCTGACTTTTTCAAGGACTATGACTCTCCCACTTCTCCCTCCAATGCTGCCTCCTCTTCTAGCCACATACCTTTTTATTTCAAAACCGTTAAGATGCATGAAGCCCACAAACACATTACCAAAGTCATCACCAAATCCAGATTCAGCAGTGATACACTTGACCTTAAACTGCTGTCCTTCACCCTTGATGAGGTGTTACAGCCACTGACAAATATTTTCAACCTCTCACTTAGGCTCAGCCAGTTCCCTGACAAATGGAAATCCACCACTGTTACCCCTGTCCATAAAAGTGGTGACAGGGCCACCCATGGAAACTACTGTCCGATCTCTATATTGCCACCCCTCTCCAAGGCCCTTGAACGTATTATAGCAGATCAGCTCACGGAGTTCCTAGACAAATACAATATCTCGTGCTCACAACAACATGGCTTCAGGAAAGGACATAGCACCTCATCTGCCCTACTGGAATTCTCTGGCGTTCTTCACAGCTCACTGGACAATGGTCAGTTAATTGGGTCCATCTTTATCGATCTGACTAAGGCATTCAACACTGTCCATCACCGCCTACTGCTTGTGCAGCTTCTGAAAGCTGGACTCCCTCCCAACACCACTGCCTGGTTCAAAAGTTACTTGGAGAACCTGTCTCAAAGAGTGAAAATTGCAGATGTCCTCTCTGATACCAGGCCTGTCCGCTCAGGTGTCCTCCAGGTATCCATTCTGAGCCCCCTACTATACAGCTTGTCCCTGAACTCCCTTCCAAATTCTTGCTCCAAATAAATCATCCTCTATGTAGATGATGCCGTAATTCTTGCCTCTCACAAGGATCCTAAGCCTCGATAAGACAACCTTCAGATTGGCTTCACATCTGTTGAAAATTGGTTCTCAAATCACAATCTGGTCCTCAATAATGAGAAAACAAAGTTTATGATGTTCAGCAGCTCTCATAACAAGCATAAGCTGCACCCCCTATTCATCAAAACCAGTCATGGAGTCACCCTGTAACAGGTTCAAGCCTTTAAGTACCTTGGGATCACTCTAGACCCTCATCAAACTTACGGTGCCCACATTGAGTCTGTAGCCAAAGCAGCAAATACTCACCTTGGCCTTCTCTTCCGGCACAGGCAACAACTTACCCCGGAAGCCCTGACTGTCGCTGCTCAGAGCTCTGTTGTCTCCATTATTGACTATGGGCTTATTATCTATGGCTCTGTCTCTGCTACTGCTCTTAGATGCATATCCACCTCCCTCAATAAGACCTGTTGGCTACTCACTGGATCCCACTGCCTCACAAATATGTGTGACTTCTATGCACAAACTGGATGGCTGCAACTCACCAATCGGATAAAGTACCTAACCTGCACCATGGTGAAGAAAATAACTATGGGCCATGCGCCCCCTGGAGTGTGTGCACTCCTGCACCCTAGCAATAACCCCCGCACAACCAGGGGTCTGAATCACAGCTCCTGCAGGTCCCACATTGTCGTACCTCACAAGGTCAAAGATCTTTTGCCTATAGGGCACCCAGCTGGCTAAATGGTCTAAACAGTTACATCTCCTCCACTCCTACCCTAGGTGAATTTAAATCAAGGCTCTGCCTCTCTCTCACTGCCTCTAGCTCCTGTGACTGCCTCAACTAGCTGACCCCATGAATATTTCTCTAACCTTATGCAGTTCTCTCTCCTATTAGCACTTGGTCACCTCTTAGCACGCAATTCCCCATGTTATGTCTATGACTATGCCTCTGGCTGCGCTCCTCTTTTATTGCTCCCCGCCCCCCTCTACTCTTCCTCTCTATTATCCTCTATCCTCTCTGCATCTCATCCGCTATCTCCTTGTAACCTAGCCTCCAAAACTTGTTTTGTTTCTCAGATGCTTTGTAACTCTGTTTAGCTTACACTGTTGTAACCTTGTCTTATGCATTGAATTTGTAATCTGACTTAACATGTCTTATGTTTTGAATTGTAACCTGATGTGGAACCTTTGTAAAAGAGCCCTGGCTCAAAGGTATTGCAATCCTAGACCTAAAATAAATAAAATAAAATAGCCCTAGATACATTTAGTAGGAAATTCCTAGCTAGCTGTGACTCCCTTATCTCTCTTAAAACTTAGCGTAAAAGGGCTCAGTCATAAATGGGTCTCCTCCGATCTCCTTAATCTTATGAGGAAGAGAGACAGGTCTTGGTCAAAATATAAGAAACTTAAACTCCCTAACCTCTTACAACAATACAAAACACTCTGCAATCACTGTAAATCAGCGGTCTGCTCTGCAAAAATCATCTTCCTCAGATAAAAACAGCTTACCTCTAGGGACAACCCCAAACATACCTGGAGGTTCCTTAATGACCTCACTGGGAGAGGCAAATCCAGTGAACAAATCAACCTCTCCAATGGGGGACAGCCTGTCACTAATCCTCTGGAGATTGCCAGCCATTTCAATTCCTACTTCAGCGACCTTGACAAGTACAAGCTCAACTCTTCGCTTGACCCCTGTCCCACCACATCCCCCCGACCCTAACTCCCATCCCAGTTTCCACTTCCATTACCTCTCACCCCAGGAAGTGATAAGACTCATAAAAATGAATGATCCCAGGCCAAGCCTAGGACTTGATGGCACAGACTACCACATCCTTAAGCTGGTCTGTGAGTATATTGCCCTCCCTCTAACCAACATCTTTAACTACTCCTTCTGCACTGGTGCATTTCCCCTGAAATGGAAATGCACCACCATTAATCTCTTACACAAATTCAGCCTCCAAAATGATGTGTTTAACTACAGGCCCATTTCTCTCCTGGCTCTTCTGTCCACAATTATCGAGAAAATCGTCCTAGGTCAAACCATCAAATACCTAGAGAGATACAACTTGTAAACAGACTCACAGCATGGGTTCAGGGCTCGCCATAACACCAAGACAGCACTGATCATATTCACTAATTTCATTGATAAAGCCAATGATGAAGGCCTCTTTACTGGTTTGGTGTTTCTGGATCTCACAAAAGCCTCTGACCTGGTTGACCACAAGATACTCCTAAACACCCTCTCTAGTCTCCAGTGATGTTGTTAACTGGTTCTCCAGCTACTTTAGCCACAGATCTCACAGAACTGAGATTGATGGCGTTCTCTCTGATGTATACCCCATTAAATAAGGAGTCCCTCAGGGCTCCATTCTGGGACCACTCCTCTTCTCTCTCATGGTCAACTCCCTCCCCAAGATCTGCACACACACTGAAATAATACTCTATGCTGATGATGCAGCACTGTTCTCTAAAGACAAGAACCTCTCTACCCTCCTAGACAAACTCCTGCATGATTTCCACCGGCTCCACTCCTGGTTCTCATCCAGAGGGCTACAGTAGTTCTTAACTAAAAAAAAACAAGTCCATGGTTTTCTCAGGTTATAGAAAAATTGCAGCCTTTGATTTCCCCCTCCTGGACAGTGATGGCAACCAAATAAAATGAGTCACAGAGTTCAAATACCTAGGCCTCCTCCTCGACTATCACCTAACATTTGAACTTCACATTTATTGGCTAATTAAGAAAGCACACCAAAGGTTTGGCATGTTATCTCGAGTCAACCTTTCCTAATCACTGAATCCAGGATCCTACTTGCCACCAGCTGCCTGCTCCCCATTTTTTGACTATGGTGCTCTGATCTACTACCCTTCCCTTCCTCTCTCAAACAAATTTCAGTAGGTTACGGCGCACCTACCACAAAGTCATTTGGTTTACCACGTGCCTCCTCAGATTGACCCACCATTGTGACCTTTACAAATTTGCTAACTGGCCCCTTCTAGAGGACAGGCTGGACAACAAAATCCTGACCTTCTTATACAAACTAGCACTGGGACTTTTACCAAGCAGCATTATCTCCCTCTTCCCCAGATCTGCTCACATACGGTCCACCAGTTGGTCCTCCTTCCTCTCTTTTTCTCTCCCTTTCTGCCACACTACTCAGGGTCAACACACACTCTTCAACAAGGGTGTGAAACTGTTCAACAGCCTGCCCCATTCACTTGTCCAATGTCCCTCACTTGCATCATTCAAGTATTACACACACTTGTGACCTGTACATTCGGGCAGGATGGCTTCCTCTCAGCAGCTGGATACAGTATCAAACCTGCCTCTTAGCCAAAAATGTCCTCCTCGGGGTCATGCCCCCGGGCATTGAAAAGCTCCTCATTGACCACCACAGCACCCAGCAAACTAGAAGTTCACAACAACTAACCTTCCTTGTCCCCAGATGCCGGACTACCATGGGCCAGAGGGCCTTTGCTCACAGAGCACCACAGTGGTACAATACTCTCAACAAAGAAACTCTTACTGCTGCTGCTCTTGGCCCTTTAAGAGACAACTCTGACTTCATCTCATTTCAACTAGTCATTGTGACTGCCTCGCCTAATCAGGGGCCCACTGTTCACTACCCTCTACTTCAGTCTTGACAGCTACCTCTCCTCGCCTTGCCCCTTCTACCTGCCTACCCCCTTGCCCCCTCTCCCTTTCCTCCTTCCCTGGGCATTTCCTGACTTTTATCCCTCCCTCCCTCCCTCCCTTTAGAGCTGCTACCCTCACCTCTACCTCCGACAATGGCCTTCCTGCCTGCATACCCCCTTTCCTCTCACCTGCAGTGCTCATTTCTAAGATTGCCCTTGGCTGGTATGTCATGCTACCTAACATTTGGCACATTTTGAATTACTGGAATTTCCTAAGCCTCAGTCTCTTACTTCTTTTTATTGTGTAACTATGTATTATTATGTTGACCTTTGTATGTAAGTATACCCCCTATTCCTTCGATGTGGAACCTTTGTAAATGAGCAGTTCCTGCTCAAAGGTATTTGTAATCCTAGATTTCAATAAAATAAAATAAAAAAACCTAAGGGATCACTTGTCCTGTTTGCAGTCATGTACTGTAAATGCCCCTATGATTATCTTGAAATACTTGCTGAAAGCTTGTATTTATGCTGTGTATTAATTTCTTTATACTGTAATAGCACTTTGTATACTCTCCTAAGTATGATTATCTGCACTCTGATGTACTGCACAATCCTGTATACCCTGTATTCGTTCCTGTTGTCTGTCTTTAACTGGACACTTAAGAAAATGGGCAATTTTTGCTCACATGCCTTTCCAGTATAATAAATAAACTGAAACTGAAACACATAACTGTGCCTGTGTGCATACCTGCAATATCACGACTGACTGCATTACTGACCTTTGGGGTCCAAAATGCTGCTGCACAATGGTGTCCCTGTGCCACCGTCCCCTCAGTGCCAACCTTGGGTCCCTCCGGTCTTTCAGTAAATGCTCACCCTCGTCCTGTGGCTCCACTTCCTCCTCACTGTTGCCCTCCGGGACCTGTACAACTATTCCATGGTCAATGACCATGTTGTGTAGCATGTAACAGGCCAGGAATATGCCACAGGCCTTGTTTGGGCTATACTGTAGGGCATCACTGGACCTGTCCAGGCATTGGAATCGCATCTTCAACATGCCAAACACACATTCTATGGCGTTCCATGTCACAGTGTGTGGCTCATTGTACCTCTCCTCTGCCTCAGATGTGGGGTGTAGTATTGGGGTGAGCATCCATGGCCGGAGGGGGTATGCGCTGTCTCCTGTGTGGAGAAAGGAGATATGTTAGTCTACAGTACACATCCATGGCATTCTGCACTCCTCCATGTCCTGTTTCAGCTGGTCAACACTATTGGCACATTAAACAGGACACTGTGTCCCAGTTGCGTACACCCGTGCACACCTCTGTGGTACTTTCCCAGCTGTTGTTTGTCCACTATCACTACCATTGCAGCCTGCATGATGTTTGATCTGTGTGGCACGGCTACATTGCTGCCTGATTTTGCCACACTGCACTGTTCTCTTCCAAAGCATCACAGTGCTCTACCCCTCACACATTGTCACAGGCCCCTACTGGCTGGCAGCACCTTGTTGCCTGTGCCTGTTGCAGTCCGTCACATGTACACCCTATTCAGAATGTTTTTGGGGGTGGGGGATGGTTTCCATTTTGCGCCTGACCCTGCTTGTCCATACCATACAAAGAGAGAATAAAGACGCTTCATGTGTATACCCTCTAGGAAAGGAGGGAGGGGGCACATGATAGAAACTTTCAAGTACCTCAAGGGAATTAACAAAATCCAAGAGGGTAGCATCTTTCAGAAAAAGAGATGTGCAAGAACAAGGGGGCATAATTTGAAGATAGAGGGGGGATGGCTCAGGGGCAATGTGAGGAAGTATTTTTTCATGGAGAGGGTGGTGGACGCATGGAACGGCCTTTCTGAGGAGGTCGTGGGGTCAAAAACAGTGGGGAAATTAAAGAATGCATGGGACAGACATAAGACAATTATAGTGGGGGTAGGAGGAAGTAGGCTGTTGGTTAACTGGGATCTGCAGCTTATCCAATAGATAGGGAAATGGGCAGACTGGGTGGGTCGAGCAGTCTTTATCTGCCGTTAAAGTCTATGTTTCTGTGATTCTATGTCCGCACTAGAAAATCCACTCCATCCCAACTTTCTCCCTCTCCCCCCGAGTTTGACCCCTCCCAGAGAGGGGGTACTGTGGGCGCAGCCCCTGGCTTACATTGTCCCATAGGTAGTATGGTGGGATGAGCGCTTACTTGCTCCTCACTGTTACTTCCTGACACTGTATTTCCCGACACTATTTTGTCTGCACTGTATTGCACTGTTCTCATATGCTACAGCGGTTTTTGACTAGACCCATTCTGAATTAGTCTTTTTTTGCTTTATTTGGCTTTGTTAATGCTGCCTTTTTCCCACCCAATGTTCATGTTTAAATTACTGACCAGTTCTGGAACCCAGTGACATCAGCTGAGTGAAAATCAGAGTGAAGGCTTCCTTGCAGGATTTCTGCTAAACTGATCTCACTGGATTCTGGACCTGATCAGCAATTTAAAAATGAATATTGGGTGAAAAAAGGGCAGCATTAACAAGTGATCCTAATTAAGGACAAAATAGGACTATTTACAAACACACAAAACAATACACTGGGGCCTGGATATTCAAACTGCGCCAGGCTGTGGCGCAAGCCTGGGTGCAGTTCAACTTGGTTGCGCAGGGGTGTGGCCTGGGTGATATTCAACGGAGCTGCACTATGGCTCAGCAGCTTTGAATATCGCACCTTGGCCACCCCCACTGTGCATGGTGCAGTGGCACTGCACCAGCGCAAGTGGCCAGAGTGGAGCATGGAGATGCTCTAGCGCAAGTGCCATTGCGCCATGCACAGCACCTTCGATATTCAAAAGGGGACATGCAAATGGGGCCATAATTTATGCAAGGCGCACATGGGGCCATTTGCATGTCATTATGGCCCCATTTGCATCCCATTATCATGCAGGTGCGCCGATCCCCAACGACTTGTGCCTGGTGCCCTGCCAGGCAGCAGCCGTCTGGAACCGACGCCCCCTGCAGCCCGATCGTGGGCATTTGTCTAATAAAAAATCCTCGTCTAATATCCCTGGTGGCCCAGTGGACCAAGTGCTGCCTGATCGTGGGCATCTGGTTAAATACCCCCCCGTCCTATATCCCTGGTGGTCCAGTGGAACGCTATGTTCCCGATTGCGGACATATGTCTACAAAAAAAAGCCTCATCTAATATCCCTGGTGGTCCAGTGGACCGCTATGTGTCCGATCGCAGGCATCGGTATAATAAACCCCCCCCGACCAATATCCCTGGTGGTCCAGTGGACTGATCGCTGCCCGATCGCGGGCATCTGTGTAAATCACCCCCCCGCCAATATCCCTGTTGGTCTAGTGGACTGCACTCTGCCCGATCGTGGGCATCTGTAAAACATAAATGACCTATTACCCTGGTGGTCTAGTGTACCCCCTCCCACCCGCCCACTGGGCCCCACCGCCCTCCCCTCCCCAGTCATCCGGCGGGTGGCAGCTCCCACCTTCCTGCCGCCCGCCGCCTGCTGACTGACAGCTCGGTAGGCTGCAGCCACTGGTTCACGCGTTAGCCAATGGGCGCAGCCTATACCGGCATTATAGTTCAGATATGTGAATGAATCATTCACATATCTGAATGTAGTACGAGTGGCTGCACCCTTTGGCTCACGCCAGAACCAGTGGGCGGCAGCCCACCGAGCTGTCTGTCGGCGGGCGGCGGACGGCAGGCGGGTGGGTTGCTGCCACGGGCTGACTGGGGAGCGGGCGTGCGGCTCAGTGGGCGGGTGGGAGGGGGGCACACTAGACCACCAGGGTAATAGGTCGCTTTTTATAGCTTACAGATGCCCGCGATCGGCAGAGGCGGTCCATTGGACCACCAGGATATTGGCGGGTGATTTACACAGATGCCAACAATCGGGCAGCGATCGGGCAACTGACCACCAGGATAGTGGATGGGGGTTATTATACTGATGCCCGTGATCGGGCACGTAGCAGTCCACTGGACCACCAGAGATATTGGAGGGGGGGTTTATTTACACAGATGCCCGCGATGGGGCATGGGGGGGCACCGCCAGGTGCGGCAGGAACTCGGGTGGCCACCCACAGGTGGCAACTGCCATGTTGCGCCCTGCAATGTGGCAGCTCACCTGTGGGTGGCCATCATTTGTTTCTTTTTTTTTTGGCTTAGCTTTGTGCAGGTGCAAGTAGAGGTTGCGCATGCGTGGCTCTGCACATCCTGGGCTGAATATCGGGCTGTGCAAGATATGCATGGGCACGCCCCCCCCCACCTGTGCCTGCATACATTACTGATGCGCCCATGATCGCATTTGTGTATGACTTTTCCTTTTTGAATATCGCGCCGGGGCGCATCAGTGGGTT
Source organism: Neoceratodus forsteri (assembly GCA_016271365.2). Taxonomy (NCBI): domain Eukaryota; kingdom Metazoa; phylum Chordata; order Ceratodontiformes; family Ceratodontidae; genus Neoceratodus; species Neoceratodus forsteri. The sequence goes on along the minus strand of CM057453.1, from coordinate 455,693,881 downwards.
GTGCATGGTGCAACACTGTTGCGCCATGTGCAACCCTTTTGAATATCTGGGCCTGGGTTTATTACATAGACTTCACAATGCTCAAATACCAATTAAATTAAAAAATGTAAAACATATAGAATAATACATGGGGTGGAGTGTTTAATGAGAATTTTGCACACACACAAGGTGTTGGATGTTATATAAACCCCAAGAGCCAAGCTCGAGGGGTTTATTCAAGCATTCAACACCAAGGGTGTGTGTAAAATTCAAGTTTTACACATCACCCCATGTTTTATTTTATATAACTACGGGGGAGCATTTTTTTGCCACAGCAATTACATAAAATAAAATACATTGGTGTTCAGCTGCGGCCCAGTTCGGATGAAGCATAGTCCACCATCCGTGGCTGCTGGAAACGTTCCATTTTCTTTAAAGGTTTAATGTAGGAGCACCTGTTTAAGGAAGGATTCGTGACCTTCAGTGGTGAGAGGCAAGTTTATTTTAAATTTTTTTTACTTACCACTTGGTGCTACTGGCGGCGAACTAGAGAGTGCTGAGAAAGGGGATAGTGGAGGCTTGCACATGCCTGGAGTGAGGGAAACTCGGCGTGTGTTCAGCGTTATAACCTGCAGGTTATAATGGCGAATTATAACCAGGTTTCCTTATGGGAGAAAACACTCCCCAGTTAGTTGTTATAAAGGCTTTATGTTCCCTTTAAGATGATCCTGCAGGTGCTTGACTATGTGGAGGTGACCTACCTTTCTGCCTCAAATTTACCTATGCCATTCTAAACTCCATTCTGTGATTTTGTGCTTCACTTCCTCCAACATCCATTTCTTAACCTTTCTTCCCACTTCCTTAGGAACATGTGCCTCTCCCACTGCTCCATCTTCCTAGCCAATGCAGGTTTTCTTCTTTTCCTTGTTACCTTTCCTCTCCCTTCCCTTTCCTTTCCTCCACACCCAAGTTCCTATTCCCTCTGTTCATCAGATATCGATTCCTTCTCTAGCTCCATCTGAAAAACCTCTACTGGGCATTCTCCCTTCTCCTTCCCCCGCCTCTGGAACAGCCTCCACCTCACAATCCATTCTTCCTTCTCTGCCTCCTCCTCCTCCTCCTTCTGCCATTCTTTCAAGGCCCTCCTCTCATTTTCCCCCTTTTATGCCTATACTGTATGTGCTTTTTCAACTGGATGTTGTCGCATGCTCGGTGTCTTGCTGTGGGTAGCATAATCAGTATAGTGGCATATATCAAAACACAAAAAATCATGCTGCCCACAGCAAGTCACTGAGCAATCGACAACACCCAGTTTAAAAAGTCCAGTTATATAGTTAGTCTGTACTATCAATCTTGTGTTTTGACTTCACTGTTAGTTTGCACTGTTGTTGCAAATTTTTGTTTTGTGTTTTGCATCTCACCACTAGTTTGCACTGTTATTTTTTTTATTTGTACATTAGTTTACAAACCTTTGAGCCAGAGGCTCATTTTCAAATGTACCTCGTCACAAAGAGGACAAATACAGTACAACAATTTTGTTACATCATTGTGGATTATAACAATTGGTAATACATGCTGTCATATATTGGTTGCAATTTTAAAGTTACAGGATTAGTAGAGCACAGGTTGGTACAGATGTTCAGTCACTGTTGTAAATTGTAGTTTTTTATTTTGCACTACACCATTAGTTTGCAGTTGTTGTAAATTGTAATTTTGTATTTTGCACCTCACTGTTAGTTTGCAATATCATAAATTGTAATTTTGTGTTTTGAGGCTTATTTTGCACCTATACCGTTAGTTTGCACTATTATTGTAAATTACAATTTGTGTATTTTACACCTCACTGTTGGTTTGCACTATATTTGTAAATTGCAGTTTTGCATTTTTATGTTACTATTAGTTATCATTATAATTGTAAATTCTTTGTATTTTGCACCTTACTGTTAGTTTGCACTGTTGCTGTAAATTCCAGTTTTGTATTTTGCACCTCACTGTTAGTTTACACTATCATTATAAATTGTAATTTTGTATTTTGCTCCTCACTGTTTGTTTGCCTTCTTGCTGTAAGGTGTAGTTTTGTAGTTTGCGCCTACCTGTGAGTTTGCACTATCATTGTAAGTTGCAATTTTGCATTTTGCACCTCACTGTTAGTTTATACTGTTGTTATAAATTGTATTTTTGTATTTTGTACCTCTTTGTACCTCTTTGATAGTTCGCACTATCACTGTAAATTGCAATTTTTTTTTATATTTTGCACCACACTGTTAGTTTGAACTGTTGTTTTTGGGGCCTCACTGTTTGTGTGTACTGATGTTGCAAACTGTAGTTTTATATTTTGTACCTCACTGTTACTTTGTACTGTTTTTGTAAACTGTATTTTTGTATTTTTTAAATCACTGTTAGTTTGCACTCTCATTTTAAATTGCATTTTTTTATTTTGCACCACACTGTTAGTTTGAACTGTTGTTGTAAATTGTATTTTGCATTTTGTATTTTGCACCTCATACTGTTAGTTGGCACTGTTGTTTTAAATTGTATTATTGTATTTTGCCACTCTTACTATTGGTTTGCACTATCATTGCAAATTGCAGTTTTATATTTTACACCTCACTGTTGGTTTGCACTATAATTGTAAATTGCAGTTTTGCATTATGACCTCACTATTAGCTTTTCACTACAATTGTAATGTGTAAGCATTAAGTCACTCCAAAGGTGGCATTTGATGGGGAATTAATGCACGGTTGGGACCCTTGTGGCACGAAGCTGCAGGCTGAGTGCGTACAACAGCCCAACCATGCATTAATTCCCGATTAGATGCCACCTTCGGAGTGGCTTAATGCGATTGTAACATGGCTTTGAAAATATACGACTTCCTAGGACAATAATCTGTGCACTGTTAACAAAAGGACAGAGCCACAATTCTTTGACGTTTCATTTCTTTACTGCACTTCAAAACATTTGCACACACTCTGATTTATATAGTTATGGTGTGAAAACAGCAAGCAACATAAGTATTCAGTAAGTCTCTCTGAAGAATTCGGTGCGTCAACTGTGCATTTCTACATGGCTATTGTTTTCATAGCTTGCGTTGGAGGTTCAAGATTTCCTGATTTTCAGCTTCTGATTTATGCAACTATGGCTACTTTGCATAATTTCTGACCTTGTTTCTGTTTCACTGACGGTGATCCGATGTCGTGTCCTGCGGTTTTCACTCTCTGTGGTCCTCTTCTCCATTTCTTCCACAGCTGTCTCGGTGTGTCTTCCTTCAGCTCTCTGGCACATCGGTTGAGCACCCATAATTGAAATTTACCATCCTGTGCACCACGAAGGACTGAAAGTTGAACAGCGACCACTGTTGTGCTTCCAGGGTGTATGCCTCTTGCACTTCATCTGCTGCTGTTTGTTGCCCACCTCCAGAGTGGATCTCAGTTTCTTATCTGCCTCTGACAATGGGTTCCTGCATTTTCTCTGGTGCTGTGGGGAGACCGGGTGTGCTCTGGTTACCACTTTTCTTTTCTCCGTCTTTTCCCTTCTTCTCAATGTCACTTCTTCTCATTCCTGTTGGTGTTCTCACTTCAGCTGCTGATTGCCCTGTGTTTGCCATTCTGTCTGTGTTCCTTGACAATATGGTTGACCATTTTTTCCTATCCTCAGCTGTTGGTGCCCAGTAATTGCAGAGGCTGGTCTCACATCGGTGCCCAGTAACTGACATGATTTCTCTAGATGCGAGACCAGCCTCCAACAGCATCTGGACTGCCGTACTTCAGACACTGTGATTGGTGTACCGCTTTGTCAGTGAGGCATCCTCAGAGATCTGAGCCATCATCTCTCCTAGGTAGTTGTGCCAGATTGGTTGCTTACTTTACCAGATATCTCTCTTATCCAGCTTGTGCTGTGGCAATCTGAGTGGGTGCAAATAGAACGCTGGTGCATTGCTTGGACATCTACTCATATACTCTTTAAAGAGTGCAACAGGACAGTTAGGTGAATCTGGCTGCAGATACAGAACCCCTCGCAGAGCCTGCTTATTTCTCTCATGTATCACTCCACGATTTTTCATGGCTTCATTGAATACCACAGCTATGTACTCAGCGCCACTGCCATCTCTGGCAACTATAAATGACTCCTGCTTCAACTGCCTGAGACCCTCCCTGCCTCTCCTAGCTAGTCTGAGCTGAATTTCGAACCACAGACACCTCACTAACTAATAGGCAGTTTCTGGATTCAGCTTCGGGCATGTTCAGATTGTATTCATATCCTCCTTGCTTATGTAGGGGTAGTGACTGGCTACATCTTTCCTCGCTCTACGATATCTCTTTAAGACAGCTATGAACACATTGTTCTCTGTCTGGAACTCAGGATCCGAGATAATATTAATGCTGCATCTCACTTCAACACTATTTATGTATCTATTTAATCCTGCTCATATACCACTGAATGAGCTGATACTGTACTCTTTCCCTCCTTCACAGACCCATAGAATTTTCTCAACATCTCTGCTAGCGCAGAAGTAGGTACTGTTGCTATGTCTACTGACAGTCCTTTTGCTGTCAGCCAATCTGAGAAAACATTGCATGCCCACGCCGTGTTTTTGTGTGTGTTCTTCTCCACTTTTGTCCTCTGCAGCTCATCTAACTCATCTGCACATAGATCTAGATGCCTGTCTTTCTTTTTTCCACAATCCTGCTTTCTCCCTGCTAGTTTCTTTTTCTCACTTTGTGTTCTCTAGATGTTTTGTTTTCTCTGTTTTCTTTCTCCACACTGCTGTACTGCCCTGCTCTACATCTCTCTCTTCCATGCACGCTGCACCGCCTACCAGTTTCACAGCCATGCTTGCATTTGCCATTCCAAACTTGACATCTACCCACTCATCTAACAGGATCTCTCCTGCTAGACTGAACGTTACCAAATTTCTATGCATGTTTCTCCTCCTTCTATCACTTTCACTTGTATGTTGCTCGTACTATCGTCTACTGCTACTGCTTGTGCTGCTCTAGGATAGTCACTGACATGTGAGTGGGTGGTTGGGACAGACAAATCCATACCCAGCTGTTTTCTATCCCCCTAACTCCTACACTGCTGTTCTGTGTTTGTGTATTACTTAGGTACTCCACCTCGAGGACGGCATTATTGGTGAAATAATGCCATCTCCAGAATAGTACACGTGGTACTCTTTGACCAATTACTGTCCTGTATTTCTTATTCATTATCTTTGCCATGTTACAAGTTTGTATTTTGCACCTCATTGTAAGTTTGCCCTGTTGCTGTAAATTGCATTTTTGTATTTTGCACCTCTCTGTTAGTAATTTTGTGTTTTGCACCTCACAGTTAGTTTCCACTGTTGGTGTAAATTGCAATTTTATATTTTACACCTCACTGTTAGTTTGCAGTATAATTGCAAATTGCAGTTTTGCATTTTTACATATTAGTTTTCACTTTAATTGTAAATGGTTTTGTAGTTTGCACCTCACTGTTCATTTGCACTGTTACTGTAAATTGTATTTTTATAGTTTTCATCTCATTGTTAGTTTGTACTATCATTGTACATTGCAGTTTTGTATTTTGTGGCTTACATTTAGTTTGTACTCTATTTGGAAAGTGTATTTTTTATTTTACACCTCACTGTTAGTTTGCACTGTTGTAAATTGCAATTTTGTATTTTACACCTCATTGTTCATGTGCACTGTTCTAAATTGTAGTTTGTTGCCTGTTTTTTCCCTTATGTAACCCACTTCCCTAGATCATTCTTGGAAAATCAATGCTGGCTCAGTGTGGCCTTTCTGGACAATAATTTTAAATAAACTACTAAGTAACAAAAAAAAAAAAGGAAAAATAAAATAAATAAATAAATAAAAAATAAAGGCCAATACAGTGGCATCAAAAAGTATTACGGATTATTTTTTTGACAAAAGAAATACAGTCAGTGCGCATCCAGAGTGAATTCCATTGACTAAAAGAAATAAGTAAGTATTTTAAGTTATTAAATTAGTTTCCTGATGCATTTAAACAGGCAAATGGAATGTTCCAATAACAATAGAGTTAGAATCTTTAAAAATGGTTCCATGTGTGATATGACCTTTTGTTGCAGGATAAGTTCTAATGGAGATTTTATCTTTTATCTATGGCTGGTTGAAATAATGTGATTGTTTTAATATGACTAAAAAAAAGGATACACTGTTCTCATTTCTTCTCTTCTTCACTCTGTACAAGCCACAGCATGAAAACTATCCTCCTCTGTCTGTGCTAGCTGTAGCCTGCAGCCATAGGAGAGATTTTTTGTAGTGTGCTGTTGCAAAATGTTTGCTACATTTCATCCCAGTGGTGGCAGCACTTCAGGCATCGAGTTGTGCACTGATTATAAAGCACTTTGAGAGGGTTGCAAGACGTGCTATATAAAGACACATTTTGAATAGTATGCTTTAGTGTGGCATAGGTCCAGATTGACAACCTTTTTCTCTGTAGCCATGGTTTTCAGGGATATATCCTGTTTGCAGGGATATACCCTGGTCAGGACTATTATCCCTGTCCTCCCTGGGCCCAGGTCCAGCCCAATGTCCTCCATGGGTTTGCCCTCTATGGCAGGGGCTCCAGTGGGAGGCAGTCCACTATGCAGACTAGAATCCAGTTCTGGCTGATATAAGGCCCTAAGGGAGTCCTTGGACCCCTGGCTACAATATAGACTGATATCATTTTTCACCCTGGTTTTCTCCTGGTACCTCCCTCCTCTCCTGGCATGGGTGTAGCCTATTGTGTGGCTGTGGCTGTATGCATTAATGTCATGCATAGGGAGCAAGCTCCACTGACCCACCACAGGGGTCACTACTGCACTGGTGCCCAGCACCATCGTTCCCCGACAGTAGTGCACTACCAAGGGGTAACTGCTGTGGTCTGGCCTGCATCTTAACACATTGACCTGAGCTTGCTGCCGAACTTAGGTCACCTGCTTAGCAGTGCACTGCACTGTTTCTGGGCCATGGGGTTTCCCTAAACTGACCTCATTCTTGCCAGTGATTGTGGTTTTCCCTCATTGCCAATCCTAATTAAACTCAGTGTCACTTTTTGGCACTATATCTACTGCAGTATGACAGCCTCCTTATCATTTCAATCTGACATGAACTGGCCTCAACAGGAAGTGAACATTCTTAATATGCAAGCATAAACCTATATTGCAATGGGGACTAATCCTCTTCCATCAAAGAAGTCAAATATGAAGCTCTGGAATAGGCTTTCTTCTCAGAACCTTGATATTCTTCTTCTGCTTGTTCTGTCTAGGTTGCTTTTCTTCACATTTAACCTACTCTATCACTTCAACACTGACAGTGTCCAACTTTGGGGCCTATACACTGTCACAAGGAACTGTTGCTAAGTGGTCACAACAAACATATGCACACATGAAATGGTCAGCAGAAGAAGGCCTTACAGATTATTGAGTTTGCTTGATTGTGGAGCCCCTAATCCAGTGATTACAGTGGGCTCACACCCCCTCTCCACCAACCCTGACCCTCTTCTTCATCCAGTTCCACACTCTCTTGAACCCCCCCACCATCATATGAGTGATGGTGGGAGTTCATTCTACCTTAACACCACCCACTCTGTAAAGAAGTGTCTCTTGACCTCCTTCTTAAACCTTCGGCTGAGGCTAAAAAGGTCTCCGATATCCACTTTGTTTATACCTTTCAGCTACTTGAAGGTTTCAATCATGTCTCCTCTCTCACTCTACTACATGAGTGAGTACATGTTGAGTTCTTTCAGCCTGTTCTCATATGCCCAGCCCTGCTGTCCCCGAACCATCTTTGTCACTCACCTCTGAACTGCCTCAAGCAGGTTTACATCTTTTTTAAGGTAGGGGCTCCACTATTGCATACCATACTCTAGGCACAGTCACATTAAAGATCTGTACTGTGGCAGTATAACCTCCTCCCTTCTGCTCATGAACCCTCTCACAATAAAACCCAGCATTCTGTTTGCCTTGGCTGCTGCCTCTCTACACAGGGTAGCCTGCTTCAGGTCATGGGTGATGGCTATCCCCAAATCCTTATCCTCCTCCTCTGATTCAGTGACCTAGACCCCCCCAACACTGTACTTGGTCCTTGAGTTCTTTCCTCCTGTGTGCATGATCTTGCATTTCTTTGCATTGAACCCAAGCTGCCATATGCCAGTCCATCTTCCAGCTTCACTAGGTCTTCTTTTAGGTCCTGCACCCTTTCATCTGTGTCCACCCTCCCACAGGACTTGGTGTCATCTGAAAAGAGGAAGATTTTTGCCTTTAATGCTGTCCCCAATGTCATTAGTGAAAACATTAAACAACACTGGGCCAAGCACTGACATCTATGGGACCCCACTGGTTTCTTCCCTTGTAACTGAAAGCTCCCCCACCACTCTTTGTGTCCTACCACTGAGCCAATTTGCCACACACCATGTTAATTTGCTTTCCGGCCCTAGGTCTTCTAACTTCCTAATCAGCCTCTTGTGGGGTACTTAGTCAAAGGCCTTGCTGAAATCCAAGTATAGAATGTCAACTGCTTGGCCCTTGTCTGTCACCTTCATTACCAAGTCCAGAAGCTGATCAGGTTGGTTTGACAAGATCTCCCTGACACAAACCCATGTTGTCTCTCACCCTGGAGCCTGTTTGCTTCAAGGAGCCTGACTAGCTTTCCCTTCAGAATGGCCTCCATTAGTTTACTGACAATGGAGGTAAGACTGACTGGCCTGTAGTTCCCAGAGACACCTCTAGGCCCACTCCTGCACAGAACTGACACATGTGTGGTTCCCCACTCCTGCAGTACTGCTCTCATGTCTACTGAGCTGTTAAACAGCTCTTCCAGCAGACTCACCAGTTCTGCTGCCAGCTCCCTCAAAACCCTTGGGTGCATGCTGTCTGAACCTGGGGATTTGTTTACATTTAGAGACATGAGCCCTTTCCTAACCCTGTCTACTATTATTCTGTCCTTAGCCATGTCCCCCAATCCCAACTTCCCTTGCAGCACTGGTCCATCCTTTTCCTTAGTAAAGACAGAGCAGAAGTATTTGTTCAACACCCTCAAAAACCACCAAGACTTTCGACACCGTTCCATATAGGAGACTAGTAAGCAAGTTGGGTAGCTTAGAATTGGGTCCAAAGGTGGTAAAGTAGGTAAGGAAATGTTTAGGGGATAGACAATAGAGGGTGGTGGTAAATGGAGTTCACTCCGAGGAAGGGAGAGTAACCAGCGGGGTGCCTCAGAGATCAGTGCTGGGACCAGTTCTTTTTAATGTCTTTATAAGTGACATTACAGAGGAGCTGTAAGGGAAGGTCTGCCTCTTTGTGGATCACTCTAAAATCTGCAATAGGATGGACACTCCAGGGAGAGTGGAAAAGATGAGTAGAGACCTGAGAAAACCAGAGGAATGGTCAAGGGTATGGCAGCTGGATTTCAATGCGAAAAAGTACACACTAATGCATTCAGGGCACAGAAACCCAGGGGCAGAGTACACAATGGGTGGAGTGATATTGACAATCACCAAGTAGGAAAGGAACCTGGGGGTAATCATTTCAGATGACCTAAAGGTGGGCAGGCAGTGTGACAAGGCAGTATGGAGGGCTAGTGTGATACTGGGTTGCATAGGGAGGGATATCACCAGCAGGAAGAGGGAGGTGGTGTTGCCTCTGAATAGATCATTAGTAAGACAGGGTTGTTTCATGGGGGGTGTGGAAAGGATGAGAAGGGACTTGGCAAGGTTGGAGGAATGGTCAAAAGTATGGCAGCTTAGATTCAATGCAAAGAAGTGCAAAGTAATGCACCTGGGAAACAAAAACCCAGGGGAAGAGTACAGAATGGGGGGGGGCACTAACAACAACAAAAATGAAAAGGGACCTGGGGGTAGTCATATCAGATTACCTAAAGGTAAGCAAGCAATGTGAGAAGGCAGTAAGGAGGGCTGGGGGGATACTGGGATGCATAGGGAGAGGCATCACCAGTAGAAAACAAAAAGTTGTTATCCCTCCTGTACAGACAGTTGGTGAGACCCCATCTGGAGTAGTGCTTGCAGTTCTGGAGACCCCATCTCCGCAAGGGCATAGACAGGATGGAGGCAGTCCAGTGGAGGGCAAATAAAATGGTGCAGGGTCTGCACCAGAAACCATATGAAGAGAGAGACTAAAAGATCTTGATATGTATACCCTCGAGGAAAGGAAGGAGAAGGGGGACATGATAGAAACTTTCAAGTGCCTCAAGGGAATCAACAATATCCAAGAGGGTAGCATCTTTCAGAAAAAGAGATGTGCAAGAACAAGGGGGCACAATTTGAAGATAGAGGGGAGGACGGCTCAGGGGCAACATGAGGAAGCATTTTTTCATGGAGAGGGTGGTGGACACATAGAACAGCCTTCCTGAGGAGGCTGTGGGGTCAAAAACGGTGGGGGAATTCAAGAATGCATCAGACAGACATAAGTCATTTCTGGTGGGGGTAGGAAGAAGTAGGCTATTGGTTAACTAGGATCTGCAGCTTATCCTATGGGTTGGGAAATAGGCAGACTGGGTGGGCCAAGCAGTCCTTATCTGCCGTCAAAGTCTATGTTTCTATGTTTCTATGTAAGACCCCATCTAGAGTACAGTGCTCAGTTCTGGAGACCACATCTCTGGAAGGATACAGGGTGGAGACAGTCCAGAGGAGTGCAATTAAAATCGTGCAGAGTCTGCATCAAAATTCCTATGAGGAGATACTAAAGGACCTCAATATATACACCCTGAAACACAGAAAGGAGAGGGGGGGTATGATAGGGACCCTCACATATCTCACAGAAGTAAATAAGGTACAGGAGGGAAGTATTTTTCAGGAGAAAATGTGCTCATAAACAAGAGGACATGCTATGAAGCTGAAGGGGGTAGATTCAGAAGAGAGGTTAGAAGTACTTCTTCCCAGAATGAGTGGTGGATTTCTGGAACAATCTTCCAACAGAGGCAGTGGGGGCAAATTCAGTGGTGGGGTTCAGGAATGCATGGGATAGGCACAAGGGAATCAATGGAAAAGGGGGGAGGAAGAGCAGTCGATCAAGTGCGATCTGCAGTAACAATGTAGGTAGGGAAAAAAAGAGCAGACTGGGTGGGCCAAGCAGTTCTTATCTGCTATCAAATTCTATGTTTCTATGTTTCTACCCCTACCTTCAACCCAACCCTCCTCTTTTTAACTTTACTATGCCTACCTTTGTGTCCCTCTTTCTGCTGATATACTTGATGATGGTTTCCTCTCCTTCTGTGATCCCTGCTACAGTTTGTCGCTCCTTCCTAGCCTTGGACTGCCTGACCACCCTACTAACCTCCCTAGTGGTCCTCAAAGCTTCATCCTTTTGGGACTTCCCAAACTTCCTGTATGCTGCCTTCTTTTCTCTCTCTGTCTGCCCCACCTCCCTATCTAATCAACTTGGTCTCCTGGTTTTGGAGCTTTCCCTTTCTGCCTAATGCAGGTGTTTGTGGCAGTCACTATCCCTTCGCAGATCACAGTCCACTTTTGGCCCACCCCCTACTATTCTTTAGGCTAGCTAGGTGTCCCCTCAGTATAGCTAGGTGTCCCCTCAGTATAGCTAGGTGTCTCCTTAGTATAGTTAGGTGTCCCCTCAGTTTCTCTCCCATTCTACTGCAGTCAGGCTTCCTGAAGTTTAGGACATTTGTCCTAGTACTTGTTGTTTGTTCATACCTATATCCACTCGGAACCACACTGTTTGGTGGTCACTGCTCCTGAGGGGCTTCTCTACCTTACACTTAGCAGCATCCCATTGATTTAAGCCCCATGGTGTCATGCAAATGGGGTGGCAGCCCTTCCTATCATAGCCACTAAACACATTGCGACTAAATGGGGAAGGGGCAGGCATCACCATGTAAATGCCCACATGACTGTTCATGGAGAATGACAACCCTTGTTATGCCTGGGTTATATACCACCAACTGACCCACATGTAACCATAACCTTATATTGCTACAAGTATGAGTGCCTTACACAGTCTTGTAATGTTTTACCTTGTTTTATTACTTATGTTAGTGTTCTTTATTATATTTGCTATGCTTATAGCTGTCTGAAATATATTTACCTATATGTTATGCTTCTGCAATATATATTCAGCTATATTCATAATCACTCATATTCTGTAGTTTTCCACTATTGTGACACGTAGAGTGCTTTTCTGATTATGTTGCATATATTTCCAGACAGTCTGGAAATAACAATAGATAACACTTATTCTAGCTGAGCTATCATTTTCTAAGATATATGCCAACCATGCACTCTTGCTTCCTGGGGTCCACCCTGATATTACACTCTGTATACTATATCCAATTGTATTTGTCTGCCTTATCCAAATGTTGCATTCTTATAAGCAGAGTATATATGTAATTGCCAGCCAGACCCTCCCCAGTCTCTAAGATCTTAGTGTCCTTTCCATACGTTTGTTCATTTCGTGTTTAGATTTATTTAGTACGCGTAACCACGGGGCTGATGGTGAAAATCATCCTTTTTGTAACTCCTTGTTACATGCTTTGGTGTGAGTATGTAATAAACATTTTCTTTATTACTTGTTTGCCCTGTGTTTTCCTTACTCAGCACATGCATACAAGAACCTGAATTATAAGCTGGACTTATAATTAACACCCTCACAGTGGCAGTGGCAGTTTTGTGACACCTCCTGCCTGTAGAGCTACTGTACTACATATAGGAAGCAGGGGTGTTGTAACTTTGAAACCAGCACACAGGAGCTAGTAAGGGATAGAAATCATAATGGGCCAAATGAAGAATGAGCATTGTGGAGGAGAGAGATTCCACTGGACACCAGGGAATATTGCATGGATGTTGAGTGGGGGAGGGGAGATGGGCAGTGGATCATCAAGTGAGTGCCAGAAGACAAGACAAAAGAGGCAGACAGGCCTAAAGGTGAAGCTTGGATTAGTGGGGGCAGGGCGAAATTGCATTGGTAGTACTGTTTCCCTGGTGGTGGTGCTTAATAACATAGCACAATGCGACTGGTGCTATACCATGCCCAGATCTCTGTGGGTGTTGCACATCAGTATATGAGCTAGCATAAATCTGTTTGCAGCCACTAACATCTGGCAGACTGATTTGCATTACAGCTTAATCACAGTTGACAGTCTTCCCCCAGTGATTAAAGTCAGTTGGTTGAATATGGCAGTTTTGAGTATCTGTATGATGTAGAGCTAGTTTGCATCCTGAATTTTTACCCCCACAAGCTGCATCTAAGAATGAGCCTCATTATGTCTTAGATTCATAGATTTATACAAGTTGTGAGTGAAAGAAATTAGCCTTTGCTTCTCTAACCATCTTAGTGCAAAGGTTTCTCGCTCTTCTGAAGGAAATCCAATTGTTTGTTAGCTTAGTTTTGTGACACACAGGAGCTGCAGAAGCAAAGGCTAATTTCTTTCCTAAATGGCATACTCTGAACTACAGGATGATTTCAATCAGCTACAGACTCAGCTCCTAAAGCAGAAGCTGCTTCTAAATGCAAAGAAGATAAAAGCGATGTTCTTGTCACCCTTTCCTAACCTAGCAAACCCGGCTGCAACGGGGCTACTCCCCCCAATTACTACAATACTAGATAAACAGTTGGAGTACGTATCAAAATTTAAATATTTGGGGGTTTGGCTGGATTCTAGACTCTCCTTCATTGTTCACATAGAAGAGCTGATAAAGAAACTTAGAATGAGACTGGGCCTTTTCTATAGGATAAAAAATCTCCTCACCAGGGATGCAAAATTGAGGCTAGTCCAAACTACCTTTTTCTCTTTATTAGACTATGCTGATTTCCTGTATAGCCAGGGTCTTGCAGGTGCTCTTTCCAAACTTGATACGCTCTACCATAGAGCTCTAAGGTTTATAACGGGCCTTCCCTATTCCACCCATCATTGCTCCCTGTACTCGGCAGTAGGCTGGTCATCCCTTAGCTTTAGACGCCAGAGAAATGCGATCTAGATCTACAAAAGCATTCTAAATAAATTGCCTAATTACATTTCGGACTGCTTACCTCTCTGCTCTTTAAGTAAGTATGCCCTGAGAAGTGCCTCTTATATTTCATTGAAAGTGTCCAAGGCCAAATCCCGGTTTGGTGGGGCTTCTATTAGTCACGCATGGCCCCTTCTCTGGAATAAGATTCAAAAGAATCTAAGAATCAATTACCCCATTAGTCTGGCAGCTTTCAAAACCTTATATACATTCCATTTCAAGGAATCCTGTGTCTGCTCCTCCTGACCTAGATCCCTTTTCCTTCAGAGCTACTTGCTTTTTTCTCTGACCTTTGCCCCTGCCTTGTCATGACTTTAGGTCTCTTTCTGTTGTTGACTCCACTCTTTTGCCGTACCCACTCCTTCCTCCTTCACTCCCATCCCCACATCTACACTTTATATCCACTTTATATCCTCTTACCCGTGACTTTCAACCCCTATGTTTGTCTGTTTATCTGTTGTTTTTTTTTTGACTGAGCACACTCTGTACCTACTGTTTCCCCCCATGTCCTGCACTTTGTATACGATGCACGAATTATTTATCTGTAATAAATTTTTTTTTAAATCTTTTGTACCATTTTACTTGCATTTTTACTGCCTTTGCCTAATTATTGTACACATAACTGACATTGTATGTTTATCTCACCTAAATTGTAATTTGTTATACACAATACTTGAAATCGTATGTTGTTCTCACCTATATTGTATTACCTATTATTTGTCCCAGGTCCGCCTTGAAAATGAGCTTGCTCAACAGTGTCCGCCTGGTTAAATAAAGATTTTGATTGATTGATTGATTGATTGATATACGGGCACAGGAGGCCAAGGCCTATATATGACCTGCCACTTTTCAGTGGATCCCTTGATACTTCTTCATTCCCATTCATGTACCTATCTAATGATGTTTTAAACATGTGCATTGTTTTACTTCTAACTATATTTTATGGTAAGGCATTCCAACTAGTAATAACCATCTGATGTAACCATTTCTGCCTATTAATAGTTTTGCTAACAGCTCCTACTAATGTTAATGAGTGTGATCGTGTGTTCTTAATATTATTATGTTTAACCAATGCTATGGTTTTGAACAGTTCTTCATTCCATGTTGCACTAAAAACCAGACACAGGTTTCCTCATAGCCATCTATACTGTAAGGAGTGTAGGTTCAGCTGTATCAATCTATCATCATAATCCTTATTTTTTATATTTTTAATTCTCCTTGTTACCCTTCTCTGTACTTTTTCCATTAATTGTACACCACTCCTATGCTGTAGCGCACAAAATGGAAAGCAATACTCCAGCTGCGTTCTCACCAATGATGAATACAGCGGGAGTATTACTGATTCATTCCTACTCTTTGTACATCTAAATATACATGCCATGAGTTTATTACATTTTTTGACAATTGCCCTAGCATGTACGTTAAAAGTAAGTGTATTTGTTACCATCACTCCCAAGCCCTTCTCGTTGTCAGTCACCTGCAATATACTACCCCCCAGTTTATATGCCAATAGTTGGTTTCGGTGTCCCAAATGTATTACCTTATATTTCTCCACATTAAAGGCTAATTTGTTTTGCATTTCCCAAGTCTTTGTATTTGTTAATTCATTCTGCAGCATTTCTACTGCAGCCCTATTATTTATCACAGCCCCAATTTTACTATCATCAGCATATTTTCCTATCCATGCTCTCTCAGAGGTTTGCATATCTGTGATGAGTATATTAAACAAGGTTGGCCCCAAGACCAATCCCTGAGGGACCCCACTTGTAACATCTCCCCATTCAGAATAATAACCTCTCATCCCGACCCTCTGTTTTCTGTTCTGAAGCCAGCTACATATCCAACTCACAATACTGTAATGTAAATGAATATTATCTAACTGCTCTAACAAGACTCTATGGGAAACAGAATCAAATGCCTTAGTGTAATCTAAAAATGTAATATCCACTGGGAGGCCTTGATCAAGAGCATCATGACTGGTTCAAAAAAATATAACTGATTCGTAAGGTATGATCTCCCTCTAACAAATCCATGTTGTGTTATATCAAATAACCATTCTGTTTTAGCATGTTCTATGATTAGATCATGTATCATCCCCTCCATAACTTTCCCCAAGACCGAAGTCAGACTTATAAGTCTATAGTTACTGACTTGTTTTCTATCTCCCTTCTTATAAACTGGTGCCACATTAGCTACTTTCCATTCATCAAGAGTATTACCTTCTTTGATTGATGCATTAAATAATTCTGTAATTGGCCGACATAATTCATCCGCTAATTCCTTCAATAGTCTCGGGCCCAGATATTCAAAAGGGTTGTGCATGGCAAACCTACTGATGCGCACGGTGCGATATTTAAAGGAAAAAGGCCAAGATAGTCCCGATGCGCCAAGATTAGTATTTATGCAGGCACAGGTGGGGGGGCGTGCCCATGCATAACCTGCACAGCCCGATATTCAGCCCGGGCCATGCAGAGTTATGCATGCGCAACCTCTACCTGTGCCTGCACAAAGTTACCCCTAAAAAAAAAGGAACAAGTGATGGCCACCCACAGGTGAGCTGCCGCATTGCAGGGCGCAACACAGCAGCTGCCACCTGTGGGTGGCCAGCACCTGTTCCTGCCACACCTGGCGGTGCCCCCCCATGCTCCGATCGGGGGCATCATTAATCCCCCCCAGTCCAATATCCCTGGTGGTCCAGTGGACCGCACAGAGCCCAATCGCTGGCAGCATTCATCACCCCCGAGTCCGATGATCCCTGGTGATCTAGTGGACCCCCACCCCACCCGCCCACTGAGCCCCCACCACGCCGCCCCCTGTGAGCCAGCAGGCGGCAGCACCCCACCCTCCTGCCGCCCACCGCCCACCTCACTGACAGCTCGGGTAGGGCTGCATGCCCATTGGTTCAGAGCATGAGCCAATGGGCGTGTAGCCCATACCGTACTAGTCAGTCCAGATATGTGAATGAATTCATTCGCCTCCACTCCACACTTGGCTCCGCTCGATAGAGCTGAGCGTTTTGCAGCTGTAAGTGCAGATGTCACCATTGCTATGGCCCCGAGCTCCCATATACCTCCTTGTGTGGTGGACAGCACATATAGTCTGCCTTTAAAAAAACAGACTAAGCAGCGCTAGGCAGCTGAAAGCTTCTCCTGAGCACCAGTGAAACACTGATGCCTGTCCAAATTCCTATCCCCTCGAAATAAAATGGGAGGGGGGAATGCCAAACAAAAGTACCCAAAGAAGCACAGTCAAAACCTATCCCTCAGTAGCTACGTGTGCCTGCAGCTTCAGCCTATTTTCAGAACTGCTGCAAAACTCACTCCTGGGTTCTTGTAAAATGGTTAAACAAACACTGCCTTTTCTGCAGCCTAATGTTTGAATTAAAACACTCGTTTCTTCACTCACTAGAGCCAAGTGTTTTGTAGCTGTAAGTGCAGACGTCACTGTTGCTATGGCAACGAGCTCCTGTATACTTCCTTGTGTAGCGGACAGCACATATAGTCTGCCTTTAAAAAAGCAGACTAAGCAGTGCTAGGCAGCTGAAAGGCTTCTCCTGAGCACCAGTGAAACACTGATGTCAGTCCAAATTCCTACCCCCTTGAAATATCTTCTTGGACTCATTCAGTGATGAGTACAACTCCAACTCCTAACTTCCTGCAACTATAGAACAAATCTCTAGGAATCTCAAGGAAAGGAGAGGAGAGGAGAGGAGATGAAATGGGAGGGGGGTTGGAGTTATGTAGCTCTTTCATAAACATTCTATTCCAAAGTATTTTACAATCTATGAACAGCAACAGTCATTAGGTATGCACAGCGACATTAAATGAGATAGAGGGAGGCTGAGGAAAATATGGGGTGCCTATGGGAGGTTATTTGACTTGCTCAGGGTCACAGAATGAGTAAATAGTACAGTTTGGATTCAAATTCTTGTATTCAGTTTCACAGCTCTCCACTTGTTTGTTTGTTGAATTTTGTTGACCCGGTAAGCCCACTGGGCCTAGAAGTCCCTTTTTCAGGGGCGACCGGGGGGAGGGGGGATACAGATGGTAAGCAACTGAATTTGAACCAGATTAAGCTGTTGGTGGTATTTTTAGTGAATGAGGGAAATTTTGGCCAGGACACCGGGAAATTCCCCTACTGTTTCGGTGGGGGCTGGGCCATTTCTCTGCGATGGCCACTTGGAGTCCGGTGCTGGAGAGTGCGGATGCGCCGGAGGTAGGGGAGTTGGTCTCCTTCCCTATCTCCTCTTAGCTAGAGACCAACTTGGAGAATGGAAGCTTGGTTTCGGGTCATGAATCTGTTCCTCAAGCTGCGATGAAGATCGTGGATAGTATGCCTGTTTCTGGTAATATGGAATGTAACTCTGAAGTTGTACCTGGTGTACTGGTAAATCTGTCTGTGAACCCTACTGGAGACTTGTTGAAGACATCGCTAGCTCCGGCGGCTGGGAATCCTGTCAGTGGAGGAATGACGTTGCCTGTCAAGGCTCCACTGCGAGAGAAGAGTCTGTCTGCAGAATCAGCTGTTAGCGGCTCCCGAGGTCTTTCAGAGGCGGCAGTTCAGGGTGCTTGCGAGACTGGCAGCTGTGTTTCGCTGGAAAGCGAGTACCTAGAGCCTCATATGTGTGGTCCCCTAATGTAGGTTTGAAGGTTTTGTTTGGACCTCCGTTAATGGACGATGCACACTTGTGGAGTACAGACTGGGAACAGGGTCGTGTTTACCAGCTCAACTGTTTGCGAGCCCCGCGTCTGCCTGCTTGCCTGCTTCCACTTTACCAGGTACTGTTTTGACTACTTCTGTGTCTGTTATAGCTGATGCTGCTCAAACGGAGTCTAGACAGCGGGTGGTGACAGTGCCTGACTTACCGCTGGCACCTCCTGTTATTTCACCCGGGGTCACTTTTGATGAAACTATTTCTGCTACAGGGTTAACTATCGCAGAAGCGCTGTGAGGAGCGGGATGGGAAAAATCTCCCCTGGATGGTTCATGGGCCTCTCCTATAGGGCCTAGCCCTGCACCTCAGGGTGATTTGTTAGATATTTCGGATCCCCTTGAGCTGCTCTCCGGTTTGCAACTTACCCAGAACCCTGAATGGCAGGTTGGAGGGAGACGAACACAGGACCTGGAGGGGTTACTTCCTACAGAACTGACTACTGCTCCGGTGGGGGTTCCTTTACATGATGGGCCCTTTTCCTCACTGACACAAATAAACTCATCTGATTTATTGCAGTTGGATGATCTCCCTGAGCCTCAGACTGGGGCAGGAGAAGGTACAGCTCTTGGCTCTGTGAACAGTGGTGCCCCTAGACCTTCCTCTGGCAGTTTTTTTCATTGGGCTAATACTCCTTCTTCTACAGGTCCTCAAGCCCCTGCTCTTCGAACTCCTGAACAACCTGCTGGTCAACAGAAATCTAAGTCATTTGCTGGACTTTTTCATTCTCCTCTTGAACAAGCCAAACGGCGAAATGCTGTACGGCTTAGATACAAGGGTGGGCTGGAAGTCTTTCCTGATCGGTTATATGTTGGGAAAACCTTAATTAAAGACAGTTTACAGTTTGCACCTTCTGAAATTTATGCTCTTATTCATACCTCAGGGGATAGCTATTTTGATACAAGTTTTAAAACATCAGCAGGTTTAGACATGTTTTGGCATAGGTATCAGAAGTGTAAGGTATACCTTTGTGGTCACCTTTTGCTGTTCCTTACTAGGCTTACCATAAAACCATTACAGTTTTATTTAAAGATGAGGGTGTGGCAATCAATGATATTGTGAGATAGCTGTCTTCTAAATGTACGGTGTTAGGCTTGCCTGATCCTATTATTGACTCAGAGCTCTCTTGGACAGGAGGATGGAAATTACAGGTGAAATTACCAGTAGTGAATGGGGTGCTTCAACATTTACCCAGTTGTTTTTATTTGGGTAGGGATAGGGATTTGTGTTTTATCCCGGACAGCCTAAATCATGTTTTCGGTGTGGGGCCCACACGCATATTAGTAATGCCTGTGATAGGCTGAAATGCTCCTCTTGTCTAGGCTCAGGACATGTTAGTATTAATTGTCCTCACCCAATATATTGTAATCTTTGTGAAGAAGCCTACCATTCATATAAAGAGTGTCCTTGGGCCTCCCATAATAACCCTGTCATGCCGCAAAAAGAAAGTCAGGATGAGACTGTTTCTAAAGCCCAACGGACTGCGCAGGCTAGGCCTTAATTTCGGCCTTTTGTTCCTGAGCATTCCCCTTCCTCTTTACATCTTACTTTGCTTCCTTTAACCCCTGCTCTGTCTCAAGAGACCTCAGGTGAGGCTCCATCTTTGTCTGGTGCTGCTCCAGCTGAGTCCAGTAGAATGACCCTGTCTGAGCCAACGACCTCTGCTGTCCCTGAGTTGCAGTCGGTCATACCTAGTACTTCTTCCACTGTTTGTGATCCGAAACAGGTTATGCCCCCTCCTGTGGATCCTGACTGGGTGCCGGTGGGGACCCGGAGACAAACGAGAAGCTCCACTGGTAAAGGAATTCCTCCTTCCTCTGACCCTCAGTCCTCTGATTTTGTTTCACAAAATAGATTTGCTGTGTTGCAAAAATACAAACAGGCCACTGAGACTGAGGAGGAGTCTGATGGTTCCTCTGTGGCCTCTTCTCAGATAGATATGTTGACAGACGCTGAGCAACTTTCTGGAGATACTAAGGCCATTAGAAAAAAGAGGTGTAAAATGAAATCACCGGGAAAAGGAAGAGGAAGAAAAAAGTCCTGAAATTTGTGTTGATCTAAATGAGGGATGTTGTGACATTTGGCAGCTTAAGTGCCAACAGCCTCAAAAATCCTAAAAGGAGATGGGCTATTTTTTCTTTCCTTGCCTCTGTATCCCTTCATGTTATTTTTGTACAAGATACCAGGCTTCACTCCCTTTGGGAGAGTAGTCAGGCATCTCGTGATTGGAGGGGTGGTGTATCTTTTTGGTCTTTGTCGGAAGAAGTATGTGCCGGAGTGGGGATTCTTATTAATAATTTAGAAGTGCAGGTCCTTAGACTTCTTGACCTTATCCAGGGCCGGGTTCTTATTTTGGACGTACTTATACAACAACAAGAGTGGAGGCTGATTAATGTTTATAGCCCACAGCTTAAATCACAGAGAATAGCTACCTTTAAAACTATTCAGCCTTTTCTTCATTCAACAAAATCAATCATTTTGGGGGGGACTTTAACTGTATTTTAGCTCTTTCGGATAAAACTGGGGTAACGCAGAAATTGTATTCTGATTCCAATTATCTGAACTCCTTATATGTTACAGCTAATCTTTCTGATGGGGCTTCTTTTGGCCCACAATCTCCTGCACACACATTTCATCGGGGCAGATTTACCATGAGAATTGACTATTTTTTTATTTCTAGCTGGTTGCCGGGTGTACAGTATTCTGTTCTCCCTTGTGAGTACTCTGACCATTGTTTGTTGGTGTTAGCTTTAGGTCGTTCTCAGAATAAACCAGTCTCCCATAATTTTTGGAAAATGAACATCTCTGTTCTAGAGGAGGATCATGGTTGGCAAGACCTGTACAGACTTCTTCAAGACAAAATTTCAGTTTTTGACATATATGATAATCCGGCCTTCTGGTGGCAGGATACTAAATTGGAAACTAGAAAATTCTGCCAAAAGCTTTCCAAAACCTGTTCTTCTAATAGGTACCTTAAATATCTTAATTGCCGGTGGCAGTTGCAAAAATTACTATCCTGGCAAACTGAATTTCGGTTGGATTATTCTGCTCAGATTCGCCAATTGAAAGTGGAAATGTGTACATATCAGTATGATAGAGCCACTTCTCTTTTTCTGGAACAAAAATATGGAAGGAAAGGGTCGGCCAAAGTGGTTAATCCATTTGACAGTAGTAACCAGCAGGTTCAGTCTAAATATATGCCCTCTTTAATTTCCCATACTGGTTCCCGGATTTCCGATAACCAAGATATTATACAAGAAGTGTCCCACCATACCCAATATTTATATGGACAGGAATATGAGCCACAAGCTTGGAATGTTTTTTTTGATTCCTTGAATATGCCTATTTTATCACCTGACAGTGTTGATGATTTCCATCGGCCTATCACCAGTGAAGAGGTTGATTTGGTTATTGACCATTTGAAAAATACTGTGACCCCTGGTCCTGACGGAATTCCAAATGAGTTCTATAAAAAAGCTAAAGCTATCTTGTTACCATACTTAACAGCTGTCTTTAATGTAATTGTCCAGGGCACTTTGCCGATTCCTGCTGCATTAGCTGATAGTAACTTAATTTTTCTATTTAAACAAAAAAATAATAAGGAATATTTGGACAACTGGCGTCCTATTAGTCTTCTCAATTCTGATTGGAAAATATTATGTAAACTTATTTCGGTTCAACTTTCTATTATTGCAAAGAAAGTAATTTTTCATACCCAAACGTGTGCTATTCCTGATCGAGCTATGATTACTAATTTAAAAATTTTATGGGGGCTAGTTCACAAGGATATGTAATCAGTTTGGACCAGTCAAAGGCAATTGACCGAGTTCCACAAAACTATTTGTTTGCAGTTCTGGAGAGATATGAGGTGCCAATAGAGTTTGTCTGCTGGATTAGGAATCTGTACCGGTATGCCTCCATGACTCCGATCATTAATGGGGCGAAGGGCTCCCATATTCAGATAAAGAGAGGGGTGCGTCAGGGTTGTCCCTTAAGCCCCCTTTTGTATGTTTTCTCTACAGACCCTCTCCTCCGGAGACTGAATACTGCCACTTCTATTAGACATATTACTGACAAAGAAGGCTTGGTTTTTCCTAGTGCTTTGGCTTATGCGGATGATATGTGTGTTTTAATAGCAGATCAGGTGTCAGGTGGATGGGCTATTGATATTGTGAGGTCGTTTTCTTTGATCTCTGGATCTGCCTTGAATACACAAAAAAGTGTTGGTACTACTGTACATATTCCTTTACAGGATGTTTCTACTGACATTGGGGGGATCACTATCCAGTCTGAGAAGATACAGATTTTGGGCCTGACTTTTGGAATACCTTCGGTGGCAGAAAGTAATTGGCTCTCCTCTATTTCTGTCGCAGAAGAGAAAATCTTAAGATGGAAATCCTTTCCTATGTCACTCAAAAAGCGGATTCATATGTTAAAAACTTTTATTCTTCCCATTTTTTTATTAGTAAGTTATATTTTACCCTCCCTATGCATCTAGAGGCCCGTTTGTATAATTTATTTTTTCAACTCTTATGGGGCAGCAGGCTGAACCCTGTAAAATGAGACATTACATATTGGCCTATAAAACAAGGAGGTCTAAGTATGGTGAATCCGGTGTTATTTTTCTTTACTATTTTTGTTCATTCTAATGTTTACCCTTGTTTAGTGAGTTATGCAGATTTTTGGGTGCAGAGTTTCAAAGCTAGATCACAATACTTTGTAGATAAATGGCAAGCACCAAAGTGGAAACCTTTTACTAAGATTCCACCAGGGACCTCGGGGTATCTAATTGAGCTTTTCAAAAAAATAAAACAATGGCAGGTGTCCTGTCAGGTGATGGAATTGCAAAATAGGAAAATTTTATACTCTTCTATTTTGAACAGGATTTTTTTGTTATCACCCTGTTTTGACTTGCCTTGTGACAGCCAATGTTTACTTAAACAATTACTGGATGGACGAATCCCAGAAAAAATGTGGGATACCTTATGGCTGTGTTGTCATAATAAATTAAATGTTGAAGGGCATCAGGCACATAAACAGATGGAGGAGCGGTATTGTGTTAGGGAGACTTGTGTTTGTCAAGTAGAAACTATGTCACATCTGTTTTTTGATTGTCCTTTTATAACACCACTGTGGGCTCAGTTGGCACATGAGTGGTCTGTATCAATACTTGCTGATATAACATATTCAGACTTGGTTTATGGGAATTTTGGGCCTGCTTGGAAAATCTTTTATCCTGGTACTCTTCGGGTTCTCTTTGCTATTTTCAAATGGTGTATATGGCAGAATAGATGTATGTTTGTCCTTCAGCAAAAACATACTACATTACATGAGTTAAAATGTCGTATTAGGAAAGAAATTGCTCTCGTCTATGGATCTGAGCAGAAATCATTGCCTGCAGCTTTAGTCACATTCTGGTGGAGGGCATTGCCATTAATAATTTTTGAAGGGGTTACTTGAAGTTTATCAGCAGAAAGGGGGGAGGAGTGTATTGGTTTGCTGGTTTATTTGTTGTGTCTGTATTTTTTGTATGATACTTTATGGCTTGGGTAGTCTTTCTGATATGTTAGTATCTCGCTCAACAGTATGTTATTGAATTTGAAAGTTTTATGCTTTTTTTCATTATAAAATTCTCTACTCTTTAGTAGGGGTGGGGCTCATTTCTGTCCTGGGATTGTGATTTGTGTTCTACTTTTGTATTTGACAGCCTGTTTGGGCATGTATGAATGTAATACTTGTTTGCTTTAGTTATGATTTGTACTTTTCTGTGAGGCAACTCTGTTTTGTAATGTTTTGATTTTGTTACTCTAATAAAAATTCCCCTACTCTTTTCGATAGGTGCCATGGGATCTTTAACATCCACCTGAGCTACCACCAATCCAGGCAGATGGGACCTCGGTTTAACGTCTCATCCGAAAGACGGCACCTCAGAAGTGCAGCACCCCTCTCATGCTGCACTACAGTGTCAGTATTGGGATATTAACCCAAGTGCCAGATGTGGGAACTGAACCCACAGCCCTCTGATCTCCCACCCTCAGAGGCGAGTGTGCTACCTACTGAGCCACTGACACTGTCAAATTCATCAAATGTTGTTACTTACTTCCTGTCTTAACTTGACATCATCTTTGTGGGATTGTAAATTGGATCATTTTCAAACTAAATTATTTGATTGTAGTTTGGACAGTTTTTGTGGTGGTACTGCTTGATTCCAAATCCTTCAGTCTTTCCTTTAAAATGGTTGCTCGATTTGTGATCACCACAACCATTAGATATGGGTTAATCGTATCTACCTTTTGTAATCTTTTAAGTATTTATCTTTTAAAATGGTATGAATGTGCTAAGAGCAGCAATATAGTCTGGTGGTTAGAGTTGTGAAGTGAGTCACTTATCCTCCCTCTTCTTAACCTTGTCTCTTTCTCTTTTTCACTGGGCTTGGTTCATGAAGCAGGTTGTCATATGCATAATTTGCTTATTGCTGGCCTATGGAACTCCACCATATGAAGCCATTGCCCTGCTCTTAATCAGTTCATGTTGCAGGCTGCGGCGGCAGCCAGAGAGGAGGAAGCCAAGGCAGACCTTGGAAGTTCAGTCTGGCCACCTTATGTATCCACTGCTGTGCTTCTGAAGGTGAATCTGGGATACTGTGGTCTGCAGAAGGTGACTGTCATATCCCCTACAGGAAAGGAAGCATTTAAAAAATGTTGGTACTTTACTTGCAGCCCATGTTCCTAGCCCCTATGACAAAAAGGATAGTTGGGAATGGGTCAGCATTGGGCCTGCCTCATACCCAGGACTGTTAAGTGATAGGGAGTGTAGAGACCTTTATGGCAGGGTCTCTCTGGCATAAGGAAGCAGCACCCAAGCTGTTCTCAGCCACATGCATGTGTATGTGTACATGTAGAGAAGAGATCTGGATAAACTTGAAAAATGGTCGGAAGAGTGGCAACTAGGGTTTAACGCAAAGAAGTGCAAGATCATGTACATAGGGAAGAGAAACCCTAAAGCCACCTATAGGCTGGGAGGGGAGTTGCTGGCAGTCACAAGGGAAGAAAGAGACTTGGGTGTCATCATCACAGATTGACCTAAAATCATCCAAGCAGACCTCTAAAGCAGTAGGTAAGACTAGAGGGATGTTGGGGTGTATTAGTAGGGGTATCACAAGTCAGAAGAGGGAGGTAATAATCCCTCTTTACAAGACACTGGTTAGGCCCCATCTGGAGTACTGCATGCAGTACTGGAGGCCACACCTTCACAAGGGCATTAACCAAATTGAGGCAGTCCAGAGAAGGGTAACCAAAATGGTGCAGCGACTGCATCAGAAAACATATGAGGATGGATTAACTGAACTCAATATGTATATCCTAGAGCAAAGGAGGGAGAGAGATGATATGATTGAAACTTTCAAAAACCTTAAGGACATTAGCAAGGTGAAAGAGTCTAACATATTTCAATATAAGAAAAATAGCAGGACAAGAGGACACAGCATGAGATTAGAAGGAGGCTGATTAAGAGGTAATGTGAGGAAGTTATTTTTCACAGAAAGGGTGGTGGATGTATGGAACAGCCTACCTCAGGGAGTGGTGGATATGAATACAGTGCAGGGCTTCAAACAGGCATGGGATAGGCATAAGGGAGCAATACAGATGATTATGAATAGATAGACCATTGACAGAGCAAAGGCTATGGCACATTCATAAGGCAGAAAAAGATATGGGCAGACTAGATGGGCCTTGCGGTCCTTATCTGCCTTCAGCTTCTAAGTTTCTATGTTTCTATGTTACGTGTACATGTATGTGTACATGTATGTGTATGTGGGTAGTAGCTATTTCCTGATATGCCTCCTAACCTGGAGGCATTACTTGCTCTGTTAAAGGCTGGGTTTGAGTAATAGTAGAATGTGTAGGTCTGCTGGGGGGAGGGTTAGTAACTGCTGTGGGGGCCTCATTGCCCCCCCTTTTATGAAAAACAAAAGTAGATTGTCCTATGTGCCAAACATTATTGGCACATAGGTACTGTGAGTCAATCCTACAGCGCATAACTTTCCAGGAGTTTTCTTCGGTCTACCTGTGCATGCCTAATGTTCTTGGCTTGCAAAATGCTTTTGGATGCAGTGAAAATGAAAAATTGTTATATAAAATCAATTTCCTCTTTTCATTCCTTTTGTAATCCCCCCATTCCTTTTGTTAAGGATATTGAGTCATACACATTTCTGTGTTAATTCAAAAAGTGTGTAGCAAAAAACAAATGCATAAAAGTGCATGAGAAATAAAATAGCATTTAATTTTTTTTTCTGGGGGAGTGGTGATTTGCCATACATCTGGACAAGAGGAAATGTCTTACTTTGATGATTTCACAATTCTCAGCTGAAAATACTGCACACTGAAATTCTGCAGGTGTAAAAAAAAAGTTCTCTCAGCCAGCAAATAAGACTATCTAAAAATGTGCTTCAGGGCTTCCTGAGAAGAAATTCCATGCGTGCACAACTTCCACAGACCTCAGGGAACAGTTTTTTTTTTTCCCCAATTGTTTAACCAGGTGAGACACACTAAGCTGAAAGCTTGTTTACAGGTGCAACCTGGGAGCACAGGGAAGTTAAGTGGCTTGCTCAGGGTCACACGGTATGCAAGTGGGGGCTGTGCAATTCAAATCCAGATCTCCAGATTTGCAGTTCAGAGCATTAAACCACTGCACTATACTGCCAGATGATTAGCATTAATTAAATTAAAACAAATACTAATGTAGCTAGAGAGGAATATGATCCTCCTGGCCTCTGCTGTGAAATAATGAAACAATGAACATGAAGCAAAACTGGGAAATGACGCTGATCAGAACTTGGACACAAAAGTTTAGACTGTCCTAGGACCCTCTGTCCAAAGAGTGGCTTTAAAACTACTTATTATTTTGAGATGAATCAGTTCTTTACTGCTTACCAACATGAACATCTGATCTTTTGCCAGACTTCCATCTCTTTTGGGAGCAGAGGTGGAGTGCTACATTCTTACAGCAGTCTTTTTCAGGGAATTGCAATCGGAAGAAAACTCATTGCCAGCATAAATTGCAAGATGATGAAGTCTGAGGGAAGAAGTAGGTGTGCAGGCTCTTTTCTGTTGTTGCAAAGATTAGTATCTTTAGGCTCATGGAAACATTAGATGTTTTGCTGTGTTTTTAATTTATAGAAGCATTACCGGTGCACTATCTGCCTGATGGTACCCTTAGATCTGGTTGCAAACATCCAAGGTATGGCTGTAGCCAGTGGGGGCTCACACTTTGATGATGTGAGGCCCCCATACTGCAGGGTCTCAAGTGAAAGGGAATGCGGAGGTGGGCTAAGGCGGCCCTTATGATCAGACTGATGGAGAGAATGGATCCCTTCCATGACTATATTAACTCTGTCTTTAGCTCAAGTATGTTAGTAGACAGCTTAGCTAAATGATGCAATAATGTACTGTATGTGGAAGAAGCTGCCAGAGAATACAGTGTGATTCAGTAATAAAGAGACTTTGAAAGTTAGTTTGCAGAAATCTTTTTAAACAACATTTATTAAAGAACACAACAGTGCAAGCTATGAAAACTGAGCAAACAATAATATAGTATGCCTGGGTGGAACAGGTGGTACACTGAGCTATGGGTTCCCAGAGATGTCTGTCACTGGTGGGTTTTCCTCTTCTCCGTGACAGGATTATGATGAAATTAAATGCTACTATGTACACAAACATATTATGTAAGTAATAAGCCATGATAGGGTGTTCATTAACTGATTTTAATGCATGCCCCAGGGATGTAGTGAGGTATAAGGCTGAAGGTCGAGTGTCCTCATTTACTTAGTTTCTTAATAAAGATGGAAAGGGCCAGTGGCCCATCAAGTCCATCTCCCAGTCTTGGATGTAACTGTTGTCAAAATGACTTATTGCCTTAGGTGGTTATCAAGCTCGTACTTGAATGTCTTGAATGAAGTAATGTCCACCAGTTTCTGTGGGAGTGTGTTCCAAGCTTTAGCAATCTGAACTGTGTAAAAGTGGGCACGTTTCTTAGTATTACTATGAAGTACCTTAAGTTGTCTGTCGTGTGACCTCAAATTAAACAACCTATTACTAAAGAATATGCCACATTGTTGCATTAGTTTTTGGTCTTGTAGTATTTTAAATAGGAACAGTATGTCACCTTGTAGTCTCCTATCTTCAGGTGAGAACAGGCCTAAGGCTGGCAGTCATGTCTCATATGACATTGTTTTAAGTTCTAGTGATCATTTTGGTGGTACTCCTTTGTACTCCCTTTAGTAATCTTATGTCACCTTTTAGGTATAGTGACCATAGCTGTGAACCATAATCCAGATGTGTCCTTTTTAAATCAATGCTGAAAACTTACTTGTTTTCTTTAGCCTTCCCTAATTAAGTATTAATTGATTGTTTTAATTAGTTTATTGTTTTCATTGTATTTACATGATGTACATCGCCTCGATTATGAAAGATGCTGTATAAATAAAGTTGCTTTGCTTTGCCTTATGTATGTCCTATACAGTGGTAGAATACATTGTTCCTGTCTTGACACAAATGTTCTCTTGATATTGTAAATTAACCTGCTTGACGTTTGAACAACTTATTTACAGTGTGTAGATGATGAGAAAGATTTTTTGACCATTATTCACAGGTCACGTTCTGTTTCCACTGTTTTCAATGACTGACCATTCAGTTTATATGTAATCATGGGGTTATTTCTACCTAAATGTATGACTGAGCATTTGTTTGTGTTAAATTCCATATTGTTTACTATTGCACAAATTTCTTTTGTTATTTATTAAACTTTGTTGTTTTGACTCAGAGTCTACCTCTCCAGCCAGTTTCATGTCATCTGCAAATTTACTGATATGATTTATGGTGTTATAATGTAGGTCACTGATAAAAAGGTTGAACAATGTGGGCCCCTGTATCAGTCCTTGAGAGACCCCACTACTCACCTGTCCACTTTCTGAATATTGATCACCTATTCTCACATGTTGAGATCTAAAGTCCAACTAGTTCTTAGTCCACTTAATCAGGTAGTGGCTAAATCCCATTTTGTCAAGCTTTTCAATAAGTTTTTGATGTGAGAGTTTAGCGAAAGCCTTTATGAGGTCTAGCAGGATAACATCCACAGGGAATCCCTGGTTGAGACTTTGGCTAGTGTTTTCGTAAAAGGAAATTAAGTTTGTGATGTGAGATCTTCCTGTTTTAAAACCATGCTGAGTGTTGTCGGTTAGTCTGAGAGATATTTGCTCTGCATTGAAGCATTGTTTTAATAGTTTTTCCAATGCTTTGAAACATGTGACGTAATACTAATCAGACAGTAGTTAGCTGCTAAACTTGTGCTACCTTTTTTATGAATAGGTATAACAGTGGCATTCCGCCAGTCGTTAGGTACATAACCACTGTGAATAGATTTATTAAATAGTATTGTGAAGAAGTGACTTAAGATTGGCGAGAGTTCTTTAAGTAGTTTTGGATGAATTCTATCTGGGCCTGGTGACGAGTTACTGTTGAGTGATTTCAAAATAGACAGAACCTCCTCCTTTTCAAAATCTCTTGGCCCTGTGGATGGTGTAAGATTTGGCTCATACTTTCCTCCTGGTTTACTAAAGACAGTTGTAAAACAATTGTTGAATGTACTGGCTAACTGTTGTTTGTCTTGAATTACAGTACTGCCCTCAGTTAATGAGATTATGGATTTATTATTGTTTTTTGCACTGTTGATATATGCATAAAATGATTTATAATTATCCCTTGAGTGTGTTATCCTTAATTTAAATTTTTTCCTGTTTTTACAGTGGTCTTTACTAATCTAAGGATGTCCTTATATTTACTTCTGTTTGCAGAGGAGGGTGTTTTTTAATATCAAGCATAGAATTTGGCCGTTTTGTTAACTAGACGTTTGATATCTCTGGTAAACCAAGGAGGTATTTACCCTTTTTTGTTATATCTTTTTTTAAGCGGTACAAACTCCTTTTCAACATGGTGTAGTGGTTTCTTTAAAAACAACCAACAGTCCTCAACTGACATTGGCGATATAATGTCATTCCCCTTTAGTGAGTGGAGAAAAGTATTTATTTTCTTGTATTTAGCCCTGTTATAGTCTCTGATGCTCGTAGTAACCACATTGCTGTGCTTGCAGTTTGATACGCAGCAGTAAACTATGTTGTGGTGACTATTATGCAATGGCTACCGAATTGAGAGATCTGTCAAGTCACTTCTTATGTTGGTTAGAATCAAATCAAGTGTATTTTCTCTCTGGTTGGTTCTAGAACTTTTTGTTTGAGCCCAGATTCTAGAATTAGATGTAGGAACTTATTTTCAAGAGCTGTTGCACCACATAGTGTCTTCCAATAGATCCCTAGTAGATTAAAATCCCCAGTTGCTATGATGTCGCCCAGTGTGGACATAGATTTGATTTCGTTCATGAGTGCTAGATTATAATCTTTACTACTGGCTGGCAGTCTATAGTATGAACCCAATATTAGTTTAGGTCTGTTTTTAAAGTTCAATTGGACCCATATACTTTCAACATTTTCAATACTAGATGTGTTTTGCACATCGATACTGAAGCATTCAATATTAGATTTAACATAGGTACACACTCCCTGCCTCTCCCCAGGTCTCTGTTCTTGTAGAATAGTTTATAAAGAAAGAGTTTTGTAGACCAGAAGCAAGCTGGGTCCCTCCATGTTTCTGGGATGACTGTGATGTCAATATTATCATGGTGCAATGTAATTTCAGCGATGGTGGAGAACATCGGACCAGCATGCATATTTTTTTTTTAGAATACGAATTCTGTGACGTAGTTGTGTACCATAATAGTGTGAGAGTGTACTTACAGTTAGCGTCACATTACTTGCAGAACTACAGTTCTGTTATTTTTTATTAGTTTATTTGAGTTAGGGCTTTGCCCCACACCTTTAAAAGAGAAAAGGGAGTGTGGGGGGTCGAAGCCCCCCAACTCAGATAAATTAATACAACATTTCACCCAACTGTAAGATTACAAGTGCTGCCTGTTCGGCTTACGCATTTTCTTGCGCAAGCAGCTGTGGTCCGATGTTCTCCACTATTACCATAATTTCTAACTCTGACATCTTAAGTTTATTCAAACTTCTAGCATTGGCCAGTATTATGTTGCATACTTTGATATTATTGTCAGCCGTGAGATTAGTTGATTTACCCCAAGCGCCCTCAGTACCTAGTTTAAAGCTGATGAATTTAATGCCTCAAACTTTTTGCCTAATGCTGAACTACCTCTGCAGCTTAGATGAAGTCTGTCCCAGCTGTAGTAGTTAGGGTTTACCTCAAATTACTCCCAATGTGTAATGCATTCATGAGGCATCATTTGCACAGCCACTCATTGGTTGCTTTGATTTTTTCAGTTTTGAGTATGCCTGCCCTTGGTACTGGTAGAATTTCCAAGAAGCAGATCTGGCAATCTTTTTTCATAAGAGCCTCGCTGTGTCCTATGAATTCATTTTTTATTTCGTCAGTAGAGGATTTACTAAGTTGGTCCCTGCATGGATGATAACTAGGGGATTATTGCTGGAATTTTTAAGTATGACATCTGCCATATTTGTTAAGTCTGAGACCTTTGCTCCCCTGTAACTGCTACAAGTTTGGTGTAGCTTATTGGTGTTACAGAAATATTTATTAGGGCTGTGCGAATACCTTTCTTTGAATATTCGACTGAATATTTGTTATTCGGTATTCATTATTCAGATGGCTGGGGGGGTATTTAAAATTAAAAGAGCACCCCCTGCCCTGGCCAGCATTAAATAAATATTTTATCCCTGGTGTCTAGTGGTCCCACCCTTCCGCCAGCAAATCACCGGTCCAAAATAAAGAATCCCCCCCCACCCAGACTCTCAGCAATAACCACGGTCCTCTGTCCTAAAATGTATAAAAATAAAAAAAAATCCCTAATTTCCCTGGTGCTTAGTGGACCCCTACCCCCCTGTCATTTAGCACCTCAATCCTGCCCACCCATGACCCCAAGCAAGCCACTGCACAGCCTCCACTCACCTCCAGTCGGGGCAGCCCAACTGAGTCTTCAATGAATAGTGCATGGTTGTGGCTGGGCACGCCCATTCACCGACAGAGATTCAGCCACCAGTGGCTAGCAGTATCAGGGACTAGAGGGGAAGGGGGAGCTGCTCTGTCACCGTGGGGAAGATAGGGGAAACGGGCGTCGGGACCTCTATCCCACCCCCTGCCAGTGACCAGAGTAGCTGCCCTCTTCTCTAGCCCCCTGGTAGTGCTAGTCGCTGCTGGTGGGCTGGAATCTGAGTAATATCGAATGAGTGCAGGCTTGTACAAGCATGCACTCATTCACTGAAAACTCAGTAGGGCTGCCAGCTGTGGAGGTGAGGAGGGCTGTGTCGGTGGCCCACTCGGATCGTGGGTTGGAGGGGAGCGGGTGGGGCACTACCTGACAGGGTGGGGGGACACTAGACACCAGGGAAATGAGGGATTTTTATTTTTATACATTTGGGAACAGGGACAGGTGTATTGTTGAGGGTCTGGGGATTTTCATTTTTGACCGCAATCGGCTTGGGGTGGGACCACTAGACACCAGGGCTAAAATATTTATTTCATGCTGGCCAGAGGGTGGAAAGGTTTATTCCTCTTGTGCGTGGCCGAACGCCGAATACCAAATATCAGCTGAATAGTGGGCTATTCGGTATTCGGTTCTGAATATTCGGATAGCCCATTATTCGTGGTATTCGGAAAATACTGTTCTGTATTCGCACAACCCTAATATTTATCCACAAACTTGATGATGGAATCCTCAGTACAAAAACTTCCCGAGGGGGCAGTTCACTATTAGTGGTAGTATTCTCTAGGGTAGGCGATACATTAGTGGTGTCTATGTTATCTAGCGCTGGTGTATCACTACAGTTTGATGTAGTATTGTCATATTGAGGTGATTCGGTCTGCGGTGTTATTAGTTGGTTGTCACAAGGAGTGCTGTTCTCCTCCTCCTCCTCCTCCTCTAGTATTATTAGGGGGTCAAATGTGTTTCTAGATGTCAAGGTGAAACACACAGCTTTTCTGCCTTTTTTAGTTTTTCTTTTCTATTCAACTAGTTCCCATCCATTAGTTTCATCACTGACATGGTCATCGTCTGCTCTTTCTCTTTTTCTGTTTTGGGGACACTTCTCAGTGCAGTTTTGTTCTTGACAGTTCTCTTTACTCAGTGATTGGTCATCACTATTAGAGTGTGGTATATTGT
The DNA here is from genome assembly GCA_016271365.2 of Neoceratodus forsteri. NCBI lineage: Eukaryota > Metazoa > Chordata > Ceratodontiformes > Ceratodontidae > Neoceratodus > Neoceratodus forsteri. The sequence goes on along the minus strand of CM057453.1, from coordinate 455,659,968 downwards.
CTGTGATTCCTTATACACTTTCTTTAGAAGTACTCGATGTAGATAATGTAGTGCTACTGTTATTTTGTGTCTCGGAGTTAATTGCCCTGAGTTTGGAAGCCATTGCTGATTGGTTTAATTACAACTCATTAAGCTTTTTTTAAAATGTTTTAATGTCTTCTGACAGTACACTATTGCTTATACACTTCTCACATATGAAAATAGTATTACTAGGAATTGTCTCCATCAACTGACATATTTTGCAGTTTGTTCACTGAAGTCCCAGTTACCCATCCAAGCTGATAATTCTGTCGCCATTTTGTTTTTTGCCTACTGAATCGCTCAGGTGATGTATAACAGGCTGGGGTCACAAGGCTCTACTGTCTAAAGCACTTAGGTGGTTACTGATCCGGTAAATCAGGTGGCGACAGTTAATTTAGCCCTTATTAGATATTAGTTTACTATTTTGTTGTTATTATTAGTATGTTTCCCCAGAGTCTTTACAGGTCACCTTGTTTACCACTACAGTCTGTAGTTTGAGAGACTGTGCATTTGTTTTACTTACTGGCTGTGGTTTCCCCTCCTGTCTTCTGGTCCATTCAGACACTTCAGACACACGCAGAATGCACGTGTCTCTGTGTGCATCTCCGTGCGCATAGATGTGCACTCGCCCCGCTCGCAGAGGGGCAAGCTATTTAATTTCCATGACCCAGAAGTAGTGTTCCCAGGTCACTGTCCCTCAGCGTTTAGCTGCTAAATGAAAATACAAAATGAGGCTTAAAAATATCTGGCCGAGCAGAATACAGGCTCTCATAGCCTAAGTATCCCACAGATCAGGCACAGCAAATAAAAAAGTTCAAGAAACACGATCTGTAGTCCCAGGGGCTCACCTGAGGACTACAGAATCCCTCCTCTTCCTGTCACAGCAGTGTCTGTAGTGTCTTTGGTACAAACACTTTTGTTCAATTCAACAGCATAAAACAAATAAATCAGGTAGACAGAACCTGCTTCCCTGCACGGTCTCACAGCACAGGGCTGTCACACAGCATTAGCAAAAGCAGTTTAGTCAGTGCCCCATATGCCTCTGGGAAGTGCATTAAAATCCTTTATGGATGCCCTGGAGTGATTTATTGTACTTATAAAATGGCTTGTACATACTGATAATATATATAATACAATTTAAATTTTCAGTAAAAATGTTGTGGGTGTTTTGTTGCTATAAAAATGAATGTGGTTATGTTTCAGTCAAAAATTAGTTCCAGCTGTTAACTGGATTCAGCATAGCATACTCTCCTCTCTTGCAGCTTATTCTGTTTGGTTATTGGGTCCGCATGCCTTTCTGTTTTCAAGGCGCCACTGGAGTTTGCAACCAGGGTCCGGGAGCAGAGAGAGGAGTAATTTTTTTTTTTTTGCTAGCTGGAGCCCCCCCCAACATGTGCAATCAGAATCCTACTCACTGTTCCAGCCTCCACACTCGGAAGGAGCTCACTTGCTGTCCCGTTGAGCAACTCCTCCATCTCCAACAGCATGTAAAATTGTAGTCACTTGCTCTCTCGGCCCCCACAAGAAGATCGAACTGTGTGTGTTGCGCTTCCCGCCCTGCAAGAAGATGCTGGTGGTGTTCGGCATCAGGGACAAGACTACTTGTCAGCGGCCTGCTGCTGGATTGTTCTGGGGCATGGGGAGTGAAGAAACCTGCAGCTTTTTCTTCTGCCAAAAAGAAATGATGAACTGCAGCATGTTGTCTTCCCTTAGTTTGCAGAATTTGAGGGGGCCAGGAGAACCGATTCCTTGGGCAGCTACCCAGCTGCAGAGAAAGTGTATGATGAGATGTTTCCTATATTCTCTGGCCCGATGAATGTGCTTCCCAACTCCTATCAACACTTGTAGTTTCACCTGTTTTAGGATGCAGCCAGCAGCATGCCACTTAATGCAAGATTGTGTGAGTACATTTTCGGGTGGGGGTCTTCTCTTGTATGAGATGCAATGCTGTGTTTTCTTTTTTATTTAAAAAAAAATTGTTAGTTTTATGCTGCAAACGTTTCAGTGTGCTGGTATCCGAGGTGTGAGACCATGGGAAAGTGATTTCTTTTTTTACAGACCACAGAACAAAGCAGGATTTTTGTGGTTAAAACTGATAATTAAGTTTAGTGAATAAATGGCAAGTGTAGTGAGATCCTATGAGTAAGATGTGTTTTGCTTAGGAATATCAGGGCTTGAACAACAAAGTATTTGTAATTCAGCAGTTGTAAGATAAAAGATTTCAAATATGGTGACTGCTGTCTTTTTCTTTTTCTTTTTTTACTTTTGGTGCACACTGCTACAGTTAGTCTTGGTAATAAGGCTTTTAGTGGAGAGGACATTAGATCAGACACCTGACTGTGCATTTATAGAGATTTAATGCATGGTCAGGTGACATGTGTAGTCCAACAAAATTTCTACATTTTTCCTACCATTTTATAAAGCTATACTATGTAGCTCACCCCTTCCCTGATGTCTAGGGATATGCTGGTGTTAGGGTCCATGGGAAGGGTGGACAACAACCAGAACAGCAAAAGGTGACTTATGTTTTGTTCTTTGGGACCAGGGTGCATCTCCATCCACGAGGCGCAGGGCTAGGGAACAAACTGGTTAGTGGCACAATCAAACAAAGTAAATGTGAATAAATTCCCAAACCAGTTAAGAACAAACAGGATCCTTTAATTCTGAACTTGATTAAATATAATTTGATTCCAGCTGGTTTTGTTGCTCAAGCAACACCCTCTACTGGGGAAAGGTTAGGGCATCAGGACCCGGGGATCAACCATCTCAATGTCCATGTATTGTCCATATATTCACTGTCCATGATTCACACTGATGGTCATTTTAAGTATAAGACATCTTGTAATAACTTCTCTCTTTTCTCTTTATCTGTACACTGCAGGCAGCATCATACATCCTTCAATGACAAATTTCACCAGGTTTCCCCATGGGCTAAGTTCTCTTAGGCAGGATCCCATTTACACATTCGGATCCACAACCCTCAAATCTCTGTTTCAGGATGCCATTTCCCACTCACTCCACTGACTTCCCCTCAGTGTCGAGGACCCCAAACTCCACAGTCGCTTCAGAGCTACCTTGCTCCTCTCCATTTGGGTGGCATATACCCGTGGGAATCATCCTGCTAGATGCTGCCTAGTGCCTAGCTTCTCACTCATCTTTATGCCTCCATTGCTTTCACTGGCTCAGGAATGGTGGTGTTTCCCACTGTAGATGTGAAGTCTGCATCCACCTCCCCATCTGGATCCCACATTCTTCACTCTCTGTGAGTTCAAATCCCCACGGCTGCCACAAGTGATTCACTCACCCCCCTGAAGGGGTCTCCAAGGATATGGCTGCCACATTCTTGAGGGGCTCGAGATAGGCCTTTCCTATATGAGAAAATGACAGGCTCCTGCAGAAGTGGGCAATTGGCCCCGCTCCTGCTGCTAGACTGACTTATTCAGCCTGCGCTTTCCCACACAGGCCAAACAGCCCCCCTGGTTCACTCCCAACCAATGGCTGACAGCTTCCCAAGAGGGAAGGAAAATTAACCCCTTATGAGAAGGGAACAGTGTTTCATGTGGACCCACTGCATGCTCTTTCTCCCCCCAGGTGGGTGTTACATTATAAAATGGGTATAAAACATCTGGCAGTTGATTTGTTTAGAGGACATTCCGGTCATGATGCTATCTCAGTGCAACATCACAGTCTGAAACTAATCTAAACAATAACCTACATAAAAATATTTTTTTTATTCTACATTATCCATTTTAAAATCACAATAAGGCACTCAAGGACATGTGTTATGTAAGTGTTATAAAAGGAATGAGAGGAAACAAGACCTTTGATTGGTTGGTCATGATCCAGCACAGCAGTACAGGTTATAAATACTTAATTTTCCTAACCTCATTATTCAGTTTTTAAGTAATAAGGTGCGACCAGGGGTTATATTAATGTTTGAGTTAATTACTCCCTGGGGGTATGATGTGGGATGAGGTGTAGCTGAGTGCCACATACCCCAAGGGGGTGAGTAACAAGAACATTAACATAACCCCTGGTCATACCTTATTGATATTATAAAAATGGACAATCTACAGAATTACGAATATATTTGATCATATGCTTTCTTTTGTTAGTTAGTACCCTCTTTATATTAAAGTAGTCCCTCCACAGTTTTTTATGTTGCTTGCACACATGTGCAAGAAACATAGTGCCATCATTCGAGTTTTTGGAGGTGTGGCACCCTGTCTTCCAATTCAGTCAGTGAGTTTGCAGGTGCGGCCGCAGTTCTCCAATGACTGCTGCAGCTGTCTATGACAGCAGTCAAAATGCAGTGGCATACAGTTGAAAGGGAGAGCTCCACTTCAGTGAGCAGAGCTCTCCCCCCACCACACACGCACGCACACAAGCACACATATTGGGTGCTGATGTGCTCCCTCCCCCCCACGCACACACTGTATGGCCAATGGGGGTGCCCAATCCCCGCCGGCTCCACCCTCCCACAAAAGTTGTACAGGTGCCATGCTGGGAGCCCATCCCAGCATGGCAAAAATGTTAGAGCCAATGGGGTGCCTAATCCCCTGGCTCCCACGGCTGCACACCCCCTAAAAAACTCTGTCCAGGTGCTACGCTGGGAGCCCACCCAGTGTGGCAAATCTTGTTATAGCCAACAGGGTGCCTCCCCCATCAGCTCCAGCCCCCAAACAGCCTTTCCAACTGCCACGCTGGGAGCCCACCCAACGTGGCAAGCCCCGTCGCCTTAATTAACAACAAAAACCCTGTAACAAAATGGCCCCTCGCAGTCTCTCTTGCCCCACCCGCACCCACCCACTGCGCACCCTGCCTCCCCACACCACCCCTCATCCCATATCATTTCAGAGCTTGGTGCTATGATCATCGTGACCGGGAACACGCCTGCACTCTTTCAAAGCCGACCGCGAACTGAGGAATGCCGGTAAGCTGTATAATGTAATAGATATGGTTTTTTCAACTTTGTTGCATATCTCAGGCATTTTGGGGAATTTTGGGCCCACATTTTCAACATGGGGTTTTTGGGACCTCTCCTCATGAATTCTTGCACTGACATGGCGTTAATCGGTCCCGAAGGGTGATTTTGCAGCCACTGTGTGAAATCACCTTCCGGGGCTGATTAATGAAATTATACTGCAGTGTTCATAAGGTGAGCTCTCAAAAAGCCTATGTTGAAAATTTGGTAAATAAATTCCTAAAAATGACTGTTTTACGAGCGCGCATTGCGCAGTTCCTACGCACGCTCATAAGTTCGTGATTTTTCAATATTTTCACTCCAGATTTTCAACATTGCCATTTTACCACACCTCCTTATGAGTAGTATAGCTGTCATTTTTCACATCCTGCCCAAAATGTGTTTCCCCCATGTAGCGCACAATGGCGCAGTCGGTGTGTGAAATCAATGTATGGGACACATTAGGAAAATCATAGTGACACTGTTCATGAGCAGAGGTCTCAAAATGGCTATGTTGAAAATCTGGTGAAAAAATTCCTAAAAATGACTGTTTTACGAGCATGCGTTGCGCAGTTCCTACGCACGCTCGTAAGTTCGCGAATTTTCAATATTTTCACTCCAGATTTTCAACATTGCCATTTTACCACACCTCCTTATGAGCAGTACAGCTGTCATTTTTCACATCTTGCCCAAAATGTGTTTCCGCCATGTAGCGTCATAATGGTGCAGTCATGTGCAAATCCATGTATGGGACACATTAAGAAAATCACAGTGACACTGTTCATGAGCAGAGGTCTCAAAATGGCTATGTTGAAAATCTGTGAAAAAATTCCTAAAAATGACTGTTTTACGAGCATGCGTTGCGCAGTTCCTACACACGCTCGTAAGTTTGCGAATTTGCAATATTTTTACTCCAGATTTCCAACATTGCCATTTTACCACACCTCCTTATGAGCAGTACAGCTGTCATTTTTCACATCTTGCCCAAAACGTGTTTCCGCCCATGTAGCGCACAATGGTGCAGTCGGTGTGCAAAATCCATGTATGGGACACATTAAGAAAATCACAGTGACACTGTTCATGAGCAGAGGTCTTAAAATGACTATATTGAAAATTTGGTGAAAAAATTCCTAAAAATGACTGTTTTACGAGCGTGCGTTGCGCAGTTCCTACGCATGCTCGTAAGTTCGTGAATTTTCAATATTTGCACTCCAATGACTTCCAAATACCTAAAAAGCACATACAAGCAAGCAACATTCGGCATTGACAAATGCTTGTTTAGGTTAGAGATACTGTTTAAAAATCTTGGATGCTCATGCTAGCCAGTGAAAGCAGGTTATCCTTCACTTGATGTTTCCATGGCAACAGGTTCAAGCTGATCACTGAAGTCAATGAGGCATGAAGCAGTAGGGGTCTCAAAGCACAGGAGAGAAGTAATATTAAGTGAAAATTTTGTTTCAAGTGTCTCTTTCTTTGTCTTACAAAGTGAAGGTCCATGATTCACTGCTGGTCACTTCCTGGTGTCCGACCATGTGAGTGTATACATGATCAAGAGGCAGCTGTCGACTAGGCAAAAAACTGACATCAGGACAAAAAGGAGCCCAAATCTTTCTTTTCCCATTTAAAAAAAAAATAAACAAATTTCTTCTGCAGTTAAAAAAAAAATCACACACTGATTGCCTTTTACGAACATACGAAAAGTGCTGGCAGATACAGGATAAATGGTCTATCACGGACATGTCTACTCGAGTGTACAGCTGTCAGTACACTATACCGCAGCTATGCCCCCACCCCTTGCCAATACAACTGGTTCAATGTTCTTGTTAACTGACCACTTCCACTCCAGCATCCTCTCGGTAGTGACCTTCCCCCTGGCCTTGTCCCACCACCTATTAAAGCTGCCCACCAACTTCCACCACTTCCTCTGGCAGCGCTTTCTACCTCGATACCACCCCTTTACATGAAATAGTGCCTTCTCTTCTCTCTCCTGAATCTTCCACCCTCCAGTTTCAGACTGTGCCCACTGGTGTTCATCCCTTCTTTTAACTTAATGACACCCTCTGTGCCAACCCTATTTATGCCCTTTACATGTTTAAAGGTTTCAATCATATTGCCTCTTTCCCTCCCATCCTCCAGTGAGTACATGTTGAGCTCACTCAGTCTCTCCTCCTATTGTCTGTCCCTCATCCCTAGGATCATCGTGGTTGCTCTGCACTGGACCCTCTCCAATAGTTTGACATCCTTCTTTAGATAAGGACACCAGCACTGCATGCAGTCCTCTAACGTGTGACCTCACCAGTGACCTGTACAGCGGCAGGACGACCTCCTTTTTCCTGGAGGTGACACCTCTAGTAATACACCTCAGCATCCTATTTGCTTTAGCTGCCACCATCCTGCACTATGCTGAGTCGTTCATTTGACCTGTGATTTGCACCCCAAGAGCCTCCATCATAGTGGATAACTGCACTCCCCCAGATGATAACAATTTCTTGGGTTCCTGGCTCCCAAGTGCATGACTTTGCACTTCTTTGTGTTGAACCCCAGCTGCCAGGTATCTGACCAGTGCTCAAGTTTAGCCAGATCCTCTTGTAGTCCTAGCCATTCCTCCATGTCATTAACCACTGCACCGATCTTGATGTCATCAGCAAAAAGGCTAATTTTATTCCTTATCCCATCCGAGATGTTGGTGATAAAGATGCTAAAGAACACTGGATCTAAGACTGAGCCTTGTGGTGCCCTGCTGGTTACAGCTCTGGGAGTCGAGATATCCCCCCTACCACCACCCTCTGCTGTCTATCATACAACCAGTTCTTGACCCATGTCACCGCACCCCTATTCCCAGGTAACCCAACCTGCTAATCAGCCTTCCATGTGGCACTGAGTCAAAGGTCTTGCTGAAATCCAGATACAGGACATCCACTGCATGGCCTTGGTCCAGTGTCCTAGTCATCAAATCATAAAATTCAACCAGGTTGGTCTGGCAGGATTTGCCCAAGACAAACCCATGCTGCCTCTCATTCTGGAGACCATTTTCCTCCAGAAAGTTACTATTCTTTCCCTAAGGATAGTCTACATCAACTTCCCCAAAATGGAGATAAGGCTGACTGGTCTATAGTTATCTGGTTCATCCTTGGACCCAGTTTTATGGATGGGCACCACAAGTGCCATCCTCCAGTCCTGAGGCACGACACCAGTTCTCAGAGAAGTGTTAAACAAGTCTGCCAGTGGTTGTGCCAGGACCTCTGCCAGCTCCTTTAGAACCCTGGGGTGTATACTGTCTAGGCCTGGTGCCTTATCCACCCACAGGGCCTTAAGGCCCTCCAGCACCCTGCTCACTCGAATTTCCTCATCCGTTAACTCCGCCCCCCCCCGTGCCCACATCTCCTTTTCCCTATGGCATTGGCCCCTGCTTCTCCCAGTAAACACAGAACAGAAGTAGCCATTGAGTGATTCTTCCTGCTCCACTCCTTTTTCCATCCACACCCCATCTTTTTTGATCCTAACAATCTCATCTTTGCAACTCCTTCTCTCCTGTATGTACTTGAAGAAGTCCTTTTCCCCTTTTTTGATTCCCTGTACTAGCCTAAGCTCCCTTGATGCCTTGGCTGCCCTGACTGCCCTGCTCACCTCTCTTGACTTATTTCTGTACTCCTCTCTATACTCCTCCTGTCTGGATTTGATATATCTTCTGAAGGTTGCTTTTTTTTCCCCTTCACCCTGTCTACCACTTCCTTGCTTTACCAGCTTTGTCTTTTGGACCTGTTTTTTTTGCTTTGGATATTAGTACAGGGTCGAGTGGCCTCTGTTAGTACCATCTTTTTTTTTTTTTAAATTCAAAGTTTATTGTCAAATTTTCATCACAAAACAGATCCACATCATACATGAACTACAAGAAACATGGTCATACTTTTTAGTAGATCTGATCACCCCCCCTCCTCCCTTCCCTGCCCACCCACCAACTCTTCCCTCCTACCCCCTCCCCTGCCTGTTAATACCATCTTGATAATTTCCCACTTTTGGAGTACTCATGTGTGGGTGGATGTTGATGAGGCGCCCCCCCCACCCCCAGTATGTGCCCCATCCTGGCAAAATCTGCTCACCTGAAGTCCACCACCTTTGTCCTTGTCCTAGCTGCCTTATTACCCATATTTAGAGAACCACAATATGTGGTGGTCACTTCCTGCTACGGAACCCTCCACCCCTAATTCCTGGATGTGCTCACTGTTAGTCAGCACAAGGTCCAGTATGTTACCTTCCCTGGTTGTCTCCCTAACCATCTTCACCAGAAAGCTGTCCTGGAAAGCCTCCAGGAGGACCTGTTCCCTGACACTCAAGGTAGCTGGGGTGTCCATATCTACCCCAGGCATATTGAAGTCTCGTGCTACCACTGTGTTACCCTTTACACTGACCCTCCTTATTTGCTCCCCCAATTCTCTATCGATATCTTCATTTTGAGATAGTGGCCTATACACCATCTCCAACCTAACCCTTCTACCATTCAAATCTTGGAGCTGTACTCATAAGGTCTTACCCGTACTCTCCTTCCTGCTACATAGTATCCCTTCCATTACATAAATAGCCACTCCTACCCCCTTCCCTTCTTCCCTGTCCTTACAAAACAGCCTGTACCCTGGGACCACCAGGTACCAGTCATGGTATTGGGTGCCTCATGTTTCAGTGATGATGACTATGTCCACCTCTCCTTCTACCATCAGTGCCTGCAACTCTGCTACCTTGTTACCTAGTCTCCTCACATTCAAGGAAACCACCCTCCAGTGTGTCCCCCATCCTTCATTGTCTGCATTTACTCCTTAAAGCTTCCCCTAATTGAACCCCTCTCTATCTCCTTTTTACTAGTTTGAGGGGAGACCCGTTGGACTCCCCGGCCTGGAGACACAGTTTGTCACCCAACCCTCTACCTCCCCCCTTACTTAGTTTAAACTAATTCTGGTGGATATGTACTCCACCAGCTTCTGTTTTAGGGCCCCTGAGCTCTTCTTACTCAAATGTAACCTGTTTAGTGCATGCAGGGTCTTGTTTTTCCATGTTCCACCCCCGACCAGACCATACCCCAGGGACTGACACATTACCCCCAACCATTCGTTAAACTCCTCTATTCTTTGCTTCCTGGCTGCACTTGTTCTAGGTACCGGAAGCACTTCTGAGAATGCAATTGAGTGCCCAGCTTTCTTACATAGTCTCCCCACTTCCCTGAACCTCTCCTACACCTCCTCAACCCTGCTCCCCTCTAGGTCGTTCGTGCCCAGGTGTACCACAATGTGAGTTTTTTCCCTTTCCCTCCCCACACACCTAAGAATAAACTAGCCCACCCTTCCTGCTGTCATGCCAGGCATACATTCCACCCATAGTCAGCTTTTCCTGGTGCCCTTGCCTCCCCATCTTACCCCCTTCAGTATCGAGTCACCCAGAACGATGACCCTACCTCCTTTTTTCTGTTCCTCTCTCAGATGTTCCCAATTCTTTTTGTTAGAGTCCTGTTCACTGTCTTCATTGCCATTATCCCTGATCCCTTTCCCTTCCCTAGCCCTCTGGTTTGCTCCTTCCCCACACCTGACTCTCACCTCAGTACTCCCACTACCTGGACCAAGCTCTTCACCACCCATACCATTATCCCTTCTTCCTTCTTTGCCTCATACTCCCCAGCAACCACCTTAGTTTCCACCCTTCTACAGTCAGCCACTGATGCCCTGACTCCACCCGCTATCTGACTGCTAATCCCCATGTTGTTGTTATCACCTATTTCTCTTACCCCCCTCCCCCGCTTGCTTCCTCCCCTCTTAATCATCTAGGCTAGGTAGCACCGAGAACCTTTTATGGACAAGCAGCACACTGATGGCAGGTAATTGATGGGGGAAGGGCTTTACTGGGACCTTGTTAGCTTGGGGGCTGTTGCTGACAGATACATGCTTTTTTTTACCCTGTATTGTAGCACCCTGTAGTAACTGGGGGCAACAAACTAATAAAAATTTGTGAGAAATGCTTTCCACAGGTTTTTCAGCAAACAGTAGCATTAATGCAGCTCAGAATTCTAGAAATAGAATTCTCATAAGGTGGGAACTTGTTTTAAAAATCAATACACATGTTATAATACTGCAGAAGTATATTAATTAAAGATTAATATCAGACTAGTGGAATGTCAGAAACTAATCACACCTCTCCATTCCCCAGACCCTTTTTATAATTATGATTAAAATCAGAGGAACCAGTTTATAATTGCAATACCACACTCCAGGGTGTGCATTATTGTGGGATAATGGCACTTCTTGGGTGTATAACACTCTACACAGCCTTGTACGTTAGTTCCTGAGACGTGCTATTATCCCACAATAATGCACATCATGTGATGCCTTATTTATTTATGTTTTTTTATTCCACCTTCCCTTGCTCCAGGTCGGCCACTCCTGCAGGTCACCTGGGTCCCTGCTGGCACCCCTGCCCTGATGCCAGCCACCACCACCTCACATTTGTGGCCCCCTGGATAACCCAATGTAACCCTTCGCCAGGTGGATCCTCCTCCTCTGAGGGAGATAGGTGCTGGTAAGGGCCATCCAGCACACACTACTTGGCCTGGGTGCTGCTGAGGTGGATCTGGGCTGCATCGGGGTCTCGGCAGCAGCAGGAGCCAGCGACTGTCATCTGGTTGGCCATAAAGCACTTTTTCTGCTTTGCTCCCCAGGGGCATGATATGCCACAACATCAAGGCATAAGCCAATGTTCCCCATGCCTCCTTAGTTAGCGGGACCGCAGCACACTGCCATACTCCCAGCCTCTGCCAGGAGTTGGCAAGCGTCAGGTCCCTGTCTGACCCTACCCCTGAGAGAAGGCAAGCAGTCTCTGGACACTCTAACCTTCTCTCCCTAGCTGGCCCTCCAGCTCTCTGAGTCCTTTCCTGAACCTGGGTCACTGGCATAGCAAGCAGAAATCCAACTGCTGCACTGACAGGCTGGCCATGTCATGTCTTATTGCTTAAATAGGCCATGACAGGGTGGCCCACTATGGCATGAAGTTGAAGGCCGAGTATCCTTATGGTTCTGAGAAGTGTATCACAAATCCATTAATGCACTCCCTGGACTGGCTTATTGCAGTTATAAAATGAAGGGTTGTTATTTCTTTAAAAAATATATGCAGCTGTTTTTTAAATCAAATGATCTGTGTAGAATTGTGATAAATGGAACAAAAATCTAACTGTTTTCATTTTAAAAAATGCTCCTGTTTTCATTTAAAAAAAAGTTCCTGTATCTGTTAAGCCAACAGGTGCCACTGATTGGTTGTGGATGGCTTTGATAGGTGCTTTGTTTGATTGAGCTACCCCCATTCCCTCGGTTTGCTGACTGACATGACTGTGCTCAATGAGGTGGGAATAGCCCAGGGTACTCCTGTGTCTATGGGTATACTCAATGAGGTGGGAATAGCCCGGGGTACTCCTGTGTCTATGGATATACTCAATGAGGTGGGAATAGCCCAGGGTACACCTGTGTCTATGGGTATACTCAGTGGTTTTCAGCTCTCCAGGAGTCCCTTGCAAACAATCACAAAACTGACCAGTTCACCCTTACTCCTGTAGCTAGGTTCTGCTAAGAAAGGCTCACTCAGACACAGGATAAAGTTATTGACTCTCCTTCAATGAGGCAACTGGTATGTGGGGCACAACAGTTAATGTAATTGGTCACAGAGACCCAATCAGTTTGGCATATGCACTATTAATTGTGGTACTCTGATTAGTATTCCTTGAACTCAGCACCACAGCTATGGCCTGATGGGTAACTTAATCCTGGACTCTTTCAGTCCCTATTATTTCCTGGCACAGCCAACTAGTTGGACACTTCTCTGGTCCCACCTTTCCACTGCAGTGCAATCTCAGTTCCTCAAATTCATACTTTTCCGATTCCAAATTCAATTTCCAGCAGTTAGCAAGCTACTAATATGCTCACAGAAATGGCACACCAAAACTAGGCACCCAAGAATGATTTAGAATAACTAGGTTTCCTTTAGCCCATTGTCCAGTATGCCTAAATTGCAACCTGGCTATCCCAGGAGCTGCTGATGCCCCCTGCACACTAACAGTGCTGACACCAGCTGAAGCTCCACTTTTGCTGTGACACCTGGTAGCCTGCCCCTCACTGTGGTTGCCTGCTTTTGTGGCCATGAGTGCCCATCTAAGAACGCTCCCCACATTCTCAGAGACAAGATCCTACCTGACGTTTGGAGCATCTCTCCTTACCAGCCCAGTGTACAGTTCTGGTCTCGGCCTTCTGTCTTTCTCCATTCCTGGATGGTATGGCTGCCTGGTCTACACAAAACTGGACTCCCCCACCCACAATGTCATGAACCGTGCTTCTCAAGAATTCTCCTCAGGCCTCACAGACCATTGGGCAGCATTCCTTGAGGGCATACCACCTGGCATTCCCTGCCATTCAGGGGACCATCTATATTTCCCCATGAGGGTCTTGGTTTTGACTCCCTTCTCCAATCCTTGGGCCAAGGAATGTCTAAGTGTTAGGGTCTCATCATGGCAATGCCAAGTGCCAGACATACCACGTGACCTCCCATGTAGTTGCAGGGATCTGGACCTGCTACCACCCTTGTCTTGATGGTGGCTAGATGCTTCTGTCCCAGGTGAAAACCCACTTTGGGAACTGCGCTCCATGGTTCATGTTACAGGAGTAGCCACAGAAATGAGCAGCCTCCTTAAATATACTGCAGTGAGCATCTCGGTGCCACACATAACCAGCTGCAAAGCTGGCATACTTTCGAGCATCCCTCCAGCCAACACCCTGGCCTGGGGCACTGTGTAGGCTGGCTCCTCAGCCACTGGTGAAGCTCCTGGACCATGGCACCCTGCCAGAACATCATGGCTGGCTAGCTCTTCACTCCTCCTATTTACCATCAAATGACACCGCTCTCTCAGGCTGCGCAGGCCCCTTTTATAGTGCTATGATGGCTGTTAGACAGAAGCACCAAATCCCTGTATGGGCATGGCTAGTAATGACAACTGCCCCCTTTCTTTAGGGAAAAGGGTTGTTACCCTCTCCCCCAGTTAAATGTTTCCATCCTGGAAACACAAGGAGGAGTCCAGTGGATAAGGCCCCACTGTGGTGCACCAGGGGGTTGATCATGTCACCCTCCGCCCAACGTCAGTCATTAGTGATTGCATCACAGCTCCTCTCTCTGGGACAAAAAATCCACCCAAACATACAATCTCCCCCCAAATAAACCCTACTACACTATGCTAAACAGGGAAAATCTCCCACTTGTGGCTTGTCCCCATTCCATCTCAGGGCTGCGGCGATATGGGTACTCATTTACTCACACAATCACCCCACCCAATTGCACAGACTGGCACACTGGAGGCTGAAGGCCTACCTTCCAACTCTACCACTTGAGTAATTGGGGTCCTAACCATCCTCCTGCCTGACCGCATCAGGCATGCAACCAGTACACTCCTGGTCACTGTGTACCCAACCAGGAACTCTGTCTCATATCCCAAAGGGTAGATTGGCCCATCCCAGTCATTCCATCTTGAGCTACAACCTTCCTCAGTCAGTAAGCTTCCTGAGTTGTACTGTGGGAGAACCGCACCTAACTCCTTTCCACAAATCTGGGTTCACTACCTGCCTTGTAACTCTAAATATCTTATTAAATAGGTGCACTCTACTATACTTGTGATTCCCCCCGCAGAGATAGAAAGAGTTTCTGCACAGGCTATCTGCTTAAAGTGGTAACATAAATGAGAAAGGCTTTCTTCCTCACCCCTCAAGGGCTCATATACCTTGGGTTTTTCCTAGGGCTGGGTGAACTGGTTCATCAAAAATATGAACCGACCCGAACATGCCGAAGTGTTCATAAACGAATGGCTTCCAAACACTTTTGGCTGTTTGTATCAGTTTGGACGGCCATAGTATCGTGTGAAATACAGAGTGAGAAGCACCAGAGCAGGAGGAACCCACAGGAGGGACCAGAGAAAAGACTGGTTCCTCATTGGGTGGTCAAGCTGTCCATTTTCCCAAGGTGGCACCTGATTGGGTTTGTCCTAGCAACCACGTGGTCCACCTGAGCTACACAGAGGAATACAGGATGGAGAAGAAGCAGCCTACAGACTTGTCGGATTCTGCTAGTGCGTATGTTTGTGTTTGTCCGCTACAAGAAAGAAGTTGACTCATGGACTCAGAAAAAAAAAAAACTAAAGAATTTAGTTGTTTTTTTTAAATTTATTTAAAAAAAAAAAGAACTGAAAGAAAACTTGGGGGTGGGGAGTCAGGGACTTGGGATCGGAAGGGGATTAGAGCCGAGGTCTGGGTCAGGTGCGGGTGTGGGAGTCGGGGACTGGGGAGTTGGGAGAGAAGACTCAAGGAGGAGAGTAGGAACTTGGAGACTGGGGCAAATGAGTAAGTCAAAAAAGACAAGAAGAGAAGAGAAAAGACTGACGTGCCAGAGTCAGACTGCCAGTTTTGTTTTGGAGCAGCACAGAGGGTGAACTGTGCCACCTATACCACACCACTCCCAGTTAGCCTTCTTGCTGTTTTCCCAATTGCTCCCCCCCAACAAAAAGTCAGTTCTCAAATTCTTCTACCAGTGCTAACTGCACAGTCACTTTAGTGGGGAATTATTATTATCATTTTTTATTATACAGTCTTTGGCTCAATGGGCATTCCATCACATCTAGTGGAATAAAAATAAAAATCCTTGAAGGGAAAGTACTGTGTCAGAGAGGGTTAGGCCAGGCAGGGTCCCTGATTTCATACTGCCTGTGTGACAACTCCCCCAGAAGCCTGTGATCTGTCATCTTCCTCCCTGTGCTCATTCAGTGGGGTATAAGCTTTGGTTCAGTGGGCAGGGCATTCATCACATCACGTGGAATAAATAAAAAAGTAAAATCATAGAAACATAGAAACATAGAAACATAGAAGTTGACGGCAGATAAGGACCGCAAGGCCCATCCAGTCTGCCCATTTTTTTTTCTACCTTATAAATGTGCCATCGGCCTTTGCTCTGTCAGTAACCTATCTATTCATAGTCATTTGTATTGCTCCCTTATGCCTATCCCATGCCTGTTTGAAGCCCTGCACTGTATTCATAGCCACCACTTCTTGTGGTAAACCATTCCATGCATCTACCACCCTTTCTGTGAAAAAGAATTTCCCATTCCCCTTAATCGGCCTCCTCTAATCTCATGCTGTGTCCTCTTGTCCTGCTAATTTTCTTATATTTTAACATGTTAGACTCTTTCACCTTGTTTATGCCCTTAAGGTGTTTAAATGTCTCGATCATATCACCTCTCTCCTCCTTTGCTCAAGGGTAGCACATATTGAGCTCCGTTAATCTGTGTCCTCATATGTCTTCTGATGCAGTCCACTGCACCATTTTGGTTGCCTTCTCTGGACTGCCTCAATTTGAATTAATGTCCTTGTGAAGGTGTGGCCTCAATACTGCGCAGTACTCCAGATGGGGCCCTAACCAATGTCTTGTACAGAGGGATTATTACCCCTCTTACGACTTGTGATACCCCCTACTAATACACCCTAACACCCCCTAGCTTCCTTACCTACTGCTTTAGAGGTCTGCTTGATGATTTTAGGTCATCAGTGATGATGATGCCCAAGTCTCTTTCTTCCTTTGTGACTGCTAGCAACTCCCTCCCAGCCTATAAGTGGCTTCAGGGTTTCTCTTCCCTATGTGCATGATTTTGCACTTCTTGCATTAAATCCAGTTGCCACTCTTCTGACCATTTTGCTAGTTTATCCAGATCTCTTTTCATTCTGCCCACCCCATCTGGATCATCTACTCTGTTGCAGATCTTGGTGTCATCTGCAAACAGACAAGCCTTACCCTCTAGTCCATCTAGGAGGTCACTAATGAAGATGTTGAATAGGACTGGCCCCAGGACTGATCCCTGAGGTACCCCACTTGTGACTTGCATCTCTTCTGACTGTATACCATTTACCACCACTCTCTGTTTTCTGCCAATCAACCAGTTTGCCACCCAGTTGACCAACTTCTGACCCACCGAGCCTACCTAGCTTATTTATCAATCTTCTATTTGGAACAGTGTCAAAAGCTTTGCTGAAGTCAAGGTAGGCGACATCAACTGCTCCCCTTGGTCCACCACCTGGTTACCCAGTCAAAGAACTCTATGAGATTAGTTTGACAGGACCTTCCTTTTGTAAACCCATGCTGTCTTGGATCCTGTGTGCTATGGATTCCAGGTGTTGCACTATCCTTTCCTTAGTGCCTCCATAGTCTTGCCACTACTGAGGTAAGACTGACTGGTCTGTAGTTCCCCACCTCCCTCCCTGCTACCACTCTTGTGGAGCGGGGATCACATGAGCCCTTCTCCAGTCTTCTGGGGACTTCCTGTGCTCAGAGACTCACTAAACAATTCTGTTAATGGCTCTGCTAGTTCCTCCTTTAGCTCCTTAAGTACCCTGGGATGTATGCCATCAGGTCCCATTGCCTTATCCACCCTGAGCTTAGCAAGCTCTTGTAGGACCCTTTCTTTTGTGAAGGGAGTAGTGCTCACCTCCCTCCCTCCTGTGTCCATGATGCTGAGCTGTGGGCCCTCCTTGAAGGGAAAGTACTGTATCAGACAGGGTTAGGCCAGGCAAGGTCCCTGATTCTCTGTTGATAGCAGCAGTGCCTGCAGCACTGGCCCGTAGCTTGGGTGGTGTGTGAAATAAAATCTGCCAGTCAGTCACCAGTGCCACTTCTTGCATACTGTCTGTGTGACCCCTCTCCCATGAAGCCAGTGATCTGTCATCTTCCTTCTTGTGCTCACTTGGTGGGGTATAAGCTTTGGTTCAGTGGGCAGGGCATTCTGTCACATCATGTGGAATAAATAACAAAATAAAATCCTTGAAGGGAAAATACTGTGTCAGAGAGGGTTAGGCCAGGCAGGGTCCCTTATTCTCTGTTGGCAGCAGCAGTGACTGCAGCATCGGTCCACCAAAAAGGTGGTGTGTGAAATAAAATCTGCCAGCCAGTCACCAGTGCCACTTCTTGCATACTGTCTGTGTGCCCCCACCAAGAAGCCAGTGATCTGCCATCTCCCTCCCTGCGCTTGCTTGGTAGGGTATAAGCTTTGGCTCAGTGGGCAGGGCATTCCATCACATCATGTAGAATAAATAAAAATATAAAATAATAAAATCCTTGAAGGGAAAGTACTGTGTCAGAGAGGGTTAGGCCAGCAAGGTCCCTGAATCTGTGTGAGTAGCAGCAGCGCATGCAGCATCGCCCTTAGCATAGGTGGCATGTAAATGTGTGTGTGTGTGTGTGTGTGTGTGTGAAATACAATCTGCCAGACAGTCGTCAGTGCACCAGTGCCACTTCTTGCATACTGTGTGCCCCCCCCAAGAATTTAATCATTTGCCATCTGCCTCCTTGTGCTTGCTCAGAGTGGTATAAGCTTTGGCTCAGTGGGCATGGCATTTCATCCCATCAAATGGAATTAATAAAAAGAAATCCTTGAAGGGAAAAAGTACTGTTCCAGAGATGGTTAGGCCAGGCAGGGTCCCTGAATCTGTGTGGGTAGCAGCAGTGTATGCAGCATTGCCCTTAGCATAGGTAAGTAAGTAGGTCATCTTTATTTATAAAGCACTTTTCAACTATCAAAGCACGGTACTGTACCAGAGTAAAACCACATAATCAAATGAATAAATAATTAACATAAATATAGCAATTAAAATACAGCAAATGAATAAAAAGATTATAAATCATCAAATTCCTAAAAAAACAGCTAAATGCAGTCAAAGAAAAGCTTGTTGAGACAGATAGGTTTTTAAATTAGTTCTAAAACTTTCGACGGTCAGCATTCTCTTAACTGATGAGGTAGAGAATTCCACAGGGTAGGCACCACATATGAAATGGCTTGGGCACCAGATGCTTTCAAACACACCCTGGAAATCTCTAGCAATCCCTCATCAGTGGATCGGAGGGGATGGAGGTGGCAGTAGGGAGTTAGAAGATCTTTCAGGTAGTCAGGGCTCTGTCCGTGTATGGCTTTAAAGGTTAGCAAGCCAACCTTAAAAGTGATTTGCCACTGAACAGACAGCCAGTGCAGTTCATGCAGCACAGGTGTAATATGACTGGGCCTAGATATGCCAGTTGAAAACCTGGCTGCCGCGTTCTGCACTAGCTGCAAGCGGTGAATATCAACTCCAGGTAGCCCTAGGTAGAGGGCATTGCAATAATTAAGCGGCTTGGTGACAAAAGCGTGGACCAGGATAGCCAAGTCATCTGGGGAGAGCAGGTGTTTCACCCGGGCGATGTTCCTCAGATGGTAAAAAGAGGACTTGACAATGGCTATCACCGAGATTTCAGAGTCAGACCACCATCAAAAAATATGCCAAAGTTCTTCACCAGGTCGGACTGGGCAGTTAGACACTGTCAAGCCAAAGCCATAGACCTAAAGGTTACTCAGCCCCGGGTGACATGGGTCCACAACTAACACCTCGGTCTTCTCTGTAGGTGGTGTATAAAATAATTGCGTGTGTGTGTGTGTGTGCGCGCGCGTGTGTGTCTGTGTGTGTGAAATAATTCTGTGTGTGTCTGTGTGTGTGTGTGTGTGTGTGTGTGGTGTGTGTGTGTGTGTGTGTGAAATAAAATCTGCCAGATAGTCATCAGTGCACCAGTGCCACTTCTTGCATACTGTCTGTGTGTCCCCCCCACCAGATGTTAATCATCTGTCATCTGCCTCCCTGTGCTCACTCAGTGGGGTAAGCTTTGGCTCAGTGGGCAGGGCATTCCATCACATCACATGGAATAAATAAAAAAATAAAATAAAATCCTTGAAGGGAAAGTACTGTGTCAAAGAGGGTTAGGCCAGGCAGGGTTCCTGATTCTCTGTTGGTAGCAGCGGTGCCTGCAGCATTGGGCCATAGCCTAGGTGGTGTGTGAAATAAAATCTACCAGCCAGTCAACAGTGCCACTTCTTGCATACTGTCTGTGTGACCCCCCCCAAGAAGCCATTGATCTGTCATCTTCCTCCCTGTACTCATTTGGTGGGGTATAAGCTTTGGCTCAGTGGGCAGAGCATTCCGTCACATCACCTGGAATAATAACAAAATAAAATAAAATCCTTGAAGGGAAAATACCATGTCAGAGAGGGTTAGGCCAGGCAGGGTCCCTGATTCTTTGCTGGCAGCAGCAGTTCCTGCAACATCGGCCCATAGCCTAGGTGGTGTGTGAAATAAATTCTGCGTGTGTGAAATAAAATCTGCCAACCAATCACCAGTGCCACTTCTTGCATACTGTCTGTGTGACCCCCCCTTCCCCAAGGAGCCAGTGATCTGTCATCTTCCTCCCTGTGCTCGCTCAGTGTGGTATAAGCTTTTGCTCAGTGAGCAGGGCATTCCATCCCATCACATGGAATAAATAAAAAAAATCCTTGAAGGGAAAAAGCACTGTGTCAGAGAGGGTTATGCCAGGCAGGGTCCCTGATTGCATACTGTCTGTGTGACCCCCTCAAGAAGCCAGTGATCTGTCATCTTCCTCTCTGTGCTCGCTCAGTGTGGTATAAGCTTTTGCTCAGTGGGCAGGGCATTCCATCCCATCACGTGGAATAAATAAAAAAAATCCTTGAAGAGAAAATGTACCGTGCCAGGTAGGGTCCCTGAATTTGTGTGGGTAGCAGCAGCACATGCAGCACTGCCCTTAGCATAGGTGGTGTGTGAAATAATTCTGTGTGTGTGTGAAATATAAAATCTGCCAGCCAGTCATCTGTGCACCAGTGCCACTTCTTGCATGCTGTCACATCACATGCAATAAATTTTAAAAAATCCTTGACGGGAAAAAGGTCTGTGTCAGAGAGGGTTAGGCCAGACAGGGTCCATGAATCTGTGTGGGTAGCAGCAGAGCCTGCAGCATTGCTCTTAGCTTAGGTGGTGTGTGAAATAAATTCTGTATGTGTGTGTGTGTGTGTATGTGTATGAAATAAAACCTGCCAGCCAGTCGTCAGTGCACCAGTGCCACTTCTTGCATACCATTACATTACGTGGAATAAATAAAAAAAAATAATAACCACTTTTTAACCCTGAACAAATGACAGACTGACATCATAAGTACTCCAGAAAATAGTAAAGCAAAAGCTGGGGGCAAAGGAAGTAATAAACTTAAAAAAAGTTTATTCAAGAGCTCAGAAAGAAGTGGCTGAAAAAGTAAAGTACAACAACAAGGACCACAGTCTGTTGAAGGGGCTGACTGAATGCTAACTCTCAAAATACTGAAAACCCAGGAAGGGTTGGTGGACTGTCTATGTCAGAAGAGCTGAGTAGTACAGCCAACAAAGTGTCGAAAGACAGTAGCAATAGCAAGTTGTCTGAGAAAAAAAGTGCAAAAACAGAGTATTCCAATTATACAGAAAGTTAAAGCACTTACAGGTAGAACTCGCAGTGGAGTTGCTCGATTTGCAACACAAGCATATCGAGTAACTCAGTCTGTGACTGCAAATGTTAGCTCTGCTGAGTCTGATGATGACGATGGTGACAACAGTGGTCACGTTGAGACTGATGATGATGATGATGGTGACAACCATGGTCACGGTGAGACTGATGATGATGAGCTTGTGATTTTACCTTTAGCTATGTCTCATTCTGGCTCTGACAGTGACAATGTGGATAAAAATAATGATAGTAGTAGAGTGTCAAAAGGAAAAGGAAAAAGCCAAAGGCACGAGCCACACAAAGTGAAACAATGTCTGACAGTAGTGATGATGATGATGATTGCAATGGTGCTGCAGAGGATTCTATGATTGTCTCACCTGATGAACCTGAATCCTTCACTGATATGTCTTACCCAAGTTAACCCAGCCACTTGACTCCTAGTCCTACTGAGGTCATTACTAGACATAGACAGTCCACCTCTACTGTTTGGAATCATTTTTACATAAACCCCAAGGATGCTTGCCAAGCTATATGTGTGCATTGCATCACATGTTAGTAGGGGAAAAAATAAAGGGCATCTTGGAACCACAACAATGATGCGACATCTTTTGCAAATTCACCCTATCATTGTACATGGTTCAAAAAACCAGTCTAACATTGGTGGCTGGAAATCTAGCAGGGCTCTCAGTGAACAGGAACATTCCACTGAAACAGTGGGAGATGAGCACCAGGCAAGATCCCGAAAGTCCACTTTCGCCTCACTTTCACAATAATTCTGAAAGGTCCTCTGTTTTACCAGGCATGGCATGTAATCGTACAACACCCCCAGCCAAATGTAACTTTACCCCCCTGATAAGAGGCAATTGAAGTTAAAAGAAGCTTTTGAAAGAAAGTCTAAATACTTACAAAACCATCCCATAGCACTGGCAATAAATCATAAAATAGCAGAAATGACTGTACTTGATTTACAGACATACTCTACTGTGAAAGATGTGGGTTTCAGAAGGCTTATGGAATACTTAGAGCCAAGATATTTAATGCCAAGTAGAAAATACTTCTCAGTAACCACTGTGTCCAGGATGTATGACAGCTTAGTAGTTCAAGTAAGGCATGCTCTGTGAGAGGCTGAGGACAAGGCAGTTCACTTCACTACTGATATGTGGACCAGCAGCCAAACCATTGCCTATCTTTCTCCCTCTCACTCTTTTTTTCACCCCCCCCAGCTGCTGGTGGTCTGACACTGAGCAAGGAAGAAGGAGGCTACTGAAGAAGATAGGAAGTTGCTGTCCCAGAACAGGAAGGGTGAGAGCTGTAAGGAGAGGAGAGGGTAAGAATACAGAGAAACAGTAGAGGGGGCACAAAATAAGACATGATAGGAGTGGTGCAGTGTAATGGCTGTGGGGCGGCAGTGTTCCGGTAGACATTCTGGAGGCTGTGATACTGCCCTATTTGCAGGCACCTCTCTGGTCTGAGAGAGGAGGTTGCCTGTCTCCAGGCTGACCTGGCTAGGATTCGAACCTCTTCCCCACCCAGGACCACTAGGCCATGCCCACCTCAGAGGTTGCCAAGAAAGAGGAGAGGCTGGACCAGGGTAGGCCCAGGGAGGGGAGGGTGGTGGAACAGAGTTGCATCCCTCCAGCTGTACCTCCACAATCTATTCGCCTTCTGGTGAATAGTGGTTCCTCTATGGAGGCACCTGCAGTGGAGACCAAGGAGGATGCTGTGAACCTTCACGAAGGAGACCCACAGGAGGGTGGCATGGGACCCCACAGGGGAAGAAAATAACTCCCGGTGAGGGACTCAATCATTGGGGGGTAGAAATGGGGCAGGAAGGGGAGAGGGAGGTAAGGTGCCTCCCTGGCACCACGGCTTGGAGGGACAGGAAGCGAATCCTCAGGATCGTGGGAGGAGCTGCATGAGGGAGGGAGCTGGATGTCATTGTCCACCTAGGGACAAATGACCTGCTAGGAATGGGATCAGAGCAGTGCAAGAGGAGTTTGTAGAGTTGGGGAGGGGCCTTAGACAAGTAAGCGACACGGTAACCTTCTCGGAGGTGCTGCCTGTCTATGGCAAGGGTGATGCTGGGCACTCTCACCAGGGAATTCAATGAGTGGTTGAAAAACTGGTGTGGAGCTCAGGGTTTTGGCTTCACTGGGACGGAGAGCATTTGGAGAGATGCAGACCCATACTGGTGCGATGGTCTGCATCTGTCCAGGGGGGAAACCAGGATCCTAGGTGAGAGGTTTAAATGCTTCATTGGCAAGCATTTAAACTAGCCAAGGGGGAGGCACTGAAAAGGAGCAGGGAAATCCCAGCCTCCCCACAAAACATGGTAATTAGTGAGGTAAACACCAAGTAGAGAAGTTATTAGGAGCAGAACAGAGGTAAATGTAAAAAAGGCAAAGGCAGTAAGGACAGGAATGGGGCTAAAAGGGTAAGGCTAGCAAAAGTGGAGGGTGATGAGTACCAATGCCCGTAGTCTGTGTAAAAACTCCTGAACTAGTGGCCTTGATGGAAGAGGGTTGCCTGGATATTGTGGCAGTCACAGAAATATGGTACACAGAGAACCATGACTGGGATGTCAACATACCAGGATACACATTCACAGGAGGGACAGGGAGGGTAAAAGAGGAGGAGAAGTAGCTTTCATGTAAAGGAAGGGATCAAGCAACAGAACTAAAGAGTAAATAGGGAGCAGATGAGGCACTCTGGGTCACCCTGGAGACAGGAAATGACACTACAATCCACATGGGGTTGTATACAGACCCCATCTCAGGGGAGGGAATGGATAAGGAAATGATAGAAGGCTTCCTTAGAATGGCAGAAAAAGGGAGATATTGTTGATGGGGACCTGAATATGCCAGATGTTAACTGGAGCACCTTTGCTGCAGGCACATCCAAGAGCAGGGTCATTCTTGATGCCCTACAGGGGGCATGCCTCAGACAGCTAGTATTGGAACCCACTGGAGGGAGCAATCTTAGACCTGGTACTCTCAAATGGGGACGGAGAAAGAATCTCAGATTTAGAAGTGGGTAGCCATCTGGGAACAAGCGACCACCAAACAGTGTGGTTCACGATAAACATAGCCATACAATCAAGCCATACAAAAGCAAGAGTATTGGACTTTAGGAGGGCTGACTTTGGGAAAATGAGAGAGTGCCTCAGAAAAGCACTAGCAAACAGGGAAGAAGGAGGAGTGGAGGAACAATGGAGAGTAATCAAAACAGCCATCACAGAGGCAACAAGCCTTTGTGTAAAGCAAATCAATAAAACACAACGAAGGAAAAAAATGCTATGGTTCTCAAAACAGGTGGCAGGGAAGGTTAAGGAGAAAAGGACAGCATTCAGGAAATATAAGGAAACACAGAAGGAGCAGGACAGAGAACTTTATCAGTTAAAGCAGAAAGAGGCTGGAAGGCAGTCAGAATCGCAAAGGCCCAAACCGAGGAAGGATAGCCAATTCTGTTAAGAAGGGGATAAGACCTTTATAGGTACATATGAGTGAGGAAAGACCAAAGGAGGGTATTGAGGCTTAATAAAGGGAGGGAATGGGTAGAGAGTGACAGTGAAAAGCAGGATACTGAACGAATATTTCTGCTCAGTATTCACAAAGGAAGAGGAGGGGAGGTACCTAAACCAAACAAGAGAAACACTCTGAAGATGGGGGTTGATACCAGTCCATTTACAGAAGAAAGGGTTCTGAAAGAACTAATAAAATTGAAGGTGGACAAAGCAATGGGGCCTGATGGGATTCACCCAAGAATTCTAAAAGAACTAAGGGTAGAACTAGTGACACCGCTGACTACTCTCTTTAACAAATCATGGGAGGATGGGGTGGTACCCGAGGACTGGAAGAGGGCAGATGTGATTCCTCTTCACAAAAGTGGGAGCAGGACAGATGCAGGAAACTACAGACCAGTTAGTTTGACTGCAGTGGTAGGGAAAATGATGGAATCACTTCTGAAGGAAAGAACTGTTGAGTACCTAGAGGCCAGTGGGGCACAGGACCCAAGGCAGCATGGATTCACAATGGGAAGGTCATGTCAGGTGAATCTAATAGATTTCTTTGACTGGGTGACCAAAGTAGTAGACCAGGGAGGGCCTGTGGACATGGCCTACCTAGATTTTAGCAAGGCATTTGATACAGTCCCACACAAAAGATTAATACACAATTTAGCCAGCCTTGGAGTGGGTCCCAAGGTGGTAGCCTGGATAAAAAATTGGCTAGACAACAGGATGCAAAGGGTAGTAGTAAATGGAGTACACAGTGAAGAAAGGAGGGTTACTAGTGGGGTACCGCAGGGTTCAGTACTGGGACCGGTCCTTTTTAATGTCTTTATAAGTGATGCTGCAGAGGAACTGGAAGGAAAAATATGTCTCTTTGCAGATGATACAAAGATCTGCAACAGGGTTGATACACAAGATGGAGTGGAAAGGATGAGAAGGGATTTGACAAGGTTGGAGGAATGGTCAAATGTATGGCAGCTCAGATTCAATGCAAAGAAGTGCAAGGTAATGCACATGGGAAATAAAACCCAGGGAAGCGTATACAATGGGGGGTGAGATACTGACAACAGTAAAATGGAAAGGGACCTGGGGTAATATATCAGATGACCTAAAGGTGGGCAAGCAATGTGAGAAGGCAGTAAGGAAGGCTGGGGGATACTGGGATGCATAGGAAGAGGCATCAATAGTAGAAAACAGGAAGTTGTTATCCCTCTGTACAGACAATTGGTGAGACCCCATCTGAGTACTGTGTGCAGTTCTGGAGACCCCATCTCCACAAAGACATAGACAGAGTAGAGGCTGTCCAGAGGAGGGCAACAAAATGGTGCACGGTCTGCACCAGAAGACATATGAAGAAAGACTAAAGGAGCTTAATATGTATACCCTTGAGGAAAGAAGGGAGAGAGGGGACATGATAGAAACTTTCAAGTACCTCAAGGGAATCAACAAAGTCCAAGAGGGTAGCATCTTTCAGAAAAAGAGATGTGCAAGAACAAGGGGGCACAATTTGAAGATAGAAGGGGGATGGCTCAGAGGTAATGTGAGGAAGTATTTTTTCACAGAGAGGGTTGTGGATGCATGGAACAGCCTCCCTGAGGAGATCGTGGAGTCAAGAACAGTGGAGGAATTCAAGAATGCATGGGACAGACATAAGGCAGTCCTAGTGGGGGGTAGGAGGAAGTAAGCTGTTGGTTAACCAGGATCTGCAGCTTATCTGTTAGGTAGGAAAATGGGCAGACTAGGTGGGCCAAGCGGTCCTTATCTGCCGTCAAATTCTATGTTTCTATGTTTCTGTGTTTCTCTTACTGCATACTGGGTCAGTTTTGCGGGGCAACTCATCATCATCCTCATGTACTACTAGTCTGTTTGCTACCACTTCGACCAGTACTACAACTACCACTACTCTCTCTCTCAGAGCTCAGAAAAACCAGTCATGTTTCAGAAAATGGCAGTTCTCCATGTATGTCACTTTCAAGACACACACATGTAGTCTTTCCAGTTCTAGCTTAATGTGCTGCACTAGCACATTCAGCAAGAACTGGAAAGACTACTTACTGCTTGAGTCACTTCACAGGGTTTGAAAATTGTTTTTTTGTTGCCGACAATGGTTCAAATATAAAAAAAGCACTTCATGATGGCAACCATGTACATATATGCTGTTTTGCCCATTGTCTTAACCTAATCGTTTGAAGCTTCCTGGATAATGACTGGCAAATATAAACCACTGTGGGTACAGTGCACAAAGTGTGTGGCCATTTCAACCATTCAGTAAAAACCTGTGACATTCTTGCTGATATCCAGAAGGACAACGATCTTCCTCATCTCCAGCTTATTCAGGATGTAGCAACAAGGTGGAATTAAACTTACTTTATGATTGAACACATCCTTGAATAAAAGGTAGCTATAATTGAGTATATTATTTACAAATGATATTGAGGAGGGCAATGTACTCCATTCTATTCAATGGTCTCTGCTGGAACAGTAGTGTCACATTCTGAAGCCATTCATGGGTGCTACAATGCAGAAAAGGCATCCCTTAGCCAAGTTATTCCACTCATTCTACTTCTCAAAAAAAGGTTGGAGAAAATGAGGAGTGTTGTCGAGGCACAGGTCAGGAAACATAGGAAAAACCAGGAGCAGTTGTAGAATTCGCAAAAAGTGTTTATTAGTACTAGCAGTAACATAAAAAAAATAAAATTGTTCAGAATAACTATTTACAAAGATAGAATAAGCAGAAAAGATTCATGTGAGTTTTCCTTCAATCTCTGTGTCTCCTAAAACATAGCAGCTCTCTCTCTTTTATAAGTCTTTGCAACCCCCCTTCTTAACAAGCATCCTGTTTTTTTCTAAAATGTTCTTGTATGTTTCAGGCAGGTGCAACAAGAACACAATGTCCCAGAACTGAGGCCCCTTCTCCACAGCTTCTGAAAAAGGGCTTAAAAACTGCTCTCTGATTAACCACATGAGTTCCTAATAGCTTTTCACAATCATCTAAAACCATAATTATATACATTTCAACAGTGACGCCATATAATTTCTAAACAAAGGGATCCCAATATCAGTTACATTTCCACATAATGATTTGCATATGTTTTTATGCCAGCAGATATGCAAGGAAGGAAAAGACAGAAACAGCAAGGGAAGACTTAGAGACAGCGAGAGGCAGAGAACTGTGAGACTGCTGGGGTGATCAAATCCTAGGTCTCACAGGAAAATTTGATTGCGCAACCAGACAGACAAGAGACAGGAAAGGAAAGAACAGAACAGATACCTGCATTCAAACTTTCTATAACAACTGGGACTGGGTCCTATTCAAGTCTGTCACAAGAAGCAACTTAAAGATGAACCAATCTCTAGTCAATAACATGCTTACCAGACCTAGCAATGATGAGAAATTATCTGCCATGACACAGAGCAAGGAGTATCTCTTAGCAACATTGCTAGATCCATGTTTCTGGAACAGACATCTTCCTGATGTGGTTTCTGATGATATGGAGGAGTTGAACTACAGGCAACTTTTGATTGATGCAGTAGACGAGGTTTCATTAGGAGGACTGGCAAGCAGTACTACAATGACACCACCTCAAATTTAAAAGACTGCTCCAAAACCAGTACAGAATCAAACAACGAGGATGAGTATGACATTTGGGGCCAGCTGCAGGACATTGAAATTCCACAGGGAGAAAATGCATGCTCAGTAGTAAGTATGGTAGATTCATATCTGTCTGAGCCAAACATTAGTATTAAGGATGACACTTTAGCTTACTGGCAAGAGAAAAAATCATGCTGGCCAAAGCTGGCTGCCCTGGCTTATAAGTATATTAGATGTCCACCCTCCAGTGTCTGTTCTGAGCATTTATTTAGCTCTGCTGGGGATGTTGTGACTAATATATGAACAAGATTAACACCAGACAATGTGGAGAAACTAACATTCTTGAAGGTTAACTTGCCAAACCTTAGCTACATATGTGATGCTGATCTTGAAGAAGATGACATTGACAGCAGTACCTATGCTGCAGCTCTGGAGTGACACACCAGCTTTCAATTTTGAGACTCACTGGACTGCTTAAAAGTAGAGATCTGGGACTTGCCTGCCTTTCGACTGCATCATCATCATCCTGTAGGTGGGTGGGAGGTGCAGCCAGTACATCACGTTCATGTCATCACATACTGGTAGCAACTGTTGCAGACAAGTCCCTGATCTTACACATAGTCACTTTCTCATTCTGACAAGATCATTTATTTTATTACCTAATGCACCTAAGAGTAATTATTTCTTACATGACCATAGCTTTGTTTTTTTCCCCCTGATAGTAGTGGTAGTAGTAGCAGTGATGAAGTGGTCACTTTGGACTACCTGGTGCTCTTGTTCTTTCACATTGCTTTGTGTTGCATTCCATACTGAGGCCTATTGGTATGCTAAAATAATTGATGACATACAAAAAACACACTGACCCCTTCTACAAAAAGTCAGTCTCAGGAGACTGGTTTAAAAAAATAGAGATCTGGGACTTGTCTGCCTTTCGACCACATCATCCTGGGGGTGGGTGGGAGGTGCAGCCAGTACATCACGTTCACGTCATCATACACTGGTAGCAACTGTGGCAGACAAGTCCCTGTTCTCACATACATGCTTTGTCATTCTAAGGAGATCATTTACCTAAATGCACATAATTAAATAACCACATTGATAAATGCTGCTATCTCTGTTCCCCCCCCCCCCGGTAGTAGTGGTAGTACTACTACAAAGTACAATTATCTAAACACACTATTATCCTCTTCTAAAAAAATCAGACTCAGGAGGAGACCATTTATTTACAAACTAGAGATCTGGTCTCGGACTTTCTTGTCATCACAGTCGCTTTGTCATTCTTTTCTAAGCAGTCATGTTTGGTAAATGTGCCTTAATCATATTGATTTCAGTACTGATATACTACTTCTGGTTTTCCCCTGATTGTAGTAGTTGGGAGTAGTAGCAGACTGAAGTCTTGAAGTGGTAGCTGGCTGGCTGGCTCTCTCTAACTGGCTGCCCTGTGCGCTGATTGGTGCTGTTTTTGTGTTCCTGGCTTCATCATCACTTAACCGTCTTTATAAAATGGGAAGAAAAAATCTAGAAATCTCATTGGCCAAGAGACATCAGCTGACTGTACATTAAAGCTCTATATAAACACAGTCATCCTGGTCCTAAACCACGTCACACAATAAGCAAATCAGCCCTCCTACAACCAGAACTATCTTCCATTAGAAAATGGACTTTGAAAATAAATGAATCTGATTGGCTGAGACACCGAGATGAGATTCATTTATTTTCTGATAGAGCCCATGGTAAAACGAGAGCAACTTCAGGGTGCCCCACTTCTTAGGGAATCCCTGGGCATCCTGAATGTTCACATTAGCCAGCCACCATTTCTCCACTGCTCGCAAAGTTAGCTGAAAAAATGCTGGCTGGGCTGCTCAGCTCCTCCCATGCAAGGAAACCAAAATAAGCAAAATTTTTAAAAAACGGATGCTGTGTGCACTGTAACGTGCATTCCTGTCAATGAAGTGCACACTTTCTGCAGTGAGAGAGAGAGACATAGCTCTGATACTGGTACTGAGCATGTGAGCAGCGGCACTTTCTTAGTTTTCCATTCCACCGATGGACATCCATCTGCGGTGTGGAAAATGAAGAAAATACCGCTCCTCTCATGCACAGCGGTGGTATCAGAGATGCTGCTCTCTCTCTCTCTCATTAAGGCACCCAGCAATCCCCAGGTACAAATGGAACAGCAAATCTCTACACAGGAAAAAAAACACACCCACAGAAATAACATTTTTTTTCAGTTCCTTCGTTTTATGACACCTTGTATATTTACTGGGGCCACCCCGAATTGTGACACTCGCTAGCCGCTATCTTTTCCTGCTCATTTAGCATGACTGACCTCGTTAGACAGTATAGCAAGACCTAAACTGCCTCACTAAAAAACAGTAAATAGACATTCCTTTTTTTTTAAGTAACTCTGTCCCAACAAACCAGCAATAATTAAAAAAAAAGGTTTTTTTTCTGTTAAAATTACTAGCGCTAGCACGTGGCGTGTGCGGTGCACTTCCGTAACTGATAAGTCTCTGACTGACTCTGGCTCTGCTCCCGCTCCCAAAATGTTGACCCATCTGTTTTTTTTATTTTTTGTAATAAGTACTGACTTTACCTCTGAGACTGTACAGACTGTCTCCCAGATCGCCCAAGTATTATCAGTATGTTTTAGTTGTATCTGATTTCCCCGATTGCGCCGCCACAGTCCCTCAGTAATAAAAGAAATAAAAGGTGACAAGGGGCTTAAAATGCAGTCTGAGAAACAAAAGAAAAGTAAATGACCCAACATTTTAACTTAAGCCCTGAGTGTGTTTGCGGTTGGGAGGTGGTAACCATGACAATTATCTCTAAAGTAAGAACTACAGAAGATGCATTGAGACAGAAGTCCCTAGGTTAAAACATAGTAAAAAAAACCTGTGCTAATGTAGATGGAGGAACTGTTTTATTACAAAATACTGTAATTCAAATGGCTGAGAATTTTAACATGTAAACATAAAAATATGTTTTTTTAACAAACATGTAATTCAGTGGTCCATTTTCTAAGCGCAATAATACCCTCCAGGGTGGGCGGTATGGGCTATATTGACTGGCTAGGGGCTAAGGGCCTCTCTGCCTGTTGGCCTCATTACACCCCCTGGGCAGTCCGGTATAGCCCAATACCACCCACCCTATCGGGTATTATTGCTTACTCAGTCCCTCTGCAACCAGAACTGATCTTCCATCACAAACATGGCTGCTACCTGTACACTGTAAAAACCTTCAACTGGGCCCTAAAAATAAAACTATCTTAAATAAAAAAATAATACAAATTAATTAAATGTTGTTTTTCTGAACATCACACTCTCCTTACACACATAAAGAAACTAGAAACACTAAGTATTGTTTATAGTTTTCATTACAATTGTTTATTTACTAACAGTGAAAAATCCCCCTTCTGTCTTTACCTGCCCATCAGGGAAATCTCTTCTGCTTGCCTGACAGTGAGATAATTGAATCACTGGCTCTAAGACAGGCCTTTGTTGTCTGTGTGTAGGAGAGTAACATTCTACCAGTGAAACTGAGCAGAATTTTGAATCCCTGTATTCCATGGTAAACATTCCATGACAAACATTCTGGGCCAGATATTCAGACTGTGCTGGGCAGTGGCGCAAGCTTGGGTGCAGCGCAACTGGGCTGCGCCGGGGCCAGAACCAGGCGATATTCAACGGTGATGCACCATGGCTCAGCACCGTTGAATATGGCAGGAAGCGCGCACACACTGCACATGAAACAGTGGCACAGCACCAGCGCAAGATGAAGAAAGGGAGCAGGTGGATGCGCTAGCGCAAATGCAGTTACGCTAGGTGCATCACCCATGATATTCATCAGGGGGCATGCAAATGAGGCCATAATGTATGCAAGGCACAAATGGGGCCATTTGCATGTCATTATGGCCCCATTTGCATGCACTGCGCTGGCTCCCCGTGAATTGCACCTGACGCCCTGCTAGGCTGCCCTCCTGTGGGCTATTGCAGACCCCACGCTCCGGTATGCCCGATCGCGGGCTGTAATAACTGTTAAAATCCCTGGTGGTCTAGCAGTAACCCGCCCCGGTACAGCAGATTGCAGGCTGTAATAAAGTATAATCATCCCTGGTGGTCTAGCGATAACTCCCCTCCCCCCGTATGCCGGATCATGGGCCATTGTGGAAATGAAGTATAACTTGGTGGTCCAGTGGTACCCCCCTCCCACCACCACAGAAGTCATCGCCACCCAGCGCCCCCCTCGTCATCGGCGGACAGCAGCACCACCCACATTCTGCCCGGCTGCCCTCTGAATGACAGTGTACAGTGATCTGTACGCCTATTAGTCCACAGTGTGGACCAATGAGCTTACAGACCACTGCAGTTATTACAGGACCAGAAATGTGAATGAATGTTCATTTACATTTCTGGTCCGGTGTAGACAGTATGGTTCTAAGCCCATTGGTCCACACTGTGGACCAATAGGCGTACAGATCATACTGTACGCTGTCATCCGGTGGGTGGCCAGGCAGAATGCAGGCGGGGTGCTGCCACCCGCTGATGATGAGGAGGGTGCTGCATAGCCGGGGGACCTCTGTGGGTGGTTGGGGAGGGGGGGTACCACTGGACCACCAGGTTATACTTCATTTCCACAATGGCCTGCGATTGGGCGTATGGGGGGGGGAGTTACCGCTAGACCACTAGGGATGATTACACTTTATTACAGCCCATGATTGGGCACACCAGGGGGCAGGTTACCGCTAGACCACCAGGGATTTTAACAGTTATTATAGCCCATGATTGGGCATACAGGGTGGGTGGGGGGTCCACTGGACCACCACGGGGGTATGTGTGCCTTGCAACGGTGGTGCGGGTGGGCCACCCATGGCTGGCGCCTGCTGTGTTGCACCTTGCAATACAGTAGCCTGCTTGTTGGGTGGCCAGGACTTGTTCCTGCTTTTCAGGGCTCAACTTTGAACCCTCCCTGTGCGGCGCAATGCAGGGTTGCGCCGGCATATGCGCTGCACATCCCGGTTGAATATCAGGATGTGCCACATATGCATGGCACGCCTCGCATCTGCGCCTGCATAGGATTACATTGCACCCTGCACATCGGACATGCGCTGCACCTGGCAGACTTTTGAATATCCTCATTGTGCAATGCGGGAGTGCGCCAGCAACCTGAGGTTGCGCTGGGCAACCCCTTTGAATATCCCAGCCTCTATGTCTTGAATGAGGGGAAAACCAAAAAAAACAGGATGAAGAAAGCAGGCAATACAGTAATACTTATAAACAAAGAGAAAAGGTGGGAAAACACTGTTACACAGGCAGAGGCAGACCCAAACTGCTCAAATAATACATTGCTGTCCCTCCAGCTCACTAGTTTAGCATTTTTCAGTGAGTTGCTATTCAATCAATTTTACCACTCCTCTACCCAAGTCTGGGGACTATATTTTCACCATATTTAAATAAAATCACATACTATTATTAAATCTTTAATAATGTGTCCAGAGTTTTGTTTGATTGTTGTAGAAATAGATGTTACTCATTTTATTAGAGCGATAAGACCCTTCAGGGTGTCGGGTTGTTGATTGACAAGAGCACTACCCAGCTGCTGTAGTCACTCAGCGCAAGCACCTCATGCCTAACAATGCACCTGGGGGTGTGCACTTATCAATCAACAACCCACACCCTGTCGTGTCTTATTGCTTTCAAAGCACATCTGGTGCCTGCCTGTATCTTTTGAGAAATAGAAATCACTACTGTTAATAATATAACTTATACACAGTATTAGTATTACTTTATTAAATGTCAGACACGGAAGAGTGATTAGAGAGCATTCTGTACTACTAAACCATGGTTTAATTGTTTTTGTCTACAGATATGTTGATTAAAAGCAGTTTAATATGCTTTTTTAACCTACAGTTACCATAAAACAATAAAGGTAATAAAAGGTTTAGATAAGGTTCGGATAAGGATCTGAACCTTTGTTTGCTTATCAGAACCTTTTAGAACCTCAGAACCTTTTGATGTTCTCCCATCCCGACTCTTTCTCCTTAATGGCTAGGCTCCAACATTGTCCCAGTGGGTTTTTCTCCTCAAAGGCTTGGCTCCAAATTACCTTGAACCTTGTTCTCGGAAAAGAGTATTTGGGCAGATAAGCCTGAAAAAGCTGTTGGTAGGTCTTCCTTTTCCTTGGGGTTCTTTAAGTAATCCATTCATTCCTTTGGCATCATTTTGGCCTTCTAGCACTTCTTCAATGGTGGAATGATAGGAATATTTCCAATAGGGATGCTTGGAATTCTCTGGAATCTGTTCTATCAGCACAAACTTGGAATTTTGGAAATTCCGACTCCGATTCCATTCCACCTCTGGTTAAGGCATAGGAGCAGAATCAGAGAAGGAATCAGAAGTTTGATTCCATATCTTAATACCATCTCCATTACCTCACCCAACTGGCTAGTACAAAAACCTGTAATGAAAAGGCACACACACACACTGTTAGCTTGCCTTCCCTCTCACTCTTGTGTCTCTCCATCTCCCTCCTGACGAAGTCCCTACATCTCCATCCCTACCCCTATATCTGAATGCTGCTGCAGGGACTGTGAAAGCCTGAAGGTCCTGTGTCTTGCTGCCTCCATCTGTTTGTCCATCCAGTGTTGGCCACTGCCATTAGTGCAACCATTGAGGGCTCTCCTGCTGCTCCTCTTGTGAGAGACAGAGACATCAGTGCTGCTCACAGAACTGTACTGATGATGGTTGGTCACTATTCCTACTGGTCACCATGATACAAGCTCTTTCCAATCCTCTTCCCTCTGATCCAACCTGGCCCAGTGTCAAACTGAGTTCCCATGTGACTTTTCCTGAACCAGCAACCCCACCCTAATCCAACCCAGTCACCGTCCATGACCTGACTACCAGTCTGCAGTGCCCACTAATGGGGCCAAGCTCCTCCATGCTGCTGAATCCCTGACTGCTGATGATGCTGATGAATTGCTGTGAGGAGGCCCCACTGTGCCAAACTGT
This sequence comes from Neoceratodus forsteri, assembly GCA_016271365.2. NCBI lineage: Eukaryota > Metazoa > Chordata > Ceratodontiformes > Ceratodontidae > Neoceratodus > Neoceratodus forsteri. The sequence goes on along the minus strand of CM057453.1, from coordinate 455,624,480 downwards.
GGGTTAGCCACCAAACAACTATATGAATTCAGCATCTAGTGGCTTTAAACTCAGGGTTTGCTGCAAGTAGACCACCACCTTCCAAGGTTATAGGGCTCATAGAGAATTAAAGAGCAGTAGGGCATAGTCATGGTAGTAGCATGGTGGCAGGGAAGGCCTTTGGTTATCGGTTTTGTCTGCTGCTGTGCACAGCTGGTCTGGTACCTACTAGCTTGTCAGATCGAGTCATATTGGGAGAGAGAGAGAGAGAGAGAGAGAGAAGAGGAGACTGCCCTGGACTACTGGAATACTGGATGGGCAAGTGAATGGAGCAATGAAGTGACCATCTGACATGGATGGTGATGGACAAACAGTCAGACTGAAAATACAGTACTGGATTTTTGTCAACACTGACACACTAAGTGGGTCACAATGGTCATAATCACCATGGCCACAGGACAGGAGGACAGTCTGCAATGGTCAATGATGACCAGCACCAGATCAGATGTGGTGATGGGGTGGGGGGCAGGAAATCAGAACAGGTTGGAGGTATGTGACTAAACTGTCATTGTCAAGTAGTGCACTACTGGGTGGGAAGTTTCACAAGGAGTTGGATCTGGTATCTGAATCGCATTCTGATATTGATTCTGACTGAGTTTTTGCAATACAGATTTTTGGACTTAAATACTGCAATTTTGAATAAAAGCTCAGAATCTGAGGAATATGATTCTGATTCTGTGATTCTGAGCAATCCTACTTTCAATGTAAGTATTCCTTTGGTTATGGGGCCAGCCCTCCACCACATTTTGGAGGGTGGAAGTCTTTACACAGAGGGAGAAAATCTGCATTCCTTTAATTAAAGGAGCATGTTTGTGGTCCTGTTCTGGACATAAGTAATCCTTATCGTGAAGGTACGGTAACGTAGGACTTGCTTTCCCAGAGGTCTCCTCCATAGCAGTTTCCTCTTCTCCACACTGAAAGTCATAATATTAATTATATTAACTAGTTAATTATTCCACCAAAAATTGGAGCTGAAGGGTGTCCTACATTCTTCTATAGTGGTGACTCCTTTTCCTAGGCAGCCATCTCCCTATATTGCCTAAGGAGCCCATTGGTTCATTGACTTTCTCTGCACACAAAAGAAATTCTTCCTGGAGCAAGTGTTGTGTAGTAAAGTAGTGTAGGGAAATTACAGGGCGATGGGGAGGGGCCTCATGCAGATGGCACGCATGGTGGCTTTTGTCGCAGTGTTACCTGTAAATGGCAGGGGAGAGGATAGGACACTCCACACCAGGGCTTTTAAAAATTGATTGAAGGCATGGAGCATGGAGGAGGGTTTCGGTTACACTGTGGACAGGGGGCTAACCTGGGAGGATTTCATTTAATTTTTCTCTTTTTTCCCACTTCGTTTGTATTATTTACACTGGAAAACATAATGAGCAATTTACCCTTTTTCAAGTGTGACCAGCATTTACAAAAACAATGTACAATACATAAACTAGGATACAAATATACAAATTATTTTCAACAACATGTAGACTGTGGCCCGGATATTCAAAAGGGTTGCGCCATGCGCAACAGGGTTGCGCATAGAAGTCCCAAAATCGCCATTTGCGATATTCAGAAAGGAGGTGGTCAATACGAAAACATGCTGAGCAACAGCGCAATGAAAATGAAGGCATCGCAACCAAAGGGGTGGATCCATGCATAAAGAAGCGCAATGCGATATTCAAAGACACGCGATGTGCAATAAGCGGCACAGCCGGAAGTGAACGCAGTAGCGGAAATGAGCCAAAATAAAGGCTCAAGGAAGGCGCCAAGAACCGCCAAGGCTGCCAAGGGGGGGGAGAGAGAGAGAGAGAGAGAGAGACAGACAGACAGACAACAGACAGGCTAGGGCAGGCAAGAAAGCGTGGGCCATAGGCTGTAGAGGCCAGCGGGGTGCCGGTGCAGTGGAAGTAGCAGTGAGGACAGCGGGGGTAACACAGCAACAGCAGCCAGGTGGGGTCAGAAGCCAGGAGATGGACAGTGCCAGCTTCCACATGGAAGCTGTAATGAGGGGTGAGAATGCATGCTGCAGGGGGCGTGGCCGTGGAGGGCCCGTCAAGATATGCCCAACAGGCAATGACCGTGCCGCATTAGCTTTGAGCTGTACACAGATGTAGAGATCGTGGGCTGGTACTGCCTGAACAGGGCAATACTGAGACGGCTCTGTGAGCTGTGCAGTGATGTGATGCAGGCACCTCACGACGGAGTCACGCCTCTGTCGGTGGAGACCAAGGTGACAGCCTGCATGTGCCTGCTCGCCATGGGCACCTTCCAGAGGCCGACAGGGACACCACAGGCATCACACAGTCGGCCACGTCATGCATCCTCACCCAATTCCTCAGTGCACTGCTGCCACATGCTGCGGAGTACATCCATTTCCCCAAGCACCGCGCAGAGCGTACAGCAAACATGCAGGAGTTCCACAGGGTAGCACGTATGCCTGGCGTGCTAGGGGCCATAGACTGCACCCATGTGGCCATTCGCACGCCACCTGGCCCCGATGGGGTCACATATAGGAACAGAAAGGGATTCTCCAGTGTCAACTGCCAGGTGGTGTGTGATGCCACTGGGTGCATAATCAATGTCTGTGCCACACACCCTGGCGGAGCACATGATGCCTTCATATGGTATCAGTCCGCACTGTGCCATCGATTCGAGAGTGGGGACATCCCCACAGGACATCTAGTGGGTGAGTACACATGTATGGAATGCAAACTCAGGGCAAGGGTGGGAATGCCACAGGTGCCATGGTAGTGGCACACAGGGATATGGGCAATATGGACCTGAACATGAGACTGATCTCCACTATCTCCACACAGATGACAGCGGATACCCACTCCATCCCTGGCTGCTCACACCATACCGGCGTCCCATGAACCCATCGCAGCAACACTATAATGAGGCACATGTTTCTACACGCAACATCATAGACCGGGTGTTTGGGATGCTCAAGGCACGCTTCCGATGCCTAGACACCTCCGGCGGTGCCCTACAGTGCAGCCCCCAAAAGGCCTGTGGGATATTCCTGGCCTGTTGCATCCTGCACAACATGGCCAAAGACTATGGGATAGAAGTACAGGTTGAAGAGGGGGACAGGGATGGGGACGCCAGTGTTGCCGGTGTTGATGGTGATGAGCAGCTCCCCCTAGGATGGCGGGACCCCCGACTGATCCGGCAGGCCCAGCTGCACCGGGACACCATCACAGAGGAGCACTATGCAGAACACAGGTAAGTCAAGGGACATGTGCAACCAACACTGTCCATGCGCAACCACAGGCACACAGGGTAACACACCAGGGGTGCATAGGCCGGTCAGGGGGAGGAAGGTCCAGGCGTACAAACACACCATCAGGGAGGGTGAGCACTCATATGGCACACACACTAAGGCACAGAGCGTACATGGGCAGATGCACAGCACAGCAGAACGATTGCTAACACACAGCACCACCGACCACCCCCACCACCTGTACTGTCCAAGTACATGTGTCAGATGCTGGGCACCGCTCACCTTGGTGTACAGTACAATGCAGGCATCATCATCATGCACATGCACCTGTGGACAGCAGTTGGAGGGTGTGCAGGTGGTCGATATTCGGCGTGGTGGAGCAGAGCACCGGGCAGTGCACTGCCCACCATGACACACATTGCACATGGCAGCACCAGACGGGGCCCGCACTGGAGACGCCAGCTCAGTCATGTAGCACCGTCCCACGGCCACCACGGATGCATGGGCTATCCATTGTGACCCAACAGCACTGGCAGGCTGAGCAGGGGCATATGGGGTGGCACTGTTGCACCACCAGGGTCCCACTGCGCGAACGCGACCTTGCCCGCAGCAGTGTCTGCAGCATGCCGAACAAACCTGCACCAGGGTGCTCAGGATAGCCACAGCAGAACCCGGCATCGACAGGCCTGGTGTCACCACGATGCCAGGAGCAGGGAGTGAGAGTGAACTGTGTGGGGTGTGCGGTACAGGGGCACCTGACTGTGTGCCCAATGCATCCACGACAGAGACCACTGCCTGGGTCAGCCTGTCAATGGCAGCGGTCACATCCGTCCGCATATGAACCAGCTCTGCACGGTCCAGAGCACACTCCCTGCTGTGCCGCTCCACAGCCACAGACAGTGCCTCCACGGACATTGCAACCCGCCTCTGCAGCTGTACTGATTCCTACAGCAGGTGGGTGTGCTCATCAATGGGTACTGTGCCCCAACGCATCCTGTCCCCAGGTGTGGAAGGTCCTGATGCACAACACCCTTGAGGGTGGGTGCTGTTCACTGGACCAGGAATGGGTGGATCAAGGGGCGGTGGACATGTGCCACTGCTTGACACTGTACCCCCAGACCTGGTGGGTGACTGCTGCTGCTGCCCCGCCAACTGCTGTGCCCCAGGGTCCACTCGTTCCACCGCTGTGCTAGCAACAGTGCCAGACACCTGCACAGCCACTGGTGCTGCCCCACCAGTGCTGACAGGCACAGCCTGGGACTGTGCCAGCATGCTGGTACACAAGTTGGAACCAGAAAGGCCCAGGGGCACGTGCTGGCCTGCTGTGTATCCGTCATGGGACACCTATCACTGCCCATTGCAGTCCTTGCATCATCAATGGTGGAGTCGTGCTACAGCCATAGTCACAGTGTGCTGGCATGCTTGCATGCCAGACTGCTGAGACACAGGCTGTGCACCCCCCGCACCCGAATCACCGACACCAGAGTTGGCAGCCCAGCGTGCATGCTGCTGCAGTGCCTGCTGGCTGGTGATAGAGGTGGATGGACCATCCTCCATGTCCAGCAGGTCATCATCACTGCCTGGACCCACCACCACTGTCTCCTGAAGACGAACAGGATCTGTAACAGAAAGAGAGTACATGTGAGGGCATGTGAACAACCTTCCCCAACCCCCCAACACCACCACCATGTCATACAGCAGTGATGGGCTTCCACCTGTCGGAATCCACCTCCTGGTACGCCTCAATAGCTCTCTGCTGCATTGATGCAACCAGTGTCTCCTCAGCCGGGTCAGCTCCAACACCACTGGCGGGCCCGCCAGTGCCAGCACGTCTCGCCCTGAAGGCTGCCACCTTCTCCTTCAACCTCCTGCGGTCTGTCCCCATCTTCTTCTTGCATTCCTGCACGAGCGCTGGTGGCTTCCGTGCAGGTTCACGGCCCAAGCTACCCCCTTCCATGCAGCCGCACGGGACTGAGGGGTGCCCCTCCATCCACTCAGTACTGGCTCCTCATCCAGGTAGGCCTGGAAGAGGGCCTCTGTCTCTGCTGGGGTAAAGTTGGGCCTCCTCCTACGCCCACCGTCCTCACCCTCACCTTGGCTCTGCTCGGTCATGGTGATCTGTATGAGGCAAGTGGACACCTGTCACTGTGCAGTCTAAAGCATTTTCCCATGACCATTGTCCAGAACATCACACAGCATGCAACCTCACCTCACCTGCAGTAACTCGAATCTGGCCAGCGCGGCCCAAGTATCACACATTTATGGCGCAATGCATGCAAATTAGGAGTGGAGCAACTATAATGACATGCAAATCACGCCACTGCACCTTTGAATGGCTGATCAGATGATTTGCATGTGTCGGTTGAATATCGCAATTTGGCGCTTTGCTGTACTCGGTTGAGTCGGCTGAGCCAATGGCGGAGATCTGTGACTGTGTGGTACACTGCATTGCGCATGCCCAGATAGCTTGCGCAGGCATCTGCCGAGCTGCTGACGTGCTGTGCGCGATCGGCAATTCAGGCCATGGCCACCATTGTGCCAGTGGCGCTACAGCACTGGGCACTATATGGCGCTGTGGCACTACTGCGCAATAGTCCACTGTGGCACTGGTACGCAGCTGGTCGGTCGTGCAGGATGCATATACATCAGATGGCACTGTGCGTGGCCTTGCGTCATTGCCCATGACCTTGTGTCCGACCTTTGCCCCCTGGCGCTGTTCGGCTGCCATGTTTACGGCCCTATTGCGCTGTCTGGTGACAGCGCTATGTGACGTGACGGCGCTGTTCGAACAGCGCGATTGGAACCTGTGGTGGTCTATTGTGCAACATCTCCACATGGGGTTACGGCGCAGCGGGCCACCATATTGCCTGCTGTAAAGTTGGTACCATGGCTCGCAGAAGAGCAGTACAGTGGAGCCCTGTCGAAGTGGCCAACTTGGTGGCCCTAGTGGAGCCCCACTATGGGGCACTTTATGGTGGCTGCCCTCACCATTGCCAGGATGCAGGTGTGGCAGCAAGTGGCCACTGACCTGGTGGGGTCACTGGATGGTGCTGGTCAGCTGAGCAGTGCCGCACGGTATGGTGACCTCCGCGGAGGGATCCTGATCTTCTCGATCGGCTGCGTCACGTGCCAGGAGGGCATGGTGCCTAGGGCTGGTGGGTGTACCATCTATGCACCTGTATTCTCTGTAGGGGTGTGAGTGTGTTTTGGTGGCTGTGCATAGGTGATGGCTCTGCCATGGTTGGCTGTGTCAGTGTGTGCAGGTGTGAGATGCATGGGTCTGGCTGTGTGGGCAGGCACTCTCACTGGGGCAGGGGGCAGTCTACTTTGGAGTCACACTGATGTTTGTCTCAGCATATGTCTCCCACAGGCCGGGATGTGAGGATGCAGGCACGGGGTGAGGAGGTCCGTGCCAGGGCCCCGGTGCCTGTGGGTGTTGCGCCGCAGCAGCAGCAGCAGCAGCAGCAGTGGCAGACCCAGCTGCTTGAGGAGTGTGAGTATCATTACTTCATGGATGCTATTGCATGCTGGGGGGGGCAAGACCACCAGCCATGCACAACACAACCATGCAGGAAAGGGGAGGTCATAATTCCACTATACAAGACACTAGTGAGGCCCCACCTGGAGTACAGTGTACAGTTCTGGAGACCATACCTACATATGGACATAGACTGGGTAGAGAAGGTTCAGAGGAGGGCAACAAAGATGGTGCATGGATTGCATCACAAGTCCGATGAAGACAGGTTGAAGGAACTGAACATGTACTCCCTGGAGGAGAGGAGGGAGGGAGGGAGAGAGGGGATATGATGGAGACATACAAGTATCTTACAGGGAGGAACAGGGTGCAGGAAAACACTATTTTTAAATGAAAAGATGTTCCAGGACTAGAGGGCATGGGATGAAGTTGGAGGAGGAGATTCAGAGGAAACATGAGAAAGAATTTCTTCACAGAACGGGTGGTGGACAAGTGGAACACCCTGCCAGAGGAAGTGGTGGGGGCTGAAACAATCACGGGATTTAAGAATGCACGGGATAGACATAAAGGAATTCTGGAGGTCAGGGGTAAGGTGCAACAGACTTATAGGAAAACAAAGTGAACTTACAAGCTCAAATGGGCAGACTGGGTGGGCCATAGGCCCTTATCTGCCGACACTGTCTATGTATCTATGTATGTATGCATGACACAGGTGACATGCATCACTGTCCAGTATCACAGCACGTCTGTGTATGCGTCACTGGTGGTCCATGCATGCACTGGGCACATAGCTGTGTAACTGGCATCGCACCACGTTGCCACGTCACTTGACAGCCTTGTTTGTGCTGTGATGGACGTGGGCAGTGTGTGTGTGCAGTGGTGCAATAGCTGGTGCCGCTGTTTGTGATGGCCATGTGCATGTTCACTGTGGGTGGGTGCATGCCATCACAGGTGCGGACATTGGGCTATATGGCTTGCAGGTTGGGTGGTGTTCAGGGTTGTGGTCAGTCACAGCCATTGACTGTGTTCCCATTTTCCTAGGCCTCACAGTTCTCCGGAGGATCCATCATGACATACAGGGCCTGACACAAGTGTCCCTGGATAACCAGGCCATCCTGAATTCCATAAGGAGACATGGCCTGTGGAGGAGGCATCGCAGGGAACAGCGGAACCAGGCACAGGACGACCAGCCTGCTGGGCCTTAGGCCACATTACCATTCCCACTTCACCCATCCCTACCACCCTGCCTTCCCTCTCCAAGTTGTTCATCCCTACCCCTTGACCACCCCTACCTTGTACCCGTCCCCCCCCTTGTAAATAGTTCTTGTTTATTGTTTTGTAATTTACTCTTTGAAAATTTGAAAATACATTTATATTTTGATATGAATACTGTGTTGGTCTCTGATTTGCAGCTGGCTATGGGTGCTCAGTTGCAGTGTTGTACATGCCATCTGGGGAGGTATGGTCCTGGGTATGTGTGTGTGTGTGTGTGTGTGTGTGTGTGTGTGTACACGTGTGTGTGCATGGGGAGGTATCTCTGGCATGGCAGTGACTTTCTGTTGGTCTTGCCGTCTGCTGCCACTCACTGCTGGGTGCACAGGGTGTGTCTGGCTTGTATGCTTCTCTGCTGCACGGGGTTGACGTGTGCTGGGGGATGCATGGTTTCCTGCAGTGCCAGTCACTGCACATGGGTGGTGTCTTGGGGTCACGGTGCAGGGTGTGCTGTGCGTACGGGGGGCTGATGTGCACTGTGGTTGTCAATCCCCTGTGTGTGGCACTCTCAGCCTGCCAGTGGTTGTGCTGGGGTGTCATGGCTCTGCTGTGCTTTGTTGGCTTGTCCCCATGGGCCAGTAGATCATCCGTCACACCCCCAGTGATGCTGTGCTTGGGATGTGCAGGTGTCTTGTTGGTTCTGCAGTGTGTTCCTGTGCCCATGTGTGGCATGGCTGGCGGTGGGCCCCAGCCTGCCTCCCTGGATGTGCAGTTCCATTGCTCTGGGGCTCTGCTTGCGCTATGGCACCTCTGGACTGCTCAGCTGGGCTGCCCTGGTTGCGCTATAGCGCAACATTTCTGCTCAGCTTCTCCTTCCTGGTTGTGCTATGGCACAGTATGTGCAATATTCAGACGTTGGCTGCTTGCGCAATTTGTTCTGCTCCATGTTTGAATATCGCACCTGTTGCGCATATGCGCAATTGGTTTGTGCTTGCTCCTGCTGTTGCGCACATTTTGGGCGCAGTTTGAATATCCAGGCCTGTGTCTAAAATACTTAACAAATGTTTCTTTAAAACAGGTATAGATCTAATGAACTTGACTGATTGTGAAACGTAGAAAGTGACAGCAGAAGGGGACCAAAGATCCATTTAGTCTGCCCTGAGTGCTACCCCCCCCTTAGAATTTGTTAGAGACAATCCTCTTATGCCTATCCCAAGCAGATTCGAATTGCTGTACTGTTTTGGAGTCAATAACTTCTGCAGGTAGGCTATTCCATGGAGCCACCACCCTTTCCGTAAAGAAGAGCTTATGCATGTTACTCTGGGACCTCCCTCCACTTAATTTCATTCCATGACCCCTTGTCCTTGTGGAGCTATTGATCAGAAAGAGTTCCTGGGTAGGGACTCTGTTTATGCCCTTCAAGAACTTGAATGTCTCTATCATGTCACCTCTCTCTCTCTGTGCTGCTCCACTGAGTACATGTTGAGTTGCGGTAATCTGCTTTCATATGGCAATTCATGGAGCCCTTGTACCATTTTTGTTGCCCTCCTCTGTACTGTCTCCAGTCAATCTGCATCCTTCCTGAGATAAGGCCATAAGGCCTCCAAAACTGTACATAGTACTCAAGGTGGGGCCTTACCGGGTACTTGTATACTGGCATGATCACTTCCCTCTTTCTACTTGTGATGCCCCTTTCTATGCATCCCAGCATTTTGCTGGATTTTTGAGCCACTTTTTCACATTGTCTGCCCACTTTTAAGTCATCAGCGATGATGACCCCAAGATCCCGCTCATGTTTAGTGGCTGTTAGCTGCTCCCCTCCCAGATAGCTGACCTTCCCTGGGTTGCTCCTGCCCAATCGCGTCACTTTTCATTTTTTTGCATTAAATTTTTACTGCCACATGTTGGACCATTTTTTTAGCTTGAGCAGGTCACTTTCATTTGTTCCACTCCCTGAGCAGTGTCTACTCTGTTGCAGATCTTTGTATCATCTGTAGACTCACCTTCCCGCCCAGCCCCTCAGTGATGTCACTTATGAAAATATTGAAGAGTAAAGGACCCAGGACGGATACCTGTGGCGCTCCGCTGTTCACCCCCCCATTCCCTGATGCTGCCCTGTTGGCCATCAAAGACTGGTTCCTCTGACTAAGCCAGCTTCTAACCCATGATACCTCTCCCTGTCCCACTCCTGTGTGCTTGAGCTTATTTAGCAGCCTTCTGTGTGGGACTGAGTCAAAGGTTTGTGGTAGATGATTGTAAGTGTTTGAACTGACAAAATCAAACGCTCTTTGCCCAAAATGTCTTTCAGAAGGGAATATTAAATAGCATTAAATCCTGTAATCTAGTACAACAAGATTTATGCTGCGGTGAAAATAATTCTCCTGTTGCATGTGAGACCTTACCCAGAATGATCTTACGGAAAAAAATAAACTTTTTATCTTTACTTGGTCATCCAATGGGGGTAACTGTGCAGTCTGGTATGCTAGACAATGATGGGTTTTAAACAGAAGGCCTGCTATAAAGTGACAAATTGCATTATAGACTACTCTTACTCTATCTAGTATCCCACTCCCTGTGCCAGAATAAATTATTAATCGGTAATCTAATACTGACAACAATAAGCTCTTTTCCACAAGGGCACAAATCTGCTAAAACCTCCCTTACTTTCTGGATCTGGTTCGGGGCCAGCTGGGGAGACAATTTTACTGCCTCCACAGAGGACGCCCGCTTACTTTCTTGCAACAAATCCAGAAGGGGATCTCCTTTGTCCATCCCCTCCCCATGACTACACACTGCAAACACCATATCAGCCCTATTTGCATATGGCTTCATCATGTTGACATGGTACATCCTTTCTGTCTGTCTTCTGTCAGGTAACTCCACAATGTAGTTCACATCATTTACCTTCCTAACCACTTTGTACAGTCCTGCCCACTCAGCTTGCAGCTTGTCTGTCCATACCAGAATAAGGACCACGACTTCCTGACCCACCATGTACTAGCGAGCTCTGGCTCTGCGTTCATACCACACTTTTTGTTTCTGTTGGGCAGCTGCCAGGTTGCTCTGGGCTGTCCCCATAAGCTCCTTTATCCTTTCCCTAAACCTAAGGATGTAATCCACAATGGGAGTTCCCTGGGTGGCGTGCTTGCTTTCCCAGTCCTCCAGGATCAAGTCTAGGGGCCCACATACCCGGCGTCCATATAAGACTTAGAAGGGGGGAAAATCCTGTTGACTCTTGGGGCGCCTCCCTGTATGCAAACAACAGGTGGGGAAGGTATTTCTCCCAGTCCCTCCCATGCTATTCAGCAAATGCTCAGAGCATTGACATTAGGGTACCATTGAATCTTTCCACAAGCCCATTGGCTCAGTAGTATAACAAAATGGAATTGACATGCACGGCCATCCCCTAAGCAGCATGGGCAGCCATGTGATACAAATAAACTGCCGCTTCATGTATGTTGCATAATACAAAGGTGTCCGTAACTGAATGAAGGCAGCAGCTACTTTTTCTGAGCGAGGAGCACAAAGCTTCCAAAGTGGACGTTTTTCTTTTTTTGCCCCCCCCCTCGCTCATATAAAACTCCGTTATCAGTTCCTCACTTTCTCCCTGTAATGCCTGTCTGCAAGTCCTTATTTTTTTTATCCACTACTTGCCTCTTAAATAAGTTGTATTTTTTGATTCTCTCCCCCCCAGCCCTTTCTTGCAGTTTTGAATGCCAAAGCTCCAAGCCAAACTGCATTTCCCATCGATTCACTGCATAACCCCAGAAAATGTTTTATGGTTTAACCGATTGGACGTAGCATGTCACATGATCCATGCCTACGTTCACAACTATTGTGATTTTTGTTTGCTTTTTTACTGTTATTTGTTCATAATAAAAATCTGTACCATTTTTTAAGAGGCTGTCGGGCATTTAAATAAATGTTTTGGGTTTTTCTTTCCGCACCGAGCCAAGTAATGTGAATGTCATCACTACAAAGTAAGAAAAGGACTGCTGCTATATATTGTATAAAGTGGCTGGAAATTAAGCGTGTCATCCATTAGCCACGATGCCCATACATTATAAAGATAATGTATGGAAGGCATGATGTTTTCTTCCACTTTATACTGTGTCTAGAAGTAGTTCCTTGGCAACTATGGTAAACCTCTCAAGCTGCGCTCTCGAGGTTTACTAAGTTGCCAATGGAACCACTCGACCTAGCATAGTGTGGTTAATCAATGATGCCCACACGTTATCCTCTATATTACTGTCCTCATTGTCGATTTGACTCAATGCATCCCGAGCTTTCCCGGTAAGTAGTGGGGATAGCTGGAAGCTCCAGGACTCTCTAAGAATTTTAACCTGAATACCAACTTTTTCAAAAGAATTTAAAAAGGCATCCATATCCTCCCCCTCTTTAAATTCTACTATTAATTTGGAATTCAATTTGTAACCCAGTCCTGCAGTCTCAGTTAAACCCAAGCCACTTACCTGCTCTGGTGCCGCTGGTTGGAGTCGTAGCTTCTCCAGTTCATGTTGCCTCTGGCGTTCCTGCTCCTCATGGTCTGCATCTCAGCATTCTCGCTCTGCCTCACGGTCCGCTTCTCATTTTCTCATTCTGTCTTCTCCTAGAACTCCATCTCCATCCTGCGCAACTCAGTTTGCAGCCTGAGTACCTCTGGATTCAGGATACTGGTGACCTTCCCCTGCTGCAGCCTTTCACTGACAGTGGCCCTGTTGCCCTCCTAATTGGATCTGGATACTGTGCTGGCCACTAGCCCTGCCACACTTGAGGTTTGGTCCTTTCCAGTCATGGTCCATGACTCGCTGCTCTGGGTGTCTGCTACCATCAGGGCATCAATGAGGTTCTGCTTTTTGGCTGTCATCTCGAACGGGACTCCTCTGTCCCAGCACAACTGCTTCAAGTAATCTACAGTGTGCCTGCTGTAGTTGGAAGCCATCTTCTTTCTTGACTACGGCTACTCTGACTTGCACTTTAGGAAACAAAAATAAAATGGGTAGGAACTGGACTGTACGTCAAGTGATATAGTTCTGTTTCCTTTTAAAAGTAAAACTCTGCCGTTTTCTTTCTTTGCAAGTGAGCTTACGGTCTCAAGCTGACACAGAACAATAAAAGCTTGTGATACCAAAATTATGCCACCGCTGCCAATCACTCTGTCACAAACCCACTCAGCAGGTCAGCCCTCTACTCCCAAAGTGGCAACCTCTGAGCACAGTCTTGTGATCAGTTTTACAGAACAAGGTAACCCTCTTGCCTGTTTTGTGAGTTTGGATCAACCTTTGGTCTCAAGTCTTGGAGGGATTCAAACTGTGAACCTCTTGCTAGTGTACCCAATGCACAGGTGCGGATATTACTGTCTTCAGGGGGCTAGATATCTTTGCCTACAGGCACTTAACCAGGTGTACAGAAATAAACCCTTAAAAACTTTAATAAAGACCTCAGATTTTAAATGCTTCCCTTTCCAGTTTGGTATCACCATTCAAGCTCATGCCTAGTGTCTGCTATAACCATATATACTTTTCTTGCAAATGAAAGAAAATCAAAGACAGACCAAGTATGCTCTAAAAAGAGTTTTACTAAAATATATAAAAATATGTAAAACATACAACACAGAACTATTATATCACAAGACATACAAATCTTATAAAAGAACAGGGTTTTAAACAGTACAATTCCTACTACAGTAATTAGATTCTTCTCTCTAAATACCTGCTTAAAGTGCTCCAAAGATGTTTCTTTGTCAGAGTCTAGATAGACGTGTCTGTGAAGAAAAACAGAATAATCTTTAAAAAGCTGTTTTTCCCCACCTATTTGCATGAGGTCACCTAGCTCCTCCCTGTCAGAATATATAAAAAATATATCTATATAAAAACAGGATGTCTTTTCCAAGTATTAAATTCTGCAATCCTCAGCACAACTCATTTCCTTTTTCAAATGACATTTCTTTGATCTCATGATAAGCTTCCCCCTTCCAGGACATGAAAGCATCTTTATGATTTCGCGCCAGTTTACTAAACCTGGTTTCCCCTTTGAAACATCATTAAAGGGATACTGACTTCCCTCTCAGCAGTTAACGTGATAATTTACTTAGAAAAGTCTGTAATTAGCTTCTGGCCTGACATGTAACATCTTGTATCTAAAACCTGTGTGTGTATGATCTTACATGCTGTTTCAGCATTTTCTTATGGCTTTCATCTTTCAGCTGAAACCTGGGAAGGGGGGTGAGCGAGGTCACTCCAAGAGCACCAGATTTCTTAGCATCTCTCATGACAGACAGTCCATAACCCATTTTTATTTTACAAAAAAATGATACAGTGATCAGACCCAGCTGTCTAAGCATCACAGGCCATACCAGACTACTGTCTGTTCAGGAGTGACAGGAAAGGGAGGAGGGAAGGACGGGTTGTGTTATGTGAAGGAGGGAATCAAGACCATGGAAGTACAGGGAAACTAGAGGGAAAAAGAAGGGCTGGAGGTGCTATGGGTCATGCTGGCGACAGGTAGTAAGACCACTATCCATACAGGAGTGGTATGAAGGCCTCTAGCACATGGAGATGAATTGGATAGGGCTTTGTAACAGACAGGAGAAGGCACTAGGAAAGTGGTGCTTCAATACTTAAAAATAGAAACAAAAAACACTGAAAAGTAAAGCACTCACAAACCTCAATTCAAGCAAGGGCACCAGTCTCAGATAAAAAAACAAAAAACGTTATTTTATTTTATTCTGGCATAAAAAGAGGCAAATTCAGTATGACACGTTTCGGATGTCCATGCATTCTTTTTCAAAGGCTAAATTGAATAGTGATATGCGGCAGTTATATACAAAATTTGAAAAACATCATAGTGATATCATATATAATTCATGTCATCTGATTGGTCACACAATTACCATTATATCATACTGCTTAAAAACACTTAAATCAATAAATGCTGTTAAAAAGCATAAATTCATAATGCCATTTATAGATTATATGTAAAGAAGAAGCAACACAGAACAAAAAAAGGGGTAAAAGGTTTGGGGGAGGGGGGTCTCTTTGTAAATACATTGCCATCTTATTTACAAGACACACATGATGTGTTAAGAATATTGAGCAATCTTAAACTTAGTAAAGACTGTTACCTAGTTACAATGGACGTAGAGGCATTATATTCGAATATCCCCTATGAGGGGGCACTGGATGCTGCTGCTTATTTCTTGAACGCAAGGTGAAAGGGTGCCAAGCCCAGTACTGCTTTTTTATTAAAATTATTGGAGTTTGTGTTAAAGGATGATGTTTTTTTGTTTATTCACCGTCACTACTCCAATGGGCTTGCAAATTGAGCCACTCATATTTCAGTTACTCAGTTTGCTTCACCCATATGACAGGATACCCTGTTCCACTGAGGAGGGGCTCCTGGTAGTTACCAGGGCAAGGTTGAAAACATTGGGGGACTGGGCGTTTGAAGTCGTGGGCTCAGCCCTGTGGAACTCTCTCTCCCAAGAGCCCTGGGGGAAGCCCCCTCAGAGGAGGCCTTTAAGAGGGGCTTTAAAAACCAGCTGTTTCTACAGGCTTTTGGGAATTGATTTTCCCTGTTCTGTCATCATCCCAGTTTGTGATTATTTATTGATTTACGTTAAAAAGGGTTTCGTGCTATTGGGTTGGTTTATTTATTTATCATGCTGTATAAATATTTGTTTTAGTGATCCTACTGTTCTATGTTTGTAATGGCACACTGGGACTCTGGGAAGGGCACTAGCTGTACATAAATATTACTATTACTGTTCAGCTTGGCATGTTCACCTTTCATGAGGTCTGTTTTTCAGAGGAAACATACAGTATGTCACTCTTCAGTTTCTGAGTTCTTCCAAGATTCCAGCACTTTTAATATTACAATTTAGGCCCTTTACATTATACATAACTACTGTAACTTTACCCATTTTGAGAGCAATTGTTAACAAAGATTCTGTTATTACTTGATACCCCTGGTTTGTGATGGCACCACATGTAGTTTCAATATGGTTTTAGACACTGATTCTTGACCCAATCTATTGCTGTAGAACAGGTGTCTAATGGTTATTGTTGCATGCTACCCAGTCTGATTTGGGCATCTGATATTGTTTATGTGGGAGTAGCATAGTGGTAAGAAACTAAATGTAACCCACCTATTGCAAAAGGGGGGAGGGTTACTAGGGGGACTTGTGTTTTTCTGAAATCAATATTGCACTAAATGGGTTAATGTTCTAGCCTATCTTAAATGTAAAATGGTGGTCTATATTGTTACCATTTGCTGCCCTAGCAACAGTGTGTTACTTTGTATTGGATGCAGCCTTTGCCCATTGACTCAGCATTTTCTTGGGTTTTTCCACCCCCACCCATCTGGGGCATACAATAGGAGCCTCGGTCCTACCAAAATGAGTAGTTCTTTGGGTGTGCAATATCGCACGACTGGGTACATGATTATGGGTCAATATTCACACACCTCTCAGAGATGTTATTAGGTATTAGGCACTTGCGCTGAGTGCCTTTAAACACCCAAGAGAGGTGTGTGATTATTGGCCATAGTCACACATCCTTGAAGTGCTTTATTCTACTTATAATGTAATAAACAAATTAATCAGAGATAAAGCAAAGTCAGTGACTTATGCATCACCGAAAACAGGAATATTTCTTATTTTACATGCCAAAGATTATGTAGTCCCTTTACCTTAGAGATCACAGTGTGCACCGAACATTGGGGGGGAGAGAACATCACTTCCAGGAAGCAGTGGGCAGCATCAGTGA
The DNA here is from genome assembly GCA_016271365.2 of Neoceratodus forsteri. Classification (NCBI taxonomy): domain Eukaryota; kingdom Metazoa; phylum Chordata; order Ceratodontiformes; family Ceratodontidae; genus Neoceratodus; species Neoceratodus forsteri. The sequence continues at coordinate 455,607,775 of CM057453.1, read as the reverse complement.
GTTGCTGATAGTCTGATAATGAAACAAGCCCTCGTTCTGTGGTGGCTGCAGTGGTCCAGGAGCAGTTGAGTGATGTTGGGAGTGGATTCTGTGATCACAGTGTTATAGCTCAGCACTTCCATCACTCAGCGACAGTGACATGCTTCAGTGGCTGTCTGTCTAGCTTGTGCAGAGTGAGCATCAGGATTTGTGCTGTGAAGTGGTTGACACCTTGTAAGAAGTGCAGCTGTGTAATTATGGATACATAATTACAAGACTGTACTGATATTTCAGCCAATCACAACATAGAATTTTTCTTACACTTTAGAATTCTCTGGAAGGTACAAAGGTTGTTCTAGTATCAGAGACCATGGGGCTCAGACAACCAAGGGTGCATTTATCTAGCTGCAACTGGCTGGAAGTGGCATATGGACCCAGGATGGTGGTAATGTTCTGGGTCTGAGGTGGCATGGGTTCCCTCTGGTGCAGGTCTCTGGAAGCCGAGACACCACCTGAGGTGTGAGGTTAGCAATGGTGGGGACCAGTTGGTGGCTCACCCTCATGGAGGGCCACTTGATAGTGCCTGCACTACTGTCCTGTTTCAGCAACAGAAGGAAGCTAGATGTTTCTGTAGGAGGAACCGGATCAAAAAAACAGTGCAAACATACAACCATGAAAGATCAGTACTGGAGGTGGCACCATTGACATCTGAACCTGAGAGCAAGGAGGTAAGATGCAATGAGCCATAGTACACCTCAGAACTCGGTTAGATGAGCGCTACCAGAATAGCGCCGCACTATACGGCGCTAGTCTGGTAAGCACTCACATGGACAGCAACCAGGGATTTACAGTGCTTGCTATAAGTGCTCCCCTGGTCACTGTCCATAGTCCTGAAGAAAGGACAAGTGCAACAGGGATCCAGGAGTTGACTGAGCTGCTCCCGTGAGGTGGAGAGCAGGGGCATACAGCAGCTTGGCCAGTACTATTGGAGACCAGGGTTCTAATCCTAGTCTCCAGTCATTTTGCCTGCTTCGGGACTTTTTTTTTTTTTTTTCAAGGGGCCGTGGAAACAGTATTCCATGACACCAGAATTTAACTTACCCTGTAGATCCACTCCCCGAGTGAGAATCTTAAGTTCTGGGGTGCGGGGGAGTAGCAGCTCCTGTGTAGGGGGCACTAGGCGTAACCCCCTGAAAACAAAAGTCACCTTTTTTGTCACACACACTTTGTGTGCGCTATTGTGACTGGCACTGTTTGGACCCAGTGCTGTAAACCTCTAATCTGAAACTGCTAGACACTGAGACACTGATCCTAGAGGCCAGGGTGAGTACACCAGCCTTTCTTAGTGAAATGCTTTGGTTCTCAGATCCCAGTACCATGCCCTGATGTTCGGGGTGTGTATGCCTCCGGTACTAACACTGTACTGGGCTATGTAAATTTCTGGGTCTTAAAGGGCCAGGGTACATTCCGTGGCCTGGGTCACCTCACAGCCTCAAAGGGATAATGGCCCTGTAGTGCCATGTAAATATGCATCAGTGCTGCTGAAATGTGTACCTATAACTGGCTAGCTAAGGATCTGTAAATTATGGTGATGACAGGGTCACTGGCAGGGTTTTGGTCAGGGATCTGGACATTTAATCCCCTCTTCACATCTGATGTTGTACACTGCTCCCTGTAAACAAATGTTGTTTCTCAAGCAAGTTTCTACCTCAGGTGTGGTGCCCTATGTCCTGAGTTATTGCTGTGAATAATCTGAGAAAAAGGTAACAGAGTTAAACTGAACTGAAACATGCCGAATAATGAAGTTGCTGATCAGATTATCGTCCTCCTGTGTTGTCTTGCTGGGATCTGTGTATAATGCAGTGTGACTGAGTTCTAATTTTTGACCAACCAAGAATAAGGACAATTATCCCCAGTGTCAAGGGAAGAAGAATGTGATGGAGGCCTGAGTGATGGGGACCGAGCAGCAGCAGCATGCCACCAAAGGACGAAAAGAAGAAGAGGGTGGCAGCTGGTCTGCTCATGAGAGGCACAGTATAGTGTGACCAGAGCAGCTCCACTGGGGTGGTGCAGAGACTTTTATACACAGCACCTCAGTGGTAGCACCTTCAGGGTATGAACCATCAGACCCAAAATGGTATGCAAGGGGTGGCTCCTGACAGTAAGTTCTAGCCTGATACACCTAGACATGGGAGTCACCCCTTGGGCTCCTCCACCCTCCTCTCCCTGGACAGATGGTAGAGGTGGCTGGTAAGGGGGTTATCTTGATATACTCTGAACAAGAACTTAACAGTAATGTAAATAATTGCAGTGAAACAAACTGAGTAATGTCAAGACTTCATTCCATATCCTAAGAGATGGTGAGTTTGTGCCTCATACTACTCTGTATGAGCGAGGGGTCAGGAGGCTGTGCCCTGAAGGCAATGTCCCAAAGCTACAACTGTTGGTCTAGCATTTGGAGCCCATCCAGTTAATTGATCTCTGATTGATACTGAGAACAGGAGCATGTTCAGGGGACTGAACATCTGCAGGTTTTCTCTACTGTCAACAGACATACTATCAATACTGGATCAGTGCCACTTCTCTGAGCCAATCCATAAGTAAAATAACATCACCTTAGAAAAATCAGATCAGAAACATGTTTGCACCATGGAATGCTATGCAGTTCCTGCTCTTCTGTCAAGTATTGAGGCAGGAATGCAAAGTATCTTAACGATTTAAACTGTAATCAACAGTCATGCTTACCATTGTGTTTTGCCTTACTCATTAATCCATACTCTTCATCCCAGTTTACGTCTCAAAGCAAAGAGTTTGTTGCTTCAGTACAGAATGTAAATGTCTTATCAGAAATGGGTAAAAGCAGGTCCTGTCTCTAAGTTCGAAACAATAACTGCATTGACCACGGTGTCACCTATCATCATATCTGGCTGATGAAGCTGTGTCTTATTAATAAGTACTGTTTTGAGTCTGGTGTAATCTGTTCTTGTCTGGTACAACATGTCCCTTCAGGTTACCAGTGACTTCATGTTGAAAGAGGAGTAGGGCCTCTGAGGTAATGAAGTCAAGTTCCCCTTGCAGCGATGGGATGTCAGGTGCAGACTAGGCTATGCATCTGAGGTGCTGTTCTCCACATGACTGGTGGACATCTGCCAACAGACATACAAGGGGGGCCATTGCTGAATCCTTGCTGATGTCATGCTTAACATTGTTTGATCTGTTCATTGTAGCTTTACAAAATGCAGCAATTATTAAATCAACAAGATAGTGCGGAGTGTGTGGTTCAACAACCTCGTACTGTATGTGGTAAGGCCTCATCAGGAACAGAGTGCCTCTGTTTGTTTTGGTATAGGTTAGAATACAGGTTTTTGATATGCCTGGGATGGAAGGGGTAATTATGTCAATCCAGAAATTTTAGTCATGATCCACGTATTATAATTATAATAATAATAAGCTTTATTTGTTGAGCACCTTTCAGGAGCATCAAGGCACTTTACATAAAAGAATAAATAGAACAAGATAAAAATAAAACAGATAGCCAATAAAAACCAGCATAATTAGGCAGCATAGGCTTGGCGCCACAAATATGTTTTTGATGCCTGCTTGAAAACCCCCACGGTTGTGCACTCCGGTAGCTGATGGGGTAGAGAATTCCAAAGGGCTAGGGCTGCATACATAAATACATGGGCCCCAGAAGATTTTAAGGACACCCTTGGAATCTCTAGCAACCCCTCGTCAGCCAAGCAGAGCAATTGCTCAGGGCGGCAGGGGGACAGAAGCTCTTTCAGGTAGTCTAGGCCAAGTCCATGTAGGCCTTTATATGTCAGAAGTCTGACTCTGAAGGTGATCCATCACTGAATCGGCAGCCAGTGCAGTTCGCACAGCACCGGTGTGATATGACATGTCCGTGGAGTCCCCGTCAGTAACCGGGCTGCTGCGTTCTGCACCAGCTGCAGGCGGCGGATATCAACCCCCGGCAGACCTAGATAAAGGGAGCTGCAATAATCAAAGTGCAAGGTCACAAAGGCGTGGACCAATGTAGGAAGATCACCCGGACCGAACAAGGTGCTTGACCCTGGCAATGTTCCTCAGATGATAAAAGGATGACTTGACGACTGCTGACACTTGAGATCACAGTGTCAGCCCATCATCAAGCAACACCCCCAGGTCCCACACCCATTCAGAGGCAAGAAGTTGGGAGCCCCCCAAGAAAAGCCCCATAGGCTGACCACCTCCTGACCCCCCTGTCCGGCGGCCTGGGTCCACGACCATCACCTCAGTCTTTCCTGAGTTCAACTGCAGCCAGCTGGAATTCATCCAATCCTGGATTTCAGCGAGGCAGTTATTAAATACCGAGAGTGCACTATCCTGGTTGGGTGCAAAAGACAGTTAGAGCTGGGTATCATCAGCATAACAGTGAAACCTCAGCCCATAGCATCTTACAATGTCTCTGACGGGCAGCATGTACACTGCAAACAACATGGGGGACAGCACAGAGCCCTGAGGGACCCCACATGACAGAGAGAGAGAGGGTCAGAGGACTAAATCCCTGACATCACCCTCTGAGTTCTGCCAGTGAGGAAGGACTTAAACCACCTGAGGACTGTGCCCAACAGGTCACAGATGAACCTCAGGGGCTCAAGCAGCACCCCATGGTCCACAGTGTCAAATGCTAAAGAAAGATCCAGAAGTACCAAGATGGAACAGCTTTTCCTATCTCTCACCATCAGGAGATCATTGAGCACCCGAACCAGAGCAGTTTCGGTACTGTGCCTCTTTCAAAAACCAGATTGGAGAGGTTCGTAGATGCTATGGATGATCAAATGGTTCTCCAACTGTATGGCCACTACCTTCTCAATCACCTTCCCCACAAAGGGGAGGTTAGAGATAGGTCTGTAGTTGGCAAGGCAGTCTGGGTCCAGAGAAGCTTTCTTCAGAAGGGGTGTCACTGCCGCCTCCTTCAGGGAGCTAGGAAACTCACCCGACTCAAGGGAACACTAGACTATCTGTGCCAGGACTGGGCAAATGATGTCTCAACAACCCATAATCAGGGAAGTTGGGCCCGGATCCAAACTACAGCACGTAGTGCACATACTGTGGATGATCCGCATAACATCTGCGAGCTCCAGCTGGTCAAAGGTACTCCAGGAAAAGAGAGGGAGAGTGACTGAGCACCAATCAATCGCATCCCTCCTAGAGTGTGCTGGTTGGATCTCCACCCTGATGTCAGCCACCTTATCCGCAAAGAACCGAGCGAGCTCATCGCACTCCAATTGTGAAAAAGCTCTTCAAAACTGCAGACAGGCCGGGTTGCACAGCCTGTCCACAGTTCAAAAGAGCTGAGCCGGTTGGTTCTGAGCAGCAGCAATCTCCCTGGACAGGAACTCTGCCTTCTTACGAGAGATTGTTGATTGATAGACTTGATAATGTTCTAGCAATCTAAGGTGGTCGGCCTCCAAGGTGGATTTCCTTCAGCAACACTCTAACATTCGTCCAAGTCGCCGTATCTCCATCAAGGTCCCATCAAACCAAAGGGACTGAGGGTGAAGGGAGAAAGGACAAACACAGACAAGAGTGATAGAGTCCAGGGCTGTAGTAATGGCCTTATTATAGGCCAGAACCAAGGCTTCTGGTCTCCTGCTTGCCACAGGAAACTCCGATAGGTCAAGTACCGCCGCTAGGCCTTCAGGACTCACATCCCATAAAGACCGGCCTATGAAGGTGGGGGGGGCGCAAAAATTGAATCCCACGGTGTAATGATTGGACCATCTGATAGGTTCCACCCCCAAATCAGAGGCTTTGATCCTCAGAAGGAAAATCAGGTCAAGAGAGTGACCGTGTTTGTGAGTAGCAGAGGTAATAATCTGTGTAAGGCCCAGAGTTGTCATCAACTGGAGAAAGTGTTGTCCAAATTGCAAGAGTTCATCATCGACCCAGGCACTGAAGTTGCCCAGGATCATCAGCCTGGGCAACTCAAACGCCATGTCGATCACGAAGTCTGCTAATTCCTGTAGGAATCACTTCTCATCCCCAGGTGGATGGTAGATGAGGGCTATCCTACAACCTACACCTGCTACTACAGTACACTTGATTGACCCAGCTTCCTCGACTGGTACACTCGTGAGGCCCAATTTGGTCTTGAAACAGACCGCAACCCCCCGCGGTCCAATCTCGAGCGTGTATCACCAAGTGCCCAGCTGGAATCGCAGCCTCCAATAAGGGGCCAGCATTTTCATCCAGACAGGTCTCAGTGATGCAAGCCAGATCAGCTGTCCCAACAAGATCTGCAATAACTGCAGTCTTGTTCTTGATAGATCTGGCATTGCATAACACTGCTTGAGTTGGACGGGTCTCCAGGGCCACCCAAGCCACTTGCCCACCAATAGTGGTGGTGCCCTTGGGTATGGAGACCAGACATGGCAGACCACATTCCATAATCCATTTCACCTCGGGGCGTCTCCTCGACCTAACAACCCCGATGCAAGAGCCCCACTCATTCATCCTCCGCTGTTCGCATCTCTGCGTGGCAATGCCCAGCTGCCACAGCACTAATAGGTTGAAAACTTAAGGGGGGGAAGGGCGGAGGCAGAGAGGGCAGAGGATGGATAGTATGTGACCAGGGGGACAGGCCTCCAACACATAATACTGCCCCAAACAAAAAACACGCCAGGCTAGAACAAAAAAAAAAAACAACCAAAATATACACAGAACAGCATAAACAAAACCCAAAAGTAAAATCAGTTTGGCACTCCCACAACTCTCACTTGGGGAGTAACAAACAAAATAATATAGAACTACAATAGAACAAAAACCCTATCCACCACTTTCAAAATTAAACCCAAAATAAAACTCACTCAACATGCACACAGCCCTTACAATATACAGACCCAATATACACACCCATACACACAACCCGATAATAAAATTACATTGAACAAAAATTATAATAACATTAAAGCCCAAAACAAATAATGTCCGAGAGCTAAAAGACGGCAGATAGCTAGCCCAAAGTCTTCCGACAGTGTATATTAGTGAGCCTTCTAGTGAGCTCTCACCTCACCAGCACAGGAAAAAATTAATCTTCCAGCCTATCTCTCACATAGGCAAGATAGAGAAATAACAAATCCAAGAAATAATGTTTAAATAGGTAAAAAATAAACATTCTCACAGCTGCCGGTCATCAGGGGGTTAAAGACAGATTAAATGTCTACCGCAACAAGTACTCCTCCCAGCTCCAAGTTCACACTCCTGCATCCAGCCACAGGAGCCTCCAAATGTGGGTTGCTTACCCAGTTGTCCCCTGAGGAGTTGCCAGGGACACCAACCGTGGCCAGCCCAGAGTGAGCAAGCCTTCCAGCCTGACCACCCAGGCCTAGGGATCTCAGGACACACAGTGTCCATCCTCTGAGGACACTGGATCCGGCCCCCTCCCATGGCCGAGGCCGCAGCAAACATTTCCTGGGTTCAGGCTGGCTTTCTAAGCAAAGCGGTCCAACTCTTCATGGGAGCTCGCAGGCTGGCTCAAAAAACCAGGAGCTGCCACAATTTGTAAATCCAAAGAATCCAGGGGAAAGAATGGCAAACCAGAACCAACAAAACAGCAGCACTTGTTCTCAACTGAGTCCCCCTACTGAAGGGACTCCCTCAGTCCAGAGGTCCCTCAGATTCCCAGGCAGCAAATCACGAGAGCTCCTCAGTTTCTTCCTTGGCTGGTCCCATGCTTTCAGTAAAAATTCAACACAGTCAAAGCAGTCGACTCCTCACTCCAGACCAGCTCCAGATCAATGGACAACTGCTGCCAGTTCTCATCCAAAGCCGACCACCAGCACTGGCAATGCAGATAGGAGACTAAGGGGGATGCTGTCTCAACCCCTGAAGTCAGATTAAAAGAAGCCCAACAGTAGCAGAGGGTTCTCCGGGCGTTTAAGACTTTTAGGTCTCTGGACTATCGTTTACGTACTCTCAGACTGAAAACTAAGTAAAGTACATGAAATAAAGGAAATAAAAATAAAAGCAGAAAACCAGACAAAAAAATCAGTGTGTGAACAGCTAGCCCAGTGTGGGCACCATTATTCTGCATGGAAATCCATGCTAGTTGAAACCTTGTTGTATCACACTTTGAAGGTCATGGAATGCAATTGTACCCTTCTGGAGTACAACAAGGTTCCAGCTGTTTTCATAATTGCACTAGTCACCTGTCAATCTAAACAGAAAACTGCAGCACACACATCATACACAGAAAATGAAAGTCAACTGTCACCATGGTGGCACCAGTTTTCTCGAAAAAGTATCAGGCAAGTGCCAGATGTTTATAAAAGAAACTGTTTAATAATTCCTTGGGACACCGTACACTATAAAAAATACTGGATGTTCAAACTGTACACAACCAGCCTGAGGTGCAACCACAGGCTTCTATTTCCCTTGGACCTCTTGAGCTTCGCTGTCGTGGTCAGAGGGAATTAGAACCCCTCCGTGGTAGCACATACTGGTTGTGCACAGTTACCAATCCAGTATTCTCTATGTAGTCTGATTTATGTAAGGATCATTTACTCACTTTGGCAACAGGAATAGGACAGAGAATAAGGAAAAAGGGAGCAGTGTCAAGAGTTAGTGGGTCATTTCCACTCGGATCATTTGTGCTTCTGGGTCAGCAGCAGGTGGCTGACATCCTATCCAAAGCTCACCGTTGGCAAGCCAAGTGATTGTTTTAATTTTTTTCCATCCATGCTGGACTGTCTGCTGTGCTGTGACTGGGATACTGTACCTTGTTCAAGCTTTTTAATGTCAAGTGGTGGAAGACAGAGTACACAGAGGCAGCTCCAAAATGTTGCTTTGCCCCCAACATAAACAAGAATTTCTACTGACAGTTAGAGTCAGGCACGCACATCCACAGGACACAGGATATGAATTGTAGACTCCAGAAGCCCTTCTGGGATAATCCACCACTAAATGTACTTATGCAAAAGGTAAAATCATTGTTAAATCCAAGTAAACAAAGCATCAATAGTAACACAGACCTCCCCACAGGACCAACATTTTGTGCTGTTCTCCTGCTTTTTCAACGTGTGAGAACAATGAAAAAGACCTGTATTTATACTGGGTCATCTTAAAGATACATTACATCCATAGTGTGTCCCTAAACTGCACTCCCCGTTCTTAGTTTGACAGGTGTAGACCATTCTAAATAGTACCCATAAGTGAACTGCAAAAGATTCATTTGGCATACTCATGGATAAATGTCAAATACGACAATGTGTAACTTATTCATTGCAAAATATGATCATGTGCAACTCTTGTACACATTCAGTGCAAAACTGCATATGATAGCAAAAATGTCACTATGATTAGATGGATGTGTATGAAGATCTGCAATAGTGACAAGCAGGCAACAGAGAAAGGAGGATGGGGGTGAAGAGAGAAAGGAAAGGGTAACCTGGAAAAGAAAATAAATAAGCAAATGACAAAGACAGGAGAAAGTAAAGTAAAATGGGTACATAGGGGAGTGGGAGTCAGAAGGGACAGAAAGGCAATGAAGTGAGAAGACATACATCAGCACGGGACATTCCAGAAATCCATAAGATACTATATGGCTTCTAAAAGCTAATTCCTCATTGCAGGATAGGCACTGAGGATACCGTAGGGTATTATAACCCACATATTAATTCATTCATCACATTCTCAGACATGTTATTTACAGTAACAATAATTTCTTGTTCTGAAAAAAAAATCATACAGAGTGTAAGATATCTTATATATCTCACAGTGATGGTCTTAAACTGGGTACCTAAGGGAGAAATATATGGAACTCAATGCGCATGTTGCATTTTGAGCCATATCACTGCAGTAACGGTGTCAACTGGAAATGGTCATTTAACCCCAGGGGGTAAGTGATTGCAACTTGTACTGCCATAAGCTTTCATACCTGAGTAGCTTATTATCTTGGTCACCACCTCTGGGGCCCACATGAACCTGTTCCAAGCATTGAAATTTAAAGGTGTGGCCATTACCCTTTATCTGTTCTTGCATGACTGATGCATTTTCTGGGCCACCATTTTCTATCGCTCTTTTATATTCACTCATGCACATTTTAAATGCACATTTGGTCTTTCCACCATAAAAGGATTCACAGCTGCATGTTGCATGTATACTACCCCTGTATGCTTCATGCAGTACTATCTCTGATTGTAAATTCCTTCTCAACATTACAACCACTGAATTTATCCCCAAACTTAATGTCCCACAGAAGCTACAATTTCCACATCTGTGATTACTAGGAGAGAAGGGTTTTGTTTCTTGTTCGGGCCTTACCCTGTTAACAAATAACAAATATAAAAACCAAAATCCTGTCATCCTGCGTAGCTGTGCCAGTTGGTCTATTATTTGTGAGTGTACACTCCCTCCTTCTGGTTATTGCTGCTGCTATAGCCCCAGAGAATAAAAACCCAGTTGACGTGGTGTTCCTTGACTATATTAAGGCTCTTGATTATGTCCCACATGCTGAGTTGTTGCATCGATTACAGGAGGAGGGAATAGATGATGGGCTGGTATCATGGATTTGGTCATGGTTAGAGGACCAAGAACAACAAGTGAGCCTAAGGGCGGAAACATCTAGCTGGATACCTGCCACTAGTGGGGTACCTCAGGGGTCTGTACTGGGGCTTACATTGTTTAATATCTATGTCTCTTCCCTGGCCTGTGAGGATGGTATATGGTTAGCAAAGTCTGCTGACGATATTAAGATGGGTGTAGAAATTCATAACACAGCTGAAGTGGACAGATTACAAAAATAACTCGGTGAATTAGAGCAAAGGACACTAATACATAAGCTAGATTTCAATCTAGCAAAATGTTCAGTGATGCATCTAGGTAAAAACAATTAAATGGCATCATATGTACTTATGGGAGACACTCTGAGGGCGACTGGGGTAGAAAGGAATTTAGGGATTACAATAACAAGTGATTTAAGTTTCAAAACACACTGCCAACTAACTGTGAAAAAAGCTGATGGTATTTTTTCATGTATTCATAGACACATAACCAGTAGGGACAAAATGGTCTTGTGGCCACAGCATACTTCATTGGTGAGGCCACACCTCAATTATTGTGCCCAGCTTTGGTCCCCCTATCTCAAGACAGAGATCAAAACAATAGAGGAGATACAGCATAGGGCAACAAAAATGATTAATAAATTACATAATATGGAATATGCAGAAAGATTAAATAAACTAGGCATGCATACACTGGAATATAGACGAATCAGTGGGGATCTGTGCATGGTATATAGTGCATCTTCTAATAACGAATTGTGAGAATATACAGCCTTTGAGACTAAAAACATGCTGAAGAACACAAGGGCACATCTATTACAACTTAAGGGAGAGGTAAATCAATCTAAAAAAAGATCAGTGAGGTTCTCCCAGAGGGTGGTGTCCGTCTGGAACAGTTTACCTGTTACCGTGGTAGGCAGCAAAAATATGATGCAGTTTAAGAAAAGTCTGGACAGTTTCTGTGAGATGTCAAACATAGGAGGGTACAGCCTTTGAGAAAAGGCGAGCAACAAAAGGTCCATTTACCTAAAATGCACATATTTGACCTATGAGACCTACATCCACATGTAATGACAGATTCTCTATATGCTCATTCTATAAAACGAGTATAGATTTCTGCTGCTCTGGATTCAAAAATCTCATCCTGGCGACATTTTCACCTGGGGCACAAAAACTGACTCTTGGGATATTATTTATCAAGTATTTAGGATGGTTTCTTGGGTAGTGTAATAGGGAATTCATATCAGATGGTTTCCTGTATAGGTCTGTCTTGATACTACCTCCTCCTCCTTTGTTATTGTTAAGTCAAAAAAGTTGACTGATTTCACAGTGTGGGTAACTGAGAATCTCAGGTTTTCATTGGATGCTTTTAGGTAGCTCACAAATTGAGATACCTCCTTGTCTGTGCCTTTCCAAATCAAAAAGAGATTGTCTATGTATATTTAATTGACATTGATCTTGTGCCAGGATTGAATGACCTCCAGTGACCTTACGTAGAGGTCCTCCCCATGCCCAAGTACCTATTGGCATAGTTGGGGGTGAACAACGCTCCTATAGCTGTGTCCTTAATTTTATACATTTTTCCCATGAAGAACACATTACAGTTCAATACAATATCCACGAGGGCTACCAAAAAATAGAAACATAGAAGTTGACGGCAGATAAGGACAGCAAGGCCCATCCAGTCTGCCCATTTTTTCTACCTTATGAAAGTCCCACAGGCCTTTACTCTGTCAAAAGAACTATGTGATCACCAGTCATTTAAATGTTTTCATACAAAGCTTCTCTAATTGCTTCTGTTCTCTCTGTATGGGGAATATTGGTATAAAGTTCGGCAGCATCTGTTTTAACTAGATACCAATCCTCATGGATGTACAACATGCCCAAAATTTGTAGTACTGTATGTGGGTTGAGTCCTTAATGTCGGAGGCAAACTGTTGGGCCACAGATTTAATAAAGTATTTTTCTAAAGGTTCTGCCAATGATCTAATACATGCCACAACAGGCCTTCCTGGAGGATTCTGCATTTCCTTGCGGAACTTTAGGGGACAATAGTAGGTGGCCCGTGTTGGGAACTTGGTAGTCAGAACATTTTGGACTTCAGCACAGATTGTGCTTGCCAGCATTGCATCCTCAAGGAATACATTCACGTCCTTTATGTAAATTTCCATAGGATCTCTATTAATGGGTTGGTAGTAACCAGACTCTAATAACTGCCTTAACATTTCAGTTTCGTAAAGGTTCTTGTCCCGTAGAACAATTGAACCACCCTTATCAGCTAGTTTCAAGACTACATTACTGTTGTTTTCCAATGATTCCAATGCCAGCCTTTCTTCTCTTATACAGTTAGAAAATCACAATAATTTTCTTAAATCAAATTGGAGCTGTAAATATCTTACCACTGCTTTTTTCAGACACCAGCACAGTACTGAGAACCACTGGTGTAAGTGTCAGCATGAAATGTGAATCTTTTCAATATGGGTCTTGGTTCATTTATTTTTTTAGACCAGTCAAAGATTCCCCCATGTAAATAGTCTTGTCTATCTCTCTTGAATTTATTTTCCTTTTCTCTCTGCTAAGAGCTGGGAGTGTGATTTAAGGACACACTAAAGCCAGGAAGGGGCCCCAAGGGAGGGGGAGGGGCAGACAGCACTGGCAGAATTGAATATTATTAATATTTCAAACCACATTTTCACAGAAATAGAAAAACAGGTTATTAAAAAAGGCTTATTGTTTGTACCATCAGCTAACATTCAAGATTTTGAGACAATCGTGCATTTACACAAATTTACAAGAAAAGAACACCTAAAAGCACAGTTTTGAGAGGAAAGAAATATGTGACCAGATAAAAGACTGTGTATGAGCAGTTATACACAACAAGGCTGTGTTTCAATCGTGAGGTTTACACGGTAACAGAGGACCTCGAGAGCACAGCTCGAGAGATCTTCTGTTACCATGGAAACCTCATGATTGAAACACAGCCTTGTTGCGTATGGTTTCTCATGCACAATCTTTTATACTTGGTACTATACTTGGCATTGGGACAGAAGAAGGCTATAGCCCATCCAGTCTGTCTCCAGCCTTAGTGGGGCCACTTTGTTTGATCCTTGTTTAGCAGAAAATCATCTAGTCTATTTTTAAAAATATCAAGGGTGTCGGCAGACACCAGTTCCCTTGGTAGGCTGTTCCACAGCTTCACTGCCCTTTGAGTGAAGAAACTCCTTCCAGTATTCTTCTTGGAGAGTGTCAATTTGATATGCTGGCTGTGGCTTCTTAAATTGCTATATCTTACATTATATTCCAAATTAAGCCAATGCACTAATTCTTTATCCCCTGTAGTCTTAAACATCTGGAGCATATCCCCTCTTAGTCACCTCATCTGCAGGGTATATAGCCCTAAAACATGTAATCTGTTCTTGTAAGGTTTGTCTCTCAACCCCAAAATCATCTTGGTTGCCCTGTGCTGTATCTTCTCCAAGTTTGCTATATCCCTCCTTAAGTACGGACCCCACAATGGTGTGCAGTAATCAAGGTGTGGCCTAATGTAAGTTTTATACAGAGGTAGAACACAGCATCTATTTCTACTAACAAAGGCCCTTCTAATGCAGCCCAGAATCTTATTTGTTTTTTTTATGACTTCATCACAGCGTGAGCTAAAGTTGAGGCCATTATTTATTAATATGTCCAGGTCTCTTTCACTCTCCACCATTAGCAATATCATGCCATTTAATTTGTATTCATTATTATTATTATTATTATTATTAGCTTCTAGGTTCATAATTACTCACTTGTCTGTGTTGCTTGTCATACCATTCTTATGCGCCCACATCTCCATCATCTATAGATCCTTCATAAGTTCATCTGTCTGTTCCTTAGTACTTACTACTGCCCCAACTTAGTGTCATCAGCAAATTTCATTACCCAGTTCTTTATTTGGTTATTCATGTCGGCCACAAATAGTGAAAAACCCAGAACCGATCCTTGCGGCATCCCCTTTTGACATCTCCAGTTTCAGACAGGCTTCATCTCACCCTAATGCTTTGTGATCTCCCAATTAGCCAACCTGCTATCCATCTCAATAATTTCTTATCTATGCCTATGTCACAGAGTTTCCTCATACGTATGTGATGTGGCACCTTGTTGATGGCTTTCTGGAAGTCCAGATATATTACATCTATGGACAAGTTTAGTTCTAAGGCTTGGCTCACTTTCTCATAAAATACCAGGGTATTGGTTAGGCATGACCTGTTTTTTCTAAAGCCATGCTGGGAGATATCAGTTAGATTTTTGGTTTTTATATCCACCTCCAGTTTTTCTTTTATAATGGACTCCATAACCTTACCCAGTATTGATGTCAAGCTTATAGGCCTGTAGTTTGACATCTTTGCACTGTCCCCTTTTTTAGACAATATAACCACAGTTGCCATCCTCCATTTATCAGGCACATCACCTGTCATGATGGACATATTAAACAATGCTGTAATTCGGGCCATAAGCCATTTGCTTATTTCCTTAATTGGAGTGGGGGGGCCAGAGCTGAGGGAGATGGGCACCCCATCAGCACACAACAAATTGGGGGGGGCATTATGCCAATGGGGAGTGGCTCCCCCATTGGCAAATTGAACTGGGAAGGGAGGACTGAAGCCGATTGGGACTGGGCCCCCCCATTGGCAAAGAAAGACTGTTGGGAGGGCGCATGATGCCGAGGGGGATTGAGCACCCCCTTGGCACACAACAAATAGGGGGGCATTATGCCGACAGGGAGTGGGCTCCCCTGTCGGCAAATCAACTGGGTCGGGGCATGCCGATAGGGGGATTGACCACCCCCGTTGGCTTTCATGGGACTGTGAGGCAGCGGCAAGCCACCGCCATGTTTACAAAACATGTTACACTAGGCAAGGTACCGCCCTGCAATGACGGGTTGCTCCCTCATTGCAGCGGAATGACTGACGCTGCAATGATGAGGCAGCTCCACATTGCAGTGGCAAAATTGTTTCAACTTAGTCGCACTTTTGGAAACCAATGTCATCAGCACAGTGTGGCTGCATTGGTCCACTAGTGCCAAGCCCCCAAATGCAGTGCTGCCGTTGGCTGCCACAGTGCCACACTTCCACAACCCGCTTCTCGCCTAAGCTGCTGCATAATGTTTCTTGTGCATGCATGCAAGCAAACATAAAAATGGGTGAAAAACAGGTAAATGAGCTATTAGAAAGAGTAACTCCCCATAAAAATAAAAATATGCTATATAATGAATTTACAGCTTTAAGAGCTCTTTCAGGTTATGAAGATTTAATTTTTAAACCAGCAGATAAGAGGGAGGGGGGAACACTGTGGTGCGTGATAGACAGCATTATCAGGACATAGCAATGGGATTGCTCCAGGATGTTAATAGCTATACAAAAATTGCAAGCCAATCCCACTGACAAATTTAAAATGGAATTGCATTTGTTGTTACAGAAAGCAGTGGGGTTGGGGGAAATCAGCGAACAGGAATATAAGTATCTGTGGAATGAGCATCCTGTTATACCTAGTATGTACATATTACCTACGGCAGATAAGAAAATAGGGAACCCCCCCCAGAATGTCCCATTATTTCGAGCATTGGCTCCTTAACCGAGAGATTGGGTAAATTTGTAGATTTTTTTCTTCAGAGAAGAGTGACTGTATTGCAATCCCATATACAGGATATACTGATGTCATGAGAAAACTGGAGGAATTTAAATGGAAGGATGGTATGCAATGGCTGTGTGCGGATGTGGAACCCCTTTACACATGAATTAAGCACACCGATGGGGTGGAAGCATGCAGATACTTTTTAGAAAACAGCCCAGAGAGTGAGAGCATAACCACTGAATTTTTTCTGAACTCCTTAGATTTCATCCTTAAGCACAATTACTTTGAATTCAATGGTACATATGACGTTCAAACCTGCGGCACTGCTATGGGGCCTCTATGGCCCCGTCCTTTGCCAATCTGTTCCTGGGCAAGTAGGAGGTGACTTGTATTTTGAACTAACGGCTGAACCCATACTTGCCCAGCAACAGATTTTGGCAGCGTTTTATTGATGACATTCTGTTCATATGGCAGGGGGATACATCAGAGACAGAACAGTTCATCAATTGGATGAATGATAAAAATCTGCGATTTACATATAAATCAGATGCTACCACTGTAGATTTTTTGAATATTAGTCTAATTAAACCTGCAGTACAGAAAAGACACTGCTACCAATTCAGTTCTGAGGGCTGAAAGCACTCACCCCCACAGACTTATTAACTCTGTCCCTTATGGGCAATTCCTTCGTCTAAGGAGGAACTACTCAGAAGACAGTACATTGCTGAAACAGCAGAACTTAAGAGAAGGTTTATAGCTAGGGGTTACGACCAAGGTGTTCTCAATGAAGCTCTATCAAGAGCCCAGTTAAAACCTAGAAAAGAATTGCTAAGCAAAACTAAAAGTTGGGACAAGAGCAGTTCACCTATTACTTTTGTCACAGAGCAAAACAACTAGTTGGGCCAGATAGACAACATCATATACAGGATTTGGCCTATACTTCTTGGAGATAGGAATGTAGCAGAAGCGGTGGGTGATAGGCCTAGGATACCATTCAGTAGGGCACCTAACATCAAGGATAAACTGGTACATAGCAGGCTTCGCCCTGAGGAACAGAAACAGGGATCTACTTGGCTACCTAACAGACCGATTGGTTACTTTAACTGTCTTAAATGTAATGTCTGCACTCACTGCAACACAGGTAGTAGATTTAAACACCCAGCTAACCCCATGAAAGAATTTGAGGTGAAGCAATTTACATCTGTAATACCACATTTGGGTTTACATTTTGTGGTGCCCGTGCAATAAGGTGTACATTGGCAGGACAACCAGGTTTCTTAAGACCAGGATGCAGGAGCATGTCAGGAACATTTTAAATGCAAAAATAGATACCCCAGTAGGCCTTCATTTCGCTATGTACCACAACTCCTCACCAAATGGACTTAGATATATGGGGATAGAGTGGGTGCCACCAATGAAATATGGAGGTGACAGGGTGAATCTGCTTTTAATGAAGGAAAGCGAGTGGATTTTCAGATTGAAAAGTGTAAAACCAGATGGTCTTAATGATCAATGGGACCTAATGTCATTCCTAAAGAAGAAAAAATGAAAAATGAAATTGTTTGGTAAAATATCTTGGGTTGACCTTCTGCACCTTTTGGTGACCTCCCATGCATTGTAAATTGTTTAAAATCTTATTATAGTTTTGTACATTTGATATTTAGTACTGACAGGTGATAGTTCAATCTGAAAATTTTTCTAAGAAAATGTTCTCTAAGTATTTAGATCAGACTTGACCTTTTACATTGATAGTGACCTCCTGTTGATTTAATTTCTCTTTTGCTCTTTTTACAGGAGATTTTCTCTGCCTGTCGCACCCTTTCTCCCTTGCATCTTTTTGCTAGTATAAACGATTGGTAGATCCCAGTTACTGACAAAAAAGCCATGATTTCATGAAAATAGGGTGATCACTGTTCTGCTGTGCATTTCATTTCTTCATCCTGCCAGTTGTGTCTTATTACAGCCATGTCATCTAGACCATAGCTAACTGAGTAGAACCAGAAAGTATACACATGCATTTAGGTCTTAAAATGTAACTGTTTGATTGAAATTTTTGTATTAAGATTTGCCATTACATGTTTTATATGTAATTGTTTTTCTTTGCCATTTTGTATTTCTTGTTTTGTTCATTAACTACAGGTGACGGTAATTAATTATGGCTATTTAAATTGTGCTGTAACCTTTGTAGCCACACCCCCTGACAAAGGCTAACACCGAAGCACTGGGGTCTAGGTTGAGAACCCAGGTCGAAATAAATTGCATTTTGCTGAAATTGCTCTTTGAAACTGGTTTTGGAGCCTTTGAGTGCTGTGTGTGTGGACTTTTGCTTAAAGTGTGGGTTTGCTACCCTTCACGCAGCACCAGCCCTATCACTGGATTCACAGCAGCTGTCTTCGAACTTTCACCAAGGAAGAAAGGGACCTGGAGATTATCAATTCTGATGACCTAAAGGTGTCTAAGCAGAGTAAAAAAACTGCAGGAAGGGCCAATGGCATGCTGGGGTGCATAGGCAGAGGTATCACTAGCAGAAGGTGGGAGGTGGGGATGCCATTGTACAAAACGCTAGTGAGGCCTCACCTAGAGTACTGTGTGCAGTTCTGGAGGCAGCACCTTCGGAAGGACATTGACAGTTTGGACGTGGTCCAGAGAAGGGTGACTAAGATGGTACAGGGCTTGTACCAGAAAACACATGAGAAGAGACTAAAGGACCTCAATATGTACTCGCTAGAGGAGAGAAGGGATCGGGGGGACATAATAGAAACATTCAAGTACCTTAAGAGCATTAACAAGGTGCAGGGGGGAGACATTTTCCAATATAAGAGATGTACTAGAATGAGGGGGCATGATATGAAATTGGAAGGTGGCAGGCTGAGGGGAAATGTGAGGAAGTTTTTCTTCACAGAGAGGGTGGAAGACACATGGAATAGACTGCCTCAGGAGGTGGTGGGGATGAGCACAGTGTAGGGTTTTAAACATGCATGGGACAGGCATAATGATACCACAGAGGTGGGAAGGAGGTGTGAAAAGCCATTGACTAGGTAGGGTCAGAGGCCACAAACTAGTGTAGGGCTTGTGGGCAGACTGGATGGGTTTGGTGGTCTTTATCTGCTGACAATTTCTATGTTTCTGTGTAATTCCATTGAATTCATTTTTATTTGATCGCCAGGTGGGTACACTAGGCCACATGACCCATTAACAGGCACGACCCACAAACATAAAACACAATATATACAAATACAGACATAAGATAATCCTATTTGTGCAATGTGTAGCCCAAAAACAACACAGATAAATCATTTATGTCACCCCAAAAAGTGAGATAAATGGAAACTATTAGAATAACCATGTTATACTCAAATTTTCCCCGTCATCTCACTTAGAACCTTCCCGTCAATTAAAGTATTTGCTGAACTATATTCAGATTAGCCAACAGCAGCTGAGCTCACTCTTGCCTTCACTTTCATTTCATCCCTAACTGTACGCAGCAGCGCATACTTCTCTCCCCATCCCCTGCACCATTAAAGCCTCTGTGGCGTCCAGACCATAAGCATCCCCCATATAACAACAGTCTCCTCCTAAATAGTCTTTGTATTTCTTTTCAGTGAAATGGTTATTTCTGTTTTCTTTTTTGTCTTTTAAACTCACTGACTCTGTAGGTGTCCCTGTATCTCCAGCGCTCTGCTGCCCTCCTGCACTGCCTTCAGGAACTCACAGCTGTATGAGGTACTCTCTCCTATTGGCAGCTGTACACCAGACATATGAGAAGAAAAAGCATTAACCAGTGTGTTAAATTCAGGGTGCCATGATCTCCACTGTGCTTGCTTACACCTGCTGAGGTCTCCATAGAAGTGTTGCTTGCTTATAGCTGGCAACATTTATTTTGAACTAAATTCAAACACGTTGCTCACTCACCTATTAGTTGCTACATCCCAGAGTCAGTAGAGCGTCATGACAACTATGCTCAGAGGCAGCAGAAAGAAAAATAAACGCAAACTATTACACATAGCTTTTTCAGAAATTAGCCAAATAATGGGGGTAGCAGTGTAACCTAGAGGTTAAAGCAATGAGTTGCAAATGGGTTTGATCTATTCAGCAGACCTGGGTTTGATTCCCTCAACGTCTGCTTGCGTACTGTGTGACCCTGAGCAAGTCACTTAATCTCCCCAGTGCTCCTGGGTCGCCTCTGAAAACAGGCACTTGTGACTAATGGGCCTTACCTAGTTCCACAATAATAATTAAAATAAAATGCTGTGTGACTCTGAGCAAGTCAATTAACAGCACCAGTGCTCCTGGGTCGCACCTGTAAATGGGCATTGTGATCCAGTTTGCTTTACTCGGTTATTAAAAAGTATCAAAATCAATCAGTCAATCCATCAGTCAATAAAAAACATGCTACAAAATGTTCTGACACATTGCATAAATGAAATACGCAACCGGGATCTTTGCAGATAACTGGTTTATCTGCACTCGAGCTATTTGACCTCAGACACCTCCCTCGTGGCTTATACCACTCATGAGGCTACCTGAAGTCAGACAGCCCTCATGCAAATAAACCGTTTATCTGTAAGGTCCCCATTGCATATCTCCTATGTACAAAATACAATAAAAATATGCAACCTAAAATTATTTACAAGTAAGTGCAAACCGCTGACTCAAATAACTTTTAATATGTCCCTTAAAAGTTGTAATTATACTAGAGTTCGTAATGTTTTATTTATTTATTTATTGAAATGTTTCACCAGGAAGGCACACTGAGCAACAAGTCGCCTATCTACCGGTGCAACCTGGGGGGAAGGGGTACAGTTGGAATGAGACATTAAACATTTAAGTTACAAGATCAACATTAACATACAGTTGTAAGGCAGGTGTTATAAACAGTGTTGCAACAGTGTTGCGCATAACATATAGAAAGAGTGGACAATAATAAGTGCTGGGTTAATAAGTAAACAACTGCTTACGTGAAGGAAAAGGGGGAAGGGGAGGGAGGGGTGCGGTGGGGGGGAAGAGTTATGACCCTGGAGACCCCCTCAGGATGCCAGGAACCCTGCAAGGGGACTGGGAGGACCAGAGAGAAGGGGATTAGGCAGTGTCCCAGAGTGACCTCTTTAGGATGGTGGGGGAAGGGAGTAGATGAGATATACAAGCCCCTTGGGGGTAGGAGAGGGACCCATGGAGAGCATTCGGGGTCCTTTACATTCTGTGAGAGATCAAAGAAGGCCAGTAAGGGGGAGCAATTTTGGGGACAGGGAGGAGGGATAGAGATTTGGGGGTTGGGTGTGTACAGGGTAAAATGAAGGTGAGGGTAGAGTGGTAGGGTTTGACCGGGGCTTACAGGAGGGAATTAGGGAGGGACATGGCAGAAGCAGTTAGGTGCAAGGTATTTATTGAGGGCAGAGCTGATGGAGTAGGCGGAGGATGAGTGCTAAATTTGAGGGGGGAGGGAATTCCAAATTTCTGGGAGGCAGTGAGAGTAACCGGATTGGCCGATTTGGGTGGATCTATGGGGATAACCAGTGTACGGGAGTTGATTGATCTAAGGGAATGGGAGGGTGGGGAAGTTGTTATAAAGGAGGAGGTGAGGTAGGAAGGAAGCTCACCCAATGAGTGCTTGGAGGTGAATTTAGCACAGTGGGAGAGTCACCTGTTTGTAAGAGGGGGGAAGGATAGGGCATGATAAAGATCACAGTGATGGGTGCAAGGGGGGGCAACCAGGGCAAAGCGGTAGAAGGAATTGAGGAGGGTGTCCAGTCTGGCCAGGGAGGACTTAGTGGCAGCACCATAGACTATGTCACAGTAGTCGAAAATGGGTAGTATCATCTTCTGAATAAATTCACCCCTAGCCGTAGGTGGGATGCAACTATGGTTCCTGAACAGGGCACCAAGCTTGGGGCACAGTTTTTTCTGGATGGCGTCAATATGTCTAGAGAAGTTTAGGTGTTTGTCCAACCAAACACCTAAGTACCTGAAGGAGGATGTGTCCTCAAGTAAAGTCCCATCAAGAGTGTGAAAAGTGGGTAGGGAGGGAAGCCTAGAGAGTCTCTGCCTTGTGCCAAAGGTCATGGAGACAGTCTTCTTGGCGCTGAGAAAAAGTTGATGGTTAGCAAACCAGAGCTGAACCTTGTTAGAGTCTTGCTGTTAGCTGGTTGTAACCTCATCAGGACAGGAGCCAGATGCATAAAGGACTGTATCATCGGCATACATATGTATAGCGGGGGATGGGGAGCAAACAGAGGGAAGGTCGTTTAAGAAGATGGAGAATAGGAGGGGCCCTAATACCAAGCCCAGAGACACTCCAGTGCTAATCAGGAGGGAAGGGGAAGTGGTGTCCAAGATCTTAACTGATTGGGTTCTGCCAATAAGGCAGGCCTTGAACCAGTTTGTGGCAGAGGGAGATAGGTCAGCTGCTGGGAGTGAGTCAAGGAGAAGGGAGTGAGAGACGGTGTTGAAGGCCTTGGCCAGGTCGACAAAAATGGCAGAGGTAATCTGACGATTGTCCATCCCGGTTAGGATGGAATCTGTGAGCTGTAGGAGAGAGGTGGTGGGTGAGTGTTTTTTCCTGAAACCAGACTGGAAAGGGGTGAAAAAGGAGGTGTCAGATAGAAAAGAGGTGAGTTGGGAGAAGACAATGTTCAAAGATAGGTGATTCCACACATAAGGGGCTTGGTAAGAAAATGCTTGCTGTCCAATTTTTGATTTGTACAAGGACAAACCAATGATTTGATCTTAGAGCACAATAATTTTTTGTATTAACAGCAGTTCATTAAGTGGACTGTCTTTCTCCTTTTTGATACTTTTAAATATTAAATATCCCAGGCTAAGTACATCTTTCCCTTGTAAAGAGAGCCACTGAAGTTTTGTATACTTACTGTAATGGTGTCCAGATCCATTTGTCCTAAGGGCAAATCTGCAAATTGCACCCCAAACTATATTTCTGTAATTTAGAATGGGAAATAGACTGCTCTGAACAATCACTTTACAGGTTTTATCAGCTAACAGGACTGATATTTAGTACAAGGACCCCAGCGGTATGAGAAAATTGTTCAATATCTTCACGCCAGTGATTGTACACTGAATCGGCCAGAAGGAGGTGAAAAACATGATAAGCTTAATGAGTTTCAAGGCTCACGTGGGTAAACAAATTTCAGGAGGGAAGTATCTTTCAGAAGAAAAGGTTCTCAAGAACAAAGGGACATGATATGAAGCTGGAGGGGGTAGAGTCAGGAGAAATGTGAGGAAGTACAGTATTTCTTCACAGAAAGAGTGGTGGATTCCTGGAACAGCTTTCCAGTGGAGATGGTGGGGTGAAAACAGTGGTGGAATTCAAGAATGCATGGGATAAACACAAGGGAATCATAGTGGAAAGGAGGGGGG
This sequence comes from Neoceratodus forsteri, assembly GCA_016271365.2. Lineage (NCBI taxonomy): Eukaryota > Metazoa > Chordata > Ceratodontiformes > Ceratodontidae > Neoceratodus > Neoceratodus forsteri. Next base: position 455,584,268 of record CM057453.1, on the reverse strand, counting down.
AGAAAGAGCTGTAGATTGGATACGGTCTGTGGTAATAGTGTAGGTAGGGAGGAATGGGCAGACTGGATGGGCCAACTGGTTCTTATCTGCTATGAAATTCTGTGTTTCCATGGGTGGTGATTCGGGGGGGCATGGGGGGCGTTGCCCCTCCAAATTAATTTATTTTCACATCCACTTTTTTTATTAGTTCTAACTTCCAGCACTGGTGCACTCTGCCTTTTAGTTGCTTACTTGCTTGCCCAACCAGCCAGGCTGGCTTGCGTGGAAGTTGGAACGTCGGCGACGTTGCATGCACAACAGCACAGCAAAGTGGCAGGCAGCTGTATGGGAGGGGAGGTCAGATCATGGCCAGAGTGAGACTGATTGGTGTGAGTGGGAGCCCCAGCCAGCATGTCCTGATGTTAACCACATGATCGGTTCAGGGCTCCCACTTGCACATCACATGACACGACGGGTCGATCGATTGATGGGGAGGGTAGTTTCAAGTTTTTCCTCCAGGCTCCTCCAGGGTGGGCCGTGCCAGTCAGTGTTCGGTGCTGTGTGGTAGGCCAGTGGTGTGGCGGTGGGCATGAAGAGAGACAAGAGAGAAGATGGTGGAGAGCCATTTGGTGGCAGGGCACACTTGACAGGCAGGCTGGCAGCAGGTGGGGCAGAAGGGACACAGCCACAATTCAGCCAGTGATCAGCTAAGTCTGTAAGTACTGCCGCTTTCTTGTACTCTTCATCACTGCCAGCATGATGTTCAGTGCACCATCATTAGAGAGTCACAGAGCTGTGTGGTTGTGTCTGTGTTCTCTGTGGAGCAGCAGCGGGAAGCGGGAGTCATAGACTTCAGAGTCTAATATCACTCTCTCTTACTCTGTTGTAAAAAAATAACACTGACTGACTTACTGAATTAAAAAAAACTAAAAAGAAAAGATTAAGAAAGAAGATATATAAATTACTCCTCAGTCCCTGTGTGCAGCATCATTGTGGGGGGCCGGGGGGGAGGCCAGGGGGTTAGGGTAGCTGTCGGTGGTTGCTGCATTAGGAAGGATAGGAAACTGGATGGAAAGGAAATTGGAATGGAACTGTACTGTGCTGGTGGTTGCTTGCTTTAAAAGATTATTAAAAAAAGTCATTCTCTCTAGTCTCTTGTCTCACTCTCAGTAATTTTATTTTCTGACAGATGAGAGAGAGAGAAGAGACAGTGTGATGTGATTTTTTTTCTTCTTCTGTACTGTTGAATTGATTGCAATAGATAAGGAGAAATAAATATGAACAGACTGGTCAGTGACTAATTTTACTTACAGAAAGAAAAGATCTTTCTCCTCTCATTTGCTCTTATCACCAGATGTCTCTCTGAGAGTAGAGGAAATAAATCTACAGTGATGGTTAGGTTGCTTGCTTAAAATAAATCCAAGTTCTGTTCTTTCAGTCACTGTTCTCAGACATAATTTTATTTTTCGGAGAGACTGAGATGACTGTGACTGATGTGATGATGTGATGTGATTTATTTTCTAACCTTCTGGATGGTACCAACCAAAGTTGATATTGCAACAAGCAAATTGCAATTTAGTAATTAGAGAAATAATAAATGTGAATGTGAACAGACTTAGTTAGTTTTACAGAAATATCTTAGTCATCAGATGTCTCTTTGAGAGCGAGGAGAGGAAATCTCCCAAATCTAAATATATCTTTAGTATGGGGGGCAGATGCAGCCAGTTTGCTGGTTTCAGAAAAAGTTTACCTCTGTGTATCTTTGATTTATATGTAATCTCATCTCATCTGTAAACAGATTGCATTACAGTCAGGTCTATTGAGTTTGTCTCTCTGAGAGGAGAGGAAATATATCTCTCTAGTACAGGCAGCAGGGACTGGGCACTGGCAGACGCTGCCAGCTTGCTGGTTTAAAAAAAAGTTTGCCTCTGTGTATCTTTGATTTATAAGTAATCTCAGCAGTAAACAGGACTACTCAGGTCTGTTCACAGTCTGTCTCTCTGAGAAGAAATCTATATATCTCTCTAGTACGGGCAGCAGGGACTGGGCACTGGCAGACACTGCCAGCTTGCTGGTTTAACAGAGAGCAGATCATTATCCCTGGCTTCATGTAGTTTATCACACAACTAACCAGATAATTTTAATTTATTTAAAAAAATTACAGAAAAAATACCTCATAGTCCACTTCTTATATCTTTTCTAACCCATCCATTTTTGTCACAGCTACTACTGAGCTAAGAGCAGTCACGCTTAGCCATAGTGAGCTAACTTTGAATCACTGTTTAAACGGTTGAAGTTGAAGTTCATTCTCAGCCTATTATTGCAAGCTGTAACTTGGCCAGCTGAGTCAGCTAAAAATAAAAACTGATGATGGACATTCGCAAGTTTTTTAGAAAAACAACAAATTTTTCTGAATGGCCAGTGCCTGATCCACAGCAGCAGCAGCAAGATGTTACAACACCTCCAGGCCCATGCACAGCATTAGCTTCTTGTGAGCCCTTACTAGTTGCAGTATGTGTACAGCAAGTGGATCATCTCATATCTTCAGAGGTAACGACTATGAATAGGCCTTCCTCTTCTAGTACCACAGATACTACAGAAAGAGATGATTTGGCCAGGCCAACTGTCCCTATGGATCTTGGAGAGAAACGCAATGGGTCTAATCAACCACATTTGTCTGATTTTCCAAGGACAATGTTTGGGAAACACAACCGGTCATTTTCTATTTTCCATTACACAAAATTTCCTTGGATTGAATATTTGGTTCAACAAGATGCTGTATTCTGCTTTTCATGCCGTCACTTTCATACTGAGACAGGCTATGTAGAAAATTCATTTATCAAAAAAGGTGTGAGAGATTGGAAAAAACTCTCAGAAAAGCTGTGTAAACATACTGTTTTCCAAGTTCATGTGAAATGTATGGAAAAGTGGCAATGCTTCAAACTTAGTCAAGAAACTGGTTCAGTGGCTATGAAGCTTTCAGAAAGCCATAGAACTCTCGTTGAAAGAAACAATGATTATCCTGCAAAGGGTTGTGACATTGTCAATTTACTTTCGAAACTTGGTTTACCATTTCAAGGGCATGATGAGGGGAAAGAATCTAAAGTGAAAGGAAATTTCCTTGAGTTCTGTGATTTCTTTTCAAAATATGATGATTCTATCAAGAAAATGCAGGACAGTTATTTTAACTACACAAGCCCTGACTTTCAAAATAAAGTACTGCAGATTTGTGCAGAATTGGTTTGCAAATTAATTGTAGGGGCAGTGAGTAAGACTGTTTGTTTTTGCTGTACTTGCAGATGAGGCCAGGTCATTTAAGACAGAGCACCTTTCTTTTTGCATCATATGTGCAGAAAACCTGGAAGTTAAAGAGAGGTTTTTGTGCTTCATCAATTGCTCAGCTTCCAGACATGCAAATGGTATGTATAATGCCATAAAAAAAGCTTTAGAGAAAACTGGATTGCAGAATCTGCCAATAGTTGCACAGTTTTATGATGGTACATCCGTAATGTCAGGACATGTTACGGGAGTTCAGCAGCGGCTGAAAGAAGACTATCCATTAGCAATGTATGTACATTGTATGGCATGCAGGCTCAACCTTGCCCTTGTAGAATGCTATAAAGTCAATCGTACTGCTGTGGGTTCTTTCTTGTAATTGAGAAACTGTATTCAGCTTTTGCTGAGCCAACCAATCGTACTCAGGTTCACACTAAGGTTTGTAAGAGCTAGGGGGCTTTTGTGCCCATGATGCTCTTTAAAGACACTAATAATAACCATTACACAAAGGCAAGAAAAAATCCTGGACTCTGATTGGTCAGTCTTGGGCTGGACCCGTGCTGTTATCCCAGCACAACATCATGGGTCTAGTCTCAGCCTCACTGTGAACCTGTAGATGAGCTTGATATGCCTGAGCACCTCCTGAATTGTTTCTGCTTCTCTTAAAAGACAAAAATATTTTTCCACACAAAAACATCTTTAAAATGATTTTTTGTATTCTGTATAACAATGAGCCACTGTATAATAGCAATAATGCTCTCCAGGGTGTGTGTCGTTCAGGATAACGTCACGTCTCAGTTGTTGGATGCCCAACCACCTGAGGCGTGACGGTATCCCAGCACGACACACACCCTGTCGGGCATTATTGCTTAAATAAATTTACCGGATAGTATGTACTTATCAATGCAATATTTAAACATATGTTTGGAACTGCTAATAACAACATCCTTGGGCAAGGAGTTCCAAGGTTTTATTACACGTAGGGAGAAAACAAATTTCCTTGCCATCCGATTAAATGTTTTACCATATAATTGAAATGGATGGCCTCTTGTATTATATGGGTTCTGTCTGAACTCAAATCACAGCACAGTAATTAAGAAAGGGTCTTGCATAACATCGTACATAAACAGGAGATCACCCTGCACACGACGAACCGCTAGTGACATCAGATTCAGTGATGCAAGCCTAGATTCATGAGGGTCATCAAATAATCCCTTCATATGTTTAGTATATTTACGCTGGACCTTTTCAAGTAAATTAATGTCTGATTTCTTAAAGGGGCTCCATAGTTGGGAGGCATATTCCAAGTGGGGCCTAACATAGGCTCGAAACAGGGGCATCAAGACTCTCCTGTCCTTAGACTTGATATTACGCCTAATGGACCAGATCACTTTAGTAGATTTAGCGATAACCTTGTTGATCTGTATTGAGGAGAAAAAATCAGAAGATATACTTATTCCCAAATCCTTTCATTTGCTGAAATATTAAGTTTTTTGCCAGCCAGGTGATAAGTCGCTTGCTGGTTTAATGTACCCAAATGCATAAGCTTGCATTTTTCAGGATTTAATTGCTTGTCAAGTGTTTCTTGATATGCAGAAATCTTTGGGTCTAAAGTAGCGAGAGATAGTGCAGTTGAATGATACACGGTGGGCATGCAAGTGGAGAAGTGTGTTTGCGGTACAAATACAATACAGTGCTATCATGCAGTGCCTTCAACAACTTGGTGAACAGGGAGAAACGTGGTCTGTGGAAGCAATTGGTCTCTATCAGCACATGAGTGGTGTGCAGTTTATTGCTTGCTTAATTATCTTACAAGATATTCTGAAAGTAGTTTATATCGCTCACAAAGGACTTCAGTGCAGTGATATCACACTTGCAAAAGATTCTTACATAATAGAAAACATGAACGTGTACTTTGCAAAATACAGAACTGAAGAAGGCTGGAATGAAATGTGGAAAGAAATTACAGAATTCTGCAAAGAGCATAAGACTGCAGTGCCAGATGAAGATACAGAGCAAGCAGCAGGCAAAGCTCCAAAAAGAAGGGTTGCAAAAACCTCAGCACATCTTAAAGACTTCTTTGTACCAATCACTTTGTGTCAAAGAGAGGGTGCGCAACAAGAGGCTACAAGTGCAAGTGAACCTGAAAATTCCCGGTGGCATCACCAGTTATATTTACCTGTTTTGGATGCCATTATGGGTGAGTTAGGGAGGAGAGTCTCAAAAGAATCTATGGAAATTGCTGCAGCCTGTGATTCAGTGTTAAAGTGCAACAAAAATGGCATTCAGCCAGTCTTACAGCGGTATGCAGACCCACTAAACATAAATCCTCATCTTGCAGCTGCAGAAATGGAAATTTTTGCAAGTAGTGAATCTCCTATTACTTTCCAGAGGCTTCAAGAAGAAATATCTCAAACCATTACAAAGTAATCACTTAGCTCTCACTTTGCCTGTCGGGACAGCCACATCTGAATGAAACTTTTCTGCAATGAGATGGATTAGAAACTGGTTGCGTTCAGCCATGGGAGAAGAAAGATTTTCTTCAGTGGCTCTCCTTCACATAGAAGCTGATTTGACTGCAAAGCTGAACCCAGAGAACATTGTAGACGTTTATGCTAACTGAAGGGAAAGCACAATGCAATTACATTAAAGCATTTCTGTATTAACTTAAGACAATGCATGTATCTGCTAAACCACCAGTGAGAATAATACAGTCACATGCATTCTGTTCAGCAGGGGGTGTAGCCAGGAATTTTAAACTTGTACTCAAAACTGATGCACTGTTGCCCCCCCCATTTTGTAAACATAAACCAAAATATGTACTGCCATGCCACACCAACAATAGCCCCGGTTTGCTGTATCTGACTTCAGGTAATCAGTTTCTTCCTGTAATCTTCCTTCCTTTGTCTTTCTGCCTGCTTGGTAAGTTGTTCTTCTTTGTGTATTTGGCTGGTGGCATCAGTGCCCCATGGCGAACAACAAAGGCAAAAGGGCTCAGCATGACACAGGCACAATGTGACTTCCTTGATTTCCTCTTTTATTGCCCTTGCCTGATTTGTTGCCCCTGCCTGATTTTTTTCTACTGTACTCTTCTGAGTACAGTGCGTACGCCTGCCGACACCCCTGCTGTTCAGCCTTGCCCCTGCCCTGTCCCAACCCTGCCCCACCCCAGCACCACCTCCTGCCCCCAAATGTCAAAGGCAAGCTATGCCCATGTGTGTTTCTATGACTGTCCAGTAATAGACAATGTTTTGAAGACATGCAAGACAGTGTACCATCCACACCGCGAGAGTGTCTGTTGACGAAGAGTTGGCAGGCTACATATACTGTTGTTTGAGAGACACTGCCACAGTGAATCTGTAACAATGACACAACCTGTTCAACATCCACAGTGTTGAATGACTTGTCAGAGTGCTGTACGGATGCAGCGACTCCTAGTGTTGGCCTCTCTACTCATTGATCCGCCCCGCCGGAGTTGATTATCTTTAAGTCCAGGGTGGGGGGGGCAGAACCCTCCATGTGGGGGATGGGGGGGCTTCAGCCTAAATGTGCCCTGTGTTGTGGCGGTCAGTAGACACATTTGCTGGGCGATGTGATTGCCATCGGCAAATTAGTGTTGCTGTAAAGTCCGTCAACAACTTTGTTGTTGACAAGACTTGGTGGAACTGGCAATCTACAGAGGACAGCTGGGTTCCAGCAATTCATGCCCAACAAATTACAGTGTTATAGGATCAAGGTGTGGGTTCTATCAGATACCCATAATGATTTTGTTGGAGACTTTTAGGTGTATGTTGAAAAGATTGCCAGTACTGTTCAAAGACCTGACTAAGGATCTGCAGGACAAAATGCACCACAGACATTTTGATATTCATTTTACCTATGTACACCTGGCAACTGATCTTTTAAAAGCTGGAGTATACTCGTGTGACACAGTGTGTGCCAATATGATTGAATGGCTTAAATTCCTCAACAAACCAGCAATGAGAAAAAAGACCGGGGCCAGTATGGATTGTTGAAAAATGGATTACTTGTCACCAGTGCCTGGAAAGACAACAATCTTGTTTTTCAGTTGCCAGCATACCAGGTCCTGACATCCCCTGCAACGTCTGTGTCCAGGAGACAGAGAGCTAGGACTGCCATGTCTGTACCCTGTCCAGCAGTACTGCAGCAGCACAACACACATATGAATGGCATGGGCATTGCTGATTAGCTTTGCTGCCAGTAACTCAGCATCCAAAAATCCAGAAAGTGGTTGATCTACCTCTTTTGGTTTCTGTGGGACATGGCATTGGTGAATGCTTTTATTCTTTTCCTAGAGAGTCCCAACCATGTGCACTGTACCAAGATTGGCATGCTGATCCAGCACATGCAGCTTCAGTTTCATATGGTCCTGTTAGAACAGCTGATGTATGGGTACAACAGCAGGAACCAAAATGCATCAGTTGCTGACCTTGTCCAGGACCCTACTTGTGCTAGACCACATTACCCTATGAAAGGCAAAAAGGGGAGGTGCAGAAATTGTTCCCCGAAACAGTAGTGGGCTGAACCTTTGTATAAACTGTATACAACACTTGCAATGTTCACCTGTGTGTAGACTGCTTTCGGGAACATCACCATTATATGTGAACTGCCTTTTGGGATGCAACACCACACACATGTGTGGACTGATTGGACTAATGAAGGAGGAAGTAGAGAAAGAATTGCAGTTGTTTATTTAGTATGACTATATAGTACATTGTTTTTATTGTACCTGTTGCAGTGCTGTGTTTTTAAAAATACTTTGTTCTACTATATCATATAAATGTTGTTGCAAATAAATGTGTTTCAGTTTTTCAACTTTAGTGGTTTTCAAGGAGTTAATAAATCTGCCACACAGACAAAAGATGAAAGGATTTAACTTTGTTTTTTATTTACAGAACATAATTGTAAGTCGCACACATACTTATGACTAAAATACTGTGTACTGAACTCTTTTGGCAGGTTTATCATCTCTCCAATGAGCATCATCACATGACAGCATTGGAAAGGTGAAAAAAGGTTATTGTACTTATTTTTTAATTCTGTAATGACATAAAACTATTTAATTAGGGTGGGTTACAGGCATAGCAGTGCCACTACTGCTTGTGACACATGAGAACTGGTCTCTTGGAAAAGTTTGGAACACCAGAGGGCTGGCCTGGGGTGGAGGATTGAGGGTCCCAGTTACAGCTTTTCTCCTCCTTCTCCTCCTCTTGGGGGGGTATAGCTGCTGTTACTATATTGACTTCCATGGGGGCTGCAGGTAAGGGTGACTGTGAGAAGAGGCATGTGCCAGCATGCTGTGTGTACAGCAGGGCATGCAGCTATGTTGTGGTCACCACTGCACCACAGCTTCACACGGGGTGAGAGTAGAAAAATTGGCAACACCTGCCAGACGACATCCTGCTCTGCCTCCCGCAGCCACAGTACAACTGTTCTTGAATGGCACAGGGCAGATTTGGGACAACCTTAGCAAGAGTGACCAAATAGGAAGGGGGGGCACCACTGAGCAGAAGGTGGACCCTACAGGGAGGGGGGGTTAGCCTGAGGAGGAACATCCCCCAAGGGAGTGTTTTTGCACTTCAGAATATCAGACAGAAAGGTATCATGAACTTGTTTTGTCCTGTTTGTTTAAATAACATAATATCTCGTCTTATAATGTCCTTTCTTTACTAGAAGTGTTCTGTTAAAAATGGTGTATACAGTAAGGAGACTATGCTCTGTAAGTGTAGTCCTGAATGCTCGTTAGAACATGTAACTGATAGAGTAGTGGCCATGTAGGAGGTACAGTACAGATTTTTAGTTACCTATGGTAAATTTGGAATTTGCTAGGCTATTAGAAACAGATAAGGTGTACAGTATACATTTTGCATCACATCACTAGTGACTAGGATGTTACAGTAATGTGGTATGAGTATATAGATTTCTACCACATTTACTAAGCTACAATAGATGTCATGTAGAGTATGTCGGTATAAAGTTTGCCATTGCGTGGATTTTGGTATTTACACTGCATGTGTTATATAACGTGTCACTGCATGATATAGTGGTATACATTTACATTTTGTGGTGGGGTACAGGCACTTTTTTGAGTTTATTGACTGTAATATACTGTATATGTGGCCTGTGCAGGGAGACTCGGATACAGCATGTCTGTTCAGTAACCATCTCTATTTCAACTCAAAGATAGTGGTTAGACACCACTGGACATAGAAATAGAAAAACCCACTGGGCATGCCAGGAACTTACATACATACAGTAGGACTACAGTTATCTATATGCATTAACTACAGCCCTAATGGTGTTCCTTATACTTCCTACCATATATATCCATGCATATGCTACCATACATACCCATATATATACCACAATCCTCCCCTTAGACAGAAACTGGTCTAAAATACTTCAACAGTAACATTTCCTAACTTCCAGGCCGAAGCTGACTATTTGGTACCCAGAAACAAGTTCAGGGGATTATTGTGCCCCTAGGCTAGAACTTGTCACTAACTAAGTAACAGCATAAGTAAGAGTTCAGTTGCACAGAGGTACAGGTTCAGTACATGACTTAAAGGCCAAGCCTTTGTGGTGGCCTGCAGTGCCTCCTGGAATAGCGGCAGATTGGAACAACCACTGCTGGTAAGACAGGTGTTGCCTTATTATTTGGCACTGGGCCCGTTGGAACTTCATGTGCAGGAGCAAAGTCCTCTGTGTCACTGTCCTCATCTGGAGTGATGCCACATTTGCAGGAACCTCAGAATGCAGCAGGTGATCCACATGTATGTGAACAAGTTGATGACCCACGCAAACTGCATACGTCAAAGGTCCACGTGTTTCTATCACCACCCCAGGAATCCAAGAAATCTTGATATGTCCACAGTGGTATGCATCTCCCATGGCGAAACCCCTACAGTGACATACGTCACTGCTGACAACAGCAACACTTGCTCTAAGAGTTGCGCCCGGGACCCGGCAACACTTGCCCCCATCCTGCACCCCCTCTCTGAACCAACTCTGACTCAGAGTTGGTATCCTTAGTAATGGGGGGTGAAGGGGGTATAGCCCCTCACTTGGGGGTGTGGGGGGGGGAAAGACCCCAAAGAAAAAACAGACCTGGCTGTGCATGGCTCCCTGCCAACTGCAAGTCACAGTCGACAGGAAGCCTGGCACTGCAATGCCAGTCAACGAGTTTGTTGTTGACTCGGCATTGTAAATCCGTCTACAGTCTCAAACCATCAACACCCGCAAAGGACTTTACCAGTATTATCACTTGGCATATGGAGTTTCCACAGCACCAGCAATTTTCCAGAACACAATGAACCAGATACTGCATGGACTGGACCATGTAATATGCTTCATGGACGATATCTTGGTAACAGCACCCACAGTGGAAGAGCAGCTGGCAATCCTCGAACAAGTTCTGGCCAGACTGCAGTGGTATTGACTGAGAATAAAACTAGCCAAATGCTAATTTCTGCAAAATTCTGTTGAGTACCTAGGTTACTGGATCAATGCCTATGGCCTACACCCAACAGAGAGCAAGGTGGATGCTATAGTCAAGGCATCTGCACCAACAAATGTGGCAGAGTTAAGATCATTCTTAGGACTCCTGAACTACTATGGACGGGCCCATCTGTCCATATTGTTGCAACCACTTCATGACTTTCTACAGAAAGAAGCTCAATGGAATTGGTCACCACAGTGTGAGGAAGCATTCCAGGCTTGCAAGAAACATCTTCTAAGCAGCAAATGGTTAGCACACTATATCCCCACCAAATCTCTGAGACTGGCATGCAATTCGTCACTATATGAAGTGGGGATCATCATCTCTCATGTGCTACCTTCTGAGGAGGAACACCGAATCATGTTTGCTTCCAGGACCTTGTCCTCAAGCAAAAGAAACTATACTCAGATCAAGAAAGAAGCCTTGAGCATAATTTTCGGTGTCAAGAAGTTCCATAAGTGCTTGTATGGACAGAAATCCACTCTGCTAACAGATCACAAGCCTTTACTGGCAATTCTGGTGCTGAAGGCTGCAATACCAACTCTTGCAGCACTCAGGATGCAGTGATGGGTCCTGATTTTATTGGCATATGACTATGACATCAAATACAGACATTCTGAATATCATGCAAATGTGGATGCATTATCAAGACTGCCATGCAAAGATGCTACAGAGAAGGAAGGCAGTATTCCATCTTTTACATCTCGAAGAATTACCCATTGCTTCACAGGATGTTGCAGCAGAGACACGACAAGATCCTGTCCTCTTAACAGTCCTAGATTTCACCCTAAATGGTTGGTCCAACTTCACGAGAGAACGGACTCTCCGCCCTTTCTTAGACAAGAAGGATCACTTGTCCACAGAGCAAGGCTGTGTTCTGTGGGGAGTTCGAGTTGTGATACCTCCAAAGTTCCAAAACAGATCACTTTCTGACCTACGTGACAAAATTAAGGACAAGTGTCCTAGAACAAGTGAGACATGTCAGGATAGGAACTCCAGAAAATGCCTTGGCAATGCATGTGAAGAATAAAGGGCCAGGACATTCTTTTAACTTTATGAGTATAGAGAAAGTGACAATGGGCCCCAGAGGGGGCGATTTGTATAATATGTTGCTTTGCAGAGAATCATTTTGTCAACATAGACTAAGGGCTGGGACTTCTCCAGTGCTTAACGAACATTTTCAATTAGCCCCACTCTTTCATACAAATTGAATCAATATGGTGATATAGTACTTATGATAATAATGCATCAGGTCATATAGATATGATGTTTGTGGAACTTTGATATATATTTTTTGTGATTAACGTATATTTTCTCTTTTAGCAATATGGAAACAGTTATGCTGTGCAATATTTATTAGATGTACGATATCACATATTATCTATATGGATATTCATGGGGTTTGGGATGTTGGGGGGGGTGGATGCCTTGTGTATGGAATCCGGAGTGTGTATGCTTGTTTAGTTATATTAACACTTATTGTTTTCATTGCATATAGGGTTCAGGAAGGACTTTTAAAATATGTCTACTTAGCTGCCTCACATTTTTGAAAGCTATTGTGGAGTGGGTTGTGTATATACAATTGTATTTATATGTGCTTTTCTACAGTAAAGATTTAGATTGGTCATTATGGTTATGTGTATATAAAAGATGTCCACAAGAGGGGACTGGTGTCTTGAAAAAGCGCTAGTGCAGAGTGAAATGTTGATGTCATGTACTGTAGGACGCTACTACACTTTTAACTTAATAAATTATTTTTTTAATGTTCCCTAGCATTGGGATACGTGTCTGGTTAAAGGACGTCGAGCTGTGCACTTTCTTCTTTTATAAAAGGTTGCTTTCTTTTGCATGGCTTTGTCTTTCAGAACTTGAGCTGCCATTCTGACTTTGACCTACATGACAGTCATCCTGGAATCGCTCAAATGAAAGCTTTGGCCAGAGGATACCTCTGGTGGGCAGGACTTGATCAAGATATTCAACATTTTGTCAACCAATGTGGGCCATGTGCGGCTGTCCTCAACCAACCTTTAACCGCACCCCTGCATCCTTGGTCCTGAGCTACCACACCATAGGAGTGCATCCATGCCGACTATGCTGAATTGACAAGCATTTCTTAGCAGTAATTGACATCCACTCCAAATGGCTGGAAATGTTGCCCACACAAGTCACGACTACTGAAAAGACTGTAAACCTCTGAGACAACCTTTGCATCTTATGGCCTATCACGGAAGTCAGTGTCAGCCAATGGTTCCCAATTTTTGTCCCATGATTTCAAACTAATCTTAAAGCAGAATGGCGTCTGACATATTTTGTCTCCACCTTACCATACAGCATCCAATGGTGCAGCCAGATGAGCTGTACAGACATTCAAAAATGCTTGGAATAAACTAGAGTCACAGTAAGTATCTACAGCTCAAAGGTTGGCTCATTTCCTGTTCATTTACAGAAACATACCTTACACAGTCACCGAGTGAACACCTGCTAAACTGTTCCTAAGACGTCAACCTCGTACCCATTTGTCATTGCTCAAACCGGACTTGGCAGATACTGTCATAAAACATCAACTACAACAGCAAAAGGGTCACAACACATCAGTCAAGCCAGTATGAATTTTCCATCCTGGGGAGAGGGTGATGGTTCGAGACTGTAAACATCCCAAGATTTCTTGGATTCCTAGGGTGGATGCACTTGGATCTTCACCTTGAAATCCTGGATCATGTTGTAACTGTCCTAGTGTAGTGTACACATGGATATGTATGGTAGTATATACATGGATATACTACATTGACCTAGGGTAGGCTGTCGGGGTTTAACTGTGTTGACCTGTGCTTAGAATCTGACGTGTCACTCTGGGTCACATGGGCGCAGTACCCCAAGGGACCTGGGAGTGGGCTATCAGAAGAGCTTTGTGGGTGAGGACCTTGAGGCTTAGGGAGCTCCCACTTTTCTTTTCTTTTATGTGCAATGCACTACTAGTGTAGTGACCAGCCATAGTCCCCTTTGAGGGCTGACTGGTCGAAGGGTGTCCAACCCTCTGCCAGATGGGCCTCTGGATGGAAGGTTACATACAGTACTTGATGCCTCGGTACTCACCAAGGGCATCAAGCCTCAAAAGGAGGGTGCATGTAGCCCCCCTCAGGATCTATGTATCTTTAAGAGAGTCTATAAACCTCTGGGCATGCCATTCTCTATGCCCCTGGAGGACTGGGTCAGTTGCTCTGACTTGGCATTCCACGGGTGAGGAGTCGGCAGCTTGAGCTTAAGGGCACAGGCTGGTGGTTGTCAGCTAGTGGGAGGTGTACTTCAGGCACACAGTGCCTACTCCCATGTTCTGAAAGTCTATAGAACCTATATCGAGAAAAAGTACTGACTCATGGTGGCTGTCGTTGGTACTAAATGCTGTGATCAAAGGGACTGAGGTCTCAGAGAAAGCCTGCTGTGGGACAGATAAAAGTAACCCCCAAGGTGAAAGTGGGAATTTAGAGCCCAAAGTAGTTCAAGTAAAGGAGCTCTGTGAGCAGACAGATTTGTCTACAGTAGCTATGGTTCAAAATTGTAAATAGTGCTGCAGCTCAGAAGTACTTGGACTTAGCTCACCTCTCAATTTTGGAGGATCCCAGTTTATTTGTTACTCCCAGTTTGGACATTTGTATCTCTTCTATGCCAGGTTCTGCTAAACCACTTCCTTTGCAGCTTTGATTGCCAAGCCTTGTGCCAGAGGAGCCTCGGAGGTCAAGCCTCAGCCTGGGATGTCAAGTAAGTGTTCATTGGTGGTGTGTGTGGGTCCCCTACTTGAAAACGCTTTTGCTATCTAAATACCTCTAGACCAGGGAGGAGGGTTTACATGTAGCTTCCCATAGCTCGGTGTGTATAAAATTCTGGTTACACACACACACTTGTGTTTTATTCTTTATTTATCATGTCACTTTTTCATCTTTCAGTAAATTATTCTTTGGTGTATAAGAAATTATGTCACTCCTAAACATGCAGCTGACACAATTGTAACTCCAACTGGGCTGAGAACAGGTTTCACAGGTCACAATTAATGACAATTTTTTTTTAACTTAAATATTTTTATTAGAGGGATAGGTCATACATAGAGACAAGTTATTCAGTTTTAGACTGGTTACAATCCATATTAGCATCTTATCAGCAGTTACATAGTCCATGTGTTAATTTCTATTCTTTTCTTTTTACAGGTATCAAAAGAAAATAACTTACAATCAGCATGAACTTTGTATTGTCATTGGACGATCATCAATTAATCTGTTCTGTAGTCTCAATTGATCTCTATGTTGTATTATATCGGATTTCCGTCATTGACTCAATTTTTTAGACATAAAAAGAAGGAAGACACTTAACAAATAAAACCTAGAAAAATAATAAAAATATAAAAAACAGTGAACTTTGTGTCCGTCTGTTACATCTTATAACTTAATTACCAGTAGAACTTGCTGTGGGGTTGTGAACCCCTCGCTCCCCTCTGCCAGTGCATCAATTCAATTTTTGGGCTAACACTGATAATCCCTCAGTCTCTTCTAAATGTGTAAAGAAGGGATGCCACCAAAAATTGTATTTTTCCACTGCTATCCACAACTTGGCAGTAGTGGCCTCCATGTCTCTAATTGATTTAATATTAGTGAGCCACTGAGTGGTTGTTAGTTGATTTTGTGAAAGCCAGTTTTGTGTAATCACTTTACTGGCTACCACTGTCAATATCAGAAACAAATATTCCCTCCCCTTGGATTTAATTTCTGGTGGAGTACAGGCGAGAACCAGGTGGTGAAACTCCAAGGTCTGGACCAGATTCAGTATTCTCTGAATCTCCCTCCCTACCTGAGACCAGAAGAACTGGATTTTAGGGCAAGCCCAGAAAGTATGAAAGTGGTTACCCATTTGCCCACAATCCCTCCAGCATCTATCCGTGGGATATTTGGAATAGTGCTGTGAGATGGTGGGAGTAATAAAGAACCATACTGAAACTTTCTATCAAAATTCCCTCCAAACTATCGAGTTTGTTGTTTTACACTGATTGGCCCAAATCCTAGTCCACTCTTCACCCAAAATGTCTCACCCACACTCCTCTGTCCAACTGTTTTGTATCTGCTCGATAGCCACTTGGATAGCTCATCATCCAATTTCAGGTCAAACAGGGATACCAGATGTTTCAGGTCCCCTGCCTGGGCCCTGCTCCAGACCAGAGATATCCCCTCCTCCAACTGCACTCCCACATAGAGGATACCCACCACCTGGCTAATATAATGTCTGAGCTGTAAATATTTATAAAAATCTGTGTGGAGGAGGTTAAAATCCTGTTGTAGAGTTCTGAAAGCCTTGACCTGTCCATCCCCCAGAAACTGTGGTAAAAATTGTAGACTCTGATTTCTCCATCTGAGTAGGACTTGGTCCTTTTGGACTGTTGGGAATTTGGGCAAGTAATGCAGTTGAATATACGGCCAGACATAATTAGTTTTTTCCCAGACCTCTGTTATTTTCAACCAGATTAATAATGTATGCCTGATCCATCTATTTTTAATGGCGTTGAGTGTGCCTGGCAAAATGATCCACGGTAACACCTTCAAGGGAGTGCCCATATGTTCACTTTCATCCAGCATACACCATTGTATGTGCTGAGGGCTGGTCACTGTCTTAAGCAAGGGGACAATCTGCGCTGCCCAATAATACCATTGTATGTCTGGGAGGCTCAAGCCACCACTATTTTTATATTTCTGCAATACCAGACTGTGTATTCTGGATTTCCGGTTTGCCCAGATGAAGTTTGTAATTTTTTGCTGTGTTTGGCTTAAATCAAACTTAGGAATGTGAAGTGGTAGTGATGCAAAAAGGAAAAGGAACCTTGGTAAGACATTCATTTTTATAGTCTGGATTCTGTTAAGAAATGACAGGAGTAGGCTGTGCCGTCTGTCCTTATCTGTGTATATCTATTGAAGAAGGGGACTATAATTATATTTGTATAGATTGCTTAAGTGTTTTGGGATCCATATGCCTAAATAACAGACTTTATCCTTAACCCACTTAAAGGGGAAGTTGGTCTTAACTGTTGGGTTTAAGTTCCCTTTTATCAATAACGCCTCTGACTTTTCTAAGTTGATTTTAAATCCTGAAATGGACCCGTAGTTCTTAAACATCTGTAACAGGTTAGGAATGGTGAGTATGGGTTTCTCTATGAAAAGTAGGATATCGTCTGCATACATTGAGACTTTGCAGCAACTGGGGCCCATCTGAATGCCCTGCATGTCCGGGGATTGTCGCAGGGCAATGGCCAACAGCTCTAGTCTCAGCGCAAAAAGTAGGGGTAACGGAGGGTAACCTTGTCGTGTTTCTCTTTCAAGCTTTATTTCTTTAGAAGTGGTACCATTCACCCATATCTTGGCTGTAGGATTACTGTAACACAGAAAAATCCATTGTATAAATTTGTCTCCCAATCCCATTTTTTCTAGGACTACCCGAAGGTAGTCCCAAATTAAACGGTCAAATGTTTTTTCAGCATCAAGAAAAAGGGCAAGTTGTGCGGTCATTGTGAGGGGGCTATATGCTAGGACATTCAGCAGTTTGTGAATATTATCCGCTAAATGTCTGTTCGGTATGAAACCTGTTTGATCTGGGTGTACCAAAAGCTCAATTAATTTTTGTAATCTGTTGGATAGAATTTTGGATACAATTTTTAAATCTTGATTTAATAATGAAATAGGTCTGTAGGCCTCACATTTGTCTAGGGGTTTGCCAGGTTTGGGGATGACACTAATTAGAGCTGCTTTCCAGGAGTTAGGTAAGCACTCTTTGGTTGGACAATTGTTAAATACAGAGGTTAGGATGGGGGCCAATGTATTTTTAAACTGTTTGTAGAATTAAGGGGGAAAGTTGTCAGGGCCCGGGGATTTACCAGTGGGG
Source organism: Neoceratodus forsteri (assembly GCA_016271365.2). NCBI lineage: Eukaryota > Metazoa > Chordata > Ceratodontiformes > Ceratodontidae > Neoceratodus > Neoceratodus forsteri. The sequence goes on along the minus strand of CM057453.1, from coordinate 455,566,582 downwards.
AGGGATGTGATCACTTCCCTGACTTCTCTTGGGCTAACGGGAGCATTCAACACTTCTCTTGCTGAGTCTGATAGCTTAGATATTGGCAAATCTTGCAAAAATTGTTCAGTTTTAATTTTAATATCAAAAGTTCATTTATCTTCTTGATATAGCTGCTGGTAGAATTGCTGGAATTGAGCCGCTATGGCCGAGGGACTACACCATGGGTTATGAGGTTCTATCGGATTAGGGATCTTTGTGACCAAACTTTCAGCCTGGTTTTTACACAGCCTCAAAGCCAGCAACCTCGCTGCCCTACCCCCTGTGTCGTGGTACTTCTGATTTAAAAATCTAAGCTGCTCCTCTACTCTTTGGATATCTAATTTCTGGAGTTCTCTTTCTTGTTTCAGTTTCAACATTATTCGTTTATTGGTGGGCCTTTTTTTTATGTAAAGTCTCAAGGTCTTGTATTTTATTAAAAAGTTTGTCCGGGGTTATTCTTGCTATTTTTTTTTTGCTGAGGCTATCCCTATGAATTCCCCCCCTACACACTGCTTTCAGAGCTTCCCAAGTAGATATTGATGAGCATTGTTGTCCCAGATTGATATCATAAACTTCCTTAATGGATTTCAACATTTTTTATGAGGCTTTTATCACTTAAAAGGGAGACATTTAACCTCCATAGTTTAATTGTGTCTGCTCTAGGAGTCCCCCATTTAATGGACATAGGGGCATGGTCCGAGATAGTAATGTTATGAATTTTGGAAGAGGATACTCTATGTATGTGGGGCTTGGTTATTAGGAATAGGTCAATTCTGGAATAAGAATGCTTGGCTTGGGAAAAAAAGATGTAGTCCCTCTCCCTTTTGTGTTGTTGTCTCCAGACCTCTACTAGGCCCATCTCCTCCATTAGGGAGTGGAGGACTTTGGCTGCGGCCTTGTCATGTACCACTGTTTGGGATGATCTGTCCATAGTTGCTGATGGGGTGATATTAAATTCCCCACCAATTATTAACTGTCCTGTTGGAAACAAGGCTAACTTATGGAATATCTCTTTTTTAAAATTTTGAGGACATACATTTGGGGCATATAAATTGATTAAATGAATTACCTCTCCATGTATTAATCCTGTAACTCTCAGGAAATGACCTTCCCAGCCCCCTCCACTGATGTTTTCTGTAATGGGCATCCCCTTCTAAAAATAATGGCTACCCCTACCCCCCTACCATTTGGGGAGTGGGCAGCTTCCACCCTATCCACCCATGATCTCCGTAGCTTGGCATGTTCTTGCGGGCCTAGATGTATCTCCTGCAAGAAAGCAATTGAGCATTGCAATCTATTAAGTTTGCTCAATATTCTGGATTGTTTGACAGACTAATGGATCCCTTTAACATTGTAGGTCACTACACTAATGTCACCCTTTGACTAAAGACAAGTATGGTCCTATTACACCAATGCCCCCCCCCCTTCATTTCTTAGTATGATATTATAGCTTTGTTCCACTGTGTTTGAAATCTTACCAATCAGTGATTTTTTACCACTGACAGACAGACACTTAACTAACATAATAAGTAACAAATTCCTCCTGTAAACTGTTGTGGAGGATACAACTAGTAAACTGTAAACACAACATTGAGCTGAGAACTGTAGTAATACGCAGAATATAAAAAGATTTTGTTGCTTCTTACATAAGCAATATTCCATGCTGTTATTTGTAATCAGTATATGACTTCCTGGGTGTGTAATTCCCCATTTACAGTACACCACTGATGGCATCTCGTGTTGTTGTGTGAAATACCAGAGCCACCATAGTAACTCAAATATTGGTATCAGCACACTTAGCGTATAACATGATGTGTACATGTGGCAGGACTAGATGACTGGAGATGACCCCTCCGCTCTCCCAGCCTCCACAGTGGGTGCGAGCACCCTTCTTTAAAAAGACAAAATTTAATAATCCCTCCCCCTTGGTTGTTGAATCGCAAATTGCATACTAATAACCAAAATGTAGATGATCTTTAAATTCTTTAACCATTTGACCCCTCTCTAAGCCCAGTACAAGGCTGTAACAAAAGACAACTTGTACATGAACATAAAACAGATTTAAAATATTTCCCTGGCACAGTGTATCACCAGTCGCTCTCTAAATGGGGTCTGTAGAAGGTTCTAAGCAGTTCTATATCAGAATTAAACACAGTCAGAGTCTAAGCAAAGGTTACGATACGCGAAAAGTACAGTGTCTCTTCTCCAGCTCACATGCTGGAATGTACACTCGCTGAGCCATGGGCCTTGGAGCAGTCAAATGTAGACAGCACTAACAAAAGCAATCCCATTATAAAGTCACCTGGGTTTAACTGCATTAGATCCATTAGAGCTGGAGGAAGGGATGTTCTGGTCTGCCATTCTCAAGATTTTCTGCACCTTGGATGCTGCTCCATGTGGCAGCAACCACGGAAGTGGTCTCTTTGAGTTCCCCACATTGAGGACTGCAACTGGTGTCCCAGCACTTCCAGTTCCTTGTTGGGGACAGTGATATTATGTTCTGCCAGGAATGGGGCCGCCTCAGCCAAGGAAGCAAAAATTTTATGCCAGAGTCCATAAATATTTAGATTTTAGCAGGGAAGATCAGTTGTGCCCGAATATTGTGTTTTTTCTTAAACTCTTTAATGGTCCTTCTAATTTGTGTTCTTTTTGCTTGCAATTCAGATGAGAAATCACAGTCAAAATAAATATTTTGCCCCCCAAATTGCAAACCTCTGTGTCTCCATGCTTCAGTAAGGATGTACTGTTTTGATTGATAGTGCAACATACGTACTATCCAAGAGCGTGGTCTGTCTTTGGGGTCTGTAGGCTTCGGGCCAAGAGAACGATGATCCCTCTCTATGGTTAAGGGTAGATAGGAGGGCAAGGAGAGGTTCCTTCTTAGGAGGTCTATTATGAAGTCTGCTGTAGTTGGATATCCTTCTTCGGCTCCCTCTTGTACTCTGTGAATGTGGAAATTGTTCCGCCCGGCCTGGTTTTCTGCATCCTCTAAGCGGGTGTGTGTTTGGCGGTCTCTTGGCAGGAGATATAGCAACACCTTGCTGTGGCAATCCTGAGTTTCGGTGAGTTTTGTTATTTTCCCCTCATTCTGCTGAACTTTGGAGTTAACTATTTTAAAATCCATTCTCAAGTCAGCGATAGATGATTCTATTTTATTTACTGCTTTTAGTATTTTGTTGAGGGCTTTATCAGTTTTGTTTTGTGGTTCGTCTTCTGCATTGAGATCGGGTTCCCATGAGGATTCTGAGTGAGAGCGGGTCCTACTCGTGGCTGCAAAACCTCCCATCTCCATCTGCTTCATTGTTGGTTTTTGACTGGTTTTCTTGATCCCTTTCGGGCGCTGTGGCTTCCCCGGCATAAATCGCAGTAAGGGAGTGTTGTTGAGAAAGAAGGTGCCCGAGATTAGGGAGGATGGAATTCGATGGCTGTTTCAGCGCTGGGAGCTAGTGGATCAAGCTGCTACCATTACAGCTACCTGTATGTCATCAGAAGTCATAATGATCATTTTTATGATAGAAATGAGACTATGAGGTAATTCTTTAAAAAATGTCCATGTACTGCAGTGGTAAATAAAGTAAAACCACTTCAGGCTCCGTCCCCAATGATATCTAGTAGGGTATCACATTTCTCTGTTCTCCACACATGGGACTGACCTGCTTCTGGGCTCTGCTGCTGTCTCATGAGCTGAGCTTTTCCTCCATCAGTGGTATCCCAATGACAAGCTGAAAAGACAAAAGCACAAAAACTGAGGCAAGGCTTACCCAGAAAGCTCATTGGCTACAAAGAAAGGTTTCAAAGAAATACAAAATCACATATACCCTCATAATGCAAAGCATCATGGATGTATATGAAAATTACCTTGAAAATTTAGTCTTATTCTGCTTTAACACAGGATCCAACAAGGCCCCCTGAAGAAGATTCCGTTTCAGTTGAAGCGCTGGGGTAAAGTTGTAAGTTGCAGTACTGCTGTCTTGGAAATCTGTGGTTAAAACCTGCTATTTATGCATTAAATAAAATTGCTATCCCTGCTTTAACTGCAAAAAGGTTTCCATGTGCCACTACTTCCTTGTTTGATCCTGTGTTTTAGACTTGTCCCGTTTGCGTAGTGAGCACCGTCCGGCTGTTGGGTCACAAGCACTACCCGTCTGGAACTCTTGTTCTGCTTTAAGCAGGAATGCAAAACAGATGAGCCACACTGATGAGTCTTGAGTAAGATGCAGCACGTGACTGTGTCTTCTGTTCTCAGCCTTTCCAGATTGTGTGAGAGGCCCTTTGGCAGCACACGTTCCTGCTTAATGCAGAACCAGACTAAATTTTCATGGTGATTTGCATTTACATCCCATACGAACATACGAAATTTGCCAGCAGATAAAGGCCTAGAGGTCTATCAAGTCTGCTCAAATGTGCGGCTAGCACCCCTTTTTCTGCAGCTGCCCTTCCCTTCCACCCTTCCACTTCATTAACCCTCCTCTTGTCCTGTCCCATCCCCTTTTGAAGCAGTCCACTGTTCTACTGGATACCACTTCTGCAGGTAACACATTCCACCCAGCCACCACCCTCTCTGTAAAAAAGTGTCTCCTCATCTCCCTCCTGAACCTTCCTCCCTCCAGTCTCATATCATGGCCCCTGGTGTCCTTCCCCTCCCTTACTTTGAACAGCCCCTCTGTACCCGTCTTGTTTATTCCTTTCATGTATTTAAAGGTTTCAATCATGTCCCCTGTCCCTCCTGTCCTCCAGTGAGTACATGTTCAACTCCCTCAACCTCCTCACATATGATAAGTCCCCCAGCCCCTTGATAATCTTTGTCATCCTGCGCTGCACCCCCTCCAGTAACTTAATATCCATCTTCAGATACGGGCGCCAGTACTGCACGCAGTACTCCTGGTGCAGTCTAACTAATGACCTATACAGTGGCAGAATCACCTCCTCCCTCCTCAAGGATATACCCCTTGCAATACAACCCAGCATTTTGTTGGCCTTTGCAGCTGCCTTCCTATATTGTGCCGAGTTGTTCATTGATCCTGTAATGAGCACCCCCAGATCGTTCTCCTCCTCTGTCTGGGCTAGCTGCACTCCCCCCAGCTGGTAACTTCTCCTTGGGTTCTTCATCCCAAAATACAGCACATTGCACTTTTTGGCATTAAACCCCAGTTGCCAGGTGTCTGACCAGGTTTCAAGCTTTGCCAGATCATCCTGCAACCCCTACCATCTCCCTAGGTCATCCACCACCGCTCCTACCTTGGTATCATCAGCAAACAGACTGATCTTGCTCTTGATGTCCCATGATATGTCTGCAATGAATATCCCAAACAAAACTGGTCCCAACACCGAGCCCTGTGGAACACCGCTCATCACTACCCTTGGGTATGAGAGCTCCCCACCCATCACCACCCTCTGTTGCCTTCCCTGAAGCCAGTTTCCTACCCATCTCACCAGCTTTGCACCCGCCCCTGTGCCTACTAACTTCCTTCCCAGCCTTCCATGCGGCACTGAGTCGAATGCCTTACTGAAGTCCAGATACAGGACATCCACTGCATGGCTCCTGTCCAGTTGCCTAGTTACCCAGTCATAGAACTCCACCAGGTTGGTTTGGCAGGATCTGCCCCATATGAAGCCATGCTGTCTGCTGTCCTGTAGTCCTTTGGCCTCTAGGAGAGCCACCAGCCTCTCCTTCAGGATAGTCTCCATTAGCTTACCAAAATGGATGTGAGGCTCACTGGTCTGTAGTTTCCCAGTTCATCCTTGGGGCCACTCTTGTGGAGGGGCACCACATGAGCCATCCTCCAGTCCTCAGGTACACACCCAGATGTAGTGAGGCATTAAATAGGTCTGCCAAAGGTCCTGCAAGGACCTCTGCTAGCTCCTTCAGTACCCTGGGGTGGATGCCATCTGGGCCTGGCACCTTGTCCACCCTCAGTGCCTTCAAATCCTCCCAAACTCTGCCCTCCATGATTTCCCCATCTGTCACCCCTTCCTCCAATTTCTGCCATTTCTGCCCCCCTTGGGTGTCACCCACCTCTTCTCTTTAGTAAATACTGAGCAGAAGTACTCATTTAGTGCTTCTGTCTTATCGCACCCTGCTTCCACCCAACCCCCCTCCTTTCTAATCCTTACTATGTGATCCTTACAGCTCCTTTTCTCCCTGATGTACCTAAAGAAGTCCTTCTCCCCCTTCTTAATGCGTTGTGCCAGCCTAAGTTCCATAGATGCTTTGGCTCCCCTTACTGCCCTTGTCACTTCCTTTGATTCTGTCAAGTACTCCTCCCTGTCCTCCCCCTCCCTGTTTTCTTGTACTTCCTAAAGGCAACCCTTTTTCTCCTCACCTTTTCCATGACCTCCTTGCTCAACCAGCTCAGTTTCTTAGCTCTAGCCTTCTTGCTTTGGGCCTTGCAGCAGGTTTTGGTTGCCTCCACTATCCCCAGCTTTATGAGCTCCCACCTCTGGTTAGTGTTCATACTAGATTGAATTCTGGTCAGGTACCATAATGCCTTGTATTATGGGGGTATGTGAGATTTCATATCCCAAAGAGAGAGCTTCCAAGACACCACCCCTCAAAAGAGGGAGATTTCCTCATTTTTACCTACATGTCCCTAGCATACCTCTCAACGGTCTCTGCTTTTCAGGGACATCCCTGATTTTGCAGTACAGATTTCCTTTGTCCCTCCTGAATTTGACATTTTTGCCACTGAAGAGTAGAGATTATAATCATAAAATCATACCAGACAATACTTTTAGAGTCTAGTTCTCCATCAGAAAATGCTTTTATCACTACACCACTCGAACTGATATTACCCTTTTTTGCGTTGGTTGCATGCATGCACAAGGCAAGGTATTATGGCAATACGGGATTTCGGGTGTGTGTGTGTGTGTGTGTGTGTGTCGCTGCCGAGCCCATTGCAGTACACAAAACTAGGTGCTCGGAATTGGCTCTGCAGTCTACATCAATGACCACTCGGTGTGGTCCTGACACAGCTCTCTGCTAGGTGGGCTAAACGGTCATGCACTTCAAAGGATTGAAGCCACTCCAGTCAGAGAGAGCTTTGGTCCTTTGATTTGCATTCTCAGTCCTGGCTCCCCTCACAACTAAAAGAGGGAGATACAGAGTGCTGCAACATTTTCTACCAGTTTTTCCAACTGTGCACACATTAACCGAGCAGAAGGTGTTTCTGTTCCCCCTCTCGTTGCTGTCAGACAGCAAAAAAAATGAAGACCGTGAGCATCTTGCCATGCACCCCAACCCACCCCAATGCTCTCTGTTCCCCATCCTCCAGTCACAGACAGAGACTGTGAGAGAGGTCATCACCTCCTCCCTACCAGGAGTCAGTAGTCGACATCATAGAGGTATTCTGCCTGCATATTCGTGGCCCTTCTCCACCCACCTGTCCCGTGGATCTCCAGGGACCGGCCACACAGTGCATCGGGAGTAGAACTGCAGAGATTACAGAGTGTGTGTGTCTCTGTACTCTGGCTCTGTGTTTGCACCTTGCAACACAATCTGATCCTGTGCACATCAGTCCCGACATCTTCTATGGTGTCCCAGCTTCTCCCAATGTGTGGTCACAAGCCACAGTAGTGCCCTACCCTGCGTCAAGAAAAGATCCCAAGTGGCAGACTGCATAGTGGACTACAGTAGTGTTACCTCTGTGTCACACAGTGTAGAGATAGACTGAGCAAGCGGTAGTGCAGGTGTGTGCCAACTGTCTGTCTTCCTTCTCCCCACCGCTATGCTGTCTTCCTGTACAGAGTGCCATAGTAAGAGGGAGAAGTGGCTTGCTTGCTGGTGTTTAGCTGCATGGTTTGACCCCACCCCCCAAGCAGCACTGAGTCCCTGGACAGTCAGTATTGCTGAATGCCCAGCCGCCCCGCATTGCCCATGTGCCCAGCATCAGTCACCATTTGCAGCACACAACACATGGGGAGGGGAGCAGAAATTGTTCCCAACGCTATGCTGCCTCACCCTACACAGTCCCCCGGTGCAGTACCGTAATCACAGGGACAAGTGGTTTGTTTGCAAGGTTTGCCCAGCATCATGTAACCTGTGCCCACCAAACACTGGTGAGTCACCAAGCTGCCCAACATCCCTGAATCCCCTGCTGGTCCACATTAACCATGCCGCAGCATCTGTCAGTGGGTGCAATGAACTCCAAATGGAGAGACACATCAGTAGAAGGCAGCTCAGTCAGTGACAGAAAGGGGGCAGAATGGCACAGCACACTTCAATCATGAAGTGTGTTTCAGGGGGACAGAGACCCACAGACAGGGACACCTTGCCGTGTGCAGGGAGAAGGTGAGTGTCAAGCAGGACGGTAACAGCAGCAGATAAATGACAGATCAAAGTTGAAACAAACTGCCTGATCCTTGGCAGTGTTCCGATCCTGTCAACAACATCAGAAGACATAAGGAGAGTGGTCAGAGTTTGCCGTAAGGCTCAATATCTCCTTGGGATGCTGCCTCGTTCTTTTGCCATATGTGTGCACAGTGGCGAGGCACGGAAGTCATGGGGTGAATGAAGGAGTGGGGGGAGCTGTGGTAAGCCACAAAGCAGCAACATGAGTTGTAACCTGAGCACAGCAGTTTGACAGATGTGTGTGGCACAAGAGCAGGACAGTTATGGTAGTCATCGGAATAGGGGGTGTAACCAGTAGAGAGCATTTGCTGGTGACAGAGGCATGTCAGTTTCATTGTCTGGGGTTGTGGGAGGGGGGTAGTATCTGCCTATACTCCGGTGGCACACCTCAGAGTCATGTACTGATACAGTAGTCACCAGCACAGTGACAGATAGTATCAGTTCAGTCAGCACAGACGGCATGGAGGTTGTGATTTCTACAAGGGACCACTTTGTGAGGCAGCTGGATACATTAGTTTTATCACTGTTTCCACACAGAAAAAACATGTTTTTCTGTGTTTTGTGGCATATTTCAGTACACCCATGTTATAAGTGCAATAACCCAGTCTAGGGTTTGGGTTTATAGGCATTTAATGCATGCCTGGTTGCTGTGAGGACACTCGGCCTGCGGCCACATGCATCACAGTGCACCCCAGGGGTGCATTAAATGCCTATAAACCCACACCCTGTCGTGGGTTACTTCTTACTTGCCACAGTCTCCTATGTCTGTCAGTGTTTGTCTCTCTCCCTCTCTGTATTGAGTTCCTCGAGCAGTCAGTATTTGTCCCCACTGTGCCTGTTTCTGTGTCTCTCCGGTCCCCTTCAGCAGCATGTGTCCTTGCTACTTCTGTTCTTGACCCCTGCACCAGCATGTGTCCACACTGCACCCGTAGCTGTCCAGTCCTGCAGCATGTGTCCCCACTGTTGCCTGTCACAGTAGTTGTACAAGCGAGACCGGGACTCATGGTTCACAGCAGTGTCCTGCATGACAGAGAGAGACAGCATGACACAGGTGGCAGAGCAGGACCGAGCAGTGCAGTGACAGCAGGCAAGGCTTCCAAGGTAGTGAGACAGCACTTTCTTGGCAGTGGTATTTCCATTGTAGATTTTATGTAGTGCTGCAGCTCCCCCGCCAGCTCCAGTTCTCTGCTCCCCATGCTCTGTGCAGGCTACCCTGGTGCATGTCTACGCTCCCACGAGCTCTGGTTCTACGAGAAACATTTGCCACTCCCCATGCTGCTGGACATGTAGGGCAGCATCTACAGGTGTGGGGAGAGAGAGAGAAAGGGTTCATGTCTGAGCCACTCAGTTCTTTAATGCTGCCAACAGCACATGGCACTGAGAAGAGAGCATAGTAGCCACTGACTGAGCAGCAGACAACACGGGCGCGAGACAGAGATGCTGCTGTTTTGTAACAGGCACTTGGTAATAGCATGATTGACAAGTCCTGCAGCCAGCAGTGGAGGGAGGATGAGAGAGAGCAATACAGCAACAGCCAGCAAGTGGGGGGGGGGGCACAATTAATTGACCTCACACAGAGAGAGACACACTGACACTATGTGTAATTCAAAGTTGCTGCAGCCTGTGTGTGTGTGTGTGTCTCTCTGTCTGTGTAGTGGCTTCACTCAGTGCAGACTAAATGGCAATAATGAAGGATTACGGCCAGATCGCTGCACTGCGCTGCTTTCAGAGACTACTTGGTAATGTGCCTTTTAGAGCTGCGCGAGCGAGTTACAAACAGCTGACATGCTATACACATAACCCAGACTGGCAGCCCACACCATAAATAAACAAAGCTGACACCATAGTAAATGCAGGCAAATGTTTTTATCTCGGGCAAATAATAGTCGCAAAAATACACAAAATACTACAGACTAAATCAGATGCTGCAGTCAGTGAGATGAGGGCATATTCGCACAATGTTAGAGTACTCAAGACATCAACCGCAGCTTAAGGCATGTACTTTTCTGCATTTTCTACCTGCTTTTATCTGCATATTTCACCTATTATTATTACAGTTTCTTTATTGAAAGGGGGCAGAGTACTCGAGACATAGCTTAAGGCAGGTATTCTTCTGCATTTCCTACCTACTATTATCACTGTTTCTTTGTACTGAAGACATCAAACGCAGCTTAAGTCATTTACTGTTTCTTCTGTGGGAGTGCTCCACCCCCCCGCCAGGTTCCTATGTACTGCATTGGCGCACAATAATTTAGTAATATTTGTTTGAACTGTTTGAAAATTTCACACAATAACCTCTAAATATTAGTTGCTGTTCTTTCTTCTGTGGGGGCGCTCTACCCCCAACACCCCCGGGTCCTATGTGGTAATTTGTTGTTTCTATGTACTCCCTTGCCACACAATATGTTTGAATTATATTAATCAACTGTTTCTTTCTTTCTTCTGTGGGGGCACTCCGCCCCCCCACACCCCTCGGGTCCTATGTGGTAATTTATTGTTGCTATATACTCCCACAATATCTTCTAAATATTAGTCAACTGTTTCTTTCTGAATATTAGTTGGGGTACTATGTGTTAATTTGTTGTTTATTTATTTTAATTATATTAGTAAACTGTTTCTTTCTTCTGTGGGGGGGGGGTGCTCAGCCCCACCCCCCCACAGGTCCTATGCTTTTATTTATCGTTTCAATGTACTTCTTGTCACAAACCCACTCAGCAGGTCAGACCCTCTACTCCCAAAGTGCCAATCTCTGAGCGCAGTCTTGTGAACAGTTTAATAGAACAAGGTAACCCTCTTGTCTGCTTTGTGAGTTCGGATCAACCTTTGGTCTCAAGTCTTGGAGGGATTCAAACTGTGAACCTCTTGCTAGCATACCCAATGCACAGGCTCAGATATTTCTGTCTCCGGGGGCCAGATATCTTTGCCTACGCGCACCTAACCAGGTATACAGAGATGAACCCATAAAAACTTTAATAAAGACCTCAGATTTAAAACGTTTCTCTTTCCAGTTTGGTATCACCATTCAAGCTTATGCCGAGTGTCTGCTATAACCATATACTGTATATACTTTTCTTACAAATGACAGAAATTCAAAGACAGACCAAGTATGCTCTAAAAGAGTTTGACTAAAATAGATAAAAATATGTAAAACACAAAATACAGAACTATTATATCACAAGACATACAAATCTTTTAAAAGAACAAGGTTTAAACAGTGCAAATTCCTACAATATTTAGATTTATCTCTCTTTCTTAATACCCGTTTTAAAGTGCTCACAGATGTTTCTTTGTCAGAGTCTAGATAAAAGTGTCTCTGAAGGAAAACAGAATAATAATTAAAAAGCTGGTTTTCCCCACCTACTTGCATGAGGTCACCTAGCTCCTCCCTGTCAGAATATATAAAAAAAATTTATATAAAAAAACAGGATGTCTTTTCCAAGTATTAAATTCTACAACCTCAGCATGACTCATGTCCTCCAAATGACATTTCTTTGATCTATTGATCAGTTTTCCCTCTCACACAGACATCAGCATTTATGATTTCGCATCTGTTTACTAAACCTGGCTTCCTCCGCTTGCAACGTCATAAAAGGGATGCTGATTTCCCTTTTTGCAGCTAAATCTATAATTAACTTAAAAATAGGAGATCCTTGATTAAGGCCTGGTCTGTAATTAGCTTCTGGCCTTCCACGTAACACCCGGTATCTAAAACCTGTGTGTGTGTTTGTGTGTGTGTGTGTGTGTGTGATCTCACATGCTGTTTCAACATTTTCTCATGGCTTTCATCTTTTCAGCTGAAACCTGGGAGGAGGGTGAGCGACAGATTTTCAGCATCTCTCATGACAGACAGTCCATAACCCATTTTGATATTACAAAAAATGATACTACAGCACTCAGAATGGGCTGTCCACGTCACAATCCTCCCCCACCTAGACTGAATTTGGGGGGTCTATCCCCTGCATGGGATGAGCTTCCCAAATCAGTTCACTCTTCATAGACCCTAGACAGCCCATCTGAGTTCTGGTTTTTCACTCCAGCCCTATGTATGATTGTTAGATCATATCCTTGTAAAGCAAGATTCCATCTTAGCAATCTGCCATTGTTTTTCCCCATCTGCATCAGCCAAACCAAGGGGTTGTGGTCAGTCTGCACCACAAAATGCTGCCCATACAAGTATGGCACTAATTTCTTTAGGGTCCACCCTATAGCAAGACTCTTCTTTTCCACCGTGGGGTATGCTTGCTCCCTGGGAAGTAACTTCCTACTCAGGTACACTACTGGGTGATCTGTCCCTTGGCTGGATGTCTGACTCAGTACTGCCCCAATATCCATGTCTGAGACATCAGTCTGAACTATAAAGGTTTTGCTATAGTCAGGACTTGTCAAAACAGGAGCACTGCACACTGCCTCCTTTATTCTGGTAAAGGTTTCCTCACAGGCTGGGCCCCAGGTAATTTTCTTTGGCATCCTTTTCTTTGTCAGGTCAGATAGGGAAGCAGCCAGGGCACTGTAACTGGGTACAAGTTTTCTGTAGTACCCTGCTGTCCCTATTAAGCTCCTGACCTGCTTCTGTGTTTCTGGTGTGGGCCTTGCCTGGATTACCTCTATCTTTATTTGGTTAGGACGGAGCTGTCCCTGGCCTACCACATGCCCGAGGTATGCCACTTCCCCCATGGCCACCTGGCACTTCCAGGCTTTGACAGTGAGCCCGGTCCTCTGTATCCTGCCCAGCACTTCCCTAAGATGTGATAGGTGTTCCTTCCAGCTGGTACTAAAGATGGCAATGTCATCCAGGTACGCCACGGCATACTCCTCAGCACCATTTAACACCTGGTTCACCAACCTTTGAAAAGTGGCCAGGGCATTCTTCATTCCGAAAGGCATTACTTTAAACTCAAAAAAGCCTATCGGAGTGATGAAGGCTGACCTCTCTATAGCTCTGTCTGTCAACTCTACCTGCCAATACCGCTTGGTCAGGTCAATGGTTGTAAGGTAGGTTGCCCCCCCAACTTGTCCAGGAGTTCGTCCGTCTGGGGCATTGGGTGGGCGTCTGACTTTGTGACTGCATTCAGTCCATGATAGTCTACACAGAAATGAGTCGAGCCATCTGGCTTGGGTACAAGGACTACGGGTGAAGCCCCCGGGCTGTGGGATCTCTGGATTATCCCTAAATCCAGCATCTCCTCCACTTCCCTCCTAATGTCCTTTTGGACAGCCTCTGACACCTGATATGCTGTCTGCCGTATGGGTGTCTGTGTCCCTGTCTCTGCATCGTGTGTTGCTAAGGGGGTTAGTCTAGGCTTGGCGCTAAACAATGGGGCAAAGTCTGCTAAAACCTCCCTTACTTTCTGTACCTGGTCCGGGGTCAGTTGGGGAGACAAGGTTACTGCCTCCACAGAGGACTCCTGCTCACTTTCTTCCAGCAAGTCCAGAAGGGGGTCTCTTTCATCCGTCCCCTCCCCATGATTACACACTGTGAACACCATGTTAACCCTATTTGCATATGGCTTCATCATGTTGACATGGTACATCCTTTCTGTCTGTCTTCAGTCAGGTAACCCCACAATGTAGTTCACATCATTTACCTTCCTAACCACTTGGTACGGTCCTGCCCAATCAGCCTGCAGCTTGTCTTTCTGGACCGGAATAAGGACCATGACTTCCTGACCCACCATGTACAAGCGAGCTCTGGCTCTGCGGTCGTACCACACTTTTTGTTTCTGTTGGGCAGCTTCTAGGTTGCTCTGGGCTGTCCCCATAAGCTCCTTCAGCCTTTCATTAAACCTAAGGATGTAATCCACAATGGGAGTTCTCTGGGTGGTGTGCTTACCTTCCCAGTCCTCCTGGATCAAGTCTAGGGGCCCATGTACCCTGCGTTTCATATAAGAGTTCAAAGGGGGAAAATCCTGTTGACTCTTGGTGCACCTCCCTGTATGCAAACAACAGGTAGGGAAGGTATTTCTCCCAGTCCCTCCCATGCTGTTCAGCAAACACCTGGAGCATTGACTTTAGGGTACCATTGAATCTTTCCACAAGCCCATTGGCTTGTGGGTGATACAGTGTCGTGCATCTCTGCACCACCCACACTTCTCCCATAAACATTTCATCAGGTCCGACATGAAGGAACCCCCTCGTTCAGTGATTACCTCCTGCGGAAACCCAACACGGGAGAAAATCCCAAGTAAGGCATCTGCCACTTTGTCTGTCCTCAGTGAGGATAGGGCGACTGCCTCTGGGTACCGGGTGGCATAATCCACACAGTTAGGATGAATCTCTTTCCTGAGGAGCTGGGGGTATTTAAAGGTCCCACAATATCCATTGCCACCCTCTGGAATGGCTCCTCCACTATGGGCAATGGAATCAGGGTGGCTTGGGTTTTCTTGCCCACCTACTCTATTTCTTGGCACCAGTGACAAGACCTGCAATACTCCTTCACCTGCTGGGTGAAGTTAGGCCAGTAGAAATTCTGGGCCAACCGCTGTGTTGTGTGCATGATTCCCAGATGACCAGACAAGGGAATATCATGTGCAATCTTGAGCAACTGCTCATGATACCCCTGGGGAACAACAAGCTGCCTGCCTAGCATCCCTCCCTCTGTCTGTACTGCCTGAGTATACATAAGTCCATTTTCCCAATAAACCTTATGTCTGCCATCACCTCTCTGCATGCTGTCTGAGTCTGCCCAAGCCCTCAGCTTCTCTAAACTAGGGTCACTTCTCTGAACAGCTGCGAACCCTTCACACATTCCCAAGGCATGGGACAGGTCTCCTTCAGTCGCTAAACTAGGGTCCCTAGCACTAGCATCAGGGCCCTCAGGATCACTGTCAATCCCAACCCTCTGACAATGGGTCACCCCTCCCTCTTCACAGTAACCCTCTGTAGCTGTGTGGTTACTTGCTACTGGGGAAATTTCTACCCCCTTTTCATTAATCTCCATATCAGGAGACACAGGCTATGTAACCATCCTCTCAGTGGTTTCCACAATGGCTTCTGTGGGGTTCAGGGAACTACAATTTTCCCTTGCCAATTGGCTATGGGTAACTGCACATACCATCTTCTGTTTTTTTGCCCAGAATCACATCCACTGCTAATGTTTTGGCTACAGCCACCTGTTGCACAGTTCCCCCTGTTTCACCCCAGTCCAGGAGAACACTGGCCAGTGGCAATATTTTCTCTTCATCAGTGAACCCTTGGACAGTTATGTATTTATTGGGTATAAGCTGACCAGGCTGTACCAGATCCCCTTTTACCAATGTCAGGGATGCCCCTGTGTCTCTTAACCCCTGTGTGTGTACATCATTCACCATGACTGGGTGCATGTGTTCCCTCATGTTCACTGGCATGCTTCCAGGGACACACAAACAACCCACTTCTTTTCTAGCACCCTGTTGTGTATTATTGCTCACCTTTTTGGGACACTGTCTGGCAATATGCCCAGTTTCTTTATACAACCAACATTCATTCCTTCTCTCAGAGAAATCTCTTCTCTGAAACCTGGGGCTACCTGGTTTCGGTGGAGGCAGTGAGGATTTTAGCTGCCCTGAAGGCGCGCTTTTCCCTTTCTGCACTGCCACGCCCACCCCATTTGCTCTCAGAGCAGGTCTGCTCTTGGCATAGCGGTCCGAGAGTTCCACAGCCTCTTGCACTGTTTTGGGATCTCAGTCCTCTAGCCAGGTTTTTATCTCTGCTGATCATGCCCAATAAAACTGTACTAATAAAATCACATTTTCAATTTTATCAACAGAGCTTGCCTCAATTCCTTCCCACCAACATTTTAAAAACTGACGTTGTTTCATGGCTAGCTCCTCATAGCTCATATCAGAGCTTCTCCTGAGCTTACAGAATCTAGCTCTGTATGATTCAGCAGTTAATTCAAACTTTTTTAACAGTGCAGCTTTTAGCTTGCTGGAATCATTGTTGTCCTCATTGTCCATTTGACCCAATGCATCCCGAGCTTTCCCGGTAAGTAGCAGGGATAGCTGGAAGCTACAGGACTCTCTAAGAATTTTAGCCTAAATATAAACTTTTTCAAAAGAATTTAAAAAGGCATCCATATCCTCCCCCTCTTTAAATTCGGCTATTAATTTGGAGTTCAATTTGTAACCCAGCCCTACAGTCCCAGTTAAATCCAAGCCATTTACCTGCTCTGGTGCCACTGGTCGGAGTCGTAGCTTCTCTAGTTTGTGTTGCCTCTGGTGCTCCTCTGTCTTCTCCTCTGCAGCTCGCTGGCACTCACGCTCCACATGGTCTGCCTCCTGCTGTTCCCTCTCTGCCTCTCGCTGTTCCCGCTCTGCCTCACGGTGTTCTTGCTGTGCCTCACAGTCCGCCTATCACTTCTGTTGCTCCCTCTTCTCCTGGGACTCCAGCTCCATCCTGTCCAACTCAATTTGCAGCCTGAGTACCTCTGGATTCAGGATACTGGTGACCTTCCCCTGCTGCTGTGGCCCTTCACTGACAGTGGCTCTGTTGCCCTCCTCATCAGATCTGGACACTGCACTGGCAGCTAGCCCTTCCACACTTGAGGTTTGGTCCTTTCCAGTCATGGTCCGTGACTCACTGCTCTGGGTATCTGCTACCATCAGGGCATCTATGAGGTTCTACTTTTTGGCTGTCACCTTGAACAGGACTCCTCTGTCCCCGCACAGCTGCTTCAAGTAATCTACAGTGTGCCTGCTGTAGTCGGAAGCCATCTTCTTCCCTGACTATGGCTACTCTGACTTGCACTTTAGGAAAAAAATAAATAAAACGGGTAGGAACTTGACTGTACGCCAAGTGATATATAGTTCTGTTTCCTTTTAAAATAAAACTCTGTCTTTTTCTTTTTTTGCAAGTGAGCTTACGGTCTCAAGCTGACATAGAACAATAAAAGCTTGTGATACCAAAATTATGCCACCGCTGCCAACCAATCTGTCACAAATCCACTCAGCAGGTCAGGCCCTCTACTCCCAAAGTGCCAACCTCTGAGCGCAGTCTTGTGAACAGTTTAACAGAACAAGGTAACCCTCTTGTCTGTTTTGCGAGTTCGGATCAACCTTTGGTCTCAAGTCTTGGAGGGATTCAAACTGTGAACCACTTGCTAGCATACCCAATGCACAGGCTCAGATATTTCTGTCTTTGGGGGGCCAGATATCTTTGCCTATGGCCACCTAACCAGGTATACAGAGATGAACCCTTAAAAACTTTAATAAAGACCTCAGATTTAAAATGCTTCTCTTTCCAGTTTGGTAACACCATTCAAGCTTATGCCTAGTGTCTGCTATAACCATATATATACTTTTCTTACAAATGAAAGAAATTCAAAGACAGACCAAGTATGCTCTAAAAAGAGTTTTACTAAAATAGATAAAAATATGTAAAACACAAAATACAGAACTATTATATCACAAGACATACAAATCTTTTAAAAGAACAAGGTTTAAACAGTGCAAATTCCTACAACAATATTTAGATTTATCTTTCTTTCTAAATACCCGTTTTAAAGTGCTCACAGATGTTTCTTTGTCAGAGTCTAGATAAAAGTGTCTCTGAAGAAAAACAGAATATTAATTAAAAAGTTGGTTTTCCCTACCTACTTGCATGAGGTCACCTACCTCTTCCCTGTCAGAATATATAAAAAAAATATTTATATAAAAACAGGATGTCTTTTACAAGTATTAAATTCTGCAACCTCAGCATGACTCATGTCCTCCAAATGACATTTCCTTGATCTATTGATCAGTTTCCCCTCTCACACAGACATCAGCATTTATGATTTCACACCAGTTTACTAAACCTGGCTTCCTCCTCTTGCAGTGTCATAAAAGGGATGCTGATTTCCCTTTCTGCAGCTAAATCTATAATTAACTTAAAAATAGGAGATCCTTGATTAAGGCCTGGTCTGTAATTAGCTTCTGCCCTTCCACGTAACACCTGGTATCTAAAACTTGTGTGTGTGTGTGTGTGTGTGTGTGTGATCTCACATGCTGTTTCAGCATTTTCTCATGGCTTTCATCTTTTCAGCTGAAACCTTGGGGGGGGGGTGAGCAACAGATTTTCAGCATCTCTCATGACAGACAGTCCATAACCCATTTTGATATTATAAAACATTATACTACAGCACTCAGAACTGGCTGTTCATGTCACACTTCTCTATTATTAATATTATTATTATTATGACTTGGGGCAAGTCTGTGACTGAGGCATGGATGGAAAGAGGCGTGACTAAGTGGCATCACTTAAGATGCAAGCCTGTTACCATAAACCTTTCTTATTTACTTGTGCAACTGGCCATAATCATTCACTATTGCTGACTAAACTCGCCATTGCAATTTTTCAGAAATACATCAAATCATTTAACAAGCGTCCAACGTTTGGCATTGACAAATGCTTGTTTAAGATGTGTTCCTGATTTTGGTCTCATGTTCCTAATATTGTCCCAGATTTTTGAGGCAGGGGGTTAAGAAGCATAGTCCCTAATATATAATGGTAGAAATACAGTGCTAGGCCCTTTAGAAAAGATAGGGAACAGTTTTTTTTATTCTTGTGATTTCTGGGGAACTGGAAAGTGCCAAAAGAAGTGAGGTGGGGTCACAAAATGAGCAATTCTACTGAGACTCCCTTAAATAGGTAAACCTGGAAGGTATCCAATGAGATTCATTGAATATTCTCTGTATTACACATTGATGTTATTATGGCAGTCACTGCAGTATGCAGTACAACTGACTGGGCCATTCAACTTTTATAATGTGGGAGAGGGGACAGTCAATTTAATGGTCTCCTGATTTCAAAACAGGAAGTTGGACCAAGATCATTTTAGCCACAGTTCTACTAACATTCCCCATGCTCTCTGTATTTACTTAGGAACACAGGAATGTGATGGCAGAAAAGGGCCACCAGGCCCACCCAGTCTGCCTAGCTGCCTAAGTGTCCATTTAGGTCTTAACTATAGACTATATTTGCCTTTCTTTTTTTTCATAACTATGCACATTGATATGAAAAAAGGATCACTGTGCCCTAGATCTCATCTGCTCTGGCTTCTTGTCTACACCTGTTATCGTCCTCAGATTATGAAATTATAATAATTTCCACAGCAACATACTGCGATATCACAAACAGAGAATTGCGATGCTAAGTGTAGTCAAGCTCCGAGTGCTTTTTTTTTTAAAGGAGGACTGCAGCTCACCGTCACCCTGATATTTGGTTCTGTTACTCAGATGTGACCCATTTTTTGAATAATATGATGCTCTTCTCTTTATATAGCTTTTCCCCAACTGGTTGACATGGGGAGGTTTCTCAGTCTTGTCCGCACCGCCTCACTCAGCAATCCCTCAAGCTGGCACTCAGCTTAACACTCAGACCCCCACAGATTGCCCCCTGTGGAGGGGACAGGAAGGGAGGGGCCATTCTCTCTCCACCTGAAGACACATATCTACTGATGAGTCTGGTAGTCTGGGCAGTGGTGCAGAGCAGAGGCTGGCGGGCAGGACTTCATGGAGCCCATGCTGGCCAATTTTTCAGTTTCTCCCCAGATGTTCCCCAGTTGTGGTAGCATGTTGAGTGTGTGCATGTGGAGGCACGCACGTCATGGAACCGCGGGTCCCTCCCAGTAGTTTTGTATCATTTGTGCATGGCGCTACCACCAGGCCTCCACCTGTTACCAGCTAAGGGCCGAGTCAGCAGGCCACCCACCCCAGGAGAGGAGATCTATCTGTAGGATGCTCAGTCCTGTCCCCCTGGCCGACCACTGACAACCCATGCTGATGCTGAACACAGGTCACTGGTGTGGTAGGAGGTAAGGTGTTAAATGCTTCAAACCTGTATGCCACCGGCCTGGCATTAAGCTCTGAGTGTTTAATGAAATATAATTTGGTTTTTATATTAGTGTTAGCATGCCACCTGACCTTTTTCATTTTACCTGATAATCTTGTTTTTATGGCCCCTATCTGGTTTTGCTCAGAGGTAGTCATGTTTTTGAGTCATTTTGAATACTCACATACTCTTAAAACAGATTATGTCATATCATTCATTGTTTTACCTGCATGGCCAAGTTACAAATACATTCTGCTGTAATAGTGCCCTGTGTTTGAAAAATCAGGCATCCTGGGAAGTGCACATTATGACCATTAAGACTGTTAGCAGTAAATTAACTTAATCTTTTCCAGTGTGTAGCAAAGCTGGGCAAAAGTATGACCCTACCTCAACTGTAACAGTAAAGTTGGGCAAAAGTATGACCCTACCTCAACTGTAACAGTAAAGTTGGGCAAAAGTCTGACCCTACCTCAACTGTAACAGTAAAGATGGGCAAAAGTCTGACTCTACCTCAATTACAACAGCAAAAGATTATCTTAGACTTTGAACTTTTCCATCTCTACTAGGATTTAAGCAATTGTATGTGTGTTTTAAATTAGTGTTTCCTTCTATGGAAAAATGTATGGTGACTTCTTTTCACTTAGAAATACCATTGTGGACCTCAAAAAGGGATTGAATCCACAACATAATAAAGATAGAAGTGAAATTTGTCAGCAGAAAAGGACTGTTTGGTCCACCGAGTCTTCCCAGACCTTCCCTGCCTAATTTGCCTCCACAGACCCTAACTGGTCTCCGGCGACCTTTCCTCCTTCCTGCCTGTTTCTATTTTTAGTTTTTATTTAATTACAGTACTGCTGTCAGTCATTGATGAGACCACACCTGGAGTACTGTGTCCAGTTCGGAAGACTATACCTCAGAAAGGACATAGACAGGGTGGAGGTCATCCAAAGAAGGCCAACACAAAATCGTGTGAGGGCTGCACCAAATGTCCTATGAGGATAGACTGAGGGATCTAAACATGTACAGCCTGGAAGAAAGGGGGGGGGATGAACATGATGGAGACCTTTAAATACCTCATGGGGGTGGATATGCTACAGAAGAGAGCATTTTTCAGAAAAAAGAGCGTATAAGAACTAGGGTGCATGAAATGAAACTGGAGGGGTGAAGTTTAGGAGGGATGTGAGGGAGTATTTCTTCACTGAGAAGGTGGTGGATGCCTGGAACAATCTTCCAGTGGGGGTGGTTGGGGAAAAACAGTGGTGGGCTTCAAGCATGCATGGGATAGGTATGACCGAAAACTGGTATCAAAGTGGGGGGGGTGGCAGGAGACTGGGTAGGGTCTGAGTGGTAGAATAGGCAGGGAAAAGAGGGGTAGACTAGCTAGGCCAAGTGGTCCTTATCTGCTGATAAATTCTGTTTCTCTCTTTCTATTTACCAGGTAAGAGTAGTAGACAATCAAATAACTATTTCCAAGCATGAACTGGGAGATTACTAACAAAATTGATAAACAGTCGTTCCAGTATACAGTGCATGCAGTTACTACATAGTACATAGTAGTTTTTAACAGATACAGACACATGAAATGGTTCAACAAGAAAGCATTAATAGAAATCATAGCATTTGAAAAGAAACACAGAGGACATAAGGTAATACAATACAAAAGGTGCACGTAATAATCTACACAATGGGCCTGATTTTCAAAGGGGCTAGAACGATGCAAGGGACTTGCTTCCAAAGATTTTGATGCAGTGGGTGACTTACATCATAACTTGCATCAGTCATGATTTTCTAATGCAGCCTGCATCAAATCCTGATGCAGCTGCACCAAAGCACCCTTGTGCCAAGGTTGTGTCACACAATCTGATGTGCCAGGTCGCAAGGGGGCTTGCAACATGGCAGGGCTGCAACATCCCCTTTTTTGGGATTTTGCAAGCCCCATCATGGATGCAGCAAGGGAAATCACTAAGACCAGCCAGGAGGTGGTCTAAGTGGCTTGCACCAGTGGGACGGGGTTTGACAATGGGCTGTTGGTGGCATAAGGGGCATGGGAGGTGGCATGGGGGAGTCGGGGAGACAGCTGGGCATTAATGAGAGTGCTGTGGCACCCAGTAGGGTAAGTTTGCTTTTGTATTTATTTGTGTATTTTTCTGTACCTTTGAATTATACTCTATGGGGGGAAGGGATCTAGGGACAGAATGTGATATGGCACCAGGAGGGCATAGCCCTGGCAGCTACACATTCTGTCCCTGGACCCCTCCATACAGTATAATTCTTTGGTACAGTACAATATGAAAATACATACAAAAGCAAACACACCCCACCAGGTGTCACAGCACTCCCATTAATGCCCAGCTTTCTCCCAGACTCCCCCATGCCACCTCCCATGCCCCTTCTGCTCTCAGCCCCCTTTTCTCCAGCACAGTCGCAACCACCACCCCACCCATTCCAGCACCTCTAGTGCTGAGGTGGGCAGGGGGGCCAGATCCTTGTGGCAATTTCTACAGGTGCACCAACTCTTTGCCACAGCTGTCAGCTTGCAGCAAACCCAGGGAGTTTGGTGCTGGGACCCTGATTTTTGTAAAATTGGGTGCAGGATCCCTGGCACACCGGGATTTTGCTGGAGCCCTGGAGCGACACAACTTGCGCCGCTCTAAGGGCTCTTTGAAATTGGGCTCAGGGTCTGCAAGCACATGTCAGTAAAAAACCTAAGGATAGGAGCAGTATGCTATCATTTGGAGATACTCATGGAACCTGCTATGGAATGAGGCTTACACAGTCTTATGTCAACCTCATGTATGTTTGAAGCTCCCCACTGTTTTTGCCTCCACTGCTTCTGCTGGTTGTCTTTTCTAGACATCTATCATCCTTTCAGTGATGAAATATTTTCTCACGTGTATGCATATATACTGTATACTGTATGTAGTGCACATTATGGGAAGCAAACAATGTGTTTACCTATTATATCTCCTTGTATAGTATTTCCTGTATTACCCTTGTCCCCTCTCCTCTTGTAGGTGGCATCTGCAAACAAGGTTTCCCTTATCTCCATATGTTTAACTGGTAAAACAATTTCTATAAGCAAAATAAAAGCGTCTAGAAAACACATTTAACAGGTACAGTATGTTAACATTTTTGTTGCACTGCTTTTTGTATATTTTAGTGCTCCATTAAAATCTTCGCTGACATAGATGGCTTTGTGGGAAGAATAATGCACTATCAGTCATGAAAAGGAGTGGGGCTAGGGGCAGAGTGTGAGGTGTGATTTATTATATGGATGTTGCCTTACCCAAAGCTGGCAACCCTAATTAATGTATATTGTTATAACAACAAATTATAATCTAAATACAGAAAATAAGTGAAATATAAGATGAAATATAAGAATTATGTTTTTTTCAAAGTTTCCACACAGATCTCAAGGTCTCAGTTTTTAAAGATTGTTAAAATAATTCAGTTTCTAAACAGATTCAAGATTGTTCATGAATCACTACCTCTCCGTTTCCTATTCCTGTTCTCAGACTTGGTAGTTCCATTGCTTCTGACCTAAAGAGGTTGCTGCCTCCTTTTCTTTTTCTTAACCAGTGCCCTCTATCTGCCTTCCCTCCTTCCCTCACCCCTACTACTCCTGCGGTTATTCTCTGAATTCTGTTATTACTCAGTCACCTAAAAGTAATACCCCTGATGGACTTGTCCCAAAACTTCTCTACTTCACTGCCCCGACACAGCTTCTCCCATTTTGGATGTCCTTAACCTCTGTTTCTTCACAGGTACAGTCCCTGGTATTTGGAAGAGGGCCAAAGTAATCCCCCTGTACAAAGACATCTCTTGAGCTTTCTATGGCAGCCAGGAAACCTCTTGAGCCTTGCTCGCGTAGTTTCTGGTTGCCATAGGAACCTCTTGATTCAGACATAGGCTTGTAGTGTAAGGCTGCTCTTATATTATCCACTTTGTGCTCCAACCAGTGTACCTTGAACCTCAAAATGAATGTATCCAAGATCTGGCACCAGGTAGTGTCTAGCTAGAATCTAGACCCCCCTGTCTTTACAACATTGTATGGTTCACAGCTGGAGGAGCAGTATTTGTTAATACGCATGCACATTTTTCAGTAATTTTGTCTTGCAAAAATATCAAGACACACATTTTTCTTTTCATTTTCTTTCATTCCTGAACCAAAATATGGGGTCTTGAAGTTTGAAAAGCGTCACACCCATGCCACGCCCATGCCACACCCATACCACACCTACCATGAAAAAATTTAATATGTTGTGCTGTTTACTAGCAGAAACATATGTAAGAACCATTCTAATTCAACTAAAGCATGAATATATTACATATATTCAACAAGTAACACCAGGGGAAGAGATTTTTAAACATGGCGAATGGCAGCAATCTTTAATGGCGGAAGTCATTAATTACAAAATCAGCTGTAAAAAAAAGTTTTAACAACATCTAAGAAAACAAAAAATATACTGAGCATGAATCTTAGGTTATCAGAAATACATTTTTTTCTAAAAAAAAACAAACTATATGATGATTTTTTTTGCCAACTAACAAATACTGCTGCTTTAAATACTTGGGTGTCTGGCTGGACACTCATCTCAACTTTTCCTGCCATATTGATGACATCCACAAAAACACAATCCTGAATCTTGGCGTTCTGTACAGGAACAAACCCTGCATCCCCCTTGCTGTTGGGGGGTATTGTGAAAATAACAAAATCACACATGCCCACACGATGCAAAGCATCATAGGCTGCATATGCAAATCACCACAGAATGTTGTGCTGGTTCAACTTTAAGCAGAATTGCATGATGCCGAAAGGCCTCTCACATAGAATCTGTTAGCACCTTTGCAAACTGTGGCGGAGGCCTTTCGGCCCCGTAGTCTGCTGGTGAACCAGCATAACGATGATGATGCCTATGCAGCCCATGATGCTTTGCATTGTGTGGGCAAGTGTGATTTTGTATTTTCTTGAAACTTGGCTTCCCAGCCAAATGCCCTTTGGGGTAACCCTTGCCTCAGTGTTTGCGCACAGAGGTTCTTTGTCTTGTGAAAATTATCCTACCAACCTTTCATTATGGGGATGTAGTGTATAACACTGCCACCAAATCTACCCTTTCCGGATTGGATTCCCTCTTCCACTCCTTCTGCTGATTTGCTCTTGACTACCCTCCCTACAATCATCGCTGTTCCATTTGTTCCACCATCTTTCTCCCTCCTGTCTTGAGTGCCGATGGCTCTCTCAGTGTTTTCCTCATCTCCAAGTTCTAATTTGGATCCTTACCCTGTTATCTCATAGTTATTACCCTTTGCTATGTCCCCACTCTTCCTACTTTACTCCTTCCATTTTGCTGACTTCTGCTCTTTCCTTTTATCCTGTGCCAAGACCATCGTAGGGCAATCAGTTTCCACCAGACTCCCCCATCTCTGGTCTAGATTTCCTCTCGCTGTCTGCTCCTCTTCTACCACCATCTGCCCTGAGATCCGTACTTCATGCCAATACTCTTCATGTCTGCTCCTGCAACTAACTCTCCTTACCCCTCTTCCCCTACGATTCCTCACTTCTCTCCATCTCTACTCACTCCTCCTCTGTTGCACTCCTTTTCCTTCTCACCGTCCTTTCACCTTGCTCTCCATGAACTTCTTCCTTGTGTTTAACACTGGCGGCTTTCATATTACCTAAACTGTATTTCTTTTGTATTACAGTATAATTTTGTACTAGCCATATTTGGACCATGCTGCAGGATGTCTGTTGCTATGTGTGTTCCTTAATTTTACATACCTGTCCTGTTTTTTTTTGCTGTCTATTACTCCTACTTTTTGTACCTTAATACACAATATTGGGTTCCATATGATAACGGTGATCATGGAAAGGCAATTGCTATTTGGGCGAGTGTACATCGCCGAAAATCAATTTCGGCAATGTACACTTGCAACGAACATCAAGAGGGTGCTGGAGACTTAGGTTTTCTTCATTTAGTGCAGGGGGCTGCATGCCCCTGCACCCCCCTACTAAAGGATTCTCATCTCTGGGGGGGAGTGCATGTCGGGGTTAAAGCGCTCAGTCGTGGTTGCCATCATGTCAGGCTACCCAATATTGTATTGTTACAGAATACTGTTTATTGTATTTTCACTTGTACCTTTCTCCCATAACTCTGGAAATTAGATGATCTTCTTCGAGGACATCTCCCTCCATTAAGCCACATCATGGAACTGTAAGCCACTGGCATCAGGACCACCCAGAAGTGTTTGCTGACTGAGGCTGCCCTATATATCGTTGACATCCTCAGCATGCCTCAGTTCTTTCTCCTACCATCAAATGCTCATCGGAACACTGCTGCTGAAGAATGCTGTCAAACATTTGCAAGTATTCACCACCACCACCACTACTTCTCAAAGTTTATTTTAAAACTTTTCTTTTATGCTGCCACCAGAAGACAAGGAACCACTGTTCTGTTATTGCCCTTGTGATGATGTTAAAATCTACAAAAACAACAATCACTTCATGTGTATGTATTGCATGACAACAATGTTAATCCAGCAATATCTGCAACACTTTAACCAAGCAACCAGGAGATGTCATAAGAAGGCTTTAGAAATCGATCTGCAGCTGAAAGTGATGAAGGAGAAACAGGCTGTGTCGAAGGCAGCATCGCCTTTGTCAACCACCTTCATTCCCAGTTTGCCATTGACCCACTGCTTCCCATGGTTGATAGCATGTGGTGCTGATTCTGAAATAAAAAAGGACAAGTCCACCAAGTTGGACGAAAACCCTGACACTCAGAAAAGGAGAAGCAGCATAGGGATAAGCTCACTTCCCCTGACCTTTCAGAATATCCTCTAAAAAGAGGTAAGTCCTTTGAGAAAGACAAGTCCCAGGCCAATGCCCCTGGTCCTGGCACCCCCCCCGACTGTCTCTCGGATGGCAAGATCAAGGTCTGGCACTAAGTCATCTCCCCTGTCAGGGATTCACAGCTGGTACTGCCATTAAGAATAGTCCTGTCAATGACTCTATCACTGCTGACCCTGTCAGTGCCAGTCAATGCAAAGCTCTTATATCAAAGGATGACAGAGCTGTTTCAGTGTCTTCTGCCACTGCCACCATCATCACCACCTCCATTGGCACCTTTGTCTATGCCATCGAGGAGTCACGTGATGGCATCCATCTGAGCAGCAGCTGATATCCTGAGCTCCCCCCTCTGGCCGCCTAATTTCTTATTTAAAGTGTATTTTGACCGGACTTTTCGAGGAAATTGGCCAAAAACCTAATCTATTAACGTTTACTGATCGATTAGGTAACTCGATTTGAGATATTTCAGCCCTTGCTGGATCGTGATGGAGGTGGATCCGAAGCAGGCCTTAACTAAACACACCCCTCCTGCTTCTCCTGAGAAGGCCACAAAGAAGCAGAAGAACCAGGCCTCAACTAGGCCGGATCGTAGCAGTGAGAAAATGGGGAAGCCTGCACCTCTAACAGAAGACAGATTTCTCCAAGAGCTTGATTCCGTGAAGGATCTTCTGATGGGTCTGACAGGCGAAATTAAATCCCTGCGTGGTGACCTCTCTGATGTTGCCAGGAAGGTCTCGGATGTTGAAGCTAGGGTCGCCTCCATAGAAAACTGGAGAACCAGGGCCGAGGAAGAGATGGCTGGGCTTAAGCAACAGGTGAAGAGGCTTCAAGCTAAATCTGAAGACCTTGAAGGGCGCAGTTGCCGTAATAATCTGTTAATAATGGGCCTCCCAGAGCTGGAAGAAGGCCCAGACCTCATGGCCTTTCTGCAAAGGTTTTTGCTGAAGGTGGTGGGCCCATCACCTATCGGAGCCTCCTATCACCTTGAAAGGGCCCACCGCTCGTTGCGACCTCGCCCTGCAGCTGGGTCCCCCCCTCGCCCGATTATTATAACATTTTTGAGCTATCTGGACAGGCAGCATGTTCTTCAGAAGTCTCGGGACCTTAAGGAGATTTTGTGGGGCGTTTCAAAGATCTGGATCACCCAGGACCTTCCCAAGGAGATTAGTGCAAAGAGGGCAGCGTACCATCATATTGTGCAAAAACTTATTGCAGCTGCAATACCTTTTAGAATGGTTACCTGCCACCCTTAAAGTAACTGTTGGGAATATGGCCTGACTTGACACCCTTGAGCGGCTCTTAAGGATCTGGCTGGCAGACTGCCTGAGCTTTTCAAGGGTTCGGCTGAACAATTCAGGTGGACTTTTGAATTCTGTTTATTGTCTGCTTAGTGTGCCCTTTATGTGGTCTGATTGTTTGTTTTGTCCTGTTGGTGATGAGGCTGCCTCTCCCCTGACCCTCTGTTTCTGTCCTGCTTCCGCCCCTCCTGTCACTTACCTCGGATGATGTGGTCTGACTGTCCTTCCCGTTGTCTGGTCTGGTGTTCCGATGTCTCCGTGGGTCCGCCCGGGTGGTCGGTGTCGAAGATTCGCGAGGTGGGGCGGTTTGGCCCTGAGGCCCTGGTTGTCACGACGAATCTGGGCCTTTCCTTATTGCTGGGCCTGCCTCTGATTAGGGAATGTCGGTTAGGGTTGCGGTTTCCGGGGGGAACTTCCGGGAATGTTGCGCTGTTTGGGTCCGGCTGCTTTTAGGGTCCCCAAGAAACAGCAACCACATTGGTGCTTCCGGTGTCTCTTCCTTTGCCTCTGGAATGGCCGCTGTTAGCGGGCTTGGTCCCCTGAGCTGGAATCACACTATCGCTGGTAAGTGGACCAGTTAATCTCGTCCAGATGCAGGGTTCGTTGGGGGGACTGGACTGAAATTTTGGGAAGGTCCACCGGGGCTGAGGAGGCGTTGAGGCCTCAACTAGCAGGGGCTCCTTTCTTCAGGATTCTGGTTTCCTTTTCCCCTTTTTATGTGCTGTTTTATTTGGGTTTTGCTTCTGTGAGTGCGTCAGAGAATGGACATTGGGGGCGGCTGGTGGGGGGGGATTGGGCAAGCTGGCGGGCTGGATGTGGGATCGCGAGCTGCGCGGTTGGGGGGGCTAATCCCTGCCCTGGGCCCAGCAAGATACTGGTCTTAATGGCCAACGTACATTGGGTTTTGGCCCTGGGAGTTTGGGGATTCGCATGGGGACCCGAGGGGCTCGTAACCCGACATGAGGACTGGATAAGGGCTTGTGGATATTGGGGCCTCTCTTTGTATATAGTTTTTGGGGATTGGGGGAGGGGTTTTTAGGAGGATTGGTATTTCTCCCTTGGACTACAGATTTGGGGTTCGTCACTCTGTTCGTGATGGTGTTCCTGTTTGGTTGTTGTGGAACTTTGGTGGTGGGTGGAGGGAGTGGGCACTGGGGGTCCTGGTTTGCTGCTTCCTGTCATCTTTATAGGGGTTTGGGTCTTCTTCGTATGGGGGAGGGATTGTTTGATTGGGGTGTGGGATTAGGATTGAGAGGTGCACCCTGCTAGTAGTGGTTGGATTTATGTTATCTGGGTATCAGGCTATTGCAAGTTCTATTTGAAATGGCTAAGAATGCAGTTTGTATAGCATCCTGGAATGTGAGAGGGCTCAGGGATCGTGGTAAAAGGCTGCAGATTTTTAACCACTGTTCCTTACTTGGTATAGATATTCTTTTTTTGCAATAAACACACTTGGGCCGGGAGGAAGCTAATCTCCTCTCTCGGTCTGGATTCTCTCAGGTCTATCTTGCCGGGAATTCCCACTTTAGTAGAGGGGTGGCTATCTTAATTAAAAAACTCATTTTGTTTATCAAGGACTCGACCTGCTCAGACCCGGAAGGGAGATTCATCTTAGTAAAGGGTAACCTAAATGGAGAAAATGTGGTACTGGGATCGGTGTATGGACCGGTGGGAGGTGATCCAGACTTCTTTATGAGGTTAACAGACAAGCTGGCTGCCTTTTTGCCAACCCAATATGTGCTGGGCGAGGTTGGAACATACCTTTCCCTCAGTTTTGGACAGGGATCCCCAGGATAGAAGGCGCCTTCCTCAGCACAGAAAGCCCTCTGTGAGATGGTCGTTGTTAGGTCTTGGTGACCCATGGCGTTGCTAACCCTTCTTTTAGGGCCTTCTCCTTTCAATCGCAGTCACATGGCACTAAATCTAGACTGGATATGATCTTAGTGAGTGTCTCCTCTCTCCCGATGGTCTCTCTTTCCGGTATAGAGCCGATAGTTGTGTCAGATCATGCTTTGGTTTGGGTACATTTGTCCATCAGACATGACTTTGCCCGTGACTCCATGTGGAGATTAAATACCCAACTATTGAAGGACCGGCACTGTGTTTCGGAGATTAGTTCGAAAATATCTCTGTTTCTGGCAGACAATTTGGACTCTACCCCTAGGGTGGACATGGTATGGGGGGCATTAAAGTGCTATCTTAGGGGGGTCTTTATTCAGATGGCTTCCCTCAGGAAGAAGACACGGTTAGCCAAGGCGTTAGAATTAGTGGGTAAGATCAGAGACCTGGAAGGTAAGTACTCGCTATCCTCTTCGGTGTCGGATCTTAAGGAACTGCTTTCAGTCAAAAATGAGTATTCGGATCTTTGAAAGATAAGATTGAGTATTATCTGGCCAAAACCCAGGCCAAGTATATAGACCTCGGTGAGAAATCTGGGAAACTTCTGGCTCTCGTCTCAGAGCATTGGAGAGTTCGAGGATTATTCCTCTCTGGTTTCCTCATCTGAGTACAGGGGCTTCCTCCTTCAGAGGATTGCTGGACTTTTGGAATACTATTCTAATCTTTATAGTCCCCTCCACATCCCACTCTGTAACTAACCTTAAAGGTTACTTAAGTGGAGTGGCTCTTCCTAGTATACGGACTCCCAGCAGGCAAGTCTAGTGGCGCCCATCTCAGTTGAGGAGATCCAGAGCGCTATTGCCTCCCTTGCCCCAGACAAATCACCGGGTCCAGATGGATTTCCAGCGAATTTTTACAAAGTTTTCTCTAAAGACTTGCCCCCTATTCTGCTTAAATTATATAACTACTTTCAGGTAGCTTCGGATCTCGATTCGGCCTTGTTTGAGGCCACCATAGTCCTAATTCCTAAGCCAGACAAAGAGCCCTCAGACCCAGCTAATTACCGCCTATCTCCTACAGAATTATGATATTAAAATACTGGCTAAAATTCTGCCAAAAGGATTAAAAGGATCTGGACCGGACCTTCTGAGCCCTGAACAAGCAGGTTTTGTTCCAGGGAGATCTGCTGCCGATCATCTAAGGACACTGTCCCATATTTCACAGTACACCCGGTCAGTTTCAGAACCACTTGTTCTGGTCTCTTTAGATGCTGAAAAAGCATTTGACCGGGTTGACTGGTCCTTTTTATGGGCTGTTCTAGAAGAAATGGGCTTCCCATCTCCCTTCCTAAATATGATCCAGGTACTATATAAGTGCCCCTCTGCGAAAATCTATTGCAACGGGGTTCTATCTCCTTCTTTCAATCTCTTCACAGGTACGAGACAGGGCTGCCCACTCTCTCCTTTGTTGTTTAATTTGTATTTGGAACCTCTGTTGATTCAGCTTAAATCCTCGCCTCGGGTGAATGGGGTTAGGATCTTAGGGAGGGAGCTAGTTCTTTCTGCGTATGCAGATGATGTTCTGTTACATTTGTCTGATCCGGTCGCATCGTTAGAAGCAGCTCTAGATATTATTGGGCATTTTAGTTCCTTTTCTGTTTACAAATTAAACACATCAAAGTGTGAGATTTTCCCTTTAAATAATTATGTCTTTAAGAACTGTTTCCTACCCTTTGGAATGAGATGGACTTCCAGTTCCCTTAAGTACCTAGGGATTCACTTTTCCACTGACCCATTTCTGCTCAAGAAATTAAACCTAATTAAGATTAGAGACTCGGTTAGTCAGGATCTGCAACGTTGGGCATCTCTTCCTATTTCTTTGATGGGCAGAATCAATATTATTAAAATGAACGTTCTTCCCCGGATTTTCTACCCACTGAACCTCACCAATCTCTGGCTTCCTCTTTCCTTTTTTCAACGGCTCCATAGTATGTTTTCTACCTTCATCTGGAAAGGGAAAGGGGTACGCTGCTCTTATGGTTCCCTTTCGCTCCCTAAAGATAGGGAGGTCTAAGACTTCCCAATTTTCAGCTCTATTATTGGGCGGCCCATCTATCCAAGTTGGGACAGTGGTTCTGCAAGACCTGAGAATTCCTCCGGTATGGCTTCACTTAGAATCGACCTTTCTTTCTGAACTTAAATTTGACATAGATACCTTACCCTATCTTACTCGAGTTCAGTTTCACACTTGATTTCTAATAATACGATGGCGGTTTCTCTTAAAGTGTGGGCCCAATGTCTTAGGTTCTTCGGATCTCTAGTCAAACGGATTTAGGACAACCAATTACCTCCAATCCAAATCTTGTTATTGGTGATTCGAGGGTTGGAGTAACTTGGTTGTCACAAATCAAAGATTCCAGGGTAGAACAGCTGTATAATTCAACCTCTCTTCTTACATCAGGCAATATCCTCGCCAAATTTGGTATCCCAAGTACAGAGACTTTTAAAGTGTTCCAACTCCGTCATTTGGTCTGTAACAAGTTTGGTTTGGTATTTAAACCGTCTATGGTACACCCCTTTTTCTCTAATATCAGTAGGCTGGCATCTCAACCTCATTCCATCTCACAGATCTACTCCTATCTATTGACTTTTAACTTGAAAGAGGAGGTAGCTGGTCCCTTGCTCTGGACGCAACTTCTTCCTGAGGAGGTGCCATCCTGGAGAACCCTATGGCCTAACCTGCATAAATACCATACTCAGGATAGGTTCCGGTTAGTGCAGTATAATATTGTCAATAACTTATACTACACTCCAGTCAAGCTATTTCAGCGTAAGATGATCTCTTCCTCACAGTGTTTCCGCTGTCTTCGGGATGAGGGTAACTTGATTCATGTTTTCTGGGAGTGCCCTAAAGTGGCCCCATTGTGGTCCACTATTATTGATAGTCTAGATCCCCTTTTGGGTCTGAGCAGGTTTTCTCCAGTGTCCTGCGTACTGGGACCTTTCTCATATAGACTGTGTGGAGCGCAGGTACCATATGGCTTTGATTTCGATGGCAGTCAAAAAATTGGTGTTAAGGCACTGGAAAGACCAATTAGTATTATCCTTTGTGGATTGGTTAAAAGAATTGATGTCGTACCTCCAGGCCGAAAGCTTGATTGCCAGCTATAAGCAGCGTATGGATCTATTTTATAAAAGATGGGGTAAACTTCAGTCCTTTTACCTACCAGGAGATTAAGTTTTTGTGATCTGATCCCTGGACCCTCACTTTATGTTATATAACGAATGCCATTCTAGTATATGATTTAAAGTGATATAACCCAGTCTCTCTCACTGTATTGTAGACCTATTAACACAGCCAGTAAAGATAGTAGTTTGAAATGTGATATCCAGACTTTGAAAGTTGCTAGCTATGTTTTGAGCGGGTGCACCTTGGGGTGGGGGTGTGGATTTGTTTTTCTTGGGTTTCCCGGCTTATGGATAAACATGTTTACGTTGGGTTTTTTTTGAAACTATTAGGTTTGTTATTTTGCCTTTGTATAGTTGACTGGGGGGGGGTTTGATTTGTTTCTTGGTTTACTGATCGGTTTCCTAATACTATGGTATGGTGTATTTTTCTTTCTTTTGTGAAAATAATAAACTTAAATTTAAAAAAAAAACAAAAAACCTTTGTCTATGCCATCATTGACATTATTATTGACGCAGCAGTCTACTGTCACCACATTAGCACTGGGCCCAGACATGACTTTGTCAATAGTGCATCCATCGATGATGCCTCCTCCACTATATCTGCATCCGTCAACCCACTTCCAATGATAGCCAACATTGAGAACAGTCCAGAGTATATGGAAGAGGAGGAGGCCATGGATAAAGAAGAGGAAGTGATTGATGTGGTTGGCTTAATCTCCACACTCAATTCCTGCTCTGAGGAGAGTGTAAAAAACAATCCCAGATCTTCTCCTGAGGATGCCTCCTTCCAAGTTTTCCTCAAATTGATCCAGGCCAAGTTAGGCTTTGATGCAGAGGAGGGGAATTCCTCCAAGTAGCACCTTTATGAGTTCTTGGAGATGTCTACCTCCTCTACTGTCACCCCTCCATTACATTCGACATTATATCATGCTATTTTGGCTGCTTGGCATACACCTGCTCAACTGCCTACAGTTCCTAGGAAGGAGATAAACACTATCCTGCTCCTACAGCTATGCCTTATTATTTCTCTCAGCCTCAGTCAGACCAAATAGTCATCATAGCTTCTCAAAATTGATCTAAGGCACATGAGTTCCCTTCTTCCGGATAAGGAGTTGAGGAGACTGGATGTGATAGGGAAAAGGACATTTGCTTTCACTTCCCTGGGCCTACAGATTGCAAACACTCGGGCATAAATGATTAACTATCAGACCTGCTTATGGAAAACAATGGCCTCTCTGGCTGATAAAATGCTGCATGGCCTTGAGAAAATATTGACTCAACAGTCCTTTGCCAATGGCCAGGACACAGGAAAGCATCTACTCAGGTCTGCTTCTGATGCCTAACATGCTGCTACCCAAGACACAGCTTCTGGGATCTGCCCTCACCGCCACTTTTGGTTAAGGGTGGTGGGCTCTGCCTCTGATGTTCAGCAATCAGTACTTAATGCCCCATTCAGAGGTAAGCAATTGTTTGGCTCTGATATAGAAAATGCTCTGCAGGATCTGCAGTCCTCAAAAATGATCCTGAGGTCCCTGCACACACTGATCCCTAAGCCCCAAGGAAGGGGCAGAGGTTCTTTTTGTTGGCTCTATGCCCATCTCAGACATGGCTATTCCAGAGGTCCAGGATGTGGTTCCCAAAGTTAAGACCTCAGTCTTCTACTTCCCATGCCATGAACTTGTCTCCAAGTGCACATGCCAGACTTACAAAAGGTCAGACCATTACCAGCACCCCCCTGGCCACGGCACTTACTGACTTCACTCCTCTTCATCTGGCCTTACTGCCTCAGAAAGTTCTGGTGGGAGGCGGAATCTCATTCTTCTTACAAAACTGGAGGGAGATCATGGTTGATGCCTTGGTCCTGGAAATAGTTCAGCTAGTACATGCCCTAGAGCTCCTCTCTGTTCTACCAGTGACTCCTCTTTTTCCAGATACCCTCCAGGACATCTTGCCCTCCTACTGGAGGATGTTCAAACCCCTCTCCACAAAGGGGCTGTAGACTCCATCCTGGTTTTGGAACAAAACCTGGTCTATTATTCCCGATACTTCCTGGTACCAAAATGGACTGGGGATTTGAGGCCCATATTAGACCGACTCAGACTGAATCTATTCATTGAATACAAAAACTTCTGAATAGTCTCTCTGTGGTCCCCTCTCCCCTCTCCTGAAAGCAGATTGGATGGTTGCTCTGGATATGAAGGACACATACCTTCATGTCAAGATTTGCAGGTCTCATCGCCAGTACTTGAGGTTCATGCTTCTGGGCTTGCATTATTAGTTTGATGTCTTGCCATTTGGTTTATGTTCTGCACCATCTGTCTTTACCAAAGTTTTTGCTGCGGTGGCAGCTGACTTTTACAGAGAGGGCCATTATGTCTTTCTGGGCATAGACAACTGGCTCCTGAAAACCCCATCATGGGATGCCATTGTACACATCCTGTTTCAAACCAGACAGCTGTTTGACCAGTTGGGTATACTGGTGAATGATCCAAAATCAGTCCTTACTGCACGTCAATGCCTGCAATACATAGGGGCTGTCTTGGACGCAGGGTTGGGCATCGAAACATAGAAACATAGAATTTGATGGCAGATAAGAACCACTTGGCCCACCTAGTCTGCCCATTTCCCTACCTAATGGATAAACTGCAGATCCTAGTTAATCAACAGCCTACTTCCTCCTACGCACCACTAGAATTGCCTTATGTCTGTCCCATGCATTCTTGAATTCCCCCACTGGTTTTGACTCTATGACCTCATCAGGAAGGCTGTTCCATGCATCTACAACCCTCTCTGTGAAGAAATACTTCCTCACGTTACCTCTGAGCCGTCCCCCCTCTATCTTCAAATTGTGCCCCCTTGTTCTTGTGCATCTCTTTTTTTGAAAGATGCTACCCTCTTAGACTTTGTTGATTCCCTTGAGGTATTTGAAAATTTCTATCATGTCCCCCCTTTCCCACCTTTCCTCAAGGCTATACATCTTTAGTTCCTTTAGTCTTTCTTCATATGTCTTCTGGTGCAGACCCTGCACCATTTTGGTTGCTCTCCTGTGGACAGCCTCCACCCTGTCTATGTCTTTGCGGAGATGGGGTCTCCAGAACTGTACACAGTACTACAGATGTGGTCTTACCAACTGTCTGTACAGAGGGCCAACAACTTCCTGTTTACTACTGGTGATGCCTCTCCCTCTGCATCCCAGTATCCCCCCAGCCCTCCTTACTGCATTCTCACATTGCTGGCTCACCTTTAGGTCATCTGATATGACTACCCCCAGGTACCTTTCCATTTTTGTTGTTGTCAGTATCTCACCCCCCATTGTGTACTCTTGCCCTGGGTTTTTGTTTCCCAGGTGCATTACTTTGCACTTCTTTGCATTGAATCTAAGCTGTCATACATTTGACCATTCCTCCAACCTTGCCAAGTCCCTTTTCATCCTTTCCACCCCACCTTGCGTATCAACCCTGTTGCAGATCTTTGTGTCATCTGCAAAGAGACATACCTTCCCTCCAGTCCCTCTGCAATGTCACTTATAAAGACATTAAAAAGGACCGGCCCCAGTACTGAACCTTGCGGTACCCCACTAGTAGCCCTCCTTTCTTCACTGTGGACTCCATTTACTATTACCCACTGTGTCCTGTTGTCCAGCCAGTGTTTTACCCAGGCTACCACCCTAGGACCCACTCTCAGGCTGGCTAATTTGTTTATTAATCTTTTGTGCAGGACTGTGTCAATTGCCTTGCTAAAGTCTAGGTAGGCCGTGTCCACAGCCCCTCCCTGGTCTACTACTTTGGTCACCCAGTCAAAGAAATCAATTAGATTTGTTTGACATGACCTTCCTGCTGTGAATCCATGCTGCCTTGGGCCCTGTGCCCCACTGGCCTCTAGGTACTCAACAATTCTTTCCTTCAGAAGTGATTCCATCATTTTCCCTACCACAGAGGTCAAACTGACATGTCTGTAGTTTCCTGCCTCTGTCTTGCTCCCACTTTTGTGAAGGGGAATCACATCCGCCCTTCTCCAGTCCTCAGGTACCACACCATCCTCCCATAATTTATTCACAAGAGTAGGCAGCGGTGTTACTAGTTCTTCCCTTAGCTCTTTTAGAATTTTGGGGTGAATCCCATCAGGCCCCATTGCTTTATCCATCTTCAGTTTTAAGAGTTCTTTCAGAACCCTTTCTTCTGTGAAAGGACTAATATCGACCCCCCTATCCAGAGTGCTTCTAGTGACTGGATTAGGTCCCCCACGCTTTTCCATTGTGAATACTGAGCAGAAATATTCGTTCAGTATCACTGCTTTTTCACTGTCGCTGTCTGCCCAACCACCTTCCTCTTTATTCAGCCTCAGTATCCCTGTCTTTGTCTTTCTTTGCTCCCTAATGTACCTATAAAAGGTTTTATCCCCCTTCTTAACCGAGTTGGCTATCTTTTCCTCAGTTTGGGCCTTTGCTATTCTGACTGTCTTCCCCGCTTCCTTCTGCTTTAACTGGTACAGTTCTCTGTCCTGCTCCTTTTGTGTTTCCTTATACTTCCTGAATGCTATCTTTTTCTCCCTTACCTTCCCTGCCACTTCTTTTGAGGACCATAGTGGTTTTTTCTTTCATTTTAATTTGCTTATTTGCTTCACACAAAGGCTTGTTGCCTCTGTAATGGCAGTTTTGATGTTTCCCCATTGTTGCTCCACCCCACCTTCTTGCCTGTTTGCTAGTGCTTTTCTGAGGCACTCTCCTATTTTGACAAAATCAGCCGTCCTGAAGTCCAGTACCTTCACTTTTCTGTGGCTTGACTATACAGCTAAGTTTATCATGAACCACACTGTTTGGTGGTCGCTTGTTCCCAGATGGCTACCCACTTCAAGATCAGAGATCCTCTGTCCATCTCCATTTGAGAGTACCACGTCTAAGATTGCTCCGTCCTGAGTGGGTTCCAAAACTAGTTGTCTGAGGCATGCCCCCCGTAGGGCATTGAGAATGTCCCTGCTCTTGGGTGTGGCTGCAGCAAAGGTGCTCCAGTTAACATCTGGCATATTCAGGTCCCCCATCAGCAATATCTCACCTTTCTCTGCCATCCCAAGGATGCCTTCTATTATTTTCTTGTCCATTTCTTCCCCCTGAGACAGGGGTCTGTATACAACCCCTGTGAGGATTGTGGAGCCATTTCCAGTCTCCAAGGTGACCCACAGTGCCTCCTCTCCTCCCTGTTTACCCTTTAGTTCTGTTGCTTTGATCCCTTCTCTTACATAGAGAGCTACTCCTCCTCCTCTTCTTTCCTCCCTGTCCTCCTGTAGATTGTGTACCCTGGTATGTTGACATGCCAGTCATGGTTCTATGTGTACCATGTTTCTGTGACTGCCATGATATCAGGCATCCCTCTTCCATCAAGGCCACCATTTTGGGAGCTTTTACCTAGACTACAGTCATTTGTACTCATTACCCTCCATTTTTTATGGCTTTACTTCTTTTGCCCCATCCCTGTCCTTACTGCCTTTGTATTTTCTCCATTTACCCCTGCCCTTCTCCCTATTGACTGCTCTGTCTTGGTGTTTACCTCACTAACTTCTCTTTTTTTTGGAGAGCTAGGTTTCCTTCTCCTTTTCAGTGCCTCCCTTGGCTGGTTTAAATGCTTGCCAATGAAGCATTTAAACCTATCACCTAGGATCCTGGTTCCCCTCCAGGATAGATGCAGCCCATCGCACCTGTATAGGCCTGCATCCCTCCAGGTGGAGCTCCAGTCCCCAATGAAGCCAAATCCCTGAGTTCTGCACCAGTTTTTCAGCCAGTCATTGAATCCCATGGTGTGGAGTACCATAGCCCCATCCATGCCACAGACAGGTAGCACTTCCAAGAAAGTTACAGTGTGTGCTACTTGTCTAAGGTCCCTCCCCAACTCCACAAACTCCTGTTACATTGCTCTGATCCCATTCTCAGCCAGGTCATTTGTCCCTAGGTGGATAATGACATCCAGCTCACTCCCCCTTGCAAGTGCTCCCATGATCCTAAGAATTAATTTCCTGTCCCTCCAAGCCATGGCACCGGGCAGGCATCTTACCTCCCTTTCCCATCCCTCCCCCAGTTCTACCCCCTAACAATTGAGTCCCCCACCAGAAGTTGTTTCCTTCCCCTGTTGGGTCCTGTGCCTCCCTCCTGTGGGTCTCCATTGTTTAGGTTCCCAGCATCCTCCTTGGTCTCCACTGTGGGTGCATCCATAGGGGAACCATGCTCCACCAGAGTGGCAAATGAATTGTGGAGAGGCACAACTTGGAGGGATGTGCCTCTATTCCACCATCCTCACCCTTCCTGAGCCCACCGTGGTCCAACCACTCCTCTTTCTTGGCAACCTCTGAGGTAGTGGCAGTGGCCTGGGTGGTCCCTGGGTGGGGGAGCAGGTTTCCCAAATCATTGCCAGGTCAGCATGGAGACAAGCAACCTCCTCCCTCAGACCAGAGAGGTGCCTGAAAATAGGGCAGCAACTCAGTTTCCAGAATGTCTCCCGGAAGACTGCTGCTCCACAGCCAGTACATTGCACCACTCCCCACATGTCTGTGTCCCTTCCTGTTACAGATTATTTTCTTTTGTTGTTTTTTTGTTCTTGTTTTAGTGTGTGCAAGTTTGTGAGTGTCTCTACCCCCTATTTAGTGTGCTGTGCCTTTAAGGATATGAACATGTGTATGTTGTTAGCAGTTTTGGGGAAGTGATGTCAGAACCCCTGCTATAAAGGAAGTTATGCACTTGGGCTGGGTGGAGTGAGGGGAAGGGTGGGAGTGAGTAAACCTATGCCATCCAGAAACAATCAACTACAACTCTAACCCTCCACCCCAGGGAGTGCCTTCCTTCCTTTCGGACACCTATTTCACAGAGGTTAAGTAACAGGTCTAGTCAGAAATGACTGCAAATATCTCCCAGCTACAGTTTCTCCCTGGCAAATTAAAGTTAAAACTAAGACAAGTCAACCTCAAAAACAGAATCAATACTAGTTACTTACACAGGTCCAAAAAGTAATAATTCAGTTCAGTGTAGTCTAGAAAATAACCTCCTTGATATAAGGAAGCTCTGGCTGCTTTCTCTCTCTCTCTCTCTCTCTGTGTCTCAGCAGACAGAGACCACAAACAACTCATGTTTTAAGTCCACATTTCAACTAGGCCCCTTTCAGTTCCTCCCCTTAACAAACACCTATTTCACAGAGGTTAAGTAACAGGTCTAGTCACAAATGACTGCAAATATCTCCCACTTCTGCCTGTGGACCAGGCCCCTGTACTGATGGCCCAAGCTCAGCTGGTCTTGTCTGGAGACTCTGTATCAGTCAAGCAAAAATTCAAAACAGGTGGCCACTCATTGCAATGTGGGTGCCTCAACAAAATTTTCCAATTACAAACTGCAAAGTCGGGCCACCCCACCAAGCAGAAAAAAGACCTCTGAGCTAGGTCACAATAAAAAAGCTTTTTATTATACATAAAGCAGCTACAAGCAGGTCAACAAGCCAAATCACAGCCAGTTGTATCATCCAGTTGTCTGCTATGGCTTATCAGCCTCGTGGCCGTGGCTATGCTGACTGTCTCTCTGGCTCATCTGCAGATGAGAATCCCACAGTGGTTCCTCTGGACTTAGCAGGCTCAGCATACTGATATCTTGCAGCATCTCATAGAAGTGATTCCTACACTGTGTCACTTCCTTCTCTGGTGACTGGATCTCTCCAACCTGGAGATGTGGTCCCATTTCTCTATCCTTCACCTCTCTTGGCAATGACAATGGATGCCTTGGGTGTGGAATGGGGTGTCCTTCTGGGTCTCTTCGGAACTCTGGGCCAGTGGACCCCTCTAGACTAGCTTCTGCACAGTAACACTCTGGAGATGTGGGCTGTTTTGCGTGGCCTATAGAACTTCACTACCCTTCTTCAAGGGCATCAGCTGCAGATCCATATAGACAATAACTTAGTGAAGTATTATATCAATCAACAGCATGGAGTCCACTTGTAACCTCTCTGCAGAGAGGTGATGAGAGTTTAGCACTGGGCCATAGAACACAACATGTTTCTGTCTGCAGTGTTTCTCCTCAGTACCCTGAACACCCTGGCAGATTGACTCAGTCAGTCCTAGGCACTCTGCCATAAGTGGGAGCTCTTAGACTTTGTTGTGGATGACCACTTCATAAATTGGGGTCACCCAGGTATAGACCTGTTTATGTCTATGCACAATGCAAAACTGACGCATTTCTGCTTGCTTGTTGCAGGGCCTAGAATTTTCTGGTGAGACACACTGTCCCTCTCCTGAAAAGGGAGGTTCATGCAATCTTTTCCCCATTCCCTCTTAGACAGAGTTTTTGTCAAGCTGAGGGCTGAGCTGGCCACTTTGATTCTTGTGGCTCCATACTGGTCTAGAAAAATGTTGTTTCCTCTGTTTTATCAATTGGAAGTGGAACCCCTGTCTCATTCCCTCTGTGAATCGGACTTCTGATGCAGCAGCAGGGTGCTCTGGTGCACCCGGATCTGTGTTCCCTGCATCTCCGTGCCTTGCTCCTGAGAACTTAGAGCTCTCCTGCTTTGGGGTTTCCCCAATAGTTGATACTGTTCTCTTGGCAGCTAGAAAGCCATCTACATGGTACACCTACTTATGAAAATGGAAATGTTTTACAGTCTGGTGTGCTGGGCATACCCTGGACCTCTTTATGCATCCAGTTAATCAACTGCCAGACTACCCCTTGTCCCTTAAGGTCTTGGTCCTTGGGTATTCCTCTATAAAGGTCCACATGACCATGGTGCTGGCTTTTCATGCCATCATAGATGGCAATACTCTGGCCCACCTTGAGGGTTCCCATCATTTTTTTCAGAGGCATCCTACTTCTGCACCCCAGGTTCATGATCCGGTTCCAGTGTGGGGCTTTAATTTGGCCCTTGTGACCCTTCTCCTCCCTTCAAGCTTGCTGCTACTTGTGAGCTGTGCTTCTTCTCTTGAAAGACACTCTTCTTAGTGACCATGACTTTTGCTAGATGCATTTCTGAGGTACAGACTCTAGTTGCAGACCCTTATACTATTTTTCACAAGGACAGAGTTACACTATGAATTAATTCTCATTTTCTACCGAATGTTGTGTCTGAGAGAACGCTAAATCAGATAATTGACCTTCCTGTTTATTTCTCAACTCTCACGAATAGTGAGGTATGTCATTTACATATGCTGGATGTCCGTAGGATGCTGCATTGGTACTTGCACCGTACCAAAGATTGTAGAAAATCCACTTAAGTGTTAGGGGCTTTGGCCCCCCTGAATGGTGAGCACTCACTTTCCAGAGCAGAGTCACTCCAAATGGTTGCTGTATTACTTTCTGTCACTGGAAGCACAGTAAGCAGATTCCCGGTCCTGTTTGTGCTCACTCCACCCATGGTGTGTCAACCTCCATAGTTTGTTTCAACAATTTGTCCACTGCTGACATTTGTGTTGCTGACACTTGCTATACTGTTCATACATTTACTATACACTACAGTCTGGACATCGTCTCTCGTAGACATGCGGGCTTTGGCCATACTGTTCTGCAAAGCCGCCTTACTCTGGTCTTTAGATCCTACCTTCCTCCCTCAGTGCTTTGTACTGCTTGGGAATCATTCCATGAAGTGGTCCAATGGAGAGAGTTATCCTCGAAGAAGAAAGAATAGTTACTTACTGTAATAGTAGATCTTCAAGAGAATCTCCACCACTGAGCTACAGATCTCCCTCCCTCCTTTCTCCCTTTTTAGGTGACGGGTGACCATCCTGCCAGCTCATGCATGCTGGTTCTTCTCTGATGCCCGATTCAGCACCTTTACTCAGATTTCCATATCCTCTCCTGTGTGCCTGGTTTGGTCCTAGTTGCTTTAGTCCCTGC
The DNA here is from genome assembly GCA_016271365.2 of Neoceratodus forsteri. NCBI lineage: Eukaryota > Metazoa > Chordata > Ceratodontiformes > Ceratodontidae > Neoceratodus > Neoceratodus forsteri. Next base: position 455,523,405 of record CM057453.1, on the reverse strand, counting down.
CAGTCTGATGATCCTCTGAGCTTGTCTACAGCAGGAAACTGAGGCATGCTGGGGATGCCCATGTTATATAGGCACTGATGAGGTGTGCTGACATAGGAAGACCCAGCCAGCAAAAGTGTCTGGGCGTCCTTACGCTGACAGCTTACAGTTTCATGATGTAGCTTGATGGAGGAGATTCTCTTGAAAATCTACTGATACACTAAGTAACTATTCTTTCTGAGCTCAAAAAGCATTTCCTGGAACTTACATTTATTAATTTATTTAAAATTGTTGCCTGTGGTTGGCCTATCAGCACAATAGTAGAACTACTGCTCATGACACTGGTGGCCTGTGTTTGAGTACGAGTTCCAGCTGTCATGGACCGGCCAGGGGAGAAAAGACTGAGCATTCCAAGGATTGCTCTCCTTCCTTGTGGAGTGGGGATGCTACTCCTGAAGCATGACTGCCACCTGGTGGACACCACATGGGAGCACAGCCGTGAGCACTGTGACAGGGTAGAATAGGACCCTGTCCCATTTGTTTTGGAGAAAGTATTTAAATGCAAGGATCTGTATTCTTTCCTCTCCTGTCTATTTGTCTGTCTGGTTGCGCAACCCAATTTTCCTGTGAGACCTCAGACTTGATCAGCCCAAACAGTCTCACAATTCTTTGCCTCTCTCTGTCTCTCAGTTTTCTCTTGCCGTCTTTTTCCTCTCTTGCATAGCTATATTAGCTAATATAACAAGTACAGTATGTGTGAATCACTGTATGGAAATGAAACTCATAATGGGATCACTTTTGTTTAGAAAATATTTAGTATTACTGTTGAAATGTATGTGTGTGTGTATATATATATATATATATATATATAAAATTGAGATAATTGTAGAAAACTAGAGGTTACTTGAGTGCAAATGTTTAGGCCTTTTTTTTTTCAAAAGCTGTAAAAAGGGGGCCTCAGGAAGCACACTGTTCTAGCAGGTCCTGATATTTACGAGAACAGAATGTTTTGCAAAAATAGGATGCTTGCTAAGGATGGGGGTTGAAAAAAGACATAAAAGAGCTGAGCTGAGCTGCAATTGCTTAGAGATTTGTTTTGGAACAACAAGAAAGATTACAAGAAAAAGGGACACAGACTGAAGGAAGATTTTATTTGTATTCCTCTTTACATAATTATTCTGAACATGTTTATTGTTTTATGTTATTGCAACTACAAAGAAACAGTTTTGTGGAATTTTACAACTGCTCCTGGTTTTCCCTATGCTTCCTGACCTGTACCTCGATGACAAGCACCCAGAAAGGGAAGAGGTAGCTGCCAGATGGGCAGCACACAGGTGTGCCAGTGCAGGCAAGCATGCACGTGTCATCTCACACAGACACCCTGGGGAGAAAATCAGAGGAAGGTGGAAAAACCTAATCTGTTCTGTTCTGGTACCCACTGCAGGCTCTGACATGACCAACTGTAATAGCCTTGTAAGATTGTTCCACCAAGTAGAATAGGGATAGATAGTTAGTTTTAGTGTATTTAAAAAATAAGTTGCTAAGGAGTTAGGTTCAAGTCCTGGAGTAGGTAGGAACTGCCAGCTAGGTATGGAGTGGCCCCTGCAGTGATATAAAAAACATATTCAGAACTAAATAAATAATAAGCAGTTTGAAAATACATTAACTGTCAGAATCAGCATAAGCATATTAGTAATGGGTATAGTAGGATGTAGCAAGGGGGGAAATATGGAAAGGACTCCTGCCCCCGGCTTTTCCTTACACACATGCAGTGTTGCTCATTTTTAATGACTGGCAAAGTTTTGTACATACAATATAGTATTTATAATTAAAAAATTGTAGTTTTAGCCATTTATGGCTAGTGGGCAAGTAATCTGATTGCCCTGGTGACTCAAACATGTCCTGGTGGTCCAGTGGTATAATTTGGTCTGCCTGGGTTACCATATGTATTTCTAGTATTTTTATATTTTTAAAGATCGTTGCTATAATGAAGAAGCTGTTCTGTGCAAATGTAGATAAAGAAATGCAGAATGGCAGCTGTGGGTGCCTAGCACGCTGAAAGTAAGAGGAGCAGGGAGTGTGCGTAACCGAGAGTCGGTCCCACACCAGAGCGCAGCATGCTCAAATCAGGAATCCCCAGGCTTGCTTATGGGCAGCCATTCCTTACTGTGATGCCGGCTGGAAGTCAAGCTTCAGCCTGCAGTGTTTACTGCTCTGTGAAAGTGTGGGAGGGAGATGCACTAAGGCGCTCCTCTCACCGGCAGGATCAAATAGATATTTTCCCTTTTTATGTTTGCTTGCATGCACATGCAAGAAACATAGTGCCACCATATGAATTTTCATAGGTATGCCACCCCACTTCCAATGCCCTGCTCCTTCTTGCAGGTGCGGCTTCACCGCACCAATAAATGTCTGAGCTGTCTATGACAGCAGTTCAGATGCAGTGGCGTACAGTTCAAAGAAAAAGACCACTACACTCAGTGGTGGTAACATGTCAGCACTGCATCTGAACAGCTCCCAGTTTGAACATGAATTTACCTGGTGAAAGTGATACTGCGAATCTGACATTATCAAATCAGAACAGTATAACTAATGTAACAGCAGGTTATGGAAAATTAAAAAAGCCATCAACTTTCATTCCTCTAAGTAACCCAGTTGTCCATGCATTTCTAAAAGCATGTGAAAGGGACAGTCTTAATTTCTTGGCAGAAAAAGAAAAAACACATTTTTATAACTATACCAAAGAATAAAAAGAATCTCTACAGACCCTAGCCAACAACAATTCTATAGAAATCAAGGCAGTGGACAAAGGTGGTGCCATAGTAATTTTAATTAAAGATAAGTATGAGACTGAACTACTGAACCATTTGTCTAGCAGGGAATTTTGTCAAAAACTTTCAAAAAACATGACATCTGTGTTTAAAAATGAAATTGATGTGTATCTCTGTGATGTGTGGGTAAATGGGGTAATAACCAAACAAATATATAAATTTGTAGTGGTGGATCATCTGGTCAGGCCTACTATTTATGGCCTACTTAAAATTCATAGAAGCCTAATAGATCCTCCTGCCTGCCTCATAGTAGTGAGCATAGGATCCGTAACAGAACCCCTTGCCCAGTTTGTGGACGAATACATTAAATCCCTGGTACCACTTTGGGAGGTGCATATTAAAGATATGACCCACATATTACATACACTAAAGGACCTACAGGTAAATGAGGATGAGTAGTAGTAACTTTAGACATTAGCGCCCTTTATACTAATATACCTCACCACGAGGGAATCAAAGCTTTGAGTACCTCCCTGTATGAATCCACTGGATACACTCATTCTTTTATTGAATGTCTGCTTACCTTGACAGAAAAAGTACTGTACTGTAACCTGTTTGTTTTCAAGGAGCAATTTTATTTACAGGTTAAGGGACGATGATGGGGGCATCCTTCACACTCAACTATGCAAACATCTACTTGGCACAGTGGGAAAAGCAGTTTGCCATGTCTGCTTCAAATCCATACAGAGAAAATTGTTTTTTTATACAGACACTTTATAGATGATATTATTGTGGTGTGGAGGGGGACCCCATCTGCCTTAGCTGAATTTGTACCCTACTTAGAGTCTACCAATAGGCACTTGATATTTACAATGAATGAAAGCATGGAGAAAACTGACTTCCTGGATTTGACAATTGAAAAAGATGGGAGAGGGGGTGTCAGTACAAGACTGCACAGGAAACAGACAGATTAAAATGCATTGCTTAATTTTGACAGTTGCCATCCCAGACATATGGTGAAGAACATACTGTTCAGTACCTAAGGGGCAATTTATGCACTTAAAAAGAAACATGAGTAGTGCAGAAGAATGCAAAAAAGAACTGACACCCTCTGCAACAGATTCTATGCTGGGGGTTGCGATAGAGAAAGTGTTGAAAAAGCTAGAAAAATGGTTGAGGAAATAGAAAGAGCAGATTTACTTAGAAGTAGCAATAGATTCAATAACATTGACTGTCTGAATTTCATTTGAAAGTACACTCCACAAAGTTGCAGAATCAGAGAGATTTTATTGAAAAATTGGAATCTCTTAACATTGGAGCCAAGATTGGAGCAGGAAATCAGAAATGCCCCCGCATGGTGTATGGAAAAGGGAAAAGTATTGTGAACATAGTGACCAGAAGCCTATATACCTCACCTGAGGAACAGAGATGAACGAACCTCCCATGTGGAACTTTTAGATGCGGTAACTATGTTTTTTGTCAGCATGTGAATATAGGTAACACTTCTGTGCATCCAGTTACAGGACAGACCTAAAAAAAAAAATTCTTTATTAACTGTTTGACCAAGAATGTTACATACTGTATGTGGTAAGCTAAACCTGCAAAAACTTTTATGTTGGCAAAACTAAAAGATTGTTTAAAAATTGAATTGCTGAACATTTGGGAAAAAATTGAATTGCCGAACATTTGGGATGCATTACAAGGAAGGACAGAAAGAATGTTTTAGCATTGCATATAATACAAAAAGGACCTGGTCACATGTTTAAATTCCAAAGGTTGGATACAGTTAGCTTAAATATACACGGGGGGGGGGGAGACTTAAACAATAAGCTACTCCAATGTGAAAGAAGGTGACAGTACACCCTGAAAGTGAATGGAGTTATGGGACTGAACAAAATGTTTAGCTTGACTCCATTCCTAAAATGCAGTTAAGGAATGTACTTGTATTATGATGTAACCCTCCCCCCCGTTTGGGGGCTTATCTGTTTGTCCCCTTGGAGGCTGTTGTTTTCCCCCATTCTGGTGCCCCGGTTTTCCTCTGGTGTTCCCGGATTTTGCCCCGTCCTTCTGTGCCATGGAATAATCCCTGGTGGTGCCCTTGGAGTTCTCCCTCTGGCACCCACATATTTTTTCTTGAGCAGACCCAGAGGGCTGTAGCATGGAGCCTCCAGTGTGATTTGCACTATGGGTGCATTCCAGTGCTCACGCATGCGACGTGCATTCTCATTTTGGCCATTCGATGGCTGGTTAAGTTGCCTCTCCAGTGGTCCAGGTCCCTGTGTAAAGCAAAAAGGGGTCCGAGACCTTTGGAAGATTGGAGAAGCAACAGGGCAGCAAAGAAATAATTTTTTCGAAATGCCAGTCATGTTTGAGAATTCCCGGGCAGCCTCATTAATATTCATGAGGTTGCATAAATATGAATGGAGCTGAGCCTGTCTAGTCTGGGGGAAGGTTGTAATAGTGCTAGCGACAGGCAAGAGATTAAATGGATGTTGTAAATAATAAAGGGGTTAACAGAGAAGGTGTGGCTACAGTTCTGTGGAGAATAAGCAAATAAAAATGTTTTTTATTTAGTTTTTGTTGACCAGGTAAGTGCACTAGACAAATCCTGCCTATTTTCAGGCACGACTTGGGGAGGGATACAGATGAATGCCAACTGATCTTGAACCAGATTAAGCTGTTGGTGGTATTTTTAGTGAAATGGGGAAATTTGGCCAGGACACGGGAAATTCCCTACTTTCTGCTTCCTGTGAGCAGGGGGGACCCATTTTCTGCTGGGACCAAGATGGCGGAGGAGCAGACTGGAAGAGTGAGGTTGGTGGATGAAGAATCAGTGGAGCTGCTTGGAATGGATATTGCAGCTGAAGTATCTGTCTCTGTAGACGTGGCGGCTGGGGAGCACCCGAGGGGTGGCCAGCTTATCGCCTGCGATACCATTTCTAATATACAGTTGGGAGACATACTTGATTTACACCAAAAAAACAGTGTTTAGAAGAGGAATTGGTTTGAATTAAACAGCAGATGGATGATTCACTAGCACAGCGAGATGACGACCTTAAAAGAAAACGTTCAGCGGTTTCTCCGCTATCGGACAACTCTTTGGGTCCTTTGAAGGTGTTGGCGACTGTAGAGCATGGTAATCCACTTCCAGACCAGGAAGAAAGGCCCCCACAATGCGACTGGAGTGAGGGTGATGACGTCGGCTGGTCGCCGGAAAAAGTGCTCCTCTCAGCCAGATGGATGTCCCCTGCACAAGGAGTCTGGCAGCCAGACCCGGGTTGTTTACCGGTAGGATCAACAAATCTGTTGCCTTCCTCTCCTAAGATGGATTCAGGAGGGACATTTGCTGTTTCAGGTATTGTTGCCTCTGGGGTTTCGGAAAAACAACAGGGGGTGAGGGTAACTTTGGATTCTTCACAATCTGATCAAAGGACTGTTTCACCAGGGGAACTGGAGGTGTCTGTTGCGGTTCCCCCCCCCCAACTTATGCAAGCCACTTCCATAAAACTATCGATTTGGCGAAATGTAGAAATGCAGTAAGGTTGCGATATGTGGGACAGAAGGAGTCGACACCTGATCGTTCTCATGTGGGGGAAAATCTTGCTTAAACTGTCCATGGGGTTTTCCTCTTCAGAGGTTTATGCCTTAATCCATGCACCAGGAGAAAGTACTTTTGATGTTAGTTTTCGTACTCCAGCTTTGCTGGAGAAATTCTGGTGTAGATTTTCAAATTTAAAAACTAACCCTTTATGGGTAGATTTTCTGGTGATACCCTTGACTAAACAACCTTTTAGGGTAATTACTATTCTTTTCTGCAATGAGGGGGTTAATATAACTGATGTGGTATATTGGTTAGAAAAACGATGTACTATTCAAGGAAATCCTTCCCCAATTTTGGATGATGAAGGTTTTTGGACTGGGGGTTGGAAGTTTAGGATTAAATTACACCCAACGGAGCAGGATGTTATTCATTTGCCTAATTGTTTTTTTCATAGGTCTGGATAAGGGGTTTCTGTTTTATCCTGGGCAGCCTAGGATGTGCTTTAAATGTGGATCCACAAGACACATTAGTACTACATGTGAGGTATTGAAATGTACGTATTGTGGGCAATTAGGCCATGTTAGTGCACATTGTTTTCAAGACCCCAAATGTAACCTTTGTGAGGAGGTGGGTCATGTGTTTACTGATTGTCCTTGGGCAGCCAGGAACACAGAAAATGCTGATTTTGGAGTTCAGGATTATTATATTAAAGAGGCTATTGCCCCCACAGTGTTTTCTGGGCCTCAACCTCCTGATAAAAGACATATGCAGCAGATACCTGAATGTGGACCCCCCCCCATTTTGGTTGTTGGAACAGGGGGGGGGAGGAGACTTAAACAATAAGCTACTCCAATGTGAAAGAAGGTGACAGTACACCCTGAAAGTGAATGGAGTTATGGGACTGAACAAAATGTTTAGCTTGACTCCATTCCTAAAATGCAGTTAAGGAATGTACTTGTATTATGATGTAACCCTCCCCCCCGTTTGGGGGCTTATCTGTTGGCCCCCTTGGAGGCTGTTGTTTTCCCCCATTCTGGTGCCCTGGTTTTCCTCTGGTGTTCCCGGATTTTGCCTGTCCTTCTGTGCCATGGAATAATCCCTGGTGGTGCCCTTGGAGTTCTCCCTCTGGCACCCACATAGTTTTTTTTCTTGAACGGAGCCAGAGGAGCTGTAGCATGGAGCCTCCAGTGTGATTTGCACTATGGGTGCATTCCAGTGCTCCACACATGCGCAGACGTGCATTCTCATTTTGGCCATTCGATGGCTGGTTAAGTTGCCTCTCCAGTGGTCCAGGTCCCTGTGTAAAGCAAAAAGGGGTCCGAGACCTTTGGAAGATTGGAGAAGCAACAGGGCAGCAAAGAAATAATTTTTTCGAAATGCCAGTCATATTTGAGAATTCCCGGGCAGCCTCATTAATATTCATGAGGTTGCATAAATATGAATGGAGCTGAGCCTGTCTAGTCTGGGGGAAGGTTGTAATAGTGCTAGCGACAGGCAAGGGATTAAATGGATGTTGTAAATAATAAAGGGGGTTAACAGAGAGAAGGTGTGGCTACAGTTCTGTGGGGGAATAAGCAAATAAAAATGTTTTTTTTTATTTAGTTTTTGTTGACCAGGTAAGTGCACTAGAAAAATCCTGCCTATTTTCAGGCACGACTTGGGGAGGGGGATACAGATGAATGCCAACTGATCTTGAACCAGATTAAGCTGTTGGTGGTATTTTTAGTGAAATGAGGGAAATTTGGCCAGGACACCGGGGAAATTCCCCTACTTTCTGCTTCCTGTGAGCAGGGGGGACCCATTTTCTGCTGGGACCAAGATGGCGGAGGAGCAGACTGGAAGAGTGAGGTTGGTGGATGAAGAATCAGTGGAGCTGCTTGGAATGGATATTGCAGCTGAAGTATCTGTCTCTGTAGACGTGGCGGCTGGGAGCACCTGAGGGGTGGCCAGCTTATCGCCTGCGATACCATTTCTAATATACAGTTGGGAGACATACTTGATTTACACCAAAAAAAACAGTGTTTAGAAGAGGAATTGGTTTGAATTAAACAGCAGATGGATGATTCACTAGCACAGCGAGATAGCGACCGTAAAAGAAAGCGTTCAGCGGTTTCTCCGCTATCGGACAACTCTTTGGGTCCTTTGAAGGTGTTGGCGACTGTGGCATGGTAATCCACTTCCAGACCAGGAAGAAAGGCCCCACAACGCGACTGGAGTGAGGGTGATGACGCCGGCTGGTCGCCGGAAAAAGTGCTCCTCTCAGCCAGATGGATGTCCCCTGCACAAGGAGTCTGGCAGCCAGACCCGGGTTGTTTACCGGTAGGATCAACAAATCTGTTGCCTTCCTCTCCTAAGATGGATTCAGGAGGGACATTTGCTGTTTCAGGTACTGTTGCCTCTGGGGTTTCGGAAAAACAACAGGGGGTGAGGGTAACTTTGGATTCTTCACAATCTGATCAAAGGACTGTTTCACCAGAGAACTGGAGGTGTCTGCTGGGTCCCCCAACTTATGCAAGCCACTTCCATAAAACTATCGATTTGGCGAAATGTAGAAATGCAGTAAGGTTGCGATATGTGGGACAGAAGGAGTCGACACCTGATCGTTCTCATGTGGGGAAAATCTTGCTTAAACTGTCCATGGGGTTTTCCTCTTCAGAGGTTTATGCCTTAATCCATGCACCAGGAGAAAGTACTTTTGATGTTAGTTTTCATACTCCAGCTTTGCTGCAGAAATTCTGGTGTAGATTTTCAAATTTAAAAACTAACCCTTTATGGGTAGATTTTCTGGTGATACCCTTGACTAAACAACCTTTTAGGGTAATTACTATTCTTTTCTGCAATGAGGGGGTTAATATAACTGATGTGGTATATTGGTTAGAAAAACGATGTACTATTCAAGGAAATCCTTCCCCAATTTTGGATAATGAAGGTTTTTGGACTGGGGGTTGGAAGTTTAGGATTAAATTACACCCAACGGAGCAGGATGTTATTCATTTGCCTAATTGTTTTTTCATAGGTCTGGATAAGGGGTTTCTGTTTTATTCTGGGCAGCCTAGGATGTGCTTTAAATGTGGATCCACAAGACACATTAGTACTACATGTGAGGTATTGAAATGTACTTATTGTGGGCAATTAGGCCATGTTAGTGCACATTGTTTTCAAGACCCCAAATGTAACCTTTGTGAGGAGGTGGGTCATGTGTTTACTGATTGTCCTTGGGCAGCCAGGAACACAGAAAATGCTGATTTTGGAGTTCAGGATTATTATATTAAAGAGGCTATTGCCCCCACAGTGTTTTCTGGGCCTCAACCTCCTGGTAAAAGACATATGCCGCAGATACCTGAATGTGGACCTCCCCCCCCCCATTTTGGTTGTTGGAACAGAGGGTGTTTTAGCACAGTCTGCTGCACAGGAAAAGTTGGGGGGGACCATTATTTAGTCAGATCCTTTACCTAGTTCTCAAGATTTTGTTGTGATTCGCTCAAAGAGGGGGAAGGGTGTTAGGCCAAAGGGTTTGAAAAAAACATCTGAACCTTTGGAAGAGACGAATACTTATGAGGTATTGCGAGATGTTTCTTCAGATCAGGAGACAGAACATACTGAAGTGGCAGGAAGTCTGCTCTTGGGAGGATTTATTGGATCCAGGTGGACGCGGGTTGGTACCTCCGGGCCTAAAACTAGTAGTAGGATTACCGAGACTCTAGCAAAATAAAGTGAGGTATCTTCTTTTCACTTTTTGACTTATGATTGATCATCGTTATCAGTTTCACATCGCATCTTTAAATGTAAATAGTATCCAGTCTGAATTTAAAGACTGGCTACATATAGGCTTTTACAATCTGATTTAGATTGTATATTTTTCAAGACGTCCGTCTGCATTCTCAGGTCTTTGGAGGCGGCCTCTGTGGGTTGGTTGTGGGGGATAGCTACTGGTCACAGGGGTCTGAACAGTGTTCAGGGTAGGGTTGTTTTTTTCTCCGGTAAAAATAATTAGGCATTTAGAAATTTTGGAAGGAGGGTTCTCATGTTAGATATTGTTTGGAAAAATTTACCTATAGGGTTAATAAACATATATGCACCCCAATTAAAATATGAAAGGGTAAGGCTTTTTCGCACCATACAACCTTTTTTGTTTACTAGTATGCCAGTTGTTTTTGGAGGGGATTTTAATTGCTCTTTCCTTCAGAGTGGAAGTAATATATTTGGGAAAAAACAATATTGTGATGTCTCTTGTTTGTTGAAACTCATTTCTGAAGTAGGTCTCATTGATGTGTTTGGGTCTGGTAATATAGGAGCTTCCCACACATATGCTTGTGGCCCTCGCACATAGCGGATTGATTATTCCTTTATTTTGGCCGGTTTTAGCACTCATAAGGCAGTAGTTAGTGATGTGGCAACTTCTGATCATCGTATGTTAGATTTGATAGTAGGAAATCTACCTGAACAAAGGCGGGGTCCAGGGTTCTGGAAGTTAAATATTTCCTTGTTAGATTTACCCATGGCACAGGTAGGGTTTCAATGTATCATGAAAGCTAGGAAATCTGTGTTTTTCCTTTATGAGGATAAAAATCAGTGGTGGGAAGATTCGAAACATGATTTTCGTTCTTATTTCCAGTCAGTGGGGAAGCTTAATGGTTCTTTTAAAAAACACACTTTGTGGCAACTTAGAGCACAGCTTCGGATTTTGGTGGCCCAATACTATGAAGAGGGTAAAGGTGATTTGGGTTCTATTAAGATTCTTAACAATAAATTATCAGTTTTCCAAAGAACTGATGCAGGGGTGATCAAACAACAGCAGTGCGGGTTTTGGAAAAAAGTCTGATACGTTCCTTTTGACACCCTAGCTCAGGTTCGGAACAGAGAAATTATGGAGCCTTGCAGCTCCTAATGGTATGAAAGTCACAGATAACCCAGCTATATTGAATGAAATTGGGAGGTATTTTTCCAAAATTTTTTCAAGTACTGATTTGTCAAAGGCTGCAATATCAGACTGGTTGAAGGAGTGTGACCTCCCTCATATTTCTGAGGAGTGTGGTCAAAATTTAGTTTCTCCTATCACTGCTGCAGAATTTAAGCAAGTTATTTGGACCCTTTCTAAGGAGCGTCCCCAGGGTCTGATGGCCTATCACATGCCATTTATAAAGTAATATGGGAAGTACTAGGGGATGAACTGGTGGTAGTGTTAAATGATGCTCTTAGTACAGGAGTTTACCACCCAGTATGTATGAAGGAGTTTAGTTCTCTTATTCAAGGATGGAAATAAAGAAGATTTAAAATTGGAGACCAATCACTTTGTTAAATACCGATAGTAAAATCTTGATGAAGGTATTACGAATAGATTAGTGAATACTCTAAATGGTATAATTCACCCACACAGTTTAGTGGGTACCCTCACGTAAGATACAGGATGCCCTGATTCTTATTAGAAGTTCTGCATAAAGGCACTACTCAGGGATTATTAGGACATTTAGTTAGTATAGATCAATCTAAAGCTTTTGATAGGGTTGAATATACCTATATGGGCAGTTTTTCTAAATATGGGTTCCCAGATAAGTTTATTTATGGTTGCAAATATGCTATAAAGACATTTGTTTATTTCCTAGTATGAATGGATGGATAGGAGGTAAGATTTTAGTCAATAGAGGGTGAGGCAGGGTTGTCCTCTAAGTCCTCTCCTTTATTTGTTATCTCTGGACCCATTATTATACAGACTGAATAAACAGGACGATATAATGGGTCTCTCCGTGAGTAGTATAGATTTACAGATTAAAACTATTGCTTATGCAGATGATTTGTGTTTAATATTGGCAGACAAATCATCAGCCTTTTTGGCTCAAGATGAGTTGAGAGTGTTTTCAGAAATAACTGGTTCTGTAATCAACTACCAGAAATGTAGTATTTTATCCATTGGTTGTGAGGGTACAGTATGGAGTTCAGTATGGCGTTTTCCAGTAGTGACCTCCTATATTTTAATTTTGGGTATTTTTTTTGGTAGTCCTGATCCCCAGTTTTATAATTGGGAAGAGAAAATTCATACTGCACAAGGTTTGGTAACAAAATGGAATTCTTGGCGTATGTCTAAGCGTAAAAGGATATATATGATAAAATCACATCTGTTACCATTATTTCAATTTTGTACGTAGTATTTCCTATCCCAAAAATACTGGAAACTTCAGTGTACAATGTGTTTTCCAGTGTCATTGGGAAGTCGCCTAAACCCTATTAAAGAGGATTACCTATTTACTTATCACCCAGGGAGGCTTGGGAATGATTAATCCAATAATTTTTTTTGTTTTACCTTTCTTCACAATATTGTCCCATTGGCTCATAATGAGGTTAGATTATGGTGCCCTTGGATTATGGATGAGTTTGGATCCCTATTAACACAGTGGGCCTCTTCAGGCTCCCTTTCTAAACAGGTGAAAATTTTCTTTTAGCTAATTGTTGGAAAGATGTGGTGGGTAAACTCAAACTCTGGGAATTGCCTTATCGCTATCTGACTACTGGCACTCGGAAAATGGTATATGACTGGCTGTTGCTAACCTGGTTCCATGAGGAACCCTGGTTTATGATAACTTCCCTCAGCTACTATACAAATTATGACAAGTTTTCTTACGTTGTCCCAATTCCAACATTTATGTGGGATTTATATGGCTTGCACCCACCAAAAATTGGGGTAAAGGGAACATGAAGCATAAGGGTGTAGTAGAGCGAATGTGTCCTAGAATTGATACGTGTAGTTGGGTGGTTGAGACTACACAGCATTTGTTTATAGATTGTCCCTATGTGGTTGGATTTTGGACTTCTTTTCATAAATATTGGGTCTCTGGGCCTTTTCAGAGGGAGGATCCAGATGCGTGGGTTAGGAACATTTTACCAGCAGCATGGGTCCAGTTTGACTCTGGGACATTATTGTTATTTATGGGACATGTTAAGTTTCAATTATAGCAAGCCCGCTGTGCATTAACTTTAAGACAGCAGGTATTGTCTAGTGCTTCTGTGTTTTCGATGGTTCAGAAAGAGATTTTTAGATGGAGAGACTATGAGCACAATACAGCCTCCCCTGATCTTTATAAATTATGGTGGAGACATATGTCTTGGCTGGATACTGGGTGAACATGATACTTTCTTTGTACCTGATAATTATTTTCTTTCTATAATTTTTTTAAATAAGAATAGAATATTGGTCTTTTTTTGTATATAATACTGTTTTCATTTCTGTTTCATAACAATTTATTTAATTTTGTCTGATCTCCATTCTGTAGTTTTATGGTCTGCATTTGTTTCCAGTTAGTATTTTTGTATCAGACAGCCATTTCTGATGTATGACTGTACTACTTATTTATTTTGTTATGATTTGTATTTTTTTTCTTCCTTTTTGCGAGGTACTACTGTTTTTGTATTACTTTGCTTTTGTTCCTTGGAAAATTTTTTTTTCGCCTACTCTTTTTAGTGGGGGTGTTCAGCTTTTCCGTTTTGGGATTTTATGAATGAAAGTTTGTATTGTATGCTTGATGACATGCTAATTTTTTGTTTATTTTAAGTTTGTCTTATGATTTTGTGTGCAGTAACACTATTAAGTATGTATTTTATTTCCTTTATTTTGTGGATAAAAATGTCCCCTACTTTTTTGTGGGGGGGGGGTTCCCTTTTGTCATGGGATTAGATTTGAGTTTCACTTCTGTATTAGACAAACCCTTTCAATATGTATGATTGTAACACTTATTTGCTTTTGTTATGATTTGTACTTTTCTTTTGTGTGAGGCAACACTGTTTTGTATTGATTTGTTTTGTTATTCAAATAAAAAATTCCCCTACTCTTTTCGATAAGTGCCATGGGATCTTTAACATCCACCTGAACTACCACCAATCCAGGCAGATGGGACCTCAGTTTAACGTCTCATCCAAAATATGGCACCTCAGAAAGTGCATTACCCCCTCATGCTGCACTACAGTGTCAGTACTGGGATATTAACCCAAGTGCTAGATGTGGGAATTGAACCCACAGCCCTCTAATTTCTCAGCGGTGAGTGTGCTACCTACTGAGCCACTGACACTGTTGGCTGCAGAGACCTTTAAAAGTGGGAACTATAAGAACTGCATTGGGACTATGAATGGGCAGTCTAGGGTAATGCATATCGGCAGCAGCAACTGGAAAAGGGTTAATTAAAAGGGTGAACTGTGCAGTTGCTTCGAAGGGCACGAGGTGGCTACTGAAGGGGGGGGCTATTGTAACAATTAAATGTTTACTCTGGCTGCACCATGGCATTGAGAGTGGGGGCATTGGTGGACTGCCTTGGGAATATTTTTTCGGCAGCCATGTTGGCGACCTTTGTCGACAGTTTCAGCCAATCAGAGGGCAGTATTCATCAGGAGAATTGTGGGACTGCTGAAAGGACTGTTGGGGGGGGGGGGAGCTGGGGAAAGTTTAGGCGCCTTTTCCAGTAGCCAGTAAGGCATTGAGGGAGCCTCGTACATATTAATTTTGGTAAAGGACAGTGACTCCAACCAATGGGGAGTTGCCAGAAAGCTCCCAAAAGAAAATAACTTTTGGATTCTGAGTCAGTCTGGCAGGAGTCCCTCCACAGGAAGGGGGCCTCCGGCCCCTAAGCAGCGAATGGGGCTGCAAGGCTGGGAAAGGGCCTGCCTAAGGGTTACCAGCAATTTGTCCCCCAGGGCTGATCATGCCTTTCCCCAGCTGGAGAGTATTTATTTATTTATTTGCTTTTGGTAACTGGGTGGGTGCACTAGACATAGAGATGCCTATTTTCAGGCATGACCCAGGAGCATACAAGTGAAAATACATGAGCAGTACAATGTGACACAGCACAAGGGAGAGGTAGACAATAAGATAATAGCAATACAAACATTATTGACAAGTAGATTGTTTTACAGCGTTCAACAAATATAGCCAGTGTAGCTAGAACAGTAAAACTACACAAAATACGTATAAAACAGGTCTATGTTAGAACTATCAGGAGGGTCCAGACCAACAGTAAGTGCCATCATATGACGCAAGGTTATGAGAGAGGAAAGATGGGGTGGGAGACAGGGACAGAGGGGGTAAGAGGGAAAAGGCAAGTGTGGGAGAGAGCAGGGTAGAAGGTGGAAATGAGTGTAGTGGGCTATGGTGGCTGGAAGCATGTACAGGGGTTTGAAGCCAGTAGATATCCACGGTGGAGTTTCTTGAAGTGAGCATGGGTAGGGGCTCGTCGAATAGTTTGTGGGATAGTATTCCAGTACTTAGGTGCCAAGTAAGAGAAAGCACGTGTACCCATGGAGGTTTTGCATCTGGGGATGAAAAGAGGGGTATAGTCATTTGATCGGAGACCATAGGTGGAAGTTTGGGAGTATAACAGTGAGGAGAGAGATCTGGGTAGACATGAGCTGGTTATACCGTGTAGTAGAGAGCCAAAGGCTAGTAGCTGGTGGGCAGAGGGACTAGGCCATTTTAGGTCAGCATAAAGCTGACAGTGATGTTTGAAGCATGGCGACCCCAAGGCATAGTGGCAGATGCTATTATAGGTGGTGTCCCATCTGAGGAGCGAGGTCTTAGAAGCTCCTAGGTATGTGACTGAGTCATAGGCCAGAGCTGGAAGTAGAAAACCTTGTGCCACAGCAAGCCTGGCGGACGGTGTGAGGGCATAACTTGTACGATAGGCCCCTCTGATTTTTGCATTGATCAATTTACAGGTGGAGGTGATATGGAGATCAAAGTCCAGGGATTCATCAAGGAGGATGCCCAAGTATTTGAAAGAGCTGGTACTAACTACAGTGGAGCCATCTGCACATGAAATTTGAAAGGAATTATGAGTTGATTTGAGTCTGGCAAGGAGGAAGGTTGTTCAGGCAGCCCTGCATGGAAAGAGAGAGAACTGCAGGATCTGGCTACAGGCTACTGTGATAAGAAGCTGCACCACAGCAGTGAAAGATTTCAGAGAAAAGATTGACTGGATTTGGAAAAAGGATTATGGAAATGGGCAGGTTTTGTGTGAAGAGGATGAGGAGAGAACCTCTTCAGTTTTTGTCAGCACCACAGCAGTGAGACACTGGTGATGAGAGATTGGTGTGAGAGAATTGTGAAAGGAAAAAGGTTCAGTCCAACCCTAGGAAAGACAAAGCATCTAGAGAGAAAAAGGGAAGGACAGAAGGTTTAATGGCTGGTTGTTGGCAGTGGAAAATGGATAATTGAAAACGGACTGGAATTTGGTTCTGAGAAGTTGAAGAAAGATCCTCTTCAGTGTTCATCTGCACCTGCATGGTGGGAGAAATATTTGTTTTGCATCAGAGGAACTGAAAAAACCCTACATGGGGAGAAAAGAGAGAGAGAGAGAGAGAGAGGAGAGGAGGAGAAAGAGAGAGAGAGAGATTTTCTGGAACTGTGTGTGAGCTAGAGCAAGAGAGGCTGTTTTCTTGAAAAGGAGTGACTGTGAAAGCAAAGAAATGGGCAGGCGTCCTGGGCTTCAGGGATCTTTCAGGGACCTGCCATGGCTATTGAGTTTCAGCTGAGGACAGAAACTGATGTTGTGAAGTTGGAGTTTTAGACTCTGTTGCTCGGGGATCTGAAAAGCAGGAAAGATAAAGAGTCTGCTTTGGCTGCACAACAGAGCCAGTGTACTGATGGAAGAAGAGAGATCCAGAGACTTCCAGCTAATCCAGAGCCAGGTGGGGAACTTGCTAACCCCAACCAAGTGGGGTCTGCTCGCTGCAGGGGATCACGGGTCTACTCCCAAGTGCTAGCGCACTCTGACCTGTGAGACAGCCAGGTTGTGGGGCCACTCCTAGGTCTGGGTCCTCTGTAGCTGGTGGACCTTGCACAGTGCTCTGGAACGGGCTTCAATACGCTGAAGGGGACAAGCTGCAAGACCTTCAATCAAGCTGAAGATCCAAGCTGCAGCATTCTTGCCCCTTCCTCAAGTTTATTTCAAACATCGATTCCAAGGTTCTGCTTCTGCTGATCCACCAACTCCGGGACTTCAATCACAGTGCCATCGAAGGACTGATTTCACAGAACCGTGAGTGACAGAAGGAAGTGCCCTGCACTTGGGGGGAATGTATATAGTTAACTGTGTTCAGCTCAAGTTACACCCACTGGTATAGAAATGTTTAACTCAATCAGGATGAGACTGAAAAAGGTTAATTTGATTCAAGTAAGCATGCTAACGCCGGCCGACTAGCTGCACCGCAGGCCTGCAACTGAAAAGCTGAGTACCCAGGGACAGAATTTGGGAGTTGGTTCTGAATTGGTACCAGTAAGGGGTCTGTGCATATTTAATACCTGCAGCAGTTAGCTAGTTAGAGAGTTGGAGGTGGCACTAATTGAAATATGGGCTGAATATCAAAAGGGGGAAATGATTGCTTGAAAAATGTTGATTCTTAAATGCCAATTGCCAATGACAAAAACTGTTCTGCTTAACCTCTAGTCCATTTACCCCTTCCTAATCCTCCCCATGTAAATAAATATGGGGTTACTGTTTTGGAAAAGTATTGACTCAAGAGTCTGATTTAGTAAGCATATCATTGCTGAAGTTAAAAAATGCCAAGCATCGAATTTGGGGAACTTTGGTTTAAGGTCTCCATGGCTGGGGCATCTTTATGGGGTGATGAATTGGTACAGCATCCCAGGGGGGTTGTACCAGTAAAAATCATACTCTGGGTGAAGGCACCACCATTTTATTTTCATTCTAGGAAAAGGACCCCCGGTAACAATTTAACAGGAACACAGGCCCCTTAACCTTTTTCAGGCCTGCAAGGCAGGGGTAGTAACCCTCGTATAGGACGGTGCAAGGGCTACAATGATATCTGCATATTGTGCCATAATTATTTATCATCCTGAAATATTTATTTCGATTTCTTTTCCTGATGTTCCTGTTTTTAGTATACCAGACATTCAGGGAAGCAGTATAGCACAGTGGTTTAAGGCTCTGAGCTGCAAATTTGGTGACATCTAGCAAACCAGACTTGGGTTTGAATCCCCCCGCTTCTATTTGCATACTGTGTGACACTGAGCAAGTCACTTAACTTCCCTGTGTTCCCAGGTTGCACTGTAAAAAAGCTTTCAGCTTAGTGTGTCTCACCTGGTTAAATAAAAATAATGGTTGTAGTAATATAATTATGTATTGATATTTATTAGTAGTTGTGTTTTGGGTCCACATGTACAGGTATGTGCTTATTTTAGTGGTTTCTGCACTCAGTAATTGCAGCTTATATTAGAAACATGGCAATTTGGTACTGTGCCTTTAACAAGGTAGTACAAATGATACAGGTAGTAAACAGTAAGCCACGCCTTGATAAAGCATCAGGATGACATGAAACATCGGCTTGATTGGAGTGCTGTTTGTCGTTTAGTTTTTAGCATGAATAAAATGTATTTATTAACCAGACCTAGCATTTAAGGTCTTTTTTGTAGTTGTTTACTGGGCAGCCCATCTCCACTCTTTTTTTCCACTCTGTGGAAGTCCTCCACTCTCAAGGAGGCAAGTATTTTGTTGAGAGCTCATAAAAGAGCCATTTTGTGATAGAGGGTGCGATCTGATACTGGAGAACCCTTGGCTTCACAAATGATCAAATACATTAAAAGTAGATTATTTTAAGTAAATAAAGCCATGAAGGGGGTGAAGGGAGTCCTGGGGAAATAATAAAACTACACAGATTTTTTTGTAATAAATCACAAACAAAAGTGGAGCAGTTTGAAGTAAGGCTCTGTACCAGAAAGTTGCATACAGTCACAGAACACTTGCTGCAGGTATCTACTTTTCTACTTTATGCTGCCAAGCCAGTTCTTATCAGATTTGTCCCAGACTTGGCAGGCTGATAGACTTAAGTGTTCTACAGCAGAGAAATATAGCTTTGATTGTTGAGAATGCAAAATAGAGGATTTACTAACCTTAGAAGGGAGCGTGGGTCCTGAATGAAATAAATCCATGCAGTCAGTTTCACAGGAGGTGGAGCTAAGTATGGGAAAATTTAATATTCAAGTTCTGTGTGAAAAACTGTTGTGGGCAAAGTAATTAAAGGGGAAACTGCTGTTTTCATTAGAAAGTAAAGAGGAACATGCCTAGAAATAATTATTTATCAAGTTTAATGACAAAAGATTGTTAATCTTAGCGACTTAACTGTCCTGTGGGTCATTTTGTGCAGAACAAAATCAGCAGAGAGCTAAAGATGACAGCTTGCTAACCATGCTAATGAAAACATGCTTAGCCAGTAAGAAAGTGCTTTTTTTATGACAAAGGGATGTGTTCAAAAATGGGACTCAGAGTTATAAAAAAAAGGGAAGCCTTGGGATGTTGAGGGGGCAGCTGAATTTCAAAACAGAATATTCCATTGTGACCTATGTTGCTGCAGAAAGGATTTTGATTGGAGCTGAGCCCCTGGACAGGTCAGTGTCCACTCAGTGACCACAAATTAGCATATACAAATTAGTTTTAGGCATAAAAGTAGCTGCACAGCCAGTGTGCAGGTAGTCCAAGCCAGGAGAGTGACCAAGAAGGAGGGACCCAAGCCAAGTGGGTGTCCTGTCTGAAGAGGCCTGCTGCAGTGATAGAGCCTGATAGTGGCAGCCTTTACTTAATTAACGTGTAGGATTCGGGGATCATCTGAATCCCAGTGTAGTGTCAGATAGGGTAGTAAGTGAGAAGAGAGTGAGAATAGAAAGCCTGTTGCTTCAAGTGCCTGATGATCCTGTTATGCCAAGTTTTCCTCACAGAAAAAAAGCTGCAGCCTGAAGAATTCATCACTACTCCTGATTCCAACAAGAGACTGCTCACTCAAGAAGGCCCTTCAACAATTCCTCAGCAATCCCAACAAAAGAATACTTTCAGAAAATCCAAAGGAGTGTGGTATTGTACAAAATCTTACTGATACAGTTTGGGGAGTATTTTAAAAGTCAAGTGACACAGAATTGACATAGACTTTACCTCAATCCTTTTGAATTTAAAGAGGCTTTTGTCATGTGAAGGACTGAACAGTGGACGGACTGAGGGGGATAATGTCACAGGGTTTAATGTACCAGTATGCAATAAGTTTTATGCCACTGTCATTCCTGAATGTTTTTTTTAAAGTGATTTTATATGTAGAAATGCCTAATGATTTCTAATTATTTTAAAGTACAGTGACAGGTATAGTAACTGTGTGACAGGTACCAGGGTAGGTATCTGGCAGAATGGGTCAGTGGGCTGACTGAGGTAGGATAAGGCCTAGTAGTCACCGCATGCCCTTATGGTTTCAGTGTGAACAAGCTCATGGATTAAGGCCAGAGTGAGGGTGCTGATCCTGGGACTAACTTGTTTGGCAGCTGGAGGGCTGGCGGGTGGTGAGTGCCTGCAGCCTCCAGGGATAAAATGAATGTGCTGGAGGGCTGGTGGGTGGTGGGTGCCTGCAGCCTCCAGGGATAAAGTGAATGTGCTGGAGGGCTGGTGGGTGGTGAGTGCCTGCAGTCTCCAGGGATAAAGTGAATGTGCTGGAGGGCTGGTGGGTGGTGAGTGCCTGCAGCCTCCAGGGATAAAGTGAATGTGCTGGAGGGCTGGTGGGTGGTGAGTGCCTGCAGTCTCCAGGGATAAAGTGAATGTGCTGGAGGGCTGGTGGGTGGTGAGTGCCTGCAGCCTCCAGGGATAAAGTGAATGTGCTGGGGGGCTGGTGGGTGGTGAGTGCCTGCAACCTCCAGGGATAAAGAGAATGTGCTGGAGGGCTGGTCAGTGGTGGTGCCTTCAGCCTCCAGGGATAAAGTGAATGTGCTGGAGGGCTGGTGGGTGGTGAGTGCCTGCAGCCTCCAGGGATAAGGAGAATTTGCTGGAGGGCTGGTGGGAGGTGAGTGCCTGCAGCCTCCAGGGATAAAGTGAATGTGCTGGAGGGCTGGTGGGTGGTGAGTGCCTGCAGTCTCCAGGGATAAAGTGAATGTGCTGGAGGGCTGGTGGGTGGTGGTTCCTGCAGCCTCCAGGGATAAAGTGAATGTGCTGGAGGGCTGGTGGGTGGTGAGTGCCTGCAGTCTCCAGGGAAAAAGTGAATGTGCTGGGGGGCTGGTGGGTGGTGGGTGCCTGCAGCCTACAGGGATGAAGTGAATGTGGTGGAGGGCTGGTGGGTGGTGAGTGCCTGCAGCCTCCAGGGATAAAGTGAATTTGCTGGAGGGCTGGTGGGTGGTGAGTGCCTGCAGCCTCCAGGGATAAAGTGAATGTGCTGGAGGGCTGGTGGGTGGTGGGTGCCTGCAGCCTCCAGGAATAAAGTGAATGTGCTGGAGGGCTGGTGGGTGGTGAGTGCCTGCAGTCTCAAGGGATAAAGTGAATGTGTTGGAGGGTTGGTGGGTGGTGGGTGCCTGCAGCCTCAAGGAATAAAGTGAATGTGCTGGAGGGCTGGTGGGTGGTGAGTGCCTGCAGTCTCCAGGGATAAAGTGAATGTGCTGGGCGGCTGGTGGGTGGTGGGTGCCTGCAGTCTCCAGCAATAAAGTGAATATGCCAGAGGGCTGGTGGGTGGTGAGTGCCTGCAGTCTCCAGCGATAAAGTGAATGTGCTGGAGGGCTGGTGGGTGGTGAGTGCCTGCAGCCTCCAGGGATAAAGTGACTGTGCTGGAGGGCTGGTGGGTGGTGAGTGTCTGCAGCCTCTAGGGATGAAGTGAATGTGCTTGAGGGCTGGTGGCTGGTGAGTGCCTGCAGTCTCCAGTGATAAAGTGAATGTGCTGGGGGGCTGGTGGGTGGTGAGTGCCTGCAGCCTCCAGGGTTAATGTGAATGTGTTGGTGGGTTGTGAGTGTGACATGGACAGCCAGTTCTGAGGGCTGTATGATAATTTTTTGCAATATAAAAAATGTGTATATACTGTCTCCCATGAGAAATGCTGAAACAGCATGTGAGATCACACACACAGGGTTTAGATACAACGCGTTACCTGGAATGCCCTAAGTTAATTACAGACTTTAAATAAGTTAATTATAGCTGTAGTTGCTAAGAGGGAAAATCATAAACTTTGATAACGCTTAGAGGAAGAAGAGCAGGTTGTCACATTTTGGTGCGAAGTCATAATAGATGCTTTCATGTCCTGGAAGGGGGAAGCTTATCATAAGATCAAAGAGAGTCATTTGAAGAACATGAGTTATGCTGAGGTTGCAGAATTTCATACTTGAAAAAGACATCCTGTTTTTATATAGATATATTTTTTTATATATTCTGACAGTAAGGAGCAAGGTGACCTCGTGCAAAATTGGTGGGAAAAAACAGCTTTTAAACAGTATTCTGTTTTCCTTCAGACACTTCTATCTAGACTCTGACAAAGAAACATCTTTGGAGCACTTTAAGCAGGTATTTAGAGAGAGAGAGAGACATATCTAAATACTGTAGTAAGAATTGCACTGTTTAAAACCTTGTTCTTTTAATAGAATTGTATGTCTTGTGATATAATAGTTCTGTATGTTATGTTTTACAAATTTTCATCTATTTTAGTAAAACTCTTTTTAGAGCTTACTTGGTCTGTCTTTGATTTCTTTTTCTTTACAAGTAGA
Source organism: Neoceratodus forsteri (assembly GCA_016271365.2). Taxonomy (NCBI): domain Eukaryota; kingdom Metazoa; phylum Chordata; order Ceratodontiformes; family Ceratodontidae; genus Neoceratodus; species Neoceratodus forsteri. The sequence continues at coordinate 455,500,628 of CM057453.1, read as the reverse complement.
GTATATATGGTTATAGCAGACACTAGGCATATGCTTGAATGATGATACCAAACTGGAAAGATAAGCGTTTTAATCTGAGGTTTTTTATTACAGTTTTTAAGGGTTCATTTCTGTACACCAGGTTAGGTGCCCATAGGCAAAGATATCTGGCCCCCTGAAGAAAGAATGATCTGAGACTATGCATTGGGTACACTAGCAAGAGGTTCACCATTTGAATCCCTCCAAGACTTGTAACAAAAGGTTGATTGAATCCACAAAAACAGACAAGAGGGTTACCTTCTTCTGTTAACTGTTCAAAAGACTGCAGTCAGAGGTTGGCACTTTGGGAGTAGAGGGCTGAGCTGCTGATTGGGTTTGTAAGAGTGAGTGCCTGCAGTTTCCAGGGATGAAGTGAATGTGCTGGAGGGCTGGTGGGTGGTGAGTGCCTGCAGCCTCCAGGGATAAAGTGAATGTGCTGGAGGGCTGGTGGGTGGTGAGTGCCTGCAGCCTCCAGGGATAAAGTGAATGTGCTGGGGGCTGGTGGGTGGTAGGTGCCTGCAGTCTCCAGTGATAAAATGAATGTGCTGGAGGGCTGGTGGGTGGTGAGGGCCTGCAGCCTCCAGGGATAAAGTGAATGTGCCAGAGGGCTGGTGGGTGGTGGGTGCCTGCAGTCTCCAGGGATAAAGTGAATGTGCTGGAGGGCTGGTGGGTGGTGAGTGCCTGCAGCCTCCAGGGATAAAGTGAATTTGCTGGAGGGCTGGTGGGTGACTGCAGTCTCCAGGGATAAAGTGAATGTGCTGGAGGGCTGGTGGGTGGTGAGTGCCTGCAGTCTCCAGGGATAAAGTGAATGTGCTTGAGGGCTGGTGGGTGGTGAGTGCCTGCAGCCTCCAGGGATAAAATGAATGTGCTGGAGGGCTGGTGGGTGGTGAGTGCCTGCAGTCTCCATGGATAAAGTGAATGTGCTGGAGGGCTGGTGGGTGGTGGGTGCCTGCAGTCTCCAGGGATAAAGTGAATGTGCCAGAGGGCTGGTGGGTGGTGAGTGCCTGCAGTCTCCAGGGATAAAGTGAATGTGCTTGAGGGCTGGTGGGTGGTGAGTGCGTGCAGCCTCCAGGGATAAAGTGAATGTGCTTGAGGACTGATGGGTGGTGAGTGCCTGCAGTCTCCAGGGATAAAGTGAATGTGCTGGAGGGCTGGTGGGTGGTGAGTGCCTGCAGTCTCCAGGGATAAAGTGAATGTGCTGGAGGGCTGGTGGGTGGTGAGTGCCTACAGTCTCCAGCGATAAAGTGAATGTGCTGGAGGGCTGGTGGGTGGTGAGTGCCTGCAGCCTCCAGGGATAACGTGAATGTGCAGGTGGGTGGTGAGTGTGACATGGACAGCCAGTTCTGAGGGCTGTATGATCATTTTTTGCAATATAAAAATGTGTAAATACTGACTCCCATGAGAAATGCTGAAACAGCATGTGAGATCACACACACAGGTTTTAGATACGTGTTACCTGGAAGGCCCAAAGCTAATTACAGACTTTAACTAAGTTAATTATAGGTGTAGTTGCTAAGAGGGAAAATCATAAACTTTGATAACGCTTAGAGGAAGAAGAGCAGGTTGACACATTTTAGTGCGAAGACATAAAAGATGCTTTCATGTCCTGGAAGGGAGAAGCTTATCATAAGATCAAAGAGAGTCATTTGAAGAACATGTGTTATGCTGAGGTTGCAGAATTTAATACTTGAAAAAGACATCCTGTTCTTATATACATATTTTTTTTTATATATTCTGACAGGAAGGAGCTAGGTGACCTCATGCAAATAGGTGGGAAAAACCAGCTTTTAAACATTATTCTGTTTTCCTTCAGACACTTCTATCTAGACTCTGACAAAGAAACATCTTTACAGCACTTTAAGCTGGTATTTAGAGAGAGAGAGAGAGAGACAAATCTAAGTACTGCAGTAAGAATTGCACTGTTTAAAACCTTGTTCTTTTAATAGATTTGTATGTCTTGTGATATAACAGTTCTGTATTTCATGTTCTACATATTTTCATCTATTTTAGTAAAACTCTTTTTAGAGCTTACTTGGTCTGTCTTTGATTTCTTTCCTTTACAAGTAGAGTATATATGGTTATAGCAGACACTAGGCATACGCTTGAATGATGATACCAAACTGGAAAGATAAGCATTTTAATCTGAGGTTTTTTATTACAGTTTTTAAGGGTTCATTTCTGTACACCTGGCTAGGTGCCCGTAGGCAAAGATATCTGGACCCTGAAGAAGAATGATCTGAGACTGTGCATTGGGTACACTAGCAAGAGGTTCACCATTTGAATCCCTCCAAGACTTGTAACAAAAGGTTGATTGAATCCACAAAAACAGACAAGAGGGTAACCTTCTTGTGTAAACTGTTCACAAGACTGCGCTCGGAGGTTGGCACTTTGGGAGTAGAGGGCTGAGCTGCTGATTGGGTTTGTAAGAGTGAATGCCTGCAGTCTACAGGGACAAAGTGAATGTGCTGGAGGGCTGGTGGGTGGTGAGTGCCTGCAGCCTCCAGGGATAAAGTGAATGTGCCAGAGGGCTGGTGGGTGGTGGGTGCCTGCAGTCTCCAGGGATAAAGTGAATGTGCTGGAGGGCTGGTGGGTGGTGAGTGCCTGCAGCCTCCAGGGATAATGTGAATTTGCTGGAGGGCTGGTGGGTGACTGCAGTCTCCAGGGATAAAGTGAATGTGCTGAGGGCTGGGTGGGTGGTGAGTGCCTGCAGTCTCAGGGATAAAGTGAATGTGCTTGAGGGCTGGTGGGTGGTGAGTGCCTGCAGCCTCCAGGGATAAAATGAATGTGCTGGAGGGCTGGTGGGTGGTGAGTACCTGCAGTCTCCATCGATAAAGTGAATGTGCTAGAGGGCTGGTGGGTGGTGGGTGCCTGCAGTCTCCAGGGATAAAGTGAATGTGCCAGAGGGCTGGTGGGTGGTGAGTGCCTGCAGTCTCCAGGGATAAAGTGAATGTGCTTGAGGGCTGGTGGGTGGTGAGTCGTGCAGCCTCCAGGGATAAAGTGAATGCGAGGACTGATGGGTGGTGAGTGCCTGCAGTCTCCAGGGATAAAGTGATGTGCTGGAGGGCTGGTGGGTGGTGAGTGCCTGCAGTCTCAGGGATAAAGTGAATGTGCTGGAGGGCTGGTGGGTGGTGAGTGCCTACAGTCTCCAGCAATAAAGTGAATGTGCTGGAGGGCTGGTGGGTGGTGGTGCCTGCAGCCTCCAGGGATATGCGAATGTGCAGGTGGGTGGTGAGTGTGACATGGACAGCCAGTTCTGAGGGCTGTATGATCATTTTGCAATATAAAAATGTGTAAATGCTGAGCTCCCATGAGAAATGCTGAAACAGCATGTGAGATCACACACACAGGTTTTAGATACGTGTTACCTGGAAGGCCCAAAGCTAATTACAGACTTTAACTAAGTTAATTATAGGTGTAGTTGCTAAGAGGGAAAATCATAAACTTTGATAACGCTTAGAGGAAGAAGAGTAGGTTGACACATTTTAGTGCGAAGACATAAAAGATGCTTTCATGTCCTGGAAGGGAGAAGCTTATCATAAGATCAAAGAGAGTCATTTGAAGAACATGTGTTATGCTGAGGTTGCAGAATTTAATACTTGAAAAAGACATCCTGTTCTTATATACATATTTTTTTTTATATATTCTGACAGGAAGGAGCTAGGTGAACTCATGCAAATAGGTGGGAAAAACCAGCTTTTAAACATTATTCTGTTTTCCTTCAGACACTTCTATCTAGACTCTGACAAAGAAACATCTTGCAGCACTTTAAGCTGGTATTTAGAGAGAGAGAGAGAGACAAATATAAGTACTGCAGTAAGAATTGCACTGTTTAAAACCTTGTTCTTTTAATAGATTTGTATGTCTTGTGATATAACAGTTCTGTATTTTATGTTCTACATATTTTCATCTATTTTAGTAAAACTCTTTTTAGAGCTTACTTGGTCTGTCTTTGATTTCTTTCCTTTACAAGTAGAGTATATATGGTTATAGCAGACACTAGGCATACACTTGAATGATGATACCAAACTGGAAAGATAAGCATTTTAATCTGAGGTTTTTTATTACAGTTTTTAAGGGTTCATTTCTGTACACCTGGCTAGGTGCCCGTAGGCAAAGATATCTGGACCCCTGAAGAAAGAATGATCTGAGACTGTGCATTGGGTACACTAGCAAGAGGTTCACCATTTGAATCCCTCCAAGACTTGTAACAAAAGGTTGATTGAATCCACAAAAACAGACAAGAGGGTAACCTTCTTGTGTAAACTGTTCACAAGACTGCGCTCGGAGGTTGGCACTTTGGGAGTAGAGGGTTGAGCTGCTGATTGGGTTCGTAAAAGTGAATGCCTGCAGTCTATAGGGACAAAGTGAATGTGCTGGAGGGCTGGTGGGTGGTGAATGCCTGCAGCCTCCAGGGATAAAGTGAATGTGCTGGGGGGCTGGAGGGTGGTGAGTGCCTGCAGTCTCCAGGGATAAAGTGAATGTGCTGGAGGGCTGGGGGGTGGTGAGTGACTGCAGCCTCCAGGGATAAAGTGAATAAGCTGGAGGGCTGGTGGGTGGTGAGTGCCTGCTGCCTCCAGGGATAAAGTGAATGTGCTGGGGGCTGGTGGGTGGTGAGTGCCTGCAGCCTCCAGGGATAAAGTGAATGTGCTGGGGGATGGTGGGTGGTGAGTGCCTGCAGCCTCCAGGGATAAAGTGAGTGTGCTGGGGGCTGGTGGGTTGTGGGTGCCTGCAGCCTCCAGGGATAAAGTGAATGTGCTGGAGGGTGGGTGGGTGGTGAGTGCCTACAGTTTCCAGGGATAAAGTGAAGGGGCTGGAGGGCTGGTGGGTGGTGAGTGCCTGCAGCCTCCAGGGATAAAGTGAATGTGCTGGGGGGCTGGTGGGTGGTGAGTGCCTGCAGCCTCCAGGGATAAAGTGAATGTGATGGGGGCTGGTGGGTGGTGAGTGCCTGCAGCCTCCAGGGATAAAGTGAATGTGCTAGGGGGCTGGTGGGTGGTGAGTGCCTGCAGCTTCCAGGGATAAAGTGAATTTGCTGGGGGGCTGGTGGGCAGTGAGTGCCTGCAGTCTCCAGGGATAAAGTGAATGTGCTGGAGGACTGGTGGGTGGTGGGTGCCTGCATTCTCCAGGGATCAAGTGAATCTGCAGGAGGGCTGGTGGGTGGTGAGTGCCTGCAGCCTCCAGGGGTAAAGTGAATGAGCTGGAGGGCTGGTGGCTGGTGGGTGCCTGCATTCTCCAGGGATAAAGAGAATGTGCTGGAGGGCTGATGGGTGGTGAGTGCCTGCAGTCTCCAGGGATAAAGTGAATGTGCGGGGGGCTGGTGGGTGGTGGGTGCCTGCAGTCTCCATGGATAAAGTGAATGTGCTGGAGGGCTGTAGGGTGCTTGGTGCCTGCATTCTCAAGGGATCAGGTGAATGTGCTGGAGGGCTGGTGGGTGGTGAGTGCCTGCAGCCTCCAGGGGTAAAGTGAATGTGCTGGAGGGCTGGTGGGTGGTGAGTGCCTGCAGCCTCCAGGGGTAAATTGATTGTGATGGAGGGCTGGTGGGTGGTGAGTGCCTGCAGTCTCCAGGAATAAAGAGAATGTGATGGAGGGCTGGTGGGTGGTGAGTGCCAGAAGCCTCCAGCGATAAAGTGAGTGTGCTGGAGGGCTGGAGGGTGGTGAGTGCCTGTAGCCTCCCGGGATAAAGTGAATGTGTTGGAGGGCTGGTGGGTGGTGAGTGACTGCAGCCTCCAGGGATAAAGTGAATGTGCTGAAGGGCTGGTGGGTGGTGAGTGCCTGCAGCCTCCAGGGATAAAGTGAAATTGCTTGGGGCTGGTGGGTGGTGAGTGCCTGCAGCCTCCAGGGATAAAGTGAATGTGCTGGAGGGCTGGTGGGTGGTGAGTGCCTACAGTCTCCAGGGATCAAGTGAATGTGCTGGAGGGCTGGATGGGTGGTGGGTGCCTGCATTCTCCAGGGATCAAGTGAATGTGCTGGAGGGCTGGTGGGTGGTGAGTGCCTGCAGCCTTCAGGGGTAAAATGAATGTGCTGGAGGGCTGGTGGGTGGTGAGTGCCTGCAGCCGCCAGGGGTAAAGTGACTGTGCTGGAGGGCTGGTGGGTGGTGAGTGCCTGCAGCCTCCAGGGATAAAGTGAATGTGCTGGGGGGCTGGTGGGTGGCTGCAGCCTATAGGGATAAAGTGAATGCGCTGGAGGGCTGGTGGGTGGTGAGTGCCTGCAGCCTCCAGGGATAAAGTGAATGTGCTGGAGGGCTGGTGGGTGGTGAGTGCCTGCAGTCTCCAGGGATAAAGTGAATGTGCAGGGGGGCTGGTGGGTGGTGGGTGCCTGCAGTCTCCAGGGATAAAGTGAATGTGCTGGAGGGCTGGTGGGTGGTGGGTGCCTGCATTCTCCAGGGATCAAGTGAATCTGCTGGAGTGCTGGTGGGTGGTGAGTGCCTGCAGCCTCCAGGGGTAAAGTGAATGTGCTGGAGGGCTGGTGGATGGTGGGTGCCTGCTTTCTCCAGGGATAAAGTGAATGTGCTGGAGGGCTGATGGGTGGTGAGTGCCTGCAGTCTCCAGGGATAAAGTGAATGTGCGGGGGGCTGGCGGGTGGTGGGTGCCTGCAGTCTCCAGGGATAAAGAGAATGTGCTGGAAGGCTGGTGGGTGCTGGGTGCCTGCATTCTCCAGGGATCAAGTGAATGTGCTGGAGGGCTGGTTGGTGGTGAGTGCCTGCAGACTCCTTGGGTAAAGTGAATTGTGCTGGAGGGCTGGTGGCTGGTGGGTGCCTGCATTCTACAGGGATAAAGTGAATGTGCTGGAGGGCTGGTGGCTGGTGGGTGCCTGCATTCTCCAGGAATAAAGAGAATGTGCTGGAGGTCTGGTGGGTGGTGAGTGCCTGCAGCCTCCAGGGAAAAAGTGAATGTGCTGGAGGACTGGAGGGTGGTGAGTGCCTGCAGCAGCAAGGGATAAAGTGAATGTGCTGGAGGGCTGGTGGGTGTCGAGTGCCTGCAGCCCAGGGGATAAAGTGAATGTGCTGTAGGGCTGGTGGGTGGCGGGTGCCTGCAGCCTTCAGGGATAAAGTGAGTGTGCTGTGGGGCTGGAGGGTGGCAGGTGCCTGCAGCCTCCAGGGATAAAGTGAATGTGCTGGAGGGCTGGTGGGTGGCGAGTGCCTGCAGTCTCCAGGGATAAAGTGAATGTGCTGGATGGCTGGTGGGTGGTGAGTGCCTGCAGCCTCCAGGGATAAAGTGAATGTGCTGGAGGGCTGGTGGGTGGCGAGTGCCTGTGGTCCTCAGGGAGAAAGTGAATGTGCTGTGGGGCTGGTGGGTGGCGGGTGCCTGCAGCCTCCAGGGATAAAGTGAATGTGCTGGAGGGCTGGTTGGTGTCGAGTGCCTGCAGTCTCCAGGGATAAAGTGAATGTGCTGGAGGGCTGGTGGGTGGTGAGTGCCTGCAGCCTCCAGGGATAAAGTGAATGTGCTGGAGGGCTGGGGGGTGGTGAGTGCCTGCAGCCTCCAGGGATAAAGTGAATGCGCTGGAGGGCTGGTGGGTGGTGAGTGCCTGTAGCCTCTAGGGATAAAGTGAATGTGCTGGAGGGTTGGTGGGTGGTGAGTGCCTGCAGCCTCCAGGGATAAATTGAATGTGATGGAGGGCAGGTTGGTGGTGAGTGCCTGCAGTCTCCAGGGATAAAGTGAATGTGATGGAGGGCTGGTGAGTGGTGAGTGCCTGCAGCCTCCAGGGATAAAGTGAATGTGCTGGAGGGCTGGTGGGTGGCGAGTTCCTCTAGCCTCCCGGGATAAAGTGAATGTGCTGGAGGGCTGGTGGGTGGTGAGTGCCTGCAGCCTCCAGGGATAAAGTGAATGTGCTGGAGGGCAGGTGGGTGGTGAGTGCCTGCAACCTCCAGGGATAAAGTGAATGTGCTGGAGGGCTGGTTCTTGGTGAGTGCCTGCAGCCTCCAGGGATAAAGTGAATGTGCTTGGGGCTGGTGGGTGGTTAGTTCCTGTAGCCTCAAGGGATAAAGTGAATGTGCTGGGGTGCTGGAGGGTGGTGAGTGCCTGCAGTCTCCAGGGATAAAGTGAATTTGCTGGCTTCGTTGGTGGGTGGTGGGTGCCTGCAGTCTCCAGGGATCAAGTGAATGTGCTGGAGGGCTGGTGGGTGGTGGGTGCCTGCATTCTCCAGGGATCAAGTGAATGTGCTGGAGGGCTGGTGGGTGGTGGGTGCCTGCATTCTCCAGGGATCAAGTGAATGTGCTGGAGGGCTGGTGGGTGGTGAGTGCCTGCAGCCTCCGGGGTTAAAAGTGAATGTGCTGGAGGGCTGGTGGGTGGTGAGGGCCTGCAGCCTCCAGGGATAAAGTGAATGTGCTGGAGGGCTGGTGGGTGGTGATTGCCTGTAGCCTCCCGGGATAAAGTGAATATGCTGGAGGGCTGGTGGGTGGTGGGTTCCTGCATTCTCCAGGGATCAAGTGAATGTGCTGGAGGGCTGGTGGGTGGTGGGTGCCTGTATTCTCCAGGGATCAAGTGAATGTGCTGGAGGGCTGGTGGGTGGTGAGTGCCTGCAGCCTCCAGGAATAAAGTGATTGAGCTGGAGGGCTGGTGGGTGGTGAGTGCCTGCAGCCTCTAGGGGTAAAGTGACTGTGCTGGAGGGCTGGTGGGTGGTGAGTGCTTGCAGCCTCCAGGGATAAAGTGAATGTGCTGGGGGGCTGGTGGGTGGCTGCAACCTCTAGGGATAAAGTGAATGCGCTGGAGGGCTGGTGGGTGGTGAGTGCCTGCAGCCTCCAGGGATAAAGTGAATGTGCTGGAGGGCTGGTGGGTGGTGAGTGCCTGCAGTCTCCAGGGATAAAGTGAATGTGCAGGGGGGCTGGTGGGTGGTGGGTGCCTGCAGTCTCCAGGGATAAAGTGAATGTGCTGGAGGGCTGGTGGGTGGTGGGTGCCTGAATTATCCAGGGATCAAGTGAATCTGCTGGAAGGCTGGTGGGTGGTGAGTGCCTGCAGCCTCAAGGGGTAAAGTGAATGTGCAGGAGGGCTGGTGGCTGGTGGGTGCCTGCATTCTCCAGGGATAAAGAGAATGTGCTGGAGGGCTGATGGGTGGTGAGTGCCTGCAGTCTCCAGGGATAAAGTGAATGTGCGGGGGGCTGGTGGGTGGTGGGTGCCTGCAGTCTCCAGGGATAAAGAGAATGTGCTGGAGGGCTGGTGGGTGCTGGGTGCCTGCATTCTCCAGGGATCAAGTGAGTGTGCTGGAGGGCTGGTGGGTGGTGAGTGCCTGCAGCCTCCAGGGGTAAAGTGAATGTGCTGGAGGGCTGGTGGCTGGTGGGTGCCTGCATTCTACAGGGATAAAGTGAATGTGCTGGAGGGCTGGTGGCTGGTGGGTGCCTGCATTCTCCAGGGATAAAGAGAATGTGCTGGAGGTCTGGTGGGTGGTGAGTGCCTGCAGCCTCCAGGGATAAAGTGAATGTGCTGCAGGGCTGGTGGGTGGTGAGTGCCAGCAGCCTCCAGGGAAAAAGTGAATGTGCTGGAGGACTGGAGGGTGGTGAGTGCCTGCAGCCCCAAGGGATAAAGTGAATGCGCTGGAGGGCTGCTGGGTGGCGAGGGCACCTGCAGCCTCGGGGATCAAAATGAATGTGCTGTAGGGCTGGTGGTAGAGTGGGTGCACAGCCTTCAGGGAATAAAGTGAAGGTGTGCTGTGGGGCTGGATGGTGGCAGGGCCTGCAGCCTCAGGGATAAAATGAATGCTGGAGGGCTGGTGGGTGGCGAGGTGCCTGCAACGACAGAGGAAAGTGAATGTGCTGGATGGCTGGTGGGTGGCGGGTGCCTGCAGCCTCCAGGGATAAAGTGAATGTGCTGGAGGGCTGGTGGGTGTTGAGTGCCTGCAGTCTCCAGGGATAAAGTGAATGTGCTGGAGGGCTGGAGGTGGGTGAGTGCCTGCAGTCTCAGGGATAAAGTGAATGTGCTGGAGGGCTGGTGGGTGGCGAGTGCCTGCAGCCCACGGGGATAAAGTGAATGTGCTGTAGGGCTGGTGGGTGGCGGGTGCCTGCAGCCTTCAGGGATAAAGTGAGTGTGCTGTGGGGCTGGAGGGTGGCAGGTGCCTGCAGCCTCCAGGGATAAAGTGAATGTGCTGGAGGGCTGGTGGGTGGCACAGTGCAGGAGTCTCCAGGGATAAAGTGAATATGCTGGATGGCTGGTGGGTGGTGGATGCCTGCAGCCTCCAGGGATAAGTGAATGTGCTGGAGGGCTGGTGGTGGCGGTGCCTGTGGTCCTCAGGGAGAAAGTGAATGTGCTGTGGGGCTGGTCGGTGGCGGGTGCCTGCAGCCTCCAGGGATAAAGTGAATGTGCTGGAGGGCTGGTTGGTGTCGAGTGCCTGCAGTCTCCAGGGATAAAGTGAATGTGCTGGAGGGCTGGTGGGTGGTGAGTGCGTGCAGCCTCAGGGATAAAGTGAATGTGCTGGAGGCTGGGGGTGGTGAGTGCCAGCAGCCTCCAGGGATAAATGAATCGCGCTGGAGGCTGGTGGGTGGGTGAGTGCCTGAGCCTCTAGGGATAAAGTGAGATTTGCTGGAGGGTTGGTGGGTGGTGAGTGATTGCAGCCTCAGGGATAAATTAGATGTGATGGAGGGCAGGTTGGTGGTGAGTGCCTGCAGTCTCAGGATAAAGTGAATATGATGGAGGCTGGTAGTGGTAGTGCACTGCAGCCTCCAGGGATAAAGTAGAATGTGCTGGAGGGCTGGTGGGTGGCAGTTCCTCCAGCCTCCTGGGATAAAGTAGAATGTGCTGGAGGGCTGGTGGGTGGTGAGGCCTGCAGCCTCCAGGGATAAAAGTGAATGTTGCAGGAGGCTGGTGGGTGGTGAGCCTGCAACCTCAGGATAAAGTGAATGTGCTGGAGGGCTGGTTCTTGGTGAGTGCCTGCAGCCTCCAGGGATAAAGTGAATGTGCTTGGGGCTGGTGGGTGGTGAGTGCCTGCAGCCTCCAGGGATAAAGTGAATGTGCTGGGGTGCTGGAGGGTGGTGAGTGCCTGCAGTCTCCAGGGATAAAGTGAATTTGCTGGCTTCGTTGGTGGGTGGTGGGTGCCTGCAGTCTCCAGGGATCAAGTGAATGTGCTGGAGGGCTGGTGGGTGGTGGGTGCCTGCATTCTCCAGGGATCAAGTGAATGTGCTGGAGGGCTGGTGGGTGGTGGGTGCCTGCATTCTCCAGGGATCAAGTGAATCTGCTGGAGGGCTGGTGGGTGGTGAGTGCCTGCAGCCTCCGGGGTTAAAGTGAATGTGCTGGAGGGCTGGTGGGTGGTGAGAGCCTGCAGCCTCCAGGGATAAAGTGAATGTGCTGGAGGGCTGGTGGGTGGTGATTGCCTGTAGCCTCCCGGGATAAAGTGAATATGCTGGAGGGCTGGTGGGTGGTGGGTTCCTGCATTCTCCAGGGATCAAGTGAATGTGCTGGAGGGCTGGTGGGTGGTGGGTGCCTGCATTCTCCAGGATCAAGTGAGAATGCTGGAGGGCTGGTGGGTGGTGAGTGCCTGCAGCCTCCAGGAATAAAGTGATTGAGCTGGAGGGCTGGTGGGTGGTGAGTGCCTGCAGCCTCTAGGGGTAAAGTGACTGTGCTGGAGGGCTGGTGGGTGGTGAGTGCTTGCAGCCTCCAGGGATAAAGTGAATGTCCGGGGGCTGGTGGGTGGCTGCAACCTCTAGGGATAAAGTGAATGCGCTGGAGGGCTGGTGCGTGGTGAGTGCCTGCAGCCTCCAGGGATAAAAGTAAGATAGTGCTGGAGGGCTGGTGGGTGGTGAGTACCCACAGTCTCAGGAGACAAAGTGAATATGCAGGGGGCTGGTGGGTGGTGGGGCCTGCAGTCTCCAGGGATAAAGTGAATGTGCTGGAGGGCTGGTGGGTGGTGGGTGCCTGAATTCTCCAGGGATCAAGTGAATCTGCTGGAAGGCTGGTGGTTGGTGAGTGCCTGCAGCCTCCAGGGGTAAAGTGAATGTGCTGGAGGGCTGGTGGCTGGTGGGTGCCTGCATTCTCCAGGGATAAAGAGAATGTGCTGGAGGGCTGATGGGTGGTGAGTGCCTGCAGTCTCCAGGGATAAAGTGAATGTGCGGGGGGCTGGCGGGTGGTGGGTGCCTGCAGTCTCCAGGGATAAAGAGAATGTGCTGGAGGGCTGGTGGGTGCTGGGTGCCTGCATTCTCCAGGGATCAAGTGAGTGTGCTGGAGGGCTGGTGGGTGGTGAGTGCCTGCAGCCTCCAGGGGTAAAGTGAATGTGCTGGAGGGCTGGTGGCTGGTGGGTGCCTGCATTCTACAGGGATAAAGTGAATGTGCTGGAGGGCTGGTGGCTGGTGGGTGCCTGCATTCTCCAGGGATAAAGAGAATGTGCTGGAGGTCTGGTGGGTGGTGAGTGCCTGCAGCCTCCAGGGATAAAGTGAATGCTGCAGGGCTGGTGGGTGGTGAGTGCCAGCAGCCTCCAGGAAAAAGTAGATGATAACTGGAGGACTGGAGGTGGTGAGTGCCTGCAGCCCAAGGGATAAAGTGAATCGCTGGAGGGCTGGTGGGTGGCGGTGCCTGCAGCCTTCAGGGATAAAGTGAGTGTGCTGTGGGGCTGGAGGGTGGCAGGAGCCTGCAGCCTCCAGGGATAAAGTGAATGTGCTGGAGGGCTGGTGGGTGGCGAGTGCCTGCAGCCGACAGGGAGAAAGTGAATGTGCTGGATGGCTGGTCGGTGGCGGGTGCCTGCAGCCTCCAGGGATAAAGTGAATGTGCTGGAGGGCTGGTGGGTGTTGAGTGCCTGCAGTCTCCAGGGATAAAGTGAATGTGCTGGAGGACTGGAGGGTGGTGAGTGCCTGCAGCAGCAAGGGATAAAGTGAATGTGCTGGAGGGGCTGGTGGGTGGCGGTGCCTCTCATGCAGGGGATAAAGTGGATGCTGCTAGGGCTGGTGGGTGGCGGGTGCACTGCAGCCTTCAGGATAAAGTGAAGTGCTGTGGGGCTGGAGGGTGGCAGATGCCTGCAGCCTTCAAGGATAAAGTGAGATGTGCTGGAGGGCTGGTGGGTGGGAGAGTACCTGCAGTCTCAGGGATAAAGTGAATGTGCTGGATGGCTGGTGGGTGGTGAGTGCCTGCGGCCTCCAGGATAAAAGTGAATGTGCTGGAGGCTGGTGGGTGGCGGTGCCTGGGGTCCTCAGAGGAAAGTAGATGTGCTGTGGGGCTAGAAGGAGGCGGGTGCCTGCAGCCTCAGAGGATAAAGTGGAATGTGCTGGAGGGCTGGTTGGTGTCGAGTGCCTGCAGTCTCAAGGATAAAGTGAATGTGCTGGAGAGGCTGGTGGGTGGTGAGTGCTGGCCTCAAGGATAAAGTGAATGTGCTGGAGGGCTGGGGGTGGTGGTGCTGCAGCCTCCAGGGATAAAATGAATGCGCTGGAGGGCTGGTGGGTGGTAGTGCCTGCTGAGCCTCTAGGGATAAAGTAGATGTGCTGGAGGGTTGGTGGGTGGTGAGTGATTGCAGCCTCCAGGGATAAATTGAATGTGATGGAGGGCAGGTTGGTGGTGAGTGCCTGCAGTCTCCAGGGATAAAGTGAATGTGATGGAGGGCTGGTGAGTGGTGAGTGCCTGCAGCCTCCAGGGATAAAGTGAATGTGCTGGAGGGCTGGTGGGTGGCGAGTTCCTCTAGCCTCCTGGGATAAAGTGAATGTGCTGGAGGGCTGGTGGGTGGTGAGTGCCTGCAGCCTCCAGGGATAAAGTGAATGTGCTGGAGGGCTGGTGGGTGGTGAGTGCCTGCAACCTCCAGGGATAAAGTGAATGCTGGAGGCTGGTTCTTGGTGATGCCTGCAGCAGCCTCCAGGGATAAAGTAAGATGTGCTTGGGGCTGGTGGGTGGGAGTGCCTCCAGCCTCCAGGGATAAAGTGAATGTGCTGGGGTGCTGGAGGGTGGTGAGTGCCTGCAGTCTCCAGGGATAAAGTGAATTTGCTGGCGTCGTTGGTGGGTGGTGGGTGCCTGCAGTCTCCAGGGATCAAGTGAATGTGCTGGAGGGCTGGTGGGTGGTGGGTGCCTGCATTCTCCAGGGATCAAGTGAATGTGCTGGAGGGCTGGTGGGTGGTGGGTGCCCGCATTCTCCAGGGATCAAGTGAATGTGCTGGAGGGCTGGTGGGTGGTGAGTGCCTGCAGCCTCCGGGGGTAAAGTGAATGTGCTGGAGGGCTGGTGGGTGGTGAGGGCCTGCAGCCTCCAGGGATAAAGTGAATGTGCTGGAGGGCTGGTGGGTGGTGATTGCCTGTAGCCTCCCGGGATAAAGTGAATATGCTGGAGGGCTGGTGGGTGGTGGGTTCCTGCATTCTCAGGGATCAAGAAGGAGATGGAGGGCTGGTTGGTGGTGGTGCCTGTATTCTCCAGGGATCGTGATGAATGTGCTGGAGGGCTGGTGGGTGGTAATGCCTGCAGCCTCCAGGAATAAAGTAGTGATTGAGCTGGAGGGCTGGTGGTGGTAGTGCACGGCCTCTAGGGGTAAAGTGACTGTGCTGGGGCGGGTGGGTGGTGGTGCTTGCAGCCTCCAGGGATAAAAAGTGGAGATGTGCTGGGGGCTGGTGGGTTGCTGCAACCTCTAGGGATAAAGTGAAGATGCGGCTGGAGGGCTGGTGGGTGGTGGTGCCTGCAGCCTCCGGGGATAAAATGAATGTGCTGGAGGGCTGGTGGAGTGGTGAGTGCCTGCAGTCTCCAGGGATAAAGTGAATGTGCAGGAAACAGTGGTGGTGGGTGCCTGCAGTCACCAGGGATAAGGAATGTGCTGGAGGGCTGATGGGTGGGTGCCTGAAGTCTCCAGGGATCAAGTGAATCTGCTGGAAGGAGGCGGTGGTTGGTGAGTGCCTGCAGCCTCCAGAATAAATGAATGTGCTGGAGGCTGGTGGCTGGTGGTGCCTACATTCTCCAGGGATAAAGAGTGCTGGAGGGCTGATGGGTGGTGGTGCCTGCAGCCTCAGGGAAAGTGAATGTCTGGAGGGCTGGCGGCTGGTGGTGCTACGTCTACAGGGATAAAGAGAATGTGCTGGAGGCTGGTGGCTGCTGGGTGCACTACATTCTCAGGGATAAGAGAATGTGGAGGACTGGTGGGTGGTGGTGCAGCCTCCAGGGTAAAGATGATGCTGCAGGGCTGGTGGTGGTAGGTGCCAGCAGCCTCAGGAAAAGAGAATGTGCTGGAGGACTGGTGGCTGGTGGGTGCCTGCATTCTCAGGATAAGAGAATGTGCTGGAGGACTGGTGGGTAGTGAGTGCTGCACAGCCTCAGGGATAAAGTAGATGTGCTGCAGGGCTGGTGGGTGGTGAGTGCACAGCCTCCAGGAAAAAGTGAATATGCGGAGGACTGAAGGGTGGTGAGTGCCTGCAGCCCAGGATAAGTAGATGCTGGAGGGCTGCTGGGTGGAGGTGCCTGCAGCCCACGGGACTCAAAGTGAATGTGCTGGGATGGCTGGTGGGGTGGGCGGGTGCCTCGGCCTCCAGGATAAAGTATGAATGTGCTGGAGGAGGCTGGTGGGTGTGAGTGCCTGCAGCCTCAGGAATAAGTGATGTGCTGGAGGCTGGAGGGGGCGAGTGCCTGCAGCCGACAGGATAAAATGATGTGCTGGATGGCTGGTCGGTGTAGTGCCTGCAGCCTCCAGGGATAAAGTGAATGCTGGAGGCTGGTGGGTGGCAGTGCCTGCAGTCTCCAGGATAAGTAGATGTGCTGGAGGGCTGGAGTGGCGATGCTACAGCCGCAGGGATAAAGGAATGCTGGATTGCTGCAGTGGTGGTGGTGCCTGCAGCTCAGGGATAAAGTGGAATGCTGGAGGGGATTAGTGCGTGTTGGTGACTGCAGTCTCCAGGGGATGAAATGTGAATGTGCTGGAGGGCTGGTGGTGGTGGTCCCTGCAGCCCTGCAGGGATACAAAGTGAATGTGCTGAGGGGCTGGTCGGTGGCGGTGCATAGCCTCAGGATAAAGTGAATGTACTGGAGGGGGTGGTGCGTGGTAGTGACTACGGCCTCAGGGATAAATGAATGTGATGGGAGGCTGGTGGGTGAGATCCCTGCAACCTCAGG
This sequence comes from Neoceratodus forsteri, assembly GCA_016271365.2. Lineage (NCBI taxonomy): Eukaryota > Metazoa > Chordata > Ceratodontiformes > Ceratodontidae > Neoceratodus > Neoceratodus forsteri. The sequence continues at coordinate 455,484,632 of CM057453.1, read as the reverse complement.
AGATAAAGTATGAATGTGCTGGAGGTTGGGTGGGTGGTGAGTGCCTGTAGCCTCTAAGGATAAAGTAGATGTGCTGGAGGGGTTCGGTGGGTGGTGAGTGTCTACACAGCCTCCAGGGATAGTGAATGTGATGGAGGGCTGGTGGGTGGCGAGTCCTGCAGCCTCCAGGATAAGTAATGTGATGGAGGCAGGTGGTGGTGAGTGCTGCAGCCTCCAGGACAAAAAGTAATTTGCTGGAGGGCTGGTGGGTGGCGAGTGCCTGTAGCCTCCAGGATAAAGTGAATGTGCTGGAGGCTGGTGGGTGGTGATGCAGCCTCAGGGATAAAGTGAACATGCTGGGGGCAGGAGGGTGGTGAGTGCCTGCAGCCTCCAGGAAAAAATAAATGCTGGAGGGCTGGATGGTAGGTGCCTGCAGCCTCCAGGACAAAGGAATGTGCTGGGGGCTGGTGGTGGTGAGTACCTGCAGCCTCAGGGATAAAGTGAATGCTGGGGGCTGGAGGGTGGGGAGTGCCTCCAGTCTCCGGGATAAAATAGATTGCTGGAGGCTGGTGGATGGTGAGTGCCTGCAGTCTCAGGGTAAATGAACTGGAGGCTGGTGGCTGTGGGTGCCTGCATTCTCCAGGATAAAGAGAATGTGCTGGAGGGCTGATGGGTGGTAGTGCCTGCATTCTCTAGGGATCAGAATGTAGATCTGCTGGAGGGCTGGTGGGTGGGTAGTGCTGATCCAGGGAAAGTGAATGTGCTGGAGGGCTGGTGGCTGGTGGGTGACTGCATTCTCCAGGATAAAAGAGAATGTGGAGGCCTGATGGGTGGTTAGTGCTGATCTCCAGGATAAAAAACAAATGTGTGGAGGGCTGGCGGCTGGTGGGTGCCTGCAGTCTCAGGATAAAGAGAATGTGCTGGAGGGCTGGTGGCTGCTGGGTGCCTGCAATTCTAGGGATAAAGAAAGAATGATGGAGGCTGGTGGGTGGTGATGCCTGCAGCCTCAGGGATAAAATGAATGTGCTGGAGGCTACAGTGCCTGGTGAGTACCTGCACTCCAGGGATAAATGAATGTTGGGGCTGGTGGCTGGTGATGCCTGCAGCCTCCAGGGATAAAGAAGAATGCTGGAGGTCTGGAGGGTGGTGAGTGCCTGCAGCCTCAGGGATAAAGTAGTTGCTGGAGGAGCTGGGTCGTGGGTGCCTGCAGCCTCAGGGATAAAGAGATGTGCTGGGGGCTGGTGGGTGGTAGCACCTGCAGCCTCAGGGATAAATGAATGTGGGGGCTGGAGGGTGGTGAGTGCAGGCCTCCAGGATAAAAGTGAATGTGCTGGCTTTGTTGGTGATGGTGGGTGCCTGCAGTCTCAAGGGAGATCAGTAGATGTGCTGGGGCTGGTGGAGTGTGGGTGCCTGCATTCTCCAGGGATCAAGTGAATGTGCTGGAGGGCTGGTGGGTGGTGGTGCCATTCCAGGGATAAAGTGAATATGCTGGAGGCTGGTGGGTGGTGAGTGCCTGCAGCCTCGGGGTTAAAGTGAATGTGCTGGAGGGCTGGTGGGTGGGTGGTGAGGGCCTGCAGCCTCCAGGGATAAAGTGAATGTGCTGGAGGGCTGGTGGGTGCGTCGTGCTGTACTCGGGATAAAGGGAATATGCTGGAGGCTGGTGGGTGGTGAGTTCCTGCATTCTCCGGATCAAATGAATGCTGGAGGCTTGTGGGTGGTGGGTGCCTGTATTCTCAGGATCAGTAGATATACTGGAGGACTGGTGGGTGGTGAGTACCACCAGCCTCCAGAATAAAAAATTGAGCAGGAGGCATGTGGGTGTGGTACAGCCTCCAGGATAAAACTGGGAGGCTGGTGGTGTGAGTGCCTGCAGCCTCAGGGATAAAGTGAAGGTGCAGGGGGCTGGTGGGTGGTGAGCTGCAGCCTCAGGAGAAAGTGATCGCTGGAGGGCTGGTGGGTGGTGAGTGCCTACAGCCTCCAGGGATAAAGAAGTGAATATGCTGGAGGGCTGGTGGGTGGTGAGTGCCTACGCCTCAGGGATAAAGTGAATGTGCAGGGGCTGGTGGCTGGTGGTGCCTGCATCTCCAGGATAAAAGAATGTACTGGAGGCTGATGGGTGGTGAGTGCCGAGATTCTCCAGGGATCAAGTGAATATGCCGGGGGCTGGCGGGTGGTGAGTGCCTGCAGTCTCAGGGATAAAGAGAATGCTGGAGGCGGTGGGGCTGGAACACCATTCTCCAGGATCAAATGTGCTGGAGGGCGATGGGTGGTGAGTGCCTGCAGTCTCAGGGATAAAGAAGTGAATGTCTTGAGGGGGCTGGCGGGTGGGTGCCTGCAGTCTCAGGGATAAAGAGAATGTGCTGGAGGGCTGGTGGGTGCTGGGTGCCTGCATTCTCCAGGGATCAAGTGAGTGTGCTGGAGGGCTGGTGGCTGGTGGGTGCCTGCATTCTCCAGGGATAAAGAGAATGTGCTGGAGGACTGGTGGAGTGGTGGTGCCTGCTGCAGCCTCCAGGGATAAAGTGAATGTGCTGCCGGGCTGGTGGGTGGTGAGTGCCAGCAGCCTCCAGGAAAAGTAGATGTGCTGGAGGACTGGAGAGGTGGTGAGTGCCTGCAGCCCAGGGATAAAGTGAATGTGGAGGAGAAACTGCTGGGTGTGGTCTGCAGCCCTCCAGGGATAAAGTGAATGTACTGGGGCTGGTCGTTGGCGGGTGCCTGAAGCCTCCAGGGATAAGTAGTGCTGGAGGGCTGGAGGTGGCAGGTCTCAGCCTCCGAGATAAGTGAATGGCACTGGAGGGCTGGTGGGTGTGGTGCACTGCAGCAAACAGGATAAAGTGAATGGCTGGATATGGCTGGTCGATTGGCGGGTGCCTGAAGCCTCCAGGATAAAGTGAATGTGCTGGAGGGCTGGTGGGTTTCCAGTGCCTGCAGTCTGCATCTCTTCCAGGAAAGGGCTCTCGGCTGGGCCTTACCCCCTAAAACTACCAGGTCCTGCTAACTACACTTCCCTTAGGCTAACTCCCAGACAGCAGGGTTCATGCCTCCTAACCTCCTGATGGCCTGCCAGTGTTGGGGCTTCCACAGGCTTAGTTGTTACCCAGGGTCCCAATGCATATCTCTTACAGAAGGCTCTCTGGCTGGGCAGACATAGCAACCTCACCCTCTAAAACCCAGGTCACCTATTTACACTTCCCTTGGGCTGCCTCCCAGACACCCAGGGCTATGGCCTCACCTCCTGATGGCCTGCCAGTGTTGGGCCTTCCAGGCTGGTAGTTCCCAGGGTCCAATGATCTCTTACAAGGAAGGCTCTCTGGCTGGGCAGACATGGTAACCTCACCCCTAAAACTTCCAGGTCCTGCTAGTACACTTCCCTTGGGCCTGCTCCCAGAACAGGGCTAATGGCCTCACCTCCCTGATAATGCCAGGGCAGAGACCTGAACAGGCTTCCTTGGCCCGGACTGGTATCCCCAGGGAAAGTGCTCTCTGCCTGGGAGAACTGCTAACATGTTCCTGGAGACTTCCGAATCAGCCTACAAACTGCTCAAACCATGCCCAGCAAATGATATCACAGCCTGGGTAAGCTACAAACTCCCCTTGAGCTGACTATTAAGCCCGACCAACACTATTTAAAGATATCCCAGCCAACCAGTAGGGCCCATCTGGTCTGGAAAGCCCGTCCGACCATCTGGTCTAACATCTCTCAGGGACATCTGGTCCCACAGAACCAAGAGACATCTGGTCACACTACTCCCAGGGACTTCCTACTGCTAGGATTCCACAGACTCGATGCCATAGCCTGGAAACAGCTGCTAGCATTGCCCTAAGACTACCAGGCCTGCTGTTAGTATCCCTTGGGGCTAGCACTCCCAGACACACAGGACTATGGCCTCACCTCCTGATGGCCTGCAGGTAGAGACACACAGGCTTCCTTGTCCCAGGTCCCAATGCACTTCTCTCACCCAGGAAAGGGCTCTCTGTGGGCAGGCATTGCCCCAACCCTAAAACTTCAGGTCCTGCTAACCACACTTGTGGGCCTAGCACTCCCAGACAGCAGGGTTCATGCCTCTAACCTCCTGATGGCCTGCCAGTGTTGGGGCTTCCAAGCAAATCGGTCCAGGGTCCAAATGCATGTCTCTTGCAGGAAGGGCTCTCTGGCTCGCAGACATGGTAACCTCCCCTAAAACTTCAGGTCCTACTATTTACACTTTGGGCTAGCCTCCCAGACACCCAGGGCTAATAGCTCCACCCCTGATGGCCTGCCAGAGCAGACCTGACAGGCTTCCTTGTCCAAGGGTCCCAATGTATCTCTTACCCAGGAAGGGCTCTCTGGCTGGGCAGCAGTAACCTCCCCAAAACTTCAGGTCCTGCTATTTACTTCCTTAGGCCTAACTCCCAGACACACAGAGCTAATGCCCTCACCTCCCTGATAGCCTGCAGAGGCAGAGACTGAACAAGCTTCCTTGTCACGGGTCCCAATGCATCTCTTGCAGGAGGGCTCTCTGGCTGGGCAGGCATGACAACCTCACTAAAACTTCCAGGTCCTGTAAACACATCCTTGGGCCTACACTCCCAGACACCCGGATGACCCACCTCCCTGATGGCCTGCAGTGTTGGGGCTTCACAGGCTTGGTTGCTACCCAAGTCCAGTGTATATCTCTTACACAGAAGGGCTCTCTGGCTGGGCAGGCATGGTAACCTCACCCCTAACTTCCAGGTCCTGCTAATTACAAGTCCTTTGGGCTACACTCCCAGACACCCAGGGCTAATGGCCTCACTCCCTGATGGCCTGCAGACGAGACCTGAACAGGCTCACTTGTCACGGGCCCCAATGCATATCTCTTACAGGAAGGGGCTCTCTGGCTGGGCAGGCATAGTAACCTCACCTAAAACTTCCAGGTCCTGCTATTTACCTTCCTTGAGCTATCCCAGACACCACAGGCTATGGCCTCACCTCCCTGATGGCCTGCCAGTATTGGGCCTTCCACAGCAGTTGTTACCAGGGTCCCAATGCGTCTCTTACAGGAAGGGCTCTCTGGCTGGGCGACAAACACCACCCCTAAACTTCCAGGTCCTGCTAATTACACTTCCCATGGGCTAACTCCCAGACACCAAGGGGCTAATGGCCTCCTCCCCGATGGCCTGCCAGGCAGAGACCTGAACAATACCCTTGTCACCCAGAGACCCAGCCATATCTCTCCCCCAGGAAAGTGCTCTCTGCCTGGGAGACTGCTCGCATGTTCCTGGAGACTCCGAATCAGCCTGCCAGCCTCAGCATCAAACCATGCCCAGAAGTGCTATCACAGCCTGGTGAAGCTACAAACTCCCTTGGCGACTATTAAGCCCGACCAACACTATTCAAATGTCAGCCAACAGCCAGTGGGGCCATCTGGTGAAAGCCGTCCACCATCTGGTCTAACATCTCTCAGGACATCTGGTCCCACCAGAAAATAGACATCTGGTCTACTACAAGGGACTTCAGCTACTGCTAAGTTCCACGGGACTCGTGCCCATAGCCTGAAACAGCTGCTGGCATGCCTAGACTGGGCCTGCTGTTAAGCCTCCTTGGGGCTAGCCCCAGACACACACAGACTATGGCCTCACCTCCCTGATGGCCTGCAGGTGAGACCTGAACAGGCTTCCTTGTCCCCGGGTCCCAATGCATATCTCTTACCCAGGAAGGGAGGCTCTCTGGCTGGGCAGGCATGATAACCTCACCCCTAAATCTTCAGGTCCTGCTAACTACAGCCTTAGGCCTACTTGCTCCCAGACCCTGGGGCTAATGACCCTCTCTGATAGCCTGCCAGAGTGAGACCTGCACAGGCTTCCTTGTCACCAGGGTCCCAATGCATCTCTTACCCAGGAAAGGCCTCTGGCTGGGCAGGCATTGCCCCCAACCCTAAAACTTCCAGGTCCTGCTAACACACTTCCCCTGGGCCTAACCTCCCAGACAGCAGGGTTCATGCCTCTAACCTCCCTGATGGCCTGCCACAGTGGGGCTTCCACAAACTTAATGGGTACAGGGTCCAAATGCATGTCTCTACAGGAAGGCTCTCTGGCTAGCAGGCATGGTAACCTCACCCTAAACTTCCAGGTCCTGCTATTTACACTTCCTTGGGCTAACACTCCCAGACACCCAGGGCTATGGCCCTCACCTCTGATAGCCTGCCAGTGTTGGGCCTTCCACAGGCTTAGTTCTTCAGGGGTCCAATGCAGATCTCTTGCAGGGAAGGGCTCTCTGGCTGGGCAGGCATGGTAACACCTCACTAAAACTACCGGGTCCTACTATTACACTTCCCTTAAAAATAGCACCCCAGACACCCAGAACTAATGACCTCCCACCTCCCCTGATGGCCTGCAGGGGCAGAACCTGAACAGCCTTGTCACCCAGGTCCCAATGCATCTCTTACCCAGGGAAGGCTCTCTGGCTGGGCAGGCATGATGCCTCACCCCTAAACTTCCAGGTCCTGCAATTACCTTCCCTTAGGCTGGCACGCCCAGACACCCAGGGCTATGGCCTCACCTCCCTGATGGCCTGCCAGTGTTTGGGCTTCCACAGGCTTAGTTGTTCCAGGGTCCCAGTGTATATCTCTTACACAGGAAGGGGCTCTGGCTGAGCAGGCATGATAACCTCACCCTAAACTTGGATACTAATTACAAATTCCCTTAGGCTAGCACTCCCAGACACCCAGGGCCAATGGCCCCCACCTCCTGATGGCCAGGGCAGAGACCTGAACATTCCTTGTCACTGAGGGTCCCAATACAGATCTCTTACAGGGAAGAGAATCCTGGCTGGGCAGGCATGGTAACCTCACCCCTAAATCTTCCAGGTCTAGCTAACCCCATGGGCCTGCGCTCCCAGACACAGGGCTAGCCCCACCTCCAAGTATTTTCTTAGAGCAGAGACCTGAACAGGCTTCCTTGTCACCCAGGGTCCCAATGCATCTCTTACAGGAAAAGGCTCTCTGGCTGGGCAGGCATTGTACCCCCACCCCTAAAACTTCAGGTCCTGCTAACTACACTTCCCTTGGGCCTAGCACTCCCAGACAGCAGGTTCATGCTCTGCCTCCTGATAGCCTGCCAGTGTTGAGGCTTCCACAGGCTTAGTTTATTACCCAGGGTCCCAATACATATCTCTTACAGGAAGGGCTCTGGCTGGGCAGACATGGTAACCTCACCTCTAAAACTTCAGGTCCTGTATTACACTTCCTTGGGTAGCACTCCCAAACACCCAAGGCTATGGCCCTCACCTCCCTGATGCCTGCAGTGTTGGGCTTCCACAGGCTTGGTTGTTACAGGGTCCCAATACGATCTCTTACGGAAGGGCCTCTGGCTGGGCAGCATGGTAACCTCCCCCTAAACTTCAGGTCCTGCTAGTACACTTCCTGGGCCTACACTCCAAGACACCCAGACTAATGGCCTCACACCCCCTGATAACACTGCCAGGCAGAGACCTGAACAGGCTTCCTTGTCACAGGGCCCCTGCATATCTCCCCAGGAAAGTGCTCTCTGCCTGGGAGAACTGCTGGCATACTCTGAAGGTTTCAGGGCCTGCTGTTAATACTGTTCGGTCCCACACTCCCAGGTTAATGTTCAACTACTAAAATTGTTCCTGCACAGATGCTTCTCTGGGATACCAAGCAAGACAGTAAGGACCCTTTGTACCTGCACAATGTGGTAAGAAATTAAGCATCTGCCAGGCACCTCCGGAAGTACACTGCATGACGAAGGCCGATACTGGTGGCAGTCCTCCTGTCCCATCCTCCTGCAGGAAATGCTTTACAAATGCCAACAGCAGACTGTTTTGCCAAGTAGAGATCAATCAACACTTTAGGAAGGTACACAAATGCCTCTGACCAGCACAAGAAGCCCGACCAAGTAGAGACACCCAACTCAATATTCTTGCCACATAGCTTCCTAAGCAGTCTATAGAGTCAGAGATACAGGTCTCAACTGCTGGGTCTCTATGAGCTTGGCTCCAGACCTTGGAGGAGAAGAAAAGACCAAAAACGCAACCGCTCACAGCAGATGCTGTCTCCTTGTCGAACTCAAGTGACCCAGCCTTTCACTCTCATCCTGCTGGGTTCCAGGGCATTCATAAGAGATACTTAGTTCAGAGCTGAGCCTCAGGGTTAAGCAAGGTACCATCAAGTGTTATATAAACAACTCCTTCACTTCCTGAAATTCTTGGGTGAATAGGTTTGGGACCTATCAGGCTAAACTTGACATGCTCATCAAGGTAATTTCGCAGAGCTAGTCTAGTACCTCTGCCAAGAGGTCAGCTGGGACTCCAAATGCGGATACAGAGACATCCTGTATAAGGACACCTGTGCTGCAGAAGGGCAGTCAGGATAGTAACAGATGCAGAGCCAGACACTTAGAAACCAAGATCCTGCCTGGCTAGAAATCATCTCATCTTCAACGGCCCTCCACAATGCCTGATCTGCTGCTATCAATATATCTCTGGGCGAAGGAATAAGAGACCAGTGGGTGATAGGTGAAGCAACTATGTCTGTATTTCTTCACAAAACCATTGCAACATGGACCAGCTAGACTGGTGCTAGAAGAAAAGCTATTCAAGTTACTCCAGCTCTACACACCACAAAGCGGCTGCTCCCAAACTGAGACCATCAGCTACTGGACTTAATACACAACTAATCAGACAGACGGATCAAACCTGACATGTTCTGCCATTGCAAGCAGTGACAGGCAGCCATACTCGAGATCAAACACTTCTCCATGACTCTGTGGTACCGTAACAAATGTAAGTATGCTCCAACTCCACAATCAGTCTGGGTAGAATTGATAGGCTGTCCCATAAGCTTCAGCCCAGATTCAACACTTCCCTCAGGCTTAGAGTCCCAAACTCACAAGTGATGGCCCCAACTTCCTGATGTTCTCCCAGGTACATACCTCCACAGGCTGGTTATTCCCTAGGTCCCCAACACATATACAGAGAAGTGCACTCAGTCTGGGAGACCTAGTGTACCCTCACCTCAATCTTTGGGGCCTCACTAGCCACTTTCTAAGGGCTAGGTCCAATACTCACAAAGCTAGGGCCGTGACATCCATGATGCCACCCAGATGGGACTAAAAATAGAGTTTTCCAGGGTCTAGCATACCTTCCCAGGGAATGTGCTTCAAGCAGGACACATGCTGGCATGCCCCCTAACTTCCAAGACCAGCTGGTAACACTTCCCTTGGGCTATACTCCCAGACTCCAAGTATGGCCACCTCCCTGATGCCCTGCCAGAATAGGGACTACACGAACACTTTTACCAGGGCCCCAAAGCATGCCTTCCCAGGAAATATCGCACAAGCCTGGGGACACATGACATACCCCTAAAACTTCCAGGGCCAGCTGTCCCATGGGCCAAGAACTCCCAGTCTCCCAGGGTGGCCCACCTCCTGATGCCCTGCCAGGGTAGGGACTCCACAGGCACTTTTTACAAGGTCCCAAAGCATATGCCTTCCCAAGAAATGTGCTGAGCCTGGGGACACAGCAGAGCATGCCCCTAAAACTTCAGGGCCAGCTGTTAACACTCCCCTTGGGCCAAGACTCTCAGTCTCCAGAACAATGGCCCCACTCCTAATGCCCTGGGGTAGGGACTACACTTACTTTTGCAGATTTAAAGCATATGCCTTCCCAGGGAATGTGCTTCCAAGCCTGGGGACACACAGCATACCCTAAAACTTCCAGGACCAGCTGTTAACTTCCCTTAGGCTAGTACTCCCAGACTCCCAGGGATGTGACCCCCCTGATGCCCTGCCAAATAAGGACTTCACAGACACTTTTGGGGTCCCAAAGCATGCCTTCCCAGGAAATATGCTCAAGCCGGGGACACAGCCAGGCATGCCCCTAAACTTCAAGACAGCTGTTAACCTCCTTGGGCCAAACTCTCAGTCTCCCAGGGGTATGGCCCACACCTCCTGATGCCCTGCCAGTAGGGACTTCCAGGCTTACTTACCCAGGTCCCAACATATATTCCCCAGAGATAGCTACAGCCTGGAGACATGTGAGCATGCCCCCAAAAACTTCAAGACCAGCTGGTAACACTTCCCTTGGGCCTAGTACTCCCAGACTCCAGGGGTATGGCCCTCACCCCCTGATGCCCTGGGTAGGGACTTCCACAAACACTTTTTGCAGGGTCCCCAAAGCCTATATCACCCAGGAAGGTGCTATCTGGCTGGGGTGGCTAGTACCCCAACCCCTAAAACTTCAGGGCCAACTGTTAATACTTCCTTGGGCCTACTACTCCCAGACTCCAGAATGGCCCTCCTCCTGATGCCTTGCCAGGACAGGACTTCCACAGATTAGTTGTTACCCAGGGTCCCAAAAACATGCCTTCCCCAGGAGTGGCACAAGCCTGAGGACCCAGAGCATCTCTCCTAAACCTTCAGCCCTCTTTGACCATTTCCTATGGTCTAGCAGTCCCAAACTCACAGGAGTGATGACACAGAACTCCATGATCCCCCAAGTTGAAATTTCCATTTGCTTAATTGTTAGCAGGGCCCAAAGCATGTATCTTACTTTGTTTCTTTCTTTCCAGTTTACAGCATTCATCCTGAGGGAGAATGAGCTTGCATCACACATGAGCCCAGGCCACAACAGCAGATGCATACCATGCCTGATGGGCAGCAAAGAGAGAGCATCAGTGAGCCGACAAATATTGATTAACCACAAAGGCCCATACACCACCACCATCAGCCCATGCAGATGCTCCATCACAGACTCTGAGAGCGTTCAAGTACATGGGTGAACCAGGAAAAGGCCTCTCTTTCATCAGGTACCTGTGCAACAAGAACAAGAAGGGGACTTGGCTCACAGGACATCACAAGCCAAGAGATACTAGAACACACACTCAACCTCTGATCCCCACATTACAACCAATCCTTTACTGAACAACAGCAACTGGCAATCAAATCTTAAGTCATAAGCCACCTTAAAGGCCAGATCAAGACAGATGATATTGGCATGCTGCAGACAGACACCTCCCTCCTGGATGCCTTCCCCTGTCAGTCAAACCAAAGACATAAGGAATATGATACAAAGAGTATGGACTGATTCGTAATCGTGCCAGATAAATCCAACCAATGATTTAAGCTATTGCATAAAAAAATGAAAAATAAAAATAAATAAATAAATAAATAAATAAATAAAATGCATACATTATTAAATATAGGCTTATTACTTCTGAGGCCCCACACACTTCACTGAACCTCCAGGTCTTGATTTCCTGGGGATACCCCAACAACATATCAGGGACCAGGGGTTGGGTGCCTGCATCCTCAGGGATAGTGAATGTGCTGGAGGGCTGGTGGGTGGTGAGTGCCTGCAGCCTTCAGGGAAAAAGAGAGTGCTGTGGGGCTGGTGGTGGTGACTGCATCCTCCAGGGATAAAGTGAATATGCTGGAGGCTGGTGGGTGGTTAGTGCCACAGCCTCTGGGATAAAGTGAATATGCTGGAGGGCTGGTGAGTGGTGGTACTGCAGACTCCAGTGACAAAAAGAAGAAGGAGATGGAGGGCTGGTGGGTGGTAGTGCCTGCAGCCTCTAGGGATAAGTGATTGCTGTGGTGCTGGTGGGTGGTGGTGCCTGCAGTCTCTAGCGGTAAAATGAATGTGGGAGGGCTGGTTGGTGATAGGTGCCTCCAGTCTCTAGGATAAAAGAGAATGCTGGAGGGCAAGTGGTGGTGGGTGCCTACATTCTCCAGGATCAAGTAGATCTGCTGGAGGGCAGGGGGGAGTGAGTGCCTGCAGCCTCAGGGGAAAAGTGAATGTGCTGGAGGCTGTTTTTCTGGTGGGTGCCATTCTCCAGGGATAAAGGAATGTGCTGGAGGCTGATGGATGGTAGTGCTGCAGTCTCCAGGATAAAGTGAATGTCGGGGGATGGTGGGTGGTGGGTGCCTGCGGTCTCCAGGATAAAGTGAATGAACTGGAGGGCTGGTGGGTGCTGGTGCCTACATTCTCCGAGTCAAGTAGATGCTGGAGGCTGGTGGTTGGTGAGTGCTACTCCAGGGTAAAATGAATGTGCTGGAGGCTGGTGGCTGGTGGTGCCTGTTCTCCAGGATAAAGTGAATGTGCTGGAGGGCTGGTGGCTGGTGGGTGCCTCGGATAAAGAGAATGTGCTGGAGGCTGGTGGGTGAGTGCCTGAAGCCCCTAGGAAGTGAATGTGCTGGAGGGCTGGTGGGTGGCAGGCCTGCAGCCCTCAAGGATAAAGTGAATGTGCTGTGGGAATGGTGGGTGCGAGTGCCTACAGCCTCAGGGATAATGTGAATGCTGGGGCTGGTGGGTGGTTAGTGCCTGCAGTCTCCAGGATCAGTGAATATGCTGGAGGGCTGGTGGGAGTGATACCTGTCCCCCAGGGATAGGTGAATATGCTGGAGGCTGGTGGGTGGCAGTGCCTGCGCCCTCAGGGATATAGTGAATGTCCTGAGGGCTGGTGGGTGTCAGTGCCTGCAGCAACTTCAGGGATAAAGTGAGTGTGCTGTGAAACAGTGGTGGAGGTGCAGCCTCAGGTATAAAGTGAACATATGAGGCTGGTGGTGATACTGCAGTCTCAGGATATAGTGAATGGCTGAAGGCTGGTGGGTGGTGCCTGCAGCCTCCAAGATAAAGTGATGTGCAGGGCTGGTGGTGGTATGCCTGCAGCCTCAGGGATAAAGTGAATGTGCTGGAGTGCTGGTGGGTGGTGATGCCTGTAGCCTCTGGAATAAAGTAAATGTGCTGGAGGGCTGGTGGGTGGTGAGTGCCTGCAGCCTCCAGGATAAAGTGAATGTGCTGGAGGGCTGGTGGGTGGTGAGTGCCTGTAGCCTCCGGAAGAAAGTGAATATGCTGAATGGCTGCTGGTAGTGAGTACCTGCAGCCTCCAGGATAAAATAGTGTGGAGGGTTGGTGGGGGTGATGACTGTAGCCTCCAGGGATAAAGAGAATATGCTGGAGGGCTGGCGGGTGGTGATGACTGCAGCCTCCTGGGATAAAGTAGATGTGCCAGGGCTGGTTGGTGAGAGTGCCTGCAGCCTCTGGAATAAAGTAATGTGCTGGGGGATGTGGTGGTGGTGATGGCTACAGTCTCCAGAGATAAAATTAATTTGCTGGAGGGCGGTGGTTGGTGGTGCCTGCAGCCTTCAGGGATCAAATGAATGTGCTGAGGGCTGGTGGGTGGTGAGTGCCTGCAGTCTTCAGGAATAAAAAAGAATGTGCTGGAAGGCTGGAGGTGGTGGTACCTGCAGCCTCCATGGATAAAGATGAATGTGCTGGAGGGCTGGTGGGTGGTGGGTGGCTGCAGCCTCAGATAAGTGAATGTGCTCTAGAGCTGGTGGGTGTTGAGTGCCTGCAGTTTCAGGGTAAGTTAATGTGCTGGAGGGCTGTTTCTGGTTGGTGCTTTTCGTTCTCAGGATAAAGGAATGTGCTGGAGGGCTGTATGGATGGAGAGTACCTGCAGTCTCCAGGGATAAAAATGAATGTCTAGAGGGGGCTGGTGGGTGGTGGGTGCCTGCGGTATCTCAGGGATAAAGTGAGATGTGCTGGAGGGCTGGTGGTGCTAGTGCCTGCATTGTCAGGGATCAAGTGAATGTGCTGGAGGCTGGTGGTTGGTGATGCCTGCCTCAGGGGTAAAAGTGAATGTGCTCTAGGGCTGGTGGGTGATGAGGTGCCTTCAGTCTCCAGGGATAAAGTGAATGTGCTGGAGGGCTGGTGGGTGGTGAGTGTCTGCAGCCACGGGAAAAAGTAGAATGTGCTAGAGGTCAGGTGGGTGGTGAGGGCCTGCAGCCCCTAGGGATGAAGTGAATGTGCTGGAGGGCTGGTGGGTGGCGAGTGCCTGCAGCCTTGAGGGATAAAGTGAATGTGCTGTGGGGCTGGTGGGTGGCTGGTGCCTGCAGCCTCCAGGGATAAAGTGAATGTGCTAGAGGGCTGGTGGGTGGTTAGTGCCTGCAGTCTCCAGGGATTAAGTGAATGTGCTGGAGGGCTGGTGGGTGGTGAGTACCTGCATCCTCCAGGATAAAGTGAATGTGCTGGAGGGCTGTGGTGGGTGGATGCCTGCAGCCCCTCAGGGATATAGTGGAGTAATAACTGTGGGGCTGGTGGTGTCGGGTGCCTGCAGTCTTCAGGGATAAAGTGAGTGTGCTGTGAGGCTGGTGGGTGGCGGGTGCTTGCAGCCTCCAGGGATAAAGTGAATGTGCTGGAGGGCTGGTGGGTGGTGAGTGCCTGCAGTCTCCAGGGATATAGTGAATGGCTGGAGGGCTGGTGGGTGGTGAGTGCCTGCAGCCTCCAAGGATAAAGTAAATGTGCTGGAGGGCTGGTGGGTGGTGAGTGCCTGCAGCCTCCAGGGATAAAGTGGTGTGCTGGGTGCTGGTGGGTGGTAGTGCCTGTGGCCTCTAGGGATAAAGTGAATGTGCTGGAGGGCTGGTGGGTGGTGAGTGACTGCAGCCTCCAGGGATAAATTGAATGTGATTGAGGGCTGGTGGGTGGTGAGTGCATGCAGTCTCCAGCGATAAAGTGAATGTGATGGAGGGCTGGTGGGTGGTGAGTGCCTGCAGCCTCCAGGGATAAAGTGAATGTGCTGGAGGGCTGGTGGGAGGTGAGTGCCTGCAGCCTCCAGGGATAAAGTGAATGTGCTGGAGGGTTGGTGGGTGGTGAGTGACTGTAGCCTCCAGGGATAAAGTGAATATGCTGGAGGGCTGGTGGGTGGTTAGTGCCTGCAGTCTCCAGGGATAAAGTGAATGTGCTGGAGGGTTGGTGAGTGGAGAGTGACTGTAGCCTCCAGGGATAAAGTGAATGTGCTGGAGGGCTGGTGGGTGGGGAGTGACTGCAGCCTCCAGGGATAAAGTGAATGTGCTGGGGGCTGGTTGGTGGTGAGTGCCTGCAGCCTCCAGGGGATAAAGAAATGTGAATGTGCTGTAGGGGGGATGGTGGGTGGCCAGTGGCCACGAGTCTCCAGAGATAAAGTGAATTTTCTGGAGGGCTGGTGCGTGGTGAGTGCCTGCAGCCTCCATTGATAAAGTGAATGTTCAGGGGGGCTGGTGGGTGGTGAGTGCCTACAGCCCTCAGGGATAAAGTGAATGTGCTGTAGGGCTGGTGGGTGGCCGGTGCCTGCAGCCTTCGGGGATAAAGTGAGTGTGCTGTGGGGCTGGTCGTTGGCGGGTGCCTGCAGCCTCCAGGGATAAAGTGAATGTGCTGGAGGGCTGGTGGGTGGTGAGTGCCTGCAGCCTCCAGGGATAAAGTGAATGCGCTGGAGGGCTGGTGGGTGGTGAGTGCCTGTAGCCTCTAGGGATAAAGTGAATGCGTTGAAGGTTTGGTGGGTGGTGAGTGCTGCAGCCTCCTGGGATAAATTGAATGTGATGGAGGGCTGGTGGGTGGTGAGTACCTGCAGTCTCCATGGATAAAGTGAATGTGCTAGGGGGCTGGTGGGTGGTGAGTGCCTGCAGCCTCCAGGGATAAAGTGAATTTGCTGTGGTGCTGGTGGGTGGTGGTGCCTGCAGTCTCTAGCCCAGTAAAGTGAATGTCTTGCGGAGGGCTACGGACTGGTGATGGTGCCTGCAGTCTCCTGGGATAAAGAGAATGTGCTGGAGGGCTGGTGGGTGGTGGGTGCCTGCATTCTCCAGGGATCAAGTGAATCTGCTGGAGGGCTGGTGGGTCGTGAGTGCCTGCAGCCTCCAGGGGTAAAGTGAATGTGCTGGAGGGCTGTTTTCTGGTGGGTGCCTGCATTCTCCAGGGATAAAAGGAATGTGCTGGAGGGCTGATGGATGGTGAGTGCCTGCAGTCTCCAGGGATAAAGTGAATGTGCAGGGGGCTGGTGGTGGGCAGGTGCCTGCGAATCTCCAGGGATAAAGTAGAATGCTGGAGGGCTAAGTGGGTGCTGGGTGCCTGTAGCCTCCAGGATAAGTGAATGTGCAGGAGGGCTGGTGGGTGGTGAGTGCCTGCAGCCTCAGGGATAAAGTGAATGTGCAGGAGGGGCTGGTGGGTGGTGAGTGCCTGCAGCCTCCAGGGATAAAAAGAATGTGGTGGTGGCTGGTGGGTGGTGAGTGCCAGCAGCCTCCAGGGATAAGAAGGAGTAATACTGGGGGAGGGCTGGTGGGTGGTGAGTGCCTGCAGTCTCCAGGGATAAAGTGAATTTGCTGGGGGTGTTGGTGGGTGGTGGGTGCCTGCAGTCTCCAGGGATGAAATGAATGTGCTGGAGGGCTGGTGGGTGGTGGGTGCCTGCATTCTCCAGGGATCAAGTGAATGTGCAGGAGGGCTGGTGGGTGGTGAGTGCCTGCAGCCTCCGGGGGTTAAGTGCATGTGCTGGAAGGCTGGTTGGTGGTGAGTGCCTGCAGCCTCCAGAGGTAAAGTGAATGTGCTGGAGGGCTGGTGGGTGGTGAGTGCCTGCAGCCTCCTTGGATAAAGTGAATGTGCTGGAGGGCTGGGTGGGTGGTGGTGCCTGCAGCCTCCTGGGATCAAAATCATGAATGAGCTGGAGGCTGGTGGGTGGTGAGTGCCTGCAGTCTCCAGGGATAAAGTGTGAATGTTGCTGAGGGGCTGGTGAGTGTTGAGGTGCCTGCTGTCTCCAGGGATCAAAAGTGAATCTGCTGCTGAGGTGGGCTTAAGTGGGTGGTGAGTGCCTGCAGCCTACTGGGATAAAGTGAATGTGCTGGAGGGCTGGTGGGTGGTGAGTGCCTGCAGTCTCCAGGGATATAGTGAATGGCTGGAGGGCTGGTGGGTGGTGAGTGCCTGCAGCCTCCAGGGATAAAGTGAATGTGCTGGAGGGCTGGTGGGTGGTGAGTGCCTGCAGCCTCCAGGGATAAAGTGAATGTGCTGGAGTGCTGGTGGGTGGTGAGTGCCTGCAGCCTCTAGGGATAAAGTGAATGTGCTGGAGGGCTGGTGGGTGGTGAGTGCCTGCAGCCTCCAGGGATAAAGTGAATATGCTGGAGGGCTGTTGGGTGGTGAGTGCCTGTAGCCTCCCGGAAGAGTGTGAATGTGCTGGTGTGAAAACACTGGTGGTGAGTGCCTCCAGCCTCAGGGATAAAATAGATGCTGGAGGGTTGGTGGGTGGTGAGTGACTGCAGCCTCCAGGGATAAAAGTAGTGTGCTGGAGGGCTCTGGCGTGGTGAGTGCACTGCAACCTCCTGGGATAAAGTGTAGATGTGCTGGGGGGCTGGTTGGTGGTGAGTGCCTGCAGCCTCCTGGGATAAAGTGAATGTGCTGGGGGGATGGTGGGTGGTGAGTGGCTGCAGTCTCCAGAGATAAAATGATATTTGCTGGAGGGCCGGTGGGTGGTGAGTGCCTGCAGCCTTCAGGGATCAAGTGAATGTGCTGGAGGGCTGGTGGGTGGCGAGTGCCTGCAGTCTTCAGGAATAAAATGAATGTGCTGGATGGCTGGAGGGTGGTGGGTACCTGCAGACTCCATGGATAAAGTGAATGTGCTGGAGGGCTGGTGGGTGGTGGGTGGCTGCAGCCTCAAGAGATAAAATAGATGTGCTCTAGAGCTGGTGGGTGGTGAGGTGCCTACAGTTTCCGAGGTAGGAAAGTTAATGTGCTGGAGGAACTTTCATTTTCTGGTGCCTGCATTCTCCAGGGATAAAGAGAATGTGCTGGAGGGCTGATGGATGGAGAGTGCCTGCAGTCTCCAGGGATAAAGTGAATGTGCGGGGGGCTGGTGGGTGGTGGGTGCCTGCAGTCTCCAGGGATAAAGTGAATGTGCTGGAGGGCTGGTGGGTGCTGGGTGCCTGCATTCTCCAGGGATCAAGTGAATGTGCTGGAGGGCTGGTGGTTGGTGAGTGCCTGCTGCCTCCAGGGGTAAAGTGAATGTGCTCTAGGGCTGGTGGGTGGTGAGTGCCTTCAGTCTCCAGGGATAAAGTGAATGTGCTGGAGGGCTGGTGGGTGGTGAGTGTCTGCAGCCTACAGGGAAAAAGTGAATGTGCTGAAGGTCAGGTGGGTGGTGAGGGCCTGCAGCCCCTAGGGATGAAGTGAATGTGCTGGAGGGCTGGTGGGTGGCGAGTGCCTGCAGCCTTCAGGGATAAAGTGAATGTGCTGTGGGGCTGGTGGGTGGCTGGTGCCTGCAGCCTCCAAGGATAAAGTGAATGTGCTAGGGGGCTGGTGGGTGGTTAGTGCCTGCAGTCTCCAGGGATTAAGTGAATGTGCTGGAGGGCTGGTGGGTGGTGAGTACCTGCATCCTCCAAGGATAAAGTGAATGTGCTGGAGGGCTGGTGGGTGGCGAGTGCCTGCAGCCCTCAGGGATATAGTGAATGTGCTGTAGGGCTGGTGGGTGTCGGGTGCCTGCAGTCTTCAGGGATAAAGTGAGTGTGCTGTGGGGCTGGTGGGTGGCGGGTGCCTGCAGCCTCCAGGGATAAAGTGAATGTGCTGGAGGGCTGGTGGGTGGTGAGTGCCTGCAGTCTCCAGGGATATAGTGAATGTGCTGGAGGGCTGGTGGGTGGTGAGTGCCTGCAGCCTCCAGGGATAAAGTGAATGTGCTGGAGGGCTGGTGGGTGGTGAGTGCCTGCAGCCTCCAGGGATAAAGTGAATGTGCTGGAGGGCTGGTGGGTGGTGAGTGCCTGTAGCCTCTAGGGATAAAGTGAATGTGCTGGAGGGCTGGTGGGTGGTGAGTGACTGCAGCCTCCAGGGATAAATTGAATGTGATGGAGGGCTGGTGGGTGGTGAGTGCCTGCAGTCTCCAGCGATAAAGTGAATGTGATGGAGGGCTGGTGGGTGGTGAGTGCCTGCAGCCTCCAGGGATAAAGAAATGAGATGTGCTGGATGGCTGGTGGGTGGTGAGTGCCTGCAGCCTCCAGGGATAAAATGAATGTGCTGGAGGGTTGGTGGGTGGTGAGTGACTGTAGCCTCCAGGGATAAAGTGAATGTGCTGGAGGGCTGGTGGGTGGTGAGTGCCTGCAGCCTCCAGGGATAAAGTGAATGTGCTGGAGGGTTGGTGAGTGGAGAGTGACTGTAGCCTCCAGGGATAAAGTGAATGTGCTGGAGGGCTGGTGGGTGGGGAGTGACTGCAGCCTCCAGGGATAAAGTGAATGTGCTGGGGGCTGGTTGGTGGTGAGTGCCTGCAGCCTCCAGGGATAAAGTGAATGTGCTGGGGGGATGGTGGGTGGTGAGTGGCTGCAGTCTCCAGAGATAAAGTGAATTTTCTGGAGGGCTGGTGCGTGGTGGTGCCTACAGCCTAGGGACCGAGAAATGAATGTTCAGGGGCTGGTGGGTGGTGGTGCCTACAGCCCTCAGGGATAAAGTGAATGTGCTGTAGGGCTGGTGGGTGGCCGGTGCCTGCAGCCTTCAGGGATAAAGTGAGTGTGCTGTGGGGCTGGTCGTTGGCGGGTGCCTGCAGCCTCCAGGGATAAAGTGAATGTGCTGGAGGGCTGGTGGGTGGTGAGTGCCTGCAGCCTCCAGGGATAAAGTGAATGCGCTGGAGGGCTGGTGGGTGGTGAATGCCTGTAGCCTCTAGGGATAAAGTGAATGCGCTGAAGGTTTGGTGGGTGGTGAGTGCTGCAGCCTCCTGGGATAAATTGAATGTGATGGAGGGCTGGTGGGTGGTGAGTACCTGCAGTCTCCAGGGATAAAGTGTATGTGCTGGAGGGCTGTTGAGTGGTGAGTGTCTGCAGCCTCCAGGGATAAAGTGAATGTGCTGGAGGGCTGGTGGGTGGTGAGTGCCTGTAGCCTCCAGGATAAAGTGAATGTGCTGGGCTGGTGGTGGTGAGTGCCTGCAGCCTCCAGGGATAAAGTGAATGTGCTGGAGGGCTGGTGAGTGGTGAGTGCCTGCAGCCTCAGGATAAAGTAAATGCTGGAGGGCTGGTGGGTGGTGAGTGCCTGCAGCCTCAGTGATAAGTGAATGGGTGGTGGCTGGTGGGTGATGATGCCTGCAAAGCCTGCCAAAGGACCAAAAGTGAATATGCTTGGGGGCTGGTGTGTGGTGACTGCCTGCAGTCTCAGGGATAAGTGATTGTGTTGGAGGAGGCTGGTGGGTGGTGGGTGCCTGCATTCTCCAGGGATCAAGTGAATTTGCTGGTGGGCTGGTGGGTGGTGGGTGCCTGCATTCTCCAGGGATCAAGTGAATGTGATGGAGGGCTGGTGAGTGGTGAGTGCCTGCAGCCTCCAGGGATAAAAGTGGAAATATGTGGAGGGCTGGTGGGTGGTGAGGTGCCTGCGCCTCCGGGATAAGGAAATGATGTGCAGGAGGGCTGGTGGGTGGTGAGTGCCTGCAGCCTCCAGGGATAAAGTGAATGTGCTGGAGGGCTGGTGGGTGGTGAGTGCCTGCAGCCTCCAGGGATAAAGTGAATGTGGTGGTGGCTGGTGGGTGGTGAGTGCCTGCAGCCTCCAGGGATAAAGAGAATGTGCTGGGGGGCTGGTGGGTGGTGAGTGCCTGCAGTCTCCAGGGATAAAGTGAATTTGCTGGGGTGTTGGTGGGTGGTGGGTGCCTGCAGTCTCCAGGGATGAAATGAATGTGCTGGAGGGCTGGTGGGTGGTGGGTGCCTGCATTCTCCAGGGATCAAGTGAATGTGCAGGAGGGCTGGTGCTTGGTGAGTGCCTGCAGCCTCCGGGGGTTAAGTGCATGTGCTGGAAGGCTGGTTGGTGGTGAGTGCCTGCAGCCTCCAGACGTAAAGTGAATGTGCTGGAGGGCTGGTGGGTGGTGAGTGCCTGCAGCCTCCTTGGATAAAGTGAATGTGCTGGAGGGTAGGTGGGTGGTGAGTGCCTGCAGCCTCCTGGGATAAAGTGAATGAGCTGGAGGGCTGGTGGGTGGTGAGTGCCTGCAGTCTCCAGGGATAAAGTGAATGTGCTGGGGGGCTGGTGAGTGTTGAGTGCCTGCTGTCTCCAGGGATAAAGTGAATCTGCTGGTGGGCTTCGTGGGTGGTGAGTGCCTGCAGCCTACTGGGATAAAGTGAATGTGCTGGAGGGCTGGTGGGTGGTGAGTGCCTGCAGCCTCCAAGGATAAAGTGAATGCGCTGGAGGGCTGATGGGTGGTGAGTGCCTGCAGCCTCCAGGGATAAATTGAATGTGATGGAGGGCTGGTGGGTGGTGAGTGACTGCAGCCTCCAGGGATGAAGTGAATGTGCTGGGGGCTGGTGGGTGGTGAGTGCCTGCAGCCTCCAGGGATAAAGTGAATGTGCTGGAGGGCTGGTGGGTGGTGAGTGCCTGCAGTCTCCAGAGATAAAGTGAATTTGCTGGGGGTGGTTGGTGGGTGGTGGGTGCCTGCAGTCTCCATTGATCAAGTGAATGTGCTGGAAGGCTGGTGGCTGGTGGGTGCCTGCATTCTCCAGGGATAAAGAGAATGTGCTGGAGGCCTGGTGGGTGGTGAGTGCCTGCAGCCTCCAGGGATAAAGTGAATGTGCTGCGGGGCTGGTGGGTGGTGATGCCTACAGCCTCAGAGAAAAGTGAATGTCTTTCGAGGGCTGGTGGGTGGTGAGTGCTTGCAGCCTCCAAGGAAAAAGTGAATGTGTTGGAGGGCTGGTGGGTGGTGAGTGCCTGCAGTCCCTAGGGATAAAGTGAATGTGCTGGAGGGCTGGTGGGTGGCGAGTGCCTGCAGCCTCCAGGGAAAAAGTAGATGTGCTGGCGTGATGGTGGGTGGCGGTGCCTGCAGGCCCTAGGGATAAAAGTAGATGCTGGAGGGATGGTGGATGGCGAGTGCTGCAGTCCTCCAGGGATAAAGTGAATGCTGTAGGGCTGGTGGATGGCAGGTGCCTGCAGCCTGTAGGGATAAAGTAGGTGTGCTGTGGGGCTGGAGGGTGGTGGGTACCTGCAGCCTCCAGGGATAAAGTGAATGTGCTGGAGGGCTGGTGGTTGGTGAGTGCCTGCAGTCTCCAGGGATAAAGTGAATGTGCTGGAGGGCCGGTGGGTGGTGAGTGCCTGCAGCCTCCAGGGATAAAGTGAATGTGCAGGGGGGCTAGTGGGTGGCGAGTGCCTGCAGCCCTCAGGGATAAAGTGAATGTGCTGTAGGGCTGGTGGGTGGCCGGTGCCTGAAGCCTTCAGGGATAAAGTGAGTGTGCTGTGGGGCTGGTCGGTGGCGGGTGCCTGCAGCCTCCAGAGATAAAGTGAATGTGCTGGAGGGCTGGTAGGTGGCGAGTGCCTGCAGCCTCCATGGATAAAGTGAATGCGCTGGAGGGCTGGGGGGTGGTGAGTGCCTTGAGCCTCTAGGGATATAGTGAATGCGCTGGAGGGTTGGTGGGTGGTGAGTGCCTGTAGCCTCTAGGGATAAAGTGAATGTGATGGAGGGCTGGTGGGTGGTGAGTGCCTCCAGTCTCCAGGGAGAAATTGAATGTAATGGAGGGCTGGTGGGTGGTGAGTGCCTGCAGCCTCCAGGGATAAAGTGAATGTGCTGGAGGGCTGGTGGGTGGTGAGTGCCTGCAGCCTCCAGGGATAAAGTGAATGTGCTGGAGGGCTGGTGGGTGGTGAGTGCCTGCAGCCTCCGGGATAAAGTGAATGTGCTGGAGGGCTGGTGGGTGGTGAGTGCCTGCAGCCTCCAGGGATAAAGTGAATGTGCTGGAGGGCTGGTGGGTGGTGAGTGCCTGCAGCCTCCAGGGATAAAGTGAATGTGGTGGGGCTTGGTGGGTGGTGAGTGCCTGCAGCCTCAGGGATAAAAGTGAATGTGCTGGGGGCTGATGGGTGGTAGATGCCTGCAGGTCTCCAGGGATAAAGTGAATGTGCTGGGAGGCTGGTGGGTGGTGAATGCCTGCAATCTCAGGGATCAAGTGATTATTGTGGTGGGCTGGTGGGTGGTGGTGCCTGCAATTTCCAGGATCAAGTGAATTTGCTGGTGGGCTGGTGGGTGGTGGGTGCCTGCATTGTCAGGGATCAAGTGAATGCTGTAGGGCTGGTGGGTGGTGGGTGCCTGCATTCTCCGGGGATCAAGTGAATGTGCTGGAGGGCTGGTGGGTGGTGAGTGCCTGCAGCCTCCTGGGATAAAGTGAATGTGCTGGAGGGCTGGTGGGTGGTGAGTGCCTGCAGCCTCCTGGGATAAAGTGAATGAACTGGAGGGCTGGTGGGTGGTGAGTGCCTGCAGTCTCCTGGGATAAAGTGAATGAGCTGGAGGGCTGGTGGGTGGTGAGTGCCTGCAGTCTCCAGGGATAAAGTGAATGTGCTGGGGGGCTGGTGGGTGGTGAGTGCCTGCAGCCTCCAGGGATAAAGTGAATGTGCTGGAGGGCTGGTGGGTGGTGAGTGCCTGCAGCCTCCAGGGATAAAGTGAATGTGCTGGAGGGCTGGTGGGTGGTGAGTGCCTGCAGCCTCAGGGATAAAGTGAATGCGCTGGAGGGCTGGTGGGTGGTGAGTGCCTGCAGCCTCAGGGATAAAGTGAATGTGCTGGAGGGCTGGTGGGTGGTGAGTGCCTGCAGCCTCCAGGGATAAAGTGAATGTGCTGGAGGGCTGCTGGGTGGTGAGTGCCTGCAGCCTCCAGGGATAAAGTGAATGTGCTGGGGGCTGGTGGGTGGTGAGTGCCTGCAGTCTCCAAGGATAAAGTGAATGTGCTTGGGGCTTGGTGGGTGGTGAGTGCCTGCGATCTCCAAGGATAAAGTGAATTGCTGGGGGGCTGGTGGGTGGTGGGTGCCTGCATCCTCCAGAGGTAAAGTGAATGTGCTGGAGGGCTGGTGGGTGTTGAGTGCCTGCAGCCTCCTGGGATTAAGTGAATGTGCTGGAGGGCAGGTGGGTGGTGAGTGCCTGCAGCCTCCAGGGATAAAGTGAATGTGCTGGAGGGCTGGTGGGTGGTGGGTGCCTGCAGTCTCCATTGATCAAGTGAATGTGCTGGAAGGCTGGTGGCTGGTGGGTGCCTGCATTCTCCAGGGATAAAGAGAATGTGCTGGAGGCCTGGTGGGTGGTGAGTGCCAGCAGCCTCCAGGGATTAAGTGAATGTGCTGTAGGGCTGGTGGGTGGTGAGTGCCTGCAGTCTCCAGGGATAAAGTGAATGTGCTCGAGGGCTGGTGGGTGGTGAGTGCTTGCAGCCTCCAAGGAAAAAGTGAATGTGTTGGAGGGCTGGTGGGTGGTGAGTGCCTGCAGTCCCTAGGGATAAAGTGAATGTGCTGGAGGGCTGGTGGGTGGCCAGTGCCTACAGCCTCCAGGGAAAAAGTGAATGTGCTGGCGTGCTGGTGGGTGGTGAGTGCCTGCAGCCCCTAGGGATAAAGTGAATGTGCTGGAGGGATGGTGGATGGCGAGTGCCTGCAGTCCTCAGGGATAAAGTGAATGTGCTGTAGGGCTGGTGGATGGCGGGTGCCTGCAGCCTGTAGGGATAAAGTGAGTGTGCTGTGGGGCTGGAGGGTGGTGGGTGCCTGCAGCCTCCAGGGATAAAGTGAATGTGCTGGAGGGCTGGTGGTTGGTGAGTGCCTGCAGTCTCCAGGGATAGAGTGAATGTGCAGGGCCGAGTGGGTGGCGAGTGCCTGCAGCCCTCAGGGATAAGTAAGAATGTGCTGTAGGGCTGGTGGGTGGCGGTGCCTGAGCCCTCAGGGATAAAGTGAATGTGCTGTAGGGCTGGTGGGTGGCCGGTGCCTGAAGCCTTCAGGGATAAAGTGAGTGTGCTGTGGGGCTGGTCGGTGGCGGGTGCCTGCAGCCTCCAGAGATAAAGTGAATGTGCTGGAGGGCTGGTAGGTGGCGAGTGCCTGCAGCCTCCATGGATAAAGTGAATGCGCTGGAGGGCTGGGGGGTGGTGAGTGCCTTGAGCCTCTAGGCATATAGTGAATGCGCTGGAGGGTTGGTGGGTGGTGAGTGCCTGTAGCCTCTAGGGATAAAGTGAATGTGATGGAGGGCTGGTGGGTGGTGAGTGCCTCCAGTCTCCAGGGAGAAATTGAATGTAATGGAGGGCTGGTGGGTGGTGAGTGCCTGCAGTCTCCAGGGATAAAGTGAATGTGCTGGAGGGCTGTTGAGTGGTGAGTGTCTGCAGCCTCCAGGGATAAAGTGAATGTGCTGGAGGGCTGGTGGGTGGTGAGTGCCTGTCAGCCTCCGGGATAAAGTGAATGTGCTGGAGGGCTGGTGGGTGGTGAGTGCCTGCAGCCTCCAGGGATAAAGTGAATGTGCTGGAGGGCTGGTGGGTGGTGAGTGCCTGCAGCCTCCAGGGATAAAGTGAATGTGCTGGAGGGCTGGTGGGTGGTGAGTGCCTGCAGCCTCCAGGGATAAAGTGAATGTGCTGGTGGCTGGTGGGTGGTGAGTGCCTGCAGCCTCCAGGGATAAAGTGAATGTGCTGGGGGCTGGTGTGTGGTGACTGCCTGCAGTCTCCAGGGATGAAGTGATTGTGCTGGAGGGCTGGTGGGTGGTGGGTGCCTGCAATCTCCAAGGATCAAGTGAATTTGCTGGTGGGCTGGTGGGTGGTGGGTGCCTGCATTCTCCAGGGATCAAGTGAATGTGCTGTAGGGCTGGTGGGTGGTGGGTGCCTGCATTCTCCAGGGATCAAGTGAATGTGCTGGAGGGCTGGTGGGTGGTGAGTGCCTGCAGCCTCCAGGGATAAAGTGAATGTGCTGGAGGGCTGGTGGGTGGTGAGTGCCTGCAGCCTCCTGGGATAAAGTGAATGTGCTGGAGGCTGGTGGGTGGTGAGTGCCTGCAGCCTCCTGGGATAAAGTGAATGAACTGGAGGGCTGGTGGGTGGTGAGTGCCTGCAGTCTCCAGGGATAAAGTGCATGTGCTGGAGGGCTGGTGGGTGGTGAGTGCCTGCAGCCTCCAGGGATAAAGTGAATGTGCTGGAGGGCTGGTGGGTGGTGAGTGCCTGCAGCCTCCAGGGATCAAGTGAATGCGCTGGAGGGCTGGTGGGTGGTGAGTGCCTGCAGCCTCCAGGGATAAAGTGAATGTGCTGGAGGGCTGGTGGGTGGTGAGTGCCTGCAGCCTCCAGGGATAAAGTGAATGTGCTGGAGGGCTGGTGGGTGGTGAGTGCCTGCAGCCTCCAGGGATAAAGTGAATGTGCTGGAGGGCTGCTGGGTGGTGAGTGCCTGCAGCCTCCAGGGATAAAGTGAATGTGGTGGTGGCTGGTGCGTGGTGAGTGCCTGCAGCCTCCAGGGATAAAGAGAATGTGCTTGGGGGCTGGTGGGTGGTGAGTGCCTGCAGTCTCCAAGGATAAAGTGAATTTGCTGGGGTGGTTGGTGGGTGGTGGGTGCCTGCATCCTCCAGAGGTAAAGTGAATGTGCTGGAGGGCTGGTGGGTGTTGAGTGCCTGCAGCCTCCTGGGATTAAGTGAATGTGCTGGAGGGCAGGTGGGTGGTGAGTGCCTGCAGCCTCCTGGGATAAAGTGAATGAGCTGGAGGGCTGGTGGATGGTGAGTGCCTGCAGTCTCCAGGGATAAAGTGAATGTGCTGGGGGGCTGGTGAGTGGTGAGTGCCTGCAGTCTCCAGGGATAAAGTGAATGTGCTGGTGGGCTCGTGGGTGGTGGTGCCTGCAGCCTGCTGGGATAAAGTGAATGTGCTGGAGGGTTGGTGGGTGGTGAGTGCCTGCAGCCTCCAGGGATAAAGTGAATGCGCTGGAGGGCTGATGGGTGGTGAGTGCCTGCAGCCTCCAGGGATAAATTGAATGTGCTGGAGGGCTGGTTTGTGATGAGTGCCTGCAGTCCCCAGGGATAAATTGAATGTGATGGAGGGCTGGTGGGTGGTGAGTGCCTGTAGCCTCCCGGGATAAAGTGAATGTGCTGGAGGGCTGGTGGGTGGTGAGTGACTGCAGCCTCCAGGGATAAAGTGAATGTGCTGGAGGGCTGGTGGGTGGTGAGTGCCTGCAGCCTCCAGGAATAAAGTGAATGTGCTGGGGGCTGGTGGGTGGTGGGTGGTGAGTGCCTGCAGTCTCCAGGGATAAAGTGAATTTGCTGGGGGGGTTGGTGGGTGGTGGGTGCCTGAAGTCTCCAGGGATGAAGTAAATGTGCTGGAGGGCTGGTGGGTGGTGGGTGCCTACATTCTCCAGGGATCAAGTGAATGTGCTGGAGGGCTGGTGGGTGGTGGGTGCCTGCATTCTCCAGGGATCAAGTGAATGTGCTGGAGGGCTGGTGGGTGGTGAATGCCTGCAGCCTCCGGGGGTTAAGTGAATGTGCTGGAGGGCTGGTGGGTGGTGAGTGCCTGCAGCCTCCAGGGGTAAAGTGAATGTGTTGGAGGGCTGGTGGGTGGTGAGTGCCTGCAGCCTCCTGGGATAAAGTGAATGTGCTGGAGGACTGGTGGGTGGTGAGTGCCTGCAGCTTCCTGGGATAAAGCGAATGAGCTGGAGGGCTTTTGGGTGGTGAGTGCCTGCAGTCTCCAGGGATAAAGTGAATGTGCTGGGGGGCTGGTGAGTGGTGAGTGCCTGCAGTCTCCAGGGATAAAGTGAATGTGCTGGAGTGCTGGTGGGTGGTGAGTGCCTGCAGCCTCCAGGGATAAATTGAATGTGATTTAGGGTTGGTGGGTGGTGAGTGCCTGCAGTCCCCAGGGATAAAGTGAATGTGCTGGAGGGCTGGTGGGTGGTGAATGCCTGCAGTCTCCAGGGATAAAGTGAATGTGCTGGAGGGCTGGTGGGTGGTGAGTGCCTGTAGCCTCCAGGGATAAGGTGAATGTGCTGGAGGGCTGGTGGGTGGTGAGTGCCTGCAGCCTCCAGGGATAAAGTGAATGTGCTGGGGGCTGGTGGGTGGTGAGTGCCTGCAGCCTCCAGGGATAAAGTGAATGTGCTGGGGGCTGGTGGGAGGTGAGTGCCTGCAGCCTCCAGGGATAAGCTGAATGTGCTGGGGGCTGGTGGGTGGTGAGTGCCTGCAGCCTCCAGGGATGAAGTGAATGTGGGGGGTTGGTGGGTGGTGGGTGCCTGCAGTCTCCAGGGATCAAGTGAATGTGCTGGAGGGCTGGTGGGTGGTGGGTGCCTGCATTCTCCAGGGATCAAGTGAATGTGCTGGAGGGCTGGTGGGTGGTGGGTGCCTGCATTCTCCAGGGATCAAGTGAATGTGCTGGAGGGCTGGTGGGTGGTGAGTGCCTGCAGCCTCAGGGATAAAGTGAATGTGCTGGAGGGCTGGTGGGTGGTGAGTGCCTGCTGTCTCCAGGGATAAAGTGAATGTGCTGGTGGGCTGGTGAGTGGTGAGTGCCTGCAGTCTCCAGGGATAAAGTGAATGTGCTAGAGGGCTGGTGGGTGGTGAGTGCCTGCAGCCTCCAGGGATAAGGTGAATGTGCTGGAGGGCTGGTGGGTGGTGAGTGCCTGCAGCCTCCAGGGATAAAGTGAATATGCTGGAGGGCTGGTGGGTGGCCAGTGCCTGCAGCCTTCAGGGATAAAGTGAATGTGCTGGAGGGCTGGTGGGTGGCGAGTGCCTGCAGTCTTCAGGGATAAAATGAATGTGCTGGATGGCTGGAGGGTGGTGGGTGACTGCAGCCTCCAGGGATAAAGTGAATGTGCTGGGGGCTGGTGGGTGGCTGCAGCCTCTAGGGATAAAGTGAATGTGCTGGAGGGCTGGTGGGTGGTGAGTGCCTGCAGCCTCCAGGGATAAAGTGAATGTGCTGGAGGGCTGGTGGGTGGTGAGTGCCTGCAGCCTCCAGGGATAAAGTGAATGTGCTGGGGACTGGTAGGTGATGAGTGCCTGCAGCCTCCAGGGATAAAGTGAATGTGCTGGGGGCTGGTGGGTGGTGAGTGCCTGCAGTCTCTAGGGATAAAGTGAATTTGCTGGGGGGTTGGTGGGTGGTGGGTGCCTGCAGTCTCTAGGGATAAAGTGAATGTGCTGGAGGGCTGGTGGGTGGCGGGTGCCTGCATTCTCCAGGGATCAAGTAAATGTGCTGGAGGGCTGGTGGGTGGTGAGTACCTGCATTCTCCAGGGATCAAGTGAATATGTTGCAGGGCTGGTGGGTGGTAAGTGCCTGCAGCCTACAGGGGTAAAGTGAATGTGCTGGATGTCTAGTGGGTGGTCAGTGCCTGCAGCCTCCAGGGGTAAAGTGAATGTGCTGGAGGGCTGGTGGGTGGTGAGTGCCTGCAGCCTCCAGGGATAAAGTGAATGAGCTGGAGGGCTGGTGGGTGGTGAGTGCCTGCAGTCTCCAGGGATAAAGTGAATGTGCTGGAGGGCTGGTGGGTGGTGAGTGCCTGCAGCCTCCAGGGATAAAGTGAATGTGCTGGAGGGCTGGTGGGTGGTGAGTGCCTGCAGCCTCCAGGGATAAAGTGAATGTGGTGGTGGCTGGTGGGTGGTGAGTGCCTGCAGCCTCCAGGGATAAAGTGAATGTGCTGGGGGGCTGGTGGGTGGTGGGTGGTGAGTGCCTGCAGTCTCCTTGGATAAAGTGAATTTGCTGGGGGTTGGTGGGTGGTGGGTGCCTGTAGTCTCCAGGGATGAAGTGAATGTGCTGGAGGGCTGGTGGGTGGTGGGTGCCTGCATTCTCCAGGGATCAAGTGAATGTGCTGGAGGGCTGCTGGGTGGTGGGTGCCTGCATTCTCCAGGGATCAAGTGAATGTGCTGGAGGGCTGGTGGGTGGTGAGTGCCTGCAGCCTCCAGGGGTTAAGTGAATGTGCTGGAGGGCTGGTGGGTGGTGAGTGCCTGCAGCCTCCAGGGAGAAAGTGAATGTGCTGGAGGGCTGGTGGGTGGTGAGTGCCTGCAGCCTTCAGGGATAAAGTGAATGTGCTGGAGGGCTGGTGGGTGGCGAGTGCCTGCAGTCTTCCTTGATAAAATGAATGTGCTGGATGGCTGGAGGGTGGTGGGTGCCTGCAGCCTCCATGGATAAAGTGAATGTACTGGAGGGCTGGTGGGTGGTGGGTGGCTGCAGCCTGCAGGGATAAAGTGAATGTGCTCTAGAGCTGGTGGGTGGTGAGTGCCTGCAGTCTCCAGGGATAAAGTGAATGTGCTGGAGGGCTGGTGGGTGGTGAGTGCCTGCATCCTCCAGGGATAAAGTGAATGTGCTGGAAGGCTGGTGGGTGGTTAGTGCCTGTAGCCTCTAGGGACAAAGTGAATGTGCTGGAGGGCTGGTGGGTGGTGAGTGCCTGCAGCCTCCAGGGATAAAGTGAATGTGATGGAGGGCTGGTGGGTGGTGAGTGCCTGCAGTCTCCAGGGATAAAGTGAATGTGATGGAGGGCTGGTGGGTGGTGAGTGCCTGCAGCCTCCAGGGATAAAGTGAATGTGCTGGAGGGCTGGTGGCTGGTGAGTGCCTGCAGCCTCCAGGGATAAAGTGAATGTGGTGGGGGTTGGTGGGTGGTGAGTGCCTGCAGCCTCCAGGGATAAAGTGAATGAGCTGGAGGTCTGGTGGGTGGTGAGTGCCTGCAGTCTCCAGGGATAAAGTGAATGTGCTGGAGGGCTGGTGGGTGGTGAGTGCCTGCAGCCTCCAGGGATAACGTGATTGTGCTGGAGGGCTGGTGGGTTTCGAGTCCCTGCAGTCTCCAGGGATAAAGTGAATGTGCTGGAGGGCTGGTGGGTGGCGAGTGCCTGCAGCCTTCAGGGATAAAGTGAATGTGCTGGAGGGCTGGTGGGTGGCGGGTGCCTGCAGTCTTCTGGGATAAAATGAATGTGCTGGAGGGCTGGAGGGTGGTGAGTGCCTGCAGCCTCCAGGGATAAAGTGAATGTGCTGGGGGGCTGGTGGGTGGTGAGTGGCGGCAGCCCCCAGGGATAAAGTGAATGTGCTTGAGAGCTGGTGGGTGGTGAGTTCCTGCGGCCTCCAGGGATAAAGTGAATGTGCTGGAGGGCTGGTGGGTGGTGAGTGCCTGCAGCCTCCAGGGATAAGGTGAATGTGCTGGAGGGCTGGTGGGTGGTGGGTGCCTGCATCCTCCAGGGATAAAGTGAATGTGCTGGAGCGCTGGTGGGTGGTGAGTTGCTGCAGCCTCCAGGGATAAAGTGAATGTGCTGTAGGGCTGGTGGGTGGTGGGTGCCTGCAGCCTCTAGGGATAAAGTGAATGTGCTGGAGGGCTGGTGGGTGGTGAGTGCCTGCAGTCTCCAGGGACAAAGTGAATGTGCTGGAGGGCTGATGGGTGGTGAGTGCCTGCAGTCTCTCGGGATAAAGTGAATGTGCTGGCCGGCTGGTGAGTGGTGAGTGCCTGCAGTCTCCAGGGAAAGTGTACAAGAAGGTTAGTGGGGTGGTGTTACCCTGCTGGGAAAGAGAACATACGAACATACGAATTTGCCAGCAGAAACAGGACACCTGGTCTATTAAGTCTGCTCGAGTGTGCTGCTAGCACCCTCACCTTGCAGCTGCCCTGCCCCCCTTCCCTTCCCAATTACCCCCCCTCACCTTGTTCCATCCCCTTTTGAAACTACCCACTCTCTTACAGGCTACCACCTCCTCCAGTGGAGCATTCCATTCTGCCAAGACCCTCTTCATGAAAATGTGTCTCCTCATTTCTGTCCTAAGTCTTCCCCCCTCCAATCTACCGCCATACCCTCTTGTGTCCCTCCCCCTCCTCAGAGAAATTAGAAGGTTAGTGGGATGGTGTGCCCTCCTGCTGGGAAAGAAGCAACATGTATAATCATACTGCTAATTTTATGTGTATTTGTTTGCCATTTATTCACAAGGTGTGCTGTTCCATTCGTGGCTGTTTTCAGATATTTACATCACCTTTTCATTAAAAATTTACCTTTTTTTCCAACAATCTAAGCGTCAGTGTCCTTGCTTACAGAGCCAGTGTCTCACATTCCTGCAGGTCTCCAGGTCAGTCCAGTGCAGCATTTCCTATGCTTGGCAGCTCTTAGCTACACCAGTTGGGAAGGTAAGGTACTGTACTCAGGCAGTACCCAACTGGGAAAGTGTTGTCAAAGGGGAAGGAACAGATACTCCTTGATGACACCTACTGCTGTGTGGAATGATCCCACTTGTGGCCAGAGGTTAATGCAGTAGGGGTCCCCTGTCATCACACAATGTGTCTGGTCACTTACTGATATAGGTGCCTTCTAAGTGGTAGATAACCTGTAAGTCTGTGAGAAGGTTGGCGACGGGGCTGTGTGGGGGTGGGGGTGCCACCAAATGGAACTGGGGACAGGCAGAGAGTAAAAGCTGTATAAAAAAATGTTTCCTACAAAAAGCACATTGATCAGGGGCTTGTTTCTAGGTGTGATGCTGGGGGGAGGAGGTTACAGAGGACAAAAATATATAAAAATGTAATGAATGTGCATTAGAACAAAAAAATATAGCACAAACTAACAAGGTGAGATGCATGAATGAATGGATGAATTAATTAATACATTCAGAAATATAATATGAATGTTTACAGGCTATTTTAGAAAAGTACAGTGGTGTGGCTTTAGAGGTCATTTTTGACTGACTGAAATTCAATGCCCAAGGTGATCATTCTGTCTACACTTTTAGAATCAGTGTAACCACTGTTATCCTAACATTTATAAAATATTTCTTGAAAAGTTTGCTAAATTGATCTTTCAGCAGGACCCCCGCTTATTTCACTTGCTCTCTACTTGTATAACATTCATTTAAAATGATTGACGAGGAACTATCAGCATGGCTGAATGAAGAACTGAGATGGATTCTGATTGAAAAAAAATGTCACCTACAGTATTTTGTTACAGCACTGGGAAATCGGCTAATTGCACCTATTCCATTTTTCATTGCAGCTTCCTCATGGAAACATCATCTTGAGGAGACATCCTAAATAAACAGAGAAGAACCCACTTTTGCCTGTGGGACAAAAGGTGGATCAACTGACACCATCATCCAGAGACAGAGAGAGAGAGAGAGAGAGAGAAAGAGATGAGCGTACTTGACTACTGTTTAGACTTTTACCCTGGGGCACCCATGGTATGCCTTGGCTTCCCAGCACATTAACAAGTCATGGTCAAGCTGACAACTGATAGCCGAAGAGGACAAGGCTTAAAATGAAAGGGAAACTAAAAACAACATTGAAAGGAAAGGTGAAGGGTTAATTCAGTTTTTTGTGCTTTTAAAGTAGGTGGATGGAAATACAGTCATCGTTTGATTAAGGGCTTGCACAGGTACAAGCAACTTTGGGAAATGGGTGTGACAGTAAATGGCTCCGGGGAATTGAGGCCTACTATTCAAACAGTCCTATCATCCAGTTACCTTGTACTAAGAGGTAACTCTAGCTGTCCCAGGAGTAGCTTACCCATTGCTTTGTCCTATTCCCAGGAGAATACTATGCCTTTTAACTCAGATTATAAGGCAAAATGCATCCTTTTTTATTGAATGAAGCTAACAGACAGGGCATCTGGCAAGGCAAGAAAAAGAAGCTGAGACTCGGAAGTCCGTAACCTTATCTCCTCAATATCAACAGACACAGATAAAGGGTTTTCCGAAAGGTTGGTACATCCACTGCATTCTGTGAGTTCGCCATACCTTAGAAAGCAAACGGAATGATTTGCTTTTATCGTGGCTACCACATGCAAGGAAAAATAAAACAAGTTACCTTTTGAGAGTTATTTTAGTAGCCACTCCTGACTACATTCACTAGACATAATGGTTTGCATCAAATCTTTCACTGGACCAACGCAGGTATACATACAGTTGGGGTTATGGTGGAACACAAGCTTTCAAGACCATATACAGCTGGTCCCTTCATCAGCCGCTTACCCTAATGGGGTTACAATATCCAGTGAAAGTAAGATTTTCAATGGTGAAAATGGCTACGAATCTTCTTTCCTTTTAAACAGTCTATATCTCTTAATTATTTTTTACTCAAACATGGAATATTACTGGGTGAGAAATAAATAAAATGTAAGACACATTTTTTTTTATTATTTTTGGTAACCAGATGAGGCCCACTAGGCACACGTGCCTAATTTCAGGGACAATCCGGGAGCACTGGGGCAGTAAAGTGACTTGCTCAGAGTCACACAGTATGCAAGTGGAAGCTATGGGAATCAAACCAAGGTCTGCTGGATGCAGCAAGCTCATTCACTGCTCTTAATGATATACTAGATATAAAAGGTCAGAGTACTGTGGAAGTCCTGTAAGTGTGTTTACATTCATAAAGTTTGCTGGTGATTAGAATTAATGCAAATGCATTCAAAGTTCAGTGTGCAATTTGGGGCAGTGCAACCTCTTCTCCACATGGAATTTAGGGTTTCTTATCACTGAAATGAGAGCTGTCCCTTAGTGGTAGTTTGACATATTAGCCACCAAGCAAGCCATTGTCTAACAAATGTTTTTTTTTAATTAATGACTGTTGGCTAGTGTTGTTTTATGCAAAGACAGCGGGTCTCCATTTAAAAAAAAGGTTTATATGGTTACATGGCTAAAACGAAATACTATAGGTGGTGGCTAAAGGAAAAATCTGATATTCATCCAAATGACTAAGTATTTTTGGTGTCTAAAGTCAACACTGATGTCCATCCTAAAGTTGGACAACAGTTGGGAATTATGTATTTACGGTATCTAGTTTTTTATATTTACAGTAAGTTGACCACTGCTTAGCAAAGGTTGTTGTTCATGCTTAGAAGGCTCTGCCCATTTTATGCAGCAATATGGTTGTCAGTTTTATAGACCAAGGGCTGGATTTTCAGAGCCCCTTAAATTCCCGCAGCTGCAGGGAAAAACTGGCATGTGAAGTCACAGTTTTCCCAGAAGCTGGTGTATTCTCAAAGTGGGAGCCGGTTTATGACCAGCTCCCTGATTTATGGCAGCCTGTGGCTAGTTTTTCACCACAGCTACACTGAAATGGCACACCTAGTGGAACCAAACATACCACCCCCCCCCCACAGTGGTACAGGCTGAAAATACAGAAGTCCACAGATGCAGAGATTTCAGTCTGCACCAGCCACTGTGGAGTAGGACTTAGTCCTGGGAGGGCTGAAAATCTAGCCCTAGGTATTCTCGGGGTGGAGGTGGGGGGCAGCCTCAATATCAGTGCAGAATAATGATCTATTTATAATTAAGTGTTCCAGTTTCACACTTCAAAGAAAGAAATGCACACTCAATCAAGGGTGCATTTTATTTATGTTATTCAGATATCCATGGATACACCAAGATTTTCAGTTGATAGAAGTGTATATATTTTAACTCTTCCAATAAGCCATTTTAATCGTTCTTTCTGAATAAAGGGGACATATATCACTTGTGACAGAAAGAAACATAGCCTGGTCTTATATATCAGGGCAAATGCCAAGGAAATTAAAGAAGCTAGACATTTAACTGAAACCCAGAGTTGAGCTTTGCCAACCTTAAAAGACTGCAGAGAACTCATGTCACACCCTGCCATGATTGAGCTCCCATTCTGCCCTTTGAATTAAAATGTTCTCTTCCTTGTAGGATGCATTCCAAGCAACATATCCCGTATCTCATCTCATCCTACTCCGACATTGCCCAGGGGTGCTCAGAAGCATGACATTCGGATGAGGTGTGTAACTAAAGCTATAAATAATGATGATTTGGGCCACACAGAACATGCATGTGATTCTGGAGTTCAGACAGTAACTGAAATCTGCCAAAAAAAAGAGAGTTCCTTTTTATACATTATTTATTGCCATGGCAGCAAACAGAAAAATATGCAATTGCATACAGTAGTATGTAGCACTAAACAAACAAAATAAAAAGAAGCATTTGTCTTGCTCCTACAAAAGGAGTGCATGAATCTCAATGGACACTAATTGTTTTATGTACAGTAGATGGCTAATTTAACCTCAACCTTTAAAAAAGAGAGTTTAGATTTTTTTGTGTGAATGCAACACTTGTTTGTTAGAAAAAAAATGAAACAGCTTATCTTATAAAGGATGTGTGAAAATGACGCACTTCAGCAAAATTTATAGTACATTGGTTATAGTAAAGCTGATGGAGTGTTACAGAGGGCAGCAAACCTTGGCAGCCTCATAGCTAAAATCAGAAGTCAGTTTAAGTGGCTCTATTAGCACAGACAATATCATCTCAGACCCTGGGATACGAAGCTCTTGAAGGGTAGATGTGTACTTACTGCAAGCCTGATCTTGATAACAAAATCATGACCTCTTACCTGGTTGTGTTATTTTAACCAGAGCAAATGTTACCTTGACTGGGCCTGGCCAAGAATGTGTAATGTCGCACCTGATCTTTGTCAGTTAGCTTGTACTAAAATGAAGGTAAGAGTTCTAAATCTGGTGTTTTGGCCAACAGATTTATGGCAGTGGTAAAAGAATTCAGACAATAGAGACATCTGTGGATAAAGACTTCCTTGTGAAAGTTATCGCCCTTGCCTTAAAAGATACGTGTCTCTTTTATTTCTTTTATCTATGTGTTTTATGCACTGTTTTTTGTTTCTGGATCATTTCAAAAGAAAGCGATATTGTGAGAAGTACGTAATGATATTTAATACAGTAGAAACATTTATAGGGAACACCCTCGGTGGCCAACAAAATGTTCTCTGTAGCCAGTTGTTCCCATAACACTGTAGCATATTAAAGCAGACACTATATCGAATATGTGGATATAGACTTGGTGCCTAAACAAAGTGTTCTGTTTAACAATCAGTCCATTCCAATAAACGGTACCCACTGAGGCCTGATCTCAAATGTCTCCCCCATTTTGTGCTTGTGATGAAAATCTTTTGAGAATAGGAACCATTAACAGGGTCCTACTGTTTTATTTTTTTCTCTTGATTTTAAATGAATTACCTACCATAAGGATAAAAGAGGGTTTTGGATTACAGAAGACTTGGGGCTATGAAAAACAAAAGTTGTACACTGTAGGATTAGTTGAATATTTTCCCTAAACAACTCACATCTCATCTGCTTCACCCATGAATAAGTTCTTTTAACACAGCAGGACTTTCAAAGCGGAGCCATGTAAAGTTGAAATGTGCTGCTGGTGAACTGTTAGCTGGAGTCTCTGCTGAAGAAATTTGTAAAGGTTTCAATGAACTCCCATGAGACTTGCTCAGGATGGCTTAAAAAAACAACATTTTTAACTAAAAAAAAAAAGAACAATAACTTGAAGAGTTAGGAGACTCACTAATCCATGAAGTACATACTTACCCATTTTGCCCTAACATATGCAATCATCATTAAGAAATCATGACTACTAGTTTTAATCAGAACTGTCTGTAAGATGCCATAAACCATATACACAGGGCTGGCTTTTCAGCTGGTTGTGTCATGTTTACATTTTAGCTGTGTTACAACCAATGT
Source organism: Neoceratodus forsteri (assembly GCA_016271365.2). NCBI lineage: Eukaryota > Metazoa > Chordata > Ceratodontiformes > Ceratodontidae > Neoceratodus > Neoceratodus forsteri. The sequence goes on along the minus strand of CM057453.1, from coordinate 455,447,773 downwards.
GACTGTTAGACCACTAAAAAAGGTGCTCTAACTTTGTCTCAAGTCACGCAAGTTGCCCATCAAAAATGATGCATGCATCAAGAAAATGACACATGCATCATAGTTCTAGCATAACATGACCAAGATGTTGCAAATGCATCAAAATGTTTGAAAATCACCTGCACGCATTTTGGATGCATTTGTAGTGGTGCTGCAGTGACAGATATACTGTTGCAAGTCCTGCCTCAAGACTTTTGAAAGTCTAGACCACAATTTGCTGGTGTTTCATCCTTTTTAGGACTCATCAGTGTGATGCACTCATTTTTGCAGCCCAGCACAGGAGATCAGCAAGCCTGGAGCAACTGCTTTTTTTGAGTCATGGTGATTCCAAAGCAGATAAGTAATTAAAAAAAAACTACAATAACCTTCATATTAAACAATGGGGTGACACAATGGACCCAATTCAGCAATAAGGGACTGGTGCTGAAATGTTGAGGCATGTTTTTGTGCCTGTTCCTTGCCTGTGACATCCATCTATGCTCAGACAGGGGAAAGACTGTGCCTTCTTTATCAGTGCACATCAAAGTGGGCTAGTGCATGGAAGGGGTAATGTTGATATATATATATATATATATGGCAAAAAATCCAGTTTAATGCATTAGTTAGGGTTGTTCCACAGTGACAAAAGCGAGGAAATTCGGTGTTAGGGTTGAAAGCCCCCCTTGGACCCCCCCAGCCCACTCCCCCAACCAGCATCCGGGGTGCACATTGGGGTCATCGGCCCTAACTCTCACCCCATCACATGTGTGAAGAAGCAGAGGTGTTGGAGAATGAGGTCTTGTGACATAGTAACAGGAACAGGAATGCAAACAGAAGCATGAACAGAGGCACACATGGTAACGCAAATGTAAATGGTAAAGGAAACGTTAATAGAAACGCAAGTGTAAAGTGATGCCGACGCGAACAGTGATGCAAACGGACATTGAAGTGCATATGAAAATGCAACTGGTAACACGAACAGTGATGGCAGCGGTATTTAAATGTTAAGTGTCACAGCAAAAAGAACGCAAAAGGGAACAGAAATGGAAACATGAACACAAGTGCACACATAAACGCAAACCATAATGCGCACAGGCATGGTACCGCAATTGTAAATGCAAATGGTAAAGTTAACATAAAGAATAATGCCAAAGGAAAGAGAAATGGGAACGGCAACAGAAGCGCATACGGAAATGCAAACCGAAACGCGCTTGGGCACAGTACCACAATTGTAAACAGAAATGGTAACGGTAAGAGCAACAATAACAGCAAAGGAAACAGAAGCACAAAAGGAAATTCAAGTGCATATAGAAATGCAAACCGTAATGTGCACGGGCACAGTAACGCAATTGCAAACGCAAATGGTAACAGTAACAGCAAGGAAGAAGCAAAACAAAAGAGAAATGGAAATGCAAATGAAGGGGCTGCTGGAAACATAAATGGAAATGCTCACGGTGATGCAAACAAAAATGCAAAGAGAAACAGTAGTGGAACCGCCAAATGATAACAGTAATGAAAAGCAGCAAATGACGCCATAGGGTAATTTATTGGTGTCGTATACGTGGAATGATAATGCAAACGGAGAAATAAATGCAAGTGGAAACAGTAACTGTAACAGTAACGGAAGCGCATACCCTAGTTTTGCCAAACAGGTGCATACAGAAACACAGTGTGTACAAAGAATGTATGCATTGTAATGGGGATCGAAGCTTAAAACGAGCATTGGAAGTACTTAATTGCTAATATCTCAGCAACCGCACCATGTAGAAAAAAAACAAAAATTTCACAAAAATCATGATTTTCCTGGGTAGGTTTTTGCTGTTACATGTAACTCACAACAAAGATTCCGTATCTTGCACCGTTTTCGAGATACGAGCCCCGAAATGTGCGACGGATGCCATCATGTTAGTCTATGGGAAAAAATGTCAACTTCAGAGTACTGCAACTTAGGAGCCATGCAATATTTTTTCACCAAATCATGAAAAGGCTCATCTGTGAGATGTTGGCTGCCGTTCCCTTCAAATTTCAGCTCAAAAGACCAAACAGTTCTTTCGCAGCAGGGTGGTGAAGAATTCCTGTCATTTTCGCTGAAAATGTAATGTGCATAATTTGTAATGTTAATTTGGCAAAAGTGTCACAAGTGCGACACTACTTTGTGATGCTACTTTTTCCAGAAACTTGAAAAACATATTTCTAGGGTGTTGAACCCCAAAATAAAGACATGGCTAGCATCCTGGGGGTCCGACTAGGTGAGCACAAAAAGAATTGTGTTCCTAGAGTGTCCCAATTTTAAATGCCAAGCATTTTTCTGATCACCAACTGAAAACAAAATGGCGGATTTGTGACACTACTAGGGCCATTTGCGACACTAAAAAGTGCGTTTGCAAAAGTGTTGAACTTTTTGTTAACTTTTCCCATTGACTTATAATGGGAACTTGTTTTTTGAATAACTTTTGAAGCGTTTAATATTTTTTCACAAAATCTTTAAAAGGCACATCGGGGACCCTGGCTGCACATTCCCTGAAGTTTTCGGACCGATCGCGCAAAGTGTGCAACCTGTAGGCAAGAGCAAAGAAATAGCAAAAAGGTGTAATTGCGCAATTCGTTGTCGCTTAATAACTCCGCAGACGTATACCTGACCAGTACGAAACTTGGCAGATCCCAAGATCTACCATGTCCAATCATGCATACTAAATGTCAGGCAAATCCATTGAATGGTGGAAAAGTTATTAAGGTGCAGAATGTTACCTTTTAACCTTAAAAGTGTTACTTAACCCTAACTATGGTAGCACTACCCAGCTACCGTTTTATATATATATATATATATATATATATATATATATATATCTGTAGTTTAGTTTTTGTTGACCGGGAAGACTACATACTTCTGCCTATTTTCAGCCTCATCTGGGAAAGGGGTTACAGATGGATACCAACTGATACTGAACCAGATTAATCTGTTAGTACTTTTAGTGAATGGGGGGAATTTGGCCATGACACTGAGCCTTATACAATGCAAATTATTTATTTATTTAAACACATTTTACTAGGTTAGCAAATGGAGCTCTAGAAGGCTTGTTTCCAGCTGCTACCTGGGGTGGAGGGCTTACAAAGAAATTTAAAGGGGTACAATTAACAAGCAATTACCACAGCATAGGAAACAGGTAGTAGATATCTACTGCTATAAAATAATGAGTACGGGTGCATTGGGAACAACACGTTTGCAAAACCCCTGCATAAGGGATTTTTTTTTTTACTGGGCAGTAGGGGTGTTGGAATACTGTGTCCATTGCACGGGGGCATTGGGTGACTGAGTTTAGTGAGGGACTAATACCATCGGACAAAAAAGCTATTTTTTGGGGGCGGGGGCTGCTTTGTCAGTAGATAGCATCACTAGCAGAAGTACACTACATGTCTGCAGTCCCCTTGGTAATATCCCTTTATGTATGGGAAATTTAGAAATGGATACTGTACAGCTGCTAAGGGAGGGGGGAGCTCAGTATCTTGTCTCTGTGGCCCTACCAGATGATAATTAGGTACACCTCAGTGAGGTGTACACCTTGATATGTGCCTTAAAAATGTTAATTAGGTACACCTCGATGAGGTGCACACATCTACCAGAGGTGAAGTCATGAGGTCTAGCTGAGTTCCAGAAATCTACATGACCAGTCTACAGTACTGTCCACCAGGATCAAATGCTCTGTGTGAGACTTGATAAACTGGAGTAATTGCCATTAGATTTCATCAAGTGCTGGCAGATGGTACTGTAGCTGTTAAAAATAAACTCTAAATACAAAGCAGAGACCTTGGCCATAAGCAATCGTAAAAAATATTTGTTTTGCTACTTTTAAGGTGACATTTAAAGAGCATCTTAACAAGGTAACTGTGTTCTCCTACTCTTACTCCTTCACCCCCAACCTGATTGCAGGAATCACACAGTGACAAAACTCCTAGGAATGTCTGCATTGAATCGATAAATGGAGCAGTGTCTGCAGGAACAAAATTCAAAAGAGTCTAATGTCATGCATTTGTCAATAGGAATAGTGAACTTTACAAGAAGGGACAGGAAAAGAAACATTGAGTTACAGGACCACCCTCCCATACACACAAAGATATTCATACATTCAAACGTTCAAAAGGAATGCACATTTGCACAACATAGTAAGATATTGCCAGTTGCTGCAACAAGAAAATAACTATTAAAATAAGCAAGGGGTTGACTTAATGTGAAAAGACTGGTTTCTTTGTAGGCACTGCCCAACTAAATAAATATAGCTTCAAATGATACTGGAAATATTTTTGTGCCCAAATCAACTACCACTAGTGAATTGGGAAATGCAACACGGAATTCGAATCAGACATGTCAGTGGTGTCCCTATAGGGCCAAAAAGACTAGCTATACTACTCAGTAACCCAAAGCAGAATTCAAGATGCCATTGAAGAGCATTCTGCTTTATCAAGTTTTTTAAGTTGTAGATGGGGTCTGTTAAGTTTTTAAAAAGTTGAAGTGTGTACTGCTATGTTAGGTTTGTAAGGTATAGATAAGGTATATATTAGTAAAAGTACAAGTTTTTTATAGATAGATTGATAGATGGTTTATTTAAATTATACCATGGCAATAAATAATGCTGGCCTCTGATTGGTCAGTCTGGGACTGGACCCATGATGTTATCTTACTACAATATCACGGGTCAAGTCCCAGCACACAAAAGACCGCATCAAAGCCGGTCCACTGGCACTGAGAGTTGAGGCACTGGATGCCTTACCTCATGCCACACCGGCAACCCAGATTCAGGAACGACCTTTGGTTGTCGGAGAGCTGGCATGGGGTGGGGGGGAGAGGGAGCAGGATTGAGCAGTCGGAAGGCAGCTCAGCTCTCCTATCCCAGAGTGGTCATTGCCCCCCCATAGTTCTGCTTCCACTGGGTGTAGGCCTGGTGGGTAGCGTAGGCGGGAGGGGGTAGCAGCATAGCGGGAGGGTGCCCTGAGGAGTGGCATGTGCATACCTCCACATGCGCATGCAAGCCCGGGGCATGGGGACAGGGAGAAAAACGCTGATAAAAATCTATATGGAAAAAAAAGATCACATCAAATGTAACAAGCATTTGTCAATGTTGAATGTTTGCTTGCTGGTATTAGCATTGGAAATGCAGGAGTTAGACAGATGCAGAGTAGGAATGGCAGTGAAGTATTGAAATTCACTCCAACCCCACCTCCGCCCTGCAGAGATGGACAGGCATTGAGGTATGCATTTGGGATGTTGCCCATAATGTTCATGCTATTTCACCTCCCCCTATCCTGCAGACACTGACAAGTGTTGAGGTGTGCCTTGGGGTGTTCGGCTTTACAGTCACCCCACTCCATAAGGACATATGCTGAAATGGGTGCAATACAGGAGAATGGGTGAACTCAGGGGCTGAAGAGTACAAGGCATATCTCAATGCCTGTGACTAGCTGCAGGGTAGAGGGGTTAAGTGGAATGGCATGAGACTTTGTCGGGCAATCCAAAGGCTCACCCCTGATGCCTGTCAGTCTGTACAATGTGGGACGTTATGGTTAGAAACCCTAATGCCCTGGGCATTTGTTGGTATTTGCACTACAAATTTTCAACATGGCCTTTTTGTGACCCCCACCTCATGAAAGCATTTGGGACCTCTTCTCATGAACAGAGGCACTGTGATTTTGTCAGTGTGTCCCGAACTTTGAGTTTTCACAGTGACAGTGCCATTGTGCGTCAGATGTATGAAAACACAGATCGGGCAGGATGTGAAAAATGACAGCTGTGCCATTCATAGAGAGGTGTGAAGAGATGGCAATGTTGAAAATCTGTAGTGAAAATATTAAAAATGTTCAAACTTCTGAGTGTACATGGTAACTGCGCAATGCATGTGCATAACAGTCATTTAGTGGAATTATTTCACCAAATTTTCAACATAGGCATTTTGTGACCTCTGCTCATGAACACTGTCACTATGATTTTCTTAATCTGTCCCGAGCATTGATTTCCCACAACAACCACGCTATTCTGTGCCAGATGAGTAAACGCATATTTCGGGCAGGATGTGAAAAATGACAGCTGTACTGTTCATAAGGAGGTCTGAAAAAATGCCAGTGTTGAAAATCTGGAGTGAAAATACTACAAGTTTGTCAAGTTACGAGGGTGTGTGGAAACTGCACAATGCACGCTTGTAACACGATCATGTTATGGACATTTGTCACCAAATTTTCAACATAGGCATTTTAGCACCTCTGCTCATGATCAGAGTCACTGTGATTTTACACACGAACATACAAACAAACATATGAACATACAAATCTGCCAGCAGAACACACCAATCGGTCTATCTAAGTCCGAGTGTGCAGCTAGCACCCTAGATTGCAGCTGCCCCAGCCTCCTCCCCCTCAGTTCCTCCCCCACTTGTCGCAGCCCCCGCCCCCTGATTCTTCTCTTGCTTTATCTCACTTCTTCTTAACACTATTGACTGTCCTACATATTACCACCCTCTCTGGCAACACATTCCAACTAGACACCACCCTCTCAGTGAAGTAGTGCCTCCTCATTTCCCTCTTGAAACATCCCCCTTCCAACCTTAGTCCATGCCCTCTCGTCTCTCTTCCACTTCTCAGTTTAAACATCCCTTCAGTGCTAGGTTTATTTACCCCCTCAGGTATTTAAATGCTTCAATCATATCCACCCTATCCCTCCTCTCCTCCAGTGTGTACAAGTTCAGCTCCTTCAGCCTAACTTCATATTTCTTTCCTTCCATCCCCTTTAACATTTTTGTTGCCCTCCTTTGCACCCCCTCCAGTAACTTTATATCTCTCCTCAGGTATGGCCTCCAGTATTGCACACAGTACTCTAGGTGCAGTCTGACCAATGATCTGTAGAGAGGTAGTATTACATCCCTGTGTCTGGATGAGAACCCCCTTGCAATGCACCCCGGCATCCTGTTTGCCTTCCCTGCTGCTCTCCTGCACTGGGCCGAGTTGTTCATGCTCCCAGTTACCAACACCCCTAGGTCCTTCTCCTCTTCCTCTGTGATCCCCAACCAATAGTCCCTCTTCTGGTTCTTGGCCCTGAAGTGCATCACCTTACTCTTCTTTGCATTGAATCCTAGCTACAACTCCACTGACCATGTCTCTAGTTTGGTTATGCCCCCCTGCAGTTTTTTCCATCCGTCCCCTTCATCCACCACCGCCCCCAATTTGGTATAATCTGTGAACAGACTAACCCTGCTCCCCACTCCATGTGCTCTATTGGAAAGAAAGAACCCAAATAGTACCAGGCCTAGCACTGACCTCTGCGTCACCCTGCTTGTCACTGCTCTGGGTGCTGAGAGCTCCCCCCCACCACTACCCTCTGCACCCTTCCCTGTAACCAGTTCTCTATCCATTTAGTCAGCTTTTTTCCACCCCCACTGCTGTCAGCTTCCCCCCAGTCTCCCATGAGGCACTGTAACAAAGGCCTTACTGAAGTCCAAGTACAGGACATGTACTGCATGGCCCCTGTCCAACTCCCTAGTCACCCAGTCATAATACTCTATTAGGTTGGTTTGACATGACCTCCCTGAGACAAACCCATGTTGCCACCCATCTTGGAGGCCATTACTGTCTAGGAATGCCACCAGCCTCTCCTTCGGTATCACCTCCATAAGCTTATCCACTATGGACGTGAGATTTACCAGTCAATAATTTCCTTGCTCCTCCCTAGGCCCACTCTTGTGTATGGGCACCACATAGGCAACCCTCCAGTCCTGGGGCACACACTCCATTTTCCAGGGAGGTGTTGAACAGATCTGCCAGCAGCTCAGCCAACAGCTCTGCCATCTCCCTCAGTACCCTGGGATGGATGCCATTGGGACTTGGTGCCTTGTCCACCCTTACTGCCCTTAGCCCCTCTAACACCCTACTCCCTGTGATCACTTTGTCTGCCACCTCCTCCCCCCTTTCCCCACCTCCCAGCCCATTCTGGTAGTGGACCATCTTCTCCTTAGTGAAAACGGAGCAGAAGTACTCATTTAGAATTTCCACTTGCTCCTCCCCCTTTTCCACCCAATCCCCTCCCCACTTTATCCTCACCATATGTTCCTTGCACTTCCTCTTTTCCCTGACATACCTAAAAACGTCCTTTCCCCCTCCCTTTATGCTCTGTGTGAACCTTAATTCCCTGGAGGCCTTAGCTTTTTTTCACCCTCCTAGCTACCTCCCTTGACCAACTCTCGAAAACCTCCTTATCCTCTCCCTTCCCTGTTCTCCTGTACTTCCGGTATGCAGCCCTCTTTGCCCTCACTACTTGCAGCACTTCCCTGTTTAGCCAGCATGGTTTCTTGGCTCTGCTCTTCTTACTTCTGGCCCTGGTGCAGGCTACTGTGGCCTCTGGTAGCCCAGTCTTTATGACTCCCCACTTTTGTTCTGCATCTATCCCCAGCCTTATATCCTGGAGTCTCCCTTGCAGTATTGCTCCCATCCCCCCAAAGTCCACCCTAATAAAGTCCACCACCTTAGTGCCCGTGCCTCCTGTCTCACTGACCAGCACGAGAACAAGCCACACTGTTTCGTGGTCACTACCTACTAGCGAGTCCTCCACCCTTACCTCCCTCACTACCTCCCCATTTGCCAGTACTAGGTCCAGAGTGCTACCAAGCCTTGTAGGCCCACTTACCAATTGCTTCAGAAGGCTGTCCTGGAATGCATCAAGGAGTACCTGCTCCCTGGTACTGCTAGTGGCCAGGGCGCTCCAATCAACCTGTGGTAGGTTAAAATCCCCCACTATCACCACACTCCCCCTTCTACATACCCTCCTTATCTGCTCTGCCAACTCCCCATCTAGTTCCCCGGATTAGGGAGGTGGTCTGTAGACCACTCCCAGCCTCAGCTTTCTGCCCTTGGAGTCCAGGAGCTGCACCTAAAGTGCCTCTGTCCTCTCCTCTCCTCTCCTCTTCTCTCTCATCACCTATGCATTTAATCCCTTCCCTCACATAGAGTGCAACCCCCCACTTCCAACCCCCCCCCTCGGTCCCTCCTGTATATCCTGTATCCCGGGATTGCCAGGTCCCAGTCATGGTACTCTGTGGCCCAAGTCTCTGTCACTGAAGCAATGGTCACCTTCCCCTCTGAAAGGAGCGCCTGAAGCACTGCAGTTTTGTTCCCCAGGCTTCTTGCATTGAGAGAGACCACCTTCCACCCGTACCCCTCCTTCTCCTCACTCTTCTCCTCCTTGGCCTGTGTCCCTCCTCCAGGTAGTCCGCATCCTTTCTCCTTATTCTTACCAGGTGGTGGGGCCTTCTGTATTACACTCAGACTACTCTGCCCGCCCCCTTCCAGGGTTACTATGCCTTCACCTTTACCTGTATCTAGAGGGGTGAGATCATTAGGCTCCCCTGTCCAACCTTTCTACCAACCCTCAGTCTTTTGGCCACCCCACTAGTTTAATCCACCTTAGTAGAGATATACCCTCTAATCTTGCCTTTAATACCCCCCTCCCTTCCTGCTCAAGTGTAGCCTCGTCCCTCTGCACAAGTCACTATTCCCCAGACCCTACCCCAGTTAGTCACTAACCTATAATTTTTGGTGTGGCACCAATCCCTCAGCCACTCGTTGAACTTCTCAATCCTACCCTTCCTCCCCATGCTTGTACGTGGTACCGGGAGTACCTCCGAGAATGCCACCGACTCCCCCACCCCCTCACACTGCCTGCCCAACTACTCGAACCTCCCCCTCACAGTCTCCCCTGCCAAGTCGTTTATACCTTCATGCAACACTAAATGAGGTTTCTTCCTCCCCCTCACTGTACACTTGAACAGTGCCTGCCCTGCCCCTCCTGCAGTCAACCTGGGGATAGCTTCAACCAAAATACGGCTGTGCCTTCCACCCCATCTCACCCCTTTCAGTATAGAATACCCCAGGACGAGTACCCCCCCATATCTTAGCCCTCCTTTCCCTTCTTTTGCCCCTTCCATCACCCCAGTATTCATTCTTCCTTGCCTCTTACCCTCGACAACTGCACCCTCTGTGACTTCTGTATCTGTACCCTCTACTTCCGCCTCACCCCTTTTCTGTGCCTTATTCCCCCATCCCCCTTGAACCCCTTCCCAGCCTGACTACTTCCTACTGGGCTTCCAATGTCGACCTCTTCTCCTCCCCTGCTGATTTCCAACCCTTCTCCTATCTCTGTTGTTGTCGATTTAGAACCCCCATTCCCTTCTACCCCAATAGTGATGCCCCTCCCATCCTTCCCTCTTCCCGTAGCCTTCTTTCCTCCAGTCGTCACCTCCTCCTTCCTTACTAGCCCCCCTTCTACCCTTTCGTCCTCGCTATCTCTTCCCCTACCTGTTGCCATCCCTTTCATGCCCCGCTTGTCCTCCCCCTTCAGTATGTTCCTGCTCCCCTCTCTCTCTTCCATAGCAGAGGCTCGAATCTATTCCTAGTTGATACCCTTCCTAAATCTCTTCCCCCTATTGGTTCCCCCTCCTACTTGTTCCCTCCATGCCACTCCTGGTCCCACCCCGGTCCCTCCCTACCTGCAGCCATCTGCTCTCTCTCCTGGTACTCCTCATGGTCTCTTCCTACCCCATCAGGAGGCTCCCCCTTGCCTCAGGCACCCCTCCCTTCTCCTCTCTTTTCTGCTAGTGCCTCTGATACTGTGGTCAGTTTCAGTCCTAGTTATTCTAGCTCGTCCCCCCTTGCGATCCCTTATTCTCCCCCAGCCAGGATGCCTACCATACTCTTCTGCCCTGCCACTTAGACTCCTTCCTAACCTCCACAGTTCCTCCCTCAAACTAGCCAGTTGTCTACAGACCATACACCCCCCCCCCATCCTCCAAGCCCAGTCCAGGATCATGGCGGACCCACACCCTGTACACCTCACCACCCTTCCAAAGATGCTCACCCTATTGACATGTGGCACCTGCCCCATTTTGGCCCCCATCTTATGTTACAGGCTCTTACTCCCCAGTTCCTGTACCCTACTACAACTGTTAGGCCCCTATTTACTTAAGTTCCTGTCCCCCCCACTTGTCCCCCTACTGCCCCATTGCTGACTGAGTTAATTCAGTCTCAAATCTCATCCGTTAGATACCGTATTACTGTAGCAATCCTAAAGCCTCCTTGTCCGTTTTTCACCCCATCAGTCAGCTACCATACTTTTTGTTCTCAGCTCTCATATTTTTTTTATTTTTAATTTTTTTTTATTTTATTAAACTCTAGGATTACAAATACCTTTGAGCAAGAATGCTCATTTACAAAGGTTCCACGTCAGAGGATGGAGGGTAACATACATACAAAGGTAGACAATGGTTTACAGTCTTAACGTGTTTTAGGATTACAGTCATAAGTGTAGGGAGAGTTCAGAGTCCAGCTTGAATGAAGTCTCAGAGTAAAAATTATACAGAAAGGACAGTTGGTGTGAGCAGGGTAGGAGGGGATACGGAAGAAGTAGGCAGGCTGAGGGGCCTCTGTCAGAGTGAGGGGTGGTTAGAAGTAGTGTAAGTAGAGTTAGAGATGAAGGGGCAGATGTATGCGAAGTGCAGTAGTAGGAAGGGGTCTGAAAGATGGGGGAGGGCAGGAGTGCAGTAGTGGAGGGTGGGGGTGTGAAAGATGGGGAAGGGCAGGAGTGCAGTAGTGGAGGGAGGGTGTGAAGATGGGGGGATGGGCAGGATGCAGTAGTGGAGGGAGGGGTGTGAAGATAGGGAAGGGCAGGAGTGCAGTAGTGGGGAGGGGTGTGAAAGATGGGGAGGGCAGGAGTGCAGTAGTGGAGGGGGGTGTGAAGGTGGGAGGGAGGCAGGGTGAAGTAGGAAGAGCAGGTGCCACTAATGTGGTTGGCTGAGGAGAGGTTACAGGTCGCAGGTCAGAAATGACCAGGTGGATGGAGAGGTAGTCCATTTAGGAGAAGCAGTCATAGTGCGTGGTTGAGGTGAGGTAGTGTCGGAGATTCCTTTTAAAGGGTCCAAGCATAGCAGTAGAAAGTGTTTCTTTGTTGAGGGTGTTGTACCTCTGAGGAGCCCTGTGCATGAATGCCCACTGGTCCATTGTTGTCCGGCACAGGGGAACCTGGAAGGTTTGACGTTGGGTGCTATGTGTATGCTGGGTACTGTTATGGATAGTAAGGAGCTTTTCAACACCTGGGGGCATGAGCCCGAGGAGAACCTTTCTGGTTAACAGGCAGGTCTGGTTTATATAGTTTCACTTAGCCCAGTTAGAAATCCTATTGCACTCCAAGTATTGCTCAGCTCAGTTAGAGAAAGAAACAGAACAAATAAATATGTATTATTACAGCAATCCTAACAGTATAGCTCAGTACTTAGCTCAGTTAGAGAAATAAACAGAACAACTAAATCTGTATTATTACAGCAATCCTAAAAGTATCCAGTCATTGCTTTGTCTCCACCCCAGAGACCCTGCTGTAACACAGGACCACAGAGGAACCTGGGTCGGAGGGTGAGCAACTCTAAAGTCCCGGCAGAGCTCCGTTGAGCTCGCTCACTCCCCCTCTCTCACTTGCTCATCCTATTTCTCCCAGAGCTGCAGGCTGCCCTTTTGTGCTGGGCTCCTGCCTGCGTTTGCACCTTTTTCCGCCCACAAAGAAATCCACAGCAGTCCTGACAGAGCTCTGTTGAGCTCGCTCCCTCTCCCTCTCTCACTCGCTTGATCTTAATCTGTCCCAAACACTGATTTGCCACAGCAACATTACTATTCTGCCAAGTGTGAAACACATTTTGGCCAGGATGTGAAAAATAACAGCTCTACTGTTCAAAAGGAGGTGTGAAAAAATGCCAGTGTTGAAAATCTGGCATGAAAATATTACAAATTTGCTAAGTTACAAGGGTGCGAGGAAACTGCACAATGCACACTTGTAACATAGTCATTTTACGGACTTTCATCACCAAATTTTCAACATAGGCATTTTAGGACCTCTGCTCATGAACAGTGTCACTGTGATTTTCGTATTGTGTCCCAGAAACTGATTTCCTAATGCGACTGCGCTATTATGCGCTGGAAGTGCAGAAACACATTTCGGTCAGGATGTGTAAAATGACAGCTATACTGTTTATAAGGAGGTGCAGAAAAATGCCAATGTTGAAAATCTGGAGTGAAAATATTGCAAATTCACGAAGCTACAAGGGTGCGTGGCAACTGCACAACGCACACTCGTAAAACAGTCATTTTTTGGATTTTTTTTCACCAAATTTGCAACATAGGCTTTTTGAGGGTCCATCGCATGATCAGTGGCACTGTCGTTTCCTTAATCAGTCCCAAAAGATGATTCCGCGCATTGACCGCAAAATCATCTTTCAGGACCGAATGACCCCATGACAGTGACTGAATTCATGAGGAAGGGTCCCAATAACCCCATTTTGAAAATTAGGTGCCAAAATTCCCGCGATATGCACCAAAGTTGAAAAAACCCTATTTATGCCATTATACAGCTTACCAGCACTTCTTCAGTTCATGGTCGGCTTTGAAGAGTGCAGAAGTGTTCCCGGTCCACCGAAGATCATCACGCCAGGCTCCAGAGGTAAGTATGGGGTGGGGGTGTGTGGGGAAGTAGAGTATGCAGAGGGTGGATGCGGGTTGGGGGAAGGGCACTGGAGACTTCGAGAGACCGTTTTCTTGTTTTACAGGTAAAAAAAGAAAACAGATAATGCTGGTTGGTTTTCTTTTTTTACAGGTGTGTTTGGCACACTGGGGTGGGTTTCCTGTGTGCCACCAACATTTGTGGGGATGGGGACCACAGCCAACGGGGATTGGGCACCACTGTTGGCACAGAAATGGGCGGGGGCGCATGATGCTGAGGGGGGATTGGGCACCCCCTCGGCACAGGCAAAAGATGACTGTGGAGCCATTATGCTGATGGGGATTGGGCTCCCCCATTGGCAAATTAACTGGGAAGGGGGGACTGAAGCAGATGGGGATTAGGCCCCCATCGGTAAAGTAAGACTGTTTTGAGGCGCATGATGCTACAGGGAATGGGCACCCCCTCAGCACACAACAAATGGGGGCATTATGCTGCCAGGAGGGGCCCCTTCGGCAAAAGAAGTGGGTCGGGGCATGCCGATGGGGATTGGCCACCCCCATCAGCTTTCATGGGGCTGTGAGGTGGCGGCAAGTGCCACCATGTTTACAAAACATGTTACATTAGGCAAGGTACCACCCTGCAATGACGGGTCGCTCCCTCATTGCAGCGGAATTGCTGACACTGCAATGACAATGCAGCCCCTCATTGCAGCAGCGAAATCATTTTAACTTGGTGGCACTTTTGGAAACCAATGTCATCAGCACAGTGTGCCTGCATTGGTCGAACAGTGTCAAGCCCCCAAATGCATGGGCCGCTGTTGGCTGCCACAGTGGTGCACTTAAAAAACCCGCTTCTCTCCTAAGCTGACGCGTAATGTTTCTTGCACATGCACACAAGCAAACATAAAAATGGATAACTCCATGACCACGATTGGCTGCCCCACTGCCCTCCTCACCGACACCATGATTAGCTTCACTTTCTGGTCTGCTCCTACTTTCTCTGTACAAAAAAGACACAGTAAAAACAACACTGAGATTCCTGTCCCTGGCGAGCGAGTTAAATTCTGCTCCTAGTTTCTCTGTGGAAAAGAAACAGTAAAACACAGTGATCCATCTCATTCCAAACTGTACTAAGTGAATAAGCGAGTAAGCGCATCTTTTAAATAGTCATTGCATGACTCTTTTCATAATGCTCACTCAGTCTTCAGGTACATTTCTAGTGTTTTTTTTAACTCCACTGTGTACATTCTCTGTACCACCTCCCTACCTCCATGCTCACAATAGTGGCAGTGGTCGTAAGAGCTGGGGGGGGGGCAGTCTCCAATTCCAGATATTCCAGATCAACGCCAGTATGAAGTCTGAGTCAGGAAACACAAAGACAGGAAAACAGAAAATCAAAACCATAAGAAAACACAACATAAACCCTTATGGAATAGGACAGATTAATAAAGACTCTTAAGAGTGGAAAGACTGAAAAAAGTTGCTCTGGGGAGTGCAGAGCCACATGAAAAACACAGCAGCTCCACCTACTGGTTGAAACAATAAATCAGCATTATTTTTTTTATAAAGTATTCCTATTCACTAAAAAAAAATAACAAAAACACCCAAAACTTTAAATGTACTTCTTCAACATTTCTTTTTTTGTTTCACAAATGACCCTTTGTATAATAGCAAAAATGTACTCCAGGGTGTATGTTGTGGTCTGGGATAACGTCACTTCTCAGGTGTTGCATGCACTCAGCCTGTGGCCTCGTGCCCAACTACCCAAGGCATGACATTATCCCAGCACAACACACACCCTGTCATGCATTATTGCTTAAATGTCTTTCTCAAAACCCAGGCACTGTACAAAGAAATATATCATGTAAGGAATAACCTACAACAGGGTGTGCTGTTATTGGGAATTAATGAACACCTGGGTGCATTGTGAGGCATGAGGCCATAGGCCGAGTGCCCTCACAGCACCCGGGTGTTCATTAATCCCCAATAACAGCACACCCTGGAGTGGGTTATTGCGTGTATAACGTGGGGTGTTTGAACAAAGAAAAAAAATTAAGTGAAAGTGCTTAAAAACATTTGGAAATACAAGAAATGTCTATGTGTCCTTCCTACCTGTCAAATAGTCCTCAACAACTACTGCAGATTTCAGTTATGTGAGCACACAAATTATGTAATGCCCCAGAGCCTGGTGCCCTCCAAATATGGACAGGCAGGTGCCTTGGGGCTGGGGTGACAGGAAGGTGCCCCAGGGTGTAGGGAGGGCCCCTGGCCAGGTATTCCCCCAAAAAACTTGAGGCCACAGCAGGGCTCCATTTTAAAAAAAATGAAGAGTTTCCCTGCTTGTTTTCCCTACCTGCAGCTTCTTGATGGACCCCCCCATTGTCTCGCGCTGGGCACCTGCTCTCGTGGGCCCGGTCGTGAGGGCATGCAGGCAGGGATGGGCTTGTGAGGATTCTGAGATGGAATCCTCAGCCCGTTTGAACAGCAGTAGCTTTTCAGTCAATTAGTGAGTGGGAGAGAGTAGCAGCAAGTTCGAGGGGAGCGCTAGGCCAGTCGGGGCTAGGTAAATGGAAGGGAATTACCTGAAGTCCTGGGGTCTCTTCCGATGTCCCGGACGGTCCCCCGCAATGGCTTCCTCTCCTAAATTGGTGACTTTCATCCATCGGGGGTCAGTTCCCGGTTCTGCGGCAGTTGCAAAGTGTGTCGGGAGGGGCGTCAGGTCCTGGCTGTCCCCTCCATCAGTGGTCGACCACAGTGTGGTTCCGTGGGAGGGGTGGCAGCTGTAATCCAAGGCCAGCTCCTCCACCCTGCAGTCCAGTGAAGGTTCGTTGGGAGGGGCAGCAGGTCCAGGCTGTCCCCTCCATCACCTGCAGCACAGTAGTTCAAGGAGCTGGGTCCAGGACTCCCCAGCTCCAGCAGACGGAAGGCGGCAGGGTGAGTGGCAGCAGCACAGTGGTCGAGTGCTGGCCACCAAAAAGAAAAACTCTTTTTTTTTTTATTTTAATAAATCTTCGGTGCTTCCAGGTGCCATCCAGCCAAATGACTGTGGGGCAAAGGTCAAGGCCCCAGAAGGAAAGACCACCCTTGGGGTGGGTCAAAGGAGGGCCCTCTGAGCCAGTGAAATGTGGGGAGGCAAGCGACAAAAGACTCGCCCATGGGTGAAGGTGCTGGAGGAAAGCCCCATAGACAGTGAGAGAAAGGGGCTGATGTTACAGCATGATTGACTGCCTGTATAAACAGCAGCCTTAAAGGGGCGATGACAGTCCCAGCAGAATTAAAGAGGTAACGTCAGGTCTTCCAGTCTAAAAAGTGGCCAAGAACTATACAAATTGATAGTAACTGTTGAATAATGCCTACAAGATGGAATTTTATTGTGGCTTGTGCTAAATTTGAAGGGGCAAGACAAGCGTAAGGCTTCTTTGAGCCAGGAACTTTATCCAAAAGACAATGCCACTGTGATTTACCTTCATTAATATTTTTCTAAACTGTTTTATGTGTATTTAGAGTGTCTTAATACTGATGGCTAACAATAAAAGATGCAAACACAGAGTTTAAATAAAAATGTTTCTTCTGCCGCCACCCTCTAGACTGCATGTGATCCCAGGTGCCCCAGCCCTGTTTTCCCAGACCAGCTGTCATGTCCTTGTTTGTTCTGTGTCCTGGCAGTCCACGTGGGGTGGTGGCTGGGTGGCCTTGTGTCCCGGCTATCCACATATGGACTGTGGCTGGGTGGGAATGTGGCAGACTTTTTCTTGGAGGGATGTCAATTCTGGTTGTCTTTAGAGACCTTTGTGCCAATGGCCGACACCACCTTGGAATAGTCCTGGCCTGTGTCTGGTTGTACGTGTTCCCCGCCCAGAGCAGCTGGTTGCCCATCTTGCTTTCTTTCCCTTTCCCTTTTCCCTTGCAGACACACAAGGGTGGCTGGCGTTGGGTATTCATGACCGATTCACCGCATGGGGGTAAAGTTTTGAATTTAGTAATGTTCTAGTTGTAGAGTTTTAGAGTGTAGATATTTAGTGTATGTTATTGTCTAGTCATGTTTTAATACACTTTTACATTGTTTCTTGCATTTGAGCCAGCTTCATGCCTCTCCTTGTGCTCCCAGTAGTGGCATCTGAACTTGGGTCCCCCTTCCCAAAAATTTCCCGTGACAACCGCTGGCCGGGCGTCACACAAAAATTCAACTCCGGGTGGTTGGCGTAGTCGGATTATCTTGTGTTTTCCATTTCCAAGTTGTAGTGGGGGACGAACCTGTGCCCTGGCCAGACCAGGCCATTTTGAGAGCGGTCAGCATCAGGAGCAGAACCTCACCCATTACAAATGCCAGACATTTACTATTGCCATGATTTCTGACATTTGGTGTTCACAATACAAGTGTCAGGACTGTAATACTCTGTCATTTGGGATGACCCAGTTCCTGTCATTCTGTCTCCAGCTAGCATGAACTGCAAGTTGCTGTGTGGCTCACAATCACAATTTGGCACTGCTGTATAACACTTACCCAGTGACAGGATCCGTGGAACGACAGGTACTCCCCTCCCGTTGCTCTCTCTCTATGCTGTGTCCCGTGGTCAAACTGCAGCATGGAGACTGAAGGTGTCACTTGTTTCCTGGCTGTCACTGTCTGACTTGCTATGCTGTCCCGCTCACGATGTGCACAGAGTTCATAACATACATGGCAACACTATCCGCACCAAGGTGCTGGAAACCTGTGGCTGTCTTCTGAGTGGTCATGATGTAGACAGGGGTGTAGCTACAAGGGTGCAGGCGGTGCAGTGGCACCTGGGCCCATGAGGTTTAAAGGGCCCAAATCATAATTTTAATGTTTATTCAAAACTGGGGAGGGGCCTGTAACATTGCCTTGCACCCAGACCCTCTGGGAATTTGCTGCGCTACTGGATGTAGAGAGACATAGAGGGACAGAGACATACACAAACACTGAGGAAAGTGCAGCAAGTTTCAATTACACACTGTGTGTGTGTGTGTGTGTGTGTGTGTGTGTGTGTGAGTGTGTGAGTGTGTGTGTGCGTGTGTTTCTCTCTCTTTCTCTCTCTCTGGGACTGTGTCTCTCTATTTTGGGTCGGTCCAAAGAAATGACAGGTGACATTGTCTCTTGCTGTGAGTGTCTGTGTCTTTCCCCTCAAGGTGGTACAAAACAGTGCTCAAATCAAAGAGAGAGAGAGACAGACAGACAGACAGACAGAGAGAGACATGCACACAGACACAGACACAGGAAAGTGGAGCAAGTTTGCATGTTAAATTACCACTGTGTCACTCTGTTCCGTGCTCACTGCAGACCACTTGCCCCCTCCAAATCTCAGTCTCTCCCAAACTACCTCCAGCACCTAGTTTACCCCTGTTGTAATCAGCTGTGCTCCTGCTGTCTGCCTCTCCCATTTTCATCACTGGCCTGCTGTTCTCCGAATGTGTATGCCTCATGATTTGCAGCTACCGGTGAAAAATTCTGGAAACAGGAGCTGCCATCCTAATCCCATATTCTGACCGCTGTGTCTCTGTGCCCAACTCGCTGGCAGAGGGGACAGTAATGGATGACAGGCTCCAGGTGGGTTTACACTCTCTCCCCTCTCTCTCTCTCTCTCTCTCTCTCCACTCTCTCTCTCTCTCCTCTCTTTGGCAGTTGGTGTGTCTCATTGTCTCTCTCTTGCTGCAGTGTGTCGGTCTTGGTCTGTGTCTCTCTCTGGTCGGTACAAAGAAATGACAGGTGACACTGCCTCTTGCTGTGAGTGTCTGTGTCTTTCCCCTTGAAGTTGTACAAAATAGTGCTCAAATACAGAGAGAGAGAGAGAGAGACAGACAGACAGACACACACACACACATACATAGGAAAGTGGAGCAAGTTTGCATGGTAAGTCACCACTGTATTGCTCTTTCTCCTGTGCTCGCTGCTGCCCATTCACCCCCTCCAAATTCCAGTCTCTCCCAAACTACATCGGGCACCTGTTTTACCCCTGTTGTGCTCAGCTGTGCTCTTGCTGTCTGCCTCTCCCATTCTCATCACTGTGCTGTGGTGCTCCAAATGTGTGTGCCGCATGATTTACGGCTATCAGTGGAAAATTCAGGTATCAGGAGCTGGCATCCTAATCCTGTATTCTGACTGCTGTGTCTCTGTGCCCAGCTCACCGGCAGGGGTAGAGGGCAGTAATGGATGACAGGCTCCAGGTGGGTTTACAGTCTCTGTCTCTCTCTCTCTCCCCTCTCTTTGGCCACTGATGTGTCTCAGTGTCTCTCTCTTGCTGCCGTGTGTCGGTCTCTGCCTATGTAACTGCTCCTTCTGCTGTAAGCTGGAAAGACACATGGACAGCAACAGACAGAGACACAGAGTCTCATAAGTCAGCACTGCCACCCCCTTATTCACTGTCCACTCAGTCCCCGGAGATCCGCAGGGTGGGTAGGTGGGTAGCCACAGAGTGCTGCAGGGACAATTCGTGAGCAGCTGAGAGGGCAAGTAATGCTTGGAACTTCTGTGCAGTGCGTGTCCCCACAAGTAACACCTCCTAACATTCTGTGCTAAACAGTTCTATTCTGCATTTATAACATGCCACTGTGTACCACTTGCTAAGCTGCTGCTTACAAATGTCTGACTTTGACGTTTATTCCACAAGGACAAAAGAAGAGCCATTCTGCCCACTGATTCTGTATCTTGGGAACCCCCTTCATTCTAACTGTGCCACTAATGTACATTACTATACTGTCACCTGATGGCAGTCTACTAATCAGATAACTCTGTCTGCCTACCCCATGTTATAAAAACAAATACAAAATAAATAGAAAAGATAAAACATATTATAGAATCTGAACATAATAAATGATAAATACAATATAAATATTCAAGATACATAAAACATTAAATATAAAAATTTGAGCCGTGCAAGGGGGCAAAAGCTATCTCAATCACCATCAAATGCCTGCCTGAATAGTTATGTTTTCAATTTACTTGGAAAGTTGTGTTTGAGGGAGCAGACCAAATATCCATGAGAAGCTTGTTCCAAAGAAGGTGGGCTACCACAGAACATGCTCTGCCCCCTGCAGGTTTTAATCTTGATTTTGGAACAACCCAAAGGCCAGTGCTTGAAGATCACAATGCATGGATATTGGTGCAGGTTGCAAGAAGATCCCTAAGGTACAGCGGGCCCCACACTTGTAAGGGCCTCATAAGTAAAAAGATCTTAAAGTTGATCCGCCATCTACCAGGCAACTAGTGCAATGAAAGCAACACAGGAGTAACAGGCTTGTTCCAATTAATGGAGGTAGCAAGTCTAGCTGCTGTATTCTATACTAGCTGCAGACGGTGGATCTGACCTGCCAGAAGGCTCTGGCAGAGCACATGATAGTAGTCAAGACCAGGAATGTCAAAAGCATGCACCAGCATTAAAAGGTCATCTGGGTTTAGGTATGGGCAGAATCCAGCGATGTTTTCAGATGGCAGAAGCCACTCCTGACCACAGCTGACACGTGTGAAACAAGTGAAATCTCCAGATCAAGAGTGACACCTCGTGGCTGACCCACTTGCCTCACACCAATGATCTGGGTTCAGGAATGGACATGAGTCACCCAAGAGCTGGCAGGGGAAGGGAGGATTGAGCATCCCTATGACTGCTCTCCTCCCTGGAGAGGGGGGTTAATGTGACTCGCTGCTTGTCTTCCACCTGGCGTTGTCCAGGTGGAATTGCATGTAAGACCACACAAGAAGGGGAGGGACCCCATGCACAGGGCACTGAGGGCATCTCCATGGAGATGGAGCTCACCTATTGCACCCACTGCATGTGACATGTGCCAGGGGCATAAATTGGTGGTAAAAAATCCAGACCACAGGATGATGACTGACCCCTCGTGGGCCCTGCACTAGTGACTGGGCCCACACAGTCTTGCGGCAGAGGATGACAGAGGGAAAGTAAGTCCCGGAGAAGCCGCGTGATGGGGCTGGGGTGGGGGTTTCAGTCAGAATGGGGCAGCTGGGGCAGAGAAGGTGAATAAAAAGTATATAAAAAAAATGAGTGACACCGAGATGATGCACTGCCTGCCTAGCCTGAATCCTCTCATTCCCAAAATAGGAAGAGCTAGGCTTTCCAAAATGAATGACCTCAGATGATCTGGTCACACTAGTAGCAATTTTTTTTGTTTGTTTTTTTGCAGAGATTCAGAGTTTAAACCCAGTGTGTGCTCCTGTCCACAAACTGATTTCAAATAATGTATTCTCAAACATGGCTATTGGGGAGCCTTGTCTGAGTTTAAATAAAAGACATAGCTGGATATCACTGGCATAACAATAATCACCCAAGCCATAGTTCCAGATCATTTCTCCGAGTGAAAGCATAAACACCGCATACAATAGTGGTAACAAAATGGAACCCTGAGGGAGACTGCAGTTGATGTTTGATGAAGAAGATCTCAAAAATTTCCCCAAATCACCGACTGACAGCAATCACTGAGGAATGACCAAAACCAAATGAGCACCACCCCATTGCTCCAAGGATTCTCCACATATGTGAACTGTCTCCACATGTTCAGTGATGTCAAACACAGATGATAAATCCAAAAGAACCAGGAAGGAAACCTCTCCATTGTCCCTCAAAAGGAGCAAGTTATTCCAAACCCTCACTAGGTCAGTCTCAATGCTGTGCTAAGGATGATATTTAGATTGGAAAGGCTCATAGATGGAGAATTCCTCCAGGTGCTCTTTTAACTGTGCTTCCACCACTTTCTTAATAACTTTGCCCCAAAAAGACAAGTGAGAGATCCGTTTAACACTCACAAAGTCATCTGTCTCTAAAGATGCCTTCTCAAGGAGGGGTCACCTCATAGCCTCTTTCAAGGCTGCCAGAAACACTCCTCCCTCCCTCCCTTCCAGAAGCATTGATGATTTCCAAAAGTGCCAGACCAAGCACCACCTCTCTTATCTTCATTAGAAATGCAGGAAATGGTCCAGCAGACAATGACTTGGGTGTAGGCACTGTATGATAGCACCAGGTAGATCTCCACAGAGTCAGCTGCATGGAACTGACTCAGACATGCTGAGTTTCTGTTATCTCAAGTATGTGGCCACTGTAATTGTGATTCTTCACCATGGAGGAAATCTCAACCCTGATATCTGCAATCTTGACTGAAAAGAAATAGGAAAATCCCTCACATGTCTCCCGAGTCATCTCTCCACATTTCAGGAGAGACATTCAGGGAGGAGGAGGATACCCCCCACCACACTAATGAGAGCAGTAGGTCTGTTTCTCTCAGCTGCAATGATGCACAAGAAGAAAGTCCTTGTAGTATAAATCATTGCCTCCTGATACTAATGATAATCAGCCTTCAAGGCAAAAGACTATTGGTTTCTAGGCAAGATGTCTCCTCTTGCACTCTAACGTTTGATCCTGTGCCCTAAGAGAATAGAGGGCTCCGTTATACCATTGAGCACACCTTCTCCTAGGCACAGAGTGGCTACAGACTGGCATTAGAGTGTCAGCTGTAGACAGGATGCTTTATTAAAAACTTCTACTGCCTCAGTGTCACACTTCTAGTGGAGGCAGCCATTATGCTAAACGTTATCCATGGTTCTCCAGAACAAATGAGGGTTGAACCTTCCTGGGCTCTATCATGGAAGTCTCTGTAGGTGTTGACAAGCAATGGAGGGGCATCAACATAAAGGATACGACAGCGTGGTCTTAGCAAACCACAGACTCAGCCTGAAAATTGTCAGCCACTATCCTGGTGGTGAAATCCAAGTCAAGTGTGTGGCCACTCAAATGAGTGGTGGCCTGAATATGCTGAGTAAAACCTAGTGATGCCATTAGTTGGAGAAGTTCAACTGTGAATTTATGTTCCTTGGCATGAATCCAGCAGCTGAAACCCCTAAGCATCAAAAATCTAGGGAATTTCAGAGTCTCAGCTGACACCAAGTCCAGAAAGTCTGCCAAAAATTTCCTGCCCCCACCACCCAGAGGTTATACACAAGGAGGGTCTTACACTCCAGATTGCCACTACATGTCTTGGCTACACATTACAGGGTATTCAGATCACTTGCTGGGACTGCCCTACACTTTTGGGCTCATTTATAAATGATGCCCACTGTTACATTCCTACACTTTCTGCAAGGGAGGTGAATGACTGAGAATTTGGCCTTCGGCCTCCCTCTAGGGAAACTCCCTAAGGATCTACAATTTGGACAACACTGTCTGGGGGCCAAAGGAGCAAGCTGTGAAAGGGACATGGCCTCTTTAACTCACCAGGTAAGTAAGTCCTTACCAACTGGATGATCACATGATGAACAAGAAGTATGAATCCCACCCATGAGAAATAACAGGGTGGCAAGTTTGTTATGGATGAAAACCTACAGAACTTACTATTTGCCAGCAGATTAGGCCTTATGGTCTATCAAGTCTGCTCGAACCTAGATCCTTAGTTGGGTGCCGAGACCCTCCCATCCCTTGTGCTCCAGAAACCCCTATCATCCATCCCCACCCCCCCGGGATAGGCCATCATCTGATACATCCACTTTCTGTGTCTGTCCCACCCTCTCTTAAAGCTCTCCACTGTGGATCTCTGAACCAGCTCACCAGACAGAGCATTCCAAGGGTCCACCACCTCTCAGTGAAAAACCTCCTCCTCTTTCCCTCACCCTTCCACCTTCCAACTTCAAACCATGCCCTCTGGTGATGCCTCCCTGCTTTAGTCTAAAGATCCCCTCCATGTTTACCCTATTTATTCCCTTGAGGTACTTGAAGACCTCAATCATGTCCCCTGTCTCTCCTCTCCTCCAATGAAAACAGGCAGAGCTCCTCAAGTCTGTCCTCGTAAGTCAAATCCCCTAGCCCTCGTGATCATCTTTTGTTGCCCTCCTCTGTACCCTCTCCAGGAGCTGTATGTCCCTCTTCAAGTGTGGTCTCCAGTACTGTACACAGTACTCAAGGTGTGGTCTAACCAGTCCATTGTACAGTGGCAGAATCACTCTTGCTCCTAGAGGTGATCCTCTGCGATGCATCCCAACATCCTGTTTGCCTTGCTAGCTGCTCTCCTGCACTGCTCAGTGTTATTCATACATGTATCCACCATGACCCTAGGTCTTTTTCCCTGTTGAGGCTTCCAGCACCTCCCTCCCAGGGTGTACCTGTGTTTAGGGTTTCCAACCAAGATGCAACACCTGCACTTGGTGATATTGAAATTAATTTCCATGTGTGAGCCCAGCTTTCCAGGGTGTCCAGGTCCTTGCAGGCCAACCTCCCTCTTCTCCCTCAACTACTGCTCCCATCTTGGAGTCATCCGCGAAGAGACTCATTTCACCCTATACCATCCCTGATGTCTGATATGTATGCATTAAACAGGATTGGACCCAGGACCGAGCCCTGTGGTACCCCACTACCAACCTCTGTAGGTTCAGAGCTCCCACAGACCACTACTCTCTGAGTGCGTCCAGCTATCCAGTTTTCAATCCATCTGACCATCAAAGGGCCTACTCCTAACCCCATCAGTTTCTCCACCAGACCATTGTGGGGGACAGAGTCAAACGCCTTGCTGAAGTCCAAGAATAATACATCCACAGGCTTACCCCTATCCAGTTCTGATGTTACCCATTCATAGAACTCCACAAGGTTGGTTTGACATGATCTACCTGGCACAAACCCATGCTGCCGACTATCCAGACCTCCCACCTCCCAACTTGTATAAGAAACTATTAAATTGGCCTCTACGCATGTAACACATCTTCAATCTCAATCTCAATCTTTATTTATTTATATGAGGCGCCTTTCTAAAACCAAGGCACCTGTACAATACAAAATAAAACAACAGTTAAAATCATTTTTAAAATTAAACTAAACAACAATATTAAAAATCATTATATGCTTTGCTAAAGAGACAGGTTTTTAAGGATTCTTTAAAACTTTGGATAGTCGGGCAATCTCGCACCTGACGAGGTAGAGAATTCCACAGGGTTGGGGCCATAAAACTAAAAGATCTGGCCCCAGAAGTTTTTAAACGAACCCTGGGAATCCCTAGCAATCCCTCGTCAGTGGATCGGAGAGAGCTGGGGGACAGTAGGGGTGAAGGAGATCTTTCAGGTAAACAGGTTCCTGATCGTGTAAGGCCTTATAGGTCAGCAAACCGACCCTGAAGGTGATTCACCAACAAACTGGCAACCAGTGCAGTCCACGGAGCACAGGCGTTATATGACTGGACCTAGAGGAACCAGTCAGTAGTCTGGCTGCCGCATTCTGCACTAGCTGCAGGCAGCGTATCTCAACCCCCGATAGCCCCAGGTAAAGGGCATTGCAGTAGTCAAGGCGGGAGGTAATGAAGGCGTGGACCAGAGTAGGAAGATCATCTGGAGGAACCAGGTGCTTCACCCGGGCGATGTTCCTCAGATGGTAAAAAGAGGTTTTGACAGCCGCTGACACCTGGGATTTAAATGTCAGACAGTCATCAAACACAACGCCCAGATTCCGCACCCAGTCTGAGGTAGTTAGCTGGACTCCCCAAGCCATAGACCCGAGGGTGATCCAGCCAATAAACCCGCCTCCCGGTGATCCTGGCCCACTACCAACACCTCAGTTTTATCTCTCACCATACACTGCTCTCAATCACACCAAGTAAAACTAAATCAAACCTGCCCATATCTTGCATGCAACACAACCAAACACACTAAATCAGATGTAACCCCTAGATGGCGCTATCCCAGGGGCTACTACCCCTGCCTGATTTGCCACTAACAGGTTGAGAGGCCTGGATCCAATGGCGGGTGCCTCCACCCAGGGGTCAGGGTTTGCAATAGTTAAACTAACTTGGTCACAGCCCTCTGGGACACTGCAACCCCCCTTTCTTCCCACTAGTGGCCCACACAATATGTCAGAATTACCTTCACAGTATACACTTACCCCCAGGACTGGTTCCGGCACTGGGACCTCCTGTAAAATAGGATACAGTGCAACAAGCACAGTACAATACTTTAACATAGACAAATACCTCAGGCAGTATAACTTTGCTGAAACAAGCAGCTCTGATTTATTTAGGGGGATATAACAAGGACAGGGGGAAATCAGGTTAATTAGCTTATCACTTTACTCATCTATTTCACATGGCTCTGTGCACAGGCCTATCCTACCAGTTACTGTCCCTGGGTACCCAAGCCCTAGTGGCTAGTCCAAACCGTGGCAGCTGGTAGGGACCCTTTCACACAGAGAAAAGAAAAATTAGTTAAACAGTCAGCAGTACAGTAATTCCATTTGGATTCAATGTGGCAATTCAACAGGGAGCGACCCTGAATTAGTACTCACGACCTCCAAACAAGATAGGGTCCTTCAATGTCAGCAGGGCTACTCTTGAGCTCCACGAGCCTCTTCACACATTTATATGGCAAACTGCAACAGGCAAAAGTCCTTTAATGGCAGCAGGATTCACTCGAGCTACACAAGCCTCCTCACACATTTATATGGTAAACAGTCACAGGCAAAAGTCCTTTAATGGCAGCAGGATTCACTTGAGCTACACAAGCCTCCTCACACATTTATATGGTAAAAGAAAGTACTATACCAGGCAGGCTGCTTCTCATCCCGATCGCATTACTGCACAATACCTGAGAACACACAGCAGATTCAGTTCCTGACAGACCGAGTGCAATTCAGCAATTTCTCCAGTCTTCTACAGGGTGAGCCTGGTTTCTACTCTTCAGATATCCTTTGATTCTCTTCACAGGACGGATTCAGTCCTAACAAGCAGTTACACAAGCTGCAGACCGGAACTCTGGGCCTTACACACGTTTCCCGACTAAAACTGCACACCGAAAAAAGCACAGGGCTCCTTCCCTCTTCACTGCCAGAGCTCAACTGAAACTCCAGCAGGCAAAACCGGGCACTTCCTTTGAGTTCCTCCCAGTTCTTGGCTGGATTGGCTGTCACTCACAATAGACTGCCCTGTTGGTCCAAAAAGGCATCAAGTCTAAACTACATCTCCCAGAGTCACTGCCCATAGAATCTCTCTTGTGGCTGGCTCAGATTATGAGTCCAAGTTCTGATTAGTCCAAGGCACCATTTTAGAGCTACCTTAACCCACACTGATTGGTCCAGTTCAGCAGTTCAAAACTAGAATGGGGAACTAGGAAACACAGTCTGACTGCAAAGAAAGCAGGTTAGACAAACTGTAATTTCATTATTACTCTAAATGATTTCTGGCAAACAGTTACATCTTTCAGATAGGTTCCCTTTGCACTCCTAGTGACTGCAAAATGGAGTGAATTGGCAGCAGCTCGAGTGGTACTCAAGCAGAGAAGCACAGTCCCCCCCATACAAACTAATTATGTCTGCAAGCAGACAGCTCTTAAAGAGACAGTACCAGAGGCTCTAAAAACACAGATAAATGGCTTAAACGCCAAACACCATTCAGGCTTGGCGCATTCAAGCAAGCTCCTGGAAGTCTTTTGGGAACCCCCATTTGCAGGGGGGTTACACAGACAACTACTTTATCTCAATCACACACAGGCATGTACACAAACACACACACACACACACACACTAATAAAAAGGAAAAAATCACTGAAATGTGAAACAGAAACAGTTTAAAAATTGTCTGCTCCCAACCTCCCACTAGAATGTCATGAAATGAAAAGAATTTTCCTACTCCTAGGGGTAAGCAAAAGGTTCTAAAGGATCAGTTCCCCATGGTCAACAAAAAGCACTCCATTGGGGCGCCTCTATCATCACTAGTAGTAATAATTTGTCAACATAAAGGTTTTAAACAAATGCACTTGTTTAACCCATCCAACACATGCAGTTTCAAAGGAAGAGTCCAACAGGTGCAGGATTGCTGTTTCACAGTACAAAAGCAGTTTTACGTCTGGCACCTCTCACTTGCACGGGGAAGATAATTTCACATACTGTACTATAACTGTGAGGTGTGCATAAGGGGCAGTTGAGGTGAATTTATTGTACACAACACCTCAGACAAGGTGTACACCTCAGTTCATTTAGGAAGATAAACACATTTTGTTTGAAAATTAAGCTTCCTTGTTATTGTGGCTGTGGTAACTCAATCGTTCATTTGCTGTCTGATTCTCACCCTACCCTCCTCCAAGTCCTTTCCAGATGTTTTGAAAATAAAAATGTTTTATGACCATTAAAGTTTTTTTTTCCCTAATTTGTTAATGTGCACAGGCCAAAACTAGGGTGCATGCTTGTTCACTGTTAACGTATTGCATTTGCCATTCATGACTGATCCTCAGATTTCTAAATATCAAATCATGATCTTCTTTGGGGGTATCTCAGTCATCAGGTCACACCATACGAACTTCACCATCAGTGAAGAAGGAGCCACACAGAAAATTTTCCAGCAGTCACCTGCCGACATCACCAACCCTATAAAGGCATCAGAGGCCCCCTCCTCAGTTCTTTCCTGCCATCGACTCTGTTTGCATGGGTCTCCGCGGTAGCTCCACTGCAGTTTTGCACCATTTTCGCATATGAATTTTCTTTTACTTAGTAATCTAGAATCTCTTTTCAATAAGAGATTCCTTTACCTTGTTTATGTTGAGAGTTACTCCCTCCACTTCTCTATTCCATTACTGCGGCTGCAGAAAGAAGATTGCCTCTTCAGACAACCATATCCTCTCTGTCTGCTGTCTTGGGCCTGACTACTATGCCTCTGACTTTGAGCTCTGCAAAAATTCAACCAAATCACCCTTAGGTGATGCAAAAAGGCTCTCAAAAATTTTTTTCATGGAACAACAGGTAGCCAGTTCTAGGCAGGGGTCCTCTGGAGTCCCTCCTTCCTGGTCACCAGTGGGTTAGTCAAGCTCCCATCTCTTTAAGGCCCCTACCGGGTCATAATGTTGCATGCTTAATAGCATATGACATTGTGGCTTACCTGGTACAGTGCTGCACCAGTAAGCGAAAGGTGCAATACCGCGTATACAGCTGTATGCGGTATTGCACCATTCACACTCTCCCAGGCAGAGGATAAGACCTCTGCTGGGAGTGGATTCCGCCGACCAGCTGCTGTGACTCAACGGACTGACAAGTATATACCCTCATGCCCAAAAGGTTAATCCACCTAGATTCCCTGATGTGGGAGGGAGCTAAGGTGCTTGGACACCTTGGACCTGTCATGTGCTACTTTAATGACCACATAATCAGTCTTGTATTGGGCAGCATAGTAAGTCAGGCCCTGAGGGGGTATGATACAGCTTATCTGCCTGGCATGGCATGGCAGGGATCATGTTAGGCCTATTCCAGGCTGCATTGGTGGCATTCCTCAAGGCTGGAAAGATAAGAGGAATGACCTTAGGAGGAGAGTCTGGAATCTCCTGAAAATCCACCATGTCCCCTTCTGGTGGCATCCACCTTCCCAGTATGGAAGCACACTGCTGTGGACAGCTGCTTCATAACAATAAAGAAGGTAGGATCTTCAGGAGGGGATCTGGGAGTATGCTTGACAGAGTCCTCTCTGACTGAAGAGGCCATGAACCTATCAGAGGAAAGAGGTTCCTCGTCCTCCTCTACTTCCTCAGGCAGGATGAGGTCCAGATGGTACTCCTCCTTGATGTCGACCTGTTCCAACTCGAGGTCCGATGAACGAGGGGCTGACACTAGTCCATGGGGCATAGCCCAAGGAGGTCAAAGTGACTTCGACGATGATGGGACCATCAACAGTGCAGGGGACCCAGTTCTGTAAGAGCCCAATTGGTGAACCAAGACTGCAGTGAACTGGGCCAAGATATCATCGAGGTCAACAGTAGGGGACTGATGTGTCAACAGAGGAGGGGTCATCATTGCAGGGTACGACGAACCATCCTTTGGGGCCAGGGAGCCCGAAGTGCCCGATGCCCATGGGCCTGGGTAAGTATCAGACTGTGACTGAGGGGCTGTCATCAACACCTGAGGGTCGAACTGGGGACTGATGACCCAATGGTCACCAGCCAGCCTCCCTGAGAAGTGGGAGGTGGCGGTGTTGGTGGGAGCCTGGGAGGAGCAGAGAGCTGGATAGCAGCAGATGTCAGTGTAGCTGCAGCTGATGGAGTACTACCAGGGGGAGTGGTCCCATTCACAGTCTTTTTTGTGACTTTTCCTGGAGGACTTGTCTTGGGCCTTAAAGGCACGGGGTCATAGTGTCGCATAACACTGTAAGATGATAAGATCGCGCTCAATACAGCGATTCTTGCCATGCTGCATATCTTTTTTCTGTAGGTTCCACCCCCAACTAAAGATTCTCAACTCCGGGGAGGGGGGTTCAAGTCGGTGAGCACACAAAGTTGAAAAAAATAAAAGTTACTGGGACTGGGACTCAAACCCGGTCCCAGAAGCACTGCCTGGGTTCCCTGAGTCCATGCTAGGCTGTTGCTGTATGACATGTGACATATAACATTGAAATAGGGAATGGACATTTGTCACCTATGCAGCCCACATCATTGCCCTGCTGAGCACCAATAGATGGGCTTGGAAGAGGGAGGGATCCACGTGACTTTTACCCCCTTGGGTAACCAGGGGCTGTCATGTAATGATAGATGGTACAGACACAACCCTGAGATGTTGTTATTCCTTTGGACAGCACTCAGCCATTCCCGGCACTGATTGGGATCCCAGGCTCAGTAAGTGAAGCCAGGCCCCATGCATAGTGAACATTAGCACTCACCTTATGGCTGTCAGGCCCTCCCAAGCCTGATGTATTTTGGACGACTGGGGCCTAAACTTCCATGTTAAAACAAGACTTTATTCAGATTTGGAAAATGGCTGACATGATGAATAAGCTGTTAATATGCCTAGGAACCGGTACTGAGACAACCAAAATATATGTATACTCATCTGCTTATCATGTAAAAACCTTGACTGCATCAGTGGTCATCTTTCAGAACATGCATTAGGGAAATTCTTTAAAAATATATTATTTTATACATGACTCTATATAGTTTCTTTGCATGCACTCTTTAAAACACATTTAATACATCTGTTCCTCTGTCTAGGAAGTATTAAATGCAAAGAGGAACACTGGCAGGCAAAAGTAACAAGTAGGAGAATGCAGACCATTGTGGTTTGACTGAATGACACTTACCCAGTGTAAACATATCCTGTGTGAGCTGGCTAAGTGTCTTTGACCTGTGTATTGAAAGCTGTGGCCTTTAAGGAGCAGAGGAAAGATGTCTCCTTCTCTGATGAAATGCTGGCGTCCTTTCATTGTTCAGAAAGACAAAAAAGAAGGTTTAGGCCGTCGAAAGCAACAATACAGCCACTCAAAAGCTAAGACATGATGTCACTGGCCTGGCTCCACAATGGCAGCCCACAAGGTGGGGTGGACGCCAGTAAATGAATCAGGTTGCCCATGAGTGGTAAATTGCAGTGGTAGGGCTAACAACTTAGCTCCCATTCTGTGACTGTGCCATTCCTCCAGCCCGGCCTGAGACCAGACAGTCTTTGCCGTGCCCATTGTTAAAAGCACTCAGGAGTGAGAATGGAGACAACTGATCAAGGATCGCTGTCAGGGGAACAGCATTTTGCTGTAAGGAAATGGAAATGTGATATGAGTGATATGGTAACCACAGACTGCAGTTAATCTTATGGCACAATACACTGGAGGTGTTTTGTTTTACAAGGCAGCAAGGGAGAAGGAATTATGATATTCCATTGTTTGCCTTATGGCGCACTTTTCTAATAGCAAGGACTTTTATTCTAATCAGTGCATACCTGGATTTGCATCAGCGGGCTAATTTATTGTACATAAGTAAAAATGCAAGGCCTTTTTTTTTTATTTTACATTTTCTTTTCCTTGCCAATCTGTGTGGTGCTGAAACTAAAAAACATTATAGCTGCTGAATTAGAGACTATTTTTTTTATTTAGTTGTTTAACCAGGAGTAGCACACTAAGCTGAAAGCTTTTTTTACAGGTGCGACCCAGGAGCACAGGGAAGTTAAGTAATTGGCTCAGGGTCACACAGTATGCAAGTGGAAGCTGTGAGACTCAAACCCAGGTCTGGTCTGTTGGATGTCACCAGATTTGCAGCTCAGAGCCTTAAACCACTGCACTATATTGCCTCCCCAGGGCTTCAGAGTAAAGACACATGGGTATGTTTTGTTCACAATCAGTGTAGTATAATAGCAAGGGTCTGATGGGGCCTAGCATGCTGCCCAAGAACCCTCACAGCCCTGCCTGGTAGCCTTGCCATCCTCTGTAGGCCACTATAGCCATCTTGGGGGGGGGGGCATGACGTGCAGAAAAATAGGTGTCATGCATATT
This sequence comes from Neoceratodus forsteri, assembly GCA_016271365.2. Lineage (NCBI taxonomy): Eukaryota > Metazoa > Chordata > Ceratodontiformes > Ceratodontidae > Neoceratodus > Neoceratodus forsteri. The sequence continues at coordinate 455,415,022 of CM057453.1, read as the reverse complement.
TTCAAAAGTCCCACAGAGCTAAAGTGGTAGTAATGTGCAGCGAGGAGGTGGTGCTTGACTGGTGGTTGCTTTGAAGTGGTGTGTCGGTGTTGGTAGTCAAAGCAGCGACCTGAGCTAACGTTGGAGGATGAAGGTGATTTTCTGTTTTGTCAGGTAAGCTCTGGGACTCGGAGGGCTTGTTTTCATCTCAGAAGATGTTTTCTAGGTCTTTCAGGTCAATTTACTCAAATGAGTGTTGCATTTTTTTCTTTTACAACAGTTTGTTTTTCCAAGTTGGTTTGTGGAAATTTTTAAGTGAGCAGCAAGATGGCAGCAAGCACGTTTGATGTGCGGTATCGGAAGGATACAGTTTTGGAGGGCACCAAGTGAGGTTGACTGGCACCTTTTCCTGTGAGGCAATGCTAGATTTTACAATAGGGGAAGGGTGCCAGCCAGCCCATCAGATGAGAGGATTTTAAGCCTATTGTATATTACACCATATACCCATGAATTTATTGTACACATCACAACAATAAAAAAGTATTTAAATTAACTACTAATGATTAGAAAATTAGCTTTTTATTTGGAGGCATCTGACTGGCTGGTACCCATTCCACATGGGTACATTAACTTTCAATAGATGCCCACCAAATAAAAAGTCCCTGCCCAAACCTGCTGTATGTCCAGCCAAATATCCTTGTGCCCAGCCTGCTTCATCATTGGCTGAAGCACTGGGCACACAATTTCAAACTGCCGCCATTTTTTTTCATCGTTTAGCGAGAGAGTGAGAGCCGCCACCACAACCACCACCACCATCACCACACACAGTCACTCCTTAGATGACACAGCAGACAGTAACTGAGCAAAATAATTTCTACCTGTTTTGTAAGGTTTAAACCATTTTCTGTTTCTTTTGTTTTATTTGTCCTATAAGAAAACTAGTGCTGCCACTGCTTACTCGCTCAGTTTTGCCTGACAGTCACCATGGAATCAGCCTCATGAACGGGACACATTTGCCTGAAAATGACATCATCTTTTTCCCCCTCTTTCAGTTCATCTCCCGACTAGTGTCACTGCTGATTCCCCCTCATACCACTCATCAGTATGGACGTAAAATAACGGCACCTCTGCAGAGCAACCGACATAGTTTTTTTTAACCCTGTGTCCAGACAGCCATGGCATAGGAGGTACCCCCACCCCCAGCCCGCTCCACTTCTGTACGCTATTCAAGCCTACTGGCCATACATAAATACAACTCCAAGAAGCCTCTTCTGTCAGCCAGTAAGCCATCATTCCCCATAAAGGAATATCCCTTCAAGTAAAAAAAACAACAATTTCCTTTTCAGCGACTGCTGCTGCCATCTGTTTGCACTCACCTCGATCTCGTCACACACTCCAGAAGTATCCCAAACAAATACTGGAAACCATTCTATATTCAGGAGGCTCAGCAAAAAAAAAAAAAAAATAATTTGGCCACAAGTCTACAGTTTTGATGGAGGCTTGACAACACTCTAAGAAGCCACATTTACAGTCAGAAAAAGCGCGCTTTAAATTTAAAAGTAAAACACCCGGTACTCTGTTCTGCCCTGCCACCACGTACCCTCACTCTGCATTTCGTGCCTTTGTATGGCAGGGTTGTGCAGAGTCACAACTTTTGAACGGGGATGAAAAGAACCTGGCAAGTCAGACAGAAAACTCTATTTCTTTTTTTTTTTTTGACTCCCGGGTTGTTCAACCGCAGGGGATCTCGGCATCCGCTTGCCACCTCCCCATGCCCAGGCTTACCCACCTGGGAGGGGCTGCCAGGTGGGTGCCCCTCCCCAAGGTCACCAATAATGTGCCCTGGCTTCCCCCCAGGGTGGGGCCACTGGAGCAGGACCCCACCCAGTGGACATGTTGGCAGCGGAGGTGGCAGAGTGGGGCTTCATGCTCGGTGTCCATATTTTTGTGCTGTACAGGGGTGGGGACGTGCAATTATGACCTGCGTCTTCTCTGCCCCCCACTAGTTTGGTGCAGGCATAGCAGATCCCCGTAGCCTCTTCCAGGGGTCCAGAGCATGCTGGATACGCTACCCCCCACCCCCCGGAGAAGGAGAGCAGTCCCTAGGATGCTCAGTCCTTCTCCCCTGACCGGCCCTTCGACGTCCCCGAGTTTATTCCCGAACCCAGGTTGTTGGCATCGCAGATGGATGCACTGCCTCTGCGCTGGTGGGCCACCCCAGAAAACTGTATTTCTTTTTCCAAACAACAACAGGAAGAACTGTAAAAGAAACTCCCTTGTTCTGAATGTGGTGGAATGGGGGGGGGGAACAGAATAGCTCTGTGGGGGAGGGAAGCAACAAGACATGAAACAGCGCAGAAAAGGAGAGACTACTTTACAACATAAAGCCTTTAATTTCATTTCACTATATTTTTTTAAATTTCTTTTTTTAATTTTATTAAATCTCACACAAGAAATGCCACAGATAACCCATTTTCTAAGTGCAATAATACCTTCCAGGGTGGGTGGTATGGGCAATACTGGACCTTCCAGGGGCTATAAGGCCCTCTGCCTGTGGCATCGGGCCTCATTATGCCCCTGGGTGGTCCAGTGTTGCCTAATACTGCCCACCCTGTCGGGTATTATTGCTTGCATTTGTAAGCACCCAGTTAATAATGAAAACATTACCATTCGGTTAACAAATTAAGGCTAATTATACATGAAATAAAGATATTTCTACACTGCAAACTTTGTCTCAGCCATCCTTAAGTATTACAAAAAAACATACATTAGGAAAGTGCTGTGTACTTGTGAAACAATCAAATCTCTGGGTGCTAATGAGGTCATAATACTTTGGCCTTGTGACTTATTACATCATTAATCATCCTTGGTGGTATTATTTCCTTGTATATTGCATTTTCCCAGCATTTTATATTTATACAGTATACAGTATATAGTACATAGATGGGAAGTTTGCCCCATAGGAGCCATTATCGTGTATTTCACAGCATACTTCATTATTTAAAGCTGTGTTCCTCCCAATTAAAGTTGTATATCTCCCAATTAAAGCTGTATACTGCTAGAGGGACATTTGTGTACCATGGGGAAAAAAGTTCACATAGAACACCATTAAACACAGTAATACTACCAGTCAAACACTTCACAACCAATTAAACTCAAACATCCTAACCATCTATATCAGTATTTCTTTCTACTATGTGGTCAGGGTTAATCATGTTGCACGTGCTGTATTGTTAATGCGCAGTACCCACCATGTTAAACATTGCTGCAGGCATACTCCAGTCCCCCCCCCACCTAGCACACTGTGAACTTGGTCATGAGAAAGAATGCAAAATGCAACTACACTATGGAAACACAGGGAACCCAAAACAGTCACACCAAGCCCAAAACTTTCTTCGGTGACAGACAACCAAGAAACTGACCAGACTACACAGTTCAGGTATAAATTGTAAAAATTTTATGTATTATATTAAGCCAAAGATAGCCAAGTGTGGCATATTCAGAAATATACCCATCGAGAGGGACTTTTCAGATAATAAAGTCACCCAACCTTCAAGCTTGTGGCCTTATTATCTGATTATCCAACTCGATGGGTATATTTCCTTGTATACTACACCTACAGATCATTTCTTCTTTTATGCTACACTTAACCATCATTTATTCTTTATATCTATCTATCTATCTATCTATCTATCTATCTATCTATCTATCTATCTATCTATCATGTATGGTGGAATGTGGTTGTGTATGGAAATCCATACACCGAAAAAAGTCATACTGCATCAGTAGTGACATCTTCACTAATGCAGAACGTCTTTTTGTTCTGCATTAGTGAGGACGTCACAATGCAACAGCCCGCTCCAGCGCTGTTCATAGGACAGGGGTGGTTGGTGAGTCCTGTGCATGAGCTGGCCGGCAGGATGAAGAGAAGAGCAGTGTGGGTCTCCGATGGCAGACACTGCTTGGAAAATGTAAGGGATCCTGTTTGGGGCACCATACACTATACAGAACAGTGTATGGCCTCCCAAACAACTCAGCAATATTTCCCCCTCATGTTTTCTATGATGGCAGAGGGATCTCTTGAGCTTCGCTCTCGAGGTAATCAGCCATCATAGAAAACACTCCGGCGAAGAATTGCCTTGTTGTGTATGGGAGGCCATACACTATCCTTCCTGTCTCTCTATCTGTCTGTCTGTCTATCTATCTATCTATCTATCTATCTATCTATCTATCTATCTATCTATCTATCTATCATCTATTTATCTAACTACATGCATGGTCAGTAATGCCACTATTAGGGTTGTGTTGGCCTTTCTATGTTAAACTCTGGTACTTGCTTCTTAATAACTCGGCCATCTCACAATGGAATAACAAAGTGTGGCATCTGTGTAGTTAGTGCCAGGATCTTTGGAGCCAGTACATTTGGTAATGGTTAGCTCAGCGATTTTAATGTTCTTGAAGATTGAAAATATATAAAATATGGTTTTTAAGATAGTTTGTTGCTCACTGATAGCACAAAATCAGCTGCAAACTGAAACATGAAACTTTCAGGTTTATTTGAGTTTGGGCTAAGGATGATTCTTTGATAGATGGCTTTACTGAAACGTTTTTAGTTTTTTAATGATTAAGAAAATGAAATGTTTTCATGCATGTGTGGTTACATTTTTTTCACAAATTTTTTATAAGTTGATTTCTGAAAAGATGGTGCACACCAATTTTATGAGTAGGGATGCACCCACTCTCATGAAGTAAGAGATATGCTTCATTAACCTTAGTTGGCAGGAAAGTGGAGAAAAAAAGAGAAACCTTTGCTCATCAAAAACAAGAAAATGAGTTGGAAGTTAAGTCTGCAACATATGTGATCAATAGTGCAGGATGTAAGGCTGATTCTTCAAGTGTTTCTTTTAAAGGAGTATTTTAAAATGTATTTATTTATTTATTTGAAGGAATCGGAATTACAATCCTTTGAGTCAGAGCCTCCTTTTCAAAGGCTCCATGTCATGATACAGCAAATGGACATAACATGTAGAGAAAATATAAGGTGAACTGGATAACAATCTGAGTATATACATTTGGAGAATAATACATAGAATACATAGAATAATACATGCATTAAACATTTTGAATGGGCAATATACTGAAGCAAAGTACAGGAGCGTACAATGCAGTTATGCACAATTTACATACATTCGGTAATACAATTTACATATGTTCAGGAAGAAGTACTGGGTGCAGAGATGGTGGCTGGAGAGGTAGCTAGCCAAGCACCAACACAGTAGCTATAGCATAAACGGGGTCACAGACGGAGTGGAATATAAGGGGGGGATAGAAGGGGGGGGTATGGCAGGACAAAGTCTGTTGTCTGAGTTGGAGGAGGGCTGGGTGGGTGATATAAGAAAGGTATACGTGAAACAGTGCAGGCAGGACAAAGTCCATTGTCAGGTGAGTGGGTGATTGGGATAGTTACAGGAGTGAGAGGAGAAGAGGTAAAAGGAACAGGGATTTAAACTGGCTAAGCTTAGTTTCCTGGATTATGTGGGGGGGGAGTTTAACCAAGTGGGTGCTCTGTAGTAGAAAGAGCGTTGGCCTAGGGAGGTTTTTTGCCATGACACAAGGAAGGTTGGTTTATGCAAGCTCCGGTTGGTCCTGGTGGAGGGAGCAGGTTGCAGGAGGGGGGAGAGGCTGGGTGCAGAAAGTTCAGAGCGTATCTTTCTGGCTAAGAGGCATATTTGGTATTGTAGCTTGCTGTCAAAATCCAGCCAGTTGGTTTGACTGTAAAGGGAGCAGGTTTGGGTGGCTTTTGGGCAGCCTGGGGCGAGGAGGCAGGCCTTGTTCAGGGCAACTTTTACTCTTTGAAGGGCAGTATTATCAGCAGCGCCATATATCAGGATGCCATAGTCTAAGATTGATAATACTGAGGATGTGATGGCAAGTTGGAGGGCTTCAGGAGGAAGGCAGTTCCTATGACGATATAGTAGGCCAATGTGGGTGTTGACAGAGGTACATATGAGGTGGATGTGGTTGTGGAAGGTGAGGGCAGGGTCGAAGGTGATTCATAGGTATTTGAAGGTGCATACTTGCTCAAGTTGAAGTGAGAGGGCCGTACTGATGTGAAGGGGGGAGTGCTTGAGTTTATTTTGATGGTAGGTGAAGAGCATGACCCTGGACTTTTTTTGGTTCAATACAAGCTTATACTTGGTGAACCAAGACTTGGCCTCAGAGAAAGTGTTTTGGAGGGAGAGTTCTAAGTGGGCAGAGTTAGTGTGGGAGACATATAGGACAGTATCGTCCGCATAGAGAAGGATATTCACAGAGCAAGCCTTAGGTAGGGACTTAAGGTAGAGACTGAATAGGAGGGGTCCAAGTATGGACCCCTTGGGGACACCTGAGCTGACAGGGAGGGGTTTTGAGAGGGTGGTGCACATTGTTACTCCCTGACAGCGGTTTGACAGGTAATCAGCAAACCAGGCCATGGATTCCTGGGATAGGCCAAGGTGTGAGAGGGTGGAGAGAAGGAGTGAGTAGTTCACAGTGTCGAACGCCTTAGATAGATCAAGGAAAACTGCACTGACCAGCCTGCCATTGTCAAGGGCACAGTGGATGTAAATGGAAAACTCCAGGAGGGCAGTAGATGTGCTATGGCCTTGTCTGGAGCCATGTTGCTCAGCGGATATGAGGTTATATTTAGAGACGTACTCGGTGAGTTGATCTGTGACAATGCATTCTAGGACCTTGGATAGAGGGGGAAGGATTGATATAGGACAGTAGCTGCTTGTAGAGAGGCAGTCACCAGATTTGTGGATAGGGGAAATATGAGCCATTTTCCACACAGTGGGGAATTTATCTAGGTGGAGAGAGAGAGGTTTAGAAGGCTGGTGAGGAGGGAGAGGACTTTGTCCAGAGTCAGGCCCAGGATCTGGAGATCAAGCATGTCGCTATCATGGTGAGAGCCAATGAGGGCTTTGAGAAGGTAGGGTTTGATCTCCAGCCGGGAGAGGAAATGGAAACAGATAGGTGGGTAAGATGGGGGGTATGGGAGTGAAGGTGGATGGGCTGAAGAAGTCGGGGGGAGGATAGAGCTAAGGTTAGAGAAGGAGGTGTTAAGCATGTCAGCAACCAGCTGAGGGTTATTTGAGATGGACCCATTTATGCTGAGTAGGTCGGGGGGGGGGCGTTGCCATTAAGGGATTTCATGTTGTCCTAAAATTTGCATCCGGTGCCCCATGATGTGGGCAGGGTGGCTTTGAAATGTTCAGCTTTAGCTTTCCAGATGGCTCAAGTGCAACTGTTGGGTACAGCCCAGTAGAGCTCTCTATCAGTTGGGCTACCTGCGTTGAGGGCTTGTTTCCACAAATCATCCCAGTGATGCATAAGGTCAAGTAGAGACAAGGAGATCCATGGGGTGTTGTGACCTCTAACCATTTTCTTGGTGGGGGGGGCAAACCTATTACAGGCATCATTGAAGGTGTTTATGAAGTAGTTTGGTGTGGCATCAAGATCCTGAGAGTGATACGGGGGGACCAGTTACAGTGTGCAAGATAGGATTTTAAGTCTCTTAGCTTTCCTGGTCTGAGCAGCCTAGTAAGGATAGTTTTGGGGGGCACCTTCTGTGCTAGACAGGACCAGGTGCATAGGATGGGGGAGTGGTCACTAAAAGTGTTGGGAAGGACAGTGATATCAGTAATTTTGTAGGGTCTGTTGGACAAGACTAGATCTAGCAAGATGGTGGTACCACTGTTTTGACTGAGGTGGGTGGGGCACGAAATAAGTTGGGTGATATCCAGAGCTGCCAGTGCATCTTTGTAGTGAGAAGCTGAGGGGGACATCCAGTTTATGTTGAGGTCGCCTAGAGTAATTAGCTTGGTTTTGGGGAGGAGTAGGGAGAGCTAGTCGATGAGTGACAGGAAGGTCGGTTTCTGGCCTCGGGGTGGGATGTATAGTACATTGGTATAAGGAAGGGGCCCTGGCAGGACCAGGTAGATATTAAGAGATAGGGCTTGGGCTCCGTTGGCAAGCTATGGGGGGGGGGGGCATGTGCTTGGTAGTAGTCCCGTATGTAGATAGCACAGCCACCCCCATGTTTGTCAGTTCTGTCATTGCGATGCAGTGTTTAACCAGGGATTGAGACAAAAGAGTCGGGTGGATTTGGATAGCCAGGTTTCCACAAATGTGAGGATATCAGGTTGGTGTTGGGCTATCCAGACCTGTAGGTCATTGAATTTTTTTGGGAGACTGCAGTTATTGATGGATGCAATGTGTAGCCCAGATGTGAGTGCATGGGATTGGGCGGGGGCAGAGGTGGGACCAGGGATGGGGTGGACGTTCCCTGATATTAGGAGGAGCAGGGAGAGGGTTCTGAGCAGCAGGTGGTGTAGGGCTTTCTTTTGGGTAGCTGAGATGGTCCCTGTTATGGTGTACTGAGGGAGAAAGGTCGGGATAGGTAAGGTGCGGAGAGTAGGAGTGGCAAGGAGGAAAGACGCCCACATGAGGTTGCAGGACAGGGGGCGATGTGACACAGGGTGGGAGGGAGGTGGGTGCCGGGGGGATAACAGGTGAGTGTAGAGTGGTGTTGTGGAGTGTGATGTGAGAGGAGGGTGTGTTTAGTGGGGGTGGCTTGGGAGGGGGCAAGTGGGGGAAGAGTAATAAGGAGGAGGGTGAAGTGTACAAGAAGGGAGAGGAGGGATGCCATAGTATGCAGAGGTAGGGGGAGAGGGATAAAGGGTGCCAACAGACACAGGTTGTTAGGACAGTCTGGTTAGCGCATAGGTAGGGTGCCTGACTATTGTGCAAAAGGTACAAGGTTTAAGACCTGGGTGGGGGAAAAGAGGAAGCAGTAGTCAAAATGGAGCAAAAGAGGGGAAAGATTGCTGTGGAGAGGTGGTGATGGAGCCACAGGAGGGAGGAAAAGCAAAGGAAAGGAAGCTAATAAGGAGGATGAAATACCATCTCCTAGGGGCCAGGTGGTACGATAGCAGGCAGGGGGTGAGGAGAGAGGGATAGGATAAATATTAATGAAATTAGGCTGTTGCGAGTCATGAAAATGCATCCCACTTGATAACCTGTTTTCATTACTCACAACTCCACTTTGCTGAGACTTAGAGGTCAAAAAACTGGTAAAATAATAGGAAAAGACACAGCTTGCATGAAAATAATAGATTGTCATGCAGCTTTCATGCAAATTGCATGAGGATCTTCCAGTTTTATGCGGCTTGTGTGCAAAAAGGACATTTTGTAGCACCAGCTGGAGTTTTCATGAGAGCTACGTGGCAATGGCAGAATGTCAGGCAGCTTATGTGAAAAATGTGCTCTTTGGCATGACATTCAGCCACTGGGTGCCCAGCCCAGTTGCTCGCTAAATCCTCCCCCTTTCGGTTCCCGACACAGGGTTTCAGCTTTCGCATAAAGTAAAAAAATAGGTTTCTTTGGTTTATTTAGAAACACGGAGCAGATTCACAGGACAGCCTTTCATGGAAACTTTAATTCCTTGTCTCTTAAAGGGACATTGTTGACTCTTTTAGCATCATATTATTTCTAGTTGAGAACTCACATTTTATGATTTCTTACCTTCTCAAAAATTCATTAATGTTGCTGGATGTTTTATCTACTTAATTTCTTACAAGAACTGGAATGCATGGTAATGGTGTAATTATATTCAACATTATTTTGCTTCAAATCCTTGATCAGTTCTTATTGCATAACTCCAGAACATTATGAACACACACAAACAGTGCTGCTATTCATGATGCAATTGTCTTCTCTTCGCCAACTGTATCTTGACTGTTTAGACTGTGTTGAGGTGTTCTCAAGTCAACAGTAGATGCAGTGGGAAACAAGGAAACATAGACTTTGACAGCAGACAAGGACTGCTTGGCCCATCCAGTCTGCCCATTTCCCTACCTATTGGATAAACTGCAGATCCTAGTTAACCAAAAACCTACTTCCTCCTACCCCCCACTAGAATTGCCTTATGTCTGTCCCATGCATTCTTGAATTCCCCCATCTTTTTTGACCCCACTACCTCCTCAGGAAGACCATTCCATACGTCCACCACCCTATCTGTGAAAAAATACTTCCTAACGTTGCCCCTGAGCCACCCCTTCCCCTCTATTTTCAAATTGTGCCCCCTTGTTCTTGCACATCTCTTTTTCTGAAAGATGCTACCCTCTTGGACTTTCCCTTGAAATATTTGAAAGTTTCTATCATGTCTCCCCCTCTCCCTCCTTTCCTCGAGGGTATACATATTAAGCTCCTTTGGTCTCTCTTTGTATGGCTTCTGTTGCAGTCCCTGCAGCATTTTATTTGCCCTGCTCTGGACTGCCTCCATCCTGTCTATGTCCTTGTGGAGATGGGGTCTCCAAAACTGCATGCAGTACTTCAGATGGGCTCTCACCAACTGTCTGTACAGAGGCATAACAACTTCTTGTTTTGTACTGGTGATGCCTCTCCCTGTGCATTCCAGTATCCCCCCAGCCCTCCTTATTGCCTTCTCACATTGCTTGCCTACCTTTAGGACATCTGTGATCACAGAACTGTGAGGTCCAGTGCAAAAACTGGGAAGGACACAAACCAGACCAGAAAGAGGGTGACGGACCCCAGAAAGATGTACTCCAACAAAATGAGGAGGACACTTGAGGAGGAAACGGTAGGGAAGGGGGACACAGGAGATGCAGATGAGCCACGGGGAGCCACCAAAGGAGCAGCACCGAAGGCCACCAATATCCGCACCAAGAAGGCGAGGAAGAACAAAAAGAAGAGGAGACTGCTCTAGTCCACAAGGGAGGTGGCAGAGGAGGTTACTAGCAGAAGCTCCCCCTTAAGAATCATTTTTGTAACTGCCTGTATCAGCTGCCTATCCCCTTCCTCCCCCTACATTGGTGGTCTGTAGATCACCCCTATCCTCAGTGATTCCCCAGTCCATCTGTCAAGTGTGATCCACATGAGCTCTGCCTTTCTCACCTTCTCCTGCCCTTCCGTTGCCCTAATGTCATCTTTGATACATAATGCCATCCCACCCCACCCTTACCAGTCCTGTCCTTCCTAAACAGTCTGTAACCTGGGATAGCTGTCTCCCAGGCATGATGTTCTGTCCACCATGTCTCATTTACTGTTAATATGTCCAATTCTTCATCCACCATGATAGCCTCCAAGTCCACCATTTTTTTCCTAAGCTCCTGGCATTGGCTGATAATCCCTTCCACCAGGACACCCTCCCCCCACTACTCTCCCATAATGACCTTTGCTTTTTCCTGCTTTCTACTAGATTATTTCTATCCAGGGGGCTGAGATCCTCCCATCTCTCATGCTACTTTGAGTGGCCCGTGAGTGCATACAGCGCAGGAAGGGATAACCCTTCTATTCCCTTGGCCCAGACATTTCCAGACCCAAAACACGAATCATCGGTAAGCCATATGCCTGTGCAACTCATTAGTGTGGGTGTCGTCATCAACTGGTCCATCCAGGTAAATTAACTAATTGAGGGTGGATGCCAGAATGTATTCATCCTGACAATTAGAGACAAACCCTGGATGAGTTGTGATGTATTCAATGTCAGGCATGGCTTCAAATTTACCCCTCACCAAGGCATAACAGCAACAACATTTGCTCTTGATTGGAGTCGGCATGCTTGACAGTTACCACAACTGCACCTTGTTCCTTCAGGTTATTCTAAGGCTGGCAGTTCATCCCAAAGAAGCTCCAAAGAACTCCAAAGCTGGTGTTTCTCCATCTGGAGAGAGTCACCCCCTTTTAGGACTAATATTCAAATGGCCGCCAGCACGAACAACTGTTTTTTAACCCGATGCCAACTCTGAGAAAGGTTTTACTTCAGAGAGAGACTGCAAAGCAATCCAGTCTGTACTCTCCTCCGTCCAAGCTTCAGTGGGAGTTGATCAAGGAATATAAACAAACACATTGTGTGTGTAACACAAGTATGGTGGGCAGTCTGTTTTTCTCTTTAAAAAAGGAAAAAAGAATAAAAATCAAACAGCCAGCTACATCAGCAATCTCTGCAGAATATGAGCAATCATAAAATGTATTTTTTTAAACCAGGGACAGTTTGAGACCTTTTAACAGATAATCAGACTTTAAGGAGTAAGGCTTTCAGACGCATTTAGCAAGAATTATATGTAGTCCCTCATGGGAACTTACCTTTATGGCTCCCTCCGTTCACATATCAAAAGCTCCAGCCATGGGCAAAGCCAATGCATTAGTGCTCCAGAATGATCTGAGAATTTCCCGATCATTGCCCCAGCTGAATCAGACAAGTAAGCACACCAGCATGGACTGGTTTGTGGCCTGAAATACTGTTTGCTTGCAAACATTTGTGTAAAGAAGGATATTTTGGGAAGACTGCCTATGGAATACAAATTTGGCAGCCATCTTCTTACAGCTGAGCTGAAATGGCATGGTGAAAGGGCCAGTAGGGGACTGGGCAGCCAATCAGTCTCTAAGGCCTGTGGAGAGAGTCACAAGGGCTCATGGACTGGTAGGGGACTTCATTAGTTCAAGTGCCTTAGCAGTGTCCAGTTACCTGCCATGTGATTCAGGCCTCCAGACCTCCAGGCCTGCTGGAGTTTAAGTGACAGTTCTAATCATGAACTGTTGTTCTCCAATGAACAGAAAGGGCTGTTCCAGAACTCAGAGAGAGCTGTGTGTGACCATGAAGGGAGCAGATGTACTGTGCCGTTGAGAGAGGCAACCTACGAACTGTCATGTTGCTGGAAAAGACAGCCCATGTTTCTGCCAGAGTGAAAGTGAGGCAAGAAAGAAGCAGATCTTCTGCAGAGGAAAAGGCAGTAATTGTGTGCTAGCTCAGTGGGAACTGAAGCTGAAAGGCTGCAGCGTGAATAGAGACTTTATTCTGCTGCACTGCAGCTTGAACCGTTAAATGTGACCACAGGTCTGTGTCTGGGAGGCTACCCAGTCAGTACCACTGGTCCGTGCTGGATGCCGCAGCACCCTAGGACTGGGTGTTGGTCCAATGCAATTCAGGTTTTACAGACTGAGCTGTCCTGGGTGAGAAGATGATCATCAGATGAATTCAGAGGTAAGGAGAGGCCTAACTGTGGCCAGAAGCAACAGCTATATTGTCAGCTGCTGCCTGAGGCCTTGAAAGAGAAAGAGAGTGGTGAAACCCATCTGACAGAGACTTGCTGCAACTGCATCATCACCCCTGTGCTGTGAGGGTGATCCCCTGGTCTGGGAGAATTGTGAGTAAATTAGGGCTTGCCCTGCCTCACTACTGTAGCATAATTGTTGTGCATTCATTTACTAGACTAGGCCACAAATACCCAGTTGGGTTTGAGCATTTGGGTTTTGGGTACGGTTACAACAAAGCATAGCTGACCTAATTTGTCTAAGTGCACAACCTCTGATCAACCATGTGCAACATCATCAGGCCTACACCATTTCCACTGCTGGGTACCAGTGAAGCACCATGAGCTCCTTAGTAACAATTAAAGGATTTAATCACTAGTACCGGTAGGGAAAGGGTGGTGCCCACCAGTACAGCAGGGCAAAGCAGTCATTTCTTTGCATTGTATAATTTTGGGCTGGCTACTATATTTTGTGCTGAGCCTGAAAGGGCACAGGAAGCATTGTCTGGATTGTATACATTATTTGGCTGTGCCTGGAAGGGCCACTGAAGAGCAGCTCTATATTTATGCAGGCTGCGTCTTGACAGGCATAAAAGAGCCAGCCTGGGACTATACTGTACTACAGTACCTCTTTGCTAATGGGAGGGTTAAAGCCCGAGGTTCAATGTGGGGGAATAGCTCCTCCCACATTCCCCTTAAAGTCCAGCCTCCTACAGCAGTCCCCTGCTTAGCGCATCATGCAATACATCGGCGCCTGGGCTCCTGTGTGGCTCGTGGGCTGAACCTCCTCCCCTCTCTGCTCTTCGTTACTTCTTTCTTTCCATGAGTCCCCTGAGGTCACTGCCTTGTAGCCTACTATGGGACCTCTGCTCTCTGTAGCTTTGTCCTGCTTTCCTGTTTGTCTTGCCCTGCTTCCCCCCCTTCCCATTCTCTCCCTCCTCCTGTATTCTGTTGTTTTTCTCCCATCTGCCTCCTCCCTTCCCCATACCTCATTGCAGCTTCTCTCCCTCCTTGCTGTGGCTCCTGGGTAGTTCCTTCGTTTGGCGCTTCTCAGTCTGGGGCCGCCGCTCCTTCTCCTACCTTCACGGGCACAGCATCATCCCCCTGCACCTGCTTGGCTTTCCCGCTCTGCGAGCCATTCTTGCGAGTGCTGGTCCCTATGGAAATGCTGCTTGTCATGCCTACCTGCAGGTACATGTTTCTGTTTGCTTTGCTCTACTTACTTCTCAACTGCCTGTTACTGGGCTGTGCTAGTCAGTGACTTTGCCATCAGCCTCCTGCCGCTCTGCAATTCTCTCCCTGTGCAGCTTATTCCATGGGAATACACCTTTTGCCACATACTGCTCTCTGTTTTGTTGCCAATACATTGCAGTGCTATTTAAGTTACACGTGGCAAAATGCTAAGAGAAGTCCAATATTGTAATTCACACAGCAGAGAAAAATCTGTTTTTTGCATTGTATTATCTTTATTTCTTCAGGACAAGGCTCCATTGAGTGGGCTGCTTTGCAAGGAGGTCATGTGTAGGACAGTATACAATGGTATAGAGGCAATAATACAAGATTTAGATTTGCAAGGCATAGAGTGTACAAGGGTCATTCTTTAGAGACTGAATCTTAGTGTTACCAATGTTCTAAACTACCTGTCCTATAATTTTGCAAAGGGAAGTAATCCACATGTTGAATCCAATGCTTTTCTTAGGAAGACTTGCTCGAGGACTAGTGCTGGGGCCGGGGAGGAGCACTTCCTCATCTGCCTGTTTTGGCTTCCCTAGCTTCGGCGCTTTACCTGGTTTCTCTGCTGTTTGCAGCTCATTGCCTACCATGGGAACTATGTAGCACTCCAGTTTCCCTATCTTACGCTTCTTATCTCATCCCTTACCTGTTCTGCCCCCCCTTTCCTTCTTCCTGGCTCCTTGTCTTCCCCTGCTGTCTCTTCCTGGCCCCACTTCCCTCTGTTTCCCCCTGTCCCCTATTTCTCTCCCGTGCTCCCCTGGTTTTCCTTTTGGGCCTTTCACTCCTCATAACAGTATTCCATTCCCATTTCCACTCCTTCTCCCGTCCTGCCCTTTGCTACCTCTACTCCTAGTCTAGAGCCTGTACCCCCTGACATTTGCTTCCGGCATTCCATCGCTACCAGCTTGCTCCTTCCTGGATTACTCTAACTCCCCGTTACTGGTATTTCCTGCTGCCTTCCTCCTCACGTTATCCCAATCTGACTTGCTGCCTTCACCTTTCTACAGCCTCACTGTTTACTTACCTATGACTCTGCAGCCAGCTGCCTTTTCCTTGCTCAGCCCATACCAGCAGTTTGTCTGGACTCCGTCCCTAACTCATACCTTCTGAGGTACTGAGTGAAGGTAGGCTTGCCCTGTCTAACAGGGATGGGATTCAGTTATACTCACTACTACTGTACCTACTTCTTACAAACCTGACATCCTCCATTCCTAACTCTGCCTGGCAGCATCGAGTGAAGGTTAGCTTGCCCCGACTACCAGGGATGGGAACCATGTCTGCAATCTACCATGTCATACTTATACTTTCTTCACCTATACCGGTTGCTTCTTCCCTTTGTGAATGGAACCTCTTTACCCCATGTGCCTTCAACATCCTACCTCTGCCTGCTGGCCTTGAGTCAAGGTCATCTCACCTGGACTACTGGGGATGGGAGCCTGAGTTTACATCCGTCTGTTTCAATCTTATGCACTCTACCTGATACCCAGTTGCCGCTTCCCTTTGGGAACTGGACCACTTTCCCCAATTTGCCTTCAACATCCTTTCTCTGTCTGGTGGCTTTGAGTGAAAGTTCATCTCATCTCACCTACCAGGGCTGGGAGCCTGTGTCTGTGATCGACAGTTTCATCTTCATGCATTCTCTACCTGCTACCCCGTTGCCACTTCCCTTCAGGAATGGGACCACTATACCACATTTGCATTCAACATCCTACTTCTGCCCGGCGGCATCAACTGAAGGTTGCCTCACACTGACTACCAGGGGTGGAAGCCCATGTCTGCAATCCACTGTTTTGACCTTATGCATTATCTACCTGACTACCAGGTTGCCACTTCCCTTGGGGAATGGGACCACCGTACCCCAATTGCCTTCTACATTCCACCTCGCCAGTCTACATATTGTACTTCCATGGACTCATCATACTTGTCCCCAACTTAGCCTCATCATGCTCGGGACTTGGACTCCGCCAGCTTGTTTGGTCTCTACCTCCATTCAGTTAGACTGCCTCCTGGACATCCTTGCTACTGGTCACCCCTTTCTGTCTGCCATGCGAGTTCGCCTTCCAGAACGCATCATCGTTCGCCATCTTCTGTGGACATGGGACTCTTGTACCTCTACTTCATAACAATTGGTACCTGGATTCGTTTCCTGGTCTTCCATGGATTAGCCTCTCAAAGCCTGCAATGGCTTTGCTACATCCTAATTCAGTCTGCTGTGGTGCTGACCCCAGTTCTGTTCCTTTCTGCTGCTGAGATGTTGGTACAACTTGACCTATGCTGTCTTCGTATAGGACTCCTTCCCCCAGTCCATGGCCATCCACTCTGGACTTTCCTTCCATCCTTGGACAGCTGCCTATTCCTCGCCGCCCTGATGGCTCGGGGCTCCTTACCTTGTACTGTGGCTCTTTTTGGGCATTTCATACCTATCACCTGACAGTATTCCTACCCAGTCAACTACTCCTCCCATTCATCTGTTTCATACTCTTACCTTGGCCATCCTAACTGCTCCCATCCACTACTCTACAGAGCACTTGTTCATTTCACCTGAGGAAAACTTCTTCTAGCAACATCCCTTGGACAACATGCCTATAGATTATCCGAGCCAATGTTCTCTAGCCCTTGGCTGTCACCATACTTCATACAGTCATCTACATTACTTCATCGTATTATCATCAATCAGGTCAGCTGCCCATCCAGTGGTTCTTCTGGCATATCCCTCATGATTCACCTCCCATACTCCTTCCAGCAAAGTCTTTCACTGAGGGCAGGGTTCCATTGATTCCTCAATCTACACGTCTGTAACCAACCTGGCTGTCTCACTATCCCTGTCATGCCTCTCAACAGGCCTATATCCAATTTAAAAGCTAGGCATCCCTGGCATTCTACACCGCTCTCAACTTCCCATTGTCACATCAGTCTATAGACTCCTTCAAAGACCCGTTTCCAGGCTTTCTACAGCATTCAGACAGTGGATCAACCTGTAAGGCAAAGCAGTCATGACCACCTCAACTCATGTCACTAGCAATTACACCACAGCAATACCCCTATCTCCTTTTCCCACCAGCAGACCGGCAGGAGCTTATGCCAGTATCATTATAGCATCAATATCCAAATCATCTCTCAAATTCATTGAGCTGAACTTCCAATTAGTTCCATATACATTCAGTTACTATCTCTACTCCATATACCAACCTTCTTTCATTGGTCTAAAAATGCCCACGTCACCCTCCAACCGGGTACCTAAAGATTCTGTCTGACTCCATCTTCTTCATGGATACCTAGATTGCAACTTATCACTCATTGCTTAACTCCAAACCTTCAGACTCTAACGTGAATGTCAAACCTTCTAAAGTCAGATTGTTTACCTTATGACTTCACAACCCATCTTACATCCCACCGGTCAAAGAGTGACAGCAAATGTTATCAAATCATGATTTTCATGCTCACTTGTCTTGTAATCCCTTGGATATCATACATCATCACCTGGGAAACCTGGACTGCATTCCCCTTTTTTCAACTGGACCTACTCCACTTTCAGGATCCAGATGCTCCTTCTGAATAGACCTACCTCTTCAACCTCAAAATCGCCCTTCCAGAACGCATCATTCAATGGACTTTCAAGATGGACCATCATCTCTCCAAGCAGTTCACCTTCCTTGGATATTTGTATATGGTTGCTAGAACCCAGGTTCATCTCCTCTTAGTTTGCCCAGAGGACGGGCAGGTCAGCAGCCATGGGTCCTCAAAGGTTTCCTCCATCTGGGGGGTTTTCCTCTCCTGCGTGCTACTGGTCATACTCTCTGTTAGTTGGAGGAGGTAATCATACTCTTTTGGACATTCATTGGTAATTCTTTTTGTGCTTTCTATTCCCTACTCACTACCTGGTTTCCCTGCGAAGGGTGGGAATAGAGTAAAGCCAAAAAGTAAACTATGTTACACGAGCACTCTGACTTCATATGCTGTTCACCAAAATATTGAATGGGAGGGCTAAAGCCCGAGGTTCAATGTGGGGGAATAGCTCCTCCCACATTCCCCTTAAACGCCAGCCTCCTGCAGCAGTCCCCTGCTTAGTGCCTCATGCAACACCCACCATCCATCCCCTGCCTCCTCCATCTCCAGCACTCTGCTCACCCTTGCTACTGGGCTTTCTATTCCCTACTCACTACCCGGTTTCCCTACCAAGGGTGGGAATAGAATAAAGTCAAAAAGTAAACTACATTACCCATGCACTCTGACTTCATATACTATTCACCAAAACATTGAACCTCCTTTTTCCCTTTTAGGGCCTGATCCTGGCCCTAAATAAAGCCAGTGTTATTTGTTTGCAATTGCCAAGTGCTTATTATTTTAAAGTGATGCACTGCCCACTTTGTGTGGACTGTAGCTGCATTGAGTTGGCTCATAGGTGGGTTGATCCTTGGGTAGGTGGGTAAGTACTGTATCTCAGGGGGAGGTACTGTACTTATAGCAAGCCCATTTTAACCTTTCTTTGAGTGGAGGAATTACTCTATTTATTTGAGACTTTGAATTAAACCCCCCAAACAAGAGGTTAATGAACCTACTATAGGCTTAATGACCTTGTGATCCCACAAGGCAGGGTTAGCTACCACAGCATCAACAGTGACCCAGAGGCATTGGTGTAGACACCACCGGGATCTCCTATTTACCATCGAGTCAGACACATGGACCCCTATTTTGGTTGAAGACAGTCTGGTAGTCCCTCAGAGTTTTGGGAATTGCAATAGCCTTCCAGGTGGTCAAAAGATAGTGTCTTGCTGAGGGCTTGGATCCCAAGAATATGTTTAGTTGTATGAGATATTCCAGAGGGATCTAGCAAAACAGAAGTAGTGGGAATACTTCTACTTGCATACTGTGTTATTCTGAACAAGTCACCTAGCCACCTTGCTCCTGGGTAGTCCCTGAAAACAGGCACTTGTGCCTAGTGGGCCTTACCTGGTTAACAAAGAATTGGAAAAAAAAGGGAATTGGGAAACTAAAGGCACAGTAGCTATTGATGAGGTGGGTGCCAAAACCATTAGTGTCACAGTAGAGGGTGATAAGTAACAGGACACTGTGGGATATCCTGAGATATTCACCTCAGAAGGAGTTACGGATAAGTGGTAGATTCTTAGCAGGGAGCACACCCCATGGAAATGTCCACATCCTGACTCTGGCTGTGGAGTGGAAGAAATGAGTGAGGAACTGGCACGGGGAGGGAAAACTAAGCTGGATTTGAGGGAATTGCTGGTGTCCTCAGGAAAGGAAGTGGCACCCATTGAGGCACTACTGGATGCAGTAGGCCCTCTGGTGGACCAGCTATTGAAGTCCAAGTGAGAACACAAGGAATACAGGAGGTTCTGCCCATAATCTGGACTTTAACCTACTCCTTGTGGTGAAAAGGATTTTGATACCTGGTTTGAACAAACTATTTAAAATGGTGCAGAACTTGAAGTGTTAGGCTTGCAAGAAGAAAGCTTGCATGGGAGAGTATATGAGAGAGCCAGTGTTGGAAGCCATACAAGTCTTAAAAACATGTCAAACTAAAGCCACTCCTTTGGATTATCTGTCCACACTGGAATGCCTTTTTGGAAGTGTGGGGAAACTTGACAAGATTCTCACACAATTGCCACTCCTGAGGCAGAGAGAAGGGAAAAAGTCTCTGAATTCTTGGTGGGTATGGAAATGGTGATGCAAGTGGGTGTACTAGAAAGGCAGTCTGGCCACTGCAGGCATGAACAGGGCACCTGTGGAACAAGTACTCAAAGGAGCGGTGTATGCAGATGAGATCCCAATGAATCTTTGACCGAGGGACAAGGTGTACAAGCTAACAGGTTACAGAGACCTGACTGGCAAGGCGAAGGAGCAGGAACAGAGATTGTTTTCTGCGAGTACCGCTAGGACTATCGCCCAGGTGGCAACCACTATAGTGACAGGGACTGTATCTGTGTCAGTCCAGAAGTCATCTGGAAACAATGCACTATTGGCACAGTTAAAGAGGTTGACTCAGTTGCTATGGAGAGATGGATGCTTATGGTCCAGAAATAAGCCTGTAGATCCGGCAGCCATGCAGACTTCATCCCACGGGGGGAGGGGGTTTGAAAGTCAGACAGTCACAGAAATTAAGCCCAGATCCCAAGGCAATAGGGATGGGTTCATGTACTACCGATATAAAAATTCCTAATAGATGTATATGCAAATAGGGGAGGAACAGTCAGGGTGCTTCGAAGGAAGGAGGAGGGGGCCATTAGAGGGCATGGGTGGAAGCTGGAGGGGGGAAGATTCAGGGGAGAAAGAAGGAGGTGCTACTTCACTGAGAGGGTGGTGGAGCCATGGAATGTGCTGCCTAGGGGGCTGGTGGAGGCAGAGACGGTGGAGGGGTTCAAGATTGGGTGGGACAGGTACAGGGGAAGGGTTCTGGAAGCAAAATCCAATGCAGCGAGAATATCCAGAACTGGGAAGGGAGAAACCAGAGAAGGTGAGGGGGGCAGCAAGGTCAGCTCCCAGAGTGGGGGCTGACCAAACAAGCAGACGCGAAAGACCGTTAGGCCTATTCTGCTGGCATTTTAGTATGTTAGTATGTTAGTATGTAGATGTAAAAAGAGGGATGGTGACAGAGGTTTCCTTCACAAGGATTTCTTTACTCTCCTCCATGCCAAAGGTCATAAATAGTTAAATCATTCTGCTTAGAGTTTGTTCTGGATGGTGATTCTGCAAATCTTCGACTCTGACTTCTTCCTGCTCTGAACCTTCAGGTTGCATCTCTTCTCACCTTATGGGAAGCAAGTATATCTGTACATTCTAGTCTTTTATGATTTTGGCCCTTCCTTCCTTAACTTGGTCGAAGGGGATCTCATCCCTGGGGTAATTCTAGGGTTGGAATCCTCCATAAAATAGTTCATGTGTCTTTATGGCATCTCAAATGAGTGGCAGTGCCTGTAGCAAGGATAGAGCGAGTGTACGCCAAATTTACATTGCACGAGCTTTCAGACGTCCTACCATGAAGCACCTCATTCTCTCAATGATTTCAGTACAAATGTTTGCAGTTCCTAGCATCATAATGAGTCATCCTCACAATCATGTCTGCTTTACTGTGTTGCCTAGGCATTCCTACAAAGCTGGCCACTGTCCTAGTAAATTGGATGTATGTTCACTGGGGCAGCAGTCGACTCGTGCCACATCATACCCCTGCAAAAAGTACTTAACAGCACATGCCTAAGTGTCATTTGGATGTTCATTTTTTGTTGCTCCCCCTCCCACCATCCTCCCCTCCCCTCCCCTCCCCTCCTCTTTTGGTGGCTCTTCTCTCTCCTAGAGACTTGGGGGAGGAGGCATTCTTCCCTAAGATAACTTTGGTCTAAGGGTACCTCATCCCTATGGCACCTCTAGAGGTAGAACCCTCCTCAAGAGGGTTCCTATGTCTTCATGGCACTCAGAACTGTGGTAATCCCAGTAGCAGGGATGAGTGCACACCCCAAACTTTACATTGTGCAAGCATTCAAATGTCCTACCACATGATTCATTCTTTCAGTCACTTCTGTACAAATATACATTACTCAGTTCCAAAAATCATAATCAGTCATCCTACCTGTTTTATCTGCTCAACCATTACTAGGTTGATGAAGCATTCCTACATAAGTTGCCTGATGTCCCAGTGAATGGATATTTGAAATCCTCATGGCCTGATGTACTAATACTGGTCTTCTGCCCATGCTGTACCCAAAATTGCAGTGTTGACTGCCTTTATGATACCCTTTCAGCCCTATCAAGCTAGCTAATTAAAGGTATTATGGAGCTAAGTCCATGATCATGTACTCATGATTTTGTAGACCTTGCAGACCCCAGAGAGTCTCAGCTGCTGAATTTAGGAATCACTGGATGCAGCTGCTGCTTCACTGGAATTGGATTTGGATGCTGTTGCACAATGATTACTGTAGCAGAAGGGGCTTTCAGGAGTTAGCTGTGATGCCTCAGCCTTGCTTGCCTTCACCAAATGTGGGGACCTCTATCCTTACCCCTTGGTAGGGACTTTTTCCTCCTCTTCGGCTCTACATGGGACAACAATGTGGCTGGTGACTAAGGTCAGTCGATTGCACAGTTGGCTTCCAATCTCTTTCTGGAATGAGGGCTCTGTTTGGAACACACTTCAGTCTGTACTGTATACTGTATGCTTCAGTCTCTGTTTGTTTGGGAAGTATACATTGCACGAGGAAATGTCTTTTGACCAGAAAGCCCAGCTACAAACATTCTGGCCTTTCTCCTTTCCAGATATGGATTTGAACTGCTTCTCCTTCGTGATCGGTGCAGTATGTGCACACTCAAAGTCTCTGTTTCTGCCAGGCTTTCACGGGTCTCTAGTAGCACTTCTGGTTTCCCTGGTAGGAACACTTCAAACCTCTGCTTGCAGCAGGAGAAGTACCGCACAGCCCCCCCAGCCCCTAAATTCAGCCAGACTCTTCTGTAGGGTTTAGCTTCCTGGTGAATCTTCACTTCTTCTTGATATCGGGTTTGTGGGAAAATTACAGTGCCCATAGATCCAGAATCCCATTCATTGCTTTAGTGCCATCTGTTCTTGGTGCTGTGTACCCTCATTGGTTGTTCAATATCCCATGACCTCTCTTCCCAGCTGTAAATGGGAGTCAGGGGTCAGGATTCATGGCCACAGCCATGTTTGTTTACCTTGTGAATTTGATCTCACTATCTGGTCCATCATCACAGGCAACAAACCCGATCTTGGTCCATTGGTGTATGGTTATGATTAATCTGGGTGTCGCCAATGATGATGAAGAAATCAGCCATCCCTCCTACTGAAACCTGGGTCCCATTGCAAACTGTACTGGGGGACTGAGTCAAGACAAGGTGCAATGCAGTGGTGCTGGGGGGCCCTGATGAGCCCTAGGTAAACCCTAATGGGGGGGGATACATGCAGTTAAGAGATTCGGCTTAAACAAATTAGTTTAATGAAGTAGCTCTTACCATTTTCTTAAAAAAACTTAGTAAACATTAAATTGTTGTTGGGTAGAAGTACACAGGTTTGAAAAAGCTGCAAAATAAAACTCAGTAGACCTCCGTCATGAGAAAATACCTGTTGGCTCTTTGATCTGTCTGGCTAAAAATCAAAGTGACTTCATAGAGGTTTTATATTATTGCTTATAAAATGGTATGGATACCATAATTTGATGGATCAGATTGATTTTTGAAATGCCTCAAGCATGCCTGCATTATCTAGCTGCCAGCATAACTCAGGGTAACCCCTTCATGTGCTGCTTACCTTTCAGGCTCCACACGGTTTGCACATCAAAGGCTTGACCACTGCCGGTGGAGTGAGTGCCTGGCCATTACCGACGGCATCAAAAATCCTTGAATCATTGCAAACTAGGCACTTAAGCATGGCAGCACATGAAATAGCTAGGACACAGAACAATATTTAAGGATCGGAGTGCTGTAAATAAAGACATTTTGGGAATGAATGCCTGTGGACTACAACTCCAGAGTTTCCTGTGATAAGGGTGTCAGCTACTGAGCGCTTACAAAAAGGGTGACTCAGTAGCAGCACCTATTCACAAGGCTACTGGATGGAGGGGGCAAATACGGATATAGCAGCATCCTGTCGCTATATGTATACCCGCACGGGGGGGGGGAAGGGAGCGAGCATGCCTTGTGATGGGCAGAAGGGGAGGGAGGGTTTGTGAGGTGTAGTGCGGCAGTGGGTTGCTGAGTTGGCCCTGTGGTGTGGTGTTGTGGTGGGTGGGTGGCAGGCTAGGGTTGTGAGGGTGCCGGGTTTGGTTCCGGGTGGGCATTCGTTTTGTTGTGTGCCGGCTAAAAATTTTCACAGTCCCCGACATGAACCTCCTGGAGTTGAAAATCCTTTGAAATGCGGGGATCGGGGGCATAAACAAAAAATAACAAGACCTCAGTGCCCTTTACCATGCACGGGTGTACATCAGCTAAATGGATTTTAGCCTATGTGCATTAAGCCCTAATGGCGATCGCCTTTCTGCGATTGCCATTATCACATAGAACCCAATTCCAGAAACCGCCTGTGTCACTTTGACCCCCATCAGATTTGCATGGGGTCAGGGAGGTATTTGCTCAACCAATCAGGCTCCAAAGCATACAGAGGGAGTCACAGAGGGCTCAAGGGCTAAAGAAGAACTTCATGAATTCAGGCACAACACTTGCAGCCAATCATTAATAGAGTGACAGACCTCCAGCACTCCTAAGAGTGACTGAAAGCTTCAGAGACCCCATTGAACAGCAGGGGCTATAGAAACATAGACTTTGACGGCAGATAAGGACCGCTAGGCCCATCTAGTCTGCCCATTTCCCTACCTACAGGATAGGCCGCAGATTCTAGTTAACCAGCAGCCTATTTCTTCCTACCCCCCACAAGAATTGCCTTATGTCTGTCCCATGCATTCTTGAATTCTCCCACAGTTTTAGACCCCACAACCTCCTCAGGAAGGCTGTTCCATCCATCCACTACCCTCTCTGTGAAATAATACTTCTCACATTGCCCCTGAACCGCCCTCCTTCAATCTTTAAATTGTGTCCCTTGATCTTGCAAGTCTCTTTTCTGAAAGATGCTACCCTCTTGGACTTTGTTGATTCCACTGAGGGTACTTAAAAGTTTCTATCATGTCCCCCTCTCCTTCTTTCCTCAAGGGTATACATATAAGCTCCTTTAGTCTCTCCTCATATGGCTTCTCTTGCAGACCCTGCACCATTTTAGTTGCCCTCCTCTGGACTACCTCTATCCTGTCTATGTCCTTGCGGAGATTGGGTCTCCAGAACTGGACACAGTACTCCAGATGGGGTCTCACCAACTGTCTGTACAGAGGGATAACAACTTCCTGTTTTCTGCTGCTGATGCCTCTCACTATACATCCCAGTGTAACCCCCCTGCAAATGGGGGTTCCCAAAAGACTTCCAGGAGCTTGCTTGAATGCGCCAAGCCTGAATGGTGTTTGGCGTTTAAGCCATTTATCAGTGAGTGTTTTTAGAGCCTCTGGTACTGTCTCTTTAAGAGCTGTCTGCTTGCAGACATAATTAGTTTGTATGGGGGACTGTGTGTTTCTTCTCTGAGTACCACTCGAGCTGCTGCCAATTCACTTCATTTTGCAGTCACTAGGAGTGCAAAGGAACCTATCTGAAAGATGTAACTGTTTGCCAGAAATTATTTAGAGTAATAATGAAATTACAGTTTGTCTAACCTGCTTTCTTTGCAGTCAGAACTGTGTCTGCTAGTTCCCATTCTAGTTTTGAACTGCTGAACTGGACCAATCAGTGTGGGGTAAGCTAGCTCTAAAATGGTGCCTTGGACGAATCAGAACTTGGACTCATAATCTGAGCCAGCCACAAGAGGATTGTATAGGCAGTGACTCTGGGAGATGTAGTTTAGACTTCAGCACCTTTTGGACCAACAGCAGCAGTCTATTGTGAGTGACAGCCAATCCAGTCAAGAACTGGGAGGAACTCAAAGGAAGTGCCGGTTTTGTCGGTTGGAGTTTCAGTTGAGCTTTGGCAGTGAAGAAGGAGCCCTGTGCTTTTTCAGTGTGCAGTTTTAGTCAAAAAGCGTGTGTAAGGCCCAGAGTTCCGGTCTGCAGCTTGTTAGGACTGAATCCGTCCTGTGAAAAGAATCAAAGGATCTCTGAAGAGTAGAAACCAGGCTCACCCTGTAGAAGACTGGAGGAATTGCTGAAAATTGCACTCGGTCTGTCAGGAACTGAATCTGCTGTGTGTTCTCCCGGGTATTGTGCAGTAATTGCGATCGGGATACAGATGCAGCCTGCCTGGTATAGTGCTTTCTTTTATATGGATGTGTGAAGAGGTTTGTGTACCTCAAGTGAGCCCTGCTGACATTGAAGGACCCTATCTTATTTGGAGGTCATGAGTACTAATTCAGGGTCGCTCCCTGTTGAATTGCCACATTAAATCCAAATGGAATTACTGTACTGCTGACTGTTTAATTCTCCTTTTCTCTGTGTGAAAGGGCCCTACCAGCTGCCACAGTTTGGACTAGCCACTAGGGCTTGGGTACCCAGGGACAGTAACTGATAGGGATAGGCCTGTGCACAGAGCCATAAGTAGATTATTAGGTGATAAGCTAATTAACCTGATTTCCCCTGTCCTTGTTATATCCCCTAAATAAATCAGAGCTGCTTGTTTCAGCAAAGTTATACTGCCTGAGGTATTTGTCTATGTTAAAGTACTGTACTGTGATTGTTGACTGTATCTCATTTCACAGGAGGTCCCAGTGCGGAACCAGACCTGGGGTAAGTGTATACTGTGAAGGTAATTCTGATATATTGTGTGGGCCACTAGTGGGAAGAAAGGGGGGTTGCAGTGTCCCAGAGGGCTGTGACCAAGTTAGTTTAACTATTGCAAACCCTGACCTCTGGGTGGAGGCACCCGCCATTGGATCCAGGCCCCTCAACCTGTTAGTGGCAAATCAGGCAGGGGTAGTAGCCCCTGGGATAGCGCCATCTAGGGGTTACACCAGTATACCCCCAGCCCTCCCTACTGCCTTCTCACATTGCTTGCTAACCTTAAGGTCATCTA
The DNA here is from genome assembly GCA_016271365.2 of Neoceratodus forsteri. Lineage (NCBI taxonomy): Eukaryota > Metazoa > Chordata > Ceratodontiformes > Ceratodontidae > Neoceratodus > Neoceratodus forsteri. The sequence continues at coordinate 455,388,161 of CM057453.1, read as the reverse complement.
ATATGATTACCCCCAGGTCCCTTTCCTTTTTTGTTGTTGTTACTACCTCCCCACCCATTGTGTATTCTTCCCCTGGGTTCTTGTTTCCCAGGTGCATTATTTTGCACTTCTTTGCATTGAATCCTAGCTGCCATACTTCTGACCATTCCTCCAACCTTGCCAAGTCCCTTTTCATCCTTTCCACGCCTCCTTGTGTATCAACCCTGTTGCAGATCTTTGTGTCATCTGCAAAAGGCATACTTTCCTTCCAGTCCCTCTGCAATGTCACTGATGAAGACATTAAAAGGACTGGACCCAATACTGAATCCTCGGTACCCCACTAGTAACCCCTCTTTCTTCAGAGTGGACTCCATTTACAATTACCTTCTGTGTCCTGTTGTCCAGCCAATGTTTTACCAGGCTACCACCCTGGGACCCACTCCCAGGCTGGTTAATTTGACTATTAATCTTTTGTGTGGGACTGTGTCAAATGCCTTGCTAAGGTCTAGGTAGACCATGTCCACAGCCCCTCCCTGGTCTACTACTTTGGTCACCCAGTCAAAGAAATCTATTAGATTCGTTTGACATGACCTTCCCACTGTGAACCCATGCTGCCTTGGGTCCTGTGCTCCACTGGCCTCTAGGTACTCAACTATTCTTTCCTTCAGAAGTGACTCCATCACTTTCCCTACCACAGAAGTCAGACTGACAGGTCTGTAGTTTCCTGCCTCTGTCTTGGTCCCACTTTTGTGAAGGGGAATCACATCCGCCTTCCTCCAGTCCTCGGGTACCACACCATCCTCCCATGATTTATTAAAAAGAGTAGCCAGTGGTTTCACTAGTTGCTCCCTTAATTCTTTTAGAATTCTGGGGTGAATTCCATCAGGACCCATTGCTTTGTCCACCTTCAGTTTTAGGAGTTCTTGCAGAACCCTTTCTTCTGTGAAAGGACTGGGATCGACCCCCCCTATCAAGAGTGCTTCTGTTAATTGAATTAGGCACTTCCCCCTCCTCTTTTGTGAATACTGAGCAGAAATATTCGTTCAGTATCCCTGCTTTTTCACTGTCCCCCTCTGCCCACCCACCGTTCATTCTATTCAGCCTCACTATCCCTCCCTTTGTCTTTCTCAGCTTGCTGATGTACCTATAAAGGTTTTATCCCCTTCTTAACTGAGTTGGCTATCTTTTCCTCAGTTTGGGCCTTTGCTATTCTGACTTCCCTCCTGCTTCCTTCTGCCTTAACTGGTACAGCTCTCTGTCCTGCTCCTTCTTGTTTCCTTATACTTCCGGAATGCTATCTTTTCTTCCTGACTTTCCAGCCGCCTCTTTTGAGAACCATAGTGGCTTTTTCTTTCGTTTTGATTTGTTTATTTGCTTCACATAAAGGCTTGCCTCTGTGATGGCAGTTTGATGATTCCCATTGTTGCTCCACATCTCCTTCTAGCCTGTTTGCTAGTGCTTTTCTGAGGCACTCTCCATCTTGCCAAAGTCAGCCCTCCTAAAGTCCAGTACCCTCACTTTTGTTGGCTTGACTCTGTAGCTGAGTTTAGCGTGAACCACACTGTTTGATGGTCACTTGTCCCCAGATGGCAACCCACTTCTAGATCTGAGATCCTCTCACTGCCCCCGTTTGAAGTACGAGGTCTAAGATTGCTCCCTCACAGTGGGTTCGAAACTAGCTGTCTAATGCCTGCCACCTGTAGGGCATCAAGAATGGCCCTGCTCTTGAATGTGGCTGCAGCAATGTGCTCAGTTAACATCTGGCATATTCAGGTCTCCCCATCAACTGTATCTCCCCTTTCTCTGCCATTCTAAGAATGTCTTCTATCATATCCTTGTCCATTCCCTCCCCCTGACATGGGGGTCTGTACACAACCCCTGTGCTGATTGTGGTACCCTTTCCAGTCTCCAAGGTGACCCACAGTGCCTCTTCTCTTCCCTGTTTACTCTTTTGTTCAGTTGCTTTTATCCCTTCCTTTACATAGAGAGCTACTCCTCCCCTCTTCTCTCCTGCCTGTCTCTCCTGTAGGTTATGTACCCTGGTATGTTAACATCCCAGTCATGGTTCTCTGTGTACCATGTTTCTGTGACTGCTACGATATCCAGGCATCCCTCTTCCATCATGGCCACCAGCTCAGGGAGCTTGTTGCCCAGACTATGGGCATTGGTACTCATTACCCTCCATTTCCTGATGGCCTTACTCCCTTTTGCCCCATCCCTGTCCTTCTTGCCTTTGTCACTTTCTCCATTTACCCCTGCCCTTCTCCCTATCAACTCCTCTATGTTGGTGTTTGCCGCACTTACTACCGTGATTATTTGGGGGATCTAGGATTTCCCTGCTCCTTTCCAGTGCCTCCCCTTGGCTAGTTTAAAAGCTTGCCAATGAAGCATTAAACCTATCACCTAGGATCCTGGTTCCCCTCCCGGACAGATGCAGCCCATCATGCCAGTATAGGCTTGCATCACTCCAGGTCGGACCCCCAGTCCCCAATGAAGCCAAATCCCTGAGCTCCACACCAGTTTCTCAACCACTGATTGAATCCCATGGTGCGGAACACCCTATCCTCTCCTATGCCATAGGTGGGCAGCACCTCTGAGAAGGTTACCGTGCGTGCCACTTGACTAAGGCCCATCCCCAATTCCACAAACTCTTCCTGCACTTCTCTAATCCCTTTCTTAGCCAGATCATTTGTCCCTAGGTGGACAATGACATCCAGCTCCCTTCCCTGTGCAGCTGCTCCGGCAATCCTGAGGATTCGCTCCCTGTCCCTCCAAGCCATGGCGCCAGGCAGGCACCTCACCTCCTCTCCTTCTCCCCCAGTTCTACCTTCCTAACAATGGAGTCCCCCACCAGGAGTTGTTTCCTTCCCTGCAGGGTCCCCTGCCACCCTCCTGTGGGTCTCCTTTGTGGAGGTTCCCAGCATCCTCCTTGGTCTCCACCGCGGGATCCTCCATAGAGGAACCACACTTTGCCAGAATGGCATAGGAATTGTGGAGAGGTACCACTGGAGGAGTGCCTCTGTTCTACCACCTCACCCTCCCGAGCCCACTGTGGTCCAACCGCTCCTCTTTTGACAACCTCTGAGGCAACGGCAGTGGCACTGGTGGTCCCTGGATGGAAGAGAGGTCCACAAATCCTGGCCAACTCAGCCTGGAGATGAGCAACCTCCTCCCTCAGCCCAGAGAGGTGCCTGCAGATGGGACAACACGCATCCTCCAGAGCGTCTCCCGGAGACTGCTGCTCCACAGCCACTGCACTGCACCACTCCAATCATGTCTTATTTCTGGCCCCTTAACTGTTTGCAATCCTTACTCTTTCCTCTGTTTTTCTCTCTCTCTCTCTCTCTCTCTCTCTCTCTCCTTACTTTCTGCCTGTGTGCCCTTTAAGCTCCTGATTGTCCTGTTCTGAGACAAGAATATCCTATATTTCTCAGTAGACCACTTATTTGCTCAGAGGCAGACCTCCAGCAGCTAGAGGGAGCTGGAGAGCTACTCTTGCCCTTCTAGGATGGTGGGTCTTTGGTGGTTCTGTGATCACTCACTTCTGCTCCCAAACTGGAAGTTTCTGTTGTCAGTCAAATCCTGTGCCTATAAAAATAGAACTAGCTTTGGGTGAGGGGGTGGAGGGGAGGGAAGGAGGGCAATATAGCCCCAGCAGAGAAGTCCAGTCACACAGCAGTCCTTTCTCCTGGTGTCTTCTGCCAAGCTATTAGCAGAATCTTTCTAAGGCAGTCTTTAAATGTAGCTTCCCTCTAGCTAAGCCACTCCCCCTACTTACTAGATCTTTCTACAAGTGATTTAAACCTCACAGCAGTTAAGTCCTTTCAATCACCTGAGATTTACACTTAGATAACTATTCAGATACCCATTCAGTTCAGTTAACCCAGACAAACACACACTTTTTTTTTGTTTTGTATGTTAGTTTTTTTTACCCTAAATTAAAGGTCCAAGGTCCAAGTAAAAAAGTTCTTCTACTTTAGTCCCAGCAGAGAAGTCCAGTCACACAGCAGTCCTTTCTCCTGGTGTCTTCTGCCAAGCTATTAGCCTATGCTATAACTTTTTCAGTCTCTGTGTGGAGACAGACCAGAAAGCAGAAGTGGGAATGAGAAGGCAGATTATGCATCTGCCAGAGGCAAGTAGAATTCTTGCGATAAGAAAAGAGGTGTAATCGTGTGCTTCTACAGTGTGGGTTGAGAAACTGAAAGTGGCAGTCAGGAGAGGTGTGAGCAAGGGTAAGCCATCCTGTGATCACTCTCCTGGTCCTTAGATAGACTTTTGCTACATCACAGAACACCTGGTAACAGAGAGCAGCTCTGTGTTTGGGGAGTCGCTCAGCCAACACCACTGCCCGGTGCTGGGTGTCACAGTACATAAAGAGGTTAGATGTCAGGAGATGGTGTACTGGTTTAACAAGGTCAGGATTCACATGCTGAAGCTCCACCTGTTATTTCAAAGAGAGGGAAATCACCTGCTTCATGCAGAAAGAAGAAAAGACCCGACAGTCTGTAGGGAGCCACTTCACAAATCACCACAGATGCCTGCATCAAGAGAGATGCCGAAATGGCCAAGGAGAGAAACATTGCCACTGCAATACTAGACCCTGTGCACCAAGGAAGAACCTGCTGGACTGGGGAACTGTGAATAAGTCAGGGTCTTGTCCTGCAGCACACCTATTAATAAGTTAATCATTTTGTGAACAAGGCCATCCAGCCAGGAATACTAATGCCCACTTGGGGTTTGCTTTGGGTTTGGTTATAATTAAAGTGTTTATGGTAGCTCTTTATGTGCACCACTGCAAATCCCAGGCAGTGGTGGATTATGGGCTTTCACTGATTCCATGGCTAGATATCCAGTAACTGTTGTATATATAGAGAGCTCCCTAGAAAAAGGGGGTTGCATGTATCTGGCACCAGTGAGGTTAGTGAGGCCTAGAAAGTACAGACAGGCACGTGGGCTTACATGTGTGTGGTATGGGGCTGGGCTGCCGAAGATGCAGCTAGGGGTCTACATACTGTAGTTTGTGTATGTTTGCTGTGCCTTGCTTGGAAGGAACCGGGATTATAGCCGAGGGACTACATTGTATTGGTATTAGGCTGTGTTTAAACTGAACTGAAGACCAGCCTTACAGAATGACAACACTGCTACCTCATTGCATAACCTTTTCTTTTTGGGGCTAGCACTATAGCTTAGAAGTTAGAGTAACAAGCTGTGAATGAGTCTGGTACATCTAGCAGACCTGGGTTTGATTCTCACAGCCTCCTTTTGCATACTGTGTGACTGAACAAGTCCATTAACCTCTCCAGTGCTCCCTCCTGAAAACAAGCCTTGTGCCTAGTGGGCCTTACTCAGTAACCAAAGAATTAATAAAAATATTTTTTCCAGAACCTGTTCCTGTTAACCTAATAAAGGCTTTGATATTTGCTTTTAATAACTTGTGACCCCATAATAACTGGCTGCAGATTGCTTTTAAATATAGAATAATGGCTGGGTAGGCGGTTATAACAAGAACTTTACGAACATCCAAGGTGTGCGATGCCACATAAATCCCAAGAGAGAAGCTCAATCAATGGGTGAGTACTGTATACAGTATTTGCTCCAGGACAGCTCAGTCGGTGGCTGGTCATGGTGGCGTGAGGAGGGCTGTGTCAGTTGCTGGCTCGGTTTCGGGATGGGGGAGTGGGGTGGTGGGCCACTACTGCACCTGCTGGGGTTGGTGGGGCAGGGGGTTCACTACATACCAGGGTAAACTATGACATTTCTTATAAGTGCATATCAGGGATGGTTGGTGGGGGGACCACTAGACCACCAGGGACACTTGTATGAATATTACGGGCTGGTGACAGGTGATCAGGAGAGTGGGGAGGGACCACTAGACTACCAGGGATATTTGTTTGTATTCTTTTTTTTCTTATTATTTATCCGCACCTTGCATCCCCATGACCCCCTCTCCTTCCATGCTCAAGGAATGACATCCTCCACATCAACCTCAGTCATCTGGGTCTGCCACTTGAGTGCCTCGCTGCCATCGGGACCCAACCTAATGGCCTGGATTACCCCCCGGGTGGAGCAAGGAGAGGCATCCCCACACTACCTCCCCTCTTGTCCTCCGCAGCGAGCGTGCACAGCAGGATCTGCTCTTTGGTCAGCCTGATGTCGAGAATGGCTCCGGAGAACTTCATCTAGGGGGCCGGAGGTATTTTCCTCTAAGCTTGAACTCTTCTCCTGTAACCCAACCCCCTGAGATGCCAGCACAGAGAGTCGACGTGCAGATGCACGCTTGCTGTCAAGCGCCTAACGACATCCCCCCTCCCTGGCTCTGAGATACAAAGCTGCCATGCCCCTCAAGAGTGGGTGCATCCACCGGCTCCCATAGGATGTCGGGCGCTAGACAGCACCCCTGGCATCCCACCCCAAGGGAAGGGACCATCCATGGGGCACTCTATCCTCCCTCCCTCCCCCTGCCGGCCCCCACTGACCTGGGTCCGTTCTCGAACCCGGGTCGCCAGCGTAGTGCGAGGTGTGGCGTCCAGCGCCTCAACCCTCAGCGCCACTGGGCCAGCCAATTTGTTTGTATTCTGAATGGGACGGTGATTGGCGATCAGGGGAGGGACCACTAGACTGCCTGGGACATTTGTATTATGAATGGGATGGCGATAAGCAATCATGGGAGGTGGAAGTAACCACTAGATAACCAGGGACATTTGTTTGTATTATGAACAAGCCAGTGATCGGTGATCGGGGATGAGGAGGGATCACTAGACTGCCAGAGACTGCAGCTGTGTTGCACAGGGTTGGGGGAGGGGGCATGCTAGAGTCCACACAGCCTATGTAAATGGACCCATAATGGGCATGCAAATGGCCACCTAGTGCCTTGCATGTCCAATGGTCTCATTGACATACGAGGTTTTGCGAATTGGAACTTAGTACACCTGTGCTATTCATTGTGGGGCCGTTCTCTGGGATGTAGGTTGGGGCAGCGCTAGTGGGGTTAGAGATAATGGTAAGGAGGGTAGCGCTGCTTCATCCTGGCCCTATTCACAGTCGGACAGCATGGTGCACTTTCTGACTGTGAATAACAACTTTTGAAAGCTGCGCAATTGCAAAGCACAGCACAAACTTTTGTGTTGCACGTTGCGATTTTTGTGTGAATCTGACCCCTGGTGCTGTATTGACGCTACATTTAGGGGTCACCCGATATCGAAGGAAACCACTGAATAGTTGAAGAGGGAGGAATCTATTCTGGCAACTATATATATTCTTCAAAAAATTAATGACTCGCTTGATAGTGCCCCTAGAACAGCCACAGTGGCCAGTATGGGATCCCTCACCGAACCACTGTCTATTTTTGTGGATTCATTCTTGAAGTCTCTAGTCCCCAATATTCTCTCATATGTGAGGGATTACACTCACATTCTATGGGTTCTTTCATAACTGACCTGGGTGAGCACAGCTTTTTCACCACGACGGATGTTAAGGCTTTATATAGGAACATCCTGCATCTTAGGGGACTTAGAGCGGTTGATCATTATCTTACTGAAACTAGGGCATGGGGTCATAATGCCACCAATAAAAAACGCATGGCAATACTTGCCACAAGCAGTATAGCACTCGCTGAAACAAGGTCGGAAACAACACTGTCCACAACACAAACAGTGTGCCCCATTTAAATCAATGAGACTTTCTTTTTTTCTGGGAGGCTTCACCCCCGCATCCCCAGATGTGGGGGGCTTTACCTCCACACCCCCGGAATTTAAATAACTAACTCAGAGGGGGGTGTGGACTTTGGGGATGGGGAGAAACTTGGGAGGGAGGAAAATTTATGTTCAAAAAAGGAAAAAAAGCACCAGGAGACCTGGGGGAACTGAACCATAGTCCCAGGTCTCTATTGCTGCCTTGGGCTGGTGCCTTAGCCACTCCAGCACAGAAGCAGCTCAACCAGGCACCCCAGCACATGGCTACTTGATCCTTCCTCACTGAAAGCATAGAGCGACAGGGGTAGCGATAATTCCCTACTACTATTATACCCCTGTCGCTCAAAATCGAGGCACACTCTACACCATACGGTTATCGCCGCATGGTTTTTGTTTTGGGATATTGACCCGGTACCCTGAGACCAGTGAAGCAATGGTTGATTTTCTTGTCTCCCTAACAGAAACTGTCCTGACCAGAAATCATTTTGTTTTCCTAGGGGATTTTTACCTCCAGGCTCAGGGTACAGCTATGGGGGCTGCTTTGGCCTCCAGCTATGCTAATATTTACCTTAGGTTGTTGGAGGAGGAGGTAATTTGCAATCAGGAGAACAACTCCTTTTTTGTGCTAAGATTAATTTGTACCATCAGTTTATTGATGATATTGTAATGGTGTGGCGGGGTTAGAGACTGAAATCAATGAATTCAAGCTGTATTCTGGAAAATTCAAATCCTAGCCTCAGATTTTGTATTTCTAGTAGTCAGAATGAAGTACACCTTTTGGAGTTATTAATTGTGAGGGAGGGTTGATTGGTTGGTCCTGATCTGTTTTATAAACCAACCAACACTAACTCCATCCTTTTAGCCTCCAGTAACAACCCCACCACACCATTAACAATACACCTCGTAGTCAATGTTTAAGAGCTCATTCTAATTACAGTGATGATAAAAATAACAAGCAAGTGATTACAATGCAGAATAGATTTCGACAAAAGGGTACAAAGATTAGGTGGTGGTATGTGCCCACGAGGGGGTCAGTAGACAAAACAGAGCTGCATTAGTGGTTAACACAGTGCAGAGAAGACAAAGAGAAACTTTGGAAGAACATAGGAACATAGGAATGTGACGGCAAAAAAGGACTGCCAGGCCCACCCAGTATGCCCAGAGTGCCTAGGATTCTCCTAGGCTTTTGCTGTAGTCCATCCCCTCCCATTTCAACAATCCCCGATGTTTATCCCAGGCCCTCTTGAACCCCACCACTGTTTTCTCCCCCATGACCTCCCCCGGCAACCCATTCTAGCTGTCCACCAACCTCTCAGTAAAGAAATACTTCCTGAAGTTGCCTTTAAATTTCCCCCCTTTAATCTGGTACTCGTGACCCCTTGTCCTAGGTCTCTCTTTCAAGTAGAAAAGGTTCTCCACAGGCACCTTATTTATGCCCCTGAAGTATTTAAAAGTCTCAATCATGTTCCCCCTCTCCCTTTTTTGTTCAAAGGAGTACATGCCCAGATCATTCAGTCTCCCCTCATATGGTAAGTGCTCTAGGTCCCTCACCATCCTTGTCGCCCTCCTCTGAACTCACTCCACCTTCTCCACATCTTTCCTGAGGTAGGGCCTCCAGAACTGAACCCCATATTCCAGGTTAGGCCTAACCAGTTGTGTGTTAAGGGGTACTATGACCTCCTTATTTCTGCTTGATATCCCTCTCCCTATGCAACTCAACATTCTACTTGCTCTTGCCACTGCCCCCCCGCACTGCTTTCCTACCTTCAGATCATGTGAAATGATGGTGCCTAAGTCTTTGTCTACTTCAGTTACCTGCAGGAAACTACCCCCCAGTGAGTACTCTGCCCTCCCATTTTTCTTGCATAAGTGCATGATTCTACATTTAGTCGTGTTGAATGACAATTGCCATTTTTTGGACCATTCTTCCAGCCTCACTAGATACCTTCACATCCTCCCCACCTCTTCTAGCATGTCCACTCTATTGCGGACCTTTGAGCATCTGCAAAGAGACTCATCCTCTCCTCAAGATCCACCGCTATCTCCCCTATAAAGATATTAAACAGAAGAGGTCCCAGCACCGACCCCTGGAGAACCCCACTAGAGACCACAGACTCTCTGAAGGTGTCCCATTGACCAGTACCTTCTGTGTTCTACCCTCCAACCAATTACCCACCCACTGTATGACCCCCTCCCCAAGCCCCAAGCAGGCTAATTTGTATAAGAGCCTCTTGTGTGGCACAGAGTCAAAAACTATTTGGAAATCAAGGTAGGCCACATCCACCGAGCCCCCCAATCTACCACCCTGGTGATGCAGTCAAAAATTTCTCATAAGTTAGTTTGACAGGATCTGCCCTCTGTGAACCCATGCTGTCCCAGGTCCCGAAGTCCACTGGCTTCCAGGTAGCTGTTTATTTTGTTCTTGAGCAGTTTCTCCATGAGTTTTCCAGCTATGGACGTCACGCTCACAGGCCTGTAGTTACCCACGTCCTTCTTCCCACCTCCCTTGTGCAGGGGTATCACATCCACACACACTTCCAGTCCCTAGGTATTTCCCCTGAGCTTGAGGAGTTGTTAAAAAGAGCAGTTGAGGGGGCAGCCAGCTCCGCTCTCAGTTCTCTCAAAACCCTTGAATGCACCCCATCTGGCCCCATGGCCTTGTCAACTTTCAAGTCCCTAAGCTCCCCTCAATATCTCTTCTTCCTGAAATGGACTCATATCCACTCCCTCCCCTGTGGTTTCTACTACCCTAGAGTTGCCCTTTTTCCATTTTGCTTCCTTCGTAAATGCCGAGCAGAAAAAACGATTGAGCAGTGCAGCCTCTTCCTGGTCCCCCACCACCCTTTCCCCTGCCTCGTTTTTCAGGCTGGGAATTCCTTTTTCCATTTTCCTCCTGTCTCCTATATACCGTAAAAAGGTCTTGTCTCCCTTCTTGACTGTCCTGGCAACGTTCTCTTCTATCCTAGCCTTTGCTAGCCTTACCGCTCTGCCTGCTTCCTTCTGTCTGACCTAGTATTCCTCCTAATCCTCCTCCCCCGTGTTGTTTCGAACTTCCGGAAGGCTGTCCTCTTAGCCCTGATGCTACTTTCCACCTCCTTGTTGAACCACAGTGGCTTCCTCTTTCTTCTATTTTTACACACCCGCCTCACACAGAGGTCTGTGGCGCTCACTATGGCCCCCTTTATTGTATCCCACCTGTCCTGCACCCCCCCCGGCTGCCCCATCCCTTCTAAAGCTTGTTTAACATATTACCTCATTTTCCTAAAATCTGCATATCTGAAGTCGAGAACCTTCACCTTAGACCTGTCGAGGGCATCTACTGTAAACCATACAGTGCAATGGTCACTGGTACCAAGGTTATCTCCTACCAATAAATTCCTTACCCTGTCCCTGTTTGTTAGTACCACATCTAACACTGCCTCCTCCCTAGTCGGTTCTTGGACCATCTGCCTAAGTAAGAAAACTTGAAGGGAGTCCAATATTGGCCTGCTTCTGGGCAATGCTGCCGACAAAGTGTCCCATGCCACGTCTAGCAGGTTGATATCCCCCATTAGCAGCACCTCCCCCTTTGCTGACATTCACAGAATTTCCTCCATCATCTGGTTGTTCACCTCTTCTTGCTGCCCCGGTGGCCTGTAGACCACCCCTGTGCGGACTACCTCACCCCTCTCCATGGTCAGCGAAATCCATAGTGCCTCCATGTCCCCCTACCTGCCCTGTAACTCTGTGGCCTGAATCCCTTCCCTCACGTAAAGCGCTACTCTCCCCTTCTTCCTACCTTTTCTCTCCTAAATAGCTTGTACCCTGATATGCTAATGTCCCAATCCTGCCCTGCATGACACCATGATTCCGTAATTCCCACTAGGTCTAAATCTGCTTCTGCCATGACAGCTGCCAGGTCTGGGATCTTATCTCCCAGGCTCCTAGCATTTGTGCACATTGCCCTCCATTCTCCAGCCACCCTTGTGTTCCCCCCATCCTAACATTTTTCATTGACTTAACCGTATCTCCTGTAGCCACCGTAGTACTTCTCATATTTGGGGGGGGTGGTGAGTGCTTCCCAAGTCAGTTGTCCTCTTCTTTGATTTCACCTGCAACTCCACCCTGAATTAGTTTAAATTGTAGCATTGTTTAACAAACTCCTTCAGTTTCCCCCTCAGCGCTTCTTTACCTTCCCTGTTGAGGGGGAGCCTATCTGGGTGAAACAGGCTTTCATCATGCCAGATGGTTCCCCATCCCCCCACCAGCCCAAAGCCCTTCTTATCACACTAACCAGATAGCCAGCTATTGAACAACGTAATCCTATGCTTCCTCTCTGTACTAGCTCTTGGAACAGGCAGTACTTCAGAAAATGCTACTGATCTAAAGTTTAGGTTATGACAGAACCTTGCCGAGGCTTCAAACCTAGCCTGCACCTCCATCAAGCTATGCCCTGCAAGGTCATTAGTTCCCAAATGAAAAACCAGGTGCATATTTTCATCTTGTAGCTTCCCCCTAGAGGGGATGTTGTGTATCACTTCAGCAGCTGTCATACCTGGCAAGCAACTGATCCAGACCTTGCTGCCCTTCCCTCCCCAGCCAATGCCCCTAATGGTGGAGTCCCCAACAATTTGAACCCTTCCTTCCACCTTTTTCAAGCTTGATCCACAACCTTCTTGCCCACCTGCCCCCTTCCCCTCTTTTCCTCCTTGCCACCAACCTCCCCCTAACCTGTTCCTCCCTCCCCTGGCTTGATCTTCCTCCTTGCTCCCAAATTCTGTCCTTTCCAGGTGCTAGAGCTTGGGTCCAGCCCTGTGACCCCACTATCACCAGACCCTGCTCTCCCTTCCTGTCCCCTCATTTCATTTTCTGCTGCCAAGCCCCTTGTCTGCTCCCTCCACTGCTGCCTTGCAGCAAGTTCCCTTACATGCCTCTGTTGCACCCTCTCCTGTCTAGGGGTTGCTGACTTCCTCTGCCCTCACCCCCTTTTCTTCTGAGACCCTTTCCTTCAGGTCCCTCGCTGCCTTGCCCTCTTGCTCTTTTCCTGCTTCTTTGTCTCTGTTCGATTTACCCCCCCCCCCACCTGCGGCACAGCTCTGACCACCAGTAATCCTCTTAGTTCTAGTAAACCCTGTCTCTGGGGTACCACTCTTCTTTCCCTTTTTGTCCCTGCTCTCCTGGGGCATCCTTTGCTGCCCATGGCTCCTGCCTGGCCACCACTGCTTTCCGGTGTGTTCTTTCCTGGTCACCCATTCTCCTGAGCCTTGCCCCATTCTGCCCGCATCTGATTTCTACTTCTGTCCTGGGTTGACTCTCTCCTAGTGCTGTCATTTTTACTGCCAGCTAACACCTCCCTTCCCTTTTCCAGGAGAAGGACCTCTGTTTTTCCCTTGCTTTCGGACTTGCCAGTTTCCCTACACTGAGTACTCTTCCCATCATCTTCTTTCCTCCCATCTTCACCCTGCACCTGAAGCTTATCAAACCAGTTTTTGTGCACTATTCCTTCCAGCTTCCCTACTTCCAAGGGGACACCCCCCCTAAGCTGCTCTGTGTATTTGCTCCATCTCCCTTTACCTTCCACCAACTACATCTCTCTCTTTTTCCTGAGGCTTCCCTGAGCTAGCTGTCATTCGTCCTGTTTCCATGCCACACCGTTTCCTGATGTTCCCAACCTCCTTTATACCATTACTTGTTGTCCCCATCCAACCCTTCCCTCTCCTCGTTCTCCTTGCTGAGTCCTTGTTCCCATGATCCCCAACTTTTTGTTCCTTGCCATCCTCCCATTCTCACTGACTACCTTCCATTTCCCCCAGCCACTTCGAATACCCCTGTTTCATTCATATGTTCCAATTTTCCTGCTCAGGCACCTTACTTGCTCCCTAAAGTTTGCCAAATGTTTGCATACCATGCAACCTCCTAATCTCCAAGCCATGCAGAGTACCATGGCCATCCCACACCCAGTACACCCCACCACCCTACCAAAAAAGAAGAGAGGCGTGTCCCCAAGTTTATAACATTCTCCTCACAGGCACAATCTATTGGAGATGTGGTGAGGTGTCATTAGCACCTGGAGCATACAGACCAGTTTCTGGATGATACCATGCCCTCCCTTACAGATAGTGTTTAGAAGAGGGGAGAATCAAAGTGATTTCCTTGTGTATTACCTTCTAAAACAACCCCCCAAACCCCATACCTCCCTACCCCCACTTCCAAAGGGGATGTTCATATGCAGCAGATGTGTATAGTGGTCCCACATGTATAAAACAAATACATTTATGACAGTTAACAGCAACAGAGATTTTTGGATTTTGAATTTCATTCACTGTGATAGCAGCAATGTTATCTATCCTGCAACATGTAACTCTTTCTATGTGGGCAAAACTACATGTAGATTCAAGGAGCGGGACGGGAAACATATCTGGCTAGCAGGAATTTGTTTCCAGATGGTAATTTATCTGCCCATGTCATGTCTAGTGGTCCAGGTACTAGGCATGAGTGGTCTTTTATGGGTACAGAAAAAGTTAATGGGCATTAGGAATGGTGATTGTAACAACAAAGTGTTACAGGAAGAAGCCATTTGGACATATAAATTTGGGGGTATGAAACATCCTGGACTAAACGAAGAATTCATGCTGGTTCCCTTTTTGAAATAATTGCATATACTGTAGTCTGTTGTTTCTTGATACTAGATTTTGGGATTTGATCTATGTATTGTTATTTTTGGGAGGGGTTTAATCTTTTTGAATGTTTTTTGGATGGTAGCTTTAACTATTTGGGGCAGACTACTACAGGGAGATGTGAATGAGAGATTTGTGTTGTATGTACTGTGACTGATAATGTTTATATTTTCTCACTTTTTATAGTATGATGTGATATCTGTGACCTTTACCCTCCCTCCACCTTGTCCTCATCTGTTTGGAATTTGATACACAATTGGAACCAATATTGACATGGTTTACTTTGAAGGCTGTCAAAAGGCGCTAATCTGGGTTTTAATACTAATGGATGCTACATATGAGTCTCAACCCATTGTATCCATTTTTGGACTCTTTCCTCCATATACTAGTACAGATTATTAAGGATTATCAACCATGTCTTTTTTATGTTTCGTCTACTAAGATAAACCTGTTCTAAAATTTAGTAGCACTTTATACTCACACTTTTTCATGTTTTAATATATTTATTTATCATGTGTCACTTAATGCACTTTATGGTTAAGGTTCGATGCGCCTCTTTCTTTGACATTGGTCTTGAGCACCACTATGAAGTCATTATCAGCAGGATACATAAAGAGTGTACTCATTCCTCTTCCATACTTTCGATAAAGAACTCTTCAGTGTGAAATGCCATTGGGCATTGTTTCTGCTTGGGAAGCCTACTAGTTCTTATGATTTCTGCACTTTTCATTTTGCATGGTACTGTAACAAAATAAAAATCTTTTTTCACTACCGGTTTTATCGACTTAATTATTTAAGCAAGTGACTGTGGTTAGGGTGTGTGCAATGTTTTTTGTCTGTCAGTAGTGTTGTGGACATTTGCACCACTACCCAGGGCACACTCTAATCAGTGCTGATGAGCTTGGATTAGAACCAAGATATACTGGTAATTATAATTTCAATGGGCCTATGCTTGTACAACTGTGATAACTGTTTGGCCATTCACACTCTCTATTCCATGGGGAATTACCATCCTGTAGGGGTACTGAAGGCAAGGAACCCTCAAAGAGGGTTCCACTCCTGCACGTACTGTGGGATAGGTTCCCTTGGCTAAAGGTACCTTAGGAAGGAGCCCTCCCGAGGAAAGAGGCATGCCACTGGAGAAGGAGGGGAGGATGGTGGGGCAGAGAAAAAGTGCTTCAGAAGGAGGCTGGGAGGAACTGCTTATATAGCTCAGGAAGGGAGTGTGCCTGGTTGCTCATCCCATTGAACTACAGACATAGCCTTTCAATTCAATGTGTCTATGCAATCAGAGTAGTGTTATGCTTGTGCAACTGTGATAACTGTTTGGCCATTCATGTGCTCTATTCCATGGGGAATTACCACCCTGTAGGGGTACCAAAGGCAAGGAACCCTTGAAGAGGGTTTCACCCCTAGAGGTGCTGTGGGAAAGATT
Organism: Neoceratodus forsteri; assembly: GCA_016271365.2. Taxonomy (NCBI): domain Eukaryota; kingdom Metazoa; phylum Chordata; order Ceratodontiformes; family Ceratodontidae; genus Neoceratodus; species Neoceratodus forsteri. Next base: position 455,372,400 of record CM057453.1, on the reverse strand, counting down.
CCCCTGGCTAGAGGTACCTTAGGAAGGACTGAGCAGTAAACATTGGCTATGAGGTAGAGAAGCAGATTGACAGTAACGAGACAGCTTGATGAAACACAAATGAGATGCACAGGTTGTCAGGATTGCACTGATAAAACAGATTGCACTGATGACATCTGGGGCTTCCTAAGGAGAGAAGAAATGATGAGTAGGGCCACCATCCATCTCCATCCAACAGTGGAAACCTACCTAAGGAAATTAGGGAATATACTGTAAACAACTAATTACATATTATGACTTTTGACACAGAGGAGAGGAAAAAAGCCCTCTTAAAAGGAGGAAACCTCTGGGGATCCAAGGCCTAGGTTGCCTTCCCTCCAGGCTAGGGGTAATTTATTTAGTGACAGCTCTGCTGCTGCAATTTAGAAACCCAATCAAAGGGGAGGAAATATTCCAATTTGATGGAACGCCCCCAAGATCCCTATAATGGGAACACCGTGAAGGGTTGAGAGAGGCCTCTGTAACAATGGGTACTTTGAGTGAGAGTGGACCCCCAAAGTGGGAAGAGGAGAGCAACGACCGCTGAGGCACTCAGCCGACCTTCTGACTAAAACAAACCAGTTGAACCAGAGGTGGTCATAGGGAGAATAGGTTTTGAAGGTGACACGGTGATGCCATGGCCAAGGAGTGCTCTTGGGTTGTAAGGGCTCCACCCCTCGACAGCTGAAGTCTTAAATTCTGCATCAAGAGGTGTGCCGTATGACTGCACGCTAAAACTCTGAGGACAATCCTACTATGGGCCAGATAAGAAGGACCCCGTCCCAAGGTTCACATGCTCAAGATATGAACTTCATGAGTGAAGAATGAGACCATCAGCTTACAGGGCAGCTCTGAGCCAGAAAAGGTAATGGACATGGTTGGCATGCCTCTAATATATGAATGAGAGCATGAATCAGTTTGAGTGCCAGATAGGAGGAGGCCAGGTGAAGCCAGTGGCTGTAGGTTAGGTAGCAGAGTATTGATGAGGAGGCCAGGTGAAGCCAGCAGCTGTATATATTGATGAGGAGGCAGGCCTTGAAAGGTTGCGAGTGAACTCGCAACCACAAGACTGAAAAGTTGCGAGCAAAATCTGCAACCATAAAAACTACCAAGATGGGCCCTGGGTGAGGTAGGAGGCTGCAGTGGAAGTCAGTGTTTGGTGGTTTGATAGTAGTAGCGATCAACAGAAAACAAGCCAACCAATTCCATTACTGAAGCCAAACTGATGGCGACATAGAAGGTAGGTGTCTAGACAGTGAGAGGTTGTGATGCCAGTGATTGAGTCAATGAGGTTTAGCATAAATTACTCAATGAGGTTTAGCAGATAGGAGATATGTAGCAGGATTTGCATCAGCAAAAAAATGGGCAGCAGCATAGGTAAGCATGATGCATCACATATAAGGTAAGCTGAATTACGTATATGTTTGGTCAACAAGTTCCATAAAGGAACAAATCATAGTTTACATAAAAGCATTTGATGATATGGTTTCAGCATGAATAGTGAATTGATATGATTGCATGAAGAGTGAATTGATATGATTGGCATGAATACCTAAAATGGCGTTATGGTGGAGACAGGTTATTCCAGTAAGGAGCATGTAGTGCAGTAATGGAATGGAATGAACATCTGAAGGCCATGTAGGCTATGAGGTTAATGATTTGTGCATTGATAACTGAAAACCATTTAGGTAAGAAAGCAGGGCAAAATCATATAGCTTATATAAAGCATGCTCCTGTCACTCAGAGTCAAGATGCCCCACCGTGACATCAGAGTTCCCCACCATGGGAATAACAGGAAGCCACAGCTGAGCGCCATGAGACCAAACAGCACTGTTATGTTGATGGTGTAGGAACCCTCAAAATAGAGGTGCTTTTACAGGCAAGGTCCTAGTTAAGGACACAGTCAAATGATAACAAGCCGCTGAGGTGGTAGAGCAACAATAAACTGCAGCAGAGCTACAGAACAGGAATGACAGCTAGCTTGCAGAGTGAGCCTAGACCAGGTGCAAACAATTTAGCTGAAAGCACAGGAGACAGTACAGAAACAGCAATGTGATCTGAAGTAGACAAGAACAATTGCAGGAAAACTGAGGATTGTTAGGCAGGAAAGCAGTAGGCTGAGCTGAAGCATACAGAAAACAATGAAGTGAACCAAAGGCTTGCAAAATCTGGTGAGTAAATGGAGCCTGAGAGCACAGGCATAGGGCAGCTTAAGGTAAGGGAACAACAATATGTAACCTGAAGCACAAATAATCACTGTATACACAGGGTGCTAGGAAACTAGAAAGCCCAAAAGAAACAAACAAAGAAGACACAAGTACAGAAACAGGAAGGAAACAAGACACAAGGAAGCACTTAGCAGCTGGAGGCAAGCAATACAAACTAAAGCAGGAGAACACAAAAAACAGAAGTCCAGCACAAACCAAACAGAGCCCAGAGCACAGCAATGCTGGGGGGGGGGGGCAAAGCCCTGGCAGGCCCCAAGGGAGAAGATAGACCAACAGAGTCTCCAGCCAGCAAAGAAAAAGTGCTTCAGAAGGAGGCTGGGAGGAACTGCTTATATCGCTAAGGAAGGGGGAGTGGCTGGTTGCTCACCCCATTGAACTACAGGCATAGCCTTTCAAAAGAAAGCAAGTCTTGGACCAAAGTGATGTTTTTTCTGAAGTGCATATTTATGTTTCATCTGCCATAAACTTTTTTCTGCTCCAATGTTTCAAGACTATACAAAGTCTCTTTATCAGGGATTTGGCTTGGTTTATCAACAGTTTATGCACTTTTTACTTGCAGCTTTTCTCTTTCATATTCAATTATTTCAAATAATCTTACTGAAAGCAGTTTGTTACTTCTTCAAACTGTTTTCTTTTTGAAAGCCTCATTTGTTAAACGTTTTCATTTCAGTTGCAAACTGTTTTTCTGTTTTGTTAAAGTTCTGTTGCAAAAGAACGCTCGCTCCCTGGTGTGCTTCCGAATTCCATTGCAGCTCAGCAAGCAAAACTTGCAAGAATTGTTGATAAACCAAGCCACATCCCTTATGAAGAGATTTTGTATAGTCTCAAAACATTGGAGCAGAAAAAAAAAAAGAATTCATGGCAGATAAAAAATAAATATGCAAGTCTGAAAAAACATCACTTTGGTCCAAGATCTGTTCTTATCATAATTATTCATGTCTGCAGTGTTTTTGGACCATTTTGAAAAAAAACAGCAAAAAGGAAAACGGGATTTCCTGGATTTCTAGTTTTCTTCTGAAGAAAATATACTGAACAAGAGCCCTTTTAAGCACAGAGGAGCCCTGCTGGCATGTTGGGTGTTGCTGGCTTCCTATTGTTGGAAGTACTGTACGTGAGATGAAAAAAAACAATGACACGATACCCATGTTCTCCCTCACTTCTGAGAGCCTTGACACTTACTGTCTCTGGGGGGCTTCACCAGTACATTTACCCTCACTCCCTCAGCCCTCATTTCCACATCTTTAGGCCTCACCCCAACCCTTTCAACCCCACTCACAGACACACACAACACATCTACACACACACACACACACACGCTACATCCATATGTACAGTGGTAGCTATTATAATCTTCCTATTTACCACAGAATATTTACCACATTAAAGTACTGCAATACAGCACTTCCCCCTTATAGCCATATCATGTAAGGTACCACATAAGCTGAAGTGCTGACTTATTGTACCTAGTCAGCATAATAAGCTAACACTTTAGCTAATGTGGTGCTTTGAATAAAACTGCCATAATGGTGGATGAGCTGTACTGCAGTACTTTAATGTGGTAAACATTTCTGTGGTAAAGCAGAAGATGAGGATGGCTATCATTTAGAGGTGGGCAAGCCATGGCAGGCTCGAGCCTGGCTCAAACTTAGTGCCTGGCTCGACTCGGCTCAACCACTATAAGTAATTGAGAGCCAATGTCAAGCCAAGCCAGTTATGGTCAAAGTAAGAATTTTTGTCAGCTTGAGCAGTTAGTTTAGTGTCGGAAATGTGCAACTGCTGTGTAGAGAACAGTCTGCAGTAGCCAGAGCTCGTGTTTTGGCTTGTAGAGTCAAACAAGACCCCTAGCTCGGCTTTAAGTGAAAAATTCCTGGCTGCTCACAGTCGATTGCTTAGAATTCTTGCTTTTGCTGGTAAAACTTAACACAGTCCTTCTTTGCAAAGTGATTACACTGCTACACACAGATTCAGCTGACTTTTGGCAAAACCACTTAGTTTAGGCAATTATTTCTGTTGGTACTCACTGTTATCAGCAGCTGTTTGCTGCGATGGAAAACGGCCTGCAGCCAGTCTTGGAGGCCTCTGGAAGGAAGCGGGTTGGCAGTCCTGCGGATTGTCCCTCTGAACACCACACTCACAGTCCAGTCGATCGAGATGCGGGTTGAGCCCGAATTCAAACAGAAAAGTCAGTTTTTAAACTTTTTACAGTGCTTTCAGTCACCACGATGCTCCTCCTGGTAAGCCAGTTCACATACTCCACTCGCTCTCCCTCTCAAATGCTGTGCAGTCGCTCTAGAGCTGGCTTGGGGGTGGAACTGATTGCAATCTCACCAATCACTCGACGCCATGCAAATGAGCCTCTTTTCCTCTTGTGCTCTTCTCCTCAGAGCTATCATCGAGCAGGCAAATTTAAACTGCAAAACCACACTTTTTTTTTCTCTTCAACGACTCCTCGGCGGGAGCCTATTTCAACCATTTTTCATGGCCATTAAGCACAATAAGTCTCTCAGTTCACAATAAAGCATTTCCAACATTTAGGGCACAATTTTCCTTTTGCTACCCACAGTTTTGCACACTTTTCTTTGTCATAAACACTTTTAAAAGCTGGCAAATGCGGTAATTTGATGCAGGACAAGGGCATACACTCTCAGGCTTTACTGCTCCTTGGTAAACAGTTGGCATTTTAATAGCAGCACATGGATAACAGCACACAGTGGCACATTGGTTAACATTGCTTCAGCTGTTTTGGGCTACCCACTGCCAGATAACCAAAACTCTAGCCTTTGTCTGAGCGACCTTTCTTACATTCACATTCCTCCCTAAATTCCAAACCCAAATCCTCAGCGGTGCCTCCATTTTTGTAACCCCCACCCAGGTATGCCATTTCTATCTGACAGCAGTACCAGGTGGGCTGGGTTCGGGGAGGAATATGTCACGCAACACATTGGCTAGGTTTGGCTACTCTGCAACCGGGGCACCCAAGTAACTCCGGACAAAGGAAACAATAACTGTAATGTCCAATACCAGAAGTGGGATTCTAAAGTGTGGTTTTTATTCACATCCAACAGAATAAACAAAGCATAGATGGACCCCCGCGGGGCTACACTCCTGGTAATGCATATTTATGGAGATCAGAACGCATCCTCATCACTTTAGCCCTTAGGCTCTGAAACACACTGGGCACACAGCCTGAACTTGTACGCTGCTCTGGGTTTTTCCCTGGCTTGGCTCCCTTGCCAGCCACTTGAACACTTTCCATATAGCATGGAAACATTTACTGGTGGCTCCCTAAACCACCTATGAGCACTTCTGCTCCATAAGGGAATCTTCCTCATTAATCCCACATCTGGGTACTTTCCTCAGGCACTGGTCAAGTACCTGAGAGAAAGCAACAGGTGTCCCAGAGCAAATCCGTAGAGGTGAATTTGGTTACTACTGATGGGAGGTCTCTCACCTCTTGCTCCCATAATTTATACCCAGGCATTTCTCTGGACTGTAACACCTCATCCTTTAAACACACTTTGCTGTGTAGATTCTTATTAAATGTATTTCACATTCAATCTACTGTCTTTACTTCCCATTTGTGCTGGACTTGAACATACTTAAAATAAGTAGCTGTGTCCATTACTCTAGACCCCCCACAGAGTTAAGCAGTTGAATCCCCGCATCTTCCAAACTGTACTTGGCTGTCTTTTCCTGACCCCACAGTAACAGTCCCATTAGTTTCATCTTGATGCAGGTGAAAACACATGACCCTTTAGCAGAGCGAACTCACCCTTTGGTTGCAGGTGCCCCACAGACGTTTCCTCCTCAAGGAACCCTCTTCCAGAGCTTCTGGTGCCTCAGCATGAACTTAAACCAGGCAGCTTCTTTTCCATAGCCAGACCAAGGGGGTTTGTCCCATGACTGGGACGTAAACATACCAGGATACACTATCTACAGGAGGGACAGGGAGGGTAAAAGAGGAGGAGGAGTAGCTCTTTACATAAGGGAAGGAATAAAAGCAACAGAACAAAAGGGTAAACAGGGAGGAGAAGAAGCACTGTGGGTAAATTTGGAGACAGGCAATGGCACCACAATCCGCACAGGGGTTGTATACAGACCCCCTTCTCAGGGGGAGGAAATGGACAAGGAAATGATAGAAAGTATACTTAGAATGGCAGAAAAAGGGGAGATATTGCTGATGGGTGATCTGAATATGCCAGATGTTAACTGGAGTGCAGTTGCAGCTGCCACTTCGAAGAGTGCAGTTATTCTAGATGCCCTACAGGGGGCATGCCTTAGACAACTAGTGCTGGAGCCCACTCGAGAGGGAGCAATATTAGACTTGATTCTCTCAAATGGAGATGGAGAGAGGATCACAGATGTAGAAGTGGGTAGCCATCTGGGAACTAGCGACCATCGAACAGTATGGTTCACAATAAACACAGCAATAGAGTCAAGCCATACAAAGACAAAAGTACTGGACTTTAGGAGGGCTGACTTTGCCAAAATGGGTGAGTGCCTAAGGAATGCACTAGCAAATGGGCAGGAAGGAGGGGTGGAAGAACAATGGGGAATAATAAAAACTGCCATCACAGAGGTAACAAGCCTTTGTGTGAAGCAAATAAACAAAACAAAATGATGTAAGAAACCACTATGGTTGTCAAAGGAAGTGGCAGTGAAGGTTCAAGAGAAAAAGAAAGCATTCAGGAAGTACAAGGAATCGCATGAAGGAGCAGGACAGAGAACTGTATCAGTTAAAGCAAAGGAGGCTGGGAAGGCAGTCAGAACAGCAAAGGCCCAAACTGAGGAAAAGATAGCTAACTCAGTTAAGAAGGGATAAAACCTTTTATAGGTACATCAGGGGCGAAGGAAGACCAAGGGAGGGATAGTGAGGCTTAATAAAGGGGAGGGAGGGTGGGCAGAGGAGACTGTGAAAAGGCAGAGATACTAAACAAATATTTTGCTCAGTATTTACAAATGAAGAGGGAGGTACATAAAACAAACAGTAGAAACACTCTGGATACAGAAGTTGATACCAACCCATTTACAGAAGAAAGGGTTCTGAAAGAACTCTTAAAACTGAAGGTGGACAAAGCAATGGGGCCTGATGGATTCATCCCAGAATTCTAAAAGAACTAAGGGTAGAACTAGTGATACCACTGACTACCCTTTTTAACAAATCATGGGAGGATGGGGTGGTACCCGAGGACTGGAGGAGGGCAGATGTGATTCCCCTTCACAAAAGTGGGAGCAAGGCAGAAGCAGGAAACTACAGACCTGTTAGTTTAACCTCAGTGATAGGGAAAATGATGGAATCACTTCTGAAGGAAAGAATTGTCGAGTATCTAGAGGCCAGAGGGGCACAGGACCCTAAGCAGCATGGATTCACAGCGGGAAGGTCATGCCAGACAAATCTGATAGATTTCTTTGACTGGGTGACCAAAGTAGTAGATCAGGGAGGGGCTGTGGACATGGCCTACCTAGACTTTAGCAAGGCATTTGACACAGTCCCACCAAAGATTAATATACAAGTTAGCCAGCCTGGGAGTGGGTCCCAAGATGACAGCCTGGGTAAAAATTGGCTGGAGAATAGGACACAGAGGTAATAGTAAATGGAGTCCACTCAGAAGAAAGGAGGGTTATTAGTGGGATACCGCAGGAGGTTCAGTATTAGGACGGTCCTCTTCAATGTCTTTATAGCGACATTGCAGAAGGACTGGAAGGAAAATATGTCTCTTTGCAGATGACACAAAGATCTGCAACAGAGTTGATGCACAGGTGGGGTGGAAAGGATGAGAAGGGACTTGGCAAGGTTAGAGGAATGGTCAAATGTATGGCAGCTTAGATTTAATGCTAAGAAGTGCAAGATAATGCACCTGGGAAACAAAAACCCAGGGAAGTGTACACAATGAGGGAGACACTAACAACAACAAAAATGGAAAGGGACCTGGGGGTAGTCATATCAGATGACCTAAAGGTGGGAAAGCAATGTGAGAGGGCAGCAAGGAGGGCTGGGGGATACTGGGATGCATAGGGAGGGCATCACCAGTAGAAAACGGAGAGTTATTATCCCTTTGTACAGACAGCTGGTGAGACCCTTCTGGAGTACTGTGTGCAGTTCTGGAGACCCAATCTCCATAAAGACATAGGCGGGATGGAAGCTGTCCAGAGGAGGGCAACTAAAATGGTGCAGGGTCTGCACGGAAGACATATGGAGAGAGAGACTAAAGGAGCTTAATATGTAGCCTCGAGGAAAGGGGGACATGATAGAAGCGTTCAAGTACCTCAAGGGAATCAACAAAGTCCAAGAGGGTAGCATCTTTCAAAAAGAGGTGTGCAAGAACAAGAGGGCACAATTTGAAGATGGGGAGGGCTCAGAGGTAATTTAAGGAAGTATTTTTCACAGAGAGGGTTGTGGATGCATGGAACGGCCTTCCGGAGGGGGTTGTGGAGTCAAAATCAGTGGTGGAATTCAAGCATGCATGGGACAGTCATAAGGCAATTCTAGGGAGTGGGGGTAGGAAGAAGTAGGCTGCTGGTTAACTAGGATCTGCATCTTATCCAGTAGGTAGGGAAATGGGCAGACTGGGTGGGCCAAGCGGTCCTTATCTGCCGTCAAATTCTATGTTTCTATGTTTCTATGAAGCAGGCTGTTACCTTCCCCCTATCCCCGCAGGGATGGGGCACTGAACCATTGAAAGCAGTCTCCACCACTTCAATATGCTCTTCCTGTGTTCCTCTTCAGGTGAGAGCACACACCTAAACAACAAAGTAACTCTTTGACAGAGCTTAGAGCTCTGAGGGCCTGCTTACAGCAGAGCACCTCTTTCAGACTGCCACTCACTCTACTGAACTCTACAGACTCCCTTCAAATTCCCCAACATTCTACTCTAACCTCCAACTGCAACATTCCAGTGTGGCTTATGCAGCTGTGACAGTTCTAAATGATGTTATCCCTCAGTCTCAGCTGAGACTGAGAACAGAGTGAGACAGTGTGAAATCCATTTATCTGGAGTTTCAACAAGCTGCCTTTCCTGCCTACCACTAGGTCTTACTGGGATTCTAGTAACCCTGGGTAACAGGGGGCTTACAAATAGTATTAGTGTGATTAACGCAGCATAGGGCTGGTGGGAGCCAGAAGAGGAAGGGGGCAAGCTATCACAGGCAAGTTAAACCCAGGAGTGCTGTGATGCATTCTTTCTCACTCGTACTCACACTCTAATCTCTCTTCTTCTCCCCTAACTCTGGTAAGGTTTTCTGCCATTGGCCAATACATCCCTCACCCATACTGCCTGTCACAACAAAATGTTCAACCTCAAACCCGCTACCACAGACCACACATTAGATTTTTCTTCTGTTTTATGCAGTTCAGGAGTGATCTCAACATGAGGATGACACTGTGCCTGATGCTGCTGAGGCTGCAGGAACACCTGTGCAGCCCTGTCCCCCAAACCCATAACTTACCTTCTTCTGGTCTTTCTCCTGGCCTGCTTCCCAGCATGTATGTATTGGCACATTGCTCTGTGCCACTGTACAATGATACTTGCACAAGCCAAGCAAGTAGTCTTACACTCAGGCCAGAGTGCTTGAAAAACAAGGGGTAAGGAGACAGGCAGCATCGAGAAACCCAAAGGAAATAAGAAAAGATTTTGTTCAGTGCAGGCCCAATAGGTGAACATGGAACATGCCATCTGTGATGGCGGCTCAGTGTGTGCCTAATTAGGACTATGGTAACATGCTACCCATAGCAGCTGTTCAAAAACAGTAAGGAGGGAAAAAAGATAGATGTATATACAATACAAAAGAGAAAAACAGAATTAAACTGCTGCATATTACTGTTCTCTGCCTCAAGCTTTTGCTCAAGCAATGATTCTTTCTAATGGCCCAGGTCAGTTCAGCTCAGCTCACACTCTCAGTGTACAGTGGCTGTAAAGATGGCCTCTTTAGTGGCCAGTGAGTAAGAATGCAGTTTTCGGGCATGTACACTCAGTTGGTGGAAGCACAAACAGTACCACAGAAGTTTACCACTTGCTTCTAGTCCTGACACCAAAGTTTGCATGAGGTTCCCTCCAAATCTGGAGGAAAGTTGAAGATTATAGTGTCTGAAGGGTTGTCTGTGCCAGTGGTGCACAAAACAGCTCAACCATGTTTAAACTGCGCCCCCCAACACCACCATCAACAGCAGCAGCACCAGAAGGCTGTTTGTAAATCGATGTGCAAATTACGATGCTGCTCAATTAAAATAAATAGTGACTACTTTTTGTGAAAGCACATTCGCAAGATGTTCCACCATAATCCTGGGGTGAATCCCATCTGCCCCTTGGGATTTGCCTGACTTGCTTATTGCCAGGTATTCAGCTACTATGTCAGGCATGATGGTTACCCCTTGATGTCATCGGTCCACCTAATGAACATCCTTGCCTCTTTTGGGTCTTTTTATGACCACAGAAGCAAAATATTCTTTCAGCACCTCAGCCATTGCCCCTGGTACATGCACAGTTGCATCCCCCTTTCCTTGTTTTCTGTGGCCCAGTCCCTTCTCATCTTCCCCTTTCCATTGATGGAAGAAGGCTTTGGTGTTATCTGCAGCTTCTACTGCTATCCTGGTTTCCAGACACTCTTCAGCTTTCTTAATTCTATTTTTTCAGTACCTCAGTGCTGCTTTGTACTCCTCTTTTGCCTGGTGGCAGTCTGTCTCATTCCACAGGTCTAGACCCTTATTTTGTATTGGATTAATTGACTTGTGTTCCTGTAGAGCAAGAGGGGCAAGTCTTGTTTCTTTTCCCCTTATTGCTTACAGTGATACAGACCTCCGTTAGGTGTGTTTGTGTGTCTCTCCCAGTGTCCTGAACTCCAGTCTTCCACCCATCCCTCAGAGTCCCTCCCAGTTTACAGCCTTCCTCCCTGTTCCACCGTGGTATCCCCAGTTGCCAGTCTAAACTGACAACATGCCTTTCTGCTCCCAGGGATTACAGATGTGGCACTATCTGCCCTCTACAGATAGGACAGTGTACATCATAAAGCACTGGCAGCAGACCAATTCTGCTGCCATTCTTCCTGGTGTAGTTATTATAGTTATTTAATTAATGGGTCTCGTTTTTTCCCATTGAAAAAGCCATGTATTAAATGCCATAATACACATATGTGTATTACGGCATATTTTTACTACACAGCATCTTTCAATGGAAAAATACATGAGCCATACTGTGGCTTGCAACACCACCAAAGCACTTTCCCTCATCAACTTTCTTCCACAAAATCACTAACCTCAGGAGCCGGTAAACCAGGACAGATTTTTCACTCATACTTTCAGCGGTTCTTTTTAAAATACTTTGCGACTCTTGTCTGCATCGCGCCAGCTGAGAGAGGATTGTCGAGACCAGCAAGGCCCCCAAGTAATCTTTCCTACTGCCTCTCTTCAGCACCATCACTAGCCAACATCTCTTCCCTCCTTCTCTAACTTCACCCCAGGCTGGGATGGTGAGTAGGTGGTAGCACCACTAGCCAGGTGCTGACCGCCTAAATTGAAAGAAATAAAACTTTATTTCTGAGCCACAGAGCACATTCAGGGGCAGACAGGAGTCAGTGAAAAAATTCGACCCCTTAAATTAAACAAAATAAAATATGGGGTGCAGTGTGTTAACTCAAATTTAACACAAACTCTCATTGTTGGATGGCAATCATAAACCCCGAGTTATGTGCCATCCAACAACTTGGGTGTGTGTTAAATTCTTGTAACACACTGCACCCCATACTTTATCTTATATTTAATTACATAGAGAATAATGAATGGGTAGCTGGTTATAATGAGGATTTTACACACCTCGAGAGGTGGGATGCCACATAAACCCCGAGAGCGAAGCTGGAGGGGTTTATTGAGGCATCCCCAAGAGTGAAGCTCAAGGGGTTTATTAAGGCATCCCATCCCATGGGTGTGTGTAAAATCCTAGTTTTAACTGGCTACCCATGTTTTATTTCGTATAATTTCTGGTTTCTATTTTTTTGCCTGTGCAACTTACAGTTTTACTTAGAAAAGAGAATGTCATTATAACCAGTTGGTTATAACGACAGAATTATAACCAGCTTTTCCTATGTTGAAAAATAGAAACCAGTTATTATATACAGAATAATGTATGGGTTACAGTGTGTAGCGTGTGTTTTACACACCTGAAGTGTGTGATACCACATAAACCATGAGACCAAAGATTGAGTGGTTGATACTGGTATCACACACTGAGGGTGTGTAAAATTAAACAAGTAACCACACTGTTACCATGTTTTATTTTACATATAATTATCAATTTAACTCAAACTCTGTCAGCATTCACAGAATAGAGAAAAACTCAATAATTGATTTCCTGAACTACGCTACATGAATACCACCAGAAAACAGTACCGTAAGTACAATTGTTTTCACTGTGAGGTGTTTTGAAGTGCATTTTCACATGAATTTGGAGCTAGTAGTTGCTGTTTATAGTTTACACACAGCTGACATGGTTTATGTGGATTTTGTGGTGGTGGACTGTGACGTTAATCGTGAGAACGATTTTCTGTTACACCTACTCACATGTAATGGGGAGGGGTGTAACAAAAAAAGCAGGTACTGGTTTTTGGTTGTAATATATCCCTAACCAGTAATTATATACATTTAACTAACATGTACAGCTATAAAATATGATTTTTAACAAATATACATAAAACTATCAAATAACTAAAAATGAAATTAAATACTTAGCTTTCTAACAGAGGCTGAAATCTCTTCACCAGTGTGAACAACTAGTTGCTATGGATAAAATGTCATTAAAGTTCCAAACTGGTTGCCTGGCAGGTTCACTTGTGTATAAGCAGAGGCGTGCACACTGAGAGCAAACAAATGTTGCAGCCATCCTGGCAGCCAACTTCCTAGAAAATTAAACAGGTCCAGGTAACCTACTCCTCATGGTACACCTGAAAAAGAAGCTGTCACAACTCAGCATACCTTTTTCTGGTCAATAATTTCAGATAAATAAAAAAATATACATAAGAAACAGCTCACTTTTAGATGCATCCTGGGGAAGGGTACAAGGAAGCACCAAAACAATTAGAAAAAACAAGTGAGCAATAAAATGGGTGTATGTCCTCTGTCAAGGACTGGCACAAGTCCTCAGCATCTTTGAAATGCTTTTTTTACCAGAGTCTTCAGAGTCCACCTCTTCCTCATCTCTGAGGTAGGTCGACCAGGGTTCTTTGGGTTTCAAGTGCCTACAGCTATGGGAATTGAAAAGTGTCCAGGGCACTTAGGGACAATTGATTGGGATGGTTCAAAATGCATAGGGCCCTATATATATATATATTTGAAGGTTGAAGTTAGAGCCATTAGTCCATTCTGCTAGTGCAACTGTAGTTGATGCACAAAAGGTGGTATAGTCATACGAGTGTAAAAAACACTTAATGCACAAAGCATATGCAAATGTGTCCCCAGAGAACAGCATAAACCAAGGCATTAACAGGGTTGCGTATTCACAAAGCACTGTTCCCTGCTGGCCAATGAAGGATATGATACTGGATAGTGAATAACAGCCCAAGAGCAAAGTATCAGTTAGTGTGCCCCAAACATATTATTGCTGTTGTGCAAATGTGCTATACTGGAATTTCCTCAAATGAATGAGTCCGTTCCCCATTCAAGTCACTAAGGGTCATCAATAGTTCATTATGTAACCATTTCACTCTCATTAACTGGACGTTGCTGTTTGGATTGCAGGGAGGCTGGGCCAGAGCCCAATGTTAACAGATGGCTATTGGAACTGCATAAGGAGCAGCACTGCATCACAAGTAGTTTTGTTCTGTGATCAAAGTGCAGTTCATGCCTTTCAATCATTTTTGTTTGTCAGTACATATCGTATGACTAGGGTTTGTGATACCATATCCCATGACATGTGCACCTCAGAACATGCAAAATATTTTTCCAACCCCTATTCACACAAACATCCTGCTTTCAGTAAGGACTATCAAATGGCAATTTATGTCATTGCTTTTCCATGCATTCTGAGACGCAGAAGTCACATTTAGGCTGTTTGAAAGTGCCTTTCTTACTGTTTGCTAAGTTAAAACATGCATTTCAAAAACAAGGTAATTAGCACAGCATAAAACTCTCTTTGACTGCCTTCACAGTGCCTTGAATATAGCTTAACTCATTACTTCCTGATGACGCCATATGGTGTCATAAAAAACATACCTCTTTTTCCTGATGACGCCATATGGTGCCCTAAATTATGTGCTGTATTGCCTGATGACACCAATTGGCGTCCATGTTTTTCTCTTGGTGCAGCTCGAGCATTTGTTTACATTTGATGAACTGAGTTGTACCAGCCAATAGGGGACATCATAGTCTTATTAATTTTACTTAATACAATATGCATTCCCATTGACTATTTTGGAGAAAACACGCCTTAAATAAATACATAAATATATTTACTATTTTTTGCAAGTGCTATGAAAAATGTTTATTATGCTTGTTCTGCCATTAGTTTGTCTTGTAACAACAAATCATCTTGTTTTAGTGTAACATGTTAAGCTGATCAGGTTGACACTATAATTAATTTCATAACTTACATTTTTTGTATTCGAGCAATCCGATTGGCTGTCACCACATTTGGTGTATTTTTTTTTATGTCTTTGGGGTATTTTTCCACAATAACATGTTGTCACTGATATCATGATTGTTATAACTATTAGTCCATTTATACCACTAAGTGAGCTGAATATTTCTGTATTTAAAAATCGAGCTCTGTGATTGGTTGGAGTTTCTGACATCATCAGTTATGAATTTAATTGGTATAAAGGGATTGTCTTAGATGCAGGCACCATCCCCCTGATGAAGCCTTAATTGTTGAAGCACCAAGGAACCTGCACGCAGATCTTTTGTTGTGCCTTCCACTATTCTATTTAATGTTTGTGCCTGAAATGTTGGAATAAATCCTTATTTAGCATTCAAGTAAGGACTCTGGTATTTTTTTACAACCGTCACTGGAGGGAAAAGTGGCTCTCTGGGCTCTGGAGTGTACAGTGATTTTGTTTTTGATGTTTCAGTTACGGCTCGCAGCCCTCATCTGCACCTGGGCCGCCCTAGCTCTGTAGTGCGTCACCATTTGGTCATATTGATCCTCACTTTTGCCCTGCTTCCTCTATGCTTATTGTACACATCACTATTTCCATTAACCAGTCAGAGCGCACACTGGTGCAGGAAGAGCATGGTGACCGGAAACTTAGTTTCAAGGTGGAGGCACTGCTCTCATCCTAAAATACTCACTTCATTTTGGTGCCAAAACCTTGATTTGTGATCTGTATTTACTTTACTTGTTTTTATTTTTATTTATGACAAACGTTTTCATAGTTATCACTTTGTTCATTTTGGGATAATTTCTGGTCATCCTGTGTGATCACATCTTATGGATCCGGCTGGCATTCCTGATGGGAGAGAGTGTTTCTGGTGCATGTACTAGATGAGTTCACATGAATTCAGCACCTTTTGTTGTTTTTCAAAGAGTTTATGTTCGGATTATGGCTATGTTAAAATCTATGTGGCATGTTGCTCCCTGCATTATGGATGATAAGCAGGCTAGGGTCAGTAGCATGCTTGTCTCATGCTCTGCACTTGAGTTTTCTCCCTAATACGCGGTTGCTGATTGTTTAAAATGAAAAAATAATGGTGTTGCCTTCAACTTATCTGGCATCAGTCCAGCACCAATCTCTGATGCTCTGTAAAGGTCAAATCAGTTTTGAATCCCTCCTCAGTCACTGGTGTTGTCCATTGACTCGTACGACGTCAGTCCAGACCTTACCTCTGATGCACTGTAAAGTGCTCTTCAGGTTAAAATCCCTCCACAGCCACTGATAAGATCTAGCTCCTTACCATGCATCAGTCGAGCCCCAAACTGTAGTCAACAGTGAAGTGCATTTCAGGTTCAGATCCCTCCACAGCTAGTGGTGTTGTCCATCGACTTACCATGTATCAGTCCAGACCAATCCCATAATACACTGTGAAGTGCATTTCATGTTCAAAACCCTCCACATCCACTGGTGTAGTCCATCAATTCATATGACATCAATTCAGCCCCAATCTCCGATGCACTGTAAAGTATTCTTCAGGTTCAAATCCCTCCACAGCCACTTGTAAGATCTATCTCCTTATCATGCATCAGTCAAGCCCCAGACTGTAGTGAACAGTGAAGTGCATTTCAGGTTCAGATCCCTCCACAGCCAATGGTGTTGTCCATTGACTTATCTGGTGTCAGACCTGCCCCAACGTCTACTGCACTGTAAAGTGCTGTTCAGGTTCAAATCCCACCAGAGTCACTGATGTAGTCCATCTGTTCATCAGTCTTCAGTCCAGCCTTTATCTCTGACACTCTGTGATATGCCTTACTGGTATGGATCCCACCTTAGTCACCATGTTGTAGTCCATTGTGCACATCAAGATTCATTCCAGCACCACTCTCAGATGCACTGTAATGTTTTATTCAAGTTCAAATCACTCCACAACCACTTGTTTAGTCCCTTGTGCTCATAACGCTTCAGACCAGCCCTTACCTCTGATGCACTGTGATGTGACCAGTGCCAATGCACGACTTACACAGTCCATTCAAATGGAACACAGCACAGTACACATGTGTACCAATAAGCCAATGAACATCACTCCATAGTGCAGGCATACCCACACTCCTTCCCACCCACACAGTGCGCCATACCGAATGTTACAACATATCACATGTATATATGGGCAATCCATGTGACACAGCACATAGTACACAACCTCTACAGGTGCCCATGTCATCACCCTGTATGTATACCCACAATGTCTCTGCATGGCATATGAACACTATTACTAGGTGTAGGCAGCCCCACCTGCTTCCCTACAACTGAGTATACCCCAAGAACAGGTGCCAATTCATGACACAAAATGACTGCAGTGCCTATGAGCATCATTCCTTAGTACAGGCAGACCCACCCCCTTCCCCATGACACAGTATCCCCCAAATTACTAATGCCTTTTCAGCAATTTCATCACCCTATATGTATACCCATAATGTATCTACAGTGTCTGTTAGCACCATTATTGGATGTATACAGCCCCTCTCATTTCCCCAGAACATAAGAAGTGCATCTGAGCATGTATTATGAATGCAGGACCCCCCTCCCCCAATAACACACAGTGCTTCATCATATAGTCATTCTCTCACATTAAACCATCCCATAATACAACCCCCCAAAAATAAACTATGCCAGGAAATTAAATAATACACACATTTATGTAACATGATGTTTACTGAAAGACTGTGAGCCTTTACATGAACAAAATCATGCTTCATTTACAGTATGATAAAGCAAACAGCACAAATAAAATACAGTTTCCTATACTTATTATGGGATCTTATTAAAAAAATACAATAAAACAGTTTATTTCAATGAAATAACACAGTTTAACTCCAACAGATATGTACCAGTTGTGCCCCTCCAGTCCTAAGAGAATGGCACTGGGACTGAAGTGGGTCAACAGGAGCAACCACAGCTCATTGTCACTGGTAAGATACACAACAGCATGCTTGGATAACTAGGAATTCCCCAGAGCCACAATCTGCATTAGACATTAACGACTGACAGCTACAAGACCCCCAAGAGGGCACAGACATTAATTTAAGGACAAGAGCCATTTCAGATATAGGACATTTGGGGCACTGCCTATGAGGGACTACAGTGGTAGCAATGTTCTTCACATCTTGCCCCATCATCATAGCACAGGGATCAGATGATGAAGCACTGCAATTAATCAGGCAACAGAAGCTGCAAAAGAGCCATCAATGCTCATTTGACACTTCAGAGCTCATTCATTTATTTGCAAGCATGACAGCTAGTCAACTGTCAAGGAGGAGCCAGACCGACTCTCCCCAGTGACTGACAACTAAGAACAACCAATGGGAGGGCTGGAATATCAAAAGAACAGGAGAGGCTGTTCAGAATCAATTCAGTCTACATCTGGCTCTAGCCAGAGAGAAAATATGCACCTGGCTGTGGTCAGGATACAGCCTGAGGGCAGAAGGCTGGCTGAGCTACTGGAACTCAAAGGTCTGACTAGGGCTCTGTTAGTCTGTCTGAGTCTACAGTGAATGAGATCTGTTCAGAGTCAGCTAGGGAGACTGAGGAGATCATTACAAGAGAAAACAGACTGTGAGCAAAGCACAATGTTGGACCACTGTCTGATGGTAGTGTGGGTTCGGAGCTGTGTCTGCCACACCAGGAGTTGAGACTGGAGAGAGTTAAGAGACAGACTTGATGATAACAAAAATGCTATAGGTGCTCCTAACTGCATCTGAGCATGAAAGTGGACATTCCATCTGCAGCTGCAGGTCTCCCTTGTGAATCCTGCTGGTGGAGGCAGAAATGTGCAGTCAAAGCTGATGAGGAGGAGGCTGTAAAACACAAGCATTGTGATTTCATATCCAAAGGCTGGAAGACAGTCAAAGCAGGTAAGCCACCTACAGACTGCTTTCTGCTGATGACAGAGAGGCGTTCTTATGAATCTAGGTGGTTTAGCCAGAGCCCTGAATTTCAGCTCACTGTCTGCAGAGCCATCACCACCAGACACTAACTCATGTGTGGACATTACAGCAGATTTGGAGTTACAGGAATGGCTGTGCTGGTCAGACAGGCAAGCACTCATGAACCTAAGCTGTACAGCTGCTGCAGAGAGTGATGGGGGAGGGGAGATGTAGAGAAAGATGTGCTGATAACTGATGCTGATAGTGCCACTGGGTTTTATTGACTGAGCAGGAGAGAGGTCAACCAGTCAGAGATGCAACTCAACAGGGCCTACGTGTTTTGTGACTGCACCACTTTCTAGTTAGTTAAATAAGGTGACAGTTTGTTATCCTATAGGCCATCAGGTGCAAGATATCATTTGTTTGGTTTTTTTTGTATTGTTAATTAAATGTCCATCACCTGATATTACATGCAAAATGACAAGTCAGGCCTGCAGTGTTTCAACACCTGGGTACCCAGTGAACCGTGCACAAGGTAAGCTGTCTAAGGAAAACAGAGGTACACCTTCCTGGTATGAGAAGGTAGTAGGACCTGCACAATATAGTCTGGCAGGGACACTGTAATGGTGAAGGTTGATTGTCAAATTCAATACAGTAATTGTTACTAGTGTCACTATGCATCCACCCTTCCTTTCCCTTCCAGAGCCTGACCCTGTTTCCTCCCAGTAAAACCCTTTTGTTCTTTGATTGCATTCCTGTTATGTGAGCATATTATTTGTAGAAATATAAGTTTATTTACTTGTTACTGCACTGCGTGGTTTACCAGTGGGGTGATACTATTTTCAGGTGAGTGGATATAATAACAGGCCCACTACAATTGCCCTTTGTGGAGGTAGTGCACAACAAAATCATACCCCTGTAAGGAGAACTAAGAACTCAGGCCCCTCAACCTTAAGAGAGCCCTTACGACAGGGGTAGTGGAGGTCCTGCACTTGTCAGCGCTGTAGTATTACGGTATGTAGGTGGCACAATCATTACAAGCATCAGACCATATGGACTTTTTCCTGTATAGTGTGTTAAGTTTGGGGTGGAATCGCTTATGGATGACATCGACATGGAAGGAGAAAACAAGATGAAGATACAACCAGACATCTGGGTATTTAAGGGTGGCATCCTCTTCCAGCTGAGAGCCATCAAGCATTACATTAAGCATTGTCCCCTCCATGGAGCAGTACTGTAACCCCCACTACAAATTGGGGTTTACTAA
This sequence comes from Neoceratodus forsteri, assembly GCA_016271365.2. Lineage (NCBI taxonomy): Eukaryota > Metazoa > Chordata > Ceratodontiformes > Ceratodontidae > Neoceratodus > Neoceratodus forsteri. The sequence goes on along the minus strand of CM057453.1, from coordinate 455,352,391 downwards.
ACTGTCTTCCTGGGCTCCTAAAATGCCTACTGTCAGGATGGTGTCCTGTCCACAGTAGTTGCATCTGTCTACATGAGAGTGCTTTAGTAAGCCTCCGTGCCTGTCTCTTTAAGAGAATGTCTAGCCTGTGTTAAAAAATTAGTCTGGGCTGGGTCCCAGTGATTTAAGGCTCGTGACCAGCCAGACAGTTCGTTATTCTGCTCCATTTTGCAGCTGCTACTTGCACAGAGGTAGCTCTGTTGGGGAAAGTGATTATTTACTGTTTGTCTGTTATAATAATAATGATAGAGGAGTTTGTCTAACCTGCTTTAAATTACAGCTTGAGCTTCTGAATAGGAGCCACCATTTTGCTTCTGGACTTCCAGTGTTGGACCAATCAAACCTCAGGGGACCTAAAATGAAGACTGTCCCCAGAGGTCTTGTGGGAAGGAAATTCTGTAGCATTTGTAGTTTTGAGGGTTTGGCGGTAAAATTAACCTGCAGGGGGAGACCTTGCTGTGACAGACAGTTCCCTCAGCCAACCAAACCCTTTGGATCTCAAAGGAAATGCCCAGAACTGCCTGAAGCAGAGACAGTCAAAAGTTGGAGGTTGAAGAGGGAACAGCTCGAGCTGTCGAGCAGCTGCTCCTAGGAGAAGCATAGAAGAATCATCGGGAAGACTCTGCTGGCCTGCATGCCAGGCTCTCCAGCCTAAGGTATCGCCTTGTGTGAGAGTCGGAGTTTTCCAGTTGCTGGTGGAAACCAGCATCGGAAGAGAGAAAGGTGTGTTACTGCTTTTTGCAAGTGGGACCGAAAACTTGCTCCAGAAGTGATCAGCCTGCCTGAATGAAACAAAATAACCTCGGACTGAAAGGTTTGCGCAGAGACTCTGTAATTTGCAACTGGACTTTATTTGAATGGTTACTCAGTGAAGTTCTTGATTTAAATATGTTGAATGTGGTTCGTGGGTCACGGTTTGGTTCCCCACGATGAAATCTGTTATACCAGCTGGAGGCAGCTCCAGCAACTGATCACAGACTTTTTCCCGAACTGTTCATCTTGCCTGGGCCCTGCCATCTTGGCCTAGGCCGCAATCCTTGCTTCAGAGATCTCGGTGAAAGACCTGCTCAGGGATTCGGCCCCCTGCTCAACACCATCGAACAGGTAGTGACCACCAGGAGGTGAGCCGTGTAGGCCCTCCTTCCTCTGGCAATCCAGATCAACACCACAAGGTCTTCATCCCACCAGTCCAGCATCCTGGTTCGGGTAGCGTGAATAACTCCAGGGTAGCTCCCTGCAACAATAGCTGCAATCATTGTGTACCACCTGATTATTTTATTCTGGGTTTCTTGCAAAGGACTGAGCCATCTGGCTCGGGATTACAAATATTTGGATTGTGTGTATGATAACTGTTTTCCTTCCCAAGGGCCCCAATGACAGCTGCAATGCTGGCCAACCTCGGGCAACGTTTCAGGCTAGCCTGCTTAACACACTGGGTACCCAGGATTGTGGGATTGTTCAGAGGGGACTTTCATGCATGATGAACCAACTTGAATTAAATCAGAAATACCAATCATTTGCTAGATTCACGCCCCACCCTTGTTCACTTCTCCTAAATAAACCAGATTGTTGGTTTTCAGGTTTAATCTGGCTAGTGTGTACCTTATTGGTGGGGTTACAGTGTTACTATTGTATTATTGCATTACTGATCTTATTTTCTAGGGGGTCTCCAGGGCAGTTGCAGAAGATCCAGCCCTGGTGGTAAGTGCAAGGGGTGTGAGCATATTATTACTATTATTCAGTGAATGTGAATGTTCTATTGCTTTACTGTTCAGGCCACTAGAAGTGTTGGTGGGTGGTTATAGTATCCCGGAGGGCTATACCAAAGCAGCTATGCTACCCCAATACCATTCTTCTGAGTGGTGGCACCCGTTCACAGAACTCAGACCCCTCAACCTGTGCATAGTCACGCAGGCAGGGGTAATAGCCCATAGGATAGCGCCACCTAGGGTTACAGTAGGACACCTGCTTTTTCTATACATTTAAAAGCTTCAATTCATTTTAAACTATATTAATGCATTTTAAAGTGCATTGCTAATGGGTACACTGCACAGTAAAGTGGGTAGTGAATCCTTAGGAATTAGTACATGTTTGCTCAGAATGCTTTCTTTTTTAAATCCCTGCTTGTGAAAGAAAGGGTGGGATGGACATTCTAGATCTAAGGTCCCTTCTGACCTTAAATTACAATATTACTAAGCTACATCTCAAAATGTTGCATAGTAACATAGTATGGTGTTCACAGAAGGGTCTTAAAGTCTATCTTGTCTGCCCCTTCTGTCACACAGCAGTGGCTATACCCAATATGAGTCCAAGCTTAACAACAGCCACAATGTTCTCCCTACTGTACAAACCTGTGCAAGGCACACGTGGCTACTATACTACTGAGAGAAGAGAACCGGCACCCTCTTGTTCTCTTGTCTCCATAGTAGATGCTTGTGCCTTTTGTGGTTTTACCAATAAATCTAATTTTCTCATCTTTGGGAATCAACATTTACTTTTTCCTGTGTAGCCACCTGCCTGAGTCTGCACTGTTTTCACTGTTTTCCAACATGTGTTCAGACCCTCCCTTCATTCCCCCCCGGCTTTACTAGCAGCACCTGTTTGTGCCTCAAATGGGCATTTCAGTTTACTACTGTCTCATTAACGTCTACGTGTTAACAGCTTGGTTTCTGATGAGGATAAAGAGTGGGGTGGAAAGTCCATCAATATGTAACCCCTATACCATTTTGGGGTTGCTAAAGAAGAAGTAGGATGGGAGCTATGCTGTCTAGCACACACAAAATTAATACAGCATTTACAGTTGTGCCCCTTGCGTGCATTATGGGAGACCCCTTATACTGCATTAATCGGGGGGTGGAGTCATGTGCTGAAGAAGTCCAGTTCAGTCAGGGGATGGAGTCATGTGTTGGGGGGTTTTCAGTTCAGTTAGTGAGAGATCAAAGCAAGGAGAAGACTGGCAGTCTTCCTCCAAGACCCTTGCTTTCAGGGCCTGCATTCTTTCAGTGAGATGCTGGTAAAATACCAAAGGGTGAATGAAGAGGCAGAGGACAACCCAGTAACCTGCCGTGTCTAGGAATCTGTAACCCAAGGTGCATTTGTAAGCAACAGAGATTGAAACAAGAGAGTGCAAAATATGCTATTTGCAGTGCCTAAGGCAAGACAAATTTTATTTTTCTGGCACCCAATCCCAGAGGCTCTGGGCGCTGTACAAACATACAAAATTTAAATTTAAATAATATATATATATATATATATATATATATATATATATATATATATATATATATATATGTATATATATATATGTATATTTCACACTACAATACATAATCACATATAAAAGAAAAAAAAGAAAAGGCAGTATCCGACATATAAATAATCACCCTCTTTACTTTAAAAGGGACTGACAGTAACAAGTAAGCAATGATCCATGACAGGGTATGGGGTTATAGGGATTTAATCCACTCCTCAGGTGTGTTGTGAGGCATAAGGGCCGCAGGCCGAGTGCCCTCACAGCAGCCGAGGCTTCTTTTATATGTGATTATTTATTATTTATATGTTGGATACTGTAGGATTACTCTGGAGTGGGTCATTGCTCCTATACCATGGGTTCTTTAAAAAAAAAATAACACAAAGGGTTTTATTGCTCTTAAAATAAGAAATCTTTGTGTATCCTGCTGACTTGACAGGTACTCCCCAGCAAGTAATGTATATGTGACATGTTATGAACACAGAAATGCTAGACATATAGTATTAGCATGATTTCTGACATTTCTTCTTCATAGCATACATTGTACCATGTTAAAAAATGCTTTCATTTCGGTCCCCCCTCTGCTCCCCTGACACACACCCTCCTCAGAGCACATCCCAAAACTATCATTGCTTATAAACCTTACAGACCTCTTCTGCTGCCATTGTACATGAGACACAGAGAATGCTACTGTTTAGCTGCTCTGTCCCCGCACTCTCCTTCTGTCCTGAAGACTTTTGACAGGTGATCGCTCTCAGTCTCTCTCTCTCTCTCTCTCTCTCTCCCCCTGTGGTGAACTGCTCAGCGTAACCAGACTGCAGACATGGAAAAATCACTTTCACTGACTACATGCCTGAAAAGTCAAGAGAGAAACAGGAAAGTGCAAGGATTCTGAATTAACCATCTCAGTCTCTCTCACTGTCAGTGTCTCTGTCTCAATCCCCCTGTCAGATAAGGTGCAGGGGTGGGCATGGCTGGTCAGCAATGATGCATGGGGAATCTAGGTGTGAGACATCTGTCTCTCTCTCACTCTCTCTCTCTCTTTTGTGCTCTGCAGCAGCTCATTCTCAGTCTCTCTCTTGCTGCCTCTGTCTGAGACAGAAATGGGGGCTGCCCTCACAGAAACTGTATACCTTCATTTACGGTTTGTCGGAGGGGAGGGGGAAGGGGAATCTAGTTGTGGGACAACTGTGTGTCTCTCTGTCTTGCTCTGTACCACTCACTTTTGCTGTCTCTCACCAAGACCCCCTTCTAGCCGGCCTGCCCTCGAGGACACACACACCAGAGGGGCTCTGAGCCGCCAGCGGGCCGGCGGCCACCGCATAGCCAAAAAGGGAACCAGGAGGCCGTCGGAGAAAGCCAGAAAGCCGGCCTGCCCTCAAGGACACACACACCAGAGAGGGGTTCGAGCCGCCAGCGGGCGGGCGGCCACCGTGACAGCCGGAAGGGAACCAGGAGGCCGGGGAGAAAGCCAGAAAGCCGCCTGCCCTCGAGGACACACACCAGAGGGGCTCTGAGCCGCCAGCGGGCGGGCGGCCACCGCATAGCCGAAAAGGGAACCAGGAGGCCGGGAGAAAGCCAGAAAGCCGGCCTGCCCTCGAGGACACACACACCAGAGGGGCTCCGAGCCGCCAGCGGGCGGGCGGCCACCGCATAGCCGAAAAGGGAACCAGGAGGCCGGGGGAGAAAGCCAGAAAGGTACGGGAAAGCCGCACAGCCAATTGGAGGGCGACCGCCGACTTTGCCAGCCTCTGATTGGTGCGCATTCTCCCATTGACTTTGCTGTATCTTTGCACCACCAAAACTGGTCGAGATTGCTTGTGTTTGTACTGTAAAGTTAACTTCTCTAAAAAAGGGCTGTTTTTGCTGTTTTACTGTGTACTTCTGTGAAATGCATACTTACCTGTTTCGTTAGTAATTACAGTCTTTTGGGTCAATTTTGTGTTGGGCTAGATGCTCAGGCGCTAACCCCCCCACCCTCCCAGTCTTGTTGTGCAAAGTTTTACAATCTAGCACCTCTAGCAAGCCACTGCCTGCAAGTGCTTCTTCTGATTGCCCTCTCCTCTGTCCCTCCCTTCTAGCCGGCCTGCCTCGAGGACACACACACCAGAGGGGCTCCGAGCCGCCAGCGGCGGCGGCCACCGTGAAGCCGAAAAGGAACCAGGAGGCCGGGGAGAAAGCCAGAAAGGTACGGGAGTCGCGACAGCCAATCAGAGGGCGCACCGCCGACTTTGCCAGCCTCTGATTGGTGCGCCTTCTCCCATTGACTTTGCTGTATCTTTGCACCACCAAAACTGGTCGAGATTGCTTGTGTTTGTACTGTAAAGTTAACTTTCTAAAAGGGCTGTTTTGCTGTTTACTGTGTACTTCTGTGAAATGCATACTTACCTGTTTAGATAGTAATTACAGTCTTTTGGTCAATTTTGTGTTGGGCTAGACTCTCAGGCCTTCACCCCCCACCCTCAGTCTTTGTTGTGCAAGTTTTACAATCTAGCACCTCTAGCAAGCCACTGCCTGCAAGTGCTTCTTCTGATTGCCCTCTCCTCTGTCCCCTCCCTTCTAGCCGGCCTGCCCTCGAGGACACACACACCAGAGGGGCTCCGAGCCGCCAGCGGGCCGGCGGCCACCGCATAGCCGAAAAGGGAACCAGGAGGCCGGGAGAAAGCCAGAAAGGTAGCGGAAGCCGCACAGCCAATCGGAGGGCACCACCGACTTTGCCAGCCTCAGATTGCGCCTTTCTCCCATTGACTTTGCTGTATCTTTGCACCACCAAACTGGTCGAGATTGCTTGTGTTTGTACTGTAAAGTTAACTTCTCTAAAAAGGGCTGTTTTTGCTGTTTTACTGTGTACTTCTGTGAAATGCATACTTACCTGTTTGTTTAGATAGTAATTACAGTCTTTTGGGTCAATTTTGTGTTGGGCTGGCGGCTCAGGCCCTAACCCCCCACCCTCCAGTCTTTGTTGTGCAAGATTTACAATCTAGCACCTCTAGCAAGCCACTGCCTGCAAGTGCTTCTTCTGATTGCCTCTCCTCTGTCCCCTCCCTTCTAGCCGGCCTGCCCTCGGGGACACACACCAGAGGGCTCCAAGGCCGCAAGAAGTGAGCGCCACCGTGATAGCCGAAGGTGGAACCAGGAGGCCGGGGAGAAAGCCAGAAAGGTCACGGAAGCGCAAATTTTTGCCCGCCCCCACCCCCTTCTGGGTGTTTCTTTTATACACACCTTCCGCCAAATCTCATCCCCTACCATAGCTATTTCTCCCAGCCAATTCCGAGCTCATTTTCTTCACATCATCTTACTTTCTTTAACCCTCTCCTACCCTCCACCATGCTACTGCACCTACTACTGCTGCTTTGCTTCTCACCTTCCTTAGATCCAGATGAGATAACTGTTGGAACCCATACCGAGGTGCTTAGGGTGACCACTCAACACTGCCCCCCTCTACTGTCCCCAGTGGATACCCCTAAACTATACATACTTATACTACCGCTTCTGCACAATAATCCTTGGGGAATCCCAAAAAAAGGCTCACAACCAGTTTGGAACTCCTCTATCCCCCTGCTACCATACTGGCACTACAATTACTCCCTACGCCTGTCCATTAAGCTGGCAATCTATGATAATCTCGATAACCATGCAGCAGGATCATCACCCACTATATATTGGATCCCAAGAAAGAAGAAAAAACTGCCTGACTGCTCACTACTCCTATCACTTGGTACCCTCATCAAGTTAATCTTCTTTCTGCTGGTCTGTGTTGGCACTGTGGAAATCAACCCTGGACCCACTGAAAGCTCGATCTCTCCAACTGACCTAACCTCCATAAATGGATTGAGTTTTCTTCACTTCAATGCCTGCAGCCTCCTAAAAAAGTTCTCATCAATACAGGCCTGGGTTGCACACACCCTACCGGACTGTCTGGTTATATCTGAAACATGGCTCAAATCTGCAACAAAAGATAGTGAAATAAACCTTCCCAACTATCAGCTCTTCAGATCTGACCGTCTATCCAGGGGCGGTGGGGTAGCCATCTATGTCAAAGCAAATATCTCTGCATCCTGCCTCAATTCTACATCTCAACCAAAGGAATTCGAATGCTTGTCTATTAAAATAACCCTTCCCAACACATCTTCCTTTCAACTGGTTGGTTGCTATAGGCCCCCCTCTGCAGGCCTCAAACTCCTATCCCATTTAGGATCCATACTTAATCTGGGCCCTGAAGACACCATCATCTTAGGAGACATGAACTTAAATTGGCTGACTAATGCATCTGCACCCCTGGTAACCTTCTGTGACACCTATGGATTCTCTCAATTAATCAAAGAACCAACAAGGATCAACCCAAAGAATACTCTCAACAGCACACTCCTGGATATTATATTGGTAAATAAACCTCATCATTATCCCTATGCAGGAGTACTCTCAGTGACATAAGTGACCACTGTCCCATAGCTGCCATTAGATCAACAATCAAGCCACCCAATCCTGCAAAATTCCTCCCACGAAAGGTCAAAAAGAACTTTAATATTACAGGATATCTCCATGATCTGTGCCACACCACACGTTGGCAAGAATTCTATCTCACAGCCTCAATAGAGTCAGCTCTTCAAATCCTAAATGATATAATCATAAGTGCCCTCAATTCACATGCACCCCTCACCAGTGTCAGAACCAAACTCAAATCCTGTCGCTGGTTCTCTGCCGACCTTAAATCAACACTGCTTGCCAGAGACAAACTCTGGAAAAGGGCAAGAAAGACAAAGGACCCAAATGACTGGCTCCAATTCAGAAAAGCCAGAAACTCCTTCACAAAACAAGTAAGAAAAGCCAAGGCAACCTTCTACACAGCTGAACTAGATGCCTCCTATAACAACCCTTCCAGGTTCTGGGGTACCATAAAGGGCATCCTAGGTCGAACCTCTACCCCTGTCTTACCATCCAAAATTCAATTAAATAATATTGAAATCACCGACAAGCAAAATATCTTGAATGCCTTCAATGACCATTTCACTACAGCTGGCCTGGCTTTCACTCTCCTGCAAACCTATTAAGATCATCTCTAAACCTACAATCTACTGAGAGTCAAAAGGTTGCTTCCACATTCTCATTCAAACCAATATTGTGCAAAGTAGAAGACCTCCTACTCCAACTAGATACCACCAAAAGTGCAGGTGCAGACTCCTGGATCCCTACTTTCTAAAGTAGCACTGTATACCATAACCCCCTCACCCATCTCTTCAATCTATCACTTGTCACTGGTACTATCCCTCAATATGGAAAACAGCTCAAGTGTTTCCATTACTTAAGGCAGGTGATCCCATGGACCTCAATAATTATAGGCCCATCTCCATCTTACCAATACTATCCAAGATGCTGGAGAAGCTGGTAAACTCTCAGTTAACTGCCTACCTTGATACCAACAACCTCCTAAATCCAGCTCAATCTGGGTTTAGATCTATGCATAGCACCATCTCTGCACTAGCAAAAGTCATAAATGACTGGCAGACTGCCCTAGACAAAAGAATAATACCTGTGCTGTGTTTCTGGATCTAAGCAAAGCCTTTGACACTGTGGATCATGATCTTCTAATCACCTCACTAAACTCCATAGGCCTTGACTCACTCTCTATTAAATGGTTCAGATGCTATCTCTGGAAGGCTACAACTGGTAAAGAATGATGGTGATCTATCTACCCTAAGCCACTCCTAAGAGGTGTACCGTAAGACTCCATCCTGGGTCCCATCCTTTTGCCATTTACATCAACAATATTGACTCCAATCTCTCTTTCTAATATTCACCTTTTGCAGATGACACTGTACTTTATGTGAGCGATCCTCACCATCAAAAGCCTGTGAGCTCCTACAGTCTCATCCTCCTCCTCCAGCATAACCCATTAAAAAGAAATTATTACTAAATGCTAAGAAAACCAAAGCTATGTTCTTTGCCCACAAGAACTGTTCTTCCACTATCCCATCATTCACCCTCCCACAACTCTCTACCATCCTTGGTGAAAATCTGGAATATGTTGACAAATTCAAATACCTAGGAGTATGGATAGACAATAAACTAGACTATACTACCCACGTTGAAGAGCTCCTGAAAAAGCTAAGACAAAGACTTGGTCTATTCTATAGAATCAAACACTACCTGACCAAAGATTCCAAACAAAGATTAATCCTTGCATCATTCATGTCCCTCATTGATTATGCTGACTTCTCTATGGTCATTGCTCCCTCTCCCATCTAAACAAACTAGACACCCTGTATCATAGAGCTATTAGATTCATTACTGACCTTCCCTCTAGCACCCATCATTGCTCTCTCTACAATGCAGTCAGCTGGACATCCTGCAACACAGAAGAAGAAAAAATGCTGCTACCTGGATCTACAAAGCTCTGACAAACAAACTCCCTTCCTACATCTCAGATTGCTTCAACCAGATCACATCCAGGCCCTACACCTTGAGGATCAACAAACTGATCCTGCTGAAGATTCCTATCACCTGCACCCGGTATGGAAGAGCTGCAATCAGTTATTCCCTGGCACTTATCTGGAATTCTATCCAAAAGACATTGAAAATGGAAACACTGATCCCCCTTACATCCTTCAAAAAGCTGTACACCAGCCTAATCCCAGATTCATGCAATTGCTTCCACAAGGCCTAGTCCTCCCACCCCCACCCCCCACACCTCTCTCTCCCCACCCCCTTCTAAAGCTCCTCCCTATTCTTCTATCATTCCTCTGGTCCTTTCCACATCAAACCTCAAACATATATGCCCACCCATGTACCATTATCCAAGCCTTATCCCTACCAGACTGTTTGTTTCTCACCTTTAATAGGTTTTGGTTTACTGTCTTTTGCCTTGTATATATGTAAATAATTGTACATCTATCTCACTCATAAATGTTTGTATTTGTGCTATTTCAATATCATGTTTTTGTATACACTCTGTAACCTTTTTTGTTATGACCACTCAGGTCCATCTTGTAAATGAGCTATGCTCAATGATGTTCGCCTGAATAAATAAAGATTTTGATTGATTGATTGATTGATTGATTGAAGACACAAATGGGGGCTGTGCACATAGCAACTATGGAGCTCACTGTGTTCCATCTCACCTCCAGCTACTTGAGCTGCCTGTCTCCTGCTTCATCATTTCTCAATGGCTGCCTTTCTGTTTTACTTGCTGGAGGAAGGAACGAGTCCTGACAGCAGTTTACCTGACTTGCTCCACCTAACTGTAGATTAAATAGAAGATTTAATCCACTGCTAGGTGATGGTCTTTGACCAATTACCCCTTGTCCTGTTTCCAACCCATGTTATAAGACTGTTTTGAGAGACTTCCAGGAAAATGAAGTACTAGGGTTATATAGGTCCTTGGAGAACCCCTGTAAGTTTATACTTACACAGTAGGGAGTGTGGGAGGAATTTGGGAAAGAGCTGTGAGTATAGCTGGGATGGCAGTATAGTCTAGAGGTTAGAGTAACAAGCTGTGAATGAGCTTGATACGTCCAGTTGACCTGGGTTTGATTCCCCCAACCTCCCACAACATCCACTTGCATACTGTGTGACTTTGAGCAAGTCACTTAATCACCCAGTTCTCCCGGGTCGCCCCTGAAAACAGGCACTTGTGCCTAGTGGGCCTTACCTGGTTACCAAAGAATAAAATAAATATTAAAAAAATAAATATTTCTGAGGTCGTCATTTAGAATCCAAACCTCTCAAAAGTAATGACTGAGAAACAGATATGAAAAATTGGGAAATGGACTGTGAATTAATTTCTGAGGACCCATGATGGGATCCGCCAACAGAAGTAGGAAGGTATGCCTCCCTGCAGGGGTGCTTGCACTGTCTCTCTCAGCCCTCAGAGATGCTGCATAAAACTTGAAACAAGGATGTTCAAAGAGCTATTAAATAAACACATTGCTTAACAAGGCTTCTCTGTGTGGACAATGAATACTGTGAGGTTAAACATGCTCCAGTTTTACATCATGCCCTTTGGTCTCACTGGACTTAAAATAACTGGCCAGCCCCCTCCAAAAGTAGAGGGCCCTATAGTACCTGCCTACTGGGGCCAGTTACAAATCGATGGATCACGACACCGTAAGATAGAACAGAAAGGTAAGCCATTTTTGAGGTGCACAATACTAAGATAAAACCAGTCTTTAAACTGCTATAGTATCTGATGTTAGTGTCCCGTCTAGGGGTACATTAAACACCAGCAAATGCTCAATTCAAGTTTTAGGGAGCTTAGGGTCCAGTTTATATTATCGTGATTTATATGGGTTGAAGGTGAAGGTCATCCAGTATGCTTTAATGTAGTACAGTGTTTGTTTTCTAAGAGTGACAGTTCCTTAGAATAAACACACCTTTTTTTTTGGGGCACCAAACTGCAGAGTGCTGCTGGTAGTATGACAAATGTAGTCTGAGAGCTGAGAGTTGCTATAAAGTCTGTAAAGTTTTACAAACTCAGTGAAGCTCACAAAATAGCAGCCCTGTAAAAACAATGCCAGTCAGAACTTTTGCTTGTGCTGCTGGAACAGGGGTCTCTCCCATACCACTACCATCACTGCTTGTATGACATTCTTGCAACAAACTGGATCACTCTCCAGCCTACTGATTGTCATGCATTTTTGGAATTCTTTGACCTCAGTTTTAAGCAACATCACATGTATTGTCAGACTACCAAGGTGTGGCAAAAGGACATTTACAACTCTGTGTACTTACTTTCTCAGTTCTCATGAATGTTATAGTTTGGGTTTGCAGCTGTGCATTCCTTATGCCAAGTTTCCACATCTGGACGACTCCTTTCCTGGTGGCCCTATAAACTTTTGCAGACAGGAGACCAGATGCCCCATAGCCTCCACCAGCAATTTATTAAGTCTTGCATTGACTACATGCCAGTCACAGTTTGGCCTTTATTAGCTTCTATGGCTTTCACAGATCAAGGAAGATTTTGTGATCATCCAACTTGAAATGAAGATTTTTTGCAAAGCTTGTAACATGATTATAGTATTTTGAAAACAGATTAAGATTATGAAAATTAATGGAAACATAGGTATTTGATCTGAATGTGAACCAAAAATCTGAAAAGTAATAAAAAAGATCAAAATATATGTTGGTGCCCAGTTCTGTTGTACTGGCAGAACAAGTAGCACTCCCATATAGGAGACCCAGGTTTGCTCTGCAAGCCCGACTCCTTCCATTTGGTAGGCAGAATCATGGAGGCAGACCCTCCAAACTCTGAGGGATGGATCCACCCATGGCAGTTGAATGAGAATTTGCTTTGATGAGCTTGGAGGAGGGTCTTGATGTCATGGGTGATCATTATTTTACTGCGTTGTACTTTGAACATTATGATGCATTCCACATTTCATAGTCACATAGACACATAGACCATGATGGCAGAAAAAGACCAGAGGTCCATGGAACTTATTGTTCCTTCACTTGTTGCAGAACAACCAAGATATTTCAATGCTTCATCATACAGCTTGGGCCATATTAAGTTTTTTGATCTCCAGTATTCAAAAGGGCATGTATCAATAGGAATAAATGCCTCTTGCAGGCAACTTGATGGACATCGAACACTCACAAGAAGAATCAGTGTAAGTTGGTATGGCAACAGTTTGTGAAAGGTGTTGCCACATATTTAACTTGCTACTAGGGGTGGAAGTGGGAGTTGTGGAAGAACTACTGCTCTCTTTTGGTGACTTTTCCTGTTCTGTATCGATTCGTGAATATGGACCTGCACGTTGTGGAGATGACAAGTTGAAGCTACTGTCTGTCTGTGTTTGACTCCTGTGCCTGTTGCAACTCATCAAGCAACATAAATTTGTAGTGCTCTATATCATCTGTTTTTGGAAGATGTATAGCCTTGAACCTGAGATCCAAGAGAGTTGCAAGTATGTAGTGTTTTGATTTCATCATTAAAACTAATCTGTCATTGTTTTGGAAGCACTTGCACATTCTCTTTACAAGATTTCTATGATACTGTTGACATGTTGTCTCATCTTCAGATCTGTCTGTTTCTATCTGTAGAGTCAGAACACTTAGATGATGTGAAACAGCATTAGTGGGATGACCTGAGTCAGAGACGTACCTTCTAAAGATGTTACTTGTAGCTGTCTGAAAAGGAGCTAGGATGCAGTGGTATCCAGTGAACAAGGCCACCGAAGCTGGGTGCCTGCAAAAATGGTGACTCAGTTATGGTACCTGTGTTCACGGCTATCAAGGAGGAGGGTGACTGGATACTGGGGTGGACGAAAAATTGCAATGGGAAGTGGGGGGGTATGTCGCACGTGGCGCCCGTGGGGGGGGAGCGGCAGGGGAGGATGGTATGTGGTAGAGGATGTGGCGAGCAGCTGCTGAGCTGGACCACTGGTGTCGTGGGGAGGGTGGTCAGCTGGGAGGTGCAGGGTACAGGGTTCTGGTCCGGCGCAGGTTTTTTTTTTGCCGGCAGGCGGCATGTATTTTTGTAAGGTTTTCTCCCCCTCCCCGACATGCACCCCCCCTGGAGTTGAGAATCCATAAGTAGTGGGGTGCGGGGGGCAAAGACCCTGCATTAAGAATGAGTCCTGTAGGTCTTGGATACCATTTTTCTTTTCCGTGCTGCCAGTGTGCATTACTGAAATTGATTTTCGGCGATATACACTTGCCATAACAGCAATAGCTATTCTGTGATTGCCGTTATGACATGGAACCAGATGCAGCACACTGTCTCCATTAATTTCCACTGCAGCACAGAAAGCATAATGCCATCTCCGATGATGTAATTGGGACAATATTCACTTACAACTTGCTTTTGTTCTAAGAGGCGCTGCAGCATGTAAAGGGCTGAGTTCCACCGAATGGAAACATTTTGAATCAGCTTTTGGTAGGGCAGCTTGTGTTTCTTTTGCTGTTTGGATGATATCTGTGTAAAAAGTGAGTCACTATTTTTTTTTTTTGCAAACAACAATCATACCATCAACTTTCGTTTCATTGTTCAGGAACCCAGTGACAATTAAATGTAAGCAATGTGCAAAGCAAGAAGCATGCATGAACCCTCTATCCTGTATTGTTTTCAAGATGTTGGCTCCATTGTCACTTACTATAAAGCCACATTTTAGACTGTGAGAATAAATCCAGTCATTAAGGAGGTCATGTACTGTAGTTCTTGCAAGATATTTGCAGCTGTTTGACTTTGCCAAAACATCTTTATATGCAGCGCCATCTTTTGAGGTGTGTTTGTTTTTGAAGAAGCACAAGAAAAAGTGACCCAATGAGCGGCAAGAGACATATAATCTATATTCTGACTGCTGGTCCATATATCTGTTGTGAGATGAATTACACCGCTCTCTTCAGTTTTAAATGCAAGCATCACTGTCGCTTTTAAGGCCTCATAAATGTTTAGTATTTCAACACAGGCAAAGTACCTACAACGAGGAGCATTGTAACGAGGCTCTGCAAGTTTCATGACCTTCCTAAAATCCTCATGCTCTACCAAAGAGTGCGGGAGAAGGGTTCCAACTAACAGTTCCCCAATTTTGTGATTAAGATGAAGACTGTTTGAATGATTTTTGGAAGGCTATAGCCTGCAGTTCAAGGGGGCAGTGCTACTGGCCACACCCTCCCTTTTTGCATATTTAAGGGCTGCTCTGCTCACTCCACACACAAGCATTTTTCCTTGCAGCCGGAGACTGTTGGTCTGTCTTCTCTCCTGGGGCCTACTTGGGCTCCTCCCCCTACCATGTACATGCTTGGCCTCTGCTTGGCTTGTGCTGGACTCCTGTTTTTCTGCTTTTGGTGTGTATTACTCTGTGCTTCTGTGTGTGCTGGTTCCCTTCCTGCTCCTGTCCTTGTGTTTGCCTTGCTTGTTTCTTTTGAGCTTTCTAGTTTTCTAGTGTTCTGTCTATACATTGCTACTTGTGCTTCAGGTTATACTCTGTGTTTACTTGCCGCATGCTACCTTGTGCCTGTTCCCCCAGGCTCCATTTCTCACCTACTATTGCAGCCCTCTGTTCACTGCATTGTTCTCTGTATGCTTTAGCTCACCCTGCTTTCTGCTTAACAAGCCTCAGTCTCTGCTATTGTCATTGTCTGTTTCAGCTCACACTGCAATCACTTGTCTTGTTCCCCTTAATTGATAATACCGGTTCATGGCTTTGCTGCCTAGCTAACAACTTTTCCCTGCTTTACTTCTTCACAATAACCTAAGCAACCTAGTCCATGGAACTCAGTCCTGCTTCCTGAACTTATACCAAGCAAACATTACTGCTGTTTTCAGTGCATTGCCTCTCCTGCAGTTTCTATATTCATTCAGATTGCTACTCCTACAAGTTATAGTTAATTGCTGCTGGATGCTGCTCAATTACATTTGCAGCTCTACTGCATTACTCCTCACTTCTACGTTTGTGTTACTTAGGCTCATTTATTGCTACTCCCACCTTTAGCAAACCTTACTCATACCAAACCCTTAGCAGTTTGTTTCTGATGATAACCTAATCCTGCTTTCATGGCTGGCATGTATTTAACTTATTTCATTAGCTGCTTGGTGTTGTGGTGTCATGTTTGTGGCTTCTTTGTTTCTCCTATGGTGGGGGACTGAGAAGTCACATCGGGTATCATGGCTGCAGGCAGCGGGAGCAGCTTTCAACTTCTTATATGTTTTATTGGTTGCTGGCTCACCCTGGCCTTCTATTGCTGCTCCACACAGCCTTTTATGGCATTCTGCAACCAGGTATTCCAGGCAACTCTCTACCTTAGGGCACTTGGCTTCACCCAGCCTTCTACCATCCTTTCCCTGCTATTCTGCACCTGATTTACACAGTCATCCCAGCCTTCCTGTCCTTTGCAGTCCTCCCGGCCTTCCTGTCCCTTGCACTACCAGTATTGCTCATATACCAGCCGTCATGGCGCTAACGTAATCATCTTGCAAGTTCGTTCTTTCCAGGACCTCTCCACTTTCAATACTGACATCCCCTTCCAAGTCTGAGAGCATATCATGCTTACTTGCTTTGAACCACACCTCCTACCATACTGGCTTTGCAGCCTCCTCCACCTCCTAACTGGCTTCACAGCCTCCTCCTCTCCAACCATTGTCCCTGGGCTTCGCCGGGGCCTTTCTGTTCTCTTACTCATAATATACTATCCAGTTCACTTCCAATTTGGCTTTCTAATGGAGTTGGTTGACATGCATTCCTGTGGTTGACAACTGCTATTTGCCTTACCTAGACCCATGAGGGTCCATACTGCTCAGCCTGACCTACATAGAGGTCTCAACCAGTCAAGACCCACGAGAGGATCCACAGTGCTCAATCTGATCTATGTACAGGTCTCCCCATGTCTGCTGTCATCCATTACAACCCATGTAGGGGTCCCACGCTGCTTACCATGTGCCGCTCTCATGCTCATTACAACTCACTTTTCTACATTTTGAAAACATGCTGACCATATCCATTACTCCAGGACTCAGGGTTAGCCCTGTGGCCAACAGTCATATTGTAAAAATATGTAAAATGACAGCTATACTGTTCATAAGGAGGTGTGGCAAAATGCCAATTTTGAAAATCTGGAGTGAAAATATTACAAATTCATGAAGTTACGAGCGTGCGTGCAATGCATGCATGCTCATAAAACAGCCATTTTTTAGATTTTTTTTCACCAAATTTGCAACATAGACTTTTTGAGAGCCCCCCTCATGAACAGTGGCACTGTCATTTCGTTACTCGGTCTTGAAAGGTGATTCCACGCAGTGACCGCGAAATCACCTTTCTCAACTGAATAACACCATGACAGTGACTGAATTCATGGGGGGGGGGGGTCCCAATAACCCCATTTTGAAAATTTGGTGCAAAAATTCCAAAAAATGGCTGAGCTATGCACCAAAGTTGAAAAAACCCTATTTATGCCATTATACAGCTTACCGGCATTTCCTCAGTTCGCGGTTGGCTGTAAAGAGTGCAGACGTGTTCCTGGTCCACCGAAGATCATCACGCAGGACTCCAGAGGTAAGTATGGGGTGAAGGGGTGTGGGGAGGCAGAGTGCGCAGTGGGTGGGCGCAGGTTGTGGGAAGGGCAGGGAGACCATGAGGGACCATTTTCTTTTTTCACAGGGTTAAAAATTAAAAAAAAACATAGCAGGATGGTTTTTCTTTTTCAGGGGATTTGGCACACCGGGGTGGGCTCCCAGCATGCCACCTAAGTGTTTTTTTGGGGGGGAATGCTGTAGCCGACGGGGGACTGGGCACCCCCGTTGGCACACAATGAAAGCGGGGTGGGGCAAGAGCCGAGGGGGATTGGGCACCCTCCTTGACACAGAACAAATGGGGGGGTAACATTATGCCAATGGGGAGTGGACTTCTCCATTGGCAAAATGAATGGGGATTAAAGCCGACTGAGATTGGGCCCCATCGGCAAAGAAAGACTGTTGGGGGCGCATGATGCTGAGGGATTGGGCACCCTCAGCATATATTTTAAATGGAAGGGGGGTCTGCTGATGGGGAGTGGGCTCCCCCGTCGGCACTGTGGCAGGTGGCGGCAGTCACTGCCGCCATGTTGCCTGCACGTCAGGAGGTGTGTTGTGGTCCCACTGCATGAGAGCTTTGCTTTCATTGCAGTGGACCTTTTCTTTGTTCTGGTGGCCACATTAGGGATGCGTGAGGTCAGCGCCTGCTGCTGGCTGATTGGAGAATGAGGGACGCACCTACTGATGCATGCCCTGCATTCACCCAACAGTGACCGTGCCTCTAAATCTGCTACTAGTGCAAGATGTTGGCTGTGCAAGCACAAGCCCACATAAAAAGACTAAAGATTACAGTAGGTAGACAACTTGGTCATCAAGTTATAATAAGCATCCTACAGTACAAACTTCCTTTTGCCTGGGAAGTTTGTCTCAACAAATATTATAATAAGACATAGTTGAATGTGTTTTATGCTATAAGACTCAAATTACCTGTATTGCAGTATGATTTCATGCACATACAATAAACCTGAGTTTTAAAAAAGAGGCCGATAACTTGTCTTCTTGCGTAACAGTAACTGTGGTGCTACACTAGAAGTCAATGGAAGGAGTTTGACACTTATCTGAATGCTACTTTATTATAATATGTCTAATATATAGGCTGCCCTGATGGCCTAGGAGTAGCATGTCATGCTATCATGCAGGCAAGCTGAGTTCAGGAGAGAGCTTGGATCACCATATTGGAAGGCAGGTTGGACCAGGGCAGCTGCTGTGTGACAGTGTGCCTAAGCCGGGGAGGGCTGGTGATGCATGCAGACACCACAGCAACCACTGTGGTAAGGCCAGGGAGCTTGCTCCCATTGCAGGGTTAGTTGTGTGCAACTGAGACCTAGGAGCTTGGCTCATCTTTAGGGAGGTAGGGGGGGACCAGTGTAAAGGGAGAAAATCCCCACTTCCATCTAAATGGCAGCCTGAGCCTTGCTCCCTGGTCCTAGTGCCTGCTGGCGCTGGACCCAGACTCCCACGGAGGGAGGGGGAGTGGGGGAGGCAGCCCTCACCCTGGAGCCCCTGACACAGAAGGCAAGCTGTGGGGGTAACTGGTGGGTTACTGGGGCCTGGGGGAGCCAGGGTTCTTGACCTGATGGTCTACATCCCTAGGATCAGGGTATAGCCCAGTGGATAGAGGTGGACTGGAGAGAAACCCCTTTATAGAAAAAAATATATATATATTTCTATTGTATAATAATGCTGCTACTATAAAACAATGTATTAGTGATGATAATAATAATATATCATGCTACCTAAACAAAAAGTCTTGACAGGCTGTGGTTTGCGATGGGTTAACAGCATGCCTTAGGTGGTTTGAAGCATAAGGCCAAAGGCCAAGTGCTTCCACCACCCAAAAACTGGCATTATGTTAGCACAATGCCCACCCTGTTGTGCCTTATTGTGACTTTTAAATGGGTTCCTAATAGTTATAGGATATTTAACAAAAAAATATTTTTAAATGTCCTAAAAGAAAATACAAATTTAAATATTTGATGAAAAAAATTCCCAAATAATCCATTTGGGGCATAGTGGCTTTGCCACATGGCCAGTAGGTGGCAGCAGTGGTGCATATAAACACCTGTTTTTACTGCTGCAGTGGGTGGAGCCCTGCAGACGTTTTGCATGTACAAAAGGGCTGATGTCATGATTCCTGTCTGTGGAACTGACTGAATGTGTAAATAGTTTCCTCCACCTTACTCTCCTCCAAGAAATGCTTTCCACCCTCAAATAAATATGCATTCATGTTAGTCAATGATTGCAGGGCACTATTTTCTTTCTTAAATGGGAGGTACAAGAACTGGAACCTGAGTAGTGGGAGGCAGCATTAGTTTTTTTTGGAAGGGAGTAAGATCCACCCCCCGCCTCCACCCGAGAAGCTCCTAAAGATCCACCTCCACCTTGTGCCTTGCTCAGGGTCACCCAGTATGCAAGTGGGAGCTGTGGGATTCAAACCCAGATCTTCAGATTTGCAGCTCAGAGCCTTAAATCATTGTGCTATACTGCCACCCTAATTATGGCAGTCATCTGTTTTATGGTTCATGGTATTGGTGTAGTAAGTAGCAGTACACTGCATAGCAGGTGTAAAATGTCAATAAGTAGGTCATACAATAGATGTACTGAGCAGTTACTGAAGCAAGAAATGTATTTAGGATGGTAAAACATTCCTGTTAGAAAACTGATAAATGTGTGACATTTGCATCTCAATTTCAAGGAGGTCCTTAGGGGGTGTCAATGTACAATATAAAGTAGTTATAGTTTTCAAGCTGTCTCAGTAATTGCTTTGTACTACCACTGTTACTGAATTTAAATTATTCTATGAAGGAAATTAAGTTTATGTAACTGTCTGTAAATGTATTAAAAACATTTACATGTCCTTATAATGTAATGCATTAAATGGAGGCAGTATAGCACAGTGGGTTAACGCTCTGAGCTGCAGATCTGGAGACCTGGGTTTGAATCCCACAGCTGCCTAGGTGCATACTGTGTGATCCTGAGCAAGTCACTTAACTGTCTTGTGCTTCCCAGGTCGCATCTGGAAACAAGCTTCAGCTTAGTGTGCTACTCCTGGTTAAACAATGTTCTCTTTCCTCTTCCTTCCCAAATGCTGTTGCTAAGGTTAAGAGGTCACATAACAGCAATAGAGATGAAAACAATGGGATGCATAGGAATTTGAAAAGAAGTGTACATTAGCAGGAGCAGTGTCATGATATCACCAATTTTTTTTGTTTCACTCCAGATTTTCAACATTACCATTTTTTTTACACCTCCTCATAAACAGTGTAGCTGTCATTTTTTATATGTTATTCAAAATGTGATTTTGCACCTGTGGTGCCAAATGGCACAGTCACTGTACAAAATCACCTTTTGGCTAATGAACTGATAGTGTCACTGTTCATGCTGCGGGGTCACAAAAAGCTCATGTTGACAACTGGAGTGAAAATACCAAGAAACGCCCAGGGCATTAGGGTTTCTGACTATAACACCCTGCCCTGTAGGGACTGACAGGCATCAGGGGTGTGAATTGGGATTGTCAACAGTAATGCTCACACCATTCCACCCCCATCCCCACCCTGCAGCCAGTGACAGGTATCGAGGTGTGCCTTTGACTTTTCAACCCCAAAGTTCTCTCCATTCTCTTATACTGTACCCATTTCAGCATATTTCCTTATGGAATGGGGTGAGTGTAAAGTTTGAACACCCCAAGGCACACCTCGACACTTGTCTGTGTCTGCAGAGTAGGGTGAAGTGAAATTGCGTGAGCGTTATGGGCAACGACCCAAAAGCACACCCCAATGCCTGTCCATCTCTAAGGGTGGGAGTGGGGTTGGCGTCACTTCAATACTTCACTGCCATTCCTATTCTGCCTGTCTGTGTGTGTGTGTGTGTGTCTCTCTCTCTCTATACATATATATATATATGTATAGGTAATTATCCATCTTTCTAGAAATTGCACGTATCGCCATTTTACCTATTTCTAAAACAAACCTGCATATCGCATTTGCCTGCACTCTGAGCACATACTTATGAAACTGTGCACATTTGTACTCCACTTCTGCATAGACCTCATACTTTCCTAAAATTCCCATTATCACAAGCATAACTACCTTACCTTTGTCAAAAGCGGCCCCCTCTGAAAGTTACTATCACATTTTCTCTGCTAACAGACCATCATTACACCTCACTTCCTGACACCAACACATTGCTTAAATATAACTTACATCATCTCATGGACAAAAACCCTGTTTCTCTAAAAAAAAACTGTGTAAATAATCCCAAGGCTGCACATATGCCAGCCATTACTTTTTCATGTACTGCCACCTTCTGTACCATCATGGGGATTTGCATATGTTTCCCTCGATGCTTTACATTATTGGGGTATGTGCAACTGTGTTTTCTTTAAAATTTGGCTGTCCAGCCAATATCATCCGGGATAACACATACATCAGTGGCATTTGCTCTGGGGTTCTTTTGTAATCCTATATTGCTTCCTATTCTTTCCATTAAAATGTGTACCTCCATATATTTTCCTAATAATGTGTAGGCCTTCCTTAAAACAGAAACTAAAACAAATCTTGCTACTTACAAATCATTGTGTTGTTTCTTCATACTTTCTTATCAATTCCACACAACTTCACTAACTTCATTACGCAGCCGTGGTGGATCTGACCAGAATTTGTTTGTACTGGCAGGTGTGAGGGCTGGCTATGGCTTTAATAGCAATGTAGATGCAGTCTGTAATTACTTTTAGGGAACAGCAATGTGGAGCAGTGTGCTACAGAGTTATTTGATATGCCCTTCTGAGCCTCATAAAACAAGCATTTGTCAATGCCAAATCTTGTCGCACTGGCATTGGCAGTGGTGGAGGTGGAGAGGCATAGCGCTGTGAGTTTGTTAATGTGTCCCAAAAGGTGATTTTGCACAGCGAGTACGCCACTGTGCAGCAGGGCTGCGGAAACACGTTTTGGGCAGGCTGTGGAAAATGGTAGCTGGACTGTTGATAATGAGGTGTGCACAAATGCCAGTGGTGAAAATGTGGCATGAAAATATTGCAGATCGACAAAGTTACAAGGGTGCTTGGAAACTGCGCAATACACTCTTGCAACACAGTCATTGTCTGGACTTTTGCCACCAAATTTTCAACATAGGCATTTTAGGACCTCTGCTGATGAATAGTGTCGCCATCATTTCCTGAAAGTGTCCCGGAAAGTGATTTCGCACAGTGAACATGCAATTCTGCACCGGACGTGCGAAACCACATTTCAGCCAGCTGTACTGTTCATAAGGAGGTATGGAAAAATGGCAATGATGAACAGCTGGAGTGCACGTATTACAAATTCACAAAGTCACGAGCGTGCATGCAAACTGTGCAACGCACGCTCGTAAAACACTCATTTTATTGACTTTTGTCCCTAAATTTTCAACATAGGCATTTTAGGACATCTGCTAATGAACAGTGTCACTGCCATTTTCATAATGTGTCTCGAACACGGGCTTTCCACAGCGACCGTGCTATTGTGCGCGCCGGAACTGTGAAAACAGATTTTGGTCAGGATGTGAAAAATGGACAGCTGTACTATTCATGAGGAGGTGTAGAAGAATGGCACTGTTGAAAATGTGGAGTGAAAATATAAGTTTGCGAACTTACAAGAGTGCGTGCAAACTGCGCAATGCTCGCTCATAACACAGCCATTTTAAGGAGTATTGTCACCAAATTTTCAACACAGGCATTTTAGGACCTCTGTTCATGAACAGTGTCACTGTCATTTTCATAATGTGTCCCGAACAGTGATTTCGCACAGTGACTGCACTATTCTGAGCTGGAAGTGCGAAAACACATTTCAGCAAGGATACGAAAAATGACAGCTGCACGGTTCACAAGAAGGTGTGGTAAAATGCCAATGTTGAGAATGTGGCATGAAAATATTGCAAGTGCGCTAACTTACGAGCATGCGTTGCACAGTTGCTACGCACGCTTCGTAACACAGTCATTTTATGGAGTATTGTCACCAAATTTTCAACACAGGCATTTTAGGACCTCTGCTCATGAACAGTGTCACTGTCATTTTCATAATGTGTCCCAAACACTGATTTTGCACAGCGACCACGCTATTCTGCACCGGAAGTGCGAAAACACATTTCGGGCAGGATGTGAAAAATGACAGCTATACAGTTCACAAGAAGGCATGGTAAAATGCCAATGTTGAGAATCTGGCATTAAAAATAGTGCGAATGCACTAACTTACAAGCGTGCGTTGCGCAGTTGCTACGCACACTCGTAAAACAGTCATTTGTTGGATTTTTCCCACCAAACTTGCAACATAGGCTTTTTGAGAGCTCCTCTCATGAACAGTGGCACTGTCATTTTGTTACTCGCTCCCGAAAGGTGATTCCGCGCAGTGACTGAGAAATCACCTTTCGTACTGAATAACACCATGACAGTGCAAGAATTCATGAGAAGGGGTCTCAAAAACCCCATGTTGAAAATTTGTTGCCAAAATTCGCAAAAATGCCCGAGATATGCATTAAAGTTGAAAAACCCCTATTCATTCCATTATATAGCTTACCAGCATTTCTTCAGTTTGCGGTCGGCTTTGAAGAGTGCAGGCGTGTTCCCAGTCCACAGAAGATCGTGGCGCTGGACTCTGCAGGTAAGTATGGGGTGGGGGTGAGGGAGGCAGAGTGTGCAGTGGGTGAGTGCGGGTGGGGGAGGGCATCGAGACTACGAGGGACCGTTTTCATTTACAGGGAAAAAATGAAAAAACCCATCACAGGACAGTTTTTTTTTGCAGGGGATTTGGCACACTGGGGTGGGCTCTAGCTTGCCACCTAACTGTTTGGGGGTGTCTGTAACTGACGGGGATTGGGCACCTCGTCGCACACAACACAGGGAGGAGAAAGTAATACCGACGGGATTGGGCACTTCAAGCGGACACAAAGAAAGCGGGGGCGCGAGCCGAGGGATTGGCGCACTTCAGCATTCAACAACTGGGGTTATGTCGAAGGAATGGGCTTCCCCATCAGCACTCAAAGAAAGTGGGGTTTAACCGACAGGATTGGGCACCCCTGAAGTCGGCAGTAGTTAGGCGGCTGCCTGCTCGCCAACCATGCACATAATGGTGGCGAGCACAGCAAGAAAAGGACCGCTGTGTATGATGAGCTTTGCTCGGATTGCCTCGGACCTTTTCTTAGATGTGCTCACCACAGTATGTATGCATGGTGTGGCACTGGCATGCAGGCTGATTGGGGAATGTGGGATGCACCTACAGGTGCGTGCCCTGCATTCGCCCAACAGCGACCCCGCCTCCAAAGCTGCACTGTCCCACGATGTTGGCTGCGCAAGCGCGCCAACATAACAATACTGCACCCTGCAGCTTGTTACCATTGGAAGCAGTTTAGCATGGCAGTGCACAGGCAATGTCTAACAAGTTCCTGGAGCAGTTAGCCTGGTGGAGAGGCATGAGCATCCAGTGTGAGGAGCAGTAGGAGTGGCTTGAGTTTAATTAGCATGGTGACAGCAGCAGCAGGCAGGTTGAGGAGTGTTGGAAGCAGCGAGTCATGGAGTATGCCAATAAAAACAGTGGCAGTTAATGGCTGCATTCTTAGATGGACGACAAACAGTAGAGGTATTTTTTTTTAAATAGGCTGCAGTTCAAATGTTCAGTTTGTATGGCTGTTGGTGTGTGGCAAATGATGTATCAGCAGCTACAGAGCTAGTTTGAGCAGGCAGTTTTAATGACAAAGACAGACCAGCTGGGACCACCTTGCCACTGTAAGGGAAGAGGGAGGTTTGATTTTTTTTTTGTTACTTTCAAAACAGTATGTGAACTGATGCCAGGGTAGCCATATTTGGTGTGGTCATGGCTGGCTAAGTGGGCAGTATATTGATTTTGTATGTGTGTGTGAAGCAGTCATGGGACTGTGCTGTTGTGCTGGGATATCGGCATGGGGTTCTGAGATCCTCAGCCAATAAGGTTTCTAGATGTTTTTTACTCATTTTGTAATGCATAGTACTGCATGATAAAGAAAATAATTACACAAGTGCTTTATAGCAACTAGCCCTCAGGATACCACCAGCCTACATGGTAGAGAACCACAAGAGCAACTGTAGTGGCCAAAATAACTAGCAGCAAAAGGGGGGCACTTTACTATGTAATGTTCTGACTTACTATATCTGAAGATGAAAAACAATGAAAAAGTGCTTTAAGTTACAGCAGTTTACGCCTGGGAGAACTAGTCACAATAATGGTCTGGGCACAGCACCGGTTATACCATGGGAAGGGAAGCACTGTAGAGTGAATACTAGCAATGGGTGGCCTAAGGCCTTTCTAAAAAAATGGTCTGAATGGGCAGTTATGTTAAATCATTATTATTTGATCTGGCCCTGGTTTTCCTAAAAAAATGGGTGCTGAGAGGACAGTTTTTTTCTCTCCTCTCCCAGACAGCACTTCCTCTGCCCTTCTTTGGGAAGTGCCCCACCTGTCACCCCAACCTCTGCCAGCACTTGCCATCAGCTGTCTTCCCCCAGAGCTTGCCCCCCCCGGTGGGGTCAGCGGGGGTTCCCAGTTTCCTCCAAGGTTAGGATCCAGTTTAGGCTGACGAGCCCAGATAGTCGGGTGTGGGGCCTGCAAGTCTGAGGCCATTGCCCCAGAGTTGGCCTTGGAGATAAAGATCCATTTGAACTGTGGTGGGCTCCAGAAGGGTGGCAGGTCAGGGATATATAGCCCAGGCGCCATGTACCAATGGGCTACTACTCTTGCCTGTTGACCCTCATACAGGTTAAGGGGCCTGGGTCCTGCTACAGTGGCAA
Source organism: Neoceratodus forsteri (assembly GCA_016271365.2). Taxonomy (NCBI): domain Eukaryota; kingdom Metazoa; phylum Chordata; order Ceratodontiformes; family Ceratodontidae; genus Neoceratodus; species Neoceratodus forsteri. The sequence continues at coordinate 455,326,306 of CM057453.1, read as the reverse complement.
TCTGGGGTTCTTTCCCAAAGTTATAAATAATAGCGTGGTGCCTCCACCCAGAGTAAGTTGTAAGTGGGTCTGGTGACTGGTTGGTGCAGTCCCCTGGGATACTACACCTACCCACCTCCCTGACCAGCCACCCTGCACACCGGAATCCCAGCAACCTTTCCCACCAAATACCATAAACTTACTAGAAGGTGAAATGCAATGAAATTTCTCTGGACGCAGCAATTTCAACAACCAGCTCACAGCTTTATTAGGGGTAGGGCTAGGAAAAGGATACTTGAAAGAGGGATAGCTGTGAAATAAGAGAAATTTTAGTAGCAGAAAATGGCAAATAATAACATAAGTGCACATAGGCCAGTCCACCCCCAGCTGCCCCCCCACGTACCATTGTTACACTCTGAGAAGTCCCTGGGGTACCCACCAGTTACAGGCCTGGATGTTGCCATGGGCAGGCTGGCTGTTGAGGCCCTGAAAACTTGGAAAACTATTTGAATTAGACTCACACTTCCCTGTTTCTAATCCAGGAACCAGGTCCTGGGTACTCACAGTTTGAAGGATTTAGGAACATCTGGAGATGTGGAGCTCTGCTCAATTAGTGCAGCAAAGGGCAGAAAGTAGGATGTGTCAGTTTCCTTGACAGGTGAAATCTTGCTTGAAGGTCTTGCAGCCTGTCCCCTTGATTGAAAATCTGGCCACGTGTCACCTTCAGCCATTTTTGGCTTGTTGCAGAGCTCAATTGCAGGTCCTCGCCAACCCCAGAAGGCCCAGACCCAGAAGTGGCTCCATAGCCCGGCTCTCCACCAGGGTCATAGGTGCCCTAGCACCCCAGCAAGCACTGGTGACCTAATGAGACCATGGGTCCCACTTGGAAGGGGTTAGCTAGTTCCCTCCTTGGCTCTGGGCGAGGACTCTCAAACAGTTCCTTCAGATAAAACAACAGTACCAATTGGCCACAGGTGCTAGCCTTTAACCAACAGCTTCAGTTCACAATCAGATGATAGCAATCGGTAGGGGATTCAGAGCCAAGCAAGCCCCTGCTCACTTTCAGTGCTTCCAAGTTCAAAATTGTCCAAAAGCAGTTTCCACACAGCTTCAGCTGGGACACAGCTCTCAGCCACTCAGGTCAGTCCACAAAGCAAATTCGCACCACCTGGCTAGCACCTGACTCCAGAGACGCTTTGCCTCTTCAGCTTATTATTAAAGTCCCAATCTGTAGAGCAGTTTGTCTGCAGCAACTGATTATCTTCCAAACAAGCAGCACAGTTCCATCAGCTCAATTCCATGCACAGTGCAGGGTCTCTGCATCAACTATTCTCTCCAATTTAGGCAACAAAATTCACAGTACCTGGAGAGTTTCACAATCAGTCCTATCTCTCTCTCTCTCTTTTGCTTCTTAAACTCCTTTTCCTCAGTGGCAGTCTTCAACTGTGACCTGAGCAAGGCCTCTGGTAGTCTGATTCCACACACAGAATTCTCCTGACTTGAGAAGAGCCTGGAAACAGACTGACTTCAGCCCAGAAAATCCTTTGGGTTTTCACTCGAGAATCCAGGTTCCTGATTGGCTGTTCAGACTTATCAATCAGCAATAACTATAGTGATTGATATTCCCCAAACTCTTATTGGGGCAGGTGTTAGGCACCTGAATTAGTTAACTCCTTCTCCCAGAAGTCCTTGGTCATAGTTTGGGGGCACCTAGGAAAGGGATTGGCTGTTAGAAGGGGTCAAAGTATCAAGGAAATGGCTGCTGGTACACCTTAGAATGCAGTCCCGTAGAGTTCTTCATTTAAAAGTTATTGTGCAGCCAAGGAAAATACTTTTTTATATACTGCGACCCCACAGTCTGGTAGCCCCCTTTGTGCCCTCTCAAACAAGCCCCATCATACATATTTACACTCAATGGATTAGTGGTCACTGCCGCCGAAACACAATCCCCCCAGGCGGCAGGCAGCAGATCATTAATATTCATCAGGTGCTCATTAATATTCATGAGTTCTGATTTATGCCCATTCTCATATCCTCTCCTGAGGCTTCCCATCTACCTCCTTCTGGTCTCTGGTCCCCTTTTAGCTAATGAGGGGCAGTGGGACCGTCAACACACATTCTCTTGGACCGAAAACGGCGGTCAGTAAAATCAAAGAGCTTTTTAGTGCATGTGTGAGTGCTGGCAGCATTGCTAAGATGCTGGCAGCTCGCAATTCGGTTTTCAAGCCCATCGGGGTGGGAAGCAGCACAGGTCCCTCAGGGAATTTTGGGCTATGCAGTGGACCATTCGGGGAATGCCAGGCAGAAATGGGAGATGCGAGAAAATGGGGGCAATGCAGGTAAGCCCCTCAATGGGGGGGTTACAGGTACATTCCTCATCCTGTGCCACTAAAGAATTCCTTTGCCATTCTGGTGGTATGGGACTGGTGGGAAGAGGTACCCAAAGTAGTGGCAAGGGAGGATGCAGGGGTCCTCTGCTGCAGGGTGGGAGGTAGAGGACCCCAGCAGAGGAGGAAGCAGCTTCTGGTTAGGGGCTCAGTTGTTAGGGCAGTAGATTTAGGAACAGGAAGGGAGGGGTGAGAGGGAGATAAGGTGCCTACCAGGTAGCATGGCTCAGAGAGCTGGGCAGCAGATCATAAGGATCACTACAGCGGCATGGCAAGGGGGGAGCTGGATGCCATTTTCCCCCTGGGGACTAATGACCTAGCAAGGATGGGGCTGGGATTGTACAGGGACAGTACAGAGAACTGGGAAAGGGCCTAAAGCAAGTAGCACACATGGTAGCTTTTGCCAAAGTGCTGCCTGTCTATGGCCAAGGGGATGATAGGGTATTGCCCCACCAGGAGCTTCAACTCATAGTTGAAGGAATAGTGCAGAGAAGAGGGGTTTGGCTACATTAGGGATTGGGGACCAACCTGGAGTGACCTTTAAGGGTCACTGGTGAGAATGCGGTTGGAGTACTGTTCCCAGGTTTGGGCACCTTATTGGAAGAGTGAGGTGGCAAGATTGGAGGGGGTACAGAGGAAGGCAACCAGATTGGTACAAGGGATGAAGGGTAGACCTTATAAGGAAAGACTGAGTGACCTAAATCTGTACTCACTTGCATATAGGCGATGGAGGGGTGATATGATTTTAGTATATAGATCCTTCCATGAACAGAGACTAAGATTAGAACTAGGACTAGAATGCAAATACAAAGACTATAATACTAGAACACATAATATGCAACTAAATCAACAGAAATGGAATTCACTCAAAAGAAAATTCTGGTTTAGTCAAAGAGTGGTTCCCCGTTGGAATTCCCTCCCAATCAAGGTGGTGGAAAGTCCTACCATGGAAACCTTTAAGGCTAGGTTAGACAAACACAGTCAAAATAAGATTGGAGTATATTAATAACAAAACTTGAAGCTAGCTGGATCAGCAAGCAATATGGACGAAAGTTTGCTACATGCTTTGAAACTACTATGAGACTATATTGATGTGATGACCTGCATCCCTCTGGGAGAGGAACCGCAGTCCTCAGTGAATGGTTTAAATGTTACTTTGATGACTATTTAATCTAACCGAGGGGGTTGGTGGAAAGACGAAGGAAGGCATAACTGCCCCCCTCAACAGACTGAAGCAGTAGGAAGAGAGGACATGAGGAGAGGAACATCTCCCAGGGAGCAGGTTAATGGGAACAGCAGAGAAGTACAGGACAAGTGGGATGGGAACAAAAATTGTAAAAAAGAAAGGGGAAAATGAGTCTGGCACAAAGGTAGGAGTTTCTGGCAGAGTTGGAGCAAGGTGTGGTGGGTCATGTGTGCAAATGCAAGAGTCTTGGAAATAAAATTCCAGACCTAAAGGCCATTATGGCGGAGGTGGACCTGGATATTGTGGCTATTACTGAGTCATGGTGCACAGGTAGTCATGACTGGGACATGCCATACTAGGCTACATTCAGTTCAGGAAGGGATAGGGAGGGGAGGAAGGTAGATGGGGCTGTGCTGTGTGTAAAGGCGGTATCAAGATGACAGAAATGCAAGGGAACCAGTGGGAAAGGAGGGGCTGGAGGTGCTGTGGATCACCCTGGAGATAGAAACCAGAGCCACCATTCTCACTGGGGTGATATACAGACCTTCAATGTAGGGGATGAAACTGGATAAGGGAATGGGAGGGAAGCCATCAGCACAATGGCACAAAAAGGGAAGGTGCTGCTGGTAGTGGAATTAAATCTGGTGGATGTAAGCTGAAGCCTCCCAGCCACAACCTCGGCTAGAAGCAGGGACATTCCAGACTCCCTGCAGGGGGAATTTCTTAGGTAACTAGTCAAAGAGCCCAATTGTAATGAGGCAACACTGGACCTAGTGCTCATAGACTGGGACAGTATTGCAGACATCAAGGTCGGATGCCACCTGGGGACCAATGATTCCTGTACAGTGTGGTTTAACAGAAGGATGGCAGCAGAGGCAAACCACACAAGAACAAAGGTCCTGAACTTCAGAAGTGCAGATTTAAAAAAGGAATGGGTGATACCTTACGGATGGTCTAGCAGGGGCTAATTGCTTGGGTGGGGAGGAGGAACAGTGAGGTAAATTAAGGGACGGCATAGTGAAGTCAACAGACCTCTGTGCAAAAGACATGGCAAGAACAGAAGAAAAAAAGAGACCACTATGGTTCTCAAGGGAAGTGGCCACAAAAGTAAAGGCTGAAAGAGTAGCATTCAGGAGGAGAAAAAGACAGAGTGAAGAGGATAGGGAGGTGTGCCAGGAAAAGCAGAGAAAGGCAGGGAAGATGATGATGGGTGTAAAAGCACAAACTGAGGAAAGGATAGCTGATAGGCTGTTGGTTAACTAGGATCTGCAGCTTATCCGTTAGGTAGGGAAATGGGCAGACTAGGTGGGCAAAGCGGTCCTTATCTGCCATAAAATTCTATGTTTCTATGTTTCTGTGATAGCCAGAGGGGTAACTAAGGGAGGCAAGATCTTTTTTAGGTGCATAAGTGATAAAAGGAAGACAAGGGCAGGGACTGTGAGGTTAAAAAAAGGACAGGAGGAGACTGTGCAGAGGAGGATCAGGAAAAAACAGATATCCTAAACAGATATTTCTGTTCAGTCTTCACAGTGGAAGGGAAGGGGGATGGACCACATAAAAACAGCAGGAACACTGGGGGAGGGAGGTAGACACAAATCCATTTACAGGGGAAAAAGTCCTGCGAGGACTTGCAAATCTGAATGTTAATAAGGCTATGGGGCTAGACAGTGTACACCCAAGGGTGCAGAGTGAACTCAGGGAGGTACTGGCTGCACCTCTGACAGCCCTATTCAACAACTCACTGGAAATAGGATTCCATAGGACTGAAGGAGGGCAGATGTAGTCCTGCTTCATAAAAGCGGCTCCAGGGAGGAGGCAGTCAGCCTAATGTCAGTGGTAGGGAAGTTAATGGAGACTCTTCTAAAGGAAAGGCTAGTGGAGTATCTTGAATCCACGGGGTTACAAGACCTGAGGCAGCAAGGATTCATTGGGGGGCAGATCACGTCAGAAAAACCTGATCGATTTCTTCGACTGGGTGACCAGGGAAATAGATCAGAGTGGGGTGGTGGATGTGGCCTATTTAGACTTCATCAAGGCCTTCAACACTGTTCCACATAGGAGGCTTGTAGGAAACTGGGCAGTTTGGGGGTGGGTCCCAAGGAGGTAAACTGGGTACAAAATTGGTTGATGGATAGGTGAAAGAGGGTGCTGGTAAACAGCACTCACTCTGAGGAGAGAGTGACCAGTGGGGTACCTCAGGGCTCAGTACTGGGACCAGTCCTCTTTAATATCTTTATATGTGACATTGCAGAAGAGCTGGGAGGGAAGGCATGCCTTTTTTGAGATGACACCAAAATCTACAATAGGGTAGGCACTCTGAAGGGGGTGCAGAGAATGTGTAGGGGCCTGAGAAAACTCAAGGAGTGGTCAAGGGTATAATAGCTGGATTTCAGTGCGAAAAAGTGCAAAATCATGCGCCAAGGGCAGAGAAACCCAGAGGCGGAGTATAAAATGAGAGCAGAGGTATTGGCTGTCACTAAACAGGAAAGGGACCTTGAGGTAATCATATCTGATGACCTCAGGATAGCGAGGCACTGCTACAAGGCCATAGGTAGGGCCACTGGGATGCTGGGGTGAATAGGGAGGGGTATCACCAGCAGAAGGAGAGAGGTGGTGTTACCACTGTGAGGTTAAGATCACATAGATCTATAGATCATTGGTAAGACCCCACCTGGCATATTGTGTCCAGTTCTGGAGACCACGGGCCAGATTTTGAAAGGGTGATGTAAGCCCTGTATCAAACCCTTGCATTGCGGCAGCTTCAGCATTCCCAATTGCTGTAGTTGTACCCGATGTTACAATCGCTGGTGCAGTTGTGACAGTTTACCTGCTTTATGGCAGCCTGCAGCAAAGTTTGGTCACATGCTCTGTTTCAGAGGTACCAAACAATGATGCACGCTACACCCCAAAAAGATGGTCTAACGAGCATCAAATGGACACAAGAGATGTAAAATCCCTTTAGACTGCTGCATGCACAATGTGCCATACCTCTGGTGCACCCGGGGTTTGCGGCAGTTATCTCAATTTTAAAATCCAGCCCCACATCTCAGGAAGGACATAGATGGTGTAGAGGCTGTCCAGAGGAAGGCAACTAAAACAGTGCAGAGGCTGCATTAAAAGCCGTATAAGGAGAGACTGAGGGATCTTAATATGTACATACTGGAAGAGAGGAGGTGGGGGGGTATGATAGAAATCTATGAATACCTCACAGTGGTGAATAAGGTACAGAAGGGGAGTATTTTCAGAGGAAAAGGTGCACAAGAACAAGGGGTCACGCAATGAAGCAAGAAGGGGGAATTTAAGAGGGATATGAGGAAGTACTTCTTCACTGAAAGAGTGGTGGATACCAGGAACAGTTTTCCAGTGGAGGTGGTGGGGGCGAAAACAGTGGCGGGCATTAAGCATGCATGGTGTAGGTGCAAAGGAATCCAGGTAGGAAAGTGTGTGTGTGGGGGGGGGGGAGTTAGTCGAAGATCAGGTAGGGTTTGTAGTGACAATATAGGCAGGGAAACATTAGTGCACTAGGTGGCCAAGCAGCCATTATTTGCTAACAAATTCAAGTTCCTATGTTATTTTTGAACTACTCCCTAAAAGAATTTGTCTATAAAGTTTTTTATTTTTATTTTCAGTCTTGTTGCCTCAAAAACTGACACTTAAAAGGCTGGCAGATATCATATCTTGTTCCCCAACATTTGTCTTTTAAAGGACTTATTTTTGATCTGGTCTGCCCCAACACTAAAAAGAACCCAGCCTTAAGGTCTTAAGTTTGACCTGTTTCTCTCTGTTTACCCCTGTATGAGCAGTTATACTGGATCTGAGTTTCCCAAAAATAAGCCATGAAAGGCTTGTTTTCTTGATTGGGTTGTTCCCTTGCAATTAGTTTTTAATAGAGTTTTTCTTAGTGTTGTTCATCCTCTAGCAAATAGGCCTTAATAGAGCAATTTTTAAGTTGTTTTGCTGAGCTTGCAGCAGTGCAATAATCTCACTGTAGTTTATTTTTTATTTATTTATTTAGATCTTCAGAAACAACCTTTGAGCAAGGTGCTCATCTACAAAGGTTCCACGTCAGCAGTAGTTTAAACAGTAACAGAAAATACTAGAACAGGTATTTAGTTAAAATACTTACAATATTATTACACACGTTCCAAACAGATGCGGTCTGGGCCAGGAGCAGCCAATTAATTAGGCTTTGTCAGTCAATAAACTTTCAGTTAACATAATGATGAGGAAAAGAGAACATAGGGAGAGGAGTGGGCCAACGATGAGGCGAGGGGGGGGGGTGGAGGCATTCCAGGGTGAAAAGGGTGGCAGTCAGAGAAGTGGGGAGTAGTCTAGGAGTAAAGAGCAGGAGAGAAAGAGGAGTGAGAGAGAATAGGGCCTAGAAATGAGAAGGAGTAGGGGTGGGGGCAAGGAGTATGGGGCAACGTGAGGGGGGAAATGATGGGGAGTATAAGTGCATAGACAAAGAGAAAAGGCCTTGAGCTTCAGCAGTGGCTATAAATACCTCACAGTGGTGAATAAGGCACAGGAGGGGAGTATTTTTCAGAGGAAATGTTGCACAACAGCAAGGGGCCCTGCAATGAAGCAGGAAGGTGGGAATTTAAAAGGGATGTGAGGAGTACTTCTTCACTGAAAGAGTGGTGAATGCTGGGAATGGACTTCCCATGGTCTTCTAGTTGTTCCAAATGGTTGCTCTGTTCTTGCTCTCTCTTTCACTACCCTGACATGATGGCCAGCCTGTTGATTGGCTGTTGTTGGGTGGGAAGGCAGAAATAGTGTCAGACAGTGTGCAAATGATTCCCCTCTGCACAGTCCCTGTAGCAGAAATTTGTGTCATTCAGGGCTGAGATTGTGTTGGACCAGCAAAGGTCCAAATACTTGTCCACCTTGACTGGACAAGGCAAAACTCAGCTGACAAGAGGCGTGTTGAATCCCCCCCTACGGTTAAGCATCACAGAGAACATTCTGTCAGGCTCAGCTCTAATTTACACTTTGGAAAATAACAACTACAGTTTAGGATGCTGCGGAGCCCTTGTGAAAAAAAAAAAATGAGTGAGACATTATTTGTGAAGGAAGAAATATGATCCCTGGTTTTCTTATCCAGAATATTGTGATGGTCAGACCCCAGTTTGAAAGTCAGGACAGAGCCAGAAACAGATCTCAGGAAGAGGAGAGAGATGTTGAAACTAGTTTCCTTGATCAATCTGTCCTCTTGGACAAAAAATAAGAGCTGCTGTGGCTGTAGCCTGATAAATTATAGGGCTATTTCTAACTGACCTGGCAAGGGATGAGCTAGAGTTGCTTACCCCAAAACACACACACACAAAAGGAAAAAAAAAAAAAAACAGAAACCCTCAAAAACATAATGAAAGAGATACTTTTCTTTACGAGATCCAAACATTATCTATTAGTGCAGTTCACTCTCTCCAGGGAGAGGGAGGAGGAGTGCCAAGTGCTCCTAGTGTTGAAAGGTGCACAAAGAAGGAAGAGATCATGTTCCCTCCTTTGACAAACGACTTAACAACCAGAGCCAGAATATAGACCATTACTCTTAGCCAACGTCAGACTGCTTTCCTATTTCCTTTCATGAGTAGACCCTACCACCAATACTCCAATTTAATGTTGGCGAACATGCTACAAAAAGAGACAATATCTTTTTTCCAGTTAAAAGTGACATGTGCCAAAACTGAGTTCAAAGCACTGTAGTCTGAACCACAGAAAAAAAACTGTATCAAACAGAGCTAGAACAGTCTGTTCTCTGTGGAGACATGAAGATGTCATCTTTTATTGATTCTGAACTTCATGACATTCTAAGAGGCCTGCAAATGAAAAAGAGCATGTTCTTATTTTGTTTCCAGAGACCAAATAAAAAATATGAAATTATCACTAGCATGTTTTGGAAACAGCGTATCACGTGGAGAATACTGGGACCAAACGAGGGGCTCTCCATGCTGGGGATGCTGGAATTTCTTTGTGTCGTTGTAGAAGTTTGATGGTCTCTAGAAAGTCAGACTAAGAACAACTGTATTATGATGACATTTTTGATCAGCTCCCATCTGGTAAGAGCTCATGGACATGATCTTTGGGTGTCCAAGCAGAAACTAACATTGAAGCCAATATTCAGTCAAGCTTCATTACTGGCACTGTAATGAATTACTTCTGTCCTGCGATGAAGCCAAACACACCCTCTTTACGTTATTCTCTGCAAAAATGGGCCTTCTTTTCTAAACAAATTTTTCTATTCTGTACCTGCCGCAGCACTTCTTGAGAACAAGGCCCAGAGTCTGTTTCTAAACTGTCAGTGCCACACAATTGCAGAATCAGTGTCAGTGTCGCAGTAGGTTGCACACTTGCCTCTGAGGCTGGAAGATCAGAAGCTTGTGGGTTCTAGCCCCCCAGTGGGAACTCGAGCTAAATCCCAGTACTGACACTAGTGCAGTGTAGGTGGGGGGGGCTACTGCACTCCCAAGGTGCTGTCTTTTGGATAAGACATTAAACCGAGGTCCTGTCTGCCTGTTCTGGTGGTTTTTTAGCGGATGTCAAATATCCCCTGGCACTTCTCGAAAAGAGTAGGGGAATTTTTATTATAGTTGGACTCCTTTATACAACAATAAAAAAATAGTACAAAAATATTATCATCCATACATCAAAACCATAACAAATTTTCATACAGTAAAAAATTCAAGTCTTAGTACATCACATAGCAAAAAGTCAACCCTAAGTAATTTACTCGTTTGCCCCAATACTGCAGCTTATATTTAATTTAACCAAGCTATACAGAGTAACCATAGATGCTGTGCTTTTGCTAAAGAGAGTCTATTCATGTCAGCTGTCTGTATGCTCTGTAAAGATAGCCGTATGTTATTCAAAAGTTCCTGATAGACAACTGTTTTTTGTTGCAATATTAACAAACATCGTGATTGTTATAAAGAGTACTTAATTAAAGCAAAGGTTATATACATTGTGTCTCTGTGATATGTACTAAAACTGTTATCCTCTGGCCCGTACATAATATCATGATATGAAGGAGTTGCCAATTGGGTGTCTGACCATGAATGAGACAAATGTAACTAAAAGGAGTGAGCATAAGGACATTCTAAAAAAAAAAGGCCAACAATGTAGAGAATAAAAATCTGTGGGAGAGCCTGTCAAAGGAATTCTCCTGATCCAAGCTAAGAATATACCGTTTTATCTTCTGAGCTTCCTTTGTAAAAGGATTACCATAGACTAATTAAATTATCCTGTTGTCTCCTACCTTGAATTGCACATGTTTGGGAGGGACAAATTAAAAGGTGCGCTACTCTAGATAGTCTTGCCAACAATATTTTACTCAAAATTTTCATATCAGAATTTAACAGGCTTAAGGGCCTCCAGTTTCCAATATCCTGCCTGGTTCCTTTTTGATGTATAAGTAACCAATATTGCATCCATCATGGATGCAGAATATTTTCAGGTTTTTAAAATGTTGTTATACAAAATTACCAATGAGGGGGAGAGACAATCCATAAATGTTTTATAAAATCCAGCACCCAGACCATCAGAGCCAGGAGCTGTGTTAGCTGCCATCTGAGAAATAGCAGCCTTAACTTCCTCTAAGGTTACTTCTTTTATTAAATACTGGGCATCAACTTCCTGTACCCTGGACAACCCCAACATTTCTAACATCTCATGTATCTCGGGCTCCGAGGGGGGGTACCAAAGGTCTGTGTTACTTGTTCTTCCACCACTTCTAGAAGCTCTTGGGGGGAATTAACTAATTTTCCAGTTGAAGAAATCAATTATGCTATTACCCTATTCTCAATCCTTTTCTTATTCTCTTTATAAGGGTCTAAGGAGCCTTTTGTCATTTGCGTTCCAAATCTAAGCTCCTGTTGTAAGGTTTTGGCCCTATCATATTGTAATGCTATCATTTGGGTTTTAAGGCTACTAACCTTTAAACTGAAATCCTGCCCTGTAATCTCTATCTGGCTGTTGCCAAAGCTGTAAGTATGCTAGGTACTCAGAGGTAGACCTGGAGCGTGCTCGCTGTTGAAAAAAACACCACCAAGATTTTTTGGTGTCCTCCCACCAGTCCACTAACTCAGAATAGCACTCCACTACAGAATCTGGTGGCCCACTCGCACCTCCATTACTTCTGCAGGGGGAGGGGGGGGAGTCAGCTAAAACAAATTCATTTAGTTTCCAGTATGGTTTTCTACACTGTGAAGTAGACCCACATCGAGTCATTAATTTAATAACCATGTGGTCTGAAAATTCACAAGCAGTAACTTGCACCTCCTGTATGTGTAATGAAGATTATACAAATATAAAGTCAATTCTGGTTTTTAATAAACCCCTATAGTAGGTGAACCCACCTGTAGAATGCAGTTTCCTATGGGTATCTATTAACCCTGCATGGGGCAGAATGCTCTTTAATGCATTTGAATCAGAGAACATTTTCTCCATTTGTAAACCCCTGCCTGCATCATCAGGCCACAGTTAAAGTCTCCCAGCCAATACACCATTCGGGAAGTATGTAGGAAAGGTTGAATTTCTTTAAATAAAGAAACCCTTTGCGCTTTTGTTTGCAGGGCATAAATGGCTATTATTCAGCATCTACACGAACCATAAGACACATCTAACAATAGGGCCTGCCCAGAGTGAATATCTACCAGTCTTGACACTCTTAACTGAGGATTCGAAAATAAAATACCCACCCCATTGCAAACATCTGTTCCCGAGGACCAAAAGGAAGAGCCCCGAGGCCAAGTTTTAGAGGCCTGCTGTAGCTCATGATTGGTTTTCAGACGTGTCTAACACACAGATGATATCACTCTGTAAGTTCCTCAAATACTGCAATGCTCCTAAGCGCTTCCTTTCATTTTTAATACTATTGATGTTAATAGTACTGATGGCAAGTTTATCCATCCAGGGAAATTAGTTTAAATTAAACATCAGGAAAAATGTCTAAGGGATCTTGGAAGTTCTCTGTTGCCTAGTTCGCTTTGCAATAGATCCCTCCCCAACCCCCTCAATGTCAGTATTAGATGTAACAGATGAGGAGTCTGATTCCTCACCTTCTGAATCTTTATCTGTTCCCTCTTTTGATAAAAAGGCATATTTATTCCCTGCTTTCCAAAAGGCTGGATCCTGCCCTGTTTTCATCAAACCTTGTTTGGATTTCTGGGCCTTTGCCCACCCTGTTCTTGGCTTTTTCTTTTGAGTCACTACTTGAAAATCTCTGTCTTTGTTTACTGGGGGGGGGGGGCATAACTCTTTCCTCTACATCAACCACCTCCTGCAGCCCCTCTGTAGTGGGAGCTGGGTGATCTACCATTACTTGAGATGTTTCAGGGCTTTGTGTGTCTACTACAACCTCCATCTGGTCTATCTGTATAGGTGCCACCTGGGTTTGACTAGTGTGAGAGACAGTGTTTAATGTATTCTGTAAATCCTGAGCTGCCATTCTTTTGGCTTGTTGATGCTGTGCAACACTAATTATACCTTCTTGAGAGGGGCAATCTTCTCTATTGTGTGATGCCCAGGGACAACGCCCGTAGGCATGCCCTGTCTGTCCACACAAATTATATTTAAATAAGTTTAGACATGCTGAGGATGCATGCCCAAACCCTAAACAGTGGCTACAATGTAGGGAATCACAGGCTGAACTAAGGTGAGCTCTTGAGACACACTTGAAGCATGACCAAAACTGTTCACTATAGAAAATGGATCCTCGGTCTTTCCCCAGATAAAAAGAGCTGGGTAGGTGCATAGGCCCTGCATCAGAGGAGTGTAATTTGACTTTTATGTGCCATCCCCCATCCCAAATCTGTTCACTGTCTAATGTAGGCATAGGTTTCCCTAGTACCTCACAATGCTGGCGCAACCAGAACAAAATGTCCTCTACATGAAACCCTTCATTTTTAAACACAACATAATTGTTTTGACTAGTGGCTTGGTTAATGCTATAGCATGGAAGAGTATCCAAGCAGGGGTATTCTTAAGTGTCTGATACTGTATCCAAAAACGTTCTAAATTTGATATACTTTTAAAACTGACATCAAAGTTTCCATTTCCTAAGCTAATCAGGGCAAAGATTTCTGAGGAGAAGTAACGAATAGGTGTTTTTAGTAGATTGCTAGCAATATACACTCTGTTTGGAGGTTCCTCTAGTCCCCCATTGTATAATAGTCAGACTGCATTGCACTGGGAAGCCAGCTCACCCCTGGTTGCAAAGAGGAGAGACATCTTGAAACTTGGGTCTGAAATCTGCGCAGACCTCCCAACCTCTTCTGTCTGTCTAGCCCTTTCAGGTTCCCCCTCTATAGGAGGTGCAGCGTCAATTATCCCAGTTTCAATAACCTGTGCAGGTACCACAGTATCAGTCATATTATTTAAAACATGAAGAGAGTCATTAGAAGTATTACCCTGGGGCGTGGAGGAGCTCTTTTGCTGAACCTTGTTGGTGACCACTTGAGAAGCTGAGTTCTATAACAAGTCCTGATAGAAGAAATCCCTAGGATCAGGGGACCATTACCCTGAACAATCTTGTGTCCATCCTGCACCTTTTAATGCAATTTTGGGAGACCAGTCTATTGTTTCTGATTCAGTTTCCATTAATTCTCCCCATTCTTTAGAGCAAGTCCTGTCCTTAAATGAGTACGTGCACTCTTCAAGATTAGAAGGTGTCTCCATGTCCAGCGATGGCTGTTTAGTGTTGATCTGTGGTCGAACAGCAGTTCCAGGCCCCAAACACTGCCTCTGAGGTCTTGGAGGATTCCTCTGTACATTAGTTCCGGAAAGCTTTTGGCACACATAAAGATCTCTGTTTTGGCTGCCAGCCTCTGTTATTCCATCTGTATCCTTATTTATTTCAGCAACTCTAGCCATGGTACTCACTGCCTTACTCGGGGATTGAGTCATGTCTGTAAACACTCCCTCACTCCCACTGACAGCAGCAACCTGAGAAGCAACAGCAGTCTGTGAATGTTGCAGAGAAGAGAGTGCATCATCTAGCTCCCGAAGACGCTCAAGCTGTTTCTCTTTTCCCATTTTTAAAAAGGTTAGTCGCGACTGTATTTGAACAGTCTGTTCTGAGTCAGTAGAAGCAATAAAAAGACTAGGCCCAACCTTATTTTTGTTGGTATTCTTTGCTTCCAAATCTGCTGTTTCTTCCACGTCTGCAACCAAATCCAGATCCAAGTCAAGCGGTACAGTAAGTGCTTATTTTCAAAAACTGTAACATTTTCAACACAATGTAATGCAGTGGAGGAGGCTTGAGCAGCATATTCCTCTAACTCCTTCTCCACCGGTGTCTCAGAAGCACTGGCCGTAGTGCTGGCCAGCCCAAAGGTTCCCCCTGCTGGTCAGGTAGGGGAATTTTATTGAGAAGAAGGTGGACTTCATTACAGATGCATAAACAAAAACAATGCAAAGGAAAAACAAAATAACCTGAAATAACAAAAGCATCATAGAAAAAAACTGGAAAACAGGTGAAACAAATACATAACAGCATAACATAAATAAGTCAGCAAGTTACCCTATATTCCAAATGTCAGTATTAGTCCATAGCTGAAGAAATTGCTGTCTGGACTTGAGATCAAAATCTTTCAATTTTACAGCAGTTACTGCATTTTCAACATTCTGCAGAATCTCGTGTAGTGAAATCCATTTCTGGTGTAAAACCAACAGGCATCTAGCCTGCCATAAAAAATATTGTATCAATGTCAAAACAACATACATCATGTCAGCATTATATTTCTTATTTAAGGCCAAAGGGGAGGGACCTGGGAGGACAGTAGTCTCTATGCCAAGGACAGACTACACTTGAGTGAGGAGGGAAAGAAAGTGTTGAAACAGAGGATGGAGGAGTACATAGAGGAAGTTGGGAATTTAAACTAGGAGTGGGGGGGTGGCAGTTGGGGAAGAGATATGCAGAGACCACATGTTGGGAAACCATATGAGCTTACCCCCCATAACAGTGACAAAGGACAAATGGCAAGTACTGTTGGCGATGCTAGGAAAGGAGGGCAGGATGGGAGGGGGGAAAAGGGTGTAAGGTGGTTACCCTTAATGCTAGGAGCCTTGGGAGGAAAACTGCAGAGTTACAGGTTCTCATGGCAGAGGAGGTGTGACATTGCAGTCATCACGGAAACATGGGCCACCCAATACAATGACTGGGACCTGTCTGTACCAGGGTACAGATTATTTCGTAGGGACAGAGTGATTGGGAAAGGAGGGGGGGTGGCACTATATGTGAAGGAAGAACTGAAGTGTGTAAGGGAGGAAGGGGAGGAGGGTAGTACGGAGTCACTTTGGATGCAAATCCAGGATTCCAAGAATAGGATTCTTAGAATGGGAGTGGTGTACAGGCCACCATCTCAGACAGAGGAGTTAGACAGGGAACTAGCGGGACAGGAGGACCTGCAAGAAGGGTAGTGTGGTGATTGTGGGGGACTTCAACATGCCAGGAGTGGACTGAAGCACCCCAACAACCAGGAACAGAAGGGAGCAGGTACTGCTGGATGCCTTCCAGGACAGCTTCCTGCTGCAAATGGTCAGTGAACCAACCAGGTTAGGAAATACCCTTGACCTTGTGCTGGCAAATGGGGACTTTGTGAGAGAACTTACAGTGGAGGAACCACTGTCAGGGAGTGACCACTGCTCAGTATGGCTCACATTGGATATGGGCAAGGAAGGAGTGGAATCTGGCACAATAGTGCTGGACTTCAGGAGGGCCAACTTTGGGAGGATGGGGGAAGTGGTAAAACGGTACCTGGCCAGAATTCAATCTAGTATGGACACTAACCAGAGGTGGGAGCTCATAAAGCTGGGGATAGTGGAGCAGCAAAACCTGCTGCAAAGCCCAGAGCAAGAAGGATAGGGCTAAGAAACCGATCTGGTTGAGCAAGGAGGTCATGGAAAAGGTAAGGAGAAAAAGAGCTACCTTTAGGAAGTACAAGAAAACAGGGAGGGGGGAGGACAGGGAGGAGTACTTGACAGAATCAAAGAAGGTGACAAGGGCAGTAAGGGGAGCCAAAGCATCTACGGAACTCAGGCTGGCACAAGGCATTAAGAAGGGGGAGAAGGACTTCTTTAAGTACATCAGGGAGAAAAGGAGCTGTAAGGACCACATAGTAAGGATTAGGAAGGAGGGGGGTTGGGTGGAAGCAGGGTGCGATAAGGCAGAAGCACTAAATGAGTACTTCTGCTCAGTATTTACTAAAGAGAAGAGGGGGGTGACACCCAAGGTGGGAGAAATGGCAGAAGCAGGGGAGTGGTGACAGAAGGAAATCATGGAGAGCAGAGTTCGAAAGGGTTTGAAGGCACTGAGGGTGGACAAGGCGCCAGGCCCAGATGGCATCCACCCCAGGGTACTGAAGAAGAGCTGGCAGAGGTCCTGCAGGACCTTTGGCAGACCTATTTAATGCCTCACTACATTTGGGGTGTGTACCTCAGGACTGGAGGATGGCTCATGTGGTGCCCCTCCACAAGAGTGGCCCCAAGGATGAACCAGGAAACTACAGACCAGTGAGCCTCACATCCATTGTGAGTAAGCTAATGGAGACTATCCTGAAGGAGAGGCTGGTGGCCCTCCTAGAGGCCAAAGGACTACAGGACAGAAGACAGCATGGCTTCATACATAGCAGATCCTGCCAAACCAACCTGGTCGAGTTCTATGACTGGGTAACTAGGCAACTGGACAGGGCCATGCAGTGGATGTCCTGTATCTGGACTTCAGTAAGGCATTCGACTCAGTGCCACATGGAAGGCTGGGAAGGAAGTTGGTAGGCACAGGGGCGGTGCAAAGCTGGTGAGATGGGTAGGAAACTGGCTGCAGGGAGGCAACCGAGAGTGGTGGTGGGTGGGGAACTCTCACACCCAAGGGCAGTGACGAGCGGTGTTCCCCAGGGCTCAGTGTTGGGACCAGTGTTGCTTGGGATATTCATTGCAGCCATATCATGGGACATCAAGAGCAAGATCAGTCTGTTTGCTGATGATACCAAGGTAGGCGCGGTGGTGGATGACCTAGGGGGATGGCAGGGGTTGCAGGATGATCTGGCAAAGCTTGAAACCTGGTCAGACACCTGACAACTGGGCTTTAATGCCAAAAAGTGCAAGGTGTTGTATTTTGGGATGAAGAACCCAAGGAGGAGTTACCAGCTAGGGGGAGTGCAGCTAGCCCGGACAGAGGAGGAGAAGGATCTGGGTGTGCTCATTACAGGGTCAATGAACAACTCGGCACAATGTAGGAAGGCAGCTGCAAGGCCAACAAAATGCTGGGTTGTGTGCAAGGGGTATATCCTTGAGGAGGAGGAGTGATTCTGCCACTGTATGGGTCATTGGTTAGACCACACCTGGAGTACTGCGTGCAATACTGGCATCCGTATCTGAAGAGGGACATTAAGTTACTGGAGGGGGTGCAGTGCAGAGCGACAAAGATGATCAAGGCGCTGGGGGACTTCTCATACGAGAGGAGGTTGAAGGAGTTGAACATGTACTCACTGGAGGAGAGGAGAGACAGGGGTGACATGATTGAAACCTTTAAATACATGAAAGGAATAAACAAGATGGGTACAGAGGGACTGTTCAAAGTAAGGGAGGGGAGGGCCACCAGGGGCCATGATATGAGACTGGAGCGAGGAAGGTTCAGGAGGGAGATGAGGAGACAGTTTTTTACAGAGAGGGTAGTGGCTGGCTGGAATGCGTTACCTGCTGAAGTGGTATGCAGTAGAACAGTGGACTGCTTTAAACGAGGATGGGACAGGACAAGGGGAGGTTAATGAAGAGGAAGGGTGGGAGGAGGGGCAGCTGCAGAGATAAGGGTGCTAGCTGCACATTCGAGCAGACTTGATAGACCTCTAGGCCTTTATCTGCTGGCAAATTTCGTATGTTCGTGTATTAGTCCCAAACATAAGGTCCACATGCGTCAGTGTAGAAAATAATGGTTCAGCCCAAACTCTAGCAATGGTTCCCCAAAAATCAAGTGTAAACTGACACTCAAGGAATAAATGATGTTGAGATTCAACAATAGAAACACAGGACTCCCTTGGGCAGTATCTATCATCTAATGATTTGTGTTTATGATTCCCATTAACACTAAGTCTATCATAATTGCCCAACCATACTGTATCCCACACATATAGTGGTATCCTTGGGTTCTGAAGTTGTTTTAAAATCTAGGCCTGTCAACCGGGAGGACAAAAAGGGAATACTACAGGGTCTTGAGTGCCCTGTCTCCAAATACCATCATATGAAGCTTTCCGGCTAGTAACACAAAAATTCTTGGGTTGGAAACCTCAGGCCATAGCCAATTTAATGGCTTCCAAACCATAAGTAGGAAGTCCAGGAATTCTGTCCAATGCAGAGTACCAGCCACAACAGAAGAAAGGGCTTCCAACCTTTCTCCCCAGGCTTCAAAGCCCCACCAAAATTATAACTCAAAAAAATACTATAAAAGAAAGCTACCGGATTTATCGTCCCTACCTCACCTTCTACAATAGGCCTATAAGTAAAACCCCATTTGATAGGGTTCAACCGAGACCCCCAAAACCCTTGGAAAAAAATCCTGAACAATCTGGTGAATGACTTCATGGGTGGGGGATAAACATGACAACGATACAAAAAAATAGGGACCACTAAAACTTTGAGCAAGTAGACACGTTTCTTTTTACCAATCTGATGTTGCTTCCACCCAGCTACAAGTCTATCAGCCTTCCCCAAAGCAATATTCCAATTAAGTAATTGTACATCTCCTGGGCCAAACCAAAGACCTAGAATTTTTATAGGTTCAGGAGAAATCCTGATTCCAGCAAAGGACCCAGACTCAGGAACAGAAAGGCACCCCAGGGGAAGTCCATTACTTTTCTCAAAATTAATCCGGGACCCAGTAATTGTGGAGTATTGCTGTAAGACACCGGCCAAGGCCCATTCGTCAGTGTACATAGCTACAGTAAGAAACAGGTCATCCGCGTAAGCCAAAATCTTCACAGGAGTAGGACACTTGGCCCCTTGCAATCCAATCACTCCAGGGCAGAAAAGAATGGCCCTAATTAATACATCAATCCCAAAATCATACAAAATGGGGCTTAAGGGGCATCTCTGCCTACCCCCACGTTTAACTAATACCTGCCTTCTCAACCACCCATTAACACTGGGAACAATAACAGCCTCAGAATGAAGGGCTTTAATCCACCCTATAAATTGGGCCGGGATCCCAAACGCTGCCAATACAGAAAACAAAAACTGATGTGAAACTCTGTCAAAGGCCTTCTCCTGGTCAATTCCAAGCACCCACCCTTTGATGCAGTCCATGTCCCCCAAGGCAAATAATTCCCTCAACAAGACAAGATTATCATTCTGGCATCTCCCTGGGATACCGCATGTCTGTACAGGACAAAGAAGTCTCGCAACCCGAATCAACCTGGCTAACAACATTTTTGCAATAAGTTTACTATCAATATTCAGAAGACTTAATGGTCTCCAATTACGAATATCCACCACAGAACCTTTTTTATAAATAAGAACCAAAATTGCTTCCTTCATAGATTTAGAGAATGTAGCCTTGGCCAACATATCATTAAACAAAATAGCTAAAGCTGGAACAAATTCCTCCTTAAAAGTGATATACAAACCTGCAGTAAGGTTAGGCGCAGAGTCCAAATTTAAACCATCAATAGCCTGCAACACTTCCTCAGCAGAAATGTCTTCAGACAACATATCATACTCATCAGGTGTGAGCTGAGGCAAATTCAGAGTCCCAAAAGGAATCTGCAGCAGCACCGTCAGATACTGTCCCTAACATATCCAAAACATGATTCTCAACAATCCCAACCAACAGTTCAGGAGAACTTACAAGAGCCCCCAAAGGAGACAGTAAGTTATGAGCAATTCTAGAATCCACTCTACCCTGACAGGCCTTAAAGGGGTCTAGCCCCCCCCCTTTGGCTAACCTAGTCCCAAACCTGGCTTCCTGCACCAAAGAACTTGCTTGATCATACTGCAGGTCCCTCATCTGATGACTAATGACAGAAATTTGCCCACTATAATCATGAGAAGAGCTATCTGAAAGTGGGACCAGATTCTGCAGTTACTGACGTAGCGCCAAATACCTCAGATATCTGCTAGTATGATCAGCAGCCGCTTTCTTCTGCAATACCTATCTCCACCTAGCCTTCATATCCTCCCACCACTCAGACAGATCCTCATAGAGATCAGCGACAGACAGTCTAGTAGCCCATTCCCGGCACCACATTTTGTGTACTTTAGGATCCCGTAGTATAGAGTCATTGAGTCTCCACTTATTCTTTCAACAACATGGAACATTATTCCAAGAAACAGCAACTTGTATGCCAGCATGGTTGGAAAATTCATTCCCAACAGTTTTATACTCGACAACATGAAGTATGCTAGACAAAAATATGAAGTCAATCCACATTCTAATCTCCCCCCTAAAGTACGTAAACCCACCCCTAGGATGCTGAGATCTATAAGCATCCAGTAGATGAGCAGTGGAAATCACGTTCTTGAGGGCAATGGAATCACAAAAAAGCTCAGAGGTCTGAAGCCCCCTATCAGCCTGATGCAATCCACAATTAAAATCCCCTGCCCAGATAATCATTCTAGAGGTATGTAAAAAGGGCTGAACTAGTTTAAAAAGGGCAACCCTCTGTGCCTTAGTCTGGGGAGCATACAATACGATCAACCGAAATCTCTCCGAATGAAAGGATATATCCAATAACAATGCTCTCCCTGGATGGATATCCACAAGCCTGGACACTTGAAGAGCAGAATTAGAAAATAAAATTCCTATTCCATCACATCTGTCTACCCCGGAGGACCAAAAGGAAGGACCATGTGGCCAAGCCTTAGAGGCTTGTTGTAATTCCTTATTGGTCTTTAACCTGGTATCCACCAGATAAGTAATGTCACAATGCATGTCATGCATAGTAAGCATAACTCCCCCAAACTTTCTATCCCCCTTGACACTGTTGACATTTAAAGAAAATATTGATAAGGAATCCATAGGAACAACCTAAGGTGACTTGCTTCTTCTACACTGCCTGGTTGTCTTAGCAATCGGGTCTGTATCACCACCCCTTCTGTATCTGTAGTAGAGACAACAGAAGAAGTATCCGTTTCTTCATCCGCAGATTCCCGATCAGTCAGATCAGAAGATAGTAAAGCAAATTTGTTCCCAGTCTTCCAAGACCTAGCCCCCGACTCCTTATTGTGTCCAGAAACAGCCAACCCCTTTCTATTTCTTTTGTGTTGTACCTTAACAAAGGCGGCCTTCTCAGGTGGGTTCTGATGTGGAGGCGGGGGGGGTGGCATAACACTAAAATCCTCAGATTTAGAATTGTCTTGGGCAGGCCAATGCCCCCCTGGGTGTCCATTTGTCCCTGCTCCGTTACCACCGTATCCTGGGGTGAACCATCCTCCCTAACAGCCTCAGACTCAGAAGTTTCCATCTGCTGAGTACGATGCAAAGTTTCCAAGCCAATCCGTAAATCATGCTCAGCAATTCTCCTCGCCTGACGTTGCTGGGCAAGATTTATCAGGCCCTCATGTGAAGGACAATCATCCTGATCATGGGAGGCCCAAGGGCATCCACCATAAGTGTGACCTATACGTTCACAGAGGTTGCATTTGAACAGATTCAAACAAGAACTTGAGTTGTGACCAAATTTGAAACAATGACTGCATTTAACAGTATCGCAAGCAGAACTGAAATGTGCCCTAGAGTCACACTTAAAACATGATCTAGGTTGTCCTGCATAAAAAAATCATCCCTTTATCTCTCCCAAGATACAAAAAAACTAGGCAGGTGACTAGGGCCTAAATTAGTGGAATACAGCTTAACTCTAACCCTCCACCCACCAACCCAGATTTGTTCACTATCCAAAGTTGGGGTCGGTTTGTTCAAAACCTCACTTCGCTGCTTCAACCAAAACAAAATATCTTCGACGTTCACCTCTTCATTTTTGAACATAGTAGTTATGTTCTTGACAGCAGGTTTAGTCAAAGTGATAGAATGAAAAGGGGACCAAGTGGGAGAGTTCTTACAAGTGGCATACTGGGCCCAAAACCTATCCAGACTTGATACATTCTTAAAGCTAACATCATAGTTAGCATTCCTCAACCCAATGAGAGCAAAAATCTCAGAGGAAAAGAACCTCATGGATCCTTGTGAAAGCGGACGATTTGTCCCCGGACAAAATGTCGTGGAGATAATAGCGCGGATAAAAAGGAGAATGGACAAAATAATGTTGCATTTAAAAGTCGCGTCTCACATATAGTCATGGACCAAATGTCACCCATTAGAAATTATGGGTGAAATCGCTTTTGGAGCGTATGAAATGGAAATTACAGAAAGTATGCTTGTAATCGCAGTGGGGAGGTATGTCTGCTGCTCATAGCCCTGCTGCTGAACATGCAGTCCTTCAAATGACAGATGAAACCAGTCCTTTCTGCAGGTTTCTAGTGGTTGACCAAGTAGAAATTTCAGCTACAAGGGCATTTTTCAAAAAGGACTGGGGTGACTGCCGAAGTGGCATGGCAGCAGCATGGTGCCCTGTCACCCAGAAGCTGGGGGTTCATATGTGAGCTAAAGAATCACGGTGGGAGAAGCTCTGGGTGGGGATGGGGGCAGCATGTTGCAGAGATGAGGCACCTGACTCCTACATACAGTTGTCCACAACTGTGTGTGGGATATTTCAGTGTGTAGAAAAGCTGATCTATCTATATACAGTTGTCCATGACTGTGCGTGGGATGTTTCAGTATATGGAAAAATGATCCATCTACATGCAGCTGTCCAAAACTGCGCATGGGATGTTTCAGTGTGTATGAAAGCTGATCTGACAATATACATACAGTTGTCCACGACTGTGTGCAGAATGTTTCAGTGTGTGGAAAAGACAATCCATCCATCTACGTCCAGCTGTCCACCACTGTGCATGGAAAAATTATCTATCTACATGCAGTTGTCCAAAACTGTGTACGGGATGCTTCAGTGTGTGCAAAAGCTGATCAAACTATCTACATTCAGTTGTCCACAACTGAGTGCGGGATGTTTCAGTGTGTAGAAAAGCTGATCTAACTATCTACATACAGTTGTCCACGACTGTGTGCAGGATGTTTCAGTGTCTGTTTGATGTCTCAGAGCATGTAAAGGCTGCTTGGTTTTTCTGCATGCTGTTGTACTGTACATGAGTATGTGCAGGATGTTTGGAGTGTAAAAGCTGCTCCATCTCTCAGCTAATCTTTCTGCATGCATTTTTTTCGTGACTGTATGGGGATGCTTCAGAGTGAATAAAGGCTGCTCCATCTTTCTTCATTCAGCTGTCAAAGGCTGTTTGCCGGATTTTACAATGCACTTATGGGCTGCCCCATCTGTCTGCAAGCAGTTGTTCCTGTCTGTGTGCAAGACAATTCAGAGCATGCACTGGCTGCACTGTCTGCACAAAATTATAATACACTCAGCCTCTTTTTTTCAATGGTTCAGAAAAATTGTTCTTAATGCTGGAATATTTAGTACAACTTTTCGCAGTGCTTCTGATTAGCTTTTGAAGCTTAATGCTAGTCAGTAGCACCGGCAAATAGGAGCTGCTTAAAGTGAAACCAAAAACAGACAATCAATATCCCATCTAGAGAAAAGATGGATATTTCATCTAGATGAAATACTGACTGACCAGCTCTGTACAAGTAGGTATAATTCCCTTAAATTCACTTCTGTTTTCAAATGCACTGTAGGTAATGGTGTTCGTTTCTCTCCCATTTCTGTTGCCAAATGCTACTGAGTCATTCCCTCTGACCCATTTGAAGATCCTGGGATGCCATGTCATGCATAAATACACATGACATCATCACCGTGTCTCTGTCTAGGCAGTACTTGGTTGCTTAGCAAACTTCAACAACCTCCTACAATATCCAGTGGTCAGGATGCTTTTCAAACGGGCTTTATTATGCCTAGAGGAGTTATACAGAACTGCTTTCCTCCTGGTATACTGCTATCCATCATTTTTACATTTCTATTTAACACAGCATAAAGGACAATACGTTGCCGCTTGACATCTCGGGAACATTTTTGGCGAAGTGTAATCCGGCAGTGAAATGCCCATGCGACATTTATAACGCAAGCATTTGTCTGCGGCATTACAGACGGCGACTATTCGTCCTAGTGCCAATCCTTGAAGCAAGGTTTTGGTTATATATACCCTGTCGGGGGGGTTCTCTAAGCCACCTTTGTATAATAAACAGCTAGCATTATGCCATGGGGCTGGCTCCCCTTTAGTAGTAAATAAATTCATGAGTTTAAAACCCACAGGTTTGCCTGGTCAACCTCAGAATCTCGTAGCAACTCAGGGTCAGGGCCCAATCTGAGAGGTACTGCGTCCTCCCCCAAAACTGAATTAGACCAAGCAGAGTCAATAGTAGGAAGCCCCTCCCCAGGTTGCTCCGCACTCCCACCAACTGCCTGTATATTACTAACATCCTTAGACACAAGTACGTCATTATGAGCAACAACACTACCAGAGTCTTTAGCACAAAAATCAGAAGATTTACCCCGGGGTGAGTTGGAGCTCTGAAGAGAAGAAGACTCAGTGGCCACCGGTGCTGCAGCTTTCTTTAACGTGTTTAGATAGGAAGGGTCTTGGGAATCTGGCAACCAGGTACCCCTTCCAACTGTTCCCAACCAGCATTTTGAAGTGCAGCTGCAGGAGACCACGGCAGCTCCTCCAGTACAGTCAAAGGTCCTGAATCCAGAACCACGGTCTGTATGCCACAGGGATGCAAAACTGAGGAAGCCTCGCATGACTGTGTGTCTGATTGTTTGCACGACTGTTTGCTCCACCCAGGAGCTTGCTGGGTAGAGGGGAAGGAAAAAACAACATCAGCTGCAGCCTTGCCCTTATCCAGTTCCTTGCTTCCTGAAACAACCTGCGGAGTGCCTCGCTGCTTATTCCCAAGACACTTACTCTGCTTGTCCTTTAGATCCGTCAGGGGCTTTAGGCACTCGGGACCAGAACCCATGGAACTGCCAGCCCCCCAACAAAAGTTTGAAGCCCCCAGAGCAGCGGAATCCCTCATCGCACTGCCAGACGCAGGTCCTACCATGTCATCAGATGAACACAGTACAAGGGAACAAACAGCTGCATCAGCAGGACCGGAGTTCACCGGGAGAGCTGCAATCACTTTATCCAAGGACTCTATTTGTTGGACCAGCAGTAATCTTTTGGACAGTAACCGGGCCATATCAGCGCTAGTACAAGGCACTACCTTCACCGACTTTTGTACAGGATGCACAACCCCACTCAGAACAGCGGGTTCCACCACACTAAGGTCAGTAATTTCAGCCACCACACACTCTTCCTCTATGGCCTCTAGTGCAACCAGCACATGAGAGGAGGCCCTCTGTCCTGCACCCTCCATGTCCATCTCCTCTGGCATTTCCTGCAGACTGGCCATCGCAATGCAGGTGGCCAAGGATTCCCCTACAGGCAGAGTAGGGGAATTTCCCTGGTACCCTGGCCAAATTTCCTCCATTCACTAAAAATATCACTAACAACCTGATTCAGTGTGTCACTTTCCGTCTGCATTCCCTCTCCCCCAGGATGAGGCTAAAAATAGGCAGAGTTGCATAGTCCTCCTTTCCTGGTCAACAAAAACAAACAAACAAACAAACAAAACAGCAGCACTAAGAATTGAGATTCCCAGCATGCAGTGCTGAATTCATGCTTGATAGCCTAGTACTTACATGTATCAAGTTTGCATTCTGAAGTAGCACAATGATCATGGCAAGAATTGAATTTCAATTTGTTTTCAAAATCTAATCCAAACAAAGCTGACTTTTTTGTGATACAAATATTATTTAAAAGAGGCAATATTTTTTTTCTTGCAGTCAATTGCATTCTACAAGCTTCCAGTCTGCCCATCAAAGAGAGCATGATTTTGTTTTAAAATAAGTCACGGACTCTTCTTAACCTAGTCAGGATCACTTATTCCTAAACATTCCTGTACCTCTCATTTGGCTAAGCAGGTTTAAATGCTCCATTAATGTACTTATTAGGGGAATATCTATATTATCCTGGAAAGAAAGACTCTATCATTGTGTAGGAAAGCTTTGTTTAAAAAATGGACACTGTCAACCCTTTGTGCATCATATTATTTCTAGCTGAAAGCCCACGTTTTATGATTGTTTATCGTCTCTAAAATCCTTAGATGATGCTGGTGGTTTTATCTGCTTCCTTTCTCAGTGGAAATGAAATGCATGCTAATTGTGTAGTTATACCCAACCTTGTTTTATTTCCGATTCTTTATCTACCCTTATAACATGGGTTTGCTGAGCAAGAAGTTTAATTGATGAGAAAGCACCACCTGACCATGGATTAAATGCCTGTACCGGCACAGTTAGGGTGATGCTTGCCAGAGCAGAATCCCCCAGCCTAGCAGAACTCATTATCTGGCCGACAAGTGCACATTGAATGGTGGCCATTTAAAGTCATCTGGAAGTGAGCAAGAGGTGCAGCACTGGAAGCTGAAAATAGAACCATGGCATCAGCACCTGGTCCCCTGTCAGGTCGGGGCAGTACCATATCAGTAAGCAGCAGGTCTTGTGCCTCAATCACCCAGGGGTGCAGAAGAAACTCCTCCAGTGAAACATTGTAGAAGTTTGAGAGTATTCATGTGCATCTGGGTGCAGATGTGTTGGCAATTTCCACAGGAGCGTACCTTGGTTGACTTCTGCATCTCAGGTGATGGGACAATATTATGTGTGCACTCTGGTGGGTATAAATACCGTGCCACAACTATGTACTTCAGCGTAGTGCAAATTCCTTACAGTGGCTTCTCGTCAGTATGCCAGCTTGCTCTGTATCGTCACTTCTCTGTGTGGTGTCTGGTACTGAGTTGTCCTTCTGCCAATTAAAAAGGTAAACTGAAACATAAAAATAAAAAAGGTAAAGGGAAACCGATCATAATTGGGGATTCCATGAACCACAGAGACACGGAGTCCACCTAAACACAATCATCAATACTGAGTTAATACTCAAGTGTCTTCCATGAGCTTCTGCAGAAAGGGACACTGACCACATAGTAAAGCTCATTCAAAGGGAAGGAGAAAACATGCACATTGTAATCCATGTGGGGACAAATGATCTGGCCAACTAGATGAAGGAGGAGGCCCAAAAGCACATAACAGAGCTAGCGCATAGATTAACCTCTCTTTCATCCACTTCAGCCTTCTCAGAGGTGCTGCCACTCTGGGAGAAAGGCAATAGCACCAAACAAGTCAGGGCAGCCAAAATTAGCGACCTTAACTCATGGCTACAGGAATGGTGCCAAGAAATAGGATACAGCTTCATAGGGAACTGGCTGAACTTCTGGGAAAGAAGTTGTTTTACCTGCACCTCAGCAAGGAAGGAGTGAGGGTACTTGGCCAAATGTTTGACGTATACGTGAGTCATTTAAACTGTTGTAACCTCCCCCGCTGGCCCCCCTTGTTCAACTAGCAGGGCTGCTCCTCTCATGCATGACACCACCAAGAGGGACGGGGATAGTCACTATGAGATACATTTCTATTGACCCATACTTCTACCTCAGAGCCTGCCATCCTTAGATAGGCAAACCAAGTGTGGCAACTACCTGGCTCACACCTGGGGGACCATTTAGCATGGCCATCAACCTGGGTCCCTGGGAGAAAACGTTTGCTCAGGATTATGCTAGGTTTGCACTTCTGGTCAGTGGCACCCAAATAAATCCAGACACTGGAAGCAATAACTGTGATGTACAAACCAGGTTGGGATTCAAGAGTGTGACTTTTATTCACATCACAGAGAACAAACAAAGCAAAGATGGACCCCCACAGTGCTACTTCCACTGGTAATGCAGATTACTGAGGTACAGAGCACTCACACACAGCGAACCCTCAGGTTCTGAACAAATCTGGGCATGCACGGCCCAAACTGGTACACTTCTCTTCTTTCCTTGACTTGGCACCCCGACCAGTACTAGGAAACTTTTCCATATTGCATGGAGGTTACTGGTGGCTCCCTAAACCACCCATGAGTACATTCCAGCTCAAAGGGAAATCCAAAATCCCACATCTGGGTGCCTTCCTCAGGCATTGGCCAAATACCTGAGAGAAAACAAAGGTGCCCAAACTGAACCCGGAGAGGTAAACCTGGTTACTCCAGATAGGGGGTCTCCCACCTTTTGCTCCCAAATCTATACTCGGCCATTCATCTGGTTACAACACCTTTCTCTGAAACACTCTTGTAGATGCTCTCTTGAAATGTTTTGCACATTTAACATTCTACTTTTCACACTACGTAGGTGTCCTGACTTTAAAAGTTCTGTATGTAGCTATGTCTTTACTCTAGACCCCCACTGTTGCAGATGCTTTTAAATCATACACAGTCTAAACGTTCTGTACTTGGCAAATCTCCCTCAGACCCCACAGTAGGCAGACACTTTTACTCGAAACACAATTTTGGTGAACAGAGTCCCTTTGTCAGAGAAAAACTCATCACAGGAATGCAGGTGCCCCAGGGCTTTTTCCACAAAATGTCTCAGGTATTCACAGAACAAACAAATCTCAGGCAGCTTCACCCTCTCCAGGCTGGACCAGGGGATTGCCCCTGAATCCTGGAATTCCTCTCCATCCCCCCCTGGGGATGGGGCACTGGAAAACCTTCTAGGAACGGTCTCTACCACTTCACAACTGGTCTTCTGTGTTCCTCTCTAGGATTAAAACACACAACACCTTCTCCTGAGGTAGCCCTCTCTCAGAGCTGATTCTGAGGAGCTGCCTTCTGCAGCACTCCTCCTCTCTCGACTCTTTCTACACAGACTACCTCTTAGATTCCAAACATTCTACTGCTAGCATTCCATTGTGGCTTATGCTGCTGTGAGAATTCTAAGGTGACATCATCACTCCAGCTGAGCTGAAACTGAAAACAGAGTGTGACAGTGTGAAACCCATTTAACTGGCATCTCACAAGCTGCATCTCCCTGCCTGCCACTGATTCTAAGTGGGATTCTAGTAACCCCAGGGAAAAAGGGGGTTACACTGTAAAAAGTGGAGATGGTGACAGCATACACCACAGTTCAATGTGCTTACACAACTTGTATAATGTATGCTTATGTGACTTCGATACATTGTGGCTGTTCATCTCTCTATTCATGGGACCTACCACCCTGTACATGTACAATGGTGATGAACCCTAGTGAAGGGTTCCATCCCTATAGGTGCTGCAAAAATGATTCCCATGGCTAAAGGTAACTTAGGAAGAAGCTCACGGGAACGAGAGATGTGCTGCTGGAGGAGGAGGGAAGGATGATGGGGCAATGAAAGAAACTAATCCTGGACTAGCCAGGAGGAGCGGCCTTTAAGGGCTTGATGGGGGAGTGGTTTGTTGCTCCGCTAATTGAACTACAGGCATAGCCTTGCAATTCAATGTGCTTACATAAGTTGTATGATGTATGCTTATGTGACTTCGATACATTGTGGCTGTTCACCTCTCTATCCATGGGACCTACCACCCTGTAGGGGTACGACGGCGAGGAACCCTATTGAAGGGTTTCACCCCTATAGGTGCCGTGGGAATGATTCCCATGGCTAAATGTAGCTTAGGAAGAAACCCAAAAAGAATACCTGAAAAAGAGTTGAGCATCTAAGGAAGTGAGAGTCAGAAGATATTGAGGGCCGGAATAGAGGTCGATAGCTGTAAATGGGAAGGACAGGAGAGGAACGGGAGATGACGAGAAATATCGAGTGGAATGGAAGCTGACAGGGGGCAGAAGGACGAGACTTCCTAAGTAGAGAGGGAACAGCTGGGGCCACCATCCGACTCCATCCAACAGCGGAACCTAACTACAGAACCTATGAAAGCTCTAACCCTATCTAAATTTTATGACCATTGGCATGGGCATGGAGGAGAGGAAAAACCCCCTTTGAGGAGGAAACCTCTGGGGATCCAAGGCCTAGGTTGCCTTCCCTCCTGGCTGAATGACGTTTTGGTTAGTGACCGCTCAGCTAATGCAATTTAGAGTCGATATCAAGGGAGAGGAAAAGATTCCAATTTAGAGGAAGCTCTCGCTCTGTCCTTCTAACAGGAATGCTATTGAGGGTTGTGAGCGACGTCCCTGCAACTAGATGCCCTAAAGCAAAGGAGGAGAGAAATGACTGGTGAGGCACTCAGCCAGCCTACATGAGCCTATGAAACAGACCAGGTGAACCAGAGGTGGTCAGATGGAGAATGGCATAGAGGGTGCCTCCAAACCTGCTTGGGCAGTGAAAGGGGCCCAGATGATGAGAGCCCAATCCCTTGTGGCTGAAAGTCATAAATTCTACATCCAGAGATGTTGCCAAAATGAGGGATGACTGAAGGTCCACCTGGAGTGAAGACATTCTCACTGCCAGCCCAGTGATGCTGAGGGTTGAGGTGTTGGATGCCACACCTCGCACCATGCCGGCGACCTGGGTTTGGGAATGAGCCCAGGCCACTGGCGGTCAGGAGGGGAGGGAAGGGATTGAGCATCCGGAGGATGGCTCTCCCTTCCCTGGGGAGGGCTCGGGGGTTCCGCCACTCTGTAGCAGCACCTGGCAGTGGTCGGGTGCAGCACAAGTAGTGGTGGCACGCACAGCAGGAAGGAGCTTGGTGGGTGGTGTCACATTGTGCCTAGCTGCCATTGCATGTCCAAGCTCCTCAGGGACCAGTAAGAAAAAGAAATCCCTGTCCCTGGGGATAGGTGACAGCATCACCTGCTGCGATCACACTCCACTGACCAGTCCTGTTTCTCTCCTGGGCTGAGCCCAGCCCAGCCTGAATTGTCAGATAGAGCACCCTGGGTGGATAGGGCAGCCCTACCTTGGGAGGCTCAGAGCTGGGGGGATAGCTGGTTTGGTGCCGTGGGGGTTTCAGGTCCAGAAGTAGAGTGGCAGGATCCAGCGGCTGCCTGAGAGAGTTCCCTGGGGAACTAGTGCAAAAATAAATTTGAAAAAAAAAAAAGAAGGCATTCTCACTATGGGCCAGGGAGAAGGACCCTACTCGGAGCTTCGCATGCTCTAGATGCAGACTTCATGGATGCAAAGTAAGACCGTTGGCTACAGGCTAGCCCTGAGCCATGAAGCAATGGATTCAGAAGGCACTTCTCTGAGTGGAGACCAGGTTGAGTCAAGGTGGCATGAGATCCATATGAGAATTATGCTTGGTTAGATGATGTGAATGAATAGACCTATGGATAGGTCAGAGTGAGCAAAGGAGACCCTGACATGGGTCCGGAGGAGGCAGGTCACAGTAGCAACCATGGGAGTGCGTGCCAACCAGATTCATTAAGAGGACAAATCAAGAGTGGAGTGAACTTCATGAAGGTAGGAATGAAAATGGCTGGGCAAAGCTGGCAGCCAGCAGGGGAGGTACGATGTACCAGGAGTAGTGAGGTAGGAGCAACAAAGTCGGAATAGACTAGTGGAGGGTCGGGATGAATACAGGCGGTATGGTGACAGAGGGAAGTCTTGAAAGCTGGCATGGACTGCAGAATGGGAATGAACAGGAGAGGGGAGGGGAAGAGACAATGATGGTCAGGCAAAACCTACAGCCTACAATGAGTTGAGAAGTCAATATGGGAGGAGAGGATGATCGAGAATGAATGAACAAGAAATGACAGTGGATTGAAAGCCTTGAAAGCTGGAACGGTCAAGGTGAGGTATGAAATGGATGATGTAGGATAAAGGAGTGAAAGCCTTGAAGGCTGGTATAACTGAGGTGAGGTATGAAATGGACGATGTATGATAATGGAGTGAAAGCCTTGAAGGCCGGTACGATTAAGGGTATAGGACGAATGAGGATCGGTAATGATGGAGGTTGACATGGAGTGGAGGATATATGAGTTGTGTGGTCCAAAACTGAGGACTAGGGTATGAGGAGCATACGAATAGGTAAGATGATGGCAGGATAGGGAAATACCAGCAGCAAAGACGATATGTGGAAAGGTGGTGGGTAGGAATGAAGTGGTGAAAGGGGCAGCAAGCATACTATGAAGAGCCCAAAAGAAAGAACAATGACAGGGGAAGAGAGAAGGTTTGAGAATGAAAGACATGCTATGATGGAGGTAGGGTGCAGAAGGATGGTACCGAAATTAGGAAATGAACGATGGGAATGACAGACAAGGGGATAAGGAAAGAAAAAATGACAGGCAGTGGGGTCTGGAACAAAGGAGTAGGTACTATTAGAGAAGGGAATGTTAGGATAGGAAGACTCTCCAAAAGAAAGCAGGGAGCAAGCCAAGGCAGAGTTGACAGGAAGAGGCAGGAGAAGGAACGAGTTGCAGGGTCGTTAGAACGAGGATTTGGAGAAGAGGCGATGGATGAGAAGGAGGGGAAAGGAGTGGCCAAGTGTGGCAATGCCAGGAAGCCAGTCAGGAAGGGAAAGGGAAGGCTCAGGGCAGTGAAGCCCATCAGAGGAAAGGAGGTCGCTGCTGGAGCTCCCAAGAAATTCAGAGCCAGTACTGCATTGGGATAGAACAGCATCTGAAGAGTCCCCACACACCCAAGTGGGAAAGAAAGAAAAAGGCAAAACGTGGAAACAGAATGGCGGTGGGGGGCAACAGCAAGGCAGGATCCAGGCAGGTGAGGTGCAGAACTACAGAGCTGAGTACCATGATGCCGAGCTATAGAGTGGTCATGGGAAAAAAGCAGCGGCAACAGTGAAGCAAAGTACTGTATACTATGGGTGGGAAAGCCACTGCATGTCCAGGAGAGTATGGAAGCTGGCCAATGCTTGAAGTTGGAAAGCAGAAGGGCTGGGAAGGAGAAAGTCTACGGCCAAGGCAGAGTATCTTGGGTGACAAGTGGAGCGGGAAGCTGGGCGCGGCAGGTGACGCATACCCAGAGCTCCAGGGCAAGCCAGAACAGAAGAAAATGGAACATCGGCAGGAGGCAGGAATGAAACGCAATGAAGGCAGAAAAGAAGTGGAGGAAGGAGGTACATGAAGCAGCAGGGACTGAACTGGCAGGAAGCCTGACAAGTGGGAGGGGAGGCTGCCGGGCAAGCTCAGAGATGAGTGAAGGAAACGGAGGAGAGAGCAGGTCTGAAGTGAGGAGGGACAGCACAAAAGAGGAGAAAAGGTTGAAGCAGGAGTGGCGAAGCGTGGGGGGGGTGACGCTGCAGGAAGCCAGCTTAAGCTGGGGAAGAAAAGGGAGGCAAAACAGTGCTGGAAGGTGTGGACAGCATGGGTGGGGTAGCATCAGAAACACGGGCAAAAGCCCAAACAGAAGAAAGGGAGGGGAGCAAGGAGGAGGAGTGATGCCTCCAGCTGCAATGAAAGAAATGAATCCTGGACTAACCAAGAGGAGAGACCTTTGAAGGCTTGATGGGGAAGTGGTTTGTTGCTCCGCCCATTGAACTGCAGGCATAGCCTTGCAAATATCAGTGTGCTAGTCACCACTCACCCCACAACTCGGGGAAACAGAGGAGATACCAAATACATCAGGTGCACCTCACCAAGGAAGGGGTGAGGGCACTTGGCTAGAATTTTGACGTATAAGTGCATCATTTCAACAGAGAGAAGGGGGAGACGGTGACAGCACACACCATAGATATCATTGAGTCAGTCACCACTCCCCCACAAACTGAAGAAACAAATGAGATACCAATTTAGGCAGGAGAGATCAGCAGATCATGGCAACAAAAAAAATAAGAAATGCCACCATAAAAAATGGGGGGGTGGGGGTTATATATGGAGAGTAATAGCTGTAAATGAGAAGAGACTGAGCAACAAACTTCCTGCAATAACAGCCGCCATGGCAGAGGAAGGGCTGGACTTGGTGGCAGTGACCGAAACCTGGTTCACCAAAAACCACAGCTGGGAGACAACAATCCCAGGGTATAACCTTTTCAGAAAGGACAGGAGGGCAAAAAGGGGGAGTGAGGGGTTGCAATGTATGTGTGGGAAGGAATAAAACTACTGAGATACAAGGGCCTTGCAGTGAGACGGAAGCACGATGGTTAGCAGCCGACACTGGGAATGGGGAAACCATCAGAATAGGGGTGGCCTATAGACCCCCAACACAAGGTGAAAATGAAGACAAGGAACTACTTGAGACAATCCACAAACTGACAGACAAGGGAGAGGTGTTATTGTAGGGGATTTCAACCTACCAGAGATACATTGGTCAACACAAATGGCTGCAACAACATAAAGCAGGGACCTTTTAATGGCCCTGCAGGGAGCAGGTCTGAGGCAGCTTGTTGAGTCTCCAACAAGGAGCGAAACCATCCTGGACCTAATCCTCACAAACAGTGAGAGAGTTAAAGAAGTCGAGGTCGGGAGCCATCTAGGAAGTAGCGATCATCGTATGGTCGGATTTAAAATTAACACCACAAGGGACACTAGTCACTGCAGTACTAGGGTCCTGGATTTTAGGGCAACAGACTTCCAAAATGAGAGACAGAATAACGGAAATCTTAAAAGATAGAACAGGAGGAGATGCAGATAAAATGTGAGAAACCATTAAAGGAGCTATTACAGCGGTCACAGACCAAAATACCAGAAAGTAGAGCAAGGCAAAGAAGAAAAGGAATCCACTATGGTACTCCAAGGAGGTAGCAACCACAGTAATGGAGAAAAAAACTGCCTACAGGAAGTTCAAAGCAGCAAATACAGAAGAGGACAAATGAAGGAAGCAGGAAAGGTGATGAATGCTAAAGTGGAAATGAGGACTGCATAAGGGGTGAAAAAGGGTGACAAGACCTTCTTTAGGTACATAAAGGAAAAAAGGAAAACTAAAGGAGGAATAGTAAGAACAACAGTAGAATGGGGGAATGTAGTAGAGGGGGATAGAGAAAAAGCAGAAGTCCTAAACAGGTACTTTTGCTCAGTATTTACTAAGGAAGAGAAGGGAAATGGAACAGAACTACAAAGAAATAACACCCCAGGGACAGGGGTTCATACAAGCCCCTTCATGACCAGTCAAGTCTTGGAAGCACTAAACAATCAATCTGAAAGTGAACAAGGTCATGAGGCCAGACAATATGCACCCCAGAAGCCTGAAAGAACTGGGGGAAGAACTGGCAGAATGCCTGGCAGAACTCTTCACCGGATCACTGGTGAGCAGAGTTGTTCCCGAGGACTGGAGGAGGGCTTTAGTGGTTTCACTTCACAAATCTGGAAGCAGGGAGGAGGCAGGAAACTACCGCCCCATGAGTCTCACTTCTGTGGTGGGAAAACTGATTGAATCACTACTCAAGCACAGGATAATAGCATTCCTTGAATCCAGCGGATAACAGGATTATAGGCAAAATGGGTTCACGGCAGGAAGATCATTCCAAACAAACCTAATAGAATTCTTCGACTGGGTAACCAAGGCAATAGATAATGGAGGGGCCCTTGATGTAGTCTACCTAGACTTCAGCAAGGCCTTTGACTCCGTCCCTCACAGAAAGCCCATAAAGAAGTTAGAGGGCATGGGGTAGGACAGGAGGTGGTACTGTGGGTAAAAAACTGGCTGCATGATAGAACACAGAGGGTGCAAGAAAATGGCACATTGTCAGCAGAACAGGAGATAACCAGTGGGGTGCCCCAGGGCTCCATGTTGGGGCCTCTACGGTTCAATATATTCATAGCTGACATCACAGAGGGGCTTGAGGGGAAGGTGTGTCTATTTGCGGATGACACAAAGATATGCAACAGAGTGGACTCTCCAACAGGAATAATGAAAATGAAATCAGACCTAAAAAAACTAGAAGAGTGGTCTACAGCATGGCAGTTGAATTCAATGCCACAAAATGCAAGGTTATGCAGCTAGGTAGTGGAAACCTTAAAATAGAGTATTATCTGGGGGGAGAAAGACTAGCAGCAACCAGCCAAGAACATGATCCGGGGATCATAATATCAGGTGGCCTGAAGGTGGGAAGACAGTGTGAGAAGGAGGCTCTAAAGGCAAGTGCCATGCTGGGTTGCATCAGGAGAGGAATCAAGAGCAGAAAGATGGAGACAGTTTTACCACTGTACAGGATGCTGGTCAGGCCCCACCTGGAGTACTGTGTCCAGTTCTGGAGACCACACCTCAGAAAGGACATAGATAGGTTGGAGACAGTGCAAAGGAAGGCAATAAAAATGATTCAGGGTTTACACCAGAAACCATATGAGGAGAGGCTGAGGGACTTAAACAAGTACTCTCTGGAACGGAGGAGGGAGAGAGGGGACATGATCAAGACTTTCAAGTACTTTTCAATTTAATTCAATTAATTTTAATTTTTATGGCACCTTTCAAATATCAAGGTGCCTTACATAAAATTGGACAACTTGAGCATAAAATGACATATATTATAAATAGAATAAAAGTGTATAAGCAATCACAAATATGAAACTAATCCCCAAAAGCACAGCATCAAGGGGGTAAACAAGGTCCAGGTGCAGGAACTCTTCCATCCTAAGGAGGGTAGTAGAACAAGAGGTCATGATCTGAGACTGAAAGGGGGCAGTTTCAGCACCAATATTAGGAAATGTTACTTCACACAGAGGGTGGTGGACAACTGAAACAGCTTATCCACAGAAAGCCGTAGGGACTAAAGCTGTTGGGGGCTTCAAGACAGCTTGGGGGTAGGCAAAATGAGTCATTCGTCAGAACAGGGACCAGGGAGAGGGGGTAGTAACCTACAAATCTTGTGCAGACTAGATGGACCTTGGGGTCCCCTTCTGCCATCACATTCTATGTTTCTATGTTCTTCAGTGGTGAAAATACACACAGAGGCAGCATGAGACACAGAGCGATCAGTGGGCACAATATAGAAATGTGTCTGCTATTCGCACACAGGCCCAGGTATCTTGCTATGAGTCAAGCCGGTAACTTCAGGACAGCATTTTGGCAGACACATTTTAGCAGCTGGAACAGAAATGTGCTGCATTTGTGTGGGGGGGGAGGCAGTGTTCAGCATTGGGCTGTCAGCGGACACCACTCCCCCAACATGGAGACAGAGTGACAGAACAGGACAGTGTTCCTCTTGAGCATTACGGCATTGATTGTTCTATACTATCAGGAAAATGTTTGTCAGTGCAGTGTGTAGTTCCCAAGAATGGCACGGAGGCCATCTTCATTAAGGGATGGTACCTACACATAATACAGAGAAGCACACATGTGCTGTTTGCTTCTGGAGTGCCAGATCCACTGTAGGAGAAAGGCTGAGGTGCTGTGACCTGCATGTACTTCATTTCTACTTGTGCGGGGCTTTACTGGTGGTGGGGTTGGGGGCCCCGTTCCAGTAGAACCTGCAGCACTAACCAGTAACACAGGCAGTGGTGTGTGGTGGAGAGGGCCTGTTCCGGTACGAGATGCAGTACATATGGGAGACATAGTGATTGGAACCTGTCATCGAACTTTGTAACAGCAATGGCAGTGAATGCACTGTGCACTCCCCGAGTACAGCACTGACTATGCCATGTTTCAATGTGCTAGTGACAATACTGTCGCTGTCACATATCCGACACATAGCGATCACATCTTACACAGCCAGGCACATTGCACAGCACTGGTCAGTTCTACCAGAGATGGTTCCGCTGCTACGTGCAGCACATGGCATTTGTGGCAAGGACTGTTCCGGTACTCTGTAGATAGTGTACTGTACAGCACATTGTCACCCACTCACAGCTGCAGCCAGGTACTTGTGCCAGTCTGAGGCCACGGCTTCTAACATGAGCAGCTGTCAACAGAATCGCCAGTCCCTGACGAGCGTTATAACATGGATGCCTCTGAAAGCAGCCTGGAGTATATCAGTAAGTGTTGCATCTTGCACTGTTCTGATGATGGCGCTGTTCATGCCACAAGTGTATGACATAGGGATCACATATGAGGCAGGCAGGCACACCGTCCAACATCTGTACAATGCATAGTGTACAGCAGCTATCAGTTGTGAGCACAGTGCAGCTGTACAGAGCAGCATGTTGCTATGGAGGTTGTTCTTGTTGTGGGGGGGGGGGACCCAGAACATCAGCAACAGTAGCCTTGTGTGGCACAGTTAGTACATACAGATCACAGAAATAGTCCTTCAAATGATAGCAGAGATTTTTAAGCAGCATTTGCAGATGAGTGTGGATGGTTAGCTGTGGACTATTTTCTGTGTGGAAGGATACGTGGCTCTAGAAACAGGAAAAAGCATATGTGTAGCTACAGGAAACATGCATGATTGCTCAGAGGGGCAAACCCATGTTATAAGTGCAATAACCCACTCCAGGGTATGGGGTTATAGGCATTTAATCCACGCCTGGGGTTCTGTGAGGACACTCGGTATGCGGCCTTGTGCATTACAGTGCACCCCAGGCTTGGATTAAATGCCTATAACCCCATACCCTGTTGTGGGTTGCTGATTACTTATTGCATATTTCTTGAACATTAGGAACATTCCCAAACAGTGCAGCCACACATGACGTAATAGTCTCATCTCCTCCCGTTGCATTTTTATTCTTTAGTAACCAGGCAAGGCCCACTAGGAACAATGCTTATTTTCAGGGACAACCTGGGAGCACTGGGGAGGTTAAATAAATTGGTCAGAGTTACACGGCATGTAAGTGGAGGTTGTGGAAATTAAACCCAGCTCTGCTGGATGTACCAAGTACATTCACAGCTTGTTACTTTAATCTCTAGGGTATACTGCCAGCTCTTGAGTTGCTAGATTGTGTTGGGGGTGTTCCCAAGTCCAGGAAGGATGCAGTGGGACTTGATCAAGGACTGTAAACAAACACATTTTTGTGTAGTGACACCTGTGTGGTGGGCAGTTGGTTTCTCAATTTTAAAAACGGAAATGGAATCAGAATCAAACTATCAGCTGAATCTGCAATCTTTACAGAATGTAACCAATCATAATTTTTTTTTTAAACTAGAGCCATTTTGAGGCCTAAAGGGGTTGACAGTGCCCCTTTAAAGTCATTACATGGCTGGCCCTGGTTTCAGCAGCAGCAGCATGCCACTTTGCCACCCAGGAGACCAGTGCTGGTGTTTGAGCCTCAGAATCCCTTGCTGTGGTAGATTGGCGGCTGTGGAATCTGCTGCCGGGAGATGCTCGGCTCCCAGGGAGAAGCAGGCTGCCCAGCATTCTTGCCCCCCCCCCCAAGCTGGCTAATTAAGGCATGACAGTAGTGATGGCAGCTCCTTGCCCTCCTACTGTAAGTGAGGCGCAGAAGGGGTGAACCAATCAGTAGGGTGGGATGGGGAATTTCATATGTTTACAAGTAAGGGATAAGACACAACAGATTGTATACCACTATATATTGATAATAGGGTCATTGTACAGTTCTACATTAATCACTATTTTTTTAACAACTCCCATTCCAAAATGGATTGAGCTGAATTGTGCTGTGGTTCGGTAAGAGCTGTTTTTAAATGGCAGATGTTAGAAAAAATATTACTTTTGTGTTTTTTTGCTTTTTTTTTTTGTAATTAATTTGTTTTTTTGCTCAACGCTACATTAAAAACTTTCAACCAGTTTGAAGGGATGTCTCACAAATCCTGTATTGGTATATTCTACTTATTGGTAAGTAGCTGTATTGATACCAGACTTGCATGTCAGATGGTCAGCCGTGGAGGTGAGCAGAGAGTTATGCTGGCCGCCCTGGGGGGTGAGTACTTGAGGGGTGCAAGCACACAGCAGGAATAGTGAAAAATGGGAGCAGGTGAATGGATGTAACATGACACCAAGGATTTAAGTATTATTAATAATAAGCAGCTCTGAGACTGGGAATGGACAGATAGGAATCCACTAGATGAATAAGGATTTAAGTAATATTTGTAAGTGTAACATTTTTATCTTTATTTCCTCACACTGGACGCTTGACTTTTTGGGATCACATGGCTACCTGTGAACATATTTTGCCCCAGGACAGCTGAAGAACCTGCAGCAGGCTTGATCCTAACTTTTCTGTATTTATACAGAACATGGTAGTGCAGGCCCTGAGGTGTTGCAGCAGCTGGCTGGCTCTCAGGTCTTGAGACTTGAGTCATTGTTCAGCCTGTGGAAATGCGACATGGCAGTACTGAGTACAGTGTAGGGACTGAGGCCCTCTGTTTCTGTCAGCACTGCTGCTGCCACGTCATGGGATCTTGGATGTGCCTGATGCAGTACACTCAATTTCTTATAGCTGGTGTAGTTGGTGAAAAAGGGTGATGTGCAATAGATGTGCCTGACCAAGAAGGCTGCTGCTACAGAATATGGCAAGCTGCTGCTGGAGACAGGAATGGAGTAGTACAGGATGATGTAGAAGAAGAAGAGGATAACACTCTGGCTGCTGCACAGCTCTAGCCCTGCAGGTACTGCTGTTTGAAGCAGGAACTGAAGTAGTATATTTCCATAATAATAACAAAAAACTAACATGTCCCTCTATCAGACCCTTCATTGTCTTGTTTCCAAAGTGAAACAAAGCCAGGAGGCCTTAATGTCTCTCTGAACTTAATGCATTATGGGAGCAGCACTGGCAAAGTGAAGACTGTCAAACCTGGGAGGGGCTGAACACTGAAGCATCATACCCCAGGCCATCTGCCCTGCTGCCCATTAGCTTGCCACTTGTTGAGCTGGCATATGTGGTGGCTAGGAACAGGTAGGGAGCTGGTACAGACAACCCTGATAGTAGGGCATTGTGCCACTGCTGAGCAGTCCACCACTAAGGCTGAGACGGTGCCACTGTGGGTGAAGTGAGGGGGACCAACAGACGAATGGAAAGGTGGAAGCATCCCTAAAACTGTGACCAGTGGGCAACAGGCAGGTGAGCTTCTACAATGAGGGCTACATCAGGGTAGAGGAGCAGTAGATAGGCATGCTTGGATGGGTGTCAGTGTTGCGTGGAGCAGAGTTGACTGCATCCCATGTCAGCACTTGTGGGGCTTCACTCAGGAGTTAGCAGTACTGAGGTGCAGAGCCAAATGGCACGCTACTATCTAAGCATCAGTGCACCACATGCTTTTCCATCGCTGCTGCTCATTTGCATATCATGGCTTTACCCACCCACTAGACTACCAGTAAAATATATTTATTATGATAATTCGAACTGTGATTGAGTAGGGAGGGTGGTCCACTAGACTACTATGCAGTTTCAGTTTGGAGTCTGGGAGGGCATGCTGAGAAGAGTGTGGAGTTTATTTTTTATGTGCAAAATGGATCTTGGGTCCAGGAGGGCATGGTGTTCTGATTCATATTCACTCCCACTCAATAAGAACAGGAACCTATTTGTCATGGCGACAATGTAATGGACTAATTCATTAGCTACCAATCTACAGTAACGCATGAGGTCAGTAGTTAACAAATGAATAAACCACATGTGGCTGTTACATTGGGACAGCATGTTGAGATGGAACTGGGGGTTTATTTTTTTATGTAGAAAATTACCAGGGGAGGACATACTAGACGGGAGTGGGGAGGTTGTGTATGCAATAAATCATGACAGGCATGTGTTTCTAGAGAATTTATGCATGCCCCAGATGAATTTGAAGGGATGAGGCTAGCTGAGTGCCTTTCAATGCACCAGGGAAGGGCAGCATCGGTTCTCAGGGAACACATGCCCAGGAGAGGGTTATTACATTTATAAAATGGAAAAAGTCAAAGGGCAGGAATCCCAATGGCTATCCCAACTGCTTAAAAAACTCATAAAGAATAAAGATATAGCCTGGAAAACCTTCAAGGTCTCAGGCCTACCCACAAATTGGCTGAAATACAGCTACAAACAAATATAAACAAAACAAATCTACTGTACCTCAAAAACCTACAAACTAAAAACTTTTCCAACCCAAAGACTTTCTGGTCACAAATCAATGCATTAATAAAAGGTAATGCTAGCCCTTATACATGCAATATGGTGGCAAATGGTGTGCGCCTCACAAATCCAGTGGATTTGGCTATGGCTGTCAACGAGTTCTTTACTGACTTGGACAAATTCAAAAGTGTCTCCCCCACCTCCCTGACACCCCAACAAGATTACTCGAGCAAATCTCCCTCCTACCCCAACATCCATCGCAAACTAGCAACCAGAGAGGAGGTTCTTAAACTACTTAGAAAAAACAAAATGACAGGGTCCGCAGGTCATGACAAACTAGACCCAAGGCTGCTAAACATCACAGCACCAATCATAGCTCCCCCAATAACTTGCCTCTTTAATAGGCCGATACTCGAAGGGGAAAGTCCCGAAGCTATGGAAAGTTGCCCTTGTAACCCCAATCCACAAAAGCGGGGTCACAGGACTTAGCTGAGAACTACTGCCCCATATCCATTCTCTGCACCCTTAGCAAAAGACTGGAGAATATTGTTTTAACCAACTCCAGGACTACACAGAACAACATAGCCTTCTCACTGCCCATCAGCATGGCTTCAGGAGACATCATGGAACAGATGCAGCCCTAGTTTGCCTAACAACCAATATCTTCTCCGCCCTTGATGCTAGTCAACTAACAGGAGCAGTTTTCACAGACCTTACAAAGGCTCCTTATATCAAAACTGAGATCCATTGGCCTAGATCCCTTGGCTCTGCAGTGGTTGTCTAGTTACCTCATCAATACGTCTCAAAACATAAAATGGAAAGGAGCACTATCAGGTGCATGCCCTATCATGGATGGTGTCCCTCAGGGATTAATTCTGGGTCCCCTGCTCTTCTTCCTGTATGTGAACAACTTGCCCAAGAACTTCAAGGGTGCGAACTTGATCCTGTATGCAGATGATGCAGTCATGTATAGGAGTTCTCCCGATCCCTTCAAACTGACTAACTTACTCACAAGAGACACACAGTCCTTGGAGTCCTAGTTTCACACCAACAAAATGGTACTAAATGCTAAAAAAAACAAAGGCCATCCTCTTCAGCCCCCAAAACACTGATCCTAATATAGCTCATATCTTCACCCCTACACTCTGAAACGGGACTTGAATGGAGGTAGTTGAATCCATTAAGTACCTAGGGATGCATCTTGACCAGGCCTGCACATTCAAAGCTCATATAGACAACTTAACTAATTCTCTGAATCAAAAGTTAGGGGCATGGGGTCATAATGTCGCATGTCAAAACAGCATGGCACTATACTGCGCTGTCTAAACAGTGACCACAACTAAAAACACATAAATCCTTGCTTTCTCCCCCACACACCCCCATTATGGGGGGCTGCACCCCAAGAACCCCCCCTAATAAAATAACCTCCTCTGGGGGTGGGGGGCAACTTGGGGTGAGGGTGAAACTTGGGTGGGGGACATCACAAGATAATAAAAAAATAAAGTTATTTACCTGGTCTGGGACCAGGAATAGAACCCTGGTCCACAGCCACTCGATTGTCCTGCAGCACCGATGGTTCTACTCCCTGAGTCACGGCAGCTGCTCTGTGGACCCCCTTCCAGCAGAGCTCTTACCCTCTGTCCCAGAAACAGCTACAGGGTCACATGCTAT
The DNA here is from genome assembly GCA_016271365.2 of Neoceratodus forsteri. Lineage (NCBI taxonomy): Eukaryota > Metazoa > Chordata > Ceratodontiformes > Ceratodontidae > Neoceratodus > Neoceratodus forsteri. Next base: position 455,282,367 of record CM057453.1, on the reverse strand, counting down.
ATCTGTTGTGTGGCATTGTGTACCCTGTAGCTGTTTTGACTTACGCTGTTCCTATTGTGCTGTTTTGCCCTGCAACATTCTCCTTGTGAGATAGTCACCCGGTACCACCACCTGGTTTCCTTCCTTACTATGGACTCTTGGCTTCACATTGCAAATAGCATCTTTGTCCTTGTATGGGTCCACAGTTCTGTACTGCCTCAGAAGTATAGAGTTGCAGAAGCTAAAATCTCTTTACCACAGAATCGGTCATTTCATTAATGCAGCCCCTCCCAAGGAGCACCACTGCAATGTCCTGCACTCACTAAACTGGCCAACACTTGAAGGGAAGTTAGCTTATCATTCCCTATGTCTAGCACGGAAGATTCAGCCAAGCAATGCTCCCACTAGCCTAATATATCTGTTAACAGCCAAACCAAGTAAGTGGTCCTTCAGATCTGCCAACCAATCCCTGCTATTAATCCTACGAACAAAGACTACTGAGGTGATAGGCCATTTGCCATTGCTGTTCCAACCCTATGGAATGCCCTCCCAAACAGCCTAAAGGAATGCTCATCTTTTGGTGGCTTTAAGAAAGGTCTCAATGCTCATCTATTAGAACTAAGCACCTGCACTGTTATCGCTGATACACTTCCATCTGAGCCTCATTATGAACCTATCTTGCCTTTATAGTTTCCAGTATTTAAAATGCCTGATGTACTTATTCATTTATAACTCACAATTTTGTCATTATATGTATAAACATTATTTTGTAATAATACATGTAAAGTGTGTACAGCAATTTCCATATAATTAACAAGGGAAGAAGGAGAGGAGGAAATGCTGAGGGTAGCACTGGAGGCAAAAGAAGGTGCTGTAATACAAGCAGGGGTTATCTACAGATCACCTGCACAAACAGAGGACGTGGATAAGGAAATGATGAGGGCAATAACGGAAATGGCCAACAGGGAGGAGGTAATTTTGATAGGGGATTTCAACATGCCAGATGTGGACTAGAGCATCCCCGTGGCATCATCTTGCAGAAACAGAGAACTCATAGAAGACCTACTGGAAGCACATCTAATACAGCTTGTAAAGGAACCCACAAGGGAGAGGGCCATACTGGACCTGGTGCTAACAAACAGGGACAGTGTTATTTCAGTCCCAGTGGGGGATCACCTGGGGATGAGTGACCATAATATAGTACGCGACAACATAGGAACAGGGCAGGAATCATTTCACACCAAGATCAAAGTACTAGATTTCAGGACAGCAGACTTCAGGTGAATGGGGGGGGGGAGTTAGCAGCTGCACTGTCACAGATCCAGGAAGGGGAAGGTGTAGAGGAAAGGTGGAAGAAAATAAAGAAAGCCTTAGAGGAAGCTGTGAGCCTTTCTGTAAAGCAGGTATCAAAAAACAAATGGAAGAGGAAACCACTCTGGTTCTCCCGTAAGGTAGCGGAAGCTGTTAAGGCTAAAAGACGACCTTCCAGAAGTACAAGACAACACAGGGGGAACAGGATTTGGAGGAATATAGGAACAAGAGAAGAGAAGAGAAGCTGTAAAAGAAGTTAGAGAAGCTAAAATATACACAGAGGAGAACATAGTAAGGACTGTGAGGCATGGAGGTAAAACCTTTTTCTGATATGTCAGCGAAAAAAGAAAAACAAAGGCATGGATCGTGAGAATTAGGGAGGTAGGTGGGAGAGAGTGTAGAGGAGGACCAGAAGAAGGCAGACATATTGAACAAGTACTTTTGTTCAGTATTCCCTAAAGAAGGAGATGGAATTGGTCCAGAGGTAAAGAGAAAGGGGTATCTGGTCAGATTAGCGCTACAGGAATAGCACCAGGCAAGAGAACGCTAGTTCCTGTAGTGCTACCACGGACAGCTAGCAGGGATGTAGAGCACTTGTGATAAGCACTCACCTGGTCGCTGTCCATGGTGCTGCCACAGGACAAGGTTAGCAAAATACTGGGGGCTAGCCGAGCTGCTCGCATGACGTAGAGGGCTGGGGAATGGAGCAGCTCAGCCGGGAGGCAGTGGAGACTAGGGTTCTAATCCTGGTCTCCAAATGTTTTGACAGATTTGGGACATTTAATTTTTACAAGGGGCCATGGAAACAGTATTCCATGGTCCCACAAATTTTAACTTCCCCCATGACCCGCTCCCCACTGGAGGGAGAATCTTTAAGTATGGGGGGTGAGGGGGCAAAGCACGTCACAAAAATAAATCTGACAGCCTTTTTGCTGCATTGTCCTTGCCAATGGCATTGTGGTTGGCTATGTTCTGACCCAGTGCCAGAGAAAGGTCAGACCCAGGGGGAGTAGATACAAGCCCCTTTTCAGAGGAGAGGATATTCAAGGAACTGGAGAAATTAAGGGCGGACAAGGCTGTGGGACCTGATGGGATTCATCCAAGGATACTAAAGGAACCAAGAAGGGGCACTGGCTGCACCCCTGACAGCCGATCAATGTAGATAGGGGTGGTGCCGGAGGACAGGAGGAAAGCAGATGTGGTGCTGATCCACAAGCATGGAAACAGAGAGGAGGCAGGGAACTATAGACCAGTAAGCCTGACATCAGTGGTAGGTAAGGTCATGGAGACATTAATGAAAGGAAGAATGGTGGGGTACCTGACCATTAACAAGTTGCAGGATCCAAGACAGCATGGCTTTACGGAAGGGAGAGCATGCCAAACCAACCTAATAGAGTTCTTTGACTGGGTGACAAGAGTCCTGGATTGTTGGGGGGGGGGGGCAGTGGATGTGGCCTACTTTGACTTCAAGAAGGCCTTTGACACAGTCCCACACAGGGAGATTATTAAACAAGCTGAACAGTCTAGAGATGGGGACAAAAATGGTAAGGTGGGTGCAAAACTGGTTAGGCAACAGGACCCAGTGGGTGGTAGTGAATGGGGCAAGATCAGAGAAGGGGGGAAGTGACAAGTGGGGTGCCACAGGGATCAGTACTGGGGCCACTGCTTTTCAATATTTTTATTGGAGACATGGCAGAAGGGCTGGAAGGGACAGTATGCCTGTTCGCAGATGACACAAACATCTGCAACAGGGTCGATACACAGGAAGGAGTGGATAGAATGAGAAGAGACCTGAGAAAGATGGAGTAATGGTCTAGGGTATGGCAGCTGGGATATAATACTTAAAAAGTGTAAAGTCATGCATATGGGACATAACAACCCAAGGCAACTTATCAACTATGGGGAGAAGAGGTAGCAACAACTAGTCAGGAAAGGGACCTGGGAGTCATCATAACCGATCAACTCAAGGCAACAAAACAGTGCTGAATGGCAGTGGAAAAAATGAACAGGATGCTTGGTTGCATTGGGAGAGGAATAACAAGTAGGAAGGGTGAGGTAATATTGCCCCTTTATAGGTCTCTGGTGAGGCCTCACCTTGAATAGTGTGTCCAATTCTGGAGACTCCATCTCAGAAAAGACATTGACAAGATGGAGGCAGTGCAGAGAAGAGCTACCAAAATGGTCAAGGGAATGCATCACAAAAACTATGAAGACAGGTTAAGGGATTTTAACATGTACTCATTAGAAGTAAATAGGAAAGAGTAGACATGACAGAGGCATTCAAATATGTCAGGGGATAAATAAAGTAGGGGAGGGCAGCTACCTACAAAAAAGGAAGGGCACCAGGACTAGGGGCCATGATATGAGGCTGGAAGGGGGGAGACTCAGAAGCAATGTGAGGAAGTACTTCTTCACAGAAAGGGTGGTTGAGTCATGGAACAAGTTACCAGAGGAGGTGGTGGGTGCAGGCATCGTGTAGGACTTCAAGCATGCTTGGGATAGACCCAGAGGGCTAGGGGGACTGAAACCAGGAAAAAGTAGGGACCCAGATCTAGCAAGATCTAGGATATAGAACATGAATAACTCTGCAACCAGGGCAGACTGGATGGATCAATAGGTCCTTTTCTGCTGACAGCTACAAAGTAACTATGTAACCCTGGGTCACCCACGAAAAAGGGACTGCAGTCTCAGCGGGTCCACCCAGTTAACAAAATTTAAATAAATGAATAATGGACGGGTTTTATTTTTCATGTTGTTAGACTGTTGTTATGTAGATTATGTGAGCTTGGCACTGAAGGCTGAATGCTTTTGAATGTACCTGACAAGTGCATTACATTTGAAAAAAAAATGGCATCATGGGTGATTGTGTTTAATAAATTGAAAAAGTTTCTATTATAATGGAAAAAGGTTTTATTTTCCTTTAGTTAGGCTGTTGCAAGGTAGATTACATTATTTATGAGCTTTACTCTTACTAGGAATTAATAAATGCTCAGGTGATGTGTTTAGTCCTAGAATTCCAAAGCCAGTTACTGTTTTTTCAAATGGGTCCTGTTTCTGGGAAGGAAACGCTGAAATGGGAGTGGGGAGGTTATTTTTGAAAAAACAGGGCCTGTTTCTGGGAAAGGCATGTTGAGTTGCAAGTGGGGAGGTTATTAACAGCTTTACTATATGGTTGCAGACACATGGTCTAGTGCTCAGTTTATGCTTCTTCAGCTCTCTGGAGGGCATTCTGAGAATAACCTCCATGTGTGAGTCTCTACTCAATCTTTGTATCCTAACACAATATGTTTGCATGTACATGTGAGTAGATTATAATGGAACATATAGAGCTGTTATACAGATTAACTTTCAACTACCACAATTTGTTACTATAAGCCAGATCCTTGCACAAATGGTCCAGACACAGTATAGCAGTATATAAGGCAGTATAGGCTAGATGTTAGAGTAATGAGCTGTAAACGAGCTTGGTACATCCAGCAGACCAGATCTGGGTTTGATTCTCACAACCTCCACTTGCATACTGTGTGACTCTGAGCAAGTCACTTACCCGCCCAGTGCTCCCAGGTCACCACTGAAAACAGGCACTTGTACCTAGTGGACTTTAACCAGTTACCAAAGACTAAAATGAATAAATTTTACTGCACCCTTTCCAACATTTATTTTACTTTCACTAATGTAAATAAACATTGGGGAACAGCTCCCTTGACCTCTATTCCCCTTCTAGGAGCCCCTGCTTCTCTGACTACAATTGGAAATCTCCTCTTTAGTTGACAGATCCCTATGCCTCACAATACTTTCCAATAGAATCTCCATTCTCTTACCAGTTCCCCATACCATAAGATTTAAATAGACACACACACACAATAGTTAGACTATGGCTGAAACATAATGAATTCATCATTTTAATAAAATCCTACCTCACCCCCCAATTATACACTAATTTATTTATTGAAAAGTTTTACCAGGAAAGTCACACTGAGCAACAAGTTGCTCGTCTCCCTGTGCGTCCTGTGGGGAGGGTAATGGAGTAGAATCAAACAACACATTTACCAATGGCAAGGAAGCAATTGATACATTAGAATGGAATTATACACAAATGAGAAACAAAGTAGTGCTTAAACAAGGTTACATACTACAACTAACTAGGACAGCAAATAAGTGCTTGCTGCAACAAGTTAGATAATGCTAAGAGTTGGGTAATTAGGAGCAGGTGCAGTTTGGAGAGAAGAAACTGTGCAGAGATGAGGAAATGGAGGAAGGGGAAGTGTACTGACTTATTTGTTGAGGTAATGAGTTCCAAATGTTTGGGAATCGGTACAAGAAAGCAGACTGGCCTACTGAGGTAGAGCGGCAAGGGACTACCAAGGTACGGGAGTCTTTTGATCTAAGGGAGTGAAAAGAGGCTGGAGGGATGGATAGAGAGGAGGAGAGATAGGAGGGAAGAGACCCAAACCAGAATTTAGAGGTGAATTTAGCAGTATGGGAGAGACATCTGTTGTCAAGTGAGGTAAATGCAAGAGAGTGGTAGAGATCGCAATGATGAGGGGGGAGGGTCAGGGTGAAGCAAAAGAAGGAGCTGAAGAGGATGTCCACTCTGGTTAAGGAAGACTTGGGAGCAGCACTATAGATTACATCACAGTAATCAAAAATTGGGAGGATCATTTTCTGGACTAGTTCGTGCCTAGCCGATAAAGGTAGACAACTACAGTTCCTGTATAGGGCACCAAGCCTAGGGTGCAGCTTTTTCAGGATGGTGTCCACATGTCCAGAAAAGTTGAGGTGTTGGTGGAGCCAAACTCCGAGGTATCTAAAAGAGGAGGTGCCTCAAGGGTAGTCCCATCAAGGGTGTGGAAGGTGGGCATGGAGGGAAGCTTTGAGAGTCTCTGCCTAGTGCCAAAGGTCATGGAGACTGTCTTCTTGGCATTAAGAACTAGTTGATGAGCACTAAGCCAGTGCTGAACAGTATCGAAGTCATGCTGTAATCTGTCAGCTACATCAGCAGGAGGCTGGCCGGAGGTGAACAGGACAGTGTCATCAGCAAACATGTGGATGGAGGATGAGATGCAGGCTGATGGGAGGTCATTTAGAAAAATGAAGAATAGAAGTGGACTAAGTACTGAGCCCTGTGGTACACCAGTGTTAATTTGGAGTGGATGGGAAATTGAAACAGCTATTTTAACCAACTGAGTCCTACCTGCAAGGCAGGCTCTAAACCAATTTGTGGCAGAATCAGTTAGGCCAGCTGAAGAGAGATTGTTTGTAAGGAGGGTGTGGGAGACCATGTCAAAGGCTTTGGCGAGGTCGACAAAATTAACTGAAGTGATTAGGCCACTGTCCATCCCTGTGAGGATGGAATCTGTGAGCCTAAGTAGGGAGGTAGTGGTTGAGTGGTTCTTCCGAAATCCAGATTGAAAAAAATCTGTGTTTGCCAGTCTCTGCTCTCCCCATTTCTGACCTGCTCCACTGAGTACAGTAGCTTCATTTTTATGTGATCCCAGCATATGTGTGCGTGTGTGTGTGTATGCGAGCATGTGTGCGTGTGTGTGACACTGTTATACCATAGTTCAAAGAGCCTGTATCTGTTCCAAAACTCCTACAGCTGTTCTGTCCCCATTCTGTCCTCCCTGCAACCAGCTGATCATACAGTTTCCTGCTTCCTTACAGAATCACAGAATTTTAGCAGAAGTAGTACAGGTCCTCTGCAAACATCCTGACCCATACGGCACACAACCAAAAGGGCTACTGTTCATGTTCTGTCCCCCATTCTGTCCCCGTTCTGTCACATAACTTTAGCAGATGAGTCAAAGCAGATCCAAATAGCAGAGGCTTCTTTTGAGAAGTGCTGAATGCTGATCGCTGATCAAACAGTTTTCAGAAGGGATATCACAGTTTTTAATTGGACACTTTGATGGAGGTTGCCAGTGTCCCTTTAATTTACCCTTCTTGCTAAACTGTCTTGAAGCAGCCACACATGTCATGGAATTTTTGTCAACACCGTGAAAGGGCTGTGAAATTGGCTCATTTTCACCATAAAAAAAATTATAGCCTTAGTTATACGTTATAGTAGACACTTACTTAAAATGGACAGAAGTAATTTCCAGAAGCTTTTTCTCACACAGGTAATAGACCATCCAGCTATGCTGGATGGTGAAGCCCTTTTCTACTGGATGCTTGAAAACTGTCAGTCAGACCACTGGCTATAATCACCCATGAACTACACAAGAACAATCTGCAAAGTACTGATAACAATACCACTGCTGACTGTGAAAGAGCAATTTAACAGTCCACAGCTTTTCAGGGACAGACAGAACAGCTTGTCTTCTGACAGCTCCACTGATTCAGACACAAACTTATTACTTTTTTACATTACATGTTTACTGTATTTAATCAAGCTCCACTGATTCAGTCTCTCTCAGTTCAGTATATCAGAAACCGTGATTCCAGTGTGTCAGAGCCCTAACTCATTTCAGACCCTGCACAAACTGCCAATCCCTATTGAGAGCCTGTGAAACTTACTTAAATTTGCTCACGCTACTCCAGTTCTGCATCTCACAATGCAGGCAGTAAGAAGCCTGTCAGAAGCTCTGATTTGGTGTGTCAGCCCCGCTTATGTCCCCAATCCTTATTCAGCATATCAACATGTGAGTGTGTGAGGGACAGAGAGAGCTTTAAATTACTATGTTAACTTTCAAGCTCAGGATCCCCGATTCAACATGTCACTTAGTGAAGAGGGAAGAGAGAGAGAGAGTGAGAGAGAGAGAGAGTGAGAGAGTCAGAGAAGAGAGTGAGAGAGAGAGAAAGCAGAGATCTCTGATGCAGCATATTGCAGCACACATTAAACAAGATTGGTGGGATTAGTATAGTAGATGACAGGGGAGAGGGGTTTACATTAAATTTCATGTATTCAGGTTACAGCGAACAATCCTTACAACAGACAAAATCCGGTCATACAGATGTTTCTGTTATAAGCAGGTTGCACTGTAGTATTGTGATTTCTCTTGCTCTTTTTTAAACATAGGAATTATTTTCAAAAGACTGTTACAATAACATTAGGGTCATGGACAAACCACAAAATAAAAGGAAATTATGAGTTAGAGTAAAAGACACCCTAACTCTGCATGTTCCGCATAAGCAAGATGGTAAGATAAAATATCTCTGACATCTGGATAAATGACTCCTCAATTCTATGCAGAATAAAACTAAGTAAACCCTACTGATTCATGACTGTGAATGTTGTGCTCACTCTAAAATCTTTTGCACAAAACTGTTACAAAGTCCCACTGCCTCCCTCATGGGACTTTGCCAGGGAAATGGCTTAAAAGGAAACATTGGCTGACATAGTTTGCCCATGAAAAGATCCCTCATCAGGTATTGGGCTCACCTGTAGCTGGAAGTACTCCTGAGATGTAGACAAATGAGTCCATTCAATATGTATACTACATTGCAGACACTTGTAGAATATTGTGATGTCATTGAGGAACAAACTCTGCTTGACTCAATTTAGTTCGGCACAACTTGTTCCTCAATGACATCACAATTTTCTAAAAACTGCTGCAGTGTAGTATTTTTTTCTCAACTCTATTTACCCTCCTGGTGGATGGGCAGGGGATATAACCCCTATCAGCACCTGGACCGCTCTCCTGGTATCTTCCTCTAGGCCACCCAACTGGGTGGCCCGTAGCCTGCCCCCTATGGTGAGACTCCCCCAAGGGGCTGGGGGAGAGAGAGACTGAGATTAACCAGAGGCTCTGGCCAAGGCATATGCCTAGGGCATCATTTGGGAGGTAGTCCGGGGGCTTCATGGAGCTCTGTGAACCAGGGTTTTTTCCTTTGCTTTCCCCAGGAGTGCAGATATGCAATGATGTCAGTGCGGGACAGACACACTCCCACATGCGTGTCACAAACTTCTGCTGATGACTCCGTAAAGCCAGATGATCCTGGCTGCTGGACACCCAGCCTCCACTGGGTATCACCAGTGTGCTGGGAGACCACAGCTGTCCCCACTGGAGGTGGAAAGCAGTCACTGGGTCACTCATCCACTCTCTCCCAGTCAACCCTCTGACACACTGTGCTCACGTCTGAAAATGGGTCATCAGCACTGCAGACATAGTACTACCACTGCACCAGTGGGCCTACTCACAGTGTAGTATTAATATTGAACAGATTCAGTTATCTACATCTCTGGAGTGTTTTCAGCTACAAATGAGGCCAATACCTAATTTAAAAGAGCTCTTCATGAGCTTTCCAACTGTGATGGTCACTTGGCATGAATATGTACCATTAACTTTTAGACAGTGACTACACAGTGTATCTAAGCAAAGGAGAGCAAACTTTATTTATAAAGAGCTTATTCTCATGGACTCTGAGCACTGCACAATATATAGAACAAAACCATAGCAATTACAACTGAACCTTAAATAATAAATGAATAACCACAAAGGCCTGTGAAATCAGCATTTGAGCAAATCAAACTGTTAAAAAATTATTGGAATAAAAATAAAAGGCAGAATAAATATAATAAAATGCAAATAAAAGGCCTAGAAGGCTATGGCTAAAATGTTAGGATAAACCAAAAACAGCTGTAAAAAGATAGGACTTCAGACCCCTTTTGAAAACCTCCAGTGAGGGGGCCTCCCTAAGCAACCTGGGATGCAAGTTCCACAGGGTTGGGCAAACAACATCAAAGGCCCTCTAACCTGAAGATTTTAAGCGAACCCTGGGAACTATTAGGAGGTCTGCCTCAGAGGAATAGAGAGGTTGGGATTGCTGGTGAGGAAACAAAAGGTCTTGCAAGTGGCTAAGGCCCAGTCCTTGTAGGGCTGTATAGTTCAGCAAACCAACCTTGAAGGAGATCCACCACTTCAGTGGCAGCCAGTGCAGCTTACACAGGACTGGGGTTATATGACAGGATCTTAGGTGGCCCATCAACAACCTGGCCGCAGCATTCTGCACCAGCTACAGCTGATGTAGGGTCCATCCATTTAGCCCCAAGGTAAAGGGCATTGCAATAATCAAGTCTGGATGTAACAAAAGCATGTATCAGTGAGGGCAGGACACTGGGTGAGATAAAAGGTTTGAGCCAGGCAATATTTCTAATATTGTAAAAAACTTTTTAGGCAATGGACAACACCTGAGCCTCCAGTGTCAATTCGCTGTCCAGAATAACACCCAGATTCTTCACCTTTCCTGAGGCGGTTAGAGTAGAAGAACCAAGCACTAGTCTGGTCTTCTCTTCCCTCATCTCAGCTCCTTGCCGATGACCAGGCTCAACCACAAATATTACTGTCTTAACTGGATTGAACCTCAGCCAGATGGAGGGTATTCAGTCCTGTATCTTGGCCAGACAAGAGTTCAGAACAGAGACCATACCCTGTGTCCCTGGTGCAAATGACATATACAGTTGGGTATCACCTGCATAACAGTGAAAACCCATCCTGTAATGTCTAATGATATTACCTAGGGGTTGCATGTAAATCATGATTAACATGGGCAAAATGATCGAACCCTGGGGAACTCCACAAAACAGGGACATCAGGCAGAAGGAGTAAGTTCCCATCACTACCCTTTGCACCCTACCTGTAAGAAAAGACTCAAACCAGTTGATGACAGTACCAGTGAGTCCACAGAGGTCCCTTAGGTGATCCAGCAACACCCCATGATACACGGTGTCAAACACTGAGGAAGAAAAATCAAAGAGGATAAGAACTGACCATTCGCCTTGATCTCTTGCCCTGAGGAGATCATCCAGCACCTTGACTAGTGCTGTCTCCATACTGTGCCTAGACCAGAAGACAGACTGGAGTGGCTCAGAAATGTCAAAGACAGCGAGATGTGCCTCAAGCTGAATGGCCACTACTTTCTCATTAATCTTCCCTAAAAAGAGAAGGAGTCTGGATCCAAAGATGGTTTCTTCAAAAGGGATTTCACCAATGCCTCTTTAAGAGCAATAGGGAACACCCTCTTTGAGAGGGAAAACCAGATTATCTCAGTGAACACTGGACGCAAGGACCCCACACTTCTCATAAAGAGACCTGATGGGCCCACGTCCAGTTTACAACATGGAGACCACAGCTTAGAGATTATCGTGTTAGCCTCTTCCATACCCACTAAACTAAGCTCACACAAGACATGAGGACTGCTTCTATTTACTCCAGATCTGACACCACATGCCTGATGAAACCCCACAAGAGAGATACCCACTCTAATGGAAGACATCTTGTCAGCAAAGAACAGAGCAAACTCATCACATTTAGCAGTAGACAGTGCTCTTACTGGCTGAAGACAGGAAGGATGGATAAGCCAGTCAACTGTCTGGAAAATCTGAGCTGGTCTGTTCTTTGCTGCAGCAGTCTCCCTGGACGGGAACTATGCTTTCTTTTTTTTCAATTCAAAGTTTACTCATTATTACACAATTACAGAGAGAAGATCTACTGTTACATTTGTGTATCAATTATACAGTAATACATAAATTGGGAATAGATCAACTCTCACCCCTTCACCACCCTACCCCCCTTCACACAGAGCACATTTATCTGATGTAAAGCTGTCTATTAAAAGATCTGAGATCTTTATGACTTCTGAAGAGAGTACAGAGTAACGAGAGGACCCCATTTCTTGAGAAATTTTTGAGATTGATTATGTAAACTAGCAATTGTCTTCTCCAGTCGAAGACTGGCCAACAATTCCTGTAACCATTCACTGTAAGATATTTCAGCTGTATCTTTCCAGTGCCTCAAAACCAGTCTTTTAACTGACATAGCGATGAGGATTATGTGATATTTTCTGTTGGTAACAGTAACTGAGGAAAGATCCCCAAAATACAGATTTCAGCTGTAAATAGATCCGATAAACCCAAGAGGGGGTCGGCCTTCTGTTTAATGATAGTCTAGAGGGGGACTATCTTGGGGCATGCCCAAAAGATATGCAGTAGGTTACCCTCACTCTGCAGGCATCTGGTACATGTGGGTGAAGGGGGCAGACCCAATTTAGCCATCCTCTGAGGCGAATAATAAAGGTTATGCAGAATTTTAAGTTGTATTAATAGAAGCCTGTCTTGCATAACAAACTTGTGACAGCTCTTCCATAGAGAGGGCCAATGAAAATCTTGATTGGGAAAGGGAACTATGCCTTCTTACAAAGATTGCCTTTTGATACTCAGTATAATGAGTTTTCAGAACCAATCTGTCATCCTCAGTGCAGGACTTCCACCAGCAGCATTCTAACCTCTGATCCAAGGTCTTAAACTTTCTGAGTTCCCCATCGAACCACGGGGACCTCAAGAGTGATGGCCTAGGCCATACACAGACTGGTACCACAGAATCAATAGCTGCAGTGACATCCTTCTTATGGGCCACCACTGCCTACTCTGGTCCTGCACACAAGCATCCAGCACACTTGATAGGTCTTCATAGGTCCAGCTCCACCATCAGTCCTTCTGGGGTCACACCCTTTAAAGGGCAGAAATGGACCATCTCCACAGGGGAAGGACTCTAAGGGGTGGCCCAAACAAGAACTTCACTGAATGATCTGACCAGATGACTTGATCAATCCCAAGATTGTTTATCTCGCGTCCCAGTGAGAATACCAAGTCCAAGGTATGGTCATGAGTATGAGTTGCAGAAGTAATGACTTGTGACAGGCCCAGCGATTCTATGGTCTGGAGGAAGTCATACCCAAACTGTGAGAGTTTGTTGTTGATTCAGGCATTGAAATTTCCCAAAATCAACCATCTTGGCAACTCCAGCACCTGACTGGTGACAAAATCTGCTACTTCCTGCAGGAAATCCCTCTCATGGTCGGGGGGCCGATACATCATAAGGACCATGCAGCCTGCACCTGTACCCCCTTGAATGGCCACAAATTCAAATGATGAGGTAAACTCCAATGGAAGCGCAGAGAAATTCCAGCTGGATCTAAAACAGATATCCACTCCCCCACCCCTGCGGTCGCTCCTTGGGTAGTGCACAATGGAGAACCCAGCTGGGACCAACACTTTCAATATTGGTTCAGTGCCATCACTCAGCCAAGTCTCCATAATGCAAGCCAGGTCAGCCAATGAAATGAAGTCTGCCATAATTGCAGTCTTATTTCTCATTGACCTGGCATTACATAGCACTGCCCAACTAGGATAAGTGGTGGCTGCTTTCCCATCTGCTGCCTGTCCACTCAGCCAAGTGGAAACCCTGAGTATGGAAGCCAACCAGAGCAAGCCCCTCTCTAGTTCCCATTTTGTCCTAGGGTGCCCTCTGAACCTCACCACCCCAATGTCACCTGTCACATGTCATCTAACATGACGTTTTCTAACAAGATGAAAACTTACACTGTCCAAAAAAATATTATTCCAGAACACATTGAGTACTCTATTCTCTGGCTTGTTACTCGTATGACACCTTATGTGTACATCCTTTAGGCACATGGCTCGCCTGCACTAAGACTGCCTGACACTGGCCAGTCACTTCTCTCTTCTGGATGCACCATTCTGCCTTCAGTAGTCATGTTTACAATAAGCAGTATCACTGACTAGAGTATGGAATTCAGTCCACACACAAGATACGGTAATACAGTAAAATAGTATAATTTTACTAATTATTTACAGAGGTTGGTTTCAGTAAGATAAATGTAAAACAAATGCTCCATTCTGAAAAGTAAAGGGTCTGTTGCTTAACTGACAGCTTCTCTGAGTGTGTTAGAGTGTCTCTCTCCCCCTTTCTGTCTTTTTGCCCCTTTGGGCATGTAGAGGTGTGAACCTATGTCTTCCTACCAAGTGTCACTAATAATGACACCCTCATCTCAATGACTGACTAGACAAGAGATGTTTTCCAAGGCTTGTACAAGCATGACAGCTTGTGCCAAGTGTAACTAATGACACCCTTATCTCAGTACATGAACCAAACAACAAATGTTTTCCCAGGCTGAAGCTCACATTTATTTGGGGGGAAAAATACCTCTGCTGTTTACCTATGCACCATGCACCGAATGCTTGTGTGCCTACAGCATCTCTATGCCCAAGACATCTTGCAACACTGACTTAATATAGTTTTGAAAAGAATATATCTACAAATATTACAATAAATCCTATTAAAATGGCTGCCACTGTATATGCATAAATTGGGTGTCATCAGCACATGAGAAGAGGGTATATAACATAGACGGCACATTCAGGATTGTCTTATCCTTGAAGTTTAAAGTTTGAAGTTTATTGCTAAACAGGATAAGGCACTAGGTGAAGCCTATTTTCAGGGATTTCCTGTGTATATACCTAACATACATAGAGTTACATAAATAAGTTAGAAAGCATAAAACATGCAGAATAATACATGGGTAGGAGAGCATAATGAGAATTTAACACACACCCGAGGTGTGTGATGCTACACAAACCCTAAGGGCAAAGCCCGAGGGGTTTATTAAAACATCCCACACCTCAGGTGTGCATTAAAATTCAAGTTTGCACCCCCCATGCTTTGTTTTATATAATTGCTGGGCAGCATTTTTTTATTCTGAAAATGCTACACAGCAGTTATAGAAAACAGTATGGCCAGTAGATGTTGCTGCTGTTCAAACCCTTAGATGACGATTAGAAATCCTCATTAGCCATGTTTTTTTTCTGTGCTCTTTGTGTTCGTTACACCCCTCGCTATTTGTCAGCTGTCTTGTCTGTTTCATGACTCTATCTGTGTGCCTAGTAACCTGCTCCTAGTAAGTGTAATATTGAGTCATGGTCATGCCAACTGCTGTTTTTACTTTTTTTTTCTTTTTTTTAAATGAGCACAACAGGTGTTAAACATGTAATGCAGCCTGTATGATTGGTAAATAAAAAAAAATCCAGAATGTAAAATAGCAGTGTTCAAAACAGATGACTAGAAAAGAAGTGTCAGTGACAGTGGAGAGAAAGTATGTACAGCCCGGGGTGAACGGACAGCCAGGGGGAGGTGCTTGCACAGAAGAAGGGAAACCCGGAGCTTGTTTGCTGTTATAACCCACAGGTTATAACAGTGAATTATCACCATGTTTCCTTATGGGAGAAGATGATACCTAGTTATTATATAGAGGATAATGGCTGGGGATTGGGTGATAACCACACTGTAATCACCTCGAGTGGTTGCTAGGGCAACATGGTAAACCTCGAGAGCGCAGCTCGAGAGGTTTACTGTAGCCCTAGCAACCACGAGAGGTGATTTCAGCTGATTGTTACCCGATCCCCAGCCATCATCTTTTATAGTGTATGGTCAAAAAAACACTGTTTGCATTCTATGTGTGAGAATTATGGAACTCTGGTGCATTCTTTTTTCTTATTCCACCATTTGGAAGTTCCGAAGTGTGGTTAACAACTTTTAAAATTCTAAACAGTGCATAACAAAGCTGTGTGACTGCTGATTATGGTGGTTAATAGGCACTTACCATACATTATATTAAAATTAATAACTACATAAGAAAGGGTTCCATTCCAAAAAGGCTGTCTTAAAACTGTGATATGTAGACATATTTTTCAGTTTAGGGGGGAGAGAGTTCCAAGTGGTTGTAGCAACATAATCAAAACACATTTGTCCATATCTTGTTCTCATCATAGGGGTTTTTAGACCTCTCCTTGTAATCTCACTAAGAGAATATACAGAGGATATTGGAGTCATTTTTTCCAAAAGATATGCAGGGGCAAGACCCTGTCTACATGTACTCGATGTACATTGCTTATAAGATCACTACATTTTGTAGTTGCTCAATTAAATCTGGAAAAGTTACCTTAATAACTTTCTAATTTGAGTTTTGTTTCATTTTGAATGCAGCAGGACTAGATTGTGAGCATCAATCATTGTTAAGACTGTTATGCCATGGGCTAGTGACCACACAGATATTATTTGTATGTTTAGTTTTGTTGCAATAAATAAACAAGGACTGATGGCAAAAAGACCACTGAGCCAATATACGCAATTGCGCAGAGTATGTGGTAATAAGAGATTATACTACACCTTCTGGCATCTCATCAGCCATCTAAGTCACTCAAATAATTACACATTCTAGGACCCCATTTTTCTAGATGCTTGTACATTATGTATATTTATGGTGTCTTTTAAGGTTATATGATTAAGAAAAACTTAACTGCAGTCCTTTTGTACCAGCATTGCTTACCTTCATTTCACTGTTCCCTCAAGTAAGGACCTCAGAGTAGACTCGAGAGGAACAGTAACCAAGCATGTAAACCTAAACACTGAGCCATCTCCAAAGCTGGTCTTGGTAGCCAAGGTTAGGACCAAGTTTGACCACTTTTGCATGATCAAGCCAGTAGTCAGGTTACTTTTCAGGTGTGCAGTACTTGCCCTATCCTTGACTGATTCACCCATTGATCTTTGTGAGAATCCTCCGCCCAGTGACAGCCTCCCAGGATTGCTGAACCAGTGGAAGCGTGGGACTGACAATCTGTGCTGCTATGAAATGGTTAGGGAAAATCCAGTAACCTGATTTGTTCACACAGGTCATATGGTGGCGTAAATAATGTTGTCTGACTGCACATCTAAACCCAATTAGCGTACATAGGGTATTTGTAGACAGCAACAGCCATTGCAGCAATAACTATTAATCTCTTCAAATCATGTTTCCCTTAAAGAAAAGGAAAGTAGAGAAGTCCAGTGTTTCCAGATGTCTCTTTTAAGGTTTGGGATTAGTTCTCAGCAGGAGGGGACTTCACGAGCCACAGAGTTCTGATCCCAAGGAAAAAATGAGTTTCCCATCTACTACTAGTAAATTAAGTTTTTCTTTATTAAATGTTCAGTTCCCCCTGTAAAGTTCCAACATGGTTCCAAAGTAAGTAAAGTGCATAAAAATATATTAAAAAATTTACTAGTTGGCTAATGTACTATCAACATATATGCAAGACTATATCTGGGACTACTCCATTAGTGCATACCTCATTACTAATGCTAGTACTTCACTTTACATTCTGTTAAAGAAAATATTAATTTATAATATGAAGAAACCCTTTGTATTATTGCCATCAGTACATGCTGGAGCATATTCCTCAACTCTGGAATAAACTAAAAAAAAACCATGAGCATAGCCCGACATATTAATCTGTCAGCATTCAAATCACTATATGCACATTCTGTTAAGGAGTCCTGCAATTGCTTTCCTTGATTTTTGGCTAAAGGTATACTGACCTCAGACATTGTACTGTCTGTTTGACATCCACTGACCCACCCCAATGTGAGTTTTACTCACGCTTATCCTCCTCCCTCTCTTCTCTACCTTAGTTGTTCCATTTAACCATTTTCCTTCCCTGCATGGTTGCCTACACCGCCTTTGTTATGCTGGTATGTTCAATGCATATGTTGCTATGTGACTGCTATCTATAAGTGTTCTCTTAGTGCACATATTTACAAATGTATCTTATTCTATTGTATGCAATGCTTTTATTTTAATTTTTGTAATATTATTCTGTGTTTGATCATGTACCTGTCCAGGTCCATCTTGTAAATTAATTTACTCAAAGTGTTTTGTCTGGTAAAATAAAGATTTTTGATTGATTGCTTGACTGATATACATTTCTGTACTGTATATACAGTAACATACTGATTTTTTGTCCTATGTATTTTGGTGAAATCCTCTATTTAAGATGGTGCAGAAGGGCAAAAGATACCCAGGAAAGCTTCTCTGTAAATTCCATAGTTGTACTTAGTGTCAGGTTTCTTCTTATTTAGTCATGACAATCAGCACCTTTGGACACAAACCGGCAAGAATGGATAGCGCCATCACTGCTAATTGCTTAATTATGATGTGTTTCTTTTTTTTTTCCTCTGTTTTTTCTTCAGTTCTTTGGTAACTGGATAAGGCCCACTAGATAAAACTACCTGTTTTCAGGGGGAACCTGGGAGCTCTGCAGAAGTTAAGTGACTTGCTTAGAGTCACACAGTATGCAAGTGGAGGTTGTGAGAATCAAATCTAGGTTTGCTGGATGTACCAAGCTCATTTGCAGCTCGTTACTGGTACCTCTAGGCTATACTGCCAGCCCATTATGTCTAGTCATTACTCAGGGCATTGTGACAATAGTGTCACAACATGACTAGACAAGAAGGAACCTGACACTGAGCAGCACTGTATGCAGAAATAATCCATATTCAATCAACTTCTAGTCACTGTGATAGATTATATCTTATAACCTCTGTGTATCCTTACACCATTCTTTTTATGGTAGTATTTGTGGAGTCATGACATATGTGCTATACTGTGCTTAATTTTCAGTAATGAATTTGTTTCTTGCAAAGACTTGTACTTGCCTCAATTTTATTAAATCAAAGAATGTGCTATTACGTCACCACTCCTGAGGCTAATTGAATTGTGGTATCAAAGTGCTTACTTTTAAGTAGCTGTAAACAACATAAATGTTTTGCTTTTACTATATTCAAATGCTATTTCTTTCTCTTTTAGAAACATAGGGACCAGGATAGTCAAATGAGTTTAGCGGTCACTAAACAGGATAGAGACCTGTATACCACATTGCAGGCCCACTGCAGGTAGGGACAGCAAAATATCATATTGAATGGCACAGTTAGTGAGTCACTAGCCCATTACTGATGGGCCCTAAAATATGATGGTGCAATTATGCAAAGCAGCTGATAATGCCTTGCATATAGGTGCACCAGCATAGTGGCAGGTTTGGAGAGGCAGCAAGTAGCTGCCAGTGCCTCACAAATTACTGCCTCCCAGAACCAGTCCTTATGACCTGTGCCCCGTAACCATTGCCACCATTACCTGAAACCCCCTGACAGCATTGATTTCATTATCCTTGGTGTCCAGTGGTCCCCTGTCCCTGAACATCCCTGACATGTCAATATTTCTGGTATCCAATGGTCCTTCCTGCCCCTGAACACCCCCGATGGTAATGATGTCAATATCCCTGGTGCCCAGTGGTTTCTTTGCTCTCCAAATACCCCAATGGTAATAATATCTATATCCATGGTGTGCAGTGATCCCTCCAGCCCCCCAAACTCCCCCAACAGTAATGATGTCAATATCCCTGGTGTCCAGTTATTTCTTCTGCCTCCAAACACCCCTGATGGTAATTATGTCAGTTTCCCTGTGTCCAGTGGTCCCCCCAACCCCTCAAACACCCCTGACAGTAATGATGTCATTATCCCTGGTGTCCAGTGGCCCCCTCCAGTGCCTTGGCTTTGAATCCCTTCACCTGACCCTGGCATTCCTCCCAGGTCAGACTCCCTCCACAGTGACTAGCACGGACCCTCCCCTCACCTCCATGGCTGGTCACCGACTGACAGTTTGCAATCACGCACCTGCTGTAATCACAACTGATTACAGTAGGCATGCCATTGGGAACTGTCAGTGGCTGGCTTCGGAGGTAGGGTCTGTACCAGTCGCTGTAGAGGGAGTCTGACCTTGGGGTTGTAAGGGTCAGGTAGGGGGATTCAAAGTTGAGGGGTGGAAGGGACCACTGGACAATAAGGATAAAGATATCATTACCATTGGGGCATTCAGGACAACTGGACACCAGAGATATTGACATCATTACTATTGGGTGTGGTTGGGGCAGGAGGGACCACTGGAAACTAAGGACATTGACATCATTACCTTTGGGAATGTTCAGGGTTGGGGAGAGTGCAAGACACCAGGGAATTGTTATTACAGACTAGCAGGGCTATTTGGAGGGGTGAGGAAGCACTAGACCACCAGTGAGGTAGCCCTGACAGATGCTGGGGGGGGGGTCAGAAACACTGTTTGCTCCAGGCCTGTAATGAGGCCCTAATGAGATGCAAATGACCCCATAGCACCTTGCTAGTGCTATAGAGTCATTTCCATATTAGGGTACAAATATGGCAGTTTTCTCCAGTGGAACAATTGCCATTTGTGGATCCTAACAGTCCAATTGTGATCACATTTTCCATTGCACCCCATTGGTCACATACCCTCTGTGGAAAGTAGAGGACTGGGGTTGCTACCGCCATCCAGTTAGTGCCTGGATGGTATATTGGAACAAGTCTTTAGTGATCACAAAGTGCCATAGCATGTTCCAACATACCTCTGATTTGCTCCAGGTACTAGTTAGCTGCTGGAGCAAATATTTAGTGGGCCCTAACCCGGACCTATAAATATTCTGGCCTGGGTGCTTTGTTACTGCTGTTGTACGTTCCCATATTTCGTACCTTTTCAGTACAATGAGTCTCCTAGGAAATGGCATGTGTACATTCACTGTATGGTGTGCGAAGTTACAAGACTGCCATGTCCCCTGTGTATTTTTTCTTCCAGTTACTGCCTAATTTGTTAATTTTGCCATTGTTCCTCAAATAGTGTTAAAACTTACAGCTCTGTGAGCTTCTTCCTCTCAATACAGGCTTACTGCAGAGAAGCACCCCTGTAAAACTGAGAGATAAATTGAATATCAGCTCCTCCCAGCTGGAAGTGTTGTCACGGAAACTGGTGCCAGCACCCAGCATAGAGTCACACAAGGAAAGTCAGGCCTTACAAACTCAATATCCTTCTCTAAACCTGCAAGTTAGGCTTTCGATGAGGGGAAATCAGTTGATGTGATATACTGTATCTTGACTTGAGTAAGGCATTTGGCACAGTGCCCCATGAAATGCTAATTATAAAATTCCAACAGGCGGGACCATCTAAGTAGCTTGTTGGTTGGATTAGTAACTGGTTAACAGGCAGAAAGCAGACAGTAAAATTTAATGGACAAACTTTGGACTGGGGAATGGTAAGCAGTGGGGTTCCAGAGGACTTAGTTTTGGGTCTAGCATTATTTAATTTCTGGTCTAATAGGGTAATGGGTGCTACCTCACTGCATAGCTGGATCTGCTACTGATAGGCCTACTTGGCTGGACCACCAAATTTGCAGACAATGCCAAGGTAGGGGTCAGTTTTGATTCAGAGAAGAATACATCACTTATGCAAAATGTATTTATTTATTTATTTAAATTTCAGATAAATACCTTTGAGCCAATGGCTCTTTTACAAAGGTTCCACATCAGTATACAAGAATAGAAGTACAATTTGTGTGAGATTAGCAGGCAAGCAGTTGGAATACAAATTTCACTACAGGGTATACATGGTCTAAAAGCTACAGGTAATATAATTAACAGTTAGAACAACACAAGCAAGCATATATTTAAGAATGATGAGTCACAGCAAGCAATATTTACATGAATTAAAGCTGCCAGAAGGGCATTGTCAATGGGAAAGGTGGAGTGGAAAAACTGAGCTGCTGCCAGTTGTGCCAGGTAGCATAGGAAAGTGGGAGGAGAGAATGGGCATAGAGGGGTAACTGGGAGGGAGGTAGAAGGAGAGGTGGGTGGGAGGCAAGGATTGGGGAACTTGTGCAACAGTGGGTAGGGTGAGCAGATTAAAAAAGGAATAGGGGAAGGGAGTTGAAGGAGGGTAAGAGAGGAAGTTGGTGGACCAGGGCTAGGGAGAGAGGCAGGGGTATAGAGGGGGGAGGGATGGTGGTGGCAGGCAGAGGTGGGGAAAGTAGAGAGGTATGAAGAACAGGAGTGACTGCCAGGGAGGTTAGGAGAAACAGTCACAGGTGGCTCTGGACACAAGCATTTGATGTAGCTTGTGTTTGAACAAGCAGAGGGTGCCTAAGTTGGTGAGTTCACTGCCCAGGGAGTTAAACATCTTAGAGGCTCTACCTGCAAAAGACCACTGGCCTTGGGTCATGCAACAGTGGGGAACAGCTAGACAATAGTTGTCAGAGCTTCTTGTGTAACAGGAGTGGTTGACTGGGCTTAAGAGAGACTGAACCCCAGGTGGCTTGAGTCCCATCAATGGCTTTTTTGCTAGTAGGCAGGTTTGGAAAGTAATCCTTCCTTGAAGTTGCAGCCAGTTTGACTGTTCGTAGAGGTCACAGGTATGCATGCAGTGGGCAGCACCAGTAAGGAGTCTGCAGCCCTATTTAGCTCTGTAATGATTCGTCGTAGTGCTGTAGCTGTGGCTGTGGCTGCTCTGTAGATAACAAGCCCATAGTCAATGATGGAGACAATAGAGCTGTGTATTGCTAGTTTAAGGGCATCAGGTGTCAGGCAAAAAATAGTCCAAATAAACTAGGAGCATGGGTACACATTTCCAAGATGAAGTTTAATCCAGACAAATGGGGAGTTCTCCAATTTGGTTAAAAAAAATCTTGCAACAAAATACACACTGAATGGATATAACTTGAGAAATGCAGTCACTGAGCAAGGTTATGGGACAATACAGTAGTATAAGATAGTCTAAAGTGGAACCAGCAATGCAAAATGTTGGTTAAAAAATGTAACCAGATGGGATGCA
The DNA here is from genome assembly GCA_016271365.2 of Neoceratodus forsteri. Lineage (NCBI taxonomy): Eukaryota > Metazoa > Chordata > Ceratodontiformes > Ceratodontidae > Neoceratodus > Neoceratodus forsteri. Next base: position 455,259,804 of record CM057453.1, on the reverse strand, counting down.
TAGCATGCAGTGTGACTGGTACAATAAAGGGAGGTGATGATTCCCCTATATAGGTCATTGGTCAGATGCCACTTGGAGGATGAGGTACAGTTCTGGAGTTCAAACTCTAGAGGAGACATAGCCAGATTAAAGAGGGTGTGGAGGCATTTTACTGGGATGTTTAAGGGACTGGACAATTCCTCATATAAGGATAGGCAAAGGGACCTGAATATGTTTTCACTGGTGAAGAGATGCTAAAAGGAAAATATGTTCCTCATCTACAAAGTTACTGGGGACCAGCCACGTTTTGAAACTCTTAATTTAAATTCCAGAGAAACTAAAGAAGGGATGAGACTTCAGTCATATCAAATTACTAATAATCATTTCAAAACTGAATGTAGAAGGTACTGATTTACCCAGAGAGTGGTAGGAGAATGGAAAGGACTTCCAGAGGAAGTGGTCAGCAGCAGCAATCTAAAAATACTTAAAAGCAGATTGGATTGATACATGGGGTATCTCCTTTAGCTGGGTATAACCAGTGAGAACCAATGCAAATTTATATAGGCTTATGCCTTCTGTTTCCTGAAACTCTACTGTGTTACTAAAATTCCAGTCTCTTTTTTTTGACATGCAGAGAACATTTATCAGTTCTCTTTATGTATATACCTTATCAAAAAATTTACTTTTATGATTTCATGTGGTTGCTGTGCTAATGATATTGATTTTTTTGTAAAAACTTCTGATCTTGAACTTTTTCAGTAGTTGAATTGAATACTTGTTCTCCTCACTTCTGTTTGATTGAGTAATAGATTGACTTCTTCCATAAGAATATTGGTTTACTGTTTATTCTCCATACCACCGAGGTTATTGTTTGTAAAGATAAGTGCTGGGAAATCATAGGGATTGTTGTTTGCCTGGTTTTTACCTGGTGTATATAATTCTGGAGCTAGATTTTACCAAAGAATTTGATATTGAATTCCATGCCCTGAAGCATAAGTGGGGCGATGTTTGTAAAATGGTACTAAAGGTATGGGATGTGTGGGGTAGTGTGTGGTGCAAAAGGGAGCATGTGGAAGTGGTATGGGGGGTGAGTTTGGGCAGTAGGGTTGTGGACTGGGGGTTATTATTGTAGAGTTGGGGTGGAATAAAGGAATAATCTGAAATTTACATGCATATTTGTGGTGTCATGATCTCTGTATCCTGAAAGCTGGTAATGATTGGTATAGTGGTTTAAAAGTTCTAGAATGTTGACTATACATAAAACAGTTGTTCTATGTTAAAGCCCTATTTTTGCACCTTAATAATGTAGCCAACCCCACATGGAATAACCTAGGATTTAATAGTGCTAGGATCTCTGTATCTGGCAAATTTGGCAAAATTCGGTTCAGCAGTTTGAAAGTTCCAGAAGGCTGAAATTACATAAAATATATTTTTAAGACTTTTATGTTGCTTACTCATAGCACAAAAATGACTGTGAATTTAATTTCATTTTCAGTTTATTGATCATCTAAAAAGCCATTACAAAATATGAGCATACACATAACATTCATACAATGATATACTGTATGTATGCAACATAAATGTTACTAAACATATCTCTGAGGAAAAAACACTCTGAAGATGAGGTTTATGTATATCTGTCTAGTTGCTAATACAATTGTTATGAAACCTAAATAGAAACAGGTTTGGTCTGGTTACCTACACCCCCAAGACCATTAGGTAATCTCATGAAAAGGTGGGAGCATTTTAACATAAGTGCAAAAAATGGAGAGTAAAATGTGAACTACATCGCTATAGCTGGATTGCATAAAAATTTTTTTTATGTGTACTATAATAACAGGATTCTGAGAACTGAACAGAGATTGTAAAATATCATCTGGGGAAGAGATATATTTTGCATATTAAGTGCTAACCTTTTTTTCATGTTTTCTCAGAGAGCATAATAGAACAGTATGATTAGATCATCAGTCTCATCAGACTTGCATCTACACAGTGAAGTAGACACGTTGTTCTTTTTTTTAAACTGAATGTTATCAGTGTTATAAATTTCCAGTCTATAATGAGTAAAAATACCATGGTTCTTAGGATTTTTAAGGATTGTTAATATGATGCCTGACTAGAATTTTTTTTAATGATTTATATGCTATATATAATTTAGATATCGAAATTAGGGCCATATCTTCCTGTGATGCACTATCTGTAAATGGAAGTATAATTTTGATTATTATCTCTTCTCTAGGAAGTACAAAGACATCACTTAGAGAAGAAGCCAAACCAGCCAGAAGTACAGTTTTAATATATTGCATTAAGGGAAAGACAAAGCCCTTACTGGAATACAATAGGCAATCTGTATTTTGGGACATAATTGCAGATAGCGATATATAGGAAGATGGAATAAATCAAAAGCTAGACTAGCTTGTCTTACATTAATTGAAGTCTGTAGTGATACCTGTGATTAGCACACAGTATAGCTGAGTTACATAAGTTGTCACTGTGAGTAAATAATTACATAATTTTGACAATATGATTTCCAGAGAAGAATGGTCAGTATTACTCCACACCACAGCAGCATAAAGTAGAGGTCTTCACTTTAGCATTTAAGATACTCAAGATTCCGATAACATTGTTTCCCCCACATTTATAATTAAGTTTTTGCTTTACTGAATTTTGCATGACATAAAGTTATATGCAAGGACCAGCATGTGATTGTTGCAAACCATGCACCCAAATAGTCATAATATTTTACTGGTTTCGGGGGTTTACAATCTAAGAATAATCGAGAAGCTTTCTGCTTAGTAGTCCCAAATGTCACTGCACCATTTTGGTTTAATGTCTATTATTTTTCAATAAATTTTCATGCCAGAGCTCACAGAATTTGTTGACCATCTTCTGCAATTCTCAAATGCAAAGATTTCTCAAGATGACACATTTGATTAGTCAAGAGACATCTTGAAGACACCATGTACCTACCTCTGAAGTGTTTTTTCTTTTTCTATGTGCTCATTATTAGGTTTTCTACCTGATAATATTGGACATGATTTGAAAAGCACTGCTTTTCCTGGAAGCAGACATATTTGGTTCTATTCCTCCGACAGTACATCATCAACATATGACCACACTCATTTTCACATCACAAGCCCTGCTGCCTGATAGGTAACCATCAGGAGATTGGCTCTTTTTGGTTACTAGTGATGTGACAGTTGGTGATGTCACAATGCTGATGATATATAGGCAGGAATAGAGCTGACTATGTCAGCCTCCTGTTCCACACATCACATCCAGTACTGTCGGCTAGAAAATCTTCTAATTAACAAAACAGAAAAAAAATGGTTTAGTTCTAAGAAGACATAGCTGACTACCTCTGAAAGTTACTATTAATTCCAGGCAGTATACAAGCTCTTTAAATGGCTATATTAGCCAAACTGCATTTGCAACCACGTTGAATTACGTAACTGTATAGGAATATGAAATAAGTGAATGCCAGTTCCCAAATTTCTAATGTGAGTCTGCAATAATTTGCTGCTAATACTACTAAAGGCAGGGTGAAGCTCTACAAAGCAATAGTGTAGATGTCCTTTTTTAATATTAACTTGTTTGTGAATCAAATGAGAAAGCACAAAGCAATGTTGAATGGTAGATCTCTTCTCTCTAAAACCTCTTCAATTATTAAGTTCTCTCTATCAACCCAATCTCTTAGATGTTATAAAATGATTCAAACAAACAATTTCTGGTTTGTAACTGTCCAACTGGTGGGTCTATACATACAGAGGGCAGAAGGAGAACCTTTGTTGCTTATAGGATAAACAATATTGCCCTGCCATGACTCAGGTATTTCATGTGAGTGTATAATGTAATCAAATGAATTGTGGAAAACTGGTAACCACCATTCTATAACCAATTTAAATATGTCTGCCTTGGTTCTATCAGGTCCTGGTGTTTTGTTGGGTTTAATTTTAGTGATTGCAACCCGTATATCCGTGTGTGAAATGTACTAAGGTAATGAATGAACACTAGTTTCAATAATTTCAACAATTTCAAAGTCTTCGCTAATTTGATTTTGTTCTGTATCTGACAAAAATAAACTAGTTTTCATTAGAGATAGAGTTAGGTTTAGGGATAATTCTTTGACAGTGGCTTTTCTGTGAACTCTGTAGTTTTTATATTATTAGGAACATAAAATCTAGTTTTCACACATGCACAGGTAATTTTTTTTCATGGATTTTTTCATAATGTGTCATTGACAACAACAGATTTTATTTTTGTGACTCACAAACCCATTTTTGGGGATACATCTTCAACTTTCAGGACATTAAGTATGAAAAATGTGAAAAAAAATAGATGACTTTCCAGGCCAATGTGCAAAACAAGCTGCAGATCTGGGGTAATGTGTATGATAATGTAACTGCTTTGGATCACTTGCAAGCTCCACTATAGGTATTGCACAACATGTGTGATGATACAGCTGCAGGCCTGGGCCAATTTGTGTAGTGATTTTAGGTACATTACAACAAGTACTATGTTCATCATTGGGTCTATGAAAGGTGACACCTAAAGGTGTCAGTTCAAACAATAAGGGAATTAATTGCAAAACCATTGGCACAGTAATGCATCTATTAGAGTTATAGCACAAAAAATATGGAAACAAAAACAAAAGAAAGTTGGGTTCAGAGTCTCTGGAACCTTGGCAAATCCATGCTGTGGTGTTCCTCCAGGTCTGGATGATCATACAATATAGAGTTGGTGTTACACTGATATAGGCATTATCTTTGCAAGCATTAATATGTCATTCAATTTGTGCGCACAACAGTACCAATATTAAGGGAAATACCAACCCTGTGATACATGATTATTCAAATCCTGAGGAACACTGCACCACCAATTTATCAAGGTTCTAGAGACTTCGACCACTAATTTTTAATTGGCCAACTTTTTACACTGTAACACTAATAGATGCTTTAACATCAGCATAATAAATACTGTAGATAGTGCACATAGTGGTGAGGCTTGCTCTAACTCAATTTTTATCGCAGCTGAAACATTATTGTACCACAGTTCAAAGGTCATGGAATGAGATTGTACCCTTCTGTGGCACAAAACTGTTCCAGCTGATTTGGAAAGTACATGATCCACACAGCAGCTGAGAAAATACAAACCACCAAATGCCGTTTCAGCCAGATAAAATGATGCACCACATGATCATTCAATAAATTCCCTTAGATGCAGGATCAACCAAATACTTTAAAAAATGCAAGATAAACAAAATATTTTAATTATGTACAAGATCTGATGCAGGATTAGCCAGATTTTTTAAATTATTCACAAAATCCAATACAGTCTCTCAGTAAGTAACTTCTTGCTATGCGAGAAATACAACACCATTTTGTTTGAAAATTCCTTCTAAACATGATTGACAACCAATAGAATTCTGCACTATAGATCTAGGGATGTCTCATCCCTAACAACCACACCACTGACTCTAGCAATCAGCCCTGAACTACAGAATGAGATGCAGCAGAGCACAAATTTATTTTGTAAAAGAACAAAAGTAATTGTATGACTCAGTGATGAAGCGGTATATCTGGATTATTTTTGAGGCACCATACACTATAAAAAATACTGGATGTGCAACTCTGTGCACAACCAGTGTGTTCTACCACCTCTGTATTCTGAATTCCACAGACCTCTTGAGCTTTTCTCTGAAGGTCAGCAGGGATCAGAACCCCTCTGTGACAGAACACACTGGGTGTGCATAGTTACCCATCCAGTATTTTCTACAAATTATACAGACACAGTAGTGCCTGTGTAGTAGGGTTGAGTAAGTGCTTTAATATTAAAACACAATAAGCCCTATGCACTGTGCCTATGCACTGCATATCTGAGGTGTATAGGCAACCTTAAGTCATACCACCATGCAGTGGGTTACCTGCCCACCCCTGGTGGCATGCATGACAGGTCCATAAGACACCTGTGCACATGATCTGCCAGCCAATTGTGCTGCTTTGCACCAGAGTGAACCAGGAGGGTGTCAGGGGTGTGCCCACACTCTGTGCAATGCACAAAGGTGTGGAGTGCTGCACATAGGGGTACATAAGTTACGGCTGGGGGGACCCTGCTGTAACTGTGATATATGTCCAGCCTCATGCACTCATTGCACTGTGACGGGCATGGCCGTCCAGTACAGCCGGCCCTGAAACTGTCCCCAATGTACAGGGACATTTCTGCTGGCACCTCATATGTGTCCCCTGCCCCATGTATACTTAGTGGCATTGTGACAAAACAGTGGGAGTGGTAGCACACCATTGTAGCATGCAGTATGATCACAGATGCATTCATTGTCCAGAATGCAGCATACCCCAGTGCCCATATGCTATCAGTTTACTGGGTGAACAGTACCAAATTATTGGATGAGTATCTGAGGTTGGGTACCCATCCCTGATGTATGTGAGATGTGGGCAGGTGGTCTGGAGTACAGACCTGTAAAGGTGCATGCCTACAGGCACCTCCTTGACATGGGCACTGGAAGGGTGGGAGACCGTATGTTCCTAGGTTCTGCCAGTATTGGGCAGCACATAGTGGCATGGGGCAGGCACACATGTACCAGACAAGCAGGTGACCCCTGACTGCATAGTGGCCACTGTATGCACATATGTCCGATGGCAGTGTGGTACCACCAGTCTGGTGAGGCATGTGCTGGCATCATCCGGCAGCATACCTGTGCCATGGGTGCCATTCCATACAGGCATACTCCCATGCAGTAGTGCACTACTGTACTCTGCAGTACGGGGCACACTGCACATGGGTTTACTGGTATAGCTACTGGGTGCTGCCAATGGTGCCCCTCTCTATCCCCATTGTTCCACGCCTTCCCAGGAGCCCCTGCATGGGTATGCAAGGGATCCACTCAAGGACCCAGGGCAGGCATCCAATTGGATGCTCACCTGCATCCCGCACTCTGCCCCATGCAGACATGAGCCAGCAACACTTAGCTGCATGCCAGGGGGATGTGGCCACAGATTGGGGGCCCGTGATAGTGAATGCCAGCTGGTGCACACCTGTCCATGGGTGCGGAGCTGGGTGGGTGGGGTATGTGCCTATCGCGTGTACCCTACACCCCGTTTGTGCATAGGGCCCAACATTTGTGCCTTAATAACTCTGCCCCTGTTCAACTGATTTGCCTGAAATTTGGTTGGTGTGGAGTTGATGTCAGGGTCTCTGGATCCTGCAAAGTTAGTAGTGATTGGTTTAGCAGGGGCAAAGTTACAGACAGGGAAAAATACATAAAGCCTCCAAAATTAAGACTTTTTTTACACACCTATAACTAAAAAGCAGTTTATTTTTAAAAGTTGAAACTAACAGGTTTGATAAAGTTTTGCCCATGGTACATGTTTTTGTAACTAGCAAGTTTGGTTTTTGGAATGCTGTATAAGTTAGAAACTGTGCCATGTGTCATGCATGCTCAGTTGCAAGATAGCTGTAGTTTGACAAAAGCAGTGTGACTAAAAGTGATTTTCATCACACTGCTTTCATCTTCCATGAATGCCTCACTGATAAGGGGCATGGACAGCCCTGTCAGCATGACACTGAGCTACCCAATACCCCAGTGCTATGAAATTGTATGCCCCCCCACCCCACTTTGCTGTGGACACCAGGGTGACCACCTCCGGTGCCACCAAACATAAGTCACACTGGGATGCCCAATCCCCGTGTCAGTTTGGTTCCCATCCCTACAAAAAAAGAAAACAGTCCCTTGTCCTATTTAAAAAAAAAATAAAAATTTAACCCGAAAGAGGAAAGCTGTCCATTGTTATCTTTGGCATGTGTAATGAAAAGTGATGTAATAAAAAGACTGTGTTGAAAATTCGGGGTCAAAATCTCAGAAAAAAAACAATGTCATGAAGAAACATTGAATTTTTTTCAATGTTTACTTATAACTTTACTATTTTTCCAATATTTTGACACCGAATATTCAACATAGTTTCTTTTATGACCCCACCTCATGAACTAGGTAAGGGAAATATTTCAAATCTGTCCTGAAAAGTGATTTCATAGAGTGACTATGAAATACCTTTTGAGCCAGATTTTAAAAATCTCACTTACCTGGTTCATGAGGTTGGGGTCATAAGAAGACTGTGTTGAAAACTTGGAGTTAAAATCTCAAAAAACAACAACGTTAATAAGAATCTGAATTATTTTCAATATTTACTCATAACTTTGCTATTTTTCTGTATTTTGATCCCACATTTTTAACATAACCCTTTTTTACCCCACCTAATAGACATGATGGGTGTTATTTTTGGAATTCCTGTTCAAAACTTCTTTTCACACTTGTGCTGCAAAATAACCCTTTGGGCCAGGATTTCATAAATGACACCTGCTATGTTCAGACGGCCATGCCAGGGACTTGAGTTTGGGAGTGAGCTCAGGGACTGGTTGGGCAGTCTGAGTATGGGGGACAGTGCTACCATGTGGCACTGCTCCTGGCCAGGGAGGGACAGTGCAGTGTAAAATCACATGGGCCACACCTTATGGTGGGCTGGGGAACCTTCCCTTACAAGGGGTTGACATCTGTGGCAAGACCTTATAGGGCTACACAGTGTGCCAGGAGAGGTAGGTAGGCATATAAAATGGTAAAAACAGCAACTGCTAGGATGAAAATCTGGTTGCTGCAGGCCCCTAACCACTGTCATGTTCACTACTGGCACCAGTCACCCAGTCCCATTACCCATCATCCCAGGGTCTTATTTATTTATTTATTTGTTTGCTTTTGGTAACTGGGTAAGTGCACTAGGCATCATACCCTGCCTATTTTCAGGCACGACCCGGGAGGCTACAATATAACAATACAGCAAGAGTACAATATCACAATACACACAGTGACAATCAAGTGCATAATGCTGTAGAACTGTCCAACAAATACAATGGCAGAGGACAGTCACAGAAGATAATACACCACCTGGATGACAGCAACAGTAGTGAAGTTATTGCAGCAAACAATTATAACAAAAAAGCAATATTGAATCTCAGACCTTTGATACCACCACAAATTCCCCCTGTGGTTGAGCTAGGAGAGTGAAGGCCATGTGACTGTCCTGGGAACTCTCAGCCAATTTGGTGGTTTGGCGCCCTGTCTGTGGTATGGGACATGTGACAGCTGGATGCATCATCCTGCCCTGATGGTGGTTAATGAGTGGAGCAAGGTGCTCCAACCAGGCAAGGAAATCGATCCCAGGTATGCAGAACTCTCCTCCCCATTGGCCTCTTTAGCAACTTGAGTCTGTTCCCGATCTGGGGTTGCTGGCATGGTACAAGTATAACCACTTCCATGATGCTGCATGAACTAGAAGCGTGGGTTAAAGTGTATTCCCTGGACATATGTTGCCATCTTGGAAACTTAGCTCAAGCCAACCATATTACCCCATGAAGTAGAGCTCTCTGATTTTGCAACATTCGGGCAAGATTGAGGAAAAGAGGGGGAGGTGTCCTTATTTATGCCAAATCCACTATGAAGGCCTCCATAGTCCCCTCCCCTGTGCTAATGAACTCTGACTGTGAGGTACTCTTCATTAACCTGCTATTAGGAGGAGTAAAGTCTCTCTTGATAGGCAGCATTTATAACCCACCCAAATTAGTAGTGTCTGCCCTTAAAAACTTAACTGAGGCATTAATTGACCTCCCTAGAGGTGAGAGGATAATCCTGGGGGAATTTGACTTTCACTGGTCACAGGACATTAAAGGTGGGATAAAGGCTGCCATGAATGTCATCCAGCTCACACAACTTGTAAGTGAACCCACCAGACTAAATATCAGAACTGGCAATCATACTACCCTTGATTGGCTTCTTGCTTTGAAACCAGATATATTCAAAGTGGTATGACTTTTCGCTGACTCAATAAGTGATCATGCCCCAATATTCGGAATATGGAAAAATGTCTATCTGAAACCTCCCCCAAGAACTTTTTGGGACTGGGATTTCTCAAACTTTGATCTAAGATCGTTGATCAGAACTTTAACTGGGGTAAAATGGGAACAAACAAGAACACTCCCCACTATAGATGCAGCCCTAGACTTTTCCCTGAAAAACCTTCTCTCAGCTGCAAATAAACATGCTCCTCTAAAGCAAATCAGAGTCAGAGGGCAGCAATCAAAATGGCTATCCAGGGAACTTAAAACACTCCTCAAAGAAATGGACAAAACGTGGGCAATCTTTAAAATCTCTGACAGCCCAAGAGATTGGTTAAGGTATAGAGAACTGCTGAACAGATATAAAAGAGAGCTAAAGACCATTAAACAGAGTTACCTAAGGAATCTACAAGATAGGAACTTAGCAGATACAAAAAGTTCTGTTTCCAAATAAACACTCTTTTAAAGGGACAGACCTCTCAGAACAGGTGTGAAATATTAGTTGATGGTAAACATTGTAGTAACCCCAGGGACCCAACCATGGAGCTGGACTCCTTTTTCAGTGACCTAGAAAGATTCAAGAATCATTCACTGGACACCTGCCTCCCACCCCCTAAACTCACAGCAAGCAACCTCCCATATCCCAACTTTCATTTCAGACTGGTGAAAAGGAAGGAAATGCTGTTACTCCTCAAGAAACTGAAAACTACAGGGGCTGCTGGTTATTACAATCTCAACCCTAAACTCCTTAATCTTGTAGCACCAGCGATAGCCTCCCCTATAGCCATGCTCTTCAACAGATCTATCCTTGAAGGGATAGTCCCCACCATTTGGAAAGTGGCCCTTGTGACTCCAGGTGGACAAGGGTGCGGCACAAGAGCAAGTTGAAAATTTCTGCCCAATCTCTATTTTCTGTACCTTAAGTAAACTGCTTGAGAGACTAGTCTATAACTAAATCATTGATTCCAATGAAAAGCACAACTTACTCACCATAAACCAGCATGGCTACCAAAAGAACCATGGGACTGACACTGCCTTAGTCCACCTGACCACAGACATCCTGGAGGCACTAGACAATGACCATGTGACTGGAGCAGTCTTTATAGACCTGACCAAGGCCTTCGATCTAGAGAATCACCAGGTACTCCTCTCTAAATTAAATTTCCTAGGATTAGACAACTTGCCTCTGCAGTGGTTTTCAGACTATCTAACAGACAGATCCCAGTTTGTAAAATGGAAGGGTGCTTTGTCAGATAAGTACTCCATCCTGGATGGGGTCTCACAAGGATCAATACTGGGCCCACTACTGTTTTCCCTGTATGTCAATGAGATGTCAACCAATTGTGGGGAAGCTAAATTGTTGCTATATGCAGATAATGCAGTAATATATCACAGTTCAAAAGAAGTCACAAAACTGAATGGTCTGCTCACTAGAGACCTGCACATACTCAAAAACTGGCTGCAAAAAAATAAACTGGACCTCAATGGCAAGAAGACAAAGGCCATCCTCTTTGGACCTAAAAGCCTAGGCCCACAAAGACAGCACTTGGTAACTACCTCCTTCTCTGTAGATCCAATATTGAGGTAGCAGACTCCATTAGGTATCTGGAAGTCCTCCTGGACCAAGACATTACATTTAAGGTCATAGAAATATAGAATTTGACGGCAGATAAGGACCACTTGGCACACCTTGTCAGCCCATTTCCCTACCTAACGGATAAGCTGCAGATCCTTGTTAACCAACAGCCTACTTCTTTCTAACTCCCACCAGAATTGCCTTATGTTTGTCCCATTCATTCTTGAAATTTCCCCACTGTTTTTGACCCCACAACCTCCTCAGAAAGGTCCATGTTGAAAACCTCACAAAATCCCTGCACCAAAGAATCTGTCCCCTATACCGGTTAAGACCATACCTCACCAAAGAGTAGCATTTAAGAATTGCCAATTGCACCCTTCTGCCCACTCTACTCTATGGCTCCTTGGTCCTACACTCTGTTAGAAGCTCAGAATTAGAAAAGCTCAAATCTTTGTATCATGCTATAGGACGCTTCACCATAGGGGCAACTCCTAAGTTACACCACTGCAGAGTGCTTTAATCTCTAAATTGACCCTCACTCAATGGGAGGCTGGAGTTCTCCATGCTATTCCTAGTCTTTAAGCTGAAAAGTAACAACCCTCCCAGTCTCAAAGACCTAATAACAACAAAACCAGATAGGTGCCCCATCAGATCATCCAGTCGAATGCTCCTCCAGATCCCTAAAGTCAGGACCCTTTCAGGCAAAAGGTCATTTGCTACCATGATCCCAATTATTTGGAATGGCCTTCTCAAAACATACAATTAATCTCCTCACTTGAGGACTTCAAGAAAGGTCTAGAGGTGCACTTACTATAATGTAGCCTCTGTAACTGCTACCGTTGACAGGCTCTTCACCAGTGATACAGTGTACATGTTTCAACAATGATTATTCTTGATAGTTGTACAGGGAGACTAATCATAGCTCCCAAAGGCTGCATGTTGCTAAAATGGGTAATGATCCAAATCTTTACCTGTGAAATACATTTGTTCTGTCTTGTGCAATTGTATAAATTATAAACTGATATGTGTATTGTACAACAAAGTTTCTCTGTAACTAAACTTGTTCTACTGTACTGTAATTAACCAATCCAGTGCTTCACTGAATTCATAGCTGTCCAAGCTATGTGAATTATCTCTGTAATTAACCCAGGGTTACCCCTGAAAAAGGACCTCTTGCAGGCCCAGTGGGCGTATCCAGTCAACAAAATTCAAATTAATAATTAAAGCAAACTTCCTGCCCAACCCAGCTGACCATTTTTTTTTATGCTTCATACTAACCCATTTTACCCTGTATGTCAGGTCCAATGGAACACCAACCATGCTGTGACATGACACTGACTCAGGTGTGGCAGGACACTGATTACATGTATCAGATAAGTATTATTTTATGTTTACCCTACCTTATTTGTTCTAGTTAGTTTATAAAAAGCTGTGGATCCTTTGTGACACCATCACTATTCTTATTTTATAAGTATGACTAAATGCCAAGGAACACCACATGATACCACCAGTTTCCCAAGACTCCTTAGGCTCCAAGCCCTAATGCTTTCATTTCTTTACTTTGTGCAGTTTGTGTTCATCAACTCTAATATATGCATTAATGTTTTTTTTGCAATGTATATAATACTTATTAAATACTTAAATGTTAAGGCTGATAATGTAGTGTCTATGAGGGAGACATGGAATGAAACTTACAAGGACCTCATTATTAGGAAGGTTATTTCAGTGATAAAAGGCATAGGGCCATGCTAACTGGACTTAGTGTGTTTGGATGGTGTGGGGGGGCAGCCATAGTCAGATGGTTACACTGTGCCATGCACAGTGCATAGCACTGACATGCAGAATACATCACTGCACTCATGCAAGTGAGGGTGCCCTCATGCATACAGGATACAGAGGCATATTGAAAGAGTTTTGAAAGAACCAGAAGTTTCAAAAAGATGACAGCTGTGGTTAGCTGTGCAAGGCAAATTTCTTGTAGTAGCACTAAAAATGTAAACAGTATTATCACAGGGCTGAGTCCAGACAGCAAAATAATGCATCTTAAAGTGCTCATGTGCAAAAGTAGATTCCACCATATTGAGCAGGCATTTGGGCACTAAAAGAAGAGACCCAGTGCCCCGGTGCTTCTCTCAAAAAACAAGCTTTGTCAGAGGGTGTTGATGCTACTACAATAAATTTGTCTTGCACAGCTAACCACAGCCAAGTGGTTTGCTTTATTGCATGCCCTTTCATTTTTTTTGAGATTTCTAGTAGCTGCAGTTAGCCAAATCTGAAGCACACCTCCCAATTCCACTGCAGTGCAACTGTGGTTTGGTGTGGATGCTAGGGTGGATTTTATAAGTGCTTATGAAACCCTGCTTTTATCAGCTCACACAGTGATGCATTACCCTTGTCCCACAGGCAGCACTGGAGCTGGTGACACCTACTTCCACCCGTCACCTCCCATCAGTCCAGTGCTGTACTACTGATCCTGACTCTGGCAGTCTCTGTTGATGTCAGTACTGTGCAGTAAGTTACTGTGCAATATTGAAGATCCTGATCCTGGCAGTCTAGCAGACACCACCCCCTAGCCTGAGCCCAGTCAGTAGAGCGGAACTGTACTAAAGCCCTTACCTGGAAGTCTGATGTAACCCCTCCCTCAACTGACTCTGTTCAGTATAGTTCTAAAATACCAACAGGGAGAAGGAGGGGGCCCACTAGACTGCCAGGGAAAGGCTTTAGTACAGTTCTACAATACCACAAGGGATTGGGTGGGGGAGTGGGCCCTTCTAGACTGTCAAGTATATCATAGACAGTGAGGCCTCCAGTGTGGGGGATGACCAAGGTGCTGCACAATGCCTCCCACATTTGTGCGTGGACATATTGTGCAGAGTTGCTAATGGCCACATAATGACCTGCAAATAGTCCCTTAATACCGAGCATGCCATACAGTATGTGGTCATTAGCATGCCAGTCACTGTATACTGCTCACAGAACTGATGGCGTAATCCCATTTGAGATGCGTTATCTCCCTTCTCTCATGGGAGCCAGTTGCCATCAGGGGACTGTGGTAATGATAAACATGCTGTATGCACTATGTATGGTGCTTGTAATGGATGAGTTGTGACTATGTAAAAGACCTCCTGCTCCCATATACTCCAGTTCAGCCACTTTGCAGGACAGCATCTACTTGTGGTCTCCATGCCCATTTGAAGTCCTCGGGTGAAAGGACCTTTTCTATGCACCCCACACTTGTGGAATGCCTTACAAAATCAGATTAATCAGATCTTCTATATTGAATTTCTTAAAAGGGCTCTTAACACTCATCTATGTTCCCTAATGTTTGAGGACTCATTTTAGATATTTTATGTATGGGATATTTTCTGTTGTGCTTGTTATTTGATTTCATAAATGTTTGAAATAATTTTACTTGGCTAAGTGAAATATTATGTACAGTGCTTTAAGTCCTCTGGATGAGGTGCTATATCAAATAAAAACATATTTACTTTCTATACAGCCCAATATTGGGACAGGCAGTGCAGGATGGACAAGGTACATTCTCTATCTGACTATCACTTCCTGGCAGTCAAGTACTATAGTGCAGTGATAGATTGGTGTAACACAAATGACTATGACTGAATATGGTGGCCAATGTGTTTTTCTTAAAAAATAATTAGGCATCTTTACAATGCAAAATGTTTGCACAGAAATCCTTCACAAATGTTCTGAAAATGTACCTGCTGCATGAATATTTTGAGCATCTATATGATGGTTTTCAAAATCTTTGTGCTACATGACATTAATCAAAATCTACATGCTGCACAATGGTTTTCAAAATCGATGTGCTGTATGACAATTTTTCAAATTTACATGCTGCATGATGTTTTTAACAAAATGTGCATGCAGAAATCCATCACAAAGGTTTTGAAAACCTACACCCTATGAGACCATTTTCAAAATATATTTGCTGTTTGATGATTTTATTTTTTTTATTTTAATTTTTTATTTTTATTTTGATCTTGGAGTAACATCCCTGAGCGCAGACTTTTAAAAATGTACAGTATGTGTAAACCCCACCTTTTTAACTCTGGATCTCTCACTTCCCAGACTAGATGGTATGCAGTCCTAGAATACCACCATTCAGATATTGCTGCTCTCACTGTTCTTTCAGCTGGGGGCTGGTACTGTATGATAACACTCTCTTGGCATCAGACAGCGACTGGGGTGGGCATAGCTCCACGTGTGAACTCCATGTCTTGGGACAGGTGGTAACTACTGAACAGAGGCATCCCCTGCTTCAGTGACATATGCTAAGTCTCTAGCTGCAGTTGTGGACAGCATCATATAGTTTTGTGCCGTTCACAAATACATCAGTCTGCTACATGATGGGTTGTTGTCATGTTTACTAACATTTACAGCTACACATGACAACATGACTCCCCAAATTGCTTTCCTTGTCAGCACTGCAAGGCATGTTCGATTCTGACCCTGGATAGAAATCAGAACCGTAGGGCCACATAAAAAAAGTTGTACCCTTTACAAATCTCTTACAGGAAATCCATGACTCCTCTTATTGCTTGCTGTTCACCAATGGTGAGGTTATTCCTTGGGTTAGAGCAGTTCCTACTTTGTCTTCTAAATTTACCAGATCTTCAACCTTGCTGCATTCTTGTAATTTACTGAATTCTCACATGTTACCATGGCACTGCAGCATCAGTTCAGCTGATACGTGGGGTGCAGCTCCACTGTTGGGACTTTCACTCAGGCACTCCTAACTAATGTTCCTCCTTGCTCTGGGCACATCACATCTACCAGGTCTTTTCTCTCTCTGGACTGTTTACTGGACACCTACATGCCATTGCAAACCATACTTCAATAAGAACAGATGCACACACATGAGAGGCAGCTGTGCAGAAATTTAATGAAAGCAAAAAGAGAAAACTACTTCCCTATGCACATTCGCCTACAAAGGCTTCATTGGGGGGTGATGCTACTCATCTTTCCATGTGTTTAAATATATATAGTAATGTGTATTCATGAGTTACATCACACATTTAAATAAATACAATAAACACAGTGGTAGCAAAAAACTGTAATTTTGTGCAAAGTGGAACATGTGCAAACTGCAAACTGCATAAGACATTATTACATTTATAATCAACATCAAAATGTATCAGTGTACTTTATGTGTTTAAAACCCTTGAGTTAAAAAGACTGTAACCACATGACCTGACTGTCTGTCACAAATGAAAGCATCAAGTTGGCCAGAAATAATTTGCAGCATAGCACAGAGCACAAGTACTTCAGATTATTTTGATTTAAGTTGTAATAAATATGCACTCACTCCCCCCAACATACATCCATTACAAATTTACACCCCCAACAGTGATGGTGGGCGCTTATTGAAAGAACGGGGGGGGGGGGATCAAAAAAGATCAGTTTGTGCTATGTGAAAGATTACCAATATATTTCATGCATATGCCCAAACCAAATGTACACTCTTTTAAAGACAGTATTAATCAATACAATCTGGGCACAAATGACTGCTAGTGGAAATGCAAGCCCTACTTTAAAATGTTACCAGTTTATCTACATAATTTTCAAATATCTGCATTTCCAACCAGAATTGTTCCCTACAGGAAGCATAAATAGAGAAAATACTGTAGTTATATATTATTCTTTCTTTTCACTTTAATGTGTGATAAAAACTGAGCGTGAATCATACTTATGACATTTTAAACCTCCGAACAAAACACAGAAACTTATGACCTGCATAAAATGAACCTCCTGCAGAAATGATCTCAAATCAAAGATTTCATTTAACTCAATCAGGGTCACAGTTGCTAACCAAAACATCCAATATTGTTCTTTTCTGTCAAGAGTTTCCAACCTCTTACCTCCCCTTTCAGCCTTGCCCGCATACTTTAATGGTCTAAATTTAAACCTATTCGACTTACAGTCATGTGTATTTTTAAAATGCTGGCCAAAAGCATTCAGTGCATCCTCATTATTTATTGCTCTCATATGCTCTTGAATTCTGGAATGCTGCTGTTATTATGTCTTCCGCGTGTAGTGCATTTGGCAGTCCCACCAACCCACATATTGATGAGAAAAACCTCACCAGTCTTTGGGTGTGCACAGTTCAGTCCAGTTACTGCAAACTTGCATGTGTTACAACCATGACATTTATAGAAGTTTTTTTTTGAGGGGAGGAACTCTGGTATTTGAGCTATCTGTATAGTGACTATGTGTTAGCATATCTGCTATACTCCCCCCCCCCCCCACACACACACACACTTCTATAGGAGGTTCTTGGTTTTGGATCCACCACTGTAGCTAAAGTAGTATCTGAAGTTAATATTCCCACCTATTGTACAAGATGTCCTTGATTTTATTTGAATTTGCATGGTCATCTGTTACAAATGTCATGCACCCTTCCTCTGAACCACCCCAATTCCTGATTTGGAACCTGAAGTTCACTCCTGTTTTTTTTGGGTTTTTTTTCGCCTTTTTATGAGACTTGTCTATGACTTTACAAGAGTGACCTCTGCTCTTGAAACTGGTGGACAGCATCCTCGCTTCTTTTCAAAAGTTTCATGAGATGTACAATTCCTCTGTATTCAGAGGAATTGACCAAAGGGGATGCTGTCCACCATAGGCTTGGGATAGGCACTGTCCACTCAGAGGAACCTCTTCCATGAAATGAGCTTTCTATACTGTTTCACAATCACCACATTTCCTTCATTTGACTTCAAACAAATGTCTAGAAATTCATTACTGACTGGATTGGTATGGAGCATACATTTAATGTTGAGGTAGTTTTCATTCAACTATTCCAAACTGTGGGATGGATTCCTTACTCCTACCCCAGACAAAAATAATATAATCAATGAATCTGTACCAATGTACAATGTGTCTGGGGGGGTTCAGAATTTATGAACACAATGTTCTTCTCCCACTATGCAAGGAAGAGATTGACATACAAGTGGGGCTTTGATTTGGGTTAGATTTTTAGCTTCTCACAAAAAAGAACTGAAAACATTAAATTCAGTTTCTTTAAATTTATTGCTCCACCTAGATGTTTAGCTCTCTAAAATACAACTTTTTCAAGGGGATTGTTTTACTTCCATTTCTACAATAAAAACAAAGCAAAAAAATAATAATTGTTAATATTACAATCATAATTTAATTTTGTACTTCTAATTCACTCATAGCATGTTGCATGGATATTACCATAGCTGTTGTGTAGCTTCATATCATGAACTCTGACCTGTAGTCATATAATATCCTTAAAACTGAAGTACAAATGTAACATTTTATTTACCATATTGAATATTACATTTTTATGTAATTATTTTAGCAACTATCACCAGCAGTGCTCCTTCTTATAAATGGTGCTGTATTAGCTTCCACCTCAAGGTGTCTCCAGAATTTGTTAGCGTACCTGTCTGCACAAGTTCTAACAGATTTTATGTGGTTTACTTCTTTCACATTTACACTTTGTGCTGAAAGTACCAAAAGCCAATATCTTTAGAGATGTTTTACATGCAATATAGTGTTATATAATTAGAAAATATAGAGTTCTGCTAAATATGAAGTCTTTTACCTCTATTCAGCACTGAATGGTGTGCTACCTAAACCATGTATGTGCAGAGAAGATGCCAGCTACTTCTGGCTCCATCTTGAGCTCCCAATTCTTCTGCCGCCTTGTGACATCACATGTCACTTTAGTGTTCGCTCCTACCTGATGCGCATGCCTGTTTGCTAAACAATCAAACACACACAATTCTGACAGTGTGAGTGGGAAGCTACTTCTTGGGCTCTTAGAGCACTGTGATCAGGTTTTGAAGGTAGGAAAGAGCTTACATCCACAGACACAGTCATCATGAACATTTTGAACATGCTGACTACAGAACACCAAGGCTTCATAGATATGATCATTAATACCATGTTGATTCTATAATAATAATATCTGCAATACCTTAAAGAATCGGGGGGGGGGGAGTGGGGGAGGCTTTGAGAATGTGGTTTTGGCATGATTATGTAGTTCACTTTACTGCATATGAACAGTCTTATAGTGCTATGAGGGATTGAAGTTTTATTTATTTATTTATTTAGACAGCAGTTTGGAAAACCTTTGAGCCATAGGTTCATTTACAAAGGTACCTTGTCACAGTAAGACAAACGAAAATACACAGTATAACAGTATAAGCATTATGCCTGTAATGTCAGCCAGCCATCTTTAATTACCATATGATTTGTCAAATCTTTAGGACATATATACTTCATGATAATTTAACAGCATATATACTTCATGATAATTTAACAGTTACCTCTGCTTTAAATATTTCATGAAAATTACAATTTTTGTTATATTTTTCTACATTACTGGATTTTAACATAACTGAAACTCCTCTTACATAATAAATCATGCTATATTCCTACAACCATTCTTGATTTCAATAAGATGTTCCAGTTATGCTTATAGCCTGCACCTGTTCTATTAACATATTGATAGTGATTGTGATTTTCACATGTATCATTGTTATTCTATATACTACACCCCCTAATGCTAATATTGTACTATATGCAGGTGTGTTAAAATTCCAAATTAGAAAATTGACCTAGACTATAGCAAGAAAAATTTCTGACTGAGAAGATTGTTGTAAACATGATAATGTAAGTGAGTGATTTTACAAAAGTTGAATTACAATTAATGATCTGAGTCTGACTGCAGGCATACAAAGCTGGAATCTGTCTTGCAGAGAATAATACACTGTACAGACTGTAGCAGTCTACCTAACCACGAGTCAATTGCCCTGGTCCCCCACTTTCCCTATCCCCCATTCACCAGTATGCTGCCCATTTAGCTTCTCTGTTCATGCCTTTTTGGGGTTAAGTACTTTTAGATTAAATACTTGTATCATTTCTGTTTGATCCAATGTTTCGGTGTGATTTCCACCTCTCCCTGAAGTTGACATTACTTCTAATCCCAAAACGTGAGTGATGCCCCAGTGTGACCTGTTATTCTAAATGTTGTGCTACAGGTAATATTTCTTCTGCCCTCCTTGTGTCACTCTTATATTCTTGTATACAAATCTTTAAGGCATGACTTGTTTTTCCCACATATAGCATGTCACATGGACACTGCAATACATTTTATGACTCCTTGTGTTGAGCAGTTAATGTGCTGTTTAACAGGAAATTGTTGTCCAGTGTGGGGATGTACAAATATGTTTTTTTTACTAGTGTGACCATACACTGGACATCTCCCACACAGAACCATACCTGGCTATAAGGGTCCAAGAAGTAATTGTCCCTCATTATGTTATGGTTCTTTACTGGGATTTTACCAATTTATCTTTAACGTTATGCACTCTCTTAGCAATGATTATTGTTGTTTTTTTTAATGCTGTTACAGTGGAGTTATCCACTCCAATGAGATACCAGTGTTTATTAATGATCTTACAAATACATGTAAACTTATCATTATATTTAATTATGAAAACCACTATATCAGGGTTCATGGGGCGTCCTTTTGGTTCCAAAAGCTGATCCCTACTGACACTTTGTATATATCTGTCAGCCTTCCTTACAGTTTTGGCATCATATCCTCTGCTTAAAACATTTCAACATGTCCTCTTTTTGTACCTCAAACTCATCTTGTGCACCACAATTGCGCATAACCCTGGTAAATTGAGATTAAGGGATATGTTTTATCAACTGTGGCTCATGGAAACTAAATCCATGTAACAATGTATTTCTGTTGGTTGGTTTACAAAACAGTGTTGTGGTCAGTAAATCATGCTTTTTCTGAATTTTTAAATCAAGATATGATATTTCTGTCCTGTTGTACTTCATAACATATTTCAGATTGTTATCTCTAGAGTTCAGATACTGGTCGAACTGAATCAACTGTTCATCCCTCCTTGTGCTTGCTAATCTCCCCCAACAATAGCCCAAAATTTTACTGCTCTTTTTAGCTTAATTTTAGAGCTACTTTTGTGCAGAGCCTCTGTTATGCAATCTGCCTCCCTCCTGTCTGGGGTCAAGGGAATTACCTGCTACTGCCTTTGTATTTTTGCTTTAAATTGACTGTCCCTTCTCCCCTCCATAGGCCACTTGCCCTAAATGCATGTCCACCTCCAGCTTCTCCCGTGGGAGCTATGTCGTCTCTGGCCTCTTCCATGACAACCCACCTGACTGCCAGCCAGCCCAGAGACCCACAGGTATGGACACAAAGACTCAGCCTGGCCTTTGGAGTTACCGGGCTTGAATCTTGGTGCTTTCTGTCTCCACTGGTTGATTTGGTTCTGTTAGCCAGCCTACCTGCCCACCCTGCTTGGTGGGTTTTATTTATAGGCACAAGAATTCATTGTGACTTTTCCATTAGCATCTTATAACTTCTGGCCACTAGAGAGCTAAATCTTCTACCACTGGCTAGTCTGCCTGTTATAGTTTGTGGGGATCAAATGACTAAGTGTCGATTTCGCCACTTGTGGATTATACTCCAGGTCACCCTTACTGGCATCAAGCCTTCCCTTGGCTTGTGGCTTAGGCTCTGCCTGGCCCACTGCAGCAACACTCCAGACCCTCCCAAAGACACCACCAACTCAGTTATGAAAAAGAATCAAAGAGCACCAGTACTTGGCAGCCTCTTCACATCTCCTCCACGTCCATTGGATGAGCCTTCTGGCAGTTCAGCCCATGATTAGGTACAAGCCCTGGCTGCCTGTAACTGCTGGAGAATGACGTTTTTTTTACTCCCCTTACTGCCCTACACAGGGTGACTTTGGACTTTCACTCGGGGGGATTCAGAGTAGAGAAACTGTGGTGCAGCAGCCAAGGAATCACAGCTCCCACCCAGCTCCCCCAGTAGTGCTAGGGCCCCTGATTCTCAGTACAATGACTACCAGTTGGTACTGAAGCAGTGAGGCGACATCTCAGTGAGATACAGTAGCTTTAAATTCCATGCTTAAGCCTCCTTAGTCTAGGGGAGACTTTAGGCCCTCCTGCCCACCCCTGCCCTCATGGCTTATTAAATACGCATAAGCTCCTCCTCCTTCTCCTCGACTACCTTGCCACAATTGGATGTTAGATCTCCCACCCACAGCTCAGCTACCCTGCTACTACTGGGTATAGGATTCTCTCTCGTGTTTTCTTTTTGCTGTTGTTTCTCTCTGACAACCATCTCGTGCCACACTAATACACTTCCAGATCTACTACAACCCTATATTGGTGCTGCAATCTTGATCTGAATGAAAAAGCCCCTACCTATTATGCACACAAAAATGATGACACCACTAAGAATGGGGCTACTAGCCCTTCTTATCTCCTATCTTGTGCTGGAGGTGGGCTTAAAAAGTACCAGACCCAATACTAACCCTGTCTCCAGTCCTGGTTACACTTTCCCCATCGGGTTTAAGTCAAGAGGTACCTGGATTGAGTTATGCCTAAAACATGACTTCAGAATCCCACCCAATATATACAAACTCCCTGTACCTCACAGAATCCCTATAGCTGCCTTGTTATGCAGCCCTACCAACATGGCAGCACCTAACACTCTAAAGCCTCACAGGGTAAAACTAAACAGGCTAAGCTGGGTACACTGGACTCACATACTAAGAAAGTTGCTACTAATACTGCTTCTAATCTCTGGAGATGTCCACCCAAATCCAGGGCTGACTCTTGCCAGACCACACATGAGACTGGGTCACCTCAAGACAGTCTCCTTAAACATTCACAGTCTCCTTAACAAACTACCGCAGTTCCAGGCCTGGGTGGAGATACTTCAACCAGATGTAATAGCCCTTACCGAAACCTGGCTCTCACCTAAGGTTAGTGATGCTACCATTAACCTAGATGGCTACACAGTGTTTCATCAGGACAGATTGACCAAGTGGGGTGGAGGATGCTTAGTTTACCTAAAAAGCGAGATAAATGCCCAACTACTGCCTAGTAGTTTTCACGCCAAGGAGGCACAAACCTTAAGCCTAAAACTTACTCTGGGCCAGCAACACAAAGTGTTATTACTATCCACTGTGTACATACCCCCAGCACCCATAAAATAGGCATTCAGAAAGTACTAAGCAACCTGGAACAGTTACAGCACAACTGGGAGCATATTATTGTTGGTGATTTCAACACCAGTTGGCTATCCCAGATGCCTTCACAGTTTGAGATCAGGTATTCTGTCTCTACCTCACCCAAGTGATCTCACAAGCTATCAGATTTAATTACAAAACAGGCACAAGCACACTAATTGATTGGCTCCTTACAAGCTGCCCAGAGCACATCTCTGAGGTCACCATCCTTTAAGACACCCTCAGTGATCACTCTCCGGTAATGTTCACATAGTCAAATAAGTCCACCATTAGTGCCCCCCAGGTCTTGCTGGTGGTCTATGGAGCTGCTACTGATGCAGTGCTCAAAAGGGTGCAAATTGCACTCAATAAGGCATGCCCCCTCACCCTGTGTGCAGATCACTACACTCATACTTGCACCCTGTATGAGCATACAAACTGGCTTAACCTAAAAGACAGGATCAAATACCAAACTTGCCTCCTGGGAAAGAAGGCACTTCTCAGAAAAAAAACACCCTGTATAGGAAACCTGCTCAAGGCTTCTCTCTCATCACGCATCACCAGATGGAGGAAGAATGGAGCACTGTCCATGCCATTCTGCTGAACCTCACTAGGGCAGCATGCTTTCTCCTATCGGGCCCCCCTCTGGATAAATGAACTCCCGATGAAATTACAAACAAACAACAGCCTGTCTCAGTTCAAAGTAGGCCTCAAACAGCACCTAATGTCTAACTCAAAATGCACCTGCTTCTCAGGCCCCATTTGATAGACAGGCCTACCCCCAAGGTAACACCTAGAAGGGCTACCTACAGAACCCTACCTTCATTCCAGCCTAGCCAATCAGTTAGCTAACCTAAGCTATCAGTCCTCTTTAAACACACTTGGTACTGCCCCTCCCAACCCTCCCCACACACACACCTTACTTGACAAAGCCCTCTGGAGCTGCTCCCCCATCACAGCCTCCCCCATTTCACTATCCCCCCACCTCTCACTCTCTGCGGTTGGTTTGAAACCCAGTCCCCCTTGTTTCACTGTCACCCAGCCTCTCGCCATCTGGGATAGCGTTAAACCCTATGCAGTTACTCTACCATAGTCTATCAACGGATTTGGAGTTTTCCAGGGGTGTGTTACCTAGGGCAACCGATTAGAAATAGTTTGGTATTCAATTACAACTGCTCAGTTTTTTTTCTCCTATTTGTCTAATTGTTATGTAATTGCTCTTTAATGCCTAATGATCAGGTCTCTGTAACCACTGAATATGTGTATTGTCTTATTGTCCACCCTGATGTGGAACCTTTGTACGCTCAAAGGTCTTTCCGAAATACTAATTAAACAATTAAAGTACCTTAAGGACTTTCTCCTCTGTAAAAGGACTGGTGTCCTCGTCCCTACTATTTATGCCCTTGCCCCTTATCTTTGGCCTATCACCTACCTCTTCTTCTGTAAATAAAAGTATTTGTTCAATATGTCTTCCTTTTTTTGGTCCTCCTACTCGCAAACCCCTTCTTCCCATTTTATCCTTACTATTCCCCCTTGGTCTTCCTCTTCTCACTTATATATCTAAAGAAAGTTTTATACCCTTCTTTTGCTGATTGGGCAATATTCTCCTCTGTTTGTGCCTTTGTGATTCTAACTGCCTTTCCTGCTTCCCTTTGTTTCTCCTGGTTAGTTTTCCCTATTCTTCTTCTTCTGTGTCTTTTTGTACTTTCTGAATACTAGTTTTTTGTTCTTACTTTTTTTGCTACATCTTTAGAGAACCATAATAGTCCTTGTTAACCTGCCTAACACAGAGATTTGTTACTTTTTCAATGCCCCCCTTTACTTTTGCCCATAGTTCCTTGATCCCCCCCAGATCCTCTATCCGTGCCATGGTGTCTCTGAGGCACTCCCCCATTTTCCTGACTCCAGAATTCCAGGACCCTCATCTTGGTGCAGCTTGGCTCTGCCCCGTTCTTATATTGAACCACACTGGTGATCGCTGGTCCACAGGTTGTCACTCATTGTAACGTCAGTAACACGGTCCCTGTTTGTCAGTACTAGGTTCAGTATTACACCCCCAAGACTGAGCTTCTTAACTAGTTGCCTGAGGAACACCCCTTCAGGGAGTCTAGGATGTCCCTACTTCTGACTGTTTACTGCATGCATGACAATTTTGAAAAAGTTTATAATTCCTACACAAATAAAATGTTTAAAGTTGGGAAACAAGAAAATGCTCAAAAATACAAGTGATAAAATAAAAAAAAGAACTCTGATCAGAGCCAACAGGTTGCTATACCATTTTAGGAGCACTCACAGGGCCAAAAAAAAAAAAAGAGCCAGCCATGCCCAAGATGGGGCCACCATGAGCTCAGTGCACATGCGCAACTTCACCACAACTGTGGAATTGAACTCGTGCATGTTCACTGAGCTCATAGCAGCCATCTTGGGCATTGCGGGCTATTTGTTTTTACCACAACTGCAGAACTGAAATGGAAGTGATCAGCAACAATAACATAGTGCACCAGCAGTGGGGGCGGGCTACTGCAGCCATGGAGGGGAGGGATGGTGGAAAACAACAAAAAGCACTGACTGCAGTACAATGGAAGAACAGAGGGAAGGTATCTGGTCATGTGCTTCCACCGTCCCTTCTCTCTTCTACATGATAGCAATATGTCAGCATGACTCCTCCCATGCAGCTGTAAAAATTGAATGCATTTTGCACTACAATTAAAGTAAAAATAAAAAACAAAACAGTAAGAAAGTTATGTCTCATTTCATGCATTGTGCAGGGCCTGCAGGGTTGTGCAGGACTTATGCACAGGAACCAAAGTGCTCTGTGCATTTTGTTTTTATTGTAGTGATAAAATGGTCTTGCACAATGCAATGTACTACTCTACTTTCTCAAAAACAAAGGAACTTCTTTGCAAAAACCTACATTAATGAAGATTAGAGTTGCTACCTACACAAAATTCAAACCCCACAAAGTTTTTGATATGTATGAAATCCATACCTTAATGACATAATGCCAGACCTGTAGCTTGGCCTTGAATCAAAAGGGTAGGGGATGGGGGAAAGGTGGGGATTAAGGTTGCTATTTATAAATTATGAATACGCTGGGCCTGTATGAGGCACCAAACTATTGATGCATGACCACATATTTGTAGCTTGATTTTGGGTAACTACAGGAGGGAAGGAGGGGTTGGAAGTTAGGCTTCAAAACCCTAATAGCACAGTTCCATGGGTTGCAAACCCTAGTAGCACATTTCCAAACTTTTGGGGGTTTGAGTTATGTGCAGTAGCAACCTAATCTGCAGTAATGTAGTTTGTTTTGCAGTGAATTATAGGGGCACAGTAGTGCCATTATAGTTTGGGTTGAGTTGGGAGTTTAATGTTAAACCATCTAACATTGTACCTTAATAGCTTTGGCAGAGCGTGATGAAATCAGGTGATGCTGGATGGTCTGATACCTTTTATTGAACCAATAAGAGTCTTGTACAAAGATGGAATTCTACACAAGCTTTCAGGCCTCACAGGTCCCTTCTTCAGGTGAATGACAAAACTGAGCAACATAAGCAGTATTTATATATGCTGTAGAGCAATGTATAAAAACAGTAGAAAAGAATTACAGGAAGAGTAAAATGTAGGCAGTATAAAGTGCAGATGTGAGGAAAGGAACACAGGGCAATTAAGCCCTGAGATAAGAGTCTCTAAAAGTTACAAAGAGATAAACAATAGGACGTGTAAGAAAAACTAAGGAGGGGTGGGGGTGGGGAATGGCAATAATAGGAACAGGGCACATACAAATAAAAGGATGCTAAAAAGGTGACAAGACAGGAACACAGATAAGAAACATTTGAGATAGAAGATGTTAACAGGAAGGGTAGGAGGTAGGAATTGTTAAGAACTGAAAGGAAGCTCTGAAGGAATGAAATAACACAAAACATCAAAGGCCTGGATAAACAAAGTAGTAGGTAAGTATACACAGTGAAGTGTGAGATGGGCAGGGGCAGGGTATGAATTAGGCTGAAAGGAAAATGTAAGGTAGGCAGGAAAGAACAGGTAATAAGAGACAGTAGGCAGGAACACAAAATAAGAGAAAAAACCTTGGGTAACCAGTAGTAAAAGAATTATAGTTTACCACAGTGCGTCATAAATCCAATGTCCCGATTCATTCCACAAATATTAGAATTAAATTGTTTAATATATTTAAGTTCCCATGTCCTTCTTTCCTGTGTGCTTTTGCAATTGCTTCTTAATATCAGGACAGATAAGTCAGAGAGAGAGAGAGAATGATCTGTTTGTGAAAAATGGTTTTCTACTGGTGTGCTGCTAATCTTGTTTATTATTGTGTGTCGGTGGTGGTTCATCCTGGTTTGCAGTGGTTGCCTAGTTTCCCCGATATAGCATCCATCTCTGCACTTCTTGCACTGAATTAGGTAAACCACACTGCTGGATTGGCATGTGTAGGATCCATTGATTTTTATTGTGCTGTTCTGGCTTGCCTTGTTGATGGTCTGTGTGCATGTGTGGGTGCAGTTCTTAACATCTTGTCATGTTGCATGGTGTTGTCCCTTGTTTCCCAGTTACTTTGATCTGCTGTGAGTTTGTTATGAATTATTATGTTCACAAGGTTGGGGGTTGCTTATAGGCAACTACAGGTGGTTCAGGGAAGATGACCTTCAGTATTTCATCTTCACTCAACAAGGGTTGCAGTTCATTAATAATTTGCTGGAGGGGTTTTAGCAAGGGGTTGTAAGTGACAACTAGGGGTGTGCGGTCAGTTTGATCTTTTTGCTTGTATTCCAGCAGGTTTTCTCATGGTATTTGTATGGCCCATTCAAATTCTCTGTCAATTTGTCTTGGGTAGTGGCTCTGCTGGATCAGGGAATTCCAAAGTGAGGAGAGTTGTCTGTCTCTTGTTCTCTCATCAGAGGAGATTCGTTGGTATTGAATTGCCTGGCTGTAGATTACAGATTATTTTATATGCCTAGGATAGAAATTGGAAATCTGGTGAAATTTTGCATGTGTTGTCTAGGAGGCAAGATCTAAATCTCTTTTGCCAGCCTGCCTCTAGGCTTGTTGTTTTTAAAACGCTCTGGACATTTATGACTTTACAAATGGACTCTGGATTAACTTTACAGATGGTTTTGACTCTGGATACACCATGTGAGTCCTTTTATCTGCTGTGTTTGCTGTGCACAAAAGAATTAAAGTATTTATGCACTGAATGTGTATACATTGCTGGTTGCTTATAGAAGTGTGTTGGAGCATACACAATTGCAGTGTTACCTTTTAAGTAGGTGCCGGTTCCCTTTGCTCTTAAATAACATTTTCACTAACCAGGCACTGCTTTATTCCCTACTGCAGTCACACCAAGAAACCACAGTATGCAAGATCTAACTCTGTAGAAAGTTTTACAATGGCAGCTTGTGCTGATTCTGATACACTCATATGTCATTTTTCTGTAGATGTCTAATTTGTTCCTATACTTAACAAGGGATTTTTTTTTGCTGTCACCTACAGCCTACATAGAATGTTTTTTTTTTCCCTAAGCTTTCAGGGTACTGGCATGAAGTTCTAGGGTAGTGTCTTTGAAAAGTTTTATGAAAAATATTAAATGATTCCAGAATTCTATGACTTTAATGTTTCGTATTTTTCTGTTCTGAGCATGCTCAGGAGGGCTCTTGGGATACCATTCTGTTACAACACCAAACATTCTGTGTCAAAAAAACATTTTTGGTTTCTCACACTTGCTTCTCACAGCACTGAACCTTTTTTGTGCTGTGAGAGCTGTCATTTTGTTTCTTTTCTCCTTGAACTGATTAGCATGGAAAATTCATAAAAATGCCATCATTTTAAAAAACAAACACCAGAACCTAGCTAAATGGGACTGTTTAGATAGATTCTGATTTCTTTTCTTAAATTAATGGCCTGAAATACCTTTCCTGGGCCTCCAAAATCCTGGGTACCCAGTTCAGCGAGAAGCCATTGACCCGTGTTCTCTGTATGAGAGCAGCATGACTTTCTGGAGTTCTGAGGCCACAGCTGGATCTTATGCTGTGGGCTGCTCTGAGAGCAGTGAGCTGCCATTTCCCTGGTGTCTAGTGGCGCTCCTTCACCCTGCTATCTCTATCCCCTTTGTGTATGTAATAATTCCCTGCTGTCTAGTGGTGCCTGCATCCTCTGATTGCCATCCCCTTATGTATGTTACATTTCCCTGCTGTCTAGTGGCACCTCCATTCTCTGATCTCCATCCCCTTATGTATGTTACATTTCCCTGGTGTCTAGTGGCACCTCCACTCTCTGATCTTTATCCCTTTATGTATGTTACATTTCCCTGGTGTCTAGTGGTACCTCCACTCTTCAATCTCCACCCCTTATGTATGTTACATTTCCCTGGTGTCTAGTGGCACCTCCACTCTCTGATCTTTATCCCCTTATGTATGTTACATTTCCCTGGTGTCTAGTGGCACCTCCACTCTCCGATCTCCATCCCCTTATGTATGTTACATTTCTCTGGTGTCTAGTAGCACCTCCACTCTTCAATCTCCACCCCTTATGTATGTTACATTTCCCTGGTGTCTAGTGGTACCTCCACTCTTCAATCTCCACCCCTTATGTATGTTACATTTCTCTGGTGTCTAGTAGCACCTCCACTCTCCGATCTCCATCCCCTTATGTACGCTATGTTTCCCTGTTGTCTAGTGGCAACCCCTACACTACAATTGCTGTCCCCTTATGTAATATAATGTTACCCTGTTGTCTAGTGGTGCCCCCACCCCCCAATCACCATCCTTGTATGTAATATAATGTTTCTCTGGTGTCTAGTGGAACCCCCACCCTCTGATTGTCATCCTCTTATGTATTAAATGTTTCCCTGGTGTCTAGTGGCACCTCCCTCCCTCTGATCACCATCCCATATTGTATGTTATCTATCCCTGGTGTCTAGGGACACCCACCTTCCAATTGCCTTCCCTGCATTAATGCAGGAAATGTCAGCTGTAATAAAGAATCTGTCCCTCAATTTGTTTTAAACCTATAAAAAATAAAACAGTAATTCACCAGTCTGACTCCGCCACCCCAACCTCCCACTCAGCACTCACCACCCAACACCCCCACTACACCCCCACACACCCTCACTCACCTGAATAGGTCCCATGGCACAGATCCACTCCTCGATTGAAGACATGTCTTGCTGCTGGAACTGGCAGCTGCAATATGTGAAACTAAGGTTAAGTGTGGTTCAATGCATTTCAATGGGGTTTTAAACTTTGATGCATAACTTTGCAATTTTTGTATATTTTCACCTGAAATTTTTGACATGGTCTTTTTGGGAGCCCACCTCATGACCAATGGTGGTGGGATTAAGCCAATCAGGCACAAAAGGCAATTTTGTGGTCTTTTGGTGAAATCACCTCTCAGGCAGGATTTGAAAATTTTCACTGTCATTGTCTATGAGGTGGGGCCACAAGAAGGCATTGTTGAAAATGTGGGGTAAAAATATGTATAAATGGCAAAGTTATGAGTGTATGTTGAAATTTGTCTACACTCCCTCATAACTTTGGTAATTTGAAATATCTTGACCCCAGATTTTCAACATACCCATTTTTTCACACCACCTCATGAATGTAACATACTAACATGCTAATTGCCAGCAGATTAGGCCTTATGGTCTATTGAGTCTGCTCGAACCTCAGATCCCTAGTTGGGTGCCGTGGCCCTCCCCCCCCCTTGTGTTCCAGAACCCCCTATCATCCATCCTCACCCCCCTGGGCCAGGCCATCATCTGATACATCCACTTTCTGTGTCTGTCCCACCCTCTCTTGAAGCCCTCCACTGTGGCTCTCTGAACCAGCTCACCAGGCAGTGCATTCCAAGGGTCCACCACCCTCTCAGTGAAAAACCTCCTCCTCTTTTCCCCTCTCACCCTTCCACCTTCCAACTTCAAACCATGCCCTCTGGTGATACCTCCCTGATTTAGTCTAAAGATCTCTTCCATGTTTAACCTATTTATTCCCTTGAGGTACTTGAAGACCTCAGTCATGCCCCCCATCTCTTCTCTCCTCCTATGAAAACAAGCAGAGTTCCTCAAGTCTGTCCTCATACGTCAAATCCTCTAGTCCTCGTATCATCTTAGTTGCCCTCCTTTGTACCCTCTCCAGGAGCTGTATGTCCCTCTTCAAGTGTGGTCTCCAGTACTGTACATAGTACTCAAGGTGTAGTCTAACCAGTCCATTGTACAGCAGCAGAATCACTTCCCTGCTCCTACAAGTGATCCCCCTTATGATGCATCCCAACATCCTGTTTGTCTTGCTAGCCGCTCTCCTGCACTGCTCAGAGTTATTCATACATGCATCCACCATGACCCCTAGGTCTTTTTCCCCTATTGAGGCCTTCAGCACCTCCCCTCCCAGGATGTACCTGTGTTTAGGGTTTCCCCACCCAAGATGTAACACCTTGCACTTGGTGATATTGACATTAATTTCCATGTGTGAGCCCAGCTTTCCAGGGTGTCAGGTCCTTGCAGGCCAACCCCCCTCTTCCCCTCAACTACTGCTCCCATCTTGGAGTCATCAGCAAATAGACTCATTTCACACCCTATACCTCTCCGATGTCTGATATGTATGCATTAAGCAGGATCGGACCCAGGACCGACCCCTGCGGTACCCCACTACCGACCTCTCTAGGGTTCGAGAGCTCCCCACCAACCACTACTCTCTGGGTGCATCCAGCTAGCCAGTTTTCAATCCATCTGACCATCAAAGGGCCTACTCACAACCCCATCAGTTTCTCCACCAGACCATTGTGGAGGACAGAGTCAAACGCCTTGCTGAAGTCCAAGAATAATACATCCACAGACTTTCCCCTGTCCAGTTCTGATGTTACCCATTCGTAGAACTCCACAAGGTTGGTTTGACATGATCTACCTGAAACAAACCCATGTTGCCAACTATCCAGATGTCCCACCTCCTCCAAGTATACCCCCAATCATTCCTTTAGTATACTCTCCATTAATTTTCCCACCACCGAGGTTAAACTGATGGGTCTATAGTTACCTGGTACTTCCCTTGACACCACTTTATGGATTGGCACCACATGTGCCTCTCGCCAATCCCTAGGTACCCTCCCTGTCTCAAGCGACCTGTTGAAGAACTCTGCCAGGGGTGCAGCCAGTATGTCTGCCAATTCCTATAGTACTCTCAGATGAATGCCATCCAGCCCAGGAGATATGTCTTTCTTTAGGGCCTTGAGGGATAACCACACCCTTTCGGTGGAGATAGCATCATCCATCCCCTCCACCTTACTGGCCTTTTTATCCTTATCCTGATGTGACACCCCTGGGGTACCTCTCCTCCCTCTTGCTCCATTTCTGTTGCTCCCGATCCACTCACTGCCGCTTCTATCCCGTGCGTGCCTTGCTTTGTAGATATCCCATCCCCCTCCCTAGTGAACACAGAGGTGAAGTATTCGTTTAATACCTCTGCCTGGTCCCTTGCCTCTTCCACCCACCCTCCTTCTGATCTCAATCTGCTGAGATGGCCCTTAGTTTTTCTCTGCTCCCCAATGTACCGGAAGAACCCCTTTTCCCCTCCATGTACTGTATCCCCTGTGCCAGCCTCTGCTCTTTACTGGACTTTGCCCCCCTCTTCATCCAGGTGACTTTTCTAGATGCAAGATGGTACATTTCCTTATCCCTATCTCCTCTTGTTGTTTTATATTTTTTGTAGGCCACCTTCTTTTCTCTGACTGCTACCTGAACCTCACTGAACCACCAGCATGGTTTATGTGACCTTGTTCCCTTACGTCTCACCTTAGCGCAGGTCCTGACTGCCGCATGAAGTCCCCGGTTTATGACCTCCCATCTCTTTTCCACATTTGTCATTGATGTAATCCCCTTCAAGTGATCCTTGAGAATACTTCCCATGCCCACAAAGTCTGCCCACCTGAAGTCCACTGCCAGTGTCCTAGATCTCCCTCCCCCCATGCTTATTTGAAACCAGACAGTATTGTGGTCACTCCCAGTCAGGGGATCCTCTACAACCAGGTCCCTTACCAGATCCCCATCTGACAGAACCACAACCAGGACATGCCCCTCCCTTGTGGGCTCCATCACATGCTGTGTTAAGAACACATCCTGGAAGCCGTCCAGCAGCCTCTGCTCCTTGGCCACCTTAGAGAACATGGTTCCCTAGTTTGTACCTGGCATATTAAGGTCCCCCATCAACACCACTCCTTCCCCTTTTGGTCCACACTGGGCAATGATGTTGTCCAGCAAACCATCCTCTAGCAAACAGCTGTCATTTTTCAAATTCTCACCAAAATGTGTTTTTGTACCTGTGGCACAGAATGACATTTCAATGGCATGGAATCACATTTTGGTGGGGATCTGAAAATTTTCAGCTATTAGTTCACAAGGTGGGATAACAAAAAGGCTATGCTGAAATTTTGGTGTACAGATATGGTAAAATGCCCAGGTTATGACTGAACATTGCAGTATTGCAACATTCACTCATAACTTTGCTAATTTTCAATATTTTGACTCCATAGAAACATAGAAGTTGACGGCAGATAAGAATTGCAAGGCCCATCCAGTCTGCCCATTTCTTTTTCTACCTTATGAATGTGCCAATGGCATTTGCTCTGTCAATGGCCATTCTATTCATACATATCTGTATTGCTCCCTTATGTCTATCCCATACCTGTTTGAAGCCTTGCACTGTATTCATATCCACCACTTCCTGAGGTAAGCCATTCAATGCATCCACCACCCTTTCTGTGAAAAATAACTTCCTCACATTACCCCTTAATCGGCTTCCCTCTAATCCCATGCTGTGTCCTCTTGTCCTGCTATTTTTCTTATATTGAAACATGTTAGACTCTTTCACTTTGTTAATGCCCGTAAGGCATTTGAATGTTTCAATCATATCACCTCTCTCCCTCCTTTGCTCCAGGGTATACATAATGAGTTCCGTTAATCTGTACTCATATGTTTTCTGATGCAGTCCCTGCACCATTTTGGTTGCTCTTCTCTGGACTACCTCAATTTGGTTAATGTCCTTGTGAAGGTGTGGCCTCTAGTACTGCATGCAGTACTCCAGATGGGGCCTAACCAGTGTCTTGTAAAGAGGGATTATTACCTCCCTCTTACGACTTGTGATACCCCTTCTAATACACCCCAACATTCCCCTAGCCTCAACTACTGCTTTAGTGGTCTGCTTGGATGATTTCAGGTCATCTGTGATGATGATGCCCAAGTCTCTTTCTTCCCTTGTGATTGCCAGCAACTCTCCTCCCAACCTATTGGTGGCTTCAGGGTTTCTCTTCCTTATGTGCATGATCTTGCACTTCTTTACATTAAACCCCAGTTGCCACTCTTCCAACCATTTTACCAGTTTATCCAGATCTCTTCTTATTCTGCCCACCCCATCTGGATCATCTACTCTGTTGCAGATCTTGGTGTCATCTGTGAACAGACAAACCTTACCCTCCAGTCCATCTGCAATATCACTGATGAAGATATTGAAGAGGACTGGCCCCAGGACTGATCCCTGAGGTACTCCACTTGTGACTTGCATCTCTTCTGACTATATCCCGTTTACTACCACTCTCTGTTTTCTGCCTGTCAACCAGTTTGCTGCCCAGCTGACCAACTTCTGACCCACCCAGAGCCTACCCAGCTTAGTAATCAATCTTCTATGTGGAACAGTATTGAAAGCTTTGCTGAAATTGAGGTAGGCAACATCAACTGCTCCTTCATGGTCCACCACTCTGGTTACTCAGTCAAAGAAATCTATGAGATTAGTTTGACAGGACCTTCCTGTAGTAAACCCAGGCTGTCTTGGATCCTGTGCTCCAAAATTTCAACATTGTTCCACACCACTTCATAAATGTGACAGGTGTTATTTTTGAAATCCTGGATGAGATGACTTTTTACACTTCTGGTGCTGACGTGGAACCTATTTAATTAAAAGAGCTCTTGCTTGAAGGTGTTCAATCCAAGATCTTAATAATTAAAACAATAAATAAATAACATTGTGGCCAATATACTATAAATGCTACAGGTCATGTTTATAAGGGCAGTCATAAAATGACTATCTTGAACATTTGAGGTCAAAATAAAAAAAAAAATAAAGATCGACTGTGTGTAGAGTGAATGTGTAAAGAGTGAATGTGCCACACTTTGCACTTGTGTAGGTGTACAGATTCTTCCCATTGTGCAGGAACTAAAGAACAGCTGTTCACTTAGATCCCAAAGGGATCTGAGTGAATGAGGATACAATTCACTATCTCAAAAAGAAAGCACATTCTTTGTAAAAAGCTTTGTTAATGCACCAGTTAGGGTAACTTAATGCCACAAAGGTAGGGAACTGTGGTGTTAGGGTTTTCAACCCTAACCCCCCTCCCCAAGCAGCAAAATGAAAAAAATCGTTGTGGTTTTGGTTGCTGTCAGTCTTGCTGAATCAGGAGTTGGGTCTTCCTTGGAGTTTGTAACCCTAATGCTCACCCCTTTCCTTGAGCAAATGATGTCAGATATGATCTGTTTTTTTCAGGCAGGGCCCACAGGTTATTGGCAACATGTGGGGAGACACAGTTCTGTATGTTTAAACACTATATCAGAATGGGGTGAGTGTTAGGGTTGAAACCCCCAAGGAAGACCCCAACCCGGATTTGCCAAGACCCAGAACAGCCAAAACCCTAATGATTTTTTCCTTTTGCTGCTTGGGGAGTGGGGGTGGGAAGTTAGGCTTGGAAACCCTAACACCACATTTCCCTACTTTTGTGGCATGATGTTACCCTGACTGGCACATTAATGAAGTTTTTTGCAAATAATGTATTATACTGGGCCAGTATAGTTAGGGTTGCATGGCCACTTCTATGTTAAACCTCAAAGTTTGTACCTTAATAACTTTGCAACCATTTGTCCAATTTGCCTGAAATTTGAAATTTAGAAAGCACAACTGCCTACCATAGATCTCTGGATCTGGAAAGTTTTGTTCCTGTCAGATTTATGGACAGAACTGTGGTGCACTCAGAAAGTGAAAAATCATACTTTTTGAGCATTTTTTGGTAAGCCATATTGGACTGAAGACTGCATTTGAGTGGCTTCAGATTTGGTTGTCTACATGTGGCCAGGGTTGAACTGGTGCCTTTTGAAGATTTGGTGAAAAAATATTGCACCGTTCAAAAGTTATTCAATTTTTCATGTCCCATTGTAGCCTATGGGAAAATTTATATTTGCATTGTGAAAACTTTTGTGATCACATTTTTGTTGTTGAGCTCCCCTAAATTGTTTTCATGCTGCTGCCATCTTGTTTTTCAGTTAGCGACAGAGAAAAAATGTTGTAACTCAAAAAATAATGCCCTTTGGTAAACACCAACAGTTGTGTTTACCTAATTGGGTCCTAAGGAACATGCCCCTGGCATTAGTGTTTTACTAGGTGGTTCGCAAATATGTTTTTTAAACTTTCACCATTTTTTGATCACAGCAACATTTTTTGTTGCCA
Source organism: Neoceratodus forsteri (assembly GCA_016271365.2). Taxonomy (NCBI): domain Eukaryota; kingdom Metazoa; phylum Chordata; order Ceratodontiformes; family Ceratodontidae; genus Neoceratodus; species Neoceratodus forsteri. Next base: position 455,222,800 of record CM057453.1, on the reverse strand, counting down.
TGAAAACAATCTCGTTCACGGAAAAAGTAACCATGGCAACATTTTTGTGTGCATGATAACATTCCCATTATAGAGATAGGAGTGTCACAATAACATTAAAGTAATTGCAGTAACACTGCACAAACACATTTTACTATGTGTTGTTTTCTTTGTCACTTCATTGTGGCAAGGTGGATTGTGCTATTGCTAAGGGTGGCAAGCCCTAATCCCACCGATGTGCCTTTTTGGTGTTTTGGTATGAAAACATTGAACAGGCCCATAGTTACAGGATTTCAAAGTTCAGATGTTTTCCTATAGGATAACATTGTGGCGCCTGTGATACCTTTCGGTGCCTGTATCTTGAAAACGGTTCGGGATACTGATTTTTCGTCACTAAAATTCTTAGTCCCCCTATAAGGGTACTAAATACAGAAGTAGGTTGGAAAGCCATGAATACCATGACATTTTAAGTTGTTTTCTACCTTGTATGGTTACTGAGCTATTTGGGAATTAGTATTCCAATTGCTCATTTTCATGCCCGTGGGCCACTATTACGGCCACAGAGTTGGCATTCACAGCACCTTTTGGTGCCCATATCTCATAAACAATGCAAGATATGGATTTGTTCAATGTATATCCTGTGGACATCTCACTCTCACGATTACAATGACACTTGAATTTTCTTCCTAGCTGCTACGGTTCCTGAGATATTGGCTAATTAGTGTTACCAGGGTTCCTTGCCTTATAGGGCTGCTGTATGGCTCCTTAGTTATGTGTAAGTGGGAGTGCAGGGCCCGTAGGGCCTGTGCTTTCACAGACACGTATCATTATGCACCATTGAGCAGCTTGCTGGAAGCGCGGGGTTCCCACCAACACATACCATTTACTACTTATATTACACTTTTTCCAAAAGAAAGGACATTCTTTGCAAAAAACTTCATTAATGCATCAGTTAGGGTTGCTTCCACAGCAATAAAAGTGTGGAAATTCAACATTAGGATTTCCACCCCATCCCCACGCCTCCCATTCTCAAAACCCTAACTCCGCATTCCCCCAACCCACACACACATATGCAAGACACATGCAAGCTTGTAAGACACTATACAAGTCAGTCACATCTGTAAGCACAATGATCACTACACTGTACTCATTTCACGTAACACAATGTAATAAAAAAACAAATATAGTATGATCGAATCTATACTGCCAACACAGTATGATGACATATTATAGCTGGCATATCTTTTTCATACAGTGAAACTTAGTCTGTACACATTTTCTAAATACTGATTTTTATGTGTCATAATTCAACAATTGGCTCACTGCAGGTATCACTGCTATCACATAGGCATGTGGTAGCAGGAAAGATAGAGTTGACACATACACAGTACTTTTCAGATACTGCTCTGGAATTAAACTAGCACCATCACATGTTGTTATACTGCTGTGTTACCTGGAAATACTCATAGCAGCATGTTATGGTTAGCTTTGGATGTAACAACTGTTGCTGTCACATGTTGCATGCAAACTATACTACAAAACATTACTTTTATTGTTACTACCATTTGTTATTAGGACTGACTTACTCTATCAGAAAAAACTAGGCAAACATCCACTGACTGCTGCTAGGGTTATCCAAATGCTTATTTCCAATATAGCTACTGTATCTATAGATGACATACTATGTGTTTCATCATTTGTTAACAATTGAAATATAGGAATCTGCTTAAATCTTGTTATTGATGTTTGTAACAGAAAAATGCTTACTGTGGGCCATCCCTCATGTTTTCCCAGCATGCGTGTCTACCCACAAGGCACTCTGATGGCAGTAGAACTCATACAGTTGGTGGACCATGATGATGGATGTATCTTGTAGTATGCTTAGAGAGTTCTATGTTACTCCTGTTACCTGTTGCTGGTTGTCTCTGATTGGTTGTGTTGCCTTGGCCCTTCTCCTGCTTGCGTTTGTGTGTGTGTGTGTGTGTGTGTGTGTGTGTGTGTGTAGAATGCAGAGTTAGGGGTTTTTTGAGGATAGGGATGTGGGGGTGGGGAGGTGGGGTGGTAACCCTAACGTTGAATTTCCACACTTTTGTAGCTGTGTAAACAACCCTAACTGATGCTTTAACAAATTTTTTGCAAACTATATATATATATATGCAACTGTTGCATACAAGAAAGTAATGCCATTGTGGGAAGTCACTTAGGTAATTACAGTAGACATGATGCCAAAAGCTTAGTGGCACTAATTACCTAATTTGCCCCACAAGATGGTATTATTTCTACACATACCTCAGTTGCCTATTCTTTGTTGATTATAGTACATTATGATGTTGCCACATTGCTTAGTTTTATTTTGATCTAGTCAAAAATAGGAAAATAATCCAGAAGTCAAAAAAACCTCAGCATAAAAGCACTGAGGCAAGGGTTACATTAAATGCATGCTGAAAACAGAAAATAGAGTTAGAATCAAAGTTTTGACCATAGGTCTTCTTCAGGATTTATCTAAAGGAGAAAAAAGCAAAGTTAGTGGAGAGGTTAGGGGATATATGTGAGGAAAGAAAATAGGGGGAAGCTCTCAGAGAAAAAGTGATAATAGGGAAAGTAAGAAAATAATCTGGAAAACGAAAAGGTGATGGGTATGAAAAGGTATAGCAGGAGTGCATAAGCTGAGAAGTCCTCAAGTGGGGACTAATTAACAAGGCCCAATAAGAAGGCTGAAAGGTGACAAATGTGTGGGAAGGAGACAGAGACATCTGTGGAAAATGAACACATAGCTGGAATGCCCATGGGAGAATGCCCCCCCACACACACACTGGATGGAAGTGTGTGCAGACGTACCCACTAGTGCTGTGCGGAATGCAGAATTCCACTGGTGGAATTAGCGTGGAATTCTGCCGGCAGAATTTCCACCAGAATTTCACTGGTTCTTCAGTGGAATTCCACCTACTGTGATCTGCAGAATAATATTCCATGGAAAAGCAATGTTTTCCACAGAACGTTATTCCACAACAATGTCCACGGAAAATATTGAGATCTGCGGAATAATATTCCATGGAACAGCATTCTTTTCCATGGAAAATCATTCTCCAACTTGTTTCTAATGTGGAATTTCACCATTCTGTTTGTGGCGAAATGCGGTGGAATTTCAGTGGAATTTTGAAAATTCCGCGGAATTTCATTCTGCCAGAGTTTGAAAATTCTGCACAGCACTAGTACCCACACATGCAAACATACCATGCACACCTACAAGCAAATATATGACAGAGGTAGGTGTAAAAAAGACAGACTACAGTGGTAAACCATAAGGTGGCAGAAATATGTTAGTAGAAATACGTCTGTCATTTAAATCAAAGTGCTGTTGGGTGCCTAGGCAGATGATCAGCTTGGTTACCATGTTCTTTCTTTGATCAGCAGCCCAGAAACCCCGCTGAAGGACACAAAAAGAAAAAAATAGACATTATGGTTCCTGGAGGTGAAGTGGGATATTCTGCAAACTGACCCTCATATTGAAGCTTCCTTTACAGAGCCATCAACTACCTCCTACCGCTGAGCACCCAACCTGCGGAATCTCCTGGTACGAAGCAGCCTACATACTCCTAACAATTCCTCCTACCAGATACCAAAGCTTGCAACAGAACTCACTGTTATACCTGCAAATTTATTTCTAGTGTCACTGAAATTCAAGGTCCCATAGGTGTTTTTCACATCACCAAAGAGTTTTCATGCACTTCCAGTAATGTGATATATTGTATTCTTTGCAGAAAGTGTGCAGCTATCTACATTGGAGAAACTGGAAGATGCCAGTCTGACCAATTCAGGGAACATTACAGGGAAGTCAGAAAGGGAGACACTGATAAACCTATTGCAACCCACTATACCTCCAGGGACCATAATGTCAATGATCTTTCTGTCTGTGTCCTTCAGCAGGGTTTCTGGGATACTGACCAAAGAAAAAAATAAGCTGATCATCCACCTAGGCTCGAAGTAGCCCTCTGGTTTAAATGACAGACTTATTTTTGACTAACATCTTTTAGCCACCCAATGGTTTACCATTGTAGTCTGTCTTTTTTACCCCTGCCCTTGTCATATTTTTGCTTGCATGTGTTCATGGTACGTTTGCATGTGTGGGAATGCCTGCACACACTTCCATCCAGTGTGTGTGTGTGTGTGTGTGTGTGTGTGTGTGGGGGGGGCATACTCGCATGGGCATGCCAGCTATGTGTGCACATCTATTTTCATTTTCCACAGATGTCTCTGTCTCGGTCTCCTTCCCCCACATTTGTCACTTTTCAGCCTTCTTACTAGGCCCTGTTAATTAGTTCCCACTTGAGAACTCCTTAGCTCATTCACTCCTACTATGCCTTTTCATACCCATCATCACTTTTTTGTTTTCCAGATTCTTTTCTTACCTTACCTATTATCACTTTTTCTCCTACAGCCTCCCCCATTTTCTTTTCTCATGTATACTGTATATCACTTATTTCCCTTTACCTCTCTACTAACTTTACTTTTTTCTCTTATTCATAATTCCTGAAGAAGACCTATGGCCAAAACTTTGATTCTATTTTCTGTTTTCAGCATGCATTTAATATTACCAGTTTGTTTTATTTTCAGACCACATGCTGACCAAGCACCTTGTATTTTTATTCCTACATTTTGAGCCAAAGGTTACCTGGAAAGAACACTGGCAATAAAGTCTGGTTTGGGCTCCACTGTGACCTAAACCAGTTAGATCAAACTATGACTGGCTCGTTCTGTTACAGATGAGGCATAATGATGAGTCCTAAGTAAGCTGACATACATGTCTGTGTCTTCTGCTTTCAACCTTTATGTAGTGTGTGAGAGACCCTCTGGCACCATGCACTCCTGCTTAAAGCAGAACCAGTCTAGACTCTGTCATGGTGATTTGCATGTATGTCCCACAATGTTTTGCATTATGGGGATATGTGTCATTTTACCTTTCCTTGAAACCTGGTCTTATTGCCAACTTGCTTAGAACAACGGTAGCAGGTGCTGCCCCACCACTGGTATCCCACTGGTATCCCCCCTTCCTCCCAACCCATGTTTATTTATAGCAGCCGGATTGTAGGTGCCCAATCCTATTATTTTTAATAAATCGCTTCATGAATCAAGGGTTCCCTCTGATTGGCTAACTGCAATAGTGACTCCCATTTTCAAACAGGGTTCCCACTCAAAAGTAGAAAACTACCGCCCGATTAGCTTAACCTCAATTCCTTGTAAATTAATGGAAAAAATAATCAAAACTTTTCTTGAAACAGAAATGAAATCCTTGAACATAATTGATACAACTCAACATTGATTTAAAACTGTTTTTTCTTGCACCACAAACCTGCTCTCTTTCTATTATTATATTAGTATGAATCTTGATTCAAATATTCCAACTGATGTCATCCTATTGGATTACAGTAAAGCATTTGATAAAGTGTCACATGACATTCTGATTAAAAAACTCATTCATTTAGGATTCTCATCAACATTAGTTTCATGGATAAACAGCTGGCTGAGCAATCATACTCAGAGGGTTAGGGTAAATGGAACCTTGTCAGATTTGGGTAGGGTGACGAGTGGAGTTCCCCAGGGCTCTGTTTTGGGACCCACCCTTTTTAATGTTTTCATCAGTGATATGAAAATTTGTTCTTCCAACATCCTTATGAAATTTGCTGATGACACTAAATTAGGGGGTACTGTGAACAATGCAGTCAACACAAAAACCTTATTAACTGACCTTGCTTCAATCGAACATTGGGCTAATACAAACAAAATGTACTTTAATGTAACAAAATGTGCAGTCTTACATATGGGTAAAAACAACCCTAAACAAGTATAGACTTTGAATAATATAATTATTAGGGCATCTTGTTTAGAAAAAGATCTTGGGATCCTAGTAAATAATAAACTTTCCTCATCTTCTCACTGTAATAAAATAGCCAATCAAGCTAATGCTCTTCTTCTCAGGATAAATAGTGCATTTTTTTCTAAGTCTGAACAGTGTATTATGACCCTGTATAGATCTCATGTCAGACCTTACATGGGCTATGGCTCCTCTTTTTGGAATCCTTACCTGGTATCAGATATAAATAGCATTGAACAAATTCAACGTAGGGCTACAAAAATTATCCCATATAATGCTCATTTGGATTGTGACTCTAGACTACAGAAGACAGGCTGGTATTCACTTAAACAGAGAAGAACTAGAGGAGATCTTTTACAGCTATTCAAGATTATGAAATCACCCGTTCTGATGGAACAATGTGGTATAATATTATCCAGAAGAAAAATTGAAGCTAGGTTACATAATAAACAACTGGATGTTAAAAAATCTAATACAAATAAAAGACAAAACTTCTTTACTATTAGAACTCCTATGTTATGGAACACACTACCACAAGATATTGTTGATTCACCTACTGTTATGATTTTCAAAAATAAACTTGATAAATGGTTATTAAAATAGTATCATAAATAATGATCCACACATGTGGAGGACAATCTCGATGGGCTATGGCCTTCTTTTGTCCATCTAACCAAGTAACCAAGTAATCTTGCCACTGGTATCCTCCATCCCTCCCGACTCATGTTTTATTTAAAAACAGATGGTGGGTGCCCAGGCCCATCGCCCTTATACATTTTATTGTATTTCCCAACATCGGGTGCTAAACCTTCGGTGCTGACTCATATTCCTCCCAAAATACTGACTGATACTGGGATGCCCACCCTGGTGCCAGTTAAGGTCCCACTCTCTGAATCTTATGCAGATCATGGTGCCCCACCCCTAGTGCCATTATAGATGATGGCCCTTCTCCAACTTGCCCTGACCCCCTAATAGCTGGTGACACTGGGGTGCCCAACCCCCGGTGCTACCAAACAGCCCATCAACACTGGGGTGCCAAATCCCCAGTGCCAGTATCCCTGAAACAAAGAAAACTAACCTTAGTACAGTAATCTTTTATTTTATTTGTAACTTAACCTTAAAAGAAAATAGTCCCTTGGTGATGTCTCACCCTGACCCCCAATCCCCACCCACCCTACCCCAATTCCCAACTCAGCACCTTCCCCCACAACCCCTACACCCCTCACTCACCTAAAAATGTCCACCACCACAAATCCACTCTCCTCAAAGAAACACGCTCTGCTACTTCAATGCCGACAGGGGAACTGACTACAACATGGTAAGTTTTTAATGTATTTTCAATATGTTTTGAACTTTTACTCATAACTTGCTCAATTTTAAATATTTCTTTCACCAAATTTTCAATGTGGCCTGTTTTGGGCCCCACCTCATGAACAATACAGGTGACATTTTTCAAATCTGAGCTGAAAGGTTATTTTGCAGTCATTTCCCCAAATCAGCTTTCAGAATGAATTTCAAATATGTCACCTACCAGATTCATGACACGGGATAATAAAAAGATTTTGTTGAAAATCTGGAGTCAAAATCTAAAAGAAACCCCACAGAGTTATGAAGGAAATGTTTCAATGTTCACTCATAACTTTGGTGATTTTCAATATTTTGATTCCATTTTTTAACATAGCAATTTTTTTACATCACCTCATGAATGTGATAGGTGACATTTTTCAAATCATACCAAAATCTGTTTTTGCACTTGTGGCGCAAAATGACTTTTTGGCCAGTATTTTTTAAATTATGCCTACCATGTTCATGAGAGGGGTCATAAAGAGATTGTGTTGAAAATGTGGGGTTAAAATTTTAAAAAAATAAGTTATAAAGAAACCTAGCATGTAGGGCTGCCCATTGGCCCATTGGGTAGTATGCTGTGTTCCCAAGCTGGCAGCTCAAGTTTGGGGAAGAACGCAGGGAGCCTGCTGGGCAGCATGAAGATGGAGGCCAGTACTGTTGCATGCTACTGCTCCTAGCCTGGAAAGGGATTGTGCAATGTTTTGTTGCACTGGCGATACCCTGTGGCAGGCTGGGGAGTCTTCCCTTGCAAGGGGCTGATGTGCGTGTCAAGGCCTGATGGGGCCACACATTGCATTGGAAGAAACGGGGCTTGAAATATCTCCACTATTCTGTTTATTCCATTTTGGGGAAGGGCCATTAGGGTTGACAAAGATTCACCACACTATTGATTCACCAAGTCTCCTGAGACTACAAACCCTACTGTTTTTCATGTCCTTAATTTGCTTTGTGTTCTTCAGTCCTAATGTCTGCATTAATGTAGTTTTGTGCAATGAATATAGACAGACAGACAAACAGATATAGATAGCTAGATAGATAGATAGAGGATAAATATAATGTATATATATTTACTGGCTAGGTTCAATATTAACCAGAAATCAGAAGCTGCAGTCTCCTTATTGTGATAATATAACACAAATACTTTAGCTATGTGATGTCATGAGGTGTCAGCAGAGGGTACTGTTCCTTATCAAAGTAAGTGTCCTGTGTAAGCAATAGATGCACAGTGCTAGCCTCAGAAATTAGGCTGTTGTCTGTTGTTTTTGCTACCTTGTGATAGAGTCTGTTCCAATAAAGAGCTTGTGAGTACACTCTGATTTTGTTTGTCTTAGTCATTTCCCTACCTATGGCTGAAAATAGTACATGGTGTCAAAATTCCCTATCAGTTAGAATTCTACACTAATGAATGGACAAGAACATGGGAATTTGTTGGAGTATAGTCACCCAGGATGAACTGGGAAAGCATCATTCTTCCTTAGGAGTGGAGAAGTTTAGAGTAAACAGAATGTCAAGCTCATTTTCTGAGGCTCCCTCAAGTCCAAAGAAGAGAAGAAAAAGTGCTGCTATCTGCTGCTATGGGTCAGAGAAAAAAGTAGGGTTATTCACAACACATTGACAGGCATGTCTGAGAAAGCTAAAAAGTAATTGAAAGCATTTTATATCTGATTTAACGAGTACAGTATGTCACCCCAAAGCTAATCCAGTGTTTGTGTGCTACAGTTTAGACAAAATGCAAAGCCCAAGTCAACTAGCGGAGCAGTATATCACAGAGTTAAAGCTACTGGTCAATGATTGTTAATTTGCTTTTATAGATGAAATGATTCAGGACAGAACTGTGTTTTGGATAAACTTCCAGAAGTTAATGAAGCATTAAGTCATAGAGCTGATCTCTATCTGCAGAAAGCGGTGGAGGTTGCCAGAATTTATGAAATAGTGCAAGCCCTGTTAAAAACAATGGATAAGAGGAAGCACCCCAATGAGGTTCCTAAATCACAGTATACACTCAGGCAACCACTGAAGTATAAAGCAGTACATTCACAGAAACACATAGATCATAAATAAACAAGCAAAGCAAAACACTGCAGCAAAAGTGGAAAGTCACAGAAACCAAATGAGTGCAAAGTCCTTATGCAAGGATTTGTAGGCTTAAAACGGTACATGGGGTAGAGAACAAACCACACCATAGATACATTGATGGCAGAAAAAGGCTCTTGGTCCATCAAATCTGCTCACTCTAACTAATTATTCTGCCTTGCCCTAGTTGCAATCCTCCCCTTTTTTACTGTCTCCCCTGTTTCTAACTAAACCCACTTGTCTGTCCCCTTCCTGCTTGAAGCTACTGATTGACATGGCTTGTGCTGCTTCTTCTGGTAGCTGATTCCATTTATCCACCACCCTTAGCATAAAAAAGTGATCTGGATGCCCTGTTTGAATCCCCCCTGCCAGCTTTAGTGAATTCCCTCTCATTTCTGTGTTTGAACTGAAGAATAGTTCCTTGGTGCCTACTGTATTTATCCCATGCAGATACTTGTATGTCTCAATTATGTTACCCCTTTCCTTCCTTTTCTCCAGGGTGTACATGTTTTAAGTCCTGCAGCCTCTCCTCAAATGCCAAATCCACAAGGCTATGCACCATCTTAGCTGCCCTGCCCTGTACTGCTTCCACCTTGTTGCAGTCTTTCCACTGGTGTGGGCTCCAGTAACTTTTGCAGTATTCTGGGGCAGCCACGCCAAAGACCTGTAGAGAGGAAGGGTCACCTCTCACCTTCTACTACTTATTCCCCTTCCTATGCTTCCCAGAATTCTATTTGCTTTGCTTTCTGCCCTGTTGCAGTGTGCAGATGTTTTTAGGGTTTCCAGTGTGAGCTACAGTCCCTTGTGCAGTATTTCAGGTACAGCTACACCAATAACCTGTGCAGAGGGAGGATCACCTTCCAACTTCTACTGCTTATCCCCCTTCCTATGCATCCCAGCATTCCGTTTGCTTTGCTCACTACTCTGTTGCAGTGTGCAGATGTTTTTAGGGTCTCCAATTTCATCTCCTCTGAATCTTTTTCTTCCAGAGTGCTATCCCGCACAACCTTTCCCATTTTGTATTGCATCCTTGGAATCCTTTTCCCGATGTGATTTACTTTGCACATTTTTTAACATCAAAGTTCAGCTCCCAAATCTTGGACCAGCTCTCCAACCTACCCAGATCTTCCCTTAGATCCCTTCTCCCTTCATCTGTGTCTACCCCTGTGCAGATCATTGTGTCATCTGTAAGAGGCAGCTCTTACCCTTGTTACCTTCACCTATGTCATTGATGAGAATATTGAAGAGGACTGGTCATAGTGCCAACCCCTGAGGTATGCCACTGGCCACGTTCCTCACCTCTAAAAACTCCCCATTGACTACCCTCCTGTGCATTCTACCCCTTCCCAGCCAGCTCTCTACCCAGTTCTCCATCTTTTCCTCTAGCCCAAGGTCCCTAATGTTTTTGACCAGCCTTCTGAGGGGGGACTGAGTCAAAGGCCTTGCTGAAGTCAAAGTATATTATATCAATTGTAGCAGGCAGGAAATTAGTGCACACCAGTACCCCCCAAAAGTGCTTCTGCCAGACCACTGGGTCACACACAAAAAGAAAAAAGCAGTGCACATGTCAGCTCAGTACTAAAATAATACATATTTATTGCCACTGGTTGTACAGAGAATGCTGGGCTAAACATCCCTACATATCACCTTCCAAAAGGCTTCCCCAGGAGGCCAATACTATATCTATTGCCTTTTCTTGTCTGCTGCTGGGGTAATCCAGATGAAGAACCTGACCAGATGCATCTGGCAAGGCCTTTTCCTCATGAATCTATTCTGTCTGGGGCCTGCAGTCCCTTCCCTTCTAGGAAGTCCACCAGGTCCTTTCTCAGTAGAAACTCCATGATCTTCCTCACTATAGACATCGAGCTGACTGGCGTGTAGTTCCCTAGCTAATCCCTCTTCCTACTTGTGTATAGCAGAACCACATCCCCTGTCCTCCAGTTCCTAGGGATCTCCCTCCCACCCCCATTGCTCTTCAGTCTCACTATACTCCTTTTAACCTTGCACTTCTCCTGGATGTACTGGAAGAATGCCTTATCCCCTTTCTTCAACCGTGTTGCCAACCAGAATGCTGCTTTGCTTCAGCCTCCCTCACCTTCCTAGTGGTTTCTCTTGTTGCTTCCAGATACATCACCCTGTCTGCTCTCTTTGACTACTCTTATACTTGGAAAATGTCTTCCTTTTGGTTTTTACTGCCACCTTTACATTGGCTGTGAACCACATTGGCCCCTTACTCTTTTTACCCTTGGATACCTTTAGAATGGAGATATCTACTGCTTCTATTATTGCCTTTTCAAATGCTGCCCACTTTTCTACTGTGCCCCTTACCATGCCTATGTCCTTCATGCTATTCTCCGATTTTTCCCTCATTTTGCTGAAGTCCACTTTTTGAAAGTCCTATACCTATATTCCATTTACCCCTTTGCCTATCCCTACCTGGACTTCTAATGCTACTGTCCTGTGGTTGCTGGAACCAAGTGGTTCCAGGACTGCTACGTTCTGCATCCTTTCACTATTGGTGAGCATCAGATCCAGCCGAGCTTTTTCCGTTGTTGGACCCTAAACTAACTGCTTTAGAAATGCCTCCAGGCAGGCATCCACCAGAATATGATTCCTAGTACTAGCAACAACTGAAATGTACAAGTCCATGTCCTGCATGTTGAAATTTCTAATTACTTCCCCTAGACTTGCTGCCCTTTTATGTGTCTATCTCAGTGCTCATGCCCTGTCTCTCTCTTGATCCTGACCTGGTAGCCTGAAGACCAGCCAGATCTGGATTTGTTTCCCCTTCCCTCTTCCTGCTTATGCCCCCAGTGTTTCTAAATTACCTGACCCCATCAGACTGCCTATTTTTATTGATTAAGTCCCTTTCTCAAAGAAAATTGCTAAGTTTACTAAGCTAAGGGGCCCTATTAGTTGAGAGGTGGCTTTCCTTTTTATCAAAAGTTTCTTAAAAATACATCAAACTGCTTTGAAAATATTCCCCATAGACTTCTATGGGGTTTAACCCTGCAGTCTCCCTTGTTAGACATAAAAAATCTGAGCGTGAGACACAGGCTGGCAGATCAGGAAGGTAAGGGATCGGCTGGCCTTCGGTTTGTCCTGATATATCATTTCCTCTTTCCCTTCTGAACTGGACAATCTGAAAAATTTTCATTTATGCATAAAAAACCTATTGCCACACTAAGGTAATGAGTTGTATAGCCCAAAACAGAATCTTAGAAATGTCCTTCCTCCCCTGCCCTTTGCCTGGTCCTTTTTAAATAGGGTGCAGTCTGGTATGGTCATGTCCCAGTCATAGTTTGAGCTTGCCCATGTCTCTGTTACTGTGCCCCCCCCATGACCAGTGGCTGAAGTTCCCATATTTTGTTGCCCAGACTCCTAGCTTTGGCATGCACCATTTTCCAATATTTCCCCAGTCCCCTTTTCCCTTGCACTTGAATTTACTTGATCCTGTTGCGTTCAGCGGATGGAGGCCAGAAAGACCCCCATCCTCCGTTAGTGACATTTTGTGTGTGCCTTGCCACCACCCTCCATCCTAACTAGTTTAAACTAGCTATGTATTGTACCCACCTTTTCTCCCAGAACCCTCCTGCCCTCCTTGTTGAGGTGCAAGCCATCCCTTTTGAACAGCCTCCAACCCCTCCATCTTGGGACCCAGTCCCCAAGGAACTGAACTCCCTTCCCCTTACACCAACTCTTTTGTCATACACTGAACTGGAACATGTGGAAGTGTTCCCTTTGGTTCAGGTATGGCCATGGTAGTACCTTGGAGAAGGCTACTGCTCCTGCTCTCTCCTTCTCTACTTTCCCAGAGCACAGAAGTCTGCCTGCACCTGTTCAATGCTTCACTTTCTCAGATCATTCATGCCCCCCTGCACAATCAGATCTGACCTTTCTACCCCATCTCCCATGGGCTCCACCACCCTGGCAATACGTCTGTACACAGTCACTCCAGGATAACAGCAAGCCTCTTCTTTGCCATCACAGATGAGATCCAGTTCCCTACCAATACACCTTACTATTGAGCCCTTACTATGTGTACCTTCCTCTTGCCCCCTTTGGGGCTTGGCCCTTCCCTCCCTGGTATGCTGTCCAGCAGAACCTGCCTGCTGGGCATGGTAACTCCATAGTCTCTCCTTATGGGAGATTGGGGGACCTCCTGTTGCAACAGGGTAAACCTACTGCTGGTGCATAGCCCTGGTTCCTCAAGCTTGGGGTTCCCTTCCTCCCTTCTTCTATTCCCACCCCCACTACTGTCCATCTGCCTTCTTGAGTCAGAGATGACCTATGAGGTGGTTGTGGTGGAAGTACCCTAAGTGGCCTGGTGTATTTACCTTCTTTAGCTCTCTAGCAGCATACTTCAGCCATTCTGCTTCAAGCTTCATCCTCGTGGCCTGGAACCTCCTACAGTGGCCAAACTCCCAGAGCACTCTGTTGTTCGCTTTTGTCCTACACTCCCCACCATGCCACCAAAGTGTCATTCCTGCATTGTGGTTTATAATGTAGTGTAGTGAGTTTTGTATTCATACTATAAGACTGTCTGAGTTAGGAAGTCTCCTAGATACACATGCATTGCTTTCAAATATAAATACACAACATACGAGTACCATAGATAGTGTCCCCCAAATATGCTTATTCACCTACTTATTTACCCCCTCAGATAGATACTGTACTTGATACCTATTTCTTCCTGAGTTCTCTGCTGTCCTGCAGCCTTCCTGCAGATGTCGTAAAGACATCTTTAGGTCAGACAACCCACTCTTATGATGTGCCACTCAGACTGTGGGATGCAAACGCAAAGGGACAATAGGGTAGGTTCATACAGAAGGCCTCAGCCCTTACTTCTTACTGCCCATCCTCCAGACATTTATGATCCCACCCCAACTACAGGGCAAAACATGGTTCTTTAATATGGCTCTTAAATGTGGGCTACAGTGGCTGGTCTCAGATTTACCCTACAGACAATAATAATGACACCAAACAAGTTTCACCATAGCTTACTCAAGCTATGCTGTCTGAAAATAAAAAAAAAAAAAAAACCTCTTCAAATCCTCTTCTGTGACAAAAACAAGCAGGCTATGCTTTAAGGCAGCTAAGTCACCTGCATGAGTGAATCTCATATAGTAACCCTAACCCAACCTGCAACTAAAAATGCGTCTTAGTCCCACCTCCAGTTACTACATAACTGAGGCCCCAGGCCAGACAATTATTTTGCTGCCCCCAAACTACAAGACAAGACACAAGTCTTTAATATTGCCCTGTGGCAGAAGTACCCTAAGTGACCTGGTGTCTTTAGTTCTCTAGCACCATATTTCAGCCATTGCTACTTCCAGCTCCATCCTCATGGCCCACTCAGCCAGGGTGGTGGAGCCCATGGAGAAGAGGTAGAAAGGTCAGATCTGATTATGCATGGGGGCATAAATGATCTGAGTAAGTGAGGCATAGATCAATCACGAGGGAAGAATGAGACTTGGGCATCATCATCACGGATGACCTGAAATCCTCCAGGTAGACCACTAAAGCAGTAGGTAAGGCTAGATGGATGTTGGGGTGTAATAGTAGGGGTATCACAAGTCATAAGAGGGAGGTAATAATCCTTCTTAGAAAATGGGCTTCTTACTTGCTGCAATCTGATTGGTCAGTACCCTCAAGATAGGGGTACATTAAGTTTCAATAGATGACCAGCAAGTAAGAAGTACCAGCCTATACTGCCCCTTAACCACTCTAGTATCCTAGTACCCACCTCGGCTCCTAATTGGATAAAATGCATCATCTCCATTTGAAATTGGCGCATTTTTGCACTCGCTAGCGAGAGATCCTGCCCCTCACTCTCCCAATTCAGTGCCACCTGCCACATGAACCCAAACAGTAACCTCCAACGGGCTCAGACCTGGCCACATCAAAAAGTATCACAAATGAAAAAGAAATATTTTTAAATGAAAGTCAAGCTGTCCGTCGGATTTACTTTACATCACCGCAGTCACCAACGGTTATTCAAAACTGCAGCGCAGCCACTACATAAAGCTGGCTCTTCCGCATTTCCCAACAGAAAAACGCTTCCATTGTAAAATAAACAAAATCTGACAGTAGGGAACTCGGTATCTCCACAATGCAGCCACCCCTTTCTCAGTGTCCTATCACTAATCCTCCGTCTGCTGTTTAACTCACGTTCCAGCTCTAGGCAGCTGATTTCGGGCGCCCACTACCATCGCACTGCTGACTGACTGCCATTACCCCATACACATATTTATCTATGTGCAGCAGGGTATTCTTTTCCTCTCCGCCTCGCCGTCTTGCTAGCTTCCTCTTTACTCAGCAAGCAGTCCCGGTATCGCAACCACGTAAAACTGCACACCAGCAGAGCCCCGTCACAAACTGCAGACCAACCCCCCCCAACGGACTCTCCAATAGGACAAAAATCCATACTGGAGGAGGAACTACTTTACTAAAAAATGACTACAAAACTTTTGTTAAACAATTTTTTAGCTTCTTTTTTAATTAAACTTTTTTTTCTTTTGCAGTGCCCATTTTCTAAATGCAATAATGCCCTCCAGGGTGGGCGGTATGGGCAATACCGGACCGGCCAAGGGCTATAAGGCCCTCCGCCTGCGGCGTCGGGCCTCATCACGCCCCTGGCCGGTCCGGTATTGCCCACTTACCCACCCTGTCGGGCATTATTGCTTACTTAGAAGACACTGGTTAGGCCCCATCTGGTGTACTGTGTGCAGTACTGGAGGCTGCATCTGCACAAGGACATTAACAAAATGGAGGCAGTCCAGAGAAGGGCAAACAAAATGGTGCAGGGACTGCATTATAAAATATATGAGCACAGATTAATGGAGCTCAATATGTATACCCTAGAGCAAAGGAGGGAGAGAGGTGATATGATTGAAACATTCAAACATCTTAAGGGCAGTAACAAGGTAAAAGAGCCTAACGTATCAATATAAGAAAAATAGCAGGATGGGCCAGCCTGGTGGCACTGAAGTTTGAGGTGCTAGATGCCACACCTTGTGCCACACTGGCAACCCGGGTTCGGACACAAGCCTAGGCCACCAGGGTTTGGCAGGGGAGGAATAGGATCAAGCATCCATAGGGCTGCTCTCCTATCCCGGGGAGGGATCCAGGGAACCATCACTCTGTGGTGGCCCCTGGTGATGACAGGAGGGTACTACCAGAGCAATGGCAGCAAGGGGGTGGAGTGTGGCAGACATTGGCATGTAATGCCCAGACGACATTGCATGCCCGCACTCCACAAGGGGCTAAAACCAGGTGGAAAATGGTGGAGCATTGATCTGGTGGTTGATGGCCATGCCAATGCCCCCTCGGTTCTTGGGAGGATCCTGCCACAGAGTAGTGTGAGTGATAATGGTTGGCTCTGTGGGGGTGCCAGACCGGGCCCAGGGGGTGTAAGTGCTGGTGGCCGGAGATCACAAAGATCCACTCTGTGAAGGAGGATAAATACAGTTGTTAAAAAAAAAAAGAAAAATAGCAGGGCAAGAGGACACAGCATGAAATTAGAGGGAGGCCGATTAAGGGGTAATGTGAGGAAGTTCTTTTTCACAGAAAGGGTGGTGGATGCATTGAACAGCCTACCTCATGAAGTGGTGGATATGAATATGGTGCAGGGCTTCAGACAGGCATGGGATAGGCATAAGAGAGCAATACAGATGAATATGAATAAATAGACCATTGACAGAGTAAAGGCCTACTATGGCACATTTATAAGGTAGAAAAAATGGGCAGACTGGATGGGCCTTGTGGTCCTTATCTGCCGTCAATTTCTATGTTTCTATGTTTCTATGTAAATATGAGCTACTGTGACTGGTCTCAAATTTACGCTATGGACAACAATAAAGACACAAATTCAAACACATTGTACCACAACTTATGCCACCTATGCTGTCCCAAATAAAAAGCTGCTTCAAGACCTGTTTGCAGACTATCACAGGCTCAGCACAGAGGATGTATATGTGGAGGCAGTTACCCAAGTAATATCAGTGGCACCAAGCAGCACAGTGCCAGCAATCCATCCAGACCACTGAAATATAAATAGGACATCATCAGCGCCCAGTACGGTTCAAACTGGATCCTGGTTCATAGGTCAATGTGATACCAGCTACATTTTAAGAACAGTTAACACTCTCAAAGCTACTAATTCCCACTACTCAGAATCTGTATAGTCATGGAGGGGAGACACTAAATGTACAAGGAATGTTTACAACAGCATTCAAATGCATAAATGATGAACAGTATCTAAAATTCTATATAGCAAACGCAGAGGCACCTCCAGTACTGGGTCTGTGAGCTTGCCTGGATGTAGAACTGACCAAGCTGGTGCTAGAGATAGAGTACAGTACAGCTTTAGCCCTGCCAATGACAACCAAAGCTGAGTAATTACTAACAGAGTATACAGATGTCTTTCATGGGCTAGGCTAGTTCCCAGGGGAGCATAAAAAATTACAGTGGATACTGCACTATTGTAAACCCAATAGTCTATGCACCGCACAGGGTTCCAGCTGACTGACTGACCACTTATTTGAAGAAATCTCAAGAATAGAATTTACAGGTCATCATCAAGGCGCTTGAACCTTCAACGTGGATGATCTCCATGGTAGTCACGGAGAATCCCCACATGGGGAGTTACGGCTATGCCTGGATACATGTGATCTTAACAAGGCTATTAAATAAGAGCCTAATTAGATGCCTACATCAGATGATATTACTAGCAAGTTAATAGTGGCAATGTTTTTCAGTGCACTGTATGCTAGATGTGGGTATTTGCAGATAAAATTGGATGAGGATAGTTCAGTGCTCACTACCTTCAAATACTCCACAAGGAATATAGAGATTTACTCATTTGCCTTTCACAGTCCACTCAGCCCAAGAAGAATTTCAAAAGAAATTTGATGAAATGTGTGCAGGACTTTCAGGCGTAATACCTACCATGAATGATATTTTGATGTATGGTCCCAACGTCGAAGAGCACAATACGCATCTGCAAGACTTACTTCAGTGATTCTGAGAAAAAGGTGTTCAGCTAAATTTAGAGAAATGCCTTTTTTAAATTTAGTATGTTTTTTGGGTGCCAGTCCTCTGAGAGCTCAGCCCCCGACTCCTCCAACCTCTGTCCACCCCTAGACTTACTCTGAGTGGCGATCCATCCAGGCTTGCCCCATCTGAGCAGGGCCATTGGGCAGGCACTGCTCCCACAGAAGACTGTACAAGGTCTTTGGTGGAAAAATCATCAGGAGGTCTCCTTGACATCCCCCAGGCAGGGCCATGGGGTGGGGCTGCACCGATGGAGACTCTTGCTTAGTCACTGGCCAAGCATCACAGAGAGTGGCGTGTGGGCTGCAGAGATGGGGTGTCATGAATAGAGCTGGCAGCAGGTTTTTTCCAATAATGGGCTCCCCAGGAGGCATGGCGTTCAATGTGTGAATGTTCAGCGCACCTGCCTGACAGTTCAGCTCTGGCAGCAGTATTATCCCCGGCCACATCTGGGTCAATCATGAGGAGGAAGAGAGCAGTCCCAAGGATGCTCAGTCCTCCTCCCCAGGCTAACTCTCTGATGCCCTGAGTCTGGTCTAGAACTTAGGTCAGCGGTGTCACAGATGGAAATCCAGCCTCTGTGCCAGTGGGCTGAAAGAAATGCATTTTTGTTGTAACTGAAGTCCAATAGTTCAGTCATGAGCTTTCATCTAAGGGTATCAAGCTGGATCCAGCCAATGTTTCTGCAGTTGTCGAAATGTGAACCCCAGAAACCCATTCAGAGCTTGAAACTATATTAGGAATGGCGGATTACCTAACTAAGTTCATGCCACACCTTGCGGAGGTGTTGTCATCTCTAAGAGATCAGTAAAAATAACTCTTAATTTCAGAGGGATACACCAAACAACACAATACAGGTTTTATTTTTTTTTACAAAAAATAAGCATCTGATTGCTGGCAGAAGCAGTCTGGTGTACTACAATGTTAAGAAAGAGGCAACAGTGCAGGTAAATGCTTGCAAAGGAGGTTTTGGTGCAGTTTTGTTACAATAGCTTATCCATCTATGTCTCTTACACCCAAGGGGGTGAACCATACAAAGATTGAAAATGAAATGTATGCTACTGCATTTTCTGTGACATTTTCACCAATATGTTTATGGCAGACTATGAGCCACTGGAGGTTATAATGAAAAAAAAGCACTTGCTGCAGCACCACTCAAGCTGCATAGAATTATGTTGTGGCTGCAAAAATATGACACTGCAGTAAAGTATAAGTCAGGAAAGGAAACACCTTTCACTGATACTATGAACTGGACTTTTTTGACAGTAGAGGACAATGTGGGAGCAGAATTTGAGGCTTAGATCTACTTAGTTATGTCATAATTACCTATACTGGACTGTAAACTGACATAATTCTTAGTTGGTGAAGTTGTCAAGAACCATCATTATGGGTTGGACAAATGAAAAACTGTTGTGTTCACCAGACCTGACAGAGTTTTGAACGTCCTAAGATGGGCTAACAGTTATGGACAAACTGAAGAGGTCTTGTCAGACAATGGGACACAGTTTGTCATCTTTCCCACTATGGTTCAAGATTTCTGAGCTTTCTTCTAGATATTTTGTTTCTGAGCATTTTTATTTGAGATGTTTTATTTTATGTTTTTTTCTACAAATGATTTTTTGCCCCTTTTCCTCCCTCCCTTTATCGAATTGACTGTTTATTATTTGCAAGAGGATACAATATTTTAGTTTTGTAAAATGTGTGTATATATCATTTTCTTAGAATATCCTGTTAAATATATTTCATATGGACTTTTCATTGGGCTATTTAATTAACTGTTATAGTACCTAGGGTTTTTTGGTACCCCCCCTTTATTAGTCATGGGGGTTATCTTTCTGATGGTTGCAAATTAAATTAGTTTAATTTTCTGAACTGTTGCCCCCGAGTTTTCTTTGCTGTGGCTTTTTGTAAGAAGATACACACAATACACTCATTTATGTGTACATTACTTAGAACAGCCTGCAAATTATTTTTTTTATTTTAGGATGAATTTTCCCGAAGACTATTCAAGTGAAACTGGTACTTTAGTATCTCAGTCCTTAATACTATAACTAACAACTGCAAGGGGTTCTGCTCCGTTTTCTTCATTCTCAGCATGTACAGTACCTGCATATTTCCTGCTTTGCTTTTAGTCGTGGGATTCCTATGTCAACCTTGAATTAAATCTATATTGTATTTCACATGGACTACACTGGAAACAATGAAAATATCTAAATGCCATGAATATGCAAATTCTGTCATCTGTTTATGTTGCTTGCACGCATGTGCAAGAAACATAGTGCCATCATCGGAGATTTCGGAGGTGTGTCACCTCCTCCTCCAATTCAGTCAGTGTGCTGGCAGGCGCGGCCCCTGTAAGGCAATGCATTTTGGAGCTGTCTATGACACGCTCCAAAATGCAGTGGCATGCAGTTGAAAGGGGGAGCTACGCTTGAGTGAGCACTGATAAGATATCGGCTGCTCATGCGCAGCTCCCCCCCCCACACACACACGCAGCCATGCACGCCCCCTCACGCACTGTAACGGCAGGGGTGCCCAATCTCCGTGCGGCTGAGCTGCGTCCCCATCCCCAGTAGCAGGTGCCACGCAGAGCCGACCCCATGTGGCAAACAGTCCTACAACGGGGTGCCCAATCCCATCGGCCGAATGCCCCCATCCTTGTGCTACACTGGGAGCTCACCCCAGCGTGGCAAATGGTCCTCGACGTCTTTTTTTTTTCCTGAAAAGCGAAAGCGGTCCCGCGCGGCGTCTCTGACCCCCCTCCAAAACCGCACCACCACTGTGCACCAGCCTCCCACTCCCCACCCCATACTTACCTCAGACTCTGGCGTGGCGATCTTCGGTGGACGGGGAACACGTCTGCACTCTTCAAAGCCGACCATGAACTGAGAAATGCCGGTAGCTGTATAATGGGCTAGAAAGGGGTTTCAACTTTGTTGCATATCTCAGGCATTTTGGAATTTTCACAAATTTTCAACATGGGTTTTGGGACCCTTCTCATGAATGATGTCACTGCCATGGCATTATTCAGGCCCGAAGAAGTGATTTCGTGCAGTGACTGCGCGGTGACCACAAATCACCCCTCAGGCCTGAATACTGCCATGACAGTGACATCATTCATGAAAGAGATAACATGTTAAATTGGTGCATAAAACAAAATGACTGTTTTCTGGCGTCGTTGTGCAGTTCCTCGCATGCTACGTGGTTCACAATTTTCAATATTTTCACTCCAGATTTTCAACATTGCCATTTTACCATACCTTCTTATGATCAGTACAGCTGTCATTTTTCACATCCTGCCCAAAATGTGTTTCCACCCATGTAGCGCACAATGGCGCAGTCGGTATGCGAAATCAATGTATGGGACACATTAAGAAAATCACAGTGTCACTGTTCATTAGCAGAGGTCTTAAAATGGCTATGTTGAAAATTTGGTGAAAAAATTCCTAAAAATGACTGTTTTACGAGTGTACGTTGCACAGTTCCCACGCATGCTCGTAGGTTTGTGAATTTTCAATATTTCCACTACAGATTTTCAACATTGCCATTTTACCACACCTCCTTATGAGCAGTACAGCTGTCATTTTTCACATCCTGCCCAAAACGTGTTTCCGCCCATGCAGCGCACAATGGCACAGTCGGTGCAAACTCAATGTATGGGACACATTAACAAAATCACAGTGACACTGTTCATGAGCAGAGGTCTTAAAATGGCTATGTTGAAAATTTGGTGAAAAAATTCCTAAAAATGACTGTTTTACGAGCGTGCGTTGAGCAGTTACTACGCACTCTCGTAAGTTCGCAAATTTTCAATATTTGCACTCCAATGACTTCCAAATACCTAAACAGCACATAGAAGAAAGCAACATTCGGCATTGACAAATGCTTGTTTTAATACACATCTCTGTTTCTGTCAATGTTTGTGTGTTGAATTTTTGCACTCTCCTTGAAACTGATTTTCACATAATTTGTCTGTTAACATGTGCAACTGATTAATAGGAACTAGTATAAATATGTGTATTTGCAAGATAGCTGAGTAGGCAGTAGGGGGTTAAGGCTCTGAGCTGCAGATCTAGAGACCTGGGTTTGAATCCCATAGCCACCTAGGTGCATACTGTGTGATCCTGAGTAAGTCACTTAACTTCCTTGTGCTCCCAGGTTGCATCTGGAAACAAGCTTCAGCTTAGCATACTACCCCTAGTTAAACAATGTTCCCTTTCCCTTTCCCTAGTCATGCCTCCCGAGGAAGCCTCCTATTGAGACAATACGTAGGAGCAGCTGGTTGGTATTCCGTAGGCACATATGTAATTTGCACTTTAAAATAAATAGGCCCAGAACACAGGTGCATGTGCTGTTTTTTTAATTTTTCTATCAATGGTCCACAGTATGACTCACAGGTGTTTACAGTACAGTTTGCAGACAACCATGGTTTTAGTCATACAACATCCAGTCCTCGCTATCTGCAGTTAAATGGACATATAAAAAGGACAGTGCAGGCAGTAAAACATGTGCTAGCAAAAAGAAAGCCAAGTGGGGGAGATCCTCATCTTATAATACTGGAGTACAGAAATATACTGACTGATGGCTGAGCTTACATGCTTAACTATTAATGAGTCAGTGTTTGTGATCAGTATTACCATCTACAGGTCTATCATTAATGCCACAAGTCATTAACCCAGCTGTAGCCGAGACTAAACTTAGGAATGACAATCATGTCTGATGAAATACTACAACTGAAATGCTAACGCCTTGTCATGTCTTCAAGAGGGAGACAGAGTGCAAATGCGGAGGCCAAGCAACCAGTGACATCTAGCTACAGTTATAGCAGTGGGGTGTACAGACAAAATCACCATCCTTTGCTGAAATCACAGGAAGAACAAATGAACCCTACAGTTGCTGATTCAGCCAAGATGACTTTCACAATGCCAAAAGCTGATCACTGTAAGATTTTACATCTTCTTCTGCTCTGCATATTATGTTGTCTCAACCTACAGAGAAATCTAAGGATATGAGTAAGTTTTATGTCATCTGGGCAGGGTGACTTGTGAAGACAGCAAAGAGAATGGATCTTTGAACAATAGATTGTTTCATCTAAAGGTTATAGAGCAAGTTGTGTAATGTATGGGTTGAATTTTTTTAGCGAACAGACATCCAGCAGCAGGAATAGGGTTTTGCAAAATATTACTTTACACAGGGCCCTGCATGCAGCCAGACAGACTGTGCTACTGGCACAGGGCCCAAAGGGCTTTGTGCATCCTGGCATGAAGGTGGTTGGTGATGCAGAGCTTGAAATATGTCAGATATTTTGTCTGTTCTGTTGAATATATGAAGATGATAATAAATATAATCAGTTGGATGGATCTGTGATTGATGAGTGGTCAATCCTACTTAAAAGAGCATTACAAGGTAAGCCTATCCTCCTCAGAGGCCAATTCTAGTGGGTTTAGCTTCAGTCACTGCAAGCCTCCTCATTCTCCTAATCATCTGGAGTCTACTCCATTGTGCTTATCTTTAGTCAATGCAAGTCTCTTTAGTATCCTCAGGGTCTACTCCACTGTGCCTGCATTTAGCCACTGTAAACTTCATCCTTCTCCTCAGGGGCCTACTCCTCTGTGCCTACATTCAGTCACTACAAGAATTATTCTTGCATGCCAGACAGGCATGATAGTTTGAAACATTGGCAGCCTGCCATGTGGGTTGCTGAACCTTCTATTCTGCCAGCAATAATAAATATACCAGACAGAAATTATGAGACAGTGACATCCATTGGCTTCTGTATGTACCTACATCATCCTGTCACCAAATTTATGCACCACCCAAACCTCACCTCACTTTCACTACAGTTCCAATGAAAGCTAGTGGCATTGATAGTGCACTGTAAGAATTTGTAAAACTATTTACACTAAAACATTCTTTTTAACCACAGCTCACATCCAAGCATGCTTTTTAAAACCAAGTTCACTTCCATCTCACTTTCAATCACACCTAGGAACATTCTAGCCAGACTATCAAAACATAATGCATTAAATCAAGCAATGTCTCCTTTCTTTGTCTAATGTTCTTCACAGCACAATGGAGACAAATCCAACTCTTTCTCCTAACAGGCTAGGACTGTACGCTGCCACATAGTTACATCCCTGTACTTCCTGCAGCAATGTATCCGTGTGATCAGCCTTTCACACACCATGTGACCTGCTCAACATTTGGGAATAGAGCTGACTTCACCTGTGAAACACCTCACATAGTTTCTCAAAGTGCACGTCACACTGAATTTGAAGTGGGGTCACATCACAGGGTCTTTGCAAACTTCGTGCCTGTGCTACATCTTTGCCACTGAAGGAAAACTTTGCAATATCAGTAGAAATTTCCCATGATACATGTAGTAATAATCCAGCAGAAATCAGTAACATGTATGTGATATGGCTGAACCTTTGCACCATTTTCAGGCTTAGTCAGGATATTAAACCTATACATCAAGAATGCAAGTGAACAATAACAGGCAGAAGCATTCTAAACTGGAATGTGTGATGATTTATGAAACACCTTCATAGCTGGAATCTGCACAAAGGAAAGACTGACTAATCGAAAAGAAAAGTTATAGAGTTAATTTGTACAGGTTTGAAAAGAGCAGCAGGACAAATAGGGAGTAGAAAGAAGGGAGAAAGGTTACATGGGCTCTGCAGTAGAAAACTCCAGCTGTTGATTGAGGGCATGTGGATTTGCTTGGACTGAGTACATGCAGACCCTATGAGGATTAGCTTAGGGCTCTGAGCATGTACTTGCTGGAGGCCAGAAAGGAGAAGGGGGACATGATAGAGGCCTTCAAGTTCCTGAAAGGAATAAACAATGTAATCTGCAAGGAAACTATTTAGCAGGAATGGTAGCTTGAAAATAAGGGGGATATGAACATAAGCTGGTTGAGAGGAGATCCAGGAGGGATGCAAGAAAGTTTTATTTTACAGAGAGAGTGGTTAAACTGTGGAACAGCCTGCCGGCAGAGGTGGTGGGCGCAAAAACCATTAATGGTTCAAGCATAGCTGGGACAGAGTAAAGAGCTTACTTAGAGTGGTAGCAGTGAGGCAAGGAGTGAAGTGGGAGATGAGAGTGAAAAGCCCATCTGGAAAATAGGTCAGTGGAAAAGTAGGGTAAAACTAGGGAGACTGGCTGGACCAATGGTCCTTTTTTTCTGATACTGTCTAAGTTTCTGTGTTTCTATGTCAGATATGGGTTATTGGTATCTGAAACCTTGAGGTGAGGAGGGGGTCAGTTAAAATGCAAATTCAGAAAACTGATAAAATGAGTTTGGTAGTCTCAGCACAATTGGTACTGACATCACAACACCACTGTAAATTTGTTACAAGACAAAACAATTATATATATATATATATATATATATATATATATCATCTGTTATACAAAAATATCCCAACATGCCATACACTGGGAAAACATACAGTAACATCAGAAACAAAGTATGCAATTACATTATATAAGAGCAGTTAATTTTTTTATCATGTCAGACTTTTTCACCCCCGGATGGCCCCCATCTAACCGACTCCCCAAGCCCCATCACCCGGAATTACCTGGGCTTACCATTTTGCCTGGCCTGGGTGCAGCACCAGCGAGGAGTCGGTTCTCATTCTGCTGCTGGCATTTTCGGCCTCTGTTTTCTTCCGGGGGCCTCAGGAAAATGGCGCATGCATGTGGAGGCACGCATGCACCTTCAGCCCCGGTAATGACCCCCTTCCACCCACCCCATTGGCCTAACACTGGGCACCCTGTGGCCTACATTGACTCCTGGCCTCCACCAGGGTGCAAAGATTGCCATGGGATGCCGCATCCCCCAACCCCGAAGAAGAGAGCTGCCTGCCAGCAGTTCCATCCAGCTCCGCCCTCCCCCCGTGCTGACCTCCGATGACCCGGGCTCGTTCTGGAGCCTGGGTCGCTGGCGTGGGTCGAGGTAAGGGGCCAGTGCCTCAGCCCTGTACACCACCGGGCTGGCATAAGAGCAGTTAATAAAAGGACAGAGAGAGAGAGAGAGAGAGAGAAATTGGATAGAGCAATACTCTGAGTGCTTCAAACTACTGTATTATAGAGGCCCTGCACATACTAGTGAACTGCAAATGGTTTAATTTCCTTAAACTGTTTTAAGCCTTTCAAACATGGTTTGCGGCCACACTGCAACACACTTAAAACCATGTTACAAGCATGTTCTAAAACCATGCTAAAACCTTGCTAGAGAGGTAGTCTTTAGCATGGTTTTAGATAAATATGGTTATCTTAATCCGTGTTAACAGCAGTGTGGATATGTTCTGTGCTGTAACATTGGTTAAAGCAATTGTGTTTAAACATAACTGAGGATTTTCACCTTCACTATAGAAATAAAAATACATTACACACAGTGCTGTGCTCCAAATGCACTCCCAATTCTAATGATATATATTCCACGCCGATTCCATCAGACATTGCAACACCCACAATGCTTTGCCCTGCTGCCACAGTCATGCTTGGAAGCTCACTTGGGCAAGCAGGTTTGTCAGAGTGCAGTGTGGACACTCTGACAATCATGCTAGGAACTGGTTAAAAATGTTTTTTAAAACGTTTTTAAACTTACTGTATAGTATGTACACAGCCAGAGAGTGACTAAGAAAATAAATAAATCAGAAATATTTGGCAGTACTACTGTTAGTAAACAAAGCATTATTAAGTACTGTAATCATTGAACAGAAAAGTCAGACAAAACTGATTGGGACCTCAGGACACATAAGCAAGTGTGACAACTGTGAGCCGGGTCAGTGGTGAAGAAGGCTGAGGTGCCTTGGGCGCCTTACCTTTTTCCACATCGGCGACCGGGATTCGGGAATGGACTTGGGTCATGGGGGGGGGGCACGGCCAGGAGAGGAGATCAAGCATCTGGAGGACTGCTCTCCTCCTCTGGGGGGGGGGCTGCTGTTCCTGGTGCTTGTCTGCCCTACAGCAGGGGCTGGGAGGCAGGCATCTGAGGACTGCAACTTGGGGAAGGAGGGATTGCAGCCATCAGTGTCTCACTCAGAGGAGCATGCATGGACACACATCCAGATGGCATTGCACATCTGTTCCTCCAAGGAAGGAAAAGTGGAAAATGGCAGAGTGCAGCATGGGATGACACTGACCCCTTGCAGGCTATGCACTGGCTACAGGGCCCTCTCCTTATTGGTCGTAAGGTGCCCACTTTTGACCCTGCCAATAGGGGCAAGCCGTGGAGGAAGCACTGGAATGAAGGTAAATCTCTGGATGCCAGGTGACAGGGCTGGGGTCAGTGGAAGGAGCTGCCTGTACCATGGCAGGGGAGGTAACTACTGCAAACCTGTGACAGCTGTGCACATTGGAAAGTCTTTTGCACACTGTCTCACTGCCACCAGTGGGACCTTTAAGAGCAGGCATAACAGGCTTTTCTCTCTGGCCTGTTATTCATATGCTTTCTTCTTGTTCAGCCACCTGCAGTAAGTAATGACTCACCTTTGTTGAGGCTACACTATCCCACAAATGGTCTTCCCTCGATGTACCAGACTAGAACAGGAAGTGGTGTCTCTAGAAATAATTATCACAGTGTTCAGTATGAATCTAAGTCCATAAGTAAGGTATCATGGGAAATAATATCTATTCATAGAATATTAACAGAGGTTTGTCCAGCATACTATATAGTTTTTTTCAGATCTCCTGTTCATGCTCATGAAGTAAAAGGCAAGAGGCTCAGATCATAGTTCTCACTTTGTTTCTGTGTGTCTTCACTCTAGAACATCACAGTCTTCATTTTAAGCAGAGCCTGTGAAAATATCCAGAGATCCACTCATTTCAAGGATCTAGCCAGCATGCCGTATGGCCAAGTTTCCTGTCGATCCTCCTAGCTTAAGCCCCTACTTTGTTATCTCTGTTCTGAAGTCTGATTGTAACATCTTTGGACCAGGGGAGAAGTACTGGGGCAGTATTTGTGGATTTCAGTAAAGCATTTGATCTGGTTCAGCACAAAAGGCTGCTGGAAAGGCTTTGGCAGGTAGGAGTACAAAAGAGAACTTTGAAGTGGTTTGCTTCATATTTGGATGACCGTAAACAATGTGTTGTTAATGAAACAATAGTATCGAGCCTTGGGGAAATAAACCGGGGGGTTCCTCAGGGATCAATTTTAGGTCCATTAATGTGTAACGTAAATGTTAACAACCTGGTGCAAAATATTAAAACAGGGAAATTAGATTGTACGCAGACGACACAGTCTTATTGGTTTTGGCCGAAAACATAAAGGAACTAGAGCAGAAAATGCAAAGAGATCTGATCCAGTTGGAAAGGTGGATGGGCGACTCTGGACTACTTTTAAATGTAAAAAAAAAAACAGCGTATGATGTTTCATGTGGGACATGTTAAGAGTGGCCCACAGCTGCAGATCCAATTAACTAATGGTAGCAAAGTGAAGGAAGTAAAGGGGTACAGATATTTTGGTGTGCAAATGGACTCACATATGATGTTTAAAGACCACATTGACATTCAGGTCGAAAAGGTAAACCAAAAGCTGGGAGCTCTTAGGAGGGTAGCAGGAGTCTTTACTAGAGAAGTCAGAGAAAAATTGGTTAAACAAACAATAATACCGGTACTAGAATATGGAGCATCCATATATATGCATTCTACTCAAAAATTATTAAAAGAAGTAAACCAAGCATACTACAGATTGGGTAAATTTATCACTAAAAAAATAACAGAACTCATCATTGTGAAATATATAAACAATTACACTGGCTAAACCCTGCTGCCCAAAGAAGCTATCTCTGGTTAACTATCTGTCATAAAATTATATTTGCTAAAAGTAAACATCCTTTAGCAAAATTTGTCATACTTCAGCAATCAAATAACCTGAAACATCAAACAAGAAATGTTAATACAAGAACTCCTATGTTAAAATATCACAACAAAACTGGAGAGTCGAAGTTGTAAAATAAAATAGCTGATTACTGGAATAACCTGCCAAAAAAAATTAAAGAATATAAATAATCTGTCCACTTTTAAAACAACTTTGGCTGAATACTTACAGACTGGATGCACATGCTATGTATGATGTTGTTGTGAAACACAAGTACTATGATGTTAGACTCTGAGGCTCGGATATTCAAACTGCGCCAGGCTGTGGCACAAGCCTGGGTGCAGCTCAACTTGGCTGCACAGGGGTGTGGCCTGTGCGATATTCAATGGAGCCGCGCTATGGCTCAGCAGCTTTGAATATCGCACCCTGGCCACCCCCACTGTGCATGGCGCAGTGGCACTGCACCAGCACAAGTGGCCAGAGTGGAGCATGGAGATGCGCTAGCGTAAGTGCCATTGTGCCATTCACAGCACCTGCGATATTCAAAAGGGGACATGCAAATGGGGCCATAATTTATGCAAGACGCACATGGGGCCATTTGCATGTCATTATGGCCCCATTCGCATCCCATTAGCATGCAGGTGTGCCGATCCCTGACAACATACGCCTGGTGCCCTGTCAGGCAGCAGCCATCGGGGACCGACACCCCCTGCAGCCCGATCATGGGCATTTGTCTAAAAAAAGACTTCCTCGTCCAATAGCCCTGGTGGTCCAGTGGACCGCTATGTGCCCGATCGCAGGCATGTGTTATAATAATAAAGACTTCCTCATCCAACAGCCCTGGTGGTCTAGTGGACCGCTATGTGCCCCATCTCGGGCATGTGTTATAATAAAAAAGACTTCCTCGTCCAATAGCCCTGGTGGTCCAGTGGACCGATTGCTGCCCGATCGTGGGCATCTGTTTAAATAACCCCCCCGGCCAATATCCCTGGTGGTCCAGTGGACCACACTGCCCGATCGCGTGGCATCTGTAAAACATAAAACGCCCCTATTACCCTGGTGGTCTAGGGTACCCCTCCCCACCCGCCCACTGAGCCCACCACCCGCTTCGGTCAGCCGGTGGGTGGCAGCACCCTACCCGCCTGCCACCCGCCGCCTGCTGACTGACATTGTATGCACGCCCATTGGTTCACAGCGTGAGCCAATGGGCGTGCAGCCCATACCGTACTATACATTCCAGATATTTGAATGAATCATTCAATCTATCTCTAACTATCCATAAAGGAACTGTGATAGTCTCCTCTTTAAATCTTCTGAGGATTCTTCATTACTGTAGTTCAGAACTTGATCATTTAATATTACTTTTAATTTGGCTGAGACAATCACAGAAGATTTCTGATTATGCTCCCACAGCAATTTTTCTGAGTGAATCATACTAGTGCCTTTCTGTTATAAGTTCTATGGGGCATTCATTCTATATCATAATGTTAGCTCCCTGAAGCACAACACATTTTTTTCATCAACTACAGTCACCTGCAATTTCTTATCCCTGCTTTTCAAAACATTGGCTGTAAGAGTTTGTGGGGTTGCCTTTGATCTGTCCTCTGTACTCTTTCAAGTTGTAGCATGCTTTCTTTCGTCTCTTTCATTTGTACCCCAAAATGCATCAGATATACTTTACATAGCTATGTGGAGCAGTGAAGACTTGTCCCATACATCACGGATACCTATTACTCGAATAGTTATAATCAAGTTCTACACTCTGAGTCCAGCACTTTTTCTGTAACTCATCAAGCTTTTGCTCATTTTTCCTTAATTGGTTTGCACAGGGAGTTATCTAGAAATACTGCATTCAGGGTGTTGGTGATCTTAATAAACCTGTCCCTTTAAGTAAACTGTAGTTAGTTTTTTGTGTCCAGTGTGTTTTCCAATACCAGTTTGTTTTTCAATGTCCCCAATTTCTGCAATGCAATTGATCACTGTTGCTGCAGCTTTCAAAGCAGCTTGTCGTGAAATAGGGCTTCTCTGATGCATTGCTTCCTCTGGCTTGGTCAGATACAGGTTGCTCCAGATATCATCACTGACCCTCCTCTTTTGCTCCCACCCTGTTTATTATTTAACATTTTTTTCCTTTTGCTATAATACTGTGATTGTCTGATAAAATTCTCACCTCTTCTGTTCCAGAAGGAGATATGCTCTTAACTTTACTCCACTGTTCTTCAGGAGATGGTAACATTTTTATTTTATTGGCCCATCCTACTGGCTGACTGCCTATTTGCCTTTACCAGCCATTTCATATGAAGTGGTTTGAACCACAGGGAGGAAAGGTGAAATGGGCAAAAGAAGTAGCAGCTTAACAGAAGTTGGTAGAGGTAATTTTATAAGCTCCTCAAATTCCACTTGTTCTGTTTCCTCAGCAGCTCTCCCTGCTCATGTTTCTTTCTGGGCTTGAAAGTTATGTTTAGTTTGTGTTAATTTAAATGCAGTTTTTATTTTACCCTCTACACTTTTTTGCTGGCTTACCTCTCTGGAGCGATCTGGAGTTGTCTCCTTGTGGGCATAGCCATAATCACCAAGCTGCTTGCAGTTTTGGTTTGGGGTGTTTTACTTGACCTTGAGCCTCTTTTACTGCCTGCAAATTGAATGTCTGGGCAAAACCATTGTAGTGTTAGGGGTTTGTATTAACCCTTCAATGGACAGATTCAGCTACTTCTCAACAAGCAACTCTACTCCCAAATTGCTTTCAGTGTGCTTTAGTCTTTTTTTCACTTTATCTTTTTATTCAGAGATTTTCAGTAATACAAACAATCTTCCTGATGCAAGCAAAATGGCTTATATATATATAAAGCACAGCAAGCATGACCAATAACAGAATCTTACAAACAATAAATTTGTATTTTCATTATCTGGTTTGATGAATATCTATCAGTTATATCTATCTCTCTCAGGTAAGTGACCATAACTATCAATAAAACAAGCTTTATGCCATGATAAGAGAGTTATTAAATGTAGATCTGCATAGGGTATATAACTTAAAGTATACAGGGCCATATTCACAAAAGGCAACTCAGGATGCAAGGCAACTTGCATCAGGAAAAATGGTGGCAGGAGCACTTGTGTCCTGAGTTGCATCCTGGTGGGATTCACAAAGGCAGCCTGCGACATGCTGCAGGCTGCCTGCACCCAACTGCACCAATGCACCATAAACCCCCTTGCGACATGGCGTAAGGGGGTTTATGGCAGCATTTGCACCCTATTCAGGTAGAGTGGCTGCTATGTCCACAAATTGGGATTCAGAGACAACCACCAGTGAACATCTGCCAAAGACCATTTACGCCAACAAAAAGCTGTTCTAAGTGGTCTTTGCTGTTTACTGGAGGTTGTCACTGTGCCCCAGTTCCACATTCCTTGTGGGTTACAGCCCCCCATAGACTTGAGGTCCAAGGCATGACACACACTGTGCCAAGATGGATGTGTGGAACACCCCCAATGCCCAGACCCCCGCACACACACATATTGAGAGCCCCCATGCCCTGGGGCAAGATCCCACCCTTCACTCCCAACACTCCCTGGTAGTCTAGTGGCCCCCCACCCCCACCCAACAGTGCAAGCCTCCACACACCCCCAATACCCTGCCAGCGACTGGCATAGCCCTCCACTCACAACCATGGCCAGCCGCCAACTCACCCACCGTGTGTGTATGTGTGTGTGTTGGAGGGGCTGGCACCACTGGGAGGGGGGTGAGGAACCACTGGGCCACCAGGGCAGTTAAGGGTGTTGTTATATGGAGGGTATCCATGTCAAGGGAGCTTGGGGCTGGGGCCCACACCTTATGGGGATCAGAGGTGGGCATGGGGGTGCCATGGCTCCCCTCAGCTGGCACATCTGCCACCTACCCTGTCCTGCCACCTGTGGCATACCTGGGAGCTGTGCCCTACCTTGTGCAGCTACCACAAGTCACAGGATGCAGACCCCTTGACCCGCTCAGATACTAAATTGGGTGCAAGGTCCAGGTCACAGGGATGGACGGCGCATGCTGCCATTGTTGCAGACCTTTGTGAATCTGGCCCACGATGTTTACTTGCTGATCGAGGTTTGAGGAAGTACTAACATCAATTTCTGCTGAAGAGATTTACAATTGTATAAGGGCACAAATGGTGCCTAAAGAAAGGGAAAGAGATTTCTACATAGAGAGAGAGAGACAACATCATTTCTAAAGAATAGTGACAAAATAGAAACATGTTGCATATACTATAGGGTATTTCCTTAATTATCCATTGAGTATTCGCGTTAAGGTAATTAAAATAGTTCTGCCAACATTTACCATATTCATTAAGTTGGTTATAGGCAGTGTAGGTAATAAGCTCCAAAGAAGCACATTGCGAAAGGCTTTTGAGGATATCAGAGAGAGTAGGGATGTTAGTAGTTCTCCAGAACATCAGTATAAATCGCTTAAGTTGGAGAAAAAGTAAGTTAAGCCACTTATTTATAGCTTGACAAAAAGCAGACATTAGGAGAAGAGGGAATTCCAAGCAAAAATAATGTAGGGTCAAAAGTGACATTGTGACCAACCACTTTGGGTGCAAATTGTTGCACCTTAGACCAAAGTTTAAGTATGAGATCACAATACCATAATATATGAAGTAAGTCTCCATTAGGTGCGTTGCAACACCAACAGTTATTAGTGTTAAGCAAACCCATACAGTGTAGAACAGAAGGTGTTCCGTACCAGTGGTGAAGAATTTTGGTTTGAATAAGAGAGCTACGAGTATCCTTAAATGCTTTATGAGTAAGGAGCCAGCACTTACACCATTGTAAGTCAGATATGTCATAATTCAGAAGTTAGCTCCACTTTGTTTTGGCTTTCAGAGATTGATCCAATAAAGTATTTCTGATATCATTATAAA
This sequence comes from Neoceratodus forsteri, assembly GCA_016271365.2. NCBI lineage: Eukaryota > Metazoa > Chordata > Ceratodontiformes > Ceratodontidae > Neoceratodus > Neoceratodus forsteri. Next base: position 455,188,740 of record CM057453.1, on the reverse strand, counting down.
TGATACTAGTTAAGTTAGAAGCAGTACTGACCCATAAGAAAACATGTTGGTTGTGCAAGTCATGTGTATGTAAGTGTTGGAAAAGGGTGTTACATGTGGTACGTAATTGTAGGTATTTCCAAAAGTCTTGCTTTGGAAGGACCCACTGAACATGAAGTTCACTGAAAGGTTTTAGGATAAGGGTGTTTTTTTCCAGGATATCCCCCAGAAAAGATAAACCTCTGTTATGTCACGTGCGACAAAAGATGGGATGTTTCTCAAGAGAGATGTTTTGATTACCCTAAATAGGAGCATAAAATGGGAGCTGGGTTAGAGTTTAACTGCTTATGAATTTGTTTCCAATAGTGTATAGAAGAGGAGATAGTAGGATGCAGTCTTAGATTGGAGGGAAGAGAATTATAAATAAAGGCAGTACAGCATTTGCCTGTACTGATCGAAGATTCCATTTCTACCCATAGTAGTGTTTGGGATGTAGGTTTGCAAAGCCATTTGGTAGTTTGAGTGGCACAGAAAGCCCATAAGTAAGCTATAAACCAGGGCAGTCCGAGGTCCCCTTTAGACCAGTGCAAGCGAATCTTGGTACGGCTGAACCTAGGAGTTTTCCCTTACCACATAAAGTTGGCAATAAGTTTATTGAGTTTATTTAGGAAACTGGTAGGGAGAGTTAGAGGTATATTGGCAAAAAGGAAGACTATTTTAGATGATATAGACATTTTGATGGCTGCTATCTTCTCTGTGAATCACAAGTTAAGTAGCTTCCTCCGTTCTAAAATGGTTCTAATATTGGATAATAAGGGGGTAAAATTGACTTTCCATATTTTCTCTTAATAAGGGATGATTTTAATACCAAGATATATTAGACCCTGAGAGGCCCATCAAAAGCCCAAAGAGTTATTCATGGAGGGCTTACAGAGAGAATTTAAAGGTAATGTTTCTTTTTTGTTAAAGTTTAGGGGCTAGACTGGAGATTATGGTAAATTTGTTAAATTTACTAGTGATTGCCCTGCTTCTTCAAGGTTTTCTAAAAGGATTAACAGATTGTCTACATATGATAGTAAGGTGAACCAGAGGCTACCAATGGGAATGTCTTTGATAGTATTAGATAGAATGAGGTGGGCAATAAGGGGCTCCAGCACTAAAGTAAATAGGGAGGGTGATAGCGGGCAACCTTCTAGCCAGAGAAAAGGAAGAAGAGAGTATAGAATTGGTTAGTACTCTAGCCGAAGGAGACGTATATAGTAATTTAATCCAGGAACAGAATCTACTTGTGAAACCAAAATGGTTCAAAATCTCATATAAATAATTCCAATTTAGAGAGTCAAAGGCTTTTTCAAAATCAATAGCTATAGCAGCTGCGGGGTTTTGGGAGATTAAGCCCTGTGTATTAAATTAACTAATGAATGCAGATGATTGGAACCTGTTCTACCCTTAATAAAGCCTGCCTGGGATCTATGAGCTAATTTAGAGATAAGTGGTTCCAGATGAGAGGTTAGGAGTTTTGCAAAAATATTCCCATCAGTGTTTAGCAAAGATATTGGCCCGTAGCTAGAGGGAAGAGAGGGGTCTTTGTCTTTTTTTTTTTTGCAGTATGGTAATGATGGTTTCTGACATTGAGGGAGGGAGTCTGCCTATCTGAGTAGCTTCCTGGAAGACCTTAAAAATCAAGGGACATAAAATATCAGAGAGTGCTTTATAAAAATCAACCAGGAAGACATCTCTGTCTGGAGATTTACCCGATTTTAAAGAAGAGAGAGCATTCATGATTTCTTGTAAAGTAAATGGAGAGTCTAAATCTTTTTTTTTCTTGAACAGAGAGATGGGGAGATGTATTTTATCTAGAAAGTGTTGTATATGAGAGTTAGAGACAGAGTTAGGCAGAGCATATAATTGTTTGTAAAAGGACATCACATTATGGTTGATAGAGAGACCATCAGTATGTAGTTGGCCTGATTTGTCTTTAATGCCTACAATATGTCTCTCTAGCTGTTGATTTTTAAGGTGGTAAGCAAGTAATTTAGTGTGCTTTGGTCTTGAGCTCTCTGCGGTCATCTTACCATTAGCATAATGCATCAAATGTGAAATAGGAGCAGAAGAAAAACTGAGGTAGGAGTAATTTTAAAATGCAATTATTTATTCAGACAAGAAAAAGAATATTTAGACCATGTGGTGTTTGGCATTTCTTCTAAATGTACTGAGGGGTAGCTTGCTCCCTTTCTGCTTGCTCCTGCAGAGCTCCTTTCACCTCATTCAGGCCCTTAATGTCTGGCCTGTATCAAACTTAAAGTCAGTACTAACTAGCTTAATGTCAGGATGTGCAGGGCCCCTTGGACCATGAACCATCAACAGTCTCTGTCAGATTTTATGCATGGCTCAAAGGGTCCTGCACAATGCCAGACACCCAGTACCTTCAGGCCATGATTTCAGCAATAACATGTTTCTAAGCAAACCAATGGTTTTACCACAACTCTTTTCTGATAACTCACAAAACCACAAAATCCTCATGATACCATTACCACAATTCATGTGACCTATATCATGAAACAAAAAACAAAATTTGGTTTAATCACTTGTACATAACAAAATTATCATGTTTTTAGTTAAATATTTGACATTTTACTATGTAATAACAAAGAAATGCTTGCCCTTATATTCTAAACTATAAACCAGTCAAGTCTCAACAGTGAAGCACAACTCACTTTCAAATTCTAAATGCACAAATAACTTTAAGTCTTTCAAATGGTCAGGGAACCCAAAAAATGATGAAATCATGCTTGTGCATCACAAAACCAAATCATGAAACCACAACATTTTTTTTCTGGTTTTGGCACTCTTAAATCTTTAACATCTCTATTTCCATCCAAAATGATACTCTGCCTTGGTAAAAACTTAGCAATGATCTTCATGTCAGTATAAACGTGTGACCAGACAAGCCTAACAATTCTCTTTCACTTCAACTGCCTGTTTTCAGCATGCCAAGAACAATTTTTTGCTTTTCTGACTGCTACCTCTCATAGAATATAAAATATCATCTCACAAAACCAGCTTTGAATTACAAAACTATGAAAAACAGTTTTGTGAAAATGTGCTTATTCTTGGAACATTCACAAAAACAATTTTTGTTAAATAATTCAAAAATGAAAGAACACCCCCTCAAAAAAAAACTAATTAGCAAAGAATAATTATTGGGCCAAACTCAATCAAACCTGACAGTTTCAGATTTCAGCCATTTTTGAGCTATTGAAGAGCAACGGAGGTTTGCATTTTATTAATGTTATGTATTTTCAGCCTTCTAGGACTTTTCACTCCCTGAACCAATTGTTACTAAATTTGCAGGCTGCAGAAATCCTGGCACCGATTCTACGCCTGCCACATACTAGATGAATCAGTCAAAAATGACAGCTGGGTTATTAAGGTACAAAAATAGTGGTTTTGTATTAGCGTTCCTACTCAACCCTATCATGCAGGCACTGCCCCACCTGTAATGTATGCAAGAACACACACACACGTGTATATATATATATATATATATATATATACACACATATATATATATATATATATATATATATTTATACAACATGTGTTTTCGGATAAATGTGGGGATAAAAAGTGATATCTCAGATAGGCAGTGAAGATATCAATGATATCTCCACATTCCTATATGTCATAGTGATATCTCCATGTTCCTATACGTCATGGTGATATCTCTATGTTCCTATACGTCACTGCAAAGAAAGTGAAAGTATGTTTCATTCTCTTAACAGAGAAGTCTCTCTCTAGTTCCTGCTTCATATCCCCCCCAAAAAAAGACACACACACACCTCTCAAACCTATCTGGTTAATCCTGCCGTCATTTGTAATTAAATAGTAATATAAAGAGGTACCTGGTTGATTGTCCCCTGTGCTACGAAAAATGCTGTAATACTTTCACTTTCCCCGACTGTGGCGTGACGGGCGGCATGTAACGAGCAGATTACTGGTACCACAGCTTTAAAAATAAGTGTCTGCACTGTAAAGAAAATCCTGGCTTTTATCTCCCGATAACACGCTTTACTTAATAGAAGGGACCGTCTCTACCAACGAAAGCACAGCGAGCATAGTAGTCCGCTTTTAAAACAGGAGAAGGAAGCGGACTTCTCGCTCGCTGTGCTTTCGTTGGTAGAGACGGTCCCTTCTATTAAGTAAAGCGTGTTATCGGGAGATAAAAGCCAGGATTTTCTTTACAGTGCAGACACTTATTTTAAAGCTGTGGTACCAGTAATCTGCTCGTTTACATGCCGCTCGGTCACGCTACAGTTTGGGGGGAAAGTGAAAGTATTACAGCATTTTGCCGGTAGCACAGGGGGACAATCAACCAGGTACCTCTTTATACTACTATTTTTAATTACAAATAATACCAAGCTCAATGAAATAACAGTATTTCAAAAAAAACTGTAAATTAACAGGATCAGCCAGATAATTTATTTTAATACAGTATGGAACCTGTGATGTTGTTGAAGATTTGGGGTGGGGGTGCTTAGGGATCATGCTACAAAAGCCCAAAACACATGTTATATAAACAAATGAATGTCTCGAGTGAAGATATCATATTTATCTTCACCGAGGCCAATGAAATCAAGATATTCCCACCGTGGCTTCGCCACCGTGAGATATAATGATATCATTGGCCTCTCGTGAAGATAAATATGATATCTTCACTAGGCCATGTCATATCCCTCTATATATATATATATATATATATATATATATATATATCTGGGATATGCAATGGAAGCAAGTGTAATAAATGATTTACAGTATCTGCACAAGAGCAGTTTGACCTTAAGTAACCTCACAAATGGTGTAAGCCACGAGTGAGGTGTCTGAGGTCAAACAGATTGTGTGCAGATAAATAATGCACTGCACAAGCTTTCCGTTGCGTATTCCATTTATGCAATGCTTTTGTTTTTGCTTGGGGGGGCATTTATTAGTCAAAAAAATGAATAAAATTGAATTTTCTGCCATTTTCTGCTGATTATAGAAAATCTAAACAGAATCTAGAAACGAAACACCTCTCATTTTGTAGATATTTTTATGCTGAACAACTTTTGTGCTCACAGTACCCTACTATCATTTTTTTAAGTCATTTACATTTGTTTGATGAAAAAGTGCACAAAAATGGAATTTCCTGCTGTTTTTTGCTAATTATGAAAAAACTAAAAAGTATCTATAAATGAAACACCACTCAGTTTGTAGATATTTCTGTGCTGAATAAACTTTGTGCTCACAGTACCATGCTATCATTTTTCATGTTAAAGTTATTTTCATTTGTTTGGTGACAAAATGAATTAAAAAAATAATTTTCTGTTGTTGTTTTGCTAATTATCAAAAAATGTGAAAGGTATCAATAAATGAAATGCCACTCATTTTGTAGATATCTCTGTGCTGAACAACTTTCATCCTTACAGTGCCATGCTATAATTTTTTGCTTTAAAGTTATTCACATTTGAATATGGTTAATACTGCTACTGAAGATGAACATTCTAAATGACATAAGCACTGTATAGATAAATGGCTGATGACATAAGCACTGTGTGGATAAATGGCTGATGACATAAGCACTGTGTGAATAAATGAAATTTATCACACAGTTACTCAGATAAAAGGATTTATCACTTAGTTTTTCTCCACCCCATTGCATAAATATATATATATATACCGGTATATATACACACATATATATATACAGTATGTGTATGTATGTGTATATATATATATATGTGTGTGTATGTATATATATATCTATGATTTACAGGGGTTCAGTGTCTGATAATGCATTTATCTTGCAGTTTCAAGTGACCTCAAGTAACCTCACGAGTGCCAAAGGCACGAATGAGAGTTATGAGAGGTCACTGGAAACTGTACAAGATAAATGCATCATCACACACTGAACCACTGCGTATTTCATTTATGCAACAGGTTTAGATGTTGTGTGAACATTTTGATTTAGATAGGTGTAAATAATTTATCAAAAAATGGAAAAGAAAATGGAATTTTATGCTGTTTTTTGCTAATTATAAAAAAATGCTATCTATAAATAAAACACTACTCATTGTGTAGATATTTTTGTGCTGAGCATTTTACATGCTCACAGTACCATGCTGTCATTTTTTTTGTTTTAAAGTTATTCACATTTGTTTGTTAGAAAAGTGAAAAAAATTTAAATATTCTTCTGTTTTCTTGCTAATTTAAAAAATATATAAGGTATCTATAAATGAAACACCACTCATTTTGTAGATAATTTTGTGCTGAACAATTTTCATGCTCACAATACCATGGTATCTTTTTTCGTTTTAAAGTTATTACCATTTGAATATGGCTAGTACTGCTTCTGATGCTGAACATTCTAAATTAATTCTGAAGAGATTTGTGACATAGTAACTGTGTGACTAAATGGATACTGTGGTGATAAATCAATTTATGCAATCGGGTGGAGATAAACAGAGTGTGATAAATCTGTTTATCTGAGTAACTGTGTACATAAATTTAATTTATGTATATAGTGCTTATGTCATCAGCCGTTTATCCACACAGTGCTTATGCCATCAGCCATTTATCTATACAGTGCTTATGTCATTTAGACTGTTCAGCCTCAGTAGCAGTATTAACCATATTCAAATGCAAATAACTTTAAAATGAAAAATGATAGCATGGTACTGTGATCATGGAAGTTGTTCAGCACGAAAATATTTACAAAATGAGTGCTATTTTATTTATTGATACCTTTTAGATTTTGTGATAATTAGCAAAAACACAGCAGAAAATTCATATTTTTTTTTTCATTTTGTCTGCAAACAAATGTAAATAACTTTAACATGAAAAATGATAGCATGGTACTGTGAGCACAAAGTTTATTCAGCACAGAAATATCTACAAAATGAGTGGTGTTTCATTTATAGATACTTTTTAGTTTTTTCAAAATTAGTGAAAAACAGCAGAAAATTCAATTTTTGTGCACTTTTTCATCAAACAAATGCAAATAACATAAAAACAAAAAATGATAGTATGGTACTGTGAGCACAAAAGTTGTTCAGCATAAAAATATCTACAAAATGAGGTGTTTCATTTCTAGATTCCTTTTAGATTTTTTATAATCAGCAAAAATGGCAGAAAATTCAATTTTTATTCACTTTTTTAACTAACAAATGCCACCTACAAAAGCAAAAACAAAAGAGGTTACCCGAGGTCAAACTGCTGTTGTGCAGATAAATAATTTATTACACTTGCTTCCATGGCATATCCCATATTTATCACCATAGTATCATACATAAATGGTTTTATTCTACAGTTTTTATCATGACCCCGTTGCATAAATATACACACACACACACACACATATATGTATATATATATATATATTGCAAAAAACTATGATAATGCATCAGTTAGGGTTGATATCAAACTGTAAAAAGGAGAGAAATGTGATGTTAGGGTTTCCAATGCTAACACCCCACCTCCACCCTGCACACACTAACAGGCATCAGGGGGTGCCTTGGGGTTGTCTACCTAAACACTTACCCCAATTCTCCTATACTGTATCCATCTCAGCTGATTTACTTATGGAATGGGTTGAGCATTAGGGCTGATGACCCCAAGGCACACCCCCAATGCCTGTTGGTATGTGTAGGGTCGGGGTGGGTTGTTAGGGCTGGAAACCCTAATGTCACATTTCCCTCCTTTTCATGGTTTGATATCAACCCTAACTGAGAGAGTAACATGGATTTTTGCAAAGAATTTCCTTACTTTTTGAAATAGTGCAATCATAGCCTTATTTACCTGTAGGAGCACAGTGCCCTTCAGGTGCTGTGCTCCCATTCCTGTATACATATGTATATGTATGTCGCTGTGGAAGGATCCTGCACTTCCATTTATAGGACAACAGTGACCAAATTGCCAGCATAAACTATCTTATTACCCCACCTCATATACCTGTTACAAAACATTTTCAAATCCCTACCAAAACATAATTCTGTGCAACTGCAATGCCATTCCATACCACAGGTGTGAAAACACATTTTAACAGGATTTGAAAAATGACAACTGTGACATATATGAGGTAGGTAGGGTGATAAAAGGTCTATGTTGAAAATTTGTGGTCAAAGCCTCTAAAATTTCCAAAGTTACGAGTGTGCGCAGCAAAATTGCAACACATGGTCATAACATTGACATTTGTACATATTTTGATCTCACATTGTCAGCATAGCCTTCTTATGACCCCACCTTATGAGCAATGACTGTCATTACGCAAATCCTGCCCAAGAGGTGAATTCTCCAAGTGACCACAAAATCACCTTTCAGGCAGGAGATGCATAACAACAGTCATATTGTTCATGAGGTGCAGTCCCTGAAAGGCTATGTTGAAAATTTGGGGTCAAAATGTTAATAAATGGCTAAGTTATGTACCAGAGTTCAAACCCCCAATGAAATACATTGAACCACATTTACCTTAGTTTCTCATATTGTAGTCACCATTCCAGCAGCAAGATGTGTCTTCAGTCAGAGACTAGATCCTAAACCTGGGACCTGTTCAGCTGAGTGAGGTTGTGTGAGGGTGTACCGGGGAGTGGGGTGGTGCGTGCTGAGTGGATGGTGGGGGTAGGGGGTGCTGATTGGAGAGGGACCATTGTCTGTAAAAAAAAACATTGAAGGCGGTTTTCTTTATTTAAGGGATATATAACAATGAACGGGATGGGGGATAGCAATCACATTATTGATTTCAAATTCAAATGGGGGCAGCGATCAGAGGGTGGGGGTGCCACTAGACACAAGGGAAAGAAAAAATTCAAATGGGGACAGCGTTTGGAGGGTGTGGGCTGCCAGTAGACACCAGGGAAACAATAAATTCAAATGGGGACAGCGATCCAAGTGTGGGGGTGGTGGCACTAGACACCAGGGAAGCAACACATTCAAATGGGGACAGCGATTGGGGGGGTGGTTCCACCAAACACCAGGAAAACAATAAATTGAATTGGGGACAGTGATCAGAGGGTGGGGGGGTGCCATTAGACACCAGGGAAACAATAAATTCAAACAGGGACAGTGATGGGGTGGGGTTGCTACTAGACACTAGGGAAATTCAGACACTACAGTGGGAGTTGAAAACCCCATTGAAATACATTGATTCCCCATATGAAAAAGGATCCTTTTTTTGTATTTCTTCATACGAAAAAGAATCTTTTTTCCTATCATGTGATATTAAAAAAAAATTATTTTAATGTGAAAAAAAACACATTTTAAGGGCATTTCTGGAGCATTAAGTGCAGAATCCAGCTGAGGGAGTCCCAATAAGCAAGCTACATGTGTTGGTCCCTCTTAGAAATGCCATATTTTTAGGTTTTCAAATTTGAATTTTATGGGAAAACAGACAAGATGGTGACACACTCATTTTCCTCTCATGAAACAACATGACTTCAATACAAAGCAAGTATTCTTTTTACGTTCGCTTGCGCGCATGCGCAAGGAACATTTTGGGAGAGTAGCACACTTGGAGGTGTGCCTCTCCCATCCAATTCACTGCTCCCTTGAGCAGGCGTGGCGGTTCTGCACCAATGGGTGCAGGAGCTCAATATGACAGCGGTGTTCCTCTGCTTCAAAGGAAAACACCGCTGCCATACTGAGTGCCGCCGCCATCCCCTCCATCACACGCTCCCCCCACGTGCATCACGCTGCCCCCCAAAGCTTTCCTGCCACGCTGGGAGACCACCTCAGCATGGTAAACCTTGTTTGTTTTGCCGACAGGTTGCCCAATCCCCATCGCTCCTTCCCAACATCTTCTGCCACGCTGGGGGCCACCGCAGTGTGGCAAACATCCACGTCGTCTTTTTTTCCTGTAAAACAAAAGCGGTCCAGCGGCCGTCTCCCAACCCCTCCCACAACCCGCACCACCACAGCGCACCCAGCCTCCCCTACCCCCACCCCATACTTACCTCCGACTCTGGCGCGACAATCTTCGGTGGACTGGGAACACGTCTGCACTCTTCAAAGCCGACCGCGAACTGAGGAAATGCCTGTAAGCTTTATAATGGGCTACATAGGGGGGTTTCAACTTTATTGCATATCTCAGTCATTTTTTGGAATTTTTGCACCAAATTTTCAACATGGGGTTTAGGACCCTTCTCATGAATGATGTCTGTCATGGTGTTATTCGAGCCAAGGGTGATTTCCCGCAGGCACTGCGCAGTCACTGTGTGAAATCACCCTTTGGCCTTGAATAACACCATGACAGTGACATTATTCATGAGAAGGGTCCCAAAACCCATGTTGAAAATTTGTGCAAAATTCCAAAATGAGTGTTTTTAAGCGTGTGCTTTGCAGTTCCTACGCATGCTTGTATGTTTGCGAATTTTCAATATTTGCACTCCAGATTTTCAACATTGCTATTTTACCACACCTCCTCATGAGCAGTACAGCTGTCATTTTTCACATCATGCCCAAAATGTGTTTCTGCCCATGTAGTGCACAATGGCGCAGTCGGTGTGCGAACTCAATGTATGGGACACATTAAGAAAATCACAGTGACACTGATCATGAGCAGAGGTCTTAAAATGGCTGTGCTGAAAATTTGGTGAAAAAATTCCTAAAAATGACTGTTTTATGAGTCTGCGTTGTGCAGTTCCTATGCACGCTCGTAAGTTTACAATTTTCAATATTTTCACTCCAGATTTTCAACATTGCCATTTTACCACACCTCCTTATGAGCAGTACAGCTGTCATTTTTCACATCCTGCCCAAAATGTCTTTCCCCCCATGTAGTGCACAATGGCGCAGTCGGTGTGCGAAATCAATGTATGGGACACAGTAAGAAAATCACAGTGACACTGTTCATTAGCAGAGGGTTTTAAAATGGCAATGTTGAAAATTTGGTGAAAAAATTCCTAAAAATGACTGTTTTATGAGCGTGCGTTGCACAGTTCCCACGCACACTCGTAGGTTTGCGAATTTTCAATATTTCCACTCCAGATTTTCAACATTGCTATTTTACCACATTTCCTTATGAGCAGTACAGCTGTCATTTTTCACATCCTGCCCAAAACGTGTTTCTGCCTATGTAGTGCACAATGGGGGTAACAAAAAGATCATGCTGACAATTTATTGTGCAAATACCAGCAATCGCACAGGGCATTAGGGTAAAGCACCATACATGCCAAACACCACTGCAACTACCTGCAAGCGAACGTTCAGCATTGACAAATGCTTGTTTTGTTTCATACAGCTATTTTGAGGTGCTTACTGAGCGTGCTCAGAACCAATTTACAAACATTTTAACATTAAATAATTTTGGAACAGATTAATATTTTTTCACCAACCAGCAAAACATACATACGAACATATGAAATGCCAGCAGACACAGGCCTTATGGTCTATCGAGTCTGCTAGATTGTGCAGCTAGCCTCTCAACACAGTCACCCACCCCTCCCTCCCTTCCTCATAACAACCCCTCCACTCTGTCCCATCCCATCTTGAATCCTCCTACCATTCTACATGATACCACTTCCTTGGGCAGAGTATTCCACTTGTCTACCACCCTTTCCATGAAAAAGTGTCTCCTGATCTCCCACCTGAATCTTCCCCTCTCCAATCTCAGCTGATGCCCTCTCATGTCTCTCCCCCTTCTGATCTACAGAATCCCTTCTGTATTAGCCCTGTTTAGTCCCTTTAAGTATTTAAAAGTTTTGATCCTATCCCCAATCCCGCCTCTCCTCCAGAGAATACATGTTCAGCTCTCCCAACCTCTCCTCATAGAATTTACCCCTCAGTCACTTGATCATCTTTGTTGCCCTATGCTGCACCCCCTTTAGCAATCTGATGTCCTTCTTCAGGAATGGATGCCAGTACTGCATGCAATATTCCAGGTGTGGCCTGACCAGTGACCTGTACAGGGAAAGGATAACCTCTCTGTGCTGGGAGGAGATTCTCCTCGCTCTGCGCCCCAGCATGTTGTTTGCCTTTACTGCCACCTTCCTGCACTGAGCTGAGTGGTTCATATGCCCTGTTATTAGTACCCCTAGATCCTTTTCTTCCATGGTGCTTTCCAACTGTATCTCTCCGAACTGATATTTTCTCCCCTGGTTCCTTGCTCCAAAGTGTAGGACCTTGCACTTCTTGGCATTGAACTCCAGCTGCCATGTCTCTGACCACTCTTGTAGTTTGGTCAGGTCTTCCTGCAGCCCCCTTCTCCCTTCTATGTCATCTACCACAGCACTGATATTTGTATCGTCTGTGAACAAACTGATCCTACTCCTGATCCCATTTGAGATATCGGCTATAAATATCCCAAACAGCACCAATCCCAGTACCGACCCCTGTGGCACCCCACTCATAACGTTCCTCAGTGATGAGAGTTCTCCCCCACCACCACCGTTTGTTGCCTTCCCCTCAGCCAGTTGGTGATCCAATTGACCATTTTTGTTCACACCCCATGTATTCCAGTTTACCCCCAGCCTCCCATGTGGCACTGAGTCAAAGGCTTTGCTGAAGTCCAAATACAAGATGTTCACTGCATGGCCCTTGTCCGGCTCCCTAGTAACCCAGTTGTAGCACTCAATTAGATTTTGTCTGGCAGGATTTGACAGAGTCAAACCATGTTGATGCCCGTCTTGGAGTCCATTGTCCTCCAAAAAGGTCACCAGCCTCTCTTTTAGGATCAACTCCATGAGCTTCCCCATGATTGAAGTGAGGATCACTGGTCTATAGTTGCCTGGGTCAGCCTTCGGGCTACTTTTATGAATGGGCACCACATGGCGATCCTCCAGTCCTGCGGCAATCATCCTGTGTCCAGTGCTGTACTGAACAGGTCTGCCAGTGGTTCTGCCAGGATCTCTGCTAGCTCCTTGAGTACCATAAGGTGAATGCTGTCTGGTCCTGGTGCCTTGTCCACCCTCAGTGCCCTTAGTCCTTCCAGAACCCTGTCCTTCATAATCCCAATATCAGTCACCCCCACCCTACCTCTACCCACTCCACCCTTCCCTTGGGATATCTGCCCTCACTTTTCTTTTGTGAACACAGAGCAGAAGTGTTCATTCTGTGCCTCTGCCTGGTCCTCCCCCTTCTCCACCCACCCTCCATCCTTCTCAATCCTCACAATTTGGTCTTTTGTTTTTTCTTCTCTCACCAATGTATCTGAAGAAGTCCTTTTCCCTGTCCTGGATTCCCTGTGCCAGTCTCAGTTCTGTGGCAGCCTTGGCTATTCTGACAAACCTGGTAACCTCCCTGGACTTTTTCACGTACTCATCTTTATCCCCTTGCCCTTCCAATGTCCTAAGCCTCCAGAATGCCTTTTTCTTGGCCTTCACCCCTTCCAAGATCTCTTGAGTCAGCCAGCTTGGCTTCTTTGCCCTACTCTTCTTGCTCTGTGTCCTGGTACAAGTCTCAGTAGCCCCTGCTAGCCCTTTCTTAATGATATCCCAGTTTTGGCTGGCACTCATGCTTGCTTAAATTCCCACCAGATGCTCAAGAAAATTTTCCTCCATCATTTTAAAAGGCACATCTGTGAGTGAGCCCCTTTCTACCCTGAAAATTTCAGATCAAAATTCCAAACCATTTGGGCTGTAGCCAAATTTAAAGAAAATCCCATTCAAACCAATGTGAAAAAAACTATGACAAATCACTTTTTCTGGGCACCCTAAAACCTGGGTGCTCAGCTTAGTGAGAGAAGCCTTCCACCACATTCTCTGTATGAGAACAGTGGATTTTATTTAGTTCTGCAGTCGCAGCTGAACTTCTGCTGCTGGCTGAAGGGTGAGTTGTAAGCCCCCATTTTCCCTGGTGTCTAGTGGCACCCCTCACTCCCTGATCACAGTCCCCATGTATTCCCTGGTGTCTAGTGGCAACCCCACCATCTGATCTCTGTACCCTAGTCCCTATTATTATTTATTTATATAATCTGACATGGTGATGCCCACCTTGGTATTGGATGCACCCCTTGCAGCCCATTGTTTAATTTGATAGTGCTGACATCGGGGCAATCCTATGTCAGCATTACAAGCCCTCTCCCAGCAGTGTGGGACATTGTGGAGCCCACACCCAGTGTCCCAAAATATTTATTTACTTCATTTGATCCAGTAAAAAGGAAAAAGTCCCCCATCTTTTTTTGTTAAACCTGAAAAAAATCCCCTTGTCACCCCTGCCATCCCCCTTCCCCATCCCGATCCTCCCACTGTGCACCCACCACTCCACACACCCTTTACCCTATACTTACCATTAGAGGTTATAGGCTGTCATCTTCTGTGAACTGAGGTACATCTACACTCTTCAAAGCTGAACCATGAACCGAGGAATCAAGGCAAGGGCCGTACAATGCATTTCAATGGCATTATGAACTTATGTTTATAAATTTGCCATCTTTTGGAATTTTTCACCAGATTTTCAACATAACCTTTTTGGAGAGACTTCCAGTGTGATGGCTGCCTTGTGAGAAGCTCTCTCAGACAGCTCCCCTGCCCTCCTCCTAGAAGTGGCTGCATCTCTGTATACACGTACCTGAACTGCAAGTTAAAGGCTTCTAAAGTTCTGCCGATCACTTGGGGAAGCCGACTTTCACTCTATTGGAGCGTAATTTGAAAATGGAAGCTGAAATGAAAATGCCGGCTCTCCACCACACTCCCCCACTGACTCCAGTTAAAGACAAGAACCCCAAACGAGCAAAAGTGGGTGGAACAGAGGCTACTACCTTGCTGAAACAACAAGCTGTCTTAACTGAAACGTGGTTTCTGGAGGAGTTGGCACCAATGAAGGAAACATTGCTCACACTAGCCTCAGATTTTAGGGGTATGAAACTTTCATTGGAGCAGTTGAGCACATGCACGAAGGACAATGAGGCCAGAATCTCTTCATTAGATGATTGGAGGGTGAGACGAGAATGGATCCAGAAATGGTTGCCCTAAGACATAGAGTAAAGAAGGCAGAGGATCGCTTAGAGGATCTCGAGGGTTGCTCAAGAAGAAACAATTTGGTGGTACTGGGCTATCTGGAGGGAGAGGAGGGGCAGCAGACAGTGTTGTTTGCCCAAAAGTTATACAAAAAGCTGTCAGGGCCTTCCCCCAATGGGCCTACTTTTATCATTGAGAGAGTCCATAGATCGCTACGCCCTATGCCCCCATTGGGATCACCCCCTCACCCCTTTCTCTTCTGACTGCTGAATTTCCTGGACAAACAACACATTTTGTCAAAATTAAAAGAGGCAGCAGAAGTGCAATGGGAAGGAAAACAAATTCGTATTGTTCAGGATCTTCCCTATTCAGTTCGTCAGAAGCGCTCAGCCCTCCATCCTTTGGTGTCTAAGTTAATATCTGCTGGAATTCATTTTAGGGTGCGTTACCCGGCTACTCTACAGATTAACAGAGAAGGTCAATGGCATTCTTTTGAATCACTGGAGCTAGCTACTGAAGCATGCAAGAAGTGGTATCCCGACCTGATTAAATGAGCTTGCTCCATTATACTTCTGTGGTGAAGACTGCCATCTAGTGGACATTTAGTTAAATGGGGTGTGCTCTGTATTGCAATCTGTATAATGCTTTGTTATTTAAACCTCATTTGATGGAGTTTTGTTATATTGATAAACGGAAGCTGGGGTTCTGGCTCAGTAGATTATTAGAGGAGTATTCTTTCTGTTTCCCTTCAATCTTATTATTATAAAGTCGGGATTATATGGTAAATTGTGATGCCATAAAACAGGCTTGGAATAGCTATTACGTTCCTAAGGGGTACAAGTTAAGGAGTTAACTGCTTAGGTTTCTGTACTTGTAAGTATCAGTTGATTACTTTTTGTCCATGGGGTGAAGTGGGACTCGGGTTACCCTTGTTGATAGATTTTTTTATGGTTCAGAGTTAATGCCTTGTAGTTGTATAGCTTGTTGTTTAAGGGGGTTGGGAATGTTAAGGATTATAGGTTTTGTTGTTCTGCCTGACCTCTATTGAATTTACAGATTCTCATTCATAATATACGGTAGGATTTGAGAATTATAGATGGTTTGAGGGTTTGATAAAATACATAATTAGCACTAATAGTGTTATAGGGTTGGAATTATAAGGGGTAGGGAGGGAGGGGAGGAGCAATCAGGGTAGCATGATAAACATTATGCCGAATGCGCAGTTGGGGGGTCAGTCTTTGGGACTGAGGGTGGTTTGTTCTATATTTGCCTACAGGGGCATACCTTATAGGTTTGTGATTATGCCCGGGAGGGATTTATTGGGGGATAAGAGTAGTACTTTTAAATTGCCCAATGTAGTGAGGATTGTGGGGGATTATAGGGGGGTGGGTGTATAGCCAGTCTTCGATGATATATTTTAAATCAAAGGTCATGCACAAAAGCCGAATTTTTGGATTTTTATTTTGAATAGCCCTTATTAAAAGGTTATATCGATATGAGAATTGCCTCATGGAATATTAAGGGGGCAAGAACTAGATTGAAACGTCATCAAATTCTTAAACATTTGGCTTTAATTTGCTCAGATATTACCTTTTTACAGGAGACACATCTGTTGGCTGGTGAAGGTAACTTATTCCGTAGAGAACATATTGGCTATGTTTATACAGCAGGCAACTCCACTTCTCAAAGCAGAGTTACTATTTTGGTTACTAAAGGGACACAATTTCAACTCCTACAAGAAATGGGGCACCTGCAAGGGAAGTTATTAGTTGTTAGAGGGTTGGTTGACCATAGTGAAATTATTTTAGGCACTGTTTATGGGCCTAATCACTCCTCCCTTGAATTCTTCTCCCAAATAGCCCTTAAGCTAGCCCCATTTAAACAATTGCCAATAATACTAGCAGGGGATTGGAATCTCATATACGATAATAAGATGGACAGATCCACTCGGAGTGGTCATACTCTATCCCTTGCACAGAAATCTTTACATGAAATGATGGAGGGATTGGGTCTTTCAGACGCTTGGTGCCTCCTTCACCTGAATGAGAGGGATTTCACTTTTTACTCGGCCTATCATAAATCTTATTCTCGCCTGGATTTTTTCTTAGTGAACCGAGCCATGTTGATAAGCCCAATGGATTCTGAAATCTCCCCTAGAGTGCTGTCAGATCATTCACTGATCTGGTTTGAGGGGAGGATACTCCAAGCAATTCCTAAGGTTACCCAGTGGAAGCTTAACATTCAACTGTTATCTCAACAGAATACTGTAAACAGGATCCTTATACTAATTAATCAATACATAGAACATAATAGGGGATCTATAGCAGCATATGATCAGCTTTGGTGCTCCCTGAAATAGTACCTGAGAGGGGAATTTATCAGATTGGCTGTTACCCATAAAAGAAAAAGGGAGGGGGTAGCAAAATCGCTGCTGGATTCTATTCAGAATATGGAAGGTAGGATTAGTATCTGCCCTACTAATGAAGATTTACTTCGGCTTACGGTTCTGAAAGACCAATATGCGGACACACTAAGAGAAAAGGCTGAATATGCCTTGTTCAAAACCCATATTAGGTATTTGGACCAAGGAGACAAAGCTGGGCACCTCTTAGCTCTCAAACTGAGACAACAAGAGGAGTCTAGACTGGTTGCCTATATAACTACTGCAGATGGGGGCAACACAGAGACAACTCCTAAAGCCATAGTGGAAGAATTTGAAATGTGCTATAGGAATTTATGTAGTCATCCGGATAGTAGTCCTACTCATACTGAAATTCGACAGTATCTCTCTAAATTTCCCCTTCCTACCCTTAACCATGAGCAGAAAGCCCAGCTGATCTCCCCTATTTCGATGGCTGAGATATCTACGGCCATTCAATCCCTTTTACTGAATAAAGCTCCAGGGCCGGATGGCCACCCATCAAACTTTTATCGAACGTTTGAGAAGGAGCTTACTTCTATCCTTCAGGAATTATATGCCCATATCTGTGCCAACGGCATTGTTTATTCCACATTATTAGAAGCTACTATTATTGTTTTGCCAAAACCGGGGAAACCCAGAGATAAGGTAGAAAATTATAGACCGATTTCCTTAATGAATTACGATGTTAAGATCTTAGCTAAGATTTTGGCATCTAGGATTACTAAAGTTTGGGATAATTTAATTAGTACTGAGCAGATTGGGTTTATTGGTGGTAGAAATCCTTCAGATAATTTCCGCAAATTTGCCCATATTTTCTCCGTATCCAGGGAGGTAAATGTACCAATGGCCCTAGTCTCCCTGGATGTGGAGAAAGCCTTTGATAGGGTTAGTTGGCATTTCCTTTTTAGTACCATGAGCCAATTTGGATTTCCCCCAGAATTTATTGGGTGGATTAAACATTTATATTCAAATCCTAAGGCTAGAATTTATTGCAATGGGATTTTCTCCAATAGTTTCCCATTACACTCGGGAACGTGTCAGGGGTGCCCATTGTCACCTTTGTTGTTCAATCTGTATTTGGAACCCTTGATTCACAGTTTGCAGTTATCTCTGAATATAATGGGTATTCCATTGGGTCCATTTGAGTTGAAACTGTCAGCTTATGTGGATGATATTTTACTCCACGTACCAGATCTAACTAAGGTCATCCCTAAAATGTTGGACATAGTGGAAGAATTTAGTAAGTTTTCAAATTATAAGATGAACATTAACAGGACGGAAATTATGCCACTCAATGTTCATGTTCATAAAGGGGAAATGGTTAGGTTTAGGATGACCTGGACTAACAGACTTAAATACCTTGACATTATTCGGTCGACTTCAGCTTCTCTGTTGAAGAAGCTCAATCTGGATAACCTTCTCCTAACCATGCAGCAAGACTTAATTAGATGGTCTCCCTTATACATATCCCTTCAAAGTAGAATTAATGTTATCAAGATGAATGTGTTACCCAGAGTATTCTATCCTCTGAATATGTTGAATATTTACCTTCCCCTATCATGGTTTCAGAAACTTCAGAGTATGATCACTAAATTTTTATGGCAAAATAAACCCCCACGGAAATCTTATAAATGTCTAAGTGCTCCAAAAGTGTTGGGAGGGTTGAAGCTCTCAAATTTTTATCATTATTACCTGGTGAGCCACATTGCTAAATATATGCGGTGGGCAACTACCCCCTCAAATAATAGGCAATCTGTATATAATCCTTTATGGCTGCAAATTGAAAGGAATCTTATAAAAAGATCTGAAGTGTCACTTGATAGTCTGTGGTATATACTCCCCAATGATTTACCTAATTTACTTTGGTCCACAGTTATTTTTATTTCAGTTAAGGTTCATAACCAGGTGTGTAGGTCTTTGGGGATCAGGCATACCAAGGATGTCTCGCAACCAATGTTTGGTAACCCTAATTTTAAGGTTGGTAAAGCTTTTCTCTCACCACATAGGTTGGTAATATCTCCAAACATGAAAGTTAGTGACCTAGTTGACCTAGGGAGGATACGTTCGGTCCAAGAAATATTGGGGAGTTTCCACCTATCACCCAGGTATGCCTTTTATATTTACCAAATATAGACATTTGCTTATCACTTGGATTGTACCTAATCAGTGGGACATTAACTATGGAGAGACTTTTTTGGAATTCCAATCTCTCGCGGGGCAACCACATGCAGTTTCAGGTCTAGTGGTCGCTCTACATGGGAAATTGTATCCAAGCACAGCTGACTACTCTCAATATTGGATAGACATTCTCCCCAACAGTTATATTAACTGGGAACATATATGGAAAGGAATTTATACATCTTGGCCCAGATATTCAAAAGGGTTGCGCCATGTGCAATAGGGTTGCACCAGCGCAAGTCCGAAAATGCGCCATTCTGCGATATTCAGCAGGAGGCAGATGTGCCCCCCAAATCACACTGCAAAACTGAGGGGGGAGGAACCATGCATAAATGGTGCAGTGCGATATTCAACAACATGCGCCATGCGCAATGGGGGAGCAAGCAGAAGTTGCGTAATAGCAGAAATGAGCCAAAATAAAAAGGAACAAGAGAGAGGTGCAAGAACGCTACAGGGAAGACACATGTTGCTGAACCATAGCCAGCCACAGGCAACACACACACACACACACACACACACACAGGGCAGGACAGAGACAGAGCACCTGGAACCCACAGGAACAGGGAAGGTGTGGGGAGCCACAGCCACAGTGCAGTGCAGAAGGGGGAAGTGACACCCAGCACTGAGGCCACCACAGGAAAGTGTTCCTGGTGCAAGGGAAGTAGCAGCTAGGACAGTGGGGGGAACACTGAAACAGCTGCCGGGGGGGGACACAAGCCAGGGACATGGCCAGTGCCACCATCCAGATGAAGGCAGTTATGGGGAGTGAGAAGGCATGGCAGCAGGGGGGCGTGGCCGTGGAAGCGACCGTCGGTGGTATTCCCCCAACAGGCAGTACCGAGCGCACACCAGCTTCGAGTTGTACACCGATACCGAGATCGTGGGCTGGTACCGCCTGAACCAGGCAATTCTGAGGCAGCTCTGTGAGCTGTGCAGTGATGTGATACAGGCACCCACACGATGGAGCCATGCTCTGTCAGTGGAGACAAAAGTGACAGCTTGCATGTGCCTGCTCACCATGGGTACCTTCCAGAGACCAACAGGGGACATGACAGGCATAACCCAGTCAGCTGCATCATGCCACCTCACCCAATTCCTCAGCGCACTGCTGCCACATGCTGCAGAGTACATCTATTTCCCCAGCACACCAGGGGAGCGCACAACAAACATACAGCAGCTCCACAGGGTAGCACATATTCCTGGCGTGATAGGGACAATAGACTGCACCCATGTGGCCATCCACACACCACCTGGCCCTGAAGGGGCCGCATACATTAGTCGGAAGAGCTATGCAAGCATCAACTCCCAGGTGGTGTACGATGCCAGGGGGCGCATAATCAATGTCTGTGCCATGCACCCTGGGGGAGCACATGATGCCTTCATCTGGCACCAGTCAGTGCTGTGCCACAGATTCAAGAGTGGGGACATCCCCACTGGCCACTTAGTGGGTGAGTATGCAAACCACATGGAAAGACATAGAGCTTGGGAGGGGCATAGTCAGAGGTGACATGGGTATTGGCCTAGATGGCCCAAGGCAGTGCGACGCTAATCACCAAACTAACTTCCACCCTCTACACACAGGTGACAGTGGATACCCACTCCATCCCTGGCTGCTCACACCGTACCGGCAGCCCATAACCCCATCACAGCAATGCTACAATGAGGCACATGCCACCACATGCAATGTCATCGATTGGGTGTTCGGGATGCTGAAGGCACATTTCTGTTGCCTGGACACGTCTGGCAGTGCCCTACAGTACAGCTCCTCAAAGTCCTGTGGGCTATTCCTGGCCTGTTGCATCCTGCACAACATGGCCAATGACTGTGGGATAGCCGTACAGGTCGAAGAGGGGGACAGCGATAGGGACGATGAAGATGCTGGTGAAGATGGCGATGGGCAGCCCCCCTTGGGCAACGGGACCCCCAACTGCTCTGGCTGGCACAGCTGCATGGGGCACCATCACAGAGAAGCACTTCAGCCAACCCAGGTAAGTCATGGGGCCATGTGCAACCACCAGTGGCAAAGGCACAACCCACAAACATGCATGGACAAACACCAGGGGTGCATGCTGTCAAGGGAAGTGTCTGAGCATGGAACCGCACACACCACCAGGGATGGGCAAGGTCTAACATGGCACATGGTCACACACACACACACACACACACACACACACACCTCACAAGACATGCCCAAAGGGTAGGAGGCACGCCGACCCTGACTGCCACCCCTAGCCACACACACGTCCACAGACCACCACGCCGACTGCCTGTCATTGTGCATGTGTCAGACGCTGGGCACCATTGCACAGTGGCGGATGGTGCAATGCAGGCATCATCATGCACACGCCACAGCAGACAGCAGCTGGGAGGGTGTGCAGATGGAACTTGTGTGTGTGTGCGTGGAGGGCCGGGTACCCCACCCGTGCATTGTACACTGAACAACACAATGCACACAGGGCAGCATCAGACAGTAGCCATGCTGGAAGACAGGTCAGTCACGTGCCACAGTGCCACAGCCACCACGGATGCATGGGTGGCCCCACCGAGACACACCAGCAGTGACAGGCTGACCAATGGCCTCATGGGGTGACACTGACGGTCCCCCAGAGGTTCCACTGCATGAATGCGACTGTGCTCGTGCAGGGGTCTGCAGCACACCGAACATGCCTGTGCCAGGCGTGCTCGGGATGCCAACAGCTGAACCCGGTGTCGACAAGGAGGGTGTTGCACAATGCCAGAAATGGGGAGTGGATATTGCACTGCGCAGTGTCTGTGATGCATGGGTAAATAACTGTGTGCCCATTGTGGCCATGACAGCTGTGATTGCCTGTGTCTGCCTGTCAATGGCAGTGATCACATCCTCCTGCAACCAGTCCATCCCTGCCAGGAGCAGAGCGGTGTCTCTGCTGCACCACTCCTCTGCCTGGCGCAGAGCCGCACTGAGTGCATCCACCGCTATTACAAGCCGCATCTGCTGATTGACTGATGCTTGGAGTATGTGGGTGTACTCATCTAAGAGGTCATCTGCCTGATCGGCATGCTGTCCCTCATGGTGTTCAAGGCCCTGATGGTCGGCACCCCTTGAGAGTGGGTGTTGCACACCAGAGCCAGGCCTGGGCATGTCCACAGGCAGTGCACTGACGCTGCCCCCTGACACCGTACCCCCATGGCCATTAGCTGACTGCTGAAACTGTTCCTCCGGCTGCTGCTCTCCAGGGCTCAATGGTGCCGCTGCAGTGGCCGCAACAGCCCCACTGTCCTGGACACTCACCAGTGCTGCCCCACTGGTGCAGACAGGCACAGGCTGGGACTGTGAAGTCATGCAGGCCTCCACGGTGGCACCACCCACAGCCATGCCTGTGATGTCACCTGCTGTGTGGCCATCCTGTGGCCCACATGTCTCACTGCCCATGATGTTAGCTCCATCATCATCAGTGATGGATCCATCATCAGCCCAAGTCTCAGCATGCTGGCATCCATGGACGCTGGCATGCTGGGACACGGGCAAGGCCTCCTCCGCACCTGCACCACCAACATCAGTCCAGACATTCAGGTGGACCCACTGTCACTCTGACCCTCGTATGCCTGTGGAGCTGGACGGGCCCTCCTCCATCTCCATGCTACCACCCTCAGTGGAGAAGCCCACCACCGCTGACCAATGTAGATGCTCAGAAGCAGTAAGGGAGAAACAGTAGCATTAATGTATGTGACCTACCCTGTCCCCTCCATTGACAGACCAGGACCTACCATGCAGTGACAGGCTACCACCCATCTGGAATCCACCACCCAGAACACCCTAGATGGTGCAACACTGCATGCTGCCAGCAACCTGCTCTTCTTGTGGGGTCAGGCGTTGCACCTCCGGCTGTCTCCCACCGGTCGCAGACCGTGCTGCCCTGATGGCAGCCACCTTCTCCTTAATTCTCTGCCTGTCCATTCCCATCTTCTTTTTGCACTCCTGCATGGACCGCTGGTGGCTGCCATGCAGGTTGACAGCATGCATCACCTCTTCCCATGCAGCAGCATGGGCCTGTGGTGTCCCCTGGTGTCCGCTGAGCAGCAGCTCCTGGCAAAGGTAGGCCTCAAACCGGGCATCTGTTTCTGCCTTGGTGAAGTTCAGCCTCCTCTTCCTTCCATGTCTCTGTTCCTCTTTCTCCACCTCACAATCAATCATTATTCCTCCTGTGAGAATGACAGGTGTTACCTGTGACTGTGCAGTCCCATGCATGTCCCAAACACCACAGTCCACACTCCCAAACAGCATGCTACTCACCACAATAGACTGCAGTAACTGACTATGGCCAGTGCAGCCCAATGTCACAGTTTTATAGCGCAATGCATGCAAATGAGGTGAGGCACATTTTTAAGTGGGTGCAAATGCAGTGATTGCACCATTGAATGGCTGATTAGCTGATTTGCATATGCCGGCTGAATATCGCGCTGTTGCGCTTTGCGCAATTGTGTTGAACGTGCTGTGCCAAGGGCACAGTTCTGTGACATGCGCAGTACACACCTAACTGCGCATGCCTGGGGTGATGACACAGGCACCTGCCGTGCTGCTGACGTGCTGTGCATGGGAGGCAATACAGGGCACGGCCACCATTGTGCCAGTGGCACTACTGTGCTGTTCACATATATGGTGCTGTGGCACTGGGGCACTGTAGGTGCACTGGGGCCACCACACTGTAGGCTGCTACAGGAGGTGGCATACAGGCACCCAATCGTGCTACACTCATTGGGTTCCAATCGTGCTGTGGCTGTCCGTGCTCAAGAGACCCTTGACCCTGTGCCCGACATTTGCCCCCTAGGCACCATGCATCAGGCATGGCTGCACCGCTATCGCACTGTTTGGTGACAGTGTGATAGGGAATGGCAGCACTGTACAGTGAAGCATCTGCATGTGGCAGGACCGTGCTGCCGAGCGCCATTTTGAATCCAACTCTTTGCTGAGATGGCGCGGAGAAGGGCAGTGATGTGGAGCCAGGTGGAGCTTGTGAACCTGGTGATCATTGTAGAGCCCCATGCTGGGGCTCTATATGGTGATGCACCCCTGGACAGGGCCAGGAGTGCAGTTTGGTAGGAGGTGGCTGATATGCTGGAGGAGGCCACTGGTATGGGGTACACGGCAGAGCAGTTTCGCCACTGGTAAGGGGACCTCAGGTGCAGGGACCCGGACCTGCTTGCCTGCCAGCGGACATGTGCCAGGAGGGGCACAGTGCCACGGCCAGGTAGGTGCTCCATCCATACACTGTTATCGTCCATATGGGTATCATGTTTGCATGTGTCCGGCACGTGGGGGGGCCATCCAGTGTTGGCCATGGTGGTGGTATCGGAGTGCGGGGTGGATGTGTATGGCCGTGTGGTATTGCACACACATGGGGGTGGGGGAACTTTGCTACCAGATTGTACTGATGTTCCTCTCTCCATGTTTGCACCTTAGGCCCAGAAGAGCACAGACAGGCGAGGGAGTGGAGGCGCCACCTGGAGGACTAGCAGGATGAGAGGAGTGAAGGTCTGCAGTGGCACAGGGACCAGCCTGATGATGGTGAGTGCCTTACATCCATGATTACTATTACATGCTGTATAACTGGGTGGGCAGTGGGGCATGGTCACCATCCATTGACACGACTGCCATGCACACAACTTGTTACAGTCAGCACTGTCCAGTGGTACTGCACATCTGGGAGTGCATCAATGGTGGTCTGTGCATGCACTGGGCACATAGCTGTGCCACTGTCTTTACACTGTATAGCCAAATCACTGTACAGCCACGGTGGTGCTGTGCAGGACATGGGCGGTGGGTGTGTGCAGTGGTCCACATGGCTGTGGCTGCCTGGGTAGGCAGGTCTTGTGGACACAGTCACTGTGGGTGGCTGCACACCATCACAGGGGCATGGCACAAGGCTGTATGCCATGCACAATGGGTGGGCTGCAGGGGGCTGGACAGTCACACTTATTGACTCTGCTCCCTCGTCTTAGGTGGACGGTGACTCCAGGCACTGGAGCGTGGACTGCAGGAGCTGCTACAGGTGGCGAAGGTGACCCTGGAGCTCCTGCAACAAATGGACCACCATGGGGTTAGGAGGTGGAGGAGACATCGGTGCCACATGGAGGAAGACTGGGGCAGACGCTGAACAATCCCTGCCCCTAATTACACCTTCTCCCCTGGACCCACCCTCACACCCCTTCTTCCCACTCCCATATGTTCACCCTTGCCCCTTACCCGCCCCAACCTGGTATGTGGCCCTTCCCCCCATTGTACATAGTTGTATATAGTTTTTGTATTACCTGTTTTAAATATATTTGTTTTGTTATGATAACTGTGGTGGTCTCTGATTTGCAGCAGGCTACAGGTGCTCAGCTGCAGTGGTGTGCATGGCGTCAGGGGTGGTGCATGCATGGACGTGTGTGTGTGTGTCCAGAAGGGAACCGCCTATGGTGTGGGCAGGGGGATCAGTCACTGTCTGTGGTTTGTGTGTTGTTCTCTGTGCACTGGATGCCTGTGTGCAGTGGTCCACAGTGCATGCACTGTGTGCATGGCACCCCTGTCAGACTGTCCATGGCCTATGCAGCTGACACCCTTGCATGTCTGTGATATGCACGGTCTGCAGGCATGTCAGTGGTGGCTGTCCATGCTGGATAACAACTGTACCCGGCACAATGCCAGGTTGCCTGCCATCACCAGTATGGTGCACTTCTGCCTCTGGTGGCACTGTGGCCTCCGCTGTTGTTGTTTCCCCTCCATGCTGTCATTTGTGTCTGTTGCAGGGGATGTGCTCCAGTGTCTGTCACTTGTGCTCTGGCAGCATGCTGGTGGCATACAGCTTCATGGTGCCTGCACAGGGTGGTTGGCACACCTGTGCAATGTAGGGGTGCTGGCCGTGTGTAGACATCAGCCGTGGCCACACGCCAGTGGCTTGGTTGACCCGCTACTGTGTCCCTGTGTTGGTGTGCCCTTGGGTATGGTTGGGTGTTTGTCCATGCACTGTGTTGCCTCCTGTGTGGTGCATGCTTCCATGCAACACTGTGCGTGTCTGTGCTGGCTGTTGTGGCCAGTGCTGGGATGGGATGTGTCCTTGGGAGGGTGTGCAGTGTGCTGTACTGCTGGTGGTGGGGTCCGGGGCATGCCCTGTTGCATGTGGGGTACCTGGTGTGGCAACACATGGTCGGTCTCTCAGCTGTACCTCGGGGGGATGTGCAGGGTGGCACTGTGTTTTCTGTTGTTGAATTGCTGTCTGCTGCCACCCACAGCAGGGTGCACATGGTGGGGCTGCCTTGCATGGCTCTGTGATGCACAGGGTTGCATTGTCACAGTGGGGGTGGTGACATGCATGGGGTGTCCTGCACTGTTGAGCGCTACTTCTGGGAAGGGTGTATGGTGATCATGGTGCAGGGTGTGCTTTGCATTGGTGGGATGATGTGGCACAGGGTGGTCGGCCCTCCTTGTGTGCCAGTCACAGTTTGCCAGGGGGTGTGCTGGGGAACTATGGCCCGACTGTGGGCTGGTTGCTGGTATCCATGGGCCGGTGATTATTCCAGCTCTCCTCCAGTTGTGCAGTGCTTGGGGTGTGGGGGACAATGTCTGTTCTGCTGTGTGCTCCTCTGCCATCTGTGACATGGGTAGTGGGCCCCTGCATCCCTGGTTGTGCTGTTGCATTGCTGCCCTGCTCCACGGGGCATCCCTGGTTGCGCTATGGTGCATCTGGACTGCTCCACTGAGCATCCCTTATTGTGCTATGGCGCACCAGATATGCACAACTTCAAATCCCTGGTTATGCTATGACACAGCTGGTGCGATATTCAGTCATCTGCCGTAGGTGCATCTTGATCTGTGCAGTTTTTGAATATCACGTTTCTTGAGTGTGGGTGCAGTGGACTTGCGCTTGCTCCTGCTGTTGTGCACTTTTTTGGTGCAGTTTGAAGATCTGGGCCCTTGTGTCAATGACAAGCTTAGATTGACACAATATTATATTCTGCATACCATGCACCTGACTCCTGCAAAGCTGTGTAAAATGAGTAAATTGCCAAAGGATGATTGCTTTAGATGTGGTCAGGCGCAAGGTTCCCTGTTGCATATATTTTGGGAGTGTCCCTTGGTTGCTCCCCTATGGTCTGATATTAAGGCCAAAGCAGACCCCTTATTAGGGTTACATGATCTTTTTACCCCACAGGTTTGTCTGTTAGGTGATTACACAAGGGTGGCAGTGAGGGAAAGGAGATACTTTATTAATCTAATTTCACTCACAGTGAAAGCCTTAGTATTAAAACACTGGAAAGATCAGACTTCTATTACCTATCAAGAATAGCTGGCTGGTTTATTATACAATTTAAGGATTGAGATAACTATTGCTAGCTATAGAAATAAAATTTCTAAGTTCAACGTTAAATGGGAGAAGTTCCATGATCTATAGTCAATCATTCCATCACATTAATAAAGGAGGCAGAGCCTTCATATATCCCCTTAAACTTATTTTTTTTCAGTGGGTGCAGATTACAGGCTCTTTAAGTGATGATGTCCTCGTACCCCCTTCTTTTAGGTTGTAGATTTTTTTTTTCTTAGTGGGGCTAGTGAAATGACCTGTAGTGTTATAATTTGTGTACTGGCTTTGGGGAGGGAGGGTTAACGGGGGAGGGAAGATTTAGGGAGGGATAAGAAGGGGGGTGGAGGTGGAGGTAGGAGGGAAGGGGGAAGGGGGGTTTATGGGACAGTTATTTAATGTAATGTATATGTAATTGGATTTGTGTGTCATCCCCTGTAATATACACTGCATTGTTTGTGATGGAAAAACTAAATAAAGTATACTTAATTTCAAAAAAACACAACCTTTTTGGGACCCCACCTCATGAACACTAACACTGTCATTTTGTTACTCGGGCCTTGAAGGTGATTTTATGGTCACTGCTTGAAATCACATTTTGGGACTGAATAATGAACATTTCACCACCAGTGTTCATGAGGTAGGGTCCCAAAAAGGCCATGTTGAAAATTTGGTGAAACTATTTTTAAAAATGGCCATGTTATGATCGTTTGTCAAAATTTTTTATGGATTTGAAAATTTTCACCTACATGGTTTATGAGGTAGGGTCATAAGAAGACTATAATAAAAATGTGGGGTCAAAATATAAAAAAAATGCTGAAGTTATGACCATTCATTTCAATTTTGCTATGCCCATTCATAACCTTTGAAATTTTAAATGTTTTGACTCCAGAATTTCAACATAGCCTTCTTATTACCCCTCCTCATGTATGTCAAAGCTCTCATTTTTCAAATCCTGCCCAAAATGTGTTTTCACACCTGTGGGGTGGAATGGCATTGTAGTTGGGCAGAATAATGTTTTGTCTGTGATTCGAAAATTTTCTGTAATGGGTACATGAGGTGGGGTAATAAGAAGACTATGCTGACAGTTTGGTCACTATTGTTCTATAAATGGAAGTGCAGGGCCCAGAGTGCCCTGTGCTTCCACAGCTACATATAATATATGCATCTACAGAGGGCTGGACCCTGCACTCCCACAGTAAAATAAGGATACTAATATACTATCTCAAAAAGTAAGGAACAAAAGTTGTAAAAAACTTCATTAATGCTCCAGTTGGGGTCAAAGGGACAAAAGGTGGGAAATGAGGCATTAGGGTTTCCCTAACACCTCACCCTCCCAAACTAGGCAGGGGAGCAGGTGTGGGGTGTGCCTTGGGCTTCTCAAGCCTAACGCTCACCACATTTTCATAAAGTGTACACATATGACCTTATTTGTTGATGAAATGGGGTAAGCGTTAGGCTTGAGATGCTTAAGGCATATCTAACTGCAAGCCCAAGGCACTCCAAACTACATGCAGAAAACAGAACACTTTACCTAAAAGTTATATTAGTATTTCAGGATATTATTTGAAAAAAAGCAAATCTGTGATCATGAAAATATCTAAACATGGAACTGAATCATTAGATAAATGTAAAGATGATTTTAAAATTCAGGAACACATCAAATACTTTGGTATCCATCTAACATCTAATCAAGACACAAATGTAAAAAAAACTATTTCAACAAAACAAACGAAAAAACAACATCTCTGTTAGAAAATTGGAAAAATGTTTTACTGTCTATTTGGGGTACAGTGGACACCATCAAAATGATGGCTATGTCACATTTAATATTCACTATATAAAATATATTAGGAGTGCCCTCCAAGAAATGGTTTGAAGAATGTAAAAGAATAAAAAAAAAATGTTTATGGAGAGGGGGTAAACCATGAATTGCATGGAAATGCCTAACCATTCCCGAAGACTAGGAGGTCTGGGTTACCCAGATCTGTATACATATATGGTGGCAAATACTCTGTCACAAGTTTGTCAATGGACCTTTTTGGGCAAAATGGAAGAGAGTTTGTTTCAAGATATTATTTTTACCGTAGCAGACACAAGTTATAAATTACCTGACTTATGATTAAATTTAGAAGTATACATAGGTCATATCAACCTTCTCCCTACATGATTCCAACCAGTATATAAAATAGCTAAAAATTCTGCTGCATTTGAACTTCAATGGCTATTTTTCAAAATTAAACAAGTTTAAAGGATATGGGAAAATAGTTCAGTATTGGACTTCAAACCACTTCTGAAAAATAATATTCTGATTTGCAAAGATCTCTTGGTAAATAATGATGTCCCTATATATATCAGCAATTATGAACTTACTTCATCTCCCAAGGTGGCATAAAATGTATTACCATATACTAAGGAAACACATTTTTAAATTACAATCTATTTTTGGGACACCAGGAGTAAAGCTAGTAAAAGCATTAAAACAACAAAATTATGCAATTTTCAAAGGAACAATGAAACAGCTAGCATACTTTTATGATAAAATTACAAGAAAAAAACAGATTAATGACAAATAAAACAATAAATGGAACCTAGAGGCATCATTATAATTAAATCATAATCGATGGGAACAAATTAGAATATACAGGAACAAATTCAATGTATCAGCCAAGAATAAATCCATACAAAGAAATATCATTGATAGGGCATTTTATACTCCAGCTCAATTTGAAAAAATAAAGGATTATTCTTACCTTTGCTGGCATAACTGTAACCAAAAAGGAAATCTAATCCATTGCTTATGGGAATGCCCAAGAATTAAAACCTGGTGGTCAAAAATAAATGAAATTATAACAGATTGGTTGGGAAATGAAGTACCTTGTTCAATTGAGATTTGTCTTTTTAATTATTTTGATAACTTGAAGTTAAAACCAGCACAATATAAAATTATCACACTTGCCTCTATGGCTCTAAAACATATTATTTTGGAAAACTGGAAAGAAAAAAAAACTTAAACCTTTCAATTTCTAGAGGTGGTGGTCCATCTTTAGGGAAACATTGCATTTTGAAAAATTGCTATATGACTTGGAGGAAGAATATGATGATATTTATGGCTCAAATTTGAAAGAAATTGAAAAGAACATGCCACCACTGTTGTCTATTTAATAGTTGCATAATTCAGCCAGCCTTGTGGTGCTGAGGGTTGAGGTACTGGATGCCACACCTCGTGCCATGCCTGTGACCCATGTTCGGGAATAAGCATGGGCCACTGGGGGTTGGCAGGGGAGGGAGAGGATCGAGTGTCCATTGACAGCTCTTCTCTCCCTGGGAAGGGTGGATATGTTGTCCCACTCCTTGGCTGCCCCCGGTGGAGGATGAGAGGTAGGACCAGAGCTAGGGAGGCAGACCACATGGCATCGTGACATGTGCGCATGCCTCCACTTGCGTGCGTTCATGGCTGTGAGGGGGATGGGACCGCGGAAAAGAGAAAATCGACTGCAGGCTTCATGGAAGCCCCTAAGGTACTCCAGTGCTGCAGCTCCATGGAACTCTCAGGCCAGCTCCAGATATGTGCTTGGAAAGGGGGAGGATGGTCCCCCCTTCTGCCCCACCTAGGGGGGTTATCCAAGGGGGATATAGGGCCTGGGGGATTCCGGGGGGCAAAGGTGGTGGCTAGAGACTGGTGAGGAAAGAAAGCCTGCTGATAGGTTGGGAGCATAAAAATTTAAATAAAAAAGTTGCATAATTTTGTATAAATTAGATAAGTTATAATTATGGACTACTAATGTTTTACACATAGGGAGGATGGATGGGAGGGAGGGGCTATATTATGATGTTCGGGTTATTGTGTATTAGTAAGATATGTTATGGATGTATCATAGTTTTAATTGTATGTATGATTAAGAAGAAAATACTTAATAAAAATACATAAAAAAAAAGAACACTACACCTAAAGGACTTCAGATCTATAACCCACTGAGAAATACATACAATTCAAGGTGTGTAGAACAATTATGTTGTAGAACATCTGAGAAACTCAGGAATCACCTTGTTCATCAGATATATGCTAGAAAATTTCACCTTAAAAATAAATTTTCTGAACTTTCACACATCCTTCAAGGAAACAACAGCAATGTACTACCAGGATTCAACTGTGATCTCCAAACACATTACCAAAAAACTCTTTAGGCAGTCCTATCACAAAAGAGGATAAAATTCAGAGAACTACAAAACAGCAACCAGAACAGCACCTTGACTCATCCAAGTGAAGTAAACCACAGCACCAACATTGTGGAACACTGCAACAACTACCAGTGATCAACCTATCTAACAAAGAACTTACGCAAGCTGAAACATCTGTATTATCCAAGGGCTTAACTTTCTGCCAACACAGAGGAATTTGATAATGTTAGATTCTGTGGTGAGATGGAGGAATATTTTAGAAGGCTATGTCTAAAAGAGTACTTTTTTGATACAAAGAACATGCAAACAACACAGTAAGACAGCACAAAGAAAACGTCAGACTGGACCCCTCAGAACGGACACAACCCCAAGTTGGATGACTACATCGACTGCTTCCGAGGAAGAATAAATTCCCAGATCCTAGGCAAACAGCAGAAACTCTTGTATAATATCACACCACTAGAAAAGGGGGCAATACAAACACTGAAAAACAACCATAACATTGTAATAAAACAAGCTGACAAAGGTGGAACTGTGGTTGTGATGAACAGTGAGGATTACATTAAAGAGGCATGCAGACAGCTGTCAGATACAACTTAGTATAGAGAACTCACAGAAGGTCCTACTATACAATATACAGAAGAACTCTAAGAAATCATCATGCCTCTACTGAACAACATCCAAGAACAGTTTAGTAAACTAATTCCAAACAAACCTACTCCAGGGTATTCTGTATGTTGCCTAAGATACAGAAACCAGGGAATCCAGGATGACCCATAATCTCTGGCATTGGTACACTCATTGAGAACACTTCAGGTCTCATTGAATCCATTTTAAAACTGCTAGTAAGAGTTACTAGCAGTTTTATTTAGGACACCACAGATTTCCTCAGGAAACTGAAGCAAATTGGACAACTACCACCCAACACTATCCTAGCCACAATGTATGTCACTGCCCTCTACACTAATATTCCACTTGAAGATGGCATGTTAGCATATCAGAAATTTTTACAGGACAACATATCTGCAAGAGACATTCCAGGAACCACCACCAGTACCCCAATAAAATTTATTTTGACACACAACAACTTCACTTTTAATGGCAAGCATGTTTTACAGATCATGTAGATAGCCACGGGCACAAAAATTGCACCACATTATGCCAATCTTTTCATGGCCTGTCTAGAAAAAGTGTTTTTTTTAAACAACACCCCTACAAACCATCAGTCTACACCTCATTTGTACAGAAGGTGAAGACTCCCTCAAAAAGTTCCATCATGATTTTTACAACTTTCATAACTCTATAATTATTACATATCGATTATTATATAAAACTCACTGTTGAATACTCCACCACCAGCATACATTTTCTAGATACTACAGTCAGTATCACTAATAATGGACATATACAAACTGCTCTTTACAGAAAACCCACTGACAGACACTGCAACCTGCATAATTCCAGCTTCAATCCAAGGCACACAAAAAATCTGTAAACTACAGTCAGACAGTTTGATACCATCAAATCTGCTCTGAAAAGAGAACAAGGGACAGACAGCTCTCCTCACTTCAGAATTCCCTAATCCAGCAGGGTCACTCCCCAAGACAAATTGACAGAAAAACTGAATGAGCTATACAAGTACTGTACAAGAAAATCTGCTGGATCACACACCCCTAGTTATCACTTACAGCCCCATGCTAAATCCCCTTCAACAAATTATTAAATAACTACAACCCATGCTGAGAGAAGATGAAATGGTTAAGGACATCTTCCCTGAACCACCTGTCATTGCCTATAAGCAGCCCATTCAGGGGCTGGTCTCTGTCTTGGCCAGTAGAGTAGCATGCTGTCATCACTGGCAGTTAACGAGCAGGCCACTACATCAAAGTAGCTGAGCTGCTGCAATCAGGGAGTGCCCCATCACTACGCAATCAGCAGTTTGTATGGCAGGGCCTCCCTGACTGCAGCAGCCAGTTACACAGCTCCATGGTGCTATGTTACCATGGCGATAGACAATGGCTTCTCCATCAGCCTCTCACAGTCCTAACAAAGCTGATGGAAAGCTGCCACCTGCCATTCATTGTGCCTTCCTGGTGAACATTTCAATAAAAAAAAAAGCAGACGGGCTAGCCCACTCCCTGTCGGTATAATGCTCCCCCCAACTTCTTGTGTGCTGAGAGGGGTACCCAATTCCCCCTCAGCTCAAATCTTTATTTATTTATTCAGGCGAACATCATTGAGCAAGGCTCATTTACAAGACGGACCTGATAAGGTCAAGGTTCAATAGTTGGTACACAACAGATACATCAATGCACTTATATATGCATAACAGATACAGAAAAAACACTTATAAATACAATAATCAAGGGAAAGAAGTTGATTAAGACATACATGACAAGGTAGGTTATAGGAAAATTATACAAATAGATAAAGTATATACATATCCAATAGCGGAATCAAGGCATACACACAGCATAATGTAATACTAGGATGAATGGGGAGCATGTAGGAATAATGTAAGGGCCAGTAATTAGTGGGAGAAGGATTAGGTAGGTAGTAGGTAGTTAGGTAGAGTCAAATGGAACTGAGGTACTATAATAAGGGTGGCTGCCTGGGAGGGAGAACTGTGGAGCAAAATTATGCCATATATGGTAGATGTCTGGAAGGGGAAGGGGTTATGAAATGGCAAGACCAGCTCTTGTGGTAGCAGTTGCATTTCTCTGCAAAGAAACCTGTGGAAAGCTGTTTAAAGGATGCTATAGGTATAAGATTGGACAGCTTTAGGGATTTCTGTAGAGTATTCCATGCCATAGCTAGAGAATAGCTGATTGCCGACCTCCCTAACCAGGTGTTGACTTTAGGTATCTTAAGCATGATGAGGTTGTTCCTTCTTAGGGCATAGGAGCTAGTTATGGCCTCTGTGAAGCAGTCTAAAATATAATTTGGAAGTTTTTTAGACAACGCTGTATAGATCCATAGTGCTGCATTTCTGTTCCTTCTGAGATGTTGGGAAACCCATCCAACTGCAGCATAGAGAGAGCAATGATGAGTGTTAGATGGAAGATCTGTTATGAATCTTATTGCTCTATGGTACAGGGTATCCAGCTTGCTTAGGTAGGAGATGGGGCAGTGACTATAAAGGAAGTCTGCATAGTCAACAACTGAAAGAAAAGTGGCCTGGACTAACCTCATCTTTGAGTCTCTGGTTAGGAAGTGTTTTATTCTATAGAATAGGCCAAGCCTTTGGCGAAGTTTTTTCAGCAGTTCTTCAATATGATGTGTGAAGTCAAGTCTGCTATCAATCCACACACCTAAATATTTGAATTTTTCTACATAATACAGATTTTCTCCAAGGATAGTGCATAGCTGGGGGAGACTGCTTAGTGAAGAGGTGCTGGTGGAGCTTTGATTGGAGAAAAGCATTGCTTTTGTTTTCTTTGCATTTAAAAGAAGCTTTTTCTCAAGTAGTTGATATTGCAGCAAGGAGAATTCTGCTTGTAAAATTTCACGGGCAACTGCAGGCGATGGGTTGCTGATATACAAAACAGTGTCATCTGCAAAGAGGTGGACAGTGGCTTTGGTGAGATTTGAGTCAATATTATTAATGTAGATGGCAAAAAGGATAGGGCCCAGGACAGATCCTTGCGGAACTCCTCTTAGCAGTGGTTTTAATGGGGATAGATCACCTTCAGCTTTCACCTGCTGTGACCTATCCACAAGGTAACACCTGAACCATTTAAGGGAGGGTGGATCTAGGCCAATGGAATGCAAGGAAGAGAGTAGCAGCTCATGGTCCACCTTTTCGAATGCCTTGCTTAGATCAAGAAATACTGCACAGACACTATTCTTTTTATCTAATTCAGTTTGCCAGTCATTTGTAGCTTTGGCCAGTGCAGAGATAGTGCTGTGTCTGGCCCTAAATCCAGATTGAATTGGATTCAAGAGGTTAGCATCATCAAGATATTCTCTTAGCTGGATGCTCACTATTTGCTCTAGCATCTTGGATAGCACTGGAAGAATGGAAATGGGCCTGTAGTTATTAAGGTACATAGGGTCCCCTGATTTTAGAAGGGGGAACCACTTGGGCTGTCTTCCACACTGTAGGAATAGAACCAGAGGTTAAAGATAGGTTAAAGAGATGTGTTGGGGAACTGCAAGTACATGAATTGCAATCTTTAGAAAGTAGGGGTCAAGAGAGTCTGCGCCTGCACTTTTTTAATATCCAAATGTCATAAAAGATCCTCTACTTGCTTCGACAGAACAGGTTTGAAGGAGAAGGAAGAATCAGCTCTCTGAGCATCAGTGTACTGGGAGCTTAGTTGTGCATGCAGCAGATTAGCTGGAGAGGTGTCAAAGGCAAGGCCAGCAGTTGTGAAGTGGTTATTGAAAGCATCCAGAACTTCCATTTTGCCAGAAATAGAGCCATTATTGTGGTGCAATTGAGTTGGTAGAGAGGTGCTAGAATCCTGCCCTACAATACCTTTGATGGTGCCCCAGAACCTAGCAGGATTGTGGTAGGAGGAGTCAAGTTAAGCCAAATAAAAGGCAGCCTTTGCATCCCTTACTTTCTTGGTGCAGCTATTTCTGGCTTTCCTAAATAACACCCAGTCATTTGGGTTCTTGGTTTTTTCTTGCCAACTTCCATAGTTTGTCTCTCTCCAACAGTGCAGATTTGAGGTCAGCTGAAAACCAGCGGCAAGATTTGTTTTTTATTCGAACACTAGTGATTGGTCCATGGGTGTTAAGGGCACTTAATATTATACTGTTTAACACCTGATGTGCTTTTTCTGTAGAGTGTGCAAGATAAAACTCTTGCCAGCTTGGAGAGTGAGCTAGATCATGCAGATATCCTTCAATATTGAGGTTTTTCTTGGATCTCCTCATTAGGAATTTTGCTGGGGTTGTTGATTTGCTGGAAGTTCTTACTCCTGCAATGAGGCAGTGATCATTTATATCACTGAAAAAAAGCACTCCATTGTGTGAATAGATGGGGTTTGTTCACCAGCATGATATCAAGTAGTGTGCTGTTGTTTCTATTCTTTAAGTTTATTCTTGTTGGCTCATTTATCAGTTGTGTGAACCCATGTGTATCACAGAATGATAACAAAGGTGCAGCTGCCTTGGAAAGCCAGCTTAGATTCAGATCACCTAGGATAATGACTTCTTCAGAGCCTGGTTTGAGTAGTTTCCCCAGGCGGGATAAAAGTTTGTGGTCAGCAGAGGGGGGCCTGAAGCAGCCAACTAGCTGGAGAGCTGCCGTATTGGGGAGAGATACTTTGAGGGATATACATTTGAATTCTTTGGGCATCGAGGTTGCAGTAAAGCAGGATACAGGTATACTGGACTTTACATATATAGCTACTCCACTGCCCCTTGTTAGGCGATCCGCTCTGAATAACTGATAGTTGGGTAGATTAACATCCCTATCTGCTGTGGTGGGTTTGAGCCATGTCTCAGATACCACGAGAAAGTCTGGCAAGGTATGGGCAACCCAGACTTGTATCAGTGAAAGTTTTTTCAGGAGGCTGCATGCATTGATATGTAGAAAACTGAGGCCTTTGATTGAGGTTAGGTCTGCTAATGAGGTGATACACTCAGGGGGGCCTGGGTTGATTTCCACATTTCCAATACAGAGTAGTAGAAAGAATAGGAGTTTCATAAGGGCTGCAAGAGATAGGAAGAGGGGGCTGTCTTTGGTCCTCCTTTTCTTGCTCTGTTGCCACTCTTTTAAGGTGCTCCAAATGGGGTCATGACATCGTGTCGAGACACTGAGTAGCAGTTTGGTGGTCAGGTGTAAGGGGAAACTGTATGTCCAGTAATGGAGCATTGATTGGAATACATACATGGTAATTTGCGTCCCTTTTTGGAGGTCACCCCACTGATACTGATGCAGCATTGGTAGGGCATATGTCAGGGTCTGAACATTATTCAATGAGGATGAGACAGAGAGGCTAGGCAGATGGGTCACCTTGTTTTGTGTGATATGGACATCCTCCTTAAGGAACCCCATGCATGACAGGGAAAGAAATGGCAGGAGGAGTCTCCCCATTGTGAAAGTGGTATTGATGGTTATCTACCGGGAGAACAGTAAGGGAAGGATTGCTGATTAGGTGGTACAGCAGGGCGATGATGCAGCTTATTGGTTAGAGTAGCGCTGAGGGTGGGAGAAGAGATTTCGGCCGGAAGATCCCCTGAGTCGGCTTAGCAGTCGCCGACCGCCCCCTGGTGGAGCATAGCCCCGGTGCTCAACTGAGTGCTGTGGGCAGGGATCTCAGACTGGAGAGCTCCTGCCACCCCCCCGCACCTATATGTGCCAACTAGGGTGCCTAATCACCCTGTCGGCATGCCCCCTTCCTCGTCATTTTTGCCAGCAGGGGGCCCTCCCCATTGGCATAATGCCCCCAATTCTTGTGTGCTGGGGGGTGCCCAATCCCCTCAGCTCTTGTTCCCAGCACTCGACATGTGCTACTGGGAGTGCTCAATCCCTGTCAGCTGTTCCTCCAAACACTCAGGTGGCACACTGGGAGCCCACCCCAGTGTGCCAAAATGAAATGTCCCTGTAAAAAAGAAAACCTTCCCATGATGTTTTTTTGTTGTTGTTTTAAATAAACCTGTAAACTAGAAAATGGTCCCTCGTCGATTCCGGTGGTCCCTCCCCCAACCCACGCCCACCATCTGTGTACCCCACCTCCTCACACCTCCCCCTCACCCCATACTTACCTTTGGAGCCCGGCGTGACAATCTTCAGTGGACTGGGAACACGTCTGCACTCTTCAAAGCTGACCGTGAACTGAAGAAATGCTGGTAAGCTGTATAAATAGAATAATAGATAGTGTATTACAAGGCAGTAATACGATCGAGAGGTTTTGGGGACATGGAACCTCGAGAGCGAAGCTCGAGAGGTCCTAAAGTCCCCCAAACCACGAGATGGTATTACTGCCTTGTAAAACACTTATCTTTCTGTTATTTTTTGTGATATATGAATCCATTGACAATACTACAGTCAGAGATGACCTTTGAACTATAGTATTATCAAAAAAACAATAGTATTATCAATTTTCAGGATAGTATTATTAAGAGTAATGATGTATTACTGGGAAATTTGTGTATAACGTAGTATAGCATTATTGAGGCTTATCCATATATTACAATGGCATAAATGTTTTTTTTCAACTTTGAAGCATATCTTGACCATTTCTGAGAATTATTTTCACCAAATTTTCAACATGGGGTTCTTGGGACCCCACCTCATGAACTCAGTCACTGTCATTTTGTTATTTGGTCCCGAAAGGTGAATTCGTGGTCACTGCATAGAACCTCCTTTTGGGACTGATAAATGAAACAACAGTGTAACAGTTCATGAGGTAGGCCCCAAAACCCTATATTGAAAATCTGGTGAAACAATTCCCAAAAGTGACTGTTTATGAGCGTGCGTTGTAGGCGGTTCCTCATGCGTAAATAAGTTTTATTTTAATATTTTCCTCCAGATTTTCAACATTGTCATTTTACTACACCTTCTTATGAACAGTACAGCTGTCATTTTTCACTTCTCACCTGAAATGTGTTTTTGCACATGTAGTGCACAATGGCGCGGACGGTGTGTGAAATCAATGTTCAGGACAGAGTAAGAATATCACAGTAACACTGTTTATGAGGTAAGCCCCCAAAAACCCTATGTTGAAAATTTGGTTAAAAAAATTCCCCAAAATTACTAGTTTACTAGCTTGTGTTGTACAATTCCTATGCACGCTTGTAAGTTTGAGCATTTTTAATATTTTCACTCCAGATTTTCAACATTGCCATTTTACCACACCTCCTTATGAACAGTACAACTGTCATTTTTCACATATCACCTGAAATGTGTTTTTGGACATGTAGCGCACTGTGGCGTCGTCGGTGTGCGAAATCAATGTTTGGGACAGATTAAGAAAATCACAGTGACACTGTTCATGAGCAAAGGTCTTAAACTGGCTATGTTGAAAATTTGGTGACAAAAGTCCATAAAATGACTGTGTTACGAGAGGCATTGTGCAGTTTTCACACACCCTCATAAGTTCACAAATTCGTAATCTCTTCAGTCCAGATTTTCAACATTGGCATTTTCCACACCTCCTTATGAACAGTACAGCTGTTATTTTCACACTCTGGCCGAAATGTGTTTTCTCACTTCTTTTTTTTTATTATACTTTTTATTTTTTCACAGAGAAAATATATAAGTGACAGAAGTAACAAATAAAGGATCCATCTTGAAACAGAATATAATGTAAAACAAGTACAATAAAGCATATTTTTTGGGGAGGAATAAAAAGAAAATCTTTAAGTTTATTTGTTCTAAGAGCATCTATAGTTTATGCCATAATACTGTTCCTCAGTCTCCAAGCTATTACTTCCCTTTTAAGAAAAAATTGAAAATCTCTATCTGAAAAAAAAAAAGACAAAATAGGGGAGAAACAAAGATATATCATTCAAACAACAGAATAATAGAAAACTCATATCATGAGGTTACTGGAATAGTCTGAGTGCCCTTCACTTGATCTTCCTCCTCAGACAAATCAAAGTCCATTTCAGTGGGTAAAGCAATATTTTTATCACAAAAAAATCTTAGCAGCGTCAACATCCTCAAAAACATAGTCTTTATTTTTAAAAGAAATGTTTAACCTTGCAGGAGCCTTCAATACTGCGGTAACCCCTGACTGCTGAAACCCTGAGTGCAAGTTCAAAAAGCGCTTCCTTCGTTTCTGTGTCATCGCACAAAAATCAGGATACAAGTGGATTTTCCAACCTTTGTACCCAAATCCCTTCTTATTTCTAGCTGTTTGCAACATCTCATTCCTCTGGTCGAGAGATGAAAAAGTACAAATAATGTACCTTGATAAAAACTCATCAGTACCTTGTTTCGATCTAGACTGTGGTCAAAATACCGATTCCAATAACACCTTCTGATCAGGGGAAAAGGCCATCATTAAGATTTTTTCAACCTCAGTTTTTAATTTGGAAAGAGGGATATCAGCTGCAAGACCAATTAATCTCAGATTTTTCATAAGTGAAGTATTTTCCTTTTTTTCCAACTTAGACATAATATTTATCTGTTCGTGCAACGAGGCATTTATAGCCCCCTCACCCATCAAAATCCTTGAAGCCAATTGCTCTGTCATTTTCTCCACAGTGTCCACAGGTTCTCCAATTTTATTCATTTTATGCTCAATACTCCCACAACGTTGTGATATCTCCTGAAGCGATATTTGTACCTTGTTGAATGATTCTTTGATATCCCCTTGTAATTCCACCAAGAACGCTTGCATAGAAGCCAAAGTTGGCTTCTGTAGGTTTTTTGCCTTTGTGCCTTCTGGACGCAGTACAGCCAGTGAAGACATCTCCCCAATTGGGAGCTGCACATTTGTTGTTCCCCGAGGTTAAGCGGCCCTCCCGGTATTCGTTTTGGGAGAGATAGATTTCTCCATAAATATCACGCTTCACTGCCTCCTTCGACTGTAACAAAATCTACAAGAGTTCACACAGCATTTTCAGAAATCCAATAAGCAGATAATTTAGTGTAGACAGCGATTGAAGTAGTTTTTATCAATGGATATAGCAGAGCAAAACGAGAAACATAAGCATTCATCTAGCTCTGTCTAGCGCCCCCCCCTGTTTTCGCACTTCTGGCACAGAATAGCACGGTCGCTGTGGGATATCAGTGTTTGGATAGATTAAGAAAATCACAGTGATACTGTTCATGAGCGGAGGTCCCAAAATGCCTGTGTTGAAAATCTGCTGTAAAAAATCCCCAAACTAATTACATTACGGGTGTGCATTGCACGGTTTCTACGCACACTCATGACTTGACCAGTTTTTTTATATTTTCATTCCAGATTTTCAACATTGCCATTTTTTACATCTCCTCATGAACAGTACAGCTGTCAATTTCCACATCCTGTTCAAAATGTGTTTTCGCACCTGTGGCGCCAAATGGCGCAGTCACTGTGCAAAATTTCATTTTGGCTAAGGAAGTGATAGTGCCTCTGTTCATGCGGTGGGATCACAAAAAGCCCATGTTGAAAACTTGGAGTAAAAATATCAAGAAAAACACAGGGTGTTAGGGTTTTTTACCATAACGCCCTACCCAGTAGGGACTGACAGGCATCAGGGATGTGACCTGGGATTGTCGACAGTAATGCTCATGCCATTCCACCCCCACTCACACCCTGCAGCCAGTTACAGGCACCGAGCTGTGCCTTGGAGTCTTTGGCCCCAGAGTTCATCCCATTCTCCTATACTGCACCCATTTCAGCATATTTCCTTATGGAATGAGATGAGTAAAGCCCGAACACCCAAGGCACACCTCAACACTTGTCAGTGTCTGCAGGGTAGGGTGAGATGAAATGTCATGACCGTTAAGGGCAATGACCCAAAGGCACACCACAATGCCTGTCCATCTCTGCAGGGTGGGGTGGGGTGGGGTTGGCATCAGTTCAGTACTTCACTGCCATTCCTATACTGCATGGGCCCAATTTTCATAGGGGCCTGCATCTGGCACAAGCTGCAGCAAACAGCAGCTTGCACCAATGCCTGGTGCACCAGGGACCCTGCACCTGATTCAGGTACAGGAGGGGTCCCAGCAGTTAAGTCCCCATGCTTGCACTGACTGGAACCCTGCGGCTTTCCCTTGGCACACCGCACAGGTCCGCTGCAGGCCACCAGGCACTAACACAGGACCTCTGTCTCGTGAGGTAATCGGCATGTGGACCCAACCTGGTGGCCCAGTGTCCCCCACCATGTTTGGTGCAATTGGTGCCTGGTCATGGAGGTGAGTGGTGGGATGTGCCGGGCACTGGGGAGCAGTCAGAACTGGTGTACGGGGGGTTTTGGCACCAGCTACTGGGGCATGGGTGGGCACTGTACCACCATAAGTTGGTGCTGTGGTAGCGCCAATGGGGCAGGCATTGGGGATTGGGGGAGCTGTTGCCAGTATCGGCAGCATCAGGACAGGGGTACCAACATGGTACATAGGTGGCATCAGAGAACTGTGAGGGGTGCCATTGGACCACTAGGATGGGGGCCACATATACGGGGCCACACTCAGGGGGGGATGGTGGGTGGACCATCACCCATGGTGTGCTGCACACAGGCATGTCACCCAAGGAAGAATGTCTAAGTCCCCTTACACCTGCCCTTGCTGGTCTAAGGGCATTTAGAATTTCTCCCACCAGGTGATGTCTGTGAATCGCAGGACGCAGCTTGCATTGGCTGTAGTCCCCCTACCACTGTGCCGCAGTGCATTGTTTGGGGCAGGTGGACTGTGGTTGACGCAGGCCACCTTTGTGAATCGCACGGAGGGCAGTCATGGATACAAGGTGCACCTTG
Source organism: Neoceratodus forsteri (assembly GCA_016271365.2). NCBI lineage: Eukaryota > Metazoa > Chordata > Ceratodontiformes > Ceratodontidae > Neoceratodus > Neoceratodus forsteri. The sequence goes on along the minus strand of CM057453.1, from coordinate 455,145,373 downwards.
CACCATATCTGTTCACCACAGGCACCTTACATCCGATGCAGGGCTTTGAGAATTGGGCCCCATCTGTCTAACTCCTGCACTTCTACTGCTAATGCCAGGAAGCAACCATTCGGAATTGACAAATGCTTGTGTAGTAAGCTCTGGCCCATAAGAGGCTCACAGGTGACCAGTGGGAAGCTAATTAATTAGGAACAGGCTGCATCTCCTTTTTAATGTCTTTATAAGTGACATTGCCGAGGGACTGGAAGGAAAAGTATGCCTCTTTGCAGATGACACAAAGATCTGCAGCAGGGTTGATACACAAGGAGGCGTGGAAAGGATGAGAAGGGACTTGGCAAGGTTGGAGGAATGGTCAGAAGTATGGCAGCTTGGATTCAATGCAAAGAAGTACAAAATAATGCACCTGGGAAACAAAACCCAGGGGAAGATTACACAATGATGGGGGAGGAGTAGTAACAACAACAAAAATGGAAAAGGACCTGGGGTTAATCATATCAGATGACCTTAAGGTTAAAAAGCAATGTGAGAAGGCAGTAGGGAAGGCTGGGGGTTACTGGGATGTATAGGGAGAGGCATTACCAGCAGAAAACAGGAAGTTGTTACCCCTCTGTACAGACAGTTGGTGAAACCCCATCTGGAGTACTGTGTCCAGTTCTGGAGACCCTGTCTCTGCAAGGATATAGACAGGATAGAGGCAGTCCAGAGGAGGGCAACTAAAATGGTGCAGGGTCTGCAAGAGAAGTCATACGAGGAGAGACTAAAGGAGCTTAATATGCATACCTTTGAGGAAAGGAGGGAGAGGGGGGACATGATAGAAACTTTTAAGTACCTCAGTGGAATCAACAAAGTCCAAGAGGGTAGCATCTTTCAGAAAAAGAGATGTGAAAGAACAAGGATACACAATTTGAAGGTAGAGGGGGGATAGCTCAGGGGCAATGTGAGGAAGTATTATTTCACAGAAAGAGTGGTGAACACATGGAACAGCCTTCCTGAGGAGGTTGTGGGGTCTAAAACTGTGGGAGAATTCAAGAATTAATGGGACAGACATAAGGCAATTCTTGTGGGGGGTAGGAAGAAATAGGCTGTTGGGTAGCTAGGATCTGCAGCTTATCCTGTAGGTAGGGAAATGGGCAGACTAGGTGGACCAAGCGGTCCTTATCTGCTGTCAAAGTCTATGTTTCTATGTTTCTATCTCTTCTGTCTGCAAGCTCAACCAAGGCTAATGTACAAAGACTTTATCACATTTCTTATGAGTCTTTCTTAAACATGTTTTATCTGTTTACAGGAGTGCACCTGATTTGAGGCCAAAATCAAAAGCAAATAGTTATAGTAGCAGAGCCCCCACCACACACACATACACACTCATCAAGAAGTTGCTTAAAAGCCTGCAATTCATTCAAATCAATTCCATTTTCTTACTTAGTTGGGGTTCAATGCCAACAAGTGTAAAATCATGTACCTAGGGCATAGGAACCCCGATACTGAGTATAGGATGAGGGGAGGTACTGATACTCACTAGACATGAAAGAGTCCTTGAGGTTATTATATCTGAGGACCTCAAGGTGGCAGTACAGTGTGACAAGGCTATGGACAGGGCAAATTGGATTCTGGGATGCATAAGGAGTAGCATCTCCAGTAGGAGGAGGAGGAGGGATGTTGCGTTGCCATTGTATCACTCCCTGGTATACCCCCAGCTGGAGTACTGTGTCCAGTTTTAGAGTCCACACTTCAGAAATGACATAAGGTGTAGGTTTTCCATAGGAGGGCAACTAAAATGGTTCATGATTTTCACAGGAATCCCTACAAGGAAAGGCTGAAGAATCTCAGCATGTACACTCTGGAAGAGAGGAGGGCAAGAGGTGACATGATCAAGGCCTACAAAGTACCTCACAGGGGTAAACAGGGTACAGTTGGGGAGTTTCCTTCAAATGAGGATGAGCACCCAAACCAAGGGACATACAATGAAGCTGGGGGAGGAGTTCAGGATAGATGTGAAGAAATATTTCTTTACTGAAAGGGTGGTGGATGCCTTCAACAGACTGCCAGGAGAAGTGGTGGAGGCTAAAATGGTAGGGGGCATGAAGCAAGCATGGGATAAACATAGGGCTATATTAGAAAAAGGGGAAGGAGGGGGTCAATGGAGATCAATAGGGCTATGGAGGTGGAGTAGGTTCAAGTTAATTGCAGGAAAAATCCATTGAGTAAGCTCTTTCACAAGGAGGTCCTGATAGACGTAGGCAGAAAAAGACATGCAGTAACATACACAGGCAGGAGTTACAAGTAGGTAGGGGACACATGGGCAGACTGGATGGGCTGAGCAGTCATTTTCAGCTGCCAAATTCTATATTTCTATGGCATCATGTGTTCATTCTGGTGCAGTGTTCATTTAAAGTTGGGCCTACCATACATCCAGATGTAAGGTACAGTAAATTACCAAATTAGATGCAGCCCACTTACAGTACAATAAACAGAACCCCAGTGCTTCGAGAAGCCTTTACTCTTCATAAGGCTGCTTAAAGAGCTAGAGTTCTATTTGCAGTGTCCAAACCAGTATGCTGATCTTAAAATCAACGCCACATCTGAATGAGTACTTGATTCTTGCTCACTCCATTTCTTCCCCACTTTGAAAGCTGCTTGTCCTGAGTTGGTTTTGGGCTGGCAGTGCCTTGCTTGTGTTGGAAGATGACAAATAAGCGGCGCTGAAAGATGTCAGACTTCACAGACTGTGAAGGCAGCTGCTCACCCACCATCTTGGCAAGAAGAAGGCTGCAGCTGTGGCCACTGATGACTGTTGGGGTGTGGGGATGGGGGGACCAAAGGGGACAGACATAAGGGGATAAAATCATAATAAAAATTGTGAGATCATCACCAGCTTTCCAAAATGCTTACCAGTAAAAGAACACTCTATGAAGTTTTTCAAATGGCAACACAATCTGATGAGCCCTCTGTCTGCCCTCTGACACCAGGTATCAACCAGCATAAAATTGCCTAAAGAATACAATGTGGTCATGTGGTTACTGAAATACTGGAGATTACAGATTTATAGGAACAAAAGAATATCACACAGAAGCTGGCACATATGCCTATTGCAGCTGTCTCCTGCTTCTCAGTAGTTATACCCTTGAGGTACTTGAATGTTTCTATCATATCCCCTCTTTTCCTCCTCTCTTCCAGTGAGTACATATTGAGGTCCCTTAATTTTTCCTCATAAGTCTTGTGTTGCAAGTTCTGTACCATCTCATTCTCCCTTCTCTGGACCATCTCCTGCCTGTTAATATCCTTACGAAGGTGCGACCTCTAGAACTGCACACAGTACTCCATGTGAGGCCTGACCATGGTTTTATATAATGGCATCACTACCTCCCTCCTTATGCTGGTGATACCCTTGCCTCTGCACCCCAGCATGTCACTGGCCCTCCCAGCTGTCTTACCACTTTGACATTTTCAGGTCACCTGAAATAAGAACCCCCAGGTCTCTTTCCTTCTTTGTGACTGTCAGCAAATCCCTCCCTCCCCATCCTGTAGCTTTCCCCAGGGTTTCTGTGTCCCAGGTGCATAATTTTGCACTTTTTTGAATTAAACTTCAGTTACCAGTCCTCAGATCATTTTTCAAGCTTCCCCAGGTCCCTCCTCATTTTCTCCACACCCTCTGGGGTATCCACTGTCTTACATATCTTGGTGTCATCTGCAAACAGGCAGACCTTTCCCTTCAGCCCTTCTACAATGTCACTACTGAAGACAATGAACAGGACTGGCCCCAGGACCAATCCCAGCGGTACCCCACTGGTCACCCCCTCTCCCCAGACTTCACCCCATTTACCACCACTCTCTGCCTCCTGTCTGTTAGCCAGTTTCTAACTCAGTTTACCACCCTTTCCCCCATGCCCCGCCTACTCAGCTAGTTTATCAGCCTCCTATGTGGGATGGTGTCAAAGGCTTTGCTTAAATCAAGGTAAGCATTGTCCACTGCCCCACCCTGATTTACTTCCTTTGTCACCTAGTCAAAGAGATCAACCAGATTTGCCTGGCATGACCTCCACACTGTGAATCCATGTTGCCTATGGGCCTGGGCTCTGATGGCTTCTAGATGCCCCACTATCCTTTCTTTAAGCAATGTGTCCATGATCTTCCCCACTACTGAGGTGAGGCTGACCGGCCTATAGTTCCCTGCCTCCTCCCTACTGCTGGATTTGTATAGAGGGACCACATGTGCCCTCCTCCAATTCTCTGGTACCACCCCTGTGTTGTATGACTCAGTGAACATGGCTGCCAGAGGTTCTGCTGTCTCCCTTCACAGTTCTCTTAATATCCTTGAGTGTATGTCATTTGGTCCCATCGCTTTGTCCACCTTCAAGTTAGTCACCTCCTGCAGGATTCATCCGCCTGTGAATGGACTATTGTCCACCTCTTTACGCCTAGGCAACTGCTGTACTGCTGTGGCCCTTGCCCCTCCCCCTCTTCTGTGAATACTGAACAGAAAGACACAGTGGATGTCTTTGGGGGGGGCACATGACAGTTCTTAGGCATGGTACTATCACTTCCAAATATCTAAACAGCACATATAAGCAAGCAACATTCGGCATTGACAAATGCATGTTCTGTGTTCCTTTCATCGTTTGTAAGCGTCACACTTCCTGCCATTCTACCCTTCCTGTAATTCTCTTCAATAATTTTTATACATTGCTCCACAGAATATATAAATACTGCTTATGTTGCTCGTTTTTGTTATTCACCTGAAGAAGGGACCTGTAAGGCCCTGAAAGCTTGTGTATAATTTCATCTTTGTACAAAACACTTGGTCCAATAAAAGGTATCAAATCTTCCAAAGTCTCATATCATTATTAGGAATGTTTTATTATGCATTTTTCATTTTTGGTTACAGCTGCTGTCAGTTACTTTATCTGACTCTGTCCTGACATGGGGAGCATGTGGAGACTGTGGTGTGAACCGCAACCTGCCGTGTGTTTTACAGGAGCTGACAAAATTCACTCAGAGTAAGAGTAAGAAGTCATTTATTTTCAAAATGTGCACATTATGTTTTAAATCAGTAAATTTCTGATCCCATCACAAAAACTGCTTCTAATTTATGTTGTGTTCCCCACAGGATCAGTGTAAAGAAATAAAGACGTAAATCTAACCTCAGATGGGCAGGCAAGTTAAAGAGTAGGTTGTTACTTAAATCAAGTGTGTATTAGCCAGTTTTGTATCCTGTGTTAATAAAACAGCAATTTGAAATGTGTGTCCTCTGTGGCTTCTTTTATCATTAGGTGTGTTGGTGAGCCATATGACAACTACAATACTAGGAGAAAAGAAACTGACAAGATGCATTTTGAAGCCCAAGTCACAGTAATATCACAGTAAGCTGAGTCGGGCTTCACGCGATGGACGATAGTGTGGGTGCACTTATTTACAAATGTCTTGGCAATGTGTGGGTCCATATCTAAGTCAGAGGATCAGCTGTTCCCATGAAGCAGCTCATAATGTTACTCGCAACAAAGAGCTGTCACTGTAACAACTGATCTCTGACAGACTTCTGTCACAGAATAATCAATGATTGGGACTCCTATTTCAGTTTATTTAAAGAAAACACTGCAGTCACTGTATTTTTTCTAAATTAATAATCCCATCCTATCTATCCTCCATCCTTCACCCCCCCATACATAATTAGTTTATTTATTGTTTTGTTAAGAAAGTACTGTGTTAGACTGTGTGGGGATAGTAGCTCGAGCTCGATTTCTTCTCACCCAACCCTTCCTCTAAATAAACATCTCATGATGTGTTGCATGTCTTGATTGGTCATATTGGATCTACTGTATTGCCACTATCAGGACAGCAGGATTTTTCAAAGAAGCATTCTGTTAGCACTTGTCTGTCAGTTAGAAGCCCCCACTCAAACTCTGCTACCTATTAACGAATATCACTTCTGGATTAGAGCAAAAAATAATTGTTCACAATCCAATGTATGCTTCTCAGTTTAATAATGTGGCAACATCCAATACTGAATTAAAAGTGTAATGGTTAGTTCGGTGTAGACTTTTGCCTAATCCATTCATCTATTGGTTCACTTCAGAGGGAGCTGATTTTATTTCCTCAAGAGACATGACAGCTTCACATTGATTCAACTGGCTCTTCTAAATCCCGAAGATCATCAAACTATGATGCATACCTGGAATTGTGAAAGATTACTTTTTGTTCTAACCCAGAAATGGTATTCATTAATAGACAGGAGATTTTGGGTGACAGACAGGCGCTAATAGAGTGCTACAGGATCTCTTCTGTTCTCATAAAATGGAGAAAAGCAAACACTTTCACTTAACCTCTGCCATGTCTGCTTTGAAAATCCTGCTGTCCTCATAGTGGCGATAGGTTCAACATGACTAATCAGGGTAGGCAACACACCATTAGAATGTTTAATTAGAAGGAGGGTTGAGTGAGAAGAAATCGAGCTTGAGCTACCATCCCCACATAGTTTAACACAGTACATTTCTTAACAAAATAATGAGGAGGGTGAAGGATACAGGGAATAGATAGGGTGTTATAATCAATAAAAAATACAGTGCCTCTAGTGTTTTCTTTAAATAAACTGAAATAGGAGTCCCAATCATTAATTACTCTGTCACAGGATTCTGTCAGAGATCAGTTGTTCCAGCGACAGCTCTTTATTGCAAGTAACATTATGAGCCACTTCATGGGAACAGCTGACCCTCTGACTTACTGTACTTGTGGACCCTCACATCACCAAGACATCTGTAACTAAGTACACCCACCCTACTGTCCAGTATGTGAAGCCCAAGTCAGCTTACTGTAATGACATCGGTGTGACTCGGGCTTCAAAGCATGCCTTGTTAGGTTATTAAAAAAATAAAAATAAAAAATGTACTTTCAGTTTAAAACTTCGAGAGAGAACACTTGTTCAGTTGATTCAGTTTGTTCATTTCACTGCGGCTTGAAAAAGCTGTAATTTTTCTTGTTTAGTTGATTTAGCGGCACAACAGGCAAAGGTCACATCAGGAAGGCAGCACAGAACAGGTCAGTTTCATCAGCATTATAGATCTGTTCTGGCACATATCTCCTGAGAGCAGAATGTCTCTTAGCGGTAGAAACTCTGCAGCTGCAACATCCTCCCAAAGGAGCACTGGTCTCCTGTGATACTGATCCTCCACAATCCATGCCCCCTCTGAAACTACCAGAGACAGTAAGAAGATTTTTTAAATTTTTGTGCCTCATGGAATTCACAGGTGGTTTGTCCTGCCTTTTCTTTGACAATAGAGCCTGACACAGGCACCCCCGCTTGTTTGCTGCTGCACGAACCATAGCTGGGTGGCCTGATCAATCATGCATGTCAGGACATTCAATGTCTTTTCCTGGAAGCCCATCAGATTCTGTGCACTTACTGTATTTGCAAATGTCTTGAGTGCATCCTCCTGATTCCACCATGTACAAATGGTCAACTTAGAATACTTGGTCTCAGCTGAAATCTTTGCTAGGCTTTCACCTGCCCAAAGTTGGTTGTGCACTGACTGCACTGTTAGGACAGTGTAGCAAGAGCACTTCAGTGTGAGATGAGCATCAAAACTAACAATTCTACAGAAAGCAGATGCAGCAACAGGTTCTACAGTGTGTCCAAAAATTGCTAGTGATACTCAAAAGTTAATTGACATTGATAGATATTTTCAGGTATTTACAGATAGGGAATGATAGTGCAGAGTGCAGAGCTGCCACATTAGTGAAATTGACAACTGTTACAGCTGATTGTCAGGCTGATAGAGGGAGCCATTACTAACATTCATTGTAAGTAGGTATTCGCTATAGCGGGGTTCTCTATAGTGATGGAGCACTGTATGTTCCCCTCCTGGCATCATCCGTGAGTTTTTCCATCCTGTCTAAACTCTCCCACACTTATTTATTTATTTTTTCTTCTCTTACTGCATGCAAATCCAACTGCAATTCTCCTTGGTGCTTACCTGGGTCTCAGGTTCCTTCTTTCGCTTCTGGTCTCACTTTCACAGGACAGGCCACCTTTTGTTCTCATTTATTTATTTGTTTGTTTGTTTTTGATAACTGGGTAGGTACACTAGACATAGAAATGCCTGTTTTCAGGTACGATCCAGGAGAGTACACACGAAACAGTCAAAATACAGATACAATGATGTACAAAACAAACAGTATTACTCATAACATTGGTCAAAACATTTCTGGAATTAACCAAGCAAGGTACAGCAAAACAAATCAGCAATGAGCATATTTTAGATGAGTATACTTAAACAAGATGTCAAAAATAGAATTTTAACATACAGTATGTAAAACATATAAAGGATAGGTTACTTAGGTGCTCAGGTGTGGGGCATGAGGAGATACATCAAACATTGAGAGGAAGCAGTGCACTGTGTCATTAGGAGAAACCAGCAAAAGTAGGAGTTGAAATAGGGCAACATGAAACAGGGGAAGATTAGATAGGGAGCTATATGAGTTATAAGTGCATGAAGAGGGCATGGGGCACATAGCCAGAGCTAATCAGAGGGGCAAGCCTAGAAAAGTGCAGAGAGTGGAGGTAGTGAGGAGAGAAATCAAGGGGGATGGAAACAGTTGCAAGAGTCAGATGTTAAAAGGTGAGTATGTAACATCCTTTTGAAACTGACATGAATTGGGGAGAGCCTTAGTCCTACTGGTAGTGAGTTCCAGAATTGAGGTGCCGCATAGGAAAAAGCCTGGGTCCCCATGATTGTTTTGAATCTAGGGACACTTAGAAGGGTTTGATCCCCAGAATGCACGTTGTAGCAAGGGTTAGTAGGTGTCAGCATATTGGCAAGAGAGGAGGGAACCAGACTGAATGATACCATCTGTTAGGGTACCAAGGGAGAGAGATCATTGGGCAGAAGGGGATGGTCAGCTAAGACACTGAGATGACTGAGTCTTCTCCAGTGGATTAAATGATGAACTACCTTCAATCCACAAAACTGTCTGCCTACAGTTTCAGTTCCCGGGAAAAAAACAACCCAAAAACAAATCGGGAAGGTAACAGATCTCCAAATCTCCTCCAAAGCATATTTCTTTTCAATAAGCCAGTAAGGTCAGGCTAACTTTAACAAAGTTAATATACAAGCTTTTATAAAATGCTAAAACATCTCTGGTATCTGTTTAAATGGCATCACAGATGAAGTATTTACCCAGGAACAATTGCTTACTGTCTCAGTGCTGAAATTAGGGAAACGTTGCAGCACAAGCAAAGCACATGGAAATGTGACTTCTGTCAGCCACTAACGGGATTTCATAGCATGGCCTAGCAAGTGAACACATTTCACTTGAAATGAAAATGCAGCTCCATTTTTTTTTTGCATTTATCAAACTTTTGTTTTAAGAATTCCTGGACTATTTTACATTTGCATGACAACATAATGGGTTGTTAGTATATCTGAAACAAATGAATCCATACCTTTCTGTTTAGTTAGGTCTCTATAGTAAATGTTTTGTAGGTCACACTATAAATCATCTGTCTATACACTTTTGACACCACTACATGTTTATTTATTTATTGAAGAGTTATACCAGGAAGGTGTGCTGAGCAGAGTACCGCTAGGTTCCAGATGTGTCCCGGGGACAGTACACAAAAAAAAAAAAAAAAATGTGGAGGACAACAATAAAGATACAATAATACAGCAACGGTGAAACTCAGTAACAATAATACAGTACAACAGTGTAAATTAGGGCAGTGGCAGAATTATGCAAGCAAAATAGCGCAGCCTTTACAGTGAAGCGCAAACATAGAGGGGTGAGTCATGAGACAAGCGTCGACATAACTTCACAGACAAACTCAGAATTCCTGATCAAGTGAATCCCCAAGTCATTTTCATGTAGAACCCCATGTTAAAAATAGGTTCCAATTATATTATTGTTCCATCTGTTCTTGTCTCTTAGTAAACTCAGTGGGCTTTTCTGATCTACACACTGGTGGTTAGTACTATTTTAGAGATCTATGATGAAGTCAGTGCATGTACCTCACAACAACATAATTCTACAGTAAAATACAAATGTATTGTGCCAACAATCTGAAAGTTTAACAAGGACATAAACGACATCATACAGTTCTAAAATGCTATAATCATGCTATAATTAATCTGTCTATGCACTTTTGACACCACTACATGTTCCACATAATTTCAAAAACAAACAGACTCAGAATTCATCATTCAGTGTTACTTAAATGAGAACTGCCCTGAATCCTTAAGTCATATTTTTCTATAGAAACCCCAGTTAAAATAGATTCCAATTCTATTATTGTTCAATCTTGCCTTGTCTCTCAGTAAACTTATTGGGCTTTTCTGATTTACACACTGGTGGTTGCTACTATTTTTAGAGATCTACCATGAGCATATGCCTGTCAACCATGTTATTCTAAAGCAGAATACACATGCATTGTGCCAACAATCTAGAAGCTTAACAAGCACATACACTACATCAGACAGTTCTAGTAAGTCAACAATGACAAGTGAATTTAATGCAAGGCCAGTAAAGTTGGAAAAATTAAAGAATGTGAACCAATAAATAAAACCATCTTCAACAGACAATACTTGCTTGCAGGTTAAATGCAGTTACTTAAAACCAGAAGGCAAAAGTATCTGACTTTCTTTTTGTTATGAATACAGCATTGTTGTAAAGAGCTCAGTAAACTCCTGTCTTGTAGGAGTTACAGTCACTGTCTATCGATGTGTGTGTATAAATTTTTTTTAAAGATACGTGATATCTGTCTGTCTGTCTGTCTGTCTGTCTGTCTATCTATCTATGTCTGTCTCTGCCTGTCTGTCTGTCTGTCTGTCTGTCTATCTATCTATCTATCTATCTATCTATCTATCTATCTATCTATCTATCTATCTATCCATCCATCCATCTTCTCTCTGTCTCTATCTCCCCTATTATCTCTCTCTCTCTCTGTCTCTCTCTCTCTCTTCAATCATCTATCTATCTGTCTGTCTATCTAATCCATCTCTCTCTCTCTCTCTCTCTGTCTGTCTCTTGTGATTGTGCCCCACTAACTCATATATTCTTGGAGAATATGATGGTAAAAGTGTTCTCCTTAGACAGAAAACTGTATTTGGGAAATGTACAAATAACAGTTCCAGCTACTGTATCTGTATCACTCAAAAATGCAATAAAGTGAGACCCTGAAACCACATATAGTTAACAAATGCATATTGTCACAGCTGAAGACTAAATCAGTCTACATGGTGCACAACAAGGTTGCCAGTTTATATATAATGCATGCACTGTCATTTTAGTTACATGTGCCCCGAAATTTCTTGCATCTGGAAGGTGATCTATTTATTGAATAAAGTAACTGTTGCCATTCCCTTCAGTACACATAAATCCAATCAGAATAGTTTGAAGTATAAGTCTACTCCCATGAAAGAAACACAATACTTCATGTTTACTGACAGTAAAACAATACTGCTGTACTAAATTTTACACACATAGATGCTTCACTTGGCAGTTTTCAGGAACATCATTCCATTTACGAGAGGAACTACTCTGGAATCGATATTCACACACTTTTTTCTTAATATAATGTTAGAAACATATAGTGTCACGTTTAGTATATACATTCCTTTGCTCTTGGGCAAAAAAAGAAAAAAAAAAGAAAATCACACCACTTCAACTGTGACATGTTTTATTTTAAAGTGTAACCTTCAAAACACCATTGTGATAATTCTAACAACTGCTTTTATAAAATGAATTTGACATTTATATACTGTATATATACTCCTTCAGTCAACTTCTTTATGTTAACAAAACTAAACTTAAAAAAATAACAAGCTTATAAATAACATTAAAATGCAATGTCCAGTCGAATCTTTCTGCATGTGGTATGTCCCTGGATTATTGGGAATTCTTGTGAGAAACAATGCCAGAAATGTCATGGTACCTTTTTCTAGTCAAAGAACCACATTCTGTTTGTTTAGTGGTTAATATTTGTAATGCCAGTTTACTTGTATTTCTTTGAGTCTTTTAGTTTGCTCATTTAATATGTTTGTTTTTGTTGTTTGTGTGTATTATATTGTATCTCAGTCTGGCCTGTCCAGAGCATTCTGGCAACTTAAGCAGGGGCGGATTCAGGCTCTGATGTTGACAGTATTCCTAAAAAGCAACACATGGGGGGGTTCCGTGGGATGTGCCCCCCGAGGTATGGGGGCCCCTGGCCGAAATTTTTTTTCTTTAAGTATACTCAAAGTACATGAGAGCATCATTCTGATAACAAGAAAGCTAATTTGTTCCAATGTGCTCAGCTAATAAAATCACCCTGTTTAAAATAAAATATATGAGATTTACTTGATATTTCTAGAAAATAGTCACACAATAAAACAATCAGAAAACTATTTTTATTGTTTTAACCTTTTTAAAAGAGTTATTGGTAAATGACAGACTTTACAGATGAACTGTAATACATGTAGGTGGTACGAATATAATAGTCAGAGGCACCAGACAAGATGCAATGCAATACTTTGCAGAATTACTGCATAACGCTACAGAGAACTGTGTAATTTAATGACAGGCAAGCCCCTTTGACATGCAGTATTGTGTGACATGTCAGTTATTACAATGTACCACATTACCCTGGCTAGCTCCACTGTATATATTTTAAACTGCACAATGAGAATAGTAGTGCACACTGATATAAATTCATAGACCATAATATAAAACATTATCAATTAACTGTAATTTGAGAAAAACAAATAACCTATATATAACAGATTTTGTATGTTAGAAAAACACAGTTAATATGGAAAATACTGTTCCAACAGAATGAAAAACATGCATTACTTGTTTGGGTAAAATTCTATTTTCTAAACTCAATAAGAAACACCACCATATTATTTTTAGGCTTGCAACGGTTATCACTAGCCTCTTCCACCTTGTAGTATTGTTGTTTTACATTGTAGTATGCCATTTGCAAGATGCCTTGGACCCATCAACTGAATATAAACCAAGTTTCAAGCCAAATGTGCATCTGCAGTCACTGGCTTACTTGTCTGATATTTGCATGGAGTAGGATATAATGTTCACACCCACCAAAGACTGCTATGACAGTTGTTAACAATCTGCAAGATACACTAATGTCTTTGGCAGCCAGTGGATATTTCTGACACTGTTTGGGGCTGCAGAACAATATGTTACTATTTTCTGTATTCTTCCCTCCCCAATATTGCTTCCACTGTGGTTGTGCTTTGTAGCAATGGTTGTAACTATCAGAGTTGTGAATGTTGTGCAACATTAAAATCTGAAAGTTATTCAGTGAAGGACATTTAAATACCCATTGCACAATACCCTACTGCAACTTTCAACTTGACCTACTTATAACACCACGCCATTAGTTATGTATCTCTCTCTTCTTTTTCCTATCGCAGTAACATATAAACTTTTTCTGTGGTCTACTTTAATATACAAGCAGGTCAAGGCTTATAATTACTGTACATGGTTTTGATCACTATATTCAATTTTCTAACACATCAATGAACTGCATCCTCCTTGAATTTCTTCGAGCAAATTCATCAATGATTTCATCTAAGTGAGATTCAATGTCCATGCTATAATGTGTTGACATCATGGCAAGTCCATTCAGTCTATCCTGTGTCATACTACTCCGCATGTATGTTTTAAGTCATCTTAGTGCAGAAACTGAACGTTCACATTCACACGTTGTCACTGGTATTACTGTCATGATTATAACAGCAGTTGCTATGTTAGGAAACTTCACTTTGTCAAGCATGGCTAACAGTTGTGTGATATTTTCTGGTACAGTGACATACCTTGCTTGCTGGTTTTTCCCAGTATGTTTCCCACATGTCTATTTCTGATGGAATATTCATTGGACTGGGAAGATCATCCTCATATTGTTTCCAGAATTCCAGAAATGACTGCCTCCAACTATCAAGGGTCTTCAATACCACAGATGGAACAACAGAGAAACCACAAACCACCTTCTCCTGACCAACAAAAAATCTATTGTCGATCTCCTGCAACAGATGATCTATGAAGGGTATTGAAAGTACAATATGATAGTAGTCCTCAGTGCTATCAGTGGCAGTGTTGTCCCTGTTCTGTTGCCTGCCACATGTTCTAGGTTGTGTAGCTGCTACTCCAATTTTATCTGCCATGGAGACTGCTTCCTTAAACCAATTTTTATGCCTTTCTTCTATGTTTAGTCGAGCTTGCCCCAGAGTTCCTTTAATGGTTGAAATGTCCTGATATGCCTTCTGAGCATCTTGTGATATTGACTGCAACTTTACGGTTAGTCCCCTAGTGAAGGCCATGCATTCTCTTGCAATAATGAATGACACAATGAACTGAAATTCAGAAATTGCATGAAGCAGTCCACTGGCTTTGTTTGAAGATTCAGTGCTCCATGTTCCATCCTCATTGTACTTTATAATAGACAATGTTTCAAAAACTGGCATGTAGATTTCACTAAATACCTCCATCACATCCAACCGTTGAATCCATCGGGTCTTGCACACGCCTAATAGCTTGAAGTGCTTGCTTTGAGGACACAATTCCTTTATTTTTTCTGTTAGTATAGATTGCCTTTTTGGAGACCATGTGAAAAATAAGGACAGTTCTTCAAGGGTTCCCATCATATTCTTTATGGGTTGAATTGCACTTGATTTTACAACACACAGGTTTAGCCGGTGAGATGCACAATGTATGTACATTGCCTGTGGGTAAAGTGCCTTTATAACTGATGATGCACCTCTGTATTTGCCAGACATATTTCCAGCACCATCATAGCACTGGCCTCTGCACTCTTGCATATCTAAATCCAATCCTTGAATAGTTTCAGTAATCAGCCTTGCAATTTCTACACCAGACTTTCCATGTTCACAGTGAATAAAACTGAGGAAATCTTCTCGGATTTGATTTTCACCATCTACAAATCTTATTATAAGTGGCATCTGTTCTAGGTTACTGCAGTCTTGTGCCTCATCAGCAAGTACAGAGAAAAAATGAGAATGTTGTTTAATTTCACCAATTATCTGTTTCGAAATCCACCAGCCTACACAATTGATCAGCTCATTCTGTGTTGTTTTTGATTTGTAGGTGGCATTTTGTGGGCAAAGTTGAAAGTGTGTTTCAGTACATCATCACCCGCATCACAGAAACTCAAGCAACTTGATGAAGTTTCCAGGGTTTACCTGTTGACAGTCTGCTTAATGTATATGTCGAGGTCATCACGATGGTTACTGGTGCAATATTCTGTTTTCCACAGAATATTACTGTCTTTAGGATTGATTTTAATTTTTCACGGTTAGTTTCAATACGCTTTTGATATGCAGTATTCAGCTGAACATTGACAGGGGCAGATCTGTTCTCCATCAGCTGAATGAACAGCTTCATTTCTGCTTCTGAATTTTTGTGAATCAGTGAATTTGACTGATGTTCTTGGAGCTTCTTTAGAGCAACATTCCAGTTATCAAGAGGTGATGTATACAGCCTTTCAAGTTTCACTGCATTCTTTGCTAATGATGTGCTACCAAAGAAAACACATGACTTGCAGAATGCTCCATCAAATTTTGCAGAGTACGCTACCCATGGAAACTGTACTAGCCAATTTGCACAGAAAGAACGGTTCTTGTTGTATAACCTTGTCACTGGATAGGAGTAAGTGCTTGGTGGTACCCATATGTTCTGTAACTGTTGATACTTTGCATTCATTGACAGTGTCTTTATCTTATTGTAAATCAAGCCTATGTCATTTGGATGCCACTTTTCCAGTTGTTCAGTAGCTACAATGATAAACAAATTACCAAATGTCAACTAAGTGAAGTAATACAATTACTCATAAAGAACAGACAACTGGAATACATTTCTGAACACTCTGCTAACAATGTATTTTAATAAAAATTATAGTGGTAGTTTCCTTCAAATTTGGTGTGATCCAACATCATGTCAGCTATCTTAAATCATTCATATTAAAACTTGGCTCAGTCATCATTACAATAGACTAGTAAGCAAATATCAATACCCACTGGCCTAACACTCGACATGTAAGCAATAAGACATGACTGGGTGTTGGTAGTACTGAAATATCTGCACACCCAGAGGCACAATTAGGCATGAGACCGCTTGTTGAGTGCCTTCAGTCTCTGAACTGTAGGTATCTCATTACTAGCAACACCCAGCCATGTCTTATTACTTATATAAAATGGGCCTATGGGTAACTTTGGAAAAAAGAACATTCTAAAAGTTGTCAAAGTCACAAAAAAATGTGCTAAAATGTGGCTAAATAATGAAAAATAGTCCTTCCTTAGGTGTTTTTCACCTGTCAGTCATCTGTCTTTCTTCAAACTCAGTACATTGTGTGATTGTTTACCATTACATATAAGAATTAAAAACTTTGCATTATTGCATTAATATAATGCTCCCCCTACACACATACACACACACAATGGTAACATGGAATTAAGCAATAAGGCATGACCAGGGGTTAGATTAACAGTCTGTTAATCACTCACTAGGGGTGTAATGTGGCACGAGGAGAGAGAGAGAGAGAGCATCTCTGCTCCTATAAAGGTGAGGAGCTGTACTAGCCTCCCTTTCTCTCAGTCTACCTACTATCTTATCCAGGGTAGCTTTGGGAAAACTTTTACAAATTTGGCAGTCTGAATTGAGGTGGTCAAACCCCAGACAATAAACACAGGTGATGTGGGGATCAGCCTTAGCAAAGGCTTCCCCACACACACTACAGTGTTGAAACCCAGTAGGCCTTTTTTTATTGGGTTTCCCAGACATGGCCAATCCTAACCACAACTTACCCTTTTTTCGGCAATCCACCAGGCAAGACACCCCTATCGGTTCCTGACCGTGTTACGGGTCTTGGAAAAAAACGTAATTAAATCCAGTTTTTTTAGAACCGATACAGACCGGTTACCACACTCTAATAAAGACAGAAGTTGGTGGAAAGACTGTTGCTATGCAAAATGTAGCCACCTAATCATATAAATGGACACCAAATAAAACATAAAATTGCAGTGTTTACAGAGCTGATACTGCACTTTCACCCATGCCAAACATCGTGCATGGCAAGAGCTGTGTAATTAAGAGTATGGGCCCCTATTCTAGAAGGGACAGGATCATTGCAGCTAAGTCCTGCGACTTGCAACATGCGGCCAGGCACGCCAAACTGCGGGCGTACCTGGCGAGAATGTCGCAAGCCGCAAAACACAGTTCACAAGTGCAACCTCCTGCCCAGCAAGCCACGAGGCATCCTGCAGGGCTGCCCACACCCCCTGGCTCCTGAAGTGTATAAATAGAGCCTCACAGGGCTGCCCACACCCCCTGGCCCCCAAAGTGGACCAATAGAGGCCCACAGGGCTGGCCACATCAACTGTACCCGGATCACCCATAGAAGTGCCCCCGCACCTGCTCCAACCCAGAGTCACCCGCCTCAGAATGGTATACACCCAGACAAGCCCTGGTAGTCTTGGGTCTCTCACCCTCTCCACCCAGCTGTGCCAGTCCACCCAGCACCCCCACCCATCCCCAGCCGGCGACTGGCACAGCCCGCCTCACACCTCCACGGCCCGGCGTGACTTGAGTGCTGTAGGAGCGCTAATGAAGATGCACTCAGAAATTAATTTCTGAGCTCATCTTTACAGTAGGATCCTTACAGCACTCCCTAAAATTCCCTATTTATTTGTCACTGCCCCCTAAATAAATCTTGTATTATTGGTCAAGATGTATGTATTGAATCCTCTGCATTCATTTTCTGTTTACAGTCATTGTGTCTTAACAATTATAAAGTATAGCAAACTGTCAATTGGTGGGTGGTTACTTATTATGTTAGTCCTCTAAACGGGAGTAGACAATATACTATTTTTAGTTTTCTGGTAAGAAGTTCCTGGCCCTAACTCCCCTTTTACCAGCCAGCTCCAGCTAAATGGAGGTACTGCGCTACCTGTTTGGACTCCAATTAACACTCCACGACCTCGGGACATCTGTCCCACAGCACAATTTTAACAGAGTTAATGAATATTGGAAGGCAATGCTTATTGAAACATGTTACTTACATTGCTGCACATTGTCCTCAATGGATTCTGTATGAACAGGTGGACATTGACTTAGCTGACCAAAGGTGATGTGATTTCTCTCAGGGTTATGATCAGCATTACACCTAAGGAAATAGAGGTGAGGAAAAAAATTATTTATGACAGCCCGTACAAAGTTCCACACTGAACAAAACATGTTACAAGACATAGAAATGATACCTGGCTCAGTTGGTGAATCATCAGCCAAAGTCTCATGTAACAACTTAGCAGTGTGAGCACCCAACATGTAAAATGACAGCAGTTTAACTTCTAGGCTTCCACCACCATGCATTCACCATTTGAGAATCAGCACTCCATGTCCACGTGCACAACAATAAAACAGCAGATGGGAAGTTATAAAAAGAGGGCTTTTGGAAGCCACTAGAGCCTTCGCTATGGCAGGTGTACTGGCTGCTCCCCTGGTGGACCTCTTTGCTCCTCCCTATGGGTGGGTGTGTGTCTCAGGATTGGAGGATGGCTCATGTCATGCCCATCCACAAAGAGGGCAACAGGAGGAGCCAGAAAATTACAGGCCTGTCAGCCTGACGCCTGTGGTGGAAAAGTGATAGAAGCCATTTTGAAGGAGAGGTTGGATAAGTTCCTAGGCCCACTCCTGTTTAATGCTTACTTCTCTGACATCTGAATGAGAAAAAGGCTGGAAAAATCTGGCTAGTAGTATGTTATACAGTAATGCAGTGTTAGTTTGGTAATACAGTGAAAATAGTTTTAGAGCAGAGAGTTCAAAGCAGGAGAAAGGATGCAGCCAATGACATGCAACCTGTGACGTGGAGCAGCCAATCAGCTGCTAGCTGGTGGGAAGCACAGGAATTCAATTCAGGGTTTGGCATACCATACCTTTGCTGGAATGCAGGCCAAGCAGTGGTAGCAGGGCAGTGGCTGAAGGGTACCCACCACGCTGCTTCCAGGAGCAGAGGAGCTGCCCTTTTCAGGGGCGGAGGCTAGACAGGGATAAAGCAAGAGAAAGGACTCATTAAAAAGGCCAAAATTTGGCTAACTGGTGGGTGGGCTCAGGAAATAATAGGGAGCCAAGTAGTTAGAGTAGAAGAGGAGGGAAAAGTTAGAGGAGGGCAAGGCAACCAAGATGGAGGGGAGTGGGAACCTGAGAGTCAGGGCAGAGAGCCAGAATCAAGAGGAGAGGAGAGGCAAGGAGACAAGGTTTATAAAATGGTAGGGAGAATCAAGCTTTTGATTGGCCAATACACGTTCCAGCAATGCTCTTTATTTTAGTATAGCATACAAAATAAAAGGGCCAGCACTAATCATCCGTTACCAACTGAAATCCTAATTTGGCAATCATTTTTCTCTGCTACCAGGTCTTACCTTTGCTCCAGAATCACAACAGAAACACCAATTTAAACAGTGAAAATATATTTTTTAATCACTTTTCATATCCACTCTGATAAGTTGTTATTTATTTGCCTGTGCACTCTCTCCCTCTACCTCTCCAGACCCACAGTTTTGGCAGTAAGAGTCAAGCTGCAGTTTTTCAAAACTCGCAACTGCAGGTGATAGTATGCCGGCAAGACAAAAACAAAACCATGGTCTTACCAGCAGCCTAACATAGTGACCTTCTGGGTCAGTTACACAAACACTATGAGTCCAGCACCCTTAGTGACGATCAGACAAATTAGGGACAAGAAGAGGGACTGACTGTGGTGCGGTGGTGGCACTTGCACGCACACTACCACTACCTGTCCAATCTGCCTCTGACTGCAACTTAATTGGCTGGCTGTTGACACTGTGCTGGGTGGGTGGGTCCTGCACCATCCTTGGCTTCATGCCATGCTGGCTGGGCTTGCTTGCTGCTTGCTCAATTTGAGATTTGGTGGTTGTGCTGGCTGCGCCTGCTGCATGGGGGGAGGAGACTGTCAAAACAAAGACACAGAGTAGACACGCTGCACACGCACCCCCAACCGAAAATACATCAGATTTAGTAACTTTAAAAAATCACTATTGTTAGTGCTCCCAAAAAATAAAAAGGGAAATTAAAAAAAAAAGATTTAACCGTTCGGTCACTGGCGCCCCCGTTACATGGCACCCTAGGCGACCGCCTAGTTCACCTATCTTTAAGGCCGGCCCTGCCTCCAGAAAGTTCTCAGCACTACTTACCCAGACCCTACCCCACGCCCTGTCCTATGCCTCTTTAAAACTACCTACGTCCTTACATGAAATCACCCCCTCTGGTAGGGTGTTCCATTTTGACACCACCGTGAAGTAATGTCTCCTCATCTCTCTCCTAAATCTGCCCCCCTCTAATCTTAGACCATGCCCTCTCATGTCCCTTCCAT
Organism: Neoceratodus forsteri; assembly: GCA_016271365.2. NCBI lineage: Eukaryota > Metazoa > Chordata > Ceratodontiformes > Ceratodontidae > Neoceratodus > Neoceratodus forsteri. The sequence goes on along the minus strand of CM057453.1, from coordinate 455,124,990 downwards.
TCCTTAGCTTAAATAACCCATCAGCGCTAGATTTGTTGATCCCCTTCGAGCACTTGAACATTCTTCAAGAGAGTGGATAACCTTCCCATACTTTCCTTACTTCTAAGGCCACCTAGTGTCTATCCCATGCAGGTTTGAATCAGCACCCACCACCTATGCTGGCTGTTTCTGGTATCCACTACCATCTACATGAAGAAGCATTTCATCACATCTCCTTTTATCCCCCCCACCTTTTCTGTCTCCTCTCATCTTCTGCCACTTACCCTAACCTCCCCCCACACCTCAGCACAAACACCAATTATGCTCAAACACGAACATAAATATGTATATATAGTTTTTTATTTTATTTTACATTGTTATTTTGTTTTTAATTGTTTATTTGCTATGCAGATAAGGCTTACTAGGGAAAAGTGTCTAATAACAACGTCCACCAAAGAGCAATGGGGTGGAAAATTGACTTGCTCCGAGTCACACAGTATGCTAGTGACAGTGTAGGTTGTGGGAATCAAACCCAAATCTGCAGGATGTACCAAGTTCATTCATTCCTCCTTAATCTAACACATAATCTATACTGCTAGAATAATCATAATAATAAGCTACTTGTAAATTATATCAAGACACTAAATAGATTGGATGGGTCAGACAGAGTAATGTAAACCTGTTCCCTGAAACATACAGTATATGTTTGGAATTATTTAAATGAAAGACGAAAAAAGGCTTTTTTCCTTTTATTTTAATAAAAGGTAAATCAACAAAACACACCAGTCATCTACTGAAATTACAGCTGCATGCTCCACATGTTCAGCGTGCACCTCATTGATTGAAACAACCATAATTATCTCAGATCGTGATCGCGATCGCGCATGGCACACTAATGAATATTTAAAAGCGGGCACTGTAACAATCATGGTCTGGTAACATCTAGCACACTTTTGGACAGTCTGTGATTAGTTGGAGCAGTAATGAAAATGGGTACCAAACTACCGCTCCAAACTCTGGTACCAGAAAACATCTGAAGAGAGCTGTGGGGTTCAAACACAGAGGGACATGGACTTAATAACAGTTTAACTCAGAGAGGTGAAAAGCCTAATGCAGACTTGTAAAAAGGGAATTTTTAATTTTGGCAATTTTTTTGGTGATGAGGGGGATACACACACCGTTGTTTGTGGAGAAGGCAACGGCAGCAGGACTGCTATGCAAGTTTTATTTTTTCAAAAGTAATGCCATCTACATTGTGATTTGCAGTCTTTCCAGACCATCTTTATTCCCCCAGTACCTGTGGTCCACTCTCCTGTCTTTTGCATTTGTTTGTAGAGCTGAAAGAATGATGGCAAAAGCAAACCTTGAGGAGACTGCCATTCGTACTGCGTGAAGGGGTAGCTAGCTGCTGATACAAACCTGCTGAACAGGAGGAACCATCTTGAGAGATGAATTGTTTCATATATCAGACTTTTGGGAAGTGTAACTGCTTGTTTTAATTATTTTACACCTTTCCTCCCTGTGTGTTTTGTGCTTGTATTTCATTTATTTTATAAAAAAAAAAAAAAAGTTTTACCCTGAGCCCAAGTTTGAGCTGCTTTAGATCGGGAGTCAGGAGGGGGAGGCTTCTATATTTTTCCCTTCCCCCTGTTCCAGTATTATGCAACACGATATTTACTCATGTTTATTTTTACATGTATTTTCCAGGCAGCTGCAAGTGTATAGACAACTCCTTTGTATTTCTACAGGGTCAGCACCCTCCCTGCAGTTCCTGTTTGAGTTTTCTATTCAAACTTGTTCTCCCTTTAATTGTCTAGCTGTTTCTCACCTGATACTAATTAACAGACTGTGGGAGCTAACAGACCAGCTCCACATCAGATGCTGAGCAACCTGTTAAATTAGAACAGGCGTTACAGCAGTTTTTGTCTCTGGCATCTGGAGTTTGGCGCTCGGGGTTGTAGTTTTGTCCTGTGGTGATTTCAGGCTGCCACACAAGCCTACAACTTTTATTCTATTGTGAACCTGAATGAATTTGCCTCCAAAGTGTTTTCTCAGAGTCCATTTCACTGTAGTGCTTTAGCGCTCGATGTAAACTAAACAGCCGTTGGAAGCTGCCTTTAAGTTTAAAGTTTACAAAGGATCGTAAGTAAGACCAACCATTGACAAAATATAAACATGGATCACTGGGTTTTATATATAGAGTCACATATATTGAATTTTTTTATGAGCCTATGTGAGTAATTGAACTAGTTTTAATCAGACGTTACTTTTATTCTCTCATATCTTTTCTTTCAAACTCCGTATAAACATTCATTGCTTGACAGTTGTGCTGTGTTGGAAAATAGGAAAAAAAATGGGTTCCTCTCTTTTAAAACCCTTTCCCATTAAATAAAACAAACTGCTTGTGAAAATTATCCATCCGGAGACCTGCTCCTGTAAATCGGCAGCTCCACACACTGACACTGTCGGTTACCATAAGGAGCTGACTTTAATCAAGGGTGCGATCAGGTTGGTCTCTCAGGGACACTGCAGAATAAATCAGTTTTTTTACCTGCACAAGCAAGATTTCAATTTTTATATGGTTACCAGCGCCGGAGGGTTTTGTGTGTGTTTGTGTGTGTGTGTGGGGGTGCAGATCAACGCTGACTCTCGAATAAAAAAAAACAAGCTGAATCTCTCTGAAAATTGAAATTATTATCCAAATCAACGTTTTAAGCTGTTACAACAGAAAAAAAAACACACAGGGGCTTTTGTTGGATGTTGGATTTGTTAAACCTGAATAAAAATGTTAGAAAATAATTTCCTATCTCGGGATGGGATTAAATATTAGGGGAATAATTCAATCCAGGGGTCAATGATTTTTTTCCTTACTGTTGTGTCCTGAATTTTGCGTTTGCTTTCCCGATCAGAACAGCACTTCTGGAATGAAGTTGTAAAATGTAGTTTCCATTCCAGAGTTTCAGGGAATGAACACTACATTTTAGTGAACATTTAGCCTCGTGAAAGGAAACCCTGACTGAACACAGCTTTTAGCGGCCTATGTGCATCTGAAATTACAGTCTTATTTTTATTTTATTGAATTAAGTTACAACATCATGTCATTTGAGCAGACTTACCACTCAAAAAATGAACTTATTTTCCTCTGCTTCAGTGGTGCTCCACTCGGGGAACCTGCTCTCACATTAGCCATTTTCCAGTAGTTGATCTGACTGGAATTTAAACTGTCAAATTTCAAAATGGCTATTTAGAGCGCGTGTCAGAATTCTGACAGTATTCTGGAATACATCAGAATACTGTGTAGATCCGCCCCTGACTTAAGTACTCAGATTGGAGGTTGGGTCCTGCATGGTAGTGTACCCATCTTCCATACCTACCGTCTCCCTATAATTCACCTGCTTCCCTCCCTCTTCCTGTCATCCAATTATCTATGCCTAGTTCAACCCCTGGCAGGGTTCTCAGCATCCTGGAGGGGTTAGACCTAGGCACATCCCTCCCCTTCTTAACCTCCCCATTCTTTCTCAACCTAAATGTCATCACCTGGTTCTGTCCCACCTAACCTCCTCCCTATTCCTTCTCAACCTAAATGCCACCACCTGGTTCTGCCCCTGGCAGAGTTCTTCAGCATCTTGGAGTGGTTAGGCCTAGGTACTAAACTCCCTCCTCTCCCTTCCTCCTCCTCAGCCCCTGTCTTTTCATCCCCCCTTTGTACCCCATTGCACTTAAATAGCCTGCCTCTGTCCCTATCAAGTCCTTGAGCTAAATTGCTGATGACCAGCACTTTAAACTCACCTCACCCTAGACTGGTTGAAAAAAATGCCTCTCAGTTGGGCTAAGTAACTGTTCTGGTACTAGTTCTGGCCCCCTCTGCCTACAACCCGCTCCTTTCTCTAGAATGCCCCACTGTTCCCTCTTACTCCTCCCTCCACTAGCACTTTAATTTAATTATTTGTTTAGATGTACTGTATACCAGTTCTTAATTGTAACGCCAATTCCATCAGGGTGCTGGCAACCTTGTTGTTCTATTCTCTGTACCATACCATTAATGTGCGTTAATTGTAACTGTATGTATAACCACGGATCCTCTTGTATTCCCCCCCCCCCGGTCACACCAGGAGAGAAGCAACTTATTGTTCAGTGTGCCTTCCTGGTGAAACATTTCAATCAATCAATAAATAAATAAATATCCAAAGCTAGAGTGTTGTTTGACTTTGAGTCTCAGGCTGGCCAGACTGGAGTTGCAAGTACCCCTGTACACACAGGGAGGGGTCATGGTCTGTAGGGGTAGGCAGATGCAGATACCACAGAATTCAGCAGGGAGTGGCTCAGGTTGTTCAAGTTGTTGAAGCTGGAGCCCAGCTCACCCATAACTGCCAAAAGTACCATGTTAGAGGACATACCCACGGAGGAGATGGAATTGAGCAGTGAGAACATTGTCTGCAAGGACAGCAGATTGACATTCATGGAGTTGAAGAAAGGGAAGCTCTTAGTGGAGAGAGAGGCCATGGTCAGACCTTTGGCTGCCCAGTTGTAGGAGAAGCTGAAGTACATGTCATTGTAGTCATTCTTACACAGCTCAGCTTGTTGGTTCCTCTCTCACTTTCTCCACTTAGCTCTGTGGTTCTTGAACCAAACCAATAGAGAAATAAGTCACACTGGTTATTTACCTGGTGTCTAGTGACAGCCTCCACCCACTGGTTGCTGTCCCACTCTGAAATAAAGAAAACCATTCCTCAATGATTTTTTTCAAGCAGCACCCACCACCCCCAATACACCCCCACACACACTCACTCATGTAAACTGCTCAGAAGTTGAAGATCCACTCTCTGATCAAAGACACATCTTGCTGTTGGAACCGCCAGCTGCGATATGAGAAACTAAGGTAAGTGCAGTTCTATGTATTTCAGTGGGGTTTTCAACTTTGATACATAACTTTGTCATTTTTGCATATTTAACTCCAAATTTCCAACATGGCCTTTTTTAGCACACCACCTCATGACCAATGGTGGTGGAATTAATGAAATCAAAGCCAAAAGGCGATTTCACTGTCATTTGGTGAAATCACATTTTGGGCAGCATTTGAATATTTCTACCTCCCTGGTTCATCAGGTGGGGTTGTAAGAAGGCTATGTTGAAGATTTGGGGTAAAAATGCATAAACATGACAAAGTTATGCACATACATTGAAATTTTGCTATGCTCACTTGTATCTTTGTTAATTTTAAATATTTTCACCCCAAATTCTCAACATAGCCATTTTTATATTACCTCATGAACATGACAGCTGCTATTTTTTAAATCCTGGCCAAAATGTGTTTTTGAATCTGTGGCACTCAATGACTTCTCGATGCCATGGAATGACATTTTGGTGGGGATTTGAAAATTTTCAGTACCAGGTTCATGAGATAGAGTAATAAGGCTATGCTGTTTTGCTAAAGATGCAAACACAGGGCCCAGAGAGCCCTGTGCTTCCACAGCAATGTACATGTATGCACCTATGGAGGGATGGAAGCCTTCTTGGCCCTGTGCTCCCACAGGCAAATGAGGATACAATGATAATATCCCAAAAAGTAAGGAACTTATTTGCAAAAAAACTGTGTTAATACAACATTTAGGGTTCAGCCTAAAGCAACAAAAGTAGGGAAATGTAATTTTAGGGTTTCCAAACCTAAAACCCTACCCCCAGCCCTGGAGCAAATCAGGGGTGCAGTCTTCCTTGGGGTTGTCAACCCCAAAGCTCACCCCTTTGCAGTAGCAAGAAAGCTCAGATGTGATGGACAGAGGGGTGTAGGTTTCAGGAGTGTATAGAATGAGTGGTTGGGTAAACTTTATTGTTTGAGCTTTAAAATAGTGATAATTACAATACAAAATATATGAAAATATAGGAATCAAAGTAAAAGATGAAAAATAAGATGTACAGTATGTTCTTCCATTAAAACCATCTCTGTACAATTAAACCAGTAAAACATTATATTTAAGTGTATGAGGTCTGGCTTTCCTACACAATCTTTTCCTAACTTTATGTATGGTCTGTAAATACTGGGCTGCTCTTATCACTATGTAGTCATCTTCTGTCATAAACAGTATTCTTAGAATCGTATTTTGGTCTGTGTGTGCTAAGGGACCTAGTATAGGAGCAATCCAGAAGTTTCTTGTCTCATTATGCATATGAATATATGATGACACCTGCAGATTTAAGCCGGAAGGTCTATTGTGTCTGCTACTGCTCAGCTTACAGTCAAAACCTGTTACCCTCCCTCCCCCATGTGTTCTTTACTGCTTAGGTCATCTCCCTGTATTGCCCCACCATTCTCCACCTACACTATCTTTACATTGCCTGTATGTACATCCCAACCCCTCTTAAAGTTCCCCACTGAGTCCTTTGAGATCACATCCTCCAGCAGCACGTTCCACGGTGCTACTGTCCTTTTCAAGAAGTAGTGCCTCCTCAGTTCCCTCCTAAATCCCACCTGCCAACTTCATGCTGTGTCCTCTTGTAGCTCCTTCCCCTTTTAATCTGAACAGACCTTTAGTTATAACTCTCTTAATACCTTTTAAGTACTTGAAGGTCTCAATCATATCCCCCGATCTTTTCTGCCTTCTAGGTAGAACATGTTGGGCTCCTTTAGTCTTTCCTCGTAAGTCTTATCTCCCATCCCTTGGATCAGCTTAGTCGCCCTCCTCTGGACCCTCTTTAGTAGCATGATATCCCTTTTTAAGTACGGACACCAGAACTGCACACAGCACTCCAGGTGAGGCCTTACCAAGGATTTGTACAGTGGCAGGATAACCTCTGCCCTCCTTAATGTAACCCCCCTGGCAATGCAACCTAGCGCTCTGTTTGCTTTTGCCACTGCCTTCCTGCATTGTTCTGAGTGGTTTATTTTACCTGTAATTACCACCCCTAAATCTCTCTCTTCCTCTAAGGTGGATAACTGCTCCCCCCCGAGATGACATCTGTATCCAGGATTCCTAGCCCCCAAGTGCTGTACACTACACTTTCTGGTGTTAAACCTCAGCTGCTGTAACTTTGGCCACTGTTCCAAGCATTTCAGATCCTCCTGGATTGCCCTTCTTCCCTCTTCACTGTCCACAACTTCTCCCAGTTTGGAGTCATTGGTGAACAGGCTCATCTTACTTGTGAATCCATCCGCGATGTCAGCTATGAAAGTGTTGAACAGTAATGGGCCCAGAAAAGACCCCTGAGGGACCCTGCTAGTGACTCTCCTAGGAGAGAAGAGCTCCCACCTTATACCACCATCCTCTACTGCCTGTTGCTCAACCAGCTCCCAATCCACCTAACCATCCTATCCCTCACCCCAGGTTCCTCAGTTTGTCCACCAGTCTCCCATATGGCACAGAATCAAATGCCTTGCTGAAGTCCAAATACAGGACAACAACCGGCTGACCCCCATTACGGGATCTTGTCATCCAGTCATAGAACCCGAACAGATTGGTCTGACAAGACCTCCCCTTGATGAATCCATGTTGCCAGGCATCTTGAAGGCCTTGAAACTATACCATATACCTCAAACCTATACCATACCTATACCGCAAATCTCTACCAAGGCCTCGAACCTATACCATACACAATGCATCATCACATGGAGTAGATCTTCCTTAGATTTATCATTTCATTTACAAAGTGCATCACCTGGTAAGGAGGACTTGCCAAACCTAGCCACCATGACATTGGAATCAAAGGTTCCTAATTTGTATCTCAAATAGGTTCTTCTGATGTTGGGATCTTCAAGTACGTCAGTGTCAGTATCTCAGCAGGTTGCACACTCACCTCTGAGACCAGAAGATCAGAAGGCTGTGGATTCTATCCCCACAACAGGCACTTGGGTTAAATCCCAATACTGACAATGTAGTGCAACATGAGGGTGGTGCAGCACTCCTGAGGTGCCATCTTTTGGATGAGACATTAAACTGTGGTCCCATCTACCTGTTCGGGTGGTAGTTCAGGTGGATGTTAAAGATCCCATGGCACTTCTTGAAAACAGTAGGGACATTTCCCCGGTGTCCTGGCCAAATTTCCCTCATTCGCAAAAAATATCACCAACAGTTTAATCTGGTTTAATGTCAGTTGGCATCCATCTGTATCCCCAGAGACGAGGCTAAAAACAGGCAGAATTGTCTTGTCTTCCTTTCCCGGTCAACAAAAAGCTAAACAAAATAAATAAATAAATAAAAAATTTCCAGATAGTATCTAAATTTGTGAATACAGTCATTGTCACTGTACCATCTGCCAAACCGTGATTGTGAGATCATACTCAGGTCTCTAACTTTAAAGTAATCTGATATTTTTCAGAAATATAAGATTTATACATACAGCAATATAAATCACTGTTCCTGACTCAACATGGTTTTTGATATACTCACAGCACGACCACAGAACTCATACAATTTACCAATGATGTCAAGATGGCTATGGATAAGGGCTTGCTTACAGGGGCAGTTTTCATCAACCTTACCAAGGCATTCAACCTCATGGACCACCCACTGCTGTTACTGAAGCTATCTTCTCTGGATTTCTCTCTGGATACCACTGCCTGGTTTGCCAGCTACCTCACTGGATGACAATAATTAGTAAAAATTGAAAAAAAAAAACAGATCCAGCCTATCCCACACAAGTGTGTGTGTGTGTGTGTGTCCCTCAGGGATCCATTCTCGGCCCACTACTCTTCTCTCTATTTCTAAATAAACTACCCACCATTACTGGTCCCTGTTCAACACTTCTGTAAGCTGATGACATAGTTCTATACACAAGTGCAAAGGACATATTCACCATTAACTCGGACCTGAAGACTTTGATATCCTACACAACTGGCTAAAACAAAACAAACTTACTGAACACCAAAAAGACAGTGGCCATGCTATTTGGCTCAGTACCCAGAATCAAGACCTATCTCTCTTCACTAACTATCCCAGGTCCTGATGGCTCCCTACTGGAGGTGGTTGTCACTTTTGAGTATCTTGGAGTAACACTAGACCCTACACTGCATTTTACTCTGCAAATGACAACTACTTGTAAATCTGTAAATACTAAGCTGGGACTTGCCTATAAAATCAAGAATACTCTAACTATAGCAGCAAGACTGGCTATTTCCCAAGGGGTCCTTTGGCCAAGTCTAACCTATGGACTGATGGCATACATATACATGGATGCCAACAAAGGAGTCTTATAAAAATGGAACACCTGCTACAATAGCATCTGCTGCTTTGCCCTATCTGTACCTAGACTTACCCATCATTGCATTCTATATTCAAGTGTTGGCTGGCTCTCCCCCACCTCCTATCACCAGTACACCACTGGCTGTATCTTAGATAACATCCAGAGAAATGGCACACTTGTGGCACTTGCCTGCTTGTTAAGGAAAGCCATAAGGGCTATACCTTGAGGTCTGCTGATAGGTATCTACTAGACATACCAAAGTATGCTACATACATGGGTGAGCAAGCTTTCACAGCATCTGCTACAAAACTCTGGAACTCACTGCTAGTATCCATATGGCACTCCCAATCACACCAGGTTTTTAAGAAGGAACTTTGTTTCTTCCTCATGAGCTCAGACCAGTGTACTTGTAACTAGAAACTTATGCTTATCATTGCATCTCTTAGCAATGCACTTATATACTTATTTGATGACTGTCAACTGAATTGCTTTTACTCTGTATTGTTTTATGATACTTGGGTTTTGCCTAATCCATTGTTTGATGTCTTCTACTGTTGTGATACCTGGAACTATTTCCTCTGTGTGTAATTATCTTGGGTCGTGCCTGACAATAGGCAATGTTTTTGTCTAATGCATCTACCTGGTCAACAAAAACTATATAAATAAATATTTGAGGTTTATAGTAATATTTCTGTCTATGAGTCTTGGGAAAACCTCTAGATTACATGTTACAGCCAGGAGAAAGGTTTGCATCCCATGTTTTTCCTATACACTTTTTCTAGCAGGCATTGTTTAGTAAGTCTCGCCTCAGACAATCTATTTAATTTTATCCAGTAATTAATGGTCTTGCTGTCAGAGCTTGCAGACAATCTAATCCCAGCTCAGTTCTAACAAAGCAGCTGGGTGTAGATTTATTAAAGCCCAAGGCTGTGTGTAGAACTTGGATGTCAAGTTTTTCCAGTTTTTCCAATGGGAGAGTGCCCAAATTTCAGTACCATACAGTAACTGGGTATTATACAGTATGTTGCCAATATTGATTTAATTGAAGGCCTTATTGTATGCCCCCATATAAGTAGTTAAATCTTTTTAAACCCATGGCAGAGGACCTGGCTTTTACCAAAAGGTCATCAAGGTGGCCCTTCCAAGATAAGTTCCAGGCAAAAGTTAATCCCAAGTAACAATATTTCTTAACTACCTCTATTGAGTGATAATCTATCTTCCAATGAAATATGGTACTATGACCCCCCGAATGTAATAATCTTGGTCTAGGAAATGTTAATCTTTAAGTCCAAGAGTTTGGAGTGATCATTCAGAATGTTAAGTTTTTTCTGAACACTGCTGCAAGAGAGAGAAAAAGAGAGAGAAAAGAGCACCAGATCATCTGCATGTGCCAGAGGGAGTCTGTATCAGGAGCCTCAAGGGCTGTTATTAACTTATTAATGTAAATTGAGACGAGTAAAGGGGCCAGGATGCAACCCTGCCTAACTCCCCTGTTAGTGGGGAATGTATCAGATATCCGACCCCTTGCCCCAACCCTCATCTGGGCCCAAGTATCCTTATACAAGTTTCGTACGATATTTATTAGATTTGGACACATATCCAGTCGATCATTATCTTTCATAACATGTTTCTGTTAACTGAATCAAAGGCAGAGCTAAAATCAATAAAAACTTCATAGAGCTTCTGTCCCCTTAGTCTCATGTATTTTTCCAATAGCTGTTGTAAGATTAAGCAGTTATCTAGTGTAGAGAACTCTTCTCTGAATTCAGCCTATAGTGGTGTTAACTTCTGATTTCAGCCTCTTAAGAAGTACTCTGGAGAAGAATTTTGCCAGAATGTCCAATAGACATATTGGTCTGTACACTTTAGGGTTACATTTTTCACCTTTTTTTTTTGTTTATACTCATAACAAATACTAATAAAAAGCATTGATACATACCATACAGCATAATATGAGAAAGCAATGAATATCAATACTCAATACAGTACATTCCAGTTACTGAGAGTGGTACATACAGTATATGACATTGCTCAAACAATTGGAGCTGTTAAGTAGGACTTAAACAACAGAAAACATGAATCAGGTCATAGGATGAGAACAGTAGGTTAAAGCCCCAAATGTATCCCCCAAATTAAGTCCTGTGTAACTGAGACATATCCAATAATCCAATGCTTCCTCAAGGGATCCTGATGCGTAATCTCATCCTGGAAACAGAATAAAAGTCCAAACAGCAAACATGCACACCTTACAAATTCCATAGCTAGATTATGCAGCATACAAATGAAAAGGGCAAGTCATCCAATGTTCAGTCCAGAGAAACGTGGACAGGCAACATGGTGGCCATCCGGCACAACCAACATCCATGAACTACTTAAACCATAACCTGTAAACATCAGCCCTCACCAATACCTGCATGCCAGGATAAGTATGCTAGATACAGGGCCCGGCTCATATAGTTCTGAGAAATCATATTGGCTACCACATGAGAAAGATGATCAAGCTGGGTCACTGCTGAGATGGAGTTACAAAGCTTGGATATGGAGGGTACCTCTGCAGTTCTTCAATGGCATAAGATCAGCCACTTAGCTTTCATGCTAAGAAGGGTGAGCCACCTCAACTGTCTGTACTTCAGCTTGATGGTTTCAGAGGGGAGCCCCAGAATCCAAACCTGAGGGTCAAGTCCCACATCGGGGCCCAGAATCTGCTCTGCAAGACCACTCACCGCTGACCAAAAGGGGCAAAGTTGTGGGCATTGCCATAATATATGAATAAGTTCCCCCACATGAGCATTGCACTCCAGCCCGATCATTGTCCAGAATATGCAGGTGGTGCAATAGGGATAGGTAGTGATACCAGTGTGAGAGGATCTTTTTTTGGATGAGCTTACTTCTAGCATCTGGAAGGAGGGAGTGGGCATTGTACCAGCACACTCACCATTGGGCATCAGTGAGTAGTTTCTGGAGGGCCTTTTCCCACTTAGCTTTAGCTCAGTCAGAGAAAGAGGGAAGTTGATTCCGAAGGCTCACATAGATAAGACTAGCTCTGCCCATCTTAGCAGAGAGCCATTTGTGCGGGGCATAATCTCCATGCCTTGTCACTGGGAGTTTCCTGATGTAGGCCATGATAGAGCTACACAACTTCAGATATTGCCAGAATGCAGCTTTCCCTAGATGGAATTTGGAGTCCAGTTCCTGAAAGGATTGTATAGTGAGTCCATCCACTGCCATCACGTGAGCTAGTTTGAAAGTACCCTTACATGCCCAATCTGCCCAGAAAAAGGACTTCCCATTGACCTGTAGGGAATCATTGTGCAAGATAGGCATCTCAGCTTGGGGTCGGGGGTTGGCATCTAGTTTCTTATGGACTAAGTGCCATGTGTGGACTGAAGCAGAAATGGGGGGATGGTCCTGCAGGCTTTTTGGGAGGAGGGAGTAGATCAGGGCCAATAGAGACTTCACCTGAGCAAACTCACCTTCCATACAGACCTACTGTGGGGCATCCCTTCCCAGTGGAAGGAACCATGCAAGGGTTTGGGCAGTGACAAAAGCCCACTTGTACCCATCCAGCCAAAGAAGACCCCCACCATCCTTCCAGTGCACTCTCAATTTGCTCCTGCTATATCTGGGTCTGAAGTTCTCCCAAATAAAACCAGAAAAAGTTTTGTCAATGGCTTTGATCCAGTATGCCGGTAGTGCCAGCAGGATGTGTGAGAGGACGTACAACAGTTTGGGAGCAGCTACCATTTTGATGGTCGATATTTTACTGGCCAAAGTTAAATGGAGTCTGCGCTAGTGGTTACACTCTGTCTTGACTTCAGCTAACAGGGGCTTGATGTTATTGTCCCATAGTTTAGTCAAGTCATGGCCCAAGCTGATACCCAAATACACCAGCAAATGCACAGCCCATTGGAGCCCAAGCTGAAATATCTGTGGTTGTGTACATCTAGTGCTGAGTGACATCACCTCCATTTTTGAATGATTGATCTTAAGCCCAGAATATTTAGTAAACTCTGAAAGGAGGTTGAGCAAGGGAGGTATAGAGGTGGGGGCATCTGCCAAGGATACCCAGAGATCATCCACATACATGAATGTGGTGAATACCCTGCTGCCAATTGTGAAGCCCTTTATATCAAGAGACTGATGTATGGCTATCACCAGGGGTTTTACTGCTATAAAAAAAAGCAGAGGGGAGAGGGGGCATCCCTGTCTGGTACCCCACCTGAGGGGGAAGTGAGCAGACAAGGTAGAATTAGTAAGTCCCTGAGCAAGGGGGTTGTTGTAAAGGGCTGCCACCCAGTGCCTAAAGTTTGGTGCAAACCCCATAGCCTTGAGCACCTGGAGCAGGAAATCCCATTACAGGGAATCGAACGCTTTCTCAAAGTTGATCACGACAGCTGCCGCAGGGGTGGGGCAACGGTCCGCATACACCAGGATATTAATCATGGAGCGTATGTGGTCTCTACTTTACCTACCAGGAATGAAGCCAACCTGCGACTGGTGCATGAGCGAGAAAAGAAGAGGGCTGAGGCGGGTGGCGAAGATCTTGGCAAAAATGTTGCTATGCGTATTAATGAGAGATATAGGGCAATAGCTAGATGGGAGTGTGGGGTCTTTCCCCTTTTTAGGGAAGACTGTAATTATGGCTTCCCTAAGAGTAGGTGGAAAGGATCCCGTAGTGAGGGCTGAATTGAAAAGGTCATGAAGCAGTGGGGTGATTTGGGGGGCTATAACATTCCAGAGTTTAGGGGGACAACCATCCCCTCCTGGCGCTTTGCCAGTATTCAGGGCTTGAAGAGCTGCAACCACCTCTTGAGCTGTGATTGGATTCTCCAGCGGGGTTACCTGCTGTGAGGACAGCTGAGGGAGAGGAAGAGTACTTAGAAACTGATGGATTTCTAGGGGGTCTAGCACCCTTGAGGAGGTGTAGAGATTTTTGTAGAAATCTACTATAATGTTATTTATTTGATCCTAATGCACCTGTACAGACCCCTCTGGTATTTTGAGACTGGGAATATAGCATTCAGCTCTTTGCTTGTGCAATCTACAGGCTAGGACACCTCCCCCCTTTTCATCCTCCCAAAATGTATGTTTCAGTCTTAGGATGGCTAGCTCAGCCTTCCTAGCCAAGAGATCATTAATGTTAAGCCAGACCTGAGCTAGTTCTAGATGTAGTGGGGAATGTGGGGCAGGGAGGAGGTGCTGCTTACACTTAGCTTCCAGGTCAGCCAGGCGCAGTTCCAAAGTTTTAGGTTGTTGTTCCCTCTGTCTTCTATGATTGTCCGCAAACCCCATTATGGTGCCTCTTACAGTAGCCTTCAGAGCCTCCCAAATGCAAGCCAGCGCAGTGGAGGAGGGTGGGTTGTCCTGAAGGAAATGCTTAACTTGGGTGGTAAGCCATGGGGAGAAGTCAGGGTCATGTAACAACAGAGGGCCCACTCGCCAGCCACGAGAATGAGCAGCCATAGAGACTTGCAGCAGACAGAGCTGTACCGGAGCATGATCGGATAGAACTGTCAGGAGGATTGAAGAATCTATTAAGGCAGGCATCATGGTGGAGGAGAGCAATCAGTAGTCCAAATGGGAAAGGGAGTTGTGGACAGGAGACATAAAAGTAAAATCCTTGTCCCTGGGGTGAAGGACCCTCCATGCATCCTGGAGGCCTAAATTGGCTACCAGTTGCTGAAGGGCAAGCCTAGCTTTTGGGTGCTGATCCAGAGCATCTGATCTCTGGTCTAGGAGAGGATCTAAAGGGAGGTTAAGATTGACTCCTAATACCACTGGGAACTCAGGAGAGGCTAGGGACTCAATGGCTTGGGCAAGGGAATGAAAAATTTCAGGTTGGTCTTCATTCGGGCCATAGACATTGGCAACCACTAACGGCCCTTCTGGGGTATTAAAAAGAGCCACCACCCATCTACCATTGGAGTCACATTTAACCATTGCAGAGACCCATGAAGCATAAAGGCAACCCCTCGCTTGTGTGTAGAGGCCGAAGAAGAAATCACTTGACCAACCCAAGCACGCTTCAGTTTGTCATGATCATCCTTCTTGAGTTTAGTTTCTTGTAGCAGGGCGACGATCATTTTCAGCCTTTTGAGACGAGCAAGCACCTGTGAACATTTAATTGGGGTATTTAAACCCCGCATGTTCCAGGTGGTAAAGCAAATGTCAGCCATAATCCTCCATATCAGAAAAGGCGTAAACAGGAGGCAGGCAAGAATGCTGGGTAAAGGCTGGATCGAGGGCCACTCCCACAAAGGTGTTTCTGCACTGTGGCCTGTAGCATACCTTGTCCTATTACAATACCCCTCTTCAGTGTTACACTGTACATGCTGAGCTTGGTGTGCAAGGAATACAACAATAAACAAGCAAATGCAGACATTAGAAAAAATTCCAAAACTATATACAACATGCCTAGAGTCGGCCATAAGGAAGTCCAGAGGTATAGTGTCAGCAGCCAAAGCTGCAAGACTCCCTCTGACTCCCCTAGAGGGTGTATAAGTGACCATCACATTCATACAGTGGAGATTTCCATCTCTGTACCAATGGGGATCCTGAAAAAAAGAAAAGGGGTCTGCCTCTCATATGTTCCTGATGCCCAAGCGCTAGATAAGAATGCAGGGGATATATAAGGAGCATTGGGGCAGCCAACCCCAAACTGATGCACTGAATCCCACTGAGACTAGCCATTGTGGCACATGTGGCCCCTGTTGCTGGGCTGGTCCCTAGCCTAGTACAGCCAGTACCTGGATTTTTGAAAGGTGACCCAAACTCTCAGAGCAAACAGGATGCACATGCTGGCAGCCATTGTACATAAAGAAAAACAGAAGAGAAAAAAGAACCCCGGGGCAGAGTACCAAACCCAGCCTTCCATCTATCCCCCTTCCCAATCCCAATACAGTAATTCAAGCAGCTACTTAGCCCAAACGTCAGGTAGGAGAGTCCTGAATGCCCTGTGCTTGGGCATTGTCCATGGAATGTTTGATCGGGCTTTGCCTTGCAGGGCTTGCAACAGGTGGTGAGGAATGTTTATCCGGCTCCCTGGAAGGGGCCGCCACAATGTCCGCCCAGGATCTGTTCACAGGAGCAGTATGAATAGATGCATCATCTTCGGTTTGTGTGAAATCCTGGCTTGTCTCCCCATTGACTCCTCGGTATCCAACTGCAAAGGCGCATAGGGGTTTGGGGTAAAGTAGGCCCACAGATCTGAGCCGGGTCGAGAACAAAGCTCCCCCTCTGATCTGGAATTAGGTGAGCTCACATGAGCAGCTGGGTGTTGCCACCTCGTATGACGGGTGGAGGGGTGCCGTTTTTTGGACCTTGGAGGTAATGTGACCTCAAAGATCTTAACCTCCAGTTTGGCCAAGTTCTCCTTAGGTGTCAGCTGGTTGCTTTCTGGCTCCTGAGAGGCAGACACTGCTGAAGAGTCCATAGGAGGGTCATTACCACAAAAATCAACTGGATGTAGTGCCTGAAGGAAGTCCATTAGGCTTTTAGGTATGGCAGACATTAAGGGGGCACCATTGTGCATGACCCGTAGAGAGAAGGAGTAGTTATGTCTATGCAGAATCTTTCGAGCTGGTCCGTACTCCTTCCGGCATTCAGACAGTTCCCAAGAATAGTCCTGGAAGATTTGTATCTTATGCCCCTGCCAAATGATGTTGTTGTTGTTTCTGGCTGCAGCCGACCCAGTTTCTTTCTGCCTGGAATCCAGAAGTTTTGCCAACAGTGGCCTAGGTCATTCCCCCGGCTTGGGAGGCAGTGCTAATGAGCGATGGGCCTCTCAATCTGAGGCCTAAAGTCTTCCGGCAGGCCCAGGAGGGAGGGGAGTATCTGTTGCAGAAAGGATACAGCATTGCTTTGCTCGACCCTCTCAGGAAAGCCCATGAATCTCAGGTTGTTGTGATGACTTCGGTTTTCAAGGTTGTCAACTTTATCTTGAAGTAGATGGATAAGTTTAGCTTGCTCATGCATGGTTGCTGAGATGTCCTGTATTGCTGTGTCTTGTGATCCCAGCCATCGCTCAGTATGAAATATGCGGGCTTCTATATTTTGTAAGGTCTGGTTCGTCGCATTAACTGCTGAGGTGACTTGGGCCATCTGGGCCATTAGCTGGTTAAACATGTGTTCAGTGTGGGAGCTTTCACCTATAGCTTGCGATTCGTAGGCTATAGCTAAGACTGGGCACTATGGCGCAGCAGAAGTATTTTCCGGTGGTTTAAGGCACTCATGATGAACACTGTCACATAAGTACATGCCAGAGAGATTCCACTGTATTTCTGCGCAAGCTGGTGGTCAAAGAGGGAGACCCTGATGTCTGAATTCAATGGATTAACCCCTGATCATGGAGAGCTCAGCAACTAAACGGCCATCGCGGTTCGCGGTTGGTCACACCCCCCCCACATTTGTCACCTTTTTTAAAAATTGGGACCATCTCTGCCCCTTTCCATGAGTTTGGGACTAAATTGTCCAAAATAAAGATAATAAAATAATCAATTTTCCAGACCAGTGTTCTGCCATACAAAGATATATTGTGGCCATAGTTTTATCTGGACTGGGGGCTTTATTTGGTTTCAATATTTGTATTGCCTGGAATACTTCCTGCTTGCCTATAATTTAGAAAGAGCATTTGTAATATTGGGTTCCATTGGTTCAGGGATCCTCTCATCAAAAGGGTCATAAAAAACATCCATAAATTACCTGATGCAGGTCTCTTTGGAAATATACTGTACATGTCGAGCTCTAAACTAAGTTTGTTGAATTCTCTGGCCACCTGACACCAACAGGTTTGTTGGCCCTTTTCTGAAATAACTGTGAGCATTTTGGCCCATTGTGCTCTAAAGTATTCCCTTTTTTGTTTTCAAGGAAGAGTTATATAGTTTCCTTTCTTTCATTTTTTTTTTGTAAAGCTGTTTGGTCCCCGTCACCTCCTCTCACCGACTGGCAATGGGGAAACATAGGGCTTTACAGGTTTTTCTCCTTCGACCCCCACCCGATGCCCTGGAACACAGCTGTGTGAGCATGTGGAGGAACGCTACGCATCCTGTGGTGCCACCTCAGCCCCTTCCACCTCCTGTAACTGTTTTGCCGACTCCTCTTGGCCTACATTACCCACTGGGAGCAGAACTATGGAGGGGAGGTGCCAACCCACCCTCACCCCCCATCAGGAGAGGAGAGGGGCACTGCAAATTGGCATGCTTTAACCTACTCCACTCTCCTCCCCATGCTGGCACCCCAATGACTCGAGGTTGTGCCCAAACCTGGGTCACTGTCATAGCACGAGGGGTGACTTTCAGGGCCTCAACCCTCAGCTCCACTGGGCCAGCTAGTTTTCTTTCATTTTTGAGCTGCTGACATTTCTTCAATATCTGTGGTATTTCTAGTGGCACTAATAAAGGTAATAAGCCTATTTTTCTTGGCTCTGCACTCTCAGTCAAACTATCCATTTGTCTTTTGTACTCCATTTTTGTAGATCCTTTGTTCATACAGGAGGTGTTTTACTTCCTCAAATAATTTTCCCAGCCCTAATAATATTTGATAAAGAGGTTTGTTTCCCTCTAGTTCTAAGGACCAAGTTTAAAAGAAATTATATATCTTGGGTGTAATACTTGCCTCTATTATGTCTGTCCAAATAAGACATCTTGAGTATCTAATTTCTACCTTATGAATGTAATGCGTGAATGGTGAATTTTTATGCTTAAGAAATAGGTAGGGTCTTTTAAGATAACTGGAGAGTGATCACTTTCACATCTGGTCATGTTCATTATTTCATTCCATAAATCTGAAGGGCCATGCCAAAGTGCTAGATCAAGAACTAAATGTCCCTACTGGGGAAAAAGTAGGGGAGCCATTTAGGTCACCCTTGATTGCACCACATAGGGGGAATAAGTGGCTTGACTGCATTAGTTCAATTAGGCGTTGACCATTTTGACTGACCTTATTGTCTGAGGTTATTCTTGGAAACTCACAGGGTGATGGAAACATCCAGTTTAAAATAATGTAATTGAAGAACCCATCAAAAGAACCTATTCTAGCGTTTAGATACACATCTGAGAAACTTATTTGGGCCTCCAAAATTTGATTCCTTACGTTCTCCCATATCTTATTTGTATAAAATTTTGAACAGGGGAGGGGGGAGAGGATGTAGATTTTAAATAAGATTATTGTTAACCCCTCCTTTTTTACCCTTAGAGCCGGATAGCAATCCTCCTCCCCAATTTTTTCTACAAAATAAAATGCTCTGAGTTTTAGAAATGTCATTAGGCCTCCAGTTCTTCTTCCTGTTTTAGTTTCCGTCCTGCCTTGCCTATGAAAGAATTAGTAGCCATTTATGTCATAAGACTGATGTGGGCTGTACCAGGTCTTTTGTAAACAAATGATTGTGAATTTTGTTATTAAACTGACCAAGTCTGTATCCATGAATTTAGATTTTATACTAGCAATATTCCATGAGCTTATAGCATCATTAGTATTTAATTGATCCCCAAACCAAGCTCCGCCAGTTGCTCCTAAGTTATTCTGGGTGGGAAGTTCCATATCAACTAGAGGCTCTAGTAAGTTATTAGAACCTGCTAGCACTTGGAACTTGTTTTGAATGGGGATTGAGTATTTTATATTGTTTGCAGTAGTGGTTTTCCCATCACTAGGTGTTTGATTTGACCCATATGCAGTCTGTGTACTTTTATGGTGAGCCCATGGTGTGTCATCTACCAAATAAAGGCCTAGACTGTCCAAAATAGGGATTTTCTCCATGACTCTATCACCAATATCCTTGTTTCTAAAGACAGTATCAATCTGGCCATCCCCTAGGAGTCTCTCTGTCTTTCTTTCTCTCCTGCACACATTTAGTACCCCATTTTTCCCTAAGTGGATATGCAAGACTTGACTTAGGAAATTGCATAATGCATGGGTGAGCTTATAATCATTTTTCTTAGAGAATTTTTTTGGAAGCCAAACAAGCTGTGTGTGACTGATTTCAAAATTTCTTTCTTTTCCCCCCACTGTAGCGGTCACATTGTTACTGTTCACCAGTTCAGCATTTAGGTTAAATTGGTCGAGAAGCTATCTGTTAATCCATAAATAGTTTGTGACCCTTGGAATTAAACAGAGTATGTTCACATAAATCAACATAATCCTTTTCCTGCACACTTTCATATCTTATGGCTTCTTGGATATCCTTGACCCCCAATACTAAACCCAAGTCTGCCCTGAAAAGGTTCACAGTCTTATCCCCAAGGGTCTCTGGGGTCTTACTGACCTCATTTCTTAAACCACAGATCCTCATAAGAGGTTCATTAAGTTTATTTCTTTTTTCAACACTCACAGTTCTTGTGATACTGTCACCCCTCATACTGTTGCTCTGGACTATGGCACAAGTCATGGTAACTTTTGGAGCTTCCTTGCTTGTTTTCTGTTCTAGGGATACTTCTTCTCTACAACAATCTTTATTGACCTTTATCTCCTTATTACTAGTGCCATACCAGCCCTTATTCTTCACATTACCCTTATTTGTCGATGATTCAGTGACATCAATTTCATCAGACTGTGAAGTTTCCACCACTTTCTTTTTCTCAGCCTTCCTTTTCCTTTTTGCTTTTTTTAGCTGACACTTCCTTCACTGGGAAGAAGACTGAGGAGAAATGTGGCCTAGCACTGCTAGAGCCAGTATCCCCTTCTGAAGAGACTGTGAATGATGATTATTTTGGTGGGTGGATGGTGTTTAGGATTCTTAGTATATTAGCCATTCTGGACCTGTCTTCTCTCATGATAGCAATATCATTTCTTATTATTATGAGCTGTTCCATTAATATAAGGTTCGCTGCATATTCTTTTTAGGATTATAATTATGTCTTCACTGAAATAACTAGGAAAATATGTTGAATATCTTTCTTTCCTCATTTTCTTCATTTTTACTTAAATTTCTAGTGATACTACTGCCGTTAATGGAGTCTAGAGTAGCCTCAACAACCTGTTCCTCTAGTCTTTTTCCAACGCTTATGATCAAGGCCACTGGGTTTTGTTTTCTACTGGAAAACCCAGCCAAATTCCAGAATTTGGACTGCCTGCACACTGGTAAAAACAAAGAATTTTACGGAATTTGGCATGTTAAACCAGATCAGTAAATCTATAGAACTTGTATTATTCTTATAATTACTTCCTGTACTATTTTCAATTTGCTTCATTTAATACTTTGTATATTAAGCCTTTTTAATTCTGATTATTTAAGTAAAAGAATGCCTGTAGAATCCCAGTACAATCTGAAAATTAGACCAGCAGTTAATGCTGCAAATCCCAGAATTTCAAATCTTGAAAATGGAATTTCATTACTTTAATCACTGTAAATCAGTGGCCTTGCTTATTATCCTTTCCTAATTAATCTTATCTAATTCTTTTAAGCCCATGACTGTGTTCTGTAGATCTGATATTACTTTCTTTATATTTTTTTAAAGGACTCTGCTAAATTTCTTGTTAACAGCAGCAACACTTAGGCTCTTCCCAGGAGAATTAGCAAGTGGAAGAGAATAATAACTATGTAAAAGAGCCCCTTCATTAGCTTACAAGTTCGTGGTCTGGTCCGCCTTGAAGCCACAGCCAGGTCCTCCACATTTATCCCTTTCATATGTATAGATGCTAGCTTGAGAGGTTATTTGGTGACCCTTATATTATGGATTTTGTGGCTAACTTCCCCCTTCCAAAAGGGCCATGTTGTTTGGAGCTTTGGTTTTAATGAGTGGGTCTGCGATGGATTCATTCAAACCATCCATTTCCTTAATTGCCTTAATGCTAACATTTCTAATATTTCTAGAGGGGGAATGGATTTAAAGATCAAATGAATCATTTTCCCATATTTTTAATAAAAGTGTGACTTCAAGTCCCTGTGTCATGATTAGTGTTTCCTGAAAATATCATGCTGTTTGGTTTTACGGTTTTCTTTAAATCAGCATCTGTTAATGTGCTCTGCAGTAACTGAAAACAGTGAAGTTTATTCTGTCCATATCAGTGAGTAATTACATCATTTTTGTCTAGCCTGCTACTTTAATAATTAAGTCCCTGATTGACTGAAGAAGCTGTTATAGTTCCCAGTCAGAGCAGTCTGTAGAGCTAATTGTTTTCACTCAGAGTTTAATACTAACCCATCTGGTTTGTACTTAGATAGATTAGTTTAAAATATATCATTCTGTTCACATAAAAAGTTGATCATTTGAGTTTCAGAGTTGAACTGAAGTGGTATGAATGAATGTCTGTGAGAAATTACCTTGTCTGTATCATAGCTGTCAGTTCTTTCTCATCAAGACTCTGCATTGTTTTCTGGCTATATAACACAGGGTTGTTTAATGGATATAAAATTAATCTAAAGTTTGTTAATTCATAGAAGCAGTGTGTCTTTGATGTAGCCTCCATAAATAGGTTCATGTATAGAATAATTTAATTTTTATGTCAGATTGACAAACAGGTGCCAAAAACGGCTCTACGATGCCAGTTCAACAACCCTTTTGTTGATCGACATCTCGCAGACAGGAATCTTGTAAACTGCAAGTTGCAGTTTACATGATTCCTGTGTGTCTCTCTGTGTTCAGGATTCTCAGCTCCGGTCAGAGTTGATTTGGGGTGGGCCCCATTTCAGGCACACCGACACAACAACCTGTCAGCAAAGTGTCAATTTTGCTGACAGGAGTGTATTTTTGCTGTGTTGGTGTCACCATATGTGGCTACTACCAACAAAGATGACAAGATCTCACAATACTACCATTTAATTCTAACAGTGGTATTACAAGG
This sequence comes from Neoceratodus forsteri, assembly GCA_016271365.2. Classification (NCBI taxonomy): domain Eukaryota; kingdom Metazoa; phylum Chordata; order Ceratodontiformes; family Ceratodontidae; genus Neoceratodus; species Neoceratodus forsteri. Next base: position 455,102,061 of record CM057453.1, on the reverse strand, counting down.
ACTTATTTGTATACAGTACTTTTCAATAATATTATTGAAACTATCCATGTATTACATATAAGATGCAAAAAACTTTGTTAATGCTCCAGTTAGGGTCAAAATCATAAAAGTTGGAAATGAGGCATTAGGTTTCCCCTAACACTCCATCCTCCCAAACCAGGCAGAGGAGCAGGTGTGGGGTGTGCCTTGGGATTCTCAAGCCTAATGCTCACCTCATTACATCTGCAAATAAGGTCAGATGTGTAGACTTTATGAGAATGGGGTGAGTGTTAAGCTTGAGAAGCTCAAGGCACACCCCATACCTGCTCTTCAGCCTGGTTTGAGAGGGTGGGGTGTTAGGGAAATCCTAATGCCTCATTTCCCAAATTGTGTCACTTTGACCCCAACTGGATCATTAATGAAGTTTTTTGCAACTAATTTCCTTACTTCTTGAGGTAATGTAATAGTATCCTTATTTTACTGTGGGAGCACAGGGTCCCCATCCCTCCATAGATGTGCATACATATGTAGCTGTGGAAGCACAGGGCCCTCTGTGCCCTTCACTTCCATTGATAGGACAACAGTGACCAAATTGTCAGCATAGCTATCCTTATTACACCACCTCATGTACCTGATATAGAACATTTTTGAATCCCTGCCAAAATGTAATTCTGTGCAACTGCAAAGCCATTCCGCACCATAGGTGCGAAAACAAATTTTTGCTAAAATTTGAAAAATAACAGCTGTGACATACATGAGGTGGGGCAATAATCAGGCTATGTTGAAAATCTGGACAAAAATACTTAACATTTTCAAAATCATGAGAGGGCATAGTGAAACTGCAACAAATGGTCATAACTTTGACATTTTTTCATATTTTGACCTCCAATTTTCAACATATGACCCCCACCTCATAAACCCCATAGGTGAAAATTTTCAAATCCATGCCAAAACATCATTCCATACCACAGGTGCAAACACGTTTCAAATAGTATGTGAAAAATGACAGCTGTATTGTTCATGAGATGGTATGAAAAAACTGATATGTTGAAAATTTGGACTCAAAATATTTAAAATTACCAAAATGATGTGTGTGCATAGAAAAATTCTAATGAACACTTATCACTTGGCAAATTTTAAGAATGTTTTCACCAGATTTTCAACATAGTCTATTTGGGACCCCACCTCATGAACACTGGTGATGAAATTTAATTATTGGGTCTCAAAAGGTGATTTTGTGCAGTGACTGTGAAATCGCCTTCTGGACCCAATTAATGAAATGACAGTGCCAGTGTTCATGAGATGGGTGTCCTAAAAAGGCTATGCTGAAAATTTGGTGAAAGAATTCCAAAAAATGTAAAAGTTATGAACATAAGTTCAAAACACCATTTAAATACATTATACAGCACTTACCTTGATTCCTCAGGTCACGGTGTGGCTTTGAAGAGTGCAGACATTTCTTGGTCCACAGAAGATTACAGCCTATGACCTCTGGTGGTAAGTACTGTATAGGGTAAGGGGGTGTGGGATGGTCAGGATGGGGGAGGGGGATAGTGGTGGATGATGAGGGACAGTTTTCCTTTTTTCAGTTTTTTTTAAATTAAGATGTTGGGGACTGTTTTTGTTTTGCAGAAGTAAACTAAAGAAATATTTTGGGACACTGGGAGTGGGCTCCTGAGTGTCCCACACTGCTGGTAGGGGCTCTAAATGCTGACATGGGGATTGGACCCCCGATGCCTGCAAATTGATAAAAACATGGGCTGGGAGGGTGGCATCTGACACCGGGGGTGGACATCCTGGTGTCAGATTATAAGGGACACTGTCAGCTTTGGGGAAAATTTGAAAGGCACACCCTGAAGGTCTGTGCAGCAAGCTTCAGTTATGTAAAATACATATGTAGCAGCATTCTTGCACAGCAGTGCTAAATGTTTATTATATTTGTAAAAATTCAGTTTCTGTTGGTCCGCTTGAAATCTCGGCTCCACATGTCCATGACCTAGAATGGTGCAGAGCTGAGAAGAAACCCATTCATGAACGAGTTACTTATTTTAGGTTCACTATGAAGAAAAGTCAGTTTCTGTATCTGCTTACAACACTGGGTTGTACAAAATTAGTTCCACTCACAAACAAGCACTGCTACCTGGTTTATTTCCAATGCAAAAATTGAAACCATGATTTGGGCATGTGCATTAACTGGTAAGAAGCATGCCTGGAATTATGGCTTCAATTTTTGCATTTGAAAGAAACCTGGTTGTAGCACTCATTTGCGAGTGGAACTAATTTTGTACAACCCAGTGTCATAAGCAGATACAGAAATTGACTTTTCTTCATAGTGCACCTAAAATAAGTAACTTATTAATAAATGAGTTTCTCCTTGGATCCGTGCCATTCTAGGTCGTAGACGCACATAGCCAAGATTTCAAGTAGACAGACAGAAACTGATTTTTTACAAAAATAATAAACACTTAGCACTGCTGTGCAAGAATGCTGCTACATATGTATTTTACATAATTGCTGAGACCTTCAGAGTGTGCTTGTCAAATTTGGCCCCAAAGCCAAATCCGCTGTTCTCATACAGAGAACGTGGCAGAAGGCTCCTCTCATTAAGCTGGGCACCTGGGATTTCGGGTGCCCAGAAAAAGTATTATTGGCCCTAATTGTTAAAAACAAACACCAGGATCTAGCTAAATGGGGCCTGTTTAGCTAGGTTCTGGTGTTTGATTCATAAAATGACAACGTTTTTCCTCTGCTTTCCATGCTTTTTAGTTCGAGGAAAAAAAAAAGATGGCAGCTGGCGAAAAAGGATTTTTCTCTCATGAAAAATATTTTTTTTCCAGTTTAGTATACTTTATTAGCCAATATACATGACACACAACAACATCATGATACGTATCATACATGAACAGCTCCCCCCATACATAATTAAATCAATGCATTCCAGAGTGTAAAGCTGTGACCATTTATCTTTATGGCCTAACAATGATCTGACACAAATTTACTAGTGGTCGGGCCTTGTTGGAATGACTTATCAACCTTCAAACATTTTATCCCTCCCCCTCCTCCCCCCATATCCAACCTGCCCCACCTCCCTCTCCCCACTTGGAACCCCTACATATATAGCATCTGATGAATGACCTATCTGAAGTACCTCTGGACAATTACTAGGCAAACAGAGGCTTGGACAATATCTTTATGCTTATGCTTATTAGGTACTTGTATAAGTGGGGATCTCAGATCCCCCTTATATCTCAGGAATCACAGGAGTGCAGTGCAGAAGAGCCATTAAGGTACCCTGTCTCCTGCTGAATGCCTCCTGTCAGTTCTGCCAAGAGGCAATATGTCTCTCCAATTCAAGAGCTAGTTTGGTCTAACCAGTGTTGTGTTTGTTATAATGAGTTTAGCTACTACCGAGATTATAGACATATAGGCTCTGCGGCAATCAATCATGCCCCAGGAGAAATGGCCCAATAGACAGATCTTCTGGGTTTAGTAAGAGTCCAGGCCCAGCATGGGATCCATAGCACTCCAAATTGCTTGCCAGAAGGGAGCCACCAGGGCACAGTCCCAAAGAATGTGTTTTAGTGTTTCTTCTGATGGCTCATATCTAATACACAGGGGAGATGTTGATCTACCCATCCTGTATAGTCTCGTGAGAGAGAAGTACAGATTATGTGAAATACGAAATTCCAAAAATCTTAACTGGTCCTGCTGTAAATACTTATACAGACTTTGCCATATATGTTAACATTCCTTATCATCAAGGTTGAGGCCTAGCTCATGCCTCCAATAAAAGCCTGCTCCCCGTGGTCTAAGGGGATCATGGAATTGTAAGATGTTGTAAAACTGAGAAACTGAGTGAGGTTGAACAGCTGCATCTATAAATACCTGTACAAGGGGGTGAGAAGAATCCTGTCAAGGGGAGGGGCCTAAGAAGGAGGAGACTGCACCCTGCAGTTGCAGATATTTAAAGAAGTGATAAGTGGATATAGAGAACTTTTCCTGAATCACTATTGCAGGGCTAACTTACCCATCAGAGATCAAAGATGACACGAAGATCCTGCCAAGGGCTGGGCAGAAACTCAGTGGAATTGTGCAGTTGGTAATTCTAAAGTGTGGGTTGCCAAATAAAGGTTGAGACAGATCTTTATATAGTGACATATTAAGGTAGGAGCAGGTCTGATGTAGAGCTTTGAGAGACCACCAGATTGGGGAGTTTCATAGAGAGCTAGGGAGTTCAGAGAGTTTGACGTAGATAAGACATCCTATGTCAATACCCTGAGAACTGCATAAGTGCTGCTTCAGGGAAAGCCATTGCTGCTTCAGGGAAAGCCATTGCGGGATATAAGTTCTGGCTATAGGAACATCAGTGTTGGTGCACCACCTAAATATCTTACAACAGTGTATTGCACAGTAATATAGGAAAAAGTTGGGGAGTAGTATCCCTACCAGATTTTTCTGATGGGTCAATTTGGAGTACGCTCTCTCTAACCACTTTCCCATTCCAGAGGAAATCCGAAAGAGTTGTTTTCATCCAAATAAACCAGCATTTTGGTGAGGTATGGGCTCACCATATTCAGTGGATAAAGTGGCCTGGGCAAATGTTCATTTTTATCACATTCACCCATCCCCATAATGAGAGTGGAAGAGATTTCCATCTCTGTACGTCTGTTTGAATAGTGTCACGGATAGGGGAGAGGTTAAGTTTAACCAGGGCAGAATAGAGTGAGAGATATTGATCCCCAGGTAGATGAGAGTGCTGGATTCTCAAGCAAGGCTCAAATTCTTAATCCAATGTTTTTGGACATGTATATTAAGAGGCATGACTTTGAATCTGTCCGGATTTAGTTTGTATCCCACCACTTGAGAAAACTTTTCTATAATGTCTATGACTGCCAGTATGGAAGTATGAGGGTTCTCCAAGTGCAGTAATAATTCATCTGCATAGGCTGACAGCTTGTATCCATTGAGGCCTACTTGGATGCCCATAACTTCTTGACTATTCTGAAGGGAGCAGATGAGAGGTTCCAGACAGAGATTAAAGAGAAATGGCGAGAGAGGACATCCTTGCCTGGTGCTCCGAGACAGTGGAAAGGGGGTGGAAAAGACTCCATTACAGAGAACTCTATCCATGGGCTGAGGATACATGACCTTAAGTCCATCACAAAACTGAGTTGGAAAGCCGAACCTTTGCAATGCAGCAAACATGACACCCCAAGAGACCCGGTCAAAAGCTTTTTCCGCGTTAAGAGAGACCAAAGCCAATGGGGTTTTCCTCTCTCCAGCAACTGATATAAGGTGAAGAACCTTATGTATGTGGTCCAAGGACAGCCGCCCCACCTCAAATCCCACCTGGGTAGGGCTAATAAGACCATGCCACACTTTTAAGAGATGGTTAGCCAGAATTTTGGCTATAATTTTCAGTTTGAAATTTAGAAGTGAGATAGGACGGTAGTTTCCCAGTACCAGATGCAATTTACCCAGTTTAGGAATAACGGTGATCCAAGCTTGGGTGAATGAACAGTCCATTAAATCAGACTAGTGTAGGTAGTTGAATAATCTTTTGAGATGTAGAGAAATAGGGGCTAGTAAGATCTGTTGGGGTTCCGTATGGATGGGTGGAGGAATTAAGTCTATATACCTTTTTACTAGGCCCTCATCAAGGGTCTTCTCCTCTTCTGGGGCATAAAGGGTTTTATAAAATTACTGAAAGGCATCAGCTATGTCTCAAGGGTGGGTTAAGATATCGCCCCTGGGGATTGGTTGAAGATTTTAGATCATGCTTGGGTTCCTAACTGTTTGAGCCTCAGGGCTAGGAGCCTGCCTGCTCTCTTCCCTGCCTCCAGGTACAAGAATTTAACTCTCTGCAAAGCCAGGTTGTCCTGTTCTGCTAGTAGCCCATAGTATTGGGCCCCAAGAGCATGAAACTGAGTCCATATATCTTGATCAACCAAGGCTGAGAGGTGGTGTTCCAGGTCTCGGATCTAAGCTAAAAGTTGCCTTGTCCTTTCTGCTTTCTGCTTTCTCATCTTTGAGGTCAGCCTAATACATTCTCCTCTCACCACACATTTTGCCGCTCCCCGTAACACATCCAGAGAAGACATGATACCTTCATTCTCCTGAATGAAGGTTAGTATAAATTCCGAAAGCGTCTTGATAAAATGGGTATCTCTCAGATGCATCGAGATAAAGCTCCAGGCCCTATCTCAGTCCTCCAGCCCTTTCAGTGAATGCTCCATAGAGACTGGTGTATGATCAGATATCATTGTCGGCAAGATGTCACATGTCAGGAGACCTGGAGGACTTGAGGCAGTGATCAGAAAGTAATCTATTCGAAAGTATGACTTATGTGAAGGAGAAATGAAAGTGTATTGTCTGTCGCTAGGATATAGGATTTGCCAGGGATCTCCCAAGCCTAATGAATCTATAAGCTCTCTCAGCCCTCATTGAGCCGGTGAAAGACCTTTACGGCACTGGCCAGATCTGTCCAGATCTGGGTGGCAAACTAGATTCCAGTCTCCGCTGAGGATGATAGAAATATGTGAGAAAGCCAGTAATTGGGTTAAAGTTAGAGTAAAACTCTGGGGAGTCTGAGTTTGGACCATAGATCCCCCTAAGAGCAATTCTGTTAAGCCCAGATGCCCCTGTAGCAGAAGGAATCTGCCATCAGGATCGCTGCACTCCTTATGTAGCTGGAAAGGGGTTCCTCTATGAATTAAGACCCCCACTCCACCTTTTTCATTACTGGATCCTCCCCCATAAGCCTGACCAACCCATTTCCTACAAAGATAATGTATATCTGCTTGCTTAAGATTAGTTTATTGTAGGAAAACCACATTTAGTTGGTATTTCTTAAGGTGACGTAAGATCATGTATCATTTACGCTTATCATTCACCCCCATTATGTTCAATGAAATAAATTTATATGTGGTCCCCATAGTTACACTTTAAAATATGTATGGCCCCGAGACTCCATCCACCTGCCAACTGGACCGTAGGGTGCTCCAACTCCAACTCCCCTACCCCATGTCCCCCCTCAAGGCCCATCCTTTCCCCTTGAATCCCCAAGATTGGGAATGTGGCTGTACCAGTACATGTGAATGTGACCCCCTCTTCAACCTCCCCCCTCCTGCCCCCCCAGCTGGATAACCCCTTAACAACAATACTACTACCACCACTATCCCCAAGACAAAAACACTCTTCACCCCTGGCCCCGTAGGCTGAAACACCACCTTCCCACTGCCAGTGATGAAATATCACCTCTAGAACAAACCACAAGCCTCCCTCCCTGGCTTAGGTTGTCCCAAAAAATAAACAGATCTGGATTAACATTTCTTTAAACACCTTTGAATAGTTGTCAAACAGTAATGTATACATGACTCTTGCACCCCCACAACTATAACATTGAATAGGACCTGTGATGAACCACTGGGATCCTATGGAGCAACAGATTTCATTGACCCTGGGTCCTGGTTTGGGGCAAATGCCCTGTGTAGGGAGATCTAAGGAATGATTAGTGATTCTCATCATTTTTCCAGCACCAGCATTCTCCCTCTCACCCATGAACTATGGAGAGACAGGATCTGTGAGTCTCCTCCATGCAATGCCAGGGCGACCAGCAGGTACATCAGTGCATTCCTCCCCGTCCATCCCCTGGGGTCTCTTTATGGGCAATCTCCCTTAATGTTATCCATCCAATGCTATAGAAATAGTGACCAGACTCCAGGTGGACAAGACGGGACCACGCTGCTTACCCCATTGCAGGAAGGAGATATTCTTTAGGGCTTGGGCTGCCATGGCAGTAAAGGCTAATTACCCTTGCTCGTTTCAGTAAAATGCCCCCTAGCCTGAGATCATTATGTTACTGGCAATGCACTCTGGCTTACCTCACCCTTGGTGTGTGTGTGGGGGGGCAGGAATCCTAACCTCCCACCCTTCCACTCTCTTCTTAGTCAGCCTTGCCACCAGAACCTCTGCAAAAGAGGATACAGCATGCCTCCCCTCCTATCCACCATGGCAATCTGAAACATATCAGACTCTGTATAGTTCTCCTACTGGACATGATATGCTCACAGATGGGTCTAGAGTGAGAAAGCTGGACATCAGCTGATCAATTCATCTATGTTATCGACAGAGGTGCCCTGCGTTCCACAGTAGGATGCACAGAGGAAAGCCCACCACATGCTCCCATGACCGCCCCCACTCCAACACAAATAAGACCGCAGATCAACCTTGGCCCCTCCACCAGTGAGACAGTGAACCCCACTAGGTGGAAAATCCTTGATCTCCTTCTCTGGTCTCCTCACATAACACATTCCATTCCCATGCTCTTCTCCAGTCCCTCAACCCTTCATTCTCAAAGGGAAAGAAAACCTTTCTGGTATATCAGTCCTTTCCAGTTCCTGCATGTAGGTGATCAGGTTCCACAAAAGTCCATATTTCTTCGCTGGTCAATGCTCCATGAACCACTTCATTATATATGATCCCCGAGTTTCCTCACAGTCCATTTACCCTGATAAGTTTATGTAGCCAGTCTTTGGCCTAAAAAAAAAATACAGTGTAACAGAGTTTGCAGATTCAGAATGGTTGTAGTCCAACACACTTTAAACTTATAATAGTCCCCAGACAAGCTGAAATCTCCATCATGTCAGGAAAAGGATAGTCACTTATGGGCCTGAAAGAGGTCAGGGAATATACTGGGTAATTCTTGTTTCGCCTGATCTTCTGAGTCGAAAGTTCTCATCGATCCTCTGTGGTTGACCTGCAGTCTTGCTGGGTATAGCATTTTAAAGTGGATCCCTGCTGCTAATAACTTCAAGACCATTGGGTTACATTCTGCTCACTTCAGTCGTACCGAACGTGGTAGATCCTGGGTCATTCTAAGCTTGTTGCCCTCCCACAGTAATTCCTTCATATCCTTTAATTTGGCTAAGATGTACACTTTGTCCAGAAAGTTCAGAAGTTTAAATATCAAGGGTCGAGGAGGGGGATTCGGTGGGGGAGTGGGCCTCAGTGCTGTATGGGCCCACTCAATTATGTAGCCAGAACCATTAGGCAAAGGGCCAGCTACTTTTTCACAGAATTTCTGCATGAACAAGATAGGATACTGACCTTCTGATCCTTCTGGTAGGCCAATTTGGAGAAGGTTGTCACACCTACTATGACCCTCCAAGGCCTCTATTTTTTCCGCTAACCTAGAGACCTTCCAGAGTATGGCTACTGAATCAGTTTCCTGGTGGGCCTTCCAGTCTTCTAGTGAGCTGGTTCTCACCTCAATGTCTCCAACTCTACGAGACAGGGTGTCTGTTGTTTTTTGAAGGCTTGGCACTTGAGTGGTAATGCTCAGGGGTGCTTCTTTTATTGGAGAGAGTTCCTGCAGGAACTTTTCTTCAGACGGTGGAGTAGGCGCCATGTTGGGTTTTGTGATAGCTGCTGCTTGCATTTTTGTTTTCTTTGTGACCTTGGCTTTTTCCAGCATGGGTGGCAGAGTGTCTGTTGGGCCTGCAGGCCGCATCTCAGCCTCCATCGAGTAGCTCATACTCCTGTAAAGTTGGTGGTCCAGGGGATATAATCGAGGTGCAAAACACCTTTTTAACACTAAGCACTCAGGATATTGTACGTTTACAGACCTACAATATACTGTAATTATTTAAATGTTTTTCCTGAGCCGTGAAGTGGAGCCGAAGACAATGCATCCTACCTGCTCAGATGCATCACGTGATCCCCACGAAAAAGGATTTTTTCCTCATGAAAAAGGAATGGATCTTGCAAGAAAGAATCCTTTTTTGTGAGGTCAATCCTTTGTCAAACTTTGTCTCTCTCTATTCTGGACAGTGAACTTCCCATTGAAAACAATGGGAACTTAAAAACTGAATAACTTTGCAATGGATTAATATTTTTTCAACAGACAAATGCATGGCAGTTCTGTTACCCAAGCTGTATCTACCATAAAAATATTACACCAAAATTCTACACCATCTGTACAGAAGGCAAGAAGGAAAAAACTGCAAAAAATAGTGACTTTTAAGGTTTTTGCAGTATCCGGGTCTCAGAATCCGTACATTCAACCAGAATGAAACTTGCCACATCAAGAGATCTGCCCCTTGGAACAACACACTCCAAATGTTGTACAAATCTATCAATCAGTTGCAAAGTCATTAAAGTTCTAAATTTGAGGTTTAACAGTAAACAGACTATTCAACCCTAACTATAAGGGCACAATTGTGCCCCTATAATATATATTTGTATTTTGTGAGAATGGCCAGTGTTTTTTCAGTGGCATGTTTGAAAAGAAGCATTAAGTCTTGGTCACACTCCTAGATCCTCACTTTAAATGAAACCTTGAGGATGTCCTTCTACCAAAGGCACCTAGTATCATAGGAAAGACATTATTAGCAGTCAAGTGTCAGCAATGGCAGATGCAGAAGAGAAAACTCAACAGCAGGAAATACATGACCCATTTCTGTTCCATCTTCATCTCCCGCTAACGCCCTTACTGCTGCTTTTGCCTCTTCCCCATCATGTTCTTCTGGGGTAGCTGCCACATTTTAAACAAAAAAGGGCAGGAAGACAGGATTTTCAAAATGGCAGATGCAGACTCATATGCCTGTTCTATCTGCAATTACATCTTCCTGTTTACACCGAAATTTTGGACAGTTCCCATAATTTGTGATAGCTTGCACCAGAACAGTGGTGGTCTATCAGGGTTAAAATTTTAGATGCAGTTAAACCAAAAATGGTACATCTATGGCTGAAAATCCCACCCCCACTACATAGAAACATAGACTTTGATGGTAGATGAGGACCGCTTGGCCCCACCAGTCTGCCCATTGCCCTACCTATTGGATAAGCTACAGATCCTAGTTAACCAACAGCCTACTTCCTCCAACCCACCAATAGAATTGCTTTATGTCTGTCCCATGCATTCTTGAATTTCCCCACTGTTGTTAACCCCACACCCTCCTCAGGAAGGCCATTCCATGCATTCACTACCCTCTCTGTGAAAAAATACTACCTCTACATGCTTATACAATATGAAAGACAAGGACTTGTTTTCTGGGGTGATAGCAACCTCTACTCTGTCTGGTAATCCTCCACCGCATCTTATAATTATTAAATTCACTTTATATCTCCCGACATGAATCGATCCCCACCATTTTGGATAAGGCCCAGCCTCACCACTGACATCCCTACCACTTACCTATGGGGTTTCCAGCCCCACTGGCTTGCCCCCACCCCCAGTGGTATGGTCCAGCCTAGCTGATCCAAAACTTCCTAGGGTCTGCAGTGGGTGGTGACCAGCACTTCCTATGATTGTTGAAAACCACAGGGATAGGGCCCCAGGAAAGACCATTATGCTAATAAAAATAGATAAGTAACATTTTTTCTAATATGTCCACCATCAAGGGTCTTCTCAAAATGCTGTTTTGACTCAGATGGAAATGTTGTGACAGAACACCATACACAGTATCTCTTAACACATCAAATGTGGAGTGATTCCATTTCTAAAGATCAACATGGAGTTGAATGAGATGTTGCTGTATACTGTACACCATCTGCAATACCCATGCAGTGCCCAAGATGAGAAATAGAGGACAACTTCACTGTGTTCAAACTACTTGTTTGCAGTTCTACTTTGCAATTACAAAAAAAGAACTGCAGCTTGATACACAAAAAATGATCTGTTGTGGTTGTTGGACAGTTCTTTGAGTACAACATAGTACTAGATTACTACACTGTAGCTACAGATTGTTAATTTATTTCAGGAGTCAATTTTCTTCTCTATGTAACCCAGTTACCTATTGTGGGGCATGGGTTAACATGCCAAATCTTCTCTGGCTGGGGATTTGGTGTGCTAGATTGGTTTGGTTTAGACTGACATAAAAGGGGATGCATTGGATGTGTAAGAGGGGGACTTGAGGAGTTGATTTTAAGAGTTAAAATTCAGAGAGCATTGGCCTGGCATTGGTGTGACTTGTATCTCAGCTGTGACTGTGGGTGTCTGGCAGTAATGGCTCAGTCAGGGAAGCCTAGTTGCACTGGTCATGATATCATTCCTGACTCACATGCTGTGCACTGGTCTTTGGGTGCTCCATATTAGCCTGATTATAGGAGGCTGTATGGCAGATATTCCTACACCACAGTTGGTCTGTGCCAGAACTGCAGTGTCAGATCTCCTTCAGGTCAGGTCTGCAAGGGTGACATAAAATTTGACTTCATTGTAAAGCCCCCAAAATGAAGGGAGATCAAGAATTTTGGAACCTGCACAGGTTTTGTCTGTTTGGACTTGATTCCTGAAGAGAAAGACTGAAGACTACATGGAGTCCCTCCACTGGAGGCTCAGATAAGAAGGGAATTACCAATGCCCCATCTCTTGTGTGGTGCAAGAATCCTGTCCAGGGAGGTTTTGGTTTCTATGGACATGATCTTGGGTTCTTTCTCCATGAGCCCCCCATACCAAAATAAAAATGTGCTGGAACTGAAAATGTTTCATGTTTTGCTTCCTTATGTCCACACCAGGATATAGATGTGCCCTGTTTTCCAGGTTGAGCCTGAGGTAATCTGAGCCATCAAATAAATGTACAGCACTGTTGTTTTCAATGCTTTCACATCTCCAGTGTGCCTTTTTTGGGGAAAGGAGCAGCGGCACAGGCATTCTCTAAGTAATAGTGGGTCAGCTAAGAATGCAATCAGCACACATGGCTGGGTGGGGGGGGTGAAATTAGTTATTTGAGTTGTTGCTCTGGGGTCCCTCAAAGCCTAACTCCTCCTCCCTTGGTTGCCATCAGGACATCAAATAAAAAAAAAACCCTCTCAAACTAACTTCACAGCATGGGAAGCATTACCCTGAGTGCCCGGTCATACCTATAAGTAATTGTACCAGATTCTTGCAAGGCACACTGACAATGTCTATGAACTCAGCAGCTGAATATCATTTGAATATTTCTTGGGCCTTTCATATATGAAATAGTTCTTAATTATTAATTAACCAAAGATAGCACAGCTGAGATGCAGCGGTAAGGGATTTACTGTTACAACTTTTACAGAAGGATGAACTGAAGTACAAGGATATCAAATGACTTGCTCAAGGTCACACAGTGAGCAACTGATGTATTTTAACCTGGATCTCTTGTTCTGCAAGCCTGTACTCTAGTGAGTGTACAAGATTGCCTCAAATCTCATACTGCTTTACAGAATATTATAGTGCAGTTGTTATAAGCAAGCAAGGCTAACATAGTCAGTCTAGGGCATCTGCATTAGAAGCTGGTTTATTAGGAGATAGAATAATGGTGAGCATGACAAGGATGTTATTTCCTAAGTTTATCTATTATGTTATGGGATCTTTAACTTCTGCCTGGACAACCCTCAGAAATGGTTGGAAGGGATCTTGGTTTAGCATGTGATCCAGAGGATGGAAACCAGCATTGGTTAGCAGCATAATCCCTAGTGTGGTATTTGATCCCACAAACTATATATTTTCTTTCATCCTCTGACAGTGTCCTGGATAGAAATTATACTGTATAGTCATTGGCCATCAGCCTAACTTCTCCTGGGTCTCTGTGCCACTTGAGCTTTAAGTTTTGTAGCAGGGTTCCTGGACTTAGGCAGTAGGTTTATTCTATTTCTTGAGCTTCCTTAATTCTGTTGCAGATTTCCATTCATCCATGGTCTACCATATTCTGTGATATTGCTGGTATTATCAGATATTGAATGCAGGAGACTTCAGGATAAATAAAGAGGGGGAATAGCACAGAATTATGGGAAAACAGCATTTTTTATGACAATAGTGGATTCTGTGGCAATGCATAAGTTCTGTGGCTGGTTCCAAGGCCACAAAGCACATAATTCCAAGGGCCTTGGTTATAGGCATTTGTAGTGATAGTATAATATGTTGATTATTGTTACTCCATTTTGTATGCTATTTCATGTAATGTATGTCATTTCATACTCCATTTTGTATTGTGTGACTCCATTTTACATGCTGCTTCATTTAATTGGTGTTTTGCTCTTTAGATAGCCTCATTATTATGTTTTGCTTCAGACAGTGTATTTTGCTGACTTGAAGGTCGCATATTATCAGGCAACTTGTTTTTGTAGTTTTGTTTAAACTTCTGCTTAGCTCATAGTTTCCAGGCACCCGGCCAGTGTTTGGAGCACAGTGACCTAGCAGGTGTGGGGAATTCTGAGCAGTCCTTATCGTGTGAATTTGCAACATCCTGGAAGCCCGCCAGTTTCTAGAATGTGGGAAAATAACACAATGAAGGCTGCACGGGTTATTTTAGCATAGAATAAGATATAAATGTAGCTTCTCAATGCCTGGTTAGAAGCCTCCTGCAGGGTGGGCGCATCGCTGTGGGGCCAGTTCCCGGTTCGAGACTCCTAGCCAGGCTGACAAGGCTTCCCAGCCATTGGAAGAGGGCTTGGATGATGCTTTATTGAATCGGTGATGTATCATGTTTTGCTTAATTGAAGTATATATTAATGCTGATAGTAATATTGCTAATGAATGAATGCTAAAGTGTAATCATTAATGCTGATAGTGACATTGCTGTTACATGAAGTGTAATTATCTTTTGCTTGCAATAAATTGTGCTGATGTGTGAATGCCAAGTGTGATTATTCCTTTGTGACTCTTCGATTAGGCAAGACAGCATTCCAGTCCCATTTAAAATAATTTGTATGCCAAGTTACAAGACAATGTATTCTGTTCTTGCTAACACTCTGAGTCTGACTCTTTTATGACAGAACAATTAGGTCCAAACCTTGAATGATAAACTGTTAATCCAAGAAAGGAATGTAGTGTAGTGAGACCAAATGGTACTAATGCTTGAATAATGATAAATGTGAATTTGACATTTCTGCAATGAAGGTCCTTTGTCAAGAGATTGCTCAAGAGAGGACTGTGCCAGACCCATCACATGCAAAAGTGATTCAATTTCAGTTCTAGTTCTTGGAAACAATAGAAAACAGCATTCAAATTCTCACCCTGTTCCAGCTGCATAAACAAATACATTATTACATCATCAAAGTAGCACTGTAATGCAACCCACTTAATGATCAATTGATGCCACTGGATGATCTTAAGCAATACTTCAACACAGTTCTGCCAGTGTTTCATATTCATATGATTTTCATAGTTCTCTTCTCCCCCACTCTTTATTGCTGAGAACATTCACATGGAAGCATGATATTTGACACTTCATCTACTCCAGATGCTTAATCCTCCTTTAAGGAGCTAGTGAACTGCCTGAAATTAATATTAACTTTTCAAAAGGGTAACACTTTGAGTTTCCTTAACTGCACTGTAGATACAGTGTAGCTGCACTGTAACTGCATTGTGACTGTAATACAGTTCCTTTCAACAAAAGTGTAGCTACAGTGTAATTACCCCTATAGCATGTAATTAATGATTACCTACCCCACAGTTACAATGAAACTGACATTTAACATAAAGTGTGACCTTTAAAAGTAGTCTGCCATTGCTTTTTATATCTGAAGTACCTTTTCTTTTCCTTCTTCCTAATTAGATGATTTTCTCCTAGACAGTACTTCCAGACAGTATGGTGTGAAGAACAATACTATCTGAAAGCTAAAGTATCTACTTCTATTCCCCTTCACACAACACCTCACCCACATTGTTATTTCACTCTCTGTGACCTCACTGACTGAGATCACATGTGATCAAGATGAGTCAGTCAGCAGCTGCCAGGATGGTTACTAGTATGTCACAATGAGTGATGTCACAGTGATGATGATGATGTATGATGGGGAATAGAACTTAATACATCAGCCTACAGGTAAAGCACTGTTCTTCACATCACACCTAATACTATAAGGCATAAAACCTTTAATGAGCAAAAGAAAAATAAGAAAAAATATTATAGAAATAAAAAGTAACCACTGGCTTCTTTAATAAGTGGTTAACAGTTTCTGTCTGTTATGTTAACGCCCATTATAAAATGGGTAAGAGAAATACTGTACTGTGATTGGTGGAATCCAGTCACATGACCATGCTGATATCCTAGCATAGCAGCCCAGATCAGAAATGCTTAGCTTTCTGAACCTCATTACTTGGTCCTAAAATAAAAAAAAATCAGGGAAGCCATTTTATAATTGCAATAAGGCATTCCAGGGTGTGCATAATTGTGGGATAATGGCACTTCTCAGGTGCATAAAGCCCTCAGCTTTGCCTCGGGCTTCACTTCCTGAAGTGTGCCGTTATCTCACAGTAACGTATACCCTGTCATGCCTTATTGCTTAATTAAATTTCCAGTACTAAAAGGCCAGTAAAGATGGAACAATAACAAAATGCAAACCAGTATCTGAAAGACAGTTTTAAAAGGAAAACATAACCTACAGATTCAGTGCAGTTTTCCATTAATACAGTAGGCAGTTACCAGTGCACATTTTAGAAAATGTTAAACCTCACCTTTGCCACCCATGTAGACATCAAAAACTTCTGTCCCAGTGCACTGACCCCCTCTCTTGTTAGGTGAAGGCCATCACCCTTGAACAGCCTCCTATCCTAGAAGCCCCCCCCCAGCTTTGTGGAGACTGAAGGGCACTTCTGGGGCAGGAGGCTCTTCAAAGATGATGGCCTTCACCTAAGAAGAGAAGGGACCAGTGCACTGGGGCAGACGTTTGATGACCACATTGGTGGACAGTTAACCTGTCTGCAGGAGAGGCTGAGGCTTGGGGAACCACTGAGAAAGGAGAGGAAGTGGGAAACCTAGCAAGGGCTACCCCTGGACAGAGGGCAAGACACACTGGGGAGGGAAACAGCAAGGCATGAGTTCATAAAAGGGTAGAGAAAGACATCGGGGGGCTCACTAAGCCTACAAAAGGTGGGGAAAAACAAGAAATTAAGGAGGCTGGGGAAACATGAAGGGAGAGGACCTGTAAAAAGCAAAAGGGCTTTAGGCACAAGATGAAAAGCAGCCTGTCTTAATGCCAGGAACCTGGGAAACAAAATTAGTGAGCTCCAGATGATGGTATCAGTTGCAGGGCTGGACCTCATAGCCATTACTGAAACTTGTGCTATAGCGAATAATGACTGGGACCTGATGGTCCCAGACTACGCCATGTATAGGTAAGTAAGGGGGAAGTTAAAGGAGATGGGTTAGCCATCTATGTCAGAAGGCACTGAGGCAGAGGAGGAGGATGGCTCCATCAGGGGATGAAATGGAGAAATGGAATCACTGTGGGTTTGGCTCATGGTGGCATCAGGTAAGAAATTGCTTATGGGGTGGCCTACAGACCACCAGAGCAGGGAGATGAGAGTGATAGAGAACTAGGGGCAGAAGCAGAAAAGGGGTCACAAAGGAAAGGTGGTAGTATTGGGGGATCTCAACCTGGCAGACATTGACTGAGACATTACAGCAGCTTGTAACACCAGAAGTCAGGCCCTGCTAGATGCATTGCAGAACTGCATGGTGGTGCAGCTGGTCAAGGAACCCACAAAGCAGGCCTCCATTCTCGATGTGTCCTCACTATCTTGGAAAGGGTAGGGGGTATGTGGTATGGGGAACCACTGGGATCCAGTAACCATTACAATATAAGTTTCAAGTTGCCCTTGGTACCAGTAAACCCTTGTAAAAGGCTGAAGCACTGGATTTCAGAAGTGCAGACATCAGTCAGATGAGGGAATTAGTCTGGTGCTGGTTAATAGGAGTGGATAGTTTCAGGGGAGTGGAGAATAGATGGGGAGAAATAAAAGGTGCTATTCTCGAGGCAGCAAAGTCATGCTTGAGAATGATTACCAAGAGAAACAGGTAAAAGAGGCCAATATGGTTCTCTGAAAAAAGGTTAGGAAGGCAGTGAGGGTGAAGAAGAAGGCCTTCATCAGGTACACGGAGAAGCTGGGGTATGAAGTATGGAGGAAGTATCAAGAACTAAAGAGAATAAGAGGGCAGTCAGGAATATAAAAACAGGCACAGAACAATGTATTGCAGAAGGGGTCAAGGGCAGGGGAAAAGCAGTTTTTCATGTATAAAGGGGAAAAAGAAAGAAAGGAGGGGGAATTGTTAGGCTAACAGAGGGAGGCAAGGTAACAGAGGTAGATGAACAGAAAGCTGCCATTCTGAGCAATTACTTCTGCTCAGTATTCACTAGGGAGGAAAGTAGGCCTTTGCCAGAGAGTGGCATAAAGACTTCTGAAAGAAGTATCTTGGAAATGGGGCCAGAAAAGATCTTGCAGCCCTGAAGATAGAATCTCATGGCCGGATGGGATGCATCCAAGAGTGCTTGGGGAACTGGCTTCAGAATTAGCTGAACCCCTGGAAGGGTTATTAATTAGCTCTATTCAGACTAGGATGGTTCTGAAAGACTAGAGGACAGCAGATTTAGTTCTGCTCTACAAGGGTGGGCACAAAGAGTAGTTGGGTAATTAGAGATCTGTAAGTCTTGCCTCTGTTGTGGTTAAACTGATGGAGACACAAGTCAAAGACAACCTAGTGGACTACCTGGAGAAATGCAAGCTCCAGGACTGTACATGGCATAAGTTCATGGCAGGAAAGTCTTGTCAGACCAACCTGATAGCATTCTTTGACTGGGTAACTAGGACAATGGATAATGGTTGTGCAGTGGATTTACTCTACTGTGAGTTCAACAAGGCATGCAAAGCAATGCCTCACAGAAGGTTGCTGAAGAAGCTAGAGCATCTGGTGCAGCAAAGGGCATAGTTAAATGTGTGCGATGTTGGTTGGAAGGGAGACAGCACAGGGTACTGGTAAGCAGAGTCTGATCTGAGTAAAGGAAGGCCACCAGTGGGGTGCCAAAGAATAGCACTGGGGTGCCACAAGAGTCAGTCCTGGGCCCAGTCCTTTTCAATATGTTCATCAGTGACATAGGAGAAGGAATTCAGGGCAAGATGTGTCTCATCACACATGACACTAAGCTCTAGGTAGGGCAGAGGGACCTGCAAAAGTTGAAGAGGTGGTCCAAGGTTTAGCACCTGCAATTTAGGGCCACAAAGTGCAAGGTGATGCATATAGGGAAAAAGAACCTTAGAAAAGTGTATTAGATGAGAGGGCTTAAGCTCAGCACTACCTCTGAAGAAGGGGGTCTAACAATCATCATATGTTACTTCCTTAACCAATCTAGCCAGTGCAACAAAGTGTACAGTAAGGCAAACAGGATGCTTGGATGTATCAGGAAGGTTTTGATAGCAGGAGAAAAGAGATATTACTGCCTTGCTTTAGATCACTGATAAGTTCACACCTGGAGTACTGTGCCCAATTCTGGAGTCCTTACCTAAGGCAAGATAAGGACAGGCTGAAGATGGTGTAACATAGGTTAACCAAGATGATTCAAGGCCAGCAGGGCAGATCCTTTGAGGATCGGCTTAAGAGCCTTGAACATTTACTCACTCAAGGCAGGACAAGAGGGGTGATATAAAATAGACCTTTATGTTCCTGAATGACATGAACAAGGTGAACTGTGCGGAGCTGTTTAGCAGGAGTAGTAAATCTAGAACATGGAAGCTGGGAGGGGTAAGGTTCAGAAGAGATGTGAGAAAGTTTTATTTTTACATAGAGAGTGGTTGAGCCATGGAACAATCTTTCAGGAGAGGTGATGGGTGCCAAATGGCCCAAACCCATTTATAGTTTCAAGCATGACTGGGACAGAGTTAAAGGCTTAGTAGTTACTTGGGGGGGGGGTATAGTAGTAAGACGGAGTGCAAAGGGGTGGAAAGTATGGACAAAAATCACATATTGATTTAGAGGTGGCAAATGTGTTTAATAAATATGTTTGTACTGTATATAGTGGAACGGATAAGAGCCCTGATAATTTTAATAACATTCAAACATAAGTTCCACAATTCAGTGTGGAAGATGTGCTTGCTATGCTGGCAGATATAAAGGGAAACACTTCACCAGGGCCAGATAATATCCACCCTAGGTTTTTAAGAGAATTGTCCACTGCATTAGCACACACATTCTAAATTCTATTTAATAAATAACTTAGCACTGGGGAGGTTCCTTCAAATTGGAGAACGGCATTTGTTGTGCCTATCCATAAAAAGGGTGTAAGGGAAAAGTAGCAAGTTACAGACCTATTAGCCTTATATCCCTTTGTAGTAAGGTGATGAAAAGCTAGTAAAAATAACTACTTGATAATGAAGACCAAGGTGGTTAACCAATCTTAGCCAGCACAGATTTAAAAGAGGGTTATCATGTACTATGAATCTAGTATCTTTCTATAACAACACTAGCACAAGTTAGGACAGGGAAACTCCAGTGGACGTGGTGATGCTAGATTTAGGAAAGGCATTTGACATTGTGCCCCATTATGAGCTGGTGCAGAAGCTCAATTCACTTGGGTTTGATTGTTCCCTAGTTAGGTGGGTAAAAGCCTGGCTGCAAAATAGAACCCAACATGTCAGAATACATGTCTATTTGTCTGAGGAGGGACCAGTCTCCAGTGGGGTTCCTCGGGGCTTCATTCTGGGCCCCTCATTATTTGCCCTGTTTATAAGCAATCTTGGACACAACTTGACTAATTTTATAGCCAGGTTTGCTGATGATGCCAAGCTGGGAGGAGAAGTAGAAACTACAGCAAAGTATCTTTCCTTAGTACAGGACCTAAAGAACATCGAGAACTGGGCAATCACAAACAAAATAATATTTAACCAGGAGCAGTACATAGCTCTCCACTTTGGGAGCAAAAATCTACTTTACCCCTATACCCTAAACAATATCTTGATAAGAGCAGTGGAGAAGGAAAGAGACCGAAGTATAATTATAAATAACACACTGTGCCCATCCAACCAGTGCAAGAAAATAATCCATACTGCAAACAGATTACTAAAGTCCATTCAAAAATCATTCATAACCAGAAGCTAACATTGCATTTTACCCATCTATTGCACATATATTAGACCACGCCTGGATTATGGTTCCATTTTTGGAGCCCATATCTTAAAGGGGATATTGAACTGGTGGAAAGGGTCCAGAGAAAGGCTACCAAGTTGATACCTAGACTCAGGCACAACACATATGGGGAAAGGCTAACAGAGACTGGGTTGTTTTTTCCCTGGAGGAGAGAAGAACAAGGGGTGACCAATTTATGCTTTACAACATACTCCAAAACCCTGACTTAATGAGACAGTGTGGTTTGTCTTACTGCATTAGGGGTATCAACTTGAGATCGCACGACAACCAGTTTATGGCACCCAGGGCACATTAAAAAAAGGCATAGCTACTTTACACTAAGGGCAGCTAGAGCCTGGAACAGATTACCCTAACACCTAGTTGATCTTCCATCCATACCTGTTTCAAAAGAGGTTTGGACTGTTACCTAAGGTTAAAGTACTATGGGAACTAATACACCCACATGGCGTGGGAGACAATTACAACAGGCAGACAACCTACTATTGTCTTTTCCTACCAAGTAACCAAGAAAAAAGGTCTCAGGTATGATACGGTATTGCGGGCAGAGTGGATGGAACATTAGTCTTTTTCTGCCATCATTGTCTCTGTTTCTGTGTTACTATGAAACCAAATTCATGGTTAATTAGTAAAATTCATGATATGGAAGGGTTGATTTATAAAGAGAATCATTCCAGCTGTGGCAGCAAGGCAAGTGGTATTATCAACCTTGAGAAACCCTAAACTGAAATTGTTCTCAAAGTGTACAGTCTTTCCCTGTTGTTTGGTGTGTGAAGTGTATCTGGTTAGGCAATAAGTGGCTTCATAACTGAAGATGACTTGATATTTGTGACTTCATACTTGTGGGATGGTGTCATGTGGATTCAACACACTCCCATGAGTCCTGGGTGGGGTAACAGTGGTGGTCTAATTCACTTATTTTATCACACTGCCACCAACCTGGCTACAACTCTCAGAGGAATGTTCCTTTCTAGTACCACCACGGGCCCCTGCTGGCACAGCATGAGACCTTTTCATCATAGACACCCCCTTAGGTATTTCAGGTAAACTCTCTCCTCTCTATATCAGATTCAGGTTTACCTTATAAATTTGATAGATTCCTCTTCAAAAGTGGATCACAGGCTTTGCCCAATAAAGACAGATTTGCTATGCTTATTAAACCACAGCAGACACAGAGTCATATTAAATATACATATTTAATATTAAGATATTTAATATTTACATGAAATTTTCAAGATATACAGAACACTTGAGGAATTACAACACTAGAAAATTTGACAAAAATATGATTTTAGAAGAAAGAATAACACACAGAAACACCTCACTAGCTCTCACTTAAAATTGGCTTCCTTATGTCATGGGCCTTTTCAGGAACAACAGACTTGGTGCCATACAGACCTTGAGATCCAAAGGTCGGTCACTCCACTTTCAATTGGTGGGTATCCAATTTTATTGCTGACCAAAGAGAATCTGACAAACTATCCATATGACTCTTGTTATATACCTCACAGGGCAAGTCTACCTAGCCACATCACTTGGAGGCTTCGGCCCACTTCTTGTTGAAAAATTCTACACTTTCTTTATAAGACTTATAACTGGTTCAGACAGTTTGGCTTTGGCTGTTAGCAATTTTAATTAGAAGTTTGGCTTTTGAGAAACAAACCAGTTACTTTAATTACCTCTCACTGAGAGGTCAGGAGCAAACACATTAGGTGTTTCCATTGTGAAATGGTTTGCATACAGACACTTCTACCCTATGGCATTCATATTTAAATCCATACATCCAGTGCACTTAAACAGACCTGAGCACTTAATCACACCTGAACAATAACTGCTTGCCTCAAGGTGACCTTCAAATGAGAGATATATTCAGTCACATATAGAGAAATACACAAAATATGGCTTTTTAGTTGCATGTTGCTACATATAATTAATCAGTTTTTGTTAAATAGGAATTTTTGTTGCATTTCCATGTAAAACCGCATTCAGATGAATGCCTTAGTTGGCATGCGGTTGAGCAGCCGGCAACAGAAATGGATTGTATGAGTTTGCTGTGGTTTCAAGCTGTTTTGCTAGTTTGATTTTCAATCATCTGTCTTTAGGTCAGTGTGTTTTCTGTCAAAATTCCTGTTTTATAGTGGTTCACTTTACTTCTACTGAAATGTATGTGTTTTATGTGAACATTTGCTCTGGGATGTTTTAAGCTGGTTTGCTAGTTCACTTTTGAAGCACCTATTTTCAGGCTAGTGTTTTTTTCTGTTAAACCTTTTTTATGGTGAATCACATTAATTCTGCTGAGCTCTGTGTGTGGTTTATGCGAGGTGAAGATAAATCAATAGCTGCAGTATGGAGTTTGGCTTTGGTTTTGAGGGCTAGAATATGAGCTATTTGTAATATGTGTTGACATGCATTCACAGTGTTGTTTTTTTTTTATCTACTATACTGTAGCTGAGATGTAACATTATATGTTCATCAGGGGTCCTGCTTTTTACTCATATCCTCAGCTGGATGGACTGGCACACTAGAAGGTCGAGTGAGATATGAAAGGTCACCCAGTGCAATTTTATAATGTTGTCAGTTGAATATATCATAATTGTTTGATTTAATACTTTATTGGTATTTTGATAATCATGTGATTGGATTTTTGGTACCCCTACGCTTAAAGTGATTTCAATGGATGATGTTTTACCTAATTAATTTGGTTAGTTTTTGGGGTGGTAAAGTTGCAGTTTTCTTATGTGGAAGACACCTAACATATAGAATAGTGCTCTACGGCGTCATTTAAGTAACCTGCCATAATCCAACATTCCTGTACTTTTAGAGCTACTAAAATTTGGAATCTCTTACTACAGGATTTAATAACTTAATTACAAATTACAATTTGTAATCATCCTTGCAATCTTTGTATGCTCGTATTTCAACTTGTAACTGCGATTATTGATTTCTATTTCATTTCTGATAACTATGTACATATGTATGCAGTTATTGTTTACACATGCTGACCGAAGGAACCTCTGAAAAAGATCATTTGTTTGTTCACAGTTTTTATCCTGAAAAACAACAAATGAAAATTAAATAAGAACCGAACTATACTTTTGAACATGAAAATCTAAGTACAGGAGGATTGGATGACTCAGTCAATTGTCAGTGAGTTATATACATTTTCATCTCAAGGCCACTGGTTTATGCCTGAGTAAGGTTGGTAGGGATGACTGAAAACATTTTTTTAACTAATGTGTGTTTAGTAGCCTATACAGATAAGTCTTTGTCCAGCTCCTAGCAGGAAGGTGTCCACATCATAAAACCACCATCAAAATTATTAGTTTTAATGGCCAACCTTTCTACAGTTTTACCTCAAAGGTCACAGATTGAAGGGGCTTGGGATCTGGACTACCTGGTCTGTCAGCAATTAGAGGTGGCTCTTGTAAGACACAGTTGAGGTACATTTGCAAGACTATGTGGAGGATCCTCAGTGTTGCCACTCATTCCAAACTTGTCAGGTAGTAAGCAGATGACTTTAGTCTCCTGCCCTTTGCTGTCTATACGACAGCTATCTTGAGTAGTACAAATGCACTGCAGTTGTAGTAAAAAGTAAAAAATATCTGAATGCATCTGGTAACTCTCCAAACAGTTCCTCAATATTAAGGGGTGCTCATTCCTCATCATAGACCAAAAATGTCTGAAACCTAAAGTTTACTTCTCAAATAAAAAGTAGAAAAAAAGGCAGTTATAAGCTCCAGAGATGAAAATGTTTTGTAACAGAATTTTATGCACTACAGTCCTCACTCTGAAACCCATGCAATACCAACAGTTTTTGCATGACTCATGTCTCATCAAACTGTTTGAAAATTTTCTGTAAATGTCACAAAAATGCTTGCATTTTACAGTGCACAACATTTTGCCTGGCTGAATTCCAATGTTTTACAGAACTCTGTGTAAAAGTGGTTCAGCCCAGCCAACATGTGAAATAAATAACCCTTGATGTTGTTTATAAGTAGACACCCATGAAGAGTAAGGAGACAGAAATATCGCAGAATGCTATGAGGCTGAAACACTGTGTGCTAAATAAAGAAGCAATTAATTTTCAATTTAATATATTGTTATATTTGGAACTGATTTGGCTTTTCTAATTTTTATTTTAACTTCAGATGTTTTTTGTAAAACAAGAAAGATTAGGGGTTGCTAGAGGCAGTGGAGTGGTATCATTGGTGCCATGAGGTGTATGTGCACCACTGATCTTGCCTCTGCTGTTTTTTTGCATCATCAGTTGTGAGCAGCTTCTTCAGTTGCTTCCACATACCCTTGACCCCAGTGTTTTGTTCTGAATCCTACAGGAAGAACAGCACCATAGACAGGAGACAGGAGTTGGACTATCAGTTATAACTTGCAAAATGTTAATTATTTGCATGCAGCAATGGGCACTCCTTCCTGTTCCCCAGATGTCATTTAGTCAGTGAGTCAGTCAATTGATTATTCATCGAAAGTGTTTGCTGCTTATGATTTTTTCATGCCCGTTTTGTGTGCGTAAGATTTCCATTAGGAGGTAAAGAGTACCACATCCTGTTGCTCTTAATGGGGAGACAGAAAAATTCCAATTTGGTAACTAATTGGCTAAATAATTATTTATATATCTATCTACCTATCTATCTATCTATCTAGCTATCTATCTATCTATCTATCTGTCTGTCTGTCTGTCTGTCTGTCTGTCTATCTATCTATCTATCTATCTATCTATCTATCTAGCTATCTATTTGTCCATACATATTTCCGAGACCTGATTTCATACTCAAACCATAGGGAAATAAAAACAAGGTACTCAATGAGTCAGCTATTATTTTTTATTCCCTCTTTATTATTTACCCAATCTTCTCTCTGTTATGGATTATTTATTGCTCACTGGGCAGTTTGAGGAAGCTTAAACCAAACAAATGTTTTCCTCCTACAAATTTAGCTTTTATAGGAAGAAAGAATCAGTTGAAATGACTTTAGCTAAGATACAGCCTGGTCTTCAGTCGTGACCCCCATCACCTTTTCCCATACCAACATATCCTGGCATCCATTAGTACCTTCTCTTTCACCCACCAGATGCAAATAAGTCTTTGGTGTCTAGCTGCCACCTCCATCACCCCTTAATGTGATAAATGCCCCTGGTAGCCAGTGGCAACCCCTGTTCCCCTGATGTAATAGACACAGCCCTACACTCATTCCTTGGCCAGCCCCCATCTGAATCCTTTATTACAAACAATAATTTATGAAATACAAGCTGTGAGGAGGGCTGTGCCACTTGTTATGGGGTGCCACTGGGTGGGGGGGGCAACTGGACACCAGGGAATAATTTGAAGTGCTTAGGATGAGGGAAGAGGGTACCACTGGAAGCCAATAACTTGCTGAAATGCCAAAGGCATAGGGAGGAGGCTATCAATACATGCTGGAGACTAGCTGGCATGGGATGGAAAAAGAGAAGAGGGGTACCACTGGATGGCAGGGATGTATTACCATGGGATGGAATGTGGGAAGGGATGGCAGCTGGATACCAGGAATTTATGAGCAGCAGCTGTGGTGAGGAAGGGGATATCACTGGTTGCCAGGGACTGTCTTGGTATGGTGTATAGAGGGGGTGACATCTAGACACCAGGGTCTTTAAGACATGGGGTGGGGGGGTGAAAATTTTGCAATGGGGTGCTAGGGATTTATTGGCATGATATTGTATTAAAAATCACCCCAAATGCATCACAGGACATCTAAAACCCTACGTTATCTGGTCACCTGGGATTCTCAGGTCCCCAGATTATTTATAAATGGCCATATTGACTTGATTCCAAATTTTAATTAAAAACAAAATAAAGTTCCTATGTCTGATGTTTTCAAAATTAAAGAGGAGATCTGGCAAAATGTTCTTGCATCAATATATTCAGAAGCAGATACACAGATGTTGATGGCAGGAGGAAGGCCCAGTGACACATTGATTTTGATACAGGTATGATCAGCAGATCCTCAATAGGCCTGATACCAAAAATGAGATCTCAAAGAGTTTCTATTTAGAAGTTACAAGCTTTTTTGTAACCCTGATTTTACTACCTGTTCAAAATAACTGGTTTCAGTGAAAGGTTACTGATGATGCCAGTTGGTGAACTTATACCCGATTCCTCATTGCCAACCACAGCATATGGCTTAAGTCTCCCAAGTTTAATAGGACTTAGTTGCTATAAACATTTGATAAAAAGAAAGAGAATGCCACTGGGTTGGGTGCAGTGAATGTTTTTATGAATGTGTTGCTGCATGGTACTTAAAAATGTAGCAGAAGAGATTGTTTTGGAAAGCAGTGGTGGACATGGCTTTGGAATACCAAGGTAGAATGCAATTTTAGAATACAGTAGGGATGAAATTTTAGAATTCTGCAGGATTGCAATTTTGGAATGCAGCAGAGGCACAATTTCAAAATGCAGTAGAGACACAGTTTTGAAAAGTGGCAGTAATGTTGAAATTCACAATGAGGCCTGGTCTCAATTTTACAATGTGATTGGAACACAGTTTTGGAATGAGGGAGGACAGTTGTTGAATGTGACAAGAAGGCACAATATAAGACTTTGGTGGTGATGCATAATTTTAAAATATGGGTGATGTGCCATTTTGGAATGTGGTGGATGTGATCAATCTCAGAATGTGGTGGGGACAAGCAATTTTGGTGCAAGGCAGGGATACACAATTTCAAGGGGAGGGATGCACAGTTTTTTAATGTGACTAGGATGCACAATTTTGGAATATGGCAGTGATATGCAATTTCAGAATGTGCTGTGGATGCTGGATTTTGAAATGTAGTGGATGTGCGTAATTTTAGAATGTAGTAGAGACATGCAATTTCAGAATGTGTTGGGGATGCACAGTCTCAGTATATGACAGTAATGTGCAGTTTTGGAATGTGGCAGGGATGCAACATTTTATTTGGTGGTAATGCACAATTTCAAAATCTGGTGGGGATATGCAATTTCAGAATGTGGCAGGGCTGTACAATTTTGGAATGAAAGTAGGACACACAATTTTGAAATATGGCTGGGATGCACAATTTTGGAATATGGTAGGGATACATGATTTCAGAATGTGGTGGGGATGCACAATTTTGGAATGTGGTATAGCATTGAATTTCAGAATGTGGTTGGGATGTGTGATTTTGAAATGTGGTAGGGATGTACAATTCTGGAATGTGGTAGAAATGCACAATTTCTGAATGTGGTAGGGATGCCCCTTATCAAAATGTGACAGTGAGGCATAATTTGGATTGTGGAGCTGATGCGAACTATCAGAATTTGGCAGGGATTTGCAATTTTGGAATGTGGTGGGGATTCTCAATTTCTGAATTTGTCTGGGACATGCAACTTTTGAATATGACAGGATGCACAATTTTGGAACATGGAGAAGATGTTGAATTTCAGAATGTGGCTGGGACATTATTGATGAACAATTTGTATTCTTCCTGAATTTATATACTCTAAATTATGATAATCCATCATTCTTTTCAGATTTCTTTTTGAACATTACTCAGTTTCACCACCTTATATCTTATATAAGTTTAATTTTTAGATTGCTTAGAGTGTAAAGGGATAAGATTTAAGTGATTCAGCTCCTCTTTGAAATCTTTATGTGCGCCAGACTTTAGGTGCCAAGGGAATACACATCCCTTTGTCCTGCAGATTTGGCTCTCCTGCTGGTGTAGACAGTATTTGTCCTCAGCCAGCTCTTAATACTTGTGTTTCTCCCTCTCTCCCCAGCCGAGCTCCAGCTCTCCACGGGCTCTCTGCCCCACAGGCGCAGGCGCTTGGACACCAGGCAGCCGGCGCTTCCTCAGCCACCGCCCAAGAACTCAAGCCCGGACTCCTCAAGCTGAAAGGTGCAAAAGCCGCTAACTTCCCACCCACCCAACCATCCCCGCTACTCTCCGCTATTAAATACACATTGCCCCACTTTTAAAACACACCTACGAAGGTCCTCATCACCCTCTCTAATTTGTTGGTTGTCCCTTGAGGAATGCCCAAAGTTTGCTGGCTGACTCCACAGGCATCTTCTCTTGAGACTCCATTACCCCATTATATAGCACACATTCCCCATATTTTGTACAGAATTGGGGGTCTGGATACCACCCTTATGAAGGGTTCCTCACTATTATTGGCACTGATCATCCTCTGTTATGCTCAGGTGACAATTAATCCCCAGAAGCTGGTGCAGGCAGAGCCTGACACCTCGGAAACTTGTTACTTATACATTGATCTACCTACCAGCTACTTATGTGCTGTGCAGTCTGGACTACTGTTGGAATACAAATTGGAAACTTATCGAGTCGGTACTCGTATTGAGCAGCTTCCTCATGTTAGTCCCTCCGTTCCATATGGTGTTAGTCACCCTCTACACATCTCGGTAATGGTATTGTTCCATCTAGCACTAGGGCGGTACACCCCTTGGGGTGGTGATAGGTACACACATCATGTTAAGAACCCTAAGCGCAGCAGGACTAAGCTCCTCAGGCTAACACTAGCTGCCTTAATGAAGATGCTACTTCTTTTACTAATTTGCTCAGATAATATCAAACCAAACCCTGGTCCCATCTCTCCCCTCACTTCTCCGTCAGATACAGCCACCATCAAAGGAATGAGCTTCTGGCATGTCAATGTCTGCAGCCTCCTAAAGAAGTTCACAATGGTTCAGGCATGGATCAGTCATACCCAACCTGATGTCCTGGTAATTTCTGAATCTTGGCTTAGGCCAGCATCCCAGGACAGTGAGATTAGCATCCCATCCTACCAGTGATTCAGAACCGACAGGCCTACTGGGGAGGTGGAGTAGCTATATATGTTAAGGAAAGATTTGTGATGTCCTGTATGGATTCAAGCACTGTTATAAATGAGTTTGAATGTCTAATTCTCAAGATTGATCTATCCTCCTCTCTGGCCATTAGGGTGATTGGCTGCTATAGACCCCATCTGTGGGTAATCTACTCCTATCTCACCTTAATAACATCACTGAGAAAGAGAACCTGGAAACTATTATACTTGGGGACTGTAACTTTCATTGGCTCTCCAAGGCTGCTTCACCTCTAAATATATTTTGTGACTCTCGTGGGTTAGCACAACTAATACAAGAACCTACACGTCCAAATAAAACGAACCCATGTAACAGCTCATTGTTGGATGTCATACTAGTTGATAAACCCCATCTTTACATGCATGCCAGAACTTTCTTCACTGATGTCAGTGACCATTGCTTTATTGCCACACTTAGGTTACTACATCACATAAGCACTACAACTAAATTCAACACTAAAAGGACTCAGTGCAACTTTGATGTAGCCGCCTATGCATACGAACTGGGACATTCACCACGCTGGCAAAATTTCTACCTAGCTACTGAGGTAAACATGGCCTATGACATCTTTAATGGGATTCTTGTATGAGCCCTAGATGCACATGCCCCAAAGGTAAAAATCAGAATAAAAAGCAAAACCTGTTGCTGGTTCACACCTGAACTGAAAACCACCCTGTTAGGCAAGGCAGGGATAAGCTGTGGCAAAAGACAAGACAAACAAAATTGGACCCAGACTGGTGCCAATTCAGAAAGGCATGCCACGCCAAGCATCATTTTACCTCAAGGAGTTGGACTCTGCTGCAAAGTGCTCCTCTAAATTCTGGAGGACTATTAAGGATATGTCCAGTCATACACCGGGCAACTTCTTGCCACCAGAAATCATGTCTGAAGGGAAAACAATATGCAACAAACATGAGATCCTAGAAGCCTTCAACAATCATTTTGCCACAGCTGGACTGGCCTTTGACAATTCCCCTGCAGCTCTGGCCCCTCTCTAAACTAAGTGTTCCCTGTGCAGACACCATTGCCCCAGTCCCTGGCTTCTCCTTCCAACCTGTACTATTGAAGGAAGTTGAAGATCTGATACTTTGGGTGGATGTAAAAAAGAGCGTTGGAGCTGACTCTCTGGATCCTTACTTCATAAAAATCATGTATCACGTCCTTGCTGTCCCTATTACACACCTATTCAATTTATCTTTGTCACAAGGGTCCCTTCCCATCATTTGGAAAACTGCCCATGTTATCCCGTTGAACAAATCTGGGGATGCCTGCGACCTAAATAACTACAGACTGATTTCATTACTGCCTATCTTGTCTAAGCTTCTAGAAAAAGTTGTTGGCAATCAACTTAAAGCTTATCTGGAAGTTAACAACTTACTAAACCTTATGCAATAGGGTTTTAGGTCCGAGCACAGCACCATATTGGCACTTACCAAAGTAACTAACGACTGGTACAGTGACCTGGACAGCAGAAACTTTGTCTGTGCAGTTTTCCTAGACCTTAGCAAGGCTTTCAATACTGTGGACCATAACCTTCTAATCTCCACATTGAAGAGCATAAGACTTGATCGTGGATCCTTGCAGTGGTTTACAGAATACCCGATAGGTCAGCAGCAACAAGTCAAAGCTGAGGGGGAGCTCTCCCCTCTCAAACCTTTGCTCAGGGGAGTGCCACAAGGATCTATTCTGGGTCCTTTGCTTTTCACAATCTACATCAACAACATCGATTTGGGCATCAACAAGGCTAAAATACATCTGTTTGCGGATGACACAGTGGTTTACATAAGTCGTACAACCGCCCAAGCCACCTGTGCAGACCTACAGGAAGAATTTGACCTGCTCCAGACTCAGCTTCTCCACAAAGAGCTTCTCTTAAAGGAGAAGTCCACCCAGAATGTGCAAAAACATATGTTATGTAGAGTGTTTTGATATGCTTGTTAAATCCTAGTGTGTCCTTCCCTCTGTCTGCTATTAGGAGTTTTTCCTAAATTAGCCTGCTAGCTGTATGGTAGTTTTACGACCCCTGGGGGTCTTCATCACAAATAGGTTTATTGGCTTTCTTTCTCCTACGATGCACCTTGACTCACGTGACAGTGATGTAGCTATGCCCTTAGATTTAGCAGGGTCTGTCACAGCTCAGCCACAAAAATAATACTTCTTTCAGATAAGTCACACTGCTAGATTTTGGGTGAGTTTAATCTTTATTTTTTGACATTAGTACCTCGTCCTGCTATGTTACAACCTATAAAGTGACATTCAGTTTTTACTACTTAGTACTGGTGCAAAAACTGAAAGTGACTGAGAGGAACAGAGTAAACAGTGACATGATTCAAATACACACACACAGCAGAACAAGGTACTAATATAAAAAAATTATAATGATTACACTCACCCAAAATCTAGTAGTGTGTCTTCTCTGGAAGAAGTATTTTCTCTGTGGCTGAGCTGTGACAGACCCTGTAACAAAACACTGGCTTCCTGCAGGGGCAATTAGACATCACACCAAAGGGCACTCTGGGAAGACTAGAGGCCATAAAAGAAACCAGAATGGCAACCTCCAAGGGCAATAAAACAGTTAGGGAAAGTTAGAAAAAACATCTCTCACAGCCAGAGGAAAAGAAAACACTGGGAACTGGTTAGAACACAGAAAAAAAGACGACTACATATCTTTTTCTGATTTTAACATGGAGTTTTCCTTTAAATGCGAAAAAGATGAAGGCAATGCTGTTCACACCGTATAGCCATATGACTAATCCTGCCAGCTCTGGTACACTGCCTCTGATCACTACACGTCTAGGAGAGAAACTGGATTTTATCTCTAAATTTAAATACTTAGGAGTGTGGCTTGACCAGAACCTTACATTCGCAGAGCATGTTGAAGAACTGGTAAAGAAACTAAGGCAGAGACTGGGCCTATTCTACAGAATTAGCCAATTCCTCACTTGTGATGCCAAACAGAGACTAGTCCAATCTACTTTTCTCTCCCTAATCGACTATGGTGATTTTTTTATACAGCCACTATCCTAAAGCCTCGCTTATCAAACTGGACACGTTATTTCACAGAGCCATCAGATACATTACTGGTCTTCCCCTCTCTACCCATCACTACCTACTGTACAAAGCCGTAGGTGGCCATCGCTTACTTTCAGGCATGAAAGAAATGCAGTCCTCTGGACTTACAGAGCTGTCCTAAAAATGCTTCTTCAATACATTACTAAATGTCTCCCTATGGGTGAGTTGGGATCGTACGGCTTAAGGAGTTCATCGTATATCTCTCTGTGCATCCCTAGAGTCTCCACCCACTTTTATAGAATGGCCTTTAGCTTCTCGTTGATGACTCTATGGAACAAAATCCAAAAAATACTAAAACAAAGTTATCTCCGCAGTGTTTATGCCTTCAAGGCACTATATGCCCAAAGCTTGTGTGAATGCTGCAATTGTCACCCGGCTACTAATCACTAACTACTGTTAGATTGCCCTCAGAGCCTGGAGCTAAATATGTTCAGCCATTCCCTAAGTCATTCTTGTGCATGCGTTATTAATCTGCATGTTTTCATTACTTCCAGTCCCTGTACCTATTGCATATTATAGGTAAGTCCTTCTGAATCTTTCTGAGTTTCTTGAACCCAAAATCATATGTTATACCCCTGTGGTGGTTGTACCCTTGCAAGCCACCTTCCGAGTTCTCCTGCCTGGTCTCTTCTCCAACAAATTACCGCTAATGCCACTAACCAATCAGATCGCGACCACCCTCTAGGCACTCTTCTCGATTGCTTCCTGCAATTCTCTTTGGTGATCCTCTGATACTGGGGAAAAATATTGAATGTCCCGCTGCACTCCGTTTATTCAGCTGTTACCGCATAGTCCCTGCCTGATGTAATCCCTCCACATGGCTAAAGTGTACTCTCATTAGAAGTATAAGTGCTTAAACCATCCTTTGAATCATAGACCGTGACTAGCCACAGGAGCCACAATGTACACATCCTATCCCTGTCCTGTGACTCTTCCCATGGCCTGTTGGTATGATGGACCTGGCAAATAGTGATAGCACCTAGTATTAGACTAAATATGTAGTAGATGCTATTCCTCCCATGCCCAGTACCTCACTCACACCCCTCTCCAGCATGCTGCAGTTCAGCCAGCCACAGCCCCAGTGTAAGCACCCCATGGGATTGCTGTATTATTATCTAGCAGGCTACTGGCACCTTGCTCCCTCCAAGCATAGACTCACCTGCCCTACTCGTTTGTGAACTGGTCAAGAAAAAGCTGGATCACTTACATCTGCCTGTCCTAATAGCATTACCTGGGGCTAGCCTATCCTTTTTCTATGAAAATCACTGTAACACAATCCACTTCTGTATATCTCAGGTCTGCCTATTCCAACTACTTACTGGTTAATGGCTATTGTACCACTGGTATTGCTATGTATGTATGTTTTTGATTTGCGCTGTATTGTATGTGTATTTCTTGTTTTGCACTTCCATTATGTTTTTATTTCCACTGTAAATATTGATGTTTGTTTTGTAACACAATCTGGACTTAACCAGGTCCATCTTGCAAATGAGCTTGCTCAACGATGTTTCGCCTGGATAAATAAAGATTTTGATTGATTGATTGATTGATTGATTGATTGATATTATGGGGGTAAATTTTAACTTTACTTTTCAACCTCTAAATAGATCCTTAGTGGTAAAGGGAAAAAAAGACCAGAGCTCTTAAAGTCTTTAATAATTTTATGAATTACTTAAATCTATATGAATCATTTGGTTCTCTTTATCCAAACATAGAGAACTTCTCATTTTAATAGCCAGTACCTAATTTGTATTCAAGAATTGGTATCTGTCTAACCTCTTGTGACATACTATAGTATATGGAATATGAGAAACTGAACATGGAGGCATCTTTATCATGAAGCACACCCCATTAATAATTGCACTGGACATTTTGGACAAAACCCCTACAGATAAGTGGAAATTTGATAATGCATTACTCATAGATCAGGGTTTTGTTGAGTGGATTATGACAGAGAATGAAATTTCTTTGTAGATGGTGCAGATTAAGAAACTTGCCTTAATTTTAAATGGAACTGCCTTAAGGCATACCTTAGAGGTTTAATTATATATTACAATTCAAACATAACACATCATATAGGCATAGGTTAAAATCACTAGAGGCACTGGCAGCAGAAGCATGGCATGTTATCTAATGCTCAAATCCCAAGCAGAAGGAGCAATGACACAAGTAAGGTTAAACTACTGCTTTTTTGGTGTTAAACATGACCATTTATTAGCGTAGCGGCTTCAGTCAGAAAAAGTGCAAAATGCAATTAAAGGTATAAAGGATAAACATGGAACATATGTTTCTGATCCCAGGGAAATCAATGACTTCTTATGGAAATTTTACAAAAATGTCTACACTCCTAAAACTGAAGAAAATGCAGATGATATACAGAAATATTTTTCCAAAATAGAAAACTGCCACATAATGGAAGCAGAAAAAAACATCATTGATCAAGACTTTTCCATTCAAGATATATTTGACATTATAGTATATCAAAGCTGGTATCTGGAAAGTCATCAGGCCCTCATGGTTTTATGTCAGAATTCTTCAAAACCTTTGCCACTGTTCTAGTATCACATCTTACCACTCTATTTAATCAATTCACTGTAGTATTATCTCTTACTTTTAATGAAGCCTTTATATCATTAATAACTGAGAAAGACAATACTTCCTGACATGTGTGTTTCATACAGACCTATATCACTCTTAACTAATGATGATACCATTTTTACAAAGCATGAGGAAAGATGGCTGGAACAATTGATTCCTAGTACTATTTATTTATTATTTATTTATTCATTTGGTAACTGGGTTGGTGCACTGATCTGAAAACCTTTTTCAGGTACTGCCTGGGCCAGAAACTGGCACATACGATGTAAAAATACAGTGAGAGAGCAGCGTGTCTCATACAGTGAACATAGCAGTGGAGGTCAGACTAACAGAGAAAATATAAGGTAAACAGTACCAGGTACAGCAGCAATTGAGTAAACAAGGTATATAACATTTAGGTAAAGAGGGTATGGTTGCTCCATCATTCAACAAAAGGAATAACAATAGCACTCAGGGTGGGAGAGGAGAGGAGAGTGGAGCACTAGAAGGGGAGGGATAAGGGTGAGCTGCAAGGGAGGTGAAGCCATGCTAGCAGCCTGTGGGCAGATGTAGGTTGTGGTGGGCAGAAAATGCATTCTTAATAGGGAATTTAGATTTAGAGGTGGGTCAGAGGAACATAGAGAGGAGAGGAGGTTTTCCATAGTGAGGGTCCAGCTGCAGAGAAGGCTCTCAGGCCCATCCTCGTAGTTATGTTAGGGCATTCTAGTTGAAGGTATGAAGACTGACGTAGATTGCAGAAGTAGGTTCTAGGCTAGATAAGAAGGGATAGTGAAGAGTAGGAGGGATTGTGCAATGTATTAGCAACAGTCCGGGCCAGCAGGTAGGAGCCTCATGCTTGTACAGGGAGACAGTTAAGGGACTGGTAAAGAATGCAGTGGTAAGTAAGGAGAGGGGCATGAAGGGCAAGGTGACATACTGTATACAATTGTAGGTAGCATCCAAGTGGTTAAGATTGGTAATGGGGGTGAGGGAATATACCAGGCAGCCATAGTCAAGGAGGGGAAAGAGGTTGCCATGGACAATAGCAAGGTGGGCTTCTGGTGAGAGGTGGTCAATCATGTCATAGCACAGCCCTATACATAAACTATACACTAACTATACATAAAAGACAGACAGGCTTCATTAAGGGAAAATGTTGAGCCATAACTCTAGACATGGGACCAGATTTCCTAATGTCTAAGAATTACTGCAAGCCCTGGGCTACATCAAAGTCATGGTAAATCAGGCTTGCAGCACTTGAAAGAGATTTTCTATATGTTGTTGCAAAGTAATGCTCGCTAGAGCATCTTTGCATGGTCTAGCTTGAATCAATACGGTGGTCCCTTTTCATGCAGGTTGTGACCAAAGCTTGGAGCAAGCTGCTTTAAATTGGGTCAATTGTCACAGCTGTACCCAAGATTACATAAAATATGGTGCAGTTGCAACAATCATCAGTGCCGTAGCTGCAGAAGCACAAGAGTTTGATGCAGGACTCGATGCAAGCTGTCTATCAACCTTTGAAAATCTGGCCCATGGTCTTAACATCTTGGAGGCCTCTTTCTCATTCCAATCATTCCAGGTCATGGAGTCAAGAAAAGTGGGGGAATTCAAGAATGCATGGGACAGACATAAGGCAGTCCTAGTGGGGGGTAGGAGGAAGTAAGCTGTGGGTTAACTAGGATCTGTTAGGTAGGAAAATGGGCAGACTATGTGGGCCAAGCGGTCCTTATCTGCCATCAAATTCTATGTTTCTATGTTTCCTATCATTGGATGCTGAAAAGACCTTTGATATGGTCTCAAGAAGTTTTCTTGTTGGAGCCCTATCAAAGTATGGCATAGGTCATAAGTGTTTGCATCAGGTAATGTTAATATACACCATATCAACAGCCCAGGTAAAAACTAATATGCAGCTATCTGACAAAAACCAAACTCTTTAGTGGCACAAGCCAGAGTTGACCATTTCACCATTGCTATTCATGTTTTATATGGAACCAACTGCTTTGGCGATTCAAACCAAGACATCAAGGGCATCTCCATGGATGGTTGGAGCATAGGCTATCCTTATATCTGGACAACATTCTCACCTTACTAGAAAACATAAACCAGTCTCTTGTTCTTTTACTTAAGCAGTGATCACACCTGACAAACATTTCTGGATTTTAAAACAAAAAACTGCAGAAAAACAGCAATATTGCCCCCTGTTCCCAGTCTCCCGAATCCTTTGTCCTATGACTCTTCACTTCCAAGGTGCTGTACACAATTTAATTATTTTGGAGTACAACTATCTAAGCAATATTCAGAGCTTCTTAAACTTAATTTGTATCCCCTTATGGCTGATAATATTCCACAAACTTGATAAATGGAATCTGCTCCTCCTTTCCCTGATGAGGAAAGTAAATGTTTTTAAGAATGAACATTCAGTCTAAAGTATTGTTTTTGTTCTAGGCTCTCACCATCAGGATAGACAAGAAAACCTTTAGCCTCTGAGAGCAAAGATCAATAAATTTCTATGGAAGCACTCTACACATAGAATCAGCTTCTAGAAATTATTTGCTCCCAATAAAAGAGCAGGCTTACATTTACTGACTTTATTTTGGTATTATCTTGTTGCCCATAGAACAGACATAAAATGAGTTTCTCTTTCTGGACAACTGTCCAGTTGCGATTGAGACTGAGTGCTCCTTAATACCCTTTTATAGACATCACCAATGCACTCTTCTCTAATCTACATCAGAACTCAATTTATAGCACAAGTGATATTTCTACAAGAACAACAGTGAAAGTCTGGGTGGACAGTTTGCTGCTATCTGTAAATACTGCAAACTTTTCAATTTACCCTAATCTCCCAGAAATGCAATATTGGAGCATGGAAAAACATGTTATTCTGCATATGGGAAGTCATAGGTTTTACTCAATTTTCAAAACGTTTACACTGACTCTCAACTGATTCTTTATTCTACATTAGTTAAAATGTATAATCATCTAACAAGACAATATTTGAATTATTTTCAATTTAATAATTACATAAAAATATAGCAAACAAACAAAGTATTCCAGGCCTTTCACTACTGGATCTGCTTAACTCCCCATCCACGAATAACATATAGGAGAAATCTATGCCCTAGTCAGAGACTCCAAGAATGCAGACACCATGAAGATACAATTAGCCTGGCAAAAAGAGCTTGGGACACAGATAGATGATACGAAATGGTCCTAATTATCTGCACCCATCCTTGAAACTTGCAAGATATAACAAAATATAACACATTCCATTTAACATTCTACAAAGAATATACCATATACCTCATATTACATTAATCCATGCCAGATAAATGCCAATGGTGTTATAACAGTACTGGAATTCTCATTCATGTGTTTTGCACATGTCCCACATTTCAGTCCTTCTGGGATAAGGTAAGGGGCAAAATCAGTAAAATTGTTGTCAATGATTCCCTGTTTGATATAGGTACCATTATTTTAGGTTCTAAATTGTGTTCTGGACCACACTTTTCCAACACCAAAAAGTGAATGGATATCTTTTTGATAAATCCAAGAAAGGTGATATTACTGCACTGGAAAGATACTCTTCCCCACCTTAACACAGTGGCTTAATCTTAAACTGAACTGCTAAAAACTGGAATGCATGTTTACTTCACTGATAATGAATCTCATCAGTTTCCTAAGATTTGGAATCTCTTCATCAATTACTTATCTCATCTTTCTCTGTGATAATATTCCGTGGCTCTCTATTGTGGACTAAAATTTGTAATAATTTAAAAAATGTCTGGTTCTGGCCCCAGATGACTTCTCCAGCCTTTTTGGATCATGATGAGTAACTGTATCTTGATTTGTTGGTGTATCTACTGTCATCCAAGATATGTTTTCCTCTGAACCCCCCCCCCAAAAAAATGTGTCTTGACTTGCAATGTTAGAATATGGCAGTGATGCAAAATTCTGGAATGTGGTGGGGATGTACAATTTAAGGATGTGGCTCAGATGTGAATTTTCTGAATGTGGCAGGGATGTGCACTTTTGGAATGGGGCAAGAATGTGGAATTTTGAAATGTGATGGAGATGCACAATTTAAGAATGTAACAAGGATAGACACTTATAGAATGTGGTAGCATGCACAATTTCAGAATGTGGCAGGGATGTCCATTTTAGGATTCTGGGTCATGCAATTTTAGAATGCACATTTTGAAACTGCATATCTTTTAGCACATTCTGAAACTGTGCTGATCTGCGTCATTCTAAAATTTTACATCCCTGCTGCCATACATACTAAAACAATACGCACTCACCCTATTCTGGAATTACACATCCCAGTCACATTCTGAAACTGTGTATCCCTGCCAAATTGCTGAATTGCACATCCCAGCCACATTCCAAAAATGAGTCATCCCACCACTTTCCAAAATTCTGCATTCCTATCAATGTCAAAAACTACACATCCATGCCCCATTCCAAAACTGCATGTTCCAGTCACAACCCAAAATTGTACATCTCCACCAGAGGCAGAGAAAGAGGTACTGTGGGTCTTCCTGGAGATGGGAAATGGGAGATGGGAAATTGAGCCACTATTCGCACTGGAGTGATCTACAGACCTCCAGCACAGAGGAAGGAATTAGATAAGGTACTGGTGGAAGCCATTGGCAAGATGGCAGAAAAGGAGTAGGTGCTGCTGATGGGGGACCTCAACCTGCTAGATGTGGATTGGAGCCTCCCCACCAGTGGCTTCAGATAGAAGAAGGGACACCCCGTAATCTCTGCAGGAGGCATTCCTCAGGTAACTAGTCAGTGAACCCACTCATGATGGGACAATACTGCACCTAGTAGTCCAGGGACAGTGTTGCAGATGTCGAGGTGGGAGGCCACTTGGGGACAAATAATCACCATATGGCATGGTTCAATATAAGGATGGCTGTGGAATCAAACCACACAGGAGTAAGGGTCCTGAACTTCTGGAGGGAAGATTTTAAAAAGATGGGTGAATGCTTCTGAGATGACCTGGCGGGGGTGGGTGATCTCGCGGGGGAGGGAGGAACAGAGGGTGAAGCTAAAGGGAGCATAGCAAAGGCAAGAAACCTCTACATCAAACAAGTGAGCAAAAGCAAGAGGAAAAAGAGACCACTGTGGTTCTTGAAAGAGGTAGTGGAAAAGGTAAAAGCTAAAAAGATAGCATTCATAAGATGTAAGGAGACGCAGAGGGAGGAGGATAGGGAGGTGTATCGGGGGATACAGAGGGAAGCAGGGAAAGGAGTAAGGAGTGCAAAGGCACAAACTGAAGAGAGAATAGCACAAGAGGTAATGAAAGGGGACATTTTTTAGATATGTAATTGAAAAAAGGAAGACCAGAGGTGGGATTGCAAAGTTAAAAAGAGAAGGGACAACTGTGTAGAGGGGGACCAGGAAAAGGCAGACATCCTGAAGAAATTCTTTTGTTCAGTGTTCACAGAGGAAAGAAAAGGGGAGAGGCCAAAAAAAAGTAACAAAAGCTTTGCAGGGAGGGAGGTGGACACTAGTCCTTTTATGGAAGAGAGAGTTCTGAAGGGATTTGCTAATCTGAAGGTGGAAAAAGCAATGGGGCAAGACTGGGTACACCCAAGGGTATTGAGTGAGCTCAGGGAAATACTGGCTGCAATTCTGACAGTTCTGTTTAATAGATCACTGGAAACATTAGTGATTCTGAAGAACTGGAGGAGGGAGGATGTAGCCCCACTACTCAAATATGGTAGCAGGGATGAGGCTGGCAATTATAGGCCAGTCAGTTTGCCATCGGTGGTGGGAAAGTTAATGGAATCACTGCTGAAGGAATGGATTGTGGAATATCTTGAATCCTGTACATTTAACAAAACCGGATGCATTATGGTTTCACAAGGGGAAGGTCATGTCAAATGAATCTGACAGATTTCTTTGACTGGGTGACCAAGGAACTAGATTAGGGTGGAGTGGTGGATGTGGCCCACCTAGATTTCAGTAGTGCATGCAACATTTCCACATAGGAGACTAGTGAGCAAGCTGGGTAGCTTAGGAGTGGGTCCAAAGGTGGTAAGCTGGATAAGAGATTGGTTAGGGGATAGGCGACAGAGGGTGGTGGTAATCTGAGTTTACTACAAGTAAGGGAGGGTGACCAGTGGGGTGCCTCAGGGATCAGTGTTGGGACCGGTCCTCTTTAATGTTTTTATAAGTGACATGCAGAGGAGCTGAAAGGGAAGGTCTGCCTCTTTGTGGATGACACCAAAATCTGCAATAGGGTGGACTCTCCAGGGAAGGGGTGGAAAGGATGAGCAGAGACCTGAGAAAACTGCAAGAGTGGTTAAGAGTATGGCAGGTGGGTTTCAATGAAACAAAAAGTACAAAATAATGCACTAGGGGCACAGAAACCCAGAGGTGGAATACAAAATGGGTAGAGTGGTATTGA
The DNA here is from genome assembly GCA_016271365.2 of Neoceratodus forsteri. Lineage (NCBI taxonomy): Eukaryota > Metazoa > Chordata > Ceratodontiformes > Ceratodontidae > Neoceratodus > Neoceratodus forsteri. The sequence continues at coordinate 455,060,274 of CM057453.1, read as the reverse complement.
TGACCACTAAGCAGGAAAGAGACCTTGGGGTCATCATACTGTATTGGATGACCTAAAGGTGGCCAGGCAGTGCAACAAGGCAGTAGGGGGAGCATGTGGAATGCTGGGATGCATAGGGAGGGGTTTCACTAGCTGAAAAAGGGAGGTGGTGTTGCCTCTGTATAGATCGCATTGTGTCCAGTTCTGGAGACCACATCTCTGGAAGGACATAGAGTGCAGGTGGTCCAGAGGAGGACAACTAAAACGGTGCAGGGTGTGCATCAAAAGCCCTATGAAGATAAACTAAAGGACCTCGATATGTTTATCCTGGAACAGAGGAGGGAGAGGGGAGATATGAGAGAGACCTTTAAATACCTCATGGGGGTAAATAAGGTACAGGAGGGGAGTATTTTTCAGAAGAAAAGATGCTTAAGAATGAGGGGACATGCTATGGAGCTGGAGGGGGGTAGATTCAGGAGAGATGTGAGGAAGTACTTCTTCACAGAAAGAATTGTGGACTCCTGGAACAGCCTTCCAGGAGGTGGTGAGGGTAAAAACAATGGTAGAGTTCAAGAATAAATGGGATAAGCACAAAGGAATGATAGTGGAAAGGAAGGGGGGACAGAGAAAGAGTTGTAGATCAGGCATGATCTGATGTAATAGTGTAGGTAGAAAGAAACGGGTAGACTGGATGGGCCAAGTGGTCCTTATCTGCCATCAAATTCTATGTTTCTATACTTCTGTCGCTAATCTGAAATTACACATTGCCACCACATTCTGTGATTGCACTGTCCTGCCATGTTTTGAAACTGCATGTCCTTCAACATTCCAAAACTGTATGTTCCTGTGGCATTTTGAATTTCAGCCTTTCTGTCACATTCTAAAATTGTGTTTTTCTACGACATTCCAAAACTGTGTCCCTATTGCATTCAAAAATCTTGTCCCTTTAGTATTCTAAAATCTCATCCATACAGTATCCTGAAATTGTGCATAACCTTGCCATTCCAAACTCTGTCTAGCAGTATATTCCAAAATGATCTTCCCCGACACATTCTGAAGTACCATGCAGGTGCACATTCTGCAAACGCATGCACTGTACCCAGCCCAATGTCTAATTTTTTCAAATGTCTAATACAGCTACAGTTATATTGAACATGATTCAAAGAAAGACTAGGCTGAGAATTAAGGAGCTGACATCATTAGTAACTCATTACTGAAACTAGCTTTTTTGAACAGGCAGGGAAATGAGGGTTACAAAAAGGCTTGTAACTTTCAAATACGGTAACTGAGAGGTTTCATTTTTTGTATGATACCTATTAGAGATCCTCTGCTCCTAATTTTGAATTTAGTCCTTTTGGGTGGAGTCCTTCTTTATCCTTTTTTAAATTCAAACTGGTAGGCCCAGAAAATTATAAGGTCAATTCTCATAAGGTCAGCGCAAGCCACATCAAAGGTGGCTTGCGCCAATTGCCAATGCGCTGGGGACCCTGCCCCCAATTCTCTGTCAGGCAGGGTCCTGGTGGCTAATTCCCATGGCCTGTGGCATACATGGCCCTGCCTCACACAGAGGGCACATCAGGCAGCCTTGCTGCAAGCCGACGGTGGACTATCTGGCAAGATTGCCATGGACATGTGCCTTACCACCCCCAGTCCCAATCGCCCATAAAGTTTTGTTTATTTCCCTGGTAGGCTAGCATCCCCCCCATGCCTCAATCTCTGATATTAATAATTCGTATTGTCCTGGTGGGCTAGCAGACCCCCCCAAGACCCGATCACCCATAATAATAAATTAATGTTCCCTGGTGGGCCACAGGATGGCCCCAGTCCCCTGGTACATGATTATGCCAACCTCCTGGTGGTATAGTGGACCCCCACCCTGCAGTGCCCTACCACCTGCTCCCCCAACCCAGAACCCAGCCGGAGACTGGCACAGCCCACTGCACACCTCTGTGGCCTGCCGCTGACTGTGCTATGAATGAGCGCATTCTGTTAATAATAAGTGCTCAGTGACTGACAGCAGTTGTACTGTATGTACTATGAATGAAAGCATAAAATTATGTTAATATGGACTTGATCTGTTTATGTAAATGTAAAGGACCCTGACTGCTCTCCATGGGTCCCACTCCTATCCCCCAAGGGGTTTGTATCTCATCTAGTCCCTTCCCCCACCATCTTAAAGAGGTCCCTCTGGGACACTGCCTTATCCCCTTCTCTCTGGTCCCCCCAGTCTCCTTGCAAGGTTCCTCACATCCTGAAGGGGTCTCCAGGGGCAAGACTCATCCCCCTTCCCCACCTCACTCCTCCCTCCCCCTCCCCCTTTTCTTTCTTTCTTTCTTGTAAGCACTTGTTTACTTATTAACCTGGCACTTATTATTGTCCACCCTTTCTACATGTTATGCGCAACACTGTTGTAACACTGTTTGTAACACCTGCCTTACAACTGTATGTTAATGTTGATCTTGTAACTTAAATGTACAATGTCTCATTCTAGTTGTACCCCTTCCCCCTAGGTCACACCAGGAGAGCAGCAATTTGTTGCTCAGTGTGCCTTCCTGGTGAAACATTTCAATAAATAAATAAATGTATGCAGTTTTCAGGCATCGATACATGACTATATGCAATGGTATACATTAATACCTTTTAACCATAATATAATACGTGGTATATGTAAGCGGGTAACTGTGGATGTTTTTAGTTGCTAGTTCTGCCTTGTGGACAAACTCCTGATTGGAGATTTGTATCCAAAATGTAAATTAATTGCATTGTGCCTCCACCTAGAACAGGGTTAATGTGGGCCTGGTTTAAGTATAGTACAACCGCCAAGGATGCAGTACCTCTCCACAGGATCGACCCACCCATGAATGAACACAGTGGAATAACAATTCCACACTCATAATGTTTATTCTGTACAACTAATTACATGTACAGAATAATTATAAACAAAATAATAAGAGCTTTATTAGGGAATGGGAACAGATTTTTTGGGGAAAGAAAAAATCTAGGTCATTGGGGTACTGTAGAAATACACAAACTGTGGCTATTTTTTTGTACCCTTCCAGGCTAGGTTGTATACACAGTAGCTGCACTTTTGTCACCCTTCCTGGTGCAGCTGCATATTGGTAACACAGGGCTGTGCTTCTAGTGCCCTTTCAGGCACAGTCTCTAACAGTGTTGGCATCACACAACACTGCACAGTACAACAGTAGCTGTTGACAACCTGTATTGGGGACACTACCATTTTCCAGTTGGTACCAGTGCAAATCTGTTTAAATCTATGAGGGAGATCTCAGTGCTTCACTGGGTACCCAGCTGTGGAAACAGTGTAGGCCTTTTGATGTTGCATGGGGTTGGCAAGCGGTAATGCACTTAAACAAATAAAGCAATGCTTTCAAATGAAAACTTTGAACCCAAATGTTTTTACTCTCAAACAGATATTTGTAAGTCATGGTTGGATATCCAAATCCAGGAAATGCTTTCCAGCCATTTTAAAATTGAGGCAGCTGCAGGGCAAGCCCTGAGTTTACTCACAGTTTCCCAAACTGGGAGATCTCATTCAGTGCACAGGGGTAATGACACAATATGCAGCAAGTTCCTTGCTGGCTGGTTTTGGTTCTTTCTCTTTCTTCAGTGGTGCAGGCCACTGGTGTCAACAGATAGATGACCGTTTTCTCTGATCCCAGTCAGGCCTTCCCCTGACCTCAACATCCAGCAAGCAGTCCTCCCCTTCCTCTTCTTCCCATACAGGGAAGCTCTGCCTGTGAAACTTGATCCTATCTGCCCCGCCCAGCACATCCTGGCATCCAGTCCTGAGTGGTGATAATAACCAGTACTGAGCTGTGAAACTGGCTAGGTGTTTTTCAACATGCCTTTGGATACAGCACAGTGAAAGTCTCTTACTCAGCTGCAGCCGTCAGCTTTCTCATTCATTCTGGGCTAGCATGTGATTAATTCCTTTTTGTGTTTGCTTACATAGCAAGGAAACATGTAGGCAGTATAGAGCAGTCTGTAGGAGTGTTAGTCTTTTTAGCCAGTGAGCAACAGAGAAAACAATGGCTGCCACATTTCAGCCAGTGGTGCAGTGGTGGAGCACCTTTGCTGCAGCCACATCCAAGAGCAGGGTCATTCTTGATGCCCTACAGGGGGCATGCCTCAGACAGCTAGTGCTGGAACCCACTCAGGAGGGAGCAATCTTAGACTTGGTACTCTCAAATGGGGACGGAGAGAGAATATTGGATTTAGAAGTGGGTAACCATCTGGGAACAAGCGACCACCAAACAGTGTGGTTCATGATAACTACAGCTATAGAGTCAAGCCATACAAAAGCAAGAGTATTGGACTTTAGGAGGGCTGACTTTGGGAAAATGGGAGAGTGCCTCAGAAAAGCACTAGCAAATGGGCAAGAAGGAGGGGTGGAGGAACAATGGGGAAAAATCAAAACTGCCACCATAGAGGCAACAAGCCTTTGTGCGAAGCAAATCAACAAAATAAAACAAAGGAAAAACAAAACCACTATGGTTCTTAAAAGAGGTGGTGGGGCAAGTTAGGGAGAAAAAGGTAGCATTCAGGAAATATAAGGGAGCACAGAAGAAACAGGACAGGGAACTGTACCTGTTAAAGCAGAAGGAAGTGGGGAAGGCAGTCAGAATAGCAAAGGCCCAAACTGAGGAAAAGATAGCCATCTCAGTTAAGAAGGGGGATAAAACATTTTATAGGTACATTAGGAAGTGAAGCAAGACCAAGGAAGGGATAGTGAGGCTGAATAAAGGGAAAAGGGTGGGCAGAGGGTGATGGTGAAAAAGCAGGGATACTGAACGAATACTTCTGCTCAGTATTCACAAAAGAAGAGGAGGGGAGGTACCTAAACCAAAGAATAGAAGCACTCTGGATAGGGGGGTCGATACCAGTCCATTCAAAGAAGAAAGGGTCCTCAAAAAAACTCCTAAATCTGATGGTGGACAAAGCAATGGGGCCAGATGGGATTCACCCCAGAATTCTAAAAGAACTAAGGAGAGAACTAGTGACACCACTGACTATCCTTTTTAACAAATCATGGGAAGAAGGTGTGGTACTTGAGGATTGGAGGAGGGCAGATGTGATTCCCCTTCATAAACGTGGGAGCAAGACAGAGGCAGAAAACTACAAACCAGTTAGTTTGACCTTAGTGGTAGGGAAAATGATGGAATCACTTCTGAAGGAAAGAATTATTGAGTACCTAGAGACCAGTGGGGCACAGGACCTAAGGCAGCATGGATTCACAGCGGGAAGGTCATGTCAGACAAATCTAATCAATTTCTTTGACTGGGTGACCAAAGTAGTAGATCTAGGGAGGGCTGTAGACATGGCGCATCATTTGCCCCTGACACCATGCTGAGTAACTTTCTAGAAAAAATGTACATTTAGACAATTCAGTTTTGTATTTCATGTATTTTCTATAACTGTTTACCTTTTTTCTTTATTACCAAGGATAGCTGTACGAAAGAGGCTTACTATCCCTTAGACTTTATCTGCTCTTTCCACTATCCTACATATGACATCATAATCCAGGTTGCACCTGGAAACAAGCTTCTGGTCATGGTGCTTTTCCTGGTTACCAACTTTCAAATAAATAAATTAATAAAATAAAGAATCCCCTGTTTATGGCATCATAATTATCCCCACAGCAACAGACTGTGATGTCATAAACAGAACTGTGATGTCATATGCAGGCAAACAGCCAGAACAGATAGGTTAGTGATCCTGTTTACATGCAGATGTCCTTAGTGATAAAGAAGAATGAGAAATACAGAAATAACAATAAAATATAAGCTCACTTGTGCTAAACATTACATTTTCTCAAAGTTGTCACAATGGTGTCAGAGGCTGTTTAAGCAAGGCATTTGACACAGTCCCACACAAAAGATCAATAAACAAGTTAGCCAGAATGGGAGTGGGTCCCAGGGTTGTAGCCTGGGTAAAACCTTGGCTAGACAACAGGATTCAGAGGGTAGTAGTAAATGGAATCCACTCCGAAGAAAGGGGGGCTACTAGTGGGGTACCACAGGGTTCAGTACTGGGACCGGTCCTTTTTAATGTCTTTATGGGTGACATTGCAGAGGGACTGGAAGGGAAAGTAAGCTTCTTCGCAGATGACACAAAGATCTGCAACAGAGTTGATACACAAGGGGTGGTGGAAAGGATGAGAAGGGACTTGGCAAGTAGCTTAGATTCAGTGCAAAGAAGTGCAAAGTAATGCACCTGGGAAACAAAACCCAGGGTAAGAGTACACAACATGGGGGGAGGTACTAACAACAACGGAAATGGAAAGGGACCTGGGGATAGTCATATCAGATGACTTAAAGGTAGGCAAGCAATATGAGAAAGCAGTAAGGAGGGTTGGGGGATGTTGGGATGCATAGGGAGAGGCATCACCAGTAGAAAACAGGAAGTTGTTATCCCTCTGTACAGACAGTTTTTGAGACCCCATCTGGAATACTGCATGCAGTTCTGGAGACCCCATCTCTGCAAGGACATAGACAGGATGAGGGCTGTCCAGAGGAGGGCAACTAAATTGGTGCAGGGTCTGCACCAGAAGCCATATGAAGAGAGAAACTAAAGGAGCTTAATATGTATACCCTTGAGGAAAGGAGGGAGAGGGGGGACATGACAGAAACCTTTAAGTACCTCAAGGGAATCAACAAAGTCTAAGAGGGTAGCATCTTTCAGAAAAAGAGATGTGCAAGAACAAGGGGGCACAATTTGAAGATAGAAAGGGGTTGGTTCAAGGGCAACATGAGGAAGTATTTTTTCACAGCGAGGGTGGTGGATGCATGAAACTGCCTTCCTCAGGAGGTCATGGGGTCAAAAACAGTGGGAAAATTGAAGAATGCATGGGACATACATAAAGCAATTCTAGTGCGGGTTAGGAGGAAGTAGGCTGTTGGTTAACTAGGATCTGCAGCTTATCCAATAAGTAGGGAAATGGGCAGACTGAGTCGGCCAGGCGTTCCTTATCTGCCATCAAAGTCTATGTTTCCATGTAGTATGTGTCTCTTTTGATTTGAATACCAGCATGTTAACTTTTTTAACATTGCTGTCCAACATCATTTTCCTGTTCGTACTTAGAGGATGTGATTTGTTAGTGCAGCTGCCTTTTCCTCTCTGAAGCCATGCTTCACTGGTTCAGCTATTGATTTCTGTGTGAGCTGTATATAGAGATCTGCAGCTCAGTCATTTCCTTGCACCCCCCCTTCCATTATGCTTTATTGTTTCTGCCATGCTTCTGCCAGCCACAAGCTTCAGGGACCCATTTGACCGTACCGAGACAGTAATCAGACATGCAGAAAAATTGCACTCATAGGCAGAAATATTTTTTGAAATTTAATTTTTGAAATTTAATTTTTTTTTTTTAAATTTAATAGGCAGAAATATAAAAAACCCTACTCTACTTTGTTTATAGCAACATGTACAGATGTTCCTGTAGGCAAACATAACAGGTACAAATCCCATGTGAACGGATAGGTGATAGTAAAGTTCCACAATGCAAAGAGACTTCATACCAAATATGAAATCAACTACTCAGTCCACCAAATTAAAAGACTGCTTAATTAATAAAATTTTAAAAGGCACTTATTTATTTATTTAAAATTGGTAACTGAGCGAGGCATACTGGGGAAGGGGAAGGGGAGAAGCACAATTAGAAACAAAATACAGTTAGGTGATGTGTTACAGTGAGGGTGACAAAGAGCATAAGTCGAGTGCCATACAGACAAAATGGCAAAACATTGCACATGGAGGACAAATAAATTAGCATACAAATCATCTGTGCAGACTGTACAAACTCACTGTATAGTGCCAGAGTGAAGGGAGGCTGAGCAGATAATGAAAGTAGGAGTCGAAACAGATAGATAAACTTCAACGGGGTTGCCAGAACTATGAGTTTAAGGGGGAGGGAGAGGTAAGTTAAAAGCCAGGCAAGGGTAAAAAAGGTTCAGGAAGAGAGTTGGCAGGAGCAAGGGGTGGGGTTAGCTGGCATCTAATTGAGTGAAGGGAGAGGAGGTGGGAGAGTGGTAGGACCAGACTTCCTGCGAGAGTGAATTCCAAAGTGCAGGGGAAGCCATTGTAAAAGCTCGATCACCAGAAGACATTAAACCCTTAGGATCTCCCATTTCATGGACCTTAATATCCTGGCTGGATTATAGGTGGTCAGGAGGTCACTGAGATACTGGCAGCTCAGCTCAGTCAGGGCCTTATATGTTATCAGTAGAACCTTGTACTCATTGTTGCCCCTTACTGGAAGCCAGCCCAAGATGACTAGCAGGGGGTGTTATGATCTGTCTTCCAAACGGAAGTCAGACATCCAGCTGCAGAGTTCTTGACCAATCACAGCTAATGTAATTGATCACAAGGTAGGCCCTCTTAGAGTGCATTGCAGTAGTCAAGTTGAGAGTAGATGAGTACCTGGACCAATATGCGAAGATCTGCAGTATCAAGAAGGGGGTGCAGTGTGGCAGTATTTCTAAGATGATAAAAGCAGTCCTTAACTATTGAGGACACCTGGGATGCAAATGGCAACTGTTTGTCAACTGTCAGTTAAAGAACAAACTCATTTTTTTTCCCCGTTGCCTTTTTGATCTGGACTTCCCTAAACCATTCTTGTGTAAAGGAAACCAACCAACCCTCCAATTGAACTATGTTCTCTATTTGATACCTCAGAGATGGGCCCTTATTTAGGTGTCAACAGTCATCAGTGATGGGGATACAGCCAGGACCCATGCAGCTTCCCTCTGTTGTGGATGCTGCTCAACTGTTCTCTCTCTTTATAAATAACTTGCCTAAAATTGTGTTTGTGTGCATTTGTGGGGGGTGGGGTGGGGGATGTCCTGCTCTGTACTGATACCAGAGTGCTGATGAAATTCTCTACATTAACAAATATCTTGGAAATGACTTTGCACACCAGTAAGAGTGGTTCAGTAAAAAGAAATGTGTTGTGAACCTTAAAAAACCCAAAGTCAATGCAGTTTGGTACCAATCAGAAAGCCCTCCATAATCATGGGTTGTTCAGGGTCAGCACTTATTTGGGCTCCCCACTTGAGGTTGTTGACAGTTTTACATATTTAGGTCTGCATTTGTACCCTGATCTGACCTATTAAGTACATATTGACACCATCTTAAACACCCTAAATTTGGGATCTTACATAGGCCTAATGCTTACCTTATAAAGGATTCTCGACTAACTTTTGCTAATAGTGTTTTTCTCTCCTCCCTCACCTATAGGTCTATTGTCTTGCATGTAGTAAAGGAGATGGAGATTACCAGGCTGAAGGTACTGCACAACAGAATACAATCTTTTTACTATTGGTACCCATACTAGAGATCATTACTGCAGGGTCTTCTTGGAGTTAATAGATGGTTTATTGCAGTATATGTTGCAATGCCTGACCGTCAAGGTGCTTATGCTTAACTCCCCTCCTAGCTTGTAAGTAAGTAAGTAAACTTTAATTTTTTAAGCATGCAATCACAGAGGCTCTGGGTGCTTTACAAAAGAGATATAAAAATATACAATCACAAACAAATACAGTTCAGTGAAGAAAGACAATAAATAATACACACAATATAAATATTAACAATAAACCAGGCAGTAGCTAAATTCTAAATGCTTCTTTTAAAAGTTGTGTCTTCAGACCCCTCTTAAAAGTGTCCACCAATAGGGCCTCCCTCAAAGACTTTGGAAGTGAATTTTCAAGGGCTGGGCCGGCCACCTCAAATGCACGGTCTCCCAAGATTTTCAGCCTGATCCTCAGAACCGCCAGGGGGCCATTGGTAGAGGAGTGAAGCAAGCGCACTGAGCAGACAGGTGTCAGGTCACTCAGATAGCCAGGGTCTGAGCCGTATAATGCCTTATAGGTGAGCAAGCCCACCTTGAAGGTAATCCTCCACCTGACTGGCAGTGAGTGGAGATCTCGCAGGACTGGGATCACATGGCAGGACCTAGGAAGGCCTGTCAGCAACCTGGCTGCTGCAGTCTGCACTAGCTGCAGTTGATGGAGATTCCCTCCACTGACCCCAAAGTAAAGAACATCAAAGTAATCAAGTCTTGAGGTAACAAAGGCATGCACTAGCGAGGGCAGGTCACCAGGTGGAATTAGGGGTTTAATCTGGATGACATTCCTTAGCTGATAAAACCCACTCCAGATGACGGATGACATCTGAGCTTCAAATGTTGGCCCACCATCAAGGATGATGCCCAAATTCCTCACCCTAGTGGAAGCTACCAATGGAGTAGGGCCCAGGAACAACCCTGTTCCTCACCCAGCAGCAATCATATCATGCCGGTGACCAGGCTCAATCACCAGTACCTCTGTCTTATCCAGGTTCAGCACCAGCCAGTTAGAGGACATCCAGTCCTAAATCTTGGCCAGGCAGTTGTTTAGCAGCTCCACAGCATTACATGTTCTTGGAGCAAAGGTCATATATAGCTGGGTATCATCTGCATAACAGTGAAAACCCAGACTGTAATGCCTAATGATCTCCCCCAAGGGTAGCATATACACCACGAACAACATCGGCGACAGGATTGAACCCTGAGAAACTCCACAGGCAGGAGCTTCAGGCAGGTGGAGAAATTTCCTATCACTACCCATTGCATCCTGCCCAAGAGAAAAGACCAGAGCCAGTTGAAGACAGTACCAGTGAGTCCACAAAACACTCTAAGAAGATCCAGTAGCACAACATGGTCCATGGTGTCAAATGCTGAGGAGAGGTCTAAGGAAATGAGAATTTCCCAGTCTCCTCTGTCTCTTGCCCTAAGGAGGTCATTTTGCACCCTGACCAATGCCATTTTGGTGATATGCCTTGCCCTAAATCTAGACTGGAGGGGCTCATATATGTCAAAGGCTGTGAGGTGGGCCTTGAGCTCCAGCGCCACCACTTTCTCAACAACCTTCCCCAGAAATGTGAGGCTGGAGACTGGTTGATAATTCACCAAGATGTCAGGGTCGAGCTTGGCTACAAGTCTGGCAAGACAGCAATCCCCTTGGACTTAAGGCCCGTGTCTTTTGACCCTCTTATAGTTCCCTGTATGAAAACTACTATAGGCCACATATCCTTTGTCTTCTTACCCCCCCCTCACTGTAGAATTTTCACCCTCCCCATTAAAGCATGGCAAGCCTTATACACTTTTAATTCCACACTTACGGAGCACTTCATTGAACTACCTAGGTGGATTTGCTGACCTATATGTCTTGTTGATGTATGATGGAAATTGATTAATTTGTTTCTCATGGATTATAACTCATTGTTCAATATAACAGTGTATTTAATTGTTCTACCATACTAAATTTACTCATGTGGCTGGTCCACTGAGTTGTGTGTCTGGTGATTAATCTGCTTATCTATGCATGTACAACTAATTTTCTTAACGTGTTACTTTATTTTACCGTGCTCTTCTTGCTCCATCTCATGCGTGATCCTTTGCATGGCTCTTTATAGAACTAATTTTGGGTCACCACTGAAAAACGGACTTTAGTTTCTGTGGGCCTACCCAGTTATTAAAAGAATGATCAATCAATACTCTAAAACAATAAATTATTGATTACTTCATGGCAAACTTTTGTCCCTCTCACAGTTAGAGGGCACTATGATTTGAGGTATCAGCTTTTATTTTAATTAATTCCTCAAACTGTTTCAGCTGTGAAGTGTAGGTGCAAGATAGGTGCCGTACTTCATGTCATTTTGTTTTAACTGGAGCAGCTAGTTTGAGTCTATAAAATAATCATACACTTCAAACTTCAGGTGTTCAGTTCTTTTGGACTGTGGCAATAATTTGGGGCAAATAGGGGGACTTTTGGTTTGACTGGTTCGCCTTGATACAAAAGGTGTGGACCAGGTGAAACAGTCAAACCACGAACTGCAGCTCGCACCTGAAACAGTTAACTGAGCAGTGTGTGTGAGTCACAGCCTCAGTTTGGTGCTAGACTCAGCTCAGCGACATAAGCCAGCATAAAAGCCCACTCACATAATTATCGTCGGGCTGAGAGGTAGCTGAGGCTGGGCTGTGAGCCATTTGTAGTGAGAATAGCTAGGAAATACCTCAGATTCTTCCAAAAAGGAAAAGACGCTTCATAAATGCTTGACCTAACAGCAGGGATGCAGAAAGAAGCAATACAAATATTTTTAGGAGTGAAAAGAACAACAAAAAAAAAAGAAAGTAAAAGAGTGCGGCTCAGCAGTGCTTGCAAAGCAGCAGGCCTGTGGGACCAGAGGCTTGCCTGACAGGGAACAGAGACTCTGGAGGAGTGTGCTTGGGTAGTGGGCAGATGGGGCATGAGGTGGTAGTCTTGCCTAGTCAGCTATCCGGAGCTGTGCTATTGCAGTGTGATCTGGGCAGTGAGTAATAGGTGTGCGCAGTAGTAGCAGTAGTAAATCATTTTTATTCAAAAGAGAATACTGGAGACATTCTATTGAGCAAAGCTCATTTTCATTGAAGTTCCAGGTCCAATAAAGTGCAAAGTTCCACATAAATTAGACAACACTTACATACATTAAACATAATAAACAATAAAATATAACCAACATCAACATATATAATCAGAGGATTGAACTTCAAAATACATTACATTGGTTGCAAGTATAAGCATTCTTTGTCCAAGTGGCACACCATTGAACAAATTTAGGAGCACTAACTTTAACCCCTATACTTCTTAAATATTGAGGTGAGTCATTCCAAAGGGAAACTCCTCTAAATAGGATAGAAGATCTTGCAACATTCAAATTACATTTGGGGATACAAAATTGGGCACCGTGTGTCGATCTCAGATTCCTCCCAGTTTTCCTGACATCAAACAACCCGGCAATATAATCTGGGACCTTATGGTTCTAGACCCCAATCATGAAATGCAATAAATGTATATTCCTTCTCACAGGTGGTCTATTCCAAAGTAGTTCATTAAATAAGTAGCACCTGTGGGTTCTAAACAGGACCTCCAGTATGAAATGGGCTAACCTATGGAACAGCTGGTCTACTTTATTTAACAATACCCCAGAAGTCCCTCCATAGAATATATCTCCATAATCAATAGCTGGGAGTAATAAGGTTGCAACCACATTCTGAAGGTCCTCCCTAGACATAAACCTTTTATATCTGTAAAGGGCTCCTAGTTTTTTATTTATACTTCCAATTAAGGAATCTATATGTAAATCCCAACTTAAGAGGGAATCAAGCCACATACTCAGATATTAATAGTGATCAACCTGTTTTATAACTGAACCCCCATGTGTAACAATTTCCAATTTTAGATCACAAACTTTATTATACTTACTCCTAAACAAAAGGACCTGTGTTTTATTTGCATTCAAAATAAGATGATGCCTCCTAAAAAATTCCTGGGCCTCATCAAAGGCTTGTTGCAACCTTAACCCTATTACAACGTAACAGGATAACAAAAGTGCAAGGTGATGCATTTTGGGATGAAGAACCCAAGGAGGACTTACCAGCTAGGGGGAGTGCAGCTAGCCCAGACAGAGGAGGAGAAGGATCTGGGTGTGCTCATCACAGGGTCAATGAACAACTCGGCACAGTGTAGGAAGGCAGCTGCAAAGGCCAACAAAATGCTGGGTTGTATTGCAAGGGGTATATCCTCGAGGAGGGAGGAGATGATTCTGCCACTGTATAGGTCATTAGTTAGACCACACCTGGAGTACTGTGTGCAGTTCTGGCGTCCGTATCTGAAGAGGGACATTAAGTTACTGGAGGGAGTCGCGCAGGGCTATAAAGATGATCAAGGGTCTGGGGACTTATCATATGAGAGGAGGTTGAAGGAGTTGAACATGTACTCACTGGAGGAGAGGAGAGACAGGGGGACATGATTGAAACCTTAAATACATGAAAGGAATAAACAAGACAGGTACAGAGGGGCTGTTCAAAGTAAGGGAGGGAGGGCCACCAGGGGCCATGATATGAGACTGGAGCGAGGAAGGTTCAGGAGGGAGATGAGGAGACACTTTTTACAGAGAGGGTGGTGGCTGGGTGGAATCGTTACCTGCAGAAGTGGTATGCAGTAGAACAGTGGACTGCTTCAAACGAGGATGGGACAGGACAAGGGGGAGGGTTAATGAAGGGGAAGGGTGGAAGGGAGGGGCAGCTGCAGAATAAGGGGTGCTAGCTGCACATTCGAGCAGACTTGATAGACCTCTAGACCTTTATCTGCTGGCAAATTTCGTATGTTCGTATGTTCGTAATTTATAAGGCATCTCCCTTACACTTACATATACTCATATAATCTAATTTCATGGCTTGCTCCCCTTTTCCTCACTTACCGACCTTTTCCTTAATGACACCCCCTGCTCTCAATAGTTATTTCTTCCTTTTGTATTACCTGTTTTTGTTTTTGTGTACCTTGTTCTGTTTATATGATATGTCACCTGATAATTTATTGTCCAAGGTCCTCTCTATTCATTGCATAGGTAGGCACCTATGAACTTATGAATGGTCTACTCTGTATGTCTCTGATATATTGTATCCACTTTAACTCATTGTACGTAAGGCGCTTTACTTTGTATGTTCTGATATGTTCTGATGTTCTGATTTTTAACTCATTGTATGTAAAGCACTTATAAATTGTTATCCTGTTAAGTTTCTGCATGTCTGTACTCTCCCGGGTCGTGCCTGAAAATAGTCATTTTATGGCTAGTGCACTTACCCGGTCAACAAAAGCTAAATAAATAAATTAAATAAATATCCTGAGAAACTCCTTCAACATACAATATGGAATCATCTGCATACAGATGATACTGAATATCTGGAGATTGGGGCCTAAACTCATTCACATAGATATTGAAGAGCAGAGGTCCCAGAATTGACCCCGGGGGACTCCACTTGTCAATTTCAAAATCCCAGATTTAAAGACGTCTACCTTCACATATTGACTACATCCCATAAAATATAATGAAAATCATTTAATCAAAGGATGAGACAAGCCAATCTCCCTGAGTCTGGATAGGAGCACCCAATGGTTCAGGTTGTCAAAAGCCTTTGAGAGGTCAATAAATAGGGAACCTATCATTAGCCTCCTGTCCAGACTCAGTTGGAGATCACTTACCACCTTCGTTAAGGCTGTTTGAGTACTATGTAAGGACCTAAAACCTGATTGATAAGGAGGAAATTTATTTTTCTAATCCAAGAAGTTCTTCAACTGACTTGAAACAACTCTCTCAAATATTTTAGAGACCTGAGGTAACAACGAAATAGGTCTATAATTCCCCAAATTGGTCTTATTCCCTGATTTAAATACAGGTGTGACCCTAGCTATCTTCCATTCCTCTGGAAATTCATCGGTCTTACAAGATAAATTAAAAATATAAGCCAGGGGGGAGGCCAAACGGGGGCAGCATACTTTAATAACTTTGAAGGAATTCCATCATATTCTATAGCCTTGGAAGTATTTGTTTTCAGGAGTTCCCTATATTCTTCTTCAGGGAAGATATGGGCAAACTCAAACTCCCTTATTCCACTAAAATCAGGTTTACCATCTACCAAAACCTGCTCTACACCAACCTTATAATCCTGAGTATCCCTATCAGCTAAATCCTGGGTACCCATTTTAATGAAATACTCATTAAAAGCATTTACCAACCCAGCCCCCATGGAAAAAGCTGATCCCTCCACTGAGATTTTAGTTACAGAGGAAGTCTTTTGAGTCCTCATCAAGTCAGAAATAATCCCCCAAAACTTCCTTGGATTCTATTTTTGATTATCAAGCTTGGACCGTATGCAATCTTGTTTTGCCAACTTCACCTTCTTAGTATACAGATTTTGAGCCTGCCTATAAAGGACCCAATCATGGACCTTCATAGATTTTTTTGGCATTTGAACATTTCTTATCCCTCTTTCTCTCCTAGCTTTATGGAGTTCCTTTAAAAAACAGACATTCCCTTTATGTTTAATCCTCCTAGATTTCAATGGGGCATGCTTATTGCATACCTGTAGAAACTGCAGGACGTGGATGCCTGGACACTGGTAGTTGGCATCTTCATGGCATCCCATAAAAAAATGAAATAAAGTCAGTTTTTACAGCTGTAGTGGGCATAGCCCTGCAGATGTCTTGTGAGTACAGTAAAGTAAAAGGTAGCTTACTAGATTCCGGCCGGACTTTTAAATAGTGGAGGTGGACGGCAATCACTGTGCATTCACCACATTATTTAAAAGTCCTTCAGTAGAACAAGGCACTGTTTGCTATTCCCAAGATGGCCACTGGAGTTTTCTGCACATGCACGGTGATTCAAGCATGCGCACGGAACTCCAGTGGCCCTCTGGGACACGACGGACAGTGACATGTTCCGCTCTGCCTTCAGCCAGTTTCTATTATTACTTGATATTGATCAGCAATCCCTTTTCACTGTTTCATTTTATTTTTCAGCCCTTTTGTGCAAACTGTATATTTATTTCTAGGTCAGTGCAAGGCACCGTGGGATACAGCTTATATGAAAGATAAAATAGAAAATAATGCCATTGTAATGTATAGTATATTGTCATCTCCCAGAAATTTTGAAGTAAAAAGCAGTACCAACAGCAAAGTACAAAAATGATTGAGGGAACACTGTTTGAACTAGTTCATGTTCTCAGTGTGGTTCTGTCTACTGTGCACTGTTAAGGATGAACTCCACTTCATACAACATGAAGTCAGGCAGTTGGTCTGTCACTACATATGCAGCATATTTGCTCTCTCTACATCCCCTTTGTCATTAAGAGAAACAGCTCTCTTTTCATTTCAAAGACTTTTGCTGCCAAAAGTAATGGAAGGCAACCGTAGTGCTTATGACTTGTCAGGTAGTTTGTGCCAGCATATGGTTTTTGTAAAAGAAATGACAGAGTGGAACTGGGTGGTCTCCATGCATTGGCGTAAATGAAAAAAACATGAGAAACTGCCACCATTCAGCATTTCGAGCACTAAGAGGGTCAGGGTCTAAAAGTGTACAAAATGGAAATGTTACAGTGGTTCCAGAAGAAGCTGCGTGATATAAGGCTGGAGCTGAAATCTACTTTATTTCGAAGGATGAGCCTGACACTGTTGTACTCTGTCCTGTATCTAACCTAGGGTGTGATTAGCACTGGTTTGAAAATGAAAAAAACATGAAAAACTGCCACCATTCAGCATTTCGAGCACTAAGAGGGTCAGGGTCTAAAAGTGTACAAAATGGAAATGTTACAGTGGTTCCAGAAGAAGCTGCGTGCTATAAGGCTGGAGCTGAAATCTACTTTATTTCGAAGGATGAGCCTGACACTGTTGTACTCTGTCCTGTATCTAACCTAGGGTGTGATTAGCACTGGTTTGTGAGCAAAACATGTAAATGCTGCACCATATTCCAAGACAGGGTGGAGTGTTGCTGTTTTACCACCCAGTGCTTTTTTATGCTTGAATAGTGTGTTGTGATAATATTAAAGTAGTAGTTTCTGAAGGAACAGTGTAGAAATGCACAAATGGTTACACCACCAAGTTTACTTCATTTGAAATAGACATTGTACAAACACTGATACAGTGGTTTGCAGTGTTCATCTGGTCAGGGTCGGCCTTAAGGATAGGCAAACTAGGCAGCCGGCTAGGCGTCTATCAGTGGGGTTAGGGGGTAAAACACATTCCCATTTTTACAATAATTTTTTCAGTCTGTGAGTAGTCACAAAAACAAAATAGTATAAATCTGTTATGATTTGGGATGGGGGGGTGAAGTCTGACTCAATTCAGATCACTTCCCATCCCGCTGACCCCTGCCCGTGACTGCGAGTATTTTTTTTTTTCCATGAAAAAGTGTAAGCACAGATGCAGTAGGAGCCAGGAGCGGTTGAAGTAGTTTTAGTGGCAGGCTGTAGCACATGATGAGAATTAAGTGAGATCACAATAGAAGCAAGCAACTTGGGACTCAGAGAGAACAATAAAAAGTCACACAGCGAGACTGAGGGCTGCTCGGAGCCACAGTTGTGCAATGACATTACTGGAGGAGGGTGGCTTGGAGGAATTTAGTGGCAGTGCTGCCAGATGTCGGATGGAGCGGCTGTGGATGTGGTCCATCCATCTGTGTCAAGACTAGGAGTAAGGGCAGGCATGGCTGCCAGGTCACTGTCTTTCGGTGGTAGTGGCAGCAGTGTGCTGGGCTGAAGTGGTGGGCCTAGGCTGTAGTGGAGTGTGAGAGGGAACTCAGTTGATACTGTAGCCAAGCTGCTGTTCTACACCAGTGGAGGGCCCTCCATTCATGATCTTAATCCCGGGGTTCCCATGTGCTGCTGCTAGAGTAAATCACTCTTAGTCTCAGGTAAGGTCTTGAACAGAAAGACAATCATGCGGGTCTTCTTATAAGCAACTCTAACTTTCTCGAACATTTTTGGATAGTGGAATGGTAATGCTCATTAACTATGACTGTCCCTTTTAAATATCATCTTTTTCTTGCAGCTCACAGCATTTCCTAATAGCATTTCTTGTTAATTAATGGGCTCAGTGCAAGCAAGTGTCATGGTTATTTCAGACTTTTCACTTCTTGTAGATCAGTTGCTGCTATGTACTAGGTTTCCTACTGCAGTTTGTGGCATGATTTTGTAGTTATGGGGGAGTGGTGACCTATTGAAAGGTGCATTATATCTACGTCTGTGTGTACTGTATGGAACCTCCATATATTTTATAACCTATAATATTGTTCAAATAATTTTTCACACTAATAATAGGCTATTATTTAAAGCCGGATGCAGGTTTAGGTGTTAGTGGTTTTTCCATCTGCTACTTTGAAAATAGTTTCTTGACTCCATGCTCCTCAGGCTTACAGTAGCTGTTGTTTTAGCTGTTTTAAGTTGGGGGGGATCAATTGTTTTCATCATTTTGTTCCATAGTCCCTTCCATGTATATCTATTTCATATCCCATCTGTCTTTATTATTTTGTTGCAGTTTTCTTTACTTTTCAGCTCAGCTATAGCCATGTGTGCATTATGCAAGCAATAACACATGACACGGTGTGGGTTATCTCCTGATAAGGGCACGCCCAGGTGTGTTATGAGGCATGTGGCACTATTGCACTTATAAAATGGGCCCACTTAGTAAATATTTTAAAAAAAAGGCTGAAAGAAAATGTTAAAAACATATTTTAAATGAGCTTTTTAATACTGGTAATAAGAAAAATAGATCTTACTTCGAGAAGGTTCCTTCAGTAGGTCATCACATATGGAACTAGCGCCACCTGGCGTCTGGCTGCACAGCAGACTTTTCTAGCAATACCTGATTGGGGAACACCCACCCGATGTCACATGACCAATGTCAACATGACCGTATATAGTAAGCGGTCCCCAAGCCAGCCCTCCAGTTCTTTCCCGCCATCGCCTCGTCTCAGTTGCATTGCAGACTTCCATTAGCGTTACGTCGTGAAAGTTCTTGTGTCGGATTAATCCATCACATTTTTCTCTCAAAATTCTTGAGCTTTTCATTTATGTCTTCACCCAAGAAGAAGTGCTCGTTGTGGCACACAAATGCCCCACAATGATGGCCACGTTAAGTGTGTGATCAGCCTGGGCCCAGACCATCCCATCTCATCCTCCCGGAGTGCCAGCCTTTCAATCAGGCCACTAGGAAAAGGAGGCAGCAGGCTTTGAAGGCCCACCTTTGAAAAGTCAATCTTGCCTCATTGGAAAAGCAGATGGAGTGGATCTGTGAGTCCTCTTCAGAAAAATCTTCTCCTTCCAAAAACGAGCACCGAAAGGAGAAACATCGGAAGCGGGAGCACTCTGCTGAGGCTCCGCTGGAGGCCTCTCGGCCCTCGATGAGCAAGGCCACTTCTCAGACACTGCCTAAAGTGAAGACTTCTGATGGTAAGTCAGACAAAACTTCCAAGGTTAACTCGACCACCAGCTCCTCCCATGACCGCGCCGCAGTGGCCGTTAATTCGGCCCCTGGAGCACGGCTGCAGGGAAGTTGGCTCCCCAGGCCTCGGGGATCTGCCTAGCTGTAGCTGATAAGTTGGCAGGGGGCTCCCCCCCCTTCTGCCTGGCTCCGTCTGGTAAGACACCCATCTCTGATGGTGTGGCTCTCCTGTCAGGGCCTGACAGCACCGCATCTGATGTCTGGAAGAGCCAGGAGGAGACTGCCCTTCTCCTTCCTTCTCCCCTGCTGGTAACCTCCCCTTCTCAGGTGGTTACATCAGGTGAGGACAGTGTGGAGCCCCTCGACGTGTTCCATTCCTCGGGGTCCACTCCGCACTCCCCTGATGGGGTCACTGGGAAAGATGCTCCTCCCCAGCCATCCGGCCTTGTTGTAGAGGCCCCTCCCTCCTCTCCCTTCAGGTGAGATCTCTCCAGACCCGGAGATCATCCCGGTCCCATCTTCACTATCAGATCCGGGTCTGGTTACCCCGATGCCGGAACCTCTGATGATGGTCTCAGAGTCTGGGCCCAGCCATCTGCCTCAGCCTCTGTTGGGCTCTCTTCATCTGGCTCTGACACTGGATCCTTTTTCAGTGCTGGATCGGGTGGTGCCAGTCCCAACTTCGGTAATCAGATGTTGGCTATCCCGATGCCGGACCCACCGCTGATCTATACGACAGCAGTTCAGACATGGATCCCCCCCCTTAGACCCCCTGATGTTGGGGATTTATTCTAGACCCTGGACTGTCCCTCATTACCCCTCAGGGTATACTGGAGACTAGTACCTGGCTGGTCTTCCTCCTGATTGGAGTAGCACAGGACAGTACTGCCCTGGTACAATCATTTCCAGGGGTGTCACTTTTCTGGTTACCAGGGTACCACTACCCACCTCCACTGGCAATCCCCCCCTCCTCCTTCTCCCTCCCAGCCTCAACCTCCTCCCCCAACCCCTCCACAAGCTCTGGCCATTCCGGACTTCAAGACCCTAATTCAGTCTTGGTGGCAGAGGGCATGTTCAGAGCTGGTGTCAGATCTGGAAAGCAGACTCCCACCTCCATGCTCTTCTAGATCTCTGTCCCTGAGGAGTTCTTCTCCTCCTTCTATGGTCCATGTTTCGGGGACAGCCCACATGACTATTGTTCTCTCAGACCTTGGAGACTGTCCGGATGATGATGATGATGTTGATGAGGAGGATGGCGATGAGTCAGTGAAGGAGCCCTCGGATGAACCCGAGGTTCCAAAGGGCAAGGTTTCTCCCAATTCCCCCATGGAGGACCCTGCCTTTTCAGACCTCTTGAGGTCCATACAAGACTTTTCTGACTGGGTGTCGGAGGAGCAGGACCCAATGCGGCATAGACTCACCGAACACCTGGACTTAGAGTCTCTGTCTCCGGTCCCAGTTCCTCCCTGGATTGGACCTCACCTCTAAGGTCTGGCAGATGCCTCATTCCATCCTGGCTGTCCACAGGAGGGCAGACAGAGTGTACTGGGCACATAAGGATGCTCCATTTCTCAATGCACATCCAAAATCAGACTCTGTCATCATTTTGGCTGCTCATGATCACTCGTCAGCACCTAAGCACATGAGCACCTCTCCTCCAGACAAGGAGTCAAGGCAGATGGACCAGTTCGGCAGGAAGGTCTAGTCTTTGGCCACATGCGTGCCTTGGTCCCTGACTTATATGGTCCATATGGTTTCACCCCAGAAGGGTACCTTGGGCAGGCTGGAGGCCCAAGTCCAGGCTATGGACCCTATGGGCCTCAAGGAGGAGCTCGCCAAGGATCTCTGCCTCTCCCAATTTTCCTGTAGTCTTGCTCTGTGGGCTACTTATGACTCCATTGACTCAGTAGCCCATGCCTTGGTGAAGGCCTTTGCATTGAGACAGCACACCTGGCTTTGCGTTTCTGGCCTCACCAACGAGGTTCAATCTGTGATTCAGGATGCCCCCTTCCGGGACTTGGTGCTTTTTGGTGGTGACACCAAGGACATCATCACCGACCTCCGGGATAGAGGCCTCGCCCTGAGGTCAGTCAGGTCCATGTACCGATCGGGCACTCAACATCAGCAGCAGCCCTTTTGGAAAAGGACCTGGAGGCAGTGGAAGCAGGCCCCAGCTCGATGCCAGGGGTAATGCAAGACCACAGGTTCTGCCATCTCTCCTGCCTCCAAGAACCAGAGACACTCAGGAGAACCTCCTTCTGTCCATCCTGCCACCTCCTGACTCCCTCACCCCACCACCTCCTCAGTCTCATGGCAAGGAGCCGGTGGGGGGGAGGTTCATCTGCCATGTGCAGGAGTGGCAGGGCATAACCTCCCATGCATGGGTCCTGCAATTGGTGTCTGCCAGACACATGATAGAGTTTCTGGAGATCCCACCAGAATCTCTGCCAAACCGGTCTTCCTACTCCAGGGATCAGGCTCTTCTCGTTTGAGAAGAAATTCAAAGCATCTTGCTCAAGGAAGCAATAGAGAGCTTTCTCCTTTGGAAAAGAGGAAGGGGATTTTACTCCCATTTTTTTCCTGGTTCCAAAGAAGACGGGAGACATGAGACCCATCCTCAACTTGAGCAGTCTCAACCCGTTTGTCGAGTACAAAAAGTTTTGGATGCTGACGCTTCAGAGCCTTCTCCCACTTTTTCTGGAGAACAATTGGCTTTGCACTCTGGACATGCAGGATACTTACCTGCACATTCTGATCTTCCCCAGCCACCACTGGTTCCTACAGTTCCAATTCCAGGGGGAGCACTTCCAATTTTGGGCCCTCCTCTTTGGTCTGTCCTCAGCACCTCGGGTGTTCACCAAGTACCTGGCCATGGTGGCGGCCTTCCTTCGCCACCAGGGTATCATGGTTTTCCCTTACCTGGATGATTGGCTGATCTCAGCCCCTTCCAGAAATTCCTTACTGGAGGCTCTGTCCTTTACTCTGGACCTTTTCACCAAACTGGGGATCACTGTCAGTATCCCCAAATCATTCCTTTCCCCATCCCAGAGACTTCAGTTCATTGGGGTGGTTTTGGACATGGTTCAATGCAGAGCCTTCCTTCCTCCAGACAGGGTGCAGACCCTGATCTGTCAGGCTCCTTTGGTGGCTTCGTCCAGGACCATCCAGGCTCAGGAGGTCCTCCACCTACTTGGCCTGATGGCAGCACCCATCACTACTGTTCACCTAGCAAGGCTTCACATGAGAACTACTCAGCGGTCCTTGTGGGTGCAGTGGGATCAGCTCCTGGATGACCTGGACCATCCGGTCCTAATTTCATCAGTGGTTCAGAAAGAATTGCTGTGGTGGAGGGACCCCTACAACCTTACCATAGGTCTTCCTTTCAGGAGCCCAACCTCCTCTGCATCTCTGACTACAGATGCATCGAATATGGGATGGAGGGCACACCTAGGGGAGCACCAAGCATAGGGACTGTGGTCCATCTTGGAAGCATCTTTACACATCAGTGTTCTGGAAATGAGGGCAGTCTTGTATGCCTTGCAGGCATTTCAGACCCTCCTTCCCAAGGGATCACTGCTTGTCCAGACGGACAATATGTCAGTAGTCTGGTACCTCAACAAACAAGGAGGAACTCACTTGTATTCCCTTTGCAGGGAGGCAATGCAAGTGTGGAAATGGGCGGTCCAGCACAATCTGGTCCTAGTGGCCGGGCATGTTCCAGGCATTCAAAATGTCCTGGCAGACAGTCTCAGCAGATCTCGGACCCTAAGTCATGAATGGGAACTAAATCAGGAAGTGGCAGAGTCTCTCTTCCTAAGGTAGGGGCATCTGGAACTTGACCTCTTTGCCTTCCACTGCAATGCAGAACTTCCCAGTTTCTGCTCGCTCGTTCCACTGCATGGTGCTTTCTGGCATGACTCACTGTCTCTCTCTTGGATAGGGAAATTTTTGTACACCTTCCCTCAGTTTCCCATTCTCCAGAGGGTTCTTCTAAAATTCAGGCAGAGAAGGCACGGATGATTCTCATTGCCCCTCTTTGGCTGAGACAGATTTGGTTCCCGCTGCTGCAACAGTTAGCGAGGGAACCACCAGTTCCACTTCCGGGGACTCGGGACCTCTTAACCCAGGTCCAAGGTCATCTGGTTCATTTGGGGCTCAGAACACTCCATCGTCATGTGTAGCTCCTGCAGACATAACGGTTTCTCACTTTGGGGTTTCCTCTCGAGTCGCTCAGATCTTGGTAGAGGCACGAAGGCCCTCTACTCGTTCCACTTACGCTATGAAGTGGAAACGTTTTTCTATTTGAGCGGCTTCCAAAGATTGGAATCCATTTTCTTGTTCTGCTCTGCAAGTCATGGAATACCTCCTCCATCGTTCAGACTCGGGCCTGTCACATTCTTCTTTGAAGGTCCACCTTTCAGTAATATCAGCGTACCATGAGCTGGTGGATGGTAAACCCATGGCTCAGTTGGAAATCTTGAAAGCCTTTCTGAAATGGATTCTCCATCTGAAACCCCCCATCCACAGCCCTACACTGCCTTGGGATTTGAATTTTGTGTTGGAGAAGCTTACTCTCCCTCCTTTTGAACCAGAGATGATCTGTGATTTACGCTTCCTTTCTTGGAAGACCTTATTTTGGGTTGCAGTTACTTCAGCTCAAAGGATTTCGGAGCTTCAGGCTCTAGTGTGTAAAGAGCCTTACCTAATTTTCCACATGGACTGGGAAGTCCTCAGAACAAATTCTAAGTTTCTTCCCAAGGTGGTGTCAGAAGTCACACTGAACCAGTCAGTGGAGCTTCCAGTTTTCTTTCCATCCCCTGTGAACAGAGGTGAGGACCTCCTGCACACCATGGATGTCCATCGGATCCTTCAGTGCTATACACACCAAACAAAAGATATCCGTAAGAGTGATCAGCTATTTGTTTCCTTTGGCCCCAGGTCAGTGGGCAACACTGTTTCTAAGCAGTGCCTTTCCAATTGGGTAGGCAACTGTATTTGTTACTGTTACCAAAAATATGACAAACCTCTGCAGGGGTCCTTCAGAGGTCACTCTACTAGGGGCATGGCTGCTTCCACTGCACTTTTGCAGAATGTTTCCACAGCTGATGTCTGCACTGCAGCAACTTGGAGTTCTGTCCATACCTTTACCAAACACTACAGTCTGGACATTGCTTCTAGGCGGAGGGCAGGTTTTGGCCTAGCTGTCTTGCAGGGCCTTCTGTCCTAGGCTGGGTCCATTCTGTTCCCCAGTTTTGTTGGAGCTTTTTCTCCTCCTCCCTTGTTTCTTTTGGTCTCTCCTCAGAGGGACTGCTTGGGATTCAGTCCTATATGTGATGACCTACTGAAGGAACCCTCTTGAAGTAAGATAGTACAGTTACGTAGGAACTTACAGTAGATCTTCGAGAGAGGTTCCTTCAGTAGCTTATATTTTTCTCTCCCTCCTTCCCCCTTTTTTTGCTTTATGCAGGGACTCCAAATCCTGTTTACTTCTGCTGTCAGGCCTCTTCCAGGCTCCAGCGGGAGAACTAGAGGGTGGGCGTGGAGACCGCTCACTATATATGGTCACGCTTATGTTGGTCATGTGATGTCGGGTGGGTGGTCCCCCATCAGGTATTGCTAGAAAAGTCTGCCGTGCAGCCCAGATGCCAGGTGGTGCTAGTACTATATGTGATGACCTACTGAAAGAACCTCTCTCGAAGGTCTACTGCTATGGTAAGTTCCTATGTAACTACTTTCCCCTATTACTGTACTGTGCTGTATTTGAGATTGGCTAGCTGGCCAGTAGAGGGCTCTCCTTCCTCCAAAACAGAGTGCTGAGGTTCATCCCCCCGCCACACTCACAGGTGTACAATATTTTAATGTTTCCTTTTTTTTCCTCTGGATGTTATGCCTTTAGAGGGACTGAGTCTGTTTGCAAGCATGTTACTTCATGACCACCGTAGTTCAGAGTGGCTTTCTGTTTCGACGTGTCCCAGGGCCATGTCTATCAGAGCAGAAATCTGCAGTGGGTATAAAAAAAGCCGCTAGTGAGGACAGCAGCAGAGTTTAGACTAAGGGACAGTGTGGGGGAGGGGGGTTAGGAACAAATGCTGAGTCCAAGCAGGAATGAGCGGGTCTCATGTCAGCTGCTGTAGTTAGTGGTTCTTGCTTACTAACACTTCCCTGAAGATAGTGGGGCTGTATAATTTCTCCATTTTTAAAAGCAAGGTAAAATTGGCTGTTAAATTTTGAATATCATTCTATCTGGTTGACTGTCGGAAGAGTGATTTCCATTATCCTTTGCAAACTGTGTCCTGGCAGCACACGCAATGATCACTAGATCGGGAGCAGCTGTCAGAAGAGAAGTAGCAGAGATGAGATTTTTTTTAAATTAAGGGGAAAAGCATAAAAATGTTCTGTACAGGAGCATCGCAGTTGCAGCCACGATGCAACTTTCAAATGACAAGGGAAACAGAATCCTGCTCCTCCATCAAGTTTAGGCTGGCACGACTGCTTTACTCTGGGTGGCACAGTAATATCTTTTTGTTGTGGGGTCAGGCTGGCACAAGTAGTGCTGGTTGCAAAGTTATCTCCTGATAAAGACAAGGCTGGATAAGTGTTTCAGCCAATCAGGGTTTTGGAAATTTTGTACCCATTTTAATAAAGTGTACATTCTGTGCCCAGGGGCATTTGACACAGTTTTATTTTTCTATTTTAAGATTTGTGGTTAGGAGTAATACTGCAACCACTTGGGCACCAATCAGTGGAGAAGCACGTAGCAGACATCTATGAGCAGACTGGATGGGCCTAGCAGTACTTATCTGCCGACAATTTCTATGTATCTGTGTAGCAGCAATGTGAAATGTAACCCTTGATCTAGTAATTTCTTTCTAATACTGGCACTCTCACCACAAGTTAGAAGGGTTGAGACCGAGCACTCTAGTAATCACCTTAGAGTCCTCAGATAAATAGCAACCAGTTCCTTTCGGAAACAGCATATTTCCACCAGTTTAGGGTTGTCACATGTCCTGATTGAACCAGGGCAGTCCTGGCTTGGGCTACTGCATCCAGAATACAAAACATGAACAATGAAACATGTTCTGATCTGAGTGAAGATTAAAATAATCTCTTACCGTGGTGAAAAAAGTGGCAGATAACTGAATTACTATAAATGACTTATGGTTAAGTGAGTTATTTAATGAAAATCTATGTATATGAACATAAAACCAGCCATGTGCACATTATACAGAGGATAATGCATGGGGCAACCATACACAATGAGGCTGTGTTTCCATCAAGGGGTCTAGATGATATCATACAGTATGTACCTTGAGAGCAAGACTCCAGTGGTCCATTGGTGTCATCTCAACTCCAAGATAGAAAGACATCTCAAGCTGGGCGTGGTTGCCCATGTTTTATTTTTTATAGTATATGGTTTTACTGTATGATAAAAAAGTGAAAATTTCAGTTTATATATCGTAGTAAGTGCAGCCCATCTGCTCCCCTTCCACATACCCTTCATAGCTTATAGTCAGTAACTATATTAAGGTTAAAATATGATGGGGGCAGTTAATGGGAGAAAACCATACACAGCAACTGGATTTACTCACTGTATGTGTACAAGAGTGACAGGTATGGTATGGTGCTGCTGTTGGTGGTGGAGGGGGGGTGATCTTTCAGAACAATTGTGGGTGCTTGAGATTTTCAGCAAATAGAACCTTGTAGCATGGTCATCAAAGTAAACCATAATATTCAACCAGGTGTTCCAAGCTGTACTGAAATATAAGGATACTTTTGATATGGCATGAGGCAGGAGGTGAAGCACAGTGCCTTCAACCACCCAAGAAGTCAATATATTTCTGTGTGACTGGACATCTTGGATGTGTGTTATAAAATATCACTAAAATATCAAAAATAATGCATATAACAGCATGACCTGAACTGTCCCTACCCGGTTATACTGAAATTATCGGCCATGATGTACCAGTTCACTGCAAATCATCTGGAATTTTCCAACATGTTTATGAGGATTGTTCTTTCTGTATACCGCATGTGCTAGCTTACTTCAGAGCATGAAATCATGAGATCGAAAGGTTGTGGGTTTTAGCCCCACACCAGGCACTTGGGGTAAATCCCAGCACTGACACTATAGTGCATTATGAGGGGTATGCTGCACTCCTGAGGTGCTATCATTTGGATGAGACATTAAACTTAGGTCCTGTCTGTCTGTTCTAGTGGTTGTTTAGGTGGATGTTAAAGATCACATGGCACTTCTTGAAAAGAGTAGGGGAATTTTTTATTGTAACAACATCACAAATTGTATACATTACAAGGGACAAGCAAGACAGCATCCTGTACAGATATCAACTATTACAATAAACTAACATATTTCTTACTGAATTATTATTATTTCATTAAGAAATCGTGATCATATCATTAATACAAGATGGTGACATTTCTCATACAATGCTATCATCATTTCAGTATTTCTGGGAATACCCCTCTCCATCTACTTTTCAATTTATCAGGAGGCAAATTTGAAGCATCAAATTTGTGTTGTGTAGCAAGTTCTTTTTCTATCAACAAAAGCACCGTTAATGGAGAAGAGTCTTTCTGCTGAAATAAGTATTTGCATCTTACTTGCCATAGTATAAATTGAATAACAGTGAGGGATAAGATGAAAGGCACCTATTTCCATATTCAAAAACACAATAGAATGTCCTGATACTATTTCAGCATACTTTAAAGTTTTCCAATACTTGCATTGCCATCTTGTGGCTATTAAGGACCAAACCGATTTTGAATATGGGCAAGTTTCTAAAAAGTGAATTGTGGTTTCTTCTTCTTGTATGCAAGAAGGTCTTATACATAATCTTTCTGTTTGGCTTTTATGTTTAGTGTTGCCCTTTAACCCTAATTTACCATGACAATATAACCACACTGTGTCCCACATTCATGGTGGCATTCTTTTATCTATAAGTTATCGCTCTATGTACTAGAAGTCTGTAGGCAGTATATGTGGGTTCACTGGGGTAATCGAAAAAGCTTGGGCTTGGATGGTAGCATAGATAGTCTTCCTGTTGGGAATTGTAACTTGATTTAAATTTAAGTTCCATTTCTTAATTTTTTTCTGCTAAAGGAAACATGAATGTTGGGGTATTAACATTTTTCCTTAGCTTATTTGGGGTGTGTGACCAAACCTCCAAAAAAGGGCCTAGCCAAGATTCTGCAATATGTTTCCAGTCACTTGCCACTAATGAAATAAATCTATAGATATTATGAAAAAGAAATAAACTATAATAGAAACTGTTCGGATTAGGGAGGTCAAGGCCTCCTGTTTTTATTGGACAATACAAGATTTCTCTTTTGATCGGATTTAGTTGACTCCCCCAGATTATTTGGAAAAATAAACTTAGTAAGGTAGGTTACAAATTTTTTTGGTGGGGGAAACACCATGCTCAAATAAGTAAAGGGGGGAGCAAAAAGGTCTACACTTAAAGTACTTTTTTCCTTTTGGTTTGTTGCCATGCTTTCCATATCTGTACTTTGTCCATTCCTTCATCTATTTTCTTTTGCAAATTTACCCGAGCCATATCTCCCCTTCCAAATCAGATTCCTAAAATTGTTATTGGATCTGCTGATACTGGGATCTGGCGTAATGAATTTATCATAGGAGTGTGAAGACTAAGTATGTAACCCTTACTCTTTGTTGGATTTATTGTTGCCCCAGATATGTCTGAAAAACTGTCTATAGTATTTAAAGTCTTTTTGGCCATTTGCGTATTTTCCATAAACAGACACAGATCATTAGCATATGCTGCTACAGGAGAAGTATAATTATCCTATCCCTATTTTATTCCTCTTATTTGAAGATCCTGGTGGGTAGCCCGTAAAAGAGGGTCTATACAAAAAACAAATAAGAGGGGACTCAGAGGACACCCCTGTTTCACACCCCTGCATATAGGGATTGGGTGGTCCTAAAAACCCATTGACTAATGGAACAGTGTTAGAAAGGGAATATAACATTTTTAACCATGAACAGAATTGTGACGGTAACCCTTATGCCTGTAGTACAGAAATCATATATGTATGTGAAATTTTATCGAATGCCTGCTCTTGGTCAAGAGATAAAAGATATCCATCCATTAAATTTTTATCTCCCTTATCACCAATATCCTTGATTAAAATTAAATAATCAGTGATATTTCTTCCTGCTATAGCACAAATTTGGCTTTCTGAAATCAGATAGAGGACAGTTGTGACTAGCCTAGTATTTAAAATCTTCATCAAAATCTTCATATCTATATTCAGGAGGCTAATAGGTCACCAGTTTTTTAAATTACATTTATCATTTTTCTTATATAAGAATATTTGTATAGATGTACCAAAGTAAGGATGGGCCCTATTGGTATCCAACGTGGTATTGTATACTACTTGTAAAATGTCTACTAAAACATCTATATATTTCTTGTAAAATTCTGATGTTAGTCCTGAGGAAGTAGCATTTTTTAATGACTTAATGGCTATAGTTACTTCCTTAGTTGTAATCAGAGTGATAAGGGCATCTAATATACCATCGGGTACTGAAGGAACCTTTATTGTGTCTAAGAAAGTTTTTAATGCCCGTGTGTCTAAAGCAGGAGCAGAATACAGATCTGTTACATAATTTGTTACAACTTGCAACGGTTTCTTTTGAATCTGTTGCCACATTACCTTGTTTGTCATACAATTTGTCCATAACTTTATTTTTTACCTTGGCTCTAAAACTGGCATAAATATCTCCTGTCAACGTTTTCCCTGGCTTACAAATCCTGTGTTCATACAACAGCAATGCAGCCCTGGAATACTGTAAAGATTCCATCTTCTTATTGAGGTAAGCAGTTTTCAGGTCCTTCTTGGACCAGTGCTATGTAATGAAATCATTTTGTCCTTACGGTTAGATATTTCTTGTACTGATCTGAGTGTAATTGTCCAGCAAATTGTTTAAATGTAGTTTTTATTTCTTTTTTAGTGTCAATCCACCAATGGCTTAAATCTTTACCTAGGAAAGCCATTGATTTTCTTCCATGTAATAAGTCCAAAATAGGATCATAAATCTCTGGAATATCTAAGAGGGATGAATTTAATTTCTAATATCACCTACCAAATGACTGCTGTTGTGAATACCTTACATGGGTTGTCGATAACATATGGTCAGAATGTTCCATAGGGATAACCCTAGCTTGTTTTACATGGAGAAAATGAGATACAAAATTAAAATCAATTCTAGTTGCTATTGTATCTTTATGAAAAATATATCCCTGACTGATATGTATTTGTCTGTAAGTATCTTGTAACTCTGTTAACTCTAAAATATTCAGTAGGGCATTAGAATCACAGTACAGTTTACTAGTTTTTGCTCCCTTATCTGATTTTTGGAGAACATAATTAAAATCCCCAGCCCAAATAATAGATCTAGTGGTCATTAAAAAGGGTTTTACTTTTTAGTATAGATCTACTCTGTCTTTTTTGGTTGTGGGGCATAAATATTAATGGTCCTCCATACTGTGGTATTATATTGAAATTCCACAAACATTCCTCTTCCTGGTACAATATCCATAATTCTAGTAATTGAGCAAGAATACCCAGTAAATAGAATTTCCAGTCCATCACATAAGTCCATTCCATATGAGAAGTAAGAGGGGCCCCAGTACCACAGCTTTTTAGGCAAGGCAAGGCACATTTTATTTAAGAAAATGCCCATCCCGGAGGCTCTGGGTGCCAAACATATTAAAATTCCATACTACAAATCATAATAAATACATAAACAACATGCTAGTTAACATAAATATACAATATTCCAGCAATTAAAACAAGATTTTGTATAAATGCTACCCTCAACAGCAGCAACTAAACTCAAAATAGCCAAAGGCTAACTTAAGCATAAAATTCTGAAAACAGGTAAGGGCTATAAAGGATTATACAGGAAGGCCTTGAGGCGGGCTTTAAATACCTCCACAGAAGGGGCCTCCCTAACAACTGAAGAAAGTGAATTCCACAGGATGGGGGTGGTGACAATAAATGCTCTGTTGCCAGCTGTTTTTAACCTTGTCCTGGGAATCGCGAGGAGGCCCCTAGAGGAGGAGCGGAAGGAGCAGACCAAGACAGTAGGTGTAAGAAGGTCCTTCAGGTAGCTGCATTTATTAACGAAAGAGAGTTTAACCTTGTGTCTTGTAAAAAACATATCAAGATTTAAGTATGTTATTATGGAAAAGGTTAATAAACATCTCCTAGGGTTTTTAATGCTGTTCATATTGAACGTGGCTATGGTGAGAGACGTTGTGGAGTCCATTTAGAGATGAAAGTTCACTTCCATCTCTTGCTACTGCTCTGGGTTCTGTACCCCAAAGAGTTTTTCCTCACTTTTTGAACTACACCAATGCTCATCCTCTGAATCAGATGAGGGAAACAATGAAGAAACTGTAGAAGATGTTTCAGACTCTTCTCCTTCTTGCACCTCTGGAGTTAGTGCTGCATATCTATTATGTAGGGGAACCTCTGGTCATTTTACTGTAGGTTTTTTGAAAAGTTTGAGTTATGAAGTAGTTTTTTTTGGGGGGGCACTTTTTCTTTACCACTTTCAACATGGGGGGCATCTCTTGCTCCTCACCTTGGTTGTTTACTTAAGCTACCTCCATAGCAATGTTAGTTTCAACAGGGGTGGAGACTGGGTCATTGACCTGTGGTGGCTCACTATCCTTTCGATCTGTGGGAACCTGGGCCTATTCAGGTTGGTCAGGGGCAACTGCTGTGACTGAGACATTCGGCAATGGTGAGGAAGCTAGAGGTTGGAACTGCGTTTCCTCATGTTCCCGATGTTGTCTTTGCCTTTCCATACTTGTTTTTTGAGCATTTGTAAGGATGGTGTCTTGATCAGGCCTATCTGTTTGATTATGTGTAGCCCACGGACAGGATCTGAATCCATGTCCAGTCTCCTCACACAAGTTACATTTAAGGTCATTAGTACAATTGGAACTGTTATGTCCATTAGATAAACAGATTGCACTTTATTCTGTCGCGGGCTGAACTAAGGTGTAAAGCTGAGACGTACTTAAAATATGTTTTGGGCTGGCCAGGGTAAAAGCAATGGCCCCTGTCATGACCCAAAAAGAAACAGCTAGACAGATGTTGTGGATCTTGTGCTGTTAATCTCAATTTAACTTTAAATTTCCATCCCCCAGTCCAGATATGTTCTTCATCAAGTATTGGCTGCAGGGACCCCAGAATCTCACACTTTTGACTTAACCAGTGTTGGGTATCATGGACATTTATTCCCTCATTTCTAAAGAGGTTGGTTATCATTTTTATGGCAGTTTTAGTGAGAGGGATGGCTCAGAAAGGAAGCCATATGGCAGAATGCTTCATTCTCTCATATTGAGACCCAAACCTGTCCAAGCCCACTGGTGTTTTAAAACTGATGTAGAAGAAGGAATCCCCCGAAGTATGTATCAATGCATATATTTTGCTGTAAAAAAAACTCATGGATTCCTTAATAAGTGTCCGGCCCACACAAATACGGTCTGGAGGTAGTTCCAACCCCCCCATATATTTCAATCTTACTTACAGCATGTCTTCTTTGAGCAGGAGCAACATTGGAAAAGGGAATGTCCTTTTTCCTAAATTGTGACCATAACTGCTGTGCAGAGGCTTTGTCCTGGTGATTCTCCTCCACTGGCTGCTCACAATCCATATGTTCCCCCCACCCATCAGAAGGATTACTGGGCCCTTCCCCTGGAGAATCTGAGTCAGAGTCTGAAGTTTGTGTTACTCTGGGTGGAATTACAATGTCCACAACAACATCCTCTGAGTGAATGTCCCTGTCTGATTCAGTTACAAAGTTCTGGGGCAATATTTCATTAGGGTTCATATTTACATTATTTTCTATAACCACCTGTTCAGTCATAGTAGTAGTGTTACAGTCCTTCTGTCCTAGAATGGGACTATGGGCTTCATCCAGTATCCAGTTCCCTTGGCGGGGTTTCCCACCCTGCACCCACTAATGCTTTTTCCAGTGACCAAGGAGTAGAATTGCTAGCTGCAACTTGTCTCTGTTGGGAACGAAACGCCCGCCCACTTCGTAATGGGTTTAGGAACTGAGTTGTCTTTTGCAGGTAAATTGCTTTTAACAGTTTTACTTACAGTTTTAGATGTTTGTTGGTTTTTGTTCTGCTGAGGCCAGATTTCCAAATGCCCCTGTGACAAATCAGCCTCATTCATACCAGGCACCGTCTGCTTTTGTACTGTTGATGTTGTGGTAACCATGCTGATTTCAGGCATTGGCAAGTTCTGTAGTACTGATGATGGATCAGCTGAGTTCTCCTCTGGTGTCTGTTGGAAAGTTACATCCTGTGGCCCAGCTGATCCTGGCTTGTCACAATCAGATGGGGCCGCTGTCAGAACCATGTCTTGCACCATTGTAGGCAAACCAGTGTCCAAGCTCTCAGCTGCTTCTTTAGGATATTCATTTAAGATGTTCAACAAGGCCTGTCTTTTTCATTACTAATTCTTGTAACCAGGCATCTTCTCATTCCAGAACCGAAACAGTCTCTGACGGTAAAACTTCTGAACAAATTTTTGCCAAAACCTTTGCACTGTTCAGTAAACACACTGGCTCTTGCATTTGTATATCCATTGCTGGACCTGCAGGGGCAGAGATAAACCACAGGTACACCAGCAGCATCCTCCTGCAGTACTCTGTCCATCATGACAGACTGATGACTGACAGCACCTCCCCCTACAGGAAGAGTAGGGGTGTTTTTATTAAGGACATAAAACTTTATACAGAAATAGCATATGACAATCACAGGGTTATATAATTACAAATCATAAACAAAGTACTCAGGGAATTTCTTGGAAAAACAAATGACTATCTGATATAGATCTAGAGAAAAACCTATAGAGTTCAGGGTGGAATATACCACCAATTTTCACAATTCTTCCATGAAGAAATAATTTTTTCTTTTGAAAAAATATTTTGACCATGGTAGTATAACTGTTGTGCCTGTGATTGTGCAAACTGAATAACTTCCTGTTGAGTCCACCATACCTGTTGGAACACCCTTATGCACCTTGATAACCAAATATAATATTTCAAAATACTAGTAATCATCCTTCAGGTATTAGGATGGTATCTAGACAATTTTCTTCTATATTCTCCTAATACAAGTGTGTTATAATCAATCATTTCATATTCAGGATTATTTACTATTTTTGCCAGTGTTTTCCAAAAGGTGATAACATATGGACATTCTCAAAATAGATGTTGCTATGTTTCTAGTATGTCATTAAATGTATCTCTAGAGCAAAATAGGTCACTTATTTGTTTGTGTTTATGTGAGTTTCTAACTCCAAGTCTGCCATGGCAGGATAACCGAGTTGTTTCCCACAGGTATTCTGGCAATCTGGGTTCTGTTAATAGTTGGAGAGTTAATTCTGAATTTTCTGGGAGCCTTGTGGAAATGTTAAGGGTTCCAAAAAGTTTTGATCAAGAAGATTGAGATAAAATTATTTTTTTGAAAATAGAAGCACTTCTTCTCTAATAATATTCCACTGTTTTATCTTTTTGAAAATCAAAATCATGTATATAGGAATGCATTCTTTCCTCCAAATGGCTTGAAAATGCTTTTTGCCATTTTCCCACAAAGTGAATAGCTGGTGTAATTCAGCATAAAGCCAAGAATGCCAGTTCTTAGTACAAGATCACAGTATGGGTTTAATGTTATTAAATATAAAGTACATAAGAAGGAAAGCTACTGGGTTGACCATGCCCAGACCTCCTTTGTCACAAGGTAGGTAAGTAAAATTCCTTTTAATCGGGTTAAGCCTGCTTCCCGAAAGAGCCTGAAAAAAGGCTATATAACCTGGTTTCAAATTCACTAGATAATGGAAAGATGGCACTAATGTATAAAAATAGTGGTATTAGCAAGGTTTTGATCAAAATTACCATTTTTTTCTTTGAAATTTGCATATTCCTCCACCACTTCTCTGTAAGTGCAAATCCCTCATTTATTTTGGCATCCCAGTTAGTTTTCCTGTTTCTGGCAATCCAAAAGAAATACCTAGGATCGCGAGACCCCCTGTTACTATGGGGATGCCAGCCATAGTAGAATGTTGGTGTGCTCTGGCCCCTAACCATAGTGCTTTACTCTTTTGAATATTTATTTTTTACATTGGAAATAGCAGAAAAATCTTGTAAGATGCACAGTAAATTATCCCCCGATTATATGTCAGCTAAAAATAAACAAATATCTTCTGTGAATGCTAAAGTTTTAATTGGAGGTATATCATCTGAAAAGGAAATCCCTTTAATAACTGGTGACATATTTATCTTTTGAAACAAAATGTCAAGCCCAAGAAGGTACAAGATCGAGCTTAAGAGGCAACCCTGTTGAACCCCTTGCTTTTGATTTATGACTTTACCCTGGAATCCATTCACCATTATTTTAAATGTAGCTTTCTGATACAGTATATCATCTGAATCCAGAAAATACATTTTTCAGATATGCCATGATGTCTCAAGGCGTGACGCAGGAACTCATGAGAAATGCGGTCAAAGGCCTTCTCTTGATCCATAGAAAGTAAAAATCCTGTTAACCTGTTATCCACACTTTTTTGTAAGATTTCTCTTATTTATATAAGATTGTCCGTTATGTTCCTATTAGGAATAGAACATGCCTGAGAGGCTGAAATGATTTTTGGTGTAATTTCACTTAGGCATTTTGTTAAAATCTTAGCTAGAATTTTCTGGTCCATATTTAACAATGAGATTGGCCTCCAGTTTTTAAGTTCTGAAGTTTCCCCTTTTTTGTATAGTAAAATCATACAGGCCTGCAGCCATTCTTTAGTGACATATCCTGTTTCTAAAATATCATTGAAAAGCTCTGTAAGTACTCTACTTACAATATGTTGACATTTTTTTATATAATTCTGAGTTTATGCCATCTGGCCCTGGGACTTTATGTAAAGGAAGGGCCTGGATGGCTCTGTCCACTTTCAGCATGGTTATAAGCTTTATTAAAGAGATAACCTCGGAATCTGTAAATGTTTTGGATTGCAGGTCTTTGAAGAAATGTCCAAAGAGTTCCAGGTAGCTACTGGTGAAAACAATAGTTCATAAGTTGTTTCCATATAATTCAAAATCTGTTCACTATGCTGCAACAGGACACCTTGATTATTGTTTATATTCTCAATAGTTTTGGTTTTGTTTTTCTTCCTGATTATATTTAAAGATATCAATTAATCCCTTTTTAAGTCTAGTTCTGAAGCATTATTCAGTTACCAAACTTTTATCTCTATTACATAAATCTTTTTTCATTTCAGACGTAACACAATCAGTTTGATTTTTTTAAGATTGTTTTATAGTGGACTGTAAAGTAATACATTTAAAAAGTAGGGTCCATAATTGTGAATACTGCAGATAGTCTGATTCACTACTTTTTTTTCCTTTAAAGTAAAAAAAATAATTTAAGTCTTGTTTTGTGTCCTGACACCAAACTAATATAGTATCATAAAATAGTGTCATCGAAAGTCTCGCTTTTAATAATTCAGTGCATTCAGTACATAATGTATCATTAGTCAATAATGAGGTATTGAGTTTCCAGTACCCTTTTCCCATATTTCTGGTACCCAATAGGTTTAGAGATATATGTAATTCCATATGATCTGAGTTTGTATTAACTTGAGCCATAGCTCCTTGAATTTTACCTCAGCTGGAAAGAAAAATAAAATCAATTCTTGTTGAAATTGAATTCTTAAAATAGGTATGACCCCCCTCTGAATGTATTTGTCTATAGGAATCTATCATATCTGCAGTTTGCATAATTGATTTCAAGGTATTTGTGTCACAAAATAATTTGGATGTATGACCTGTTTTGTCTTTTAAATCTATGGGGCAGTTAAAATCACCTCCTAAAATGGTGAAGTTTGCTGTGTGTAAGTGTGGCTGCATTAGTTTAAATGATGCTGTTCTGTCACTTTTTGTCTGAGGAGCATAAATGGTCCCTATTCTGATATATGTGTCTCCTGAAAGTATGTCTAGGATAAGTAATCATTCTGGCTCAATAGCCATTATTCTGAAAACCTTTACATTTAGTGATTTGAATAAAAAGCCAATCACAGAGCAGGGTTCCAATCCCAATGACCAAAGGACCAAAAGGAAGGGCCCCAAGGCCATGACCTTTGAACATTTACAATATCTTGCGTTGTTCTCAGCCTAGTGTCTTGCAACAAGATAGTATTAGCATTAGCCAACTGTAGAGATGAAAATAAAGTACGTCTTCTTTTAACATTTCTAATACTGTTCACATTTAAAGAAATTTATTTTAATTTTGAAAGCACCAGGGCAAAGTTTTAAGTTAAATAATTTTCTTCCTTGTTCTTTTGTTTTTTTTTTTCAAATCTTCTTCCCCATCTGATGCTTCTTTGTGTGAAGAAGCTATGGATGACAAGTCGGACTCTTCACTTTCATCCTCTGCAGTGCTCTATAGTGCTACATAACTGTTTCTTGTTGTTATAGGTTCTCTTCTGGATATTTTTGATTTTGGCTGCTGTTTATCCTGTTTCCTTTTTCCCCCAACCACTATGAAGTCATCTGGTGGAGCTGCTGGGGGGGGGGCATAACATGTGAGTCCACTGACGAGCAACTTTCCATCTTAGGTTGATTTTCTGGAGAAGCTTCCATTTCAGTTTCAGGTAAGGGGTCTGTTTGATTTGGGATGGTTACTTCCTGTGGTTGTGTAGAAGCAGTTGTTTATACTGGAACAGGAATAAGAGATTGAGATTTCTCTTTTTTTTTCTGGGCTTTGAGCACCATCACATCTTGGTCGTAAAAAGAGCCTTTGTTGTGGGCTGCCCATGGGTACATTTTATAAGAGTGACCCCTCTCATCACACAAATCACAGCATACTGGATTTGGATAGTAATGATTAGAATGGCCTATTTCAAGGCAAAGATCACACACTCTTGCATCACATGTATCGCTGAGGTGGGACATGGGGCCACATCTGTGGCAGGATTTAGGCTGTCCTGGGTAGAAACAAAAACCTCTGTCTCTGCCAATATAAAAACTACTTAGTAGATGTTGTGTACCTGCCTCAGAACTTTTAAACTTTACTTTGATGTGCCACCCCCCTGTCCAAATATTTCTGAGTCCATGATTGGTTGTGGCCTCTCTACTGTTTCTACATGCTGTTTGACCCAATGCAGAATGTCTGAAATATTGACTCCTTCATTTTTGAACAATATATTAACCATTTTCCAGATTGGTTTTGTTAAAGGCATTACTATGAATGCAGTCCATGCTGGAGAATGTTTAATGGAGTTATATTTTAGCCAGAATCTGTCCAACAGTACAGATGATCTAAAGCTGACATCAAATTGTGAGTCACCTGAGGTATGAATAAGGCCAAATACCTCAGTTGCCATGAACTGCATTGTTTCTTTTAGAAGTTTCCTGGTCACATAAGTTTTGTCTGACGTCTCCTTCGGAACCCCTGCATATTTTAAATGTACAGCATTTTTATGTATTGCAGGTTCCCCCAAATTAGAAAACAGATCATACAATTTAAACGTTCTAGCTGAAGATCCTAATTTTTGCTGTGTTTCATCTGTATTATTCTGGGGGGGGGAGTGGTCTTAAGTCTACAGTCTCCTGTAAGGGATTGGCATCCATTATTTCAGCCCATGATGTTTAAGGAAGTGCTTTAACAGAAGAGTCATGTACAAGCACATTCGTATTATTTTGAAGCACATTGTTACTTACAGTTGGCTCATGCTGATTGTTCAAAGGCTTTGTTTCTGGCTTCTCTGGTTGTGTATTCATGTGCGGTTCTGGCTCTTGTGATTCCTTTGATGTCTGCGCGTTGGGTGTGGTCTCTGTCATGCCACCATTGAGGGTTACCATGGTAACATGAGAAACGTCATCTGAGTAGCATACTGACTGCAGAAAAGGAGAAGGAGATGGAGTATTGACAGGCTCTGGTTCTGCTGTCATTCATTGGATTTATTTGGCAGTCGAAACAGAATCTGAAAACCATGCAGAGCCGTGTGCAATTTTCTTCCATCCCACTACACTTAGAGCACATTCTGGAGTCCAGGGCTGGCTGGATTCATTCATTTTTTGTAGATGTCCTGGAGATTAACACTCACTTTTTCCATTGCTTTGGGCTTCCTTCTGAGTTGTTGGAACATGACCCTCAGTATCTTTCAAGTTATGTAAAGCATCCTCCTCCACTTTAAGCAGTTTCAGTAGCCTGTCCTGCCTTTGTTTTATTTCTGAAATTTTCTGCATTGAGACAGTATCCTGCTGTCTATTTGTAGCCCTTAAAGATTCCTAAGAATGGCATTTCTGCATGAGAGCTGCAGTTGTTTGTTTCTGGAAAGCCTTAATCTCAGGGCTGTCTTGCCTAATGTTACCTTTTGGCAGTGTTTCAGGTTGAGAAAAGTCCATATCCTCACATACATTTTCAATTGAATCCTTCATATTGAAATTTCTAGAAACCATATTCTTATTTCCCATAGGATCCTGATGAGATGAATTCAGCACTCTATCCTCTGCTCCTGCTTTCCCAGCTTCTTGGCCGGCCTTCTCCCCTGCCACATCAGCACTTCCTCCTCTTCCTCCTCCTCTGTCTGGCTCCAAATTGGGCTCTTCCATTCTGTTGCCAGGAAGTCAAGCCCCCTGCTGGCAGAGACGGGGAATTTCCCCAGTATTCTGGCCAAATTTCCCAATTCACTAAAAATATCACCAACAACTTGATCTGTTTCAATTTCAGTTGGTTACCATCTGTATCCCTCCCCACCCACCCTGGTTGCTCCTGGAAAAGGGAAGTCTTAGCTTCAGTGGGCCTATCCAGTCAATAAAATTCAATAAATAAATAAATAAATGACAGTATAAGGCCTTGGTAAACTAAAAATACAGCAATAGAAGATCCATAATGTCACAGTGAAAGAATTTGAACATTTCTAGCAGGCAAAGGACCTCTTACCCACTATCACTGCAGAACTTTTAAAATCTCTAAAGACGAGCCCTAGAATGTATTGTACATGTCACCTTGTAAATGTTAACATATCTGGTCCATATTAAATCCAGAATAAACAGCACTCCTTGTTCTGGAACCATAGTGGCAATTTGCAAAGCACTGAAGGGCAGTGCTAAATATATATGGAGTGTTGCTATCAAAGTCAGCATCAATACATTCTGTCTGTGGTGGGGAGAGAGGGCTGGAGATCATGATAAATGAATTTGGGTTGGTAAACTGCCTAGAGTCAGTCACATACCACTGCCAGCCAAACGCCATAATCATTGTTTAGCTGCATTTGTTGTGTGTTTCAATGCAGGCACTCCAGAGCAATGAAGGAGTCACACTGTATAATAAAGTTAGTCTGTAATGTAAAGTCATATGTCATGTATCGAGTTCCACCTGAAAAGGCATGAACAACAAATAACAGATAAATCATAAACTGCTGAATTGATTTTAGGTGCTTGTGATGCACTTGATAAAGTGTTTTTCTCTGGAACAGAAACAATACAAATCTGTTAGAATGTTGAAAACTCTTGGCTTAAGTGGCTAGAATGTGTTCCGTACATTTAAATCAAAACATATAGCAATATTTTATACGTGTGTTGGTGGGGATGCTCATTTCAAATGCAATGACATTTGTTATGTTAAACCTTATATTTTCTATGAGAAACCAAACTGTATATGCAGTATGGTATCTTGGAGTGCTGAAGGCTGATGCTGAAGAGGAGAGTTTGGCCAGGGACAAGACAGTCTCAGGAGACTGAAGAAAATGAACCATGTGGTGTGGTGCGGTGAACGGGGGTCTGCGGCCACAAGCAGCACAGCAGTAACTTAAAGTGAGTGCGCAGAACTTACTGCACAACTAATAAAAGTTGTTGTGATTAACTTTCCTACAAATGCCTTTGGTAGCTGAAATAGAGCTTTCATTAAACAGAAATGTTCACAGAAACATTTATAACATTTCAAATCTTTTACAGGAAAACCGTGACTCTGCATTATTTTAGTACAGTATCTTTATTAAGTTTTTGTTAGTGCCCCCAGGAAAAGTTGGATTGTTGTTTTGACAGGAAGTAAATGCTTGCTTCAATAAAAATCATTACAGAATAAGCACCCTGGTGAAAAAATGTTCTGTGTTTAATAGTGAGTTAAATCCCT
Source organism: Neoceratodus forsteri (assembly GCA_016271365.2). Lineage (NCBI taxonomy): Eukaryota > Metazoa > Chordata > Ceratodontiformes > Ceratodontidae > Neoceratodus > Neoceratodus forsteri. The sequence goes on along the minus strand of CM057453.1, from coordinate 455,018,294 downwards.
GTTTTAATCCAAAAAGAATATGATTGCAGCATAGTAGGCAAAAACACAGGCACAACATAAGGAAATTAACTGCTATAAGGAATGTCATTTTTTTTGGGTGTGGGGGAGGAGAATTTAATAATTTTTTGGGGTGGTGCCTTTTGCAAGTTCGCCTAGGCATGCCACATACCCTAAGGCTAGTCCAGCCTGGTATATATTTTTGTATGTTTTCATGATTAAAAAATAAAGTATTAAAACATTATACCAGTTCCATGCTGCTTCTTTGGTTGAAATGGTCCCATGTTTGTTTGACTAGCAACAAAGATTTGGTGTGCTTTGGATCAGATCCTGTACTCTGACCTCTGAAGCACTCACACCTCATGACCTACATCTCACTGAGTGCACTACATTAACCTGTTTAATTTTTATTTTGTATTTTATTTAGTTTTTGTTGACTGGGAAGGAGGACTAGGAAATAATTGTATTATCAACCTCAGCTGGGGGAAGGGGGGATACAGGTGCAAACTGATTTATATTGAACCAGGCTAAGCTGTTGGTGGTTTTTAAATGAATAGGGGACATTTGGTCAGAACACTGTGGTTAATACATGGTTATCAAGTGTGAATAGGGGCTGTTGCCAATCAAGGCCACCATCCCATTATCTCAGTGGTAATATTCCAAATCATTTCCCTCCCTTATATACAGTATACAGTACAGCCCAGACTTAAATAGTTTAGTATTCTTGCTATTTATAATGCTGACTCTTATCAAATTCCACAAATTACCCCACTGTTTTCCAGAAGTGCCATTTGATATTTAAAGTCCATTTGAACAACCACCAGAAAGGGCAGCAGACTGGAACTCCATTTAAAATCTCATCCAAAGGACATATTCTCCTTTCCTTCTTGCCAGCTGTATTATCCAGTTTCACTGGCAAAGGAAGGCTATGCCCAAAGGTTATAGAAGGATCCAGGGAGGACAGTCTGCAGTTACAAAGGATGTGGTTTGTTCCTGGTGAATTGACTTTATTTCACCCCCCTCCAATTGGCTAATGGATAGTCCTAATGGGTGGTGGTCTAATGGATGGGACACAAGAGTGCCAGTGCACATCCAGTATACTAACAGAAGGGAAGGGTTCTTTCTCCCTTTATTGTTTTTTTCCAAATTGAATATGCTTTATTTATTCTTAATAATATACATAAGGGGTATCAGCAAAACACAACGGCAGGAGCCTGTACATTATACAGTATCTGAGAAAGAACAGGTCATGTTGCTCCTAGTTTCTTATTATTACTATAGAACACTCTATAGAAAGATGAAGAAAAATCAGAGATCAAAAAGAAACATACCCTCCCCTCCCTACTCAACTCCATTCCCCCCACACTGCACCACCAGTGGAAATGTAGATAACCAGTAATACACCCATTAAGATTTGTTTTCTGTGATAACTTAAGCAAGCAGCATATGTAATTACCTAGAGAGTAAGCAATGTGTATAAGGGAGACCATACTTTTTGGTAGTGATTTGTTTTCTTTGAGAGACTGGCCAGAAGACTTTTAGCTTGTAGTACAAAGAGCACCTCGTGCAACCATTCCATGATTGTGGGAATACCCTGGTCAAGCCAATGGTGTAATATCACTTTTTTAGCACACAGAGAAATCAAGGCTGTATGTTTGCATTGGTTACCCTTCAGAGAACCCCTGTACTCCCCCAGCACACCTGTTTCGGGTTGAAATGCATCAGAGAGGGCTGGAAGGGGATCTAACTTAGCCATGATGGCAGACCAGAGTGGGATGGTCTGGCTACTACTTCACAATATATGAAGTAAAGTACCAGGCTGTTCTCTGCAATGGGAACATGTGTAATTTGGGAGTTTCCCCATCTTATGGAGCTTGACAGGGGTATAGTATAAATCATGTATAATGTGGAACTGCAGCAAGTGATATTGATCCCATTTAATATCCTTGTACAATTGGGTCCATATTCCAGTTCAAGAATGGGTAGTAAACAAAGTAGAAGGCAGGATATAATCCCATTTGTAGCAAGGATGTCCTTCTTTATCTACCAACAAGTCACGTAGATGGCGGTAGAAGAACAAAATAATTTGAGAAGAAGGAGAGGAGGAAATGACAAAGAGGATAGAGCCAACCAGATTTTGATCCCAGGGACTTAGCCTGAAATGATGAAGAAGCATATGGGAAAGCTGAATGTATTTAAAGCAGTAAGAGGAGGGGAGACCAAATGTATACTGAGCTTCCAAAAAGGACAGCAGCTTGTGATTGTTTAAAAGGTCTCAGACAGTAATTTTCCTCTTGGCAGGCCAGAAGGTGGGGCCAAGTAACTGTCCTCCAATCTTGAAATTGGGATTGTGTAGTATAAGTTGTGAGATGTCATGTATGAGGGAGATATGGGCGGTGGTACATAGCTGGGAGTGTGCATAAAGTGTAGCCATTATGGGGGAATCTCATAGCTATTTAGGGATGTGCCTGAGAGGAGCATATAGCAGGAAGCCAAGATCAATATTGTGTGAGGTACATAATGATTTTCGTATTTGTACCCATAATGGATAGTATGTACCCGAGCTTGCTGGAGTGGGTGAAGTTAACCAGTGATGATTCACTGAGCAATTAATGGAGAGATAATAAAGAAAGAGATTGGGTAATTGAAAGCCCCCTCTTGTTTTAGTGCATTGTAATTTGGAGAGTGCTCTCTGAGGAGGCTTACCCTGCCAAATATAATTGGAAATAATTCCATGTATCAGTGTAAACCAGGCATTTGGAAGAAAATAATTATACATTTGAAGGGGGTACAGCAGTCAGGGAAGACTATTCATTTTCACAACACTTATTCTGCCCCAAAGGGAGAGGGGAAGTAAGTCCAGCAGTTTAGATCCACTTTAATATGAGTAAGAACCCCGTCCAAGTTATATTGTTTCATTTTAGTACCAGACCGAGAAAGGTAAGTACCCAGATACTTCATCTTATCCTTAATCAATCAATCAATCAATCAATCAATCAAATTCTTTATTTATCCAGGCGAACACCATTGAGCAAGCTCATTTACAAGGTGGACCTGCATTACACAAGTCAAGTAACAATGCATTTATATACAGACAAATAGACAGTAGATGCAAGAGTACAACAGTACAGGTAGGCCTGCAATAGACAGGATAAGTAAAAATACATTTGGGTTCAGGTAAAAGACAGTCGGTAAGGGTATACATAACAATAGGGTAGCAAGTCAGTAAAAATTTATACAGATACAACAACATATATGGTTTAGTATTCCTGTAATGTAAAGGCATTATAGTCCAGTGAAGAGATTAGTTGAAGTGGATGCTACAAGTGAAGAGACATACATAGTCAGTTTAAAAAGACCCAGACGTATCAAGGGGGAGACATGTGTCAGGAGAAGTGGGCAGCCAGTGGGGGGGGGGCTGGAACTGGGATAATACTAGAAGCTAAGGAATGAGATGCTGTGGGTATACAAGGAATAGGTGGGTGATGGAGGGTGAGATTTAGGGCGGTAGATAAGTAGGTGGCTCAGGGACAAGTTATGCACTGATACAAGAAGGAAGGAGGATGGGAAAAGCAGGGAAGATGTGGAAGGGTCTATAAGTAAGCTAGGATCATTGGAAGCAGTTGCAGGCTTCTGTAATGTATTTTGAGTATAAGGTCTTAAACACAGTGAGACTAATAGGATTTCTCAGTTTCAGTGATTTCTGTAGCACATTCCAGAGTGACTGTAGAACGAATCCTATGGCAAAATCTCCCAAAACGCGTTAGGGCTTTGGGCACTTTCAGAGAAATCAGTGAATAGCTTCTTAGGGCATAGGTTCCAGGCATATTGAGAGTCAGGCAATCAACAGTGTACTGTGGAAGTTTGCCAATGATAGCTCTGTATGTCCAGAGAGCTGCATTTTTATTTCATCTGTATTGTAGGGAGGTCCAACCTACAGCCACATATAAAGAGCAGTGATGGGTGGAGAAGGGGAGACCAGTGATGAAGCACAGGGCTCTGTGGTAAAGTATGTCCAATTTACAGAGGTATGAAGTAGCACATTGGCTGTATATAAAGTCGGCATAATCAATTAGGTAAAGGAACATAGACTGAACTAGCTGTCTCTTGGCCTCTGTAGTTAGTAGGCGGTTTAACCTGAAGAAGAGATCTAGTCTCTGCCTCAGTTTTTTTAACAAATCCTCCAGGTGGTCTGCAAAGGAGAGTTTGAAGTCTAGCCAGACCCCCAGGTATTTGAATTTTGGCACAAATTCCAGGGTTTCTCCTAGGAGGGTGGTGAGGGGGGTACAGCAGGGTAGGCTGCACAGTTAATAGGTGAAAATAACATCGCCTTTGTCTTTTTGCCGTTAAGTAGCAATTTTTTACTAAGGAGCTGGTATTGAAGTGTGTTGAAGTCAGCTTGCAGGTCACTACAGGCAGTTTCAGGAGTTGTACAGCTTAGGTAGATCACTGTATCACCTGTGAACAGATGAATTTTCACCTCATTGATGCCTGAGTCTATATTGTTGATGTAGATGGCAAATAGGAGTGGCCCCAGGATGGATCCCAGCGGGATGCCTCTTTTTAACAGATTTGAGGGGGAGAGTTCACCTTCGGCCTTGACCTGTTGGTGCCTATCAGAAAGGTAGTTGTGGAACCAACGCAAGGAGGTAGAATCTAGACCAGTAGCTTTTAATGAATAAAGAAGGAAGCTGTGGTCGACAGTGTCGAAGGCCTTACTTAGGTCTAGAAAAATGGTGCAGACATATTTTTTGTTCTCTAGCTCACGCTGCCAGTCATTTGTCACCTTGGCCAGGGCCGTGATTTACTATGTTCAGTTCTGAAACCAGATTGCATTGGGTTTAGCAGGTTAGTATCATCTATGAAAGATTTCAGCTGGGCATTCACGATTTTTTCCAGAAGTTTTGATAGTTCCGGGAGAAGGGAGATTGGCCTGTAGTTGTTTAGATCACAGGGGTCTCCGAATTTAAACAACAGAATAACATGTGTGGTCTTCCACAGTTTGGGGAGGGTCCCTTGAGAAAGGGACAAGTTAAATAGATGCATAATAGGTACGGCCAAGACATGATAGGCAATCTTTAGGTAGTATGGATCGAAGGTGTCAGTGCCAGCACTTTTTCTGGTGTCCAACTGGAGGAGGAGATCTTCAACCTCTTTTAGAGAGGCAGGAGAGAAGGAAAAGACTGCATCTGAGGGACTAGATTCTGAAGGTTGCGTGGTAAGTTGGGAGCATAGGTTGCGTGCAGGTGAGTTATCAAAAGCTAGCCCTGCAGTAGCAAAATGATTGTTGAAGGCTTGTAGTATCTCTTTATTGTTGTTGATGTTACATTGTCAGAAATAATTTTTGAGGGGAGAGTGTTTCCTGTGGTATTACCAGAAAGTTCTTTTATTGTGGACCAGAACTTGGTAGGGCAGTTGGAGGCAGTGTCGAGTTCAGAGTGATAGAAGTTGGACTTGGTTTCATGAATTAGCTTTGTACAGTAGTTTCTGGCTGTTCTGAAAAGATGCCAGTCTTCGGCTTTGTGGGATTTGCGTGCTAGCTTCCAGAGCTTGTCTCTTTTTAATAGTGCTGCCTTGATGTCTGCTGTAAACCAACAGCACTTTCTAGCCTTTATGTGGGTTATGACTAAGGATGCATGGGTGTTAAGAGCGCTGGATACAATTTTGTCGAAAATGGCATATGCTGTTTCTACTGATTTGGCTAAATAAAAGGTCTGACAAAGCAGGGAAGCTTTCAGGTCATTGATATATGCAAGCGGGTCAAAATTCCATTTTGATCTTTTGGTAGAGAACTTTGCTGAGGCTGTTGGTTTAGGGACTGCTCTTATACCAGCAATAAAGCAATGGTCACTAACATTGGTAGAAAAGATCCCAGCATGGGAGAAGAAATGGGGTTTGCTTCCTAGAAGTACATCTAATAGTGTACTTTTCGTAGGGTTTTTCTTATTAATACTAGTAGGTTCATTAATAACTAGAGTGAGACCATAAGAGTCACAGAAGGATTTAAGTGGAAGAGATGTGCTTGATAGCCAGTCGTAGTTAAGGTCTCCTAGTATAATTGTTTCCATTGTGTCGGTACTCACAGTAGATGATAGGTGGGACAGGAGCTGTGACCCCGAGGACGGGGGTCTATAACATCTTATGACATGGAGGGTCATTGTTGTAGATATTTCAATTTTTAAGGCCAGGCATTCAAAGGCATTAGCAATTGATGTAGTGTCGATGGTAGTGACTGTAAACTTGTCCTTAACATAGATGGCTACACCATCGCCTCTGGTTAATCTATCGGCTCTGAATAACAGATAGTTGGGGATATTGACCTCTTTGTCTGGCATGGATGGACGAAGCCAGGATTCAGATATGACAAGTACATCCAGCTCCGTGTGGATAGCCCAAGCCTGTATTGAGGTGAGTTTCTTTAAAAGGCTGCACACATTAACATGCATAAAGCTGATACCTTTATACTTCATGATTTCTGACAGTGAAGGAATTACTTGTATGGGACCAGGGTTAAGTTTAACATTACCTGAGCATAGCAAGAGGAGGAGGAGTACAACTTTCCTCAGGGCAACAAGTGGTAATTTGGAAGAACTAAACCTTCTTTGGTTAGTGGAAGTATTGGCGTAGGAATGCAAAGACCTATTCTTTTTACTGTTCAGTCCTAGTGATACACATGCTAAGACCCTAGCCGTATGATACCAGTAGATGCAGGTACTGGGCCAAGTAGGTAACATTCCTTGGGTAGGCAATGAGATGCCAGTGGCTGTCCGAGAGGGAGACTCAGCTGAAAGTGGGTACGACAACTTGGGGGCATAGCACGAGTTGTATAGGGGCTCCATGAGTAGACATTCTTGTGGTAGGGGATACAAGTTCTCTTTGGGGTAAATTCCATCTGGCGTGTACCCTAATAAGGGTAGGGTGCACAGGGCGGTAAATAGGTAGAGCCAGATTGCAAGTTCCATGGTTAAAGTCTGGGGGTCAGAAAGAGAAACAGTTGTAAGGGCTAAATCTGGGCAAGGTATCACCAGGTAAGGCTATGCTCCACAGGGTCTGAAAAGGGATTTAGGTGCCGATATCACTTGAAGGGAGCAAGGAGATGTTTCTATGGCACAGCGACTCGAGATAGTTATGAGAAGTCGTAAACCTGATCTAAAAAGTAGCACCATCTAAGGCTACACTCCACAGGGTCAGCAAAGGGATGTAGGCACTGAAACCACTTGTAGGGAGCAAGGAGAATTTACTGTGACACAGCGACTAGGGACAGTAATAAGAAGTCACAAATCTGATCTGAGACGAGTGGTAGGGGAGACTGCGGTGGGTTAGTTAGGATGGGACACTTGAATCTGAAGCGGCAGCCCAAAATTTATATGTCTGTGGGCATCCTAGGGAGGTGGGAGGATAGATTTGTAGGAAAGCCAATGGCAGGGGAGGGCAGGGCAAGGAGGTCTATATAATAATGGTCAGCAAGGGGATGGGTGGGTGGGCATAAAATTTGCGGCTTTGCCATACCTCTCTGGGTCTGGAGTCCGAGCAAGTGGTCTCAGGCAGCAGCTTCAGAAGTGCAGACCTCCCGGTGGCCGCGGTTCTTGTGGCAGATGAGCTGGGAGCCCTGGAGGGTTCTCGGCTGAAGGGGAAGAGAAAGCAAAGCCAATTAGTACCGGTCCCAGACAACTGTCGAGCTACCCAGTGACAAAACTAATTTACAAATGAAAGGGGTCGATTTCCTTGGCGCCCTGAAGTCTGGGCAGCAGTTACAAAGGCAAAGGAAAGGGCTGCTTCACTTAATCAGTCTAGCAAGAGCAGTTCGCAAGTATTACAGATTTTTTTAGACAGTTTACAGGCAGATTCTAACAAAATAGGCATACATTAGCAAGCATAAGTAAAAAAAAAAAACAGCGCCTTTTTAGCTCAGGAAACAGAGAAAAGATAAGAGGGGTGAAGGACCAATCAGAGCAAGCCTTGAGAAGGCTCCGATTGGTTTGCAGCTTTGCCGTACCTCTCTGGTTCTGGAGTCCGAGCAAGTGGTCTCAGGTGGCATCTTCGGGAGCGCCAACCACCTGGTGGCCGCGGTTCTTGCGGTGGATGAGCTGGGAGCCCTGGAGGGTTCTTGGCGGAAGTAGTAGGAGAGAATTAGCGTGGTCAGCCTTATGAAGGGGAAGAAGAGGGAGTGGTGAGGCAAAGGGCTGTTAGAAATGTAGTTGTGTGGGGCAGGACCGCACTCTAGGAGGTGTTCTGCAGCTTTAAATTTGTGTAGGGCAAGATGGCCAATGGGAGGAGGTGCACAGAAGGGGAAGTGGTTTAGGTGTATTTAAGAACTTGTGGAGGAGGGGTGGGGAGGGTGAAAAAATCACACAAAGAGACACACAAAGGAGAGAATGGGAAGATTAAGGGGTCTAGCAAGGCTAAAACAAAGCAAACAAACAGTATTTTGCTCTCTGTTTTTTTCTGCTAGAATGAGCAAATACAGGCTAGTAACAGTCCTTTAAACAAGCAAAAAATCAGCAGTAGGAATCCTGGTTTTCAGTTTAGCTGTAATTGGTATTATGTGCACACACTAGTAGCGAGGGCCAGGCAGCACAGACTACAAAATTTATGCACAGGCATGCAATTAGTCCTGGGAAAGCAGCCACGCTGGATTCCAGAGCTAGCCACTCAGGGAGTTCACCAAGATGGTGAGCAGCCAATGAGGGCATTGCAGTCAGATGGCACCAGGAATTTGGAAAAACAATCCAGGATCTTCACTGCAACAGCCTCTGAGGGCTAAAGATCTGGCTTTGGCAATTGCCTGTGCTTGGAGAGCAGTGGGCGGGTGGCAGCAGGCAGGCTCCCGGTCTTGCCACTGTAGTCGGCGGGCAGCTCAAGCTTAAAAGCAGCTACGAGGATGAGGTGCTTGCCCGAAGTGGGCAGCAAGCCAACCCATGTGAATCCCAGATGTCGGATATCTGCATATAGAGTAAGGACATTGAGAGGCATTACTTCTGTTTTGGAAAGGTTCAATTTGTAGTTAGATATCTTGCCAAATTCCTCAATAATATCAATAGTGGCTGTGAATGAAGTGGAGGGATGTGTAACATGGAGAAGTATGTTGTCCACATAGACAGATAGTTTGTACTGAGAGGGGCCGATAGTAATCCCTGAAATCAATGGAAAGGCATCAATACGCGGGATGAGAGGGTCAAGATACAAACTGAATAAAAAGGGAGATAGAGGACAACCTTGCCTGGTGCCCTGTTGAAGGGTGATGGGATGTGAGAGTACTCCATTACAGAGTATACGGGCCCTGGGGTGCGAGTGTAGTACTTTGGTCCAGTGGACAAACTGAGGAGGAAATCTGTATTTGGGCAATAAGTAAAAAAGGAAGTCCCACGAGACCCTGTTGAAGGCCTTCTCTGCATCCAGGGACGTCAGCACAGTATGGGTGTCAGAGTCCCTGGACTCAGAAATCAGGTGAGCTAGTTTGCGAAGATGGTCCGCAGAGAGTCTACCTGTTACAAAGCCAACCTGTTCTGGACATATAAGGTCATACCACGCATTATTGACTCAGTTGACCAGGACTTTGGCAAGAATTTTAAGGTCTGCATTAATCAGAGAGGTGGGTCGGTAGTTTGAAACAAGGAGGGGGTCTTTGCCCGGTTTAGGAAGAACTACAATCATAGCTTCAGTTAGGGAAAGATCCAATAAGCCGTGTTTTTATATGTAATTATATATGTCAAGTAGAAGGGGCATTAATTGGGCTTTAAAAGTTTTGTAAAAGTCAGCGGAGTAGCCATCAGGGCCTGGTACTTTGTCTGATGATAATGCATCTATGGCAAGTGTGATTTCTGCAATTGTAAGGGGAGTCTGCAAATAAGAAATCTGATGGCACTCTAAATGTGGGAGCTGAACACCCTGCACAAATTGATCCAGAAGGTCATGATCAAAAGTACTGGAAGGCAGGGAATATAACTTTTGATACTACTACTAGAAACAAGATACTATATCTCGAGGGGAAGTAATTATACTTCCATCAGTTGCACGAAGGGAGGACACAATTCTGTTTATAGCTTGAGCCCAGAGATGTAGTGCTAATAATTAACCTGCTTTGTCACCTGGTCAAAATAATGTACCTTGGATCTTAGTATAAGAGGTTCAGCTCTATCATTTAAAAGGTTATTGTAGCAAGAACGGAGACTCTCCAACTGGTTAAGCTCATCAGGAGTGGGTTGGGAAGAGAAAGAGAGAGAGAGAGAGAGAGACAATTCCAACTGCCTAATTTGTTGAAGAAGATTGGCTGTAGCCTGTGTGGCAATTTTCTTTCAAATAGAGGCCAGTCAAATTATTTTCCCACATGTGGTACACTTCAGTGTTCCCCATAGAAGGTCCAGTTTGGCCACTGAGAGATAATTATTAGTTAAAAAAGTGGAGATAAAGGTGTGGAGGTGAGAGACAAAACTCTCAGACTTTAATAACTGTGAGCTGACTCTCCAGACCTTATCTCTACTAGTAGAGGGGCCTAGTTGCCATTGCAAGAATACTGGATGATGATCTGAAATAACCTTAGAAAGAAAGTTACAGGATAACACAGCAGAAAGGTGTCCAATTCCCAGCAAGAAAAAATCTATTCTAGAGAAGGAGTTATGAGGGATCAAATGGAAGGAATATTCTCTATTGGAGGGGAAGAGCGCCCTCCAGGGATCAATAAGTCCTATGGAATCCATTAGCTCTCTAAGAGCAATTTGGGCTGGTGATAAAGAGCGAGATCCTGGTCTGGATCTGTCCAGGGAATTGCAGTACACTAAGTTTCAATCCCCTCCTATCTGGGCGGGTAAAGTGGACCAAGGAGCTAACTGCATCATAAGGGACATTAAGAATTGGGGGTCCTCAGTGGTTGGACCACAGACTGAGCCCAACATGATTTCAGAGTGGCCAAGTAAAGCCTATATGACAATGTATCTCCCATGTGGATCCACAACCAGGTCCAGGGAGTCTGAAAGGAACTTTACAGGCTATAAGTATGGCAACCCCTCCTCTGTGTGAGTCTGGCCCTGTACCCTGCGCTTGCCCTACCCAGGATCTCTGAAACTGGTGTACCTGAGAGGAGGGTGGATGCGTTTCCTGAAGAAAAGTGATATCTATACTTAATTTGTGTAAATGCAATAGAATTTTGGCTCTCTTGGTGGGAGATTGGGCACCCATTACATTACAGGAACAGACTTTCAGAGTTATAGCCGTAAGAGAAATATTAAAATAGAGTACTGCTCTGAACATATATTAACCCCTAGATATTGACCTAAATTCCTAGCAGGACCATAAGTAGCAACATTAGTGGTGCAGACCCTTCCCCAACCCACCCAACAGTTTGTAACCCCCAAATTTTAATTGAGGTTTGCAAAAGCCAGTATAATCTAGTGAGGAGAAAAAATATACCCCATAACTTAGATACAGCCCCACCTCAAACCTTTCCAAACAAACTATCCATACAACAACCCCCACTACAGAGCCCAAAACACTGTAGCAGAAAAAAGCTAAACGCTCAACACTAAAGCACTTTATGTCCCACCCCACACACAACATTATCCCAACATCCAATTTGTAATTGGAAAAAAAGTAAAGACATCCTTAAAATATTTAGCGAACATAACCCCCCAACCTTTATCAACCCCCCAATGTACCCACGCCCATAACAATGTAAACAGATCCCCCAGAAACAAGCCCCAGCATTTAGTAAAAGTGGCCATATGAGTCCGTGGGACTATCCAAACCCCTATAATAATATGTGGCAATATCCAATTAGAACCCAGGATACATGAAACTGCTGTAAACCCCCCCAAGTCTTCTGATATGTGATCCACTGCCAAGAAAGCAGAGTTAAACACTTAATTCCCACCGCCCCACACCTCAATGGAATAACCTTTTCTTATTACTGTATCCAACACTTATTAAACATTTGAAGAAAAATTAAAAACAAAACAGTATGGAAATAAAGTCCCAGCTTTAAGATCTTATAACCTGCTGATGATGTCAGTCCTTTGAAGGAAAAAAGTAAAATGAAGGGAGGAGGAAAAAGAAACAAAAAAGAAAATGAGTGATGTCACCTGGATGGAAACCTGTAACTAAGGAATAGTCCATAAAAGAGAGTGTCGCCAATACAGCCTTTATGCACTTCCATGCTGTGTCCTGAAGAGTGTAGATTAATCCATGACCATAGGCAGACCATGGATAAATCATGCAAGATGCAAGGATTGCGTTCCATTTGGTGGACAGACTGAGGATGAGTCCAGTAAAAACAGGTGAAAGAAGGAGAAAATCTGTAGGTGAAGATGCCACAGTTCAAATCAAGATTGCAAGGGAGAAGATATTAGCCAGTCACATCCATAGTGGTATTAATAGTGCGCACATTCGTGCTGCAGAAACAAGCTGGAGGTGGCGCTTTAGTGGCAGAAATCAACACACACTGAACAGCTCAGGGAACAGGGCCTCTAGTGCTGGAGAGGCCTGTTCAGCAGATTTGTAGTTGTGCCAGGAACCTTGGTGAAGGACTGAGAGGTGAGAGGGGTAAATAACTTTAAATCTAATACCTGCCGCTATTAATTTTGTAACTATTGGGTGGTATGCTGCTTGCCTCTGCCTTGTGGTGACTGGAAGATCTTGAGCAAAGTGTAATTTCTGGCCTTCCCATAATACCTCCTCAAGATCTCTTACTTTCGCCAAAACATGAGTTTTATCTAGAAAGTTTAGAAACTTAAGAATTAATGGCCTGGGGGGAAGATCAGCCACTGGTCTGGGTCTCAATGAATGGTGGGCCCTCTCTATAATGTAAGTGATGTTGTTTGGGGAGGGTCCAGCAATCTTGGTAAACAGTTTCTGGAGAAATAATAATGGTGTGGCACCTTCTGCCTCCTCTGGAAGGCCGAAGATGACAATGTTGTTCAGGCAACTTTGGCCTTCCAGATCTTCAAGCTTGGAATCCATTTTGGCTAATTTTTGCCTGAGTGACTAGCTCCGGATCAACCTTCTCTCACCACCCTTCCAGCGAGAAAAATGTGGGCTGCAACATTTGTAACGGCTCTTGTGGCTTCATTCAGTTCTCCCTGTAGAGTTTTTAATTCTTTTGTGAGGTCCTGCAAAGCCGCTTTAAACGGTTGTAACTCCTCTAGAAACTTTTGCTCCGACAGAGGTGTATGTTGAGTGGTAGCAGTTGCTGATTTGTTGGGAGTAGTTTGCTGGCCTATGGTCCAGTTTGGGAGTTTTTCGGGAGTGTGTGGTGGTGTGTGATGCGGTGGGGCCTGACGCATCTCTGCCTTCATCTCTGCTGCTGTTTAACATAAGGCGAGATTTTCCCTCACCTCAGGTCTTTTTTCTGGTGATGCCTTCCTAAGCAGAGTTTAAACGAAGTTTAGCTGGTTTTGAGGCTAAAATTGTATTTTTGAAAACAAAAATGAGTGGGTAGAGCGGCAGCCCACCTGCGGAGTTGCTATTCAGGCGAGATCATCACGTGACTCCGGGTTCTCTCCCTTTAACCCACAGCATGCAGACAAGATACAAGTATTGCAACCTTTGTCGCTATCCTCCCTCCTCCTGCTCATGCAACTTGCACTCTCAAGCAGCCACAGCATCCTGTGGAGGAAAAGGTTAATGTAAATGACTTCACCATCTCCTTGGCCTACTGTCACTATGGCCAACATGAAAGAGGCAATGGCAGAACCCCCATCAGACCATGAAATAATTGTCAGTACTTCCAGCCACTCATTGCCCAGTTGCGAGGAGCCCATGCTTGCTCCCATACCTGGGTCAGCTGCATGGCAGCAGATAATACTGCCACTGTCCTATCAGGCAGCCACCATTCCATGCCACTTAAGCTTTTCATTAAAAACATTTTCGGGTATTTCCATTTTAAAGGTACAAATTTACTACTGTTTTGTTAAGTTGTGTGATTTCGGCTAATCTGCAGTCACTTTACCTTTTATTCTGCATACAGTGGTTTCTCATGCACTTACCATGCTGTTGAAAATTTGTTGCCAAAGTACTGAAAAAGGAGTTTGCTAGTCTGTGCTGGCTATGTGCCTTCTTCCTGAAAAAACTATATCAGGTCATACTATTTATTGCATATGTGTGTGTGTGTGGGGGGGTGGCTCTGCAGAAGTACCCATGTGCACCCATTGTTATCATAATTTGATGGTGCTTCATATTAATTTATTAGGGGCTTTGTTTGGATATGGTTTCATCTTGTGTTGCAGTACAAGTATTTATTTATTTATTTTTTGTTAACCGGAAATGAGCACTAGACAATTTTTTGTCTATTTTCAGCCTCATCTCTGGGGATACAGATGAATGCCAACTGAAATTGAACCAGATTTTAAGCTGTTAGTGGTATTTTTAGTGAAATAGTGAAAAATATGTTTGTGCATTTTTTTTTCTCATTGTATATGTTACCTATTCTGGTGTGTGTGTGTGTGTGTGTGTGTGTGTGTGTGTGTGTGTGTATGTGTGTGTGTGTGTGAGAGGGTGGTCCTTACTGTCTGCTCCTGTACTGTCACCTGTGTGACCACATGTGGATGTTCATGGACAGGGTTTGAAACTGGCACCGGCACCAGTAGCCAAATGCTGTTAGATATTGTTTTGGGATAGACAAAAATTGTTTAAGTAGCCCTTAGGGCTTACACTAGAACAGGTAATATTTTAATAAGTACATCAGCTGGGCCAGTAGAAAAGTTTGTTGGGCTAGTAGATTGTCCAAGTCACTATCCTGCTGGTTAGTGGTTGCAAAACTTAATTTGACCCCTGCATGGATCAGCCTAAGATGGGATTTTTCTTTTTTTTCCCCCCTAGCTGGCAGGTCTCTGCCCACTGGTCCCCAGACACATTGCCCCACCCCACCACCACCGCTTGATGGGAGACAGCCATAATCAGTATGGTGAACCCCCCTCTGGGAATCATGACAGGCTGTGGAGAGAGTATACATATGTATACAGAATACAATGTACTCCAATTCCCTGTCATGCTGGCTGGGCTGTTCATTTATATGCCATCACCTTGGTGACCATATGTGATGGTGCTGGGATCAGCAAGACAAGATGACAATTTATTGTTACCTGTTGTAAGCTGGATGCGTCAGGTATACACAGTGATGTTATGTGGTTGTTGGTTTTTGTTCCTGTTAACTTTTTTTTATTGTCCCTTACCAGATGGCCCCACATATGCCAAACACCACAGTCCTGATACCCTGACATACAATGGCACCTACCTGCCAGTTAGTCTTCTCCAAGGTTCCCCACTGCCATCGAGGTAGTCATGTTTGCCCAAACCCCATTGGATACAACTAAACAGAAGCTTTTGGAATTAGGGTGAGACTGTAGTAAATTATGGTGAGATTGTAGTAAAAAAAAAATTATGAAAAAAACATTTCATAAGGACATGACAGATGCACGTCACTTTTGTTGCTTCACATATTGTTATATACTCTTTGTGGTTGTTGGTTTTGCTTCTGTGTGTACTTTAACAGCATGCTAACTTCTTTTCCATTATCTCTTTTTGTTTATATTTGGGCCTTTGTAATCATTGTACTATCATGGACACAGCACTAGAATGTTTATGCTGCCATGAGGTGAATGCTATATTGGCCAAATTTAATGAAGAGCAGTATTCCTATATGACACAAATGGAGTGCTTTTGAGGCAAACACAATACATTTCTTTGTGCACTACTATGTTACACTGGGATATATACAGGTATGCATATATGTGTATAAGTATTAGCCAGTGTGTGTGTATCACAACAATTAGAAAGTGCAGTTAGGTGGCTCAGTGGTTAATGCAAAAATTACTACTTTACACATTTCTCACTGTCCACAATACCATTATTTTGCAGCTGTGTTGGCTCTTGCCAGAGTTTGTTTTTGTGTGTGGCAGTATTCACATCCCCCCAAGTTGTTGCAATTCCTTCTGCCTCCTGAAGCAGCATGTGTGTGTGTGTGTGTGTGTGTGTGTGTGTGTGTGTGATCCTGAGCTGTGCTGTTGCAGTATGATCTGGGCACTGGGCAGCAAGTGTGTGCCAGTTGGCATTGAATTAGTGCCTGGTCACTGGTAGTCCTTGGTAGAACCCTTTAAAACCTAAAATCTAAAGTAAAGTAAATTTTATTTCTTTTGGCAGTCTTCACATCCCCCCAAGTTTTTACAAAATGTTTCCTACTCCTGAGTCCTGAAGCAGCCTGTGTGTGTCATTTTGAGCTGTGGTCTTGTTGTGTGATCCGGGCAGTGGGTAGAAAGCTGGCGAGAGTTGGTGCCTGGCCACTGGTAGTCCTTGGTGGCATTCCATAAAAAACTTTAAACAAAATACAATAAAAAAGCCTTCATTCAAGTGTCTGAATCTTATAGCAAGAATTGAGAAATGGAGCAACAGAGAGGGCAAGGTGATGCTGGCATGGGATCATCCAGTCACATTAAAGAAACACCAAAGCAGGATGGCCTTGGTCATAGATCATCTGCCTTGGAAGTGACAGTAGTCAAACAGTCTGTAAAGTATTACACATTATAGGAATCATTCTCAGTGGCACTGCAAGGGTTGCAACATGAGCAATTATAGAAAAAAGGAAAAAGAAAGGAGTGCATCATGTAGTGGCACAGGCAGTTCAGGAGGAGCAAAGTGATTGGGGGGTAGAGATACAGATCATGATCATATACCCAATAAGACAGATAGCAGCAGTTCTGGGGAGGAGGGTGTGGAACAGGTGGGAGTTGGACTTGGGGCAGGTGTATGTAAGAGATCAAAAAAGACCAAAAGTGGTGATAAAAAAAGAAATAGACCACAAAATAACATGAGGAAACACAAAAAGCATCGGAAAAGACAGTAGATAAAGATACAGGTGAGACTAGTGACCCATGACACACTGACTCTGAAGAACTGGTTGAGGAAGAGGAGGAGGGTATGTGGAAGCAGGCCACATAAGCCCACCCATTAGGCAATAGTAGAGAGTGCCAGGAGGAAAGAAAAAAATAGTGACGTTGCTGGTGTATGATTTATGTTGCATGGACAAAGAATCACAGACACATGTATTGTGTCTTTTATGTAAAGACAAGCTGAGTCAGAGTGAGGAGGGAACAAGGCTGGGAGCATCTACCATGAAAAGGTATTTGCTGAAGGCCCACAGATCTCAGTAAGAGAAGGTATGCAAACACACAATGTCAGCAGCACCACCAGGCAGTGAAGCTGATGATAATAAAGATGATGGATGGGGGAGGAGAATGTTAGGGGCCAAGGTGGAGAGGAAGAGGAAGGAAGTCATTCAAGTGGTTGCCGATGCACACCTCCAACATCTTCCATTCATCAGTTCTTTAGCCCATTGATTGTTACACCTCCAAGGGGCTACAAATTCCCAGTCACTTCCACCCCCAGGGGTGGCAAGAATAGTTCAAGTTTTCAAGTTCAAATTCAAGTTTATTGCAGGAAAGACTCCGTTGAGCAAGCTCATTCACAAGGAGGTCCTGAGTCATAGAATAGAATAGAAGCCAACAGTCACATTCAGAGAAAAAAAGCACTCAACTCTCACTGGTTGAGTCCCTGGAAATGGGCCAGAAATATGAAGCCGATAGACCAGAGGTGAAAAATTTAACAAGAGTAATTGTGGAAATGCTAGCCACTGACTTGCTGCCATTCTCCTTTGTGAGCACAGCAGGTTTTCTATCTCTAATGCAAGTTACAGTGCCAAGGTATCATGTGCCCTGCTGTACCTATGTTTCCACAGTGTCTCTTCCTGACTTGTATCAGGGTGTCTACAAGACTGTGTTGCATGCCCTGAATGCATCATTTGTTCATGCAGTTCACATTACCACTGACATGTGGACCAGTGGTCAGAGTACTGACTGTATGGAAGTGACTGCCCATTGGGTCAGTTTCCCCTCTTCGTTCACCTCCTCCTCCACTTCCTGCTCCTCTGGATTAAGTGCATGCAGCAGCAGTAGCCTTAGCTGCAAGTCTCTGGGGCCCCTCAACCTTCACAAGCAAGCTGCTTTGTGTATTGCTGGCTTTGACAATGACCATCATGCAGAAAACTTGTTACACTTCCTTCAGCAGAAGTCTGATGAATGACTGACACCACATTCATTAACATAAGGTTTTTTCAGATAATGCAAAGAACTTTGTAAAGGCACTTGGTGATGGAGATTATACATGTTCTATGTTTTGCTGACTGTATAAATCTGGTAGTTCAGGGATTCCTAGATGAGGAAGGCAGCACTGTGAAGAAGTGTGTGGGTTTGTGGGTTTTATTTCACCAGCGACGTTCCGGTGAAGGCACCAAATTCGTCTCTGTGAACCAATTTGTGAATTTTCCCCATCAGCTCGTAACTTCACCTATATAACTTTGCTGGTGACCTCTTGGTTACTTCACCATGAAGACAGTTGGGCAAAGTCTGTTCAAAATGAGGCTACTACCTGGTGGTAAGCAAGTTCTTGGGGTCACATGGAAATAACTCCTGCAGATCACGTGCTACTGTTCTATGTACTGATTCATACTTAGTTTCACTTTGAAGTCTGAGCTTGTGAGTGGAAGGGGGCAGATCTGCTCTTTTGATACTAAACCTAGCCCGCCAAAAAATCAGCTTTCTTTCACTTGTTCTACATCTTATTTTTACTGTACAGTCTGATAGTCTTTGTTCAGTTGTTCTTTAGCTGTTATTTTCTTTATATTGAACACTTTTATTTGTGTCATTTTTCATCTCTTTTAATGTGTTTTTCTTACTCTTTTTACTCTCTGTGTTTTTTGGGGGTTTAAAACGAGTGGGAGTTGTCAGGAGGAGAGAGAGGGGTGAAGGCAGCAGATGGGAGATGTGCTTTTTGTATCAAGAGAATTTGGTGACGATAGCAGTAGGAGGAAATAGCAGCACCCCCCCACAGCACATCACCCCCAGCAACGAGATGAGGCAAGAGCACCACCACCACTAATAGCTAAGGAAGCTCCAGCCCAGCCAGCTATTGCACCACCACCATCACCTGTGCACCATGAGGAGGAAGAGATGCAGCCAGTACTATCTTGCTACTCCCCTGGTTGGTAGCAGCCCAAGTCCCCTGTGTGGGACACTTTTGATATTGACCCCACCAACAACAGTGTGGTCACCTGCGAACTATACCACACTGTTGTTCAGTGTGAGAAATGGGACAGCAATTTGGGGAACGGTGGGTAGCACACACATCTTAGAGGGAGGCACCGCAAAGAGTGGGAGGAACATCTGCAAAAGAAAGTTGGTGAGAGGGGTGGAGGTGATGCCACCCCTACTGGTTCTTCTCTGTCAGGCAAGGGCAAGAGAAAGAAACATGGTGTGCAGGTGCGAGAGGGGGAGATGGAGGGGACTGGGAGAGGGACCTGCAGTTGGACTCAGGTGCTACATAAGGTGGCACCTGAGAGACCAATCTCAGATCCTCCTTTCTCATCCACCTGTGTGGAAGCAGAACAGCTCTGCAGGGAGGTAGGGGAGCTCTCCCAGGAAGTTGTAGGGATGAAGGGGCTGTCGAAGGTGGTGCTGTGAAATTAGCAAATCATTCTGGAGGGTTTGGCTGAACTGAGAAGTGGTGGTGCACCCTCTGTCTGCAGGCCATAGCCCTCTAACCTCAATATTTTTTCTTTTATCTTTCTCTTTAACCCTCTGTTATACCCTAAAAATAAAAAAAAATTAAAAAAAATTAAAAAGAAAAAAAATTGTTCATCTTTCCTTATTTCTGCCTGTCTGTCTGTACTTCTTTATTTCTGCTACTGCTGCATTGTTAAACCCTAAAAATGAAAAAAACTAAATTTAAAAACATACAAAGAAAAAAATTGTTAATCCATCTTTATTTCTCTCTGTTTGGATGTCTTGATTTCTGCTACCACTTTGTTCTATCCATTGAAATTCTTCCATTCTCATCCATTCAAAAGAAAAAATCTGATGTCAACTCTGTTGTTGTCTTTCTTGTGCAACTGCATAGTCCCTATGCTAACACTAAAATTGTTCTGAACTACTGCTACTACATGGTGCTGCACTGTGTGTCTCACTCTCCCCCAACCCCAGGCTGCCCTTCCTGTAGTTCACTGCACAACAGTAGTGCAAATGTTCCAGAAAAAACAAAGTAGGCTGAATTTTGGTATAAGCACTTTAGTAGACACAACTGACAAGCACAATATATAAATGTATCACTTCTGGAAATACTCTTCAAAACCAAGAATCAGTAATGCTAACAATAAACTACTACTGCTGCTACCACTGCTACTATGCTGTTTAAGTCATCTTCTCAGACAGTCTGTGTTGTCAAGCACTTTAGTACACACAATTGCCAAGTGCACTATATAAATTTCTCAATTCCAGAAATTCTCCCCCAAACCAGAAATCAGTAATGCTGGTGATAAACTGCTGCTTCTGCTACTGTGCTGTTAAGGCACCCTCTCAGACAGCTTGTGTTGTCAAGCACTTTAGTACACACAACTGCCAAGCACAATACATAAAATTTGTTTTACTTCTGGAAATTCTCCCCCAAACCAGAAATCAGTAATGCTGGTAACAAACTGCTGCTGCTACCACTGCTACTATGCTTTTTAAGTCACCCTCTTGGACAGCCTGTGTTGTCAAGCATTTTAGTACACACAACTGCCAAGCACAATATATAAATTTCTCACTTCTGAAAATGTTTCTCCCAAATCAGAAATCAGTAATGCTGGTAATAAACTGCTTCTGCTGCCAGTGCTAATATGCTTTTTAAGTCAATCTCTTGGACAGTCTTTGTTGTCAAGCTCTTTAGTACCCACAACTGCTAAACACAATATATCAATTTTTCACTTCTGGAAATTCTCTAAAAGCTAAATAATGAAAAGGAGCTCCTGAAGGAATTGGATCAGTTCACTGTACTCCTCTGGAGGATCTGTTTGAATCTGTTTATTGGCCCCTTCCACATTTACAGCTCCATTTATGCCAAAATGATATACAAACTGGGAAGACATTAACAGACCATTCCAGTATTTTGCATGGAAAAGATGCAGTCTGTTGTTCTTTTTACTCAATAGCTTGGTGATCTACCAGCATGGTAAGTATTTTATTGTATTTCTTTTTTTTTTTTGACTGGGGGTTGTAACCACTTTATTTCTAACCATTTTTTCTTACTGTTTTTCTGTTTTGGGGCATTTGCACTAGGGTGATGAAATCAAATTGCTGCACAGGCCCAGCCTGTATCTTTTTTGGGAATTTAACATTTTTCCCAACCACAGAAGGTAAGTATATTTTTTTGGGGGGGAGGTAATTCTGAAATGTTTTGTAGATGTCAGACTGTTTTCTGTTACTGTTGATCTAATTTCAGGTAATATTCAGCAGATGTCTTTCGTAATTTTGTCCAGGCAGAGAAAATGGTGACAGCTTGACTGCTGGAGCAGGCAACAGCAGCACAGGGGACCTGCGAAGACAAGAAAGGATTATTTAGACTGTACTCCAGTACTCACTGTGGTGGTGGCCACACAGTATAGCCGTTGCTGACTCCCTGTCTTACTATACCTGTCACCTATGAAGAAAGAGAAATCATTTTGCCTCACTCTGCCACTGTGGCAGCTGCACAGTATAGCCATTGTTGAATCCCCATCTTACTATACCTGTCACCTATGAAGAAAAAAGAGAAATTATTTTGCCTCACTTGGCCACTGTGGTGGCCGAACAATATAACCATTGTCAACTCCCCATCTTACTATACCTGTCACCTGTGAAGAAAAAAGAGAAATTATTTTGTCTCACCAGGTCACTGTTGTGGCTGCACAGTATAGCCATTGTTGATGGCCTGTCTTACTAAACCTGTCACCTGTGAATAAAAATGAGAAGTTATTTAGCCTCCCTTTGGTCCTTGTAGCTCACTGTGTACCTGTCAAAAAAGGAGAACAAAAAATTAAAAGAAAGAAAAAAATAAATCACAATGATAATTACTGTTACATTAGTGCTGCTGGCCATACTGTTTACTGGCTGGTGCGTGCCACTGAGATGGTGTAGGAAGACATCACGTAACTCCATTCTGTTTTTTGAGGTCTGTCTAGCTTTGTGACTGCCTTTGCTAGTCATCCCTGTGAATGGTGAAACCTGAAGAGAGACAAAAAGAAAGAAAGAAAAACATTTTAAAGTCCTTCTTAGTAAGGTGGAAGGCCTTTCATCCTTTGCAAGGCTGAGGACTGGAGTCATCCACCATCAGTGAGGTTAAGGACTGTGAACAACAGTGAAAGTGACTTACCATCACAGCAGACAAAGATAGCCATGCTGGAGCTGAGGTCTAGTTGTCTTGATGAGCTGGCTGGCTGGAGGGTTGGCTTGAGTATCCTGTCATACAGTTCTATTGGACTGCTGCAATAGAGTTGTAATGGTACCATCCCCAGTATTGAGTCCGGATTCTCTGCAAAGTGTTTTTAGCTGCAGCACACAATGTGGATTGTCGGCTCCAAATACAGTAGATATGATCTTAGAGCAGACATAGTATTCATTAATATGAGTTTTTAAGTCAGGAGGGTTTGTAACTTGTACCATAGGATCAAGCCAAACAGTACTTCCTAGAGTCAGAACAAATTTTGCATCAGTGTGGAGGCAGTGGCCCATGCTGTGTGTGGCTGTGTAGGACCCATGCAGGCCAGAGAAGGAGGAGGAGGCAGTGCTGTGTCTTGCTAGCTGGAGCAGTATTGTCTCTAGACATCATGTTCAGGTGGTATAGGCAGGTAATTGATTAGGTCAAGGAAACAGCAGCACAACAGTTGGGGATAGGAACAATTAAATGACTGAAAATAACAGAATTGTGAACCATAAAGTAAAAGATTATACTGATGAGGAGAAAGGAGGGAAACAACGCATCTTTTTTATGCTTCAACCTCATTGAGGAAGCAGCCCTCACAGTCTTCCAGACTGGAGTTGTCACCTGTTGGGAATTCTCTCTCCATTACTGCTTCATCCACCTTGGTGGTGGAAGAGAATTTGCTAATGCCAACACTTGCTCTTCATCTTCACCACCACCACCACCACCACCTTCATGTGGTAGGAACATGGACATGATTGTCTTATGCAGAATGTGTCCCTCATTGATTTTAATAAATGTTAGCAAGTAAACATTTTTTGGTGACAGATTGGTGCACCTGTCCTGCACAATGGCCCCAGCTGAACTGAACACATGCTCCACACTGACACTTGAGGGTGGGGAGCTGAGATATTTCATTGCAACCAAGGTCAGTGCTAGCCACTCAGTGACCTTGCAGCTCCAGTATAGCAAGGGCTCGTTAGTGATGGTAAGGTGCCTTGTGTCTGCTAAATATGCATCTACCATGTGTTGCACTGCCCGCAGTCCTGCTGCCTCATTAGCCTCCTCCTCCTTTTCTTCCATGTCTTCAACTCCCATCTGATCTAACACATCCCAGATGGGATTTGGCATTTTTTCTTTTAACTTACATGTTTTCTCAGCCCGCTTTCCATGTGAGGTGATGATAGCAACATCAAATCTCTGTGGAGTTTCATGTTGTGCCTTAGATAAATGTGTCTTTAGCATCTGTGCCTCATGTTCCCTTCTGATTTGAAGATCGGTCAATGTTTGGACCTGCTGATGCCCACCTTCAATTATTGATACCAGCCCACATTTATAGCGTGGGTCCAGGATGATAGCAATCCCGAAATCTTCAGACTGCAGAATGCTGGAAATTGTGTATTGCAGTCTAAGATGTGAAACATGTGTTCCACTAAGACACAACTTCCACTATCACCACCTGCCTCCAGCACTTGCTGCACATTCACCAGCATCTGCTTTGGCACACTTAGTGGAATGGACTAACTGATACAGGCAGTGTCCCAACTCTCTGCCTGTGCTGCATGTTTGAATGGACTGAGAATCATGATCAGACCATCCATTTGGTGCCACTGCACTGTTGTCAGAGGCATAGATACTCTAGCACTGTCAGGGCTTGTATGTAGCATCAGATATTCAGATATGGCTTTATACTGCTCGTACGACTACTCAATCATGTATAGTGTCAAGATCCATCTGGTAACAACATCCAGCTTTGTACAGCGCTGAAGCAGTTTGTTTTGTATCTACATATGATGGAGCTGGTCATGTGCTTTTCCGGAATGGGCCAAGTGGACACAGATGCGATGGGCCACAGTCAACATGGCCTTGATATCAGGAAGGGTTAGAAACTCCTGTGCAATGAGATTAAGACAGTGTGCCAAGCATAGCACAATGAGAACCCCCCCCATCACTGATGTATTTCACAACTTTCAAGCCATTATCACTTGCAAGGAAACCTGCTTTCGGTGAATGGGAGTGAAGCCACTCATCAGTCTTGGTAAGGAGCACTTCCAGCATGTTCTCACCTGTGTGTGATACAAATGAGCTTACTGCAATTTTTTCCCACACAGTCAGACACTATCCCCAGGTACCAGGTATCTGTACCCAATGCACTGTAATGCACAAGTAAGAGCTACCAGCCGTTTGGCCACTGGTCCACATATCCATGCTCAGATGTATGTATGCTGATACTGAATGCTTCAGGGCATAGGTTATCATCTGTGACACTGTGCCATAGAGTTCAGGAACAGAACATTTAGAAAAGCATGTTTGTGATGGAATCTGCCTTTTGGGACAGGCATGGTCCATCAACCTTGGAAATCCAGCATTCTCAACAAAAGAGAATGGCAATATATCAATTGGCAGCATTTCAGGAGTTGCTGCATTTAGCTTGCATGCAGTAGCATGATTGGGAATGAATTTGGAGTGACACACAAACATACTATGCACCGTATGCTGGACCTTTCATGGGGTTGGGCTACCAAACAGCTGGACTCATCATGGAGGCATTGTTGGTGGGGTGGTATTTGACTTCTGGGGATTTATATGTGCTGCTACTGCTCGAATGACACCAATGATTTGGGGGGTTTTCTGCATTGGCATTACTGTGCTTTTCCGACTCTGGGTGGTACTACGCAACACACCACCGCTACTATGCCCACTACTAGGCAGACCCACATAATTCTCCTCCTCCTCTCTGTAGTCCTCCTCACTTGCCCCTCCACCCACCTGGTCTATTGCCCTGTCATAATGGCTAAATGATAAAGCATGGCAAGTCACTTTCTGACACAGTGGTGCCTGAGATGCCAGCAAACAAAATGGTGCAGGATTGTCTGGATGAGAACATGCAGAAGAAGACAAGACTCTATTGTTCTGGTCCTAAAAGAGAAGATCATCTGGCCCTCTTTGGCCCTGCACACATTGGGGAACTTAAAATGGTTTAAGTGCCTTAAAACGTTTTAAATCCCCCTAGCACTGTTTGCAGACAGACTACAAGCCCCTTAAAATGTTTTAACAAAAGTGTTTTTAAACCCTGCTAGATACATAGTCTTAAAACCATTTTTAAAAATGTTTTAGAGCTAGCATGGTTTTACTCACAGGTTTGGACAGGAGTAAAAACATTTTAAGCTGTAATGGTTTAACTAAAATAGTTCTAGCTGCAGTGTGTACAGGCAAGCACAGTTCTGTGTGTTTGACTTAACATAAAATAGTTACAAGGAGAACAGGTTTAACACTAGTGGACACACTAAACCGTTATCAGAAATGGTTATTGAGTGGTGTGGATGCACTGAAATGGTTTTGCTAAACTGGTTTGAGGCAGTATAGTGCAGTGGTTTAAGGCTCTGAGCTGCAAATCTGGTGACATCCAGCAGACCGGACCTGGGTTTGAATCCCACAGCTTCCACTTACATACTGTGTGACCCTGAGCAAGTCACTTAACATCCCTGTGCTCCCAGGTCACACCTATAAAAAAGTTTTCAGCTTAGTATGCTACTCATGGCTAAACAACTAAAAAAAAAAAAAGAAATGGTTTTCAAAAACAGTTCTGTGGTGTGTCCAGGTCCTTAGACACAAGTAGCTGTTGATCACCTCAGTTGCTCGCCTGCAGGTAAATACTCAGACAGGATTTTCAGTGCTGAAGGCATATTACCACCAACAGAAGACCATTCCTTTTTGACCTAAAATGTAGAGATGTTCACTTTATTAAAAATGAACCTGCCCTTTTTGCCACAGGTTATGGATGATGAAGTTCCTTTCCCTTCCATCTGGGCTAAAGACAGAGGATGATGATGTGGATGGGGAAGGCTTTTCTGTCCATCAGTTTTTTGGGGGAACTGGTAGCCTACGCACACACTGTGGGAAGCTACACTGCTGCCTTTACGTTATCTTCTTCAGATTAATATTTTGCAAATTTATTGCAGGCCCACACAGAATGAATAATTTTTGGGGCAATATTGTACAGGAAACCAATGTGTACAACACTTATCCATGGCACAATGGGAAACCTTGCCCATGTGTGGCACTGCCCAATGGGCATAATATTTTTGGAACCAGTAGCCCACACTGTGGGATGCCACACTGTTATCTTCACTTATTCTTCCTCAGAATAATATTTTGTGAATTTCGGGCAGGCCTACACAGGCCAAATAAATAATTTTGGGTGAAATGTTGCCCATGAGACCAGTGTGTACAACACTATGTATGGCATAATGGAAAGCCTTGTCCATGAGTGGCAGTGTCCCACAATGGGCACACAATGTTTGAAACCAGTAGCTCACAGTGTGGGATGCTGCACTGTTGTCTTTACTCAGGCTTCTTCAAGTTAATGCTTTTGTGAATTTTTGGCAGGCCTACACAGGCTGAATAAATAAGTATGGAGAGATGTTGCCCAGGAACCCAGTGTGGCCATGGTTAACAGGAAGTCTTGTCCATGTTTGGCACTGTTCAAAGGGACACCGTTTTTGGAACCTGTATCCTATGCATACAGAGGACTTACAGACCCTTTTATTTTGAGCATTGTTAGCCATGTAATTTTGTTTGCTAGCATTGTCCACGTTTGACACTGACTGAGTGGACACAATTTTTGAAAACAGTAGCTTTCAATGTGGGCCACTGCATGATAGTCCTGTTTGGGGTGCTTTGTTGGCCCAGTGCATTAGGTTACTTCAGTTTTATTCCATTTTCTAATGCTTCTTAATCATCAAACAAGTGCAGACTGGTCCAGCAGTAATAGGGCGTTGGCATACTTTGCCTGGTTTGATGATCAAAGTTGGCATGATCAATCTTTGGGAGGTTTGCACAGCCCTAGTTTTAACTCATCACCCTAAAAATTATACAAACAAAGAAACTAGAGAATGTCTAAAGAAAAACTTTGAAAATAGCATTTGGCCATGATGCAGATAGGGAAATGGAGATAAAGGGGTTGGAAGTAAATGAGCACAGACACATTAAATGTTCAATCAAATAGTTCTGGCAGAGGTGCATGGGGGTGGGGCCCCACTGAATGTCAGATATCTTGCACTGTAGTTCCATAGTTATGCAGCAAGCATGTTTTGCAGAATCCTAGCTCCTTTTTGTCTGCTGGGTCTCTGGACAAAAGCGAGGCAACCTCTGACCCCTTTGATATTCATTTTCAGGGTCAGAGGACAGCTTCAGCATGGCCAGCACTATGCGTATTTACATTTGGCTCCTGCCGTATTTAGTTGTTGTTGCAACTTCTGCTGTGGCATCTGATCACTCTGTGTTGCTTATAATATGTGGTCCTGGCACATTACATGTCCTGGGGCCATGAACATGTTCTGTAGGGCACTTGCCCCAGTCACTGCATCTCTCTCAGTTGACAGTGGGGCCTTTGTGCTAGTCCTTCTGTAGCACAAACATTAAAGGCACCAACCACATTAAGGATTCCAGTACATACCAGGGCGGAAAATGTTGCAGCTGCCTGCTTCCTCATCCCCATCCCCATACCAGCCTACTGTGTAAAATCTCAGGATGGGGACGGGGAGAGACCTGGTGGCTGTCATTGTAGTGGAGGACCCTGCAGAGCTCATTAAGATAAGCCCCTACTGTATGTGTGTGTGTGTGTGTGGTTACACATGCTGGAATCCTCAGGACTGTTCTGCTTGAAGAGACCAAATCTTGAATGGACCTAAATTATGCATATCTGCATATACTGATTCAAAGCTTTGAGGTCACAAATCAGAATCAGTACTTAACTGCCAGACTTTCCACTTTCATGTAGATTTGGCACAAGCGTTTCTCATGGAAGTCCTAGCCATAGTCCTGTTCCAGGGCAGGGTCACCGTGTGTCTCCTATGGGTAAGTTCTTCCTTAGTACTTAATAGGTATCTTTAGCTCACACAAATCCCAGGGGACATCACCGATTCTGAAGGATCTCTAACAAGCAGGGACTGTGGGGAACAGTTTGCTAAAACCCTTTCCAGACTTGAGACATTTGTGGCAACATTTATGAGGGGCAAGCTCAAGTGTTCTCATCTCACAGAAAATGGGGACCTGAGAAAGAATATTGTCTCTTATATCAGTCGTCATATATCTAGAGTATTTTGGTTCAGTGTAGGCCACATGGGGAAATAGATGTTAGCATATGCTATATTTCAAAACCTTGCTTCTGGTTTAATTCTTTTCATCTGACTGGTCCCAGGTACCAGAGCAGTTACAGTTTGCAGCAAGGCATTTGAAGGTTGTCTGACTGAGAGTAGGAAGTATCCTTCCAGAAAGGTTCACTCCTATTATGTTTTTTCAGTAATGTTCTGGGCAGCTGGAATTAGCTGGTTGGGCTGGGACAACATATTTTATGTTAGAAATTGGGGTTGGTTGGCCCAGTGGCACAGAGGGTTGAGGCTTCATGCCATACCTCATACCACACTGGCAACCCAGGTTCGGGAATGACCTCGGGTAGTCGGGGAGCCGGCACAGAGGGGAGGGAGGGAGAAAGATTGAGAAGCCAACCAACAGATCCCCTCTCCCAGGGAGGTTGTCGCTCCCCCATAGTTCCACTGCCACTGGGTGGAGGTCCGATGGCAGCATAGGCATCTCGAAGTGCAGTGTGTGCATGTCTCCACACACGTGTGCACCCCAGATGGGGTGGGGTGGGGGGTGGGCATAAACCAGGGAAAAATACAATAAAATACAAATAAAAAAAAAAGAAATTGGAGCTGATTGTGGTCTCAGAGAATTAGAATAGCCATATAATTTTTTCTAAGAAATGGGAGCCGTTATCAGACTTGTTGAGATGCCTCTAGGTTTGATCAGTTGACAATTTGTAAGAGCCCATGTGCAGTGGCAATCCTTTTCATGCCCAAAAGGAGGCAGCTCTTGAGTTGAAATGATTCTGGAAATGGTGTACAGTTAGTTCCATATTGAATAGAGTAATATCTGTAATCCCTTTAATGATTCATCTGGTGATAAATCATCTGACAACAGATCTGAGTGCTGTCCCAGTTGGCAGTATGTATATGGGGGCATAGTCACTGAGTCAGTAAGATTTTCCAGCATACATGTCAATGGTCTGGGTTTCTGAAAAAAAATGCCTTGTTGTCTTAGAGGTAACAGTCAGACCACATGTTTGATATAACTCATACAAGATTTCAGTCCTGGAGGCACTAAAAACATTAATTGATCCATAAGATTTACAAAGGCTATATGTCACAATGTAGTCATCCTCACAGCTGGGAACCATCCAGCTTTTGCCTCAGTGGGCTTATTGTACCAGGGACACATGGCAATTGTCAGAAAATGTGTGTATTTCACAGAAAACCAAATAGCTCAGAGGTGGTCAGGAAGGCTTGTGTGTGTGTCAGTCTAGGAAATCAGACAGTTGGGTACCCTTCAACTCATGCTTCAGTGGGGGAAGGGGCAAGGACCTGTTCCCCTGAAGCCTGGCTTAGTTACTGCAAGCTGCTTATTCCCTGCATGGAGCAGTCTACTCCTTGTTAAAGCAGCAATATTCCATGAGTGGAAAAAAGTTTCATCTTACAGTTTTTTTCAATAATAATTTATTTCCAGGTGTTTGTGATCTTTGTTAGGTTCCTTATTGCAAGACCTACTCTTATGTTTTTGTTTTATTAAAAGTACTGGAAAGCTCTGAGTTCTTCCTTTTGTAGTCTCCTTGCATGTCTGCATTGGGATAAGGTCATGGCCTCCTGATGAAGAGGCAGTGACCCCTTGAAGCACCAAAGTATTCTGTTGTTTGTGCACATTAAAGCACTTTACTCAGCATACTACTTGGAGTGCACTGTACTTTTTTGTCCTCCAGTACATTTGTTTGCCTGCTTGTATAGCTGCATCCAGACTTACTGTGAAGGTGGTAAACACTCCATGGAGATGTTTTCTGTGAGTGGTAAGGTCTTGGTGCAAATTCTTTATTCATACATCAAAGCTTTTTACAGTTTGTATTTCTTGTCAATCAAGAGACTATCGGTCTTTGTGTAGGTGCCGTTGACCAGTTTATCACTAGGAAATATATTCTCTCCCTCCCAGTGAGGGTATGCTGTACTGTTTATTACAGCCAAGTAGTTATGAATAACCCAGTAACAACATGAAACAAAACAGAGACAACATTTTTACATACTGTAGTAGCCATAATTTGTTTTCTGTTACTTCTAATGTTGTTACTGAGACTCTCCTGTTAGATGTTTTCTCTTTCTTAGAGAATCTTCTCCCAGCATATGATTTCTTGGTTGGGCATCACTTTTTTTT
Organism: Neoceratodus forsteri; assembly: GCA_016271365.2. NCBI lineage: Eukaryota > Metazoa > Chordata > Ceratodontiformes > Ceratodontidae > Neoceratodus > Neoceratodus forsteri. The sequence goes on along the minus strand of CM057453.1, from coordinate 454,987,787 downwards.
CTAACACATTCAGTATTATTTTTTTCAGCCACATAAATGAGCTATGGCATTATTGAGACCATACAGATGTCTCCTGTATGCTGTCATGCTGAGTTCACTGTCATCTTTGCAGAATTTAAAGCCTGTGAATTTCTTCATGATGAGAACATTTGCCTGAAGTGGGCCCTTATCATGTGGTTGAATTAAATGAGCTCTGTAATCAATTGAAGCCACTGTGACAGACATCACTGAGAGGTAGGAAACCTATTTTTCTGGCTTTAATAAATATTAAAGTTAAATACTTTATAGTGTATAGTAGAGCACTGTTCTAAATAGAAATCCATCTTTTTCAAAATGCTGTTGTTAGTTCAATGGTCATGGAATGTGATTGTACCCTTCTGTGGTAGAACAGTATTCTAGAACCCTTAGAGACAGCACAAGTCAGTTTCATTGTGAAAGATAAAAAACCACAATGCACACATTTCACATAATACTATTAACTGTAAAAAATACAGGATAAGCAACTTTAATTCATAACCAGTGTGTTTTGCCACCTCGGGGTTCTGATTCCCATGGACTGCTTACATAGAAACATAGACTTTGACGGTAGATAAGGACCGCTTGGCCCACCTAGTCTGCCCATGCCCCTACCTATTGGATAAGCTGCAGATCCTAGTTAACCAACAGCCTACTTTTTCCTACCCCCTACCAGAATTGTCTTATTTCTGTCCCATGCATTCTTGAATTCCCCCACTGTTTTTGACCCCACAACCTCCTCAGGAAGGCTGTTCCATGCGTCCACCACCCTCTCTGTGAAAAAAATACTTGGATAGCATTGCTTTCAAGGTCAGAGGGAATCAAAACCCCTCTGTGGCAGAACACACTGGTTGTGCATATTTGCCCATCCAATAGTCTCTATGATAAATCTGCCCTCAGTGGTGGTGCAGGAATGCAGCTGGTTGACTGGATCTGGTAACTGCCTGTTGAAATGTTGGGGCAGTCAAGGTTCCACACTGATGTCTTAGTTTTGCAACTGTATCCGACTCCCTGGGAGGATGACAAAATTACCCAGCAGTTCTGAGTAACCTAGTGACAAGGTTGAAACTAACAAAAATATAAATTATGGACAGTGTGATGAAATATTTTCTTTTTGCTTTGTTTAATTTCATTGTTGTTTTTTTCTGATAGAAAATATATTCTTTTTTAACTAAACAAGGACTGCTTCACATTTGCACTGATTAAGAACTGATAGGTTGGCATAGACTTTCAGAACCACTGCCATTAACACAGACATGTTCTTATATACAATAAAAGAATCACTTATATACTGTGTCCTCATAGTATTGACTTGTTAATCATGAAATCTTATAAATGTAACTATTAAATATACAATGGTGGATGGGGAAATGTGCTTAACAAGAATTTAATGGTTGCTCGAGGTGTGGGATGCTACATACACCCCAAGAACAAAGCCCGAGGGGTTTATTAAAGCATTCCACACTGAGGGCAACAATTAAATTTGAGTTAAAAGCACACTTCTCCATCTTTAAGTTTTTTATAATTGCTGGTTAACAATTTTTTGCCTAAGTGAATAGTGATGCTGACACACACACACACACACACACACACACTGCATGTTTTTAACACTTTTTTTGTGTGTAGAGCTGGGGGTTTTGTGGTATTTTTTTTATTTCACTTTTACTGTTAGGTTTTGGATCACAATCATGATCCGCTTACCTGGGTGACTAAGGCACGTCGGAGCCCTTCCTGCTAGCTGTAGTCTGGAGGAGGTTCCTAATGGTAGGATCAACCAGATACATTTTTTGTTGCTTTTTTTTATACATTTGCAGTATGGAAGTGTAGATTAATAAAAAGACAACTATGAGTACTGTCAGTTTGGGAGCTGTTTGCTACGCGAGCGAGGAGCCACCATGTTTAGCAAAGTGTTTAGCCCACCCTGTAGCCGATGAACAGCCAACTAGGGCACATCTTTTTTTGAGTGACTTGGCGTGTGCTGCTTATTATAACCCATGGGTTTTAATGGCAAATAATAACTCGGTCAGCCTATGGAAAAAATTGCAGACCAGTTATTATATCATAATTATTTGTACAAAACTCTTTTTGAGTATTGTTTTGCTTGTTTTGTTGCTGCACTCTAATGCATTTAGTCACTGCTGTTTTTTTGTGAACATGTTTATGTCCCTCTCTGAAGCTTTTTTTGAAGTAGCTGCATATGGATGATGATTCACACAAATAAAGTGTTTTATCTTGTGTTGTGCTGATTACATTTGGTGTATCACAGAGTCTCAAATTTGTGTTTTTTCCTAATTGATGAAGGCTGTTAACTAACATTGGCTCTAAAATTGCCTTTTGTTTAACCCAATAAGTTTTTTGATCTTGATTTTTTTTTTGTTTATTAAAAATGATGCTTCCTTGTTGTAATAGTTCTAAAAAAGGCTGCACATTATTTTTTGGACGCCACACAATAATATGCTTGGTTAGCTGTTCTGAGCATACTCACTTTAAACAACAAATTCCAGATCCCCACTATTTATTTAAATTTCAGAAATACGTTTAAGTGGATGTGACAGTGTATTTTTTTTATTCCAGAAAAACTGCTTAGCCATCTTAGTTTTAATCAGAAATGTACAGTATTTACTACACTCATGGGTTGCAGCCCTAAGGGTCTCTGGCCTCTATTCTGAAACTGTAGCCTGAAGTGAGAATGTACACAGTATGTGGTTTGGGTCTTTTAGCATTTGGTATGGCAATCTGGAATTGCACTGCATTCTCTAAACATTATTATAACAAAGATTAATTTTTCAAAACTTGTTACGTGTTTGACAGGTGCAGATCCCAAGAATGGGGCAGAGTCATGTTAAATCACACCCAATGCACATTCCCTCCAGTTCTCAAAAGTCAAATGTTGAGAATTTACTCCTGAAGGGGCCCACATAGATAAAAGCTACTATGGAAGATGGATGGATGTGGAAGCAACTCATAGCAATTCTGTAAGTCATTTTCATGTGCCACCAGGCTAAATAGGAAATGATGGGTTCATAATTTGCAACTGAACCCTGATGTTCACAAGTTACAGTAGGTATATAATGGGTCTTCTTGAAATAGATACATTTTCCAACAGAAGAGACAGAAACTCTAGAAGATGGGGTGGGACATCCCTGACTATTAAACACAACTAAAAGTACAGAAGCAGGAAAGAACATCTTTTACAACATGTGTCTCTCAATTTTAGTTGCTCACTGAGTGAGTTGCTCACAGGCATACCTCTTGACCTGTCATCACTAAAATGTGAAGCACCCACCATCAAAATGTGGAGCAAATGGCCAGAACATGTGGCACATCTGTGTTAAACGAATGATTCATTTAAAAATAGTCAGTGCCATATGTTTATTGCTAAGGAATGTTTATATAAAGTTTGGAAAAAGTCCATATGTCCAGAAATAGATCCAGCACAATGTGGAACATAATTTTGTCATCAAGCAGGAAAAATAAATTGAGGTGTACTGTGCTGTTACTTGAGAAGTACATGTAGTGTGCATATACAGTATGTGGTAGTCAGTATAGCGCCTTAGAAATAGGACTCACTACATCAGTTTAGTTGACTTCGCACATCTTCCTGAGTTCAATGTTTTCAACCCCTTCTCTCTTCTTCTCTTCAAACTCTTTCAAATGAACAATACACACACTTTGGTGGAACACGTTTAGTTATTGCCTAAATGAATCATTTGGGTAAAATAGTAAATTAACTAAACACTGCACCTGTTAAACAATATATCCAAGTATGACTATTATTGTTTGATTTGCCATTATGTTTCATGTAATTATTTCAATGATATGTGAATAGCCACTGTATTTAACAGGAAAACTATACCACAAAGTTCTGTGTTTGAAATTTGGGGTCCAGTTCTGGAGACCATTCCTCCACAAGGATATAGAAGTAATTCAGAGAAGGGCAACCAAGATGGTGCAGGATATGCAAGGGAAGTCATATGAGCAGAAGTGTAAGGAGCTGGATCTGTACACACTGGATACTAGGAGGGAAGGGGGAGACATCATTGAAGCTTTTAAATATGTAAAGGGGCTCAATAAAGTAAGGGAAGGGGGTTTACTTATGTAACCCCCTTGTTACCCGGGGTTACTAGAATCCCAGTAAGACCTAGTGGTAGGCAAGGAAGGCAGCTTGTGAAACTCTAGTTAAATGGGTTTCACACTGTCTCACTCTGTTCTCAGTCTCAGCTGAGACTGAGGGATGACATCACCAATAGAACTTTCGCAGCTGCATAAGCCACATTGGAATCTGCAGCCAAGGGAGTTAGATAGAACGTTGGGAGTTTTCAAAGGAGAGTGTTCAGTTTGTCTTCAGTAAGTGAAGAGAGAGTCTGCAGTTTGGCTGGAGGAGTGAAGTTTGTACTCAAGTGGTGGAGACCACTGTTCGAGTCTCAGTGCCCCCTCCCTCCGGGGAGGGGATGTAAGGATTCCCAGCAGATTCCTGGGGCAATCCCCCTTAATTCTGCTAAGTGGAAGAAAAGCTACCTGTTTAGTCCAGGATTTATTTTGGAAGATGGAAGATTTGTGAGTCGCCTATGGGGCACCTGCAACTTAAGGGTGAGTGTCTGCTCTGGCTAAAAGGGCATATGTTTTTTTCACCCTGGGACTTGTGTGAAAATCTAGGGATTGAACTACATATTGGGAAGCCTAGAGAAATGGGCCAAGCAAGTAAAAGTAGTGTCAAATCCCAGAGTTTTGTGAGATGCAAATAATATGTAGAGGAGATGTGACAGATGTCTACCCTTAATCTACATTTAGGAGTTCAACAAAGGAATTGTTCAGTTTTCCAGAGAAATGGCCAGGTATGGGCTGTGGGAGCTGGAGGTGGGTGGCCCCCCATCTTTAGTGACCAGGTCCACCTCTACGGATTTCTTTTGTGGTTTCTACTTTTTCTCTAGCACTTGGCCAGTGATGGAAGTACCCAGGCGATGGGATTGTGGAAAATTCTCTAGGAGTCATGAGACTCTAGTGTGGTGTGCGGAGCCACGACAGGATAATTGGTTCATTCTTCCAATGGACCGTGAATGGGATAATTGGTTCATTCTTCCAATGGACCGCAGATCAAGTGGCTGGTGGGGGAGCCAGACCCATGGGAAAACCCAAGTGTGTACAAGTCGGGCTGTGTATCCAAAGCTGCGTGCAAGTCCGGGCTCTGTGCCTGGTGGGGTCAGAGCCTGAGGGCTGGAAATGGTGATAAAGTGTTCTGTAGTCTCTAATCTGCATTACCAGGAAATGTAGCCCCATGGGGGTCCATCTATGCTTTGTTTGTTCAGCTAGTATGTGAATAAAAGCCACACTGAAGAATCCCATTCCTGGTTCTGGACATTACAGTTATTGCTTCCTGTGTTCGGATTTACTTGGGTGCCCCTGTGCAGAGTAGCCAAACCTAGGTCCCCCTGTGCCGAGTAACCTCATCCTCCCCAAACCCAGGTCCCCACCAGGTACTGCTGTCAGCTTCAACAGCATGCCACCTGTCGTTTTGGCAAAAGAGCAGGGGTGAGGGGTTACAAAAATGGAGGCACCGCTTTGGATTTTGTTCTGGGAGGAAGGTGCTTGGGCATGGGGGGCTAGCATTTTGGCTATCTGGCAGTGAGTAGCCCAAAAAGCTGAAGCAATTTCCCTAGTGTGTGTTGCTGTGTGCTGTGGATCTTGTGCTGCTGTTTAAAATTGCCAATTGTTTACCAAGGAGCTGTAAAGCCAAAGAGTGTGCCCTTGTCCTGCATCAAATTGTTTACAGCATTTTTGCTTGCTTTTAAAATAAACTGTTGTGAAGAAAAGTGTGGAAGACTAGGGGTTGCAACAGGAAAATTGTGCCCTGGACATTGGAAATGCTTTTTGAATTGACTGAGAGACTGCAGTGTAAATGGCTATGTTAAATGGCTGAAATGGGCTCCTGCCATGGAGTCAGTTGGTAAAGAAAAAAAGTTGCATTCTGTAGTTTAAATTTGCCTGCTCGATGATCGCCGTGAGGAGTAGAGCCCTTGCTAGGAAGAAGAGGCTCATTTGCATGGCGTCGTGTGGTTGGTCAGGCTGCAATCAGTCCCGCCCCTCAGCCAGCTCTACAGAGACTGCCCCAGCATTCGAGAGGGAGTGTGAGTGGAGTGCATGTACTGGCAGTGAAGGAGCATCGTGGAGTGAAAAAATCACTGTAAACTTTCAAAAAATAGACTATTTAGTTTAAAATTGGGCTCAACCCGCTAATCGATTGTCAGAATTGCAAAAGTGGTGGTCAAGAAGATGATCAGCAGGACTGCCCACCCGTTTCTGTTCTGAGGCCTCCAAGAACTGGCTGCAGGCCATTTTTTCCCCATCGCAGCAAATTGCTACTGATAACAGTAAGTAACCACCAAGAAACTGCTCAAACAGTGATTTTCAGCCCTATGCCATATAAATGTGTGTGCAGCAGTGTAGTCGCTTTGCAAGTAACTACTGTGTAAAGTCCTGCCAGCAAGTGCAAGTCTGATAAGCCATTGACTGTGTGCATAGTAATGAATTTAGCCTCAGTTTAAAGTTTGCAGCCAGAGAGAGACTGTGGGTTGTAGCAAAGTGCAACACTAGAAATACAGCAATCCTGTGCTAAAAAACCTGAAGCTTTAAGGGACTGTGAATAAAAGAAATGATACCAGCATGTAAAAAGTCCATGGAAAATCCTGTAAATGTGTTTAAAGCCAGAATAGAGCAAGTTGTGCAGTTTGAGCAAAAGTTATCAGTAGTTTGTGTAAATCGGGTGCGCAGTTGACTTGACCAAGATTCTGAATGTTGATGCACAGGAGTGCTGCCGCCGCCATTACAGGGTGGGGTAGTAAAGTAAACACAGCAGCAGAGGAGCCATTTTACAACTAAAGAGTGTGTTCAGTAAAGTTGGGACTTTCAGTTACAGTGAACTTTTGTTTATTTTTCTGCAGTTATGGCCTCAGGACCAGCTCATTACCCGGATCATGCCCGGGTTGTAGTAACAGCAGCAGTAAATAGACTGAGGGATATTGAAAAGTGGTGCTATGGAGGGCAACTGCCTCCTCATGTGGCAATTCCTAATTTTCCAGTGCATGTATGCCAAATATGCTTGAGAGCTGGAAGGGACGTCTTCATGATTCCTCACTGTGCTGGATGCCTAGAAAAATATGGCTTGTATAAAGTGCCTCCAATTTGTTTGGCTCCCATATGGACAAAAATTCAGGAATCTGCAGTTGGCAGCACACAGCACCTGCCGGAGCCTGTGGAGGAAGGCCCCTCGTGGGAGTGTGGCACAAAGCTAGAGGTTGCAGAGTTAGAGGCAGAACCAGAAGTTGAAGTTTCGGATGCTGGATCCCAGAAGGAAAGTTCAGATAAAGCATCAATAGACCCCTGGAGGGGGGGGCCCTAACCCAAGTCTCTTAGGTGAAGATGAGATGCGGGAGGCCTTTGAGTGGGAGGTGTCGACCTCCACACCTAGTGATGAGTGGATAGTCTCAGGAGTGAGGACGACTGCTCACTCCTGGGCTCAGATCCTCAGTGAAGAGGAAGATGAGGGGGAACCCATGTGGCCTTGTGAAAAAGGAACGGGTACACAGCTTCAAGATCTTGCCTCGGAGGAATGTATGGAAGAAAGTGGTGATGTCACTGCCCTGGGTTTACAGGAGAAAGAAGTCAGGGACCCATTTCTAATTTCCTTAAGCATGCGAAGCTGGCAGAACCAGGACTGGCCACCCCCAAGCTAGGCCAGCGGTCTCAGATTGACCAAAGCAAGTAAAGAGGAGAGACTGGTTCATAGGAAGGCAAATGAGATCTATGGTATGACCTTTCCTACCTTTCCTCGTAAAGTCTGGGAGGAGATTGAGAACTGCAGGAAATCTTGAATCTGGGATGAAGCCATGAAAAGTGTGCATCCTGGGCCCAACAAATATGTAAAGAATAGACTGTTCCATGAAAAGTATACCCAGTGGAAGAGAGGCAGGACACTGTTTATAGACAGAGTGAGAATAGTGGACGGAGAGGGACGTGAAATCTCCCACTGTGTGAATCATGTGTGCCCAGATGGGGTAATAATTCAAGCTCCTGACCCCTGGTACTATTGGCCTCAGTGCAAGGACCTCCCAGCAAATAAGCCCGTGCCTACAAAATGGACAGCTGAGCAGTGGTAGTCAATACTGCCACGCCAGACTGTGAAGTGCCTTATTGATTCACCAATATGAATATCCAGGACTCAGGTGCCCCACATTCATCAGTCTACAGTGTACTGTCCTTTCCAGAAACCATCGACTGGCCCACCAGATGACTTCAGATCCAGAGAGGACACCAGCCCAGCTGTATCCTGTTCATCGCCTGGTAATCGGATGACGTCAGACCAGCTGTTTTCTTTTTGTTCCTGTTCTAAGGTTCCGTCTCCAGAGATGACATCAGCCCAGCTGTTCCCAGATGTGCCTCCTGTGGTTCCCAGAAGATGTCCACCCAGCTGTATCAGAAGAAATGCTGCCAGGAGAGTCTTCGTCAGAGTGCAGGTTGGATGCCAATCTCGTACTACGAGTGGCTGGTAAGTCCAAACTTTTCTATCTTTATGACATTGCAGTACACACCCTACACTAACAGACTTCAAAATGTGTGAACTGTCCGCAAAGACCCTCCCCTTCGGGACTTTGGCCAGTTAGAACTGTGCTTCACCGGGCTCCAGCCCAGGAGAGACTCTTTATTGGACTAGCCTTCGGGCCTTGTGGTCACTAGTTAGGACTTTTAGGGCACTCCATCCCCCCCAAAATGTGTATTGTAAATAATGTCGTTGTTTTCTAATGTAAATACTGTTTTTCTACATTTTTTCTAAAAAAAATCTTTTTGGGATTTTTCAGTGTTTTGATGGTAGGGATTTTAGGTAGACTGTGTATGCAGATTAGGAGTGTGTGTTGTCTTTCTTTTTCTTACAGGTGTTTCTGGAGAAGACAGAAGAGAAGACAAGAAGAGGGGGAGGGGTCATCGGAGTGCCTCACCAGTGCTTTAGTGCATAGTAATTTAAAGTACTGTGGTGTTATTGTTATGGTTACTGTATTAACCCTTTCCTTCCACAGGTGTGGTTGTGGGGGTAGGGAGGAGGCAGTAAAGTGGTATTTTAATGGTGTGTGGTTGCAGGTTGCTCAAGGTTGGGGAGGTCCCCGGGTTGTTTTTGTTTTGGGGTATTAGGTTAAAGGCAGATAGGTTTTCCTTAGAGGGTTAGGGGGGATGGACAGGCTGTGGCCCTGACCTGCAGCAGGGATCGCAGTGCTGATCTATCAGGGCTATGCTCTGGATAGTTCTACCAGAGCCACTAAGTGTCCATAGTAAGTGGATAGTGTAGAGGCTGACATGACAGCTTCAGGCCTCTAGGCTCTTAGTGTTGCCTGCCTGTGCTTGCACATGGTAGGAGGGGGCCTGATCACCCCCCTCCACAGGTAGCACATAGGGTGGGATGGCCTAAGGCCGGATAAATAATGACTGCGGACAGTCATTTTCCTGGTCAAGGGCGAGTGCAACCCCCTTGTTACCCGGAGTTACTAGAATCCCAGTAAAATCTAGTGGTAGGCAGGGAAGGCAGCTTGTGAAACTCCAGTTAAATGGGTTTCACACTGTCTCACTCTGTTCTCAGTCTCAGCTGAGACTGAGGGATGATATCACCAATAGAACTTTCGCAGCTGCATAAGCCACATTGGAATCTGCAGCCAAGGGATTAGATAGAACGTTGGGAGTTTTCAAAGGAGAGTGTTCAGTTTCTCTTCAGTAAGTGAAGAGAGAGTCTGCAGTTTGGCTGGAGGAGTGAAGTTTGTACTCAAGTGGTGGAGACTGCTGTCTGGTCTCAGTGCCCCTCCGGGGATGTAAGGATTCCCAGCAGATTCCTGGGGCAATCCCCCTTTATTCTGCTAAGTGGAAGAAAAGCTGCCTGTTTAGTCCAGGATTTATTTTGGAACATGGAAGATTTGTGAGTCACCTATGGGGCACCTGCAACTTAAGGGTGAGTGTCTGCTCTGGCTAAAAGGACATATGTTTTCTTCACACTGGGACTTGTGTGAAAATTTAGGGATTGAACTACATATTGGGAAGCCTAGAGAAATGGGCCAAGCAAATAAAAGTAGTGTCAAATCCCAGAGTTTTGTGAGATGCAAATAATATGTAGAGGAGATATGACAGACATCTACCCTTAATCTACATTTAGGAGTTCAACAAAGGAATTGTTCAGTTTTCCAGAGAAATGGCCAGGTATGGGCTGTGGGAGCTGGAGGTGGGTGGCCCCCCATCTTTAGTGACCAGGTCCACCTCTACGGATTTCTTCTGTGGTTTCTACTTTGCCTCAGGCACTTGGCCAGTGATGGGGGAAGTACTCAGATGTGGGATTGTAAGGAAAATTCTCTCTAGGAGTTGCAGACTCTAGTGTGGTGTGGGGAGCCACGACAGGATAATTGGTTCATTCTTCCAATGGACCGCGAATGGGATAATTGGTTCATTCTTCCAATGGACCGCAGATCAAGCGGCCGGCGGGGGAGCTGGACCCATGGGAAATCCCAAGTGTGTACAAGTTGGGCTGTGTACCCAAAGCTGCATGCAAGTCCGGGCTATGTGCCTGGTGGGGTCAGAGCCTGAGGGCTGGAAATGGTGATAAAGTGTTCTGTAGTCTCTAATCTGCATTACCAGGAAATGTAGCCCCATGGGGGTCCGTCTATGCTTTGTTTGTTCAGCTAGTATGTGAATAAAAGCCACACTGAAGAATCCCATTCCTGGTTCTGGACATTACAGTTATTGCTTCCTGTGTTCGGATTTACTTGGGTGCCCCTGTGCAGAGTAGCCAAACCTAGGTCCCCGTGTGCCGAGTAACCGCATCCTCCCCGAACCCAGGTCCCCACCAGGTACTGCTGTCAGCTTCACAGCATGCCACCTGTCATTTTGGCAAAAAGGCAGGGGTGAGGGGTTACACTTAAGAAGAAGAAGGGGCCAGAACTAGAGGGCATAGCCTAAGACTGCAAGGAAAAAGATACAGAGGCAATGTGAGAGGGACAGTCTTCACATAGAGGGTAGTGGAGCCCTGGAATAAACTACCAGAAGAAGTGGTGGGGCTGAGTCGGTGGAGGGATTCAAGAGGACATGTGACACATAGATGGGGTTGAGTAGCAGGGAGAGGGTAGAGGCTGGCAGGGGTGGGGAGGTGTAGGGGGAAATAGGGCAAATTAAATGGGCTGGTGTGGCTTTTTTCTGCTGTCAAGCTTCAATGATTCTATGATATGATTATATGATCTGAATATAATAATCTACAGCTTTGACATCAGAACTTTGAATTATAGCTTTCCAACATCATTACATTCTACAATAAGAGAACTGTGATCCTTGAAATCTCACACTGCACCCAAAACGGGGTTGGGTACTTAGCCAAAGTAAGACTCTCAACTTCAAGGGAAAGTGTGAACAGGACACCTGGCATTTGAACTCCCTTTCCACAGCCCAACCAGTAATCAGCATTGTGTCAGCTGTGAAGGCAGTCACTTGCTTGCTTCCCAGTAGGAGGAAGAATGCAGTTGGGGTGGTGCCAACATCCCCAATATCTGGGTATGGAACAGAAAGGAACCAAGGGGGTCAAAACTGATAAACAGAACAATAAAAAAAGTAGAACAGATGTGAACAAGACTGGTTATTAAATCTTGAGGTTCTGGTGACATCACAAAGCACTTGTGTTTACAATATCATATCAACCTCTGGATGATGACGGACAGGTAACTTGATTATTCTATATGTAGCATATTTCCCAAGCTCTAGTTTTAGAATGCTGCATCACTAGCTGTTGTGTGGTTTCATACACAGTCTCTTAGTTTTTAGTTTGTGAACCTGAGAAGCCTCACTGTCTAAAATCCTGGAGTTCATAAATACTGACTCATAAATTCTGGTCGCAGTCTGGTTGTTTTTTGTTTTCTGTAATTTACTGCTTGGGTTTTGCCTGTTTTAATTCTAATGTAAATTAGAAAAGCCATGGCTTGGTGAAGTTTTCTCATATGTTTTCTGCAGGTATAATATGTGGGGAACTTAGTGAAATAATTTCAGTGAAAAAATGTTAGATCATGCAAACTCAGAAATATTCAGACACCACAAAAGCAAGCCTATTTTAAAATAGTACTGTACTTGTCTTAAAACTGCTTAAGGCATTACAATAACGGACTCATCACTTCTCACTGCTTGTTCACCTGGGTTAGGAGGAATCTGGAAATGTTTTTACTCCTGAGAAGTTACAGGGCACCCTAAAAGGAGGCCCTTGGTGCAAGTATGGTGGGCTGGTACACAATATTAAAGTAAAGCATGCCCTAGCATTCAGGAACTTGGAGTCACTGTAGAGCTTCTGTATGCTGCTAAGGAAGGCAAGACATGAGAAGTTTAAAAGCCTCAGCCTGTGTTTGCCAAGCACCTATACTGTACATGGAAGAGTTACAGTAAGTGGCAATCCTCAGCATGAGCATCAGTGAGTCTAGCTGGCCATGTTTTTTAATAATTATTTACCCAGAATAGTCCAGTGGAGATACAACATCTAATTTCTAGTGGGGTTCTGCCAATGCCCATTTTCACAGCTGGCTGCATGGGAGCACTGGAAGATTAAGGGGCTTGCCCAAGGTTGCACAGTTTGTATTTGGTCCTAGCAGGGTTTGTAGCCGTGATTTCATGGTTCTCACTATATCACACTGCCTCAGAAATTAAAATATGTCACTTTGATATCGTTTATCCTTAATCATCTGGATCCTCCTCCTCCTTACTGTATAGGAAGCCATGGCTTTTTCTTTGTGAAGGTGCATTGTCAGTGACTATGAAGACATGTCTTGGTCAGAGATGGTCAGAGACCTGAGAGGAGACCATGAGGTATGCAACAATGTTCATATTGCTCCACTGTCTGACCCTTAAGCGCATTTTTCTCTTCTTCCCCCACACTTGCATGCTGGGAAACTATGCTAGTTTAATTGGTTATGGAAGCTGTAGAGATTACTTCTCAGAGCACTTTATTGATAAACAAATCCCTTTTCCTCGAGGCTACCTCATGGTTCAGCTCTTGGACCATTTTTATGTTTTATATATACATGTTACTTATGAAATGAGAGACATCATGGATTACAAAATGGGTAAGACTAAGGGTGTGTGGGTCAGATTTTCCAGTTCTGCCGAGTTGGGTTTAGGCAAATCAGAACCAGAACCAGAACCAAAAGTATAACATATAATAATAATTAGTGGTATAACCAATAGAACAACACAAAGGTAATGTTACACATCAGGTCTGGACCTACTGCCCTGAAAAGGATGTTGTGAACCAGTGGCTTCGTTTCTTCCTCCATCTGTTCCATCCCACCCACCCTGCTCCATTTGAAAAGTCTCACACAGGTGTAATATTGCCTTGTCAGTGCAACAGATGTTTGTCCTGTAAGGGAAGAATGGAATACGTGCATAGATAGACGCAAGCAGTACTGTCTGTATGTAATGTTCTTTCAGAATCAGTGAAGGGCATCTAACTACCACTGTGTGTTATATCATTTCAGCGATAGGTATAACACAAAGACTGACAGTGAAATGGCCTGGGGCATGCGGTGGCAGCAACAGAATTATGATGACAAATGAGAAGAGAAGTCACATAGGGACAATTTACTACAGAATGAGTGGCAGTAGTCTGGGGCATCAAGTGACATCAGTCAGCAACAGAATTATGAGAGAACTGCAAAGAGGAGTCGCCTAGGGAAAGTTTATGACAGGAAGAGTGGCAGTGGTCTGGGACATCAAGAGACAGCAGCCAGCAACAGAATTATGGCAGAAATTAGATTTATGCTGGAAATTATTGCGTGTCAGGGAATGTAACTGTAATTGGCATAATGGTGGCATGAAAAGAAGAAGAAACAGAAGCCTGAGAGTCATAGTATTACACTCACAGTGTGTGCAGATCTGCTGCACTGAAAATCTGGTGTGAATTAACCACTAGCATAATTTCTTCCATCATCTGTTCCATCCCACCCACCCTGCTCCTCTGGGACAGTCTCACACAGGTGTAATATTTTGGCCTGGTTAGTGCAACAGATTTTTCACCTGTAAGGCAGGAATGGAAAACATGCAAAGATGGACACAACAAGCAATACTGTGTGTTACATTTTTTCCAAAAAAGTGAAGAAGATGGCATGTAACTGGTATCAGTATGTGTGAATATTTTTTGATGACTTTCAGGGACAGTGACAGTGACAACAAGGGAACATGTTAGTGTTCAATTTGGTCCAAAATTTATGTTTCTTTTATTTAGATATAGTGGCTGACAATGTAGTGTCTAGCCTATTTGAAGAATTCAGCAGCAGAAGTCAGCAGCAGTAAGACTTTTAAGTAAAGTCAAAAGTTAGCATCCATGGTGCATTTACTCATCATGTACTTCTCCAACCAGGAGAAAGATGGGTAGCCTAGTCACTGCTTAGTCATCTATCCTTTTGATATCAGACTGTTTTTCACCTTGGTATACGTAGTGCAGGTCATAATTGTAATTCAGTGTGGGCAAGTTGACTTTTAAAAATGCCAGTTCAACACATTCAGGGAGAAGCTTTAGCTCTAATTGAAGATACTGTACTTGTCACCTGTACTGCTGAATATCCTTTCTGAAGGTACACTAGTGGGTAGACAAGAAAGATAATAGGCAGCAGCTTGAACAAGAGGTTACCAAATAGATCCATTCGACTTCCAGTACAAGAAAGGATCTCTTCGGGGTTTGGGCCTCTGGGTTCAGGTATACAGTAAGCATTCTTTCAGCAGTGAAATCCTCTTGTGACAAGATTTTTAAAATGTGGCTTATTTTTTTCAATCTAATGTAAACAAGCCCAAATGTTTTTGACATAGTATGTGTGATGCTGATTCTCTGCAGCTGTGCTAGAGACAGGCTTATCCCTGGAGGTTTCAGTATGGAGACTGGCACTCGAACCCTGAGCCTGAGCCTGAGGACAGTGTCTTTGTTGTGCTGGTGAAGTGGAGCTCTTAAAAGTGCTTGGGCCACTTGCGCCTCTCAGATTATGTGCTGTTTATACTCCTGTAAAGCAGTGGGATCCTGAACAAGAAAGGCATCCTTAAAATGAGGATCTAATATTGTAGCCATGACATATTTTTTATCTTTCAATACATCATCAAACTGCCTATGGAACTCATCAATTAATGACTGTGCCAGTTGTATTAAATCAGAAGAACAGTCATCATTGTCAAGTATTTCATTGGAGAATTTGAGAAGAATATGCACCATGTGGATGACCTCACCAACAGAGGTACTGCTGCTGAGTTCTCAGGTAGCACTGTCAAATGAGACAAGGATATGATGAAGATGGGCCATGGTTATGCAGTGGTGAATAGAAGAATCAGCATTTATATAGCTCTTTTCTTACACATTGTATCCCAAAGCACTTCACAAGAAATGCTTGACTGGTAGTGAAGTGACTGAATGTGTGGTGGCAGCCATTTCACACATCAACACCCACCCAAACACAGCCTTGGACAATTGTATGAACTGGTTTTATGGGAAGGGGAAAATTGGAAAGGACACCAGAGAAAGTCTCTATTCTTTAAAAAGTGCCTTGGATTCTTTTGCTTCCATCTGGGCACCCTCCAGGACAGCACCAGAGAGGGGTAGAAGGGACATCAGTTTAACATCTCATCCAAAGTACAGCACCCCCTAGTACTGCACTCAGTGGCCAACATTTTATATATGAGTCCAATCCTGGTGTGGGACCAGAACCCATGGCCTTCTGGCCCAGGGGTGGATGTGCTACCATTTGAGCCATGCTGACATCTGGGGCCCGATACCAGAATGCATGGCTCAACTTGCTGGCATATGCAAGTTTTGCCATGTGCCACTACACCAGGGACCTTGCACCTTATTCCAGGACAGGCAGGGTCCCCAGTTGCTATGACCCATGACTTGCGGCAGCTGCAGGCTTGTGCCATGGGAATGGTGCAACAGACCTGGGTGCCGCAAGTCACAGACAACATGTAACTGCTCCCAGACCCCCCCACCCTGTAACATGCCTGCAGTCTTCTGGGGGCCTTGGGGGGTAGGCTGGTTGGCACAGGTGCAAGGGGGGGGCATGGCACATAACAGACCCAGGTGGCACCCCGAGATTCAGGGAGGTGGGGTCATCACTGTGCTGGGGGGGTCTGTGGGTCACAGCAATGTGTGTTTTGCAGCACTGTGGGGGGCATCCATTGTTTGCCAGGATGGATGTCCCTTAGACCACCTCCATGCTGGTGTAACCTGCAGTGCCGTATCTGGGTTATGGCAGCCGCCTTTTGGAATAGGATGTGGGTGCTGCTATAACCCACCCATGTGCCATGCCACAGTGGGTTGCAGGCATAGTGTGTGGCAAAGCCCACCTTTGGCACAACCCGCATGTGGCATGGCACAAGTCGTGACTCGGAATGGCAACTTGCATATTGCGTGGTGCAAGGTGCAAGGTGCAATTTGTGCCATGGGGTTTGGCATAAATCACCTCACGCCATGCATAAGTTGTCCGGGAATTGGGCCCCTAGACTCATAACTAGAATAGTTACGCCATTGTCATGTGACGTAGCTATTGCATGTACATCTTTTTTTGTTCAGCTAATTTTTCTATCATGTCATTTTATAGAATTATTTATAAAATTCCATCTATTAGTGACTTCCAGTTTCATGGAGTGCTGAGGCAATTTTGCTAGCTGTTGGAATGTCTGTAGTGTGGCAGTTGCTTTCACAGATCTGTGGAAAAGACTGGTTATTCTACCTACAACTGCAATAAGATTGTCAATTATTGATCTCCTGTCTAAAGCTTGGTGGACAACTACATTTAATGTGTGTGCAAAGCAGTTTAAATTTATTCTCTCCTCCCTGTCACCACTGTCCCTATCCCTGAAAGACTTTATCATGTTAGCCATCTTATCGGCACTGAGCAATGCCATTCCCCTGTACTACCCTTTTGGTGTCAGATTAGACTATCTTTGTGACTATGAGAAAGAAACCCAGTGTGCGGTTACAGAAATGTGCCTGTGAGCTGGTGTACTTGTCCATATATTTGTTGTGAAGTGCACAACCCCACCATCTCCCTCCTTGAGTGTGTGTACAATGCAGTTTTTGATTGCTTGGTAAATTTCTGGAACTACTCCGTGGGTAAATGTAAACCTGGATGGAATTTCATATCTTGGCTGTAAAAATGCAAGCAGCCTTCAGAATCCAACATTTTCCACAATGGAAAAGGGCTGCAGATCTGTCCCTATAATTTCACCAATAAGCCATGTTATTTGAGAAGCAGTCAAATGCTTGGAGTCTAATCTGGTCTTGCGTTCAATTGACTGAGCTATAGTTAATTGCTTGGCTTCTGGAAAAGGACTGGCCAAGGAATGGGGGCTGCCGGTCTGCTATAGCAGGTGTATTGGCAATAGAAGTACTGTGTCAGCTGCTACTGCTGAGTCCATGTAAGTTGACCTACTTCTTTTATGTGATGGAGGTATGGAGGCCATGTAACTGATCTTCTTCCACTAACATGATTACCTTATTGGGGGGAGATGACTGCCTGTACTACCATGATCCAGCTCTGACTCATCAAAATTATCACCATCACCTGAATCACCTCTATATGGCTCAATGACATCTGTAGGACAAGTAAGTACATAAGGGTACCACCGCATTCGGTGTAGCCTCATACCAAAAGTTCCCATGCCACTGAGTTTCTTTCTCTACAAATGGTTGTTTTACAGTGCACACATAATGCTTTAAGTTGAGGGGGGCGTGGCTTGGCTGAGCTGACGATGGCTGCTTAATTCTGCTGCTCCTGGGTTCACCAACTATTATCATCCATCCATTTCTACCCAGACATTCATTCTCTGCCAAATACTGGGTCTTTACTCTACCTGTATCAAAGTTCAGCCCTGGTATAGTATTTTTGCTATCTCGCAATTATAGAATTTTATATCTGCAATCAGACAGCTGCTCTATTTTCGGCCTGCAATAATGGCTGACCAACCTTTGCATAGCAGCTCTCTCAACAGAATTGAATCAATGTTTCAGCAATTAATCAATGAGTTAAATGACTTAAAAATAACCTCACAACAAAATGTGACTAATGTACAAATGCTTGACCAAAAAATCTCTGCTACAGAAACTAAAACAATTCAAAATGAAGGCTCTATTATGGATCTGAAAGCTACAATCAGGGAGCAGGATAGAATTATTAAAAATCTTCAGGATAAAATTGATGACATCGAAAACAGAAACAGATGAAACAACCTTAGATTTCTGGGATTTTCTGAAGGTGCAGAGCTCGGAGATACCAGCGCACTTCTGCAACATGCACTTCCAATGTTGCTTAAACTTCCACCCGACCAAGACCTCTCTATTGAGAGATCTCATCGTACTCTAAGCCCAAGGCCTGGTCCTACTCAAAAACCAAGGCCCATCATTGCCAGATTTCTGAACTATGCACATACAGAATTAATTATTCAAAAAGCAAGGCAAGTGGGTACGCTTACTTGGCAGGATCATAAAATATCAATCTTTAGAGATTTCCCAAGAGAACTATCTAATAAGCGCAGACTTTACAATCCTATCAAAACTGTTTTGCATCAGCGGGGTATTAAGTTTGCTCTACGCTACCCAACCACAATGAGTCTATTTCTGAACGATTCATTTAAAGACTTTCACACACTTGAAACTTTATCAGCGTTTCTCAATATACCTCAAACTACACATACTATACCCATTGATTGTGCTGCAGTCGATCTAAATATTGACCCGAATTCCTCTCAAGAGGTCCAACAGTCTCCAGCGAACATCTTTGAAACTAATCAAAAAACTATAGAGAATCCTGCACAAACTGCAACTAAGACTTCAGCTCCTGCCAGAGTTTCAACGCGCATACAAGAAAAAAAGTCTGTTCAATCTCTGCATTCTAAACACTTGTGCTGTTCAAATGATACTCCTTCAATGTCGGACTTGCGAACTGAAAAGCATGTTGACTTCTCTATTCCTCTTGCGTTGTCTAATAAATACACTCCACTCTGTGAGGAGTCACTCTCATCTCATGAAGAACTTTGAGAAGATGACTTAGATCCACCTGCTGATACCCATGCGAATGCCCTGCCTAATACCAATTCACCTGACTCCTCTTGGGCAGAGCTGGTATCTAGCTCCCCATCTAAATCAGCAGAACCTCCCAAAAAGAAAAGAAAGGGGAAACTAAAGAACAGAATCCATAATACTGCTTCCCAAATGAATAATCATTACAAGCATTGACTGATGTGAGGTTTTGATATTATTTGCGAATATCTATATTAAGCCCCTGAAATCTCATACTAAAATATGTAATACTATTACACCCAGCCGGTTTGGACTAAGGCTATAAACCGCACCGGAATTTTAAGGGCTGTATTCAAAGTTTCTCTTTCTTTTTTTTTGCTTACTTGAAGCGCATCTGCATCTCTCAACACACCTTGAACTGCACCCGTCACATCTGTTAACTGTGCTGCTTTAAATCTAGTTATTGTCCCGAATCCCTCTTAGGAGGACCGGCATTTCCCAGTTATCGCCTATGAAAATGGACAGGAACTCAGAGAAACCTGCACAGTTTACATCTAATCCATTTGCTCCTGCCCAAGTCTCTACGTATATGAGTATGAAAGGAATTTGCTGCCTTTCTACATACTAGACATTAGCGATGTTGGAATAACATCCCCTTATCGTTTCTACTTGGAGTCTGTAAACATGTTGGCTTTTTCCACTCCTCTTGCGCTATCTAACAGGTGTGCTCCACTTCATAATGTTTCACTACCACCTTCATGGAGCGCTTCATGAAGATGACTAGGAGCTACTTGCTGAAGCCCTTGCAAATCTGCTGCCTACATTTAATTCCCCTGTTTCCTCCTGGCAAAACTGGTGGCTGATTCCCTATACCCCCTGAAAAAGAAAACTAAGGGGAGGCTGAAGAACAACGTAATTAACACTGTTTATTGGGTGCAGAACTGTAAGGTGCATTGATTGCCATGTGTTTCTGATTTTGTGTGTGAACATTTATGTGTAGCCCTTCACTTCAGTATCACATTTGGTTACTCCTTTTTTCTCTTTTTCTTTTATTCAAATGCGATGCCTATCTTAACTTGTTAGTGCTATTACATTCAGCCGGTTTGGACGTATCAAGGCTGTAAATCGCATTTGAAACTTAGGTGATGTATTTTTTTTTTCAATGAATCAAATTTACAAGTATATTCTTGCTGAACTTATCTCCATGTGTAAACCTATTTACACGGATATATACAACCTTCCTTTTTTTCCTCGTTTAGGTCTTTCCCAGGCCCATAGGTGTGCTACTAGCTATCAGCTTATCAGTAAAATAAAAAAGTGAAACATAAAACATAGCATAACGTTATGTATGTTTAGTACATTTAAAGATTCACTTTCACTCTATGACAAGTGCTATATACATATATTTACATAGTGGTTATCTATATATCTTTTTCAGTTTACCTACTACTTTAAGTTAATAGCACACATATATCACATATCCATTCTTTAATAAGGTTATGCGGATGTTTACATATCTTATAAGCCTTTATCTTCTGGATTATGCTGTTTAGTGATATGTGATGTTATATTGGCATGCTATCCATTTTTATTGAACTAATATGATACAGTTCAACATGATTACCATGTCTGGTTTTTGCATTGTTTGGTATGATGTTTATTGGTTTTTCCTAGGGTTCTAGCTTAACTACCTGAGTTCTAGTCATAATAATTACTTATAAGATATTGTTACACATAGTTAATACCTTAGGAATATAGCGTGTTGTTTTTTCTTAAGTGTTTTCTACGTTTTTACACACCTAGTAGTGTGGGAGAGAGTCTCTGGTATGTGTACCAACTCCTATCTCTCTACACTTCACAAATGTTCTTACTGTAATATACAAGTTTTCGTTGTTTCTATGAATATTTTCTCTACTATTTTATCCCTGTATTTCTCTTTAGTGAGACTCAATAGATATATTTATCATATTATTTTGAATCCAAGTATTCTAAGGATCCTGCTCACATTTGTGCAACCTATTCACCTGCCTTTAGAACCTTTGACACTTTCTGACTTAGTTTTTTATGAGTCCCTCATTCCAATTTGTAACTTCCTATTTTACCGTTTATCATTATGAGTGAGTTGATATTACATTCATGGAATGTTAAGGGACTCAATTCACCTTGTAAGCGCAAACAAATACTTACCTACCTTAAGAAGCATAAAACACATATTGCTTTCTTACAAGAAACTAAACTTACATCAGAGGATGTTGACGGTTAAAAAAGGATTGGGTCGGTCAAGTATTTGCATCCTCTGCCTCCTCTAAAAAACGAGGTGTTGCTATTCTATTACATAAGTCCCTTAATTGGACCCCAAAGAAAACTATCATGGATTCGGACGGTAGATGGATTATAATTCAATTATCTTCCACTGCAGGTACTTTTATGTTAGTTAATGTTTATGCCCCCAACTCTGACTCCCCTGAATTTTTTCATAACTTGGCTCAACAAATTATGATTAATAACAACAATAACTCACCCGTTCTTATGGGTGAGGATTTTAATTTAACCTTAGAAGCACACCTAGATAGAAGTAATAAATCATACGATGCTCATCCACGAAGCATTAATGCCTTGACATTGCTAATGAAAGATCTGGGTCCTTCTGACCTTTGGAGACTTTCCCACCCTAGACAGCGTGACTATACATTTTACTCCCCATTACACAAATCTTACAGCCGTACTGATTATTGGCTTTCATCCCCTCTTATTACAGAAAAAACTATTAATACAGACATCCTCCCAATTACCATATCAGACCACTCTCCTATAAGTTTACATTTACTTGGGGTCCACCCCCTTCTAAATCTCCTTCTTGACATTTTGATCCACTTTTACTGAGGGACCCAGAATTTATTCCTTGGATTACAGCCCAGATTCAAGACTTTCTCTCATTTAATGATACTTCTGAGGTATCTCAAGGCACAGTTTGGGAAGCATTAAAAGCAACAATTAGAGGCAAAAGTATTAGTTTCGCAGCTCACAGGAAAAAGCTAAGAGAGCAACAACTAGCAAATTTGGAGAATTCCCTTAAAGAGAAAGAAACTCAGTACTATAAAACAAAAAAACCCAATCATGACTCACCACTACATCTTGAAATTCTTCAATTAAGAATTAAAATAAACAAATTAATATCCAGGAAAGCTGAACTTGCCCTTTTAAGGCTTAAACACCGCTATTGGGAACAAGGAGACAGATGTGGGAAATTGCTTTCTTATCAGCTTAAAACTCAACAGATGGAGAGATATATTGCTGGTTTGAAAGACCCATCAGGCCAAATTTATACAGACAACCTTACAATAAACCATATTATGCATTCTTTCTACCAGCAACTATATTCTCATCCAAATTCCAGTTCTTTCCAATCAAATACACAAATTTCTCCATAAACTGCAGCTTTCTCACCTCTCTCTCATCAATATATGGCCATACTGGATGAACCCTTTACCCTACAAGAGATCCAAACAGCACTATCATCTTTAAAAAATGGTAAATCCCCTGGGAGTGATGGTTTCCCTGTTGATTTCTATAAATCCCTATCTGGTACTCTTTGCCCTTTACTTCTTAAGGTCTATCTGGAAGCATTTTCTAATGGTAAACTACCCCACACTATGACCGAGGCTATTATTACTGTTTTACCAAAAAAAGATAAAGATCCCTCTCTTCCCTCAAGTTACAGGCTGATATCACTGCTCAATACAGATGGAAAAAATATTTGCTAAATTATTAACCCTTTGCTTAGATTCATTAATTTCAAAACTCATCCATCCTTCTCAAGCCAGATTTATTAAACATAGAACCGGTTCTGATCATCTTCGTTCCTTGTTTAACTTAATTTACAAAGCAAAAACTCTTAAATCACCAGACGCGGCCATAGCCATTGATTTTGAGAAAGCATTTGATTCCCTTAATTGGAACTATTTATACCAAGTTTTATCACATTTTGGTTTCACTAACAATTTCTGCGCCGGTATCAAATTATTGTACACTCTCCCTTCCACTCGAATTCTTACTAACACAACTCTATTCCCCTCCTTTCATCTTGCAAGAGGCACTAGACAGGGATGCCCCTTATCATCATATTTGTTTATACTTGCCATGGAGCCTCTCTCTGCAGCTCTTCATCAATCCTACTTAATTAAAGGCATCCCTATCGGTAACTCTCGCTACACTTCACTCTCTTATGCAGATGATCTTCTTATTCTCCTAGTAAATCTCCAATCTTCAGGGCAACCTTTAGTTAAACTTCTTAACGAATTCACCTTTATCTCGGAACTTGCTCTAAATCTTAATAAATCTGAAACGCTACCATTAAACAACCTCTGTAAATCTTATATGAATGATCCTTTGGGCTTCTGCTGGGCTCCCCATGGTATCTTATATTTAGGTATCCAGATCATCCCATCATTGGATAAAGTATAGGATGCTAATTTCTCTCCTTTACTAACTAACATTAAAAATATATTTAACAGATGGAAATTGCGTAATCTTACTTTTAATGGGAAAATTTCTGCTATTAAAATGACAATAACTCCTAAAATATTGTATCTTTTTTCTAATATCCCTCTAAAACCTCCCTCTTGTTTCCTTATCAGAATTGACAAATTAATAGGTAATTTTATTTGGGATGGCAAAATCCCCCGATTTAGTCATAACAAACTTAGATCACATTGGTCAAGAGGTGGATTTGACCTCCCTTGGTTTCAGGCCTACTTTTGTGCTTTTCGTGTAGCCCAGACTATCAAATGGTTTATTCAACCTGATGCCAATTCACCTTTATGGGTTAATATGGAAGCCTCCCTTTGTGCTAACAACATTGCTACCTCTTTTATTTATAATCCCATCCCCTCTAAATTAAAATCTCACCCCACTATAGTACCATCCATGTTTTACTGGAAAATAATTAATAAACATCTCAAATCAAACCCTACCCCTCTTGCTTATGCTCCTATCTGGGGAAATAGCCAAATATCTCTCAAAAACCATCCTATCTACTGTCGATCCTGGAAAAATAGAGGCATACTTTTTTTTTAAGAGACATACTTGAACCCCATACGTTAAGAATAAAATCTTATTCTGCTCTATGTACTCAAAGAAATCTTCCCCACCAGAATTTTTGGAAATATCTACAGCTTCGTACAGCATGCACTTATTATTTCTCACTTATTGTGAATCAATCCTTATATGATCAGCACGTCTCCAAATGGATAAAAACAACATGTAAATTGAATAGTGTCATCTATAAAGATATTAGAGAATCACTACCGGACCAATCCATTAGTGCAAAAAATAAATGGAGCAATTTGTTACACGATAACATTACAAATGAGCAATGGCATAGGTGTTGGCTTGCTTGCCACAGATCATTTAAGGATAAACGTAGCTCGCTCATTCAGACTAAAATTCTTCATTTATGGTATAGGACCCCAACTGTATTGTATGGGATTAACGGATAATGACAACTGCTGGCGATGTAACTTGCCCAATGGTGATTTACTTCATATTTTATGGGATTGTCCCCCATACAAAAATTTTGGCATCGTATTCATATACTTGCAATGAAAGTGACTGGTCAACCCTTTGTATTAGATCCCAAACACTGTATACTTGGTATTTTTGACCCTCATCCCTATAATATTCCCCAATCCTTGAACAGATGGTTAACCATACTTTTTCTTCTAGCTAAATGTAGTATACTTATGTATTGGAGATCTAATATAATCCCTACTCTCCCTGATATTCTTAATCATTTATCTCAATATGCCTCCCTGGATCGTATGACACATATTTCTTTCGACCGACTCAACATGTATAATAAATGTTGGCAGGAATATTTTAAATATTTGGATTCATCTAGTCATTCTGACACTTAAAGTATGGATTGAAATACTTTATATAATATCTCTCTCTCTCTCTCCTCCTATTGATATCCTCCATTGCCTCAGGATGTGGTCTCGCTTTTTCTCTACTTACTTTATACTCTCTTTCTCTTCACTATTTCTTCCTCCTCTCTTGTTATTCTTAATCCTTTCTATATAAGTTTTAGTAGCACTCTAATGATATATATATATATTGTAGTAATGTACAACTATGACTATTCATATGTCCTCTCTCACCTTCTACTTCTATTTTCACTCTGTATTATCTAGTGCTAAGCCTTCTTTTTCATTATAATATTGTAACTGTCTAGTTTAGGTCATTAATCCATAATTATTATACTACCATTGAATAGTCTTTTGTCCTCCTTTGTTAGATGTTATGCTACTTAGTTTATTATTTATATAACCTTATATAGTATTGTTATACGGTATACTTGTTGTTTGTTTATCTTTTAAATACTTCAATAAAAAGATTAACTGCATAATGCTTTAAGTTCATCAGTGGAACTTACTAAAAAGTGTTTCCACACCATGCTGGTAACTTTGTTTTTGTTTTATTGCCAGCCAGGGATTATGACTGTGCTCTGAGTTCTGGAATGCTAGCAGCAGCAGAGTTTCTGTGTCTGTGTGGAGCTCCCACAGCTAAGTGAAACATTTCATATTTTTCCTAATTCAAAATATTTTTTTCTGTTTACTGTTGGTGAACTGAGAAAGAAAGAATTATTGCCTACATGAAAGTGTGGGATTTGTGTGTTTGATATTAGCTAGGAGCAGGAAAGTAATCACATGTGTTCTGTGGTCACCACTTTTGTTTTGTGGTGAATCACTTCTAGTGTAAATGTAATTGTATCTCTATAGTTTGGCAGTTTGTGTGCAGTTTTTCTGGGGTTGTTTTTGTGACTAGGATTTTCTGATTTGTTGTTGTGGTGCCCTGTTAATTATGTGGGACTATGATTTTATTTTTCACTGTTTAGTGGACTTTCTGGGTTTCTGAGTTCTTGTTTAAAAAAAACAAGAGAAAAATGCTTTTTTTCAAAGTCATTGTTTGGCCAGAACCTGATGGTTGCTTAGAAACAGCTTTCCTGGCATAGTGTTATGGTATGAACAGGACATCTGAAGTAGCAGCCCACTGAATTCTCGAATTCTGAGATTTATGCTAAACATGTGGATAAGAGTAAGATTTGATACAAGTGAAATATGTATGTGTATATATATATCTTTTTTATACTATATTTATATAAGGTTAAGGGAGCAAGAGAGGTGTAGAAAGTATTGCATATATTTTGGCTCTAGTCTAAAGGTACTAGGCAGACAGAGGAAAGTAAGAGAATAGAAGTTGAGAATGCTGGGAGTGGTGCAGTGGCTGTGTGGTGACAATTTTCAGAGATACCTTCTGCGGCCAGTTGCATAAAGGTAGTCTTAATTCTTAGACTGTTTTTGAAGTTTTTTTGGCTTTAAGTAGTTTTGTCTAAATCCGGTGTTTAGGTCAGTTGCATAAAGCAGAAGTTGTCTTGACTTATGTAAGACTATTCTTAAATATATGTTGCCTAGCAACCAGCTTAAGTCACTTAACAGGGCTTATCTGGCTGTCAGTGATAAACAAGATGGCAGCCAAGGTTAAGAAGTGTAACTTTTCTGAGGATGAGAAATTATGCCTCATTGAAGAGGTTTACCTCAGAAAAATGATTTTGACTGGTAAACTTTGTCCAAATTTGAAGAATTCTGACAAAAAGAAATGCTGGATTGAGGTATCAAGCAAAGTAAATGCTATTAATCCCACTGTTGAGCGAACTGTGGATGAGGTGATAAAGAAATGGAAATATTTACTGGAAGATGCTAAAAAGGAAATTTCACACAAGAAACCTAGGACAGGAGGTGGTCCACATGAGCCTTTGTCCAATTATACCACACTGGTTATGGATATATATGGTAGTCAGTCAACAATTTTTAATGGTATTGAGGGAGGTACGGAGTCATGTGTGGTGACTCAGGGAAGTATGTGCCCTAACTCTGTGGAAAAAGAAAGTGCCAGTGTCAGCAAAAGTGACATTCAAAGTAAGTTAATATTGTAAAATAATACCTGTGTGTGTGTGTTCGTGTGTGTGTGTGTTTGTGGCATGGACAAGTACAGTAGCTCAATTGTTGCAGTCAAACCATGGAGGAGGAATCATAGCCAGGTAGTAATTAGCAGTGATAAAAAGGAAAACTTGTAAATATTCTAAATTGGCCAAGGTAGGTGTCCATGTAAGAATCTGTGAGAACTGTCTCCCAGCAAACATGGGATGTGTCCCCACAATAAAAAGTAATTTACTGTCTAACAGTCATTAGCAGTTCCCGCTACCAGCACGAGAATGTTCCCACTTTGTGTGAGGCATTTGCTGCAGTTACTTTTACTCCCACCCATCACGGAGCACAGGCTGCAGCCTGCTCCATTCAGGGGAAGGGAGAAGGGAACCTCTGCAGTGCTCTTCAATGCTGCATGCTGTGCATTGACGTTGATTGCGAGGAGCAGGCTGCTCCCCCTGAGTAAAGTAACCGGGACATGTATTGAGCGATTTTTCATTTCGTTTGGTTTCTCTTTTTTTTTTTGTTCCCCTCTTGCCTGGGCTTGCTGGACCTGGCTGCTCTGTGACGGGAAAGGGGGGGTGGTATACCGAGCTTGCTCCCATGCAGATTTGTAAAAAAAAGCTCTGCATGTCCCCGTTTCCGATTGTCAGCAAGCATAGCAATTTGTATGTTGCAATCAATCAGAGCACTGCTGACTAAATTGGGTGCATGCTTGCAGGACAAGTGAATCCCATTAGCTTCCGTTATCGAGTTGCCCACGAAGAGAGGAGGATCCTGAGCAGGCGAGCAGCAGTTAAGGACTTTTCTGGTTATTGGTCACAGTCATTGCCTACTACCTACTGTAGCTTGCTCCCTCGCTCGGTCCCGTCCCAGCTCCCATCCATCCACCTCACTCCTTGGAGTTTGTTCATACCATGAGTAGTGACTGTGACTGACCTGGCTGGGCCGTTACCTTAGCATCCCTGGCGTGCACCGCTGTGCCTTTTTCTCTAACTGCTCCAGATGCTGCTCCACTATCGCCCACCTGCCATCAGGCCCAGGGAACAAGAACAGCCAGAATCCGGATTCAGGAGGAAGAACTTGAGAATGGGCCAGTGCAGTGGTGATGTGCGAGCCCACTCAAGCACTGAGGTAGTTGATGAGCCAAGTCTTCACCCTTGAGTCCCCGACCAGTGACCCCCCCCATGCCACTCTGGGCTACATTGGTAAGAAAAGAGTGCTTACTGCTTTGTCATTTATAAAAATATTTTTGTTTCAAATAAATGATTTGCAGGAAAATTAAATATTGCAAACGTCTAAATGATGCTGCTGTTTCATTTAATTTTTTGAAATGTAATGAGAAAGGCTGATTAGAGGAGGGGCAGCAGGTATGCACTAGGACAGTCACATCACAGAAAAGAGGTATTTTAGAAAATTGGAAGAAATACAGGAAGGGAGTGAAGATAGGGGAAATCAAATTTCTGAATGAATGGAGGTGAATGGAGAAAGCTGGTAAAGCAAGCTGCTTGACTTGCCAAGGTCATAACACAGTGATTCACGCTGTGGAAAGCAACAGAAAGGAGAGAACAGGAGGGGAGGGAGTTAAAGCAGTATGTGGAGAGAAATATGTTGGGGGGGGACAGTGTGAGATGTGCCAAACTTTTAGAGATGGAAAGGAGAGG
Organism: Neoceratodus forsteri; assembly: GCA_016271365.2. NCBI lineage: Eukaryota > Metazoa > Chordata > Ceratodontiformes > Ceratodontidae > Neoceratodus > Neoceratodus forsteri. The sequence goes on along the minus strand of CM057453.1, from coordinate 454,959,075 downwards.
TAATTTTAAAGACCCTTGTTCCATAACATGGTCCATACTCATCCGACTTAGGTGGCAGCAAAAGCACACTCCTTGGCTGCCATCACTTTGACTGATTTTTCCACTGGTGTGAGTGTGGTGATAAGTGAAAGTGGTGGCCTTTTGAACAAAACCTCCATCACTCAGATGCCACCTTACTCAAACAACATAAGGTCAGTAGTGATTTTACTCAGGGCCAGGAGTTTGTCCAACTGGCACCATTTTAGCCATCTCAGACTGGGACAATCGGTGACAGTGATGGCCAGGCTGGGAGAGTGCATTTCCTGCCTCCAAAGTCAGACAAGTGTCGGCCAGGACAGAATAATACTGATGGTTGTTGACCATAGAATGGGAGGAAGGCTTTCTGAAATCTGGATTGTCTGCTCTGTCTCAAGGAAGGGAGAATGTGATGGCTAATAGTGAGGGGGTGACCCTGGCTACACTGCTGCTGGCTCCGTGAGTATGCAGTCGCTAATTGGGGAAGGGGCAGGCCAGCAGTCCTGGTGGAGGCAAACTGAATCCAAGTATATCAGATTCCGAGAACTGGAGTTTGATCAACCCCTACTGCCTATGCCATCACCTTTCTGTGTTTCTATGTTACATGACATTCCCAGGGAACTGACCTCCTCCAAAAATTCTAGGATGCTCATGGTTTGTAACCCAGCTGTAACCACACACAGTATCTTTTGTCAGTTTCCTACCCATGTAACTTTAGTCACTTTTTCCCAGTTGATCCTTTTTCTCCCTTCTGACATGGCTCCCATTACATGGTTCCCCCCTCCCAGCCCTGTCAACTCAGGTTCTCTTGGGACTTACTGGACCTTGCTCCCATGGCTTACTCTCTGTGTCAGTGCGCTCAAATTGCCAGGTCAAGGATCCAGCAACCATGCCAGAGTCACCTGGTGCTAGGCCTGTGAGGGTCAGTGATCATCCTGCCAGAAAGAATGTTTTCTTGTTCCCCTGCTGATGGCACTCACAAATGCTGTGCAGTGGCATCAGTGGTGGCATCACTCAAGCTCCCATGCAAGGCCCACTGGTTCCTATCACTCAGTTACTTGGTGTACTTAGCTTCCGCTAGGGGACAGTTGTGTGGGGGTGGTGGTGGTGCTGCTGTGATGTAGTCTTCACAGCTAGAGAGGGATGGGGTTGGGTTACACTCTTCTACTTCTAGTGACCCCAACAGTGGGCCAGGGAACTTGCCACTCTTGCAGAGGCATGCTAGAGCAAGTGGAGTGTGTTGAGATGTGGCCCGACATGGTGGGGGGAGAGGAGGAGGGAGTCAGGGGTACAGAGAAAGGGAATACCTGCAGCAGCTGCAGGTTGATTTCCTAGTCATGGCACAGACCCTGCACCACTTGCAGTCTCCCAGGGGGAAGGGGATCTGAATTGTGCTTCAGAGGATGGATAGCCCTCTGCCATCTGGCCCCACTATGGGGAACATTTGTGGGGGAACCTGAGGACCTCCCCCTCAGGAAGTTATGGATAGTGGGTGATGGGGTGGGTGCCGGGGAGGAAGGAAGTGACTGTGCAACACTGGGGAAAAATAATATTGGGGGGAAGAGAATTCTTGTAAGTAAAGGCAATCAGTAATTAATTTGTTTATAATCTGCATGTTATTTCCCCTCTCTGCTTGCCCTCCCTTCCTTCTTGTCAGGCCCTATCCTATCCCCTGCATCCTACCTCCCTCACCTGTCAACCTTACAGGATTATTCCACCCCCCCGACATAGTTTAACCTACCCAGACCCACCTCCTCCATCCTGAGTATGGAAATATACTGTATGTTCCTTATGTGCCCAGGAAGAGGAGAGTGGCAGGGATTGGGTGCTCTTATTATTATGTGCTCAGGGCCTCATGGGCATGCATTTATGAAGATGGGTAAACTGGTTTGTGCAAATTGTGCCTCAGAAACTGCTGATTCCAATATTGCTCTTGCTCTGCAGACTGTCAGGTCTGCACTCAGTGACCTAGTTGACAAAACAAAATTAGTTTGCGCAATGCAACGTTTGAATGTGCTGCCATATATGTTTCAATTTTAAATGTAGTGTCAGCATGGTTTAAATCAGTTGGTAGCACATCTGCCTCTGGGACAGATGGTCATAGGTTGTAGTCTCACACTGGATTGGGCTCATACCACAATTACTGGTCCCCAAATGCCATACTAGGGGATACTGTATGGCCAGTAAGTAAGATAAGGAAAACAAACAGAATAAACCAGAGATGGACCGGTGAAGATGTGGAGTTCTGTGTGGTGTGGTGCTCCACATGAGGTGCTTGTTGCTTGGTGCTAGTAGTTAGTAAGAAAAGGATTGATGATTAAAGCAGTTGTTGTGTTGTCCTACTTACTAACTGCTGTGCTGGTATATTTCTTTCTAATTCATGGGGATAGCCTGCCAGTGCTACATGAAGCGCAGTAGTGCACACTTTATTGGGGGGGGGAGAATGCTGGGGAATGAGGAATTGGATGTATACAGAGAGAAGTTGACATGTGGTGGGCTGGCAGTGGCTCCAGCCATCACTGGACAGGCAAAATCTGCATCACTAGTGTCCACTGTAGACTCCAGTAAGTGCAGACCACAAGAAGCCCCAAAGTGGCACAAGGCAGGAAGAGACATGAAACCGGTGATCATGCAGGATGTAGCGGACCCATGATGTGACACGTTCATCTGGTGGTGAAAAAAATGAGCTACTGTTTCATCAGGTGATTGATCGGGAGAGGAATGGGACTTGGGAGAGACTCTGCTACCTGACCTGCCTTCTTGCCCTGCTGCATGCTTCCCTAGCAGTGCCCATATTGATTTTGTGAGTAACTGTGCTGCAAGCTGGTTGTTGGCAAGTAATACCATTCACATCCCAGAAATGTGTCTTTTCGGGGGTCTGAACCATGGCCATGTGACTGGGGTGTGGGTGGAACTTAAGGTTTGCTGTCAGCCTGTCAGTATGTCTGAGGGGGTGGCTTCTGGTTGTGTTTCTTTGGGGGGGTTGCTGGCTGTTGAAGAGGCTGTCCATGTTGGTAGGGTGGGGGGGCATATTTGTTTGTTATGGTGTGGATACTGGTCATGTTGGTGGGGTGGGACGCTCACTGACTGTGCTGCTGGTATGGTGGGGTTTGTTGGGGAAACTCACTGTACAGTCTGTGTTTGGTGGTGCTGGAGGGATGGTCTGTTTTGTGGGGTTGGGTCGGGGGGTGGTCTGTCTGTTTTGGGGCTGACTCACTGAGAGGATGTCAGTGTTTGGTGCTGGGGAGGAGGGCCTATGTTTGGTGGGGCTGGGGGGATGGTCAGTGTTTGGGTCTGGGGATGGTTAGTGTTTGGGACTGGGAGGGTGGTCAGTGTTTTGGTGGGGCTGGGGGGAAAGTCTGTTTTCTATTCTGGGGTCTGATGACACAGGCCACTGGCTGTGATGGTGGGGTGGTGACACTAGTCATTGTTTGGTGGAGTTGGCTGGCCATTTGTCTGTGGGGACTGTCCATGTTTGCCTGCAGGGTGACTTGTAGGGAGGGGAGGACTGTCTATTTGCTGGTTGGGTGTCTGGGGGTGGTCTTTCCATGTTGGCTTATCGGAGGAGGAAGGGGGAATGTCTGTGATCGCTGAGAAGATGTCTAGGACAGACCATCAATGTTGTTGGGGAGAGGGAACTCTCTGTGTTTGCTAGCCAGTTGTTTGCGGGGATTGTTCATGTTGGTGGGGCCGGGGAACATTCTGTGTTTGCTAGCTGTGTGTCGGGGGGAATGGTGACTCTCCTTTGTGGGGCATGGGGTGACCGTCCATGTTTGCTGGCTGCCTGGGTGTTTGGTGGGACTGTCCTTGTTGGTTGGGAGGGGGACATTCTATGCTCGCTGGCCCAGTGTCTGGTGGGAAGGGAGGACTGTTCATGTTTGCTAGCCAGGTGTCTGGGGGGAACTGTCCGTGTTTGTTGACTGGGTTTCTGGTGGACTGTCCATGTTGGTTAGGAGGGGGGGCATTCTGTGCTTGCTGGCTGGGGGTTAGCATATAAACGTAAGTAAATTTTAAAATGTAATTTCTACCTCATCCTGTACATGTCAAATGATGTATCTCACTGACCTGTGCCCACAGCTAGCATTCAAAGATTAGTAAATGTTAAAACATTATTTTCCCCTCATGCTTTACCTGGCAGTAAAAGTAATCTTACACTTTTTGGATTTCTGATCATCCACTGTTGAGTGGTGAAACCATCAGATTCCTTGGCCTTGTTGTCTCTGTCTTCATTGCATGGCACACATAACCAAAGGGGTAGCTTTTTGTGTTCTCCCCTGTACAGTGTTACAAGACTAGCCAAAAAGTCTTGCACTAAAACATGCACCCTAAAGAAATGATTATACTACTACCTGGCTATTGTTATAGCGACTACTGACTGGCCATGATTTTCTTCAGGGGGTTGGATCACTGGTCGTTTGTGTGTGTGGGGGGGTTGTGGACACTGCTGGTTTTGTGTGTGTGTGGTTGGGGTCACTGCTGGTCATGTGTGTGGGGTGGGGTGGGGTTGGGGACAATGCTGGTCATGTGTGTGGATGGGGTTGGGGACACTGCTTGTCGTGTGTGTGGGCGGGTTGGGGACACTGCTGGTCATGTGTGGTGGTGGGTGGGAGGTTGTGGACAATGGCTGGTCATTTGTGTGGGTGGGATTGGGGATGCATGCATTGTGTGGGTGGGGTGGGGACACTTTTGTGTCGGTGGGGTGGGGGCACTGGCATTGTGTTGGTGGGGTGGGGTTGTAATTGCATACCAGGCAAATTAAGCTGACTGATAGCTCAACATCTCTCTTTCTAGACCAAGAAAGAAACATAAACAAAATGCAGTATAAAATGTGTTTTTTATTTATTTTTGTGTGCCTGTGCTGGGGAGAGTGGCTGTGCAAGTCCATCAGGGTGCAGAGAGTAACTGAACTGGCCAGGCTAGGTGGAGATAGTGGCCATGCAGGTCTGAGGTGGGGAGAGTGGGCTGTGCCTTCTGCTGCCCTGCCAGCTTTGTGCTGGTGTGCTGACCAAGGCAGACTGGTTCACATGCTGAAAAAAATGGTTGTGGCCACTTGTAATGGAGGAGGGAGGGGTGGACTGGCATACTGGCACATCATTTTTTTTTTTCAACATGACTGCCAGTCTGCTGGGTGGGTGCATGCCATGTTTATCTCCCTTGTACAAGGGGCCTCTGAGCAGTAAAGATAAGTTTCTGTGTCAAAATTAGGAACTGTTGGGAAGTATGAAGTCCTACAGTATAAAAACTGTGCATGTTTATGTAGTTTCACCTTACTGTGTGGTTCGACAAGATGTTCTGTGGTCCCTCCTCCTTATTTAACACCCTGACCTGTGACCCAGCCATCCCCCCCCACCGGGTACAAAGACAACTATATTAAACCACATCAGGCTGAAGCAACCATGTTTCATTTGTGCCCTTGAAAACTGTCAGATGAGACATTTTTGAAGTAGTCTGTGGGGGGGGGCATCAGTGACAATGTGGGCTACGATAACTGGCCCACCACACACTGGCATAGGTGATGCTAATAAAAACCACCTACCAAGTATTTACCTTTCAGGGTGGGTCCTGCATGGCTGTGCACAGGTATCTGGAGTCATCATTCCAGCAAACTTCCTGTGGTATCTGTTCTCTTAGGTTGTGTGATGTGACCTCTTCCCTCTCCCTATGACTCCGGCACTTCTTATCTCTTGTCTGTTTTCTCTGACAAATGCCGATGGCTACCTTGCTTACAGTGCTACCCACTGAATTGTATTAATCTGTAATCTGTTTGAAATGCCCACATTGTTGTAATGTCTGTCTTGGTGTTCCCCATAATTTGTATTTCTCTGATGTGGAGCCTTTGTAAAATAGCCTTGGCTCAAAGGTATTTGTAATCCTAGACTTGATAAATAAATAAAAATTAATAAAAAAATAAATAACAATAAATTGTGTATGCAGTGCTTGCTTGCTTGAGGAGAGTATTATCCTCTTTGTTTACCTTACCTAACCAGATTCAGCCATGTGACATTGAATAATATGGGATGGGAGACTGCAGAATTAACTTGGTAACAAAGAAAAGTGTTAATACTGGGTGCAAGTAAGCAATAATGCCTGACACAGCGTGTGTCAAGCTGGGATAACGTCACGCCTCAGGTGGGTAGGCATGATTGCATCCAATATGTAAGGCATTATGTTATCCTGCCATGACACACACCCTGGAGGGCATTATTGCCACTATACAATGACTTGTTGTTATACAGAATTAAGAAACGCTTCCTGCTCTCCTTCTTAAGTGTGCATTACTACTACTACATTGTATATGTATACGATGCTTATAGATGTTTTGTTTTTATTTGTTTGTCTTTTCAGACACAGTTGATTGTCAAGCAAATGTTGCAGCCTGTTCAAGCAGCCTATCTGAGATCTTCACTAGCATTATGAATGGTGAGTTCCTCAGAAATGCAGTGGTATTTGATACAGTAACTCTCACTACCAGGCATCTTCTCTCGATCCAATTCCACCTATCCACCATCCTTTCTGTGAAAAAAAGTATTTTCCTATGTTACCCCTGAACTACTACTCCTCCTCCTGTAGGCCTTGCCCATTCAGCCCTTTATCAGCTTTCAGCTGGAAGGGGGGTCTCGTGATGTCTGCTAGCTGAGAGGCAGCAGGAGTTTAGAGCTCTCCCTCCCTGCCAGCGATTTAGCGATATTTAAGTATTTTGTTGGCTTGTGCTGCAATCGGCTATTCGGGTATTGGTAAGAGCCCATCCCGCTTGTCGACATTTTGCCGTTTTTTGAACGTGCAACTTAAAAGGTGTAATGGGATGGAGGTCGATAAGAAGCAGGCCGCAATCAAGCATTCGCCGCCTGCTTCACTGGAAAAGCTCCCTAAAAAATCACGGAGTCAGCCAGGATCCTCCTCTGACAGACCCGGAGACAAGAGTCTAGCAGCTGGTCCCCTTTCTGAAGAAAGATTTCTACAGGAGCTTGCCCCATTAAAGGACGTGCTACAGGCGATTACAGCTGATTTAAAATCCATTCGGGGAGACCTTTCCATGCTCACTACGAGGGTATCTGACTCGGAGGCCAGAATTTACTCGCTTGAGCAGTGGAAGCCTACATGGAGGCTGGAGATGACCGCTTTAAATCAGCAAGTTAGAAAGTTACAGGTAAAACAATAGATTTGGAGGGTCGAGTCAAGGAACAATTTGGTGATTCTGGGCCTTCGGAGCTTGAGAAAGGAACTGATCTTATGATGTTTCTTCAGAAATTTCTGGCCAAAATAGTAGGCCCCTCACCCTCAATTCTCACTATCATTTGGAGGCGGGCTCATAGGTCCCTAGGCCTAGACCTCCACCTGGCTCTCCTCCACGACCTATTATCGTGAAATTCCTCAGCTACATTGAGAGGCAACACGTCTACAGCAAGTCTCGAGAGTTGCAGACCATCAGTTGGGGAGCATCTGGCTGCAAATTGCCCAGGACTCACCGAGAAGAAGTTAGGGCAAAGAGCTACCTTTCACCCTGTTGTTCAGAAGCTGGTCGCCACAGGGATTCCATTCCGTATGCTCTACCCGGCTACCTTGAGGATTACTGTAGATGGACATCCTCTGAGCTACGAATCTTTGGAGTCAGCGTTGAAGGACTTACCTACTAAATTACCTAACTTATTTCCTGTTAATGGCTGATTTAATGTCCTTGACTTAAATGTCTGGGTGGCGATATGAGTGGTTTTGGGGCCTATAGTTTTTTGTTTCCTTCCCTTTTCTTTTATTTTCTTTCTCCTGGTAAAATTGACTAACTGCTGTCTGTTTCAGCCTTACCTTTTTAGCTGCTCTTGTGGTCGCTGGGTAATCCGGAGGCTCTGGGCGGTTGAACAGGTGTTGACCTAGGCCGTTTTGGCCACTTTTGCCTTCCCTTCCTCTCGAGGGGTGTCTCACCCGGAACGTCTTTGGGTCGGTTGCTGTTTCGCAGTGTACAGACTACTGGACGGACCGGCCTGGTCCTAATGTTATTTGGTTCTCCTGGGAAACACCTGCCAGTATTGCGAGGATGCGGTGGGTTGTGCTGCATTTTGTTTTGCATCCTTTTTCTGGCTCTTCTCACTGTTGATGGTGAGCCAACTCCTTTTTTATACCCTAATTTACCCTATGCTGACAGAGATACGGGGGTTTATGCCGGTAGTCGGTTGTTCTCCGACTCTGAATCTGTACAGTTGTTGGGGGGGGTACCCCTGAACTTCCTGCGGTTTCTCGCAGCTGCATTGGGTGCTGCTGGATGGGGGGTTCGCTAACCTGTCCCTTAGCTGGGGGTTACTGTTTGTGCCTTTGGGATGGTGGGGGGTTGTCCTCCTGCTGTGGTTCACTCCATGCTGGTTTTTTTCTGGCCTTCTGATTCCCCACAGCTTGATGGAGTATGGGTTTGCGGCAGGGATTTGGCTGCCAGTTTGTCAGCATTCCTGCGGATGGTTTGAGTTCGCTTATGTCTGGGGCCGATGTGTATGTAGTTGGGTGTGTTGTTTTGGGGGGGTTGATGGGGGGGTGGGTTGTTCCAGCATATTTGACTATTTGTCTGATTATTTTGGGGTTAGTTAAGATCCAAATGTTTAGGATGTATTTGCTCAGGCAAACTTGTTTTGCTAGGATATGGGTAGCTGGAACTAGGGGGGTTAAGTGTGCCTATTGTTTTGGCTTATATCTGTTGGTTTTTGCACTAGCCTTATATTTGAAATGGCTTTAAGGACTCTTAAGATTGCATCGTGGAATGTGCGTGGGCTCAGGGGGAAGGTCAAGAGGTCTCAGGTCTTTAAGCACTGTGAATTATTTCAGGTTGATATTTTATTCTTACAAGAAACCCACCTAACCCAATCGGAATCGAAATGGTTGATTCACTCAGGGTTTTCACAGGTATTCGTTGCTGGTAGCTCCAACTCTCAGGGGGGTGTGGCGATACTCATTAAAAAATATGTTATCCTTTTAGTAAATAATACGATTGCTGACCATGAGGGGAGGTATGTTCTGATTAAGGGCTCTCTTAATGGAGATATTATAGTTCTAGGATCCGTGTATGGCCCAATAGGGGGTAACCCTGTTTTTTTTATGTCCTTAGCTGATAAGATCAGTGATATGCTTCCCTCTCAGATTGTGCTGGGCGGGGATTGGAATCTCCCACCTTCCCATTTGTTGGATAAAGACCCCAAGTCAAACCTCCCGCCCACTCCGGCTCAAAGATCACCACTGGATTTTATCCACATGCTTGGCCTTTGCGATCCCTGGCATTTATTTAACCCATCCCTTCACTCCTTTTCTTTCTTTTCTCAACCTCATGGCTCATGGTCTAGGATAGACTATATTTTGGTTAGTAAAACCCTCCTTCCGAATTTTCTCTCATCTGGTATTGAGCGATTATTCTTTCTGATCATGCTATTGTGTGGGCAAATATATCTCTTGGTCCCAATTTTCATAGAGACACTGCCTGGAAATTCAATACCCAGCTTCTTAAAGACACTCAAATTGTGAGCCAAATCAAGTCTCTTATATCGTCCTTTCTGGAGAACAATCTTGGATCTACTCCCAGATTTGATTGTATCTGGAGCTCTTTGAAATGCTATCTCAGAGGGAATTGATCAAGATTGCTTCGGCAAGAAAAAAGATTAGGCTTTCGAGTATCTTTGCTTATGGCCAGATTAGAGAACTGGAGAGCTCTTGCTCCCCATCCTCTTCCATATCATCCTTTGAGGCTCTTACAGCAGCCAAAAACAAATATACGGACCTTCTGAAAGAAAGGGCCGAGTATTGTCTAGTTAAGACTCAAGCGAAATATATTGAACATGGTGAGAAAGCGGGTAAGCTTCTTGCTTTGAGGCTTCGGTCATTGGAAGGCTCTAGATTGATCCCGGCTATGCAATCCTCTCAGGGCACCATAGTAACCTCTCCCAGAGAAGTAGCAAAGGTTTTCGAAGAATACTACCAAAATCTCTATGTGCGCCTTCCTCTCCTGTTCCTATCTCCGACATACTAGCATATCTAAAGAGTATTGATTTTCCGAAACTTTTGCCCTCGCACATTAGTACCCTGACTGCTCCCATCTTACTCTCTGAAACTGAGACTGCTATTGCTTCCATGGATCTGGATAAAACCCCCGGTCCAGATGGTTTTCCCGCTAATTTTTACCGGATGTTTTCTAAGGAACTGGCTCAGTACTTCTACAGCTTTATCAATATCTTTCACTGCTAATGTGATTGATCCTGCACTTCTTGAAGCTACTATTGTCCTAATTCTTAAACTGGGCAAAACTCCTACAGACCCGGCAAGCTACCGGCCTATTTCTCTTCAAAACTATGATATGAAAATCCTCGCCAAGGTTTTGGCAGAGTGGGTTAAGAAAATATGGCTCCATCTTCTTAGTCCTGAGCAAGTTGGTTTTGTTCATTCTCGGTCTTCTTCAGACCACCTCAGAACCCTTTTCCATATCTCGCATTTAGCCTAATCATCTCATCTCCCTATGGCTCTAGTTTCACTAGGCATGAGAAGCTTTGACCGCGTGAGCTGGTTCTTTCTTTGAGGCTACAATGTCGAGATGGGATTTCGGTTTCTTTTCTTAAATGAATCCAGGTTCTGTATAATTCCCGTCGGCTAGGATATATTGTAGCAGGGGTTTCTCTTGAAATTCAACTGTTCGCTGGAACTAGACAGGGTTGTCCCTATCACCTTTCCTTTTTAACCTGTATCTTGAACCTCTTCTTATTAAACTTAAGTCTTCCCGCTTATCAAAGGTTGCGAGTGCATCACACGATTTAGTCCTTTCAGCGTATCGCGGAGACATACTCTTGCATGTTTCACATCTGGTTTCTTCCTAGAGCAAGCTATTCTGCTCATTAACCAGTTTGGTAGCTTTTCTCAGTATAAATTGAATATAACTAAGTCTGAAATTTTTTCCTTTAAATGCCTATACATTTAAACGCAAGTTTATTAAGTTCGGTATGTGTTGGTCCCCAAAGTCGATTAAATATTTAGGTATACATTTTCCTCAGACTTGGCTTTGCTTAAAAGCTCAACCTGGATACTATTAAAATCCAAGTACAACAAGACTTACTAAGATGGTCCAACCTCCTATCTCTCTTTGGGGTAGGATTAATATTATCAAGATGAATGTCCTTCCCGCATTTCTACCGCAATCTTCTGAGCCTGTGGTTGCCACTTTCGTACCTACAACTGTTTCATGGGATCTTCTCAGAGTTTCTCTGGTGCAGGAAAGGGGTCAGGCACTCTTTTCTTAAGTTATCCCTCCCCAAGGATAAAGGGGGTCTTCGGCTTCCCAACCTTCTAGTATACTACTGGGCCATTCACTTATCCAAAATTGGGAGAAGGATTTCACCCGAACATGATCCGCTTCCTCCGATTTGGCTTCAAATTGAGAAATCAATTCTTTCAGAATCTAAATTGGATTCATATGCCATGTTCTATACTCCCATCTCACTTCTCTCGCACTGGATAACGGACCAACCAGTCTTTACGTCTCTTAAGTCCCCTCCAGTGCCTGCAGTTTTTAAGGATCTCTTCCAAATTGGATCTGGGACAACTACTGTTTCTAATCCTAACATTAAATTGGGAAATTCAATGATTGTTCCAGTTGGCTCCCTCAGATTAATAACATTAGCCTATATGAACCAGTATTACGATCAAGGTTCCTAACCTGCGACCCCACTCTGCAATCCTTGCCAAATTTGGTATTCCCAGGGGCACTGTCTTTAAAAGTATTTCAATTAAGGCACCTCATTGTGAAGAAGTTTGGTACTCAGTTTAGGCAACCCACGGTCCAACCCTTCCTGTCTCGTGTTTCCACCTTTGCCTCTAAACCACATTCTATCTCAGCAATATACTCCTTCCTACTGGAATATAAGTTTCTCATGCCTGCTGTGGGTTCTTCTGTCTGGCTCTCTCTATTCCCCGGTGCCACCTTGAATTGGGCTCATATTTGGAGGGACATGCATAGATACCATACTCAGGACAGGCTCAAGCTTAACCAATATTATATTTTGAATAATATGTATTACACGCCCAGGAAACTCCTCCAGCTCAATAGGCTAGCAACCTCCTGTGTACTAGATGTTCTGGGGGATGGGAATCCTTCATATTTTCTGGGATTGTCCAAAAGTTGCCCCACTCTGGTCATCTATCCAGGGCAATTTGGACCCCCTATTGGGCCTTACTTCTTTCTTTACCCTGAAATATGTATATTAGGGACTATAGTGCTATTGATTGTGTTGGCGTTGGTACCATATTGCCCTGGTGTCTGGTGCGGTTAAAATACTAGTCCTTAGGCACTGGACTGATCAGTTGTCCCTGACCTACCGGAGTGGCTGACTGAGTTATCGGCCTGCCTCAATGTTGAAAGGTTATCGGCAAGTATGCGGTACCGTATGGATCTGTTTCAAAGAGATGGGGTAGATTGTATGCTCTTTATTTGCACGTTGACCTCTTGGCCTCTCCTTTGATGCCCATGGCAGTCTCTTCCCTGTTCCCTTTGTAACTGTATTTTGAACTTGTGAGCGTAATTTTCTTTGTGCAATATATATGTCAGGTTTGGTATTTTCTTCCTGGCTATATGATTAATAGCACACTTGGGTGGTGGGGAGGGAGACTTGATTGGGGGAGGAGGTGGGGAGGATGGGGGTTGGAGGGCAGGTTCATAAGGGGTTTAGTTCTGTGTTTCCTTTTTACTTTGTACCAAGTGTAGACAACTGGTTTACTTTATTATGTGTAAATGATGTTTTTTGTTCAGTATTTGAAAATTTAATAAACTTGAATTTCAAAAAAAAAAAGCTTTCAGCTGGAAGGTATTTTCAATTACCACCCGGTTTATACCCTTAAATTATTAGCATGTCTCGGTCGTGACCCCCTCTCTCTCCTCTGATATAGGGAGTACATGTTCATCTATCTCAATCTCCTTCATAGGATAGGTTGCTCAGCTGTTTTACCATCTTCGTTCCTCTCCACACTGTGCTCTGACCACAGGCATGACAGTTCATCCAGCAGATGTACTTGGTTATACTGTTAAAATCTGGTATGGTGTTATAATTTACTATCGGCCTGACAGCATATCAGATTACCAGAAATATGTTACTCATTGAGTAAGTAATAAAGGATTACTGTATGGTTATCATTATCTGTACAGACAATCAGGTTGAAGCTGTTCTGCATTCAGTGTAACAGTATACCTTTCTTATAAAATTTATACTTGCGATTAACATAGAGGATAATGTATGGTCTTTGGTTAATAACCACGCTGTGAACAGTTTGAGAGGTTGCCAAATATAGCATCTGCTGTTGCACAAGTACATAATTTATTAGAGAAAGATGTATGTAACTCTGTAATAAAATATTTTTTAAAATCTTCTTTCAGATAGCTTTACGCATCTAGAGATTCCAGAGGTAAGCCAACCGCACATTGAGGAGATCCAATTAATTGTTTCTGGAAAGCAATTTTTTTTTTTATACACATCTGTTACTTTGCCACACATACACACACACACACACACACACACACACACACACACACATGTACTCTGTGGGTATAACACTGTCATACATTCCCTTCCTCCTACCCCAAATGTTGTATTCATTAAAGTAGTTAAAGTAACTTGTTTCATTCTCTGAAATCTTTAATTTTAATATAGATCAGCAAGAGGTCCCCAACAATGTTTCAATTGCAAATGGAAGTTTAGAGGATTCACATGATTCATTATATGGTGAGTATGATGTCATTTGTAAATCAACCTATGTTTGAAACAATAACCTTATCAGTTATAACTGTATGTAACAATATCAGGCAAGGTGCATGGTATGCAAGCAATAATACCTGACAGGGTGGGCAGTATTGGGCAATATCACATCACCCAGGGACGTAATGAGGGCCGATGCTGAAGGAAGGTCCGGTATTTCCCAATAACGCACACCCTGGAGGGTATTATTGAGCTTAGAAAATGGGTCAGTGTACCTTTCATGTTTTAAAAATATAAGATTTATGTAAAATGTCATGAGTCTGGTGGTCACAGCATTTTACTAACTCAATTTAATAATGAATTGGGGAGGGAAGCGGGTCTACACTCGAGTCGGTGAAGGAGTATGTGTCACAGCTCTAAATGGTTGGGAATTTAACAAGAGTGTTTTGTGGACTAAAATATTTAAGGAACTGAAAAAACTGTTATAGGAAGAGACTGTCAGATAACGTATTTGGGGGACAGTAACACTCGCTAAGACTTGGAAAAATGGCGGCGATTTCAAATTTGGCGAGGATCTTTTGTCCAATGACTCAGCAGAGTGGGCAACGGGATGCCATGGATAAGCTCAGTAATGGGGCACTCAGAACTTGAACTGCACTGCATTGCACACTACTCAAGGCGTGGATATAGCCCCAATGACCCATACTGCTTTGTAGTGTATGATGGAATGCTGCCACATACATGTTTTCCCTCTATTCTAACAAGCTGTGAGCTGTTTTTTTAAGTTGAACTTGCATAAACATCTGCAGCACACTTACATTAAAAACATATGCTACTGATGTCTTCTGTTTCCAAATCAAAGGTAACTAATCTGAGAAGGGTGATTCCAGTAGCCTTCTGTTAGGGCATGGGAAACAACATCTGACCGCAGAATTGGTAAGTATATCAGTCAAGTTCAGTATGTACCAAATATCAGCCAAGTGTGTGACGTGTAAGGGAGATCCGACAATCAATACAATGAGTAAACCATGCCAATTAGATAATCAAACTAGCTATGTATGTTTGATAAAAAATTAATCTATGTTGCTTAAATGTAGGTTAGCTGTTTTGATTTAAAAAAGATTTCATTTGATCTAGGTCCTGGAACAGAGTCAACAGCAACAATTCCAGTGAAGAGTCATAAGAGACATTATTCACCAGATTTGTACACTGAAATATTGCACCTTCAGAAGGAGAACCTTTTGTTGGAAAATGAAAAATTAAAATTAGAAATCAAGAAACTGAAATCTGAGACTGATTTGATACAACTTAAAGCTGATAAGATGATGAAGAAGTAGAACATGTATAAATTATTAAAATAAGTTGTTTAATAAAATCTGATTTAATTTGGATTGAGTACCAGGGAAATACTGTTATGGATTGTGTACTATCTTAATACCTGTTTACTGGTTTTAATTTTGGTGTTCTATATATGTATTTATGCCATAAATTGCTTAGGTTCTCCTTCATATTTAACAATTTTTAATATTTCACACGTTTATGAAATTCTGTAATGTATTTTTTTAGTACCTTTCTAAAATGTGACAAAAATTCAAAAAGAAATGCAAGTCATCAGTACTACCACATTAAGAAGTATCTTATTGAATCTTTAGAGTACTTCTCAATTACTTACATATGGTAGTTCTTCCATTCTGGAATCTTACTGTCTCACAGTTCAGTATGTACCAAATAAATTATTTAATTTACAAATTAGTTAAATAATATGTTTCTTTGGGACTCACTATTCTATATCAGGTTAGATTTCCTTATAGTTTGGAATTTCCTTTCTGGTTATTTAGCATACATTATGCAAAATAATTAATAAGGTCACACAGTAACATGCAAATGATGACACACTCTGTGGTGGGCAGTAATTGGGCAATAGGATAGATACAGTTGCATCTATTTTCCCTTGTGCAGACATGAGTGCTGGCTGGAGAGTCAGCATTTACCTGTGTTACTCTCATTGCGGTTTAGTGATAAGTAAATAAGTTACAAAAATCAGGCTATGTCAATCTGATGGTTTTATTATGATTTATTTTTTAGCTTTGTTATTGAGGAGTACTGCACCTAGACTCTACTCTCGATAAACTGAGAGAGAACACATGTAAGTTTTAAATTTTTCTTTTTGTGTTGTTTGAATAATTTCAGGCTATAACTGTTCCAAAATGTAAGCAATAATACCCTCCAGGGTGGGCTTTATTGGGAAATACCAGACCGCCCAGGGACGTATTGAGGACCGACACCACAGGCTGATGTCTTTATAGCCCCTGGAAGGTCCGGTATTTCCCAATAATACCCACCCTGGAGGGTATTATTGCTTACTTAGAAAATGACCCAAGCCGAACTGTCAGCGCAGCGGTTGGATTTCCACTTGTGACGCCGGCAACCCGGGATCAGGAATGGTCTTGTGTCACTGGCTGTCCGGCCGGGGGGAGATGGATGGAGCATCATCTGCACTGCTGTCCTTCTCCGGGGCAAGAGGGGTCAAACATCCATGCCGCGGCTCTCTTTGATTTCATAAAGTTGATAACAAAGACAATGCAGGAAAACAATGGTATAGTAGTAGAGACACATGCACATATTGTCATTTACTCTCAAAAAAAGGAATACATCAGAAGAAATGCAGACCAAATAATAATGTTTTATTAGATATGTCAAATATAGATGAATAGACTGTATAAACATGCAGTAACATAATTCTGAGGTTGATGCAATTATAATCGTAGGCAGAGTAAAATCAAAGTTGACTGAAGGTCTACTCCACCTGTTGAGAAGATAACACATTTCACAGTGTTAGACACAGCACGGCAGGCTATATCATCAAAATGATTTCAATTGTACGTAGTTGAGAAACAACAACTATATTTTGGATAATAAAGGTTGATGTACACAATAAAGCACAACAGTGTGTGGGGTACTAAAGAATTACTCAATGGATTATGAAATCATGTGACCTCAGTGATTATAATACATCACATGACCATGATAAATCATCAATTATACCCACTGTAAAGGTTTTGTCTCGCGATACATGATTTTCATACCCCATTGTGTAGTGTTTACATAAACCATAAACTCTCCAAACTGTTTTTCTTACTGTACTGAGAAAGTGCCTAAATATATTATTTAATTCTGTGACTGACACAGCAACATAATACTCCAGATGGGGTGTCACCGGCATTCTGTACAGAGGGGTTACAACTTCCTGTTGTCTGCTGATGCTGCCTGTCCATATACATCCCCGTATCCCCACAGCCATCCCTACTGCATCTCTGCTGTTATGCTGCATTCGCTATGTTAACATTCTGTTCCCTGTTGTGTTCTCCAGCTGGTGTTGTGTGATTTTCTATGCAGGATCATCCAGATATTTTGTAGTTAAAAAAAAGAAAACAATAAGTGAACGGTCCCCAAACCAACACCATCTCGCTTAGTGAGAACTACTACCGTTTTTTAATTTAAAATCCCTCCTACACCAAAATTACAGACAATAGAAGGCTGCTCATTAAAAATGACACGTCTGTTCCCTAGCAACCATGCATGCCACCCAGCAAGCATGCCCTAACTTGAAGAGAATGAAGGCACGACAAACTTTTATTTTGTATTTTAAAAATTAAAACCATAATTGAAAATGTGGACTACACATTATAAAAAACAGTGCATGGGCAGCCTAATGTGCAACCAGCCTATTGTACCACCTTGGGTTTCTGATTACCTCGAACCTCACTATTCACTGTCGAGTTCTGAGGTCATCAGAACCCATATGAGCTACAATGGGCTGGTTCAGCATGATTGCCCATGCACTATTCTCTGTGTTATGCAGTATTATAAAAAGAGTCTGAGAAATGGAGCTTTCTGATTGGCTGCAAACATTCTAACAGCATCATGTTAATCTTTTATTAACATACATGTAGAGCTTAACCATGTGCTGAACTAGGTTTAACACTGTTTAAAAACATTTTTATTATAATAGCAATAAGACACTCCCAGGGATTATGTTAATGGTCAGTTAATCACCCTCTGGGGCATGTGGCACTCGGCTACACCTCGTGCCACAGTACACCCCTAGAAGGTGATTAACAGACCATTAACATAACCCTTGGTCATGCCTTATTGTTTAAATATGTATTAATAACACATGCTGTATTACTGCATTGTACACAAATATAAAACAACATAATAGGCAGGAACAAGCAATACACATCAAGAACTGCTGAATATACCATTGTAAACACACTGTTTGTCACAGCAGTGTGAGTGGCTGCTGATTCCTCCATTTCATGAGCAATTATTTCGGGCACAGACTGTGGATAGTCAACCAATGCTTCGTCTGGATCAGGAACATTCTTAATCCTGTTCAGAAATCAAAACATAGGTATATGCTAATGATTACTTACAGTATATGGCAGATACACAAATAGCAACATATTTGTTACTGTATGGAAATTACTGTTAATTATAAAAAAAAAATAATGATCACCTATCGTTCAAGCAGGTCAACCTAGCAAACAAGCAATGACCAAGATGTGGAACGCCCCAGGCTAGTTTGTTCAGAGTTACTACCCACTGAGACTTATGTGGAAGCACCCAGACCAAACTATAGTAATATGACCAGCTGAAGAAGACTTTAGGAATGATTGCCAGATAAGGACTCTCTTTTTAGTTTCGAGACCTGAACGTATGTAATCTAAAGTGTGTGTGTGTGTGTGTGTGTGTGTGTGTGTGTGTGTGTGTGTGGATATAGGGGAATGGGATAAGGGGAAAATGAGGTATACTGGTTTGTAGAGAGTGGGTTAGATTGGTTGAAGGGGGAAGTGATGAGCATAGGTTATGCAGTGAGTGGCGGTTGAACTAGGAACATTAAACAGTTTTACATGAAGTATGATATATCCACTGTAAACATGACACTAAATTGACAACTGGTTAATAATGAATTCAGATACATGTTAACGTAAATTAGTTACTAAAACAATTTTCAAGTTTGCCTGACTTCTTGTTTAAGGGAAGTGGGGACTATAGGGGTTAAACAAAGTTGATACACACGATGGCTTTGGTCTCTGTCTCTCTTCTCTTCCAGGTTGCACACATCATCACATAAAGAAAAAATCAATATGCTGAGAAGCAGGCCAGAGTTAGAAGGAGGAGACTGCATGCACCGCAAAGGCAAACACATGGAAATTCATGACACAAGAACATCACCAGGTAGAGTAACATAATGGGAATATCCCAGGGCACAGATTGTGATGACACATAATGAACCACAGAAAATAGTACAGTAAAAATCATTAGACAAAAAAAATGGGGTCAGTTAAGTTACGTTAAAGCATTATGAGATCGGGAATTTGAGTATGATGGGGGGGGAGATCACTCATTATAAGAAGGGTCTGAGAAATGGAGCTTTCTGATTGGCTGCAAACATTCTAACAACCTTAGGTTAATCTTTTATTAACATACGTGTGGAGCTTAGTCATATGCTGAACAAGGTTTAACGCTGTTTAAAAACATGTTTTATTATAATAGCAATAAGGAACTCCCAGGGATTGCGGTAATGGTCAGTTAATCATCCTCTAGGGGCATGTGGCACTTGGCCACACCTTGTACCACAGTACACCCCTAGAAGGTGATCAACACACCATTAACATAACCCTTGGTCATGCCTTATTGCTCAATTGCACTAATGCTAAACATTGAGTCGAAATTTTAGAAACCATTAGCACTTACCTTGAAATGTCATTAACTTACAGATGAAAGACAACACTGCATACTTTGAAAATATGGATGATGTGGTCACAACACAGAAACTTACCACATGCATGTCAAGGACAGTGACCAGATAGCGCACAAGTCTGACCGGTACGTTTCATTATTACTCAGAACTAAAGTAAAGGTTGGTGTTAAGAACAACATTATGCAAGCAATAATACCTGCCAGGGTGGGCGGTATTGGGCAATACCAGACCACCCAGGGTTGTAGTGCGGTGGAGGGCCTTATAGCCACTGGAAGGTCCAGTATTGCCCATATCGCCCACCCTGGAGGGTATTATTGCACTTAGAAAATGGGTACAGTGTCATTTGTTTATAGGATTAGGAAAAAAATAAGTTAATTCTATTAAAAATGACTGCATATCAATTGTTTGTCATTTTGTGGTAAAGTACTCACTTTGCTACTGGCAGTTGAGGGCACCAATATGTTTGTTACTGTGGTGCTTCCACAAGACACACACACACACACACACATTAATGTGTCTTGTTGTTTATTTTATCTTTAGACACCATTGATGGAATTTATTTATTTTTGTGAAGTGCTATCATTGGAAACAAGCTGTGCGAGGGGAATGTTGTTGAATAGAAAGAGAAAACAGATTAATGGAGCACCTGATCGCGACCGTGTTAAGCTGTGCACAAGGTGTTCAGATGCTGGCAGTTCAGTACAAAGAGGCACTTTAGGTTTTGTCAGTTGTTTTATGTGTTTCTCGGAGGTAGGGAGTATTAAAGTACGGTGAGACAAGTAGGATTTTCTAGTTAAGCTGCAATGAGGAGTCTCGCGCTGCACTTTTCTAAACGCGGTGACATTAGGTGGTTCCGTGACCTGATCAGTGTTATCACCTCACTGTTTTCTTTTTGTATTTATTCCAAACTGTGTTTTTTATTTTAAAAATAGAAAGACACGCTGTTGGGGGAGTAGATGCTCCAGCTCTTGGCTGTCATCCCTCCCTTCTGTGTTTTATCCCATTGCTCCTCCACTTGTTGTCACCCAGGTGGTGGTACAGCAGCAGTATGAGCAACTCCCCCCTGAGAAGGAGGAGAGCAGACTCTGGCCACTCGACCCCTCCCACCAGCCCTCCAATCACCTAAATCCGTTCCCAAAACAGGTCGCAGGTGCTGCAGGCAATGGCTCCACCACTGCATCAGCAAACCAGCGTAGAATAAACCAACTGCTGAAGCATATTCCTCATTCAAATGCACCTCCTTAGCAGACCACACAACCAAATAATGAATCTGGCTATCCTCCACATCAGTCTGGTCTGTTACACCTACTTCTAAACCTATCGATTCTCAGTTACCTTGCAATGTTGTGCAGTACAGCTGTTGCACAAATGATGGAACATACACGTTCGGGCCTCATTCTTATTTCACCATGCAGGCAATGAAACCTTCACTTCCAGACCCCTATGCATCGTTCAGTCGTGTTCCTTGTCTTCATCTGAGATACGTTGTAATGCTCTTGAGCTGAAGTTCTTGGATTTAAATATGGCATGAGCAGCCATGACTTCAATGGATAGCCACTGTCTCCAAGGAGAAATCCCTTAACATGCCCTCTCTCAAACCCTTCCCAGACTTCACTGTTTTGCAGAATGCATGAATCATGTGTGCTACTGGACCACTTTGCGACAATGTTGGTAAACAGCAAATCTGCATCACAAACCACTTTTCTGTTAACATATATACTCTCTTGAATTGCAGGAGCTTGAATTCTGATATGAGTTCCATTTACTGCTCCAATCACGTTAGGAAACCCGACAATGTCAAAAAACTTTGTCTTTGTGTGACGTACCACGCAGGATCTTGTGGGAATTTAACAAATTTGTTTATCTTTCTTTGCAGTGCTGATGAAACTCTTCTAACTATTCTGTCGCAGTAGACTTGTGGATTCCTATGAAGTCACCCACAGTGCTTAGAAATGATCCAGTGGCATAAAATCTAAGAGCCAGACATACCTGCAGCAATGCTGGAATACTGTGATTCCGGCATGTAGGTGGCTCTATATCTTCTTTCACCAAGTCCACAACATCCAACACATGTTTCTTTCTGAACCTCATTCTTTCAAACACTTCTATATTGGAAAGGTTTTCCAGTGGATTTGAATGATCATGAAACACTCTCTCTCTACGAAGAGATGATTCATTCAAATAATCAAGAACAATAATCATGTGTCCTGCCATTTTCACACACTGTTTCCCTGAGTTCAAAATATGATCAGTTTAGTTTCTATGGGAACTTAGTCCTAAGCCAATTAATAAGCCTGGTAGCAAGCAGGCTTATAGATAAGTCAGACAATAAGATCAAAAATTCTCAAGCCTTTTTTTGCAACTGACTTAAACAATTTAAGACTAAGTATACATTTTAAGTCAAAAACAAGACTAAAAACTAGTCTTACTACCTTTATGCAACTGGCCACTGGAGACTGCAGTGCTGTGCTGCCCAATCTGCACACACTTCTCTAGGTTGAGGGAGGAGATCGCTAGACTCCAGACCAAGTTGGCTAGAAGTCAGAGGACTTTTTCACCAACCCAGCAGCCACCAAATCTGCCACCATTACCTTAGAGGATGCCAGGGCGAGGAAGGGCTAGACTATGGTGGGTTCTGGAAGGATGGGGGTGGTGGGACAGTGGCACAGTCCTCAGCTGGTACCACTATTTATTTTATTTTTTATTTATTTAGATCTTGGATTACAAATACCTTAGAGCTTAGAGCTCTTTTACAAAGGTTCCACATCAGCAGCATAATATAACAGGTTAACAGAACAAAAAGTATGGCAAAACAGTATACATAGAGAAAGGATATCAACAGGCTTACAGACTAAACAAGGTATGGTAAAATAATTGTAAATAAAAAAAGCAGCAATAGTTGACATTCACAGTGAATTAAAGAATAGAAACAAGTAACGCGAAGCAGTTTCATGCACAGGAATGCATACAGTAAATTGAAAATCACCCAAAACAAGCTTTGTCAGTTACTGGTAAAATCATAAGGTAAGTTGAAATCAGCCAACAGGCCTTGTCAGGATAGATGAGGGGCATTAGGTAGAGGGGAGGAAAGATGAAGGGGTAGGGTATGTAACTATGTACTCCTATGCTGATCTGGTGGTGTGAGACTGCTAGAAGGAAGCACCCATGGTACTGACCAGGGAAGATGTGGGGGCCCTCCACAGTGGAGACCCCAAGGAGGGTAGAAGAGGACCCCAGTGGAGGAGGAAGCAACCTTTGGTGGGGGACTCAATTGTGAGGGAAATTGACTTGGGAATAGGAAAGGGGGAAGGAGAGGCAAGTTAGGTGCCTACGTGGGGCCATGGCCCGGAGGGATGGGAAGTGGATCCTAAGGATCAGTAGGGAAGCAGCATGGGAGGGAGAGATGGATGTCATTGCCCACCTGGGGATTAATGACCCAGCTAGGAAAGGGGATCAGATAGTGCAGGGGGAGTTTAGGGAGATGCAGTGGGATTTTAGACAGCTAGCTCACTCAGTGGCTTTTGCTGCGGTGTCCCTGTCTATGGAAGGGGAAAGGATAGAGCTGTCCACAACAGGAGCTTCAACTCATGGCTGAAGGAAGGGTGCTGAGAGGAAGGGTTCAGCTACATTGGGGACTGGGGACCTACCTGGGAGGATAAGGACCTATACAGGGGTGATGGCCTGCATCCATCTGGGAGAGAAACCACAGTCCTCAGTAGACACTTTAAATGTTACTTCAATGAACATTTAAACTAGCCAAGAGTGGTGGTGGAAGAAATTGGAGAGGCAGAAACTGCCTCCCCCAGGCTGAAGTAGAAAGTAAGGAGAATGCAAGAGGAGAGGAATCCCCCAGGATGCAAATTAGTAAGGGAAGTAGGGTGGTAGAGATGAAGGGAGTAAGGGAATGGGAGCATTAAAAAGAGAGTGGAGAAGGAGGGAGGGTAAAAAGGAAAAAGGGGGTCAATAAGCAGAGTGGAAACAAAATCTGAAGGCCATGTGTGCAAATGGTAGAAGTCTAGGAAATAAAATTCCAGATCTAGAGGCCATCATGGCAGAGGAAAGCCTGGATATTATGGCCATTACTGAGTCATGTTACACTGAAAACCATGACTGGTACATGGCCATACCATGCTATAGTCTGTTCAGGAAGGACTGGGTGGGAAGGAAGGAAAGGGTGGAGGGGTAGTGCTTTATGTGAGGGAAAGCATAAAAGCAGTGGAGACACAGGGGATACAGGGGAGGTGATCGGAGTTGTTGTGTTTGCCTATCTACTTTTAACTCATTGCCTCTACAGAAGCTCCCTGAAGTTGCACCACTTGTCTCCTGTATACTGTTAACAGTGAATCCTGGGCCTTTCTAAGCAAAATCAAGTTATAGTCAGCATGCCACAAACAAATCCTAATAGCTCAAGAACCGTAAGTGCTAGACACAAAGTATGAGTGGCAAAGTTATTCAGCACAAAATTACTTTTCCAATGGTGGTATGCAAATAATAATATGTATTTTTTTTTCTATGCTGGTTGAAACAGCAAAAAAAAAAAATAGTTTTTTCACTAAAATAGGCAACATAAGCCATACACACCATACCATAAACAAATGCGAATAACTCCTAAAATATACATGATATACACAAAATATCAGTGGCAAAGTTGTTCAGCACAAAATTACCTTTCCAAAAGTGCTATGCAATCAAATATTTATTATATTCTGTTATATTATATATTAAAATATATAAGTGATGTCTCCAGATGTTGCAAGGGCACACAGGAAGTCAGTAGCTGACTTCTGTAGGCTTCCTCAGGACACACCAGTGTATTTTACTGATGACTACAGGCGTCTGCTAGGAGACAATGAGTTAAGTCAGCTGTGTGTGTTTTAGGCTGCATTTTTCTGCTGTTTTGTTTATTTCTGAACCTTTGAACAAATTGTGTGTGTTTTTGGGCTGGATTTTTTTTGGTTTGACTGTCTGTGTTCAAGTAAATTGAACACATTTTTTAACTCCATGTCTTTCCCCCACTGCAGCCCCCAACCCATAGTTGACACTACACTGTAGCACTATCTACATTTATTCTGTCCACTATTGCCCCCCAGGTGCTCCTGTTGTGTTCCCCTATCTGATTTTTTTTGTCTACTGTTGCCCCCTATGTGCTACTATTGTGTTCCCCTGTCTGGATTTATTCTGTACACTGTTGCCTCCACTGGATGTCACTGTGGTGTTTATTTATTTATTGAAATGTTTCACCAGGAAGGCACACTGAGCAACAAGTCGCTCATCTCCCGGTGCGACCTAGGGGGAAGGGGAACAATTGGAATAAGACATTAAACATTCAAGTTACAAGATGAACATTAACATACAGTTGTAAGGCAGATGTTACAAACAGTATTACAACAGTGTTGCACATAACATGTAGAAAGAGTGGACAATAGTAAGTGCGGGTTAATAAATAAACAAGTGCTTACATGAAAGAGAAGGGGGAAAGGGGAGGGGTGAGGTGGGGAAGGGGGAAGAGTCATGTCCCTGGAGTCCCCTTGAGAATGTGAGGAACCCTGAAAGGGGACTGAGGGTACCAGAGAGAAGGAGATAAGGCAGTGTCCGAGAGAGATCCCTTTAAGATGGTGGGGAAAGGGAGTAGATTAGCGATACAAGCCCCTTAACAAATTGAGTTCTTCTTCTCATCTAACCCTTTAGATAGTGCAAAGCCGGATATTTTATGGGGGGCCTTTAAAGCTTATATGAGAGGAGTTCTTATTAGTTTAGCTTCCAAAAGGAAAAGGGCACAGGAAGAAGAGTTACAATCATTATTGTCCCAAATTCGGTCCCTTGAAGCTAATCTCTATGTCAGTACTTCTAGTGAGGATAGTAAGAAGCTTCTGGCAGCCAAAGACAGCTATCTAGATCTGCTAAGGGAAAAGGCAGAGTTAGCTATAATCCGAACCAGAGCCAGTTATACAGACCAGAGAGAGAGAAAGTGGGGTGTCTGCTCACACTGTGTTTAAAACAACAGGAATCAGCAAGATTTATCCCACCAATTCGGGCACTGGCAGATGGGTCCCTGAGAGTATCCCCTACTGAGATAGTGCATGAGTTTGCTTTATATTATGAACAATTATGTAGGGACATGGATAACCCTCCTTGTCCAGAGATTCTAGATGAGTACTTAAGGGACTCCCATCTGCCCTCCCTAACACAGCAACACAAGTGTTTTCTAGCTTCTCCTATATCTCAGGAGGAGATCTCAGAGGCCATAGGAGTGCTGCCTTTGGACAAGGTCCCAGGCTCTGATGGGTTCTCCTCATTATTTTACAAAGTTTTTCGTGAACTTTTACTGCCAGTGCTTTACCGGCTGTTTCAGTAAATTTTATCTGGGTAGAGGCGGACTCCTACCTGTTTGAAGCCCTGATTGTTCTTCTCCCCAAACCAGATAAGGATCCCGAGTTAGTTCAGAGCTACAGGCCCATATCTCTTTTAAATCAAGACATTAAAATCCTTTTGAAGATATTAGCCGATAGGTTAACTGTAGTCCTTCCCGACCTAATAGGTATGGCCCAGGTTGGATTCATGAAGGGATGTTCATCCTCAGATCATCTGCCCACCCTTTCTCATGTCTTCTCGGTCTCCAGGGATGCTGCGTTTCCCATTGAGCTGGTCTCCCTGGATGCTGAGAAGGCATTTGATCGTGTGAACTGGAACTTCTTGTTCCAAGTCCTTAAGGCCTTCCAGTTTCCTTCTGTTTTTATCTCCTGTATTTGTTTCATTATACAAACCCCCCTCAGCAAAGATCTCTGGAAATGGTGCATTCTCCAAGTCTGTTTCATTACATTCAGGTACTAGACAGGGTTGTCCCCTTTCTCCCCTTCTATTTAACCTGTATCTAGAACCTCTTATTCAAAATATTCTCAATAATGCAGGAATACAGGGCATCTGGGTGGGGCGTCATGAGGTTAAGATTATTGCATATGCAGATGATCTCCTTGTGTACTTATCCCACCCGGTGTCCTCTGTTCTGGCTTTGCTGGGTGAAATTGATAAATTTAGTGCCCTTTCAAACTATAAACTAAATGCTAACAAATCCTTCTTTTTTCCCCTAAATCACAAGATATTCAAGACTGATATCACCCCCTTAGGTTTATGTTGGGCTCCTAGGACACTGAAATATCTGGGTATCAAATTAACTCGCAATCCCTCAGTATGGTTCAAGGAAAATCTGGAGCCCGTTTCCCAGCTTATAATTCAGGATCTTGACAGATGGTCCAAACTCCCAATTTCACTATGGGGCCGGATAAACATAATCAAGATGAATATCTTCCCAAGAATTTTCTACCCCTTATCTCTCCTTAACACATTTATTCCATTATCCTGGTTTAAGAAAATGCATGGCATTTTCACTAAATTTGTCTGGTCTGACAAATACCCCCGACTGGCTTATTACAAGTTGGCTGCTTCAAAATCTGAGGGGGGGATTGCGGATTCCTCACTTGGCTATATATTACTGGGCTAGCCACCTGGCAAAATGCCTGAAATGAGTATGTCCGGGCCCCGAAAATTTACAGCTGACATGGCTTAGAATAGAGTTGGATTTAATTCAGTCTATGAATATGGATCCCCTAACTCTGTTTTATGTAAAAATGTCCCAGGTGCATGGCGCTGAGAAGTGTCCTACTTTTATCACCTCCTTAAAAGTATACGCGCAACTTTGCTCCTTTTTGCGCTATATCCCTCAGTTAGATTTGGCCCAATCCATTTGGAACTCCCCATCCTTCCCTATAAACAAGCAACAAATTCCCTGCACTTGGTTGCCCCAACTGGGCGATGGGATAGTATCTTCCTTTTTGGATGAGGAGGGGGAAATGGCTGTCAGCAGGTGATCTTACTCGGAAATTTAGCATTCTGGCATACTTACATTTCAAAGCAGTGCTGCTAAGACACTTACTTACAACAGTGATGGGCAATATCCCTCCTACCCAAACGGTCGGGGCCCTGATCCCAGAATTTTCCTCTCTACTTGGGTCTTCGGGTGTCGTTTCCAAATTATATCAAGGTTTGTTTCACAGAAGATTTGGGGACTCTTTTGGACTGACGAGGTTCTGGAGTTCCATATTTCCCCAATATTTCCCTAACTGGCAGGCCTTGTGGAGGTCCCGCCATAAATTTGTGTTCCAGGATAGACTGCACCTTATGCAATATCATATTTTACACAACATGTATTATACTCCGGTTAAGTTAAAGAAATGGGGTCTCCTTGACTCAAACATATGTGTTAGATGTTCCCAGGGAAAGGGAACATTCCTCCACATATTCTGGTCTTGTCCCAAAATTTCCCTTTTGTGGGATTCTATCAAAGGCTTCTTGGACCCTTTATAGGGTCTGCAGGAATGTTTCACGCCTGACATTTGTCTTCTAGGGGACCTGTCCTCCATTAGGGTCAAAGTAAGAAGGTTTCATATTTCTATGATAGCACTGTCTGTCAAAAAGCTTATTTTACATCATTGGAAAGATAAGACTACTCCGACATTGCAGGAATGGGTGAATGAAATCCTTGCTAACCTGCGTACAGAAAAAGCTATTGCCAGCCTTCACAATAGAATACCTGCTTACACTCAAATATGGGATCCCCTTCACTCCTTAATTCTAGCTGCCCGGACATAAGTATGGTTTCAGAGTAGGTAGCCCTGTATACTCTTGTATAATGGTTTTGAGCCCTTGTTGCAAAATGGTACGTTACTGCTGTATGGGGGAGGGAGGGAGGGCAATTTAGCCGAATAAGTTGCTGTATTCTTGTTTTATTTTCTATGTTAACTGCCTCTTGTTGTGAAAAATCTGTTAATAAAGTTTGAATTGAAAAAAAAGAGATACAAGCCCCTTGGTGGGTAGGATAGGGACCCACGGAGAGCATTCGGGGTCCTTTACATTCTGTGAGAGATAAAGTGAGGCCAGTAAGGGGAAGCAATTAGGGGGAAGTGGAGGAGGGCAACAGATTTGGGGGTTGGTGTGCACAGGGTTTAGCTTTCTGCATTTGGGCAGACTGTACACCTTTTGAGACATTCATATTTGCTTCACTGCAACCCACTCCCCACCTCAGAACCCTCTAAGCTGTACACATATTCTTCCCTGTGCCTCCCCCAATAGGTTACAAACTGCTCATACTAACTTAAATTCAATTCAATTAGGTCCAGTTGGATGAATCCATTGATAACATAATGACTCTTAATACAATAAAGGGAAAGGGGAAATTGTTTAACCAGGAAAGGCACACTAAGCTGAAGCTTAAAGAGAGAATTAAGTAAACATATGAATAGTCAAAGACAACACACATAGCAGATTCAGAGGATTTTACTAGACATCACAGTAGACCCACAAGCCCCACCCCACCTGACTCCTCAGACCAAACCATCCAGGTACCACAAGCCACTAGCATACTTGCCGTGTGGCGCAATTATAACAAACCCAATGCAGGGCCTTCTATAGATCACCTGTTTTTTTCTGTCACAAAAAAAGCTTAAACCACTGCCCCCATGATATATAACATAATACTTTAAAGATCCTGAAATGGTTTGTCTAAAACTTAATTTACTATTTGAATTGCACGGCTGAAACAATGTATATGAGATATAACAGATGAGAGGATAACCAAGAATATAAAGTTTTACTTACTATATGAGCACTGAAAAATGTGGCTTGTTAAGAAGTGAATTATTCCAGAAAAAAGACAACCTGAATGGGTACAAAAATTTATAATAAGGTCCTAAAAAGTTATAAGTCTCTTCAGGACTCTTGCAGTCATCGTGACCATCAACCATGAAAATTCAGTTAAAACTACAAATAGTCAAACGTTTAGGTTGAGTTATTCTTGAAAACAAATGAGAACTACGACAAAAGACCCCTTACAAGCAGGAAATAAAATCAGATGGTATTAGAAGATCAGTACTTGACTATACATATATAAATAGACAAACAGTTTTACAGTTAGTCTCAAATTAAAAAAAACAGGGCGTTTAAAAGTAGACTTCCTAGGTATTGCAATATCTGCACAAGGCATAGGTTTGTCTAAACAGTTACAAGACTACCTTACAGCTTTGAACTGTTCCCCCTTCCCATAAAACAACTCCAGAGTATGTTAGGGCTGTTGCACTTTGCAGTTTGTTAATTTGTTACAGCACACAAGCAAAGCTGCTTTATGAAAAGACAAAAGATAACTAAATTCACATGGATATCAAAGAACCAAATGCATCTAAATCTGTTAAAACAGGCAGTCAAAAACAATGTTCCTACCTTGCTGAGAGACAAACTTCACCAATCAACATTCATTTTACAGTTGCATACAAACACTTTTAAATAACTATTACTGAGGCAGTTACTGTTTAAACAACATCCTCAAAAGGAAAACAGATAAGTTTAGGAAAAGCTGTTGGACAAGGCGGAATCTGTGGGACATCCTGTTCCATCGTTACAGCTCGATTACAGCCACCAAACAACCACTCACCTGCAGAAATTGAGAAGGAGGTCCTCACCACAGCTGTGCGAACCTTCACTTATTAAGTGTTAAGGCACTGGCAGGTCAGGAATTAGTGTAATAATATGATGATTCCAGAATAGCAAAACAGCTTAGGGTGACCAGATTTTTTTCCTGGTTGCAGCATCTTAGGCACAAATAGTGGGGGTTTGTAACCTAGAATAGCAATTGCTAATTTTGTTTGTCCACCTGAGGTACTAGTACTTACTGACTCAGATTAGTGCCAGGTTGCTTTCACTAACTATTTAGCAGACTGAGTTATAGTTTCACAGACCACAGACACAAACCATGATCCCATCAGAAACAGTGGGAGAGTATTGCTGCTTTAAAAGAATTACTACTTCCCCACCTCATGGTAGTCCATGGAGGGGACATAACCGTGTCGGGGGGGTTATACATGTTGAAACACATGCAAAGATAGATTAGCAAAGGAGGCTTGCCATGAAGAGCTGACCACTTCTGCGGCTTGTCACATGGTCTGACCCACCATCCCACCATTCTGCCAACCTTCTTACTGACCATAAGGATGAGGACATGGTGTAGTCAATACCCTCCACCTCAAGACCCCTACTATAAAGATGACCACCTCTGCAACCTTTGATGTCATCTGCAACAGCCAGCTCCAGGATCAACACCTCCACCTGGGTTGGCACCTTATCTGAAGGGGACACCTCTTGTGGTCCAAGACAACTGGCTCTGAAAGGACATATGAAAGATCTCTCCTACTAAAATGAGGGGGTCCTAATTGATCAAGTATATCCAGGCACAGGGGGCTAACAAGGTTCAGCTGGTAACATCTCAGCTTTATTGGATAATTGGTGGCAAACTAAAAATAAGGACATCTGAACCAATGTACATAGCTGCATTCCTTGTATCCACAACAATCCAAGAAACTTACTGAGGGAAGAAATCCAGCTACATATTCCTGCCTCTGGAATTTGGGACAGAATATATAGGGACTTTAGTCACCACCATCATCAACCACTGTTTAAAGACACTCATTTCCCAAAACAGTGTAACGTGTATTTTTGACACATACAGAGGCAGACATTTTAAACTTTCTTGAAAAAGTCACTCCATTCTTAAAGACACAGGCACTGCAAGTGCGACTGGACTTTGTAACTACTAGTTGCATCATCAGGACAAGTACCCCGTAAGTGGGAGCCTTGGTGGTACGGAAGTCCAATTTCATGAAGAAAAACTCTTTTCAACCAAAATACCACCCCCCAACATCCATCCAGAAGATTTTAAATTCAAGGACAGCAGTGTTATTACATAAAGGACTTAAAACATTTGTCACGATTGCACACTTAACACCTGTGCCAAAATGTTAAAAGTTGATTCTCTTTTATTTCAGTAACTGTGCCTTGACTGATACCTGTTATGTTATGTGTGGTTTATGTTTCTTTCTGTTCATTTTCTACTAAAACAACTTATAACACATAACAATGTTTGCAGGAACTTTAGATTAATCTTTGGTATCAGACCATTTTGCTGTTGGTCACCTTTTACAAGCTACCATAGCCCAGTAGTTAATGGAGACTTTATAATCAGCTACCTTATTTAGTATAGCCAGTGTTGTGTTATAACTATATTATATATGTATATTTATATATCTTTATAAAATGGCAAGACAAATCTATAAATGTAATTAGCTGAGATAAATCACCCGACCCTGCATTAAATATAGAATAAAGTATGGGTAGGGGTGTGTAACGAGATTTTACACACACCCGAGTTGTGGGATGCTACATAAACCCCAAGGGCAAAGCCCGAGGGGTTTGTGAATAGCATCCCACAACGAGGGTCTGTGTAAAATCGAGTTTGACACCCCAACCCATTTTTTATTTTATATAATTGCTGGGTTTCCCTTTTTTGCCTCAGCAATTATATAAAATAAACAGTTCTGTGTATCCTCCCAGTGTATCCTAAGGTCAGTCCTTTTAGTCCGGTGCCGAGATTGTTGTATTTTAAACTGTCCTTTTTTCCCATTTCTTTAGGTCTTTCTGTGTTTCCAGGGTATAAGGGGGGAGAAAAGAAAAGGACTTACCACTGAGTTCTTGTGGCGGTTCTGTTTCGTGTAACATGGAAGCAGTGAGCGGTCTTGGCTGGTCGCGCTGCTGCGTAAGCATGCACAGAGGAAGGGAAATCTTGTGCGTGTTTGCCGTTATAAACGCTCCTTTATAACGGCAAATTATGTCACGGTTTCCCTATGGGAAAAAGGCAGAGCCAGTTACTATATCTCTATAAACACACAGACAGGTGCTGAATCTCATTTTCCTTCCCCCCAAAAATTACTTAGAACCATCTTATAAGTGTAATAAGCCCCTCAGGGTGTGCATCATAGGATTCTGATGCACTTCCAAGGGGCATAAGTACACTTGGCCTTTGGCCATGTGCCTTACTACACCCCTGGGGCATATATTAAAATCCTGTAATGCACACCCTATCATGGCTTGTTACTCATATATATATATATATATATATATATATATATATATTTAGAGCAAAAAACTTCATTTAATGCATCAGTTAGGGTTGTTCCACAGCAACAAAAGTGAGGAAATTCGATGTTGGGGTTGAAAACCCTTTGAACCTCAGGCCACCCCCAACTGGATTAGAGTGCGCATTGGGGTCGTCGACTAACTCTCACCCCATCACATGTGGAAAGAAGCTGAGGAATAGGAGAATGGGGTGAGAGTTGGGACCGATGACTCAGCAGCACCCTGAATCCAGTTGGGGGTGGGCTTGAAGGGTTCAAAGGGGTTTCAACCTTAACATCGAATTTCCTTGCTTTTGTTGCTGTGGAACAACCCTAACTGATGCATTAAACAGAGTTTTTTGCCTCTAATCTCCCTTCTTTTTGAGAATGATAACGAGAAATAGTGAAAGTAATGCAGCGGCGGGAGCGCGGGGCCTAAGCGCATGGTGATGCAAAGAGAAACAGTACTGTAGACAGAAATGTAAAAAACAATGCAAATGCAACCGCAAATGAAAACGCAAAGGGTACCGCACATGGTGGTGTAGATGTGAACGGTAAGTGAAACGGGTACGGAACCGCAAGCGGAAACGGTAATGGTAACAGTAATGTAAACGCACAGGCTGGTTTTCCCCAAAAGTTACACAGAGGAAGACAGTGAGTACAAAGAATGTATGCAAAATAATGACTCTCGGAACAGAAAGTGAGGACTTGGAATAGTAAATTGCTTATATCTCAGGAACCGTACAACATAGAAAAAAAAATTAAAAGTCATACAAATTATCACTTTCCTGGCTAGTTTTATGGGGGCTAAGAATTTTCTGATGAAAAGTCCGTATCTTGCACCGTTTCCGAGATACGGGCCCTGAAAGCCGCGGTGAACGCCGTAATGTTATCCTATGGGAAAAAAGCAGAAGTTAGGAGTGCCATAACTTTGCCTCCCTGTAATATTTTGTCACCAAACCACTGAAAGGCACATCTGTGGGATGTTTGCTGTGTTCCCTGCAAATCTCAGCCCACAAGACCAAACCATTATTTTTCAGCAGGGCGCTAAACGATTGCTGCAATACGTCGTACGCCGTAATGTTATCCTATGGGAAAAAGTGTCAACTTTGGAGTACTGTAACTTTGCCGCCATGTAATATTTTTCAATGAAACACTGAAAGGCACATCTGTGAGGTGTTGGCTGCATTCCCTACCAATTTCAGCCCAAAACTCCAAACTGTTCTTTTGTAGCAGGGTGCCAAAGATTTGCTGTCATTTTCCCACAGCCTAGAAAAGTACTGTCACAATTTGCGAAAGCCTTTGCAAATTCATTCAACAGTGTCGCAAGTGCGAAAGTACTTTGCGAAAGTACTTTTTCCAGAAATGTGAAAAACATATTTCTGGGGTGTTTTACCCCAAAATACAGACATGGATAGCATCCTCAGGGTCCGACTAGGTGAATACAAAAATAATTAGGTTGCTAGAGGGTCCCAAATTTAAATGCCAAGCATTTTTCTGATCACCAACCAAAAACAAAATGGCAGATTTGCGACAGTAAAAGGGACATTTGTGAAAGTAAAAACTGCATTTGTGACACTGTCGAACTTTTTAACTTTTCCCATTGACTTATAATGGGAACTTGTTTTTTGAATAACTTTTGAACCATTTAATATTTTTTCACGAAATCTTCGAAAGGCACATCGGGGACCCTAGCATAAGTTCCCTGAAGATTTTTGGACTGGTCGTACAAACTGTGCGACCTGTAGGCGCGACCGTAGAATTCCAAAAAAAGCGTAAACGCACGTGCAGATCACGCTTAATAACTCCACAGCCTTATATCCGACTGATATGAAACTTGATTGTGTATTCCAAATTTTAGGCAAATCCGTCAAACGGTTGCAAAGTTATTAAGGTGAAAAATTTTGGGTTTAACATGTAAATTGCTCCTCAATCCTAACTATAGTGCACTACCGTGCACTATAATATATATATATATACCCGTTTTCACAAAAAATTCCACATTTTTGAACAAAAATGCCCAATTTTAGAAAAAAAACTTTTTTGGAAAAAATCAATTTTTGTGCTGAACACTCAACTTTTCCCATAGTAAATAATGGGAAATTAAAAGTTTAATAACTTATGAACAGATTAATATTTTTTCACCAAACCTTCAAAAGGCACATCTGTGACCCAAATCCTTCCTACCCTGAAGATTTCAGCCCACAACATAAAGCCATTTCTGAGATACAGGATGACAAAAAAAGTCAAAAAATCCAGATTTTTCTATTTTCTCAACACTTTATATCTCAGAAACCACTCAACGGATTCCCACCAAATATGGAAAGTTAGGAGACCTACCCCTAGAGATTATGCTTGCCAAATTTTATGCAAGTCCATTGAACAGCTCCAATGTTATTAGCCCTCAAAGTTTAAACTTTGACATAAAGTGCACTTTCACCCTAACTATACTGACGTGGCCACAGTATTATATATATATATATATATATATATATATATATATATATGTGTGTATATGTGTGTATATACAGGCCCAGATATTCAAAGGGTTCGCCATGTAACAGGAGGATTCTTGTCATAAAGTCCAAAATGCGCCATTCTGCGATATTCAGCAGGAGCAGTTACACCACTGACAACAGGTAGTGCAAAAGAGCAATGCAAATGAATGCATGCTCAACAGGAGGGGGAGGAACCATGCATAACCTGCGTAACCCGATATTCAGTCGGGTTGTGCAGAGTTGTGCATGCGCAACCCCCAACCTGCGCCTGCACAACCTTGAGCCAAAAAAAAAAGGATCAAGTTGAGGGCCACCCACAGGTGAGCTGCTGTATTGCAGGGCACAACACAGCAGCTGCCACCACTGGCTGGCCCCCAACTCGGTCCCTGTGCCCCCCCACCAGCCCGATCGCGGGCAGAACGTAAAAACAACCCCCCACCCACACATCTCCTGAAGCCCGATCGCGGGCATAACCTGTATCAACCCCCACCAGCCGATCATTGGGCATAGAAGTAACATGAACCCCCGCCCACATCTCCCACAGCCCGATCGCGGGCATCACGAGATGAAACCCACACATATCGAAGCCGATCGTGGGCATTACAGTTACATGAAACCCCCACATCCCACACAGCCCTATCGCGGGCAGAGCGATGTATGAACCTCCCCAGTGCCCGATCGCGGGCAGGATGTAACCCTCCCCCCAACCCGAATATCTCCCTGGTGGTCAGTGGACCGTAAACCCGATCGCAGGCAGAATGTCACATCACAACCCCCAAACATCTCCCTGGTCTAGTGTCCCCCACCCACCCATGAAGCCCCTCCACCCCACCCCGTGGCCGGTGAGCGACAGCATCCCACCGCCTGCTGCCCCGCCACCCTGACTGACTGTCAGTAGGGCTCCCGCCCAGTGGTGCAGAGCTACAGCCAATGGGTGCAGCCCATACCATGATGACGATCAGATTTGCAAATGAAACATCATTCACAAATCTGAACTGTCGCCGTATAAACTTCGCGCTATGGCTGCTAACTCTACCAACAAGCGTCGCTCCGGACAGGCTGGTCGGCAGCGGCAGGTGGCAAGGTGGGATCTAACCGAACGGCCATGAAGAAACAAATTCTGCAAAAACCTAGAACAAAGAAATAAATATGACATTATCGAGCTTCACGGTCCACTGGACCACCAGAATAACCGGGTTGGGGAGGGTCATTCTGCCCACGATCGGGCACTGGGGGTTCATACGCCTTCTGCCCGCGATCGGGCTGTGGGATATGTGTGGGGTTCATGTACCTGTACTGCCCGCGATCGGGCTGTGGGATATGTGTGGGGGTTTCATGTACCTGTACTGCCCGCGATCGGGCTGTGGGATATGTGGGGGTTTCATGTAACTGTGATGCCCGTGATCGGGCTGCATTGTCATGTCGTCCCGGCTGCTGCCTGGCAGGGTGGCCAGGAGCAAGTCCTCGGGATCGGTGCACCTACATGCAAATGGCATGCAAATGGGGCCATAAATAGATGCAAATGGCCCCCCGCGCCTTTGCATAAATTATGCCCCATTTGCATGTCACCTTTGAATATCAGAAATTTGAGCATGGCACAATGGTACTTGCGCCACATAAGTTTAATGCTCAACTCTGGCAACTCGGTGGCGCAGTTCCACTGCCATCGCATAGGGTACTTTGTGGCTGGGGGTGATATTCAAAGGAGTTGCTCAACAGTGCAACTCCTTTGAATATCACCTCAGCCACACCCCTGCACAACTATTTTGAGCAGCGCAGGGCTTGTGCCTCAGAATGGTGCAGTTTGAAAAGGGGCCACAGTATATATATATATATATATATATACATATATATATATATATATATATATATATATACAGTGGCGTGAAAAGTATTTGCCCCTTCCTGATTTTCTCTATTATTGCATATTTGTCACATTGGATGTTTTCAGGTCTTTAGACAAAATATAATATTAGATAAAGGGAACCTGAGTGGACAAATAACACTTTTTTTTTTACTTATTTCATTTTATTTAATGAAAAAAGTTAACCAACACCAACTGGCACTGTGTGAAAAGTAATTTCCCTAGTTAAATCAACCAATTAAAGGGATAATTAGAGTCAGCTGATTGAACACAGCCAGGCTTGATTACAGCCAGCCCTGCTCAATATAAACCTCACTTATTTTGGCCCTTTACCATCAGAGTCACATTGTCAGGACAAAGATTCAACAAGCACATTATGCCATGATCAAAGGAAGTTCCTGAAAAGATCAGAAAAACATTTTGTTGCCCTCTATCAGTCTGAAAGGGTTACAAAGCTATTTCTAAGGCTCTGGGACTCCATCGAACCACAGTGAGAGCCATAATCTCCAAATGGAGAACACTTGGAACAGTAGTGAACCTTCCCAGGAGTGGGCGGCCTGCCAAAATTACTCCAAGGGCGCAGTATAAAAATCATCCAAGAAGTCTCAAAGGATCCTAAAACAACATCCAAAGAACTGCAGGCTTCTCTTGCCTCAGCTAAGGTCAGTGTTCATGACTCCACAATCAGAAAGAGACTGGGCAAAAATGGGCTTCATGTGAGAGTAGCAAGGAAACCACTGCTAACCAAGAAGAACATAAATGCTCATCTCATTTGCCAAGAAGCACCTGGATGATCCACAAGCCTTTTGGGGAAAATGTTCTATGGACAGATGAGTCCAAAGTGGAACTTTTGACAACATGGATCCCATAATGTCTCACGTAAAGCAAACACAGCATTCCACAGTAAGAACACCATACCAACAGTCAAACATGGTGGTGGTAGTGTGATGGTGTGGGGATGCTTGCTGCCTAAGGACCTGGATGACTTGCCATAATTAAAGGAACCATGAATTCTGCTCTGTACCAGAAAATTCTTAAGGAGAATGTCCAGTCATCCTTCCATCAGCTGAAGCTGAGCGTAGTTGGATCATGCAGCAAGACAATGATCCAAAACACAAAAGCAAGTCCACATCAGAATGGCGAAAAAGTAAAATTAAAGTTTTGGAGTGGCCTAGTCAAAGTCCAGACTCAAATCCGATAGAGATGCTGTGGCAGGACCTGAAACGAGCAGTTCATGCTCGAAAACCTACCAAATGTTACTGAATTAAAGCAGTTCTGCGAGGAAGAGTGGGTTAAAATTCCTCCACAGCGATGTGAAAGACTGATATTGAATTATAGGAAGTGTTTGGTTGCAGTCATTGCAGCTAAATGTGGCGTAACCAGTTATTAAGTGTAAGGGGGCAATTACTTTTTCACACAGTGCCAATTGGTGTTGGTTAACTTTTTTTCATTAAATAAGTGAAATAAAAAAAACAAACAAGTGTTATTTGTTCACTCAGGTTCCCTTTATCTAATATTACATTTTGTCTAAAGACCTGAAAACATCCAGTGTGACAAATATGCAATAATAGAGAAAATCAGGAAGGGGGCAAATACTTTTTCACACCACTGTATATATATATAGATAAGGGATATACAATGGTGAGCTGTCAGATAAATGATTTATCTACATAAGTGCTGTCTGACCTTGGGTAACCTCACAAGTGGTGTAAGCCATGAGTGAGATGTCCGAGGTCAAACAGAACAAGTGTAGATACATCATTTATCTGACAGCTCATCATTGTACATTTCATTTATGCAATAGAGAGGCTTTCTATCAGTGCAGGAACATTTGGTTTTCACTGTTTATCTTTTTTTTAATGATGATTTCTGGGAGTTTTGGTTAACTTTCCTAGAGTATGTCTGCCTAGCATAGTGATTGCTATTAAATGAAACATCACTCATTTTGTAGAAAACATATTGCTGAACAAATGTCTTGCTCACAGTACCATTCTACCTTTTTCATTTTAAAGTTATTCACATTTGTTTGTCAAAAAAGGGAAAAGAAAATGGAATTTTATGCTGTTTTTTGCTAATTATAAAAAAAACTAAAAGGTATCTATAAATGAAACACCACTCATTGTGTAGATATTTTTGTGCTGAACATTTTTCATGCTGACAGTACCATGCTATCATTTTTTGTTTTAAAGTTATTCACATTTGTTTGTCAAAAAAGTGAACAAAAAATTACATTTTCTTCTGTTATTTTTGCTAATTATAAAAAATCTATACGGTATCTATAAATGAAACACCACTCATTTTGTAGATAATTTTGTGCTTAACAATTTCCGTGCTCACTGTACCATGTTATCTTTTTCGTTTTAAAGTTATTTCCATTTGAATATGGTTAGTACTGCTTCTGAGGCCGAACATTCTAAATGAATTCTGAAGAGATTTATGACATAGTAACTGTGTGTATAAATAAGGGATATGCAGGAGGGACCTGTGTGATATATGATTTATGACACGAGTGCTATTTGCCCTTGGGTAACCTCACGAGTGGCGTAAGCCACAAGTGAGGTGGCCAAGGGCAAACAGCACAAGTGTGCATAAATCATATATCACACAAGGTCCCCCCTGCATATTTCATTTATGTAATACGGAAGGATCTCATGTGTCTGTGTAGTTTTAAAATAATTTTTTTTTTAAATAAAAAAATATGGAAATCTTTGTGGGTTTATTTTGTGCTTTGCCAGGTTGATGAGCCATCCTCTGTGGTTCATTACAGCTTATTGGCTGATAGTATGGCTTGACAGTTTTTAAAAGAAAAAAATGGTGGCTGAGTTTAGCGAGCGCTGATGGTGTGAATAGAGGAAAACATTGGGTGTGTTTAGTGAGCGCTCGCCGACAGGAAAGTAGTCACTGTCATGAAGTTTTTATTTTTTAAAGGCATTTCTGTAGGAGAGGTGGAAATTTGGACTACAGTGCACTGCAACGAGTGGCATCAGGAAGAAGAGGTGACCAAACTGACGGACTCGTACTGCCAATGTGAGCAAGCGAGTGGGTGAGAAAGAAAAAAACAACTGCGGTTTTGGAGAGACAGAATTTTAATTTCATGTTAGCAGGTTAACAGTTCTGTTGCTTTTGGGTGATGGATGCAGGGGAGAAATTTAAAAAGAACTGCGTTTTGTGTATTCGGCAGTTCTTTAGAAAGTCAGGTGCTGAGGCAGTGTGGGATGCAGTTAGGAAGGAGACAGTGGAAAGAAGAGTGCGAGTGGCACATACTGCTTCATGGTGTGTGATTATACCATTTTTTTGATGTGAGGAACAAATTTAGATGGATGCTGCTGGGGAGAGATTTAAAAAAAATTACAAAACAGATTTTGGAACTAGATGAGTTACTGTGGATGGGGAAAGATTTGTAGAAAGCAGTATTGACTGTGTGTGAGAAAGTGAAAGTGTGTTAAACTAGGAAGTAGTCTGGCACTGTATGTATAAATGGTCACTGTATGTATAAATTTATTTATACATACAGTGACTCAGATATATGCATTTATCACACTGAATATATGTTCGCCCCATTGCATAAATATACTGTATATATATATATATATATATATATATATATATATAAATTGCAAAAAACGTTGTTAATGCACCAGTTAGGGTTAAAGCAACAAAAGCAGGGAAATGTGGCGTTAGGGTTTCCAACCCTAACACCCCATCCCTACCTTACAGGCAGCAATAGGCATGGAGTGTGCCTTGGGGATGTCAACCCTTACACTCACCCCATTCCATGAGTTAATAAGCTGAGATGGGTACAGTATAAGAGAATGAGGTGAGCGGTAGGGTTGTCAACCCTAAGGCACACCCCATGCCTGTTGCTGCCTGCAGTGTAGGGTAGGGATGGGGTGTTAGGGTTGGAAACGTTAACACCACATTTCCCTACTTTTGTCACTTTAACCCTAACTGGTGCATTAATGAAATTTTTTGCAATGGATTTCATTACTTTTTGAGATAGTATAATCACATCCTCATTTGCCTGTGGGAGTGCAGTGCCATCTGGGCCCTGTGCTCCCATCCATTGATACTTTTTGAGATAGTGTAATTGTATCCTTATTTGCCTGTGGGAGCCATCCCTCCATAGATGCATATATGTACATTGCTGTATAATTTAGCAAAACCACAACCAAATTGTCACCCTAGACTTCTTATAACCTCACCTCATGAATCTGGTACTGAAAATTTCCAAATTCCTGCCAAAATATGATTCTGTGCCACCACACATTCCACACCACAGGTGCGAAAAGATAATTTCACCAGGATTTGAAAAATGACAGCTATCATGTTCATGAGATGGTATAAAAATATGTTCATACTGAAAATTTTGTGTCAAAATATTGAAAATTACCAGAGTTACCGGCAAGCATAGTAAAATTTAAATGCATGCTCATAACTTTGCCATTTTTACTTATTTTGACCCCAAATTCTCAACATTGCTTTCTTATGACCCCACCTCATGAACAAGGGCAGTGAAAGTTTTCAAATCCTGCCAGAAAGGTAATTTCACCAAGCAATCACAAAATCATCCATTGGGCCAGATTTGCAGAATTCCACTGACATTGTTCATGAGGTGGGGTCCCAAAAAGACCATGTTGAAAATTTGGTCTCAGAATATGCAAAAATGACCAAGTTATGAATCAAAGTTGAAAACTCCATTGAAATACATTGAACTGCATTTACCTTAGTTTCTCATATTGCAGTCAGCGATTCCAGCAGCAAAATGTGTCTTCAGTCAGAAGGGATCTTCAGCCAGTGAGCTGTTCAGGTGAGTGAGGGTGTGCGCAGGGTGTTGGGGGTGTGGGGTGGTGGTTGCTCAGTGGGTGGTCAGGGTTGGGGGGATTGGATCAGCGAGGGGACTTCTATTTTTTTTACAGGTTAAAAAAAGACATTGAGGGACTGTTTTCTTTATTACAGGTCTAACAAGAGAGGGGATTGGAAGGTGGGGGGTATCACTGGACACCAATAAGAAAATCAAATATTGCAGGGATGGCAATCGAAGTGTGGGAGGTGTGGCATTTTGGGGCTGGGGGGCCATTAGATCACCATGGAATGATTTTCTTAACTTGTGCTTTTATGGGCAGATCAGTGATGGGGTGGGGCTCCACTAGACCACCAGGGACTATGACATGCATGATGTTGGGGGTGATCAGGGATCAGGAGGCTGCTAGACTACCAAGGATGTTACCTACTTTACACATGGTACCATTATTGTACTGTACATACAGTCCCATATGCAGACATGTGGCTGGGTGCCAACAGTGCTGCTGTCACCCAACCATCCCCTGACTCCCCCATGCCTCCTCCCCTGCCCCAACTGCAACTGGCAGCCTTTGTCTAATCCTCTCCCACTGGTATAAGCCACTTAGACCACCTCCTGGTTGGCCAAAGTTGTACTCTTTGCTGCATCCATGGTGGGCCTTTTAAAATCCAAAAAACATAAATGTTTCAGCCCCCAATGGTGCAAGCCCCTTTGTAACCTGGTGCACCTGGTTGCTTTCTGCAACCTTGACACAAAGGGGCTTTGGTGCAGCTGCATTGGATCTGTTGTAGGCTGCCTTTTAGAATCATGTTTGATGCAAGTTGTGATGCAAGTCACCCCTTGCATCAAACTCTTGTGATGCAAGTCCCTTGCATCAATCTCAACATTTTGAAAATCAGGACCATTATTTGTATGTCCTTTAAATGTTTGTAAGTTTGAACAGTAAAAAGAAAATGGTCGCCATATGAAAAAGGATTTTTTCCTCATGAAAAATGATTGGCCCCATATGAAAAAGGATCCTTTTTCATATGGCCAAAATATTTTTTCATTTCAAACATCAATCTTAAAGTGCCTACTGAGCAGGCCCATAACCAAAATTTCAAATACTTATAACTCTGGAATGGAGTATTAGTTTTTCACCAAACCAGTGAAAGGCACTACTCTCAGCCAAGCCCTTTCTACCCAGAAAACTTCAGACCAAAATTCTGAACTGTCTGGGTACTAGGGGCCGACAAAAAACAGACCCCCCAATTTTTATACATTTGCAATGTCTGGATATTGGAATTCACACATCTGATCAGAATGAAACCTGTCATATTAAGAGTCCTTGGGTTTCCAACAGCATATGAAAAATTTTGTACAAATCTCTTGAATGGCTGTGAAGTAATTAAAGTGCAAAAATTAAGGTTTAACATTAAACAGCCAACTCAACCCTAACTATAGTGGTGCGACTACACCGCAATAACACACACACACACATATATATATATATATGTTAGAGGCAAAAAACTCCATTTAATACATCAGTTATGGTTGTTCCACAGTGACAAAAGTGATGAAATTCGGTGTTATGGTTGAAATACCCCCTTGCACCCCTTCAGCCCACCACCCCAACCACCAACGAGGTGTGCATTGGGGTCGTCAGCCCTAACTCTCACCCAATCATATGTGTAAACAAGCTGAGGTATAGGAGAATGGGGTGAGAATTAGGACTGATGACCCCAATGCACACCCCATTGGTGGTGGTGTGGCGGGTTGGGGGGTGCAAGGGGGGGCTTTCAACCCTAACACTGAATTTCCTCGCTTTTGTCACTGTGGAACAACCCTAACTGATGCATTAAACTGAGTCTTTTGCCTCTAATTTTCTTTCTTTTTGAGAATGAGGACTAAAATAGTGAATGGAATGCTCCCACCATGTGATTTTTTGTAACATAGTAATGGTAAAAGCAATGGAAATGCAAGCAGTAACAGTTACGCACATGGTGACACAAACGTAAACTGTAAAGCAAGCGTTAATAGAGACTCAGGCGCAAAATGATGCCAAAACGAACAGTGATGCAAACATAGACGCAAGCACATCTGTAAACACAACTGATAACGCACACAGTCATGGTACCACTATTGTAAATGCAAATAATAAGTGTAACAGCAACAATAACGTGAAAGGAATCAGAAATGGAAACGCAAATGCAAGCGCGTACGGAAATGCAAACCGTAACACGCATGTTGATGGTACCGCAATTGTAAACGCAAATGGTAATGGTAACTGCAACAATAATGCCAAAGAAAACAGAAACACAAATGTAGGTGCGTATGGAAATGCAAACCGTAATGCACACTGGCATGGGAATAAAATTGGAAACACAAATGGTAACGGTAAGAACAACAATGACGCAAAACGAAAGACAAACGCAAATGAAATCGGAAGGGTGGCCACCAACAGAAATGATAATGCACACGGTGAAGCTAAGCAAAACACAAACAGTAGTGGAGACACAAATGGTAACAGTAACGCAAACTCAAACGGAAACTCAAAGCGTAACACATACGGTGGCGTACACAGTAATGGTAACGCAAACGGGCACAGAAACACAAGTGTAAAGCCTACGAGTAACAGTAAGTGGAGTGCACACCGTATTGTTCCCCAAAAGCTCCACTGAGAAAGACAGTGAAAACAAGGAATGTATGCATAATAATGTGCCTCGGAGCAGAAAACGAGCAGTTGTAATACAAAAAATGCTAATATCTCAGTAACCTTACGATGTAGAAAAAAATTTAAATTTCACATGATTCATGACTTTCCTGGCTAAGTTTCCA
This sequence comes from Neoceratodus forsteri, assembly GCA_016271365.2. Lineage (NCBI taxonomy): Eukaryota > Metazoa > Chordata > Ceratodontiformes > Ceratodontidae > Neoceratodus > Neoceratodus forsteri. The sequence continues at coordinate 454,914,621 of CM057453.1, read as the reverse complement.
TTGCTACGCATGGTCATGATGAAAATTCCGTATCTCGCACCGTTTCCGAGATACGAACCCCGAAAGGCGCGGTGTACACCACCATGTTAATCTATGGGAAAAAAGTCAATTTCAGAGTACCGTAACTTTGCATCCATGCAATATTTTTTCACCAAACCACCAAAAGGCACATCTGTGAGATGTTGGCTACCTTCCCTCCAAACTGCAACTCAAAAGACCAAACCGTTCTTTTGCAGCAGGGTGGCAAAGAATTCCTGTCATTTTGTCATAGCTAAGAAAAGTAGTGTCATGATTTGTGACACCTTTCGCAAAAATTTGAGAAAGTGTTGCAAGCGCGACACTACTTTGCGACACTACTTTTCCCAGAAATTTGAAAAACGTATTTCTGGGGTGTTTAACCCCAAAATAAAGACATGGCTAGCATCCGCAGGGCTCAAATAGGTAAACACAAAATAATTATGTCCCTAGATGGTCCCAATTTTAAATGCCAAGCATTTTTGTGATCAGTAACAGAAAACAAAATGGCGGATTTTCGACACTACTAGGGCCATTTGCGACACTAAAAAGTGCATTTGCGAAAGTGTTGAACTTTTTAACTTTTTCCCATTGACTTATATTGGAAACTTCTTTTCTGAATAACTTTTGAACCGTTTAATATTTTTTCATGAAATCTTCAAAAAGGACATTGGGGGCCCTGGTCGCAGATTCCCTGAAGTTTTCTGACCGGTCGCACAAACCGTGCCACCTGTAGGTGTGAACAAAGAATGCACAGAAAACTGTAAATATGCACATGGATGTCACTTAATAACTCCACAGCCGTATATCCGACCAGTATGAAAGGTGGCAGATCCGAAGATCTATGGTTATGCCCCATGCCTGCCAAATTTCAGGCAAATCCATTGAACAGTGCAAAGTTATTAAGTTGCAAATTTCACCATTTAACCTTAAAAGGGCTACTCAACCCTAACTATGGTAGCATTATCGTGCTACAGTAATATATATACATATATATATATATATACTGTATGTATATATATATATACATGAGACACAATGGAGAGCTGTCAGATAAATGATTTATCTACACAAGTGCTGTTTGACCTCGGGTAACCTCACGAGTGGCATATGCCACGAGTGAGGTCTCTGCAAACAGCACAAGTGTAGATAAATCATTTATCTGACAGCTCACCATTGTATATGTCATTTGTGCAATAGGGATGCTTTCTGTCAGTGCAGGGACATTTGCTTTTAATTGCTTATCTTGTTTTTGCATATTTTTGTCAAAAAAGTGAACAACAATTAGCATTTTCTGCTCTTTCTTGCTAATTATAAAAAATATATAAGGTATCTATAAATGAAACACCACTCATTTTGTAGATAATTTTGTGCTGAACAACGTTCATGCTTGCAGTACCTTGCTATCTTTTTTCATTTTAAAGTTATTCGCATTTGAATATGGGTAGTACTGCTACTGAGGCCAAACATTCTAAATGAGTTCCGGAGTGATTGTGACATAACTACTCTATGGATAAATTTTATTTATTCAATGGCTGTGAAGTTAAATGGATTTATTCAATGGCTTCTGAGTCCATGCCTATTGCATAAATATTTATATATCTATATATTATGGTAGCAGGGTAGTGTTACCATAGTTAGGGTAGAGTAGCACTTTTAAGGTTCAAGGGTCAAACTTTGCACCTTAATAACGTTGCCACCGTTCAACAGATTTGTCTGAAATTTGGAATGCGTGATCAAGAACAATAGATCTTGGGATATGCCAACTTTTGTACTGGTCAGATATACAGCTGCGGAGTTATTAAGTGTGATCTACGGGCACATGTATGGTTTCTGGTGAATTCTTTGCTTGTGCCTACAGGTCACATGGTTTGTGCGACTGGTCTGAAAACCTCAGAAAACATGCGACCAGGGTCCCCGATGTACCTTTTGAAGATTTCTTGAAAAAATATTAAGCGGTTCAAAAGTTATTCAAAAAACAAGTTCCCATTATAAGTCAATGGGAAAAGTTTACAAAAAGTTTGACAGTGTCGCAAATGCACTTTTTTGTGTTGCAAATGGCCCTAGTAGTGTCCCAAATCTGCCATTTTGTTTTCAGTTGGTGATCAGAAAAATGCTTGGCATTGAAAATTGGGACCATCTAGGGACACAATTATTTTTGTGTTTATCTAGTTGAGCCCTGAGGATGCTAGGCATGTCTTTATTTTGGTGCTAAACACCCTAGGAATATGTTTTTCAAATTTCTTGAAAAAGTAGTGTCGCAAAGTAGTGTCACACTCATGACACTTTCACAGATGTTTGTGAAAGCTTTCGCAAATCACAACACTACTTTTTCAGACTATGGCCAAAATGACAGCAGTTCTTTGCCACCCTGCTGCAAAAGAACAGTTTGGTCTTTTGAGCTGAAATTTGGAGGGAACACAGCCAACATCTCACAGATGTGCCTTTTGGTGGTTTGGTGAAAACATATTGCATGGCTGCAAAGTTACAATACTCTGAAGTTGGCATTTTCCCATAGACTAACATGGTGGTGTACACCACACCTTTCGGGGCTCGTATCTCGAAAACAATGCGAGATACAGATTTTTTGTTGCGAGTTGCATAGGCATTTAGGCTATGTAATAGCGACAACCTAGCCAGGAAAATCATGATTTCTGTGAAATTTAAATTTTTTTTCTATGTCATGCGGTTACTGAGATATTAGCACTTAAGTACTTCCAATGCTCGTTTTAAGCTTCGATGCCCATTACAATGCATACATTCTTTGTACACACTGTGTTTCTCTATGCACCTGTTCGGCAAAAACAGGGTATGCGCTTCCATTACTGTTACAGTTACTGTTTCCACTTGCGTTTCTGTCCCCATTTGTGTTACCATTCCCGTGTACGCCACCGTGTGCATTACCCTTTACATCGTCATTTGCGCTTGCATTTTCATTACTGTTACCATTTGTGTTTCCACTACTGTTTCTGTTTGCGTTTTTGTTTGCATCACTGTGTGCATTGCCATTCGCATTTCCGGCCGCCCTTTCGTTTGCGTTTCCATTTCCATTTCTCTTTCGTTTTGCGTCTTCCTTGCTGTTACTGTTACCATTTACATTTGCAATTGTGTTACTGTGCCCGTGTGCAGTGCGGTTTCTGTTTCCATATGTGCTTGCATTTCCTTTTACGTTTCTGTTTCCTTTGCTGTTATTGTTGCTGTTACCATTACCATTTGCATTTACAATTGTGGTACTGTGCCCTTGCGTGTTTCGGTTTGTGTTTCCATATGCGCTTCTGTTCCCATTTCCATTTCTGTTTCCTTTGGTGTTGTTCTTCATGTTAACTTTACCATTTGCATTTACAATTGCGGTACCGTACCTGTGCGAGTTACAGTTTGCGTTTACGTATGCGCTTGCGTTCGCGTTTCCGTTTCTGTTCCCTTTCGCGTTCTTTTTGCTGTGACACTTACTATTTCCATTTAAAATACTAATGCCATCACTGTTCGCATTACCAGTTGCATTTTTGTATGCAATTCAATGTCCGTTTGCATCACTGTTTGCTTCGGCATCACTTTGCGCTTGCATTTGTATTAAAGTTTCCTTTACCATTTACGTTTGTGTTACCATGTGCAACACTGCTGGTGCTTCTGTTTGCGTTGCTGTTCCTGTTACTATGTCACAAGACATCACGTGGTGGGAGCGCGGGGCCCGCCGCCGTCGCATTACATTCACTATTTCTTGTCATCATTCTCAAAAAGAAGGGAAATTAGAGGCAAAAAACTCCATTTAATGCATCAGTTGGGTTGTTACACAGTGACAAAATGAGAAATTTGGTGTTAGGGTTGAAAGCCCCCCTTGCACCCTCCAGTCCACCCCAACCGGCATCGGGTGCATGTTAGGGGTCATGGTCCTAACTCTCACCCCATTCTCCTATTCCTCAGCTTCTTACACATGTCATGGGGTGAGAGTTAGGCCAAGATCCCCAATAGCACCCTGATGCCAGTTGGGGGTGGGCTGAGGGGTCCAAGGCTTTCAACCCCAACACCGAATTTTGCTTTTGTCGCTGTGAAACAAACCCCAATTGTTGTATTAAATGGAGTTTTTTCCTCTAATTAATATATATATATATATATATATATATAAAATGGTAGCATGGTAGTGGTACCATAGTTAGGGTTGAGTAGCACTTTTAAGGTTAAAGGGTCACATTTTGCACCTTAATACCTTTGCCACCGTTCAATGGATTTGCCTAAACTTTGGTATGCATGATTAGGCATGATAGATCTTGGGAGCTGCCAAGTTTTGTACTGGTCAGATATACAGCTGTGGAGTTATTAAGCAACAACCAATTGCGCAATTACGCTTTTTTGTGATTTCTTTGCTCTCGCCTACAGGTCGCATAGTTTGTTCAACCAGTCTGAACACTTCAGGGAACATGCGGCTGGGGTCCCCGATGTGCCTTTTGAAGATTTCATCAAAAAATATTGAACAGTTCAAAAGTTATTCAAAAAACAAGTTCACATTATAAGTCAATGGGAAAAGTTAACAAAATATTATACAATGGCAAAAAAAATCCTGGACTCTGATTGGTCAGTCTTGGGCTGGACCCATGATGTTATCCCAGTACAACATCACGGGTCTAGTCTCAACCTTACTGTGAACCAATGTAGATTATCTTGAGCACATTGACCATTTACTTGATTGTTTCATCTGCTCTTAAAAAACCAAAATATTTTTCCACACAAAAACATCTTTAAAATGATTTTTTTTTATTCTGTATAACAACGAGCCATTGTATAATAGCAATAATGCCCTCCAGGGTGTGTGTCATTTGGGATAACGTCACACCTCAGTTGTTGGATGCACTCGGCCCCTGACACCTGAGGCGTGAAGTTATCCCAGCACGACACACACCCTGTCAGGCATTATTGCTTAATTCAACACTTTTGCAAATGTACATTTTAGTGTTGCACATGGCCCTAGTAGTGTCACAAATCTGGCATTTTGTTTTCAGTTGGTGATCAGAAAAATGCTTGGCATTTAAATTTGGGACCCTCTAGGGACACAATTCTTTTTGTGTTAACCTAGTCGGACCCTGAGGATGCTAGCCATGTCTTTATTTTGGGGTTAAACACCCAGAAATATGTTTTTAAAATTTCTGGAAACAGTAGTGTCGCAAAGTAGTGTGGCACGCATGACACTTTCACAAATTTTTGCGAAAAGGGTCGCAAATTGCGACACTGCTTTTCAGGCTATGGACAAAATAACAGGAATTCTTTGCCACCCTGCTGCAAACAAACGGTTTGGTCTTTTCAGCTGAAATTTGGAAGGAAGACAGCCAACATCACACAGATGTGCCTTTTGGTGGTTTGGTGAAAATATATTGCATGGCTGCCAAGTTACGGTACTGCGAATTTGACATTTTTTCCCATAGACTAACATGGTGGCATCTGCCGCACCTTTCGGGGCTCGTATCTCAGAAACGGTGCAAGATACAGAATTTTCGTCATGACATGCATTCAGCAAAATGCAGGCAGGAAAATCATGAATCATGTAAAAAAATGTTTCTGCGTCGTACAGTTCCTGAGATGTAAGCAATTTAGTCTTCCAACAGCTCATTTTCTGCTCTGAAAGCCCATTATTATGCATACATTCTTTGTACACACTGTATTTCTCTATGCAGCTGTTGGGCAAAAACAGGGTGTGCGCTTACGTTACTGTTACACTTAGTGTTACCACTTGTGTTTCCATTCCTGTTTGCTTTACTGTTCCCGTGTATGTCACCATTTGCGTTACACTTTGCATTCTCATTTGCGTTCGAGCTTGCGTTCGCATTTCCATTTCTGTTTCCTTTGACATTCTTTCTTCTGTTAACATTGCTGTTTGTGCTTCCAGTTGCAGTGCTGTGACCGCGCATGTCATGGTTTGCATTTCCATATGCCCTCGCATTTCCTTTTGCTTTTCTGTTTCCTTTGGCATTATTGTTGCTGTTACCATTACCATTTACATTTACCATTATGGTAACGTGCCCGTGTGCGTTACGGTTTGTGTTTCCGTATGTGCTTGCATTCCAGTTTCTGTTTCTGTTTCCTTTGGTGTTATTCTTCATGTTAACTTTACCATTTGCATTTATGATTGTGGTACCGTACCCGTGTGCGTTACGGTTTGTATTTACGTGCATGCTTGCGTTCGCATTTTCATTTCGGTTCCCTTTGGTGTTCTTTTTGCTGTAACTCTTAACATTTGCATTTCAAACACCAGTGCCATCACTGTGCACGTTACCACTTGTGTTTTTGTATGCGCTTACGTCTCTGTTTCTCTCACTGTTCGCTTCGGTGTCACTTTGCGCTTGCGTTTCTATTAACATTTGCATTACCATTTACATTTGCGTTACCATGTGCGTAACTCTTGGTGCTTGCGTTTGCATTGCTGGTTCTGTTACTACGTGACAAGACATCACATGGTGGGAGCGCTCTCACCACTGCATTCTATTCACTATTTATCGTCCTCATTCTTAAAAAAAGGGAAATTAGATGCAAAAAACTCTGTTTAATGCATCAGTTAGGGTGGTTCTAGAGTGACAAAAGCGAGGAAATTCGGTGTTAGGTTTGAAAGCCACCCTTGGACCCCCAGCCCACCCCCAACTGGCATCGGGGTGTGCGATGGGGTCATCGGTCTAACTCTCACCCCATTCTCCTATACCTCAGCTTCTTTACACATGTGATGGGGTGAGAGTTAGGGCCGATGACTCCATCGCGATACTCCATGCAGTTGGGGGTGGGCTGGGGTCCATGGGGACTTTCAATCCTAACACCAAATTTTCTCACTTTTGTCCTGTGGAAACACCCTAACTGATGTATTAAATGGAGTTTTGCCTCTATATATATATATATATATATATATATATATATATATATATATATATTGCAGAAACTTCATTAATGCATCAGTTAGGGTTGAAGTGACAAAAGTAGGAAATGAGACATTAGGTTTGAGCCCCTAACCCCCACCACCACCCCACCCCCATCCTCCACATACTAACAGGAATCGGGGTGTGCCATGGGGTTGTTAGGCCCAACTCTCACCCCATTTCATGTGTAAAGAGACTGACATGGTACAGCATAGGAGAATGGGGTGAGAGTTAGGCCTAACGCCCCCATGACACACCCTGATGCCTGTTGGTGTGTGGAGGATGGTGTGGTAGCAGGGGGTTAGGGGCTCAACCCTAATGTCTAATTTCTCTAACTTTGTTGTTTCAACCCTAACTGATGCATTGACAAAGTTTTTTGCAATGAATTTCCCTACTTTTTGAGAAAGTGTAATGCAACTGGTAAGCGGTATGTGTTGGTGGGAGTGCAGACCCTCTGGGTCCTGTGCTCCCACCAAGCTGCCCATCTGTGCATAACAATATGCATCTGTGGGAGCATGGGCCCACGGGGCCCTGTGCTCCCACTTACACATAACAATGGAGCCATACAGTAGCCCTATAGCACTGAAAAGGAACCCTTGTAACACTAATTTGCCAATATCTCAGTAACCATAAAAGCTATGAAAAACATTTCATGCAGCTGTAATCATGACTTCGAAACCCTCATGCATGCTTAAGCTGTGGGTAGCGAAAAATCCGTATCTCGCATAATTTCCAAGATATGGGCACTGAAAGTCACTGTGGGCACCACAATGTTATCCTATGGGAACAATTTCAACTTTGTGATGGCATATCTATGGAACCAATTAACTTTTTTACATGTAAATAGCATAATTCACATCTCTGGGACACCCCCTTTATGCCCTGCAAATTTCAAACCAAAAGACCAAACCATTTATTTACAGTGCACTGGCAATGTTTTTAAATTCCTAGTTCGTCAGGTGGAAAAATTCCAGTTCACAAGGTCAATACCCATTCACAAGCTGTCAAAATCACCGTTCTCGAGAAATCCTTGACCGTCAGATTTTGGTCATCTGATCTGGAAGTCACGATCAAGGATTTTGTCAGCTTGCAAACAGGGAATGGCTTGTGAAAGGGGATTTTGACAGCTCATGAATGGGGATTTTGTCACCTTGAGAAACAAGGAATTAAAAATCCAATCCCCTTTCGCGAGCTGTTAAAATCCCCTTTTATGAGTCAATCCCCTTTTGCAAGGTGTCAGAATCCCCTTTTGCAAGCCAATCTTTGTTTGCGAGAAGGGCCATCTGGTTGGGAAATGACAATCAAGGATTTTGTGAGCTCATGAAAGTGGATCTGCTTGCGAAAGGGGATTTTGTCAGCTCACGAAAGGGGATTTTGTCAGCTTGTGAAGGGGATTCAAACCAATCCCTATTGCTAGCTGGCAAAATCCCCTTTCGCGAGCCGATCCCCTTTGCTATGCAGCTGACAAAATCCCTTTCTGCGAGCCAATCCCCTTTCGTGAGCTGACAAAATCCCCTTTTGCGAGCCGATCCTTGTTCATGAGATAGGTCCATCTGGTCCCTAAGTTACGTTCAAAGATTTTGTTACCTCCCGAAAGGGGATTGACTTGCCAAAGGGGATTTTGTAACCTCACGAACGAGGATCAGAAGCGAGTCATGAACAAAGAATTTCAAAGTTTTAAATGGCCGTTTTTGGGCCCAAATGAAGGAAACCAAAGGCATGGGTTTGTAGAGGGTGTCACTCTGAACAAAACCCATGCTTCATTTGCAAAAGAAGTCAGCCATGGGGCAAGCTACAACATTTTGTTTGGGGAAAAAATGAAAACAAGATGGCGGCTCATGAAAGGGGAATTTTTCCTCATGAACGGGGATTTTATAAATCCCCTTTGCATATAGCATTTTGCATTGTGGTAAGCACTTTTAATGTTAAACCTCACATTTTACACGTTAATAACTTTGCAACCATTCAACGGATTTGCACAAAATTTGGAATGCACCATCTGGTGTGGTAGATCTCTTCAGTTACTAAATTTAATTTCAGTTGGACATACATGTTTTGCGCAGCAAAGTGCCAAAAAATAAACTTTTCGCTACTTTTGCGCATTGTTTGTCCGTGGCACTGCAGGGACACCGTGTGGGCTATTGGTCCAAAACTTGGGACATAGAAAGAGCTTGTACTAAGAAACATGTTGCTTTTTGTTTGGTGAAAAAATATTAATTTGTTCAAAAGTTATTTCAATTTGAAATTCGCATTATATCCTATGGGAAAATGTATATGTGTTTTTGGAATGTTAATGAGAAAGACCAGATGGCCCAAATTGAGATGACTATATCTCAATAACAGTTTGGTCTTTTTACTTGAAATTTACAGGGTGCTGAGGGGATGTCATAGAGATGTGAACTATGCTGTTTAGGTGTTGGGGAAATACTTTGTTGCAGAGATATTCTATGACGTAATTGACATTTTTCCCATAGGATTACATTGCAGCCTGTGTCATGACTTTTGGCACCATTATCTCAGAAACGAAGTGAGATACAGACCTTTTGCTACAGTTGGCTATCCATTGGAAAAAGAGTTGACATTGTAGAGTAAGCCTGCAGTGGAATTTTGTTTGTATGTTGCACAGTTCATGAGATATTGTGAAAGTACTGTCAAGTGGACTGCTGCTCTGACCTTGGGATTACATCACAGAGCTGCTGTTGTTTGGTTTCAATTTAGGAGCTAAACACTGGGTATAGTAAGGGGTGTTGAGTAGGAGGGGCATACCAGGAAAGGAACAGCAGCAAGTGAAGAGGTGACTGCTCTCTCAGTGGAAGGGAAGTAAATGCAAATCTAGGAGCTTTCATTATTACTTCTTCGCATTGATATTGCATTGGGGAAAGGAGGAGTAGGAGTCTGAAGAAAGTTGTGCAATGGCTACTTAAAGCCTGTTTTTGAGTGTGGATAGGAAGGATAGGAATATAAAAAGCAGTTGCTCAATATATCTAAACGTGTGCAACAAAGGAGGTAAGGGAAATAAATAAAATGTTTTGCACTGATAGAGGAGGGAGAGGGGAGACTTGGGGGAGTGTTTGGTATCCTGCATCTGGAAGGGTGGGGGGTCGCTGGTGGGCAATGACAGCAATGGGTAGGGTGGTAGGCTGCAACAACTGCGGTGCACCAATCTTTCTAAAAATTGCCTGGAGTGTGGGAGGATGTTTAGTGTGTAACCACATAGAAAAACTTAGAAAGGAGATTGAGGGTCTGCAGGAGGAACTAAGACAGGCAAGGCAGATTGGGGGTGGGTTTAGCCCAATACTGGAGGGAGGAAGAAGGGGAGATGAGGGAGGGTGATTTATGCCAACAGTGCTGAGGAGAGGATCAGAAGAAGGGAAGCAGAGACAAAGGGGCCCCGGTCAGGAAGAACAATTGCCGGGGAAACCAGGTCAGGAGACAAAAGACAAATGGAAGGAGGAGATAGGAACTTGTGAGGGGAGGCGAAGAAGTGGCAAAAGTCATGGAGTGGAAAGGAGAGAACAGGTTACTATGAAGAGAGAGGGAGCGGGCATTTGTGAAGGGCCTTCAGAAAATAGTTGTGCACAGCTAGAGAGGAAGAAGGTGGAGGAGGGAAATGATGGAATTAGAGGAGTAATTGATAAATTGATAAAAAGGTGGGAAGTTCTGCTGGGAGAATTGCAACAGGGGTAAAAGGGGGAAATAATGTGCAGGAGGAAGAAGAGGAGCTGGAAATGAGAGAGGGAGATGAATGGAAGCAAGCAGGGAGTAAGAGGGGTGTAATCTTAGTGCTGGGGGACTCAATACTAAGAGGAGTTAGGTGGGGTAGCAAGGGGGAGAAGCATAGTCGCATTTGGGTGGAGGCCATGTCAGGAATGACAGCGTAAAGGGTGGGACAGTCTGTTCTGAAATATGCTAGAAGTGGTAGGGACAAGCCTCATTTAATTATACATCTTGGGACAAACGACCTGGCTGACAAGACAGTAGATACAGTCCAGAGGAGGTTTGAGGAACTAGCACAATTATGTGAGGGAGCAGAAAGATCAGTAACTTTTTCAGAGATTCTTCGGTGCAAAGGCAAGCACAACAAGGAAGTTGAGAATAGAGAATTTAACGGATGGCTAAGAACCTGGTGTTGTGCTAAAGGGTATGGGCTGTTGGGGGGTGGGGAGGGACCTGGGAGGACAGTAGTCTCTATGCAGGACAGACTACACTTGAGTGAGGAGGGAAAGAAGTGTTGAAACAGAGGATGGAGGAGTACATAGAGGAAGTTGGGAATTTAAACTAGGAGTGGGGTGGCAGTTGGGGAAGAGATATGCAGAGACCACAGGTTGGGAAATCATAGAGCTACCCCCATAACAGTGACAAAGGATAAATGGCAAGTACTGTTGGTGATGCTAGGAAAGGAGGGCAGGATGGGAGGGGGAAAAAGGGTGGAAGGTGGTTACCCTAATGCTAGGAGCCTTGGGAGGAAAACTGCAGAGTTACAGGTTCTCATGGCAGAGGGAGGTGGACATTGCAGCCATCATGGAAACATGGGCCACCAATACAATGACTGGGACCTGTCTGTACCAGGGTACAGGTTATTTTGTAGGGACAGGGTGATTGGGAAAGGAGGGGGGGTGGCATTATATGTGAAGGAAGGACTGAAGTGTGTAAGGGAGGACGGGGAGGAGGGTAGTAAGGAGTCACTTTGGATGCAAATCCAGGATTCCAAGAATAGGATTCTTAGAATGGGAGTGGTGTACAGGCCACCATCTCAGATGGAGGAGTTAGACAGGGAACTAGTGGGACAGATCAGGAAGACCTGTGAAAAGGGTAGTGTGGTGATTGTGGGGGACTTCAACATGCCAGGAGTGGACTGGAGCACCCCAACAACCAGGAACAGAAGGGAGCAGGTACTGCTGGATGCCTTCCAGGACAGCTTCCTGCTGCAAATGGTCAGTGAACCAAGCAGGTTAGGGAATACCCTTGACCTTGTGCTGGCAAATGAGGACTTTGTGACAGAACTTATAGTGGAGGAACCGCTGTCAGGGAGTGACCACCACTCAGTATGGCTCACATTGGATATGGGCAAGGAAGGAGTGGAATCTGGCACAATAATGCTGGACTTCAGGAGAGCCGACTTTGGGAGGATGGGGGAAGTGGTAAAGGGTACCTGGCCAGAATTCAATCTAGTATGGACACTAACCAGAGGTGGGAGCTCATAAAGCTGGGGATAGTGGAGGCAACCAAAACCTGCTGCAAAGCCCAGAGCAAGAAGGCTAGGGCTAAGAAACTGATCTGGTTGAACAAAGAGGTCATGGAAAAGGTAAGAAGGAAAAGAGCTGCCTTTAGGAAGTACAAGAAAACAGGGAGGGGGGAGGACAGGGAGGAGTACTTGACAGAATCGAAGGAGGTGACAAAGGCAGTAAGGGGAGCCAAAGCATCTACAGAACTCAGGCTGGCACAAGGCATTAAGAAGGGGGAGAAGGACTTCTTTAAGTACATCAGGGAGAAAAGGAGCTGTAAGGACCACATAGTAAGGATTAGGAAGGAGGTGGGCTGGGTGGAAGCAGGGTGCGATAAGGCGGAAGCACTAAATGAGTACTTCTGCTCAGTATTTACTAAAGAGAAGAGAGGGGTGACACCCAAGGTGGGAGAAATGGCAGAAGCAGGGTGGGAAGTGGTGACAGATGGGGAAATCATGGACAGCAGAGTTCGAGAGGGTTTGAAGGCACTGAGGGTGGACAAGGCGCCAGGCCCAGATGGCATCCACCCCAGGGTACTGAAGGAGCTGGCAGAGGTCCTTGCAGGACCTTTGGCAGACCTATTTAATGCCTCACTACATTCTGGGTGTGTGTACCTCAGGACTGGAGGATGGCTCATGTGGTTCCTCCCACAAGAGTGGCCCCAAGGATGAACCGGAAACTACAGACCAGTGAGCCTCACATCCATCGTGGGTAAGCTAATGGAGACTATCCTGAAGGAGAGGCTGGTGGCCTCCTAGAGACCAAAGGACTACAGGACAGCAGACAGCATGGCTTCATATGTGGCAGATCCCAAACCAACCTGGTCGAGTTCTATGACTGGGTAACTAGGCAACTGGACAGGGCTATGCAGTGGATGTCCTGTATCTAGACTTCAGTAAGGCATTCTGACTCAGTGCCACATGGAAGGCTGGGAAGGAAGTAGTAGCACAGGGTGGGTGCAAAGCTGGTGAGATGGGTAGGAAACTGGCTGCAGGGAAGGCAACAGAGGGTGGTGGTGGGTGGGGAGCTCTCACACCCAAGGGCAGTGACGAGTGGTGTTCCACAGGGCTCGGTGTTGGGACCAGTGTTGTTTGGGATATTCATTGCAGACATATCATGGGACATCAAGAGCAAGATCAGTCTGTTTGCTGATGATACCAAGATAGGCGGTGGTGGATGACCTAGGGGATGGCAGGGGTTGCAGGATGATCTGGCAAAGCTTGAAACCTGGTCAGACACCTGGCAACTGAGCTTCGCCAAAAGTGCAAGGTGCTGCATTTTGGGATGAAGAACCCAAGGAGGAGTTACCAGCTAGGGGGAGTGCAGCTAGCCCAGACAGAGGAGGAGAAGGATCTGGGTGTGCTCATTACAGGGTCAATGAACAATTCAGCACAATGTAGGAAGGCAGCTGCAAAGGCCAACAAAATGCTGGGTTGTATTGCAAGGGGTATATCCTCGAGGAGGGAGGAGGTGATTCTGCCACTGTATAGGTCATTAGTTAGACCACACCTGGAATACTGCGTGCAGTACTGGCATCCGTATCTGAAGAGGGACATTAAGTTACTGGAGGGGGTGCAGCGCAGAGTGACAAAGATGATCAAGGGGCTGGGGGACTTATCATACGAGAGGAGGTTGAAGGAGTTGAACATGTACTCACTGGAGGAGAGGAGAGACAGGGGTGACATGATTGAAACCTTTAAATACATGAAAGGAATAAACAAGACAAGTACAGAGTGGCTGTTCAAAGTAAGGGAGGGGAGGGGAGGGACACCAGGGGCCATGATATGAGACTGGAGCGAGGAAGGTTCAGGAGGGAGATGAGGAGACACTTTTTTACAGAGAGGGTGGTAGTTGGGTGGAATGCTTTGCCTGCTGAAGTGGTATGCAGTAGAACAGTGGACTGCTTCAAACGAGGATGGGACAGGACAAGGGGGAGGGTTAATGAAGGGGAAGGGTGGAAGGGAGGGGCAGCTGCAGAATAAGGGGTGCTAGCTGCACATTTGAGCAGACTTGATAGACCTCTAGGCCTTTATCTGCTGGCAAATTTCGTATGTTCGTATGTTCGTACAAGGGTTGAAAGAGTGCCTGTCCAGTGCTTTTTGGTCCCCATAGCTCGGAAACAATGTGAGATATGGGTATGGTCAGTGATTGTGGCATGATCTGTTCAATATCACGGTTACAATGACACTTGAATTGTTTTTCTAGCTGTTACGGTTCCCAAGATATGGATAAATTACTGTTACAAGCATTTGGTGGCTAATAAGAATGCTGCATGACTCTGTAGCTATGCGTTAAGTGGCAGCGCAGGTCCAGAGGGCCCCCGCTCACTCAGATGCATATTGTTATGTAAAAATGGGCAAGTTGGTGGGAGCACGAGGCCCTCCCCCACCACAGTGGCTATTATTATATTGTAATATATGTATAGTGAAAATAATACCCCCAAAATACATACAAAAAATTCCTTGTAATACAGTAGTTAGTCCCGTAATAGTATACTTCCGGTCCTCGTAATAGTATACTTCCGGACCAATAATACTATACTTCCGGTCCTCGTAATAGTATAGCAGGCACAAGTAAGAAATTAAAAATTCATTGCATCCATATATTACAAAAAATAACAAATAGGTTCTGGTGTTTCAAGGCAGAAATTCCATCTCGAGGTTCTGGGGATACAAGAAACCTCTCGAGCTTCGCTCTTGAGGTTTCTTGTATCCCCAGAACCTCTCAATGGAATTACTGCCTTGTAATACACCAGAACCTATCTATTATTCTATTTATTATAGTGGTGCGGTTGCACCACTATATTTAGGGTTGAGATGTCACTTCTATGTTAAAGTCAAAATTTTGTGCCTTAATAACTTTGGACCTGTTCAACGGATTTGTCTGAAATTTGGTATGCATGGTGGGGCATGGTAGAGTTCTTGATTTGCTAAATTTTGTTTTGGTCGGACATACGGTCTTTGCGCATGAAAACGCTGAAAAATGCAAAATTATCCAGTTTTGGAGGCAGTTTATGGGATATTGTCCATGGTGCTGCACGGCTATTGTGCGGCATGCCACTCTGTGACATGGCTCATTTGAAAGAGCTTCACTGACCGAACATGCCGCTTTTCATTTGGTGAAAAAATATTGAGGCATTCAAAAGTTATAGCACGTTTAAGTTCCCATTATAAGTCAATGGGAAAATTTATATGGTTATTTTGCAAACAAAAAATTGGGTTTTGGCCATCTGGTCCCTCCTCATGATCAAAGAATTTGCAGGCTCATAATCAAAGATTCTTTGATCCCGAGGGAGGGACTAGATGGCCAGATTTGGAGGGACCAGATAGCCCAATTTTAACAACTTTTAAAATTAAATATCTCAGAAACGGTTTGGTCTTTTAATTTGAAATTTGGAGGGTGTTGAGGGGATGTCCAGTAGATGTGAATTATGGTGCTTAGGTGTCAGAAAATATATTCATTGCAGAGATATGGCATGGCGCAGTTTACGTTTTGAGGACAGCATTTTGCATTGTGGTAGTGACTTGAAATTTATAGGGTAGCTAGCCTTACTGCCATGGCCGTACTTTTCAGTTGTTAAGTGTGTAAAATGTAAACAGGTACGGAATTCTGCCACTCTGACCAATGAAAATCTCAAATTTTAAAATATTATATCTCGGACACGGTTTGGTCTTTTAAATTGAAATTTGCAGGGTGTTGAGGGGATGTCCCGTACATGTGAATTATGGTATTTAGGTGTTGGAAAATGAGGTTGCTGCAGAGATATTGCATGACACATTTTACATTTTGCATATAGCGTTTTGCATTGTGGTAGGCACTTTTAATGTTAAACCTCGTATTTTGCACGTTAATAACTTTGCAACCATTCAACGGAGTTGCACAAACTTTGGAATGCACAGTCTGGTGTGGTAGATCTCTTGAGTTACTAAATTTCATTTCAGTCGGACATATATTTTTTGCGCAGCTAAGTGCCAAAAAATGCACTTTTCACCACTTTTGCACATTTATTGTCCGTGGCGCTGCACAGACACCGTATGGGGTATTGGTCTGAAACTCGGGACGTAGAAAGAGCTTGGGCCAAGGAACATGCCACTTTTTGTTTGGTGAAAAATATTAATCTGTTCAAAAGTTATTACAATTTGAAATTCCCATTATATCCTATGGGAAAATGCATATGTATTTTTGGAATGTTAATAAGAAAGACCAGATGGCCCAAATTGAGATGACCATATCTCAATAACAGTTTGGTCTTTTTACTTGAAATTTGCAGGGCATTGAGGGAATGTCATAGAGATGTGAACTATGCTGTTTAGGTGTTGGGGAAATAGTTTGTTGCAGAGATATTCAATGATGTAATTTACATTTTTCCCATAGGATTACATTGCAGTCTGTGCCATGACTATCGGCACCGTTATCTTGGAAACGAAGCAAGATACAGACTTTTTGCTACAGGTGGCTTAAGATTTGACATTGTAGAATAAGTCTGCAGTGGAATTTTGTTTGTACATTGCACGGTTCATGAGATATTGTGAAAGTACTGTCACAAGGGTTGAAAGGGTGCCTGTCCAGTGCTTTTTGGTGCCCATAGCTCAGAAACGATGTGAGATATGGGTACAGTCTTTGCGATGTTGCGTGAAGTACTTACTGTCACGATTACAATGATGCTAGAATTTTTTTCTAGCTCTTATGGTTCTCAAGATATGTGCAAATTACTGTTACAAGGGTTTGGTGCCCTATAGTGCTGCTGCATGGCTCTGTAGCTTTGCATAAGTGGGAGCGTGGGCCCAGATGCATATTGTTATGCAAACATTGGCAACTTGGTGGGAGCTGGGCTCCGCACTCCCACCAATACGTGTTTTTTACTACTTATGTTACATTTTTTCCAAAAGCAAGGAAATTCTATGCAAAAAGCTGTGTTAATGGTTCATTTAGGGTTAAAGCAAAAAAGTCAGGAAATGAAACATTAGGTTTGAACCACTGACCCCTCTCACACACACCACCCCAATCCTCCACAGTCTGACAGATGCCTTGGTGTGTCATTGGGGTCGTGAAGCCTAATTCTCCTTTACTGTAGCATGTCAGTATGCTCAGTCATGGCATGTATTATAGGGGTCCGGTCACGCCCCTATATTTATGGTTATGAAACCTCTTCTATGTCAAACTCAAAATCTTGCTCATTAATAACTTTGGACCCTTTCAACTGATTTGCATGAAATTTGGTATGCGTAGTGGGACATGGTAGAGCTCTTGATCTGCCAAATTTCATTTTGGTTGGACTTACAATTTTTGCACACCAAAACGCTGAAAATGCACTTTTCACCGGTTATGTGGGCAGCTTTTTTGATTCTGTCCGTGGTGCTGTGCGGCCGTAGTGTGGCATGCTGCTCTGCAACTTTGCTCAACTGAAAGAACTTGGGTCAAGGAACATGTCACTTTTCATTTGGTGAAAAAATATTAATCCATTCAAAAGTTATTAAAGTTTTAATTTGCCATTATAAATCAAAGGGGAAATTTATACGGTTATTTTGTGAGAGAAGAGTGGGGTTTTGGCCATCTAGTCCCACCTCACAATCAAAGAATTTGCAGGCTCGTGATCAAAGAATCTTAGATCATGAGGAATTCTTTGATCGCGACAGCCGTCATCTTGTTTTTAGTTTGCGGTCGGAAAAATTCAAATATCTCTGCCCGGGGGGGGGGGTCTTCTGAGGTGAAACTATGGTGGGTTTGCTCAGGGGTCTTGCCTCTATTGAGCCATGCCTGTGGTTTCTTTTAACTTTTTTATTCTTTGATCATGGCTTGCTAATGATCTTTAATCATGCGCCTGCAAATTCTTTGATTGCGAGATTCTTTGACCGCGATCTTTGATTGTGAGGGCATGACTAGATGGCCACTTGAAAAATATCAATTTTTCAGGTCAGGGGTGGCTTATTAAGCCAAATGAGGGTGGGTTTTGCTCAGGAGGCTTCGTTCTATCGAGGCATGTCTGTGGTTTCATGTATTTCTGCCTAAAAATTAACTTTTAAAATGTTTTATTGTTTGATCGTGGCCTGCAAATTCTTTGATTGCAAGCCTGCAAAATCTTTGATACCGAGATTCTTTGACCGAGATCTTGGATCGTGAGGGTGTGACTAGATGGCCACTTGAAAAAATCTATTTTCTCAGATCAGAGTTGGCTTATGAAGCCAAATGAGGGTGGGTTTTGCTCAGGGGGCTTCATTCTATCGGGGCATGGCTGTGGTTTCATGCATTTCTGCCTAAGAATTGACTTTTAACATTTTTTATTGTTTGATCGTGACCCTGCAAATTCTTTGATCTCGAGATTCTTTGAGCACGATCTTTGATCACGAGGGCGCGACTAGATGGCCACATGAAAAATTACATTTTCTCAGCATAGGGGGCACTTCTAAAAGCAAACTAGGGTGGGATCTGCTTAGGGGCCTTTGTTCTGTCGAGTCATGGCTGTGGTTTCATGTATTTTTCTCTAAAAAATGTTTTTTCATTTTTATTCTTGGATCATGAGCCTGCAAATTCTTTGATCATGAGCCTGCAAATTCTTTGATTGTGAGATTCTTTGATCGCAATCTTTGATTGCAAGGGAGGGACTAGATGGCCAGATTGGGAGGGACCAGATAGCACAATGTTAACAATTTTTCAAATTAAATATCTTGGAAACGGTTTTGTCTTTTAACTTGAAATTTGGAGGGTGTTGACGGCATATCCTGTAGATGTGAATTATAGTACTTAGGTGTCAGACAATACATTTTTTTGCAGAAATATTGCTTGAGGCAGTTTACATTTTGCGGACAGCATTTTCCATGGTGGTAGTGGCTTTAAATTACTAGGGTAGCTAGCCTTACTGCCATAGATGTATTTTTCAGTCTTTAGGTGTGTAAAATGTTAATAGGTGTAGAATTCTGCCAGTGTGACAAATGAAAACCTGAAACTTTCACATTTTATATCTCGGAAACAGTTTGGTCTTTTGCATTGAAATTTGGAGCATGTTGAGGGGATATGCTGTCCATGTGAATTATGGTGTTTAGGTGTTGGAAAATTCATTTGCTGCACCTATATTGCACAACACACTTTATGTTTTGCTTATGGCGTTTTGCATTGTGGTACTGGCTTCACATTCATAGGGTGCCTAGCGTTACTGCCATGGAGGTCATTTGTAGTGGTTAGGTGTCTGACATGTAAACAGGGGTTGAATTATGCCACTCCGATGACTGACACTTTGCTTTCTTTCAAGGTGGTGGGCCCCACACTCCCAACCATATGCACTGCCAGCAATACATATGATATTCAGTACCTGAACTCGTATCTTAGGCAGGAATTTGCAAGTCAGTGGGAGCACAGGGCCCAAAGGGCTGCGCTCCCACTTACTTGTACAACTTTCTACTTTTCTATTCTTTCTCAGAAAGTAAGGAAATTCTATGCAAAAACTTTATTAATGCATCATTTAGGGTTAAAATGCAAAAGTCAGGAAATTAGACCTTTAGTGTTGCCCCGTGGACCCACCCATCATCCCAAGATTGACAGCTGATGGAGGTGTCTTGGGGGTTGTGAGGCCTGAATGTCATCCCCATTCTTTTTACTGTGGCTTGTGAATATGATTACAGATGGAGTGCGGTGACATTTAGGCCTCACACCCAATGACACACCCCGTCAGCTGTCAATCTGGGATGATGACGTCCACGGGGAGATGGAGCAACCCTAAAGGTCTCATTTCTTACTTTTTGTGTTTTACCCTAAATGATGCATTAACGAAGTTTTTGCATAGAATATATATATATATATATATATATATATATATATATATTTATACACACACACATATAGACATATATATGAGAAATGCTGTATTAGAACAAGTTGAGTACAAGAGGATGTAGCTAGAAAAACAGAAAAGAATCCAGATAAGGGTAGAACAGATAGGAGGTAATGCAGGATGTGGGGAGTGGTGCAATGCAGTTGTTGTGGGGCAGCCATTTTCAGGTAGACCTTCTGGATGCTGAGGTGCTGCCCTATCTGCGTGCACCTCTCTGGGCTGAGGGATGAGGTCACCAGACTCAGAGCAGAAATAGTCTGGGCCAGGACAGCCTTCAACCCCATCCAGAGACCATCCAGTCCAACTGTATTGCCCCAAAGGATGCCAGGAAGACAGGGCAATTGGACAATGGTGGGCTCACACACAATCCCTATGCTGCACTGGCTGAAAGGGACTACCAATCTGAAGCACCCAAGGTAGTGGAAAGGACGGATGTGGAGGTCAATTATGTCGGTGACCTCAGTGGGGGGAGCAGAGGACCCCAGAGGAGGAGGAGGAAGCAACTCCTGTTGGGAGACTCTATCCCGAGGAGAATGCAACTAGGACTGGAGGGCAAGGAGGACAAGGAGGTTAGATGCCTACCAGGTGCCACCGCCAACAGGGATGGAAGGAGGGTCCTAGGGATAACTGGGAGAGCAGCAAGGGAGGGAGAACTACATAGTATTGTACATTTGGGAACAAATGACCTGGCCAAGAGGGAACCAGAGACAGTACAAGAGGAGTGCAGGAGATTGTGGAGTGGTCTAAGGCAGGTAGCCACAACTGTCACCTTCTTGGAAGTGCTACCTGTCCAGGATATGGGGGTGCACAGGAGTGCCTGCATCAGGAACTTCAACATTTGGTTGAGGAAATGGTGCAGTGAGGAGGGTTTTGGTCTCATTGGGGACAGGGGACCTCCTGTAGGGATAGAGGCTTATTCAAAGCTGACGGCCTGCATCCATCAAGGTGGGGAACCGAGCTGCTCAATGAAAGTTTAAATGCTACATAGGAAAGCATTTAAACTAGCTGAGGGGGACAAACAAAAAGGCAAGCCTAAGGTACATCCACTCCCAGAGCATATCCAATTTAGCAGGGGAATTATTGCATGGAAGCGAGTTACAAGTAGAACAGAACAGTAAAGAGGAAGGAAAAGTAAGAGAGGCACACAGAGTAGAAATCAGAAAGGATAGAAGGAAATAAGTAAGAACGATGTGGAAAAGGATGGGCGGCAGGCAGGGAAAAGTGGAACCGCAGCCTGGGAAATAAAATCCCAGACTTGGTGGCATTGATGACTGAGACAAACCTGGACATAGTAGCAATAACTGAGTTGTGATACACCACAAACCATGGCTGGGAGGTAAACGTACCAGGCTACACCCTATTCAGGAGAGACAGGGAGGGTAAAAAAGGGGTGGTGGCCCTGTATGTGAGCGATGGTATTAAAGCTACCACAGAACAAGGCAGACAGGGAAAGGCCAAGGTACTGTGGGTCACCCTTGAATGAGGCAAAGGCATGGAAGTTCGTACAGGGGTGATCTACAGGCGTCCATCTCAGGAGGAGAAAGTGGATAGTGGCTAGCTGAGGAAATGCTAGAAATGGCAGCAAAAGAAGCCGGCCTGCCAGCGCAGCAGCAAGAACTCTGCTTGCGGCACTGACATCCTGAGTTCAGGGACAGACTCGGGAGTCAGCGGGATGGCCAGGGGGAGAAGGATTGAGCATCCTAGGGACTGCTCTCCTTCTGAGGGGGGAAGGGGTAAAAGTGTCCAGCACTATGAGGACCTCTGGCGGAGGCTGGGGGTACCATCATGGCTGGCACCACATGTTAGGGGGACGGGGAGGATGCTGGCATCATTGCATGTCCCCACTCCAAGGGAAAAAACCTGAACAAATATACCAGCCACTAATGACAGCCCCTGTCTCTGCTGCTGCTCCTACTACAGACTAAAGCCCACTGGGGGGGGGGATTCCTGCTCCTGTGGCCCTGCCCTAGGGGTAAGCCAGGCTGGACATCCAAATACCTTGGGGAGGGGGCACCTGCCTCGCCTGGGGGGGTAAGCTAAGGGATGGAGAGTGCAGCGAGCAGAGTAGGTTGCCAGAACCTCCTGTGCTTGGAGGAAGGAGCCAGCAAAAAAAAAGAAATAGCAGTAAAAGGGGAGGTTCTACTGCTGGGCAATCTAAATATGCCAGATGTAAACTGAACCATCCCAGCAGCTACCACAACAAAGAGTCAGGACATCTTAGACTCCCTGCAGGGGGCAGGACTCAAGCAGTTAGTGCTAGAACCCACTAGGGACAAAGCAATACTGAAGCTAGTATTACCAAATGGGAATAGAATCACAGAGGTCAGAGTGGAAGGACACCTAGAGTCCAGTGACCACCACACAGTGTGGTTAAATATAGTTATAGGTTCAGAGACAAGCCACACTAAGGCAAGGTTTTTGGATTTCAGGAGGGTGAACTTTGCTAATATGGGGAGATGCATCAGAGAAGCTCTAGCAAGGAGGGGGGGGTGGAAGAGCAGTGGGAACAACTAAAGGGGGCCTTATTGGAGGCGATTAACCAGTGTACAGTATTAGGCTAAGAAGTAAGGACAAAAGAAGGAGGAAACCACTTTGGTTCACAAGAGAGGTAGCAGAAAAGGTTAGGGCAAAAAGATGGGGTTCATGAAATATATGGAGACTCAGAGAGAAGAGGACAGGATGGAGTACCTAAACTGTCTAAGGGATGTGGGAAAAGCAGTTAGGAGAGCAAAAAGCTCAGACTGATGAAAGACTAGCACAGACAGTAAAAATGGGAGACAAATTGTTCTTTAGGTACATCAGTGAAAGAAGGAAATTCAGAGGAGGGATTGTAAGGCTCAAAGGGAAGGAACGGGAGTGTGTAGAGGGGGACCAGAAAAAGGCAGAAATACTTAATGAATACTTCTGTTCAGTATTTACTGTAGTAGAAGAGGGTCAAGGACCACAGTTAAGAAACAGGTGCGGTGGGAGGGAAAATGTTGACGCCAGTCTGTTTATGGAAGAGAGAGTACTGAGAGAGCTCACCAAACTGAAGGTGGACAAGGCAATGGGACCAGATGGCATTCATCAGAGGATACTAAAGGAACTACAGATGGAGCTAGTGGCACCTCTGGCAGCCTTGTTCAGTGAGTCCCTCAATACTGGGGTGGTCCTACAGGACTGGAGGGAGGCACATGCAGTGTCCCTGCACAAGAGTGGAAGTAGGGAGTAGGCAGAGACCTGCAGGCCAGTCAGCCTCGCCTCAGTGGTAGGTAACACTATGGAAGGGCTGCTTAAGGAAAGAATTATGGACCAGTTGAAGGCCAATGAAGCCAAAGATCCTAGGCAACACAGATTCACAACAGGAAGGTCCAGACATCCAGCATAGGGGTTGTGAGAGCGGGTGAATTTTGGCTCTTGGTTCCCCCTTCCCCCTTCAAGCAAGCCATCAGAACCTGATCAGCATTGTAGCAGGTAAATTGTACAAAGGACCAAAACAGAACATCAGAGCACAGACAGTATCCAGTAGGCTTGGGCACTGCATACAGTGTGACTTTCAGGCTGTTTGTGTCAGAGGGAGTACATAGAAACATAGAAACATAGAAGTTGACGGCAGATAAGGACCACAAGGCCCATCCAGTCTGCCCATTTCTTTTTCTACCTTATAAATGTGCCATCGGCCTTTGCTATGTCAGTGACCTATCTATTCATAGTCATTTGTATTGCTCCCTTATGCCTATCCCATGCCTGTTTGAAGCCCTGCACTGTATTCATAGCCACTACTTCTTGTGGTAAGCCATTCCATGCATCTACCACCCTTTCTGTGAAAAAGAATTTCCTCACATTCCCCTTAATCGCCTCCTCTAATCTCATGCTGTGTCCTCTTGTCCTGCTATTTTTCTTATATTTAAACATGTTAGACTCTTTTCACCTTGTTTATGCCCTTAAGGTGTTTAAATGTCTCGATCATATCACCTCTCTCCCTCCTTTGCTCAAGGGTATACATATTGAGCTCCGTTAATCTGTCCTCATATGTCTTCTGATGCAGTCCCTGCACCATTTTGTTGCCCTTCTCTGGACTGCCTCAATTTGGTTAATGTCCTTGTGAAGGTGTGGCCTCCAATACTGCACGTAGTACTCCAGATGGGCCTAACTAATGTCTTGTACAGAGGGATTATTACCTCCTCTTACGACTTGTGATACCTCCTACTAATACACCCTAACACCCCCTAGCCTTACCTACTGCTTTAGAGGTCTGCTTGATGATTTCAGGTCATCAGTGATGATGATGCCCAAGTCTCTTTCTTCCTTTGTGACTGCTAGCAACTCCTCCCAGCCTATAAGTGGCTTCAGGGCTTCTCTTCCCTATGTGCATGATTTTGCACTTCTTTGCATTAAATCCCAGTTGCCACTCTTCTGACCATTCTGCTAGTTTATCCAGATCTCTTCTCATTCTGCCCACCCCATCTGGATCATCTACTCTGTTGCAGATCTTGGTGTCATCTGCAAACAGACAACCTTACCTCTAGTCCATCTGCTAGGTCACTAATGAAGATGTTGAATAGGACTGGCCCCAGGACTGATCCCCTGAGGTACCCCACTTGTGACTTGCATCTCTTCTGACTGTATACCATTTACCACCATCTCTGTTTTCTGCCAGTCAACCAGTTTGCCACCCAGTTGACCAACTTCTGACCCACCCCGAGCCTACCTAGCTTATTTATCAATCTTCTATGTGGAACAGTGTCAAAAGCTTTGCTGAAGTCAAGGTAGGCGACATCAACTGCTCCCCCTTGGTCCACCACTCTGGTTACCCAGTCAAAGAAATCTATGAGATTAGTTTGACAGGACCTTCCTTTTGTAAACCCATGCTGTCTTGGATCCTGTGCCCCTATGGATTCCAGGTGTTGCACTATCCTTTCCTTAAGGAGTGCTTCCATAATCTTGCCCACTACTGAGGTAAGACTGACCGGTCTGTAGTTCCCCGCCTCCTCCCTGCTACCACTCTTGTGGAGTGGGATCACATGAGCCCTTCTCCAGTCTTCTGGGACCTCTCCTGTGCTCAGAGACTCACTAAACAATTCTGCTAATGGCTCTGCTAGTTCCTCCTTTAGCTCCTTAAGTACCCTGGGATGTATGCCATCAGGTCCCATTGCCTTATCCACCCTGAGCTTAGCAAGCCTTGTAGACCCTTTCTTTGTGAAGGAGTAGTGCTCACCTCCCCCCCTGTGTCCATGATGCTGAGCTGTGGGCCCTGCCCTACCTTCTCTTCAGTGAATACTGAGCAAAAGTATCTATTTAGGATAGATGCCTTTACAGGGTCCTCCTCCTCACATGCTCCCTTTTCTCCATTAAGCTTAGCAATACCCCCTCTGGACTTTCTCCTTTCACTAATGTATCTATAGAAAGTACACTGATTTACTGTGTTAGTGGTGCAGAGACAGTATTTGTGTATGTTTTGTTTAGTTGGACCTGGTACCTTAAGGCTGTTTGCAATGTATTATATATGCTCTCTGGTTAGGTTATATGCAGCATGTTAGATATCTTTGTACTCTGTTTCAGCATTCTAGTCTACCTCCATTCACTCAGTTAACATGTTCCCTCCCTCTTGTTCTCCCTTCCTATTTCCTGTCCTGACCTCTGCTGTCCTATTGTGTTGCTCTGAGCTCTTAATCCCCTCGCTTCTACTTACAGAGTGTCCCTTCCTCCAAAGGCAGTCCAGACATCCAGCATAGGGGTTGCCAGAGCGGGTGAATTTTGGCTCTCGGTTCTCTCCCAGCCCCCTTCAAACAAGCCAGCAGAACCTGCTCAGCACTGTATCAGGGGGTGGTGCTGTGCTCTCCTACATTCAAAGACACTATTGTCCACCTCTCAGTATTGGAAGTGCCTGGTGCTCTACAGCCTACAGTACTCCTTCAAACCCAGCATACCTATTGACTGTAACCCCTTGGTACAAAGATTAATAAAGATTAATAAGCAGCATTGTCCACATAAACCATGAAATATGCCTTAATACTCTGCCTCATACTATTAGGCATCTCTTGCCAGAGTGTATCTAAAATTGGCAGCTCGACTGACATCAATGGCATCTCGACTATCTCATTCTCGCAATTCCAGATTCAGTGTACATCTGGGACTGAGTTTATCAAAATATGTTTACATACTTGTCAAACTGCTGCATTAATATCTGGTACTCCTGAACCTATAAATATCCCCACCCACGTAGCAGTTTATGCTTACCTCTCTCCTCATCAGAGCGTCTACTCTCATGAACTTCCTATTGCCTCTTTAACACCCAAGTTGAGTCATCCATTGTCTGTTAAAGCAATAACATTCAGATTAAAAAAAACTAATATTTGTATTGCTATTATGTTCTGGGAACATGGAGTTAAATCCTGGCCTCCCTCTCCCTATCAATGAGCCTACTGAACTAACTCATCTAAAAGGTCTAAAGATTTTGTACACCAATGTGTGTAGTGTACTCAAAAGGTTTTACACTAGGCTGGCCCGGTGGTGTGGAGGGCTGAGGCATCATGCCTTACCTCCTGCTATGCGGGTGACCCGTGTTCACGGTGCGAGCAAGTTGATGGGGGTTGGCTGGAGAGGAGAAGGATCATGCATCCCAGGGACAGCTCTCCTTCTCCAGGGAGTGGGTGAGCAAAGGTTAGCACTTGCCTGGCCCCTAGTGGAGGCTGGGGTCTGGCACACCAACACTGCTGACAGCAGGAAGAAGCGGGGCAGATGCCCAATGGGATGCACACAGGATTGTGCACAGCACCATCATTGCATGCCCTGCCCCTGAAAATAAAAATGGAAAACAGGATTTTCCGATGGCTGGATCAAGGAGGGGCTCAGAGGTCCCACTCCCTGACTAGCTGTGGCACCGACCCGAACTGGATCCAGTCTCCAGTGGGGGCCTGGGATACTCCCACTGATCCCACCAGTGGGGGCAAGCCCTGAAAGAAGAAGTTTGGCGTTGGCCGGTAGACGTCGGGGGAACATGGCTGGGGCTGCCTCCAGAATGAGGGCCGTAGGAGAGGGGGCATAAAAAAAAAAGGTTTGACACTATATACAGGCTTGGGTCTGCCATACAAGACTAGATGTATTAGTATTATCAGAGACTTAGTTAAGACGTTCCATGCCAAATCAAGAAATAAACATCCCATCCTATAATGTCTTCAGGACAGACCAGCCCTCCGGGGGGCGGGGGGGGATGCATTATATGGCCTTGATAAATACGCGGTGTCCATTATTGTCTTATCCACAGCACCAAGAGAATTTGAATGCTTAATGCTAAAGCTCTCTATCTCCTCCAATGAGTCAATACTCATTACAGGTTGCTACAGACACCCCCCGGCAGGGGGACTTGAACTGTTGCCCCACCTTGGCACCCTAATGGATGCTTATACTTTAGAAACCATCATTTTGGTTGACTTTAATACTGACTGGTGCAACCCAATTTCAAAACCAATACAAGATCTATGTGACGCACTAGGCCTCACGCAGCTCATTCCTGAATCCACTCAACCAAACCTCAAAAACCCAACAAATAGTCTCCTAGACCTAATACTTGCAAATAAACACCACAAAATCTCTCTTATCAGGGTGTTTCATAATGATATCTGCAACCACATGATCACTGCATGCATGAGGGCCTCACCAAAACATGTATTGGCCTCTAGCTTTAGATACAAAAGGAACCTCCGCAAATTTAACTGCACTGGCTTCCTGTCTGAGCTGAGCCTCATAAGATAGCAATAATTTTACCTCACCCCTACAGTTACTGAGGCCTGTATTCTCCTTCAAAAAAAGATTCTGGAAGTGGTGAATAAACACGGCCCTTTTAACAAAGACGTGAACAAGGAAAAAGACCTGCCCTTGGTTGAACAGGGAACTAAAAACAGCATTACAGGCCAGAGACAAACTTTGTAATAAAGCATGGAAGTCTAACCTTGCACCTTCCTGGACATCTCTGAGTTCCTTTTTCTTTTCTGTACATAAATGTTACTGTTTAAGTTGTGGCCTTGTTAAATGGCTTACTGATTGTTTGTAACACTGTCTACTGTGTTTTTGTACTTAATGACGTGGAACCTTTATAAAAGAGCCTTGGCTCAAAGGTATTAATTCCTAGAACAATAAACTTCAAACTTCAAACTTCAACATCATTCAGGGCAGCAAGGAATTACTGCACCAAACTTATAAGGTCCACCAAAGCAGAGAACTTCCAAAATGCATTAGACTCCTCCGAAAACAATACCACAAAATTCTGGCAAATTCTAAAGGAGATCAAAGGTCACAGCTCATCTCCCTCCCTGCCCCTCAAGATTGTCTCTCATGGAGACACCTTCACAAGTAAGAACCACATCTTAGATGGATTAAATAACTACTGTATTTTGCTATTGCAGGGCTTGCATTTGATATGTCCCCAGCTAACAACTTTCATACGTTGCCCCCACCTACCGACCCTCCTCCAACTGTCTCCTCAAGTACCCAGCCACATTCTGAGTTTAGCTTCAACCCTATTTCATTTAAACAGGTAGAGAACCTTTTGATCTCTCTAGATATCAATAAAAGTGCTGGTGCGAACCAGCTCAAACCCTCTTCCTAAAACTGGGCCATCCTTACCTTACAGCGCCCATCACTCATCTCTTCAGTTTATCACTTGCACACTGGGTCCCTCCATCACCTTGGAAAACAGCACATATAATCCCCCTCTTCAAGTCAGGTGGGTATGCCGATCCGATGGTGACACCAACACAGCGACATATCTCGCTGTCGGCAAACTCAAAACTTTGCTGACAGCTCGCTGTGTTAGTGCATCCGAGACAGGGGCACACTGTCTCCTGGTCCTGCACCCCCTCCCTGAGTCAACTCCGACTGGAGTTGACAATGCATAGTATGGGGGGTGCAGGCGGCAGAGCCCCCTGATAGAAAAGCAGGACCAGGAAGCATTTGGGATTTATATCGACCGCAAATTGCGGTCGATATAAATCCCATCGCTGTGATGCCGGTCGACAAAAGTGTTGTCGAACCGGCATCATAGATCCAGTCATGTGACCCCTGTGACCTTAACAATTACCATCCCATATAATGTTTACCTATATTATCTAAGTTACTCGAAAAATTAGTCAATATGCAGCTAAGGCAGTACCTGGATTCCTTCAACCTCCTCAGTCCTTTTACAGTCTGGCTTCAGGCCCAAACACAGTACTGTATCCACCTTGGCAAAAGTTGGCAGCGATTGGCAATCTGTTTTAGATATTAAACATGTCAGCGCAGTCTTCCTTGAGCTGAGTAAGGCCTTCAGTACCATGGATCTTAGCATACTCCTCCATAAATTAAAAGACATCGGTCTAGATGATACCGCTATGTGCTGGTTCTTCTGTTACCTCACAGACAGACAGCAACTAGTCAAGGCACAGGGTGACTACTCCCCACTCAGAACTCTGCCCAGAGGAGTACCCCAGGGGTCCATACTTGGGCCCTTACTATTCGCAATTTATATAAACAACATCAACACTAATGTTACTAAGGCTAATGTGCATCTTTTTTCTGATGACACAGTTTTATGTCTCCCAGCCCTCCCTTGATCTTGCCTGCACAGATCTACAACATGATTTCAATCAACTCCAACACAATTTTTTCCAACTCAAGTTGTTGTTAAACACAAATAAAACAAAGGTAATGCTTCTTTCCACCCACACCCAAGTGATAAGCTCACCTACTCCCCACCCTCCTTTCCAGATAGTGAGCCTCCTAGGTGAATTGCTTGAGGTGGCGGACAAGTTTAAATATTTGGGTTTCTGGCTAGATTGCCAGCTATCATTCCCAGTACATATCAAGCACCTCTCCAAGAAGTTGAAAAAGAGGCTAGGCCTCTTCTTTAGAATCAAGCATCTTCTTACTTATCAAGCTAAGAAGAGGCTGGTCCAGACCAACTTTCTTCCCCTCATTGAGTGCACAGGCTTCATTTACAGCCATTGCTCTAAATCAGCCTTTACTAAATTGGACATACTCCATCACAGAGCCCCAAGGTTTGTTACTAATGCCCCATTCAGAATCCACCATTGCGCTCTATACACTCAGCTTGACTGGCCCTTGCTTCCCAATAGAAGGCTAAAAGATGCCTTACTATGGTCCTACAGAGACATCCCGAATAAACTCCCTCTCTACATCAAAGACCTCTTTAAGTGTACTCCCTGCACCTACTCGTTGAGGAGGTATTCTTACATACTATTAGATGTACCTAAGAAAGTGTCCCACTGCGGTGACTCTGCGATTAGCCATGCTCTTCCTGCCTTATGGAATAATCTCCAACTCTTCTTTAAACTTACCAACATCATCTGTCTACAGGCTTTCGAAACCCTATTAGACCCCATTATCCAGGAGAATTTTAATTGTTATCCATAACATATATTTGGCCTCCCTTATAGCACTCATGGCTCTCCTTGTGATGCCTGTTCTGTGCATCGACTCCTGCATAGCACTTGCAATTTTGCCTTCTTTTGGTTGCACTCCTTCCTGTATTATTATTATTTCAATAAGTAGACAAGCTACATTGTATTTCACTATATACTTATCCATTGCTCTGTATCAACTGTGTGTTCTATCTATGACCTTATCTGGATGCATTGTGTACTTTTACATTGTAAGCATCCATCCAGGACCACTTTGAAAATGAGCTTGCTCAATGGTGCCATTCGTGGTAAAATAAAATGAATGAAATTGAAATCTGATAGATTTTTTGACTGGGTAACAAAGGTTGTGGACCAGAGGGGAGCAGTGGATGTTGTCTACCTTGATTTCAGCAAGGCCTTCAACACCATACCATATAGAAGGCTGGTAAACAAGCTCACCAGTCTGGGGGTGGGACAAAAGGTAGTACATTGGGTCAGGAACTGGCTGGAGGATAGGAAGCAGAGGGTGGTGGTAATAGAGAGTAATAGTACAGGCAGTGACACCCTGGATCCGTGTATCCTATGGCTGGTCTTAGACACAGTCCTTACCCCGATCACGTGCCTCATCAACCACTCTCTTTGCCTGGGGAAGGTTCCAACTGCATGGAAAGTCGCCACTGTCACCCCTATCTTTAAAGGTGGTGATAGGACTGTGGCTGGAAACTATCAACCAATCTCCATTCTCTCTCCTCTCTCCAAGGCCTTGGAAAAAGTGGCAGCCTCTCAAATCTCTGACTACCTCTCCACCTACAATGTCCTATGTCCTGAGCAGCATGGCTTCTGAGCGGGCCACAGTACCAACACAGCCCTTCTAGAGTTCTCCAACTTTCTCCACTCCTCCTTAGACACTGGTTCTCTGGCTGGTGCGGTCTTCATTGACCTCTCTGAAGCTTTCGACACTGTCTCCCATCCCCTCCTTCTTGATGCCCTTAATCTCTCTGGTTTTGCTGCTGGGCCTATCTCCTGGTGCACCAGTTATCTGTCTGACCACTCACAGCGTGTAAAAATTAATGGGACCCACTCAGACATCTGTCCCATCTTTTCTGGGGTTCCCCAGGGCTCCATTCTGGGCCCCTTACTATTCTCCCTTTACCTTAACACCCTTCCACGCTCTTGCTCGGGGAACATTCTATTGTACGCTGATGATGCAGTCATCTTTGCTTCAAGTCGTAACCCTATTGCCCTCCAGGACTCACTGCAGAAGTCCTTCGCCGAAGCCAAGGGCTGGTTCAAGGAACATAGATTGGTGGTAAATCTTAAAAAAACAAAAACCATGTTCTTCACTCATCCTCAAAACAAGTCCTGCAACTTCAAACTCCTCATTCACTCTGGGTCCTCTTTCCCACTCGAACAAGTTTGCTCCTATAAATACCTAGGGATCCATTTGACCCTCCTCTCCTTCCATGGACACATCTCTGCCTAGCCACTGCCACTAATATCCGATTGGGCATCTTACGCCGGTATAAACACTGCCTCCCCGGAGGCTCTTTGACTACTGATCACCTCCTCTATCCTGTTCCTAGTGGACTATGGACTGCGGTGTATGGTGCTGCTGATCAGACCATACTCCATAAAATTCGCACTACTCTGAATAAGGCCTGCAGGTTAATTACCGGGGCACCTAGGCTAACACACACCTGTCTACTGTACGCTAAAGTGCTGGTACTTGATCTTGACTAGCACCTCAAATATCTGACCTGTACCCTTACAAAAAAGACCCTCCTTGGGCTATCCCTGCCAGGATTGACCACCACCATACGCCGCTCTGTCCCACTAGTTCACACTTGGACCTCTGGGAAAAACTCTCTTGTTATCCCTAGAGCTAGGACCGCTCACGGCCAAAGACCCTTCAGCTTTAGAGCCCCTCCTGGTTCAACACACTGCCCCCCTCCATCTCCGAAGCTCCAACTATATCGTGCTTCAAAACTTCCTTACGTAACCACCTTATTAACACCCGATGCTGTAACTGCCACTAGTCAAAGCCGTACTCAATACTTATGACAAAGCTTACTACTAAGCTGCTAAGGACAACATAACTCTGGTATTGTTTGCATCAATCCTACCTGTACCAGCTTGTTTGTGTCTATGTCTTAAGTTACTGTTATACTGTGTTGTACTGTTATACTGTGTATTTTCGTTTGTCTTATTGTGACAAGGTGCCTTTGTAAATGAGCCTATGGCTCAAAGGTTTTCCAAACTGCTGTTTAAATAAATAAATAAATAAATAAATGAAATCCAATTTGAGGAAAGGGGGTGACCAGTGGGGTACCTCAGGGATCAGTCCTGGGACCAGTCCGTTTCAATGTCTTCATTAGTGACATTACAGAAGGTTTGCCTATTAGCAGATGACACCAAGATCTGTAATAGGGTTGACACACCAGAGGGGGTGGACAATATGAAGAGGGACCTGGATAAGCTGGAAGAGTGGTTCAAAGCATGGCAACTGAAGTTCAATGCACAGAAGTGCAAAATCATGCACTTAGGGCAAAAAATCCCTGCAACGAGCTAC
Organism: Neoceratodus forsteri; assembly: GCA_016271365.2. Taxonomy (NCBI): domain Eukaryota; kingdom Metazoa; phylum Chordata; order Ceratodontiformes; family Ceratodontidae; genus Neoceratodus; species Neoceratodus forsteri. The sequence continues at coordinate 454,881,721 of CM057453.1, read as the reverse complement.
AGGCTGGGGGGAGGGGAACTGCTTTCTGCCACCAGGGAAGAGACAGACTTGGGGATTATTATCACAGATGACCTTAAAGCAGCTAAACAATGTACAAAGGTTGTAGGGAAAGCCAATGACATGTTGGGGTGCATAGGAAGGGGCATCACAAGCAGGAGAAGAGAGGTGGTGATGCTGTTGTACAAAATGCTGGTGAGGGCTCATCTGGAGTACTGTGTACAGTTTTGGAGGCCACATCTTTGTAAGGACACTGACAGGGTGAAAGCAGTCCAAAGAAGGGCAACTAAGATGGTAGAGGGCTTGCACCAGAAAACTTATGAGGAGAGTATACAGTAAAAGACCTTAACATGTATATGCTGGAAGAGAGGAGGGAACGCGATGACATGATTGAGATCTTTCGAGGACATGATTGAGATCTTTAAGTATCTTAAAGGCGTAAATAACGTGCAGGTGGAAACATGTTTCAATATAAGAGAAGGGCAAGAACTAAATGACACAACATGAGATTGGAAGGGGGAAGACTGGGGGGAAGGGGAAATTGTTTAACCAGGAAAGACACACTAAGCCAGAGCTTGTTTCCAGGTACAGCCAGGGAGCACAAGGAAGTTAAGTGACTTGATCAAGGTCACACAGTATGCAAGTGGAGGCTGATGTGATTCAAACCCAGGTCTCCAGGTTTGCAGTTCAGTGCCCTTAACCACTACGCCATACTGCCTCCTAGATTGAGGGGATGCATTAGGAAGTTTTTCTTCACTGAAAGGGTTGTGGATACATGGAATAACTTGCCATAGGAGGTGGTGGAGGCAAGCACAGTGGGGGGATTCAAACACACATGGGATAGGCATAAAGGAACACTAGATATGAGAAGGGGGTCTAGACTGGTGACCACACAGAGTTACCACCAGCAGATTCAGGTAGGGAAAATGGGCAGACTGGATGGGCCTAGCAGTCTTTATCTGCCTGCAATCTTGTATGCAAGGGTGTAGGCAAGCATACTCACTGTACACATTTGTGTACAGTTTTGCTGAGTGCCTGTCACAAACCACGTGCTTTTCTGTTAACATTTTCATTCTAATCTGTAGTATTTGGGTTAGTGTAGGCCACGGGGGAAGTGTCTCTGTTTAAACTTCTGTTGTTTGGGAGACATATACATGTACAACCCCTTTAGAGATTAGAGGAATCATCTGACAACAATCTGATTTGTTTGGAAGGGGATACAATTTGGAGAGGATGTGTACATTTTCTTAATGGGGAGGGTGTGACTGTTGGGGATTGTGTGTACAAAATGAAAATTTCTGGCTACACCCCTGCTTCTATGGTATATATTTATATCAAAACATGCCAAATTTTGACTTTACCTAGCAATATCCCAACTTTGAAGCTTCATGCCACAAACATTCATGCTTCCGACACCTTTAGACCTAGTCTCAGCTATTAACAATTTCTTGTCTGTAACCTGGTTTACTATTTTCCTACAGGGAAGGCCTGCACACCCTACCCCTCTTTATTCCAAATCACAATCTATCTTCCAAGGAATAAAAGAAGTTATGTTAATTAACATTTGGAAATGAGCAACAGTTGAAATAACATTTTAGAATGGTTTAACATCGTAATGGACAGTATATTTTGGGACACTTTTGATGTTATTACTGTCATACAATCAAACGTGCTTGTCTGTCGCACACCTACTCCATCTGAGAGAACAAAAGCTATTGTATAGGCATTTTATTAACCCTTTTTATGGCTGTACATTTAACTATACCCCTTTTATAAATGGTTGCTTATGCTTTAAGTGAATTAGGTCAAGAAGACTTAGTGCTTCTGAGATAAAAAGCCATTTACAAAGAGTTCATCATATCTGGGACCCTTAGGAATTTTAAATTTCTCCCTGTGCTTGTGCCTTTTGTGGCTTTCTCTCCACAGAGCTAGAAAGTCACATGAGGGGGGATTGATACCAAGGGAATCTTTTCCCATGGCCTGAGCCTGAGGCAAAACCATTCCAGCATACACTAGCTATTAAAGAGGACTTTAGAACAAATAAGACACAGGTATTATAAGCTGACAATCTGAATGATACCAGGAAAACCACTCCCAAGGACCTGGATTAATCCAAGCAAAGCTAGTGGATAAGGAACCATGATAGCCTAACAAGGCCCAAAAGCATTTTGAAATTTATGTATGAATAACAGAAGAAAAACCAAGCTACAGCAAGCTAGCTAGACATCATATTCTGAAGAATATTCCTATAGCCTTTCACACTTGCAAAGGGGAGTTGTATAACACTTTCAAAGGGGAGTTATTTAGCACTTTCATAGGGGAGTTGTATAGCACTTTCAATTGGTTTTAGTTTTTGCATTTCAGCTATGATATGTAAGCAACTACTGTATACTATGTAAGCAACTTTACTACGTAACTGGTAACTGCTTGAAAGAACCTCCTCAGCTGAACTATAAAATCCAAAACCTTTCATAACTCTTCGAGACACTCCAAATATGCTCCTGGAAAGTGGCTACTGTGTGTCTCCCAGCAAGCATTTTAACTAAGACTTGCTGCAGGTTCCAGCAGAATGGTAAGATTGAACAAGCTCTTTAGCCTCTAACATTTGGCCTTCACATGCAAACTATTAGTGGTCAGGACTACAGGTTCAATAAGACTGCTCTTGGGGAAATGCTTTGCAACATGCATGCATAAGTTAGGCAATAGATTAATTAGGATACAGCTTCAAATAGTTGTTTTAATCAGAATACTAACATTGCTGTATAATTTAGTTAGGCTTGCTGATTCTGTTTCTCAGATCAGGAATCTTTATTAGGAGAAGACTGATCAGCTCATAAAATAGTTATCTGCTCATTGCTTATGCTGGGTAAGGAAGAAAATGAGTTTATCATGACATATTGAATTAATTTTTCTGATATGAGAATTGTGAACATAGTCTTTCATGTATTTTATGCTTGGTAGCTCAGTGAGTATATACGGTAAGTACCCTAATTATAGAAATAATAATTACAATAAACTGCCTGAGTTTTGCAAACATGCCCTGGATCTGTTTTGTTATATACATAGAAACTCAGTACTCATTTTATTGTATAATACAAACCCTGGTATGGGTATCTGGTTCTGGTACCCATTCTGGTTCCAGTACCAGGTGACAGAGGCAGAGGTACTGTGGATTACCAGGGATGTGAGAAATGGCGCCACTATTCTTTAGGGATTCAGTACATAAAATACAAGATGATTATGTGACAATAACTAATAAATTAATTGACCAGGGCTGTGTACTGATTATATCTGAAATATTGCCCATCCCTAAAGTGACTCTTGACCAATATACAAAACTTAAAAGGATTAATACCTGGTTATGGAAGTAGTGTCTGTGTCAAGAAATTGACTGTATAACCCACTGGGAGATGTTTGCGGATAGCCCAGATCTTTACTGTTCAGATGGGTTACATCTTAGCAAAAGAGCTAATACAATTCTAGGAAATCACATTACAGCACATATTGAAAAATATTTAAACCTATAAAGAGAGGGGAGGGGAAATATTATTATTCCTCATGAGATAATAGTACTATTATGCATGAGAAATCCAATAAGAAGAACACTAATAAAATTAGGCATTTAACAAACAACACAAATAAGGATACCTTAAAGATATTACTTGTAAATGCCAGGAGTCTAAAATCTAAAATTGATGAATTACAATATATATTAAATGAACAACTTATTGATATCTGTGGAGTAACGGAAACATGGTTTAATAATGACAACTGGGATACTGACATACCTGGGTTTAATAAAATAAATAAGAACAGAATAGGGAAAAAAGGTGGGGGTATTGCTTTATACACTAGGGAAACTCTGACAGTAATTGAACTTCGGGATATAAATGACTATAATAATGAAATACTCTGGACACAAATTAAAACACTGAATTTATGCTTAATTTATCGCTCCCTTACTTTGACAACACTGAGAATGAATCATTATTAACAGAAATTGAAAACAGAAACTTGAATGGGGAAGTAATTCTCATGGGTGATTTTAACTTTCCAAACATATCATGAAAAACACAGAAGGCAACTAATCAAGTAGAAAATCAATTTATGGATATAATTGCACTTCACAGTCTGGAACAAATGATAAAAGAGCCAACAAGAGGACATAAAATATTAGATTTAGTCTTCACAAGCAATCCAGAATACATTATCAATATTAAAATACAATCTCCCTTAGCAGATGGAGACCATAACCAAGTTTACTTCGAATATAAGATTAGCCACAACGTAACTAAAGGAAAGACTAAAATTAGAGATGATAAGAAAGCCAATTATGATAATATCAGGAATTACTTTAAATCATGCAACTGGAGGGAAGAGCTAAGAGGGAAAAATCTGGCCAATACATGGAGCAACATCCAGAGGCATTTAGTGTATTGTATTGAGAAGTGGGTACCAACTAGAAGTAAATACCTGCATTCCAGAAGGATTCCGCTATGGTGGACAAACAAAATGGCCAAACTAATTAAAAAAAAAATTACAATGCATACAAAAAGAACCAGACACTGAGTAATTGGGAAAGATTCAAGTTAAGTGCCTGGAAAACTAAACTGAATATAAGAAAGGCCAAAAAGAAACTAGAATTGAAGTTAGTAACCAGAGTGAGGGATAATAAGAAAACATTTTTTAGTTATATAGGTACACTGAAAGGCAGACAGCCAACTATTGGGCCCCTAGAGACTAGTGAGGGCATTATCACAAATGAGGCAGAAATAGCAACTAAACTAAATAACTACTTCCTGAGTGTCTATGAACCAAAGGACAAAACTGAGCATGAACAGTGTCTAGATCCAAACAAGTGCCCGGTATTTACCATCAAAGAAACCACAGAAATGATAAAGAATTTAAAAATGAACAGCTCACCAGTACTGAATGGTATAACATAATCCTTTCTGAAGTCATTAGTTGATGAACGTTATTCTTTATTTCTTTATTTAGAGTCTAGGATTACAAGTACCTTTGAGCCAAGGCTCTTTTACAAAGGTTCCATGTCAATTGAGGTACAATACAAACATTACAGAGAGTTGAGTAACAATGCAGAAATGGTGTACAGACATTTTGTAGCAGCAAAATACATTACATTGAGGGAAAGTGAGTACCAGGGGGCAGGGTAGCCAAAGGTAATGGAGGCTTGGAATGGACACAAAAACAGTGGTTCAGCCATGGGCATTTGACAGGCCTCAAAAAAATGCTTGGGGGTAGGGGACAAAAACAGGAGGGGAAGGGAGGGTAGGCTGTAGGAAGAGGAAGACAGGGGGTAGGAGTAGAAGTGCTAGGAGGGAGATCAGATTATGAGGGACAGTTGCAGGAGCTAGAGGCAGCTAGCTGGAGATGAAGGTTGGCTTTGAATGGGCCTAGCTTTTGCAGAGAGGAGATATCTTTGTTGAGTCCATTAATCCAGCTAGGAGCTTGGTACGCAAAGGATCTTTGGCCCTGTGTGGTGCAGCACTGAGGAATGTGCAGCATTTCATTTTCTGAAGCCCTGGTGAAGCTGGGGTTGCATGCTGTAAGGAGAAGACTTTGGACTCCAGGGGGGAGCAAGATGTAGCATAATTTTCTTAGCCATTAGACAAGTTTGGTACTTGATACAGTTGGATAACTGGAGACACCCTGTTTGGGCATCAAGGTCACACATATGGGTGAGTCAGTGGGATCCTGTGATGAGTCGGCAAGCTTTGTTTAGGGCCAAGGATAAGCGCCTGAGGGCTGTGTCAGTTGCAGAGCCATAAATAATCAGACCATAGTCAATTAGAGAGACCACCGAGCTCTGTACTGCTATCCTTGAGGCATCCGAGGTAAGGCATTGCCTGTGCCTGTAGAGGAGACCAATGCATGTGTTTGCAGCTTTGGCGATGCTATCTATGTGGATGCTATGGGATAGGTTGCTGTCTATGGTGATCCCCAGATATTTAAAGGAGTGAACCTGTTCGAGGACAGCACCAAGGCAGGTTGTAATATTAAGGGGGTGAAGCCTATATTTGTTGTGGGAGCCACAGAAAAGTATTAACTTGGTTTTCTTATAGTTGAGAACCAGCTTTTGACTAATAAGCCATGTTTCAACGGAGGTGAAACCCTTCTGAAGCTTATTTTGGAGTAGGTGAGGGTCCTGTTGGGTGGTGTGAATGACAGCATCATCAGCATAGAGTAGAATTTGTTCTGGACAGGATTGTGGAAGATTGTTCAAAAACAGGCTGAAGAGGAGTGTCCTGAGAATGGATCCCTGGGGGACTCCTGAGCGTACTGGTCTAGCATCTGAGAGGACATCAGCAATTTTCACTCTTTGGGAATGGTTTTCCAGGTAGCTCTTAAACCAAGTTGTAGACTCAGGAGACAGCCTAGCTTTTAGCAGTTCTGTGAGGAGTATTCGATGATGGACGGTGTCAAAAGCCTTGATCAGGTCTATGAAGACTGAACCAGTAAGGTAATTATTGTCCAGGGAGTTGTGAATTGCTCCAGTGAATTCAAGGAGGGCAGATGTAGTGCTGTGGCCTTTTCTGAAGCCATTCTGTTGTTTACAAAGGATGTTGTACTTGCCCAGATATTCCATTAGCTGGTCAGATACCAGACTTTCAATGGCTTTGGGGGGGTAGTATGGATATAGGCCTATAATTTCCATGAAGGGCCTTGTCCCCACTGTTGTGGACTGGTGTCATGGTGGCAGATTTTCATCTGTCGAGGAACTGGCCAAGGGTGAGGTAGAGGTTGAAAATCCAGGTTAGAGGAGATAGCACTTCATCAAGAGTAAGGGACAGCAGTTTGAGGTCGAGTGAGTCGCCACTTATTTTAGATCCAGCAATTGCTTTACAGACGTATCTATGGACTTCATGTGTCCTGACTGCACTGAAGTGAAAAGGAGGTGGGGTGGCGGAGGGTGCAGGAGGGAGGTCTTCATCAAAGAAGTCTGGAGGAAGAACACTACTGAGGTCAGTGAACGCATTATTGAACGTGTTAGCTATAGTGGAAGGGTCAAGAGTTATAGTCTCATCCACGTCCAACATTGAAGGTGATTTTTTGGGCAGTATTCCTGTAACTACCTTGAGATTATTTCAGAAGGACTTCCCCTTTTCCCAGGTGTTTGTGAGGGCATCTTTGTAATAGTTACTTTTCTTCAGGTGTATTTCTTTGGTGCAGTCATTTCGGGGACGTTTGTAGTTTTGTATATCTACTTGCCTACCAGTGACCTGGGCCTGAAACCAGAGGTGGTCCCTAGCTTTCAGCAATGTAAGGAGATCAGCAGTGAGCCATGGATTGCTAAGGCCTTTTACCTTCCTCCTTTTGAAGGTGGCGTAAACGTTATAGGCAGCATTGAAGGAGCTGATGAAGAAGTCAAGCGTAGAGTTGACATCTGATTAATGGAAGATAGGTGACCAGTCTTGTTGTCTAAGGAGTAATTTGAGGTGCTTCAATTGACCACATAGAAGGAGTCTGCTGTTTATTAGTTTGGGTGGTGGTGGGCTGAATTTGTTAGACCATTCACATGCGACTGAGGAGTGGTCACTTAGCGTATCTGGGAGAATGGAGACTTTTGAGATGCGTGATAGGTGGCTGGTCAGTATCCAGTCTAGGAGGGTGCTTGTCCCAGTCTTATAGTTGAGTCTAGTGGGGGAGATGACCAGCTGAGTGAGGTTGTCAGCTGAGATGGCATCTTTGTAGCCACCTGTATCTGATCCAAACCAATTTATGTTAAACTCGCCCATTAGGATTATCTCGGTGCCTGGTGGTTGGGAATGGACAAGGTCAAGGATGGAGTTGAGACCTTTACCTTGATCCTTGGGAGGGATGTAGACAGCAGCAATAGTCAGTGCCTTGTTGTGAACCCTGAGCAGAATTCTGATGGGTAGTATCTGGGCGGTAGAGACTGAAGCGAGGAGTTGAACACGGTGCCCCAGGAGAGAGCAAACAGCACATCCACCATCTTTTCTAGTGGTCCTATCAATTCTGAATATGTTATGCCCTGGTAGGGCAATTGCACTGTCAGGTATTTTTGGAGTGAGCCAGGTTTTGACAATCACAAGAACATCTGGGTTGTATTGGTGTGTAAATAATTGTAGAGCATCAAGTTTGGGTAGAAGGCTACAGATGTTAATCATTGCAAAGCTGAGTTCCCCAGAGTGACTCTGCTGGAGGTCGGAGCTTGGGATTGTGGAGCTAGGGTTAGGGTGAATATTGCCAGATAGAAGTAGTAGTAGAAGCAAAAGTTTCAGGGTGCACCAGCTTAGCTGTTTGATGGAGATTTTATTCGACCGTTTCTTATTGGAGAAAAAGCTACTCTGTAAACGATGATCCCAGTAAGTGGTGACGTAGACCAGAAGTGAGAGTGGGAACAGGTGAACGTAAATCACCCCATCTTGGTTCCAGGAGTGGTGCAAGCCTGTCCTTGGGGTGGTTAGATATGGAGGTTATAGCCCAGTGGGTATTGTCTCTGAGTGCCGGTAGATGTTGTCCAGCTGGAAGCACAGTGAGAGATTGGGATGGCAGGCTCCAGGCAGGAATGCCATGGGAAACAGGGAGGAGACAATAACCAGAAAGAGGGGCAGAGAGGGGAGGACCATAGTGGATAGAGAGGTGAGGATAGTAGAAGGTGAGAAAGTTTGAGGGAAGGGGAGAAAAAAGAGTCAGGAATGGAGGTGAAACAGGGGAGAGGGTGATGCAATGGGTGCAGTAGGAGATATGAGGAGGGTGTCAGGCACAGAAAGGAGGTGGGGCAGTGAGGGGACTGAGTTGATTAGTAGAGGGGGAGGAGGAGCAGGGAGGAGGAAGAGTGGGCGGTAAAAAGAGGAGGTACAGGAGTGAGAGTATCCAATAGGAAATTAAAGGGCGGTTCCCTAGGCAGAAGTGGGCAGAGCTAAAGTCTATTTAATTAAGGTGGGAGATGGGGGAGGGGGGTGGGTGAAAATTTTCTTCCGATACACACTAAAGTCTATGGGCGCAGAGCCCAGCAGAACAGTTTGAATCAGTCAAGACTGCAGGGCCAATCAGTGCCACGCGGAGCACAACAGTCCAACAGGAGATGAAAGCAACAGGTGGCGGCCAATAGGAGCCTTTCAGCACTAGCTGGACCCTTGACACAATTGTTTACTGTCTCCATCATGGAAGGTAACACCTTAAATAAATGGAGAACTGCCACAGTTACTCCTATATTTAAAGGTGGTAATAGGGTGGAGGTATGCAGTTATAGGCCTATAAGCAGGGCCCCTATTTTTCTGCAGCACAGTGGGACCAAGTTCTGCGGCAAGACTACCATTTGCCGCAGAACTTCTACGGCGGTGGTTTGTAATTTCTGAGGAAGTTCAGCAGCACTAACAAACTACCACATCACAGTGTCAGCTTGTCATCCTGACTTCACTTTCATGGCAGTGGTTATAGCAATCAGGATGGTGGAAAGCACAGTAACACTAGTTCAAAAAATAACAGACTTGTAAAAATAATGTTATGCCTAAAAGAGCAAAACAAATGTCTCTCCCTTAAGGTCCTAGCCTGTTGCATAAATGACATATGTAGAGGTGATCTTATGTGACAAATAAGGTATTTCTATATGCATGCTATCTATCTCACTAATGAGGTTTCCACTGTCTATCACTTATATATTTGTATGTGCTTTCTACACCACTCATGAGGTTCCCATTGTGCACCACTTATATATTTATATGCAATCTGTAACATACATACAAATGTATGTGTGTGTGTGTGTGTGTGTGTGGCGGTGAGAGAGACAGAGATACTGTATGTGTGTGTGTGTATATATATATATTTTTTTTTAATTTCCATGAACTTGCATCCTCATTCATACAGGTCCCATTGAAATAGAATAGAGGAGTTATTGCAAAACTCATTTTCATGTCAACCTGCTTACCGTGACACATTGCGTAACACCATCAGGCTATGATATGCACGTGAACCGATTGTGAGATAGAGCTCTCCAGCCCATCACAATGTGTCCACCATGTGACAGAACACTTCACCATACCTTCCCAGGCTCCGAGCAGTGATATGTTCTACCAATCCTTGTGCTGCCCAGCCAGCTCCCAGAGCTAATCTCTGAACCTGAGTTGCTGGCACAGAAACACAGCATGCTACCTTCTGGCCCAACAGCTGCCCCTGCACACAACATTTCTCCATAACTTTCAGGTGATTCTATCAACCAGTGACAATATGTAATCAATAACCCTGGCAAAAATGCTTACAGTGCAATTATTTATTTAACAGGTCTATTCTTTCAACAGGTCTACACATTATTATATTCCACTTTTCTGGGCATAATTACTTTATTTTTCTTAAAAATGACAGTTAAATTCATTTTACCAGTTATTCATTTCAAATGGCATCTCTATACCTTAAAGTCACAAATAGGTTTGTACAAAGTGAGGTATGGACTTAACAAGTCTATGCTATTGACAAGGTTTTGTTTAAGTTGGCCCTAGCACAATAATGTACGAATTATATTAGGCTGTAGTGCAGGTTGAGCAAATAATCACCGTGCATGATGTGAAGTGCCACCATCTCTGGCAGTGGGAGCTGTGGTAGATAAGTGACTGTTCATTTCTGTTGCAGAATGCAGCCATTTCGTTAATTAATGTATGATGTTATAGCAATGATAACATCACATTCTGAACATATAGGGGGGTTTTGGATATAAAAAGAGGGGAAGGGAACCAGATTCTATGGATAAACAGAAATATTAATAAAAAATCACCAAGAAGAGTGAATTATGCGGCACTGCAGAAGTTCTGCGATAGATTGCAAGTTCTGCGCAAAATTCATGCGGCCGCAGAATTCTAGGGGCCTTGCCTAAAAGCCTTACATTGACCATTGGTAAAATAATGGAGAGACTTCTTCAAAAACACATACTGGATCACTTGTACTCTGCTGGTATCATTGACACAATGCAGCATGGCTTTACAGTAGGGAGGTTATGTTTATCAAATCTCATTAACTTTTTTGAACCTGTTAGTGTAGCAATGGATAAGAACATCCCAGTGGACATTATATTCCTGGACTATTCTAAGGCCTTTGACAAGGCCTCACATTTTGTCTTGTTAGAACAACTTAAATAAAATCAAGCTCCATATAAACATAATTAAATGGATGGAATCATGGTTGAATCAAAGGACACAAAAGGTGACTGTCAAGGGATATACATCAGACTGGGGTCCAGTTACAAGTGGGATTCTCTAGGGATTGGTACTGGGACCAATACTATTTAATATCATGATATCCACTCTCCAGAAAACTGGAAATGTAAGGGTCGGAAGGTATGCAGATGACTGTAAACTCTGGGGATTAGTACCAACTCTGGAAGATGCTGAAACATTACAACTTAACTTAAATAAATTTACCATTTGGACGGATAATAAAATGTTTTTCAACATGGAAAAATATAAAGTCATGCATATAGGCAAAAATAACCCCATGCATGTATACAAAATGGGTAACATCATTCTTCAATCTGTAAAGCAAGAAAAGGACCTGGGGTACTTATCACTGACAATCTTTCCTTTGATAAACATACATTTGAGACAGTAAAGAAGTATCAAAAAATCTTGGGATGTATTTTGGGAAATATTAAAAGTAGAGAGAGTGGAGTCATTATTCTATTGTATACTGCCCTTGTGAGACCACACTCGGAATACTGTGTACAGTTTTGTGCACCTTAAAACAAAATACCACAAAGTTTAATAGTGTAACCCCTCACCCCTGCCTTTTTGCAAAACAACAGGTGGCATGCTGTTGAAGCTAACAGCAGTACCTGGTGGGGACTGGGTTTGGGGAGGATGAGGTTACTCGGCACAGGGGGCCTAGGTTTGGCTACTCTGCACAGGGGCACCCAAGTAAATCCGAACACAGGAAGCAACACTGTAATGTCCAGAACCAGGAATGGGATTCTACAGAGTGGCTTTTATTCACATCCAGACTGAACAAACAAAGCATAGACGGACCCCCACAGGGCTACATTCCTGGTAAAGTAGATTAGAGACAACAGAACACTTCTTCACCATTTACAGCCCTCAGGCTCTGAACCCACCAGGCACACAGCCTGGACTTGCACGCAGCTTTGGGTACACAGCCCGACTTGTACACACTACTTGATTTTCTCACTACCGGCCTCACGGCCACTTGATCCACAGTCCATTTGGGAAATGAACCAGTTTTACTGTTGTGGCTCCCCAAACCACCTTAGATCCTTTCAGACTCCTAGAGGGAATTTTCCTTCCAATCCCACATCCGGGTACTTCCCTCATCACTGGCCAAGTGCATGAGGCAAAGTAGAAATCCACAGAGCAAATCCGTAGAGGTGGACCTGGTTACTAAAGATGGGGGGTCTCCCACCTCCAGCTCCCACAATCCATACCCGGCCATTTCTCTGGAAACTAAACAACTCTTTTCTGAAAGCCTGTCAATGTAGATTACTGGGTAGATGTATGTCACATCTCCTCTACACGTCTTGACTTCCCATAAGTGCTGGACTTGAACATACTTTTACTTTTGGCTAAGCCTATTACACTAGGCCTCCCACTATTTCAGTAGTCCAATCTCCACTATTACAGAAGTCCCAGGGTGAAAACATGGGCCCTTTAGAAAGAGCAGAAACTCACCCTCCGGTTGCAGGTGCCACACAGGCGATTCACAAATCTTCTTGTTTCCCAAAAACTCTTGAACAAATGAGGTAGCTTCTCCACTAGTAGAAAGAAAAAACAGGGGGTTGCCCCTGGAATGTGCAGGACAACCTTTTCTGCCCCATCTCCTGAGGGATGGGGCACTGAGACCCGAATCAGCGGTCTCCACCACTTTAAACTATCTTCTGTGTCTCTCTAAAGGTGGAAACACACACCTTTTTACCTAAATGTAGCCCTATGTCAGGGCTGAGGCTCCAAGAGCCTAACCAGAGCTGCTGTGCTACTCTCTCAGCAAGCTCCAAACTCCAACTGACCTACAGACTACTGTTCAAACCTCCCAACATTCTATGCCAAACTCCCTGCTGCAGATTACATTGTGGCTCATGCAGCTGCGACAGTTCTATGGTGATGTCATCCCTCAGTCTCAGCTGAGACTGAGAACAGAGTGAGACAGTGTGAAACCCATTTAACTAGAGTTTCACAAGCTGCCTTCCCTGCCTACCACTAGGTCTTACTGGGATTCTAGTAACCCTGGGTAACAAGGGGGCTGCAATAGAAAAGGTTCAGAGAAAAGTTACAAGAAAGATACAATCAATGAAGAATTTGGGATATAAAGACAGACTCCAGAATTTAAATCTGTACTAGATGGAGTATAGAAGATTTAGGGGGGATCTCTGTCTTATTTACAGAACTATGAATGAATCATATCTGAGGGAAACATTAGGACTAAAACTGAACAGGGGTATAACATCTACCAGGTCACATAAATATAAGTTACAGGGTGATAAAAATAAATCAGTCAAAAGATGTAAATATTACACACAAAGGGTGGTGACCAAATGGAATGAACTACCAAAGGAAATAGTAGACAGTATAAACATGACAGTTTTTAAACAAAATTTGGATAATTACATGGGGGATAAGAAATATGAATTCCACCTGTGAACGGTGGCAGGTTCGTAAAAGGGCCTTGGCTCACTGAACTTGAACTCCTCCTATGAACCTTTGAACCTATTCACACTGGAATGATCTACAGACCTTCAGCATAGGGGGAGAAATTAAATAAGGTACTGGTGGAAGCCACTGGCAAGATGGCAGAAAAGGGGGAGGTGCTGCTGTTGGGGGACTTCAGCCTGCCAGATGTAGACTGGAGCCTCCCACAGCAGCTTCAGCTAGAAGCAAGGACATCCTGGGCTCTCTGCAGGGGACTTTCCTCAGGCAACTAGTCAGTGAACCCACTCATGATGGGGCAATACTGAACCTGGTACTCACTAATAGGGGCAGTTGTGTAGACATCAAAGTGGGAGGCCACTTGCAGAACAGCGATCACTATATGGTGTGGTTCAATATAATGATGGCTATGGAATTGAGCTGCACAAGGACAAGGGCCCTGGATTTCAGGAAGGCAGATTTTATAAAGATGGGTAAATACCTCAATGATGACCGGGGGTGGCCTAGGTGGGGTGGATGAACAGTGGGTGAAACTAAAAGAGAGCATAGTAAAGGCAACAAACCTCTGTGTCAAATAATTAATCAAAATCAAGAGGAAAATGAGACTGCTATGGTTCTCGAAAGAGGTAGCTGAAAAGGAAAAGGCTAAAAAATGTAGCATTCAGAAGGTATAAAGAGATGCAGAAGGAGGAGAATAGGGAAGTGTATCGGGGAAACAAAGGGAAGCAGGGAAAGCATTAAGGAGTGCAGAGGCACAAACTGAAGAGAGAATAATCTAGGAGGCAATGAAAGGAGACAATGCATTTTTTAGATATGTAAGTGAAACAATGAACACCACGGGTGGGATTCTAAAGTTACAAGGGGAAGGGGGCTACTGTGCAGAGGGAAAAGGGAAGCACCCTGAACAAATACTTTTGTTCAGTGTTCAAAGAGGAAGGAAAAGGAGAGTGCCACAAAAAATTAACTGAAGATTTGAAGGGAGGGAAGTGGACACTAGTCCTTTTTTGGTGGAGAGAGTCCTGAAGGGACTCGCTAATCTGAAGGTGCACAAAGCAATGGGGCCATATGGGGTACATCCAAGGGTACTGCGGGAGCTCAGGGAAATCCTGGTTGCACCTCTGACAATTTCTACTTAACAGCTCACTGGAAACAGGAGTGGTTCCAAAGGAATGGAGGAGGGTGGATGTATTCCCATTACACAAAAGTGGTAACAGGCAGGAGGCTAGCAATTATAGGTCAGTTAGCCTGAAATTGATGGTGGAAAAGTTAATGGAATCACTGCTGCAGGAAAAGATTGTGGAATATCTTGAATCCAGTTGGTTACAAGACCCAAAACTGCATGGGTTCACACAGCATCAGGTAAAGTCAACATGGGGCCCTAGGTCCAAGAGGAATCTGGGGCCCTTATCACTGCAACTGTACCTCTTTGTCATGACCAGGCCCTTTCACCATAGAAACATAGACTTTGACAGCAGATAAGGACCGCTTGGCCCACCTAGTCTGCCCATTTCCCTACCTAGAGGATAAGCTGCAGATCCTATTTAACTAACAGTCTATTTCTTCCTACCCCCCACAAAAATTGCCTTATGTCTGTCCCATGCATTCTTGAATTCTCCCACAGTTTTAGACCCCACAACCTCCTCAGAAAGGCTGTTCCATGTGTCCACCACCCTGTCTGTGAAAAAATACTTCTTCACATTGCCCCTGAGCCGTTCCCCCTCTATCTTCAAATTGCGTTCCCTTGTTCTTGCACACCTCTTTTTCTAAAAGATGCTACCCTCTTGGACTTTGTTGATTCCTCAGAGGCACTTAAACATTTCTATCATGTCTCCCCTCTCCCTCCTTTCCACAAGGGTATACATATTAAGCTCCTTTAGTCTCTGCTCATATGACTTCTCTTGCAGACCCTGCACCATTTTAGTTGCCTTCCTCTGAACTGCCTCCTTCCTGTCTATGTCCTTGCGGAGATGGTGTCTCCAGAACTGGACGCAGTACTCCAGATGGGGTCTCACCAACTGTCTGTACAGGGGGATAATAACTTCCTGTTTTCTGCTGGTGATACCTCTCCCTGTGCATCCCAGTATCCCCCCAGCCCTCCCTACTGCCTTCTCACATTGTTTGCCAACCTTAAGGTCATCTGATATGATTACCCCAGGTCCCTTTCCATTTTGTTGTTGTTACTACCTCCTCCCCATTGTGTAATCTTCCCTGGTTTTGTTTCCCAGGTGCATTACTTGCACTTCTTTGCATTGAATCAAGCTGCCATACTTGACCATTCCTCCAACCTTGCCAAGTCCCTTCTCATCCTTTCCATGCCTCCTTGTGTATCAACCCTGTTGCAGATCTTTGTGTCATCTGCAAAGAGGCATACTTTTCCTTCTAGTTCCTCTGCAATGTCACTTATAAAGACATTAAAAAGGACTGGACCCAATACTGAACCCTGTGGTACCCCACTAGTAACCCCTCTTTCTTCAGAGTGGACTCCATTTACAATTACCTTCTGTGTCCTGTTGTTCAGCCAATGTTTTACCCAGGCTACCACCCTGGGACCCACTCCCAGGCTAGTTAATTTGACTACTAATCTTTTGTGTGGGGCTGAGTCAAATGCCTTGCTAAAGTCCAGGTAGGCCATGTCCACAGCCCCTCCCTAGTCTACTACATTGGTCACCCAGTCAAATAAATCAATTAGATTCGTCTGACATGACCTTTCTGCTGTGAACCCATGCTGCCTTGGGTCCTGTGCCCCACTGGCCTCGAGGTACTCAACAATTCTTTCCTTCAGAAGTGATTCCATCACTTTCCCTACCACAGAGGTCAAACTGACAGGTCTGTAGTTTCCTGCCTCTGTCTTGGTCCCACTTTTGTGAAGGGGAATCACATCAGCCTTCTTCCAGTCTTCAGTTACCACACCATCCTCCCACGATTTGTTAAAAAGGGTAGTCAGTGGTGTCACTAGTTCTCTGCTTAATTATTTTAGAATTATGGGGTGAATTCCATCTGGCCCCATTGCTTTGTCCACCTTCAGTTTTAGGAGTTCTTTCAGAACCCGTTCTTCTGTGAAAGGACTGTGATCAACCCCCCTCTCCAGAGTGCTTCTGTTAATTGGATTAGGCACCTCCCCCACTTCCTGTTTTGTGAATTCTGAACAGAAGTATTCATTCAGTATCCCTGCTTTTTCACTGTCACTCTCTGCCCACCCACCATCCATTCTATTCAGCCTCACTATCCCTCCCTTTGTCTTTCTGTTCTCCCTGATACACCTATAAAAGGTTTTATCCCCCTTCTTAACCGAGTTAGCTATCTTTTCCTCAGTTTGTGCCTTTGCTATTCTGACTACCCTCCCTGCTTCATTCTGCCTTAACTAGGGTTACCACCTTTTAAAAAGCCCAAAGTGGGACATTTCTTATTGAAACATGATTTTTCGCAGGACGGTACATAACCTTGACCAATGCAACAGACATGTTTTCTCTATGTAGTCAGAAATAAAGCTAAGTATTGCAGTTTCTTAGTTGCTTCTATTGTTTCTTATCATTTTAAGGTATTTTAGTTAAGGCATTATAGTTTTCTGCAACATTTAGTGGAAAGTTAGAAAATATTTTTTCTGCTATAAAGTCAGGACATTAAGTATTTTTCATGTTTTTTTGCAGGACACAGCTGTCCAAATCAGAACTGTCCTGCGAAAATCAGGACAGGTGGCAACCCTAGCCTTAACTGGTACAGTTCTCTGTCCTGCTCCTTCTGTGTTTCCTTATACTTCCTAAATGCTGTCTTTTTCTCCCTAACCTTCACTGCCACCTCTTTTGAGAACCATAGTGGTTTTTTCTTTCATTTTGATTTGCTTATTTGCTTCACACAAAGGCTTGTTGCCTCTGTGATGGCAGTTTTGATATTTCCCCATTGTTGCTTCACCCCTCCTTCTAGCCTGTTTGCTAGTGCCTTTCTAAGGCACTCTCCCATCTTGCCAAAGTCAGCCCTCCAGAAGTCCAGTACCCTCACTTTTGTATGGCTTGACTCTGTAGCTGAGTTCATCATGAATCACACTGTTTAGTAGTCACTTGTTCCCCCATGATTGCGCCCCTTCACCGTAACTGCTCCCCATTGCATAACAGTTACTGAAACTTGAAAAATATTTTCTTACTGTCCCTAAAAAGTGGCATAAAGCCTATATAGCCCAACTAAGTTGCTTCAAAATCAATGAGACTAATAATATCAGTATGAAAAAGTAACATTAGTTTGAGTTTTGAACATTTAGAGAAAATAATTACTAATTGGCTTTGTAAAAATAATTTTTTGGTGTGTGAAATGTTATGATTTGCACTTCTCCAAAGCCTCCCCCAACACACATGCATGCATTTGCAGTCTGGATATTATCATTTTGTCCTTCAGGTAGCATAAACCAGGATGTGGGAGTTTTGTTGGGTAGGGTAGAGACCCATCTTTGAAAGGGGCTAGGTTCTGGGTCACGTAGGAGTTAAGCTGGTGGTTTACTAGAGTAGTCATGAACTGTAGAGATTATATTGCAAAGCCAGTGACTGTTGGAAGAAATCATTCCCAGAATCAAACATTTCTGTTTTTGATAAGTAAGCCAGTATCAACAAATGGCAAGATTTACTGATGGGATCCTGGAAATACGTACATTTATTCACCCTGAAAACAGGGCTATGTCAAGGTCAGAACGTAAAAATGAGTGAGATGAAAGAATAAGAAAGAGTAAGATTTTTAACTGTACAATTGAAATGCATTGTAGATCTTTTGATTTTAGGAATCAGTGTAAATATGCAGTAAGTCATACACATTGAATTGGACTGTTAATCTTTTATATTTAAGAGTAAGACTTGATTCTCAGTGAGTGAGTTTCACAAGAATGTGATAGTTAAACACTTAATAATCTTGACATTGAGATAGAATTACTGGTATGCATAATTGCATAGCATTTTATAAAATGTTTAGATTGTGTGTAATTGTGTAGTTTAAATTGTAAAACAAGATACTCAAATAAGCAGTCCTTGCATTCCTACTCTAATTCCCTCAAAGTAAATTATAAAGGTTTTTTTTTTTAAGTTTTTTGGGCTTCATAGCCCATTGTCTTAGGGCAGCGGTAGCTCATTTCTGTAAATAGTAAAATTTTTAATCAAGACATTTTCGGGAAGGAAGGGATTGTAAATAGAATAGAAGCCTTAGCCAGATGACCCCTTCCACTTCCTGGTCTGCCTACTCCGCCCACGTGCTCAGATGTTTTGTGACATCTAACAAGGGACAGCATGGGGGTGCGCTCCATTGAAGTCTATGGGGCTTGTTTTTAAAACATTTTTACAGAAGTTTAAGCAACCTTTGATAAAAAAGAATTCCACTGCTCAACAAATAGGGTCCAAATCAGTTTAGTGGTGGATTTCATTTTTATCAAAGGTTGTTTAAACTTCTGTAGCAATGTTTTGAAAATGAGCCCCATAGACTTCAATGAGGCATGCCCCCTAGCTATCCCTTGTTAAACGCCACAAAATGTCTGAGCTTGGGGGCAGAGCAAGTGGACTGGGAAATGAAATGGATCAGCTGGCCCTGGCTTGTATTCTATTTATGATCCTTTCCTTCCCGAAAACAACTTGATTAAAAATTAAACTTTTTACATACAGAAATGAGCTACTGCTGCCCTAAGGTAATGGGTTATGAATCCCATATATAAATCTTTGAAATTTACTTTAAATGGGGGCCCCTTGTGATATTCTGCCCACTACTTGCCTTGTGTCTTTGGTGATGTGGGTTAGGACAGTAGTGACCACTGTTAGCTGCAACCCGTCGTGCACAGACCTCACCATCTCAGACCAGTGACTGCAGAGGGGTTGGGACTGGAAGCCAAAATCATGGCCAACTGTGAAAGAGAGAGATGCGGAGGAGAGTGTTTAAGTATTTATAAAACCTTGTCAAATTCTCTGCCAGCTCAGCTCTACCCTTTCTCTTCTAAATGAATGCAAACTGCTTGGCCTTACCTCCCTCTCTCCCTTTCCAGACCCCAAAAACAAAAACAAAAAGAAAGTGGATTTGGTGTTTTTTTTTCATTAAAATAGTGACTGAATAAAAGGGCTATGTACTTTTAGTGGAGATAGATGGCATTTCAAATCTTCATCTCCCTCCTCTCCTGCATGTAAACTAGTCTTTAAAACTTTGACTGTTTGCCGTAGTAGTGTATGTGTACCACAGCAGTATGCCTGTTTCTCTCAGAGTCCTGATGACATTTCTGGTTCAACCCAGTCCTGGCTGGTGGGCTTCTCTCTCTCTCTCTCTGGTCACTTGTTGTGACCCATCTTGATCTCCAGTGGTCATGGACCTGAGGCTGTTAAGTAGCAGCAGTGGTGCAGCTCTCTATTTCTCTCCAATCTGCTGGAACCTGGAACATGCTCTCCAATAAGCATGCTCTGCTGGGTCTCCAATCCTTATGATTAAAATTATAGGGGCCACATCACATGCGCAAGATGGATCAAATAGTGGACAGACTACTATGGGGCCCCCATTTAAGATTTTTGCTGGTCCCTCTCTCTAACAGGAACATAAATTGGGGGGGTGGGCAGGGACCTTTCTAGCCCCTTCTCCCCACATGGAATACCAGGGGATGAGAGCATACCTCTCAAATGCTATTAAATTTACATATTGCTGTGATTTTGACACTCAGATTTACCTTGCTCTGCAGAAGTTTATTGATAGTCTTAATAATGTAAGAGATACTTTTGGACACACAACTATTAAATCATAGAACTAACTTGATAGGAACATTCCGTAACACTAAATACCGGTTTATGGGGCACACTATTTATAGACATATTTTTCTTTAAAATAAGAAAATGCTATAAATGCTGGCCACCTGCTCTGAATTTGAAGCCCAGTGCTATGATGTTTAATGTGGAGAGGTTGAGAGGTATGGATGGGAGTCAAAGCAAAGGAAATAGGTCTGTTTACATCTTAAGGGTCAGCCTGGCCAGACTCCCTGAAGCTATCAGCTGCAATTCACACCTAATCAGGGAGGTGAGAGTCATGTCACAGTTCAGAGCCTGCCTTGCTCAGATTACTAAGTGGCTAAATCCTTTACAAAACAAATGCAGCTCATACTGAAAGAAAAGGGTATATAGTAAATATATTTTGGGATTGCTGGGTCCCCCGGCATGCAGGGGATCTACAGTAGGCCCAGGCCTAGGCTGCCTATGCCTTAATCCAGCCCTGGGTTCATGGGTGGGGGAAGGGGTCATGTCAACCAAATCTGGTAGATTTCTTTGACTGGATGACAAAGGATTTAAATCAAGGTAGAGCCGTGAACGTGGCCTACCAAGATTCCAGTAAGGCTTTTGATATGGTTCCACATATGAGACTAGTAAGCAAGCTGGGCACCTTAGAAATGGGTCTAAAGGTGGTAAAATGGATAAGAAATTGATTAGGGGATAGGTGACTGAGGGTGGTGGTAAACAGAGTTCACTCAGAAGAAGTAACAGTGATCAGTGAGGTGCCTTAGGGATTAGAGATGGGACCAGTCCTCTTTAATGTCTTCATAAGTGACATTGCAGAGGAGCTGGAAGGGATGGTCTGCCTCTTTGCAAATGACACCAAAATCTGCAGTAGGGGGGAAACTCCAGGGGTGGTGGAAAGGATGAGCAGACACCTGAGAAAACTAGAGGAGTGCTCAAGTGTATGGCAGCTGGGTTTCAATCTGAAGAAGTGTAAAATAATGCACTCAGGGCACAGAAACCAAGGGACAGAGTACAAAATGGGCAGAGTGGTATTGAAAACCATCAAGCAGGAAACAAAATTTGGAAGTAATCATATAAGGTGAGCTAAAGGTGGCCAGGTTGTACAGCAAGGCAGTCAGGAGAGCTTGTTGAATGCTGGGGTGCATGAGAAGGGGTATCACCAGCAGAAAGAGGAAGGTGGTATTGCCTCTGTATGGATTGCTGGTAGAACCCCACCTAGAGTACTGTGTCCAGTTCTGGAGACAACATCTCTGGAAGGATATAGACAAAGTGGAGGCATTCCAGAGGAAGTCAACTAAAATGGTGCAGGGTCTGCATCAAAAGCCCTATGAAGAGAAACTAAAGGACCTCAATATGTACACCCTAGAACAGGGGGCGGGGTATGATAAGAGACTTTTAAAGACCTCATGGGGGGTAAATAAGGTACAGGAGGGAAGTATTTTTTTAGAAGAAAAGGTGTGCATGAACAAGTGGCTATGCTATGAAGCTGGAGGGGGTTAGATTAAGGAGAGATGTTAGGAAATACTTCTTCACAGAAGAAGTGGTGGATTCCTGGAACAGACTTCCAGTGAAGGTGGTGAGAGCAAAAACAATGGTGGTATTCAAGAATGCATGGATAAACACAAGGGAATCATAGTGGAAAGGAAAGGAGGAGGGCGAAAGAGCTGTAGATTGGGAGCAGTATGTGGGAATAGTGTAGGTAGGTAGGAATGAGCAGGCTGAATGGGCCAAGCAGTCATTATCTGTCAGATTCTATGTTACTATGTTTCTGAGTCTTAGTGGAGGTGTAGTGGGAGGCACAGGAACTGAATTTGGGCTAATAATGGCAGCAGACGGGGGTCTAGTGATGGTGGCAGAGGGAGACAGTAGGATGAAACCTGCAGAAGAAATGGTAGTTTGGTGTCTGTAATCACTGTTGCACTATGCAAGGAGGCAGAGAAAGGGGTTTTACTCTTGTTGCAACTGCCCGTGATTGTGGCATTACTATTTTCATGTGACACTGCATCATCATCATCATTAGACACATCAACATCATCATAATGATCAGGGTGAAAAGCAATAGGTATAGAGCCTCTATCAGAAATATGTAAAGAGTCAGCATCATTATCAGAAGAACGGACACCATTCTCAGGATGGGTGTCAGACACAGATCAGATAGAGGGTTTAGCTCTGCCTCAACCACTGCTGATGCAAAATCTGTATGTGGTAGAACTGGAAAACAGTGCACTTGAACTGGAATAGGAAGCTAGGATGATGCAGAACAAATTGCAGTTTGGTTCAGCATACTATACATGGTATAGGACTTCTTGATTTAATGAAGTTGCATGCAGTGCAAGAAAGGAGCAGCAAGGGCAAACAAGATGCTGAGATGCATAGCTTGGGGGTCAGTAGTAGGAGGAGGGGGTTATACTGCCGTTGTACAGGTCACTGGTGAGGCCACATCAAGAGTATGGAGTTTAGTACTAGTGCCCACTCCTCAAAAAGGACATTAACCTGCCTGAAAGGGTCCAGAAGAGGACTACAAAGGTGATAGCAGGTCAACAGAGTAAGGCATATGAGAAGAGGTTGAGGGCACTGAACATGTACTCCCTGGAGGACAGGAGAGAGAGAGTGGAGACATGATTGAGACCTTCAAGTACTTGAAGGGATAAAGAAAGTGGATAAGGAGTGTCTCTTTAAGCTACAGTAATTAGCAACCAAAACAAGAGAGGGCACAGTCTTAAGCTGGGGGGGGTGTTTAGGAGGGAGGTCAGGAAGCACTTCTTCATGGAGAGGGTGGTGGACACTTGGAATGCATTGCTGGAAGAGAAGGTCTCATTGAAGACAGTGAGTAGCTTCAAGAGAGGCTGGGATAGGCAGAGGGGTAAAGTAAGGATCATGTGTAGGGAGGATGGAAAGGTTGGGAGGAGTGGGGATAGGGCAGGGTCAGTAGCTCAAGCTGTGGATCCTGCAATATGAGCAGATTAGATAGACCAAATGGCTTTCTTCTGCTGGCTTCTTTGTATGTATGTATGTATGTATGTACAGTATGTGTGTACAGTATGTAAATTGATTAGGATAAAGATGAAGAATTAGCAGTGGCATCTGATGACATTGATAGTCCTGAATGTTTCACAGGTTGAAGCTTTCAGGCTTTATAACATGACCTGGTTTGCTACGTTTCACCAGTTGGAATGGACTTAACCTTGTCTTCTTTGCTGCTGTGTTTATTTTGTTGAATCAGCCTCCAAAGGCAATTTATTTTTGTTTTTTGCTAAGGGTAACGGTGCCTCTAAAGACTTTAATGCTCATGTTGTCTTACTATTGGTTGAAAACAACTATACATAACATAGACAATGATATTTATCTGACCGCACACTAGGTTTAAAAAAAAAACAACTTAAAAATAAAATTGTCAAGTGCTTAAACTACGACTTGCCCCTCAGGAAACTGTGAGAGAGTATTACATAACTGGATGTTACAGAAGGCAGCAGCCAGGCACGCTGGGTGGTAAAAAGCAGAGGCATGGTACACTAACTGACTGGTCCTGCAGTTTTTTAATGGAACAACAACTAAGTGCTTAAAATGTAAGTAGCGCTTCAGGCAGCTGTGACAGAGTGCTACATAAGTGGATGTGACAGTAGACAGGCATACCATGTGGCAGCAAGCAGAGGCATGCTACAGTGACGGACAGTCAGTGTCCATATGGATCCACGATAAATTATTAGTTTGCTGACATTTCTGGCTTCCTGAGTGCTCTCTTTTTTTTTGTTTTCTTGGAAATTGCTATGGTGGTCTAAAGAGCACCAGCTGTGAACATTACTGAGCATGCTGTTTTTGTTTTTCTCATACTACTCTGACAGACTGGTCCTACTGTTTTTACGGCTGCAGCAGGCAGAGCCTGCAGATGTTTTGCATGTACAAAAGGAGTGTTGTCATGTTTTCTGTCCATGGAACTGACTGAAGGTGTAAATAGTCTCCTCCACCTTACTGTCCTCCAAGAAATGTTTTCACTCTCAAATAAATACGCTTTCATGTTAGTCAATATTTGCATGGTATTATTTTCTTTCTTAAATGGGCGGTACAAGAACTGGAACCTGAGTAGTGAGAGGCAGCATTAGTTTTTTTTTTGGTAGTAAGATCCACCCACCTCCACCTGAGAAGCTCCCAAAGATCCACCCCATCTTTCTTTTGATTCATGTGGGAGGGGCATGAGGTGGCTCTATTATGTTGGAACAAGACACATTAGGTTGGGACCTGGAACAAGCAACAGAACAAGTCTGTGGAGTGATCGAGTTGTGGAGCCCCTGCATTTTATTAAGGACTAGGAGAATAGAAGATACTTAAGGCCTTCACATTTTTTTTGCAGTTAATCTTTTTTTATGTTTTTCCAAGTTTTCAAGTGTACAACAAAGGTACAGACAGATACAACTTATAGAGCTTTCCTCAAATGACAATTAATAAACAGGTCAAAAAGGAAGTTGCATATATTTTTTTTTCTTTGTAATCATTGCATAACATTCACATAAGATACAGACTACTGTAACAGCAGGTATGTATTACTCTTCAGTTTCAAACAGATAGCGACAAGAAGGCAGTACAGGCATTATTGAACTAGAGCAGATAGTTACATCTGAAGCTGGGCATAGAACTGAGGATCCTAGGCTTGTGGGGAATAAGATCTCTGATATTTAGGTTTCAGGGGGTCTTAAAAGATCTTTGTTCTGTAGTGAAATGGGAGGGCATCCTTTTAAAGATATGTAGGAGCAAAATCTGTCCAGAAACACAGTAGTGGTGCATGCGGCAAAATGGGACATTTTAGTGAAATTGGCCAATTTCTCCATGGACATTAGCCAACCCTGAAAAGAGGGAATTATGGTAGACCACCAGTTTCTCAATAATGCTCTTTTAATCTCTACAGAGGCCTGCATCAACCACAATTTGTATTGATATGGCAGCTTTAGGTTTTTAAGGAGGAGTCCCAGTATCCACAAGGAAGGTGGCTGTGGCAGAGTGCTGTTTAAAATTCTGGTGCAACATGTTATGAGTTTCCCACAAATGGAGTGGATTGGGGGCAGTGCCAAAGAATATGGAGATGGTCTGCACCCTGCACTCCGCATCTCCAGCCATTGTCCTATGGGATTAGCCCCATTGTTTTTAATTGAGTTGGGGTGCGGTACCATAAGTGTTGCACTTTATTCTGTATCAGGAGACTACATGGGTCAGAGCAGGCCTTTTTGGTAGCAGCCCAGCATGCAGCCCAGTCTTCATCTGATAAAGGAGTGTGGAGCATTTCTTGCCACTTACTCTGAGCTCTAATGGAGGGGTCTGGGACTGAGTCCCTAAGTTCTTTGTATATTATACCAGCTAGGCCTTTCGACTTGTGTTGCCAGCTACCCAGAGAGAGAGGAGGGAGTTGCTTTTTCTTCTGTTGGCTGCAGAACATGAGTAGAGAGTGAGATTGTGAGAAGTAAGGATGTCTTTTATCCTAATAATCTGATTGTCCTTCCATTGAGGCCAATTTATCGGTTTCCCTTCAGTTAGCCAGTTGGGATTATTCCAGAAGCACACTAATGATTCAGGGCTCATACATGATTTGGTGATTTTACAGATTTTTGCCAGGCTCTATGTGCATTTTGAATAACCCTCCACTTTTTCAGGGAACTGGGCAGTGGCCCTCCCAGATAGGCCGACAAATCAGTCCCTCCCAATATCCATGTTCTAGGTCACACTATGCAGGTTTATTTGGGCCCAGATCTTGGAATATACAGCAAGTTCTAGTTACTGAAAAAGCATAGACATAGAGATAGAAATTAGGGAGCCCCCATCCCCCTTTGTTCCATGGAGCTCTTAATTTTGCCCTACTGTATCTTGGCTTAGCGGTGTCCCACAAAAAGTTGCCTATTAGGGAATCTAGTTTTTGTAACCATTTGCCAAGAAATTCTAGAGGCAGGTGGGACATGAGATAAAAGAATATTGAGGCAACCATCATCTTTACTGCTGCTATTTTCCCTGACATGGTTAGGTTAAGGTGTTTCCATCTTTGCACCTCAGATTGTAACAGAGCAAATAGACGGGAGAGATTCTTGTCCGTAAGGGTCTGTATATATGAGGATATAATCACTCCAAAATATTTTATGCCCTTTGTGGCCCATGCTAGGCTGATGTTTGCTAGCATATGTGGAGAGGAGACTAGGTTTAGTGGGAGTGCCTCCGTTTTGTTAGCATTAATGCGAAGACCTGATATCTTTGCAAAGGAGTCAAGTAAGGACAGGACTGAGGGTAAACTAGCCTGCAAGTCTTTAGTTAGGATGAGACAGTCATCCGCATAAAACATAGTGCGAGATGTAATCCCGGCTAGCTCCAGCCTTTGTAGGTTTGGGTGCTCTCTGATAGCATATGCTAGAGTTTCAATTGCCAGAACAAAAAGCATGGGTGACAAGGGACATTCTTGTCTAGTTCCCCTGCACAGGCAGAATGGTTCAGAAAGGGTACTATTAGTGAGGACCCTTGCAGTGGGGTTAATGTATAGGGTTTTAACCCAAGTGCTAAAAATGGGGCCAAAGTTGAGGTGCTGCAGGGTAGCATGTAGAAATTCCCATTCCACTGAGTCGAAAGCTTTCTCAAAATCAACTGTAATGGCTGCAGCTGGGGTGGGAATCACCTATGCTCCCTGCAGTAATTTTACTAATGCTCAAAGGTGGTCTGCGCTTACTCTGCCTTTAACGAATCCCACTTGGGAAGCACTTTTTCTAATCGAGCTGCTAATGCTTTAGCCAGAATGTTCATATCGGCATTTAGCAGATGTAGTCCCCTTATACAAAAGTGGGAACAAAGGAGGAAGCAGGGAACTACAGACCAGTCAGCCTCACCTCGGTAGTGGGGAAGATCATGGAAGCACTACTGAAGGAGAGATTGGTGGAACATCTGGTTGTCAATGGACTACAGGACCCAAAGCAGCATGGTTTCACCAGGGGGAGATCATGTCAGACCAACCTCATTGAATTTTTGACTGGGTGACTAGGGAAGTGGATCAGGGGAGGGCAGTGGACATGGCCTATCTGGACTTCAGCAAGGCCTTTGACACTATGCCACATAGAAGACTATTACACAAACTGAGGAATATGGGTGTGGGCAGGACAGTAGTGTGGTGGATAGGTAACTGGCTGGTGCAGGACACTGAGGGTGGTGGTAAATGGCTGTCACTCCACAGAGGAAGAGTGACTAGTAGGGTACCACAGGGATCAGTGCTGGGACGGTCTATTCAACATCTTCATCAGTGACATTGTGCAGGACCTAGAGGCAGAATTTCACTGTTCGTTGATGACACAAAGCTCTGTAACAGAGTAGACACACCAGAGGGTGTAGACAGAATGAGAAAGGACCTGCAGAAACTTGAAGAATGGTCAGGGGTTTGGCAGTTGAAATTCAATGCAAAAGTGCAAGATAATGCATATGGGACAAAAACTCTGGCACAATATATCAGTTGGGGGTGAGGATACAGCATG
This sequence comes from Neoceratodus forsteri, assembly GCA_016271365.2. Taxonomy (NCBI): domain Eukaryota; kingdom Metazoa; phylum Chordata; order Ceratodontiformes; family Ceratodontidae; genus Neoceratodus; species Neoceratodus forsteri. The sequence goes on along the minus strand of CM057453.1, from coordinate 454,853,881 downwards.
CACCAAGCAGGAAAGGGATCTTGGGGTTATCATCTCTGATGACCTCAAGGTGAGGAACAGTGTGACAAGGCAGCAGGTAAAGCAAACAGGATGCTGGGATGCATAGGCAGGGCATCACCAGCAGGAAAGGAGGTCATAATTCCACTATACAAGACACTAGTGAGGCCCACCTGGAGTACAGTGTACAGTTCTGGAGACCATACCTACGTAAAGACATAGACAGGGTGAGAAGGTTCAGAGGAGGGCAACAAAGATGGTGCATGGATTGCATCACAAGTCCCTGAAGACAGGTTGAAGGAACTGAACATGTACTCCCTGGAGAAGAGGGAGAGAGGGGATATGATAGAGACACACAAGTATCTTACAGGAAGGAACAGGGTGCAGGAATACTCTATTTTTAAGTGAAAAAGATGTTCGAGGACTAGAGGGCATGGGATGAAGTTGGAGGGAGGATGATTCAGAGGAAACATGAGGAAGAATTTCTTCACAGAACGGGTGGTGGACAAGTGGAACACCCTGCCAGAGGAAGTGGTGGGGGCTGAAACAATCATGGGATTTAAGAATGCATGGGATAGACATAAAGGAATTCTGGAGGTCAGAGGTAAGGGGCAACAGACTTCTAGGAAAACATAAACTGAACTTACAAGCTCAAATGGGCAGACTGGGTGGACCATAGGCCCTTATCTGCTGACACTGTATATGTATCTATGTATCTATGTATCTATGAGTGAAATAGGTCTGTAGCTAGAGGGGGGAGAGATGGGTCTTTCTCCTTTTTGGGAAGTATGGTTATAATAACTTCCCTCAGTGTTAAGGAGTCCCCCTTCATTCAAGGTCTCTTGCACCATGTTGAGCAGGGGAAGGGATATAGTATCTTGAACCAGTTTATACATATCTACAAGGAAACCATCACCTCCCGAAGCTTTGTGTGGGGCCATGTTTTTGGTTGCACCCCTGATTTCAGGCTCTGTCAATGGAGAGTCCAGAAGTGCCCTTTGAGAATCAGAGAGATGGGGCATATTTAGGTTGGCAATGAAGGCTGCATATTTTTGTGCATCCCATTTAGTGTGGGTGCTATAAAGTGCCTTGTAGAACTCCAGCATAGCCTGATTTATCCCTGTTTTAGTGACCTGAGGCTGCCCTCTTTTGTTTTGTAACTGAGCTATGTGTCTTTCGGCCTGGTGTTTTTTCAGCCTGAAGCCTAAGAGTTTTCCTGATTTTTCCACTTGAGCCCAGTATTTGCATTGTATCCTTTGGATCTGTAATGCAGCTTTTCTAGTGGCCAGACTGTTTAACTGTAGCTTGATTTTTACAATCTCATAGGTTAGGGAGTGAGACATAAGCCTTCCTGGGTTTGTTTTGCATAAGAACTCTTTGGCTGCCAATAGCTGCTCTAAATTTGCTGCTTCCTTCTCTCTTTTCTTTCTATGGTATGAGGCATAGCTAATTATTTTCCCCCTTAGGGTAGCTTTAAAGGCCTCCCAGATGGCTGCACGGGATGCTGTCCCCAGAGAGTTATCTGCGAAGTAGTTTTGAGTTTCTTTTGACACCCAGGTTTTGAAATCAGCATCCTGCAGCAGTAGAGGGTCAAGGCACCATGTAAGAGATCTTTTTGGGGGTAGGGCTGTCCATTAGGGCCATTGATAGGGATGCATGATCAGAGAGGTATAAAGGAGTGATTTTCATATCCACCACTTTTTATGATATCTGGGGAGAGGTGAGCCAATAGTCAAGCCTACTGGCCATCTGCCTGGGAGCAGAAAAATATGTGCAATCTCTGTCAGTTGGGTGTTGAAGCTTCCAGATATCCTGTAGGGTGTGTAAGTTCATTAACTCTTTGAGAGCCAGAAGTGATTTGGTGTGTGGCTCTTGCTTTGAATTGGATCTGTCAACAAAGTAGTCTACTGTGAGGTTCATGTCACCCCCCACTATGGTCTCTGTGTTACTGTCCATAAAGTCTGAGAGTGCTTGGGAGATCTCATGAAAAAAATCAGGAAGGTCATTGTTTGGGGCATAAACATTTACAAGGATCAATTTACCTGTTGAAGTAGAGACTTTTGCCATCACCCAGCAGCCATTCTTATCTTTTTTGTGGTCCAATAATGACCATTTTAATTTCTTATGACATATAATTGAAACCCCACATTTGGCAGACTGTGCCGAGCTATGTACTTCCCAACTCACCCATTCCTGTACCAGTTTGGTAGCTTCAAGATTCAATAGTTTGGTCTCCTGTATGAAGGCTATCTGTGAGTTAAGCTGTTACAGTCTGTTCAGAATATTTTTTCTTTTAATAGGAGAGTTTAGGCCCCTTACATTCCAAGAAATGGCAGTAGTCACTCTGTTGTTAGTCATTGGGAGATAACATAATTACAAAAATGGACTCTATACATGAGAAACCAATCCCATCACCTCTGGCTGCTTTCAGGTCTTTCAAACTAGTACAAGTTCTGAACAAAATGATCAACTGATCTACGCCCTTCCCTTGTCGCTCAAGTTCTCTAGTTCCTGTACTAGTACCTACTCGGGAAGGCTGTGCTATCTTGATGTACATGCAAGAAACATCCCATCTAGTCAACAACAATATAAGCAGTATGTGCAACATCCTAACAGTAAATACAAAATGTAGCTGTATTTGTTGCTTAAGTTTTGAAGGTGCTACCCATATCAGCCCAATGGGTCTTGTTAGACAGCACCAATGGCATGGGTAGCGTTACGAGGCAGTATGAATAGTAAACAAATGAGCCAACCATATAAACAATAACATTTGAACTTTATCTAAAACAGTTACTGTACCTGAAGTGATTTTGGGGCCCGTGGCTTCTACACAGTACTGGAACCCTAGAAAAGGGGTTGGCGGTCCTCATCTTCCCCTGCCTAGAGGTGGGGGTATGCTTCTTCCCCAGTCCTGTTCAGGGGAGGTGGGGGGAGTGATTCGCATGAAGGTGATTACCACAAGATACTGGGGAGGGGGTGAGGGACATAAGGGACATCTATTGTTTTACTTTGTGCTTTATAGCTATGGGGTAATGAAACCAGGCTGACTGATCAGCTAGGCACTCCATGTTGAGTGAGCAAAAGGACAATTATACCCTGGTGACCCATTTTTAGGGTCTCTTTCTTCAGATCTCACCACTATTGGGGCAAGACGTGGGCATAGGGAGCCTCAAGAGATTAAGTTGTGTGCCCTGTGGGGTGTCATAGCAACACTCAGGGCCAACTGCTGTAAAGTAGGTTAGTGTGGAGCACTGTTAGGAGTATTTGGGGCCAAAGAGTGAGAAAAATGGCATTACAACCTAAAATATACCCCATTTCACACACCTGATGAAATGCCACATTATCAACAGCCTATATCACCATTGTTCCAGTCCGCTAATAAATACATAAACAGGTGCAGCATATCCATCATCAACAGTGTCTCATATATTGGCAAGGTAGCAGCCTGTTCTGGTGTGGTACCAAAGAGTCGAGGGCTTCCTCATTGAAGTGTTGGATAAGCAAATAGATATTGTTAGGTACTGAGGAGTAATGTTCTTACAAAGACAGTTAATCCCAGTGCTTCCAAAAATAGTTTGTGTGATGCATCATGTTGTGTATGCTTTACTAAGCAGCAGGAGCACATCAAGAAATCCTGCATTATGTCTCAACCTCGTGACATATAAACAGGTACTCTGAGGTGGTAGAGTCAAGTACCAGCACTTTTCTCCATGAGACTATTACAGTTTTAAATACCCAGTGAGGCTAATTCTCTTAAGAGGCTCACTGTACCATAGATGCAGTGTAAATAGCCCTGGATTGGACAAAAATTCACCTCAGCATGGAAGTCAGCTTCTGATCCACATTCTCCAGCTCACTAGATTCTCGCTGATCCTTGATGCAGTTTGCCCGCTCTTGGCACCGTGGAGTCCAGTCAGGAGGAAGTTCATCGGTGGTTGCAGGATTTAGGGCTGGATGCTCCATTTCTGTAGCGAGTTTTAAGGTTGAGGGAGGCAGATCCCACAGGGGGGGAAAAGCGGTTACTTGTTTTGATCGGGGTGTCTCCTGGCAAGACACTACTAGCATTAGAGAGCAGTTGGAGCCACTGCCAGCTTCTGGATCTGTTCCTGCAGGTGGAGGTTTCCTACCAGAAGGCTGCTTTGTCAGTTTCTTGGGTCTGCCACACTGCACTTTCTGCCATGGTTCCTCAGGAGAGGTGTTATTCTGTACTGGTGGGCTGTGTAGGTCTGGTGTCTCAGACGTTACTTCCACGGGTTGCATAGAGGGGCTCTGTGGTTAGTTGCACAGATGTCCCAAGGCCCTCACATTTCTTTGAATATCTGTGAGGAATATGTCCACTTTGCTAGGGGAGTTAAAGGTGATATATTCCCCATTATACATCACACAAAGCATAGCAGGGTAGCGGAGGGCAGCCAGAATGTTCAGTGGATACTGTTGTTTTTTTGACAGCAGCATATGCCCTCCGCTTCTTAGATAATTCATAGGAGAAATCTTGGTAGATTTGGATAGAGTGGTCCTGCCATTCAACATTTTTAAGCTTCCTAGTAGTCCACAAGAACAGTTCTTTAACAGGACATCATAAGAACTTCATCAAAATGGGCCTTGGTCTGTCCCCAGGAGGGGGTCTGGGGGCTAAGCTCCTGTGTGTCCTCTCCAATTCTGGTGGAGCCAGGTTGATGAGATGCAGCATGTCTGGCAGAGCAGTGTGGAGAAATGCCACCATGTCTCATCCTTCCATCCCTTCTGGAATGCCCACTACTCTAATGTTGCTTCTTCTGGAATGATTTTCCATATCATCCATTTTATTCAGGAGGTAATTTATTTGCTGCTGTTGTTCTTGCCATATGGCTTGATGTTGGTGCAGTTGCTGCCTTTGCTGTTGAACTGCTACCTCCGTTTTGGACACTCGCTGAGCTACCAGCTGTAAGTCTGTATTAGTTTTAGTGGTAGTCAATTTAAGCTCAGCAGTGTCCTGAAGAACGTTTGTTAGCATTTGCGTTAGATTTGTAAACTTAGAGGCAGAATCCAGTGAGAGCGCCGAGCTTGCCATGCTGCATCAGTTTGAGAAGTATGTATTTTATACAAGTGTGGCAGTGTTGTAAATGGGACTGGGGAATGAATAATGGTTAAATGCCTAGAATTTATTTTTAATATAATTGAGTTTATATGTGGCAAGTAGGTAGGGGATAGTGTTTTGAATGTGGTAGTAGGACAGATTTGTTAGGATAAATATATGCTGTCTTGCAAATAAGAAAAAATTGCAAGGAATACATTTTGCAAAACAGTGATATATGTCATAGGGTTTTCTTTCATGTATTGTTGGAAGAAATAGCTATGGCTCATTTTGTACTATCAGTAAAAGGAGAGAAGAAAACATTGAACAAGAAAACAATTGGTGATTTTAAAAGCTATTCTGATCAGAGCTGACATTAAAAAAATCTCAACTGTATTTTTTATTTTATTTTGTTGGGGCACTAGAAACAGGATGTTAGCACATCAGTGAGCACTGATGCCATTTGTCTGTGTTAGGGAAGTTGTGGGTGGAGTTGCCTTTCACATGCAAAAGTATACCAGTTACAAGTAACAACTACTTGTAGAAGCAAAAGGCTGGGTTTTTTTTCCTACTTTCTTTTCACTGATATTATAAACTGAGCCAGGAAAAAAGTGAAAGAGCCACAGGTTTTTCTTAAACATTTATATACTTAGGCCTGGATATTCAAACTGTGCCAGGCTGTGGCACAAGCCTGGGTACAGCTCAACTTAGCTGCGCAGGGGTGTGGCCTGGGTGATATTCAATGGAGCTGCGCTATGGCTCAGCAGCTTTGAATATCGCACCCTGGCCACCCCCACTGTGCATGGTGCAGTGGTACTGCACCAGCGCAAGTGGCCAGAGTGGAGCATGGAGATGCGCAAGTGCAAGTGCCATTGCACCATTCACAGCACCTATGATATTCAAAAGGGGACATGCAAATGGGGCCATAATTTATGCAAGGCACACATGGGGCCATTTGCATTTCATTATGGGCCCATTTGCATCCCATTATCATGCAGGTGTGCTGATCCCTGACTACTTGCCCTGGCACCCTGCCAGGCAGCAGCCGTTGGGGACCGATGCCACCTGCAGCCCGATCGTGGGCATTTGTGTCACAGAAAGATCCCCTCCCAATATCCCTGGTGGTCCAGTGGACCAGCTATCTGCCTGATCATGGGCATTTGTGTCACAGAAAGATCCCCACCCAATATCCCTGGTGGTCCAGTGGACCAGCTATCTGCCTGATTGTGGGTATTTGTAAGAAACAACAAATTCTAATATCCCTGGTGGTCTAGTGGTCTCCCCACCCTCCCACTGAGCCCCACCACCCCGGTCCCCCCTGGTCAGCCGGCGGGCGGCAGCATCCCACCCACTTGCCACCCCACCACCCCCAAACTGACACCACAGTAGTGCTGCATGCCCATTGGTTCACAGCATGAGCCAATGGGCATGCAGCTACATACTACACATTCCAGATATGTAAATGAATTCATTCTACATATCTGAATGTGCAGTGGTAGGTTGCACGCCCATTGGCTCACACTGTGAACCAATGGGGTGCAGCCCTACCGAGGTGTCAGTCAACGGGCAGGTGGGTAGGGTGCTGCTGCCCGCCGCTGACCGGAGCAGGGCGTATGCGTGAGGGAGGGGGACCACTAGACCACCAGGGATATTGGAATTCATTGTTTCTTACAAATGCCCATGATCAGGCAGATAGCTGGTCCACTGGACCACCAGGGATATTGGGAGGGGATCTTTCTGTGACACAAATGCCCACGATCGGGCAGATAGCAGTCCACTGGACCACCAGGGATATAGGACAGAATATTATTTTTTTACAGATGCCCACGATCGGGCATGGGGGGTGCCACCAGGTGCAGCCAGAACTCGGGTCACCACCCACAGGTGGCAGCTTCCATGTTGCACCCTGCAATGAGGCAGCTCACCTGTGGGTGGCCATCAGTTGTTCCTTTTTTTGGCTTAACTTTGTGCAGGTGCACGTAGGGGTTGTGCATGCATGGCTCTGCACATCCTGGGCTGAATATCAGGCTGTGCAGGTTATGCATGGGAACACCCTCCCCACCTGTGCCTGCAGACATTACTGATGTGCTCCGGCGCATTGGGATTTGTGCCGTGCACTTTTCCCTTTTGAATATCACACTGTGGCACATCAATGGGCTGTGCATGGTGCAACACTGTTGCACCATGCACAACCCTTTTGAATATCTGGGCCTAAAAACATAAAGTTCAGCTTTTGGGATTAAGAGTATTTGTTTATCATATTCAATTTCTCTCTCTCTCTCACTCTATATATATATTTATTTATATCTATATCTATATAGTTTGTCTATTTAGTAGTTTCAAAACTTTGAAAGCTTTGGTGTTAGTAATGCATTTAGAAATACATTTTTAATTGTCTTTACAGTTATACATGCAGTTTCATGTGAGGGCACATTTTTTGGGGGACAGGGTTCAAATTATTTTAATCCTGGGCACTGTTCTTGGTAGCATAGACCTTTGATGATAAAGTGTATTTTTACTTTTAAGTTTGAGAAGTATGTATTTCATGTAAATGTGGCAGTGTTGTAAATGGGGCTGGGGAATGAATAATGGTTAAGTGCCTAGAATTTTTTTAAATATAATTGAGTTTATATGTGACAAGTAGGTAGGGGATAGTGTTTTGAATGTGGCAGTAGGACAGATTTGTTAGGATAAATATATGGGCCTGGATATTCAAACTGCGCCATTCTGAGGCTCAAGCCCTTGGGCTGCTCAAAATAGTTGCGCAGGGGTGTGGCCGGGGTGATATTCAAAGGAGTTGCGCTATTGCACAACTCCTTTGAATATCACTCCCCAGCCACAGCACTTGCACATGGCGCAGTGGAACTTGCGCCACCGCAAGTTGCCAGAGTGAGCATTAAACTGATGTGGCGCCAAGTACCATTGCGCCATGTGCAAATTTCCGATATTCAAAAGGTGACATGCAAATGGGGCCATAATTTATGCAAGGCGCAGGGGGGGCCATTTGTATGTATTTATGGCCACATTTGCATGCCATTTGCATGTAGGTGAGCTGATCCCCGAGGACTTGCGCCTGGCCACCCTGCCAGGCAGCAGCTGTCGGGGACCGACGCACAATGCAGCCTGATTGCGGGCATTACAGGTACATGTAACACCCCCACGTACCCTGAAGCCCGATCGCGGGCATAATGTGTATGAACCCCCCCAGTGCCCGATTGCGGGCAGAATGTAACCCCCCCAACCCAAATATCTCCCTGGTGGTCCAGTGGACCGTAAAGCCCGATGCGGGCAGAATCATCTAACCCCCAAACATCTCCCTGGTGTCTAGTGTCCCCCCACCCGAAGCCCCTCCACCCTGCTCCCCCGTAGCCAGCGGGCAACAGCATCCACCGCCTGCCACCCGCCGCCCGCACGACTGACTGTCGGTGAGGGCTGCCGCCATTGGTGCAGAGCTACAGCCATGAGCGGCCAGCCGTATGACAGTCGATTTGCGAATGATCAATCTGGACTGTAGCCGCGCGATATGGCTACAAAGATGTGTCCGCAATATGTACGAACAGTCAATCGGCAGCGATGAAGCGGCGAATCGTGGGATGCCCGCTCGGGGGAAGGAGAGCTTCATGAAGGAGACAGGAAAGATTTGGGGGTTTAGATGATCTGCCGATCGTGCACGTCCACTGGACCACCAGGGAGATAAGGCTGAGGGTTAATCTGCCCGCGATCAGGCACTGAGGGGCTCACAGGTATGCCGATCGGGCTTCGATATGGGGGTGTTACATGTACCTGTACTGCCCGCGATCGGCTGTGGAGATGTGGGTGGGGGGGAGTCGTAGCACTATGCCCAAGGGACTGGTGGTGGGGGCACAGGGAAAGAGTTGGGGGCCAGCCAGGTAGCTAGCTGCTGTTTTGCACCTCGCAATGCAGCAGCTCACCTGTGGGTGGCCCTCAACTTAAGCCTTTATTTTGGGCTCAAGGTTGTGCAGGCACAGGTTGGGGGTTGCACATGCACAACTCTGCACAACCCGACTGAATATTGGGTTGCGCAGGTTATGCATGGATCCTCCCCCTCCTGTTGAGCATGCATTCATTTGCATTGCTCTCTTGCGCAACCTGATGCCAGTGGCGTAACTGCCTCCTGCTGAATATCGCAGAATGGCGCATTTTGGACTTGCGCATGCGCAACCCTGTTGCGCATGGCGCAACCTTTTTGAATATCCAGGCCATGTTGTCTTGCAAATAAGAAAAAATTGTAAGGGATACATTTTGCACAACAGTGATATATATCATAGGGTTTTCTTTCATGTATTGTTGGAAGAAATAGCTATGACTCATTATGTACTATCAGCAAAAGGAGAGAAGAAAACATTAAACAAGAAAACAATTGGTGATTTTAAAAGCTATTCTAATCAGAGCTGACATTAAAAAAATCTCAACTGTATTTTTTATTTTATTTTATCAGGGACACTAGAAACAGGATGTTAACACATCAGTGAGCACTGATGCCATTTGTCTGTATTAGAGAAGTTGTGGGTGGAGCTGCCTTGCACATGCTAAAACATACCAGCTGCAATTAACCACTACTTGTAGAAGCAAAAGGCTGGGTGTTTTTTTTTTCCTACTTTCTTTTCACTGATATTATAAACTGAGCCAGAAAAAAAGTAAGACTGAACAGATCAGAGCTGACATTAAAAGATGTGATGTTCCTAAGGTCTGTTGCATGCACTATGCTTTCATTTTCATGGGAGGGGCACAAGGTGGATCTATCATGTTGGAACAACTGACTATCAGAGCTGCCACCCCCCTGGACATGCCATTTATCACTCATTTAAAATAACACAAATGTAGTTTCACATTTTGGAAGCAAGAGGATGAACCAGCATGGTTAACAAATACATTGATTGACACCTGTGAATGAGTGGGGAAGGGGAGTTTTTTCTAACATTCCTGGTGGTTTTATTCTCCCTGGAACCTGTTATTTAGTTTTTTTTTAATTGCATCTTGTCCCAGGCAATCTTCCCAGAGTGCAGTTTGCTCCATTGTTTAATAGCTCCGGGTGGAGGCCAGTGTCTTTTTACATTGTCTTTTGTTTCAGATTAATCACAGACGTCATGACAGCCGAAGGAGATACACTTTGAGTCTTAGGGTATGTACAGCATAATTAATAAGTTTTTATATGCATAATCTTTCCATTCATGTTATTGCATACTGTAGCTAGCTTGGCTTGAGGAAGGGTTAACATGGTCAGGACCCCTTAACAATTAAGATGCTTATGCAGCAAATACGTCCAGATGCGCTAACTTACCCTACAACTGTTAAGTGTCACAGTCTGCATTTTCTTCTTGAAATGGTTACTTTTGCCTTTATGTTTATTTTAAAATATTTCATATTCTGACCATGCGGTTATGTCATGGACCATAACTGATCTCCAGCCTTAACCTCCCCATGCCCCAGCTTGCATAGAAGATAGTGCTTGTAGACACATCTAATCATTTTGCTGCTGTGTTCTGGTGTGTGTGTGTGTGTGTGTGTGTGTGTGTGTGTGTTTGTGTGTGTGTGTGCTTTTGATTCAATTGCTCATGTCTTGCATGAAAAACACTGCTTGTAGACAATCTAATCATTTCACAGCTGTGTTCTGCTGTGTGTGTGTGTGTGTGTGTGTGTGTGTGTGTGTGTGTTCCTCTGAGGCTGTTCTTGCAACCTAGGAAAGGTAGAAATTATGAGGTATCTCCTCCCTATTCCTGGATGCAAGTTTCCTCCACCCTGAGAACATCTACCTGCTGAATAAGGAAGGGTTGCAGGAACCCAGGGAATGATTACGGGGAAGGGGGTCTCTGATGGTCATAAAAATGGAAAGGGATTTGGGGGTAATCATACTGGATGACCTAAAGGTGGCTAAACAATGTACCAAAGCTGTGAGGAGAGCCAGTGGAATGCTGTGGTGCACAGGGAGAGGTATTACCAGCAGAAGACAGGAGGTGGTGATGCCACTGTGTAGATCACTGGTGAGGCCTCATTTGGAATATGGTGTCCAGTTCTGGAAGCCACATTTCCATCATGCACCTTTAAATCATAAATGGGTTAAATGGTTCTATTTTAGATTTCCATCCCTTTCCCCTACTTCTCCCACTGGTTAGCCTTATGGAACGCAACCAGAACACATCTTGGCTAGCATGATGAATTCACCTACACAAGTTGCTTCTCAGTCTACAGCACTGTCTTTTTAAAATGTTAACATTTTGTTGAAAATATGGCATAATCTTTCCATCCATGTTATTGCTAGACATACTGCAGCTAGCTTGGCTTGAGGAAGGGTGAACATGGTCAGGACCTCTTAGCAATTGAGATGCATATACAGCAAATAAGTCCAGAGGCGCTAACTTACCCTACAACGGTTAAGTGTCACAGTCTGCATTTTCTTCTTGAAATGGTTACTTTTGCATGTATGTTTATTTTAAAATATTTAATATTCTGACCATGTGGTTATGTCATGGACCATAAGTGATCTAAGATCACTATAGCTGAGGTTTAAGCTTGCAAAAAAAAAAAAAAAAGGCATAAATGGGGACAGCTCAGTTAAAGAAAAACTGCATGATAAGTGAGTGAGTCTGTGTGTGTGTGTGTGTGTGTTGATTCAATTGCTAGTGTCATGAATTTCAACATTTTAGTGGAAACTTTGCACTCTGATTTTCTTATCCTGAATTTTTTGCAGTATGTTGTCTGTATTTATATTAATTATGTTGGCATTCCTGGTAATGTACAGGGGCAGGGGACTGACTTGTGACTGGGTTTGAATAAGGAAAGGTTGCAGGAACCCAGGGAATGATTACGGGGGAAGGGGGTTGATGGTCATCAACATAGAAAGGGATTTTGGGGTAATCATATTGGATGACCTAAAGGTGGCTAAACAATGTACCAAAGCTGTGAGGAGAGCCAGTGGAATGCTGTGGTGAATAGGGAGAGGTATTACCAGCAGAAGGAAGGAGGTGGTGATGTCACTGTGTAGATCACTGGTGAGGCCTCATTTGGAATATGGTGTCTAGTTCTGGAAGCTGCATTTCTGTCATGCAACTTTAAATCACAAATGGGTTAAATGGTTCTATTTTAGATTTCCATCCTTTCCCTACTTCTCCCACTGGTTAGCCTTACGGAACACAACCAGAACATATCTTGGCTAGCATGATGAATGCACCTACACAAGCTGCGTCTCAGTCTACAGCACTGTCTTTTTAAAATTCTAACTTCTTGTTGAAAATATGGCATAATTTTTCCATTCATGTTATTGCTAGACATACTGTAGCTAGCTTGGCTTGAGGAAGAGTGAACATGGTCAGGACCCCTTAGCAATTGAGCTGCATATGCAGCAAATAAGTCCAGATGTGCTAACTTACCCTATAACTGTTAAGTGTCACAGTTTGCATTTTCTTCTTGAAATGGTTACTTTTGCATTTATGTTTATTTTAAAATATTTCATATTCTGACCATGTGGTTATATCATGGACCATAAGTGATCTACAACCTTAACAGCCCCCCATGATCCAACTTGCCTAGAAGATAGTGCTTGTAGGCACATCTAATCATTTTGCTGCTGTGTTCTGGTGTGTGTGTGTGTGTTTGAGTGTGTGTGCTTTTGATTCAATTGCTCGTGTCTTGCATGGAAAACAGTGCTTGTAGACAATCTAATCATTTCGTAGCTGTGTTCTGCTGTGTGTGTGTGTGTGTGTGTGTGTGTTCCTCTGAGGCTGTTCTTGCAACCTAGGAAAGGTAGAAATTATGAGGTATCTCCTCCCTATTCCTGGATGCAAGTTTCCTCCACTCTGGGAACATCTACCTGCTGAATAAGGAAGGGTTGCAGGAACCCAGGGAATGATTACGGGGAGGGGGGTCTCTGATGGTCATCAAAATGGAAAGGGATTTGGGGGTAATCATATTGGATGACCTAAAGGTGGCTAAACAATGTACCAAAGCTGTGGGTAGAGCCAGTGGAATGCTGTGGTGCACAGGGAGAGGTAGTACCAGCAGAAGGAAGGAGGTGGTGATGCCATTGTGTAGATCACTGGTGAGGCCTCATTTGGAATGTGGTGCCCAGTTCTGGAAGCCACATTTACATCATGCAACTTTAAATCACAAATGGGTTAAATGGTTCTATTTTAGATTTCCATCCCTTTCCCCTACTTCTCCCACTGGTTAGCCTTACGGAACACAACCAGAACATATCTTGGCTAGCATGATGAATGCACCTACACAAGTTGCTTCTCAGTCTACAGCACTGTCTTTTTAAAATTCTAACTTCTTGTTGAAAATATGGCATAATTTTTCCATTCATGTTATTGTTAGACATACTGTAGCTAGCTTGGCTTGAGGAAGAGTGAACATGGTCAGGACCCCTTAGCAATTGAGCTGCATATGCAGCAAATAAGTCCAGATGTGCTAACTTACCCTATAACTGTTAAGTGTCACAGTTTGCATTTTCTTCTTGAAATGGTTACTTTTGCATGTATGTTTATTTTAAAATATTTAGTATTCTGACCATGTGGTTATATCATGGATCATAACTGATCTACAACCTTAACAACCCCCCATGCTCCAACTTGCCTAGAAGATAGTGTTTGTAGACAAATCGAATCATTTTGCCACTGTGTTCTGGTGTGTGTGTGTGTGTGTGTGTGTGTTTTTGTGTGCTTTTGATTCAATTGCTTGTGTCTTGCATGGAAAACAGTGCTTGTAAACAATCTAATCATTTCGCAGCTGTGTTCTGCTGTGTGTGTGTGTGTGTGTGTGTGTGTGTGTGTGTTCCTCTGAGGCTGTTCTTGCAACCTAGGAAAGGTACTTCCCCAGACATAGCAGCAGTACATTGCATAGCAGATATAAAATGTCAATATGCAGGTCATGCAACAGATGTGCTGAGCAGTTACTGAAGCAAGAAATGTACAGCTGTCATTTTTTACATGCTGTTCAAGATGTGTTTTTGCACCTGTGGTGCTAAATGGCACAGTCGCTGTACAAAATCTTCTTTCGGCTAATGAACTGATAGTGTCACTGTTCATGTGGTGGGATCACAAAAAGCCCATGCTGAAAACTTGGAGTGCAAATACCAAGAAACGCCCAGGGCATTAGGGTTTCTGACCATAACACCCTGCACTGTAGGGACTGACAGGCATCAGGGGTGTGACTTGGGATTGGCAACAGCAATGCTCACGCCATTCCACCCCCATCCCCACCCTTCAGCCAGTGACAGGTATCGAGATGTGCCTTTGACTCTTCAGCCCCAAAGTTCACTCCATTCTCTTATACTGTACCCATTTCAGTGTATTTCCTCATGGAATGGGGTGAGTGTAAAGTTTGAAAACCCCTAGGCACTCCTCGACTCTTGTCTGTGTCTGCAGGGTAGGGTGAGGTGAAATGGCATAAGCATTATGGGCAATGACCCAAAGGCACACCCCAATGCCTGTCAATGTCTGCAGGGTGGGGGTGGGGTTGGCATCACTTCAATAATTCACTGCCATTCCTATTCTGTCTGTCTGTCTGTATCTCTCTCTCTCTCTCTCTCTGTCTGTCTATATGTCTATGTAATTATCTTTCTATCAATTGCATGTATCGCTATTTTTAACTATTTCTAAAACAAACCTGCATATCACATTTGCCAGCACTCTGAGCATATACTTATGAAACTGTGCATATTTGTACTCCACTTCTGCATAGACCTCATACTTTCCTAATATTCCCATTATCACAAGCATTACTACCTTGCCCTTATCAAAAGCAGCCCCCTCTGAAAGTTACTATCACATTTTCTCTGCTAACAGTCTATCATTACACCTGACTTCCTGACATCAACACATTGCTTAAATATAACTTACATCACCTCATGGACAAAAACCCTGTTTCTCTTCAAAAAAAATAAATAAATAAACTGTGTAAATAATCCCAAGGCTGAACATATGCCAGCCATTACTTTTTCATGTACTGCCACCTTCTGTACCATCATGGGGATTTGCATATGTTTCCCTCGATGCTTTGCATTATTGGGATATGTGCAATTGTGTTTTCTTTAAAATTTGGCTGTCTGGCCAATATCATCCGGGATAACACATACATCAGTGGCATTTGCTCTGGGTTTTTTTTGTAAGCTTCCTATTCCTTCCATTAAAATGCACACCTCATGTATTTTCCTAATAATGTGTATGCCTTCCTTAGAACAGAAACTAAAACAAATCTTACTACTCACAAATCATTGTGTTGTTTCTCCATACCTCCTTAACAATTCCACACAACTTCACTAACTTCATTATGCAGCCATGGTGGATCTGACCAGAATTTGTTTTTTAGTGGAACACTATGCAAATGCTTAAAATGCAACTTGTCCTTTGGGCAACAGTGACAAAGCAGTATGCAAGTGGATGTGACAGCTGACAGCAGGGTCAGACTGGGGTACAAAGGGCCCACCTGGAAAGAAGATGCAAGGGCCCACCTGGAAAATCAATAGAGGAGGGCCCAGGTTGACACACTCATATCAATATTCCACTTCAATCTAATACGCTAGCTCTGTGTTTGCATCTTACATTTATCAACAGTGTCCCAGATGCCCCATTTAACTAGAAAAAAGAAGATAAATGCAAAAGTTTTCAGAGTTCAGAAGGTAACCACTTACCCAACAGAGGGGGGCCCACCTGAAAATTTCCAGGTATCCAGGTGGGCCAGTCCGACCCTGGCTGACAGACAGGCATACTTCTGGCAGTAAGCAGAGGCAAACTACACTGGCAAATGGTCCTACATTTATTAAAATAGAAAAATAGCCAAGTCCTTAAAATGCAACTTGTCCTTCAGGCAACTGTGACAGTGTAGTACACAGCTGGACATGATATCAGGCAGGAGCCTGGCACACTGTACCAGGTCATAATATTGTATGCTGAATAGTGTATGACTTTAGCACTAACCCGAAATAGTGGTGCACGAGAGAGAGAGAGAGAGAGAGAGAGAGAGAGAGAGAGAGAGAGAGAGAGAGAGAGAGAGACAATATCATAAATACTACTGTACTGGTATTGCACTTATATATCCCAGGCAGAGGATAAGACCTCTGCTGGGATGGGGTTCTGCCGAGCAGCTGCTGTGGCTCAATGGAGTAAGCCACTGGCAGCAGAGAACAAGCACTGCATTTGGGACCAGATTTGATTCCCAGTCCCGGACTGAATTGTTTATTTTTCACACTTTAATGCGATTTCACTGTAAACCTCCGGAGTTGAGAATTTTTATGGGGATTCGGGCGGTGCCCCCGTAGAAAAAAGGGATTATGCCACATGCAAGAACTCACTCTGTATTGGCAGCGCAATTTTTGCATGCGGCATAATGTCTTGCGACATTATAACCCCATGCCCAGGCACACTAGGTGGCAACAAGCAGAGGCATACTACACTGACTGACTGGCCCTACAATTTTTTTTGAATGGAAAAATAGCCAAGTGTTTAAAATGCAAGTAGCACTTCAGGCAGTTGTGACAGAGTGCTACATAAGTGGATGTGACAGTAGACATGCACGCTATGTGGCAGCAAGCAGAGGCATACTACAGTGATGGACAGGCAGCGTCCATATGGATCCACAATAAATTATTAGTTTGCTGGCATTTCTGGCTTCCTGAATGCTCTCTTTTTGTTTTCTCAGAAATTAGTGTGGCTGTCTAGTGAGCATCAGCTCTGAACATTTTGGAGTGTGCTGCTTGTTTTATTTTTTGTGCTACATTTTCTGATTGGTCCCATAACACTTTTTTAATGCTCCAGTCTCTGTTTCTGTCTTTGACTTTTTTTAAAGACATTATTTTCTTTCAGGTATTTTTTCAGTGCAGTTTACCCCCGACTGCCTAATGCCCACAGCATGGACTGCCTCCTGCCAGCAGGCACGTTACTCCTCCAGCTTCTGTCGCTCTCTCTCTTAGATTTTTTTTTAAAGGTATTAATTTTTTCAGGTATTTCTTTCAGTACAGTTCAGCTGTAGCTCCCTCATGCCCAGTGCCCACAGTCTGGACTACTTCCTGCCAGCAGGCCCTGCTACTGCTCCAGCATAACCTTTGTCTCTCTCTTTGATTTTTTTAAAGATTTTTTAAGTGTTTCTTTAGGTGCAGTTTAGCTCTAGACCCCTCGTGACCAATACCCACAGCCCTGATTGCCTCCTGCCAGCAGGGCCCCATAGTAGTAGCTACTGCTTCAGTTTCCATCTTTGTCTTTCATTTCTTAAAGACTTTTTTTTATCTGTTTATTTCTTTTTTTCCCTGTTTCCTCCCCCACCCTCTCATGCTTGGTGAAGCGTGCACTTGTGGAGGCACATGTAAGTCATGAACTGCAGAACTCCCCACCCTACCAGTCGCCCGTAGCCACTTGCACCACCACCGGACCTCCACCCAGTGACGGCAGGACTACAGGTGGACAACCTTCCCTCCTGGCAGAGGAGAGCAGCTATGAGGCCGCTCAATCCTGCTCTCACCCTCTCCCCCATGCTGGCACCCCCGACAACCTGAGGTCATTCCTAAACCTGGATCACCGGCATAGCGCAAGGTAAGGCGTCCAGCGCCTCAACCCTCAGTGCCACAAGGCCAGCTCCTTAAAGACTTTTTTTAAGGCATTTCAGTGCATTTACTGTAGTCCCATCCCACCAATGCCCAGTTCCAAGTGCCTGCCCTGCTTTGACAGCCTGCCAGGCCCAGCCGTCTACTGCTACAGTCTCTCTGTTTTTTTTTTAAGACAGGGATTTCTTCTCAGTGCACTTCAGAAAAAGATTAATTTCATTGTTTTAGAGTTTCACATGTCCCTTCCTGCAGTGTGCAAGCTGATTAAGCCACCAAGCTGAGTCAATTAAGCCCTAGCCAATGCTGTCTTAGTCTGACTACTTCTGTCTCTGTCTCTAGTCCATGTGAGCTCTGTGCTGCTGATGTAGTGTAAGCCACCCCCAGGTCCACGCAACAGAAGCCAACCAGTCAATATGATTCTGTCCTCCTCCCTTGACAGGCATCACATTTCAGCCGAGCCACAGACAAAACCCCATCAAGTGATTTGTGTTTTCACTTATAGAGCGCTGAAGTCCCACTCATACCTCTCAACCTCCTGCCTCATAAATCAGGGACAAGGCTTAAAAAAATCAGGGACAAAGGACCAAAATCGGGGACACATCTTCAAAATTAGAGATATCCACCCAGAAAGCTGGTAGAATATAGAGCTTAGTGCAAAATGCATTTTCTAAAGAAGAACAAGTCTGTAACTTTAATGGTTGATATTGTTTTGTGCTTACAGTCCCCAATGTTTAGCAACAAAAACACAAATTTTAGGAGGGACAGAGTAAAATTTTGAGGCAAAATCAGGGACGTCCCTGAAAATCAGGGACACTTGAGAGGTATGGTCCCACTGATCCCATCAGATTCTTTAACTGGCTCTGTGTCCTGCTAGGTTCCACTCCACCAGCCACTCCACAGCCGGCACATCAATGAGTCCCTTCCTCCTCTTCTCTCCCCTCCTCAGCTCCAGTCAAATGCCGCCAAGTGCGCTAATAGTTCTCTGCTCCCTCAAGCACAGCCCCACAGCTTGGCAGTCAGCAGCAGTAGTAGTCCCTCCCTCCCTCCCTCCACACACCACCTGCAATGGTCTTTTTCGCCTCTGCATGTCACAAACTGTCTCTCAGTCTCTCTCTCTCTCTCTCTGTGTCTCTCTCACTCCTCCATGTTGATGGATTCCACAGGGCCCTAGTGCTCATCATTTTTCTTTAAAGGCACATATTTTACATGGGGGGTGCTAAGTCAAAAATGGCTCGGACCACTTGTGGCCCAATTCTGGCCCACCAGATCAGGCCAGGCAAATCCTAGCTGATCCAAATCTTGACCCAGTCCACTGCACACCCCTAGGTAAGAGCAATCCTTCACTGTCGTTGGTGGAAACCAGTCATAGGACCATTCTGTTATAACAGTATAACCTTGTCAGTTAAATGTTTTTCTATTGAGATTTAGGGCTTTTTTCACAATTTAAGTACTATAACACACACTGCAAACCCCCATTTTGGAGTGAAGTTGATTGTTGACACCTATAGTGTTCATCAGAGTAGAACTAAAATACCTTGACAGAAAAAAGTAGGTAAAAATATTAAAACACAAAAAAGGTATCAACTAAAGGGAAAAAAAAACAACAACATTGAAATGAATGGGAAATGTGAACACATTCATTTCAGTTGTTTTTCTTTAGTTCATAACTTTTTTTTTTTTTAATATTTGTACCTACTTTTTTCTGCCAAGGTCTTTTTTAGTTCCACTTTGATAAACATCATGAGTGCCAAAGTTCAAATCTACCCCAAAATGAGTGTTTGTGGTATATGCTGACATACTCCACAAGCACCCATTTTGGGGTGGATTTGACTGTTGACACCCATAGAGTTCATCAGAGAGGGACTAAAAAAGACCTTGACAGAAAAAAGTAGGTACAAATATTAACATGCAAACATATTATGAGCAAAACAAAACACCTCATTGAAATGAATGGGCTCTGTTTTCATTACAGTGAGGTTGGCCTTTAGATAAGCAGATCTACGTGAAATTTACAAGACAATAGAGCTGGCAATGAGCATTGCTTATGCTGCTCAAAACTGATATTTTGATGATAACCTTAAGCTGCTTAATCAGGATGCCCTGGTGGCAGGCTTTTAGTCCTGATTAAGCAGCTGTCCCGTTTAAAAGAACGCAATACAAATTGCCTCTGTTTAGAATGTTTGTTATTCCCAACCTTCCCCCTATCAGTACTGCTCCAACTGGCTCTGGTGGTCACATTGTGAAAAATCTGTTCTGTTCTGAGTTTGACTGCACAGAGAGAGAGAGTGGAGACTGCAGGGGGAGATATTGGATCCATTTTTTAATCAGCCAATTCACTTGCTGGAGACAGTGGAGTTTTCTTTATTTTACAGTTCTCCCTTCCACTATAGTGGCTGCAATTTAATTCCAGTCTTAAGTGTGGGGAGAGAGAAAACACAGACTGCAGAGAGAGATGTTGGTTCTGTTGTTTTGATTCAGCCAACTCACGCTGTCAGCTCTGTTTATGATTCACTCAAGTCACTTGTTGGAGACAGGAGTCAGAAGATTTTCATATAACGTAGAGAGCAGAGAGTTCAGATTTTTTTTAAACTTTACATTTATTGATATGACAATAGACATACAGTAAAAACTTCCAAAAGCAGCACATGAGGATTCAAATGAAAATGTTCTACACAGGAGGGTGCCACCCCTCTTAATACATGCAGGTTAATACAATAATCATACTGCTTCAATTAGATACATCCCTAGGGGTAATTGGTAAAAACAACATAAAACCAAAATTAAAATGAGACATTCAGTGCTGATTTAAGAGCCCGTGAGCTGCATGGTTTTATAATCCTTAAATAAATCCAAATATATTTCAATCTCTGTTTCCTTTACAAAGGAAGTGAGGGTATCATGCATATCTTTATTTTAGGAACCTTACCGGTGTCCTCCTAGAAAAAGTCTAAAGCTCCACAATAGTTACACTTTTCATAAACCTGGCAGTGTGGAAAGATAAACAACAACCATTTATATCAAACGCTCTTAAAGAGGGCACCAAAAACAGAATAACCTGTGTACCTACAATAATAACTTTTTGTAAGTTAAGTATTTCAGAATGTAAACATCCCACATTTAAGGAAAGTCAGTACCTAAATCTGTAGCAGACTGATCCCCAATAGGGGAAATGTTCATATACAGGAGCATGTCTGGCTTAACACTTCCAGCACTGGGTAGTATTATTAGTTACTAAAGTACTTTCAGATTTAATCTCAGCTGCAGGAAAATAGAGCAAACCTGTAACCTGGCCCTCCGATGTACAAGTCAGGGCTCCCCTTCTTAGACCTCTTCTTGATGAGACTGGTCAGGAGAATCCCTTCATCTAGGGAGTGGAGCATGGCACTGAGCCCATTTCAGGGCCTTGTTCGGATCTGAAAAAATTAACACTCTTCCCTGATGAAGAATCCCGAGACGTGCTGGAAATAGCATGTTGTGGGAGATGTCTGCTTCCCTTAAAATGGCCCAGACCCACCCACCCAGTGGTGCAGAGGGTTGAGGAGCTGGACACCGCACCTCACACCACGCTGGTGACCCGGGTTCAGGAACAACCTCAGGTCACTGGGGTGCCAGTGTTGGGGGGAAGGTGGAGCAGGGTCGAGCATGCTGATGGACAGCTCTCCTCTCCTGAGGGTGCTGAGGGTGGGTTGGTACCCCCACCATAGTTCCGCTCCCACCGGGTGGAGGTCCAGTGGGTAGCGCAGGCAGAGAGGGGGCGGCAAAAAGTTAACGGGAGGTGGAAGGGGCTGAGCTGGCACCATGGGGTGCGTGCATGCCTCCACATGCTTGCACAGCTGTGTGCCAGGGCCTCAAGGAGGCAAGGGGAGAAAAACCTGCAAAAATACCTATGTGTCCCCATCACCAAGTTGGCAGGAGGAGGCGATAGGGACCAAACAGTTACATTAAAAAAAATATTAAAAAAAAGGGCCCGGACCCCATCAAAACATTTTTCTTTTGGCGGGTTGCATAGCTTAGGTTCGGGTAAAGTTGGACCTGCGTGCCATCCTGCAGCAACATTCTCTTTTGGTGTGCTAGCACCAGGACAAAGTCCCGTGAGCCAACTTCTTCCAAGACTGCAATGATAGCTCTGGGGACTTCAGGATTTTCAGGATGCCCCCTCGAAGCCACTCGATAGGCTTTTTTCACACAATTATGTGGCAATCCAGAAATGATTGTCCCAGTTGTTGTTCCAGCCATTCAAGAACAAAAAGGCCCAGGTAGTCCCCCTCACTCCATTCAAGCATCCCCACAATGCGAAGATTTGCTGCCTGGGCTTGATTTTCTAAAGCCTCAAGCCTGGAGCGGAGATGCGTATTTTCCTTAATTAGCATGGTAGTGGTGCCCAGGGCCACTTCTGAGTGATTGATGGTCTCCGTTGTCTCCGTTTTCATAGTCGATACCTCCAGTTCAAGAGTGGTGGCTCTATTCATCAAAGAGTCAAACTTTTCTGCCAACCCAGACACTGTGAATATGAGGCAACTGATTTTAGTGCCTATAGTTTGCAATGTTTCTTCCCCCATAGTGGTGTCCTCCAGAGCAAGACGACCTTGGACAGCCCTCGTGGCTGGGGTCCCGGAGCATTCTTGCCTTTAGCTGCTTCCTGCTGTGCCTTATATTTCTTTGGATTACCCATTCTTGTACCTCAGGTATTCCAATTTCCTCTTTTTAGTTGTTGAATCTACCAACCTGCCCCATAAAGCATATTAAGTGAACTTAGTGTAATACTGATGTAGAGAGACTAAACTCTAGACCACCATTTTGCTCGGGCTCCAGAGCCATTTTCTGATTCAGTCAGCTCATGCTGGACACAGGAGTCAGTAGAGAGGGCAGAGACTATACTACCTAACTTGAGGTCGGTCTCTCCCATGACATGCAGAAACGCTGCTCAGCTGGTTGGAGGGTGGCATCATGCAGATGAAGGAACGAAATGGCTCTTTAATAAGCACGGCTATCTCTTTTCAACTACATGAAGTTTCTGACCATCAGCAGACAGAATAGTGTCATAATCAGCCTCACTGATCATTGGACTGTCATGGTTGAATCCATTGCAGCTTGAACTGCATTGGACCCAACAGTGACACACCTCTGAAATTCAGTATCACAGCAATATGTTTGCTTTGTACAAGCGCATGGGTAAAAATAAAAAGACTCTAAACTCATTATAAATTACTCAAGCTACTGTAAACATCAGTAATTTAATAATAGGTGTGGTGTCTCTTACAGTGTAAGACACTCCTCTTGTGAAGTTTAGGCAGACAGAACCACTCAGTTTCACTTCGCTATGCTCTTACCCAAACCTCATGATCAAGCTCTCTTATACCATAGGAGAACCCCCTCCGAGGCCCGATTAACTTATAGTACTTGTTTGTGTTTAATATTTATGTTTACTAATGTTATTAAGATAGAAACATAAATGGTAAATGTGATTCCTGTGCAGAGGGAGTTCACGGAGTTGGGGAGGGGTCTTAGATGGCACACATGGTAACTTTATCAGAAGTGTTACCTGTCTGTGGCATGGGAGAAGCCAGGGTACTCTACACCAGAGGATTCAATGAATGGCTGAAGATCTGGTGCAGAGCTGAGGGATTTGGCTTCATTGGGGACTGGGGGACCACCTGGCTGGGTTGCAGGCTTGTATGGGAGGGATGGACTGTATCCATCTGAGGGGGGCCAGGATCCTCAGTGAGAGGTTTAATTGTTTCACTGGCAAACATTTAAATTAGCCAAGGGGTTGGGGGTGGCGGAAGTAAGCAGTGAAAATCCAACTGCCCCCCCCCCCACAGGTTAAGGTAGGCAAACAGAAGGATACTAGGGCTAAGGAATCAACAAAAGAAACCACAAATGGAGATAAAGGCAGGGGAGGCATAGGGGGAAGGCATAGAGAGAGAGGAAAGGAGCTGGTAAGGGCAAAGGCATCAAAACATGGAAAGCCATGTGTACAAATGCCCACAGCCTGGGAAACAAGATCCCAGACCTAGCGGCTTTGATGGTGGAAGATGAACTAGACATTGTTGTACTCACTGAAACATGGAACACAGGTAACCATGACTGGGATGTTGCCATACTTGTGGACACAATCTTCAGGAGAGACAGGGAGGGAGGGCAAAAAGGGGGAGGGGTGGCTATGTACATCAGGGAGGGGATCAAAGCAACTGAGTTAGAGGGAAGACAGGAAGGGGAAGAGGCACTATGAGTCACCTTAGAGATGGGAAATGGCACCACCATCCACACTGGAGTTGTCTATGGGCCTCCAGCACAGGGGGGGAGAAAATAGGGTATTAGTGGATACCATCCACAAAATGGCAGAGAAAGAGGAAGTGCTGCTGGTGGGGGACCTAAACATGCCAGATGTTAACTGGAACTCCTCTGCAGCAGCCACTACCAGGAGCAGAGACATCTTGGATGCACTGCAGGGGGCATGCCTCAGACAGCTAGTGGAGGAGCCCACAAAGGAGAGAGCAATATTAGACCTGGTTCTTACCAATGATGACAGAATAACAGATTTATCAGTGGGCAGCCGTCTAGGGTCCAGCAATCACCATACAGTGTGGTTTATGGTGAAGACAGTAATAGTGTCAAGCCACACAAAAGTAAAGGTCCTGGATTTCAAGAGGGCCAACTTTGCAAAAATGGTAGAACACCTCAAGAAAATCCTGGCAAAGGTGGAGGGGGGAAGGGTAGAGGAACACTATGTGACACTTAAAGAAGCCATAGCAGAGGCAACAAGCCTCTGTGTAAAACAAGTCAACAAAGCAGAAAGAAGGAAAAAAAAAAACACTATAGTTTTCTAAAGAAGTGGCAGGGAAGGTTAAGGAAGAGACACGGGCATTCAGAAAGTACAAAGAAATGCAGAGGGAGGGAAGGAGACAAGGAACTGTATCAGGCAAAACAAAAGGAAGTGGGAAAAGCAGTCAGGAGTGCAAAGGCACAAACAGAAGGAAGAATAGCTCAATCAGGAAAAGAAGGAGACAAAACCTTCTTCAGGTATATTAGGGAGAGAAAAAAGAGCAATGAAAGGACTGTGAGGCTAAATAAAGGTGTGTTTGTGTGTGTGTGGAGGGAGACCTAGCAAAAGCAGAAATTCTGAATGAATTCTTCTGCCCAGTATTTACAAAGGAAGGGGAAGGGGAGGGACCAAAATTAGGGGGTAGAAACACACATGGAGGGGAGGTAGACACCAGTCTATTCACGGAGGAGAGAGTCCTAAAGGAACTCTTGAAACTAAAAGTGGACAAGGCAATGGGTCCAGATGGGATGCATCCCAGAATACTGAAAGAACTCAGAGAGGTACCAGGAGCACCTTTGACAGCCCTATTCAGCAAATCTATGGAGAAGGGAGTGGCACAAAGGAGTGCAAAGCCATGCACTTGGGGCACAGGAATCCTGGAGTTGAAGATGGAGGGGGAGGAGATACTAACAACAACAAACCTGGAAAGGGACCTGGGGGTAATTATAACAGACAGCCTGAAAGTAGCCAAGTGATGTCAGAAGGACTCTACGATGCTGGTTCAGCAACTAATTCAGTGCCAGGCTCCATGTCGACCGTGATTTGCAGTCGGCAGGGAGCTGTGCACATCGGACTGTGTTTTTCCTTCGGGGAGCTTTGCCCCCACAGACCCCCACTTTTAGATTCCAACTCTGAGTTGGAATTGGTTCATGGAGGGGGTGCAGGATAGGGGCAAGTGTTGCTGGGTCTTGTGCAGACTTCTACAGCGACATGTCGCTGTTGTTGGTATCAATATATGTCACTGTAGAAGTGTCACTGTATGGGGGGCATACCTGTGAGAAGGCAGTGGGGAGGGCTGGAGGGATGCTGGGGTGTATAGGGAGAGGCATCACCAGTAGAAAACAGGAGGTGGTGATGCCACTGTAAGACAATTGGTAAGTTTCCATCTGGAGTACAGTGTTCAGTTCTGCAGACCACATCTCCAGAATGACATACAGTGGAAGTGGTCCAGAGAAGGGCAATGAAAATGGTGAAAGGAATGCACTAGAAAACATATGAGGAAAGATGGAAAGACCTCAGTATGTACTGTATACCCTGGAGGAACGGAGGGAGAGGGGGATATGATAGAGACATTCAAGTACCTCAGTGGGATAAACAGGGTTCAGGAGGGCATCATCTTTCAGAAAAAGAGAAGTGCAAGAAAAAAGGGTCACAGTATGAAGCTTGGGGGGTGACTCAGGGGTAACATGAAGAAGTATTTTTTCACAGAAAGGGTGGTGACTGCATGGAACAGCCTCTCTGCGGAGGTCATGGGGCTAAAACAATAGGTGAATTCAAGAATGCATGGGATAGACAGAAGGCAACCATAGTGGTAGGAATGAGATGGTAAGCTGCAGATTATTTAGGATCTAGAGCTTATGTAGGTAGGGGAAATGGGCAGACTAGGTGGGCTAGGTGGTCCTTATCTGCTGTCAAATTCTATGTTTCTGTGTTTCTACTTTAGTAATTGCCTGCACAGTTATTTTGGTTTGACTACTATAGCTACATGGATGACACCCATTTTGACAGTGCCTCTGCCATTTACCACATATAAAATACTGGCATGGGGACTGTGCAAAACAAGGCTGTGTTTCCATCAAAGGGTTTGATTCCATCAGAGCTCGAGAGCAGAGCTCAAGAGGTCCCTAAGATGTCACCAACCCCTGAGATGGAAACACAGCCTTGTCTGTCCGCAATTCCCTTTCTGTTATTTTATATAGTATATGGTTTTCTGTTTTAAAAAAGAAATGTGTAATTTTTGTTTTTTTTTCCCCTCTGGAAACTCTCCCCACCACTCTCTCCCCACCTCTTTCCCCCCACCACTCTCTTGCCCCGTTCCATCTGCTGTGCCCATTGCGCCACATGCTTGCTTACCTTATTGTAAGAAGGCAGGATTTTTGCAAGAATCCATTTGTTTTAACAGGAATACTTTAAATATTTAAAATAGTAAAAAAATGAAATTGAAGTGAAAGTTCGTCTGTACTGAGTGCTGACATTCGTTGCAATGTACAAGCACTCGAACATAGAATGTAAATGTTGTTGTAGTATAGTGGTGACATAGCTACTATACTACAACAGCTTTTTTAACCTTTGAATTGTCCTACAACAGCTTTTTGCTTTTGATCGAAATCCAGCTACAATAAGGGCCAACAATATACTACATAATTGTTGTCTCGGAGTCTAGTATTAGGTGAAATATATATTGTATGAGGGAGTGAATATTTTCAAACTCCACTGATCTGAGTTATTTAAAACAATATTCAACTAAGTTCAATACCATTTTGGTTTGACATGAGTTTCTAAAGGGAGATAGGGAGCAAGTACAAGCCCATATGACTGTAATAAGGAGTTGAAATTTCAAAGTGAAGCTAACATTGGACCCTATGCATGATGGCTATGCAGCGTGCACAGGGGTACACAGCTCGCGTGTGTAGGACCCTACGTGTGATCTGCATGTATGACACACTGGAGAGGCATGCAAGAAATGTATGTGAGAGAATGCATAGGCAACCCATGTGCAGCAGTGCAGCCGCTGCATGTGGCATGAATGTGGGGACGTGGCTGTGTAGTGCCATATGCAGGACCCCCATATGCGCATACACAATGCCAAGTATGACAGCTAGGTGCATGGTGGTAGGTGCATACACTTACATCAGGTGGGAGGCTGCCATAGATCTTTGCACAGCGTGGCAGGCAGCCAAGCATGCAGAACAGCATGACTGTACCCTGTAACTCCATGGCAGTAACACCAAACACCCATCCAACCTGGATACCGGGATGTGGACTGGTACACATGGTGAAATAATACACAGTGGAGGCACACCATAAAACATGTGCTGAGGGTGTGTACAAGCTGATGGAGAGTAGTGGAAGCAGCTGGCCATGAAGACCAGGACTGCTGCAATAGTGACCCCATGCCATACACACCAACCCCAGTACCTGGCCACACAGACACACCATGTGCCATGGTCAGAGGATGTGTGTGGGGCCAATCACAGCCAGCTGATAATGCAGGATGGTGCACATGTATGGAGGCAATCCCCCTGAGGCACAGGTGACAACAACCCCACCAATGGGACCCGATGTGCTGTGGTACCACCACATCACACACAAGGCAATGTGATGCACACCCTGCAGATGGATGCAAACCCGGTGGGCACGGGCGGACCTGTAGACCCACGGGACATGGGTCAGTGCCCTCAGGATGGACCGGTATGCTGTGAGATGGCATGACCAAGGCACTGATGTGATATTCACTACCACTGACACACACAAGGGACACAGGACAATGGTCCAGATGTGTAACACTCAGACAGTGCACAGTGACTCAGGGGCATGCATGCCATGTACAGCACAGTGCCCAGCCCCCGAGCAATGCACAACACCCACCAATGGGTGACCCAGCAAGGGAACACCTGCTGGACCACATATGGCAGACAAGCAGGACAACAGCACAACCCCCCCATCTGCCTCCTGTGAGGCCATCCCTCCATACCCCCAGTGCCCCACCCAACCATCCCAGCCCACCATCTGCTGTGCAGGAGACAATCACCACATAGGTATTCACACTGAAAAGCTTTATTCCACAACACAGGTACATAGTAGAGGTTTCATCTGCACAGGTACAATGTAAAATAAAAACAGCAGAACTAAGCACACCCTAACTATGAATAAGCCAACAGGCAGTGACATACAGTCCATACATTTGCCAGTGCATCACATTCCAGAGGTACATGCATCCATGGTCCAACTGACAGCACACACGCTAGTTCTCATCCACCTCCTAAGAATCCCTGCTGTCACTGGACATTGATGTGTCTGAGCAGGACAGAGGGAGCAACACGAGGCATCAGAAGGGCCCTCTGTAGCACTGAAAAGGAAAAATATCACAGTGAGAAGAGGCACAGCAAAGGAACATAGCAAGGATGAATATGGCAGCAGGGTACAACGTGGACATGGCACAGGATGCTGAACCCACCTAGGATGGCACCGCCACCCACCAGAGCACACAGATCTCTGACCTGAACATCAATGCCCACCCTCAGGGGAAGGTTATTGGTTGGCCTGCTGCCATCATCTCTGATGTGGTGGTGTCTGTATGATACAGGGGGCTCCATTCAGCTGCTCCACATGTGTCAGAACCAGCTTGTGAGGGAGGCCTAGGTGATCCTGTGAGGGATGAGATGAGAAACAACCATTAGCTCCATGGACAACATACACCCCCCAATGCCCCACAGCACACCCTGCAGGCAAGATAAATATCTGCAATTGTGCATCCAGCTTCCACAAGTTGCCCCTGCTGGGGTGGTCTGAGTAGGTGTTCTCAGACACCCTCCAGAGTTTCTTGGGGTACAACCCTAGATGCCCAACATGTGGCACAGACATCATGGAGCTCCCCTCAGCTGCAGCCATCACCCTCAACTCACACTACAGTGTGTGCATGTGACACCTGCACAGGTAACGTCAGCATGCAAGAGGCCTTCTCCCATGCCCTCTTAAAGGTACACCCAGGTGTCTCAGGCAACATAAAGGGGCTGTGGCAGTATGCATACAGGCAGACAGGTAACTATAGTGGAGGGGGAGGATGTGTCCTGGCCTTCTGATGAACATGGACCTGCTTGACATGGAGCTGGAGTGGTGGAGGTGTGCGAGACCACAGCCAAGGGTCTTCAGACCATGTCTGGATGCAGCCATGCTGTGGGACAAACACAGCATTGAATTCTTCAGGTTCTACTGGACCACGATCAGAAAGCTGTGCAACATGGTCCGTGACAACACTGCATCACGGACAGGGCAGTCCAGAGCGATGACCATGGAGACCAATGTGTTTTGTGTTTTGTCATACTATACAACGGGGTCATTCCAATGGATGACAGGTGATGCCATCAGTGTATGTCAGTCCTCCGTGTCACGGGCATTGGTGCAGGTGATGGATGCCCTGTTGGCCCATGTGCAGCTGCACATCAGGTTCCCTATGGCTGACACTGATTTCCATGCCATGAAACAGGCCTTCTATGCCATGCCCGGTATGCCAAATGTATACAGTGCAATAGACTGCATCCATATTGGAATAGTCACCATCTGCGCATGAGGAAGCATACAGGAGAAGAAGGGGCTTCCACGGTGTGAACTGTCAGGTAATGTGTGACATGGGTGGTATAATCATGAACGTGTGTGCAAAATACTCTGGCTCATGCCATGATGCATACATACTTGACAAATCACATCTTGAAGCCCAGATACGTGTCTGTCAGCTGGATAGCTGGCTGTTGGGTGTATATAGGGGGGCAATGTGTGGCACTGTGACACCAGCTGCTGCATGCACCACATTATGTGCTTGTTCTGTCCCGTGCACAGGTGACAGTGGATACCCATTGCGCCAATACCTGATAACATCTATCCTGGCACCAAACAGTGCAGAGGAGGAGGAGGCATACAACCATGCCCACAGGAAGACACAGAACATCGTTAAGAGGACCATTGACCTATTGAAGATGCAGTTCCGGTGTCTGGATCATACCGGGGGAACAATGCTACTGTCTCCAGGAAGCGCATGCAAGGTGTTCACTACATATGCCATGTTTCATAATATCGTCCTGCATCACAATGCACCCATGCTGGTGGGCTACCAGCAGGAGTCACCACCGGAGGAGGATGAGAGGGGGCTGGCCAAGGAGCAAGAGCCACTGAGTGGGTGTGCGGCTCATGATGTCCTGGTACAGGGCACATTCCAGCAGTAGTGATGAACACCTGCACAGTGTCGGGATTGATGACCGTGCGTCTTGTGCAGTGGCACCGTTGTGCATGTGACTGCAATGCATGGGCATCCTATGCGTTGCTGGTGTGGGCAGCACTGCGTCATGGAAAGTGTGTGCTCTGGCCGTTGTGTGTGGCGGGTACGCAATGATGATGCCACACATTGAGTGCACCCATCGGGAGGGGTGGGGGATGGACGCAGGGGCCTGTGTCCAGCTAGGATGGATGTATGGCACATGGCATCATATGCTATGTTGTAATGCTGGGGGGCAGGTCGGTGCCTTGCAATTAGGGGGTCTGATGGGGGTGTTGTTTGCCCTGCTGGGGGTGTTGCTATGGGGGTGGCCACTGTACCGCACAGTATGTGGTGTGCCAGCAATGGTGTAGTGGTGTATGCTATGACAGTTGTGTGGCAGGGGCTGTGACATTGTGTCACAGGGTGTGTGTGGCATGTGCTGTGTTCAGGTTATGTACACCTCATGCATGTGCTATATATGTCATGTGAGCAGTGCTTGTGTGCTTTCACTGCCCTTGTGTGTTGTAGGGATTTACCTTTAGGTGTGCTGAGGTCCATGTGTCCAGTCTCCTGACCGGTGCATGTGGATGGGAGGCACCCCATTGACAGCTGCCCGCAAGAGTGGGCACAGTCTGCTGCTTTTCCATGGCATCATTGGTTGCAGTGCTGTGGCTGTCGTGGTGGACATTCATGTGCTTCTGTGTGGTGGCTGTGTCATGCCCCTGTGACTCCATGCTCTGTGTACCTGTGGTGTGCATGTGGGCCATGCAGGGGCCTTGGGGCCCTTCCATCTGAGTGCTCTCCACGTCCCAGAGTTGGTGTCCTTTTCCCAGTTAGGGGACACCGTGCCAGGAGACACCTAGGTGTGGGTGTGCCATGTGGCTAGGGGTGTGAGCTGACCATCCATGTGGCACGTCCCATCCAACCAGGTGGTCCATAAGCCTCTCATTGAGGTCGGCCAGTCGGTTGATCCCATGCTGCATGGCCCGCACCTCACTATCAGGGCCACCAGTGCCTCTGTGTTGCATTGCTGCACCTCCAATCTGTTCTGCTCCAGCTGCCACAGCTCCCTAGACTGTGCTGCCATGAAGTAATGGGTGCACGCTGTAGGTGGGCAGCCCATAGCCTGTGTCACTGGGCCTTCATCACCACTGTCTACAGGGCATGTCGGTGTCCTTCCTCCCCTTTCAGTGGCATCTTGGCATGCCTGTTCTGTGCCAGTGGCTGTGGTTCTGCCTACTGCCCTGTCCTCGGTGGTCCATGCCTGTTGTCCTGGGGCATGCTGGCACACCTGGCTGCTGTGACCTCCGTCCATCACCTCGAATGGCTCCTGTGTCCCCTCGGCTTAGCCACCTGTGTGCTTTCCAGGTCTGTCTCTGACTCCTGCTATGTCTCTAGCTCCAGCTCGGTACCTGTGAGGGACATGGGGTTGTTTGGCTGGCTGTGAGGGGGCCCTTGCAGTTGCCTGTTGCTGGGGCGCAGTTGCACTGGTGACCTACCTGTGCCTTCCTCCTCCAGCCTGGCATCATTGTGTCCCACATGATGTGCCATTGTGTCCTTGCTGTAGGATATTGCCCCTTTGGTCATGCCTCCATCAGTGCCTGTGTCTGTGGGGTGAAATACACAGCTGTTAATCCATGCATGGAATGACTTCCCTAGGGTACCCATGCCCTGCCAATGCATGCATACCTTCCAGGGTATATACGCCTTCAACCTCCCCATGGACACTGATGTCTGTGAGGGTGTCCGCCACCATCCTGTCCAGTGGTGTCAGTGATGTGTCACTAATGGGTGGCCCACCTCCTGTACCCTGGCGTGCCTGTGTGCCCTTGGCAAGTTTCTTTTTTACCGCTGCATGCAGGTCCCACCACTTGTGCTTTATGGCCGACGGTGTCTGGTCTTCAGGACCAGCAGCATTCACACCAGCCTGGATGTTCAGCCACAGTCATGCCTTTACCTCTGGGGCTGTGGACAGGGATTGTGCCCTGTACAGCTTGGCATAGTGTGTCCGTATGTCGCTGACCATGGACTCCGCCTTCCACCGGTGAAATTTAGTGCACGGGGCCATGCACCACCTTGAGTAAGAACATGTTCATGCCACTGTTCGCCTGCATGGGCTGTCCTGTCAGGCTGTGCCAGTGGTGGTGTGTGCCCCTCTGCGCTTCTGTCACTATCCACCATGATCTCCACATTCCACCCCTACACGCTATTTACTTCTGCAATGCTGTGCAGGGCGTTGCACAGGCCCTTATGTGGTGGGGTCAAGGGGAGGGTCTGTGTACCCTTGGTCCACCTGTGTGTGCTGCACAGCTCATTACGTGTCCCCTGTCATCCCACCTCCTGGGTCCACATGTCCTGTGTGGCCATTCATGCATACCACATACCGTGGATGCCTTGCATGACATATAGCTGCGTGCAGCATTTCCGACAGTTTGCCATGCAGTTTCTGCACTTTCGTGCATAGGGCCCAGTGATTGAAAGTAAAGAGAGGTCATTCCAGTCAGTACTACTTGATGAATTAAGGAAGAATCAGTAGTGCTAGTAAAGAATAAAAACCAAGAAGAATCCCACTGGTTTGGTGTGGCTGGTAGAAACCAAGACAGCATAGTAAGGGAGCCAGTGTTGATGGTAAACAAGATGTGTACTGTAGCCAGCCCAGTGGCACTGAGGGTTGAGGCGCTGGATGCCACACCTCGTGCCACTTCGGTCGGGTTCAGGAACAAACTCTGACCACCGGGGGCTGGCAGGGGAGGGAAGGGATTGAGCATCCAGAGGATTGCTCTCTCTTTCCGGGGAGGGATCCAAGAGTAAGCGCCACTCCTGGGTGGCTCTGACTCTGAGGGCAGCGCACGGAACTTGCGGCTCCAGAAGATGTGGGGGCGGAGCTGCGGTGGATGTCAGCATGTAAGTGTAACTGACATCATTGCATGCCCAGGCTCCAGGGGCAACCAGCAAGAGACCCCTCCTTCGTCTAGGGAGGCAACGAGGGATCCAGTGGACTGCACGCACATCCCCAGCACCGGGCCACTTCCTCAACAGCTAGCCGAGCCCCTCACTGGATGGACCCTCTAATCTCAGAAAGGCTGATAGGTAGGAGAATGCAGGCCCTCTCCCGGGGTGTGATCAGGTGGGCTGGAAAGTCTGGTTGAGGGGCGCTGGAGGGGAGGAGGCTTCAGGCAGGGGAGTAGAGGTGTCAGGCCAAGAGATCACCACTGAGAGATGCCCTGACCATGGGGAGCATAAAGAAAGTCTACAAAAAAAAAAGATGGGTACTGTACAGCCAGCATTAACTAGTAGAAGAGAAGGTGGTTGTGAATAGGATGGGTAAAACACGTTGTGTCAGAATAAATGGATGTTATGTTCAGCCTAAATAATGGACTTACCAACAGCCATAATCAAGACAGTAACATAAAGAAAAACAATCATTTGTCAACGCCGACTATTCACCTGTTGTACTGGGTCTTGCTTGTACACATATTTACTATAGATTTACCCAAGATAAACCAGATGAGATGTAAAATGTTATACTGCATTTAGGTGAGATGCGATATCTCGTTTTAGTGTGGTCCTGATTTTATAATGCAGATTTCTAGGACAGATCATTTTAGATGCAACATTTCCTCTTGAGTGGGGTTCTGCTGTAGGGTCCTGTTTTTACACAGTTTTGCAATATATTCACCCAGGACAACCCAGCCGAGATGCAATATCTCATTTTCAATGAGGTCCTGCTTTGACACATCTTTGTACTATAGTTACCTACGATAGCACAGTTCAGAAACTATCTTGTTTTCAGTTGGACCCTGCTTTTTCCAGTTTTTACTTCACATTTACCCATGATAGCACAGCTGAGATGCAATATCTAATTTTCATTGGGGCCCTGCTTTTACCCGTTTTTATAATGCATTCATGCAGGATAGCCCAGTTGAAAGGGACACCGTCATCCCTCTTTGCATCATATTATTTCTAGGTGAAAACCCACGTTTTATGATTGCTTACCTTCTCTAGAAATTCACTTATGTTGCTGGTTGTTTAATCGGCCTCCTTGCTTATTAGAACTGAAATGCATGGGAATGTATGGTTATACACAGCCTTGTTTTGCTCCAAATTTTTTACCTAAGGTTACTGCACACTTCCTAAACATTAGAAGCACCCCTAAACTGTGCAGTCACTCATGATACAATAGTCTCATCTACTCCCACTGCATAAGGAGTAACTAGATAGTGTTGGGGGTGTTCCTGAGTCCAGGAAAGATGCAGTTGTAGTTGGTCAAGAAATGTAAACAAGCATGTTTTGGTGTGGTAACACCAGAATGGTTGACGCTCAGTTTTTTTACTTTTTAAAAGGAAAAGGAGTCTGAATCAAATAACCAGCTACATCAACAATCTCTACAGAATGAATAAAATGTGTTTTTTAAACTAGGGACACTTTGAGGCCAAATGGGGTTGACAGTGTCCCTTGAAAGGCAAAGTACATTTTCGGTGTGGTCCAGCTAATAAAATGTATTTTTCCCAGGACGGAGCAACATAGATACACAGTTCAGCAGGAGCTCTGCTGTACTGGGATCCTATTTTTACACATTTTTAAATGAGATGCACTATCTCATTTTTGCTTTTACACACACTTTTACATTGTAGTTACCTAGGATAGGCCAGCTGAGAGGCACTAGATAATTTTCAGTGGGCTCCCACATCTTGACCTCAAATTTCCAACAGCCTTTTTATGACCTCACATTATGATGGAGACAGGTGGAATTTTTTAAAATTCCATCCGAAAGGTGATTTCAAAATATGGCTACGAAACACATCTCAGAAGGGATTTAAAAAATGACACCTGCATGTTTAGGAGAGGAGGTAACACAAAGGGTATGTTGAACATTAAGGGCCAAAATCTGAAAAAATAAAGTTATGAGTAAACATTTCTTCATAACTTAGTTGTTTTTTCACAGTTTGACCCCAGATTTTCAACATAATCTTCTCATGACCCCTCCTTTTAACATGACAGGTGTCATTTACAAAATACTGGCCAAAATGTCATTTTATGCCACAAGTGTGAAAACACATTTTGGCCAGGATTTGAAAAATTACACCTGTCACATTCATGAGATTGTGTAAAACAATGGCTATGTTGAAGGTTTTGGGTCAAAATATTGAAAATTACTAAAGTTATGAGCAAGCACTGAAAAATGTCAATGTACCTTCAGAACTTTGTTGTTTTTAAATATTTTGACCCCACATAATCTTCTTATGACCCTACCTCATGAACCTGGCATTTGAAACGTTTCAAATCCTGCCTGAAAGGTGATTTACAGTAGTGGAATGACTGTGATATCACTCTTCATGCTGTATTTGAAGGATTTCACTGCCCTCATTCATGAGATGGGGTCCCAAAAAGGTCATGTTGAAAATTTTGGGGGACAAGTATAAAAAAAAAAATTACTGAGTTATGAGTCCAAGTTCAAAATGCATTGAAATACATTGAACTATATACCTGATTTCCTTAGTTCCCATTATGGCATTGAAGTCGGAAGACATGTATGTGGTCCGGAGATAATTACACTGCAGGCTCCCCGGTAGGTAAATAAGGGGTAGGGGAGTGTGGGATGCTGGGTGCTGAGTGTGTGTGTGTGTGGGGGGGTCAGGTTGGGGGAGGGTAATGGCAGCAGTCATGAATGGACCATTTTCTTTTTTACAGGGTGTATAAAAATAAAAAAAGGCAAAAGGGATGGTTTTCTTTATCTCAGGTACCAACACTGGGGATTGAGCACTCCTGTGTCCGTTTAACCTCTGTGTGCATGGTAAGTGATGGGGTGGTGGGAGGGATGCTTGACAGAGGGTGGAAGGGACTGTTTTTATGTTAGGGAGGATCACAGCAGACTGTTATGTGTGGCAGCACCAGGGGTGGGCTCCTAAGTGTTGCACAGTGAAAATAGGTGGAGTGGAGGGTACTAGTCGGCACTGGGGCCTGGACACCCTGGCATCAGAAAATTAAGAAGGAAGGGGGAAGCAATGGGAAGTGGGAGGGATACTTGACAGAGGGTGGGAGGGATTGTTGTTATGTTGGGGGGAGGACCACAGCAGGCTGATCATGACGTTGATCGGCTTTGCTTGCTTGGCTGCATTTTGCACATCAAAGGAAAGAGCTGCCCTATGATTTGGGTGGCTCTATGTAGTTTCTGCCCAGCAAGCCCAGAAGAATGTCATGATCAGCCTGGCTGATGATTGGTCTGACACTGTTGAGCCCCCTGCTGACTGCCCTGCATTGGACTGACAGTGGCACACTTTTCAAAATCCACCATCATGACAACATGTCCACTTTGTATGAGTGCAACCGTGAATATAAAAATAGGATTACAAAAGGAAGTACCCCACACTCACACAGAAACAGATTTACCAGTGAGGCTAAAGGAGAAACCCCTAGGTGTTAAGTACACACACTGCTGTACACATGGCATAACCACTATCGCTAGACATCACCCAGAATGTGAATTGCACTCTGTGCTTTACACACACACACAGGCACACAGCACACACACACACACACACACACACAAGCACGCATGCACACACGCACGCACACACACACTCCCAGATAAATCATATTTATCATAAAGCATTGGACTATGAAGGGATTTTTTTGCATCAATGCAACAAATTGTTTTTGTATCTAAACTTGCTTTTGGTGTCCTTCAAGAGAAAATGAAAAAGAGCAGAGAGCAGAGATCAGTGCTGTTTACAATGAGCATATTCACTGATTGTAATTTGAGCTGGCATGAGTATGCTGCATGTGGGAATGGAAATCTTCCCCAGGTGGAGTGATTTCCAGTAGTAGAGGGATCATACTCCAACTCCCAAACAGTGCTTCAGTGACAGTCTGAAGTGCCCATTTTTTCCAAGCGATAGCAAGACGGCTAGCAGAACTCCGCCCTGCAGCTGCAAAAATTGTTTATTATACACCATCTCAGCAACCCCTTCATGGTGCTAATGGTCAGTATGAGCTTTGATTTGTCATCCACCTCAATTTGCAGATATGCATTTGCCAAATCAATATTTTGTAAACTGCTGGCCTCCTGTAAATGATGCTAGCAAATCCTCAGTTTTGGCCAGGGGATAAGTCTCAATTTTAAGGACTGAATTCAATGTTATAGTATCTTAAAATCTCCAGAGGTGCACAGAACCATCCCTTTTTATAACAGGTACAACTTGGATTGCCCACCCATAGTTTAATTAACTAGTCAGTTTCCTCGTACACATTTGGTTGCAATGCATATGACATAATGTTTGCTTTAATTCCCTTTAACAGTCCAAACTCCTCAGTAAACAGCATTTTATGCTTCCTCAAAATGTTCTCAGGCTATGTTGTAGTGCAAGATCATGCACATAGGGAGGAGAAACCCTGAAGCCACCTATAGGCTAGGACAGGAGTTGCTTGCAGTCACAAGGGAAGAAAGAGACTGATGACCTGAAATCATCCAAGCAGACCACTAAAGCAGTAGGTAAGGCTAGGGGGATGTTGAGGTGTATTAGTAGGGGTATCACTAGTCATAAGAGGAGGTAATAATCCCTCTTTACAAGACACTGGTTAGGCCCCACCTGGAATACTGTGTGCAGTACTGGATGCCACACCTTCATAATGACATTAACCAAATTGAGGCAGTCCAGAGAAAGGCAACCAAAATGATGCAGGGACTGCATCAAAAAACATATGAGGAAGATTAATGGAGCTCAATATGTATACTCTAGACTAGAGCAAAGGAGGGAGAGAGGTGATATGATCGAAACATTCAAACACCTTAAGGGCATTAACATGGTGAAAGAGTCTAACATGTTTCAATATAAGAAAAATAGCAGGACAAGAAGACACAGCATGAGATTATAGGGAGGCCGATTGAGGGGTAACATGAGGAAGTTCTTTTCACAGAAAGGGTGGTGGATGTATGGAACGGCCTACCTCAGGAAGTGGTGGATATGAATACAGTGCAGGGCTTCAAACAGGCATGGAATAGGCATGAGTGAGCAAACAGATGAGTATGAATAGATAAGCCATTGACAGATGGGCCTTACAGTCCTTATCTGCTGTCAACTTCTATGTTTCTATGTATCCTTAGGATCTTGCAGCCTACTCACACCATGCACCTTTGACCACTTGATGTAAACTGCTGCCCAGTATAACTGCATGTGCCATAGCCACTCACAACCCAGCAGGGGTGGACCCTCATTTTTCTCAACATACAGGTTCAGCTCTTTTATATTTCATTTATAATCAAAACAGGTCTTTGTAACCCCAAGCAGGTTGAACTGTTACCCTGGTTATGTTACCAAAACAGGCCTGGAGTCAGGTAGCTTATATCCACCCTCCAAATACTAACTGGAGACTTTTTGTGACATTATAGAAACCTCTTCCCATTCCATCTTAACAAGTATGCCGTGGCTGTAGACCGAAACCTAGACTGGCAGTGCCATTCTTCAGCCTGTGGCCTCCAGGCTTACGCATCAGACTTGATCACCTTCAGGCTAATGCTCAATGGCCTTGACATTTTTTTTTCTTTTCTTGTTGTCTTTTGTTTCCCTTTTTATTATCTCCCCTTTTAATCCATTCATCTCTTTTCTTCCCTTGTCTGGCTCTCCCCATTCACCTTTCTATCTCAGGGAAGGATACATACTACAGTATATATGGGACCCTTGCAGGCTCAAGAATGTCAGATTTGCAAGCAAAAACGGCAGTCTCGCTCATGTTGATTATCTTGCCTGCATTGAAAACAGAGTTCTGGAGCATTCAGCATGTGTACCATTTTGAAACCGTGGCAGTTAGCTGTTGTTTATGTTAAAACTACAGTTGCTACAGCACATTTCAATGTGAGGTCCTTTTCATATAGCACACTCTGTTTTGAAATATGTCAGTGCATAATCCACACACAAAACTGTCTATAATTGAATCATTTAAGTTTGCACCAAAATCACAGAACTCAGCAGTATAATTCAGCCACATATAGCACTGACTAATACAATCAGTCAGTCTCTTGTCCTGCTTCTGGAATATCAGTTGCTCTTTTATTATGAGCTGTTTTGTAGAGAGAGAGAGGATCTCGAAGAATCACTACAATATTTAAATGACTTTTCCTTATAGGATGGATTATGGCTAGCTAGGCTTTGCAGCAACTTGTATGCACAGCTACCCATTGAGCTTAACAACACAAGTTCATGCTTAGCTGCAAGAATATTGTTTGCAACAAAAACAAGCATTTGTCAATGCCGAATGTTTGCTTGCTGGCATTGGCAGAGGTAGTGTAGAAGTTACAGAGCTGCGTAATAGGAATGGCAGTGAAATATTGAACTGAAGCCAACCCCACCACCACCCTGCAGAGAGTGACAGGCATTGAGGTGTGCGTTTGGGTCATCAGGCATAACAGCCGCCATTTCACCACACCCACCCTGCAGACACTGACAAGTGTCACGGTGTTCCTTAGGGTCTTTGGCCCTTATCCGCACCCATTTCATTAGGAAATACGGTGAGATGGGTGCGATATGGAAAGAATGGGGTAAACTTTGGGGCCGAAGGGTCAAGGCATACCTCGATGCCTCTCACTGGCTGCAGGGTGTGGAATGGTATGAGCATTACAGGCAAGAATCCCAAGTCACACCCTGATGCCTGTCATTCTCTACAGGGTTGGGCGTTATGGTTGGAAACCCTAATACCTCAGGCATTTGTTGGTATTTTCATCCAAATTTTCAACATGTTTTTTGTGACCCCACCTCATGAACAGGGGAATATCAGTTTGTTGGCCAAAAGCTGCTTATACTGCGACTACAGCATTTAGCACCACAGGTGCAAAAACATTCGAACAGGATGTAAAAAATGACAGCTGTACTGTTCATGGGAGGTGTAAAAATGGCAATGTTGCAAATCTGCAGTAAAATATTTAAAAATGGTGAAGTCATGGCGTACTGAAACTGTGCAACCACACCTGTAATATAATTAGGTTGGGATTTTTAGCAGATTGTCAACTCAGGCATTTGGTGCCTCCGATCATGAACAGTGTCACTGTGATTTTCTTTATTGTGCCGAACAATGATTTCCCACAGCGACCACGCATCTCTGCGCTGAAAGTGTGAAAACACACTTCAGCCATGTTGTGAAAAATGACAGCTGTACTGTTCATAAGGAAGTGTGGAAAAATGCCACTGGTGAAAATCTGGACTGAAAATATTACAAAGTCATGAACTTACGAGGGTGCGTGAAAACTGCGCAATGCTCACTCGTAACACAGTTATTTTATGGACTTTTGTCACCAAATTTTCAACATAGCCATTTTAAGACCTCTGCTCATGAACAGTGTAACTGTGATTTTCTTAATCTGTCCTAAACATTGCTTTCACACACCAACAGCACCATTGCGTGCTACATGTGCGAAAACACATTTTGGGCCACATATGAAAAATGGCAGCTGTACTGTTCATAAGGAAGTGTAATAAAATGGCAATGTTGAAAATCTGGAGTGAAAATATTAAATTCGCAAACTTACGAGCATGCATAGGAACTGCGCAACACACGCTCATAAAACAGTCATTTTTAGGAATTTTTTCACCAAATTTTCAACATAGCCATTTTAAGACCTCTGCTCATGAACAGTGTCACTGTGATTTTCTTAATGTGTACCATACATTGATTTTGCACATCGACTGCGCCATTGTGCGCTACATGGGCGGAAACACATTTTGGGCAAGATGTGAAAAATGACAGCTCTACTGCTCATAAGAAGGTGTGGTAAAATGGTAATGTTGAAAATCTGGAGTGAAAATATTGAAAATTCACGAACTTCTGACGTCGTAGGAACACACAATGCACTCTCGAAAAGTCATTTTGGAATTTTTTCACCAAAGTTTCAACATAGCCATTTTAAGACCTCTGCTCATGAACAGTGCCACTGTAATTTTCTTAATTTGTCCTGTACATTGATTTGCATACCGACTCGCCATTGTCGCTACATGAGCGAAACACATTTTGGTGAGAAGTGAAAAATGACAGCTGTACTACTCATAAGAAGGTGTGGTAAAATGGCAATGTTAATCTGGAGTGAAAATAT
The DNA here is from genome assembly GCA_016271365.2 of Neoceratodus forsteri. Taxonomy (NCBI): domain Eukaryota; kingdom Metazoa; phylum Chordata; order Ceratodontiformes; family Ceratodontidae; genus Neoceratodus; species Neoceratodus forsteri. The sequence goes on along the minus strand of CM057453.1, from coordinate 454,812,401 downwards.
TGAAATTAGCGAACTTCACGAGCCTGAGTAGGAACTGCGCCGCGGCTCGTAAAACAGTAATTTTTGAATTTCCACAAATTTTCAACATTGGGTTTTGGGACCTTCTCATGAATGATGTCAATGTCATGGTGTTATTCAGGCCTGAAGGGTGATTTCGCGGTGACTGAGAAATCACCCGCCGGGCCCGAATACGCTCATGACGGTAATCATTCATGAAGAAGTCTTCATGTTAATTTGGTCAAAATCAAAAATGCCTGAGATATACAATAAAGTTGAAAAACCCCTATCTAGCCCATTATACAGCTTACCGGCATTTCCTCAGTTCGCGTCGACTTTGAAAGTGCAGAAGTGTTCCCGGTCCACGAAGATAGCCCCGCCGTCCGGTAAGTATGGGGTGAGGGTGTGTGGGAGGCAGGAGTGCGCAGTGGGTGGAGTGCGGGTTGTGGGGGGCTGGGGAGAAGCGCCGTGGGACCGTTTATTTTTCAGGTAAAAAGATGGCGTGGGATGTTTGCACGCTGGGTGAGCTTCCAGCGTGGCACAAGGATGGCTGGGGGCCGTGCGAGCTGACGGGGCTTGCACCCCGTCGACCATTTGATCAGTTGCCATGCTGGGGTGGGCTCCGCGTGTCACCCAGTACTCAGGGGTGAGGACAGTGGAGCCGACAGGGGATTGGGCACCCCATTGGCTATACGTGGGGGCAGCACGCAGTATGCATGCATTTGTGTGTGTGTGTGTGTGTGTGTGTGGGAGGCTGCGCGCGGGCAGGCGATATCTTATCACTGCTCACTGGCGTAGCTCCCCTTTCAACTGTATACCACTGCATTTGGAGCTTGTCATAGACAGCTCCAGCATGCATTGGCTTACAGGGGCCGAGCCTGCCAACACACTAACTGAATTGGAGGAGGAGGTGACACACCTCCGAAATCTCGGATGATGGCACTATGTTTCTTGCACATGCGTACAAGCAAACATAAAAATGGTCGACCCTGTCTATGTCATTTGCCATGGCTTCCTCATTTTCATTATATTCTCCAGTATGCTGCCTGTCTTCTACTTAGAGAAATTTCAGATCATAGAAGCCAGAGGAAAAAAATACAACTTCACTTGTCATCCTACTTTACTCTTAATTTTTGTGTTCTGATCGCCCTTGTTACCAGCTGATGTAGCATATAGGTAAGGTGCAAGTCTGTTAAAGAAAGAGACCCCACTAGTGCTGCAGTAACAGCAACCACCTTATACTTGGGGAGCCTCCTTGCTCTACTCAGTGTCGCTTCCTGATTCAGTTAACAGGGAACAGGCAACTGGAACCCATTTGGCTCCAACAACATCACATATACTACAAGGTCAGAGTTTTGTCCCCTGTGCTTTTTACTGCTTTTCTGCACTGCTCCTTTAACTGAGGGTTCTACTTGTCCTAGCTCGCAACTTTAACTGTTATTTGTTTGGTCTGTCTAGTACACCTTATTCAACCACTGAATCAGGGAATCAGACACTAAATGACAACAATACTCAAGTTGCTGCAAGATACAAAGCAGTAACAACAAGGTTCAGGAGAGCTCAACGTGTATTCCACTGCACACGAAGATAAAGAATAAGTGGTGGCATTTTGAAATCCTCATCTTATAACAAGCAATATGCGATACACAATTGTAAAAATCGTGGTGACCAGTAAACGAACAGTATTGTGCAGCAGTCAGCTAACAGAAGCTTTTCCTTCAAGTTTCACCCTCACCACACTTTTACCTAGTTTATATCTAAAGCTCTTCCTCATAAAAAGTTCATAATTTAATGGACATAATATTAGGAAAAAATAAGTCCAAATGTCGATTTCAAACTCAAATGGGAAACTTGCTCATGGGAAGCATATAATTCCACAAGAAATTATGGCAATTATGTGCAGTAATTCAGGAGTCCGTGGTGACATTGTGACAGGATGAGCACAGGCAGTACAATTGTTTGTCACAGACCATTTGAGTGTGGAAAACAGTGCGGTCTAGTGGTTAGAAAACTGAAATATGAAACAGGAAATCACAGGTTTGAATCTTGCCAGATACACTGGCTCACTATAATCCTGAACAAGCCTCTTGACTTCTCTTGGATTCACTCCATTCCAGCTGTCAAAAAAAAGAAGACCCACCAGTGATAAAAATATTCCCACCATCTCGTACTTATTCCCAAAGTTGCCTAATCCTAACCTGCACATACTACATGAAACTGAATACAGTTGTATGCAGCTGATTTTCTCTTTTTATTATGTCTGATCAAAAGGAGCAGCCAGACAGGGATGCTTCCTGTGAATTATTGCTAACCTTGGTCTTGATCCAGCCAGGCTTACAAATACATGGTTGATATAACAACCATCAACACACACTCATGCAGTACAAGACTTGGTCTAATTGGATGAAATTATCTCCTGCCTATTTCCTCAAGAGGATTTACGTTATATAAAAGTAGCCTGCTGAGACTAAGCAGGTCATGATCTCATATCTAGAGCTGCCAAAGAAAGTTCAGTAAAGAATAAGTCCTTTGCAAACTTTAGTCTTTTACCAAGTTTAGTTCCAGATTACAAATCCCAAAAAACAAGCATAACACTGCCTGAGAGGGATGAGAATCCTAGGATGACTGCACCACCTGCCTGACTAAGTCAGAGCCCTTGGATATGGGCACAAGACAGGGAGGACCCCGAGCCTGTGCCCATTTTGCCCCATGGCACCTTCTGGTCTCCACTGCCTCTATCCGACCACTCCTTTCCAATCCCCCCCAAGACCTCCATGGTCCTCCTCCTCCCCTCCGCCTCCTCACTATGCCCAACACCCAGCGTCTACCAGATGCATCAAGCGGAAGTGGAGGGCAGTCGAAAGGGCAAAGATTCCTAAGTCTCAAGGGGGAGTACTGCCTGACTGTACTAATTTCCCCCCAGCACATATCTTACAGTTTAAAACACATCACTCCTTTCACTCAACCCTACACTCACTCAGTCACCCAGTTTCCAACTAAAATCCACCTTCCCTTCCGTCCTTCACTTACACATTCACCCCTTAACTCATCCATCTTAACACACACACACACACAACCACCTCTTTGACTAAAAAGCTTTTCCCACCCCAGTACCCAACACAACTAATAGCAGAGATAATCTGTTACAAGCATTTGTCAATGCCGAATGTTGATTGCGTTGGTCTGTTGAGCTCGCTCACTGCCCCTCTGTGACTTGCTGAGTCTGTTTCTCTCAGTGCTGCAGGCTGCTCTTTTGTACTGGGCTCCTGCCTCTGTTGGTGGCTTTTTTGGCCTACAAAGAAATCTGCAGCAGTTCCAACACCGGTCTGTTGAGCCTGCTGACTCCCCCTCTCTCACTCACTCATTCCATTTCTGCCTGCGCTGCAGGCTGGCCTTTTGTAGTGGGCTCCTGCCTGCATTGCCGCCTTTTTCTGCCAACAAAGAAATCTGCAGCAGTCACGATAGAGCTTCATTGAGCTCGCTCACTCCCCCTCTCTCACTGGCTCATTGTGTTTCTCCCGGTGCTGCAGGCTGCCCTTTCATACTGGGCTCCTGCCTGCGTTGGCACCTTTTTCTGCACACAAAGAAATCCACAGCTGTCCCAACAGAGCTCCGTTGAGGTCACTCACTCCCCTGTATCACTCACTCATTCTGTTTCTCTTGGTGCTGCAGGCTGCCCTTTTGTACTGGCTCCTGCCTCTGTTGGCACCCTTTTCTGCCCAAAAAGAAATCTGCAGCAGTCCCAACACAACTCCGTTGAGCTCGCTCACTCCACTTCTCTCACCTGCTCATTCCGTTTCTGCTGGGACTGCAGGCTGCCATTTTCTACTGGACTCCTGCCTGTATTGCATCCTTCCTCTGGCCACAAAGACATTTGCAGCAGTCACACTAGAGCTCCACTGAGCTCGCTCACTCCCCCTCTCTCACTCGCTCATTCAGGTTTTCCCGCCACTGCAGGCTGCCTTTTTGTACTGGGCCCCTGCGTGCATTGCTGCCTTTTTCTGCCCACAAACAAATCTGCAGCAGTCCCAACAGAGCTCCGTTGAGCTCACTCACTCCCCCTCCCTCACCTACTCGGTCTGTGTCTCCCGCTGCTGCAGGCTGGCCTTTTGTACTGGGCTCCTGCCTGCATTGGCAGCTTTTTCTGGCCAGAAAGGAATCTGAAGCAGTCCTGACACAGCTCCATTGAGCTCGCTCACTCCCCACTCTGTCACTCACTCATTCTGTTTCTGCCGGCGCTGCAAGCTAGCCTTTTGTACTGGGCTCCTGCCTGCGTTGCCGCATTTTCTGCCCACAAAGAAATCCGCAGCAGTCACAACAGAGCTCCATTGAGCTTGATCAGTACCACTCTGTCATGCGCTCATTCTGTTTGTCCTGGCGCTGCAAGCTGCCCTTTTGTACAGGACTCCTGCCTGCATTGACGCCTTTTTCTGCCCACAAAGAAATCCGCAGCAGTCCTGACAGTGCTCCGGTGAGTTCGCTCATTCCCCTTCCCTCACTCACTCTCGCGTTCTGTGTCTCCCAGTGCTGCAGGTTGCCCTTTTGTACTGGGCTCTTGCATTGGGGCCTTTTCCTGCTCACAAAGAAATCTGCAGCAGTCCCGGCAGAGCTCAGTTGAGCTCAGTCACTCCCTTCTCTCACTCGTTCGATCTTAATCTGTCCCAAACACTGATTTCCCACAGCAACTGTGCTATTCTCCGGCAGGAGTGCAAAAACATATTTAAGCCAGTATGTGAAAAATGACAGCTGTACTGTTCATAAAGAGGTGTTGAAAATGCCACTGTTGAAAATGTGGTGTGAAAATATTACAAATTTGCAAAGTTACAAGGGTGCGTGGAAACAGTTCAATGCACGCTTGTAACACAGTCATGTTATGGAGTTTCATCATCAAATTTTCAACATAGTGATTTTAGGACCTCTGCTCATGAACAGTGCCACTGTAATTTTCCTAATCTGTCCCGAGCACTGATTTCCCACAGCGACCACGTTATTTTGTGCCGCAACTGTGAAAACAAATTTCAGTCAGGATGTGTAAAATGACAGCTGCACTGCTCATAAGGAGGTGTGAAAAAATGCCACTGTTGAAAACCTGGCATGACAATATAACAAAATCTCCGAAGTTACAAGGGTGCGTAGAAAGCGCACAACGCACTCTTGCAACATAGTCATTTCATGGGCTATCATCACCAAATTTTCAGCATAGGCATTTTTGGACCTCTGCTCATGAACAATATCACTGTCATTTTCTTAATCTGTCCCGGACAGTGATTTCCCATAACGACCTCTCTATTCTGCCTCAGAATTGTGAAAACACATTTCAGACAGGATGGGAAAAATGACAGCTGTACAGTTCATAAGTAGGTGTGGGAAAATGGCAATGTTGAAAATATGGAGTGAAAATATTATAAATTTGTGAAGTTACGAGCGTGCGTGCAAACTGCGTAATGCACGCTCGTAGCACAGTCATTTTATAGAGTATCACTACCCAATTTTCAACACAGGCATTTTAGGACCTCTACTCATGAACAGTGTCACTGTCATTTTCTGAATCTGTCCTGAACACTGATTTCCCGCAGTGACCACACTATTCTGTACTGGAAGTGCGAAAACACATTTCCACCAGGATGTGAACAATGACAGCTATACTGTTCACAAGGAGGTGTGAAAAAATGCCAATGTTGAAAATCTGGTGTGAAAATATTGCAAATTCGCGAAGTTACGAGTGTACGTAGCAACTGTGCAATGCATGCTCGTAAAACAGTCATTTTTTGGATTTTTTCCACCAAATTTCCAACATAGACTTTTTGAGAGCCCACTTCATGAACTCTGGCACTGTCATTTTGTTAGTCAGCCCCGGAAGGTGATTCCACGCAGTGACCGCGAAATCACCTTTTGGGTCCGATTAACACCATGACAGTTCAAGAATTCATGAGGAGGGGCCCCAAAAACCCCATGTTGAAAATTTGGTTCCAAAATTCCAAAAAATTACTGAGATATGCATTAAAATTGGAAAAACCCTATTCATTCCATTATACAGCTTACCGGCATTTCCTCAGTTCACAGTCGGCTTTGAAGAGTGCAGACGTGTTCCCTGTCCACCAAAGATCGTTGTGCCAAACTCCGTAGGTAAGTATGGGGTGAGGGTGGTGTGTGGGGAGGCAGAGTGCGTAGTGGGTGGGTGCAGATTGCGGGTGGGGGCAGGGAGATCACCGAGGGAAAGTTTCCTTTTTTACAGGTTAAAAAAACAAAATGACATTGCAGGACCATTTTTGACTTTACAGGGGCATGTGGCATGCTGGGGTGGGCTCCCAGCGTGTCACCGGACTCTTTCCTTTGGGGGGCAGCTGTAGATGGGGGATTGAGGCACCCCATTATCACAACAAAGGGGATCACCTTATGCTACAGCGGGATTGGGCACCCAGTTGGCAGACAATGAAAGTGGGGGTTGACACCATACCCGACGGGGTGGGCTCCCCATCAGCCAAAAAATCAACATTGGGCCACTGAAGCCAGCAGGGATTGGAACCTCGTCGACAAATAAATAATTGGAGGGTTATATTGTTTTGTGAACACGGCGGCAAGCTGCCACCGTGTTCATAAACAATATCAGGCTTTCTACATCCCGCCCTGCAATGACGGGTCTCTCCCTCATTGCAGTGGATGGCTTATGCTGCAATGACAAGGCGGCCCCTGATTGCAGTGGCTGTTATTTCACAAGTTGGTGGCACGCTGGCTGAACTAGTGTCAACAGCAGTGTGCCATGTCATTGGGGGATGCTGGAGAAGCCTTTGCAGGCTGTGGGAGCATTGGCCACAACAGTACCACGCCTCCACAACCTACTTCTGGAGAAAGCTGCCGCAATATGTTTCTTGCGCATGCGTGCAAGCAACATAAAAATGTATATTTGGTGACCTAACAATGGCCATGAGATAGAACTGTTATACATGCATTGCAAAGGATTTGCTAAAGTACTACAGAATATGCCAGCACACACACTGCTCCATCCATAGCAATGGGCTATAAAGCCTCAGAAGGGACCTCACATGAACTTTACTGGACCATTTCTAAATCACCTGTTTCTGATTATTGTGGATGCCTGTTCAAAATGGTCTAAGGGGATTCCTATCTAGCAGGTTACCACCAGTAAAACTGTTGGTGCTTTACACAAGGTGTTTAGCCAACATGAAGTTCCTGGCAGAGTAGTCATGGATAATGGTCTGCAATTCATTTCTGCTGACTTCCAGCAATTTAAAAAAGGACTAATATTTGAGCATAGAACTGTAACAGGTGAGAGAACTAGAAGCAAAGTATCGTTGTGGAACAAACAGGACCAGTTTTGTAAACAACTGCTACTATAATGTGGGTGTGAATCACAGACATGCAGAACAGATTTAAAGTCCAGTACTCATGTAACCCCTCTGTTACCCGGGGTTACTAGGATCCCAGTAAGACCTAGTGGTAGGCAGGGAAGGCAGCTTGTGAAACTCTAGCTAAATGGATTTCACACTGTCTCACTCTGTTCTCAGCCTCAGCCGAGACTGAGGGATGACATCATTTTAGAACTGTCACAGCTACATAAGCCACACTGGAATGTTGCAGTTGGTGCAGCAGAGTGTGTGCAGGATCTCAGAGCTTTAAGCTCTGTTTAAGAGCTACTTTTAAAGGTGTGTGTTTCCACCTGAAGAGGATCTCAGGAACTGGTAATTGAAGTGGTGGAGACAGCTTTCAATGGTTCAGAGCCCCATCCCTGAGGGGATGGGAGGAAGGTGTTTGCCTGTTTTCCAGGGGCAAACCTCCCTGGGTCCAGCTAAGGGAAAGAAGCTGCCTGTTCAAGTTGTGCTGAGGCACCAGAAGCTCTGAGAGGAAGATTCCTTGTGGAGGAAACGCCTGTGGTGCACTTGCAAACAAAGGGTGAGTTCGCTCTGACTGTTTTCACCTGAGCAGAAGGAAACTAAAGGGACTGATACTGTGGGGTCAGGAAAAGACAGCCAAGTACAGTTGGAAGATGTGGGGATTGGACTGCTTAACTTTGTGGGGGGTCTAGAGTAATGGACAAAGCCACGTATAAGTATGTTCAAGTCCAGCACAAATGGGAAACAATGCAAGTAGATGGAATGTGAAATACATTTAGCAAGAATCTACACAGCAAAGTGTTAAAGGATGAAGTGTTTCTGTCCAGAGAAATGGCCAGGTATGAATTGTGGGAGCAAGAGGTGGGAGACCCTCCCATCAGTAGTAACCAAATTCACCTCTACGGATTTGCTCTGAGACACCTTTTGCTTTCTCTCAGGTACTTGGCCAGTGCCTGAGAAAAGTACCCAGACGTGGGATTGAAAGGAAGATTCCCTGATGGAGCCGAGGTGCTCTTAGGTGGTTTAGGGAGCCACCAGAAAATGCTTTTATGAAATATGGAAGGTGTCCAAGTGACTGGCAAGGGAGCCTAGCCAGGGAAAACCCAGAACAGTGTACAAGTTCAGGCTGTGTAACCCAAAGCAGTGTACAAGTCCGGGCTGTGTGCCCAGTGTGTGGTAGAGCCTGATGGCTAAAGTGATGAGGATGTGTTCTGGTCTCCTTTAATCTGCATTACCAGGAGTGTAGCCCCGTTGGGGTCCATCTGTGCTTTGTTTGTTCTGTTTGGATGTGAATAAAAGCCACACTTTAGAACCCCACTTCTGGTACTGGACATTGCAGTTATTGCTTCCTGTGTTTGGAGTTACTTGGGTGCCCCTTTGCAGAGTAGCCAAACCTAGCCTTTGTGCCGAGTGACCTATTCCACCCCGAACCCAGCCCACCTGGTATTACTGTCAGATACAAACAGCAGACCGGGTAGGGGTTACACTCATATCACCGGCTGAAGCATCAGAACATTTTTTCAATTCAGCTCAATTCATCTTTATGTATAAAAAGCGCTATTCGCACTGATCATAGTGTTTGTACAATAAAACACAATAAATTGCTTACTTAAAAACATGAAAACTACTCAAACATCCTTTAGCAAAATCAGAAGTCAGGAAAGGCAAGATCAAACAGGTACATTTTTAGAGTGGTTTTAAAGCTCTCCACCGTCGGTCACTCTTGTATCCAATGAGGTAGAGTTCCAAAGGGTGGGGGCCACAAATACAAAAGCCCGGGCCCCAGATATCTTCAACCAAACCATGGGAACCTCTAGCAATCGCTTGTCAGCAGAGCGGAGTGGTCAAAGGAGGCAGTAGGGATGCAAAAGCTCTTGTAGGTAACTCGATCTCTGTCCATGTAGGGTTTTAAAGGTCAGCAAACTGACCTTAAGGTGATCCTCCACTAGACTGGCAGCCAGTGCAATCCATGCAGCACAGGCGTGACATGACTAGATCAAGACAGTCCCACCAGCAGCCTGGCTGTGGCATTCTGCACCAGCTGCAGGTGATGGATATCAACCCCAGGTAGCCCCAGGTACAGGGAGTTTTAGTAGTCAAGGTGGGAGATCACAAAGGCGTGGACCAAAGTAGGTAGGTCACCAGGCGGAACAAGGTGCTTAATCTAGGCAATATTCCTCTGATGGTAAAAAGAGGACTTGATGATGGCTGACACCTGAGAATGCAGTGTCAATCCATCATTAAAGATAACACCCATATTCCGCACTCATTCAGAGGTCAACAGCTGATTACCATAAAACCAAAGCCCAGAGGCAGAGTCAGCCACCAGCCCCTCTACCCAATGGCCTAGATCCACTACCAGAACCTCAATTTTATCCGGGTTGAACCTCAACCAGTTGGCATTCATCCAGTCTTATATCTCGGCGAGGCAGTTGTTAAACACTGAGACCACACTATCCTGCTCAGGCACAAAGGACAGGTAAAATTGTGTATCATCTGCATAGCAGTGAAACCCGAACCCATACTGCCTTACAATGTCTCCCAATGGCAGCATGCACACTGTAAACAACATGGGTGACAGCACAGAGCCCTACAGTACCTTACATGGCAGAGAGAATGAGTTGGAGGACTAAATCCCGGACACCACCCTCTGAGACCTGCCGGTGAGGAAAGAATGGAACCACCTAAGGACTGTACCACACAGGTCACAGATCAGCCACAGAGCTCTAGCAACACCACATGGTTCACAGTGTCAAATGCTGTAGAGAGATCAAGAAGAACCAAGATGGAATGGCTCTTCCAATCCCTCACTATCAGGAGATCATTGAGCACCCGAACAAGGGCAGTCTCCGTTCTATGCCTCTTCCAAAATCCTGACTGGAGAGGATCATAGATATCATGAATGGTAAGATGATTCTCCAGCTGCAGCGTGACCGCCTTCTCAGTAACCTTCCCCACAAAGGGGAGGTTAGAGAATGGCCTGTAGTTGGCAGAACAGTTCAGGTCGAGAGAAGATTTCTTAAGGAGGGGTATCACCACTGCCTCCTTCAGGGAGTCCAGAAACTCACCTGTCTTTAATGAACACCAGACAATCTCAACTAGGACCGGGCCGATGACTTCAACACACCCCACAATGAGGTGGGTTGGGCCCGGGTCCAAACCACAGCAGGTTGGCCACATACTCTGGACAATCTGCATGACATCTTCAATCTCCAACTGGTCAAACTTGGTCCAGTCAAACTGAGGAACTGTAACCTCCCAAAGACCACTGCCACCCCCATTGGAGCTAGCCAGTCAGATCTCAGACCACCCCAGCATGGCAAGCAGTCAAGCAGTCCTTTTGCCGACGGGGGTGCCCAATCCCCTGTCGGCTGAATGCCCCCCCAATGTCCTTGTGCCACGCTGGGAGCCCACCCCAGCGTGGCAAATGGTCCCACGACGTCTTTTTTTTTTTTTTTTTACCTGTAAGACAAAATGGTCCTGCGTGCGGCCTCCCGACCCCCTCCCACAACCCGCACCCACCCACCTGCGCACTCCAGCCTCCCCACACCCTCACCCCATACTTCACCTCCGGACGGCGCGACGATCTTCGGTGGACCGGGAACACGTCTGCACTCTTCAAAGCCAACCGCGAACTGAGGAAACGCCGGTAAGCTATATAATGGGCTAGATGGGGGTTTCAACTTTGTTGCATATCTCAGGCATTTTTGGGAATTTTTGCGCCAAATTTTCAACATGGGGTTTTTGGGACCCCTTTTCATGAATGATGTCACTGTCATGGCGTTATTCGGGCCCGAAGGGTGATTTCGTCGCAGTGACTGCATGCTGAAATCACCCTTCAGCCTGAATACCACCATGACAGTGACATCATTCATGATGAAGGGGTCCCAAAACCCCATGTTGAAAATTTGGTGACAAAATTCCAAAAATGACTGTTTTACGAGTACGCTATGAGTTCCTACGCAGGCCTCGTAAGTTCGCTGAAATTTCAATATTTTCACTCCAGATTTTCAACATTGCCATTTACCACACCTTCTTATGAGCAGTACAGCTGTCATTTTTCACATCTCACCCAAAATGTGTTTCCACCATGTAGCGCAGAATGGCGCAGTCGGTGTGCGAAATCAATGTACGGGACAAATTAAGAAAATCACAGTGACACTGTTCATGAGCAGAGGTCTTAAAATGGCTATGTTGAAAATTTGGTGAAAAAATTACTAAAAATGACGTAGCCGCTGCTGTGCAGTTCCTACGCACGCTCGTAGGTTTGCGAATATTCAATATTTCCACTCCAGATTTTCAACATTGCCATTTTACCACACCTCCTCATGAGCAGTACAGCTGTCATTTTTCACATCCTGCCCAAAACATGTTTCCGACCATGTAGCGCACAATGGCGCAGTCGGTGTGCAAACTCAATGTATGGGACACATTAACAAAATCACAGTGACACTGTTCGTGAGCAGAGGTCTTAAAATGGCTATGTTGAAAATTTGGTGAAAAAATTCCTAAAAATGACTGTTTTACGAGCGTGCATTACGCAGTTCCTACGCACGCTCGTAAGTTCGCAAATTTTCAATATTTGCACTCCAATGACTTCCAAATACCTAAACAGCACATAGAAGCAAGCAACATTCGGCATTGACAAATGCTTGTTTCAGATGACACAGACAATTTACAACAATTTGATATTTCGGCACTTTTTGGTGGCTGGGAAGTAAAACACTAAATGCAGCAGCACAAGCACAACAGTGTACCTGTCCTTGAATCTTTAACAAATCTTCAAAAAGCCAACAGTCAAAAAACAATACTTTATTTTGATGGGGGGTGGGGAGAGACACAGTACCTAGCTACATAGAAGCAGGGAGATAAATTGCAGACAGGCTTAGAAATTCAGAGGACTGCTATTGAGGTGCCACAATGAAATGCGACAGCACGCACACAGATTAAAGGTCAGGCAGAGAAACTTTAACTGTTCAGTACAGGACAACACAGACAGTCCTGTAAAAGGCTGAAAAGCAGCCCAGCAAATATAAAATATTTATAAACAATTCAGTGATGTTGTACTGTGTCTACCTGAACACAAAAATAATAAAACATTAGCCAACAATGGTTGGAAAAAATGCCTTTCTCACCACTCTCCCTTCTACACCAAAGATCAGCCCCTCCCCTGAAGCACACTTCTACAGTGTCTCTCAGTACAGAGACTGAATCAACTAAATTAACATTCAATATTCACAAAACATCAATAAATGCTCGATGATATAACCACATCAGGGTTTACTACAATCGAGCTACTAAATTTTGTCACAAAATTCTGTGGCAAGAAGGCATTTTTAAAGGATTTTGGAGGGTTTAAGTCTTGGAGCTCTGGGATCAAACTGTCTCCGGCTTTCCACTACATAGAAACATAGAATTTGATGGCAGATAAGGACCGCTTGGCCCACCCAGTCTGCCCATTTCCCGACCTAATGGATAAGCTGCAGATCCTAGCTAACCAACAGCCTACTTCTTCCTACCTCCAACCCCTAGAATTGCCTTATGCCTGTCCCATGCATTCTTAAATTCCATCACTGTTTTTGACTCCAAAATCTCCTCAGGAAGGCTGTTCCATGCATCCACAACCCTCTACATGAAAAAATACTTCCTCACATTACCTCTGAGCTGTCCTCCCTCTAGTTTCAAATTGTTCCCCCTTGTTCTTGCACACCTCTTTTTCTGAAAGATGCCACCCTCTTGGACTTTGTTGATTCCCTTGAGGTACTTGAAAGTTTCGATCATGTCCCTGCTCTCCCTCCTCTCCTCGAGGCTATACATATTAAGCTCCTTAAGTCTCTCTTGATATGTCTTCTGGTGCAGACCCTGCACCATTTTAGTTACCCTCCTCTGGACTGCCTCCATCCTGTCTATGTCTTTGCGGAGATTGGGTCTCCAGAACTGCCCACAGCACTCCAGATGGGGTCTCACCAGCTGTCTGTACAGAGTAATAACAACTTCCTGTTTTCTACTGGTGATGCCTCTCCCTATACATCCCAGTATCCCCCCAGCCCTCCTTACTGCCCTATCACATTGCTTGCTCACCTTTAGGTAATCTGATATGGCTACCCCAGGTCCCTTTCCATTTTTATTGTTGTTAGTATCTCACCTCCCATTGTGTACTCTTCTCCTGGGTGTTTGTTTCCCAGGTGCATTACTTTGCACTTCTTAGCATCGAATATAAGCTGCCATACATTTGACCATTCCTCCAACCTTGTCAAGTTCCTTCTCATCCTTTCCACCCCACCTTGTGTATTAACTTTGTTGCAGATCTTTGTGTCAACTGCAAAGGGACATACTTTTCCTTCCTGTCCCTCTGCAATGTCGCTTATAAAGACATTAAAGAGGACCGGTCCCAGTACTGAACCCTGCGTTACCCCACTAGTAACCACTACACACACTATGATGAAATCAGGCTGCACAAGACAATATAGAGCCCATGTGACCTTACATCCCATGATTCACTGCAAAATTCACCTTAAAGGCACAAAAACAAGACAAAGTACCACGAAGTCAACAGAAAACAAGGTGAAGTAACGCTAAGTCCATAGAGAACAATGGGAACTTCGTGTTACTTCGAGATGCGTAGTTATTTGCTTCGCTTTGCAGCATAGTAAGCGAAATTCGGGTTCTACATGAAATACTATGCGTTGCAAATTTTAGGCACTTTGCCCACCACTACCCCCGGGTGGATGATAGACGAGAAGGATCCTGCATCCCACACCTGCGACAACAGTACACTCAAAGGATCTGGTCTCTCCAACTGGCACAGCTACAAGACCCAATTCCATTCTAAAACAGACTGCTACACCCCCACTCCTGTGATCCAGCCTTGGGTGGTGTATCACAGAGAATCCAGCCAGAATAGCTGACTCCAGAATGGGGGCAGAATTTTCATCCAACCAGGTCTCGTTGATACAAGCCAGGTCAGCTGACCCAACAAGATCAGCAATAATAATAGCTGTCTTGTTTTTAATGGACCTGGCATTGCATAACACCACCCAAGTAGGATGAGATACTGAGGCCAGCTGAGCTACTGACCCACTAAGCATGGAGCCCTTGGGTATGAGTACCAGGCACAGCGGACTGTGCTCTGGGACCCATTTTGCCCCAGGGCATCTCCTGGTCTCCACTACCCCAATCTGGTCACTCCGCTCCCCCCACCTGTGAGTCCTGGGTATCATACATAGAGGTAATGATACCCAGGAACCATAACCTAGCATATATGTGCTGTCTTAGAGATCAATTCATTAAGCTTACAAGTCCTGACATGTGATGCATGGGCACTGTTACAGGGAAACAGCTCCAATAACCTCTCACCAAAGTGTGGGGCTTGTCCCAATTTGCAGTTTGTGTTCAAAAACATTGTTTGTTTCTTTTACTTATTGTTTACTGCAGTATATCAGACTGGGTATGCCCACTCGACAGCAACACCATTACAGCAAACACGTCGATGCTGACAACATCGACTGTTCGCTGTAATGGTCCACCCAAGACCCTGGCATTCTGTCTCCTGATCCTGCACCCCCTCCTCAAATTAACGCCGACTCAGAGTTGATAATGCTTTAGGTTGGGGGGTGCAAGGGGAAGAACCCCCCTCTACATGGGGGTTTTGGGGGCAAAGCACCCTGATAGAAAAATGGCTGGGGTCTCCAGTCAGATTTATGTTGACTGCAACTTGCGGTAGACATAAATCCATTAGTGTGATGACAGTCAACAACACAGTTGCGGACACGGCATTGTATAGCCATCAGACTGTATCTGGCTGATCCTGCTGACTACAAAGCCTAATGCAGGATCTAGGAAGCCCCATATGCATTTCTGAGGTCAGCCGTGGGCATATACCTTATGAAGGGTAAACCCCAACCATAAGTGTCTTCACACCCCTCTGCTGCCTCCTCTCCCAGGGGCTGATACAACCCCCGGCGCGAAATACTGGCCCATGCCAGCTCACCAGCTTGCCATGGGGAAATTAGCACAGGCCTGCAGTAATTATACAATATTGTTATTTTTTTTAAACAAATTTCCTTTCTGAAGGTGGCATTTGAGTCCCCTTTATGGACTTCTGTATCCCAGGATCCTCTGCGGTTGTGGAGCAGGAGATCAGCTTGTTGCCAGACTGGTCTCCCAGTTGAACACCCCCAACCCTTAGTGTGATACTGTGCATGAGCACATGTTACAGCCAGTTGTAGTGAATGCCATTGGTGTGCTAGGCATGCAGCATCACTGTGCAGATCTTTGTAGGCCAGCAATATATGAATCACATGTTTGGCAGTACCCTTTGGCAGTACCTTTGGTGAATCCAGTCCCAAGTCTGCAGATACTACTAATGGAGAACAGTCAACCAGAGAATGAGTTAAAACGAAGTGTCAGGAGAACAAATCCTGTTCAGGCCAGATGTCTATCATTTCACTTAGCATACAGTTTCTAGTATAATTACAAGTTGCTCAGTATACTAGCAGTATGAAGAATATTAGTGTAATAGTTGCTGATTACTTTCTTCAATGCTGTTTATGCCAAAGGGGTACCCCTTCTCTTGCACCCATGACAGAACTCAGGAAGTGACACTGAACACAGTAGGGAGTCTCTCCAAGTAAAAGGCTGTTGTTTCTGCAGGACATATCCTTATTAAACAACTGTGTAGCTTACCAGTCATGTGCACCACAGACCTTACATTTTGCTTAGTGCAAATATTTGCCAGTTTACTGTCTAGTATATTTTAATGACACCCGGGTTTAAGACAGTTTAGTTAAACAGTTTAAGATCATTTGTTTCCTTAACAGAATATATACATGCCATCTATCTCTTTTTATTTTTTCCTTGCCATAATGTACAGTGGCCCTGAAGTGCAAAATACAAACAAAAAAGTAACATGCAATCAAATAAGTAAAGTAACAACCAAAAGAATGAAATGCAGACAAGAAAAACAATTCCAAATGCAAAGTGTGATGCCACAAAAATAAAATAACAAAACAAAAACAAACTGCAAAAGAAAATGACAAAAAAACTTAAACAAAAACTGTAGAGTGCATCTAAGAATGATGACTAAAACTTAACACAACAAATGAATGCAAACAAACATTTAGGTCAACTAAAGAGGAAATGCAAACAAGAAAGCACAGCAAAACTAAAATGTGAGTGGATCACATTTACAATATTCACTTAAAGAACAATGGCAACACTTGCCATCTATCACTCTGCAGCCAGTGGAATACTTTTGTACCTCTATTTAGTACTGAGTCAGAAAAGGAGGTTATGCCGCACCAAGGAACAACTGTGCCAGGTAAAAAACAGTATAAGCAGAGAGTTCAGAAACTGGCACCGGTCAAAGCACACTAATATAGTGTAGTTGCACACTTGTTTGTCCCAAACGGCCAATAAAGGCAAAGGCAAAATTTATTTAAAAGACGCCCAATCCCGGAGGCTCTGGGCGCCATACAAAATAAATAAAACAGCGTCAAAATAAAATAAAACATCACAGATTTTTAAACAAAATAAAGAATAAAATCTATAACTCAGCAAATAATATCAGGTTCAATAATCATGGAAGAAGTCACTCACCATGAAAAAGTTGTTCCAAAAAATTCCCTTAATCCATAAAGATGAAGAATCCTCAGCTGTATAAGATATGCAAGAGACAAACAGTTCCCCAAACTCACAGAAACATAAAACCAGCTCCACACTTGCTGGAATACAACCCATCTAACATGCTTTGCTCCGCTGATCTTATACGGCTGAGGATTGTTTATCTTTATGGATTAAAGGAATTTTTTGGAACAACTTTTTTGTGGTGAGTGACTTCTTCCATGATTATTGGCCGTTTGGGACAAACAAGTGTGCAACTACATTATAATAGTGTGCTTTGACTAGTACCAGTTTCTGAACTCTCTGCTCTTTTTAGTACTGCCCACCTCTCTGTCAATGTGTTGGCACATGCTCATGACTGCCAGGAGTGGGAACACCCACACCACCAGTGGAACCTGTACCATCCACCTCAAGCTATCGCTCAGGAGTAGAGCAGAAGCTTGTTACACTTTAGTGGTTAGAGCACTGCTGGAAACCCAAAAATTGCAGGTTCAAACACTGCTGGAGCCAAATACTCACTGTGTGATGCTAAGCATGTGTCCTAACCTCCTAGTGCTCCAGCCCATGCAGCTGCAGAAACAGCAGAAGCAGGGCCCCAGTGAGAGTGATGTTGCATCTCAGCACCTGCTTCCCAGTCTACACTGCCTGTCCTGGTCCATGTCTAGGGTTTGACTGTACCTGCTGCACTCACAGTCCTCAGCATAACCCCATTACCTGCCCACTGCCATTGCATCCCTTCCCACTCCACACACTGCACTACCGCTCATTAACATTTATGTATTTCTTTCACTGAGTAACCCTACCTATTGCAGTACTAAAACATGCAAGCAAACATTACAGCATTGTCCAGTGCTTGTCAATTGTGCTGTGCTTTTTTTGTGTTTATATTCACTTTGTTGTTTTTCTATGCTTTTTATGTCTGCATTCACAGTTTTCTGCTGCACTGTGCTTTTTGTTTGCATTCACTTTTTAGCTATACTAGTATTTTTTGAATTCATCATTTTAGATACACCTTACTGTTTTGGTTTGCATTAGATTTTTTTTTATTTTCTTTTGAATACACTTCACATTCATTTTTGTTTTGGTACTTTATTGCTGTGGCATCACACATCACCACTTAGAAATATTGAATCTGACAGTGGATAAGGACTGCTCAGCCCACCTAGTCTGCTCATTTCCCTATCTATTGTATAAACTCCAGATCCTATATGATCTGTAGCTTACCTTCTCCTTCCTACCACTAGGGTTGCCTTTTGTCTGTCCCAAGCATTCTTGAATTCACCTGTTGTTTTTGCCCCATGACATCCTCAGGGAAGCTGTTCCATGCATCCACCCTCCTTTCTGTGTAAAAATACTTCCTCAAGTTGCCCCTGAATCTTCCCCCTCCAGCCTCATGTTGTGACCCCTTGTTCTTGCACATCTCCTTTTCTGAAAGATGCTGTCCTCCTGAAATGTGTTAATCCCCTTGAGATACTTGAAAGTTTCTATCATATCCTCCCTCTCCTTCCTTTTCTGCCGTGTATACATATTGAGAGCCCTCACTCTCTCCTCATATGGTTTCTGGTGCAGTCCCTGCACCATTTTCATTGCCCTCCTCTGGACTTCCTCTACCCTGTCTATGTCCTTCCAGAGATGCAGTCTCCAGAACTGCACACAGTACTCCAGATGAGGTCTCTCCAACTGTTGGTACAGTGGCATCACCACCTCCTCCTGTTTTCTACTGGTGATACCTCTTCCTATGCATCCAACATGAAACTGGCTTTCCTCACTGCCTTCTCACATTGTTTGGCTACCTTAAGGTAGTCTGTTATGACCACCCCCAGGTCCTGTTCCATTTTGGTTGTTGTTAGTACCTCCTCCTCCCCATCGTGTGGTCCTCCCCTGGGTTTCTGTTCCCTAAGTGCCTGATTTTGCACTTCATTGTGTTGAACTGGAACTGCCACAGTCTTGACCACTACCTTTCTTTCCAGTCCCTCTGCAATTTCACTTATAAAGACATTAAAGAGGACTGGCCCCAGCACTGACCCCTGTGGCATCCCACTGGTCGCCCCCTCTCCTCCGACTGAACTCTGTTTACTGCCACCCTCTGTGTTCTATTGCTAAGCCAATTTCTGATCCAGTTTACCACCTTGGGACCCACTCCCAGATTGTCCAACTTTTTTGCTAACCTCTTGTGTGGGACTTTATCAAATGCCTTACTAAAGTCTAGGTAGACCGTATCCATCACCCCTCCCAGACCTACTACACTTGGTTTTGTTGCTTTACCTTTTGTGTGTGTATTGAAACTTTTGATTGCTGCTTTACATATTTGATTACATTTTCCTTTTTTGTTTGTGCTTTGCATGTCAGGGTTGCTGTAATAATACTCAGCTGGTGATGTCTCTTTCACTTTGATGCAGCCCACATGGTGGCCTCATCATGCTATGCAACATCACAATTGGTCTGGCATTATAATGTATTTAGTACAGAGATACCAGTTAGAATCTATGAGATGCTCACCCTATATTGACTTTCCAGAATGTATCATATGGTTGTTCTGCTTGCCATGTTGTTGTTCTGTCCTCCTGTGTGCATCAGTGAGCACACGTATCAGGTGGCAAAACAAAACAAACAAAAAAAGGCTGTGTTTCTGCCCTCTTGGGTGGCAGTAGGGTAAGTAGTGCTGCCCAGCTGACTTTAATTTAAAAAAAAAAAGCACTACATGTAACAACCGCTACCTAATCATGATGACCAGGTAGTGGTAATCTTCCTCATTCTTTGCCATATGTCATAATTCACTTGAGCTTTGCTCTCACGCATTAGGGATGTCTTACAAAGAACTCAGAAGATTACCACCTTACTCATAACGTTCATGTAGTGGTTATCATGTATTTTATGATAGGATCAGCATGAGTGAAGGATCAATATAATTCAAGAAAACTTTTAATAGGCATAATAAAAGAAGCCCCTAGGAAAGCAATATTTTTAGTGCTACTGAGCAGCCTGTTTGCACTGCAGCACCCCTAAGGTTTAAAGAGGGAGATGTAGTAGGAAGTGTTAGTTAATAGGAAAAAAAATCATGCTTTTGCATGGGGCTCCTGTAAAAAGAAACCCATTTACAACCTTATCAAATAGGGCACGTACATTTGGGTGCTAGGCAAATGTTCAATAAGATAACATTCAGGAAAAATGAATAGTCAAATTAACAGCATGAGTATTTTAGGAAGTTAAATTCTGTTAATAACATGAGTCTGTGTTTTTTATGCAGTATACTGTACAGTATCTGCCTCATCAGTAAGGATTTTCTGTGTTCTTTTTTAACCCGATGTAAGATTTTTCATAAATGATTCTGAAGCAGTCAAGTTAGGTTACAGTGTATCCCCCCGCCCAAATGGTAGTTATCAGTGTGGAAAATGAACTCAATGCAATAATATTACCAAGCATTTGTCAATGCCGAATGTTGCTGCTCTGACATTGGCTTTGGTAGTGCAGTGCGGAAACACATTTTGGGCAGGATGTGAGAAATGACAGCTGTACTGTTCATAAGGAGTTGTAAAAAAATGGCAGTGTTGAAAATGTGGCATGTAAATATTGCAAATTTGCGAAGTTACAAGGGTGTGTGGGAAATGCACAATGCAAGCTTGTAACACAATTATTTTATGGAATTTTGGGACCAGATTTTCAACATAGGCATTTTAGCACCTGTGCTCATGTACAGTGTGACTGTCATTTCCTCAAACTGTCTCAAAGAGTGATTTCGCACAGCAATAGCACTATTCTGCGATGGAAGTGCGGAAACACATTTTGGGCAGGATATGTAAAATAACAGCTGTACTGTTCATCAAGAGGATGGAAAAATGCCAATGGTGAAAGTCCAGAGTGAAAATATTACAAATGCACGTTACGAGCATGCATGCAAACTGCGCAATACACGCTCGTAACACAGTCATTTTATGGAGTATCATCACCAGATCTTCAATATAGGCATTTTATGAGCTCTGCTCATGAACAGTGTCACTGTCATTTTCATAATCTGCCCCGAACACCGATTTCCTACAGTGACCGCGCTATTGTGCGCTGGAAGAGTGGAAACACATTTCAGCCAGGATGTGAAAAATGACAGCTGTACTGTTCACAAGGAGGTGTAGAAAAATGACAATGTTGAAAATCTGGCATGAAAATATTGTGAATTCGCAAAGTTACGAGCATGCGTAGCAACTGCGCAACACACACTCGTAACACAGTCATTTTATGGAGTGTTGTCACCAAATTTTCAACATAGGCATTTTAGGACCTCTGCTCATGAACAGTGTCACTGTCATTTTTGTACTCTGCCCCAAACACTGATTTCCCACAGCAACTGCGCTATTGTGCGCTGGAAGTGCGGAAACACATTTCGGCCAGGATGTGAAAAATGACAGCTATACTGTTCACAAGAAGGTATAGAAAAATGACAATGTGGAAAATCTGGCATGAAAATATTGCGAATTTGTGAAGTTACGAACGAGCATAGCAACTGCACAATGCACGCTTGTAAAACAGGCATTTTTGGATTTCTTCCACCAGATTTGCAACATAGGCTTTTTGAGAGCCCACCTCATGAACACTGCCACTGTCCTTGCATTATTCGGTCCCGAAAGGTAATTCCGTGCAGTGACTGCGAAATCACCTTTTGGGACTGATTAACATCATAACAGTGGCAGAATTCATGAGGAGGGGTCCCAAAAACTCCATGTTGAAAATTTGGTGCAAAAATTCCAAAATATGCCCAAGATATGCATCAAAGTTGAAAAAACCCTATTTATTACATTATACGGCATACCGGCATTTCCTCAGTTTGTGGTCGGCTTTGAAGAGTGCAGACGTGTTCCCAGTCCACTGAAGATTGTCGCGCCAGACTCTGGAGGTAAGTATGGGGTGATGGGAGTGTGGGGAGGCAGGGTGCACAGTGTGGAGTGCGGGTGGTGGGTAGGGAGACTATGAGGGACTGTTTTTGTGTTACAGGGTGAAAGAAAAAAAATTGCGGGACAGTTTTTTTTTACAGAGGTTTGGCATGCGGGATGGGCTCCCAGCATGCCACCAACTGTTGGGGTTGCTGCAGCTGACGGGGCATTGGGCACCCACGTTGGCACACAACACAAGAGGGGCATAATTTATGCTGACAGGATTGGACATCCCCATCGCACACAAGTAAAGTGGGGAGAGGCCAAGGAGGATTTGGCACCCTCGGTATATATAACAAATGGGGGAAGTGCTTTATGCCGACGGGAGTGGGCTCCCCCATCGGCACATACATTGGGGCATGGGAAGCTGGCAGGGGGATTGGGTACCCCTGAAGTTGGCAGTTGGGCAACCGCCACATGCACAATGTCGGCGAGCACGTCCAGGGAAGGTCCACTGTGTCTGATGAGCTTTGCTCGGATTGCAGTGGACCTTTTCTTAGATGTGCTTGCCACATTATGTATGCATGGTGTGGTGCTGACATGTAGGC
Source organism: Neoceratodus forsteri (assembly GCA_016271365.2). Taxonomy (NCBI): domain Eukaryota; kingdom Metazoa; phylum Chordata; order Ceratodontiformes; family Ceratodontidae; genus Neoceratodus; species Neoceratodus forsteri. The sequence continues at coordinate 454,789,961 of CM057453.1, read as the reverse complement.
TGATTGGAGAATGAGGGACGCGCCTACTGGTGCGTGCCCATGTCGGCTGATTGGGGACTGAGGGATGTGCCTACTGGTGTGTGCCCTGCATTCACCCAACAGCGACCACGCCTTCAAAGCTGCACTACTCACAAGATGTTGGCTGCGTAAGAGCGCCAACATAAAAAGGACTGCATTTGAACACCCACATAGTATTCGTAGTCAGAAATTGTTGATTCAGGAACATATTACTTATAGCGCTTCATGGGCTAGATTCTTCAATGAATTAGCATGTGCTATGCAATCTGTTGACAGGAATAGCATGTGAAAATACAGTCATGTCTAGTCACCAAGTGATTACCGTGCCTCCATTAGCTGATAGCATCACACTGACTGCTGCAGTTACTGTCCATTCCTGGCTGCAGTACCATGTCAGTGCCAGCCACTGGGGAGAATCCCATTGCAGGAAACCAACAGAAGAAGTGCACTGGAGTCAGTCAATACCTGGGCCTACATAAACATGTTGCAGTGAAATGTGCAGAAGGATTCCTGCACAACACCATTGGCAGCTAAGATGCTGCTGGACTACTGCAGGTACGTTCATGGGGTGTGTCTAATTAACCAGAATTTCATTTTTCTTGCCCCCAAAACTACTAGACTGATATTTTGTGGGTCAGACATCACATATTCCTGGGCACACAGTCTTATTGCTATCAGAATTGCTAGGGTGATGTTTCATGGTATGGATGGTAGTTCTTCCTGGGCACACAGTGGTCTCCTTATTAATTTTCTTTTCATATGCCCAGTTTTAAGGTGACAGCTGTGGACTCTGATTGCTCTGACATGTGTGATAGTTGTTCCTGACTGGCTTTTAATGCAAGGGCAACCTAGGCAATGGGGTATACCATGATGAGGGTGCTGGGGAAACGGCACTGGCAATAATGGCAACCTGCTCCCCAGTACATCCCTCAATGGCTACAGTAGGGTAGGGTGGCCGGATAGGGGATCAGCGAATATAATGATGGGATGTCACTAAATGTACACCTGGGGGGGAGTGAGCACACACAGCAAGGGGTGGGAGGAGATGTGAGGGGTTGTGCCTTGGTGGGTTGCCGAGTCAACCCCGTGGTGTGGTGTGGTGGGTGGGTTGCCGGCACTGGTCTGCAGGGTACTGGGTTCAGGCACAGGTGCTGGTGCATTTTTGTTGTGCCCAGCCCAAACCTTTTATTTTTTTAATGTTTTCACCCCCCCGACATACACCCCCCCCGGAGCTGAGAATCCTTTAGTAGGGGGGTGCAGGGTGCAAAGTCCCCTGTAGGGGGTCCTGGGGGGGCACAGCCCCACACATAAAACATTAAAAATGTAAGTCCCTGGTGCCATTATGCTGTGCATGGGGTATTAGAGTGCCAAAAAAAAAAAAATTCGGCACTCTTGACTTTTTGATAATGGCGATCGCCTTTAGGCTTTCATCATTATCGCATAGAATCGGCAATGAGGACTGTCATCTGGCCATGGTGCACAGTGTATTCCAGTAGCCAGAACAATGAAATAAAATGGGATATTGTTAAAAAAACAACAACAAAGGAATGAGTATATCTAATTTATTTATGCAAACTTACCATGGCCACCAGATAAGCTCCTTGAACCATCTAGCAATGGTATTACAGAGGACTACACAATCTGGGACTCTTTTTTGCTGTGTATATTCAGACTGCAAACCATTGTTTCATAAGGTTTGAATGAAGATTTAAATTACTGGGCATTTTTGAATTAGTTTGCTGTATTGAAACCTTTTGATATTACAATATGTGGTAAGAGTTTTCTTTTTAAGGTTTCTTTTATTTAATGTTCAATGGAAAATACAACTATTTATCAACATAAATGTCCAGGTCAAAACTTTCATACACTAGTAATAGACATAAAATCGTTATACCACAAACAATATTCCTAACAAAAGTAATTCTAATATCCAAGTATAAAACAGAGAATAAAAAATATAAGGCATAATGGTGAAAGGTTTGTACACAGAAAAAGTCATGAAGACCTGGAATTCCAAGTAAATTAGAAAATTGAGATCAATATAAGGGATATAAATTTTCTGGAAGTACCCTAGAAACCTTGCTAAGCTGTGGCTACAACATTATCATAAGTCTTTACTTTGTAAATAGACTATTACAGTGATAATAACAGATTGGTCTGGGTTTATGAGGTAATATCCAGACCAGGGGTAATAAACCCTTAGGCTGAAGGCATAGGTGTTTGTTAATCCTCTGGTCCTGTTATTACTGAGAAAACCAAGGCCACAATTGGTATCATCACTGTTATACTGTACAGACATTTTTTAAAACATTTAAAAATTGCTTGTCATGTGCTACAGTGCATCTGTGAGAAAACCAACACTGTTTCTCACAGATGCACTGTAGTGTTGCTAGATGTCTCTGATTGGCTGCTGCATGCTAAAGTGGGATGGTAAACTAGGGTTGTTCTCTGATTGGCTAAGTATATACATAGCAGCCAATCAGAGTGCAGAGCCACTGTCCCATTATTGTTCTTAGTCAATCAGAAAGCAGCGCCACTACCCCATTATTCAATCTATTGTTATGTTATTGCAGAATAACTGAACAGTAACTGTGCATTCTAATTGGCTAAGAACTATTTTTATCAGTATAAAAATAGTAAAAACATTATAGTATATGGTTACCCTTTGTTATGTATAAAAATCAGCCTGCTCAAGATCCTTGTTAAGCACATTCTAAACTGTTATGTGCATTCTAAAATGTTGTTATGCGCATTCCGAACATTTGTTATGCACAGTTCAAAGGTCACACACTTTTAAATTTCTCATTTACTCTATACCTAGCTACTTACTAACCACCCAGTGCCCCAAGTCATACCTCTTGCCTTTCAAAAGTCTAGAAATTTGAGTTTGATATGCAAGTAGAACAAAAAATTGCCATATTTTTTGTTTTCACTTCTGTGAGGGTCTGTCACTCTAGTATAAAAAAACATATACTATAAAAAATAAAATACGGTCAACCACACACAACTCAGCATGTGTTGCCATCTTGAGGCTGAGACGACAGCATGGACCTCTCGAGCTTCGCTCTCGAGGTTCATATGCTGTCATCTCAACCCCTTGATGGAAACACAGTCTTGTTGTGTATGGTTGTCTATACATTATTCTCTATGGGAAAAAAGGAAAAAATCTGTGTTTGTAAAATACCACATCCAAAACACCTCCAGACATTGCTGCAGTACTTCTTGTTAAATTATTCTCCTAGAAATTCCAATAGTTAACATAACGTTAGATTAATAATGATAAACACAACTCCCTTTTAATCTATGGTGGCCATCTCTATAACACACATACTATGCTTTATACATGCACATCTCAACCTATGAATGAGGTGAAATAAAAAAAAAAAATTCAATGTGAGATATGACCAAGTGTTTCAAGCAATTGATTCACTTGTGTTTAACTGAATTGCAGTTTTGATTGTGTTCAAAATAACTATGGCAATGTGTAGATCATTATAAACTGCAGGCATAAAGCTGCCATTTTGGACCTAAGGGGTTCTGATACTGCCTTAAAGATAATATATTGAGACCATTTCTGCCCTAAAGAAAGTAATAGGCTGAAATGTCGATGGGCATAAGTAAATATTGCAGCTCTTTGAGATAAAACATTCTTTACTGGATTATATAAAGATCATATACAAGGTTTTTTTTCCTACAGTCAGCCTCCCTGTAACTGTCTTTTATACTGGAGATCTGTCACACTCAAGAGATCTGTCACTGCCATTATAGTTTTTATGTTTTCAATGACTTTTTATGCAGATAACCATCCCTCTCATTTTTTCATTTCTATCTGCAGTTTTTAGTGGTTTACTATGTATAGTGTTCCGGGTTTCATGCTCTCATAGAACAATCACTATTCATTAAAAAAACTGAGTGAGACAACAGCACTGTTTCTTTCTGTTTTGCTGTGCATTACAGTGATATTCTCTTCCTACTGTGCAGTGCTGTGCTGCAAATATAGTAGAACATAAACATAATATAATAAAACATACAGAACAATAAAGAACAACAGCATTTTACACTTATGCGACATCTAAGGTCATTGTTAAGACAAATTGGTTGAAAGGACTGTACACTTTACTTGCATAATCAACTATCCATGGCAGACCATGGGAAGCGATGGGGGTGGATCACTAAGTGTTATATTATGAAAAAGTTAACATTCAGTATAAGTGAATGAACAGCATAACACCATGAGTGTTTTAGAGAGGGGAATACTGCCAAAGATATAATGTGTCTGTGGTTTATATGCTCCAAACTATGAGCTATTCAGTGTTGTTTTTTAAGCTGATGCTATGTATTTTTTTAAAATATAATGAGGCAGTTAGGTCACTCTGACCTTTCCCATGATGTAATTTTTGCCATGGTAGGGAGAGAGAGAGGGAGGGAGTGAGAGAGATATGTAATTTCATTACACATCGAGCTGACTTCACTTGTTCTTTTAGCTGGAGTGAATGAGACTGTACTGAATGGCCCATCATGCATTATACTGTACATCTACTCTATCAGTTTTGCTTTGGTATGCCTAAACTTTAACCTGGGTGGCATTTAACTGATACCATGCATGCTCTCTTCTGTACCTTTAGCAAGTTGCTTACCAATCAATATTTAGTTTCTAGCTACTATCAGAAGCTCAGCTAAATGCATCACCCTACTAATGCTTGGGACATTAAATCCAAATGACTTTTGGGCCATTTAAGTGTGACGTGACGTGGATACACATATCACATTTGTAATAACTGGGGAGCATTTTCTCCCATAGGAAACCTGAGTTATAATTTGCTATTATAACCCGCAAGTTAGAATGGTGAACACATGCCAGGTTTCCAATGCTTCTTCACCCATGTGCCTGCCTCCGCTCTCTCTTCTCCACTTACGAGGAGATGGACATTTTGGACCACTGTCAATGGAACACTGCCACTCCAATATCACAGTCTCGGTGGTAAGTAAATAAAAAAAAAAAAAAGAAAATTGCCTCAGCTGCTGACTTTCCTCACTGGGGACTGGAGTAACCTAAAAAAAAAGAAAAGAGAAAACATTTCAGCAGCTGCCTGGCCACAGACAGACTGCTCACTGCGCTTCATCCACACCGGACTGCGGCAGTTTTATTTTATATAACTGCTGTGGTGAGAAAACGCTCCCTAGCAATTATACAAAATTTATATAAAATAAAACATGGGGTGGTGTGTTTAACTCGAGATTGTACACACACCCCTCAGTATTGGATGCTTAAATAAACCCCTCAAGCTTCGCTCTTGGGGTTTATGTAGCAGTCATCACCTCGGGGTGAGTGTGTAAAATCTAGTTAAGCACACCACCTCATGCATTCTTCTACATATAATACATAACACAAATGGATATATGTCTGCATAGAAGAAACTTGTGTAAATGGGATGAGTACACCTAAAGTTCTTGTGTGAGCAGGCAGAATTTAAAAATATTATTGCATTTTGTCAGGGGACGTTTAACCCTTTCATGGCCACAGACTGATACTGTATATCAGTCCAAAATCCCTATACGTTCTAATTCTGTCGGCAGCCTAAGGGTTAAAAAAAAACTGCTAATGTATAAAGAGTTAAACATTTAATATTGATTCTTTCTATATAAAAAAAGGAACTTAAATTTTGCAAAGCTGTAAACTGACTCAGTATAAATATACAGAACTGAAGGAGGGAGCTAATCCCTCCTTTAATTAAGTGTATATCTAATGGGGAGTCCCTCTTCTAGTGGAGGTACAATTCTATTTGAATATTTCAAAAAGTGTCCAGTGGGCAATAGTCCACATGTGATTACTGTGGTGAATGCACAGTTGGTCACTTTTGAAGAGATGGCCCTTTGTTTTAAAAATCAGGAAGGGCAATCTAAAGTTTCTGACTATAGCTGCTCTCAACCTGTTATGAATGGAGCAGAAAGGTTCTGTAGTTGCCATATTTGTGATGGTCAGAGCACCCTACAGTCCCCAGTGGGCCTCATTCTCTCTCTCATAGGCTTTTCCCATTAGACCATCTGGACCAGCATTACCCCCATCAAGATTCCCTCTTTAGTAAGTAAAGTACATAAGTAAAAATGTATTTCTTTAGCACCCAATCCCACAGGCTCTGGGCACTTTACACAGGTAAGGTGCAATAAACATACAACACAGCAATTTTAAAACACAGTCAAAAGGTCATACCAGTATTGTATAACTGAACTCAATAAATAAATAATCGTAATAAAACAGTTCAGCAGTGAAACCATAGAACTATAGCTGGGTTCCAAAGGTTTTTCTGAAAAGATATGCCTTCAGACCCCATTTGAATGCCTCCACCAACAGAGCCTCCCTCAATGATCTCAGAAGTGAGTTCCAAAGGATCAGGCTGGCCATCTCAAATGCACAATCACCCAAGATTTTCAGCCTGGCCCTTGGAACTGCTAGAAGGCCCTTGGTGGAGGAATGGAGTGAGCGCACGGGGTGGACAGGAGACTGGAGGTCACTCAGATAGGCAGGGCAGGAACCGTATAGGGCCTTAGAGGTGGGCAAGCCCACCTTGAAGACAATTCTCCACCTCCACTGGCAGCCAGTGCAGATCACACAAGACCAGGGTCACATGACAGGACCTCGGAAGGCCTGTCAGCAACCTGGTAGCTGCATTCTGCACCAGCTGCAGGCAGCATAGAACTCCTCCAGTGACCAGAAGTATAGAGCAATACTGTAATCAAGCCTTGATGTGACAAAAGCATGTACTAGTGAGGGCAGGTTGCCAGGCAGAATTAAGGCTTAAATCTGGATGACACTCCCTAAGTGGCAGAAACTACTCCATATGATGGATGACACCTGAGCCACAAGTGTCAATCCATCATCAAGGATGATGCCCAGATTTTTCACCCTAGTGGAAGCTGCCAATGGGGTAGAGTCCAGGAAAAGACCTGTTCTCATCCCAGCAGCATCCACATTATGCCGGCAACCAGGATCTAACACCAGTGCCTCTGTCTTTTCAGGGTTGAGTCTGAGCCAGTTAGAGGGCATCCAGTCTTGGATCTTGGCCAGACATTTATTTAGCACTTCCACAGCATCACACGTCCAGGAAGCAAACTACACATACAGCAGGGTGTCATCTGCATAACAGTGAAAACCCAGACTGTATCATCTAATGTTCTCACCAAGGGAAAGCATATGCACTGCGAATAACATAGGTGACAGGATCGACCCCTGGGGAACTCCACATGGCAGGGGTTCCGGGCAGGAGGAGAAATTCCCCATCACTACCCTCTACATCCTGCCTATGAGAAAGGACTGAAACCAGTTGATGACCATACGAGTGAGTCCACAGAGTTCCCTGAGGTGATCCAGCAGCACTGCATGATCCACAATGTCAAAGGCTGAGCAGAGATAGTGGAGAACAACCATTGACTGGCCTCTTCTATCTTTTGCCTTGAGGAAATCATTTTGCACCTTGACTAACACCATTTTGGTGCTATGTCTGGACTGAAATCCAGACTGGAATGGCTCATAGATGTCAACTGGCTGCACGGTGTTCCTCAAGCTGCAGAGCCACCACTTTATCAACAACCTTACCCAAGAATGGAAGGTTGGAGACAGGTTGATAATTTGCCAAGACGTCAGGGTCGAGTGATGGTTTCTTCAGAAGGGGCTTCACCAGTAACTCTTTTAAGGCATCTGGAAAATATCCCTCTGAGAGTGAGCACTGAATGATTTTGGCAAACACTGGACCAATGGACTCAACACATCCCATTAAGAGATGCTTTGTGTCTGGGTCCAGTTTACAAAATGTGGGCCTCAGCTTTGAGAATACTTCAATGACCTCTGTCACCCCACTGGGCTGAACTGACCCCAAACAGTAGGAGAGCCTCTGACAATGCACAACCCAACACTGCGGGGCTGCTCCAGCCCCACCAGGAAGATCCCAGTCCTAATGATGGACACTCTGTCAGAGAAAAACTGAGCAAACTCTTAGCACTGAGTGACTGAAGTTGCTCTTTTTGGCTGCAGACAGGCAGAATGAAGAAGTCTGTCTATGATTTGAAAGAGCAGAGCCGGTCTCTTCCTCCCTGCAGCAATCTCCCTGGACAGGAACACTGCCTTCTTATGGTCAATTGCCCTTCTATATTCACCGTAGTGAATTTTCAAAGCCAGTTTGTCCTCCTTGGATTGAGTTCTGTGCCAGTAATGCTCCCACTTCTGACCCCTGGTCTTTATTTCCTTGCAAGCCCCATCACACCACGGAGGTCTCAAGTGAAAAGACCTGGGTCATATATGCATTGGTGTAATGGAGTCAAGCACCATAGTAACAGCACTATTACAGGCTGACACTGCCTCACCCGCACCCGCCACACAAGTGGCCTCTACACCAGAAAAATCCACTGCCGCCAAAAGTCCCTCTGGGGACAACTCCTTCAATGGGCAGCAGCGGACCATCTCAACAAGGGAGGGACTAATGGGGGGCCCCAAATGAGAACTCCACTGTGCAGTGATCAGACCAAATGACTGAGTCAACCTTGAGATCAGTGACCTCAAACTCCAGTAATAATACCAAGTCCAAGGCATGGCCATGACTATCTGTCACCGAAACAACAGCTTGTGCAAGGCCCAGCAAGGTCATCATCTGGAGGAAGTCGTGCATACTCCAATGCTCTGATAACCCCTTTATCCCCCACCTTTTATCCTTCACACTGTGAGTAGTGAAGGTTTTTGCACAGGGAAGGCACACAATGCTCTCTGAGAGACACTTTACCCTACATACCTTATCCTGGTACTTTTCCCTCAGGGATTCCATCACACACACAAACCAGCTACCCCAGTCTTTGTAAAAAGTATCTAATTTATTATTAAACTCTGGTTAGCTAGATATAACAGTAGTAAACAAGTATTAACAATACAATATATTTATGTAATCCATATAGACAGTAAGCATAACAAGATTTAAAAAATAAAGCTGGCACAATTATGCAGCTAAACACTTGGCTATCTTCCTAACAGATTGCTTACTAACCTTTCTATGCACACTGCACTCTGGTACCTCATTCCATTCTTTGGGCCACTGTCTGGCTATCTACTTGAAATGTTTCACACAGAATTCCCAGTAAAAGAGAATGAGCATTCTATGTTGGTCCAGAGGTGCTGTGGAGTTTAGGTTACCTGACCTCATTTTCCCTCTACCAGAGTTTATCTGATTGACTGACTGACGCTGATTTCAGGCCCAATTCTGGAGTTTCTCCCCTGTTTTAATACTATGGGGTCAGTGGCTGCTGGACAAGACATTTCCTCTCGAAGATCATTTGAACCAAAAGAGTTTGCTGTGCCCTGCCTTTCCATCTCCAGATAAAGTAGGGACAGTCTATAGGTATAAAAATGCCTCTTACTGTCCAAGATTGCCTCATACAATAGGCCTTTCACACCTACTCTGGCTTTGCTTCTAGCTAAATTTCTCATATACAATCTAGGATTTTGTCAACCAGCATAGAAACACAGACATTGACTGCAGATTCGGACCACTTGGCCCACCAAGTCTGCTCATTTTCCTTACCTATTGTAACACCGCAGACCCTACTTGAGCTTTTCCCCCACCATCTCCTCTGGGAGGCCGTTCCAGGCATCCACCATTCTCTCTGTGAAAAAGTACTTCCTCACATCTACCCTAAGTCTACCCCCCTTGTAGTTGAGACCCCTATGATTGTCTTGAAACCCCTATGATGTCAATTGCAACCCCTAAAATAAAGTTTTCCTATTATTTACTTATCAAATTTGGTGTGTGGAGGAGCTTTTCAACCCCTATGAATCGTGTGAAATGACTCTTCCATTTAGGTCTAGAGTTCCATAAAACCTTTAGTTGCACGGGGAAGAATGAAAGGACCTTTATCCTTTTTTGCTTTCAGTTAATATATCAGTAGCACTTTTGCTCATTTACTCTGGGTCTGAGGAGCATAAGCATGGTCCAGGAAAATTCTGAAATTCCCAAATTACAGTTTTTCCCCTTGTGTGTTTTAGGAAGTTCATCTTCTGCTTGTAGTCTAGAAACTTTGCCAGAAATTACTGGGGGGTGCTTTTGGCTCTGCAGGTTTGGGGGAGAGTGCCCTGTGAGCCTGCTCAATGTGCAAGGGAGAATTGTCTTGCTGCCATCCACTAAGTTCGACTAGCTGGGAGGTGACAAACAATTCTATATCTCTACTTTCTCTGCCTTCAGGCATACCATGAATCCTGATGTTATTCCTCTTTGGTTTTCCATGTATTCCAGTTTTACCACCTGCTCTCATTCCTTAGAAATATAGAAACATTGGGCAGGATTTTCAAAACCTGGTTCAGGCTTGCATTCAGCCCTGCACCAGGGTGCTTGGGTTCTGGTGGTGTGCCAAACCCTTCACAGTAACTACAGCAGATTTTACACACTTGGGCGCAACTGCAAAAGTTTCCATGATTTACAGCAGCTTGCAACAAATAGCTTATGCAAGCTCTGTAAAAATGGCCCCTAGAATTGCCACAAGGTTGACCAGAAAGAGTTGGTCTACCTTGCAGTAATTGCCGCATGGGATAGAAAATCCTGTTAGATTACCACAAGCCCCATGTGCCGTATAATCAGAGCACTGGGGCTTGCGGCAAGCTAGAGCTTTTGAAGATCCTGCCCATAGATTTTGTCAGCAGAGAAGGACCCTTAGGCCCATTGACTCTGCCTCTTGTCCCTGCCTGTTCTGTCACCACTGACCCTAGTTGTTCATAGGTGTCACTCCCCCACCCCCAAGTCCCTCTACCTAATATGCCCCAAAATGATTTTATTCCACTATACTGAAAATAATTCAGTCATCACAATGTCTTCTAGTACTTTTCCCTTAATATCTCAGCTGCAGTTGCAGAAGACAGGGATGTGCTTCCTTCTCATTTATCCAATGAAGTACAGCAATTATTTTTAACATGAACCTTTTTATGGACAGTTTTCAACTTACAAACTCAAAAAACAAACAATGTGATAAAAATCTCAAAAAAGACATAACGAAACACTGAGAGCGAAGAGAATATACCCAACGATCCAAAGTAATCACAATAAGGATGTTTATCAAATGGGAAGGGAAAAACAGCACCCTGATTGATCATTAGCCTAACACAAAATGTTAAAGGATAAAACTACAATTTACTTCTTTTTTTTTTTCTAAATCTGCAGCGAACCGTCTATAAAGGCCACCCACTCACTTTCTGCCTCATTCACCTCCAGGCCATCAAGTCACTCGTTTGCCTCACAATCGACCAGCCATTTGCTCACCTCCTGGCCAGCCAGCTGCTTGCTCCCTCCTGGCCAGCCAGCTACTCGCTCCCAGCTCCTGCCTCCATCACTCGCTCATCCCCTTTCTCTGTTCACATCAATATTCTAGTTACTAAACAAGTGATTAATCACAGATTTACTCTGAAGTACCTCACTCTGTTGTAATGTTTTGTTCAGCTCGTGGTTTCTGATCTTCTTAGCACTGTCACCTGATTCTGAAAGCCTGTCCTCAGTTCACCTCACTTAAACATCTTTAAAAAAAATAATAAAGCATGTTCAACCTACCAACACTGCTTCTCACTGTCAGAATTGACTTCCTCTCCCTGTTCCTTCAGCATCATGGCTTTCAATGCCATTATCCTCTCCCAAACAAAAAATATAATTAAACAAAATGCTGAAACTGCCAGGTCTTGCAGTCAACCTGTATTTATTCAGAAACACTCGTGTTTGTGTGTGAATTTGTGGGGGTTGGGGTGCTACAATTATTAAACTATAGATCATTAAAGAAATTACAATTATGGAAGCCCTAGCAGGACGAAAGACCTGAGGCAATAAAAAAACACCTCAAGTTCATGTTGGAGGAGGGACTATTTTCAATAAAAAAGTAAGCTAACCTTTTAATATTTACAACATAAAATAATATATTATTTTTTAATTATTGATGACATTAAAGAAAAACAGTCTTTTATAAGTACAATAATACACTCCATGGATGTGCATTAGACACTTCTGACACACAGGGAGGGGCTGGCTGTGCATAAGAGCTGTCTAATGCACACCCCATCGTGTCTAATTGCTTACATAGTGAATGTCAACACTTAGTTTCAACAGTAAAAAAGAAAATCCTAACTAGTGGGAGACTGGAAATGTTTGAGAAAAATATCAACCACTCAACATAGCTAGAAGCCTTGTATAAGGCCCAATAAAAAAGGAAAGGGTAGAAAACAACTCACGAGGATAACAGGCACAAGGAAGCTGGGTAAAGGGAGAGCCATAATCTGGTGGTCTAGAAAGGTATTGGGGGTTATGGGGTTGGGGAATGGGGAGATAGCACCGCTGTGATTGTAGAAAGGGTGCCCATTTACTACAATACATGCCATACTTACCAATAGTGACGAAGGACAATCTTTCAAAAAGAGCTAATTTAGATGGCACAGGGTCATAATGTCACACAGACAATAGTGCAGCACAACAATGCTGCAGTCAAAACAGCAAAATCAAAAAACAGAGCAGTTGAAAATAGCGACTCAAACAACAACCACGCACGCCAGAGGAATAAATGGAAACATTCCCATGTCTTTGTTTTGCAGGGCTCCACCCCACGCACTCTAACATGGGGAGCTTTGCTCCCCATAACCCCTAACTCAATTAATCAACTCAAAGGGGCAAGCACAGTGGAGGGGTTTAAGTATGCTTGGGACAGGCACAAGGGAAGCCTGAGAGGGGAGGGAGTGATGACAAGCCATTGATCACATAGGGTCAGTGGCCATATACAATGTATAGGGCCTACGGGCAGACTGGATGGGCCTAGCGGTCCTTATCTGCCGACAGTTTCTATGTTTCTATGTAAGGGGGGTGTGGATTGAGGGGAAAAGGGGAAACTCAGGAGCGGGGGGAACTTAGTTTTTTTTTTTGGCAAAAAAATAAAAAATAAAATAACATGTTGGAAAACAGGGAATCAGACCACAATCCCAGGCTCTCCAGTATGCCAGATGCTTGTGCCTTAGCCACTTCACCACGGGAGCGGCTCGACCAGGCACAGTACCTATTTCCTCTTCAGCCTTGTCTCCAGTTCCTACTCAGCGACAGGGGTAACGGTAGTTTCCTACCGCTATTCTACTCTAGTCACTGTAATTCATTCCACACTTTAGACCAAGTGGTTATCCTTGCACTGTTTCAGCAGAGCTATATTAACCCAGTACCATTTAGATAGGGTGAGCATCAGGTAAGCAATGAAGGGAGGGTGGCAAGTTTTCATAACATAAGAAGTAAATGTTTAGCCTCCATTAGTGCTACCAAGAACCAGCATTGCTGAGGCTTGGGTAATGAGGAAACACATGCAGGGATCACCAAAACCACCAGTTCGGGAGAGTATGATATGGGCATGTTCAATATCGGTTGTTCCCTTCAATATATCGGTACCTTCCCCTGTACAGTACTTCATTCACCACAAATGTTGTAACAATATCTAAACATGTCATCCTACTTTTTTTTTCTGCTCGTACCATGTGCAATGTATCTTTCCCTGTACTTACACCACTAATGTAACAATATCTAAACACGTTATTTTATGTTTTTCTGCTTGCATCATGTGCAATGTAATGGACCTCATTGAAAATGAGCTTTGTTCAACTGAGTATCTGATTCATATAATGATGAATAAAACCTTTTACTAATGCTACTACTTTACTACATATCCTGGAGCAGTCAAGCAAAATGTGCCACCACTTTGCAAGTTTCAGGCAACACCAGAGGATATGGAGAAGTCCTGTCTCAGGTTGAGAACACCTCCAGCATTCAGAATCTGCTGATAAAGCCATAGAATGCATCACCTGAGGGGTTCTGTACCATCTATGAAGAATCTGTAAGTGGATTAAAGGACTCCTGGTATCCCTATAAGCATGTTGATTCTTGTTTTTTGGGGGGGTGTTGTGTAATTGTAATCCCACCTTATATGATTGCTCCCTTTGTAACATGTTCACTTGCTGTGCTGTGTTATATTGCTGCTACTCGTTTATGGATATTGTAACCCTGACCCACATTTTTTTGTGCATTTATTCTGTGCAATTTACTGCTGCTTTGCTTGTGTTTTTATCTCCCTATTTGTTCCCCCTGTTGCCGGGTCGCACCTGGAAATGAGCCTTGGTTCAATGGTGCCTTTCTTGGTTATCAACTTTTAAATAAATAAACAAAACGGTGTGCTATTAATGTTTCTGAGGTCCATTGCTCAGGAAGAATGCTCTTGCCAAGGCTCTATTGCCAGTTATCTTTACTCTTGGCAAGGACAGGTGGTTGAGCATCCTGAATGATGGACTATGTCTTACCCAACCAACCCCTGGTTCTGCCCATGGGGTGAATCTTTCACAGTCCAAGCCATGGGGACTGGGGAAGCTCTTCTCAAAAGTACGAATCATAGCCCTGATCTTCTGGAAGTGCCAAAACTCTGTTTGGGGAACACCAGTTTTTTCCTGTAGGTGTTGGAAGGAAAGACGGATATCAGAGTGTGGTAGAGAGATATCAGTCACCTTATGAATGCCTCTCTCTAACCATGTGGCCCATTTAACTAGTGTGCCCGCAGTGAGAATACTGGGATGAGACCACAGGTAACTGAGAGGCCTCGGTGGGAATCTAGATAATTTAGGCACAGCAGTGAGTGCCATGCATTTGTCCCAGGCCTGCAGTGTGGCACATATGATGGGATATGTTGTGACCCTATAAGGAGGTTTGTGCCCTAGAAGGGTGCTGAGGCAAGGTGTAGCTGCTGCATCTGTCTCCAATCGTACCCACTGTGGAGAATCCATCAAAGGGATAAGCCACCAGTATGCTTGGGTCATGTGATATGCTAGGGCGTAGCCTTCACACCAGGGAGGATGAATCCATCTTTAGACCAATGAAACATAGAAACACAGAATTTGATGACAGATAAGGACTGCTTGGCCCAACTAGTCTGCCCATTTTCCCAACTTACTGCAATACCTCAGATCCTACTTGATGTCCGACTTTTTTTTGCGCCCCAATTATTTAACCAGGAGAGACACACTAAGCTGAAAGCTTGTTTACAGGCGCAACCTGGAAGCACAGGAAAGTTAAGTCACTTGCTCAGGGTCACACAGTATGCAAGTGGGGGCTGTGGGATTCAAGCCCAGGTCTCCAGATTTGCAGCTCAGAGCCTTTAACCACTGCGCTATACTGCCTCTCCCTTCCCTTACCACTAAGATTCCCTTATACCTATCCCATGCATTATTGAATCCCATCACGGTTTTTGCCCCCACCACCTCTGCTGGAAGGCTGTTCCAGGCATTCACCACTCTTTCTGTGAAGAAGTACTTCCTTATGTTTGTCTGAGTCCACCCCCTCCAGCTTCATAGCATGTCCCCTGGTTCTTGAGCAGCTTTTAGTTCTGAAAAATGCTTCCCTCATGTTTCTAATTTATACTTGTAAGGTGTTTGAAAGTATCTATCATATCCCCCTTTTCCCTTCTTTCCTCCAGGGTGTACATATTGAGGTCCTTTAGTCTCTCCTCAAAGGGTCTTTGGTGCAGACACTGCATCATTTTAATTGCCCTCCTCTGGACCAACTCTGCTCTGTCTATGTCCTTCCAGACTGATCTTCAGAATGGCACACAGTAATCTAGGTGAGGTCTCACCAATGATTTATACAGCAGTATCACCACCTCCCTATTTCTGCTGGTGATACCCTTCCTTATGCACCCTAGTATCCCACTGACTCTCCCCACAGCCTTGACACACTGTTTGGCCACCTTTAGGTCATCAGATATGATTACCCCCGGGTCTCTTTCCTGTTTGATGGTCATCAGTACCAGTCCCCCCATCTTGTACTCTACCCCTGGGTTTCTGTGCCCTAAGTGCATTATTTTACACTTCTTCACATTGAAACTTAGTTGCCACTCTTGACTAGCTTTCTTAGCTCCCTATTCATTTTTTCCACCCTCCTGGGGTGTCTACCTTATTGCAGATTTTTGTGTCATCTGCAAAAAGGCATACATTCCCTTCTAGCCATTCTGCAGTGTCGCTAATAATGAAATTAAAAAGGACAGCTCCCAGTACTGATCCTTGCGGCACCACGCTGGTCACCCTCCATTCCTTGAAGTGAGCTCCATTTACCACCATCCTCTGACGCCTATCCCCCAACTAATTCCTTACCTAGTTTACCACTTTTAGACTCATTCCCAGGATGTCCAGCTTGTTTACATGTCTCCTATGTGGAACGGTGCCAAAGGCCTTACTGAAATCTAGGTGGGCCACACCTACTGCTCCACCCTGATCTACTTCTCTGGTCACCCAGCCAAAGAAAACTATCAGATTTGTTTGACATGACCTCCCCCATTGAATCCATGCTGCCTCAGATCCTGAGAGCTGCTAGTTTTAAGATATTCCATAATCCTTTTCTTCAGCAGTGATTCCATTAATTTCCCCACCACCAAAGCCAAGTTGACTGGTCTGTAATTGCCAGATTCCTCCCTGCTAAAACTTTTGTGAAGAGGCACTTCATCAGCTCTCCTCCAGTCCTCCGGGACCACTTCTGTCTCCAGTGAGTGGTTGAGCAAGACTGTCAGAGGTGCAGCCGACACCTCTCTAAGCTCCTTCAATATCCTTAGATACATCCCGTCTGGCCCCATTGCCTTGTCCACGTTCAGATTTGCGATTTCCTTCAGGACTGTCCTCTGTAAATGGACTATTGTACACCTTCCTTCCTTCTATGCTCCTGTCACTTATCTGTGATCCTTCTCCTTCCCCTTCCTCCACGAACACTGAATAAAAATACTTGTTTGGGATGTCTGCTTTTTCCTGGTCCCCCTCCACACACTCCTCCCTTCCCTCCTTAGCCTTACATTCGCACCCCTGTTTTTTCTCCTTTCGCTCACATACCTGAAAAATGTATTTTCCCCTTTCTTTACTGCCTGGGCTATTTTCTCCTCTGCTTGTGCCTTTGGGCTCCTGACTGCTTTCCCTGTCTCTGCTTCTCATGATACACCTCCCTATAATCTTCTCTCTGTGTCTCCTTATACCTCCTGAATGCAAAGTTTTTGCCCTTACCTTCCCAGCCACCTCTTTTGAGAACCGCAGCAGTCTCTTTTTTCTCTTGCTTTTGCTTACTTGCCTGACACAGAGGTTTGTTGTCTTCACTATCCCCCTTTTAGTTTCGTCCACTGTTCCTCCACTCCACCCAAGTCCCCCCCCCCGCCAGGGCATCCCTGAGGCATTCCTCCATCTTTGTAAAGTGTAAGGTTGGCCATCCTGAAGTCTAGGACCCTTGTCTTTGTGTGGCTTGATTCTGGCTCAATACTTTATATTGAACCACACTGTACAGTGCTCACTGGTCCCCAGGTGGCCACCCACTGTGACATCTGCAACACTGTCCCCGCTGGTGAGTATAAGGTCCAGTATTTTTCCCTCTGTGGAGGCTGTCATATTAGTTGCCTGAGGAATGCCTCCTGCCTGGAATCCAGGATGTCCCTGCTCCTAACTGAAGTTGCAGCTGGGATGCTCCAATTAATGACTGGCAGATTGAAGTCCCCCACCAGCAGTACCTTCCCCCAGTCGTCATCTTTTGGATGGCTCCCATCAGTACCTTATTCATCTCACCCCTTGTGCTGGAGGCCTGTAGATCCTGCCAGTGTGAATAGCAGTTCCATTCCGTGTTTCTAGGATGACCCACAGTGCATCCGCTCCTCCATGTATTCCCTGAGCTTCTGTTGCTTTTATGCAATCCCCTATGTAAAGAGTAACTCCTTCCCCTTTCGTAGCCTCTCTGTCCTTCCTGAACAGAGTATAGCCTGGTATGGCTATATCGTAGTCATGGTTCTCATTGTACCATGACTTGGTAATAGCAACAATGTCCAGGTCAGCCTCTGCCATAATGGTCACAAGGTCTGGGATTTTATTTCCCAGACTTCGAGCATTTGTGCACATGACCTTCCAATTTCGTTTTTTACCCTTCTTGTCAGCCCCCCCTTTTCCCTTTTGCCTACTCTCCTTATCACCTCTGCTTTCATTCCCATCCCTCTTCATTTCTACTATTGTGCTTTTACTGCTATTATGAACCCTTGGGGATTTCCCTCCCTCCCTTAGAGTTTTCCCCTACTGACTACTTCTGCTTGTGGGGGTACACAGTTTATGTCTCCCTGCTTCCTTCCACTAACCCCCTCAGCCAGTTTAAATACTCACCAATGTAGTATTTAAACCATTCACTGAGGACTGTGGTTCCGTCCTGGATGGATGCAGGCCATCCCCCTTCTATAGGCCTTTATCCTTCCAGGTGGGACCTCAGTCCCCAGTGTTGTCCAAACACTCCTGTCTGCACCAATCCTTCAACCATTGGTTGAAGCTCTTGGTACAGAGAATCCTATCCTCCTTCCTTTTGTAGACAGGCAATACCTCAGAAAAGGCCACGGAGCATGCTACCTGCCCAAGACCACTCCCCAATTCCCTGAACTACTCTTGCACTTTCATAGCCTTGTCCCTTGCTAGGTCATTTGTCCCTAGGTGGACAATGACTTCCAGCTCTCCCTCCCATCCTACTGCCCTAGCGAGCCCCAGGATTTGCTTCATATCCCTCCAAGTTGTGGTGCCAAGTAGGCACCTAACCTCCCTCTCCCCATCCCTCCCTATCCTCAAATCTATCCCCCTAACAATGGAATCCCCCACCAGGAGTTGCTTTCTCCTCCTCTGGGGTCCTCTGCCACCTTCCATGGGGCCTCCACTATAGAGGACTCCCATATTCTCCCCGGTCACTACTACGGGTGCCTCCATAGGACAGTCCCATCTTGCCAGAGTGGTGTATAAGTTGTGTAGTGGTACCAACTGGGGGTGTGCCTCTGCCCCACCACCCTTACCGTTCCCAAGTCCAGCATAGTTCAGCCATCCCTCCTCCCTGGCACCCTTTGAGGAAGAGCTGACAGATTTGGTGGCCCCTGGGTGGGGAAGGAAGTCTCCCAAAACCTAACCAACTCAGCCTGGAATTGTGCAACCTCCTCCCTCAGCCCAGAGAGGTGCATATAGATGGGGCAGCACTGCAGGCTCCAGAATGTCTCACTGAAGACTGCTGCCCCACAGCCACTGCACTGCACCACTCCCAGCCTGTCTATTGTTTGCCTTGTCTGTTTTTGTTTTGCTTACTCTAATCCTTCATTTACCCCTACCCTAGATGAGATGTTTCACCTATTCCCACCTTTTTACTCACTTTAAACTTTTATTTTACCCTTATCCTAGATATGGTGTTTCTCCTAGTCCCAATCTTTAATTTACTTTGAGCTCTTTTTTGCCCCTACCCCTGCTTCCTCCTGCTAATTTACTCCTTTACGTCTTCACCTGCCTGCCTGCTAAGTAGCGGTGTCCAGCTGCCAGCTGCCTCGTTGTGCTGACTTCGGTGGGTGACAGACTTTGCTGTGCTGTCCTTGTTGCATTGGTCCTTAGGTGGGGGGGCGCAGTGCATGGGGCCGCTTGGTGGATGAGATGTTAAATAGGAGAACAACAGAAAAAGGGTTTCCATGTCTGGAGGGGCTGGGGGGCACAGCCTGTCTCCTGATTGGTGGAGGAGTGATCCCTTTCTTAGAGCTCTCTGGGTCTGCTGCTCCATACCACTGGAGTGGTTTTCTTCTTCAAACAGGCTCTGGACTCACTTTACTTTGCTTGCTTAGCTGAAGAGGTCTGCCTTCCCACAAGAAATGACCGATGAGACAGTAAATTTTACAAAAAAGTTGTGGAGGAATAGGAAATGGGAGGTTACCAAGTAGGTTGGCAACTTTCGGCAGAACAAACATGCAGATGGCTTCAATTTTCCCAGAGAGAGAGTGAGATGTAATTTAAGCCACTGGCAGATATCCTGATCCAATGCAGTTAGGAGAGGTGAAAAATTAGCTGGAATTACCTCTTCCTATTTAGTGGTAACCTGGACTCACAGGTATTTAAAGCCCTCTCTGGCCCATTTAATCTGCAGCCTGGTGCAGCAGTTACTGTCACATAAGGTATCCAATAGGGACAGAGTGGTATTGCTCAGATTTACTGCGAGACCAGACAGGGACCATAAATTGTGTGAGGATTCTTAAAACCAGAGGAAGCAAATCCTTGGGGGATTCCAGTGTAAGGAGGGGGAGATCATCTGCATGCATGTGCACAAGATAGGGAGAACTTCCCACCTGTATACCATGTATGGCCAGTGTTGCCAGCAATATATGAGATAAGGAGTCAAGGGCAGTGTAACCCCCCCACAGGTGGGGCTTACTGTACCTTAATCGCCTCCTGGCTGGTTTATCCTGCCAGTCCCAGTCCTAACTGGGGCCCTTAAATGCTCCTGCTGGGCCCTGTTGATGTAATACTGTTTTAGGGGGACCAGAAGAGTGCTTTTTAAGTAGCTAACATGCCTATTTGGTGAGGTATTGGGGCACCACTGTGCAGCTTGCATCATGGAAGTGTGAGCTGGTGGCCATGCATACTCAGGATAGCTCTACAGTGCTCATCGTGAAAGCCACTCTGGTGGCTCCTTCAGCTCTGCTCTTGTGTGCTCTGGCCTCTGTGGGTATAAAAAGGGCAAAGAGGGTCTTGGGGGGAAATAATTTAAATGTTAAATAAGGGCGCTCTTAAGGGCTATAATGGGAGCACTGCCACTTTAAGAGCAGGCAAGGCTGTTGTGTGTTATGGGAGCCCTGCTTGCTGCCTGGGGATAGTATATTTTGGCAGCAGCAACAGGCAGGGTAAGACTCTTCCATGCCCCACTCTGCCACCTGAGGACAGGGCAGTGGGGCAGATATTGAACAGTAGGGGCCATAAATATAAAAATATTACTATTGGGCTGCAAGGGGAACTGATAGATACGACTGTAAATAGATTACCATAAACTGTTTACTTCAGCAGCCATGTTTGATCCTTTGACCCCCTGCACCATCCAATCAGCATTTGAGAATTGCAGAAGCAGCATCACAGGAAAGGAAACTAGATATCATTGTCCACCTCGGGACAAATGACCTAGCTAGGCATGAGATCAGTGCAGTGCAGGATGAATTTGTGGAGTTGGGGAGGGGCCTCAGACATGTAGCAAGCATGGTAACCTTCTCAGAGGTGCTGCCAGTCTATGGCAGGGGTGAGGCTAGGGTACTGCACACCATGCAGTTTAATGAATGGTTGCAAAACTGGTGCAGAGCACAGGGCCTTGGCTTCATTGAGGACTGGGGGTCCACCTGGAGAGATGAAGGTCTATACTGGCATGATGGTCTGCATCTGTCCAGGAAGAGAAACATGCTCCTAGGTGACAGGTTTAAAGGCTTCCTTGGCAAGCTTTTAAACTAGCCAAGGTGGGAGGTGCTGATAGGAAACAGGAAAGTTCAAGCCTCCCCCCACAAAACATGGCAGGTAGTAGGGTAAACACCAAGGTACAGAGCTTGACAGAGGGCAGGACAGGGGTAAATGGAAAAATGGACAAGGGCAATAAGAGCAGGGATGGGGTAAAAAAGGATAAAGCCAACATTAAATGGAGGGCAATGAGTACCAATGCCCATAGTCTTGGAAACAAGCTTCCAGAGTTAGTAGCCCTGATGGAAGAGGAACACTTGGATATTGTGGCAGTCACAGAAACATGGTACATGGAGAATCATGACTGGGATGCCAACATACCAGGGTACACAATCTACAGAAGGGAAAGGGAGGGTAAAAGAGGAGGTGGAGTAGCTCTCTACATAAGGGAAGGGATCAAAGCTACAGAACTAAAAAGTAAAGGGGGAGGACAAGAGGAACTCTGGGTCTGTGGAGACAGGGAATGGCATACTAATCCGCACAGGGTTGTATACAGACCCCCCCATCTCAAAGGGAGGAAATGGACAAGAAAATGATAGAGGGCATTCTCAAAATGGCTGAAAAAGGGGAGATACTGTTGATGGGGGACCTGAATATGCCAGATGTTAACTGGGCGACATGGACTGCAGCCACATCCAAGAGCAGGGTCATTCTCGATGCCCTACAGGGGGAATGCCTTAGACAGCAAGTGGTGGAACCCACTTGGGAGGGAGCAATATTAGACATGGTACTCTCAAATGGAGAGAGAATCACAAATTTAGAAGTCAGTAGACATCTGGGAACAAGAGACCACTGCACAGTGTGCTTCACAGTAAACACGACCATGGAGACAAGCCATACAAAGACCAGGATACTGGACTTTAGAAGGGCTGACTTTGGCATAATGGGTGAATACCTGAAGAATGCATTAGCAAATAGCCAGGAAGGAGAGGGGGAAGAACAATGGAGAAAAATCAAAACTGCCATCATGGAGGCAACAAGCCTTTGTGTGAAACAAATAAAGAAAACAAAGTGGAATAAAAAAACACTATGGTTCTCAAAAGAGGTGTCGGGGAAGGTTAAGGAGAAAAGGGCTGCATTCAAAAAGTATAAGGAATCACAGACAGAGCACGACAGGGAACTGTATCAATTAAAGCAGAAAGAAGTGGGGAAGGCAGTCAGAAAAGCAAAGGCCCAAACAGAGGAAAAGATAGCCAACTCAGTTAAGAAGGGGGATAAAACCTTTTATAGGTACATTAGGGAGCATAGAAAGGTTAAGGGAGGGATAGTGAAGATTAGTAAAGGAGAGGGGAGGGGGCAGAGGGAGACAGTGAAAAGGCAGAGATGCTGAATGAATACTTTTGCTCAGTATTCACAAAAGAAGAAGAGGAGGAGTTATCTAAACCAAACAGTAGAAGCACTCTGGATAGTGGGGTTGATGCCAGTCCATTTACAGAAGAAAGAGTACTGAAAGAACTCCTAAAACTCAAGGTGGAGAAAGCAATGGGGCCTGACGGGATTCACCCTAGAATCCTAAAAGAGCTAAGGGAGGACCTAGTGACACCACTAACCACACTTTTTAACAAATCATGGGAAGATGGGGTGGTACCTGAGGACTGGAGGAGGGAAGATGTGATTCCCCTTCACAAAAGTGGGGGCAAGGCAGAAGCTGGAAACTACAGACCTGTTAGTTTGACCTCAGTGGTGGGGAAAATGATGGAATCACTTCTGAAAGAAAGAATTGTTGAGTACCTAGAGGCCAGCGGGGCACAGGACCCAAAGCAGCATGGATTCACAGCAGGAAGGTCATGTCAGATGAATCTAATCGATTTCTTTGACTGGGTGACCAAAGTAATTGACCAGGGAGGGGCTGTGGATATGGCCTACCTAGACTTTAGCAAGGCATTTGACATAGTCCTGCACAAAATATTGATAATCAAGTTAGCCAGCCTGGGAGTGGGTCCCAGGGTGGTAGCCTGGGTAGCAAACTGGCTACACAACAGGACACAGAATGTAATAGTAAATGGAACACATTCTGAAGAAAGGGGGGTTACTAGTGGAGTTCCTCAGGGCTCAGTACTGGGTCCAGTACTCTTTAATGTCTTTATAGGTGACATTGCAGAGAGTCTGGAAGGAAAGGTATGCCTCTTTGCAGATGACACAAAGATCTGTAACAGAGTTTATACACAAGGGGGTAGAAAGGATGAGAAGGGACTTGGCAAGGTTGGATGAATGGTCAGACATATGGCAACTTAGATTTGATGCAAAGAAGTGCAAAGTAATGCACCTGGGAAATAAAAATCCAGGAGAAGAGTACACAATAGCAGGGGAGGTACTAACAACAACAATAATGGAAAGGAATCTGGGTGTAGTCATATCAGATGACCTAAAGGTGGGTAAGCAATGTGAGAAGTCAGTAAGGAGAGCCAGGGGGATACTGGGATGCATAGGGAGGGACATCACAAGTAGAAAAAGGGAAGTGGTTATCCCTCTATACAGACAGTTGGTGAGACCCCATCTGGAGTACTGCGTGCAGTTTTGGAGACCTCATCTAGGCAAGGACATAGACAGGATGGAAGCAGTCCAGAGGAGGGCAACTAAAATGGTGCAGGGTCTACATCAGAAACCATATGAAGAGAGACTGAGAGAGCTTAATATGTATACCCTTGATGAAAGGAGGGAGGGGGGACATGATAGAAACTTTTAAGTACCTCAAGGGAATCAACAAAGTCCAGGAGGGTAGCATCTTTCAGAAAAAGAGATGTGTAAGAACAAGGGGGCACAATTTAAAGTTAGAGGGGGGATGGCTCAGGGATAATGTGAGGAAATTCTTTTTCACGGAGAAAGTGGTGGACACATGGAACTGCCTTCCTGGAGAGGTTGTGGGGTCTAAAACAGTGGGGGAATTCAAACATGCATGGGACAGACATAAGGCAAATTATAGTGGGGGGTTGCAGGAAGTAGGCTGTTGGTTAACTAGAATCTGCAGCTTATCCAATAAGTAGGGAAATGGGCAGACTGGGCTGGCCAAGTGGTCCTTATCTATCATCAAAGTCTATGTTTCTATGTTTCTATGAGACGCTCTGGAGGACTGAGAAATGGCTCTTGGGAAGGGAGTTAGAACTGTGTTCTTGGTGCCCAAATGAGCAACCAATCAGGCATCAAGGGGACTTGATGTTTGTTAATTTTTAGGATGGACAGCTATAGCAATTAATCAGAAGATGTCATTTTCCTCTGAAATCCCAGGGACAGTTACAGCTTGGGGCAGTTTTCCTGAGGCTCTCCACAAGAGAAGAGGTCATGCAGCCAGAGACCAGAGCATGGGGAATAGCTCCCTCAGCACCCTGAGAAAGCCCTCAGCCTTAAAAGGGGGCAGGCTGTTTTGTTGCCAAGGGACTGGATGTGCTGGCCAGAGTTAAAGAAATTTTCCAGAGCTAAATCAGCACTGGAAGAGCCTGCTGAATTCCTGCACCTGGGAGAACCTGCCTACCAGCCTATAAGCCTGATTGAACTGTTGAACTGTTTCCCAGTCTGGGAAGAAAAGCCTCTAGGGCTGGTTCTGAGACTGTCAAAAGCCCATCCATGCCTAAATTCAAGTCAGATGTCCAGGGTGACCACCAGCCTCCCAGGTACCCTAATCAGTCTGTGAGCCCCAGAGGTGATGGCTATCCTTCACCTACAGCTAGGGTGTGGATGTCTGATATCTCCTCCAGAGGGGTCTGGAGCACTGTCTTTGTGGGTGAAGATGACAGAATGCCTGAGAGGAGAAGACGACGTAAGGCCCGTGATAAGTAAAGACGACAAAGGTCCAAGGGGCAAAGATGAGAAAGTCCAGATGTTTGTAGTTCTTGTGGGTAATGAATCAAAACAGTTCCGCTTCATTCCCGGGATGCTAAATAGCCTTTTAAGTTACTTGATTGTAGGGTGCTTTAAACAATACTCAAGGACTCAGAATGTTCCATTTTCATCTGTTTATTGTTTTTCAATTAACCATCCTAACATTTTGCACGTTTTATTGTGCTTTTTCAAGGGATTCCTTGATAATTACTAAAAATGTAAATTTCATTTTTAGTATCATATAAAAGTTTTTTTTTCATTAGATAGAAATCAGTACTTGGAAATGTGCATGGATCTACTAAATGCAAGTAACAACTATGAACAGATAGATCATGACCCCACAAGGGGGATACAGATAGAAAGAAAGGAAATGGAAGAATTCATAGATATAGGCTGGCCACAACTATGGGACGGAGACATTTTGCAACCAAAACACCCTAGAACACCTACTTTTTACTGCATTCCAAAAGTGCACAAGAACCCGTACAAGCCACCAGGATGACCTATAGTCTCTGGTAATTAATGAGTTTTTGAAACTACTTCCAGATTCATTAATTACCACTTACAACCCATCATAGAGAGACTTTGCACATACATTAGGGACTCATCAGACATGATAAAGAAATTTAAAAAGCTAGAGAGGTGGCTTCTTGGAGATACAATGCTGGAGCTACAATGTAAATCCACATACCAGCAGCAAACAGTCAGGCTACTCAGCACTTTGCACAGAAAGAGACCTCGAGCTGGACCCAGTTAACAAAATACTTTATTTAAAGTTAAAAATCACAGACCAGCATCACCCTCATACCACATGACCAATGTTTTGCATCTCTCTAATGCTTTTTCAAGGCCAGATTAGTAACAATGGATGTGTCAGATTTATATACCTCAATCCCCCATTTGGGATGGGTAGAAAGTATGGGTAAAACACTAGAAATGAGGGAAGGAGACAAAAGACCAAACACCAGAGCTCTGCAGGTGTTAGCACAGTACATTCTATCCAATAACTACTTTGAATTTAATGGCAGGAATTATAGGCAAATTAGGGGGACTGCCATGGGAACAACCATGGCACCCACTTATGCCAATGGAAATTTTGAAATTGAGCATGTATTGGATGAAACAACCCCCCATTTTTTTGATAAAATAAACACATGGCTATGTTACATTGATGATGTGTTCTTTATAAGGATGGGCACAGAAGAAGGGTTAATACAGATGTATATATATATTTAAAAACCAGAGACCCCAATACAAAATTGGCAATGCAGCATATTGAAAGATAAATTCCTTATCTGGATCTGATGATCATGAAAAAGGAAAGACAACTCCGCACAAAGCTGTATAAAAAACCCACAGCTAGGAACACATTGCTGTTTGGAACTAGCTACCATTCACCAAATTTAAAGAACAGTATTCCATATATACAGTTAGCAAGAGTTAAAAGAAATTGTATGTTACAAAGTGACTTTGAGAAACACAGTGGGGAAATGATTTATAAACTCAGGAACAGATCATATAGGCAAGACAGGGAGACAGACAGGACAACACTTCTGCTGCCAAAGGGTGGTAAAAACACACAAAAAGAAGAGAGATTGGTGCTTAGCACTCAATACAATCACAAGTTCCCACAGATTAGGGTGATTATAAATAAGCACTAGCATCAAGTATAACAAGAACGTGAGGGAATAGCTGCCCTTAACAACAGACCAATAATAGCAGCAAAAAGGATGCAGAACATTAAGGATAAGGTAACCAAGTCACAATTTAAATTTCCTCCAGAGCCACAGCAGCTTCTGCTTGGGCCACTGCAGCCAGGAATGAATCCCTGTGGGTGATGTTCTGTGTGTAATCACACAAGGAAAAAGAAGGAGTACATATATCCACATAATGGACAGAGATTCATAATAAGACAACACATAACATAAAATACACCCAGAGTCATATACTTGCTTCAGTGCCCCAGCAATAGACTATATGTAGGATGGACAATGAGGAGGTTAAAAATGAAGACTACAGGAGCACAAAAATATCACAAGTAACAAAACATTTTAACAGTGCAGGGCATAGCGGCATTTCACTGAGATTCTGGGGATTGGAAGTTGTTACAGAGGATGAAAGAGGGGGAGATTATGGCAAACAATTGGAAAGAGCAGAGTTGAAGTGGATATTCCACATGGATGTTTTAAATGACAGAATTGGTATGAACGTTGAAACAAATTAGCCTTCTTACTGGTAAAATAAAACATATGACACTTGAAATCAAATGTTTGCTTAAAAACAGCAATTGTTATATTTACTTGAAAAATATCAGCGCTTTCTCATAGAAACCAGGCTGCCCACCCTAAACTCCCCCTTTCACTTCCCCCCAAGGTTTCCTTTGATTAATGGTACAAGTTGAGAATGTCATTCGCATAAAAAGATTCATCGTAATGAAGGACTGATGCGTTTCAATGGAGAAATTATGTCTGTTAATAAACATAAACAAAAAATGGTAGTAAAAGTGAGAAGCCTACAGTACGCATCAGAAAGGCTGGTACAAAGAAGTAAAGGATCCATATGTTGGAGTTCTTGTCCCCAGTAGGGGGAGCTGACCGACCTGTATCTAGGCAGATTTTAGCCACATAATGACAGGCTGTCGGCTGCAGGGTGAGCAGTGATGACTACACTTTTGAGGTCATCAAGGTGCTTAAACATGTGGGTCCAAGAGGTAACGTGGAAGTGACTTGGAACAAGAGAAGGAACACTGTGATGTTGCAGCAAAAATGAAATGGTAAGAAAAACATTACTTAATCATAAAAAGGGGATGTAAATTAAAAAAGATGGTATTTGGTAGAAAGATGAATCAAAGCATCCAAATTTAAATCCACAGAAAGAAAGATAAAGATAAAAGATGCAGCAATCTAAATTTGAAAGTGTTCCAAGATAAGGTATGTCACAGCCAAGAAACAAGTGGGTAGCTGGAAATGGCAAAGTTAATATAAATGCTTTTTTGTAAGCCACCAAAGTCTAACATGTTTAAACAGAGTAGAAAGGGGGTAAAAGTAAAGAAGATAGCATGTATGGGGTGCTAGGGGAGCTGATTTTCCTACAGGCCCTCCATTTTTTTGAACTAAGTAATTAAGTAGCTGGGATTAAGAGGAGTAGCTACACATGATTATCTATCTATCTATCTATCTATCTATCTATCTATCTATCTATCTATCTATCTATCAATCTATATATTCACCTTTGTTGTCCATCAAGGATTGCCCGCAGTCAAGGATTGCGCTGTGAAGAAGTTGTGGAGTCTGCAGGAGGTGGAAGATTGGGTGCTGGAGAAGATTCCCTGAGTGGTGCTGGAGGAGACGCCCACCGGAACGACTGTGCCTTGCTGAAGTGTCCGGCTGGGGTGAGAGACCAGCCAGACCAAGGAAGGAAGCAAGCCATCCCTTCCTCTCTCTCAGACCAGTTCCAGGTAGGGGACACAGGGGTCGTGTCGACAAAAGGAAATGAGAGAGAACAGCTCTCTGTTGGGCCTCTGAATATTGGCTCGTGTAGGTGGGAACTTTGGCCCGGACAGAGGGATGGTCTCTGCTGTTGTTAGAGAGCACAACTGGGTTCCATTCCCTCAGGCAGAACAGGGGGTTCACTGAAGGGTAGACTGGCCTGGACCACTGAAGCAAAGGTCCAGGGTTCTTCATCTAAAAATGGGGGGGGGGCCTACCTGGAGAGTGGAAGATCAATGGATAAACTGCCGGGAATTTTTTGAAAGAGAACTTGGCCTGGCACATACGAGGAGCATCAGGGGAAGTGGCTGAACAAGGACAAAACTTCACAGGATGTGGAGATCCGGTGACATTTTTAACTTCTTTCTGTGGGGCAATCTTATTAATGAGCGACTTCTGCTTTGAACAAAGAATATAAAATTCATGATCTTAAACTCTACAAAGCAATACAATCCAGTTCTGTGAGGGGGGGCTGGAGAATATTTCAGAATCTTACGCTGCAGTGGTGAGAGCGCTGCATTCAGAAACTATATCAAAACTGAAAACTGGAAACTTTATATGTGTTACAAAGAAACAAACATTTTAAAGTTTTGCTACTATTGTGTGGGTTGGAGGATTAGTGGGAATTTTTAAAATAAATTGGTGCATGATGGTGTGTGGTGTTGTGGAGTGAGTGAGGGGGTAAGACTGAATGAGTGTGGGGTGAGAGTAGAATTGTTGGGATTGTGTGAGAGTAGGTGTAGGTAGTATTGTGGAGTGTTGGCTAAGGTTAAAGAATGTGCCAATGGGTGGCTACTACGATCAGGCAGTACTCCCCCTCGAGACTAAAGGATCTTTGTCTTTTTGACTGTCCCCCACTTCCTCCAGAGGTGTATGGTAGATGCCGAGCACTGGGCATAATGAGGAAGTGGTGGGGCAGAGGGTCCTGGAGGTCTTGAGGGGGATGGGAGAAGGGTGAGTGGATAGAGACAGTGAGGACCAGGAGGCACCTTGGGACAAAATGAGCACAGATTCGAGGTCCTCCTTGCCTTGCCTTGTGCCCATACCCAAGGGCTCTGACTTGATCAGGCAGGTAGTGTGGTCATCCTTGGACTCTCATCCCTACAGGGTGGTGTTATGCAATGCCAGGTCTATTAAAAACAAGACTGCAGTGGTTTCAGATCTTGTAGCCTCTGCAGACCTGGCTTGCCTCACCGAGACCTGGCTGGATGATAATGCAGGCCCTATTTTGGTATTTGCAGTTCCAGTCAGGTTCTCGATGATACATCACCTGAGAGCAGACCATGGGGGTGGGGGGTTGAAGTCTGCTTTAGACAGGAAGTGGACATCATGGTGGTGCCAGTGGGAAATACTAGCTCCTTCAAGTGCATAGCCAGTGTGGGTACAGGTTTCAGGATACTACTCATCTACCGTCCACCAGGTGATAGGAAATTTTTCCTGAAGGAGGTAGCAGACTTCATTGCCGAGATGGTATTGGAGACCCCCAGATGGTTGATTCTGGGGGACTTCAGTACCTAGGTTGATGATGAACTCTCACTTTTTGGACAAAAGCTCCTCCAACTGAGGGAATCATTGGGCCTGACATGGGTTGTTACCACCGCAACTCATGGGGGCACTCATTGGACTTGGTGTTCCACCTTGGGATAGAAATCTCCAATATGGAGGTGGATCCTATCGTGTGGTCTGACCATCATGCTCTGAGGTTAGTTTTGCAGCCCCCTGAAGTAGGCCTGCCCATAAGGAAATAGTAGAGTATCGTCCTTTAAGAGGAGTTACCTTGGAAGGCCTAATGATGGTACTGGACCTTTCGAGAATTCTGACAGATAACAATGACCCACGGTCCCTTGTGCTAGCCTATAACAGGGCAGTAACCAGGGTCATGGATGTCATTGCCCTGGTACATGTTCACCCTCTTACCATTCACCCAGGTGCCCCATGGTTTGATGGGAATCTATGGGAGTTGAAGAGGCAAGGGTGAAGTTTGGAGAGACATTGGAGGAAAACTCGTCTGGAAGAGGACACAATTTCCCATAAGAAGGCAGGGTTCCTATCCAGAGAAATTGCTGCAGCGAAGAATAGGCCAGCCCAGTTCTTCTGGACCATGGACAGACTGTGCAGTCCAGCCTGTCTGTGATCTGATTGAGCATTGTCACAAGAAAAGTGTGAGGAGTTTGCACAGTTCTTCACTGATAAGGTGTCCTCCATCAGGGATGAGATCAGCCAGTGCCTCTCCATTGAACCTTGCACTGACCAATTGGGTGGTACAAATACCCAGATGACCTGGTCTACCTTCATCCAGCCAGTAGTCACAGATATACTGAGGATTATCCAGACTCTGCGACCAACTTGATGTAGTTTGGACCATGGCCCAACTCACCTTCTTGTAGGGTGTGTTGAGGTCATCAGCCCGGTCCTAGCTGAGATAGTAAGGGTTTCATTGGAGAGAGGGATCTTTCCTGATCCCTTGAAGGAGGTGGTGGTTCATCCCTTTTGAAGAAAACCCTCCATTGACCCAGACTGCCCGGCTAACTACAGACCAGTCTCTAACCTACTTTTCACAGGTAAAGTTATAGGGAAAGTTGTCACTCTGCAGCTGGATATCTATGTCCCTCTCCAGCTGGGTTTCTGAAAAAGGCTTAGCACTGAGACGGCCCTGGTGTGGGTACTAAATGATCTCCTGATGGCTAGAGATTGGAGAGCCCATTCCATCTTGGTTCTCCTTGAGCTCTGAGCAGCATTTGTCACTGTAGACCATGGGGTGTTGCTTGAGCGACTGAGGTTTTTCTGTGGACTGAGGGCAGTGGTCCTCAGCTGGTTTCAATCTTTCCTCGAGGGCAGATCTCAGAAAGTGATGTTGGGGATTTATTCCTTGGCCCCTCGCAGTCTGTCCTGCAGGGAACTGCAGGGCTTGGTGCTATCTCCTATGTTGTCTGCAGTATACATATTGCCATTGGGAAACATTATAAGAAGATACAGATTGAGTTTTCATTGCTATGCAGATGATTCTCAACTATACATGCCCTTTGTGCCTGACCAGGAGTTAGATACTGTCTCGGTATTTAACAACTGCCTATCAGAGATACAAGACTGGATGAGTGCTAGTTGTTTGAGGTTAAACCCAGAAAAAACTGAGGTATTGGTTGTGAGCCCTGATCATAGAACGGCTGGGACATGGAGAGGAAAACCCTCTGGTGTACATCTTGGAGGGGTCCCACTAAATGCCTCGGGCCAGGTGCGGAATCTAGGAGTGATACTTGATGAAGGCCTGACCCTGAAAGTTCAGGTGTCATCTGTCGTTAAGTATTTCTTTTACCATCTAAGGAATATCACCAGGGTAAAACAACTGGTGCCATCAGAAGATCTGCCCACCTTGGTTCATGCCTTTGTTACCACCCATCTTGATTACTGCAACGTCCTATACCTACGGCTACCGAGGGTGGATATCCACCAATTGCAGCTGGTGCAGAACGCAATGCCTAGGTTGTTAACTGGAACCCACAGATCCAGCCACATAACACATGTGCTGCGTGAACTGCACTGGCTGCTAGTACAGTGGTGGATCACCTTCATGGTCACATTGCTGACCTATGAAGCCCTACATGACCAGGGACCCCAGTACCTGCAAGACCTCATGTCTCCCTACTGCCCCTTCTGCTCACTCTGATCCTCTGATGAGGGATTGCTAGAGATTCCCAGGGTATGTCTTACTAACATCTGGTGGAAGATCATTTGCCTTTATGGCACCCTACCCTGTGGAATTCTCTACCTCATTGGATATGAGATGACCTAACCGTGGAGGGATTTAAAAGTGCCCTCAGGCCATAGTTGTTCCGACAAGCTTTTAATGGAACTTAGGAATGCTGATTAGGAACCCTTGAAGTCTGATTTTAGACAATTTATTGTATTATTGTTTCAATATGTTAGTATGCTGCTGTGTGTATCGGTAAAGACACCCTGAGCTTGGGAAGGGCGCCTAATATAAATAACGTTTTACTTACTTACTGACTTATTTTAAATGTAACTTAAAAGGCACTGAGATACAAGGCAACATATTAAAATGTTTTTGAAAAGTAATTGAAAGCAAAAAATAGTGAAAATGTTAAGAGAATGAAATCATGTCAGTATGTAATGCAGTGTAAAACTTAATGTTTTCTAATTGAAGTAAATGGTAAGTACAACAACAGAACAATGGTTGAAGTTGAAATAGGAATTAAAGCTTAGAGGTTAAAGGCACAGTAACATGATATGTAGTTAGAACTGATTTAGGGTGAAAAAATGAGTAAAGTGTATAGAAATGCATTTGAATAAGGCAAGGAGAAAAAAATTGAAGTAAAATATATAACAACTACATAATATTAACTGGAATCAGGAAGTTAGTAAGAGAATATTAATATAGTGAATCTTACCAAAAGCAAATAAATAAATAAACAGTGAGATCATAATACAATATGTATGTCTTTGAGAGTCTGTGCAGATTTAATGAAAAATCTGAAAACAAACAGAAGGATAATGGAGGAGGAAGTGGAGTAAAAAGTGAAGTAAGTGTACCAGTCAGATAGACAATATGAAATGACTAAATGAAAAACACTTTTATATGATACTAAAAAATGACATTTATATTTTTAGAAATGATCCAGGAATTCCTTGAAAAGGCACAATAAAATGTTCAAAACATTGGGTTGGTTAACTGAAAAAGAATAAACAGATGAAAATGTAACATTCTGAGTCCTTGAGTATTGTTTAAAGCACCCTACAATCAAGCAACTTAAAAGCAAAGATGGGAAAGGCCTGTCATGGGTGAATGGTCCAGTACCTGCTTCTTATCTTTAGCCAGGTGATGTGGTGCACCGAGAAACTGTCTGCTATAATCAGAGCAGTACCACTTATCAGTGTCCTTCCTCAACACTCCCTAAAGCCTACAGAAGCATGAGTAAGTCCAGGGTTCACCCTGGCTGGGGTTATTCAAAAGAACTTAAATCATTAGACAGTTTTCTTCTTCTTCATCCCCAAGGGCCCCAATGCTGGCCAACCTGTGGCAACGAATAGGCCTGCAACTTTACTGGGTACCAAGATAGACAATAGGGATGCTGATACTAATGAGGAGGTGGGTTTCTGTGATGTTGTTTGTGGGTGGGCACATATATTGTTTACGGGTTTATTAGTTCATCTAAAATAATAATTGCTGTTTATATCTACATTCTCATTGCCTGTTTCCATGTTAATAAATCTTTTGCTGTTGATGGTTAAAACTGTCTGTGAGCATATTATTAGCTATAGTCATTAATTACACTCTTAATAAAGTACTGCAGCATTGCTTTTTAAGTTGGTAATTCATGTGTCGGGTGACTGGAAGGGGAGGTGGGTATGTTCAGCATCCCAGGGGGTTGTACTATGCAAACATCCAGCTCATTATATTTACTCTGGGTGGAGACACTGCACTATTATTTATTTCTATTTTGGAAAGAACCTCCAATCACCATCAGAACAGAATCCAGGCCCCTCAGCCTGTATTGTAGTCCCCTCAGGCTGTATTGTAGTCATCAGGCAGGGGTAGTGCCCACTGGTACATGGCACCTGGGTTACACCATTAAAAAGAAAAGGGGGAGGGTACATCCCTGTTATGTACCCTGCTGAAGCCTGCCCCAATCAGGCAACAACGCTGCTCCAAGGCTCAGCAGGAACAGCCCACTGGCCATGCCACCTTTCAGCTGCTCCTGAAGTCCAGACCCCAGGCTGCCAGTGATTGGGCAACAATGCTGCTCCACGGCTTGACAGCAGAAGCCCGTTGGCTATGCCACCTTCCAAGTGCTCCTGAAGTCCAGATCCCAGGCTGCCCCTCATGGGGCAACAACGCTGCTCCATGACTCAGCAGGAGAAGCCCACTAGCCGTGCCACCTTCCAGCTGCTTCTGAAGTCCAGGCCCCAGGCTGCCAGTGATTGGGCAACAATGCTGCTCCATGGCTCAGCAGGAGAAGCCTGCTGGCCATTCCAACTTCCAGCTGCTCCAGAAGTCCAGGCCCCAGGCTACCAGTGATTGGACAACAATGCTGCTCCATGGCTCAGCAGGAGAAGCCTGCTGGCCTTCCAACTTCCAGCTGCCCCTGAAGTCCAGACCCCAGGCTGCCCCTGATTGGGCAAAAATGCTGCTCCACGGCTCAGCAGGAGAAACTCTCCAGCTGTACCACCTTCCAGCTACCCCTGAAGTCCAGACCCAGGTACGCTTCCTGCCTTCGCATGTCACTGTAGCTAGCTGTCCCATTTGACTACACACCCTGAAAAGCCACCCACGATTGGTCGGAGCGTCTGCGGCTTACTTGTTGATTGCCCACTGCTGAAATCCTGCTTTGCTCTGCTGTCTTTGTGGCTTTTTTCACCAGAGGCTCCCAACGCTTCTCCTAGTTAGCTCTGCACAAGAGTTTTTTACTTTATTTCTGGGGACCCTGTAAAATATTTACTAGGCAGTGGGGATTTGCTTTGTGGGCTTGTTTTATTGTACTGTTCAGTATCTCTGCACACTGATTTTTTTTTTGTATTTCGGGGGACTGTTGCTTAGTTATTTTACTAGCCAGTGGGGATCTGCACACTGATTTTTCTGCTGTATTTCGAAGGACTGTTGTTTAATTATTTATTAAGCCAGTGGGGATTGCTTATTGAGGGATTGCTTGTACTGCTTCAATGTTAAACTGAAACTGTGATGCTTTATTGATCTGTACCGCTAACCATTTACTGTCTGCTTCATTTCCCTGTCTCTTCTCTGCTTCTTGCACTGCCATCTCTTTAACCAAAACCGGGTTACTGATTTAATTAGTGCCTCTCCCTACCCACTACCTGCTTAATTATGTTTTCTTTTTCTCATCTTTCCTTTGCTCATTGCCACTATTCTGTGCCCTCCCGCTGCACCTCACTGCTATCATCTTGACCGCTTGTTGTGCCCTCCTAACGACCCCTCTCCAGCCCCCCGCTCTAACTCTTAGTCTTTTATCTTGTTGTTTTCTCACTCCTAGCTCCCTGCCCACTGATGAAGTGCTTAGCCTTGCTTTGTCCTTGGCCCTATATCTAACCTGTGTCTCTTTCCTCTTTCCCTTCAGGCTGACTCTGATTGGGCAACAACCCTGCTCTATGGCTCAGCAGGAGAAGCCCGCTGGCCGTGCTACCTTCCAGCTCCTACTTAAGTCCAGACCCCAGGTACACTTCCTACCTTTGCCTGTGGCTGTAGCTAACTGTCTCATTTGGCTATAAGCCCTGGAAAGCCACCCGCGATTGGTCAGAGTTCCTGTGGCTTGTTTATGGATTGGCCACTGCTGAAACCCTGTTTTGCTCTGCTGCCTTTTCTGTCTTTGTGGCTTGTTTCACCAGTGGTTCACAGCACTTCTCCTAATTAGCTCTGCAGGAGTTTTTGGCCCCCCTCCTCCCCGGCATTCTTTAAATCTACTATTTTCCTGCTCACTAGCTGAGCCACCTGCTCATTGGTTGTTGCTTTCCTACATAGCCTTAAAGTGGCTGTTCCCCTCCCAGTTTAGTTCATTGCTGCTTGTGTCCTCCCACTTCAGATTTTATTTTCTAACCTGTATTGCAATCTACTTACTTGTAGGATTTCAATAGATTTGTTTACTCCATAGCCCTTGCAACGTTGCTCCCTTATAGGCTCTCCTATTGCTATCCCTCTCTTCCCCTGTCCCTTGTGAGTCAGCAGCTGCCTGCTTGTTTTACATAGTAAGTCCTTTAACCTGTCTTTTCATAGACCCCCTTTTTCTACTATGCATTCCACTGTCACCTGGGACAAAAATGCAGCAGTTTTTACTTGCACTATGTCTCATAGCAGGCACCTTCTCTTACCCTTGACCACTTTATTTTTCACATTTATGTGGACCTACCTCTTACCTTACCACTAAATGACACTTGCTTCTCAACCTCCTTTATGGGGTCTGCTGGGCAGCTGCACTGGTTTTATGGAATTCTAGCTACCCAGGGTGCAAGGATCATCTCCCTAGATGTACCATCCCTGCATACCTACTCCCTTGGGGTTTGAGTGCTTCTTTATGTGTCGATGGATCCACTTAGCCTACAGTCAAGCTACTTACCCCCTTGTCCTCATAAAAGTGGATGGGTTCACTTCCACAAGTTACTGCTAAGTGCCATTAAAAAACTTCTCTTGGTATCACTGCTATGTTCAGGCAATATTAAGCTGAACCCAAGCCCTGCTGCCCCCATTAATGGACCGCATGAATTGGTCAATCTGAAAGGAATAAGTCTGCTTCACATTAACGCTTGCAGCCTCCTTAGAAAATTTGACCACTTGCAATCCTGGGTCTCTCATGCCAAGCCACATGTGCTGGTTATTACTAAACTTGGTTCAGACCCTCTACTCCAGATGTTGAAATTAATGTCCCCTCTTACGATGTTTACAGAGCGGACAGACCCACCAGAGGAGGAGGAGAAGGAGTAGTCATTTATGTCCATGACAGGTTCACCATTTCTGTCATGAACGCTACTTCAATACCCAAGGAATTTGAATACCTGACTTTAAAAGTCCAGCTCTCCCCCTCCTTGCCCCTCTGTATTATAGGATGCTATAGATCCCCTTTGACTGGGCACATGGTGCTGAGCCACCTAAGCAATACTCTTGAAACGCTGTCTTCAGAGGTCATCATTTTGGGGGACCTCAATCTAGACTGGTTCTCTGCCAGTTCTAAACCCTTAAAGGCCTTTTGTGACACCTTTGGGCTTTCACAGCTTATTACGCAAGCTACCCATCCTAACAAGAAAAATCCCTCAAATAGTAGCTTGATCGATCTTATACTTGTCAATAAACCACATCTCTTCACCCATTTGGGTGTACTCTTTAATGACCTCAGCAACTACTGTGTCATAACTTGTGTCAGGTTTGTACCTGTACTGGCCTCCACCTCCAATTTTATCATTAAGCGATCCTGGTGCAACTTTAACCCCTATGCTTTCCTCTCAGATCTTCAGTACTCACACTGGCAAGATTTTTACCTAGCCCAAAGGAAGCATTTGAGCTCTTCCAGGACATTGTCCTGGGTGCCATTAACAATCATGCACCCCTGGTAAAAGTTCACACAAAGAAAAAGATCTAACCCTTAGTTTACAGCAAGCCTGAAAACAGCTCTGCTTAATAGGAACATCCTCTGGAAAAAGGCTTGGAAGTCCAAACTCCCTGCTGACTAGACGGCTTTTAGGGCAGCAAGAAACCATTGTACAAAGCTCATCAGAATTGAAACAGCTAGTGACTTTCGTAATGAATTGGACTCTTCTGCTAAGTGTATGGCTAAAATCTGGAAGGCTCTAAGAGTGGTTGAGGGTCATGCCTCAGCAAACTCCCTCCATGCTAAGATGTCTTCTGGTGATTCCATCACTGCTGATAAACAAATGATACTTGACCACTTCAACAACCATTTTGTGACCGCTGGATTGGCATTTGACTCCTCACTTGCAAATACCCTCAGGGCCCAGCTTTGCAATCAGGTCTTGGTAGGTACCTCCACTAAACACCCCTGCTTGTGATGCAGTCTTTTCCTTCTCTCCTGTTACCCTAAAACAAGTGGAAGATCTGCTACTCGATCTGGACACCAGAAAGAGTGCAGGGGCAGATCTGAGAGAACCATACTTCTTAAAACTTGGATCACATGTCTTGTCTGCCCCTATCACTCACCTTTTCAATTTGTCGCTGTCCCAGGGCTTCATCCCATCAGTCTGGAAAACCACCCATGTCATACCCCTGTTTAAATGTGGTGACCCCAATGACTTAAATAACTACAGGCCGATCTCCCTGCATCCTATCCTTTCCAAGCTGTTTGAGAAACTAGTTGACATCCAGCTTAGAACACACTTAGAGTCAATCAATCTCTTAAACCCAGTACAGTCAGGCTTTCAACCACGCCATAGTACAATATTAGCACTTGCTAAGGTCATTAATGATTGGCAGAAGACCTTAGACTCAAAGAACTACGTTTGTGCCTTATTTCTTGACCTGAGTAAGGCATTTGATACAGTTGACCATGAACTGCTTTTGGACTGCTTTAAAAACATTGGCCTGGACCTTATGGCTTTAAAATGGTTCACTAGGTATCTTACTGGTAGACACTAACAGGTCAAAGTGGACGGAGACCTCTCATCGTTGAAAGCATTGTTTTTGGGGTCCTCCATCACACATCTGCCTAGTCACGGCCCCGGAGCTTCCACCACCTGCCTATTTTGCGCCATTCCCGGTCACCCCACAAGCCCCCGGGCTGCGTGGCGAGCCGGTTCCTCCCCTAATACCAGTGCCTCGAACAATAACTGGTTGGGAGGTGGCGGCGGGGTGAATTGAAGTTCGGAGAGGCTTCTACCCACGCGGAGGATCCCCCTCCTCTCTTTTCTCCTGAGTTTTCTCCGGGGCGGGGACATGCAATGGCGCCAGTGTCTGCCCGCCTCCCCTGAAACTAAGCGCAGCAGTGTGAGCTCCTGGCCTCCACCAGGAGTCCTCAGCGCTCAGATGCTGCCCGCACCCTCCCCGGAGAAGGAGAGCAGTCCACAGGATGCTCCATCCCTCTCCCCTGGCCGGCCCTCCGATGACCCGGTCCGTTCCGAACCGGGTTGCCGGCGTCTGGCGGAAATCCCACCCTTCGCCCAATGCGGGCCAGCCTTGTTGAAAGCTTGTGAGAGATGTGCCACAAGGGTCCATCCTGGGCCTATTCTCTTTGCAATTTATGTCAATAATATTGATTCAGGTAACAAATCATCCAGTGTACATCTCTTTGCTGATGACACAGTTCTTTACTTCGATAGGTCCACCCCAGAGTTAGCTTGTAAAGATCATCAATTAGACTTCAGTCATCTGCAGTTAAATCTCCTGACTTAAAAAACATTTGCTAAATGCTGAAAAGACCAAGGATATGCTCCTTTCTCTAGTAGTTAATGCACCTAATCCCTGTTCTGCTAATCAGCCCCAGTGCCTTCAGATGTGCTGGACAGGTAACAACACACAATAACTAATATAACAATGTAGCAAACAACTATAGGTATAACCAGAATTCCCTAGTTAGCTACAATGAACAACATTATAAAATAGGTAAAAAGAAATACTGTACTGTGATTGGTGGAATCCAGTCATGTGACCATGCTGATATCCCAGCACAACAGCATAGGTCAGAAATGCTGAATTTTCTGAATCTCATTTCTTGGTTCTAAAATAAACAAAATCACAGAAGCCATTTTATAATCATAGTAAGGCATTCCAGGGTGTGCGTAACTGAGGGATAATGGCACTTCTTGGGTGCATAAAGCCCTCGACTTCACCTCAGGCTTCACTTTCTGAGGCATGCCATTATCTCACAATAGCACACACCCTGTCATACCTTATAGCTTAAGTAACAGATGAACTAGGCAGCACAAAACAATTACTCAAGAAAAGGGAGAGAGCAGAGATACACTGTATGAGGTGAGAGCCAGTAAACCTGCTGTTGATTAAGGCAGGAGAAACCAAAACCTCCCTGCCCTACTAAAAGAGGCACTTAGGGAGGGAGGGAAGGAGTCAAGTAATACAGCACAGCAATCATGTAAGCAAAAAAGACCTGACAATGACAGGGTATTGGTTCCTGTGTGTGAACTGCACAGCCCAGTTTGTTGTGAGGCATGAGAGCTTATGATGAGATGCTCCAATCACCTGGAAGGGTGGTTTGCACATAGAAAGCAACACCCTGAAGTGTCTATTGCACTCATCAAATGTATTTTGTAAGCAGATTTTAATAGATTAAAATGTAGATCACATTATTTCTTTCTCACTACAATTTGTGATTTTAATTGCTTAGTAATGGTTAGTACTGCACCAAGAAACATCTAATTGTCATCGTTATTATTTCTCATTACTGGATGAGCAATACTGAACTGGGGAAGGAAAGTGTGTCTGGAAACCCTGGGTCCAACCATGAGAACCTTTAGCCAGTGGTTAGGGCACCAGGACGGTATCCTGAGGGCTTGGTTTCAATTCCCAGTTGTTCACATTATTTCTTTATCACTATAGTTTGCTATTTAAATTGATAAGCACTGGCTAATACTGCACCAAAAAACATATAATTGTCAACAAACTAAAATAAATGCTAAAAGTTTAAACAAATGTCCTCCTGCAATAGTAGGCACGTGCATGACTTGTGTGTCTGTTAGCCTGTGGCAGTATTATACATAGATGCATAGACAGTGTCGGCAGATAAGGGCCTATGGCCCACCCAGTCTGCCCATTTGAGCTTGTAAGTTCAGTTTATGTTTTCCTAGAAGTCTGTTGCCCCTTACCCCTGACCTCCAGAATTCCTTTATGTCTATCCCATGCATTCCTAAATCCCGTGATTGTTTCAGCCCCCACCACTTCCTCTGGCAGGGGGTTCCACTTGTCCACCACCTGTTCCATGAAGAAATTCTTCCTCATGTTTCCTCTGAATCATTCTCCTCCAACTTCATCCCATGCCTCTAGTCCTGGAACATCTTTTTCGCTTAAAAATAGTGTATTCATGCACCCTGTTCCTCCCTGTAAGATACTTCTGTGCCGTCTGTATCATATCCTCTCTCTCCTCCTTCCTCCAGGGAGTACATGTTTAGTTCCTTCAACCTGTCCTCATAGGACTTGTGATGCAATCCATGCACCATCTTTGTTGCCCCTCATCTGAACCTTTCTACCCTGTCTATGTTCTTACGCAGGTAGAGGTCTTCAGAACTGTACACTGTACTCCAGGTGGGCCTCACTAGTGTCTTGTATAGTGGAATTATGACCTTCTTTCCTGCTGGTGATGCCCCTGCCTATGCATCCCAGCATCCTATTTGCTTTATCTGCTGCCTTGTCACACTGTTTCCCTACCTTGAGGTCATCAGAGATGATAACCCCAAGATCCCTTTCCTGTTTGGTGCATGCTATATCCTCACCCCCCAACTGATATTTTGTGCCATGGTTTTGTGCCCCATCGCATTATCTTGCACTTCTTTGCATTGAATTTCAACACAACACGACCATTCTTCAAGTTTCTGCAGGTCCTTCTCATTCTGTCTACACCCTCTGGTGTGTCTACTCTGTTACAGAGCTTTGTGTCATCAGCGAACAGTGAAATTCTGCCTTCTAGGTCCTACGCAATGTCACTGATGAAGATGTTGAATAGGACCGGTCCCAGCACTGATCCCTGTGGTACCCCACTGGTCACTCTTCCCTCTGTGGAGTGACAGCCATTTACTACCACCCTCTGTGTCCTGCCACCCAGCCAGTTACCTACCCACCACACTACTGTCCTGCTCACACCCATATTCCCCAGTTTGTGTAATAGTCTTCTATGTGGCACAGTGTCAAAGGCCTTGCTGAAGTCCAGATAGGCCATGTCCACTGCCCTCCCCTGATCCACCTCCCTAGTCACCCAGTCAAAAACTTCAATGAGGCTGGTCTTACATGACCTCCCCCTGGTGAAACCATGCTGCCTTGGGTCCTGTCGTCCATTGACAACCAGATGTTCCACCAATCTCTCCTTCAGTAGTGCTTCCATGATCTTCCCCACTACCGAGGTGAGGCTGACTGGTCTATAGTTCCCCGCTTCATCTTTGTTCCCACTTTTGTATAAGGAGAATACATCTGCTGTCCTCCAGTCTTTGGTACCTCCCCTGTTTCCAGTGATCAGCTAAACAGGATAGCCAGAGGTTCAGCCACCACCTCTCTTAGTTCTTTAAGGACCCTGGGGTGCACCCCATCTGACCACATTGCTTTATCAACTCTTATTACTTCCAGTTCCTTCAGGACCCTTTCTCGTGTAAAGGGACTTGTGTCCATTTCTGCACCATTCTCACCCCTTGTACTCCTTCAGACCCATTTCTCCTCTTCCTCAGTAAAGACTGAGCAGAAATACCTGTTCAATATGTCAGCTTTACTGTTGTCATCCTCCATGTGGCCCCCATCCTCCCCCTTCAGTCTCACTATCCCTCCCTTTGCCTTTCTTTTTTCACTAATGTACCTGTAAAATGTTTTGTCCCCTCTACCCACTGATTTTGCAAAGTGTTCTTCTGTCTGAGCTTTGGCTTCCCTTACTGACCTCCCTGCCTCCCTTTGCTTCTCCTGGTACTTCTCCCTATCCCCTTCTGCCTGTGTCTTTTTGTATTGCCTGAATGCAATCTTTTTGGCTTTCACTTTCTTTGCTGTCTCTTTGGAAAACCGTAATGGTCTCCTCTTCCTTTTCCTCTTGCTAACCTGCTTAATGCATAATTCTGTTGCTCTTGTAATCCCCATTTTAAATACTGCCCACTGTTCCTCAACCCCTGATTCCTGACCCATTCCCCTTAATGCCTCTTTCAAGTATCTCCCCATTTTCCCAAAGTCTGCCCCCCTAAAATCCAGGATATGTGTTTTTGTGTGGTTTGGTTCTGCTCTTTCTGTGATTTCAAATCACAATGACTGGTGGTCACTGTTCCCCAGGTGCTCCCCCACTGTTACCCCATCACACTGTCCCTGTTTGTGAGCACAAGGTCCAGTATTGCCTTCTGATGAGTTGGTTCCATGGCCAGTTGCTTGAGGAAGGCACCCTGAAGGGAGTCCAGGATAAATCTGCTCCTAGTTGATGCTGCTGATGACAGTATCTGCATACTGGAAAATTTATTAAGGAATGAGCAGTGGGTTGGGGTGGGAAATACAAATGATGTTAGTAGGAGTGATTAGTGCCAGAAGTGGTTTCCATGGCTGTGCTAAAACCAGAGATGGAAAAGAGAAACATGATTGCCCTACACATTACTTCAGGAAAGTAGGATTAATTTCTTCTTTTGGCTATTTACGTTTAAAACCTGTGAAATGAACACTATCAAGTACAATATGAAAGAAAAGTTAGGAGTAGTGTACATGTTTTTCTAATAGTAGGTATATGTGGAGTGAGATGGGGATTGATATTATTTGTAAACAGTGACCAGCTGTATGTTCTACAGTGCTCACTGATAGGGTGGTAGTTTTGGTTTATAGTACCAAGATGGCTGCCAGAAATTTTTGTTCAAAAGCATTGATATCAGAGTGGGCTGAGTCCTGGTTGTTGGCAGTAGTGCAAACCATTGGTTATTGCTCCTGAATCCCATGGTTTTTAAATGCTTTTCACCAATCAGGATGCATGACATTCCCTAACCATTTACAAGTCGCCACAGTCTTTTCACCAATGTGAATAACCCAATCTCTTTTCCTCACTCTTTATAACTTGAAGAGCTAAAACGGCCTATATATTTTTAAACAAGTGATCTTATACTTCTGTATCCTTAGCACCTTCTATTTTTCCATTGGCCAATTAGAGAATTTAGATTTGATAGTACAACATCTGATAGCACTACAGTAAATGCAATGTGTTGAATTGTACATTACCTTTTTCTCCATATAGCTATTTTACCCTTGGACATGTGGACAGGCTCCTGAGCCCTGCCCCCACCCCCCTGGCCAGTGATGACCTCCCTGGACTCGCTTGGAGTGAGGCTCCCCCATGGATTTCTCCCTGTGGCAGGGTCAGGTAGGGAGGACAATCCTTCCCCCATTCAGTGACTCTCATCCAGATAGGCTCTCGGGGTCCAGATGGTGGTGTGGGCCAGGAAAAGCATGCAGGGCTTCATGTAGCCTGCATATCCATTTTTCCTTTTTCTGTCCCCCTAGCTGTAGTGGCACGTAGGTTCTTGCATGTGGAGGCATGCACGCACTACAGAACTGCCGCTTCTCCCACTAATGCCCCTCAAGCCTGCACTGCCACACAACCTCCACCCGGTAGCAGCCAACAGATGATGAGACATGCTTCCCCACTGCGGGCAAAGAGAGCAATCTGATAAAGGCTTT
Source organism: Neoceratodus forsteri (assembly GCA_016271365.2). Classification (NCBI taxonomy): domain Eukaryota; kingdom Metazoa; phylum Chordata; order Ceratodontiformes; family Ceratodontidae; genus Neoceratodus; species Neoceratodus forsteri. The sequence continues at coordinate 454,745,506 of CM057453.1, read as the reverse complement.
ATACTAAAATGTAAGAACACATGCTACGTGCCCTGCAGCAACAGGGCTGTAGCTCCTTGCATCCATGATGGCATTGCTATTGAAATCACAATTCCTTATCTTCCAAGATTCCTGTGGAACTAACAAAGATAGAAGGCAACAGTGAATCTGTATTTATGACTGCATATATCTGCATTTACATACATAGTAGCTATGTCATCTTGCATTTATGTATATAGTAGCTATGTCTCTGCCCCCAACCAACCCAATCAGACGTCTGGCACTTCTTGCACAACTTCACTTTTCCCTCATACAGTACACTGCAGCCTACCACAAGCAATTACCCCCCCTCACACACACACTTCTTTTAACTGTAGGGTGTACACCTCTCTGTGCTCTGAAGTATCCAAAGTACAGGGCACACAAAAACAAAGATCTTCCAATAAAAGAAATCCTTGAGCTGCACTCTTCATGCTTTACTTAAAGGACACCTAAACCATCTTTTAAAAAAAATAAATTTAAATGACTCCATAGCTTTGTAAATTTTATTTATTTATTTTATTTGAATTTTGGTAACCGGGTGGGCCCACTGAGACAAGGTCCCTTTAGCAGGGGTGACCCAGGGGAGGGGTAACAAGGAGGGCAAAAGGAAGTGTATGCAGACACTTAACAAGAACAAGTACAAGGGGAGTGTGCACCGACACTTCTTCAGTGTTAGCATATAAAGTAATTAACAATTAAAAGGTGCATATAAACAGTGGACAGTAGACAACTGAAGTGCAGACAAAATATTAAATCAAACATCAAGTTCATACTGGTTGGGGAGTTTCAGTCTCCTCCTAAACTATAGTAGGTTGGAACTCAGCCTGCAGCGTAACAGAAGAGAATATGAGCCGGGGGATAGTGAGAAGAACAGGTGTGAAGGAGAAGGGAGAAAAGTGAGAAGACAGTAGAGGTACTGTAATTAGTGACAGCTGCAAGTAGAAGGAGAAAAGAAGATTTCCTTGTACGGTCTCTTAAAGTGAGGAAGAGAAGTGCAGGAGAGTAATTTTTGCGGAAGTTTGTTCCATTTTTGAGGTGCAGCAACATGGAAGGATCTGTTGCTTATGGCTAAGTGGTGTTTGGGGATACTTAATATGGGGAGATGAGAGGATCTAGAAGTGTTCTAGAGAAGGATTTCAGTGAGAGGAGATTAGAGAGGATGGGAGGAGAGGAGGTAAGGTGGATTGGTTTAAAGACAGTACATAGTACTGGAAAATCCATTTTGGCCTCGAAGAATGGCCAATTCAATATGTGGAGAACATCGCAGTGGTGTGCCTGAGAGCAGGAGTGGACCACGAAACAGGCAACTCTGTGATAGGCCTGCTTAAGTTTGGTCTGGATAGGGGTCCTGGCCGGGTGAGTGATAGGGGCAACAGAGAAGAGCCCAGAGAGAAGAGTAGTTGAGGCAATGGTCTTTCAAGGATGGGCCGACAGATAGGGGGCAACGCAGTAAACAGACCAAATTTTTGGTTCATTACCTTGATGACGTTTGTTGGGTGTGATTTAAGGGTTAGATGCACATCCAGTGTCAGTCCCAGGTATTTAAAGGAGCTTACTTCTTCTAGAGACTCACCAGAGGAGGTGTGGATTACCAGGAGGGGCTGTGAAGTTATATCGAAGGAGGTGTGACAGAACAGCATGGTTTTAGTTTTTTTTAAGTTCAGGACCAACAGATTCTCCTTCAACCAGTATTCCAGCTTCTGGAAATCATATTGAAGGTCAGTCTTAATGGAGGAAACATTGGTGTTAGACCTATATATAATGGCATCGTCTGCATATAGCTGGACTGAGGCCCCACCACAGTTCATAGGCAGCTCTTTGATGAAGATGGAGAATAGGAGGAGCCCAAGGATTGACCCTTGAGGGATCCCATTAATAATAGGAGATAAGGAGAAGTGAACACCAGACCATTTAACACATTGTGACCTACCAGATAGATAGCTAGAGAACCAGGTCAGAGAGGTGGAACCAAGGCTGAGACAGTAGCTTTGAGAGGAGTGGGTGATTAACTAGATCAAAGGCCTTCATAAGATCAATAAAGACAGCCCCTATGGCCCATCTAAGACCCATGGCCTGATATTAATCTGATGTGACCTTTAGAAGGGCGGATTCAGTCCCATGTGATTTTCGAAAGCCATGTTGGTGTTTGGTAAGGGCATTGGTTTGCTCGAGAAAAGAGTGGAGTTGGTTGTATCTAATTCTTTCCTGTATCTTGGCGATAGGACAATGGATAGATATAGGTCAGTAGTTCCCCAGAAGGTTTGTTGGGCTGGATTTAAGAACTGGAACAACAATTGAGGTTTTCCATTTGTTGGGGATAGATTGGGTTAGGAAGGATCTGTTAATTAACTGTGTGACCGGCTGAGCAAGTGTGGGGGCTCCAATGCTGAGGAATTTAGGTGGCAGGGAGTCAAATCCCAGAGAACTATCAAGGTTGAGGCCTGAGAGGAGTTTGAGGACTTCCATGGTTTAGGTGAGTTTCAAGTGGAAGAGTGGACGGGAGGCTTCCAGAGGTGAGTGGAGAAGAGTAGACTGGGAAGTTGGTAAACCAGCTTTGTATGCTCCTAGGTCGGTGAAGAAATGATTAAAACCAGAGGCTATCTCCAGAAGTGAATGTGTTAAGTTGCCATTCAGATTCATGGTATCGGAGGTGCTCCTGTTGTCCTTGAGAAGCGCATTTATTTGAGTCCAATAACTTTTATGGTTGGAGAGACTTGAACCTTGTACCGAAAGCATATAGTCCCTCTTTGATTTGTTAGTTTTGGCCTTGGATGTATTCCTTAGTTGGCGGTAGATAATTCAGTCCGACTGTAGACCAGATTTCTTAAATGACTTCCAAGCTTTGTCCCTGGAGCACATTAGATGCCTCAGGTCCTGAGAGAGCCAGGGGGAATAAGTACCTTTGGCACACATCAGTTTGGAGGGAGCATGGGAGTCTAGGACTGCATTAAAGGTGGTAATGAGGAATTTCAGGGCCTGATTTATATTAGGAAGGGAGGTGATGGGGAACCAATCGACAGAAGCCAGGCTTTGCCAAAAAGCCATGTGGTTGAAATTAGATAGATCCCTTGACTTAATAATTTTAGGAGGTGTGTGAGGGAAGTTGTTTTTCCAAACACAGAAAGTGGGACAGTGGTCACTGAGCACATCAGAAAGTGTCTCTGTGATTTTGATGTGGGACTTGTTATTGGTGAGCACCTAATCCAGAGGACTATGGTTTCCAGATTTTTTGATTAAGCCTGGTTGGCTAATCAATTAGTTGCTCAAGTTTGGCATCCATGAGAGCACCTAGATATTGGGCATAATTTGGTCCCATCCAATCAAGATTGAAATCATTACAGACTATGGTATCTTTAGGGGGAGGAGAGAGTAAAGGAGAGGTTGTTGTTTAAATTTATACTGAAACTGTATTTATTAAAGTAGGATACATGCAGTTTCATAGCATTTGAAAATTGTAAACACTGCCCCTCCTGATTCAAAAATCCTGCTGTAAAAATCCTAAAATGGCTGCCTTGATGATGTCAATGAAGAGAGAGAGAAATGCCAGCCGTGCAGATGTGCTCTAGCTCTACTAATCATATTCAAATGTGAATAACTTTAAAATGAAAAACAATAGCATAGTACTGTGAGCACAAAACTTGTTCAGCACAAAAATATCTACAAAACAAGCATTTATCAATGCCGAATGTTTGCTTGCTGGCACTGGCATTGGTAGTGTAGAAGTTACAGAGCTGCATAGTAGGAATGGCAGCGAAGTATTGAACTAAAGCCAACCGCACCACCACCCTGCAGAGAGTGGCAGGCATTGGGGTGTGTCTTTGGGTCATCAGGCATAACGACCATGCCGTTTCACCACACCCTACCCTGCAGACACTGACAAGTGTCACGGTGTGCCTTGGGGTATTTGGCCCTTATGCACACCCCATTCCATCAGGAAATACGGTGAGATGGGTGTGGTATAGGAGAATGGGGTGAAGTCTGGGCCCGAAGAGTCCAAGGCACATCTTGATGCCTCTCACTGGCTGCAGGGTGTGGGTGGGGGTGGAATGATATGAGCATGACAGGCAAGAATCCCAAGTCACACCCCTGATGCCTGTCATACTCTACAGGGGGGGCATTATGGTCGGAAACCCTAACGCCTCAGGCATTCGTTGGTATTTTCACTCCAAATTTTCAACATGGTTTTTTTTGTGACCACACCTCATGAACAGTGGTAATATCAGTTTGTTAGCCGAAAACTACTTTTGCATAGCAACTGTGGCATTTGGCACCAAGGGTGCAAAAACACATTCTAAACAGGATGTGAAAAATGACAGCAGTACTGTTCATGGGGAGGTGTAAAAAATGGCAATGTTGCAAATCTGCTGTGAAAATCTTAAAAAAACTGGTGAAGTCACGAGCGTGCGTAGAAACTGTGCAACGTACACCCGTAATGTAACTAGTTTGGGGATTTTTTTACAGTAGATTGTTAACACAGGCATTTTGGGACCTCCGATCATGAACAGTGTCAGTGTGATTTTCTTTATCTGTCCCGAATGATGATTTCCCACAGCGACCATGCATCTCTGCACTGAAAGTGTGAAAACACATTTGGCCATGTTGTGGAAAATGACAGCTGTACTGTTCATAAGGAGGTGTGGAAAAATGCCACTGGTGAAAATCTGGACTGAAAATATTACAAATTCATGAACCTACGAGGGTGCGTGGAAACTGCGCAATGCTCACTCGTAACACAGTCATTTTATGGAGTTTTGTCACCAAATTTTCAACAAAGCCATTTTAAGACCTCTGCTTATGACCAGTGTCACTGTGATTTTCTTAATCTGTCCCAAACATTGTTTTTGCAAACCGACTGTACCATTGTGCGCTACATGTGCAGAAACACATTTTGGGCGAGATGTGAAAAATGGCAGCTGCACTGCTCATAAGGAAGTACAGTAAAATGGCACTGTTGAAAATCTGGTGTGCAAATATTACAAATCGTTAAACTTGCCAGCGCAGGGTAGGAACTCATGAACGCAGCTCCCAAAACAGTCATTTTGGGAATTTTTTCACCAAATTTTCAACATAGCCATTTTAACACCTCTGCTCATGACCAGTGTCACTGTGATTTTCTTAACATGTCCCATACATTGATTTTGCACACCGACTGCGCCCATTGCGCTACATGGGCACACGCCAGGGCGAGATGAAAATGACAACTGTACTGCTCATAAGGAGGTGTGGTAAAATGGCAGTGTTGAAAATCTGGAGTGAAAATATTGAAAATTTGTGAACTTACGAGCCTGCATAGGAACTCTGTAACACACGCTCGTAAAACAGTCATTTTTAGGAAATTTTTCACCAAATTTTCAAAATAGCCATTTTAAGACCTCTGCTCATGAACAGTATCACTGTGATTTTCTTAATGTGTCCCGATGACATTGATTTCAGACACCGACTGTGCCATTAGTACTACATGGGTGGAAACATGTTTTGGGTGAGATGTGAAAAATGACAGCAGTACTGTTCATAAGGAGGTGTAGTAAAATGGCAATGTTGAAAATCTGGAGTGAAAATATTGAAATTTCACAAACTTACAAGCTTGCATAAGAACGGCGCAACGCACGCTCGAAAAACAGTCATTTTTAGGAATTTTTGCACCAGATTTTCAAAATAGACTTTTTGAGAGCCCACCTTATGAACACTGGCAGTGTTGTTTCGTTAATCATTCCGGAAAGGTGATTTCACACAGTGGCTGAGAAATCACCCTTCGGGCCCGAGTAACGCCATGACAGTGCAAGAATTCATGAGAAGGGGTCCCAAAAACCCCATGTTGAAAATTTGGTGCAAAAATTCCAAAAACTGCCTGAGATGTGCAACAAAGTTGAAAAACCCCTATCTATCCCATTATACAGCTTACCGGCATTTCCTCAGTTCACGGTCGGCTTTGAAGAGTGCAGACATGTTCCCGGTCCACTGAAGATCATCGCGCTGACTCCGGAGGTAAGTATGGGGTGAGGGGTGTGTGGGGAGGCAGGAGTGCGCAGTGGGTGGAGTGCGGGTTGTGGGAGCAGGGAGACTGTGAGGACCATTTTTCTTTACAGGTTTTTTTTGAAAAAGACGATCGGGACATTTGCCATGCTGGGGTGGGCTCCCAGCATGGCAGAAGGATGGCTGGGGGCAAGGAGCCAACAGGGATTGGGCACCCCATCGGCCATGGCGATCTGTTGCCACACTGGGATGGGCTCTCAGCGTGGCACCTGTACTCGGGGATAGTGAAGCCGACGGGATTAGGCACCCTGGCCGGTGACAGCATGGGGGTGGGGAGAGACAGTGAGCTGATCAGACGATTGGGCACTTCGCTTCGCCAAAATGATCATTTTGCCACGCTGAGGTGGGCTCCAGCGTGGCACCTGGATGCTTTGGGTGTGGAGCCCACGGGGATTGGGCACCCCGCCGCCGCACAGTGTGGAGGGGAGGGGAAGGTGCATGAGCACGCAGTGTGCGTGCATGCGCGTGTGTGTGTGTGGGGGGAGCTCTGCTCACTCAAATGGAGCTCTCCCTTTCAACTGTATGCCACTGCATTTTCAGCTGTCATAGACAGCTGGAGCAGTGATTGGCGCTCTGTGACCGCACCTGCAAATACACTGACTGAATTGGAAGAGGCTGACACACCTCTGGAAAACTCGTATGATGGCACTATGTTTCTTGCACATGCGTGCAAGCAAACATAATGAGTGGTGTTTCATTTATAGATACCTTTAAGTTTTTTTAAATTGGCAAAAAAACAGCAGAAAATTCAATTTTTGTGTCACTTTTTCAACAAATGCAAATTACTTTAAAACAAAAAATGATAGCATGGTACTGGGAGCACAGCATTTGTTCAGCACAAAAATATCTACAAAATGGGTGATGCATCATTTATATATACCATTTAGTTTTTTTTTTTATAATTAGCAAAAAACAGCAAAAAATTCAATTTCTTTTTCACTTTTTGCAACCAACAAATGCAAACAGCTTTAAAATGAAATATGATAGCATGGTACTTTAGGCACAAAAGTTTTTCAGCACAAAAATGTCTACCAAATGAGTGGTGTTTTATTTACAGATACCTTTTAGATTTTTTAAAATCAGTGAAAAATGGCAGGAAATTCAACATTTTTTTCCCACTTTTTTGGAGGTACGGCATAAATAGAATATGCTATCTCCCTACTGGAAATATTGTTGATATTTTTTGTTCTCATGCCAATTGTCCTAATGACATCACTTGTGGCTTTGCCACTCGTGATGTTGTCAGTCAGTCGGCACTGAAACTAGAAATATCAGCAATGTTTTCAGTAGGAGAGTAGCATATCCTTTATATAATCTTTGTGAAAAAACTCCATTAATGCATCAGTTTGTGTTGCTATTAAAGTGGCAAAAGTATGGAAATGTGTTGGTAAGGTTTTCAACACTAACTCTGCATCCCTCCCCCAAGCAGCCAAAGGGGGCAATGCAACACAAGCAACCACAGACATCCATCCTCAGGTAAGACAAACAACATACAACTCTTTCCAAATGTCATAACAGACAGACATCCATCCACATTCTAGTGGGGGGTAGGCAATTCTAGTGGGGGGTAGGAGGAAGTAGGCTGTTGGTTAACTGGTACCTGCAGCCTATGCATTAGGTAGGGAAATGGGCAGGCTAGGTGGGCCAAGCGATCTTTATCTGCCATCAAATTCTATGTTTCTATGTTTCTATGGTCCAGTGCTTCTGTAGCCATGGATACACATGCACATTTTCACACCACTTGGTAAGTGCAATAAAAAATTCCCTTAGGATCACATTGTAAATTATAAGTGTGGAATAATACATGACAGGGTGTGCGGCAATGCTAAATTACCGCACGCCCAAGATGGGTTGTGAGGCATGAGGCTCAGCCAAATGCCTTCAACCACCTGAGAAGTGCAGTATATGGTTTCCATAGGATCACATTGTAAATTGTAAGTAAGTAATAACACACAGCAGGGTGTGTGACTAAGCTAAATTGCTGTATGCTCCAGGTGGATTGTGACGCATGACACACAACAAAGTGCCTTCAGCCACCTGGAAAGTGTGATGTAAACTTCCCATAGGATCACATTGTACTGTAAATTGTAAGTAAGCAATAACACATAGCAGGGTGTACGGCAATGTTAAATTGCTGCGTGCCCCAGGTGGATTGTAAGGCATGAAGTGCAGCTGGGTGCCTTCAATCACCTGGGAAGTGTAGCATATAATTCGAATAAGATTACATTATAAATTTTAAGTGATCAATACTACATGGCAGGTTGTGAAGCAATACTAAATTGCTGCATGCCCCGGGTGAGTTGTAAGGCATGAGGCACAGCTGGGTGCCTTCAACCACCTGGGAATGTGGTATATAATTTGAATAATATTATATTATAACTTTTAAGTGATCAATACCACACAGCAGGGTGTGCACAAAGCTAAATTGCTGCATGCCCCAGGTGGGTTGTGAGGTGGATTGTGAGGTATGACGTGCAGCTGAGTGCCGTCAAACACCTGGGAAGTGCTGATGTCTTCACTCAGGTGCCAAAGGCAACTATGCTGCCATGAACGCACATGCTAAGGATGTGGGAGAGTCAGCAGGTGGCTGCTCTGAGGGGCACCAGGCCCCTGGCTTCTTCACCTGGAAAGAGAGGTAACATTCCAACTTAAATGGCACACAATTGAATGACACAAAATGAAACTAAAAAAAGTGAAATTGCAGCAGAGTGAGATGTACAGTAGCTCTGGGTAGTATGGTGAAAGGCAGTTTTCACATGCACTGACTAAATGCAAGGAAGAAAAAGAAATGTTGGTGGGTGGCTGAGTGAGAAATGCAGCGTGCCCTAGATCACTTTGACTGATAACATAAAGTGGGAATACGAGAATCTGTGGCTCATGCTGTCACAGCGAGGCGACATTGACAGAGCAGGGGAAAACAGAAATCTCAAAGATCACATGGCTGTGGGTTCTATCCCCACACCAGACACTTGGGGTAAATCCCAATACTGACTCTGTGGTGCAGCATGGGGGGAGTGCTGCACTCCTGAGGTGTTGTCTTTCAGTAGAGATGTTAAACCGAGGTCCCATCAGCTTGTTCTGGTGGTAGTTCAGGTGGATGTTAAAGATCCCATGGCACTTCTCGAAAAGAGTAGTGGAATTTTTTTATTCGAGAAAAAAAAAAAAAATACAGTACAAATACAAGACAAAATGAATGATACCAAAGTAACAAGGAAAATAAAGCAATATGCTGTTACTAGGTCTGTCGGCAGTGCTGGACCTATCAGGTCTATCAAGTGAGTGCATGAGTCCAGGGGATCTTGTACTTGCCTATAATAAGGCAGTGGGTGATGCCCTGGATTTAATTGCTCCTGTTTGTGTTCGTCCACTCACTCTGTGCCCAAGAACCCCTTGGTTTGATGGGTCCTTGAAGGGGCTGAGAAGAGTGGGGCAAAGGCTAGAGAGGACTTGGTGGATATCTGGCCTGGATGCTGACAGGCTTAGGTTGATGGACCATTATGTGGTTTATCAATCAGCAATCACCCATAAGAAGGCAGAGTTCCTGTCTGGGGAGATTGCTGCTGCATGGAATTGACTAGCTCAACTCTTCCGGACTGTCGATAGACTGTGAAATCCAGTCTGTCTTCAGTCTGGAAGAGATTTTTCACAAATAAAGTGTGATGAGCTTGCTCGATTCTTCGCAGATAAGATTGCCAGCATTAGGTCAGGTATCAGCCCAGCTCTCTCTTTAAGGGATTGCGGAGATCGGCGGGAGGTGGCGAGCGCTCATGTTACCTGGTTTGACTTTAGCAGGCCAGAGTTCTTGGACATTGTGAGGATCATCCAGACTGTATGACCAACCAGCTGTAGTTTGGATCTGGGCCCTACATTACTATTATTAGGTTGTGTAGATGTTATCTGCCCGATCCTTGCTGAACTTGTCTGGAAGACTTGGAGCAGGGGGTCTTTTCTGATCCCCTCAAGGAAGCGGTCATTCAACCACTCCTTAAAAAACTCTCCTTGGACCCAGACTACTTAGCTAACTATAGACATGTCTCTAACCTACCCTTTGTGGGTTAGGTTATTGAGAAGGTGGTTGCGCTGCAGCTGGATGACCATCTTACAACCCACAATGTCTACGATGTTCTCCAATCTGGGTTTAGGAGAAGACATAGCACTGAGACCTCCCTGGTCTGGGTTTTAAATGATCTCATAACTGTGAGAGATTGAAAGGTTTGTACTGTTCTGGTCCTTCTTGATCTCTCTGCAGCATTTGATACTGTGGACCATGGTGTGCTCTTGGAGTGCCTGCGGCTTCTTTATGGACTGTTGGGTACAGTTCTACGCTGGTTTCAATCTTTCCTTACAGGCAGGACACAGAGGGTTGTCACTGGAATTTATTCCTCTGACACCATCTCCCTGTCCTGTGGGTGTCGGAGGGCTCCATTTCGGAGCCCATATTGTTCGCAGTTTATATGCTGCCATTGGGAGATATCATTAGGCGATACAGTTTGGGTTTTCACTGCTATGCAGATGATACCCAACTGTATCTGTCCTTTATTCCCTGGCAGGATGATAAGATCTCTGTGCTTAACAGCTGTCTAGCTGAGATCAGAGATTGGATGAGCACTAGCTGGCTGAAGTTAAATTTGGATAAGACTGAGGTGTTGGTTGTGGACCCTGGTCACCCTGAGGTGGGTCTTAGGGTTGGGCTTCCATCAGGCTTATGGCTTGATGGTGTCCAGCTCTTGATCTCAGACCGGGTGCTTAACTTGGGCATTATTTTTGATGATGGTTTGACCCTGAAATTGCAGGTGTCTGCCATTGTCAAGTCTTCCTTCTATCATTTTAGGAATATTGCCCAGGTAAAACATCTGGTTCCTCTGGCTTACCTTCCTACATTGGTCCATGCCTTCATGACCACCCAACTTGATTACTGCAATGCCCTTTACTTAGGGCTTCCGGGGGTTGATATCCACTGCTTGCAGCTAGTGCAGAATGCAGCGGTCAGGCTTTTGGCTGGTATATCCAGGACTAGTCATATTATGCCTGTGCTGCACGAACTGCACTGGCTGCCAGTTCAGTGGCAGATCACCTTTAAGGTTGGGTTACTGACTTATAAAGCCCTACATGGACATGGACCCCAGTATCTGCTAGATCTTCATACTCTCTACTGCCCCTCCCACTCACTCCGATCCGCCAACGAGGGATTGCTAAAGATTCCCAGGGTTCGGTTAAAGACACCTGGGGCACGTGCATTTTCTTACGCTGCCCCTTCCCTGTGGAATTCTCTACCTCATCGGATAAGAGAATGCCTGACTGTCTCGAGTTTTAAATCTGAGCTCAAAACCTATTTGTGTTTTAAAGCTTATTCTGAAGGTTTTTAAAATGTTTGTGTATGTTTATCTAATTGTTTGGTTTTAATTTGTTGTACAGCGCCTTGGTTTTGAAAGGCGCTTAGAAAATAAAGTTTTACTTTACTTACTTACTAAGTAAGAAAGCACAAGTCATCTTACAAAAAATGTAGGCTTATGTACAAAAAGAAAAGACAGTTCAATCACATCAATGCTTGTGTGCGCCCTCAACTTATAGCAAAAAGTTCTCACAATTTTTCCATAATTGTCGTACCTTAGAACTAGAAAATTTCTTACTGTCCTGATTATAAATAAGCAGGAGAGTGCTACCTACATTTTGTAAAATTTCTTGGTAGAATACATATTTTTGTTGCAGAACCCAGGAACATCTAGCTTGCCAGATATAGTACATTAATATTGTTCCTATGAGTTGTAGTGTTCCCCGATAATATATATTCCATTTAACAGGGTAAATTCCCAATATCAGTTCCCGGTAGGTTAGGTGCATAAAATATTTTTTTTCCAATGTGCTGCCACATAGGCCCCGAAATTGACAATGTATGGACATTGAAAGTACAGGTGCTCCTGAGTTTCCAGTTCAGTTTCACATACTTGTTGTATGCAGTACCTGTCAGTGATTTGTTTATGCTTATAAGCATTTCTGACACCAAGTTTCCCATGAACACTAAGCCATAACACATCTCAAACATATGCTGGGATTCTATTATTATTTTTTCAATGTCTCAGTACTGCATTCTGCTCACCCAGGGGACATTGTGGAATGACATTCTCACTATCATAGTTGTTAGTCATAATATCACCATATAATTGTTTCCTAGTACATGTTAGCATAAAAGTATATGATATGTTACATGTTTTTCTTTTAGTAAAAGTGCTGATAATATAATGTGGAAGAAAGAAAGATTTCTTTATATTCCTTAATTTTTGTGCTGTCCAATCTGTGATATATTGTTGTACCCATTCTCCCATAGCATCTGACCATCTAAAGCCAGTATTTTGTAAATAAGGGCCAATGTTGGTGAGGAAGAAAAAACTATAATAAAATACCACAGGGTTAATCATTCCCAGACCTCCCTGTGCCTTTAATCTGTATGTGGTATTCCTTTTTACTGGGTTCAATCAACTCTCCAACAGGGCTTGAAAAAAAACAACGCTATACAATTTGGTTTCCAAACTAGGTGGTGGCAGGAATACATTGCTAACATATTAAAAGTGTGGCAAAAGCAGTCTTGATTAATAAGATGCGTTTCATTTTAGAAGTCCTGTTTCCTTTCCAAGAATTAACCTTAGCCTCCACAGCATTCAGACAGAAAGTCCAATTTGTCTACGCCACATTAGTTGTACCTAAGGTGATACCCAAAATCTTTATATCAGTTTGTACCATTTTTATAGAAGCAATGGTCAGTGGAGAACTTTGTGCTGAGTTGCCTAAAGGGAATCTAACACTTTTCTTATAATTTATCCATGATGCGGTTACTAGGGCAAAGTCATCTAGGGTCTGTTTCACTTCCTGTCCAGATTTCTCATTTACTATCAGTACTACAACATCATCAGTATAAGTCATTATCTTAACCGATGGGGAGCTAGGTGTTGTTAGGGTCCCTGCTATATCAGGATTTGAGTGGATACTCCATAATAAAGGATCCAGTCCAACAATATGGAGCAGAGGGCTGAGTGGGAATCCATGCCTGACCCCCCTCTTGAGAAAGCTAGGGGTACCCAGTCATCAATTTACCAACAGGGTGATGTATGTCTTCTTATATAGGCATTTGATCCACTGGACAAATGAGGAGTGCCATTGGGTCCCAAAACAGAGAAAAGATATTCATGAGAGATCCTGTTTAAGGCCTTCTCCTGGTCAATATTTAGGCCGTAGCCCTGTATAGTAGCAGTGTTTTCCCTATAAAATAATTATCTTAGTGTGATCAAATTATCCTTTAGTTTCCTTGACCGAAGTGCCAAAAGTCTGTTTAAAATTTTCGCCAACATTTTATAATCAGTGTTAAGTAAACTATGTGGCCTCCAATTATTTAAAACTGTTTGTCCCCCTTTTTATGTATAAAACTCAAAAAAACAGTGTCATGGAGTGTGGCAATCTACCAAGTTGTAGACACTGGTTGTAAACATTTACTAGGGGAGCTGCTAATTGTTCTTAAATGTTTGGCAACATTCTTTACTAAGGCCATTTGGCCCTGGAGCAGTGTTCTTTTTTAAAGAGTCTAGACTACTTTCTACTTCTTGTGCAGAAACTGGCTTAACAAGCTTATCCCTTTTGTCTTCCGGTAGATTAGGGATATCCAAATCATGAAAAAAAGAGGGGTCTGGTTGCTTCCCTGCCGCTGTGCCGAAAGTTGCTTGTACATGCCTGTGGACTTCCTGCAATAAATCAGTTTTAGTACCAAAGGTCTGCCCACTGGCATTACGAAGACATTGGATGGTTCTGCTATCTACCCTCTTTTGACAATCCTTGTAAGGATCAAAAGATTTATTTTGGCTCTGGATTCCAAATTGTATTTCTTGCTGTAAGGATTTACCATGATCATACTGAAGCTACCAAATTTCTGTAATTACGTTGGAAATCAGAATGGCAGTATTATCCCCATGTAATTCAGCCCTAGATATTGCCCTACGCAGTGTACTTCTCAGTATTAAATATTGCATGTATGTAGTGGTTGCCTTGTGTCCCAAACTGTTTTGAAATAATTCTCTAATATCTGCTTTACTTTCTTCCCACCATGTTAAGTAATCATCATAAAGGCAGACCACATACATTCTAGCTCCCCATAACACTTTCCATTTCTGTGATAATTCCATAGCAGACAAGATGAGTGTATTTAATTTTCATAGGCCTTTTCCACTGGGGGGACATGCCCCATTGCAGTGAAATCATGAGCATTTTATGGTCTGAGATTTCAGTATCCCAAGTACTAGAGTTACATATTTGAAAGAGGGGTATACAGTAAAATAATCTATCCTAGTTGACAGTACACGTTTTGAGAATGTGTGTCCACCAGTCGAGTGTTGTGTCCTATAGGCATCCAGGAGGGAGGACTGTTGTACTATCTTATATAAACAATTAGAGTCGCAGAACATTTTGTTTGTTTGTAGACCTCGATCAGTTTTCTCTGTCCTACAATTAAAATACCCCCAAATTATTAGCCAGGAAGTATGCAGATACAGCTGTAATGTTTGGAACAGTTCTACTCTGGTTGCTTTTGTCTGTGGGGCATAGACAACTATTACTCAAAATCTAGTCCTCTCTTAGGAAAGGTCTAAAATCATTGCTCTTCCTGGTGCCATGTCTATCAATTTAGTAACATAGAAATTGTCGGCAGATAAGGATTGTTAGGCCCATCCAGTCTGTCTGTAGGCCCAATACATTGTATGTGGCCACTAACCCTATGTGATCAATGGCTTTTCATCACTCCCTCCCCTCTTGGGCTTACCTTGTGCCTGTCCCAGGCATGCTTAAACCCCTCCACTGTGCTTGCTCCCACTACCTCCTGTGGCAGACTATTCCAAGCATCGACTACCCTTTCTGTGTAGAAAAACTTCCTCACACTACCTCTTAATCTACCCCCTTCCAATTTCATATTGTGCTTCCTTGTTTTAGTACTTTTTCTACACTGGAAAAGGTCCCCCACCTGCACCTTGTTTATGCCCTTGAGGTACTTGAAAGTTTTAATTATGTCCCCCTGCTGTCTCCTCCCCTCCAGTGAGCACATCTTGAGGTCCCTTAGTCTCTCCTCATATGTTTTGTGGTGCAAGCCCTGCCCCATCTTTGTTGCTCTTTTCTGGATAGTCTCCACCTTATCTATGTCCTTGCACAGGTGTGGCCTCCAGAACTGCATGCAGTACTCCACTTGAGGCCTTACCAATGTTTTATACAATTGCATCACCACCTCCTACCTCCTGCTAGTGATACCCCTGCCTATGCACCCCAGCATGCCACTGGCCCTCCCTGCTGCCTTTGTACACTGCTTTGATACCTAAAGGTCATCAGAGATGATGACCCCTAGGTCCTTTTCCTCTTTGGTGACAGTCAGCTCCCCCCCCAACCTGTAGCTCTCCCCAGGTTTTCCTCTACTGAGGTGCATTATTTTGCACTTCTTTGCACTGAACCTCAGCTGCCACATCTCTGACCATCTTTCAAGCTTCTCCAGGTCCCTCTTCACTTTCTGCACCCCTTCTGGAGTATTCACCCTTTTGCAGATCTTGGTGTCATCTGCAAACAGGCAGACCTTTCCTTCCAGCCCCACTGCAATGTCACTGATGAAGACATTGAACAGAACTTGTCCTAGTAATGATCCCTGTGGTACCCCACTGGTCACCCCCTCTCCCCAGATTGTACCCCATTTACCACCACCCTCTGTCTCCTGTCTGTTAACCAGTTCCTATCCCAGTTCACCACCTTGTCTCCCATGCTCAGACTACCCATGTTGTTAATCACCCTTCTATGTGGGACGACGTCAAAGGCTTTGCTGAAATCTAGGTAGGTGATGTCTACCACCTCTTCCTGATTTAGTTCCCTAGTCACCCAATCAAACATAATCTGTTAGATTAATTTGACATGACCTTCCTGCTGTAAATCTGTGTTGCCTCAGATCCTGAGCACCGCTGGATTCCATATGTGCTACTATCCTTTCTTTCAGCAGTGTCACCATGATTTTTCCCACCACTGAGGTGAGGCTGACTGGCATGTAGTTTTCCGCCTCCTCCCTACTGCTGCATTTGTGCAGTGGGATTACATGTGCCCTCCTCCAGTCCTCTGGAACAACACCTGCATTGAGTGACTCTGTGAACGGGCCACCAGAGGCACTGCTAGTTCCCTTCGCTGTTCCTTTAATATCCTCGGGTGGATGCCATCTGGCCCCATGGCCGTATCGACCTTCAGCTTTGTGAGTTCTTCCATAAATCTCTCCACTGTGAATGGACAGGTGTCCACCTCTCCCCCCCATTGCCTCTGCAACCCAACTGTAGTCCTTGACCCTCCCCCTCCTTAGTAAATACTGAGCAGAAGTATTCATTCAGTATTTTTGCCTTGTCCAGATCCCCTTCCTTACACTCTACCTTCTCCCCTTTGAGCCTCATAGTCCCCCCACCCGGTTTTTCTTCTTTCACTGATGAACCTATAAAATGCCTTATCCCCTTTGTTTACAGATTGTGCTAAGCCCTCTTCTGTCTGTACCTTCACCCTCCTAACAGCCTTCCCTGCTTCCCTTAGACATTCAAGGTACACCTCTCTGTCCTTCTCCCTTTGGGTGCCTTTATATTTCCTGAAACTCAGCCTTTTAGCCCTGACTTTGTCCTCCACCTCTTTGGAGAACCATAGTGGTTTCCTTCTTCTTTTCCCTTTGGCCACTATCCTAACACATTGGTTTGTTATATCCACTATGGCTCCTTTCAGTTTCTCCTATTGTTCTTCCACCCCCTCTATTACCTTTCCCTTCCCCAGGACTGCTTGTATAAATCTATTCAAGTCTGTGCCAGCCAAAAGTAAAACCCCACCACACCTCTCAGGGCCTATTGACCAAAAGGCAGGTCCTTTATTCCATAACCTGGTAGCCTGTGACATTTCAAATTGTGATTTCAGTCTAGTGTCTTGCAAGAGTATAAGTTGTGCTTTACAGTCTTGCAATGTTGTAAAGGTAGCTATTCTCTTTTTATAATTTTTTATACTGTTGTCATTGAGGGTGATGGCAGCCATGGATCTCATGGATGTAAGGTAGGATAAAATGGTTCAGACTTATGACATAGTCTTTGCTGAAGACCTTGTCACTCTTATGCATTTAGATTAAGTAGTGTGTGTGAAGCATGTTTTCCAGACCAAATGAGAGATCTGGCATTGAGGATGAGATAGAGGAGGTTTCAGAGACCTCATTTTCCTCTTCAGTGTCCCCCCATTCTTTCCCCTGACTCAAAACACTGTACATATTTTGTAGAGACAAGTCATCCTGTTTTCCTTTGGACTTAGTGGTACTACCTGACCTGGGTCTCTTTCTTCCCTCTTAAGTCTAACAACCTCAAAATCATCTGGAGGGGGGGGCATATACACATCAGAAACACTTGTATTCAGAGGAGGGTTAGAGGTATTAGGATATGAAGAACAGTAATCACCTCCTCCTGCTCAATTATCATGTGTTCTACATAATCTATGAGACCTGAGTCAGGGTTGCTAGGGACACTCAGAGTAGGGTCCTCAGGGGGAGAGGGTCCCTGCTGCTTGGGGGTGTGCTCATGTCATGGACTGTAAATTTCCCACTCTCTGTTCAGAGGGCCTAGCTGTCCTTGCTCTTGTGCTTTACTGCATGCACAAGGTCTTCCTGAGTCATACGCAGTCCCCTGTTGTGAGAGGCCCAGGGACATTTGGCAAATGTATGGCCTTTCCTCTCACAGAGATTACATCTGAAAGCATTTTTATAAGCAGTAGTAAGGTGACCATATTCCAAGTAATAAGTACAGTGTGTGCTGTTACAGGCATTACTGATGAGAGACCTAGAACCACATTAGAAACAAGATTTGGGCTGCCCCACATAGAAAAGCATGCCTTTATCCCATCCCAAGAGGAAACTGTTAGGGAGATGCAATACCCCAATGTCTGCATGCAACAGTTTTACCCTAATCTTCCTGCCTCCAGTTCAGATCTGTTCAGAGTCTGTTATGGGTTCAGGGTTATCTAATACTTCACATCATTGTCGCTGCTAGCATATAATGTCAGAAATGTTGGCACTCTCATTTCTAAACGTAACAGTGATTATTTGAAGAGTTGGTCTGGTAAAGGGGACTGCCAGGAAGGGAAGCCACAAAGGAGTGTCTTTTAACTTATTATATTGATTCCAAAATCTGTTCAGACTGGAGATTTGTTTAAAACTAGCATCATAATTAGAGCCCCCTGTATGGATTAGGGCATAAATTTCCAGCGCAAAATATTTCATAGTTTTTCAGTAAGACACAAGCAATGTAAACCCTGTCAGGGACAGTCTACAGGACTCCTTTGTAAATAATCCTAACAGAGTTCTTTCAGGGTGTTGTTTCTCCAGTGGCCTGAAAAAAATCTGAATATTGTCGAGGCCTGGTGGTCCTTCTGAAGTGTGGCTGTGACCCTCTGACTTTGAAATGTCTTCCCCTAGCATGGTAGGGGGTGTCTTTAGAGGCTCTGATGCCAATGTGGCATCCACAGGGTTGGACTAGACAAAAATCGTATTAGTGGAGACAGTACAAGACACATTAGAGGAGTCATCAGATATGTCAGTAATTGGGATGTTAAAGCTCTCACAGTGTTCCGTTGTAGCTGAGGTTGAAGCAGTCTCCAGTCACACGTTGAGGTGTGGACTCTTGGAAATGCTGCAAGGTGCCTTGCTGAAGTGTTCATGTTCTAATGGTAAATCCACAGCTGGGGTACAGATGCTAGTATCTGAAGAAGCAGCGCTTCTGTAACACTGCACTATGGGGTCTGCAGCATCCAGGATCCATTCCCCTCCATTTGATTTGACCCAGCCAGCCAAGGTAAGAGCTTTCTCTGGTGATCAAGAAAAATTACTGGGTTCTTTGTTGTATAAAAATTGTTTTGCCAGTTTTTCTTGCCCAAGCATTTTGGGCTTGTTACTGTGGCCCACAAGTGCAGCAGCTAAGAGTAGCTCCGCAACCAACATCTTGTCAGCTGCTGAGGCAGTAATCATCTCTGCAGGACTAGTAGTGCAAAGTTGTATTTTGCAGTGTCAATTTTCTGGTCCTTTTCATGCAGTAAGGTAAGCAAGAGTGTTCATTGGCATTCATGCGTACACATTTAATTCATGTCATTCGGTTCAATGTCTGTCTGCAATGATTCTTTACCATGCAAAACAGTGAACTTACAAGTGCGTAGAATAGTGTCTTCCATAGAATCTGATCCAAAATCCATCAATCGCATAGTAGTAGTAGCTGAGAATTGAACCTCAGCCCTGACATCCACTTGTCCATCCTCACTCTGTTCCACAGAGCCTACCATCTTTGGTGTATGGCTCCCCCTCAGGAAGAGTAGGGGAATTTTTATTAAACATAAATGATATCAAACATATGTGATTAAAGAAAGTAAAAATGAAAACCAAGGAACAGATGCTGAGTGATTAACACAACACTAAATAACAGGAAACAGAAAAAATTAAAGGGGAGAAAAATTGGAGGAGGCTACCAATCAATGGGCCAAAAGAAAATGAAGTCAAGTGAGCTATAATTTGCACACACACACACACACACAAAAAAAATTGTCACATTACAAAAGCCAAGTCCTAAACAGAAGAACATGACTCCTTGAGAGATCTGTTTCCCCACTAAGAGAGGAAGAGTTAACAATAAACTAAAAGTAAAGACAAAAGGGCCAGAAGCAGGCCCCATAGAGAATCTTGACATATAAATGTAGTGTGCAAAAATGAGGGCTATTGGAAGGCCAGATGAAACCCCTTCCATGCTAACATAAAGGCAGGGGCAGAAAGGGAGGTCCAGTCTTTATTATACAAAGCTTGCAATCTGAGGTGAACCATACGTGCAACAATATGGGGTGCAATATCCTTCTGCTGCAATGTAAAAGCACATCTAGATTGCCAAGGTAAATATTTTCAAGTAGCAAAACAAACTTAGAGGGTACGCAAGGTGAACCCCGACCAAGTTCCAGGGTAAAAGCTCAGGACAACAATTTCATAAGTGACCAGGGAAAAAGGGGGGTTTAAGCAATGCAGTGCTGAGGTGTACCCAAAAACCATGGCTATGAGGACAATCCAACAAAAAATGATGTTGGGTTTTCAAAAAATTCCCACAAGTGTGTCTAAGGCACATGCGTTCCATAATCACCTTGTGCTTGAGGAAATCCCTCACAGGAAGTCTTCCATGGAGACATAACCACATAATTAAGCAATAATGCCCAACAGGTTGTGTGTCGTGCTGGGATAACGTCACACCTCAGGTGGTTGGGCACGAGGCAGCAGGCCGAGTGCGTCCACTACCTGAGGTGTGATGTTATCCCAGCACGACACACACCTTGGAAGGCATTATTGCTATTATACTGTACAATGGCTTGTTGTTATACAGAATAAAAAAATCATTTTAAACATGTTTTTGTTAGTGTGGAAAATTTTTTTTGTTTCTTAAAAGAAGATGCAAGAAATGATGTAATAAATCCTCCAATGCAATCAGTCAGGAGAGTAACAGTGCTGAGACTAGACCTGTTGTACTGGGATAACATCTCAAGTCTAGTCCCAGACTAACCAATCAGAGGTCAGAATTCTTTCTTGCCATTGTATAATGTCCCACATATAGACAGGAATAGATTTATTCTACAACTGAGTTAAAGTCGTGGGAATGGCTAATGGAGGGCAAAACTTCAACATTAGATTGATTCATCAATAACAAGCTGATATAGAGATTTCTGTGGTAGGGTGTTACACATTTAGGATGTATCTTCCATTGAAGTAACTTATTGACTGCTGATAAAACATTTTTTTTTTAAATTTAAGCTTATTGTATTTTAACCAACAAAGACCATAACAGAGACACATTATGTGAACAAGAATAAAGTGATAAACTGCAGTCCATGTTAGGTCCCCCTCCCTAACCCTACCTCTCCCTCAATCCCGGCTTGGCAGACCATGGTAAAAATAAAACCAGAATAAAAACCAAGGTACACAGAATATAATATAGATAAATTTCAGTATCGTGTTAAGTTTGAATTGAACTCTAGACTAAATGTAAGGAGCTACTAGTGGGTAAGGTAAAATGATTTATAAGATAAACCTTGAACCTTATCCCTCTTGACCATTAATATTACTATTACCGCTCTTTGCCTGGAGCAAAGAAAGCATGTGAAAGCTATCCCATATCCTTTTATACCAAGATAATGAACCCCAAAGATTGGCTCTCATTTGTTCAACCCTAAGATTGAAGAGAAGCTCTGTCAACCACTCAAGGTATGATATGGGCTATCCATCCAACCAATGGCATAGGACAAGTTTCTTTATTGTTAGGGATAGGAGTGCCGTATGATACCTTCTGATCTGTACTGGTATTTGGGAGAAGTCCCCCAACAGGCATATCTCAGGCGTGAACAATTCATTGAAACCCAATAAGGGGTCTGCTCTGTGCTTAATCTGGTCCCATAGTTGCTTAATCCCCAGGCAGCCCCAAAAGATGTGCTTGAGGGAGTCCTCTTTCTGCTGACACCTGTTAAATAAAGCATCAAGAGATCTGCCCACTTTCTGGAGCTTGATGGGAGTCAATACATATTATTTAATATCTGGAATTGGGTAAGTCTCAATCTGTCTTGTGGAATGTAAATAAAGGTAGCCTTCCAGATAGATTCCCATCTGTTAACAGTGTCCAGGATGTAATCTACCCAAGTGTTGGTGATATTGCTGTGAGGATCCAAGGCTTTTTCCCTGAGGAAAACATATAACTTAGAAATAGTATGGGGTTTGCCGCTGAGGGGCGTCATTGCCTGGAAACGATCTTTCATTTCAGGACCTATAACAAGGTCCCACATTGAATGGACTAATGGGTGACATAACTGGAGAACCTTGAAAATCCAGGGTGTACCCAGTTGAAGTTTATCCAAAATTCTACTCGAGTCCAGACACTTTCCATTTGAGAAGAAGCCTGAGACTTCAAAGTCTCCTAAGCGGGGTAGCCACTTTGGGGAAATAGACTGTCCTCCCAGTCTCAGATTAGCATTGCCAATTATGGACTGTCTTGGGTCCCTGGTGTGTTTATAACCTAGGAAGGTGCACAATTGTGCATGTATCCTCAGTGAGATGGCAACTGGGGAGTTAATCAGGTGGGTGGGGGGTCTTAGCAGCCACATGTGATATGACTTCTGGGGAAAGTTTTGCATCCTTTAGCAATTGTCTTCTAGTGTCAGCCACTCCGGAACATAAAGATGGGAAGCAAGCTCCTCTTCAGGGATGAGCCATCTCAGATATTTAGAAGCCTGGCTTGACCAGAAGTACAAATTGAAGTAAGGGAGCTTCAGACCTCTGTGAGATGTGGAGGCTGCCAGCTTTTTGTAAGCACATCTGGGCCTTTTCCCAAGCCAAATAAAAGTGGAAACAATAGCATGTACTTTCTTAAACCAACTCACCGGGATCCATGAGTTCAACTAGTGTACTTACCCAGTCAACAAAACTAAATAAATAAATAAACATGCATAGAGGGTAAAATAGTCTGGGTAAGACATTCATTTTAATGATATTTATTCTCTCCCCAAAGCAAGATTGGAAGGGACTGCCATCTTTGCAAATCTAGTTACATGTTGAGAAGGAGGGGATCTAGATTTAATTTCTTTATTGCCATCTCTGATCTAGCGAAAAATAGTCCTAGGTATTTAAGACTTTGGGGGCTCCACTGCACTTCCAAGGGTTCCATTGCCCCTTTGGTAAGCCTGTGATTGAGTGGAAAAACTATGGTCTTCTCTAGGTTGACCTTGTAATTGGAGACTGCTCCATATTCTGATAGTAGGGAGAAGACTAAGGGAAACGTCTGCCCAGGGTGTTGGAGGTGAAGGAGGATGTCGTTGGCATAGGCCAACAACTTGAATTCTTGAGTATTTATTTTGATTCCTTTGATGTCATCGTGTTCCTTATTTTAGTCAGAAGGGGCTCTAGGTATATATTAAACAGCAATGGTGAAAGAGGACACCCTTGTCTAGTGCTGGAAGATAAAGTGTAGGTTAGAAAATAGACCATTGCAGTAAATACGGGCTTGAGGAGGTTGGTAGAAGGAAGAGATCCAGTGGATAAATGTCTGTGGGAAACCAAATCATTTCATAGTTAAGAATAGAAAACTCTAATTAACTCTATCAAATGCTTTCTCTGCATCTAGGGAAAGTAGTCCAGCTGGAATTTTGGAATCCCTGGATGGAGATAAAATATGGTGAGTTTGCGAAAGTGGTCAGCTGAGTGTCTGCCCTCCATAAACCCAACCTGGTCTGGGTGGATTATGTGGGGTAAGACCTGCTTTATTCTAGTAGCAAGGACTTTAGCCAATATTTTAACATCACAGTTTAGTAAAGAGATGGGTCTGTAGCTACTAACGTTTTCTGGATCTTTACCAGGTTTGGGTATTACAATAATTAAAGCCTTGAACAGAGAACGATCCAGAAATTTGGAGTCCAGGATCCACTCAAATAAACATTTCAACCAAGAAACCAGGTGGGGAGAAAGAACCTTATAAAAATTGGGGGAAAAACCATCAGGCCCAGGGGCCTTATCAGAGACCAGGGAGGAAATGGCAGCTTTTATCTCAGATTCCAAAATATCAGTAATCAAAGAGTTCTGCTGCTCCGGGGTGAGGGAGGGAGGGGCGGGCATCTAGATATTCCTGGACTGCTTTGCCAGAGGATTGGGCATGGGGCTGTATAGCTTTTTGTACAACTCTGCAAACTCCTCCCTTATATCTTTAGGAGACAGTTGCAGGGTTCCACTAACTTGGGATTGGATAGCTCGAACCAACCTGGATTGTTCAGTCTTTTTAAGCCTTAAGGCAAGGAGATGCCCCACCTTTTCCCCTTGATCAATGTATTTTGTGCCTGTCTTAAGTATGGCGTATTCCACTGACTCTTGCAAACGGTGGGAATATTCATCCTGCAGTCCTATTAAGGTGGAGTGCTATGCCTCCATTGTGTTGGGAGATAAGGAAGCTTCTAAACTCTGAATCTTAGACAATAGGGACATGGCCTCCTGGACTCTTTGCTTTTTTCACTGACAGGCTAGTTTGATTAACACCCCACAAAGTACACATTTTAAGGCAGCCCATTCAAAATCAGGTCTCTGTGTGGAGTTAAGGTTCATACTGGTGTATACTTTTATTTCTTGAATTATCTGGTTTACTATATTCTCATCTTTAAGCAATTGGTTGTTGAGTTTCCTCAATGATTCTTTGGGGGAGTCTGCCTGAGGTGACATGGAACAGGCCACTACGGAATGGTCAGATATCACCCCAGGGTCAGTTGCAGAATCAGTGAGGCCCCTCAACAATGAATGACTCAGCAGGAAGTAATTGATCTGTGAACTGGTTCCATGAACTGCAGACCTGAAAATGAATTCCTTTAGGTGGGGATGGAGGAGGAGCCATTGGTCACAGAGGCCCAGATGGTCAGTCAGTTCTCTGAGGGCTCTTTGAGCTGGAGAGAGGCCTTTCCATTTTGCATCTGATTTGTCTAGGTCAGGTGCGAAGGGAAGGTTCCTGTCACCCCCAATATTATTGGTATAGAGGTGAAAGGGGCCAGTACCTTAAGAAAATCCATAAAAACTGTGGCGTATCAGCATTAGGACCATAAATACTGCCCAGGATTAAGGTCCACCTGTCTAACAAGCCTTTCACCAAGATATACCATCCTTCAGGGTCTCCAAAGACTTGTTCACTAAGAAATTGCATGCCCCGAGCTACTAAAATGGCCACCCCCCAGGACTGCGTGTTGTTCCCAGCATGAAAAACTTGTCCTACAAACTGTCATCAAAAAAGGTTTCCTTCAACCTCCAACAAATGTGTCTCGTGGAGGAATATGACATTGCCTTGCAATAATTTCACATGCTTAAAAATCTTATATCTTTCATTCTTATTCCTCGCTCAACAGACATTCCATGTTAAAAACCTAGTAACATTCGACAACACACCCCATTATAATCTAAATGTGTCAAAAATGTTGTATTTATAACTCATCCACAGAAAAAACATTCCCCTGCCAAGCCGGTCTCCCACCCACCACCCCTCCTTCCACAATTCCCAAAACATGTACCCCAATAGTGACCATTGGATTCCTTATGTCCCAAAACATCCACTCCAGTGGTAGATCCCTCCTCCCACCCACTGCACATTGTAGTATGTGATCCACCGTTACGTGGATGCATCGTCCCCCTCCTGCTCCCCCATAAAACCCACTAACATCCAAGAGAAAATATAATAAAATAAATGGCGGAATCCAATTCACATCCTCTGAAACGCATATATCCAATATCCTCATGAAAGAGTCCCCTGGTGTGCTAAGGAAAAATAAAATGGTCAGAAAGCTTTCAATTTTGAGACTCCTCTGGGCTTACTCAATGAGTCAGGTAAAGTAGATCAGTATACATTGGGGTTTTCTTAACAAAACAAAAGGTAGATGGAGATCTCTCCAAAACTGCCAGGGTGAGAACTATCCTTGGTGTATCAAACTCTTAAACTCTAATCAGACCCCAGCCAAGACTAGGGTGAGCATTCCCCCAGGAAGAATGTTTTTCAAGATAACATGCACAGCCGAAGGGTGCCTAACGGCATACTTAGTCACAGGCTGTCCTTGTAGCAAATTGCGAGTGTATTATCCTCCAGGTTATATTATGAATAACAATGTTCCAGTTCGAAAGTGTGGTGGGGGCGGGCGGGGGGAATGATGTTCCCACCAATATAATATTGCTGAGCCGGGCACAGCTTTACAACCAATTTCCAATAGCCACTTGCGCCACAGGTAATAAAAAAAAAAAACTAGTAACAGCAAAATGTGGCTATCAGTCCTCCAAGAGAGCTTCTCTCTCCCACAACATGAAACAGACCTCAGCGATCTTTAAACAGGGCAGGGAAGGATTCCTTCAGGGATTCTTTGGCCATTTTTGGATCCTCAAAAGACTGCCAGGATCCTGCTATCAGGACTTGAAATCGGGCCAGGTAGCCCATTTGGAATCTGATGTTGGCCGCAATCAGTTTTGTAACCACTGTGTGGTAGGAAGCTCTTTTCTGCCTGACTGACAAGGGCAGATCTTGGGCCACATGGAGTATATTCCCCTCCCAGACCACTTCTTTTAGGTCTTTCACCTTGCTCAATACATGTTGCCTCTCCTGATAGTTTAAGAACTTGAATATTAATGTACGAGGGGTAGCACCTGGAGGGGGCATGGGCAGCAGAGCCCTATGGGCACATTAAATCATGTACCCAGTTCCAAAGGGTGCTGGGCTGGCCAATTTGGTGAGAAGTTTTTGCGTAAACAGAACAGAATTCTCACCTTCTGACTTCTCAGGGAGCCTGATCAATATCAGATTATTCCGTCGGCTTCTGCCTTCTAGGTCTTCGACCTTCGCCTCTAACTTGGCAATTCTGGATCTTGTAGCTGCCATGGTTGGGTTGAATGTTGCAAGCTTTTTCTCTGCTGAAATTAGCCTGGCTTCATTGTCACTGGTGTGTCTAGTGAGTTCCTCTCGAGCCCCCGACAGACTCCCGAAATCCGTGGCCAAGGAGTGTAGTTCTTCTTTAAATGGCTGTAATTACTCCCTTAGTAGTTCAAGAGTCAGGAGGGTTTGCTGCTGGCATACCGCGAGGAAGAAGAGTAGGGCTGGGCCTTTGTTTTCTTACTCGATTTCTCTGGCATGCTTGGCGGTGTGTAGTGGGGAAGTGCGAGATGTATTTCTGCCTCCATGAAGTCGCTACCACTACCAAAATTGCACCTGGGAGATTTGGATCATTATCTCCTTTTTCTGAATGGACTACCACACTTTACCGGTCTGTAAGCAATGTTATTTTGGGGTTTTATGAGACAGACAAGTGGGAGCGGTCGAGGAGAGGTACTACTGCATTGGCTGCATCACATGATCTCCCGCTGATAAAACATATGAGGGGACCCAGGAAGCACAATAGCATCCCAGGGGGTGAGCCCCATAAATATTCCAATAAGTCAGGAAAGGGATGACCCACTCTTCCACTAAGGGAATCCAAGCTTTCTTTATACCCCTCAAGGACTGGAGCAAAGTTGCCTGAAAAAAATATACTAAACTAGAATGCTACAGGGTTCACCATGCGTAAGCCTTCCTTAGGTATAGGTAGGTAGGTAATGTTTCAAGGGATTGAATTTAGACAGCAACCCCACAATCCTTGAAAGAAAATGCTATACAGCTTGATCTCCAAAGTGGGAGGGGGGGGAGGACATAACTTAAGTGTGTGAAGCATGGCAAAATCAATGATTTAATAAGTGTGCCCTCTTTGACTTTGCCAATGACCTCTGTTTCCAATGGGCTAGTACACCTTCTGCATGTTTAATCCAGAGTGTCCAATAGAGGTGGACGAAGTGCCTAAAATTTGCCATGCATAGCATTTTGCACAGAACCCGAATTCTTCGTAATATTCCGCAAAGCCAAGTGAATAACTTTGCATCTCGAAGTAACATAAAGTTACCATTCTGCTTCATGTTACTTCACCTTTTTTTTTGCTCCTTAAGTGAATTTTGTAGTGATTCATGGGATGTAAGGTCACATGGGGTCTACATTGTCTTGCGCAGCCTCAGTTCAGCGTAGTGTGTGTAGTGGAAAGCTGGAGACAGTGTGCTCTCTGAGCTTTGAGAATCAAACCATAAAAAAACATTTAAAAACACATTTTTGCCACATAATTTTGTGTCAAAAGTTAATACATTGGTCAGCCCTGTGGCGCTGAGGGCTGAGGCGATGGCACCTTACCTCGCACTATGCCAGTAACCCGTGTTCAGGAACGAGTATGGGCCGCCAGGGGTTTGTAGGGATGGAGATGGATCAAACATCTGATAGAGTGCTCTCCATCTCTGGGGAGGGGGGAGCTCGGCAGTCGGTGCACGCCTGACCCCTTGGGGAAGCTGGGGCATGGCAACATGGAGCCACTACTGCATGGGGGGCTGTGCACGGCAGATGCTGATGGAGATGTGCACAGGAGTGTGCGTGATCCTGTCGCAGATGTCCTTGCATGCCGCATGACTGTGGGGGCAACAAAAACCCAGGAAAAATAGCTCCCGGAGGATGACAGGGGAGCCTGCAGGCCCCACAGCTGGCTAGCCATGGCACGAAACCACAGATCCAGTCTCGGTAGGGGAGGTCCCCCTCTGCTGACTCTGCCAGGGGGGTAAGCCCTGAGAGCTAGCGCCGGATGGTGGACACCAGGGTGATTGAGCTGGAGCTCTCCCAGAATGAGAGGGCCATGGAGCAGAGGAGTATAAATACCACACACACACACACACAAAAAAGTTAATACATTGATTGTAGTAAACCCTTGTGTGTTTATATCATCGAGCATTTATTGATATTGTGTGAATATTGAATGTTAATTTAGTACAGTCAGTCTCTGTAATGAGAGACACTATAGAAGTGTGCTTTGGGGGAAGGGTGAATCTGTGATGTAGATTGTAGAAGGGAGATTCATGGTGAGAAAGGCAGTTTATCCAACTGTTCTTGGTGGTAGCACACATGTAGAGCGCTGATTATTGAGCGCTGCACTTTTGAGTGACTCAATAATAGCGCTCTACAAGAGAGCGAGTGGTGCAATTCGGCGCTATATCCTGCATAGCGAATACAGCAAGGAGCTGTACTCACTGTTGTCGGTTATAGTATCCTTTGAGGCTGATTCCCACTGAGCTGCTTGCATAGTGTAGTGGTATACACCACTGTTTGCAATGCAAGCAGCCTCGGGTCTGGCTAGAGGCAGAATAATTCTTTTTTTTGTTTTAAATCGAATAAGTTGCCCTGGGGTCCACCCCCTTGGAGTTGATTATTTGGGTTTGGGAAAAGGGGGCTGTGTCCCCACATAAAAAAAGAGATTTCTTTGTGTTGGTTATATTGTAGCCGCACTGTCGCTATTTGCAACGGTCGGTACAATATCCATCGCCCTTTTGACCACAGGCTCGTTTGTTCACTCTATGTGATAGGCAATGTTTCAGACTTGCCTTTATCACATAGAACCATTATTGGCTAGTGTTTTAGTATTTTTGTGTTCAGGTACACACAGTAATACTTCTATTACGTTTTTATCAGTTTTTGCTGTTTGCTGTGCTGCTGTGCATTTTTTTTAGTCTGTTTAAAAGACTGTGTTGTAGTTTACTGAACTGTTAAAGTTTCTGTGCATTACCTTTAGTCTGTGTGCCTGCCATCAAGTCAGACACATTTTATTACACCACCGCAATAGCAGTACTCTTAATTTCTTAGCCCATCTGTTGTATTTTTTCCTGCTTCTATCCAGCTGCTGCTGTAAATCACCCCCCCCAAGTAAGGTATTGTTTTTCCACTGTAGGATTTCTGAAGACTGGTTAAGGTCTTGTGCCTGTGTGGCTACATAGAGAATACTGGATGGGCAACTATGCACAAGCAGTGTGTTCTGCCACAGAGGGATTCTGATTCCTTCTGCCCTCGAGAGTGAAGCTCGAGAGGTCCATGGGAATCAGAACCCTGCGGTGGCAAAACACACTGGTTGTGCATAGAGTTGCTCATCCTGTATTTTTTATAGTGCATAGTACTATGTGAAAAATGTGTTTTGTGAGTTCTTTTGCTTTCAAAATGAAACTGACTCATGCAGTCTCTAGAGGTTCTAGAATGCTGTTCTACCACAGTAGGGTAGAACAGCATTCCATGACCTTGGAACTGGGGTAGAACAGCATTTTGAAAGGGATGTAATTCTATACAGAACAGCATTCCACTATACACTATATCTGTTTAGCGCTCAATTTCCATCTGGAAGTCACTGTTGTTGTGTTTTGGCTTCCCATCCACCAAAAACTGAATAAATATAAGGTTGCTGTTAATCGTCTGTGTTCAGTCTGTTGAAATTATTGCCACTGTACCACTGTTGTGTGTTTGCCTAAAGTACCGTGATTGAATACTGTCTCTCACTACATATTATAGCATTTAACCATAAGAAAAATACATTATAAAGAAACTTACCTATTGCAGTATTTTTGACATTGTGCTGTCTTGTGAATTCTCTTGAATTTGTTAGTAACCCACAAAATCAGAAAAAATAACTGTTTGCAAGAAATGTATTTCTTTTCTTGGTGACACTGTGTAATCTAAAAAAAATGCCCACAAAGACACGGTTAAGCAAAGGGGTTTCTGACTGTAGCGTATGAGCCACATAATTTAGTGGGTATAAGATTTGGCTCTTTGGGCAGGGCATTCCATCACATCACGTGGAATAAATAAAAAAAGAAAAAATCGTTGAAGGGAAAAGGTACTGTGTCAGAGAGGGTTAGGGCCAGGCAAGGTCCCTGAATCTGTGTGGGTAGCAGCAGTGCCTGCAGCATCACCCTTAGTGTAGGTGGTGTGTGAAATAAATTTTGTGTGTGTGTCTGAAATAAAATCTGCCAGCCAGTCGTCAAGTAACAGCAAGTAGCCATGTAGGTAAAAGCTGTGAATTAACACCGGAGGTTTGCCACAGACATGAGGAGGATGACTCTGAATGTTCAAGTAGTGTTCAGAGTACCAGTGTGGTGCATACCTCAGTGAGAATGTTGTACTCATTGTCATGTCATGATCACGAGTCATGAGACAAATCACATTCTTCATCTTCACGATTACGAATCACACAACTTTAACTTTCTTGGTCCAACTCTATTTTTTTTTTTAAATCTTCGGTTTCATCACGAATCAGGACTGGGGGACATCCAGTTATCATGTCACGTCACTCAAGATTCTTGGTCTAGTATGATGCTTCTGTTTGTGTTCACATTCTGTAGGATGCCCTACTCAAATCTTTGTCCTCACAAGAAGTCTGCCCTATTTAATCCTGTAGCTATTATCTCAACACGAACACTGCACAGATCTGGGAAGTTTATCTTGACTGAGTCACATCATGTCATGATCACAAGTCACAAGACCTTAGTTTAGGTGGTGTGTGAAATAAATTCTGTTTGTGTGTCTGAAATAAAATCTGACAGCCAGTCCTCAAGTAACAGCAAGTAGCCGTGTAGGTGAAAGTTGTAAATTAACGCTGGAGGTTTATTACAGACATGAGGAGGATGACTTTGAATGTTCAAGTAGTGTTCAGAGTACCAGTGTGGTGCGCACCTCGGTGTGAATGTTGTACTCATTGTCATGTCACGATCACGAGTCATGAGTCAAATCATGGTCTTCATCTTCACAATCATGAATCACACCACTTCAACTTTTTTTTGTCCAACATACCAAGCAGGACAATCACATTAATGTTTGTACCCAGTCACGATGATGGTGGTGCTGAATAATGCAGGTGAAGCAGACCATCCTAGTACAGCGTAAAACAGTGTACCATTGAGGTTGCTGATGCGGTCATGGAAAAAGAATTTCCAAGTTGGTACAACTCCGGCATTGAGGATTGCGAGTGGCTGCTTTCCTTTTTTTCTTGTTTCCCTTGTTTTCCGCTGATGTGAAGTATTTAACAGTGGTGACATACAGGCCAGATGATGGATATAACAAAAGGCAGGAACAGCTTCATGGGGTACTGATACTGAATGGGGTACTGGAATGAACTCAGAATAATTTCTTCTTCATCTGTTTGCAGGTAGCATCGAGGTATTGTGGACTGGCAGTATGTTCCAATCTGAAGACAGACAACAGTTTGGATACACTGAAGACCTGGAAAGAAAGACAAAAATATTAATGAAGACTGTTTTCCAAATGACCCATGCAACCCCCCCAAAAACATTCTTACTTACCTTTCATGGATTGACATCGTTCATATAGCTGAAGTCAACAATCAGACACATGTAGAACACATGTGCAGTGGCAATATGGTTTCATCACTACAGTCATGAATCTGTGCGCTGTAACCTGAGAATGTAAAAGAAAAGAACAGTAATGAGAAATGCTTATAATTCACTCACTCACAGCAGTACCACCCCACCCATGGAAAAAATTAAAATTTTACAGTTCTACATTAGAGGGCGGCACATATGTATTGCACGTGAATGTGACCATGGCCAACACACCGGTGAAGGGGAAACATTCAATATGTATGATGATGATTCCCTGCAAAGAAACAACACGACGGACTGCTCAGTGCTTACAACAAAAAACAAGATTCAATACAAATTAAATGCAGTGTCTCTGAAAAAACATGAGAGTGACATGTATATTAACTTACCAGTGTTGGCATGAATACACACACATAGGACAGCATGTTTCAGTCAGTGCAGCAGAAGAATTTCCCACAACATCAAATTATAGTTCAACCCCATGGTCATCTGTGGCTATCATCATTTAGCAACACATTGTACATCAGCAGCAGCAGAAAACAGATGGACAACAACAGCAGCAGCAGGCGCCAGCAAGCAATTTTCCCACTTGGGACACTTATGCAGAGTTCTGGCTATAGGTGCAAGCTTTTAGCAGTGCGCCAAGAAATACTTGTGACTTTTCTGAACAGTTTTTCATGTGATTATTCTTCATCGGGACTTTTCATGACATTTAAACGGCAGCAGTAGGCACCAACAAGCCATTTTCTCACTTGGGACACTTATGCAGAGTTCTGGCTCTAGGAGCACACTTTTAGCAGTGCGTCAAGGAATACTTGTGACTTTTCTGAACAGTTTCTCATGCGATTATTCTTCATCGGGACTTTTCATGATTTGTAATTTTTTGGGGGGTGGGGGGAGATTGTAATTGTATGTGATGGTAGGGTATTTTGATTGTAGTTGTAGATCTGCGACCAAAACTTAACAAAGTCAACAGTAACAAAAAAGTAATATATCATGACAAGTACAGCAGCAGTGCAATAATCAGGTCACAATTTTTAACTATACTTTTGTATTCCATTTTTGACTGGTACTTATCTACTGACTTGTCTATATGATATCCTTCTTTCCACAATTTACGGTTGCTGTACTCCTTTTTTTCACTTCTGAAATAATAAACAGAGTTCTACTTTTAATCTGCCTTGCAGCTGGTTTCCATCAGTATTGGCACCATTTTTTGTACATCTATTATTTAAAATTATTTTTATTGTGACTAAAATGAACTTGCATGCAATCCAACAGGACACGCCTCCACCATGACTTTATGGAGCAGTAGGTGTTCAAAAACAGCTGGGTATACTGATGAAAACCAGATCTGAACAATATTAAAAGGAGTACTACTTTTTATTATTCCATGTCTAAAAATAGGGAGTAAGTATGCTATAACCCACAATAGACAATGGGTGTATCAGGGCATTAATGCACACCCTTGGTACATTGTGAGGTATGAGGTATTGCTCGAGTGACTTAAAGCACCTGGGAGGTAAGTGCATTAATGCCCTAAAACACCCATGGGCTGGAGTGGGTTATCGCACTTATAAAATGGGCTAACTAACTGTAAAAAGCAAAAAATAAAATGCTTTTTACAATCAGCATGCCAACTGTTGGTGTACCGGGACAGTAATGAATGGTCAGGTGACACTTTTTGCCCAATGGCAAGTCATCACATTTGACCTTTCATTAATGATCATTTTATAATGCAGAATAACATTAATTGTGGAAGGAATGGTATCATAAAAGTCAGTAGATAAGGGACAACTGAAAATAGAATAAAACAGTATATGTCAAAATTATTAACATACTATTGCACTGCTGCTTTAATACAATACAACAGGAAGAAAACATTACTGTGAAAAAATGTTTTAATACTTTTTCTGTATGTAAAAAGATTATTAAGTAGGAAAAGAAGGAAAGTGCAAAACAGGATTTAAAAAATTTTTTTATTTTATAATATTTTTGGGTGTGTTTTTAATATTTTTGTGGGGCAGAAAGTTAGGAAAAATAAAGACACAATACACAACATAAGTTAGAAAGAAGACAAAAAGACTACTGGGCCTGGTTCTGACTAATCAGCAGCTGGAGCATAGCCATTATTTGCAGCTGATGACCCTCCATTCAATCCAACTGCTGCTGCATTGTGTCAACCATGTTACTGAGGTGGTCGACCTCACTCCACAGTAGGCCAAGATCTGCCACTGTGGCTGGGATTTTGGCTGGGTTGCACTCAAGTGCAGGTGCAGGAGCTGCCATTTGTTCCATCTCCCTTCTACAGTGATTCTCATGCTGTGCAGGCTGAGGCCATGCTGACACCTCTTGCACTGCAAGAGCATTTCCTGCTACTTCAGCCACCTTGGCCTCCTACTCTGCATGGTGGTGGACAGTCAGGTGAGTTCTCTAGCCACCTGTTCCCAGATGCATGCCCTTCCCACCATGCCGCACCATCATGCTACAGATATTACATTTCTCCACACTAGGGTCACCTGGCAGTGTGGTGAAAAAATGCCACACTGCTAAGCTGCGTGAAGGACCAAGAACAGGCAGTGGGAGGGGCACCAGATGTTGTGGGCTGCTGTACAGTTGGGGGGGCAACCTGCTGCTGCTGTTGCTCCTGTGGCTGCTGTTCCTGCTTCTGCTGTTCTTGAACCTTGACCAGCAGTGGGAGGGGGGCAGTGCTAGGTGCCACCGGTGCTGCCAGTGGACACAACATGTACTGGGAGGGGAGCACTGGATGGGAACAAGTTCACACGGTTGATGCGAATGCCACCACCACACATTTTTGGGCCAAGACGACCACCACGAGTCCCCACAGGAAAACCACCTCATTCCATTTGAAAAAAAAAATGAATATAAGTATTCAGAAGTATACAAAAGAGAAAAACAGTAAAATCAGGACTCAGGAATATGATAACAAAAGGGGGCAAAACTCAAAAGTAGAAACATGGAAGTAAACAGAAACACTGAGTAAATATCTAACTAGCAGTATGCAGACACTCTCAAAAAGCTCCTTCTCTAGCACAGGACAAGGGAAAGTGAAACTAGTTAGCTGTCTTGCCTGATTAACTTCCTGCCTGCATCATGTGACCTGCAGACTGTCAGGCATGTGATCTATGGGATGTTTCTTGCCAACTTTGCCTTCTCAAAATGTAACGTGAAGTGTACAATGCGAAGTCCATTGAGGGTGAATTTTGACTTTTTAGTGGGAATTTCGTGAAGTGTTACGCGAATTTGAAATTGCCCACTTCACCTTAACTTCACAGGAGAATTTAAACTTTACTGCATCTCTAGTGTCCAATTATATTCTGCCTCATCCCTGTGGTTAAAAAAAAAATGCCCAAAATTTTGACTGGCTCATGACAGACCAGAGTGCCTGCACAGTGAGTCATCAGGGACCTTGTGAAATCTCCTAAAGGAATAGCCTTACTTTTTGTGAAACTGATTCTGGACTCTGACTGCCGAGAAAAGGTGGACACCAGTGACCCAACCTTATCTCCTAAGGCTGAATCACCAAGGAACACGCAGACATCATCTGCATATGCCAACACACAGAGTGCAGGGAAGTCCAGGATAAGATGCATACCCCGAATAGAAGTGGACACTTGCAGTAACCTCAAAAAGGGGCCTATAAAACACATGTTGCAAAGGGCTGAGCAGATAGCCTTGTCTAATTCCTGTGGATTGCATCAGTGGGGACCCCACACAGGAGTTCACCAAAGGGAGTAAATAAGCAGTCGAATACAGCGTACGTATCCACTGAATAAAATTAGGCAGGATGCCATATTGTTGTAAGACAGAACAGAGGAATGGCAAATTCACTCTGTCATACACTTGTCCTTGATCCAGGGAGAGGACATACCCATTCGCTGTCCCTCTACTGCTTCCATAAAAAACTTTTCTTAACTGGTTGAGATTGTCTGAGATATGTCTTTTTGGGACCGTGCAACTCTGGACACTGGAAACCAAAGTAGCTATAGCTCCTGCCAGGCATTTAGTAAGGATTTTTGCCAATATTTTATGATCTGTATTCAGCAAGCACAATGGTCTCCAGTTCCTCAGCAACATGTGGTCTCCCTTTTTTGAATAAGAAAATTAAATAGGCCTCACCCATGCTGGACTCCTGAGTAGAGGCACACAACAGTTGCATATAATATACCTGTAAAGTGGGGGGCAGTTGGTCAGCAAATGGCTTATAAAACTCCAAAGGGAGTCCATCCGGTCCTGGGGCTACGTAATTTGGCAGACTCAGTATGGCCTCCCTAACTTCATGAACAAAAATTGGAGCAGTCAAAGATGTCCTAACTTGTACTGACAAGCTGGGGATATTCAAGGATGGAAATGGGGAAAGAGAAATAGGTTAATGCATTATGGGTCCAAATTTATCTCGAACATAAGACTGTACAACTGAGGTAATCTCCATAGGGTTAGACATTGGGGTGTTTGCCTCCATGGATTGAAGGGTCCACATATGTCTCTGTTCGAGTCTGGCTCCACAAGCTTTAAAATCATCCAGGGCTGAGTTCCGGCCCTGGGTGCCAATTATAGCTTCCTGCGCCAATGATTTATCCCTGTTGTATTGAAGGATGTGCATTCGGGATTTCAAGTCCTCTGTTAACTTCGAATAGTCATGTCCCATGACATGTATCAGTGAAATTAATTTTTGCACCCTATGTCCCAAGTCAAGGTATCAGAGATACCCCCCATTGACAATCACTAGGTGTGGCTACAAAAAAATGATTGATAAGTCCTTTTGTAGTCTAACCGCAATTTATTCAAACCATCATATGCTGCCACCACGGACCATCAGGAATAAAACACATTTAACCAACTGGACGCACTTGCCGTGTCACCCAACAGAGTAGTGTTCAATCTCCAAGGTCAGTGTTGCGGGGCCGGATGAAATCCACAGCACAGGTACACATCAGTGCTAAGTGGTCCGAGGATTCCACCGGAACAACACATGTCTTGGTGACCTGAAGGCCTTGTGATGAAAAGAAATAGTCAATCCGTGTATTGAGGGGACCCTTGGTAAAAATGTGTCTTGGCGGATCCATGGACGAATCCTGACTGTTATGGAGCCTAGTCATTGTGATCATCGACTTAAAAAAATTTGTGTCACAGTAAATCTTCGTTGTGTTACCACCCCTATCTTGTAGCCGTAAGTTGCAGTTAAAAACACCCCAGAATGACTAAGTGAGAGGTGTATAGGTATGGTTGAACCAGGGTAAATAAACTAACTCTCTCAGCTTTAGATTGAGGAGGATACACATTAATCAGTCTGAGAGATGTTTTGGTCCTAAGTTTACATCCAGTAGCAGAGCTCTACCTTGGGAGAGGTCCACCAGTCTCTGAAGCCGAAAGTCAAATCCACGAATGAGAACTCCAAGGCTGTCTACACCCTGTGACCAATAGGAAGGGCCCTGTGTTCATAATTTTTGGGCAGACTCCACCTCATACCCTATCTTAAGACGAGTGTCTTGAAAAAAGTAATAGTATTCATTAGGGTATGCAATAGGGAGAAGGAAACAACGTGTTTCACAGACTTACATGCACTGATTGTCTTCACTTTCAGACTGAGCTTCCCTCTGAGAGGAAGCTATTGACATATCCGACATATCCCCCTCATCTTCCATGTCCACCCACTCAGAGGGAGAGGCCGAGGCAGTAAATGAGTTAAACAGTGGTGTGCTGGGGGATGCAGGATGTTTGCCCCTTCCTTTTCCATGTCTCCCACATTTTTTTGCTGGGACTAGAAAAATGCCCTCCTGTGGAAGGGGGGAAGGAGTGCAGAGGATTTGAGGGGGTTATTTTCAAGTGTGGGAGAGTTCTCAATACCTGTTATATTCATTAGCTCTGTGATGTCCTCCACAAGTAAAGGCAAAGTAGCCTTCTTGTCCTCAACAAGCAGAGAAGGGGGAAGAGGGTCATCAGCATTGGGCTACATCACAAGTGGAGCTGAAATGGTTTCTTGCTCCATGCTTATGACAGGTCTTGGATTGCCCTGGGTAAAAGCAGATCCCTTTGTCCCTACTGATGTAAACACCATCAGGTTCAATGCCTGCTGCTGATTGAGGTAGCTGTATGTTAAGCTTCCAGCCCCCAGTCCATACCTGCTCAGAGTCTATAATCGAACTTGAGGAGTTCAGCACTTCACACCTTTTCCTCACCCAATATAGAACATGTGAGATGTTTACACACTCATTGCAAAACAAAAAGGTCACCATTTTGATCATGGGCTTAGTTAAGGGAATGGCAAGACATGGAGTCCAAAGGGGCATAAGATTAAAAATATCATATTTTAGCCAAAATCGATCCAACATGACGGAAGTGCAGAAACTGATGTCAAATGTTTCCTCCCCCACAATGTGGATTACTGCATACAAATCGGTAGCCAAAAAGCCCATGGAATCTTTCAATAATTTCCTGATGACATAGATACGGTTCGGGGGATAGTCCAGCCCCCCTCTGTAGCGAAGCCTCATAACATTCCTACAGAGGATTGGTTCCCTCAAAGTTGAAAACAAGTCAGACATTTTCTTTATTGGAGGACAAGGTGTGGTGGGTGATGGGTGGGTAGGGGCACCCCTACTTTTCTCTTCATTGTAAGGCTGGTATTCCATATAATCGGTGCTATGGGTGAATGCCAAGATGTGGGCTGCATGGCCGTTCTTGCAGCTGTGTTGTCCTGGGCAATGCCCCATGTAAGAGAATCACTGGCAGTAGCAACCTGTCTCGGGCCAGGTGGGTCAACTGAAAGGCAGTGTGGGAACATGTCTGGGACCCAGGAAACCTCGTCCAGTGCTTTCTTCCATCCTGCCACCAAAAGGGCCTCCTCGGCTGACCATGCCTCTGTTAGCGAATGAGTCATTCGACTCAGGTGTCTGGTCCTCAGTATCTGGGACATGGGGCCCCCTTTTTGCAGTGCCAACAGGCATGGATCACAATGATTGTCAGTGTCTCTTCCCATCATGGGAATGGTAATAGAAGGCAGGAATACAGATGTATCCTGATAGGGCAGAGCTTGCTCTGCAGGTAAAGTCACATTCCTCTCAATAGGAGGATGAAGGAAATCTGAAGTATGTTTAGCTGAAAAATCAGGCACAGTCCCCAACTCGCCCACCAGAAGGGCCTCCGACTCTCCCATCATGTGTTGGGGAGAGACTGCATAGTCATTGTTCTGGGGTGCTCTTGCCACTCCATTAGAGGACATAGCACTGCAGAAATTGCACAAGCAATGGACATTTCATCACCATGCACCTCGGCTGCTGCAACCGGTGGTAATTCAACAGCGGTAATGCCTGGAGCACAGAAATCATCCTGCGGATAGATGCTGTCTTGCACCTGTCTTGCTGAGGTCATGGAAATGGCCAATGGAAGTCCCAGATCACAGCTGATGGATTGTTCCCCCGAATTGACAGAAAAGGCAAGAGGTGAGCTGGTGGCATCTGTGGCTGCGGTCAGACCAACAGTCTCAGTAACAATTGGGGCATCAACTGATATTGAGTCCTGGGTATGCAAAAATCATACTAGTGCAATGATATACTGTGAGACATGGCAGCGGGTGAGTCAGAAAGCATATCAGGCTGCAGTGATGGCAAGGAAATGTTTTTATGGTGCTGCGTACCTGCCGTTTTCAAAAGATGTGGTGTTACTATGTCTGGAGAAGTTGTCCAGTGAACCCTTGATCCATTGTCTTCCTCATGTAGGTGAAGCAATTGCTGTGATCTCTCCATTAGCTGTTCCTGGAGGCAGCAGTCTTCAACAGTAAAGGTCTCCTCACAAGGGTATTCCTCTGTAGAAGCAAAGTCCTTACAGGTCTCAGTAGTCAGAATACTTGTCCGGGGAATGGATTTCTCCACGTAAAACATAGTCTCTGGAATGACAGAGACAGGGGAGGAGGCTCTCTCCCCAGCTCCCAGTGCTGCAACTGTCTCCATGCTTGCAGCAGTTGCCATCTTGGCAGTATGCCAGACGGCTTAGGGACCACTACTGTCAGAGTAGGGGAATTTTTTATTGCAGTAAAGGAACAAAACCAGAGCTGAATGTACAGAAAGTAAAATAAAATTCATTCGTTACATGGCATTAAAGAATTAACAAAAAGGTAAAGTAAAGAAAATTGATATAAAACAAGTTATAATCAGTTCAGCTACAAAAAAAAAGCTCACACAAATGGCTGTAACTGAAATACTACATGAAAGGAAAAAAGCATGCACATCAAAAGGGTGTACACACTCTATGAACCTACAAAATAAAAGAACAATTTCTCCACAATTGCTGAGGTAAAGTACTCTTTTCTTCCAGGATCTGTATCTTTTGCAGTTCCACTTGTACATTTGTAATGATTTCAACGTATCCAACATGTTTCTGTTGTAGCACCCAAGTGCATCTAGACTGCTAAATGTAATATTTTAAAATTGCCCCATGACTTGTAAAGAATTTCTGTGATACTTTTTCCATGTATTTTCAAAGATTCTTAAAAATCAATGCAGCATTTGAAATCTTTCCAAAGAGTGGTTCATTCCACTGTCTCACAAAATGACTCCAAAAAGCCTGAATATATAGGCAATCAAAAAAAGGTGGCCCTGAGTTTCCAAAGATAATACACAGCCTGCCCGTGGGCAGCACCAATCTAACAGAGGCTTATGTTTATGGAAGTTACGCATGCCTATCTTCCCGTAAACACTTAGCTACTGAACATTCCAAACCAATGGTGGAAGTTTTGTATTATTCATGTACTGTATCTCAATACTTTTGACAAATGCTGTTCCTCACAATGTGGGATTTCTAAGGGGATCTGAAAGTGAGCACCCATAACGTCTGTATACAGCTGTTTTCTGCTTATCATAAGGAGTCTATTGATTCCCAGTTTTCACTTTTTAATTTTAAAAAATGTATCTATAATATAATCAGGGTGATACCCAGGTTTTTTGATGACTTTAAGTGGGCTATTGCATCAATCAGGAAGGTATGGCTGTAGTCAGTCTATTTTTTCTTACTTTATTTTTATTGATTTAGTGTAATTATACATTACATGAAATTGCAATCTGGTAGATATATGATATCATCTTGTCTTACAATAATTCACATTTTTACAGTAACATTAGATTTCTGCCCCTGAACCTTGTTACATCACTTGGGGGGAGTTGCTAAAAAAAATTAATTTTCTAAAAGTTACTACAGTAAAATTATATAGAACAATTAAGCTATTATTCCTAGCAATGTCTCAAGAGATTAGAATCCTTAAATTGACCATTGCAGCCATGAGCTAGGATAAAAGAAATGTCCAGTCATCATTGTGCACCCTATCAAAGGGTTTAACATCCTGCCCACACATACTCTCAAGTACCTAATGGCACTCTCCCACAAAACTCACAAGTAGGCATTCCATTAATATAATAGCTGCTGTAAATTTAGCTATAACAAATATGAAAATAGATTAGGACTGAATACCCTTGTCCAAATGATCTATAGATACCTTAACTGGAAAATCAGTGAACTTTATATACATTGGAAGGGAAATTGTGGTGGGAGCAAATGAAGGGAACATCAGTATAGGGTAGAGTTTACCCCCCTAGGTCAGAAAAAATCTACATTATAGCATCCAATTAGCAATTTAAAGTCCTGAGGTTATAGGAGCACTCTTGTTTACTTTCAATTCTGCAGAATGAATGTCCTTCCATTTTACCCCTCTAACCTCTCCCTCCCAGTCATTAATGATGTAAAGCACTGACTTTCATTCAGGTCATCTGTTCCTCCTCCGAATCGGAAGAATCACCCCTCGCTGCAAACTGTTTTTCAATATGATCCAGGAGCTTGGAGGCTTCAGCGGCTTCAGAAAACTGGAACGCCTTACCTCCATGTACAATTCTCAAACTTGCAGGCGTAAGAAGGACATGGTGTATGCCTAACACTCAGAGTCTTTCTCTGATGCCATCAAAACTTTTGCATCTCAATCGGGTGGAATAACTTAGATCTGGGAAGAGATGCACCTTAGTGTCCTGCCAGTTAACAGGACTTAAAGATTTGGCTTGCTGGAGTATTAGATCTTGCTCCAATGAATTATGGAGCTCAAACATTATTGT
The DNA here is from genome assembly GCA_016271365.2 of Neoceratodus forsteri. Lineage (NCBI taxonomy): Eukaryota > Metazoa > Chordata > Ceratodontiformes > Ceratodontidae > Neoceratodus > Neoceratodus forsteri. The sequence goes on along the minus strand of CM057453.1, from coordinate 454,703,536 downwards.
CCGAGGATAAGGTATTCCGTTCGGATGCTTCGGTCTGCTGCCACATGGTGTAATGCGGTAGGCCTTAATTATTTCAAATTCAAAGTCTATAGTAAGTAATTCTTTCAGCCATCCAGATAGAAAGCCCGGTAGAGTATCTCCTTCAGTTTCTTCCGTAAGCCCAGGAGACGAATATGTGTGGCTCTAATAGAATTTTCTATGTTTTCCAGATGCCTCCGTAAAATACCATCTTCTTTGGTAAGACCTGTCGCAATGGCAATTGCTTTGTCCGAACTGGCAACCGCTCCTTTTGTAACCTCCTCCAGTGACGCCGCTCTTGTATTCAGTTGTTTAAGGTCTTTGCTAACACAGTTCAGTTTATTGTCCAGGCTCTGTATTGCAGGAAGCAATGCTGCATTGGAGGGTTGCGGCCCTTCGGGATCAGTCACACCAGGCTGATGCACTCTGTTACCACCCGTCTTCGGCTCCTTCGAGTGGGTTCCTTCTGCAGGTGGTCCCGGCTTATTAGTTCATCCCATATTCTTACTTCCAGACACCAAAACTAGTCATGTTTGGCTTCTATCTGCAGTGCAGGGGTTCTTCTTTTCGGTGATACAAAATTACAGCAACTATGCACCTCAAATTTAGTTTAATTTATATAATAAGGTGCTGGCTTGCAGAGCTACAGAGAAGAGCTGTTCACAGTTCGGTTGCTGGCTACGCCCCCGCTGTAGACATTCTAGTATTCCAGCAGTCCAAACTTTCCCGTTTAGCTTCAAGGTCATATGAATATTAGATTAAATTAAAATGCTATAATAGAAAGCAATTGACTTGATCATAGCCACCCCTCCCTCCTGTTTTGATTTAAAAGTAAGTTCCCTATTAAGGGGGTTCAAGCGACTTCCCCAAAAGGCCAGGAAAAACCCACTCAAAAGTTTAGTATCCACAGTTTGGGGTAAAGGGAATATATAACTATCAAATAAAAAAAAAAAATAATGAGGATCAAAGTCTTAATTAATACAACTCTCTTTAAATTAGAGATTCATTTATTCTTCCAAGAGTTGACTTTAGACTGAGCAACCTGAAGACAAGAGTCCCAATTTTTTTTCTACAATATTTAATTTCCAAAATGTTATTCCCAATAACTTGATGTCTTGAAGCATAATAAGAATGCCAGCAATACTCTGCAAAACTGGAGAAACTGGTTTCCCCAAGCAGACAGCCTAAACTTTTGTCATCATTAATAAGGGAACCAGAGACACTAGTGTACGTTTCCAATGTCAGCCATATGACATTACCCTCAACACCTGTTTTAATTGTCATAATGATGTCTTCTGCATATGCTAGAATTTTTACTGGAGCAGAAAGGTGTCCCAGGGGATCCCCAAAATTTGTACATTATTCTGTATGTTCCAAAGTAAAGGGTCAATGCTAAAAATGTAGAGCAAAGGGCTCAAGGGGCACCCTTGTCACGCACCCTTTTGAAACTGGCAAGTCTTACCTAGTCATCTGTTTACATAAGGCTGAAAGGCAGCATGCTTATATAAACACTGAATCCAAAAAATAATTTTGCCAGGGAGATTTTAGGCTTGCAAAATCTGAAATAAGTATGCATGCAACAGCTTGTCAAAAGCTTTCTCCTGGTCAATACTCAAAAAATAGCCAGAAACCAAATTTCGATTTCCCCTCAAAAATGGTTCCCTAAGCCACAACAAAACATCCAGTATGTTCCTAGATTTGATGGAACACATCTGTTGGGGTCTAATTAAGTGCTCAGCAACTGCTTCCAAAGGGCTTGCCAATATTTTGGAAATAGTTTGTATTCTGTATTTAGTAAATTAAGCAGCCTCCAATTTTTAAGCTCTGCTTTATCTCCACATATGTATATAAATATCAGAAGGGCCATTAACTGTGACTTGAGGTAAGTGGCCAACATTTAAATAATAGTTAAAAAGTTTGGATAGTATGGGGTCAATTGGTCTTGGTATTTTTTATAAAATTCAGCACTTAGTCCATCATCTCCGGGGGCAGTGTTGTTTTTGAACATTTTAATTATAACTATTACATCTTCATTAATGATTAATGCCATCAAAGCCATAACCTCCCATTCCAATAAGTGTGGGATATCCAAGTCCTTCAGAAAATCTGTTATGACAGGGTTCTCAGGGACCACACTAAAGGTAGTGGACACATACTGATCCATTACCCTCAATAAATCAATTCTTGTGGTCACTAGTTCTCCACCATCATTGTATGAATCCTGAAGGGACCTTTTCTCTGTTCGAGAGCTACAATCCCAATAAGGGTCATAGGTTTGTTTCCTGCTGTGCATCCCAAAGCACATTTCCTGATAGAGGGACTGTGCCCTATTATATTGTAAGTTTTGCATTTGTGATTTAATATTACTAATTTGTGCACTGTAATCCATCTTTTCCATTTCCATCCTAGAGATAAGTTTATGTAATTGATCTCTAAGTGTAAAATACTTCAAATAATTATTCCAGGCTTTTGTCCCAGAATAACATTTGAATAACTGTATGATATCCTTTTTACTGTTTTCCCACCATAGATCAATAGTATCATAAAAACATTCTAATAGATAGCCGGGCAGTCCAAAGTTGGTCCCATTGTCTACCAAGGACTGGGTCTTCAAGTCTGCTATTATTAAGGTGCCATTGGCCTTTCCCATGTATCAGGGCATGACCCCAATGTAAAGAACAACTAACCATCATATGATCTGTAAATTCATAAGTAGAAGTACCAGCTGTCTGTATCTGTAAGGCATCAGTAACAAAGTTGTAATTGATCCTAGTGAACAGGGCCCATTTAAAAAATGTTTTACCACCAGACAAATGAAATATTCTATATGCATCCTTAAGGTGTGCTGTTTTGAAGATGTTAGTAAGACTATTGGAATCACTAAACATTTTTGAGGTTTTTAGGTCTCTATCAGACAATGTGGTTCCACAGTTAAAGTCACCACCCTAGATAACAACTCTGGCAGTGTGTAAAAAAGGATGTATGACTGAAAACTACTCTGTTCTCAGGGCTTTGGTTTAAAGTGCATAAGTAGCAATAATCCGTAACCACTGAGTGCCGAGATTGACATCCAGCACCAGGGCCCTTCCTGGCTGGATTTCAGTGAGCTTTGTTAATCACAACCTAGTATCACTTAACAAAATCCCAATACCATTGCATTGGTCCAAGCCTACAGACCAAAAGGAGGGTCCTTTTCTCCAAAACCTGGTAGCCTGAGACAGTTTGTAAGTGGTTTTGAGTCTAGTGTCCTGTAGAAGGAGATTATGGCTGTTGATAGTGCATATGGCAGTTAACACCATTAAACATTTCCTGTAGCTTTTAATGCTATTGACATTAATGGTGGAAACCATAAAGTAAGCCATAAAACAGAAAATAAGAGTGGGGTGTCTCATGTGGTACTTTCATTCTGTGACCTAGTCAGTCTGTTATTGGGCAGTGTTGCATTGATGGCTGGGGGGTCTTCTTGATCAGATGGGGAATCCACTTGGGATGAAGTCATAGAAGAGACCTCAGAGCCATCACCCTTGGAATCAGATTTACTCCAATCTGATGTTTTACTTAGGGCACCAAGTTTGTTCTTAAAAGGAATGTGGGGGGGGTTGGATTTTTTTCCCTTTTTGAAAGGATTTTCCTCCCATCCTTAATTTTTATTTCTTTTCTGAGGGGAGCACAGGCTGAAAGTCATCAATGGGTGTGGGTGGAGAATGGGGGGCATTTGGGAATGCACAGTACTAACCTGAAATTAGGGTGGTTCTGAGGATTCTTCTGGAACTTTCAGAATGGGTGAGGGAGCTTCAGCAGGATTTACCAAAGGGGGAAGGGGATTCACCAGGGGTAAACATGGCAGTATCTAGTTGTATGGGAAGAGCATCTTCTAGTATTGTTCCCTGTGCCTGGAGGAGGGAGAGGTAGTGCTCCATCCTGAAGCCTTCATTGCTCCTTTCTGCTGTGCCTGGGTCACTAAAGTTTCTGGGGACTAACTTTCACCCTTGTTATGGGAGGCCCAAGGACACCTGGCATAAGAGTGGCCTTATTGCTCATAAAGGTTACACTTAAAAGCATTCTGACAATCCTTGGATAGGTGACCATATTCAAGACAGTGGGTACACTTTACACTGTCACATGCATTGCCCAAATGAAATCTCGAACCAGATTTGAAACAGGATTTCTTTTGGCCATAGTAAAATAAGGTGCCTCTATCCCTCCCTAGGAAGAAAACACTAGGAAGATGCATTACCCCAACATTAGTATTCCTAAGCTTCACCTTTACTTTTACCTTCCAACTGCCTGTCCAAATTTGTTCTGAATCTATAATTGAAACCAGGGTATCCAACACTTCACACTGGTTCTTATGCCAAAATAAGATATCCGATATATTAACTCCTTCATTCTTAAATAAAATAGCGACTGTATGGGTCTGTGGTTTAGTGAGTGCAACAGCCAAGAAAGGGCTCCATAAAGGTGTTTTATGCAAAGCATTATACCTGGTCCAAATCTATCTGAACTGGAGACTTGTTTAAAACTAATGTCAAAATTAACATCCCCAGTAAGTACAAGGGCATAGATTTCAGAAGAAACAAATGTCATCAAGTCCTTCAGTAAAGTTCTGGCAATATACACCCTGTCAGGCAAGGTGTCCAGACCCCCTTTGTAGATAAGATGTACAGCATTTTTCTGTGGTGCAGGTTCCCCTCTGGGGGAAAAAAGTTCCAAGTATTTTGTTGGGGGTTCTTCTGCTGGTGCAGTAGAAGTGAAAGGCAATGTCCTATGAGAGGGAAGAGCAGTGTCAAATGGTGGCAGGATAATCATGTGCTATTCAGGGATAGAGTGATCAAGGTTTGCCAAAGCAGGGGAAGATTGATCACTAAGTAGTACATTTGCCTCAGAAGGAGAGGTGGTAGTGTCAGCAAAGCTATCACAGTTTGTTTGGCCACAATTCAAATGGTATCTCTGTACTGTGGGCAGGGCCGGCGTCAGGCACCCGCGAGACCCGCGGCCGCAGGGAGCCCCCATCATGTTGCGGGCCAGCGGCAGCCCCTCACCACGGGTAACATATCTTACAATTCTTTTTCAGTCTGCTGTCCTGAAATGCTTCCCTTTGCGGGTAGCTGCCCGGAATCGGTCGATTTCCCTTGAACCATGGTCCACTTCTAATGGTGTGACGCCATCTCCCTTTACTTGGTCTCTGTTTTCCACGTTCCCTATTGTGTTACACAGCGAAAGGTCATAGGTGCACTGGCTGGCTGGGGAACCAATGGCAGGGCTCTACTTTGTCCGCTTGTTTTTGCACCTCAACCCACACAGCCCTGATGTTTCAGTCCCCCTTCAGCCTCAAGTCCATGCATGCCATGTGTATAATACGTATAAACTGGTCCCCCTGACACTGTTACAGTGCATAGCCGAGGACGAGCTCAGAGAGCTGGAGAGAATTTGCAAGTACCGTCACAGGCAGCCGCCGGAGACAGACAAGCCAAGGAGAGAGAGAGCGAGACACCGGAGCCAGCCAGCAAACCTTTCAGTTGTGACCTCACCATCACAAGCCAGCAAGCTGCCGCTGATAGACGACCAGAAACTGCCACTGTTATCTGCTGCCAGCTGCCTACAGCTTTAATTCACTTTTTTAAAGCAGTTCTAAGCAGCAGTGGCTATTCAGTGGACAAGAGCAGCACTGTGCAGACAGTCAGTGCCCGGAGATGAGACCAGATCAGCCGACCACCACCATGAGTTGTAAGAGTGAGACCAGTGCCTTGCCTTCACTTCCTTCTTCTTTAATTTAGGTATGTACCATTGGCATTATGTAAAATTTATTAGTCTCCTCTAAAGCTAATTTATGGTCAACCTTCAAATTATATTAAAATTTGGCAAGGTTTTGAGATGCTCCTGTTTTGGCATATATTTTAGAAGTAACTCTCCCTGAGTGAGTTAGTCCAACATCCTTTTTACTGCTGCTATGTGCTGTACTGTGTTAACATTTAACAAGGTTTCACGTCAGCATGTGTATTTGTTTATCATGCATAGGGTACTGTTTATGTTAAATCTTATTTTGCAACGTATGTTCCCTGTAAGAATTCATTTGTAATCCTGGGCTCCCTCTTGTGGTGACACTTTAATTCAACAACTGGGGGCTTCAATTTGTTCTGTTTCTCTCGCCCTTGTTGAATTGGGGTTTATATTTAGCCTGCCAGTAGGTAGTGCATATGTTTTATATTTATTTTTTCGCTTCAACTCCTTCAATATAATAGTTGCCTTGAATTCAATGTGACTCCATTCTGATGTGTCTCACAAAAGGTTAATGCCTGTTAACTTCTTATTTAGAGTGCTGGAAGTTTATGGACTGTACAGCAACATAGGACCTGATTCCAGAAGGGCGATTCAGGGCTTGACACTAGCCCTGTGTCTGCCACAATGGGATCCAAAATGCGCAACACACCTGGATGCAACCCTGCAAGTTGCAGTTTTTATTGGAATTTTAAATGTTTTTGTTCTGAGCAGACCACCTCTGAAACTGCAACTTTGCAAGTAGATATAACAAAAGCATAGCATCCCTATTTCTTTGTTTCTATATGCATAACCCTGTTCTACGTCTATCAAAGGTGTGTGGAAATGACATGGGTTGAAATTGTTGCATGTATAAAAATATACAGATATCCCCCCCAACCCTATTGTTAAGTAATATCGGTTCCAGAGCATGTAACAGTGTCAGAGGGCGTCACAGTACTGGTAATTTACTTTTTTTTGCATTTGTGGAAAAATGAAGCAAGCAGCATGACAAAGTGTTGTATAGTGCAGTGGTTTAAAGCTCTGACCTGCAAACCTTGAGACCTTGGTTCATATCCCGCAGCCCCAACCTGCATACTGTGTGACCCTGAGCAAGTTACTTAACTTCCTTGTGCTCCCAGGTCACACCTGAAAAATAAAGTTTCGGCTTAGTGTGCCTTTCCTGATTAAACAATTTCCCATCCTGGTTAAACAATCCTTATAACACAAGAGTCTGATCACTTCTAGATCCAGCTTAAAACAACCCATGTTTTTGTTATGGATTTTACATGTTTAGCTGACTAACATGTACTGGGCAAAACATTATGAATTGGGCATGGGGTTACTGAAATACCATGGAACATCCGTAAACTCTTTTCTGCAATAAAGGGAACAAGTAAGATCTGGTAATATGGGACATTTGCCTCAAAGTGGACTGTGGACGATGGACAGTGTCCAAGTTAAATATGTAATTTTAACACCTAAGCATGCATTAGTATTTTAATCTTGTAAAATATGGGCTATGTAGAAAGATTCCTGGGGGGCCCATCTGTGGGGGCCCCAGTCATTGAGTTTGCTGGAGGCCCCCAAATTCCTAAAACCGGCCCTGACTGTGGGGTTGAACCTATCAGGTTCACACCTCCCAGTACCATTTTGGACACATCCAGCATTTTTCAAAGCCCATTCTGAGGACCATGTCGAGGAGTCACTCAGAGGTAAAGTGGGACCAACAGTCACTTCAGTGATACTAATGGCTGGTGTCACCAGCTGTGCAGCACCCGCAGGTAAATCATGATGTGGGATAGGCTACAAACATGCTTGGTGGTCTGTGAGTCAGCCCCAGACTTAGTCTGAACAGTAATCACAGGATTCACTGTAGAAGCGTTAGGCAATGATGTACTTGAATCAATGTTAGTAGCCATACCTTTGACTGCAGCAGCAGTCATCCATTTGATCGGTAAAGAGGACACAAAGTTGTTATCAGTGAGTTCTGCATCTGCAGATGAACACTGCGATATCTCCGTGCTGTGGGTAAATGGCTCCTTTAAGTGTGTGTAGTCTTTGTTCCTTAGTGCAACACATTCCGACACAGGCTCAGTGTGTGATTTTCTGTCCTGTAACACATCCTCTTGTTTAGTGATAATGTCTTGAAACTGTCTCCTTTTACTTCTTAATTCTAAAAAAAGGTTGTCTTCCTTGTCCTGTTCTGGGCAGTGCTCCATTGCAGTAGCAGAATCCAGATCCTTCCGTAATTCAAATGATTGATGGACATCTGAAGCTAGCTCCATAGGGGCCTCTTGCAGTTGGGAAACAAGAGGGGAGGCCCCCCACTCCCACCACCTCCATCCAGTCTCCATCACTGAGGGCTGCTATCTTAGAATAAGACAACAGTATCCCCTACATAGAGTAGGGGAGTTTCACAGGTGCCATGGCCAACTTTCCCCCATTCACTAACAATACCACTAACAGCTTAATCTGGTTCAATGTTAATTGGCATCCATCTGTATCCCTCTCCCCTGGGACAAGGCTGAAAATAGGCAGAATTGTCTAGTCCTCCTTTCAAATTAAAATAAAAAAAAACTAAAAGGTATATATACATATAAACATATATATATATATATATACACAAACCCCGGATAGATGTGTTAGAGTAGCTGGTTCATTCCACTGGGGTGTCAAACAGACGAGGCATACTGATGAGTCTTGGTAGGACGAAACACATGTCTATGTCTTCTGTTGGCACCCTTTGCAAACTGTGGGAGAGGCCTTTCGGCAAAATGCATTTCTGCTTAAAGTTGAACCAGCATAATATTCTGGGGTGATTTGCATTATGGGGGCATGTGTGATTTTGTATTTTCTTTTAAACTTGGCTTCCCGGACAATGCCCTTTGGGGTAACAATTGCCTCAGTGCTTGTGCATAGAGGTTCTTTGTCTTTTAACTTGTTTTTGTTTTAATTGGGTTCACCACAACATAACCCAGATAGACCATCTTAGGGCAGCTGGCTCATTCCACTGGGGTGTCAAACAGACAAGGCATACTGATGAGCCCTGGTAGGATGAAACGCGTGTCTATGTCTTCTGTTGGCATGCTTTGCAAACTGTGTGAGAGGCCTTTCGGCACCATGCATTTCTGCTTAAAGTTGAACCAGCATAATATTCTGTGGTGATTTGCATATGCAGCCCATGATGCTTTGCATTATGGGGGCATGTATGATTTTGTATTTACATATATATATATATATATATATAGGATACATGATGGGCAGGAGTGGAATATGGAAAATATTCTCACTACTGCAGAGTGAGGCATGGATATCCCATGAGTGCCTAGGGCACGAGTGGGATAGCCATGCCTCACGATGTAGAAGTGAGAATATTTTCCATATTCCACTCCTGCCCATCATGTGTTCGATTTATACAATAGGCAACAACTGTTTCTGTATTGTTTTGCTATTTAAATATTGTGTCTGAGATCTGTTTTGTTGTTGTTACTTTTTAAATTGGTGTTATTACTCAGTGATTTGCCTGCGGTGTGCTAGTCTGCTCAACTGTGTGATAGGGATTAGTGATGCTTTGGAATCCTCTGTTGTGATTGGTTGATATGGTGTGTAGTGGTGTCTTGGTTGTGCTGGTGGTGGATTTGGACTTTATTTTTTCATTGGTGCTATTAGGTGTGTGTTGGGGAATGAGTAATTTCATTGATTTGCTGGTGTTTGTGGGTGGGATGTGTGTGGTATGTTTACTTCCAGAGTGCTTCCATGACCATTGGTGAAATGGGACTGCTTATTGTTTTGGTGCAGTGTGAATAACATTTATTTATTTATGAGATTTTATTTTATATTGTGTTGGTAGTGCTTAGTGCAACAGTAATTTAGTTCTTTAGCCCTCTCTGCATCACAGCTTCTGAGAAGGGATATCAACATTAAGGTATTGATGGAGGTGGAGATGTGGCACAAATATCCAAGGCTCACAGAGAAAAACAGGTAGATATGGGACAGAAGAGCTTCACTGGTCATTCAGAGTCTGTGTCACCGGTGAGCTGCTTTGAACACTTTCTGGGAGGAGACTTGTAGTGTCAATGTGTGCAAAAAGAAGGTAGAATATTTATTATTTGTTTCTTTCTGATGGGTCTAGCAGTGGCTCCTTATCCTGCTTGAACTGAGAACAGCTCAAGAAAATCTCTTGTTCCAGGTTAATTGTTTTCAGTGGATGATGTAATTTTAGTTTTTTCACCTGTGGTGCTTCTCAATGTTTAGGAATTAATTTTGAAAAGGTCATTGTACAGAAATATTACTTTTAGTCAAGTTTTTGTAATTTGTTTTCAGTGCTAAATACTGCTCCAAGTGTACTGCTTTCAGCTTCTGGCTTTTTAGAAACTACAAGTAAAAGTTTCACACTATACAAGCTGTCTGTAATTAGGTAGATTGCTGATTTCATTTTCAGTTTTAAAAGGCGTTCCAGCTTGTAGTGCTTAACTGATGCTGCAGTGAGAATATCGGGTGATGACATAGCTACTATAGGTGTAAATGGATTTATTTTCACTTCAGCTATGTCATCACCCGATATTGTCACTGGGGTGAGAATACATGCTTTTATTCTAAATGAATATACAATACCCCTATTGTATAAATATATATATATATATGAAATACCACTCATTTTGTAGATATTTTTGTGCTGAACAAGTGTTGTTCTCACAGTACCATGCTATTATTTTGTGTTTTAAAGTTATTTGCATTTGTTTGTTGAAAAAGTGACAAAAAATTTAATTTTCTGCTGCTTTTTTTGCTAATTTTTAAAAAACTAAAAGGCATCTATAAATGAAAGGAGCATATATTTAAACAAGTGATTCTTTTGAGTAAGTGCTGGCATCTTTCATTTTTATAATCTATAAATGAAACACCACTCATTTCGCAGTACCATGCTATCATTTTTCATTTTAAAGTTATTCACATTTGAATACAGTTAGTAGACCTAGAATATATCTGCAGAGCTGGCATTTCTCTCTTCATTGACATCAAGGCAGCCACCATTTTAAGATTTTTATAGCAGGATTTTTGAATCAGGAGAGGCTGTATTTTCAATTTTCAAATGATATGAAACTGCATTTATCCAACTTTAATAAATGCAGTTTTAGTATAAATGTAAACAACAGCCTCTCCTTTACAAGCCTATGAAGTCATTTAAAAAATGTGTAAAATGATGATTTAGGTATCCTTTAAACAAACTTTGAACTGTTCAGTATGTTCTTACTCCCTCTCGTTCCACTTTCACCATCCCTTATCTCTGATTCTTTTGATCTACTTACTGCTCGGTCTCCATTTCAAAATCTGGTCTGATTAATGGTGATCAAAATAAACAGTACCTTTTAGCCTGCAAACAAAGAATACATCCTGAACTGGCAGCCATCATAATTCCCATGGCCTCTCTTAGTCTCCAGGCTGAGTGCCAGCCACCACGACACCGGATATTCATCCCACCAGAGACAGTGATAGAAAACGAGGACTTCTGTCAGCAGATACAAATGAAACTTTTAAAAATAAAACCACAGTTTCCACAACTGCCACAAATCAACCCTGCACTATCACTCATTGACTCAGTCCTACTCACATACACTCACCACCTTGTTTGTAAGAGAATTTCACAAAGCTGCTCCCTTAACCAATCAGTGGCAATGCAGTGGAGCCAATGCCAGTGTCACGATGTGGCATCCATGGCAACAGCCAAGGCAACGATGCTTCTTAAAAGTGGAGGAGCATTGTTTTACAAAGAAAACCAACAAAAGTTTTAAATTTTAAAAACAGCAACAAAACCTAATTAAAAAAAAAAAAAAACTCTCACACAAGGTCCCTGGCTATTGCATAAAAGAAATACACAACAGGCACTTTGTGGAATACACAATTTAATTTCACTCATGTTGTTTGCCCTTGGGCACATCAGTTGTGGCTTACACCACTTGTGAGGTTACCCAAGACCAAACAGCACTAGTGAAAATACTGTATAGCAAGTTGTATTCATGGCTGATATATTTCATGGTATGCAACCTGCTATATCTATTTGCACCCAATTGAATTAGTGCTCCTGGCATACCGGCAATTACTGTACTCAGCAGAAACACTGAACCAATTTCAACACAGCAAGTTACCAGTAATTGCTTCTTAATTGCTTACAGCCACAGTCATTGTAGACATACCTCACTACTTATGTGCACTGTGAGGTTAGGTCAGTCGGTGTGTTCTGTTTACCTCTGTACCCCCTCTGTTATCCATGTTACTTTACCTTGCTGTCATTCAGCTTCCAAAATGTCCCTTCTCAAATGGATTATATTGTCTCAAGTTAAACGGAAGTATCCAGTTGAACCAAGCAATGTTTCCAGTGTAGACTTATGTGAGAGTTCCAGAGTGGATGTTACTGTGGCAGCCCCTGTAGCAAAAGAGCTGGCAGCTGCTGCCCCTCCACCATCAAAGAAAAGCCACCCATCTTATGTAAACTACACTCTAGAGACCCATTTCTAGCTAGGTAAATATGCTGTTGAGCAGGGTGTTCTGGCTGCAATTAGATTCCACAATGCCAGCACCGCAAATAAAATCAATGAAAGCACAATTCATAAATTTAAATTGGATTACCTTTCCAACCCTACCACAATGTCCACCTTCCTGCCCAAACAACCTCCGGGCCACCACATACACTTAGAGGAAAATTTGGAGGAAGAACTATGGAAAATTGTTCGGTCACTCTGTGCTGAAGGGGCAGTAGTTAATGCCAGTGTAATACAAAGCACTGGCAGTTGGTATAGTTAAAGCCAATGCATCCCAATCACTTGCTGAGAATGGAGAGCATTTAAATCAGACCAGCAAGTGGGCTTGGGGCCTCCTGCACTGCATGGAGTTCAATAAAAGAAAGGGGATAAAAGTAGGTTGTAAAACCCCCAACAATTCTGAAAATCTAAAAATGACCTTTTTGACCAGACTCTCCCAAGCTAGTGCCCAGGAACTTATCCCACTCAAGAGCTCATAATTAATATGGACAAGACAGGGGTGAGCATGATCCCTGTCTCTGAATGGACTATGGCAGCTACTGGGTTCAAGCAAGTTTCTGTAACTGGGCTCAGAGACAAACGTCAGATGTCTGTTGTGCTTGCCTGTACCCTGGCCTGGGACATGCTTCCACATTAACTGATTTACAAAGTCAGGACAGCTGTCTTTTGCCACATCCATAAGTTTTCCCCCAAATGGCATTTAACCGAGTCTGACAATCACTGGGCCAATGTTGGAAAAACACTGCAGTTCATCGAGAATGTGTTAGTGCCCTATGTCAGCGCCACTAAACAAAAGTATGGACTGTCAAACAAGCAAAAGGGGCTGCTCATTCTGGATCTCTACAGGGCACACACTACTGAGGCTGTAATTAAAATTCTGGAGAATAACAGCATTATTCCAGTTTATGTCCCTGCATCCTGCACTGATGCGCTGCAACTGCTGGACATGTCCCTCAACAAGCTTTTTAAGGACAACTTAAAAAATCAATTCACCAGCTGGTATGCAGGGCTAGTTTCAGAGAAGCTTGTGACTGGTGGCTCATTTGCTAGAGATGAGTTTCCAGGCACTAACAACTCGCCATGAGAATATTATCCATGGCTTTTATCAGGCAAGAATCTGCAAGGCACATCAGACTTGCCTCAGTGATGTAAGTGCTCCCTATTCACTTGCTGTATCATTGTTTGAGCTAGCTGCTAGTGTAGGGTAGTGGAGGGACTGGGCTACTTTTAATCATGCTGTAATTCTCCCTTACAGAGTGTGCCATGGACCACAGATTGATGGAGTGAGAGACGGAGTGTGACAGTAAAGTTCACTTCGCCTGACAGCACATCACTGCACTGCTTTTTATGTGAGCTGTTGGATACTGAACTGAATGGGAAACTTTCAATAATTTTAATAATTTTTTACTGATGTACTGCCTTCCATTTGCACAGAAGGTTTAATCTTGATGTAACATGGGGTCAACATCATGGGTTTGATGGAGTGACACCACTGGTTGATTTTTTTTATTTCATCATTTTCATTTGCTTTACTTGAATAAAATAAAGTTATATTTGAAGAAGAAGAATCAGCATTTATATAGCACTTTTCATACACAATGTATCCCAAAGTGCTTTACAAGCAATGCTAGACTGGTAGTGAAGTGGCTGAATGTGTAGTGGCAGCCATATTGCACATCAACACCCACACACAGCCTGGACAATTGCATGAACTGGTTTTTTGGAAAGAGGAATATTGGCCAGGACACTGGGAATGTCTCCTACTGTTTGCGAAGGAATTAGCGGTTGCGGTTTCTGCAGCTGTGATGCTGTCAGTAAGGAGTCATTGGAGCCCATCCCACAGTTAAAAATGATTGACAGGTGAGCTGCAGATTTCAACTGTGGAGCTGGTGATCTGAATGGAGGACTGAGTGAGCGTGACCTGTGATGGACACGGAGATGAGAAGGAGTGAGTATTCAGCAGCGGGGAGTCAGCGAGCGAAGATGAAGTGGTAACACAAATGGATTTTTTTTGTAAGAGGGGATATTAGAAGAGTTGAGTGATTTTGTGTTTTAGAATTTTTGGATGCTTTTAACATGAGCAGAGCAGGGCAGCAGCTGAAAGCAGGACTTTTGGGTCGGAGGGACTTCAAGGTCAGCTCCTGATGCGGGTGACTGGCGGCTGGTACTTTTTACCATTGGGCGATGGCATGATTTACAACATGTAAATCATGCCAGCCAGCCAATCAGGAGCCAGTATTTTTTGAAGCATTGTATTTTTTTTTAAAAGGGGGCAGCAGTTGGAGAGTGTGTGTACAAAATGGAAATTTCTGGCTACACCCCTGCTGATTCTTGCATGAGGGAGGGTGCTTCTGGGATTCATGTAAAGTGCTTCTGTGACATTCTTTTGGGTTCTTTGCTTTGATTTCAGTGTGAGGGAGGGTGCGTCTGTGACTAAGGTTTGATGGCCAAAATGTTAAAGTAGGTGATTAACACCTCATTTTAAACAGAGCAGCTCATTAACAGACAACTAATTGCTAATTAATAAGGCAGCTACAGGCAGCGTATGCAAAATTGGGCCAGTCAGTCTACAACTGAATAGCAAAACTGAAGGAAAACTAGTCATTTAAAAGGGATCATTTATGCATTTAACAGGTCTATTTTATATTGAAAGCATAGGGAAAAAAATCAGGACTTAGAAATTCTATGCGTTTATGCAGGCTATGGTTTTATCAAGTATGCGTTTAAGTGGGATACACTGCATACTGTATATACAATGTATATACAATGTTGTTTTTCTTTTGCACTTGCCATAACTGTTTTGCTACAGCTTGTACTGTATTTTGTCCAATAACACTCTGTCGTATTGTCTGCTGTTCAATGAATTGTTGTGTACTGTATACAATTTTGTCCTATGTGTCCAGGACCATCTTGAAAATGAGCATGCTCAATGATGTAAACTGCCTGGCTAAATAAAGTTTGATATGTATATATATATATATATATATATATATATATATATATATATATATACTAACATATATATATATATATATATATATATATATACTGAATATATATATATATATATATATACACACACACACACACACACATATATATAGTATGGTGGGTGGTCGCGCCACTATAGTTAGGAATTCAATGCCAGTTACATTCTAAACTCAAAAGTTTGACCATTAATAACTTTGGACCCATTCAACGAATTTGTCTGAAATTTGGTATGTGTGGTGGGGCATAGTAGATCTCCTGATTTTCCAAATTGTGTTTTGGTCAGACTTACAGTCTTTCTGTACGAAAGCGCTGAAAAATGCAAAATTATCCAATTTTGGAGGCAGTTTGGGGATTTTGGACATGGCCCTGTGTGGCTGTCGTGTGGCATGCTGGTCTGTGAGATGGCTTGTTTGAAAGAGCTTTGGTAGCTGAACATGCCGCTTTTTATTTGGTGAAAAAATATTAAGGCATTTAAAAGTTATGCCACTTTTAAGTTCCCATTATAAGTCAAAGGGAACATTTATATGTATGTTTTGCAAACGGAGAATGGGGTTCTGGCCATCTGGTCCTGCCTGGCGATCAAAGAATTTTCAGCCTTGCAGTTCAAGAATCTTTGTCCCTGAGGATTTTCAAAATTCTTTTATCACGAGGTCCACCATTTTGTTTTTTAAATTTCCGATCGGAAAAACACAAATATCTCAGCTCAGGGGTCACTTCTGAAGTAAAACTTGGATGGGTTTTACTCAAGAGGCTCCGATCTATCGAGCCATGCCTTTGGTTTCATCCAAATCAGTCAAAAAATAGAGTTATAAGCTTTTAAAATCTTAATTCGCAGCTCGCTAACGATCTTTGATCGTAAGCCTGCAAATTCTTTGATCGTGAGATTCTTTGATCGTGATCTTGCATCACGTCCTAAAAACACACATATCTCAGCTCAGAGATGGGCTAGAGAAACAAATGAGGGTGGGTTTTTCTCAGGAGGGTCCATTCTATCAAGTCATGGCATTGGTTCAATTCAAATCAGTGAAAAATTCATGTTTCACCATTTTTTATTCTTTGATCATGAGTGCACAATTTCTTTGATCGCGAGCCTGCAAATTCTTTGTTTGTGAGATTCTTTGATCACAATAGTGCATCGTGAGTGAGGGACAAGATGGACAGATTAAAAAGTTAATTTTCTCAGCCCAGGGGTGTCCTAGGAAGTCAAATGAGGGTGGGTTTTATTTAGGGGGTTTCATTCTGTCGAACCATGGTGGTGGTTTATGGCAATTCCTTCAATTTTTTGATTTATAAGATTTTTAAATTCTTTGTTCATGAGCCTGCAAATTACTTGAATACGAACCTGCAAATGCTTTGATCATGAGATTCTTTGATCGCAAAATAGGGACAAGATGGCCAGATTTTTTATAATGGAATAGATTGGGAAATTGTACTAATCTTTGACATTAAATATCTCGGAAACGGTTTGATCTTTTTACTTCAAATTTGGAAGGAAGAAAGGCAACATCCCACAGATGTGACTTTTGGTGGTTTGGTCAAAAAATTTTACAGGGCGGCAAAGTTATGGCACCATGAAGTTGATGCTTTTTCCCATAGGATAACATTACGGCATCAGCAGCATTACAGGAATTCTTTACCGCCCTGCTGCAAAATAACGGTTTGGTCTTTTGGGCTGAAATTTGGAGGGAAGAAAGCCAACATCCCACAGATGTGCCTTGTGGTGGTTTGGTGAAAACATATTACAGGGCGGCAAAGTGACGGCACTCTGAAGTTGACGCATTTTCCCATAAGATAACATTATGTCGTCTATTGCGTCTTTCAGGGCCCGTATCTTGGAAACGGTTCGAGATACGGACTTTTCGTCATGAAAGTGCTTAGCCCCTCTCATGGGGGCTCAGCACAAAACTAGCCAGGAAAGTCATAATTCATACGAAATTTTAATTTTTTTTCTACGTCGGTTCCTGAGGTATAAGCAATTTAGTATTCCAAGTCCTAATTTTCTGCTCCGAGGTTAATTATTATGCATACATTCTTTGTTTTCACTGTGTTTTTCAATGCAGTTTTTGGGGAAAAGAATGGTGTGCCCTTTTGTTACTGTGCTAGTTAGCATTTCCAGTTGCGCTTCCGTCACCATTCGCATCACTGTTCCTGTCTCTCACCCCATTCTCCTACACTGCACCACTTCAGCTTGTTTATACATGGGATGGGGTGAGAGTTAGGGATAACGATCCCAACGTAACACTATTACCTGTTGGTGGGGGCAGGGTGAGGTGCAAGGGGTGGAACCCTAATGTCTAATTTCCTCACTTTTATTGCTGTAGAAGAATCTAACTGATGCATTAACAAAGTTTTTTTATGTATATATATATATATATATATATATATATATATATATATATATACACATACATACTGAATATATATAATATATATATATATATATAGATAGACATATAAATATATATTTATTTATATGGGAAGAAAAGTAAGGGGATGATGTAGGAGAAAAGCAATTATATGCACGGTAAGAAAATAATCAGGAAAACAAAAAGATGATGATGGGTTTGAAAAGGCATAGTGAGAGTGAGTGAGCTGAGGTGTCCTCAAGTAGGACTAATTAGCAGGGCCTAGTTCAGAAGCTTTAAAGGTGACAAACGTGGGGGAAAGAGACAGAGATAGAGGCATCTGTGGAAAATGAAAACAGATGTGCACACATAGCTGGAAAGCCCATGTGAGTATGCCCACCACAAATTGCACACACACACACACACACACACACACATATACTGGGTGGAAGTGTGTGCAAGCATATCCACACATGCAAATGTACCGTGCACACATGCAAGCAAAGATATGACTGGTGTGGGGGTAAAAAAGACAGACTTTGGTGGTAAAACATAAGGTGGCTAAAAGATGTTAGTAGGAAACAAGTCTGTCATTTAAAGCAGAGGGCTTCTGGGAGCCTAGGTGGATGATCAGCTTACTTTCCATGTTTTTAGGGCTGCAGTGGGCATAGCCCTGCAGACCTATTGCTACAGAAAAGCACTTC
The DNA here is from genome assembly GCA_016271365.2 of Neoceratodus forsteri. Taxonomy (NCBI): domain Eukaryota; kingdom Metazoa; phylum Chordata; order Ceratodontiformes; family Ceratodontidae; genus Neoceratodus; species Neoceratodus forsteri. The sequence goes on along the minus strand of CM057453.1, from coordinate 454,685,182 downwards.
AGCCATGCCCACACTCCTTGTGAACACACAACATGATGAAGTGACAAAAGTCACTTCTGCGGCTGCATCTCTCTAATAGTTTGAGGTACTACATTTGTTTGTTTTTAATAAGCCCATCCCCCCCCAACACTACCTTAGCTATTCTCTGATCATGGTTAGATGTCCCCCTTTAGACTGGCAAGCTGGTGCGACTTCAAAAGTTACGTCAATTGTAGGGAGGCTGTAGCCGTGTGCAGCACTTCTGCCACTTTAGTGAGCTATATTCAGAAAATGAATTATGCAGAAGTGACAGACAGTGACTTAAAAATGCATTCCCTACCACCTTCCCTAACAGTCCCCTCCACCAGTGTGCTGAAGCACTCCGCTACCAATTGGCAAGAAAGTAGCCCTCCCTCTCAAAATCAAATCAAATTTATTTATTTTTTCAGCAGAAAATGCCATTACAAAGAGAATAACAAAAAGGAAATATACCTACAATACATACAATACGCACAATACAACATGCAATATTGACAGTTATTCATGCATTAATCTTACTAGCCACATAAACAATCATAAAATATATATAAAGTCAGTTCATATCAAGTGCTACAGTTTGATATCATGAGAGAGTGCATCCATGATAGTAGGGTTTTCTTATATCTCAAATAACTATAATGTAAATCCCTGTATTCTTTTCTTTCTTATTTTTTCATCTCTCTTAAATACATTGCTAGATTATTTAAAACTTCAGGATTTTCTGCATTAATAGCAGATCAATCACATATCTTGTAGGCATATATAAAGTTCCAGTATACTCCCAAATTTTTTGGTCCAAACTTGCTCGTACCATGGGCATCTTAATACTACATGTTTTGAATCTTCCAGTTCTTGCACATTATAATAGCAATTACCAAGTGGTAACTTGCAATGTTGTTATAGTTTTAAGATCTATTTCTTGTAATTTTTTCCATCATTTATTTGGAAATATATTTTGTATATGTCAAGCTAACATTAATCTTTTGTTTAACCCATCTCCATAAATATTGTAAATAATTTTCTCTCATTATTCTTTGTGTAGAATTTAACCAACCCACATTATTCTGCACCAGTAGTTGTACTTTCTCTTTTAAACATACTGCCAGTAGTGAATTCTTATTTTCTGATGTTGATTTAACCCAGTAGTTAATTAGTCTACTGTATACCAAGTACTGGAAGCTTACTTGTCCCTGCTGTGTTCTCACCGGTGAGCTGGGTGTACTATTTGGTAATCTTAGTGTTGTATATATACCTTATTTAATATACTTTCAATCTTAGTTGTCCTATCCACACCCCATATGTCTTCAGCATAACTTGCTTGCTGCATTATTTTTGTATTTATTGTTTTGATCATCTATATAATCATATTTCCCCCATAGAGATAATTGAATCTTTTTAAAGTTGTTACTGAATTCTGCAGTGTTTTGGCACATATCTGGATATTTTTTTTCCATTTAAATTTTTTTTGAAAAGTTCACCCCCAAATAGGGGAATTGCTTTACATATTCAAGGTTTGTGCCTAACAAAGTCAATTTTCTGTATTTCTTGTTACTGCCAAACACCATTACCTTCATTTTTCTTGTGTTTGGTTTAAGATTATGCTGTAGGCACATTATTTCCACTTTCTTCAGGGCTCTCTGTAGTCCTAATCTTCTTGTTGATATTATCGCCAATTCATTCATGCACACCAGCATGAGGAGTCTTCTAGGCCCTGGCTTAGGTGTATGGAACATCGATTCATCAAATGCCATAATGATGCCATTTTTATATATGTTGAAAAGTGTTGGAGCAGGCACATAGCCCTGCCTTACTCCAACCTTGGTCAACACTTTTTCTGTAAGTGCACCAGTTGGAGAATATGTTATCTTTGTCCAGGTACCACTATAGATCCTTTTTATAAGTATTATCAAATTTAGGTCTATTCTCAGTTCCACCATTTTCTCTCAAAGGAGTTATCTTATTATCATATCAAAAGCTGAGGAATAACCCACAAATGCAACAAATATTGGTTGTTTTTTAACATTACAGTATTTCAATCTTATGTGAGCCAGAAGAAATATTTGATTTATAGTTCCAGTCTCTTTCTGGAGTCCTGCTTGGTATTCAGAGATCACAATATGTTGTTCTAACCACACTGTTAATCTATTTAACAAAACTTTGTCATACATTTTAGCTATGGTATCCAATAGGCTAATAGGCTTATAATTTGCCAGGTCCATATGTGGACCTTTTTTATGTATGTGAACAATGTGACTTCCCAACCAACTATCTGGTGTAAAAGCATGCATGACTGATTTATTATAGAAATTAGAGAGAGTCGTAGCCCACCAATCTATGTTTATCTTTATAAAATCTATTGGCATGTTATCTGGTCTGGGGGATTTATGATTTTTAAAACTTTATATGGCTGTTTTCACTTCTATTTCTGTAAACCAAGAGAAATGTTCATCTATTTCATTTATTTCCAGCTTGTTTGTTAGCTGTTCTAATTTGAATATGTCCTTAAAATATTCTACATATGTATCTTGCTCAACATAGGCATCATATTGTTTTTTGAAAGTATTGGTTCCTTTAGCAATCCGATTCAAATATATTTTGTTATCCTTATCTATTATTGCTCTTTGCATTATGTTCCATAATTCCTTCTGATATTTATGCCTTTGTATTTTGACAAGTTCTCTATACTGTCTTCTAATTTTATTAAGTTCTACCCTAATATTTTTTGTCGGATGTTTCTTTACTTTCCTTACTAATCTAGCCACCTTCTTCTTTTCCTTTCTACAATTTTTATAAAATCAGTTCTCATAGCTTAGTTTTTGAATATTTTTCCTCTGTTTTTGTATCATTCTTCCAACAAAGCATTCATATTGCATTATTATTACATCATATAAATTTATGGGATCTATTTCATGTTCAATTTTTAATGCTACTTCTTGTATATACTTATTACTCAGGTCAATAGCTTTATCATTAGGGAGCTAGTCCCATTTTATTTTTTTATTGTTATTTATATAAACTTCTTGTTGTTCTTCTCTTGTTATTAGTTTATGTGTCTTTTTAAACAATTCCAGTGGAAGATGATCACTTTCTGGCCTATTTATTACATTAATATCTTCATTTTTATTATAGTCATACATTGAAATTAGCTTGTAATCCACAGTAGTAGAACCCCTGACAGTAACACAGATTAATTCTCCTTTATTATCTGATTCAAAACATCCATTTAGAACTATTAACTGGAGTGACTCAAGTTGATATTCCATTTGCTTATGAACATCCTTACTTTTCTTATCTAGAATGTACCTTTTTGGAATATTTAATGCATACATTATATCCTCTTATCTTGTCTCTACCTTTTCCCCAATTTGTATATTAAAATCTCCTAGGAGGAGAAGCTCTGTTTATGTTCCATTATCTAATTTCCTGATATCCTCCACCATCTGTTCCATTAGATGTTTATCATATACACTTGAATTTGAAGGTGGGTTAGCCCTCACTCTCAGCACCCCCCCAAAAAAAACAAATCCATACTACAAAGTCAGCTAATGCCTAGAGCCTGACTTCTGATGGAGACTGTTTTTCAAGGAACTGAAGGTTAAAAAATACAACACTCCTGTCACTATTGGCAAGAAAGCAGCCCTTCTTCTTAACACCACCCCCAAAAAGATCCATACTACAAAGTCAGCTAACACCGTGAACCTGACTTGTGATAGAAACCCTTTTTCAAGCAACCGAGGGTCCAAAAATACAACAGGTAAATTTGGACAGCTGGACTGGATTTTGCTAAGTCCCCCAACACTGCATCTCAACTATTCCAGTTACGATTAAGCACATAATTGTGGTATAACTGAGCTATATTCTTTAGGCAACAGAGTTCCTGAGAATTGCAGTGAGGCACATGCCATCTACATGGGGAAGGCCTCTTTAAATAGTGCTGGGCAAGTTGATTTAGAGTCCAGTGTATCTCAGAACTTCGGTTTAAACCTGCAGAACAGCAAGGCTTAAAACAATCAACTAGCAGACTCAGACAGTAAGGCCCAGATATTCAAACTGCGCCCAAAAAGTGCGCAATAGCAGGAGCAAGCGCAGGTCTATTGCGCCCATGCGCAAGAGATGTGATATTCAAAAATGGAGCAGGCCAAACTGCGCCTACAGCCGATGACTGAATATCACACCGCCTGCACCATAGTGCTACTAGAGAGGGGAAGCTGAGCAGATCTGATGCACCATAGCGCAACTTGGGATGTGCAGCTAAGCAGTCCAGAGGTGCCATAGTGCAACCAGGGACACCCCCCCAGCAGGAGAGCACTGTAACTGCATAACCAGGGAGGTAGTGGCCCACTACCCATGCCACAGATGGGCACAGGAACACACATCAGAACAGACATCGTCCCCCCACACCCCATGCACTGCACAGCTGGGGGAGGGCCAGAATAACCACTGGCCCATGGAGACAAGCAAACAACCCACAGCCAGGCCTCAGTGCCCCATCACACCTACCGGCAAGCTGTGACTGGCACACAAGGAGGGCTGACCACCCCGTGCCACACCATCCCCCAATGCAGAGCACACCCTGCACCATGACCCCAGACACCCCCCCATGAGCAGTGACCACCACTGCAGGAAACCCCATGCATGCCACCACCCTCACTGTGACACTGCAACCCTGTGCACCACAGAACCATGCAAGCCAGCCCCACCATGAGCACCCATCAGCGGGTGGCAGCACACAGCAATGCAACAACAGCAGACACAGGCCACCATGCACAGTCCCCCAAGGTACTGCTGGGAGACCAACCATGCATCGGCACAAGAGGTACCCCACACAGGACAGGGCATGCCCTTGACACCACCACCAGTGGTACAGCACCCTGCACAGTAGTCCAGTGACACACCCTGACCCACCACTGGCCACAACAGCCAGCCAGCCACCCACAGTGGTGCACCACACCGGATGCCACACAGTGTATGGACAGACACCCACCCATACCCAAGGGCACAACAACACAGGGATGCAGTGATGGGGTAACCAAGCCCCCATTGTGGGCCCATGTAAACTGTGTACACACAACCCACAGTCCTCCATGGCACTGGAGTGCCAGCCACCCTGTACAGGCACTGTGGACCCGTACACCACCAGCAGTCACCCGGAACACAAGTCACAGACAGTTGGGCACATCCCCTGCAACTCACACAAGGCACAGCATGGAGGTGGGACAACGACTGTGGTGCCCACAGTGCCACCCAAGCCAGGCATGCATCATACCAGTGACAGGATGCAACCCAGCAAAGTGACGGGTACAGTGACTTCCCTGCAGGGACTGCCACCACTGACATGCCAGCGGACCATGCAGGTCACAGACATGCATGTGTGTCAGCTGCACAGGCCATGGATGGGCCGATGGGGGTGCCACAGACACAGAGCATGCACCATGGCCCACTGCACACAGTCAGGCAGTGCACAGGGAACAACACACACACCACAGACACTGACTGATAGCTACCCCCACACCATAGTCACCTCCACACTGACACACACACACACACCTATGACCGCACCACCCCTGACGCCATGCACACCACTGCAGCTGAGCAACTATAGCGCGCTGCAAATCAGAGATCACAACAGTATTCATATCAAAATGAAATCTATTGAAAAAATATATAACCATCAACTATTTACAATAATACAAACTATATACAATCAAACGGTGGAACTATATACAAGGTTGGGGGCCACAAACAAGGTGGAGGTGGGTCAAGGACAGGGGTGGACAAATGGGACAGGGAAGGAGAGGGGTGAGGGTGGGTCCAGGGGGGTAGGGGAATACTGCCAGCCATCCACACTAGCGGAAGTGCCTCTCCCTGCTCTGGCTTCTCCAGGCCCTGTGCCTCCTCAGAACTCCAGTTTCATCCAACCATCATAGGATGTCCAGCGATGCCCATGCAACCACTAGGATCTCCCACAGTGCCTCCCATATCTCTCGAAGGTGGCGGGTACCTAGGACAAGGGAGCACAGTCAATAGGTGTGAATGCACAACCCCATACAGCCCTCCCACTGTGCATGGCATACAGCCATGGGACATACCACTGTGGTGGTGTGTGACCACCCACAGTGATCACGTCCACAGGACCTGCCCACCCAGGTGCATACAGCCATGCAGAACACTGCACACACCCACCAGCCAAGTCACACACAGCATCACCGTGGCCGTTTAGTGACATGGCTATGTGGTGCAAAGGCAGTGGCACAACCATGTACCTGGTGCAGCATGGACCACCATTGACCACTCCCAGACATGCATTGCCACTGGACAGTGTTGACTGTAACAAGTTGCGTGCATGGCAGTGGTGTCGATGAATGGTGGCCATGCCCCACTGCCCACCCTGTCACACAGCATGCAATAGTAATCATGGATGTATGGCACTCACCCTGATCGGGCCAGTCAGGTGGGCAGTGATGGCCCTCGCCCCACCTGGCTGCACCTTCCTCCTCCCTCCGCTGCTCCTCCCTCACACGGCGGCCTTCTTCCAGGCCTGTGGGGCAAACAAGGAGAGAAGAACATCAGTACAATCCCGAAGCAAAGTCCCCCTGCCCCAGGTATGTGCCTTCCACCCAGCCAGACCCACCCACCCCACACCTGTTAACACCACCACAGCCAACCCCAGATGGTCCCTTCCCTATGTGCTGGACACATACAACACTGTTACCCAAATGGATGATAAAAGTGTGTTGATGGAACCCCTACCTGGCTGTGGCACTGTGCCCCTCCTGGCACATGCTCGCAGTCATGCCAGTAGCTCTGTCTCCCTCCTCTGCGGGTCCCCATATTGGTGCCTGCACTGCTCCGCACTCCTCCCCCGTCCAGTGGCCTCCTCCAGGGTAGTGGCCACATCCTGCCACACCTAGATCCTGGCCCTATCCAGGGGTGCCTCCCCGAAGAGAGGCCCATGGTGTGGCTCCACAATTACCACTAGATTAGCTAGTTCTATTGCAGACCACTGCACTGCCCATCTGCGTGCCATTCTCACAGTACTAGTTAGCAATGTGGCGCTCTGCAGCAAGGCTCCCCATGTGCAGATGCTGCGCAGTACAGTGCTGCCATTCCCCCTATTGTGCTGTCACTGAACAGCACAATAGAGGTGCACCCATGCCTGACGCATGGCGCCTAGGGGCAAAAGGTTGGGCACAGGGTCAAGGGTCTCTGGCACATGGCCACGCACAGCACCATTGGAACACAATGCATGTAGCGCAATTGGCTGCCTGTGTGCCAGTGCAAGAGCAGCCTACCGCACAGTTGGCCCATTGCGCCTATGATGGCCCAGTGCCACAGCGCCATGTAGTGACCATCACTATAGCACCACTGGCACAATGGCAGCCGTGACCTGCATTGCCTACTGTGACAGCACATCATCAGCGTGGCAGACGCCTGCGTCAGCAACCCAGGCATGCACAGTGAGGTGTGTACTACGCATGTCACAGAACTGCGCCATTGGCTCAGCACGTTCAACACAATTGTGCAAGGCGCAACAGTGCGATATTCAGCCGTCATATGCAAATCATCTAATCAGCCATTCAATGGTGCAGCACCACAATTTGCATCTACTTAAAGTTGCTCCTTGCCTCATTTGCATGGGGTTGCACTATAAAAGTGCGACATTGTGCTGCAGTGGCCATAGTCAGTTACTGCAATCTATTGGTGAGTTGCATGCTGTTTGGGAGTGTGAACTGTGGATTCAGGGACATGCATGGGACTGCACAGTCACAGGTAACAACTGCAATTCTTACAGGCTACATAATGACTGAGCAGGTTGTTGGAGAGGAGGAACACAGTGGTGGGAGGAGGAGGAGGCCTAACTTTACAAAGGCCGAAACCGAGGCCCTGTTCGAGGCCTACCTGGATCAGGAGCCACTTCTCAGTGGATGGCAAGGAACACCTCAAGCCCGTGCTGCTGCATGGGAGGAGGTGGCACGTGCTGTGAACCTGCATGGCAGCCACCAGTGCTCCATGCAGGAGTGAAAGAAAAAGATGGGCACGGACAGGAGGAGGATAAAGGAGAAGGTGGCTGCCATCAGGGCAGCATGTGCTGCAACAGGTGGGGGACAGCTGGAGGTGGTACAGCTGACCCCACAGGAGGAGAGGCTTGTTGGAAGCATGCAGTGCAGTGCCACTGAGGGTGTTCTGGGTGCTGGCTTCCAGACTGGTGGTGGCCCATCACTGCATGGTAAGTCATGGTCTGTCTATGGGGGGGGCAGGGTAGGTCACACGCAGTAACAGCGACTTTGCTTTCCCTTACAGATCCTAAGCATCTGCATGGGTCAGTGGTGGTGGGCCTGTCCACTGCGGACAGTCAGCTGGAGTTGGAGGAGAGACCATCCACCTCCACAGGTATACGTGGAGCATTGCGACAGTGGGGCCGCCTGACTGTCCACACTGATGTCGTTGTAACAGGTGTGGAGGAAGTCCTGCCTGTATCCCAGTGTGCTGGCGTCCACGGATGCCAGCATGCTGTGACTGGATCCAGTGCAGAGTCCGTCACCGGTGATGATGACACTACCATCATGGGCAATGACATGTGTGTGCCACAGGATGGCCACACAGCAGGGCAATTCGCACCCATGGCTGTGGGTGGTGCTGCCATGGAGGCCTGTATGTCAGCACAGTCCTAGCCTGTGCCTGTCAGCATCAGTGGGGCAGCACTGGTGTCTGTTCAGAACAGTGGGACTGTTGCAGCCACTGCGGCGGCACCACTGAGCCCTGGGGAGTGGCAGCCGGAAGGACAGCATCAGCAGTCACCCAATGGGCTTGGGGGTACAGGGTTCAGTGGCAGCATCTGTGCACCACCTGTGGACATCCCCAGACCTGGTCCTGGTGCACAGCACCCACCCTCAAGGGGTGCTGATCATCGGGGCCGTGCACACCCTAAGGGACAGGATGCCGAGGAGGCAGATGACCTCTTGGATGAGAACACCCACTTACTGCAAGCATCGGCCCAGCAGCAGATGTGGCTTGCAATGTCCGTGGATACACTACGTGTGGCTCTGGAGCGGGCAGAGGAGCGTCGCAGCAGGGACACCACACTGATCTTGGAAGGGATGGACCATTTGCAGGAGGATGTGACCGCTGCCATTGACAGGCATGCAGAGGCATTCATTGCTGTCATGGCCACAATGGGCACACAGTCAGGTGCCCATGCATCGCGGACACCACGCAGTGCACTATCCACCCCCCATTCTCAGCGTCATGTGACTCCCACCCTGTCAACGCCAGGTTAAGCTGTGGGCATCCTGATGCAGGCATGTTTGGTGTGCTGCAGACCCCTGCGTGAGCACGGTCACGTTCACACAATGGAACCCCTGGGGGACCATCGGTGCCACCCCATGAGGCCAGTGGTCAGCCTATCAGTGCTAGTGGGTCTCGGCGGGGCTGCCTACATATCCGTGGTGGCTGGGGCACTGTGTCGCATGACTGACCTGTCTTCCAGCATGGCTACTGTCTGGTGCTGCACTGTGTGCATTGTGTGTTTCAGTGGGCAGTGCACAGGTGGGTACCTGACCCTGCACATGGACACACAGTCCACCTGCACACCCTCCTGACTGCTGTCTGCAGTTGCGTGTTCATGATGATGCCTGCATTGCACTGTACAGCAATGTGCAATGGTGCTTAGCATCTGACACACACATGGACAGGCAGTGGGCGTGGTGGCCTTTGGACATGTGTGTTGCTAGGGCTGGCATTCTGGGTTGGTGTGCCTCCTGCCCTCTGTGCATGTTTGTTGTGTTGTGTGTGTGCATGTGTGTGTGTCTGTCTGCATGGCATGTTAATCCTCACCCATACCTGGTTGTGTGTGTGCTTCTGTGTCCTGCCACTTCCCTTGAAGGCATACACCCCTGGTGTGTGTCCATACGTGTTTGTGGGTTGTGCCTTAGCCACTGGTGGTTGCACATGGCCCCATGACTTACCTGGGTTGGATGAAGTGCTCCTCCATGATGGTGTCCCAGTGCAGCTATGCCAGCTGGAGCAGTCGGGGGTTCCGTCAGCCAAGGGGGAGGCTGCCCATCACCATCTTCACTGGCATCCCCAAGGTCCCCATTGCTGTCCCCCTCTTTGACCTGTATGGCTATCCCACATTCATTGGCCATGTTGTGCAGGATGCAACAGGCCAGAAATAGCCCATAGGCCTTTGAGGGGCTGTACTGTAGGGCACCACCAGAGATGTCCAGGCAATGGAAATGTGCCTTCAGCATCCCGAACACCCGCTCAATGATATTACGTGTGGTGGCGTGTGCCTCATTGTAGCGTTGCTGCGATGGGGTCGCAGGCCGCTGGTAGGGTGTGAGCAGCCAGGGATGGAGTGGGTATCCACTGTCACCTGTGTGTAGAGGGCGGAGGTTAGTTTTGTGATCAGCTCGCCTGCCCCAGGCCATGTAGGCCACTACCCATACCACCTCTGGCCATGCCCCCAGGCCTAAGTTGTCCATGGTTTGTGCATACTCATCACTAGGTGTCCAGTGGGGATATCCTCTACCGAATCAGCAGCAGAGTGCCAGCTGGTGCCAGATGAAAGAATCATGTGTTCCCAGGGTGCGTGGCTGGACATTGATTATGGCACCTCTGGCATCGAGACACCACCTGGCAGTTGATGCCTGCATAGCCTTGTGATTTATGTATGCGGCCCCTCAGGCCAGGTGGTGCGATGGCCACATGGGGCAGTCTATTCCCCTAACATGCCAGGCATATGTGCTACCCTGTGGAACTCCTGCCATGTTTGCTGATGCCCTCCGCTGTGCTGGGGAAATGGATGTACTCCGCAGCATGTGGCAGCAGTGCGTGAGGTGGGTGAGGTGGCGTGGCGGTGGCCAGCTGGGTTATGCCTGTGGTGTCCCCAGTTGGTCTCTGGATGGTACCGTGGTGAGCAAGCACATGCAGGCTGTTACCTAGTCTCACTGACAGGGCATGGCTCCATGTGTGGGTGACCACCACATCACTGCACAGCTCAAGAGCTGCCTCAGAATTGTCCTGTTCAGGTGGTGCCGCCTACAATCTGATATCAGTGTGTACAGCAAAGCTGGTGAGGGCTTGGTACTGCCTTGATGGGCATACCAGCAACAGGCCCTTCCACGCCACACCCCCTGCCACCGTACCTTCTCACCCCCCTCATAACGGCCTTCCATTTGAAGGTGGCACTGCCATGTCCCTGGCTTGTGTTCACCCCCCCAGCAGCTGTTGTTGTATTTCCTCTGCTGTCCTGGCTGCTACTTCCCCTGCACCGGGTACACCTGCCTGTGCTGGCCTCTTTGCTGTGTTGCTCCCCTCACCTTCCTTGTGCCTGGCTGTTCAGAGTGCCCTTTCCCTGGCCTGCCCTGTTTGTGCATCCTGCCATGTCTGTCTGGCTAGAGTTCTACCTCATGTGGCTTCCCTGTAGCGTTCTTGTGCCTCTCCCTTACTCCTTTTTATTTTGGCTCTGTTTCTGCTATGGCTCAATTCTGCTTGCTCCCCTGTGCACATAAGCAGAGTCGTTGAATATCGCACTCGTCTACTGGCGCATGGTTCCTCCCCTTCGGGTTGCGCATGCCTTCATTATCATTGCGCTGTTGCTCAGCATGATTTCAGAGGCGCAACTGCCTCCTGCTGAATATTGCAGAACGGTGCAATTTCGGACTTGCACAGGTGCAACCCTATTGAGCATGGCTCAACTCTTTTGAATATCTGGGCCTAGGTGTTTGTTTTGAGGCAAGATAGTGATAATCTATTATGCAAGAAGTTTTGAAGCAAATGAAATCATTTGAATTTTGTAACAAATCTGTGGGAAACTTATTTTTGTATGACACTTTTCCTACTGCTTATCAGGCCCACTGTCCGTACCTCCAGGAAAATTAGAGCCAAAACTATCAAGAACTAGATGGCAATCATTAATGCCGTGGTTGCCTTGCTGGCCTGTGTTAGTTTCTTTGCTCCCCATAAAGGGACACATTGGAAAGTCCATGTTTGTTCTCAGAATTGACACCAAAAACAAACCTCCCCATACAGCCAGATCCACTCCAAAACCATAAAATACCCAGTACATACCGGTGCCTTTCTCCTCAGAGTCCGTTGACATGTCTTTCTCACGCTGTAGCTACCGCAAGGTTAAGTCTCACAATTCATCACTTTTTATGTTTCTTGTGCAGTTAACAGTTTGTTAGAAGCAGCTGCATCATATTCAGCCTGTTCCCAGTAATCTATTCGGTCTTACTCCCGGGCTGTGGTGGATCCAGCGAGGTGGTGGGGGAGGTAGGGTGGAGCCATGCTCCCAATACAAAATGATAAAACTTGCCCTTTGCAGCTACTGCCATGACTGCAATCTTACTCTGAAGTTGTACCATTGGAGATGAGGGTAAAATCAATTCACACCTTTTCATAGTGCTGCGCCAATAAGCATAGATTACCACCCTTAGCCCACAGCAGCAGGACCAGGACAAGGACAAGTGTTCAAATTGACTCCCAACATCTGCTTGCCCAGAATGTGACACAGCAAAGAAACATCGTTACACACTGCAGCAGAGTCTGTTCCTGGCTATGCATAAACTAACAAAACTGCTGGCACTAGACATAAAGAACTCACATTCTTCTTTTGGCAAAATAGAGTATAAGAATCAATAACATATCACAAAAGTAAAACAAATAATAATAATTACTTTGTCAGTGGTGGTATACTAAGCCCGCCAAGAACCTTGACCAGTTTTGCCTTCCGGTGGACTTAGTATACCACCACTGACAAGGTAAAATGTTTCTTAACTTTTGTAATATGTCACTGATTCTTATACTCTATTTTGCTGAATAAAGAAGGTGAATTCCTTAAGTGCGGTGCCAGTAGTTATGGTCTTGTTGCCCAGAATGTGGCAGAATCTTTGCTACTGGGCTTTGAAGTCCGTAGGCTGATGTCATTGGCTTTGTAGCAGTAAAGCACATCTGTCTTGTGTGCTTAAAGCAACAGTGCACAGAAGCTTGATTTTTTAGTAAAAATAATTTTAGATGCTGAATTATGATGAATTCTGGTAAGTTATATGTATACCATTGTTCGGTTCCTAGATTTGCTATTTTTAATTAAAAAAATGTTAAACGCACATGTTTTATTCAGACAGTAATACGTTTTTTATGCTCGCTTGAAATTATGCCACACGCTATCTACTGTAACTGTGCAGGAAACTATCTTGCATGGATAGCACCTGTCTGTGCAGCTGTCACAGTACGTAGGGACAAGCACAGTACATAGGGATGAGTATGGAGGGACACAGTTTGCAGAATGAGCAGTGTCATCAAAGAGCAGTCAAAACTGTTAATATCAGTGCATGTAGTTATTTGCTCTGTGTGTATTAAATATAACAAATTCATTTTTAAGAGGGTACCAATATTTTAATAGTAGCCATTTATTGAGACAGTATTTTTCTTATCTATTAGAAACTGCACCTGCTCAGCATAGACAGCTGTCAGTATTCAGTTAGCAATATTCTTTCACCTATTTCAGATTTATTAAACATATTTACCCAAACTAAATTTATTACATTTACGCTATCTCATTTCATCTTACCACTGCTATTTGTTTTTGTTATGCTTCTCTTGATCATGGTAGATGTGGCTTTTGGGGGAGGGTGTGAGGTGGCTGTGAATCATTTAGCATTCAAAACCATACATGTCTGCATTTCATCCATCATATGTTATTGAATAAAAAACAAAATGTCATTTCAGTCATTTGATTTTCATAGGTATAGATAGTATTATGCTTATTTTAAGTACCATTGTCATGATATCGGGTTCTGTTGGTTCAAGTCCCACCCCTTACTCATTGTTCAGACATGTGTTTTGACTGTTTGTAAAAGATGACATAACCACCCACTGGTTCATATTTTGTGTCCTACTATATATACTGGTAAGATACGTACTGATTGATCTAGATGTTGACATTTTTTCTTGCCTTCATATGGCTGGAATATATGAAAATCCACCGAAAGGAAGGACAAACTTCCTGAGTGCCCTTCATAGCCATGTGAATGCTCTGTACTTTTTAAATATTAATGTTTTCAATCAAATTATACTAAGTACTGTCAGTTACAGTCAGCCAATCCATTTTCATTCTTATAAAACTGACTGTGGGTGAAAGGAACCTAGTCCACAAAATACCATATAATTACGTCCCAACCCAAACTAAAAATGTTTGCTACAGTAGGGAATGCGGTATTGGTGTGGTCCCATGATAAATGCTTGCCTTTATCATTAATAACTTATGATAAGGCTCTGTTGGACTTTCCCAACCCTGTTATCAAACAGTAAAAAAAATAATAATTTGGCATGCTCAGATATGAAAAATTGAAAATATTGATAAAGATATGTAGCTATTAATAGATGAAAGAAAGTATTCCTCCCTGCTTATGACTCAACCTCATTATTTGCACCAGCCTTTCACAGAATTAAACAAAAATACATAAAAAAGGACAAGAAATAAAGACAGATCTGATATCAGCTTATAGACAATGGTGTAGTAAAAACACAGTCACACACACTGAAAGTTCCTGATGGTTTGTATAAGGTACTGTAAATGTGAGGTCATGTGAGAACTGTTTTGAATGTCAAAGCCTAGTGTTAATTTCCACAGCTTTTAGAAACCCAAGCATGCACATCAAGGAAAGAATTTGCATTACACATATCACAGATCTACTTATTGACCACTTTGCATGGATCAGGTGATGTCCAGCAGAGAGAAGGGGACTCAGGTAAACAAACAGAGAAATCTCAAATGGAAGACAATGCTCATTAAAACAATACAAGCAAGAGATGTGTGTTAGCTTTAAGTACTTGTATATAGTGTGGAATTGGAGGCATGAAATAGCAGTTCCTGGAGCTGCACGTGTAGAGAAAGTGGTTGGATTTGCAGTTACACAGAAGTTGAAAGTCTCCACAGTGTTGACTAATCAAAACACAGAGCAAAAGAATTAAAAACAAAGTAAATAATAATGGTCTGCATTTCCATTGTTACTACTCGTCATCACACATGCTACTTCATAACATCCGAGCTTAGCAATATGAAGGTTGCATACAGCACTAATCAGAAGTTCTCATACCAAGTAATGCATGGCATCAATAGGGAGGCCTCAAAGTAAGACCCCACACTCAGAATTAATATAAACAATAGTGGCCCAAACTAGCAGAATATATTGATTGTGCAACTTTGCGGTTTGTTGAAGCTTATTTTTTTTTTAACATTTGGTTAGGACTGCCTTGCCCTATCATTTATGATTAGATATATTTTACAGTCATGTTACACATGGACAGAGGTTGACATATATGCATTTGTGTTGTTTTCCTTCTTCCCTCCCTCTCTCCCCTACCCTTTTTTGTACAGACACCTCATTTTGTAGTTAATTTGCAATAAACATATAGAATGTATTTGGAAACCAGTATATGCTTTATGGGCCTAATATGTGTTTTCCTTACATGCTTGTCTCCTCCCCTCCTTCCTATATTATTGATGTGCTGATTTTACAGTAATTATACGGCCACTTTGATTATCTGCACCAGGATTTGATTAAGTTACATGCACATATAACAAGATTGGGTGCTTGGGTGCTGTTAGTCTTGACAAACCACCTGTATGTGTGAAACTGTTGACTGTTTGTTTAGGAGAGGTCTGATTGCTGTATTTTGCTGATATTTTATGGTTTTCTTTGTAAAAAAGAGATTCCAGCCGTATTGGTCCTTGGGAAACAGGAGATGATGGAAGGTTTGATACCTTTTATTGGATCAACAAGTGTCTTGTACAAAGATAGAATTGTACACAAGCTTTCAGGGCCTCACAGGTACCTTCTTCAGGTGAATAGCAAAACTGAGAAGCAAAACTAATTATGTTGCTCAAGTTTTGCTAATCACCTGAAGAAGGGACCTGTGAGGCCCCGAAAGCTTGTGTATAATTCCATCTTTGTACAAGACACTTGTTGGTCCAATAAAAGGTATCAAACCTTCCATCATCTATGGTTTTCTTTGAAAACTCTTATTTCAGCAGTGTGGACATCATTAGATGTTTGTGAGTGTAGTGCCTCATTTTCTATATTCTGGTTCATGTAAAATATTTGAGTATAGTCTAATTCTGTGTTCTTTGGTATTGCTAGTTAACCAAGTGGCAACTTTCAATGCTGTTATAGTTTTAAGATTTATTTCTTGTGATTTTCCCAACATTTGTTTGGAAATATATTTTGTATATGTCAAGTATACATTAATATTTTGTTTAATCCATCTCCATAAATATTGTAAATAATTTTCTCTCATTATTCTTTGTATAATATTTAACCAACCCACATTATTCTGCACCAATAGTTGTTCTTTCACTTTTAAACATACTACCAGTAGTGAATTCTTTTTTTCTGATGTTGATTTAACCCAGTAGTTAATTAGTTTACTGTATACCAAGTACTGGAAACTTACTTGTCCGAACTGGGCTCTCATCAGTAGACTGGGTGTACTATTTGGTAATCTTAGTGTTGTTTATACACCTTATTTAATATACTTTCAATCTTATTTATTCTATCGACACTCCATATTTCTTCAGCATAACTTGCTTGCTGCATTATTTTTGCATTTATTGTTTTGATCATCGGTATAATCATATTTCCCCCATAGAGATAATTGAATCTTTTCAAAGTTTGTACTGAATTCTGCAGTTCTTTGGCACATATCTGGATATGTTTGTTCCATTTTAAATATTTTGAAAACATCACCAGAAGTAGGGGAACTCCTTTACATATTCAAGATTTGTGCCTAACAAAGTCAATTTTTTGTATTTCTTGTAACTGCCAAACACCATTACCTTCGTTTTTCTTGAGTTTGTTCTAAGATTATGCTGTAGTAACATTATTTCCATTTTCTTCAGGGCTCTCTGCAGTCCTAATCTATTTGTTGATATTATTGCCAATTCATCCGTGTACGCCAGCATGGGGTGTCTTCTGGGGCCTAGTTTAGGTGTATGGAACATCGATTCATCAAATACCATAATGTTGTCATTTAAATATGTATTGAAAAGTGTTGGGGCAAGCACACAACCCTGTCCTACTCCAACCTCAGTCAACATTTTTTCTGTAAGTGAACCAGTTGGAGAAAATTTTATCTTTATCCAGGTACCACTATAAATCCTTTTAATAAGTATTATCAAATTTAGGTCTATTCCCTATTTCACCATTTTCTTCCAAAGGAGTTCTCTTATTATCATATCAAAAGCTGAGGAATAATCCACAAATGCAACACATACTCGTTGTTTTTTAGCATTACAATATTTCTGTACTATGTGAGCCAGAAGAAATATTTGATTTATAGTTCCACTCTCTTTCCGGACTCGAGCTCAGTATTCAGAGATCACATTATGTTGTTCTAACCACACTGTTAATCTATTTAGCAAACCTTTGGCATACATTTTAGCTATGGTATCCGATAGGCTAATAAGCCTATAATTTGCCGGGCCCATAAGTGGACTTTTTTTATGTATGGGAACAATATGACTTCCCAACCAACTATCTGGTGTAAAGGCATACATGACTGATTTATTATAGAAATTAGAGAGAGTCTTAGCCCACCAAACTATTTTTATCTTTATAAAACTATTGGTATGTTTCCGGTACAGGTGATTTATGATTTTTAAAACTTTTTATTTCTGTAAACCAAGAGAAATGTTCATCTAGTTCATTTATTTTCAGCTTGTCTGTTCGCTGTTCTTATTTGAATAAGTCCTTAAAATATTCTACATATGTATCTTGCGCAACACAGACATCATATTGTTTTGTGAAAGTGTTGGTTCCTTTAGCAACGAGATTCCAATATGTTTCATCATCCTTATCTATTATAGCTTTTTGCATTATGTCCCATAATTCCTTTTGATATTTATGCCTTTGTATTTTGACATGTTCTCTATACTGTCTTCTAATTTTATTAAGTTCTACCCTATTAATTTTTGTCGGATGTTTCTTTACTTTCTTTACTAGTATAACCACCTTCTTCTTTTCCTTTCTACAATTTTTATAAAACCAGTTCTTATAGCTTAGTTCTTGGATATTTTTTCTCTCTTTTTGTATCATTATCCCAACAAAGCAGTCATACTGCATTATTATTATATCATATAAGTTTATGAGATCAATTTCATGTTCAATTTTTAATACTATTTCTTATATATACTTATTACGCAGGTCAACAGCTTTATCATTAGGGAGTTTGTCCCATTTTATTTTTTTATTGTTATTTATATAAACTTCTTGTTGTTCTTCCTTTGTTATTAGTTTATGTGTCTTTCTAAACAATACCAGTGGAAGATGATCACTTTATGGCCTATTTATTACCTTAATATCTTCATATTTATTATAGTCATACATTGAAATTAACACATAATCCACAATAGTAGAACCCATGACAGTAACACATATCGATTCTCCTTTATTATCTGATTCAAAATGTACATTTAGAACTATTAGTTGAAGTGACTCAAGTAGACATTCCATTTGCTTATGACCATCCATGCTTTTCCTTATCTAGAATGTACCTTTTCTGAATAGTTAATGCATACATTATATCCTTTTGTTCTGTTTCTATCTTTTCTCCAATTCATATATTAAAATCTCCTAGGAGGAGAATCTCTGTATATTTTCCTTTATCTAATTTCCTGATATCCTCCACCATCTGTTCCATTATATGTTTATCATATACACTTGAATTTGAATGTGAGTTAGGCCTCCCTCTCAGCACACCACTAAAAACGGATCCATACTACAAATTCAGCTAATGCATAGAACCTGACTTCTGATTGAGACTGTTTTTCAAGCAACCAGAAGTTCAAAAATACAACACTCCTCTCACTATTGGCAAGAAAGCAGCCCTTCTTATTG
This sequence comes from Neoceratodus forsteri, assembly GCA_016271365.2. Lineage (NCBI taxonomy): Eukaryota > Metazoa > Chordata > Ceratodontiformes > Ceratodontidae > Neoceratodus > Neoceratodus forsteri. Next base: position 454,666,265 of record CM057453.1, on the reverse strand, counting down.
GCACCATCCCAAACAGATCTGTACCACAAAGTCAGTTAATGCCTTGAAACTGACTTGTGATAGAAACCCTTTTTCAAGTAACCGAGGGTCCAAAAATACAACAGGTAAATCTGAATAGCTGGACCAGAGTATACCAAGTCCCCCAACACTGCATCTCAACTATCCCAGTAATGGTTAAGTGCATAATTATGGTATAACTGAGCTATATTCTTTAGGCAACAGAGTTCCTGAGAACTGCAGTGAGGCCCATGCCATCTGCATGGGGAAGGCCTCTTTAAATAGTGCTGTGCAAGTTGATTTAGAGTCCAGTGGACCTCAGAACTTCAGTTTAAACCTGCAGAACAGTAAGACTTAAAATAGTCCACTAGCAGACTCGGACACTAGGTGTTTGTTTTGAGGCAAGATAATGATAATCTATTATACAAGAAATTCTGAAGCAAAATGAAATCATTTGAATTTTGTAACAAATCTGTGGGAAACTTATTTTGTATGACTGTTTTCCTACTGCTTATCAGGCCCACTGTCCGTACCTCCAGGAAAATTAGAGCCACAACTATCAAGAACTAGCTGTCAATCATTAATGCTGCTGTTGGGTTGCTTGACTGGCTTGTGCTAGTTTCTTTGCTTCCCATAAAAGGAGACATTGGAAAGTTCATGTTTGTTCTCAGAACTGACACAGAGAACAAACCTCCCCAAACAGCCAGATCCACTCCAAAACCATAAAACACCCAGTACATACCGATGCCTTTCTCCTCAGAGTCCGTTGACATGTCTTTCTCACGCTGTAGCTACCGCAAAGGTTAAGTCTCACAATTCATCACTTTTTATGTTTCCTTGTGCAGTTAACAGTTTGTTAGAAGCAGCTGCATCATATTCAGCCTGTTCCCCAGTAATCTATTTGGTCTTGCTCCCGGGCTGTGGTGGATCCAGTGAGGTGGGGGGTTGGGGGTAGGGTGGAGCCACACTCCCTATAAAAAATGATAAAACTTGCCCTTTCCAGCCACCGCCATGACTGCAATCTTACTCTGAAGTTGTACCATTGCAGATGAGGGTAAAATCAATTCACACCTTTTCATGGTGCTGTGCCAATAAGCATAGATTGCCACCCTTAGCCCAGAGCAGCAGGACCAGGACAAGGACAAGTGTTCAGATTGACTCCCAACATCTGCTCACCCAGAATGTGACACAGCAAAGAAACATTGCTCCACACTCCAGCAGAGTCTGCTCCTGGCTACCCATAACTAACAAAACTGCTGGCACCAGACATAAGGAACTCACACTCTTTATTCAGCAAAATAGAGTATAAGAATCAATAACATATCACAGAAGTAAAACAAATAATAATAGTTACTTTTTCAGTGGTGGTATACTAAGCCCGCCGAGAACCTTGACCAGTTTTGCCCTCCAGTGGACTTAGTATACCACCACTGACACGGTAAAATGCTTCCTAACTTTTGTAATATGTCACTGATTCTTATGCTCTATTTTGCTGAATAAAGAATGTGAGTTCCTTAAGTGCGGTGCCAGTAGTTATGGTCTTGTTGCCCAGAATGTGGCAGAATCTTTGCTACTGGGCTTTGAAGTCCGTAGGCTGATGTCACTGGCTTTGTAGCAGTAAAGCACATCTGTCTTGTGTGCTTAAAGCAGCAGTGCACAGGAGCTTGATTTTTTAGTAAAAATAATTTTAGATGCTGAATTATGATGAATTCTGGTAAGTTATATGTGTACCATTGTTCGGTTCCTAGATTTGCTATTTTTAATTCAAAAAAATTTAAAATGCACATGTTTTATTCAGACAGTAATACGTTTTTTATGCTTGCTTGAAATAATGACACATACTATCTACTGTGACTGTGCAGGAAACTATTTTGCATGGATAGCACTTGTCTGTGCAGCTGTCACAGTACATAGGGACAAGCACAGTACATAGGGACGAGTATGGAGGGAGACAGTTTGCAAAATGAACAGCGACATCAGAGAGCAGTCAGAACTGTTAAAATCAGTGCATGTAGTTATTTGCTCTGTGTGTATTAAATGTAACAAATTAATTTTAAGAGGGTACCAATATTTTAATAGTAGCCATTTACTGAGACAGTATTTTTCTTATCTATTAGAAACTGCACTTGCTCAGCATAGACAGCTGCCTGTATTCAATCAGTAATACTGTTTCACCTATTTCAGATGTATTAAACATATTTACCCAACTAAATTTATTACATTTATGCTATCTTGTTTCATCTTACTACTGCTATTTGTTTTTGTTATGCTTGTCTTGATCATGGTAGATGTTGTGGCTCTTGGGGGAGGGTGTGAGGTGGCTGTGAATCATTTAGCATTCAAAATCATACATGTCTGCATTTCATCCATCATATGTTGTTGAATAAAAAAAAAACGTTATATCAGTCTTTTGATTTTCATAGGTATAGATAGCATTATGCTTATTTTATGCACCGTTGTCATGATATCGGGTTCTGTTGGTTCGAGTCACAGCCCTTACTCATTGTTCAGACGTGTTTTGACTGTTTGTAAAAGATGACATAACCACCCACTGATTCATATTTTGTGTCATACTGTATATACTCATTAGATACATACTTATTGATCTAGATGTTGACATTTTTTCTTGCCTTCAATCCACCAAAAGGAAGGACAAACTTCTTGAGTGCTCTTCATAGCCATGTGAATACCTGTTTTTTTTAAATATTAATATTTCCAATCAAATTATACTAAGTACTATCAGTTACAGTCAGCCAATCCATTTTCATTCTTATAAAACTAACTGTGGGTGAAAGGAACCTAGTCCACAGAATTCCATACAATTACGTCCTAACCCGAACTGAAAACTTTTGCTACAGTAGGGAAACGTGTGTTGGTGTGGTCCCATGACAAATGCTTGCATTTATCATTAACAACTTATGATAAGGCTCTGTTGGACTTCCCAATCCTGTTATCAAACAGTAACAAAAAAAGAAATGAACTTGACATGCTCAGATATGAAAAATGTAAAATATTGTTAAAGATATGTAATTTTTAATAGATGCAAATAAAATATCCCTTCCTGCTTGTGACACTCAACCTCATTTGCACCAGCCGTTCACAGAATTAAACAAAAATAAATAAAAAAGTACAATAAATAAAGACAGGTCTGATATCAGCTCATAGTCAATAGTGTAGAAAAAACACAGTCTCAGACACACTGAAAGTTCCTGATGGTTTGTATGAGGTGCAGTAAATGTGAGGTCATGTGAGAACTGCTTTGAATGTTAAAGCCTAGTGTTAATTTTCACAGCTTTTAGAAACCCAAGCATGCACATCAAGGAAAGAATTTGCATTACACATATCACAGATCTACTTATTGACCACTTTGCATGGATCAGGTGATGTCCAGCAGAGAGAAGGGGACTCAGGTAAACAAAGAGAGAAATTTCAAATGGAAGACAATGATCATTTAAAACAATGGAAGCAAAATATGTGTGTTAGCTTTATAAGTACTTGTATATAGTGAGGAATCGGGGGGGGGGGTGAAATAGCAGTTCCTGGAGCTGCACATGTATAGAAAGTGATTGGATTTGCTGTTACACAGAAGTTGAAAGACCCTGCAGTGTTGACTAATCATAACACAGAGCAAAATAATTAAAAACAGAGTAAATAATAACGGTCTGCATTTCCACCATTACTGCTTGTCATCACGCATGCCACTTCAAAACATCAAAGCTTAACAATATAAAGGTTGCATACAGCACTAATCAGAAGTTCTCATACCAAGTAATGCATGATGCCGATAGGGAGGCCTCAAAGTAAGTCCACACACTCAGAATTAATGTAAGCAATAGTGGCCCAAACTGGAAGAATATATTGATTGTGCAACTTTGCATTTTGTTGATGCTTTTTTTTTTTTAACAATTTTTTGTACATAGACACCCCATTTTGTAGTTAATTTGCAATAAACATACATAATGTATTTGGAAACCAGTATATGCTTTATGGGCCTAATATGAGTTTTCCTTACATGTTTGTCTCCCCCCTTCCCCTATATTATTGATTTGCTGATTTTACGGTAATTATACGGGCACTTTGATTATCTGCACCAGGATTTGATTAACTTACATGCACATATAACGAGATTGGGTGCCTGGGTGCTGTTAGTCTTGGCAAAGTGCCTGTATGTGCAAAACTGTTGACTGTTTAGGAGAGGTCTGGTTGCTGTATCTTGCTGATATTTTATGATTTTCTTTGAAAACTCTTATTTCAGCAGTGTGGACATTATTTGGTGTTCGTGAGTGCAGTGCCTCATTTTTTTGTGCAGTTACTCCTGTTTAATTTTTTTGTTTATTTCTGTTGTAAGTCTGCACAACAACATCATCTTAAGTTTACCATCACCAGGCAAATTAAGTTTCAGTTTAGAGAGCATGGGGATGGCGAGTGTTAACCTATGGAAGCATATAGGGGAAGGGTGGGCTGAATCCCCATCATCTTTTGCCCGTTGCCATTATTCAAAGTAAGTAAGCAAGAAATGTTTACTTATTTGACTGTCAATTAAAATATACATCAGTGCTTGGTTCTGATGCTTTTCATGCTGCTTCTTTCTTCTTAATGATGATTGTGGAGCCTCGCATTTTTACCAGTGGAGCCTCTTTGTTTGTTCAGCATACACACTGTGAGTCCTCCTGCACCCAACCCCTGTCCTTGAATGTTTGCTCTGTCTCTGTCTCTTGCATACTAATCTTCTTTATCACATCTGAACACCCGAAGGTCTATGCTGATGTGTAATGAACAAAAGAAGAAAAGTAAGGGGTCTGACCACTATTTCTTATGCCCATGCTCACAACACTTGCAGGGTCTCAACAACAGAAATAATACTAGGAGACACTGGTAGGTGCCCTGACTGGGTTCTCACATGCTCGTTTTCTGAGAGAGGCCATTCCCGCCTATAATGTAAATTGGTTCAACCATATAAGTCCTTAAATAAGACAAAATTGGTGTGAACCAGAAACAAATAGTGCAGAATGGAAGATAAGATTAAAAAATATCAAAATTGTCAGCCTTGTAACAGCAACAGAGATAAAAGATTATTTAAAGCAACTGTTACATAAAGCTTATTTTATAGTGACAAGTTACAATTTGAGTTTGAGTACCATCAGCTCCCGTGTTTCAGATGATCACCCAAAGTGCCAGTAAAGGAAATTACTTGTTACAAGTACCAAAAATAACTACTTGCCCTTAACTCAAAGTGCCAGCTTCTGCATGATAAATATTCTCCCTATTCAGATACGATCCCAGTACTACAATAACTAAAATACCTGTGGGAGGTCACAAGGGCCAGCTGAGCTATTAATGAGCTCATTGCCACTTACCCATGAATTTATCTCTCAAAACAGGTACCATCCTAGAACTGCATTAACTTAATTTACATGGGAGGTCATGCAGGACAAATGGGCTACTGATGTGCTCATGCATACTTATCTAAGGGAAGTATTTCAAAATGGATAATTATATCCCTGTTATTGTTACTGGATCCATGCAGAATAACAGGTTAACAGGGTTCACAAAATCATAATGCATTTAATGATACCAGTGTATAAAAAATGTATATATCACATGACCCTCAGTAAAAGACAGAATTCCGTTTGTAATGTTGGAAGTCACTCGGATCACAAAGTACTAATGTACTTAGGTACAATGACACAATAGATGAAATCTCAGTTGTATTATCTGAGGTCATCCAGGTCACGGGGTACTAATGTACTTCTACAACATGAAAAAAATAGAAAAAAGGGTAAAAAAACCTTTTCAGTTGTACAAGATTCATAGGTTTTACTTGATCAGTACATGGCAGTGCCTTTCAATTGACAGTCTATGTAATAAGAATGAGATTTTCAAAAATGCCGGTGTGTAAATCATCTGAAAAGGTCCTCTGACACTGTCACTGCATGAAATTCTCATTCTTATTTCTTAGACTGTCAATTGAAATACACATCAGTGCTTGATTTCGGTGCTGTTTATTCCTGACCATGGAATATTGTGGAACCTGACACATTTGCAGGTGGAGCCACTTTTGTTTGTTTAGCATGCACACTGTGGTTCCTCCTGCCCTATCTCTCTCTCTTGCACACTAGTCTTCTTTATTAGGGCTGCATAGCTGAAGAGAAGAGCTATGCTGATGTGTAGCACACAAAAGAAGAAAAGTTAGGGGTCTGACCACTATTTCTTATGCCCTTGCTCACAACACTTGCAGGATCTCAATGGCAGAAATAGTACCAGGAGACACCAGTAGGTGCCCTGACTGGTTTCACACATGCTTTCTTTCTCAGGGATGTCAGTCCCCCCTATAATGTAAACTGATTCAACCATATATGTAAATAGATAAGACAAAAATTAGTGTGAGCCAGAAACCAATTTCGCAGAATGGAAAATAAGATTAAAAAATATCAAACTTGGCAGCCTTGTAATAGCAGCAGAGATCAAAGAAGATTAACTAAAGCAACTGTTGCGTAAAGCATACTTTATATTGACAAGTTAAAATTAATGTTTTAATATTGTCAGCTCCAATGCTTTACATGTAGCATAGCTCTACACTGCTGTATTATATTTGGCATAGCCCTATGTATTTTACTCCCACATTTTGCCATGCTCAGCAACAATTTAGTAATGTTCCTCATAATGTCAAAACATTTCTGGACATACAGGCTAATACAATTTTAAACTAATTTGATAGCAGCACTCCCTAGCATTAAGCTTATTGTGTTCACTATTGTCAGATGCTCTCGCTCTCTCTCTCTCTCTCTCTGTCTCTCACCCCATCTCTGCCTCTCTCCCTCCCTCCCTGCTCAAAGTATAGGAATCAATGGGCCATTACCATGGATTCACTTCTGAAAGACTCTAATGCCTTTGTTCTTTCACTTGTGTCCACCCTGTCTCTATAAATATTACGTAACCTGATATTTTAGCGTAACTATGTAACCAGTAAAAACATCCATGAGGAAATTCTGCCAGTTTTGCAGAAATACTTCAAGTAAATTTTACTGGCCAGAAAATAAAGGGGGTCTTAAATGCATGCATCCATTCAAAGCAAAAGACTACAAAATACACAGTTTTGCACCTAATTCATGTGCCATGAAAACTATGGGGAATTTATGCATGCTTCCCAACAGTTAAGTAAAGAGAAAGGATCATATGTCCTCAGATCATTACAGAGCACATCTTCTCTGGTCACATGCTAACAGCTGCAACCAATATTTTATTCAGTGTATGTTCTGCTGTACTGTGCTGAAGAAAAACACTTTTTTCCCCCTTTGGAGATAATGTGAAGCACAGCTCTTCTCTGTGATATATTTGGCATAGGCATATTTATTTTACACTCACCTTTAACTGTGCACCGCAAAGATTTAATAATGTTCCTCATAATGTGAAAACATTTCTGGACAAACAGGCAATTAAACACTTAAACTAATTTGATAGCAGCACTCCCTAACACTAAACTTATGGGGCTGGATATTCAAAAGGGTTGCGCCATGCGCAATAGGGTTGTGCCTGCACAAGTCCGGAATTGCGCCATTCTGCCATATTCAGCAGGAGGCAGTTGCGCCCCCGAAGTCATGCTGAGCAACAGCGCAATGCTAATGAAGGCATACTCAACCAGAGGGGGAGGAACCATGCATAAACTGCACAGCCCGATATTCAGCCGGGCTGTGCAGAGTTGTGCAGGCACAACCCCCAACCTGTGCCTGCACAACTTTGAGCAAAAAAAAGGAGTAAGTCGAGGGCCACCCACAGGTGAGCTGCCACATTGCAGGGCACAACACAGCAGCTGCCACCTGTGGGTGGCCCTCCACTTCTTCCCTGTGCCCCCCTGCAGCCCGATCGTGGGCATAATAGTAACCCCCCCGACTGGTCCGATCACAGGCAAAACTGTAGTAATTCCTACCCCCGACTGGCTTCCGATTGCAGGCAAAACTGTAGTAATCCCCCTCATTGGCCCCAATCCGGGCAAAGCCTGTAATTCCCCGACTGGCCCGATCACGGGCAAAACTGTAGTAATTCCCACCCCACTAGCCAGATTGCGGCAAACCAGTAGTAATGTCCACCTCCACTAGCCCAATCACGGGCAGAACAGAGTTCAACCCTCCAAGAACAATGTCCCTGGTGGTCCAGTGGACCATGAAGCCCAATCGTAGGCATTGGGTCAACACCCCCAGGTCCAAGTACCTGGTGATCTAGTGGCCCCACCCTCCCACCCATGGAGCCACACCACCCTGCTCCCCTGTCAGCGGCCGGCGGCAGCACCCCACCACCTGCCGCCGCCGCCTGCCGCGACTGACTACTCGGTAGGGCTGCATGCCCATTGGTTCAGAGCAAGAGCCAATGGGCGTGCAGCCCATACTGTACAAGGCAGTCCAGATATTGATGAATTTGGACTGCCTTAGAGGTAGCTGCATGCACCATTGGCTCTTGTTTGAACCATCGGGCGGCAGCCCTACTGAGCAGTCAGTCGGCGGGTGGCGGGTGGCAGGCAGGTGGGGTGCTGTCTCACAGGCTGGATGGGGAGCGGTGGTGGGGCTCCGTGGGTGGGTGGGTGGGGACCACTAGATCACCAGGGTACTTGGACCTGGGGGGATTTGACTGTAATGCCCACGATCGGGCTTTGCGGTCCACTGGACCACCAGGGATATTGTTCTTGGGGGGGTTGAACTCTGTTCTGCCCACGATCGGGCTAGTGAGGGGTGGGCATTACTACTGGTTTGTCCGTGTTCGGGCTAGTGGAGGGTGGGAGTTACTACTGTTATGCCCACGATCGGGCCAGTCAGGGGGGTTGGGATTACTATGATTTTGCCCGTGATCGGGCTGCTGGGGGCGTTGGTCCCCGATGGCTGCTGCCTGGCAGGGTGCCAGGCGCAAGTCGTCGGAGATCGGTGCACCTGCATGCTAATGGCATGCAAATGGGTCCATAAGTAGATGCAAATGGCCCCCCCGAGCCTTGCTTGAATTATGGCCCCATTTGCATGTCACCTTTTGAATATTCGAAATTTGCACATGGCGCAATGGAACTTGCGCCACCGCATCTTGAATGCTCCACTCTGACCACTTGCGGTGGCACAAGTTCCACTGCGCCATGCACAGTGGCTGTGCCTGGGGGGTGATATTCAAAGGAGTTGCTCAATAGTGCAACTCCATTGAATATCGCCCCGGCCACACCCAGCACAACTATTTTGAGCAGCGCAAGGGCTTGCGCCACAGAATGGCGCAGTTTGAATATCCAGCCCATGGTGTTCACTATCGTCAAATGCTCTCTCTGTGTCCCAATCTCTCCCTTGCCACTCTAAGTAGAGGAATCAGTGGGCCATTTCCATGGATACACTTCTGAAACACTTTCTAATGTCTTTATTCTTTTACTTGTGTCCACCCTGTCTCTCTAAACATTGCATAACCTGATATTTTAGGTTGACTATGTAACCCGGTTGATCAGAGTCACACAGTATGCAAGTGGAAGTTGTGAGAATCAAACCCAATCTGCTAGATGTATCAAACTCATTCACAGCTCATTGCTCTAACCTCTAGCCTATACTGTTTGAAATGTATACTGTGCCCACCAACTTTAGTTTGATTAGTTAGATTATGGTTGATGTTTAAAATATTGTTTTCCTTATATGATAGTGTATATTTCAGTAAACCAGAAAAAATCAATACAATTCAGATGATAAAAAGAGCAAGCAGCTACAGATGGATGCCTGTTGTGTGTTGTCACGGTTTTTGGAAGCAGTGCTTTAATTAGTGAAGAGATCAGGATAGGCTGTGGGGCAAAGGCCCCACCTTGAATATCTGTATGGGTGGCCAACACGGAAAGTCAGTTTAGGGGCCCAGTGATGACACTCACATGGTGCTTTTTTTGCCATAGTGACTCATCGATTGCTCTGCACTTTGTGCTGACTTGCCGAGATCACAAACCATTCCCTTTATATTTTAAATGGGTTCACAAATGGCTGGGACTAGTTTAATGGGCTGGGGTATAAGCATTCTGTATGAATGTGATGATTCCCTCACCCCCCTAACACTAACACACAAGCAGGCATGTACGAACTTAAGACATTTCTGACAGGTATAGGCAAGCAAATCTGGAACCCTTCACTTATTCTCAGTGTCTATAACCCATGTCACTCACTCACTCATGACAACTGAAGCTGGAGCAAGTAATTTCCAACACAGAACTATATATTCATTTTCTCTCCTTCTCTTATAAAGGCAGCAACCTGTGGCAGTTAATACAATGCATATGGCAATACTGCTGGTTAATGTCACAAAAGATGCTGTGGGTGTGTCAGAATTTTTAGTAGCCATAAACCATATTGGTCTTTGTACAAACAGATGAACAAAGTAGATTATTTGATAACTTTATTGAACTAACAAGAAATCTTCACAACCCAAGCGTTTGAGCTACACAGAGTCCTTCTTCAGGTGATCAGGGCTCTGTGTAGCTAGAAAGTTTGTGTTCTGAAAATTTTTTGTTGGTCCAATAAAAGGTATCACATAACCTATTTAATTCATCTTTTGAACATAAAATAGCTAAGCCAACCGATCAGGCATGACACAGGTATTCTCTTTGGCCTGAACCCTCCCCTGTCCCCTTTCTGGAAGGGGAATACCTGGGGAATGCTCTTTTTTCCACATTGTGAATCTGCAGTAGCATTTTTTTCTGCCATTTGCAATACTTAAAATGAATAAGTAGCCTGCTTTTTAACGTGACTCTCCTTTAGGGTTTCATCACTATTTTCAGTTGTTTACCTTAGCACCCATTGTTTAATTAAGCAATAATACATGACAGGGCATGTGTTGTTGAGGGATCTACACATGCCTTGTGTGGTTTGTCACAAGACACAGCTGAATGGCTTTAACCACACAAGAAGTGTATAAATCCTACTACTACACATGCCCTAAGGTGCATTATTGCTATTATAAAAGGAATCTGTTTTTGAAAATTAAAATAAACAAGAATAAGGTTCAAAAAAGGTAGATGTTTGATTTCCGGGATCTTTACCAGTTGTCTGTTGCAGGATTTACACATGGTCATGTGACACATTTTAACCAATGAGGTTGCAGGATTTTCAAGACCCATTTTATAATGTAAACTTTTTTGTGACTGAGGGGAACTAGGCATGCAAGAGGCATTGCTTATAATAACCTGTTAGGAAAAAACAGTCAGCATACAGGTAAGGTCAGATTTAAAACCATATTAAAGTCCAGTACAAGGTACTACCAAGCCTGGCAAGACACAAACTCCCAACACTGTACCCTAAATACGGCTTCCTCCTCATGCCAGGCTTGCTGTTAATTTATACTGCACAATGACATTTGCATGTTTTAATATGTTTTTGCCGGAGTCTCTGACTGTACCTTAGCGTGCTGACCCTTTTTGTTATCATGAACATACGAACATATGAATTTGCTAGCAGAAATAGGTCACCTGGCCTATCAAGTCTGCTCGAGTGTGCAGCTAGCACCCTCACCTTGCAGCTGCCCTACCCCTCTCCCCTTCCCAATTACCCCCCACTCACCCTGTCCCATCCCCTTTTGAAACTACTCACTGACTTACAGGCTATCACCTCCTTCAGTAGAGCATTCCATTCTGCCATGACCCAGTCCATGAAAAAGTGTCTCCTCATTTCCATCCTAAATCTTCCCTTTCCAATCTAAGGCCATGCTCTCTCATGTCCCTTCCCCTCCTCAGCCTGAGAATCCCTTCAGTGCCTACCTTGTTTATCCCATTTATGTACTTAAAGGTTTCAGTCATATCCCCCTGGTCCCTTCTCTCCTCCAAGAAGTACATGTTCAACTCTCTCAGCCTCTCCTCGTATGGTCTGTCCTCCAAACCCTGGATCATCCTTGTTGCCCTGAGCTGTACCCCTTCAAGTAATTTCACATCCTTCTTCAGATATTATTGTCATTGCTACACTGTCCAGAATGTCTGACAGGACAGTTTCTTTGCTGCACCTTTGGCAATGGTACATTATTTGGCTTGCCTTGTCCAGGGCATCGTATTGATTTTTATGAAGATTGCTATCTTGAGTTTAATCGCTGTTATATTACATATCATATCATCTATCATATGTGTTTCTGTTGTATAAGTGTTTTACAGTTGCAGTTCTTAATATTTTATATTACAAATTCCAATATGACATAAACTTATCCTTTACATCGTTTTCTTCATGGAACATGTGCAATTATTGTATTTCTGTACTTTAAAAACTGGTTTGGAAAACAATTGCCCTTTATACTGTAATAAGTGTCCTCAAATCATCAGTCCCCCCCCCCAACCTTTTACAATCTTCCAGCATCCCTGGCTGACTGTGAATACCTACACATGCACAGTAGTGTTCAGCTGCTATCTTGGATGTGACAGAGTGTGCCATGTTCCACCATGTCCTCAGCTACAAAATAAAATAGTGTTGTTCCATTCAAATGTTTGTATTATAAATATCCCCCAACCTCCCCTCCCTCTCAGCACTCACCACCCTACCTTACCCCCCAAAAACATACAAGTGACACTGGGGGTGACCTATCCCCCAGTGTCATGATCCCAAATAACCCCACCCCACCCTCATCCAGTAGCATGCAGATTGGTTACTTTTTATATATTTTTTCTGCCCCCACTTTCCCTGTCAGCAACCCCCCCAAACCATAACGGTGACACTGGGGTGCCCAATCCCCCAGTGTCTTGAATAAATCATTGGTCTGTTTTTTTTCCCTGTAAAAAGAAAAAATGTCCATCCGTGTCTTTATGCATTTTTTTACCTGTAAAAAAAATGACCATCGATGTCTTTTGCACCGTTATTGTTCCCCTCCACCCCCAAAATCCTTCCTTACCCATTGGAGGGGGTGGCAACCCTGTCATCTTCTCAGGACTACAGACATGTCTTCACTCTTCAAAGCTGAACTGTGAACTGAGGAAACAGGTATGTGGTTCAATGTATTTCAACAGGGTTTTGAACTTAGTGGAATAACTTGGCCATTTTTGCATATTTTTGCCCCACATTTTCAACATGCATTCTTTGGGACCCCACCTCATAAACAATTACACTGTCATTAGGCAGATCTGTCCTGAAAGGTGATTTTGTGGTCCCTGCACAAAATCACCTTTCATGCAGGAGTTGAAAATTTTCCTCTGCCTTTCTTCATGATGCAGGGCTGCAAAAAGGCTATGTTGACAATTTGGTATAAAAATATTAGAACACAACAACTTTATGAGCCAACTTTACATTTTGTGAACACAGGCTTATAACTGTGGTAATTTTCAATCGTTTTACCCCAGATTCATCAACTGCAGCTCTATTGGCTCTGGCAAGATATTGTTTCTTTGGTCAGCATCCCAGAAACCCTGTTGAAAGACAAACAGAAAGATCACTGACATTGTGATCCCTGCAGGTAAAGTGGGATACAATGGGTTTACAAGTGTCTCCATATCTGACTGCCCTGTAATATTCCTGGAATCAGATGGCCAGGCATCTGCCAGTTTCTCCACTTCTAGACAGTGGCACACTTTCTGCAAAGAATACAATGTATCACATTATTGGAAATGCATGAGAACTCTTTGGTGATGTGAAAAACACCTGTGGGACCCTGAATTTCAGTGACACTAGAAATACATTTGCAGGTACAACAGCGAGTTCTGTTGCAAGCTTTGGTACATGGTAGGGAGGAATGGTTAGGAGTATGTAGGCTGCTTTGTACCAGGAGATTCCACAGGTTGAGTGGTTGGTGATAGGAGGATCTTTCTGTTTGTGTCCTTTGACAGGGTTTCTGGGATGCTAACCAAAGAAAAAAACATGGAAACCAAGCTGATCATCCACCTAGGCTCCAACCAGCCCTCTGGTTGAAATGACAGACTTATTTTCTACTAAAATATCTTAGCCACTTTATGGTTTACCACTGTAGTCTGTCTTTTTTTTACACCCGCCCCTGTTGCATCTTTGGTTGCATGTGTGCATGGTACATTTGCATGTATGTGTATGCCTGCACACACTTCCATCCAGTGTGTGTGTGTGTGTGTGTGTGTGTGTGTGTATGCACGCACGCACCCATGCACACATTGGGGGTAGGCATACTCACATGGGCATTCCAACTATGTGTACGCATCTATTTTCATTCTCCACAGATGTCTGTATCTCTGTCTCCTTCCTCTACATTTGTCACCTTTCAGCCTTCTTACCAGGTCCTGTTAATTAGGACCCACTGGAGGACTCCTCAGCTCTTTCACTCCCACTATACCTTTACATACCCATCATCACCTTTTTGATTTCCAGATTCTTTTCTTATCTTGCTTATCTTGCCTACAATCACTTTTTCTCCTGGAGCCTCCCCCTATTCTTTCTCTCTTTCTCTGTCTCTCTCTCTCACTATATATATATATATATATATATATAGATATAGATATATATGTATGTGTATATATTCATGGCAAAAACTCTGTTTAATGCATCAGTTAGGATTGTTCCACAGTGACAAAAGTAGGGAAATTTGGTGTTAGGAATTGCCACCTCTACCCCAGACCCACCCACCCCCACCAACAGGCATCAGGGTGTGTTGGGTTGTCAGCCTAACTCTCACCCTATTCCATGTGTAAATAAGCTGAAGTGGTGCAGTATAGGAGAATGGGGTGAGAGTTAGGACTGATGACCCCAACACACACCCCGATGCCTGTTGGTGGGGGTTGGGTGGGCATGGGGTGCAAGTGGTGGCAACCCTAAAACTGAATTTCCTTGCTTTTGTTGCTGTGGAACAACCCTAACTGATGCATTAAACAGAGTTTTTTTGCCATGAATTTCCCTTCTTTTTGAGGATGTGTACTATAAATAATGATGGAATATGGTGATGGGAGCCTGGGGCCCACCATGGAAATTTTTTGTCACTTTGCTGGGCAAAAACTGTATGACCGACTGAAATGAAAATTGGTAAATGAAGACATGTTCTATACCACAACATGTATAACAAATGTTATCTGAATCTGTTCAACAGTTGCACAGCATTATGCTGGGAAAACTGCTCAGGATTGCCGAAAATAACATTTTTGCCACTTTACTACACAAGAACTATATTTCCGATGGAACCAAAAATTGGTAAAAGAAGACATGTACCGTAGCAGACCGTGTGTCCAGAATTGTGTGAACATCATTGAACAGTCACACAGCACCATGAGCAAACAACTTTACAAGCACAATTCAGCAACCATGAGTGCCAGTGACTGGAAAATGGTCACAGTCAAAGATCTATTATAAATCTTTCTACATTCCAAATGCCAGGCAAATTGGACATACAGTTCAAACATTATTAAAGCAGAATGAACCACATTTTCATTCATCAGAGTGGCATAATTCCGCACCTGTTTATGTTTTACACACCAAACCACTGCAAGGCACCTCAGTATCACTAGGACTACCTAAGTTATAAGTTTCAAGCTAGTAGTACCATGCACTATACACAAAATGTTAACTATGTCATGCAGTATCTCCACAACACATTACTTTTCCAACATGTAAACAGCATCATTCACATCTCCAGGCCATCCACTCAACACTCTGAAAATTTCATGTGAAAAGACCAAACCATTCCAGAGATATTCAATTTTAAAATGTGTGCACCTTTAAGAAGTCTTCCACCCAAAATGGTGGAAATTGCGGCCGAAAATGCACTAAAATGGTGGACCTGGCAGCCAAAAAATCTTTAACCATGAGGGGAGCCAACTTCAAATGGAAATAACCCTGGAACGGAACAACATTTTTTCACCAGACAAAAACTGTCATGTTCCTTCAACAAAGGTCTTTCTATGTGTCATGTTTCAGACCAATCAACCATGCATTAGCTGTGCTATATGTTGTGGAAGACAGTGCTGAAAAATAGCAAAAGCATAATGTTTTGCACTGCACTACGCAAAAACCTTATTGACCAGTGAAATATAAATTGGTAAATCAATAGATGTACCATTCCACTCCATGTATACCAAATCTTATCCAAATATCTTAAACAGTTGCAGAGCAGCATGAGTGTAAGGCTTTGCACGAGTGGTGGAAAATAAATTTTTGGGTGCTTCATTCTACAAAAAACATATGTAGATGTCAAATGAAAACTGGTAAATGCACTAAAGTACCATAGTACACTAAGTATTACAAATGTCACAGAAATCCACGGAAACACAAGTGTTCATGCAAACGAAAATGGTTACGCAACCGGTGATGTAAACACAAGCGCTAATGTTACCGCAAACACAAATGGTTACTCAAACAGTAATGAAAACACAAAAACACAAATGGTAACATTAACGCAACCAGTGATGGCAATAGTGAGATAAAAGAAAATAGTAATGCTAACGGTAATGCAAAGGCAAGCACAAACAGTAACACACATGGTGACGCAAATGGAAATGAAAATGCAAATGGTAAGAGAAATGCAAGTGCAAACGTAAATGAAAACAGAAATGATAACGCAAGTGCTAAAGGCAACGAAAATGCAAATGGTAATGAAAACGGTAATGAAAATGCAAATGGTAACAACGCCAACAGAAATGCAAACGGTAATGGCAATGGCGATGCAGAAGGAAACAGTAATGCACTCGACAATGGAAACACTACCTGAAAACACAAATGCTAAGGCCAACAGAAATACAAATGGTAACAAACATGCAAACGGTAACAGTAATGCAATTGGAAACTCAAGCGGTTATGGTAACACCAATGATGACACCAAAGGAAACAGTAATGCAAACGGAAATGTAAATGCAAGTGCGTACACAAACACAAATGGTAATGCACTTGTTGATGCAAAAGTAAATGCAAACAAAAATGGTAATGGAAACACAAACAGTAACAGTAATGCAAACGCAAGCACAAATGCAAACGCAAAGGGTAATGCACACAGTGACATAAACAGAAACGCTAATGCAAACAGTAATGGAAATGCAAGTGAAAGCACTAACACTAACAGTAATGCAAAGGCACACCCTTTTTTCCCCAAAAAGGTGTATTCAGAAGCACAGTGAATATAAAGAATGTATGCATAATAATGGCCCTCAGAGTTGAAAATGAGCACTTGGAATATTAAATTCCTTATATCTCAGGAACCGTGAGATGCAGAAAAAAAATTTCAGGTCTCATATTATTTATGACTTTTCAGGCTAGTTTTGCACTTAGCTCCCAAGCAGGGGACTAAGCATTCTTCTGACGAAAAGTCCATATCTTGAACCATTTTCGAGATAAAGGTCCCAAAACGTGCGGCGGATGCTGTAATGTTAGTCTATGGGGAAAATTGTCAACTTCGGAGTGATGTAACTTTGCAGCCCTCTAATATTTTGTCACCAAACCACTAAAAGGCACATTTGTGGGATCCTGGTTTTTATTCCTGCAAATGTCAGCCCAAAAGACCAAACCATTCTTTTGCAGCAGGGTGGCAAAGATTCCCTACTGTTTTGACCATAGTGTCTCAAAATACTTTCGCAAATCACGACACTTTCACAAATGAAATCACGAAAGTGTCAGATATTCAAAAGTACTTTGTGACACTACTGTTTACAAAAATTTAAAAAACATATTTCTGGGGTGTTTTACCCTCAAGAAAAGACATGGCTAGCATCCTCAGGGCTCGACTAGGTGAACAGAATAGTGGATGGTTGACCATCCACAACAAGACTGTGTTTCCATCGAGGGAGTTGATGATGATGTCATGGAGACCTCGAGAGGTCTCCATGGCATCATCAACTCCCGAGATGTAAACACAGACTTAGTTGTGGATGGTCAACCACCCACTGTTTTTTATAGTATATGGTTCCCCCAAAATGAACACAAGGTTCATATCTTGCATTGACACTCCTGCGTTGGTCTTTGCTCAAGTCCCATCCCACAAGATACTGATCCTCCTCACTATGGTTATGCTTTGTTCCAGTCATGTCCCCAAATGTACTCCTCGCTGCAGTCCAGCTCCATTTTTACCATAACTGTGCCAGAGATTTAAAAAGAAAAAAATGAAAATTGATAGTTTGGACACACTGATACAATTATGGCAGTCCATGTCCAAACTGTCTGCTGTCCCGACCGCTCGCTAAGTAAATCCGCCATTTTAGAATGCATTTTTTAAATCACTGTCTGTTTCCACCAATCAAGTGGGAGCTCAATGGGCAAAAGTTGTTGTACTATCGATGTGACATCAGAACGATAGTAAAACAACTTTTCTTGACTTTTGAACTGTCCTACAACAGGATTTGGAAAACCATCATTTTCCATCCACAAGAAACCTTAACCATATACTATAACAAGAATTGTGTCCCTAGAGGGTCCCAAATTTAAACTACAAGCATTTCTTTGACCACCAACTGAAAACAAGATGGCCGATTTGTGACACTACATGGGTCATTTGCGAAAGTAAAAAGTGCATTTGTGACACTTTTGAATATTTTGTTAATTTTTCCCATAGTCCCATGGGGGACAGTTTTTTTTTTGAATAACTTTTGAACCATTTAATATTTTTTTCACAAAATCTTTGAAAGGCACATTGGGGTCCCCAACTGCATGTTCCCTGAAGGTTTCAGACCGGTCATGCAAACCGTGCAACCCGTAGGTGCGAGCAAAGAAATGCACAAAACCCGGTAAAGTGCTTTTTGGTGCTTTATAGCTCCACAACTGTATATCTGACCATTACGAAACTTGGCAGGTCCAGAGATCTATGGTACCAAACTGTGCATTCCAATTTCAGGAAAATCTGTTGTATGGTGGCAAAGTTATTAGGCTGCCAAATTTTAGATTTAACCTTAGATGGGGTACTCAACCCTAACTATAGTGGCACTACTATGCCACTATAATATATATATATATATATAACACACACATATATATATATATATATATATATGTGTGTGTGTGTATATATATAGATATGAATGGTTCGATTGAAGATATATTTATTCACGAGGCTAATTATGATATATCTCTACTAGTGGCGTGAGCCACGAGTGAGATATCATGATTTCATTGGCCTCGAGTGAAGATAAATATGATATCTTCAGTCGGGCCATGTCATATTCGGTTTATACAAACAAATGTTTGGGGCCACATACAATAGAAAGTCCTATGTATGGTATATGCCTAACAGATTAGCTGTTACTTGAAAAAACTGTGGTTGATCCTGCCAGTTTAAAGTTTTGTGTATATCTTATTGTTTGGTTGTTGATCTTGCCATTATTTTTAAATAAATAAAATTTTTAAACATGTCTGGTTGATCTTGCCATTTTAGCTTTGGTACTGAAATAATATTTTCACTTTCCTTCTTGAATGGTGGCGATGGCTCACTGAATAGAGAATCTCTCTTAGTGAGACATCAGTTGCCATTCCAGTCATACTAAATTGTTTTCTTATTGTTTTTTTCAATTTATGCCGACAGTACAGAGCGAGCGGAGCTGAAATCGGCAGCTTCAGAACAGCAGAAAGAAATGAGAGCGTGCTGCCACATAGTAACGCCGCTGCACTGCTTCTTCTGTTGTTCTGAAGCTGCCGACTCGCCACTCTCTGCGCCACAGTACTGTCGGGCAGCTTCTGCATAAAATTGAAGTAAACCATAGGGAAAACAATTTTGAGTATGTTTGGACGACTGACTGGTGTCGTGTAAATCACTGGGAGTTCATTCTATTTCTTACTTTATACGCTCGGTCACGCTTACATTTTAAGAGGGAAAGTGAAAGTGTTATGTTCAATTACTGAAAGATTTGAGTGGCAGGATCAACCAGATACTGCTACAGAGTTATTTGTTAAAAAATATTTGTTGAGTCAAGTAAAATGCCAGGGTGTGTACGCTGCAGTGTGAGGGAAACAGCTTAGGCTGTAGAGAGGTAGACTGCAATGGAAAGTGTAGTTTCACTTTGTTTGGATGACGATAGAATATAGAGATATCTCCATGATGTATAGGAACATGGAGATATCACTATGACGATAGGAACATGGAGATATCAATGATATCTTCACAGGGTGCCTGAGAACAAGTTTTATCTGTACATTTATCCCCAAACATGTGTTGTATAATATATATATATATATATGTGTGTGTGTGTGTGTATATATATATATATATATATATATATATGTTGCAAAAAACTTCCTTAATGCTCCAGTTAGGGTCAAAGCAACAAAAGCTGGGAAATTAAATGTTAGGGGGGTTTCCAACCCTAATACTCCACCCTCCCAAACCAGGCAGGAGAGCAGGTGTGTAGTGTGCCTTGGGTTTCTCAAGCCTAGTGCCCACCCCATTCTCATGAAATCTACACATCTGACCTTATTTACAGATAGAATGGAGTGAGTATTAGGCTTGAGAAGCCCAAGGCACACCACATACCTCATCTCCTGACTGGTTTCGGAGAGTGGGGTGTTAGGGTTGCAAACCCTGACACCTAATTTTCCAATTTTTGTCACTTTGACCCTGTCTGGAACATTAACAAAGTTTTCTGCAACTTATTTGTTTACTTTCTGAACTAGTATAGTAGTATCCTTATTTTACTGTGGGAGCTCAGGGTCCTTTAAACCCTGCACTCCCATCCCTCCGTAGATGCATATATGTATGTATCTTTTTCAGGTGGCAGCACAGGGTCCTTCAAACCCTGCACTCCCATGACTTTTGTAGTTGTAGCGCAGGGTTGTTTGAACCTTGCACTCTCACGCATTTTGAGGTGGGATCCCAGTCACATTTTGTGGTGGGAGCACAGGGTTGTGCATGGTAAAAGTTCATTGCACCATGAACTTCCATGCATTTTGTTTAAGGACTGCCCCTGCAATTTCTACAGCATAGCATCATATTTTTTTCATTGGTGTCCGTGGTACCACCACCTTGCAATTTTTACCTCTCCCAAATTTATATGTATGGTGTCAACAGACCAATGTGCTACATGGTAAAAGCCTAAAAAAATCATTTTTCGAGAACTGGAATCCTTTTTTGCCACCACGGCAAAGGAATCACAGAAAAGAAATCCTTTTTGTGAGATGTTCCTTTTTCATGAACTCACAGAAAAGGAATCGGCTCATGAAAAAGGAAGCCTGTTTCGTGAACGCACACAAAATGGAATTGGCTTCCAAAAACGGAATCCTTTTTCATGAACTTGCAAAAAAGGAATCATCTTGCAAAGAAGGAACTAAGTGAGTCACAGAAAAGGATTAAAAATGCTAAAAAAATGCCTTCCAAGGTTGTTCTTCCACCAAATAACTTCAGAATCCAACAGAGTCCTGATGACCAAGATACATGAGTGGGTGTCTCTGTATAACTTAATGTTTGTGGGTTTTCAAATTTTTTTTGGAAAAATGGAAAACAAGATGGTGGCTCACTAAAAAGGATTTTTTTGTCAGGAAAAAGGATTGGCCAAATCCTTTGTCGAACTTTTTACCTCTATCTTGGAGAGTGATATTTCCATTGGAAATAATGGGAACTTAAACATTTTAATAACTTTCCAGCAGATTAATATTTTTTCTCCAAACAAATGCAAGGCAGTTCTGTGACCCAAGCTTCTTTCTGCCATAAAAAATTCACAACAAAATTCCACACCATCTGGATGCAAGGCAATGAGGAAAAGAAAATACAAAAAGTGGTGACTTTTAAGGTTTTTGCACTATCTGTATCTCAGACTCTGCATATCCAACTGGAACAAAACTTACCACATCAAGAGATCTATCTCATGAGACAGAGCATGCCAAATTTTGTGCAATTCCATTGATTGATTGATTGCAAAGTTAGTAAAGTGCAAAATCTGAGATTTAATATTAAACATGCTACTCAACCCTAACTATAGGACACGACAGTTAACCTATAGTATAAATTGCGAAAAACTGCGTTAATACTATAGTTGGGGTTACAGCCACAAAAAAGGGAAATGTGGTATCAGGGTTTCCAAACCTAACACCCCACCCCCATGCTGCACATACCAACAGGCATTGAGGGTGTGCCTTGGGGTCATCAGACCTAACGCTCACCCCATTCCATAAATAAATAAGCTGATATAGGTACAGTATAGGAGAATTAGGTGAGCATTAGGACTGATGACCCCAAGGCACACACTCAACGCCTGTTGGTGTGTGCAGCATGGAGGTGGGTGTTAGGTTTGGAAACCTTAATGCCACATTTCCCTTCTTCTGTGGCTGTATCCCTAACTAGAACATTAATGCAGATTTTTGCAATTTATCGCCTTACTTTTTGAGATAGTATAAGCATATCCTTATTTGCTTCTGGGTGCGCAGGGCCCTCCAGGCCCTGCGCTTCCATGTATAGGACAGCAGTGACCAAATTGTCAGCATAGCTAACTTATTACCCCACATCATGTACCCAGTACAGAAAATTCCTGAATCCCTGACAAAACGTAATTCTGCGCAACTGGAATGTCATTCTACATTACAGGTGTGAAAACACATTTTGGCCAGGATTTAAAAAATGACAGCTATGACATACATGAGGTGGGTTAATAAGAAGGCTATGTTGAAAATCTGGGGTCAAAATATTGAAAATTTCCAAAGTTATGAGTGTGTGCAGCAAAATTGTAATTAATGGTCATAACTTTGGCATTTTTACATATTTTGACCCCAAATTTTCAACATAGCTTTCTTGTGACCCTACCTCATGTACCCAGTGCAGAACAGTTTGTAATCCCTGCCAAAATGTAATTCTTCACAACTGCAATGCTATTCTGTGCCACACGTGAGAAAACACATTTTGGCAAGGATTTAAAAAATAACAGCTGTGACATACATGAGATGGAGTAATGAGAAGACCGTGTTGAAAATCTGGGGTCAAAATATTGAAAATGTCCAAAGTTACAAGCATAGCAAAATTGCAACAGTCATACCATTGGCATTTTTACGTATTTTGACCCCAAACTTTTAACATTGCCTTCTTATGACCCCACTTCGTTAACAGTATGACTGTCATTTATGCAAATCCACCCAAAGGGAATTTGCTAAGTGAGCCTGAAATCACCTTTTGGGTGGGAGTTGTATAACAACAGACATATTGTTCATGAAGTGGAGTTCTTAATTGACCATGTTGAAAATTTGGTGCCAAAATGTAAAAAAATGGCTGAGTTATGGAAAAAAGTTGAAATCCCCTTTGAAATACACTGAATTGCATTTATCTTAGTTTTTCATATTGCAGTTGATGGTTCCAGCAGCAAGATGTGTCTTCGATCAGGAGTGGATCTCGAACCTGAGACTTGTACAGGTGAGTGAGGGTGTATAGGGGTGTACTGGGGTGGGTGGGATGGTGGTTGCTGAGTGGGAGATGGGAGTGAGTGGGGCACTGATCAGCAAAGGATCATTTTCTTTTTTACAGGATTTAAAA
This sequence comes from Neoceratodus forsteri, assembly GCA_016271365.2. Classification (NCBI taxonomy): domain Eukaryota; kingdom Metazoa; phylum Chordata; order Ceratodontiformes; family Ceratodontidae; genus Neoceratodus; species Neoceratodus forsteri. The sequence goes on along the minus strand of CM057453.1, from coordinate 454,642,931 downwards.
AAAAAGTATTCAGGGACTGTTTTCTTCTTTTCAGAGTTATGCCTGAAATCAGAGGGTGGAGGTACCACTAGACACCGGGGATAAAACTCCAAAGAATGGGGATGGCAATCAGAGGATGGGGGGGTGCCACTAGACACCAGGGATCAACCTGTGAAGAACAGGTACAGGGTTTGAAGTGTGTGTGTGTGTGTATGGGGGTGCCACTAGACACCAGGGATCAACCTGAAAAAAAGAATGGGAACAATGATCAGAGGGTAACGGTACCACTAGACTCCAGGTATCAACCTCCAAAGAATGGGGATGGTGATCAGAGGGTGGAGGGTACCACTAGACACCAGGGATCAACCTCCAAATAACTGGGATGGCGATAGGAAGATGGGGGTGCCACTAGAAACCAGGGAAGGCAATGGAGTGTGTGTTGGGGGGGCAAGTGCAAAAAAGCACAAGGGAAATCGTGGCTCACAGCAAACACTGCAGCTGGCAGCATGACTTCAGCTGTGACTGCATAAGCAAAGAAATTCTCTACGTTCTCATACAGAGAACATTGGGGAAGTGCTCCTATTGCTAAGCTGGGCACCCAGGATTTTGGGTGCTCAGAAAACACATTTGTGGCCCTAATGTCAAGCTAGGTTCTGATGTTCGTCTTTAAAAATCACAGCATTGTTATGAATTTTCCACTTTTGACTATGGAAAAAATCAACAAGATGGAGGTTGGCACGGCACATAAAAATGTTTGCTGCCCTGCCAAGTAAGTGGCTCAGAAGCAAAAAGGTGCATTTGCCACATCAATTTTTTTTTATTTTTGCTGCAGAAAGTTATCTGAAAAACCCTACTGTGCATGTGCAAGTTGAAAAACACTAACATTTAAAGCGTAATAACTCTGGAACCCTTTGATATTTTTTCACCAGACCTGTGAAAGATACTACCTTGGGACATGATACATGTCCCATGCAAGACTGGGGCAAATAATCCTTTCCATAAAGACTATAGGCAAGAGCAAAAAAAAAAAAACAATGCTAAGTATAGGAAGGTTTTTTTTTTCCAAAAATGACACATGTGGATCTCAGAAGCCGCACAAGCTGCCCTCACAAAAATTTCCATTCATCAAGACCTTGCCTCCCAGACAACACCTACAGAATGTCAGCTCACTTCATCAAAGAGATCCAAAGATATTAATGTGCAGAATTTGAGGTTTAACATTAATCAGGCTACTCAACCCTAACTATAGTGACGCTATTGTACCTCTATAATATATTTACTGTATGTGTATGTGTATATATATATATATATATATATATATATATATATATATATATCTGGATGTATATATATATATATATATTATAGTGGCGTGGTCACACCACTATAGTTAGGGTTCAGCGGTCAGTTACATACTAAAGTCAAAAGTTTGGGCGTTAATAACTTTGGACCCATTCAATGGATTTGCCTGAAAATGGTACGTGCATTGGAGCATGGTAAATCTCTTGATTTGCCAAAGTGTGTTTTGGTTGGAATGCCGGTCTTTGTGTATGAAAGTGCTGAAAAATCAAAAATTATCCATTTTTGGAGGTACCTTTGGGCATACTGAATGTGGTCCTGCACAGCCATCATGTGGTGTGCCACTCTGCAAGATGGCTCATTTAAAGAGCTTTGGTGGCCGAACATGTTGCTTTTTGTTTAGTGAAAAAATATTAAGGCATTCCAAAGTTATGGCACTTTAAGTTCCCATTATAAGTCAATGGGAATATTTATATGTATATCTTGCGATCAAAGAACGGGGTTCTGGCTATCTTGTCCCACCTGGTGATCAAAGAATTTGCAGCCTCATGGTTCAAGAATCTTTGTCCCTGAGGATTTTTTCAAATTCTTTGATTGTGAGGTCCGCCATCTTGTTTTCAATTTTCTGATCGGAAAAATACAAATCTCTCGGCTCAGGGGTTACTTCTGAGGTAAAACTTGGATGGGTTTTACTCAGGGGACCCTGATCTATTGAGCCATGGCTTTGGTTCCATCCAAATTGGTCCAAAAATAGAGTTACTAACTTTTAAATTCTTCGTTCGCAGCTCGCTAACGATCTTTGATCGCGAGCCTGCAAATTCTTTGATCATGAGATTCTTTGATCATGATCTTGCATTACAACCTAAAAACACAAATACATTTACTTGGGGTGGGCTAGGGACACAAATGAGGGTGGATTTTGCTCAGGAGGGTCCGTTCTATTGAGGCATGCTATTGGTTCCGTTCTAATTGGTGAAAAATTCGCATTTCACCATTTTTAATTCTTTGTTCGTGAGCCTGCAAATTCTTTGATCGTGAGATTCTTTGATTGCAATCATGCATTGTGAGCGAGGGACGAGATGACCAATTTAAAAATCTATTTTCTCAGCCTAGGAGTGTCCTAGGCAGTCAAATGAGGGTGGGTTTTACTCAGGGGGGGTTCGTTCTGTTGAACCATGGTGGTGGTATCCGCAATTCCATCAAGTTTTTGATTTATTAGATTTTTAATTCTTTGTTCATGAGCCTGCAAATTCTTTGATAATGAGATTCTTTGAACCCCATCTTTGATCGCGAGGGCAGGACAAGACGGCCAGATTTTTTATAATGGAATAGATAGGTGAATTTTACCAATCTTTAACATTGTATATCTCAGAAACAGTTTGGTGTTTTTACTTGAAATTTGGAGGGTGTTTACAGCATGCCCTGTAGATATGAATTATGGTGATTACATGTTGGATACAAATTGTTTTCCGGAGATATTGTGTGATGCATTTTACGTGTTGCGGACAGTGTTTTATTTGTGGTGGTGGCTTGAAATTGATAGGATACCTAGCCTTAGTGTCATGGATGTAGTTTTCAGTCATTGTGTGTGTTAAATATCAACAGGTGTAGAACTGTGACAGTCTGATGAATGAAAATCTCTTACATTAAAATGTTATATCTCGGACACGATTTGGTCTTTTCACTTGAAATTTGGAGGGTGTTGATGGCATGTCCTGTGGATGTAAATTACAGTGTATACGTGTCAGAAAATATTTTTTTGGCAGAGATATTGCGTGGCGAGGTTTATGTTCTGCAGACAGCGTTTGCTTGTGGTGGTGGCTTGAAATTGATAGGATATCTAGCCTCAGTGTCATGGATGTAGTTTTCAGTTGTTGTGTGTGTTAAATGTCAACAGGCGCAGAACTGTTCCACTCTGATGAATGAAAATTTTAAATTTTGACATGTAATATCTTGGACATGGTTTTATCTTTTTACTTGAAATTGGAGGGTGTTGATGGCATGTCCTGTAGATGTTAATAGAGGTGTTTATGTGTCAGACAATACAGTTTTTGCAGAGATATTGTGTAGTGCAGTTTACATTCTGTGGACAGCGTTTTCTATTGTTCTTCTACATTAACATTTGTTTGGTGGCTGGCCTTGCTGTTGTGAATGTACTTTTTTGTCATTGGGTGTGTAATGTGGCCTGACACTCACAAGTTGGTGGGCCCCGTGCTCCCACCAACTTGCACAACTTTTCTATTCTTTCTTAAAAAGTAAGGAAATTCTATGCAAACAACTTCTTTAATGCATCGGTTAGGGTTCTTCTGGCCTTAACTCTCACCCCATTCTCCTACACTGCACCACCTCAGCTTGTTTACACATGGGATGGGGTGAGAGTTAGGCCCAAGGGCCCCAACGCACACCCCGATATCTGTTGGTGGGGGTGGGCTGGGGTGGATTGCAAGGGGTTGGAACCCTAAAATAGAATTTCCTCACTTTTTTTTACTGTAGAAGAACCCTAACTGATGCATTAATGAAGTTTTTGTATAGAATATATATATATATATATATATATACACTGTATATATATATATATATATATATATATATATAATAGTAATTGCAACTCTGCTAATGCATCAGTTAGGGTTTCTATTACAGCAACAAAAGTATGGAAATTCTGTGTTAGAGTTCGAACCCTACCATCCACCCCCCCACCCTCCACACACACCAACAGGCATCAGGGTGTGCCTTGAGGTTAATCGGGACTAACTCTTACCCCATTCCATGTGTAAGGAAGCTGAGACAGTACAGTATAGAAGAATGGGAGAGAGTTAGGCCTGATCTTTCTCAAGGCACACCCCAATGCCTGTTGGTGTGTGGAGGGTGGGGTAGTGGATGGTAGCCTGGAACTCGCAGAAGTTGGGAACTCTAATGCTGAATTTTGATACTTTTGTCACTATAATAGGAACCCTAACTGATGCATTAACAAAGTTTTTTGCAATGAATTTCCCTTCTTTTTGAGATAGTATAATAGTATCCTTATTTTCATTGTGGGAGCGCAGGGTCCACATCCCACCATTTATATACATATGTATGTAGGTGTAGAAGTGCAGGGCCCTCTGGGCCCTACGCTTCCATGTGTCAAACAACAGTGACCAAATTTTCAGCATAGCCATCTTATTACCCCACCTCATGAATCCAGGTTCAGAGTAATAGTGAAATACAAGGCAAAACATAATTCTGCGCAACTGCAACACTATTCTGTGCCACAGGTGCATAAGCACATTTTGGGCAGGATGTTGGAAATTACAGCTGTACTATTCATGAGGTGGTGTGAAAAAAATAAGTATGTTGAAAATGTGCTGGCAAAATATGGAAAAGTTCCAAAGTTATGCGTTAGCACAGAATTAATTCAACAGATGCATGTAACTTGGGCATTTTGAGGAAGTTTTGCACCAAATTGTCAACATAGCCTTTTGGGGACATTACCTCATGAACAGTGGCACTGTCATTTCGTTACTCAGCCCCAAAAGGTGATTTCGAACAGCATACATGTCATTCTGCACCACAGTAGCGAAGACACATTTTGGACAGGATGTGAAAAATGACAGTAGTACTGTTCATGGGGTAGTGTTTAAAAATGGCAATGTTGAAAACTTGGAGTCAAAATATTGTAAATTACAAAAGTTAAGTGCCTGCATAGAAACTGCACAATGCAAGCTCATAACAAATTCATTTTGGGGGAATGTTTTCACCAAATTTTCAACATGGGCTTTTTAGGACCCCACCTCATGAACACTGGCACTGTCATTTCATTATATGGTCCCAAAAAGGTGATTTTGCACAGTGACCATGAAATCACCTTATGGGTCTGATTAATGAAATGACAGTGGCAGTGTTCATGAAGTGGGGTCCCAAAAAGGCTATGCTGAAAATTGTTAAAAAAAAAAGAAAAATAACTGAGATATCGACATAAGTTCAAAACGCCATTGACAGCCATTATATAGCACTTACCCTGATTCTTCAGTTTGCAGTTCGACTTTGAAGAGTGCAGACATGTCCCAATCCACAAAAGACGACAGAAGAAGACCTCTGATGGTAAGTATAGGGCGGGGTGGTGGTGGTGGCGGGTTCCTTAGTGGGAGGGTCAGGATGGGGAGATGATGAGGAACCATTTTCTTTTTTTACAGGATTATAAATGAAAAAGACGTTGGGGAACTGTTTTCTTTGTTTTTGGTACTGTATATGGAAAGGAACATTAAGAGACACTGGGAGTGGGCCCCCAGTGTTCACAGTACTGGTGGTGTTGGGGGCATAAAACATAACTGGGGACACTGGGAGTGTGCTCCTCAGTATCCCACTTTGAGAGGCTACTGCCAACATGGGGATTGGGCACCCCAATGTTGGCAATGTGGAAGACTGTTGCAGACACTGGCATCTAATGCTGACATGGGGATTGGGCATCCCAATGTCTGCAGCAATTTGTTTTTGTATTAAAATAAATATTTGGGAATTTTCAGCTCATGAAGTAGGATCTTAGTTCATATCTTGTCATAACTAGGATCCTACTTTGTATGACGATCATATGAACAAAGAATTAAAATGATAAATAAGACATGTTTTAAGGATGTTTTCCAAGTAGTAAAGTGCATAATGCACCTAGGGGGTCCCAATAAGAAAGCTACATGTGTTGGTTCCTCCTCAGAATATAATTTTTGGTGATTTCCTAATTAGATTTTTTTAAGCAAAACTTAAAACAAGATGGCGTCCATACGAAGTAAGAATTTTCCCATACAAAGCAGGATTGAAACTAGGCCCCTTCAAATCCAAACTTAGAGAGTTATTCCTCTCCTCCTGTGTCTGTGATTGCTTATAACCTTCCTCTCCTCCCCACTCTTCTTCCACCCCCTGCTTTTTCTGTTACTAGTTTTCATGTACAAAGTCTTTTCCGACGACAAACCCCACCACTCCCCTTCCTTCTTTCTCCATATCTTCTCCACCATCTCTAAAACGCTGTGTTCTTATCTGCCTCCTGAGTGGTCCCCCTCATCTCTAAAATGATAGGCTTGTACCTGCTCCTGAGTGTTCTCAAATATGTTGCTGTTCTATGTACTTATTGTCTTATCCTAATGTAATATATGGTTTGTTGCTTATCTGCTTGTCGTGACTCAGGGTATAGTTGTCTACCCTATGTATGTCTTGTAACCAGCTCTGTACCTCATGAATCCACTTGTTCTGTTAAGTTGTAATGTACAGTTAACTTGTATTTTGATGTGGAGCCTTTACAAAGGATTGTAATTCTGATATGTTCAATAAATAAAAATAAATAAAATAAAGATTCCTACTTTGTTTCATACATCTGTATTTTAGTGCTGCTGAGCATGCTCAGAAATGATCTTTTTTAAAATTGTTATATTGCAATAACTTAAAAACTGCTTTTAATTTTTTTACCAGATTAGTAAAAGGCACATCTGTGGGGTAGTCCCTTTCTGCCCTGAAATTTCAAATCAAAACACCAAACCATCTGAGCTGTAGGCAAGTTCAAAGGAAAAATCCCAGCAAAGACAATGAGCTAAAACATGTTTCTTCACCTTTCTGTAACTTGGAAACTGCACATCTGACTGGAACATAACTTACCAGATCAAGAGAGCTACCCCACAGGAAGGTGCATAGCAATTTATGTGCAAATCCATTGAATGGTTGCAAAGTTATTAAAGTGCAAATGTTTGAGTTTAACATTGAAGTGCCTACTCAACCCTAACTATAGGGGTGCAACTGTAACCCTATAATATATACCTTATTTCCCATTACCTCTCCACTAACTTTGCCTTTTTCTCTTTTCAGATAATTTCTGAAGAAGACCTATGGTCGAAATGTCAATTCTAACTCTATTTTCCATTTTCAGAGTGCATTTAATATTATCATTTAACTTGATCAATGTCTACTTCTACCTCTACTACTTTCCTTTCCTGAGAAATACCTTCCTACATCCACTCTACCACCTCTACTTTTCCCCTTCCTCTCCTCCCTTCCTCTATGTACTCTACATCCCCACTGTCCCCCTGCTCCACACTACTATCCCTTGACAAAGCTAAATCCTGGCTGCATAACACTCTTTCCATCTTTGCTTCTAGCTATTTATCTTTTCTCCCTACTACAGATTGTACATTCCAGTCATATAATTAAGATCTCCTGTAAATGATGTGTTAATAATCATGTGTTTATGTAACTAGCTACTTTAATTTCCTTCTGTATATAGCTATTGTATTTATATTTTCTTTGGTGTATGATTTTCTGTTACTGATGTGGAACCTTTGTAAAAGAGCATCAATCTCAAAGTTTGTTATCCAAGACACTTCACCCCTCTCCCATCCAGATCACCTGCCCTGTCCCTTTAAACAGTGGTCAGCTTGTTTTTCCAACATACATCAGTCCACAAGGGCATGTTGGAAAAACAAGCTGACCACTAAAGTTAAGAATTAGTGGAAATAAAAGTGCAATAAGACAACAAGATCAAAAATTGTCATTAGCTAGACATTTCTTCACAGAAAATATCAGATTTCCACTCTAAGATGTTTTGCTTTTGATAAGATTAAAAAACAGTCTCAGGAAGGTGACTGGAACAAACAATTACTTAAAAAAGAAGGATGGTGGCTAGATAAGCTAAATATTACTTCTGACAGACATGGATTAAATGAAGCAATCAATTTTTGATTTGAGTCCAGGCAGCCAACTGTGTCATACTGTGTCATACCTTTGGGTGTTGATGCAATGATGCTGGCTTTGGTAAGTATCATGGGTTGTCTTGTGATGGTGCACAGCTGGATATATAAACAGCTTGAGTAGGAGGCAGTGTCTCCTTTGAAACTTGGTGAAAAGGCCATGTAGGAGGATGCTGAAAGTGGCCATCTCTATGAGGTAAAAACCTCCAGTGGAAACCTTTTTGACTGTGACTTTTCTGCATGAGTTAAAAATGATTACAATGCTTTTTTTCTTTGAAGAAGGTGATGTCCTCTCATTACTGTTACACAGGAGTCTGAGATTAGGATGCCAAAAGTGCCAAAAGTTACAGTCCTCATGAGGTGAGAACTGTAGCTGGTCAGTTAGTCAAGATTTATGTGAGTCTGCATTGTGATTATGATTCCTATTTATAACAAAATATGTTTTGCAGACTAAAAAATTTGTGGGTTTGAAATACCTAGAAGGAAATAAAGCAAGGCATGTTAAGAACAATTTAGTAGGTAAATTAAAATATATTTTTTAAAGGCTCACTGTAATTTATAATGTGACCTAACTGAATACAATTATGGGTATGCTTTTTTCAATATGATAGAGCTCAAGAAAGTTATTGAGTATGAGGATCTCCTATATAGCCAATGATTTCAGGGAAATAATTTACAAATGAATGAAAAGGTATTTTGGTGAAATGAATATTTATTGTTATACATATTTTGGGTAAATTACTGGAATTCATTAATGAATGATTTATCACAATGATAATGTTTATTTTTCAGTATGAAAATATGATATATACCCACCATATGATTTTTACCTCTTAATATATAATAAGCGGTAAATATGAAGTTCTGCTCCACTTCATTTATACAACCATGAGAAACCAATATGGATATATATTTTCAGAATATTCATGAGAATTTGAACAATGAACTATGTGTTATTGTATGTTTATATCATTTTAGCCATTTACTCTGATGAAGAGACCAGCAGAGTCTTGAAACTTTTTTTATATGTAATTTTAAAAGAATGGGAAGAAAATAAAAGAAGTTCATGAAGGTGGTTCCATGTCATCTCAGTGAAGACAAAACAGCAATCGTGAAAACAGCCATGGCTTCATCATGATCAAAAAGATGGCAACAGCTGAATGTGTGGGCGGCTATGCCAATGCACCCCCTGCCACTGCAGGGAGCTTTGGCCCCCGCTACCCCCTTTCTAAATATACTAACTCCAAGGTTGTAGCACTTTGGGGAAGGGGGAATATGATCATCACTGTCTTTCCCATCACAATGAAGTCATGGCTGTTTTCACGGTCACCATTTTTGTGTAGCCCACATCATGGGCTACCCATGAAGGCACTTAATGGTCCATATTTTTGGATTTATTCTAATTAAAGAGTTTTGAGGCACTGGATCACCATTCAAAAGGATATTTAAAAGGACCTTTGGGTGTCATAGTCTTTTGTTTGTACTATCATATTGCAAATTTCCTGAAAGAGTTGAAGGACTTGACACTGCAAAACCATGTTTGAAACTGAGTGGATAAAAATTTCTGGGACATTTTGACCCATTGAAAGGACTTTTTCTACTTTATCATTTGAGTCTATCCTGATTTCAGATAAGCTGTATTAGCTAAGGTCATTTCACTTCTCATAGAATCTTCACAAATAGATCATTAAGTCTACCTATTTAGAACTAGATAAAATGACACATCAAGATCTAATTTGTTATTCTTTAAAGATAGTGATGAAGAGAGAATTACCAATTTAGTTAAAAGTAAAAGAAACTTACATACTCCAACAGCACCCAAAACAGAATTAGGCCTTTAGAATCTTTGAAGCAAAAGGATATCAGATCAGATTTGCCTGCTTTAATTTTGACATAATATGTAAAACAAAGATGCATGCCACATTGTCTTACAGTTTTGGTGGAATCAGATTTGAGTTTCAGTGTGGAAAGCTTCATGGAGAGGTGGAATGAAATATGATCAAAATTCTCAATTGATTTTATGCTACTCTTAAATGAAACTTTTGTAACAGACCAAAGCAAAGTACAACAAGAGGTAGCAGAATTAGAACCAAATTTAAAAAGTAGATTGGATTAAAATGAAGTTAAGAATTTGGTTGCTGGCTGGCCCAGTGGCACAGAGGGTGGAGGCACTGGATGCCTTACCTCACACCACACCAGTGACCCGGGATTGGGAACAACCTTGGGTTATCAGGGAGCCAGCACTGGGGAGGGAGGAGGGAGCGGATTGAGCAGTGGAAGGCAGCTCTCCCCTACCAGAGTGGTTGTCCGCCCTTCCTGTAGTTTCACTCCCATTGAGTGGAGGTCAGATGAGATGTGTAGGCAGAAGGGGATGGTGGCAATTGCCAGGGGTGGGGTGGAAGGGGTTGAGCCAGTACCCTGTGTGCATGTACCCCTCCATGCACATGCACATGCACACGTGTGTCTGCCGGGGTGCTGGGTCAGGGTGAAAAATGTGGAAAAATACACATAAAAATCTAAATAAAAAAAGAAAAAAGAATTTGGTTCCTGTCATTGAAAAGGATCAGGCCACTTTTGATGAGAATCTCAGGCAACTGAAACTGAAAAAATTCAAACAAGATGTAATCGACTACAAAGAAGAGAGAGCTTACACTTTTGAAAAGAAATTTTAAAAATAAACAAGTATATGATAGTCTACATAAATACATAGATACATAGACAGTGTCAGCAGTTAAGGGCATATGGCCCACCTAGTCTGCCCATTTGAGTTTGTAACTTCAGTTTATGTTTTCCTAGAACTCTGTTGCCCCTTACCCATAGATACATAGACAGTGAGTCTATATTATACTGACAGTAATAGTAACCAGGAAAGACAGACAACAAGGTTTAGACCTTATAATGTGAGAGGAAGAGGAGGTAGACAATGGTTTAGATCACAAAGGCATGGCTACTATCAATCTTACATAAGATATAAAAGGGATTTTCACACGGCCAGTCCAGACATGGGAGGGAGAGGAGATAGGCAAGGGGAAAGGGAGACATAGGCAGAAAGTCACAGACGGGCAGAAAATATGATACAAGCAGGAACATCAACACAAAAAACAAGTCCAGTACCGGCAGTGTATAAATGAACAGATCCATGCCTCGAGCCTCCGGGACCTCCCTGTATAATCCAACATATAAACTGATTAGTCTCTTATGTCCTTCAATTCTCCATTCCTCCCTCCCCCCCTTTTCCCCTGTACCCTTGTACCTGCTAAGGGAAAGAAGAAAACATTGTTAGTGTGGTAATTTCCGTATGTACTTCTTATAACAATCTGATGTCCACCTACCCTTGTCCTTGATCTCTCCAGGCCTGCTGCCCTGCACTAGCATGGTAGAGGCTGCTCCAATCCTAAAAGAGTGGGAGGAGTATCCCTTCCCTGATTCTCCAAGGCACCTGAGGTCTTTGTGCAGCACTGCTGTCAGCTGGTATCCCGACACTGGCCTGCCATCCCCATGTATGAACAGCGCCATGCCGCTGACCCTTGGGTGTTGTGCCACGTACGCATGCAGAGCACCTATCGGGCAAATGCTTGTATTGGGATGCTTCCTTAACCACACCCTACTGCCTTGCCCCTGTTGATCTGTCTTTGATCTCCTCAGTAAAATGGCAATTGCCTCCCCAGTCCACTCCAAATCCTCCCATTGCAGCCCCTCCTCCCTCTCTCTTTTTGGCGTGCCAGATGACTTAGCTCACCCCGAATGTTCCACCATACATGGTGGCGTACAGGGCTTTGAACAACACTGCTTCACCCCCCGAGCTGCAGACCCAGGGTAATATTCCCATCAAGTGCCCCATCAAAGTCTCTGATATTGGCTTTCTGCCATCCTGCCTCTTCTCCTGCCCTCACATCCATCCCTGCATCATTCTGCATATCAGGATGCTTTTTGTTGGGTCCTCCCAGCCCCTCAAGGTAAAATCTGTCCTGTTGCCACCAGGTGCACCTCCATGGTCGCATGCACCATGTCCCGCTGCCATCCTACCACTATGAATCGGGCTACCTGCTCTCTCATCACTGCCCCACTTACCTGCCCGCCATATTGTTCCTGGAATATTTGAAACACCCTCCAAATGGGGGCTCAGGAGCTGTGGAACAGTGCTGCAGCTCTCCCAATCCAATCGTCCATACATACATTGGGATGGTGGCCCCCTGATATCTGCTCTGGGTGCCATGGTTCAGAATTTGTCCATCTGCAATCAGGAGAGGCAATCAACAATCACATTGTCCACACCATCAGTATGCTTGGCCATGAACAACATGTTCAGGGTCAGGCCCAAACATACCATCCTGCTTACGACCCTCATGACCCTATCCGTCTTTGTTTTCTTTTTATTCAGCACCTCCACCACTGCTTTGTTATCACTCCAGAAAGTTATCTTCTAGTTCCTCAATTTCCTTCCCCACACCAGCATCACTATCCATATGGGGAAGTTCCAGAAAAGTGATGTCTTTCATCACACCTTCCCTTACCCACTCATTTGGCCACGCTGCTGCAAACCATTTCATTTCCCTTGAAAATAGCCCCCCATGCCTAATCCACCCGCCACATCTGTGTACAGCTGGAGATCGGTATTGTATAATCATTCATCCTGCCAAAATGTTTGCCCATTGTACTTCTGCAGGAAATGTTCCCATATCACTATATCAGCCCTGGTCCCCTTGTTAAGATCTACCCAATGGTGAGGCTGTGATGCACCCTGTGTTACCCATGCCAGCCACCATGTAAACGTGCATCCTGGAACAATGGCCCTGCATGTGAAATTCAGGTGTTCCAAAAGCTGTTGCGCCTGCTGTAGCTGAACCGTCCTGCAGCCCCCCATCTTCCCCAACAATTCCAGTAATTTCTCCACCACCCTCCTTGGTAACCGGTACAGTTCCTGTGTCATGTCCAACTCCAACCCTAGGAACTCTATCGTTCAACTAGGACCTTCCATTTTGTCCTGTGCTAGGGGGACCCCTAAGTTCTGGCACAGTGCTTTGAAGTCATGCAGCATGGCCTCAGTCTCTTTTTCCCTTTCCCCTTATAAACAGAAAATCATCCAGGTAGTGCACCACTGTCTGGTACCCGTACCATGTCTGGAATGCAGACTGCACCCATGTACTGAACATTTCAAATGTGGTGCATGCTATGGAACATCCCATTGGCATGGTCTTGTTGAAATAATACTGCACCGCTACCTGAAACCCCAGCAGATCCCAGTCTTCTGGCCTAACAGGCAGTAAACAGAAAGCGGACTCTATGTCCGTTTTTGACAGCTAGGCATTCTTCTTAGTCCTGATAAGTCGCACCACATCCTCCAAAGTGGCTTATGTGACCCTACTGCTCTCTACACCTATTGCATCATTGACTGACTTCCCTTTGGGGTATGATAGGTGATGTATTACCCAGTACTTCCCGGCCTGCTTCTTGGGCATTAGGCCCAGGAGGGAAATCCTTAGGTTTGGCAAAGGCGGGGAGGTGAATGGCCCATCCACTCTCCCCGCTGCCACCTCTTTTTGGATTTTCTGTGCCAATGCAGCCTCCTTACCCCTGGTGGATTTGAGGTTTCTTGCCACCGTTGCCTCCCGGTGTCTCTGAAACTATAAACTAAATCCTGAGCTGAAACCTGCCAATAATTTCCTAGCTGCTTCCCTATCCAGGTGAACCCCCAGCCATCTTTCCATTGCCTCCAATCTTATGGGCATCTGTGCCAGCTGGAAAACCCTTCACTCTGGGCCCCCAATTGTCCTGGTGTCGGGTTTGATAGTTGTGACCCCTCCCACTGCCCTCCCCCTGTTGCCCCTCCCCCATTGCTGACCCCTAAAGGAACCAGGATTGCCCTGAAAGGGCTGCTGATAAGAGCTCTCCTGATTACCGGTCCCTTTTTCCCAATTGTACCTGCACTTGGACACTGGGTGATGTCCACTGCACTTAGAGCAGATGTGCCAAAATCGGCAGTTGGGCCAGGAGCAAAATGCTCTGTTGTATCCCCAGTGTGCCTTTGTCCCTGCCGCTCCTCGCTTGTCACCCTCTATCTCCTTCTCTATCGGCCCAGTGTATATTTCCAGCCACAGGTCTATCTGCCTGGCATCCCACTTTACATCCCTGAAATGTGCCATTCTCTTCCTAAATTTCTCATCATACCTCAACCAGCTGTGGCCCCCTTCTAATATGCATTTTTAATAATGAGTGAATAAGTGAGGAGTGGGGTGGCTAATTCCGGCCTCTTTTTGATGACTATGGCCGTAAAGTATGTGAACCCCGTGGACCAATTGTCCCACGTTTTACCTTTCCCCACTTTATCTTCTTCCACTTTTCCTAATAAAACAACTGCCACCACCATATCTTTCTTCTCAAAGATATCCTTTTCTTCATTCTTATCCCTGGCATCAACATTCGCAAGGGCAAATTTGTCCACGTACTCCCTTTTCCAAATTTTTTCTTTCACTGCTGTGGGGACATGATCCACCCGCTGTATGCCTGGGGCCCCATCTCCTGCCCCATCATGGGGGTAATGGTCAGCATTCCTGTCCCCATGACCACCCCGACCCCTTAATCTCACCTAAAGCTTTTTCCAATTGCTCCATCCCATTCTCCCCCCTATTCCTTAGCATTTGCTCTACATATTCTTTCACACTGCTTTCCATTGTCACCACCTGTTTACCTGTTGTGCCTGGCAAGTCAGTCCCCAGCTGGGGCACTCCCAATGGGCCAGGTGTGAGTGTCACCACCTGTGTTGGCTGCTCCGGCTCTGGCATGGGCAGCGGTGCCACTGGCGTGGGGGGTTCTGGCACTGGTGCTGGTACTGGTTGTGGGTCAGGCTTGGGAGTCGGATCACAGGGAGGCTGACCCACGGGGCTGTATGCCGGTGTCTCTTTCCTCAGTCCTGGCACCTCCTGCCTTCTGGGCACCCTCTTACTCCTCTTCTGTTCCTTCCCTTGCCCCCCCTTCCGCTTAGGGACTATCTTCCCCTTGTCGGGCTCCACCACCTCCAGCAGCTGGTTTGCCTTCTCTACTAGGTCCATCACTGAGCGGTAGCATTCCTCCTTGTTGGGTTTGACTCTCTTTGGTGCCATCCTGTCACCTGTGGGGTACCTGATGAAAACAACAACATTGTTATTTTTTTTTTTTTGCCTAGACCAGAGGCCTTCCCTTCTCCTGCTTGGGCCCTGGGCCTCGTTGGACTAGCTGACCCCTCCTTTATTATTGATCCCCCAACAAAACAATAAAAAAAAAACTTTTTGTTTTATTTTATGCCCCGAAACATCACTCCACCAAGTAAACACCCCAGCCCCTTTTGCTCCACGCGACCCTTCTGTTAGGGCTTCCATCTCCCTGTGCTTGGACCTCGGGCTGTCTGTGCCTGCAAACTGAGAGGGGGGAGGGGGTTCTTCTATCCCACATGCTCCCTTTACCCTGTCCTGCATTCCTCCTCACCTTCTTCCATGGGGGGTGGGGGGAGGCCCTGAATGTTAACCACTGCAACAACCGAACCCCGTTTGTGTTTGTAAAAGTCACCTCTTGTCTGCTCATTGTGCCGATCCCTGGCCTCTCCCCACGTGGCAATGGTGTCCAACGCCATCCCACATGGTAGGCCCAGCTTCTTGGTGTTTCTGTCTAGCCGCTCGCTCCTCCACTTAAACTGCCCCTTTCTTGCACCAATCCTTCTTCCCTGGTGCAAAGGTCCCATATTTAGTTAAAATTCTCCTCCCTTTCCCTTGTTCCTCCAGGCATGCTCCTCCTATTGTCCCCCAGAGCTCTGTACCATGTGGCGATGACGTCAGATGCCATCCCATGCGGTAGGCCCCGTCTCTGTATCCCTTAGTTGCCTGTATCTGTCTTGCTCCCCCAGACCTCACCACTTGCCTCTCAAAATTTGCTTTGTCACTAGAAATCAGGTTCCTTTAACTTCCCTCCCCTCACACCTTTGTTTCCCTTTGCCTGTTCTTTTATTCCTATCCCCGAGCCCTGTACCGTGTGACGATGATGTCAGATGCCATCCCACATGGTAGGCCTGACTTTTCAAGCATGGTCAGCTTTACTGATGAATTTTTGCAAGGTTTTGTGAGGAATTGTCACACTTAGCTTTGCTTTTATACACAAAACAACTGGCTATGAGCTTCTTCCCAATGCTGTGTGCCCTCCAGAAGACTCGCCTCACTGCAAGCATGCTTCTGCCTTCTTCAACCCCTGCTTCTCTACCACCCTTCCATCCATCCATCCCAAATACCTTGAGCTCTCAGCTCACTAGTCTTGTCCTGCCCCCTCTTCTAAGCGGCTCCCCCTTTGTCTGCCCATACAAGCTTTCAGCGCCCTTCTCACCATGCTCTATAGCCAAAATGCCGATTTCTGGGCCTTCCTCACCCCACACTGCTCTGTTAGTGTACCTAGCTGGCTGTAGCCTCCGCACCCTATTGTTGTCATCCACCTGTCTCCTTCCCCAGCAGCCTTTTATTTGGCAATGCCTTTCTTGCACTTTTCATCTCAAAACCCGGCAATGCTGCCTGCTCAGCAAAAAATTTTCTTCTACAGGCCACCTACGCTCTCCCCAATGGCCTGGGTGGACACACATCCCTGGTTGTGGCTTGCTGACTTGTACAAACAGCCGCCTGCTGACCCTGCCTAGCATATCCTAGGCTGTTCTATTTTACAGTGATTAAATCTCTGACCTTACCTTGTTTCCAGCAAATCACCCGTTCACTCACTTATGAGGAGGCCTCCAAATCCATTCATCGTCTTCTGAATTAAATTCCTTTTTTTTTTTAATGTAGTATCATTTCTACTGGTACTTTTATGCCCTTTTAACTCAGAATACCCTTACTCCCCTATGCCAATGGATCAATAATTATTTGCCAAACTGATGTGCTTCCAAGATTAGAGTTTAAAATTCTTGGAGCAACTTTGTGAGCTTCCATCTGCTGTGCAACCCTTTATGAGAGGCCCCCCTTTGTGCCTCCCCTGGCTCCCTGGTCCACTCTCTTGATGCTACCTCATTGCCCCCACCCCTCCTCTTTCTCTGCCCCCTTAGTGACCTCATCTGGTCCTCCCCCTCTGAGGCCCGATGGCTCTCCTGGGTCCCTCATCCCCCTCACTTCCTGAGCTTTCCACACTTATTTGTTGAAGCATTGGGACAATGGGGTCTACTCTTTAAAGGGGACAAACAACTTTATATAGAAAAGAAATTGACAGAACTACATTATTACATTTGAAGAGCTACCATCCACCCACTTTAATCAATAGCATCCCATTTAGTCAATTACTGAGATACAAAAGACATAGTGGTAGTGAGGAAATGTTTAAAAAATTAGTGAGAAACATCTTAATAAATTCAGGGAAAGAGGCTACAAGGAAAAAAACTCTTAAAGAAGCTGAACAAAAGGTTACATTATTAGATAGGGGAAATATTTAAAGGATACTGTCAAACAGATTCTGGCTACAACATTTCTATGATCACTACTTATTCTAATTAGTGTTTTAGAATTAAGTGGCTCATTAATAAACATTGAGGGATATTACAAAGCACAGATTTGGAAAGAATTTATTTCCAAGTCAGACAGTAGATTACAACTTGCAAAACATAGAACATTAAACAGATATTGGTAAAAACAACATTAGAAGACATCTGCTACTTCTACAACATGGTTAAGTGAAAAACCTAGGTGTTCCTTCAGTTGTGGTCATTGTATTCATTGCTCTAATGTTATTAAATTAAAAGAGAAATGAGAGATCCAAATCAATCATTTTTAACGTGATTCAGACCATGTAATTTAAGGCATAAAATGCCCTTGTGGATTAATGTACATAGGGAAAACAACCCAAACAATAAAGTTAAGAATTAGTGAACATAAAAGTGCAATAAGACAGGAAAATCTAGCTAGACATTTCTTGAGAGAAAAAAATCAAATTTCAACTCTAAGATTTTTTGCTTTTGAAAAGGTTAATAAACCGTCTGGGGGAGGTGACTGGGACAATTACTTAACAAGCATTTGTCAATGCAGAATTTTGGCTTGCTGGCATTGGCACTGGTAGTGCAGGAGTTAGAGAGATGCATAATAGGAATGGCAGTGAAGTATTGAACTAACCCCAACCCCCCCCCAGAGAGACTGAAAGGCGTCGGAGATGTGCCTTTGGGTCATCGGCCATAACACTTAAGCCATTCCACTTCACCCCACTCTGCAGACAGCAACAGGTGTTGCGGTGTGCCTTGGGGTCTTCAGCCCTTATGTTCACCCCATTCCATAAGGAAATAAGCTGAATTGGGTGCAGTACAGGAGAATGGGGTGAACGTTAGGGAAAAAGACCCCAAGGTACACCTCGATGCCTGTTAATGGCTACAGGGTGGGGATGGAATTCCGTGAGCACTATGGCTGATGAACCCAAGCCACACATCCTGATGCATGTTAGTCTCTACAGAGTGGGGGTGTTACATTCGGAAACCTTAATACCCCTGGTGTTTGTTGGTATTTTCACTCCAGATTTTTAACATGTGCTTTTTGGGATCCCACCTCATAAACAATGGCACTATCATTTCATTACTCAATCCTGAAAAGTGATTTCACACAGCAACTGCACCATTCAGTGCAACAGGTGAGAAAAGACATTTTGGGCAGGATGTGAAAAATGACATCTGTACTATTCATGAGGAAGTGTGAAAAAATGGCAATGTTGAAAATCTGGAATGAAAATATGAAAAAGATGTCAAAGTTATTAGCATGGACAGAAATTGCTTATCACATGCTTGTATCGCAGTCATGTTTTGGAATTATTTCAGCATATTTTCAACATGGGCATTTTGGGACCTCCCCTCATGAACAGTGGCATTGTGATTTTGTTAATCTGTCCCAAAAGTTGATTTCCCACAGAGACTGAGCCATTCTGTGCAACAGGTGTGAAAACACATTTCGGGCAGGATGTGAACAATGACAGCTGTACTGTTCATAAGGAGGTGTGAAAAAATGGCAATGATGAACATCTAGAGTGAAAATATTAAAAACTGACAAAGTTACAAGCGTGCGTAGAAACTGCACAATGCATGTTCATAATGCAGTCATTTTTTGGAATCTTTTTAACAAATTTGCAACATGAGCTTTTTGGGACCCCATCTCATGAACAGTGGCACTGTTATTTTGTTAATTGGTCCCAAAAGGTGATTCCACGCAGTGACCGCAAAATCACCTTTCAGGACTGAGTAATGAAATGGCAGTGACATGTTCATGAGGTGGGGTCCTAAGCACCCCATGCTGAAAATTTGGGGCCACAGTTCCACAAAATGGCTAAGCTATCAACATAAGTTGAAACTCCCATTGACAGCCATTATATACACTTACCTTTGATTCTTCAGTTTGCTGGTCGGCTTTGAAGAGTGCAGACATGTCCAGCTTCATGGAAGATTGCTGCTTTCAACTTCCGAAGGTAAGTATAGGGTAATGGGGGTGCTGGGAGGTGGGTGCTCAGTGGAGGGTGGGGATGGGGAAGGCAGTGGGGTGAATATGAGGGACCATTTTCTTTTTTGCAGATTAAAACAAAGGCTGGGGGTCAGTATTCTTAATTTGCAGGTAAAAAAAAACCACTTTTGGGCACACTGGGGTGGGCTCCCAGTGTGCCATATGAGTTTGGGGGGGACATGATGCCAATGGGGATTGGGCACCCTGTCAGCAAAGAATGTGAGCTTGGGAGGAGAAGAAACATAATGCTGATGGGGATTTGGCACCCCTTGGCAAAGACAGTGAGCTTGGGGGGGCAGGGGGCATCCAACACCTGGAGTGGACATCCCTGTATTGGAAAAATAAATATATAAAAAAATTATCTGGACACACTGGGGTGGGCTCCCAGTGTGCCACAATGGGGGGGGGATACATGCTGACTCGGGGATTGGGCATCCCGATGTCAGCTTTCCAAGGAGTGTGTGGCGAGGTGATAGGAGCCACCAATGTGCAAAGGCACACAGGGGCTGATTTATTTATTGAAATGTTTCACCAGGAAAGGCACAGTGAACAAACAAGTTGCTCTCATAGAGCAAGGCCTGGGGAGAGCGTGCTCAGCACATGGCAGGAGCCGATGAGGTTACGAGGGGGGGAGATGCCGCTGCAATGATAAAACTGTCCATGATTGCAGCGGCAGATTCATTTTCACTCCTTGGCTCTTTCTGAAGCTGATGTCATCCCCAGCATGCTCACTGATTGGCGGCTGAGGGACACACCCACTAAAGCATCCCTTCCATTCGCCACAACACTGACACACCTCTAAAATGTGCTACTTCCACAAGATGTTGCTTGTGCATGTGCACAAGCCAACATAAAAAGGAGGGGTGGTGGATAGATAGGTGAAATATCACTTCTGACAGACATGGGCTAAATGAAGAGATCCACTGAATTTTTTTCTTGTAGAAAGAATTTTTGATTAACCCAGCAATCAGGTTTTCTATGATAAGAAATATAACAGTAGAAGATAAGCTAATCTGGAACTATAATCTGATTCTCTGCTTGGAAACCCCCACACAGTCCATTGAGCAAATGTCCCACCCCCGAAATCCACTTCTAGGATACTGTAAGAACAATGGCCCTGATTCTAGAAGCTTGATGCAAGTCACTGCCAAAGGTGACTTGCACCAAATGCCATTGAGACATGGACCCTGCGCCCTATTCTAGAAGCAGCAGGGTCCACCAAATAGCTGGAGTCAGCAACTTACGACATGCAGAAAGGTATGCCAACCTATGGGCATACCTGAGGGGCATGTCACAAGTCACAGCCCCCCCAGCAAGTGTAAGTGATCCCTCAAAGCCGCACAGGGCAGCTGTGTCCCCCCAGCCAGTCCCCGCCATGAAGTAAATACCGCAAATGGTAAATTATAAAATAACCCCGAGATGCCTGGCAGTCTAGTGGCCCCCCCACCCAGCAGTGCCAGTCCACCCATATCCCCCCAAACCATCCCCAGCTGGTGACTGGCACAGCCCACCTCTCACCTCCATGTCCAGCCACTGACTGAGCACCACATGAGTGCTTACTATACAGACGCACTCAGAAATGAATGAATGGGGGTGTGAGATGGCCAGCTGGGCATATCTGCTATGGGGGATTGGAGCCTTGGAGGGTTGTGGACTGCCCTGTGGGGCACTGATGGGAGTGTTCTGGGCATGGGGGAATCCTGGAGTGGGTACAGTGGGTCACCAGAACCCCCGGAGGACGTATGTACAGTTACACCAGATAAATGCTGGTGTAACTTACGTTGCTGGTTCTTCTCCTGGGATTCTTGTAGGATCCTGACATTGGGGACTTTGTTGCTGCCCTACTGGAATAGGGCACAACTGCTGCCGTAAACCCTCTAGCACCATGTTGCAGGGGGTTTATGGCGCAACTGCTGGTGTAACTGCTCTTTGGTGCAAGTGACCTGTGACATGTTGCAGTGCACATTGTAGACTCCTGCAAGTTGCAGCTGCTGGCGTAAGTTGCTACTTGCACCATTCTACTTGGCGCCAGTCCTGTTACGCCAGGCATATCTCTTCTAGAATCGGGCCCAATTGGTGTAGCGTTTAAAATTGAAATTTGATTGACAGGATGTAGGTGATGATTTCTTTGGTCCCATTTAAAATTTTGAGATAAACAGTATACTTTACTGCAGCCTCAGAATCCCAGAGCAGCTTCAGCTGCAATAAGCTGCTATAAGCAAGTTTTAAGGGAACTTTCCAATTATGTCCCAGGCAGTCAACCACATCATACCTTTGGGTGTTGATGCAGTGACACTGGTTTCAGCAAGCATCATAGGTTGCCTGGTGATGGTGAACAGCCAGATATATAAATAGCTTGAGTAGTAGGCAGAATCCCCTTTGAAACTTGGTGAAAAGCCCATGCAGCAAGATACCAAATGTAGCCATCTCTATGAGATAAAAACCTCTGGTGGAAACTTTTTTGGTTGTGACTTACTCACATGAGTTAAAATTGATTAGAATGCTTTTTTTGTTTTTGAAGGGGTGATGTCCCCTCATTACTGTTACATAGAAGCCTGAGAGTAGCACACTAAAAGTTAGCATCCAGTCGAAGTGAGAACTGTAGCTGATCAGTTAGTTAAGGTTTATACAAGTTTGCATTGTGATAAGGATTCTTATTGATCGCAAAATATTTTTTTTTGCAGACTAGAAAATTAGCAGTTTTGAACTACCTAGAAGGAAATAAAGTGAGACATGTTAAGAACAATTTTGTAGGTAAATTAAAATATTTTTTAAAGGCACACTGTAATTTATAATGTGAGCTAATCGAATACGATTATGAGCATGCTTTTATTAATATGATGGAGCTCAAGAAAGTTACTGAGTACAAGCATCTCCTATATAGACAATGACTGCAAGGAAATAATTTACTAATGAATGAACAGGTATTTTGGGTGAAATTAATATTTATTGTTTTCATATTTTGGATAATTACAGGAATTCATTAATAAACAATTCATCACTCAAAATGATAATGTTTATTTTTCAGTATGAGATTATGAGATATTGATACCCTATGATTTTTGCCTCATAATATATAAGAGGAGATAAATATGACATTTTGGTCCACTTCATTTAAACAGTTATGAGAAACAAATACAGACAAATATTTTTTTAATATTCGTGAGAATTTCAACAATGAACTATGTTTTATATTTATATCATTTTAGTCATTACCTTGATGAAGAGACTAGCAGAGTCTTGAAACATTGCTGTTTATGTGTAATTTGAAAAGAATGGCAAGAAAGTAAAAGAAGTTCATGAAGGCCTTTAATGGTCCAGCATTTTGGATTTATTCTCATTAAAGATTTTCAGGACACTGAACCATCATTCAAACGGATATATAAAAGGACCTTTGGATTTCATAGTCTGCTGTTTGTCCTGCTAGAGTTTCCAACCCTACCCCCCCCCACCTCCCAAGCAGAAAAAGGAAAAAAACATTAGGGTTTTGGGTCTCTGGAGTCTTGGTGAATCAGCGGTGGTGTCTTCTTTTCTTCCTTCCTCCCCCTTCCCCCTGCTCTTAGCCTCCTGTCCAAAGCACACGGTACAGCGCCAAGCCAGTGCCTCATACTGATACAATCTATAAAGGTAGAGATGTATGCCTCACCACATGTTGCCAGTACAGTGTGTTGTAGCCTGTAGGCCCTGCATGAAAAAAAGAGATCTTATCTGCCCATGTTTACTCAGGGAATGTGGTGGGCATTAGTGTTGACAACCCCAAGGATGACCCCACCACTGATTCACCAAGACTCTGTAATCCCCAAACCCTACTGTTTTTTCCTTTTGCTGCTTGTGGGTGGGGGGTTAGGGTTGGAAACCCTAACACCATGTTTTCTTACTTTTGTGGCATTAACTTGAACCTAACTGGTACATTAACACAGTTTTTTGTAAAGAATATATATATATATTAGACTACATGTTGATGCAGCGCCTTGTTTTTATATATATATATATATATATATATATATGAATGATATGCAGCCCACAATGGAATGTTAATATTTTTGTTTCAGTGCTGTATCACCTGATGACATCACAAGTGGCAAAGCCATGAGTGGTTTATTTATTTATTTAAAAATTTGGTAACCATGAAAGACATGCTGCAGCAAGGCCCTTTTCCAGGTGTGGCCTGGAGGGAGGGAGGAAGGGAGTACAGAGATGAAGAGCAATTACAAACATCTAGAGTGCATAAATGCAAAATAGTTTGGTAGTCAAGGCAAGGTGAAAATAAATGGGAAGCCCGCACTTGACCTAGCAACAGCATGGTACCTAGCTATGAAAAATAGATCAGTACAAGAGTTGATTAAATAGCTGCAATAAACAAAACATTCATGAGTTTGTAATATTATGCATCTCACAGAACAAATAGCAGGCTGGGGACTGAAAACGTACGAGGCTTAGTTAGAGGAGACATAGGCAGGAAAGGAGGGAGGGACAAGGAGGCTGGGAGA
Source organism: Neoceratodus forsteri (assembly GCA_016271365.2). Taxonomy (NCBI): domain Eukaryota; kingdom Metazoa; phylum Chordata; order Ceratodontiformes; family Ceratodontidae; genus Neoceratodus; species Neoceratodus forsteri. Next base: position 454,618,988 of record CM057453.1, on the reverse strand, counting down.
GGTGAGTCAGGAGGTTCAAGGGGGGAGTGGCAAGCACAGCAGGGAATAGGAGTATGCCTAGCTGGTGTCTAAAGGCATGGGAGAGGGGGTGAGCCAGAGGGAAGAGGGCAGTAGGTTCCAGAGGGAGGGGAGATATTAGAAGGAAGCTTGTCAAGCACATAAGTGTGAATGGGGAATGGTAAATGTTTGAAAATCCCTGGAGTGCAGAGAGGAGAGGGCAGAGGAGAGGAGTGAAAAGAGGTAGGATGGAAAAGAGTCAAACAAGTATTTAGCAATGAAGGAGGTACAGTGTGATTGACAATGTAGAGGTAGAGGGTGGATGGAAAGGGAAGCAGAGAGAGAGAGAGAGAGAGAGCAGTGATCAGTGCAGAGTGGAAAGTTAGTGGTGAAGTGACAGAAAGCATTGCAGAGGGTGTCCAATCTGGCAAGGGAAGAGCAGGGAATGGTGCCATCTACCACATCCACATAGCCAAAAACCAGGAGTGATGTCTGTATAAAGCGGCATTACAACTAAAATGTCAGCAATATTTACATAGAAACAGCAACACAGCCAATGACAGCGGAAAAAGATCAGTGGTCCATCCAGTCTGCCTGAGTTCTCCATTTAGCCTTGGCAACTGCTGTCCCTCCAGCGTCCTAGCCCTATGCATCCACCCCCCCATTCTCATTGGATTGTTTGCCACCCTGAGCCCCACTGTACCTTTCATTCTGTCCCAACTGTACTTAAGACCACCAATAATTTTAGCACCCACCACTTCACCTGGAACACTGTTCCACAAATCCAACACCCTTTTTTTAAAATAATACTTCCTCATATCCCTTGTGAACTTCCCTTCTGTCAGTTTCCACTCATATCCATGTGACTGCGTACTAGAATTCAAGCTAAATAGTTCCTCATAGTTCACCTTGTTCATTTCCTTTAGGAACTTGAAGGTGTATCATCTCTCCACTCTCCCTTCTGGTCTCCAGCAAGTACATGTTCAGTGCCTTGAGGAGCTCCTCATAGAACCAACTGTGCTGGCCCTGAATCATTTCACCTTGCACTGCATTGTCTCCTGCCTATCCCTATCCTTCCTGAGATAAGGGCTCCAGAACTGTACAGTACTCCAGGTGTGGCCTCACCAAGGATCCATATGGGGAAGTATTACTTCTTCTCTTCTGCTATTAATACCCCTACCAATACATACCAGCATGCTACTCACTTTGTTATATGCCTTATTGCACTGACTCAATTGTTTGAGGGAGTCACTGGTGATAACTCCAAGGTCCTATTCCTCAGTCATAGTGTTAAATCTCACCCAAACCATTCAGTACTCTGTCCTAGGGTTCTTAACCTCTAGGTGCATTACCTTGCACTTTTTTGCATTTAATTTTAACTACCAAACCATAGAACATCCCTCTAGCTTTTGTAAGTCATTGTATTTCTCGGATTTCTTCATTGCTATCCACCCTACTGCAGAGCTTAGTGTCATCTGCAAAGAGACACAACCTGCACCAGATTCCCTCACCGATGTCGCTGATAAACATATGGAAGAGGACCAGATGCAGGACAGATCCCTGTGGTACCCCACTCATTATCTCCCTTTCTTCTGATTTGACCCTGCTGACCACAACCCTCTGCTGCCTTCCCTTTGCCAATCACCTACCAAGTTTACTATGACCTTAGCTGCACCCAGGTCCTCCATCTTCTTCTTCAGCAAGTGTCTGTGAGGCACTGAGTCAAGAGCCTTGTTAAAGTCGAAGTAGAGCAAATCCACAGTGTGTTCCCTATCCAATTCCCTCACCCAGTCAACGAGAACTATCAGGTTAGCCTGACAGGACCTTCCGTCCATGAATCAATGGCAATTATTACCCTGGAGACCATTGCTCTCCAAGTAGTCTACAAGGTTCCCTTTGAACAGTGACTCCATCAGCTTCACTAAACATAGAGGTGAGACTGACAGGCCTGTAGTTCCCCTCTTGTTCCTTGTCCCCCCTTATAGAGTGGAACTGTATCTGCCACCCTCCTGACCTTCAGAACTACTCCTGTCCTTAGTGAGCTGTTAAATAGACCTAACAGAGGTTCAGCCAGTACCACTACCAACTCCTTGAGTAACCTCAGATGCAACCCATCTGGTCCTGGGTCCTTATCTATCTTCAGAGCCGCCAGTTCCTTTTGTACCCCTTTGCTTGTAAATATTGGTTATCTCATCTCCAGGATCCCCTTAGTGGCCACTTTGATGCCACTGTCTGGCAAGGGCCCACCATCCTCCCTAGTGAAAACTGAGCAAAAGTAATCATTAAGGATGGTGGCCTTTTGCCCATCCTCCTCTATCATCTTACCTCCCTCAGCTAGCTTTGTGATTCTAGCTGCTTTCCTTCTTATTACTCTAATATATCGGAAGAACTGTTTTCTCCATTCTCGAACCCCTCTGCAATACACAGCTCTGTGTCTGCTTTTTGCACCCTAACCACCATCTTTGGTTCCCTATATTTCAATATGTATTTTCCCTATTCTTCCTCCCCCGCTTTTCCTCATACTTATAGAAAGTATTTTTCTTGTCCTTTACTACTTTCCTGACTCTTGCAGAGAAGAATAACAATCTCTTAAACTGTTCTTTTTGATTGACATTCATATGCATACAGTAACTTAGATGCCTCAAGAATGACTCCCTTTATTGTCCTGCATCTCTTTTGAACCCCCCTCATGTTGTTTACCCTGACTAACTTTTCTCTGACCAGCTCCCTCAGCCTGTTGAAGTCTTCCCTTCTAAAATGAAGGACTTCACTTTTGATTGGGATTTTAGAGACCCAAGGGCCAGTTTGAATAAAATGGAATCAGGGTCGCTGTTCCCAGCTCTCTGATGCCGGTCTGACAAATATTTTGTCAAGCGACGTTACAGTGACGGATTTATGTTGACCTCAATTGTAGTTGGCATAAATCTGTCCACGAACACTGTGTCTTTTGGGGACTTTGTCCCCTAAATATTCTATGTGGGGTCTCTCGACCCCATACCCCCATACTTAAGATAATCAACTCTGAGTCAGAGTTGATTCAGGAAGGGGGTTCAAGACCCCAAGAAAGCAATGCTGGGGTCCTGTGGGGTGACAGTACAGAGACCCATCGCTGTGTTGCTGTACTGTCATTCGCCGTAGAGATGTTGATGTTTGATCGGCATATGGCTGTTCCTCATTGGCTCCCCTATTCTCACAGCTCCTACCATCTCCATGTTGATGAGCACCTCATCAAGGACTGCAGCCTGCCTGGTGGATTCCTTAACTGGCTGTACCAGTAGACAGTCCTAGAAGGTGTCCAGCAAGGCCTGATATCGGGTGCTCCTGGCTACTGGAGCATCCCAATCAATGTCTGGCAGGTTCAGATCACCCACCACCACTACTTCCCCCTTTGCCACCCTTCTTTCAAGTTCTTCCTTGAGCTCCCTATCCCTCTTTTTCCCTTGCTCCAGAGGTCTATAGATCACACAAAGTGCAGTTTCTTGTCTGAGGCTGAGATGAATTACATTCACAGTGACTCTTTCTCCCCATTACTACCCCTGATGCACACATCTTCCACCACTTGGATGCCATCCTTGACAAAAAATATCTGCTCCTCCACAGTGATCTGCTACAATGGGAAGCAGCATATTACAATTATGCCGTGCTTTTTAAAGGGGTTTTGTGGTAAATATGATGATCATCAGGTCAAAGTTAAAGTTCACTTGTAATTTTTCATTTAATTTAACATTTTGGGTAATGTCTTGTACTTATTTTAGATTTTTCCCATAGAGATGAATGACTTAACACTGATTGGTCCATGGATCATGGAAACTTGGTGTATGTGGTTGGACCCATATGGGATAGTTTTCCATTGGCAACACTGTCTATTGTGGGTATACCAGCACTCATTTGCTGATTCACAATTGGAGGAGTCAACATTTGGTGAAGTATAAATTCCTGCAACTGGGCAATGGCTACAGTTGCTGGGTGGAAGGGGGAAATTGTTTAACCAGGAAAGGCACACAAAGTCAACGCTTGTTTCCAAGTGTGACCTGGGAGCACACGGAAGTCAAGTGACTTTCTTAGGATCACACAGTATGTAAGGGGGGGGCAGTAGGATTCAAACTGAAGTCTCCAGGTTTGCAGCTCAGAACCCTAAACCACTGTGCTATACTGCCTCCTAGACCTCATGCAGGCTGGCATACTCTATGTGGGAAAGTTTTTGGGGATGCCATCTGATCTTGGGCCTAGGATTATTCCAAACTCAACTGGAATGTCATGTGAATCAATGCAGAGGATTGATCTTCTTCCCCTGGGGACAAGAATTGTAACACCATGGAATCTTTGGCCAATCCAATTACTCTCATCGCCTCCCAAAAATGTGGAATTCCCTCCCCCCTCAAATTCATCACTCATCCTCCTACTACTCCACCAGCTCTGCCCTCCAAAACTTCCTTGCACCTAGATGTTCCTGCTATGACCCTCCCTAACTCCCCCTCTAAGCCGCTGACAAACCCTACCCCTCTTCAGTACCCATGCAATGCCCCTGCAGCTCCACCTCCCACCCACCTAAAAAACAGCATTCCTTCCCTTCCCTCAATTCCCTCCCTTCAGACCTTCCATTGTTCTCTTACTGTGATTTCTCAATCATCCAAAGTTGTACCAAGGGCCTGTCCCTACCTTATCCTTACACCATTAACCCAACTCTTCCCTCCACTTCTCCACATCCTGAAGGGCTGAGATTCAGCCTCTCTTCTCTCTCACCTTCACCCTGTCTTCTGTTCTTCCAAAGCCTATTCCCCCTCACTGCCTACAACCTACTTCCCTCCTATCATACTTTACCTCTCACTGCCACAACCTGCTCCCTTCCTTTTGTGCTTGACCCCTGCCTTGTGCAGGCAGGGTCCTCAGCATACTGGAGGGGTCAGGCCCCAGCAGACCTTTCTCCTTCTACCTCTTCCTTCACTTCCTCCTTCCACCCCACCGCTTCTCTGCCTGCTGACATACCTACCTGTCACCTTCCCTTCTCCCCCTTACATAGCCCTAGCTATGGCTAACCTCTAATCTCTAAAACTTGCACTTTTGTTATACCTTAGCCAACCTCTTCTGCCTGTGTTTACTCCTCACTAACTTCCCTAGATCAAACTACAACAATTTTATTCAGACGTTTTCTAGCTACACAGTTATGTGTCATTTAGTGTATGCCTAAATGTTATTTTGTATTGTTGAATCTATCTAGTCCAAAAGTGTTGGCATAGTATCTATCAAGTTCAACACTGTTAGCATCCTGCTATTTCATTACTCCTGTACAGTCTGCTCAAGTTATTTGAATGTAATCTACTGTAAATTTATGTTGTGTACCAAATCTCTATAAACTATCCTCATGTTTCCCTACCCCCCCAGGCCGCACCGGGAGATGAGCAACTTGTTGCTCAGCATGCCTTCCTGGTGAAACATTTCAATAAATAAATAAATCTTCAGTGCGTCTTCTGCATCATTGACATTGTAGACCATCAGCAGACCTGTGATTTGCAATTCTGAAGCTTTTTTTGTTTGTAGTTGTTTTTATTTATGATGTGTCCTGGAGTCAAGTCATGGATAACTACAGGTGTCACAAACCAGATTTTATTGCAATGGATATGTCGATTGTAACTGTGGTGTTTTGCTTTTCAGCTTTATTTTTTGTTTGTTTGCTTGGTTGCTGTTATTTTTTATTTATTTGTGGTTCCTTGAGGAAAAACGTCATGGAAAGATGGAACAATTGTTAACTGGATTTTATTGCAACATCAATGTTTTATTCTTTTTACTGTAAAGCTGGAAAAAATGCAGCTTTATGCCAAAGAACAATTAAAACATTGGCTAAATTTAGTAAACTCTTTAAATGCCTAGGGCAAGAAATATACAAAATCTTTTTTTTTTACAGGAAACCTAGAAAAGATGTAACTTTTTGCCAAACAACAGTTGTTAAATTTGAAGTAAACATTCTAAATTCAGAAATGAACAGACATTTTGCGGGCTTCAGTGGGATAGGTTTTGCTCTGTTTTCTTCCATGGGGTCCATACATCTTCTGACAGTGCACCTGCTGAAAGAAAGAGACAGCAAATTATTAAGTTACCGTTTGTGTTTTGTTATAGCATTTTTTTTCCTTCACAGGTCAGCAGTTGCTTATAGTTAGAGGCATACAAGTTTTAAGGTTTAAAGGTTTAAAAAAATCCACAAGAGACAGTAGGATGTTTCAAAGATTTTTATTTACAGTTTCTTTTTTTTTTTTTTGCAGAAAGTACAGACACATAAACAGCTCTATTTTGAAAGTTTACTTATGTAAAGGAAATGTATACTTGCTGTCTTCTATCACATTGACATGCTTTCTTTTCTGAGGGTCAAGTTTACTATGGAGGAAAAACAGAAAATTAATGGGTGTTTACATGCTTACTAGTAACATGATAAAATTTATCTTTTTTTTGAGGCAGTCATCATCTGAAAGAGCCTTATTTGTTGATTATGGACATACAAAGAAGCCAGCAGAAAAGACCATTTGGCCTATCTAGTATGCTTATATTGCAGGGTCATCAGCTTAAATTATTGACCCTCCCCCTTCCCAATCTGCCCTTCCCCTCCATCTGCCTCTCCCTTGACCCCTACTTGCCCCTAACTCTATCCCAGCCTCTCTGGAAGCTGCCCACTCTTTTTGATGAAACCACCTCTTATGGAAGCATGTTTCAACATGTCACCACTCTCTCCATGAAGAAATGCCTCCTAGCCTACCTCCACCTTCCCCCCTCAATCTGAGACTGTGTCCCCTCATCTTTCAGTTTCCACTTAGCCTAAAACAATCCTCCTTATCCACCCTGTTTATTCCCCTCAAATACTTGAAGGTTTCAATCATGTCCTCTCTCTGTCTTCTCTCCTTCAGGGAATACATGCTCAGGGCTTCCAACCTCTCCTCATATGTTCCACACTTCTGGCCCCTGATCATCTTCACTGCCCTCCTTTGGACCTTCAGCAGCAGGATAATGTCCTTTTTAAGGTATGGGCACCAGTATTGTACACTATGCTCCAGATGTGACCTCACTAATGACCTGTATAAGGGAAGTATTACATCCACTCACCTGCTGCTGATCTCTCTGGCAATGCAGCTCAACATTTTATTTGCCTTTCCCATTGCCTTCCTGCACTGCGTGGAATGCTTCAAGTTACTAGTGGTCATCACTCCCAGAGCTTTCTCCTCCTCTGATGCAGATATCTAGATCCCTTCTAGGCTGTACACCTTCCTGAGGTTCTTGGCTCCAATGTGTATAACCGAATTTATTTGCCAGGCTGCCAAATCCTGGACTACCTCTCTAGTTTGTTCAGATCCTCCTTTTGGACCTGTTTGTCTTCTGCTGTGTCCACCCTCCCATAAAGCTCGGTTTCATCTGTGAATAGGCACATTTTGTCCTTAATGCCATCCCCAAGATCATTTATGAAGACATTGAACAGCACCAGTCCTACCACCAAGCCCTGCAGTACCTTACTGGTGACCTCCCTGGTGCTAGATGGTAGCTGGTCAATATTGCACTGCAATAAACATGCCGTAAAAAATGTGAGGTGGAAATAACATCGGGAGAAACAGCTTCCCCATTGACTCTCACCCTCCTAGGGTTACTGATAGTAAATCGCCCTCCCACTGCCCCCCGAGTTCTGCCCTCCCAGAGTGTGTAATAGTAAATTCTCCCCCCATGACTTTCCCCACTCCCGAGTTCCACCACCCCTTTTGCTCTCAAGATTCTGTCTGCATGATTATTTACCACACCTTTTTTCTGGCACTATATTGACCTAGACCCATGTTAGATAACTCACTCCCCACCATCATTCTCTGGGTCCTGCCCTTCAGCCAGTTTTCCACCCATCTGATCAACTTCTTCCCAATCTTGAGATCCACCAACCTCCTGATCAACATCCTGTGAGGTACAGAGCTAAAGGCTTTGCTGATGTCCAGGTAAAGGATGTCCACCACTTGGCCCCTGTCCACTGTTTTAGTGACCCAGTCAAAGAAGTCAGTCAGATTCACTTGACATGACCTCCCTCACATAAACCCATGCTGTTTTGCATCCTAGAGACCATGCACATCTAGATGCCCTATCAAATTTTCCTTAATTATGGTCTCCATGAGTTTGCACATGACTGAAGTCAGACTGACTTGTCTGTAATTCCCTTGGGCATCCTTGGGGCCACTATAATGGAGAGGCACTACATATGCCATTCTCTAGTCCTGCAGCAGCACACCTGAGTTCAGTGAACTAATGAACAGGACAGCCGGTGGATCCATAAGCTCCTCCACCAGCTCTCTCAGCACCCTTGGGTGTATGCTGTCTGGGCCTTGGGATTTGTTCACCTTCAATGCTAGCAGCCCTATTCTCACCATATCCACCTCTGTCACCTCATCCATGCCCCCCCGCTCTTCTTCTTCCCTCTAGTGGCAAGGCCCCGATTTTCTGAGATTCTGCAGCCGAGGAGATTGCCATGGAATTGAATGTAAACTGTGGAAAATCTGTGGTTTACATGCACTGCAGAATATTATTCTGCGGTTAATATTATTCCATGGTTCACATGAACCGTGGAATATTATTCCATGGTTCACATCAACTGTGGAATATTGTTCCGCAGTTTATACTGAAGAGTCAGTATTTATCTGGTCTGTCAGCACAGCAGTACCACTTGCAATGCTGATGACCCAGGTTTGGGAATGAGCCTTGGAAGTTGGAGGGCTGGCTGGGGGAGGAGGATTGAGCATCCTATTGACTGCTGTCCTACTCTGGGGGGAGGGTGGGGAAGTCCCCATTGTTCGGGTAACATCTCGTGGTAGCCTGAGGTATGACAGCTGGGACTGACTATGTTTGGGAGGCATGTCAGACATTCAGCATGCTGCCCCAGTGTCATTTCATGACATGCTCCCCAGGAAGAAAATGGGAAAATGGAGGTTCCATTGCTGCACGATGACATCTGCCCCCATGTTGCAGACCCTGCACCACTGACTGGACTCTCACTCCCATTCTACCATTCAGTCTCTGTTGGGGGGGTTGGCTGGGGTTGTTTGGGAATGAGGTAAGTCCCAGGGTGTGTGGTGGGGCTCAGCGTGTGTAGATCTGGACCGATGGGGGTTGGCGGATGAGGCGATAAAGCATAATAAATAAAAAAAATGAAGAGTCAGTATAAACTGTGAGTAAAATAAATCTGCAGTTTATATTGACTCTAACCAAGGAAAATTATTCCAGGGATCATATAAACTGTGGTTATTCCATGGATCATATAAACCCCAGAATCTATTCCACAGTTTACATTAAATTCCACAGAATGCTTTTTGGAATTCTGTGGAATCTAAAAACAAAAATCTGAAAAGCATTTTGGAACAGCCACTGACTAATAGTTTGTCTGCTAGGACTTTACTTAAAAATCAAAATGGGTAAATCCCTCCCCCCATCCAGTCCAGCCCCATCACCCTGCCTACCCCACACTGAGAACTTCATTGGGTCCCTTTATTTGAAGTAGAAATATTTTTATCAGGTCTCATACCGTGCTGCACTCTTCATCCTTCTAATTTCACTGCTGGGCCTGAAAGGATGAGGATCACTGTGCAGTGTGGTAGCTGCTAAAAATATTACTCATTCAAATTAGGTGACCCTGGGGACTCTCAGGCTGGGGTGGGGGGATGGGGCTGAGATGGATGGGGTGGATGTTTTACTTTCTAATACTAAGAACTCAGGAGTTAATTGACAACATTCTTTGGTTTGTAGGCCCCAGCCCAAAAACTAACATTTTTCCCCTACCTGGGTGCTGGGGGGGGGGAGCTGCTGACTGCTTCTGAAGACCCCAACTGCTGCCACAGAATTTTTGCAGAAATAGGAAACTAATGTCGCAGAAGTTCTGTGGCAACAGGGGGACTTGCAGCAGAATTTAGACCCAAGTTGCTGCAGAAAAATTGGGGCCTTGCCTAGTGGCACCAGTCTGCCTTTGTCCCTGGTGAAAACAGAGCTGAAGTATTTATTCAATACCTCTGCTTTGCCCCCATTGTCTTCCACCCACCTGTCCCCTTTCCTTAGCCTAACAATTCTATCTTTCTTGTCCCTTTTTTCTCACTAATATAGCAAAAAAAGAGCTTCACCCCTTCTTAATTTCTTGTATGCTGCAGTTCCTTCTGAGCCTTAGCACACCAGAATACCTTCCCTACTATGCTAGTCATCTTCAGGAAATTCTCCCTGTCTTCCTCTCTCTTAGTCCGCCTGAATTTCTCAGAGACTGGCATCTTGCCCCTTACTGCCTGGGTAACCTGAGCACTGAACCAGCTGCATGCCTTGGCTTTTTAGTTCATCTGCTTGAGCCTAATGCACTACTATGTGGCAGCTGTTCTTCCCTCCTTGATGGGACCACCTTTGGTCCACCTCTATATCCCTTCCGATGTTTGCTAGTTACCCCTTAGCAACTCGCCCATCTTCCTGACATCTTCTTAGCAACTCGCCTATCTTCCTGAAGTCTGCCTTGCTAAAATCCAGGAGTCTAGTCTTAGTGGGGGCCTTTCCCTGCCCATGTCCAACTGGAACCACACTGTGTGATGGTCGCTACTACCCAGGGGCTCCTCGACTGATATATCTTGGACATGCTCCCTATTCGTCAGCACCAGTTCAAGGATTGCCCCTGCCCTGGTGGGCTCACTGACATTTTGAGTTAGGGACCCACTTTGCAGTGCACCTAGGATCACCTGACTCCTGGTGCATGTCATAACTGATACCCTCCAGCCCACCTTGGGCAGGTTGAAATCTCCCACTATTACCTCCTCTTCCTTCCCTGTAGCAGTCAGTATTTGTGAATTCAATTCCCTGTCTCTTTCCTCCTCCCTGGTTGGGTGGTCTATAAACCACCCTAATCTCAGCTTTCTCCCCCTATTAAACAGTAACTGTATCCACATTGCTTCTGCCCCTCTTCTGATTCCTCCCTTGTACATGCTAAACTGACCCTGATGTAAACCACCACCCCGGCCCTTTTCCTACTGACCTGTCCGTCCTGTATAATTCATACCCAGGGATCTAGAGGTCCCATTCATGGATGGTGTGGCCCAAGTCTCAGTGACTGCTGTGATATTCACTCACCTCTCTGCCAAGGAAGCAAAGATTTCCTGTTTGCCCTGCAAGAAGCAGGTTTACAACAGCTGGTGAATTCCCCCACAAGAGACAAAGCAATACTGGACTTGGTGCTCACAAATAGCACAAAAGTCTCAGATGTGTAAGTAGGGTCAATCTGGGGACCAGTGACCACAGGACAGTCCAGTTAACTGTGAACTAGGTAGAAGATACTAGTTACACTAAAACCAAGGTTCTGAATTTCAGGAGAGCTAACTTTCCTGAAATGAAACATATAGTCTACAGGCCCCCAGACCAGAGGGAAGACATAGACACATTACTGTTAGAAGATATACAAAACATGACAGCTAAAGGGGAGGTTCTGATAATGGGAGACTTCAACATGCCGGATACAGATTGGTCAATACCAGCAGGAACATCTGCCAGAACTAGACTCATAGTGGATTCCCTGCAGGGGGAGGGCCTCAAACAACTGGTACAGCAACCCACAAAAGACAGGACTATCCTAGATCTAGTACTGACTAACAAGGAAGGGATCACAGATCTCCAGGTAGAAGGTCACCTGGGAGCCAGTGACCATCACATGGTATGGTTCAATTTGGCTACTACATCTAAATCATCCCATTCCAAGGCAAAATATGGGACTTCAGAGGAGATGACTTTGATAAGATGGCCAACAGAGTTAAGCTAGCCCTGGCAAAAAGAAACGCAGGTGAGGGGGTACAGGCAAAGTGGGCAAGCATTAAGGAAGCAATGCTTGAAGCAACATCCCATTGTGTTAGACAGAAAAGGAAGTGCAAAAGAAGAAGGAAACCACTTTGGTTCTCAAATACAGTAGCAGAAAAGGTCAGAGCCAAAAGGCTGGCCTTCAGGAAATATAAGGGAACACAGCTGAATGAAGATAGGAGGCATACCAAACTGCCCTAAGGGAAGCAGGTAAGGCAGTAAGGCAGACAAAGTCCCAAACTGAGGAAACACTAGCACGAACAGTAAAGAAGGTGACAAGACTTTCTATAGATACATTAGTGAAAGGAGAAAGTCAGAGGGGTATTGCTAAGCTTAATGGAGAAAAGGGAGCATGTGAGGAGGAGGACCCTGTAAGGCATCTATCCTAAATAGATACTTTTGCTCAGTATTTACTGAAGAGAAGGTAGGGCAGGGCCCACAGCTCAGCATCATGGACACAGGGGGGAGGGAGGTGAGCACTACTCCCTTCACAAAAGAAAGGGTCCTACAAGAGCTTGCAAAGCTCAGGGTGGATAAGGCAATGGGACCTGATGGCATACATCCCAGGGTACTTAAGGAGCTAAAGGAGGAACTAGCAGAGCCATTAGCAGAATTGTTTAGTGAGTCTCTGAGCACAGGAGAGGTCCCAGAAGACTGGAGAAGGCTCATGTGATCCCGCTCCACAAGAGTGGTAGCAGGGAGGAGGCGGGGAACTACAGACCCGGTCAGTCTTACCTCAGTAGTGGGCAAGATTATGGAGGCACTCCTTAAGGAAAGGATAGTACAACACCTGGAATCCATAGGGCACAGGATCCAAGACAGCATGGGTTTACAAAAGGAAGGTCCTGTCAAACTAATCTCATAGATTTCTTTGACTGGGTAACCAGAGTGGTGGACCAAGGGGGAGCAGTTGATGTCGCCTACCTTGACTTCAGCAAAGCTTTTGACACTGTTCCACATAGAAGATTGATAAATAAGCTGGGTAGGCTCAGGGTGGGTCAGAAGTTGGTCAACTGGGTGGCAAACTGGTTGACGGGCAGAAAACAGAGAGTGGTGGTAAATGGTATACGTCAGAAGAGATGCAAGTCACAAGTGGGGTACCTCAGGGATCAGTCCTGGGGCCAGTCCTCTTCAACATCTTCATTAGTGACCTTGCAGATGGACTAGAGGGTAAGGCTTGTCTGTTTGCAGATGACACCAAGATCTGCAACAGAGTAGATGATCCAGATGGGGTGGGCAGAATGAGAAGAGATCTGGATAAACTAGCAGAATGGTCAGAAGAGTGGAAACTGGGATTTAATGCAAAAAGTGCAAAATCATGCACATAGGGAGAAGAAACCCTGAAGCCACCTATAGGCTGGGAGGGAGTTGCTAGCAGTCACAAAGGAAGAAAGAGACTTGGGCATCATCATCACTGATGACCTAAAATCATCAAGCAGACCTCTAAAGCAGTAGGTAAGGCTAGGGGTGTTAGGGTGTATTAGTAGGGGTATCACCAAGTCGTAAGAGGAGATATTAATCCCTCTGTACAAGACACTGGTTAGCCCCATCTGAGTACTGCAGTGTAGTATTGGAGGCCACACCTTCACAAGGACATTAACCAAATTGAGGCAGTCCAGAGAAGGGCAACCAAAATGGTGCAGGGACTGCATCAGAGAGACATATGAGGACAGATTAACAGAGCTCAATATGTATACCCTTGAGCAAAGGAGGGAGAGGTGATATGATGAGGCATTCAAACACCTAAGGGCATAAACAAGGTGAAAGAGTCTAACATGTTTAAATATAAGAAAAATAGCAGGACAGAGGACACAGCATGTGATTAGAGGAGGCCGATTAAGGGGAATGTGAGAAATTCTTTTCACAGAAAGAGGTGGTGGATGCATGGAATGGCTTACCACAAGAAGTGGTGGCTATGAATACAGTGCAGGGCTTCAAAGAGGCATGGGATAGGCATAAGGAGCAATACAAATGACTGTGAATAGATGAGGCCACTGACAGAGCAAGGCCGATGGCACATTAATAAGGTAGAAAAGAAATGGGCAGACTGGATGGGCCTTGTGGTCCTTATCTGCCATCAACTTCTATGTTTCTATGTTAGTCACATCCATGCTAGATGGCAGAAACTCAGAAGATGTAGAAGACTGTTGGGAGGCCTTAAAAACTGCCATAAATACAGCTACAGCTACATGCACTAGGCAGATCACCAAATCCAAAAGAAAGAAAAAAATCCACTCTGGTTCACCAAGAAAGTTGCAACCCAAATCAAGGAAAAAAGGAGGACTTTTGCAAAATACAAACAAACCAAAAGTTAATTAGATAGAAAAGAATACAAAAATAAGCTGAGTGAGGCAGAGAAGGCAGTTAGGAGATCAAAAGCGCAGACATAGGAGAAAATAACACAGGAGGTCAAGAAGGAGACAAAACCTTCTTTAAATATATAAGGGAAAAAAGAAAGATAAGAGGGAATAGCCAGGTTAGCAACAAAGGAAGGCAAGATGGCAGAGACAGATGAAGACAAAGCAAAGTTACTAAATGATTTATTTTGCTTGGTCTTCACCATAGAAGACAGTGGGAAGGGTTATACACTAAGTAGGTCAGTACACAACACCACAGGAACAGACACAAGACCCTTCACAAGGAAAAGGGTCCTAGAAGAGCTGAATAGGCTCAAGGTAGATAAAGCAATGGGATCAGATGGCATCCACCCTAGGGTACTGAAGGGGCTTTGGGAAGAACTCACCACACCACTAGCTGAGCTTTTCAGCAAGTCACTGGAAAGTGGAATAATACCTCAGGACTGGAAAAGGGTAACAGTAGTACCTTTACACAATTGCGGAAGCAGGGAAGAGGCAGGAAACTACCCACCAGTCAGTTTGACCTCAGTGGTAGGAAAAATTATGGAGTCGTTGCTAAAGGAGAGGATAGAGAAGTACATGGAGGATAGCAGAAAGATTGACCACAAGCAACATGGCTTCATAGCAGGTCGCTCTTGTCAAATCAATATGATCGAATTTTTTAACTGGGTCACCAGAGCAGTTGACCAGGGAGGAGCAGTGAACACTGTGTACCTGGACTTCAGCAACACCTTTGACACTGCCCCCCACAGAAGGTTAGCTAACAAATTAGAGCATACAGGAGTCAGTCATAAGATAGTGAACTGGATCACTAATTAGCTGCAAGATAGGATACAGAGGGTACTTGTCAATGGATCACTATCAAGGGAAGGCAAAGTGACCAGTGGTGTTCCACACGGGTCTGTGCAGGGACCTATCCACTTTAACATATTTATTGGGGATATTACAGATGACTTGAAGGGGAATGTTTGCCTGTTTGCAGATGACACAAAACTCTGCAACAGAGTAGACATGCAGGAGGGAATGAAAGGAATGGAAGCAGACCTGAAAAAACTAGAGGAATGGTCCAGGGATTGGCAGTTGAAGTTTAATGGCAAGAAGTGCAAGGTTATGCATATAGGAAGAAGAAACCCAGGGATAAAGCACACACTGGGAGAGCATCAGTTAGAGGAGACAAAGACAGAAAGAGACCTCAGAGTAGTCATTGCGGATGACTTAAAGATTGGAAAGCAGTGTGAAAAGGCAGCACCGAGGACAAATGGCATCTTGGATGCATTGGCAGGGGAATTACAAGTAGAAAGAGTGAGGTTATCATTCCTCTCTACAGGTCCTTGGTGAGACCACATTTAGAGTACTGTTGTCAGTTTTGATGAGCCCCACCTCAAAAAAGACATAGTCTGCCTGGAGACTGTAAAGAGAAGGACTACAAAGATGGTGCATGGACTGCATCGTAAGCCATATGAGGCAAGACTCAGGGAACTAAATCTGTACACCCTTGAGCAGAGAAGAAACAGAGGGAACATGATCGAAACTTTTAAGTATGTTAAGGGAATCAACAAAACACAAGCAGGAAACCTCTTCCAGCAAAACAGAGATGCGAGTACAAGAGGGTACAACTTGCGTCTGGTGGGAGGCAGGTTTAAAAGCAACCTCAGGAAGTACTTCTTTGCAGAAAAGGTCATTGACCCATGGAACAGCCTACCTCAGGACATGGTGGAATCCAAGACAGCGTGTGAGTTCAAACTCACATGGGACGGACATTGTGGACACATCAGGGTGCAGTCTGAATTGGGAGGGGGCAGAAACATGAGCAGACTAGATGGATCATGTGGTACCCATCTGCTGACATGATTTCTATGTTCCTATGTTCCTAACAATGCTTGCCAGTCATAAAATCTTGTTTCCAAGACTTTGTGCATTCAGGGACACCTCCTTCCACCTAGATTTTGAACCTCTTTCCCTTCTCTCCCATTTGCCATTCTTGTTTCTCCCTATTGCTTGTGCCCCCCACCTCTCCACTAACTTCTTTGCTCCCCATCCACCCTGAAGTCTCCCTCTACTGGTACAGGGGGCAGTGGTGTGGTCAGGACTTTTTGGGGGTGTTTATTTGTGAAGTGGGACACATAAAAACTGGCAGTCTGGGGGGGTTTACATGCTCTGTGGTGAGTTTTGGGGCTTTTCTTGAACAAAAAAACACACTTTTGTTACATGTTCCCTACCCTGATTTCAGCAGAAATTTCCCCCCCATGAAGTCAGGGGTGTGGGAGACTCTGGCTGGTATTAGAGTCTGCAGCAGCAATTGTTGTGGACAATTGGCTAACCAACAGTGCCATCAACAACCCCATAAACATTTTTGTAATATACTGTGAAAGATTTCTATATAAACGGCATGGGCATGGGTCTGGGGGCCACTAGGCCCCAGAATATCTGGGGGGGGGGTTATATGGTCTGTGGTGAGTTTTGAGGCTTTTTTTGAACCAAAAACACACTTGTGATACGTGTTCTCTCCCTACCCCTGATTTCAGGGGAAATTTTTTTTCCCATGGAATCGGGGGTGTGGGAGACTCTGGCTGACATTATAGTCTGTAGCTGCAATTGTTCTGGACAGCTGGCTGACCAACAGTGCCATCAACCACCCCATACTCATTTTTGTAATATACTGTGAAAAATTTCTATATATACACTAAGGGTTTGGGGGATGTTAGGCCCCTAGAGACTCTTGGTGGTTTACATGCTCTGTGGTGATTTGGGGGGGCTTTTAATGAAGATAAAACATACTTTTGTTACATCATCTCCACCACTGACTCCAAGTTAAAAAATAATTTTTCCTCTGAAGTCATGGGTGTGGGACTCTGGTTAGCATTACAGTATGCAGCTGCAAGTTAATGTGGTGGGCTACTGACTGACCAACAATGCCATCAACCACCAACCCTATTGCCCCAGAGGCATTTGGGGTGGATGTCTCTAAAAACCTGTTAGAACATTTGTTGATGTGTGTGTAAATGTGTTAAATAAACATTGTACTCACAAGGTTGTGTCTTCTTGTCTTCTTTTTCATCATGATTTCTTTGGGGCCAGCCATGGATTCCAAAAAGTGAATGTCCAGTGAGTCAGGTCACAGGTGCAAGATATTTTTTCCCTTGTTCCACATACTGACCCGCATCATGGGCATGCAAAGACAACTAATTGATGGATATCCGTGTACTGCAAGTAATTCAGGGTTATAATAATTTTTTAGTTTTTGCACTACACCTTGACGACAACCACTCATAACTGATGCTCCATCACTAAAGTCTGCAGCAAGTTCTTTTTACCAGGATTAATGACCTTGTCATTCAGAAGTTGGCAAAGTGCTTCATAAATTGTCTCAACCCTTTCATCTGTAACTTCTGTGTTGCAGTTAAAGTGAGAATAGGGGGGTATTGTTTTCTAAGTATCGTATGTAAACCATGAGTCTCTTGCTATTGCTGATGTTGTGGACATGTCCAGTATAAAGCTTATCATGAGCTGTTCACAGCAACATCCAGCATCTCCACCATGGTACCTGCAATGGTCTCATCTGCATCTGGGACAGTCCAGCAGCATTCATGTAGGTGTCTTAAACCCAGTCTGTTTTTTTTCCATTAAATATACTTTATTGAATTTTAAGCATAATAAACATGATAAGAAAACACTGCTGATTGAGGAACCTTATAAAGACACCATTAATAACAAAAGAAAATGAAGTACCAAATACAAAATGTAAAAGCATACAACAAACAACAACTCAGAACAAACCTCCCATCCACTCCACTCCCCAGTTCTCCCTCCTCCCAACCCTGCACACTGCCAAAATACCAAGGGGACTATTCCAAAAAAGCACATAACCACCACAGGGAAGTAGGAAACAAAAAAGGGGGTAATGCTGGAGGTCTTAAAAAGGAAAGCCCCCAGAAACCATACTATCCACTCACTAAAAACTCCCTTCAAAAAAAACACTTATTGGCCCTTTAAATAAGAGCTTCCAGATGTCCCTAAAAATCCAAATATCTATTTTCTCTTGCCGTTTAGCAATATGCTTCTCAACTGCCAAAGCTAGAAAAAGTTCTTGCCGTCATTTAAAAAGTGATGGAATACTGCCTTCCAATGTCAAAGGATAACCAGCTTGGCAATTAAAGAAAGATATGCCTTTATGAGGACCTAATAGCTCCTCTGGGAAATAACCTAGTAAACAAGACTCCGTAGCAAAAAAGGAATCCAAGGACAACAGTGTAAGGGAGCTATGTATGCTAGACCAGAATGGTGTCACCTTGGGACAATCCCATAATAAATATATAAGAGAACCCACCCCAGCACCACAGAGAGAACAATCTGGTGAAGCAAGACATCCCATATGGTGTAGTCTTAAAGGGGTGAAATACATATTATAAAGAATGCAGAATTGGGTGTAATGATATTTGTCCTGTTTAACAAATTTATATAACCACCTCCAGATTAGCTGCCAATCATTAGGTTCAAGTCACAAATTGAAAGTGTGTTGCCAGCAGAAACTGTGCCTGAGGACCCCCTTGGATCGTTGGTCTGAAAAAAGGCATAGAAATTAGAAATGGAGTGCAGGTTTTGGGCAATCAGCCTAAGCTCAGAGAGAAGGGAAGAAGAGGGAGGTACCCATGGCCATGGTCCCAGAAAGGTGGTCACCACTCCAGACAGCTGTAAGTGCTTAAAAGCATGATAGACTGGGAGGGTGAAGCGTTGCTGAATCGTAGCCAGAGGAGCAGGTCTACCATTGAAGAGAAACACCTCCAGTGGGGAATTTGACATCGGAGGACAAAATTGTAATGAGACAGGCCAGTTAGCAATTCTAGTATTGATATTCCCTAAGATGGATTGGGAAAAGTCCATTCCATATGAAGATACAACCCGCAACTGAGTAATGGCCTGCAAGGACCACTTCAATGGGGTATTACAAAGTTGCGGTGGAATAACAGAAGGTTTAGAGTACAAGAGGCTAGAGAGCTGAATACCATTTTGAAGGCACAGTTGGGATTCTAACTGAAGCCATAAAGAATAATACTCCCCATCAATTGGACCATTCAAGGCTTGGTCCCACCTGAAGACTTTATTGCTGTGAAGCGCACAATAATATATTAAAAAAATTAGGTAGTGGCAACTTAAAGTACAGTCTTCGCACAGACCCCTACTGCTGTAAAAATCCTGAGATTAAACTTTAAAGGTGGGAAAACCAAACTTTAAGTAAATAGAGACCAAGCAGGCAAAAGGGATAAAGGACTCTGGGCAGGATATTCATCTTAACAATACTAACCCTCCCCCACAGAAAAATAGGAATGGCAACCCACCTCATCAAATCTTCCTTAATTCTGGATAAAAGAGGGGAGATATTTAGTTTAGCTAGATCTGAGAGAATGGGGGGAGAGATGAATTCTAAGATAATTAAGAGCCCCAGGTGCCCAGCATAAACCCATCTCTAGAATTTGGTGTTTAAATATCAAAGCATTGAGTGGCATCACTTGGGAATTCTACCAGTTGAGTCAGAACCCCAAAACTTCAGAATAAACCTGAATTTCTTTCAATACTGCAGGGAGGGAGGAGGCAGGAGACTCAAGATGCAATAAGAGATCATCAGCATAAGCTGATAGCTTGTATCTGGAGCCCCCCCCACCGATTCCCAGAATCTCTGGGTTCAACTGAATCTTCTGAAGGAGGGGCTGCAGATACAACTTAAAAAGAAAAGGGGAGGGAGCAGCCCTGTCTAGTACCCTGCTGCAGCTGTACCAGCCCTGACAAGACCCCATTACACTGGATCATAGCTGTAAGATTAGAATACAAAGCCTTAACCCAGGAGCAGAAATTATCAGGGAAGCCAAACTTTTTCAAGACCATAAACCAAAAGGGCTACGAGACCCTATCAAAAGGCTTCTCTGCATCCAGGGAGACCAGGACCACAGGAATCCTGCTGTCCCTGGGTGCAGAGATCAGATGCAAAAGTTTTTGTACATGGTCACTTGAATGGTGACCTGCCATGAAGCCCACCTGCTCTGATGAAGTCAGCATAGTCAAGACCTGCAACAACCGATTTGCCAAAAGCTTTGCTAGTATTTTTAAATCAGTATTTATCAGGGATATTGGACAGTAACTACCCAGAGAAAGATGATCTTTGCCAGGCTTAAGGATATGGGAAATCCAAGCCCGGGTAAGGGGGGTGTCTGTCATTATGGAATGAAGAAAACAGTTAAATAAATGGGTAAGAAAAGGGTCCAGAATGTCAATAAAGGTAATGTAAAAAACATTAAGGAACCCGTCAGGAATAGGGGCTTTCCCCCTAGGAAGGCTCAACCCATTTTGAAGTCTTTGAAGAATGGACATTCCATTTGTTTGAGAAACTGAAGACATTTGACAAACATTGTGCTAGACAGTTCTTATTCAGGAAGAAAATATGTTGTTCTCAAAAGCAAAAACAAAGTTGCTCACCAGTCTGCTCAGTAGCTTTAATATTGCCTTTGTCTGTTCCAACTGAATTAATTCACAGTCCAATGTTTTTAAATGTGTTAGTATGAGCACTGCTACCTGAATGTCTTATTAGAGTCAAATTACTCTGCATTCAGCTCTACTTTCATGAGTTGGAGTTCTACAGTCACATGGGGTGCAGAGGGATGCATCAGATGACAGCACATATTTCTTACTATGTATCCACTCATTTCTGAGCTGCAAGAACTTTGTTTCCGAGACGACTGGTCTGGGACTAATTTCTCCTGACAGGCTGGTCTCAGACCAGTTTCCCATGATGACTAGTCTGGGACTAGTAAGTTTCTCAGTTGGACGAGTGGTCTGGGACCAGTTTCTCTGTTGGACTTATTTTTTCTCTTGCAGTTTACACCATTTACTGTAGATTTACTATTCCAACACCATGCCACCATGGATCACCACTCAAGTGAAATTTGAGGTTAAAAGAAATTGGGATTCAAACCCAGACCTCCTGGATTGCAGCCTAGTGCACTAACCACTATGTTATGGTGGTGGCTGGTTAGCAAGCTTGCAGTTAGACACTTGTCTGACAGAAAGTGATCCCAGACCAGTTGGGAAACTGGTCCCAGACCAGTAGTCCTGTGAAACTAGTCCCAGACCAGTAGTCCTGTGAAACTGGTCCCAGACCAGTTGTGGAAACTGGTCCCAGGCCAGTTGTGGGAAACTGGTCCTAGACCAGTTATCATGAGAAACTGGTCCCAGACCGGTCATCATGGGAACAATCTTCCTAGACCCACTTGTGAAGTGTGTTGTTGCAACCAATCTTGTTGGACAAACATTTTAAAGTAGTAAGTTCAAGCATCGGTTATGTATAGTCGCTAGTTTGTCAGTCACTTCCTTACTATCCAATGGAATATCCCAGTAAATGTTTAGAAGTGCAAGCCCTACAAGCTTATTTTCACTGGTGGTATTGTGAAGGTAACTCTTTAATCACCTGAGAGAGGAAAAAGATCTTTCTGAGCATGCTGTAGAAACTGGCAGAGTAACCAAAATTTGCAGAAGCTTGAACACATTTGGATAAAACTCTGCATCACACTAGACAAGTGCCAATATCACAGATTTAGGATTTTCTGCTGCATTTTTCCATTTCTGACCCCACAACTTAATTTCAGCAAATACCACTGGGTCAGAATCAAGATCAGACTCATAAAACTTGACAAGATCTAATGCACCAGACTGAAAATGACTTGTAAAGCCATCAGCTAGGTATACTGGAAAGATGCTATTGAAACCCAAAAGCACTTCCGAATGAGAAGTAAACCAACAGTCTAGTTCAGACAAAAAAAAAATCAAGGAAAGCAATGTACACAGATCTTTGGAAATACTGCTCTGCGTTGTCTTCTGGGTGGTTTGCCCTGTACTGCTCCTTCCCACTGAGTCTTGGAATCCATAACTCTTCACCTAAGAGGTGGGCTGTGCTTTGAATGTCCTCAAAGTCTTTATGAAAGGTAGCATCACAGTCTGATTGCAGTTCATGTATAGCATCTTTGACACTGCATACATGGGCTAGGGCAGAAGTAATATCACAGTTCTCTTGCTGCAAGTACCTGGACAGAGGACATGAGATGATGAAAACTTGTACACAGCACTGCAGTGCAACAAGGTATTCACTGCAGCTGATTGCAGAGCAGAACTGACTAGCTCTGGAAGAATATTAATTGTGTCCATGTTCTTTGAAGAGTTCCAAGGCTGCTGCAACTGGAGAAATCAGCTCAGTAAATGTTATTAAACTGTCATGTCATTCAACCCACCTAGTGTCACACAGAGGTAAAAGTCGGTCTTTTTTTGACTGAGGAAGGAGCTTGCCTACTTGTTCTTTTAAAATGGTGATATGCTGTGCAGAAGATTGAAAGCATGTGCAAACATCACTGACAGTTGCTAAACAAGATATGATTCCTGCAGGAATATACAAGGTGGAAATCACTTGGTGGTGGTGTAACTTGTTGGCTATTTTGTCTAATAAACTGATTATGGAAAACTATATCCTGGAAAGTTGGAAAGGTAATATCATTATTCCAATACATAAAAAAGGCAGCTTAACATCCCCAGAAAATTATAGGCCCATAAGCCTAACAGATTGTATAAGCAACATTTTCACTAAAGCTATATTACATAGGTTGGAGATTTGGTTGGAAGACACAAATTTATTAAATAGATTTCAAGCTGATTTCAGAAGAGGTTTCTCAACCACTGACCAGATATTTATTTTACATTATATCATTGAGAAATATTACATTAAGAAAGAGATCCCTATTTATATCACCTTTATCAATTTCAAAGGGACTTTTGATAAAATCAATAGAAACCTCCTGTAGGAAAAATTATATAAGTTACATACGCATCCAACGATCTTAAGAATGATAATGAATCTATATACCGATAATTGAACTAATATTAGATATAATTTTCAAGGGAATTTAACCAAGCCTTTTAGTTCTAACCTAGGAGTTAAGCAAGGCTATATCATAGCACCATTAATATTGCATTTGTTTATAAATGATTTACTGGATCAATTTATAAAAATGAATACACACTGTCCAACAGTTAATGGTATGGCTATCCCTTTACTGCTTATGCAGATGATTTAGCCCTATTTCCAATCTCGTCTATTGGGTTAAAAAAATATATGCAGGCATTGCAAGAATATTACATAAAGAATCAAATGGTAATTGGTGGCCCTCCCTTAAATAGGCAGATAGAGGTCACATGGGCTGGCTGAGAATTTACCAATCAGCCCAGTTTTCCATTTGCAAGCTATACTGTTCTACCACTAGGGGCAGACCTAGCAGTTCTCAAGCCTCAACCTAAGTGCACACCCTGCTGCTTACCCTAAAAAAAAAAAAAAGCAGCCAAAAGTCACATCCCGGTGCAGGCTTGAGCTCAGTCCTTATACCACTCGGTGAATCTCAGCCTTCATCTTATCCTACACCCCAGTGCTGCCCGACCGCTCCACTGCCCCTCCGCACAGACATGACCGCCCCCTCCACCACCCCTACTGGGCTCACCAGGGGTGGAACTACCACTCCCAACCAGGGCAGCCCTCGGCCCCTCAGCCCACCCACCTCATGGCTATCCACTAACGGCTTAAAAATTGTCCATCTTAATGTCCATAGTCTCTTATACAACCTTGCTGAGCTTGCTGCCTGGGTTGCCCATTACAACCCAGACATACTGGGCATCACAGAAACATGGCTAAAACCCCACACTCCTGAGACTATGTGTTCCCTACCAGGATACAGCCTATCAGAAGTGATCGAGGGGGGAACAAACATGGTGGTGGGGTGCTACTTTATTACAAAGCCCACCTCAATGTCTCTGCAGTAGACCTCCCCCACCTCCCGTCTTGCAAGTTCCTGCACACTGTTCTCCTGCTTGGGCTCACCAAGAAAGTTCATTTGATCTGCTGCTACAATCCCCCTAGAGGTGGCTTGCCTGGGCTTTCCTCATTCTTGCACAATGTTAGTGAGAGAGTGGGCACAAGTGAAGTCCTGATCATAGGAGACTTCAACCTAAACTGGTTAAGCTCAAACTCAAAATCATATGAGCCACTGCTATCGGGTCTCACACTAAACCAGATTATCACCGAACTAACAAGGCCCTCTCCTGGGGGGAAAGGGACACTGATCGACTGGGTCCTGACTAATAGACCAAACAGGATCACATCCTCAGGCATCCTACCTGATGCCATCACGGACCACTCACCCATCTTTTGCACTTGGGGCATCTCCTAGGCAAAAATACCTGGAAAAGTTATACAAATGAGGGACTTCTCAAAATTCCACTTGCCTGACTTCCTTGCTGACCTCGGCTCGATCGACTGGACTGGGGTCACCACCTCCTTGGATCCAGATCAAGCACTGGGTGCTTTCTTAACCAAATACATCCCAGTACAAAACAAACATGCCCCCCTCACTAAAAGGAGGGTGCAGGGCACCGTCACCAAATGGCTCCATGGGGGCCTTTTCTCCCTAGTGAAACTCAGGGACAAGTGTTTGATTTAATTGCGAAGATGGATTCGTTCGGAGAAGGAATCACTTTACAAATTAATCCCGATATTATCAAAAGAGTTCTTGTGTTAAGCATGTTTTTTGTGGGTTAAAAGTAACAGGAAGTACAAACATGTTATGTTTAATGCTGTTAATTCAAAGTGGGGATATTGAGTTAAATCCAGGCCCTACTTATAAAAAAATTAAGCAGCTTTCAATGGTTCATGAGAACGTTAGAAGCATAGTCCATAAAATGGACCAGTATAGGGTATGGGCAACTAAAACTGAGTATGATTTATTAGCAGTATCAGAAACATGCTTGCATACAGGTATAATGCAGGAAGAAATTCAGCTTTCAGGATTTTCTATAGAACGTGCAGATAGAGGTAAAAGGGGAGGGGGGTGATGTTGTTTATTAAGAATACTCTTGGTCCCTATAAAGTACTGTTAAGTATGAACAAGGAAGGAATTGACTGTCATATTATTGAATTAATTGTGATAAAATTAGTGGTAGGAGTGTTTTATGCACCCCCTAAAACAAAAAGTAAATCATTTGATGTACTAGCAGAGTTAATTTTAGAAAAAATAAAGGACAAACAAGTAGTTTTAACAGGGGACTTTAATGCAGATTGGCTTCAGACTAGAGGGAGGAAATTGGAGAGTAGTTTTTCAATTCTGGGTTTGCACCAAATAATACAAAAATCTACAAGAAACACAAAAAATGGAACTTACGGTTCTCTTTTAGATTTATTTTTTGCATCCCGGGACATAGTAAAAACCTGGGAAGTATTACCTTTAAATTTGGGGATCATAATCCTATTACTTGTACTATTGAGTTACAACAGTGCATTACTCAACAATCAACTATTTATTGGAGCAGAGATTTTAAAGGGTTTAATGTGCAATCCTTTGTAAATCATCTAGGGCAAATCCATTGGGATAGAATTTATTTGATGCCAGACATAGAACTGGCTATTCAAGAGTTTAATGACATGTTTTTGAATATAATACAGTACCATACCCAATTAATAAGAAAAATTAAAAGGAATGAAGAAGCCCCATGGATCACCGATAAGTTAAAAAAAAATTAAGGATTAGAGATAGGATATGGAAAAAGGCGAGAAAAACAAAGAAAGAAGCAGATTGGAATACCTTCAGGTTTTGGAGGAATAAGTGTAAAAATATAATTAAAAACATAAAGAATAAATATTATCAGAATAAAATAAATAATTCCTCTGACTCCAAGCAGTCTTGGAAGCTTATAACAGAGCTGAAATCCCCAAATAAAGACTCCATAAGTCCTACTTTGGTACAAGATGGAAAACTAGTGACTGATACAAAGGTTATAGCGAATATTTTTAATACGTATTTTTTGGAATTACCAGATTTAAAGTTGCCAGATTTGAATGTGAATGGAATGGATTTCTCTACTGTATCAGACACTCTGGTAGCCCATGCAGGAATATTTAAGTTTCAAATTTTAAAAGAGAGGGATATACTGAAAGAGCTAAAAAATTTAAATAAAGTAAATCAGGAGGTATTGATGGGATTGAGGCCCAATATTTAAAATTGGGAGCACATGTCATAGCCCCTATTGTGACCTATTTGTTCAATTGGAGTTTGAGTACTTCTACTGTTCCTGAAATTTGGAAGATAGGGAAAATTATTCCCATTTATAAGTCTGGGGATCGAACTATTCCTTCAAATTATAGGCCAATAGCCCTTGCCAATTTTATCTAAAATCTTGGAACGTAAAGTCTATGAACAGGTAAATAATTATTTAGATACAAATACTGTAATAGTAGATGAACAACATGGTTTTAGAAAGGGGAGATCCACAAACACTGCCCTGTTGGAATTTAATGACCTGGTTGCTACATCTATGAACCAAGGAAAGTACACAGGGGCAGTGATTGTGGATCTCAGTAAGGCTTTTGATTTAGTTCAATATGATTTGCTTTTGACTAGGTTAAGGGCCATAGGTATTAAGAGCCAAGTATTAAAATGGCTTGAGTCATATTTGACAAATAGATATCAATGTGTTCAATGTGGCATAATGATGTCAGCCCCTGGGAAACTAGAGAGAGGTGTTCCCCAGGGCTCTATTTTGGGCCCATTATTATTTAATATTTATGTTAATAATTTGGTTCATGAAATTAAACATAGTGAGGTGAGACTGTACGCAGATGACACTGTTTTAGTGGCGTCTGCTGACAGTCTCACAGGTATGATGGATTTTCTTCAAAGTGATTTGTTACAAATGCAAAAATGGTTCAGTAAATCTGGTCTTCTTTTGAATGCTAAAAAAACACAAACCATGTTGTTTTCGATTGGTTCATATAGAGGAAAAGAGCCCAAACCACAATTACATTTACAAGATGGTACAAAGATTGAAAATGTATTAACATACAGATACTTAGGGTTTCAAGTAGATGTTAGAATGAGATATGTAAATCATATATCAGTTCAGGTAAAGAAAGTGAATAAAAGATTAGGGGCCCTTAGAAGAGTTGTGGGAGCTTTACCTTTGGTGGCAAGGAGCGATTAGCAAAACAGATGCTGTTTCCCATATTGGAGTATGGTTCTATAATTTACATGAATTGACTAAAACTGCTTTAAATTTGGTTAATCAAATATATTATAGGATAGGTAAATTTGCTTCCGGAAGTATTAAAAATGAGCATCATTTTATAATTTATAATAAGTTAAATTGGCTTCAACCTGAAGCAAAAAGAAACTATCTCTGGCTTACTATATGTCATAAGATAATTCACAAAAAGTATAACCATCCTTTGTATAAGCAATTAAAAAGAAAGATAAATAATGAATCATATATAAAGACTAGGAATCCATTAAGCAATATCTCAATGTATAGAAGCTTTAATAGACTAGGGGACAGTATGCTCCAGAATACAGTAGCATTAAGTTGGAATGGTTTGACTGAATCACAGAAAACAAATTTAGATTTTTTTTAAATTTAAAAATGAATTGTTTAATAGTTTGTATTTTTTATGTATGTGTTTTAAATAATGTACGTATGTAGAGTGCGATTATGTTTGTTTGTATTAGTTATGGTAAATGTCAATTGTTAATTGGTAATTGTATTAGAATCTACATGCAGGACTTTGTTGTAAACGGGACTTTGTCCTAACAAATGAATTTCCTGTGAAAAAATAAACTTTTAATCAATCAATCAAGTACTGGGAAACCTACAAAGCATCCCACAGTGCTGATGACCTTATTGCCTACAGGTGCCTCAGGAACATCTGCAAAAAAGCCATCAGATCAGCCAAAAGTGAGTACTGCCGATCTGCACTACTCACCTCTGCCAGCAACCCGAGGTGTTTTTTGGCAGAACATTAGAACTGAATGGGCATCTGAACAGCTATTTAGGTGTAAATATCAGGTGATTGAAAGGACTTAACTGTTGTGAGGTTTAAATTACTTGTAGAAAGATCTAGTAAGTAGTGGGAGTGGCTTAGCTAGAAGGAAGCTACATTTAAAGACTGCCTTAGAAAGATTCTGCTAATAGCTTGGCAGAAGACACCAGGAGAAAGGACTGCTGTGTGACTGAACTTCTCTGCTGGGACTATATTGCCCTCTTTCCTCCCTCCACCCCCCACCCAAAGCTAGTTCTATTTTTATAGGCACAGGTTTGACTGACAACAGGAACTTCCTGTTTGGGAGCAGGAAGTGAGTGATCACAGACCCACCAAAGACCCACCATCCTAGAAGGGCAAGAGTAGCTCTCCGACCCCTCTAGCTGCTGGAGGTCTGCCTCTGAGCAAGTAACTGGTCTACTGAGAAATATAGGATATTCTTGTCTCAGAACAGGACAATCAGGAGCTTAAAGGGCACACAGGCAGAAAGTAAGGAGAGAGGAAAAACAGAGGAAAGAGTAAGGATTGCAAACAGTTAAGGGGCCAGAAATAAGACATGATTGGAGTGGTGCAGTGCAGTGGCTGTGGAGCAGCAGTCTTCCGGTAGACGTTCTGGAGGATGCGGTGTTGTCTCATCTGCAGGCACCTCTCTGGGCTGAGGGAGGAGGTTGCTCATCTACAGGCTGAGTTGGCCAGGATTTGTGGGACCTCTTCTTCCATCCAGGGACCACCAGTGCCTCTGCCGTTGCCTCAGGGTTGCCAAGAAGAGGTGGTTGGACCACAGTGGGCTCCAGTGAGGTGAGGGTGGTGGAACAGAGGTGCATCCTCCAGTTGTACTGCCACAATTCCTATGCCATTCTGGCAAAGTGTGGTTCCTCTATGGAGGCACCATCAGTGGAGACCAAGGAGGATGTGGGAACCTCCACAAGGAGACCCACAGGAGGGTGGCAGGGACCCTGCAGGGAAGGAAACAACTCCTGGTGGGGACTCCATTGTTAGGAAGGTAGAACTGGGGAGGAAGGGGAGAGGGAGGTGAGGTGCCTGCCTGGCACCATGGCTTGGAGGGACAGGGAGCGAATCCTCAGGATTGCCAGAGCAGCTGCACAGGGGAGGGAGCTGGATGTCATTGTCCACCTAGGGACAAATTACCTGGCTAAGAGAGGGATTAGAGAAGTGCAGGAAGAGTTTATGGAATTGGGGAGGGGCCTTAGTCAAGTAGCACGCATGGTGACCTTCTCGGAGGTGCTGCCCATCTATGGCATAGGAGAGGCTAGGGTGTTCCACACCATGGAATTCAATCAGTGGTTGAAAAACTGGTGTGGAGCTCAGGGATTTGGCTTCATTGGGGACTGGGGGTCCACCTGGAGTGATGCAAGCCTATATTGGCATGATGGGCTGCATCTGTCCGGGAGGAACCAGAATCCTAGGTGATAGGTTTAAATGCTTCATTGGCAAGCTTTTAAACTAGCCAAGGGGGGAGGCACTGGAAAGGAGCAGGGAAATCCTAGCCCCCCCAAATAATCACGGTAGTAAGTGCAGCAAACACCAACATAGAGGTGTCGATAGGGAGAAGGGCAGGGATAAATGGAGAAAGTGACAAAGGCAAGAAGGACAGGGATGGGGCAAAAGGGAGTAAGGCCATCAGGAAGTGGAGGGTAATGAGTACCAATGCCTGTAGTCTGGGCAACAAGCTCCCTAAGCTGGTGGCCTTGATGGAAGAGGGATGCCTGGATATCATAGCAGTCACAGAAACATGGTACACAGAGAACCATGACTGGGATGTTAACATACCAGGGTACATAACCTACAGGAGAGACAGGCAGGGGAGAAGAGGGGGAGGAGTAGCTCTCTATGTAAAGGAAGGGATAAAAGCAACTGAACAAAAGAGTAAACAGGAAGGAGAGGAGGCACTGTGGGTCACCTTGGAGACTAGAAAGGGCACCACAATCCACACAGGGGTTGTGTACAGACCCCCATGTCAGGGGGAAGGAATGGACAAGGATATGATAGAAGGCATTCTCAGAATGGCAGAGAAAGGGGAGATACTGTTGATGGGAGACTTGAATATGCCAGATGTTAACTGGAGCACATTTGCTGCAGCCACATCCAAGAGCAGGGCCATTCTTGATGTCCTACAGGTGGCAGGCATTAGACAGCTAGTTTCAGAACCCACTCTTGAGGGAGCAATCTTAGACCTCGTACTCTCAAATGGGGGCAGTGAGAGGATCTCTGATCTAGAAGTGGGTTGCCATCTGGGGACAAGTGACCATCAAACAGTGTGGTTCACATTAAACTCGAGTCAAGCCATACAAAAGTGAGAGTACTGGACTTTAGGAGGGCTGACTTTGGCAAGATGGGAGAATGCCTCAGAAAAGCACTAGCAAACAGGCTAGAAGGAGGTGTGGAGCAACAATGGGGAATCATCAAAACTGCCATCACAGAGGCAACAAGCCTTGTGTGAAGCAAATAAACAAATCAAATGAAAGAAAAAAGCCACTATGGTTCTCAAAAGAGGTGGCTGTGAAAGTCAGGAAGAAAAGATAGCATTCTGGAAGTATAAGTAAACACAGAAGGAGCAGGACAGAGAGCTGTACCAGTTAAGGCAGAAGGAAGCAGGAGGGAAGTCAGAATAGCAAAGGCCCAAACTGAGGAAAAGATCGCCAACTCAGTTAAGAAGGGGATAAAACCTTTATAGGTACATCAGCTAGCGTAGAAAGACAAAGGGAGGGATAGTGAGGCTGAATAGAATGAACAGTGGGTGGGCAGAGGGGGACAGTGAAAAAGGAGGGATACTGAATGAATATTTCGGCTCAATATTCACAAAAGAGGAGGGGGAAGTGCCTAATCCAATTAACAGAAGCACTCTTGATAGGGGGGTCGATCCCAGTCCTTTCACAGAAGAAAGGGTTCTGCAAGAACTCCTAAAACTGAAGGTGGACAAAGCAATGGGTCTTGATGGAATTCACCCCAGAATTCTAAAAGAATTAAGGGAGGAATCAGTGAAACCACTGGCTACTCTTTTTAATAAATCATGGGAGGATGGTGTGGTACCCAAGGACTGGAGGAAGGCAGATGTGATTCCCCTTCACAAAAGTGGGACCAAGACAGAGGCAGGAAACTACAGACCTGTCAGTCTGACCTCTGTGGTAGGGAAAGTGATGGAGTCACTTCTGAAGGAAAGAATAGTTGAGTACCTAGAGGCCAGTGGAGCACAGGACCCAAGGCAGCATGGGTTCACAGTGGGAAGGTCATGTCAGATGAATCTAATAGATTTCTTTGACTGGGTGACCAAAATAGTAGACCAGGGAGGGGCTGTGGACATGGCCTACCTAGACTTTAGCAAGGCATTTGACACAGTCCCACACAAAAGATTAATAGTCAAATTAACTAGCCTGGGAGTGGGTCCCAGGGTGGTAGCCTGGGTAAAACATTGGCTGCACAACAGGACACAGAAGGCAATTGTAAATGGAGTCCACTCTGAAGAAAGAGGTTTACTAGTGGAACTGAGGGTTCAGTATTGGGTCCAGTCCTTTTAATGTCTTCATCAGTGACATTGTAGAGGACTGGAAGGAAAAGTATGCCTTTGCAGATGACACAAAGATCTGCAACAGGGTTGATACACAAGGAGGTGTGGAAAGGATGAAAAGGACTTGGCAAGGTTGGAGGAATGGTCAGAATTATGGCAGGTGGATTCAATGCAAAGGTGCAAAATAATGCACCTGGGAAACAAGAACCCAGGGGAAGAATACACAATGGGTGGGGAGGTAGTAACAACAACAAAAAAGGAAAGGGACCTGAGGGTAATCATATCAGATGACCTTAAGGTTAGCAATCAATGTGAGAAGGCAGTAGGGAGGGCTGGGGGTATACTGGGATGTATAGGGAGAGGCATCATCAGCATAAAACAGGAAGTTGTTATCCCTCTGTACAGACAGTTGGTGAGACCCCATCTGGAATACTGTGTCCAGTTCTGGAGACCTCATCTCCACAAGGACATAGACAGGATAGAGGTAGTACAGAGGAGGGCAACTAAAATAGTGCAGGGTCTGCAAGAGAAGCCATATGAGGAGAGACTAAAGGAGCTTAATATGTATACCCTTGGGGAAAGAAGGGAGAGGGGGTACATGACAGAAACTTTTAAGTACCTCAGTGGAATCAACAAAGTCCAAGAGGGTAGCATCGTTCAGAAAAAGAGACTTACAAGAACAAGGGGACACAATTTAAAGATAGAAGGAGGGCAGTTCAGGGGCAATGTGAGGAAGTATTATTTCACAGAGAGGGTAGTAGATGCATGGAACAGCCTTCCTGAGGAGGTTGTGGGGTCTAAAACTGTGGGAGATTTCAAGAATGCATGGGACAGACATAAGGCAATTCTTGTGGGGGGTAGGAAGAAATAGGCTGTTGGTTAACTAGGATCTGTGGCCTATCCTATAGGTAGGGAAATGGGCAGACTAGATGGGCCTAGCGGTCCTTATCTGCCGTCAAAGTCTATGTTTCTAGAAGCACAGTGGGGGGCTCTGCCCGAGTACAAGTCATGGACTTCCTAATCAACGGGGTCAGCTGCAACAACCCACGCACTATCTCCAATGCCTTTAACAAAATGTTCTCCAAACAGCCCCCCCTCCACTATCCTCTGCCCTTGCCATTCCCACATCCCCGAATGCCCAACCACCCAAACCCTGCTCCACCATCTCCTCCCAACCTGGTCCTGAGACCTGGCCCTACTTCTTCCTACAACACATGTCCACTGCTGAAACCCAGAGGCTGCTTGCCAACCTCTCCCCTCACACTGGAGCAGGGCACGATAACCTGGAGCCGAAACTGCTTAGGTTGGGTGCCCACCTACTTGCCTGGCCTATAATGCATATCTTCAACTCCTCTCTAACAGCTGGTGTCATTCCGGATCTCTGAAAGGTAGCCAAAATCACCCCTGTTCTCAAGCAAGGTAACCCCAAAGACCCCACTAATTACCGGCCCATTGCCATCCTGTCGGCCACCTCCAAACTCCTAGAGAAAGTTGTGGCCTCTCAGCTAAATGAATATCTGCAGGTACACAACCTCCTTTCTCCAGCTCAGTACGGGTTCAGGAAGGGGCACAGCACAGCCACTGCCCTCATGGTAGTTACCTCGCATATTAGAACAGCTACCGACCAGGGCAACCTCACAGGTGCGATCTTCTTGGATCTCTCCAAGGCCTTTGACAGGATAGACCACTCCCTCCTCAGCTCCACTCTCCTCGCCTTTTGACTCTATAACCCGGCCCATGCCTGGTTCCTCAACTACCTAACCGGTAGGAAGCAATATACCAATTTTAACCAGACTCATTCACATCTCACCACTGTCCAATGCGGGGTCCCCCAAGGGTCCGTCCTTGGGCCGATGCTCTTCTCCCTTTTCATCAATGAGCTGCCATCCATCCTCTCCCATGGACTAATCACCTTGTATGCAGACAACCTTGTCATCCTGAACAGCAATCGTGACATTGATACCATCAACTCCAAACTAAACACCAACTTCAAACAGATCCAATCTTGGCTGGCGGTACACAAGCTCACCACCAACCTTAAGAAAACACAGGCTATGCTCTTTGGCTCCCTCAGCAGAACAAAATCCTGCCCCGGCCCCTTTTAATCCACAGGGCTGATGGCTTGCCCCTGCAGATGGTTTCCGTAATCAAGTATCTTGGCGTCACACTGGACCCCCAGCTGGACCTCTCCCTTCACGTCCGAAACATCTGTAAGGCTACAAATGCTAAGCTCGGTCTCACCTACAGAGCAAAAATCTGCCTCACCCCAGCTGCTCGGGTGGTTCTAGCCAGGGATGTTCTCCTCCCCTCCCTCTGCTATGCACTCGTGACCTTTGCCTCTGTGCCGAAATCCATCCTCTCGAAATGGGATACGGCCTACAACAGCATCTGCGCTTCGCACTTTCTGCTCCTCCCCTTACACATCGTGTGACCTCTACTCTCGTCTCGAGTGGCTCCCTCTGGAGAAGCACCGTGTCTTCATAATAGGTAACTTCATCGACAACATCGTCAGGACATCCATCCCTGCTGCCCTTGCCCTTCCCCTCAACTCTGATGCTTCCACCTACCATCTTAGGTCAAGGGCGGCACTCTCCTGCCCAGTTCCTAGGACACACTCCCTTGCGGGTGACTGGGCCTTCGCCAGCTATGCCCTGAAACTATGGAACTCATTCCCAGTCCTTACATGGTCCACCCCCTCCCACAATGGATTTAAAACCTCTCTCTGGAACTTCCTGAAGGGCCCCTCCACTTGTCCTTGCACCTCATAGCCTTGTCCCACACTATGCTGGCACATAGGACCTCCGCATCCTCTGGGACCACTGCACTTACTCTCCTGACTACCTGGCCAAGCAATGACAAATTGGGTTAACACTCATTGTCTATATGCGGCCTAGCTCTTAACTCTCCCGGGCCACCTGTAACCACCCCGGGCTCATGTGTTGTTTTTGTACTGACTGTCATTTCTCTATGTCTTCTGATACTCCTCTGTATGTAAAAATTATATTCAGCCACTTCACTGTATGAAAAAAATGTATCAGTCACTTCACTGTATGTACAAGCTATATTACTCACTCTACCTGTAAAATTCATGTTTGTAACTCTCCCGGGTCGCACCTGAAAATAGGCACATGGATGTCTAGTGTGACTTACCCAGTAAACAAAAGCAAATAATAATAATAATTAATATCTCCAAAACAAAAATTATGACTATTGGAAAGCAAATAAATAAGACAACTTGGAAAATAGATAACAATACTATTGAAGTAGTAAAGACATTCTGCTATTTAGGATATAATCTCTCATATAATACTAAAAGTAACACTCTTATGTGGGAAAAAAATTGTAAATCTAAAAATTCCCTACTGAGGTTTAACTCCCAGTATGATGGGTTTTCCGTATTATCTGTGTTAAGAGCTATAAAAACAGAAATGTCCCAAATTGCATTATATGGTAATTAAGTTTGGGATACTAAAAAGTTTGAAACTCTTGAGAGACATTTTTCATATTTATATAGAACTATATTACAAGTGCAAAAAAATATATCAGCTACTGTAGTATCATTAGATCAGAATTGGGAAGAATCTAAATAGATTATCTTGCAAAGGCAACTAAAGTTACATATTGGATTAAATTATTAGGGCAAACTGATTTAAAATTGACAACTATGGTCTTAAAAGAAAAAACAGAGTGGTATAATAAGGGATACATTTCATCTTGTCTTGTTGATCTTCTAGATGTTTTGAATAAAACTAATACTATGCACCTTTGGACTGACCCATTGAGAGGTATTAAAATCTCACCAGATTATGCAAAAGTAGTGAAAAATAAAACTAAGCTTCTATCAATTTCAGATGATTTGGCTGCAATAAAAAAAATCAAAACTACTCAAATGGTTTTCAATAAATAAAATAAATCATGTATTAGAACCCTATTTAATACTTATTAATGATAATAAAGAAAGACAAATCTTTACGAATATTTCAGCTGGAGTTATATCCTTCTAAATACCTGAATTTTATTTTTGCAAAGAATTAAGACCAAATGAATGATTTCTGCTGTGATTGTGGTTCAGGAGATTACGAGACATTAGTGCATATTATGTTATACTGCCCTACGTTTAGGGACTTCTCAAACCAATGTCCCAATTTACATTACCTGAAGACTTTACGAGAAAAGAACTTCCGAGACTTCTAATGCATCCTCAAAGTCAAGACATGGTTAGGGGTCCTTTCTGAGCTTGATTCAGATAAATCCCTATTTGAAGCCTTAATTACCTTATTGTATAAAGAAGGTAAACCTCCCAACAGAGTTTCAAGTTATAGACCCATTTCACTTCTTAATCAGGATATAAAGATCTTAACAAAACTTATAACTGACTGATTGGGCACTATTCTTCCACATATTATAGGACCTGAACAGGTCGGGTTTATGAAGGGTAGCTCCTCCGTTGACCATCTCCATACTCTCTCGCACATCTTCTTGGTTTCCAGGGATGCAGACTTTCTGGCTGTTTTGGTGTCTCTGGATGCTGAGAAGGCATTTGACAGGGTTAACTGGAATTCTTTATTATGTTCACTACACGCATTTGGATTTCCCTGAGTTCCTAGTGTGGGTAAGAGCACTTAATAAAATGCCATCAGCTGGAGTTGTCTGAAATGGGTTAATATCAGAACCCTTCTTACTGCATGCAGGTACTAAGCAAGGCTGCCCTTTGTCCCCTCTTCTTTTTAATATTTACTTAGAATCCCTTATACGACGGCTCACAGCCAGCCGAGAGGTCCAAAGTATCTCTATTCAACAACAAATAGTTGAAGTCTCTGCATATGCAGATGACTTGCTCCTTCAAATGTCCCAGCCAAATACCTCTATTCCAGCAATGCTTTCCATCACTAAAGAATTTAGTACCATGTCCAATTATAAATTAAATATAGACAAAACGGTAGTGTTCCCTTTGAATCATAAGGTGTTGAAACACACCATCCCAACGGTAGGGTTCAAATGGCAGGCGGGCTCCCCGAGATACCTGGGAATTGCTCTTACTAGGGACCCAAATAGACTTACAAAATTGAATTTAGACTCACTAATGTCTACCATTAGTCAGGATCTCAGGAGGTGGTCCCTACTCCCAATTTCCCTGTGGGGGAAGATTAACATAATTAAAATGAATGTTTTCCCGTGGTTGTTTTATCCCATTAATCTCCAGAATATATGGCTCCTCCTAGCCTGGTTTAAAAAGATTCACAAGCTATTCACTAATTTCATTTGGGAGGATAAAAGATGCCCGGATAGCGTATTACAAACTTGTTGCACCAAAATTGAATGGTGGATTAAGGCTACCGCATCTGGGCATATATTATTGGGCGAGTCATGCGAATAAATATCTGAGGTGGTTGTTAGCAGACAATCCCCCACTTCCTCAATCTTTTTCACCTATCTGGCTTAAAATAGAATGCACATTTATACAAGCACAAGGATTATCCCCTTCAGTGCTTCTTCACACCACTCTAAAGTCTCTTCCTTCTCCTATAAAAGGTACCCATATTGCTTTATCTGTCAGAGTCCATTCTCAACTATGTTTCTTCCTCAAATACAAACACTGTAGATCCATCTCAACCCTGGTGGGGGACTCCTAATCTTAAAACAGATGGTGTACCTCTTCTGTTGAGATGGCTTCCCCAATTTGGGGATCGTCCTCTCACTTTCTTTATGAAAGAGGACGGAGTATGGCTTTCCTCACCAGAAATCCTGGGTAAAGTCCATGTCCCTAATTCATCTATTTTCAAAGTATTTCAATTGAGTCACTTAATCTTGAAAGTTTTTTGACCTATAGCACCCCAATACCAGAAATCCCCCCCCCACAATGGAATTAGCCCCTTTGGCAGGTTTATCACATGCTGTATCTAAAATATATATGGTTCTTTATGATTTGCTATGGCCAGATAGTTTTGGGCCGACACACTACTGGTCCACCTTTTTCCCCAATCAAGATATCATATGGCCCTCTCTATGGTTTAACTGTCACAAGTTTGTCATACAAAACAGGCTTCATTTAATGCAATTCAAAATTCTACATAACCTCTATTACTCTCCCCAAAAATTGACTAAAGTGGGATTACTTCCATCCTCTACCTGTACTAGATGCCTTCGGGATGAAGGTAACTTACTGCATATTTCTGGACTTGTTCCAAGGTAGCATCCCTGTGGCATAACATAAAACAAAAGGCTGACCCCTTATTAGGTTTAATGGACCTGTTTACAGCTGAAATTTGTGCTCTTGGGGATTTGACTACCATTCC
This sequence comes from Neoceratodus forsteri, assembly GCA_016271365.2. NCBI lineage: Eukaryota > Metazoa > Chordata > Ceratodontiformes > Ceratodontidae > Neoceratodus > Neoceratodus forsteri. The sequence goes on along the minus strand of CM057453.1, from coordinate 454,581,104 downwards.
AGTTTTAAATTGCAGATACCACATATCCCCCATTGCCATGTTGGTTAAAAAAATGGTTTTGAAACATTGGAAGGATACGTCAGAAATCACTTACACTGAGTGGTTGCAGGAACTTTTAGCAAATCTTAGAATAGAGAGGACAATAGCTAGTTTGCACAATAAGTCCAAGAAATGTAATAAAATATGGGGCCCTTTTTCAGCGTTATATTCTCTTTTCTAAACTATAGGTATTAATCTCTTCAAGGTTAAGACTAGTTAGACAGTTGTGCTCTGTGTGAATGGATGGGTAAGTGGTGGGGGTAGGTGGGGAGGAGGTGGGGGAGAGTGGACCCGTTCCGTCATCTTGTCATGTCTCATTATCTATTTACTTGTATAATGGATCTTCTCTCTATAACTGTTGAAAATGAATAAACTTTGAATTGAAAAAAAAAGACATGGTTAAGGGAATAATGGTGCAATTAAAAAGGATATTTAATATACTTCTTAAACAGAATAATATGGTTAAGTAATTGATTCAATCTTATTCTTCTGTTGAGTTTAACAGGTTATATTTATGTAGGACATCCTTATCCTTATGTACTGGAGTGATCTGGGATAACATGAATTGTGCAATATTGTTCTAACTTTGGAATATCCAAAGAAATAATATATGCTATGTGATTTTTTTGCACTTCACACTCTTAATGTGTATTCTCTTGACACCTTTAATGTGTACTTGTTTTTCTTTTTTTTTGACAATTACTTTAGATATGTTTTTAGATTTTGTAAAGGCCTAATAGCCAAGAAATAAAAATGTATTGAATAGAATTGAATTGCTAAACAATTCTGGATAGCTGCCACTGAGCAACATTTGCTTAGAGCTAAGTTTAGTGAGTGACTAGTGCAATGCAATTAAAGAGCTGTTGGGTATTGCTGCTGAATCAATGCTTGTACACCTTGTACTCTACCCAACATATTCCTTGCTCCATCATGACCTTGACCTCGCATATCTCTCAGGTTGAGACCATGGCCTCCAACATTGGCAACAAACCTCAAAATATTATCAGACATGTTTCAGCCAGTCAAATCATACACAGGCACAAAACAAAAAAGTCTTCTCTCACACTGTAAGCTGTGAAAGGTGCTGTTTCAGCAACTTGATGCTCAACATATCAAACATACACCGAAAGCTGCTCTATTCCAAAAATATCTGTGGTTTCATCTGCAAGGACAGCAAAATATTTTGCATCCCAGATTTTTACTACCAGCTTTCTCTGGGTTATAGCTCCACGTGCATAACAATCTCATTTTGAAAGTGTGGGCTAATGTAAGTCACATTAAGAGATGAAGTGTGGAGATGATTTTGTAGTACTTGGTCCCCACTATAGGCTTGAAACCTTTGGATGGCATGGGAATTTCCATCATTTTCAACTGTTATTACTGGATCATAGGACTGTATTGGTCCACTGTCTCTATCCCCACAGCAAAGCAATTCCTTGTCTCCCACACAAGATCACTGCATCCACTACTGATGTCAATTTTTTTATTTTCTTCCACGGTCTTCTTTTTTTGCAAATCTGTTTGTGAAGCAATGTCTACTAGGGATCCTGCTTTCACTTTCAAAAAATTCTCTGCCATTTCTTGACAACACTGATGATAACTCATTTTAGCATGATGATTAAATACTTCAAGTGCTTTCTTCCACTTTGTGAAAGGCTTATCAACAAGTGTGTCTAAAGTTTGATGTCCTCTTTTTTTTTTTTTTTTTTTTTAGCTTTTTGGTCCCTATCACCTCCTCCCACCAACTGATGATGGGGACACATATGTATTTTTTTTTATGGATTTTTCCCCTAACCACCCCCCCAAGGCCTCGGCACATGGTCATGTGAGTGCGTGGAGGCATGCTTCACATCCCGTGGCACCAGCTCAGCCTCTTTCACCTCCTGATACTTTGCTGCCTCCTCTCCACCTACTTTACCCACCAGACCTCCACCCAGTGAGAGCAGAACTACAGGGGGTGCCAACCCACCCTCACCACCCTCAGGAGAGGAGAGGAGAGCTGCCTGCTGGCATGCTCAGTCCTGCCCTGCCCTCCCCCCACCACCCTGACAACCTGAGGTCATTCCCGAACCCAGGTCACCAGCGTAGTGTGAGGTAAGGCATCCAGTGCCTCAGCCCTCTGCACTACTGGGCTGGCCCTGATGTGCTCCCTTTACAACAGTATTTTAGCAAACAGAATGCAAACTTCGCAGAATACCCTGTTATCTTTCGCAGAATAACACAATCAGCCAAATTTGTTGAACCACAAAGCCGAAATTATAATTTCTGTTCATTTTTTGGGAAAGAATAATCATTAGAAGGCCACCACACATTTCTTAGTAAATCAAGTTTCAGCTGTTTGGATACAACAACTGCATAGCTGCTCCTGTCTATTGGCCTATGTCAAGTGCATTACAAGTGCTACTTGCAGCACCACCGTGGTCATTTCTTATACTATTAGCTACAATGCTTGAACCTGATGCTTGTGACTCTGAACTGTCAGTCTGAGTATTCACTTGTGAAAACTGAGCATCCAATTCAGTGAGTGAATTGTCAATGTTTTCCGGTGCTTACTCGATGTGGGGCTCCTTAGCAAAATATTTCAGCAATGTATTGCTTGAGTTTTTCCTTTTTCCTTCTTGTATCCCCGTCTTGTAGTTATATGTGTTTTGTTCACAAAGTGATCACTGCAGGCTAAGATTTCAAAGTAGAGTTTAAGCAGGACTATAACTCCAGCTAGCTGTAACAGAAAATGGGGAGTAATGCTCATCAGTGCTATGATTCACAAACTACAAGAAAACCTTATAAGCACAGTAAACTTTGAACACAGCACAAGAGGAAAAAACGAACAAGAGCAACGCAAAGTTTTTATGACTCAAAGGTCAGGTTGTTTGTTTGTTTGTTTTATTTGTTTATACTGGTAAGGCCATGGGCCAAAGACCCATTTTCATGGTCGACCAGTTTCACATAAACATACAATTAAACAAATATACAAAAAAGGTTACATTTCAATGTGTTCTATACTTGGTACACAGACTGTACAATAAAAAAATACAGTAAAAGGGACAGCTCAGAGTTTTCCAATGTTATGTAACAAAATTCCAGTTAGTAATTCTGAATAGTATCTGCAAAAGTCAGATACCATGACTTTTTTCAGATTTTGGATCCCATTGCATCCCAGCTTGGATCCCATATATGGATTCAATTGGAACCATAGGATCCATAGGATCTGATGGCTGGATCCCACTGGATCCCAGCTATCTGACCCGACCTCAGATCCAAAAAACCTGACTGGGGATATGAGATCCTTGTTTGATCAGACAGAGCTCTGATTCTGAGACAAACTGTAGGGCTATCCCTGGCTGGCAGGACACTCAGATACCAGAAAGCTTTATGCAAGCACTATGAATTCCAGTGCATGGTGATTCAGTGAGGTAGAAGGCTGAGGCACCGGGCACCTCAGCTGCTGCCATGTCAATGACTCAGGTTCATGAAACAGATGCATGTCACTCGGGAGTTGGCTGGGAGGATTGAGAGCATCTTTAGAACAGCTCTCCTCCCTTGGGGAGAGGCAGCATGTCCCACACAGCAGCTACTATCTAGAGGTTCAGGATGGTAACAGAGTGGGCTGCCTGGGAAGGTGCCCTACCCACTTGATGCTGTGGGGCATTTCATTGCATGTGCTGCTGCCCTGGGAGAAAAAGCATGGAGGCAAACCCATGATGATGATGGCAGATGGCAGCCCAGACCCTGCAGGCCCCACATCAGTGACTGGGCTTTTCAGAGCTCCTCTGGCAGAGAACGACTGGGAAAAGCAGCAGCTAAGCCCCAGAGAAGCTGGGTGATGAGGCTGGAGGGACCGGCCCAGACTGGGACTAGGTCAGCAGTAGAGGAGTATAATTACTGATAGAAAAAAAAAAAATAATTCCAATGCAGTAGACTCCCCGGAAGGCTGTTGTTGGTAGCAAAGACATTTTGATGGAGTTTGAAGGCCTGCGGTACAGAAGCCATGTATTAGAAGTAGATTTATAACAAAGAGCTATATATGGAGGAAGAGACGGTTATGTTTTGTTGAAGCTAATGGCAATGCACTTAAATTGTTTTTATTTTAGCCCTTAGAACCCAGACAAGCAAAGATCCATCACTGACAAGCAGCTGCGCTGGGCAGTTGGGTTCATAGTGGTGTACAGCATCTGTGACTGGATCAGCTTTCATGTGGTCAAGCAGCAGATCCGGTGGATATGGCAGCTGAAAAACTGCCATGGGGCCAACAAGGTGCCAATCATTATCTTGAGCAAGAAAAGGGACCTGCAGCACTGCCGGCTGGTCTCCAACAATGAGGGTCAGCTTCTGGCACTGTCCATGAACTCTGATTTTTTTGAGATCCTTGCAGCAAAGACCTACCATGGTGTGCAGGTCATCTTTCACAAACTGTTGGACTTGATTAGGGATGCCAAGAAAGCCATGAAGAAAGCTGTGGTATTTAAAGACATAATCAGGAGCATGCCAGCAGTGTTTAGCAGGAAAATAACTGAATAAATAAAAAAGGACAGAGAAAAACTAATATTTGTTTACTTATTGGTGACTTTTGGCCATTCAGAGGATAAAAACAATTCTTGGAATAGACTCCTGGACATTGTTACAGTGGGCCCCACCAGATACAAGAAGAGAGAAGAAAGCAAGGAGATATATATACTGTATATACTCTGTAGCTATGGATTTAAACAGGCATTTCCTGCTAATTTGTTTTCAGCTTTGCAGCTGGCTCTGGTGGGATCTGAACTTAAATCTCCTAGTTCATATTTTTGTCCTCTAACCTCCATGTTACACTGTTCTATGGTGGATCATTCACAATTCGGGACTGTGTAGCACTGTATGGTCTGCACACCCATTGGCCCATGCAGTGGACCAATAGGCATACAGTCCTACTGTACGTTGTCAGTCAGTGGGCGGCTCGCGGTTGGGAAGCTGCCACCCGCCACTGACTGGGGGTTCAGGGTGGTGGAGGGCTCAGTGGGTGGGTGGGGTACCATAGGACCACCAGGGTGTCCTATGGTCATTCTACGCAATTGGACACTGGGGGGTGTCCACTGGACCACCATGGTGTTGTACATTATGACCATGATCGGGCACTGGGGATTGGTCCACTGGACCACCAGGGTGTTGTGCTATATGCCCGTGAGTGAGCAAAGGGGATCGGTCCACTGGACCACCAGGGAATATATCTACACATGCCCATGATCGGGCAAACGGGAGTGGCGCCCGCCGAAGGGCAGCAGGGTGTCGGTCCCCGATGGCTGCAGCCTGGCAGGGCGCCAGGTGCAAGTTGCTGGGGATCGGTGCACTGCATGCAAATGGAGCCATAATGACATGCAAATGGCCCCATTTGCTCCTTTCATATATAATGGCATCATTTGCATGCCCATGGCTGAATATCACTGTTGCTGCACCTAGTGCAACCGCACTTGCGCTGGTGCAGCCCCCTGCTCCCCTGCTGCCACTTGCGATGGTGCAGTGCCACTGCGCCATGCACAGTGCGTGCGCCCTCAGTGCCATATTTAATGGTACTGAGCCATGGCGCAGCGCTGTTGAATATCACCTGGTACATGCCCTGGCTCATCCCAGTTGCGCTGCACCCAGGCTTGCGCCCCTGCCTAGCGCAGTCTGAATATCCCAATACATATATACAGAGGCTTAGACCAATACAACATATCATGATAAACAATTAATTTCAACTCACATATAACACAATTACATTAACGTGCAATAAAAATACATATAGACATTTTATATTGACATTAACATGCAAAATTGAATGTAAACATTTAATAATGACTTGTGCAAAGTTTAAGCTAGATCTTAATCAGAACATCTACATCTAGTTGTGAGTTCCTGTTTTAAGGCAGTGTTAAACTGATTTTTGTTGTCACATAGGTTTTTTGTTTGAATACTCACATCATTCCATACTTTGGTAGATGAGTATAAGAATGCCATCTCTCCATACCTTGTTCTTGGGGTCCTAACATAATATTCCCTCAATTGGCCATTTTTTCTAAGATTGTGTAAATGCGTAATTCTTTCCATTTTATCTAATAAGTATTTTGGTTTTTTAGTAGCCATAGTATTTCCTGTTTTTGATGCCATACCTGTTTTCACATCCTACTTTTGGTATTGTAACAAATTGTTATTCCTGAATGTCATATTTGTGAATGTCATGTTGTTTACTGTATTGTGCTGTATCCTCCCAGGTCATGCCTGAAAATAGTCAATGTTATGTCTAGTGCACCTACCGGTAAACAGAAACCAAATAAATAAAATTAATTTCTCATTTGTATAGCTAATGCTCTTTTAAACTTATTTTCTATTGTAAGCCAGTTTAATTCTACAAACATGGCAATGGTGTGTCCATCTTTCAGCTAATAGAATGAATTTGGCTAATTTGTTATACATAACTTCCACATTTTTCATCTTTGTAATGGTAGCATGACCATAAATATGTATCCCATAATCAATGATCGGGACCATTTGGTTAACCAGTAATCACCTCATAGTTCGATCCATACAGTGCTTGGTCAGTTTAAAACCCCCCAGCCTACAACTAATGGTTTTAATTAGTTTGTCAATATGATAATCAAATTTCAGACCACAGTCAACCCAGATACCTAAAAACTTATTTTCACTAATTTGTTCTAGTAGATCACCGGCTAAAGTTTTTATAGCCAGCGCTGGGGGATATTGTTTGTTTTTATAGTGACTCTTGAAGAACATTGAGTGAGATTTTTTTGCCAGTCAGGGTTAGGTATGAATCTTGAAACCATCCCTAAATGGCCCAAAAATCTCTTTGAAGCCCTTCATTGATTTTATCTACATCTGTTCCCATAGAAAGGAGTGCTGTGTCATCTGCATGTACTCTGACCACAGACCTCTGCATAACTGTGGGTACTTGGTTGGTATAAATCAGGAACAACAGGGGCCCCAGCATTGACCCCTGTGATACATCCCATTGAACACCACGTTGGGAAGAAGACACCCCACCCACCAGGGTGATCTGTCTCCTCCCCACCAAATAAGACCTAAACCAACCACAGGTCTCCTCTGAGACCCCTATGTTCCTAAACCTTTTTTTATAAGGTTTTATGATCTACTGTGTCAAAGGCCTTTGAAAAATCCATGAACACCATGCCCACCGAATCCCCATGATCCAAAAATGTTTCTACAAGATTCGTGAGGTCGGTGTGCACAGTGCCCATGGAATGTCCTCTCCTAAATCCCGACTGGTGACTGGTCAGCAAATCACACTCCTCCAGGTGATGTGCAGTCTATATGGTAATCCTTGACAAAAGAGTGACAGACTTTTCCCTTTCTTTCCTTACAAGTTATTTCATTTTTAAATCTATTCAGCTACCATATCTTTTTTAATGGTTGCTCGAAGCCAGATCTACAAAGACAGGTGTGCAACCCTCATGACCCTGGATTCAGCTGCACATGGGTGAATTCACAGCCCCTGGCCTTTCCAGTATGTGGGTGCAGAGATCTGCACAGTGGCCAAGGACATTCCAGGGTGAAGCTAGGCTGGACACAGGTCAGTGGCACAATGGACCCCTTGTTCTGCCCAGAGCAAGGGACAGTAAGATACAACAGTATTACAAAGGTTGCCATATCATCCTACAATGGAGAAACTGTAAAGCAAAAATAAAGCTGATACAGTATGTCCTCCCAGTCATCCTTGCCATCTCAGAGGGTTGAGGGTAACATGTGGAAGCCCTGTCAGTTCCCACAAATGTCCAGGGTGGGTGACTGTTCTGGATGGGCATTTAAGTGCTATGGTAGGGTTCCCCCTGGCATAGTGTTGGCACACTCTGCATGACTTAATCCCCATGCAATGCCATCTGTATATCATGGGAATTGCCATCCCACCTCTGACCAGAGTGCCCAAGTGGAAGTGTGGCGCTAGTCAGAACTGGCTTCCACGGGGTGGCAGGGGGCACACTTCAGGCTAGGAGGCAGAGACACTGCCACATTTATAGAGTGAGTTCTTATATGCCTGAAGGGCTGGGACTGTTCCCCTTCCTCTTTGGATGCTGTGCTAACACTTTTCTATGGGTGGGGGTGCAAATTGCACCTAGCCTTTGTAGTGCAGTAGGAGACAGATCTTGTGTACAGCTTCAGGTAGGAAAGTAAGGTTTTCAAGAGCTCTGCTAGACTTTCAAGGCAACACAGTATCTTAACAGTGACTTAAAAGCCCATGGAAGTGGTTGCATAATGCAAAGTACCTATCCTACTGGACATTTGGTCAACCTGAAGTGAGCACACAAGAAACAGTTTTCAGTACTTCAGATGCAAGTTCTGTAATGTGAAAAATCATTTGAAAGGCCATTGGATAATGATTAGTGACAAAGCAAATATGTTTTCTGCACTTCTGTGACCACAAATCATGTAATTTTCAATGGTTCCAATAATTCTGTCCGATAGTGTCCTCACTGTTCAGTCTGATTTACCAGCAAAAACCATAAAGCTGAGTGGTTGTGAACATGGGTAGCAATCTACACATCACTGTTGGGGTGCAGGTCTTTAGTAGAAATAAAAGTCTTCATCAGTCACCTCTGAGACTGGATCAAATAAACTAATCAATTAACTTAGGGAGGCAGTGGCGCCAGGTGGGTGGCTGTGAGCGACTGACACCCCTTCCCATCTACCTCATCTACCTCATCTCCTCACGTTGGAAGCACTCCATTTAGCCAGAGACTTAAATGCATGTTACCCAACTTCCCTTAACACCAGCCCCCACTCTACATGGCCCAGCACTGGTGGAGTGGGCTGAGCCAACTGATTGGAACTCTCACTACCTCTGTTCCACCACTGCACATGAGGAGCACCCTGACAGAGACAGAGACAAATATGTGGGTCACATATCTGCCCCTTCACGTTGACTAGCACAGTGTAGGGTGGGCACTGGATGGGTACCCCTTGGCAGTTGCTGCCCCCTACACCTCCATCCCACATCAGCACATATGAAGCAATCTGCAGCAGCCAGAGACTGATGTGGGTTACTCATCTTCCCCTCCACACCCATCCCACTCCACACAGGTTGGCACTGTGACAGGGTGACCTTCAGGTGGGCATCCCAAGGCAGTTAGTGGACTCCGGCCTAGCAGAAGTTGGTGACTGGTGCCCCCTCCACAACCATCCCACCACTGCACATTGGCTGCCCCAGCCAGAGACAGAAATGTGAGTTGCACATTTGCCACTCACACCTGTTCCTATCTAACCTGGTGGGCTTCAGGTGGGTGGAAATGGGATTGTAGTTCAGATCCAGTGGGTGGCCCAAGGCCTTTGGCACCCAACACATCATTCCCCACCTCTGCACATGTGGAGCATTTTCCCATTCTGTTTCATCTCTTGCAAATGAGAAGCACTCTGCAGGAGTCAATGACAGATGTGGTTCATATATCTGTCCATCTTCACCCATCCAAGTTCCATGAAAGCTAGCACTTGCATTGGGTGGGCTCCAGGCAGGTGGCTCTGGGAGAATGATGCCTCATCTCCCCATCCCACCTCCGCACAAGAGGGGTACTCTGTAGCAGCCAGGGATATAGATGCAAGTTGCACATCTGTCCCTGCATACCTGTCCCCGCTCCAGCAGTGCTAGCATAAAGGTTGGAGTGGGCTTTGGGTGATTGGCACCTCCTCACCCTGTCCCACACATCTACACTTGCAGAACACTCTGCTTCAGCCAGAGGCACTCCCGCTTAACCCGCTCTGCACATGAAGAGCACTCTGAGGCAGTGAGGTATAAAAATGTGGATCTTGCATTTCCCCTCCACAACTATTCCCACTCTGCTAGGTGGGTGAGGGGGCAGGATACAGTGGATGCTCCTGTGTGACTGATGCCCCCTCTTGCACCCCCACCTATCAACCCAATACTTTATAGCAGCCTGAGAAGCAATGTGGGTTGCACATCTGCCCCATCATAACTGGCCCCATTCCAAAAAGTTTCACACACAGGCTGGAGTGAGGTCTAGGATGGTGGCACCTAAGTGACTGTTTCCCCTTCCCCTCCATCCCACCTCCACACATGGAGAGCACTCCTCCCCCTCCATTCCACATTTGCACATGGAGAGCACTCCTTCCCCTCCATGCCTCCTTTGCATATGGGGAGCAATTCTCCTTCTCCAGCCTGCTTCCACACATCAAGAGCACTCTTTCCTCCATTCTATCTCCACACATAGGTACCTTTGCTCCACCTCCATCCCATCTCCATACATTGTGAGCACTCATTCCCTGACACCCTCCAGTGCTTCTCCCCCTAGATTTCATGTCCTTCACATGGAGAGCACATCTCCCACTATATCACACCTCCTGCACATAAGGAGCACTGCCCCCCCCATTCAACCTCCACACATGAGAAGCCTTCCTCCCACTTCATATCAGTTCTGTACATGGGGAGCATGCCACTGTCTTCATTCCACTGCCCCTACATGGGGAGCATTGCTTCCCTTGCATCCCACTCCTACTCATGGGGACACTTCCATACATTTGCATCCCCTCTACCACCATCCCACCTCTGCATGTAGAGAGTATTCCTAACCCCATTCCACATTTGCACATGGGAGAGCTCTGCAACAGCCAGAGACAAAGATGTCAGTCAGGTATCTGCCCCTCAACACCTGTTCCCACTCCACATGATAAGCTCCAGGTTGGCAAGAACATTGGTGGGGTTGAGATACAATGAGTGGGTTGCCATGGGAGATGGTGTCAATACTCCTCACAACTGCTCTGAAAAAGAGAAGCCCTCCCCTCCCACTGAATCAATCTTTATTCTTTTCTCCACTCACCACTTTTCTGCTGATGCTCCTCCTGTTTGCTTGCCTTGCCAGTCACTCCCCTCCCAAGACTGGACCACAGGCCAGGGCAGCTTTTTCCTCAACCTTTCCTGTCTCCTCTTCAGACCACACCACCAGTCCAGCTAATGTCCAGCACAGTCAAGAAGGCAAGCAGTGTGGTACTCGCAGCTCAGCCCCAGCCCGGTCAGTTTTTTCACTGGTGGACCACACTTCAAGTTCTCCCACGTTACAACTGAGGCTAGAGAAGAGCAGCGCACAGTCCAACCCTGCCACCACGAAAGTTGACAAGACTCCACAACTAGCTCAGCACTGTACAGATGATGACACAGCATAGCAGTACACTTGCTAGTCTGTCTTACTAGGCTTGTCCCTCTCTCTCTGTTGATGACATCTCTGTCTCCCCCAGCCATCATTGATGGTCCTGCGCATGTGCACTGTGTTGTGGCTAGCTCCAGCCACTAGAGAGACTGCTGGGGCACTGAGTGTTTTAGCAGCTGAGCTTGAGCCAACTCAAAAATAAAATACGTGAATTTGAAATTTTCTGAGGTAATTTCGGGAGGTGTTGAACACCCTGAACACCTCCCCTGCCTATTCCCCTGATGGCGGGGAAGGTCTGCTGACCTCCTCCTCCCAGAGTACATGTGCCTGCAGTTTCTCTTGCCCCCCCTTAGTAGTTTAAACTTAATTTATGGGTTATGTACCCTACCAGTTTGTCCATGAGGATCCTCGAGCCCCTATTGCAGAGGTGCAGTCTGTCTGGTACAAAAATTATTTTGTATGACCAGGGACCCAATTCTCAAATCTCAATGCAAGTCACACCAAAGGTGGCTTGAGCCAATTGCCAGTGTGCCATGGACCCTGAGTCTGATTTTCTATCAGCCAGGGTCCCAGCAGCAAAGTCCCATGACTTGTGGTAACTGTAGTGGTTTGCCAAACACAGGGCACAGCTAGACAGGTTGACACATGCTGTGGGAGGCCCTGCGGCCGTGTCCCTGAGCAGTCAATGTAGTGCCTCACCAAACCACGATCACCAGTCATTATTATTAAAATCCCCCTGGTAGTCTAGTGCCCCCCAAGCCCTGATCTCCCATTATGATTATTAATAATCCCTGGTAGTTTAGTAGCCCCCCCAAGCCCCGATCTCCCATTAGAAAAATTGAAATATCCCTGGTGGGCTAGTGGACCACTCCATTCCAGATCCCCCATTAAGTGACAGTCTGAAATATCTGGTGCTCTAGTGGACCCCCAACCCCCCACTCTGCAGTGCCTTACCACCCAGCTTCCCCATCCCATAACTGAGCCAGTGACTGGCACAACCCACCACATGGTATGCAGTATGCATTAATTCAGAGCTCAGTCAGTGGCTGGCTGTGGTGATGAGTGATGGGAGGTGCCAGTCACTGACTCGGTTATGGGATGGTGGGAGCAGGATGGTAGGGCATTGAGGGGTGGGGGGTCAACTAGACTGCCAGGTATTTTGGACTGTCACCTAATAGGGGAATGGGACTGGAGCGGTCCACTAGACCACCAGGGATATTTTAGTTTTTTAGTTTTCATAATGGGAGATTGGGGCTTGGGAGGGTCGCTAGACTACCAGGGATTATTAATAATCATAATGGGAGATCTGGCCTGGAAGGGGCCACTAGACTACCAGGGGGATTCTAATAATAATGATGGGCAAATGGGGCTTGGGGGGGGCACTGGATTACAAGGAATTTTATAATACTTATGATGGGAGATTGGGGCTGGGGGTGGCACATTGGCACACCCTACCAGGGGATTTCTAAGTACTGTTAGGCCTGCTTTTGACTGGTCTAATGATACTTAAACTTTTGCCCTCTGGGAGGATTTTGAGAATAGCAACTTGGGGGATGTGGCAGCCTGCTTCTGCTACCAAGCCCCCTAGTGCCATGCCACAGCCCATTTTGTGGCACAAGGCTGGTGCATGCCCCCTTCGGCACAGGCAGCCTGTGTTTAATTCTTTTGAGAATAGCTCAGGGAGCAATTTTTGACACAGGATGCCACTTCTGTCATTTATGTTTGATGCAGGCACCTTGTGTCGCTCTAAGGGCTTTGAGAATCAGGCTCCAGGTTCCCCCATCCCCAAATACAGTCATACCCGTCTTACTTGCACCATTCCCTCAGCCAGTCATTGAATTCCTCTATTCTTTTCTTCCTGACCGTGCTGGCTCTTGATACTGGCAAGACCTCTGAGAATCCGGAGATCACGTGATGAGCTGAGTCAAGTAGGATGACTCTCATGCTGCTCCGAGGCCCGAAATTGCTTTTTATAGTTTTATTTCCCTCGGGACCAGTCAGTTTCAGCGATCAGCGCTTCTCCCGGTAACATAAATGACTGGCGAATGCTATAGGTGGTGATTAATGAGGAGGAAAAAGGTTTCTGGCGATCCAAAACTGCAGCTCGGCAAGGCACTAACAAGCGTTGTTTAGCCTCGCTTAGGAGTAGGTATGGAGCCCGAGCTAGCAGAACCCCTGGCAGGGAGATCACCAGCTTCAAAGAGGCCAAAGCCACAGTCCCCCACCCCAGATGATCAAGAGGAGGGGGCTGGAGAGCAAGAAGGTGTGAAAGCAACTAATGGGTCTGAGGACCTACAAGAAATCAAACGTCTATTGCAGGGGTTAGTGGTCGACTTTGCAACTGTAAAACCTGCGCTGCAATCATTAGCCCAGAGGATGGGAGACGCGGAGGTTCGTATTACCTCCCAGGAAAGGAAAATTGTTGCAGTGGAGCAAGAGTTGGCTATGGTCAGAAAGCAGATTAAAAAAATGGAGGAAAGGCTGGAGGACCAGGAGTCTCGGAGCTGAAGAAACAATCTGATTCTGGCTGGGCTACCTGAGAGGGCAGAGGGCTCGGACTGTGTTTTGTTTATGCAAGAAATGTTGCTCAAAGTGTTGAGCCCTACCCCATATGGAGAATCCTACAATTTAGAGAGAGCACACAGGGCTCTGAGGGAAACACCGCCACCGGGTGCTAGACCCCGGGTCATCATAATGCGTTTTCTTAATTATAAGGAAAAAATGTTCGTGCTGGCCTCAGTAAGACAAAAGAGAACAATACAGTGGAATGGCACCACCTTGTGGATGTTCCAGGACCAAACACCATCAATAAGAAGCAAGCAGAAGGAGTATAAAGATATTAAAAAGAAGCTGTACATGGCTGGTATCAAATTCCGGCTTCAATACCCTGCTACACTGACGGTCCAGTTACAAACGGGAGAGAAAAGATACTATACAGCTAACGATGCATTGGAAGGGCTGCGAGTAGAATTGCCGAATCTATGCAAGACACCAAGCTGAGCTCTCTGAGACGAGTGGATGGAATATGCTGAACCTGTTTGGACTGGAACTGTTGACATGTTATCTGTTTAGATTTAAGAGTGTTACGTTTAATTTATGTTGTTAACAAATCCAGAGATGGAGAGGGGAGCTAAAAAACAAATAACAAAAAAGTTTCAGAAAGCAGGGGCTTGTGAGGGGAGAACCATAATGAGGGGAATGCGCTGCAGACGGTAATATGGGGAGGAGAGCGCATGAGGGGGTTAATATTGATAGAGGCAAGCGTAGGAGCCGGAGCATTTGCCAAACATAATGGGAGACTTACGGGGGGTTAAAGGCAAGTCTTTGGAGGTCAACAAGTGGACCAGAGGGGAAGACCAGGGGTAACAGGGGGAAGGGGCCCAATGTGTGAGAGACCACAATTACAATAGGGGGTCTGAAGAACAAAGTTGCTTACTGCCTAGGGAAAAGGTTCAAGTGTTGGGAACCAGTAAGATGGGTCCGATCGGGGAGAAGGGAAGGGGGTTTCTTCTTTCTTTCTTTCTTCTCCTTGGATCCTGTTGTGGGTTTAGACCGTTCTTTAATTCTTCTAATTGGAAAATCTGGGGATCCTCTCTGACTATATATACCTCGACGCCCAGAGGAAAGGGGCTGGAATAACTAGAGTTGGGCTTAGAATAGGAGCCCTGACTTTAAGGATCTCTTGAGGAGATTTGATTTAGAAAAGGCACTCACAAGTTAAGGGGAATGGTTGATGGGAGAGTAGACTGATTGTTAAATGCTTCCTATTGGCTATAACTAGGGTGAGAGACTGTTAGGGTCTCGAAGGTTAGAAACAGGCGGAGGCCCCTTTTGAGAAATCGGATAGAGAGTAGGGGTAGAGTCGGGATGGTGGGTTGACCAGCCAGTAAGCCGAGGATTAAGAAGAAGGATTTAAGGAAGCAGTGTAACGGGTTACTAAAGGCCGTAGAGTACATAGGAGGCCCGGGAAGAGACCTAGGGGAGGGCAGGGGCGCAGGGGATGAGCTCATCGATGATCCGAGGATTAGGGCGGCGATCTAGGGATCGGGGCAGGGTGGGGGGTCGGGAGGGAGAGAGAGAGAAAGAGATTCCCTGAGGGTAGTTATCAGGATAGCAGGCTCAGGTAGGGTTTTAAGGAGTAATTGCCCCAATGCTACTCTGGGATATGGTTAATGGTAACTCTTAAACTTGATCTCATGGAATGTTAAAGGACTCAGGGGTAGACGTAAAACGTTGGTGATTTTGAAACACTTGGACAAATTAGGTGCCCATATTGTGGCTTTACAAGAAACGCATCTTCTGACAGAGGAATTGAATAATCTCAAACGATTATGGGTGGGACAGGTTTTTGGGGTAGGCAAAGGGAGGGCCTCTGGAGGGGTAGCGATCTTGATCAGGAAGTCTTGCACATACAATGTGGAACAGGTGGTTTCAAGGGAGGATGGTAGAGGGATCTACATCTCGGTCTTGCTTTATGGGAGAGCCACCTCGGTGGCCTCCATATATGGTCCGACACCCCCTAGCATGGAGTTCTTTGCGTCAATAGAGAGGGACATAGCTGGTTTACCAGGGCATGCACTTATCTTGGCTGGAGATTGGAATGCTTATATGGATAATAGCGAGGATAGGATCCCCCCTATTAAAACACCGCTGACCAAAGTCCAGACAGCTTTGAACAAACTGTTGGAAGCCTCGGCCTTAGTGGACCCGGCACGGACCCATGCGGGGGGGCGTCTATGCATGACATTCTATTCAGCGTTACATAAGATGCAATCTCATATTGATTTTTTTTTTGGTGAACCGAGAGGTTCTTGTGGGGATTAATGAACTTGCAACAGAAGGTAGAATATTTTCAGACCACTCTCCGATTTCACTAGTTTGGGAACCAAAAGTTGGACCACCCAGGCCTTTTCGTTGGAGGTTGAGCTATGCCCTATTGCTAGAACCTAGGACTAAAGACAAGCTAGAGGGGGCCCTGTTGGAAATTATCCAGCAACAACTACCTCGATGGCAAAATAAGAGTCTGGCCAGGCCGCGTGCAATGTACTCGCGGGGGTGACTCGGACCTGACAGCTAAAAAAGAAATAGCAGCGGAGGGCAAAGGAGATTTTGTTTTAAGGGCCATTACTCATCTGACACCCCTGGAGGATCTTCAGGAGAAGTTGATAGAGAACTTAAGAGTTTAAGGCGGGAGTTGGAAGACATAGTCTCTGACAAAATTGATTTTTGGGTGGAAAAGATTAATGCCAAATACCTGTTGCAGGGAGACGTCCCGGGTCGGCTGTTAGCGGCTAGAGTTAAGGAGTGGGAGGCAAGTAGAACAGTGACGTCCATTCGATATGAAGGGAAGGTAATCACCGACCCCCAAGAATTAGTAGATACCTTTGGACGGGTACTTTAGGAACTGTACCAGATTAATATAAGGGGTAGGAGAAGAGATTCAGGCATTTCTAGAACAAATACCTTTGCCCATGATAGACCCTTTACAGGCTGGGGAATTGATAGCCCCCATAAGAGCTCCAGAGATAATAGGGGTAGTCAAATCCTTGCCTAGGGGTAAGACACCGGGACCGGATGGCCTCACGGTGAGGTTTTACCAGACTTTTATTCAGATTCTACGACCTATGCTCCAGGACTTTTATAATACTATAATGCAGGAAGGGGTGCCTCACTCTCCCCTCTACCAGGCCTATGTTACTTTAATCCCTAAAGTAGGCAAACCCAAAGATGATCCAGCCAGCTATAGGCCTATTACATTGATGTAGCAAGATATTAAGATCCTCAGCAAAATACTGGCTAACAGAATTTGGCGGATAGCACCTGGGATAATTAGCCAGGAACAAGTGGGGTTCATGCCAGGGAAGGGGGTACATGATGCCTTGAGAAAGCTTCATCACATTCTGAATCATGCTGAAGATTCTCAGATCCCTATAGCTTTAATATCACTCAATGCCAAGAAGGCCTTTGATAGGGTCTCCCACTCCTTTCTGTTTGCTACAATGGAGAGGATGGATTTCCCTGAGGGCCTCCTAAGGGGTATCAAGAACTTATATGCCGCTCCAATGGCAAGAGTCCTGTGTAATGGTTATATTTCACAGGAAATACAGTTAAAAAATGGGATGCACCAGGGTTGTCTTCTCTCTCCGATATTGTTCAATATTTACTTTGAACCCCTTCTGAGGGCTATCAATAATGATCAGCAGATAAGAGGGGTGGTGATAGGAGGAAGGGAGCTTAAATTTTCAGTCTTTACGGATGATGTCCTACTCCATTTAACAGACCCAGCTGACGGATTTAATAGTATCAGGGGGTTAACTGAGCGATTTGCCAGAGTCTCAAACTATAAATTGAACTGGCTAAAACTCAGATTTTACCCTTGACGCCACATGTTTACAAGGCAGACTTTACTCAGCTCCATATTCAGTGGATGGCAGATAAGATGAGATACCTGGGTGTATGGATTACAAGAGATTATGAAGCAGGGGCCGAAGTAAATATGGGGGAGATAATCTCGGGTATCAGAGGGGACCAGGTGAGATGGAATAAGCTACCTCTCAATTTTATGGCCAGGCTGGGGCTCATTAAGATGAATTTGCTGCCGAGGCTACTGTACCCAGTACACCTTGCCCCATATAGTATCTCTAAAAAATGGTTCATTCTGGTTAAGAAGATAATTTTGGATTTTCTTTGGAATTGTAAACCACCTCGGAAAAAATACAGTGACCTATGTTTGCCTCCAACACTGGGGGGAGTTAAATTGCCAGATATCCATTTATATTATGTGGCAGGGCAGTTGAGCTTAATGGCCTGGTGGGGTAGGTGTGCTGAGGGTGAATCCTATGTTCCAGAGTGGTTACAGTTAGAGAATCAAATATTAAGAGAAGCAGGACTATCTTTTGAGGCGCCTCTATAAGCCAATCTGGCGGCTTGCCTAAACAGAAGAAGGGAAGCCCAATTCTGAAGATGGTAGAAACCTGGTGGTCATTTTTATCTGTGACCCAGAGAAAAGAGCAAATGAGGGCCCAAGAGTAACCCCTCATGGGCAACCCCAGCTTAACTATAGGTAATGGGGTAGTTAAGGGGAAATGGTCGAAGTGGGTGTTGGGACTAAGCTTAAAGGATGCCATCCTTAATGACAGGGTGGTTCTTCCAGTACAATGTGATGGAATGCCCTTTTTCCACCGACTGCAGCTTATGCGGGCACTTGAGGGAACATTAAAGAAGGTAGGGGGCCTATCAGATTGTTCACTCAATTGGGGTGACCTGCGAGAAGTTGATCCGAAAACCAGAGTTTTGTCGCAAGTCTATAGAATTTTGCTGGGTTTTTATGGGACGAGCACTCCCATAGTAGTGCCTTTTTGGGGTAACGAGTTGAGGTCTCGCCTTATCAATTGGGCTAACGTATGGAAGAGTATCAAATATATTGTGATACCTAAATATAGGATTCTGCAATATTTTATTGCTTCTAACTTATATTTTACTCCTGTGAAACTGTATGAACAAGGCCTTAGACAGACAGACCGATGTTTTAGATGCCAGACAGAAAGAGGAGACTTATTACATGTGTTGTGGGATTGTTGCAAAATTCGGCCCCTGTTGGATGAAATTAGGAGGCAGATGGACCCATTGTTGGATTACTCTGAGTTAATTACTCTGGAGATATGTATTCTGGGGGACTTCTCGCAGGTTGAGGGGGCTACTCCCAAATACCACTTATCGCTGATGGCGATGGTGATTAAAGTATATGCGGTCCAGCATTGGAAGGATGACCAGCTATATGGTTATACCCAGTGGGTGGGGGACCTTATTAGAGCTTTATCTAGAATCAGGAGATATCTATATTCAGAAGGGAAGAAAGGGTCCTATGACAAAAGATGGGCAGTACTGGAAACAATATATTCCCTCTAGGAACCGTTTGGTTGGGCGTGGGCCTGTCTGTCGGGCTGCACTTATCTTGCACTGTATAGGAATAAGACGATAGAGAAGTTGAAGGGATAGGAAGATTAAGTTATATAGGAAGAGGTTATGGAGGGATTCTGGGGACTTTTCAGGGAGACAAGAATACTGGGCCTGCTATAAGGACAGGGGGGACGGAGACTCTCTCTCTCTCTCTTGGGAGGAGCTCAGGGAGGTGTCAACCCTCAGGAAGGATTCAGTATCTATGAATGGGGCCAATGGGTCACTTATTATGCTAAGGGAATTATATAGGTCTAGGAGGGAAGTGGCTTGATCTGTAATTGATATAAGGGAATTGCTCTTATTAAGGGGTCCTACTGGAGTAAAGATAATTTGGGGGGCATCATTCCTGAGCTTGTACACAGCTATTGTATATAGTTTACACAGTCAGTTTTTGGACTGTGTGCCTGGTTCGCCAGGTTTTGTTGTGTGTTTGTACTGTCTTTTTTTTTCCTTTTTTCTTTTTCTAAATTGAATAAAGAGATGTTTTTTTTAAAAAAAAGACCTCTGAGAATCCCAGTGATCTGGCTACCTCTCTGCTGATCTTCCCAATCACTCTGAATCTATCTTGCACTACCCTCACCTAGGATCCAGCTAGGTCATTGGTACCTAGGTGTATAACTATGACTGGTTTCCCTCCTGCTCCCTTCACCAACTCCCCAGTTCTTGGGCACACCCTCTCTATTGTCATCTCTGGCATACAAACAACCTTCCTACCTGTATTTGTGTCCCACTTCCTTCCCCAGTGAATACCTTTAATTATTGTGTTCCCTAGGATTGCCACCCTTCCTCCTCTATCATTTTTGCCTTCCCCCTTCCTTCTTTCACTGGTTGCCATACAATCTCCCTCCCATCTGCTCCCTCTCCACCCTAGTTAACATTCCACCCTTACTCTCCCCAAGCCCTGCTTGCCTGCCACCTCCACAGTCTTTACTTGCCCCTCCATCTGTTTTCCCACCCCACTCCATGTTGTTGCCTTTCTGGCCACCCACACACACCTTCTCCTTCCCCTCCCCTCCCCCCTGCCACCCTACCCTACCCCCTGCTCCACTCTCCATATTCCTTCTTATTTGTCCACCTTGACTACCTTGTACAGTCCTACCCCCCTCTTTCCTGCCTTACTTTCCCCAACTCTGTTGTCTTAACCTGACCTCTTTCCCCACCTCTTGTTCACCCTCCTCACATCCAGACAGTGGGTGAAATATATTATATAAAATTACCCCTTTAAATGCTCCCACTTTTGTTGTGACCTTTGCAATCCCACCCCTCCCCCCTACCACTTACTATTCCCCTTCCCTGGGCTCCCTGGCCTTCTAAAGGTAGGGATACCACTGGATCTGGAAAGATCCTTCCTGACCCCTTTCCCTGCCTTCTGAGCTCTCTCAAATAAATAATAAACAACATCACTCTAGGCTTGCGATAAAAAAGTATTTTTTTACTTAGAAAAACCAGTGCAAATTATCACAAATAAAACAAAGTTCACATACCAAAAATACAGCCCAGCACTTCGAGGTTCCAAAAACCTCTTCATCAGAGGTGTGGCTTACCAATACATGCCAAAGAATATATAGTGTTTCTAAAAAGGTGCTACCTATTATTTTATTATTCAAATTTGTAAAACACACTTCTATATAAATACTCATCAATTTGTAATTGTTGTGAGGAATTGAATCATCATGATAACATTACTGCCCAGTCAGCTCCCAAAAACTCAGGCAATGCAACATTTCAATCTGAGGGTAAATTACCCAATTATGCATATTGCCTGAGCTGCTGGCAGGGCTATAGTATGACCCGAGTCATCTTAATTAAAGTGCTCAAAGTGCTAAAAGAATTTTTTTAAAGAAAAAAATCTTACAGCATTTTAATATATTTCCATCAACTCTTTTGAATGAAGTTTCAAAACAGTAATATTTTCAGTTAAACTTTTTTATTAATTTTTCATAAGATATACAGACAAACCTCTTACAGTACAATACAATGTGAGGATTTTTTTTAAAGAAATTGAGGCAGCATATAATAAGAACATTGCTACAATAATACAAGGAGCTTTTGGTTTAAAATATAGTAAACAATACAGGTCATGTAATTAGCATATACTTGACATTTGTAGTGAACTTAAAGCAGATAGTATGATTAGATACGGTTTATATTAAAATGTTACATAATTATATATGATGCTGCAAAAGGGAAAAAAGTACATTCGTAAAAGGATTGTGGAGTAATAAAGAACGATTGAGAACAGAGTATAGGAAAGAAAAGATATATAAGAAAGTTAAGAAGAGAGAGAGAGGGAAACTATAAAAAAGGGGAAAAGCGAGACTACAATGATGTATCAGTAAAAGGGGAAAATCCATATATATTAAGTCCATACATTGGTGTTGGAAGATTTAGTTGATTCCAAAAATTAATAAAAGCCCTGCCAACAATTGTTATATAACATGAGTCGGTCAGACAAGATATATGTCATATGGTCCAGAGAGGCATATTGCAATAGTTGGTTAATGATACCGGGATGGGTAGGGATTATGTTGGATCTCCAATGCATGAGGATTGTGCGTTTAACTTGAAGGAAGAGTATATTTAACCATCTGCTCTGCGAATATGAAATTTTTTAA
The DNA here is from genome assembly GCA_016271365.2 of Neoceratodus forsteri. Classification (NCBI taxonomy): domain Eukaryota; kingdom Metazoa; phylum Chordata; order Ceratodontiformes; family Ceratodontidae; genus Neoceratodus; species Neoceratodus forsteri. The sequence goes on along the minus strand of CM057453.1, from coordinate 454,559,350 downwards.
GAATGGTGATTAAAAATACCAAGAATGCAATGTTTAGGGTCCAGTGTAAAAGGTTGACCTACCACTTTCATTGCAAATCTGTGAGTACAGTGCCAAATCTTTTTTATGAGGGGACAGTGCCATAAGATGTGCAATAAATCCCCACTGGGGGAATTGCAGCACCAGCAATTGTTATTGTTCAATAAACCCATTACCACAAATGAAGGATCCTGGTTTGAATGAGGGAACTGCGTTTATCATTAAAAGATTTGTGACAGGAGAGCCAACATCTGGACCATTGTGCATTGGTGATATTATATTGTAGCAAAGTACTCCATCTGTTTTTAGCATTGACAGAGTAGTCAGGAAGGATATCACAAATATCTTTGTAAACAGTGCTATTTAAATTGGATGTTGTCTTTATCCATTTAGAGATGTGTTTATCATACAGAGAATTGATAGAGAAGGGTGTGAGGTAAGAGTTGCATGTGGTATGAAGCTGTAGATATTTCCAAAATCCTGATGTGGAAGATTCCATATGCCCTCGTGAGGTCGGTGTAAGATTTTAACTTTAATGACTTGGTTCAAGTATATCCTGCAAAAGAGAATACCTTATTTTTCCAGGTACGACAAAAAATGGGGTGATTATCAAGAGATATATGGTGGTTACCCGGATGGGGTAAAGCTAAGGGTTTGAGGGCTAGATTTAATATGCTTGTGAATGATTTTCCAATAGAATATAGAAGCAGCTATGGTAGGGTGAGACTTTAAAGAAGAGGTAAGGGTGTTATAAAGGAAAGAAGTCACCACATTACCAGGACATAAGGATGTTTCCATATTGACCCATAAAGGAGACTGGATGTTGGGTTTGTTAAACCATTTAATTGTTTGAGATGTACGGAAAGCTCATAAGTAGGCTTGGAACCAAGGAAGGCCAAAGCCACCTTTTGACCAATGGGATCTAAGTTTATTATGTCTAAATCTAGGTATTTTGCCTTCCCAAATGAAGCTGCCAATAATTTTGTCTATTTTGGTAAGAAAACTAGAGGGAAGTATCAAAGGGATATTGGAAAATAGATATAATATTTTAGGAGTTATAGACATTTTAATGGCGGAAATTTTACCATTAAAAGAAAGTTTAAGTAGCTTCCATCTATCAAGTGTTGTTTGGATACTGGTTAACAGAGGGGAAAGATTAGCATCCCATAATTTATTCAATGTCGGGTGATCCGAATGCCAAGATAAGATATACTAGTGTTAGCAATAGCCTAAGAGTTGTTCATGAGGGACTACAAAGGGTATTCCAATGGTAGCGTTCAGATTTGTTAAGGTTTAAGAGCTAGTCTGGAGTGGGAGGTGAAGTCATTCAGTAGTTTAATTAAAGGTTGCCCGGAACTTTCGAGGTTTTCAAGTAAAATAAGGAGATCATCTGCATGTGAGAGTGAAGTATAGTGAGAGTTACCAATAGTAATGCCTTTAATTGTACCGGATTGTGGTAGGGACCCAGAAAGAGGTTCCATGGCAAGTATAAACAATGAAGGCGATAAGGGGCATCCTTGTCTGGTGCTTCTTGCTAAGTAAAAGGAGGGGGACAAAATAGAGTTTGTGAGAACTCGAGCTGAAGGGGAAGTATACAATAATTGAATCCAAGCACAAAAATTATTTGTAAAGCTAAATGAGATAGCACCTGATATAGATATTCCCTATTGAGAGAGTCAAATGCTTTCTCAAAGTCAATGGCTATTGCAGCTGCAGGGTTTTAAGAGTTTTGCTTTGTGAATTAAATTGAGTAATAGTGAAGATGATTGGAACTGTTTCTATTTTGATAAATCCTGTTTGAGAGGTATGGATGAGTTTAGTCATTAAAGATTCTAAGCGGAGAATTAATAATTTGTGGCAAAGATTTTTCCGTCAGTATTAAGAAGTGAGATAGGTCTATAGTTTGAAGGAAGAAAAAGGGTCTTTGTCTTTTTGGTAAGACTGTTATAATGGCTTAGGTCATTGTGCATGGGAGTTTCTTTATTAAGGTTGCTTCTTGGAATACATTGACTAATACAGGACAAAGAGTGTCAGATAGGGTTTTATAAATAGCAATAGGAACCCATCACTGCCAGGTGCTTTACCATTTTTAATGATGATAAAGCAGTTTGGATTTCCTGTAAAGTGATTGGTTTATCAAGCATAGCTTTGTCCTGAGGGGATAGGGGTAGATTCAATTTTTCCAGAAAATGTTGTATTAGGTTGGGATTTGTAGTATTAGGTTGCGAGTATAAAACAGTAATATTTTCAACTGCAATGAAACGGGACCTCACATGGCCATCCAATAACAAACTCTGGCAGAGTCACTACGACTGTGAATGCATTAACTAGGTGAGGGTGTTTCATGGGCTCAAGCATAAACATGAATTGCTGTTGCATACACTAACTGAATCACAGTATGGTACATTGAGAAAGGGCAGATTTAAAAATAATGCTACCATCTGTATTACGGTTACCTGTATGTTTCACATTTTATTCTGTGCACTGTTATCGCGATCAACTCAACAGAACCCGGACATCATATACATGAAGGTACTGTACCTTAACTGAAAACACTGCTGAGACAACTATATGTTGTGACAAGGCCGAAGATAAACACAATGTTGAGACATGTTTTGAACACATTTGATGTGTTTAATTCATTTTTTTTTAGAGATTGCTATACACATCACACACATAACTCATATAATATAAAAGTGCACATACCCAAAAGTCAATGTAAATCCTATACATTTCATTACAAGCTGTTCTCTTGAAGGAAGGTATTACTGTACAAGTCCTAAAAATGGGTATCAGGTAAACATAAACTGGGGTAGATGTGTTATTGAGGGTATTGCATAGTGTATCTTTTATTGCTGCTCCACCCCAGGCACACACAATATGAAAATTGACAACCCCTTGATATGAAGCAACAGGAATTAGTTAGTACAAGGACAGAAACCAAGCAGGAGACTGAGTAAGTGGGTAGACAAGCACGAGTATGGTAAGTCAAATAACATTTCAAAAAGTCTCACTATTATAATTATTTTCAAATGTGTCTGCACAGTTGACAATGTTTGTAAAACAATAATGACAATGGGAGTTATTCCACATGAATACAAAGGTGCCACGTGTGCAGGTGGAGGGATTTGAGGCATGGATGCACCAGTCTGCCCTGCTCCTGAGTCAGAAGATCATGGCGGAGAGGCAGAGGTACTGGGGGGTTCCATCGATAGCTGTTGAAGCAGAGGGAACCAAAACTGATGAGGCCAAAGAGGGATATTAGAATCATGTGAGCCCCTTCTACCTGTAGCTTCAGGAGAACCCTTTGAAGCACTGGGAAGGGGAGTAAAGGCATACAAGAACTTCCTTGTCCAGCACAGAGACAGTGCATCTCACCAGAAAACACCATGTCCGGGAATGAGCCAGCAACAATTGGGTAGTTTTGCATTGGATGGGGAGATGAAGAGGTCTATCTCCGGCTAACCCCACAGGTCAAATAAGCTTTCAGCCACCTGTTGATTTAGCTCCCTCTCATGAACCCTGACAGTGGTGTGGCTGAGACTGTCTGCAAGGATGTTGCTGATGCCCAGCACATGGACAGCAGTCAGGCAGAGGTTGTGCTGGACTGCCCAATACCACACTCTCATCAACTCCTGGCATAGAGGGTACAAGTGAGTGCCTCCCTATTTTTTCAGGTACCATACCACAGACATATTGTTGGTCTGAATCAGGAGTGACCCTGGACATAGAGGAGGGTGGAAGGCTTGGAGGACATACAGTACTGTCCTCATTTCTGACACATTGATGAGTAGAAATGCTTCCAGCTGAGACCATGTTCCCTGAGTCTGATTGTCTTCTAGGTGGGCTCCTCAGCCTTGACATGAAACATCCATTGTAAGGGTCATGCTAGGAGCAAGGGGTTGAAATAGGAACCCCCATAGAAAGATTGGACAACTGCCACCAAAAAATATCCTTCTTCATGTACCCAGACACTAGGACTCTGTGGTTCAAGCTGTCCAGCCACTGATCCTGTTGAACATGAAGAGTCCATTGGGTCACCCTCATATGCAGTCTGGCTAAAGAAACTGTAGGGATTGCAGCTCCCATCGTCCTGAGAAGATGGAGGATCAACCAGGCTGTGGTCTAGCTTGAGTGGGCCACTAATTTGGCCTGTTCCTGCAGAGTCTTCACTCTATCCAATGGGAGGAAGGCCTTCCCTGGACACATCCAGCACCACCCCAAATGAAATGTAGGATCTGGGAGGGGAGAGGTGGGACCTGGGATAGTTGACTGTTATTCCAAGTCTGAAAAAGAGGTTTAGGGTGAAGGAGTGTGACTCCTTCAGACTGCTCTGTGATGGGGTCGATAGAAGCCAATCACCCAGATACAGGAGCAATTGGATCCTTCTGAGCCATAGGGCTGCAGCCACTACTGCTAGACACTTGGTAAAAACATGAGGTGCTGAGCATAGGCAAAAATGGAGATTCTTGAACTGGTAATGTTCCCCTGGAAGGCAAACTGCAGAAAGTGGTGGTGGGCCTGGAAGACAGGGATGTGCAGGTAAGTATCCTTCATGTCCAGCACACAAAGCCAATGACTCTTGTGGAGCAGGGGTAGAAGTCCCTGGATGGTGAGCATGCAGAACCTCTTGTACTCAACATATAGGTTGAGCATTCTGAGGTCCAATATGGGTCTCAGGTCACCCTTCTTCTTGGGCACTAGGCACTAGGAAGAAATGAAAGTTGTACTCTTCCTGTCTGTACCTGAGCCATGGGCACCATGGCTGACTTTTGCAGAAGAGCCTGTGTCTCATCCCCTATCAAAGACAGGTGCCTTGGAGAATAATGGGAGAGGCCTGGGGGGGGGATATCTGGAGACATGTCTAGGAACTCTATGGTGTGACCTCTTGCTATTAACTGAAGAACTCAAGAGTCTGTGGTTATGTCCTGCAACCCCAGAAGGTGGAAAGCAAATCTTCTCCCCCACTGGTTCCCCTAGAGGATCTGTAGGAGTCAGGGGGATCCTCCACAAGTCAGGAGGCCAAGGTGAGGGAGTCAGCAGCTCCTGCAGGGGGTCTTCTGGGACTTGGCAGGGGGAATAGGGGTTCCTGATGCTGGAAACCAGCATTTGGCCAGGCCTTTGGCAGGGCCCTTTTTAGTCTGGCATCCCTGTTGCTAAAGAAAAGACTGTTTGCATTTGTAACCCTCTTGGTACATGAAGCAGACATTGTGGATGGATTTACCTTGGTCCTACATTTCAGTGATAATATCCTTCCTTAGTGTCATCTCTGAGAAACACAGATCCCTGAAGGGGCATCCAGTATGAAGTTCTGGATGTCTTGTGCCAGGCTATAAATCCTGAGCCATGAATGTCACCTAATGCAGGCAGCAGTGGCTGTGGTGCGAGCTGCTGAGTATACTGTGTCATAAGTGGCCTGGAGGGCATGATGATAGAAGATTTTTAGTCATTCTCACAGTCTTGGCAATCTCGGCCTTATGCTCCTGGTCCTGGATAACTTCTATCTTTGACTCGAGTGAGGCCAGGGAAGATTTCTGATAGAAAACCACATAAGCCACATAATTAAGGGACCGGAGGATGCAAGTAGAGGAGGAATGGCTCTTGCAATTGACATTGTACAGCTACTTACACTCCTTATCAGGAGACATGCTCAAATGTTAGGCTTAGAGGACCAGTCTCATGCAGGTGCGATAACAACCGAGTCTGCATTAGGATGGCCAGTAATGTGCGTGTCCCCATCTGGGGCTGGTAACATCCTGTCTGCATTTTTTGAAACAGCCAAAATGGAGGAAGACTGTTGCCAGATAGTGGATGTCCGGTCTTCATGGGGCCCAGTCCAAGGCAGTATGGGCATAGGAGCTGTGTCAGTCATGTCTAGATGCTCTGCAAGCCTTTTCTATTTTGGATCCTGTTCTTAGATAGTCCAGCCACAGGCATTTTGAATAGTTATGAGGAATTCTGCAAAGAAAGGGCCCTCTGGAGGGGACTTCGGGGAATCCTTTCGCTGAGGCTGTATAGGTGTATGCATACCAGTGCTGGAGGACAAGTCAGAGTCCAAAGAGTGCCTGCTCTGAGTCTGAACCCTTTCTAGAGGAGTGTCCTGGATTTTATCCCTGACCTGGTGTCTAGAGGAGCCTTCTCCAGAAAGGTGGGACTCCACAGGAGAGGCTAATGTTGGGGGATCAGGAAGGAGGCAGGAGTAGAGGCCGCCACTGGTTTCCGATGGTCAATCTCTAAGGTTTGTTTAGTCCTCTCCTCCTAAATCAGGGTCTAAAACACTGCCTGGATATCAGCCTGAGGCTGCTGCTGTGGAGGAAGAATCTGAGGAGGAGGAGGAGGAGGTGATGGAGAAGGAGGCTGGTATAATGGAAGCCCGGTGTCTGATATTGAGGGTATCCATGAGCCTGACAGGAGTAGGGAAAGCCAGAAGGAGCGTACCATTGATTAGATATAGCTTGGCATCTGGTACCCCAGTACATAATGGGGTTGATGACCAGGTGTTGGCTACACCAGTGAAGGGTACATTGGGTTATGTGAGGATGGATAGCCTGGAACATTGCCCATAGGTCCAGCTGGAGACAAAGCTGAAGGCCCAGCAGGAGGTCCAAAGGGACCAGTCATCAACCCTGTAGGGATATTCAAAGGGGCTGGCACTGGATCAGGCACAGGAATGTCCAGCACTGGAAGATTCTGTGCCTGGAAGACTGCTCAGCATTTGAGGAATGGCCAAAGTGCTAGATAAACCCTGACTCAGTGAAGGGTCACATGGCAAAAGGTCACTTGGTGTCAGGGTGAGAGTAGAACCTGGCGGAAGATCCGCCAATGTCTGGGGAGAAAGAGTTCAAGATGGTGGAACCTGGTTGTCCAAAGGGGCTTGGACTGAGGAGGTCCCTGGAGGAATTAACAACAGGCCCAGTGGGCAAAGCACAAAGAGACTGACCCAAAAAAGGAGTGAGAACCTCCAGATTAGTGCCCACCTCAGGAAGGCATGCCCAGATGGTCTAGTTGTGTCAGTGGAGTGAGGAACCCTCAAAAGACTTGCATGTCCAGCAGCTGGCTCAACTTGACAATGGAGGTATACTGTGATCCCAATGGGAGATCCCCAGCTATGTGGTCCCCAGAGGAACCAGGGAGTGACTTATCAGCTGATGTAATGCAGACATCAGAAGAGCTAATGTCTGACATATCAGCCTGGGCCATGCAGACAATCGCGGAGTTGGAGTTCAGTTTACCAGCTTTCACCATGCACTCCTCAGGTGAGGCTGGGGAGTGACTTATTAACCTGGCTGTTGGTGACAGACCCTGAAGAAGATATGAGCCTAAGGAGCACCATAAGGGTTCCATCATCCATGAAGAAGCCTGACTGCACTGTGAGTAAAGCAGACAGGGAAGCCCTAGTATGATCCACTGGAGCAGTAGGAGACTGGCAATTAGGGTACTTACCGAAGTGAAGGCCCCTCTGGTGTCAGTGGTGCCCGATAGTCACGTCAAGTGGATGGAGACCTATCCCTGTGCTGGAGCCCCTGCTTGTCCTTTTTTGGGGGGTTCTGGTGTTGGTGAAGAAGATTTTTCCCACAGGTTCTGCAACTCCTTTTCCATCAAAGTTAGGCACTTCTCCAGCAAGTGGGCATCATGCTTTTCATGGTGCCTAATCCGTGTGGCCTGGTTGAAGGATTGGCAAGGTGCACAATCCTTGGCCCAGTGTTTGGGGCCGTGGCAGATTACACAGCAGGAATGCTAGTCAGCATGTAAGATATGGGTACTGCAGGACCTGCACAACTTCTTTTCAATACATCACACAACTGCTCATGTTCATGTTCCTGAACTGTACCTTCAACTATATCCCATGCTGTAAATTTGTCACTGTTATTTAGTTGCTTCCCCTTTCTTCTGTATATCCCTCAAGATCTGTGTATAAGATCTGTTTATGTTAGACCTGTTTATACCGTATTTTACTATGTAATTGTTTGACCTGGTGTTCTGTTCTCTTTTTATGCTAAACTGGACATTTGTATAAATGGCCATGTTTGCTCACATGCCTTTCAGAATAAAATAAAGACTGAATGATAAAAAATTGGACTGACAGACCTGAACCACAACAATTCTGTAAAAATCCAAACTGGCCATACTGGGTGCAGCTTGTTAAAATACTGCTGATCCAATCACTCTGGCTGCCCTGTTTTTACTTGATGTATACAGAAACATATATATGTAGCAATTACATCTGTGCCTAGCTTTATATTATTGTATTCACTGTACAATGAATGTCAATTTTACTGCTGTTCTCCATTACCTCTCTGTACATTTGTACTGATTTTTTTACTAATTACAACCCTGGGTCGACCCTGAAAAAGGGACTGTAATTGTCTCAGTAGTCTTACCCGGTCACCAAAACTCAAATAAACTGTTCAGTCTGACTTTTACATATCTGCTTCGCTCCTGGAAGTCTATTTTTCAACCTTTCCTAGGCATGGTTAAAAATGAAACCATCAGGACCAGACCAGATAGATAAAAGCCAGACCAGATCATCTGGAGTTAGTGGATCAGCAATATTTGCACAAGCTGTGCCCAGTCCTGATTTTACAGTTCTGGTCCAGGTCTGGTGATCTGGGTTTTACCCATGCCTCACTGCATGTGGCTTAATGATATACTGTACAGATGGATGCAAAATCTAACCCATTGAAGGCTTAAGTTTCAGAAAACTATTATGCTCAAAATACCAAGACTCATTCCCTCACCCCCAGTCACAATTAATCCTCTACCAAAGTCATGCTTAAATACTGGTGCCTCTACATCCACACCATTAAGTTTTTAATGCCAACATGCCTGTTCTGCTGCTATGAGCTCCCCCATCCATTAGGTCCCATTCTGCTTGTGGCAGCCCCCCCCAAACCAGGTAATTTTCCTGGGAGCAGCTCTTTACACCATAACAACTAAATTACTGCTAAACTCCTTATTTTTTAAAAGTTTGTTGAGAAACTTTTGTTTTAGTATATCCATGGTCAGGAAAAATTAATTTGTAAAAGAAACCAAAATCCCCATTTAGCAGTTTATTTAATCACAGAACAGCATGTTATGAACTTATCATATTCTGTGTGTAACCTACAGTAAGTCAAACAAAAATTAGATTAAATGCCTACCTATTTACAAGTGAAACAAATGTGGTTACTGTCATTCAGTTGTAAACACCTTTAGTCAGAAATTGCGGGTGAAGAACATTCAGTAGAATATAAACAGTAGTCCAAAACTGCCTGCCTGAGAATGAAGTTGGTGTATTATTTGGAAAAAGGGAACACTGCTATGCTGTGTCCTGCAAAGTAGCACACTGACTGCTCTTAGGATGGTGGTGTCAAATGGCTTAATGAGTTGTTTTCATGGGGGCCTAGGGGAACATGTTATGCAGAAAGTTCCAGGAAGTGTTTAACCCATTCTACTTCCAGCAGCTTTCTATGATGTCTGTTCATTGGTAATCTGGCACAGAATGACTGCCAGAAGATAATGAGTTAACTTTCTGTGGGGTCAATTAACTCCTCAAGCCAGAGGAAAAATAGTGCTCTAAAGCTTCCTATACACACAAACAGGTGGAGTAGTAATGAGGCTTCAGCAGAGGAATCTATTTTTAACACTCTATCATGTTGTTTGGTAGCAAAGATGACATCAGCCCTTTTCTGAATGCAGTACTCCTGTTGGGCTGCACCCACAGTTGTAAAAATTGGGCTGCATTTTCAAAGTTCTTAGAATGGCGCAAGAAGCTTGCATCCAGCATGTTAGATGCAACAAGCACCTTGCTCCAAAGGTAAGGCCCAGAGTGATTTTACAAAGTAGCCTGCATCAGTCAGCAGGCTGATTGCACCAAGCTTGCTAGCACCAGCCTTGTGCCATGAAAGTGGCTGCAACATGGTGCTAGGGGTCTTGTGGCACTCCCTAGTGCCACAATCCCACCATTGCAATTTTCAAAGCTCTCCCCAAGGACAAAGTGTTAAGTACTATTAGACCAGCCGAGGGCTGGTGTAACAGTACTTAGACAACCTCTGGGAGAGACGTCCAATATGTACCAGCCTGCACCAACCTGCCCCTACACAGCACATGATTGCACAGATCCCCCTCCCTACCCTGATCTGCCCCAACAGTGCCAGAGTTATATGTCTCCCATTGTGATCTGGTACCCCCCACCCCAATCTGCTCCAACAGTGCCTTAGGTATAGATATCTCCCTAGTGATATAGTGCCCCCCTGTCCCGATCTGCCCTGACAGTACCATAGGTATAGATGTCTTCCTGGTGATCTAGTGCCCCCACCCCGATCTGCCCTGACAGTGCAGTAGTAGGAGCAGTATTCTCCCTGGTGATCCAGTGGCCCCCCACCCGAGCATGTAGTGCTCACTCCCCCAACCCCATCCTACTCCATTATCCAGTGACTGGCACAGCCCTCCACACACCACCATGGCCAGCTGCTGAATGAACGGTCACAGAGCGTACAGTACAGTACACACTGTGACAGTTCATTTGGCAGCTGGCCATGGTGGTGTGCGGAGGGCAGTGCCAGTCACCAGATCGGGGGGTATTGATGGATGGGGGAGTGGGTTGGTGGGCACTGCTCGCCAGGTGGGGGTCCACTAGATCACCAGAGTACTAGTTCTGCATGCTGGCACATTTCTGGCAGATTTGTGGCAGTGGGGGGGCACAAGCCACTACTGCACCCCTTTCTATTAAGGCAGCTGACGCCCCTCCACCTCACAGCTGTTGTGGCACGGCTTGTGCATGCACCCCCTGTGTGGTGCACTGCTACTGTCGATGCAAGCTAGTGGACTCAGGTTCCAGGAGCCTGTCACTTACAAATTCTGGCACAGGGTCCCGGACACAGCTGCACTTGATGCAAGCTGCCAGTGTTGCAGCTTGCAACTGAGATTCAAAAATCCCACCCATACTGTGCATTGCCTAGTCTGTCAATGTCATCTATTCGGGGCATTGGATAGCCATTGAATAGTAATGCATTGTTAAACTTCCTAAAATCTAGGCATAGACGTATCCCATCCTCTTTCTTGTCCACTATGACCATGGGTGAAGACCATGCACTCTTTGAGGGCACGATTATGCCTAACTGCTCCATTCTTTTGACTTCCTGAGTCATTTCATCCCTCACCTTCTTGGGCAATCTGCAGGGTTTGGTTCTACCACAGGACATCGACAACAATGATGTTAGCATCCTGAACATCGATGGGAACAATGCTGACAGTTGACATTGTTCCCGATGGACCAAAGTGTTTTTCTGTGGGGGGAGGCTTCGCTCCTGCACCCCATTCTAATTAACCAACCCAAGTCGGAGTTGGTTCAGGTGGGGGCAACTACTAGAATCACTCCATCGCTCGATAGTGGATCATCACAGGAAAGATCTCAGCCTGGAGAGATCTGTCACTGTGGTGGTATGACGGTGTCGATATCCTGATGTGATACCATAGGTTTTTGGTGTATGAGCTTATCTTGCATGGCAGTTATGGTACGCACAATTCCTTTGGCCATCCCCAGGATGTTGGTGAATGTAGGCTCAAATTCTTGTAATATTCCCTGCAAATCTTTCTGTTGCTGAGACTCCAATTCAGAGTTTATCTGGATCTCCCCCGACTGTCCTGACTGCTCTAACCTTTTATAGGCAACCTCCAGCTCTGACTCCCTAACTTCAGGATGGATATAAAGGGAGGGATTAGGCTTCTCACACCATTTCCTAACGAGGTTCACATGGTAAATTTTCTTGGGGGGGGGGTCCTTCCCTGGCATACCAAGCTCATAATTCACTGCTCCTGTTTACCTCAAAATGGTGAGCCCTGCCATTTCATGAGTAGTTTGTTCTCTGTGGTGGGAAGGAGTAACAACACTTTGCCTCCTGACTGAAATGTTTTAGTCTTCAAACCCTGATTGTATCTTTCTTTCTGCAAGTCTTGCTTCTGTTCTAAGCTCTTGTGTGCCAAGTTGATATTCCTCACCAGGTGTTTGCATAACTGAGTCATGTACTCTATGACATTAAGATGTCCCACCACCTTCTCTTCTTCCCAGTGTTCTTTAATCACATTCAGTGGCCCCCTCGGGTTCCTCCCATACAATAATGAAAAAAGGAGAGAAACCAGTGGATGCTTGAGGGATTTCTCTGTAAGCGAAAAGTAAATAGGGGAGGTACTGTACCAATCCCTACCCTATTCTTTTACATACTTCCTCAACATTCTCTTTAATGTCTATTTAAGCCTCTCTATGAGGCTGTCAGTCTGTGGGTGGTATGGGGAAGTACGCACTGCTACCACGTTCAGCAGACGATACAATTCTTTTAGCAGGTGTGCATTAAAATTATTCCCCTGATCAGTAAGTATTTCCTGGTGGATTCCCATGCAACTAAATACCTTTGCTAGCTCCTCTGCTATCCTTAAGGTGGTGACAGTTCTCATGGGGATAGCTTCTGGGTAGTGGGTAGCATAATCACACATGACTGGTACAAATCTGTTACCCTTGAAGCTCCTTTCCAGGGGGCCCACTACATTCATGGCTATCCTGTCAAAAGGGTTAGTCACAATGGGGATGGGTCGTAGTGGTACTCTATCCCTTTTTCCTGCCTGAGCCACCTTCTGACACTCAGCACGTGCTTTACAATACTCAGCTATGTTCTTGTTGATAGAGGGCCAATAAAACCTGGGTAATATCCTATTCATGGTGCTATCTCTGCCTGCATGGCCTGCTAAAGAAATGTCATGTGCCAGATGCATGATTTGGGAGTGGAATTTTTCTGGAACCATTAGTTGGTCTACTGCCTCTCCAGTTCTGGGGTTAGTGTATTCTCTGTACAGTATTCCCAGTTTTACAACAAACTGAGGGACACCTTTTTGCACTCCCTTCCCCACCTGTGAAAAAAAAGGGTTAAGTGAAGAGTCTGCTTTTTGCTCATTCTGCATATTACATTTAAAAATGTGCCCCAAGAGTAGCTGTACACTACCATGAGTAGGGATGTAAGTTTGTCATGGCAGTCATAGATGTCATTGATTCCATGACATTTGATCTTTATTCAGGACTTCCATGACTTTCACTAGTGTCATCAGAATGTAGCAATGATGACAGTGCCACAACATTTATTGTTTACTAATGATTTCATGAACAAACAATGAGTCATTAAAACCTCATCCATGACAAACTTACATCCCTAACCATGAGTATCAGTCCAGTCCTTCTTTAGCTTCCTCTTCTCTGCCTTAGTTTTACTGTCCTTGCCAGGATCCTGAAAAACATCATCATCAAATGGGAACACAGATGGTAAATATCCCTGCTTCACTTGAGCTCTGGTGGTTACAGTAACTACAGCTGAGTCCTGGGCGGCATAACAATGTATAAATGAAGCAAAGTCTGGGTGGTCATGCCCGATAACAACTGGCATGGGTAAGTGAGGTATATCAACCCGACTTCTACCTCATGTGTCTTTTCTTGAACAGTCATTTGTATGGTGGCTGTAGGGTAGCAATGGGTATCTCTGTGCACACAGATGACTGCTGTTTCCGGCTCTTTATTATTCTCAGTCTCCAGACCTGCTCACAGAAGAGTCCGGTGGCTCCCTAAATAAATCAGTCCCATCATCTGTAATGATCCAATCTGCACAGTAGCCATAAAGTGACGCCAGTTTGCTAAGGCTATGAGAACTGTCTCTTTCTTTATATTAGGACAGTTTCTTACATAATGTTCCTTCTTTTGGCACTCATGACTTACAATCTCAGCTATTGGAATTCAACCAGGGGATAATCTTAAGCAATGGCATATCCCTTCTTCAATACATCAGTTTGCAGCAACAGACTATGCATGTCCTTCCTTTGCACTCAGCACCTACTGACCCACTGATCTAACTTTTCTGTGGAAATGAACTATCCCCTATGTTGATCTTGTGTGTTTGGGTGATGGGGGGCTCAAAAAAGAAAAATCTCAAAACAAGCTAAAGACAAAGAACCTCAGTGCAGAAGCCTGAAGCAAGGGTTGCTCCAAAGGGCACTGGCAATAAAGCCGAGTTTCAAAGAAATACATCACACATACCTCCATAATGCAAAGCATCATGGGATATATATGCAAATCACCATGACATTTTAGGCTGATTCAGCTTAAAGCAGGAGTGCATGGTGCCAAAGAGCCTCTCAAACAATCTGTAATTTACATGCATTTAAAATAACACAATGGGGGTTGTCTGATATCTCTTCCTCGGTAACTTAATTTTTGTAGTACAGTCCCCTAGTAACTTTTTACCTTTATCAAAACACCTAGTGCCATGGTATTTTCAACATTTACAGGTTTCATACACATAATGCATATATATCAAGGCCATTTATGATATAGTGCTATTGCATACTAAATCCAACAATGAGGAACTCATCCTGTTGTTTTACATCAGCTCAGAGGTTACCACAATAACCTCCCTGTATGAGGACCTGAGAGAGAAAAGGAAAATTAAAGAGGACACTACAGCATAGACAAGAAAGAGGAGGGGCGCCCATAGGTGGTCAGCCTTATGGACTAGAAACTATAAATGATAGATTAGGCTAAGAAATAGAAGAACTGTTGCAACAGATTTAAGAAAAGGTCAGTCCTCAAGAGTGGCAGGATCTCCCTGTCACAAACACATGATGAAAAAGAAGATTTTTTGACAAGAAACCCTTGCAAGAACACACTTCCTGCATTGAGTGCAGCCCCATACACAGCAGCAGTGGAGTTTACTAACAAACATGTTTAATAATGAATATTTCATTCATGCTACATAAACTGTAATGAGAAAGAAAAAATTGCTTTTCATTAGGGATCAAACCAAGGCTGCCATTAACTACTGACTTAGTGCCCTATCACTGCAAGCTATCATCTCACATGGCAAAACAGAAGGTTTCGTGACAAGAAACCCATGCAAGGAGAATACACATCCTGCATTCAGTGCAGACACCCCCCATATATAGCTACAGTGATGTTTACTAATGAATCAATTCAGTAATGAACATTTTGTCAATTTGAAGTAATGCTTCCCACTAAGTTGCATTCAAAGCTAGACACACCTCGAAGTATCAGCTGGAACTAATTAGGTTAAATGCACTAAAGTAACAGTTAAATATTTTGAAAGTCTGCTTCAAACCTTTCTGATACTGTTACCACTGACATCAGCAATGATGTATAATAATTTCTCTCATACTACATAAATTGTAGTGAAAAAGAAAAATGTCCTTTACTGGATATGTAACCCAGGCCCCTTTCATCTACTGGCTAACTGTTCTACCACTGTGTGGCATAATTCTACATGGCAAAACAAATTTTGTTTTACAGCAAACCCATGCAAGGAGAATGCACATCCTGCATTAAGTGCAGATCCCTCCATAAACAGCTGCAGTGGACTTTACTAATGAACATTTTGCCAACTTGAATTAATACTTCCCACAAAGCTGCATCAACACTAAAGAAGTCTCAGAGCATCAGCTGAAACAAATTAAGCTGACTGCAATAAAGTAACAGTTTATATTCTGAAAGTCTGCTTCAAACATTTCTGAAACTTGCCACTGACATCAGCAATGATATATAACAATTTATCTCATACTACATAAATTGCAGTTAAAAAGAATATTTCACACTAAGAGTTGAACACAGGCTTGTGTACATCTGATAACCTACACCAAGATCTAAAAACCCTATCACTGATATTATTAATGACATCATACAGACAAGTTACTCAGAATGTAACCTTAAACTTGACTGGATGCAGAAAAAAACATGCATGATGGCAATAGCAACTTACTAGCAAATACTAGCTTGTATCTAAACATGTATCAATTGAAATGACTGCTGCTATGTTGTTATGGGAATTATTAATTTGTTTATGATTTTTTGTTTATAAATTATTATGGAGATGATTGTTTCATAATTGGCTGATTCATATAATGTCTTTGACTGCTAGTAACAAAGTAGTGTTTTATAAAATATTATGACTTGTTGGACATGTTAGAGCTAGTAGAAGTGACAGCTGTTTTGGTAACCAAAAGGAGCTGTGAGTAGAGCTAGAAAGGTTCTGCTAGTTATGAAAGTCATGCTTTTACATTCGATGAATTTGCACTTGTGTATTATATACGTTTATAGGGGTGCTAGGAGGGCCTCTTAAAGCTATAAGAGTGTCGCCTCACATGTTTTTAGGGCAATAGAACTGCAAACTGAATGTGAACAGTTCTGGTGCTCTAAGGACACAAGCAGTGACACTCATATCCATAAGAGGCTCTCCTAACACCCCTGTAAATGTATTATAGATCATGCTATTAGAAAATACCCTTGCAGTCCCTATCTGTGGCACAAGCAGCAGTCATCAAGAAGCCTGTTACAGTGCTCATCATGTGAGGTACTCTTAGGCAATAAGAGTACCTCTCATGCAACTGAATGAAGAGTTGTGATTGGTCAGACACACTCCTGCAATCTATAATGTATAAGAGAGGCTACTGTGATCCATTTCAGATTCTAGCTTGTACCTCTGGGATAATTTGAGCTAATTCTAAGCAGGCTGTTTAGGTCAGGGTCTCTTCCTCATGACTTCATGTCTCCCTCTTGCAAATGCTCTTACCCTCAGATCTTAGCTTCCTCTCCTCTCCTTTCTTATTGCTTGATCTAGCCTGGATTTTCTTCAACTTTCCCCAGCCTACTGTTACATCTCTGTCGGGATTGTTCCTCTGTTACTGACTAATAGTATGTGTTATCTACCAGACACACCATGTGGCTATTTATACTGCATCGATTATTAGTATGCACATCTGTATGTATTGCACATGGTATTATTTTGATGCCCTTCATGCTTGGCATTTACTTACTTATGCACGTCTGGTAATGTACTTTTTATTCTTTTACCTTACTGTATTTTTCTCCGGAAGCATCTGGAAATAACCAATTACATATAAACATAGAAACATAGAATTTGACGGCAGATAAGTACCGTTTGGCCCACCCAGTCTGCCCATTTCCCTACTTCATGGATAAGCTGCAGATCCTAGTTAACCAGCAGCCTACTTCTTTCTACCCCACCCCTAGAATTGCCTTATGGTGTCCCATGCACGCTTGAATTCAACCACTGTTTTTGACTCCACAACCTTCCTCCGAAGGCTGTTCCATGCATCCACAACCCTCTGTGAAAAATACTCTTACATTACCTCTGAGCCGCTCCATCTTCAAATTGTGCCCTCTTGTTCTTGCACACCTCTTTTTTTGAAAGATGCTACCCTCTTGGACTTTGTTTATACCCTTGAGGTACTTGAAAGTTGCTATCATGTCCCCCCTCTCCCTCCTTTCCTCGAGGCTATACGTATTAAGCTCCTTTAGTCTCTCTTCATATGTCTTCTGGTGCAGACCCTGCACCATTTTAGTTGCCCTCCTCTAGACAGCTTCCATTTTGTCTGTGTCCTTGTACAGACTGGGTCTCCAGAACTGCACACAGTACTCCAGATGGGGTCTCACCAGCTGTCTGTAAAGAGGGATAACAACTTCCTGTTTTCTACTGGTGATGCCTCTCCTTATGCATCCCAGTATCCCCACCAGCCCTCCTTACTGCCCTCTCACATTGCTTGCCCACCTTTAAGTCATCTGATATGACTAACCCCAGGTCCCTTTCCATTTTTGTTGTTGTTAGTATCTCATCCCCATTGTGTACTCTTCCCCGGGTTTTTGTTTCCCAGGTGCATTACCTTGCACTTCTTAGCATTAAATCTAAGCTGCCATACATTTGACCATTCCTCTAACCTTGCCAAGTCCCTTCTCATCCTTTCCACCCCACCTTGAGCATCAACTCTGTTGCAGATCTTTGTGTCATCTGCAAAGAGACATACTTTTCCTTCCAGTCCCTCTGCAATGTCACTTATAAAGACATTGAAAAGGACTGGTCCTAATACTGAACCCTGCGGCACCCCACTAGTAACCCCCCTTTCTTCAGAGTGGACTCCATTTACTATTACTGTCTGTGTCCTATTCTCCAGCTAATTATTTACCCAGCCTTCTGTTACACCTCTGTAGGGATTGTTCCTCTGTTACTGTCTAATAGAATGTGTAATAAAAAAGAATATTTATTATGAGCTCAGTATGTCTTTCTCTGTCAAACTTTTGAAATTAATAAATAAATAATGGGTGTGGAAGGGTAGCAAGGGCCATATCTCAATCTGATCCAAGGCCAGATGGCTGGTAATAGGCAATCAATCAGTGGCTTGCCTCAGAGTGTAACACGGATCTTTAGGAATTTGACCCAGATTATCCAAACCAATCTGTGGCAGGCATATGTGACGCAGAAATGGTTCTTCTGTTTCTGGATTGCGTTATCCAACTGTCACCTATTTCACATACATCTACATAGCAGGGTATATTTAAATACATCAGGATGATTATTGTTTCTTTACACCTCTTTTTAGAAGTACAGAACTTATTCTGGGGCTGAGTGGGGTTTAGTGTGTGACATTATACCCCAAACTCTATTCCCTATGGTTTTATATTGCTTTTCAGTCTCCCATTTGCTGCTAATAGGGTGCTCTCACTGGACATGAGGCTGCCCCATTATCTGCCCTAAAGTGTTCCACCATCAGTTCCTGTTATATTAATGTAATCATACCCTGTGATCTGTTCCCAGAGTTACCAGCATCCCTCCTGTCAGAGAGACTGAACATGCTGGTGCAATTCCGACTGCCGCTCAACTTAATAAACCTTTATGGGTTAACTAGCTATACCAAGCCCAGTGCCCAGACAGCCATTCTAACCTGTCTGAACAAGAAAATTTGAAATGTTCCAGGCTACCCTGATGGCTCAGTTGGTAGGGTGAGGGTAGACTGGTGTTCAGATGCATCTTGCACTCTCTCACTCCTTGGGTTAGCAGAGAATGCTTACACTGCACAGGTGAGGTGTTTACTCTCAGAGGAGGTGGGGGCTGGCTCATGACATATACACACACCTTATGGGTGGCTCATGAGAAGCTCTTGGCTTCAGTCTTACAGGAAGCATGCACTATGCATCCATTAAGATGTGCGTGAGTGTGTGTGTGTGTGTGTGTGTGCCATGCATGTGTGCGTGTCCGTGCGTGCGTGTGCATGTAATAAAAAGAATATTTAATATGTCACCATGTTGTAAATATTTGCTATTTTAAGGAACTCTACATAATAGACTTACATGTTTGAAGTTGTTCACAATTATGAAAACGCGGTGCACTGAAAGCTGCATCTCCTAAAGGTGCTGTCTGAACATATGAAAGGAATCACGTCAGACATGAAGAATAGTAGCTTATTGCTGCATAACACACATGGCAAAAGATTACCCCCATATGCATTTGCCTTCACCCTGGCCTTGGTGAACAAATGTGCATGGGGGTAGTCTTTTGCCTTTTGTGTCATATGCAGCAATAAACTTACCGCACAAGCTCTTCCATGTGTGCAACTGTTTTTGTTTTTCCCATGTTTGGAATTGATACAGCAGATCCAAGTCTTGAAAGTATCCAGAACCAACTGCTAGATCTTGTAGCACTAGGAATGTATGGTAGTCAATTAAACACACACACACACACATATATACACACACACATACAGACACACACACACACACACACACACACACACACATATACACACACATACACACACGCATATATGCTGAGAGGCCTTTGAATACTTACTGTACTAGTTACTGTCTTCAAGTTGATTCAAACTCTGTATAAAATCCATTTGATGTATGCTGATGAATTAACTACTGTGTATGCTCATGAACAGGAGACCCTGGTGAGAGAAACCTTAAAAATAACATTATTTGTGCTGTTAGGTTCCTGTACATCTCTGTATTAAAATGAAAGAGAAGTAAAAGTTTTGATATTGTTATGAGAGTTTGTTTTGCTTTTGCTGAACCTTGCCGAGTATTGGTACCAGCATGGCATAGAGCTTCAGAGTCACTGTGGCTACCCAGAAGAATGCAGAGAGAAATACGTCTGGCACTACGTGGGATGGGTTTTGAGTTTAAACAAGGAGTCAAGATCATACCCCAGCAAGGATAGGAAAGAAGGACTGGCTAGGTGACTAAGTTGACATAACTCACTAAAGTGGTTCTGGGGTAACACTGGCAGAGTTCTCTTGCTGTATGGAAGCTACTATTGATATCCCAGTCTACTGTCTCTGATGGGTGCTCATCTGCTCTGTGATGGAGAGCCAATCCAAAGGGAAGAGGATGGATAGGATACAAAGGCAAAGGGAGGGATGAGATAAGAAATTATTGTTCCTTCTCTGTTTCACTGTAGCTCCAGTGTGGAACTGATAATCCTATTGAGTGCTGCCCAGACTCTCTTTGTTCATGGGTGGTCTTCTGTCGCTACACTGGATAGCATTGTTCACAGTATAGTCCATTGTGTTTCATTTCATGCCTGGGAGTGCTGCCACCTTTTCAAACGTAAATCACAAGACCGTGTATTATTTGGGCAGCACTCTCAAACAAACATAGCCGCATTATCTAAATGTTATTCTATTGCTCAAATGCTAACCTTGTATTTTCTCCTTTAGGCAGCTTGCGATAATATAGCACAACTTCACTACATAAAAAGATTAAAAGAAGAAAAAACAATAACATCACAATCTTCCAGGAAAAAAGTATTTCATCTGTTACCAGTTGGACATTCAAATGGAGCAGAGCTGTTGTAGCACCATAGAATCCTGCCAATGCTAAATATTCTAAACTAGAGGCAGACCTCAGTAGGAGCTCAGATGAGTCATACTCGAAGTTTCCATCTTTCTTATAATTATTGGCTCCCATTCAGATTGGAGGAGCTGATGAAGCACGTTGATAAGAACATCTGTCAGGATGATAGGCTACATCAAGTAAAAGAGGAATTCAATTTACAAATACAGTATATTGTCAGCATAGGTATAGGAATGCAGTCAACATATAATGCACACCATGGCACATGTGTTTGTTTGTTTGAGGGGCACCATTTTCCTTACCAAAGGAGTACTGTTTTATAATATTCTACCTTCTGATGTTGTACTGTTTAAGAAAAAACACAATGCAAGTGAATAAAATGGAATGTTGCCATTGTTTTTGCCAGACACCTTAAGCTACTGTAGCATTTGTGCATACCAGTATGGACCAACTAACACAGTTATGCATGCAACTTCCTCGGGGGGGGGGGCAAACAGGGTTAAAGGGTATGAACTGGTGTGCACATTTTATTTGCTTAACTATGTAATCTCCCAGGGTGGGTTTGTTGGTATCAGATGACTCCCTGTGGTGGGACTTGGCTTTCACTTGATGCATTTCAGATTACTGCATATAAAAGCTTTTGGTAGGAATAGCTTTAAAGGAAAAGGGCAGAAAGGAGGTTGGGGGAGTTGAGGAATATGATCCCTGTTGAGCCCTACCGGGTCAAGTCCTGCCTTCAGCTCCAGATGTGGTTGGCTTGATGAACTTGCAACACTCAGGGGGTGGCTATGTGGATTCTGAGTCAGGCAAATTGCACAAGTCTCCATTTGGGCAAAGTCCCCCCAGGAATCTGACCTGCATAATTATAAGATGACACTGGAGGTATGGTGATGGCCATGAGGGTGGTTCCCCTTCATTACATTCATCCAAATGGCTCCACTGCTGTCCCACTCCTGTTTCTGTAATACTGAAGGTCAGCAGCTCCAGTTTAGGTAATTATTGGGACTTGGAGGAGATCAAGGTATATGAGCTCTTCTCTAACACTGGAGTCCATATTCTGGGTATTAGTGAGCTAGCCAAGGCTGGTACAGTGAACAGATTTGCTTGCCTGCTAATCTGCCAGGGTAAGACCATGTTCAGGAGGGAACCACCCAGGGGTGAAGGAAAAAGTGACCCAGGAGAATATAGGAACTGTCAGCTGCCACTGGTACCATGCAAGGTATTCTGGAAAGGAGAAGGGTTTACACTCAAGGCTGCCTGACGGAAGGAAAAGGTGTGTAAGGGTGTAAGATCAGGGCCAAATAGGCGAGGGTCATGGAATGCTTAGACAATGACCAAAATCCCTCAAGTGATTCGGTCCCAGACCCAAGAGTGGGGTAACAAGGCCCTCAAGTGTCTTATGTTCAAAGCCACCATGGACTTCTGGTGTTTGTCACCAAAGCTGCAAGTTAAGGAAAGGCAACATTTATTTCTACAGCACCCTTTAGAAATAGCTCAGGGTGCCTTACAGGGGGAAACAATATAGTTTTTTGCAGTTAGTGTTGTTTATTGTACCTGCAGGCAGGCCAAATCATCAGGCACTGCTTAAAGGATCACTGTCAACCCCCTTAGGCCTCAGTCTGTTCCTAGCTTTAAAAAAAACACATTTTATGATTGTTCCTCTTCTGTAGAATATAGTGAAGTAGCTGGCAGTTTGACTCTGATTCCTTTTTTAAAAATGAAACACAGACTGCCCACCATACTGGTGTTATCACACAAAAATGTGTTTGTTTACATTCTTTCATCAACTCCCATTGCATCTTTAATGGACTTGGTAGCACCAGCAACACAGTCTACAAACTCAAGATGCAGTGAGAGGAGCAGAGACTACTGCATCATGAGTGTCTGTACTGTGGGGGGTATTCCAATTGTTCAGAAAGTAAGCAATAAGAGTCAATCAAGAATCTGAAACAAAACAAGGTTGGGTATAATTACAAGAAAACAAAAACCTTGGCATAAAGCAGCTCAACCAAATATAGCTTTACTCTGACTTTGCTTCAAAAATACAAACTTTATTTACAAAAAAGTGCAGCCATCAGACAAACACACGAGGGATCAAGACACCCAACATTTCATGCATCTTCATGTGCTTTTTCAAGGGATACTACTCCCTATAGGAGAGTTCCTTAAATGCATAGCAAAGTGCAGTGATTGGTGCATTCAGAAAGACACTCATATGTGAATCAGTCAAGGCAGTGAACATTTAAAAACATTGGCCCTATGCATGTGAGTGTTGACTGCCCATGTGCCACGAATCCACAGTATGTAGGCAACCTTATGACAGAATGCCACACACTGGAGGTCTGGTGCACCCCCTGGCAGCATTCATGGAAGGGACATGCATCCCTTCCACACTTGATCTCCTGGTCTGCCATACAGCTACGTGTGCGCATGCCCAGTTCAGGGGCATTTCTTGGGGTGAGCCCACACTTCACACCATTCACAAATATGCAGAGTGCCAGGCAAGGGGGGCACAAGATATGGCAGTGGGGACCCTGCCGTATCTTTTGTGTGCCCCCACAGATTACAGCACCCAGCTGTGGTCGGATGAGGAACCCCCCCACCATGATGCCCCAGCCCTCTGAGCTGACAAACAGGGCTGGGGGCAGCCTTTGACACACACCAGCAAACTTTATTTTGTTCCCTCCTGTGCCTTCCCAGGCTCACCTGCTCAGCATCCCCTGAATACAGGACAGGCATCTAATTGGATGCCTGTTTTTATCCTCCGATTTGTCCCCACACAGCAGTGCACCAGAAGCGGGGTCACAGACAGACACACACACCAGTGGCTAATGTTTGTGCGTGCTGGCAACCACGTGCCTGTCTGTGAGTATGGAGCAACCCAGCCCAGAATAAGTGCATAGCCCTCATTATGAGGCCAGCGACATAAATTGCTGTAAAGACAGGCTTCTTAGAAACTAGCTTACAAGCTCATAAAGATATGGTGTTGCTCACTTTCAGCAATACATCAACATATACTGTACCTTAGTTCATAAAGTACTGTTCATTTGGCCGGCCCAGTGATGCTGACAGTTGTAGCACTGGACGTCACACCTTCTGCCACGCTGCTGACCCAGGTTTGGGAACGAGCCTGGGCCACCAGGGGTTGGCAGGGGGAGAGAGGATTGAGTGTCCAGAGGATCATCCCACTCATTGACTGCCCTCTGGTGGTGGCTGGAGGGCAGCACAGGTTGGGAGGCTTGAGGCCGATGTCCTTACGTCGGAAGGGAGGGGGGCCGGGTGAAAAAGGAAAAACGAGCCTGGCAGGCTCGATGATGGTCCACCACTCCTGGGAGCAGTCCCCGGATTCTGGATTGGGTCTCCGGGAGGGGGAGAAGCTGGCAACCTCCTCCTGACCTCGCCATGGGGGGCAATCCATGGGGAAGTACCAGGGGCCACCTAGCACAGGAACAGTGGGACCGGAGAGAGATTCCTTCAGATCGGAGGGTCATAGCCACCTGCCAGGGCTCCAGTGGCTAAAAGTACTTATAAAAAAAAAGTACTGTTCATTACGAACATTAGATACACAGATAAATTGCCATAATATTTGCATTAACATGGCAAAAATACGCATAAATACGCAAAAAATAGAAACTGCCATGAAAAAGATGTTAACAAATGTAGATATAAACTAAATATACCTGTGCAAATTTCATCAGTATATTGAATAACAGCTACATCTAAAACATCTAAAACAAAATTGTAAATTTCATGCTAGAGTCAATGACCGCAAGTTTCTATGCATAAAAGTCCAGTGCAAGTAACAACTGTCCACAGGATACCAGTCCAAGGATCAAGATTTCATGCAAATGTCCATATGAAAGTCCGTGGTTACCTAAAGCAGTGGGAAGGAAATAGAAGTCCTCTACTGTATGCAAAGGGTGCAAATTGAGAAAGGGCCAGTATTGCATATATCCAAAGATTTTTATGCAACTCATGTTAAAATCCAAAATAGATATACAGTACAGGAGCCCACCAGTATCCTGAGGTAATGTTCATGCTGAGTCCTGATGGTAATGGACTTATATGGATTAGTGTATGACTTAGAGGACCATGGGAAAAAAGGGAAAACAGTACTAAAACAATAGCACAATGACACTTAAGGGTGTACATTTAGGATACTGAAACTTGGAATCCCGAAACTCGTGGGAGGAGTTCAGTATCCTGACAAGTACAATCCCGACAAGGAGGAAGCTGGTGCTGACATGGGTACGGTAGCGGATGTGATGAACTGCTACCCTACCCCTAGTCACACACCACAAAAGAGGGGAGGATGCCGGCCTGGTGGCACTGAGGGTTAAGGTGCTGGACGCTGCACCTCATGCCATCTTAGTGACCCGGGTTTGGGAATGAGCCTGGGCCACTGGGAGTCGGCAGGAGGAGAGAGAATTGAGCATCCTGAGGGTTGCTCTCCTCTCTCGGAGGGAGGGGGACTAATCAGCCTGCTTGCTGACTGTCCTCTGGCAGTGGCTGGAGGGCAATACGGGTTGGGAGGCTCGAAGCTGACGTCCTTGCATTGGCAGGGAAGGGGACCATGCAAAAACAGGAAAAATGAGCCTAGCAGGCTCGATGATGGTCTGCCGCTCCCTGGAGAAGTCCCCCGGATTCTGGATTAGGTCTCCAGGAGGGGGTAGAAGCTGGTAACCTCCTCCTCCTGGCCCTGCCATGGGGGGCAATCCATGTGGGGAACTACTGGGGGGACCACCTAGCATGGGAGCAGCGAGACTGGAGAGAGAGTCCCTCCAATCAGAGGGCCATTGCATGGAGGGCTAAGCCACTAGCAGCTCGGCCAGTGTGGAGTTCCAGATCCTGGTTCTATTCCTGGGGTGAACATTTTGTGGGTAGCCCTTCTGCCCTGTTACTTTTTTAACCTACTCCAAGGTCTGCTCCCCCTAGGAGTTGATTATTTTAGTTATGGGGGGTGCCGGAGGTGCGGGGGCGATGCCCCCTGCATTGCACTTAAGACACTTTTGGTCTTCTGGACTCGGGTTTATAGAGTTCGGGAAAACAAGTTTCGGGATTACACAGGTAATCCACTCTTACATTATCTCTGTGTTAAACATGGGGCACATTCAACCTGGTCATTCAGACCTGGGGGTTGTGTTGATCAATCACAACTTAAATATCCAGAAGGATTATCTTCTAATGAGGAGGTTATCCAGATGTCCTCCCCAGAACCCATTCTGACCCTCTCAATGACAAAAAAAGCTCAAATAAAGTCAAATAGAACAATAAAATGATTAAATAACTGGATCTGAATATCAAAATCTCTGTTAATTTTAAACTTTGTGAATGTTCTGTATAGGAAAGTTCCTGACTAAAATTCCTCAGTAGCCATTGCCACCCAAGACATATCATAAACAACACCCCGCTGAGCCAGTTTTACTGAGTTAAATGCAACTCCAGTACTGAAGGCAACTACACTGTCAGAGCAAATGAGCTGGATAACCCAGCTGTGGCTACAGGTTACTCTGTGGCTCCTTTACAGTCAGCAAGAAACAAAGTTGATTCACAGGAGACTTTCCCTCCTCATATGGGGTAATAAGGGATCCCTATGAGCGACAGACTGAATTTTGTGAGTACATATTCCATACAATCAGGTAACATTTTGGAGACTATCAAGAACAGCTAGCATGTCCTACAGACAGACTCCATTTTTAGCAAGCACACCAGTGATCTCCCTGGAGAGGTAGGGATACAGGAGATGTCGCAGTACGCAGTTTACAATTCAAACAACATGTGCATACCTGGCTCCCAACCCCCCTTCCAAATGGCATCCACAAGTGTGGTGAATCTAGCCCATTGTTACTAACACTGGACTTCAATGCATAGAAACTATGGTCATTGACTCTAGCATAAGATCTATAACTATTTTTTGGATGTAGGAGCTATTCGATACCTTGATGAAATTAGCACAGGTATCTTATAGCTTATATACAATTTTTTCTGAACCTCTTTTTTCATGGCACTTTCTATTTATTGTATAACTTGCCATGTTGATGCAAATATTATGGCAACTTATCTTCCTATCTGATGTTTATAATAAATGGTACATTATGAACTACAGTACTGTACATGTTGATCTAGTGCTGACAGCGAGCAACACCATGGGGCCCAATTCACAAAAGCCAGGAGAATACCACAAGCTCTGGATGCACTGCACATATGGCGCACAGGGCTTGCGGCGTTTCCCAGCCAGAAATCAGGATTCTAAATCCCATACACCAATAGCTGAAAGTTAGACAAACTTTTTCTGGTCTAGCTTGTGGCAATTTTGGGGAACTCTTTCAGGGGTGTGCAAAAATTGCCATTTCCGCCTTAGCAGAACTTTTGTGAAATGAGGCAACTTTTGCAGAAGTTTCCAAGGTTCCATCTATGGCAGAGCGGAAAACTTCCAAATGTTGAGGGCAATATTTTATCCCATTCTGCCCAGCCCAACTATGTTAAATACCCCCCTGTGGCTAGTAGTCCCTCCCCCACCAAATGTCAATACCCTTCCCCCAGTGGCTAGCAGTTCCTCCCTCCACCCGATCATCCACCCACCCAACGTGTATTTTAGAAAACACCAAACCCTGGTGGCTAGTGGTCCCTCCCCCACCCAACCACCTGCCCATGTCCCAGTAGTAATAGTCATTTAAACCTCCCCCTCCCCGGTGCCATCCCTATCCCTGGTATAGTAAAAACACATTTTCCCTGGTGGTCTACTGGTAATGAACCCCCCTCCCTCCCTATCCCAGAATCCTGATCCCCAATAAGTATTTTTTTTAAACTTATTCCCTGGTGGTCTAGCAGAAGTGAACACCCCCACCTCCATATCCCCGAATCCCAATCCCCAGTATTGCATTTTTTTAGACTTATTCCCTGGTAATCTAGTAGCCCTCCAGCACACCCACTCCACCAGGTAGTGTCCTCCCTCATCCTGGGGCTGGGAGTAGTGGGCCACTGAAAACAGTTCTTCGTTCTCTCCACAGCCAGCAGCTCACTAAGATGTCAGTGAATGAGTGCGTGCTGTATGTGCATGCGCTCATTCACTGATGTCTCAGTGGGCTGCCAGCCTTGGAGGAGACCAGAGGAACTTGCCAGTGGCCCACTTCATTTCTGGATGGAGGGAGTGGAGTAGGACACTACTTGCCAAGATGCGGGGGTTCAGGGGGGCCACTAGACCACCAGGGAATAAGTTTAAAAGTAATATTAGGGATTGGGATTTGAGGATAGTGAGGGAGGGAGGGGGTTCACCACCACTAGACAACCGGGGAAAAAAGTTTTACTATAGGGGATAGGGATGGCAGCAGGTGGGGTTAACTGACTAATACTACTGAGACACAGGCTGGTGATTGGGTGGGGGGGGGAGACCGCTAACCACCAGGGTTTTTTTCTTTCTGTTATTTATTTATCCTCCTGGGAGCCTGGCAGGTGGCTCTGGTCCCTCCCTTGGAGGGACTCGGGGCCCGATTCTCGAAGGGGTCTGCGTCTGTTGCAAGCTGCGGCAAACTGTAGCTTGTACCTAAGCCCCGTGCACCAGGCACTCTGCACCAGATTCTGGTACAGGAGGGGTCCTGGTGCCTAAGTTCCTACACTTGTGGTAACCCCACCCATGCGGCAAACACATGGAGCACGGGAGGGTTCACCGCAAGCCCCACGTAGCACCAGCCGGACATCTCAAAGCCCTGATCCACGTTGTACCCCCATAGGGTATACAGGGCAGGATCGCCCACCCAATCCTCGATGTGCCCCCGATGTGCCCCATAACATGTTTAGAAATATTACCCCCCACCCAGATCCCAGTGTCCCCGCCAGTACCAAGCACATGCCACCAACCCTCCCACTGATGCCCCCGTGCCCCCCACCCAGGCAGGTAGCATCCCTCCACATCCCCAGACAGAGCAGAGGACTGGCATAGCCCTTCGCACACCTCCACGGCCAGTCCCCAACTGAACTGACCGTGCAGTGGACTGCACAGAGTATGCTCTCAAGCTTAACAATTGTTTCTATTCACAAGGTTTCTTATAGGAATGTATTATAATCATGTTACAGGTTGAGAGAATTTTTACCCAATAATCAATGTTCTGTTTAACCCCTTTTATCAGCATTCTGTACCATTACTGTATTTTCCATGATTATTTTCATGTGTGCATATTTTAAGTAGGTGTAAATTCTGTGATGCTGGTATTTAAAACTCTTATAGCATACTACTAGTAAACACATATGTACAGAATAAAAACATTTTAATTCTTGTATGTACATGAAATTATGCTGTAATGAGAGACAAAACACATGCAAAATAGACATGGTGGTCGACTCTCAAAGGTGTGTTGCAAGTCGCACCAAAGGCAACTTGCACTGATTGCCAATGCGCCGTGGACCCTGAGCCCAATCCTCTATCAGACAGGGTCCTGGCGGCTAAGCCCTGCAGCATGCGACAACCCTAGGAGTGTGCTCAACAGTGTTAATGTAAAGCCCTGGTGGGCTAGCAGACCCCCACCGAAGCCCCGATCCCCCCATGTTGCCAAAGTAATTATTCATTAGTGGTCCAGTGGATCCACCAAGCCCAATCCCCCATAACACAGAGCCCAGCATACCTGGTGGTCTAGTAGATGCCATCCCCTACCTGGCAGTGCCCAACCATGCTGCCCCCCCACCGGCCCAACTGTACCCAGCCAGTGACTGATGCAGCCCACTGCTCACTGCCACAGTCAGCCACCAGCTGAGCTCTGTATGAGCGCGTACTGTAAATAGTACTCACTCAGTGAATGACAGCAACTGTCATTCACTGAGCATGTACTATTTATAGTACATGCTCATACAGAGCTCAGTTGGCGGCTGTCCACAGTGGTGAGCAGTGGGCTGTATCAGTCACTGACTGGGTACAGCTGGGTGGCGGGGGTGCAGCACAGTTGGGCATAGGTACGGGTCTGGGGGAGCTGGGTGGTTGGGCACTGCCAAGTGGGGGGGTCCACTAGACCACCTGGTATGTTGGGTTTCGTGTTATGGGGACTCGGGCTCGGTGGATCCACTGGACCACCAATGAATAATTACTTTGGCAACATAAGGGGGGATGGAGCTTTGGGGGGGTCCACTAGCCCACTAGAGCTATTACATTAGTACCTATTTGTGATCAGGTTGGGGGGCACTAGCCCACCAGGGCAATATAGTGTGATGGGGGCTGTATGTACTACTAGGCACATTGGCGGAACACCTGGAGGATGCCTAAGTACACTTACACCAGCCCCTGGCTGGTGAAAATGTACTTTGACATTTGTCATCTGGCAGTGTTTTGAGAATATGAAAGTTGGGGATGTGGCAGCCACCCTTTGAGAATCGTCCCCTGCGTCTGTCACAAACCCCCATGCACCATGTCACAGCCCAGTTTTGGTGCAAGAATGGTGCAAGTCCCTTTATGCAAGCAGCCTGCATGTTGTTGCAGGCTGCTTTTGAAAATCCCAAAGGGCTTAAACTGTTACAGCAGCTACTGTGCCATGATGCAAGCACCTTGGCGCTTATGTGTATTTCTTTAGAATAGCCCCCATAATTTTTTTATAGCTAATGTTCCATCATAAATACATATTTATTTATACAGGTCCATCTAAGGTATAGCATTGTTATTCCATTACAACATTTGATGCACAAGTGTTGGCTTGCTCTTTAAATTTATTTTTAGGTTATTCTGTTGTATCTTAGCCTCTAACCACTATATAGTACAGTATATGATCACACTTTAAGTGTCACTTTCAATGTTATTGCAGGGTAGGTAATCATTAATTACATGCAACAGGATAATTACACTGTAGTAACACATTTGTTGCATGTAACTGCATTGCAACTACAATGCAGTTATGCAGTGTAGTTACACTGTTACTATAGCATAGTTAAAGAAACTTGTAGTGTCACCATTAATATTTAAAACTAGGGTTGCTCCTAACATTCTCCTTGTAGCTCCAAGAATGGTTTCCTACCATAATCCAGGTGACAAAAATGCCTCAATTACTCAGCTCACTGGCTTCCGGAATTGAGGTAAGAGGACAGGTAAATATTTTATTGTCTATTCCATTCTGTATATCTGCCTTTGGGAGGATGTACCAACCTAAATATAAGTCTTATTTTGTTATAGACCAGGGCCAAGGTGTATCTGAAGAGAATAACAGGGTTTCTTTGTCAAAGAGGCCTTGCACTGTGTGATCAAGAGCTGGGTCTTGTATTGTGTGAGCAGGACCTTTTGTGGGATGAGAATAGAGCAACTCCAAGTAAATTGTAACCAGGTTGGTGGCGGTGTTGTTTACATGAACAAACAAGAAGGTTGTTCCAAGGGGCCTTGGGGGATTGTGACAGTTAATGATTTAGAAAATGGACATGTATAGCTGCAAAGGAACAGGGAACTACTGTAAATATGCTATATTTTACTTAAAATATTTAATGACTGAGAAAGTTACACTGAGCTAGGATTAGTTTCCCACACCAGTGTATGGGGGAATTACAAAGTAACATCACCAGCAATGTCACACGTTTTACATGTGTAAATGTGAATTACACGATTTGACAAACTGCAGACATCCAAGATAGGCATTCCTTTTAAATAGTCTTAAAAGGAATAAAGCCATGAGCCTTTACAACTTTGAAAAAACCAAAAGTGTCCTGTTTGAGCACACCAAAATACAACAAGCATTTGTCAATGCCGAATGTTGATTGCGCTGGTGTGTTGAGCTCACTCACTGCCCCTCTGTCACTCGCTCAGCCTGTTTCTCCCAGTGCTGCAGGCTACTCTTTTGTACTGGGCTCCTGCCTGCATTGGCACCTTGTTCTGCCCACTAAGAAATCTGCAGCTGTCCCGACAGAGCCCCATAGAGGTGGCTCACTCCCACTCTCTCACTCGCTCATCCTGTTTCTCCTGGCGCTGCAGGTTGCCCTTTTGTACTGGGCTCCTGCCTCTGTTGGTGGCTTTTTCTGCCCATAAAGAAATCTGCAGCAGTCCCAAAACAGGTCTGTTGAGCCTGCTGACTCCCCCTCTCTCACACACACTCGTTCCATTTCTGCCGGCGCTGCAGGCTGGCCTTTTGTACTGGGCTCCTGCCTGCTTTGCTGCCTTTTTCTGTCAACAAAGAAATCTGCAGCAGTCACACTAGAGCTCCACTGAGCTTGCTCACTCCCCCTCTCTCGCTTGTTGTGTTTCTCCCGGCGCTGCAGGCTGCCCTTTTGTACTGGGCTCCTGCCTGTGTTGGAACCTTTTTCTGCCAATAAAGAAATCCACAGCTGTCCCAACAGAGCTCCGTTGAGGTTGCTCACTCCCCCTCTCTCACTCACTCATTCTGGTTTTCCTGCCACTGCAGGCTGCCCTTTTGTATTGGGCCCCTGAATGCATTGCTGCCTTTTTCTGCCCACAAACAAATCTGCAGCAGTCCCAACAGAGCTCTGTTGAGCTCACTCACTCCCCCCACTCACTCGTTCTGTGTCTCCCGCCGCTGCAGGCTGCCCTTTGTACTGGGCCCTGCCTGCATTGGCGGCTTGTTCTGGCCAGAAAGAAATCTGCAGCAGTCCTGACACAGCTCTATTGAGCTCGCTCACTCTCCCTGTCTCACTCACTCATTCCGTTTCTGCCGGCGCTGCAAGCTGGCCTTTTGTACTGGGCTCCTGCCTGCGTTGCCGCATTTTCTGCCCACAAAGAAATCCACAGCAGTCACAATAGAGCTTAGTTGAACTTGTTCACTACTGCTCTGTCACTCGCTCATTCTGTTTCTCTTGGCGCTGCAGGCTGCGCTTGTGTATGGGGCTCCTGGCTGCATTGGCACCTTTGTCTGTCCACAAAGAAATCCGCAGCTGTCCCAACACAGCTCCATTGAGGTCACTTAGTCTCCCTCTCTCACGCGCTCATTCTGTTTGTCCTGGCATTGCAAGCAGCCCTTTTGTACGGGGCTCTTGCCTGCATTGGCGCCTTTTTCTGCCCACTAAGAAATCCACAGCAGTCCTGATAGAGCTCCCTTGAGCTCACTCAGCCCCCCATCTCACTCACTTGTACTGTTTCTCCCATCACTGCAGGCTGGCCTTTTGTACTGGGCCCCTGCCTGCATTGACACCTTTTTCTGCCCACAAAGAAATCCACAGCAGTCCTGACAGCACTCCGGTGAGTTCGCTCACTCCCTCTCCATCACTCGCTCTCTCGTTCTGTTTCTCCCAGTACTGCAGGATGCCCTTTTGTACTGGGCTCTTGCGTTGGGGCCTTTTTCTGCCCACAAACAAATCCACAGCAGTCCCAACAGAACTCAGTTGAGCTCGGTCACTCCCCCCTCCCACTCTTTCGATCTTAATCTGTCCCAAACACT
This sequence comes from Neoceratodus forsteri, assembly GCA_016271365.2. Lineage (NCBI taxonomy): Eukaryota > Metazoa > Chordata > Ceratodontiformes > Ceratodontidae > Neoceratodus > Neoceratodus forsteri. Next base: position 454,526,308 of record CM057453.1, on the reverse strand, counting down.
GATTTCCCACAGCGACCCTGCTATTCTCCGGCAGGAGTGCAAAAACATATTTTAGCCAGGATGTGAAAAATGACAGCTGTGTTGTTCATAAGGAGGTGTGGAAAAATGCCACTGTTGAAAATGTGGCGTGAAAATATTACAACTTTGTGAAGTTACAAGGGTGCATGGAAACAGTTCAATGCCCGCTTGTAACACAATCATGTTATGGAGTTTCGTCACCAAATTTTCAACATAGGGATTTTAGGACCTCTGCTCATGAACAGTGCCACTGTCATTTTCTTAATCTGTCCCAAACACTGATTTCCCACATCAACCGCGTTATTCTGTGCCGCAACTGTGAAAACACATTTCGGTCAGGATGTGAAAAATGACAGCTGTACTACTCATAAGGAGGTGAGAAAAAATGCCACTGTTGAAAATCTGGCATGACAATATTACAAATCTGTGAAGTTACAAGGGTACATGTAACACAGTCATTTGATGGGCTATCATCACCAAATGTTCAACATAGGCATTTTAGGACCTCTGCTCATGAACAGTATCACTGTCATTTTCTTAATCTGTCCCGGACAGTGATTTCCCACAGCGACCTCTCTATTCTGTGCCGGAAGTGTGAAAACACATTTTGGCCAGGATAGAAAAAATGACAGCTGTACTGTTCAGAAGTAGGTGTGGGAAAATGGCAATGTTGAAAATCTGGAGTGAAAATATTATAAATTTGCGAAGTTATGAGCGTACATGCAAACTGCGCAATGCACGCTCGTAACACAGTCATTTTATGGAGTTTCATTACCAAATTTTCAAAACAGGCATTTTAGGACCTCTACTCATGAACATTGTCACTGTCATTTTCTTAATCTGTCTCGAACACTGATTTCCCACAATGACCACTATTCTGCGTCGGAACTGCGTAAACACATTTCCACTGGGATGTGAACAATGACAGCTGTACTGTTGACAAGGGGTGTGAAAAAATGCTAATGTTGAAAATCTGGCATGAAAATATTGCAAATTCGTGAAGTTACAAGCGTACGTATCAACTGCGCAGCGCACGCTCGTAAAACAGTTATTTTTGGGATTTTTCCACCAAATTTGCAAAATAGGCTTTTTGAGAGCCCACCTCATGAACACTGGTACTGTCGTTTCATTAATCGGCCCCAAAAGGTAATTCCGTGCAGTGACCACAAAACCACCTTTTGGGGCCGATTAATGCTATGACAGTTCAAGAATTCATGAAGAGGGGTCCCAAAAACCCCATGTTGAAAATTTGGTGCCAAAATTCAAAAAAATGACTGAGATATGCATTAAAGTTGGAAAAAACCCATTGATTCCATTATACGACTTACCGGCATTTTCTCAGTTCGTGGTCGGCTTTGAAGAGTGCAGACATATTCCCGGTCCACCAAAGATCATTGCGCTGAGCTCTGTAGGTAAGTATGGGGTGAGGGGGGTATGGGGAGGCAGGGTGCGCAGTGGGTGGGTGTGGGTTGCAGGTGGGGGGCAGGGAGACCGCCGAGGGACCATTTTTTATTTTACAGAGGCATGTGGCACCCTGGGGTGGGCTCCCAGCATGCCACCGGACTCTTTCTTTGGAGGGGCAGCAGTAGCCGATGGGGGATTGGGCACCCCCATTGGCATAGAACAAAAGGGGGGGTCTTAAATTATGTCGACGGGGATTGGGCACCCCATTGGCAGACAATGAAAGTGGGGGTGGGATTACTGAATACCGATGGGGAGTAGGCTCCCCCGTCAGCTAAAGAAACATTAGGGCACTGAAGCCAATGGAGATTGGGGCCCCCGTCGGCAAATAAACATGGTGGGGGGGTAATATTATTTGTGAACACGGTGGCAAGCCGCTGCCATGTTAAAGGAATAATGCCTGACAGGGTGGGTGTTATGCTGGGATAACATCCCACCTTTGGTGGTTGGGCCCGAGGCCACCGCCGGAGTCCAACACCCGAGAAGGGATGTTATCCCAGCATAACACCCACCCTGAGGGCATTATTCCTATTATACAATGGCTTGTAGTTTTATACAGAAAAAAATCATTTTAAAGAATTTTATTTAGTGTTTAAAAATATTTTTTTTAAGAAAAGATGCAAAAAATCAATGTGGTGGTCAGCCAGATCATCAGCAGGGAGGTTATTCCAGGATAACATCCCTGCTGTGATGGCCAACTGACCAATCAGGAGCCAGGATTCTTTCTTGCCATTGTATAATCACAAACAATATCAGCATTTCTACATCCCGCCCTGCAATGACGGGTCGCTCCCTCATTGCAGCGGCTGGCTGATGCTGCAATGACGAGGCGGCCCCTGATTGCAGTGGCTAAATTGTCACAAGTTGGTGGTACGCTGGCTGAACTAGTGTCAGCAGCAGCATGCCATGGCATTGGAGGAATCGGGACAAGCCTTTGCAGGCTGTGGGGGCATTGGCCACAACAGTGCCGTGCCTCCACAACCTGCTCATGGAGAAAGCTGCCTCAACATGTTTCTTGCACATGTGCGCAATCAACATAAAAATGACAGATGGAAAAATACATTAAACCCGGACAGTCAATTCTGCTTCCTAGTTGATGCAAATGTCAAGTTCCAATCAATGTTAACTACTTGGTTTAAAACCATCCGTTATGTGTGGAAAAAAAGCACTCCATTCTGATAAAGAAAATGATTTCATCATTCAATGTGCAGACAGAAAAGAAACTTACACATCATAGTGCTAATAACACTGTCTACAGAAATTAAGTGACAGTGGTGTGCCCCCTGCTGATATTAGACAGATAAGTGGATACAAACAAGTACTGTACTAAGTTTCAATTTCTAATAATGACTTAATGAGGAACATCAATAATCTACATATAACATTCTTATCAGAACCTGTGTAAAATATCAAATATCAAAATAGCAATGTCAGCCTCAGCTTCAAAAGATAATAAAAGAAGTTACCAACTGGCAATTCTGTTCAACAATAGCAGCAACAGCATTAACATTCAAGCTCACCATAATACCTTCAACAAAAACACAGGTAATTTCCCACCAGACATGTCCACAAACAAACACTCAAGCATAAACCACATAAATGAAAATGTGAATATAAAATCACAAATTAGTATTTTACTATACATTAAAATCAGGCAAATAAAAAAAGGAAATTAATATGTGTAGTTGAAAGGAACAGCAAATGGTATCAGCCATTGGTGGTGGTGGTGGGTGAAAATAGTGGTGGGGTTCAAGAATGCACGGAACAGGCATAGGGGAATCTTAGTGGAAAGGAATGGAGGGAAGGGAGAAAGAACTGGAGATCAGTTAGGATCTATAGTGATTCTGTAGGTATGGAAAACATTGAGCAGACTGGGTGAGCATGCTGTCCTTCTCTCTCAACAAATTGTATGTTTCTATTTTTCTATGGTAAGCATCATTAAATCATTGTAACCCTAGAGTAAAAACCTTTATGGAATACCACTAGTATCTTTCAAATCCATACCCCCTTCCCGCAATTGCCAAACATTTGAAATATTTGGGGTGAGGCAACTCACATGCTCTCTGTGGCCAGGCTCTCCCTAGTGTCCAGTGACAGCCCTCCCTCCCTCGTTGCATTTCAAGCACTCTCCAGTGTTGTGGCACACACTTTGTGTGCTGATACCATTCCAAGAACTCCCTTGCCTTCTACTTGCCAAGCACTCCCTGCAATCCTGTGGCACTCCCTCTGTTTCCTGATCCCATTCAGCAACTCTGTGGTGTCCAGTGGTATCCCCTTCCTCTCCATATTCCAATCATTCCCTGGTGTTCAGTGGCTCCCTCTCTTTCCACATTCCAAACCATATGCCAATTGAACGGCAACACCTTTACAATGAACAACATTATAGCTATACAGTGACGGGTTGCTGTACTGTCATTGTGGGCCCCCGGCACTGCTTTCCCGGGGTCTTGCACCCCCAACCCAAATACACGCCAACTTGGAGTTGAATATGTTAAGTATGGGGGTGTAGGGCAGAGCCCCAAATGTATTGTCTGGGGGTAAGCCCCTGAAGAAAACAAAGTGTTCTTGGATGGATTTATGCCGACCACAATTGCAGTCAACATAAATACGTCACTGTAATGTCAGTTGACAAAATATTTGTCGAACCGACATTGTAGAGTAATTTCAAACACCCCCTGGTGTCTAGTGGTACCCCTTGTCTTTCCTGATACCATTTCAAGAACTCCTTGGTGTCGTTTGGTATCTCTCATTCACATTTCCCTTGCAAGGCACTCCCTGCCGAGCAGGGGCACTCTTTCTCTATCCTGATCCCATTCCAAGCACTCCCTGGTGTCCAGTGGCATTCCCTGTCTTCATCATATTCCTAGCACTTCATGGTGTGCAGTGTCAACCTCCTCCCCCTCTTTGTTTCATGCCTTGTACTCCTTGGCATCAAGTGACAATTCCTTCCTCACCTGTCCAATCCATGCACGCCTTGGTGTCCAGTAGCACTCCTTCTCTCTGGCCCCTTTATAAACAGTCCTTGGTGTCCGGTGGCAAACTTTTCTCTCTCTCCCTGTCTTATGTCAAGTACTTCCTACTGTCAACTGACACCCCTCACTCACCCCATCTCTTTTTGAGTACTGCCTGGTGTGTAGTGGCGATCCCTGATTCTTTCTGTCCCATGTCAAGTACATGCTTGTGTCCAGTGTCGCCTGTGTCATCCTGTACCATGCCAAGCACTCCCAGGTGCTGCATTGGTTTCCTTTCCACATTGCTCTCCCCTTGAATCCCGACTGTGCCCAGCTTAGCCCCACCCATCACCTCCTTGACCAACTGCTATTGGCAATGTAAACAGGGTGGCTGCCCAATGAGGTGAGCAAAGGGGCTGTGCTGATCACCAGTGGGGGGCGGTTCAGTGGGGTGGGAGAACTATTGGACACCTGCCAGTACTTGAGAATTACAGGGTCAAGGTTGGGGTGGTGGTGTAGAGAGGAAGTCAGGTTACATTCACTATGACTTTTCTGGCCAGGCAGACTGCGCACCCCTACATCAGACATGTCCTTCCATGAAAACCCACACCTATGCCCCATATGGCTGAAAGATAAACTGTTGTAGTTCTATTGAGGAAATGAACATGTGCCAACCCATATCCCCTTCTTGATAACCCCTGGGTTTCCTTCCCCCCAGCATTAACTTCAGTACCATGCCCACACATACCCTGCTTAATGACTAGTCAAACTACTATGGTGTAATTTTTAGATGTTATCCTTGCTAGAGTCATTCAAGCAAAAACATTGAAGGAGTACTCCTATTTTAGGATTTTCAAATACTGATGTTTCTAAACCCTAATACTGCATTGGTTTATTAGGTTTTGTTAGGGTGTATTAGTAGGGGGTATCACAAGTCGGAAGAGGGAGGTAATAATCCCTTTTTGCAAGGCACTTGTTAGGCCTCATCTGGAGTACTGCGTGTAGTACTGGAGGCCACACCTTCATATAGACATTAACCATATTGAGGCAGTCCAGAGAAGGGCAACCAAAATGGTGCAGGGACTGCATCAGAAAGCATATGAGGACAGATGAATGGAGCTCAATATGTATACCCTAGAGCAAAGGAGAGAGAGCGGTGATATGATCGAAACATTCAAACACCTTAAGGGCATTACCAAGATGAAGAGTCTAACATGTTTCAATATAAGAAAAATAGCAGGACAAGAGGACACAGCATTAGATTAGAGGGAGGCAGATTAAGGGGTAATGTGAAGAAGTTATTTTTCACAGAAAGGGTGGTGGATGTATGGAATGGCCTACTTCAGGAAGTGGTGGATATGAATACAGTGCAGGGCTTCAAACAGGCATGGGATAGGCATAAGGGAGCAATACAGATGAGTATGAATAAATAGGCCATTGACAGCGCAAAGGGCGATGGCACATTTATAAGGTAGAATAAGAAATGGGCAGACTAGATGGACCTTGCGGTCCTTATCTGCCGTCAACTTCTATGTTTCTATATGTTTCTAAACACTACTACCTAGGATCTGGACATTTGGGTGAAAGATGTTTAGCTGTATTACAGTGGGCATAGCAACAGTGCAAGAACTTTTAACAACTTCAAAATGACATACAGTACCTCAGTTTAAGAATATAATGAAAATAAACATGGGTACATTGATGTTTTTGTTTGTGCTTACTGCTTAATATATATTTTCCAAGTACTAATGCTTTTATACTTATATCTTAAATATAAGAACCCGATTACTGTATCTGTTGTGTATTGGTTGCATAAAGAATTTGATAAAATATCATATGTGGTCTTCCAAACTGACCAACACCATGCTATAGACCGGTATCTCAGCTCTGAGGTCTGACAATAAAAATATGTCCCTAAATCTTCTCTAGGTACATCCCTGATGGATATTAAAGATGAAGAATGGAAGTCTAGAGTCTCACAGGCTTTCAGAAAACTATTTCACCTAAGGTCAGGCCCATTGCTACATCTTTTCACCAAAACATCCAGATCCTAGGTAGTAGTGGTCAAGGTTTAGAAACATAGACTTTGACAGCAGATAAGGACTGCTTGGCTCAACCTGTCTGCCCATTTCCCTACCTAGTGGATAGGCTGCAGATCCTAGTTAATCAACCACCTACTTCCTCCTACCCCCACTAGAATTGCCTTGTCTGTCCCAAGCATTCTTAAATTCTGCCACAGTTTCTGACCCCACAACCTCCTCAGCAAGACAGTTCCATGTGTCCACCACCCTCTCCATGAAAAAATACTTCCTCACCTTGCCCCTGAGCCATCCCCCTTCTATCTTCAAATTGTGCACCCTTGTTCTTGCACATCTCTTTTTCTGAAAGATGCTACCTTCTTGGACTTTGTTGATTCCCTTGAGGTACTTCAAAGTTTCAATCATGTCCTGCCTCTCCCTCCTTTCCGCAAGGGTATACAAATTAAGTTCCTTTAGTCTCTCTTCATATGGCTTCAGGTGCAGACTCTGCACAATTCTAGTTGCCCTCCTCTGGACTGCCTCCATCTTGTCTATGTCCTTGCGGAGATGAGGTCTCCAGAACGGCATGCAGTACTCCAGATGGGGTTTAACCAAATGTCTGTACAGAGGGATAACAACTTCCTGCTTTCTACTTGTGATGCCTCTCCCTATGCATCCCAGTATCCCCCCAGCTCTTCTTACTGCCTTCTTATATTGCTTGCCTACCTTTAGGTTGTCTGATATGAATACCCCAGGTCCCTTACCATTTTTGTTTTTGTTAGTACCCCCCCACAATTGTGTACTCTTCCCCAGCCTTTTTGTTTCCCAGGTGCATTACTCTGCACTTCTTTGCATTGAATCTAAGCTGTCATGCTTTTGACCATTCCTCCAACCTTGCTAAGTTCCTTCTCATCCTTTCCACTCCCCCTTGTGTATCAATCCTGTTGCAGATCTTTGTGTCGCCTGCAAAGAGGCATACTTTTTCTTCCAGCCCCACTGCAATGTTACCTATAAAGACATTAAAGAGGACCACGCCTATCACTGAACCCTGCAGTACTCTGCTAGTAACCCCCATTTCTTTGGAGTGGACTCCGGTTACTATTACCCTCTGCACCGTGTTGCTCAGCCAATTTTTCACCCAGGATACCACACTGGGATCCACTTTCAGGCTGGCTAACTTGTTTATTAATCTTTTGTGTGGGACTGTGTCAAATGCCTTGCTAAAGTCTAGGTAGGCCTTATCCACAGCCCCTCCCTGGTCTACTACTTTAGTCACCCAGTCAAAGAAATCCATTAGATTCATCTGGCATGACCTTCCCGCTGTGAATCCATGCTGCCTTGGGTCCTGTGTCCCGCTGGCCACTAGGTACTCAACAGTTCTTTCTTTCAGAAGTGATTCCATCATTTTCCCTATCACTGAGGTCAAACTAACAGATCTGTAGTTTTCTGCCTCTGCCTTGCTCCCACTTTTGTGAAGGGGAATCACATCCACCCTCCTGCAGTCCTCAAATACCACACCATTCTCCTATGAATTGTTTAAAAAGGGTAGTCTGTGGTGTCACTAGTTCTTCCCTTAGTTCTTTTAGAATTCTTGGGTGAATCCTGTCAGGCCTTATTGTTTTGTCCACCTTGAGTTTTAGGAGTTCTTTCAGGACCCTTTCTTCTGTGAATGAACTGGCATCGCCCCATCCCAGTGCTTCTATTGTTTGGTTTAGGTACTCACTCTCCTCTTCTTTGTGAATACTGAGTAAAGCATTCATTCAGTGTCTCTGCCTTTTCACAGTCACCTCTGCCTCCCCCTTATTAAACCTCACTATCCTCCTCGGTCTTTCTTAGCTTCCTAATGTACCTATAAAAGGTTTTATCCCCCTTCTTAACTGAGTTGGCTATCTTTTCCTCAGTTTGGACTTTTGATATTCTGATTGCCTTCCCCACTTCCTTCTGCTTTAACTGATACAGTTCTCTGTCCTGCTCCTTCTGTGATTCCTTATGCTTCCCGAATGCCATCTTTTTCTCCCTAATGTTTCCCGCCACCTCTTTTGAGAACCATAGTGTTTTTTTCCTTCATTTTGTTTATTTGCTTCACACTAAGGCTTGTTGCCTCTGTGATGGCAATGTAGATTTTTCCTCATTGTCCTTCCACCCCTCCTGCCTGCCCATTTGCTAGTGCATTCCTTAGGCACTCTCCCATTTTGCCAAAGTTAGCCCTTCTAAAATCCAGTACCCTCACTTTTGTATGACTTGGCTCCACTGCTGTGTTTATTATTAATCACACTGGTAGTCACTTGATCCCAGATGGCTACCCACTTCTAAATCCGAGATCCTCTCTCCATCCCTGTTTGATAGTACCAGGTCTAAGATTGCTCCCTCCTGAGTGGGTTCCAACACTAGCTGTCTGAGGTATGCCCCCTGTAGGGCATAGAGAATGACCCTGCTCTTGAATGTGGCTGCAGCAAATGTGCTCCTGTTAACATCTGTCATGTTCAGGTCCCCCATCAACAATAGCTCCTCTTTTTCTACCATTCTTAGGATGCCTTTTATCATTTCCTTATCCATTTCGTCTCCCTGAGACAGGGGTCTGTATACAACCCCCGTGCAGATCATGGTGCCATTTCCTGTCTCCAAGGTGAACCACCATGCCTCCTCTCCTCCATGTTTACCCTTTAGTTACATTGCTTTGATCCCTTCTCTTACATAGAAAGCTACTCCTCCTCCTCCTCTTTTACCCTCCATGTCCCTCCTGTAGATTGTGTACCCTGGTATATTGACATCCCAGTCATGATTCTCTGTGTACCATGTTTCATATTTGCTTCAGATCATATTTCACTATTTTAGTGCTACTACATGTATGGCTACCTAAATAAATACTGAAATGTTCATGACACAGCAATTGGATCCTTTTGATCTACTGGACTTTACCAGGAAGCAGAGCAAGAAAACCATGCTGGTTGAACAGCGAGGTTGTGGAGGTGGAGAGGGCAAAATGAGTGGCTAACCAGAGGTTTAGAAGGACAGGGAAGGAAGTGGACAGGGAGGAATATGCAAGATGGTCCAGGAAGGTGACAGAAATGTGAGAAAAGCCAAGGCCCAGATGGAGCTGAGATTAGCACAGGGAATTAATGGGGGGGGGGGAGAAAGATTTCTTCAGATACATCAGGGAGAAAAGAAAGTTCACGAAGACAATAGTGAGGATAAAAGGGTGGGGAGTGGATGAAAATGGGGGAGGAACAGGCAGAAGCACTGAATGAATACTTTTGTTCCATGTTCACAGAAGAAAAGGGGGGACCACTACCAGCATGGGCTGGGAGGGTGGGGACAGGAGTAGAGGTGGTGACAGATGGAAGAATTGAAGCAAGTAGAGTCCTAGAGGGACAGAGGGTACTGAAGGTAGATAAGGCACCAGGGCTGGATGGTATACAACCCAGGGTGCTGAGGGAGATGCTGAAGGTGTTGGCGGAGCCGCTGGTGGATCTGTACAGCACCTCACTGGAGTTGGGATGTGTGCCACTGGACTGGAGGATGGCACATGTAGTGCCATTACACAAGAGCAGGTCAAGGGATGAACCAGGTAATTATCGTCCAGTAAGTCTCACCTCCATAATGTGCAAACTCATGGAAACAATACTAAAGGAAAGACTGGTGTCATACATGGAGGACAATGGCCTCCAGGATGTGAGACAGCATGGGTTTGTTTTTAGGGAAGTCTTGTCAAACCAACCTGATACAATATTATGACTGGGTGACAGGTGAACTGGATAAGGGTCATGCGGTGGATGTTCTTTACTTGGACTTCAGCAAGGCCTTCAATTCAGTGCCTCATGGGCAGCTTGGGGGGAAGCTAACTGGTGTAGGAGTAGGGGGAAAAAATGATGAACTGGATTACAAGCTGGCTGAGTGGGAGGCTGCGACAGGCGATGGTGAAAGGGGAGCTCTCAACTCCAAGGCCAGTGATGAGTGGGGTGCCACAGGGCTCCTTGTTGAGGCCAGTATTGTTTGGGCTCTTCATATCAGACATCGGACATGGGGTGGTGAGCCAGGTAAGTCTGTTTTCTGATGGCACCAAAATCAAAGCAGTGGTGGATGGAGAAGAGGGGTGGAAGCAGCTGCCGAGGGACCTACGCAAGCTGGAGGAGTGGTCAGAGAGGTGGCAGCTGGGGTTCAATACAAAGAAGTGTAAGGTTATGCACTTTGGGGTGAAGAACCCAAGGAGAGAATACTGGCTGGGGGGTTAAGCTGGGGATCACTGAGGAGGAGAAGGACCTTGTGGTAATGATAACAGGGACCATGAACAACACTGTGCACTGCAGGAGAGTGGCTGCAAAAGTGAACAAAACGCTGGGGTGCATAGCAAGGAGGGTTTCATCCAGGTGAAGTGAGGTGATCTTGCCCCTCTACAGGTCACTGGTAAGGCTGCACTTAGAGTATTATGTGCAGTTTTGGAGGCCATACCTAAAGCGTGATATCAGGCTGCTGGAGAGGGTGCAGAGGAGGGCAACAAAGATGATATGTGGAATGGAGAGGAGAGACTATGACAGCAGGCTGGGAGACCTAAATATGTACACCCTGGAGGATAGAAGAGACAGGGGAGACATGATAGAGACATTCAGGTATCTGAGGAGAATCAATAAGGATGGGGCCTTTAAATTAAGTTGGAGGAGGGTCACCAGGGGGCACAGGCTAAGAATGGGGGGGATTAGAAGGAAATGAGGAGGCACTACTCACAGAGAGGGTGGTAGCAAATGGAACACCCTCCCAGAATGGGTGGTATCATGTAAATCTGTAAACAGCTTCAAAAGGGCATTGGACAGGGAACAGGGGATGGTGAGGGTAGGGGTGGCATTGGATTGACAAAGGAGGGGGTTGGGGCAGCTGCAGTCAGGGGTGTTGGCTGCACACTCGAGCAGACTTAGATAGACCTGGTGGTCGGTTTCTGCTGGCACATTCGTATGTTCGTAGGAAGGAGAATAGTAAACCTGCACGAGCTACTGATTTCCTTCTTCCTCAGTACTGTACCAACACTCGCTGCAGTACTGCAAATTTCACAGCAGCTCTCTCTGCAAGACTCTTTAAGCTGAAGTTCAAGCTGTAATTATTAAGGTGACGTTCAAGCTCTAATTATACTATACTGATATGCTCAACCAGGTGCTTGATTATATTAACTCCTGGATGCAAATAGTAGACTGCAAATTTGATGCTCTTCGTACTAAAAATTACTTTTTACAGGACGATTTGCAAAACTTCAAAACTGACTCAAAGAAAGAGATTATTGAAACAATTAGAAGTGTTACCAACCTGACCCGTATTTCTACCCCAGAGACAAAATCTGCAGTGGTAATTAGGAAGGGTGGCGATTTTCTCTGTAAAATGGAGAATTTGGGAAAACCAAGCCAGATACTGCAATATTAGAAATGTCTGAATTCCCATCTCAGAAAATGAAGAATACCCTCCATTAAAGGAGACTGTCGGGGAGATGTGAATTCAAATTTTATTGCTGCCTTCAGAAAATCCCTAATTGCTTGTTAGAGAATGCAGAGTGTCTCAAAAGTCACCCCAGTAGCCTCTGCCAAGGAACACAGGCTATTGCAATTAGTTCTACGTTTGCTTTTGATTCTCGCATGGACCTGAATTTTTCTTTAGCATGACTTTGAGGCAATTTGTCTTACTAAAGCAAGTGTTTTGCCACTTAACAGTACCACCACCACCACCACCTCTTGAACTTTGAACTTTAAACTGGAGATTCTGGATATGGTAAGTCAATTTAGTTTGCTGGGACCAGCTGAAGCAAGAGTTGTTAAAGATGCCAAGCAAGCCCCATACCGTGTATGATACTGATCAACGGGCATTCTATGTGTGCAGTATATACTCTCTGGAGACTCTGAAAATGTTTGTCAGCTTTTGGTCTCAGGTTCAGAGCTAGCTGAAGCAGCTACATTGGCTGAGGACTAAATCTAAATCTAGCTTTGAATTAATTCTCGCATGGCTCAATATATTTGTTTTATAGTTTTGAGTGGATTATTTTTGCTGCATTTCAAAATCTAGCAGGAGTCAAAACGTTACTGATAAGGCATTTTGTGTGTGTGTGTGTGTGGGGGTGGTGGTAATGTGATTATGTGGATTTGGTTTAGCCTTTCATGAACATAAGGGTTTGAAATTGTACAGTAATGGATATTGGTTTAGTATGATTTAATGTATATTTGACCCCTCCTCCCCAGGAAGCTAATACCCTATCTCTCACCTCCTAATTCTGGCTAAGTTCCAAGAACACACTGTTCTCTCCTAGTGTTACCTCTTTCCTGTCTACTCCTTCTCCACTCCGTTCCAGTCTGGTTTCAGGAATTCCCACTCCACATCACCTCACTCCTCTGGCTCACTGACTTCATTCTGAATGGGATGGACTAGAGTGTGACAACCTCTGTAATCTTTGTTAATCTGGCCAAGGCCTTCAACATTATTACACATCCCCTTCTCCTGGACACAATGAAAAGAGCTGGACTCTCTGTGGACTGGTTAAGTTGGTTCTATTCTTATCTCTAGGGTTGGTTCCAAGCTGTCTGTACTGATGAAAATCTTTCTCCATTCTTACCATTTGCTTAGGCATTCCCAAGGTTCCATCCTTGGCCGCACCCTGTTTTCAATTTCCATGAATGACCACCCGACGGCCTGTATCTCCTCAGCTGTTCATATGTATAAAGATGATACTGCACTTTTTGCTTCTTGCTCTTCCACTCTGGCCTGGCTGCTCATTTTCAGCTGATTTTGCAAACATATAACTCTGGTTCTGTGCCAATCAGATGTTACCCAATTCTGAGAAAATGGTCTATTTGACCTTTGGCACCAGGAAGCTGCTGTTCAAATTGCCCCCCATGCCCACCATCAAAATCCTCAATGATGTTGCAGTCGAGGATGTCTCCTTCTGATATCCTAGGGTTTGGTTGGATTGTCACCTCATCTTCTCACTCCATGCAGATGCCATTCAGCAGAAACTCTATCACTAACTTGGTGCCCAGTACAGGAATAACGAATGCATTCTGCTTTCTGCTTATAGAGAGGTCAGCCTTGAAACAATCCTACCTCCTGATCTTTGAGTACAGTGACGTTGTATATGGTGCTGCACCCAAATCTACCCTGTCTAGACTGGACCCCTCTTCCACTCCTCCTGCCACTTTTAATCTTTTGGTAACTGGGTAAGGGCCACTAGGTACAAGTGCCTGTTTTCAGTGGTGGCCCAGAACACTGGGGAGATTAAGTGACTTGCTCAGAGTCACACAGTATAGTATGCAGGTGGAGGTTGTGGGAATCAAACCCTGATCTACTGAATGAACCAAGCTCATTCACAGCTTGTTAGTCTAACTTCTAGGCTATACTGCTAGTCCTCTCACCCTTCACCCTTGACTGTCCCTCTGTACTCACCACTGCATTCCTTACTCTTCTCTTGCTCTCCCACCTCTCAGTGCCAGGCACCTCCCCCACTGTGTCTCTTTTATATCTAAAGTCTGGATTAGATTGCTCCCATTTTACCTTAGCTCCCTCCTACCTCGCTCCACCTCCCACACTTATTCCTTTTGTAACTCTGTCACTTCTCTACTCCACATTCCTCTCATTAAATCATCTGCAGGCCAAACTGCATTTGCTACAAGATTCTCCAAGCTCTGTTCTAACCTCCCGCCATGCTATCTAGTCTACCTCCACTCCTTTTCCTCTAAAATCCCTACTCCGTGATTTACTCTTACAACTGCTTCAGACCACTCCCAGTCCTACTATGCTCCCTAAGAGCCACTTTCCTTCATGATGCACCTTACTGTAACAGCAACTTCACTGTACTGATATTTTGACTGCCCTGCACCCATATATTTACTATACCTTCTTCACTTACTGTGTTTACTGTGCACATGTTGTGTTGATGCTACACTTGATGTACTCTGATCCTATGCATTTTTACTATAAGTCAAATATTTTAAGTTTTATTATATTTATATGAACCTCGTGTTGATGTATTGTTTTTGCTCCGTTACCGCCTATTCCCCTTCCCCCAGAACACACCTGGAAATAAGCTACCAGCTCACTTTATTTTTCCTCATAAAACTTTTGAAATGAATAAAATAAACAATTGCGTTTCTTCTAATCATAAGTTGGCACCTATGTTTTGAACTGGTCTGATCCTTTGTCTTTATGGTAACATCTATTGTTATTAATATGGCAATACAATTAATGAAAGTTTTTTTTATGTTACTGTTAATGATTTACGAAACATAGAAACATAGACTTTGACGGCAGATAAGGACTGCTAGGCCCATCTAGTCTGCCCATTTCCCTACCTACAGGATAGGCCGCAGATCTTAGTTAACCAACAGCCTATTTCTTCCTACCCCCCATAAGAATTGCCTTATGTCTGTCCCATGCATTCTTGAATTCTCCACAGTTTTAGACCCCAACCTCCTCAGGAAGGCTGTTCCATGCATCCACTACCCTCTCTGTGAAGTAATACTTCCTCACATTGCCCTGAACCGCCTCCTTCTATCTTTAAATTGTGTCCCTTGTTCTTGCAAGTCTCTTTTCTGAAAGATGCTACCCTCTTGGACTTTGTTGATTCCACTGAGGTACTTAAAAGTTTCTATCATGTCCCCCCTCTCCCTTCTTTCCTCAAGGGTGTACATATTAAGCTCCTTTAGTCTCTCCTCATATGGCTTCTCTTGCAGACCCTGCACCATTTTAGTTGCCCTCCTCTGTACTGCCTCTATCCTGTCTATGTCCTTGCGGAGATGGGGTCTCCAGAACTGGACAGAGTACTCCAGATGGGGTCTCACCAACTGTCTGTACAGAGGGATAACAACTTCCTGTTTTCTGCTGATGATGCCTCTCCCTATACATCACAGTATACCCCCAGCCCTCCCTACTGCCTTCTCACATTGCTTGCTAACCTTAAGGTCATCTGATATAATTACCCCAGGTCCCTTTCCTTTTTTGTTGTTACTACCTCCCACCCATTGTGTATTCTTCCCCTGGGTTCTTGTTTCCCAGGTGCATTATTTTGCACTTCTTTGCATTGAATCCTAGCTGCCATACTTCTGACCATTCCTCCAACCTTGCCAAGTCCCTTTCATCCTTTCCACGCCTCCTTGTGGTAAGCAACCCTCTGTTGCAGATCTTTAGGTCATCTGCAAAGGCATATTTTTCCTTCCAGTCCCTCTGCAATGTCACTGATGAAGACATTAAAAAGGACTGGACCCAATACTGAACCCTGCAGTACCCCGCTAATAACCCCCCTTTCTTCAGAGTGGACTCCATTTACAATTACCTTCTGTGTCCTGTTGTCCAGCCAATGTTTTACCCAGGCTACCACCCTGGGTCCCACTCCCAGGCTGGTTAATTTGACTATTAATCTTTTGTGTGGGACTGTGTCAAATGCCTTGCTAAAGTCTAGGTGCCATGTCCACAGCCCTCCCTGGTCTACTACTTTTGGTCGCCAGTCAAAGAAATCTATTAGATTGTCCTGACATGACCTTCCGCCTGTGAACCCATGCTGCCTTGGGTCCTGTGCGCCACTGGCCTCTAGGTACTCGACTATTCTTTCCTTCAGAAGTGACTCCATCACTTTCCCTACCACAGAGGTCAGACTGACAGGTCTGTAGTTTCCTGCCTCTGTCTTGGACCCACTTTTGTGAAGGGAATCGATCTGCCTTCCTCCAGTCCTCGGGTACACACCATCCTCCCATGATTTATTAAAAAGAGTAGCCAGTGGTTTCACTAGTTCCTCCTTAATTCTTTTAGAATTCTGGGGTGAATTCCATCAGGACCCATTGCTTTGTCCACCTTCAGTTTTAGGAGTTCTTGCAGAACCCTTTCTTCTGTGAAAGGACTGGGATTGACCCCCTATCAAGAGTGCTTCTGTTAATTGGATTAGGCATGTCCCTCCTCTTTCGTGAATACTGAGCAAAATATTTGTTCAGTATTCCTGCTTTTCACTGTCCCCTCTGCCCACCCACCGTTCATTCTATTCAGCCTCACTATCCCTCCCTTTGTCTTTCTCGCCGCTGATGTACCTATAAAAGGTTTTATCCCCTTCTTAACATAGTTGGCTATCTTTTCCTCAGTTTGGGCCTTTGCTATTCTGACTTCCTCCTGCTTCCTTCTGCCTTAACTGGTACAGCTCTCTGTCCTGCTCCTTCTGTGTTTCCTTATACTTCGGAATGCTATCTTTTTCTTCCTGACTTTCACAGCCACCTCTTTTGAGAACCATAGTGGCTTTTTCTTTGGATTTGATTTGTTTATTTGCTTCACACAAAGGCTTGTTGCCTTTGTGATGGCAGTTTGATAATTCCCCATTGTTGCTCCACACTCCTTCTAGCCTGTTTGCTAGTGCTTTTCTGAGGCACTCTCCCATCTTGCCAAAGTCAGCCCTCCTAAAGTCCAGTACCCTCACTTTTGTATGGCTTGACTCTGTAGCTGAGTTTAACGTGAACCACACTGTTTGATGGTCACTTGTCCCCAAATGGCAACCCACTTCTAGATCTGAGATCCTCTCACTGCCCCCATTTGAGAGTACGAGGTCTAAGATTGCTCCTTCATGAGTGGGTTCTGAAACTAGCTGTCTAATGCCTGCCATCTGTAGGGCATCAAGAATGGCCCTGCTCTTGGATGTGGCTGCAGCAAATGTGCACCAGTTAACATCTGGCATATTCAGGTCTCCCATCAACAGTATCTCCCCTTTCTCTGTCATTCTAAGAATGCCTTCTATCATATCCTTGTCCATTCCTTCCCCCTGACATGGGGGTCTGTACACAACCCCTGTGAGGATTGTGGTGCCCTTTCCAGTCTCCAAGGTCACCCACAGTGCTTCCTCTCCTCCCTGTTTACTCTTTTGTTCAGTTGCTTTTATCCTTCCTTTACATGAGAGCTACTCCTCCCCTCTTCTCCCTGCCTGTCTCTCCTGTAGGTTATGTACCCTGGTATGTTAACATCCAGTCATGGTTCTCTGTGTACCATGTTTCTGTGACTGCTACGATATCCAGCATCCCTCTTCCATTAAGGCCATCAGCTCAGGAGCTTGTTGCCTAGACTACGAGCATTGGTACTCATTACCCTCCATTTCCTGATGGCCTTACTCCCTTTGCATCCCTGTCCTTCTTGCCTTTGTCACTTTCTCCATTTACCCTGCTCTTCCCTATCGACACCTCTATGTTGGTGTTTGCACTTTCTACCGTGATTTGGGGGCTAGGATTTTCCTGCTCCTTTCCAGTGCCTCCCCTTGGCTAGTTTAAAAGCTCAATGAAGCATTTAAACCTATCACCCTAGGATCCGGGTTCCCTCCCGGACAGATGCAGCCCATCATGCCAATATAGGCTGCCATCACTCCAGGTGGAGCCCCAGTCCCCAATGAAGCCAAATCCTGAGCTCCACCAGTAGTTTCAACCACTGATTGAATCCATGGTGCAGGAACACCTAGCCTCTCCTATGCCATGATGGTAGCACCTCCGAGAAGGTTACCGTGCATACTTGACTAAGGCCCCTCCCAATTCCACAAACTCTTCCTGCACTTCTCTAATCCCTTTCTTAGCCAGGTCATTTGTCCCTAGGTGGACAATGACATCCAACTCCCTCCCTGTGCAGCTGCTCTGGCAATCCTGAGGATTAGCTCCCTGTCCCTCAAGCCATGGCACCAGGCAGGCACCTTACCTCCTCTCCCCTTCCTCCCCAGTTCTACCTTCATAACAATGGGAGTCCCCCACCAGGAGTTGTTTCCTTCCCCTGCGGTCCCTGCCACCCTCCTGTGGGTCTCTTTGTGGAGGTTCCCAGCATCCTCCTTGGTCTCCACTGTGGGTGCCTCCATAGAGGAACCACACTTTGCCAGAATGGCATAGGGTGTGGAGAGGTACAATGGGAGGGATGCTCTGTTCCACCACCTCACCCTCCCTGAGCCCACTGTGGTCCAACCGCTCCTCTTTCTTGGCAACCTCTGAGGCAACGGCAGTGGCATTGGTGGTCCCTGGATGGAAGAGGAGGTCCCACAAATCCTGGCCAACTCAGCCTGGAGATGAGCAACCTCCTCCCTCAGCCCAGAGAGGTGCCTGCAGATGGGACAACACCGCATCCTCCAGAACATCTCCTGGAAGACTGCTGCTCCACAGCCACTGCACTGCACCACTCCAGTCATGTCTTATTTCTGGACCCTTAACTGTTTGCAATCCTTACTCTTTCCTCTGTTTTTTTTTCTCTCTCTCACTTTCTGCCTGTGTGCCCTTTAAGCTCCTGATTGTCCTGTTCTGAGACAAGAATATCCTATATTTCGTGAGACCACTTACTTGCTCAGAGGCAGACCTCCAGCAGCTAGAGGGGGCCGGAGAGCTACTCTTGCCCTTCTAGGATGGTGGGTCCTTGGTGGTTCTGTGATCACTCACTTCCTGCCCCTAAACAGGAAGTTCCTGTTGTCAGTCAAATCCTGTGCCTATAAAAATAGAACTAGCTTTGGGTGCGGGGGGGTGGAGGGGAGGGAAGGAGGGCAATATAGTCCCAGTAGAGAAGTCCAGTCACACAGCAGTCCTTTCTCCTGGTGTCTTCTGCCAATTTGTTAGCAGAAACTTTCTAAGGCAGTCTTTAAATGTAGCTTCCTTCTAGCTAAGCCACTCCCCCTACTTACCAGATCTTTCTACAAGTAATTTAAACCTCACAGCAGTTAAGTCCTTTCAATCACCTGAGATTTACACCTAGATAACTCTTCAGATACCCATTCAGTTCAGTTAACCCAAACACACACTTTTTTTGTATGTTAGTTTTTTTACCCTTAATTAAAGGTCAAATACAAAAGTTCTTCTACTTTAGTCCCAGTAGAGAAGTCCAGTCACATTGCCTCTCAGCAATCAACTAAAGATGAACAAAACCATGCCTTCACTGTTTCATCCTTGCGGTATTTTGTACCCTGTTGCTGTTTTCCCCTACGCTCTTTCTGCTCGCGGTTTTTACTGTGGCATTATTGGAATGACATATTGACGTGGTACCAACAGCCTTTCCTTATTTGTAGCTCCTGTCACTTGGGCTTATCTTCTTTAGCATCTTTCCATCACTGACAGCTGCTGTAGACAGGGACAGGGTTTTAGGTAAGAGGGCAGCATGTGGGCCTGCAGCAGGGAATGAGGACTTGACCACTGTTAACCTTACCTCAGACTCCCAGTGGCTACAGCACAGAACTGGAAAACAGGAAATCCCCATCCTGAATCCCACTACAGTCACAGATTCATTGCAAAATACTGAGCATTTAGCAAGTCACTTGGCCACCAACCTGTGCTTCAGGCCTCACAGCATTATTATATGGTAGAAGCAGGACCCCTTTAAAAACAAGTTGCTTTAGCTACTTGGGTAAATGCACCGATCATGTTTAGCTGTATTCTCTTTGCTGCACCATGACTGGGATGGATGATGTCACTGCCTGTCCTAATGCCTCACTGCTGGGCAGCACCACTGCCTGACCTAGCACCTCTATTCTAGGCTGCATCTCTGCTGTTTCATTCTATTTTCTGTGTCTCCCTTTTCACTGCATACCCTGGAATCTGATGTGTACCAGTAGGTCTTTCTCAATGTTCTCTCATGCACCTGACCTGAGGGTTGCTCTCATTGGCACTCCCTCATGGCCGCTCCCACCGCAGCATATGCACCAAGCAGGATGTCCTGACTCAGCACCTCCCAACTTCACAGATTGGTTGTGGTGGAGGGGAGATGTCAGTCACCCCCCCACAACAGCCCTAGAGTAAAATGGACCTTTGTGTTGATGCTTATAGCAGGACCAGCAAAATAAAACAATTTTGCTGAGAGTTCTTTGAGGGGGCCTTGTGTATGACACCAATATTAAAATCATGCTAAAGACTTCTGTTTAAAATAAGGAACATGAATTTCAAATAAAAAGTTTGTAACTGAACAGGCAATTACTCTTCCCTGATGATTTGCAAGTCCATCCTTGTCCACAATCTCTGTAGAGCCATCTCCAGATATTTTATGACAGAGGGGTCCAGATCACATATGATGCCTAGGAGCCATAAATCATTTCACAAGGTTATGCAGTAGAGTTCTCCACACTTCCATCATGGGGTATTTCTTCAAATACACAGTACCAAAAACCCAAGGATGTTCTCAAGCAGTGGACCAGGCCCTGGCTTATCAGCTCAGCACAAAGTGGCACTGCAGGACCTCCTCAAGAGAAGGAGGAAGGATTCTACTCTTTTTACTTCATAGTCCCAAAGATCAAGAGGATTCCACCTGATTCTGAACCTCAAGATGCTACTGTAAATACATTTGTGAAACCAGTCCAATTCAAGATGGAGTCTCTCAGAACATTATTCAGAGCAGTACAGCTAGGAGATATCCTGTCTTTGATTGACCTAGCAGATGCATATATGCATACCAAGATGATTCTCACCAGAGGTTTCTGAGGTTTGTAATCCAGACACAGCACTTTCAGTGCCTGGCTCTCCCTTTTGGGCTAGCTTCAGCCCAGAGGATATTCTTGAACATCCTATTGGACTTTCTCCAGAAGAAGAGTCATCATTTATACCCAAATTTGGCCAATTGCCTCATTAGAGCATTATCAAAATCTTTAGCTCACTGATCAGTCCATAGAACTCTGCAGGTCGTGAAGGATCCTGACTGGGTAGTGAACCTAAAGAAGAGTATCCCCAAACCTTTACAGATCCTGGAGCTTTTGGGGGTGAATTTTCACACAGATTTATCTGGCATTTACCTATCTCAGCAGAGACTGGAGAATCATGCAATGGAGATTCATCAGGTCAGAACCCAGAGAATTGTTTCAGCCCACTGATACCTAGAGATGCTGGGAGTGATGACAGCTACCACAAAATGGGCATTAGGCCATAACAGTGCCAGCAAGAACAGTGCAGGCAACAATTGCGCCTGCAAAAATGCCATCACTTTTGTTGT
This sequence comes from Neoceratodus forsteri, assembly GCA_016271365.2. Lineage (NCBI taxonomy): Eukaryota > Metazoa > Chordata > Ceratodontiformes > Ceratodontidae > Neoceratodus > Neoceratodus forsteri. The sequence continues at coordinate 454,504,938 of CM057453.1, read as the reverse complement.
TGTGGGGACTCCACCTCACATCCTCTGATGTGGGGTCTTGTTCTCGCACCCCCATACTAAAGGATTCTCACCGTGGGGAGTGATCACAGGAAGATGAAACTTGTGTGGCCGTGGAATACTATTTCCCCTGTAAAAAAAAAAGTAAGTCCCAATCGCAAAAGTCAAGGGAGACCAAGCTTAGAACCCTGGTCTGCACTGCCACCCAGCTGAGCTGCTTCATGTGTCAGCCCTCTGTGCCATAGGCACAACTCAGCCAGCCTCTTGTATTCTGCAGCTCTTGTCCTGTGGTAGCACCATGGGCAGTGACCTGGGGAATGCTTACTGCAAGCACTGTAAATCCACTCTTGGTGTCTGTGGCAGCGCTGTTTAGAGTAGCGCTGTCTTTCCATGCAGTATTCTGGTAGTGCTATTCTAGCCGGTTACCATAAAATGAAGCCCTGGCTAAAAATACCTATAAGATCCCTTCAGATTCAACTCCTGTCTCACAGGCCCCCAGTACTGGAGCAGTACCAGTGCTCAGTAAGGATTCTGCACTCCACACACATCACTGAAATGGCGGGAGGAAATACAGAACCTCTATCTTCACATTTGGAGATAACTCTGACTACCATTACCAGACTCATGGTTTGGGATACAGTGTTAGATCATATTCTGGTTCTGGGCTTATAGTCTGTGGAGGAAAAAAGCCTCCAGATGAATGTTCTAGAAATGAAAGCCATTTACTTGCCAGTGTCTTACATCTAAGAGAGGATCAGTCAAAGGTTTGTGAAAGTCTGTTCTCAAAATGCTGTTCCCATCACTTACATAAACAAGCAAGGCAGCGCATGAAATGAAATAATACTCACTTCATTGTATAGGGTACTAAATTTGGCAAAAGAAATCTAAAATCTGTTTTGGCAATTCATCTGGCAGAGGAACACAATTCCCAGGCAGATTGGGTCAGTGGACATTAGGGACACCCAGAGGAATGGTTACTGAACCATCAAGTATTTCAACATCTGTGTCACTGGTTCAGTACCCCGGCCACAGATCTGTAATTTTTTTTAAGCCATTACAAATGTCCAACAGTGGATTGGATGTACTGTCTTAGATGTACAACTTGCAGAGAACTTAACTTCTCCTACCAATTCCTCTAATCATATTGGTTCTCAGGAAAATTTGTGTGCCTCATGGAATATTTTCCCTCATAGCTCCAGAGTGACTAAACAAAGCCATGGTTCTACAATCTGGTCAATCAGGCATGGCACATAGACAATGATTACAGAAAGAGACCGATGGTCCATCCAGTCTGCCTGCAGCACCCTATTCAACCCTGGGACCCGGGACCTAGGCAGTTAAGGAATCACTCCAGCCGTCACTCCAATAAGACCTGCTTATCCAAGGACCCATGTTCCATGCTCCATGCAAATCCAACTCACTGAAGCTAACTATCCAAATGGATGAGACTCCTCAAGTTAGGTTACTCTGAGAAGGTGGTTGACACTCTCATGACCTCTTGAAAACAGTTTATATCCATAGTATATGACAGAATTTTTTGACATTTGATGGGTGGTCCAGACAGTCCAGAATCTAACTTACAAAGACTTTAGTAGCCCAAATATTTGATTCTTCTATGTACCTATCTACATTTTTTACCTTCATGGATAGACAAAGATATCTCACACAGTACCGTGAGAATACAGGTATCCACATTGGGGACGGTCCTAAGACCACATGAGGTATTTTTCCTGGGGTCCCATGCAAATGCCAATAGATTCTTTAGAGCAGTTAGCAGAACCAAACTAACCTATAGATCCCTGATACTTCCATGGGATCTCAGTACAGTTCCTGATGCATTTTGTGAGTCTCCCTTTGAACTGTTGTCTCATTTCCTGGAAAATATCCATTCTAGCCAGACCACCTTCCCAGGAGCTATTTGTTCTACAAGGACTGGTGAGTCCCCAGTGCTCTCATGTGAAGAGACTAAACTTCTTTCTAATCAAGATAAGATCATGCTGTGAACTGTACCTTCCTTTCTACTGAAGGTCCCCAAAGCTTTTAATGTTAACCAAGAGGTTAATCTCCCCTCCTTCTATCTAATTCCATCCAATGGTGGTGGTGGTGGGGGGGGGGTAGCTTGACAAGTTAACTGGATGCAGGACATTCAAAATGTACCTCGTGTGATCTCAGTCTTTTTATTGGACATATATTTTCTGTTTGTACTATATGGTACTGTAATGTCAGAAAGCTTTCAAGGCCATGTTGGTTATATTGATCAGAACACACATAACAAAGGCAAGGCAAGGCAAATTTTATTTTTCTGGTGCCCAGTCCTGGAGGCTGTGGGAGCTAAACAGTAAAAGCATGCTATCAATACAGTAATCAATATAAAAAACAATAAAATATCAGCATAAATAAATATAATTAATAAAGATCTCTATAAAACTGGAACTGAAACAGAAACGCAGGGTACCCAGGGAGGACTAATACCTGAGGTCTGGGAAGGCCTGATTAAATAGGAAGGCCTCTGATTAAATAGGAAGGCCTTGAGGTGGGCCTTAAAATCCTCAACTGAAGGATTGAAAAACCCCTCAAGTTCTAGAATATAAACCTAAAGGAGTAATTGATGGAGGAAGCGAATTCCACAGGACGGGGCCGGTGACACTAAATGCTCTGTCATTTGCAATTTTAAGCCTCGTCCTGGGAATTACCAGGAGGCCCCTTGGCCAAAGACTTATGTGGTTACAACACTGAAGTACAAAGAACGTTACAGACACCTACAACAACTGAATATACTGCATAAATTCACTAGATTTATTTAACATTCATTTTTTGAAACTTAATAGGCTTCACCACCACACAATGCAATACTCCATGTTTCACTCGAATACATCAAGCTTCATGGTCCTAAAATGTACAAACAGAAATGTACTAATTTTAGTAAGGTAACAAAGACTAACTATTGACCAATAGGGGTATATTATCAGAAAAGGGGCAAACTTATAGAGGGGTACCCCAAGGTTCCATCCTGGGCCCCTTACTGTTCCTGATCTTTGTAAATTCCCTGCCACAAATGATCCAAACATGTGAGCTATATCTATATGCAGATGAAATGGCATTATTAGGTAATGCACAAAATAGAATGAACTATGAAACTCAATATAGTTCAACTTCGACATCTTACAGAGCTGGCTAAAAAAGTCTAAAATGGAACTGAAAAAACCCCTCAAGTTCTAGAATATAAACCTAAAGGAGTAACAAAAGATCAGAAACATTATTTGGAAATATTTATACCGGATTAAGAGAGATTAGAAGCAGTAAACTCCTATAAATACTTAGGAGTATAAACTGACAGCAAGCTTACCTTTGATGAACATATAACTAATACCATAAGCAAGGTCAACATCAGGTTAAAAGTTTTCCTGATTAGAGTTCCTACTTTATCAGAAGAGTCAAGAAATAGGACTGCTCAGCAGCTATGTTTGCCCACCTTAGAATATGGAAGCCTGATATATCAGTATGCTACCCAGGTACTTTTGGATAAATTAGATAAGACATACCACAGGATGACCAGATATGTATTGACATGTCACTATAACACACATCACTGTGACATGTTAAAACAACTCAAATGGGACTCTCTCGAAATTAGGAGACAAAAGAAAACTGGGGTTAAGGCCTATTTGGAATTTGGGGGGGAAATGTTTTACAATCCGGATACGCACAAAAAAGAAACATGAGCATAAGCTAAGTGACATTAGAAATAGGTGTCTAGCGGTCCCCATTGTACACAATTCCTATAGCAAAATGCAGAGGAAATATTTTCTGCCACAACTGTAGAATGAATTAGACCCTGAGATGAGGTATGCAAAGAACCTTGTCTCCTTTAAAACAAGCATTGATACTGTATGGAAGAATATACTGTATGTGTCTGTTTTTGAATAATGTTTTTTTTTTTCATTTTCAATTTTTCAGATTTTTACTGGTACTCCCACTCCCCCCCGGGGCCATGGCATACACATGCATGTACGCACATGGAGGTGCACATACAAGCCAGGATCTGATGGCCCCTTCCACGCCTCCCCTGACTTTTGTCACTGCCCATTACTGCCTACGCACCCACCGGACCTCCACCCAGTGGGAGCGAGACTACGGACAGGCAGGCATCCACACTTGTGGAGGGGAGAGCCATGGCTCAATCCCACCCAGCCCCCGAAAGAGACTCCCGGGCGCACTGAGGGTCATTCCTGAACCCGGGTCACTGGTGTTGCATGAGGTAAGGTGCTAGCGCCTCAGCCCTCTGTGCTACTGGCTTTTTTGAATAATTTTAAATGGGTCTTTTGGGTGTGGGTGAGGGGTGGTCAGAGGGTTTGTTAATATTTCTCTTTCTCCTAAAGTGTTCATTCTTTTTATAAAAAGTTATGCTTCAGTCACCTTTTTCAACCATGGTGATTCTGATAGCAACCATATTAAATGTGTACCTATTTAACTATATTATTTGTCATTGTGTTTTTGTCATTGTAACTTAGGAAAAGAACTTTTCTCTGCTTGTGCATATTATAAGAACTATATATGTGATGTGTAATTGGTGTATTCCTTGTCTGAAACCATTTGCATATCAGGACAACTTTGTAAAACAGGTCTTTTTAGTCCTAAATGTTCTACCCTTTGAAAAAAATAAAGGGTTCTACCTATCGTTGTATCTATCTATCTATCTATCTATCTATCTATCTATCTGCAAGCTTATTTGAGAAATTCATCACACTTACTGTAGGTATAGATAAGTATAACATTTATATCACTCACCAAAAGGTTTCTAAGTTTGAATCTTTACTCAGTAACAGATATACTCCTCAGTATTGGCATCACAGTACACCACCAGGTTCAGCTGCCATCATCAGCATGTCTGCTCGCCTTCACCCTGCCTTCCCCATTTCAAACAGCATACCAGCAGTGCTGTGGTGTAAGCACACTCACGTCAAGATGTGCTAGTACATGTGACGTTACGATGCATGCCGAGGGGTCCAAAGTGAATTTGAGCCCATGGTACCCCAATCGAGTGCTTGTATTGAGCTCATGTTAATGGGTCCTCCCTAGGGAGGGCACATCTTCTGGAACAACACCAATCCCACATCAGCATTAGGCTTCAAAGTTACTGTGGGCTTTTTGAGTCCTTTAATCTGTAGGAGAATTAGAAGTACTGTATAATGCACCTTAAATGCAGTTATTCACCCCAAGTTGAATATGGTAAAGTGGGTCCTGGAAGGTCAGGTATCAAAGCAGTAAGGAAAAAAAAGCATAGCAGCTGCTCTGAGAGATGCAGCTTCAAAGAGTGTCTGCTTGGCAAGCTTTCTGAAGTCTCACAGATAATCATAAAACTAAAAATTAAATGAAACTCAACACAGAAAATGTATAACAAAACAAAGTGAACACAGATACAGTGTCACAACAGTTGGTTATATACAACCATATTACACCCAAATCAGAAAGTATAAATCATCCAGATTACAATAGGGGACAGAGATTTGAAGAATTGTGCCACAGTCTATCTTTTTGTTTATTCCCCACCTACAATTCAATGTGGCAAACATATCTATCCATTGAGCCTCATGCATGAGTAACTAAGTAAGTAAGTAAGAGCTTATTTATATTTGCGGGTGCCATTACATATACAAAAAGGGTTATGGCAGTATAAACAGCAGTAAATGGAGCCAGCCTGGTGGTGCTGAGTGTTGAGGCGCTGGACGCCACACCTCGTACCATGTCGGCGATCTGGGTTTGGGAACGAGCCCGGGTCATCAGGGGTCGGCGGGGGAGGGAAGAGATTGAGCATCCAGAGAACTGCTCTCTCTTTCTGGGGAGAGTTCTGGGGAGTGATCACTCCTGGAGTGGCCTCTGGTGGTGGTCGGAGGTGCCCGGCATAACAACACTGTGGATGCAGGGGGCGGAGTTGCAGCATAACGTTGCCTTGTCAAGCCACACTCAGACAGGAATCACAGAACAAAGCAGAAAATCCCCACTCCTGGGGATAGGTGAAGGCACCTCGGCCTCCCAGCCCACACTCCCATTACCAGACTGGCTTTCTCTCCATGGGCCCTCTCGTGCACCTGGCACTTTGCCCTTGAGATAGAGTGCCCTTGGTGGATAGGGCGGCCCCACCTCCAGGGGGTTCAGAATCAGCTTGGTACCTCTGGAAAACCTGGGTTTGATTCCTACAATCTCCACTTGCATACTGATTCCCCCCTCTTCCCCAGGACACATCTGGAAATTAGCTGTTTTCAGCTCAGTATGTATTTCCTGATTAAACTTTTAAATAAATAAATAAAAACTGCAAATACTGTGTGACTCTAAGCAAGTCACTTTTCTACCCCAGTGCTCCCAGATCACCCTGGAAACAGGCACTTGTGCCTAGTGGGCCTTACCCGGTTGCCAAAAAAGAAAAAAAAAGAATACTGAGACTCAAAATTGTGCATGTATAAATTTGCATTGGATTGGCCATTGTGGACCCCATTGCAGTGTCTACTATTTGTTTATAATACGTCCCTTCAAATCAGAAATAGTCATTGTGTAAGACAGTTTCTGTCATTTATACTAAAATGTTGTTGGGAGAAGTTAGCTAAACTCCTCAGGCCCAAGACTAATTTTAATCCATCAAATATCTCTTTATGAGAGCTTGGAGTGCATAAATTGGTCACATCCATGGCTGGCAAAATTATGACTGTGAGGTTCAAGTCTTGCATATTCAGATTTTCAAACAACAAAAGGATGTCTCTCAAGTCCTGTAATTATGTAGGGATACATCTTACAAAATTCCTAATGTGTGGATTCACGAAGATAGAAAAGGACTAAAGCAGACTTGAGGTTCCGCCTGATTAAATAGGAAGGAAAGGAGGGAGAGGGGGGACATGATAGAAACTTTCAAGTACCTCAAGGGACTCAACAAAGTCCAAGAGGGTAGCATCTTTCAAAAAAAGAGGTGTGCAAGAACAAGAGGGCACAATTTGAAGATAAGAGGGAGGGGCGGCTCAGAGGTAATTTAAGGAAGTATTTTTTCACAGAGAGGGTTGTGGATGCATGGAACGGCCTTCCGGAGGAGGTTGTGGAGTCAAAAACAGTGGTGGAATTCAAGCATGCATGGGACAGTCATAAGGCAATTCTAGGGGGTGAGGGTAGGAAGAAGTAGGCTGCTGGTTAACTAGGATCTGCAGCTTATCCATTAGGTAGGGAAATGGGCAGACTGGGTGGGCCAAGCGGTCCTTATCTGCCGTCAAATTCTATGTTTCTATGTTTCTAAGGTTGATGGCTGCCTAGTCAAACTGCTCCTTCTCCCCCCAAGCAAAATCCCTTCTTCAGGAACACTTGACTTGAACCAAACTGCTCTCAATCATGAACAAGAGGGGAAACAAAAGTGCTGAGCCCATATTAACTCAGAAGATGGACAAATATATTGTGGATGCTGCAGGATCAGAAACCGAGGCCTCGGACACAGAAACAATACAGTTACGGCCTACTCCAGCCTCAGCGAAGTCAACGAGTCTCTCCCAGCATACTCTGAAAACTAAAAGCAAAAAGATAAAGCTAGAAACCATTTATCATGAGCTCTGTGCTTTTTGGGCAGATATCAAACAACTATACGTAGAGATTCACAGAGATGTTACACTCTTAGAATAAATGGCTCATGACACTGAGTGCCAGGTCACAGCCACAGAAAACCAGGCAGATGACCTGGAGGGTCTGGTGCAACAGATGCAGGAGCATCAAGGAATGCTAGATACACTTCAAGAAAATGCGGAAAATTGAGCAAGACACAAGAATATCCGCCTATACTGCATACCGGAGGGCTCCAAGGGGGCCAATATAAAAGATTTCATCCTAAATCTGCTACGAACAATACTGGACTTACCACAGGACATGGTGCTGGACCTTGAGTGAGTTCATCAGGCTCTCATCCCAACACCAGTCTCAACGGCAGCTAGCTCACGTTCAATCATAGCCCGTCTCAATAGCTACACAATAAAAGAGCAGATCTTGCTCACTGCATGGTGAAAACAAAAAATCTTTTACCAACAAAAATGATTTAACATCAACCATGACTATGCGCCACAGACAATGAAACTATGCGGAGCTTATCTTCCACTTCTGCCCACGCTGATAGCCCAGGGTATCAAATTCCTATGCCTTACCCTGCAAAACTGATTGTTTATCTCCCTTCTGGCAAACAAGTGTATTCTTCTGCATTGGAAGCCAGAGGATCTGACACATAAGGGCATGGTCTTTGGGCTCCTCCTCAGCTCTCACCACAACCCCCGTGATGGCAAACAGCCTCTGCAGTGGATCAAGGGAAAGAGAAGGAAACAACGATGCCGGGAAGGCTCCAGAACCAAAGCAACGTCTGGCAGAGTTCCGCAGAGTGGACAATAACTTTGTAGCTACCTGAAGGCTAAAACTGCTTTTCTTGTGGTTCATCTACCAAGGGTCAGGTATGGGAATGTAGGTTAGGATTTGGGGGCGATATAGTAGGGGACTTTCCCTGCCAGGGCTCCTGAGGTGGGCTTAACTCTAGATCACTACACGATCACCTATTTTCCCCTTAACCTCTGGGAAAATATGCAGTCACTTGTTGGGACACGCCCTGAGAGCGTCACTTCCTCCTTAGACCCCTCATCCCCCCAAGAACCCTGTATTAAGTGCTCTGTTTGCACTCGGCCACTCTGGTTCTCTATCTGATCATGCTTAAAATCCCTTTTTAGCCCCACAGGATATGGCATTCCGGGACACTTAGAGAATCATGAATGGAGAAGAGAAAGGGACATTCTCTCATTTGCAAATATACCTTTTTTTTTCTGTGCTTCCAAGTAGGGATAATGTTTAAATACTGCCTAACCTGTTCATTTATGCTATACCACGCATGTGGGATACAAAATGTTGCAGTCTTTATTTAACTGTGCAGCTTACTTTATAATGAGGCCTATCAAACAAAGTTCACTTACTTTAGTCTGATGTGGCTTCTCACTATGGGCTTGTATAATATGGTTAGATGTTTATGTTAAGGGGGGAAGACAGCAGATGGTCACTCGGCTCGGTCCCTTAATCATTGATCTCACTCAGGTGATTAAACACTCCCTTCCCCTTTTTTATTTCTGTGCCTTTCTATATATTTTTATTTGGGATCTTTCTGGTCTCCAGGGGACCTGGGGCATGCAATGCCTCAGATTAACCCCCCAGTCTGACAGGGAGCCAGGGCATGCTGCTGCTTCTCTGAAAGACAAAGGGAGTGACTTCCAGTCCTTCCCCGTCTTGGAAGTCAATGATGACTTACTACACCTTGAATAATTTTTTGGATATCTGAATTATGATATTAGCCTACTGCATAATTTCAAAGTGGAAATGTTTTATGTGTTGTTTGAAGGTTACTGTTGTGCCCAGTTGGCCATGTTCTTATCTTTTGCTAAACAATATGCAATACAGTGTAGGTCCAGTTCGAGTCCACAGAGGACATTTAGGGGCCCAATCTCCCTGAATTGGGAATCCAAAAGTCTGCTAACTGATTATTTAACTGATGGTTTCTATAAAGGTTACAGAGAAAGATGGGATGACCTTATAGAGTCCCTATTGCAGCTTTATGGGGAAGACGGATGGTGACCCCAACCTATCTTACAGCTGACTGTTATAATTTTACAAATGATTAGTCCCTCCCTCAACTGTCATTTAATGTTAATGGTATCCACAACCCCATTAAGCATAGGCGATTGCTCTAGTTTTTTAAGAAAGATAAACTGGATATTGTTCTCCTCCAGGAGACACATCTCCCTTAATTAGAACACACAAAATGGAAATCATGGGGATTCCACAAGGTAGTTGCTTCCTCACATCCCTCTGGACGTAGGAGAGGAACAGCTATTTTAGTCCCTCAAGGGGTACCATTCCAGGTGCAGAACCAGATCAGTGACAGAGAGGGTAGATATGTTATTGCTGTGGGCTTGTTATATTCTACACAAGCAACCCTTGCATCAGTATATCTCCCCCACAGGTAGCTCAGCATGAGTGGCACTGAGATTTCTAGATGACTTCATTTCCATAGCCCAAGGCTTATATGTGATAGGAGGGGACTTTAATGTAACTTTAAACCCCGCAGCAGATACCTCGGTGCCCTCTAGACATACAGTAGAGCCACCCACTTCAAAAGTACTTGAAGACGACCCTCCCTGTGCTTGGTTTGGTTGATATCTGGAGGCATTTCTTCTCCTCAGTCTGGATGTATACTCATTATTACCCCAGGACTAATTCCTCAGTGAGGCTAGATTATTTTTTTCTATCAGTGGAACATTTAGATTTGGTACAGGACATCTCAGTAGGGGCATCCATCCTTTCCGACCACACCCCTCTTTATCTTAAGCTGACCCTGGACAAACCACAAAAACATTCCTTCTGGTGCTTTAACCTATCTTGTATTCAGGACCCAGAATTTGGTCATATGATAAAACAGAATGTGCCCATAATAATGGCTGATAATGACTCAACAGAAACTTCCCATGCTATAAAATGGGATTCGCTTAAAACGGTTCTTATGGGGGAGATTGTAAAATACTCAGCAAAGTGAAAAAAGGCTAGGGAAGCCTTACAAGAAGAGCTTCAAAATACTTTGACCCATCTACAAGCTCAAGTGAAGCAGGGAGACCTTACCATGAAACCACAACTTCAAATTATCAAACAAAAATGACAAAAATGAACAGACCAAAAAATCAAACAGCAATTAATTTATTTAAAACTCAAATGCCTAGGAGGGTGGACCCAGATGTGCAAGGCACTTGGCCAGACGTTTGAGGGGGATGAGACAACAGGCAATGGTTACAAAACTGTACGACCCTAAAATCAAAAAATATCTGGTGCATCCTACAGCCATCAGGCAGGCCATGGCTGACTATTACAAAAGCCTCTATTCAGAGGATATCACATCTGTCTCATCACAATTAGCAGAGTATCTGTGGAATACCCCCTCCCACAACTTTCTCCAGCACAGGCAGAGGGGTCACTATGCCCCATTACCACAGAGGAAATCAAGGCCTCCCTCCAACTAACTAAAACTCAAAAGCACCGGGACCTCGATGGGTACCTGATGGAGTTTTACAAAAAATGCAGCAAACTGTTCATCCCACCATTACTTAAAGCTTTTCGAGACATACAAGAAGGGGGCCTTCCCCCACCTTCTTGGAAATATGCTGAGATAGCAGCCCTCCCCAAACCAGGAAAGGATGTCATCCTGATGGGATTGTACTGGCTAATTTCAAAGCTAAACACCGACTACAAGTTTTTCATGTCTATCCTAGCTCATTTAGTGGATGCGCTGCTCCCACATCTTGTAGACAGGGACCAGGCTGGCTTTATTATGAAGCGCCAGGCACATGATGCAATCAGGCGGGTTCTGTTATTAACAGAGCATGCCTCCTACAGACAAATTCCTTTAGTCCTTCTCAGCTTAGATGCCTAGAAGGCATTTGATAGGGTCTCATGGCCCTATCTTTGGGCTACACTCAAACACTTTGCCTTCCCTGATAAATTTATTTCCCAAATACAGAGAAGGTACCAATCCCTGGTGGCATACCTCAAGCTAGATGGCTCACTATCCCCTCCTTCCCGCTGGCCAGGGGCACCCGACAGGGCTGCCCTATGCCCCCATTGCTGTATGCCTTGTATCTGGAACCACTAGCAGCTAATATCCAGTAGCAAGATAATACTGAAGGGCTCCCCATGGGGGGTAGGTTATATAAACTCACGCTCTTTGCAGATGATATTCTGATGACACTCACTTCACCTGAATCCTCCATCTCGGCAATGTGGGAACAGCTTAGATTTTTCGAGAATCTACTGTATCAGGATATAAAATAAATAGCTCCAAAATGGAAGTCCTAAATTACTCATTCAGCCTTCCCAGAGATCTGAAGGGGGCTTTCCCATTCTGCTGGAACCGAGTCGAGATGAGATATCTTAGAATCAAGATACCCTCACAGCTAATTCACTTAGAGCTGGTTAACTTTGAACCAATCACTCAGCAAATAACTGCTGACCTGTCCAAGTGGACAAATCTCCCCACTGGAATGGTGAGCAGAGCAGAAACCATGCAGCAAAATATCCTGCCTCGAATCCTTTTTTCCTACAGACCCTGCCCGTTATACCCTTAATACCTACTTCTCAGCCTGGGATAAGTTAATCTCTAGGTTTCTTGGGGGGGGGGTAAGGCACTACGCATGAAATACTGCATATTGCAACTACCTAGAACTCGGGGCCTTAGTATATCAAACTTAAAGAAATATGCACAAGCAGCACAAGTGCATACAGTCCTCTTACATATCTCTAGTTTTATACAGCATACTGGAAGGATATTGAAACAACTCTTAATGGGCTGAACACTTCCCCATACATCCTGGGAATCCCCAAGATGTCTCTCCAGAATAGGTTTATGCTATTCACTGGAGAACTTTTCAGAGTTTGGCTGCAAGTCAATTGTTCTGTCCTAACCTATATGAAAGACTCTACCTCTCCACTCTGGCATATAACACAGGTATAGGTCCACTGGGATTTGCCTCTTTACTGAAAGGATGGGAACCCTATCACTTGTGCTTTGTGTTTCAACTCATAGGCCCATCTGGCCTGCTCTCCTTTACTTATTTACAATCTATTTATAAACTACCCTTAAATCAGTCCCAAACATATGCAAAGCTTAGAGCCTATCTTCTTCCCCAAGAGGACTCTCTGTCAACGGTGGTGGAGTCCCCATCTCTTTTGATGGGATTGGTCAGGCACCACTTGAAAGGTGGCATAGATGAACATATTATTAGTCACTTGTATCAAGCACTTAAAGACAATTGTACCAGATCCCTGGACCTTGTCAGACAGTGCTGGGCAAAAGATATAGGGGTAGAGATTGACAAAGATTATTGGCAAAAAGCAACCTTTCCCTACTCTAAGGTCTCATCCACGACTTGCTAGAGAAAATTTGCCTGGAAAGCTAGACTGCATTATTTTAGAACCCTGGCTGTCACTGCTAAGTACAGGGAAGGGGATTTGGCAGAATGTTGGAAGGGATGCAGTCACCGTCCAGCTTGAGAGGCACATATTTTATGGTCTTGCCCTCTACTTCAGAAATATAGGTTGGATGTTACTTCTAAATTGAATGAAATATTCTGGACGCCTGAACTGTTCACATCGGCCTTCATCCTGACTGCGACTCCCCCCACTGGATTCCAAATAAATTGGGTACAATATAGGCTTATTGCCCTCATGGTTCTGATAGCAAAAAAAGTGATTACCAGGCTCTGGTTTACTAAACGTAAGCCGGACAAAGAAGCATGGCGAAAGCTAACTTATGAAGTATATAGATTAGAGCAGATCTCAGCCAAACTGAACAACAAAATGACTGGTTTCACTAATCGATGGAGTCTATGTACCCACTACCAGTTAGAGCGTTACCCAGATTTTATACCATGATGGCGGGCTTAGTCTCTGTGTACTCTATGAGTTCTTTTTTGGCTGAGGGTATAGCAATGAAAGATATTGGTGGGGAGTCACTCGGGATAAAGACAAAGATGAAATAGGTTGTCTAAATTGACTTTGTATTTAGATACATGGTTTATTCCTATATCTATTGTGGGGACTGGGGATAACATTTAAGGTGCCTTTTACACTTCTTAGCTTTAACCTGAATTCTGACTCAGTTAGTACTGAAATCAACTGTACCTATGGAGCTACGGAATGCAGACATGTAAATTTGCTATATTCTTATTTGTACAACTGTATTGCACCGTACTTTGGATTAAGCATATCTAAAGAAAATAAAAATCTAAATTAAAAAAAAACAGGAAAGGATTAAAGTACTGAATTTAAACCATACACTATTGATCTTCCTGATGGTGGGGAAATTCCCTTGTGTGCTTTTGACAGGCAATAAAATACCAGAGTAACAGGATGTGCTTTTAATAGACCATTCACCATCCTGTTGTTTAACCAGCCTGATTGGTTGCCCTTGGTGACCAAATTTGTCATAAGTTTTGTAATCTCTGCTAATGGGTCTTTGTGCAAAGATTGGTAATAGGACATTTTTGTAACTTGCCTCAACACCTCATTCCTGTTGTTTTCCTTATCCAGGGTCACTATCGCTCTACACTTGCCCGCAGGTTTTATCACAATCTTTGCATCATTCTCCAGATCTCTAAATGCCTGTCTCTCCTTATAAGTTATGTTCTGTTTATCTGGTTGCAAAGGAGAAGGTGCAAAGCATAGGCCCCAGATAAGACAAAATGTGGTTTTGATCTAATTTTTTCCCTGAGAGGTTGAAGAAAAACCTGAATCTGGTTGTCACCCTCTATGCACTTGTTGTTTGCTTTTGGTAATGGTTTTTCTTTTTCTTTTTATTAATAATAATAATAATAATAATTCTTTATTTATAAGGCGGCTGTCAGCAAACCAAGGTGCCTAACAAACAATTTAAATAACAGATAAACCATAAATTCACACATAATAAATACAATAAAATGCAGATAAAACCAGGTAAAAGGCAGAGCAGGATTATTTACAGTATGCTTGATTCCATAAATAGGTTTTGAGAGCCTGTTTGAATCCCTCCACGGTCATGCACTCCAGTAACTGACAGGGTAGAGAATTCCAAAGGGTCAGGGCCATATGCATGAATGCCCGGGCCCCAGAAGATTTTAAACAAACCCTTGGAATCTCTAGCAACCCCTCATCAGCCGAGTGGAGCGATCACCCAGGGCAGTAAGGAACCAGAAGCTCTTTCAGGTAGTACGGGCCCTAACTGTATAGGGCTTTGTAAGTCAGAAGTCTGACTTTAAAGGTGATCCACCACTGTACCGGCAGCCAGTGCAGTTCATGCAGCACTGGGGAAATATGAGAGGACCGGGAAGTCCCCATCAATAACTGGGCTGCTGCATTCTGCAGCAGCTGCAGGTGGCGGATATCCACCCCAGGTAGCCCTAGGTAAAGGGAATTGTAATAATCAAGGCACGAGGACACAAAGGTGTGGACCAACTTGGGGAGATCACCAGATGGAACAAGATGCTTAACCCCGGAGAGGTTCCTCAGATGGCAAAAAGAAGATTTGATGACCATTGTTTTCATTGGGCCTTTTGTTCCTGGTTTGGGCCTCCGTTGTGCTCCCGGAGTTACAAAGAAACATAGAAGGTGACGGCAGATAAGGACTGTGTGGTCCACCTAGTCTGCCCTTTTTCCCTGCCTAATGAAATACCACAGACCCTAGCGGCTTACCCTCTCTTTCCTATTGCGAGAGTACTCTTATGTCTATCCCATACATTTTTAAATTCCCCTACTGTTTTTGCCCCCACCACCACTGCAGGGAGGCTATTCTAAGCAACCACTACTCTTTCTGTGAAAAGTACTTCCTCAAGTTGCCCCTGAGCCTACCCCCCCAGCCTCATATCATGCCCCCTTGTTCTTGTACACCTTTTTTTGAAAGATGCTACCCTCCTGTACCTTGCTTATACCCCTGAAGAACTTGAATGTCTCTATCATATCCCCCCTTCTCTCTCCTGTCCTCCATGGAATACATATTAAGGTCCTCTAGTCTTTCCTCATATGACTTTTGGTGCAGTCCTTGCACCATTTTAGTTGCCCTTCTCTGCACTGCTTCTATTTTGTCTATGTCTTTCCAGAGATACGACCTCCAGAACTGGACACAGTACTCCAGAAGAGGTCTCACTAGTGATTTGTACAGTGGCATAACCACCTCCTTTTTTCTGTGGGTGATACCTCTCCCTATGCACCCTAGCATCCCACTGGCCCTCCCCTCAGTCTTTTCACATTGTTTGGTTACCTTTAGGTCATCAGATATGATTACCCCATGTCCCTTTCTTGATTGGTGGCTGTCAGTACCTCTCCCCCCATCTTATAATCTTCCTGAAGATTTCTGTGCCCCAAATGCATGATTTTACACTTCTTTGCATTGAATCTTAGCTGCCACACACTCGACCACTTCTCAAGCATGTTTAGGTTCCTTCTCATCCCCCCCCCGGACTGTCAACCCTGTTGCAGATCTTAGTGTCATCTGCAAAGAGGCATACTTTCCCCTCCAGCCCCTCTGCAATGTCACTTATGAAGACATTAAAGAGGACTGGCCCTGGCAGAGATTCCTGTGACACCCCCACGGTCACCCCCCTCTCCTTGGATTGAATGCCATTTACCATGACCCTCTGTGTCCTATCACTCAACCAGTTTCTGATCCAGTTTACCACCTTGGGCCCAGTCCCAGGCTGTCCAGCTTGTTTACCAACCTCTTATGTGGGATGGTGTCGAAGGCCTTACTGAAATCTAGGTAGGCCACACCCATTGCCCCTCCCTGATCTACCTCCCTGTTTATCCAGTCAAAGAAATCTATCACACTTGTTTGACAAGATCTTCTCACTGTGAATCCATGCTGCCTCAGAGCCTGTGCTCTGCTGGATTCAAGAAATATTACAGTCCTTTCCTTTAACAGTGATTCCATTAATTTCCCCACCACCGAAGTCAGACAGATTGTCCTGTAGTTGCCAGCCTCCTCCCTGTTCCAACTTTTGTGGAGAGGGACTACAATACATTCACCCTCCTCTAGTCCCCTGGACCCACCCCTGTTTCTATCGATTTGTTGAATAGGGCTGTTAGTGGTGCTAACAAACAAAGAAAAGCCACCCCATGACTGAATGCGCATAGTACAAACCCAATATCCAGGCAAAAAAAAATAGCACCAACCACCAACTCATAAAATACAGGCAAACACCAAATTCAAGGTACATAAAAATATTTTAATGAATGGTCTGTAAACAAAAAGATCTCTCACATAGGAACACCGACAGGAACTTCTCACCAACAAAACCTCCGATCGGTTTTGCTCAAGGCGTCATCAGGGAGTGGTGACATGATAACATATGATCTGTTTTAAAGTGTCTTGTTAATGTGATACTAACACCAAGGGCCCAATTTTCAGTTTCAGTTTATTAATTATCTTGGAAAGGCATGTGAGCAAAAGCTGCCAATTTTCACAAGCATCCAGTTTAGAACACATACAACAGGAGGTTACAAAATTTAGGGCAAACAGTCCGAGGATCACAAATTGAGGAAATAAGGAGGTCAGATCTAGGACAATTGAGCACAGATATGACACTACACAATTTTTGAAAACAATTAATAAGTGCAATGAAAGAAAGTTCTTGGCATACTCAGACCTGGAGATCCCACCACCATGATGTAAGGGTGGAATTCAGTTGTTAGGTGGAGGAGTAAAGGTCACCCTGAAGGGAATATCACTTCGAGGAACATCTGCAGATGGTGGCATGAGAAAGGTGAGGCATTAGATTATGCTTAAAGGAAGCCATAGAGGGGCCCTGAATGATCATTCACTGAATGATTTTCAAACTGTTTGGAGGAACGCAAGGGGTTTACATCTACAAAGTCTGATGCAAGTGGTGACTTGTGTCCCAACTTGCATCAAATGTGATTTTTGAAGGCAGCCTGCATCCAGTTAAGATGCAGCTGTGGCAAAGCCCCCTATGCCACAGGTTGCGGCATACAACTAGATGCAGCATGTCACAAAGGGGCTTGCACCGTGGTGGGGCTGCAACATCCCCTTATCTGGGACTTTCAAAGCCCCACCATGGCTGCAGTAGGGGACACTAGTTAGGTCAACCAGGAGGTGGTTTAACTGGGTTGAGCCAGTGGGCTGCTGTACTATGGAGGGCAGAAAGTGCATACTATGGACACTGGAGGTGGCAGGTGGGGTGTCGGAGCAAAGCTGGCCAACACCAGCAGTGGCATGGTACCCCACAAGGTGCCACTGAGATATGTAGTAATAATATTATAATAATTGACAGCAGCTGCTGATAAGGAGCTGGCATCCTGATTCTAGTGCCCCCCCCATCCTCCCAGTGTCCAACACCCCCTGCTGATATAGTGCCAAACCCATCTCCCATGCTCCGATCCTCCCGAGTATGGTTAACAAATCCACGGACCTATGGCCCCCCGATCTCAGATCACACCTGGTAAAACAACACATAATTCCTATTGATCTAGTTGATCTCCCCTTCTCACCCTGTCTAGCATCCACCTCCCAACTCCCCCCAACTATGACAGTGGTGGATCCTGCAATGGGCACAACCTCCATACACACCACCACGCAGTTTAGGATGCCTTCTCAAGTACTGTGTTCAATACAGCACAGAGTACTTGAGAATGCATCCTGTGCTGACTGTGGTGGTGTATAGAGGGCTGTGCCAGTCACAGGATCCTGTTGCTGTCACAGTGGGGTGGGTGGGGAGGTTGCTAGACGCTAGATGGGGTGGGAAGGGTGGCTCCACTAGACCATCAGGGAATTATGTGTTGTTATACCGATGTGATTGGAGATTGGGGTGGGTATGGTAGGACTGTGGCTAGCCACACTCAGGGATCAGGAGCAAGTGGGGAGGGGGTTTCAGCACTATATCACCATGGAGCTTTGGACACTGGGGGATCATGGGGACACTGGAATCGGGATGTGATTCCCTTACTGGCGGCTGCTGTCATTTATTACAGTTATGTATCTGTATACCTCAGTGGCAGATGCCATGCTACTTATGTCCCTGGCCCCATCCTGGCATAGTGTTTGCCTCCCTAACACTATTCCAGCCATTCAGGTGGTGGGGATGGGGAGCTGGTTGGGTAATCACTGCCAGTCAGGTGGGGAGGGTGGGGCCACTGGACCACCAGGTGCTTTTGGGGCTGTTCTGTTCCAGGATTGTGGGGCAGTGGGTTGTGAACCGGGTTATCAGGGATCGCTAGGGGGAGGCAACTATATCCTGGCTGTGTGACCATCGGGGATGGGGGCACTAGACCACCACCCCACTATGCATTTAGTGGGGCATGGTGGGGGCTGCCAGTAACCTGCCAGGTAGGCACTACATGCTGGTGGCACAGGGGCATGGACACTGCTCTCAGGCAGCAACCCATCCCTTTTGTGGCTGGGTTCAGCTTGGTGCTTAATGGGGCACCTGGGCTGCCCCCTTTGCACTATTCCAGGACTGCATCCTGGACATGCACCACAGGCTCCAATTGCACCACTCTTCATGGTGCAGGGCCACATGTTGCAGCTATTTCAGAAGGTTTGCCGCAAGTGACATAGAAACATAGAAACAGAGATTTTGACGGCAGATAAGGACCGCTTGGCCCACCCAGTCTGCCCATTTCCCTACCTAATGGATAAGCTGCAGATCCTAGTTAACCAGCAGCCTACTTCTTCCTAACCCCACCCCCCACATATTGTGGCTAACCTTCTAAAATGGCAATATTTGCCCTTGCCACAGCTGAGTCGGATGCAGCCCCGTAGTTTGACACAGGTTGTGTCCAACACAAGTAGCTTTGAAAATTGGGCCCCAAGGGTCATCAGTACTTAATAATATCAGTAATCACTATAATAAAACAATGTTTTTGTGTAAATACACATACATGTATATTGCTAGATAGTGCTACCAACATAAGGTGTAAATTAAATGTATACATTAGTGATTAAAGTTATATCTATTATTATACAAAGGCAAGAAAGAATCCTGGCTTCTGATTGGTCAGTTGGCTGTCACAGCAGGGATGTTATCCTGGCATAACTTCCCTGCTGATTATTTGGATGATATGGGTGACCACCAGCATGATGATCTCCTCTTTCTCTTGAGAAACAAAAATATGTTTACACACTAACAAAAACATTCTTTAAAATTATTTTTTTATTATAAAACAATAAGCCATTGTATAATAGGAATAATGCCCTCAGGGTGGGTGTTATGCTGGGGATAACATCCTTCTCAAGGTTGTTGGGCGCCCTTGGCGGTGGCCTCGGTCCAACCACCGGGGTGGATGTTATCCCAGCATAACACCCACCCTGGAGGGCATTATTCCTTTAATGCATCTTAAAAGTAATCAGCCATAGAACACTAATTATTGAACTTAAATCCCAAACCCATATTTTATGTCACCTTTGAAAAATGTACATTTAAATAATGATAATAGCATTTTATTCTTATATGGGTTCATTCAATTAAAGCTGCAGAAGGGCAAATGATAAACATATAGTCTTATTCACATAGGACAATCTATTGAGAACTATGTATAATAAATTATTAACTTTTAACTTTAGCTCATCTCAAATAGTGCTAAATAGGATATCCATATGTAATTAAATTATTTAAACCATATCAATTCCTTATATTCTCTATACATGGGGAGATACTCCAGGACTGGAATGGAGTGGGAGGGTGGGGCGTTGGGAAGGAAAAGGGGAAGAAATGACTTTTTCTGGGTTATTTATGTTAATTGGGCTGGCAGTATAGCCTAGAGGTTAGATTAATGAGCTATGAATGAGCTTGGTACATCCATCGGATGTGGGTTTGATTCCCACTACCTCCACTTGCATACTGTGTGACTCTAAGCAAGTCACTTAACCACCCAGTGCTCCCGGGTCGCCCCTGAAAACGGGCACTTGTGCCTAGTAGGCCTTACCTGGTTACCAAAGAATGAAAAAAAATAAATCATGTCTCAATGTTATATTAGACTTATTTATTTATTTTATTTATTTATTTACTTTTGGTAACCGGGTGGGTGCACTAGGCATAGAAATGCCTATTTTCAGGCACGACCCAGGAGAATACAAGTTGAAATACATAAGCACACCATGTGATGCAGCACATGAAAGAGATAACACAGTGGGGAAGGGTCAAATACAATCAACATAGGAACTGGGAGAAATACAGTTTAGAACAAAGTCAGGATACAAGCAATACCGTATTAGACAAGGTCAAATAAAGTATAGACATGTGCAAAACAAATGAATACAGAGTACAAAAAATGGATAAATGGACATGTTATATACAGTATACAATAAGTGCCTTTAAAGGTAATTAAGCTTTGAGAGAGTAGAGGCAGAGAGGTGGGGGAGGAGGAGTGGTAGAAGCAGAGGAGGAGAAGAGGAGATAGGTGATAGGTGACAGAGAACGTATAAGGGGAGGGTCATTAGAGAGAGGTGAGGAAGAGGCAAGGAGGGGAAGTAAATGCTGAGTGGTAAGGAGGAATGGGGAACAAATGATCTAAGGTGGATAGAGCAAGTGCAGGGGTTTGAAGCACGTAGATGGTCACGGTGAAGTTTCTTGAAACCAGCATGGGTGAGAGCTTGGTGGATCGTTTGAGGTATGGAATTCCAATACTTAGGAGCTGTGTGAGAGAAAGCTTGTGTACCCATAGAGGTTTTACATCTAGGGATATAGAATGGGGCTAGGTCTGTAGATCGGAGCCCATAAGAGGGGGATTGGGGGCGAAGTAGGGAGGCAAGGGATTGTGGGAGACCTGATCTGGCTATCCTGTCAATTGGAGAACCGTAGGACTGACAGCGATGAGCAGTGGGAGAGGGCCAGTTTAAGTCAGCATAGAGCTGGCAGTGGTGTTTAAACTGAGGTGATGCAGAGGCATAGTGACAGATGTTATTATAGATGGTGTCCCATTTGTGGAGGGAGGACTTTGTGGCACCTAGGTAGGTGACCGTGCCATAGGCCAGGGCCGGGAGCAAAAGGCCTTGTGCAATGGCAAGTCTGGCGGCTAGGATAAGGGCATAGCTAGTGTGGTAGGCCCTCCAATTTTAGTATTGACAGATTTACAGGTGGTGGTAATATGCAGATCAAAATCCAGGGATACATCCAGAAGAATGCCCAGGTATTTGAAGGAGCTGGTGCTGACCAGTGGGGGGCCATCTGCACACAAGATTTTGAGGGAGTTACGATTTGCTCTAAGTCTGACAGAAGAGGCAAAGAGCACAGAGTTTGTTTTGCTGACATTGAGAACCAGACTGTTCTCTGTCAGCCAGGGTTGCATGCTTAGGAAGTCAGAGCCAAGAGAGTGGTTTATATCTGAGATAGTTTTGGCACTGTAGTAGATGATGAGATCATCTGTGTAGAGAAGAGATGAGCAGGTTGGTGCAAGCAGCAGAAGGTCATTGATGAAGATAGAAAAAAGCAGGGGTCCCAGTATAGAGCCCTGGGTAATGCCAACTTGGATGGAGGAGAGATCCAGCATGGATGAATAGAAAACTACGGCCTGTTTCCTGTTTGACAAGTAGCTATTATTAAACCATGCCACCACATAGGCAGATAAACTAAGGCAACAAAGTTTTGTGAGGAGAAGGGTGTGGTTGGCCAGGTCAAAAGCCTTGGTCAGGTCAATGAAAACCACACCTGTCAAGAGGCCAGTATCCATGGCAGCATAGTTGTCGTTTGTGAGTTTTAGGAGGACAGTGGAGATGCTGTGGCCTTTGCAGAGGCCATGCTAGGCACCAGAGAGGAGGATATATGTCTGAAGATATGCTATGGTTTGGATACCCACTAATTTTTCTGGGATTTTGCTGAGCACACAGAGAATAGCTATGGGTCGATAATTTGCAATATCTTTAGGGTCACCTTTGTTAAGAATGGATGTTATTCTAGCTATTTTTCAGATACTAGGGACTTTGCCATGGCACAGTGACAAGTTAAAGACTTTGGTTAAGGGGAGGCAATGAGAGGGGCAGTAACTTTCAGGAGCCTGGGTTCCAGCCCATCGGATTCAGAGCTGGTGCTGTCCGGGATGGCAAGTAGTAACTTTAGAACTTCTGTTCATAGAACTCGACCAGGTTGGTTTGGCAGGATCTGCCATGTATGAAGCCATGCTGTGTGCTGTCCTTTAGTCCTTTGGCCTCTAGGAGGACCACCAGCCTCTCCTTCAGGATAGTCTCCCTTAACTTACCCGCGATGGATGTGAGGCTCACTGGTCTGTAGTTTCCTGGTTCATCCTTGGGGCCACTCTTGTGGAGGAGCACCACAAGACAATCCTCCAGTCCTGGGGTACACACCCGAATGTAGTGAGGCATTAAATAGGTCTGCCAAAGGTCCTGCAAGGACCTCTGCCAGCTCCTTCAGTACCCTGGGGTGGATGCCATCTGGGCCTGGCGCCTGTCCACCCTCAGTGCCTTCAAACCCTCTCAAACTCTGCTCTCCATGATTTCCCATCTGTCACCACTTCCCCTGCTTCTGCCATTTCTCCCACCTTGGGTGTTACCCCTTCTCTTTAGTAAATACTGAGCAGAAGTACTCATTTAGTGCTTCCTACTTATCGCACCCTGCTTCCACCCAACCCCCCTCCTTCCTAATCCTTACTATGTGGTCTTTACAGCTCATTTTCTCCCTGATGTACTTAAAGAAGTCCTTCTCCCCCTTCTTAATGTCTTGTGCCAGCCTGAGTTCCATAGATGCTTTGGCTCCCCTTACTGCCCTTGTCACCTCCTTCGATTCTGTCAAGTACTCCTCCCTGTCCTCCCCCTGCCTGTTTTCTTGTACTTCCTAAAGGCAGCTCTTTTCCTCCTTACCTTTTCCATGACCTCCTTGCTCAACCAGATCGGTTTCTTAGCCCTAGCCTTCTTGCTCTGGGCTTTGCAGCAGGTTTTGGTTGCCTCCACTATCCCCAGCTTTATCAGCTCCCACCTCTGGTTAGAGTCCATACTAGATTGAATTCTGGCCAGGTTCCCTTTTGCCACTTCCCCCATCCTCCCAAAGTGGGCCCTGATGAAGTCCAGCACTATTGTGCCAGATTCCACTCCATCCTTGCCCATATCCAATGTGAGTCATACTGAGCAGTGGTCACTCCCTGACAGCGGTTCCTTCACTGTAAGTTCTCTCACAAAGTCCCCATTTGCCAGCACAAGGTCAAGGGTACATTATAAAAGTGGTAAATGTCAAAGGATTACACCTTTTCTTACATCTGCAGGGGCTTGGATGAATTTTCTGCTCCCTAATTTCACATTACAGACCCACTTGCAGATAGCCGAGGTGCCATACCCAACCACCCATGGTAGGGCCATACAGGCACATGAGGGGCCTACCTATTGAACTATGGGTTACTTCCCAATAAATTGAGAAAGAAAAAGTAAGATGTAGCCTGTTTTGCATGACAGGGAAGTGAATGAGTAAATCAAGGCCCAGACTGCACCCATAGCTACATCTCCTGGGTCACATGACCAAAAATAAGATGGCAGCTACTGTTCAATCATTTTCTGTATCAAAGTGCTTCTGTTATACATTTATTGTGATAACTACATTATAAAAGTGGTAAATGTCAATGGATTACACCTTTTCTTACATCTGCAGGGGCTTGGATGAATTTTCTGATCCCTAATTTCACATGACAGACCCATTGGCAGATAGCCGGGGTGCCATACCCAACCACCCCTGGTATGCCCATGCTGGCCAAAGGGGTGTCCACCTATTGCATTATGGGGTGCATGCCAATAAATTCAAAAAGTAAAAGTAAAAAGCAGCCTGTTTTACATGACAGGGAAGTGAATGAGTAAATAAAGGCTCAGACTGTACCCATATCTACATCCCCTGGGTCACATGACCAAAAACAAGATGACGGCTACCATTTGATCATTTTCTGTATCAAACTGCTTCTGTTACACATTTGTAGGGATAACTATATTATAAAAGGTGTAAATGTCAAGGGATTACACCTTTTCTTACATCTGCAGGGGCTTGGATGAATTTTCTGATCCCTAATTTCACATTACAGACCCACTTGTAGATAGCTGGGGTGCCATACCTAACCACCCATGGTATGCCTTGCTGGCCAATGGGGTGTTCACCTTTTGCATTACGGGGTGCATGCCAATAAATTCAAAAAGAAAAAGTAAAAAGTAGCCTGTTTCACATGACAGGGAAGTGAATGAGTAAATCAAGGCCCAGACTGTACCCATATCTACATCTTCTGTGTCACATGACCAAAAATAAGATGACGGCTACCGTTCAATCATTTTTGTATACAAACTGCTTCTGTTACACGTTTGTAGGGATAACTACATTATAAAAGTGGTAAATCTCAATGGATTACACCTTTTCTTACATTTGCAGGGGCTTGGATGAAATTTCTGATCCTTAATTTTTCATTACACACCCATCTGCAGATAGCTGGGGTGCCATACCCAACCACCTAAGGCAGAGCCATCCTGGCCCATGAGGGGCCCACCTAAAGCATTATGGGTTACATCCCAATAAATTGAGAAAGGAAAAGTAAGATGTAGCCTGTTTTACATGATGGGGAAGTGAATGAGTAAATCAAGGCCCAGACAGTACCCATAGCTACATCCCCTGGGTCACATGACCAAAAACAAGATGGCGGCTACCATTCAATCATTTTCGGTATCAAACTGCTTCTGTTACACATTTGTAGGGATAACTACATTATAGAAGTGGTAAATGTCAATGGATTACAACTTTTCTTACATCAGCAGGGGCTTGGATGAATTTTCTGATCCCTAATTTCACATTACAGACCCACTTGCAGATAGCCGGTGTGCCATACCAAACCACCCCTGGTATGCCCATTCTGGCCATGGGGTGTCCACCTATTGCATTATGGGGTGCATGCCAATAAATGCAAAAAGTAAAAGTAAAAAGTAGCCCGTTTTACATGACTGGGAAGTGAATGAGTAAATCAAGGCCCAGACTGTGCCCATAGCTAAATCCCGTGGGTCACAGGACCAAAAACAAGATGACAGCTACCATTTGATAATTTTCTGTATCAAACTGCTTCTGTTACATGTTTGTAGGGATAACTACATTATGAAAGTGGTAAATCTCAAAGGATTACACCTTTTCTTACATCTGCAGGGGCTTGGATGAAATTTCTGATTATTAATTTTTCATAACAGACCCACTTGCAGATAGCCAGGGTGCCATACCCAACCACCCCGGGTATGCCCATGCTGGCCAACGGGGTGTCCACCTATTGAATTATGGGGTGAATGCCAATAAATTCAAAAAGTAAAAGTAAAAAGTAGTCTGTTTTACATGAAAAGGAAGTGAATGAGTAAATCAAGGTCCAGACTGTACCCATAGCTACATCCCCCTGGTTCACATGACCAAAAATAAGATGGCAGCTTCCGTTCCATCATTTTCTGTATCACACCGCTTCTGTTAGACATTTATTGTGATAACTGCATTATAAAAGTGGTAAATGTCAATGGATTACACCTTTTCTTACATCTGCAGGGGCTTGGATGAATTTTCTGATCCCTAATTTCACATTACAGACCCACTTGCAGATAGCCAATGTCCCATACCCAACCACCCTTGGTACGCCCATGCTGGCTAATGGGGTGTCCACCTATTGCATTACGGGGTGCATGCCAACAAATTCAAAAAGTAAAAGTAAAAAGTAGCCCGTTTTATATGACAGGGAAGTGAATTAGTAAATCAAGGCCCAGACTGTACCCATACTTACATACCTTGGGTCACATAACCAAAAACAAGATGGTGGCTACCACTTGATCATTTTCTGCATCATACTGCTTCTGTTACATGTTTGTAGGGATAACTACATTATAAAAGTGGTAAATCTCAATGGGTTACACCTTTTCTGACATCTGCAGGGGCTTGGATGAGATTTTTGTTGATTAATTTCACATTATAGACCCACCAGCATATAGCTGGGGTGCCATACCCAACCACCCAAGGTAGGGCCATGCTGGCACATGAGGGGCCTACCTATTGCATTATGGGTTACTTCCCAATAAATTGAGAAAGGAAAAGTAAAAAGTAGCCTGTTTTACATGACGGGGAAGTGAATGAGTAAATCAAGGCCTAGACTGTACCCATATCTACATCTTCTGTGTCACATGACCAAAAATAAGATGGCGGCTACCGTTCAATCATTTTTGTATCAAACTGCTTCTGTTACACGTTTGTACGGATAACTACATTATAAAAGTGGTAAATCTCAATGGATTACACCTTTTCTTACATTTGCAGGGGCTTGGATGAAATTTCTGATCCTTAATTTTTTATTACACACCCACCTGCAGATAGCTGGGGTGCCATAGCCAACCACCTAAGGCAGAGCCATCCTGGCCCATGAGGGGCCCACCTATAGCATTATGGGTTACATCCCAATAAATTGAGAAAGGAAAAGTAAGATGTAGCCTGTTTTACATGATGGGGAAGTGAATGAGTAAATCAAGGCCCAGACAGTACCCATAGCTACATCCCCTGGGTCACATGACCAAAAACAAGATGGCGGCTACCATTCAATCATTTTCGGTATCAAACTGCTTCTGTTACACATTTGTAGGGATAACTACATTATAAAAGTGGTAAATGTCAATGGATTACAACTTTTCTTACATCTGCAGGGGCTTGGATGAATTTTCTGATCCCTAATTTCACATTACAGACCCACTTGCAGATAGCCGGTGCCATACCAAACCACCCCTGGTATGCCCATTCTGGCCATGGGGTGTCCACCTATTGCCTTATGGGGTGCATGCCAATAAATGAAAAAAGTAAAAGTAAAAAGTAGCCCGTTTTACATGACTGGGAAGTGAATGAGTAAATCAAGGCCCAGACTGTGCCCAAAGCTAAATCCCGTGGGTCACAGGACCAAAAACAAGATGACGGCTACCATTTGATAATTTTCTGTATCAAACTGCTTCTGTTACATGTTTGTAGGGATAACTACATTATAAAAGTGGTAAATCTCAAAGGATTACACCTTTTCTTACATCTGCAGGGGTTTGGATGACATTTCTGATTATTAATTTTTCATAACAGACCCACTTGCAGATAGCCGGGGTTCCATACCCAACCACCCCGGGTATGCCCATGCTGGATAATGGGGTGTCCACCTATTGAATTATGGGGTGCATGCCAATAAATTCAAAAAGTAAAAGTAAAAAGTAGTCCGTTTTACATGAAAAGGAAGTGAATGAGTAAATCAAGGCCCAGACTGTACCCATAGCTACATCCCCTGGGTCACATGACCAAAAATAAGATGGCAGCTTCCTTTCCATCATTTTCTGTATCACACCCCTTCTGTTAGACATTTATTGTGATAACTACATTATAAAAGTGGTAAATGTCAATGGATTACACCTTTTCTTACATCTGCAGGGGCTTGTATGAATTTTCTGATCCCTAATTTCACATTACAGACCCACTTGCAGATAGCCGGGGTGCCATACTTAACCACCTGGACTCATGCTGGCTAATAGGGTGTGTCCAACTATACTGCAATACGGGTGTATGCCAATAAATTCAAAAGTAAAAGGAAAAAGTAGCCTGTTTTACATGACAGGGAAGTGAATGAGTAAATCAAGGCCCAGACTGTACCCATACTTACATACCTTGGGTCACATGACCAAAAATAAGATGGCGGCTACTGTTCAATCATTTTCTGTATCACAGTGCTTCTGTTACACATTTATTGTGATAACTACATTATAAAAGTGGTAAATGTCAATGGATTACACCTTTTATTATATCTGTAGGGGCTTGGATGAATTTTCTGATCCCTAATTTCACATGACAGACCCACTTGCAGATAGCCGGGGTGCCATACCTAACCACCCCTGGTATGCCCTTGCTGGCCAAAGGGGTGTCCACCTATTGCATTATGGAGTGCATGCCAATAAATTCAAAAAGTAAAAAGCAGCCTGTTTTACATGACAGGGAAATGAATGAGTAAATCAAGGCTCAGACTGTACCCATATCTACATCTCCTGGGTCACATG
This sequence comes from Neoceratodus forsteri, assembly GCA_016271365.2. Taxonomy (NCBI): domain Eukaryota; kingdom Metazoa; phylum Chordata; order Ceratodontiformes; family Ceratodontidae; genus Neoceratodus; species Neoceratodus forsteri. Next base: position 454,476,356 of record CM057453.1, on the reverse strand, counting down.
ACCACAAATAAGATGGCGGCTACCGTTCAAACATTTTCTGTAGTAAACTGCTTCTGTTACATGTTTGTAGGGATAACTACATTATAAAAGTGGTAAATGTCAATGGAATACACCTTTTCTTACATAAGTATGGGCTTGGATGAGTTTTCTGATCCCTAATTTCACATTACAAACCCACCTGCAGATAGCCGGGGTGCCATTTTCAACCACCCATAGTCATGCCCATGCTGGCTAATGGGGTGTCCACCTATTGCATTATGGGGTGCATGCCAATAAATTCAAAAAGTAAAAGTAAAAAGTAGCCCGTTTTACATGATAGGGAAGTGAATGAGTAAATCAAGGCCCAGACTGTATCCATATCTACATCCCCTGGGTCACAGGACCAAAAATAACATGGCGGCTACTGTTCAATCATTTTCTGTATCAAAGTGCTTCTGTTACACATTTATTGTGATAACTACGTTATAAAAGTGGTAAATGTCAATGGATTACACCTTTTATTATATCTGCAGGAGCTTGGATGAATTTTGTGATCCCTAATTTCACATTACAGAGCCACTTGCAGATAGCTGGGGTGCCATACCTAACCACCCCGGCATGCCCATGCTGGCCAAAGGGGTGTCCACCTATTGCATTATGGGGTGCATGCCAATAAATTCAAAAAGTAAAAGTAAAAAGCAGCCTGTTTTACATGACAGGGAAGTGAATGAGTAAATCAAGGCTCAGACTGTACCCATATCTACATCCCCTGGGTCACATGACCAAAAATAAGATGGCGGCTACCGTTCAAACATTTTCTGTAGTAAACTGCTTCTGTTACACGTTTGTAGGGATAACTACATTATAAAAGTGGTAAATGTCAATGGAGTACACCTCTTCTTACATATGTATGGGCTTGGATGAATTTTCAGATCCCTAATTTCACATTACAAACCCACCTGCAGATAGCCGGGGTGCCATAGCCAACCACCCATGGTATGCCCATGCTGGCCAATGGCGGTGTCCACCTATTGCATTATGGGGTGCATGCCAATAAATTCAAAAGTAAAAAGTAAGTAGCCCATTTTGCATGACAGGAAGTGAATGAAGTAAATCAAGGCCAGACTGTACCCATTTCTACATCCCCTGGGTCACATGACCAAAAACAAGATGGCGGCTACGATTTGATCATTTTCTGTATCAAACTGCTTCTGTTACATGTTTGTAGGGATAACTACATTATAAAAGTGGTAAATCTCAATGGAATACACCTTTTCTTACATCTGCAGGGGCTTGGATGACATTTCTGATCCTTAATTTTTCATTACAGACCCACCTGCAGATAGCCGGGGTGCCATTCCCAACCACCCATGGTATGTCCTTGCTGGCCAATGGGGTGTCCACCTATTTAATTATGGGGTGCATGCCAATAAATTCAAAAAGGAAAAGTAAAAAGTAGCCTGTTTTACATGATAGGGAAATGAATGAGTAAATCAAGGCCCAGACTGTACCCATATCTACATCCCCTGGGTCACATGACCAAAAATAAGATGGTGGCTACTGTTCAATCATTTTCTGTATCAAAGTGCTTCTGTTACACATTTATTGTGATAACTACATTATAAAAGTGGTAAATGTCAATGGATTGTACCTTTCCTCACATTTGCAGGGGCTTGGATGAATTTTCTGATCCCTAGTTTCACATTACAGACCCACTTGCAGATAGCCGGGGTGCCATACCCAACCACCCCTGGTATGCCCATGCTGGCCAATGGGGTGTCTACCTATTGCATTATGAGGCGCATGCCAATAAATTCAAAAAGTTAAAGTAAAAAGTAGCCCATTTTATATGGCAGGGAAGTGAATGAGGAAACCAAGGCCCAGACTGTGCCCATATCTACATCCCCTGTGTTACATGACCAAAAACAAGATGGCGGCTACCATTTGATCATTTTCTGTATCAAGCTGCTAATGTTACATGTTTGTAGGGATAACTACATTATAAAAGGGGTAAATGTCAATGGATTACACCTTTTCTTACATCTGCGGGGGCTTGGATGAATTTTCTAATCCCTAATTTCACATTACATACCCACTTGCAGATAGCCGAGGTGCCATACCTAACTACCCCTGGTATGCCCTTGCTGGCCAATGGGGTGTCCACCTATTGCATTATGGGGCGCATGCCAATAAATTCAAAAAGAAAAAGTAAAAAGTAGCCTGTTTTATATGATAGGGAAATGAATGAGTAAGTCATGGCCCATACTGTACCCATGGCTACATCCCGTGGGTCACATGACCAAAAACAAGATGGCGGCTACCGTTCGATCATTTTCTGTATCAAACTGTTTCTGTTACACATTTATTGTGATAACTACATTATAAAAGTGGTAAATGTCAATGGGTTGCACCTTTTTTACATCTACTGGGGCTTGGATGAATTTTCTGATCACTACTTTCACATTACAGACCCACCAGCATATAGCTGGGGTGCCATACCCAACCACCTAAGGAAGGGCATGGTGGCACATGAGGGGCCTACCTATTGCATTATGGGTTGCTTACCAATAAATTGAGAAAGGAAAAGTAAGATGTAGCGTGTTTTACATGGCGGGGAAGTGAATGAGTAAATCAAGGCCCAGGCAGTACCCATATCTACATCCCCTGTGTCACATGACCAAAAATAAGACGGCGGCTACCGTTCAATCATTTTCTGTTTCAAACTGCTTGTGTTACACATTTGTAGGGATAACTATGTTATAAAAGGGATAAATGTCAAGGGATTACACCTTTTCTTACATCTGCAGCGGCTTGGATGAAATTTCTGACCCCGAATTTCACATTTCAGACCCAACTGCAGATGGAAGGGGTGCCATACCCAACCACCCATGGTATGCCCATTCTGGTCAATGGGGTGTCCACCTATTGCATTGTGAGGTGCAAGCCAATAAATTCAAAAAGGAAAAGTAAGAAGCAAGATTGTTTTACATGACAGGGAAGTTAATGAGTAAATGAAGGCCCAGACTGTACCCATATCTACTTCCCCTGGATCACATGACCAAAAATAAGATGGTGGCTACCGTTCAATTATTTTCTGTATCAAACTGCTTCTATTCTAAAACCTGTGGAGAAAAACTCTACCCTTTCCCTGTTCAAAAAACCTGTGGAGAAAAACCTTATCCTTCCCCTATTCTAAAACCTCTGGAGAAAAACCCTACCTTTTCTCTATTCTAAAACCTGTGGAGAAAAACCCTACCCATTCCCTGTTCAAAAACCTGTGGAGAAAAAGCCTATACTTTCCCTATTATGTAATGCATCATGAAGTCCACTCTTCTTGACAGGACGGTGTCTAAAGTCCTGTAGGGAAACGTCCTGCCGAGTCTTCTCCGAGACATGGACAGTTGCAAGATAGCTGATCGGGGAAGGAGACATGGGAAGCTGTGGTTGCAGGAGCCTGGTTTCCAGATCTGAAACCAGTTTTGACCTGGCCCCCTGCCATCTAGACTGAATCAGGGTCTTGAAATACGAAATAGCCAGGGGAAGGGGAGGTGGATCTGGTTGAGACTAGGGGGGAGGAGAAGGAGGGGAGACTGGTGGAGGATAATACCCTTGAAACCCCATGTAGTGGGAGTAAGGGCAAAATCCAGGGTAGAACTGCCCCAAAAGACTCCAATCTGGAGTGGAACCCACTGGGTAGGGATCCCTTGGATACCTAAAAGGGTAATGCGGGACAGTTCAGGGTCAATTATAAGCCCCCCAATGTCAGACCTGGCATCAGAGGAATCCACGTCAGACCAGCCGTAGTGTAGATAGGGGGAGGGTCTGGCATTGAGACAGCCCACGTCACGGTCACCGACATCGGCACTGGCGCAGCCTGACCTGGCTGTGGAAGGGGATCTGTTGGTCACATGACATTGGGTGGGTGGTCCCCCATCAGGTATTGCTAGAAAAGTCTGCCGTGCGGCCTGATGCCAGGTGGCTCAAGTCCTATATGTGATGACCTACTGATGGAACCCTCTCAAAGTAAGATCTGTCTTTTCCTATATCTATCTCCCGGCTTTATGCATGTGAACAGTGGAAAAACCTATCTACTATTACCCTATACTATTATGTTTTAGATCACTGTATTGCCCCTGGAAAATTAACACATTTTTCTTATGTTATCCTATCTTACTATGCCTTAGTCCCATGTTTTTCAATGTTTTTTCCCCATACATTATATAAAATAGTTGGTGGTTGTCAATACACAGCAACAATACACCTTCACGCTAAGTTTCACAGATGAAATACAAGATACACGTCAGCCATGAGTCTTATATAATTAATAGAAAATGGACCTAGTTTCTTCAGTCTTTCACAGTTAAAGTGAGGACAGCAAATTAAGTAAGGTTTTAACGGAAGCGTTGTGTGTTTAGGCCACCATACAGTATCTTATATAGTGTACTATACAGTAGGAAAGAAACCAAAATAGTTTACTATTTTTTATTATCATTAGCATTTACCATCAGTGGTCCACATTTCGCCTTTGGTATTTTGCCGAAGCGACACATTTTCAAGTGTATGGATTATCATACACAAAGAGCAATCCATCAGACATGGTAATGCCAGAAATATGTGGAGAAAAACCCTCTCCTTTCCCTATTCTAAAACCTGTGGAGAAAAATTATATCCTTTCCCTATTCTAAAACCTGTGGAGAAAAATCCTATCCTTTCCCTATTCTGAAATGTGTGGAGAAAATCCCTATCCTTTCCCTGTACTAAAACCAGTGGAGAAAAACCCTATCCCTTCCCTATTCTAAAACCTGTGGAGAAAAACCCTATCCTTTCCCTATTCTAAAACCTGTGGAGAAAAATCCTATCCTTTCCATATTCAAAAACCTGTGGAGAAAAATCCCATCCTTTCCCTATTCTAAAACCTGTTTAGGAAAACCCTACCCTTTCCCTATTCAAAAAAGCTGTGGAGAAAAACCTTATCCTTTCCCTATTCTAAAACCTGTGGAGAAAAACCCTACCCTTTCTCTATTCTAAAACCTGTGGAGAAAAACCCTACCCTCTCCCTGTTCTAAAACCTGTGGAGAAAAAGCCTATCCTTTCCCTATTATATAACACATCATGAAGTCCACTCTCCTTGACAGGACGGTGAATAAAGTCTGGTAGGGAAACGTCCTGCCGAGTCTTCCCCGAGACATGAACAGTTGCAAGATAGCTGATCGGGGAAGGAGACATAGGAAGCTGTGGTTTCAGGAGCCTAGTTTCCAGATCTGAAACCAGTTCTGACCTGCCCCCCTGCCACCAAGACTGAATCAGGGTCTTGAAATCCGAAGTAGCCAGGGGAAGGGGAGGTGGATCTGGTTGAGACTGGGGGAGGAGGAGGAGGGGCCACCGGTAGAGGATAATACCCTTGAAACCCCATGTAGTGGGAGTAAGGGCGAAATCCAGGGTAGAAGTGCCCCAAATGACTCCAATCTGGAGTGGAACCCCCCCGAGTAGGGATCCTTTGGATACCCAAAAGGGTAATGTGGGACAGTTTGGGGTCGATTATAAGCCCCCCAAAGTCAGACCTGGCATCAGAGGAATCCATGTCGGACCCACCGTAGTGTGGATAGGGGGAGGGTCCGGCATCGAGACAGCCCATGTCAAGGTCACCAATTTCGGCACCGGTGCAACCTGACCTGGCAGTGGAAGGGGATCTGTTGGTCACATGACATTGGGTGGGTGGTCCCCCATCAGGTATTGCTAGAAAAGTCTGCCGTGCGGCCCAATGCCAGGTGGCGCAAGTCCTATATGTGATGACCTACTGACGGAACCCTCTCGAAGTAAGATCTGTCTTTTCCTATATCTATCTCCCACCTTTATGCATGCGAACAGTGGAAAAACCTATCTACTATTACCCTATACTATTATGTTTTAGATCATTGTATTGCACCTGGAAAATTAACACATTTTTCTTATGTTACGCTATCCTACTATGCCTTAGTCCCATGTTTTTCGATGTTTTTTCCCCATACATTATATAAAATAGTTGGTGGTTGTCAATACACAGCAACGATACACCTTCACCCTAAGTTTCACAGATGAAATACAAGATATACGTCAGCCATGAGTCATATATAATTAATAGAAAATGGACCTAGTTTTTTCAGTATCTCACTGTTTCAATGAGGACAGCAAATTAAGTAAGGTTTTAATGAAAGCATTGTGTATTTAGGCCACCATACAGTATCTTATATAGTTACTATACAGTAGGAAAGAAACCAAAATAGTTTACTATTTTTTATTACCATTAGCATTTACCATCAGTGGTCCACATTTCACCAATGCAACACTTTTTCAAGTGTATGGATCACCATACACACAGAGCATTCCATCAGACATGGTAATGCCAGAAATATGCGGAGAAAAACCCTATTCTTTCCCTATTCTAAAACCTGCAGAGAAAATCCCTATCCTTTCCCTATTATAAAACCTGTGGAGAAAATCCCTATCCGTTCCCTATTCTAAAACCTGTGGAGAGAAACCCTATCCTTTCCCTATTCTAAAACCTGTGGAGAAAAATCCTATCCTTTCCCTATTCAAAAACATGTGGAGAAAAACTCTATCCTTTCCCTATTCAAAAACCTGTGGAGAGAAACCCTATCCTTTCCCTATTCTAAAACCTGTGGAGAAAAATCCTATCCTTTCCCTATTCAAAAACATGTGGAGAAAAACTCTATCCTTTCCCTATTCTAAAACCTATGGAGAAAAATCCTATCATTTCCCTATTCAAAAACATGTGGAGAAAAACTCTATCCTTTTCCTATTCTAAAACCTATGGAGAAAAGCCCTATCCGTTCCCTATTCTAAAACCTGTGGAGAGAAACCCTATCCTTTCCCTATTCTAAAACCTGTGGAGAAAAATCCTATCCTTTCCCTGTACTAAAACCAGTGGAGAAACACCCTATACTTTCCCTAGAAAACCTGTGGAGAAAAATCCTATCCTTTCCCTATTCAAAAACATGTGGAGAAAAACTCTATCCTTTCCCTATTCTAAAACCTATGGAGAAAAGCCCTATCCTTTCCCTATTCTAAATTCTATATATCGTCTTCAGGCTTGTGACCTGTAGAGAAAAAACTGTCTGATCTTACCCTATGCTACACCATTGCATCAACTTTTTACATTTTCTGTGATATTTAATTTAACCAAAGTAATGTAGCTCACCCTCACATGAAGTCATTACTTGGAGTGTTCAAAACTAGTCCATGCATTATAATTCATTCCAACTGATGAGATGGTGAAGGTGAAGTTTGTTGTGGTGCAATGCATACTAGTAGGCCTACAAGGCTGATTTATGTTAACACCATAAGGTTTCCACAGCCTGTTAGACAAACTAGTTTGTCTCTTACCTTAATCCCAGAAAGTATCAGTTGAGTAGTATCATATGAAGTCAAGATATAAAATGTTGTAATGTAGTATCATTGCAGTGTCTTGATCTTCAGTGTCATTCAAAAAGGGTAATTTTGTGACTTCTGTAGATTTGTTGAACACACATTCTCTGAGAAACAAGAAATATGCAGTCAATCAATGTGATGACTTCTGGACACCTACTGCACCACTTTTACCACATCCAGGCACCAAGTGTGAATTACTCGTGAGCACCTCGAATGGCCACCTTTCCTAAAATGCTTCAAAATGTCTGCATTTGCTAAAATACTTCAAACAGCCATCTTTGTTTAAAAGCTCTCTGAATGGGTCAGGAGCTGATGTGGTATGGTAGTAATCAGTCATGTGACCACTTAACGGACACACTACTGCAAAACACTGCCATATCTGTACACCAAGTGTGAATCTCAGAGTGCCTTTGCTGAAATGCCTAAAATGGGCCTCTTCTAAAGTGCCTCAAATGGCCACCCTCATAAAAAGTTCTTTGAATGGGGCTGTGTTGATGAGGTACAGGTAGTAATCAGTTATGTATCCACTACCGACTCAAAGTCAATTAACTACCTTGGGCTTCCAGGTTGCACCTGTAATCAAGCTTCAGCAAAGTGTTTCTCACCTGGTATGACAAAGGTTAAAATAAAGAAAAAAATAAAGGTAAAAAAAAAGTACACACACACTTTTGCTAGACCAAGTGTGAATCACTGATGAGGATCCCAATGGACTAAGATTGTTAGCAGTTTCAAGGAGGTCAAACCCTGAATTAATTCTGAAACATACGAACACATATTGCACGTCAATACACAAATACCAAAACCTCAACTAAACTGTAACTTACACAGCTAGTGACATCATCATGTAACCTACCTTATGCACTTATTTCAAATTTATTTCCCATTCTGACAGCTGTATGTGTATTTCAGTCAGGGACATCTTTCGTATACCCACTGTGTATATAGATTGGCAGTGGATTAATATATGGAAGACGCACCCCGACGACAGTCGATAGGGCATTTGGAACGAAATATCCTTATATGTTGTTCATTTGAAAGACTATTGGCCTATATACTCCAATCCGAAAATAGAATTAAAGGCATTATACCAGTGACGATCTGAAGTATAGTCAATTGGATTATATACTGTACATTCCATTCCACTGTATTAAATGGTCATTCGGCAATCATATCCTAAGCATAAATTAATATACCTGAACATTAAAGTTTGGCATAACAAACATTCACGATTGCTATCACATCAATGGTACCATAGACAGACCTCAACCACGCGGCCTTAGTAGCCGAGGGAATTTTCTCGCAGGAGTGGTGAGATGCTGATACAGTACCAGCTGGTCATGCACTGGCAATTGGTCTGCATGTCTGGTGACAGGAGCTGTCTTGACTCAGTCACCACTATCAACAAGCACTATAGTCTCCTTCCCACCCAAGGCCTGCCAACCAGGACTCAGGTCGCTAACACCAGAGAAGCAGGCTTCAATGCTAGCATACACCTTTACTCCCTACAACAGACATAACTACAATCAAGATCTCTCTCACTCCTCTGTCCCACAAAAGCACTGTTGTACCAGAAACAGGTTGCTGAGGGGAGCAGACAATTCTGGCTTTTCTCCTCTCGGACCCCTGGACAGACATCACCTGCAAAAACCTCACCCCTCTCCATCTCCCCAAGCTGCTGTATTAGAAGACAGGTTGTGACGGGGGCAAACAGACCTCCTGCTGGCAAACCTCATCCTCTGTCCCTCTACACTGCGAACCAGAAAATGGGTCATCAGAGCGGAGCAGAAACTAGAACTCCTGCTGGATATCTCCCCCTTGACTACCTGGACAAAATCATATCAAAGAAGCTCAAACCCTCCTCTGTCTCTTAAGCTTTGTCACAGAAATCAGTTGTTAAGTGTAGGAACAGAAATGGAAACTCCTGCTGGTGTCTCTACTCACAACAACTAGGATGGACAGACATCACACCAAACAATCTCACCCCTCATCATCCCTCTTAAGTGCTGCTGCACAGAAAATTTGCTGGGAACAGGGCAGAAACAGAGACCTCCTGCTAGCATTCTCCCCTCAACTACCTGGACAGGCATCACCCAACAAACAAGCTCACACTTCCTCTGTCTCTTAACTCATTCAGGCCTAGATATGTTAACAGGTGGCATCACAAATCATAGCCACTAGGCCAATAACACCTGTAGACGACTAGCTGACTTTCACTCCAGGCCTGGAAATATCTGGGGAGCCTGGGTTTTTACCTAAATAGTATTACCAATTGGTTAAATTGTATAACAACACTAGAAAGGTAATTTTGTGCAGAAAATGTTGCTGATGATATTTCTATCTATCAAGTATACTTTAGAGTTATTCACATTTGTTGAAGGTATGGTGTGCATGGCTGACATTTGTCTTCACCTCGCTAAACTTGACTAATCTGAAAAACACAACTGTTTGATATTTCAGCTAATATAAACTAAAACTAAATCATTACAATTGATTGCACTGCGCTAAACAAGAAAATTTTGTGAACAATTTACGGCCGCTGACACTTTATGTCTGCCATGTATACTTTAGGGTTATTAGCATTTTGTTTAGGTATGGTATGGTTGACACTCATCTAAACCACCTAAAACCTTGAAAAATAAAAAACACAGTTGTTTGGTATTTCAGCTAGTATAAAAAAAAAATTATTACAATGATTGCATAGCACTACTGAACGATGATGTGAACAAAACATATTCATTACTTTGTGTGTAATTAACAGTTAAACAGATATTCCCATTTGTTTGTGGCATGCTGTTATGGCTTGATTTTGTTAGAAAGGCGGGATACGGTGCTAAGAATATACAGAACACAAGTGGAAGAAGTCTCAGAAACTCTTGTGGTGTGAATGGTCAACACTGCTGCACATGCAATAGGTTGCTGAGAACCGGATCGAAATGGAGACCTCCCCAGGTGTCACTACCCTTGAATACCTGTACAGACATCACCCCAACAAACAAACACCATCCTCCTCTATCCCACTTAATCACTGCTGCACCAGAAAATGCTGTGCAGGAGGAGCTCAATGGAGACCTCCCTGCTGGAATCTGCCAATTCACTGGATGGACATCATAACAAACAAGCTCACCCCTCCTCCGTCCCTCTTAAACACCATCCTTCTTTACAGAGTGGTTTAGAGAGATATTATTCCTCTTCAAGCAGAGAACACTATTTATGGCTAAAGACAGGTCACTACCAAAGGTAAGGGCAACCTTGTACACACTAAGAACCAGCAATAAATGGAAATATAGAAAAGCATATTTCAAAGGAAAAATAAAAACTATTATGAAAGTATAACTCAACAATTACAAGCGGATATCTAACTGTCTACAGATAAAGACCTTGCATACAACAAGGGGGAGGAAGAAAAGAAGGAAGGGTAGAAGGTGGGGGAAGGAAGGAAGATAAGTATAAGTAGGATTAAACCAATGCAGCAAATATAACACCCCATCCGCTCCCTATCTCTGAAACCTGTGGAGAGAAACCAACCTTTCCCTATTCTAAACCTGTGGAGAAAAAACTCTATCCTTCCTGTACCAAACCAGTGGAGAGAAACCCTATCTTCCTATTCTAAAACCTGTGGAGAAAAATCCTATCCTTTTCCCTATTCAAAAACATGGGGAAAAACTCTATCCTTTCCCTATTCTAAAACCTATGGAGAAAAGCCCTATCCTTTCCCTATTCTAAATTCTATATATCGTCTTCGGGCTTGTGACCTGTAGAGAAAAAACTGTCTGATCTTACCCTATGCTACACCATTGCATCAACTTTTTACATTTTCTGTGATATTTAATTTAACCAAAGTAATGTAGCTCACCCTCACATGAAGTCATTACTTGGAGTGTTCAAAACTAGTCCATGCATTATAATTCATTCCAACTGATGAGATGGTGAAGGTGAAGTTTGTTGTGGTGCAATGCATACTAGTAGGCCTACAGGCTGATTTATGTTAACACCATAAGGTTTCATTAGCCTGTTAGACAAACTTAGTTTGTCTCTACCTTATCCCAGAAAGTATCAGTTGAGTAGTATGCTATGAAGTCAAGATATAAAATGTTGTAATGTAGTATCATTGCAGTGTCTTGATCTTCAGTGTCATTCAAAAAGGGTAATTTTGTGACTTTGTAGATTTGTTGAACACACATCTCTGAGAAAAGAAATATGCAGTCAATCAATGTGATGACTTCTGGACACACTACTGCACCACTTTACTACATCCAGGCACCAAGTGTGAATTACTGTGAGCACCTCAGAATGGCCACCTTTCCTAAATGCTTCAAAATGTCTGCATTTGCTAAAATACTTCAAAACAGCCATCTTTGTTTAAAAAGCTCTCTGAATGGGTCAGGGCTGATGTGGTATGGTGGTAATCAGTCATGTGACCACTTAACGGACACACTACTGCAAAACTTTTGCCATATCTGTACACCAAGTGTGAATCTCTGGTGAGTGCCTTTGCTGAAATGCCTCAAAATGGCTGCCTTTTCTAAAGTGCCTCAAAATGGCCACCTTTGCTAAAAAGTTCTTTGAATGGGGCTGTGTTGATGAGGTATGGTAGTAATCAGTTATGTATCCACTACCGGACTCAAAGTCAATTAACTACCTTGTGCTTCCAGGTTGCACCTGTAATCAAGCTTTCAGCAAAGTGTTTCTCACCTGGTATGACAAAGGTTAAAATAAAGAAAAAAAAAATAAAGGTAAAAAAACAAAGTACACCGCCACTTTTGCTAGACCAAGTGTGAATCACTGATGAGGATCCCAATGGACTAACATTGTTAGCAGTTTCATGAGGTCAAACCCTGAATTAATTCTGAAACATGAACACATACTGTACGTCAATACACAAATACCAAAACCTCAACTAAACTGTAACTTACCGTTAGTGACATCACGTAGTAACCTACCTTATGCACTTATTTCAAATTTATTTCCCATTCTGACAGTTGCATGTGTATTTCTGAAGCCAGGGGACATCTTTCGTACAATGCACTGTGTATAGATTACAGTGATTGTCATATGGAAGACGACCCCGACGACAGTCGATAAGGCATTGGAACGTATATCCTTATATGTTGTTCATTTTAAAGACTATTGGCCTATATACTCCAATCTGAAAAATAGAATTTAAAGACATTATACCAGTGACGATCTGAAAGTTATAGTCAATTGGATTATATACTGTACATTCCATTCCACTGTATTAAATGGTCATTCATCACATCATGTATCCTAAGCATAAATTAATATACCTGAACATTAAAGTCATGGCATAACAAACATTCATGATTGCCATCACAGTCAATGGTACCATAGATATGACCTCAGCCACGTGCCTTAGTAGCCGTAGGAATTTTCTTGCAGTGATGTGGTGAGATGCTGATACAGTACCAGCTGGTCATGCACTTGCAATTGGTCTGCCATGTCTGGTAGACAAGTAGGCTTTTGTCTTGAGCTCAGTCATCCACTATCAAAAACACCACTACGTCCTCCTTCCCACCCAAGGTCTGCTGAACCAGGACTCAGGTTGCTAACATCAGGAGTAGAAACGGAGGCTTCACTGCTAGCATATATACCCCTTTACTCCCTATACAGACATAACTGAGCAATCAAGATCTCTCTCTCTCACTCCTCTGTCCCACAAAAGCACTGTTGTACCAGAAAACAGGTTGCTGAGTGCAGGAGCAGACACATTCTGGCTTTTCTCCCTCTTGACCCCCTGGACAGACATCACCTAGCAAACAACCTCACACCCCTACTCCATCTCTCTTAAGCGCTGCTGTATTAGAAGACAGGTTGCTACGGACAGGGGCAGAAACAGAGACCCTCCTGCTGGCACACACTCATCCTCTGTCCCTCTTAAGCACTGCTTAACCAGAAAAATGGGTCACTGTAGGCAGGAGCAGAAACTAAGAACTCCTGCTGGCATCTCCTCTTGACTACTGGACAAAATCACATATCAAAGTAGCTCAAACCCCTCCTCTGTCCCTCTTAAGCTTTGCTGCACCAGAAAATCAGTTGTTAAGTGTAGGAACAGAAATGGAGAACTCCCTGCTGGTGTCTCTACTCACTAACAACTAGGATGGACAGACATCACATAGCAAACAAGCTCTCACCCCTCATCCATCCCTCTTAAGTGCTGCTGCACCAGAAAATGGGTTGCTGGGAACAGGAGCAGAAACAGAGACCTCCCTGCTGGCATTTCTCCCCCTCAACTACCTGGACAGGCATCACCTAGCAAGCAAGCTCACACCCTTCCTCTGTCCCTCTTAACTCATTCAGGCCTAGATATGTCTGTAGGTGGCATCTGAAATCATAGCCACTCAGGCCAATAATACCTGTAGATGTACTCAGCTGACTTTCACTCAGGCCTGGAAATATCTGGGGAGGTCAGCAGTTTTTACCTAAATAGTATTACCTAATTGGTTAGAATTGATTGTATAGCACCATTAGAAAGGTAATTTTGTGCAGAAAAATGTTGCTGATGATACTTTCTGTCTATCAAGTATACTTTAGGAGTTATTCACATTTGTTCAGAAGGTATGGTGTGCTGGCTGACATTTGTCTCTCAGCCTGCTGTTTAACACCTGACTAAATCTGAAAAAAAAAAAACACATAGCTGTTTGATATTTCAGCTAGTATAAACTAAAAACTAAATGCATTACAATTGATTGCACCAAATCATAAACAGGTAATTTTGTGTTGAATACTCTGGCCACACTTTGTAACTGCTATGTATACTTTTAGGGAGTTATTCGTGATTATTTACGGTATGGTGTGCATGGCTGACACTCATCTCTCAAGCCACACCTAAGTACCTTGAAAAATTAGAAAAAACACAGTTGTTTAGTATTTCAGCTAGTATACAAAAAATTGTTTTACAATGATTGCATAGCACTATTGGAACGGTAATGTTGTGATGAACAACTTTGCCATTCGTACTTTGTGTGTAGCACTTATGGTTCAACAGATATTCCCATTTGTTTGTGGCATGCTGGTTATGGCTTGATTTTGTTAGAAAGGGCCCAGGATGCGGTGCTAGAGTATACAGGGCACAAGTGGAGAAGTCTCAAAGAGCTCTTGTGGTGAATGATGAGTCAACATTGCTGCACATGCAAATGGGTTGCTGAGAACGGATCAGAAATGGAGACCTCCCTGCAGGTGTCACTACCCTTGAATACCTGTACAGACATCACCTAGCAAACAAACACTCATCCCTCCTCTATCCCATTAATCACTGCTGCACCAGTGGGTTGTGGGGAGGAGCTGAAATGGAGACCTCCTGCTGGAATCTCTCCTTGATTCACTGGATGGACATCACTTAGCAAACAAGCTCACCCTCCTCCGTCCCTCTTAAACACCATCCTCTTTTACAGAGTGGTTGAGAGATATTGTTCACTCTTCAAGCAGAGAACACTATTGCCCATATGGCTAAAAAGACCAGGTCACTACCAAAAGGTATGGGCAACCTTGTACACACTACAATCAGCAACAAATGGAAATACTAAAAGCATATATTTCGAAGGAAAAGTCAAAATCGTATTATTGAATTGTAACTCACAACAATTACAGCGGATATCTAACTGTCTACAGACTAAAGACCTTGCATACAACAAGGGGGAGAAAGAAGGGAAGGGTAGAAGGTGGGGTGGGAAGGAGGGAAGATAAGATAGGTAGGATTATTAGCTTTACTGCATATATTCCTAAGTTGCAGTTGTATGTCTGATTAAGTATGTTGACAACCACAAATGTAAGATGATATATTATTTCTATTTGATACTGTATAGTACTTTATATAGTTCTCAAAGACCTTTTGGTATGTTTGGAAAGAAAATCAACCTTCCTTCTAATAAAGTTTATTAATTTTGGGAAGAAAAAAAAAACACTGCTGCACCAGAAAATGGGTTGCTGAGTACAGGAGCAGAAATGGAGACTTCCCTACTGGCATCTCTCACCCTTGACTACCTGGTAAGACATCACCTAGCAAATATGCTTGCACCCCTCCTCCATCCATCTTAAGCGCTGCTGCATATAAAAATGGGTTGCTGAGGGCAGAAGCAGAAACGGAGCTCTTCCTGTTGGCATCTCTACCCCTTGACTTCCTGCACAGACATCCTCTAGCAAATAAGCTCTCACCCCTCCTCCATCCCACTGAAACACAGCTGCATCAGAAAAAGGGTTGCTGAGGGAAGGAGCAGAAACAGAGACCTCCCTGCTGTTTTCTTTCCCCTTGACTCTGTGGTCAGACATCACCAATTAAACAAGTTCTCACCCCTCATCTATTCCACTGAAGTGTAGCTGAACCAGGACACAGGCTGCAGAGGGCAGGAGCAGAAACAGAGTTCTCCCTACTGGTGTATCGTTCCCCAGACTACCTGTACAGTCATCCCCTTGCAAATAAGTTCAGTCCCCTCCTCCATCCCACTCAAGCACTTCTGCACTAGAAAATTTTATTCATGGTTTCTGTTACTGTAAATGGTATCTTTGTTCCCCGTAGTCTATCTTTCTCTATCTGTCTCCCTCTCTCTCCCCCCCATCTGTATGGCATTGTCAAAGCTTTATTTTATCACCTGCCCGGTGGTGCTGAGGGTTGAGTCGCTGGACGCCACACCTCACACCGCGCCGACAACCCGAGTTCAGGAGCAGGCTCGGGAGTCAGGGGTTGGCAGGAGAGGGAGAGATTGGCACCTCTGGGCAGCTCTCTCCTCCTCTGGTGGAGGGTTAGGGATGACCGGGTGCTCTGGCCACTCCAGTGGAGACAGGGGGCACCATCAAGCCACCGGCTGGCGAGTGTAGGCATGCGCTGTAGGCAGGGTCACATGCACCAGCATCAGATGTGCCCATGCAGGGGGGATCTTGGGTTCACTACAAGAAACACCCCTCTAGCCCTGGATAGGCGACGGCCCTGCCAGTGCCACTGCCACATGCCCAATGCTGGTTCCCTCACCACTGCCTCTATAAATTGCATACCTCTATAGGACTGGAGCTACAGCCCTCTTGATGTCACTGCAGAACATATCACTTCCCTGATCTGTTAAGTGGACACCATCCTGCTGATACAGTTCTGGGAAGACAGACATGATGCCATCATGCTTGACCACGCCGGTTGACAATCCTCTCATGAACGCCCCATCTCTGTGTTGATCTTTCTCCTTGTTCTGTCCATTGCCTTCATATCAGAAACATTCCTCCACTGCCGACACTGGATGATGTGGGACCTAAGGATCATGGTCCTCGGCATTTGGCGCTTGATCAAGACGATGTCCTCCTTCATCTTCCGTAGTAGCATCACTGACATCTTCAATCCTAAATCATTACCTCCCAGGTGGATGATGATGACATCTGGTTCAGATCCCCTCAGGCACTCCCGTCGCAACATTGGCACCAGTTGATCCCAACGCACACCCCTCTCACCTAACCAACTCTGTTAAGAAGGAGAATAAAACCTTTTACAGGTACATTAGGGAGCAAAGAATGACTAAGGCAGGGATACTGAGGCTGAATAAAGAGGAAGGTGGTTGGGCAGAGAGAGAGACAGTGAAAAAGCAGGGATATTGAACGAATACTTCTGCTCATTATTCACAATGGAAAAGCAGGGGGAGATACCTAATCCAGTCAATAGAAGCACTCTGAAAAGGGGGGGTTGATAATACTCCAATATTCCTAACTCTTTGCAGACTAAAATGCAGTACCTTTGGAGGTGGGAGGAGCCCATTTTGGAAATAGGCTCTGCAGTACAGCTGTTCCAAACCTGGCATCAGCCCTTGCATGCATATTCAAGCTGTAATGCTTGACAAATGTGTGTACTGTTTTCCATGTTGCTACTTTACAAATATCCACTAAGGGTAGTTCACTTGCAGCTGTACCCCTTGTAGAATGGGCTCTAAGCTGTGCTGGGGCTTCCTTGCCCACCTTAGAACAACAAAATTGGATGCACTGAACAATCCAGTGAGGAATGGACCTTTTAGATGCTGGGTTACCCTTTCCCACATCCCCATAAGTAAGGAAAAGTTGAGTTCTATCCTGCCTATGGGGAATAATGGCTCTCGTGTATTAGCTTAATGCTTTCTTGACATCCAGGCTATGTAGCCTACGCTCACCAGAAGAAGAGTGGTCAGTGAAAAACACTGGCAAAGTAATGGTCTGGTTCAAATGGAAGTCTGAAACCACTTTGGGAAGGAATTTCCTATTTGTTTGAAGGACTATCTTATCCCTGCAGAAAGCAATGTAGTCCTTTTCAATACATAAGGCCTGAAGCTCACTAATGCTTCTAGCCGAAGTGATGGCCACTAGAAATATAGGTTACTCACCTGTAACAGGAGTTCTAGGAATGGTATATGTTGTTCATCCACACTTACTGGCAGGTTCCTTGCCGCTTTAAATCTTGCCAGAAGGTCTTCAAGCTGGCTCCTCCCACCCACCCAGGTGGTAAAACTCTCAGCTCCGCCCTATGATGCCAGATCTAGCCAGCTGGAAGCCAGGTTGTGCGTCAAAGAGGTCAGGTGGGTCGGGTGGATGAACAACATATACCATTCCTAGAACTCCTGTTACAGGTGAGTAACCTGTATTTCTAAGGACATGGATACATTGTTCAATCCACACTTACTGGCAGACTCCCAGCAGTTCTCCTGGAGGAGGGAGGCAAGGTGCACACCCATTACTTGGGAAATAAGGACTGGTGAACCGAGGTCCCAAAACTAGCATCCCGGCGTGACTCAAGGTCGATGTGGTAGTGGATGACGAAGGTGTGCGCTGACTTCCAGGTAGTAGCCCTGCAGATTTCCTGGATAGGGACATTCCTGGAAGCATTTTAAAAGTGGCTCATGCCAATGATTTCATCATTTGCATAGCATTCCATCTCCGGGCATTCTGACCTTAAAGCCACTCTGCAAAGAGTTAGGAATATTGGAGTATTCCTAGGGTGAGAAAAAGGCATTTTCTGATGTCTAGTGGACCCCCAGTTTCCTCTCATTCAAGGCCTCACCAGAAGTAATTCACTTCCTGTTGTCCGATAGCCCAACAATGACCTCATATTCCATGATCAACCCATCAAAAAGGATACCCAGTTTGCCAATTGCCACTCAAATCCTTCAAAACCAGGCACTGCATGAACTGGGATTATAGGCATATATCCCACCAAGCCCTCCCATACCAGACATAACCAAGTAATATGGAGAGCGCCTTACCAGGATACTGTGGAGTCAGAAGTTGAATCTTGAGGGACGATGTCCGCAGTATGAAAAATAAAATACAGGAATGAGTCACAAAGGATCCATAGTTCTTAATAAATTATTAAGATATGACATGTTCACAATAGAGCAATACTTATCTGATGGTGAAGGAGTCCTCATCCATTCAGGCATGCTAAAGAGAAACAACAATAGGTTAATATGAAAAAGATACAGTAATGAGATAAGAAACAGATAGTGGATAGATACTGCTGATGCATCGGACTACATTCGAGTGTAATACTGCAGAAGATAGAAAATTACTGTTAAAACAGAGTATAATAATAATAATAGCGATAGAGAAATAAAATTAGTTAACAAATAGAAAAAATGTGTTAGTAAAGATCATTAGAAAGACCAGTGCTCTCTGCCTAGATGGCCAATTTTCAAGTGACTGTAGTATCCCGGTTGGGATAGGTGATATTCTTTTTGGTTCACTGGCCCGTTGTTGTCTGGGCAATCAGTTAAGTTCATTCACTGGCCCTTTTAATGGCATTCCTTCTTTGCACTTCTTCTGTAAATGCAGCACTTAGTTCACTTCGACCGTCAAATTGGCACAACATGCACCTTGATAATTTGTGCCATCACAAATTCACACTTGGACCGTCAAATTTTCCAAACATGCACTTTGATAACATGCGCTATCATTAATTTAGCACCCTAATATAGTATGGTTGAGGATCGATTTCTTCAGCAGAGATCAAAATGTTGAGAAACAAAAAAACAACACAGCAACATTTACTAAACATGTCTTGTCGGTGATGTCTAGCATCATCCTACCTGTTATTATAGGTTGCATGCAAAGTAGCCCAATAGTTTTGTCCACCCTCCAATACCCTGAATCCAAGAAAACATGTTATTTATTTATGCGACCATAAAATATCTTAGCCCACAGTGGTTAATCTCACTCTGTCAAAACTCCCCCAAACTGGGATACAGCAATCACAACAGTGTAGTTTAGCATAGGGATAGATACTACCTCAAGTCATACTAGGGCAAAGGTTTTGGATTTCAAAAATGTTGAGTTTGCTGAAATGGGGAGAGGTATCAAAGAAGCCCTGGAGAGAATGGGGGCAGGAGGGGGAGTGGAAGAACAGCATAAGCATCTAAAGGAAGCCTTAATGGAAGTAACAAACCAATGCATCAGATTGGTATCCAAAGGCAAGAGAATAAGAAAGTTACTATGTTCTCAAGAGAGATGGCGGTAAAGGTCAGGGCAGAAAGGAAAGTATTCAGGAATTGTAAGGAGACCAGGGAGGAGTACCTAGAGTGTCTAAGGGAAACAGGAAAGGCAGTAAGGAGAGCAAAGGCACAGACTGAGAAAGGGTTAGCACAGTAAATTAAGTAAGGGAACAAGATATTCTTCAGCTCCCAGGGTGGGGGCTGACCAAACAAGCAGACACGAAAGACCGTTAGGCCTATTCTACTGGCATCTTAGTATGTACATCAGTGAAAGGAGAAACAACAAGGATGGGATTGCAAGGCTCAAGGGAGAGGCAGGGGAATGCAAGGAGGGAGACATGGAAAAGGCAGAAATACTGAATGAATATTTCTATTCAGTATATGCAGAAGAGGGGAAGGGACAGGAACAACAGCAGTTTCCAATGGGATGAAGAGGTAGACAATATTCCATTTACGTGTGAAAGCATAGTGGGTCATTTTCCATTAGAGCCCTAGACCATAGGCAACATTGTCTCAGTGTGGAGGTCATTTCAGACAAAGCTGACCGATTTCTTCGACTTTGGGGCAAAGGAAGTAAATTAGGTGGTGCAGGACTACTTGCCTGGATTTCAGCAAAGCGCTTTGACATTGTCCCACATAGGAGGCTGATAGACAAGCTGGGTAATCTGGGCATGGGGGACAGGGTGGTAAACAGGGTTAGAAACTGGCTAACAGACAGTAGGCAGAGGGTGGTGGTAAATGAGGTGCAGTCTGGGGAGTGAGGTGGTCGAGTAGTGTGGTGCCTCAGGGATCTGTCCTGGGCCAGTCCTGTTCAATGTCTTCATTGGCAACATTTGCAGAAGGGTTCTAGGGAAAGGTCTGCCTGTTTGCAGATGGCATCAAGATCTTTACCAGAGTGTAAACCCCAGAGGGGGTGGAGAAAATGAGTATGGACCAGGGGAAGCTTGAAAAATGGTCACAGGACAGCACAGAGATAAGAAACAGGACAAGGCAGGAGCAGGGCAAGTGGGGGAAGGGACTGACACTGAAGCAAACAAAAGGAGGAAAAAGCAAGCCGGGAAGCAGCAGAAGGGGACAGAAAATGCAGGAATGGTGGGGCAAGTGAGTAATACAGGGAGCAGGCAAGTGGCCGGAGGCGACCGCAAAAACAGGGAGAATGGCAGAATGGGAGATAGGAAGAGCGGCGCCACCGTCTGTAACGAAAAGACGAATCCTAGTGAGGCCCAGGAGGTGTGGACATTTAAGCTCGATGAGGGAGTGACGTTGTTGCTCTGCCCATCGAAACTCTGGCTTAGAGCCCTCCCAAAAATGCCAGCAGAGTAGGCCTAATGGTCTTTCATGTCTGCTCATTTAGTCAGCCCCCAAACTGGGAGCTGAACCTGCTGTCCCCCCCTCCACCCCCTTGGGTTTCTCCAGTTCCAGTACAATGAACTCCCCTTGTATTGGACTGTGCCAGCACACCCTTTCTCCTATACCTGTCCAACCCCTCTTGAACCCCTCCACAGTCTCTGCCTCCACTAGTCTCCTGGGCAGCACATTCCATTGTTCCACCACCCTCTCAGTGAAGTAGCACCTCCTCCCGTTTCTCCCCCCCAGCTTCCACCCATGCCCTTGATTCATTTCACTCTTGCTACCCTTCCTTATGTCAGAGACATAGGCATTGAACTGGAGGGGCCCAAGGACTGATCCCTGAGAGACACCACTAATGACCCTTCTTAGAGATGAGACCATCTCTGGATGGCATGTCAAAAATGTGTTTTTCCAGTGATTCGTGTGACTGTAAAAAATGACTCTGATTCCCTGAAGACATTGCTATGTCCTTAGGAGCCAGGCATGCAGGTACAATGGCCCAAGTTTCAGGTAAATTATACCAGTTTTCTTATGACAGTGCAAGCTGAATTGAAGACGAGTGGTGGTTCGCTCGCTAACCCTTGCAGAAGATGGAACCATATCTGTCTGGGCACTGAGGTGTGTGTGTGTGTGTGTGTGTGTGTGTGTGTGTGTGTGTGTGTGTGTGTGTGTGTGTGTGTGTGTGTCTCTCCCCCGCATGTGTTTCTCTCTCTCCCCTCCTACCTCTATCTCTACCTCTATTTACCCTGCCAGTACACAATCATACCCTGTTCTGTTGAACCCCAATTCACTCCCATATCAAGTGCAACAACGTGTAATGCATAGAACTAACCTTGGCAAGTGAATAAATTGATGTTTGAAAATCTCTCAAAAGCTTGGGTCAGGACTCTACGAGACAGATGTTCTTGTCGATCAGTAAGATGTCCAATCAGGAGCTTTCCTGTGGGAAGACAAAGTGTGGCAGTAAAAACATCCCATCACATATCCTTTAAATAAATAGTCATCCTAGAGTGTGTGTATGTGTGATGGGGGGTATGTAAAAAAGAATGGCCCTCTCTAAGCTGGGGACATCACACAATGCATTATGTGTGGGATGGTGCAGGTTCTCAGGGGCTGGAGTTGAGCCACTGAATATCACTGAATGCTACTTGTAGGATGGTGCCGAGTGTTGCACCACCAGCACCGCCCAACACACAAACAGCTCTTCTAGTACCAAGGTCCCTGAAAGCAGCTGGGCCTGCCCTTGATAGCACCGCTGGTAGTTTAAATTTTGGTTCACTGACCAACTTATTTAACAGTTCTGCCACTGCCCAGCCAATACACAAACTGCCACACTGAGGAGAATATACTTTATGTAATTTCTAAAATTGTACAGTTATCTCTTTGGTGCCCCGTAGTCTCTCTCTTCCCCTTTCCTCTGTGAATGGCACAAGCTGAATATGTATTTTATGTCTGCCCATGCCTGACCTATATACGCTATCCTGCTATCCCCCCTTCCTTTATATACCCCCTTTCCTGCCCTTTTATGGGATTCACTTCATGCACCATGTAAACCTAGGACCGATATTTTCATCAGCCTGCCATTGCCTGGACTGTACATAAAAGCCACATTTAGTACAAGAATAAACTTTTTGTAATTTTTATACCTCTAACCCTCTGGAAAGAAAATCCTCCTCCATATTTTCTGACCCAGGAAAGTAGAGTTACGTAGGATCTTACCATAACAGTAGATCTTAGAGAGAGAGAGAGAGAAAGACAGAGAGAGGTGCCTTCAGTAGGTCATCACATATAGGACTGGCGCCACCTGGCGTCGGGCCACACAGCATACTTTTCTAGCAATACCCGACATGGGGCCACCCACCCAATGTTACATGATCGACGTCAGCATGACCATGTATAGTGGATGGCCCCCCACGCCTGCCCTCCAGGTTGAGTACGGGTCTGAAGTCCCTTGACTTTTTGGGGACCAGGAAGAAGTGAGAGTAAAACCCCTTTCGCAGAGGGGAATGTGCTCTATGGCTTCTTTGAGCAAGAGCGAGCAGACCTCCCCTTGCACGAGGAGGGCCTGATCTTGGGAGTAGGAGGATCTCTTTTGCATAGTTTCCGGGGGAATTTCCAGAAACTCTATGGTGTGTCCAGACACTAGTTACAGGTCCCATTCGTCGGAGGTGATCACTCTCCACTCCTGCGCATGGCGAGTGAACCTCCCCCCATCTGCTCCCCGTTAGTAGACTGGGAAGGCAGTGGGGATGGGGACTCAAGAAGTGGCAGGGCACCCTGAATGCCTCTGGTTCTTGAAGGTAGGAGGGGTGGCTGTACCCGTGGCCTTGCGCTTCCCTTGGTGGCATGCCAGAGTGCTCTTTCTCTGCCTTCAGGTCCTCTTCCAAAAGGGCTGCTGCTGCTGCTGAGAGCCTGATCAGTACATGGACCTGACGGACCTTAGGGCCAGACCCCAGTCCTGAAGGTCCGTAATGATATCCTTGATGTCCCCACCAAAAAAGCACAGAACCCCTAAACGGGGCATCTTGGATCGCAGGCTGCACCTCATTAGCAAGCCCAGAAAGGTGAAGCCAGGAGTGCTATCTAAGGGCAATGGCAGTTGCCAAGGTATGAGCCACTGAGCAGGAGTCATAGGTGGTGTGGAAGGCATGCCTACATGAAACTTTGGAGAGGTGAAGGTCCTTGGCAAGTTTCTCCTTAAGGGGCATTGGGTCCACAGAGTGGATCCTAGCCTCCAATCTGGCCAAAGTTGCCTTCTGGTGGGACACCATGTGGGCCACATAATGAAGGGAAACTGAGAGCACACGTGGCCGATGAATAAATCTTCCTCCTGAACTGGTCCATCTGCCTTGACTCTTTGTCTGGAGAAGAGGTGCTCATGTGCCTGGGTGCTGAAGAGCGGTCATGAGCAGCCAAGATGACCACAAAGTCAGCCTTAGGATGAACCATCAAAAAAGGAGTATCCTTCGGCGCCCAGTGGAGCCTGTCTGCCCCCTTGCAGACAGCCGGGAGGGAATGAGGCATCTGCCAGATAGTAGTGGTGAGGTCTTGGTGAGGGGCAGTCCACAGAGGAATGGGGACCGGGGACAGAGACTCTAGATCCAGGTGCTCCACGAGCCTCTGCCACATTGAATCCTGATCCTCAGACTCCCAGTTGAAGTACTCCTTCATGGACCCGAGGAGATCTGAAAAGGAAGGGTCCTCTGGAGGGGATTTTGGGGAGGCCTTGCCTGATGGACCCTCGAGCTCCTCCAGGACCTCCTTGAAAGAATCACCAGCCCCCTCTGAACTGTCATCATCGTCAGCCTCCTCGACAGGATGGTGTCGGACATCCGGAAGGGAAATGTCCTGACGTATCTTCCCTGAGACATGGATGGTAGCAATAGAAGAACTGCTCGGGGAAATGGGACCTAGGAGACCTCAGCAGTAGGAGTCTGCTTTCCAGGTCCGAAACCAACTCCGACCGAGCCCCCTGCCACCAAGACTGAATTAAAGTCTTGCAATCCGGATCCACCGAAGGAGGGGGAGGGGGTGGTGGGGTTGGTAGAGGCTAAAGGGAGGGGGGGAGAGAAGGAATCACCGGTGGGGGGTAGTATCCATGGAACCCTGGGTACAGGGAGTAGGGGCTAAACCATGGGTAGAACTGCCCAAAATGACTCCAGTCTGCAGTGGGACCAGCCAGACAGTGGTCCCCAGGAAACCCCTGTGGGTAGTACGGGACAGTTTGGGGTCTGGAATACATCCCCATCATCAGATACGGCAGTGAGGGAATCCACATCAGACCCGCCGTTGTATAGACTGGCTGGGATCCATGCCCAGACAGCCCACGAAGGGGCCGGCGTCTGAGCAGAACAAAGGGGCCTTGGCGCCGGGACCTGATTCGGTGTCTGGGCCAAAGGCAAAGGCCGGTCAATAGATCCAGGTTGTGAGACTGTCATCGGGACATCTGGCATCGGAACAAGGGCCGGAGTCCTGCCCGAAGGGGGAGAAGGGGTCTCCACATTAAGGCCAGCAGGCTGAGAAGGGGCCTCCATCTCCTTGACCCCAAGAGGGGAATGCAGAGTTGACCCCATAGACCCAACAACGTTGAGGAGTGCACCACTGTTGTAGCTGGAGGTACCCATCGGAGATGTGGAGGAAGAGGAGGGAGAGAGGCCTTCTCCTCTGGTCCAGTCGCACGTCCAGCGGTTAATCGGCAGGCCCTGACGGGGAAACCACAGCAGTGTGACTATCACTGACGGCCGTCTTAGCAGGTGGAGACAGGGGAGGAGCCACTGACCACCTTGCACTGCCCTTAGATTTCTCCTTATGCTTCTTGGAAGGAGTAGATTTTTCAGCCGAGGACCTCTAAGGTGGTCCTTCTTTCCAGGGAAACCAGTCGAACCTTCAAAGATGGGCCTCTTACAGGGAGGAACATTCGATAGCTTTCTGCTGGCACCCTATGCACACTGGCAAAACAGTCACTCCAGGGCACTCAGACAGGCACAGAACACAGTTGGAAACAGTGGATTTTTCAATCACGTCCCACATCCACCTAAACATGGAAGAGAGGAAGAGTGCAGAGGAAGGCTACAAAGATGATAGCCGGTCAGCAGGGCAAGGCATACGAGGAGAGGTTGAGGGCACTGAACATGTACTCCCTGGAAGACAGGAGTGAGAGAGAGAGAGAGAGAGAGAGAGAGAGGAGGGACATGATTGGGAGCTTCAAGTACTTGAAAGGGATAAATAAGGTAATGGCGGGAAAGAACTGGATGACGGGCGCAGGACTGCCCCTTTATAGTCACGCTTGATGTCACATCACCCGACGATGGGGCACGGCCCTGCTGACGACATGCTAGCTACAAGTTTGCTGTGCGTCCTGATGCCAGGGATGCAGACCTATAAGTGAAGACCTACTGCAGGAACCCTCTCAAAGTAAGATCAGTTGTTTTCGTCCTTTCTATGGTCCTTAGTTGCCATGTACCAGGTAAGAGATCTTGACATCCAGTCTCTCTCGGATTGTGCAAGTCAAATATGTTTTTAAATCAGCCTGCCATTGCCTGGCCTGTACACAAAAACCCACATTTAGTGCTAGAATACACTCTATTTGTGATTTATGTGACAGTAAAATATATATGTACCTTATTCTTATGTTATATATGTGCTTGAACCAAAATGTATGTTAACCCTGTATATGCCTGATGATCATTTTTATGTTTGCTTGCATGCATGTGCAAGAAACATAGTGCCATCATCTGAGTTTTCGGAGGTGTGTCACCCCCTCTTCCAATTCAGTCAGTGCGTTGGCAGGCGTGGCCCCAGTCCTCCAATGATGCTGGAGCTGTCTATGACAGCTCCAAAATGCAGTGGCGATAGTTGAAAGGGGAGCTACGCTTCAGTGAGCAGCGATCAGATATCGCCTGCTCATGCAAGCTCCCCTACACACACACACACACACACACACGCTGACGGCAGCACTCGCGTGCTGCCCCCGCACGCACACCGTATAGCCGACGCCCTCCCCAAAGCTTTTTCACATGCCACGCTTGGGTGCCCACCCCCAGCATGGCAAGTCATCGGATAGCCGACGGGGTGCCCAATCCCCTGTCGGCTCCACTGTCCTCCCCCAGAGGTACAGGGTGCCAGCTGGGAGCCCACCCCAGCATGGCAACTGATGCTATGGCCGAGGGTGCCCAATCCCCGTCAGCTCCACGCCCCCCCAACCAGCCATCCTTGTGCCACACTGGGAGCCCACCCCAGCGTGGCAACGGGCCCCACGCCGTCATTTTGGTAAACAAAACACCTGAAAATTAAAAACTGTACCTCAGCTTCTCCCTGCCCCTCCCACAACCCCACCCACCCACTGTGCACCCTGCCTTCCCACACCCCCACCCCATACTTACCTCCAGACCTGGCAACTGATCTTCGGTGGACTGGGAACATGTCTGCACTTTTCAAAGCCAACCGTGAACTGAGGAAATGCCGGTAAGCTGCATAATGGGATAGATAGGGCTTTTTCAACTTTGTTGCATATCTCAGGCATTTTTTGGAATCTTTGCACCAAATTTTCAACATGGGGTTTTTGGGACCCCTTCTCATGAATGATGTCACTGTCATGGCATTATTCGGGCCCGAAGGGTGATTTCGAAGTCACTGCGTGAAATCACCTTTCAGGCCTGATTAACAAAACGACACTGCCATCGTTCATAAGGTGGCTCTCAGCGTCTTATTTTGAAAAATTTGTGAAAATTCCAAAAATACTGTTTTACGTAGCATGTGTTGCGAGTTCCTACGTGACATTGTAAGTTCGCGAATTTTCAATATTTTCACTCCAGATTTTCAACATTGCCATTTTACCACATCTTCTTATGAGTAGTACAGCTGTCATTTTTCACATCTCACACAAAACGTGTTTCTCGCCCATGTAGCGCACAATGGCGCAGTCGGTGTGCAAAATCAATGTACGGAACAAATTAAGAAAATCACAGTGATACTGTTCATGAGCAGAGGTCTTAAAATGGCTATGTTGAAAATTTGGTGCAAGATTCCTAAAAATGACTGTTTCTGACGTGTTGTTGCACAGTTCCTACGCTACACGCCGCAAGTTCACGAATTTTCAATATTTTCACTCCAGATTTTCAATATTGCCATTTTATTACACCTCCTTATGAGCAGTACAGCTGTCATTTTTCATCTTACCCAAAATATGTTTCCGCCCATATAGCACCACAATGGCGCATGATCAGTGTCTTGAAATCAATGTATGGACACATTAGAGAAAATCACAGTGACACTGTTCATGAAGACAACTTAAAATGGCTATGTTAAAATTTGGTGAAAAGCATCCTAAATATGACTGTTTTCTGGCGTGCATTGTGCAGTTCCTACTCATGCTCGTAAGTTTAAGTAATTTTCAATATTTTCATAATCCAGATTTTCAACATTGCCATTTTATTACACTTCCTTATGAGCAGTACAGCTGTCATTTGTCACATCTTGCCCAAAACATGTTTCCGCCCATGTAGCGCACAATGGTGCAGTTGGTGTGTGAAATCAATGTATGGGACACATTAAGAAAATCACAGTGACACTGTTCATGAGCAGAGGTCTTAAAATGGCTATGTTAAAAATTTGGTGAAAAAATTCCTAAAAATGACTGTTTTATGAGCGTGCGTTGTGCGGTTCCTAGCGCATGCTCGTAAGTTTGCAAATTTTCAATATTTTCACTCCAGATTTTCAACATCGCCATTTTATAACACTTCCTTATGGACAGTACAGCTGCCATTTTTCACGTCACCCAAAATGTGTTTTCGTACATGTAGCTCACAATGGTGCAGTCAGTGTGCGAAAGCAATGTTTGGGGACAGATTAAGAAAATCACAGTTACACTGTTCATGAGTAGAGGTCTTAAAATGGCTATGTTGAAAATTTGGTGACAAAAGTCCATAAAATGACTGTGTTATGAGTGAGCATTGCGCAGTTTCCACGCACCCTCGTAAGTTCATGACTTTGTAATATTTTCAGTCCAGATTTTCACCAGTGGCATTTTTCCACACTTCCTTATGAACAGTACAGCTGTCATTTTTCTCAACATGGCCAAAATGTGTTTTCACACTTTCAGCGCAGAGATGCGTGGTCACTGTGGGAAATCATTGTTCGGGACAGATAAAGAAAATCACAGTGACACTGTTCATGATCGGAGGTCCCAAAAATGCCTCTGTTGACAATCTGCTGTAAAAAATCCCCAAACTAATTACATTACAGGTGTGCGTTGCACAGTTTCTATGCACACTCGTGACTTCACCAGTCTTTTTAATATTTTTACTGCAGATTTGCAACATTGCCATTTTTTACACCTCCCCATGAACAGTACAGCTGTCATTTTTACATCCTGTTCGGAATGTGTTTGCACCTGTGGTGCTAAATGCCATAGTTGCTGTGCATAAGCAGCTTTCGGCTAACAAACTGATATTGCCACTGTTCATGAGGTGGGGTCACAAAAAAAACATGTTGAAAATTTGGAGTGAAAATACCAACGAATGCCTGAGGTATTATGGTTTCAATCATAAAGCCCCACCCCATAGAGAATGACAGGCATCAGGGATGTGACTTGGGATTCTTGCCTGCAATGCTCATACCATTCCACACCCTGCAGCCAGTGAGAGGCATCGAGGTATGCCTTGGACTCTTTGGCCTCAAAGTTCACCCCATTCTCCCATACCGCACCCATCTCACCGTATTTCCTGATGGAATGGGGTGCATAAGGGCCAAAGACCCCAGATGCACACCATGACACTTGTCAGTGTCTGCAGGTGGGTGTGGTGAAATGGCATGGCTGTTATGCCTGACGACCCAAAGGCACACCCCAATGCCTGTCACTCTCTGCAGGGTGGTGGTGGGGTTGGTTCAATACTCCACTGCCATTCCTATTACGCAGCTCTGTAACTCCTACACTACCACTGCCAATGCCAGCAAGCAAACATTCGGCATTGACAAATGCTTGTTTTGTTCCATTGTAACCCTCCTGGGTCGCATTTGAAAATAGGCACTTGGTTGTCTAGTGTGCACACCCGGTAAACAAAAGCAAATAAATAAGTTAAGCATTTCCTGTGTACAATGTCAGTGCACACACCCTCCCATACCAGACCCCACCACTAATTTCTGTCGCTGTAAAAATGTATCTTTGGTACCCAATGGTCTATCTCCCCCCAGTCTGCACAAGTCAAAGATTTATTTTACCAGTCCGCCATTGCCCGGACTATACACAAAAACCCCCATTTTGTCCAAGAATACACTTTGTGATTCATGTAACTGAAAGATCTCTTTTGTGCCCCGAAGTCTCTCCCCCCCCACACGGTACAAGTCAAAAGATTATGTTGCCAGTTTGCTTTTCCCTAGTCTGTACACACACACATACACACACACAGACACACACACACACACACACTGAGGCCAGGAATACACTTTATTAGTGATTTTTATGCCTGTATAAATGTATCTTTGGTCCCCAGCTGTCTCTGTCTCCATCTCTACCTCTTTCTATCTGCCCCTACCTCTATATCTATCCCCCTTTCTCTGCCTGTACACAGTGTAACATAACCTCACTTTGCCCCATCAATGGCCTCCCAATACCCTCATAAACCAAGCACTGCCACAATGGCATCATACCCTGTTGTTCTGTTGTACCCCAATTCCATCCCATATCAGGCGCAACATGTAATGCATAGAACTAACCTTGACAAGTGAAAAAACTGATGTTCGACAATCTCTGAAAAGCTCGAACCAGGACCCTCTACGAGACAGATGTTCTTATCAATCAGTAAGATGTCCAATCAGGAGCTTTCCTGCTGGAAGACAAAGTGTGATAGTAAAAACATCCCATCGCATATCAGGTGCCACCACAAGTTAAGCATTCACTGGTGTACAATGTCAACTCGCACAAACTTCCCAAACCAGGCCCCACCGCAAAACAAAAACACAAACAAAAAAGACTTTTCCAGCACAGCCCTTTCCCTATTCCTGTCCAACTCCTCCTAAACCCCTCCACAGTCTCTGCCTCCAATAGTCCCCTGGGCAGCACAATCCCTAGTTCCACCACCCTCTCAGTGAAGGCAGGGGTTCTTAGTTTACCTGAAGATGGACTGCTACCAGGGATGTCTGTAGAGTATAGGCCAGAGACCAGACTTTCATGGCTTCTGTGCACAAGTCCGTTGACCAAGTGCCTCCCTACCTGTTGATGTACCACATGATGGTGGTGTTGTCTGTTCTCACCTGAACCACTTTGTTTTGTACTGCCTTTGCGGAACCTTGTAAGGCCAAGTATACTGCCCTGAGTTCCAGAAGGTTGATATGAAGGAGAGACACCTGAGGGGACCACACTCCTTGTGTTGTGAGGGCTCCCAAATGAACACCCAAGGAGAGAAGCATCTGTGGTCAGAACCACAGAATGAGTCTGAGAGACAAATGGGACTCCTTGTCTGAGATTGTCCTGATCCAACCACCACTGGAGAGCATGGATCAAGGTCTGAGTCACTGGAATCAGTTTGATGAGAGGGTCTTTTTTCTGGGACCAAAAAGCCCACAGGTGAAATTAGATATCTCTCATTTGAAACCTGTCTCCTGGAATCTCTACAGTGGCAGCTGCCATGTGGCCCAGTAGTTGGAGAAAATGTCTTGCTGGATGAGAGACCAGGAGACAAAATGAGGAAGCTAGGTCTGTAAGTGCCTTTTACCTTGACAAGCACTTGCTGGATCACTTGTAGATTTGACTTGATCTGGAGACTGCCCCACAATGAGCCAGTTGTCAAGATATGGGAAAATAGAGATGCTCTGTCTCCTTAAAAAGGCTTCCTTGTCCCGCTTCTAGACCAGTGCCCCCACTCTGTCCTATCTGCCCCTGTTCTGCTGAGCAAAAACCAGGAATAAAGAATTCCCTGTTGTCCTATAACCCCCCACTAGCCTTCCCATGCCAGCCTCCAATAGTACCCAATAGACTGTCCGTAACCCCCCCCCGGACTGCACAAGTCAAAGATTTATTTTACTGGGCTGTAAGCAAAAAGCCACATTTTGTCCAAGAACAAACTTTTTGTGATTTCTGTGCCTGTAAAATATCTCTCTGGTGGGCATCAGTGTCTCTCCACCCCCCCACCATGGCACAAGTCAAAGGTTTAATTTGCCAGTCTGCACTTGCCCAGTCTGTACACACACAGTCACACTGAGGCCATGAATACACTTTATTTGTGATATCTATGACTGTTGAAATGTCTATTTGGTCCCCAATAGTCTCTTCTCCCTCTCCTCTCCGGACTGCACAAGTCAAAGATTTATTTTTCCAGCCTGCCGTTGCCCGGCCTGCACACACACACACACACACACACACACACACACACACACTAAAATAAATAAAAGAAATAAAAAAAAATTAAACACATTTAGTACAAGAATGAACTCACCCTCAAACACCGAGAAGCAACACAGGAAAAGCATTTGCTGGTTTACAGTGGCTCTCCCTATCCTCAGATGCCCGTCATCATAACACAACATATATTCAAACAATAATTCCCTATTCTGCAGTGGTCCCCCAATTCACTCAGATACCAGGTGTCACGGCAAGTAAAGCTTTCCCCTACTGTTTTATGACCTACCCCTACACCCCCCCAAAACAAACCAGACTCCACCAAACAGCCTTCCCTGTTGTCCAGTGGTTCCCCAATTCCCTCACATACCAGGTACCATGAAAAGAAAAGTGTTTCCGGATGTCAAACTGCCTCCCCATGCCCTACAAAAAAAACATACCTCACTCCAAAAATTACCTATTGTGCAGTGGTCCCTCAGTTTGTTCCAATGCCAGGTGACAGTTGAAGCCTTCCCAGACCCCACCCAGTAAGTAACATTCTATTTTGCTCTTTTCTCATCTAATTCTATCAGATTCCAGGTGTCACAACAATTAAGCTTTTACTTGGGTGTCTTATGGACTCCCATTTCCTTGAAAACCAGGCCCCACCCATAACATTCCCAGCTGTGCAGTGGTCCCCAATTCCACCTGAAACCATGTGTATCAAAATTCCCCATCCATCCCCCAAAACCCACAACATTCACACAAAATGTATTCCCTGGTATGCGTGGGGTCCGCCACACACCGGAGACATGGCACCACCAAACAAAATGCCATCAAGTTCTGACACACTTTGCCACTGCAATCAGGGACCACCTCATAATTGCAGCGTCAGCCATCTGCTGCAATGAGGGAGTGACCCGTCATTGCAGGGCGGAACTTGCAAATCCTGATATTGCTTGTGAACATGGAGATGGCTTGCCGCTGTGTTCACAAACAATATAACCTCACCCCCCACCGTGTTTATTTGCCGATGGGGGCCCCAATCCCTGTTGGCTTCTGTACCCCAGTGTCGATTGTGCTGACAGGGGAGCCCACTCCCTGTCGGCATTCTGCCACACTCCCCCAGCTTTCATTGTCTGCCGATGGGGTGCCCAATCCCCATCTGCATAATCTGAACCATCCAGCGATGTCTTTTTTTTTTAACCTGAAAACAAGAAAATGGTCCCTCGCAGTCTCTGGGGCCCCTAATGCTGATTAGTGAAAGCGCCAATAGTCTCAGTTTCAAAACCTATGTTCGAGGATGGAGTATTACTTGGATAAAAAAAAATAGTATTTTGCAGAAACACTGAGTTCTGCAGCAAAGGCACAAACTGTTATATACAATCCAATAGCAATAACATAACATGACTAGAATGTAAGAAAAAGACATGCCATGGTTGCGGTTACACAAATTGATGACGAGGGAAAAAAAAATATTTTACTTGCAGCACCGGATTTACACCGAGTAAAACATAAAACATCCCACTCAGAAAACAACAATCTCTAATCACTAATCACGATACTATTGTCACCAAATAAAAGGACGGAGGAACAGAAACAAAACTCAATTTTGAGTTTTACATGGAGCCCCGATCATTTCAGTTTGCAGAAAGACTGACTAGAATGGGAGAGAAAGATGTGCTGTGGTCGCGGTTGCACAGATTGCCGACTTGGATAACATTTTACTTGCAGTACCAGATTTATGCTGACTATTCACACTGAATAAAATAAATAAAAATACTTGTCCAGTTTCAAAACCCTCTTTTTTACTCTTTATCATCATTATGAGTGATTGAAATAGTTCAGTTACTAGTTACTAGTGCCCCCTTTCAAACATCAACAAACTACTGACCTCACAAAGCAGTTTCTTCTACGTTTCCACTGACTTCACAAAGCAGTGTATTTCAGGCTACTGTTATACAGAGCGTGTTGTGGTAAGACCATCACTGAGGTTCCAGCTCAACTCGCAGTACAGAAGGCAAAATGCAAGTGCTTGAAAACTCAGCGGCAGTAATTCCAGTAAGTAAATGACGATATGTGGTGAGCTGTGGTTGGTTACAAATTATGCCAATTACAGAAAGCCACTGGTCCCTACTTTGCATATCACTGGGCAGATTTCTGCAAAGGCAAAATTTACATGTGCAGTATAGCACTGAAAACAAGTGTGCCAAATGACGAGTTATGCCGTCGGCGGCACCAGTGAATGCATTAAAGAAGGACGAGTTAACTCGTCGGCGGCAGGATGGGGGTTAAATCTTCGTTATCATGGAAAATGACCCAGAAAAAGAGGGTTTATCTGCTTAGGGCATATATAGCCCCCATAATTTTGTATATTTCTCGTGTTTATCCTCTTCCATTTGATGTGCATACAAAAGTTATGGGACTCTTTTTTCCTTTTTTATGGGGTAGTAGGTTAAATCCAGTGAAAAGAGTACATACATATAGGTCCCAGAAATCGGGAGGTTTAAACATGATTCACCCTTTGTTACATTTTTTGGGGAATTTTTTCTTTAGCTCTACACGTCCCGTAGTATTGGAGTCTGAGGGTTCAGGGGTTCTCGTTATGAAATTATGGGGACCTAGTTTTTTGACAGCATGGGGTAGGGGTAAATGGCATCCTTCAGATAAAGCTCTTCCAGGGTATTTACAAACTACTTTGAGGTATATAAGAACATGGAAAATTGAGTTGGGTTGGTTTTTGGGTCAAGAAAAAAAGGTTTTTTATAAATTTATGTTAAATAAATGGTACATAGAAGAACCCCTGTGTCAGGTCTCAGCTGCCATAAATGTTGATTTGTTATTAGAAAGCATTTTGGACCCTAGAATTCCACTTAAAATGCAGGATTTAATTTGGTTATGTGGGCATCAGAGGCTAAATGTGGGGGGCAATCAAAAACATAAACCGGTTGATGAAAGAGGCTGTGGAGACCCTCATTGTCTAGGTCAGATGGACACTATGCAACATTTGTTCTTTGATTGTGTGAATGTTCAGGGTTTTGGATCAGCTAGCTGGATGGTGGGGAGAAGATCTTTTTAAAGGTATGACCTATGATATTTTGGTGTTAGGACAAATACCTACATCCTGGATGAAATGGACCAAAAGTACGGTTTTTGTTATTATAGCATGCCTAAAATGGTCATTATGGCAAGCTAGATGCTTACGTTCATTACAAAATAAAGAAATTTCTCAGCAGGAAGTTTTGTTTAAGATTCAAGCTGATTTAGACAAAGTATATAATTATGAATGCCTTACCTTAGGACAAGAGATGAGTTCTAGATTATTGAGAAATGTAGGATGGGTTGGGTAAAGTTTTGTTTTTGAGTTTATTTCCTTTTGCTCTTATTTTTCAAGCAGGTTATGTTTTCTTTTCCTTCTTGCTTGGTGGATTTATTCAAGAAGATTTGTAAATAGCTTTAGGAATGATTTATATGTTGTAGACACTGATTTGTTTAAAAGAAGCACTTTGGGTGTATATGGGTTATATGAGCGGGGATTTCAAAACATTTCACAAAAGAGGTGTTCTTTATCTGGGAATTTGTTGGACTTGTGTGTATTACATTGTGTATTGTGTTTCTTTATGTTATGCTTTTGAATTCTGAATAAAAATTTCCCCTACTCTTTTCGAGAAGTGCCATGGGATCTTTAACATCCACCTGAACTACCACCAGAACAGGCAGATGGGACCTTGGTTTAACGTCTCATCTGAAAGACGGCACCTCAGGAGTGCAGCACTCCTCTCATGCTGCACTACAGTGTCAGTATTGGGATATTAACCCAAGTGCCTGGTGTGGGGATATAACCCACAGCCTTCTGATCTCCCGGCCTCAGAGACAAGTGTGCTACCTGCTGAGCCACTGACACTTCTCTTTGTCTTATGCCTGTAATAGATGGTTCTGATTCATCCTGATGTCTGGGAAAATCCTGTTCATTCATACTGTCTGTCCCTGGATGTCCAAGTCTGTCTATAGGGTTCAAAATGTTCATCTCTTTGATATCTCTGATAGTATTGATGCCTGTATGGCGTATATTGCCTAGAGTATGTTCTATAGCCTTGATATCACCTCTGATTCCTTGGATAGTATCTCTTAGGTTTACTTCCTCTATTAAGCCTTTGTTCATGTGTATTTGACTCAGATGAGTGTATTGAAGTGTCTGTGTCATCTAGATTTAATATAGTAGTTTGATATTCTGATTTTTTCCAAGAAAACATCTTACCCTCTTTGTAATCTGTAATATCTCGACAAAATTAATTTAATTTACACTAGAAGTTAGAAATGTTTTCAGTGTATGAGATAAGTAAAGTATGAGAGATACATGATTGCAATGTGGTAAAGCTTTAACATAAATATCCCTGATAAGCGAGTCCTGCACAGCAGTGGACCTGTCACTACACGTTCTTCAAATCCCAAGATTAGGAAACATAACCAGATGCAATTCTAATCTTTAGGATGATGAACTAAAATGGAAAGGGTGACTGTCTGCCTTAACTCTGACACAGAGCTGGCAGATGGTTTCAGTACTGACCAGACAACAAAGGGTGAACATCTAGGTGTGATATCAGTGCACCTCTGACGTACTCCCCAGACAGCCTGGCCCCTTCCATTCCTTTTGGAAGAAGGAACAGTTCAAACTAACATGGTGGTTTCTGGCTCAATGGCGTGGGATGAGTTTAGAATATAGAAACAGATAATGAACCAAGACCTGCCATAAGGCTTACTGTCGAGGAACAAGAAGTGAGTAAAGGTTTTACTCACAACTTGTAAGTATGTGAGCTTTGAAACATTGACTTAACTGGGTAACTCATTGCATAAAGCAGAAAAACTAGCTCTTTCTGACTCTCGAGGAATGAGAAGTGAGTAAAGATTTAACTCACAATTTTTAAAAATGTAAGCTTTGAAGGATTTACTTAACCTGGTAATTAGGTGCAGTAAACAGAGAAGTCAGTTATTCACTAGTAAAACGAAATAAATTAATAAAAGAAATAGCGAGGAGTTTGAGTGAGGCATTGAGAATTACACAGAAGTTTTTGTATGAAATGGGATGAGGTTTTTGATCTAAAGTGTTGATATTGTAACGTTTGATTACAGGAATAAGGTCAGGCATGGTCGCATGAATTCAGTGAGCCAAGAACAAGCCAGAACAATTTTTTTTCGCAGGTCTGTTCCCACCTAGTGTGTATGTGTATAAAAAATCATTTTTATGGTCATATTCAGAATTTATACACTAATGAGAGACAGCAATACTAAAACCATGTTTTAATTTATTTTTTCAGTCTGTAAATTGAGCTACTCTTTAGTCTGATGAAGGGACAAGGTGGTCCTGAAATGTAACAATTTTGGTTATAATTGAAAGAGAGCCAGAAAGGAATAAAATAGAGGCTGATTCTGCACTATAATGTTTGTGAATAAGGAGAATTTGTGAACATGGAATTTACATGGATTAAAAAAAATACTCTGAAGAAGATTATGTATTAGAAATGAGTTTAAATTAAAAGGAAGTCTGTCTCTTATATCTAGGAGTTGAGGGCCACACCTCCTTTTCAAATTCAGTTCAGTCATAGCCCCCCCACTCCCTCCTCTGCTCCAATGTATACATATTTAGGTCCTTCAACCATTCCTCATATGTCTTGTGCTGTAGACCCTGCACCATCTTAGTTGCCATCCTCTGCACTGTCTCAATCCTGTCAATGTCTTTTTGTATATGTGGCCTCCAGAACTGCATGCAGTACTCCAGATGAGGCCTCACCAGAGTTTTGTATGGTGGAATCATTACCTCTCTCTTATGGCTTGTGATACCCCTTCCAATACAACCCAACATCCCACTGGCCTTCCCTACCACTTTTACTGTCTGCTTGGTGGCTTTTAGGTCATCTGTGATAATGCCCCCCAAATCTCTTTCTTCCCTGGTGACTGTCAGTAACTCTACCCCTCCATCCTGTAGCTCTCACCAGGGTTCCTACCCCACATGTGCATGATTTTGCATTTATTTGCATTAAACCCCAATTGCCACACTTCAGACCATCTCTCCAACTTTTCTAGGTCTTTTCTCATCTGTTCCACTCCCTCTGGAGTATCTACTCTGTTGCAGATCTTAGTGTAATTTGCAAACAGGCAAACCTTCCCCCCTCCAGCCCATCTGCAATGTAGCTGATGAAGACATTGAAGAGGACAGGCCCCAGAACCGATCCCTGAGGTACCCCACTGGTGAACTCTGTTTCTTCTGACTGGGTTCCATTAACTACCACCCTCTGCTTTGTGTCCCTTAACCAGTTACCAGCCTAGTGTACCACCCTTGTCCCACCCCCAGATTGCCCAGCTTATTGACCAGTCTTCTGTGTGGAATGTGTCGAAGGCCTTGCTGAAATCCAGGTAGGCAACATTTACTGCACCCCCTTGGTTGACCACCTTTGTCACCCAGTCAAAGAAATCTATCAGATTAGTTTGACAGGATGTTCCTGCTGTGAATCCATGTTGCCTCAGATCCTGTGCTCCTATGGATTCCAGATGTTCCACAATCCATTCCATAAGGAATGCCTCCATGATCTTATCAACTACTGATGTGAGACTGACTGGCCTGTAGTTTTCTGTCTCTTCTTTGCTGTCATTCTTGTGAAGAAGCACTACATGTGCCCTTCTCCAGTCCTCTGGGACCACCCCAGTGTTTAGGGACTCACTGAAAAGGACTGCCAGTGGTGCTGCCAGCTCCATCCTCAGTTCCTTCAGGATCCTGTGATGTATGCCATCTGGACCAATTGCTTTGTCTACCTTTAGCTTTGTAAGCTCCTCTAAGACTATCTCCTCTGTAAAAGGACTGGTATTCTCCTCCCTCCTCTGTGTGCATCTTATGTCCAGCTGTGGACCATGTCACTCCCCTTCCACTGTAAAGACTGAGCAGAAATATTTGTTTAGGATTGAGGCCTTTTCTAAGTCATCCTCTACACACTCACCCTTGTCCCCTCTAAGTTTAGCAATACAGCCCCTGGACTCTCTTCTTTCACTAATATACCTGTAGATTATCCTGTCTCCTTTCTTTACTGAATGAGCTAAAATTTCCTCTGTTCATACTTTTGTGCTCCTTACAGCTTTTCTTGCCTCTCTCAGACAACTCTGCTACACCTCCCTATCCTCATCCCCAGAGCCAGCCTTAGATTTTGTGGGGTCCAGGGCAGGGGTAAAGCACGGGGCATCCTATAACTGGCAATTGGCAGTCTGGTGTTCACTTGCTGTCTTATTCACAGCAGGACTGGTACTGCCTGTATTTTTTTGAAGTGGGCAGGAGACCTCCGTGCCACTGAGAGGTAAATAAAATGACCCATAATGCAAGTATTGGGGGCTGGCAGGAGACTTCAGTACTGCTGAGCATGAATTTAAAGAACCTATCCAGCCTGTATTTGAGGGTGGGCAGAAGCTCACAGTGCTAGTAAGCAGCTAAAAGAAAAATGCCCTTGACAGCTGTGGAGATTCCCCATTATGGGCAACTTAAAGAAAAGGCTCTTCAGGGCTGTGGAGACCCACTACTGTGGCCAGCTGAAAGAAAAAAGCTCATTGTGGCTGTGTACAGCCACTGCAGAAAGCAGCTGCCAGGGGGAAAAAAAAAACTTTGGGGCTATAGAGACATGCTGCAGTGGGCAAATCAAAGCAAAAAGCCCTTTAGGACTGTGGAGATATATAGGTAATTGCAATCCCTATGTTTACAGTTGACTTGTAACTATATTATTCATATGATCCAAATAGCTTCCAGGATATTGGTAAACTTTTGCAGGCTATGTCAGTTTGCAATTGCACTGCAATGGATCCTGTCTCTGCAACCCCCTGTGATTCTTCTGGAGAGATTACACACCACCTCTTGCCACACACTGTAGGCTGGATTTGGCTTGCCTGTTTGTTCCAAAACAGCATCTGGATTTGAAGTGGCTGATCCCACTGGGCACTTGATCTTTGTTCTGAATCTCCCCGAAAGACCCACTCAGACTCTCAACTGCTACGACCAACACCAACATCAACACTGGCACCAACACCCATCACCCATCCCAGAGAGAGAGAGAGAGAGAGACACACACTCAAGACTCATCTTCACAGAGCCCTGCTGAGGGTCTGAGGAGGAGAGGGGAGGCCATGGTGCTGGGTCAATAAAAATATTTTTTTTATGTTGAATTCCTGGTGTCCCAGTGTAAGTTTGCAGATGATGGGTCATGCAGTGCTGGCACTTCTGAGAGTGACTACTCCAAGTCAGGGTGACACGAGGCTCAGTCTGGGATGAGATGCCAATGGCCCCAGACCCAGCTGAGCCTAAGCAAAAGCACCTACTGTGGGGTCTGGTCTCTTGGTCTGGTGCAGGAAAGGGAAAGTGTGTGTACATGCATGACTCCTGATCATGTGACCTTGCTCGGTGCTCCAATGGTAACCACATGATCAAGTGACTTACCTTAGCTGTCTGCAGGGCTGCTTTCATTCTGGTCTTAATAAGTGAATCATCTGATGCCCTGGCCGGGCATTTTTTTCTCAAAGTGTGGGTACCCCCACAAGTGCGGGGCCCTGGGAAACTGCCCCTACTGCCTCCCCCAAGACAAGTCCTACTCATCCCTTTGCATTTCCTTATATTTCCTGAAGGCCAACCTTTCGGCCCTTACTTTGTCTGCTACAGACTTTGAGACCTGGGGTGGTTTCCTCCTTCTCTTGCCTTTGTTTCTCAGCCTAACACATTGGTCTATTACCTCAACAATCACCTCTTTAATGCATGTCCATTTCTCTTCAAAGCCCCCTCCTGTCTCCTTTTTTGCCAGGGCTTCCTTAATGCATATTCCCATCTTGCCAAAGCTGGCCCTTATGAAATCTAAGATCTTTGCTTTTGTATGACTTGCCTGCATCCCTGTGTCTAATTTGAACCATACCATGTGGTGGTCACTGGATCTCAGGTGACCTTCCACTTGGAGATCTGTGATTCTGTCTCGATTGGTCAGTACCAGATCCAGGATTGCCCTGTCCCTGGTGGGGTCCTGCACCAGTTGTTTGGGGCCCTTCCCCTGTAGGGAGTCCATGATGTCTCGTGTCCTGGCCAAGGCCCCTGCTGGGACAGATCAGTCTAGGTCTGACATGTTAAAATCTCCTATAAGTAGAACTTCAACTTTTGCTGCCATATTATGTATGTTTTCCAACAGTATCCTGTCAACTTCCTCCTCCTGAGCTGGAGGCCTGTAGACCACCACTGTCCAAATAGCTGTTCCATTGCCTGTCTCGAGGGTGACCCACAAATCCTCTGCCTACCCTTGTGTGTCCTGAATTAGGGTTGCTTTGATGTTTGGGTAGTCAGATGATTTCTGGTTGTGGAGAGGAGTGAGCAGAGAGCAACTCACAGTGCTGAGAGTTAGCAGCTTGCAGGACTATACAAGGTGCTTTTAATCCTATGGCAGGTATGCCATTGTTGCCTGCCTATAGTAGAACATAGGATAAG
Source organism: Neoceratodus forsteri (assembly GCA_016271365.2). Taxonomy (NCBI): domain Eukaryota; kingdom Metazoa; phylum Chordata; order Ceratodontiformes; family Ceratodontidae; genus Neoceratodus; species Neoceratodus forsteri. Next base: position 454,434,850 of record CM057453.1, on the reverse strand, counting down.
TCTTTCCAGAATTTCTGACTGCTCAGATAAATTACCCTCATTTTCTACAGCACTGCTGTGTGCCTATATTGGAAGCCAGGAGTTTAAGCAGTGGCAGAGCCCACTCCTTTGGACCAGTACTGCAGCAAGCCTGGCAGTGAGTTTGCAGCTACGGGGGGGGGGGTTAAAACACCAAAGTTATTCAGGCAGATGTTTATTTTAGATCTGAATTTCTGGGGATTAGTATTTTAGGACATTGCCTTTCACTCCTAGATACTACAAGAAACAATAAAGAACATGGCATATGCTGTATTTTAGACAAAGGAAACCTTTTTCTCATTTTCACATTCTGGATTGAGTAACATTAACATTGGAAGTTAGGTGTTCAGTAGAATCATAAGTTGATTCTAAGAGAATAATATAGTGCTTTAGTAATATTTTAAATTGTTATATTTATTCTTATTCAACTGTGTAACTTGTGTAACTTAATTGTTTTATAGAAACATAGAAACATAGAATTTGACGGCAGATAAGGACCGCTTGGCCCACCCAGTCTGCCCATTTCCCTGCCTACTGGATAAGCTGCAGATCCTAGTTAACCAGTAGCCTACTTCTTCCTACCCCATCCCCTAGAATTGCCTTATGACTGTCCTATGCATGCTTGAGTTCCACCACTGTTTTTGACTCCACGACCTCCTCCAGAAGGCCGTTCCATGCATCCACAACCCTCTCTGTGAAAAAATACTTCCTTAAATTACCTCTGAGCTGCCCCCCATCTTCAAATTGTGCCCTCTTGTTCTTGCACACCTCTTTTTTTGAAAGATGCTACCCTCTTGGACTTTGTTGATTCCTTGAGGTACTTGAAAGTTTCTATCATGTCCCTCTCCCTTCTTTCCTCGAGGCTATACATATTAAGCTCCTTTAGTCTCTTCATATGTCTTCTGGTGCAGACCCTGCACCATTTTAGTTGCCCTCTCTGACAGCTTCCATCCTGTCTATGTCTTTGTAAAGACTGGTCTCCAGAACTGCACGCAGTACTCTAGATGGGGTCTGACCAGCTGTCTGTACAGAGGGATAATAACTTCCTGTTTCTACTGGTGATGCCTCTCCCTATGCATCCCAATATCCCCCCAGCCCTCATTGCTGCCCTCTCACATTGCTTGCCCACCTTTAGGTCATCTGATATGACTACCCCCAGGTCCCTTTCCATTTTTGTTGTTGTTGTTAGTATCTCCCCCCCCATTGTGTACTCTTCCCCTTGGTTTTTGTTTCCCAGGTGCATTACCTGGGAATTATTATTAATTATTGATTGCTGATGCAGGCTGCATAGTTATGCAATCATAATTAAATTAGGCATCACATCACTAGGAGACCAAGCATGATAAAGGAATTATAAAAGGATTAAATTATACAAGGAGGCAGTATAGCACAGTGTTTTATGGCTCTGAGCTGCAAATCTGGTGACATCCAGCAGACCAGACCTGGGTTTGAATCCCACAGCTTCCACTTGCATACTGTGTGACCCTGAGCAAGTCACTTAACTTCCCTGTGCTCCCAGGTCGCTCCTGTAAAAAAGCTTTCAGTTTAGTGTGCTACTCCTGGTTAAGCAACTAACAACAAAAAATAAATAAATAAATAAAAGGAGGCAGGTGAGAGTAGTGAAGTCAGAGATTGCTCTCTAAGTGGAAACTTACAACTTAGCAGATAGCTTGAACACCAGAATGCCAGAATGCCAGCTCAGTTGAACACCAGAATGCTAGAAAGCTAGTTTGGGTGAGATAAAGTGAGATAAAAAGAATCAAGGATTAATGCTTAGCTAGTGCAACTTGTACAAAATGGTTGCAGATCATAGAAAATTGTTAAAAACTGATAGAACTGGTGAATCAGAGAAATCCAGAGAAGTGGCTGAGTAACAGCTTTAAAGTTTTGCTGGGTTGCGATTTCAGTCTGGGTGGCCTGAGAGGTAATGGACAGAGGATTGAGCAAACCTTGAAAGTGGGTGTACAGAGCAAAAGTAAGTAAAAATATTATTTTAAGAGAACAAGGATTGAGGGCCAGGCCCACAGGTTTAAAGTAATGAGCATAATTGATTTTATTATAGTTTATGGCATATAGTTTTAGCCTTTAACTCATATCCTTTGAAAAAGAGAATTAAAGGATAACAAAGAAGGTTAAAGAATAAGGGCAGCACAGAAACAGTACAGAAATAGCAAAGGGGAGAGGATAGGGTCAAAGAACTGTACTTAATTTAAGGTGCACAGATACAACTGCCATGCCCTACCCCTGTATCTATTCTTGTTAACCATAGTGCTTGCAAACCTAAAGAGAAGAGAAACAGAACATATACCAGCAGACAACTTGGACAATTTGGAGTATATAGATGTTGGCAGTGGTGGTAGTACACTGAACAAAGGAAGCACAACAGGAAAGAAAGAGAACACTAAAGGAGAAGAAGGAAGGAGGAGCAGAAGAAGTGCAAAGGAAAACACAGAAATAGGATAAAGACAGATACTAAGATGAATACTGGAAAAAATAGAACTGCGTACAGCTTTGGTAACAATCAAAAACTTAGGACTGAAATTTAATTGCAATTCTGTCTTCATGTTCCTGATATTTTGAAGAATGTTTTAAGATTACATGACATTTATAAAGCATTTAAATGTATTATAAAGCATTAGAAAATATTAGGGGTACTTTAATATGTGTATTTTAATAATATTATAGTATTATAGCAAATATTGATATTGGTGCTAGTGATAACATTGAAAAGTGAGTATTGCATTAATAATTTGTATTCTGTGGGTCTTGTGGGTCTTTGTGAGACTCATTAACTCACTAACTCATTAACTCATTGATTGGATGATTAAGTATAATTACCAAGGTACTTAAGGTATTTAAGAACAATTTTAGATGTTTTCTTTTTTTTCTGTTCTATAGTATGTCTGTAACCACAAGAAGTGGGACAACCTAATAAAGGTAGACCACTCATTTAAAAATAAAAAGGGGAGAATGAGCATATCAAGAAAGCAGTTCTGGAGCTCTTGATATGTCAAATTCTCAAGATAAACTAAAGAAATTAGAAAAAGCTGAAAGAGGAAGAAATAATTTCTCAAACAAGAAAGAGTTAAAAGGGAAATATATAGACATGGATTACAGTGGAAAAAGTGAAGGTGAAAAAAGCAAAAAGGGTCAGAATAAGACGTCAACACCTACAGTAAAAATAACAGATTTCTTTTTTCCCAAATGACATCAGCAAAGATAAAGAGAAAGGCTGTAGTGCAAAGGGAAAAAAGAAAGATTATAAAAAAGTAAATGAAACACTGCACTCAAGAGTGAAGTTTTTAGATATATTTAAGGACATAGATCAAGATACTTCTAGCATGAGGTAATCTATAAGAAAATAAGTATGTCATTGGAGAAAGCAGAGGGGAAAAAGGAAAGTAACAAAAACGACCAAATTGAAATAACAAAAGAGAGGGAAACAAATAATAATGTTAATTCTGGGGAGGATAAATAAACAGATAATCAAGTGATTAAGATAGACTTATCAGGAATATTGAACTGAATGGATGCTACAGAACTGGACTGGAAAGAATCAGGGGAAACTACAAGGCAGACTCAGGTTATGTGCCCAGAGGTAATGGAGATGCCTGATGTGGAAGGTATAGCAAGGGATGTTCAATTATCATTAAAGGATCTGTATATGACTAAGTTATTGATTTACAAGGAATTAGTTGAGATCAAAAAATAAGTCTCATTTTTGAAAAGAATAAGTTTGGAAAATTGGAAGAGGGTAGAAGAAAAAGAATCTCAGAATTACAAAGCAGGAGAAGATATAATAGTTTTGCAAAGGAGGATAATGATAAAAACTATAGTACCCGGTCACTATTGTTGTCAGAAACAGAGGACTCAGAGTTAAGGGAACTAATTATGCTCCCAGAGGAAAGTGAAAGGGATGATAGTATAAGCAGGGAACTGAAAATGACCCATGCTATACTATGGGAAAAAGGGGAAAAATCGGAAAATAGTACATTAGGAAAAGTGGAAAATAAATGGGTAAGGGATAAAGAAAAAAGAAAAAAACAAAAGAAACAGTAAGGTAAATAAAAAGTTTCAGAAAAATGCTAAAAGCCCAAAAGAAGAACAGTTTGCTCTACAAGAGGTGACAGAGATTAGGTAAAGTCAAAAAAGTAGCAATATGCAGGGCAAAAAGGATGCTGAAATAAAGGAGCTAGATATCTTCAAAATTGTGGTAAAGGGAACACAACAGAAAAAGAAGATTGAAAAGATAGGGAAAATTGTAGGAAAAAAAGGAGGTGAAAAGCAAGGGGAAGTAAGGAAGGGAAAAGGAAAAAAGACGATGAAACATGGATAAACCATTGAGATAGAGGATGAACCCCCTGAAGGAAAAGAGAAGATAGTTAAAGGAGTAGACAATAAAGTAAAATCTCAGGAGAAGGAAAAAAAATGATAAGGGGGATGAGATGGGTACTAAAACAAAGAGTATATTCCAAACCTTCTTGACAAAAACTAAAGGATCAGATTTTGTATTGCCAATGTATGGGGTAAGAATTTTATCACAAGAAAAGTTGGAAGATCTGGATAAGATGCTGATACACATATTGAGCACCCTGCTGACAGGAAATAAGCACATTTTGGATTATACCAGTGTGGTAAGACTGACAGAGAATAAGGAACTGGTCTTAATAATTTCAGACCAGTATTACATTTTGAAGGCAATATGGAAAAAAAGTAAAAAGCTGAAAGATATGGAAATGGAAGTAGACACTGTACTCACCTTAAGAAAGTTATTCCCAGAATGATATCATCGATATGAGAGATTTACAGGAGAAGAGAAACTGGTATCTATATTTAGACTTAAACAGCTCCATAGGGAAATAGCAACTAACCTACAATATAAACTATTGGAGACCCTGGGATTGTTACTGCAATTCAAAAGACAGATGTCAGCAGAGTTGTCAGATGGGAAGCAGAGGGTCACATTTCATTGTGGTTGACTAATGAAATATATGAATCATTACTGGAAAAAAGTAAAAAAAACTTGAGTTAGGAATATTTTTTTATGATGAGTCTAAACCTGACACCAATGTTAGTAAACAAAAAGGGGAAAAAAACAGAACACAAAATGGGAAGCAATGGTTAAAACATCAAACAGACATGGAATATTGGAAAATGATGAAAACGTACTCTGACTTGAAATAAAAAAGAGCAGAGGAAGGAGGTCACATGATCCTTCAGTTAGAAAGCCAGATATAAATGATTCAGAACAAATTATAAAAATGGTGTCTTGGAATGTGTCAGGGCTGGCCAATAATTTGGCAGATGCTGAATTTATAAAATATTTGGAAGATTTTGAATCTGTAAGTTTACAGGAAACATGGCATAAAGGAAAGTTACATATCAATGGATTTAAAATACATACTAAAGATGCATATAAGACAGAGAGATTTAGACATCATGTAGGTAGTTTAGCAATAATGTGTAAATTAAGGGAAACAAGATTTTCACAGGAATTAGAAATAAGAAATGAGAATATTTTAACAATAAATACTAGGGAAAGGGATAGAGAAATAATACTTATTAATGTGTATTGTCCACCAGATGGCAGTAAATATAAAAATGATAATATGAATAGAAGACCTTGAAGTACTTATAGACAAATACATAAATATTAATTTACAAAGGGGTTTGATAACTACAGGAGATTTCAATTATAGGATAGGTAACCTTACAAATCTAACAGAAGATATAATAGCTTACTTAGGGATTATAAATACTGATAACATAAAATCAACTTAATATAGAACCAAAGGCAGAAAGTGCACATTCTGAATTAGAACAAAGTATTCTGATCAAACAAAGGAAGAATGTTAGAAAGGATCATATTCCCCTAGAGGTTAGGAAAAGAAAATGGGTGAGTTGGAAAGTGATAGAAGGAGAAGAGTTTCAGCATATATTGGAGGATAAAGGTATATGGGATAGAATGAAGAAACTTATAGGAAATTAAATAATGGAAACAGTACTGTCAAAAGAATATCAACAAATAATGGAGACTATATCACTGACAATAACAAAAGAAATAAACATTCAAAATGCCTGTGGGTTATCTGCAGACTATTATTGGACAGTCCTCAGATGTTTCCATTCATTCCTCACTGGTAGATTTCAGAGAGTCGCATTGGGAATTTATTCCCCTGATGCATTCTCTCTGCCATGTGGAGTATCCCAGGGCTCCATGTATTCACTTATGTTACTCATGGTGTATATGTTGCCATTGGGAGACATTGTAAGGCAGTATGGCTTGAGTTTTCACTGCTATGCAGATGATACTCAACTATACATGTCCTTTGTGCCTGACCAGGATGACAAGGTCTCAGTGTTTAACAACAGCCTCACTGAGATTCAGGACTGGATGAGTGCCAACTGGCTGAAGCTGAATCCTGACAAAACTGAGGTTTTGGTGATCGACCCTGGTCACTGGGTAGAGGGGTCCTCAGCAGGGCAGACCTCTGGGCTTGTGCTTGGTGCTTGCCAGCTGATGTCCTCTGAATGGGTGCAGAGTCTGGGCATTATTTTTAATGAGGGATTGACACTGAAGTCTCAGGTGTTTTCCGTCATCAAGACTTCATTTTACCATCTGAGATATAGCACCTGGATTAAGCACCTGGTTCTGCCTGGTGATCTTCCAACTTTGGTTCACGCATTTGTGACCTTCTACCTTGATTACTGCAATGACCTGTACCTAGGGCTTCCGGGGGTTGATATCCACCACCTGCAGCTCATGCAGAATGCTGTGGCCAGGTTGATGACTGGACTTTCTCAATCTAGACATGTCACACCTGTGCTGCGCAGACTGCACTGGCTGCCAGGTCAGTGGTGGATCACCTTCAGGGTTGGCTTGCTAACCTATAAGGCCCTACACGGAAAGGGACTGCGTTATTAGCAAGAGCTCCTTTGTCCCTACTGCCCCTCTAACCACACCACTCAGCTGAAGACTTCTGGAGCCTGTGTATTTGCCTTTATGGCTCTGACCTTGTGGAACTCTGTACCTCTTCTGATAAGGGGGTGCCTGACTGTGGAGAGCTTTAAATGTGCTCTCAAAACTTTTTTATTTTCCCTTGCCTACCCTGATTATTAACTGTGGAATTTGTTATTTTAACTGGTTTTATTTACTTATTGTTATGTGTTTTGTAAAAGCACTTTGGTATTTTTGAATTGCACTTAAAACAAATAAAGTATTATTATTATTTATTAAAACAAAAAAGAACCAGAATGGTATAATACAGAATGTAAGACGACTAAAAAAAGCAGTAAATAGATAGATTAGAGAAGTCAAAAAAGATGGAAATACAGTAAATAAGAGACCCCTTAAGAAATTAAGGAAAGGATATAAAAATGTAGTCAACAAAAATAAGATCAAACATACCAGACAGTTTTGGAGGAAGTTAGAAATAGCAGTAGAAGATAAGGATAACATAATATTCTAGATGATTGCAAATAAAGGTTTAGGTGAGTATAGAAATGAACCAGAAACAAATATAGAACCATATCAATGGGAAAAGTATTATGAAAGCATATTCCAGACAGAAGAAAATTTAAAGAAGACAATATTAGGAAAGGAATGGACAAAGGAAGATTTAAATATTGATTTATTAGAAATACAGATAGCAATAAAATCCTTTGCATCATATAAAGTGCCTGGACCAGATGGAGTTCCAATAGAGGTGCTGAAACAAAACATAGAAATACGGACTTTGTTGTTACAGAAATTGTTTCAAGTGGTTATGGAAAAAGGGAAAATCCCAGAGAGTTGGAGGTATAATATGATAGTACCATTATTTAAAAAAGGAGAACAGAGTGATTCAAACAGTTATAGACCAGTAAGCTTGATAGACTGCACTCAAAAAGTGCTTACAAAAATTATAAATAGAATTGCAGAATGGATAGACAGGGAAGGTAAACTAGATGAGGCTCAGGCTGGCTTCTGACCTAGATATTTGACCATTGACCAGTGTTTTACATTAACACATTTGACTGACAAGTATAAGAATGTGAAGGAATAAAGTCTATATTTTGTGTTTATAGATTTAAAATCAGCATTCGACACAGTAAATAGAACTAAGTTATGGGAAGTTTTGGAAAACTTGAAAATGGACAAAGGACTGGTGGAAATTATACTATGATAATTCCACGCACATAAGATATGATTCTAAAGGAAATAAAAGTGACCCATTTGAATCAAACATAGGAGTGAGACAAGGATGAACATTGCCACCTATATTATTTAACCTGTATCTAAATCAAATTTTAAAAAAGATGTATGACATAAACATTCATATACCCAAGGTAGGAAATCAAGCTTGCTCATATTTGGCTTATGCAGACAATATCATGTTGATGTCAACCAGTTACTTGGATATAAAAAGAATGATGGGAACATTTGTAGAGGAATGTAAAAAGGTGGACTTGAAAATAAATGATTACAAAACAAAAGTTATGGTTTGTGGTAAAGCCAGTAATAAGTACATTTATAAAATTGATGATAAATTAGAAGTAGTCAATGGATTTTGATAACTAGGGGTAATAATAGCAAAGGACTTAAAGTGGGAAAGACATAGGGCTGGATATTCAAACTGCACTATTCTGTGGCGCAAGCCCTTGCACTGCACAAAATAGTTGCGCAGGGGTGTGGCCAGGGCGATATTCAACAGAGTTGTGCTATTGAGCAACTCCTTTGAATATCACCTCCCGGCCACAGCCACTGTGCATGGCGCAGTGGAACTTGCACCACCGCAAGTGGTCAGAGTGGAGCATTCAAGTTGCGGTGGCGCAAGTACCATTGCGCCATGTGCAAATTTCCCATATTCAAAAGGTGACATGCAAATGGTGCCATAATTCATGCAAGGTGCGGGGGGCCATTTGCATCTATTTATGGCCCCATTTGCATGCCATTAGCATGCAGATGTGCCGATCCCTGAGGACTTGCGCCTGGCGCCCTGGCAGGCAGCAGCCGTCGGGGACCGACGCCCCCTGCAGCCCGATCACGGGCAAAGAGTGTCCTCGGACTTGATTCGATCGCAGGCATAAGTTTACATAAACTCCCATCTCACTAGCCCAATCGCAGGCAAAGTGCAACATCAAGTCTCATACCAGCCCGACTATGGCTGCGCAAGTGTCTCAAACACCCCCAAGAACATTTCCCTGGTGGTTCAGTGGACCTCGAAGTTTGATTGCGGTTATACCAAACATTGGGTTATGCGGTTCTTCGAGGGTTCAGTGATTCGGCTCGGTTGCAAGCAGCCAAACACTTTCTGCGAGAGTCCCTGGTGACTAGTGGTTTCACCCACCCACTCATAAAGTTTCCCTACCCCACTCTCCGTCAGCCGGCAGGCGGCAGTATCCATCGCTAACCGGATTGCTTCCGCCAGACGCTTATTGCGTAGAGTAAGAGCGTTACATTGAGTATGCAGTTTATATATAGCGTAGTCCAGATATGTGAATGAATGAATTTACATATCTGGACTGCCTTGTACAGTATGGGATGCATGCCCATTGGCTCTTGCTCTGCACCAATGGGCGGCAGCCTCCTGGGCAGTCAGTCGGTGGGCGGCGGGTGGCAGGCAGGTGGATGCTGCCACCCGCCGCTGATGGGGGAGCGGGGTATGGGATCACTGGTGGGTGGGTGGGGAGCTACTAGATCACCAGGGATATGTCCTGGGGGGTGTTTGAACACTTTGCAGCCCATGATCGAGCTTCGAGGTCCACTGGACCACCAGGATATGTTCTTGGGGGTGTTTGAATACTTTGCAGCCCACGATCGGGCTGGTGGGGTTTGATTTACACTTTGCCCGAGATCGGGCTGGTGGGGTTTATGTAAACTTATGCCCGCGATCGGGCCAGTCGGGTGGGAGGGGGATTTTACACTTTGCCTGCGATCGCCAGTCGGGGGAGAGGGGCTTTACTATATGCCCCATTGAGCTTGCAGGGGGGTACAGGAAGAGATTGAGGGGCCACCATGTGGCAGCTGCTGTGTTGCGCCCTGCAATGCGTAGCTCACCTGTGGGTGGCCCTCGACTTGCTCCTTTTTTTGCTCAAAGTTGTGCAGGCGCTGGTTAGGTTGCGCTTCGTATCATCCTCTGCATAGCCCGCTGGAATATCGGGCTGTGCAGAAGTTTATGCATGGTTCCTCCCTCTGGTTCAGCATGCCTTCATTTGCATTGGCGCTGTTGCTCAGCTTGACCTGGGGGGCGAACTGCCTCCTGCTGAATATGACAGAATGGCACAATTTCTGACTTGTAGCAGTACAAGAACCTATTGGCGCATGGCGAACCCTTTGAATATCCAGCCCATACAGTATAAAAGAAACAGTGCTTGAAGCAAAAAGATTTTTACCAGCAATGAATAAATTCCTATACAAATATGGCAGACATTCAGTACTAGGATACCTGAGAATGGTTAATGCCAAAATACAAAGTCAGCTCCTGTATGGGGCAGACTTTTGGGGACAGGATGGAAGTAAGGGAATAGATGAATGTCTAAATATACGCTATAAGAAATTATTGGGATTCAGAATGGTACACCTTCAGCAGTGATAAGGGCAGAACTGGGTCAATATACTGTGGACAGTTCAGTTAAAATAAGATGTATAAATTATTGATTAAAAGCATACAGTATAATAATGGAGGAAAACAGACTTCCAAGGAAATGTATAGAAGAATCAATTGAATACTTAAAGAAGGGTATAATGTTCCCCAGTATTGAAATTGTAGAAAAAATAATAAAACCAAATGGACTGCTGTATAGCTTAATTGATACCTTCAGAACACCTATGGAAATTGTGAGAGAGGAAATAAAAACAAGAATACAAGATATAGAAATATAGAGAGATTTACAATTTTGTAAACAGAATAAAGATGTTTATAGATGGCTAGAAATAAATGACAGCATAAGTTGGAGAACTATCTAATACAAATTAAAGATAAAAAAAAAAAGAAAAATTATAACCAGGTTCTGACTCAAAATGTATGAAAGTAACTGGCTTAATGCAAAATACAGGAAATGGGAGGATGAAAGGAAAAAAATGTAAATGTAATCAATGCAGATTTGGATAATTTAGAACACATCATGATACTTTGCCCCTCTGTGAAAAAGAAAGAAAAAAGTATTTGGGAGAGATAATGAGTAACCTAGATTATGAAGCTAATGATATGGTAACGTATCTTTCAAAAACAGAAAGATATACTGAAATGAATCGTGTGGCCTCCTTCATCTCCTCTACAGAGAAAAAGAAATGTCATATAAAGTTTCTGGAATGATGGAGTTGGTGACAGGTTTAAGGCCCCAGATCTGTGAGAATATGATATGGAGAGGAGATGCTAGAATAATATTTAGAATAATTGTGGTTACAGAGAAAGGTGCAATATGGTTAAAAGATATAATAGAAGTATGGGAATTTTTACAAGCAGAAAGAACTGTATAAATATGTATTTAGAAAGTGAGAAGATAATTTAAGAAAAATTATAAATGAGGGATATACTGTTATTAAATGTGTGTATTTACATGGAGAGATGTTTTAAATTGATTAAGAACTGTAATTTAAAATATATGAAAATAATTATGCAAAATTTATAATGATGTAAGTAAAGTGATTTTAAATTGTAATGCCATTATGTCAGACAATAAAAAATTATTGATTGATTGCTTTGATGTTCTCTTTGATCTAAAGGGTCACCCCTCCCCCCTTCCTGTCTTCCCTGTCCCTTCTCAACAGAGCATAACCTGGAACATTTACCTCCTAGCTGTGCTTACTGGTGTACCATGTCTCTCTTATGGCTGCTATGTCCAGGTCAGCATTTGTTATTGCTGCCACCAGGTCTGTGACTGTTTCCCAGATTGCAAACATTTGTATGCATGACTTTCCATGTATTGCTGCAACCCCTGCCCTTTCCTGTATCTGTCCCCTTGTTTCTTTCCACCGGCTTTGGTGTCATCATTGTGATGATTCCCTTTGCCTACCTTTCCCTTAACCTGTAGTTCATGTTGTATTTATGTCATAAACATTATTTCCCAGTCCTATATGCTGTCTGCCCTGGCCTGTGATTCAGGTGTATTTGCCAATAACATGTTTTCCTGGTCCTGTGAGCTGTCTGTTCTAACCTGTGGGGGTGGGCTGCTAGAGTCTTCCTGTGCCTGATAGCTCTTCCCATAGCTAGTTTAAATGCTTGCTAAGGAAACACTTAAACCACTCATTGAGGATTGATATTTCCTCCATGGAAGGATGCAGGTGTTTGTCCCCAGATGGACAATGACATCCACCCCACCTTGCCACTGCCTTAGTGATCTTGTGGATCTGCCCCCTTCCCTCTGAACTGTGTCTCCTGGGAGACACTTAACTTCCCTCTCCATTCTGCTGTCTGTACCCAGATCCATACCTGAACTATTGAGTCTCCCACTAGGAGAAGCTTTTTCATCCTCTGGGGTCCTCTGGATCCCGTCACTGTGGTCTCCTCCCAGTGGATTGCTCACCTGCTCATCCTCCTTCATCGCAACCTCGGGTTCCTTTGCAGGGCTTTCCCTCTCCTCAAGAACAGTGTACTTGTTCTTAAGTTGGACTGGATGGGGGATGTGCTTCTGCCCCACCTCCCTTAACCTCTCTGAGTCCACTTTAGTCAATCCAGACCACTGCCTGGGCATCTGCTGTGGCATTGGCTGGGGATACAGTGGCCTCTAGATGGGGGTGAGGGTCTCCAGTACTCCTGCCTGCTCAGCCAGGAGCCTGACCACCTCCATCCTCAACCCAGAGAGGTGCCTACAAATGGGGCAGCACTGCAGTACCCAGAAAGTACTTTTGAATACTGTTGCCCTGAACCCACTGCACTGCACCACTCCCTGTTTCATCCTATTCTACTCTGTTGTGTCCTGTTCTGCCTGCTAGCTTCCTCTGTCTTTTTGTTTAACCTCCCTGCTGCTTTCCACTTTGTTCACTAACTGTTATTTTTTTTTACCCTCCTGTTAGGACACTGTCCAGCTGTTTGGCCAAAGCTGTATGTAGAATTGTGAGCAGCCCCATCCTGTGATGTAACAGGAAGTAGTAGATCAGGTCCCTATACAGGAAGCATAGCCTGGGGTGGGTAGGATATGGGGAGGGAGGCAGGAGCTAGTCTCTGGCCCTCAAAAAACAATCAGCCACCACAGTAACCAAATCCAATTTGGAGTGAACTGGTATCTGAAAATGCCTTCAGAAATGGAGCACAAAAACAGAAACCCCTAGTCAGTCCCTAGGCAACCTGAAGCTACTGAAATCAAGTTAACACAAAGGCAGTAATTTAAAAACAAATCCCCCGAAATGTGAGCATCTTCCCAGAAAAGGCTGCCTACACTGAGTAGCTTTCCAATTTTTACCTACTGTAGTGCTTTTCACTGAAATGCTAGAGTCAGAAAACACATTTTTTGGATACCCTCTCTACCCTAGCTTTTTGGCTCCAGTTATACACTTTTTTTATCCTTGTTGTCAAGGGTATCGCTTCTGCACTTTTTCAGTTTTCTTTTTTGAGTTCTTCCTTAATTTAGTTTTTGTCCAAAAACTGTGTGGAAGGAGAAAATAGCAAGGGAGGCCAAAAGAGAGAACAAGATTTTTTGCTGGTATGTAAGTGAGAGAAGGAAAAGCAGGCAGGGGATTATGAGACTCAAAGGGGAGGGGGGAGCTCTGATAGAGAGGGATGAGGAAAAGGCAAAACTGCTAAACGAATACTTTACCTCAGTCTTCACGGTTGAGGAAGAAGAGAAAGGGCCAGAGCTAAGAAGCAGGGGAAGGGTTGGCAGGGAGATGGACACAAGCCCTCTTACAGAGGATAGGGTATTAGAAGAGTTAGGAAGACTGAGAATGGGCAAGGCAATGGGCTCTGATGCAATCCACCCCAGGATGCTCAAGGAGTTGAGGGAGGAACTTGTGGCACCACTCACAAAGTTATTTAATCTGTCCCTCAACAAGGGGAGAGTCCTGCAGGATTAGAAAAGGGCTGTTGTGGTGCCATTGCACAGAGGAGGAGGGAAGGAAGAGCTGGGCAACTGTCATCTGGTCAGTCTTACCTCTGTGGTTGGCAAGCTGATGAAGGCAATTATAAAGGAAAGGCTGGTACAATATCTGGGGGGGGGGCTCACAGATGACAACCAGCACTAGTTCACAGGTGGAAGGTCATGTCAGAGCAACCTGATAGAATTCTTTGATGGAATAATGGAGATATGTGATCAGGAAGGGGCGGTGGACATGGCCTATCTGGACTTCAGAAAGCCTTTGACATCGTCCCTCACAGGAGACTGGTAAGCAAGTTAGGCAGCTTAGGGGTAGGGAGCAAACTAACAAACTGGGTGGAGTACTGGCTGGTATATAGAACTCAAAGGGTAGTGGTAAATGGGGTACATTCCAGGCAAGAGAGGTGATGAGTGGGGTTCCCCAGTGGTCTGTGTTTGGTCCCTCACTGTTTAACATATACAATGGGGACATTTCAAAGGGCCTGCATGGGAAGTTGTGTCTATTTGTAGATGATATGAAGATCTGTAACAGGGTGGAAACACCAGGAGGGGTGGAAAGAATGAGAGAGGATCTATTCAGGCTGGAGGAGTGGTCAGGGAAGTGACAACTGCACTTAATGTAAAAAGAAAATGCAAAATGATGCACATAGGGTGTAAGAACTATATTGGCTGGGAGGGGAGGAACTTGAGGCAACAGACCAGGAAAGGGACCTGGGGATCATCATCTTAGACAGCCTGAAGGTTGGAAACCAATGCAACAAGGCAGTGGGGGAGGGCAAACAGAATGTTGGAATGCATAGGGATGGGCATTACCAGTAGGAGGAAGGAGGTGATCATGCCACTATACAAAACAATGGTCAGACCACATCTGGAATGCAGAGTTCAGTTCTGGAGGCCACACTTACAGGGTGACAAAGACAGGGTGGAGAGGGTACAGAGAAGGACAACCAAAATGGTTCAGGGACTGCACAGGAGGTCATAAAAGGAATGACTGGAGGAACTAAATGTATGCACACTGGAGATGAGGAGGGAGAGTAGGGTATGGTAGCAACCTTCAAATATCTGAAGGGAATAAACAAGGTGAGGGAAGGAAGCATATTAAGGAGGAGTGAAAACATATCAACTTCGGGACATGCATTCAAGTTGGAGGGGGCAGATTTAGAGGAAATATGAGGGGGTAGTTCTTCACAGAGAAAGTGGTGGGTCCTTGGAATAGGCTGCCAGAATGGGTAGTGGGGGGTAGATTCAGTGAGGAAATTCAAGTGGGCACTGGACAAATATATGGGGCTAAATAAAAGTAACAATGTCAAGGAATAAAAGGAGTAAGATAAACCAGACAGAGAGGAGGTAATGGGCAGACTAGATGGGCCAAAGGGTCCTTTTCTGCCCGCAAAATTCTGTTTCTGTGTCTATCTCTTCTTCTATCAACAATTTCAGTTGTTCCTCCAACTTGTCAATTTCCAAATTTACTTTTTTCTTTCTTCAGCTGTAGCTTCAATAACCACCAGTGTCAAGTCTATGGAACAGTTTGAAAGAATGTCATACTATCTGACATGTAATTTTTGACAATAAAAAATGGTTTGTGGCTCAGTTAACACCCTCAATCCTCTCGGGGATACGTCTGTTCTTAACATATTCAGTTAATGTGTTGCTATGCCATTCATACTTAATGTTTTTTTTTCTGTTAGGTTTTCAAGTCTTTTGGAAACATTTTTCTCATTCAAGGCAGTTTGGTGAATCTTAGTACTTGTGTTTTCAAGTCACTTGTTCCAGTACACATGTCATGTATTTACTGAAGTGCCCCTGTGATATGCGGTATGTGTACAAAACCAGCTATCCCCTTCACCATTATATATCTGAGCACAAATTGGATATATGCTGTACATCAAAAAACTCCAGTGTGGCTGGACATTTCATCCAAAAGAATCATTAGGTAACATCTCTGAGATTTTTTGGATTAGAGAGAATTGATTCTCCTGAATGAGGTGGAGACGGGGAGCACCTCTTGCTCACACATTAGGCTAAATGAATAGAAACCTTTGGCACATTGAATGATAGGTTCACTTCATGTTTACTAGGCTAAACACCAGGTTATTGCCAGAGTAAAAACAGACAAAAAATAAGTTACATTACAGAGGAAAATACGTTTTAACTATTCATAATTCTCTTTAATACAAGCTAACACAAGGGAGTTACAAGTATAAGAATACAAATATGTTCATATGACCAGAATAGGTTTTCATGCTATGTAAAGCTTCATATATAATTTCAGGATTAAACATTGTTTTACTACAACACCAAAGAAATACACAACATACTGTTTATTCAGTTTATGTGGAATAAGCTGTACAGTACATAATACAAGAACTTGATTGAACCAGATTCCACAATTTATAATTCTTCACTGTTTGAAGATTCTTACTGCATTTGTTGTAAAGGTTGCCAATGCAAAATGAATTGCACTTTTCTGAGAAGATATAAGACAGATAAAGTTTTCACTCGGACTGGCAAAATTTCTATTTTGCATTAAAGGATTTATCCACTTAATTCTTAAAGGGTTTAAAATAAAGCAAGCAAAAACAATATGCAGGCCTGTAGAAGAGTATGTAATGCCACTTTTACAATTATTTTGGATACCTACATGTTGCCCCTTATGAGCTGCAAATATTTTAAACTTAAATTTTGCCAGGTTTTGTCTGTACACTGAATTATGGGAAAAAAGAAGATATTTTCTGGTCCCAAATTGAATTTAATAGGTACATAATCTACCAGCATTTGTGAGTTTCTTTATTCTGGCTATGTCTGGTTGCATTTTAATATCAACATTACATCTTTAAGCAATAATGCCCAATAGGGTGTGTGTCATGCTGGGATAACGTCATGCCTCAGGTGGTTGGGCACGAGGCCGCAGGCCAAGTGAGTCCAACAACTGAGGCGTGACATTATCCTGTAAACGGATACACACCCTGAGGTATTATTGCTATTATACAATGCTCGTGTTATATAAAATAAAAAAACAATTTTAAAGAATGTTTTTTTAGTGTGGAAAATATTTTTGTTTCTTAAGAGGAGATGCAAAAAGAGGTCATCTAGCTCATCTACAGGTTCACAGTGAGGCTGAGACTAGACCAGTGATGTTGCAGTGGATAACATCACGGGTCCAGCCCAAGACTGACCAATCAGAGACCAGGAAATTTTCTTGCCATTGTATAATTAAGCAATAAGGCAGCGACAGGGTGTGGTATATCGTGGGATATCGTCACGCCTTGGTGGTTAGGCGCGAGGCCGCGGGCGGTCCCAACCGTCGAGAAGTGATGATATCCCATGATATACCACACCTGGAGTGCCTTTTATTGCTATTATGAACTGGCTTAAAAGTTTTAGTTCATTTATTTTTGTTTTAATTGTTTTTAAATACTTTTTATTATATTTGTGATGTGGAAGTATATCTTCCAATTAAAAAGTCCAGTTTCTGCTTTCACCAGAAGGTAGCGCTGCTGCTACTACTTGCTGACTGATCTCTGTCAGTCTCCAAAGTTGTTACTCTGCCACAGTATCTGCTCTCTCTTTGTCTCTTGTAGTGTCCCCCAGTAGATGATCCCGGTTATTAAAAACAGAAGAAAAATTAAGCCGATGATGGGCAGAGGATTTAAAATAGTGGGACTGAAGACGGAGAGGATGAGTTCAGTAAGTACATTGTGCGCTGCCGTTTTGAAATGTGCATGCGCTTTAGCCTGTGAGAAACAAAAACGTGGCACAGTAGAAGATTGGCAGGATACTGTGAGAAGCAACTGTGCTGTTAATTAAATACGTTAAAAAATGAACATTTTGTCAGGTTTGGGCAGTGATTCAAGTGCTAGTACGCAAATCATAAAGTTCACTGCTGCTGCGTGGTGTATGAAAATCTTGAGCGGGCCTTGAGTTTTGCTAATTAATGGCGTGTGTAGCAGTTAGCGACTATTTCACTCCTGTTTGTTTAAATTTAATGTTCTTTAATTTGAACAGGGGTTTCAGTTGTGGTTTAGTCTGCTCCACGGTGTGCCTTCTGCTGGTTTGTTTGAGGAATAGTGAGCGATGCAGAGAACGTTGCTGTCGTAAGGTTATTTTCCTGAGTGAGGAGGCTGGTGGCCGGAGGTTTTCTGAGGCCGTGATGATGTAGCCCAATATCATCATGGCTTCGAAACCCTCTCGGCCAATCAGCTTGCTCCATTTACGATCGCCGGTTCATAATTAAACATTAATGTACACATTTTCTAATTCAGTACCGTTGTCTATAAAACCATAATGATTTCTTTACCAATGATTTAATTTTTGCATCTTTCAAGAAGAATCTATTTTGGCAATTTTTCAAGAGACATAGAAGATAATCTGATAAAATAATTTAAAGACCTGATAAGTGCCTTATTTTTAAGTGAAAGTGTTCCAGTTTCTGTCCACAAATGTGCCACCACTCTTAACACGCATCTCAAGAATATATTTTGTAATACCTCTAGGGTTTCAGTTTTATCATGTACTCCCCAACCCTAAACTCCATGAAGTAAGCTGCTTTTCTCTTTTGTGTCAAATATTTTCATTGCAGTATAAAAATCTCCCAATATTTCAGAGCAAATCTTGCAATGCCCATAAACTCCTTGCCCCTGGATCCCTTCACCTAATAACTTAGACCGCACCTTATTTTGTTGGGTGTTCAGTCAGCCATATTTTATTACTGACAATGTTATAAACAGTATTTACATTCTGACTTTTCTTCATTCACATCAAATATCATCATGACACATTTTCCATTTAATTTACATACTTAGATGTAATTTTATAATCTCCCCCCTCAGATGTAATTAGCTCAAGCTGTGGAGCTTGCAATACAAGCAGACTTGATAGACCAAATGGCCTCCTTCTGCTGGCTTCTTCGTATGTTTGTATGTATGTACACCTGAGATCCTTCTCCTGGTGTCCATCTCTCCTGCTGGGTACAGATGTACACCCATGCCTTTCCTCTGTAACCTTCAGGATGTACACCCAGAGGCACCTGCCTCTTCAGCCTCGATGTACACCCAGGCAGGCCCCCTTTCCCCCTTTCCCCCTTTCTCCCACTGCCATCCACCTTTGGCAGTCCTATTAGCGGCTATCTTCTCTTGTGCCTGCACCTGACCTCCTGTTTACCTTCAGCAGTCTAACAAATGCCCTTTTACCTGCTTTGCTCAGCTTCCTCCAACTTCTCTCATCCCACTCTTCTTCATTCACTTTTTTTGTATCAGTTACCCTATCCTCCTACTCCTATTTTCCCACTCCCTGCAAAATGGGTGGGTGGGGAAAAACACCAACTAGCAGAAAATTGTGAAGTGAGCCTGCCCTGTGAAGCCACATTTAAACTCCGTACCCACTCTCACTATCTCCCCTCTCCTGACCAGTCTCCTCTTACTTTTTCTCCCCTTACTCCTCCTCCTCCTCATGTGTCCATCACTTAAAACTCTGCCCCCTATCCTCACCTCAGCTCCCTTACCTTTTGACCTAGCTCTGCCCCTATTCACCCCTTCCCCTCCTCTCCCCCTCCTTGCCTGACTAAGCCCCCTGCCTCTGGGTCAGGTGACCTGGGACAAATGGTCCTGCCTTTTATTCAGGCAACCCTCCTTAGCCCAGATCCCATCACCCGATAACTTACACCACATCTTATTTTGTTGGGTGCTCAGTCAGCCATAATTTATTATTAACAATATCATAAACTGTGTTTACATTCTAACTTTTATTTATTCACATCGAATATAATCATGACAAATTTTCCATTTAATCGACATCCTTAAATCTCATTTTATAATCTCCCCCCCTCATGTACACCTGGGGTCCTTCTTCTCCTGGTGTCCATCTCTCCTGTTGGGTACAGATGTACACCCATGCCCTTCCTCTGCAACCCTCTGGATGTACACCCAGAGGTGCTTGTCCCCTCAGCCTCAATGTACACCCAGGCAGGACTCATTCCCCTACCACTCCTTCCCCTGTTCCCCTTTTTCTCCCCCTGCCATCCACCTTCGCAGTCCTCTAACTTCTATCATCCCCCTCTTCTTCATTCACTTTTTTGTATCAGTTACCCCACCCACCTACTCATTTTCCTCTTCCTGCAAAAGGGTGGTGGGTGGGAGAAAACACCAGCCACAGAAAATTGTGATGGGAGCCTGAACTGTGAAGCCACTTTTAAGCCCTGTACCCCTCTCTCTATCTTTCATCTCTTGACCAATTTCCTCTTACTTTTTATCCCCTTACTCCTCCTCCTTATGTGTCCATCACTTAAAACTCTGCCCCCTATCTTCGCCTCTGCTCTCTTACCTTTTGACCTAGCTCCGCCCCTCACCCTCCCCCCTTTCCCTCTCCTTGCCTGACTAAGCTCTCTGCCCCTGGGTCAGGTGACCTGGGACAAAGTGTCCTGCCTTTTATTCAGGCAACCCTCCTTGTCGCAGATCCCCTCACTCATTAACTTAGACCAACCTTATTTTGTTGGGTGCTCAGTCAGCCATATTTTATTATTAACAATATCATAAACTGTATTTACTTTCTAACTTTTCTTCATTCACATCAAATATAATCATGACAATTTTCATTTCATTTACATTCTTGAATCTCATTTTATAATCTTCCCCACCAGACATACACTTGGGATTCTTCTTCTCCTGGTGTCCATCTCTCCTGCTTGGTACAAATTTATACCTGTGCCCTTCCTCTGGAGCCCTCTGGATGTACACCCAGTGGCACCTATCCCCCAAGACTCGATGTACACCCAGACTGGGTTTGTTCCCCTACTGCCCCTTACCCCCTTTTCCACTTTTTCTCCCACTAGCCCATCTGCAGCTTGAGTTGGATGATGGGCTCCCCCCTTGCTTTACCTTCTTCTCACCTCTCTCCTCCAGCCCATGATAGCTGTCCCTATCTCTGCATTAAAAAGTTCAACACCCACATCAGACAAATGTACCCCATCTGACTAATACAAGCTTGGGCACTCCTCTCCTACCTAGCATATTTGATGACCCTTCCCCCGATTGATGTAATTCAAGCCCCTATCCTCCTATTCATTCTCTTCCTAGCTTCATCCATGGCCTTACGTTCCCTTGCATACTGACACACCAGCCATGGCAATATCTCGGACCACACCACCACTACTACTTCTGGTCACCATTATTTTACTTTCATAATGTCCTCTTTGATTTGAAAGAAAATGTCCAGCCATGGCCTGGTACACCAGGTTGTTGCTTCCCAAATGTATGATTAGTAAATGTGGCTCTGGCCTTGTTGATTGCACATTCATTAGCAGAGGGAGTAATTGCACTCAGTGCATTTCCTGGGTTCCTTTCCAGTTTAATCTGATGCTGCTCCAGTCCTGATATAACTGCCTTCCCCCAGCCTTGACCACCACTGTACCCGCCACCCAGTATATAAAGGAGTGGCTGCAAATTAAGACTTCCAGCCACTCTCCGGGGCCTGTAACTGAAAACAGAAGAGAACATGAGACTTTGAGCTGTGATCCATCCCCCCATCCCTTTGGCACATCTCTCATATACATTCTAACACAGAAAGATAAACTTTGACAGCAGATAAGGACCATTTGGCCCACCCAGTCTGCCCATTTCCATACCTATTTGATAAGCTGCAGATTAGAGTTAGCCAACAGCCTACTTCTTCCTACCCCCCCACCAGAATTGCCTTATGTCTGTCCCATGCATTCGTGAATTCCCCCACTGTTTTTGACCCCACAACCTCCGCAGCAAGGGCATTCCATGCATCCACCACCCTCTCCATGAAAAAATACTTCCTCATATGGTCCCTGAATCGTCCCCCCTCTATCTTCAAATTTTGTCCCCTTGTTCTTGAACATCTCTTTTTCTGAAAGATGTTACCCTCTTGGACTTTGTTGATTCTCTTGAGGTACTTGAAAGTTTCTATCATGTCTCCCCTCTCCCTCCTTTCATTGAGGGGATACATATTAAGCTTCTTTAGTCTCTCCTCATACAGCTTCTGGTGCAAACCCTGCACCATTTTAGTTGCCCTCCTCTGAACTGCATCCATCCTGTCTCTGTCCTTGTGGAGATGGGGTCTCCAGAACTGCATGCAGTACTCCAGATGGGGTCTTACCAACTGTCTGTATAGAGAGGTAACAACTTCCTGTTTTCTACTGGTGATGCCTCTCCATATGCATCCCGGTATCACCCCAACCCTCCTTACTGCCTTCTCACATTGCTTGCCTACCTTTAGGTCATCTGATATGACTACCCCCAGGTCCCTTTCCATTTTTGTTGTTGTTAGTACCTCCTCCCCATTGTGTACTCTTCCCCTGGGTTTTTGTTTCCCAGGAGCATTACTTTCCACTTCTTTGCATTGAATCTAAGCTGCCATACTTTTAACCATTCCTCCAACCTTGCCAAGTCACTTCTCATCCTTTCCACCCCCCTTGTGCATTAACCCTGTTGCAGATCTTTGTGTCATCTGCTAAGAGGCACACTTTTCCTTCCAGTCCCTCTGCAATGTCACTTATAAAGACATTAAAAAGGACTGGTCCCAGTACTGAACCCTGCGGTACCCCACTAGTAACCCCTTTTTCTTTGGAGAGGACTCTATTTACTATTACCCTCTGTGTTCTGTTGTCCAGCCAATTTTTTACCAAGGCTACCACCCAGGACCCACTCCCAGGTTGGCTAACTTGATTAATAATCTTTTGTGTGGGACTATGTCAAATGCCTTGCAAAATTCTAGGTAGGCCATGTCCACAGCATCCCCCTCCCTGGTCTACTACTTTGGTCACTCAGTCAAAGAAATCTATTAGATTTGTCTGACATGACCTTACTGCTGTGAATCCATACTGCCTTGGGTCCTGTGCCCTGCTGGCCTCTAGGTACTCAACAGTTCTTTCTTTCAGAAGTGATTCCATCATTTTCCCCACCACTGAGGTCCAACTAACAGGTCTACAGTTTCCTGCCTCTGCTTTTCTCCCACTTTTGTGAAGGGGAATCACAACCACCTCCTCCAGTCCTCAAGTACCACACCATCCTCCCATGATTTGTTAGAAAGGGTAGTCAGTGGTGTCACTAATTCTCTCCTTAGTTCTTTCAGAATTCTGGGGTGACTCCTATCAGGCCCCATTGCTTTATCGACCTTCAGTTTTAGGAGTTCTTTCAGGACCCTTTCTTCTGTGAAAGGACTGGTATCGATCCCCTGATCTGGAGTGTTTCTATTGATTGGTTTAGGTACCTCTCCCTCCTTTTCATTTGTGAATACTGAGCAGAAGTATTCATTCAGTATCCCTGTCTTTTCACTGTCACCCTCTGCCCATCCACCTTCCACTTTATTAAGCCTCATTAGCCCTCCCTTGGTCTTTCTCCACTCCTTAATGTACCTATAAATGGTTTTATTCCCCTTCTTAACTAAGTTGGCTATCTTTTCCTTGGTTTGAGCCTTTGCTATTCTGACTGCCTTCCCCACATCTTTCTGCTTTATCTGGTAGAGTTCTCTGTCCTGCTTCTTCTGTGTTTCCTTATACTCCCTGGCCCAGATATTCAAACTGCGCCTAGCTGTGGTACAAGCTTGGGTGCAGCTCAACTTGGCTGCGCAGGGGTGTGGACTGGGTGATATTCAACGGAGCTGCGCTATGGCTCAGCAGCGTTGAATATCGCACCCTGGCCACCTGCAGTGTGCATGGCACAGTGGCACTGTGCCAGCGCAAGTGGCCAGAGTGGAGCATGGGGATGCGTTAGCGCAAGTTCCATTGTGCCATGCAAAGCAACCGTGATATTCAAAAGTTAACATGCAAATGGGGCCATAATGTATGTAAGGTGCACATGGGGCCTTTTGCATGTCATTATGGTCCCACTTGTATGCAGGTGCATCGATCCCTGATGACTTGTGCCTGGCGCTGTGCCAGGCAGCAGCCACCGGGGACTGACGCCCCCTGCAGCCGGCAATGTGCTCCACAGCCCAATCGTGGGCATTTGTATAAATAAAAGAATATGTCGAATATCCCTGGTGGTCCAGTGGACTGCTGTCTGCCAGATTGCGGGCATCTGTATAAACAAAAATAAGTTCATTTTGAGGTCCAGTGACGCTGCCTGCCTGGACACGGGTATTTAGAACAAAGACATAAATGTTCTATTCCCCGGTGGTCCAGTGGACCGCCATTCTGCTCGATCGCTGGCATTTGTTAATAAAGACATGAATGTATATATTCTTGGTGTCCAGTGGATCGCCATTCGCTCAATCACATTATTTTTGTAAACAAAGAGCAATGTCTCTATATTCTCGGTGGTCCAGTGACCGTTATCTCGCTCGATCGCTGGCATTTGTAAAATACGTTCATATCTGCGGTCTAGTGGTACCCTCCCACACCCGCCACTGCAGCCCCAGCCCTGCTCCCCACCCGCCGCCGCCTGCTGCCGTTAGCCGACTGACACAAATGTCGGCATCGCCTACTGGTCCACTGCGGAGCTGGTGGCATGCAGTTTCATACCAGTACATTCCAGATATGTAACGATCCCATTCACATATCTGGAATGTGTAGTACAGTATGGGCTGCATGCCCATTGGCCATGCTGTGGACCAATGGGCGAGCAGCTGATTGACGGTGTCAGTTGGTGGCAGCAGGTGTGTGCTGCCGCCTGCCGCTGACCGGGGAGCGGGGTGGTGGGGCTCAGTGGGCAGGTGAGGAGGGGGTACCACTAGACCACCAGGGATATTGGACATGTTTTTTGTTTTACAAATGCCCGTGATCTGGCAGATAGTGGTCCACTGGACCACTAGGGATATAGGACAGTTATGTCTTTGTTTTACAAATGCCTGCAATTGGGCAGGCAGCAGACCACTGGACCACCAGGGATATAGGACATTTATGTCATTGTTTTACAAATGCCTGCGATCGGGCAGATAGCAGTCCACTGGACCACCAGGGGATATAGGACATTTATGTCTTTGTTTTACAAATGCCCACGATCAGACAGATAGCGGTCCACTGGACCACCAGGGATATAGGACATTTATGTCTTTGTTTTACAAATGCCCACGATTGGACAGGCAGTGGTCCTCTGGACCACCAGGGATATAGGACATTTATGTCTTTGTTTTACAAACGCCTGCGATTGGGCAGGCAGAGGTCCACTGGACCACCAGCGATAGTGGTGAATTCATTTTCTTTATTACAAATGCCTGCGATTGGGCATGGGGGGCACCGCCAGGTGCAGCCAGAACTCGGGTGGCAACCCACAGGTGGCAGCTGCTGTGTTGCGCCCTGCAATGTGGCAGCTCACCAGTGGGTGGCCATCAGTTGTTCCTTTTTTTTTTGGATCAACTTTGTGCTGGTGCAGGTAGAGGTTGCGCATGCATGGCTCTGCACATTTCGGGCTGAATATCGGGCTGTGCAGGGTATGCATGGGCACGCCCCCCCCACCTACGCCTGCATACATTACTGATATCGGGATTTGTGCCATGCACTTTTCCCTTTTGATATTCGCGCCGTGGGGCATCAGTGGGTTGCACATAGCACAACACTGTTGCGCCATGCGCAACCCTTTTGAATATCTGGGCCCCTGAATGTAATTTTTTTCTCCTTTACCTTCCCCACTACCTCTTTTGAGAACCATGGTGTTTTTTTCCTTCATTTTTATTTGTTTATTTACTTCACACAAAGGCTTGCTGCCTCTGTGATGGCAGTTTTGATTTTTCTCTAATGTTTATCCATCCATTTTTTTTGCCCATTTGCTAGTCTTATTCTGAGGCACTCTCTAATTTTGCCAAAGTCAACCCTCGAAAAGTCCAGTACCCACGCTTTTGTATGGCTTGACTCTATGGCTGTGTTTATCATAAACCACACTGTTTGGTGGTCACTTGTTCCCACATGGCTACCCACTTCTAAATCTGAGATCCTCTCTCCATCCCCATTTGAGAGTACCAGATCTAAGATTGCTCCTTTTTGAGTGGGTTCCAACAATAGCTGTCTGAGGCATGCCCCCTGTAGGGCATCGAGAATGACCCTGCTCTTGGATGTGGCTGCAGCAAAGGTGCTCCAGTTAACATCTGGCATATTCAGATCACCCATCAACAATATCTCCTCTTTTTCTGCCATCCTAAGGATGCCTTCTATCATTTCCTTGTCCATTTCCTCCCACTGAGATGGGGTCTGTATACCCCAGTGTGGATTGTGGTGCCATTTTCTGTCTCCAGGGTGACCCACATTGCCTCCTCTCCTCCCTGTTTACCCTTTAGTTCCATTGCTGTGATCCCTTCACTTAAAGGGAAAATTCACTTCAGCCAACTCAGACAAACACTCTGGCCCAGATATTCAAAAGGGTTGCGCATGCGCAACTCCAAAAATGCGCCATTCTGCGATATTCAGAAGGGGCCAGTTGCGCCACCAAAACATGCTGAGCAACAGGCAATGGAAATGAAGGCATGCGCAACCGAGGGGCGGTCCATGCATAAAGTGCGCAATGCGATATTCGAACACTTGCGTAATGCTCAAGAGTGGCTCAGCCGGAAGTTGCGAGATGGAATTGAGCCAAAATAAAAGGCTCAAGGGAGGGCGTAAGAACCCTAGCAGGCCGCAAACTGGGGAGAGAGAGAGAGAGAGAGAGAGAGACAGGAGCTGGAAGGGCAGAGAGGGACAGTGGGTCCAGGAGGACAGAGAGGCCAGTGGGGTGCCCGTGCAGTGGAAGCAGCAGTGGGCAGCGGGGTAACACAGGAACAGCCGGGGGCAGAAGCCAGGAGATGGACAGTGCCAGCTTCCACATGGAACTGTAATGAGGGGTGAGACACCATGCTGCAGGGGACGTGGCGGCGGAGGGGAGCCGTCGGTATGCCCCGACAGGCGGTATCTGCCTGCATCAGCTTCGAGCTGTACACAGACATTGAGATTGTGGGCCGGTACCACCTGAACAGGGCAATACTGAGACGGCTCTGCGAGCTGTGCAGTGATGTGATGCAGGCACCCTCACGATGGAGTCACGCTCTGTCCGTGGGGACCAAGGTGACAGCCTGCATGTGCCTGCTCGCCATGGACAACTTCCAGAGGCCAACAGGGGACACCACAGGCATTACACAGTCAGCCACATCACGCATACTCACCCAGTTCCTCAGTGCACTGCTTCCTCATGCTGCGGAGTACATCCATTTCCCCAGCACCACGGCAGAGCGTACAACAAACATGCAGGAGTTCCACAGGGTAGCACGTATGCCTGGTGTGCTAGGGGCCATAGCCTGCACCCATGTGCTATTCTTCGATGCCACCTGGCCCAGACGGCCAGGCATATCGGAACCGAAAGGGCTTCAGTGTCAACTGCCAGGTGGTGTGTGATGCCACTGCGCGCATTATCAATGTCTGTGCACACACACCTGGCGGAGCACATGATGCCTTCATATGGCACCAGTCTGCACTGTGCCATCGATTCGAGAGTGGGGACATCCCCACGGGTCATCTAGTGGGTGAGTACACATGTATGGAATGAAAACTCTGGGCAAGGGTGGAATGACACAGGTGCCATGGTAGTGGCACAAGGATATGGGCAATATGGACCTGACATGACACTGATCTCCACTATCTCCACACAGGTGACTGCGGATACCTCCCATCCCTGGTTGCTCACGTGCACCGGCGCCCCATGACCCCAGCGCAGCTATGCTTCAATGAGGCACATGCCGCAACACGTAACATTATAGAGCGGGTGTTTGGGATGCTCAAGGCATGCTTCCGATGCCTGGACACCTCCGGCGGAGCCCTACAGTACAGCCACCAAAAGGCCTGTGGGATATTCCTGGCCTGTTGCATCCTGCACAACATGGCCAAAGACCATGGGATAGCCGTACAGGTCCAAGAGGCTGACAGCGATGGGGACGCCAGTGGCGCCGGTGATGTTAGTGATGAGCAGCCCCCTAGGACGGAGGGACCCCCACTGACCCGCAGGCCCAGCTGCACCGGGACACCATTGCAGAAGAGCACTCGCCTACACAGGTAAGTCAAGGGGACATGTGCAGGCAACACTGTCCATGCGCAAAACCACAGGCACATAGGGAACACACCGTGCATGAAGGTCAGGGAGTTGAAGGTTCCAGGCATACCGCCACACCATCAGAGAGAGAGGTGAGCACTCATATGGACACACACACACACCAGGCAGCATACATGGGCAGCACAAGCACTGTGGAAATGACATTGCCAACACACAGCACCACCAACCACCCCCACCACCTGGACTGTCCACGCATGACTGTGTCAGGACCTGGGCACCCTTGCACCTTGGTGTACAGTGCAATGCAGGCACCATCATGCACACGCACCTGTGAACAGCAGTTGGGAGAGTGTGCAGGTGGTCCGTGTGTCAGCTTGTGAACAGAGCACCCAGCAGTGCACTGCCCACCATGACACACATTGCACACAGGGCAGCACCAGACAGGGCCTGCACTGGGAGACAGCTCAGTCAGGTAGCACTGTCCCACGGCCACCACGGATGCGTGGGTGGCCCCGCCGTGGCCCAGCAGCACTGGCAGGCTGAGCAGGGGCCACATCGGGTGGCGCTGGTGCACCACCAGGGGTCCCACTGTGCGAACGCGACCTTGCCCGCACAGGGGTCTGCATCCTGCCAAACAAACTTGCACCAGGGGTGCTCGGGATGCCCACAGCAGAACCCG
Source organism: Neoceratodus forsteri (assembly GCA_016271365.2). Classification (NCBI taxonomy): domain Eukaryota; kingdom Metazoa; phylum Chordata; order Ceratodontiformes; family Ceratodontidae; genus Neoceratodus; species Neoceratodus forsteri. The sequence goes on along the minus strand of CM057453.1, from coordinate 454,406,173 downwards.
GCATCGACAGGCCTGGTGTCGCACGATGCCGGGAACGGGGAGTGGAGAGCGCACTGTGTGGGGTGTGTGGTACAGGGGCACCTGACAGTGTGGCCAACGCATCGCGACAGAGACCACTGCCTGGGTCAGCCTGTCAATGGCAGCGGTCACATCTGTCTGCACATAAGGGCCAGCTCGGCTCGGTCCTGAGCACCTCCCTGCTATCCGCTCACGGACACAGACAGTGCCTCCACGGACCTTACAACCTGCCCCTGCAGCTGTACCGAGTCCTGCAGCAGGCGGGTGTGCACGTCCAATGGGTACTGTGCCCCAATGGCATCGTGACCCCCAGGGTGTGGACGGTCCTGGTGCACAGCACCCCTTGAGGGTGGGCGCTGTTCGCCAGGACCAGGTATGGGCGGATCAAAGGGCGGTGGACATGTGCCACTGCTTGACACTGTACCCCCAGACCTGGTGTGTGACTGCTGCTGCCGCCTCCAACTGCTGAGCCCCCAGGTCCACCTGTTCCACCTCCGTGCTGACAACAGTGCCAGACACCTGCACAGCCACCGTGCTGCCCCACCAGTGCTGACAGCACAGCCTGGGACTGTGCCAGCATGCTGGTACACAGGTGTGAACCAGGAAGGCCCAGGGGCACGTGCTGGCCTGCCATGTGTCCGTCATGGGACACACACCTATCACTGCCCATTGCAGGCCTGCTATCATCAATGGTGCAGGTGCGTGCCACTGCCATAGGCACAGCATGCTGGCATACCTGCATGCCTGACTGCTGTGACACAGGCTGTGCACCCCCTGCACCCGTATCACTGACACCGGAGTTGTTGGCCCAGCGTGCATGCTGCTGCAGTGCCTGCAGGCTGGTGGCGGAGGTGGATGGTCCCTCCTCCACATCCAGCAGGTCTGCATCACTGTCTGGACCCACCACCACCACTGTCTCCTGAAGACGAACAGGATCTGTAACAGAAAGAGAGTACATGTGAGTGCATGTGAACAACAGCCCCCCCCAACAACACCACCATGTCACTGCGAGTGATGGGCTTCCACCTGTCTGGAATCCTCCACCTGGTACACCCAGAATGGCACGGCTGCATGGCTGCAACCAGTGTCTCCTCTGTAGGGGTCAGCTCCAACACCACTGGTGGGCCCCCACCAGTGCCAGCATCGCACACCCTGAAGGCTGCCACCTTCTCCTTCAGCCTCCTGCGGTCAGTCCCCATCTTCTGCTTGCATTCCTGCACGGAGCTGGTGGCTTCCATGCAGGTTGACTGCCCGAGCTACCCCTCCCATGCAGCTGCACGCCTGAGGGGTGCCCTCCGTCCACTCACTAGTGGCTCATCCTCCAGGTAGGCCTGGAAGAGGGCTCCTGCCTCTGCCACGTGAGTTCGGCCTCCTCCTACACCCGCGTCCCACCCTCAGCTTGGCTCTGGTCAGTCATGGTGATCTGTGTGGGTGAAGTGGACACCTGTTACTGTGCAGTCGACAGCATTTCATGAGAGTATAGCTGCTCGGCCGAAGAAGTTCTACATTTCTACTCCGCATGGCAGATACTGATCGAAAGGGTGCCTTTGTCCCTAAGTGCCCTTTTTCATGCTCAGCCCCTCAGCCTTTATCATCCTCCACCCATGAGCATTGTCCTGAGCATCACACAGCATGTAACTCCCTCTCACCTGCAGTAACCAAATCTGGCCAGCACAACCCACTGTCGCATTTTTATAGCGCAACACATGCAAATGAGGTGTGGCAAACTTAATGACATGCTAATCGTGCCACTGCACCTTTGAATAGCTGATCGCATGATTTGCATATGTCGGCTGAATATCGCGTATTTGGGCTTTGCGCAATACGGAAGGTCCGGCTGAGCCAATGGCGCAGGTTTGTGGCTGTGTGCCACACTGCATTGCGCATGCCCAGACAGCTTATGCATGCGTCTATCATGCTGCAGACCTGCTGAGCGATAGGTGATTCAGACCATGGCCACCATTGTGCCAGTGGCGCTACAGCACTGGGCACTATATGGCGCTGTGGCACTACCGCGCGATAGTCCACTGTGGCACTGGTGCTCAGCTTGGCAGTCGCGCAGGATGCCTATACGTCCCATGGCGCTGTGCGTAGGCTTGCATCATTGCCATGACCTGTGTATGCCCTCTGACCCTGGCGCTGTTGGTGCCATGTATACGTCATTGGCGCCTGTCTGGTGACAGCGCCATGTAAAGTGACGGCGCTGTTCGAACAGCAATTGGAGCCTGTGGTGGTCTATTGCAACAACTCCACGTGGGGTTACGGCGCAGCGGGGCACCATATTGCCTGCTGTAAAGTTGGTGCCATGGCTAGGAGGAGGGCGGTGTCCTGGAGCCAGCTTGAAGTGGCCAACCTGGTGGCCCTGGTGGAGCCCCACTGTGAGGCACTGTATGGTGAGGCCCCCCTCACCATGCCTAGGACCCACGTGTGGCAGCAAGTGGCCACTGACCTGGTGGAGGTCACTGGCCGGGGCCGGTCTGCTGAGCAGTGCCGGCACCGGTACAGTGACCTCCACCGGAGGGAGCTGGAACTCTTGACGTGGCTGCGTTCATGTGCCAGGCGGGGCGTGGTGCCTAGGCCAGGTGAGTGTACCATCTATGCACCTATATTCTCTGTAGAGGTGTGTGTGTGCTTGGGTGGCTATGCATAGGTGCCGGCTCAGGACACGGTGGGCTGTGTCAGTGTGTGCAGCTGTGCGATGGATGGTTATGGCTGTGTGGGCAGGCACTCTCACTGGGGCAGGGGGCACTCTGCTTTTGAGTCACACTGATGTTTGTCTCAACATATGTCTCCCACAGGCCGGATTGTGAGGACACAGGGCCAGGGTGACGTGGGCCATGCCAGGGCCCCGGTGCCGGGGGGTGTTGTGCCCCAACAGCAGCAGCAGCAGCAGCAGCAGCGTCAGACCCAGCTGCTGGAGGAGTGTGAGTATCATTACTTCATGGATGCTATTGCATGCTGGGGGGGCAAGACCACCAGCCATGTGGGACACAACCAAAGGGGAGGTCATAATTCCACTATACAAAACACTAGTGAGTCCCCACACTGGAGTACAGTGTACAGTTCCAGAGACCATACCTACGTATGGACATGGACTGGGTGGAGAGGGTTCAGAGGAGGGCGACACGGATGGTGCATGGATTGCATCACAAGTCCTATACAGACAGGTTGACGGAACTGAACATGTACTCCCTGGAGGAGGAGGTGTGGGGATATGATGAGGACATACAAGTATCTTACAGGGGAGACAAGGTGCAGGAAAACAGTATTTTAAGCATAAAGGATGTTCCAGGACTAGAGGCATGGGATGAAGTTGGAGGGGGACGATTTAGAGGAAACATGAGAAAGTATTTCTTCACAGAGCGGGTGGTGGACAAGTGGAACACCCTGCCAGAGGAAGTGGTGGGGCTGACTTGGTCACGGGATTTATGGAATGCATGGGTTAGCCATACAGGAATTCTGGAGGTCAGGGTAAGGGGCAACAGACTTATAGGACAACAGAGTGAACTTACAAGGTCAAATGGACAGACTGGGTGTCCCATAGGCCTTTATCTGCCGACACTGTCTATGTATCCATGTATGTAGGCATGGCACAGGTGACCTGCATCACAGTGCAGTATCACGGCCGTCTGTGTATCGTCACTGAGTGGTCAGAGCATGCACTGGGCACATAGCTGTGTAACTGGCATCGCACCACGTTGCCACATCACTTGCCAGCCTAGTTTGTACTGTGATTGACGTGGGCAGTGTGTGTGGCGGTGGTGCGCATAGCTGGTGCGCCTGTTTGTGATGGCTATGTGCATGTTCACTGTGGTGGGTGCATGCCATCACAGGTGCGGGACATTGGGCTATATGGCTTGCAGGTTGGGTGGTGTTCAGAGTTGTGGTCAGTCACAGCCATTGACTGTGTTCCCATTTCCCTGGGCCTCAAGGTTCTAAGGAGGATGCAGCGGGATGTCATTCGCCTCACAGAGTCAGCGTGGCAAGCCACAGGATCCTGCAAGCAATACAGAGGCATGGACGCCATTCAGGGGCAGACTGGAATGGGGCACCAGCAGGGGAGGGACCAGGAGGCTGGCTGGGCCAGCTCCATTACCCTTCCCACTTCTCCATCCCTACCACCCTGCCTTCCTCTCCAAGTTTTTAATCCTCCTCTTGAACACCCTTCCTTGTACCCGCCCCCTTTGTAAATAGTTTTAATTGTTCTTGTTGCACTATGTTTAATATACATTTCTATTTTGATATATGAATACTGTGTTGGTCTCTGATTTGCAGCTGGCTATGGGTGCTCAGTTGCAGGTGTGTACATGCCATCTGGGCTGGTATGGTCCTGGGTATGTGTGTGTGTGTGTGTGTGTGTGTGTGCATGTGTGTGCATGGGGAGGTATCTCCAGCATGGCAGTGACTTTCGGTTGGTCTTGCCATCTGCTGCCACCCACTGCTGGGTGCACAGGGTGTGTCTGGCTTGTAGGCTTCTGTGTTGCATGGGGCTGATGTGTGCTGGGGGGTCTGCATGGTTTCCTGCAGTGCCAGTCACTGCACATGGGTGGTGTCTTGAGGTCACAGTGCAGGGTGCGCCTGCATACGGGGCTGATGTGCACTGTGGTTGTCAACCCCTGTGTGGCACCTCCGCCTGCCAGTGGTTGTGCTGGGGTGTCAGGGCTCTTCTATGCTTTGTTGGCTTGTCCCCATGGGCACGTGGATCATCCGTCCCACCCCAGTGATGCTGTGCTTGGGTGTGCCGGTGTGGTGTGGGTTCTGCAGTGTGTTCCTGTGCCCATGTGTGGCATGGCTGGTGGTGGGCCCCAGCCTGCCTCCTGGATGTGCAGTTCCATTGCTCTGGGGGGGGCTGTGCTTGCGCAATGGCAGCTCTGGAATGCTCAGCTGAGCTTCCATGGTTGCGCCATAGCGCAACATTTTGGCTCAGCTTCTCCTTCCTGGTTGCACGATGGCGCAGTATGTGCGATATTCAGACGTTGGTTGCTTGTGCAATTTGCTCTGCTCCATGTTTGAATATTGCACCTGTTGCGCATTTGCGTAACTGGTTTACGCTTGCTCCTGCTGTTGCACCAGTTTTGAGCGCAGTTTGAATATCCAGGCCCCTATCTTTTTCTTTTTGATTGTTTTTACCCTAATTTGAAGATCCCAGTAGTAGAGTTCTAGTACTTTAGCCCAAGTAGGCATTGAAGTAGAGAAGTATAGCTGTAGCAGCACCTCCTTCCTTTTGCTGTTCTCTGCCTGTTCTCTGCTAGAAGCTATTTGTGGCAGTGTTTAAATCCTGAACACCTGTTTTCTTTTTGTGGTTAAGCCACTCCCCCTAATTTACACCTCCTTCTACACCTAGATAACTGCAGAGTTGATTCACTTCTGCCAACCCAGACAAACACCTAGATAACTACTCAGATAACAACTCACTATAGCCAACTCAGACAAACTCACTAACCGTTCTTTGTTTTTACTCTAAATTGAAGGTCCCAGTAGTAGAGTTCTAGTTCTTTAGTCCCAGTAGGGACTAAAGTAGAGAAGTATAGTTCTAGTAGCACCTCCTTCCTCTTGCAGTTCTCTGTGTGTTCTCTGCAAGAAGCTATCAAGGGCAGTTTTTAATTCCTAAACACCTGGCTTACTTCTGGTTAAGCCACTCCCCGTAATGTACAGCTCCTTCTACACCTAAATAACTGTACAGATAAGAATTCACTTCAGCCAACTCAGACAGACACACTAACGTTTTGTTTGTTTGTTTTTACACTAAATTGAAGGTCCCTGTAGTAGAGTTCTAGTTCTTTAGTCCCAGTAGAGGCAAAAATAGAGGCGTTTAGTTCTAGCAGCACCTCCTTCTTCCTACTGTTCTGTGCCTGTTCTCTGCCAAAAGCTATCTAGGATCATTTTTAAATTCTAAACACCTGGTGTCATTCTGGGTTAAGCCACCCCCCCTAATTTACAGCTCCTTCTACACCTAGATAACTGCAGAGATAATTCACTTCTGCCAACTCAGACAAACACCTAGATAACTGCTCAGATAACAATTTACTTCAGCCAACTCAAAGAAACACACTAACCTTTTTTGGTTTTGTTTGTTTTTACCCAAAATTGAAGGTCCCAGGAGTAGAGTTCTAGTTTTTTAGCTGCAGTAGAGACTAAAGTAGAGAAGTATGGTTCTAGCAAGACCTCCTTCCTCTTGCAGTTCTCTGCCTGTTCTCTGCCAGAAGCAGTCTAGGGCAGTTTTTAATCCAAAATACCTGGCTTACTTGTGGTTAAGCCACTCCCCCTAGTTTACAGCTCCTTCTAGACCTAGATAACTACACAGATATCAATTCACTTAAGCCAACTCAGACAAACACCCAGATAACTCTTCAGATAACAATTCACTTCAGTCAACTCAAAAAAAACACAGTAACTTTTTTTACCCTATATTGAAGGTCCCAGTAGAATTCTAGTTCTTTAGCCCCAGTAGAGACAAAAGCAGAGAAGTATTGTTCTAGTAGGACCACCTTCCTCAAGCTGTTCTCTATCAGAAGTTATCTAGGGCAGTTTTTAAATCCTAAACAACAGTCTTCCTTCAGGTTAAGCAACCCCCCCTAATTTACAGCTCCTTCTACACCTAGATAAGTGCACAGATAGTTCACCTCAGCCAACTCAAACAAACACCTACATAACTGCTCAGATAACAATTTACTTCAGCCAACTCAGACAAACATATTTTTTTCTTGATTGTTTGTTTTTACTCTAAATTGAAGGTCCCAGTAGTGGAGTTCTAGTTCTTTAGTCCCAGTAGACACTAAACTAGAGAAGTATAAATGTAGCAGCACCTCCATCCTCTTGCTGTTCTCTGCCTGTTTTCTGAAAGAAGCTATCTAGACCAGTTTTTTAAATGCTAAACACCTGGCATTGTTCTTGTAAAGCCATTCCTCCAGATTTACAACTCCTTTTACACCTGGATAACTGCACAGATAACAATTCACTACAGTCAACTCAGACAAACTTACTAACCTTTTTTGTTTTTACCCTAAATTGAAGGTTCCAGTAGGAGAGTTCTAGTTCTTTAGTCCCAGTAGAGACCAAAGTAGAGAAGTATAATTCTAGCAGAACCTCCTTCCTCTTGCTGTTGCCAGTCTGTTGTCTGCCTGAAGCTATCTAGGGCAGTTTTTAAATCCTAAACACCTGGCTTCCTTCTGGTTAAGCCACTCCTCCTAGTTTATAGCTTCTTCCACACCTAGATAACTGTACAGATAAGAATTCACTTCAGCCAAATCAGACAAACACCTAGATAACTGCTCAGATAATAATTCACTTCAGGCAACTCAGACAAACACAGTAATGTTTTATTTGTTTGTTTGTTTTTACCCTAAATTGAAGGTTGTGTAGTTCAAGTTGTTTAGTCCCAATAGCAACTAAAGTAGAGAAGTATAATTCTAGCAGCACCTCTTTCCTCTAGCTCTTCTCTGCCTGATCTCTGCCAGAAGGTATTATGGCAGTTTTTAAATCATAGACACCTGGCTTCCTTCTGGTTAAGCCACTGCCCCTAATTTACAGCTCCTTCCACACCTGGATATCTGCACAGATAACAATTCACTTCAGCCAACGCAAACACCTAGATAACTGCTCAGATAACTATACACTTTAGCCAACTCAGACAAACACATTAATGTTTTGTTTGTTTGTTGTTACCCTGAATTAAAGGTCCCAGTAGTAGAGTTCTACTTCTTTAATCCCGGTAGAGACTAAAGAAGAGAAGAGAAGTATAGATCTAGCAGCACCTTTTTCCTCTTGCTGTTCTCTGCCAGAAGCTATCAAGGGCAGTTTTTAAATCCCCTAAACACCTGGTTTCCTTCTGGTTAAGTCACTCTCCCTAATATACAGCTCCTTCTACACCTTGTTGATTGCACAGATAATTCACTTCAGCCATCTCAGACAAACACCTAGATAACTATTCAGATAACAATTAACTTCAGCTAACTCAGACAAACACACTAACCTTTTTTTGTTTCTACCCTATATTGAAGGTTCTAGTAGTAGAGTTCTAGTTCTTTAATTCTAGTAGAGACTGAAGTAGAGAAGTATAGTACTAGCAACATCTCCTTCCTCTTGCTGTCCTCTTCCTGTTCTCTGGCAGAAGCTATCTAGGGTGGTTTTAAATCCTAAACTCCTGGCTTCCTTCATTTTAAGCCATTCTCCTAATTTACAGCTCCTTAAACACTTAGATAACTGCACAGATAATAATGTACTTCAGCCAACTCAGAAAACACCTAGATAACTGATCAGATAACAATTCACTTCAGCCAACTCAGACAAACTCACTAACTTTTTTTATTTTTACCCTGAATTGAAGGTCCCACTAGTAGAGTTCTAGTTCTTTAGTCCCAGTAAAGACCAAAATAGAGAAATATAGCTCTAGCAGCATCTCCTTCCTCTTGCTGTTCTCTGTCTGATGTCTGCCAGAAGCTATCCAGGTAGTTTTAAATCCTAAACACCAGACTTCCTTCTGGTTAAGCCATTCATTCTAATTTACAGCTCCTTCTACACCTTGATAACTGCAAAGATGACAATTTACTTTAGTCAACTCAGAAAAACACCTAGATAACTGCACAGATAACAATTCACTTCAGCCAACTCAGGCAGACACCTATATAACTGCTCAGATAAAAATTTACTTCAGCCAACTCAGACAAACATATTATTTTTTTTTGAGTGTTTGTTTTTACCCTAAATTGAAGGTCCCAGTATTGGAGTTCCAGTTCTTTAGTCCCAGTAGACACTAAAGTAGAGAAGTAGAGATCTGGCAGCATTTCCATCCTCTTGCTGTTATCTGCCTGTTTTCTGCCAGAAGATATATAGACCAGTTTTTAAATGCTAAACACCTGGGCCCAGATATTCAAACTGCACCCAAAAAGTGTGCAATAGCAGGAGCAAGTGCAAGTCTATTGCACCCATGCGCAAGAGATGCGATATCCAAAAAAGGAGCAGGCCAAATTGAGCCTATAGCCAACGACTGAATATTGCACCACCTGTGCCATTGTGCAACTAGGGAGGGGAAGTGGAGCAGATCTGATGCACCATAGCGCAACAAGGGATGTTCAGCTGAGCAGTCCAGAGGTGCCATAGCGAGAGCAGGGACCCCCAGCTGCAGAGCAATGTAACTGCACAATCAGGAGGTAGGGGCCCACCACCCATGCCACAGATGGGCACAGGAACACACAGCAGAACAGACATTGTCCCCCCACACCCCAAGCACATCACAACCAGGGGAGGGCTGGAATAACCACTGGTCTGTGGAGACAAGCAACCAACCCACAGCCTGGCCATGGTGCCCCATCACACCTACCTGCAAGCTGTGACTGGCACACAAGGAGGGCAGACCACCCTATGCCATGCCATCCTCCCAGTGAACAGCACACCTTGCACCGTGGCCCCCAAACACCCCCACATGAGCAGTGACCACCACAGCAGGAAACCCCATGCATGCCACCACCACCACAGTGTCAATGCAACCCTGTGCACCACAGAACCATGCAAGCCAGCCCCATCACGAGCACCCATCAGCAGGTTGCAGCACACGGCAATGCAACAATGGCAGACACAGTGCCACCACGCACAGTCCCCCGAGGTACTGCTGAGAGACCGACCATGCGTTGTCACAAGAGTTACCCCATATGGGACAGTCATGTCCTTGACACCACCACCAGTGGTGCAGCGCTCTGACAGTATTTCAGTGACACACTCCTCGGCCCACCACTGGCCAGCACAGCCAGTGCAGACACTCACAGTGGCACATGGAAGCATGCACCACACCAGATGCCACACAGGGTCTGGACAGACACCCACCCACACCCAAGGGCACAACAACACAGGGACGCAGTGGTGGGGCAACCAAGCCCCCATTGTGCACCCATGTAAGCTGTGTACACACAACCCACAGTCCACCATGGCACTGGAGTGCCAACCACCCTGTGCAGGCATCATGGACCAATACACCACCAGTAGTCACCCAGAGCACAAGCCACAGACAGTGGGGCACATCCCCTGCAACACACACAAGCCACAGCATGGAGGTGGGACAATGACCATGTCACCCACAGTGCCACCTGAGCCAGGCATGCACCACACCAGTGACATGGGCAACCCAGCAAAGCAACGGGTACAGTGTCCACCCTGCAGGGAATGCCACCACTGACATGCCAGTGGACCATGCAGGTCACAGACAGGCATATGTGTCGGCTGCACAGGCCATGGACGGGCCGATGGGTGCACCATGGACCCAGAGCATGTGCCATGGCTCACTGCACACAGTCATCCAGTGCACAGGGAACAACACACACAACACAGACACTGACTGATATCTACCCCGCACCATAGACACCTCCACATGGACACACACACATACCCATGACTGCACCACCCCTGATGCCATGCACACCACTGCAGCTGAGCACCTATAGCCCGCTGCAAATCAGAGACCACCACGGTATTCATATAAAAGTCAAATGTATTGTAAAATAGAAAACTCAGCTATGTACATGAATAAAACTATTTACAGGTTTGTGGTGGGGACACAAAAAGGTGGAGGTGGGCAGGGGAAGGGGTGGACAAATGGGATGGAATAGGAGGGTGTGGAGGTGGGTCCAGAGGGTAGGGAAGTCAGGGCGAATAATAGGCTGTGCCATTCCTGGCTCTGGCTCCTCTGGCTCTGTGTCACCGCAGAACCCCCAACTCATCCAGCCTCCACAGTATTGCCACCATCTCGTGGGCCAGATTCAGGAGCTCCCGCATGGTGTCCCTGATCTCCCTCAGATGTCTCGCACCTAGGACAAGGGAGCACAGTCAACAGGTGTGAATGCACAACCCCATAGAGCCCGCCCACTGTGCATGGCATACGGCCATGGGACATACTACTGTGATGGTGTGTGACCACCCGCAGTGATCACGTTCACAGGACCTGCCCACCCAGGCGCATACAGCCATGCGGAACACTGCACACACCCACCGGCCAAGTCATGCACAGCACCACCGTGGCCGTCTAGTGACATGGCTATGTGGTGCAAAGGCAGTGGCACAGCCATGCACCTGGTGCATGCATGGACCACCAGTGATGCACACCCAGACATGCATTGCCACTGGACAGTGTTGACTGTAACAAGTGGCGTGCATGGCAGTGATGTCAATGAATGGTGGCCATGCCCCGCTGCCCACCTTGTCACACAGCATGCCATACTAATCATGGATGTCTGGCACTCACCCACATCGGGCCAGTCAGGTGGGCGTTGCTGGTCCTCGGCCCGCCTGGCTGCGGTTTCCACTTCCCTCCGCTGCTCTGCCCGCACTCTGTGTAGTTCTTCCAGGCCTGTGGGGACAAAAGGAGAGAAGGACATCAGTGCATTCCTAAAGCAAAGTCCCCTGCCCCAAGGAGTGTGCCTCCCACCAGCCAGTCCCACCCACCCCACACCTCTGAACACCGCCACGGCCAACCCCATACGGTCCCTCCCTATGTGCTGAACATACAACACTGTGACTCATATGGATGATAAAAGTGTGTTGACGGAACCCCTACCTGGATGTGGCACCATGCCCCTCCTGGCACGTGACCTCAGTCGGGCCAGTAGCTCTGACTCCCTGCTGCGCAGGTCACCATAGTGGTGCCTGCACTGCTCAGCTGAACTCCCCCTGCCTGTTGCTTCATCCAGGGCAGTGGCCATTTCCTGCCACACCTGGGTCCTTGCCCTATCCAGGGGGCCTCCCCAAAGAGAGGCCCATGGTGTGGCTCGACTATGGCCACCAGATTTGCCAGCTCAATGGCCGTTCAAGGAGCAGCTCTTCTATGCGCCATTGCAATAGCTATAGTAGGCAATATGGTGCTCTGCAGCATGGTTCCCCATGTGCAGATGCTGTGCGTACAGCGCTGCTATTCCCTATTGCGCTGTTACTGAACAGTGCGAGTAGAGGTGCACTCTATTCCTGACGATGGCGCCAATGGGGGCAAAGGTTGGGCACAGGGTCAAGGGTCTCTGGCACAAGGCCACGCACAGCGCCATCAGATGACAATGCGTGTAGCGTGATTGGCTGCCTGTGTGCCAGCACCACAGTGGACTATCGGGCAGTTGGGCCATTGCCCCTATGAAGGCCCACTGCCACAGCACCATGTAGTGACCATCGCTATAGCACCACTGGCACAATGGTGGCTGTGTCTTGCATTGCCTGCAGTGCACAGCACGTCATCAGCATGGCAGACGCCTGCGTCAGCAACCCAGGCATGCGCAGTGAGGTGTACTACGCATGCCACAGAACTGTGCCATTGGCTCAGCACGTTTAACACAATTGCGCAAAGCGCAACTGCGCGATATTCAGCCGTCATATGCAAATCATCCGATCAGCCATTCAATGGCACAGCACTGCAATTTGCATCTAATTAAAGTTGCTCCTCACCTCATTTGCATGGATTGCGCTACATAAAGTGTGATAATGTGCTGCAGTGGCCATAGTCGGTTACTGCAGTTTATTGGTGAGTAGCATGCTGTTTGGGAGTGTGGACTGTGGATTCAGGGACATGCATGAGACTGCACAGTCACAGGTAACAACTGCCGATCTTACAGGCTACATAATGACCAAGCATGTTGTTGCAAAAGGAGGAAAACAGTGGTGGGAGGAGGAGGAGGCAATTTTACAAAGGCTGAAACCGAAGCCTTTTAGAGGCCTACCTGGATCAGGAGCCACTGCTCAGTGGACGGCAGGAACCCCCAGGCCCGTGCTGCTGCATGGCAGGAGGTGGCACGTGCCGTGAACCTGCATGGCAGCCACCAGCACTCCATGCAGGAGTGTAAGAAGAAGATGGGCATGGACAGGAGGAGGGTTAAGGAGAAGGTGGCTTCCATCAGGGCGGCACGTGCTGCAACAGGTGGGGGACAGTCGGAGGTGGTGCAGCTCACCACAGCAGAGGACAGGCTTGCTGGAAACATGCTGCAAAGTGCCATAGAGGGTGTTCTTGGCGGTGGCATCCAGACGAGTGGTGGCCCATCTCTGCATGGTAAGTCATGGTTTGTCTAGGGGGGCAGGGTAGGTCACACGCAGTAATGCAACTTTGCTTTCCCTTACAGATCCTGAGCATCTGCATGGGTCAGTGGTGGTGGGCCTGTCCACTGCAGACAGTTGGCTGGAGTCAGAGGTGGGACCATTCACCTCCACAGGTATTTGTGGATCTGTACGACAGTGGGGACGCCTGGCTGTCCATACTGATATCGTTGAGACAGCTGTGGAGGAAGCCCTGCCTCTGTCCCAGCATGCTGGCATCCACGGATGCCAGCACACTGTGGTTGTGGCTGGGGCAGAGTCCGGCACCAGTGATGATGACATGACCGTCATGGGCAGTGACACGTCTGTGTCACAGGATTGACACACAGCAGGGCAATTTGTGCCCATGGCTGTGGGTGGTGCCACCTTGGGGGCCTGCATGTCAGCACAGTCCCAGGCTGTGCCTGTCAGCACCAGTGGGGAAGCACTGATGTCTGTTCAGGACAGTGGGACTGTTGCAGCCACTGTGGTGGCACCACTGAGCCCTGGGGTGTGGCAGCCAGAGGAGCAGCATCAGCAGTCACCCACTGGGCTTGGGGGTACAGGGTTCAGCGGCAGCATCTGTGCACCACCTGTGGACATGCTCAGACCTGGTCCTGGTGTGCAGCACCCACCCTCAAGGGGTGCTGAGCATCAGTCCCTTGCACACCCTGAGGGACAGGATGCCGTGGAGGCTGATGACCTCTTGGACGAGCACACCCGCCTACTATGAGCATCAGTTCAGCAGCAGATGTGGCTTGTGATGTCCATGGAAGCACTGTGTGTGGCTCTGGGTGGGAAGAGGAGCGTCACAGCAGGGACGTTGAACAGATCCTGGCACGGATGGACCATTTGCGGGAGAATGTGACCGCTGCCATTGACAGGCATGCACAGGCGCTCACTGCTGTCATGGCCACAATGGGCACGCAGTCAGGTGCCCATGTGTCGCGGACACCATGGTGCACTATCCACCCCCATTCCCCGCATCGCGGCGACTCCCATCCTGTCGACACCGGGTTCAGCTGTGGGCATCCCAAGCACCCTGGTGCAGGCATGTTAGGTATGCTGCAGACCCCTGCACCGGGCATGGTCGTGTTCACACAGTGGAACCCCTGGGGGACCATCGGTGCCACCCCATGAGGTCAGTGGTCAGCCTGCCAGTGCTGGAGGGTCTCAGCGGGGCTGCCCACGCATCCGTGGTGGCCGTGGCACTGTGTCGCGGGACTGACCTGTCTCCCAGCATGGCTACTGTCTGGTGCTGCCCTGTGTGCATTGTGTGTGTCAGTGGGCAGTGCACAGGTGGGTATCCGCCCTGCATTCGGACACACAGTCCACCTGCACACCCTCCCGCTGCTGTCCGCAGTCTGCGTGTGCATGATGATGCTCTGCATTGCGCTGTACACCAATGTGCAATGGTGCTCAGTATTCGGACACACGCACATGGACAGGCAGGGCGTGGTGGCCTGTGGACATGTGTGTTGCTAGGGTGTGCGTTTGGGTCAGTGTGCCTTCTGCCCTCTGTGCAAGTTTGTTGCATTGTGTGAGTGTGTGTGTGTGTGTGTGTGTGTGTCCTTCAGCGTGGCATGTTAATCCTCACCCATCCTGGCTGTGTGTGTGCCTCTGTGCCCTGCCACTTCCTTGATGGCATGCACCCCCAGTGTGGGTCCCTGTGTGTTTGTGGGTTGTTGCTTGGCCACTGGTGGTTGTGCATGGCCCCATGACTTATCTGGGTTGGCTGAAGTGCTCCTCCGTGCTGGTGTCCCGGTGCAGCTGTGCCAGCCGGAGCAGTCGGGGGTCCTGTCAGCAATGGGGGGGGCTGCTCATCACCATCATCACCGGCGTCCCCATCGCTGTCCCCCTCTTCGACCTGTACAGCTATCCCACATTCGTTGCCCATGCTGTGCAGGATGCAACAGGCCAGGAATATCCCACAGGCCTTTGAGGGGCTGTACTGTAGGGCACCACCAGAGGTGTCCAGGCAATGGAAATGTGCCTTCAGCATCCCGAACACCCACTCGATGACATTCTGTGTGGTGGCATGTGCCTCACTGTAGCATTGCTGCGATGGGGTTGTGGGCCACCGGTAGGGTGTGAGCAGCCAGGGACAGAGTGGGTATCCACTGTCACCTGTGTGTAGAGGGTGGAGGTTAGTTTGGTGATCAGCATCCCCTGCCCAGGCCATGTAGGCCACTACCCATGCCACCTCTGCCATGCCCCCAGGCCCTATATTTTTCCATGTGGTTTGCATACTCACCCACTAGGTGGTCAGTGGGGTTGTCCCCACACTTGAATCTGTGGCACAGTGCTGACTGGTGCCAGATGAAAGAATCATGTGTTCCCCCAGAGTGCGTGGCACAGACATTGATGATGCGCCCCATGGCATCGCACACCACCTGGCAGTTGATGCTGGCATAGCCCTTTCAATTGATGTATGCGGTCCCCTCGGGGCCAGGTGGTGTGTGTATAGCCACATAGGTGCAGTCTATTGCCCCTAGCACACCAGGCATATGTGCTACCCTGTGGAACTCCTGTATGTTTGCTATGTGCTCTGCCGCTGTGATGGGGAAATGGATGTACTCCTCAGCATGTGGCAGCAGTTCGCTGAGGAACTGGGTGAGGTGGCATGATGTGGCCAACTGGGTTATGCCTGTGGTGTCCCCAGTTGGTCTCTGGAAGGTACCCGTGGCAAGCAAGCACATGCAGGCTGTTACCTTGGTCTCCACTGACAGGGCATGGCTCCGTCATGTGGGTGCCTGCATCACATCACTGCACAGCTCATAGAGCCACCTCAAATTGCCCTGTTCAGGTGGTACCAGCCCACAATCTCAGTATCTGTGTACAGCTCATAGCTGGTGCAGGCTCGGTACTACCTGTTGGGGGCATACTGCCAACGGGCCCTTCCATGGCCACGCCCCCCTGCCGCCTGCCTTCTCACTCCCCTCATTACGGACTCCATGTGGAAGGTGGCACTGACCACGTCCCTGGCTTGTGTTCATCCCCCCCAGCAGCTGTTACTGTATTCCCCCTGCTGTCCTGGCTGCTACCTCCCCTGCACCGGGTACACCTGCCTGTGCTGGCCTCTGTGCTGTGTGGCTCCCCACACCTTCCCTGTGCCTGGCTGTTAAATGTGGCCTTTCCCTGGCCTGCCCTGTTCCTGCCACTTGCCCTGTCTGTGTGCCTCTGCCTCTGCCTCATGTGGCTTCCCTGTAGCATTCTTGCACCTCTTCCTTGCTCCTTTTTATTTTGGCTCATTTCCGCTATGGCGCAATCTCCGCTTGTTTCCACTGTTGGCGCATTGCGCAAGTCTTTGAATATCACACTGCGCCATTTATGCATGGTTCCTCCCCCTTCAGTTGCGTATGCCTTCATTATCATTGCGCTGTTGCTCAGCATGGTTTCGGGGGCGTAACTGCCTCCTGCTGAATATCGCAGAATGGCACAAATTCAGACTTGCGCAAGCGCAACCTATTGCGCATGGCTGAACTCTTTTGAATATCTGGGCCCTGGTGTTTTCTGGTTAAGCCACTCCCCCTAATTTATAGCTCCTTGTACACCTAGATAGCTGCATAGATAACAATTCACTGCAGCCAACTCAGACAAACTCACTAACTTTTTTGGTTTTACCCTGAATCCCAGGAGTAGAGTTCTAGTTCTGTAGTCCTAGTAGACACTGAAGTAGAGAAGTACTGCTGTAGCATCACCTCCTTCCTTTTGCAGTTCTCTGCTAGAAGTTATCTATATCAGTTTCTAAATCCTGAACACTTGTTTTTTTTATTTCTGATTAAGCTGCACTCCTTAATTTACAGCTCCTTTTACACCGAGATAACTGCAGAGATAATAATTCACTTCTGCCAACTCAAACAGCTATATAACTGCTCAGATAACAATTCACTTCAGCCAACTCAGACAAACACACTAACTTTTGGTTTGTTTGTTTGTTTTTTAATCTAAATTGAAGGTCCCAGAAGTAGAGTTTTAGTTTTTAGTCCTAGTAGAGACTAAAGTGGGAAGTATAGTTCTAGCAGCACCTCCTTCCACTTGCTGTTCTCTGCCTGTTCTCTCCCAGAAGCTATCTAGGGCAGCTTTTAAATCCTAAAAACATGGCTTCCTTCTGGTTACACCACCCCTGAATTCACGGCCCTTCTACACCTAGATAACTGTACAGATAACAATTTACTTCAGCCAACTGAGACAAACACTTACATAACTGCTTAGATAACAATTCACTTCTGCCAACTCAGACAAACACACTAACTTTTTGTGTCTTTTTACACTAAACTGAAGGTCCCAGTAGTAGAGTTCTAGTTCTTTAGTTCAAGTAGAGACTAAAATAGAGAAGTATCCTTTAGCAACACCTCCTTTCTCTTGCTGTTCTCTGCCTGTTCCCTGCCAAATGCTATCTAGGATACTTTTTAAATTCTAAACACCTGGCTTTGGTCTATTTAAGCCACTCCCCTAATTTACAGCTGCTGCTACACTAAATAACTGCATAAATATCAATTCAGTTTGGCTAAGTCAGACAAACACCTAGATAACTGCTGAGGTAACAATTCACTTCAGCCAACACAGACAAACACACTGCCTGTTTCTTTTTGTTTGTTTTTACCCTAATTTGAAGATTCCAGTAGTAGAGTTCTAGGTCTTTAGTCCCAGTAGAGACTGAAGTAGAGAAGTAGAGCTGTAGTAGCACCTCCTTCCTTTTGCTGTTCTCTGCCTGTTCTCTGCTAGAAGCTATCTAGGGCAGTTTTTAAATCCTGAACACCTGGCTTTTTTGTAGTTAAACCACTCCCTCAAATTTACAGCTCCTTCTACACCCAGATGACTGCAGGGATAACAATTCACTTCTGCCAACTCAGACAAGCACCTAGATAACAGTTCAGATAACAATTCACTTCATCCAACTCAGAAAAAAATGCACTAACTTGTTTTTGTTTGTGTTTTTACCCTGCAGTGAGGATCCCAGTAGTAGAGTTCTAGTTCTTTAGTCCCAGTAGAGACTAAAGTAGAGAAGTATAGTTCTAGCAACACCTCATTTCTATTTCTATTATCTGCCTGTTCTCTGTCAGAATCTATCTAGGGTAGTTTTTAAATCCTAAACACCTGGCTTCATTCTGGTTTAGCCACCCCTTCCGATTTATGGCTCAATCTACCCAAGATAACTGCACAGATAACAATTTACTTCTGCATACTCAAACTCCCAAATAACTACTTAGATAACAATTCACTTCAGCCAACTCAGACAAACACACTAATCTTTTTTGTTTATTTTTCTTTACCCAATATGGAAGGCCCCAGTAGTAGAGTTCAAGTTCCTTAGTCCCAGTTGAGACTAAAGTAGAGAAATATAGTTCTAGCAGCACCTCCTTCCTCTTGCTGTTCTCTTTCTGCTCATTTCTGGTTAGCCACTCCCTCTAATCTTCAGCTACTTCTACATCTTGATGGCAGCAGAGACAACAATTCACTTACCCCAACTCAATCACCTAGATAACTGCACAGATAACAATTCACTTCTGCCAGTTCAGAGAAACACAATAACTTTTTGTTTTGTTTTACCTTAAATTGAAGGTCCCAGAAATAGAGTTCTTGTTCTTTAGTTGCAGTAGAGACTAAGGTGAGAAGTATAGTTCTAGCAGCACCTCAGTCCTCTTGCTGCTCTCTGCCTGTTCTCTGCCAGAAGCTATCCTGGGCAGTTTTAAATCCTAAACACCTGGTTTCCTTCTGGTTAGCCTCTCTTCCTAATTTACAGCTTCTTCCACACCTAGATAACTGTACAGATAACAATTCACTTCAGCCAACTCAAACACCTAGATAATTGCTCAGATAAGAATTCACTTCAGCCAGCTCAGAGAAACACACTAACTTTTTTGTGTGTTTGTTTTTACCATAAATTGAAGGTCCCCATAGTAGAGTTCTAGTTCTTTGGTCCCAGTAGACAATAAAATAGAGAAGTATAGTTCTAGCAGGACCTCCTTCCTCTTGCTGTTCTCTGCCTGTTCTCTGCCAGAAGCAATTGAGGGCAGTTTTTAAATCCTAAACACCTCACTTCCTTCTGGTTAAGCCACCCTCTGAATTCATGGCTCTTTCTACACCTAGATAACTGCACAGAAAGCAATTTACTTCAGCCAACTCAGACAAACACACTAATCTTTCTTGTTTGCTTGTTTTTACCCTTTATTGAAGGTACCAGTAGAAGAGTTCTAGTTCTTTAGTCCTAGTAGAGACTGAAGTAGAGAAGTATAGTTCTAACAGCAGCTCTTTTCTCTTGTTCTTCTCTGCTGGTGCTCTGCCAGAAGCTACATAGGGTAGTTTTTAAATCCTAAACACCTGACTTCCTTCTGGTTAAGCCACTTCCCCTAATTTACAGCTCCTTCTACACCTAGATAACTGCACATTTAACAATTCACTTTAGCCAACTCAGACAAACTCACTAACTGTTTTTTGTTTGTTTTTACCCTAAATTGAAGGTACCAGTAGAAGAGTTCTAGTTCTTTAGTCCCAGTAGAGACTAGAGTATACAGGTGTAGTTCTAGCAGCACCTCCTTTCTCTTGCTGTTCTCTGTGTGTTCACTGAAAGAAGCTATCTAGGATAGGTTTTAAATCCTAAACACCTCTTACTTCTGGTTAAGGCACTACATGTAATTTACAGCTCCTTCTACACATAAATAACTGGACAGATAACAATTCACTTCGGTCAACTCAGACAATCACACTAACTCTTTGTTTATTTGTTTTTAAACTAAATTGAAGGTACCAGTAGTAGAGTGCTAGTTATTTAGTTCCAGTAGAGACTAAAATAGAGAAGTATAGTTCTAGCAGCACCTCCTTCTTGATGATCTCTGCCTGTTCTCTGCCAAAAGCTAACTAGGAGAGTTTTTAAATTCTAAATAACTGGCTTCATTCTGGTAGAGGTGCTAATCCTAATTTACAGCTCCTTCTATACCTAAATAACTGCATAGATATCAGTTCAGTTCTGCTAACTCAGACAAACACCTAGACAACTGCTGAGGTAACAAATCCCTTCTTCCAACTCAGACAAACACACTATATTTTACTTTTTGTTTTTATCCTAATTTGAAGATCCCAGTTGTACAGTTCTAGTTCTTTAGTCCCAGTAGAGACTGAAGTAGAGAAGTATAGCTATAGCAGCACCTCCTTCCTTTTTCTGTTCCCTGCCTGTTCTCTGCTGAAAGCTATCTAGGGCAGTTTTTAAACCCTGAACGCCTGGCTTTTTTTGTGGTTAGGCCACTCCCCTTAGTTTACAGCTCCTTCTACACCTAGATAACTGCAGAGAAAACAATGCACTTCTGCCAACTCAGACAAACACCTAGATAACTGCTCAGATAACAATTTACTTCAGCCAACTCAGAAAAGCAAACTAACTTTTCTGTTTGTGTTTCTACCCTACAGTGAATATTCCAGTAGTAGAGTTCTAGTTCTTTAGTTCTAGTAGAGACTAAAGTAGAGAAGTATAATTCTAGTAGCACCTCCTTTCTCTTGCTGTTCTCTGCATGTTCTCTGCCAGAAGCGATCTAGGGTAGTTTTTAAATCCTAAACACCTGGCTTCCTTCTGATTAAGCCACCTCCTGAATTTACATCTCCATCTACACCTAGATAACTGCAGAGATAACAATTCTCTTCAGCCATCTCAAACACCTATGTTACAAGAGGACCCTGCACCCTTATTGGTACCCTCAGAGGTACACTGTAGACAGCTAGTGTTTAGGCACATGTTATACTAACATATAGGGCTAAGGACATCTACCATATAAGAGTAGATGTCAGGATATGTACGCATATTATTGTAATACTCTTTGCTTGCTAATACATATATTTTCTTCTATGTATTTTCTGTGTATTTCTTACTTATAAGATGTTAGGACACTTGTGTCTTTGGAATAATTATGATATATAAGTTGGCATTGCTACCTTTTGATGATTTATACTACTACACTGAGTTATGTAAGACTCTGTATAAGAACTCTTTTGTTTCACAAACTGATGACTACTACAAAATTGTATAATGTTATCTTGGACCTTGGAGCCTCCTCTAATTTAGCCAATAGGGCTCATCTCTGTAACTAGAAATGTTTCTATCTTACAGTAACCATAGTAATTATTATAGGTATATAATGTGATACACTAAGTCTTGTACCTTGGAGATCCCAAGAGACACAAAGAAACCTCAAGTATAGGGAATGCATAGCCCTGGCTCCCAGTTCCTATTGGTAAGAACTGCTTAGGGCAACTGTGATTTTATCATTTTTGGTAGTAATAAATGAGTTTATTACTCTAATGCAACATGTCTGTGATTACTTGCATTCCCAATATTGCCAAGAACCTGAAAGTGAGGTTTAGACCTCCTGACAATTGACGACCGCATGCAGGCAATATTTGGTGTTTGTAAGCCTTCACTAGTTGCTACAACTTTCCCTTCCCAACGGGGACAGTAGGTTTGCATTTCTGTATCAGATCTCCCATTTTAAAACCAGTTTGCAGTCACTTACAAAGTCTGGCAGCTTTTCTCGGGTGTGGTCGATGCTGACTCGACCCACTCCATAGCAGCTTTGAATTGTAAGCCTTCAAATTCTACAGTAGCCCGACTGTGTATAACATACTCCTGCTGTGGATCGATACATAGCATGGCACCTTTTTCACAGTTTGATTTTTTGTTCCCTCCCACACAATGGCCACTGTATCAAATATCAGCGCAGAACTGAGACTCAATATCTCGAACTTCCTTGCCTCCCATGGAGGATGGGCTGACTTCGCGCAGGACGCAAGTCAATCCAACAACCCTATACTGCAGATTTTGGCCTAGTACACAGAGATGAGACAATCTACCAATAAGCGTCAGGCTAAAGGGCTGATGGTCGTGACTTTCTACGCTGCTCTGGAAGCCTCCAAAGTGAGGTTTCAAACCCTTGATCTGCAAATTTCATCTCTTAAGCAAGAGATGTGCATGCAGGAAATGGAATGTATTAGACTGCAGCAGAATTTGGAGTCTGAACTTCAAACTCTGCGAAATGAAAAGGATTCACTTTTGCATCATTCAGCTCAAGCTGGAGAACAGGAATTTTGTATGTTGAAGCAGGAGTGTGAAAGTTTGAGACAGGATAAGGGACAGGCATTGCATATGAATGACTTGTTAAGTACTTTGAATGCACAGTTGAGTGAGGAGATGGGAGAGCTACAGGACGAGATAAATCAGGTACGTAATGACTTAGAAGTGGCTACTAGGGACAATCGTGAATTGAGCGCTGCATATAGAGTGTTGCAAAAGCAAATGCAGGATGAGATTGATATGGATGTTGCAACTGTGAGTCATGCTAAATGTAAAAGTAAGATGGTGAAACTGCGTCATCAGCGGGAGGTTCTGGCTGGACATGTTAAGGCACTGGGAGGTGTAGCCCCTGCCTTACACATGTCATCTGAAGGGGAGGTATCAGGTGACGACATCTCTCAGTACAATGCCCAGTCACACCCCTACTATGGCCCAGAAACCCCACCCAGCCATTCCCAACATGGTAGGTCCCCACTCCACCCACACTATGTCATACATCGCCGACGTCGTGACGTCCATCATGGGAGATGCCAACATGGCAGCCCCCATGTTAGGGGGGGCACAGGCCCAGGCCTGATCCCGACAGCACCACTGATAGCTGTTGTTAATGTGGAAGACAGGCAGGAGATAGAAACAATGATTGAGAATGCAATAGGTAATGTACCTCTTCCTGAGAGAAGTAAATGGGCCATTAAAACCCAAATCAGACAGCTTCTACAGGAGGCTGGCACTCAGGATGGCATTGTTCATACTGCGGCAGAGGCTGCAGCTCAGGCTGCCCTAGATGGTGCCCAAGATAATCTACCTCTGCCTGATTGGCCCAATAATCCCCTACAAATGGCCTACTCTGTTCAGCAAATAATTGACAGTATCGGTCGAATGAACCCATCTGACAACCTCAGCTGCCACTTGGAAAAGGTGCATTCCAAATGCAGATGCTTAGCCTCACTGCAGAATATCAGGTCCAGATACTACACCAGACCATTGATCCCAGTTTGTGGGCCAAACTCCCCGATGCCATCTGCCAGGATGGCAACACCACCTTTGATGAGGTTGCAGCTGAGTTCGTTTCTGCACACAGCCCAGATGTAGTAGGAGTGATGCTTGCATACCCTGTAAAACAGAATGCAAAGGCAAGTCCACCGACTTACCAGCAGACACTCTGGATGGCCTATCAAGCAGGAAAGCACCTGGCACAAGAAGCTGAGGATGTAGATTTTATTGAATATAAGACCCTGTTCCTTAGGAACATGATTACCGCAGTACGAGAAAAGGTAGAGCCAACCACTTACCCAAACATGGTCAGGTTGCAGATATCCTTTGGAAAACCAAGAAAGTTTACCAACTTTACATCTGTGATCTGGGCTCCAGTTCCAAGAAAGTAACCGCTGTAGACCCTACTCAAGAGGCCACAATGTACTACATGGTGGAAGGGCAGGCCCAACATCAAGAACCCCTCCCCACAGACAACCAACACCCCCGACAGGCCCAACAACCACAACAACAACCACAGCAGCAACAACAGCAATGGGGTGGAAACCAGAATTATCATAAGAATAAAAGACATAAGAACAAGGGCAAACAACAACAGCAAAGAACGGGCCCTTTGTATAGGGAGATAGCTGAAGAGAATCAGAAATTCCGAGAGCTCCTGGGGTAAGTGCGCTCTGTGGCAGATGCTGTTCCAGCTCAATCCCTTGCGGCTGTACAGCCGGTGACCCAAACTCTGATGGGCCATGCTGACACCAGAAGTACAGGCCTTCAGTACCATACAGGCCTGAACCTGGAAGCTCCTCCCTATATAGCATCAGTGCAGCATGGTGAAGTGGTTCAAAGGAGCCAGGCCCAACCTCTCCATGCCCCCAGTAATACAGACTGACAATTACAGGCCCCAGTCCAGATTGTAAACAAGCTGGTCTTGGATACAAACAGAAGGCCCTGCACTGACGCCGAGGTCTGGGGCCGCCTACTTGTAGTCTTACTAGATACAGGTGTGGCTGTGTCTGTATTACATGATGACCACCCAGACACATCCCCTTGGTCCACCAGATGGAGGACCAACATGTCAGGAGTGGACAGTACTAGGTTACCTGCATACCAGTCTCTACCCTTGCCGGTAGAGTTAGGCCATTTAAAGGCCTCACACACCTTCCAACTGATGGTAATGTATGATCACCCTAGTATCATAGGAATTGACTTCCTTGCACCACACGACTGTGTGGTATATTTAGCTAACATGCTATTGATACAAATTCAGGGTCAGTACCACACTATTTTGATCCCTGATTCACACGTTGAGGCAACAATATCTGTTAACAACAAAGAATATGATGTCATAGATTTGTTCAAAACCATGAGCTTTTCCTAAAGCTTCTCCCCATTTTGCAATGATATCTGGGAGCACTTGCAATCAACAAGCATGACTGTGGCAAAATTCAGACTGTCATCGAAGTGCTAGGCACAGCACATGAGAGGCAAAGGCAGTATCCTTTCCCAACTGAGGCCTTGCCTTCTCTCAGAGAAACAATCAAGTCCCTTCTCAAGTGAGTAATCAGAACTTGCATTTCTAATGCCAGTTCCCCAGTGTGGCCCATGAAAAACCCATGGGCACCTGGAGACTTACTATTGACTACAGGAAACTGAACCAGGTCACCCCCAGTTGTTCACCAACTGTAGCATCTGCACCTGATGTGCTACAACTTTTGACCCCTGACCTAAAATGGTTCAGTGCCCTGGATATCTCCAATGTTTTGGTTATTACCATTGGCCGCTAAGAGTCAATATAAGTTTGCCTTCACCTTTGAAGGAAGACAGTATATGTGACGTGCTTACCACAGGGATTCCATAACAGCCCGTCCCTGTTCCATCTGCATATGATGGATGCCCTTGAGGGTTTCTCTACTCCCCAATGTCTCTTGCAGTATGTAAATGACCTGTTGCTGACAACTGCCATGCAGGAACAACACTTGGATCTCTTGGGCAAACTACTGACTCTCATTCAGAGAGCAGGCCTGAAATGCAACCCAGCAAAAGAACAACTATGTCAGAAAGAAGTACTCTTTCTGGGTCTAAAAATAACTGACCAAGGTCAAAGCCCTACCTGGAAAAAGATACAAGGAATGCAAGACTTGCCATTGCCTACCAGCGTGGCAACTCTTCGACGGTTTCTAGGTATGGTAAATCATTCGAGAGATTTTATCTGTGATTTTGCTCAGAAAGCTGCTCCTCTGTATGAGCTATTGAAAAAGGACATTCCATGGACTTGGGGCCCTATACATACCCAGGCTGTGACGTCACTGAAGCAGTCCTTGGCCTCTGCCCCAGCTCTGGTCAACCCCAATCCATCACTACCATTCCATCGGGAATGAGCCACCTCTGACATTGCCATGTCAGCAGTGCTGGCTCAGAAGATTCATGGCACCCTGAGGCCTATTGCATATGCATCACTGCTCTTGACCCCTAGTGGAACAGAAGTACAGCCTTTGTGAAAGGAACCTTCTGGCCACCTACTGGGCTGTCAAGCACTTTCTATATATCATTGGGTACTCTCCACTGATTATCAACACCAACCACACCCCAACTACCTTTCTGCTCTCAGACAGAGTCAAGGATGGTCAGTCTCTATTACCAGGCTGACACACTGGTCACTTCTTCTCCAGGATAGAGACATACAGGTACACCCAACAAAAATTCCATCTATGCTGGCTCATGGACTCCATTTTCAAAGGAGAACCCCATGACTGTACACTGCAGTCATCTGATCTTCCAGATGAAGGTCCTTTCCTCCCTGCCACCCTACAAATACTTGACTAACACCTCGTTGTGTCGTATCTTTACTGATGGTTCAGCATCTTACTATCAGGGAGAACAAATTGCAGGGATGGGCATTCTAGTGATTTACCCTTATGGGAACACTGTTAAAATCTCTAAGCATTGCGGTGTAGCATCATCACAGTATGCAGAGATGGCAGCGGTGGCCTGTGCCCTCGAGTTCATCCAGTATGGAACCGAGGACACCATCATCTTTACAGACTCTAATTGGGTCTGTTGTTCTCTTACAGAATTTCTTCCTTTCTGGCAGAAGAACTCCTTCCTCTCCTCTGACTGCAGCCCAGTGAAGTACAAGGAATTGGTAATACACATACGTTCACTGGCACAAAAATGTGCACACAAACTCTATGTACACAAGGTTAAAGCTCATTCTCTCCATGATCCCTGTCATGCTTTCAATGATACAGCAGACACCCTTGCCAAGGAAGGGGCCCGAGGAGGGGACACATGGATGATGGACCATCCAGAGGCCAATGCGGCCATACATATTGCAGCACTCAGGAAAAAACCTGAACCCTTTTCCCCCTTGGACCTCTCAGCAGCCCAACATGTTGATACTGAACTCAAAGAAGTGTTTAGATTCCTTGACAAGAGTACTGAAGAGAAACTTCCCACACATAACCCCTATCAGAGGCATGAAAGTAAGTTACACTTGTCACCAGATGACAAGCTCATCTGGTACCAGCCAGATGTTTCCACCACCAAGTTGTGGGTGGTCCCCAGACATCTTAGTCTGAATTTTTACACCAAGTGCATGATACACCCACTGGTGGGCACCAGGGAGCGGAAAACACCCTCCAGAGGCTTAAGACCACTGCCTGGTGGCCTGGTGTCACCAAAGATGTCAAATAGTACATAGATAATTGCCTTGTTTATGCACAGAACAACCCCTTCCCCACCAAATGAAATGCCAAACTTTTACCAGAATGACACTCTGGCCCTTGGCATGCAATACAGATTGATTTTTTTGGTCCCTTAACCAATACCAGCAGAAATAGCAAGTATGCTCTTGTAACTGACCTTTTCTGTAAGTGGGTTGAAGTTTTCCCCACTAAAACATGCACTGCTAAAACCACTGCCAAAATCCTGGTGGAACAAATTTTCTCCAGGTGGGGCCTACCTCTTAAGGTAGACTGTGACAAAGGAACCAGTTTTTCAGGTGAGTTAATGAAAGAATCTCTTGAACTCCTTGGAGTTCAACAAAAGTTCCACATACCCTACCACCCCCAATCTTCAGGTCAAGTAGAGAGAGCCAACAGATGGATTAAGCAAATGCTTTCCAAATTTATTGAGAACAATCCCAAAACCTGGGATTCCCTACTGCCGTACACCTTATGGCAATTAGGGGCACACTCAGCTACCACCCAGCTCACACCCTTTGAAGTGATGACTGGAAGACAGATGAGATTACCTGAACACATGCTGTTTGACCTGCACATTCCCACTGCAGACCGTGTGTCTGTAGATCAATATGTGGAAAAACTCAGAAAAGACCTCATACACACAAATTTGTATGCTGCTAACTGCATGGGTAAGGCCCAGCAACAATCCAAATTACAGTTCGACAAGCACGCACAAGAAGTGGATTGGCAGGTCAGAGATCAGGCAATGATACTCCGATTTGCACATCCCACCCATTCCTTCTCCAATAAATGGGAAGGCCCATACCACATTGTCAACAAGCTCAGTCTGGCAGTCTATCAAGTTAGACTCCTGCACAATAATAAACTGACTGACAAATGGTTACATGCAAACCAACTGAAACTGTATAAAGGAGTTTCATTACTTTTCCTCACCCCATTGGGTGGAATAGTACTGATTTACTAATGTTTGATTTTCCTTTTCAGATACACTGACAAGATGGCTATCTTGTTCCATTATCTCCTCATCTCAGGAGTTATCCCCTGCATCCAAGGCACGGTACGAACCTCCTACCACACCTTGATCATCCAGCATCTCCTTCAGAGGGAGTATCCATCAATATACCCGATAGTCTGATTACTGTCCAGGAAGGTTCTGATGCTTACCTCACTGCCTCAGTTGTCGCTCCTGATAAATCTAACCTACAAATTGAGTGGCAAACCACATCACAAGGACAAATTCTCCCTGTGGCCAAACTCTCCAAAGGAACTTTCCAGGGTTGGCCCAATGCTAAATTATCCCCAAATGGTTCTCTGTCCTTGCTACAAACTGCTCTTAAACATTCTGGTTTATACAATATTACTGCCTTAATTGATCCTTCATATTGTAATTCTTTGTCTAAAGATGCTGCTCAAAAATTTTGTGCTGTACACCACATGGCTTCTGCTGCCATGTATCTCTCTATGTTACCACCCACTGATAAACAGTTTTTGGAATGTCCAAAGCACACCCCTGGTCCCTGCAGTGGTCTAACAGCCACTGCCCTACCTGGTTCATTAATTCATTATCTACAATTTATGCATATACCTGTGTTGTTTAATCTTACTTACTGAATATGAAAGAATTTGGTATGTGTCACAATACTAACACATCAGCATTTTATAGTACGTTATTGCTTGATAGTTTAGCTGCATTCCAGATTCGCACTCAAGACCCTATTGCCAGGGTCTATACTACTGAACATAGAGGCAACTTCAGGAGAAAACCCAATCCTGATGATCAAAGTCATAAACATATTACACGTGAAGTTGACAGTTCTGATGTCACAGGTGCAACAGGTACTGTCACAGGTCTCTTTGGTACAGCTATGTCTATTTGTAATAAGGCAGACATTGCTGCTATCAAATCTTATTCTGCCAAATTTCAGACTGGTTTGGTCAATAATATACTACCCCCATTATTGCATGGTGTGGATGGCCTTAGTCAGCAAGAAACATACACTGTATTCAACATGCACGACATTGCTAAGGCATTTACAGACTCTAAAGACAAGATTAACGCACTCATTGCACAAAATTACAAAGAAGCAGATAAACAATACATTGCTAGAGAGATTCTCTGCTCTGCCTATGGCTCATACATAATCACTACCATCAACAATCTCAACTGTGATCTAGAATCTGGAAGAATCCCTGATATCATACATGATAGATGCATTTCCAAATGGTATTGTCCACGATGTAAACCCCCTAGCTGTATTGCTATGTGTATGCAACAGTCTCTAA
The DNA here is from genome assembly GCA_016271365.2 of Neoceratodus forsteri. NCBI lineage: Eukaryota > Metazoa > Chordata > Ceratodontiformes > Ceratodontidae > Neoceratodus > Neoceratodus forsteri. Next base: position 454,377,082 of record CM057453.1, on the reverse strand, counting down.
CCATCCCTCTTTCTACAGCTAGAAACCTGGGTTTGTGACCAGACACCCTAACACTGGTCCTTGTTTCACTGCTAAGAAATGTTCCATAAGAGATACAATGTTTGTTTCTAATTACTGTCTCTTTACCACACTTTGATAGAAACATAGAAACATAGAAACATAGAAGTTGATGGCAGATAAGGACCGCAAGGCCCATCCAGTCTGCCCATTTCTTTTTCTACCTTATAAATGTGCCATCGGCCTTTGCGATGTCAGTGACCTATCTATTCATAGTCATTTGTATTGCTCCCATACCTGCCTATCCATGCCTGTTTGAAGCCTGCACTGTATTCATAGCCACTACTTCTTGTGGTAAGCCATTCCATGCATCTACCACCCTTTCTGTGAAAAGAATTTCCTCACATTCCCCTTAATCGGCCTCCCTCTAATCTCATGCTGTGTCCTCTTGTCCTGCTATTTTTCTTATATTTAAACATGTTAGACTCTTTCACCTTGTTTATGCCCTTAAGGTGTTTAAATGTCTCGATCATATCACCTCTCTCCCTCCTTTGCTCAAGGTATACATATTGAGCTCCGTTAATCTGTCCTCAATATGTCTTCTGATGCAGTCCCTGCACCATTTTGGTTGCCCTTCTCTGGACTGCCTCAATTTGGTTAATGTCCTTGTGAAGGTGTGGCCTCCAATACTGCACACAGTACTCCAGATGGGGCCTAACCAATGTCTTGTACAGAGGATTATTACCTCCCTCTTACGACTGTGATACCCCTACTAATACACTAACACCCCTAGCCTTACCTACTGCTTTAGAGGTCTGCTTGGATGATTTCAGGTCATCAGTGATGATGATGCCCAAGTCTCTTTCTTCCTTTGTGACTGCTAGCAACTCCCCTCCCAGCCTATAAGTGGCTTCAGGGTTTCTCTTCCCTATGTGCATGATTTTGCACTTCTTTGCATTAAATCCCAGTTGCCACTCTTCTGACCATTCTTGGCTTTATCCAGATCTCTTCTCATTCTGCCCACCCCATCTGGATCATCTACTCTGTTGCAGATCTTGGTGTCATCTGCAAAACAGACAAGCCTTACCCTCTAGTCCATCTGCTAGGTCACTAATAGAAGATGTTGAATAGGACATGGCCCCGGACTGATCCCTGAGGTACCCACTTGTGACTTGCATCTCTTCTGACTGTATACCATTTACCACCACTCTCTGTTTTCTGCCAGTCAACCAGTTTGCCACCAGTTGACCAACTTCTGACCCACCCCAAGCCTACCTAGCTTATTTATCAATCTTCTATGTGGAACAGTGTCAAAGCTTTGCTGAAGTCAGGTAGGCGACATCAACTCTCCCCTTGGTCCACCACTCTGGTTCCCAGTCAAAGAAATCTATGAGATTAGTTTGACAGGACCTTCCTTTGTAAACCCATGCTGTCTTGGATCCTGTGCCCTATGGATTCCAGGTGTTGCACTATCCTTTCCTTAAGTGCTTCCATAATCTTCCCACTACTGAGGTAAGACTGGCCGGTCTGTAGTTCCCCGCCTCCTCCCTGCTACCACTCTTGTGGGTGGGATCACATGAGCCCTTCTCCAGTCTTCTGGGACCTCTCCTGTGCTCAGAGACTCACTAAACAATTCTGCTAATGGCTCTGCTGGACATCCTTTTTGCTCATAAGTACCCTGGGATGTATGCTGTCCGGTCCCATTTCCTTATCACCCTGAGCTGTAGCTCTTGTGGGACCCTTTCTTTTTGTGAAGGGTAGTCCTCACCTCCTCCCCCTGTGTCCATGATGCTGGGCTGGGCCCTGCCCTACCTTCTCTTCAGTGAATACTGAGGCAAAAGTATCTATTTAGGATAGATACCTTTACAGGAGTCCTCCTCCTGCTCTCCCTTTTCTCCATTAAGCTTAGCAATACCCCTCTGGACTTTCTCCTTTCACTAATGTATCTATAGAAAGTCTTGTCACCTTCTTTTACTGTTTGTGCTAGTGTTTCCTCAGTTTGGGACTTTGCCTGCCTCTCTGCCTGCTTCCCTTAGGGCAGTTGGTGTACCCCTATCTTCATCCGCTGTGTTCCCTTATATTTTCTGAAGGCCAGCCTTTTGGCTCTGACCTTTTCTGCTACTGTATTTGAGAACCAAAGTGGTTTCCTTCTTCTTTTGCACTTCCTTTTCTGTCTAACACAATGGGATGTTGCTTCAAGTATTGTATCCTTAATGCTTGCCCACTTTGCCTGTACCTCCTCACCTGTGTTTCTTTTGCCAGGGCTAGCTTAACTCTGTTGGCCATCTTATCAAAGTCAGCTCCTCTGAAGTCCCATATTTTTTGCCTTGGAATGGGATGATTTAGATGTAATAGCCAATTGAACCATACCATGTGATGGTCACTGGCCCCCAGGTGACCTTCTACCTGGAGATCTGTGATCCCTTCTTTGTTAGTCAGTACTAGATCTAGGATAGCCCTGTCTCTTGTGGGTTGCTGTACCAGTTGTTTGAGGCCCTCCCCCTGCAGGGAATCCACTATGAGTCTAGTTCTGGCAGATGTTCCTGCTGGTATTGACCAATCTGTATCTTGATCCTACTACAGCCTTGTTTGACAAGCTTGCACTGGTACATTCCATTGGGCACCTGGATGAAGACATCTACAGAGAACGCCTGGATCTACCACCTCTATTGGTTTTCCATCCTTTCCTGGATGCCTGGATTGCTCCACACATGGACTGCTGTGTGAAGAAACAATACATTTACTTGTGTCGATGTGATGTATTTGATGTTATTCAACCTGTCTGTGGTTATTCTCCAGATAGCATTGATTGGACTTTTACCATGGACGATAACATCACCACAAATGACACGGGTTTTGCAGACTCAGTATTGGCTCCGGATAAACTTTATCGATCATATCATGAGGAGGTTCATCGCCTGTCAACACGGATTTCCTGCCCAGTACAGTTGCAAAAGTGGAGACTCCCTACTGTACACTCTCAGTATAATTCTGATGGGGAGTATTGCGTGGTAACTAATGTCAAAAGCTATAAATATGAATCTGAAACATGTGTTATTGATTCCCCAATTTCTGTTTTGTCCCACACCAGAAAACTGTTATTGGACATACTATTGTAACCCCATCCCCATATCGATGCAGACATCATTGATGGTAACCCGATTATCTGCTCACAATTTCAGAATATTTATCATATTTTAATGTACACAGATCCTCACACTTACATTAAAATCACTTTTAGACAGGAAAGACACACACCTCATCAACATCAGCAATAATATGACCAAAGCCAACAAAGCTATCCTTTCATTAATTAATGATGGCGATATGAATGATGCATTAACTAACACCTGGTTAGAAATTACTTTTAAAGGTTTTGTTATTATACAAGCATTTTTTATATTTTTCTTGATTATTATGCTCTGCTGCCTACGGCGCACACTGCACCAACACCGTGAGCAGCTCAAGTTCCTTTACAAAGCTCACGCATCGGGTTTGTAAATGAGCACTGCTCCCTGGCCTTTCCCTAGATTAGCCTGTGTTGCCCTTGGAGGCAACGGAGGGGGAGTGTTACACGAGGCCCCTGCACCCTTATTGGTACCCTCAGAGGTACACCGTAGACAGTTAGCATTTAGGCACATGTTATACTAACATATAGGGCTAAGGGCATCTACCGTATAAGAGTAGATGCCTGGATATGTACGCATATTATTGTAATACACTTTGCTTGCTAATACATATATATTCTTCTATGTATTTTCTGTGTATTTCTTATAAGATGTTAGGACACCTGTGTCCTTGGAATAATTATGATATATAAGTTGGCATTACCACCTTTTGGTGATTTGTACCACTACACTGAGTTATGTAAGACTCTGTATATGAACTCTTTTGTTTCACAAACTGATGACTACTACAAAATTGTATAATGTTATCTTGGACCATGGAGCCTCCTCTAATTTAGCCAATAGGGCTCATCTCTGCAACTAGAAATGTTTCTATCTTACAGTAACCATAGTAATTATCATAGGTATATAATGTGATACACTAAGTCTTGTACCTCGGATATCCCAAGAGACACTAAGAAACCTTGAGGTAAAGGGAACACTTAGCACTGGCTCCCAGTTTGTATTGGTAAGAACTGTTTAGAGCAACAGTGATTTTATCCTTTTTGGTAGTAATAAACAAGTTTATTACTCTAATGCAACATGTCTGTGATTACTTGCATTCCCAATATTGCCAAGAACCTGAAAGTGAGGTTTAGACCTCCTGACACCTACATAACTGCTCAGATAAAAATTCACTTCAACCAGTTCTGAGAACCACACTAACCTTTTTTTTGTTTATTTTTACCTTAAATTGAAGACCCAGTAGTAGAGTTCTAGATGTTTAGTAACAGTAGTGACTAAAGTAGAGAAGTATAGTTCTAGCAGCACCTCCTTCCTCTTGCAGTTCTCTGCCAAAGCTATCAAAGGCAGTTTTTAAATCCTAAACACCTGGATTCCTTCTGGTTAAGCCACTACCCCTAATACGCAGCTCCTTCTACACCAAGCTAACTGCATAGATAATTCACTTCAGACATCTCAAACACCTAGATAACTGCTCAGATAACAAGAAACTTCAGCCAACTCTGACAAACACACTAACATTTTTTTTGTTTGTTTTTACCCTGTATTGAAGGTTCCAGTAGTAGATTTCTAGTGCTTTAGTCCTAGTAGAAACTGAAGCAGAGAAGTATAGTTCTAGCAGAATCTCCTCTCTTTTGCTGTTCTCTGCCAGAAGCTATCTAGGGCGGTTCTTAAATTGTAAACACCTGGCTTCCTTCTGATTAAGCCACTCCCCCTAATTTGCAGCTTCTTTTACACTTAGAAAACTGCACAGATAACAATTCACTTCAGCCAACTCAGAAAAACACCTAGATAACTGCTCAGATAACAATTCACTTTAACCAACTCAGACAAACTCACTCACATTTATTTTGGTTTTCCCTGAATTGAAGGTCCCAGTAGAAGAGTTCTAGTTCTTTAGTCCCAGTAGAGACCAAAGCAGAGAAGTATAGTTCTAGCAGCACCTCTTTCCTCTTGTTCTCTGCCTGTTGTCTTTCAGAAGCTATCTAGGGTAGTTTTAAATCCTAAACACCTGTCTTCCTTCTGGTTAAGCCACTCACCTAATTTACTGCTCTTTCTACACTTGATAACTGCACAGAAGAACAATTCACTTCAGCCAACTCAGACAAACACCCAAATAACTGCTCAGATAATAATTCACTTCAGTCAATTCAGACAAACACATTAACATTTTATTTGTTTGTTTGCTTTACTAATTGAAGGTCCCAATAGTAGAGTTCTAGTTCTTTAGTCCCAGTAAAGACTAAAATAGAGAAGTATAGTTCTAGCAGCAGCTTCTTCCTCTTGCTATTCTCTGTGTGTTCCCTAACAGAAGCTACCTAGGGCAGTTTTTAAATCCTAAATACCTGGCTTCCTTCTGGTTAAGCCACTCTGCCTAATTTACATCTCCCTCTACACCTACATAATTGCACAGATAACAATTCACTTCAGCCAATTCAGAGATACACACTAACTTTTTTTTGGTTGTTTGATTTTACCAGAAAATGAAAGGAAGGTCCCAGTAGTAGAGTTCTAGTTCTTTAGTCCCAATAGAGACTAAAGTAGAGAAGTATAGTTCTAGGAGCACCTCCTTCCTGTTGCTGTTCTCTGCCTGTTCTCTGCCTAAAGCTATCTAGGATAGTTTTTAAATCCTAATCACCTGGCTTTGGTCTGGTTGAGCTACGCCTCCTAATTTATAGCTCGTTCGACACCTAAATAACTGCACAGATGACATTTCAGTTCAGCTAACTCAAACACCTTGATAATTGCTGAATTAAGAATTCACTTAGGCCAACTCAGACAAACACACTACCTTTTTGTTTTTGTTTATTTTTACCCTAATTTGAAGATCCCAGTAGTAGAGTTCTAGGTCTTTAGTCCCAGTATACACTGAAGTACAGAAGTATAGCTGTAGAAGCACCTCCTTCCTTTTGCTATTCTCTGCCTGTTCTCTACTGGAAGTTATTTAGGGCAGTTTTTAAATCCTAAAAACCTGGTTTCCTTCTGGTTAAGCCACCCCCCATTTGACAGCTCCTTCTACCCCTAGATAACTGCAAAGATAACAATTTACTTCTCCTTACTCAGACAAAAACCTAGATAACTGCTCAGATAACAACTCACTTCAGCCAACTCAGACAAACACACTAACTTTTTTGCTTGTTTGTTTTTACCCTAAATTGAAGGTCCCAGAAGTAGAGTTTTAGTTCTTTAGTGCTAGTAGAGACTAAAGTAGAGAAGTATAGTTCTCAGCAGCTCCTACTTCCTCTTGCTGTTCTCTGCCTGTTCTCTACCAGAAGTTATCTAGGACAGTTCTTAAATCCTAAAAACCTGGCTTCCTTCTGGTTAAGCCACCCCCAATTTATGCCTCCTTCTACACCTAGATAACTGCACAGATTACAATTTACTTCAGCCAACTCAAACACCTAGATAACTGCTCAGATAACTATTCACTTCAGCCAACTCAGACAAATCCACTAACCTCTTTTTGTTTATTTGTTTTTACCCTATATTGAAGTAGCAGTAGTAGAGTTCTAGTTCTTTAGTCCTAGTTGAGACTGAAGTAGAGAAGTATAGTTCTAGCAGCATCTCCTTCCTCTTGATGTTCTCTGCCTGTGCTCTGCCAGAAGCTTCCTAGGGCAGTTTTTAAATCTTAAACAACTAACTTCTTCTGGTAAGGCAACTCCTCCTAATTTACAGCTCCTTCTACACCTAGATAACTGCACATATAAAAATTCACTTCAGCCAACTCAAACAACAATTAATTTCAGCCAACTCCGACAAACTCACTGATTTTTGTTTGTTTTTAAACTAAATTGAAGGTCCCAGCAGTAGAGTTCTAGTTCTTTAGTCCCAGTAGAGATTAAAGTAGAGAAGTATAGTTATAGCAGCACATCCTTCCTCTTGCTGTTCTCTGTGTGTTCACTGAAAGAAGCTATTTAGGGCAGTTTTTAAATCCTATACACCTGGATTACTTCTCATTAAACCACTCCCCATAATTTATAGCTCTTTTTACACCTAAATAACTGCACGGATAACAATTTACATCAGACAACTCAAACAAACACACTAACTTTTTGTTTGTTTTTACACTGAATTGAAGGCCCCAGTAGTAGAGTTCTAGTTCTTTAGTCCCAGAAGAGACTAAAATAAGGTATAGTTTTAGCAGCACTTCTTTCCTCTTGCTGTTCTCTGCCTATTCTTTTCCAAAAGTTACCTAGGATAGTTTTCAAATTCTAAGCACCTGGCTTCATCCAGGTTAAGCCACTCCCCCCTAATTTACAGCTTCTTATACACCTAAATAACTGCATAAGTATCAATTCAGTTCAGCTAACTCAGACAAACACCTAGATAACTGCGGTGGTAAGAATTTCCTTCAGCCAACTCAGACAAACACATCATCTTTTTCTTTTGTTTGTTTTACCTAATTTAAACATCCCAGTAGTACAGTTCTAGTTCTTTGGTCCAGGAAGAGACCAAAGTAGAGAAGTATAGTTCTAGTAGCACTCCTTTCTGTTGCTGTTCTCTGCCTGTTCTATGCCAGAAGCTATCTAGGGCAGTTTTTAAATGCCAAATGCTTGGCTTCTTTCCATTAAGCCACCCTCAAATTCTACCCCTCCACACCTAGAAAACTGCACAGATAACACTTAACTACAGCCAACTCAGACAAACACACAAACGTATTTTTGTTTGTTTTTACCCAATATTGATGGTCCCAGTAGCAGAGTTCAAGTTCTTTAGTCTGAGTAGAGACTAACGTAGGGAAGTATAGTTCTAGCAGCACCTACTTCCACTTGCTGACCTCTGTCTGTTCTCTGTCAGACGTTATCTAGGGCAGTTTTTAAAACCTAAATATGTAGCTTCCTTCTGGTTAAGCCACTCCCCCTAATATACAGCTCCTTCTACACCTAGATAACTGCACAGATAACAATTCACTTCAGGCAGTTCAGAGAAACACAAACTATTTTTGTTTATTTTTACCTTTAATTGAAGGTCCCATGTAAAAGAATCCTAGTCCTTTAGTTGCAGAACAGACTAAGGTAGAGAATTATAGTTCTAGCAGCAGCTCCTTCCTCTTGCTGTTCTCTGCCTGTTCTCTGCCAGAAGCTAACTATGGCAGTTCTTAAATCCTAAACACCTGGTTTTCTTCTGCATAAGCCACTCACCATAATTTACAGCTCCTTCTACACCTAGATAGCTTCACAGATAACAATTCCCTTAAGCCAACTCAGAAAAACACCTAGATAACTGCTCAGATAAGAATTCACTTCAGCCAACTCAAACAAACCCACTAAATTTTTTTTTGGTTTTACCCTGATTTGAAGGTCCCAGTAGTAGAGGTCTAGTTCTTTAGTCCTAGAAGACACCAATGTAGAGAAGTATAGTTCTAGCATCACCTCCTTCCTCTTGCTGTTCTCTGCCTGTGGTCTGCCAGAACCTATCAAGGGTAGTTTTTAAATCCTAAACACCTGGCTTCCTTCTGGTTAAGCCACTCACCCTAATTTATAGCTCCTTTTACACCTTGATAACTGCACAGATGACAATTCACTTCAGCTAATGCAGACAAACACCTAAATTACTGCTCAGATAATAATTCACTTCAGAAAACTCAGACGAACACAGTAACATTTTATTTGTTTGTTTGTTTTTACCCTAAATTGAAGGTCCCAGTAGGAGAGTTCTAGTTCTTTTATCCCAGTAGAGACTAATGCAGAGAAGTATAGTTGTAGCAGCTCCTAATTCCTCTTGCTGTTCTCTGTGTGTTCTCTGAAATAAGCTACCTAGGGCAGTTTTTAAATCCTAAACACCAGGCTTCCTTCTGGTTAAACCACTCCCCCAATTTACATCTCCTTCTACACCTACATAACTGCACAGATAACAGTTCAGTTCAGCTAACTCAAACACCTTGATAACTGCTGAATTAACAATTAACTTCAACCAACTCAGACAAATACACTACCTTCTTGTTTTTGTTTTGTTTTTAACCCAATTTGAAGATCCCAGTAATAGAGTTCTAGTTGTTTAGTCCCAGTAGACACTGAAGTGCAGTAGTATAACTGTAGCAGCACCTCCTTCATTTTGCTGTTCTCTGCCTGTTGTCTGCTAGAAGCTATCTATGGCAGTTTTTAAATCCTGAACACCTGTTTTTTTTTGTGGTTAATCCTCTCCCCTTAACTTACAGCTCCTTCTACACCTAGATAACTGCAGAGATAAAAAATCATTTCTCCCAACTCAGACAAACATCTAGATAACAGCTCAGATAACAACTCACTTCAGCCAGCTCAGACAAACAAATTAACTTTTTTGTTTGTTTGTTTTACCCTAAATTTAAGGTCCCAGAAGTGGAGTTCTAGTTCTTTAGTCCCAGTAGAGACTAAAGTAGAGAAATATAGTTCTAGCAGCACCGCCTTCCTCTTGTTGTTCTCTGTCTGTTCTCGGCCAGAAGCTATCTAGGGCAGTTTTTAAATCCTAAACACCTAGTTCCCTTCTGGTTAAGCCACTCCCCCTAATTTACAGCTCCTTCTACACATAGACAACTGCACACATAACGATTCACTTACCCCAACTGAGACAATCACCTAGATAACGGCATAGATAACAATTCACTTCAGCCAGTTTTGAGAAACTCATTAATTTTTAGGGGTTTGTTTTTACCTTAAATTGAAGGTCCCAGTAATTGAGTTCTGGTTGTTTAGTTGCAGTAGAAAGTAAGGTAGAGAAGTGTAGATCTAGCAACACCTCCTCCCCCTTGCTGTTCTCTGCCTGTTCTCTGCCAGAAGCTATCTAGAGTAGTTTTTAAATTATAAACACCTGGTTTCCTTCTGGTTAAGCCACTCCCCCTAATTTACAGCTCCTTCTACCCCTCAATAACTGCATATACATTAATTCAGTTCAGCAAACTCAGAGAAACACCTAGATAACTGCGGTGGTAAAATTCCTTCAGCCAACTCAGACAATGACAGATCCTTTTCTCTTTGTTTGTTTTACCCTAATTTGATGATCCCAGTAGTAGAGTTCTAGTTCTTTAGTTCAGGTAGATACTAAAGTACAGAAGTATAGTTAGGAAGCACCTCCTTTCTCTTGCTGTTCTCTGCCTGTTCTCTGCCACAAGCTATTCAGGGCAGTTTTAAATCCTAAATACCTGGCTTCCTTCTGTTAAGCTACCACTGAATTTATGGCTCCTTCTACACCTACATAACTGCACAGATAACAATTTACTTCAGCCAGCTCTGACAAACACGCTAACCTATACTTTGTTTGTTTTTACCCTATTTTGATGGTCCCAGTAGTAGAGTTCTAGTTCTTTAGTCACAGTAGTGAATAAAGTAGAGAAGTATAGTTCTAACAGCACCTCCTTCCTCTTGCTGTTCTCTGTCTGTTCTCTGTCAAAAGCTATCTAAGGCAGATGCTAAATCCTAAACATGTAGCTTCCTTCTGGTTAAGCCACTCCCCATAATTTACAACTCCTTCTACACCTAGATAACTGCACAGATAACTTTTCACTGACCCCAACTCAGACAATCATCTTGATTACTGCACAGATAACAATTCACTTCAGCCAGTTCAGAGAAAAACATTAACTTTTTTGTTTGTTTTTACCTTACATTGAAGGTCCCAGTAATAGAGTTTTAGTTCTTTAGTCACAGTACAGACTATGGTAGAGAAGTGTAGTTCTAGCAGTACCTCCTTCCTCTTGCTGTTATCTGCTTGTTCTCTGCCAGAAATCATCTAGGGCAGTTTTTAAGTTCTAAACACCTAGGGCTGGATATTCAAACTGCGCCCAAAATGTGCGCAATAGCAGGAGCAAGCACAAGTCAATTGCGCACATGCGAAATAGATGTCGATATTCAAACATGGAGCAAGTCAAATTGCGCAACCAGCCAACATCTGAATATCGCACAACCTGCACCATAGCGCAACCAGGAAGGGGAAGTTGAGCAGATATGATGCGCCATAGCGCAACAAGGCCAGCCCAGCGGAGCAGTCCAGAGGTGCCATAGCGCAAGCAGAGAACCCCCCAGCAACAGAGCAATGGAACTGCACAACCAGGGAGGTAGGCAGGGGCCCACCACCCATGCCACAGATGGGCACAGGAACACACTGCAGAACTAACAATACACCCCAACACCCTAAGCACAGCATCTCTGGGGAGGGACAGAATATCCACTGGCCCATGGGGACAAGCCAACAAAGTACAGCCTGGCCATGGTGCCCCAGCACACCCACTGGCAAGCTGAGACTGCCACACAAAGGGGGTGGACAACCCAAGTGCACAACAGCACCCCCCTGTGCACAGCACACCCTGCACTGGTACCCCAAGACACCACCCATGAGCAGTGACTGTCACTGCAGGAATCCCCATGCATCTCCCTGCCACACTGCAACCTCGTGTACCACAGAACCATACAAGCCAGACCCACTAGGAGCACCCAGTGGTGTGTGGCAGCACACGGCCAGACCAGCTGAAAGCCACTACCACACCAGAGACACCTCCCCATGCACACACACACATACCCAGGACAATACCACCCCAGATGCCATGCACACCACTGCAACTGAGCACCTATAGCCAGCTGCAAATCAGAGACCACCACAGTATTCATAACAAAATAGATTTATATAATGAAAATATTAACAGGAACAACAGGAACAGACAGAACTATGTACAACTATATACATGATGTATGGGTACGGGGTACAAGGTAGGGGTGGTAAGAGGTGGGGTGAACAACTGTGAGGGAAGGCAGGGTGTGAGGGATGGGTAAAGGGGGTAGGTGAGGGGCAGCTACTGCCCACCAGGCCGGACATCAGCTGGCTGCTGCTGGTCCTGGGGCCTCCTCCTATGCCTCACTCCTCTGTGTTGCATGTCCCTCAGGATCTCAAGGGACTCCAGCAAGATGTCCAGCAGGTAGTGGACTGCCCGCTCTATCCTCCTCAGGATCTGGACACCTAGGACAAGGGAACAGAATTGATGGCTGTGACTGTCCACAACCCTGAAGCCCACCCAACATGCACGGCATACAGCCAAGTGCCCCACTCCTGTGATGGACTGCACCCACCCACAGTGACCGTGCACAAGACAAGCCCAACCAGGCAGCAACAGCCATGTTTGCCACTGCACACACACACCACCCATGTCCAGCACAGCACAACCAAGGCTGTACAGTGATGTAGCTATGCGGTGGGAAGTTAGTGCCACAGCCATGTGCCCAGTGCATGCATGGACCACCAGTGATGCACTCCCAGACATGCAGTGCCACTGAACAGTGCTGACTGTCACATGTCACGTGCATGGCAGTGTTGTCCATGGATGGTGGCCATGCCCTGCCCCCACAGCATGCAATAGCATCCATGATGTCATGACACTCACCCTCATCAAACCGCTGCTGTGGCTGCTGCTGCTGGGCTCAACACCACCACCACCTTGTACAGCCACCGCTGCCACCCCTTGCTGTGCTTCATCCTGGGCCCGCCTCCACTCCGCCACGCCTGTGGGAAACAAAAGGTGAGAAACACATCAGTGAAATCCCAAAGCAGACAGCCCCCTGTCCCAATGAGTGTGCCTGCCCACACAGCCATGGGGACAAGCCAACAAAGTACAAGCCTGGCCATGGTGCCCCAGCACACCCACTGGCAAGCTGAGACTGCCACACAAAGGGGTGGACAACCCAAGTGCACAACAGCACCCCTGTGCACAGCACACCCTGCACTGGTACCCCAAGACACCACCCATGAGCAGTGACTGTCACTGCAGGAATCTATGCATCTCCCTGCCACACTGCATCCTCGTGTACCACAGAACCATACAAGCCAGACCCACTAGGAGCGACCCAGTGGTGTGGCAGCACACAACCAGACCAGCTGAAAGCCACTACCACACCAGAGACACCTCCCCATGCACACACACACATACCCAGGACAATACCACCCCAGATGCCATGCACACCACTGCAACTGAGCACCTATAGCCAGCTGCAAATCAGAGACTACCACAGTATTCATAACAAAATAGATTTATATAATGAAAATATTAACAGGAACAACAGGAACAGACAGAACTATGTACAACTATATACAAGACAAGGGTGGGGGTACGGGTACAAGGTAGGGGTGGGTAAGGAGCAGGGGTGAACAACTGGGTGAGGGAAGGAAGGGTGTGAGGGATGGGTAAAGGGGGTAGGTGAGGGGCAGCTACTGCCCACCAGGCTGGACATCAGCTGGCTGCTGCTGGTCCTGGGGCCTCCTCCTACGCCTCACTCCTCTGCGTTGCATGTCCCTCAGGATCTTGAGGGACTCCAACGAGATGTCCAGCAGGTGGTGGACTGCCCGCTCTATCCTCCTCAGGATCTGGACACCTAGGACAAGGGAACAGAATCGATGGCTGTGACTGTCCACAACCCTGAAGCCCACCCAACATGCACGGCATACAGCCAAGTGCCCCACTCCTGTGATGGACTGCACCCACCCACAGTGACCGTGCACAAGACAAGCCCAACCAGGCAGCAACAGCCATGTTTGCCACTGCACACACACACCACCCATGTCCAGCACAGCACAACCAAGGCTGTACAGTGATGTAGCTATGCGGTGGGAAGTTAGTGCCACAGCCATGTGCCCAGTGCATGCATGGACCACCAGTGATGCACTCCCAGACATGCAGTGCCACTGAACAGTGCTGACTGTCACATGTCAGTGCATGGCAGTGTTGTCCATGGATGGTGGCCATGCCTGCCCCCACAGCATGCAATAGCATCCATGATGTCATGACACTCACCCTCATCAAACCGCTGCTGTGGCTGCTGCTGCTGTGGCTCAACACCACCACCACCTTGTACAGCCACCGCTGCCACCCCTTGCTGTGCTTCATCCTGGGCCCGCCTCACTCCGCCACGCCTGTGGAAACAAAAGGTGAGAAACACATCAGTGAAATCCCAAAACAGACAGCCCCTGTCCCAATGAGTGTGCCTGCCCACACAGCCAGACCCATTCATCACATACCTGTGAACACCACCACAGCAACCATAGACCAACCCTTCCCCATGTGCTGGTCACAACACAGTGTTACCATTTGGACATTACAGGTGCATAGATGACTCACCCACCTGGCCTAGCACCATGCCCCTCCTGGCACATGAACGTAGGCACACCAGCAGTGCCTGCTCCCTCCTCCATTGGTCACCATACCAGTGCCTGCACTGCTCCGCTGAGCGCTGCCGCCAGTGGCCTCCTCCAGTTCAGAGGCCACCTGCTGCCACACATGTGTGCGGGCCACATTCAGGGGTTCATCCCCAAACAGTGGCCCATGGTGAGGCTCCACCACAGCCACCAGGTTGGCCAGCTCCAATGCACTCCACTGTGGTACTCTCCTGTGTGCCATCCCTGCAAGTATATAGTAGACAATATGGCGCTTCGCAGCGCGGCAACCCCACGTGGAAATGTTGCACAATACAACTCTGTCAGTCCCTATCACGCTGTTCGTATAGCACCACCAGTCCCTATCGCGCTGTTACTGAACAGCGCGATAGAGCTGCAGACATGCCATATGTACAGCGCCAAGGGGGCAAAGGTCGGACACAAGGTCATGGGTCTCTGGCGCAAGGCCACACACAGCGCCATCGGACATCTACACATCCAGCATGATTGGTCGCCTGCGTGCCATTGCCACAGTGGACTATTGTGCAGTTGTGCCACAGCGCCATGTGATGACCGGCGCTGTAGCGCCACTGGCACAATGGTGGCCGTGTCCTGAATTGCCGATCGTGCACAGCACGTCATCAGCGTGGCAGATGCCTGCGTAGCTACCTGGGCATGCACAGTGCGGTGTACTACAGTCACAGAACTAGCCATTGGCTCAGCTGGTTCAACCAGACATGCAGCAACAGCGCGAATTCAGCCGGCCATATGCAAATCATCCAATCAGCCATTCAATGGCACAGCCGCACGATTTGCATCTCATTAAAGTTGCTCCAGTCCTAATTTGCATGCATTGTGCTATAAATATCGACACTGATCTGCAGTGGCCATATTCGTTACTGCAGCTGATAGGTGAGTTGCATGCATTTTGCTGTTCTGGACCATGGCCCCAGAGAAGCTGTGTACTGCAGAGTCACAGGTGACCACTCTCACCCATACAGGCTGTGAAATGACCGAGCAAGGACTGGGTGAGGAGGATGATGGTGGGCAGAAGAGGAGGCCCAACTTTACCAAGGTGGAGACAGAGGCACTGTTTGAGGCCTACCTGGCTGAGGAGCCACTTCTCAGTGGACAGCGGGGCACCCCTCAGGCCCGAGCTGCTGCATGGGAGGGGCGGCATGTGCCATCAACCTGCGCGGCAGCCACCAGTGCTCCATGCAGGAGTGTAAAAAGAAGATGGGGACTGACAGGAGGAGGGTGAAGGAGAAGGTTGCAGCCATCAGGGCTGCACGTGCTGCTACAGGCAGTGGACAGCCAGAGATGGTGCAGCTGACCTTGTCGGAGGACATGCTTGCTGCAAGCATGCAGTACAGTGCCATTGAGGGTGTGCCTGGGTGGCTTCCAGACAGGTGGTAACCCATCACTGCACGGTATGTCATGTTGGGGGAAGGTAGTTCCATGCACTAACGTGTCCTTCCTTTCGGTTACAGATCCTGTGCATCTGCAGGGGTCAGCAGTGGAGGGTCTGTCCACTGCGGACAGCAACCCAGAGTTGGAGGAGGGCCCATCCACCTCCACAGATTGCCATCATGCACTGCAGCAGTGTGCATGGCCATCTGCCTTCAATGATGTTAAGACAGGTGTGGAGAATGCCCTTCCTGTGTCCCAGCAGTCTGGCATGCAAGCATGCCAGCACACTGTGGCTGTGGCTGTGGCACAAACCTGCACCATCAATGATGCACTGACCACTATGGGCATTGACATGTTGTGTCACAGAATGGACACACAGCAGGCCAGCTCAAGCCCATGGATCTAGCTGGTTCTGACGTGTGTGCCAACATGTCAGCACAGTCCCAGGCTGTGCCTGTCAGCACCGGTGGGGCAGCACCGGTGGCTGTGCAGGTCACTGGCACTGTTGCAGCCACAGCAGGGGAACCACTGATCCCATGGGCACAGCAGGCAGAGGGGCAGCAGCAGCAGTCACCCACCGGGACTGGGGGTACAGGGCTCAGTGGTGATGGAGGTGCACCGCCTGTGGACATGCCCATATCTGGTCCTGGTGAGCAGCGCCCACCCTCAAGGGGTGCTGTACATCAGGCCCTTCCAGACCCTGAGGGACAGGTTGCCGATGTGTCAGATGACCTCTTTGATGAGCACACCTGCCTGCTGCAGGCATCAGTACAGCAGCAGATGTGGGTTGCAACATCCGTGGAGGCACTGTGTGTGGCCCTGGAGCGGGTTGAGGAGTGACACAGCAGGGACACTGAGAGGATTCTGTCCCGGATTGACCATATGTGGGTGGATGTGACTGCCACCATCCACAGGCTGACACAGGCAGTGGTCAGTGCCGTGACCACATTGGGCACACAGTCAGGTGCCCTGTGCCACTCACACCACGCAGTATGCTATCCACTCCCCGTTCCCGGCATCATACGACACCCACCCTGTCGATGCCGGGTTCAGCTGTGGGCATCCCGAGTACCCCTGGTGCAGGTATGTTCGGTATGCTGCAGACCCCTGTGCGGACAAGGTCACGTTCACGCAGTGGGACTCCTGGTGGTCCATCGGTGCCACCCCATGTGGCCCATGCTCAGCCTGCCAGTGCTGCTGGGTCTCAGCGGGGCCGCCCATGCATCCAAGGTGGCCGTGGCACTGTGCCACATGACTGAGCTGTCTCCCAGTGCTGGCCCTGTCTGGTGCTGCCCTATGTGCAATGTGTGCTTTGGTGGGCAGTGCACCAGTGGGTGCCCTGCCCTACACACCGACAACGGACCACCTGCACACCCTCCCGACTCCGGCCCACAGGTGCTGTGCATGATGATGCCTGCATTGCACTGTACACCAAGGTACAAGGGTGCCCAGCATCTGACACGTACATGGACAGTACAGGTGGTGGTGGTGGTGGCCTGTGGACGTGTGTTTCTCATGTCTGTTCCTGCTCTGCTGTGCACCTGACCCCTGTCACTTTGTGCCTGGTATGTGTGTGTGTGTGTGTGTCTGTCCATGTGGCGTGTGACTGTTCACCCTCCCTGGTTGTGTGTTTGTGCACCTGTACCCTGCCACTTCCCTCACCGTCATGCACCCTGGTGTGTTTCCCTGTGTGTATGTGGGTTGTGCCCTGTACAGTGTTGGTTGCACATGGCCACATGACTTACCTGTGTTGTGCGAAGTGCTCCTCTGTGATGGCGTCCCGGTGCAGCAGGGCCAGCCGGATCAGTCGGGGGTCATGCCGTCCAAGGGGGGCTGCTCATCCCCATCATCACTGGCATCACCAGCATCCCCATCGCTGTCCCTCTCCTTGACCTGTATGGCTATCCCACAGTCTTTGGCCATGTTGTGCAGGATACAACAGGCCAGGAATATCCCACAGGCCTTTGAGGGGCTGTACTGTACGGCACTGCCGGAGGTGTCTAGGCATCGGAAGCATGCCTTCAGCATCCCAAGAAGCCCGCTCGATGATGTTGCGTGTGGCGGCATGTGCCTCATTGAAGCATTGCTGTGATGGGGTCATGGGCCACCGGTAAGGTGTGAGTAGCCAGAGATGGAGTGGGTATCCACTGTCACCTGTGTGGAGATAGTGGAGGTTAGTGTCATGTTCAGGCTCATATTGCCCCTAACCCTGTGTGCCACTCCCATGGCACCTGTGAGACACCACCCTTTCCCCGCTTTGCCAATCCTACATGCATACTCACCCACTAGATGTCTTGTTGGGGATGTCCCCACTCTGAATCGATGGCACAGTGCTGACTGGTACCATATGAATGAATCATGTGCTCTGCCAGGGTGCGTGGCACAGACATTGATGATGCGCCCACTGGCATCACACACCACCTGGCAGTTGACACTGGAAAACCCCTTCCGATTGTGATAGGCAGCCCCATCGGGGCCAGGTGGTGTGCAAATGGCCACATGGGTGCAGTCTATCACCCCTAGCATGCCAGACATATGTGCTACCCTGTGGAACTCCTGTATGTTTGCTGTACGCTCTGCCACGGTGCTGGGGAAATGGATATACTCCGCAGCATGTGGCAGCAGTGCGCTAAGGAATTGGGTGAGGATGCATGACGTGGCCGACTGTGTTATGCCTGTGGTGTCCCCTGTTGGCCTCTGGAAGGTACCCGTGGCGAGCAAGCACATGCAAGCTGTTACCTTTGTCTCCACTGACAGAGCGTGACTCCGTCGTGAGGGTGCCTGTATCACATCACTGCACAGCTCACAGAGCCGCCTCAGTATTGCCCTGTTCAGGCGGTACCGGCCCACAATCTCTACGTCTGAATACAGCTCAAAGCTGATGCGGGCACGGTACTGCCTGTTGGGGGCTACCGCCAACGGGCCCTTCCATGGCCACGTCCCCCTGCAGCATGCCTTCTCACCCCTCATTGCAGCTTCCATGTGGAAGCTGGCACTTCCATCTCCCTGGCTTGCCCCCCAGCTGTTGTTGATCTGTTACCCCGCTGTCCTGACTGCTACCTCCACTGCAACGGGTACACCTACTGGCCTCTGCACTCTGTGGCCCCACACACCTTCACTTGCCCCTATTCTGTCCTGTACTCCCTGGCCTACACTGGTTCCTGCTGTGGCCTGCTCTGTCTGGCTGCCTCCTGTGAATTCCTGTCACGTTCTTGCGCCTCTTCCTTGAGCCTTTTATTTTGGATCATTTCCACAGTGGCGCAACTTCACCTGATCACACTGTTGCGCATTGCGCAAGCCTTTGAATATCACATTGCGCACTTTATGCATGGTTCCACCCCCTTCGGTTGCACATACCTTCATTTGCATTGCGCTGTTGCTCAGCATGTTTTCTGTGGTGCAACTGCCTCCTGCTGAATATCGCACTATGGCACAATTTCAGACTTGCGCTGGCGCAACCCTATTGCGCATGGCACAACCCTTTTGAATATCCCACCCCTGGTTTCCTTCTGGTTAAGCCACTCTTCCTACTTTACAGCTTCTTCCACACGTAAGTAACTGCACAGATAACAATTCACCTCAGCCAACCCAAACACCTTGATTGCTGCTCACATAAGAATGCACTTCAGCCAGCTCAGAGAAACACACAAACATTATTTGTTTGTTTTTACAATAATTGGAAGGTCCCAGTAGTAGAGTTCTAGTTCTTTAGTCCCAGTAGAGACTAAAGTGGAGAAGTATACTTCTATCAGCACCTTCTTCCTCTTGCTGTTAGTTGCCTGTTCTCTGCTATAAGCTATCTACGGCAGTTTTTAAATCCTGAACACCTATTTTATTGTGGTTAAGCCACTCCTCAAAAATTCACAGCTCCTTCTACACCTTGATAAATGCACAGATAAGAATTCACTTCAGCCAACTCAGACAAACACCTAGATAACTGATTCAGATAACAACTCACTTCAGCCAGTTCAGAGAAACATACTAACTTGTTTTGTTTATTTTTACCTTAAATTGAAGGTGCCAGTAACAGAGTTCTAGTTCTTCAGTCATAGTAGAGACTTAAGTTGAGAAGTATCATTCTAGCAGCACCTCCTTCCTCTTGCCTGTTCTCTGCCAGATGCTATCTAGGGCAGTTTTTAAATCCTGAACAACTGGTTTTCTTCTGGTTAAGCCACTCATCCTAATTTACAGCTTCTTCCATACCTAGATAACTGCAGAAATAACAATTCACTTCAGCCAACTCAAACACCTAGATGACTGCTGAGATCAGAATTCAGTTCAGCCAGCTCAGAGAAACACACTAACTTTTTTGGTTGTTTGTTTTTACTGTAAATTGAAGGTCCAAGTACTAGAGTTCTAGTTCTTTAGTCCTAGTAAAGACTAAAGTATGGATGTATAGTTCTAGCAGCACCTCCTTCTTCTTACTGTTCTCTGCCAGAAGCTATCTCGGGCAGGTTTTAAATCCTGAATACCTGGCTGCCTTCTGGTTAAACCACTCCCCAGTTTGCAGCTCCTCTACACCTAGATAGCTGCCCAGATAAGAATTCATTACAGAGAACCCAGACAAACATCTAGATAACTGCTCAAATAAAAATTCACTTCAGCCTGCTCAGACAAACACACTAACTTTTTGTTTGTTTTACACTAAATTGAAGGTCCCAGTAGTAGAGTTTTAGTTCTGTAACTCCAGGAAAGACTAAAGTAGAGATGTATAGTTCTAGCAGCACCTCCTTCCTCTTGCTGTTTATGTGTGTTCACTGAAAGAAGCTATCTAGGGCAGTTCTTAAATCTTAAACACCAGGCTTACTTCTGGTTAAGCCACTCCCTATAATTTACAGCTCCTTCTTCACCTAAATAACTGCACAGATAACAATTCACTTTAGCCAAAGCAGACAAGCACACTAACTTCTTGTTTCTTTGTTTTTACACTAAATTGAAGGTCCCAGAAGTAGAGTTCTAGTTCTTTAGTCTTAGTAGATACTAAAACAGAGAAGTATAGTTCTAGCAGCACCTCCTTCCTCTTGCTGTTCTCTGCCTGTTCTCTGCCAAAAGCTATCTAGGATAGTTTTAAATTCTGAATACCTGGCTTCATTCTGGTTAGGCCACTCCCCTAATTACACCTCCTTCTACACCTAAATAACTGAATAGATATCAATTCTGTTCAGCTTACTCAGAGAAACATCTTGATAACTGCAGTGGTAAGAATTCCTTCAACCAACTCAGACAATGACACTACCTTTTCTTTTGTTTGTTGTTACCAGTAGTAGTGTTCTCATTTTTTAGTCCAGGTAGATACAAAATTACGGCTCCTTCTGCACCTAGATATCTACACAGATAACAATGTACTTCTGCCAACTCAGACAAGCACCTGGATATCCGACTCAGATAACAATTCACTTCAGCCAACTCTGACAAACACACTAACCTATACTTTGTTTGTTTGGTTTTAGCCTATATTGACGGTCCCAGTAGTAGAGTTCCAGTTATTTAGTCCCAGTAGTAGAGTTCTAGTTCTTTAGTCCCAGTAGATACTAAAGTGGAGAAGCATAGTTCTAACAGCACCTCCTTTCTCTTGCTGTTCTCTGCCTGTTCTCTGTCAGAAGCTATCTAGGGCAGTTTTTAAATCCTAAACACGTAGCTTTCTTCTGGTTAAGCCACTCCTCCTAATTTACAGCTCCTTCAACACCTAGATATCTGCACAGATAACAATTCACTGACCCCAACTCAAACAATCATCTTGATAACTGCACAGACAACAATTCACTTCAGCCAGTTCAGGAAACACAATAACTTTTTTTGTTTGTTTTACCTTACATTGATGTTCCCAGTAATAGAGTTTTAGTTCTTTAGTCATAGTACGGACTAAGGTAGAGAAATAGTTCTAGCTGTACCTCTTTTCGCTCTGCTGTCTGCCTGTTCTCTGCCAGAAACTATCTAGGGCAGTTTGTAAATCCTAAACACCTGGTTTCCTTCTGGTTAAGCCACTCTTCCTAATTTTCAGCTTCTTCCTCACCTATATAACTGCACAGATAACAATTCACTGACCCCAACTCAAAAAATCATCTTGATAACTGCACAGAACAATTCACTTTAGCCAGTTCAGTGAAACACAATACCTTTTTTTGTTTGTTTTTACCTTACATTGATGTTCCCAGTAATAGAGTTTTAGTTCTTTAGTCATAGTACGAACTAAGGTAGAGAAGTATAGTTCTAGCTGTACCTCCTTTCTCTTGCTGTTCTCTGCCTGTTCTCCACCAGAAACTATCTAGGGCAGATTGTAAATCCTAAACACCTGCTTTCCTTCTGGTTAAGCCCCTCTTCCTAATTTTCAGCTTCTTCTACACCTAGATAACTGCGCAGATAACAATTCACTTCAGCCAACTCAAACATCTTGATAACTGTTCAGATAAGAATTCACTTCAGCCAGCTCAGAGAAACACACTAACATTTTTGTTTGTTGGTTTTTACCATAAATGGAAGGTCCCAGTAGTACAGTTCTAGTTATTCAGTCCCAGTAGAGACTAAAGTGGAGATGTATAGTTCTAGCAGCACTTCCTTCTCCTTGCTGTTCTCTGCCTGTTCTCTGCTAGAAGCTATCTATGGCAGTTTTTAAATCCTGAACACCTGGCTTTTTGTGGTTAAGCCACTTCCCAAAAATTTACAGCTCCTTCTACACCTAGATAACTTCACAGATAAGAATTCACTTCAGCCAACTCAGACAAACACCTAGATAACTGCTCAGAAAACAATTCACTTCAGCCAACTCAGACACACAGTACCGTTTTACTTGTTTGTTCATTTTTACCTTAAATTGAAGGTCCCAGTAATAGAGTTCTAGTTGTTTAGTCCCAGTAGCAACTAAAGTAGAGAAGTATAGTTCTAGCAGCACCTCCTTCCTCTTGCTGTTCTCTGCCTGTTCTCTGCCAAAAGCTATCTAGGGCAGTTTTTAAATCCTAAGTACCTGGCTTCCTTCTGGTTAAACCACTACCCCTAATATACAACTCCTTCTACACCTCGCAAACTGCATAAATAATTCAGTTCAGCCATCTCAGACCAACATCTAGATAACTGCTCAGATAACAATTAACTTCAGCCAACTCAGACAAGCACACTAACCCTTTTTCCTTTGTTTGCTTTTAGCCTATATTGAAGGTCCCAGTAAAGAGTTCTAGTTCTTTAGTCCTAGTAGAAACTGAGGTTGAGTAGAATAGATCTAGCAGCATCTCCTTCCTCTTGTTGTTCTCTTCCTATTCTCTGCCAGAAGCTATCTAGGGCAGTTTTAAATCCTAATCACCTGGCTTCCTTCTGGTTAAGCCACTCCTCTAATTTACAGATCCTTCTTCACCTAGAGATGCACAGATGACAATTCACTTCAGCCAACTCAGAAAAACACCTAGATAACTACTCAGATAATTCACTTCTGCCAACTCAGACAAACTCACTAACTTTTCTTAGGTTTTTACCCTGAATTGAAGGTCCCAGTAGCAGAGTTCTTACTCTTTAGTCCCTGTAGAGACCAAAGTAGAGAAGTATAGTTTTAGCAGCATCTCCTTCCTCTTGCTGTTCTCTGCCAGTTGTCTGCCAGAAGCTATCTAGGGTAGTTTTTAAATCCTAAATGCCTGGCTTCCTTTTGGTTAAGACATTCACCCTAATTTTCAGCTCA
Organism: Neoceratodus forsteri; assembly: GCA_016271365.2. Classification (NCBI taxonomy): domain Eukaryota; kingdom Metazoa; phylum Chordata; order Ceratodontiformes; family Ceratodontidae; genus Neoceratodus; species Neoceratodus forsteri. The sequence goes on along the minus strand of CM057453.1, from coordinate 454,353,775 downwards.
TTCTACATCTTGATAACTGCATAGATGACCACTCACTTCAGCCAGTGCAGACAAACTCCTAAATAACTGCTCAGATAATAATTCACTTCAGCCAACTCAGGCAAACACACTAACATTTTATTTGTTTGTTTGTTTGTCTTTTCCCTTAATTGAAGGTTCCACTAGTAGAGTTCTAGTTTTTAGTCCCAGTAGAGACTATAGTATAGAAGTATAGTTCTAGAACACCTCCATCCTCTTGCTGTTGTCTGTGTGGTCTCTGAAAGAAGCTATCTAGGATAGTTTTAAATCCTAAACACCTGGCTTCATTCTGGTTAAGCCACACACCCTAATGTAAGCTCATGCTACAGCTAAATAAGAGCACAGATAACAATTTAGTTCAGCTAACCCAAACACCTTGCTAACTGCTGTATTAACATTTCACTTCAGCCAACTCAGACCAACACACTACCTTTTCCTTTTTGCTTGTTTTTACCCTAATTTGAAGAACAGAGTAGTACAGTTCTAGTTCTTTAGTCCCAGTAGACAGTGACATAGAGAAATAGAGTTGTAGCAGCACCTCCTTCCTTTTTCTGTTTTCTGCCTGTTCTCTGCTAGAAGCTGTCTATGGCAGTTTTTAAATCCTGTACACCTGTTTTTTGTGGTTAAGTCTCTCCCCCTAATTTACACCTCCTTGTACACCTAGATAACTGCACAGATAACAATTCACTTCTCCCTACTCAGACAAACACCTAGAAAACTGACTCAGACAACAACTCTCTTCAGCCAGTTCAGAGAAACACACTAACTTTTGTTTGTTTTACCTTAAATTGAAGGTGCAAGTACAGTAGTAGCCACAGACACTGACAACTATTTCCTGAAATTTCTGTGATATTTCCAGAAATATCTGATGCTTTTTGCATTTAAACAGTAGGGGCAGCAGAGAGAAAACTCTTCAGAATTGCACAAACTATCTTGAAATAGCTGGCAATGTCTGTGGTTACCACTGTAACAGAGTTCTAGTTCTTTAGTTGCAGTAGAGACTAAGGTAGAGAAGTATAGTTCTAGCAACACCTCCTTCTTCTTGTTGTTCTCTGCTGGTTCTCTGCCAGATGCTATCTAGAGCAGTTTTTAAATCCTGAACAACTGGTTTCCTTATGGTTAAGCCACTCATCCTAATTTACAGCTATTCCCATACCTAGATAAGTGCACCGATAACAATTCACTGCAGCCAACTCCAACACCTTGATGAGTGCTGAGATAAGAATTCACTTCAGCCAGCTCAGAGAAACACACTAACTTTTTTGGTTGTTTGTATTTACCATAAATTAAAGGTCCCAGTAGTAGAGTTGTAGTTATTTAGTCCCAGTAGAGACTAAAGTATGGAAGTATAGTTATAGAAGCACCTCCTTCATCTTGTTGTTCTCTGCCTGTTCCCTGCCAGAAATTATCTAGGGCAGTTTTAAATCCTAAACACCTGGCTGCCTTCTGGTTAAGCCACTCCACCAATTTGTAGCTCCTCTACACCTAGATAACTGCACAGATAACAATTCACTTCAGAAAACCCAGACACACATGTAGATAACTGCTCAGATAAAAATTCACTTCAGCCAACTCAGACAAGCACACAAATATTTTGTTTGTTGTTCATTTTACACTAAATTGAAGGTCCCAGTAGTAGAGTTTTAGTTCTTTAACTCTAGGACAGACTAAAGTAGAGAAGTATAGTTCTAGTAGCACCTCCTTCCTCTTGCTGCTCTCTGTGTGTTCACTGAAAGAAGCTATCTAGGGCAGTTTTTAATTCCTAAACACCTGGCTTACTTCTGGTTAATCCACTCCCCATAATGTACAGCTCCTTCTACACCTAAATAACTGCACAGATAACAATTCACTTTAGCTATATCAGACAAGCACTCTAACTTCTTGTTTCTTTGTTTGTTTTTACACTAAATTGAAGGTTCCGGCAGTAGAGTTCTAGTTCTTTAGTCCCAGTAGAGACTAAAACAGAGAATTATAGTTCTAGCAGCACCTCCTTCCTCTTACTGTTCTCTGCCAAAAGCTATCTAGGTTAGTTTTTTTAAACACCTGGCTTACTTCTGGTTAAGCCACTCCTCCTAATTTACACCTCCTTCTACACTTAAATAACTGCATAGATATCAATTTAGTTCAGCTAACTCAGAGAAATGCCTAGATAACTGCGGTGGTAAGAATTCCCTTCAGCCAACTCGGACAATGACACTACCTTTTTCTTTTTGTTTGTTTTTACTCTGATTTGAAGATCCCAGTAGTAGAGTTCTAGTTCTTTAGTCCAGGTAGATACTAAAGTGAAGTATAGCTGTATTAGCACCTCCTTTCACTTGCTGTTCTCTGCCTGTTCTCTGCCACAAGCTATCTAGGGTAGTTTTTAAATCCTAAACACCTGGCTTCCTTCTGGTTAAGCCACCCCCGAATTTACAGCTCCTTCTACACCTAGATAACTGCACAGATAACAGTTTACTTCTTCAACTCAGACAAGCACCTAGATAACTGCTCAGATAACAGTTCACTTCAGACAAACACACTAACTTATACTTTGTTTGTTTTTACCCTATATCGATGGTCCCAGTAGTAGACTTCTAGTTCTTTAGTCACAGTAGAGACTAACATAGAGAAGTATAGTTCTAACAGCACCTCCTTCCTCTTGCTGTTCTCTGTCTGTTCACTGTCAGAAGCTATCTAGGGCAGTTTTTAAATCCTAAACACGTAGCTTCCTTCTGGTTAAGCCACTCCCCCTAATTTACAGCTCCTTCTACACCTGGATAACTACATAGATAACAATTCACTGACCCCAGCTCAGACAATCATCTTGATTACTGCACAGACAACAATTAACTTCAGCCAATTCAGAAAAACACAAGGGCCCAGATATTCAAAAGAGTTGAGCATGGTGCAACAGTGTTGCACCATGTACAACCCACTGATGTGCCCCGGCGCGATATTCAAAGGAAAAGTGTACCACACAAACCCCAATGCTGCGGAGCACATCAGTAATGTATGCGAGGCACAGGTGGAGAGTGCCCATGCATAACCTGCACAGCCTGATATTCAGCCCAGGATGTGCAGAGCCATCGCTCAACCCTACTTGCGCCTGCACAAAAGCTATAAAAAAGGAACAAATGATGGCCACTCACAGGTGAGCTGCTGCGTATTGCAGGGCGCAACATGGCAGCTGCCTCCTGTGGGTGGCCACCCGAGTTCCTGCCACAGCTGGTGGCACCCCCCCATGCCCCATTGTGGGCATCTGTGTAAATAAACCCCCCTCCAATATCCCTGGTGGTCCAGTGAACTGAGTGCTGCCCGATCGTGGGCATCTGGTTAAATAAACCCCACCATATCCCTGGTGGTCCAGTGGACCGCTATGTTCCCGATCGCAGACATTTGTCTACAAAAAATAGCCTCATCTAATATCCCTGGTGGTTCCAGTGGACCACTCTGCCCGATACTGGGCATCTGTAAACTATAACAAATGTCCTATTACCCAGGTGGTCTAGTCTTTACTCCCCACCCAACCTCTGAGCCCCACCTCGCACCCCCGGTCAGCCAGTGGGTGGCGGCACCCCACCGCCTGCCGCCCCCATCTGCTGACTGACAGCTCGGTAGGGCTGCACCCACTGGTCACAGTGTGAGCCGTGGACATGCAGCCCATATCGTACTACAGTCCAGATATGTGAATGAATCATTCACATATCTGACTGTGTAGTACGGTATGGTTGCACGCCCATTGGCTCATGCCAGACCAATGGGTGTGCAGCCCTACCGAGCTGTCAGTCGATGGCGTGCAGGGCGAGGTCGGTGGGGTGCTGCCACCGCCAGCTGACTGGGGAGGTGGTGGTGTGGGCCCAGTGGGTGGAGGGGAGCGGAGCACTAGACCACCAGGGTAATAGGATGTTTGTTATGTTTTACAGATGCCCGCGATCTGGCAGAGTGCGGTCCACTGGACCACCAGATATTGGTGGGGGATTTAAACAGATGCCCGCGATCAGGCAGCGATCGGTCCACTGGGCAACTAGGGATATTGGATGGGGGCTTTATTATACTGATGCCCGTGATTGGAACATTACGGTCCACTGGACCACCAGGGATATTAGACGAGAATTGCTTTTAGACACATGCCCGCGATCGGGCAGAGTGCGGTCCACTGTACCACCAGGGATATTAGATGAGGATTGTTTTTTAGGTACATGCCCGCGATTGGGAACATAGCGGTCCACTGGACCACCAGGGATATTAGATGAGGATTGTTTTTTAGACACATGCCCGCGATCGGGCTTCAGGGGCATCGGTCCCCAATGGCTGCTGCCTGGCAGGGCGCCAAGCTCAAGTCTTCGGGGATTGGCGCACCTGCATGCTAATGGTATGCAAATGGGGCCATAATGACATGCAAATGGCCCCATGTGTGCCTTGCATAAATTATGGCCCATTTGCATATCCCCTTTTGAATATCGCAGGTGCTGTGAATGGTGCAATGGCACTTGCGCTAGCGCATCTCCATGCTCCACTCTGGCCACTTGCGCTGGTGCAGTGCCACTGCATCATGCACAGTGGGGGTGGCTGGGGTGTGATGTTCAAAGCTGCTGAGCCATAAGCGCGACTATGAATCTCCGCCCAGTACTACCCCGCGCAACCAAAGTTCGAGCTGCCCCCAGGCTTACGCCACAGCCTGGCACAGTTTGAATATCCGGGTCAATAACTTTTTTGTTTGTTTTTACCTTACATTGAAGTTCCCAGTAATAGAGTTTTAGTTCTTTAATCACAGTACAGACTAAGGTAGAGAAGTATAGTTCTAGCAGCACCTCCATCCTATTGCTGTTGTCTGCCTGTTCTCTGCCAGAAGCTATCTAGGGCAGTTTTTAAATCCTAAAACACCTGGTTTCCTTCTGGTTATGCCACGCTTCCTAATTTACAGCTTCTTCCACACCTAGATAACTGCACATATAATTCACTTCAGCCAACTCAAACACCTAGATAATTGCTCACATAAGAATACACTTCAGCCAGCTCAGAGAAACACACTAACTTTTTGTTTGTTTTACCATAAATTGAAGGTCCCAGTATAGTTCTAGTTCTTTGGTCCCAGTAGAGACTAAGGTAGAGAAGCATAGTTCAAGCAGCTCCTCCTTCCTCTTTCTGTTCTCGGCCAGAAGCTATTAAGGTAGTTTTAAATCCTAAAACCTGGCTTCCTTCTGGTTAAGCCATTCCAGAAATTTTCACCTCCTTTTACACTTTGATAACTGCACATATAACAATTCATTTCAGCCAACTCAGATAAACACATTAACCTTTTTTTGTTTGTTTTGTTTTTACCCTATATTGAAGGTACCAGTAGTAGAGTTCTAGTTCTTTAGTCCTTGTAGACACCGAAGTAGAGAAGTATAGTTCTAGCAGCATCTCGTTCCTCTTGCTATTCTCTGCCTGTGGTCTGCCAGAAGCTTCATGGAGCAGTTTTTAAATCCCAAATACCTGACTTCCTTCTGGTAAAGCCACTCCCTCTAATTTACAGCTCCTTCTACACCTAGATAACTGAACATATAAAGATTCACTTCAGCCAACTCAGACAAACTCACTGTTTTTTGTTTGTTTTTACCCTAAATTGAAGGTCCCAGTAGTAGAATTATAGTTCTTTAGTCCCAGTCGAGACTAAACAAGAGAAGTATAGTTCTAGCAGCAGTTCCTTCTTCTTGCTGTTCTCTGTGTGTTCACTGGAAGAAGCTATCTAGGGCAGATTTTAAATCCTTAACACCTGGCTTACTTTGGTTAAGCCACTCTCCATCAATTTAGAGCTGCTTCTACACTTAAATAGCTGCACAGATAAAAATTCACTTCAGCCAACTCAGACAAACACACTAACTTTTGTTTGTTTTTTCAATTTAAAGTTTATTAAACATATTTTCACTTTACACAAAGGCAGATATACATGTATACATTTCATGATACATAAATGTTCATGTCCCTTGAATCTGTTACTCCATCCCCCTCCCTCCCTCCCACCCCTTTCCCATCTCCCTTCCCCCATTGAGCAGCAATAATACCATTATTAGGACAACTAGAGCATAGTCAAATCCACAATATACAATCAGGGCTGACACATATCATATCAACAGTTAACTCATTTATAAAGAGTACAGGGTATACAATGGATCCCTCAATTTTTGAACCTTCCCATTTTATTATGCAAATTTGCAATAGCTTTTCCTATAGGAGAGTTGCCAGAAGTTCAGTCAATCATTCATTATAAAATCTTCTGCTGATCAATCCAGTGTCTTAATATGAGCCTTTTGACCGATAAAATAATAAGTGCAATGTGGACCTTACGATTCGTAATCTAATACCATGAAAAATCTCCCAGAAGACAGATTTCAGGGGTAAGCAGGTCTGTAAGTCCCAACAAGGGTCAGATAACTGTCTGTTTATAGTCCAAAGTGGAGATACTTTGGGCAGGACCAGAATACATGATACAAATTCCCTTCATCCCGTAAACATCTGGGACATAATGGGGAAGACTTTAAACCTAATTTGGCCATTTTCATTGGTGAGTAATATGCATTATACTGGATGTTCATTTAGTTAATCTTAACCTGTCTTGAGTTATAAATTTGTGGCAATTATACCAGAGTGTTGGCCAATCTATAACATGGTTTGGAAATAAAACTTCCCACAGTCGGGTTGGACCAAAGCAGTCTGGATATTTCCAGTTATAGATTGTGCTATAAATTACGTAGACTGCTTTAGGACCACCACTAAACTTCGTAAGTTCTTTACCAAATGGGATGCTTTGGGTGAGCTGGTTTTGACCAAAAATTGTATTAATAAATGCCTTAGTTGTATGAGTCAGAAAGTGCATTTATGTGGGGTCCCAAGCTTAACCCTGAGTTCTGTGACCGTTAACCAAAGGTCCCTATCCATAATAACATCAGTAATTTGTTAGTTTTGCAATTCAGGTATCCAGTTTAGAGGAATTGGTTTTCCTCCTATTTTAAGTTGTAGGTTTTCAAGTATTAGTTGATTTAGATCCTTATTATATTTATATTTGAGATAATGGCAGATCTGTATGTGATTCTTTAAGAAGGTTAAAATTATAGAATTTCTAAGCTTTAAAGGAAAAGACTCAGTCTGGTAAGTATCAATCCTTCATGACTCAGACCACAGAACGAATGATGGTAAGCTTAATCTTGAGCCAGGCATGGGTGGAATTCAGACTTTCATAAGAAAACCATCTTAAATATTTATTAACATGACTAGCCCAGAAATAAAATGCTAGGTAGGAAGATGCAATCCCTCTGAGTTTGGGAGCAGTCAATTTGTAATAGGGAATTTTGGGGTTTATTATGCCATATAAATTTAGTGAACAAAGATTGCATTTTGTTAAACCAGGATAATGGAAGCAAAATATTAAGCATTGAAACGGGTAAAAAGTCTTGGGAAAACATTCATTTTTATTAGATTCATTCTCCTATAAAGAAATTGGGAGTAGTGTCCATCTGTTCAGGTCTTGAGAAGTTATGTGAACTAAGGGATCAAGGTTTAGTTTAACTGCTTGGCTGGGTACCCTAGTTAGTTATATCCCAAGATATCTTAAGGAATCACATTTCCAAGTAAGCCTAAAGCCAGAATATCAGCTTGAGTACTTGTTGGTTTAATGGTAAAACAATAGTTCTGTTTTTATTTAATTTATAATTAGGAAGATTACTAAAACATCAATAATTTCTAACATGGGAGATATGGATAATTTAGGGTTGGATATCTGGAGGAGAAGGTGTTTGCATAAATTGCAACCTTTATTTTACAGGGATGAATACAGATCCCCTGTACAGCAGGACAGGATTGCAATTTACAGATTAAGGGTTTGTTTGTTTTTACACTAAATTGAAGGTCCCAGTAGAGGAGTTCTAGTTATTTAGTCCCAGTAGAGACTATAATAGAGAAGTATAGTTCTAGGAGCACCTCCTTCCTCTTGCTATTCTCTGCCAAAATCTATCTAGTATAGTTTTTAAATACTTAACACCTGGCTTTGTTCTGGTTAAGCCACTTCCCCTAATATACAGCACCTTCTACACCTAAACAACTGCATAAATATAAATTTATTTCAGCTAACTCAGACACACACCTAGATAACTGGTGAGGTAAGAATTTCCTTCAGTCAACTAAGAGAAACACACTACCTTTTTCATTTTGTTTGTTTTTGCCCTAATTTGAAGATCCCGGTAGTAGAGTTCTAGTTCTTTAGTCCCAGTAGACATTGAAGTAGAGAAGTATAGCTGTAGCAGCAACTCCTTTCTTTTGTTGTTCTCTGCCTGTTCTCTGATAGAAGTTATCTCTGGCAGTTTTTAAATCCTGAACACCTGGCATTTTTGTGGTTAAGTCATTCCCCACAAATTGACAGCTCATTCTACACCTAGATAACTGCACAGATAACAATTCATTTCAGCCAACTCAGACAAACACGTAGATAACTTCTCAGATAATAATTCCCTTCAACCAACTCAGACAAAAACAGTAATGTTTTATTTGTTTGTTTCTTCTTACCGTAAATTGAAGGTCCCAGTAGGAGAGTTCTAGTTCTTTAGTCCCAGTAGAGACTTAAGTAGAGAAGTATCATTCTAGCAGCACCTCCTTTCTCTTGCTGTTCTCTGTGCGATCTCTTAAAAAGCTATCTAGGGCAGTTTTAAAATCCTAAACACCTGACTTCCTTCTGGTTAAGCCCTCCCTAATTTACATCTCCTTCTACACCTAGATAGCTGCAGAGATAACAATTCACTTCAACCAGCTGAGTAAATGACACTAACTTTTTGTTTGTTTGTTTTTACCCTAAATTGAAGGTCCCAGTAGTAGAGTTCTACTTCTTTTGTCCCAGTAGAGACTAAAGTAGAGAAGACTAGTTCTAGTAGCATCTCATTCTTCTTGTTGTCCTCTGCCTGTTCTCTGCCACATGCTATCTAGGGCAGTTTTTAAATACTAAACACTTGTCTTCCTTCTGGTTAAGCCACTACCCTGAATATACAGCTCATTCTACACAACTAACTGCACAGATAATTCACTTCTGCCATCTCAGACAAACACCTAGATAACTGCTCAGATAACAATTCTCTTCAGCCAACTCAGAAAAACACAGTAACTTTTTTTGGTTTGTTTTTATGCTAAATTGAAGGTTCCAGTAGTAAAGTTCTAATTCTTTAATCCTAGAAGAGACTGAAGTAGAGAAGTATACTTCTAGCAGCACCTCCTTCCTCTTGCTGTTCTCTGCCTGTCCTCTGCCAAAAGCTATATTTGATAGTTTTTATATCCTACACACCTTGCTTCATTCTGGTTAAGCCACATCCCCTAATATTCAGCTCATTCTACACCTAAATAACTGCACAGATAACATTTCAGTTCAGCTAACTCAAGCAGCTTCATAACTGTTGCAGTAACAATTCACTTCATCCAGCTCAGACAAACACACTATCTTTTTCATTTTATTTGTTTTTACCCTAATTTGAAGATCCCATTAGTAGAGTTCTAGTTCTTTAGTCCCAGAAGACATTGAAGTAGAGAAACATAGCTGGAGCAGCAACTCATTCCTTTTGCTGTTCTCTGCCTATTCTCTGCTGGAAGCTATCAATGGCAGTTTTTAAATCCTGAATACCTAGTATTTTTGTGGTTAAGCCACTCCCAAAAAATGTACAGCTCCTTCTACACCTAGATAACTGCACAGATAACAATTCACTTCAGCCAGCTCAAACACCCAGATAACTGCTCAGACAATAATTCACTTCAGGCAACTCAGACAAAAACAATGTAATGTTTTATTTATTTGTTTGTTTTTACCCATAATTGAAGGTCCCAATAGTAGAGTTCTAGTTATTTAGTCCCAGTGGAGATTTAAGAAGAGAAGTATCCCTCTAGCAGCACCTCCTTCCTCTTGCTGTTCTCAATGTTTTCTCTTAAAGAAGCTATCTAGGGCAGTATTTAAATCCTAGACACCTGGCTGGATAAGCAAGGCCCCTAAATTACATCTCCTTCTACACCTAGATAACTGCAGAGATAACCATCACTTCAGCCAACTCAGACAAACACCTAGATAACTGCTCAGATAACAATTCACTTCAACCAACCCAGAGAATCCACACTAACATTTTTGTTTGTTTGTTATACCCCAAATTGAAGGGTCCCAGTAGTAGAGTTCTACTTCTTTAGTCCCAGTAGAGAATAAAGTAGAGACGTATAGTTCTAGACACCTCCCTTCCTCTTGCTGTTCACTGCCTGTTCTCTGCCAGAAGCTAGCTAGGGAAGTTTTAAATCCTAAAACCTGGTTTCCTTCTGGTTAATCCCTTAAAATTTCAAAACACCTAAACAACTTCTGGCAGAACCAGACAGGGAACAGCAAGAGGAAGGAGGTATTACTAGAACTATACCTCAACTTTAGCCCCTACTGGGTCTAAAGAACTAGATTTCTACTATGAGGACATTCAATATAGGGTCAAAACAAACAAATGAAAATAAGGTTAGTGTGTTTGTCGGAGTTGGCTGAAGTGAATTGTTATCAGTGCGGTTATCAATCAATCAGTCAACCTTTATTTATAAAAAGGCACCTTTCTAAAACCAAGGCGCCTGTACATAACATAATAAAACAAATCAATAAATAAATAATTAAAACCATGTATCAATTTAAAAGTCATGACAGTGACATTAAAAATCATTATAAGCTCAGCTGAAAAGAAATGTTTTAATGCTACTTTAAAAGCTTTGGATGGTCAGAGCAATCTTGCGCCTGCTGAGGTAGAGAATTCCACAGGTTGGGGCCATAAAACTAAAGGACCTGGCCCCAGATGTCTTTAACGAACCCTGAGAATCTCTAACAATCCTCATCAGTAGATCGGAGAGGGCGGAGGGACAGTAGGGATGAAGGAGATCTTTCAGATAACCAGGTCCCTGATCATGTAGGGCCTTATAGGTCAGCAAACTGACCTTGAAGGTGATCTGCCAGCATATTTGCAGCCAGTGCAGTCCGTGGAGCACAGGTGTTATATGACCGGTCCTAAATGAACCAGTCAAAAGCCTGACTGCCTCATTCTGTACTAGCTGGAAGCGACAAATATCAACCCCGGCAACCCCAGGTAAAGGGCATTGCAGTAGTCAAGGCGGGAGGTAACAAAGACGAGGACCAGAGTTGGAAGATCATCGGAAGGAACCAGGTACTTCACCCGGGCGATATTCCTCAGATGGTAAAAAGAGACTTTGACAACTGCCGACACCTGAGATTTCAGTGTCAGTCATCAAACACAATACCCAGGTTCTGCACCTGGTCTGAGGTAGTTAGCTAAACACCCCCAAGCCATAAATCTGAAGGTAATCCAGCCAACAAACCTGACTCTCAGTGACCAGGGTCCACAACCAACACCTCAGTTTTTTCTGGGTTCAACCTCAGCCAACTCACATTCATCCAGTCCTGGATTTCAGTGAGACAGTTGTTAGAGACTGAAACAGCAGCATCTTGGCCGGGGACAAAGGACATGTACAGCTGAGTATCATTTGCATAGCAGAGAAAACTCAAGCTGTACTGCCTAATAATCGCTCCCAAAGGCAACATATACACTGTGAACAACATGGGTGCCAAAATGGAGCTCTGCGGCACCCCACAGGATGGGGCAGTGATGCTGAGGAAAAAATCCCGGACACCACTGTCTGAGTCCTATCCTTGAGAAAAGATCAAAACCAATTGAGGACTGTACCAGACAGCCCGCAAATAAACTACAAGCACTCAATAGCACACCATGGTCCACAGTGTCAAATGCTGCGAGAGATCAAGGACCAAGATGGAAAGGGTCCTTGATCTCTCGCTATTAGAGGTCATTTAGTACCCGGACAAGAGCTGTCTCGGTACTATGTCTCTTCCTAAATCTGGACTGGAGAGTCATAGACATTGTGGCTGGTCAAATTATCATCCAGCTGTGACGTGACCACCTTCTCAATAACATTGCCCACAAAGGGCAGGTTAGAGACAGGCCTGTAGTTAGCCAGACAATCCGGGTCCAAGGAGGGCTTCGAAGGGCGAACCACAGCCTCCTTCAGAGGATCAGAAAGATCCCTCTCTCCAGAGACCTCCAGACTACCTTGGCAAGGACCAGTCTGATTTTATCCCACACAGCCCACTAGGAGATGTGGCGGCCCGGATCAAACTACAGTTGGTCAGATGCAATGATTGGATGATCATCACAATGTCACTGACTGTGGGAAGGCTGAAGTCAAACCACACAAACTGGGTGTCTGACATCTCCTGCCGACTGCCACAATTCCCATTAGGGAGGGACAAGCGGATACTAGACCTGATTGTGGCAACCTTACATGCAAATAATTGAACAAACTCAATCTAGGTGTAGAAGGAGCCATAAATTCGGGGGGGTGGCTTAACCACATGGAAGCCCGTTGTTTAGGATTTAAAAGCTGCCCTAGATAACTTCTGGCAGAGAGACAGAGAACAGCAAGAGGAAGGAGCTGCTGCTAGAACTATACTTCTCCACTTTATTCTCTACTGGGATGAAAGAATTAGAACTCTACTACTGGGACCTTCAGTATAGAGTAAAGACAAACAAATAAAAAAGGTTAGTGGGTTTGTCTGAATTGGCTGAAGTGATTTGTTATCTGAGGAGTTATCTAGATGTTTGTCTGAGTTGGCTGAAGTGAATTGTTATATGTGCAGTTATCTGGGTGTTGAATGAGTTGTAAATTAGGAATAGTAGCTGATCCAGAAGGAAGCCAGTTGTTTTGGATTTAAAAACTGCCCTAGATAGCTTCTGGCAGAGAACATGCAGAGAACAGCAAGTGGAAGGAGGTGCTGCTAGAATTATAATTCTCTACTTTAGTCTGTGCTGGGACTAAATAACTAGAGCTCTACTACTAGGACCTTTAATTTAGTGTAAAACAAACAAACAAAATGTTAGTGTGTTTGAGTTGGCTGAAGTGATTTGTGATCTGAGCAGTTATATTGATGTTTGTCTGAGATGGGTAAAGTGAATTGACATATATTATGGAGGCAGTATAGCGTAGTGGTTTAAGGCTCTAAGCTGTAAACCTGGAGACCTGGGTTTGAATCCCACAGCCCCCACTTACATACTGTGTGACCCTCAGCAAGTCACTTAACTTCCTAGTGCTCCCAGGTCGCACCTGGAAACAAGCTTCTGCTTAGTGTGCCTTTCCTGGTTAAACAATTTCCCCTTTCCCCCTTTCCCCCTATATATGCAGTTATCTAGGTGTAGAAGGAGCTGTAAATTTAAGGGACTGGCTTAACCTGAAGGAAGCCAGGTGTTTAGGATTTAAAAACTGCCCTAGATAGCTTCTGGCAGAGAACAATAAGAGAACAGTAAGAGGAAGAAGCTGCTGCTAGAACTATGCTTCACTACTTTAGTCTCTACTATGACTAATGAACTAGTAATCTACTACTAGGACTATCACTTTAGTGTAAAAAAAGTTAGTGTGTTTGTCCCAGTTTGCTAAAATAAATGTTTATCTAAGCAGTAATCTTGGTGTTTTTCTGAGTTGGCTGAAGTGAACTATCTATGCAGTTATCTAGGTGTAGAAGAAGCTGTATATTTGGGAGTAAGCTTAACCAGAAGGAAGAAAGGTGTTTAGGATTTGAAAACTGCCCTAGATAGCTTCTCACAGAAAACAGGCAGACAACAGCAAGAGAAAGAAGGTGCTGCTAGATTTACACTTCTCTATTGTAGTCTCACGGGGACTAAGAACTAAGACTCTACTACTGGGACCTTCAATTTGTGGTAAAACAAAGAAACAGAAAAAAGTCATTGGGCTGGATATTCCAAACTACGCGTTCTGGCGCAAGCCCCTTGCGCTGCTCAAAAAAGTTGTGCAGGGTGGCCAGGGTGATATTCAACGGAGCTGGGCTATTGAGCAACCTGAATATCACTCCCTCGCCACAGCCACTGTGCATGGCGCAGTGGAACTTGCACCACCGCAAGTGGTCAGAGTGGAGCATTCAGATGTGGTGGTGCAAGTTCCATTGTGCCATGCTAAATTTCCGATATTCAAAAGGTGACATGCAAATGGGGCCATAATTTATGAAAGGCACCACGGGGCCATTTGCATCCTAGTGCCCGTTTGCATGTGATTGCTTGCAGATGCACTGATCTGACGACTTGCTCCTGGCACCTGCCAGGCAGCAGCCATCGAGGACCGGCGCCCTGCAGCCCGATTGCGGGCATGATGTAAATCCCCCCCCCAACTGGCCCGATCGCGGGCATAATGCGGTAAAAACAAACAGAAAAAGTTATTGTGTTTGTCTGAGTTGGCTGAAGTAAATTGTTATCTGAGCAGTTATTTAGGTGTTTGCCTGAGTTGGCTAAAGTGAATTATTATCTCTGCCGTTATCTAGGTATAGAAGAGCTGTAAATTAGGGGAGTGGCTAACCAGAAGGAAGCCTGGAGTTTAGAATTTAAAAACTGCCGTAGGATAACTTCTGGCAGAGAACAGATTTCTCTACACTAGTCTTTACTGGGACTAAAGAACTAGAACTCTATTAATGGTACCTTCAATATAGGGTAAAAACAAACCAAAAAAAGTGTGTTTTTCTTAGTTGGCTGAAGAGAATTGTTATCTGTGCAGTTATCTAGGCGTGGAAGAAGCTGTAAACTAGGAGCAGTGGCTTAACCAGAAGGAAGCCAGGTGTTTAGGAATTAAAAACCGCCCTAAATAGCTTCTGGCAGAGACCAGGCAGAGAACAGCAGGTGGAAGGAGTTACTGATAGAACTATTCTTCTCTACCTTAGTCTCTACTGCCACAAAATAACTAGAACTCTATTAAAGGGTCCTTCAATTTAAGGTAAAACAAACAAACAAAAAAGGTGAGTGTGTTTCTCTGAACTGGGTGAAGTGAATTGTTTTCTGTGCAGATATATAAGTGTAAAGTAGCTTTAAATGAAGGGATTGGCTTAACCAAAAGGAAGCCAAGTGTTTAGGATCTCAAAACTGTTCTAGATAACTTCTGGCAAAGACCAGACAGGGAACAGCAAGAGGAAGGAGGACTGCTAGAACTATACTTCTCTACTTTAGCCCCTACTGGGTCTAAAGAACTAGATCTCTACTACTAGGACATTCAATATAGGGTAAAAACAAACAAACAAAAACGAGGTTAGTGTGTTTGTTAGAGTTGGCTGAAGTGAATTGTTATTGGTGCAGTTATCTAGGTGTAGAAGGAGCCATATATTCGGGGGGGGTGCCTTAACCACAAGGAAGCAAGTTGTTTAGGATTTAAAAACTGCCCAAGAGAGCTTCTGGCAGAGAACAGATAGAGAAGAGCAAGAGGAAAGATGTGCTGCTAGTATTTTACTTCTCTACTTTAGTCTCTACTGGGGCTAAAGAACTAGAATTCTACCACTGAGTCCTTCAATTTAGGGTAAAAACAAACAAACAAAAACATTAGAGTGTTTACCTGAGTTGGCTGAAGTGAATTGTTATCTGAGTTATCATCTAAGTGTTTGTCTGCATTGGCAGAAGTGACTTTTTATCTGTTCAGTTATCTAGGTGTAGATGGAGCTGTACATTAGGGAGAGTGACTTAACCATTAGGAAGCCAGGTGTTAAGGATTTAAAATCTGCCCTTGATAGCTTCTGGCAGAATGCGGATGGAGAACAGCAAGAGGAAGGAGGTGCTGCTAGAACTATACTTCTCTACTTTAGTCTCTACTGGGATGAAATAACTAGAACTCTACTACTGGGACCTTCAAATTAACATAAAAACAAACAAACAAAAAGTCAGTGTGTTTGTCTGCGAGTTGGCTTGAAGTGAATTATTATCATGCAGTTATCTAGGTGTGGAAGCAGCTGTAAATTAGAGGTAGCTTAACCAGAAGGAAGCGAGGTATTTAGATTTAAAACTGTCCTTGAGAGCTTCGGGCAGAGAACAGACAGAGAACAGCAAGAGGAAGGAGGTGCTGCTAGAACAATACTTCTCTACTTTAGTGTCTACTGGGACGAAATAACTACAACTCTACTATTGGGTCCTTCAAATTAGGATAAAACATACAAAACATAAAAGTCAGTGTGTTTGTTTGAGTTGCCTGAAGTGAATTGTTATCAGTGCAGTTTCTAGGTGTTTGTCTGAGATGGCTGAAGTGAATTGTTATCTGTGCAGCTATCTAAGTTTGGAAGGAGCTGTAAATTATGGGGAGTGGCTTAACCAGAAGAAAACCAGGTGTTTAGCATTTAAAACTGCCCTAGATAGCTTCTGGTAGAGAACAGGAAGAAACAGCAAGAGGAAGGCGGTGCTCCTAGAACTACACTTCTCTACTTTAGACTCTATTAGGACTAAAGAACTAGACCTCTATGACTGGGACCTTCAATTTAGTATAAAAACAAACCAAAAAATGTTAGTGTGTTTTTCTGAGTTGGCTGAAGTGAATTGTTATATGTGCAGTTATCTAGGTGTGGAAGCAGCTGTAAATTAGGGGGAGTGGCTTAACCAGAAGGGAGCCAGGTGTTGAGTATTTAAAAAAGGCCGTAGATAGCTTCTGGTTGAGAAAATACAGAAAACAGAGGAGGAAGGAGGTGCTGCTAGAACAATAGTTCTCCACTTTAGTCTCTACTCAGACTAAAGAACTATAACTCTACTACTGGCACCTTCAATATAGAGTAAAAGCAAACAAACAAAAAAATGTTAGTGAGTTTGTCTGAATTGGCTGAACTGAATTTTAATGTGGGCAGCTATCTAGATTTTTGTCAGGGTTGGTTGCAGTGAATTGTTATATGTGCAGTTATCTGGGTGTAGAAGGAGCTGTAAAAATTAGGTAGAGTAGCTGATCCAGAAGGAAGCCAGTTGTTTGAGATTTAAAAACTGCCCTAGATAGCTTCTGGCAGATAACAAGCTGAGAACAGCAAGAGGAAGGAGGTGCTGCTAGAATTGTACTTCTCTACTTCAGTCTCTGCTTGGACCAAATAACTACAGCTCTACTACTGGCACATTCAATATAGGGTAAAAATAAAACAAACAAAAAATGTTAGTGAGTTTGTCTGAATTGGCTGAACTGAATTGTTATGTAGGCAGTTATCTAGGTGTTTGTCTGAGTTGGCTGCATTGAATTGTTATATGTGCTGTTATCTGGGTATAGAAGGAGCTGTAAAATAGGAGGAGTAGCTGATCCAGAAGGAAGCCAGTTGTTTGGATTTAAAACTGCCATAGATAGCTTCTGGCAGAGAACAAGCAGAGAACAACAAGTGGAAGGAGGTGCTGCTAGAATCATACTTCTCTACTGTAGTCTCTACTGGGGCTAAAGAACTAAAACTCTACTACTGAGACCTTCTATTTATGGTAAAAACAAACAAACAGAAAAAAGTTACTGTGTTGTCTGAGTTGACTGAAGTGAATTGTTATCTGTGCTGTTATCTAGGCATAGAAGAGCTGTAATTTAGGTGGAGTGGTTAACCAGAAGAATGCCAGGTTTTTAGGACTTAAAAACTGCCCTAGATAACTTCTTGCAAAGAACAGACAGAGAGCAGCAAGAAGAAATAGATGCTGGTACAGCTAAACTTCTCTTTATTAGTCTCTACTTGGACTAAAGAACTGGAACCCTACTACTTGGACCTTCAATATAAGGTAAAAACAAACAAATGAAAAAGGTTAGTGTGTTTGTCTGAGCTGGCTGAAGTGAACTGTTATCTGAGCAGTAATCTGGGTGTAGAAGAAGCCGTAAAATTTCAGAGGTTGCTTAATCAGAAGGAAGCAAGTTGTTTAGGATTTAAAAGTGCCTTAGATAGCTTCTGGCAGAGTACAGACAGAGAACAGCAAGAGGAAGGAGGTGCTACTAGAACTATATTTCTCTACCTTAATCTCTACTGGGATGAAAAACTAGAACTCTACTACTGGGACCTTCAAATTAGGATTAAAACAAAAAAAAACAGTCAGTGTATTTGTTTTGGCTGGTTGAAGTGAATTGTTATCTGTGCAGTTATCTAGGTGTGGAAGGAGCTTTAAATTAGGGGGGTAGCTTAATCAGAAGGAAGCCAGGTATTTAGGATATAAAAACTGCCATAGATTGCTTCTGGCAGAGAACAGGAAGAAAACAGCAAAAGGAAGGAGGTGATCCTAGAACTATATTTCTCTACCTTAGTCTCTACTGTAACAAAAAAACTAGTACCCTACTACTGGGACCTTCAATTTAGCATAAAAACAAACCAAAAAAAGTTAGTGTGTTTTTCTTAGTTGGCTGAAGAGATTTGTTATCTGTGCAGTTATCTAGGTGTGGAAGAAGCTGTAAACTAGGAGGGTGGCTAAACCAGAAGGAAGCCAGGTGAGTAGGATTTAAAACTGCCCTAAATAGCTTCTGCAGAGAACAGGCCCAGAACAGCAAGAGGAAGGAGTTACTGATAGAACTATACATCTCTACCTTAGTCTCTACTGCCATAAAAGAACTAGATCTCTATTACTGGGACCTTCAGTTTAAGATAAAAACAAACAAACAAAAAAAAGGTTAGTGTATTTCTCTGAACTGGGTGAAGTGAATTGTTATCTGTGCAGTTGTCTAGCTGACTGTCTAAGCTGACTGAAGTGAATTGTTATCTGTGCAGATATCTAGGTGTAGAAGGAGCTGTAAATTAAGGGGATTGGCTTAACCAGAAGGAAGCCAAGTGTTTAGGATTTCAAAACTGCCCTAGATAACTTCTGGCAGAGACCAGACAGGGAACAGCAAGAGGAAGGAGGTATTACTAGAACTATACTTCTCAACTGCCTACTGGGTCTAAAGAACTAGATTTCTACTATGAGGACATTCAATATAGGGTCAAAACAAACAAATGAAAATAAGGTTAGTGTGTTTGTCGGAGTTGGCTGAAGTGAATTGTTATCAGTGCGGTTATCAATCAATCAGTCAACCTTTATTTATAAAAAGGCACCTTTCTAAAACCAAGGCGCCTGTACATAACATAATAAAACAAATCAATAAATAAATAATTAAAACCATGTATCAATTTAAAAGTCATGACAGTGACATTAAAAATCATTATAAGCTCAGCTGAAAAGAAATGTTTTTAATGCTACTTTAAAGCTTTGGATGGTCAGGGCAATCTTGCGCTTGCTGAGGTAGAGAATTCTACAGGTTGGGGCCATAAAACTAAATGACCTGGCCCAGATGTCTTAAACGAACCCTGAGAATCTCTAACAACCCTCATCAGTAGATCGGAGAGGGCGGAGGGACAGTAGGGATGAAGGAGATCTTTCAGATAACCAGGTCCCTGATCATGTAGGGCCTTATAGGTCAGCAAACTGACCTTGAAGGTGATCTGCCAGCATATTTGCAGCCAGTGCAGTCCGTGGAGCACAGGTGTTATATGACCGGTCCTAAATGAACCAGTCAAAAGCCTGGCTGCCTCATTCTGTACTAGCTGGAGCGACAAATATCAACCCGGCAACCCCAGGTAAAGGGCATTGCAGTAGTCAAGGCGGAGTAACAAAGACGTGGACCAGAGTTGGAAGATCATCGGAAGGAACCAGGTACTTCACCCGGGCGATATTCCTCAGATGGTAAAAAGAGACTTTGACAACTGCCGACACCTGAGATTTCAGTGTCAGTCATCAAACACAATACCCAGATTCTGCACCTGGTCTGAGGTAGTTAGCTAAACACCCCCAAGCCATAAATCTGAAGGTAATCCAGCCAACAAACCTGACTCTCAGTGACCAGGGTCCACAACCAACACCTCAGTTTTTTCTGGGTTCAACCTCAGCCAACTCACATTCATCCAGTCCTGGATTTCAGTGAGACAGTTGTTAGAGACTGAAACAGCAGCATCTTGGCGGGGACAAAGGACATGTACAGCTGAGTATCATTTGCATAGCAGAGAAAACTCAAGCTGTACTGCCTAATAATCGCTCCCAAGGCAACATATACACTGTGAACAACATGGGTGCCAAAATGGAGCTCTGCGGCACCCCACAGGATGGGGCAGTGATGCTGAGGAAAAATCCCGGACACCACTGTCTGAGTCCTATCCTTGAAAAAGATCAAAACCAATTGAGGACTGTACCAGACAGCCCGCAAATAAACTACAAGCACTCCAATAGCACACCATGGTCCACAGTGTCAAATGCTGCGGAGAGATCAAGGACCAAGATGGAAAGGGTCCTTCGATCTCTCGCTATTAGGAGGTCATTTAGTACCCGGACAAGAGCTGTCTCGGTACTATGTCTCTTCCTAAATCTGGACTGGAGAGTCATAGACATTGTGGCTGGTCAAATTATCATCCAGCTGTGACGTGACCACCTTCTCAATAACATTGCCCACAAAGGGCAGGTTAGAGACAGGCCTGTAGTTAGCCAGACAATCCGGGTCCAAGGAGGGCTTCTTAAGAAGGGGCCGAACCACAGCCTCCTTCAGAGGATCAGGAAGATCCTCTCTCCAGAGACCTCCAGACTACCTTGGCAAGGACCAGTCTGATTTTATCCACACAGCCCACTAGGAGATGTGGCGGCCCGGATCCAAACTACAGTTGGTCAGATGCAATGATTGGATGATCATCACAATGTCACTGACTGTGGGAAGGCTGAAGTCAAACCACACAAACTGGGTGTCTGACATCTCCTGCCGACTGCCACAATTCCCATTAGGGAGGGACAAGCGGATACTAGACCTGATTGTGGCAACCTTACATGCAAATAATTGAACAAACTCAATCTAGGTGTAGAAGGAGCCATAAATTCGGGGGGGTGGCTTAACCACATGGAAGCCTCGTTGTTTAGGATTTAAAGCTGCCCTAGATAACTTCTGGCAGAGAGACAGAGAACAGCAAGAGGAAGGAGCTGCTGCTAGAACTATACTTCTCCACTTTATTCTCTACTGGGATGAAAGAATTAGAACTCTACTACTGGGACCTTCAGTATAGAGTAAAGACAAACAAATAAAAAAGGTTAGTGGGTTTGTCTGAATTGGCTGAAGTGATTTGTTATCTGAGGAGTTATCTAGATGTTTGTCTGAGTTGGCTGAAGTGAATTGTTATATGTGCAGTTATCTGGGTGTTGAATGAGTTGTAAATTAGAATAGTAGCTGATCCAGAAGGAAGCCAGTTGTTTTGGATTTAAAACTGCCCTAGATAGCTTCTGGCAGAGAACATGCAGAGAACAGCAAGTGGAAGGAGGTGCTGCTAGAATTATAATTCTCTACTTTAGTCTGTGCTGGGACTAAATAACTAGAGCTCTACTACTAGGACCTTTAATTTAGTGTAAAAACAAACAAACAAAATGTTAGTGTGTTTGAGTTGGCTGAAGTGATTTGTGATCTGAGCAGTTATATTGATGTTTGTCTGAGATGGGTAAAGTGAATTGACATATATTATGGAGGCAGTATAGCGTAGTGGTTTAAGGCTCTAAGCTGTAAACCTGGAGACCTGGGTTTGAATCCCACAGCCCCCACTTACATACTGTGTGACCCTCAGCAAGTCACTTAACTTCCTAGTGCTCCCAGGTCGCACCTGGAAACAAGCTTCTGCTTAGTGTGCCTTTCCTGGTTAAACAATTTCCCTTTCCCCTTTCCCCTATATATGCAGTTATCTAGGTGTAGAAGGAGCTGTAATTTAAGGGACTGGCTTAACCTGAAGGAAGCCAGGTGTTTAGGATTTAAAAACTGCCCTAGATAGCTTCTGGCAGAGAACAATAAGAGAACAGTAAGAGGAAGAAGCTGCTGCTAGAACTATGCTTCACTACTTTAGTCTCTACTATGACTAATGAACTAGTAATCTACTACTAGGACTATCACTTTAGTGTAAAAAAAGTTAGTGTGTTTGTCCCAGTTTGCTAAAATAAATGTTTATCTAAGCAGTAATCTTGGTGTTTTTCTGAGTTGGCTGAAGTGAACTATCTATGCAGTTATCTAGGTGTAGAAGAAGCTGTATATTTGGGGGAGTGGCTTAACCAGAAGGAAGAAAGGTGTTTAGGATTTGAAAACTGCCCTAGATAGCTTCTCACAGAAAACAGGCAGACAACAGCAAGAGAAAGAAGGTGCTGCTAGATTTACACTTCTCTATTGTAGTCTCTACGGGGACTAAAGAACTAAGACTCTACTACTGGGACCTTCAATTTGTGGTAAAAACAAAGAAACAGAAAAAAGTCATTGGGCTGGATATTCAAACTGCGCCGTTCTGTGGCGCAAGCCCTTGCGCTGCTCAAAAAAGTTGTGCAGGGGTGTGGCCAGGGTGATATTCAACGGAGCTGGGCTATTGAGCAACCTGAATATCACTCCCTCGCCACAGCACACTGTGCATGGCGAAGTGGAACTTGCACCACCGAAGTGGTCAGAGTGGAGCATTCAGATGTGGTGGTGCAAGTTCCATTGTGCCATGCGCAAATTTCCGATATTCAAAAGGTGACATGCAAATGGGGCCATAATTTATGAAAGGCACCACGGGGCCATTTGCATCCTAGTGTTGATTTGCATGTGATTGCATGCAGATGCACTGATCGACGACTTGCTCCTGGCACCTGCCAGGCAGCAGCCATCGAGGACCGACGCCTGCAGCCCGATTGCGGGCATGATAAATCTCTCAACTGGCCCGATCAAGGGTATACGCGGTAAAACAAACAGAAAAAGTTATTGTGTTTGTCTGAGTTGGCTGAAGTAAATTGTTATCTGAGCAGTTATTTAGGTGTTTGCCTAGTTGGCTAAAGTGAATTATTATCTCTGCCGTTATCTAGGTATAGAAGAGCTGTAAATTAGGGAGTGGCTAACCAGAAGGAAGCCTGGAGTTTAGAATTTAAAACTGCCGTAGGATAACTTCTGGCAGAGAACAATTTCTCTACACTAGTCTTTACTGGGACTAAAGAACTAGAACTCTATTAATGGTACCTTCAATATAGGGTAAAACAAACCAAAAAAAAGTGTGTTTTCTTAGTTGGCTGAAGAGAATTGTTATCTGTGCAGTTATCTAGGCGTGGAAGAAGCTGTAAACTAGGAGCAGTGGCTTAACCAGAAGGAAGCCAGGTGTTTAGGAATTAAAACCGCCCCTAAATAGCTTCTGGCAGAGACCAGGCAGAGAACAGCAGGTGGAAGGAGTTACTGATAGAACTATTCTTCTCTACCTTAGTCTCTACTGCCACAAAATAACTAGAACTCTATTAAAGGGTCCTTCAATTTAAGGTAAAACAAACAAACAAAAAAGGTGAGTGTGTTTCTCTGAACTGGGTGAAGTGAATTGTTTTCTGTGCAGATATATAAGTGTAAAGTAGCTTTAAATGAAGGGATTGGCTTAACAAAAGGAAGCCAAGTGTTTAGGATCTCAAAACTGTTCTAGATAACTTCTGGCAAAGACCAGACAGGGAACAGCAAGAGGAAGGAGGACTGCTAGAACTATACTTCTCTACTTTAGCCCCTACTGGGTCTAAAGAACTAGATCTCTACTAGGACATTCAATATAGGTAAAACAAACAAACAAAAACGAGGTTAGTGTGTTTGTTAGAGTTGGCTGAAGTGAATTGTTATTGGTGCAGTTATCTAGGTGTAGAAGGAGCCATATATTCGGGGTGAAGTAACCACAAGGAAGCAAGTTGTTTAGGATTTAAAACTGCCCAAGAGAGCTTCTGGCAGAGACAGACAGAGAAAAGCAAGAGGAAAGATGTGCTGCTAGTATTTTACTTCTACTTTAGTCTCTACTGGGGCTAAAGAACTAGAATTCTACCACTGAGTCCTCTAATTTAGGGTAAAAACAAACAAACAAAAACATTAGAGTGTTTACCTGAGTTGGCTGAAGTGAATTGTTATCTGAGTTATCATCTAAGTGTTTGTCTGCATTGGCAGAAGTGACTTTTTATCTGTTCAGTTATCTAGGTGTAGATGGAGCTGTACATTAGGGAGAGTGACTTAACCATTAGGAAGCCAGGTGTTAAGGATTTAAAATCTGCCCTTGATAGCTTCTGGCAGAGTACGGATGGAGAACAGCAAGAGGAAGGAGGTGCTAGAACTATACTTCTCACTTTAGTCTCTACTGGGATGAAATAACTAGAACTCTACTACTGGGACCTTCAAATTAACATAAAACAAACAAACAAAAAGTCAGTGTGTTTGTCTGAGTTGGCTGAAGTGAATTGTTATCTGTGCAGTTATCTAGGTGTGGAAGCAGCTGTAAATTAGAGGGTGGCTTAACCAGAAGGAAGCGAGGTATTTAGATTTAAAAACTGTCCTTGAGAGCTTGGGCAGAGAACAGACAGAGAACAGCAAGAGGAAGGAGGTGCTGCTAGAACAATACTTCTACTTTAGTGTCTACTGGGACGAAATAACTACAACTCTACTATTGGGTCCTTCAAATTAGGATAAAACATACAAAACATAAAGTCAGTGTGTTTGTTTGAGTTGCCTGAAGTGAATTGTTATCAGTGCAGTTTCTAGGTGTTTGTCTGAGATGGCTGAAGTGAATTGTTATCTGTGCAGCTATCTAAGTTTGGAAGGAGCTGTAAATTATGGGAGGGCTTAACCAGAAGAAAACCAGGTGTTTAGCATTTAAAAACTGCCCTAGATAGCTTCTGGTAGAGAACAGGAAGAAAACAGCAAGAGGAAGGCGGTGCTCCTAGAACTACACTTCTCTACTTTAGACTCTATTAGGACTAAAGAACTAGACCTCTATGACTGGGACCTTCAATTTAGTATAAA
Organism: Neoceratodus forsteri; assembly: GCA_016271365.2. NCBI lineage: Eukaryota > Metazoa > Chordata > Ceratodontiformes > Ceratodontidae > Neoceratodus > Neoceratodus forsteri. The sequence continues at coordinate 454,329,148 of CM057453.1, read as the reverse complement.
AAACAAACCAAAAATGTTAGTGTGTTTTTCTGAGTTGGCTGAAGTGAATTGTTATATGTGCAGTTATCTAGGTGTGGAAGCAGCTGTAAATTAGGGGTAAGCTAACCAGAAGGAGCCAGGTGTTGAGTATTTAAAAAGGCCGTAGATAGCTTCTGGTTGAGAAAATACAGAAAACAGAGGAGGAAGGAGGTGCTGCTAGAACAATAGTTCTCCACTTTAGTCTCTACTCAGACTAAAGAACTATAACTCTACTACTGGCACCTTCAATATAGAGTAAAAGCAAACAAACAAAAAAATGTTAGTGAGTTTGTCTGAATTGGCTGAACTGAATTTTTATGTGGGCAGCTATCTAGATTTTTTGTCAGGGTTGGTTGCAGTGAATTGTTATATGTGCAGTTATCTGGGTGTAGAAGGAGCTGTAAAAATTAGGTAGAGTAGCTGATCCAGAAGGAAGCCAGTTGTTTGAGATTTAAAACTGCCCTAGATAGCTTCTGGCAGATAACAAGCTGAGAACAGCAAGAGGAAGGAGGTGCTGCTAAATTGTACTTCTCTACTTCAGTCTCTGCTTGGACCAAATAACTACAGCTCTACTACTGGCACATTCAATATAGGGTAAAAATAAAACAAACAAAAAATGTTAGTGAGTTTGTCTGAATTGGCTGAACTGAATTGTTATGTAGGCAGTTATCTAGGTGTTTGTCTGAGTTGGCTGCATTGAATTGTTATATGTGCTGTTATCTGGGTATAGAAGGAGCTGTAAAATAGGAGGAGTAGCTGATCCAGAAGGAAGCCAGTTGTTTTGGATTTAAAAACTGCCATAGATAGCTTCTGGCAGAGAACAAGCAGAGAACAGCAAGTGGAAGGAGGTGCTGCTAGAATTATACTTCTCTACTGTAGTCTCTACTGGGGCTAAAGAACTAAAACTCTACTACTGAGACCTTCTATTTATGGTAAAAACAAACAAACAGAAAAAAGTTACTGTGTTGTCTGAGTTGACTGAAGTGAATTGTTATCTGTGCTGTTATCTAGGCATAGAAGAGCAAATTTAGTGAGTGGTTAACCAGAAGAATGCCAGGTTTTAGGACTTAAAACTGCTCCTAGATAACTTCTTGCAAAGAACAGACAGAGAGCAGCAAGAAGAAATAGATGCTGGTACAGCTAAACTTCTCTTTATTAGTCTCTACTTGGACTAAAGAACTGGAACCCTACTACTTGGACCTTCAATATAAGGTAAAAACAAACAAATGAAAAAGGTTAGTGTGTTTGTCTGAGCTGGCTGAAGTGAACTGTTATCTGAGCAGTAATCTGGGTGTAGAAGAAGCCGTAAATTTCAGAGGTTGCTTAATCAGAAGGAAGCAAGTTGTTTAGGATTTAAAAAGTGCCCTAGATAGCTTCTGGCAGAGTACAGACAGAGAACAGCAAGAGGAAGGAGGTGCTGCTAGAACTATATTTCTCTACCTTAATCTCTACTGGGATGAAAAAACTAGAACTCTACTACTGGGACCTTCAAATTAGGATTAAAACAAAGAAAACAAAACAGTCAGTGTATTTGTTTTGGCTGGTTGAAGTGAATTGTTATCTGTGCAGTTATCTAGGTGTGGAAGGAGCTTTAAATTAGGGGGGTAGCTTAATCAGAAGGAAGCCAGGTATTTAGGATATAAAACTGCCATAGATTGCTTCTGGCAGAGAACAGGAAGAAAACAGCAAAAGGAAGGAGGTGATCCTAGAACTATATTTCTCTACCTTAGTCTCTACTGTAACAAAAAAACTAGTACCCTACTACTGGGACCTTCAATTTAGCATAAAAACAAACCAAAAAAAGTTAGTGTGTTTTTCTTAGTTGGCTGAAGAGATTTGTTATCTGTGCAGTTATCTAGGTGTGGAAGAAGCTGTAAACTAGGAGGAGTGGCTAAACCAGAAGGAAGCCAGGTGAGTAGGATTTAAAAACTGCCCTAAATAGCTTCTGCAGAGAACAGGCCCAGAACAGCAAGAGGAAGGAGTTACTGATAGAACTATACATCTCTACCTTAGTCTCTACTGCCATAAAAGAACTAGATCTCTATTACTGGGACCTTCAGTTTAAGATAAAAACAAACAAACAAAAAAAAGGTTAGTGTATTTCTCTGAACTGGGTGAAGTGAATTGTTATCTGTGCAGTTGTCTAGCTGACTGTCTAAGCTGACTGAAGTGAATTGTTATCTGTGCAGATATCTAGGTGTAGAAGGAGCTGTAAATTAAGGGGATTGGCTTAACCAGAAGGAAGCCAAGTGTTTAGGATTTCAAAACTGCCCTAGATAACTTCTGGCAGAGACCAGACAGGGAACAGCAAGAGGAAGGAGGTATTACTAGAACTATACTTCTCAACTTTAGCCCCTACTGGGTCTAAAGAACTAGATTTCTACTATGAGGACATTCAATATAGGGTCAAAACAAACAAATGAAAATAAGGTTAGTGTGTTTGTCGGAGTTGGCTGAAGTGAATTGTTATCAGTGCGGTTATCAATCAATCAGTCAACCTTTATTTATAAAAAGGCACCTTTCTAAAACCAAGGCGCCTGTACATAACATAATAAAACAAATCAATAAATAAATAATTAAAACCATGTATCAATTTAAAAGTCATGACAGTGACATTAAAAATCATTATAAGCTCAGCTGAAAAGAAATGTTTTTAATGCTACTTTAAAGCTTTGGATGGTCGGGCAATCTTGCGCCTGCTGAGGTAGAGAATTCCACAGGGTTGGGGCCATAAAACTAAAGGACCTGGCCCCAGATGCCTTTAAACGAACCCTGAGAATCTCTAACAATCCCTCATCAGTAGATCGGAGAGGGCGGGAGGGACAGTAGGGATGAAGGAGATCTTTCAGATAACCAGGTCCCTGATCATGTAGGGCCTTATAGGTCAGCAAACTGACCTTGAAGGTGATCTGCCAGCATATTTGCAGCCAGTGCAGTCCGTGGAGCACAGGTGTTATATGACCGGTCCTAAATGAACCAGTCAAAAGCCTGACTGCCTCATTCTGTACTAGCTGGAAGCGACAAATATCAACCCGGCAACCCCAGGTAAAGGGCATTGCAGTAGTCAAGGCGGAGGTAACAAAGCGGGACCAGAGTTGGAAGATCATCGGAAGGAACCAGGTACTTCACCGGGCGATATTCCTCAGATGGTAAAAAGAGACTTTGACAACTGCCGACACCTGAGATTTCAGTGTCAGTCATCAAACACAATACCCAGGTTCTGCACCTGGTCTGAGGTAGTTAGCTAAACACCCCCAAGCCATAAATCTGAAGGTAATCCAGCCAACAAACCTGACTCTCAGTGACCAGGGTCCACAACCAACACCTCAGTTTTTTCTGGGTTCAACCTCAGCCAACTCACATTCATCCAGTCCTGGATTTCAGTGAGACAGTTGTTAGAGACTGAAACAGCAGCATCTTGGCCGGGGACAAAGGACATGTACAGCTGAGTATCATTTGCATAGCAGAGAAAACTCAAGCTGTACTGCCTAATAATCGCTCCCAAAGGCAACATATACACTGTGAACAACATGGGTGCCAAAATGGAGCTCTGCGGCACCCCACAGGATGGGGCAGTGATGCTGAGGAAAAAATCCCGGACACCACTGTCTGAGTCCTATCCTTGAGAAAAGATCAAAACCAATTGAGGACTGTACCAGACAGCCCGCAAATAAACTGCAAGCACTCCAATAGCACACCATGGTCCACAGTGTCAAATGCTGCGGAGAGATCAAGGACCAAGATGGAAAGGGTCCTTCGATCTCTCGCTATTAGGAGGTCATTTAGTACCCGGACAAGAGCTGTCTCGGTACTATGTCTCTTCCTAAATCTGGACTGGAGAGTCATAGACATTGTGGCTGGTCAAATTATCATCCAGCTGTGACGTGACCACCTTCTCAATAACATTGCCCACAAAGGGCAGGTTAGAGACAGGCCTGTAGTTAGCCAGACAATCCGGGTCCAAGGAGGGCTTCTTAAGAAGGGGCCGAACCACAGCCTCCTTCAGAGGATCAGGAAAGATCCCTCTCTCCAGAGACCTCCAGACTACCTTGGCAAGGACCAGTCTGATTTTATCCACACAGCCCACTAGGAGATGTGGCGGCCCGGATCCAAACTACAGTTGGTCAGATGCAATGATTGGATGATCATCACAATGTCACTGACTGTGGGAAGGCTGAAGTCAAACCACACAAACTGGGTGTCTGACATCTCCTGCCGACTGCCACAATTCCCATTAGGGAGGGACAAGCGGATACTAGACCTGATTGTGGCAACCTTACATGCAAATAATTGACAAACTCAATCTAGGTGTAGAAGGAGCCATAAATTGGGGGTGGCTTAACCACATGGAAGCCCGTTGTTTAGGATTTAAAAGCTGCCCTAGATAACTTCTGGCAGAGACAGAGAACAGCAAGAGGAAGGAGCTGCTGCTAGAACTATACTTCTCCACTTTATTCTCTACTGGGATGAAAGAATTAGAACTCTACTACTGGGACCTTCAGTATAGAGTAAAGACAAACAAATAAAAAAGGTTAGTGGGTTTGTCTGAATTGGCTGAAGTGATTTGTTATCTGAGGAGTTATCTAGATGTTTGTCTGAGTTGGCTGAAGTGTATAGTATGTGCAGTTATCTGGGTGTTGAATGAGTTGTAAATTAGGAATAGTAGCTGATCCAGAAGGAAGCCAGTTGTTTTGGATTTAAAAACTGCCCTAGATAGCTTCTGGCAGAGAACATGCAGAGAACAGCAAGTGGAAGGAGGTGCTGCTAGAATTATAATTCTCTACTTTAGTCTGTGCTGGGACTAAATAACTAGAGCTCTACTACTAGGACCTTTAATTTAGTGTAAAAACAAACAAACAAAATGTTAGTGTGTTTGAGTTGGCTGAAGTGATTTGTGATCTGAGCAGTTATATTGATGTTTGTCTGAGATGGGTAAAGTGAATTGACATATATTATGGAGGCAGTATAGCGTAGTGGTTTAAGGCTCTAAGCTGTAAACCTGGAGACCTGGGTTTGAATCCCAGAGCCCCCACTTACATACTGTGTGACCCTCAGCAAGTCACTTAACTTCCTAGTGCTCCCAGGTCGCACCTGAAACAAGCTTCTGCTTAGTGTGCCTTTCCTGGTTAAACAATTTCCCTTTCCCCTTTCCCCTATATATGCAGTTATCTAGGTGTAGAAGGAGCTGTAAATTTAAGGGACTGGCTTAACCTGAAGGAAGCCAGGTGTTTATTTAAAACTGCCCTAGATAGCTTCTGGCAGAGAACAATAAGAGAACAGTAAGAGGAAGAAGCTGCTGCTAGAACTATGCTTCACTACTTTAGTCTCTACTATGACTAATGAACTAGTAATCTACTACTAGGACTATCACTTTAGTGTAAAAAAGTTAGTGTGTTTGTCCCAGTTTGCTAAAATAAATGTTTATCTAGCAGTAATCTTGGTGTTTTTCTGAGTTGGCTGAAGTGAACTATCTATGCAGTTATCTAGGTGTAGAAGAAGCTGTATATTTGGGGAGTAAGCTTAACCAGAAGGAAGAAAGGTGTTTAGGATTTGAAAACTGCCCTAGATAGCTTCTCACAGAAAACAGGCAGACAACAGCAAGAGAAAGAAGGTGCTGCTAGATTTACACTTCTCTATTGTAGTCTCTACGGGGACTAAAGAACTAAGACTCTACTACTGGGACCTTCAATTTGTGGTAAAAACAAAGAAACAGAAAAAAGTCATTGGGCTGGATATTCAAACTGCGCCGTTCTGTGGCGCAAGCCCTTGCGCTGCTCAAAAAAGTTGTGCAGGGGTGTGGCCAGGGTGATATTCAACGGAGCTGGGCTATTGAGCAACTCCTTTGAATATCACTCCCCCGCCACAGCCACTGTGCATGGCGCAGTGGAACTTGCACCACCACAAGTGGTCAGAGTGGAGCATTCAGATGTGGTGGTGCAAGTTCCATTGTGCCATGCGCAAATTTCCGATATTCAAAAGGTGACATGCAAATGGGGCCATAATTTATGAAAGGCACACGGGGGCCATTTGCATCTAATTACGGCCCCATTTGCATGTGATTAGCATGCAGATGCACTGATCTCCGACGACTTGCTCCTGGCACCCTGCCAGGCAGCAGCCATCGGGGACCGACGCCCCCTGCAGCCCGATTGCGGGCATGATGTAATTCCCCCCCCAACTGGCCCGATCGCGGGCATAATGCGGTAAAAACAAACAGAAAAAGTTATTGTGTTTGTCTGAGTTGGCTGAAGTAAATTGTTATCTGAGCAGTTATTTGGGTGTTTGCCTGAGTTGGCTAAAGTGAATTATTATCTCTGCGTTATCTAGGTATAGAAGAGCTGTAAATTAGGGGAGTGGCTAACCAGAAGGAAGCCTGGAGTTTAGAATTTAAAACTGCGTAGGATAACTTCTGGCAGAGAACAGATTTCTACACTAGTCTTTACTGGGACTAAGAACTAGAACTCTATTAATGGTACCTTCAATATAGGGTAAAAACAAACCAAAAAAAGTGTGTTTTTCTTAGTTGGCTGAAGAGAATTGTTATCTGTGCAGTTATCTAGGCGTGGAAGAAGCTGTAAACTAGGAGCAGTGGCTTAACCAGAAGGAAGCCAGGTGTTTAGGAATTAAAAACCGCCCTAAATAGCTTCTGGCAGAGACCAGGCAGAGAACAGCAGGTGGAAGGAGTTACTGATAGAACTATTCTTCTCTACCTTAGTCTCTACTGCCACAAAATAACTAGAACTCTATTAAAGGGTCCTTCAATTTAAGGTAAAAACAAACAAACAAAAAAAAGGTGAGTGTGTTTCTCTGAACTGGGTGAAGTGAATTGTTTTCTGTGCAGATATATAAGTGTAGAAGTAGCTTTAAATGAAGGGATTGGCTTAACCAAAAGGAAGCCAAGTGTTTAGGATCTCAAAACTGTTCTAGATAACTTCTGGCAAAGACCAGACAGGGAACAGCAAGAGGAAGGAGGACTGCTAGAACTATACTTCTCTACTTTAGCCCCCTACTGGGTCTAAAGAACTAGATCTCTACTACTAGGACATTCAATATAGGGTAAAAACAAACAAACAAAAACGAGGTTAGTGTGTTTGTTAGAGTTGGCTGAAGTGAATTGTTATTGGTGCAGTTATCTAGGTGTAGAAGGAGCCATATATTCGGGGGGGGTGGCTTAACCACAAGGAAGCAAGTTGTTTAGGATTTAAAAAACTGCCCAAGAGAGCTTCTGGCAGAGACAGACAGAGAAACAGCAAGAGGAAGGAGCTGCTGCTAGAACTATACTTCTCTACTTTAGTCTCTACTGGGACAAAATAACTAGAACTCTACTACTGGGACCTTCAAATTAGGGTAAAAACAAACAAACAAAAAGTTAGTGTCTTTGTCTGAGTTGGCTGAAGTGAATTGTTATCTGAGCAGTTATCTAGGTGTTTGTCTGAGTTGAATGAAGTGAATTGTTATCTGTGCAGTTATCTATGTGTAGAAGGAGCTGTACATTGGGAGAGTGACTTAACCATTAGGAAGCCAGGTGTTAAGGATTTAAAATCTGCCCTTGATAGCTTCTGGCAGAGAATGGATGGAGAACAGCAAGAAGAAGGAGGTACTGCTAGAATTATACTTCTTTACTGTAGTCTCTACAAGGGCTAAAGAAATAAGACTCTACTACTGGGACCTTCAATTTGGGTAAAACAGACAAACAGAAAAAAGTTACTGTGTTAGTCTGAGTTAGCTGAAGTGAACTGTTATCAGAGAAGTTATCTACGTGTTTGTCTGAGTTGGCAAAAGTGAATTATTAGCTGTGCCGTTATCTCGGTATAGAAGAGCTGTAAATTAGGGGAGTGGCTAACCGAAGGAAGCCTGGTGTTCAGGATTTAAAAACTGCTGTAGATAGCTTCTGGCAGAGAACAGTAAGAAAACAGCAAGAGGAAGGAGGTGCTCCTAGAACTATATTTCTCTACCTTAGTCTTTACTGCGACAATTTTAGTGTGTTTGTCTGAGTTGGCTGAAGTGATTTGTTATCTGCGCAGTTATATAGGTGTTTGTCTGAGTTGACTAGAGTGAATTGACATCTTTGCTATTATCTAGGTGTAGAAGGAGCTGTAAATTGGGAAGTAAGAGCTAACCAGAAGGCATCCAGGTGTTTAGGATTTAAAAACTGCCCTAGATAGCTTCTGGCAGAGAACAGCAAGAAGAAGGACCTGCTGCTAGAACTATGCTTCACTACTTTAGTCTCTACTATGACTAATGAACTAGAAATCTACTACTAGTATTATCAATTTAGTGTAAAAAAAAGTTAGTGTGTTTATCTCAGTTTGCTGAAGTAAATGTTTATCTGAGCAGTAGTCATGGTGTTTGTCTGAGTTGGCTGAAGTGAATTGTTACCTATGCAGTTATCTAGGTGTAGAAGAAGCTGTAAATTGGCTTAACCAGAAGGAAGAATGCTGTTTAGGATTTGAAAACTGCCCTAGATAGCTCTCTGCAGAGAACAGGCAGTGAACAACAAGAGGAAGGAGGTGCTGCTAGATTTATACTTCCCTATTGTAGTCTCTACAGTGGCTAAAGAACTAAGACTCTACTACTGGGACCTTCAATTTGGGGTAAAAACAAAGAAACAGAAAAAAGTCATTGGGCTGGATATTCAAACTGCGCCATTCTGTGGTGCAAGCTCTTGCGCTGCTCAAAAAAGTTGCACTGGGCTGTGGCGGGCGATATTCAACGGAGTTGCGCTATTGAGCAACTCCTTTGAATATGACCCCCTAGCCACAGCCACTGTGCATGGCGCAGTGGAACTTGCACCACCGCAAGTGGTCAGAGTGGAGCATTCAGATGTGGTGGCGCAAGTTCCATTGTGCCATGCACAAATTTCCGATATTCAAAAGGTGACATGCAAATGGGGCCATAATTTATGAAAGGTGCACAGGGGCCATTTGCATCTAATTATGGCCCCATTTGCATGCCATTAGCATGCAGGTACACTGACCCCTGACGACTTGCTCTGGCGCCCTGCCAGCTAGCAGCCATCGGGACTGGCGCCCCCTGCAGCTGATCATGGGCATGATGTAAATTCCCCGACTGGCCCGATCGAGGGCATAATGTAAAAGAACCCCCTGAGTAGCCCAATTCATGGGAGAATGGAGTTCATCCCCCAACTAGCCCGATCGCGGGCAGAATGAGTTCAACCCCCAAAGACCAATATCTCTGTTTTTCTTAGTTGGCTGAAGAGAATTGTTCTCTATGCAGTTATCTGGGTGTAGAAGCAGCTGTAAATTAGGATGAATAGCTGATCCAGAAGGAAGCCAGTTGTTTGAGATTTAAAACTGCTCTTGATAGCTTCTGGCAGAGAACAAGCAGAGAACAGCAAAGAAAGGAGGTTCTGCTAGAATTATACTTATGTGCTTTAGTCTTTGCTGGGACTAAATAACTATAACTCTACTACTGGCACATTCAATATAGGGTAAAAATAAAACAAACAAAAAATTGTTAGTGAGTTTGTCTGAATTGGCTGAGGTGAATTGTTATGTGGGCAGTTATATAGGTGTTTGTCTGAGTTGGCTGCAGTGACTTGTTATATGTGCAGTTATCTGGGTGAAGAAGGAGCTGTAAATTAGGAAGAGTAGCTGATCCAGAAGGAAGCCAGTTGTTTGGGATTTAAAAACTGCCATAGAGAGCTTCTGGCAGAGAACAAGCAGAGAACATCAAGATGAAGGAGGTGCTGCTAGAATTATATTTCTCTACTTTAGTCTCTGCTGGGACTAAATAACTAGATCTCTACTACTAGGACCTTTGATTTAGTGTAAAACAAACAAACACAATTTTAGTGTGCTTGTCTGAGTTGGCTGAAGTGATTTGTTATCTGAGCAGTTATATAGGTGTTTGTCTGAGTTGGCAGAAGTGAATTGACATCTATGCAATTATCTAGGTGTAGAAGGAGCTGTAAATTGGGAAGTCACTTAACAAGAAGGAATCCAGGTGTTTAGGATTTAAAACTACCTAGACAGATTCTGACAGAGAACAAACAGAAACAGCAAGAGGAAGAAGCTGCTGCTATAACTATGCTTCACTACTTTAGTCTCTACTATGACTAATGAACTAGATATCTACTACTAGTACTATCAATTTAGCATAAAAAGTGTGTTTGTCTCAGTTTGGTGAAGTAAATGTTTATCTGAGCAGTAATCATGGTGTTTGTCTGAGTTGGCTGAAGTGAATTGTTACCTATGCAGTTATCTAGGTGTAGAAGAAGCTGTAAATTGGCTTACCAGAAGGAAGAAAGCTGTTTAAGATTTGAAAACTGCCCTAGATAGCTTCACACAAGAACAGGCAGAGAACAGCAAGAGGAAGGAAGTGCTGCTAGATTTATACTTCTGTATTGTAGTCTCTATGGGGGCTAAAGAACTAAGACTCTACTACTGGGACCTTCAATTTGGGGTAAAAACAAACAAACAGAAAAACGTTATTGTGTTTATCTGAGTTGGCTGAAGTAAACTGTTGTCTGAGCAGTTGTCTAGGTGTTTGCCTGAGTTGGCTAAAGTGAATTATTATCTCTGCCGTTATCTAGGTATAGAAGAGCTGTAAATTAGGGGAGTGGCTAACCAGAAGGAAGCCTGGTGTTTAGAATTTGAAAACTGCCGTACACAACTTCTGGCAGAGAACAGACAGAGAACAGCAAGAGGAAGGAGATGCTGCTACAGCTAAACTTCTCTACACAAGTCTTTACTGGGACTAAAGAACTAGAACTCTACTAATGGTACCTTCAGTATAGGGTAAAAACAAAAAAAAATGTTAGTGGCCCAGATATTCAAACTGAGCCCAAAAAGTGCACAATAGCAGGAGCAAGCACAAGTCCATTGCGCCCATGCACAAGAGGCGCGATATTCAAAAACTGAGCCGGCCGAGAAGCTCCTACAGCCAACGACTGAATATCGCACCACCTGCGCCACAGCGCAACTAGGAAGGGGAAGCTGAGCATATCTGATGCGCCATAGTGCAACACAGAATGTTCAGCTGAGCAGTAGAGAGGCACCATAGCGCAACCAGGGATGCCCCCCAGCAGCAGGGCAGCAATGCAATAGGACAACCAGGGATGCAGGGGCCCACCACCCATGCCACAGATGGGCAGAGGAACACACAGCAGAACAGACATCGTCCCCCCACACCCCATGCACTGCACAACTGGGGGAGGGCTGGAATAACCACTGGCCCATGGAGACAAGCAACCATCCCACAGCTGGGCCATGATGCCCCATCACACCCCCTGGCAAGCTGTGACCAGCACACAAGGAGGGCCGATCACCCCATGCCACACCATCCCCCCAATGCGGAGCACACCCTGCACCGTGACCCCCAGATACCCTGCCCAGGAGCAGCGTCCACCACTGCAGGATACCCCATGCTTGCCACCACCCCACTGTGACAATGCAACCCTCTGCACCACAGAACCATGCAGGCAGCCCACCACGAGCACCCATCACTGGGTGGCAGCACATAGCGATGCAACAATGGCATACACAGTGCCACCACTCACAGCCCCGAGTACAGCTGAGACTGACCATGCGTCGGCTCATGAGGTAACCCACACATGACAGGGCATGCCCTGGACCCACCACCAGTGGTACAGCACCCTGCACAACCTCCCAAGGACACACTCTGACCCAGCACTGGCCACAACAGCCAGCCAGACACCCACAGTGGTGCATGGAAGCATGCACCACACCGATGCAACACAGTGCATGGACAAAACCCACCCATACCCAAGGGCACAGCAACACAGGGATGCAGTAGCGGGCAACAAGCCCCCAGTGTGGCCCATGGACACTGTGTACACACAGCCAGCAGTCCTCCATGGCACAGGAGTGCCAGCCACCCTCTGCAGGCACTGTGAACCTGCACGCCACCAGCATTTGCCGGGCACAAGTCACAGACAGTGGTACATCCCTGCAACACACACAAGCCACAGCATGGAGGTGGGACAACAACCGCAGAGGCCACAGTGTCACCCGAGGCAGACATGCACCACACCAGTGACAGGAGGCAAACCAGCATTGTGATGGGTACAGTGGCTGCCCTGCATGGACAGCCACCACTGACATGCCAGCAGACTGTGCAGGTCACAGACATGCAAGGGTGTCAGCTGCACAGGCCTTGGATGGGCTGACAGGTGCACCATGGACACAGAGCATGCACCATGGACCACTGCACACTGTCATCCAGTGCACAGGGAACAACACACACACCACAGACACTGACTGATAGCTACTTCCACACCATAGTCACTTCCCCACGGACACACACACACACATATCCATGACTGCACCACCCCTGATGCCATGTACACCACTGCAACTGAGCACCTATAGCCTGCTGCAAATCAGAGACCACCACAGTATTCATATCAAAAGATTTGTAATCAAAAATATCAAAAAAAACTATTTACAACAATGTACAAATGTGTGGGGGGAGGGCCACAAACAAGGTTGGGGTGGGTAAGGGCAGGGTGAACAAATGGGACAGGAAAGGAGGGTGTGAGGGTGGGTCTGGGGTAGGGAAATCAGGGGCATATGAATGTTCAATGGGAGCCCCACTCCCCACTCCGGCTGCTCCGCCTCCTGTGTCTCCTCCGGACCTCCAGCCGCTCAATACTTTGCAGGATGTCCAATGATGCCCTTGCCACATTTAGAATCTCCTGCAGTGCCTTCTGGATAGCCTGCAGCTGGTGGACACCTAGGACAAGGGAGCACAGTCAATAGGTGTGAATGCACAGCCCCATACAGCCCACCCACTGTGCATGGCATACGGCTGTGGGACATGCCTCTGTGATGATGTGTGACCACCCACATTGATCACATCCACAAGACCTGCCCACCCAGGTGCATACAGCCATGCGGACTGCTGCACACACCCACTGGCCAAGTCCTGCACAGCACCACCGTGGCTGTTTAGTGACATGACTATGTGGTGCGAAGGCAGTGGCACAGCCATGTACCCAGTGCATGCATGGACCACCATTGACGCACTCCCAGACACGCAGTGCCACTGGACAGTGCTGACTGTAACAAGTTGCGTGCATGGCAGTGGTGTCAATGGATGGTGGCCATGCTCCGCTGCCCGCCCTGTTACACAGCATGCAATAGTAATCATGGAGGTATGGCACTCATCATCATCAGGCCAGTCCCTCTGGTGCTGTGGACCTTCACCCATCCTAATGGCCCTGTCTTCCTGCTGGCACCTCTGCTCCCTGGCCAGCCACCTCTCTTCTGGCCCTGTGGTGCAAACACGGAAAGTGGAACATCAGTACAATACTGTAGCAGTCCCCTGCCCCATGTGTTGCAGTCCCACCCAGCCAGACCCACCCACCCTACACCTTGATAACACCACCACAGCCAACACCAGTCGGTCCCTCCCCATGTTCCGGACATGCAACCATGATACCCATATGGAAGATAAAGTGTGTGGACATTACACCTACCTGGCCGTGGCACTGTGCCTCTCTTGGCACGTGTCTGCAGGCAGGCAAGCAGGTCCAGTTCCCTCCTCCTCCTCAGGTCACCATACCTGTGGCAGCACTGCTCCACCATCCACCCCTTCCTGTGGCCTCTCCAGCGCCAGCCACCTTCTGCCACACCTGGCTCTTGGACCTGTCCAGGGGTGCCTCCTCAAACAGTGGGCCATAAAGGCTCAACAATGACAACCAGGTTTGCCAGTTCAATTTAGGTCCACTGGGCAGCTCTCCTCCACGCCATCTCACTTGCTCAGTAGGTTCAAAATGGAGCTCTGCAGCCGGTTTCACCATGTGCAGATGCCTGCGGTGCAAGCGCTGCCATTCCTATCACACTGTCACCGAACAAGCGCCAAGGTGGTGCACCATGCCTGATGCATTTTGCCTAGGGGGCAAAGGTTGGGCACAGTGTCAAGGGTCTCTGGCGCACGGACAGGCACAGCGCCATTGGAACCCAATGCATGTAGTGCGATTGGGTGCCTGTGTGCTACCTCCAGTAGCTGCCTACCACGCTGTTGCCCCAGTGCGCCTATGATGCCCCAGCGCCACAGCGCCATATAGGTGAACAGTGCTGTAACGCCACTGGTACAATGATGGCCATGCCCTGCATTGCCTCCCGTGCACAGCACATCAGCAGTGCAGCAGGCATCTGCATCAGCAACCCGGGCATGCGCAGTGAGGTGTGTACTGCACATGTCACAGAACTGCACCCTTGGCTCAGCACGTTCAACACAATTGCGCAAAGCACAACAGTGCAATATTCAGCCATCATATGCAAATCAGCTAATCAGCCATTCAATGGTATAGAACTGCAATTTGCATCCACTTAAAGTCATGCCTCGCCTCATTTGCATGGGTTGCAATATAAAAGTGCGACATTGGCTGCACTGGCCATAGTCAGTTACTGTAGTCTATTGGTGAGTTGCATGCTGTTTGGGAGTGTGGACTGTGGATTTTGGGACATGCATGAGACTGCACAGTCACAGGTAACAACTTTCATTCTCACAGGCTAAATCATGACCGAGTGAGTTGTGAGAGAGGAACACAGTAGTGGGAGGAGCAGGAGGAGGCCTAATTTCACCAAGGCCAAGACAGATGCCCTGTTTGAGGCCTACCTGGATCAGGAGCTGCTTCTCAGCAGTCGGCAGGCAACACCACAGGCCCGTGCTGCTGCATGAGAGGAGCGTGGCGTGGCAGTGAACCTGCATGGCAGCCATCAGCGCTCCATGCAGGAGTGCAAGAAGAAGATGGGCACAGACAGGAGAAGGATAAAGGAGAAGGTGGCTGCCATCAGGGCAGCATGAGCTGTGACAGGTGGGGGACAGCCAGAGGTGCTACACCTGACCCCACAGGAGGAGAGGGTTGCTGGCAGCATGCAGTGTTGTGCCATTGAGGGTGTTCCGGGTGGTGGCTTCCAGATGGGTGGTAGTCCATCACTGCATGGTAGGTCATGGTCTGTCTATTGGGGGCAGGGTAGGTCACATGCAGTAACGACTTTGTTTTCTCTTACAGATCCTGAGCATCTGCATGGGTCAGCAGTGGTGGGCCTGTCCACTGAGGCCAGTCAGATGGAGATGGAGGAGGGCCCTTCCACCTCCACAGGTATACACGGCTCAGTGCAACAGTGGGCCCACCTGGCTGTCCAGACTGATGTTGTTGGAACAGGTTCAGAGGAGGCCCTGCCCATGTCCCAGCATGCCAGCGTCCACAGATGCCAGCATGCTGTGACTCGGGGCTGGTGCCGGGTCCGTCACCAATGATGATGCTGCTAACGCCATGGGCAGTGACACGTGTGTGCCATGAGATGGCCACACAGCAAGTAATATCGTGGCCATGGCTGTGGGTGGTGCCGTTGTGGAGGCCTGCATGTCATCACAGTCCCAGCCTGTGCCTGTCAGCACCAGTGGGGCAGCACTGGTGTGTATACAGGACAGTGGTACTGTTGCAGCCACTGCGGTGGCACCAGTCAGCCCTGGGGAGTGGCAGCTGGAGGGGCAGCATCAGCAGTCGGCCAATGAGCTTGGGGTACAGGGTCAGGGGGCGGCATCAGTGCACCACCTGTGGACATGCCCAGACCTGGTCCTGGTGTGCAGCGCCCACCCTCAAGGGGTGCTGAGCATCAGGGCAGTGCACACCCTGAGGGACAGGATGCCAAGGAGGCAGATGACCTCTTGGATGAGCACACCTGCATACTGCAAGCATCAGTCAACCAGCAGATGTGGCTTGCGATGTCGGTGGATGCACTGCATGCAGCTCTGGAGTGGGCAGAGGAGCATCGCAGCAGAGACACCACTCTGATCCTGGCAGGGATGGACCGGTTGCGGGAGGATGTGACCGCTGCAATTGACAGGCAGACACAGGCATTCACTGCTGTCATGGCCACAATGGGCACACAGTTATTTGCCCATGCGTCGCAGACACCATGCAGTGCACTGTCCACCCCCCCTTCCCGGCGTTGTGTAACACCATCCTTGTCAACACCGGGTTCAGCTGTGGGCATCCCAAGCACGTCTGGCGCAGGCATGTTTGGTGTGCTGCAGATCCCTGTGCGAGCACAGTCACATTCACACAGTGGAACCCCTGGCGGACCATCGGTGCCACCCCATGAGGCCAGTGATCAGCCTGTCAGTGTTGGCGGTCTCGGGCCACCCACCATCCATGATGGCCAGGGCACTGTGGCGCATGACTGACCTGTCTCCAACATGGCTATTGTCTGGTGCTGCCCTGTGTGCATTGTGTCATTCAGTGGGCATTGCTCGGTGGGTACCCAGCCCTGCATACGGGTACACAGTCCATCTGCACACCCTCCCAGCTGCTGTCCACAGTTGTGTGTGCATGATGATGCCTGCATTGTGCTGTACACCAATGTGCAATGGTGCTCAGCAAGTGACACATGCACAAGGACAGGCAGTGGGCATGGTGGTCTGTGGACATGTGTGTGGCTAGGGGTGGCATTCTGGGTCAGTGTGCCTCCTACCCTTTGTGCATGTCTGGTGCTGTGTGTATGTGTGTGTGTGTCTGCATGGCATGTTAGACCTCACCCATCCCTGGTGGTGCGTGTGTGTGATTCCATGCCCAGCCACTTTCCTTGATGGCATGCACCCCTGGTGTGTGTCCATGCATGTTTGTGGGTTGTGCCTTAGCCACTGGTGGTTACACATGGTCCCATGACTTACCTGGGTTGGCTGAAGTGCTCCTCCATGATGGTGTCCCAGTGCAGCTGTGCCAGCTGGAGCAGTTAGGGTCCCATCACCCAAGGGGCTGCCCATCACCATTTTCACCGTGTCCTCATTGTCCCATCACTATCCCCTCTTCGACCTGTACGGCTATCCCATATCTTTGGCCATGTTGTGCAGGATGCAACAGGCCAGGAATAGCCCACAGGCCTTTGAGGGACTGTACTGTAGGGCACTGCCGGAGGTATCCAGGCAACGGAAATGTACCTTCAGCATCCCGAACACCCGCTCAATGACATTATGTGTGGTGGCGTGTGCCTCATTGTAGCGTTGCTGAGATAGGGTTGCGGTCCACCAGTAGGGTGTGACCAGCCAGGGACGGAGTGGGTATCCACTGACACCTGTGTGTAGAGGGTGGAGTTTAGTTTGGTGATCAGCATCACCCTGTCCCGGGCCATGTAGGCCACTACCCATGTCACCTCTGACCATGCCCCCCCAGGCTCTATGATTGTCCATGTGGTTTGCATACTCACCCACTAGGTGGCCAGTGAGGATATCCCCACTCTCAAATCTGTGGCACAGTGATGACTGGTGCCAGATGAAGGCATCATGTGCTCCCAGGTGCGTGGCACAGACATTGATTATGTGCCCCTGGCATCACACACCACCTGGCAGTTGATGCTGGCATAGCCCTTGTGATTTATATAGTCAGCCCTCTCCGGGCCAGGTGGTGCGGATGGCCACATGGGTGCAGTCTATTGCCCCTAGCACACCAGGCATACGTGCTACCCTGTGGAACTCCTGTATGTTTGCTGTGCGCCCGCTGGTGTGCTGGGGAAATGGATGTACTCCGCAGCATGTGACAGCAGTGCACTGAGGAACTGGGTGAGGTGGCGTGATGTGGCCGACTGGGTTATGCCTGTGGTGTCCCCAGTTGGTCTCTGGAAGGTACCCGTGGCGAGCAAGCACATGCAAGCTGTCACTTTCATCTCCACTGACAGGGCATGGCTCCATCATGTGGGTGCCTGCATCACATCACTGCACAGCTAACAGAGCTGCCTCAGAATTGCCTGATTCAGGCAGTACTGGCTCACGATCTCAGTATCACTATACAGCTCGAAGCTGGTGCGGGCTTGGTACTGCCTGTTGGGGGCATACCACCGACGGGCCCTTCCATGGCCATGCCCCCCTGCTGCCCACCTTCTCACCCCCCTCATTACTGCCTCCATCTGGATGGTGGCACTGGCCATGTCCCTGGCTTGTGTTCACCCCCCCTGGCAGCTGTTTCTATATTCCCCCTGCTGTCCTGGCTGCTACTTCCCCTGCACCGGGAACACCTGACTGTGCTAGCCTCACTGCTGTGTGGAATGTACTTCCCCCTCCTGCACTGTGGCTCCTCACACCTTCCCCTGAGCCTTTGGGTTCCAGGTGCCCTTTCCCTGGCCTGCCCTGTGTGTCCCTGCTGCCCAGTTTCTCTTGCTACAGTTCAGCCTCATGTGCCTTCCCTGTAGCTTCTGTCCTGCTTCCTTTATTTTGGCTCATTTCCGCTATGGAGCAACTTCCACTTGCTCCCCCATTGTGCATGGTGCATGTTGTTGAATATTGCACTTTATGCATTTATGCATTTATGCATGGTTCCTCCTCCTTCAGTTGTGCATACATTCATTAGCATTGCGCTGTTGCTCAGCGTGATTTGGGGGGCGCAACTGCCTCCTGCTAAATATCGCAGAATGGCGCATTTTCAGACTTGTGCAGGCACAACCCTATTGTGCATGGCTCGACTCTTTTGAATATCTGAGCCAGTGTGTTTTTCTTAGTAGGCTGAAGAGAACTGTTATCTGTGCAGTTATCTAGGTGTGGAAAAAGCTGTAAACTAGGAGGAGTGGCTTAACCAGAAGGAAGCCAGGTGTTTAGGATTTAAAAACTGCCCTAAATAGCTTCTGGCAGAGAACAGACACAGAACAGCAGGTGGAAGGAGTTACTGATAGAACTATTCTTCTCTACCTTAGTCTCTACTGCCACAAAAGAACTAGAACTCTATTAGTGGGACCTTCAATTTAAGGTAAAAACAAACAAACAAAAAAAAATGTTAGTGTGTTTCTCTAAACTGGGTGAAGTGAATTGTTATCTGTGCAGTTGAAATGTGTAGTATGGTATGGGCTGCACGCCATTGGCTCTATGCTGTGGACCAATGGGCGCACAGCCCCACCGGACGATGTCTGTTGGTGGGTCAGTGGTGGCATGCGAGAAAGCGCACCTGCCACTGACCGGGAGCGGGGCGGTGGGGATTAGTGGGCGGGTGGAGGGGTCCGCTGGACCACCAGGGATAGTGGCCATACTGTTTTTTATACAAATGCCCACGATTGGACTGAGAGCGGTCCACTGGACTACCAGGGATATTGGATAGGATTTTATTTTACTGAAGCCCGCGATCGGGCTGACAGCAGTCCACTGGACCACCAAGGATATTGGATAGGATTTTATTTTACTGAAGCCCACGATCGGGCTGACAGCATTCTGCTGGACCATCAGGGATGTTAGATTGTTTAATATTTTACTTCAGCCCGTGAACAGCACATTGCCCCACTGCAGGGGGGGAATCCATCCCCGACGGCTGCTTGGCAGGGTGCCAGGTGCAAGTCACCGAGTATCAGCGCACCTGCATGCAAATGAGGCCATAATAACATGCAAATGGCCCCATTTGCACCTTGCATAGATTATGGCCCCATTTGCATGTGCACTTTTGAATATCGTGGTTGCTGCGCATAGCGCAATGGAACTTGCACTAGCGCATCCCCCTGCTCCACTCTGGCCACTTGCGATGGCACAGTGCCACTGCGCCATGTGCACTGTTGGTGGTCAGGGTGCGATATTCAACAATGCTGTGCCATGGTGCTGCTCCATTGAATATTGCCCAGTCAACGCCCCTGCACAGCCAAGTTGCACTGAACCCAGGCTTGTGCCACAGCCTGACCCAGTTTGAATATCTGGGCCTAGATCTCTACTACTGGGACCTTCAATTTAGGGTAAAAACAAACAGATAAAATGTTAGTGGCTTGGTTTGACCTGGCTGAAGTGAATTCTTATCTGTGCTGTTATCTAGGTGTACAAGAGCTATAAATAAGGGGGAGTGGCTAATCAGAAGTAAGCCAGGTGTTTATGATTTAAAAACTGCCCTAGATAGGTTCTAGCAGGAACAGGCAGAGAACAGTAAGAGGTAGGGGTGCTGCTATAACTATACTTCTCTACTTTAGTCTCTACTGGGGCTAAAGAACTAAAACTCTTCTAGTGAGACCTACAATTTAGGATAAAAACCAAAAAAAAGTTAGTGAGTTTGCCTGAATTGGCTGAAGTGAATTGCTGTCTGAGCAGTTATCTAGGTGTTTGTCAGAGTTGGCTGAAGTGAATTATCTGTGCAGTTATCTGGGTGTAGAAGTAGCTATAAATTAGGGGGAGTGGCTTATCCAGAAGGAAGCCAGGTGTTTAGGATTTAAAATCTGCCCTAGATTGCTTCTCTCAGAGAACAAGCAGAGAACAGCAAGAGGAAGGGGGGGTGCTGCTAGAACTATATTTCTCTACTTTTGTCTCTACTGGGGCTAAAGAACTAAAACTCTTCTATTGGGACCTACAATTTAGGATAAAAATAAACAAACAAAAAGGTTAGTGAGTTTGCCTGAGTTGGCTGAAGTGAATTTTTATCTGAGCAGTTATCTAGGAGTTTGTCTGGTTTCTTTGAAGTGAATTGTTATCTGTGCTGTTATCTAGATGTAGAAGGAGCTGCAAATTG
Source organism: Neoceratodus forsteri (assembly GCA_016271365.2). Taxonomy (NCBI): domain Eukaryota; kingdom Metazoa; phylum Chordata; order Ceratodontiformes; family Ceratodontidae; genus Neoceratodus; species Neoceratodus forsteri. Next base: position 454,308,675 of record CM057453.1, on the reverse strand, counting down.
GGGAGTGGATTAACCAGAAGGAGGCCAGGTGTTTAGGATTTAAAACTGCCCTAGATTGCTTCTGGCAGAAAACAGACAGAGAACAGCAAGAGGCAGGAGGTGCTTCTAGAACTATATTTTCTACTTTAGCCTCTACTGGGACTAAAGAACTAGAACTCTACCAGTGGGACCTTCAATTAAAAGTACAACAAAACAAAAAGTTAGTGTGTTTGTCTGAGTTGTCTGAAGTGAATTGTTATCTGACCAGTTATCAAGGTGTTTGTCTGAGTTTGCTGAAGTGAATTTTAGCTGAGCAGTTATCTAGGTGTTTGAGTCAATGTAGTGAATTGTTATCTGTGCAGTTATCTAGTTGTGGAAGGAGTTGTAAATTAGGGAGGGCTTAAATAGATTAAAGCCAGGAGTTTAGGATTTAAAACTGCCCTAGATAGCTTCTGGCAGAGAACAGGCAGAGAACAGCAAGTGAAAGGAGTTGCTACAAGAACTATGCTTCTCACTTTAGGCTCTACTGGGACAAAATAACTAGAACTCTACTACAGGGACCTTCAAATTAGGAAAAACAAGGAAACAAACAAAAGTTAGTGTGTTTGTCTGAGTTGGCTGAAGTGAATTGTTATCTAAGCAGTTATCTAGGTGTTTGTCTGAGTTGAATGAAGTGAATTTATTATCTGTGCAGTTATCTAGGTGTAGAAGGAGCTGTAAATTAGGGGACTATTTTAACCAGAAGGAAGCCCAGTGTTTACAATTTAAAAATTGCCCTCATTATAGAAACATAGAAACATAGAAGTTGACAGCAGATAAGGACTGCAAGGCCCATCCGGTCTGCCCGTTTCTTTTCCTACCTTATAAATGTGCCATCGGCCTTTGCTCTGTCAGTGGCCTATCTATTCATACTCATCTGTATTGCTCCCTTATGCCTATCCCATGCCTGTTTGAAGCCCTGCACTGTATTCATAGCCACCACTTCCTGAGGTAGGCCGTTCCATGCATCCACCACCCTTTCTGTGAAAAAAAATTTCCTCACATTCCACCGTAATCGGCCTCCCTCTAATCTCATGATGTGTCCTCTTGTCCTGCTATTTTTCTTGTATTTAAACATGTTAGACTCTTTCACCTTGTTAATGCCCTTAAGGTGTTTGAATGTCTCGATCATATCACCTCTCTCCCTCCTTTGCTCAAGGGTATACATATTGAGCTCCGTTAATCTGTCCTCATATGTCTTCTGATGCAGTCCCTGCACCATTTTGGTTGACCTTCTCTTCAGTAAATACTGAGCAAAAGTACCTATTTAGGATAGATGCTTTTACAGGGTTCTCCTCCTCACATGCCCCCTTTTCTCCTTTGAGCTTAGCAAGACCCCGTCTGGACTTTCACCTTTCACTAATGTACCTATAGAAAGTTTTGTCACCTTCTTTTACTGTTCGTGCTAGTGTTTCCTCAGTTTGGGACTTTGCCTGCCTTACTGCCTTCTCTGCTTCCCTTAGGGCAGTTTGGTATGCCTCCCTATCTTCATGCCGCTGGGTTCCCTTGTATTTCCTGAATGCCAGCCTTTTGGCTCTGACCTTTTCTGCTACTGTGTTTGAGAACCAAAGTGGTTTCCTTCTTCTTTTGCACTTCCTTTTCTGTCTAACACAATGGGATGTTGCTTAAAGTATTGCATCCTTAATGCATGCCCACTTTGCCTGTACCCCCTCACCTGTGTTTCTTTTTGCCAGGGCTAGCTTAACTCTGTTGGCCATCTTAGCAAAGTAAGCTCCTCTGAAGTCCCATATTTTTGCCTTGAAATGGGATGATTTAGATGTAGTGGCTAAATTGAACCATACCATGTGATGGTTACTGGCCCCCAGGTGACCTTCTACCTGGAGATCTGAGATCCCTTCCCTGTTAGTCAGTACTAGATCTAGGATAGCCCTGTCTCTTGTGGGTTGTTGTACCAGTTGTTTGAGACCCTTCCCCTGCAGGGAATCCACCATGTGTCTAGTTCTGTCAGATGTTTCTGCTGGTATTAACCAATCTGTATCTGGCATGTTGAAGCCTCCAATTATCAGAACCTCCCCTTTAGCTGTCATGTTTTGTACATCTTCTAACAGTAATGTGTCTATGTTCTTCCCCTGGTCTGGGGGCCTGTAGACAACCCCAGTTCTTATGGCTGTCCCATTTCCTGTTTCCAGGGTGACCCACAGTTCTTCTGGCTCCTCATGTGTATTCTGAATTTCTGGAGCTTTGATATTTTCATTGACTTACAGAGCCACTCCACCCCCCCTTTTTGCACCTCGGTCTCTTCTGAACAGTACATAGCCAGGTACTGAAGTCTCCCAAGTGTGGTTACTGGTAAACAACGTCTCACTAATTGCTACTATGTCCAGTTTAGCCTCTGACATTATTGCCTGCAGGTCTGGGATCTTATTTCCCAGGCTGTGAGCATTTGTGTACATGATTTTCCATTGGCCAGATTTTGGTGTTAGTTGTTGGGTGAGGTTTGACATTTCCCCTGTGCGTCGTATGGGGATACGGACCTTTTTTCTTACCTGGTGATACAAATAAACTGCAAACATGTTGAATCCCTGTTTGACCACTAGCTGAGGGGGGAGAGATGTTCTTCCCATTTGACGTATGGAGTGCTGCACCCCTCTCCCCGTTTGCTAGTTTAAATATTCTGCAAAGATGTCAAACTTCTGCCCCAAAGCACTGACTTCCTCCTTAGTCAGGTGCAGTCCATCAAATTTAAAGAACTTTCACTCCCAGAACTGTTGCCAGTTCCCTACAAATCGGTGTCCTTTTTCCTGGCACCAGCCCTTGAGCCACATGTTTTGCTCCCCTATCTCCCCTTCTCTGACCTTCTGTCCATCTGCCCCCCTCTTCCAGACTGGCAGGATCTCAGAGAAGGAGATGCTGGATGAAATGGAAGATAGTTTGTCACCCAGCCTAGTCAGGTGTTCCTTGGTCTCCACAACTGACCGGCTGGTGAGATCATTAGTCCCTATGTATACCAGGATGTCAGTGTTTTGTCCTGCTTTGTGAACAATTTTAGCAATGCGGTCAGTGTCTCCATGCTGATGTACCGGAGACATCTGACCATTACCCCTGACTGAAGATGGGTATCAACTCTCGAATCATGGAGTCTTCTATGATCAGAAGTGTTTTGGATTTCTTTTGCTTTTTTGTTTTGGTTCCTGATTTGGGTGAGTTTTGTTGTGTTAGTTCCTGTGCTGCAGTGTCTTGCTCTGCAGTGTCCTCTGTCCCTTTGTTTGATTTCAGAGATAGAGGCAGATACCTGTTTGTAGTGTTTATATGGTTTTTGGAGGTAATATTTTGACAGTACAGAGTGATGGGGCACCTGATTTGCTTTCCTAACCACCTGCCAACCTCCTGGATCAACTACCTCTGCAGTCGAGGTTTTCCTGTTGGATGTTGGGGAAATGGCAGGTGGTTCTTATAATGTATTTCCTCTTGAATATGAAATTTGAGGCACTCAACCTCTTCCCATGCTGCCTGGAGCTGAGCCCTAAAATCTCCAATGGCCCACCATGTAGGACAGTGTCCTAAATCCTGTAAGACTGTCCTTCTGAAAAGTGTTCCACAGTACCTGCAGTTAATGATATCCATTCCAGATAAGTTCCTGGGTTTATAACCTGGTCAGAGTAATTAGAAAGAAGAAAATGCAAGTAATGGCCTGAACTAGTGGCCTTGATGGAAGAGGGTTGCGTGGATATTGTGGCAGTTACAGAAACATGGTACACAGAGAACCATGACTGGGATGTCAACATACCAGGATACACAATCTACAGGAGGGACAGGAAGGGTAAAATAGGAGGAGGAGTAGCTCTCTATGTAAAGGAAGGATCAAAGCAACAGAACTAAAGAGTAAACAGGGAGCAGATGAGGCACTTTGGGTCACCCTGGAGACAGGAAATGGCACCACAATCTGCATGGGGGTTGTATACAGACCCCCATCTCAGGGGGAGGGAATGGACAAAGAAATGATAGAAGGCTTTCTTAGAATGGCAGAAAAAGGGGAGATATTGTTGATGGGGGACCTGAATATGCCAGATGTTAACTGGATCACCTTTGCTGCAGGCACATCCAAGAGCAGGGTCATTCTTGATGCCCTACAGTGGCATGCCTCAGACAGCTAGTATTGGAACCCACTGGGAGGGAGCAATCTAGACCTGGTACTCAAATGGGAATGGAGAAAGAACTCAGATTTAGAAGTGGGTAGCCATCTGGAACAAGCGACCACCAAACAGTGTGGTTCACGATAAACACAGCTATACAATCAAGCCACACAAAAGCAAGAGTATTGGACTTTAGGAGGGCTGACTTTGGGAAAATGAGAGTGCCTCAGAAAAGCATTAGCAAACAGGCAAGAAGGAGGGGTGGAGGAACAATGGGGAGTGATCAAAACAGCCATCACAGAAGCAACAAGCCTTTGTGTAAAACAAATCAATAAAACACAACGAAGGAAAAAAACATTATGGTTCTCAAAAGAGGTGGCAGGGAAGGTTAAGGAGAAAGGACAGTATTCAGAAAATATAAGGAAACACAGAAGGAGCAGGACAGAGAACTTTATCAGTTAAAGCAGAAAGAGGCTGGGAAGGCAGTCAGAATAGCAAAGGCCCAAACTGAGGAAAGGACAGCCAATTCTGTTAAGAAGGGGATAAGACCTTTATAGGTACATTAGGAGTGAAGAAAGACCAAAGGAGGGATACTGAAGCTTAATAAAGGGAGGGAATGTGGGTAGAGGTGACAGTGAAAAGCAGGATACTGAACAAATATTTCTGCTCAGTATTCAAAAGGAAGAGGAGGGGAGTTACCTAAACCAAACAAGAGAAACACTCTGAAGACGGGGCTCGATAACAGTCCATTTACAGAAGAAAGGGTTCTGAAAGAACTAATAAAATTGAAGGTGGACAAAGCAATGGGGCCTGATGGGGTTCACTCAAGAATTCTAAAAGAACTAAGGGTAGAACTAGTGACACCGCTGACTACTCTGTTTAACAAATCATGGGAGCATGGGGTGGTACCCGAGGACTGGAGGAGGGCAGATGTGATTCCTCTTCACAAAAGTGGGAGCAAGACAGAGGCAGGAAACTACAGACCAGTTAGTTTGACCTCAGTGGTAGGAAAATGATGGAATCACTTCTGAAGGAAAGAATTGTTGAGTACCTAGAGGCCAGTGGGGCACAGGACCCAAGGCAGCATGGATTCATGATGGGAAGGTTGTGTCAGATGAATCTAATAGATTTCTTTGACTGGGTTACCAAAGTAGTAGACCAGGGAGGGGCTGTGGACATGACCTACCTAGATTTTAGCAAGGCATTTGATACAGTCCCACACAAAAGATTAATACACAAGATAGCCAGCCTTGGAGTGGGTCCCAAGGTGGTAGCCTGGATAAAAAATTGGCTAGAAAACAGGACTCAAAGGGTAGTAGTAAATGGAGTACACAGTGACGAAAGGAGGGTTACTAGCGGGGTACCACAGGGTTCAGTACTGGGACCGGTCCTTTTTAATGTCTTTATAAGTGACATTGCAGAGGAACTGGAAGGAAAAGTATGTCTCTTTGCAGATGACACAAAGATCTGCAACAGGGTTGATACACAAGATGGAGTGGAAAGGATGAGAAGGGACTTGGTAAGGTTGGAGGAATGGTCAAATGTATGGCAGCTCAGATTCAATGCAAAGAAGTGCAAGGTAATGCACATGGGGAACAAAACCCTGGGGAAGTACACAATGGGGGTGAGATACTGACAACAGTAAAAATGGAAAGGGACCTGGGGGTAATTATATCAGATGACCTAAAGGTGGGCAAGCAATGTGAGAAGGCAGTAAGGAAGGCTGGGGGATACTGGGATGTATAGGAAGAGGCATCAATAGTAGAAAACAGGAAGTTGTTATCCCTCTGTACAGACAGTTGGTGAGACCCCATCTGGAGTACTGTGTTCAGTTCTGGAGACCCCATCTCCGCAAAGACATAGACAGAGTGGAGGCTGTCCAGAGGAGGGCAATCAAAATGGTGCAGGGTCTGCACCAGAAGACATATGATGAAAGACTAAAGGAGCTTAATATGTATACCCTTGAGGAAAGAAGGGAGAGAGGGGACATGATAGAAACTTTCAAGTACCTCAAGGGAATTAACAAAGTCCAAGAGGGTAGCATCTTCCAGAAAAAGAGATGTGCAAGAACAAGGGGGCACAATTTGAAGATAGAAGGGGGATGGCTCAGAGGTAATGTGAGGAAGTATTTTTTCACTGAGAGGGTTGTGGATGCATGGAACAGCCTCCCTGAAGAGGTCGTGGGGTCAAGAACAGTGGGGGACTTCAAGAATGCATGGGACAGGCATAGGGCAGTCCTAGTGGGGGGTAGGAGGAATTAAGCTGTTGGTTAACTAGGATCTGCAGCTTATCTGTTAGGTAGGAAAATGGGCAGACTAGGTGGGCCAAGCGGTCCTTATCTGCTGTCAAATCTATGTTTCTATGTTTCTATGTTTTAATGGTTTGATTCTGTGTTTTGTTTCGAGATAACTTGTTATAACAAGTTCAATTACTAGTGCCTCTGTAAATGAGCTCCTTGTGGATGCCCCACTGACCCTCCCTTCCTGCTCTACCACAGGAAATGTCACAGCTGTGGTACCCTATAAAAGAAGTGTAGTGTGGGGTGGTTTGGGATGGGGGTGGGTGGCTGGACTCTTCCCCTGCTGAAAAAGAGGAACCACGGATGAAAGAGCAAGCTGGTAAGAGCAGAAACAGTCAACAACAAATGCAGTAACCCTGAAAGCTTACCCTAATGTTAGATAAAACTGTAAAATCTATAAAGCACCACATGTAATAATTTCAGAGAAGATATACCCTGTAAGAAACACTTTGCTACAGAGAAAAACAAAGCAGTAACAGAAGATATACCTTGCAAAAGACAATTTGAATCAGAAGATTAGAGAAGTAATCTGTTAGCACACACCTGTAGGTACACCTTGTAATAATGCAGAAGAAGGTATACCAGCAGCAACAATTTGAATCAGAGAAAAATAAAGCAATGAAATGTTAGCAACAAACAGTAGCAATCCCTGTGAGTACAAATTAAAAATAACAACACACAGTAAATATGTTTAGCCAAAAGAAGTCTTAATCCTTTTCCCTTGCTCTGGTAAGGTTCTCTGCTCTGCCTTTTAGCTTCTGGCAGAAAAACAGACAGAGAACAGCAAGAGGAAGGAGTTGCTACTACAACTATACCTCTCTACTTACAAACAAAAGCAAAAAAAGGTTAGTGGGTTTGTCTGAATTGGCTAAAGTGATGTGTTATCTGCGCAGTTATCTAGGTGTTTGTCTGTGGTGACTGAATTGAAAAGGTAAATCTGCAGTTATCTATGAGTAGAAGGAGCTGTTAATTAGGGGGAGTGGCTTAACCAAAAGGAAGCCAAGAGTTTAGTATTTAAAAACTGTGCTAGATGGCTTCTGGCAGAGAACAGACATAAAACAGCAGGAGGAAGGAGGTACTGCTAGAACTATACTTCTCTACCTTAGTCTCTACTGGGACTAAAGAACTAGAACCCTACTACTGTCACCTTCAATATAGGGTAAACACAAACAAACAAAAAAAGTTAGTGAGTTTGTTGAATTGGCTGAAGTGAATTATTATGTGGGCAGTTATCTAGCTGTTTGTCTGGATTGGCTGAAGTGAATTGTTATATGTGCAGTTATCTGGGTGTAGAAGGAGATGTAAATTAGGAGAAGTAGCAAACCCAGAATTAAGCCAGTTGTTTGGGATTTAAAAACTGCCCTAGATAGATTCTGGCAGAGAACAAGCAGAGAACAGCAAGAGGAAGGAGGTGCTGCTGGAATTATACTTCTCTACGTTAGTCTCTTCTGGGACTGAGTAACTAGAGCTCTACTACTAGGGCCTTCAATTTAGGGTAAAGACAAACAAAATGTTAGTGTGTTTGCCTGAGTTGGCGGAAGTGATTTATTATCTGAGCAGTTAAATAGGTGTTTGTCTGAGCTGACTGAAGTGAATTCTTATCTATGCAGTTATCTAGGTGTAGAAGGAGCTGTAAATTAGGGGGAGTGGCTTAACCAGAAGGAAGTCAGGTATTTAGGATTGAAAAACCACCCTAGACAGCTTCTGGAAGAGAACAGGTAGAGAACGGCAAGAGGAAGGAGATCTTGCTTGAACCATACTTCCTTACTTTAGTCTCTTCTGGGGCTAAAGAATTAAAACTCTTCTACTGAGACCTACAATTTAGGATAAAAACAAACAAACAGAAAAAGTTAGTAAGTTTGCCTGAGTTGGCTGAAGTGAATTTTTATCTGAGCAGTTATCTAAGTGTTTGTCTGGGTTCTGTGAAGTGAATTGTTATCTGTTTGTTATCTAGATGTAGAAAGAGCCGCAAATTGTGGGAGTGGATTAAACAGAAGGAGGCCAGGTGTTTAGGATTTAAAAACTGCCCTGGATAGCTTCTGGCAGAGAAGAGACAGAGAACTACAAGAGGAAGAAGGTGCTGCTTGAAATACACTTCTCTACTTTAGTCTCTACTGGTACTAAAGAATAAGATCTCCACTTCTGGGTCCTTGAATTAATGGTAAAAACAAACAAACAAACAAAAGTTAGTGTGTTTCTCTGAGCTGGCTGAAGTGAATTGTTATCTGTGCAGTTATCCAGGTATAGAAGGAGCTGTAAATTAGGGGGACTGACTTAACCAGAAAGAAGCCCGTTGGTTAGGATTTAAAATTGCCCAGATAGGGTCTGGCAGAAAAAAACAGACAGAGAACAGCAAAATGAAGGAGGTGCTACTAGAACTATACTTAAAACTATACTATAACTGGAGCTCTACTACTGGCACCTTCAATATAAGGTAAAAATAAAACAAAGAAAACAATGTTAGTGAGTTTGTCTGAATTGGTTACAGTAAATTGCTATCTGAGCAGTTATCTAGGTGTTTGTCTGAGTATGCTGAAGTGAATTATCTATGCAGTTATCTAGGTGTAGAAGGAGCTGTAAATTAGGGTGAGTGGCTTAACCAAAAAGAATCCAAGTGTTTAGGATTTGAAAACTGCCCTAGATAGATTCTGAAGAGAACAGGCAGAGAACAGCAGGAGGAAGGAGGTATTACTACAACCATACTTCACTACTTTAGTCTCTACTGGGGCTAAAGAACTAAAACTCTTCTTCTGGGACCTACAATTAAGGATAAAAACAAACAAAAGAAGTTAGTGAGTGTGCCTGAGTTGGCTGAAGAGAATCGTTATCTGTGCAGTTATCTAGGTGTGGAACAACCTGTACACTAGGAGGAGTGGCTAACCAGAAGGAAGCCCAGGCCCAGATATTCAAACTGCACCAGGCTGTGGCGCAAGCTTGGGCACAGCTCAACATGGCTGGGCAGGGGTGTGGACTAAGTGATATTCAAAGGAGCTGTGCCATGGCTCAGCAGCTTTGAATATTGCACCCTGGCCACCCCCAGTGCGCATGGTGCAGTGGCACTGCACCAGCACAAGTGACCAGAGTGGAGCATGGAGATGTGCTAGCGCAAGTTCCATTGCGCCATGCACAGCACCCACGATATTCAAAAGTTGACATGCAAATGGAGCCATAATGTATGCAATGCACACATGGGGCCATTTGCATGTCATTATGGGCCCATTTGCATGCAGGTGGCCTGATCCCTGGTGACTTGCGCCTGGCGCCCTGCCAGGCAGCAGCCGTCGGGGACTGACACCCCCTGCAGCCTGATCACGGGCATCTGCATTAAAAAAAACCCATGCAACACAGCAGCTGCCATGTGTGGGTGGCCACCCGAGTTCTGGCTGCACCTGGTGGTGCCCCCATGCCGATCGCAGGCATTTATAAAAAAACCTCCATCCTATATCCCTGGTGGTCAGGGACCACTTTCTTGTCATGAGGCATCTGTATTAATAAAAACCCTGCCCTATATCCCTGGTGGTCCAGTGGACCACTTTCTACTTCTCGGCATCTGTAGTAATAAAAACCCTGTCCAATATCCTGGTGGTCCAGTGGTCACCCCCCTCCCACCCACTAGCCCCACCACCCTGCTCCCCATGGTCAGCTGGTGGGTGGCAGCACCCCACCCGCTGCTGTGATTCATTCACATATCTGGAATGTATAGTACGGTATGGGCTGCACGTCCATTGGCTCACGCTGTGAACCAATGGGCGTGCAGTCCTACCAAGGTGTCAGTCGGCGAGCGGCGGGGCAGCAGGCAAATGGGGTGCTGCCACCCGCCAGCTGACCACGAGGGAGCGGGGTGGTGGGGCTCAGTGGGCAGGTGGGGAGGGGAGTACCACTGGACCACCAGGGATATTGGATGGGGTTTTTTATTAATACAGATGCCCGCGATTGGGCAGAAAGCAGTCCACTGGACCACCAGGGATATAGGACGAAGTTTTTTTTACAAATGCCTGTGATCGAGCATGGGGGGGCACAGCCAGGTGCAGCCAGAACATGGGTGGCCACCCACAGGTGGCAGCTGCTGTGTTGCACCCTGCACTGCGGCAGCTCACCTGAGGGTGGCCATCAATTGTTCCTTTTTTTTGGCTTAACTTTTTGCTGGCACAGGTAGGGGTTGTGCATGCATGGCTCTGCACATCCCGGGCTGAATATCAGGCTGTGCAGGTTATGCATGGGCACGACCCCCTATCTGTGCCTGCATACATTACTGATGCACTCCAGTGCATCGGGATTTGTGCCGCGCACTTTTCCCTTTTGAATATCATGCCGGGGCACATCAGTGGGTTGTGTGTGGTGCAACACTGTTGCGCCATGCACAACCCTTTTGAATATCTGGGCCCAGGTGTTTAGGATTTAAAAACTGCCCCAGATAGCTTCTGGCAGAGACAAGACAGAGAACAGCAAGTGGAAGGAGGTACTGCTACAACTAAACATCTCTACATTCATCTCTACTGCAACAAAAGAACTAGAACTCTATTCCTGGGATCTTCAATTTAAGGTAAAAAGAAACAAAAATAATGGTTAGTGTGTTTCTCTGAACTGGCTGAAGTGAATTGTTATCTGTGCAGTTATCTAGCTGATTGTCTGAGTTGGCTAAAGTGAATTGTTATCTATGCACATATCTAGGTGTAGAAGCAGTTGTAAATTAGGGGGATTGGCTTAACAAGAAACAAGCTGGGTGTTTAGGATTTAAAAACTGCCCTAGATAACTTCTGGCAGAGACCAGACAGGAAACAGCAAGAGGAAGGAGGTACTGTTAGAACTGTTCTTCTCTACTTTAGTCCCTACTGGGTCTAAAGATTTAGAACTATACTACTAGGACATTCAACATATGGTAAAAACAAACAAACAAAAACAAGGTTAGTGTGTTTGTTGAGTTGGCTGAAGTGAATTGTTATCTGAGTTATCATCTAGATGTTTGTCTGAGTTGGCTGAAGTAAACTGTTATCTGTGCAGTTATCTAGGTGTAGAAGGAGCCATAAATTCAGGGGGTGGCTTAACCAGAAGGAAGCCAGTTGTTTTGGATTTATAAACTGCCCAAGGTAGCTTCTGGCAGAGACAGACAGAGAACAGCAAGAGAAAGGCGATGCTGCTACAACTGAACTTCTCTACATTAGTCTCTACTGGGACTAAAGAACTACAACTCTACTAATGGGACCTTCAATATAGGGTAAAACAAACAAACAAAAACATTTTAGTGTGTTTGTCTGAGCGGGCTGAAGTTAATTGTTATCTGAGCAATTGTCTGGGTGTAGAAGGATCCGTAAATTTTGGGGGTTGATTAATCAGAAGGAAGCAAGGTGTTTAGGATTGAAAAACTGCCCTAGATAGCTTCGGGCTGAGTACAGACGGAGAACAGCAGGAGGAAGGAGGTGCTGCTAGAACTATACTTCTCTACTTTAGTCTCTACTGGGATGAAATAACTAGAATGCTACTACTGAGACCTTCAAATTAGGATAAAAGCAAACAAAACAAAAAGTTAGTGTGTTAGTTTTGGTTGGCTGAAGAGAATTGTTATCTGAGCAGTTATCTAGGTGTTTGAGTTGGCTGAAGTTAATTGTTATCTGTGCAGTTATCTAGGTGTGGAAGGAGCTGTAAATTAGGAAGAGTGGCTTAACCAGAAGGAAGCCAGATGTTTAGAATTTAAAAACTGCCCAAGAGAGTGTCTGGCAGGGAACAGGCAGACAACAGTAAGAGGACTGAGGTGCTGCTAGAACTATACTTCTCTACTTTAGTCTCTACTGCAACAAAAAAACTAGAACTCTATTCCTGTGATCTTCAATTTAAGGTAAAAAGAAACAAAAATAATGGTTAGTGTGTTTTTCTGAACTGGCTGAAGTGAATTGTTATCTATGCACATATCTAGATGTAGAAGTAGTTGTAAATTAGGGGGATTGGCTTAACAAGAAAGAAGCTGGGTGTTTAGGATTTAAAAACTGCCCTAGATAACTTCAGGCAGAGACCAGACAGGGAACAGCAAGAGGAAGGAGGTACTGTTAGAACTGTACTTCTCTACTTTAGTCCCTACTGGGTCTAAAGAATTAGAACTCTACTACTAGGACATTCAACATAGGGTAAAAACAAACAAACAAAAACAAGGTTAGTGTGTTTGTCAGAGTTGGCTGAAGTGAATTGTTATCTGAGCATTTACTGCATCTAGATATTTGTCTGAGTTGGCTGAAGTAAACTGTTATCTGTGCAGTTATCTAGGAGTAGAAGGAGCCATAAATTCAGGGGGTGGCTTAACCAGAAGGAAGCCAGTTGTTTTGGATTTATAAACTGCCCAAGATAGCTTCTGGCAGAGACAGACAGAGAAAAGCAAGAGGAAGGCTGTGTGACTAAAGAACTAAAACTCTTCTACTGGGACCTTCAATTTAACGTAAAAACAAACCAAAAAAAGTTAGTGTGTTTTTCTGAGTTGGCTGAAGTGAATTGTTAATGGTGCAGTTATCTATGTGCAGAAGGAGCTGTAAATTAGGGGGAGTGGCTTAACCAGAAGGAAGCCCGGTGTTTAGGATTTAAAAATTGCCCTAGATAGCTTCTGGCAGAAAAACAGACAGAGAACAGAAAGAGGAAGGAGTTGCTGCTAGAATTATACTTCTCTACTTTAGTCTCTGCTGGGGCTAAATAACTAGAGCTCTACTGCTAGGACCTTCAATTTAGGATAAAAAACAAACAAAACATTAGTGTGTTTTGTCTGAGTTTGCTGAAGTGATTTGTTATCTGATCAGTAATATAGGTATTTGTCTGAGTTGGCTGAAGTGAATTGTTATCTATGCTGTTATCTAGGTGTAGAAGAAGCTGCAAATTAGGGAGAGTGGCTTAACCAGAAGGAAGTCTTGTGTTTAGGATTTAAAAACTGCCCTAGATAGCTACTGGCAGAGAACAAGCAGAAAACAGCAAAAGGAAGGAGGTGCTGCTAGAACTATACTTTTCTACTTTAGTCTCTGCTGGGGCTCAATAACTAGATCTCTAATACTGGGACCTTCAATTTAGGGTAAAAACACACAAACAAAATAAGTTACTGTGTTTCTATGGGTGTCTATGGTTAATTGTTATCTGAGCAGTTATCTAGGTGTTTGAGTTGGCTGAAATGAATTGTTATCTATGCAGTTATCAAGGTGTAGAAGGAGCTGTAAATTAGGGGAGTGGCTTATCCAGCAGGAAGCCCGGTGTTTAGCATATAAAAACTGCCATAGATAGCTTCCGGCAGAGAACAGGCAGAGAACAGCAAGAGGAACGAGGTGCTGCTAGAACTATACTTCTCTACTTTAGTCTCTACTGGGACTAAAGAACTAGATCTCTACTACTGAGACCTTCAATTTAGGTTAAAGAGAAACAAACAAAAAAGATAGTTTGTTTCTCTAAGCTCGGTAAGGTGAATTGTTTTCTGATCAGTTATAAAGGTGTTTGAATTGGCTGAACTAAAATGTTATCTGTGCAGTTATCTATGTGTGGAAAAAGCTGTAAACTAGGAGGAGTGGCTGAACCAGAAAGAAGCCAGGTGTTTAGGATTTTAAAACTATCCCTAGATAGCTTCTGGCAGAAAACAGGTAGAGAACAGCAGCAGGAAGGAGATGCTGCTAGAATTCTACTTCTCTACCTTTGTCTCTACTGTGACTAAAGAACTAGAGTTCTATCACTGGGACCTTCAATTTAAGCTAAAAACAAACAAACCAAACAAAAAGTTAGTGTGTTTATCTAAACTGGCTGAAGTGAACTGTTATCTGTGCAGTAATCTACGTGATTGTCTGAGTTGGTTGAAGTGAATTGTTATCTGTGCAGTTATCTATCTGTAGAAGGAGCTGTAAATTGGGGGAGTGGCTTAACCAGAAGGAGCCAGGTGTTTAGGATTTAAAAACTGCCCTAGATAGCTTCTGGAAGAGGACAGAGAGAGAACAGTAAGAGGAAAGAGGTCTTACAAGAACCATACTTCTTTACTTTACTCTCTACTGGGGCTAACAAGCTAAAACTCTACTACTGGGACTTTCTGTTTTGGGTAAAAACTAACAAAAAAAAGTCAGTGTGTTTCTCTCAGCTGGCTGAAGTGAACTGTTATCTGAGCAGTTATATAGGTGTTTGAGTTGGCTGAACTGAAATGTTATCTCTGCAGTTATCTAGGTGTAGAAGGAGATGTAAATTGGGGGAGTGGTTTAACCAGAAGGAAGCCTGGTGTTTAGGATTTAAAAACTGCCCTAGGTAGCTTCTTTCAGAGACCACACAGAGAACAGCAAGAGGAATTAGGAGCTGCTACAACTATACTTCTCTGCATTAGTCTCTGCTGGGATAAAAGAACTTGAACTCTACTACTGGGACCTTCAATTTAGGGTAAAAACAAACAAATATAATATTAGTGTGTTTGTCTGGTTTGGCTGAAGTGAATTATTATCTAAGCAGTTATCTAGGTGTTTGTCTGAGTTGGCTGAAATGAATTGTCATCTGTGCTGCTAACAAGGTGTAGAAGAAGCTGTAAATTAGGGTGAGTGGCTTATCCAGAAGGAAGCCAGGCATTTAGGATTTAAAAACCATCATAGATAACTTCTGGCAGACAACAGGCAGAGAACAGCAACAGGAAGGAGGTGCTGCTAGAACTATACTTCTCTACTTTAGTCTCTACTGGGACTAAAGAACTAGAACTCTATTACTGGGACCATCAATTTATGGTAAAACCAAAAAAAAAATGTTAGTGAGTTTCTCTGAGTTGGTTTTAGTGAATTGTTATCTGAGCAGTTATCTAGGTGTTTTTCAGAGATGGCTGAACTGAATTGTTTTCTGTGCTGTTACCTAGGTTTATAAGGAGCTGTAAATCAGGTGGAGTGGCTTAACCAGAAGGAAGCCAGGTGTTTAGCATTTAGAACAGCCCTAGATAACTTCTGTCAGAGAACCGGAAGAGAACAGCAAGAGGAAGGAGATGCTGCTAGAACTAAGATTCTCTACATCAGTCTTTACTAGCACTAAAAAACAAGAACTCTACTACTGAAACCTTAATATAAGGTAAAAACAAACAAACAAAAAAAGGTTAGTGTGTTTCAGTTGGCTGAAGTTGATTGTTATCTGAGCAGTTATCTAGGAGTTTGTCTCAGATGGCTGAAGTGAATTATCTATGCAGTTAGCTAGGTGTAGAATAAGCTGTATATTAGGGTTAGGGGATTAACCAGAAGGAAACCAGGTTTTTAGGATTTAAAAACTTCCCTAGCTAGCTTCTGGCAGAGAACAGGCAGTGAACAGCAAGAGGAAGGAGGTGCTGCTAGAACTATACGTCTCTACTTTATTCTCTACTGGGACTAAAGAAGTAGAACTCTACTACTGGGACCTTCAATTTGGGGTATAAACAAACAAACAAAAAATGTTAGTGTGATTCTCTGGGTTGGTTGAAGTGAATTGTTATCTGAGCAGTTATCTAGGTGTTTGTCTGAGTTGGCTGAAGTGAGTTGTTATCTCTGCAGTTATCTAGGTGTAGAAGGAGATGTAATTTAGGGGCCTTGCTTATCCAGCCAGGTGTCTAGGATTTAAATACTGCCCTAGATAGCTTCTTTAAGAGAAAACATTGAGAACAGCAAGAGGAAGGAGGTGCTGCTAGAGGGATACTTCTCTTCTTAAATCTCCACTGGGACTAAATAACTAGAACTCTACTATTGGGACCTTCAATTATGGGTAAAAACAAACAAATAAATAAAACATTACATTGTTTTTGTCTGAGTTGCCTGAAGTGAATTATTGTCTGAGCAGTTATCTGGGTGTTTGAGCTGGCTGAAGTGAATTGTTATCTGTGCAGTTATCTAGGTGTAGAAGGAGCTGTACATTTTTTGGGAGTGGCTTAACCACAAAAATACTAGGTATTCAGGATTTAAAAACTGCCATTGATAGCTTCCAGCAGAGAATAGGCAGAGAACAGCAAAAGGAATGAGTTGCTGCTCCAGCTATGTTTCTCTACTTCAATGTCTTCTGGGACTAAAGAACTAGAACTCTACTAATGGGATCTTCAAATTAGGGTAAAAACAAATAAAATGAAAAAGATAGTGTGTTTGTCTGAGCTGGATGAAGTGAATTGTTACTGCAACAGTTATGAAGCTGCTTGAGTTAGCTGAACTGAAATGTTATCTGTGCAGTTATTTAGGTGTAGAATGAGCTGAATATTAGGGGATGTGGCTTAACCAGAATGAAGCAAGGTGTGTAGGATATAAAAACTATCAAATATAGCTTTTGGCAGAGGACAGGCAGAGAACAGCAAGAGGAAGGAGGTGCTGCTAGAAGTATACTTCTCTACTTCAGTCTCTTCTAGGATTAAAGAATTAGAACTTTACTACTGGAACCTTCAATTTAGCATAAAAACAAACCAAAAAAAGTTACTGTGTTTTTCTGAGTTGGCTGAAGAGAATTGTTATCTGAGCAGTTATCTAGGTGTTTGTCTGAGATGGCAGAAGTGAATTATCTGTGCAGTTAGTTAGGTGTAGAATGAGCTGTATATTCAGGGTAGTGGCTTAACCAGAAGGAAGACAAGTGTTTAGTATTTAAAAACTGCCCTAGATAGCATGTGGCAGAGAACAGGCAGAGGACAACAAGAAGAATGAGATGCTACTAGAACTAGTCTTCTCTACTTTAGTCTCTACTGGGACAAAAGAAGTAGAACTCTACTACTGGGACCTTCAATTTAGGGTAAAAACAAACAAACAAAAAGTTAGTGTCATTTACTCAGCTGGTTGAAGTGAATTGTTATCTCTGCAGCTATCTAGGTGTAGAAGGAGATGTAAATTAGGGGAGTGGCTTAACCAGAAGGAAGTCAGGTGTTTAGGATTTTAAAACTGCCCTAGATAGCTTTTTTAAGAGATCGCACAGAGAACAGCAAGAGGAAGGAGGTGCTACTAGAATGATACTTCTCTACTTAAGTCTCTACTGGGACTAAAGAACTAGAACTCTCCTACTGGGACCTTCAATTTACGGTAAGAAGAAACAAACAAATAAAACATTACTGTTTTTGTCTGAGTTGGTTGAAGGAATTATTATCTGAGAAGTTATTACGTGTTTGTCTGAGTTGGCTGAAATGAATTGTTATCTGTGCAGTTATCTTGTGTGTAGAATGAGCTGTCAATTTGTGAGAATGATCAACCACAAAAATGCCAGGTGTTCAGGATTTAAAACTGCCAGAGATAACTTCTATCAAGAACAGGCAGAGAACAACAAAAGAAAGGAGTTGCTGCTACAGCTATACTTCTCTACTTCAATGTCTACTGGACTAAAGAACTAGAACTCTACTACCGGATCTTCAAATTAGGGCAAAACAAACAAAATGAAAAAGGTAGTGTGTTTCTCTTAGTTGACTGAAGGAAATTCTTACCTCACCAGTTATCTAGGTGTGTGTCTGAGTTAGCTGAAATAAATTTATATTTATGCAGTTGTTTAGGTGTAGAAGGTGCTGTATATTAGGGGAAGTGGCTTAACCAGAACAAAGCCAGGTGTTAAGTATTTAAAAACTATACTAGATAGATTTTGGCAGAGAATAGCAAGAGGAAGGAGGTGCTCCTAGAACTATACTTCTCTATTATAGTCTCTACTGGGACTAAATAACTAGAACTCCTCTACTGGGACCTTCAATTTAGTGTAAAAACAAACAAACCCTTAATCTGTAAATTGCAATCCTGTCCTGCTGTACAGGGGATCCCTGTTCATCCCTGTAAAATAAAGGTTGCAATTTATGCAAACGACCTTCTCCTCCAGATATCCAACCCTAAATTATCCATATCTCCCATGTTAGAAATTATTGACGTTTTTAGTAATCTTCCTAATTATAAATTAAATAAAAACAGAACTATTGTTTTTACCATTAAACCAACAAGTACTCAAGGCTGATATTCTGGCTTTAGGGCTTACTTGGAAATGTGATTCCTTAAGATATCTTGGGATATAACTAACTAGGGTACCCAGCCAAGCAGTTAAACTAAACCTTGATCCCTTAGTTCACATAACTTCTCAAGACCTGAACAGATGGACACTACTCCCAATTTCTTTATGGGGCAGAATAAATCTAATAAAAATGAATGTTTTCCCAAGACTTTTTTACCCCGTTTCAATGCTTAATATTTTGCTTCCATTATCCTGGTTTAACAAAATGCAATCTTTGTTCACTAAATTTATATGGCATAATAAACCCCCAAGAATTCCCTATTACAAATTGACTGCTCCCAAACTCAGAGGGGGATTGCATCTTCCCTACCTAGCATTTTATTTCTGGGCTAGTCATGTTAATAAATATTTAAGATGGTTTTCTTATGAAAGTCTGAATTCCACCCATGCCTGGCTCAAGATTAAGCTTACCATCATTCGTTCTTGTGGTCTGAGTCATGAAGGATTGATACTTTACCAGACTGAGTCTTTTCCTTTAAAGCTTAGAAATTCTATAATTTTAACCTTCTTAAAGAATCACATACAGATCTGCCATTATCTCAAATATAAATATAATAAGGATCTAAATCAACTAATACTTGAAAACCTACAACTTAAAATAGGAGGAAAACCAATTCCTCTAAACTGGATACCTGAATTGCAAAACTAACAAATTACTGATGTTATTATGGATAGGGACCTTTGGTTAACGGTCACAGAACTCAGGGTTAAGCTTGGGACCCCACATAAATGCACTTTCTGACTCATACAACTAAGGCATTTATTAATACAATTTTTTGGTCAAAAAAACCAGCTCACCCAAAGCATCCCATTTGGTAAAGAACTTACGAAGTTTAGTGGTGGTCCTAAAGCAGTCTACGTAATTTATAGCACAATCTATAACTGGAAATATCCAGACTGCTTTGGTCCAACCCGACTGTGGGAAGTTTTATTTCCAAACCATGTTATAGATTGGCCAACACTCTGGTATAATTGCCACAAATTTATAACTCAAGACAGGTTAAGATTAACGCAAATGAACATCCAGTATAATGCATATTACTCACCAATGAAAATGGCCAAATTAGGTTTAAAGTCTTCCCCATTATGTCCCAGATGTTTACGGGATGAAGGGAATTTGTATCATGTATTCTGGTCCTGCCCCAAAGTATCTCCACTTTGGACTATAAACAGACAGTTATCTGACCCCTTGTTGGGACTTACAGACCTGCTTACCCCTGAAATCTGTCTTCTGGGAGATTTTTCTGGTATTAGATTACGTAATCGTAAGGTCCACATTGCACTTATTGCCTTATCGGTCAAAAGGCTCATATTAAGACACTGGATTGATCAGCAGAAGATTTCCTATAATGAATGATTGACTGAACTTCTGGCAACTCTCCGTATGGAAAAAGCTATTGCAAATTTGCATAATAAAATGGGAAGGTTCAAAAATATTGGGGATCCATTGTATACCCTGTACTCTTTATAAATGAGTTAACTGTTGATATGATATGTGTCAGCCCTGATTGTAAATTGTGGATTTGACTATGCTCTAGTTGTCCTAATAATGGTATTGTTGCTGCTCAATGGGGGGAAGGGAGTGTGGGAAAAGGGGGGTGGGAGGGGGAGGGAGTGGGGATGGAGTAACAGATTCAAGGGACATGAACATTTATGTATCATGAAATGTATACATGTATATCTGCCTTTTGTGTAAAGTGAAAAATATGTTTAATAAACTTTAAATTGAAAAAAACAAACAAAAAGTTAGTGTGTTTGTCTGAGTTGGCTGAAGTGAATTTTTATCTGTGCAGCTATTTAAGTGTAGAAGCAGCTCTAAATTATGGAGAGTGGCTTAACCAAAGTAAGCCAGGTGTTAAGGATTTAAAATCTGCCCTAGATAGCTTCTTCCAGTGAACACACAGAGAACAGCAAGAAGAAGGAACTGCTGCTAGAACTATACTTCTCTTGTTTAGTCTCGACTGGGACTAAAGAACTATAATTCTACTACTGGGACCTTCAATTTAGGGTAAAAACAAACAAAAAACAGTGAGTTTGTCTGAGTTGGCTGAAGTGAATCTTTATATGTTCAGTTATCTAGGTGTAGAAGGAGCTGTAAATTAGAGGAGAGCTTCTACCAGAAGGAAGTCAGGTATTTGGGATTTAAAAACTGCTCCATGAAGCTTCTGGCAGACCACAGGCAGAGAATAGCAGAGGAGACGAGATGCTGCTAGAACTATACTTCTACTTCGGTGTCTACAAGGACTAAAGAACTAGAACTCTACTACTGGTACCTTCAATATAGGGTAAAACAAACAAACAAAAAAAGGTTAATGTGTTTATCTGAGTTGGCTGAAATGAATTGTTATATGTGCAGTTATCAAAGTGTAAAAGGAGGTAGAAAATTTCTGGAATGGCTTAACCAGAAGGAAGCCAGGTTTTTAGGATTTAAAAACTACCCTTAATAGCTTCTGGCCGAGAACAGAAAGAGGAAGGAGGAGCTGCTTGAACTATGCTTCTCTACCTTAGTCTCTACTGGGACCAAAGAACTAGAACTATACTACTGGGACCTTCAATTTATGGTAAAAACAAACAAAAAAGTTAGTGTGTTTCTCTGAGCTGGCTGAAGTGTATTCTTATGTGAGCAATTATCTAGGTGTTTGAGTTGGCTGAAGTGAATTGTTATATGTGCAGTTATCTAGGTGTGGAAGAAGCTGTAAATTAGGAAGCGTGGCATAACCAGAAGGAAACCAGGTGTTTTAGGATTTAAAAACTGCCCTAGATAGCTTCTGGCAGAGAACAGGCAGACAACAGCAATAGGATGGAGGTGCTGCTAGAACTATACTTCTCTACCTTAGTCTGTACTGTGATTAAAGAACTAAAACTCTATTACTGGGAACTTCAATGTAAGGTAAAACAAACAAAAAGTTATTGACCCGATATTCAACCTGTGCCAGGCTGTGGCGTAAGCCTCGGGGCAGCTCGAACTTGGTTGCGCAGGGTAGTACTGGGCGGAGATTCATAGCTCGCGCTTATGGCTCAGCAGCTTTGAACATCACACCCCAGCCACCCCCACTGTGCATGATGCAGTGGCACTGCACCAGCGCAAGTGGCCAGAGTGGAGCATGGAGATGCGCGACGCAAGTGCCATTGCACCATTCACAGCACCTGCGATATTCAAAAGGGGATATGCAAATGGGCCATAATTTATGCCAAGGCACACATGGGGCCATTTGCATGTCATTATGGCCCCATTGCATACCATTAGCATGCAGGTGCGCCAATCCCCAAGACTTGAGCTTGGCGCCTGCCAGGCAGCAGCCATTGGGGACCGGTGCCCCTGAAGCCTGATCGCGGGCATGTCTCAAAAACAATCCTCATCTAATATCCTGGTGGTTCAGTGGACCGCTATGTTCCCAATCACGGGCATGTACCTAAAAACAATCCTCATCTAATATCCCTGGTGGTACAGTGGACCGCACTCTGCCCGATCGCGGGCATGTGTCTAAAAAGCAATTCTCGTCTAATATCCCTGGTGGTCCAGTGGACCGTAATGTGTCCAATCACGGGCATCAGTATAATAAAGCCCCCCCCTCCAATATCCCTAGTTGCCCAGTGGACCGATCGCTGCCTGATCGCGGGCATCTGTTTAAATCCCCCCCACCAATACCTCTGGTGGTCCAGTGGACCGCACTCTGCCCGATCGCGGGCATCTGTAACTATAAACATCCTATTACCCTGGTGGTCTAGTGCTCCCGCTCCCTCCCACCCACTGGGCCCACCACCCCACTCCCCAGTCGCTGGCGGTGGCAGCACCTCACTGACCTGCCGCCTCAGCACGCCGCTGACTGACAGCTCGGTTGTGCTCACTCCATTGGTCACAGCATGAACCAATGGTCGCAGCCCATCCGTTGAGCACAGTCCAGATATGTGAATGATTCATTCACAGGTCTGGACTGTGTAGTACGGCATGGGCTGCATGTCCACGGCTCACACTGTGACCAGTGGGTGCAGCCCCACCGAGCTGTCAGTCAGCAGATGGCGCGGCAGGCGGTGGGGTGCCGCCACCCACTGGCTGACCGGGGAAGCTGACGGTGGGCCTAGAGGTTGGGTGGGGAGTGAAAGACTAGACCACCTGGGTAATAGGACATTTGTTATAGCTACAGATGCCCGCATCGGGCAGAGTGGTCCACTGAACCACCAGGGATATTAGATGAGGCTATTTTTATAGACAAATGTCTGTGATCGGGAACATAGCGGTCCACTGGACCACCAGGATATGGGGTTTATTTAACCAGATGCCCAAGACCGGGCAGCACTCAGTTCACTGGACCACCAGGATATTGAGGGGGTTTATTGACACAGATGCCCGCAATGGGGCATGGGGGTGCCACCAGCTGTGGCAGGAACTCGGTGGCCACCCACAGGAGGCAGCTGCCATGTTCTGCAAAATGCAGCAGCTCACCTGTGAGTGGCCATCATTTGTTCCTTTTTTATAGCTTTGTGTAGGCGCAGTAGGGTTGCGATGCAGGCTCTGCACATCCTGGGCTGAATATCAGGCTGTGCAGGTTATGCATGGGCACTCCTCCACCTGTGTCGCATACATTACTGATGTGCTCCGAGCATTGGGGTTTGTGTGGTACACTTTTCCTTTGAATATCGCTACCAGACATCATCAGGGTTGTACATGTGCAACACTGTTGCACCATGCAACTCTTTGAATATCTGGGCCCTTGTGTTTTTCTGAATTGGCTGAAGTAATTGTTGTCTGTGCAGTAATCAAGATGATTGTCTGAGCTGGGGTCAGTGAATTGTTATCTATGTAGTTATCCAGGTGTAGAAGGAGCTGTAAATTAGGGGAGTGGCTAACCAGAAGGAAGCTACGTGTTTAGATTTAAAACTGCCCTAGATAGCTTCTGACAGTGAACAGACAGAGAACAGCAAGAGGAAGGAGGTGCTGTTAGAACTATACTTCTCTATGTTAGTCTCTACTGTGACTAAAGAACTAGAAGTCTACTACTGGGACCATCGATATAGGGTAAAAACAAACAAAGTATAAGTTAGTGTGTTTGTCTGAAGTGAACTGTTATCTGAGCAGTTATCTAGGTGCTTGTCTGAGTTGGCAGAAGTAAACTGTTTATCTGTGCAGTTATCTAGGTGTAGAAGGAGCTGTAAATTCAGTGGTGGCATAACCAGAAGGAAGCCAGGTGTTTAGGATTTAAAAACTACCCTAGATAGCTTGTGGCAGAGAACAGGCAGAGAACAGCAAGTGAAAGGAGGTGCTAATACAGCTATACTTCTCTACTTTAGTATCTACCTGGACTAAAGAACTAGAACTCTACTACTGGGATCTTCAAATCAGAGTAAAAACAAACAAAAAGAAAAAGGTAGTGTCATTGTCCGAGTTGGCTGAAGGGAATTCTTACCACCGCAGTTATCTAGGCATTTCTCTGAGTTAGCTGAACTAAATTGATATCTATGCAGTTATTTAAGTGTAGAAGGAGGTGTAATTAGAGGAGTGGCTTAACCAGAAGTAAGCCAGGTGTTTAAAAAACTAACCTAGATAGCTTTTGGCAGAGAACAGTAAGAGGAAGGAGGTGCTGCTAGAACTATAATTCTCTGTTTTAGTCTCTACTGGGACTAAAGAACTAGAACTCTACTGCGGAACCTTCAATTTAGTGTAAAAACAAACAAAGAAACAAGAAGTTAGAGTGCTTGTCTGATATAGCTAAAGTGAATTGTTATCTGTGCAGTTATTTAGGTGTAGAAGGAGCTGTACATTATGGGGAGTGGATTAACCAGAAGTAAGCCAGGTGTTTAGGAATTAAAAACTGCCCTAGATAGCTTCTTTCAGTGAACACACAGAGAGCAGCAAGAGGAAGGAGGTGCTACTAGAACTATACTTCTCTACTTTAGTCTGTCCTAGAGTTAAAGAACTAAAACTCTACTACTGGGACCTTCAATTTAGTGTAAAAATGAACAAACAAAATATTAGTGTGCTTGTCTGAGTTGGCTGAAGTGAATTTTTATCTGAGCAGTTATCTACATGTGTGTCTGGGTTTTCTGAAGTGAATTGTTATCTGTGCAGTTATCTAGGTGTAGAGGAGCTACAAATTGGTGGAGTGGCTTAACCAGAAGGCAGCCAGGTGTTTAGGATTTAAAAACTGCCCTAGATAATTTCTGGCAGGGAACAGGCAGAGAACACCAAGATGAAGGAGGTGCTTCTATAACTATACTTCCATACTTTAGTCTCTACTGGGACTAAATAACTACAACTCTACTACTGGGACCTTTAATTTATGGTAAAAACAAACAACCAAAAAAGTTAGTGTGTTTCTCTGAGCTGGCTGAAGTGAATTCTTATCTCAGCACTCATCAAGGTGTTGGAGTTGGCTGCAGTGAATTGTTATCGGTGCACTTATCTAGGTATGGGAATAGCTGTAAATTAGGATGAGTGGCTTAACCATAAGGAAACCAGTTGTTCAGGATTTAAAAACTGCTCTAGATAGCATCTGGCAGAGAACCGGCAGAGAACAACAAGAAGAAGGAGGTGTTACTAGAACTATACTTCTCTACCTTAGTCTCTACTGCAACTAAAGAACTAGAACTCTGTTACAGTGGTAACCACAGACATTGCCAGCTATTTCAAGATAGTTTGTGCAATTTCTGAAGAGTTTCTCTCTCTGCTGCCCCTACTGTTTAAATGCAAAAAGCATCAGATATTTCTGGAAATATCACAGAAATTTCAGGAAATAGTTGTCAGTGTCTGTGGCTACTACTGTACTTGCACCTTCAATTTAAGGTAAAAACAAACAAAAAGTTAGTGTGTTTCTCTGAACTGGCTGAAGAGAGTTGTTGTCTGAGTCAGTTTTCTAGGTGTTTGTCTGAGTAGGGAGAAGTGAATTGTTATCTGTGCAGTTATCTAGGTGTACAAGGAGGTGTAAATTAGGGGGAGAGACTTAACCACAAAAAACAGGTGTACAGGATTTAAAAACTGCCATAGACAACTTCTAGCAGAGAACAGGCAGAAAACAGCAAAAGGAAGGAGGTGCTGCTACAACTCTATTTCTCTATGTCACTGTCTACTGGGACTAAAGAACTAAAACTGTACTACTCTGTTCTTCAAATTAGGGTAAAAACAAGCAAAAAGGAAAAGGTAGTGTGTTGGTCTGAGTTGGCTGAAGTGAAATGTTAATACAGCAGTTAGCAAGGTGTTTGGGTTAGCTGAACTAAATTGTTATCTGTGCTCTTATTTAGCTGTAGCATGAGCTTACATTAGGGGTGTGGCTTAACCAGAATGAAGCCAGGTGTTTAGGATTTAAAAACTATCCTAGATAGCTTCTTTCAGAGACCACACAGACAACAGCAAGAGGATGGAGGTGTTCTAGAACTATACTTCTATACTATAGTCTCTACTGGGACTAAAAAACTAGAACTCTACTAGTGGAACCTTCAATTAAGGGAAAAGACAAACAAACAAACAAATAAAATGTTAGTGTGTTTGCCTGAGTTGGCTGAAGTGAATTATTATCTGAGCAGTTATTTAGGAGTTTGTCTGCACTGGCTGAAGTGAGTGGTCATCTATGCAGTTATCAAGATGTAGAATGAGCTGAAAATTAGGGTGAATGTCTTAACCAAAAGGAAGCCATGCATTTAGGATTTAAAAACTACCCTAGATAGCTTCTGGCAGACAACTGGCAGAGAACAGCAAGAGGAAGGAGATGCTGCTAAAACTATACTTCTCTACTTTGGTCTCTACAGGGACTAAAGAGTAAGAACTCTGCTACTGGGACCTTCAATTCAGGGTAAAAACCTAAGAAAAGTTAGTGAGTTTGTCTGAGTTGGCAGAAGTGAATTATCTGAGTAGTTATCTAGGTGTTTTTCTGAGTTGGCTGAAGTGAATTGTCATCTGTGCATCTCTCTAGGTGAAGAAGGATCTGTAAATTAGGAGGAGTGGCTTAACCAGAAGGAAGCCAGGTGATTAGGATTTAAAAACTGCCCTAGATAGCTTCTGGCAGAGAATAGGAAGAGAACAACAAGAGGAAGGAGATGCTGCTAGATCTATTCTACTCAACCTCAGTTTCTACTAGGACTAAAGAACTAGAACTCTTTTACTGGGACCTTCAATATAGGCTAAAAGCAAACAAAGGAAAAAGGGTTAGTGTGCTTGTCTGAGTTGGCTGAAGTTAATTGTTATCTGAGCAGTTATCTAGATGTTGGTCTGAGATGGCTGAACTGAATTATTTATGCAGTTTGCGAGGTGTAGAAGGAGTTGTATATTAGGGGTAGTGGTTTAACCAGAAGGAAGCCAGGTACTTAGGATTTAAAAACTGCCCTAGATAGCTTTTGGCAGAGAACAGCAAGAGGAAGGAGGTGCTGCTAGAACTATACTTCTACTTTAGTTGCTACTGGGACTAAAACAACTAGAACTCTATTACTGGGACCTTCAATTTAAGGTAAAATGAACAAACAAGTAAAACGGTACTGTGTGTCTGAGTTGGCTGAAGTGAATTGTTTTCTGAGCAGTTATCTAGGTGTTTGTCTGAGTTGGTTGAAGTGAATTTTATCTGTGAAGTTATCTAGGTGTAGAAGGAGCTGTAAATTTTTGGGAAGTGGCTTAACCACAAAAAAGCCAGGTGTTCAGGATTTAAAAACTGCCATAGATAGCTTCTAGCAGAGAACAGGCAGAGAACAGCAAGGAGAAGGAAGTGCTGCTAGAACTATACATCTCCACTTTAGTCTCTACTGGGACTGAATAACTAGAACTCGTACTACTGGGACCTTCCATTTATGGTAAAAACCAACAAACAAAAATGTTAGTGTGTTTCTCTGAGCTGGCTGAAGTGAATTCTTATCTGAACAGTTATCAAGATGTTTGAGTTGGCTGAAGTGAATTGTTATCTCAGCAGTTATCTAGGTGTAGAAGCTGAAAATTAGGAAGAGGGGCTTAACCAGAAGGAAAGCAGGTGTTTAGGATTTACAATCTGCCCTAGATAGTTTCTGGTGGAGAACAGGCAGAGAACAGCAAGAGAAAGGAGGTACAGCTAGAACTATACTTCTCTACCTTAGTTGTACTTATGACTAAAGAACTAAAACTCTATTACTGGGAACATCAATGTAAGGTAAAACAAACAAAAAGGTATTGTGTTTCACTGAACTGGCTAAAGTGAATTGTTCTGTGCAGTTATCAAGATGATTTTTTGAGTTGGGGTCAGTGAATTGTTATCTGTGCAGTTATATAGGTGAGGAAGAAGCTGAAAATTAGGAAGAGTGGCTTAACCAGAAGGAAACCAGGTGTTTAGGATTTACAAACTGCCCTAGATAGTTTCTGGCAGAGAACAGGCAGACAGCAGCAAGCGAAAAGAGGTACAGCTAGAACTATACTTCTCTACCTTAGTTCGTACTATGACTAAAGAACTAAAACTCTATTACTGGGAACATCAATGTAAGGTAAAACAAACAAAAAAAGTTATTGTGTTTCCTGAACTGGCTGAAGTGAATTGTTGTCTGTGCAGTTATCAAGATGATTGTTTGAGTTGGGGTCAGTGAATTGTTATCTGTGCAGATATCTAGGTGTTGAAGGAGCTGTAAATTAGGAGGAGGGTCTAACCAGAAGAAAGCTACGTGTTTAGGATTTAAAAACTGCCCTAGATAGCTTCTGACAGAGAACAGGCAGAGAACAGCAAGAGAAAAGAGGTGCTGTTAGAACTATGCTTCTCACTTTAGTATCTACTGGGACTAAAGAACTAGAACTCTACTACTGGGACTAAATAACTGGAACCTACTACTGGGACCGCAATATAGCTAAAACCAAACAAACAAAGTATAGGTTAGTGTGTTTGTCAGAGTTGGCTGAAGTGAATTGTTATCTGAGCGGATATCCAGGTGCTTGTCTGAGTTGGCAGAAGTACATTGTTATCTGTGTAGATATCTAGGTGCAGAAGGAGCCGTAATTTTGTATCTACCTGGACTAAAAAATGAGAACACTACTACTGGTAACAACAAACAAAAGGAAAAAGGTAGTGTCATTGTCTGAGTTGGTTGAAGGGAATTCTTACCACTGCAGTTATCAAGATGTTTCTCTGAGTAAGCTGAACAGAATTGATATCTATTCAGTTATTTAGGTGTAGAAGGAGGTGTAAATTAGGGGGAGTGGCCTAACCAGAATGAAGCCAGGTATTCAGAATTTAAAAACTATCCTAGATAGCTTTTGGCAGAGAACAGGCAGAGAACAGCAAGAGGAAGGAGGTGCTGCTAGAACTATTCTTCTCTGTTTTAGTATCTACTAAGACTAAAGAACTAGAACTCTACTGCTGGGACCTTCAATTTAGTGTAAAAACAAACAAAGAAACAAGAAGTTAGTGTGCTTGTCTGCTTTGGCTAAAGTGAATTGTTATCTGTGCAGTTATTTAGGTGAAGAAGGAGCTGTAAATTATAGGGAGTGGCTTAACCAGAAGTAAGCCAGGTGTTTAAGATTTAAGAACTGCCCTAGATAGCTTCTTTCAGTGAACACACATAACAGCAAGAGGAAGGAGGTGCTGCTAGAACTATACATCTCTACTTTAGTCTTTCCTGGAGTTACAGAACTAAAACTCTACTACTGGGACCTTCAATTTAGTGTAAAAACAAACAAAAAAGTTAGTGTGTTTGTCTGAGCTGGCTGAAGTGAATTTTTATTTGAGCAGTTATCTAGATGTTTGTCTGGGTTCTCTGTAATGAATTCTTATCTGGGCAGCTATCTAGGTGTAGAGGAGCTGCAAACTGGGGAGTGGTTTAACCAGAAGGCAGCCAGGTATTCAGGATTTAAAACCTGCCCAAGATAGCTTCTGGCAGAGAACAGTAAGAAGAAGGAGGTGCTGCTAGAACTATACATCCATACTTTAGTCTTTACTAGGACTAAAGAACTAGAACTCTAGTACTTGGACCTTCAATTTACAGTAAAAACAAACAACCAAAAAAGTTAGTGTGTTTCTCTGAGCTGGCTGAACTGAATTCTGATCTCAGCAGTCATCTAGGTGTTTGAGTTGGCTGAAGTGAATTGTTATTTCTGCAGTTATCTAGGTATGGAAGAAGCTGTAAATTAGGGATGAGGGCTTAACCAGAAGAAAACCAGTTGTTCAGGATTTAAAACTGCCCTAGATAGCATCTGGCAGAGAACAGGCAAGAGGAAGGAGGTGCTGCTAGAATGATACTTCTCAACTTAAGTCTCTACTATGACTGAAGAACTAGAACTCTGTTACTGGCACCTTCAATTTAAGGTAAAAATAAACAAAACAAGTTAGTATGTTTCTCTGAACTGGCTGAAGTGAGTTGTTATCTGAATCAGTTATCTAGGTGTTTGTCTGAGTTGGCTGAAGTGAATTCTTATCTGTGCATTTATCAAGGTGTAGAAGGAGCTGTGAATTTTTGAGGTGGCTTAACCACAATAAAATAGGTGTTCAGATTTAAAAACTGCCGTAGATAGCTTATAGCAGAGAACAGGCAACTAACAGCAAGAGGAAGAAGGTGCTGATAGAAGATCATTTCCACTTTAGTCTCTACTGGGACCAAAGAACTAGAACTCTACTACTGGGACCTTCCAATTATTGTAAAAACAAACAAATAATGTTTGTGTGTTTCTCTGAGCTGGCTGAAGTGCATTCTTATGTGAGCAGCAATCAAGGTGTTTGGGTTGGCTGAGGTGAATTGTTATCTGTGCAGTTACTTACGTGTGGAAGAAGCTGTAAAGTAGGAAGAGTGGCTTAACCAGAAGGAAACCAGGGGTGGGATATTCAAAAGGGTTGTGCCATGCGCAATAGGGTTGCGCCAGCGCAAGTCTGAAATTGTGCCATAGTGCGATATTCAGCAGGAGGCAGTTGCACCACAGAAAACATGCTGAGCAACAGCGCAATGCAAATGAAGGTATGTGCAACCGAAGGGGGTGGAGCCATGCATAAAGTGCACAATGTGATATTCAAAGGCTTGCGCAATGCGCAACAGTGGATCAGGTGGAAGTTGCGCCACTGTGGAAATGATCCAAAATAAAAGGCTCAAGGAAGAGGCGCAAGAACGTGACAGGGAATTCACATGAGGCAGCCAGACAGAGCAGGCCACAGCAGGAACCAGTGTAGGCCAGGGAGTGTACAGGACAGAATAGGGGCAAGTGAAGGTGTGTGGGGCCACAGAGTGCAGAGGCCAGTAGGTGTACCCGGTGCAGTGGAGGTAGCAGTCAGGACAGCGGGGTTAACAGATCAACAACAACTGGGGGGGCACAAGCCAGGGAGATGGACAGTGCCAGCTTCCACATGGAAGCTGCAATGAGGGGTGAGAAGGCATGCTGCAGGGGGCGTGGCCATGGAAGGGCCCGTCGGCGGTATGCCCCCAACAGGCAGTACCGTGCCCACATCAGCTTTGAGCTGTATTCAGACATAGAGATTGTGGGCCGGTACCGCCTGAACAGGGCAATACTGAGGCGGCTCTGTGAGCTGTGCAGTGATGTGATACAGGCACCCTCACGACGGAGTCACGCTGTCAGTGGAGACAAAGGTAACAGCTTGCATGTGCTTGCTCGCCACGGGTACCTTCCAGAGGCCAACAGGGGACACCACAGGTATAACACAGTCGGCCACGTCATGCATCCTCACCCAATTCCTTAGCGCACTGCTGCCACATGCTGCGGAGTACATCCATTTCCCCAGCACCGTGGCAGAGCGTACAGCAAACATACAGGAGTTCCACAGGGTAGCACATATGCCTGGCATGCTAGGGGTGATAGACTGCACCCATGTGGCCATTTGCACACCACCTGGCCCCGATGGGGCTGCCTATCACAATCGGAAGGGGTTTTCCAGTGTCAACTGCCAGGTGGTGTGTGATGCCAGTGGGCGCATCATCAATGTCTGTGCCACGCACCCTGGCGGAGCACATGATTCATTCATATGGTACCAGTCAGCACTGTGCCATCGATTCGAGAGTGGGGACATCCCCACAAGACATCTAGTGGGTGAGTATGCATGTAGGATTGGCAAAGCGGGGGAAAGGGTGGGTAAGCCACAGGTGCCATGGGAGTGGCACACAGGGTTAGGGGCAATATGAGCCTGAACATGACACTAACCTCCACTATCTCCACACAGGTGACAGTGGATACCCACTCCATCTCTGGCTACTCACACCCTACCGGTGGCCCATGACCCCATCACAGCAATGCTTCAATGAGGCACATGCCGCCACACGCAACATCATCGAGCGGGCATGTTGGGATGCTGAAGGCATGCTTCCAATGCCTAGACACCTCCGGCAGTGCCGCTACAGTACAGCCCCTCAAAGGCCTGTGGGATATTCCTGGCCTGTTGTATCCTGCACAACATGGCCAAAAGACTGTGGGATAGCCAGTACAGGTCAAGGAGAGGACAGCGATGGGGATGCTGGTGATGCCAGTGATGATGGGGATGAGCAGCCCCTTGGACGGCATGACCCCGACTGATCCGCTGGCCCTGCTGCACCGGGACGCCATCACAGAGGAGCACTCGCTGCAACACAGGTAAGTCATGTGGCCATGTGCAACCAACACTGTACAGGGCACAACCCACATACACACAGGGAAACACACCAGAGGTGCATGACGGTGAGGGAAGTGGCAGGGTACAGGTGCACAAACACACAACCAGGGAGGGGTGAACAGTCACACGCCACATGGACAGACACACACACACACACACACATACCAGGCACAAAGTGCACAGGGGTCAGGTGCACAGCAGAGCAGGAACAGACATGAGAAACACACACGTCCACAGGCCACCACCACCACCACCTGTACTGTCCATGTACGTGTGTCAGATGCTGGGCACCCTTGTACCTTGGTGTACAGTGCAATGCAGGCATCATCATGCACATGCACCTGTGGACGGGAGTCGGGAGGTGTGCAGGTGGTCCGTTGTTGGTGTGTAGGGCAGGGCACCCACTGGTGCACTGCCCACGCTACCACATGCACATAGGGCAGCACCAGACAGGGCCAGCACTGGGAGACAGCTCAGTCATGTGGCACAGTGCCACAGCCACCTTGGATGCATGGGCGGCCCGCGAGACCCAGCAGCACTGGCAGGCTGAGCATGGGCCACATGGGGTGGCACCGATGGACCACCAGGAGTCCCACTGCGTGAACGTGACCTTGTCCGCACAGGGGTCTGCAGCATACCGAACATACCTGCACCAGGGGTACTCGGGATGCCCACAGCTGAACCCGGCATCGACAGGGTGGGTGTCGTATGATGCCGGGAACGGGGAGTGGATAGCATACTGCGTGGTGTGAGTGGCACAGGGGCACCTGACTGTGTGCCCAATGTGGTCACGGCACTGACCACTGCCTGTGTCAGCCTGTGGATGGTGGCAGTCACATCCACCCACATATGGTCAATCCGGGACAGAATCCTCTCAGTGTCCCTGCTGTGTCACTCCTCAACCCGCTCCAGGGCCACACACAGTGCCTCCACGGATGTTGCAACCCACATCTGCTGCTGTACTGATGCCTGCAGCAGGCAGGTGTGCTCATCAAAGAGGTCATCTGACACATCGGCAACCTGTCCCTCAGGGTCTGGAAGGGCCTGATGTACAGCACCCCTTGAGGGTGGGCGCTGCTCACCAGGACCAGATATGGGCATGTCCACAGGCGGTGCACCTCCATCACCACTGAGCCCTGTACCCCCAGTCCCGGTGGGTGACTGCTGCTGCTGCCCCTCTGCCTGCTGTGCCCATGGGATCAGTGGTTCCCCTGCTGTGGCTGCAACAGTGCCAGTGACCTGCACAGCCACCGGTGCTGCCCCACCGGTGCTGACAGGCACAGCCTGGGACTGTGCTGACATGTTGGCACACACGTCAGAACCAGCTAGATCCATGGGCTTGAGCTGGCCTGCTGTGTGTCCATTCTGTGACACAAACATGTCAATGCCCATAGTGGTCAGTGCATCATTGATGGTGCAGGTTTGTGCCACAGCCACAGCCACAGTGTGCTGGCATGCTTGCATGCCAGACTGCTGGGACACAGGAAGGGCATTCTCCACACCTGTCTTAACATCATTGAAGGCAGATGTCCATGCACACTGCTGCAGTGCACGCTGGCAATCTGCGGAGGTGGATGGGCCCTCCTCCAACTCTGGGTGGCTGTCCGCAGTGGACAGACCCTCCACTGCTGACCCCTGCAGATGCACAGGATCTGTAACCGAAAGGAAGGACACGTTAGTGCATGTGAACTACCTTCCCCCCCAACATGACATACCGTGCAGTGATGGGTTACCACCTGTCTGGAAGCCACCTCCAGGCACACCCTCAATGGCACTGTACTGCATGCTTGCAGCAAGCATGTCCTCCGACAAGGTCAGCTGCACCATCTCTGGCTGTCCACTGCCTGTAGCAGCACGTGCAGCCCTGATGGCTGCAACCTTCTCCTTCACCCTCCTCCTGTCAGTCCCCATCTTCTTTTTACACTCCTGCACGGAGCACTGGTGGCTGCCGCGCAGGTTGATGGCACATGCCGCCCCTCCCATGCAGCAGCTCGGGCCTGAGGGGTGCCCCGCTGTCCACTGAGAAGTGGCTCCTCAGCCAGGTAGGCCTCAAACAGTGCCTCTGTCTCCACCTTGGTAAAGTTGGGCCTCCTCTTCTGCCCACCATCATCCTCCTCACCCAGTCCTTGCTCGGTCATTTCACAGCCTGTATGGGTGAGAGTGGTCACCTGTGACTCTGCAGTACACAGCTTCTCTGGGGCCATGGTCCAGAACAGCAAAATGCATGCAACTCACCTATCAGCTGCAGTAACCGAATATGGCCACTGCAGATCAGTGTCGCACATTTATAGCACAATGCATGCAAATTAGGACTGGAGCAACTTTAATGAGATGCAAATCGTGCCGCTGTGCCATTGAATGGCTGATTGGATGATTTGCATATGACGGCTGAATTTCGCGCTGTTGCGCTTTGCGCGATACGGTTGAGCCAGCTGAGCCAATGGCGCAGTTCTGTGACTGTGTAGTACACCGCACTGTGCATGCCCAGGTAGCTTACGCAGGCATCTGCCACGCTGATGACATGCTGTGCACGATCGGCAATTCAGGACACGGCCACCATTGTGCCAGTGGCACTACAGCGCCGGTCATCACATGGCGCTGTGGCACAACTGCACAATAGTACACTGTGGCAATGGCACGCAGGCGACCAATCATGCTGGATGTGTAGATGTCCAATGGCGCTGTGTGTGGCCTTGCGCCAGAGACCCATGACCTTGTGTCCGACCTTGCCTCCTTGGCGCTGTACATATGGCATGTCTCGTAGTCTCTATCGCGCTGTTCAGTAACAGCGCGATAGGGACTGGTGGTGCTATATGAACAGCGTGATAGGGACTGACAGAGTTGTATTGTGCAACATTTCCACCGCAATAGCAGCTGCGAGCCATATTGTCTACTATATACTTGCAGGGTGGCACAGGAGAGTACCACAGTGGAGTGCATTGGAGCTGGCCAACCTGGTGGCTGTGGTGGAGCCTCACCATGGGCCACTGTTTGGGGATGAACCCCTGAATGTGGCCCGCACACATGTGTGGCAGCAGGTGGCCTCTGAACTGGAGGAGGCCACTGGCCGGCAGCGCTCAGCGGAGCAGTGCAGGCACCGGTATGGTGACCAATGGAGGAGGGAGCAGGCACTGCTGGTGTGCCTACGTTCATGTGCCAGGAGGGGCATGGTGCCTAGGCCAGGTGGGTGAGTCATCTATGCACCTGTAATGTCCAAATGGGTAACACTGTGTATTGTGACCAGCACATGGGGAAGGGTTGGTCTATGGTTGGCTGTGGTGGTGTTCACAGGTATGTGATGAATGGGTCTGGCTGTGTGGGCAGGCACACTCATTGGGACAGGGGGCTGTCTGCTTTGGGATTTCACTGATGTGTTTCTCACCTTTTGTTTCCCACAGGCGTGGCGGAGTGGAGGCGGGCCCAGGATGAAGCACAGCAAGGGGTGGCAGCGGTGGCTGTACAAGGTGGTGGTGGTGTTGAGCCACAGCAGCAGCAGCCACAGCAGCGGTTTGATGAGGGTGAGTGTCATGACATCATGGATGCTATTGCATGCTGTGGGGGGGCAGGGCATGGCCACCATCCATGGACAACACTGCCATGCACGTGACATGTGACAGTCAGCACTGTTCAGTGGCACTGCATGTCTGGGAGTGCATCACTGGTGGTCCATGCATGCACTGGGCACATGGCTGTGGCACTAACTTCCCACCGCATAGCTACATCACTGTACAGCCTTGGTTGTGCTGTGCTGGACATGGTGGTGTGTGTGGTGGCAAACATGGCTGCCTGGTTGGGCTTGTCTTGTGCACGGTCACTGTGGGTGGGTGCAGTCCATCACAGGAGTGGGGCACTTGGCTGTATGCCGTGCATGTTGGGTGGGCTTCAGGGTTGTGGACAGTCACAGCCATTGATTCTGTTCCCTTGTCCTAGGTGTCCAGATCCTGAGGAGGATAGAGCGGGCAGTCCACCACCTGCTGGACATCTCGTTGGAGTCCCTCAAGATCCTGAGGGACATGCAACGAGAGGAGTGAGGCGAGGAGGAGGCCCCAGGACCAGCAGCAGCCAGCTGATGTCCAGCCTGGTGGGCAGTAGCTGCCCCTCACCTACCCCTTTACCCATCCCTCACACCCTCCTTCCCTCACCCAGTTGTTCACCCGCCCTTACCCACTCCCTACCTTGTACCCGCATCTCCACCCTTGTCTTGTATATAGTTGTACATAGTTCTGTCTGTTCCTGTTGTTCCTGTTAATATTTTCATTATATAAATCTATTTTGTTATGAATACTGTGGTAGTCTCTGATTTGCAGCTGGCTATAGGTGCTCAGTTGCAGTGGTGTGCATGGCATCTGGGGTGGTATTGTCCTGGGTATGTGTGTGTGTGCATGGGGAGGTGTCTCTGGTGTGGTAGTGGCTTTCAGCTGGTCTGGCCGTGTGCTGCCACACACCACTGGGTGCTCCTAGTGGGTCTGGCTTGTATGGTTCTGTGGTACACGAGGATGCAGTGTGGCAGGGAGATGCATGAGATTCCTGCAGTGACAGTCACTGCTCATGGGTGGTGTCTTGGGGTACCAGTGCAGGTGTGCTGTGCACAGGGGTGCTGTTGTGCACTTGGGTTGTCCACCCCTTTGTGTGGCAGTCTCAGCTTGCCAGTGGGTGTGCTGGGGCACCATGGCCAGGCTATTACTTTGTTGGCTTGTCCCATGGCTGTGTGGGCAGGCACACTCATTGGGACAGGGGCTGTCTGCTTTGGGATTTCACTGATGTGTTTCTCACCTTTGTTTCCCACAGGCGTGGCGGGAGGAGGCGGCCCAGGATGAAGCACAGCAAGGGGTGGCAGCGGTGGCTGTACAAGGTGGTGGTGGTGTTGAGCCAGCAGCAGCAGCCACAGCAGCGGTTTGATGAGGGTGAGTGTCATGACATCATGGATGCTATTGCATGCTGTGGGGGGGCAGGGCATGGCCACCATCCATGGACAACACTGCCATGCACGTGACATGTGACAGTCAGCACTGTTCAGTGGCACTGCATGTCTGGGAGTGCATCACTGGTGGTCCATGCATGCACTGGGCACATGGCTGTGGCACTAACTTCCCACCGCATAGCTACATCACTGTACAGCCTTGGTTGTGCTGTGCTGGACATGGGTGGTGTGTGTGTGCAGTGGCAAACATGGCTGTTGCTGCCTGGTTGGGCTTGTCTTGTGCACGGTCACTGTGGTGGGTGCAGTCCATCACAGGAGTGGGGCACTTGGCTGTATGCCGTGCATGTTGGGTGGGCTTCAGGGTTGTGGACAGTCACAGCCATCAATTCTGTTCCCTTGTCCTAGGTGTCCAGATCCTGAGGAGGATAGAGCGGGCAGTCCACTACCTGCTGGACATCTTGCTGGAGTCCCTTGAGATCCTGAGGGACATGCAACACAGAGGAGTGAGGCATAGGAGGAGGCCCCAGGACCAGCAGCAGCCAGCTGATGTCCGGCCTGGCGGGCAGTAGCTGCCCCTCACCTACCCCTTTACCCATCCCTCACACCCTGCCTTCCCTCACCAGTTGTTCACCCCCGCCCTTACCTACTTCTACCTTGTACCTGCATTCCCCACCCTTTGCCAAGTGTATATAGTTGTACATAGTTCTGTCTGTTCCTGTTGTTCCTGTTAATATTTTCATTATATAAATCTATTTTGTTATGAATACTGTGGTGGTCTCTGATTTGCAGCTGGCTATAGGTGCTCAGTTGCAGTGGTGTGCATGGCATCTGGGGTGGTATTGTCCTGGGTATGTGTGTGTGTGCATGGGGAGGTGTCTCTGGTGTGGTAGTGGCTTTCAGCTGGTCTGGCCGTGTGCTGCCACACACCGCTGGGTGCTCCTAGTGGGTCTGGCTTGTATGGTTCTGTGGTACACGAGGTTGCAGTGTGGCGGGGAGATGCATGGGGATTCCTGCAGTGACAGTCACTGCTCATGGGTGGTGTCTTGGGGTACCAGTGCAGGGTGTGCTGTGCACAGGGGTGCTGTTGTGCACTTGGGTTGTCCACCCCTTGTGTGGCAGTCTCAGCTTGCCAGTGGGTGTGCTGGGGCACCATGGCCAGGCTGTACTTTGTTGGCTTGTCCCCATGGGCCAGTGGATATTCTGTCCCTCCCCAGAGATGCTGTGCTTAGGGTGTTGGGGGTGTATTGTTAGTTCTGCAGTGTGTTCCTGTGCCCATCTGTGGCATGGGTGGTGGGCCCCTGCCTACCTCCCTGGTTGTGCAGTTCCATTGCTCTGTTGCTGGGGGGTTCTCTGCTTGTGCTATGGTGCCTCTGGACTGCTCCACTGGGCTGGCCTTGTTGCGCTATAGGCGCATCATATCTCTCCAACTTCCTGGTTGCGCTATGGTGCGGGTTGTGCGATATTCAGATGTTGGCTGGTTGCGCGAATTTGACTTGCTCCATGTTTGAATATCACATCTATTTCGCTATGTGCAATTGACTTGTGCTTGCTCCTGCTATTGCGCACATTTTGGGCGCAGTTTGAATATCCAGCCCCTAGGTGTTTAGAACTTAAAAACTGCCCTAGATGATTTCTGGCAGAGAACAAGCAGATAACAGCAAGAGGAAGGAGGTACTAGCTAGAACTACACTTTCTACCATAGTCTGTACTGTGACTAAAGAACTAAAACTCTATTACTGGGACCTTCAATGTAAGGTAAAACAAACAAAAAGTTAATGTTTTCTCTGAACTGGCTGAAGTGAATTGTTATCTGCAGTAATCAAGATGATTGTCTGAGTTGGGGTCAGTGAAAAGTTATCTGTGCAGTTATCTAGGTGTAGAAGGAGTTGTA
This sequence comes from Neoceratodus forsteri, assembly GCA_016271365.2. Classification (NCBI taxonomy): domain Eukaryota; kingdom Metazoa; phylum Chordata; order Ceratodontiformes; family Ceratodontidae; genus Neoceratodus; species Neoceratodus forsteri. The sequence continues at coordinate 454,269,989 of CM057453.1, read as the reverse complement.
AATTATGGGGAGTGGCTTAACCAGAAGGAAGCTACATGTTTAGGATTTAGCATCTGCCTTAGATAGCTTTTGACAGAGAACAGACAGAGAACAGCAAGAGGAAGGAGGTGCTGTTAGAACTATACTTCTCTACTTTATTCACTACTGTGACTAAAGAACTAGAACTCTACTACTGGGACCATCAAAATAGGGTAAAAACAAACAAAGTATAGGTCAGAGTGTTTGTCAGAGCTGGCTGAAGTAAATTGTTATCTGTGCAGTTATGTAGGTGTAGAAGGAGCCATAAATTCAGTGGTGGCTTAACCAGAAGGAAGCCAGGTATTTAGGATTTAAAAACTGCCCTGAATAGCTTGTGGCAGAGAACAGGCAGAGAACAGCAAGAGAAAGGAGGTGCTTCCACAACTATACTTCTGTACTTTAGTATCTACCTGAACTAAAGAACTAGAACTCTACTACTGGGATCATCAAATTAGGGTAAAAACAAACAAAGAGAAAAGGATCTGTCATTGTCTGAGTTGGCTGAAGGGAATTTTTACCACCGCAGTTATCTAGGTGTTTCTCTGAGTTTGCTGAACTGAATTAATGTATATGCAGTTATTGAGGGGTAGAAGGAGCTGTAAATTAGGGGGAGTGGCTTAACCAGAAGGAAACCAGGTGTTTATAATTTAAAAACTACTCTAGATAGCTTCTGGCAGAGAACAGGCAGAGAACAGCAAGGGGAGGAGTGTTGCTAGATCTACACTTCTCTACCTTACTTTCTACTGCAACTAAACAACCAGAACTCAATTACTGGGACCTTCAATTTAAGGTAAAACAAACCCCTAAAAATTAATGAGTTTCTCAAACTGGCTGAAGTGAATTGTTATCTATGCGTTATCTAGGTGATTGTCTCAGTTGGGGTAAGTGAATCTGTTATGTGCAGTTGTCTATGTGTAGAAGGAGCTGTAAATTAGGGGAGTGGCTTAACCAGAAGGGAACTAGGTGTTTAGGATTTAAAAACTGCCCTAGATAGCTTCTGGCCGAGAACAGACAGAGAACAACAAGAGGAAGGCGGTGCTGCTAGAACTATATTTCTCTACTTTAGTCTCTACTGGGACTAAAGAACTAGAACTCCACTTCTGGGACCTTAAATTTAGGGTAAAAACAAACAAACAAAAAAAGTTAATTTGTTTGTCTGAGCTGGCTGAAGTGAGTTGTTATCTGAGCTGTTATCTAGATGTTTGTCTGAGTTGGGAGAAATGATTTTTATCTCTGCAGTTATCTAGGTGTAGAAGGAGCTGTAAGTTAAGGGGAGAGGATTAACCACAAAAAAAAACAGGTGTTCAGGATTTAAAAACTGCCATAGATAGCTTCTAGCAGACAACAGGCAGAGAACAGCAAAAGGAAGGAGGTGCTACAGTTATACTACTGCACTTCAGTGTCTACTGGGACTAAAGAACTAGAACTCTATTACTGGGATCTTCAAATTAGGGTAAAAACAAAACAAAAACAAGAAGGTAGTGTATTTGTCTGAGTTGGTTGAAGTTAATTGTTAATTCAGCAGTTATCAAGGTGTTTGAGTTAGCTGAACTGAACTGTTATCTGTGCAGTTATGTAGGTGTAGAAGGAGATGTAAATTGGGGGAGTGGTTTAACCAGAAGGAAGCCTGGTGTTTAGGATTTAAAAACTGCCCTAGGTAGCTTATTTCAGAGAACACACAGAGAACAGCAAGAGGAATTAGGAGCTGCTACAACTATACTTCTCTGCATTAGTCTCTACTGGGATAAAAGAACTAGAACCCTCCTACTGGGACCTTCAATTTAGGGTAAAAACAAACAAACAAACAAATAAAATGTTACTGTGTTCGTCTGAGTTTTCTGAAGTGAATTATTATCTGAGCAGTAATTTAGGTGTTTGTCTGCATTAGCTGAAGTGAATTGTCATCTGTGCAGTTATCAAGGTGTAAAAGGAGCTATAAATTAGGGTGAGTGGCTTAACCAGAAGGAAGCCAGGTGTTTAGGATTTAAAAACTACCCTTGATAGGTTCTGGCAGACCACAGGCAGAGAAACAGCAAGAGGAAGGAGGTGATGCTAGAACTATACTTCTCTACATTGGTGTCTTCTAGGACTAAAGAACTAGACCTCTACTACTGGGACCTTCAAATCAGGGTAAAACCAAAAAAAAAGTTAGTGGGTTTGTTTGAGTTGGCTGAAGTGAATTCTTATCTGGGCAGTTATCTAGGTGTTTTTCTGAGTTGGCTTAAGAGAATTGTTATCTGTGAAGCTATCTAGGTGTAGAAGGAGCTGTAAATTATGGTGAGTGGCTTATGCAGAAGGAAACCAGGTGTTTAGGATTTAAGAACTGCCATAGTTAGCTTCTGGCAGAGAACAGGCAGAGAACAGCAAGAGGAAGGAGCTGCTGCTAAAACTATAACTCTCTACCTTAGTCTGTTCTGCAACTAAAGGACTAGGATTCTTTTACATGGGACCTTCAATTAAAGGTAAAAATAAATAAAAATAGTTTGTGTTTCTCTGAACTGCCTGAAGTGATGTATCTGTGCAGTTATCTGGATTGAGTGAGATTGTTATCTGTGCAGTTATCTAGGTGTAGAAGGAGCTGTATATTAGGGAGTGGTAAACCAGAAGGAAGCTACATATTTAGGTTTTAAAACTGCCCTAGATAACGTCTGACAGAGAACAGACAGAGGTCAGCAAGTGGAAGTAGGTGCTGCTAGAACTATACTTCCCTACGTTAGTCTCTACTCAGACTAAAGAACTTGAACTCTGCTACTGGGACCATCAATATTGGGTAAAAACAAACAAAAATACGTTTGTGTGTTTGTCTGAGTTGGCTGTAGTGAAGTGTTATCTGTGCAGTTTTCTAGGTGTGGAGGGAGCCGTAAATTTGAGGGTGGCTTAATGGAAAGAAGCCAAGTATTTGGCATTTAAAAACTGCCCTAGATAGCTTCTGGCATAGAACAGGCAGAGAACAGCAACAGAAAGGAGGTGCTACTAGAACTATACTTCTCTACTTTGGTCTCTTCCTGGACTAAAGAACTAGAACTGTACTACTGGGATGTTTAAATTAGGGTAAAAACAAACAAAAAGAAAAAGATGATGTGTTTGTCTGAGTTGGCTGAAGGAAATTCTTACCACCGCAGTTATCTAGGTGTTTGTCTGAGTTAGCTGAACTGAATTGATACTTATGCAGTTATTTAGGTGTATAAGAAGCTGTAAATTAGGGGGGAGTGGCTTAACCTGGATGAAGCCAGGTGCTTAGAATTTGAAAACTATCCTAGGTAACTTTTGGAAAAGAATAGGCAGAGAACAGCAAGAGGAAAGAGGTGCTGCTAAAACTATACCTTATTTTAGTCTCTTCTGGGACTAAAGAACTAGAACTCTACTACTGGGGCCTTCAATTCAGTGTAAAAACAAACAAAAAGTTAGTGTGTTTGTTTGAGTTGTCTGATGTAAATTGTTATCCGTGCAGTTATTTAGGTGTAAAAAGAGCTATAAATTATGGGGAGTGGTTTAATAGAAGTAATCCAGGTGTATAGGATTTAAAAACTGCCCTAAATAGCTTCTTTCAGTGAACACGCAGAGAACAGCAAGAGGAAGGATGTGCTGCTATAACTATACTTCTCTACTTTAATCTCTACTGGGACTAAAGAACTAGAACTCTACTGCTGGGACTTTCAATTTAGTTTAAAAACAAACAAAAAACAGTGAGTTTGTCGGAGTTGGCAAAAATTAATTGTTATCTGAGTAGTTATCTATGTGTTTGAGTTGGCTGAAGTGAATTTTTATATGTGCAGTTATCTAGGTGTAGAAGGAGCTGTAAATTAGGAGGAGTTGCCTTACCAGAAGAAGTTAGTTGTTTAAGATTTAAAAACTGCCCTAGGAAGCTTCTGGCAGAGCACAGGCAGAGAACATCAAGAGGAAGGAGATGCTGCTAGAACTATACTTCTCTACTTCAGTCTCAACTAGGACTAAAGAACTAGAACTCTACTACTGCTACTTCAATATAGGGTAAAAACAAATAAACAAAAAGAGGTTAGTGGATTTGTCTGAGTTGGCTGAAGTGAATAGTTATCTGAGCAGTTATCTAGGTGTTTGAGTTGGCTGAAGTAAATTGTAATCTGTGCAGTTATCTAGGTGTAGAAGGAGGCATAAATTTAGGGGGGTGGCTTAACCAGAAGGAAGCCAGGTTTTAGGATTTAAGAACTGTCCTAGATAATCTCTGGTAGAGAACAGGCAGAGAACAGCAAGAGGAAGTAGGAGCTGCTGAGAACTATACTTCTCTACTTTAGTCTCTACTAGCACTAAAGAACTAAAACTCTACTTGGGACCTTCAATTTAGGGTAAAACAAACAAGCAAAAAGTTAGTGTGTTTGTCTGAGTTGGCTGAAGTGAGTTGTTATCTGAGCAGTTATCTAGGTTTTGTCTGAGTAAGGAGAAGTAAATTGTTATCTTTGCAGTTATCTAGGGTAGAAGGAGCTGTCAAATGGGGGTGGCTTAACCAGAAGGAAACCAGGTTTTTAGGATTTAAAAACTGCCCTAAATAACTTCCAGTAGAGAACAGGCAGAGAATAGCAAAAGGAAGGAGGTGCTTCTACAGCTATACTTCTGTACTTCAGTGTATACTGGGACTAAAGACCTAGAACTCTACTACTGGGATCTTCAAATTAGGGTAAAACAAACAAAAACAAAAAGGTAGTGTGTTTGTCTGAGTTGGCCTAAGTGAATTCTTAATTCAGCAATTATCAAGGTGTTTGAGTTAGCTGAACTGAAATGTCATCTGTGCAGTTATTTAGGTGTCGAATGAGCTATAAATTAGGAGGCGTAGCTCAACCAGACCAAAGCCAGGTGATTAGGATTTAAAAACTATCCTAGATAGCTTTAGGCAGAGAACAGGCAGAGAACAGCAACAGGAAGGAGGTGCTGCTAGAACTATACTTCTCTACTTTAGTCTCTATTGGGACTAAAGAACTAGAACTCTACTACTGGGACCTTCCTTTCATTTTCTGGTAAAATCAAACAACCAAAAAAAAGTTAGTGTGTATCTTTGAATTGGCTGAAGTGAATTGTTATCTGTGCAATTATGTAGGTGTAGAGGGAGATGTAAATTAGGCAGAGTGGCTTAACCAGAAGGAAGCCAGGTATTTAGGATTTAAAAACTGCCCTAGGTAGCTTCTGTTAGGGAACACACAGAGAATAGCAAGAGGAAGAAGCTGCTGCTAGAACTATACTTCTCTATTTTAGTCTTTACTGGGACTAAAGAACTAGAACTCTACTATTGGGACCTTCAATTTAGGGTAAAAGCAAACAAACAAACAAAATGTTAATGTGTTTGTCTGAATTGACTGAAGTGAATTATTATCTGAGCAGTTATTTGGGTGTTTGTCTGAGTTGGCTGAAGTGAATTGTCATCTGTGCAGTTATCAAGTGTAGAAAGAGCAGTAAATTAGGGTGAGTGGCTTAACCAGAAGGAAGACAGGTGTTTAGGATTTAAAAACTACCCTAGATAGCTTCTGGAAGACAACAGGCAGAGAACAAGAGGAAGGAGGTGCTGCTAGAACTATACTTCTCTGCTTTGGTCTCTACTGGGACTAAAGAACTAGAACTCTTCTACTGGGACCTTCAATTCAGGGGAAAACCAAAATAAATGTGAGTGAGTTTGTCTGAGTTGGCTAAAGTGAATTGTTATCTGAGCAGTTATCTAGGTGTTTTTCTGAGTTGGCTGAAGTGAATTGTTATCTGTGCAGTTTTCTAAGTGTAAAAGAAGCTGCAAATTAGGGGGAGTGGCTGTTCTGCCAACTCAAACCAGGCAGCTATTTACTCACTCACACTCACATACACACAATAACAATACAATAAGTACAGCAAGCCAAAGCTTTATTATAGCAAAATATAATACAAAAGGTTATACATCACCGATTCAATAAAGCATCATCCAAGCCCTCTTCCAATGGCTGGGAAGCCCCCTTGTCAGCCTGGCTAGGAGTCTCTCGAACCGGGAACTGGCCCCACAGCGATGCGTCCACCCTGCAGGAGAGGCTTCTAACCAGGCATTGAGAAAGCTACATTTATATCTTATTCTATGCTAAAATAATCATGCAGCCCTCATAGTGTTGTTTTCCACATTCTAGAAGCTAGCCGGGCTCCCAGGATACTACAAGTCCACCACGATAAGGACTGCTCAGAATTCCTACACCTGCTAGGTCACTGTGCTCCAAACACTGGCCGGTGCCTAGAACACCATATGAGCTAAGCAGAAGTTTAAACAAAACTACAAAAACAGGTTGCCTGATAATATGCGACCTTCAAGTCAGCAAAATACACTGTCTGAAGCAAAACATAATAATGAGGCTATCTAAAGAGCAAAACACCAATTAAATGAAGCAGCATGTAAAATGGAGTACACAATACAAAATGGAGTATAAAATGACATACATTACATGAAATAGCATAAAAATGGAGTGACAATAATCAACATATTATACTATCACTACATTCGGTCCTTTGATTATTGTGAATACGATTGTATGATATTGGTACCATAGCAAATTATTACTAATATTACATGATAAGTAATAAGTCCAAATAAGCAAGATAATTGTCACTACAGCAATGATTATGATAGGATGTATCAGAATATTTAACACTTTTGTAGCTGATGGAGACCATCCTATAAAAATATCCCACCAATAATGAGTAGTCTCTTGTTGAATCTTGGAACTTAAATCAATCATTTTATTTTTAACTATCGTAGTTTGCACCTGACTTTGCACTAATGATTTATTTCTTATTGCCAAATGAGCCTGCATTACATCTGTTTCCTGAATTATCTGTTTAATTTTATTTAACAAGATATTCAATCTTGATTGATCTAAAATATTGGGCTGCAATACAAAAATAAGCTTATGCTCATTATCAGGGACCTGTGCATTTTACTGTGGTGGATGACATTACAATCCAATGATTACTAGGAATCCATGATTTGAACACGGTCCTCCACACATATTCATTATTACTCATTAAATCACTCTGGGCCTTATTTCTTTGCATTATAGAATACATATGTCGATTGTGCATTCTGTCCAATCAATAAATCTGAATATTTTCTGCTACTCCCATTCCCCATACCTGTGAAGCATTAAATAACTGCAAGAACTCAAAATCATAATTCAAAGTTAATCTTTGGGGTAAGAAAACAGTTGGCATCCATTGAGCTTGTAAGTTAATTAAGCTAAATACATCAATTCCTACTGCCTGAAGCCTGTTAGTCAGTGTTTCTATATCACACTATTTAAAATTCCCATGCCTGCTCCTGCTTCACCTAATAGCGTATCATACCAAGTTCTTTTATATTTGCATTTTCTACTAAACATAAACGTTATGTTAAAATGGATTACATTTTTCTGATACCGCTGCGCTATTGATGTACATGCGTGGATGGAACCTTAACTATACTATCATTGCTAATTACAGGATGATTTTCAACACTGTAATGTGATCTGCCCAAGTAGTTCTATTAGTTATTGCAGCATTCATGCAGAATAACGTGTCTATGTCAATCAAAGTAATACTTGATTGAAAATGTCTGTTTGATTCATGCAGCAATCAAGTCTATGTTGTACAGTCACCATGCAACTATTCGTAAGTTGCAGCATTTAATAGCAGTCTTATTCTGCAAAGAGATTTCATCTGTTTCTGTAGGCATATTGTCTTGAGCCACCAGTTGTCATCCAGAGATTGACCCCTGGTGAAAATGTCATGTTCAGTACTACACACTGCTGTCCAGATGGGCAGCTAAAGTTCCCTGGGTTCTATCTTTGGTATCATTTTCCAACTCCAGGTTCCTTTATAACCAGTGTCATTACAGTTAACCCTTTGAATCCTTCCTCCAGGGGTAACTAGCTCTGCCAAATGGACCATAAGACACACCAGCATTCCTTTTAAAATCCATTGCTGGACCTAGAAAGACACAAATTTCATTATTCTCGAAGATAACATTTATGTGCAGGCACGTATTCCCATTTTTCTTTCCCTGATCTGATAATTAACACTGTGTTGTCTCATCTGGTGGCTATCACCTCAGCTGGTTCAGGAGGGCCATTTGGGTTTGTAACCCATATTTTGGCACCATTGTTAAAACCTCCTGTAGATCTAAAACCTTTATCCCCCCTTACTGTTAAGAGTGTGGGGGCTTGTCCCTTTATAGGGGTCACTTTGTTAACTGGAATAATTAACAATTGAGCCACTCTGTCATACTGTTGAATTAACAGATTTTGTTCTCTACTATTCAACAAAATTACTTTCACTTCTCCTTGGTAATCACAATCAATCACCCCTCCCAAAATTTGTATTCCCTTGAGGGCTAGTTCTGATTTAGGTGCTATCCAACCAAAATGTCTCGGTGGAATTTGTATTCCAATACCAGTTTCTATCACTTGAATGTTTCTGCTGTTTATTCTGTATTCTTGAAGGGCATGTAAATCAAGTCCTGCAGCTTCTGGGGTTGCCCTGCAAGGAGACAGAGCTCCTGGTGTAATTTCCCAATATAACACTGTTTCTGTAGTTGAGTAAGCCTGCACTTGCAAATTAGGAGTTATCATTTGCATTAAGGGGGTCTCAGATTCTCCAATTGGTCTATTATTTAAAATCTGTAATGCTTCATGCAAATTCTCTTTCCATTTTCGTAGGCTCTCCCCCCAATTGTCCTTTCACAATATGAGGGATTGGTCTTTGTTGCCCATGTTGGCATATAGGACACTGAGCAATAACAGTTTTAACCAAATCCAATGTTAGGGGTACACCCCTACTATATGCCCACCTGTAAGTGGCTTTCTCTCCCAAATGTCCACATTTTGATGTGCCCATTTTGCCAGCCCTGATAACTGCTGACTTTGAGTTTCTTCAATATCCACTGGAAGAATCTTAGCTTTTCATCTGCAATAGAATTATACCATCGTTCTAGTGTATCTGAAGCACAATGAGCATCAACATGAAATACAGTGGTCTGAGTATTTTGCACCTATAGTCCATATTTCCTGCCACAGTTCTTTTCCCCATATTTCTTTCAAATAAATTTTCCACTCATCCTTAGCCCAAGTGGGCAGCCAGGTTGTTAAACCATTGGCTACAGACCATGAATCAGTATAAATATGACATGTACCTTGCAACCTTGGTATTAGATTGAAGGGAGGAAGGGTGGCTTACCCCTCCCTCCAAGCTCCTACTGGTAGAAGACACAGCTCGGGTGCAAGAGACAGCTCGACTACTGTAGCAATAAAGGTTAGCTGTGAAACACAGACAAACAACAAAAACAAACACACATCAGTTTAAAAATAAAACAGATTATTTCCATAGGATAAAAGAAGCCCAAGCGTCCTGGGTTCCCTTATCCTAAGCATGACAAAATGTCCAGATTGATGGTAATACTGCATGCACGTATCTCTGTAGATGGTAAACTCTCAAAACAGCTGTAATAGTCCTTTTTTCAAAATTGTAAAAGTTTGTTCTCTTCACTTAGAATACTAGTTTTGCAATAAAAGTCAATTACATGGTTCACTCTTGTGTGCCTTCATGAAAACATACATTTTGTGTGAAGTTGTGCTTTAGGCATGGAATACACATCAAGTTTGAACTGGTAGTAACATAAAATGTTGAAACACAAGAAGGTCAAATAATGTGCAAAAAGGTCACAGTGTGCATGCAAGGGTCATTCAAACCTAGCCATTCCTGTAGTGTCCTTGAACACCACCAATATTAAAATATCTTTAAATAACAATAGAGTACACGATGAAACTGCTAGCCAAGACAGTACACACACATACACATACACAAAAGAAATACTTAACACAAAATAAGACTGACATTGTTTCACACCAATTTGCTGAGGTAATGCCCATAGTTCCATTAGAAAACTGTACGTGGTTTAGATATATGTGCTGCCTCCTGCCTGTCTTGTAACACTGACAATTTTAAACCAACACATTTATACATATTGCCATGCCAAATCTTTCCAGAACAAAACACTGTTTAAACACACATCATCTGTAAGTAAACACATCTCGTATAACATGATTACACTTTTGGCACATAACTAAAATATGGCACTCTGCCATTTTGCAAAAGTTTCTGGTTTTAACTAGAAGTATGATAAAGCTTCATTTATAGCTGTTAACACATTACATTTTCACCTAAGCAGTGGCTTGGCACGCTGCTTGCAAACTACAACTCTTTCTGCACATTGTAATCTATGACGTCATAATTTTTCACCATCAACACTACCTGCTCCACCAAACAAAAGTTCTTCACTGACCCTATCTAGGCAGCACAAATGTTCCATTAAAAATAAAGCCAATTAAAACAGTCAGCTATGAGGCAAAGAAGCTTCTTCTCTTTTTTTTTTTTTCTGTAACATGTTGTGTACTGAAGGTAGTCAATCCTATCTCGCAACCTTGACAATAGAACATAATTACAGAACACAGATATAAGCTAGAAAATATGCATGAGAAAGACTGAGCATTGCCTTGTAAATAAAACAGACAGACATAAAACAACTTTGAATAAAAAAAAAAAAATTCAGACTTACCGTGCCAAGGTATTTTTCTTCTTTTTCCGATATACTAGTCTAAGTAAGAAAACTGACTGCAGGACCTTCGTGATAATTTCCAAACGCTGCAGCTATTAACTCTTTCAAAGGTTTTAACCCTTTCAAAGGTTTTCTTTGGCCATTTTAGTAACCTGCCAACCAAGTCTTTTTCAGAGCTCTGGTTTGCAGTTTAAAACAAAACAAACAAAATCTCTAACAGTACTAGGTTGAGATCCATCTGGTAGAGTCCCCAGTACTTGGGTTTAGGATCAAATGTTTCAGCCTCTATAGGAGGTAAGGAACTTGAAATTGATACAGAAAAACTTGAAACTACACAGATAGGCAACATGGGGGAGGATTTTCAAATCATCCTGTTCGTAGTCACCTACTGTGCGTACATCCACAGTAGTTTATTTTATTTTTCTAGATGTTGCTTATCTAACTTTACTTAACCAGCCGCTGCTTTTCTCCTAAAAGCAGCCTGAACTGTGAAAGCCATCATTGCTTCTAATAGTATATACTTGCAGCAAGCACAAATTACAAGTACAAAGGGCAGTTGTCCTTGCTTGTTTGAGCCTTAAAAAAGAACTCATCCTTTTCCTAAAATAGACATTTTATTTTCGAATCCTGCCATTACGCAAAAATGTTCTGCCAACTCAAACCAGGCAGCTATTTACTCACTCACACTCACATACACACAATAACAATACAATAAGTACAAGCCAAAGCTTTATTATAGCAAAATATAATACAAAAGGTTATACACACCAATTCAATAAAGCATCATCCAAGCCCTCTTCCAATGGCTGGGAAGCCCCCTTGTCAGCCTGGCTAGGAGTCTCTCGAACCGGGAACTGGCCCCACAGCGATGCGTCCACCCTGCAGGAGCGGCTTCTAACCAGGCATTGAGAAAGCTACATTTATATCTTATTCTATGCTAAAAATAATCATGCAGCCCTCATAGTGTTGTTTTCCCACATTCTAGAAGCTGGCCGGGCTCCCAGGATGCTACAAATTCACACGATAAGGACTGCCTAGAATTTTACACCTGCTAGGTCACTGTGCTCCAAACACTGGCCGGGTGCCTAGAACACTATGAGCTAAGCAGAAGTTTAAACAAAACTACAAAAACAGGTTGCCTGATAATATGCACCTTTCAAGTCAGCAAAATACACTGTCTGAAGCAAAACATAATAATGAGGCTATCTAAAGAGCAAAACACCAATTAATGAAGCAGCATGTAAAATGGAGTCACACAATACAAAATGGAGTATAAAATGACATACTTTACATGAAATAGCATACAAAATGGAGTGACAATAATCAACATATTATACTATCACTACAGTGGCTTAATCAGAAGGAAGCCAGGTGTTTACAATTTAAGAACCGCCCTAGATAGCTTCTGGCAGAGAACAGCAAAAGAGAGGAGATTCTGCTAGAACTATACTTCTCTGCTACAGTTTCTACTAGGACTAAAGCACTAGAACTCTACTACTGGAACCTTCAATACAAGGTAAAAACAAACAAAAAAAAGTTAGTGTGTTTGTCAGAGTTGGCTGAAGTTTCTTGTTATCTGAGCAGTTATCTTGGTGTTTGAGATGTCTGAAGTGAATTATCTATGCAGTTAGCTTGGTGTAGAAGGAGCTGTGTATTAGGGGTAGTGGCTTAACCAGAAGGAATCCAGGTGTTTAGGATTTAAAAACTGCCTTTGATAGCTTTGGCAGAGAACTGCAAGAGGAAGGAGGTGCTGCTAGAACTATACTTCTCTACTTTAGTCACTACTGTTACTAAACATCTAGAACTCTACTACTGGTCTTCAATTTAAGGTAAAAAAAAACAAAAAAGGTTAGTGTGGTTCTCAGAACTGGTTGAAGTGAATTTTATCTGAGCAGTTATGTAGGTGTCAGGAGGTCTAAACCTCACTTTCAGGTTCTTGCAATATTGGGAATGCAAGTAATCACAGACATGTTGCATTAGAGTAATAAACTTGTTTATTACTACCAAAAAGGATAAAATCACTGTTGCCCTAAACAGTTCTTACCAATACAAACTGGGAGCCAGTGCTAAGTGTTCCCTTTACCTCAAGGTTTCTTAGTGTCTCTTGGGATATCCGAGGTACAAGACTTAGTGTATCACATTATATACCTATGATAATTACTATGATTACTGTAAGATAGAAACATTTCTAGTTGCAGAGATGAGCCCTATTGGCTAAATTAGAGGAGGCTCCACGGTCCAAGATAACATTATACAATTTTGTAGTAGTCATCAGTTTGTGAAACAAAAGAGTTCTTATACAGAGTCTTACATAACTCAGTGTAGTGGTACAAATCACCAAAAGGTGGTAATGCCAACTTATATATCATAATTATTCCAAGGACACAGGTGTCCTAACATCTTATAAGAAATACACAGAAAATACATAGAAGAATATATATGTATTAGCAAGCAAAGTGTATTACAATAATATGCGTACATATCCAGGCATCTACTCTTATACGGTAGATGCCCTTAGCCCTATATGTTAGTATAACATGTGCCTAAATGCTAACTGTCTACGGTGTACCTCTGAGGGTACCAATAAGGGTGCAGGGGCCTCGTGTAACACTCCCACCTCAGGTTTCCCAAGGGCAAATACAGGCTAATCTAGGAAAGGCTAGGAGCAGTGCTCATTTACAAACCCGATGCGTGAGCTTTGTAAAGGAACTTGAGCTGCTCACGGTGTTGGTGCAGTGTGCACCGTAGGCAGCAGAGCATAATAATCAAGAAAAATATCAAAAATGCTTGTATAATAACAAAACCTTTAAAAGTAATTTCTAACCAGGTGTTAGTCAATGCATCATTCATATCGCCATCATTAATTAATGAAAGGATAGCTTTGTTGGCTTTGGTCATATTATTGCTGATGTTGATGAGGTGTGTGTCTTTCCTGTCTAAAAGTGATTTTAATGTAAGTGTGAGTGGATCTATGTGTACATTAAAATATGATAAATATTCTGAAATTGTGAGCAGATAATTGGGGTTACCATCAATGATGTCTGCATCGATATGGGGATGGGGTTACAATAGTATGTCCAATAACAGTTTTCTGGTGTGGGACAAAACAGAAATTGGGGGAATCAATAACACATGTTTCAGATTCATATTTATAGCTTTTGACATTAGTTACCACGCAATACTCCCCATCAGAATTATACTGAGAGTGTACAGTAGGGAGTCTCCACTTTTGCAACTGTACTGGGCAGGAAATTCCGTGTTGACAGGCGATGAACCTCCTCATGATATGATCGATAAAGTTTATCCGGAGCCAATACTGAGTCTGCAAAACCCGTGTCATTTGTGGTGATGTTATCGTCCATGGTAAAAGTCCAATCAATGCTATCTGGAGAATAACCACAGACAGGTTGAATAACATCAAATACATCACATCGACACAAGTAAATGTATTGTTTCTTCACACAGCAGTCCATGTGTGGAGCAATCCAGGCATCCAGGAAAGGATGGAAAAACCAATAGAGGTGGTAGATCCAGGCGTTCTCTGTAGATGTCTTCATCCAGGTGCCCAATGGAATGTACCAGTGCAAGCTTGTCAAACAAGGCTGTAGTAGGATCAAAGTGTGGTAAAGAGACAGTAATTAGAAACAAACATTGTATCTCTTATGGAACATTTCTTAGCAGTGAAACAAGGACCAGTGTTAGGGTGTCTGGTCACAAACCCAGGTTTCTAGCTGTAGAAAGAGGGATGGTTAGAGACTGTTGCATACACATAGCAATACAGCTAGGGGTTTTACATCGTGGACAATACCATTTGGAAATGCATCTATCATGTATGATATCAGGGATTCTTCCAGATTCTAGATCACAGTTGAGATTGTTGATGGTAGTGATTATGTATGAGCCATAGGCAGAGCAGAGAATCTCTAGCAATGTATTGTTTATCTGCTTCTTTGTAATTTTGTGCAATGAGTGCGTTAATCTTGTCTTTAGAGTCTGTAAATGCCTTAGCAATGTCGCATGTTGAATACAGTGTATGTTTCTTGCTGACTAAGGCCATCCACACCATGCAATAATGGGGTAGTATATTATTGACCAAACCAGTCTGAAATTTGGCAGAATAAGATTTGATAGCAGCAATGTCTGCCTTATTACAAATAGACATAGCTGTACCAAAGAGACCTGTGACAGTACCTGTTGCACCTGTGACATCAGAACTGTCAACTTCACGTGTAATATGTTTATGACTTTGATCATCAGGATTGGGTTTTCTCCTGAAGTTGCCTCTATGTTCAGTAGTATAGACCCTGGCAATAGGGTCTTGAGTGCGAATCTGGAATGCAGCTAAACTATCAAGCAATAACGTACTATAAAATGCTGATGTGTTAGTATTGTGACACATACCAAATTCTTTCATATTCAGTAAGTAAGATTAAACAACACAGGTATATGCATAAATTGTAGATAATGAATTAATGAACCAGGTAGGGCAGTGGCTGTTAGACCACTGCAGGGACCAGGGGTGTGCTTTGGACATTCCAAAAACTGTTTATCAGTGGGTGGTAACATAGAGAGATACATGGCAGCAGAAGCCATGTGGTGTACAGCACAAAATTTTTGAGCAGCATCTTTAGACAAAGAATTACAATATGAAGGATCAATTAAGGCAGTAATATTGTATAAACCAGAATGTTTAAGAGCAGTTTGTAGCAAGGACAGAGAACCATTTGGGGATAATTTAGCATTGGGCCAACCCTGGAAAGTTCCTTTGGAGAGTTTGGCCACAGGGAGAATTTGTCCTTGCGATGTGGTTTGCCACTCAATTTGTAGGGTAGATTTATCAGGAGCGACAACTGAGGCAGTGAGGTAAGCATCAGAACCTTCCTGGACAGTAATCAGACTATCGGGTATATTGATGGATACTCCCTCTGAAGGAGATGCTGGATGATCAAGGTGTGGTAGGAGGTTCGTACCGTGCCTTGGATGCAGGGGATAACTCCTGAGATGAGGAGATAATGGAACAAGATAGCCATCTTGTCAGTGTATCTGAAAAGGAAAATCAAACATTAGTAAATCAGTACTATTCCACCCAATGGGGTGAGGAAAAGTAATGAAACTCCTTTATACAGTTTCAGTTGGTTTGCATGTAACCATTTGTCAGTCAGTTTATTATTGTGCAGGAGTCTAACTTGATAGACTGCCAGACTGAGCTTGTTGACAATGTGGTATGGGCCTTCCCATTTATTGGAGAAGGAATGGGTGGGATGTGCAAATCGGAGTATCATTGCCTGATCTCTGACCTGCCAATCCACTTCTTGTGCGTGCTTGTCGAACTGTATTTGGATTGTTGCTGGGCCTTACCCATGCAGTTAGCAGCATACAAATTTGTGTGTATGAGGTCTTTTCTGAGTTTTTCCACATATTGATCTACAGACACACGGTCTGCAGTGGGAATGTGCAGGTCAAACAGCATGTGTTCAGGTAATCTCATCTGTCTTCCAGTCATCACTTCAAAGGGTGTGAGCTGGGTGGTAGCTGAGGGTGTGCCCCTAATTGCCATAAGGTGTAACGGCAGTAGGGAATCCCAGGTTTTGGGATTGTTCTCAATAAATTTGGAAAGCATTTGCTTAATCCATCTGTTGGCTCTCTCTACTTGACCTGAAGATTGGGGGTGGTAGGGTATGTGGAACTTTTGTTGAACTCCAAGGAGTTCAAGAGATTCTTTCATTAACTCACCTGAAAAACTGGTTCCTTTGTCACAGTCTACCTTAAGAGGTAGGCCCCACCTGGAGAAAATTTGTTCCACCAGGATTTTGGCAGTGGTTTTAGCAGTGCATGTTTTAGTGGGGAAAACTTCAACCCACTTACAGAAAAGGTCAGTTACAAGAGCATACTTGCTATTTCTGCTGGTATTGGTTAAGGGACCAAAAAAATCAATCTGTATTGCATGCCAAGGGCCAGAGTGTCATTCTGGTAAAAGTTTGGCATTTCATTTGGTGGGGAAGGGGTTGTTCTGTGCATAAACAAGGCAATTATCTATGTACTATTTGACATCTTTGGTGACACCAGGCCACCAGGCAGTGGTCTTAAGCCTCTGGATGGTGTTTTCCGCTCCCTGGTGCCCACCAGTGGGTGTATCATGCACTTGGTGCAAAAATTCAGACTAAGATGTCTGGGGACCACCCACAACTTGGTGGTGGAAACATCTGGCTGGTACCAGATGAGCTTGTCATCTGGTGACAAGTGTAACTTACTTTCATGCCTCTGATAGGGGTTATGTGTGGGAAGTTTCTCTTCAGTACTCTTGTCAAGGAATCTAAACACTTCTTTGAGTTCAGTATCAACATGTTGGGCTGCTGAGAGGTCCAAGGGGGAAAAGGGTTCAGGTTTTTTCCTGAGTGCTGCAATATGTATGGCCGCATTGGCCTCTGGATGGTCCATCATCCATGTGTCCCCTCCTCGGGCCCCTTCCTTGGCAAGGGTGTCTGCTGTATCATTGAAAGCATGACAGGGATCATGGAGAGAATGAGCTTTAACCTTGTGTACATAGAGTTTGTGTGCACATTTTTGTGCCAGTGAACGTATGTGTATTACCAATTCCTTGTACTTCACTGGGCTGCAGTCAGAGGAGAGGAAGGAGTTCTTCTGCCAGAAAGGAAGAAATTCTGTAAAGAACAACAGACCCAATTAGAGTCTGTAAAGATGATGGTGTCCTCGGTTCCATACTGGATGAACTCGAGGGCACAGGCCACCGCTGCCATCTCTGCATACTGTGATGATGCTACACCGCAATGCTTAGAGATTTTAACAGTGTTCCCATAAGGGTAAATCACTAGAATGCCCATCCCTGCAATTTGTTCTCCCTGATAGTAAGATGCTGAACCATCAGTAAAGATACGACACAACGAGGTGTTAG
The DNA here is from genome assembly GCA_016271365.2 of Neoceratodus forsteri. NCBI lineage: Eukaryota > Metazoa > Chordata > Ceratodontiformes > Ceratodontidae > Neoceratodus > Neoceratodus forsteri. The sequence goes on along the minus strand of CM057453.1, from coordinate 454,252,497 downwards.
TCAAGTATTTGTAGGGTGGCAGGGAGGAAAGGACCTTCATCTGGAAGATCAGATGACTGCAGTGTACAGTCATGGGGTTCTCCTTTGAAAATGGAGTCCATGAGCCAGCATAGATGGAATTTTTGTTGGGTGTACCTGTATGTCTCTATCCTGGAGAAGAAGTGACCAGTGTGTCAGCCTGGTAATAGAGACTGACCATCCTTGACTCTGTCTGAGAGCAGAAAGGTAGTTGGGGTGTGGTTGGTGTTGATAATCAGTGGAGAGTACCCAATGATATATAGAAAGTGCTTGACAGCCCAGTAGGTGGCCAGAAGGTTCCTTTCACAAAGGCTGTACTTCTGTTCCACTAGGGGTCAAGAGCAGTGATGCATATGCAATAGGCCTCAGGGTGCCATGAATCTTCTGAGCCAGCACTGCTGACATGGCAATGTCAGAGGTGGCTCATTCCCGATGGAATGGTAGTGATGGATTGGGGTTGACCAGAGCTGGGGCAGAGGCCAAGGACTGCTTCAGTGACGTCACAGCCTGGGTATGTATAGGGCCCCAAGTCCATGGAATGTCCTTTTTCAATAGCTCATACAGAGGAGCAGCTTTCTGAGCAAAATCACAGATAAAATCTCTCGAATGATTTACCATACCTAGAAACCGTCGAAGAGTTGCCACGCTGGTAGGCAATGGCAAGTCTTGCATTCCTTGTATCTTTTTCCAGGTAGGGCTTTGACCTTGGTCAGTTATTTTTAGACCCAGAAAGAGTACTTCTTTCTGACATAGTTGTTCTTTTGCTGGGTTGCATTTCAGGCCTGCTCTCTGAATGAGAGTCAGTAGTTTGCCCAAGAGATCCAAGTGTTGTTCCTGCATGGCAGTTGTCAGCAACAGGTCATTTACATACTGCAAGAGACATTGGGGAGTAGAGAAACCCTCAAGGGCATCCATCATATGCAGATGGAACAGGGACGGGCTGTTATGGAATCCCTGTGGTAAGCACGTCACATATACTGTCTTCCTTCAAAGGTGAAGGCAAACTTATATTGACTCTTAGCGGCCAATGGTAATAACCAAAACATTGGAGATATCCAGGGCACTGAACCATTTTAGGTCAGGGGTCAAAAGTTGTAGCACATCAGGTGCAGATGCTACAGTTGGTGAACAACTGGGGGTGACCTGGTTCAGTTTCCTGTAGTCAATAGTAAGTCTCCAGGTGCCCATGGGTTTTTTCATGGGCCACACTGGGGAACTGGCATTAGAAATGCAAGTTCTGATTACTCACTTGAGAAGGGACTTGATTGTTTCTCTGAGAGAAGGCAAGGCCTCAGTTGGGAAAGGATACTGCCTTTGCCTCTCATGTGCTGTGCCTAGCACTTCGATGACAGTCTGAATTTTGCCACAGTCATGCTTGTTGATTGCAAGTGCTCCCAGATATCATTGCAAAATGGGGAGAAGCTTTAGGAAAAGCTCTTGGTTTTTGAACAAATCTATGACATCATATTCTTTGTTGTTAACAGATATTGTTGCCTCAACGTGTGAATCAGGGATCAAAATAGTGTGGTACTGACCCTGAATTTGTATCAATAGCATGTTAGCTAAATATACCACACAGTCGTGTGGTGCAAGGAAGTCAATTCCTATGATACTAGGGTGATCATACATTACCATCAGTTGGAAGGTGTGTGAGGCCTTTAAATGGCCTAACTCTACCAGCAAGGGTAGAGACTGGTATGCAGGTAACCTAGTACTGTCCACTCCTGACATGTTGGTCCTCCATCTGGTGGACCAAGGGGATGTGTCTGGGTGGTCATCATGTAATACAGACACAGCCACACCTGTATCTAGTAAGACTACAAGTAGGCGGCCCCAGACCTCGGCGTCAGTGCAGGGCCTTCTGTTTGTATCCAAGACCAGCTTGTTTACAATCTGGACTGGGGCCTGTAATTGTCAGTCTGTATTACTGGGGGCATGGAGAGGTTGGGCCTGGCTCCTTTGAACCACTTCACCATGCTGCACTGATGCTATATAGGGAGGAGCTTCCAGGTTCAGGCCTGTATGGTACTGAAGGCCTGTACTTCTGGTGTCAGCATGGCCCATCAGAGTTTGGGTCACCGGCTGTACAGCCGCAAGGGATTGAGCTGGAACAGCATCTGCCACAGAGCGCACTTACCCCAGGAGCTCTCGGAATTTCTGATTCTCTTCAGCTATCTCCCTATACAAAGGGCCCGTTCTTTGCTGTTGTTGTTTGCCCTTGTTCTTATGTCTTTTATTCTTATGATAATTCTGGTTTCCACCCCATTGCTGTTGTTGCTGCTGTGGTTGTTGTTGTGGTTGTTGGGCCTGTCGGGGGTGTTGGTTGTCTGTGGGGAGGGGTTCTTGATGTTGGGCCTGCCCTTCCACCATGTAGTACATTGTGGCCTCTTGAGTAGGGTCTACAGCGGTTACTTTCTTGGAACTGGAGCCCAGATCACAGATGTAAAGTTGGTAAACTTTCTTGGTTTTCCAAAGGATATCTGCAACCTGACCATGTTTGGGTAAGTGGTTGGCTCTACCTTTTCTCGTACTGCGGTAATCATGTTCCTAAGGAACAGGGTCTTATATTCAATAAAATCTACATCCTCAGCTTCTTGTGCCAGGTGCTTTCCTGCTTGATAGGCCATCCAGAGTGTCTGCTGGTAAGTCGGTGGACTTGCCTTTGCATTCTGTTTTACAGGGTATGCAAGCATCACTCCTACTACATCTGGGCTGTGTGCAGAAACGAACTCAGCTGCAACCTCATCAAAGGTGGTGTTGCCATCCTGGCAGATGGCATCGGGGAGTTTGGCCCACAAACTGGGATCAATGGTCTGGTGTAGTATCTGGACCTGATATTCTGCAGTGAGGCTAAGCATCTGCATTTGGAATGCACCTTTTCCAAGTGGCAGCTGAGGTTGTCAGGTGGGTTCATTCGACCGATACTGTCAATTATTTGCTGAACAGAGTAGGCCATTTGTAGGGGATTATTGGGCCAATCAGGCAGAGGTAGATTATCTTGGGCACCATCTAGGGCAGCCTGAGCTGCAGCCTCTGCCGCAGTATGAACAATGCCATCCTGAGTGCCAGCCTCCTGTAGAAGCTGTCTGATTTGGGTTTTAATGGCCCATTTACTTCTCTCAGGAAGAGGTACATTACCTATTGCATTCTCAATCATTGTTTCTATCTCCTGCCTGTCTTCCACATTAACAACAGCTATCAGTGGTGCTGTCGGGATCAGGCCTGGGCCTGCGCCCCCCCTAACATGGGGGCTGCCATGTTGGCATCTCCCATGATGGACGTCACGACGTCGGCGATGTATGACATAGTGTGGGTGGAGTGGGGACCTACCATGTTGGGAATGGCTGGGTGGGGTTTCTGGGCCATAGTAGGGGTGTGACTGGGCATTGTACTGAGAGATGTCGTCACCTGATACCTCCCCTTCAGATGACATGTGTAAGGCAGGGGCTACACCTCCCAGTGCCTTAACATGTCCAGCCAGAACCTCCCGCTGATGACGCAGTTTCACCATCTTACTTTTACATTTAGCATGACTCACAGTTGCAACATCCATATCAATCTCATCCTGCATTTGCTTTTGCAACACTCTATATGCAGCGCTCAATTCACGATTGTCCCTAGTAGCCACTTCTAAGTCATTACGTACCTGATTTATCTCGTCCTGTAGCTCTCCCATCTCCTCACTCAACTGTGCATTCAAAGTACTTAACAAGTCATTCATATGCAATGCCTGTCCCTTATCCTGTCTCAAACTTTCACACTCCTGCTTCAACATACAAAGTTCCTGTTCTCCAGCTTGAGCTGAATGATGCAAAAGTGAATCCTTTTCATTTCGCAGAGTTTGAAGTTCAGACTCCAAATTCTGCTGCAGTCTAATACATTCCATTTCCTGCATGCACATCTCTTGCTTAAGAGATGAAATTTGCAGATCAAGGGTTTGAAACCTCACTTTGGAGGCTTCCAGAGCAGCGTAGAAAGTCACGACCATCAGCCCTTTAGCCTGACGCTTATTGGTAGATTGTCTCATCTCTGTGTACTAGGCCAAAATCTGCAGTATAGGGTTGTTGGATTGACTTGCGTCCTGCGCGAAGTCAGCCCATCCTCCATGGGAGGCAAGGAAGTTCGAGATATTGAGTCTCAGTTCTGCGCTGATATTTGATACAGTGGCCATTGTGTGGGAGGGAACAAAAAAATCAAACTGTGAAAAAGGTGCCATGCTATGTATCGATCCACAGCAGGAGTATGTTATACACAGTCGGGCTACTGTAGAATTTGAAGGCTTACAATTCAAAGCTGCTATGGAGTGGGTCGAGTCAGCATCGACCACACCCGAGAAAAGCTGCCAGACTTTGTAAGTGACTGCAAACTGGTTTTAAAATGGGAGATCTGATACAGAAATGCAAACCTACTGTCCCCGTTGGGAAGGGAAAGTTGTAGCAACTAGTGAAGGCTTACAAACACCAAATATTGCCTGCATGCGGTCGTCAATTGTCAGGAGGTCTAAACCTCACTTTCAGGTTCTTGGCAATATTGGGAATGCAAGTAATCACAGACATGTTGCATTAGAGTAATAAACTCATTTATTACTACCAAAAATGATAAAATCACAGTTGCCCTAAGCAGTTCTTACCAATAGGAACTGGGAGCCAGGGCTATGCATTCCCTATACCTCAAGGTTTCTTTGTGTCTCTTGGGATCTCCAAGGTACAAGACTTAGTGTATCACATTATATACCTATAATAATTACTATGGTTACTGTAAGATAGAAACATTTCTAGTTACAGAGATGAGCCCTATTGGCTAAATTAGAGGAGGCTCCAAGGTCCAAGATAACATTATACAATTTTGTAGTAGTCATCAGTTTGTGAAACAAAAGAGTTCTTATACAGAGTCTTACATAACTCAGTGTAGTAGTATAAATCATCAAAAGGTAGCAATGCCAACTTATATATCATAATTATTCCAAAGACACAAGTGTCCTAACATCTTATAAGTAAGAAATACACAGAAAATACATAGAAGAAAATATATGTATTAGCAAGCAAAGAGTATTACAATAATATGCGTACATATCCTGACATCTACTCTTATATGGTAGATGTCCTTAGCCCTATATGTTAGTATAACATGTGCCTAAACACTAGCTGTCTACAGTGTACCTCTGAGGGTACCAATAAGGGTGCAGGGTCCTCTTGTAACATAGGTGTTTGAGATGGCTGAAGAGAATTGTTATCTCTGCAGTTATCTAGGTGTAGATGGAGATGTAAATTCAGGAGGTGGCTTAATCAGAAGGAAGCCAGGTGTTTAGGATTTAAAAACTACCCTAGATCGCTTCTGGCAGAGAACATGCAGAGAACAGCAAGAGAAAGGAGGTGCTACTAGAATTATACTTCTCTACTTTAGTCTCTACTAGAACTAAAGAACTAGAACTCTACTACTGGAATATTCACTGTAGGGTAGAAACACAAACAGAAAAGTTAGTTTGCTTTTCTGAGTTGGCTGAAGTAAATTGTTATCTGAGCAGTTATCTAGGTGTTTGTCTGAGTTGGCAGAAGTGCATTGTTTTCTCTGCAGTTATCTAGGTGTAGAAGGAGCTGTAAACTAAGGGGAGTGGCCTAACCACAAAAAAAGCCAGGCGTTCAGGGTTTAAAAACTGCCCTAGATAGCTTTCAGCAGAGAACAGGCAGGGAACAGAAAAAGGAAGGAGGTGCTGCTATAGCTATACTTCTCTACTTCAGTCTCTACTGGGACTAAAGAACTAGAACTGTACAACTGGGATCTTCAAATTAGGATAAAAACAAAAAGTAAAATATAGTGTGTTTGTCTGAGTTGGAAGAAGGGATTTGTTACCTCAGCAGTTGTCTAGGTGTTTGTCTGAGTTAGCAGAACTGAACTGATATCTATGCAGTTATTTAGGTATAGAAGGAGCTGTAAATTAGGATTAGCACCTCTACCAGAATGAAGCCAGTTATTTAGAATTTAAAAACTCTCCTAGTTAGCTTTTGGCAGAGAACAGGCAGAGATCATCAAGAAGGAGGTGCTGCTAGAACTATACTTCTCTATTTTAGTCTCTACTGGAACTAAATAACTAGCACTCTACTACTGGTACCTTCAATTTAGTTTAAAAACAAATAAACAAAGAGTTAGTGTGATTGTCTGAGTTGACCGAAGTGAATTGTTATCTGTCCAGTTATTTATGTGTAGAAGGAGCTGTAAATTACATGTAGTGCCTTAACCAGAAGTAAGCCAGGTGTTTAGGATTTAAAACCTATCCTAGATAGCTTCTTTCAGTGAACACACAGAGAACAGCAAGAGAAAGGAGGTGCTGCTAGAACTACACCTGTATACTCTAGTCTCTACTGGGACTAAAGAACTAGAACTCTTCTACTGGTACCTTCAATTTAGGGTAAAAACAAACAAAAAACAGTTAGTGAGTTTGTCTGAGTTGGCTAAAGTGAATTGTTAAATGTGCAGTTATCTAGGTGTAGAAGGAGCTGTAAATTGGGAAGTAGGCTAACCAGAAGGAAGTCAGGTGTTTAGGATTTAAAAACTACCTATGTAGCTTCTGGCAGAGCACCAGCAGAGAAGAACAAGAGAAAAGAGCTGCTGTTAGAACTATACTTCTCTACTTCAGTCTCTACTAGGACTAAAGAACTAGAACTCTTCTACTGGTACCTTCAATAAAGGGTAAAACAAGCAAACAAGAAAGATTAGTGTGTTTGTCTGAGTTGGCTGAAGTAAATTGCTTTCTGTGCAGTTATCTAGGTGTAGAAAGAGCCATGAATTCAGAGGGTGGCTTAACCAGAAGGAAGTGAGGTTTAGATTTAAAACTGCCTCAATTGCTTCTGGCAGAGAACAGGCAGAGAACAGCAAGAGGAAGGAGGTCCTGCTAGAACTATACTTCTCTATTTTATTGTCTACTGGGACCAAAGAACTAGAACTCTACTATGGGGACCTTCAATTTATGGTAAAAACAAACACACAAAAAAGTTAGTGTGTTTCTCTGAGCTGGCTGAAGTGAATTCTTATCTGAGCAATTATCTAGGTGTTTGAGTTGGCTGAAGTGAATTGTTATCTGTACAGTTATCTAGGTGTGGAAGAAGCTGTAAATTAGGAAGAGAGGCTTAACCAGAAGGAAACCAGGTGTTTAGGATTTAAAAACTGCCCAGGATAGCTTCTGGCAGAGAACAGGCAGAGAGCAGCAAGAGGACAGAGGTGCTGCTAGAACTATACTTCTCTACCTTAGTCTCTACTGCAACTAAAGAACAAGAACTATATTTCTGGGACCTTCAATTTAAGGTAAAAACAAACAAAAAAAGTTATTGTGTTTCTCTGAACTGGCAGAAGTGAATTGTTATCTGTGCAGTTATCTAGGTGATTGAGTTGGGGTAAGTGAATTGTTGTCTCTGCTGCCATCAAGATGTAGAAGTAGCTGAAGATTAGAGGGAGTGGCTAACCAGAAATGAGCAGAAAGAGAACAGCAAGAGGAAGGAGGTGCTGCTAGAACTATATTTCTCTACTTTAGTCTCAACTGGGACTAAGGAACTTGAACTCTACTACTGGGGCCTTCCATATTGGGTAAAGAAAAATAAACAAAAAAGATTAGTGTGTTTGTCTGAGTTGGCTGAAGTGAATTGTTATCAGAGTAGTTATTTGGGAGTTTGAGTATGCAGAAGTAAATTGTTATCTGTGCAGTTATCTTGGGGTAGATTGAGCCATAAATTCGGAAGGGGTGGCTAAACCAGAATGAAGCCAGGTGTTTAGGATTTAAAAACTACCCTAGATAGATTCTGACAGAGAACAGGCAGATAATAGAAATAGAAATGAGGTGTTGCTAGAACTATCTTCTCTACTTTAGTCTCTACTGGGACTAAAGAACTAGAACTCTACTGGGATCCTCACTGCAGGGTAAAAACACAAACAAAAACAAGTTAGTGCATTTTTTCTGAGTTGGATGAAGTGAATTGTTATCTGAGCAGTTATCTAGGTGCTTGTCTGAGTTGGCAGACGGAATTGTTATCCCTGCAGTCATCTGGGTGTAGAAGGAGCTGTAAATTTGAGGGAGTGGTTTAACTACAAAAAGCCAGGTGTTCAGGATTTAAAAACTGCCCTAGATAGCTTCTAGCAGAAGAACAGCAAAAGGAAGGAGGTGCTACTACAGCTCTACTTCTCTACTTCAGTCTCTACTGGGACTAAAGACCTAGAACTCTACTACTGGAATCTTCAAATTAGGGTAAAAACAAACAAAAAGAATCAGGCAGTGTGTTTGTCTGTGTTGGCTGAAGTGAATTGTTACCTCAGCAGTTATCTAGGTGTTTGTCTGACTTAGCCAAACTGAATTGATATTTATGCAGTTATTTAGGTGTAGCAGCAGCTGTAAATTAGGGGGAGTGGCTTAAATAGACCAAAGCCAGGTGTTTAGAATTTAAAAAGTATCCTAGATAGCATTTGGCAGGGAACAGGCAGAGAACAGCAAGAGAAAGGAGGTGTTGCTAGAAGGATACTTCTCTATTTTAGTCTCTACTTGAACTAAAGAACTAGAACTCTACTACTGGGACCTTCAGTTTAGTGTAAAAAGACACAAAAAGTTAGTGTGTTTGTCTGAGTTGGCAGAAGTGAATTGTTATCTAAGCAGTTATGTAAGTGTTTGTCTCAGTTGGCTGAAGTAAATTGTTATCTGTACAGTTATCTAGGTGTAGAAGGAGCCGTGAATTCAGGAGGTGGTGTAACCAGAAGGAAGCCATGTTTTTAGGATTTAAAAGCTGCCCTAGATAGCTTCTGGGAGAGAACAGGCAGAGAACAGCAAGTGGAAGGAGGTGCTGCTAGAACTATACTTCCCTACTTTAGTCTCTACTAGGACTAAAAAACTAAAACTCTACTTCTGGGACCTTCAATTTAGATTAAAAAACAAACAAACAAACCAAAAGTTAGTGTGTTTGTCTGAGTTGGCTGAAGTGAATTGTTATCTGAGCAGTTATATAGCTGTTTGAGCTGGCAGAAGTGAATTATTATCTCTGCAGTTATCTCGGTGTAAAAGGAGCTGTAAATTAAGGAGTGCAGCTTAATCAGAAATAAAAAAAACAAGTGTTCAGGATTTAGAAACTGATATAGATAACTTCTAGCGAGAACTGCAAAGGAAGGAGGTGATACTCAGCAGTACTTCTCTACTTCAGTGTCTACTAGGACTACAGAACTAGAACTCTACTCCTGGGATTCAGGGTAAAAACAAAAAGTTAGTGAGTTTGTCTGAGTTGGCTGCAGTGAATTGTTATCTATGCAGCTATCTAGGTGTACAAGGAGCTATAAATTAGGGGTAGGCTAACAGAAAACACCAGGGCCCAGATATTCAAAAGAGTTCAGCCATGCGCAATAGGTTGCGCTTGCGCAAGTCTGAATTTGTGCCATTCTGCGATATTCAGCAGGAGGCAGTTACGCCCCCGAAACCATGCTGAGCAACAGCGCAATGATAATGAAGGCATACGCAACTGAAGGGGGAGGAACCATGCATAAATGGCGCAGTGTGATATTCAAAGACTTGCGCAATGCGCAACAGTGGAGCAAGCGGAAGTTGCGCCATAGCGGAAATGAGCCAAAATAAAAGGAGCAAGGAAGAGGTGCAAGAATGCTGAGGAGGCCATGAGGCAGAGGCAGAGGCACACAGACAGGGCAAGTGGCAGGAACAGGGCAGGCCAGGAAAGGCCACATTTAACAGCCAGGCACAGGGAAGGTGTGGGGAGCCACACAGCACAGAGGCCAGCACAGGCAGGTGTACCCGGTGCAGGAGGTAGCAGCCAGGACAGCAGGGAATACAGTAACAGCTGCTGGAGGATGAACACAAGCCAGGGCGTGGTCAGTGCCACCTTCCACATGGAGTCCGTAATGAGGGGAGTGAGAAGGCAGGCGGCAGGGGGGCGTGGCCATGGAAGGGCCCGTTGGCAGTATGCCCCCAACAGGTAGTACCGAGCCTGCACCAGCTATGAGCTGTACACAGATACTGAGATTGTGGGCCGGTACCACCTGAACAGGGCAATTCTGAGGTGGCTCTATGAGCTGTGCAGTGATGTGATGCAGGCACCCACATGACGGAGCCATGCCCTGTCAGTGGAGACCAAGGTAACAGCCTGCATGTGCTTGCTTGCCATGGGTACCTTCCAGAGACCAACTGGGGACACCACAGGCATAACCCAGTTGGCCACATCACGCCACCTCACCCAGTTCCTCAGCGAACTGCTGCCACATGCTGAGGTACATCCATTTCCCCATCACAGCGGCAGAGCACATAGCAAACATACAGGAGTTCCACAGGGTAGCACATATGCCTGGTGTGCTGGGGCAATAGACTGCACCTATGTGGCTCCACACACCACCACCTGGCCCCAAGGGGACCGCATACATCAATTGAAAGGGCTATGCCAGCATCAACTACCAGGTGGTGTGCGATGCCATGGGGCGCATCATCAATGTCTATGCCACGCACTCTGGGGGAACACATGATTCTTTCATCTGGCACCAGTCAGCACTGTGCCACAGATTCAAGTGTGGGGACAACCCCACTGACCACCTAGTGGGTGAGTATGCAAACCACATGGAAAAATATAGGGCCTGGGGGGGCATGGCCAGAGGTGGCATGGGTAGTGGCCTACATGGCCTGGGGCAGGGTGATGCTGATCACCAAACTAACCTCCACCCTCTACACACAGGTGACAGTGGATACCCACTCTGTCCCTGGCTGCTCACACCCTACCGGTGGCCCACAACCCCATCGCAGCAATGCTACAGTGAGGCACTCGCCACCACACAGAATGTCATCGAGTGGGTGTTCGGGATGCTGAAGGCACATTTCCATTGCCTGGACACCTCTGGTGGTGCCCTACAGTACAGCCCCTCAAAGGCCTGTGGGATATTCCTGGCCTGTTGCATCCTGCACAGCATGGGCAACGAATGTGGGATAGCTGTACAGGTCGAAGAGGGGGACAGCGATGGGGACGCCGGTGATGATGGTGATGGGCAGCCCCCATTGCTGACAGGACCCCCGACTGCTCCGGCTGGCACAGCTGCACCGGGACACCAGCAGGAGGAGCACTTCAGCCAACCCAGATAAGTCATGGGGCCATGCACAACCACCAGTGGCCAAGCAACAACCCACAAACACACAGGGACCCACACTGGGGGTGCATGCCATCAAGGGAAGTGGCAGGGCACAGAGGCACACACACAGCCAGGGATGGGTGAGGATTAACATGCCACGCTGAAGGACACACACACACACACACACACACACTCACACAATGCAACAAACTTGCACAGAGGGCAGAAGGCACACTGACCCAGAATGCACACCCTAGCAACACACATGTCCACAGGCCACCACGCCCACTGCCTGTCCATGTGCGTGTGTCAGATGCTGAGCACCATTGCACATTGGTGTACAGCGCAATGCAGGCATCATCATGCACACGCAACTGCGGACAGCAGCCGGGAGGGTGTGCAGGTGGACTGTGTGTCCACGTGCAGGGCTGGATACCCACCTGTGCACTGCCCACTGACACACACAATGCACACAGGGCAGCACCAGACAGTAGCCATGCTGGGAGACAGGTCAGTCCCGCGACACAGTGCCACGGCCACCACGGATGCATGGGCAGCCCCGCCAAGACCCGCCAGCACTGGCAGGCTGACCACTGGCCTCATGGGGTGGCACCGATGGTCCCCCAGGGGTTCCACTGTGTGAACACGACCATGCCCGGTGCAGGGGTCTGCAGCATACCGAACATGCCTGCACCAGGAGTGCTTGGGATGCCCACAGCTGAACCCGGTGTCGACAGGATGGGAGTCGCACGATGCCGGGAATGGGGGTGGATAGTGCACTCCATGGTGTCCGCGACACATGGGCACCTGACTGCGTGCCCATTGTGGCCATGACAGCAGTGAACGCCTGTGCATGCCTGTCAATGGCAGCGGTCACATTCTCCCACAAATGGTCCATCCATGCCAGGATCTGTTCAACGTCCCTGCTGTGACGCTCCTCTTCCCACCCCAGAGCCACACACAGTGCTTCCATGGACATCACAAGCCACATCTGCTGCTGAACTGATGCTCATAGTAGGCGGGTGTGCTCGTCCAAAGGTCATCAGCCTCCACGGCATCCTGTCCCTCAGGGTGTGCAAGGGACTGATGCTCAGCACCCCTGAGGGTGGGTGCTGCACACCAGGACCAGGTCTGAGCATGTCCACAGGTGGTGCACAGATGCTGCCGCTGAACCCTGTACCCCCCAAGCCCAGTGGGTGACTGCTGATGCTGCTCCTCTGGCTGCCACACCCCAGGGCTCAGTGGTGCCACCACAGTGGCTGCAACAGTCCCACTGTCCTGAACAGACATCAGTGCTTCCCCACTGGTGCTGACAGGCACAGCCTGGGACTGTGCTGACATGCAGGCCCCCAAGGTGGCACCACCCACAGCCATGGGCACAAATTGCCCTGCTGTGTGTCAATCCTGTGACACACACGTGTCACTGCCCATGACGGTCATGTCATCATCACTGGTGCCGGACTCTGCCCCAGCCACAACCACAGTGTGCTGGCATCCGTGGATGCCAGCATGCTGGGACAGAGGCAGGGCTTCCTCCACAGCTGTCTCAACGATATCAGTATGGACAGCCAGGCGGCCCCACTGTCATACAGATCCACAAATACCTGTGGAGGTGAATGGTCCCACCTCTGACTCCAGCCAACTGTCTGCAGTGGACAGGCCCACCACCGCTGACCCATGCAGATGCTCAGGATCTGTAAGGGAAAGCAAAGTTGCATTACTGCGTGTGACCTACCCTGCCCCCCCTAGACAGACCATGACTTACCATGCAGAGATGGGCCACCACTCGTCTGGATGCCACCGCCCAGAAAACCCTCTATGGCACTTTGCAGCATGCTTCCAGCAAGCCTGTCCTCTGCTGTGGTGAGCTGCACCACCTCCGACTGTCCCCCACCTGTTGCAGCACGTGCCACCCTGATGGAAGCCACCTTCTCCTTAACCCTCCTCCTGTCCATGCCCATCTTCTTCTTACACTCCTGCATGGAGTGCTGGTGGCTGCCATGCAGGTTCACGGCACGTGCCACCTCCTGCCATGCAGCAGCACGGGCCTGGGGGGTTCCCTGCCGTCCACTGAGCAGTGGCTCCTGATCCAGGTAGGCCTCTAAAAGGGCTTCGGTTTCAGCCTTTGTAAAATTCGGCCTCCTCCTCCTCCCACCACTGTTTTCCTCCTTTTGCAACAACATGCTTGGTCATTATGTAGCCTGTAAGATCGGCAGTTGTTACCTGTGACTGTGCAGTCCCATGCATGTCCCTGAATCCACAGTCCACACTCCCAAACAGCATGCTACTCACCAATAAACTGCAGTAACCGACTATGGCCACTGCAGCACATTGTCACACTTTTGTAGCGCAATCCATGCAAATGAGGTGAGGAGCAACTTTAATTAGATGCAAATTGCAGTGCTGTGCCATTGAATGGCTGATCAGATGATTTGCATATGACGGCTGAATATCACGCAGTTGCGCTTTGCGCAATTGTGTTAAACGTGCTGAGCCAATGGCACAGTTCTGTGGCATGCGTAGTACACCTCACTGCGCATGCCTGGGTTGCTGACACAGGCGTCTGCCATGCTGATGACGTGCTGTGCACTGCAGGCAATGCAAGGCACAGCCACCATTGTGCCAGTGGCGCTATAGCGATGGTCATTACATGGTGCTGTGGCAGTGGGCCTTCATAGGGGCAATGGCCCAACTGCCCGATAGTCCACTGTGGTGCTGGCACACAGGCAGCCAATCACGCTACATGCATTGTCATCTGATGGCGCTGTGCGTGGCCTTGTGCCAGAGACCCTTGACCCTGTGCCCAACCTTTGCCCCCATTGGCGCCATGCGTCAGGAATAGGTGCACCTCTATCGCACTGTTCAGTAACAGCGCAATAGGGAATGGCAGCGCTGTACCGCACAGCATCTGCACATGGGGAACCATGCTGCAGAGCACCATATTGCCTACTATAGCTATTGCAATGGCGCATAGAAGAGCTGCTCCTTGAACGGCCATTGAGCTGGCAAATCTGGCCATAGTCGAGCCACACCATGGGCCTCTCTTTGGGGAGGCCCCCTGGATAGGGCAAGGACCCAGGTGTGGCAGGAAATGGCCACTGCCCTGGATGAAGCAACAGGCAGGGGAGTTCAGCTGAGCAGTGCAGGCACCACTATGGTGACCTGCGCAGCAGGAGTCAGAGCTACTGGCCCGACTGAGGTCACGTGCCAGGAGGGGCATGGTGCCACATCCAGGTAGGGGTTCCGTCAACACACTTTTATCATCCATATGAGTCACAGTGTTGTATGTGTCCAGCACATAGGGGAGGGACCGTATGGGGTTGGCGTGGCGGTGTTCAGAGGGTGTGGGGTGGGTGGGTCTGGCTGGGTGGGAGGGCACACTCCTTGGGGCAGGGGACTTTGCTTTGGGAATGCACTGATGTCCTTCTCTCCTTTTTGTCCCCACAGGCCTGGAAGAACTACACAGAGTGCGGGCAGAGCAGCGGAGGGAGTGGAAACCGCAGCCAGGCGGGCCGAGGACCAGCAACGCCCACCTGACCGGCCCGATGTGGGTGAGTGCAGACATCCATGATTAGTATAGCATGCTGTGTGACAAGGTGGGCAGCGGGCATGGCCACCATTCATTGACATCACTGCCATACGCCACTTGTTACAGTCAACACTGTCCAGTGGCAATGCATGTCTGGGTGTGCATCACTGGTGGTCATGCATGCACCAGGTGCATGGCTGTGCCACTGCCTCTGCACACCATAGCCATGTCACTAGGCGGCCACGGTGGTGCTGTGCATGACTTGGCGGTGGGTGTGTGCAGTGTTCCGCATGGCTGTATGCACCTGGGTGGGCAGGTCCTGTGGGCGTGATCACTGCGGGTGGTCACACACCATCACAGTAGTATGTCCCATGGCCGTATGCCATGCACAGTGGCGAGCTCTATGGGTTGTGCATTCACACCTGTTGACTGTGCTCCCTTGTCCTAGGTGCGAGACATCTGAGGGAGATCAGGGACACCATGCGGGAGCTCCTGAATCTGGCCCACGAGATGGTGGCAATACTGTGGAGGCTGGATGAGTTGGGGGTTCTGCGGTGACACAGAGCCAGAGGGAGCCAGAGCCAGGAATGGCACAGCCTTCAATATTCCCTTGGCCCCTGACTTCCCCTACCCCTCTGGACCCACCCTCACACCCCTCCTATTCCATCCCATTTGTCCACCCCTTCCCCCTGCCCACCTCCACCTTTTTTGTGTCCCCCACCACAAACCTGTAAATAGTTTTTATTCATGTACATAGCTGAGTTTTCTATTTTTACAATACATTTGACTTTTATATGAATACCGTGGTGGTCTCTGATTTGCAGCGGGCTATAGGTGCTCAGCTGCAGTGGTGTGCATGGCATCAGGGGTGGTGCAGTCATGGGTATGTGTGTGTCCATGTGGAGGTGTCTATGGTGTGGGGGTAGATATCAGTCAGTGTCTGTGTTGTGTGTGTTGTTCCCTGTGCACTGGATGACTGTGTGCAGTGAGCCATGGCACATGCTCTGGGTCCATGGTGCACCCATCGGCCCGTCCATGGCCTGTGCAGCCGACACATATGCCTGTCTGTGACCTGCATGGTCCACTGGCATGTCAGTGGTGGCATTCCCTGCAGGGTGGACACTGTACCCGTTGCTTTGCTGGGTTGCCCATGTCACTGGTGTGGTGCATGCCTGGCTCAGGTGGCACTGTGGGTGACATGGTCATTGTCCCACCTCCATGCTGTGGCTTGTGTGTGTTGCAGGGGATGTGCCCCACTGTCTGTGGCTTGTGCTCTGGGTGACTACTGGTGGTGTATTGGTCCATGATGCCTGCACAGGGTGGTTGGCACTCCAGTGCCATGGTGGACTGTGGGTTGTGTGTACACAGCTTACATGGGTGCACAATGGGGGCTTGGTTGCCCCACCACTGCGTCCCTGTGTTGTTGTGCCCTTGGGTGTGGGTGGGTGTCTGTCCAGACCCTGTGTGGCATCTGGTGTGGTGCATGCTTCCATGCACCACTGTGGGTGTCTGCACTGGCTGTTGTGGCCAGTGGTGGGCCGGGGTGTGTCACTGAAATACTGTGCAGAGCACTGCACCACTGGTGGTGGTGTCAAGGACATGACTGTCCCATATGGGGTAACTCTTGTGCCAATGCATGGTCGGTCTCTCAGCAGTACCTCGGGGGACTGTGCGTGGTGGCACTGTGTCTGCCATTGTTGCATTGCCGTGTGCTGCAACCTGATGATGGGTGCTCGTGATGGGGCTGGCTTGCATGGTTCTGTGGTGCACAGGGTTGCATTGACACTGTGGGGGTGGTGGCATGCATGGGGTTTCCTGCTGTGGTGGTCACTGCTCATGCGGGGGTGTTTGGGGGCCACGGTGCAAGGTGTGCTGTTCACTGGGGGGATGGCGTGGCATAGGGTGGTCTTCCCTCCTTGTGTGCCAGTCACAGCTTGCAGGTAGGTGTGATGGGGCACCATGGCCAGGCTGTGGGTTGGTTGCTTGTCTCCACAGACCAGTGGTTATTCCAGCCCTCCCCTGGTTGTGATGTGCTTGGGGTGTGGGGGACAATGTCTGTTCTGCTGTGTGTTCCTGTGCCCATCTGTGGCATGGGTGGTGGGCCCCTACCTCACTGATTGTGCAGTTACATTGCTCTGCAGCTGGTGGACTCCCTGCTCTCGCTATGGCACCTCTGGACTGCTCAGCTGAACATCCCTTGTTGCGCTATGGTGCATCAGATCTGCTCCACTTCCCCTCCCTAGTTGCACAATGGCACAGGTGGTGCAATATTCAGTCGTTGGCTATAGGCTCAATTTGGCCTGCTCCTTTTTTGGATATCGCGTCTCTTGCGCATGGGTGCAATAGACTTGCACTTGCTCCTGCTATTGCACACTTTTTTGGGTGCAGTTTGAATATCTGGGCCCAGGTGTTTAGCATTTAAAACTGGTCTATATATCTTCTGGCAGAAAACAGGCAGATAACAGCAAGAGGATGGAGATGCTGCCAGATCTCTACTTCTCTACTTTAGTGTCTACCGGGACTAAAGAACTGGAACTCCAATACTGGGACCTTCAATTTAGGGTAAAAACAAACAATCAAAAAAAAAATAATATGTTTGTCTGAGTTGGCTGAAGTAAATTTTTATCTGAGCAGTTATATAGGTGTCTGCCTGAGTTGGCTGAAGTGAATTGTTATCTGTGCAGTTATCTAGGTGTTTTTCTGAGTTGACTAAAGTAAATTGTCATCTTTGCAGTTATCAAAGTGTAGAAGGAGCTGTAAATTAGAATGAATGGCTTAACCAGAAGGAAGTCTGCTGTTTAGGATTTAAAAACTACCCTGGATAGCTTCTGGCAGACATCAGACAGAGAACAGCAAGAGGAAGGAGATGCTGCTAGAGCTATATTTCTCTATTTTGGTCTTTACTGGGACTAAAGAACTAGAACTCTACTAGTGGGACCTTCAATTCAGGGTAAAAATAAAAAAAGTTAGTGAGTTTGTCTGAGTTGGCTGAAGTGAATTGTTATCTGATCAGTTATCTAGGTGTTTTTCTGAGTTGGCTGAAGTACATTATTATCTGTGCAGTTATCTAAGTGTTTAAGGAGCTGTAAATTAGGGGGAATGGCTTAAAATGAAGGAAGCCAGGAGTTTAGGATTTAAAAACCACCCTAGATAGCTTCTGCCAGAGAACAGGAAGAGGACAGCAAGAGGAAGGAGATGTTGCTAGTACTATACTTCTCTACTTCAGTCTCTACTAGAATTAAAGAACTAGAACTCTACTACTAGAACCTTCAATATAGGGTAGAAACAAAGAAAAGGTTAGTGTGTTTGTCTGAGTTAGCTGAAGTTAATTGTTATCTGAATAGTTATCTAGGTGTTTGTCTGAGATGGCTGAAGTGAATTATCTGTGCAATCAACAATCTGGACTGTCATGTACGGTATGGGCTGCATGCCTATTGGCTGTAGCTCTGCACCAATGGGATGCAGCCCTACCAGACAGTCTGTCGGTGGCGGCGGCAGCCAGGTGGATGCTGCCGCCCGCTGGCTGCCGGGGAGCGGGTGAGGGGCTTCGGGTGGGTGGGTGGGGGACACTAGACACCATGGAGATGTTTGGGGCTGTAACTTGACATTCTTCCCCTGATCGGCATTACAGTCCACTGGACCACCAGGAGATATTCGGCTGGGGGCTTTTATACTTGCCCGCCGATCGGGCACTGGGGGTTGTTTCACGCTCTGCCCACGATCGGGCATCGGGAACTGTTTGTGGGGTTGATACACGTCTGCCTGCGATTGGGCAATTGGGGATGTGTGGGGTTCATAGCATTTCGCCCGTGATCGGGCATTGGAGATATGTGGGGTTTTATACATTTCGGCCCGCCGATCGGGCATTGGAGATGTGGGGGGATGTTTTACGCTCTGCCCGCGGATCGGGCTGGTGGGGCATGGACTGAGTTGGGGCCAGCCATGTGGCAGCTGCTGTGTTGCGCCCTGCAATACAGCAGCTCACCTGTGGGTGGCCCTCAACTTGATCCTTTTTTTGGCTCAAAGTTGTGCAGACGCAGGTTGGGGGTTGCGCATGCACAACTCTGCACAACCCGACTGAATATCGGGTTGCGAAGTTTATGCATGGTTCCTCCCCCTCCTGTTGACCATGCATTCATTTGCATTGCGCTGTTGCACAACCTGTTTTCAGTGGCGTAACTGCCTCCTGCTGAATATCGCAGAATGGCGCAATGTAGGACTTGCGCATACGCAACCCTGTTGCGCATGGCGCAACCCTTTTGAATATCTGGGCCTAGATCTCTGCAACTGAGACCTTTAATTTAAGTTCAAGACAAACAAACAAAAATGGTAAGGGTGTCTGTCAGCGATTGGCTGAAGTGAATTGTTATCTGAGAAGTTATCTAGGTGATTGTCTGAGTTGGCTGCAGTGAATTGTTATTTATTCAGTTATGTAGGTGTAGAAGGAGCTGTAAATGGAGGGAGGTCTTAACAGAAGAAAGATAGGTGTTTAGGATTTAAAACTGCCCTAGATAGCTTCTGGCAGAGAACAGTCAGAGAACAGCAAGAGGAAGGATTTGCTACCTGAACTATACTTCCTACTCAGTATCTATTGGGACTAAAGAACTAGAACTGTACCACTGGGACCTTCAATTTAGGGTAAAACAAACAAACAAAAAGTTAATGTGTTTGTCTGAGTTGACTGAAGTGAATTGTTATCTGAGCTGTTATCTAGGTGTTTGAAAGGGTTCTCTGAAGTGAATTTATCTGTGCTGTTATCATGGTGTACAGGAGCTGCTAATTGGGAGAGCAGCTAAACAGAAGTACGCTTGGTATTTAGGATTTAAAACTGCCCTAGATAGCTTCTGGAAGAGAACAGGCAGAGAACATCAGGAGGAAGGAGGTGCTGCTAGAACTATACTTCTCTACTTTAGTCTCTACTAAGACTAATGAACTAGATCTCTACTACTGGGGTCTCAATTTAGGATGAAAACAAACAAACAAAAGAAGGTTAGGTGTTTCTCTGAGCTGGCTAGTGAATTGTTATCTGTTCAGTTATCTAGGTGATTGTCCAAGTTGACTGAAGTGAATTGTTATCTCTGCAGTTAACTAGGTTTAGAAAGAGCTTTAAATTGGGAGTGGCTTATCCAAAAAAAGCCAGGTGTTTAGGATTTAAAACTGCCTTAGATTGCTTCTGGCAGAGAACAGACAGAGAACAGCAAGTAGAAGGATGATGCTAAAACTATACTTCTCACATTAGTCTCTACTGGGACAAAACAACTAGAACTCTACTACTAGGACATTCAAATTAGGTGAAAACAAATAAACAAAAAAAGTTAGTGTGTTTTTCTGAGTTGACTGAAGTGAATTGTTATCTGAGCAGTACATCTAGGTGTTTGTCTGGGTTCTCTGAAGTGAATTGTTATCTGTGGTGTTATCTAGGTGTACAAGGAGCTGCAGATTGGGAGACTGGTTAACCAGAAGTATGCCAGGTATTTAGGATTTAAAAACTGCCCTAGATAGCTTCTGGAAGAGAATAGGCAAAGAACATCAAGAGGAAGGAGGTGCTGCTAGAACTATACTTCTCTACTTTAGTCTCTGCTGAGACTAATGAACTAGATCTCTACTACTGGGATCTTAAATTTAGGGTGAAAACAAACAAACAAACAAAACATGTTAGCTTGTTTCTCTGCACTGGCTAAATTGATTTGTTATCTCTGCAGTTATCTAGGTGATTGTCTGAGTTGGCTGAAGTGAATTGTTATCTCTGCAGTTAACTCGGTGTAGAAAGAGGTGTAAATTAGAAGGGGGTTGGCTTAACCAGAAGGAAGCCAGGTGTTTAGGATTTAAAAACTGCTGTAGACAACTTCAGGCAGAGAACAGACAGAGAACAGCACAGGAAGGAGGTGCTGCCACAACTATACTTCTCTACTTTAGTCTCTAATGAGACTAAAAAACTGGAACTCTACTACTAGGACCTTCAAATTGGGGTAAAAACAAACAAACAAACAAAATGTTAGCGTGTTTATCTGAGTTGGCTGACATGAATTGTTATCTCCTCTGTTATCTAGGCTTTTGTTTGAGTTGGCTGAAGTGAATTGTTATATGTGCAGTTATTTAGGTGTTAAAGGAGCTGTAAATTGGGAGAGTGGCTTAATCAGAAGAAAGCCAGGTGTTTAGGATTTAAAAACTACCCTAGATAACTTCTGGCAGAGAACAGACAGAGAACAGCAAGAGGAAGGCTGTGCTGCTGGAATGATACTTCTCTACTTTAGTCTCTACTGGGACTAAAGAACTAGAACTTTACTACTGGTACCTTCAATTTAGGTTTAAAACAAACAAACAAAAAAGTTATTGTGTTTATCTGAGTTGGCTGAAGTGAATTGTTATCTGAGCAGTTACTTAGTAGTTTGAGTTGTCAGAACTGAATTGATCTCTGCAGTTATCTAACTATGGAATGAACTTTAAATTGGGGGAGTGGCCTAACCAGAAGCAAGCCAGGTATTTAGGATTTAAAAACTGCCCAAGATAGCTTCTGACAGAGAACAGACAGAGAACAGCAAGAGGAAGAATGTTCTGCTAGTTCTATACTACTCTACTTTAGTCTCTACTAGGACTAAAGAACTTGAACTTTACTACTGGGACCTTCAATACAGAGTAAAAACAAACAAACAAAAACGTTTAGTGTGTTTGTCTGAGTTGGCTGAAGTGAATTCCCATCTGAGCAGTTATCTAGGTGTTTGTCTGGGTTCTCTGAAGTTAATTGTTATCTGTGCTGTTATCTAGGTGTAGAAAGAGCTGCAAATTGGGGAAGTGGCTTAACCAGAAGTAAGCCAGGTTTTTAAGATTTAAATACTGCCCTAGATCATTTCTGGCAGAGAACAGGCATAGAACAGCAAGAGGAAAGAGGTTCTGCCAGAACTGTACTTCTCTACTTTAGTCTCTACTTAGACTAATGAACTACATCTCTACTACTGGGACTTTCAATTTAGGGTAAAAACAAACAAATAAAAAAAGTTAGTGTGTTTCTCTGAGCTGGCTGAAGTGAATTGTTATCTGTAAAGTTGCTAGGTGATTGTCTTTGTTGGTGAAGTGAACTGTTATATCTGCAATTAACTAGGTTTAGAAGGAGCTGAAAATTGGCAGGGGTGGGTTTAACCAGAAGAAAGCCAGGTGTTTAGGATTTAAAAACTGCTCTAGATAACTTCTGGCAGAGAACAGGCAGAGAACAGCTTAGGAAGGAGATGCTGCTTCAGCTATATGTCTCTACTCTAGTCTCTACAGAGACAAAACAACAAGAACTATACTACTAGGATCTTCAAATTAGGGTAAAACAAAACAAACAAACAAACATTATGTGTTTATCTGAGCTGACTGACAAGAATTGTCATCTGTTCAGTCATCTAGGCTTTTGTTTGAGTTGCCTGAAGTGAATTGTTATTTGTGTAGTTATTTAGGTGTAAAAGGAGCTGTAAATTGGGAGAGTGGCTTAACCAGAAGAAACCCAGGTGTTTAGGATTTAAAAACTGCCTAGATAACTTCTGACAGAGAACAGCAAGAGGAAGGAGGTGCTGCTAGAACTATACTTCTCTACCATAGTCTCTACCGGTACTATAGAACTAGAACTCTACTACTGGGACCTTCAAGTTAGGGTTAAAACAAATAAAAAACAACAAAACATTAGTGTGCTTGACTGAGATGGCTGAAGTGAATTGTTATCTGAGCATTTATCTAGATTTCTGTCTGAGTTGCCTGAAGTGCATTGTTATCAGTGCAGTTGTCTAGGGTAGAAGGAGCTGTAAATTAGGGGCAGTGGCTTAACCAAAAGGAAGCCAGGTGTTTAGGATATAAAAACTGCCCTAGGCAGCTTATGGCAGAGAACAGGCAGAGAACAGCAATGGGAAGGAGGTGCTGCTAGAAATATACTTCTCTACTTTAGTCTCTACTGGGACTAAAGAACTAGACCTATACTACTGGGACCTTCAATTTAGGGTTAAAACAAAGAAACAAATAAAAAGTTAGTATCTTTCTCTGATTTGGGTAAAGTGCATTCTTATCTGAGCAGTTATCTAGGCGTTAGTCTGAGTTTGCTGAAGGGAATTGTTATCTATGCCATTATCTAAGTGCAGAAGGAGCTGTAAATTGGGGGAGTGGCCTAACCAGAAGGAAGCCTGGTGTTTAGGATTTAAAAACTGCCCAAGAGAGCTTCTAGATAAGAACAGGCAGAGAACAGCTATGGAAGGAGGTCTTGATAGAGCCATACTTCTCTACTTTAGTCAGTACTGTGGCTAAAGAACTAAAACTCTATGACTGGAACCTTAAATTTAGTGTAAAAACAAACAAACAGAAAAGGTATTCTGTTTGTCTAATCTGGCTGAAGTGAATTGTTATCTGAGCAGTTATCTAGTTGTAGAAGCAACTACAAATTAGAAGAGTGGCTTAACCAGAAGTAAGACAGGTGTTTAGGATTTAAAAACTGCCCTACATAGGTTCTGGCAGAGAACAGGCAAAGATCAGCAAGAGGAAGGAGGTGCTGCTAGAAGAATACTTTTCTACTTTAGTCTCTACTGAGAGTAGAGAACTAGATCTCTGCTACTGGGACCTTCAATTTAGGGTAAAACAAACAAACAAAAAGTTACTGTGTTTCTGAGCTGAATGAAGTGATCTGTTATCTGAGCAGTTATCTAGGTGTTTGAGTTGGCTGAAGTGAATTGTTATCTGTGCCATTATCTAGGTGTGTAAGAAGCTGTAAACTAGGAGGAGTGGCTTAACCAGAGAGACGCCTGGTGTTTAGGATTTAAAAACTGCCATGAAAAGCTTATGGCTGAGAACAGGCAGAGAACAGCAAAATGAAGGAGGTGCTGCTAGACCTATACATCTCTAGCTTAGTATCATCTCTGACTAAAGAACTAGAACTCTTTTACTGGGACCTTCAATTTAAGGTAAAAACAAACAAACAAAAAGTTAGTGTGTTTCTCTGAACTTGCTGAAGTGAATTGTTATCTGTGAAGTTAATTAGATATAGAAGGAGCTGTAAATCTGTGGGAGTGGCTTAACAGAATGAAGTCAGGTGTTTAGAATTTAAAAACTGCCCTAGATAACTTCTGGCAGAGATGAGGAAGAAAACAGCAAGAGGAAGAAGGTGCTCCTAGAACTGTACTTCTCTACTTTAGCCTCTACTGGGACTAAAGAGCTGGAACTCTACTACTGGGACTTTCAATTTACGGTAAAAACAAACCAAAAAAGTTAGTGTGTTTGTCTGACTTGGCTGAAGTGATTATTGCCACTGAGCAGCACTAGGTGTTTGAGTTGGTCAAGGAATTGTTATCTTGCAGTTATCTATGTGTGAAAGGAGCTGTACTAGGTGGAGTGGCTAAACCAGAAGGAAGCCAGATGTTTAGGATTTGAAAACTACCCTAGAGAGCTTCTGGCTCAGAACAACCAGCGAAAAGCTAGAGGAAGAAGGTGCTGCTAGAACTATACTTCTCTACTTTAGTCTCTACAGGGACAAAATAACTAGAACTCCACTACTGGGACCTTCAAATTAGGGTAGAAACAAACAAACAAAAGAAAAGTTAGTGTGTTTGTCTGGAGTTGGCTGAAGTGAATTGTTACATGAGCAGTTATCTAGGTGTTCGAGTCGAATTAAGTGAATTGTTAACTGTGCAGTAATCTAGGTGTGGAAGGAGCTATAAATTAGGGGGAGTGGCTTTACCAGGGGGAAGCCAGATGTTTAGAATTTAAAAACTGTGCTAGATAACTTCTTTCAGAGAACTGACAGAGAACAACAAGAGGAAGGAGGTGCTGCTGGAACAATACATCTCTACTTCAGTCTCTACTGGGACTAAAAACTAGAACTTTACTACAGGGACATTCAATTTAGGTTAAAAACAAACAAACTAAAAAGTTAGTGTGTTTCTCTGAGCTGGTTGAAGTGAATTGTTATCTATGCAGTTAGCTAGGTTTTTGTCTGAGTAGGCTGAAGTGAATTGTTATCTGTGCAGTTATCAAGGTGTAGATGGAGCTGTAAATTGGGGGAGTGGCTTATCCAAAATAAAGCCAGGTGTTTAGGATTTAAAAACTGCCCTAGATTGCTTCTGGCAGAGAACAGACAGAGAACAGCAAGTGGAAGGATGTGCTGCTAGAACTATACTTCCATGCTTGAGTCTCTACTGGGACTAAAGAACTAGAACTCTACAAGTGGGACCTTCAATTTAGGTTAAAAAAAAAACAAACAAAAAAGTTAGTGTGTTTGTCTGAGTTGACTGAAGTGAATTGTTATCTGAGCAGACATCTAGGTGTTTGTCTGGGTTCTCTGAAGTGAATTGTTATCTGTGCTGTTATCTAGGTGTACAAGGAGCTGCAAATAGGGAGAGTGGCTATCCAGAAGTATGCCAGGTATTTAGAATTTAAAACTGCCCTAGATAGCTTCTGGAGAGAACAGGCACAGAACATCAAGATGAAGGAGATGCTGCAAGAACTATACTTCTCTACTTACTCTCTACTGAGAGTAATGAACTAGATCTCTGCTACTGAGATCTGCAATTTAGGAGAAAATAAACAAACAAAAAATGTTAGTGTGTTTCTCTGAGCTGGCTAAATTGAATTATCTGTGCAGTTATCTAGGTGATTGTCTGAGTTGGCTGAAGTGAATTGTTGTCTCTGCAGTTAACTAGGTGTAGAAAGAGCTGTAAATTAGAAGGGGGTGGCTTAACCAGAAGAAAGACAGGTGTTTAGGATTTAAAAACTGCTCTAGATAACTTCTGGCAGAGATCAGACAGAGAACAGTTTAGGAAGGAGTTGCTGCTTCAGCTATATGTCTCTACTTTAGTCTCTACTGAGACAAAACAGCAAGAACTATACTACTGGGACCTTCAAATTAGGGTAAAAACAAATAAAACATTAGTGTGTTTATCTGAGTTGACTGACAAGAATTATCATCTGCTCAGACATCTAGGTTTTGTTTGAGTTGGCTGAAGTGAATTGTTATATGTGTAGTTATTAAGGTGTAAAAGAAGCTGTAAATTGGGAGAGTGACTTAACTAGAAGAAAGCCAGGTGTTTAGGATTTAAAAACTGCTTAGATACAGTAACTTATGACAGATAACAGACAGAGAACAGCAAGAGGAAGGAGATGCTGCTAGAACTATACTTCTCTACCATAGTTTCTACTAGGACTATAGAACTAGAACTCTACTACTGGGACCTTCAAGTTAGGGTAAAAACAAATAAAAAACAACAAAAACATTAGTGTGCTTGACTGAGATGGCTGAAGTGAATTGTTATCTGAGCACTTATCTAGTTTTCTGTCTGAGTTGCCTGAAGTGCATTTTATCAGTGAGTTGTCTAGTGTAGAAGGAGCTGTCAATTAGGGCAAGTGGCTAACCAAAAGGAAGCCAGGTGTTTAGTATAAAACTACCTAGATAGCTTATGGCAGAGAACAGGCAGAGAACAGCAATGGGAGGAGGTGCTGCTAGAATTATACTTCTCTACTTTAGTCTCTACTGGGACTAAAGAACAAGAACTGTACTGTTGAGACCTTCAATTTAGGTTAAAAACAAGCAAACAAAAATTTAGTATCTTTGTCTGATTTGGCTGAAGTGCATTCTTATCTGAGCAGTTATCTAGGCGTTTGTCTGAGTTTGCTGGAGGGAATTGTTATCTATGCCATTATCTAGGTGCAGAATGAGCTGTAAATTGGGGGAGTGCACTAACCAGAAGGAAGCCTGGTGTTTAGGATTTAAAAACTGCCCAAGAAAGCATCTAGAAGAGAATAGGCAAAGAACAGCAAGAGGAAGGAGGTCTTGATAGAACCATACTTCTCTACTTTAGTCAGTACTGTGGCTAAAGAACTAAAACTGTACTACTGGAACCTTAAATTTAGTGTAAAAACAAACAAAAAAGTTCTTGTGTTTGTCTGATCTGGCTGAAGTGAATTGTTATCTGAGCAGTTATCTAGTTGTAGAAGCAACTACAAATTAGAAGAGTGGCTTAACCAGAAGTAAGACAGGTGTTTAGGATTTAAAAACTGCCCTACATAGGTTCTGGCAGAGAACAGGCAAAGATCAGCAAGAAGAAGGAGGTGCTGCTAGAAGAATACTTCTCTACTTTAGTCTCTACTGAGACTAGAGAACTAGATCTCTGCTACTGGGACCTTCAATTTAGGGTAAAAACAAACAAACAAAAAAGTTACTATGTTTCCCTGAGCTGGATGAAGTGATCTGTTATCTGAGCCGTTATCTAGGTGTTTGAGTTGGCTGAAGTGAATTGTTATCTGTGCCATTATCTAGGTGTGTAAGAAGCTGTAAACTAGGAGGAGTGGCTTAACCAGAGAGACGCCAGGTGTTTAGGATTTAAAAACTGCCATGAAAAGCTTGTGGCTGAGAACAGGCAGAGAACAGCAAGAAGAAGGAGGTGCTGCTAGACCTCATACATCTCTAGCTTAGTACATCTTCTGAGACTAAAGAACTAGAACTCTTTACTGGGACCTTCAATTTAAGGTAAAACAAACAAACAAAAAAAGTTAGTGTGTTTCTCTGAACTGGCTGAAGTGAATTGTTATCTGTGAAGTTAACTACATATAGAAGGAGCTGTAAATCAGTAGGAGTGGCTTAACCAGAATGAAGTCAGGTGTTTAGAATTTACAAACTGCTGTAGATAACTTCTGGCAGAGATGAGGAAGAAAACAGCAAAAGGAAGGAGGTGCTCCTAGAACTGTACTTCTTTACTTTAGCCTCTACTGGGACAAAAGAGCTGGAACTCTACTACTGGGACTTCAATTTATGGTAAAACAAACCAAAAAACGTTAGTGTGTTTGTCTGAGTTGGCTGAAGTGAATTGTTATCTGAGCAGTTATCTATGTGTAAAGGAGCTGTAAATTAGGTGGAGTGGCTAAACCAGAAGGAAGCCAGATGTTTAGGATTTGAAAACTACCCTGAGAGCTTCTGGCACAGAACAACCAGTGAACAGCTAGAGGAAGAAGGTGCTGCTAGAACTATACTTCTCTACTTTAGTCTCTACAGGACAAAATAACTAGAATTCCACTACTGGGACCTTCAAATTAGGGTAGAAACAAACAAACAAAAGAAAAGTTAGTGTGTTTGTCTGAGTTGGCTGAAGTGAATTGTTACATGAGCAGTTATCTAGGTGTTCGAGTCGAATTAAGTGAATTGTTAACTGTGCAGTAATCTAGGTGTGGAAGGAGCTATAAATTAGGGGGAGTGGCTTTACCAGGGGGAAGCCAGATGTTTAGAATTTAAAAACTGTGCTAGATAACTTCTTTCAGAGAACTGACAGAGAACAACAAGAGGAAGGAGGTGCTGCTGGAACAATACATCTCTACTTCAGTCTCTACTGGGACTAAAAAACTAGAACTTTACTACAGGGACATTCAATTTAGGTTAAAAACAAACAAACTAAAAAGTTAGTGTGTTTCTCTGAACTGGCTGAAGTGAATTGTTATCTATGCAGTTAGCTAGGTTTTTGTCTGAGTTGGCTGAAGTGAATTGTTATCTGTGCAGTTATCGAGGTGTAGATGGAGCTGTAAATTGGGGAAGTGGCTTATCCAAAATAAAGCCAGGTGTTTAAGATTTAAAAACTGCCCTAGATTGCTTCTGGCAGAGAACAGACAGAGAACAGCAAGTGGAAGGATGTGCTACTAGAACTATACTTCCCTGCTTGAGTCTCTACTGGGACTAAAGAACTAGAACTCTACAAGTGGGACCTTCAATTTAGGTTAAAAAAAACAAACAAAAAAGTTAGTGTGTTTGTCTGAGTTGACTGAAGTGAATTGTTATCTGAGCAGACATCTAGGTGTTTGTCTGGGTTCTCTGAAGTGAATTGTTATCTGTGCTGTTATCTAGGTGTATAAGGAGCTGCAAATAGGGAGAGTGGCTATCCAGAAGTATGCCAGGTATTTAGAATTTAAAAACTGCCCTAGATAGCTTCTGGGAGAGAACAGGCAGAGAATATCAAGATGAAGGAGATGCTGCAAGAACTATACTTCTACTTTACTCTACTGAGAGTAATGAACTAGATCTCTGCTACTGAGATCTGCAATTTAGGGAGAAAATAAACAAACAAAAAATGTTAGTGTGTTTCTCTGAGCTGGCTGAATTGAATTATCTGTGCAGTTACCTAGGTGATAGTCTGAGTTGGCTGAAGTGAATTGTTGTCTCTGCAGTTAACTAGGTGTAGAAAGAGTTATAAATTAGAAGGGGTGGCTTAACCAGAAGAAAGCCAGGTGTTTAGGATTTAAAAACTGCTCTAGATAACTTCTGGCAGAGATCAGACAGAGAACAGTTTAGGAAGGAGATGCTGCTTCAGCTATATGTCTCTACTTTAGTCTCTACTGAGACAAAACAGCTAGAACTATACTACTAGGACCTTCATATTAGGGTAAAAACAAACAAACAAAACATTAGTGTGTTTATCTGAGTTGACTGACAAGAATTGTCATCTGCTCAGACATCTAGGCTTTTGTTTAAGTTGGCTGAAGTGAATTGTTATATGTGTAGTTATTAAGGTGTAAAAGGAGCTGTAAATTGGGAGAGTGACATAACCAGAAGAAAGCCAGGTGTTTAGGATTTAAAAACCTCTTAGATACAGTAACTTCTGACAGAGAACAGACAGAGAACAGCAAGAGGAAGGAGGTGCTGCTAGAACTATACTTCTCTACCATAGTCTCTACTGGGACTATAGAACTAGAACTCTACTACTGGGACCTTCAAGTCAGGGTAAAAACAATTAAAAAACAACAAAAATGTTAGTGTGCTTGACTGAGATGGCTGAAGTGAATTGTTATCTGAGCACTTATCTAGTTTTCTGTCTGAGGTGCCTGAAGTGCATTGTTATCAGTGCAGTTGTCTAGGGTAGAAGGAGCTGTCATTTAGGGTCAGTGACTTAACCAAAAGGAAGCCAGGTGTTTAAGATATAAAAACTGCCCTAGATAGCTTATGGCAGAGAACAGGCAGAGAACAGCAATGGGAAGGAGGTGCTGTTAGAATTATACTTCTCTACTTTAGTCTCTACTGGGACTAAAGAACTAGAACTGTACTACTGGGACCTTCAATTTAGGGTAAAAACAAACAAACAAAAAGTTAGTATCTTTGTCTGATTTGGCTGAAGTGCATTCTTATCTGAGCAGTTATCTAGGCGTTTGTCTGAGTTTGCTGGAGGGAATTGTTATCTATGCCATTATCTAGGTGCAGAATGAGCTGTAAATTGGAGGAGTGGCCTAACCAGAAGGAAGCTTGGTGTTTAGGATTTAAAAACTGCCCAAGAGAGCTTCTAGATAAGAACAGGCAAAGAACAGCAAGAGGAAGGAGGTCTTGATAGAACCATACTTCTCTACTTTATTCAGTATTGTGGCTAAAGAACTAAAACTGTACTACTGGAACCTTAAATTTAGTGTAAAAACAAACAAAAAAGTTATTGTGTTTGTCTGATCTGGCTGAAGTGAATTGTTATCTGAGCAGTTATCTAGTTGTAGAAGCAACTGAAATTAGAAGAGTGGCTTAACCAGAAGTAAGACAGGTGTTTAGGATTTAAAAACTGCCATACATAGGTTCTGGCAGAGAACAGGCAAAGATCAGCAAGAGGGAAGGAGGTGCTGCTAGAAGAATACTTTATACTTTAGTCTCTACTGAGACTAGAGAACTAGATCTCTGCTACTGGGACCTTCAATTTGGGGTAAAACAAACAAACAAAAAAGTTACTATGCTTCTCTGAGCTGGGTGAAGTGATCTGTTATCTGAGCAGTTATCTAGGTGTTTGAGTTGCCTGAAGTGAATTGTTATCTGTGCCATTATCTAGGTGTGGAAGAAGCTGTAAACTAGGAGGAGTGGCTTAACCAGAGAGAAGCCAGGTGTTTAGGATTTAAAAGCTGCCCTGAAAAGCTTGTGGCTGAGAACAGGCAGAGAACAGCAAGGAGAAGGAGGTGCTGCTAGACCTAAACATCTCTAGCTTAGTATCTACTGAGACTAAAGAACTAGAACTCTTTTACTGGGACCTTCAATTTAAGGTAAAATAAACAAACAAAAAAGTTACTGTGTTTCTCTGAGCTGGATGAAGTGTTCTGTTATCTGAGCAGTTATCTAGGTGTTTGAGTTGCTTGAAGTGAATTGTTATCTGTGCCGTTATGTAGGTGTGGAAGAAGCTGTAAACTAGGAGCAGTGAAGAAGCAACCAGAGAGAAGCCAAGTGTTTAGGATTTAAAAACTGTCCTGAAAAGCTTCTGGCTGAGAACAGGCAGAGAACAGCAAGAAGAAGGAGGTGCTGCTAGACCTCTACATCTCTAGCTTAGTATCTACTGTGACTAAAGAACTAGAACTCTTTTACTGGCGACCTTCAATTTAAGGTAAAAACAAACAAACAAAAAAAGTCAGTGTGTTTCTCTGAACTGGCTGAAGTGAATTGTTATCTGTGAAGTTAACTAGATATAGAAGGAGCTGTAAATCAGCAGGAGTGGCTTAACCAGAATGAAGTCAGGTGTTTAGAATTTACAAACTGCCGTATATAACTTCTGGCAGAGATGAGGAAGAAAATAGAAAAGGAAGGAGGTGCTCCTAGAACTGTACTTCTTTACTTTAGCCTCTACTGGGACTAAAGAGCTGGAACTCTACTACTGGGATGTTCAATTTACGGTAAAAACAAACCAAAAAACGTTAGTGTGTTTGTCTGAGTTGGCTGAAGTGAATTGTTATCTGAGCAGTTATCTATGTGTGAAAGGAGCTGTAAATTAGGTGGAGTGGCTAAACCAGAAGGAAGCCAGATATTTAGGATTTGAAAACTACGCTAGAGAGCTTCTGGCACAGAACAACCAGCGAACAGCTAGAGGAAGAAGGTGCTGCTAGAACTATACTTCTCTACTTTAGTCTCTACAGGGACAAAATAACTAGAATTCCACTACTGGGACCTTCAAATTAGGGTAGAAACAAACAAACAAAAGAAAAGTTAGTGTGTTTGTCTGAGTTGGCTGAAGTGAATTGTTACATGAGCAGTTATCTAGGTGTTTGAGTCGAATTAAGTGAATTGTTATCTGTGCAGTTATCTAGGTGTAGAATGAGCTATAAATTAGGGGGAGTTGCTTTACTAGGGGGAAGCCAGGTGTTTAGAATTTAAAACTGTGCTAGATAACTTCTTTCAGAGAACAGGCAGAGAACAACAAGAGGAAGGAGGTGCTGCTGAACAATATCTCTACTTTAGTCTCTATTGGGACTAAAGAACTAGAACTTTACTACTGGGACCTTCAATTTAGGTTAAAACAAACAAACAAAAAAGTTAGTGTGTTTCTCTGAACTGGCTGAAGTGAATTGTTATCTATGCAGTTAGCTAGGTTTTTGTCTTAGTTGGCTGAAGTGAATTGTTATCTGTGCAGTTATCAAGGTGTAGATGGAGCTGTAAATTGGGGGAGTGGCTTATCCAAAATAAAGCCAGGTGTTTAGGATTTAAAAACTGCCCTTGATTGCTTCTGGCAGAGAACAGACAGAGAACAGCAAGTGGAAGGATGTGCTGCTAGAACTATACATCCCCCTTTAGTCTCTACTGGGACTAAAGAACTAGAACTCTTCAAGTGGGACCTTCAATATAGGTTAAAAATAAACAAACAAAAAAGTTAGTGTGTTTGTCTGAGTTGACTGAAGTGAATTGTTTTCTGAGCAGTCATCTAGGTGTTTGTCTGGGTTCTCTGAAGTGAATTGTTATCTGTGCTGTTATCTAGGTGTACAAGGAGCTGCAAATAGGGAGAGTGGCTATCCAGAAGTATGCCAGGTATTTAGAATTTAAAAACAGCCCTAGATAGCTTCTGGGAGGAACAGGTAGAGAACATCAAGATGAGGGAGATGCTGCAAGAACTATACTTCTCTACTTTACTCTCTACTGACAGTAATGAACTAGATCTCTGCTACTGAGATCTGCAATTTAGGGAGAAAATAAACAAACAAAAAATGTTAGTGTGTTACTCTGAGCTGGCTAAATTGAATTGTTATATGTGCAGTTATCTAGGTGATTGTCTGAGTTGGCTGAAGTGAATTGTTGTCTCTGCAGTTAACTAGATGTAGAAAGAGCTGTAAATTAGAAGGGGGTGGCTTAACCAGAAGAAAGCCAGGTGTTTAGGATTTAAAAACTGCTCTAGATAACTTTCTGGCAGAGATCAGACAGAGAACAGTTTAGGAAGGAGATGCTGCTTCAGCTATATGTCTCTACTTTAGTCTCTACTGAGACAAAACAACTAGAACTATACTAGGGACCTTCAAATTAGGGTAAAAAACAAACAAAACATTAGTGTGTTTATCTGAGTTGACTGACAAGAATTATCATCTGCTCAATCATCTAGGTTTTGATTGAGTTGGCTGAAGTGAATTGTTATATGTGTAGTTATTTAGATGTAAAAGGAGTTGTATATTGGGAGAGTGACTTAACCAGAAGAAAGCCAGGTGTTTAAGATTTAAAAACTGCCTAGATAACTTCTGATGGAGAGCAGACAGAGAACAGCAAGAGGAAGGAGGTGCTGCTAGAACAATACTTCTCTTCCATAGTCTCTACTGGAGTTATAGAACTAGAACTCTACTACTGGGACCTTCAAGTTAGGGTACAAACAAATAAAAAACAACAAAAACGTTAGTGTGCTTGACTGAGATGGCTGAAGTGAATTGTTATCTGAGCACTTATCTAGATTTCTGTCTGAGTTGCCTGAAGTGCATTGTTATCAGTGAGGATGTCTAGTGTAGGAAAGGAGCTGTCAGTTAGGGGCAGTGGCTAACAAAGGAAGCCAGTGTTTGTATGAAAACTACCCTAGATAGCTTATGGCAGAGAACAGGCAGAAACAGCAATGGGAAGGAGGTGCTGCTAGAATTATACTTCTCTACTTTAGTCTCTACTGGGACTAAAGAACTAGAACTGTACTACTGGGACCTTCAATTTAGGGTAAAAACAAACAAACAAAAAGTTAGTATCTTTGTCTGATTTGGCTGAAGTGCATTCTTATCTGAGCAGTTATCTAGGCGTTTGTCTGAGTTTGCTGGAGGGAATTGTTATCTATGCCATTATCTAGGTGCAGAAGGAGCTGTAAATTGGGGAGTGGCCTAACCAGAAGGAAGCCTGGTGTTTAGGATTTAAAAACTGCCCAAGAGAGCTTCTAGAAGAGAAGAGAACAGGCAGAGAACAGCAAGAGGAAGGAGGTCTTGATAGAACCATACTTCTCTACTTTAGTCAGTACTGTGGCTAAAGAACTAAAACTGTACTACTGGAACCTTAAATTTAGTGTAAAAACAAATCAAAAAGTTATTGTGTTTGTCTGATCTGGCTGAAGTGAATTGTTATCTGAGCAGTTATCTAGTTGTAGAAGCAACTGCAAATTAGAAGAGTGGCTTAACCAGAAGTAAGACAGGTGTTTAGGATTTAAAAACTGCCCTGAAAAGCTTCTGGCTGAGAACAGGCAGAGAACAGCAAGAAGAAGGAACTGCTGCTAGACCTATACATCTCTAGCTTAGTATCTACTGTGACTAAAGAACTAGAACTCTTTTACTGGGACCTTCAATTTAAGGTAAAAACAAACAAACAAAAAAAGTTAGTGTGTTTCTCTGTACTGGCTGAATTGAATTGTTATCTGTGCAGTTATCTAGGTGATTGTCTGAGTTGGCTGAAGTGATTTGTTATCTGTGAAGTTAACTAGATATAGAAGGAGCTGTAAATCAGTGGGAGTGGCTTAACCAGAATGAAGTCAGGTGTTTAGAATTTAAAAACTGCCCTAGATAACTTCTGGCAGAGATGAGGAAGAAAACAGCAAGAGGAAGGAGGTGCTCCTAGAACTGTACTTCTCTACTTTAGCCTCTACTGGGACTAAAGAGCTGGAACTCTACTACTGGGACCTTCAATTTATGGTAAAAACAAGCCAAGAAAAGTTAGTGTGTTTGTCTGAGTTGGCTGAAGTTAATTGATATCTGAGCAGTTATCTAGGTGTTTGAGTTGGCTGAAGTGAATTGTTATCGGTGCAGTTATCTATGTGTGAAAGGAGCTGTAAATTAGGTGGAGTGGCTAAACCAGATGGAAGCCAGATGTTTAGGATTTGAAAACTACCCTAGAGAGCTTCTGGCACAGAACAACCAGTGAACAGCTAGAGGAAGAAGGTGCTGCTAGAACTATACTTCTCTCGTTAGTCTCTCTACAGGGACAAATAACTCAGAACTCCACTCACGGGTCCTTCAAATTAGGGTAGAAACAAACAAACAAAAGAAAAGTTAGTGTGTTTGTCTGAGTTGGCTGAAGTGAATTGTTACATGAGCACTTATCTTGGTGTTCGAGTCGAATTAAGTGAATTGTTATCTGTGCAGTTATCTAGGTGTGGAAGGAGGTGTAAATTAGGGGGAGTAGCTTAACCACAAGGACACCTGGGCCCAGATATTCAAACTGCACCCAAAAAGTGCGCAATAGCAGGAGCAAGTGCAAGTCTATTGCACCCTTGTGCAAGAGACGCGATATTCAAAAAAGGAGCAGGCCAAATTGCGCCTACAGCCAACTACTGAATATTGCACCACCTGCACCATAGCGCAACTAGGGAGGGGAAGCTGAGCAGATCTGATGCGCCATAGTGCAACAAGAGATGTTCAGCTGAGCTGTCCAGAGGAACCATAGTGCAAGCAGGGAGCCCCCTAGCTGCAGAGCAATGTAACTGCACAATCTGGGAGGTAGGGGCCCACCACCCATGCCACAGATGGGCACAGTAGCACACAGCAGATTAGACATTGTCCCCCCACACCCCACGCACATCACAACCAGGGGAGGGCTGAAATAACCACTGGTCCATGGAGACAAGCAACCAACCCACAGCCTGGCCATGGTGCCCCATCACACCTACTGGCAAGCTGTGACTGGCACACAAGGAGGGCAGACCACCCTGTGCCACACCATCCCCCCCAGTGCACAGCACACCCTGCACCATGACCCCAGACACCCCCATGAGCAGTGACCACCACAGCAGGAAACCCCATGCATGCCACCACCCCACTGTGTCAATACAACCCCATGCACCACAGAACCTATGCAAGCCAGCTCCACCATGAGCACTCATCAGCAGGTTGCAGCACACAAGCAATGCAACAACGCAGACATAGTGCCACCAAGCACTGTCCCCCGAGGTACTGCGCGAGACCGACCATGCTTGGAACAAGAGTTACCCCATATGGGATGATCGTGTCCTCTGACACCACCACTAGTGGTACAGCACTCTGCACAGTTTTTCAGTGGACACACCCAGCCCACCACTGGCCACAACAGCCAGCACAGATACTCACAGTGGTGCGTGGAAGCATGCACCACACCAGATGCCACACAGGGTCTGGACAGACACTCATCCACCCATTCCCAAGGGCACAACAACACAGGGATGCAGTGGTGGGGCAACCAAGCCCCATTGTGGGCCCATGTAAGTGTGTGCACACCTGACCCACAGTCCACCATGGCACTCAGTGCCAAC
The DNA here is from genome assembly GCA_016271365.2 of Neoceratodus forsteri. Lineage (NCBI taxonomy): Eukaryota > Metazoa > Chordata > Ceratodontiformes > Ceratodontidae > Neoceratodus > Neoceratodus forsteri. The sequence continues at coordinate 454,216,413 of CM057453.1, read as the reverse complement.
CCACCCTCTTGCAGGCACCATGGACCCATCCACCACCAGTAGTCTCCGGGCACATGCCACAGACGGTGGGGCACATCCCCTGCAACACACAGGCCACAGCATGGAGGTGGAACAATGACCATGTTGCCCACAGTGCCACCTGGAGCCAGGCATGCACCATACCAGTGACATGGGCAACCCAGCAAAGCAATGGTACACAATGTACGCCCTGCAGGGAATGCCACCACTGACATTCCAGCGGACCATGCAGGTCACAGACAGGCATGTGTGTGGGCTCACAGGCCATGGACGGGCCGACGCGTGCACCATGGACACAGAGCACACGCCATGGACCACTGCACACAGTCATCCAGTGCACAGGGAACAACACACACAACACAGACACTGACTGATATCTACCCCTACACCATAGACACCTCCAAACGGACACACACACATACCCATGACTGCACCACCCCTGATGCCATGCACACCACTGCAGCTGAGCACCTATAGCCTGCTGCAAATCAGAGACCACCACGGTATTCATGTAAAAGTCAAATGTATTATAAAATAGAAAACTCAACTATGTACATGAATAATAACTATTTACAGGTTTGTGGTGAGGATCTCAAAAAAGGTGGGGGTGGGCAGGGGGAAAGGGTGGACAAATAGAATGGGATAGGAGGGGTGTGAGGGTGGGTCCACGGGGGGTAGGGGAAGTCAGGGACCAAGGGACTACAGAAGGCTCCGCCGTTCCTGGCTATGGCTCCCTCTGGCTCTGTGTCTTCGCAGAACCCCCGACTCGTCTATCCTCTGCAGAATTGCTACCATCTCATGGACCAGAATCACGAGCTCCCGCATGGTGTCCCTGATCTCCCTCAGATGTCTCGCACCTAGGACAAGGGAGCACAGTCAACATGTGTGAATGCACAACCTCATACAGCCCACCCACTGTGCATGGTATGCAGCCATGGGACATACCACTGTGATGGTGTGTGACCGGCTGCAGTGATCACGTCCACAGGACCTGCCCACCCAGGTGCATACAGCCATGCAGAACGCTGTACACACCCACCGGCCAAGTCACGCACAACACCACCGTGGCCATCTAGTGACATGGCTATGTGGTGCAAAGGCAGTGTCACAGCCATGCACCTGGTGCACGCATGGACCACCAGTGACGCACACCCAGACATGCATTGCCACTGGACATTGTTGACGGTAATAAGTGGCGTGCATGGCAGTGATGTCAATGAATGGTGGTCATGCCCTGCTGCCCACCTTGTCATCACACAGCATGCAATATTAATCATGGATGTCTGGCACTCACTCCACATCGGGCTGCAGTCAGGTGGCCGCTGGCTGGTCCCTCGGCTCTGGCTGCGGCTTCCACTCCCCTCCGCTTCTGCACACACACCGCAGTTCTTCTGACCTGTGGGGACAAAAAGGAGAGAAGAACATCAGCACATTCCAGAAGCAAAGTCCCCCTGCCCTGCTGAGTGTGCCCTCCCCACCCAGCCAAACCCACCCACCCCACAACCTGTGAACACCGCCACGGGTTAACCCCCATAATGGGTCCCTCCCTATGTGCTGGACACATACAACACTGTGACTATATGGACGATAAAAAGGTGTTGACGGAACCCCTACCTGGACATGGGACCGTGACCCTCCTGGCACATGACCTCAGTTGGGCCAGTAGCTCCAGCTCCCTCCTCTGCAGGTCACCATATCAGTGCCTGCACTGCTCAGCACTACGGCCCCTGCCTGTTGCCTCCTCAAGGGCTGTGGCCAGCTCCCACCACACCTGGGTCCTTGCCCTATCCAGGGGGTCCTCCTCAAAGAGAGGCCCATGGTGTGGCTCGACTATGGCCAGCAGATTTGCAAGCTCAATGGCTGTCCAGGGAGAAGCTCTTCTCTGCGCCATTGCAATAGCTATAGTAGGCAATATGGCACTCTGCAGCATGGTAACTTTACGTGCAGATGCTGGTACAGTACAGCACCGCTATTCCCTATTGGGCGCTGTTACTGAACAGTGTGTGATAGAGGTGCACCTATGCCTGGATGGCTACGCCAAGGGGAAAAGGTCGGGTATTGCGGGTCAAGGGTCTTGACGCAAGGCCACACACATCGCCATCGGATGACAATGCATGTAGCGCAATTGGCTGCCTGTGTACCAGAGCCACAGCGGACTATCGTATAGTTAGGCCATTGCGCCTATGAAGGCCCATTGCCACAGTGCCACTTATTGACCTTCGCTATAGCACCACTGGCACAATGGTGGCTGTGCCCTGCATTGCCTACCGTGCACAGCATGTCATCAGCATGGCAGACGCCTGCATCAGCAACCTGGGCATGCACAGTGAGGTGTACTATGCATGCCACAGAACTGCGCCATTGGCTCAGCACGTTCAACACAACTGCTCAAAGCGCAACAGCACCATATTCAGCTGTCATATGCAAATCATCTGATCAGCCATTCAATGGAGCAGCTCTGCAATATGCATCTAATTAAAGTTGCTCCTTGTCTCATTTGCATGGATTGTGCTATAAAGGTGCGACAATGTGCTGCAGTGGCCATAGTCAGTTACTGCAGTTTATTGGTGAGTTGCATGCTGTTTGGGAGTGTGGACTGTGGATTCAGGGACATGCATGGGACTGCACAGTCACAGGTAGCAACTGCCATTCTTACAGGCTACATAATGACCAAGCACGTTCTTGGAGTGGAGGACAACAGTGGTGGGAGGAGTAGGAAGCCGAATTTTACTAAGGAGAAAACTGAGGCCCTTTTTGAGGCCTACCTGGATCAGGAGTCACTGCTCGTGCGGACAGCGGGCACCCCTCGTGCCCGCGGTTGCTGCATGGAGGAGGTGGCAGGCGATGCCGCTGAACCTGCATGGCTGCCACCAGCGCCTCCATGCAGGAGTGTAAAAGAAGATGGGCATGGACAGGAGGAGGGTTGAGGAGAAGGTGGCTGCCATCAGGGCGGCACATGCTGCAACAGGTGGGGGACAGCCAGAGGTGGTACAGCTCACCCCAGCAGAGGACAGGCTTGCTGCAAGCATGCACTGAAGTGCCATAGAGGGAGTTCTGGGCAGTGGCTTCCAGACGGGTGGTGGCCCATCACTGCATGGTAAGTCATGGTCTGTCTGGGAGGCAGGGTAGGTCACACGCAGTAATGCGATTTGGCTTTCCCTTACAGATCCTGAGCATCTGCATGGGTCAGCAGTGGTGGGCCTGTCCACTGTGGACAGTTGGATGGAGTCAGAGGTGGGACCATCCACCTCAACAGGTATGTGTGGATCTGTACCAACAGTGGGTTGCCTGGCTGTCCACACTGATGTCATTGAGACAGGTGGAGGAAGTCTGTTTGTAATCCCAGCATGCTGGCATCCATGGATGCCAGCATGCTGTGGCTGTGGCTGGGCAGAGTCTGGCACCAGTGATGATGACACGACCATCATGAGCAGTGATATGGTGTGCTGCCAGGCTGACACACAGCAGGCCATCGTGCCCATGGCTGTGGGTGGTGCTGCTGTGGGGGCCTGCATGATCAGCACAGTCCCAGTCTTTGCCTGTCAGCACCAGTGGGGCAGCACTGGTGTCTGTTCAGGACAGTGGGACTGTTGCGGCCACTGCGGTGGCATCATTGAGCCCTGGGGTGTGGCAGCCGGAGAGGCAGCATCAGCAGTCACCCACTGGGCTTGGGGGTACAGGGTTCAGTGGTGGCATCTGTGCACCACCTGTGGACATGCCCAAACCTGGTCCTGGTGCCCAGCACCCACCCTCAAGGGGTGCTGAACATCAGGCCCTTGCACACCCTGAGGGACAGGATGCCGAGGAGGCTGATGACCTCTTGAACGAGCACACCTGCCTACTGCAAGCATCGGTCCAGCAGCAGATGTGGCTTGTGATGTCCATGGAAGCACTGTGTGTGGCTATGAAGTGGGCAGAGGAGCATCACAGCAGGGACACCGAATGGATCCTGGCACGGATGGACCATTTGCGGGAGGATGTGACCGCTGCAATTGACAAGCATGCACAGGCGTTCATTGCTGTCATGGCCACAATGGGCACACAGTCAGGTGCCCATGAATCACGGACACCACGCAGTGCACTATCCATCCCCTGTTCCCAGTGTCGTGCAACTCCCACCCTGTCTATGCCGGGTTCAGCTGTGGGCATCCCGAGCACTCCTGGTGCAGACATGTTCGGTGTGCTGCAGACCCCTGCATGGGCACAGTCATGTTCATGCAGTGGAACCCTTGGGGGACCATTGTGCCACCCCATGAGGCCAGTGGTCAGCCTGCCAGTGCTGGCGGGTCTCGGCAGGGCCACCCATGCATCTGTGGCGGCCGTGGCACTGTGTCACGGGACTGACCTGTCTCCCAGTGCAGCTACTGACTAGTGCTGCCCTGTGTGCATTGTGTGTTTCAGTGGGCAGTGCATGGGTTGGTACCCGGCCCTGCACGTACACACAGTCCACCTACACACCCTCCTGGCTGCTGTCCACAGTTACATGTGCATAATGATGCCTGCATTGTGCTGTATACCAAAGTTCAATGGTGCTCAGCATCTGACACACACACATGGACAGGCAGTGGCCATGGTGGCCTGTGGACATGTGTGTTGCTAGGGTGTGCGTTCTGGGCCGGTGTGCCTTCTGCCCTCTGTGCACATTTGTTGTGTTGTGTGTGTGTGACCTTCAGTGTGGCATGTTAATCCTCACCCATCCCTGGCTGTGTGTGTGTGTGCCTCTATGCCCTGCCACTTCCCTCAATGGCATACACCCCCAGTATGGGTTCCTGCATGTTTGTGGGTTGTGCCTTGGCCACTGGTGGTTGCGCATGGCCCCATGACTTACCTGGGTTGGCTGAAGTGCTCCTCCGTGATGGTGTCCCGGTGCAGCTGTGCCAGTTGGAGCAGTCGGGGGTCCCATCGGCCAAGGGGGGGCTGCCCATCACCATCATCACCGGCATCCACATTGTCCCCATCACTGACCCCCTCTTCGACCTGTATGGCTATCCCACATTCGTTGGCCATGTTGTGCAGGATGCAGCAGGCCAGGAATATCCCACAGGCCTTTGAGGCACTGTACTGTAGGACACTGCAAGAGGTGTCCAGGCAATGAAAACGTGCCTTCAGCATCCAGAACACCCGCTCGATGACATTATGTGTGGTGGCGTGAGCCTCATTGTAGCATTGCTGCGATGGGGTCGTGGGCTGCCGGTACAGTGTGAGCAGCCAGGGACGGAGTGGGTATCCACTGTCACCTGTGCATAGAGAGTGGAGGTTAGTTTGGTGATCAGCATCACCCTGCGCCAAGACATGTAGGTCACTACCCATGGTACCTCTGGCCATGCCCCCCCAGGCCCTATATTTGTCCATTTGGTTTGCATACTCACCCACTAGGTGTCCAGTGGGGATGTCCCCACTCTCAAAACTGTGGCACAGTGCCGACTGATGCCAGATGTAAGAATCGTGTGCTCCCCCAGGGTGCATGGCACAGACATTGATGATGTGCCCCCGCATCGCACACACCACCTGGCAGTTGATGCTGGCATAGCCCTTGCGATGAGTGTATGTGGCCTCGGGGCCAGGTGGTGTCCAGATAGCTACATGGGTGCAGTCTATTGCCCCTAGCATGCCAGGCAGACGTGCTACCCTGTGGAACTCCTGTATGTTTGCTGTGCACTCCGCCACTGTGCTGGGGAAATGGATGCACTCCTCAGCATGTGGCAGCAGCGCACTGAGGAATTGGGTGAGGTGGCATGACGTGGCTGATTGGGTTATCCCTGTGGTGTCCCCAGTTGGTCTCTGGAAGGTACCCATGGTGAGAAAGCACATGCAGGCTGTTACCTTGGTCTCCACTGACAGGGCATGGCTCCATCGTGTGGGTGCCTGCATCACATCACTGCACAGCTCACAGAGCCACCTCAGTATTTCCCTGTTCAGGAGGCACCGGCCCACAATCTCAGCATCTGTGTACAGCTCAAAGCTGGTGCGGGCTCGGTACTGCCTGCTGGGGGCATACCACCGATGGGCCCATCCACGGCCATGCCCCCCTTCTGTCCACCTTCTCACCCCCCCTCATTATGGCCTCCATGTGGAAGGTGGCACTGGCCATGTCCCTGGCTTGCGTTTACCCCCCGGCAGCTGTTACTTTATTCCCCCCGCTGTCCTGACTGCTACCTCCCCTGCACCGGGTACACCTGCCTGTGCTGGCCTCTGTGCTGTGTGGCTCCCCACACCTTCCCTGTGCCTAGCTGTTGACTGTGGCCTTTCCCTGGCCTGCCCTGTTCCTGCCATTTGCCCTCTCTGTGTGCCTCTGCTTCATGTGGCTTCCCTGTAGCGTTCTTGCTCCTCTTCCTTGCTCCTTTTTATTTTGGCTCATTTCCACTATGGCGCAACTTCTGCTTGCTCCACTGTTGCACATTGCACAAGTCTTTGAATATCACACTGAGCCATTTATGCATGGTTCCTCCCCCTTCGGTTGCGCATGCCTTCATTATCATTGAGCTGTTGCTCAGCATGATTTCGGGGGCACAACTGCCTCCTGCTGAATATCGCAGAATGGCACAATTTTGGACTTGCGCAGGTGCAACCCTATTGCGCATTGCTCAACTCTTTTGAATATCTGGGCCCAGGTGTTTAGGATTTTAAAACTGCTCTAGATAGCTTCTGGCAGAGAACAGCAAAAGGAAGTGGTTGCTGATAGAACTATACTTCTCTACTTTAGTCTCTACTGGGACTATAGAACAAGAACTCTATTACTAGGACCTTCAATTTAGGCTAAAAATAAAACAACAAAAATGTTAGTCTGTTTCACTGAGTTGGCTGAAGTGAATTGTTATCTGAGCAGTTATCATGTGTTCTGCCTTAGTTTTCTGAAGCGAATTGTTTTGTGTGCAGTTATTTAGGTGTAGCAGGAGCTGTAAATTGGGGGGGTGGCTTAACCAGAAGGAACTCAAGTGTTTACGATAAAAAAGCTGCCAAAATAACTTCTGGCAGAGAACAGCAAGAGGAAGGAGGTGCTGCTAGAACTATACTTTTCTACTTTAGTATCTACTGGGACTAAAGAACTAGAACTCTACAACTGGGACCTTCAATTTAAGGTAAAAACAAATAAAAAAGTTAGTGTGTTTCTCTGAACTGGCTGAAGTGATTTTGTTATCTCTGCAGTTATCAAGGTAATTGTCTGAGTTGGCTGAAGTGAATTGTTATTTGTGCAGTTATCTAGGTGTAGAAGAGCTGTAAATTAGGGGGAGTGGCTAACCAGGAGGAAGCCAGGTGTTTGGGATTTAAAAATGGCCCCAGATAGCTTCTGGCAGAGAACAGGCAGAGAACAGCAAGAGGAAGGAAGTACTGCTAGAACTATGATTCTCTACTTTGGTCTATACTGGGACTGAAGAACTAAAACTCTACAACTGGGCCTTAATTTTAGGTTAAAAACAAACAAAAAAAAGTTAGTGTTGCAGCCTGGTGGAGCTGAGGGCTGAGGGGCTGGGCACCACACCTCACCCTATGCTGGCTACCCAAGTTCGGGAATGGTCCCAGGTCACCAGGGGTCAGCAGAGGTGGAGAGGGATTGAGCAGCCATGGACTGTTCTCCCTCTTCAGGGAGGGTGGTCACCAGTTGTCAGTGTACTAGGGACCTCTAGCAGAGGCTGGGGGTGGTGCACTGGCACTGCTCACAAGGGGGTCAACTTGGGGCATGGTGCTGGTAGGGAGTGTTTGTGGACGTGTGTATGCTCCCTCCATTGGCATCATTGCACATCCCATTTCACATCAATCCAGAACAGGGAAAATGCCATCCTTTATGGAGGCTTGATGGTCATTCAGCAGGGACAACCAGCTCTAAGCACTCACTACGGTTACTGGATCCTGTGTCGGTGGAGATAAAGGGGGTCTCTCTGCTACCCTGTCACATGGGGCAAGACACTGGGGTATGCAGTGAAGCACAAATAGGAGCCAGGACGATCTGGATGGCAGCTGGATTAGGTGGATGCCTGGATGTGGATGTCAGACCAGGGGCTAATTTGAGAAAAATGACTAACAAAAATAAAAGAATTTAGTGTGTTTGTCTGAGATGGCTGAAGTGAATTATTATCTGCGCAGTTATCTAGGTGTTTGAGTTGACTGACATGAATTGCTATCTCTGCAGTTATCTGGGTGTAGAAGGAAATGTAAATTAGGGGGACTGGCTTAACCAGAAGGAAGCCAGGTGTTTAGGATTTAAAAACTGACCTAGATAACTTCTGGCAGAGAACAGAAAGCGACCAGCAAGAGGAAGGAGCTGCTGCTACAACTAAACTTCTCTACATTAGTCTCTACTCTGACTAAAGAACTAGAACTCTATTAACGGGACCTTCAGTATAAGGTAAAAACAAACAAAGAAAAAAAGGTTAGTTTGTTTGTCAGGGTTGGCTGAGGTGAATTGTTATCTGAGTAGTTATTTGGGTGTAGAAGCAGCCGTAAATTTCAGGGGTGGCTTAATCACAAGGAAGCAAGGTGTTTAAGATTTAAAAACTGCCCTAGATAGCTTCTGGCAGAGAACAGATAGAGAAGAGCAAGAGGAAAGATGTGCTGCTAGTATTTTACTTCTCTACTTTAGTCTCTACTGGGGCTAAAGAACTAGAATTCTACCACTGAGTCCTTCAATTTAGGGTAAAAACAAACAAACAAAAACATTAGAGTGTTTACCTGAGTTGGCTGAAGTGAATTGTTATCTGAGTTATCATCTAAGTGTTTGTCTGCATTGGCAGAAGTGACTTTTTATCTGTTTAGTTATCTAGGTGTAGATGGAGCTGTACATTAGGGAGAGTGACTTAACCATTAGGAAGCCAGGTGTTAAGGATTTAAAATCTGCCCTTGATAGCTTCTGGCAGAGTACGGATGGAGAACAGCAAGAGGAAGGAGGTGCTGCTAGAACTATACTTCTCTACTTTAGTCTCTACTGGGATGAAATAACTAGAACTCTACTACTGGGACCTTCAAATTAACATAAAAACAAACAAACAAAAAAGTCAGTGTGTTTGTCTGAGTTGGCTGAAGTGAATTGTTATCTGTGCAGTTATCTAGGTGTGGAAGCAGCTGTAAATTAGAGGGAGTGGCTTAACCAGAAGGAAGCGAGGTATTTAGGATTTAAAAACTGTCCTTGAGAGCTTCGGGCAGAGAACAGACAGAGAACAGCAAGAGGAAGGAGGTGCTGCTAGAACAATACTTCTCTACTTTAGTGTCTACTGGGACGAAATAACTACAACTCTACTATTGGTCCTTCAAATTAGGATAAAAACATACAAAACATAAAAGTCAGTGTGTTTGTTTGAGTTGCCTGAAGTGAATTGTTATCAGTGCAGTTTTCTAGGTGTTTGTCTGAGATGGCTGAAGTGAATTGTTATCTGTGCAGCTATCTAAGTTTGGAAGGAGCTGTAAATTATGGGGAGTGGCTTAACCAGAAGAAAACCAGGTGTTTAGCATTTAAAAACTGCCCTAGATAGCTTCTGGTAGAGAACAGGAAGAAAACAGCAAGAGGAAGGCGGTGCTCCTAGAACTACACTTCTCTACTTTAGACTCTATTAGGACTAAAGAACTAGACCTCTATGACTGGGACCTTCAATTTAGTATAAAAACAAACCAAAAATGTTAGTGTGTTTTTCTGAGTTGGCTGAAGTGAATTGTTATATGTGCAGTTATCTAGGTGTGGAAGCAGCTGTAAATTAGGGGGAGTGGCTTAACCAGAAGGAGCCAGGTGTTGAGTATTTAAAAGGCCGTAGATAGCTTCTGGTTGAGAAAATACAGAAAACAGAGGAGGAAGGAGGTGCTGAGAACAATAGTTCTCCACTTTAGTCTCTACTCAGACTAAAGAACTATAACTCTACTACTGGCACCTTCAATATAGAGTAAAAGCAAACAAACAAAAATGTTAGTGAGTTTGTCTGAATTGGCTGAACTGAATTTTTATGTGGGCAGCTATCTAGATTTTTTGTCAGGGTTGGTTGCAGTGAATTGTTATATGTGCAGTTATCTGGGTGTAGAAGGAGCTGTAAAAATTAGGTAGAGTAGCTGATCCAGAAGGAAGCCAGTTGTTTGAGATTTAAAAACTGCCCTAGATAGCTTCTGGCAGAGAACAAGCTGAGAACAGCAAGAGGAAGGAGGTGCTGCTAGAATTGTACTTCTCTACTTCAGTCTCTGCTTGGACCAAATAACTACAGCTCTACTACTGGCACATTCAATATAGGGTAAAAATAAAACAAACAAAAAATGTTAGTGAGTTTGTCTGAATTGGCTGAACTGAATTGTTATGTAGGCAGTTATCTAGGTGTTTGTCTGAGTTGGCTGCATTGAATTGTTATATGTGCTGTTATCTGGGTAGAAGGAGCTGTAAAATAGGAGGAGTAGCTGATCCAGAAGGAAGCCAGTTGTTTTGGATTTAAAACTGCCATAGATAGCTTCTGGCAGAGAACAAGCAGAGAACAGCAAGTGGAAGGAGGTGCTGCTAGAATTATACTTCTACTGTAGTCTCTACTGGGGCTAAAGAACTAAAACTCTACTACTGAGACCTTCTATTTATGGTAAAACAAACAAACAGAAAAAGTTACTGTGTTGTCTGAGTTGACTGAAGTGAATTGTTATCTGTGCTGTTATCTAGGCATAGAAGAGCTGTAATTTAGGTGGAGTGGTTAACCAGAAGAATGCCAGGTTTTAGGACTTAAAACTGCCCTAGATAACTTTCTTGCAAAGAACAGACAGAGAGCAGCAAGAAGAAATAGATGCTGGTACAGCTAAACTTCTCTTTATTAGTCTCTACTTGGACTAAAGAACTGGAACCCTACTACTTGGACCTTCAATATAAGGTAAAACAAACAAATGAAAAGGTTAGTGTGTTTGTCTGAGCTGGCTAAGTGAACTGTTATCTGAGCAGTAATCTGGGTGTAGAAGAAGTCAGAATTTCAGAGGTTGCTTAATCAGAAGGAAGCAAGTTGTTTAGGATTTAAAAAGTGCCTTAGATAGCTTCTGGCAGAGTACAGACAGAGAACAGCAAGAGGGAAGGAGGTGCTAGAACTATATTTCTCACCTTAATCTCTACTGGGATGAAAAACTAGAACTCTACTACTGGGACCTTCAAATTAGGATTAAAACAAAGAAAACAAAACAGTCAGTGTATTTGTTTTGGCTGGTTGAAGTGAATTGTTATCTGTGCAGTTATCTAGGTGTGGAAGGAGCTTTAAATTAGGGGGGTAGCTTAATCAGAAGGAAGCCAGGTATTTAGGATATAAAAACTGCCATAGATTGCTTCTGGCAGAGAACAGGAAGAAAACAGCAAAAGGAAGGAGGTGCTCCTAGAACTATATTTCTCACCTTAGTCTCTACTGTAACAAAAAAACTAGTACCTTACTACTGGGACCTTCAATTTAGCAATAAAACAAACCAAAAAGTTAGTGTGTTTTTCTTAGTTGGCTTGAAGAGATTTGTTATCTGTGCAGTTATCTAGGTGTGGAAGAAGCTGTAACCTAGGAGGAGTGGCTAAACCAGAAGGAAGCCAGGTGAGTAGGATTTAAAACTGCCCTAAATAGCTTCTGCAGAGAACAGGCCCAGAACAGCAAGAGGAAGGAGTTACTGATAGAACTATACATCTCTACCTTAGTCTCTACTGCCATAAAAGAACTAGATCTCTATTACTGGGACCTTCAGTTTAAGATAAAAACAAACAAACAAAAAAAAGGTTAGTGTATTTCTCTGAACTGGGTGAAGTGAATTGTTATCTGTGCAGTTGTCTAGCTGACTGTCTAAGCTGACTGAAGTGAATTGTTATCTGTGCAGATATCTAGGTGTAGAAGGAGCTGTAATTAAGGGATTGGCTTAACCAGAAGGAAGCCAAGTGTTTAGGATTTCAAAACTGCTCAGATAACTTCTGGCAGAGACCAGACAGGGAACAGCAAGAGGAAGGAGGTATTACTAGAACTATTCTCAACTTTAGCCCTACTGGGTCTAAAGAACTAGATTTCTACTATGAGGACATTCAATATAGGGTCAAAACAAACAAATGAAAATAAGGTTAGTGTGTTTGTCGGAGTTGGCTGAAGTGAATTGTTATCAGTGCGGTTATCAATCAATCAGTCAACCTTTATTTATAAAAAGCACCTTTCTAAAACCAAGGCGCCTGTACATAAATAATAAAACAAATCAATAAATAAATAATTAAAACCATGTATCAATTTAAAAGTCATGACAGTGACATTAAAAATCATTATAAGCTCAGCTGAAAGAAATGTTTTAATGCTACTTTAAAGCTTTGGATGGTCAGGGCAATCTTGCGCTTGCTGAGGTAGAGAATTCTACAGGTTGGGGCCATAAAACTAAATGACCTGGCCCAGATGTCTTAAACGAACCCTGAGAATCTCTAACAATCCTCATCAGTAGATCGGAGAGGGCGGAGGGACAGTAGGGATGAAGGAGATCTTTCAGATAACCAGGTCCCTGATCATGTAGGGCCTTATAGGTCAGCAAACTGACCTTGAAGGTGATCTGCCAGCATATTTGCAGCCAGTGCAGTCCGTGGAGCACAGGTGTTATATATGACCGGTCAATGAACCAGTCAAAAGCCTGGCTGCCTCATTCTGTACTAGCTGGAGCGACAAATATCAACCCGGCAACCCCAGGTAAAGGGCATTGCAGTAGTCAAGGCGGAGGTAACAAAGACGGGACCAGAGTTGGAAGATCATCGAAGGAACCAGGTGCTTCACCTGGGCGATATTCCTCAGATGGTAAAAAGAGGCTTTGACAACTGCCGACACCTGAGATTTCAGTGTCAGTCATCAAACACAATACCCAGGTTCTGCACCTGGTCTGAGGTAGTTAGCTAAACACCCCCAAGCCATAAACCTGAAGGTAATCCAGCCAACAAACCTGACTCTCAGTGACCAGGGTCCACAACCAACACCTCAGTTTTTTCTGGGTTCAACCTCAGCCAACTCACATTCATCCAGTCCTGGATTTCAGTGAGACAGTTGTTAGAGACTGAAACAGCAGCATCTTGGCCGGGGACAAAGGACATGTACAGCTGAGTATCATTTGCATAGCAGAGAAAACTCAAGCTGTACTGCCTAATAATCGCTCCCAAGGCAACATATACACTGTGAACAACATGGGTGCCAAAATGGAGCTCTGCGGCACCCCACAGGATGGGGCAGTGATGCTGAGAAAAATCCCGGACCACTGTCTGAGTCCTATCCTTGAAAAGATCAAAACCAATTGAGGACTGTACCAGACAGCCCGCAAATAAACTGCAAGCACTCCAATAGCACACCATGGTCCACAGTGTCAATGCTGCGGAGAGATCAAGGACCAAGATGGAAAGGGTCCTTCGATCTCTCGCTATTAGGAGGTCATTTAGTACCCGGACAAGAGCTGTCTCGTACTATGTCTCTTCCAAATCTGGACTGAGAGTCATAGACATTGTGGCTGGTCAAATTATCATCCAGCTGTGACGTGACCACCTTCTCAATAACATTGCCCACAAAGGGCAGGTTAGAGACAGGCCTGTAGTTAGCCAGACAATCCGGGTCCAAGGAGGGCTTCTAAGAAGGGGTGAACCACAGCCTCCTTCAGAGGATCAGGAAAGATCCTCTCTCCAGAGACCTCCAGACTACCTTGGCAAGGACCAGTCTGATTTTATCCACACAGCCCACTAGGAGATGTGGCGGCCGGATCAAACTACAGTTGGTCAGATGCAATGATTGGATGATCATCACAATGTCACTGACTGTGGGAAGGCTGAAGTCAAACCACACAAACTGGTGTCTGACATCTCCTGCCGACTGCCACAATTCCCATTAGGGAGGGACAAGCGGATACTAGACCTGATTGTGGCAACCTTACATGCAAATAATTGAACAAACTCAATCTAGGTGTAGAAGGAGCCATAAATTGGGGGTGGCTTAACCACATGGAAGCCTGTTGTTTAGGATTTAAAGCTGCCCTAGATAACTTCTGGCAGAGAGACAGAGAACAGCAAGAGGAAGGAGCTGCTGCTAGAACTATACTTCTCCACTTTATTCTCTACTGGGATGAAAGAATTAGAACTCTACTACTGGGACCTTCAGTATAGAGTAAAGACAAACAAATAAAAAAGGTTAGTGGGTTTGTCTGAATTGGCTGAAGTGATTTGTTATCTGAGGAGTTATCTAGATGTTTGTCTGAGTTGGCTGAAGTGAATTGTTATATGTGCAGTTATCTGGGTGTTGAATGAGTTGTAAATTAGGAATAGTAGCTGATCCAGAAGGAAGCCAGTTGTTTTGGATTTAAAAAACTGCCCCTAGATAGCTTCTGGCAGAGAACATGCAGAGAACAGCAAGTGGAAGGAGGTGCTGCTAGAATTATAATTCTCTACTTTAGTCTGTGCTGGGACTAAATAACTAGAGCTCTACTACTAGGACCTTTAATTTAGTGTAAAAACAAACAAACAAAATGTTAGTGTGTTTGAGTTGGCTGAAGTGATTTGTGATCTGAGCAGTTATATTGATGTTTGTCTGAGATGGGTAAAGTGAATTGAATATATTATGGAGGCAGTATAGCGTAGTGGTTTAAGGCTCTAAGCTGTAAACCTGAGACCTGGGTTTGAATCCCACAGCCCCCACTTACATACTGTGTGGACCCTCAAGTCACTTAACTTCCTAGTGCTCCCAGGTCGCACCTGGAAACAAGCTTCTGCTTAGTGTGCCTTTCCTGGTTAAACAATTTCCTTTCCCTTTCCCCTATATATGCAGTTATCTAGGTGTAGAAGGAGCTGTAATTTAAGGGACTGGCTTAACTCTGAAGGAAGCCAGGTGTTTAGGATTTAAAACTGCCCTAGATAGCTTCTGGCAGAGAACAATAAGAGAACAGTAAGAGGAAGAAGCTGCTGCTAGAACTATGCTTCACTACTTTAGTCTCTACTATGACTAATGAACTAGTAATCTACTACTAGGACTATCACTTTAGTGTAAAAAAGTTAGTGTGTTTGTCCCAGTTTGCAAAATAAATGTTTATCTGAGCAGTAATCTTGGTGTTTTTCTGAGTTGGCTGAAGTGAACTATCTATGCAGTTATCTAGGTGTAGAAGAAGCTGTATATTTGGGAGTGGCTTAACCAGAAGGAAGAAAGGTGTTTAGGATTTGAAAACTGCCCTAGATAGCTTCTCACAGAAAACAGGCAGACAACAGCAAGAGAAAGAAGGTGCTAGATTTACACTTCTCTATTGTAGTCTCTACGGGACAAAGAACTAAGACTCTACTACTGGGACCTTCAATTTGTGGTAAAACAAAGAAACAAAAGTCATTGGGCTGGATATTCAAACGCGCTGTTCTGTGGCGAAGCCCTGCGCTGCTCAAAAGTTGTGCAGGGTGGCCAGGGTGATATTCAACGGAGCTGGGCTATTGAGCAATCCTTGAATATCACTCCCCCGCCACAGCCACTGTGCATGGCGCAGTGGAACTTGCACCACCGCAAGTGGTCAGAGTGGAGCATTCAGATGTGGTGGTGCAAGTTCCATTGTGCCATGCGCAAATTTCCGATATTCAAAAGGTGACATGCAAATGGGGCCATAATTTATGAAAGGCACACGGGGCCATTTGCATCTAATTACGGCCCCATTTGCATGTGATTAGCATGCAGATGCACTGATCCCCGACGACTTGCTCCTGGCACCCTGCCAGGCAGCAGCCATCGGGGACCGACGCCCCCTGCAGCCCGATTATGGGCATGATGAAATCCTCTCAACTGGCCCGATCGCGGGCATATGCAGTAAAACAAACAAACAGAAAAGTTATTGTGTTTGTCTGAGTTGGCTGAAGTAAATTGTTATCTGAGCAGTTATTTAGGTGTTTGCCTGAGTTGGCTAAAGTGAATTATTATCTCTGCCGTTATCTAGGTATAGAAGAGCTGTAAATTAGGGGAGTGGCTAACCAGAAGGAAGCCTGGAGTTTAGAATTTAAAACTGCTGTAGGATAACTTCTGGCAGAGAACAGATTCTCTACACTAGTCTTTACTGGGACTAAAGAACTAGAACTCTATTAATGGTACCTTCAATATAGGGTAAAACAAACCAAAAAGTGTGTTTTTCTTAGTTGGCTGAAGAGAATTGTTATCTGTGCAGTTATCTAGGCGTGGAAGAAGCTGTAAACTAGGAGCAGTGGCTTAACCAGAAGGAAGCCAGGTGTTTAGGAATTAAAAACCGCCCTAAATAGCTTCTGGCACAGACCAGGCAGAGAACAGCAGGTGGAAGGAGTTACTGATAGAACTATTCTTCTCTACCTTAGTCTCTACTGCCACAAAATAACTAGAACTCTATTAAAGGGACCTTCAATTTAAGGTAAAAACAAACAAACAAAAAAAAAGGTGAGTGTGTTTCTCTGAACTGGGTGAAGTGAATTGTTATCTGTGCAGTTATCTAGCTGATTGTCTGAGTTGGCTGAAGTGAATTGTTTTCTGTGCAGATATTTAGGTGTAGAAGTAGCTTTAAATGAAGGGATTGGCTTAACCAAAAGGAAGCCAAGTGTTTAGGATCTCAAAACTGTCCTAGATAACTTATGGCAAAGACCAGACAGGGAACAGCAAGAGGAAGGAGGACTGCTAGAACTATACTTCTCTACTTTAGCCCCTACTGGGTCTAAAGAACTAGATCTCTACTACTAGGACATTCAATATAGGTAAAACAAACAAACAAAAACGAGGTTAGTGTGTTTGTTAGAGTTGGCTGAAGTGAATTGTTGGTGCAGTTATCTAGGTGTAGAAGGAGCCAGCATTCTGGGGTGAAGAACTACAAGGAAGCAAGTTGTTTAGGATTTAAAACTGCCCAAGAGAGCTTCTGGCAGAGACAGACAGAGAAACAGCAAGAGGAAGGAGCTGCTGCTAGAACTATACTTCTACTTTAGTCTCTACTGGGACAAAATAACTAGAACTCTACTACTGGGACCTTCAAATTAGGGTAAAAACAAACAAACAAAAAGTTAGTGTCTTTGTCTGAGTTGGCTGAAGTGAATTGTTATCTGAGCAGTTATCTAGGTGTTTGTCTGAGTTGAATGAAGTGAATTGTTATCTGTGCATTTATCTATGTGTAGAAGGAGCTGTAAATTGTGGGGAGTGGCTTAACCAGAAGGAAGGAAGAAAGCTGTTTAGGATTTGAAAACTGCCCTAGGTAGCTCAGAGAACAAGCAGAGAACAGCAAGAAGAAGGAGGTACTGCTAGAATTATACTTCTTTATTGTAGTCTCTACAAGGGCTAAAGAACTAAGACTCTACTACTGGGACCTTCAATTTGGGGTTAAAACAGACAAACAGAAAAAAGTTACTGTGTTAGTCTGAGTTAGCTGAAGTGAACTGTTATCAGAGAAGTTATCTACGTGTTTGTCTGAGTTGGCAAAAGTGAATTATTAGCTGTGCCGTTATCTCGGTATAGAAGAGCTGTAAATTAGGGGAGCTAACCGAAGGAAGCCTGGTGTTCAGGATTTAAAACTGCTGTAGATAGCTTCTGGCAGAGAACAGTAAGAAAACAGCAAGAGGAAGGAGGTGCTCCTAGAACTATATTTCTCTACCTTAGTCTTTACTGCGACAATTTTAGTGTGTTTGTCTGAGTTGGCTGAAGTGATTTGTTATCTGCGCAGTTATATAGGTGTTTGTCTGAGTTGACTGAAGTGAATTGACATCTTTGCTATTATCTAGGTGTAGAAGGAGCTGTAAATTGGGGGAAGTGGCTTAACCAGAAGGCATCCAGGTGTTTAGGATTTAAAAACTGCCCTAGATAGCTTCTGGCAGAGAACAGCAAGAAGAAGGACCTGCTGCTAGAACTATGCTTCACTACTTTAGTCTCTACTATGACTAATGAACTAGAAATCTACTACTAGTATTATCAATTTAGTGTAAAAAAAAGTTAGTGTGTTTATCTCAGTTTGCTGAAGTAAATGTTTATCTGAGCAGTAGTCATGGTGTTTGTCTGAGTTGGCTGAAGTGAATTGTTACCTATGCAGTTATCTAGGTGTAGAAGAAGCTGTAAATTGTCTTAACCAGAAGGAAGAATGCTGTTTAGGATTTGAAAACTGCCCTAGATAGCTTCTCGCAGAGAACAGGCAGTGAACAACAAGAGGAAGGAGGTGCTGCTAGATTTATACTTCCCTATTGTAGTCTCTACAGTGGCTAAAGAACTAAGACTCTACTACTGGGACCTTCAATTTGGGGTAAAAACAAAGAAACAGAAAAAAGTCATTGGGCTGGATATTCAAACTGCGCCATTCTGTGGTGCAAGCTCTTGCCCTGCTCAAAAAAGTTGCACTGGGGTGTGGCCGGGGTGATATTCAACAGTTGCGCTATTGAGCAACTCCTTTGAATATGACCCCCAATTAGCACCACTGTGCATGGCGCAGTGGAACTTGCACCACCGCAAGTGGTCAGAGTGGAGCATTCAGATGTGGTGGCGCAAGTTCCATTGTGCCATGCGCAAATTTCCGATATTCAAAAGGTGACATGCAAATGGGGCCATAATTTATGAAAGGTGCACAGGGGCCATTTGCATCTAATTACGGCCCCATTTGCATGCCATTAGCATGCAGGTACACCGACCCCTGACGACTTGCTCCTGGCGCCCTGCCAGGCAGCAGCCATCGGGGACTGACGCCCCCTGCAGCCTGATCACGGGCATGATGTAAATCCTCCCCCCGACTGGCCCGATCGAGGGCATAATGTAAAAGAACCCCCCCTGAGTAGCCCAATTGCGGGGAGAATGGAGTTCATCCCCCCAACTAGCCCGATCGCGGGCAGAATGGAGTTCAACCCCCAAAGACCAATATCTCTGTTTTTTCTTAGTTGGCTGAAGAGAATTGTTCTCTATGCAGTTATCTGGGTGTAGAAGCAGCTGTAAATTAGGATGAATAGCTGATCCAGAAGGAAGCCAGTTGTTTGAGATTTAAAAACTGCTCTTGATAGCTTCTGGCAGAGAACAAGCAGAGAACAGCAAGAGAAAGGAGGTTCTGCTAGAATTATACTTATGTGCTTTAGTCTTTGCTGGGACTAAATAACTATAACTCTACTACTGGCACATTCAATATAGGGTAAAAATAAAACAAACAAAAAATTGTTAGTGAGTTTGTCTGAATTGGCTGAGGTGAATTGTTATGTGGGCAGTTATATAGGTGTTTGTCTGAGTTGGCTGCAGTGACTTGTTATATGTGCAGTTATCTGGGTGAAGAAGGAGCTGTAAATTAGAAGAGTAGCTGATCCAGAAGGAAGCCAGTTGTTTGGGATTTAAAACTGCCATAGAGAGCTTCTGGCAGAGAACAAGCAGAGAACATCAAGATGAAGGAGGTGCTGCTAGAATTATATTTCTCTACTTTAGTCTCTGCTGGGACTAAATAACTAGATCTCTACTACTAGGACCTTTGATTTAGTGTAAAAACAAACAAACACAATTTTAGTGTGCTTGTCTGAGTTGGCTGAAGTGATTTGTTATCTGAGCAGTTATATAGGTGTTTGTCTGAGTTGGCAGAAGTGAATTGACATCTATGCAATTATCTAGGTGTAGAAGGAGCTGTAAATTAGGGGAAGTCACTTAACAAGAAGGAATCCAGGTGTTTAGGATTTAAAAACTACCCTAGACAGATTCTGACAGAGAACAAGCAGAGAACAGCAAGAGGAAGAAGCTGCTGCTATAACTATGCTTCACTACTTTAGTCTCTACTATGACTAATGAACTAGATATCTACTACTAGTACTATCAATTTAGCATAAAAAAGTGTGTTTGTCTCAGTTTGGTGAAGTAAATGTTTATCTGAGCAGTAATCATGGTGTTTGTCTGAGTTGGCTGAAGTGAATTGTTACCTATGCAGTTATCTAGGTGTAGAAGAAGCTGTAAATTGGCTTACCAGAAGGAAGAAAGCTGTTTAGGATTTGAAAACTGCCCTAGATAGCTTCACACAGAGAACAGGCAGAGAACAGCAAGAGGAAGGAAGTGCTGCTAGATTTATACTTCTGTATTGTAGTCTCTATGGGGGCTAAAGAACTAAGACTCTACTACTGGGACCTTCAATTTGGGGTAAAAACAAACAAACAGAAAAACGTTATTGTGTTTATCTGAGTTGGCTGAAGTAAACTGTTGTCTGAGCAGTTGTCTAGGTGTTTGCCTGAGTTGGCTAAAGTGAATTATTATCTCTGCCGCTATCTCAGGTATAGAAGAGCTGTAAATTAGGGGAGTGCAACCAGAAGGAAGCCTGGTGTTTAGAATTTGAAAACTGCCGTACACAACTTCTGGCAGAGAACAGACAGAGAACAGCAAGAGGAAGGAGATGCTGCTACAGCTAAACTTCTACACAAGTCTTTACTGGGACTAAAGAACTAGAACTCTACTAATGGTACCTTCAGTATAGGGTAAAACAAAAAAATGTTAGTGGCCTGAATATTCAAACTGAGCCCAAAAGTGCACAATAGCAGGAGCAAGCACAAGTCCATTGCGCCCATGCACCAAGAGGCGCGATGATTCAAAAACTGAGCCGGCGAGAAGCTTACAGCCAATCGACTGAATATCGGCACCACCTGCGCCAGCGCAACTAGGAGGGAAGCTGAGCATATCTGATGCGCCATAGTGCAACACAGAATGTTCAGCTGAGCAGTAGAGAGGCACCATAGCGCACAGGGATGCCCCAGCAGCAGGGCAGCAATGCAATAGGACAACCAGGGATGCAGGCCCACCACCCATGCCACAGATGGGCAGAGGAACACACAGCAGAACAGACATCGTCCCCACACCCCATGCACTGCACAACTGGGGAGGCTGGAATAACCACTGGCCCATGGAGACAAGCAACCATCCCACAGCTGGGCCATGATGCTGCCCATACACCCCTGGCAAGCTGTGACCAGCACACAAGGAGGGCCGATCACCCCATGCCACACCATCCCCCCAATGCGGAGCACACCCTGCACCGTGATCCCCAGATACCCTGCCCAGGAGCAGCGTCCACCACTGCAGGATACCCCATGCTTGCCACCACCCCCACTGTGACAATGCAACCCTCTGCACCACAGAACCATGCAAGGCAGCCCCACCACGAGCACCCATCACTGGGTGGCAGCACATAGCGATGCAACAATGGCATACACAGTGCCACCACGCACAGCCCCAGGTACAGCTGAGAGACTGACCATGCGTCGGCTCATGAGGTAACCCACACATGACAGGGCATGCCCTGGACCCCACCACCAGTGGTACAGCACCCTGCACAACCTCCCAAGGACACACCCTGACCCAGCACTGGCCACAACAGCCAGCGCAGACACCCACAGTGGTGCATGGAAGCATGCACCACACCGGATGCAACACAGTGCATGGACAAAACCCACCCATACCCAAGGGCACAGCAACACAGGGATGCAGTAGCGGGGCAACCAAGCCCCCAGTGTGGGCCCATGGACACTGTGTACACACAGCCAGCAGTCCTCCATGGCACAGGAGTGCCAGCCACCCTGCGCAGGCACTGTGAACCTGTACGCCACCAGCATTTGCCCGGAGCACAAGTCACAGACAGTGGTGCACATCCCCTGCAACACACACAAGCCACAGCATGGAGGTGGGACAACAACCGCAGAGGCCACAGTGTCACCCGAGGCAGACATGCACCACACCAGTGACAGGAGGCAAACCAGCATTGTGATGGGTACAGTGGCTGCCCTGCATGGACAGCCACCACTGACATGCCAGCAGACTGTGCAGGTCACAGACATGCAAGGGTGTCAGCTGCACAGGCCTTGGATGGGCTGACAGGTGCACCATGGACACAGAGCATGCACCATGGACCACTGCACACTGTCATCCAGTGCACAGGAACAACACACACACCACAGACACTGACTGATAGCTACTTCCACACCATAGTCACTTCCCCACGGACACACACACACATATCACTGCTACCACCCTGATGCCATGTACACCACTGCAACTGGAGCACCTATAGCCTGCTGCAAATCAGAGACCACCACAGTATTCATATCAAAGATTTGTAATCAAAAATATCAAAAAACTATTTACAACAATGTACAAATGTGTGGGGAGGCCACAAACAAGGTTGGGGTGGGTAAGGGCAGGGTGAACAAATGGGACAGGAAAGGAGGGTGTGAGGGTGGGTCTGGGGTAGGGAAATCAGGGCATATGAATGTTCAATGGGAGCCCCACTCCCCACTCCGGCTTCTCCGCCTCCTGTGTCTCCTCCGACCTCCACAGCTCAATACTTTGCAGGATGTCCAATGATGCCCTTGCCACATTTAGAATCTCCTGCAGTGCCTTCCGGATAGCCTGCAGCTGGTGGACACCTAGGACAAGGAGCACAGTCAATAGGTGTGAATGCACAGCCCCATACAGCCCACCCACTGTGCATGGCATACGGCTGTGGGACATGCCTCTGTGATGATGTGTGACCACCCACATTGATCACATCCACAAGACCTGCCCACCCAGGTGCATACAGCCATGCGGACTGCTGCACACACCCACTGGCCAAGTCCTGCACAGCACCACCGTGGCTGTTTAGTGACATGACTATGTGGTGCGAAGGCAGTGGCACAGCCATGTACCCAGTGCATGCATGGACCACCATTGACGCACTCCCAGACACGCAGTGCCACTGGACAGTGCTGACTGTAACAAGTTGCGTGCATGGCAGTGGTGTCAATGGATGGTGGCCATGCTCCGCTGCCCGCCCTGTTACACAGCATGCAATAGTAATCATGGAGGTATGGCACTCATCATCATCAGGCCAGTCCCTCTGGTGCTGTGGACCTTCACCCATCCTAATGGCCCTGTCTTCCTGCTGGCACCTCTGCTCCCTGGCCAGCCACCTCTCTTCTGGCCCTGTGGTGCAAACATGGAAAGTGGAACATCAGTATAATACTGTAGCAAAGTCCCCTGCCCCCATGTGGTGCAGTCCCACCCAGCCAGACCCACCCACCCACACCTTGATAACACCACCACAGCCAACACCAGTCGGTCCTCCCCATGTTCCGGACACATGCAACCATGATACCCATATGGAAGATAAAAGTGTGTGGACATTACACCTACCTGGCCATGGCACTGTGCCTCTCTTGGCATGTGTCTGCAGGCAGGCAAGCAGGTCCAGTTCCCTCCTCCTCCTCAGGTCACCATACCTGTGGCAGCACTGCTCCACTGTCCACCCCCTTCCTGTGGCCTCCTCCAAGGCGTCAGCCACCTTCTGCCACACCTGGCTCCTGGACCTGTCCAGGGGTGCCTCCTCAAACAGTGGGCCATAAAGTGGCTCAACAATGACAACCAGGTTTGCCAGTTCGATTTGGGTCCACTGGGCAGCTCTCCTCCATGCCATCTCACTTGCTCAGTAGGTTCAAAATGGAGCTCTGCAGCGCGGTTTCACCATGTGCAGATGCTGCACGGTACAGCGCTGCCATTCCCTATCGCGCTGTCACCGAACAGCACAATAGTGGTGCACCCATGCCTGATGCATTTTGCCTAGGGGGCAAAGGTTGGGCACAGTGTCAAGGGTCTCTGGCGCACGGACAGGCACAGCGCCATTGGAACCCAATGCATGTGTAGTGCGATGGGTGCCTGTGTGCTACCTCCAGTAGCTGCCTACCAGCAGCTGTGCCCCAGTGCGCCTATGATGCCCCAGCGCCACAGTGCCATATAGGTGAACAGTGCTGTAACGCCACTGGTACAATGATGGCCATGCCCTGCATTGCCTCCCGTGCACAGCACATCAGCAGTGCAGCAGGCATCTGCATCAGCAACCCGGGCATGCGCAGTGAGGTGTGTACTGCACATGTCACAGAACTGCACCCTTGGCTCAGCACGTTCAACACAATTGCACAAAGCACAACAGTGCAATATTCAGCCATCATATGCAAATCAGCTAATCAGCCATTCAATGGTATAGAACTGCAATTTGCATCCACTTAAAGTCATGCCTCGCCTCATTTGCATGGGTTGCAATATAAAAGTGCGACATTGGGCTGCACTGGCCATAGTCAGTTACTGTAGTCTATTGGTGAGTTGCATGCTGTTTGGGAGTGTGGACTGTGGATTTTGGGACATGCATGAGACTGCACAGTCACAGGTAACAACTTTCATTCTCACAGGCTAAATCATGACCGAGTGAGTTGTGAGAGAGGAGGAACACAGTAGTGGGAGGAGCAGGAGGAGGCCTAATTTCACCAAGGCCAAGACAGATGCCCTGTTTGAGGCCTACCTGGATCAGGAGCTGCTTCTCAGCAGTCGGCAGGCAACACCACAGGCCCGTGCTGCTGCATGAGAGGACGTGGCGTGTGCAGTGAACCTGC
The DNA here is from genome assembly GCA_016271365.2 of Neoceratodus forsteri. Lineage (NCBI taxonomy): Eukaryota > Metazoa > Chordata > Ceratodontiformes > Ceratodontidae > Neoceratodus > Neoceratodus forsteri. The sequence continues at coordinate 454,192,100 of CM057453.1, read as the reverse complement.
ATGGCAGCCATCAGCGCTCCATGCAGGAGTGCAAGAAGAAGATGGGCACAGACAGGAGAAGGATAAAGGAGAAGGTGGCTGCCATCAGGGCAGCATGAGCTGTGACAGGTGGGGGACAGCCAGAGGTGCTACACCTGACCCCACAGGAGGAGAGGGTTGCTGGCAGCATGCAGTGTTGTGCCATTGAGGGTGTTCCAGGTGGTGGCTTCCAGATGGGTGGTAGTCCATCACTGCATGGTAGGTCATGGTCTGTCTATTGGGGGGGCAAGGTAGGTCACATGCAGTAACGCGACTTTGTTTTCTCTTACAGATCCTGAGCATCTGCATGGGTCAGCGGTGGTGGGCCTGTCCACTGAGGCCAGTCAGATGGAGATGGAGGAGGGCCCTTCCACCTCCACAGGTATACACGGCTCAGTGCAACAGTGGGCCCACCTGGCTGTCCAGACTGATGTTGTTGGAACAGGTTCAGAGGAGGCCCTGCCCATGTCCCAGCATGCCAGCGTCCACAGATGCCAGCATGCTGTGACTCGGGCTGGTGCCGGGTCCATCACCAATGATGATGCTGCTAACGCCATGGGCAGTGACACATGTGTGCCACGAGATGGCCACACAGCAAGTAATATCGTGGCCATGGCTGTGGGTGGTGCCGTTGTGGAGGCCTGCATGTCATCACAGTCCCAGCCTGTGCCTGTCAGCACCAGTGGGGCAGCACTGGTGTGTGTACAGGACAGTGGGACTGTTGCAGCCACTGCGGTGGCACCAGTCAGCCCTGGGGAGTGGCAGCTGGAGGGGCAGCATCAGCAGTCGGCCAATGAGCTTGGGGTACAGGGTCAGGGGGTGGCATCAGTGCACCACCTGTGGACATGCCCAAACCTGGTCCTGGTGTGCAGCGCCCACCCTCAAGGGGTGCTGAGCATCAGGGCAGTGCACACCCTGAGGGACAGGATGCCAAGGAGGCAGATGACCTCTTGGATGAGCACACCTGCATACTGCAAGCATCAGTCAACCAGCAGATGTGGCTTGCGATGTCGGTGGATGCACTGCATGCAGCTCTGGAGTGGGCAGAGGAGCGTCACAGCAGAGACACCACTCTGATCCTGGCAGGGATGGACCGGTTGCGGAGAGGATGTGACCGCTGCAATTGACAGGCAGACACAGGCATTCACTGCTGTCCTTGGCCACAATGGGCACACAGTTATTTGCCCATGCGCCATGAACCTCCATGATGCACTGTCCACCCTTCCGGTTGTGTAACACCATCCTTGTCAACACCGGGTTCAGCTGTGGGCATCCCAAGCACGTCTGGCGCAGGCATGTTTGGTGTGCTGCAGATCCCTGTGCGAGCACAGTCACATTCACACAGTGGAACCCCTGGCGGACCATCGGTGCCACCCCATGAGGCCAGTGATCAGCCTGTCAGTGTTGGCGGGTCTCGGCGGGGCCACCCACGCATCCATGGTGGCCAGGGCACTGTGGCGCATGACTGACCTGTCTCCCAACATGGCTATTGTCTGGTGCTGCCCTGTGTGCATTGTGTCATTCAGTGGGCATTGCTCGGGTGGGGACCCAGCCCTGCATACGGGTACACAGTCCATCTGCACACCCTCCCAGCTGCTGTCCACAGTTGTGTGTGCATGATGATGCCTGCATTGTGCTGTACACCAATGTGCAATGGTGCTCAGCATGTGACACATGCACAAGGACAGGCAGTGGGCATGGTGGTCTGTGGACATGTGTGTGGCTAGGGGTGGCATTCTGGGTCAGTGTGCCTCCTACCCTTTGTGCATGTCTGGTGCTGTGTGTATGTGTGTGTGTGTCTGCATGGCATGTTAGACCTCACCCATCCCTGGTGGTGCATGTGTGTGGTTCCATGCCCAGCCACTTTCCTTGATGGCATGCACCCCTGGTGTGTGTCCATGCATGTTTGTGGGTTGTGCCTTAGCCACTGGTGGTTACACATGGTCCCATGACTTACCTGGGTTGGCTGAAGTGCTCCTCCATGATGGTGTCCCAGTGCAGCTGTGCCAGCTGGAGCAGTTGGGGGTCCCATCACCCAAGGGGGGGCTGCCCATCACCATTTTCACCGGTGTCCTCATTGTCCCCATCACTATCCCCCTCTTCGACCTGTACGGCTATCCCACATTCATTGGCCATGTTGTGCAGGATGCAACAGGCCAGGAATAGCCCACAGGCCTTTGAGGGACTGTACTGTAGGGCACTGCCGGAGGTATCCAGGCAACGGAAATGTACCTTCAGCATCCCGAACACCCGCTCAATGACATTATGTGTGGTGGCGTGTGCCTCATTGTAGCGTTGCTGAGATAGGGTTGCGGTCCACCAGTAGGGTGTGACCAGCCAGGGACGGAGTGGGTATCCACTGACACCTGTGTGTAGAGGGTGGAGTTTAGTTTGGTGATCAGCATCACCCTGTCCCGGGCCATGTAGGCCACTACCCATGTCACCTCTGACCATGCCCCCCCAGGCTCTATGATTGTCCATGTGGTTTGCATACTCACCCACTAGGTGGCCAGTGAGGATATCCCCACTCTCAAATCTGTGGCACAGTGATGACTGGTGCCAGATGAAGGCATCATGTGCTCCCCAGGGTGCGTGGCACAGACATTGATTATGTGCCCCCTGGCATCGCACACCACCTGGCAGTTGATGCTGGCATAGCCCTTGTGATTTATATAGTCAGCCCTCTCCGGGCCAGGTGGTGTGCGGATGGCCACATGGGTGCAGTCTATTACCCCTAGCACACCAGGCATACGTGCTACCCTGTGGAACTCCTGTATGTTTGCTGTGCGCTCCGCTGGTGTGCTGGGGAAATGGATGTACTCCGCAGCATGTGACAGCAGTGCACTGAGGAACTGGGTGAGGTGGCGTGACATGGCCGACTGGGTTATGCCTGTGGTGTCCCCAGTTGGTCTCTGGAAGGTACCCGTGGCGAGCAAGCACATGCAAGCTGTCACTTTCATCTCCACTGACAGGGCATGGCTCCATCATGTGGGTGCCTGCATCACATCACTGCACAGCTAACAGAGCTGCCTCAGAATTGCCTGATTCAGGCGGTACTGGCTCACGATCTCAGTATCACTATACAGCTCAAAGCTGGTGCGGGCTCGGTACTGCCTGTTGGGGGCATACCACCGACGGGCCCTTCCATGGCCATGCCCCCCTGCTGCCCACCTTCTCACCCACCTCATTACTGCCTCCATCTGGATGGTGGCACTGGCCATGTCCCTGGCTTGTGTTCACCCCCCCTGGCAGCTGTTTCTATATTCCCCCTGCTGTCCTGGCTGCTACTTCCCCTGCACCGGGAACACCTGACTGTGCTAGCCTCACTGCTGTGTGGAATGTACTTCCCCCTCCTGCACTGTGGCTCCCCACACCTTCCCCTGAGCCTTTGGGTTCCAAGTGCCCTTTCCCTGGCCTGCCCTGTGTGTCCCTGCTGCCCAGTTTCTCTTGCTACAGTTCAGCCTCATGTGCCTTCCCTGTAGCATTCTTGTGCCTCTCCCTTTTATTTTGGCTCATTTCCGCTATGGAGCAACTTCCACTTGCTCCCCCATTGTGCATGGTGCATGTTGTTGAATATTGCACTTTATGCATTTATGCATTTATGCATGGTTCCTCCTCCTTCAGTTGTGCATACATTCATTAGCATTGCGCTGTTGCTCAGCGTGATTTGGGGGCGCAACTGCCTCCTGAATATCGCAGAATGGCGCATTTTCGGACTTGCGCAGGCACAACCCTATTGTGCATGGCTCGACTCTTTTGAATATCTGAGCCAGTGTGTTTTTCTTAGTAGGCTGAAGAGAACTGTTATCTGTGCAGTTATCTAGGTGTGGAAAAAGCTGTAAACTAGGAGGAGTGGCTTAACCAGAAGGAAGCCAGGTGTTTAGGATTTAAAAACTGCCCTAAATAGCTTCTGGCAGAGAACAGACACAGAACAGCAGGTGGAAGGAGTTACTGATAGAACTATTCTTCTCTACCTTAGTCTCTACTGCCACAAAAGAACTAGAACTCTATTAGTGGGACCTTCAATTTAAGGTAAAAACAAACAAAAAAAAATGTTAGTGTGTTTCTTTAAACTGGGTGAAGTGAATTGTTATCTGTGCAGTTGAAATGTGTAGTATGGTATGGGCTGCATGCCCATTGGCTCATGCTGTGGACCAATGGGCACACAGCCCTACCGGCGATGTCAGTTGGTGGGTCAGTGGGGTGGCATGCGGGTGGAATGCGCCACCTGCCACTGACCGGGAGCGGGCGGTGGGGATTAGTGGGCTGGTGAGGGGGTCCGCTGGACCACCAGGGATAGTGGCCATACTGTTTTTATACAAATGCCCACGATTGGCTGAGAGCGGTCCTGGACTACCAGGGATATTGGATAGGATTTTATTTTACTGAAGCCCATGATCGGGCTGACAGCAGTCCACTGGACCACCAAGGATATTGGATAGGATTTTATTTTACTAGAAGCCCACGATCGGGCTGACAGCATTCTGCTGGACCATCAGGGATGTTAGATTGTTTAATATTTTACTTCAGCCCGTGAACAGCACATTTGCCCCACTGCAGGGGAATCCATCCCGACGGCTGCTTGGCAGGGTGCCAGGTGCAAGTCACCGAGTATCAAGCGCACCTGCATGCAAATGAGACATAATAACATGCAAATGGCCCCATTTGCACCTTGCATAGATTATGGCCCCATTTGCATGTGCATCTTTGAATATCGTGGTTGCTGCGCATAGCGCAAATGGAACTTTGCACTAGCGCATCCCCTGCTCCACTCTGGCCACTTCGATGGCACAGTGCCACTGCCCATTGCACTGTTGGTGGTCAGGTGCAATATTCAACAATGCTGTGCCATGGCGGCGCCGTTCCCTGAATATTGCCCAGTCAACGCCCCTGCACAGCCAAGTTGCACTGAACCCAGGCTTGTGCCACAGCCTGACCCAGTTTGAATATCTGGGCCTAGATCTACTACTGGGACCTTCAATTTAGGGTAAAAACAAACAGATAAAATGTTAGTGGCTTGGTTTGACCTGGCTGAAGTGAATTCTTATCTGTGCTGTTATCTAGGTGTACAAGAGCTATAAATAAGGGGGAGTGGCTAATCAGAAGTAAGCCAGGTGTTTATGATTTAAAAACTGCCCTAGATAGGTTCTAGCAGGGAACAGGCAGAGAACAGTAAGAGGTAGGGGGTGCTGCTATAACTATACTTCTCTACTTTAGTCTCTACTGGGGCTAAAGAACTAAAACTCTTCTAGTGAGACCTACAATTTAGGATAAAAAACAAAAAAAAGTTAGTGAGTTTGCCTGAATTGGCTGAAGTGAATTGCTGTCTGAGCAGTTATCTAGGTGTTTGTCAGAGTTGGCTGAAGTGAATTATCTGTGCAGTTATCTGGGTGTAGAAGTAGCTATAAATTAGGGAGTGGCTTATCCAGAAGGAAGCCAGGTGTTTAGGATTTAAAATCTGCCCTAGATTGCTTCTCTCAGAGAACAAGCAGAGAACAGCAGGGGGGGTGCTGCTAGAACTATATTTCTCTACTTTAGTCTCTACTGGGGCTAAAGAACTAAAACTCTTCTATTGGGACCTACAATTTAGGATAAAAAAATAAACAAACAAAAAAGGTTAGTGAGTTTGCCTGAGTTGGCTGAAGTGAATTTTTATCTGAGCAGTTATCTAGGAGTTTGTCTGGTTTCTTTGAAGTGAATTGTTATCTGTGCTGTTATCTAGATGTAGAAGGAGCTGCAAATTGGGGGAGTGGATTAACCAGAAGGAGGCCAGGTGTTTAGGATTTAAAAACTGCCCTAGATTGCTTCTGGCAGAAAACAGACAGAGAACAGCAAGAGGCAGGAGGTGCTTCTAGAACTATATTTCTCTACTTTAGCCTCTACTGGGACTAAAGAACTAGAACTCTACCAGTGGGACCTTCAATTAAAAGTACAACAAACAAAAAAGTTAGTGTGCTTGTCTGAGTTGTCTGAAGTGAATTGTTATCTGACCAGTTATCAAGGTGTTTGTCTGAGTTTGCTGAAGTGAATTCTTAGCTGAGCAGTTATCTAGGTGTTTGAGTCAAATGTAGTGAATTGTTATCTGTGCAGTTATCTAGTTGTGGAAGGAGTTGTAAATTAGGGGGAGTGGCTTAAATAGATTAAAGCCAGGAGTTTAGGATTTAAAAACTGCCCTAGATAGCTTCTGGCAGAGAACAGGCAGAGAACAGCAAGTGAAAGGAGTTGCTACAAGAACTATGCTTCTCTACTTTAGGCTCTACTGGGACAAAATAACTAGAACTCTACTACAGGGACCTTCAAATTAGGGAAAAAACAAGGAAACAAACAAAATGTTAGTGTGTTTGTCTGAGTTGGCTGAAGTGAATTGTTATCTAAGCAGTTATCTAGGTGTTTGTCTGAGTTGAATGAAGTGAATTTATTATCTGTGCAGTTATCTAGGTGTAGAAGGAGCTGTAAATTAGGGGACTATTTTAACCAGAAGGAAGCCCAGTGTTTACAATTTAAAAATTGCCCTCATTATAGAAACATAGAAACATAGAAGTTGACAGCAGATAAGGACTGCAAGGCCCATCCGGCCGTGCCCGCTTTTTCCTACCTTATAAATGTGCCATCGGCCTTTGCTCTGTCAGTGGCCTATCTATTCATACTCATCTGTATTGCTCCCTTATGCCTATCCCATGCCTGTTTGAAGCCCTGCACTGTATTCATAGCCACCACTTCCTGAGGTAGGCCGTTCCATGCATCCACCACCCTTTCTGTGAAAAAAAATTCCTCACATTCCACCGTAATCGGCCTCCCTCTAATCTCATGATGTGTCCTCTTGTCCTGCTATTTTTCTTGTATTTAAACATGTTAGACTCTTTCACCTTGTTAATGCCCTTAAGGTGTTTGAATGTCTCGATCATATCACCTCTCTCCCTCCTTTGCTCAAGGGTATACATATTGAGCTCCGTTAATCTGTCCTCATATGTCTTCTGATGCAGTCCCTGCACCATTTTGTTGACCTTCTCTTCAGTAAATACTGAGCAAAAGTACCTATTTAGGATAGATGCTTTTACAGGGTTCTCCTCCTCACATGCCCCTTTTCTCCTTTGAGCTTAGCAAGACCTCGCCTGGACTTTCACCTTTCACTAATGTACCTATAGAAAGTTTTGTCACCTTCTTTTACTGTTCGTGCTAGTGTTTCCTCAGTTTGGGACTTTGCCTGCCTTACTGCCTTCTCTGCTTCCCTTAGGGCAGTTTGGTATGCCTCCCTATCTTCATGCCGCTGGGTTCCCTTGTATTTCCTGAATGCCAGCCTTTTGGCTCTGACCTTTTCTGCTACTGTGTTTGAGAACCAAAGTGGTTTCCTTCTTCTTTTGCACTTCCTTTCTGTCTAACACAATGGGATGTTGCTTAAAGTATTGCATCCCTAAGTATGCCCACTTTGCCTGTACCCTCACCTGTGTTTCTTTTGCCAGGGCTAGCTTAACTCTGTTGGCCATCTTAGCAAAGTAAGCTCCTCTGAAGTCCTATATTTTTGCCTTGGAATGGGATGATTTAGATGTAGTGGCCAAATTGAACCATACCATGTGATGGTTACTGGCCCCCAGGTGACCTTCTACCTGGAGATCTGAAATCCCTTCCCTGTTAGTCAGTACTAGATCTAGGATAGCCCTGTCTCTTGTGGGTTGTTGTACCAGTTGTTTGAGACCCTTCCCCTGCAGGGAATCCACCATGTGTCTAGTTCTGTCAGATGTTTCTGCTGGTATTAACCAATCTGTATCTGGCATGTTGAAGCCTCCCATTATCAGAACCTCCCCTTTAGCTGTCATGTTTTGTACATCTTCTAACAGTAATGTGTCTATGTTCTTCCCCTGGTCTGGGGGCCTGTAGACAACCCCAGTTCTTATGGCTGTCCCATTTCCTGTTTCCAGGGTGACCCACAGTTCTTCTGGCTCCTCATGTGTATTCTGAATTTCTGGAGCTTTGATATTTTCATTGACTTACATAGCCACTCCACCCCCCCTTTTTGCACCTCGGTCTCTTCTGAACAGTACATAGCCAGGTACTGAAGTCTCCCAAGTGTGGTTACTGGTAAACAACGTCTCACTAATTGCTACTATGTCCAGTTTAGCCTCTGATATTATTGCCTGCAGGTCTGGGATCTTATTTCCCCAGGCTGTGAGCATTTGTGTACATGATTTTCCATTGGCCAGATTTTGGTGTTAGTTGTTGGGTGAGGTTTGACATTTCCCTGTCGTCGTATGGGGATACGGACCTTTTCTTACCTGGTGATACAAATAAACTGCAAACATGTTGAATCCCTGTTTGACCACTAGCTGAGGGGGGAGAGATGTTCTTCCCATTTGACGTATGGAGTGCTGCACCCCTCTCCCCATTTGCTAGTTTAAATATTCTGCAAAGATGTCAAACTTCTGCCCCAAAGCACTGACTTCCTCCTTAGTCAGGTGCAGTCCATCAAATTTAAAGAACTTTCACTCCCAGAACTGTTGCCAGTTCCCTACAAATCAGTGTCCTTTTTCCTGGCACCAGCCATTGAGCCACATGTTTTGCTCCCCTATCTCCCCTTCTCTGACCTTCTGTCCATCTGCCCCCCTCTTCCAGACTGGCAGGATCTCAGAGAAGGAGATGCTGGATGAAATGGAAGATAGTTTGTCACCCAGCCTAGTCAGGTGTTCCTTGGTCTCCACAACTGACTGGCTGGTGAGATCATTAGTCCCTATGTATACCAGGATGTCAATGTTTTGTCCTGCTTTGTGAACAATTTTAGCAATGCGGTCAGTGTCTCTCCATGCTGATGTACCCGGGAAACATCTGACCATTACCCCTGACTGAAGATGGGTATCAACTCCTCGAATCATGGAGTCTTCTATGATCAGAAGTGTTTTGGATTTCCTTTTTGCTTTTTTTGTTTTGGTTCCTGATTTGGGTGAGTTTTGTTGTGCTAGTTCCTGTGCTGCAGTGTCTTGCTCTGCAGTGTCCTCTGTCCCTTTGTTTGATTTCAGAGATAGAGGCAGATACCTGTTTGTAGTGTTTATATGGTTTTTGGAGGTAATATTTTGGACAGTACAGAGTGATGGGGCACCTGATTTGCCTCTCCTAACCACCTGCCAACCTCCTGGATCAACTACCCTCTGCAGTCGAGGTTTTCCTGTTGGATGTTGGGGAAATGGCAGGTGGTTCTTATAATGTATTTCCTCTTGAATATGAAATTTGAGGCACTCAACCTCTTCCCATGCTGCCTGGAGCTGAGCCCTAAAATCTCCAATGGCCCACCATGTAGGACAGTGTCCTAAATCCTGTAAGACTGTCCTTCTGAAAAGTGTTCCACAGTACCTGCAGTTAATGATATCCATTCCAGATAAGTTCCTGGGTTTATAACCTGGTCAGAGTAATTAGAAAGAAGAAAATGCAAGTAATGGCCTGAACTAGTGGCCTTGATGGAAGAGGGTTGCGTGGATATTGTGGCAGTTACAGAAACATGGTACACAGAGAACCATGACTGGGATGTCAACATACCAGGATACACAATCTACAGGAGGGACAGGAAGGGTAAAATAGGAGGAGGAGTAGCTCTCTATGTAAAGGAAGGGATCAAAGCAACAGAACTAAAGAGTAAACAGGGAGCAGATGAGGCACTTTGGGTCACCCTGGAGACAGGAAATGGCACCACAATCTGCATGGGGGTTGTATACAGACCCCCATCTCAGGGGGAGGGAATGGACAAAGAAATGATAGAAGGCTTTCTTAGAATGGCAGAAAAAGGGGAGATATTGTTGATGGGGGACCTGAATATGCCAGATGTTAACTGGATCACCTTTGCTGCAGGCACATCCAAGAGCAGGGTCATTCTTGATGCCCTACAGTGGCATGCCTCAGACAGCTAGTATTGGAACCCACTCGGGAGGGAGCAATCTTAGACCTGGTACTCTCAAATGGGAATGGAGAAAGAATCTCAGATTTAGAAGTGGGTAGCCATCTGGGAACAAGCGCTACCAAACAGTGTGGTTCACGATAAACACAGCTATACAATCAAGCCACACAAAAGCAAGAGTATTGGACTTTAGGAGGGCTGACTTTGGGAAAATGAGAGAGTGCCTCAGAAAAGCATTAGCAAACAGGCAAGAAGGAGGGGTGGAGGAACAATGGGGAGTGATCAAAACAGCCATCACAGAAGCAACAAGCCTTTGTGTAAAACAAATCAATAAAACACAACGAAGGAAAAAAACATTATGGTTCTCAAAAGAGGTGGCAGGGAAGGTTAAGGAGAAAAGGACAGCATTCAGAAAATATAAGGAAACACAGAAGGAGCAGGACAGAGAACTTTATCAGTTAAAGCAGAAAGAGGCTGGGAAGGCAGTCAGAATAGCAAAGGCCCAAACTGAGGAAAGGACAGCCAATTCTGTTAAGAAGGGGATAAGACCTTTATAGGTACATTAGGAGTGAAGAAAGACCAAAGGAGGGATACTGAAGCTTAATAAAGGGAGGGAATGTGGGTAGAGGGTGACAGTGAAAAGCAGGATACTGAACAAATATTTCTGCTCAGTATTCACAAAGGAAGAGGAGGGGAGTTACCTAAACCAAACAAGAGAAACACTCTGAAAGGCGGGCTCGATAACAGTCCATTTACAGAAGAAAGGGTTCTGAAAGAACTAATAAAATTGAAGGTGGACAAAGCAATGGGGCCTGATGGGGTTCACTCAAGAATTCTAAAAGAACTAAGGGTAGAACTAGTGACACACTGACTACTCTGTTTAACAAATCATGGGAGCATGGGGTGGTACCGAGGACTGGAGGAGGGCAGATGTGATTCCTCTTCACAAAAGTGGGAGCAAGACAGAGGCAGGAAACTACAGACCAGTTAGTTTGACCTCAGTGGTAGGAAAATGATGGAATCACTTCTGAAGGAAAGAATTGTTGAGTACCTAGAGGCCAGTGGGGCACAGGACCCAAGGCAGCATGGATTCATGATGGGAAGGTTGTGTCAGACAGATCTAATAGATTTCTTTGACTGGGTTACCAAAGTAGTAGACCAGGGAGGGCTGTGGACATGACCTACCTAGATTTTAGCAAGGCATTTGATACAGTCCCACACAAAAGATTAATACACAAGATAGCCAGCCTTGGAGTGGGTCCCAGGTGGTAGCCTGGATAAAAATTGGCTAGAAAACAGGACTCAAAGGGTAGTAGTAAATGGAGTACACAGTGAAGAAAGGAGGTTACTAGCGGGGTACCACAGAGTTCAGTACTGGGACCAGTCCTTTTTAATGTCTTTATAAGTGACATTGCAGAGGAACTGGAAGGAAAAGTATGTCTCTTTGCAGATGACACAAAGATCTGCAACAGGGTTGATACACAAGATGGAGTGGAAAGGATGAGAAGGGACTTGGCAAGGTTGGAGGAATGGTCAAATGTATGGCAGCTCAGATTCAATGCAAGAAGTGCAAGGTAATGCACATGGGGAACAAAACCCTGGGGAAGCGTACACAATGGGGGTGAGATACTGACAACAGTAAAATGGAAAGGGACCTGGGGGTAATTATATCAGATGACCTAAAGGTGGGCAAGCAATGTGAGAAGGCAGTAAGGAAGGCTGGGGGATACTGGGATGTATAGGAAGAGGCATCAATAGTAGAAAACAGGAAGTTGTTATCCCTCTGTACAGACAGTTGGTGAGACCCCATCTGAGTACTGTGTTCAGTTCTGGAGACCCCATCTCCAGAAAGACATAGACAGAGTGGAGGCTGTCCAGAGGAGGGCAACCAAAATGGTGCAGGGTCTGCACCAGAAGACATATGATGAAAGACTAAAGGAGCTTAATATGTATACCCTTGAGGAAAGAAGGGAGAGAGGGGACATGATAGAAACTTTCAAGTACCTCAAGGGAATTAACAAAGTCCAAGAGGGTAGCATCTTCCAGAAAAAGAGATGTGCAAGAACAAGGGGGCACAATTTGAAGATAGAAGGGGGATGGCTCAGAGGTAATGTGAGGAAGTATTTTTTCACTGAGAGGGTTGTGGATGCATGGAACAGCCTCCCTGAAGAGGTCGTGGGGTCAAGAACAGTGGGGGACTTCAAGAATGCATGGGACAGGCATAGGGCAGTCCTAGTGGGGGGTAGGAGGAATTAAGCTGTTGGTTAACTAGGATCTGCAGCTTATCTGTTAGGTAGGAAAATGGGCAGACTAGGTGGGCCAAGCGGTCCTTATCTGCTGTCAAATTCTATGTTTCTATGTTTCTATGTTTTAATGGTTTGATTCTGTGTTTTGTTTTCGTATAACTTGTTATAACAAGTTCAATTACTAGTGCCTCTGTAAATGAGCTCTCCTTGTGGATGCCCCACTGACCCTCCCCTTCCTGCTCTGCCACAGGAAATGTCACAGCTGTGGTACCCTATAAAAGAAGTGTAGTGTGGGGTGGTTTGGGGATGGGGTGGGTGGCTGGACTCTTCCCCTGCTGAAAAAGAGGAACCACGGATGAAAGAGCAAGCTGGTAAGAGCAGAAACAGTCAACAACAAATGCAGTAACCCTGAAAGCTTACCCTAATGTTAGATAAAACTGTAAAATCTATAAAGCACCACATGTAATAATTTCAGAGAAGATATACCCTGTAAGAAACACTTTGCTACAGAGAAAAACAAAGCAGTAACAGAAGATATACCTTGCAAAAGACAATTTGAATCAGAAGATTAGAGAAGTAATCTGTTAGCACACACCTGTAGGTACACCTTGTAATAATGCAGAAGAAGGTATACCAGCAGCAACAATTTGAATCAGAGAAAATAAAGCAATGAAATGTTAGCAACAAACAGTAGCAATCCCTGTGAGTACAAAATAAAATAACAACACACAGTAAATATGTTTAGCAAAAGAAGTCTTAATCCTTTTCCCTGCTCTGGTAAGGTTCTCTGCTCTGCCTTTTAGCTTCTGGCGAAAACAGACAGAGAACAGCAAGAGGAAGGAGTTGCTACTACAACTATACCTCTCTACTTAAACAAAAGCAAAAAAGGTTAGTGGGTTTGTCTGAATTGGCTAAAGTGATGTGTTATCTGCACAGTTATCTAGGTGTTTGTCTGTGGTGACTGAATTGAAAGGTAAATCTGCAGTTATCTATGAGTAGAAGGAGCTGTTAATTAGGGGAGTTTAACCAAAAGGAAGCCAAGAGTTTAGTATTTAAAAACTGTGCTAGATGGCTTCTGGCAGAGAACAGACATAAAACAGCAGGAGGAAGGAGGTACTGCTAGAACTATACTTCTCTACCTTAGTCTCTACTGGGACTAAAGAACTAGAACCCTACTACTGTCACCTTCAATATAGGGTAAACACAAACAAACAAAAAAAGTTAGTGAGTTTGTTGAATTGGCTGAAGTGAATTATTATGTGGGCAGTTATCTAGCTGTTTGTCTGGATTGGCTGAAGTGAATTGTTATATGTGCAGTTATCTGGGTGTAGAAGGAGATGTAAATTAGGAGAAGTAGCAAACCCAGAATTAAGCCAGTTGTTTGGGATTTAAAACTGCCCTAGATAGATTCTGGCAGAGAACAAGCAGAGAACAGCAAGAGGAAGGAGCTGCTGGAATTATACTTCTCTACGTTAGTCTCTTCTGGGACTGAGTAACTAGAGCTCTACTACTAGGGCCTTCAATTTAGGGTAAAGACAAACAAAATGTTAGTGTGTTTGCCTGAGTTGGCGGAAGTGATTTATTATCTGAGCAGTTAAATAGGTGTTTGTCTGAGCTGACTAAGTGAATTCTTATCTATGCAGTTATCTAGGTGTAGAAGGAGCTGTAAATTAGGGGTAGGCATCAGAGAAAGGAAGTCAGGTATTTAGGATTGAAAACCACCCTAGACAGCTTCTGGAAGAGAACAGGTAGAGAACGGCAAGAGGAAGGAGATCTTGCTTGAACCATACTTCTACTTTAGTCTCTTCTGGGGCTAAAGAATTAAAACTCTTCTACTGAGACCTACAATTTAGATAAAACAAACAAACAGAAAAGTTAGTAAGTTTGCCTGAGTTGGCTGGAAGTGAATTTTTATCTGAGCAGTTATCTAAGTGTTTGTCTGGGTTCTCTGAAGTGAATTGTTATCTGTTTTGTTTCAGATGTAGAAAGAGCTGCAAATTGTGGGAGTGGATTAAACAGAAGGAGGCCAGGTGTTTAGGATTTAAAACTGCCCTGGATAGCTTCTGGCAGAGAAGAGACAGAGAACTACAAGAGGAGAAGAAGGTGCTGCTTGAAATACACTTCTCTCTTTAGTCTCTACTGGTACTAAAGAATAAGATCTCCACTTCTGGGTCCTTGAATTAATGGTAAAAACAAACAAACAAACAAAAGTTAGTGTGTTTCTCTGAGCTGGCTGAAGTGAATTGTTATCTGTGCAGTTATCCAGGTATAGAAGGAGCTGTAAATTAGGGGGACTGACTTAACCAGAAAGAAGCCCGGTGGTTAGGATTTAAAAATTGCCCTAGATAGGGTCTGGCAGAAAAAAACAGACAGAGAACAGCAAAATGAAGGAGGTGCTACTAGAACTATACTTAAAACTATACTATAACTGGAGCTCTACTACTGGCACCTTCAATATAGGTAAAAATAAAACAAAGAAAACAATGTTAGTGAGTTTGTCTGAATTGGTTACAGTAAATTGCTATCTGAGCAGTTATCTAGGTGTTTGTCTGAGTATGCTGAAGTGAATTATCTATGCAGTTATCTAGGTGTAGAAGGAGCTGTAAATTAGGGTGGTGGCTTAACCAAAAAGAATCCAAGTGTTTAGGATTTGAAAACTGCCCTAGATAGATTCTGGAAGAGAACAGGCAGAGAACAGCAAGAGGAAGGAGGTATTGCTACAACCATACTTCACTACTTTAGTCTCTACTGGGGCTAAAGAACTAAAACTCTTCTTCTGGGACCTACAATTAAGGATAAAAACAAACAAAAGAAGTTAGTGAGTGTGCCTGAGTTGGCTGAAGAGAATCGTTATCTGTGCAGTTATCTAGGTGTGGAACAACCTGTACACTAGGAGGAGTGGCTAACCAGAAGGAAGCCCAGGCACCAGAACTATTAAACAATAGAGCAAACTGCATTCTGGGAAGATTGCCTGGGACAAGGTGCAATAATAAAAAAAACCTGAATAGCAGGTTCCAGGGAGTATAAAACCACCAGAATGTTAAGAAAATCTCCCCCCACTCTTTTCACAGGTGTCAATCAAAGTACTTATTAACCATGCTGGTTCATCTTCTTTCTTCCCTCATAGTGAAAATTGAAACTACATTTGTGTTATTTTAGTCTGCATGTTTTTGTTACAAATATTAAGTATATTTTTAATAAAGAAATATAAAATATGTATGTGAGTTATTTAGTTTGGAGAATATTTGTTTATTTGAAAAGTATGATACATTAAATGTAGTGCAGTGAACCATTGTAATATGGAATCAAATGTGTACCTGAAATAGTCACTGTCATCTATTACTTTCATGCCATACACACATGGGAGAAAAACTGACTTCAGAGTATTTTGCAGTTTCTAGGCTGCAGCTTCATACCATACACTTCATTTGTAAAAAACTGAAAATCTTGTCACAGAGCAAAATCAGCAGTAACTGCTAATAGAATGCAGATACACTACATTTACAGTTTTAGCAAATACTTTAAATCTAACTGGTAGAGGGTTTCTGTAAGAAAACAGCTAGAGTCTTTATTAATCATAGCAATGATGATCTGGGCAGTTTAGAAAACAAATAGTGAATTAGAGGTATTTATAGCTGTTGTCTTACAGAAACCCAAGTTAGCTAGCTCTCATGTATTATGCAAAGTGGGGAGGCGGGAGTGTCAAGTAGCATTGTTGAGAGACAGACCCTAACTTGTACTACAAATAGATGAGCTCCATGATGTTTCCAAGCTAGTTTATGTAAAACATTCCAGTTCTGCATATTTCATTTTATGGTATACTCCAGCAACATGTAAGGGGAATTTGTGCTGCTTAGAATGGGTGCAAAAACTGAAAGGGATTGAGAGAAATAGCCAGATGAGTGCAGACACAACCACTGTAAGAAGTGACATGATTAAAACACACACACACACACACACACACCAGAACACAGCTAGACAAGGTACCAATACTATATCTAAAAAAATGATTGATTAAACTCATCCAAAATCTAGCAGTGTGTCTCCTCTGTAAGCAGTATTTGCTCTGTGGCTGAGCTGTGACAGACCCTGTAACAAGACACTGTCCTTCTATAGGGATGATTAAATATCATATCAAAGGGCACTCTGGGAAGACTGTCTGGGACAAGAGGCAATAAAAAAAAGCCAGAATGGCAACCTCCAGGGGCAATAAAACAGCCATGGAAAATTTGAAAAAAAAAAACTCTCACAGCCAGAGAAAACAAAAAGAAACTGGGAAGATGTTAAAACAAAGAAAAAATGGATAAAACATATATTTTTCTGAACACTAAATGTGTAGCACAGTGAACCATTGTAATATGGAATCAAATGTGTAGCTGAAATAGTCACTGTCATCCTATTGCTTTCCTGCCATACCACACACAGGAAAAACTGACTTCAAAGTATTTTGCCGTTTCTAGGCTGCAACTTCATACCATACACTTCATTTGTAAAAAAAATGAAAACTTGTCACAGAGCAAAATCAGCACTAACTGCTAATAGAATGTTGATACCTACATTTACAGTTTAGAAAATACTTGACATCTAACTGAGTGGGGTTTCTGTAAGAAAACAGCTAGAGTCATTATTAATTATAGCATTGATGATCTGGGCAGTTTCTGTGTTTATATGGTTGTGTATAGTTTGATAAAATTAAAAGTTTTAAAATTGAAACACTCCTGCTAGCTAGACCTGACACACATAGAAAACAAAAATAGTGAATTTGAGCTATTTAGTAGCTGTTGTCTTACAGAAACCCAAGTTAGCTAGCTCTCAGATATTATGCAAAGGGGTGGGGGAGTGTCAAGTAGCATTGCTGAGAGACAGACCCTAACTTGTACTACAAATAGATGAGCTCCATGATGTTTCCAGGCTAGTTTATGTAAAACATTCCAGTACTGCATATTTCATTTTATGGTATACTCTAACAACCTATAAGGTGATTTTTTGTTGCTTAGAACTGGTGCAAAAACTAAAAGGGATTGAGAGGAATAGCCAGATGAGTGCAGACACAACCACTGTAAGAAGTGACATGATTAAAATGCACACACACACACACACACACACACACACACACACAAGAACACAGCTGAACAAGGTATCAATACTGTATCTAAAAAAAGTATTGATTAAACTCACCTAAAATCTAGTAGTATGTCTCCTCCGTAAGCAGTATTAGCTCTGTGGCTGAGCTGTGACAGACCCTGTAACAAGACACTGGCCTCCTACAGGGGCAATTAGATATCATATCAAAGGGCACTCTGGGAAGACTGTCTGGGACAAGAGGCCATAAAAGAAATCAGAATGGCAACCTCCAGGGGCAATAAAACAGCCATGGAAAGTTTGAAAAAAAACAACTCTTACAGCCAGAGGGGGAAAAAAAAACACACTGGGAAGAGGTTAGAACAAAGGGAAAAAAGGATAAAACATATATTTCTGATTTTAACATGGAGTTTTCCTTTAATTACTTCCCTAGGCAGCTCTGATAATCAATTGTTCCAACATGATAGATCCACCTCATGCCCCTCCCACATGAATCAAAAAAAAGGTGGGGGAGGATCTTTAGAAGCTTTTCGGGTAGAGGGGAAGGTGAATCTTACTCCCCCCAAAAAACTAATGCTGCCTCCCACTACTCAGGTTCCAGTTCTTGTAACACCCATTTAAGAAAGAAAATAATACCCTGCAATCATTGACTAATATGAAAGCATATTTATTTGAGGGTGGAAAACATTTTTTGGAGGAGGGTAAGGCGGAGGAGACTATTTACACCTTCAGTCAGTTCCACGGACAGAAAACATGACATTACTCCTTTTGTACATGCAAAATGTCTGCAGGCTCCACCTACTACAGCCGTAACAAGTCAAGTCAGGAGGATGGACTAGGCCAGGCCAGAATTACTTGAATGATTACAATGTGCACAGATACATGAAAAATAACATCAGTGTTTCAGAATCCAAATACAGCATGCAACTGCATTTCATGTCACAAACTTACCTGGTGGTGGTAGTAGGTACCACTCTGATTTGAAAGGTAGGGTACTGCTATCTACTACAACTACTTGTCACTTTTTGCCCTCACTACTACATGTCACTTTTTTGTCCTCAGCAACTGATTAAAAAAATATTATTATACAATGGCAGGAGAATTTCTCATTTCCTTATTGATCAATGTGTGCCTGTGACAGTGATGTTATTGAACAATAACATCACTGGATTAAGTACAGGCACACAGGTGACTGCAGAATAGGAAACAAATTCCTCCCTCCCCACAAGAATCACAAACCCCACACTGCTCAATCAGCTGCCCAACAGATAATTTCCTCCCTCCTGATTTTCTTCACCACCCCAAAACACCAACAGCTAAGGAAAAGCAGCCACACCACAAGCAATACTGTAATAAACTCAGTTTCTGCAGTTTTCCCCCAAACCGAACGGCTTTGCTAAACCACTCAACTGTAACTGTTGTTCATACGCGCCTAAGTGATATCACCCAATTTTGGTGGAAAAAACAGGCACGAAAAGAAACACATATTTAATCCAAGCTGCTCACCGGCACAATAATTGTGGAGCTATCTGTCAGGGAAGTGTTTTCCAACTCCTCGTGTCCAAATAAAATGTCCTGCACAGTCTCCGATCGGGTCACAAACCACAATCCCCCCCCCAACTAATAATGACACAGGTGACTGCAGAATAGGAAACAAATCCCTCCCTCCCCACAAGAATCACAAAGCCCACACTGCTCAATCAGCTGCCCAACAGATAATTTCCTCCCTCCCGATTTTCTTCACCACCCCAAAACACCAACAGCTAAGGAAAAGCAGCCACACCACAAGCAATACTGTAATAAATTCAGTTTCTGCAGTTTTCCCCCAAACCGAGCAGCTTTGCTAAACCACTCAACTGTAACTGTTGTTCATACGCGCCTAAGTAATACCACCCAATTTTGGTGGAAAAAAACAGGCACGAAAAGAAACACATATTTAATCCAAGCTGCTCACCGACACAATAATTGTGGAGCCATCTGTCAGGGAAGTGTTTTCCAACTCCTCGCATCCCAAATAAAATGTCCTGCACAGTCTCTGATCCGATCACAAACCACAATCCCCCCTCCCAACTAATAATGACAATCAAAAAAAAGGGAACAGGACTAAAATTTAAAAGGCCACTTCAGCAACCAGTGAAAATGCTGTCGGGGAGGGGGATGCTGAGAATGCTGTAAAACATCACTGCAGCAAGCTTACAGGCTTCAAGATTACAGGCTTGGGAAACCAGCATCATTTACTGAGCAGCTCTACCTACTGGTGGAAGTATATAGTGAACTTTTTTTTTAAAACATGTACCTCCACGCACACATAATGGGGAAAAACACAAATTTTTTTTGTATTTTTTTCCTTTTTAAAAAAAATTAAAATAACGAGCCATTGTATAATAGCAATAAGGCACCCCAGGGATGTGTGTTATTGTGTAATAACGTCACTCCTGGGGTGGTGGAAGCACTCGGCTTTGCCTCATGCTTCGACCCACCCCAGGAATGATGTTATTACACAATAACACATACCCTGTCAAGCCTTAATGCTTAATTTTACCACTGACCTGACTCTACTGCAGTTTTACTGTGTTAATGTTCATACAATGGATGGCTTAGCAGAAGCCTGAACCCTGAAACTGAATGCTTTTTGTATACTATATTTTTCATGTCCCTCATGTTTGGCCGTTAATACTTCACAGACAAAAATGTTACTCAATTAATTTCTTCATTGTGTGTGTGTGGTATGCTAGCCTGGCTGTAATACTACATCTCACTCACAGTAACCGAGCTGAGATTATTATATTTTACATACTTAAATTACTTGCCACTGGCTGGCAGCAGTTGTGGAACTAGAAAGGATGTAACTGTGTGTCATCAGGTCTTCAGGTGGCAATTGTAACCTTTATTTTATGACTGCACTGAACTTGACCGATGCGATGTGACTGGCTGCCTGGGTGGTGATCCATATGTCTTTCATTTCTTGTTTAATAAATATATTCAGCATGTTGATCAGTAGAAGTAGTCACAGAAAACATTACCACCTGTTGGACCAGGTAGTGTACCATACCACAGTACACCGGGACATACAATACAGTTGCATCATTCACATGGACAGGGTGGGTGGGCTGTTACTGCTGCTCATTTTGATAATTTATCTTTTTAGCCTGGCTTGCTCTGACTGTAACATCCATCAAAATAATACCCACACAGCAGCATTAATAAAAAATCTTAGCTGCCTGCAGTGCATGTTATTGCTTTGTGGTATGATATAGGTGCCATCTCTCTCTCTCTCTCTCTCTCTCCACACTCACATCATGGGACCAAGCAGGATATGCCACCAGTACAGGCCAGCCATGAAGGAGCAGATTAGCTATGAAATACTAAATCCCATTTGATATCCCAAGCCGTACATTCCAAATTGATAATCGTCTGACAGATCACCATCCCGAGAATGGAAAGTCTGACACCAGACTTCTGCTGTGTTGGTGGGTGGACAGGGGACTATGCCCCCCACACCCCGATGCAGAGAGCGAAGCCCCATCTCTAAATTATATAATCATCACCGAGTCATGACAAGTAGTATTGACGGGCTTTCCATCCTCAGGATGATGATCTGTCGGGTGATTGTCCTTTCAAGATGTCGGGATTGGGACATCGATCATCAGAATTTTAAATTTCGGTATTCCATAATACTCCAGAAGGAGCTAGTAGTGATTGCTTTAATTTAGCAGTTTTACTATAATTTTATACAAATAATGCATTAAATTAGTTCCTTTGAGCCTCTGTATTAAATATGACTGACTTTGGCTACTTTTATGCATTTTATTGCATTTTTCAAATATTTTTAAATAATCAGAACAAATCAGAACCCACCATGTTCTGGTTCTTATTTAAAAGGGTCAGAACTTCACCAAGTTCTCCCAGCCCTAATGACAACACTAACAATAGGATTTCATGATATAGTGTAGATACTGTACAAGCTATCCCTTGTTATCTTCTCATTTTACCTCCACTGGTGTTGTATACATCTATTTGTGCAAGCGTAATGGACACTAAAGACATAGGAAACATTGTTTATTTTGACCAACTATGTGTATAAATGTCCTACCTACATTTTACACATAGTAGAACAAGTCATCACTCATTTATACATTTGGTCCTCACATCCTCTCTTAGCTGATACTAATTATTACCACACTTAAATGAAAATGCAACCCCCTCCAGGTACACATACATTTTCTTTTGTGCCAGTTCTTTCACTTCCCCCAATCCATCTAATTTTTTCTACACCTTGTCCCCCTCAAGTTCTCATTCTGCCACCCACAGCCTCTGGACCCCTTACCCCAGTCCTGTGAAAAAGTAATTGAAAGCAGTCCAAACTGCTTAAACTGTACCCCATACCACTGCTCACTAGTTCCTCAGCACTGCACCACATACCATCATTTAGCATGTCCCCAAATTCACAAGAACAATAATACTCCACTACTACTGTAGTAGCCTTAACTCGCCACTGAGGCTACTACATTACTACTACTCTCTACTCTAATTCCTTGATGCTGTCAGGCATACTTTTTCACTTCTCACAGTTTCTCCCCACTGCTCATACCAACACCAACTAACCAGCAGACACATCTGCTCCATGGTTGTGCAAATGCCTGCAAGCCTGGTGGCAACAGTATGGTGCACCACTGCTGCACCTGGCTTCCAGCCTGCTTGTCTCCTCGATTGTAGTTTGGGGCATGGCCACTCAGGCTGACATCCTGTTGAGAGACACGGTGAACTGAGACTGCAACATAACCATGACAGGATCACCAGCCGCGCGCACACATGGCAAGGCACATCACTCTGGCCAAGGCACTCACCTTCACCATGTTCCACGTACACCTCAGATGGCAGGCCTGCAGACAGCTGTGTGGCACCTGGATGGGGAAATGGAAGCATGGCAGTTATAGCAGGTAACATCAGTGAGTGCTGCATGTGTGTTGATGCTGCCAAGGAACCCCACCCCCCACTGTTCCATTTGTGCCAAACCTGGGGGTACCACTGGGAGTGCGCAGTAACGACTGCATGTATCGCTTGGTGCAGGATTACCATACAGCACATTGGACTGTGCAATGACCCACACCCATCCCAGAGGTGCGGGTACTGCACAGTCACAGTAACCACCAGTTGCCAATGTGTGTCCCACCTGGTGTGACATACATGTACAGTACAGTGCCAATTCCATGGGGCACTCAGTGCTGTGTCTGTGCAGGCTGTGTGATGTCCATGTACCCACCCATGGCCCACCACCCCACAGCATCAAACACCATAGCACTGGCCTGCACATTACATAGCACAGGACCAGTATGTGTGGCACTGTCCTGAACTGCACAGTAACATGTCTACAGATAGTGGGCCCCATATGGTTCATGATCAGGACTGTCCCAAGCACTGTAGGACACAGATGTGGCATGGAATGTGTGCCCAGAATGGGTCTTTCCATCCTGAGGTACATCCACACATCTGTGCAGAGCACAGGTATATGTATGTGTGTGTGTGTGTGGATCACAGAGCTATGCATAAGCCTTACCATATGGCAGGTGTATGCTCACCAATCAGTTGGCTGTGCTGTGTGGCAACAGATGTCTGGTTTGCTGTACATCCCCGGGAATGCCCAGTCTCCTTCCACTGCTGCTGGGATCTGCTGTGTGTCAGGCGGGCGAGATTTGTGTCCTAGCACCTACCGATGGTGTCCTCGCATATGTTCCACGTACAAGCCACACGTGCGGTGTACTACACCACCATGTAAATGCGGCCTGAGAGACACATGATGCAGTCATGCAACTGCAAGGTGCAGACACTGCGATCACGCAACTGCTGGCTGCTTGATTGCATGTTCATTCAGCTTTGTGCAGTATGCAGTTGCACCTCCGTCCTGTTATGGCAGCATTAATGAATGACGCCACACAGAGGATTTGTGCAGAGTGTTGTCATAGTGCAAGACAGTCAACTACTGGTGACAATCCCCACACACACCATCACCCAGTGCCCTTGCAGTGCACATTTGTGACCCCACACAGTGCCTCCTGTGCCCCCACACACTCACACACACACATGTACACCCCTCACACACAGTTGCCACATGCACCACATGCCCACCACCTGTGCAGCCCATCCCCACAGCAAATGACAGGCAACATCGTGCCATGGTTGCATGTCCATTCTGTGCCTGTTGCTAGCACCAGTTCTCTTCTGCTTTGTGGACTGTGTGGTGGCACATGTCACCCTGCACCGCTGCACTCTGGTCATGCTGCCACTGTCACTGGGTGCCACCAGCACCACAGTCCTCCGGGTACTGCTGTGTCTCCCAGATGCAGGTGGCACATGCTGTAGCACTGTCCCTCAGCTACTCCCCATGGGCACCTGCTGTCCATGGCCTTCCTCCATGCCACCGCCTGTGCCGCCTCCTGCTGTGAGCCAGTGGTCCTGTGCCCTGTACCCAGTGCCTTCTGCCCCATGCCCCTGGCAGAGGTGTTGCAGCTGCCATCTTGCCAGTTGATCCTGCAGCCCATGCTGCCACCGGTGTACACCCATTTGCCTTTGGTGGCTGATGTCACCCCACAGCTGTGGGTGTTGGCGGCACTGGGGGCTGCAGTGCCTGTGATGTGGACGGTGGCACTGGTGCTGGTGGTTGGGTGCTGCTGACAGCTGCTGTGTCATGGCTGTAGGGGGCAGTGGGGGTGGCGGTGTTGTTGGTGGTGGTGGTCTTTGTGCTGTTGGAAGTGGCGGTGTGGGTGCTGGTGGCACTAGCGCTGAACTTCCAATAGCAGTGGCACTGTGGCCTCTGCATCTCTTTCTGGCACCATTTGTGGGGCTGTTGCTGGCTGCTTCTCTGGTACCAACTGTGTAGATGTGTCACACCCAGCAGTTGCCCATTGGCACAGGCTTGCTTGCATGGCCTGCAGCAGGGCCACGAGGGCATTGGCCTGCCTTGTCTGTTGCTCCACCAACCCCTTGACAGCCATGGCCAGGCAGGTGATGGCTCACATCTGTGACTGAGAACTGGACTGTGCTGTGGCCATGGCCTCCACGATCCAATCCATGGTGCTTGAGGTGGTCTGCACCCCAGTCTCCAGCACCCCTATCAGTGCTGCCATCTGCTCCTGCTGTGCCACTTGGTGGGCATCAATACTGAGCTGTATGCAACCCAGCATCTCCACCTGCTCAAAATGGACAGTCAGAAGGGTGTGGCAGAACCCTATGTAGTCGGCCAGGGTCCGTGGCCTCTCTGCCTTGGGCATTGTCATCCCATTCAGAGCCCCCTCCAGCCTCTGGTAGGAAGCGGGGCTCAGGTCCTGTGCTATGTCACCCCCAGGCTGCCACAGCTTAGGTAGTCACTGAGGTACAGCAGTGGCTCCTCCTACAGCTGTTCCCCTCTGATTGCTGCTCCCACCACTGGTGTCTCCACTGTGTCCTGCTGTGCCTGCCCTGCAGTGTCTGGCACACTGTCCACCGCCACTGTGTCTACTGCTGCTGTGCCTGTGGGGAGACATCAGTGCATTAGTGGTATGTCACTGTCATGCTTCCTACCATCCCTCCCCTGCACTGCTCTCCCATGCACTGCTGTTGGCACTGGCCATATCCTTACCTGCCCCATTGCCATCTGCCTCTGTGCCTGTGGGGACATGTGAGGGGATCAGTGTGGCTGCACCATTACATGACACCCATGCCTGCCATGGTCCACTACACTGCAGCTCCATCCCGCAGGGTGGTGGCACAGACAGCCATTGGCTTACCTTCCCTTGTGTCTTCAGGCTCATCACCTGTGGATTGAACAACAGTGTTTAGTGCTACTACACCTGTCAGTGCCTAGCATACGTGCCATCATCCACACCCCTGTGTCGCTCTGCATCTCATGATGGGCGGTGCTGGCTGCCACCTTACCTGCCCTTGTGTCCGCTGTAACATAGAAACATAGAAACATAGAAACATAGAAGTTGACGGCAGATAAGGACCGCAAGGCCCATCCAGTCTGCCCATTTCTTTTTCTACCTTATAAATGTACCATCGGCCTTTGCTCTGTCAGTGACCTATCTATTCATAGTCATTTGTATTGCTCCCTTATGCCTATCCCATGCCTGTTTGAAGCCCTGCACTGTATTCATAGCCACCACTTCTTGTGGTAAGCCATTCCATGCATCTACCACCCTTTCTGTGAAAAAGAATTTCCTCACATTCCCCTTAATCGGCCTCCTCTAATCTCATGCTGTGTCCTCTTGTCCTGCTATTTTTCTTATATTTAAACATGTTAGACTCTTTCACCTTGTTTATGCCCTTAAGGTGTTTAAATGTCTCGATCATATCACTCTCTCCTCCTTTGCTCAAGGGTATACATATTGAGCTCCGTTAATCTGTCCTTATATGTCTTCTGATGCAGTCCCTGCCATTTTGGTTGCCCTTCTCTGGACTGCCTCAATTTGGTTAATGTCCTTGTGAAGGTGTGGCCTCCAATACTGCCGCAGTACTCCAGATGGGGCCTAACCAATGTCTTGTACAGAGGATTATTACCTCCCTCTTACGACTTGTGATACCCTACTAACACCCCCCTAGCCTTACCTACTGCTTTAGAGGTCTGCTTGGATGATTTTAGGTCATCAGTGATGATGATGCCCAAGTCTCTTTCTTCCTTTGTGACTGCTAGCAACTCCCCTCCCAGCCTATAAGTGGCTTCAGGGTTTCTCTTCCCTATGTGCATGATTTTGCACTTCTTTGCATTAAATCCCAGTTGCCACTCTTCTGACCATTCTGCTAGTTTATCCAGATCTCTTCTCATTCTGCCCACCCCATCTGGATCATCTACTCTGTTGCAGATCTTGGTGTCATCTGCAAACAGACAAGCCTTACCCTCTAGTCCATCTGCGGGTCACTAATGAAGATGTTGAATAGGACTGGCCCCAGGACTGATCCCTGAGGTACCCCACTTGTGACTTGCATCTCTTCTGACTGTATACCATTTACCACCACTCTCTGTTTTCTGCCAGTCAACCAGTTTGCCACCCAGTTGACCAACTTCTGACCCACCCCGAGCCTACCTAGCTTATTTATCAATCTTCTATGTGGAACAGTGTCAAAAGCTTTGCTGAAGTCAAGGTAGGCGACATCAACTGCTCCCCCCTTGGTCCACCACTCTGGTTACCCAGTCAAAGAAATCTATGAGATTAGTTTGACAGGACCTTCCTTTTGTAAACCCATGCTGTCTTGGATCCTGTGCCCTATGTTCCAGGTGTTGCACTATCCTTTCCTTAAAGTGCCTCCATAATCTTGCCACTACTGAGGTAAGACTGACTGGTCTGTGTTCCCCTCCTCCCTGCTACCACTCTTGTGGAGTGGGATCACATGAACCTTTCTCCAGTCTTCTGGGACCTCTCCTGTGCTCAGAGACTCACTAAACAATTCTGCTAATGGCTCTGCTAGTTCCTCCTTTAGCTCCTTAAGTACCCTGGGATGTATGCCATCAGGTCCCATTGCCTTATCCACCCTGAGCTTAGCAGGCTCTTGTAGGACCCTTCTTTTTGTGAAGGGAGTAGTGCTCACCTCCCTCCCCTGTGTCCATGATGCTGAGCTGTGGGCCCTGCCCTACCTTCTCTTCAGTAAATACTGAGCAAAAGTATCTATTTAGGATAGATGCCTTTACAGGGTCCTCCTCCTCACATGCTCCCTTTTCTCCATTAAGCTAGCAATACCCCTCTGGACTTTCTCCTTTCACTAATGTATCTATAGAAAGTCTTGTCACCTTCTTTACTGTTCGTGCTAGTGTTTCCTCAGTTTGGGACTTTGCCTGCCTTACTGCCTTACCTGCTTCCCTTAGGGCAGTTTGGTATGCCTCCCTATCTTCATCCGCTGTGTTCCCTTATATTTTCTGAAGGCCAGCCTTTTGGCTCTGACCTTTTCTGCTACTATATTTGAGAACCAAGTGGTTTCCTTCTTCTTTTACTTCCTTTTCTGTCTAACACAATGGGATGTTGCTTCAAGTATTGTATCCTTAATGCTTGCCCACTTTGCCTGTACCTCCTCACCTGTGTTTCTTTTTGCCAGGGCTAGCTTAACTCTGTTGGCCATCTTATCAAAGTCAGCTCCTCTGAAGTCCCATATTTTTGCCTTGGAATGGGATGATTTAGATGTAGTAGCCAAATTGAACCATACCATGTGATGGTCACTGGCCCCCAGGTGACCTTCTACCTGGAGATCTGTGATCCCTTCTTTGTTAGTCAGTACTAGATCTAGGATAGCCCTGTCTCTTGTGGGTTGCTGTACCAGTTGTTTGAGGCCTCCCCTGCAGGAATCCACTATGAGTCTAGTTCTGGCAGATGTTCCTGCTGGTATTGACCAATCTGTATCTGGCATGTTGAAGTCTCCCATTATCAGAACCTCCCTTTAGCTGTCATGTTTTGTATATCTTCTAACAGTAATATGTCTATGTCCTCCCTCTGGTCTGGGGGCCTGTAGACAACCCCAGTTCTTATGGCTGTCCCATTACCTGTTTCCAGGGTGACCCACAGTTCTTCTGGCTCCTTATGTGTATTCTGAATTTCTGTAGCTTTGATATTTTCATTAACATACAGGGCCACCCCTTCCCCCCTTTTTGCACCTCGGTCTCTTCTGAACAATACATATCCAGGTACTGAAGTCTCCCAAGTGTGGTTACTGGTAAACCACGTCTCACTAATTGCTACTATGTCCAGTTTAGCCTCTGACATTATTGCCTGCAGGTCTGGGATCTTATTTCCCAGGCTGCTGAGCATTGTGTACATGATTTTCCATTGGCCAGATTTTGGTGTGTTGGTTGTTGGGTGAAGTTTGGCATTACCCTGTGCATCGTATGGGAGACAAACCTTTTCTTACCTGGTGATGCAAATGAATGGCAAACACGCTGAATTCCTGTTTGACCACTAGCTGAGGGAGGTGTTCTTCCAATCGGCGTATGGGGTGCTGCACCCCTCTCCCATTGCTAGTTTAAATATTCTGCAAAGGCGTCAAACTTCTGCCCCAATGACTGACTCCTCTTTAGTCAGATGCAGTCCATCAAATTTAAAGAACTTTCGCTCCCAGAACTGTTGCCAGTTCCTACAAATCTGTCCTTTTTCCTGGCACCAGTCCTTGAGCCCGTGTTTAGCTCCCTATCTCCCTTCTCTGACCTTCCGTCCATCTGCTCCCTTCTCCCAGACTGGCAGGATCTCAGAGAAGGAGATACCCAGACAAATAGATGATAGTTTGTCACCCAGCCTAGTCAGGTGTTCCTTGGTCTCACAACTGACCGGCTGGCGAGATCGATAGTCCCTATGTGTACTAGGACATCAATGTTTTCTCCTGCTTTGTGAACAATTTGTAATGCGGTCAGTGTCTCTCCATGCTGATGTACCTGGGAGACATCTGACCATCACCCTGGCTGGAGATGGGTATCAACTCCCGAATCATGGAGTCTCCTATGATCAAGTTTTTAGTTTCCTTTCTGCTTGTTTAGTTTGGTTCCTGATTTGGGTGGTATTGTTGTGCTAGCTCCTGTGCGCAGTGTCCTGCTCTGCAGTGTCTTCTGCCTCTTTATTTGATTTCAGAGATAGAGGCAGATACCTGTTTTATAGTGTTTATATGGTTTTGGAGGTAATGTGTTGGAGAGCAGAGGTGATGGGGCACCTGATTTGCTCCTCCTAACCACCTGCCAACCTCCTGGACCAACTACCCTCTGCGGTCGAGGTTTTCTGTTGGATGCTGGGGAAATGGCGGTGGTTCTTATAATGTATTTCCTCTTCAATATGAAATTTGAGGCGTGCAATCTCTGCCCATGCTGCCCGAGCTGAGACCTAAGATCTCCAAGGCCCAGCATGTAGGACAGTGTCCTAAATCCTGTAAGACTGTCCTTCTGAAAATTGTTCCACAGTACCTGCAGTTAATGAAATCCATTCCAAATAAGTTGCTGGGTTTGTAACCTAGTCAGAGTAATTAGAAGGAAAAAAATGCAAGTAATGGTTTAATTGTGCTTTGTTTAACTTGTTATAACAAGTTAAATTACTAGTGCCCTGTAAATGAGATCACCTTGGTAGGCCCCTGATCCGCCTTCCTGTTCTGCCACAGGAAATGTTACAACTGTGGTACCCTATAAAGGAGTGTAGTGTGGGGTGGTTGGGGATGGGGTGGGTGGCTGGGCCCTTCCCCTGCCAAAAGAAGAACCACGGACGAAAGAACAAGGAGGTAAGAGCAGAAACAATCAGTCAACAACAAATGCAGTAACCTGAAAGCTTATCCTAATGTTAGATAAAACTGTAAAACCTGTAAAGCACCACCTGTAATAA
The DNA here is from genome assembly GCA_016271365.2 of Neoceratodus forsteri. Lineage (NCBI taxonomy): Eukaryota > Metazoa > Chordata > Ceratodontiformes > Ceratodontidae > Neoceratodus > Neoceratodus forsteri. The sequence goes on along the minus strand of CM057453.1, from coordinate 454,162,563 downwards.
TTTCAGAAGATATACCTGTAAGAACACTTTGCTCCAGAGAAAATAAAGCAGTAACAGAAGATATACCTTGCAAAAGACAATTTGAATCAGAAGATTACAGCAGTAATCTGTTAGCACACACCTGTAGGCACACCTTGTAATAATGCAGAAGAAGGTATACCAGCAACAACAATTTGAATCAGAGAAAAAATAAAGCAATGAAATGTTAGCAACAAACAGTAGCAATCCTGTGAGTAAAAATAAAAACATACCACCACAGTAAATCTGCTTAGCCAAACTAAGTCTTAATCCTTCTCCCTTGCTCTGGTAAGTTTTCTACTCTGCCTTTCAAGCAGTCTTAGAAGGAAAGAGCTCAGGTGAAGCTAGGTGCCTTGGCCAGCAAACCAAGTCTTCTACCTCAAGATATCAACTAACCTGACTTTTAACCCTTCTTTCTGTTGAAATTACTGACAGTTTGCCAGCTCCACCCACATACACACCTAATCCTTTGGAAAGAGCTGTGGGAGGAAAAGCAATTAGCTCCTTCAATGTGAAGAAGACTGAAACACCTCTGAGACAACAAACCTTTCAACAAACAAGAATAAAATAAAACCAGTGTCAAACAGTAATTTTGCTTAGCCCAATGATAAAAAGTCACAAAATGTAAGCTCCACCTGTAATACAGTAATTTCAGAAGATATACCCTGTAAGAAACACTTTGCTCAGAGAAAATAAAGCAGTAACAGAAGATATACCTTGCAAAGACAATTTGAATCAGAAGATTACAGCAGTAATCTGTTAGCACACACCTGTAGGCACACCTTGTAATAATGCAGAAGAAGGTATACCAGCAACAACAATTTGAATCAGAGAAAAAAATAAAGCAATGAAATGTTAGCAACAAACAGTAGCAATCCCTGTGAGTAAAAATAAAAACACCACCACACAGTAAATCTGCTTAGCCAAACTAAGTCTTAATCCTTCTCCCTTGCTCTGGTAAGTTTTCTACTCTGCCTTTCAAGCAGTCTTAGAAGGAAAGAGCTCAGGTGAAGCTAGGTGCCTTGGCCAGCAAACCAAGTCTTCTACCTCAAGATATCAACTAACCTGACTTTTAACCCTTCTTTCTGTTGGAAATTACTGACAGTTTGCCAGCTCCACCCCCACATACACACCTAATCCTTTGGAAGAGCTGTGGGAGGAAAAGCAATTAGCTCCTTCAATGTGAGAAGGAGACTGAAACACCTCTGAGACAACAAACCTTTCAACAAACAAGAATAAAATAAAACCAGTGTCAAACAGTAATTTTGCTTAGCCCAATGATAAAAAAGTCACAAAAATGTAAGCTCCACCTGTAATACAGTAATTTCAGAGAAGATATACCCTGTAAAACACTTTGCTCCAGAAAAATAAAGCAGTAACAGAAGATATACCTTGCAAAAGACAATTTGAATCAGAAGATTACAGCAGTAATCTGTTAGCACACTGTAGGCACACCTTGTAATAATGCAGAAGAAGGTATACCAGCAACAACAATTTGAATCAGAAAAAATAAAACAATGAAATGTTAGCAACAAACAGTAGCAATCCCTGTGAGTAAAAATAAAACACCACCACACAGTAAATCTGCTTAGCCAAACTAAGTCTTAATCCTTCTCCCTTGCTCTGGTAAGTTTTCTACTCTGCCTTTCAAGCAGTCTTAGAAGGAAAGAGCTCAGGTGAAGCTAGGTGCCTTGGCCAGCAAACCAAGTCTTCTACCTTCTAGCTGCAGCTGTGGGGTGGAATTACAGTGCATCAGTGCTGACCGTCCTTGTGGTGGCAACAGCGTCAGCTGTTCAGAGGATGTGCACCATACCTGGCTACATTCCAACATTGTCCCCCCTCCCGTCTGTGCACTGTTCCACTTGGCGTTGCTGTGCCCCACCTTCACAGTTCCCACTGTGCTGTGGCACACTGTGCTCATAGTATGTCAGACCCCCTCCTGACCATTATTATTTTCCAACTGTATATGACATTTGCTATGCTTTCTACATCCACTTACCCATCCCTGCATCTATCCAGAACATGTCCAGCCTGAGTCCCCATGGACACTGTGCTGGCTCACAAATGCCATCATCCTCTCTTCATGTGTGCTCAGGGGTCACACTTCCTGTGGCCTGCCTCCTGTGGCCATCGCCTGCCGCTTGTTATATGCCTCCTTCACCTTGGCATGGCACTTGAGGTCACTGTACCTCTTCTGCAGGCCCTGCACAGTGTGGCGCGCATATACCACTGCATTCACCTTCTACACGACTACATCCCATGCTGCTTTCTTCTGTAGCCATTCCTGTCATTCACCCCCCTTCCCCAGCAGTTCTGGATTTGCCTCAAGTTCTTCCAGGAGAACATCGGTCTCTTCAAAGCTAAAATTCCTCTTTTGCTTTTTGCTATTGCTTGCCACCTCTCCCCCGCTACCTGCCATCTCATAGCCCCTATGACATGCCTGCGACTTGCGCACAACTTTATAGTTATAGAGTTGCAACTTGTGTAGTGCTAAGCCGCTCTTGCAGGCTGTGACATTCACTATCAGCATTAGTTGCGACATGCGTAATCTGGCGTTTCTTGGCATATCTTGCAGCTGTCTTGGAATTGGTGCAGCTTGCACGTTGTAGGGATTCTGGTGTATCTTACACTTTGGCGTACTTTGCTCACTGCTCTATCCGCTGTGTTGGAATTGGGCCCTTGGTGCCTGCTGGCAAATATTTTTTTTCTTACATGGAAGGGAAAAATCACCATGACTTGGGTTCTTTTCCCTTGCCTTGTTTTCTTCCCCTTGACTTGAGGACATTGTGCATGGTGGAATTTTGCAAAATATTTAAAATATTTAAAACTTCTGTGGAGCAAACATGCTTCAAGACTGCAACATACTGTATCTACAAACAAAGACTGAACAGGGCTCTCGACTGGAAAGTTCATACGAAGTTTATACTAAGGTTGGGGAAGAACAAGGAGGCTGAAGGCCCATATGCACTCTTTTACTTTGGTTATAATAATAGGCTCATTTGTACCCTGATAAGATTTTGTCAAGTCTCTTTTTGAATTCATTTTTAGTTTTGCTTACGATTACATCCAAGGGTAAGTTATTCCATGGATTAATAACTCTCAAAGTGAAAAAATATATTCTGCTAAGATGGTTGAATCATTTACCCTTTAATTTGAGTGGCTGTCAGTGAGTATTATGAATTGAGTTCTTAAATTCTAAACCAAGTTCTACCATTAAATATGGAACCTGGATAATGTCAGAAAGGAAAAGCATGTCACCTCTTAACCTTCTGATCTCAGTGTCATTAGGTTCAGAGTGTTCAGTCTATACCCATATGATTCATTATCAAGACCAGCAATGTGTTTAATAAACCTTTGTTGAATATTTTCTAGGTGTTTTACAGTCAGATTTTTGTATGGGCACCATAACCATCCATGCGCTCAAGATGAGGTCACACATAAGATCTAAATAGAGGCATAAGAACATTACAGTCCTTAGATGTGATGCTGCATTTGATAGACCATATAACTCTATTTGATACTTTTGACTGAATCCAAAATTTGAATAGAGTTGTTCAAGTCATTTGCAATAATTATACCCAGATCTTCTCTTTTGATGTTGATGCCAGGATTGTATTCCCTAATGTGTATTTAACCACATTGTTTTTTTCCCTCAGATGCACGACCCTACATTTTGCAGCATTAAGTTTCATGCCCCATGTATTTACCCATGAACTGATTTTGTTCAGTTCATCTGAAGGAGAGATTGGTGGAACATCTGGTTGTCAATGGACTACAGGACCCAAGGCAGCATGGTTTCACCAGGGGGAGGTCATGTCAGACCAACCTTGTTGAATTCTTTGACTGGGTGACTAGGGAGGTGGATCAGGGGAGGGCAGTGGACATGGCCTATCTGGACTTCAGCAAGGCCTTTGACACTGTGCCACATAGAAGACTATTACACAAACTGGGGAATATGGGTGTGGGCAGGACAGTAGTGTGGTGGGTAGGTAACTGGCTGGGTGGCAGGACACAGTGGGTGGTGGTAAATGTTTGTCACTCCACAGAGGGAACAGTGACCAGTGGGGTACCACAGGGATCAGTGCTGGGACCGGTCCTATTCAACATCTTCATCAGTGACATTGCGCAGGACCTAGAAGGCAGAATTTCACTGTTCGCTGATGACACAAAGCTCTGTAACAGAGTAGACACACCAGAGGGTGTAGACAGAATGAGAAGGGACCTGCAGAAACTTGAAGAATGGTCAGGGGTTTGGCAGTTGAAATTCATTGCAAGGAAGTGCAAGATAATGCATATGGGGCACAAAAACCCTGGCACAATATATCAGTTGGGGGTGAGGATATAGCATGCACCAAGCAGGAAAGGGATCTTGGGGTTATCATCTCTGATGACCTCAAGGTAGGGAAACAGTGTGACAAGGCAGCAGGTAAAGCAAATAGGATGCTGGAATGTAGGCAGGGGGCATCACCAGCAGGAAAAGGAGGTCATAATTCCGCTATACAAGACACTAGTGAGGCCCCACCTGGAGTACAGTGTACAGTTCTGGAGACTATATCTACTTAAGGACATAGACAGGGTAGAGAAGGTTCAGAGGAGGGCAACAAAGATGGTGCATGGATTGCATCACAAGTCCTATGAAGACAGGTTGAAGGAACTGAACATGCACTCCTTGGAGGAAGGAGGAGAGAGGGATATGATAGAGACATACAAGTATCTTACAGGGAGGAACAGGTGCAAGAATACACTATTTTTAAGTGAAAAAGATGTTCCAGGACTAGAGGCATGAGATGAAGTTGGAGGGAGGACGATTCAGAGGAAACGTGAGGAAAAATTTCTTCACAGAACGGGTGGTGGACAAGTGGAACACCCTGCCAGAGGAAGTGGTGGGGGCTGAAACAATAATGGGATTTAAGAATGCATGGGATAGATATAAAGGAATTCTGGAGGTCAGGTGTAAGGGGCAACAGACTTCTAGGAAAACATAAACTGAACTTACGAGCTCAAATGGGCAGACTGGGTGGGCCATTGGCCCTTATCTGCCGACACTGTCTATGTATCTATGTATCTATGTATCTTGTATTGTTGAAGATTGAGTATCACATAGGCCACCAAGTTTGATGTCATCTGCATATTTTATCGATGCTGTATGAAATTGATGGTCATATCAGAAATAAAAATCTGGAATAGGCATGGTCCCAAAACAGAAACCTGTGGTACACCACTGGTAACCGTACATGAATCCGAATATCTACCATTTATCAAAACTCTCTGAGATCTTCCTGTCAACCAGTTTGCTTTACAATTACTAACGTACTGATTAATATCTGCGATCTGAAGTTTTAGCTAATAGGCCCTTATGTGGTAGGCCATTGAAAGCCTTACTGAAATCAAGAAAGATAGTATTGTAAAGGGTATTATTATCAAAGTTGAGGCTGATGGTCTCATAAAATCACATTAAATTTGTGAGACATCCACTGCCCTTTTAAAACAATGCTGTTCTGATTAATGATTCTAATATCTTACTCATGGATGAAGTCAGACTAATTGGCCTATAGTTGTCCCAAGATGATTTGTTTCCTTTTTATGAATTGGGGTGATGTCTGCTTTTTCAAGTCCTCCAGTACATAACCTGTTGAAAGGCAGCTTTCATATAATAGTTTAAAAGATAAACTATAGAATCACTTGGTAAAGATAGATAATGGCCCGATATAGTATTAGGACCTGGACAGTTTTTTGTTTTGTGTTTTAGGTTTTGCCAGTACAAGTTTTCTGATAGGGTAAGTTTAGAAGCATTACCTTTATCTACTGGTGTAATGGGAGCTTAGGATTTACCAAAAATTTCACAGAACTTGTTGTTGAATATGTTTGCCATAATTGGTGGAGAGAAGATGGTGTCATTCTCACAAATCGAGGGCCCTACTTGACACACAGGTTTTTGTGAGTTTATGTACTGTAGGAAAAAATATTTGCTTTTGATTTATTAGCGATAAGCTAAGTGACATTTTCAATGTGTCTTTGCTTTTTGTAGCTGATTCACATTTTCTGTGTGTATTTTAAATGAGAGACATTTTCTGGAGTTTTATTTTTTAAGTATGTACTATAGAGTCTATTTTTCTTTTTAATGATTTCCTTTACAGCTTTATTCATCCATTTTGGAGGGAGTTTAAAATTTGTGTGCTTCTTTATCGTAGGAATATATCTGTCACGTCATGTTATCAGTGTGGTTTTAAGGTAACCCCAGAATTCTGCCACAGTAACTGTATTGAAAATATTGTCCCAATCAATTCTCTTAAGTCTGTTACGATTCTGAGTTAAATTTGCTTTTCTATATAAAAATACTTTTGTTTTATTTTTGTTGTATTGGTGAAACTTATTTAAGTTAAACTCCACTGTGTTGTGGTCTCTGTTGCCAATAGGGACCGTTGTTACTACGTTATTAATATTTAAGTGATCACAGGAAAGAACTAGATCTAAAATGTTCTCATCTCTGGTAGCAGATGAAAGACATTGTATTAGGTGAAATTCTTCACAAATTGACAACAGTTTTTTTTCCTTTACTTGTTTTAGCTGTTTGATTGGTCCAGTTTATTTCATTTAAATTAAAGTCATCCATGATAATAGTGTCATAAAGTTCACAATCATACTCAAATTCTTGCAATAATGGCTCAAAAGCATCCACGGGAGAGTTGGGAGGCCTATAGCATGTATCAAAAATAATAGGGTCAAAGTTTTCCAAAAGCAATTTGACCCATAATGATTCAGTTTCTGCTTCATGTTTTTTTATTTTCTCAGAGATAACAATAGTTTTTATTCTAGCATCTATCAAAATGACAACACCTCCTCCCTTTCTAGTTAATCTGTTTTGTTTGTGTACACGATACCCTGGTATAGTAGTTTCCCAGGAGGCTCTTTGTCTTGGTTATTGAAATAATAGTTACATTACTTTGACTTACTCTTGCCCTGAGTTCATCAGTTTCGTTGTTTAAACATCTTGCATTAAAATAAAGAAAGCCTAATTGCTCATATGCAGAATTTTGGTCTGATGTATTTAGGGAGGCCAGCTTAACTAGTCTCTCCCCAATATTATTAGTTTAACTACTTGTTAACCTCATAGGAGAGGTGTTTTCCAAGTAAGCTATTTCCTATTCTACTTAAATGAAAGCCATCCCAACAATATAGCTCGTCCCGTTCAGTAAACCTCTCTCAGAGCATAATACACCCTGTATCTTGTGTAGACACCACCTCCATCACCAATAAATTATTTGTTTTATTTTCAGTGAAATATGAAGTTGCCCTAGGGACTGGAAGAATTTCAGAGAAGGCCACTTTGTACCCTTTGTCAATTAATTTGTTTGACATGGCGATACATTCTGCCTTGACATTATCTAGTGATTAATATGAGATATTATTTGTGCCTGCATGCACAACAGCTAAAGGGTTTTGTCCACAGTCTGCCAGGCTGTTGTCAAGCATGTGGGTCAGTATTTTATTTGAGCACCAAGAAAACTAGAACAACATCTGTCAGCTTTGTTTCCCATTGCATAATACTCTATCAAGATGTTTAATGGTAGAATCCTATAATATATACTTGTCTAGGTTTGTGTTGGCTCTCTGAGTTAATTTAGGCCTACTTCCATTTCTTCAATTGGGCTGTCTGTGTCGCTGGCTACATCAGATGGGATATCTATCAGAGGCTGATCGATGTGGGCATATTTGGCACTGGGCATGTAGATTGTGTTGTATTAGTAAAGGGGGCAGACATCTATGTGGTGGTTCAGTCAAGGTACTAGGTGTCTGCTCAAGGGTTCAGCAGTTTCAATTGACTCTGGATCTATCATCTGTGGGTCAAAGCAGTTGTGTAATTTGAGACTAAAGTCTTCAGCTTTCCAACCTTTTTGGCTACCTTGCAGCTTTGCACAAAAAACAATTTTCATTTTGATCAATTATAGAATCCACTTCCTGGCTCTTTTTAGAGGTTCAGGGATCATGATTAAAGCAGGGGCAGTTAAGGATGAAGATAAAGAAGAGGTAGCCATATGATCATTATTGGTTAAAAGTATTTGTCTGTGTGCTGCACAATGGTGTGGCTTAGTATTAAGTATATAGCCTTCAGGAGGGCGTCAGATTCTCATACGTTCTGCCATTTCTTTTTTACTTGTTTCTACTGCAGCAAGTCTAGATGTAAACACCCTAATTTCCTCTAATAGTTCTGTGTTTTCCTTACATTTATCGCATATGAAAAGAAATGGGGAAGAGTGGGTAGAGGAAAGGATATACATGTTACAAGTGCCGCATTTAATACCGACATTAACATCGGTAGTAGTTATGGTTGCAGGCATATTTGCAGGCAAAATAACAATGCTTGTATAGGCTCCATAAGAACATAGCTAAACGAACTAGGTACACAAATGTGAAAAATGTTGGGCACTTACTACAGGTTGAGAAGAAAGAAATGAAAATCCATGCAGTTTAGATATCTAACACGTTTCAGATATAAAAAAATACAATCCTTTTCAAGGAAAAGGATTGTATTATTTAAATCCTAAATGTGTCAGGCATATAAACTGTACAGACTTTGTTTCATGTGCCGGCACCTACAGTAATTCAAGCATTTTTTTGCACAAGATCCTGAAGGAGCAGTTTTTCTTTCTTTCTTCCGAACCTGAATGGTGAGTGCCCAACTTTTTCATGCTTGTTGTACCAACATACTGTACTTGTACTCCTATTCCCTTATTCTGGGTTTCTCCTGGTGACACTCCTGCAATTTCTCACATCCTTAGCCTGAACGTAGCTGGTTGTTGGCAGCCACCTGACAAGTGAAAAGACTTATTCTCGTGAAATGGAAGAAGATTCTCAGTCCTGCCTACCCTGTCTCCTCCCTTCTTTTGGAATGGCATATGGCTCACGTAAGCTTGAAAACTTTGAGTGATTCAACCCCATTGCAGTTCAGAAGGTGGAGGTTTTAAAATAAATGGAAACCCTATCTGCACTCTTCCTTTATTGAATTTTATTAACTGGGTTTGCTTATTGAGACAGATGCCCCTTTTCAGGAGTGACCCAGCATTAGTTGCATTAAACAGGGAAATCAATTCACTTATGCAAGGATAACAATGTTCAGTTTACCAAGAATATACAAGAGGATGGGTGACATGACAACAATGAAGTTAACTGACTTCATAAGGTTGTACAGTGCCTCTCATGAGGTCTAAGTAAGCAATAATACTCAACAGAGTGGGTGGTATTGGGCGATACCTGAGCGCCCAGGGGCATAATGAGGCCCAACGCTGCAGGCGGAGGGCCTTATAGCCCCTGGAAGGTCCGATATTGCCCAATACCGCCCACACTGGAGGGTATTATTGCACTTAGAAAATGGGCATCTGTGTCATGTTTAATTATGTAATAAAATAAGAGAGGACATTAGTTTAAAATGAATAAAAAGTCTAGAAAAAAAACTGTTGCTGGTAAAGTAGTCCCTACTTTTTTATGCTGTTCCATCTTGTGTTGATCCTCCCCAGATAGCCATTCTGTTGCAGTTACACCCCCCTCACTCACTCACACTCACACACACACACACAGACACACCTTCCAGATAAAATCACAACTGGACCCCCCCCCCATCTTATTTGTAGCAAGCTACAGTAGTAGGCACATTTTAAAAATAAAAGTAGGACAGAAAATAAAATAAGACATTGTGCCATCTTCTCTCCTGACCTGTAAGTGTCCATACTTGACTCTCACAGATCAGACTGTGCTCTGCTCTCCCTCCTTCAGCTGTTCATGAATGCATTTGGATTTAAAAATAAAAAAAAGATACACAACAGCATTTACTTTTGTGGTCCTGGTGAGAGAATTCATCCTTTCTCCCAGCCGCAGTCATATCCTATGGCATCAGTCTCCTGATCGCGCTCTCGCACTGTGAGACAACCGCTGCACTTCTAAATTAATGCTGAAAATGCCAAAATTAAAGAACAGTTGTGGCTCAATGGTTTGCCTATTGGCTTCAATTTGAATGCAGGACACCTCCCCCCCACACCAATCCCATCCCAAATGTATGTGTTAACCTATGGTTGGGCCTCCAGTGCTGAAACAGGTAAGCCATGCAATGATTGTGGTGGACTGTGGAAAGACTCGTGACAATGCGGTCCATTTAAAAATAACTTTTTAATTTTCTTTTTGTTGCCAGACTGGGGAGCGAGTGGCTCAGTGAGAATGGCATGGTTTGGTGTGTGATGCTCAACCTACGGACTCCACCTGCTACTGTTACCTGTTTCAGGATGCATGCTTAGGACTTTGAACTGAGCTACCGGCTTTCCTGGGGTGAGACGATGTGCTCATGTGCTGATACTGTGCAGCTATTACTGTGAATGCAGGTGATAGCTAGGTTTGTGGATCTTGTACTTTACTTTTTGGGGATGCGATATTGCTTTTTTAGAGAAATGTGACATACTGCTGGATTTGGAAGGGAAGGAGGGGTGGAGGCCACAAACTCTCCCACTAAGCAGCGAGAGAAAAAAACTTGGCAGTTTTTTAAAATACAACATTCTAATTGCTTGATGATATTGGTGATGAGGTTTGTGGCAAAGCTGGCACTTTTAATGCCTGGGCTCTGTTGTCTGATAAACGCCCAGCTTGCCAGCGCTATCAACCAATCAGAGACTGGGGATTTTCTTGCCCATTTTCTAAGGTGCTATATTTCAATTATACAGGTACAACTCAAACAATAATTATATACAACTGAACGTATGTATAGTATCTCCTATATCATTTGCCAAAATGCTCCAGACTAGTGACCCACTTCAGCTCTGTCAGTGCCCCCCAAAAAATTCCAAGCTGGGACAAGTTAAGCAAGTGCTAATACTTAATGTTACAGCTCATGGTCAGGGGCTCATTACTTGCTTTGAACAGCTTGAGACCACAAGTATGTTACTCATTACAGAATGTTTTACTTAATATTGTGGCATTGTCACAATCTCTCTCTCTCTCTCTCTCTCTCTCTCTACATATATATATATATATTTTATTCTATGCAGAAACTTCATTAATGCATCATTTAGGGTTAAAACACAAAAAGTAAGGAAATTAGACCTTTAAGGTTGCCCCCTCTCCCCCTCATGTACCCCCCATCCTCCCAAGATTGACAGATGATGGGGTGTGTCATTGGGGTTGTGAGGCCTAAATGTCACCCCATTCCATGTGTAATCATATTCACAAGCCACAGTAAAGAAGAATGGGTGACATTTAGGCCTCACAACCCTAACGACACACCCTATCATCTGTCAATCTCGGAGGATGGGGGTACACAAGGGGGAGGGCAACCCTAAAGGTCTCATTCCCTTACTTTATTTTGTTTTAACCCTAAATGATGCATTAACAAAGTTTTTGCATAGAATTTCCTTACTTTTTGAGAAAGAATAGAAAAGTAGAAAGTTGCACAAGTTGGTGGGACCTGCGCTCCCATCAACTTGCAAATTTCTGCCTAACTTAACAGTACACGTACTGAATATCATATGTATTGGTGGGAGTGCATATGGTTGGGCCCCCCGCTCCCACCACCTTGAAACAAAACAAAGTTTCATTCATCAGAGTGGCATAATTCCATACCTGTTTGCATGTCAGACACCTAACCACTGAAAATTTCCTCCATGACAGTAAGGCTAGGTACCCTATAAATGTGAAGCCACTACCACAATGCAAAACACTATATGCAAAATGTAAAGTGCGTCATGCAATATCTCCACAGCAAATTAATTTTCCAACACATAAGCACCATAATTCACATGTACAGGACATCTCCTCAACACCCTCCAAATTTCAGTTTAAAAGACCAAATTGTGTCTGAGATGTAACAATTTAAAGTTTGAGATTTTCATTCGTCGGAGTGGCAGAATTCCACACCTGTTTACATTTTATGCACCTAAAGACTGAAAAGTACGTCAATGGCAGTAAGGCTAGCTACCCTATAAATTTCATGCCACTACCACAATGCAAAACGCTCTTTGCAAAACGTAAACTGTGCCACGCAATATCTCCACAACAAATGTATTTTCCAACACCTAAATACGATAATTCACATCTACAGGACATCCCATCAACACCCTCCAAATTTCAAGTTAAAAGACCAAATCATTTCCAGGATATTTAATTTTAAAAGTTGTTAAAATTGGGCTATCTGGTCCCTCCAAATCTGGCCATCTAGTCCCTCCCTCGCGAACAAAGATTGTGATCAGAGAATCTCATGATCAAAGAATTTGCAAGCTTACGCCCAAAGAATTTGCAGGCTTACGATCAAAGAATAAAAATGGTAAAACTACATTTTACACAGAAATACATTAAACCACAGCCATGCCTCAATAGAATAAAGCCACCTGAGCAAATCCCATCCTAGTTTGACTTTATAAGTCACCCCTTGACTGAGAAATTTGATTTTTTAATCTGGCCATCTAGTCGCGCCCTCACGATCAAAGATCACGGTCAAAGAATCTCGTGATCAAAGAATTTTCAGGCTCATGATCAAAGAATCTGCAGGCTCATGATCAAAGAATAAAAAATGTTAAATCTCAGTTTTTACACATAAATACATGAAACTACAGTCATGGCTCGATAGAATGAAGCCCCCTGAGCAAAACCCATCCTAATTTATCTTTATAAGTCATCCCTGGGCTGAGGAATTAGATTTTTTAATCTGGCCGTCTAGTCACGCCCTCGTGATCAAAGATTGCGGCCAAAGAATCTTGCGATCAAAGACTTTGCAGGCTCGCAATCAAAAATCGTTAGCAAGCCACGATCAAAGAATTTAAAACTTTGAAACTTTATTTTTGGACAGAATTAGAAGAAACCACAGGCATGGCTTGATAGAGGGAAGACCCCTGAGTAAAATCCATCAGAGTTTTACTTCAGAAGTCACCCCTGAGATATTTGTTTTTGTCCGACAGTAAAATCAAAACAACATGGCGGCCGTCGCGATCAAAGAGTTCCTCATGATCAAAGATTCTTTGATCGTGAGCCTGCAAATTCTTTGATCGTGAGGAGGGACCAGATGACCAAAACCCCATTCTTCTTTCACAAAAATAACCATATAAATTTTCCCATAGACTTATAATAGGAACTTAAAACTTTAATAACTTTTGAATGGATTAATATTTTTCACCAAACAAAAGTGGCATATTCCTTGACCCAACCTCTTTTAACATGCCAAGTTACAGAGTGGCATGCCATACATGCGCAGCACTACAAACAAAATCAAAAATCTGTTCACATAACTGGCGAAAATGCATTTTCAGCGTTTTGTGCTAAAACCGTAAGTCCGACTGAAACAAAATTTGGCAAATCAAGAGATCTACCATGCCCCACCACAATACCAAATTTCCTGCAAATTCATTGAATGGGTCCAAAGTTAGTAACGTGCATAATTTTGAGTTTAACATAGAAGTGACTTCATAACCCTCAATATAGGGGCATGCCCATGCCACTATAATATATAAACATACAGTATATATACTGTATAAATATATATATATATATATAAGACAAAGAACCTCTGTGCGTAAACACTGAGGCAAGGGTTACCCCAAAGGGCATTTGGCTGGGGAGCCAAGTTTCAAGAAAATACAAAATCACACATGCCCCCACAATGCAAAGCATCATGGGCTGCATATGCAAATCACCACAGAATGTTATGCTGGTCCAACTTTAAGCAGAATTGCATGGTGCCGAAAGGCCTCTCACACAGTTTGCAAGGATGCTAACAGAAGACATAGACATGTGTTTCGTCCTACCAGGACTCATCAGTATGCCTCGTCTGTTTGACACCCCAGTGGATATATATATATATATATATATATATATATATATATAATGCAAAAAAACATTGTTAATGCACCAGCTAGGGTAACTCAATGCCGAAAAAGTATGGAAATGTGGTGTTAGGGTTTCCAACCCTAACAACCCACCCGTCAAGCAGCAAAAGGAAAAAAAATAATTAGGGTGTTGGGTTTCTGGAGGCTTGGTGAACCAGTGGTGGGGTCTTCCTTGGGGGTTGTCAGTCCTAATGGCCACCTCATTCCATGAGCAAACAACTTCACACATGATCTCCTTTCTTTATGCAGGACCCACAGGGTCTTGCATGAAGAAAGGTACAACAAATTGTGTTGGCAACCAGTGGCAAGGCATACTTCTCTACCTTTGAAGAGTATATCATTATGAGGCAATGGCTTGGAGTTGTACTTTGTGCTTCACACTGGAGGCTAGGGGTTGGGGAGAGGGGTGAGCATTAGGGTTGACAACCACCAAAGGAGACCCCACCGCTGATTTTCCAAGACTCAAAAGACCCAAAACCCTAATGCTTGTTTCTTTTGCTGCTTGAAGGGTGGGGGGGGCAATTAGGTTTGGAAACCCTAACATTACATTTCCCTACATTTGCAGTGTTGAGCTACCTTAACTGGTACATTAACAAAGTTTTTGCAAAGAATTTCCTTTCTTTTCAAATAGTTGAATTGTATCCTCATTCATGCAAGTCCCTTCAGGACCTGTGTGAATAGATGCAGATGCACTGCACAAACAGAAATGTCCATCCACCTACAGAAGTACAGGGCCCACAAATTGCGAGCCTTGCTGTTTGGTGCAACAACAGATGTGAAGACCTCATGGGGCTGTCTGGTAGGTTGTGGACATGCAGGGCCTTGTGGTCCCTGCACTTCATGTCCACAGCTACAGATGCACAGGACAAAGAATGCATCTGTCAGCCAATTCACAGGGCTGTCTGCCACCCAAGGGTTAGAGGTTCAGGGCCTTATGCCAAGAGGACAGTTGTCTTCACTATCAATCAGTTTCAATCCATCAGTCAGTTTTTATTTATTCAGCACAATTCTCATGATGACTCAATGCACTTTACATTAAAATATTAAAGCATTTAAAATACAAATACATATAAATCATATTATTACAAACCATTAATAAATAGTAAAATATTAGTCCTCTTCAGGAAATGCTAATCTAAATAAACAGGTTTTTAGCTCCCACTTAAACTGTTCAGCCAATTGGCTTTCTCATATAGGATGAGGCAGGTAATTCCAGAGGCTTGGGGCTGCATATTCAAAAGTGCGTGCCCCAGATGAATGTAAATGAGACCCCAGAATCTCCAGCCATCCCTTCTCCATGGAGCATTGGCGGTGGAGGGGTGGTAGGATAAGAGGAGGTCTTTCAGGTAGCTGGACCCCTGCACATGTAGTTTCTTATAGGTCAGCAAACCGACCTTGGAGATCCACCAGTGAAAGTGTGGGATAAAACTGGCACAACAAACCAGACGTCGGGAGCATAAAAACACAAAGTGCATTGTTATTTTATTCAAATCAGAAAATAAAATAAATAAAATCATAAACATACAGAAAGCAAAAGGTTATTAAATGTCTAGTATCCAGCAAACTTTCTAATTTTGAAAATTCCTGAGGTTTAGCTTCAGCCTCTGCAACTAGAACTTCAACTGATTTGGCCTATCTACAGTATCTTTGTTACTCCAAGTGGTGTTTTTTTATATATTTCATGTATGACATCACCATCAGGTGATCCACCCCTTTTTGATGAAGCCAGTATAAATCTCTTATTCTCAGGAGTTCTCCATCAAACAGTAAAAACATACATGTTCATACATGTTAATCTTTCTAGTCTACACTCAACTCCTCTTTTCTTGCTTAAGGGGTTTTATGTTAAAGGGTTTTAAGTTAGGGGTTTATGGTAAGGGGTTTAATGTAAAGGGGTTTATGTTTCCATTTTGTTTATCGCAAAAGATAGTTGTAATAAGATAATAAGTCCATGTGGGTTCCACTGGGTTTGCAAGAAGCGAGGAGAATGAGGTGCCTCCTCTTCTCCTTCTCTGCTCAATCCTTAGAACTCATTGTATCTTTTCTTTTATTTCCATTAAATTGTTAAATGTGACATGCTAAAATAGACAAGCATGCAGCAAACATATTTCATTTTCATTATCAGCACGAGCAGCCATCCCACGGAAACAAAGAGCAAAAGGAATGGGTGGGGTCCTGGATACCCCACACATGGGCATTTAACCCAGACAGGACTCATCCTGTCACACACACCCATGCACAAGAGGGCAACAGTCCTTTCTGTTGACAGTCACCCTGCCAGAACCCTGGAAGAGTTGGAGCTTCCACCCACCCACGCTAGAAGCTCCGCCTCAGGGACCCTATGAATCAAAATGGCATCTGAATCCTGATGTGCCATCATCAACTGATACCATTCAATTTCCTGAGGCTTTCTACATAGGTTTTGCCTTAATAAACATTTCATTTAAATATAGTGGTCATTTCTGCAACCTTTTACCATCTGGTACCATGTGAACTCAGTGGGAGTTTTCCCCTATTCAAGAGCATAATTTCTTTTCCTTAATGACCTCTTCCCTTTGGGACTCTCTCTCCACACCCCATATACTAATACCTCTGCTGAACAGATGTCTACTATTCCCTGCAGGAACCTCTCTCTGGTTGCATACTGGACAGGCCCTAATAAAGGCTGCCACCTGTCGGTACAGCCCAGGTTAGTAATAATATGGGGCTAATCGAGCCAATACACTAGCATGGCTCAGATACCCACAGGAACTGGCGTGTGCAGCCTCCATCACCTGTTGCCTGTATGCCTCAGGCACCACTACCTGGGTATCCACTCTTTTTGTACTGGGGTTGGGCCTCATGCAGTACAGAACACCTTTCTGCAGTTCATACCACCAAAATTGTTTTGCCCCAACTCCACCATTAACCTGCCTACCATCCTTGACCTTTACATACTACAATAGTTTGGCAACATCAGCATCTTTAGCCTGCAGTTTCTCCCAGTCATTATTGCATTGAACATTGTTACACTAGCTACAGATGGATCAATACAGAAAAAGTCCCTTCAGCCTCACAGGCTTCTTCTGGCTTGCTTGTAGTCTTCAACCCCAGTAAAATATCACCAGTCACAGTCTTACCTGGGGTCTCATTTTCATGTCCCATGCTGGCTTCTCCATCCTCCAACAGGTAACATCAGGGAAATACAGGCAACAAAGGAATATCCTGCTCAGTTATGGACTCCTCCTCTAGCTGAGCCTAAGAATAATCCTCCTCCGATTCATTTTCCAAATTCTCCAGCTGGAACCTCTTCAGTAACACTTGGCATCGGTGTTCTGCCTCTCTGCTGAGTCAGTATTCCTCCAGCCATTGCTCACTCATCAACTGGATCATCCTCATCAGGGTCTCCACCACACAAACGTCATCCTGTACTTCTGGTTTGCCTTGACCACTCCGTAGTTCTTCATCCATCAACTAATGCATCATACAGAGCCATCATAGGCGGGTCACTGGGATCCTCCAGCATTCTCTCCCCTCTTTCTGTCCCTCTGTATCGCTGTCTAGCTCATCCTTCACCTTTCTTCTGGCTCCAAGATCCAACCCAGATCATGTTTTTCTCCAGTCTTCTCCACCATAGCACAAGTGAATGTTTTTGTCTCAGCACCCTGATCTTTTTGCAACTGTCAGGGTATTGATTCAACACCCACTGATAATATTTCTCAGGCAGTCTGCACTTACCAGAAATCCCACTTCGACACCACTGTGAAGGTGTGGGATAAAACAGACACAACAAACCAGAAATCAGGTACATAAAAATGCAAATGTGCATTATTATTTTATTCGAATCAGAAAATAAAAAAAATTAAAATAATAAACATACAGAAAGCCAAAGGTTATTAGATGTCAGTATCCAGCAAGCGTTCTAATTTCAGAAATTCCTGCTGGCTTAGCTTCAGCCTTTGCAAATAGAACAGTGTGAAACAAGCACACACTTCTGAGGTCCTCCTCACTTGGTAGTCAGTATTCAATTGATTCCCCGTCTATCCTTGTCACTCCAAGTGGTGGGTTTTTATACTTTTCATGAATGACATCACCATCAGGTGATCCACCACTTTTTGCTAAAACCAGGATAAACCTCTTATTCTCAGGAGTTCCCCATCAAATGGTAAAGACAAACATGTTAATTTTTCTAGCCTAAACTCAACTCTTCTTTTCTTGCTTAAGGGGGTTTATGTTAAGGGGTTTTATGTTCCCATTTTATTTCATCAAAAGATAGTTTTAATAAGATAGTAAGTCCATGAGGGTTCTACTGAGTTTGCTAGGTAAACGGGACAACAAAGGTGTGCTCCTTTTCTCCCTTCTCCTGCCAACCCTTGGAACTCATTATAACTTTTTCTTTTTATTTCCATTAAATTGTTAAATGTGACACCCTAAAATAGACAAGCATACAGCAAATGTATTTCATTTTCATTCCCAGTGCAAGTGGCCATCCCACAGAAACAAAGAGTGAAAGCAATGGGGGGGCCCAGACACCTCACACATGGGCATCCACCCCCGACAGGGCTCACCCTGTCACACCATCACCTAACTGGCAGCCAGTGCAGATAGCAGAGCACAGGTGTAATATGACACGACCAAAGCAGGACGGTCAACAACCTGGCCACTGCATTCTGCACTAGCTGCAGGCAGTGAAAATTTACCCCACACAACCCTAGATATAGAACATTGCAATAATCAAGGCAAGAGGTCATAAAGGCATGAAACAGTGCTGGCAGATCCAGGGGAATCCTAGTGATGTTTCTCACATGATAGAAAGAGGTACAGACAACTGCTGACACCTGCCACTTGAGTGCCAAACAGCCATCCAAAACAACGCCAAGATTCTCACCCGATCTAAGGTCCTCAACTAGGAGTCTTCAAGCTAAAGCCCAGAAACCTGACCAGATTGTCCCATTGCCCCCTGCAACCAGATTCCAACACCAGTACAGTCTTGTCTGGGCTCAACCTGAACCAGTTGGCTTTCATCCAGCCTTGGTTTTGGCAAGACAGCTGCTAAATACTGAGACCGACTCCTGTTGTACAGGCACAAAAGAAAGGTATACCTGAGTGTCATCTGCATAGCAGTGAAAATGTAGCCCATACCATTTTATAATGTCTCCAAGCAGAAGCATATACACCACAAACAACGTGGGGGACAGAATTGAGCCCTGTGGGACCCCACATGACAGGGGCATGGGAGCTGAGGAAAAAATTCCTGATACCACCCACTGTGACCTGCCAATAAGGAACAATTTAAACCAGTTGTGGGCTGTACCAGCCAGTGCACAGCAAACCTGCAGGCCCTCCAACAGCACCCCGTGGTCCATGGTGTCAAATGCTGCTGAGAGATTGAATAGAACCAAGATGGCATGCCTCCCTCAATACCTCACCACCTGGAAATCATTCAGCACCTGAACCAGAGCACTCTCAGTACCGAGCCTTTTCATGAAACCAGACTGGATAGGATCATAGATGTTGTGAGTTGTTAAATGGGTCTCCAGTTGAATGGCCATCACCTTCTGGATAACCTTGCCCACAAAAGGCAGGTTGGAGACTGGTCTGTAGTTAACCAGGCAGTCTGGATCCATTGAGGTTTTTTTCAGGAGTGGTCTTACAACCGCCTACTTCAGGGGTCCTGGAAAGACCTCTGTTACCAAAGAACCCTGAACTATCCAGGCTAGAACTGGGCCAATGACATCAATGCACCCCACTAGGAGGCACATTGGACCCGGGTCCAAACTACAGTATGTTGGCCATAACCCCTGGACAACCCTCACAACATCCTTGACAGCCAGCTGGTCGAAGTCAGACCAGACAGACCAAGTGCCAGCAACCTCAAGCTCATCACCGCAAGGCCCATTTGAGGGCATTGACTTGATTTCCACCCTGATGGTGGTAATTTTTTCAGCAAAGAACAGAGCAAACTCATCACACCTTACTTGGGAAAAGGCTCCTCCGGACTGGAGACAGGCTGGATTGCACAGCCTATCAACAGTGCAGAAGAGCTAAGCTGGTCTGTTAGTTGCTGCAGCAATCTTCCTGGACAGGAACTCTGCCTTCTTATGGGAGGTTGCTGATTGAAAGTCTCTATAATGGACCATCAATATGAGCTTGTCTTCCTCCAGACTGGTCTTTTGCCAACATCGCTCCAACCTTCGAACCCTCCTCCTCCTCATCTCCTTGAGTGTCCCATAAAACCAGGGGACCTTTGGTGCTAGGTGAAGGTCGAATGCAAACAGGTGTAATGGAGTCAAGGGCCTTGTCACAACCCTATTATATGTCAGTACCAGTTCCTCCAGCTCTTCACATGCTCTCATCAAACCTGATAGGTCCAGCACTACATGGTACCCAGGGCCATGCAGACAACCCTGCACCTTTCATTTCCCAGGCTGGGGTGTTGCATAACAGCACCATCCTCCCACCCTCACCCCCATCCAGCTGAGTCACTGAGCTCACTCCAGAACTCAGCTCACCAGCACAGGATCACAAAGCACACCCATTGTGGTCAAGGGTGGCACTACACACAAAGTTTGTTAACAATTGTATATTGTTTTTTTCAATTTTGACCCTAAATTTTCAAGATACTCATTTTATGATTTGCCTTATAAACACAACATGTACCATTTATAGTATACTGGCTGAAATGTCATTTCACACCAGGGGCCGGATATTCAGAGCAGTTGCGCCATGCACAATAGGGATGCACCCATGAAAGAACGGAAATGCGCCATAGTGGGATATTCCGTGGGAACGGCAGTGCAGCACAACACGCAGTGCACCACAGTGCAACAGAAATGAATGCATGCGCAACTGCAGGGGGCGGAACCAAGAATAATGTGCGCAGTGCGATATTCATCAGTACGCGACGTGCGCAGTAGATGAGCAAGTGGAAGTTGCGCGACAGTGGAAATTAGTCAAAATAAAAGGGAGCGGGGGGGAATGAATGCACCACAGAGGAGCCATAGGTGGGAGCGTGGAGACAGAGTGGCAGGGAGGCAAGACAGGAAGCAAGGGGCAGGTGTGGCCAGGAGGTGGACAGAGCCCACCAGAGGTGTGCGTGAGTGAGAGAAGGAGTGTGTGTGTGTGTGTGCCTGTGTGTGTGAGAGGGCCTGAGAGTGCCACAGAGGATGGAGGGCAGTGGTAAGAGGAAGGGCACACAGAGGTGAACAGCCAGAGGTGAACCTGATGCAGGGGTAGCACCAGCAACACACAGCGGGGGGGACCAGGTAGACAGCCACCCGGGGGGGATCACCAGCCAGGGACATGGCCAGTGCCACCTTCCAGATGGAGGTGGTAATGAGGGGTGTGAGAAGGCAGGCAGCAGGGAGTGTGGCCATGGAAGGGCCAGTCAGCGGTATACCCAGAACAGGCTGTACCGAGCCCACACCACCTTCAAATAGTACAGTGACACTGAGATTGTGGGCTGGTACTGCCTGAACCAGGTGATTCTGAGGCAACTCTGTGAGCTGTGCAGTGATAAGATGCAGGCACCCACACAACAGAGCCATGCGCTGTCTGTGGAGACGAAGGTCACAGCCGTCATGTGCCAGCTCACCACGGGCACCTTCCAGAGACCAACAGGGGACACGACAGGCATAACCCAGTCAGCCGCATCACACCTACTCACACAATTCCTCAGCGCACTGCTGCCACATGCTGTGGAGTACATCCGTTTCCTCAGCACACAGGCGGAGTGCACAGAACACATACAGGAGTTCCACAGGGTAGCACGGTTGCCTGGCATGCTCGGGGCCACAGACTGCACCCATGTAGGCATCCGCATGCCACCTGGCCCGGAGGGGGCAGCATACATCAACCGCAAGGGCTACTCGAGTGTCAACTGCCAGGTAGTGTGCAATGCCAGGGGGTGCATAATCAATGTCTGTGCCATTCACCCTGGAGGAGAGCACACGATGCCTTCATCTGGCACTAGTCTGCACTGTGCCATATGTTCAAGAGTGAGGACATCCCCACTGGCCATCTGGTAGGTGAGTATGAATAGCATGCTGGACGATGGGTGCAGACTTGGGGGGGGGTGTGGGGCAGTGGCAGGGGTGCCATGGGAAATGGCCATGATGGCCCATGGCACAGTGATGCAGACCACCATGCTAATGACTCCCCTCTACACACAGGTGACAGTGGTTACCTGCTACGGCCCTGGCTGCTCACACCATACCAGTGCCTCATGACCCCAGCACAGCAACAGTACAATGAGGCACACACCAGAACACCAAGTGTAATCGAGGGGGTGTTCAGACTGCTGAAGGCACGGTTCTGTTGCTTGCACATGTCAGGTGGTGCCCTACAGTACAGCCCCTCAAAAGCCTGCGGGCTATTCCTGGCCTGCTGTATCCTGCACAACATGTCCACTGACTGTGGGATAGCCATTGAGGTCGAGGAGGAGGACAGCGGTGGGGAAGAAGAGGACTCCGGTCCAGCTGGTGTTGGGCAACCAACCCCTGGGTGAAGGGACCCCCGGCTTGCCCAGATGGCACAGCAGCACCGGGACACCATCACAGAGGAGCACTTTGGACAACACAGGTAGGCAATGGGTCCATATGCAACCACCAAGGGCAAGGGCACAGCCCACAGACAGGCAGGGGTGGACACCAGGGGAGGACAACATCAGGGGCATGGGAATGGGTGGTGAACCACACTCAAAGGCAGGGATGGGCAGGGCTGCACACAGCACTCACACACATGCACACACACCACAACATGTGTCCAAAGGGCAACAGGCATGCCCACCCCAACAGGCACCCCCAAACCCATACAGGACCACACACAATCATACCCAGTTGCTGGCACTGTGCATGCCTCAGACACTGAGCACCATCGCACAGTGGCAGACAGTGCTATGCAGGCATCATAACACATGCCACAGTGGCCAGCAGCTGGGAGGGAGTGGACAGGGACCATGTGTGTGCAGGGCTGAGCACCTCACCCATGCATCACACAAAGAACACCACAGTGCACACAGGGCAGCAGCAGACAGTGTCCATGGAGGGGGATGGGTTAGTCATGTGGCACAGTACCACGGCCACAACGGATGTGTGGTCAGCCCCACAGAGACCTGCCAGCCAGCCAGGCTGACCAATGGCCTCATGGGGTGGCACCGAAGGGCCCCCAGGGGTGACACTGCATGAACGTGACCATGTCCATGCAGGGGTCTGCAGACCACCAAACATGCCCGCACCAGGTATGCTAGGTATGCCCACAGCTAAACCCGGCTTCTACATAGCAGGGGTCACACGACACCGGGAATGGGGCATGGACATAGTACTCTGCAGGGTGTGAGGTGGCTGGGCACCCAACCAGTTGGCCAGTGTAGCCACAACAGTCACCATTGCAGTGGTCTGCCTGTCAATGGCAGTGGTCACATCCACCCGCTGCTGAGCCAACTTTACCAGGAGCAAGTCATGACCCATGATGCACCGCTCCTCTGCCTGGTGCAGCACCACACTGAGCACATCCACTGCCACTATGAGCCGCATCTGCTGATCCAGTGAGGCCTGGAGAAGACAGCTGCGGTCATCCAAGGGGTCGTCTGCATGTCCAGCATGCTGTCTCCCGTGGTGTTCCTGGCCCTGCTGCACAGCACCCTCAACAGTGGGCACTGCACAGCACTGCCATTCTGGGGTACATCCACACACGCACTGCCACTGCCCCTGCCCCTGTCCCCACAATGACAATGTCCATCTGCTGCTGCTGCCCTCCATCTGCCAATCACCAGGCAACACTGGTGAGGCTGCAGTTGCAACAACAGCCCCACCACCCTGGCCACACACCAGTGCTGCCCCACTGGAGCATGCAGACACAGCCTGGGAATAGGCTGTTGAGCAGGCAGCCATACCAGCAGCACTACCCACGGAACCACCTGGGCAAATGCCATCCGTGGGACCATCCTGTGTCCTACATACATCACTGTCTGGGACGTGCTTCACATCATCATCAGTGCTGGAGCCAGCCCGATCCATGTCACAGCACACTGGACACCAAGGGCGGTGTCACTCTGGGACACAGGCTGGGCCATGTCCACACCCGCACCAGCGGCATCAATCCAGACAGATGTGCAGGGCTGCAGATGGTCAGTCCCTTGGACACACATGGAGGTGGATGGGCGCTCCACCATTTCCAGGGCCTCCCCCTCAGTGGACACACCCACCACAACTTCCCCTTGCAGATGCTCAGGAGCTGTAAAGGAACACAGTACCATTAATAGCTCTGCCTGGCCCTGGGGCCTGCCCCTCTACCACCCACACACTGCCAGCGCTGGACCTACCATGTAGTGATAGGCTGCCGCCTGTCTGGAAGCCACTGCCAGGAACACCCTCGATGGCACTATGCTGCATGCTGCCAGCCACCTGCTCCTCCCGTGGCATCAGGTGGGGTATGTCCTGCTGGCCCCCACTGGTGGAAGGACCTGCCACCCTGATGGCAGCCACTTTATCTTTTATCCACCTCCTGTCCATGCCAACCTTTTTCTTGCACTCCTGCACAGACTGCTGGTGGCTGCCCTGCTGGTTGACAGCACGTGCCACCTCACCCCACGCTGCAGCATGGGACTGTGGTGTTCCCCTCTGTCTACTAAGCAGTGGCTCCCTGTCGAGGTATGCCTTGATCAGGGAATCAGATGCTGCCCTGGTAAAGTTGGGCCTCCTCCTTTGCACCCTTCCCTGCTCCTCTTCATACTCTCACTCAATCATGCTCGTGCCTGGGGGATGGACAGGTGTTACCTTGGACTGTGCAGTCCCATACAGACCTCCCAGACCACTGTCCCCAAGTCCCAACAGCATGCCACCTCCCTCAAAGGACTGCAATAGTGATCCATGGCCCATGCAGCCTCAGGTCACATTTTTATAGCGCAACGCATGCAAATGAGGACAGGAGCAACTGTAATGGGATGCAAATGCAGTGGATGAGCCGTGGAATGACTCATGAGCTGATTTGCATATCCTGGCTGAATATCACACTAATGTGCCTTGCACAATGGTGTTGAGCGTGCTCAGGCTATGGCGCACCACTGTGACATGCACAATCGGCACCGCATCATGCATGCCCACGGTGCTGACAGTGACGCTAGCAGTGCTACTGATGTGCTGCGCACAGGAGGCAGTACAGGGTACAGTCACTACTGTGCCTGTGACGTAACTGCACTATATGTTCAGAAGGGTGCTCGTGCCATGGTGAACAGTGGGTGCCATGGCACCACAGTACGGTAGGCCACTGCATGGTGACACACACATGCACCCTACTGCACTACATGCAGGGGCTTCCCAATAGTGCTGTGGTGCTCCATGCGTGGACAGACCCTTGACCCAGTGGCTGACCTTTGCCCTCTAGGCACCATGCGTACGCATGGCTACATCCCCATTGCACAGTCCGGTGCCAGTGTGACAGCAACTAGCAGCGCAGTACCATGCTGCCTCTGCACATGGGACACATGCGCTTCAGGGTGCCATTTTGTGCCCGCCAGTTACAACACCAATGCCGTGCACCAGAGTGCCAGTGTGGATGGTGATTAAGCTGGCCAACCTGGTGGCATTAGTGGAGCCCCATGCAGGTGCCCTCTTTGGTAAGGTACCCCTCCTGAGGCCACGGACAGCGGTGTGGCAGGAGATGGCAGAGGGCCTTGAGGAGGCCATGGGGAGCAGCAGAACTGCCAAGCAGTGTCACCACCGCTATGGGGACCTCCAGCAGTGGGACCCTGACTGCCTAGGGTGACTGCAGGTGCGTCCCCAGTGGGGTGCCATGCCATGGCCAGGTAGGTGCTCCTTCACAACACTGGTAGTATCTGTCTGTCCTGGTATCATGGTGGTCATCAGGCCATGCTGCAGGGGAGGCCCGTACCTGTGTTGCTGGTGTTGGGGGTGCTTCATGTACACCCTGCACCACCTCATCACAGCTGGGCTGTGCGGGCATGCACACAGCAGGGGGGGCTATGTTACTGACCTGTACTGATGTTACCCTCTCCACATTTGCACTCTAGGCCTGGAGGATCACCATAGGGCCCGGTTGGCCCATGAGCAAGGATGGCAGGATGGCACTGGAGGAGTGGCCTTGTAGGCAGGGCACAGTGGTGGTGCCAGGGGTCAGCAGCACCCTGCTGACCAGGATGCAGGTGAGTGCCATGTTTCCCCTTACATCTGTGCATGGTGGGTTGCAGGGGAGGTGGGGCATGGCCCCCTGCACATGGCCCCTACTGCCATGCACGTCCCATGGTGCCCTCCGCACCATCCTGTGGGGCTGCATGTGTGGGTGGGTGTCGCAGGTGGGCTGTGCGTGCACTGGGTGCCTGGCTGTGACACTGCCATCACACTGCATAGCCATGTCTCTGTACGGCCATGATGGTGCTGTGCTGTGCAAGGGCGGTGGGGGTGTGCAGTGGTTTGCATGGCTTTGGGTGCCTGGGTAGGTGGGTCTGGGGCACACCCCTGTGGGTGTCGCATGCCATCACAGGGGTGCAGGCCACAGCTGTATGTCATGCACATTGGGTGGGCTCCGGTGGTCTGGCCAGTCACACGTACTGACTCTGCTCTCTTTTCATAGGTGGATAATGCTGGACGACCCTGGAGCGTCATGTTCAGGAGATCCTGCAGGTCACCTGGGCCACACTGGAGCTACTACAGGTTATGGAGCGGAGTGAAAGGCGGCAGCACAGAAGGCACCACAGGGAGTGCAGGGACGAGAGGGGCCACCAGTAGGGCCTGCAGCACCTGCACTGTTCCTTTCCCTCCCTGATCTGTCCCTCACACCCCTTTGTCACCCTCCTTGCTATTCCCCTTTGCCCCCTGCCAGTCCCCCCCAAGTTGTAGCCTTGTACTTCCCCTTCCCCACTTTGTATATAGCAATGTATATAGTTCATGTTGATTCTGTTACCTGTTGCAATATAGATGCTTTTCATACTACAACTGTGGTGGTCTCTGATTTGCAGCAGGCATCAGGTGACTTGCTGCAGTGGTGTGCATGGCGTCTGAGGTGGTGCCAGCCTGGTCGAGGTGTGTCTGCCAGGCCCTCCACTGGTGTGGGTGGGGGCCATGGTCCCTGTCAGTGGTATGTGTGTTGTGTCCTGTGCACTGTATGCCTGTGTGCAGCGGTCTCTGGTGCATGTGCTATGTCCCAGTAGCCCCTGGCAGTGTGTGCCTGGCCCATGCAGTGGTGCCACTTCCATGTCTGTGGTACGCATGGTCATGCTGACCCCACCACTGCATGCATGTCTGCTGACATGACATTTTTGGCAGTCCATGCCAGCCACCCTCTGGGCACGGTGCCCTGGCAGCTGGCGTCCTGAGTCCCAGTCTATTGCACGTCTGCCTCTGGTGACACTATGGGTGGTGCTGTTGTTGTCCCCCTCCATGCTGTCTATGGTGGTGCCTGTTGTCTGCTGTCTGTCACATGTGCTCCAGCTGCATGCTGGCAGTGGACAGGTTCGTGGTGCGCTCACCACATGGCTGGCTCACCAACACAATGGTGGTGTGGAGGCCGTGGGTACATGGCACCATTGGACTCATGACAGCGGCATCTGTTGCCCCGCTATGTGTGACTATGTGACGGGGTACCCTTGGGACCAAGTGGAGGATTTTGTTCATGCCATGTGTTACTTCCTGTGTGGCGCATGCCTCCATGCACCACAGTGGGCTGCTGTGCTGTCTGGTGGGGCCAGTGCTGGGACAGAGTGTGTGCATGGGTGGGTGTGTGGGGTGCCGTCCTGCTGGTGGTGGCAGCCAGGGCGGGCCTTGTCACATGTGGGGTCCCTCGGGTACTGACGCAAGGTCGACCTCTTTGCTGTGCCACTGTGGGGGCCATACAGGGGGGCATTGTGTATACTGTGGTGGCATCAGTGGCTGGTGTCACCCGCTGCGGGGGTCATTGTGGGGCCAGCTGCATGGTGCCATAAGGCAGGTTGCATTGTCATGGTGGTGGTGGTGGCATACCTTCGGTGTCATGCACTGTTTGGTCGTGCTTCTGGGCTGGGTACCTTGGGATCACTGTACAGGGGGTGGTCAGCATTGGTGTGGTGCTGTGGCATGGGAGGGTCCTGGTCCTTCTTGTGTTGTGGTCACTGTTTGCCGGGGGAGAGTGCTGGGGCACCTTGCCCTGTGGGTGTGGACTGCTGGCCCACGTCTGCTGTTGGATTGGTGCTGGGGTACATGGGCTGGTGGTCTGTTCAGCTCACCTCTGGTTGTGCAGCTCATGGGGGGCCTTGCAGGAGGGGGTTGGTCCCTCTGGCCTGCTGCGTGCTCCTCCACTCATGGCGCATCCATGGCTAGTGCACTCCCTGCTTCCTGTCCTTGTCCCCCGCATCCCTGGATGTGCTACTGTACATTGGCCCTGCTCCACTGTGTATCCCTGGTTGTACCATGGTGCATCGGGTGTGATATTCAGCTGTGCTGCACAGGTACACCTTGGCCTGCACTTGGTTTGAATATAGAGCCTGTTGCGCAATGGCGCACTGCTCTTGCGCCTGCTCCTCCTATTGCACATCTTTTTGGCGCAGTCTGAATATCCCACCCCAGAAGTGCAATGACACATCTCATCCAGGATTTAAAAAATGACACGTCACATTTATGAGATAGTGTGGAAAAATGGCCATGCTGAATGTTTGGAGTCAAAATAGTGAAAATTAGTGAAGTTATGAGTGAACGTTGAAATACTGCAATGTTTACTTATAACCTGCACATTTTACCATATTTGTACATATTTCCCACTTCATGAACCCAGTAGTAAAATTTCCAAATCCCGTAAAACGTTATTCTGCAGCATCAAAACATCATTACGCACCACAGGTGCAAAACACATTTTGGGTAGGATTTGAAAAATGACAGCCATCACATTCATGAGGTGGTGTAAAAATAGCCATATTGAAAACTTGGGGTCAAAATATTTAAAATTACCAAAATTAGAGCGAATAAATGTCAATTCATGCACATAACTTTGCCATTTTGATATTTTGACCCCAAATCCTTAAGCATAGCCTTCTTATGATCCCACCTCATGAACAGGGGTGGTGACAATGTTCAAATCCCACCTGAAAGGTGACATCACCAGCGACTGCAAAATCGCTTTTCAGGCAGATTTGCATAATTCCACTACCATTGTTCATGAGGTGGGGTCCAAAAGGCCATGTTGTATATTAGGGCTCATAATATGCAAAAATGTCAAAGTTATGCATCAAAGTTGAAAACCCCATTGAAATATATTGAACTGCACTTAACTCACTTTCTCATATTGCAGTTGGCAGTTGCAGAAGCAAGATGTGTCTTCAATTGGAGAGTGGATCATTGCCCTATGACCTGTTCAGGTGAGTGAGGGTGTGGGGTGTACTGGGGAGGGTGTGGTGGGGTGCTGTGTAAGGTGTGGGTTGGGGGCAGATCGGTAAGGACCATTTTATTTTTGCAGTTTTAAGAAAAACATTAAGGGACGTTTTCTTAGTTTGAGACTGAGACGGTGATCGGAGGTTGGGGAGTACCACTATAGACCAGAAAAGAACAAAATCTTAACAGGTATGGCTATTGAAGGGTGGGGGACTAGACACCAGGGAAATACAAAACTTGATGGGGACAGCAATCAGAAAATGGGGAAAGTGCCACTAGACACCAGGAAAAATAAAACTAATTAGAGGATGGCAACTGGAGGGTGGCGGGTGCCACTAGACACCAAGGAAATATAAATTCCATAGGAGGGACAGTGATTGAGGTTGGTGGGTGCTCAGAGACACCAGGAAAGAAATTAAATCATTAGGGGCAGTGATGGGGGTGCCACCAAACACCAGGGAAATATAAATTCATGACTGGGTCAGTGATCGGAGGTTGGTGGGTGCCACTAGACACCAGGAAAGATTAAAGCATTAAGGGCAGTGATTTATTTATTTATTTAAGAGATTTACCAGGAAGGCATACTGAGCAGAGTACCGCCTATTCCAGTTGCGCCCCTCAGTAAGGGGGTTATGGTAAAGAACAAGACGCAGAACAGTTCATACATATGTGAAAAGGTTATAACAGACAGTGGTACAGTAGTATAGTAGAAATACAACAATACAAGTGAGAAAAATTGTATATACAAAATGGGTAAAGGCGTCATTACAAATTCACAACAGTAGTAGGTTCAGCAATAAGCATTTAAATAGCACTATGTGACAATATTGTAAAAACCGGGGCCCAGACTGGAGCAAATAGCTGATAGAATGGGTAGGAGTTGCGCAGGTAGCTGAATAGATTGGGTAGGAGTTGTGCAGGGAAATTCAGAGATGGGGAAAGCATGAGCATTTGGTAGCGAAATGTGATTTGAGAAGGGCATTCCATTGGGGAGTACTGGTGGTGTGTCTAATGTCAGCTGCCAGTGAGTTCCATAACTTGGGCAACCTGAAACTGAAAGCTACCTGACCTGATTGGGTGGATCTGTGTGGAATGTGCAGGAGCCTGGAGTCAATGTTCCTGAGATCGTAAGTAGGTGGGGAGAGCGCGGTTAGGGATGCAGATAGGTAGGAAGGGAGTGTATGCGACCAGAATTTGGCAGCGATTCTAGTACCATGCAGCAAGCGCCAGTTTTGGAGTGATGAGAGGACAAGGGACTGGTATAGGTCACAGTGGTGGGTAATGGGAGAACGGTCCAAGGTGAACCGACAGAAGGAGTTGTATGGGGGGTCAAGCCTGACTGAGGGCGTGTGGGGGCGACACCGTAGCTGACATCTCCATAGTCAATAGTTGGAGGAATCATTTTTAGACAAAGCTAGTCTGGTTGGTAGAGGGATGCAATACTTGTTATGATAGAGAGCTCCTAGCATGGGATGCAGTTTTTTTGTGAGAGCGTCTATAATGCGCTAAGTCAAGGTACTAATCTATGAACGCCGAGATAGCGATATATGGAGCAGGTGGCAAGTGGTGATCTGTCCAAGGTATAGAATGTGGGTGGTTCAGTAAGCCGGGTTAGATTGGCCGGGCGAAAGTGAGGGAGACAGTTTTTTGTGTTTAAGAATAGTTGGTTCCCAAGGAACCAGCGTTGGATAGATCGAAATCCTTCTGTAGACATGCTGTCACGGTGGTTCTGGATGGGCCAGAGGTGAACAGCACCGTATCGTCCGCATACATATGAATGGCAGCTCTGTGCAGACACAGGCAGATCGTTGAGGAAGATTGAGAATAGCAGCGGGCCGAGTACAGACCCTTGGGCTACACCACTGGTGACAGGGAGAGGGGTGGATCAAGTCATTCCAATGCAGTGATGAGGGGGGGTGTCACTAGACACTAGAGAAACAGCAGCTTACTGCTCTCACTGCAGCACACAGCACGTGTTCCATCTGTGGCTAATGAAGTCAACAATGTCCCACTGTTCTCATACAGAGAATGTGGGTGAATGGCCCCTCTAGCTAAGCTGGGCACCCAGGATTTTGAGTACCCAGAAAAGGTATTGCTGGCCCTTATTGTAAAAAAAACAAACATCAGAATCTAGCTAAACAGGGCCCGCTTAGTTAGGTTCTGGTGTTTGTTTTTTAAAATGTCAGCATTTTATATATTTTCTATGCTTGTTCATGGAGAAGCAAATAAGGTGGATTCTCACAGCCCCAAAAGTTTTGCGCTAAAGCAGGCAAGTGGTGAGAAACCAAAAAGATCCTGCAACATCAGTTTTTCAATTTGCATCAGAGTGTTATCTCAAAAATCCTACTGTGCATGCTCAGAACAGGAAAACACAAAAGTTTAAAGCCTTATAACTCTGGAACCATTTTAATATTTTTTTAACAGACCTTTGAAAGGCACTGCCTTAGGACATGGCATTGGTGCCTTGCAAGTTTGGGGAACAATTCCTTTCCATGTAGGCTGTAGGTGAGAGGAAAAAAATACATATTAGGTATAGGAAGAAATTTAGACATCTACAGAAAATGACACATGCGGATCTCAGAAACTACACAAGCTGCCATCACAAAGCTGTCCACAGATCAAGACCTTGCCTGCTAGACAACACATGCATAATTTCAGCTAATTTCATCATACGTTACCAAAGATATTATTGTGCAAAGTTTGGGGTTTAACATTAAACACCCTACTGAACCCTAACTATAGTGGTGCTACCGCACCACTTGTAATATAGATATATATATATATATATATACCGTATATATACAGTATACATATATATATAGCACCCTTTGCAAACTGTGTGAGAGGCCTTTCGGCACCATGCAATTCTGCTTAAAAGTTGGATGACATAACATTCTGTGATTTGCATATGCAGCCCATGATGCTTTGCATTGTGGGGGCATGTGTGATTTTGTATTTTCTTGAAACTTGGCTTCCCAGCCAAATGCCCTTTAAACTACCTTGCCTCAGTGTTTACGCACAGAGGTTCTTTGTCTTTTAAATAGTTTTTTATTTTAATGGGTTCACCACAATATATCCCAGGCACACTGCCTTAGGGGTAGTTGGTCCATTCCACTGGGGTGTCAAACAGATGAGGCATACTGATGAGTCCTGGTAGGACGAAACACGTGTCTATGTCTTCTGTTAGCACCCTTTGCAAACTGTGTGAGAGGCCTTTCGGCACCATGCAATTCTGCTTAAAGTTGGACCAGCATAACATTCTGTGGTGATTTGCATATGCAGCCCATGATGCTTTGCATTGTGGGGGCATGTGTGATTTTGTATTTTATATATATATATATATATATATATATACATGTATGTGTTTCACGTGCTGACTGTAATCTGGTTATCACCAGGGTACTGTACTCTGCAGTTTTGCATCCTTTGTATTAAATATTTACTGAAATTTTCAATAAAGAATTTTGTTTAATAAAAGTGAAGCAGTTTCAGTAAAGACACTGAAGCAGATGGAGACAAGCAAGCTATATGTATTGTTACTAGGTAATACAAGCATTTGTCAATGCCGAAAGTTTGGCGTGTTTCTAAATGAACAGTGAGAGGATCGCTCTACAGAGTTTAAGGGGACAATGTTAAGAAGGTTGTTTTTATATTTTCCAGTGAAGATTTTGCTAAAGAAAGGCAGTCGCTTAACTAACAAGAACCTTTTAGGTAAGTGACTGAGATCTTGACATAATTGTCACTGGAAAGTATAAAAATAAGCTTTAAAAGTGTCCCTATTAAACGCTATGCAGTGCATCCCAGCGCTGTTCATTTCTGTCCATGCGCAGATGCAGTGGTGGTACTACACATGTGCGGAATCAGCTACATTCCAGATATATTTCTTTCATGACTGAACAGCGATCAGCTGTTCACTGGCTTTTTCTTTTCATGTTTTTGCACTGGCCACTCATAGCAATAAGTTAGCAGCATGCAGGCATGGTGAACTTAAAAATGATAGCTGGTGCAATTATAGATGAGTTGGTCAAGGATGAATGGTTTTAAGAACATGCTAACATCACAGAACAATATAGGATTTAATAGAATAGAATGTTGGATTTATATAGCACCTTTTATACACACTGTATTAAAACATATCCATGATACACTGCTTGAGCTATTCCCTAAAGTATTTCAGCTGTATTAGAAGCGTTAAAGCACAGCAAATGCAAAGTGTCTCAATGTGACAATGTCATTTACGATCTGATATACTGCAACACAGGTTTGTTCTAAGGGTTCTGAGCAGCAGTACGTACATGATAAATTAAGGAAAAGCCCAGTTTCCAGTGTCCTTTTCATCTTAGGTATGAGGTAAAGGTATTTTAACATGTGGTCTGATCAGCAAACATACTGCATACAATGTTACTGAGTATTAGGTCATAGTGGTCTGTTGGCTATATAAGTTGTCCAATATTCCTCATCAATCCAGTTTACAGCAGTGCTACTCCCAACTGACTGCACATTGCACACCTGGACTATATACACTCTTGGCAAAGACATTGATTATAGTACAGTATGTGGACAAATCACCCTGAATTTGCAGACACCCAGTCATCTGAAATGTGAGATGCAGAGTAATCAGTTGTTCCATGGTAGACAGCAATCTGACGGAATCAGCTCTATGTCCCTACAGCAACATCAATTAATGTATTGGGATAAAAAGATTACCTTTGCTGATGCAAAATGCCTGCAAGTACATTTTCAGCCCTCTCACTAGTTTAGCCTGAGTAAAGCTCACCGTGGTTAGTTACACTGTAACCGAACAAAGAAGAAATATAACACATGGAAATACTAACATTTATGAAAGTTAATCTTCCACATTTCAAGTACAGTCCATGTAGGAGTTTGGAGAAGAGGACATGGAATCAAAAAAGATTAAGAGAGAAAGCTAATTGTGACACAATACATGGCATGTGGGGCTGTGGATTCACCAGTACTGTACATTTCAGGAGCTGGTAAGTGCCTCAGCTTAGATATCACAGTTATTTGAAATCCTGTCACATAAAACATGGGGTCATTTGAACCCCAGGTAAATTTATATGGAATATAGTTTTTCTTATGAACCCTCGAGGTACATGTGCTTCTGCATCAGGCAGACTTGATAGAGTGCAAGGCTTTCTTTCTACTGGTGAAATTCTGTTTCTATGTTTCTTTCCTTCAGTTATCTGACAAACACTAGGTTACTACTGGGCAGTAAATATGGGTTAGAGTACTGTGGCAATGTGTTTCCAGAGCAAAGAGGTACCTATCAATAGGGTCAGACAAGACGACCAGGAGTCACAGTTTAGTGAGTGAGACTGTAACTGTTAATTCAGAAGCATTTACAGAGCTCTGGCAAAATTATGAGATAGCTAAGGAGAGTGCAAAGGCTCAGGAAACTGAACAGAATTTTGCAGTTTCTGTTTGTCATGTACAGAAACACTTTAGGACATCCAAGGGGTGGACTTTGTAAAGTCTGTGGGCCTCATTCTTGCAAGCAGTGTTGCTACAGTAAATGGTCACTGTAACCACTTAGAACCAGCAGTGACTTTGTGACCCATCAATCTCTGCTCAAAGGAGGGCACTACCCTTTCCCACATTGCTACAAATGATACTGCAACCATGCAGGAAAGAGGCAGGGTTGCCATTCAAAAGGCATGCAATGCCATTCACAAAAACAGATCTGCCCTCGGAAGCCTAGTCACAGTCTCATGTGATCCCCCAGAGTTACTTCCTTTTAAAACCACATGGTAATGGGGGTTGCACTACTACAACCAGGTGTTTTTGATTAGGAAGGGCAAAACCTTTAGAGGGCATCACAAAACACTGCCTATTGTACAACACTGAGGCTAGGGAGGGGAAATGACTCTATGCCAGAAACATTCCTGTGGTTGGGGAGTGGGTGGGCATCACTGGACTGCCAATAAGTTGGACCATTTGACCATTAAGGGAGAGAACTAGTGGTACACCTGGCCTGAAAAGGTGAGGTGCTGGGGGGGGGAGATAATTCCATGTGAGATACCAGTGTCAGCACCATCACCAGCACTAGTCCAACCTGCTTGTAGCATGGCATTGTACCACGTGCCTGGTACATAGAGTATGATGATTATGCAACTATGTGTTATGGCTTTTTACACTCTGAGGTGTGTGATGACCCATAAACCTAGAGAGCAAAGCTCTCAAGATTTATGAGGTCATCACACACACCAAGTGTGTGTAAAAAAAGCCCTAACACACAGTTGCATAGCCTCTAATTTTTATAATTACTGGTGCAGGGAGTTTTTTTCCCTTCAATACTTGAGTGATGCCAGCATTTCTGAAGCCTTTGCTGTCACACACACACACACACACACACACACACTGTGTCTGTGTCTCTCACTCTCCACTACAGACATTCCTTTCATTTTTTTCTTTAATTTTTTTTTTTTTAAACATAGAGTGTGGAATCCAATAAGAAACTACAAGTAATCAGCCATGGTCCTTTCTCAGTGTCAGTAGCCATCTCACGTAATCCCGCTCGAAGCGTAAGAAGAACAGGATCAACCAAATATTTTTTTTATTTTATAATGGTAGGATCAACCAGATAAGTACTGAAAAAAAATATTACCGTTCGTTATAGTGAGAGGCAAAGAATAAGTGTGTTTCATAGGTAGTGGAAAAAATGGAGCCTCCATGTTTGTTTAGCAATTAGACCCACCCACACACATAGTAAGAGCCAATGAGGCAGTGTGCTGGAAATGAGTAACAGAAAGTGCTGTCGCCCACACATATAGAGTAACAGCTAATGAGGTACATGCTTGAGTTGTGTCAAACCAGTGCATCCCTCTCCAGAACAATTCTACTGATAGAAAGTTTTGAGAATGCAGTAATTTCCAGTTTTCCAATTATTATGGTGTTTGAAAGGCACTTGTAAAGCATGTGATAAATGGGGGCACAGGTAATTAGAATTATATAATGCAGCCTGATTACACTTATATTCCAGCATGTTATTGTGTGCAAACTCTATTTGCACCCCATCAATTCCGGATTTGCATGTTGTATTGCATCTTAATTTGGAAAGGGGAGGAAGGCTCCTTTCACTTAAGACTAGCACCAAGATTTCTGTATAGTGATAGCAGGTGAAATGCAAAGGTGGTAAACTTTCCTCCAGTTTAGTGCCACTGCCCAAAGTGACTGGAGAAAAGGTCCCTGAACTCTATTTACTGATAACTGTATTCAAGCATTGTAAGGACTGTGAAACTAAGACTAACAACTTGGTACAGGTTAATATCAAGGAAATCTGTTACTGTTTAGCATACACCTAACACCTTGCTGGTCTTGAAAACTTTACTGAGAGCCAAGTAAGTGTAATTAGCCAGAAACAAAGTAAGAGTGCAGAATCCAGAGGGCACAGGGTCATCTTGCCGCAAGCATAAGCTCTGCGGCAATCAATGCTGCAACCATAAGGGCATGTGCTGAAATAACATCGGGTAAAACACCGACAACCACAGAAACAGTATACGCCCTTGGAAAATATGGGCTTCCTTGTTTTTTGCAGGTGGCTTACCCCCCACACCCCATGCCCCCTGGAAGTTAGATAAACTCCGGGGGGTGGACTTCAAGGATGGGGAGAAACTCAAGAGATGGTAAAACTGTTTTTGTAACAAAACAAAGCCGCAGAATGTTGCAGCATGGGGAGACCTGCGGGAACTGAGCAATGGTCCCAGATCTCACATTCCGCTGTGTGCTGGTGCATTAGCCACCCCACCAAGAGAGCAGCTCTACCAGGTGCCCAGCACATGGCAGCTTTATCCCTCGAAAGAATAGTGTACATCAATAGGGGTAGCGGTAATTTCTTACCGCTGTTATACCCCTATCGCTGTAAACCCATACGATCTCTACACAGTGTGGTTAATACCGCAATGTCTTTCTTGCACGGTATTGGCCGGTACCAATCCAGCGCATGTCCATGCCTACCAGAAACTCAGTTTGTTTTACCAACATGTGGTCATTGGAAACTTCAGTATTGAGGGCTTGAGCCACAGAAGTGGCTGGATATGTGCCATGGTAAGTATCTGTCCAACAGAGTCCCAGACATGCAGAGCTGCAGAACACATTTACTGAGATTGTAAGCTCTGTCCAGTTTAAGTATATATTTTCCTAACACTTGTAGCATGCATTGGCACTTTCAAAGATCAAATCTGCACATTGTGGCTGAAGTATTGTTTACGTGTACTGTCTCTTTAAATGTGGTATTTTTATAGGTTGCCTGTACAGACAGTCGTCACTCTGAGGAAGACATCTTTGTGATGTCAAAATGTAAGTAATGTGTGTTTTCTGAGCATTAGGAAGTGCGACTGGTGGTGGGTAATAAGTTAAAAGTAAAATTTTGTTTGAAGTTTGCCATGCATAAGAGACCAGTCTACAGTTGCTATACCTGGATATGGTTCTGGAATGATTTGTTCTTCTGCTGCACTGAAGTGAAGTTCAATAAAGCATAAAACTGATGGAGTGAAGTTGCAGTCAGCCATTTTTGAGTGCCGACCTTTCCTTTGGTGATTGTGGAGTTTTAATTGAAGAAGAGCCCTTGTATGTGCACCTTAATGCTTGGTCTTTAAGTCCCTAGTCCTTACTGATCCCTGGTATATTGCATTGCTTGCCTCTGTACTGCTTTGTTGTCAGACTCCTAGTTTTCCATCTACACATGCATTTGCACAGCATGCTTGCACTTAATTTGTTACAAGTTTGTACCAAAGATATATTAATTTTCTGCTCTGGGTCTGCACTTTGCATTCTGTTCAGTGTAATGTACTATGCTATGTTTTTCTGTTTCCTCCAGTAACCATTCTCCCGGGTCACACCTGGAAACAAGCCTCAGCTGTGTGCCTCTTCCGGTTACCAGTTGTCAAATAAATGCATCCATCCATCCATACATACGTGCATACATAAATAAGTACTAGAGCTACTACTTTTGTGATGGGATTAAGAGTTTTTCACCTGTAAAATAAAATGTAAATAAATTCATTTATCAAATCCAGTGTTTGCCAGATACAGTAGTCTTCATCCATCATAGTCTATCAGTCAAAGAGAGGTTTAAACCTACACCTTGAGGATAGACCCGCCATGGCTGCAACAAAATTACCTATTCTAAGATGTCCTGCTGATTAAGCAAATGATGTCATGATTTCCTCTGCTTCATTCATGAGCAGTTCATGCTGTTTTCAGTCATTTAAATATTGTACTTCTGGCATTTAAGGTGGTTTAAAAGCTTGGGGCAGAATACATATTCTTGTGTCTCATGGAGTGGTTTAGTTCCAGCCACATGTAAATAATGTTTGGGCCAGTATATTTAATAAAATATCTAACAAATGGCTTTCTGGGTGCCACTTCATGACTGCCCAGAGATCCCACCATCAACTTCTAACACATTACCCCAGGGGACACACTGCAGTTGTGGGAGGGGAAAAATCAAACATGAGTATTCCGATAGCCATGGTGGTGGTCTTGGGGGATTTCTTAACTCCAGCATCCAATGCCACCCCAACCAGGGGTAGCCCAACACATGCACAAGAGCAAAACTCATTGTGGTGCAGAGTGGAGCTGTCAGGACATGGAGTACCACTAAGGAAAGTGACTGCACTGACACGTTTTCCTATGCTTTCTTTGGCAAATGGTCCTGTAGCTGCAGGGAGAAAGGCAGTCACTAGGACTTAAAGTAGTGTTTTTAAACATTTTTTGTGATTAAATATGCAGTGCTGGGGAAACTCCAAAAGCAAGTAATCCTATGCTTTATGATGAGAGTTACACTGGCAGCCACCAACAAAAACCTGATAACCCATGACTGTTTGTAGTGCAGATTTGGAGACATGGTCACTGTTGGGCGAATGCAGGGCACACATCAGTAGGTGCATCCTTCATTCCCCAATCAGCCTGTGTGCCGGCACCACACAGTGCATACCTAATGTGGTGATGAGATCAAACGAAAGGTCTGCTGCAATGCCAGCTAAGCTCATCATATGCAGCGAACCTTCCGACGCGCTTTCTCTGATGGAGAAAAAAGAAAATTAATCACGGCGACATACTGCCTACTTTGAGGTGCCCAATCCTCTGTCGGCATACCCTGGCAATGTGTATGCCGGATGGAGGAGCCTACCCTGCCAGCATAATTCATCCACCCATTTGTTATGTGCCGAGGGAGTACCGAATCGCCTCGCTCTTACCCCCCTGCTGCCAGGTGTCGCACGGTGGTGCCCAATCCCTCTCGCTATAGCATCCCCCCAGAAAACATTTTCAGATGGCACACTGGGAGCCCACCCCAGCGTACAAAGCCTCTGCAAATAAAAAGTCCCCCAATGTTTATTTTTAATTTTTTTAACCTGTAAAAGAAAAACTGTCCCTCGCGGTCTCCCTGCCTGCCTCCCTCCCACAACACGCGCCCACCAATCAAGAAGCACTGTCCTCCCCACATACCTCCCTCACCCCATACTTACCTCCAGAGTCTGTTGATGATCTTCAGTGGACGGGAACACGCCTTTCACTCTTCAAAGCCGACCGCGAACTGAGGAAATGCCGTAAGCTGTATAATGGCCCAAATAGGATTTTTTCAACTTTGATGCATATCTCAGGCATGTTTTGGAATTTTGGTACCAAATTTTCAACATGGGGTTTTGGGAACCCTCCTCATGATTTCTGGCACTGTCATGGTGTTAATTGGCCTCGAAAGATGATTTCAGCGTCACTGTGCGGAATCACCTTCGACCAATTAACAAAACGACAGTGCCACTGTTCATGAGGGGCTTTTAAAAAGCATATGTTGCAAATTTGGTGGAAAATAAAAAATGGTTGTTTGACGAGCGCAGCATTGGCGTCACTTCATGCATGCTCGTAACTTCATGAATTTGTAATATTTTCACTCCAGATTTTCAAAATCGGCATTTTTCCACACCTCCTAATGAACAGTACAGCTGTCATTTTACATATCCTGGCCAAAATGTGTTTTCGCACGTCCAGCGCAGAATAGCGCGGTCACTGTGCAAAATCACTTTTTGGGACAGTTTGAGGAAATGGTGGTGACACTGTTTATGAGCAGAGGTCCTAAAATGCCTATGTTGAAAATGTGGTGCTGAAAGTCCACAAAATGACTGTGTTGCAAGCGTGCGTTGAGCAATTTCCACGCACCCTTGTAAATTTGCAAATTTGCAATATTTCCATGCCATATTTTCAACACTGCCATTTTTTCATACCTCCTTATGAACAGCACAGCAGTCATTTTTCACATCCTGCCCAAAATGTGTTTTTTGCACCTGTTGCGCACAATGGCATGGTCACTGTGGGAAATCAACTTGTGGGACAGATTAACAAAATTGCAGAACCACTGTTCATAAGAGGAGGTCCCAAATGATTATGTTACAAATGTGGCTAACAAACTCCCAAAATAATTGTTACGGACGTGTTGTGCAGTTTGTATGCATGCTCATTGCTTCACCAATATTTCATATTGTCACCCAGATTTTCAATGTTGCCATTTTTTACGCCTCTTCATGAGCAATACAGTTGTCATTCTCCACATCCTGCCCAAAATGTGTTTTCATCCTCTGTCACCAAATGGCACAGCCACTGTGCAAAACCACCTTCAGCTAACAAAGTGATTGTGCCTTCATGAGGTGGCCTGACAAGCAGCCCATGTTGAAAATATGGAGTGAAAATACCACCACATGCCTACGATGTTAGGGTTTCCAATAGCACCCCACCCAGTACAGACTGACAGTGTCAGGGGTGTCACTTGGGATCATCGGATGCAATGCTCATGCCATTCCACCCCCACCCTGCAGCTGCTGACAGGCATCATGGTGTGCCTTACACTGTTCAGCCACAATGTTCACTCCATGCTCCTATACTGCACCCACGCCAGTGTATTTCCTTATGGAATGGGGTAAGTATAATGCCCAAAGACCCCAAACCACACCCCTACACTTGTCAGTGTCTACAGGGTAGGTGAGGTACAATGGCATGAGTGAGATAGCCATGACCCAAAGGCACACCCCAATGTCTGCCACTTACAGGGTGGGATGGGGTTGACGCCATCAATACTTCACTGCCATTCCTATTATGCATCTCTCAGCTCGGGCACTGCCAATGCTAATGCTAGCGTGACAACATTCGGCACTGACAAATGCTTGTTTGTTATTCTTGTACCTCTGCATTCCTAGATACTGTCTGAAAATAAAGCTTTGCTCCTGCTGTGCAGTAGATTTGATAACTGTCCAAACCTTCTAAACTAAAGGAGCTATATTTGTTTAACATTTAAATGAAACTTGTATTTTATTAAGGAAAAAGTGTTTTCCTCTTTTTGAAGATCTTTTTCCCTACTGTGCTTTACTAGCCTCTGACAACAGGGGAAAGGGCCTCATATGCAGCTCTGCATTTAATTGAATTGTTTTTATATAGTCGGTTGAGAACTTTCTGGTCAAAAGACACATTGCAGGAACAATGATTAATAGCTGAATTGGGAACTCTTTGTTGGCTTCTGATACAGATCATTAATTTGGAAGAATTTGAGTTCAAAGACTGCAGGGCCAGAAGCTTCTACTACATCCTGCTTGTGATCAATAGAGAGAAACAAAAATGAAGCTTCCCTGTTAACCAAGCTTCTAATTGCCTTAAACCTCAAGGTTTTTTCTTTCATTTGAAAATGGCATGTATGTTTTTAACAAGAAATATGCTTTCTGGGAGAATGTACTAAGCTGTAGTGTGTCTCTCCCCCTGTGTTCAACAAAGCTTATTCCAAAAAAATTTCATACCCAGAAGTTATTATTCATAAGGGAGGCTTCTGGCATATCCTGAAGCAGGCCCATCATTATCTGCAAGAGTGCAGAGCTGTGAAACTATAGGGGTGGCATCCCTATCATTTACTAACTCTGTGACCCAAGGCAAGTACATAACACCCTTCCCCCATTTTCTTTTACAAAGGTTCATGGTATTTAAGTAATTTTTAGGACACAGCACGTGTGTGTGTGTGTGTGTGTGTGTGTGTGTGTTATGAATGGTCTTATGTGAAAAAACTTATTTTTACTTCCAGCTATAGTGGCAGTAAAACTTGCCCAAGCCACAGATGGAGGGAAATGTGACATTTGAATTTTTCAAACATATCACCCACCGCTCCCCCATCTCCTAACCTATTGTGACCCAAAGCCAAGTTACAGGTCTGGGGATGTGCACAATAGGTCTGCTGCAGAGGAGGAAGAACCTTAAAAGGTTCAGTTCTAAAAGGTTCTGAGAAACAACAGAAAGTTCTGAAAGATATTCAAACCTTATCTGAACCTTTCAGAACCTTTTTGTATTAAGGCAACTGTATGGTATAAGGAATAAGACATGACAGGGTGTGCATGGAACATAGTTTACCACATGGCCAGGAGTTAATAAGGCACAAGGCCACAGGCCGAATGACTTTAGCCGCTGGCCGT
This sequence comes from Neoceratodus forsteri, assembly GCA_016271365.2. NCBI lineage: Eukaryota > Metazoa > Chordata > Ceratodontiformes > Ceratodontidae > Neoceratodus > Neoceratodus forsteri. Next base: position 454,119,897 of record CM057453.1, on the reverse strand, counting down.
GAGGTAAAATATGTTCCAGGCACACCCGAAGTGTCTTATTGCACTTATAAAATGGGCTTCTATTTTTTTTTTAATTTGTAGTTAGAAAAATGATGCTTGTATGTAGAAGAAAGATTTTATTCTGCTAACCTATACTAAAATAGTCCGTCCACCTACAATTAATATTCCCCAACTGCTTGATCATGGGTTTGGGAATGGGTCGGCACAGACCTCAGCGCTCCGCTGCTTGAGAGAGAGGAGTGTCTGCAGTAGCCAGTCAGGATTTTTTCATATATTTATTATTTTACATGTGTTGTACCTTGACGCTATGCAGTCACTGAGTTAGGGACTGTATGCGTGCTGACATCTGAAGCCATCACTCGGAATGGAGGGATTCTGGCTGTTCTGTGTTCTGGTGCGAATCTTTAAAAACCACACACCAGCAAGTACATGCCTAGCTGTTTAGACCTGCTCTTAACTGAATGTAACTGTATTTTGTGCAATCTCTGAGAATCCTATTGGCTTGCATATGTATTTCTTAAAGCTATACCATGACAACAAAGGTAGGAATACCCATCCCAGCAGTCTCATGGCTAGTAAAAATAATTGCAGTTAGCCCAAAAATGTAATTGTTGTTTGCAGCTAGATAATCTCTCATTTATTTGTTCTTATACTGCTATGTTGCTCATGCTGTCTGTGCTATAAGAATTGAATTTCTTTACCTTGGACTGCTAATTTGGCACAGGAGCATGGCGAGTTGCTGTAGCCTATACAGATGCACATAAAAAACTGAGGACAAGAGGGATCCGGGGGGGGGGGGTTGGTGATGTGATCGAAATACGATCTTATGTCACATGTCACATGTGCCTCAGGCAGCCTATCAGGCAGACATAACCGTAGCGTAAGGAAATGGGAGTGCCATTGATATACAGTAACACAATTACCTTTACCAGGTGAGTAAACTACCAGTAGTCTGGTGTTAAAATGTATGGGTTGAACCTACAACCTTCCCCAAGGAAAATAACTCAGTCTGCATGCAGGCAAGTTCCAAATCTCTGACCAGTCTTCTGAACTTTTTAGAAAGTAATAGTGTGTAAAGCTATTCTTCAGCCATGGTTTCCCATGGATAATCATAGATTTCTTATAAATATTAGGTTGCAGAGCTGACCTTGACAAATGCAATACCTTCCAAAACAATCAAAGTAAGCCAATCTCAGGCACAAAAAACAGATACGTAAATTTCTCTTGAGTGTTGCAATGTTTTTAATGTTTTGTTAGGGGTCTTAATAAAACATTGCAGCACTCAAGAGAAATTTGCATGGCTATTTTTGTGACTCAGAGTGGCCTACATCAACATTGTTGTTTTTTTTTTTTTTTGCAAGGTAAAGTGATTTCTTAATAGGTACCACTTATATAAACATCCTCTCAATTATGAATGAAGCTTGGACATGCCACCATGGGTGTACAAACGTATATGCCAAACCATGGCTTACAAGTTGATTTTGGGTGGGGTGGCATTCTGGGGCTTGTCTGTCAATTTTGGTTGCTCTCACTACTGGATCCCCACTTCTTTTCATATAAAAATCAGATTTTTGTACTCTTTTTTAAATTAAACATAATGCTAACTGCTTTGGTAGGCAGCATAGCATAGATGTCAGAACACTGAACTGTGTATCTTGAGATCCAGAAGACCTTGAATTGAATCCCATAACCTTCATTTGCATATGATGTGACCCTAAGCAATGAAAAAATTAACCTCCCTGTGCTCTTGGGATGTACCTTGAAATGAGAGTCAGCTGAGCTTGCCTTCCCCAACCAAAAACTAAATGCATAACACTAAGTACTGCTGTAAATGTTTTGAGTTTACTGTACACTTTTGAAGTACAACATAAGTTATGTGACTTTTTGGGAAATGTTCAAAATTCATCACATTCTGGTAACTTTGTTTTGTATAGAAGTGGTGAACTGGTGATGGCTGGTGCTGTTACATATAATGTTTTCTTCAGTGGTGGTACACTGGCATAGCTAGGAAAGCAAAACATGTATACCAGAACCCTTTTGTCTCCTTATGTTTTGCTTTCTAACTATACCAGTGTATACCACCACTAGAAAGAAACAGATTATATGTAACAGCACCAGCCAATCACCATCTCACCACTGCTATCACAAAAAGACAAAGCTACCAGAATGTGATCAATTCTGTATAAATAGGAACATTTTCCAAAAAAGTCTGCTCCGACTAGACTAAGATAAGAACAGGGGTTTGCCTGTTACAGCTGCTGCCAGTACAGTGGCATGTACTGGTTAGAGCTCTATCCTACACCCAGTATGATGATTTGGTCTAAAAGGCAGGCAAAACCTAGATTTTACAGTAAACACTCTTCTGATTCTGATTTTTATGTTTGCTTGGCAGAGGCATAGCAAACATTCTGCTGTCTCTCTGTGATAGCTGTGAGATTGCTATTGGGGGTTTGGCTCTCCTTCCCCTTTTATAGCTTCAAAATGATTGATCTCCACCCCAGTTCTGGCCACTTTCCTTCTCTGCCTTGCCTATTCTCTGTTTGTCCTTTTGAAGTACACAGCCAATCAGAAGGCTGTAAAATGCACTATAAAACGTTGTTTTTAATGGTCAAGTTCTTGCCCTATTAGGAATGTTTCCTGTGCTTAATGTACTACTTTTGTGGTGCTGGGTAAGTTACTTTTTCTATTACTTTCTATTAAGTTTGGAAACTTGTTCCAGGAAGCTCTGTGCTGTCACTAGCAAGAATGGAGAAGTACTAGAAAAAGTAATACACCTTACAATTATAGTTACTTATTTCTTTTTATACAAAAACAATACAAAAATAATAAATAGCTATAACAGATTACATTTCTTGAAAGTAATAGGTTAGTTACTAGTTACTTTCAAATAAATGTAATCAGTTACAGTTACATATTTCTTTTGTATAAAAATACATAAGTAATTGTAACTGTAAGGTGTATTACATTTTCCAGTACTTCTCCTTCCTTGCTCATGACTGCACAGAGCTTTATGGAACAAGTTTTCGAAAGTAGTAGAAAAAGTAACTTACCCAACACTGGGTGCTGTTAAGTGGTTTGCTTCCCTGCCGCATGGGGATAGTATTGAAGTTGCACATTAGCTGTAGTCATTTTCTTTTTTCACGAGCTTGTCCATCTGCTTTTCACTTGCATACTGTTTGCTAGCCTTAGGGGCTATTTTCAGACATAGTGAACAAAGCACATAACCTGAAAGTGATTGTCAGCAGGGTATAGGCAAACTAAGTCCCAGTTTGAAATAAGTATGAGAAGTGCAGGAACAGGCTGATTGAAAAAAGACTCCCTGTTTTCAACCAGTTTGTTCCTACATTTCCTACGCTCACTTCAAAATAGAACTTTGTTTGCCTACTGCAGCATGATGGCCACTTTCAGGCCATGTGCTTTGTTTCCCATGTTAGAAAATGCCAGAAATCCACCCCCCTGCCACAATCCAGCACTGCCCAGTCCCCACTGTCATGCTCCCCAAACAATATCTTCTTTAAGAAAAAACCATCCTGCAATGCCTCCCACCCCCTCACCACCCAAACTCCCACATCCCTCTCAACACCACCCACCACCACACCACTATCTCTCACTTACATCCACAGAGTCTCACAATGTACTCCTCTAACTGACCTCCAATGCTCTCACAACAGCACACAACTGCAGACTGAAGACATAGTAAGTCTGATTAGTGTTTTTATAATTTGTTTTGAGCTTTTAATCATAACGTCATCATTTTTCAAGATGTTGGCCCCACATTTCCAACATGTTTTTTTACCACACCTCATGAACAAGAGGTGCCATTTTAAACTACCTCGAAACATGGTTTTTACAGGTATTTCTGAAAATTATCTTCTGACAGGAATTTAAAAATGACAGCTGTCGTGATCATAAGGTGGTGCTAATAAAAAGACTAGAGCGGTGCCAGGCAAGATGCAGTGCAGTACTGCAACATACTGCAGTAGTGTAACTGCAGTAAACAACACAGTCCCAGTGGCAGTCAGTCTCTTCTGCCATGCAGAAACTCTAGACACTGTGTTGCATCCGCTGGCACCAATCTAGGTTCAAAATCTTTGGTCACAAAATAACAATGACATAAAGAAACAATAAAGTTGTTCCACATTTACTTATAACTTTGGTATTTCTTGAGATTTTGAGAAAATATTTCAACATAGCCTTTTTTTTATCCCGCCTCATGAGCATAACAGGTGTCATTTTCCAAATCCTGCCCAAAGCACATTTTCATGGTTGTTCTGCAAAATCACATTCTGGGTTGGATTTGGTAGATGACACCTGTCATGGTCATGAGGTAGGGTAATAAAAAGACTATGTTGAAAATTCAGTGTCAGCCTCTTTATTTGTGAATTATGATCATTTCACTATTAAAACTCAAAACTTTAAGTGCCACACTGCCTAAGCCCAACAACTACACAACAAATACAAGCAAGCAAATATGTTTGATATTGACTAATGCTTGTTTTAGAAGTCAATACTGTGTATAGCTAGTTCTGTTTCTCAACAGGCCCCACAAAAGGTGATTCTACACTGTCATAAATGCGCACCAGTAACCTGAACACTTGGGTTGCTCTGGTGTAAATGTGGCAGTCTAGACACGTACATGATCATGGTAAGTCACCCCTTACTCTCCTCCTGAAGCCACGGCAGAGTTGGAAACATGCAGCAAAGCCCAGTGGTGTAAGCTGCCATGTGGATTAACAGCACCAGTTGCATTGCTGCAACATGCTCGGATCCCACAATATCCTGTTTGTAAACAGGAAGTTGTGGCTGTGGGAACCAAAGAACAGTCTCTTGCCAGTGCTAACACTGCTTAAAAAATTGAACTATTTTAAAGACTGCTTTTTTTTTAAATATGTCTGCTTCTTCTTGAATGTGCAGTACTTCGGCTGGACTGTCAAATGTGAGTGCAGGGCCTACTGACCCAGGTATGGTTACTTTTGTTTCAAGCAGCTCCAGTATCATTTCTATCACATAACTAAATCACATTTCAAGGACTTTATCATCACCTCATGCAGTTTAGAGGGCATACTATGTAGATAATGTGTGGGCTTGCTGTTCTAATATATTATTTAGTGTATATGCTTGTTTTTATGTTACCTAATGTCAGTGTAATGACACTACACTGTGATTTTGCCACACTTTCATTAGATGTCATTAGATGTCAGGTTAAAACTGCCCATCTGCAGACTCATGGCCCTTCTTGAATGAGGCTTGTACTGGCACTTTGAGAGGCTGTGTAGATGCACACTTACGATCACTGTGAGAGTGAGTGAGTGAGTGACCAGAGCAGAACTCTGCTGCCAAGATAAATGCTGTATAAATGCTCCTTTTGTTTAGCAATGTCTTAGCAATGTCTCTCAGTTATGAATGAAGCATGCACACACCTCCATTAGGAAGAAACAGAATGCAACATAACAGCACCAGTCAGTCACTGGTTCACAGCTCTTGTCAGAGAAAAGGCAGAGCTGCCAGCATTGTAGTCACTGATGTGTGAAAAGGCAATAAGGCACATGTCACAAAAAGGTCTGTTAAAAAGAGACTGTTATGACAACAGGGCTTGCTTGCTTCAGTTGCCTCCTGAACAGTGTCATGTGCTGGCTGCATCTCCCACCCACCCCCTGGATGATGATTTGGTAGAAGAGCAGGCAAATCTCAGAACTCTAGCTAACCACATTTCTGATTCTGATTTATTTTTTTGGTGGTAACAATATGCATAGCTAATGGTAGTTACATTTCTCAACAGGGACCACTTTGTTTCGCACCGTCTCTCAGTCATGAATGAAGAATGAACACAGCACCACTAGGAAGAAGCAGAAATAAGAGCACTAGCCATTCACCACTTAACTACTACTACTACCACGGCTATGTGAGAAGTGGATTTTGCTGATGCTGAGAGGTAGAACTTTGAGTACCAATAAAGACAAATTAGAATATTTGTTATCCTTGGATATAAAAAACAATCTTGCAGCAGTGAATTATGAGAAAATAATGATGAAAAAATTACTCAAATACAGCCCACAGTATCCAAATCAGATAGTCTTTCATTAAGATGTTTATGCAACTATGTAGAATGTTTTATTTTGTATAATGTCATTTTAAAAATGCAATAAATCTTGTGATTTTATACATTGTACCAATAAACTTGAACTACTACAACAATTACTATAAGGGAAAAGGCAGAGGAACCGAAGTCAAACAGTAGGAGAAGGCAGTTATGGTACATTCCAATAATAAAATAACTGTAAAGTAAGAAAGGCTTTCTTCTTCTTTTAAAAAAAAGTGTAATATGACAACGTGAGGGTAGCCTGCAGTATAGTATTCTGCTATTTGTAGTCATGTGTTTCTAATGCTACCACTGTCACCAGCAGACCATAGACTGGAGGAAATTGTTTCTGAGGAAGAATCGGAGAACGGGCTGAGACCTGACCCTTGCCTGCTCCGGCTGTGCACCCTATACTCTGAGTTGTTGCCACCATAACTATATATTTTAATTACAAATATTTTTAAACCAAATATTATATGTAATTATGGTACATTTTTTTAAAAGTCTACTCAGATGTTTTATTAGATTGTTTTCTGATTAACTGCACATTGATCAATCTTTGGAATTAAGTTTTTTTTGTAGCTTTTAGCTTTTAATGTTTTTGTCCATGCCAACTTCATGTCAATAACAAGGTTCACATTTTTTGTCTTTTTTTTACAAATGGTCCACACTTGCACAAGATTTTTTAACTTTAAAACCTTATAACTTAAAAATGATAACAGTTCTATTTCTTACCATGAAAAGGTCTTATTAAGGGACAAACTCTAATGAGTCTGTAAGTTTCATAATTTAAATTGGTGTCAGTTTTTTTTTTCACTATCCAATGGCAAAAAAATCTTAATTCGGGATATTTTACATAATGTCACTAACAGAATACTTTTGAACCACTTAACTGATTGTCATGAAATATGCCAGAAAATTAACCCTCGGAAGTGAGAACTACACACATCAAATTTTGCAGTCCTAGGGGCTAAGATCACTGAGATATTCCCCACCATATTTTCTGCTCACTGTCTTACAGTTGCTACCCTATACACCTCTCTTCTCCTTATTTACTGTCCCACCTTCTAATGGATGTCCTTTGCCCCATACCCTTCATATGTCCCCCTCACTCCTTCCCTCTCCTCATACTTGCTGCACCCAGTCCCTGAACAGGGTTCTCATCATCCTGAGGGGGATTGGGTTCTGAGTCACTTCCCCCTCTACTCTAACTTGCCAGCTCCCTGTCCCCTTGCAGGGTTTTCAGCATCCTGAAGGGGAATAGGTTTTCGAGGTCCCCTTCAACTCCTCCCACATCCTAATACATCACAATACAGCACTTAGTTTCCCCCTGCCCATCTTCCACCCTTCCCTTGCACTTAACAGAGTGCCTCTGTTCCTATCAACACTTGGAACTATTTTGTTCTCTGTTGTATTGTTGCATTATTGCCTGTCCATTCCTCTTGTCTTCCAGTTCTGTTTAGACTTAGCCACTGCAGCTTTTTATTAACAGTTAAGTCTGTTATCCATGCCTCCTGGTTTCCATTTAGAGATGCAGCAGCATTTTATTTCACTAGTGAAATTCTGGCAAAATCGTGAATTTCGCTGTGCTAAATATTTGCAAAATTCTGCATATTCTGTGAAATATTAAGTGGGTGTGAAATGCAGAATATCTCTGGTGAAATCAGGAATTTCACCAGTGAGTGCAAAATTACACATTTTGCTATGTAAATTTCACATTTTGACAGCAGAATTTTGCATTTTGCACCCATGAAATATTTCTCAAAATGGGTGAATTTCATGAAATATTTCATGGAGCGCAATTCTGCAGTCTCGCACAACACTATTTCTGTCCCCCTTGTACTTTATAGGGGATAATGTATGGTCATCGAAGGTTAACTGGTTTCTTAACCATCGAGAGGTTGCCAGGACGACAATGTAAACCTCAAGAGCGAAGCTCGAAAGGTTTACATCACCATGGAAACTTCGAGATGGGTTAAAAAATGGTTAACCATCTATGTACCATACATTATCATTTTTATAGGGTATGGTACCATTTATGGATTTTAAAAAAGAAAGCAGTTCCTTACTGCAGTTTTTTTAATGTCATCACTGCTCTGCTCTCACCACCATGGCCGTTTCAAAGCCATTCGATCCAGTTGGTCGCATGCCCAGACTGTTCCCAGTTGTTAACCCATTGATGTGATGTACCATTGATGGGTTAACAGCATTGTTATGTCACATCAATGACAAAACATTGTTGTAAAATGGTAGATTTCTACCTATAACAACATTCTACCATACATTATAAATGTATAACTACACTGTCCACCTGCTTACTATCTGTATACATACTGCATCCAGTGCCTCCTGTATAATTGTATAATATCTGTTTTGTACATCCTCATTGTACCCCCCCCAGGTCGCACCGGGAGACAAGCAACTTGTTGTTCAGTGTGCCTTCCTGGTAAAACATTTCAATTAATAAAAAAAAAAAAAAAAAAAGATATACACTGTCCAAAACCCTGTTTTTGACACAAACATGAAGTCAGCCCTAACATACAGTACAAGTGATATTGCACCTGCATAGCATTCATGTGTACTGTATACTGCAACAAAGTATAGTACTGCATCAATTAGGGCTGAGGGCCAAAGCCAAAAGGGCAGGGAAATACAATGTTAGAGTACAAAAGTCTCCTGGCTCTTTGTGAATGAATAGAATGGTGTTCCTCAGGATTTGAATATGTGTTCAATGCAGCTTTGGTGTTACCCTAACTCCATACTATTTTTCAAGGTATGTTAATTTATTTACACACCAATGTTTTAAAGAGGGTGCCTAAGTTAGGGTAACACTGGGTTGAACACTTATCCAAACCACAAGAAACACCATGCCACACATTCACCAATGGTCAGTGGATTTTATCTCCTCACAGCACATTTCCTTACTTTTTAGTTTTAACGTGAATCCTACCGATGCATTAATGTAGTCATTCTTCTAATACACTTTCTTGCATTTAAAAAGATAACAAATAACAGATGCACACTACATTATATTGACTCTGCTGGCTCCAAGACCAGCATTGTCAATACTTTCCAATGGCAAGCAATCCATGGAGTGTAGTGACACCCACTCCCACACCCCATCCCATCCCCTGCCAAACATTTCCTTCCATTGACTGGTGGCCTCATTCACACCCTACCCCATACAAAGCATCACTGGCATCCAGTGGCATCTGCTTCTGCACCCTACCACATGCATAGCATTCCTGGTATCAAGTGGCACCCCCTCCCACACCTGATCCTATTTCAAGCATCTCTAGTGCCCAGTGGCACCCCCTGTTACACAAGTTGTAACCAATGGTTGAAAACTGTGTTTAAGAGAACCTGAAGTCATTATATGATACTTGTATCTTGTCATTTTCCCCCATTTCTGATTAGTAAAGTATCATGGTAGTGCAACTATAGTTACGGTTGAGATGGCACTTCTATGTTAAAACCTGAATGATGCATATTATCGACTGCCAGCCTTGACTGGAATAACCTGAACTTTATGCTGCATGTTCTTAGGATCGGATCACTGGATCCTAAACATTTGGTAAAAATTGGGTTAGTGGTTTAATTGTTCTGGAAGGTGGAAAACATTAACAAATATGGTTTGAAAACATGTTTTTGCTCACAGATAGCAATCACAGTACCAAAGGTGCCAAAGAATGTATGTAAAATGAAAAGTAATTATGTCACCAGAAGAAAACCCGCCAGGCCACACCAGGCAATAACAAACTCTAGCCAGGGCCAATACGGCTGCAGAAAGCTTGTAGGTAAGCCTGGGAATGAGCACAGCTGAATGTCTTTACCAAGATACCATTCCCAATATGGTGAGCGCAAACAGAATGTAGAAGTGGTGGATGGCACAAGAAATAATGCAGCTGTGACTGCATCATGACGCAGTGGTGGACTGTTTCTGATTATGTGGGGTTTCAGAAGGATCAGTCTGAAACTCCAAAATGAAAGCATGCCATGGTCGCTCATTTTCTGAGTGACTGCAAAATGGCTGCAGGCTCTGCCCACACAGCTGTAAAAAGGGAAGTGGCTAGGGAGACCGTGGCCTGAAACACAGGATACATTTTGAATTTCTTAAAGTAATAGCTTTATTTGGAACTCAAACCTAAAAAAAAAGATGATTGCCACAAAAACTGCAGTTGTGGATTTTTTTCTATCAAAACAGATAATGACACTTATAGTAAACCTTGCTAATAACCAGATTTCCTGGTACAATCTTTATGGTAAAAATAACCATATTTGCCAGCCCAGTAGAGCAGCAGTAGTGCTTCCACATACTATGCTGGTGATTGGGGACTGGGAATGATCCTGGACTCTTTGGGGGCCAGCTGGAGAGGGAGACTGAGTACCTCAGAGAAAGCTCTCCTCTGTCAGTAAAGGGGGATGCTGCATCTCACTGTTTTACTGACATCTGGAGGAGGCCAAGTGTTAGTGCAGCAAGCACACACTGCCGAGAAAGAGACAGCCACCGGATGTCATACATACATGTGTGTCACAGTGCACATGTGTGATTGTCATTGAACACCAGCACCTTTGGTAGAAAATGGATGAAAAAATTCTAGTTCATCCAGAAGCCAATGCTAACACACTCACAGGCCCACGCATGAGTGACATGGCAGGGCATCAAGTGGTGGATAACTGGTAAGTTCACAAGAAGGTCAGTGATGGCATTGGGGGTTGCTGTTGGAGGAGGGGCAAAATTGGCACTGAAACAAAGAATGAAATAAAATAACCATAATGCCATTTTAGCACTAATCAAGTTTCAGTCAGCACACATACCATATGTACAATAACAATCCCCTCCTCCAGATAGGGGATGTTTTCTGAATCCATGCAAGTTTCCTACCCTAAAACTGGTCTGGCAGGAGCCAAGGATCATGGGAAGCAGGAGTGTCAGGAGTTTAGTGGAAAAAGTAAGTGCCTAGGATTCAGTCAGAAGCTTAGTGCCACAGTGTTGCGAAGTCACATGCAGGGGGGGTTCTGCAAGTGGACAGACAGCCCATGAAGATCCAAGCTTACTTCAGGTTTGGGACCCAGTTTATGTAATCACCTTAAAGTCCAGCAGCATGTAGTGGGACCATCAGGAGAGGTGGGAACAGTGGGGTTCCCCTGTGGAGCCACCTGATGGCTGGCTGGCTGATCTGAATATGTTTTCTCTGAAGACTTGAAGGTAGACCCTGGTTGGGGGGATTGTTTGAGAAGGTGCCTGTGTCAAGGAAGGGACATGCAAAGATGCTGCATGCAGTGAAGTGAGCAGAGATGCTGGCAGTAAGGTAGGAGAAGCTGTGTCAGTGCAGAGATCGTGCAGTGTTCCAGGAACTGGAAACTCAGGCTGGGGGATACCCTATGACCATGCCTGGGAGACAGCTCAGGTATTGTGGGAGAATAGTCTTATGGCATGTTAAGGCATGGACATGCAGTAGTGGCTGGGCTCTGGCCCAGGCTCAAATAAGGAAGAGTTGGTGGGAGGATGTTGCTGCAAAGCACCACAGATCATAACTGCTTTGCCTAATATGCCCTGAATAAATTAAGTCTTGACCTGCTTCCTCAGCCTGATGCTTCAGAGTGACGTCTTTAATCGCCAACTGAATCAAGAATACAGAAACAATCTGAGACCCTGAGAGAGAGGGGAGGCAATTGTAAGTTTTCTAGACAGAGCAAAGACTATGTGAAGAAGTGTGAGTGGGTGAACATGCACACTGAAGTCATCAGAGGGCCTTGCCTTATCATTGGTGCTGAAGCATGTTGTGACCAGGAATGTAAAGGCTGTAATATGGTCATTCCCAAGATGTAACTGTGGTCACTAATGAGTGACACAGGAAGATTACTGGATTGCAGCTGTACTAGTGAAATAGGTTCTCTGGACCCATAGCAACTGAGAAATGTTATCAATGTCAGTCCCAAGGTGTGCTACATATCTGTCTCAAGTAGTTATTGACAGAGGAACCATAGGTTTGGACCAGGTGATGATATTCATGTGCCAGAATATAGAATAAATAAATATTACACTGCAGGAGACTCCTCCCTTTGTCATGCTACCCTATATTGGACGTGTCCAAGGTATTGCCCATGGCACTGGGAATGCCCCCATTGGGGTATTTATAGTCCTGCAAGTTGGCTAGTGCCCACATGTACTAACTGTAAGTACTGTATTACTTTTAAGACATGTCAGTTGCTCAATTTTTTAATCAAATGCATTTTGTGTTTGAGTGCCCTCACTAATTTATGAAAGGGATTGAATTGCCAGTGCCAAGTCCTACAGGATACCTTCCTGTGGAGGGAGGGTAGCAGACTCTGCGGCTATATTGCCACTTAGATGAACACAGGTGGTGATACAGTTGGAATTGCTTGTTAGAGGACACTGACTGATGTGGAATTCAAGGATGCCTCACATGCGTTAACACTCTGTGGTGTCCTAACTGTTGGTGTACAGAGGAGGGAAGCAATTAAGGAGAAAAACCCTGCAGAATGCAGCAGGGGTGGAGGTTCCTGCTCTTCAGTAACAGCTCTTTGGTGGTCAGGAGAGAGAGTATGGGCAGGAATATGTAGTCCTGACAGGGCATGAAATCATGCCTAGGAATGACACAGAATGGTGATATAAGATCTTGTTCAGCAAGTATTATGCCAGGTGGTGTGTTGGAGGAGGGGTACAGGACTGCATGGCTTTGAGCTCAGTCAGATTGTGGTGGGTGAGCATAATCCTAGCCCAATTCTCACTGGTCAGAAAGAACTCCAGTATCAGGTCATACCCCAATGGGATGGGGCTGTGACATAAGAGGGATTAGAAAAGGCGGAAACAGTGGTGCTCAGGGTGGTGAAGCCACCACATTCCCCGGAGTCAGAAGAGTCAAACCATTTCTGCTTCTCACCAGCAATGGCCAGTCCAGGACAGTATATGAGGGAGCAGGCTGTGGGTAATTGGTGGCAGATGGCAAGTGCTTCAGTATGCGTGAGATCACAAGCCAGTGGATGGACAGAAGCAGTGGGTAAGGAGAGAAAAATAGAAACTCAAATCTTTATGACAACCATTTTTAAGAGGCATCCAAGTGAATGAATGGCATAAAAAATTAATATACATTTCTGAAATCAGAAACTGTGCAGACTCCAGAAGCAATTAAGCAAACTAATGTTATTTGAGATTGTAAGATCCCATTACAAAGAGACAAAAAGCCTGAAATGTGGTCACAATGAGTAATCAGTCTCTCCCAATTAAAATAAATATAAATAGATTCTGTTTAATACAGACAGTCTAGATTCTGTTTAATATAGACAGTCTAAAAGAAGAGAGCTTTTTATTATTTTACAATGGATTTATCCAGAACAGCCCAGCTGATATGCAACATCTCATTTTCAGCAGGGTCCTGCTTCTATATATTTACACAACTGAGTGGACAGGAGCACTGGGAGATTGAATGACTTTCAAAAGTCACACAGTGAGTAGTGAGCTCTAGATGGGTTTGAATATGTGATCCTCTAGTTCTTAAGCAGGTGTCCTAATCGTTAGACCACAAAGTCTCCTAAAGAAAAGGAAGGAGAAACCAACACAAAGGAGATCAATGATTCTCACAAAAGGAAGTCAACCATCCATCACTTATCAGAATTAAACAAATTAGATTCTGCTTACAGGTGATCTTCAAGGTTATATTTTGTTTGTAAGTGTTCCATAAATATGCATTGCACTCTTGTGATTGAAAATGTAATTATCTGTGCAGCCCCAGGTTGTGCACTGTAGAAAGAGTAATATGCTCCAGGACAGCCCAGTTCCCAGTTGCCTTGGTGGCGAGATGCTAGTGCAACTGGAACAGTATTCCAGGTGGCCTGGGTTCAAGTCCTAGCTGAGGCACTTACTTCTTTCTCTCCTCTGTTTGTATGTGTTCCATAAATATGCACACTGCACTCTTGTGATTGAAAACTGGTTGGATGATTTCTGCATGACAGCTTGCCGTGCATCTACATAGCCCACTGCCACAATCAGCATTACATTCCACAGTGCGACTCTACTGCATAGGCATCCCAAGTGATTAACTGCTGCATTATACATGCAAAAGATGATGCTAATCTTTAAAAAATGCACAAGAACAGTACACATTGTCACAAACCCACTCAGCAGGTCAGGCCCTCTAATCCCAAAGTGCCAACCTCCGAGCACAGTCTTGTGAACAGTTTAACAGAACAAGGTAACTCTCTTGTCTGTTTTGTGAGTTCAGATCAACCTTTGGTCTCAAGTCTTGGAGGGATTCAAACTGTGAACCTCTTGCTAGCATACCCAATGCACAGGCTCACATATATCTGTCTTCAGGGCCAGATATCTTTGCCTACGGGCACCTAACCAGGTATACAGAGATGAACCCTTAAAAACTTTAATAAAGACCTCAGATTTAAAATGCTTCTCTTTCCAGTTTGGTACCACCATTCAAGCTTATGCTTCGTGTCTGCTATAACCATATATACTCTTCTTACAAGTGAAGGAAAAACAAAGGCAGACCATGTAAGCTCTAAAAAGAGTTTTTACTAAAAATTGATAAAAATATGTCAAACACAAAATACAGAACTCTTATATCACAAGACATACAAATCTTATAAAAGAACAAGGTTTAAACAGTGCAATTCCTACTGCAGTACTTAGTCTCTAAATACCTGCTTAAAGTGCTCACAGATGTGTCCTTGTCAGAGTCTAGATAAACGTGTCCAAGTAAAACAAAATTATTCCTTAAAGCAAACTGTATTTGCCAACCCCTTTTTGGGTGAGGTCACTTAGCTCCTCCTCTGTCAGAATATATATAAAAATGTATCTAATAAAAAAAAGGATGTATTTTCAAAGTATTACATTTTGTAATCCTCAGCATGACTCATATGTTCTTCAAATGATATCACTTTGATCTCATGATAAGCTTCCCCTTTCAGGACATGAAAGCATCTTTATTGATTTTGCACTCCTGTGTAATAACCTGGGTTTTCCTCCAACGTCGTAAAATGGATATGATCTTCCATCTTAGCAACTACAGCTGTAATTAACTCAGAAAAACAGGAGATCATTGATTAAGGCCTTCCATATAACACATTGTCTCTAAAACCTGTGGGTAATCTCACATGCTGGTTCAGCATTTTCTCAATGCTTTCATCTTTCAGCTGAAACCGGGAGGGCGAGGTCACTCCTAGAGCATCAGATTTTCAGCAGAGACAGCACTCAGAACTGGCTGTCCACGTCACACACATGGCTCAAGAGGTGCTGCAAAGCTATGGATTTGGCACATAAACATAATGGCTGAGAACTGAAACTTGAAACTTTCAAGTTTGTGAGATATTGGGCCAAGGGTGTCACTTTGCTTTCTGGTTTTCTTACAGAATGAGTAAAAAAATTGAATTAATAACAAAATAAGATTACATTTTCATGCATGATCATTTCTGTTTTCACAAATTTCCATATTTTTTATCCTTTTTTTTGTGAAAGCATTGGTCCTGTTTTCTTGATTCAGTGACCATTTTCATGAGATAAGCCTGCTGTTTTCATGCGTTTTTGTGATCTCGAAAGAAGAAGAAACCCATGTTTAATGGATAATTCTGCACTCTGGTGTCAGTATGGCTCATTCGGTAGCATGTACGCCTCTGGATCAGAAGGCCGTGGTTTCTCGTCCCACACTGGGATTGGACTTGTACCTAAAAAACTCTGGCACCTGAGTGCAGTATTAGGGGGTGCTGTACTATTGGGGTGTGCCATGCTTCAAATGAGACATTAAACTGAGGTCCATTCTACCCATCCTGGTGCTGTCCTGGTGACTGTCCAGATGTAAGTAAAAGAACCTAAGGCATTCTTTGCAAAGAGTAGGGGGCATTCCTGGTATCTTGGCCAACATTCCCCTTCCAATAAAACTGGTTCATGCAATTCTTCTGATTGTGTGTGGGTGTTGATATGCAATATGGCCGCCACTAGACATTCTGTCACCTCTCTACTAGTCTAGCATTGCTAGTAAAGCTCTTTGGGATACATTGTGTATGAAGAGCACTATATAAATGCTGATTCTTTTTCTAATTTTGCTCTTTGTTTTCTGATCAATGGCTGTGAGCTCAAGGGATTGATTTTCAGCACGCAGAGGGACTGTACATTTTCAACACTTGAACTGATATGTTAGACCACCTAGACCACTTGAAAGGTGATCTAACTATCATGAGCATCTGCTAGGACATGTGGTGACTCATGAGAGCTATAATAACACGTATCAAAATTTAATGCATGCATCATTATTTTATAGTGAAAGGGCAGCAACTGCTGTAAATGGAGCATAACATTAGAAAATCATGACTAATCAATGTGTTGCATTTACCCTGCCACAAGCACATACCAAAATCAAGACTTGCACCTGTGGCAGAATGGCCAAGGATCCAGCATCAAATATGTAACTTGTGTGGATGAGAGAGTATGGTGTAAGGATATTGCTTCTATTGTACTTTGATGGGTTTTTTAAACAACGTTTTTCTTTAAATATTAATACAACTAAATGTATTGTTTACATAGAATCATAGAATGTGTCAGCAGAAAAGGATTGGCAAGCCCATCTAGTCTGTCCTGTTTTTCTTCCCTCACACTACACCCCAGACTCTGGTCACTGGTGTCCCTGCTTCCTCCCTTACCACTGTTTGTTATACCCATGTGTCAATCCCATTCATATTTGAAGTTCCCACCATCTTTACCCCTACCACCAATTCTGGCAGGCTGTTCCATGCATCCACTGCCCTTTCTGTGAAAAAGTATAGCATGCCCCTGTGTTCTGGTGCTCTTCCTCATGTGAAAGAGACTCCCCTCCTGCACCTTGTTCACCTTGTGAGGTACTTACAGATCTCAGTCCTGTCTAGTCTCACTATTTTCTCCTCCAGGGAGTACATGTTGAGGTCCTGCAGTCTCTCCTCATGTGGTTTATCATGCACCCTTACACCATTTTAGTAGCCCTCCTCTATTCCAATTTTACCCTGTAGATGTCCTTGCAGAGGTGCAGCCTCCAGAACTGAACACAGTACTCCCAGGTGGGTATCAAAAGCGAGTGATACAGAGTTAACACCACCGCTTCTCCTACTTACGATTCTCCTCCTCCTCCCTATGCATCCCAGCATCCTGTTCACCTTACCTACTGCCCCTGTTACACTGCCCTGCCACCTTGATATCATCATATATGATCACCCAGGGTTCCTCTTGCTTGGCAACTGTAAGTATCTCCTCCCATCTTACACTCAGTCCCCAGGTTTCCCATCCTTAGGTGCATGACTTCGCATTTTTTGGCATTGAATCCCAGCTGCCACTGCCTAGACCACTTCTCTAGTTTCTACAGATCCCTTTGCATTTTCTCCACCTCCTGGGTGTCCACTTTGTTGCAGATTTTTGTCATTTGCAAAGAGACACACTTTCCCCTTCAGTTACTCAGCAATATCACTTTTTAAGATATTAATGAGTACAGAACATATCACCAATCCCTGTGGAACTCCAGTGGTTACTCTCCCATCCTCTGTGTGACTGCCAATTACCACCACCCTCTGCTTCCTACCTTTCAACAAATTGGCTACCCAGCTCACCACCTTCTCCCCATCCCAAAGCTGCTAAGTTTCTTTATTAGCCTCCTGTGTTGTACAGTGCTGAAGTCTCACCAAGTCCAGATAGGTCACATGCATGGGTCTCTCTGATCCACATTCCTAGATACCCAGTCAAATAAATCTATGACATTCATTTGACATGACCTCCCCTCTGTGAAGCAGTGCTGCCAGTGGTCCTGCAACCAATGTGTCTCCAGGTACTCCTTTAGTCCCTCCCTCAATATGGACTCCATTAAAATATCCATCAGTGACATGTGACATAAGACAGACCAGTCTGTAATTTCTAGCCTCCTCCCTGTGGCCACTCAAGTGTGGTGGGAAAATATTGGCCCTCCTCCAATCCTTGGAAACTCTTGACTCAGAAATCCATTTTCGTGAGACAGCATCTCTGCTTTTGGGACACTTTGTGGTCATGAGAAGTGGAAACAAAATTCAGATAGTGCACATGTGTATGGGGGCGATTGTGAAAATAGCATATCAGGGGATCAGATTAAAAATTTGATGTCCCAGTGTGTTCCCTGCCCCAGATTAGGTAAACCCAACCATCTGTGTTTACCTACAGGGCCATTATTTTAAATTAGTGCCCTTTTTAGCTACCACTAACTGAAACAAGATGGTGGTGGTAGTGTTGTAAATAGGGCATTTGCAAAAAGTAAAAAGGCACTGGTGGCAGCTTTGAGAGGCACATATTTTTTTCTATTGACTATAATGGGAAACTTGTTTTGAATAACTTTTGAATGGATTAATAGTTTTCACCAAATCTTCAAAAGGCACGCTAAGGACCTATTCTGCACCTTCCTGAAGATTTCAGACCAGATGGACAAATCATGTGGCTGTAGCCCGAGCAAATAAAGTGCAAAACACTGTTTTTGGCATTTTGGCACTCTGAGTTCATAACGCTCATCTGATATAGCATAACTGCAGATCCAGAGATCTATGGTACCAGACCGCACATGCAAAATTTCAGGCAAATCCATCATACAGTGCAAAGTTATTAAAGTGCAAAATTTGGAGTTTAACATAGAAGTGGCAGAGCAACCGTTACTAACTATATATATATATATATATATAAAGTTAAGCCATGAGAAAGCATGGGTCTACTGTAGTATTAATCCATGGTTGGGGGGTCCAACCAACCAACCATGGATTAATCTCCACTGTAGACCCATCCTTTCTCGAAAGTGGCTTAACCGCTTGTAACATGGCAATGAGTGTATGACTAATAGTCTTTGAATAAATGAGTACAATCACACTGATTTACTTTCAGAATACCATAAATTGAGCTATTAAACATGATGTACATATACTTGAAAACAATTGGAACACACCTATTGGAAATATCGTGGCTGCTATTTCACTTTTGTCAAAATAACTTTCATTGCAAGCTTTAAGCTTTCTAACATCAAAACATATTTTACAACTTTTCAAAAACTTGCAATTCACTTTCTATTCTAGGTGCTTTGATTTTCCTCTCTATGTATTAGAAGATATGGGCTGCACTGCATGATGGGAGTGTGCTATGGTACATTTTAGTTTTCTTTCTCCAGTTCCTTTGCAGACCAATAGGTGGCTGTCACACAATCCTAGTAGCACAAGCACCTTTTCTCCAAATGTACTGAACTAAGCCAATCTGAAAAACACTTTATTGAACAACTACTATTTTGCGGAATATTATTTTCACTTTTTTTCCCTCTAAACTACCTAACTCAGCAGGACATAGAACAACATAACGTTTACTGCTTTCATCTTTCAAATACTTGTTTTGTCTACTATTGTTAGTCTCTTTCTTTGATTTCTTTTTGTTTCTCTCAATTTATTTTTCTTTTCACCCACAGAAGTATCCTCTCTCTTTAATTTTGCTTTATCTCAGTGTCTGTTATTTTTGCTTTCGTTTATAGAAGCTGCATGCTCATCTTTACCACTGTGTATTCACCAAGGCTAGGCCAGATAATGTTATTCAGTCATCCACAATGCATTGCACCCACAGTTGCTTAGAAAGCAGTAGATCAGAAAGGATGGTAACAGTATGCAACTGTTCACTTCTACAGAAATATTGCTGCAGCATAATTAACAGTATATGTGGAGTTTAAATGTACAATCTTTAGTAACTCATGAACTTCTGTTGTAGTTACAACAAAGAACAATCTTGAAAAGTCAAACACCCTGTGCCAGGAAAATTCTTAGTAAATACAACTTGGGACAACTACACACTGCAAGCTATTTGCATATTGCTTTCACTTGTAGACTGCTTCTTACCTGTAGTGGATTGCCAAGGTATTACAATACAAACCATGATCTACTATGATATTAGACCATGGTTTCTACTGTACCACATGGTGTGTTTGCACCTATCTGAGTGCTTCATTTCGTTTTTCCTTTTTATGCCATGTTACAAATATATATATATATACTCTCAACCCACATTATTAACAAATTCGGCAAACATTCCTTACTTGACTGGGTGATCACTAACTACCCTCTAAAGATTAAAGCTGTGGGTTTACTTTCAGACTATATAAGTAATCATTACCACACTTTTTGCATCTGGAGGAATCATTGCCCCAAACCCCCTCACCATGATCTCCCTTGTCTGTGACATGTCCAGACTTAACACTGCCAGCTTCATTAATACTATTTCCAGTACTGACTGGGGACCTATTAAAACCCTCCCTTATATCAACCAAGCCCTGGATATCTTTATTTCCACATTTACATGAATCGTTGAAAAGGATGCTCCTCTGAAAAATGCAGGTCTAAAGGCGTCAAGGCACCTGGCTCAATAATGATCTCAGGGTGCTTATCCTCCACCACCATGTGTGGCGGACTTACAAAAAAAGCAGTTTGGCCTCTGACTGGCAACTATTCAGGCAACTCAGAAATAAATGCAAGAACTCCTTTCATAGAGCAAAATGACATCACTACGGGTTGCTGCAAACAGAACAGCTTTGCAATCTGAAAGCATTCTGGAGACAGATCAACACCTTGGTCAAAGGAAGCTGCTGAGCTTCAAGTTCCCTCATAGCCCAGGGCACCACCCATACTGACCCCTCCTTCGATCGCTACTGGCTTCAATGAATTCTTCACAGACCTTGACAGGTATACTTCACTCTTTACTAACTCCCCCTTACCCTCTTGTGCCTCATCTGCCCCCAACAGACTAGGGGCTCATCCCTATTTCCACCTGAAGTTGGTCTCCACTAAGGAGGTTCAGAGGCTCCTAGCTAATTTGAAGTCTGAGAGCTCACCTGGTCACAACATCCTAGAGCCAAAATTCCTCAAACTAGGTGCATCTGCTCTCGCTCGCCCTGTATGTGACCTCTTCAATTGCTCCTTCCTTTCTAGCAATGTCCTTGACAAGTGGAAGGTTGTGGTAGTCATACCTGTGCACAAAGAGGCACCCAACTCGGTGGCTGAAAACTTTAGACCAATATCTATCCTATGCCCCCTGGCTACAACTTAGGAACACATAGTTTATAATCATCTGCAGAGTTACCTGGAACACTATAATTTACTTTTTCCCAACCAGCATGGATTCAGAAAGAATCACAGCACCCTTACAGCCTTAATTAAGGTTACAACAGACATTTTCCAGACCATGGACCAAGGCTCAGCTATGAGTGCTATCCTTGTTGACCTGACAAATGCATTTGATCTCGTGAATCATGGTCTTCTGCTACATTGGCTTCTCAAGCTTGGTCTTGACAATAGTGCCCTTGGCTGGGTCTGCAGTTATCTGTCCTGCCATTCTCAAAGTGTTAAGTGGACTGGTGCCCTCTCCAGCCTTAAACCCATAACCCATGGGTGTCACAAGTCTCTAGTCTTGGGCCAATATTGTTCTTCCTGTTTGTCATCGACTTACCCAGCAACTGTGGAGGTGCGTCTGTGCACTTCTATGCAGATGATACAATTATATACCGCTCCTCACCTAACATTAATCAAATAAACAGTGACCTTGCCTCTGACTTCTCTGCCCTGGAAGGTTGGTTCATGTGCAATCAGCTCATCTAAGACACAAAAAAAAACCAAAAGTATGTCATTCTCGCACCCTTCCTCCCCTCCTAATACCTCCCCCCCCTCTCTATTACATCTCTGAGTAGAGATGCCCTTGAATCTCTCCTTACCTTCGAATACCCGGGCATCACCTTTGATTCCTCACTCTCCTTTAATATACATGCCTCCACTATAGCTAAATCCCTGAACCAAAAGTTAGGGCTCCTCCATCTTATCCTGCCCTTCCTCACCTCTACCTCCTACCTTAAAATTGCTTCGTCTTCCCTTCTCCCTCTCTTAACCTATGGTGCTCCTCTATTACTGTCAAGCAATGTCTATACTCTGTCTCTCCTGACCCAGGCATGTCGTAGAGTTGGTAGGTTCGCACTGGGGGGTCAAAGCTCATCACCATCACTGTGACGTTCTGTCCACTTTAGGCTGGCTACCATATGAATCTAAGCTGAAGTATTCCACCCTGAGTCTCATGCATAAGTTGATCCGCAAATGCACCCCCCACCTCAGTGAGATTGTATGCAATAGACAGGCTTTCCAAGCCCTAAGATCTGCATCCCTTCCCCTTCTCATATGACCTAATATGTGACTAGCTACTACCCATAAGTACTTCGACTTTGTAGCAGTGTCGGATAGGAATTCCCTTCCTCCTCCCATCCTATCTTGCCTCACACTTCCCATGTTCCAATCCAACTTGCACGCCTCTCTCTCTGCTGCTGCTACGTGCTCCTGATTAAGGTGAAGTCTAATACACCCCCATGTCACTTCTTGTCTGTCTTCTTACCCTTGCCGCACTCCCTGCCCAGGCTTTACTTCACCCCATCCTCACTGTTCAACCCTTTATACCTTTCACACTTACCTCTAGGCCTGTTATTGTTATTGACTTTGTATAACCGTTGTCTTATAGATGTCTAGCCTGTTATTTGTTTTTTGTTATTACTACTACTGTATATTGCTGTGCTTATTGATCATGCTTCTTGACCATGTTATATATGTCTCTGTTGCTGTAATTATCCCTCTATGAAATTGTTCTGAATTGTAGTTGTCAGTCTTTTATATTGCTCTGTACTATACTATACTATACTACTCTTGTTGCTATCCCGGTCATCCTGAAAAGGAACTGCTATTGTCCCAGTGGACTTCCCAGTTACCAGAATTCAAATAAATAAATAAATAAATATATCAGAGCAGTTAGGCAGCAGACTGAGGAAGCTAGGAGACTGTAACCAGGAGGGGTAAGTAGATACTCTATTAGAAGTGTAGGTTCTGCAAGATAGACTAGGACCTTCAGTCAGAGCATAAAGGCACAGATAACAGTGTAACAGTGTGCTAGCCTGATTGCAGGGAAGGCAGGCAAACTTGTCCCTGCAATTAGCTCAGAGGATAGCTGTTAGTGGTGGGTTGGACTTAGGCAGAAGTGAAGGGATTGTTTATAGGACGTTACTTTTGTTATACCAAACTTCAGTTAAACTCAACGAAGCTGACAGTCAAGTCCACCCAAGCACTTCATCTCATTGAGGGTCCCATCAGATGAGTGGCATGGAGCAGGAGTGGGACATATGACTTGGGGACATCTGCAGAGTGTCCACAGGGACTGCAGAACTACAGAAGACTCTGTAGATGCAGTATCAGGTATGTTACAGGTGCTGTAACTAGGAGACCTGTCAGTATAGAAAATCCCAGTAACTCTCTATTCAGGGTACACCAGCTTGGAAATTGTGTGGGTTACCACAAATTAGTGGTAATTTATTAACCCGTTGCCTCCACAGGAGCTCTCTGAAGTTGCAATACTTGTCTCCTGTATACTGTTAACAGGGAATCCTGGGCTTTTCTAAGCAAAATCAAGCCAGAATTGGCATGCCTCAAACAAATGCTAATAGCACAAAAAACGTAAGTGCAAGACACAAAGTATGAGTGGCAAAATTGTTTAGCATAAAATTACCTTTCCAATGGTGGTATGCAAGGAATAATGGGTAATTTAGTTTAATTTCTGTGTTGGTCGAAACAGCAAAACTAAATATTTTTTCCACTAAAAAATGCACCATAAACCTTTTTTTGTTGGGAAATATGTAAAATATCAATACCAAATTAAGCACCCAGACATTAGATGTAATTTTACTAATTTGTTTGTAAAAAAATACAGCTATTTCTGTAGTATTAAACATGATTTTTCCCCATTTGACTCAAAGTGTGTTGGTGAGGTTTGAGGGACAAATCTGAACCGTACACACCATACCATAAACAAATGCATATAACTCCTAAAGTATACATGATACACACAACATATCGGTGGCAAAGTTGTTCCACACAAAATTGCCTTTCCAATGGTGCTATGCAATCAACTGTACTCAATTCGGTTTTTGTTTTATACTGGCTGAGATACTGTGTGTTTTCTTCAAAGTGCTTATGTGGTTCTAGATTGACAAAATGTCATAAACAAATGTGAATAACTCCTAGTGTGAACATGATACAAACAAAGTGTCAGTGGCAAAGTTATTCAGCACAACATTACCTTTCTAATGGTACTATGCGGTCAATTCCAATCAATTCTGGCTGGCAAGTAATATTAAAACATGTGACTGACTTCTCCAGACATTTCTAGGCACACAGGAAGTCTGTAAGTGACTTTTTTAGGCATTTGGGGACACACTGCAGTAGATTTGCTGATGCCTACAGGCATTTCTAGGAGGTAATGAGTTAAGTACTTTGTACGTTTGCTGTATTCAAACTGCAAAATAACTGGTAGCCTTAGCTAACTGCTTATCTAGGGTAGGGGTGCAAGGAAGCAGTCAAAGGAGGGGAATCCAGGAAACCATGTAAGACAGGAAATGCAGCAAAACTCCCTATAAAGTATAGGATTCTTTGGCTCTAGTCAAAGGTTATTAGGCAAATAGTAGGAAGAAGGCTATTACCAGTGATCCAGGAGTTATTAGAGAACAATTATTGGGCACAGGTACAGTGAGAAGGCAGTCAGCTGCTGGGACTGTGGGATGCTCTTCTCCAGGGTAGAAGGCATCCTTGGGATAGCAGAAAAAGGGGAGATATTGCTGATGGGGGAACCGAATATGCCAGATGTTCACTGGAGCACTTTTGCTGCAGCCACATCCAAGAGCAGGGCCATTCTCAATGCTCTACAGGGGGCATGCCTCAGACAGTTAGTTTTGGAACCCACTCAGGAGAGAGCAATCTTAGACCTGGTACTCTCAAATGGGGATGGAGAGAGGATCTCTGATCTTGAAGTGGATAGCCATCTGGGAACAGGCGACCACCAAACAGTGTGGTTCACGATAAACTTAGCTGTAGAGTCAAGCCACACAAAAGTGAAGGTATTGGACTTCAGGAGGGCTGATTTTGTCAAAATGGGAGAGTGCCTCAGAAAAGCACTAGCAAACAGGCAAGAAAGTGGGGTGGAGCAACAATGGGGAAACATCAAAACCACCATCACAGAGGCAACAAGCCTTTGTGTGAAGCAAATAAACAAATCAAAATGAAAGAAAAAACCACTATGGTTCTCAAAAGAAGTGGCGGTGCAGGTAAGGGAGAAAAGATAGCATTCAGGAAGTATAAGGAAACACAGAAGGAGCAGGACAGAGAACTGTACCAGTTAAAGCAGAAGGAAGCGGGTAAGGCAGTCAGAGTAGCAAAGGCCCAAACCAAGGAAAATATAGCAAACCTCGATTAAGAAGGGGGATAAAACCTTTTATAGGTACATTAGGGAGCAAAGAAAGACTAAGGCAGGGATACGGAGGCTGAACAAAGAGGAAGGTGGTTGGGCAGAGAGCGACAGCGAAAAGGTAGGGATACTGAATGAATACTTCGCTCAGTATTCACAATGGAAAAGCAGGGGGAAATACCTAATCTGGTCAATAGAAGCACTCTGGATGGGGGTTGATATTAGTCCTTTCACAGAAGAAAGGGTTCTGAAAGAACTCTTAAAACTGAAGGTGGGTAAAGCAATGGGGCCTGATGGTATTCACCCCAGAATTCTAAAAGAACTAAAGGAAGAACTAGTAACACCACTGACTACCCTTTTTAATAAATCATGGGAGGATGGTGTGGTACCTGAGGACTGGAGGAGGGCAGATGTGATTCCCCTTCACAAAAGTGGGAGCAAGACAGAGGCAGGAAACTACAGACCTGTCAGTTTGACCTCAGTGGTAGGGAAAATGATGGAATCACTTCTGAAGGAAATAATTGTTGAGTACCTAGAGGCCAGGGGGGCACAGGACCCAAAGCAGCATGGATTCACAGTGGGAAGGTCATGTCAGGCAAATCTAATTGATTTCTTTGTCTGGGTGACCAAAGCAGTAGACCAGGGAGGGGCAGTGGACATGGCCTACCTAGACTTTAGCAAGGCATTTGACACAGTCCCACACAAAAGATTAATAAACAAATTAGTCAACCTGGGAGTGGGTCCCAGGGTGGTACCCTGGGTAAAATACTGGTTGGACAACAGGACACAGCGGATAATAGTAAATGGAGTCCACAGTGAAGAAAGGAGGGTTACTAGTGGGGTACCTCAGGGTTCAGTACTGGGCCCGGTCCTTTTTAATGTCTTTATAAGTGACATTGCAGAGGGACTGGCAGGGAAAGTATGTCTCTTTGCAGATGACACAAAGATCTGCAACAGGGTTGATACACATGGTGGGGTGGAAAGGATGAAAAGGGACTTGGCAAGGTTGGAGGAATGGTCAAATGTATGGCAGCTTAGATTCAAGGCAAAGAAGTGCAAAGTAATGCACCTGGGAAACAAAAACCCAGGGGAAGAGTACACAGTGGGGGGAGAGATACTGACAACAACAAAAATAGAAAGGGATCCGGGGGGTAGTCATATCAGATGACCTAAAGGTGGGCCAGTAATGTGAGAAGACAGTAAGGAGGGCTGGGAGGATACTGAGATGCATAGGGAGAGGCATCACCAGTAGAAAACAGTTGTTGGCCTCTGTACAGACAGTTGGTGAGACCACATCTAGAGTACTGTGTACAGTTCTAGAGACCGCCTCTCTGCAAAAACATAGACAGGGTGGAGGCTGTTCAGAGGAGGGCAACCAAAATGATTCAAGGTCTGCAACAGAAGACATATGAAGAAAGACTAAAGGAACTAAAGATGTATAGCCTCGAGGAAAGGAGGGAGAGGGGGGACATGATAGAAACTTTCAAATCCCTCAAGGGAATCAACAAAGTCCAAGAGGGTAGCATCTTTCAGAAAAAGAGATGTGCAAAAACAAGGAGGCACAATTTGAAGATAGAGGGGGGACTGCTCAGAGGTAATGTGAGGAAGTATTTCTTCACAGAGAGGGTTGTGGATACATGAAACAGCCTTCCTGAGGAAGTCATAGAGTCAAAAACAGTGGTGGAATTCAAGAATGCGTGGGACTGACATAAGGCAATTCTAGTGGGGGGTAGGAGGAAGTAGGCTGTTGGTTAACTAGGATCTGCAGCTTATCCATTAGGTAGGGAAATGGGAAGACTAGGTGGGCCAAGTGGTCCTTATCTGCCATCAAATTCTATGTTTCTATGTTACGCTCTGGACACTGTCCCATTTATAGGACCTTTATGGAGCTCTGTGCTCAGCTGGTAGCAGCGAAAGATGAGATATCTTATCTTCAGCACTGGCTTAGCTGCTGCTTCTACCCCACACACCAACTTCTCCAGAGATCCACTGGCCCAGGAGGTTGGAGAGTGGTGGAGAAGGGAATGG
Organism: Neoceratodus forsteri; assembly: GCA_016271365.2. NCBI lineage: Eukaryota > Metazoa > Chordata > Ceratodontiformes > Ceratodontidae > Neoceratodus > Neoceratodus forsteri. The sequence goes on along the minus strand of CM057453.1, from coordinate 454,092,496 downwards.
GGATGGGAAGGAGGGCAGTCACAAGGGGATCAACCAAACTGAAGTCATCTCAACAGCAAATCACTTTTCAGCCCTGGAGGAGGCACAAATACTTGACTCCATGGGGGGGGAGCTCTGAGTTAGTTGGGGGAGAGGGCAGGATGACTTGGTGGCACCTGAAGGGAGAGTGGGAGAAAGTCAGCAAGGACTGTCTTAGTCATTTGGGAGTCAATGACTGGGGTGTAAAGAAGGTGGTACATTAGCGATCAAGGATATACGAACATATGAAACTGCCAACAAGCCTGCTTGAGGGTGCAGCTAGCAATTCCTTATTCTGCAGCTGCCCCTCCCTTCCCTTCCCCCCCAAGTGACTGTCCCCCTCGCTTTGTCCCATCCCCTTTTAAAACTACTCACCAGTGCTGGCCTGGTGGCACTGGAGGTCTAGGTGCTGGTCGCTACACCTAGTGCATGCTGGGGACCCAGGTTTAGGAATGATCCTGGGTCACCTGGGTCAGCAGGGGTGAGAGAGGATCAAGCATCCGGAGGACTGCTCTCCTGTTTTGAGGAGGGAGGGTTTGTCTTCCCGTTTGCTGACTGCCCTCTGGTGATGGGTGGGGGGGGGCAGTACAGGTTGGGAGGCACGTACCGATACCCTTGCATTGGTAGGGAGGTGGAGCAGGGAGAAAATGGTGGAAAAGAGCCTGGTAGCTCCGTGATGGTATGCCGCATCCTGAGGGTCATCTTTGGTTTCTAGATTGGGTCTCAGGGGGAGGAGCCAGCATCCTCTTCTCTGGCCCCACCATGGGGGGAAGCTGCGGGGAAATTCCCAGGGATTGGCAGGAGTGGGAGCATGAGGGACCGGAGAGTGAGTCCCTCCGCAAGAAGGGCAGTAGCTGCCTGCCAGGTCTCCGGGTGGAAAAACAAAATAATTAAAATAAATAAATAAATAAAACTACCCACTGACTTGCAGGACATCACTTCTTGGGCAGCACATTCCACCTAGACACCACCCTTTCTGTGAAGAAGTGCCTCCTCATTCCTCTTGAACCTTCCACCCTCCAATCTCAGACCATGCCCCTTTGTGTCCTCCCTCCCTCAACTAAAAATCCTCTGTACCAGTTCTGTTTATACCCTTCATTATTTAAAGGTCTCACTAATATCTCCCCATCCCTCCTCTCCTCCAGGGAGTACATGTTAGCTCCCTCAGTTTCACCTCGTAGGGTTTGTCTTCCAATTCCAGGATCATCCTTGCTGCTCTGTGCTGGACCTCCTCCAGTAGTCTAACATCTTTCTTCAAGTATGGGCACCAGTACTGCATGCAGTACTCAGGTGTGGCCTCACCTGCGACTCTGTACATAGACAGAATCACCTCCCCTGCCTGAGGTGATTCCTCTAGTGATACACCCCAGCATCTTGTTGGCTTTAGCTGCTGCTTTCCTGCATGTGCTGAATGATTAATTTTGCCTGTTCTAACCAGGGCCCCTACTTTTCTCAGTGCACAGTGGGACCAAGTTCTGTGGCAAGTCTACCATTTGCCATAAAACTTCTGCAGCGGTGGTTTGTAATTTCTCTGAAAGTTCTAGGCACTAACAAACTACCACATCACAGTGTCAGCTTGTCATCCTGACTTCACTTTCATGGCAGTGGTTATAGCATTCAGGATGGTGGAAAGCACAGTAACACTAGTTCAAAAAATAACAGACATAAAATAATGTTATGCCTAAAAAGCAAAACAAATGTCTCTCCCTTAAGGTCCTAACCTGTTGCATAAATGACATATGCAGAGGGGATCTTATGTGATAAATAAGGTATTTCTATATGCATGCTATCTATCCCACTAATGAGGTTTCCACCGTCTATCACTTATATATTTGTATGTACTTTCTACTCCACTCATGAGGTTCCCACTGTGCATCACTTATATATTTATATGCAATCTGTAACATACATACAAATATGCATGTGTGTGTGGTGAGAGAGACAGAGATATTGTGTGTGTGTGTGTGTGTGTGTGTGTGTGTGTGTGCATGTGTGTGTGTATATATATATATATATATATATATTTTTTTTTTTTTAATTTCCATGAACTTGTATCCTCATTCATACAGGTCCCATTGGAAATGGAATAGAGGAGTTATTGCAAAACTAATTTTTCATGTCAGCCTGCTTTCCCTGACAAACTGCGTAACACCATCAGGCCATGACATGCATGTGAACCAGCTGGGAGATACAGCTCTCTGGCCCATCACAATGTGTCCACCATGTGACACAACACTGCACCATACCTTCCCAGGCTCCGAGCAGTGATGTGTTGCACCAATCCTTGTGCTGCCCAGCCAGCTCCCAGAGCTAATCTCTGAACCTGAGTTACCAGCATGGAAACACAGCATGCTACCTTCTGGCCCAACAGCTGTCCCTGCACACAACATTTCTCAATAACTTTTAGGTGATTCTATCAACCAATGACAATATGTAATCAATAACCGTGGCAAAAATGCATACAGTGCAATTATTTATTTAACAGGTCTATTCTTTCAACAGGTCTACACATTATTATACTTCACTTTTCTGGGCATAATTACTTTATTTTTCTTAAAAATTTAGACATTTAAATTCATTTTATCAGTTATTCATTTCAAATAGCGTCTCTATACTTTAAAGGCACAAATAGGTTTGTACAAAGTGAGGTATGGACATAACAGGTCTGTGCTATTGACAAAGTTTTGTTTAAGTTGGCCCTAGTACAACAATGTATGACTGAAAATTGTATTAGGCTGTGGTGCAGGTTGAGCAAATATCACCATGGCATTATGTGCTGTGCCACCGTCTCTGGCAGTGGGAGCTGGGAAGATAAGTGACTGTTCATGTCTGTTGCAGAATGCAGCCATTTCATTAGCTAATGTATGATGTTATAGCAATGATAACATCCCATTCTGAGCAAATGGGGGGGTTTGAATATAAAAAGAGGGGAAGGGAACCAGATTCTATGTATAAACAGAAATATTAATAAAAAATCACCAAGGAGAGTGAATTCTGCAGCACCGCAGAAGTTCTGCGGTAGATTGCAAGTTCTGCGAAAAATTTTGTGGCCGCAGAATTCTAGGGACCTTGGTTATAACCACCCCAAGATCCTTTTCCTCCTCTGTAGTGGCTATCTGCACCCCTCCCAACTGATAACACCTCCTTGGGTTCCTTGCTCCCAAGTGAATGACTTTGCACTTCTTGGCACTGAACCCTAGCTTGCCATATGTTAGACCAGCACTCCAGGTAGCCAGGTCCTCCTGTAGCCCCTGCCACCCTGCAGTGTCATCCACCACTGCACCAATCTTGGTATCATCAGCAAAAGACTTGTCTTGTTCTTAATGCCATGTGAGATATCGGCAATGAAAATGCTAAACAGCACTGGGCCCAGTACTGATCCCTGTGGTACCCCACTTGTTACAGCCCCTGGAGCCGAGAGTTCCTCCCACCACTACCCTTTGTTGTGTCCCTTGCAGCCAGTAATTGATCCAGTTTGCCATCTTTGCCCTGGTCCTGGTATCCCACTTGCTGATCAGCCTCCCATGTGGTACTGAATTGAATGCCTTGCTGAAGTCCAGGTACAGGACATCAACTGCATGGCCCTTGTCAAGTTCCCTAGTCACCCAGACATAATAGTCAACTAGATTGATCTGGAAGGATCTTCCCAAGACAAAACCATGTTGCTTACTGTCCTGGAGTCCATTACCTTCCAGAAAGATTACCAACTCTCTTTGAGAATCGCCTTTATTAACTTTCTAGCAATGGATGTGGGGCTCACTGGTCTATAGTTGCCTGGTTCATCGTTGGGTCCACTTTTGTAGAGGGGTACCATGTGAGCCATCCTTCAGTCTTAGGTATGCACCCTGTTTCCAGAGAGGTGCTGAACAAGTCTGCCAATGGCTCTGCCAGGACCTCTGCAAATTCCTTTAGAACCTGGGGCTGTACGCCACCTGGTCCTGGTGCCTTATCCACCCTTAGTGTCTTTAAACCTTCTAGTAACCTGCCTGCTGTGATTTCCCCATCTGTCACCTCCTCCCCACCACGCCTACCCTCCCTAACCCCTGAGGCAGAGACCCATCCTTCTCCTTAGTAAATACTGAACAGAAATATTCATTTAGCACTTCTGCCTGCTCTGTCCCTTTCTCTGCCCACCCCCCCCATTCTCCCTGATCCTTACTTTTTGATCCTTGCTGCTCCTCCTCTCCCTTATGTACCTGAAGAACTCTTTTTCTCCATCCTTGGTGCCCTGTGCCAGCCTCAGCTCTCTGGAAGCCTTGGCTGCCCTTGCTGCTCTGGTCACCTCCCTTGATTTTCTCAGGTACTCCTCCTTATCCTCCCCCCACCTGGATCTCTTGAATCTCCTGAAGGCTGCCCTTTTCTCCCTCACCTTTGCCAACACCTCCCCACTTAGCTAACTTGGTTTCTTGGCCATAGCCCTCTTGCTTTGCATCTTGGTACAGGATCTAGTGGCCTTTGCAAGCCTTAACTTGACAACTTCCCATTTTTGGTTAGCATCCATGTGTGGTTGGATTCTGGCTAAGTGCCTGGCCACTATTTCTCCATCCTCCCAAAGTCAGGTCTCCTGAAGTCCATCACCCTGGTCCCTCTTCTCACAGCTTCCTCGCCCATGGTGAATGAGAACCACTCTGTATGGTGGTCACTCCATGCCAGCGGATCCTCCACCTCCAGTTCCCTGACAAACTCACCATTAGACAGCACAAGGTCCAGGATATTGCCTAGCCTGGTTGGCTTATTAACCATCTGTACTAAGAAGCTGTCCTGGAAAGCCTCCAGGAGGATCTGCTCCCTTGTACTGTATGTGGCTGGGGTGCTCCAATCCACCCCTGGCAGATTGAAGTTCTCCACAATCATAGTGTTATCCTTCCTGCTGATCCTCCTTATCTGCTCTGCCAGTTCTCTGTTCATTTCCTCCGCTGGAGATGGTGGCCTATTCAGCACCTCTATCCTAAGTGCCCTGTTTCTTGAATCCTGGAATTACATCCATATTGTCTCTGTTCTACACTCATCCCCTCTTTCCTGGCACATTTTATCCCCCTCACATAAATTGCCACCTCACCCCTTTCCCTTTTCCCTATCCCTGCTGTAAATCTTGAATCCTGGGATTCCAGGTCCCAGGCCTGGTATTGTGTGGCCCATGTTTGGTGATGGCAGCTATGTCCACCTTCCTGTCCATCATGAGAGCCTGCAACTCTGCTGTTTTGTTCCCCAGGATCCTTGCATTCAAGGAGGCTACCGTCCAAGATGTGCCTATCCCATCCCTTCCCCTGTGTCTACTGTTATTATCAACTCTGTAGGAATACTCCCTTGTTTCATCCTTACTGGGTGTGGGGTAAGCCCATTTGGCTTTTAGATGATAGGCAGAATGGTGGGAAGGGGAGGGGGAGCTAGAGTGCTGGTACACTTTGGTGCAAATGATCTGGTGAACTGCCTATGGAAACAGTGAAGCACAACTATCAAAATCTGGGGACAATTTGAAAGCCCACTCAGCTTCTATGGCTTTTTCTGAGGTCCTCCCATTGAGGGGTAGAGGGAATGTGAATGATAGAGTTAAGAAGGAGGAAGAGACCAAGGAGTTTAATAAGTGGTTGAATGAATGTAATCAGGAGGTGAGGTACCACTTTGTGGGGGACTGGGGGGCTTCTAGGACCGGATGCTCTTCAAGGGTGATGGCCTTCACATAACAAGAGAGGGGGTCAGTGCGCTGGGGCAGAAGTTTGACATCTACATTGGTGGTCAGTTTAACTGACCGCTGAGCAGACTGTGGCTAGGGGAACCACTGAGAAGGGAGAGAGAGAGTTGGGAACCTAGCAAGTACTCCCCCAAACTGGGTGCTAGTAGCAGTAACAAGAGAAATATAAAGGTTTGAGTTCAAATTAAGTTAGGGGAAAAGACCAAGGAGGGACGGCTCACAAAGTCTATAAGCTACAAGAAAAACAAGATGTTAAGGAGGTTTGGGAAAAATAAGAGGGAAGGACCAGTAGAAAGTAAGAAGAGGGGATAGGGACTAAAATGGAAAGTGGACTGTCATAATAGCAGGAGACTGTGATATAAAATCAGGGAGCTCCATGCAATGGTGGCAGACACATGGATGGATTTCATAGCAGCTACAGAAACCTGGACTATAGAGAATGATGACTGGGACCTGACAGTGCCAGACTACACCATGTTTGGGCAAGATAGAGGGAAAGATACAGAAGAAGGAATAGCCCTCTATGTCAGGGAGGAAATGGGGAAATAGAAATGTTGTGGGTGCAGCTCAGGATAACCTCAGGTAAGAAACTATGGATGAGAGTGGTCTATAGACCACCAGTACAGGAGGAAGAGAGAGAGATAGGGAACTAGGGGCAGAAGTAGAGAGGGGCAGTGAAGGGGGAGGTGGTTCTGGTTGGGGATCTCAACCTACTAGATATTGATTGGAACATTCCAGCAGCAAGAAGCGCCAGAGGTCAAGCACTGCTAGATGCATTGCAGGACTGCATGCTGGTGCAGCTCATTAAGGAATCCAAAAGACAGGCTAACATTCCTGACATGGTGCTCACCAACTCAGAATTGATAGGAGAAGAGTGGGTTGGGGAGCAACTTGGGTACAGTGGCCATATTACCTTATGGTTTGAGCTGGCCCTTGGGACCATTAAATCCTCATCAAAGGCTGAAGTTCTGGATTTCAGAAAAGCAGACTTAAATGGATGAGGGAATTAGTCCAAGACAGGTCAATTAGAGTGAACAGAATCTGGGGAGTGGAGGAATGATGGGTAGAAATTAATGGGGTAATTCCCAAGGCAAAAAAGTCATGAATGAGAATGGTAACCAAATAAAACTTGCACAAGAGACCAATATGATTCATCAAAAGGTAATGGAGGAAGTGGCCAAAAAGAAGGCCTTCACCAGTTACATGGAAATACAGGATAAGGAAGAATGGGGTGTACCAAGTGAGTATAAGGGGAAATAAGAGAGAAGCCAGGGATGCAAAAGCAGACACAGAGCTGTATATTGATGAGGGGGTCAAGGGCAGGGGGAAAGCATTCTTCAGATATATTAGGAAAAAAGAAAGATGGGAAGGGTAATTGTTAGGCTAACAGAGGGCAGCAGGGTAGTAGTAGTGGTAGTAAAAGCTTTTATTCATTTCATTATGAATTGGATAGCTCTTGTAAGTAAAAACTCATTTCCACCGAGGTCCACTGTACAAGGTTTCCAGTTGTAGTACCAATGATCATACTTACAATACACCTATTTGTATATATAAAACATCACATTATACAACAACAACAAAACAAGACACGCAATGCATAAACATTCAGAAAATAAACACAGTAAATAATTATATCATATTATCTCCTATAACATAACCCCTTGCTTCCATTAATAATTTATCCCATGCTTTTTTTATTAATTCAATTATGTTAAATCTGTTATTGTTCTTAATTTGGCTTCCTCAGTGAATCAGTTCTTAATGGTACTTGTACAATTTTTTTTACTTTCAGGCCGGGATGCTTGGGATAAGGTGTTCCAGGTCACAGGACCAGTATAAAAGAAGTGTTTTCGTCCTAGGGTTGTTCTATAGTTTAGAGGTTTATACTCTAGCCCCTGTGCAGACCGTAACCCTTGTTTAATGTATCTAAATTTCAAATTATCTAGGATGTAATCTGGAACTAGTCCCTTGATACTCTTAATCATAAACTGTATTATGTGCAATGTTCATCTTTCTGCCAGACAGATCCACTGAAGTTCTTTATAAAGGTCAGTAGGTCAAGGGTAATAGAGGAGGATGAGTAAAAAGCAGCCATTCATAACAGCTACTTCTGCTCAGTGATTCTAATGGAGAACAGTGGGTCTTTGCCAGACAGTGGTATAAAGGTGACTGTAAGGGGCATCCCAGAGATGAGACAGTAGGTATTTACTAGTGAAGGGGTCTGAAAAGGGCTATAAGCCTAAAAAAAGAAAAGGCACTTCAATGGATGGAATGCATCTGAGGGTGTTTAAGGAATTGGCATTAGAACTAGCTGAAGCCCTGGAAGGCCTGTTCAATTGCTCAAATCAGACAGGGGTAGCTGTGAAAGACTGAAGGGTGGTGGATGTAGTTTTGCTCTGGGTGGCGGGAGAGCAACCAGGTAACTACAGCCCACTCAGTGTTACCTCGGGTGTAGATAAACTGATAAAGACAAAATACAGAGGACCTAGTGGACTACCTGGAGAGAAATTTACTCCAGGATAATAAACAGCATGGGTTGGTGGCAGGGAGATCTTGTCAGACCAACCTGATATTATTTTTTGACTGGGTAATGAGGGTAGCAGATAAGGGTCACTCTGTGGATTTACTCTACTTCAATTTCAGACTGGCTTTTGACGTGGTGCCTCACAGAGGGTTGCTGAAGAAGCTAGGGTGCAGCAAAGGACACAGATGGTTGCAAAATTGATGGAAGGGAGAAAGCAGAGTTGTGGTAAATAGAGTAAAATCCAAGTAGAGGGAGGTCACCACTCGGGTGCCACAGGGATCTATCCTTGGTCTAGTCCTTTTCAGTATATTCATCAGTGACATAGGAGAAGGAATATGGGGCAAGATGTGTTTCTTCACAGATTGCACTAAGCTCTGTGGTTGTGTAGACTGCCAGGAACTGACTAGGGAGGTGCAGAGGGACCTACAAAGGCTATAGAGATGGTCCAAGGTTTGGTAGATGAAATTCAATGCCAAAAAGTGTAAGATGATGCACATATGGAACAAGAATCCCATGACAGAGAACTGGCTGGAATGGTTAAGCATGGCACTGCTTCTGAGGAAAGAGATCTAGGAGTCATAGTAAGTCCAAGTAGGCCCCCCTTCCCAATTCAACACCCTGGTTACCCAGTCAAAGAAATGTATCAGATTTGTTTGGCATGACCACCCCTCTCTAAAGTCATGCTGCCTTGGGTCCTGCAGACCACTGGATTCCAGGTGTTCCACAAGTCTTTCCTTTAATAGTGTTTCCATCAATTTACCTACTACAGATATCAGGCTGACAGACCTGTAATTTCCTGCCTCCTCCTTGCTACCACATTTGTGAAGTGGGCCTACGTATTCCCTTCTCCAGTCTTTTGGGACCACGCTGGTCTCCAGTGAACTGTTAAACAAGACTGTCAGGGATGCAGCTAGCACCTCCTTGAGTTCCTTTAACAGTCTTGGAAGCACCCCATCTGGCCCCATGGCTTTGTCCACCCTCAGATTATTGAGCGCTTTCCTGACGCTTTCCTCAGAAAAAGGACTAGTGTCCATTTCCCTCCCTCTCAATCTCTTGGTGCTTATTTGTGGTTCTTCCCCTTCCCCCTCAACTGTGAATACTGAGCAGAATTTTTTTTTAAGATGTTTGCCTTTTTTGGGTTCTCCTCAGAATAGACTCCTGCTTCCTTTATTAACTGTGCAATCTCTCCTTTGGTCTTCCTTTTCTCACTGATACATAGATACATAGACAGTGTCGGCAGATAAGGGCCTATGGCCCACCCAGTCTGCCCATTTGAGCTTGTAAGTTCAGTTTGTTTTCCTAGAAGTCTGTTTCCCCTTAACCCTGACCTCTAGAATTCCTTTATGTCTATCCCATGCATTCTTAAATCCTGTGATTGTTTCAGCCCCACCACTTCCTCTGGCAGGGTGTTCCACTTGTCCACCCCGTTCTGTGAAGAATTCTTTCTCCAGTTTCCTCTGAATCGTCCTCCTCCAACTTCATCCCATGCCCTCTAGTTCTGGAACATCTTTTCGCTTAAAATAGTGTTTTCCTGCACCCTGTTTCTCCCTGTAAGATACTTGTATGTTTCTATCATATCCCCTCTCTCCCTCCTCTCCTCCAGGGAGTACATGTTCAGTTCCTTCAACCTGTCTTCATAGGACTTGTGATGCAATCCATTCACCATCTTTGTTGCCCTCCTCTGAACCTTCTCTACCCTGTCTATGTCCTTACGTAGATATGGTCTCCAGAACTGTACACTGTACTCCAGGTGGGGCCTCACTAGTGTCTTGTATAGTGGAATTATGACCTCCTTTTTCCTGCTGGTGATGCCCCTGCCTATACATCCCAGCATCCTATTTGCTTTACCTGCTGCCTTGTCACACTGTTTCCCTACCTTGAGGTCATCAGAGATGACAACCCCAAGATCCTTTCCTGCTTGGTGCATGCTATATCCTCACCCCCAACTGATATATTGTGCCAGGGTTTTGTGCCCATATGCATTATCTTGCACTTCTTTGCATTGAATTTCAACTGCCAAACCCTTGACCATTCTTCAAGTTTCTGCAGGTCCTTCTCATTCTGTCTACACCCTCTGGTGTGTCTACTCTGTTACAGAGCTTAGTGTCATCAGCGAACAGTGAAATTCTGCCTTCTAGATCCTGCGCAATGTCACTGATGAAGATGTTGAATAGGACCGGTCCCAGCACTGATCCCTGTGGTACCCCACTGGTCACTCTTCCCTCTGTGGAGTGACAGCCATTTACCATCACCCTCTGTGTCCTGCCACCCAGCCAGTTACCTACCCACCACACTACTGTCCTGCCCACACCCATATTCCCCAGTTTGTGTAATAGTCTTCTATGTGGCACAGTGTCAAAGGCCTTGCTGAAGTCCAGCTAGACCATGTCCACTGCCCTCCCCTGATCCACCTACCTAGTCACCCAGTCAAAAAATTCAATGAGGTTGGTCTGACATGACCTCCCCCTGGTGAAATCATGCTGCCTTGGGTCCTGTAGTCCATTGACAACCAGATGTTCCACCAATCTCTCCTTCAGTAGTGCTTCCATGATCTTTCCCACTACCGAGGTGAGGCTGACTGGTCTGTGGTTCTCTGCTTCCTCTTTGTTCCCACTTTTGTATAAGGGGACTACATCTGCTGTCCTCCAGTCTTTGGGTACCTCCCCTATTTCCAGTGATTGGCTAAACAGGATAGCCAGAGGTTCAGCCACCACCTCTCTTAGTTCTTTAAGGACCCTGGGGTGCACCCCATCTGGCCCCCATTGCTTTGTCAACTCTTATTACTTCCAGTTCCTTCAGGACCCTTTCTCGTGTAAAGGGACTTGTGTCCATTTCTGCACCATTCTCACCCTTGTACTCCCTTCAGACCCATTACCCCCTTCTTCTTCAGTAAAGACTGAGCAGAAATACCTGTTCAATATGTCAGCTTTACTGTTGTCATCCTCCACGCGACTCCCATCCTCCCCCTTCAGTCTCACTATCCCTCCCTTTGTCTTTCTTTTTTCCCTTATATACCTGTAAAAGGTTTTGTCCCCTTATATAGCTGAATAATGTCTTGTTCCCCTTTGATGCTGTCTGGGCTATTCTTTCCTCAGCTTGCGCTTTTGCACTCCTTACTGCCTTGCCTGCCTCCCTCTGTTTCCCCAGATACACTTCTCTGTCCTCCTCTGGGTCTCCTTATACCATCTGAATGCCACTGTTTTTGCCCTTACCTTTTCTGCATTCCTCAACAATCACAATGGTCTCTTCCTCCTCCTTCTGCTTTTGCTTATTTGGTTGATATACAAGTTCATAGCCTTTACTATGCTCTCTTTTATTGTGGCTCATTTTCCCTCCATCCCCCTCAACATCTCCCCTCCAGGTCTTCTCAGATTCATTCCCTCATCTTTGTAAAGTCAGCTCTTCTGAAATCCAGGACCCTTACCCTTGTGCATCTGGAGTCCGCTGTTGTCCTTATATTAAGCTATACTGTGTGATGGTCACTGGTCCCCAGATGACTCGCCAATCTGACATCTGCCACACTGTCCCTGTTCAGAAATACCAGGTCCAGTATTGCCCCAGTCTGATTGGTTCACTGACCACTGCCTGAGGAATGCACCTGCAGGAGTCCAATATGTCTATGGTCCTAGCTGATGCTTCAGCAGGTAGTCTCCACTCCACATCTGGCAGACTAAAGTCCCCCACCAGCACCACCTCCCCCTTCTTAGCCATTTTGTCTAAGTCTTCCAACATCTCTTTGTCTACTTCCTCTACCTGTGTTGGAGGCCTGTATACCACTCCCATGTCAATGGTGGCTCTGTTTCCAGACTCAAGGTTGATCCACAACACTTCCCAAAGGAAACTAACAAAATCTCTAAAGGGTTTTAAATATAAGGATTATAGGTCAAGAATAAATTAATTAAATTTTTTCTCTCTGGAGACTAGAAGGTTAAGGGGAGATCTACTTCTGACCTATACGATTTTGCAGAGCTCAGCAATGATGAGGTTATGTGGGTTTAAAAGCAAAGATATACCAGTTAGGGACTTGAGATCACACAGGAGGCAATTATATGTTCCAAGGGTTAAAACAGTTAAAAGATCAATTTTTACCATAAGATCTGCAAAATTATGGAATTTCTACCAAATAATATACTAATGGTCTCGTGTTTTGAGCAATTTAAGCTCAGTCTAGATAACCTTCTGATCCCAAATCAGCTAAATAACTGACCCCACTAGCAGTGGGAGACAATTAAATGGGCTTTGCAGCCTACTTTATCTTAACTTACCAAGTATTGCCAAGTATTACCAAGTATCTCCCCCACCTGTCCTTCCTGACTTTGTCACTTTGATGTTCTCCTTAACACAAAGCACCCCACTGCCACCTCTCCTTCCTACACTGTCCCTTCTAAACACTGTGTAGCCAGGTATGACCTTTTCCCAGTCATGGTTGTTTGTGCACCATGTTTCAGTGATGGCCACACTATCTAGGCCTGCCTCAGCCATGGTGGCCTCCAGGTCAGTATCTTAGTACTCAGATTTTTAGCATTGGCACACATGGCTGTCCAGATTTTGTTAGTCCTACTTTCATCCCTTCTCATGTTGTAGAGTACATAAGGGAGCACAGGAGGTGAAGACAGTAATGAAGAAGGAGGCAAAAGGGTCAGAGATTTGGGAGTTATCTAATTTGAGGACTAGGGAAGACAAATGAGTCAGTGGTGAGAATAGGGAGTGGATAACTTCCAGAACTTATAGGTATGGCCTAGATTGTTCTGGAGTGTGGATGTAAAGTATTTCAACTTCAGTAGCCTGGGTAGATCTGGTACAGCTATTGCTAAGGGACCAATATTAAGCCAGGTCAGCATGGGAAACAGGGGACTTTTTGGGCCAGTATTGGTCTCTAGCAAGTAGGCAGGCAAGCAGCTCGGCTGAGATCTATGGGAGGTGTAAATATCTGACCCTAGTTTATCTAGGTGGGACAAAGAAATTCCAGGCAGCCATGAATTTAGAGTGGAAGAATTGGAGGACAGAGTTGATGTTGTTAGCTAATGAAATGGGAGACCAACTGGTTGAGAGTACATCAGTATGGAGGAAACAAAATAAAGTGACCTAAGTAAGCAAATATGGATAAATTTAGGAGTAGATGGGCCAACAAATTAGGCACAAAGTAGACCAAATGGTGATCACTGAGAAAGATAGGCAGGTACCAGCATTCATGACACAGTGAGACTGAGAGGAGAAAACCCAGTAAGGAGGCAGGGGTTAAGGCCAGGCAAGGCAAGGCACTTCTATTTATAGAAAGCCCCATCCCAAAGGCTCTGGGCGCTGTACATAGAAGAAGTCAGAAAATGCAAAATGGGCTGCATCACAACTCCATATATTAAAATATGATCAAATAAAATCAAACACCATACAGCTCTAAGATTAACTAGCTGGGTAAAGCTTGTTTGAATAAAAAAGGCCTTCAAGAGCTTTAAAAGCACTGACAGAGTAGCGTGGAGGGTTAAGATGCTACAGAAGTGGTTGGAAGGCACCGCTAAAGGAACTCTGGGTTGTAGACTTTTCCACCAAGGGAGGTAGTTGTATTCTCTCATCTCCGTCTCTCTACAAAGTGCGGACATGCACATGTTTAAATTTACCCAAATTAAACAAGCAATTTTTGCTTTTACAAGATATACAGCAGATCAAATGGTAGTGGATCCAGAGGTGCAAGAATTAATCCAGGTAGCATCTAAATCCCACCCTGTCTCTGGGTGTATAAAAGCTGCAAGCATTAGACCCGTAATTACCCAAGGGAGTATGCTATCATTGGGCATGAGCTAGAGTTGACACAGGATACAGACACATGGAAGAGAATATGCTGAAACTGTTATAGATTCATCAAACAGGATAGGCTCCGCATGGTGCAGTTTAACATAATGCATAACATATAGTACACGTCAGTAAGGTTGCAAAAATGTGGACTTATCCCTACACCTTTGTGTAGAAGATGCCATGTGGAAAAAGGCACATTGTTCCATATGTTATGGACCTGCCCAAATATCAGGCCCCTCTGGCACGTTGTGATGAAAGGGTTGGATCCTCTCCTTGATCTGCAGTCATTGTTTACCCCAGAAGCTTGTTTAATACACCTGTTTCTAGAACTACAGTGCGACCCAAAAGACATTGCCTTAGTGGCAGCGAACGTCAAATTGATAATTCTTAGACATTGGAAGGATGATCTAACACCCTTGGCGACAGAATGGCATAGAGAAATGCTATTGGCATTACAGTTAGAAAAACATATTGCTCATATGAGACATAGAGGAGGTATATTTTACTCTGGGGCTCACTTGATGCCGCATTGGCAGTTTAGAAACCCTAAGAGGTATATTCTCCTTTGTCCACATATTTGTGCATCTCCTTCTCTCCTTTGAATAATAGGAGACATAACTCGGTTAGCATTACTGGATTTTGCACTTGGCAAGGGGTGGGAGGGTTAGCTAGAGAAGGGGGAGTGGGTGAGTAAGGTTCGTTGTTTTTCCTTTTTTGGGGGGGACTTAGGAGAATAGGGATGAAAAGAATGAGCTGATGATAACCAATTATGTACTAATGCAACATGCTGATCATGTATGTAATTATGCTCAAATAAAACATACTTAATGAAAAAAAAAGATGCTATAAGTGGTTCACCTCCTGCTATGCTGGCTACCCATGTTCAAAATGGACATGGGTTGCTGATATTGGGCCAGGAAAGGAGGATAGTGCATTGAGAAGACAGCTCCCTCCTTTGGGGGTTCTGTGCTCACCACTCACCACCATCTGGAGGAATCCAGCTGGAGGCGCATGTGGTCACATTAAGTGGGAAGGCCCCACATCTATAACACCAGGGGTGTCTCCACGGAGGTGGAGTTCACACAACATGCTCATTGTATGCCTGTGATTGGTTTGGGAGAAAAAAAAGGATGAAAACAGTGGAGGATAGGTTTCATGAAGCCCTGTCCATCTGGAAGCAACTGCTGTACCGCTCCAGGTCTGTGGCACATCTGGATGAGCTACCAGGAGGGATAGGATGGCCCTCCTCTCCTGCCCTGCTGCAGGGGAACAACCCACAGGGATTCAGCCCCTGACTTTGGAGGTGGCTGGAGAAAGCTGTAGTGGATGGAAACAGGGTTGATGTGGCGCCCATCCGGCCTAGGGTGGAAAAATACCTATATAGAAAAAGAGATGCTTTGAAAGCCTCCACTGAGCAGGTTAAGGGTTTTAATACATACATGCATGCATACATACATACATACATATGTATGCATATGTAACAGATAATCCACTACAAGGTGTGCAGTCATGCTCTGAGATATGCATTCCTTGGGTGTGTTGTGAGGCACGAGGCCGCAGGGTGAGTGAGTTCAACCACCTAAGGCATGCCTATGTCAGACTACAGCTGCATGGCCTTATCTGTATTATAAAATGTCCAGAAATTTCTGAAGGATGAAAAGAAGTGCAGGCATATGGTCATTGTGGAATAATGCATGGTTATATGATGTATTTCATCCAATCAGGAGACTGGATTTTCACAGATTTTTCTTGCCCATTTTATAACTGTATACATATGTTTATAATAATAGATGGGAACTGTGTGATATATGACTATAATACCATTGAGACGTTCTGGTGACATGTGAACTTTGAGAGAGAAGCTCAAGAAATTTCAACATGTCACCAAAACTTGAAATAGTATTATAGCCAAGTGATAGAAAGTCCCCTATTTTTATTGTTTTGTAATATACTGTATGAATCCAGGAATCTCCTCTCCTCCTTTCTTTAGCTGCAGCAGCTTCTCTCTCTCTCTCTCTCTCTCTCTCCTCTCTCTCATTCTGGTGGCTATATGCTTGACAGGGCTTCAGAGCTGCAGCACACAAGCAGTGTGAATTCTTAAAAAGAGCTCTTTACTTAAAGTGAGTGATCCCGCTTAACGTCCCCACCAAAGCCAATGCAGCTTATTTCACTCCATCTCTCTCTGTCTTCTCTATCTCTCTCTCTCTCTCCTGTATCCATGTTATCAAGAAATGAGAACAGCTTGCAGCAAAAATCCAGCTTTTCTCCATGTTAGAGGGCAGGATTTGGAACAGAGATCAGAGACAGCCAAGAAGAGAGAAGAAACCCACAATGGGATTAAAAAACTACAGACCCACCACTTATTTGCATACTTGACAGCCATTAACTGTTAACAGGGCCTCAAAGCCACAGCATGCAAACAGCATGCTTTATTAATAACATAAACAAAAAGAGGCAGCATTCACAGAACAAAGTTGAAACTGATCTTATCATTGCCTGTTTTCAAATAAGGGTCCCTACCTTGCCCAGTCTCACACTGCAGAATCCATTTTTGTCACAATCTAGTCAGCAGGGAGTTAGCATTTATTATAAATAGAAGCTACAGTAAAAGTCAACTTATGCTGAGCATGAGAATTTAAGCAGTGCACATGAAGATGGATCTCTTTTAATACTACCGTTGAGAGCTCCAACAATAGTATCACAGGAATCCAACCATAGTATTATGGGATTTTAAGTGTAGTATTACAGGCAACTTTTTAGAGTGTTTTCAACATGTTATGGTTATCCCTTATAATTAGGGTGAACAGGGGTTTCTACTGTATGTTAAAACTCAAATTTTGAACTTTAAAAATCTTTGCAACTGTTTAATAGATTTGTATGTAATTTGCATGCGCAGTCTCATGGGGGTAGATCTCTTGATGTGGCAAGTTTTGTTCTGTTGATGTGATTCTGAGATGAATAGTGAAAGAAAAACGTAAAAAGGTGCTATTTCTTTGCTTTTTATTTTTTTATCACCTTGCAACAGTTTTGAATTTTGGTTTGACATTTTCAGGGTAGAAAGGGCTTGGCCTACAGATTTTCCTTTTCTTTTACTTTTCCTTGTTTGATGAAAAATATTAATCCGCTCCAAAGATACTCAATTTTAATATTTCAGTTTTGAGCATGCTCAGTACAGTCTTTTGGATGGAGGATTTGAGCGAAAAAGAATTTGGTCAGAACAAAAAGGATCATTTTTGTTTGGAGACAGTCCTTTCCCATTTGAAAAATTATTTTCTATTGCCGCCATTTTGTTTTCCATTTTTTCTTTAAAAAAAATTCAAAACCTGCAAAAATGGCATCCACAGGGCCGACCCAGTGGCATGGAGGGCTGAGGCACTGGACGCCTCATCTCCTGCCACACCGGTGACCTGGGGTTGGGAACATACTCAGACTGCTTGGAGGTCAGCGGAGAGGGGAAGGATGAGCATTCACAGACAGCTTTCCTTCCTCCAGGAGGGGAGTTGACAAGTTGCGCTGCTTGCCTGACACCCAGCGGTGGTTGGGTGTCAGCACATGCGCGCCACCAGGCAGAAAAGAAAGGGATCCCATGTTTAGGATGCAGGTGCCATCTCTGTGGAGGTGGAGCTTGGACATTGCATCCATTGCACGTCCTGTGGGCCCAGGGCAAAAAAATGGAGGAAACAATCCCTGAGGTGGCAGGTTGATGACTGACTCCCCCCCCCAGAGGCTCCACACTGGGCACAACTGCAGGTCCTGTGGCAGATGACCGAAGGTGAAGGTAAATCCTAGTGGAACCGGGTGATGGGGCTGGGGGTTGGCTAGATGGGGTCACAAGGGTGAACAGGAGAGATAAACAGATGATGAAAAATGACATCCTACAGAGGGACCTAGACATGCATTTTGCTCATCGGGACCTTGTTAGGTGGATTCTGCAGTTAACTGTGGATGAAATGACCCCAAATGTGTTTATTTCACATTTTAAAATCCATTTCTGTGACTCACTTCTGCTTTTGCCTTGTGGGCTTTCTTGTTCAAATGAAAAGGATCCCTTCACATGGAAAAGGATTTACGTACTTAGTTTTGCAGTAGCAGGTCAATATGTATAACAATAACCACGCAGCAATAAGAGTGCAGCAATAACAGTGGAAGCAAACATGCTGTGGCACCAATAAAAGCGTGGGTCTGGGACAGGCGTATCTTTCTGTGCATGTGTGAGTATGGATCGGCAGCTGCGTTGTGGGAGGTGCAGGGCAAAAGCAGCTGCATGGTGGGTGTGGGGGCATAGCCCCTGCATTAAAATTTCAGTTATTTGCTGTGTGCTGCATGGTTTGTGGACATTACAGATGTGCGAAGTCTGCAAATTTTGCTCCACAAAATATTTCACAGAGTGAAGTGAAATTCTGCCCATGAAATGTGGAATTTCGCCCTCAAAGTTCGTAGGCAAAATTCCGCAGTTCACTGGTGAAATGTAACTCCGCTGCATCTCATATTGGTGTTGGGCAGTGCTGGATTTGCGAGGTTGTTTCTGTCGCTGTTTTTTCCTGACGTGATCTTTTATTGCATGGTTTTGGTTATTCTGTGTTTAACTGCGCAGTTAAAGTTTAGCGGTTATTGGCCTGAATTGATTTTGCCGATTTTGTTTCCATTTAAATGAATCCTTTTTCATTTCCTTTTTTCATTTGATACCAAAAAGGATTCCTTCAAAGGGAAAAATGATTTTTCCAGCTGTCCTTATAATTATGTGAACTTTCTCTGGTATCTAGTGGCACCCCCACCCTCTGATTGCCATCCCCAAATTTGGTAATATTTTTCCCAGGTGTCTAGTGGCATCCCCGATTGCCATCCTCCCCACAGCTGTTTCATTGAGCACTGGTGTCAAGTGGTGCCCCTACTATCTGATTGCCATCCCCTTAATTACAGGATTTTTCCCTGGTATCTAGCAGCACCCTGCAATCACCATCCCTACAATTATTAACTAGCTCCTGGTGTCTAAGGCACCCCCACCCTCTGATTGCCATCCTCATAATTAGTAACTATTTCCCAATTGTCTAGAGGCACCCCTCCCATCTGGTCGCCATCCCTGTGATGGTGGTATTTGTCTCTGGTATCTAGTGGCATTCCACACTCCAGTTGCTGTCCTCTTGATATGTTCACTTTCTGCTGTGTCTATTGGCACCCTCCAATGTCTGTCAACCATTTAAATTAAAAAGTCTTTTGGTGTCATTTTTTTACCCTATAAAATGAAAAGGTCCCTTGTCGGTGTCTAGTGGTGCCCCCATCTGATCACCATTCTCTTAATCACAGCATTTTCCCTGGTGTCTAGTGGCACCTTCATTGTCCAATCTTCATCCCTTTACCGAGGTATTTGTCCCTGATATCTAGTGCCTTCCCACTCCAATCATTGTCCCCTTGATATGTTTGCTTTCCATGGTGTCTAGTGGCACCGCCCACCCTCTTATGTCTGTCAGCCAGTGAAACGAAGAAAACAGTTCCTCAATGTCTTTTTAACCTGTAAAAACAAGGTCCCTCTGATCCTACCACCACCCCGACCTCCCTTTCAGGACCACCAGCTCGCACCTCCCAGTTCATCCACACACCTCACTCACCTGAACAGGTTCCAGTGTGAAGATCCACCCTCCAGTCGAAGACATGTTTTGCTGCTGGAACTAGTGACTGCTATATGACAAAGTAAGGTAAGTGTGACTCAATGTATTTCAATGAGGTTTTCAACTTTGGTGCATAGCTTTGCCATTTTGCATATTTTGCACCAGATTTTGAACATACCCTTTTTGAGACCCCACTCCATGAACAATGTTGGTGGAATTATATAAATCCAGCCAGAAAGGCAATTTCATGGTTGCTTGGCGAAATCGCCTTTCTGGTGGGATTTGAAAGTTTCACCACCCCACTTGCACATGAGGTGGGTTCATAAGAGTCTATGTTGAACATTTGGGGAAAAGTATGTAAAAATGGCAAAATTATCATCCCTAATTTTACTACTCCCTCACAACTTTAGCAATTTTAAATATTTTGACTCCAAATTTTCAACATAACCATCATTTTACAGCACCTCATGAGCATGACTGCTGTCATTTTTCAAACCATGGAACAACTATGATTTTGCACCTGTGGCACACAATAGCATTGAAGTGGTGCAGAATCATATTTTGGTGGGGATTTCAACATTTTTATTAATAGGTTCATGAGATGGGGTGATATGAAGGCTATGATGGCACTTTCATTCCTGTTTTACTACAAATGCAAGTGCAGGGCCCAAAGGGCCCTGTGCTTCCACAGCAACAATTATGTACACATCTAAGGAAGGAATGGAAGTGCAGGGCCCAAGGGCCCTGCATTCCCACAGACAAATGAGGATTCAATTATACTATCTCAAAAAGTAAGGAAATTCTTTGCAAAAAACTTTATTAATGCACTAGTTAGGGTTGCAGTGACAAAAGTAGGGAAATGTGGCATTAGGGTGTCCAACCCTAACACTTCACCCCCACCCACCAGGCAGCAACAGGAAAAACATTGCAATTTCACCACTGCTGTGTCTTCTCTAATCAGGCATGGGATGTGCCTTGGGGTTGTCAGCCCTAATGCTCACCCCATAAACAGTGACAGTGGCTCAGTAGGTAGCACACTCACCTCTGAGGCTGGGAGATCAGAGGACTGTGGGTTCCCACAACTGGCACTTGGGTTAATATCCCAATACTGACACTGTAGTACAACATGAGGGGGGGTGCTGCACTTCTGAGGTGCTGTCTTTTGGATGAAATGTTAAACTAAGGTCCCACCTGCTTGGATTGGTGGTAGTTCAGGTGGATGATAAAGATCCCATGGCACATATTGAAAATAGTAGGGATTTCCCGTGTCCAGGCCAAATTTCTCCCATTCACTAAAAAATATACCACCAACAGCTTAATCTGGTTCAATTTTAGTTGCTTACCATCTGTATCAGCCCTCCCCCTGGTCACCCCTGAAAAAGGGACTTCTAGGCCCAGTGGGCTTACCAGATCAACAAAATTCAATAAATAAATTTGATCATAAAAGAAGCTGAGATGTGTAGAGTATATGAGAATGAGGTGAGCAATAAAAACTGCATCTTCTGAAGAGTAATGTGCACACATACAAGCAGGGATATTTTGAAGTGATTATTGAGCATTCTCAGAACCACAATTTTTAAAATGTAATAACTTAGGAATGGAGTAGAAGTTTTCACCAAACCAGCAAAAGAAACATTTGTGGCAAAACTCTTTCTACCCTGAACATTTTAGACCAAAAGTGTAAACCATGTGGGTGCTAGGCAATGGCAAAAAACAGCAACAAACACTGTAAAGTCAACATTTTGGATCACAGAATACAAAAACCCAGAAGCAAGTCATAAAAATTATTTAAAAATAAACAAAACATAACTTTGGGGTCCTTTTTCAACAGTAAACTGCAGAATCCACCTAACAGGATCACAATGACCAACATACATGCATTGGTCTTCGCTATGATGCCATTTTGTGTGTTTTAATTTTATTTATTTATTTGATGAAAATGAAAACAAGATGGTGGCATTCGAAAACCTCACAAAAAATACTCTGCATATGGAAACTTCACACAGCTAGTTTGAAATGCTGACTGAGCATGCTCAGAATCTGAAGTTTTAAAATGTAATAACTTTGGAATGGATTCATATTTTTTTCACCAAACCAGCAAAGAAAATCCTTCTATGCCAAAGCCTTTCAGCCCTGAAAATTTCAGATTAAAATTTCAAACCATCTGGGCACAACATGATGGCAAAAAAAACATCAAAAAGAAAGTGATTTTTTTTTTATTTTTTGCTATTTCCATCTCAGAATCTGCACCAGAGCAAAACTTGACACATCAAGATAACTGTTCCTCGAGACACTGCATGCAAAAGTTTGGGCAAATCCATTGAACTGTTGCAAAGATATTAAAGTGCAAAATCTGGGATTTAACATTAAAGTGCCTGTCCAACCCTAGCTATAATGCAGACATACATATATATGTATGTATATATACATGTAATAGCATCCTTATAGTTAGGGTTGGTACAGCCGTTCGATGCTAAATCTCAATTTTTACCTTAATAACTTTGTCATTTGTCAACAAATAACCCCAAAATTGGTATGCTTTCATGTTGTCAGTGTCACAAGTTGTAGAAAGTTTCATGATGGCAGCTTTTACAGTTACAGAGATATAAAGTGGTCAAAAATGCAAAAAATAACTTTTTTTCCATAGGATAATGGGATTTTTTTTGCTCTCATGTATAGCACACACAGAATTAAGTTTGCCCCTAATACGTTGAGGGATATTAGGGTGTATGACAAGGGTGTGCTTTTGGATGGTTTGGTGTAAAAATATATATTACTTTTTGAATCATAATGATTTTTGGGATAGATGCAAGACAGGCTGAGTACACTGTAAATTGCAATTACATATTCGAACAGTAAATTGCGAATGTAAATTACATTAATCATTCACAATTTACTGTTCGAACAGTAAATGTGTGAAAGGTAAATGCCATTCACCATTCAAACAGTAAATGTTTGAATGGTAAAAGTCATTTGCCATTTGCAATTTACTGTTCACAGTCACAGTTTTCAGTGCCGATTTTTGCTATCTTGTTTTCAGTTAGCGAGGCTGGAAAACTGAAATATTTTTAAAAATAATGTCCTTAGGTAAACACTAACACTTATGATTACCTAGTGTATATACATGTAATAGCATCCTTATAGTTAGGGTTGGTACAGCCGTTCGATGCTAAATCTCAATTTTTACACCTTAATAACTTTGTCATTTGTCAACCAAATAACCCCAAAATTGGTATGTGCTTTCATGTTGTCAGTGTCACAAGTTGTAGAAAGTTTCATGATGGTGCAAAATCATGCACATAGGGAAGAGAAACCCTTAAGCCACTTATAGGCTGAGGGAGTTGCTAGGTCACAAAGGAAGAAAGAGACTTGGGCATCATCATCACTGATGACCTAAAATCATCCAAGCAGACCTCTAAAGCAGTAGGTAAGGCTAGGGGGTGTTAGGGTGTATTAGTAGGGTATCACAAGTCGAAGAGGGAGGTAATAATCCTCTGTACAAGACATTGGTTAGGCCCCATCTGGAGTACTATGTGGCAGTATTGGAGGCCACACCTTCACAAGGACATTAACAAATTGAGGCAGTCCAGAGAAGGGCAACCAAATGGTGCAGGGACTGCATCAGAAGACATATGTGGACAGATTAACGGAGCTCAATATGTATACCCTTGAGCAAAAGGAGGAGAGAGGTGATATGATCGAGACATTTAAAACACCTTAAGGCATAAACAAAGTGAAAGAGTCTAACATGTTTAAATATAAGAAAAATAGCAGGACAAGAGGACACAGCATGAGATTAGAGGGAGGCCGATTAAGGGGAATGAGAAATTCTTTTCACAGAAAGGGTGGTAGATGCATGGAATGGCTTACCACAAGAAGTGGTGGCTATGAATACAGTGCAGGGCTTCAAACAGGCATGGGATAGGCATAAGGAGCAATACAAATGACTATGAATAGATAGGTCACTGACAGAGCAAAGGCCGATGGCACATTTATAAGGTAGAAAAGAAATGGGCAGACTGGATGGGCCTTAGGTCCTTATCTGCCGTCAACTTCTATGTTTCTATGTTTCTATGTTTCTATGTAGTGGGGCCCAAGGAACATGCTCCCAACATTTATTTTTTATTCTGAGTCCCCGACGTGCACAGGAGGATGTCCATCTGCATTGAACTGCCATGCTTTGCCAAATGGCATGGCAGTTTGATGCAGGATGGTGCATTGATATGTATTTTGCAACATGGGTTTGCCCATTTCCCATGTCACCCCCCTCAGTGTGGGACACTTGGTAGCCCACTCCCAGTGTCCTGATGCCAGTGTTGCCACATTTTTTAACCTATGAAAAAAGAAAACAGTCCCCCAATGTGGCACAGGTGCGATGCACCATCCGACATGGGGGTGTCCATTAAACATGTCAGCAGTGGCTCCTCCCCCTCCCCTGATAGTGTGGGACACAGGGTAGCCTACTCCCAGTGTTCACAATATACCCCCCCAGCAGTGTTCCTCTTCTTCGTAGTTTGCCAACTGCGGGGTACCCAATCCCCATGTCGGCAGCAGACCACCCTCACCTTAACAGTGTGGGACACTGGGTAGCCCACTTCCAGTGTCCCCAGCTGTCCTTTAGCCCACAGCTATTTCTGGACTCTGGGGAGCCCACTCCCAGAGTCCACAAACATTAAAAATCCCTGAAATAAAGAAAACAGTCCACCAACATATTTTTTCCCTAAAAAGAAGAAAACAGTCTCTTGTCATCTCTCACAAACCCCTCCCCCATGCCCACCCTCCTCTGAACACCCCTTCCCATACCCCCCTTACCCCATACTTACCTCCAGTGGTCAGTAGCTGTGATCTTCAGTGGACCGGACACATCTGCACTCTCAAAGCCGCACCGAACTGAAGAAATCAAAGGTAAGCCATATAATGGCAATCAAAGGGGTTTTAAACTTATGTTGATATCTCAGCCATTTTCATCATTTTGACCCCAATTTTCAACATGGATTCTTGGGACCACACCTCATGAACACTGTCACAGTCACTTCATTTCTCAGTCCTGAAAGGTGATTTCATGGTCACTGCGTGGAATCACTTTTCAGGACTGATTAACAGTGTTACTGTTCATAAGGAGGGGTCCCAAAAAGCCCATATTGCAAATTTGGTGAAAATATTCCAAAAAATGACTGCTTTAGGAGCTTGCATTGTGCAGTTTCTACACATGCTCATAACATTGCCAATGTTTAATATTTTCACTCCAAATTTTCAACATTGCCATTTTGTCACACCCCCTCATGAACAGTACAGCTGTCATCACTCACATCCTGTCTGAAATGTGTTTTTGCACCTGTGGCTCAGAATGGCACGGTCGCTGTGTGAAATCAACTTTCGGATGGATTAACAAATGACAGTGACATTGTTCATGAGGAGGGGTCCCAGAAGGCCATGTTGAAAATTGGGTGAAAAAATCCTGAAAGTAACCAAGTTACATGCATCCGTTGAATTGTGGCACCCGCGGCTCCTTTCGTTACCTGTATCTCAAAAAAAATTTTGAGATACAGACTTTTTGCTCTCTGAAGTTTAGTAAAGTAGTGGACTAAGCTTCTGTGGAGGATTTGAAGTCACAATTACAACTGCAATGGAATTTTTTTAATAGTTGCTACGGTTACTGAGATATTACCAAATTAGTGTTACAAGGGTTCCTTTCCATGACTATAGAGTTGCAGTATGTGTCTCTGTACTTATGTAAGTGAAAGTGCAGGACCCAGAGGCCCCACCTCCCACATATGCATATCATTATGCAAAACTGGGCAGCCTGAGGGAGCAAAGGCCTGAGGGCCCATCCCACAACCACATACCAGTTACATTAGACTTTCTCAAAAAGAAGGGAAATTTACTGCAGAAAACTATGTTACTGCATCAGTTAGGGTTTTATTAAAGTGCCAAAAGCTGGGAAATTTGATATTAGGGTTATCAACTCTACACTCCAACCCCCACCTCACGAGCATTAACAGATGTCAGGGTGTGTCATGGGGTGGTCAGGCCTGGGTCACTGGTGTGCCTTTTGAAGATTTGGTGAAAAAATATTAATCTGTTAAAAAGTTATTCTGTTTTTAATTTTCCCATTATAGTCAATGGGAAAACTATATGTGCCTCCCGAAAGCTGCTGCCACTAGATTTTACTGTCACAAATGGCTCTTTTACTGTCGTGTGGCAGCCATCTTATTTTCAGTGAGCGAGAGAGAAAAATGTCTGGTGTTTAAATTTGGGACCTGCTAGGTAAACACTGACAGCTGGGTTTACCTAGCTGGGCCCTGAGGATCACAGCACTATTTATTTTGGGGGCAACCCTCCCAGAAATGCCTTTTCATCTATGGGACCCCCCATAGTGTCACAAATTGTGACAGAATGGATGCGACACTTTTGCAAATTGTGAAAGTGTCATGCCCATTCTGTTGCAGATTTTTGTGAAAGTGTCAATTTGTGACAGAACTGCACCCAAAAACAGCAATTCTTTGCCACCCCACTGCATCAAAACAGTAGGGGCTTTTGAGCTGAAACTTTGCAGGGTGGCAAGCCCTGGTCTCACAGATGTGCCTTATCATGGTTTGATCCCAAAACATTCAATGGGCCCATAGTTACAGTGCTGAGAACTTCATAAATTTCCCATAGGCTAACATTGCAGTGCCAGCTGCAACTTTCAGTGCCCGTATCTCAAAAATGATTTGAGATATGGATTTTTCGCTACCCACACCATAGTCCACCTTTACATAAACTAAGCCTGCATGGAGGCTTTGAAGTCATGATTACAACTGCAGTGGAATTTTTTTCATAGTTGTTACAGTTACTGAGATATTGCCAAATAAGTGTTACAAGGTTTCCTTTCAGTACTATGGGGCTGCTGTATGGCTCAGTACTTATGTGTAAGTGGGAGCGTAGGCCTTCACTTAACATTATGCAAAAATGAGCAACATGAAAGGAGCACAAGGCCTGGAGGGCTGGCGCTCCACAACCACATAACAGTTACCAATTACATTACACTTTCTCAAAAAGAAGGGAAATTCATTGCAAAAAACTTTGTTAATGCATCAGTTAGGGTTGCTAGCAAAACATCTAAAGTATGGAAATGTGATGTTAGGGTTACCACCCCTACCACCCCACCTCCACCACCTCCACCCTCCACACACCAACAGACATCAGAGCGTGCCATGGGGTCTTCAGGCCTAACTCTCACCCCATTCTCCTATACTGTAGCATGTCAGCTTGTTTACACATGGAATGGGGTGAGAGTTAGGCCTGATGACCCATGGCACACCCGATGACTGTTGATGTATGGAGGGTTGAGGGTGTGGGTGGGTGTGGGGTGGTAGAGGTGGTAACCTAACATCACATTTCCATACTTTTGTCATTGTGCTATCAACCCTAACTTTGCATTAACAAAGTTTTTCACAATGAAAAATATGATATATATATATATATATATATATATATATATGTGTGTGTTTATATATATATATATATATATATATATATATATATATATTATAGTGGCGTTGCACCACTATATTTAGGTTATGAAGGCATTTCTCTGTTAAAGCCAAACTTTTGCGTGTTAATAACTTTGGACCCATTCAACAGATTTGCCTAAAATGTGGCATGCATGGTGGGACATGGTAGATCTCTTGATTGGCTAAATTTTATTTTGGTCGGACTTATGGTCTTTGCGCACGAAAATGCTGAAAAATGCAAAATTATCCAGTTTTGGAGGCAGTTTTGGGGATTTTTTCTGTGGCCCTGTGTGGCCATCATGTGGTGTCCCACTCTGCAAGATGGGTCATCTGAAAGAGCTTGGCTGGCCGAACATGCTGCTTTTTGTTTAGTGAAAAAATATTGAGGCATTCAAAAGTTATAGTACTTTTAATTTCCCTTTATAAGTCTATGGGAAAATTTATATGGTTATTTTGTGAACAAAGAATGGGGTTCTGGCCATCTGGTCCCTCCTGGTGGTCAAAAAATTTGCAGCCTCATGGTTCAAGAATCTTTGTCCTTGAGAATTCCTTGATCAGCAGGTCCGCCATCTTGTTTTTCAAATCCAGTCATAAAAAAATCAAATGTCTCGGCTCTGGGGTCACTCCTGAAATAAAACTTACATGGGTTTTACTCAGGGGGATTCGATCTACTGACCCATGCCTTCAGTTTCATGTAAAAGTGTCAAAAAATAGAGTTATAACATTTTACATTCTTTGATCATGGCTCACTAATGATCTTTGATCGTGAGCCTGCAAATTCTTTGCTCGCGAGATTCTTTGACCGCAATCTCCATCGTGAGGTAAAAATACAATTTACTCAGCTCAGGGATGGGCAAGGAACACAAATGAGGGTGGGTTTTGATCAGAGGGCTGCGTTCTACCAAGGCATGGTGGTGGTTTCATGTAAATCACCCAAAAACTCGCGTTTCACCATTTTTTATTCTTTGATCATGACAGTGCAATTTCTTTGATCGTGAGCCTGCAAATTCTTTGATCGTCAGATTCTTTGGTCGCAATCCTGCATCGCGAGCGAGGGATGAGATGACCCTTTGAACAATGCAAATTTCTCAGCTCAAGGGTGGCCTAGGAACACAAATAATGGTGGGTTTTGCTCAGGGGGCTTCGTTCTATTGAGACGTGGTAGTGGTTCATGATCGTGAGATTCTTTGATTGCCATCTTTGATTGTGAGGTAGGGACAAGATGGCCAGATTTTATAATGCATTAGATAGGGCAATTTCACCAATCTTTAAGTTTAAATATCTTGGAAACGGTTTGGTCTTTTACTTGAAATTTGGAGGGTGTTCTCGGCATGTCCTGTAAATGTAAATTACCGTGTTTACATGTCGGAGAAAATTTGTTTGCGAGATATTGCATGATGCAATTTACATGTTGTGGACAGTGTTTTGCATTGTGCTGGTGGCTTAAATGGGTAGGGTACATAGCCTTAGATGTCATGGATGTAGTTTCAGTCAGTCGTGCCTGTAAAATATTAACAGGTGCGGAATTCTGCATCTCTGACAACTGAAACTCTCAAAGTTTAACATGTTATATCTCAGACATGGTTTGGTGTTTTATATTGAAATTTGGAGGATGTTGATGGTATACACGTTTACAAGTTGGTGGTTGCTCCAAGACCCAAAGAGCCCACGTTCCCACCAACTTGCAGGTTCTTAGTTTTTCTATTCTTTCTCAAAAAAGTGAAGAAATTCTATGCAAAAACTGCGTTAATGCATCATTTAGGGTTAAAACACAAAAAGTCAGGAAATTAAAAATCTTTAGTGTTGCCCCTCCCCCAGACCCACCCATTATCCCAAGATTGACAGCTGATGGGGTGTGTCATTGGGGATGTGAGGCCTAAATGTCACCCCATTGTATAAATATCACACATATGTGCAGATTGTGTGCTATGGGGAAATATTCTCACTCTTGCATGAGCTGTGCATTCTCACTTGTGCCTTTTGGCACTCATGAGAATACAAAGCTCACTCTGCAGGAGTGAGAATATTTCCCATATCGCACTCCTGCCTATCATGTATTCCATATATATAAAATAGGGGCACAGTCACTGCCTGAAAGGTGATTTCACGGTTGCTGCACGGAATCACCTTTTGGGACTAATTAACAAAATGACAGTCCCAATGTTCGTGAGGCGAGGTCCAAAAAAGCCCATGTTGAAAATCTGGTCAAAAGATCCAAAAAATGGCCATGTTAAAGTGTGCATAGTGCAGTTTCTACACACGCCTTAACTTCACCAATTTTTAATATTTTCACTCCAGATTTTCAACATTGCCATTTTTCTACACCTCCGCATGAACAGTACAGCTGTCATTCTCACATCCTGCCCAAAATGTGTTTTCACACCTTTGGTGAAGAATGGTGTGGTCACCTCCCTAGGCGCTCCTATAATAAGTTTGGCCTCCATGAAAGACTTGGGGTCTCTGGCTCCCCAATTTTCTTTTCTATTATTGGTCTAGTCACTTATATAAATCCAGTAAATGGTTACTCACTTGAACCTCACCATAATGATGGAGAGTATGTCCCCCCTTGATTTGGAAACAGAGAATACCTTATTGGCAAAATCTGGCCTTTCTGGCCCCTCCATCTTCTTTTCCTCCTTTCGTTCTCTCCCAGTCTTCTTTAACCACTTGGTCGTAGGGACTTCCCGTCCGTGTTCTTTCACAACTTTGCTCGTATTTCAAATTTCACCCTCCCCAATGATACCTCACAATCACGTCTTTTAAACAGCAACATTAGAATTGGGATCCTACACTCACAACTCTTTGGTTACCACAACTCTCGGTCTTAAGGTTTTGACCTGTACTCCCAAGGGGTTCTGCCATCCTCACCTGAGATCTTGTGGAATCTTGGCCTAGGTTCCTCGTCAATTTTAGAATTTTTCAACTCCGGCACTTAGTTCAATGGCAGTTCAGGCTATCCCTACTCTCTGGATTTTTGACTTGCTTTTGAAACTAAAACAACTCACTGTCAGACTGCATGGTATAGTTATGTGTTATTCCCTTCTCTTAGACAGTCTGACCTCTTCTCCGATAAGTGGCTCAAAAATATGAGATGTACTAATCCCAGACAACAACTTTAACTGGGACCACATTTGGAAAGATCTTTCAAATATACCACACAGGATAGGCTTAAGCTTACTCAATTTTGAATCCTGCATAACATGTGTTATTCCCTGTGAAGCTGGACAAAATGGGATGCCTTA
Source organism: Neoceratodus forsteri (assembly GCA_016271365.2). Taxonomy (NCBI): domain Eukaryota; kingdom Metazoa; phylum Chordata; order Ceratodontiformes; family Ceratodontidae; genus Neoceratodus; species Neoceratodus forsteri. The sequence continues at coordinate 454,062,128 of CM057453.1, read as the reverse complement.
GCTCACCTCTGTACTTGATGTGGCAAATCGGAGGGCACCCATTTGCATATTTTCTGCCATTGTGAGAAGGTCGCACTGCTCTGGTCCTTAATTGAATCATGACATGACCCTTTACTGGGCTTGGAGGGGCTCTTTTCTCCTGAAATTTGTTTCATTGGAGACTATAGTCAGATTGGGATTAGGGAAAGCAAGTTTCACATTGCTCTAATCTCTTTTGCAGTTAAGAAATTGGTCCTTAAACACTGGATGGATCAACTTTGTCTCTCACACAAAGAATGGTTACATGAGTTATCCTTTTGTCTCAGAACGGAGTGTATGATTGCAAATTTGAATTGTAGACTTCCTCTTTTTGACAAAAGATGGGGTAAACTTCAGGCCTTATATTTACATTGATTGTACTCTGCTCATCCTGGTTCTTCCTCTCTTTTCAACTGAATAATCTTGTTTTCTCTTAATGTAGATGGAGACTGCTCATTCTAATGGACATGCTCCAACTAGGTGGGTGGAGGGGTGGGAGACTGGGGGATTGGGGGACTGGGGTGTGTGTGTGGGGGATGTTGGGGTTGGAGAGGATGTTTCTTCCTCGACATGTTCTTGTTTCATTATGTTCTCTGTATTGCTTTAAAACTCAATAAATGTTCTTGAATAAAAAAAAGAATGCCGCAGTCACTGTACAAAATAAACTTTCAGAATAGAATAACAAAATCACAGTGCCAGTTTTCTTGAGGAGATTTCCAAAAAGCCCATGTTGAAAATCTGGTTAAAAAATTCTCAAAATGGTCACGTTTTGTGCAGTTTCTATCCGTGCTCTACCTTGCCATTTTTCCTCTGATTTTCAACATTACCCTTTTCTACACCTCCTCACGAATAGTATACAGCTGTCATTTTCACATCCTGCCCAAAACATGATTTCACACCTGTGGCACAGAATGGTGCATTGCTGAGCGAGCTCAAATTTTGGGACAGATTAATGAAATGACAGAGACATTGTTCATGAGGTGGAGTCCAAAATGCCATGTTGAAAATTGGGTGAAAAAATCCTGAAAATGCCTGAGTTATGTGCGTCCGTTGAATTGTGGCACCTGTAGATTGGAAACTTGAAATATGGATTTTTGCTCTCCATAGCTTAGTCACCTTTATGGACTTGTACCAGTTACATTACACTTTCTCAAAAGAAGGGTAATTCATTGCAAAAAACTATGTTAATGCATCAGTTAGGGTTTTATTAAAGTGTAAAAGCTGGGAGATTGACGTTAGAGTTACCACCCCTACCACCCCCATTCCCACCCTCCACACACCAATAGGCATTGGGGTGTGCCTTGAAATCATTGGGCTAACTCTCCTCCATTCTCCTATACTGTACCATCTCATCTTGTTTACACATGGATGGGGTAAGAGCTAGGCCGATGACTCCAAGGCACACCCTGATGCCTGTTGGTGTGGAAGGTGGAGTGGATGGCAGGGTGGAAACCCTAATGTGAATTCTCCAGCATATTACACGTTAATAAAACCTAACTGATTCATTAATGTAGTTTTAGCAGATATATACTGTATATAAATATATATACTATACTGGTGTGATAGTGCCAGTATATTAGGGTTGAGTGCAAACCTCTATGTTAAACCCAAAATTTGAACCTTAATAACATTGGAACCACTAAACGGTTGCATGCAATTTGGCATGCATAATCTCAGTGGCAGGTTCCTTGACCTGCAGAATATTGTGCAAACCCATTGTGTGGTTTGTGAGATGGACACTATCAAAATCCTACATTTACCAGGTTTTCACATTTCTTTGTCCACCTGTATCTCAGAAATGTCTTAATGTTGTGGTCTGAAAATTTCAGGGTAGAAAGCCTTTGCACCATAGATGTGCCTTTTGAAGGTTTGGTGAACAAATATTTATCTGTTCTAAAGTTACTACATTTTAATTTCCATTATTTTCTATAGAACATTTATATGTCTGTACGAAAGTTATAATTCACAAGCTTCTACATAACTTATGCAAGATACTGTCATGTACGAAGTTTCAGTTTGCACAAGTTACATAACTTACGTAAGATACTGCTGTATTTTCAAAATTATTAGTTTCATGTAAAATACAACAGTATCTTGCACAGGTTATGTAATTTGCACAAAATACAGTACATGTTAAACCTGAATTTTTGAACCTTAATGACATTGGAACCTTTTACAGATTTGCACAAAATTTGGCATGAATAATCTTTACAGGAAGGTAGCCTGATGTGCTGAATGTTGTGCAAATCAGTTTTGTGTGTTTGAGATACAGAGCATCAAATAATCCTAAATTTACCAGTTTTTATATTTCTTTGTCCATCTGTATCTCAGAAACAGCTTTAGGTAGTGGTCTGAAATCTTCAGGATAAAAGCCTTTGCCTCATAGATTTGCCTTTTGAAGGTTTGGTGAAAAAATATTTATTCTTTCAAAAGTTATTAAACTTTTAATTTCCCATTATTTCCTATGAGAAAATGTATATGTCAGGCAGTAAAGTTGTAATTTGCGCAAGTTGCATAACTCACGTAAGATACTGTCATGCACGAAAGTTATAATTTGCATAAGTTACATAACTTATGCAACAGTATCTTGTGCAAGTTATGTAATTTGCACAAATAAGAGTGCAGGGTCCGAATGGCCCTGTGCTCCCACTGTAACATAAGGATGCTGTTATACTGTCTCAATGGAGGGATGAGAGCACAGGGTCTAAATGACCATGCAGTCCCACCATAACATAAGGATAATGTTATACTTTCTCAATGGAGAGGATGGGGGAACCTGCGCTCACACCGTAAAATAAGGATATTATTATACTATCAGAAAAAGTAAGGAAATTCACTGCAAAAAACTTTGTTAATGCACCATTAGGGTTGAAGTGTAAAAAGTAGGGAAATGATATCTTAGTGTTCCCAAGCATAAGGCCCTTCCCCCACCATTGGCTTCGAACCCGAACACCTCATCCTCACCCTCAGCTTCCAACCCTAAGGCTCACCTTCACCCTGCATGCAGGAACAGGTGTTAGGAGTGTGTCTTGGGGTTGCAAATCCTAATACTCACCCCATTTCAACAGTTAATAACCTGATATGTGTACAGAGTAAAACGATGGGGTGAGCATTAGGGTTTGCAACCAAATCACACCCTCACACCTGTTCCTGCATGCAGGGTGGAGGTGGGCCTTAGGGTTGGAAGCCGAGGATGATGGTGGGGTGTTTAGGTTGGAAGCCAAGGGTGGGGGTAGAGTCTTACGCTTGGGAACACTAAGATTGCATTTCCCTACTTTTTAAGCTTCAGCCATAATGGTTGCATTAATGAATATATATATATTTATACAACAGGGGTGAGGTGATATGCTAAGAAGTAAATGGTGTTATTTTCACAGCCACTGTATAACCACTGTGATGACATCACCACTGTGGATTTATTTCCTGATAAACCCATAGTGTCTACATCACCAGCAAATATACAACAATGGTGATGTCACCAGAGTGAGACCATCTACACTGCAGCCTGCATTTAAGAGCTTCACAGTTTCTCTTTCTCACTGAATCCTTCTACTAACTCAATTAGCATTGTAAAAGACAATCACCTGTGTCCCATAGTTATTCTGACAATCCTAGCCCATTACTGTGCTGCTATAATTTTCAAACTACGCCTCCTTCATAAACGGTTTCTCTTCCTGAGTGCTGACTGCAACAGTTTCTCTGTCTCAGTGAAGCCTGCAACTACTGAATGAACAGTCTGTTTGTCACTCCTAGCTGCAGGTAACACAATTATCATTGCAAATCACATGTACCAGTTTTTATAGTGTCTAACAGTCTCAGCCCATTCAGAAACACTTACACACTCAGACCACACACAAACAGTGCTGTCAGTATAGCCTAGAGTTTAGAGTAAGAAGCAATAAACAAACTTTCTACATCCAGCAGCCCAGACCAGTGTTTGATTCTCACAGCTTCCATTACAATATTATGTGACTCTGAACAAATCAGTTAACTGCCCAGTGCTACCAGGTCCCCCAAAAACTTACCCAGTTGCCAAAATAAAAAAAAAAGAGTAAACAGGGAGAAAACACAGAAAAGAATGTTCCCAAAAGGATACTAACCCTATTATATAAATCGCACACATATTTATGGCGACTTGTAGAATATAGCGAACATTTGCACTCATACAGAGTGAACTGCAATAATATCACTCGTACCTTTGGCACCTGGATATTATCACAGTTAACTCTGCATTGAGCAAGTATTTTCCATATTCCACAGTCGCCCATCATGTATCCTCTATCTATCTATCTATCTATCTATCTATCTATCTATCTATCTATCTATCTATCTATCTATCTATCTATCTATCTATCTATCTATCTATATAGATAGATTGATATATATATATATATAGGTTCACGTTCATGCCCTATACTTAGGGTTGAGTAGCTGATTTAATGTTAAACCTCAAACTTTGCACTTTAATAACTTTGCAACTGATCAATGGATTTGCACAAAATTTGGTATGCACTGTCCTATGGAGCAGATCTCTTGATGTGACTAGTTTCGTTCTGGTCCAATGTGTGGATTCTGACATCCAGATAGTGAAAAAAGTAAAAAGTTACCCTTTTTTTGCAGTTTTTTCCTCCTCAACTTGCATCCAGATGGTCTAGAATTTTGTTGTTTTGTTTTTATTGTATAAAGAACTTGTGTAGCAGAACTGCCACTGTTAGTGTGGTGCAAAAACATTATACTGTTGCAAAGTTACTAAGTTTTTAAGTTCCCATTATATCCTATGGGAAGTTTGTTTTTCAGGACAGATGTCTTTTTTTGACAAAGGATTTGCTCTCATGAAAAAGGATTGAGTCTGACGAAAGTGTTAATTTCTTATGAGAACAAAAATCGTTTTTCGCGAGGAAAAAATCCTTAGTAAAACGGAGCGGTAGACAGTAAACAAACCATGTAGCTTGGTCATCAGGACTTTGTTAGATGGATGTTGAACTTATTTTGTGGTACAGCATCATTGTAACGTCTTTTTTGAGGGCATTCTATATCCTTTTTAGTGACTTGCTTACTTCCCTGTTTGTGAGCCAATTCTTTATTCGCAAGCTGATCATTTTTCATGACCACGCAAAACAGGATCCAGATCTCACAATTCGAATACTTTTTTTGCTGGATCACAAAATGGTATCTTGTATTGTGAGGTCGTGAATAAAGAGTCCTTCATGATAAAGAATCCATTTTTCCAAGATTGCGGAAAAAGAATCCTTTTTCCTGAGGTCACGAACAAAGACTATCTCATGAAAAAGCATCCCCCTGGCTTAGCAACCCACTGGAGCTATAGTGAAGCCCACCAGGATGTGAAGCCTCAGTGCTGCAGAATCTACAGTAGAGTTACTGCAGCAAAGAATGTATTTTCAATAAGAGTTAATCCTTTCTGTCATACAGTAAACCTGTGACACTGCACTTCATCCTGGTGGGCTTTACTGTACATTATAGTATTGTTTGCAACAGCACAGGGCATTGAGAGCAAAACTGAACTTTGGACCATCCCAGACCACTGTCTCTCCGACAGAATCCCCCATCCTATCAGTTCATAAAGCTTCATTATAGCACTACCTGCACCAGCACAGTGCATTGAGGCCAGAACAGAACTCTATATCTTCCAAGCCCACCCTCCTGCTCCAGGACTCCCCACCTTACCAATGGAGCGGCATTACAGTGCTGCTTGCACCAGCACATGACATTGTGGGCAGAACAGAACTACAGACCCTCACAGCCCACCCTCCATATTCCAGGACTCCCCTCTGCCTTGCCAGTTTGTGGAGCTCCATTACAGAGCTGCTTGCATCAGCACAGGTTGTCAAGGTCAGGACAGAAATACAGACCCTCCCAGCCCACCCTCCTTGCTCCAGGACTCTCCTCCTGCCTCACCAGCCCACCATAGCTCCATTACAGTGCTTCTTGTACCAGCACAAGGTGTCACAAGCATAACAGAACTTTGGACACTCTCTGCCCACCCTCTCTCCTCCAGGACTCCCCACTGCCTTAACAGCCCACCAAAGCTACATTATAGTGCTGCTTGCACCAGCACAGGTTGTCAACAGCAGAACATAATTTTCAGCACTCCAAGTCCACCCTCCCTGCTCCAGGAATCCCCCCCTGCCTTACCAGCCCAACATACAGTAGTTACATTTTAGTGCTGCTTGTACCACCAACAGAATATGGCATTATGATAGTTGTTACACACAGAGTTGTAAGCTCCCCACAAACACACACATATTAATGAGACACTACATGCACAGATGTCTGTAAAAGTGTATTTAACACCTCAGGCAATAAACTTAACACAGGAAAAAATCACCAATATGTATTATGAAATAAAATATAAGACAATTAGACCCCCCACCAAAAAAGTTGTGTGTGGTGTGAGGTGCAGCTCTCTATTTTTGACCAAGCATATGTGGCTCTTCAAAGAGCCATTGAGGAGTGGTAAGTTGGTACTATTGATCTACGTAATCGACACATTCACAACAATGCTTGATTCCATGTTGGAGGTCCCCAGGAAAATCCTGTTACCAGCGTCTGAGAGATGCACACCATCTTTGAGGTATAGCCAATATTTGCTGTATTTAGTTTCGGGGTGACGTACAGTGTGCATTCCCAGATCATAAAGGAAGCCAGATATTTGAATGTTTATCTTATGACATGATCTTTCTAGCCCAGGAGTGTATTGTTGGCGTTTCTTACAAGCAGGTAACATTGCTGTTAAAGCAGCCAAATCTGATGTAGCTGCTTCAATTAAACCTATACCCCTTTTGTTTCCCAAATCATTACCTCCAAGATGGATAAGGAGTATGTCTGGCCTAGGGTGTGTCTCCAAAATCTGGTGTACAACTGGTGAGCTGCTTCCATCTCATGCCACCCTTAGAAACCATGACTCATCACAGTTCTGCAGGTGCAAGTTATTCCCAAAATAACTTCTCCTAGCAAACTCTGCTGCCCTACACAAGGGAACTCCTAATATCTAAGCATTAGTTCTGGAGCCTTCTGCCATGCTTTACCCTTTGTAAGATAGTGTAAATGTCAGCAATCTCAGCAATGTGTCTGTCTCTCTCAACAGCACTGTGCCAAGTGAGTGGCAAATTTCATGTCCGAAACTGTAACGAGACAGATTTGCTGAGTCACATAGCTCTAAACAGTTGGATATCATTTGTTGGTTAACCACACTTAATGTGTGCCAATTAGATAATGTATTATTATTGGGTGGTACAGTCTGTTTGCTATTGGATAACTGCATCAAGAAAAAATGCTTTTCTAACAGCATGATTATCTGATAGGTCACTTCTAGTGACTTGCCAGTACTGACCAGTCCTATTGGTCAATCACCAGGTAGGCATAGACTGGCATACCATCTGTTCTCTCCTTTTTGAGTCATCCATTCTGGGTGATGAGACAGTCACATCACAATCAGTGTATTACTTGTATTTATTGAGTGTGTGAACCAAAGAAAAATTAAAAATGTATGTATATGGTAGAACAGAACAGTGTTATATAATGGACAGTATATGTTTCTGTAAATTAAATGTATAGCAGTGTGACAGAAGGCAGAGAGACATAAAAACTGGAACACAGAATGGCTGTATCTCAAAGTGCTTTGCAGTTTACAGAAACTGTTGTGCAAATTCTAAAGCATTTGAGTACAACTGAGTTCATAAGTTTTATCTGTTTTTATATCTTTAACTGTTAAAGAATAACTGTCATGCTAGTACGAACTGCCTTCTCCATAAAACTTGCTATGATTTTCACATGTACTGACTACCTGTAAATTCTTTGCTTTTCAGATGTGAAATACTTGTTACAGTCACATTTTATAAATAGTGCTATATTCTTTATTAATTCTGATTTCATTTTATATATTTTAATCAGCAACAAAACAAATGTAAACATTTTTAAAAGTTTAATTTAAATTGTGTAACTTACAGTGTTCTGACATTTCTGATAGCAGAACTGTGTGGAAATCCAAGACGGCACACTTCCAATTATCAGATCCCATTCTAATTAGTTGATTTAAGCACTTCCTGTTTATTTTGAAATTTCTTTTTTGTGACTTGCTGATCTTTGTTTGTGAGTGAGTGGCAAAAAAGGAATACGAGCAGCTCAGGAAAAAGGCTCCCTTTTTTGCGAGAAAATTCCATTTCCAGTTTGAAAAAAGTAAATCCAACGTTGAGAAAACATTTTTTTTTTGTTATTAATTACATTTTTACATTTGTTTAGGGGTTCTTAATGTTATTTATAGGTGCACTCAATGGTTTTTGTATTTTAATACAGATCCTTTTCCCCAACTTGCCAATCCTTGTTTGCGAGCGAGTGGTGAAAAAAGAATACGAGCAGCTCGTGAAAAGGAATCCTTTTTCGCGAGACCACTTCCATTTTCCATTTGAAAAAAATCCAACATTGAGAAAAATATTTTATTTGTTGTCAATTACATTTTTACATTTCTTTAGGGGTTCTTAATGTTATTTATAAGGTCATCCAATGGTTTTTGTATTTTAATACAGGTTCTTTTCCGACCCATCGATCCTTGTTCAAGAGCAAGTAGTGAAAAGGAATCGAGCAGCTTGTGAAAAGGATCTTTTTGTGAGACTACTTCCATTTCTGGTTTGGGAAAAACATTTTTTTATCAGTTACATTTTAAAAATTTTAGGGGTTGTTAATGCTATTTATAGGAAACCCAATGTTTTTATATTTTAATAGAGATCCTTTTCCCCGACTCGCTGATCCTTGTTCATGAGCAAGTGGTGAAAAAGGAATATGAGCAGCTTGTGAAAAAGGATCCTTTTTCATGAGACTGCTTCAGTTTCCAGTTGCAAAAAAAAAAAATTCTGAGGATGGAAACAACATTTTGTCTTTCAGTTAAATGACTGTTTAACATTCTTTTAAGGTTCTTAATGTTATTTAAAAGGTCAGCAATGGATTTTATGTAATAATAGGTCATATTTTGACACACGTCGATCCTTCTTCACAAGCAAGTCATGAAAAAGGAATGCGAGCTCGCAAAAAAGATGCTTTTTCATGAGAACACTACCATTTACAGTTGCTAAAAAAATATTCCAAAGTTGGTGTAACTTTTTTTAAATTACAGTTTCACATTCCTTTAGGGGTCTTAGTATTATTTATATGGTCATCAATGATTTTTATGTCTTAATAGACATCCTATTTTGCAACTCATCGATCTTTCTTGACAAGCGAGTGTCAAAACAGGAATGCAAGCTTACGAAAAAGGATTCTTTATTTGTGAGATTACTTCAGTTTCTGGTTGCTAAAAACTCTGACATTGGGAAACATGTTTTTCTTTATGTACAGTACATGACAGTTTAACATTCTTTTAGGGTGCTTAATGTTATCTATAGGGTCAACAGTGGTTTTTGTCTCTTAATATACATCCTATTTCACCAAATCACCAATCCTTCTTCATATGTTCTACATGCCCTACCAGCCCCCCCCCACAGTACTCCCACCTGCCTTAGCATCTCACTGGAGCTCCATTACACTGCTGCTTGACCAGCACAATGCATCGAGGGCAGAACAGAACTCCAGACCTTCACAGCCCACCTTCCTGATCCAGCCCCATCTTCACAGCCTGAAAGAGCTCCATTACAGTGCCACTTGCACCAGCATGGGCATCAAGGGAAGAAAGAACTTTGCACCCTCTTAGCCCACTCTTCCACCTCCAGGAGTCCCCCACCTTACCAGCTCATGGAGCTCCATTATAGTGCTGCTTACAACAACACAGGGCATCGAGGGCAGTACAGCACTGCAGACCATTCAGACCATCCTCCCTGCTCCAAAACTCCCCCACCCCACCTTACCAACCACTGGAGCTCCATTATAATGCTGCTTGCACCTGCACAATGTGTCAAGGGCATAATAATACAGGACCCTCCCATTCCACCCTCTGTCCTCAGGACTCCCCACCACCTTACCAGCTCATGGAGCACCATTACAGTGCTGCTTGTACCAGCACAGAACATTGAGATCAGAACAGGACTACAGACCTCCCAGCCCAACCTCTCTCCACCAGGACTCCCTCTGTCTTACTCAGCTGAGGCAGCTCCATTACAGTACTGCTTGCATCAGCACAGTGCATTGAGGGCAGAACAGGACCCACAGACCTTCCTAGCCCACCATCCCTGTTCCAGAACTCTCCCACCCCACTTTACCAGCACAATGGAGCTCTATTATGGCGCTGCTTACACCAGCACTGGGCATTGAGGGACAAACTGAACTAAGGACTCTACCAGCCCACCCTCCTGCTACAGGACTCCCTGCCTTCCCATCCCAATGGAGCTCCATTACAGCACTGCTTGCATCAACAAAGGATCTTTTTACAAGACTACTTCACTTTCTGGTTGCTTAAAACAAATTCCAGCATTTTAAAAACTTTTTCCTAGAAATGACAGTTTCACATTCCTTTAGGGTCCTTAATGTTATTTATAGGGTCACCAATTTATTTTATGTTTTATTACACAGCGTGTTTTGCCACTCGATCCTTCTTCACAAGCGTGATGAAAAAATGTGAGTTCGCGAAAAAGGATCCTTTCATGCAACTATATAGGCATTTTCAATTGTTTGATGTAAAGTACTATCTATTAACATAACATTAATTAGTAATAAAGTGTGTCCAAAGATTATATTGTACAGTGGTAAATATATTTATTCTCTGTTTCTTTTATAGATTCACAAAGACACAATAGAGTATACATCTCATCCATCAATAGTATGGCACCTGTAGTAACAGAAAATCTTTGCAATAAAAACAGAAGTACTTTGGTAGGTGTGTTTACATGCAGTAAGGAAGGTAGTGTTCATAGTAACAGTGTCCATATGGCACAATGCCACTGCACTCAAAGGAAAGTGACCCCAAAGGTCACATATGGCTCCAGATGTCATGCCACTGCTATGACAACCACATCTAAGAAACATCATGCCAAGCTCATATTGAAGAAACCAACACACAGAGTCCACAAAATGATCAAAAGACAGTCATGTAAGCAAAAGAAAAGCAATACAAGTGACAGTGTAGATAGTATATGACACAAAAGACTAAAGTACTTTAAGATGTCGTACAAAGCTAAGACTGGTCACATAATATCAGCAACAGTGACACGTACTGGGGAAAAAAGTGAAGAGAAAACTTTCTCTCCTCAAGCTATGTCTGGAATGCCCATCAGTTTGTTAATATGGCAATGAATATGTGGTTACAGTTGTGGAGTAATATGATGAAAGCCATTGACAAATTTAACATCAAGGTTGAGATACTCAAAGCAATACTACGTGACATTGAACATCTCAGCAAGGACAACTTGTGCTTGGTGTTCAGTGGGTAATGGCTACATACAGAACACAGTGAGGCATGCTTTTGGGAGGAGATATATCATGCACATAATATCATGCACTCTATTTATGTGGATGATTGTGGTAAAGCTCAAAGTGTTTTACTTCTGCTGCAGAGTGATGCCATTGAGGATTTGGATGTTGACAATTCTCCTTTGTTGAAAAAACAGCACCTTGTGCATCATGGACATGTGATGCTATGTGCAATGTCAGAAGACTCTCTCCATGTAGTTGAGACATTCTTTGATACTTTTCTGAGCACAAAAGATGTGACAAACACAAACTTCTTCAACACATTGACAAGTGTGATTTGAGAACACCATAGTCTGATGGGGCATTCCTTGGCTTGCTTGCAAACTGGAGCATGTGATAGTATATTTCATCACTTTTGTATGATTGCTGTACACAATACAGATATGTGCAGATTTGTCAGGAGTTTATACCTCCTCAGATGTACTTTGCTAAATTTCACAGTATTTGACTTCTTACTAACTGATGGTGACATGCATGGTCTGCTACAATTTATCAAGGAACATAACCTGTGAGGACTGTCAAGGTGATGTTTCAACAGAGTGTTGATCATCTACAACAGTCAGTGACAGTACAAGAATCACGCTTGCTAAAAATATTTGGAAATGACATAGCAAAATTTGAGATGACTAAGTCTGAGAAATTTGATGTTACATGTGTATAATTTAACCATCTGTTCTATTCTAAACAAACAGTAAAGGTTGACATCCAGAATATTCCAAAATGGAATGAAATGAGGGGGCATTTGGTTGTATACATGTTCTTGAAAAATAACGTTCAGCTTGACGAAACAGTATACACTGCATGTGTACATACAGTTTACGTAAGATAAAATTGGACAGTTTGCCTCCAAGATCAGTTCTGAACAATGGAGGTTGGTATAATGCCTGCTGACATTGATTGCTTGAATTTGTTTGAACGATTCTGGTACAGACAATAAAGCTGTTCCAAACAATTCTACATTTGAACACCAAAATGAAAAATATGCCACAGAAGGATCTTATTAAATCATTAAAGGGTTCTATCATGTACCTGCCACTGACACTGCAAGAAAATGTTGAGACCATCTCCTGAAACAACAGTATTATGATTCTGGTCAATGGCATGCCAACAAGGTCAAAGACCATTTGGCAAGATGTTGTCAATGTGGAAAAGGTGAAAAAAGTTCTATGGTATTTAAAACTACACAATACTGTCTATGAGGATATTAGTGTAGATCACCTTGCTAACATTGATACTCAGTTTGGAGTAGTTGATGCCAGTAAAGCAATGATTGAAAAGGTCTCCATGGGAACTGATGAAAATGTGTATGAGCAATACACAATTCACCCTTTACATGACCAGGATCCTGTTGTTGATAAGAGGAAGGATACTGGGAAGGGAGGTGGGAGGGGCAACAGCATGAAGAGGGACAATCTGCACACTCTAGCAGACTTGATACACCATGAGACTTGTTTCTACTGGCAATTTACAAGTTTGTATAGATTTTACAAGGTAAAGCAGGTTGAAGGAACACCTATAAGTATCTGGAACAGTACACTGGAGGTACAGTGTTTCCCTGATCTGTTTCCACATAGTACTGGTGGTCATTTGACATACATGAGGTATGCATACCTGGAGATGAGTACTGAGCTTCTAGAGTACTTTATTCAGATGGTAAGTTTCAAAGAAATATCCAGTATTTATTTCACCTCTTGTGGGGGAATGAACTAAGCATCCTGTCTGCATCAGCTGCACACACTTTGTGGCTCAACACTGACTTCCATGACATGAAAGTTGCACGGTTGATTTTGAAGTTACAACAGAAGGATAAGACATTGCAGACAAATCTTAGTTCCATCCTCTCCAGTATGAGAGGTACTAAAGAGTAGTGGTATAGAAGGCACTCAGAAGTAATGTGCATGTTGCGAGAGTTTGGTGCAACTACATGGTTTGTTACTCTTAGTTGTGTAGAGTACTCATGGGAAGAGTTAGCAGACCTTCTGAAGTGGGCAAATTCAGATGTAGATGGCATAGCATCCATGACTCTCAGAAAAATGTGCTCTCTAGACCATGTGTCTGTATCATGGCACTTCAAGCATTGGTTTCATTCAGTCCCAAAGTTCATCTTGTTGAAAACTAATCCACCTCTTGGAATTATTGAGAACTACTTCTGGAGGATGGAATATAAGGTTCATGGAGCTCCTCATATTCACATGCTACTGTGGGTGAAGGATGCTCCCCATTGGTGACTGAGATGATTATGTTATACTGAACTTCATCATGAAGTACATTACATATCAGATTCCTGACAATTAAGACAGCTCAATACTATGGAAACTGGTAGAAATTCAAGTACCACCTGTGTTGTAAATAGTGTCATAAGAAGGTGAAGACCCATAAAAATTGGTACACAAGGTGTCGTTTTGGGTTTCTGAGTGAGTCTGTCAAAAGGCACATTTGAATGACATTTTATGTGCCGTGCATCATCATCTCAAAGTGAAATCCACAAAAAGAGTGTACAAGTTGCCCAGGAAAGAATCTGAGGCTTTTATCAATGACTGCAGCCCAACTTTGTTGTTGATGCGGCAAGCTAACATTGATGTCCAATTTGTTGCAGACAGTTTCATGGCTCTGGTATGATATGTAACTTCGTACATCACCACGAATAAGCAAACTTGCTAGCAAGAGCTGTGGGAAGATCTGTCAAACAGTAATAGACCTATATCTTCATATCTCTGGTCCCTAGTGTTAAAGACTCTGTTGCACCATGAATGTGGCGCTTATGACACTGTGATAGACTGACTGGCACATGCCTCTATGGCAAATCAGAATCAATTTGTTACCTGAATGTCAACTTCAAGGAAAAGAGCTGATGTGTTCTCCAAAGGCATGATGAGGTTGTAGAACTAGTTGCATTTAAGCCATCTTTAACCAACATCTTGAAGAACAACTTGATTGATACTTACTATCCACAGAGTCATGCTGCTATGGATAGCATATCTCTATTTGAAATTGCTAAGTGGTACAACTACAAATGGGATATTGAAACAAGATCCATGTAGACACACTTACAAAGTCACTGGCTTGGAGGGTAGTCTTGTGATGAGATGGAAACCATGGTTGATCAACCACATGAAGCTGAGTCTGGCAACTACTGAAAAGAGAGCATTACTACTTTGCTCTCATGTTTCTGTTTAAGCCATGAAGTAGAATCTTCACTAACAGGTGATTGCAACAATATGAGGAGCAATTTCACTTAGTTATGATTCATTTAAGACATATGCTTCTGTTTATATTAACAGATTAGAGTTGGAGAAACAGCTGCTAGAGAAGTGAGAGAACAGTGGGAAGAAGATACTCCGTTAACTTGTAAGAAAGGTGTGATCCTGATGGTGACGCACTTCTGGGACCTCCCTTCCCACAAATGATCCAGCTGTACTGTCAGTGGTTGAAAGTGCTATGCAGCAGGTTAAACACTTCACCAATGACTGCTCCATGGATGATAGTCTGTTAAATGAACATCAGAGGCTCATTACAGTACTGTAATGCATGCAGTTGAGCATGGGATGAAGCATCCAAACAAACTGTGCTCTTGTGACCAACACAATCCAACTCAGATGTTCGTGAGTGGTGCAGCTGGAACTGGTAAAATTTTGTAATTGAAGCCATCAGTGCTGCAATACGCAAACTGACTGGTGTGTCAACCTTTGTGATTGTGTCAGCCTCCACTGGACTAGCAGCACACAACATAGGTGGTGTTTCATTACACTACCTCTTTATGATGCCTATTGAGCATGACAACACAGGAGAGTACAGACAACTACCATTTAAAGTTGCCAGCAAACTATGGACCATGTTTTACAAAATGGAACTGTTAATCATTAATGAGATCAGTATGATTTCAAATGTTCTTCTTGCATTCATTCACCTATAGTTGCAGGAGATAGCACAGATGATGATGCAACAGTTAGTGGGAAAAACATAGTAGTTTTTGGAGACCTACTGCAGCTTGCCCCAGTAAATGGTCAACATGTATTCTCTACACTTTTAATAGAACAAGCAAAGAAAACAATTGGTGGCATAGGACGTGTGAATCTATGGGAGTTCTTCTCATATGTTGAACTTTCCCAAAATCTGCACCAACATGGAGATCTACAATACAAAACACTTCTTGATGAAGCTTACATTGGGAACTTGTCACTTGAACATGAGGAAAGGTTGAAGACATGAGTCATAGACAAAAAGCAAGATTCCCCGCTGGATGCATGTGACATGTTTTCTCACCTACATATTGGAGCTGTTCACATTGTCTGTTTGATGCCATGGCTTAAGTAGTGTGCTGAGTTCAACCAAATTATGTTTGAGAGAGAACAGCAAACAATTGTGACACTTACATCACTTGATGCAATTGATGGCATTAGCTTACCTCCTTCTATAGTAGCAAAGATGGTAGCAAGATTGAAAGAACTGACCTCAGACGTATCATGTACTGCAGGCTTAGAAACAATTCCCATACTTTGTATCAATGCTCATGTCTTGCTTCATCGCAATTTTGATGTAGACCACAGGCTTGTTAGTGGTGCTATTGGATAGTTCACTTTCACTACAATATATAGAAAACATTTGTTGAGATGGTTTTGGTCAGATTTGACAACCTTGCAGAACCTGTACCTTTGACAGGTGCACTATTAAGTTTCAAATTTTGAAGGACATATATGTGACGAGGAAACAGTTCCCACTTTATTTTGCATATTCTGTGTCCATACACAAGTCTCAAAGCTTGAGCCTTGATGCTGCAGTGGTTGAAACAGGCAGTGCAATTTTCAAAGATGGGATGAGCTATGTTGCCTTATCTTTTGTCAAAAGTGTAGCAGGTCTCTACATTACAAATTTTGCACAGAACAGACTCTGTGCTGATATCAAGTGCATTGTGCTACCGATAGATTGCATGGATCCGGGAGAGCTGGTGCGTGCCTATAATATGGCGGTGGCAGTGGCCCTGGATTCCATTGCTCTTGTTCATGTTCATCCTCTCACTCTTCGTCCCAGGTCTCCTTGGTTTGATGAGACCTTGAGGGAGTTGAGGAGAGTTGGACGAAGGTTGGAGAGGTGCTGGCGGAGGTCTAGTCTGGATGATGACAAACTTAGTTTGATGAACCATTATGTGGTTTATCAATCCGCAATCTCTCGTAAGAAGGCAGAATTCCTGTCCAGAGAGATTGCGACTGCACTAGAATAGACCAGCTCAGCACTTCAGACCGTGGACAGACTGTGCAATCAGTTTGTCTTCAGCCTGGAAGAGCCTTTTCTCAAAACGGTGTGAGGAGTTTGCTCTCTTCTTTGCAGATAGGGTTGCCAAAATCAGATTGGATACCCGCTTGACCCTCTCCAATGGGAGTTGTGATGGTTAGCAGGAGATGTCGGACACCCAGTTTGCATGGTCTGACTTCAGCCTCCCCACAATCAATGACATTTGTGATGATCATCCAATCACTGCGTCCGAACAACTGTGATTTGGACCCGGGCTGCACGCGTCTCTTAGTGGATTGTGTGGATAAAATTGGCCCAGTCCTTGCTGTGATAGTCTGGAGGTCCTTGGAGAGGGGAATCTTTCCAGATCCTCTTAAGGAGGCTGTAGTTAAGCCTCTTTTGAAGAAGCCATCTTTGGACCCGGATTGTCTAGCAAATTACAGGCATGTCTCTAACTTACCCTTTGTGGGTAAAGTTATTGAGAAGGTGGTTGCAGCACAGATGGATGATCATCTGACCAACAACAATGTCTATGATTCTCTCCAGTCTGGATCTTGGAAAAGGCACAGTACCGAGACAGCACTGGTTCAGGTACTAAATGACCTCCTAATAGCGAGAGATCGAAGGACCTGTTCTGTCTTGATTCTTCTTGATCTCTCTGCGGCATTTGACACTGTGGACCATGGAGTGCTACTGGAACATTTGCGGTCTATCTGTGGACTGTCTGGTACAGTCTTCAGGTGGTTTGATCTTACCTCGAGGGTAGGACTCAGAGACTGGTGTCTGGAATTTTTTCCTCGGCATCAGTCTCCCTATCCTGCGGGGTACCGCAGGGTTCCATTTTGGCACCTATGTTGTTTGCAGTGTATATGCTGCCATTAGGAGTGATTGTTAGATGATACGGTCTGGGTTTTCATTGTTATGCAGATGATACCCAGCTGTATATGTCTTTTGTGCCTGGCCAGGAGGCTGCCATTTCGGTATTTAATAACTGTCTTGCTGAGATCCAAGACTGGATGAATGGGAGTTGGCTGCGGTTGAACCCTGAAAAAACTGAGGTGTTGGTGGTGGACAAGGGTCGCTGTGAGGTGGGTTTGTTAGCTGGATCGCCCTTGGGCTTATGGCTTGGGGGTGTCCAGCTGATGACCTCAGACCAGGTGCGGAACCTGGGCATTGTTTTTGATGAGTGTCTGACTTTTAAATCTCAGGTGTCAGCAGTGGTCAAAACCTCTTTTTATCATCTGAGGAACATCGCCCGGTTGAAACACTTGGTTCCTCCAGAGGATCTTCCAGCGTTGGTCCACGCCTTCGTTACCTCCCGCCTTGACTATTGCAATGCCCTTTACCTGGGGCTATCGGGGGTTGAACTTCACTGTCTGCAGCTAGTGTAGAATGTGGCAGCCAGGCTGTTGACTGGATCTTCTAGGTCTAGTCATATAACGCCTGTGCGCCGCAGTCTGCACTGGTTGCCAGTTTGTTGGTGAATCACCTTCAAGGTCAGTTTGCTGACCTATAAAGCCCTACACGATCAGGGACCTGTTTACCTGAAAGAGCTCCTCTGTCCCTACTGTCCCTCCCGCTCTCTCCGATCCACTGACGAGGGATTGCTAGAGATTCCCAGGGTCCGTTTAAAAACTTCAGGGCAAGATCGTTTAGTTTTATGGCCCGACCCTGTGGAATTCTCTACCGCCAGAGTGTGAAATGCCCGACTGTCCAAAGCTTTAAGGGAGCTTTAAAACATCTTTTAGCAAAGCTTTTAATGATTTAGATTGTTTTAGTGTTCTTCTAAGTATTTATTGTTTTATGTATTTGTACAGGGGCCTTGGTTTTAAGAAAGGCGCTTATATAAATAAAGAATGAATGAATGAATGAATTGTAGAGTACAACCATTTGTGGACTTTATACAAACCTACCATGAAACTGATTACTGTACCTAGAAATGTAATGAAGTGAGATGCTTCTCGTGATGCAGTTCATAGGTTAAAAAGGAAGATACCTAAGAAGATTCACTCTTCTGCATTTGTTTTTCATAACAAATTGACAGCACTTGATCACATGAGATCACTGCCCACAAAGCAGTGTATTGGTTTGGCTGGAATGCCAACATTTGTCAACAGTACAGGAGTCAACTGTTATACAAATGCTGCAATGGAAGCACTCCTACATATGCCAGAATATGTTGATATGCTCAGTGCTAGCAAACCAACAAATCTGTTGGAGGCATGGAAGAGAGTTATAAGGGGCAGACAACAACAGCTTCCTACTTTACAGAGCATAATGTCACTTCCGTTAACTCTCTCAGCTTATCATGGACAGGAAGCTTTTGCTAAAAACTTACAGCAAGATGTCACTGAATTTGTGATGGGTTTGATCAAACCCTTTAGATGAGGATGATATTCTTCTGAGACAGTATTTCAGTGAACTATGTGTGCAAGTATAGATGTCTCTCTTGTGGTTTCATGGACAGCCAAACCACAAATGACGTGCTCTGGATATCCTTGTATATTCCGGATGACACATCTGCAAAATATCGTAAATTGCTCTGTGATGCTTAGTGTGGATGGAAATGCTAAAGATGTGGCAGACCTAAAACACAGTCTCTAAAAGTCACTAGATGCAGCACATACATCATGATTTTGCTATAGTAATTCAACTCGCATGGACTTGAAGTGATGACTCCCATTGCAGACTTTATTGCTTGTACACACGCATATTCTGGTCAACATTTTGACATTCATGCCATCATTTTCCACCATGGACCTTCTGCACATTCTGGCCATTGTGTTACATGATGTAGATACAGACGGTGGGTAAAGTGTAGTGAATCAGTGTGCAAATATGAAAGAAAGACTGCCAAAAAATCTCAAAGATGCTATGTCATTATACCGAGGAACATGAATCTTGTACAACCTATTGAAGAGTAGGGCATATCAATATGCCTCAGAGCTTTTCTAGCTTACCTGTTGCAGTTATACCACTTCTGTGGTTCATTTTCAATCTATGTTATAGCATGGAACTGCAACTCTGTTCATGTTGACAAAGGATACAGCAGATATATTCTCTGGAAGTGTTTGTTGTACATGATGTGGCAGTCATGAAAACAACCTCAACATGGTTTTGCTGTAAGTAAAGTGAAAGCAATGATTTATTTTCCTGTTTACTTCTACATGTTACACCATTATTGCTCAGCTGCCTACATTTACATATCTGCACTTCAAATGAACTCGTATGTATATACGGTGTTGTACTCAGAGCTCTAGATAAGATTTTTGGGATGAGTACCTCTACTCCTCATTTTGAAAGTGAGGTGTAAATGAAATTCAGATGTGTACAAATATCTTGCTAGAGTGGACTGAGGAGTACATTTATTAAAAACATGTCGTTTTTTTTTAGATAAGAATTTCAGGTGCCAACAATGCTCCAAATAATGTTGGCAGGTAGGAATTAACTCACCAGTTTTAAACATAGTGAGTAAAACAAAGGTGGGATGCATACAAGTGCTGTAAATCTGGCAAAAACTGTTCCTTTTGAATCACGGTTATGTTATGAATCACTGTTATTTGGTGTGTGGAGTATTACAAATGTTGGGTGAGTACTGGTACTCATTAAAAAAAATTCTGAAAAGTATTTCCTAAAATGAGGTGAGTAAAATAGGCCGATACATACCTTATCTGGAGCCCTGGCTGTACTACACAAATGCACCAGCTAATACATGGTATCTTGGCTCATGTAGAGTCGACTCATGGCTTAGTGCTGGAAACAGCTGTGTGACACACTCACTGTTCACTTACAACATGCATCACAACATCATTCCTAGTGGCCACAAATGATAATTTGCTATGGCACCATTCTGCACTACTTAAACAAGAACTACCAAAGTACTACTTAGACCTTTGTAAATATGTATGTATGGAATCATGCATTATTTATTGTTTGACATACTGCATTGTTTTACCTGTATTATATTAATTCTTACAAATGCAGTTGATACTGCTCAGTGCAGTTGTACATATGTTACTTATCACTATGGTAAGAAGGAATAACAGTATATAACAGTTTACAATACCTAACATTCTGCATTGTTTTTGTTGTATAACAGTAATGTAATACAATTCTACTGTTCATGTTCTTTTTCACGTATGTAAATTCTTAATATAGTAAGAAAGCATTACAGTTTTTTTTACAGTTATCATGAGTTAACATTATGCGTTGTTTTAGTTCTATTAAATTAATTGTGATACAATGCAGCTGATGGTAATTGTTTTCAGCTTTACATACAGTATGTTAACTGTTAACATAGTAAGACAGAATTATAGTTATTTACAGTTATCAATACTTTGCATTTAACAAAAGTAATTCCTGTAATATACATATAAGTTTTATGCTTTAATACAATCATTATAAATGTTACATGTTGTTATAATATAACCATTTTGTACTGTAAGGGTTATAGGGTTACCAATTTAATGTTAAACCTCAAATTGTGCACTTTAATAACTTTGTAACTGATGAATGGATTACTAAAATTTGGTATGCACTGTCCGTAAGGGTAAATCTCTTGACATGGCAAATTTTGTTCTGGTCGGATATGTGGATTCTGAGATCTGGATAGTGAAAAAAATAAAAAGTCAACCTTTTGCAATTTTTCCTCCTCGCCTTGCGCCCAGATGGTGTAGAATTTTGTTGTGATGTTTTTATGGTATACAGAACTTGGGTAGCAGGAACTGCCACTGTTAGTGTGGTGCAAAAATATTATATTGTTGCAAAGTTACTGTGTTTTTAAGTTCTCATTATATCCTATGGGAAGAGCATTTTCAGGATAGATGTCTTTTTTCGACAAAGGATTTGCTCACGCAAAAAAGGATTGAGTCTCATGAGTGTTCCTTTTTCATGAGAACAAAAATCCTTTTTCATGAGGAAATAATCTTTTTTCGTGAGCCACCATCTTGTTTTCTCTTTTTTCCAAAAATGTTATCTCGTAAACAGAGTAAAACAGAGTGGTAGAGAGTAAACAAGTCATGTATCTTGGTCATCAGGACTCCATTAGATGGATGCTGAACTTATTTTGTGGTAGAGCATCATTGTAAGGTCTTTTTTAAGGGCATTCTGTATCCTTTTCCGTGACTTGCATACTTCCCTTTTTGGGAGCTTATTCTTTTTTTGTGGACAGATTCTTTTTCACGACCTTGCAAGAAAGGATCCAGATCCTGCAATCCAATACTTTTTCACAAGAAAACAAAATGGTATCCTGTTGTACGAGGCCACCCTCCATACTCCAGGACTCTGCTCTGCCTTACCAGGTCATGGAGCTCCATTACAGAGCTGCTTCCACCAGCACAGGATGTTTTTGGCAGTACAGAACTGAGGACCTTCTCAGCCCAACCTCCTTGCTGCAGGACTCCCCACCACCTTACCAGCAAAACAGAGCTCCATTACAGTGCTGTTTTCACCAGCACAGGGCATCAAGGTCAGAACAGAACTACAGACCCTCCCAGCCCAACCTCCCTCACCCAGGACTCCCCCTCTGCATTACTAGTTCATGGAGCTCCATTACAGTGGTGCTTGTACCAACACAGGGCATTGAGGGCAGTACAAAACTACAGACCTTCTCAGCCCACCTTCCCTGCTTCAGGACTCCACACTGCCTTAACAGTATAATGGAGCTCCATTATAGCACTGCTTGCACCAACACAGGGTGTCTAGGTCAGAACAGAACTACAGACCATCGCAGCCCACCTTCCATACTCCAGGACTCCTCTCTGCCTTACCAGCTCATGGAGCTTCAATACAGTGCTGCTTGCACCAACACAGGTCATTGAGGGCTGTACACAACTGCGGAGCTTCCCAGCCTACCATCCCTGCTCCAGGACTTACCACTGCCTTACCAACACAATGGAGCTCCATTGCAGTACTGCATGTACCAGCACAGGGCATCAAGGTCAGAACAGAACTCCAGACCCTCACAGCCCACCCGTCATACTCCAGGACTCCCCCTGCCATACCAGCTCATGGAGATCCATTACAGTGCTGCTTGCACCAACACAGGGTGTCAACCTCAGGACAGAAGTATGGAACCTCCCAGCCCATCCTACTTGTTCCAGGACTCCACCCTTGCCTTGCTTACGGAGATTCATTACAATGCTGCTTGTACCAGCACAGGGTGTTGAAACAAAACAGAACTATGGACCCTCCCAGCCCACCGCTCTGCTACAGGACACCCCTTGCCTTACCAGCTCATGGAGCTCCATTATAGCACTGCTTGCAGCAGCACAGTGTGCCAAGGACAGAATAGAACTCCAGACCATCCCAGCCAACCCTCCCTACTCCAAGACTCCCACATCGCTGCCTTACCAACACAATGAAGCTCCATTACAGCACTGATTGCACCAACACAGGACATTGAGGGCAGTACACAGCTGTAGAGCTTCCCAGCCCACTCTTCCTGCTCCAGGACTTACCACTGCCATGTCAACACAATGGAACTCCATTGCAGCACTGCTTGCACCAGCACAGGGCCTCAAGGTCAGGACAGAAGTACAGAACCTCACAGCCCACCCTCCCTGCTCCAGAACTCTATCCCTGCCTTACCAGGTCATGGAGATCCATTACAGCACTGCTTACACCAGCACAGGGCATTGAGTGCAAAACAGAACTTTGGACCCTCCCAGCCCACCCTTCCTCCAGGACTTCCCCCACCTTATCAGCTCATGGAGATCCATTACAGCACTGCTTGCACCAACACAGGGCATTGAGGTCAGCACAAGTCACGGAACCTCCCAGCCCACCTTCCTTGCTCCAGGACTCCACTCCTGCTTTACCAGCTCATGGAGATCCACTACACTGCTTGCACCAGAACAGGGCATTGAGAGCAAAACAGAACTTTGGAACCTTCAGGCCACCCACCCTCCCTCCTCCAGGAGTCCTCCCTCACCTTACAAGCTCATGGAGCTCTATTATAGCACTACTTGGACCAGCAAATTGCATTAAGGCCAGAACATAACTGCAGACCATCCCAGCCTACCCTCCCTACTCCAAGACTCCTCCACCCCTGCCTAACCAGTTCATGGAGCTCCATTATAGTGCTGCTTGCACCAGCAAAGTGCATTGAGGCCAGAACAGAACTCCAGACCATCCCAGCCCTTCCTCCCTATTCTAGGACTCCCCTACCCCCACTTTACCAGCTCATGGAACTCCATTACAGTGCTGCTTGCACCAGCACAGAGCATTGAGGTCAGAACAGAACTACAGACCCTCCCAGCCCAACCTCTCTCCACCAGGACTCCCCTCTGTCTTACCAGCTGATGGAGCTCCATTATAGCACTGCTTGCATCAGCACAGTGCATTGAGGGCAGAACAGGACTCTAGACCTTCCTAGCCCACCGTCCCTGTTCCAGAACTCTCCCACCCCCACTTTACCAGCACAATGGAGCTCCATTACAGTGCTGCTTGCACCAGCACAGGGAATCATGGTCATAACAGAACTATGGACCCTCACAGCCTACCCTCCATACTCCAGGACTCCCCTCTGCCTTACCACTTCATGGATCTCCATTACAGTGCTGTTTGCACCAGCACAGAGCATTGAGGTTAGGACAGAACTACGGACTCTCAGCCCAATCTCCCTGCTGCAGGACTGCTCCCCACCTTACCAGATTATGGAGATCCATTACAATGCTGCTTATACCAGCACATGGCATTGAGGGCAGAACAGAACTACGGATCCTCACAGCCCATCATCCCTCCTGCAGGACTCCCCCTTGCCTTACCAACTCACTGAAGATCTAGTACAATGCTTACTGCACCAGCAAAAGGTGTTGAGGGCAGAACAGAACTGGCCACAGTACTCTACATGGTGTCTTAGCATCGATCTATACATATGCAACACCACCTCCCTCTTTCTGCTGGTGATACCGCTCCCTCTTTCTTCTTTCCCTACACTTCCTGAATCCCAAGCAACTACAGCTCTCTGCACCTCCTTTGTCATAATTCAACTTGTTAGTATGTAATTTACCCCTCCCCTTTCCCCAGGACACATCTGGAAATGAGCTGTACAGCTCAGTATGCCTGTCCTGGTAAATGTGTTTCATATAAATACATAGATAAATTTGCACCACATCACACTATCACTCCCGATTGCCTTGTTGCACTGTCAGCCCATGTTAGGCATCTGCAGCAATCTTCATTCCTCCATTGTTATCCGTTTCTGTTGCTCATTATGATGATTCTGTCCAGAATGGTCTTTTCACATTCATGGGCATCTGTTGGCGTGTCCTGGAATCTTATTGCACTTATATATATTTTAATATATTTTTTTACTGATGACATTGAATATATGTTCAGTCACATGGTTAAAGTCATGAAAGTATTAGAAACCTGTAGTAGAAACCCTTACAGTGGCTATTTAAGCAATAGGATGACAGGTTGCGTTATGGTGTGTTAATGACCCACTTTGGGTGGGTTGAATGAAGTGCTTATATCACCCAACTAGGGTCATTAGCCCACCATGATGCACCCCCTAGAGTGCCTTATTGTGATTATGAAATGGTTCCTTTTTTTGTAAATTGGATGTCTTTTTTAAAACATATTTTTGTTCAGCTACTTTCAGCTGGGCCATTGTAGTGCAATAACAGACCAGCTGAAAATACCTGTTGACCAATTAGAAGCCAGCATTCTTTCTACCCATTTAAAAATAACTGTTTGAATGGTGTTGACAAGATAACTCATCATAAAACTATGCATTGTAAATGTTGTGCCAGACTAAGAATTAAGTAACACTTTATGCATTACCTGAAGTTGATAAATAGTTGACATTATTTTGGTTCCTTGTATACAAGCACTATTACTAACAAATGTCATGGGACTTCACAGAAACATAGAACTTGACACCAGCAAAGGACTGATATGTCCATGCAGTCTGGACTTTGTTATATGTGTGTCTGGTAATGCTGACCCTACTTGGTCATTGGTTTTAGCTTCTCTGTTACTCCATAAATTTCCCATATGCCTATCACAACCATTTTTGATGCACCCTCAGACACACACACACACACACACAGTGGTTGCTTCCACTGCTGTGTGTGGCATTGCATGCCATGCATCCACCAACATATCTATAAAAAAGCAAAACTTTCTTAGCTTACCCCTTATCCACCCCCCTGCAAACTCATATCTTGTGCCCTCGTTCTTGTACTTCTCTTATACTTAAATATTTTGACCATTTGCACCTTAAAGAAAACATAACACCTAGCATGCTACTCATGCAGTGTTCCGGTCTCTTTTGTTGGATCGCCTTCATTAAGGAGTCGAGTGTGGAATTTTCCAAGTTTATGGTGGTACACACTAAGTAGTTTTACTGTATAATATTTATGTCTACATGCCTAAGAAATTAGCAAGCTGTTGATACATACTTGCAACAAAATGACAGCTTGCTTTTGCATATATATATATATATATATATATATATATATATATATATACATACACATACACACACACATACAGGCTAGGCAAATTTTATTTTCAGGCACCCAATCCCAGAGGCTCTGGGCATCATACAAAAATAAAACTATTCATAAAATAAAACAAAGGCATAAATAACATTATTGATAAATTAAACAAATCATATAAATAAGCAATCTGAACTAGAAACAGTTGCTGATTGGGTTATCCCAGAAATAAGATTTAAAGATAGTAGGCCAATTCTAGAAAGGGAATAGCCAGATGCAAGTAACACACTGCATAAGACATGCCAAAGCAATTGCAACATGCTATTTATAGCCTATTCTAGAATATGCAAGAGATATGCAAATGCAACTGCACAAGTCACAACATGCAAGATACACCATATAAAAAGGCATAATATGCAGCAGTGGCCTAACATACATCAGCAGCTACACCACAGCCATGGCAGAAGCTGTGGTAGAGAGACAGAGGAGGAAGAGAAACTTCACACATAAGGAGGTGAACACACTGGTTGAGCAAATAGACAGGCACCATGCACTCCTCATGATTTGCTGAGGAGATGCCAAGAGGAGGGAAAAACAGAAGAAGGCATGAGACAGGGTGACACGCAGATTCATGCCATCACTGCACAGCACTGGACTGTCTGGGATGTCCAAAAAAGTACCAGGACCTCAAGCGCATGGTGAAGTGCAAGATGGCACAAAACAGGCACAGTGCACAGGACACAAGGGGTGGACCCACCCAGCAGCAGCCACTCAGCAGCATGGAGAGGAGGACTGCAGCACACCTCAGCCAGCAGAGCATCACTGGAGTCACACAGCTGGACAGCTTCAGACAGCACACTGCCACAGGTAGGGACAAACAACAGCAATGTATGTGACAGGTCTGACATGGCAACAACACTACAGCCAACAGCAAAGGTGGGGTGGGTGGGGTGAGAATGTGTAGGCAGATGTAGTGGTGGGGTGGCATGCCACAGGAATGCCATAAGGCCACAGCTGGCCACAGAGTGGGCCTAGGGAACCAGACAATGGCCAGGGGCAGGCCAGGGACAAGCATCTGTGCAGCTGACATGTGCAACTGTGCAAAGGAGACTGACATGCCCATCTGTGGAGGGGCTGGCATGTGCATATGAAACCGGTGGGGGCTGTGCAAGGGTATGAGCTGTGCTGCACTGTGAGGTGCTGTGACATGCACTGTGAATTGGTGGGGGCTCGAGCCCAGGTATGGTCTGTACTGCACTGGGAGTTGCTGTGGCATGCACTGTGTACTGTTGGGGGGTAGTGCACAGGAATGGCCTGTGCTGCACTGGGTGTAGCTGTGACATGCACTGTGTACTGTTGTGGGAGTAGTGCCCAGGGACAGTCTGTGCTGCACTGGGAGTTGCTGTGACATGCATTGTGTACTGGGGGTAGTGCTCGGGATGGTCTGTACTGCACTGGGTGTTACTGTGACATGCACTGTGTACTGGGGCAGTGCACAGGTATGGTTGTGTTACTGGGAGTAGCTGTGACATGCACCATGTACTTTTGGGGAGTAGTGCTCAGCGATGGTCTGTGCTGCACTGGGAGTTGCTGTGACATGCACTGTGAATTGGTGTGGGGGGGTAGAGCCCAGGTATGGTCTGTGCTGCACTGGGAGTAGCTGTGACATGCACTGTGTACTGGAGGGGCTGTACACAGGCATGGGTTGGGCAGTAGGGAGGGGGTATGGGTCACTGGCCCTGGGCATGCACAGTGAGGGTGAGGGCTGCAGTAGATGTGCATGGATGGGAGGGTCAACATAGGCACCCAGTGGAGCTGACCCCTGCAGAGCAGTGGTGCCCCATGGGCATGGCCGTGCATGGTGCTACTGTGCAGTGGGGATCTGTACAGGGCGGCAGTGTGACAGCTAATTACACGTACCAGGATGGACAGCACAACATGGGCAGCAATGGTGGGGGGCCATGCCACCTGTGCAGGATGCAGGTACAGTGGTGGCATACGCCAGGTAGGACTGCACAGATGTGTGGTAGGTGCAATGCCATAGTGAAACACTGAAGCAGACCTGGGAGGGAAACACTGATCAGGCAGGGGAGGGCACACAGTGAAGAGGAGACACACTAACATGTTGCCCATCCAACACATGCTGTGGCAGCTGGTGCAGGTGATCCCAGTGGAGCTGGAAGGCAGCAGCAGCAGCTGCAGCAGGGCCAGGATGCTGCTGGCATGACCCAGGCCACCAGCACAGTGTTGGATGATGAGGCAGCCTGTGGCTGGAACACCGGAGCCCGTGACAGATCCTGAGGGGAGTGATGATGATGACAGCCCCATGGTTGAGGAGGCGGCAGACAGCCGTGAGGAGGATGCAGCAGGGCCACCACAGGAGCAGCAGGGGACCATGGAGGACACCACCAGCAGTGCCACCACAGCTGTGGAGGCAGTGTAGATGCCTGTGTCCAAGCAGGAGGTGGCAGAGTGAGACCAGCCAGCTGCAGAGGACACTGCCATAGGGTTACTGAGCCCACTGGAAGACCAACTGGATGAGGCTGTCCATGAGCTGCAGGACCAGCTGTCTCCACCGGCCTACACTGGGGACTACTGCCAGTCGGTGCTGGCTGGCCAAGGGGATGTCAGGCAGGAGCTGGGGAACATATGGCAGGGCATGCAGGAGCACACCACACCAGCATGGAGCTGCAGCTGTCCAGCATTGCCAGCTGTCTGGAGGCATTCACCAGGGACTCTTCAGCATGTATGGCTGGCCTGGGAGATGCCATACAGGGCATCCAGCACTGTGCGGAATGCCAGGTGGTCATCATGGACTGCCTCAGCACAGGCCTGGAAAAACATGTTGGCACACCATCAGCTCCAAGATACAGCCATGGCCATGCAGCCCATAGCATGTGCACTGCATCCGTTGCACCACCTGCAATACCTGGCCCAGTGGATGGCACCCCCAGCCACTGCACATTCCAGCACCCGGACACAGCAACCGGATCCAGTTGCATCCCCACCCCTACCCCTGGCCCAGGTGCCAGATGCCCTCCACCAGTCATACTGCCAAAGCCGCAGGCCCAGCCAGGCACTGCCCACACTGACCCAGGCACAGGGCGGCACCATGGTGCGACCACAATTCCACACACAGGCATGCTAGCAACACAGGCGCGAGTCAGGCCAAGCCCCACACAGTCCCACTGGAACAGGGTCAGACACAGGGCACACATGGGGAGCACACTGAGGTGGGGGCTCCACAGACTACACATGGCCTGAGACATTCAGCACATGATGGAGGAACACACAGTGCAGCCCGGCACAGCCGCTGCCACATGTTACACAGAGGCATGTGGGCTTACATGGGCAGAGCACAGCAGAGCAACTGTGGTACTACACAGCCCCACAGGGTGAGATAGAAGCATAGATCACTGCGGGCACTGCACAGTCAGGACAGCATGCATGTGGCAGATGGTGGAGACCTGTGCAGTTGGAGATGGTTTGGTGGGGCTGAGATGGGGTGGTGGGGCCATTAGCATGGCAAGGGGGGTCACATGTTTATGGGGGGCACTGTGCATTCATAAGGGTGTGTGTGTGTGTATGTATGACTGTGTGCATGGGTGAGTGTGGGGCACGCGTGATGGAAAGGACTGGAGAGCACTGTGATATGTGCACCTGTTGTGTATACTGCACGATGTTAATAAATCTTTTCACCATATCCCTATTTTGTATTTGTCCGTTTGTCATCAATTGCAATGGTAGTGCTATACAGGATACATGTTGGTTAGGGCATAGCCCCCAGTCACAACAATGCCCTGTGTGGGCCACCGTCGGTGGGCAGCATCCTGCCTCTGACCACCCCAAGGTGCGCGCACATGCATGCGCACACACACAGACACATACGCACACACACACAGCCCTGCAGGCCCTGCTGCTACACATGCAGGTGTACCCATACCCATGTCACAACTGTGTTGTGTCTGCAGGGAGCACATGCAATTGTGTGGCATCAAGCAGGCCGCAACCCCACATCATAGATGCCAAGACGCACATCACTATCGGTATATCACAGCTGCCATGCCATGCACGCCCAGTGCGCGTATACAATGTGTGATATGCGATGCGGTGCAGTGGGCACATGCAGTTGTGGTAGATAGGCCCTGACATGGTGTAGTGTTACAGGAGCAGTAGTACTGGGCCTTGGACTGAGCTACATCATTGCACTACCAGCCAGGACAGGACAGGGACAGACAAACTGCACACAGCTGAGTACTGGACTACAGTAGGCCCCAACATAAGCCTGATCCATCTGCTGCTGACCTGAGGCCAGAAACAGGTATGGACACTCACAATGGTGGACATTCAGGGGTTCAGTAATGTTATGTGCAATGGGATGTGTACAATATCAGGATCTGTGCCCGATTTATATGTAAAAGGGTTATGGGGGCCATGTGACATCCAGACACCACTGTGTGGCAGTCAGTATCAGGGCTGGACACATGTATGGATGGTAACCTATTACTCCAGTTGCACATCACTTTTCATGCAGGGAGGCCACCATCACTGCCACCATGCCTGCATTGGTGGTGGACATCTTATGCTTGTGTTCACACCTGGATTTCATTGACATTACCCCCTACATATGGTTGTGAATGCCTGCCATCTGGAGGCACCAACACCTATATTGGTGTCAGAAGGGGCCCTAGGGACAATGTGGGACACAGACCCTCAGGATGGGGATCACTGCATCCACACATAGAGATACAGGAGCAGACAACAGTGGACACCATGGTGTTGTGCACTGTACACTGTAGTAATCGGTAGTAGAGATAGTTGTGTACATGGTATCTGGGTTTCAGCATGATTTCACAGCATGGTAGCTTTGTGTGCAGCATGCTGCCCATGGGGACTTATGTGGGTCCAGCCACTGGTCAGGGGCATGGGGTTGGATGTCCCCCATGCTGGGGGATGCCTGAGGGATATGCCCCCAGTCCCCTGATCCCCTTAGCAGTACTACCCATGGCACACACCATCACAGCTGCTTGGCACAGGCCCAGGCCAGACCCCTCCACAGCTCCTGCAGTACAGGGCTGTCCCTGATGCTGTCACAGCCTTTGGGTCACAGATGTGCCTTTTGAAGGTTTGGTGAAAAAATATTAATCCGTTCAAAAGTTATTCCAGTTTTAATTTCCATTATTTCCTATGGGAAAAGTTAAGTGTTGTATGAAACTGAAATTTTCACAAATATGGCTGATTTCTGATAACAAGACTTTTGCAAACATGTTAGATTTCAACAATCTTTGAGGGTTAATAACTTTGGGCTGTTTAACAGATTTGCATGAAGGTTGGCATGCATAATCTCTAGAAGGTAGAGTCTCTTTATCTGCCAAATGTGGTAGGAATCCATTAGTGTTTTCTGAGATACAAAGTGTTGAAAAAAACAGAAAAATAATCATTATAGTTGGGTGAATGTGCACTTCTATGTTAAAGTTCACTTTGAAGGTTAATAACTTTGGAGCTAACAGCATTGCATGACATTTGGCATGCATAATATCTATGTATAAGTCTCTTGACCTGCCAAATTTGATGGGAATCCATAGAGTACTTTCTGAGATATAAAGTGTTGAAAAAAGAAAAGCATCGGACCCAATGGCAATGTGGAGGGTGAGGGGATGGGGGTGGGTGGTAGGGGTGGAACCCTGGGTGAGGTCATTAGGGTTGGAAATCCTAACTCCTCATTTTGTCACTAGTATTCACTGATGAATTAACAAAGTTTTTGTAGATATAGCTATCTATCTATATATATATATATATATATACAGTATATATATATATATATATATATATATATATATATAATATATATATGTATATATATAGCATGCTGTAACAGATTGTGGCGGCACTCATTGTACAATATTTCAAAGGGAAGATGGTATATATTGTGTAGAATTTGTTTGTGAGCTTTATAAGTGTACCTAATCGCATGGACATGGGGAGTGGAGTTTTTTGCTGTGTTTTAGGTGAAAGCATGTGAGAAGCAGGCCAGGAGATTAGGATGCTTGGTTGGCATGGCTCGGGTAAGATGGAAAAGAATGGGGACAGAAACCACACAGCTGAGCTGGGCCTGCATCCACAAATGGCACAGGTACCATGGTGTTTGCTGTGGAGGCCTGGATTTGGCTTGGGGACAGCAACGTTGAAATTTTTCAGGATGGGCAAAGGAAGAGCGGGATGGTTGGTTGGTACCGGGTGATGGGAGGGAGGCTTGTTTGATTTTCCTGGGGTTTGGTTCAAGAGGCTGCAGTTGAAAGGTGGATCAGCCCTCGGAAGTCATTGCAGGGGTTACAGGCACAGGGCAGAACAAGGCTCAGGCGTGTAGTCTTTGGGTGTGGTTTTAAATGGCAGTTTGGAGAGAGAGGAACTTCAGCACTGGGTGAGTTGCCATATGAAAAACAAGCTCTGGCAGAGCCACTACAACTGTGAATTCATTAACTAGATAAGGGTGTTTCATGGGCTTAAATATGAACAGTTGTTTATTTATTTATTTAAAAAATATCAGATTTACAATCCTTTGAGTCAGAGACTCATTTACAAAGACACCTCGTCGAAACTAATACAAAGACAGCACAGTTAACAAGTCAAAAACAATGACTCAGAGAGCAGACAGTTATAACAGTCATTCACTGGAGATACATGGTAGCAGTAGATAAATAGATTACATAGTTTAGGCACACAGGCACCACACCAAGAAGACAAAGCAGTTCAAACAATATACAATAGCTAAAGCAAATAGACATCAGGAGTCAAAGAAGCCCAGAGTGTTCACATGAAGGCTGTTGCATATACACTAACTGAATCAAAGTACGGTACATTGAGAAAGGGTATATTTAAGCAACCAGGCATGACAGGGTGTGTGATATCATGTAATAATGTCACTCCTGGGGTGGGTTGAAGCATGAGGTGAAGCCGAGTGCTTCCACCACCCAGGAGTGACATTATTACAAGATAACACACACCCTGGAGTGCCTTATTGCAATTATACAATGGTTTGTTGTTATATACAGAATATAAAATACATTTTAAAGGATGTTTTTGTTAGTGTGGAAAATTATTTCTTAAGAAAAAAATGCAAGGAATGATCCAACTCCAAAGCTACGGTGATGTTATTGTGTAATAACATGACTGTTTCAATGGGTCAGCAGCCAATCAGCTTCTTACATTTTTCCTTGTCATTGTATAATTAAAAATAATGCCACCTTTTGTATTACAGTTACCTATATGTTTTGCATGTTATTCTATGCACTGTTATAGCAATCAACTCAATAGAACCAGGCCATCATATACATGAAGGTACTGTACCCTAACTGAAAACACTGCTGAGACTACTGTATGTTGTGACAAGGTGGAAGATAAACACAATGTTGAGACAAGTTTTTGAAGACATTTGATGTGTTTAATTGTTTATTTTTTAGAGACTTATATACAGTTCACACACAAAATTCATATAATATAAAAGAGCATATGCCCAAATGCCAATGTAAATTCGACACATTTCATTACAAGCTGTTCTCTTGAAGGAAGATATTACTATATAAGGCCTAAAAATGGACATCGGGTAAATGTAAACTGGGGTAGGTGTGTTATTGAGGGTATTGCATAGTTTATCTTTTATTGATGCTCCACCGGATCAACAATATTTGCACAAGCTGTGACCAGTCCAGATTTTATAGCTCTGGTCTGGGTCTGGTGATGTGGGTTTTACCCATACCCCACTGCATGTGGCTTAGTGATATACTGTACAGATGGCTACAAAGTCTAACCCATTGAAGGTTGAAGTTTCAGAAAACCATTATGCTAAAAATATCAAGACTCACTCCCTCCCTCACCCCCCAGTCACAATTAATCCTCTACCAAAGTCATGCTTAAATACTTGTGCCTTTACATCCATGCCACTAAGCTTTTAATGCCAACATCAGGGTTTTATTTAACTCTAAAAATTGATTAGTGTTTTGCTCATAAAAGTGCTAAAACTTTGTGAAAATTAATAGCTCTTGCCTCACTGTCTTTAACAAACACAGCACTTCTAGAAAATCTATATAAATACTTTCTGTACAGTTAGTATTGTCCCAAGAAAAAACTGCTAATCAATTATTTAAAACCCTGCAACATGCTTCTTTTTTCTGCTGCTGTGAGTAACCCTCATCTTGAAGTTCCATTCTGCTTGTGGCAGCCCCCAAAACCAGATAATGTATTTAAAAACATTTTGTTGAGAAATTTTAGTTTTAGTATAGCCATGGTCAGGAAAAATGAATTTGTAAAATAAACCAAAATCCCCATTTATCAATTCATTGAATCACAATACAGCATGTTATGAATTTTTCAGATTCTATGTGTAACATACAGTAAGTCAAACAGAAATTAGACACACAAATGCCTGGCTATTTGCAAGAGAAGCAAATGTGGTTATTATCATTCAGTTATTAACACCTATAGTCACAAACTGCAAGTTAAGAAAATTCAGTAGAATATTAACACTAGCCCAGAACTGCCTTCCTGAAAATGGTGTTGGTATATTATTTGGAAAAAGGCAAAAAAATTGGGTCTCTTGCTACAGTATGCAATGTCCTGCAAAGATGGTGGTGTTACATGGCTTAATGAGGTGCTGTGAGGTGCCTAAGGGAACTTGTTATGCAGAAAGTTCCAGGAGCACAGTCATAAAAACTGGAATAACAGGTTCCAAGGAGTAATTAACTCAAAAGGAATGTTAGAAAAAACTACCCTATTCATTCAGAGGTGTTAATGAATGTACTTGTTAACCATGCTGCTTTATCTTCTTGCTTCCCTCATTGTAAAAATGTGAAACTACATTTATGTTATTTTAAATGAAAAATGAGTGATAAATTCATCACAGACTGTGTTTACCAAGTAATGTGCCCATTTTAGTATATAAATGTTTAAGAAATACCTGAAAGTTATCTATTTTCCTTGAAGTTGAACCCATAAGCTGGAGTTTCAGACATTTCTTAGTGTTTCCTTTTGAGACACCAGGCGACTCTGATAATCATTTGTTCCAAGGGTTTCCTTGAAGTTGAATCCTAAGCTGTAGTTTCAGACATTTCTTAGTGTTTCCTTTTCAGACACCAAGAGACTCTGATAATCATTTGTTCCAAGAGTTTTTAAGTCAGTTTAAAGGCAATTTAAGTATCTTCTGTTCTCTTAGTCCTTAACAAAATGCAGGGACTCCACAGATTTGTTGTTCCTTGGTCCACACCCCAAACTCCAGTGAGTCTTCTTTCAGTATGATAGATCCACCTCATGCCCTCCCACATGAATAAAAAAGGTAATGGACCTTTGGAGCATCTTGGTGGAGGTGGAGTGACTTACTTCCAAAACAATGCTGCCTCCCACTACTCAGGTTCCAGTTCTTGTACCACCCATTTAAAAGAAAATAGTACCCTGCAACCATTGACTAACATGAAAGCATATTTATTTGAGGGCAGAAAACATTTCTTGGAGGAGGGTAAGGTGGAGGAGACTATTTACACCTTCAGTCAGTTCCACAGACAGAAAACATGACATCACTCCCTTTGTACATGCAATACTCCTGTAGGCTCTACCCACAGTTGTAAAAATAGCTGTTTTTTGTTTGGGATAGGGAAGCAGGCTGAAAACATGGCTGGTGGCTTGGGTCATGGAATGGGGTAATGCTCAACCATGTGGCTGCCTGGGCAACGGGGGTGTGAGGAGAGGCTCATAGGTGCAATGGGGGTTTCTTGTTTGTTGCTCAAGGCTCAAAAGTCTCTCTCTAGAATCTAAATCTAGAGTCTTGATGTATCCCACTGATGTTAAAAAAAATAGAATGCAATATATAAGGACAGGAGATTATAGGACCTTGCGATTGGTTGGGCAAGCAAGTTAGTCATCCTGCAAAGGGAAATCAGTATGCAGCGGCAAGGGGTGGGTGATCAATTCACTGATGAATCCAGTTTATGGGAGAGGGGAGCACAAGTGGTACATTGCAGTGATGGGAGCATCGAGTTAAAAAAAATTATTATAACAATAACAAAAGGAGACAATTGCTTTTAGTTAAAAGGTTAGCCTGATGGGATATGAAGGGCATTTTTGAGGGGCAACAACAAAGGAGGCATTTTAGACTATGTCAGGTGTTGTGCACAGAAGATTGATCTTTCTGAGGCCTACAGGAGGCAAATGGAAGGAATCACCCAAGCGGTTGCTGACCATTGGGAGAGGCAGCTGGCTGTGGTAGATGCAGCCAAAAATGGTGGGGGAGGTGAGCAAGATGGTGGCTGTTTAGTGAGTCATATAGTGCCACTGGTAGAGGGTAAGGTGAGGATGGGAAAGTACACACAGGGCAAGATGAGGATGGGAAAGTACACACACACACACACACACACACACACACACACACAAAAAAATAGAATATGAATAGGCCTGGATATCAGATTGGGATCAAGAGGCCTGGAGGGAGAGGGTGAGGCCTACACAAGGATAGAGGCTAGGCATCCAGCAGGGCAGGCAGTGTTGGGGGAGTGGGCAGCCAATGGACGCATGCGATCAGAAGAATTGATGGCATGGGAGTTTTCTAAAAAAAACCAAAAATAATAAACAAAAAGGGAATGTAATGCAAGGAGAATGTGGCAAAAAACTATTTCAGCTAGGGAGGTGAATGGGAAGATGCGACTGTATTGATGGGAGGATGATGGAGCTCCTGGATGCAGCAGAGAAGAGGGATGCAGAAGAGGAGGTGGTGCGGAAAGGAAAAATGCCACCTAGAAGTGTTTGAGAGGAACAGGAAAAGACAGCAAATGGTAGAACCAGACATTGTGCCATGGGAAATGTAAAGTTGGATGTGGACCTGTCTAAGGATGGTAATTTAATAGATTACTTAGCAGGCATCATAAGTAATATAGATGACAAAGGCTAGAAATAATCGAAAGAGTTTTGAAAAATTTAAAGGAGACAAAGGAGACGAGCCAGGAGAGGATAGAAAAAAGGGAGTAAGAAAGGAGAGAAGAGGAGTCCTGGGATGATTTGAAGTGATCAGGTACCTCAGACGATTAAAGAAAAAAATATGGAAAGGGGACTATGTGGATATTTTTGCACTAGTAGACAAAGAAACGGCTAAAAATATGAACAGAGAAAAACAGCTGGGAAATCAGAGATGGCAGTGGCATTGGTGCTGGTAAGTAAGGCATCTGAGGATACATCATACAAAGGAAAAAACATAGATACATGACAGGCTAGGTTTATAGCAATAAAAACAATGGAAGCAGTCAGCTCAAGAACGTCCAGAAAGGAAGAGCAGTCCAAACAAAAAAAAAACATCTGGAAGTGACGTGAAACGTTGATGTCTTGGAGGGGTGTGTTGCCACTATTTGAACTCAGGGCATTTGCCCTTTTTAGACTGTTTTTTAAAATATTAAAATCAGCCTGATACAGTGTCCAAATGTGTGGACTGCTCCTTCTTTTTGGCCATTCTTGAACCTGCTGCTTCCATTGTTTTTTTTTTTGCTCCTACCTTTCACAGAGTGGCTCCAGCTGCAATGTCCTGAGCTGCCTCCCACTCTACTGCCTAGGCTGAGTTTATGGTTTTCAGTGCCATTCTATTGGAGAAACAGCCGGATCTAGCCATTCCATTGTTAACCTATTCTGCTATTATAAAGGATACATATAAAGTAAAATTGGGTTACGGATGATTGAGGTATGACAAGGCCTTCAGGCAAAGGATGATGGCCTACAAGGACTTAAAGTGGGACTGCATGCACTCAGAGTTGTGGTTGCAGATGCTATCCGGCCAGGCTGGCAGCAGTGGGGACAGTTTTAGGAAAGGGGAGGAATAGCCAGGTAGGGAAGACCTGTTGGGGATACAACAAGGCATCATGCACATGGGCAAACTGTAAATTTAAGCATGTCTGCTCCAAGTGTGCTGGGCATCATCCAGTGTCAGATTGTAGGACAATAGGGGACAGAGCTGAGCTCAAGGCATCAATAATCAGTCCTTTCGGGGGGGTTATTCAGGGGCAAGGGGAGAGGATCGTACTAAGGTGGCAGGGGGAGGGGTTCCAATGGGAGATGGGGCATTTGGCAGATGGTACAGTGGAAAGTAGAAATGAGGGGTTACCAGAGGCGGGAGTTCTTATTAGCCGGACACCCATAAAAGTAGAAATAAGTGCAAGACTGGACTAGATTTATCCGAATAAGGAGGTGGAAAGAATGCTGAGGAGGGTTTCAGGGGCTTTGGGTTGGGTTACAAAGAAAAAGGTAGAAAGATGTCTGCAAAAAACTAGTGGTCTGTCAAGGCAAGGAGGACATAGTGTGTAGGAAGACTGACAAAGAGTTAGCAGCGGGCAGGGTAGAGGGTCATTCAGCGAGCTCTTTTTGAGGATTTCAGAGTATCACCATTAGGGTGACAACAAAGAAACAAGTGGGTGAATGTCAGTTAATTCACCATCTGTCATATCAGAGGGGCTTCAGTGAATGACCACATCCCTCAGGAACAGAGTGCAGTGTCATATGCGACTCTGGAGCTGGCGTGAAACTACATAGGGCACTTGATGGGGCATGGCTGGTGAAATAGAGTCGGCATTTCAATTGTTACCAGTGAGACTGGAGGATTGGGATCTACTAGGTTTTAAATTCCAGGGAGGGTACTATTTTGACAAAGCCATGCCAATGGGGTGCTCAGTGGCTTTTGTCATGTTCAAGGCCTTCAGTACCTGGATGCAATGGGTGTTCGGGGAGCAATACGGGCACAGGTCTGTAGTGCATTACCTGGACAATTTTCTACTGATAGGCCATGGGGAAGAGGGCATGGGTATAATACTGAGGGATTTCCAAGCTATGTGTAAAAGGATAGGGGTACCCCTGACTGAGGATAAGACAGAGGGGCCAGCTAAAAAACTGGAATTTATGGGCATAGAGGTGGACACTAAACATGAAGTGTTCCA
This sequence comes from Neoceratodus forsteri, assembly GCA_016271365.2. Lineage (NCBI taxonomy): Eukaryota > Metazoa > Chordata > Ceratodontiformes > Ceratodontidae > Neoceratodus > Neoceratodus forsteri. The sequence continues at coordinate 454,023,067 of CM057453.1, read as the reverse complement.
GTTGCCACAAGACAAAGTCCTTAAACTAAAGGTTTTGCTGAACAAGGTAAAGGGTAAAAGGAGGGTACCATTAGCAGTAGTTCAGTAGCTGTTCAGGCATTTAAATTTTGCCTGCAAGACAATAGCACCTGGAGCGCTTTCACCATGCGTTGCGATGGGCTATGGAAAAGGAAGGTACTGCACCATTGGGTAGATATCGCAAATGGGTACTGCAGGACCTAGAAGTCTGTGAACAATTTTAAGATGGGTACAACAGGGTCACTTTCTGTCAAGAAGAGTGGCTGTTCAACACAGACCTGGAGTGGTATATGGATGCTTCTAAAGCAGTGGGCATAGGGAGCCTACTTCAAAGTGTAATGGATATCAGAGGCATGGCCTGTCAAATGGTGTCAGAGGGAATTGTTAAAAGACATTACCTTTTGGAGATATTCCCAATAAGGATAGATATTGTAGTGTGGTAGTGTGGGAAAGGAATTGAGGAACAGGAGGATTATGTTCTGGTATGACAACAAAGTGGTGGTAGAGGTGATCAATAGACAGGATGTCAACTGAATTGATAACAAGGGTTTTGCATCACATAGTGCTACTGGGTCTCAAAATCAATCTGTCATTTAAGGCAAAGCATATTGATGGGATTCATAATGAGGTAGCTGACAGCCTTTCCATCTTCAGTTGGACTGGTTCAGGTCACTGGCTCCCCAGGCCACAGTCCAGAGAACACAGATTCCAACTCAGTTATTGGAAATTGGATGGAAGGAGCCTGCCTGTTGTGTAAGAGCTCTTGGTTGGCCAATACACTGTAGGCTTATGAGGGTGTGTGGAAGGCCTTCCTGGAGTTGTGTCAACAGGCAGGATTTTAGATAAATAATCCCATAACTGAGAATCAGATAGCGTGGTTTATAGTCCAAAAATGGGAGGCATGGATGGCACACACTACTATGGGGCACAATTGGCAGGGATAGGTTGGGCATGCAACATCAGGAGTTGGGAGGAGCCAAACAAACTCAGAGTGGTAAGACACATGCTCCTAGGGAGGGAAAGGACAAAAGGGAGAATAGGAGACAAGAGGAAGCCAGTGGTGGGGTAATTGATGGTAAAGTTTTTAGGAGCATTGTGGCACATCTGCTCTTCAGCGTACAAGGTGTGCCTCTTTCAGGTGGTGTTTACTGTCATGGCAGGTGGGGCATTCAGAGTAGGGGAGGTGGTCATAAAAAGCAAGATGAATGTCAGTGGGGATTTATTCTGGGAGGAAGTGCAGGTGGGAACAGAGTAGATAACAGTTTGGCTATGCCGCTCAAAAACAGACCAAGCCATCTGGGGTACAGAGGTCATAATAGAGAAACAGCCTTTGTTGGAGTAGTGTGCAGTGGCAGCCCAGGAGGGGTACATGGCAATTCGGCCGGGGGAAGAGGTTTTTCATGCATGAAGATGGTTCCCCTGTTACTTGCTACCAAGTTACCATGGTTTTAAAGAAGGGGACAAATTTTACTGGGGAAGACCCCATGCATTTTTCACCCCATTCCTTTAGAATAGGTGCAGCCTCAGAGATGGTGGCACAAGGAGGTTCAGTAGAGGAGGTAAAGCAGGTGGGCAGATGGAAATCAAACTGCTATAAGAGATATGTCAGGAAAATTATATAATGGTTTGGATTTATACCAACAAGCAAGAACTGGCAAAGGCAAGTTTGGATCTGTGGGCCACTTGTTTATTTATTGGGCAGAGAGACATGCAAAGCTATCCGGAGGGAGGCAGCTCTTGAAGGCAACAGAAGACAGATGGATTCAATGGAGAGGGATCCAGGGCATGAAATGGGCACAGCTCTTGCTGGTTCTAGAGGAACAGAAGGTCAAATGGCCCAAGCTGGACCTAGTAATAATGCACCCAGGTGTGAACGATATGGGGGTTAGGCCATGTGGGGCTTTATGTAAGGACATAAAAAGGGATTTGGGGGTTATTAAGGGATGGTGGCCTCAGACGACAATTGGGTGGTTGGAAATCATTTCCTGACATGTGTGGAAGCATGCCAGGACATTAGGTCTGTTGAAAAGGCCAGAAAATGCATTAACAGGAGGGTGGCCACCTGGATAACTAAGATAAAAGGCATCTACATTGTGCCTAGAGATGTCTCCTAAGCATGCCTGGGATATTACAGGACAGACAGGGTGCATCTGTTAGAGGTGGGGGTATCTTTCTTTATCCTGCTTATCATAGGGGACCTAGAGGGTTGGGATAAGAAGGGAGCCAAGAGTGGGGGGAAGCCCATCGTCCATCACTAGGCTGGAGATGGGCTAGTTGAAGGGAGGAGGAAAAGGGAGGGCCAGAGGGGGGAGAAGCACAACTGGGGGTTTGAGGGGCACAAAATAGAGGAAAAGGGGGGAGGAAATCAAGCACAGGCCAGTGTCAGTGGCATTCAGACGTGGCTTTAACAGGTGGACTAGGGTTCAAGTTTAGGGGCATCTGACCCTAGGTAGAGAAGCAAAAAGGACTAAATGAAAAGGAAGTTGTAAGAACCGGAGGAAGGTGTCGGGTCATGCACCCTGGCCTTGAGAATATGGCAATGGAGGGACAACAAGAAAGCATGGAATGGAATGTGGATTTTGTAAATATGTAAAATGTGTGAAGTATTTTTATGAAGATGTATTGGTTTGCACCATATATGTTTTGAATAAATGGAATTGCCCTCAAGCACCCAAAGAAACATGGTGTGGTGTATTCATTTCAAGAAATCCCTGACAAATAGGGTTGCCATTAAATGCAATCAGAGTTGTCAGGGTTTCCATGGAAAATGGCAGGAGCTTGGTTGGAGAGTGGGGGGGTTCAGGATAGCTAGGGGGAGTGGAGAGAGAAGGGAAGAAGAAGAAGGGATGGGAGGAGGAGCTACATGAGGTCACCAGTGACACAGAGGAGGTGGGCAGATAGGAAACCAGGGGATTGTTCAGAGAAGGGGTGAGGTTAGGGTCCTTAGGGCTCCTAAAGGGGGATATGAGGAGCTGCAGAAGAAGGGCTCTCCATTCTTTGCTGGATCTGATTCAGAACCCACCCACCCACTCTTAGATTAGGGGATATGGGAGGGGAAGAGGTAATGGGTTGGGCCACTGAGTGATCATGGCAGGAGAAATTGAAAGTGGTGGTTACCAAAAGAGGCAACAGCAAGTGGGTCGGTGTTGCCTAAGGGGGCTGCCACAGAAGAAGGCAGGAGAACATGAAATTAAACTGTGGTAGTCGGAAAGAGGCAATGGAGTGATGGGCTGACTGAAGGACAGGAGAGGAAAGAGACATGAGATGTAGGGAGGGGTGGGAAGGAGGAGGAGGAAAGGGACCAGAGGGAGAGGGCAAAACCAAGGGTGGAAGGGTACAAGAGAGGTAAAAGGGTGGAGAAATCAGGCATGGGCTGGGGTCAGTGGCATCTGGACATGGCTGCAATGGGTGGGCTGGGGATTGGGTTTAGGGGCAGCCAACCTAAGGTAGAGAAGTAAAATAGGCTGGATGAAAAGGAATTTGTAAGAACCAGAAGAGGGTGTCGGTTCATGCATCCAGACCCAGAGAAGATGGCAATGGAGGAACAATGAGAAAGCGTGTGGAGTGGAATGTTGTGAATTTTGTAAATACGTCAAATGTGTGAAGTGTTTTTATGAAGATGTGTTGATTTGTACCATAGATTTTTCTGAATAAACGGAATTGCCAATCAAGTGCCCAAAGAAACATGGTGTGGTATATTCATTTCCAAGGAAATCCCTGACAAAAACAATGCTGTAATTTGGGTATTACAGATTTGTATTTGTGACTGCAGAAGAACAGGCCTCACAGTGGTATTGGTGCAGGGCCCAGAGGGCCTTGTGTATCTGCTTTGTAGCCACACAGAAGTACAGGACCCGGAGAGCATTGCACTTCCACAGGCAGATGGACTCCTTACTTGCTGGCTTTCTATCTGCAGCCAGAAGTGGGTGTGTATGTTATGTAGTTTCCATGTTTATCCAGGACTGCAAAAGCTCTGGACTCTCATTATGGATGTGTTTTGTGTCATCTGGAAGCAGTTACATGTTGTTTGTCTTACCTGATGATGGCTGTCTCTGTGTGTTCTTGTCCTTTTGCTGCTAGAATGTTGGGGAGTTAGGGTTGGAAACTATAACACCACATTGTCAGTGGGATTTTCCCATGGAAATGATACACATATCAAAATTATTGTGGGTGCTCAATCGGAGAGCTGTTTTTATTGTATGTTAAAAATTCATACCACATTTCTTTATGCATCCTTTTCACCACAATTCAAAACATTCATAATCATACTTTATTTACAACATATGAGAGTCCATTTCCTTCTCAACCTATCCTTCTTTCTTCAAAATTTCTTCCACATTCTTCTCGGGGTCCGAATGCTTGACCTAACACCCCCTTCTGGTTATTCCACACCTTTCTATAATTTTTTGGGGGGTCAGATGCCAAGAACCCGTCCCCCAGCACACCCTTCAGATATGTCCTCCCCACCCTATGATACAGCCACGGCGGATACTGACCCAACCTGTCTTTTTTTTTTGACTAACATGACCTCTCCCCCTTCTAAAACCCTCCCTACCTCACCTTGTTGTTTTCCTCCCCATCATCCTCTATTTCTCTTACCCCTCTAGTCCCATAAACTTTAGTCGCTCTCCCTCACTGGCAGTCCCCTTTGCCATAACCAATATGTTGCTGTCTTGCTGGCAACCCATCCATGACCTCTTACTCACACTTTAAATACCTCTCCTGCTGCCCTCTGCTGGCAGCTCCTTGATCTGAAATCCTACATTTCCATTGCCCTCTTTAAGAAACCTGTCCATCAGCTGCTCCCCCATTGCCACCCCCATCTAGCGGCTCTAGTAATTCCAATCCAGTCTAATCTCCTGCACTCCCTTGTTTTTTTCTGTTTTACACCAAACTCAGGTGGGTGGGTAATTCAAAATCTTAGCAAAAGAAGGGAGTTCTCCCCTCTTACATCCCATTTTATAGTCCTTAGCTTAGCCCTTTTTTGACCCACTAGGCCAATCACCTGCCCTTCCCTCCATAGTCTGCTCTGACTCATCATCTGACATCATCAGTCTGCTTCCCTTCCCATCCTTCCTTCCTTCCAGTGTCCCTCACCTAGCCCAGACCCCCCATTACCCACCCCCCTACTTCCTGCCAGCACCCTTTCCATTTCCTTTAGAAAAATCCCTGACAATTCAGGCTGCCCTGTAATGGGTAACCCCATTTGTCAGTGGGATTTTCCCATGGAAATTATATGCAGACCAGAATTATTTTGGGTGCTCAATTAGCAAACTGTTTTTATTATATATTCAAATTCATACTACATTTCTTTATATATCCTTTTTATCGCAGTTCAAAACATTCATATTCATAATTTATTTACAACATATTAGAGCCCATTTCATTCTTGACCTTTCCTTCTTTCTTCCAGATTTCTTCCACATTCTTCTCAGGGTCTGGATGCTTGACCTGCATCCCCTTCCAGTTATTATATACCTTTCAATTATTTTGGGGGGGTCAAATGCCAAGAACCCGACCCCTGTATCATCCATCAGATGTGTCCCCCCATGATGCAGCCATTGGTGGATTCTGACCCTGCACAAGCCTGTTTCTTACTAACCTGGCCCCTCATAGAATTTGAATTTGATTGCAGATAAGGACTGCTTGGCCCACCTAGTCTGCCCATTTCCCTACCTAATGGATAAGCTGCAGATCCTAGTTAACCAACAGCCTACTTCCTCCTATACCCTACTAGAATTGCCATATGTCTGTCCCATGCATTCTTGAATTCCCCCACTGTTTTTGACTCTACGACCTCCTCAGGAAGGCTGTCCCATGCATCTACAACCCTCTCTGTGAAGAAATATTTCCTCACATTACATCTGAGCCGTCCCCCCTCTATCTTCATATTGTGCCCCCTTGTTCTTGCACATCTCTTTTTCTGAAAGATGATACCCTCTTGGACTTTGTTGATTCCCTTAGGATATTGAAAGTTTCTATCATATCCCCCCTCTCCCTCCTTTCCTCGAGGCTATGCATCTTAAGCTCCTTTAGTCTTTCTTCATATGTTTTCTGGTGCAGACCCTGCACCATTTTGGTTGCCCTCCTCTGGACAGCCATCACCCTGTCTATGCCTTTGTGGAGATGGGGTCTCCAGAACTGTCCACAGTACTCCAGATGTGGTCTTACCAACTGTCTGTACAGAGGGCCAACAACTTCCTGTTTTCTACTGGTGATGCCTCTCCCTATGCATCCCAGTATCCCCCCAGCCTTCCTCACTGCCTTCTCACATTGCTGGCCCACCTTTAGGTCATCTGATATGACTACCCCAGGTCCCTTTCCATTTTTGTTGTTGTCAGTATCTTACCTCCCCCGTTGTGTACTCTTCCCTGGGTTTTTGTTTCCCAGGTGCACTACTTTGCACTTCTTTGCATTGAATCTAAGCTGCCATACATTTGACCATTCCTCCAACCTTGCCAAGTCCCTTTTCATCTGTTCTACCCCATCTTGTGTATAAACTCTGTTGCAGATCTTTGTGTCATCTGCAAAGAGACATACTTTCCCTTCCAGTCCCTCTGCAATGTCACTTACAAAGACATTAAAAAGGACCTGCCCCAGTACTGAACCCTGTGGCACCCCACTAGTAACCCCCCATTCTTCACTGTGGACTCTATTTACTATTACCTGCTGTGTCCTGTTGTCCAGCCAGTGTTTTACCCAAGCTATCACCCTGGGACCCACTCCCAGGCTGGCTAATTTGTTTATTAATATTTGTGTGGGACTGTGTCAAATGCCTTGCTAAAGTCTAGGTAGGCCATGTCCACAGCCCCTCCCTGGTCTACTGCTTTGGTCACCCAGTCAAAGAAATCAATTAGATTTGTCTGACATGACCTTCCTGCTGTGAATCCATGCTGCCTTGTGTCCAGTGCCCCACTGGACTCTAGGTACTCAACAATTCTTTCCTTCAGAATTGATTCCATCATTTTACCTACCACTGAGTTCAGACTGACAGGTCTGTAGTTTCCTGCCTCTGTCTTGCTCCCACTTTTGTGAAGGGGAATCACATCTGCCCTCCTCCAGTCCTCAGGTACCAGATCATCTTTCCATGATTTATTAAAAAGGGTAGTCAGTGGTGTTTCTAGTTCTTCCCTTAGTTCTTTTAGAATTCTGGGGTGAATCCCATCAGGCCCCATTGCCTTATCCACCTTCAGTTTTAAGAGTTCTTTCAGAACCCTTTCTTCTGTGAAAGGACTAATACCAACCCCCCTATCCAGAGTGCTTCTATTGACTGGATTAGGTATCTCCCCCTGCTTTTCCATTGTAAATACTGAGCAGAAGTGTTTGTTCAGTATCCCTGCTTTTCCTTGTTGCTTTCTGCCCAACCACCTTCCTCTTTATTCAGCCTCAGTATCCCTGCCTTAGTCTTTCTTTGCTCCCTAATGTACCTATAAAAGGTTTTATCCCCCTTCTTAACCGAGTTGGCAATTTTTTCCTTGGTTTGGGCCTTTGCTATTTTGACTGCCTTCCCAGCTTCCTTCTGCTTTAACTGGTACAGTACTCTATCCTGCTCCTTCTGTGTTTCCTTATACTTCCTGAATGCTGTCTTTTTCTCCCTTACCTTCCCCACCACTTCTTTTGAGTACCATAGTGTTTCTTTCTTTCATTTTGATTTGTTTATTTGCTTCACACAAAGGCTTGTTGCCTCTGTGATGGTGGTTTTGATATTTCTCCATTGTTGCTCTACCCCACCTTCTTGCCTGTTTGCTAGTGCTTTTCTGATGCACTCTTCCATTTTGACAAAATCAGCCCTCCTGAAGTCTAGTACCTTCACTTTTGTGTGGCTTGACTCTACAGCTAAGTTTATCATGAACCACACTGTTTGGTGGTTGCTTGTTCCCAGATGGCTACCCACTTCAAGATCAGAGATCCTTTCTCCGTTCCCATTTGAGAGTACCAGGTCTAAGATTGCTCCCTCCTGAGTGGGTTCCAAAACTAGCTGTTTGAGGCATGCCCCCTCTAGGGCATCAAGAATGGCCCTGCTCTTGGATGTGGCTGCAGCAAAGGTGCGCCAGTTAACATCTGGCATATTCAGGTCCCCCATCATCAATATCTCCCCTTTCTCTGCCATCCCAAGGATGCCTTCTGTCATTTCCTTGTCCATTTCCTCCCCCTGAGATGGGGGTCTGTATACAACCCCTGTGAGGATTGTGGAGCCATTTCCAGTCTCCAGGGTGACTCACAATGCCTCCTCTCCTCCCTGTTTACCCTTTAGTTCTGTTGCTTTGATCGCTTCCCTTACATAGACAGCTACTCCTCCTCCTCTTCTTCCTGCCCTGTCCCTCCTGTAGATTGTGTACCTTGGTATGTTGACATCTTGGTCATGGTTCTCTGTGTACCATGTTTCTGTGACTGCCACAATGTCCAGGCATCCTTCTTCCATCAAGGCCACCATTGGGGGCTTTTTACCTAGATTACGGCATTGATACTCATTGCCTCCATTTTTTTAAGGCTTTAGTTCTTTTTGCCTCACCCCTGTCCCTACTGCCTTTGTCTTTTTCTCCATTTACCCCTGCCTTCTCCCTATCAACTGCTCTGTCTTGGTGTTTACCTCACTAACTACCCTGATTTTTTGGGGAGGGGGCTAGGATTTCCCTTCTCCTTTTCAATGCCTCCCCCTTGGCTGGTTTAAATACTTGCCAATGAAGCATTTAAACCTATCACCTAGGATCCTGGTTCCCCTCCTGGATAGATGCAGATCATCGCACCTGTATAGACCTGCATCCCACCAGGTGGAGCCCCAGTCCCCAGTGAAGCCAAATCCCTGAGCTCTGCACCAGTTTTCAACCAGTCATTGAATCCCATGGTGCAGTGTACCCTAGCCTCATCCATGCTATAGACAGGTAGCACGTCTGAGAAAGTTACCATGTGTGCTACTTGTCTAAGGCCCATCCCCAACTCTACAAACTCCTGTTGCACTGCTCTGATCCCATTCTCAGCCAGGTCATTCATCCCTAGGTGGATAATGACATCCAGCTCACTCCCCCTTGCAGCTGCTCCCATGATCCTGAGGATTTGTTTCCTGTCCCTCCATGCCATGGTGCCAGGCAGAACCTTACCTCCTTTCCTCTCCCTCCCTCCCCTAGTTCTACCCCCAATAATTGAGTCCCCCACCAGGAGTTGTTTCCTTCCCCTGAGAGGTCCTGTGCCACCCTCCGGTGGGTCTCCATTGTGGAGGTTCCCAGCATCCTCCTTGGCCTCCACTGTGGGTGCTTCCATAGAGGAGCCATGCTCCACCAGAGTGGTGAATGAATTGTGGAGAGGCACAGCTGGAGGGATGCACTTCTGTTCCACCACCCTCATCCTCCCTGAGCCAAATTGGTCCAACCACTCCTTTTTCTTGGCAACCTCTCAGGTAGTGGTAGTGGCCTGGGTGGTCCCTGGGTGGGGGAGCAGGTTTTCTGAATCCTTGCCAGGTCAGCATGGAGACGAACAACCTCCTCCCTCAGACCAGAGAGCTGCCTGCAAATAGGGCAGCAACACAGTCTCCAGAATGTCTCCCGGAAGACTGCTGCTCCACAGCCAGTGCATTGCACCACTCCCCACGTGTCTGTGTCCCTTCCTGTTACAGATGCTTTTCTTTTTTTTTTATTTCTTGTTTTAGTGTGTTCAAGCTTATGAGTGTCTCTATCCCCTGTTCAGTGTGCTGTGCCTTTAAGGATATGAACAGGTATATGTTGTTATCAATTTTCGGGAAGTGATGTCAGAACCTCTGCTATAAAGGAAGTTATGCGCTTGGGTGGGTGGGGAGGAAGGGTGGCAGGGGTAAACCTAACCATCCTGAAACAATCAACTACAACTCTGAACCTCCACCCTGGGAGTGCCTTCCTTCCTTTCATAGACACCTATTTCACAGAGGTTAAGTAACAGGTCTAGTCACAAATGACTGCAAATATCTTCCAGCTACAGTTCCTCCCTGGCAAATTAAAGTTAAAACTAAGAAACCTCAACCCCAAAAACAGAATCAATACTAGTTACTTACACAGGTCCAAAAAGTAATAATTCAATTCAGTGTAGTCTAGAAAATAACCTCATTGATTCAAGGAAGCTGTGGTTGCTTTCTCTCTCTTTCTCTCTGTCTCAGCAAACAGAGACCACAAACAACTCCTGTTTTAAATCCACAGTTCACCTACGCCCCTTTCAGCTCCTCCCTTAACAGACACCTATTTCACAGAGGTTAAGTAACAGATCTAGTCACAAATGACTGAAAATATCTCTCAGCTACAGTTCCTCCCTGGCAAATTAAAGTTAAAACTAAGAAAAGTCAACCCCAAAAACAGAATCAATACTAGTTACTTACACAGGTCCAAAAAGTAATAATTCAATTCAGTGTAGTCTAGAAAATAACCTCCTTGATTCAAGGAAGCTGTGGCTGCTTTCTCTCTCTCTCTCTCTCTGTCTGTGTCTCAGCAGACAGAGACCACAAACAACTCCTGTTTTAAATCCACAGTACACCTAGGCCCCTTTAGCTCCTCCCCTTAACAGACACCTATTTCATAGAAGTTAAGTAACAGATCTAGTCACAAATGACTGCAAATATCTCCCAGCTACAGTTCCTCCCTGGCAAATTAAAGTTAAAACTAAGAAAAGTCAACCCCCAAAACAGAATCAATATTAGTTACTTACACAGGTCCAAAAAATAATTCAATTCAATGTAGTCTAGAAAATAACCTCCTTTATTCAAGGAAGTTGTGGCTGCTTTCTCTCTCCCTCTCTCCCTCTAGAGCCCCCCCACCTCCCTTCCTTGTGTCCCTTCCCCTCATCTCCTATTTCTCTCACCCTCCACTAGCCCATCTCCAGCCTAGCGATGGATGATGGGTTCCCCCATTCCCCTGTTCCACCCCTTTTCCCATTCTCCTGATGCCCTGATTAAAGGCAGTAGAAAACGGCATGCCCTCATCTGATAGTTGAACCCCATCTGACCTATAATATCCAGAGCAATCATAAGAAATATCCTTGTGGGGGCTGTACATACCCTTTACTTTAGCTATCACTCCAACCACCCTCCTGTTCAAATGCTTTCTTGCCCGCTCTATTGACTTTATATTCCTTGAGTGTCTCCATACCTGGTATGAGATGATCTCCAACCACTCCACCATAAGCCCAGGCCACCACCCTATGATGACTCTCAAATCCCTCCTTATTTCTTGGAATAATTCCCCCCATGGTCTATGACCCAAATAATTTCCTCTCCAGATGTATTATCAAAAGGTCAGGTGTAGGCTATCTCAATTTTGCTCCTCCAACACTGGCAAAAGCTGCATCCATCACATTCCCTGGATGCCTTTCCATTGAACTCATGTCCCCTTAGCCGTTCTCCACAGCTGTCTCCCTCCTGGCATTGTTGCAGCGTGCCTCTCTGCCCAATATACAAACAAGTGCCCCACGATCCATACCTGTTTCTTGTGCCCTAGACCTGCGGATAGAAAACAATAACCTGTTAACACAACTTCCTCACATATCTCTTGTAACTTCTTGACCACCATCTACCCGTTTTTTTCACCTCCTGCTTTCACCACCTCCCCCCCCCATAGTGGCCACCTCTGATGCCGCACCTATTCTGAAGGAGTGTGATGAGAACTTTCTTGCATCTTCCCCCAAGAAATTCATTCCCTTTATCAGAACCCCTGTCACCTGATAGCAAGTGACCTGGGTCCTATCCCCACGTACAAACAGCTTGTTCACTCTCGCTGGCCTAATTGCCTTGTTATCCTTAGGAGCCGTGACTGCACACCAGCCTTTTTGGTGGTGCCTCTCCAGGATGACTTCAGTGCCATGACCTGCTTGGTCAGTCTTAGAGTGCCTTAACTAAATTACTACTCTTTCAGCCCCCACAGTGAACTTCATCACATAGCAATCACCCTAACCCATTCTTCCTGCTGCAGGTGACCACTTCACACACTCTAAATGCACCTTTTGCCATGACCAGGAAGCCTGACCTAAACAAACATGTCTCGAAACTCAGTGTATATATGTGTCCTAATGCCTGCAGCAGCCTGTACAGTAATTTCCCAACTACTGGCCTCATGTCATCCATTTGCCTGCCCTGTGTCCTCTGCCACCCAATAAGCATGTGCCTTATTATTGTACCTTCGACTTGTTGAGCTCCCCATCCCAGTAACTTACAGGCCCACCCAATTCCTACTAGCTGCACTCCCGTGGTCGCATGTGCCATCCTGGCCTCCCATTTTTGAAACATCAATCTTATAACCTGCTCCTCTGTTACAGCCTAGCTTACCTCCATCCCTTCCTGCTGCTGAAACTCTTGGGATGGGTTCCATACACCCTTGTATGATTTTAGCGTGTTCATAGACCAAGAGCTTCGGTACAGCAGCTGGGCTTTTTCCAGTCAATCTCCCATGAATGAGGTGGAACTAGCATTCTCTGAACCAAGGACCTGAACCTGTCCAACTGAAGATGGAAAAGACTGTCAGCCACCTCATCCTTTTTTTTTCAACTTTCTTTACACCCCTTCTTTCACCAGCGATCCCAACCTCTTTCTGGTGAGGACACTCAGTACGGTCTTGCTCCCACCCACCTGAAGCCTCCGGTCTCTGTTCTCAGCCATGAGCCTATCTCCCTTCTGCACACCTGGCCACCAGACCCCCCAGCTCTGAGACCCCCGGGGGGGGATCGCCAACACCTCCGGCGATCTATCTGCAAGTCTGATTGAGTGACCAGGGAGCAGAGGGAGAGACCGAGGCAAAGCTGGAAGGCCCGACATTGGGAATGGGGACTGAACACTGGTCCTGCCTTCGCCTATCAGGCACTGAAGTTTTTCTTCTTTTTCTGTCCCCCCCACCATGGAGCTCAGATGTGCAATGATGACCAGCATCCACCGAGTTCCGCCCCCCTTAGTGCCACTGCGGCAACATCACAGGTGCCTGGCTACCCCTGACTGATGCCAGAGGTTGCTCAAGTGTGACACAGTCCCTATGCTCCACCCCGGGAAGGGATAGCAGTCTATCAGACACTCAATCCCTTCCCACCCCTGCCAATCCTCGATGACCTGGGCTCATTCCCGAACCTAGGTCACCGATGAGCCATGAGGTGAGGTATCTAGTGTCTCAACCCTCAGCTCCACCAGGCCAACCAGCCACCTCATTCTTAACCCCCTCAATATGCCTCGCTTTAAATGACAGATTCTACTGTAATGTAAACCTTCTAAAACCAGTTGTTGTAATACCCTGGTCACAGTTACTGTGAAATGTACCTGCCTATTGATAACCTCCAACACAGCTTTGTTGTCACACCAAAGGATAACCTTCTGATTCCTCAGCTGCTTACTCCATATTAACACTGCTACCCATATAGGAAATATTTCTAGGAAAATGATGTCCTTCAGCAAACCTCTCCTTCTTCACTACTAAGGCTATGCCTCTGACATCTATTCCCCCTGAAAATATGCCCCCACACCATGTGCCTCTGCCGCATCTGTATATAGTTCCAAATCTGTGTTTAAAAGCCAGTCCTCCTGCCAGAATGTGACCCTGTTATAATGTATCAGAAATTGTTCCCAGATCTCTAAGTCCTCGCGCACTCCTTTCGAGATGTCTACCCAGTGATGTGGCAGCTTTGCTTTCACTGTGGCCCTAGCCAGCCACCTGGTAAATGCTCTCCCAGGTGATATTGCCTTACATGCAAAATTCAGATGTCCCAGTAGTTGCTGCACCGCTGAGAGGAGTTCTCTCCTCTTACTTATCAACTTGCCTATTAGCTCCTTTAGCTTGTCCACCCTTTCTTTTGGTAAGCAAAAAACTCCCTCTTCTGCGTCAGCCTCTATATTCAAAAACTCCAGTCTCCTGGCTGGCCCTTCCATCTTACCATCTGCTAAATGTTCCTCAGTTTCCAACACATGTCACAAAAGTCTACTAACATGTCTACTGTTCTCTTCTTTCCTTGTCCCACTAGCAGGAAATCATCCAAGTAATGCAATACTGACCTGTACCCATACCACTCTCTGAACACCCATTGCATCCATGTGCTGAAAGCGTCAAATATAGCACATGCCATTGAACACCCCATGGGCATGTCCTTATTAAAATAGTACCCACCCCTGAATTTAAAACCCAATAAATCCCAGTCGTCTGATCTGACTGATAATAACTGAAAAGCTGCCTTTATATCAGTTTTAGCCACCCATGTCCCTTGACCACCCGAATGATTTCAACTGCATGGTCCAGTGTTGCATATGACAGTGAACTCTGCTCATCTGCTATGGCATCATTCACTGACCACCCTCTGGGTATGACAAGAGGTGCATGGAATTCCCCTTCTTGCTTTTCTGTCACCAACCCCAGCGGTGACACTTTGAAGTTATCCAGAGGAGGCTTCCTGAAAGGCCCTTCTTCCCTGCCGGCCACTACTTCTTTTCAAATTTTCTTGTCCACCACCTCTTCCTTGTCCCTTACTGACTCTAATTGTTTTTGCTGACATTTTTCTCCAAATCCCTTGATAACATACACTAAAACCTTGTGAAAACTCCACCCTCAAAATCTCCCTGCTCTTCTATCTGGGTACCCCTTGATCCATTCTTGTTGTATATCCACTCTAATGGGTGTATAAGCCAATCTGAAACCTCCTTCTGACATCCCTTGCCCTGTCAAACTTATCTCCCCTGCTCCAGAGACAAATGCCTCTCCTGCTGAAACCCCTCCCCCTGTTGCCCTGTAATGTGCCCCCCTTGCCCCTCCATAATTGCTTCAAAAGGGCTGCCCATTGTAAATTTGAGTAGCTACCCTGTCACCCATTGTCCTACACCATGATACAGAATGTTGGCTAGTGCACTTGGAACAAACATGTCAGAATTTACAATTATCCCAACTGAACATTGGGTTCCATGTGACAAGGGCACACTGTGATGGGTAACTGGAATGTGGGCCAAGGAATGATGGCGAATGGCACAGCAGAGCATGGGAGGAAACAGTGATCTGCAACCGGCGCTCCACACAACTGTGCTCATGAAAGAGCAGCGAGCAGCAGAAGAAACCCCTGCAGAATGTTACACAGTAGGTGTGGGCAAACATCAGAAGAGTAAACAGCAGATTTAAAAAAAAAAATTTGACAAACACCACCACGACAACAGAAAGGCCCAGACGCAAATGGGTTGTGGGGGGGGGGCAAGGAGGCATACCAAGGAGTGCAGATGGATATAGCCCATGGGTGCACAGGCCCCATGCAGGCAGGGGGAGTGAGCAAAGGGGAGGTGCTGCAGAGCATGGGCGGCATTACAGTGAAGCCACACAGGTGGCTGGCAGGTATTGTATACAATGCACCCAGAGGCAGGAGTCAGCAATGGACAAGGTGGATGCAGAACACTGGCACAGTCATGCACGGCACCAGTGCAGAGGGTGATGCTGTAGGCAGATGGTGCAGTGGTGGGCATAGGTAGGGAGCAGCGTACAGAGTGCAGCAGAGGTAGCAAGCTGTTGGCAGCAACTGCAGGACAGGGGACCTGCATGTTACGAGATGGAGAAGGCAATGAGGGCACAGAAAATGGCAGGAGGCACTGGAGCAGGTGGGTAGTCTGAAATGGAGGTCATGGGCGACAGCTGTGCAGTACCCGATGATGGCCGGCTACAGCTGGAGTTGGAAGTTATATGCCAGGCCCCTCAGGTAGTCAGTCAAGGTGTGCTAGCTGTAGTCCTCCACAATGCTCTCAATCCATCATGTCAGGTCCCTGTACTTCCTGCTCTTTGCTGCGGTGCCACACCAGAAGACAAGATGCTCAACGTGGATCTCATTCAGGCACTGTTCCTCACAGAGGCAGTCAATGAAGCACCAGATCCCAAGATGGGTGACACCAAGATTGGTGTTAAAGGCCCTGTGCCAGCCCTTGACAGCATTGTTCATATGTGCCAGCCCTGCACATGTGGCATCGAACATGTTCCACACCTCCAGTGGGAACAGAGGCCTGCACCTGGCCGTGCGTACAACGGGACATCCAAGCCATGTCTCCTCAATATAATCAAGGATGGGTCTCAGCGGGTCCTCATTTACCCAATAGTATGCTGAGTCACGCAGGGTGGCAAATGCATCCAGCACATCACCAATGGACACAAAGGCAAGAGCGAGTACCATCCTGAGTTGCAGAGTGAATTCCTCATCTGTGGAATAACATTGGAGGGCCATGGGTGACCGCTGTATGTGCCACCACAGGGCCTGGCTGAAGTGAATGAAGCAGCCCCTCAGCGACACCCCTGGGAACACCGTGGTGAACCCACACCAGGCCACCATCTTAAAGTCAATGAGCGACATACGAGGTGCGATGTTTCCCACCAGCCTATGCACCTCTGTGAACACCCTGTGGTATGCCTGCTCCTGACGGCTGCACATAAGAACATAGACCACAGCACAATGACATCTGCGCACATGCCCTGAATGGTGTAGAGTTATCAGAAGAGAGGTGGTGTGGCACGAAAGGTGTCATCAAGGAACCAGTCCTCGCTGTCACTCAGGAAGTGTAATATGCACTGTGTTGCAAACAGCAAAACCCTATCATCAGTCTGGCCACTGCCATACAGGAAGAAAGGCTCCCCTGTGCAGGTGACTTGATACTCTGGGGGTACGTCCAGGTCCATGACAGTGGCAGGCATGGCTGGGCAGCACCACACAGCTTGCTGGACACACTGTACTGTCCTCTTCAAGAGAGGCCGGGTGGACAGCCTGCCCACCACAGCATGCATCGCCCCCAAGGTGCACTGGACGATCACTTGTCCAGTGCTCTCCATGCTTGTCTGCACACTGGCATGGACATCGGCCATGACCCTGCACACACCAACCTCACCAGCATCAGGGACATGATTGTGGTTCTGCCCCTGATGCACCACATGGTCAGCAACTGTGTGTAGACATGCAGGGCATCTAAAGTGATTGTACTGGGCACACCACCAGTACACCTTTCCTCTCACCTTATCTCAGTGATATACGTATCCCGACAGGGAAAGTAGGGGTCTCCCCTCCTGGCTTTGCAGGAATGTGGGATTCTCCATCCTACATATGCCAAAAAGCCTATGACACTCTCCTTTTGCAGGCAGCTGCCTTTTCTAGCCCTACATGGTCACATGACTGGCGATGTCATGGAGGGCGGAACATCAGGTGCATGCCCACATCTTGCAGCCAGTGTGTAGAAAAGGGGAGCACCTCCCACAGGGCGAGTTTTTCTTGGCAAACAGATACTACTCTGGGCTATGTTGGTGTGTGTTTAGTGTCGCGATGCAGTGCTGTGCTCCCACAGATATTCCCAATGTACCACTGCAGTTCCAGGAACCTGCTCCGAGTTCCCAATGAATGAGTGCACTGCCATTACAGGCACATGCCTGTTGATGTGTCTCACTGTGCACCGTGTTATGTCTCTGTTTGTTCTCGAACCCACGACCATTGTCTTACCACACTGTACTGCCTGCCTGCCTAAGCACTACCTAACTCTGTACGCCATGAGGGCTTGATGGCTGCAGTGGCGGTAGGCATTTCAGTCTCCTGCTGGACTGTGGATGCTGTGTTGTGGCTGGGGGTGCCTGCTGCATGTGGCGTTGTGCCACACAGTCCACTGCTTGTGGGAGTGGGGGGGCATCCAGACTGTACACCACATGGGGGGGTTTACGAGTATCCACAGCAGTGGCTTGGTGGGGTTTGGGTGCGATGTAGTAGGCATTTTTCCCATGCCTGTCCTGCTTGTGTCAGGTGTGCCTGCACCAGTGTGTCACCTCCAGTGGGCAGGGGTCTGGCAGCCTGGTGTGTTATGCGCTGTGCATTATTGGGGGAGCATTGCCGTGCTGTAATTGTGGGGGTGGATGGGCGTTATGTGGCTAGCACCTCATTTGTGTGCATAGGGCAGGGATGGGGACTGCTAGTCTGTTGCTCCATGGGCAGGTTTTGCACCGGGGGAGGCCACATGTCACACTGGAGACCTACCTGCCTTGCATGTGTGCGTGTCCCTTCAGGGCGTGGGCACTGCTTGTGGGTAGGTTTTGCATTTTGAGCACGTGTAAGCGTATGCGTTCTATTTTGGTGTTCACCCTCATTGTTAATCACTCTTTTTGTAGTCACCCTAATGACCAGTTGCCCTTATTGGCAGTCGCTCTATTGTTGGTTGCCCTTATTGCTACTCGCTCTTAGTGCCAGTCGCCTTTCTGATGTTCAGTTCACCTGACATGTGCCCTCATGCACTGTGGCGGTCATGTATCAGTAGCCATTCATGGTGTGTCAGCATTATGCTTCTCTATTATGTTGACAAGATATATTTGCAGGTGCTAACATTCAGGTGCTGTTATCACCGGTTACTGAACAGTGCCTTATTATATCCCAGCATTTCTTCACAATCTGTTTTCCTGCTCCACCACTAGCTCCTTCTCCACTGTTCCCTGACTGCCCTGACAGTGTTCATACCCACAGATCCATATGTGTACAGTCCCATCTCAGGTGCCAATAGGATGCCATCCACTGTTGGAAAGCTTTATTGTAACTCAGCCACAAGTACAGCAACTTTACTTTATATGTTTCCTTGATTATTTCCAGATATGAGTACAGCGGGATGACCAACTCTGGCTGCTTCTGCAATAAGATGACACTAAAGACCATAAAACCTGCTTGCCATGTGTCAATGTTTTTCCCCTTGTAGGTGGTGTCCTCAGCCATTTTACACACCAATGCCAATGCAACTGCCATTTCTGACTTACCCACTGTTTCCCTCTGTTCATATTTTTTTGCAGTTTTTTGCAGTTTCTTTGTCCATTAATGCAAAGATATCCACATATTCCTCTTTCCATACTTTTTCCATAATGGACTGCAGGGCATGGTCACCAAGCATCACTCTTGGTATCCCATTTTTTAACACACCTTCTCCCCCAGATCCCTCAGTCTGCCCCTCCTCATCCCCCGTGACTCTTTTAATTCCTTTAATGCCCACTCCATCTCTTCTAGCCCTTTGTCCCCCATCACCTCCATAATCCCTGCCAAGTAGTCTTTCAGGCTACCACACTTAGTTAGGTCAGCCCCTGGTTCTTTACTCTTGCCCTCATCTGGTGCCTCCAAAACAAGTTGCGGCAGAAGCTTGTTACCTGGACCCTTCCCAGCACCCCCAGTTGGTTTCTTCCTCTTCCTGATTCTGCTCTCTTCCTCTTCTTTCTGCTCAGCCACCTCCAACAGCTTGTTCACCTTTCTGATCAACTCTGCCACTTGCTCCATTAGTTGCACACTGGTGCTCTTCGCCGGTGTCTTTCTGGGTGCCATCTCTGTGTTTTTAAACTCAAATATAATAAAGACACACATTAATCATTGTACTTTCTGCATACCCACATGCCATGATCCCTACCCCAAAACAACTTGTTGTATCTCTATGTTGGAAAATCCCTCCATTCACCCTTTTTTATGACCTCTCACCTTATAGCTTGTTCTCCCCTGTATCTTATTACACCACTGCAGCGCCTTTCATTTTCCCTCATTATCCTGATATCCATGCCTTTGTATATATATATATATATATATATATATATACCACAAATTATATTGCCCTTACAAGCTTGAACTTGTAGTCCTGTGTGTTCAAGTCCCTCTGACCTATTTGTAGGATGACACTCTGCCCAATGCTGTTGTTCATTGCTTGCATACTGTATTTTTCAACTTGAGACCACCAGCATATGATGCCTTCATTGTCTCATGGCACTGTTCCAACTAATGGCCATTCCATTTTCATTCTCATGGCCTCACTATGTCTGCTGCATTCCATGTATACATATTCATATTTTTTTTTTTTTATCCCTGCCCCCTGGAACATGTGACAATGAGCGCATGAGAGATCCCTGGAGAAAAAGGAATCTCCTTTTAAAATTGATGGCTCTGCCTTGATGTGTGCCAGTCCTGCAGTAAACAGCATGTGCTACATGAGTGCCATTTTGTATCCACCATTTTGTGCCCAACCTCAGCTGGCCACCATTCTGAATTAGTAAGCCATGTGGTGTTCCTTTCATTCCTCTCATAAACCAGGCCATCCACCATTTAATTACTAAGCAACATGGCATTCCCCATTCACTTCTCTCTTAACCCCCCCAAAGTCCTTTGCCCATGCTGCATAGGAAAACTTGGTACCTCCACTTTCACACACACTTCTCAAAAACTTTCTAACATATACCATCATTTTTATTTATTTATTTATTTATATCTGCAATGCCGCCTGCAGTGTTTTCTTCCTTGCCACCTTGCTTCCTGCCCTTCTCCAGCCTGACTACACTTTCTCGATGTGCTTGCCCACACTTTTTTTTTTGGAGCATCCTGTGCCCATCGCCCCTCACCCTTATACCTATCTCCTTATCAGCACCATTTTCATGTCTGGTTTCTTTATATCTAGACAAAACAATTTTTGTTTTAAACAAGTAAACCACGGACCATAAACAGACTTAAAAGCATTACCCTGCATCAGGTTGTCTGCCCGGATAGCAGACTCCTCCAACGGCCCATCCTTTCTCTAAACAAACTTTGCCCTGCTCCTTTCTTTCTTTTATTTTTTTACTCATCCACGGCTGTGCAGGCCATCCCCTCCCAGCAAACAGCAAGCCAAAAAATGTCCGTCCAATCGACAACAAAGGAACTCCAGGCAACCAAACAAAACAAAAGAATCCACAGCAAACTCCAGGGAACTCTTCATATGTGATCTTCCACTGGAAAAGAAAGTACTCCTCCAATCCTCCTTTTCAAAATGGCCCCTTGTGGCTAACGCTGGCTCCCTTCCTCACTACCAGACAAAACCCACCAAATCAGTGTTTTCTTTCTTTCTTTTTTTAAATTACCATTGCTCTCAATGCCCATGTGAGCATAAAAATGGATGGGTGCTGTCCCCTTCCTGAGCCTGCAAATACTATCCTGGACCTATCATTGCCAAACTTTTCCCCGCCTGGCAAACCTATCCACTTAAATGGGGACAGTTTAACTGGAGCCTTCCCTTTCTTGTGCCTCTCTGCCCATGTTAGTAAACTTTGTGTTCTACCCCTCGGTTCACTATATGCACACTAACAAAGCAACCTGACACCTTCCAACTTTTCAAATCCACATTGTACATCCTAAGAAACAACTATTAAACAAACTTAACCACTCCTTGCAAAACATTTTTTAAATAACCTTTTTCATACCACTTCACAGTTGGAAGGTCCCTTCTACTTAAAAACACATACTTCTAGCCTTACAGTACCTTCCTGTGTCTCCAAAAATGCCCAGTATTGCCAATTAAGTTAAGTTTAAGTTTATTGTCAGAAAGACTCCATTGAGCACGTTCATTTTCAAGGAGGTCCTGTAATGACAACCTTAAACAACAGTGTACAATAAAAGTGATGACAAATAATACAGGTACAATAATTGGTAAAATAAAAGTGCATATATGGTCAGTGAAAACAATAAAAAAACAGATCAGAATCTGGTGCCTGGGTAAGCAGTGGTGACATGCCATAAGGTAACAATAATTTGTAGGAAATACATACAGGGTCAATGAAAAGAAAAACAATAGTGAAGCATACAGGAACCAATTCATATTAAGAGGGAGAACAAAAAATAGTTTCAGTAAGAACTTATACGATTGCTGTCAGCTTCCCAAGATGGCTGAGAGTGCAGGAAGGAAGGAAGGGGGTAAGATGAAATACAAAACTACTTCTGACAAGGAAGGAGTCCGACTCGAGGGGGCAAGGGATAAGTGCAAGAAGTTGGGAGAGGACAAAAGAGCAAGGGAGAGAGTTGGGCAGGGATCAGGGATGGAGGGTATTGAAGGAGTCCTGGGTGTAAGGGTGGGGATGGACTAGGGAGGACAGGGGCCAGGGTGGATAGGGAGACTAGGGAGAAGGATGGAAGAAGTCAGAGGGTACTCACTTGATAGCAGTGACTAGAGACTGGCATGATATGATAGGACCTATGGCAGTGACAGACTACTGGGAAGAATTTGTAAGTCAGGGCTCTGAATAAATTTAATGAGACAATGCTGGTGAGCCTGAGTGACATCTGGATGAGATCCCATGCTGATGGGGATGGTGTCATTAATGGCACCCTTGTCGAGGGAGGTATGTATCTGGGGTACATCAAGGAGGATATAGGCAGATTTCCTAAGGGAGTAGGAGCAATGAGAAATATTAACAAGTGAGGAGATATAGGTCGGTAATTTATTTAGTAGACTTTTGAGGGTCCAGGTACCTAAATGGAGTAGCCACCGGTCGGTGAGGAGTTGCCAGCTGACTCCTTTGTATAAGTTACAGTAGTGCATCTTGAAAGGTGCTTTAATAATGAAGCGCTGAGCCCGATGGAACAGTATATTGAGGTTGCAAAGGTTGGTAGCAGCGGCACAGTTGTAGATAACAATTGATGTGCTAAGATCCAATTCAAAATCTTGGCAAAAGAAGGGTCTCCCTTCTTACATCCCATTTTATAGTCCATAGCTCAGCCCTTTTTGACCCACCCCCTAGCCAATCACCATTTCTCCCCTCCATCCCCCTGCTCTGACTCATCCTCTAACATCATCTGTCCCCTCTCCACTCCATCCTTCTTTCCAGTGTCTGACCCCTAGCCCAAGTTCCATCCCCCTCCGCCACCCCCACCCCAGCCAGCACCCTTGCCATTTCCTTTAGAAAACCCTCTGACAATTCAGGTTGTCGTGTGATGAGCAACCCCATCATCCCTACTTTTGTTGCTTTAAGCTGAACTCTAACTGGTACATTAACGCAGCTTTTGCAATGTATTATACTGGTACAGTAGCACTAGTATAGTTTGGGTTGAGCAACAGGTTAATGTTAAACCCCTACATTTGCACCTTAATAGCTTTGGCAATGTTTAATGAAATTAGCTGAAATTTTGCAGCATTGTCTATTAAGCAAGGTTTAAATATGTGGAAAGTTTTGTTGCAGCAGCTTGAGCAGTTCCTAAGATCCGCAAATGTAATTTTCCTGTTGCTGTCTAATTTTTTTCCTATACTTAATATGGGTTTGTTTTGGTTTTGCTCTCACATGCAGCCTTCATAGAATGGAATTTTTTAATGAACTTTCAGGGTAGATGCATGCTGTGCAAGGTAGTGAAAAGGTGGCTTCATGAAAAAATATTAAACAGTTCTAGAGTTATAAGGATTTAGTAACATACTAACATACTAATCACCAGCAGATTAGGCCTTATGGTCTATCGAGTCTGCTCGAACATCAGATCCCTAGTTGGGTGCCGAGGCCCTTCCCCCCTTATGTTCCAGAAACCCCTATCATCCATCCTCACCCCCCTGGGCCAGGCCATCATCTGATTTAAACTTTGTTTTGTTTTCTGTGATTTGAGCATGCTCAGTAAGGTTTTTGGGATAATGTTAAAATATGACAAAAACATTTCTGTGGCACAAGACCATTTTGGGTTTCTCACCACTTGCTTCTCACAGCACAAAACATTTTTTGTGTCATGACAGCCACTGTCTTGTTTTTTTCCCCCTCTGACTAAAAAAACATGGAAAATATGTACAAAACGTGTAATTAAACAAACTCTGGCCAGAGCTGATAGGGCTGCGGTTGAAGAATTTTGGGTAAAAATATTGTAAATTATTTTCTTTATATTTTTACACCAAATTTTCAACATAGCCTTGTTATGAACCCGCCTCATGAAGACAGGCAGAAAAAATGATCAACTCCTGGCTTAAAGGTGATTTTTAACAGGGGTTGTGAAATCAACTCTTGGAATGCTAAAGCACATTTTGGGCAGGAGTTAAAAAAATGACAGCTATCACATTCAAGAGGTGCTGTAAAGAAATGGCTATGTTGAAAATTTGGGGTTAAAATATTGAATATTACCAAATGTACAAGCCTGCATTCACAAAATTCAACATAGGCTCCTAACTTTGTTGAGTTTTACTATTTTTGAACCAGATTTTCAACATACTCTTCTTATGACCCCACCTCATGAACAAAGGCAGAGAACATTTTCAACTCCTGCCCAAAAGGCAATTTTGCATAAGGACCAAGAAATCATCTTTTGGGATGTAAAAAAACAACAACATTTTGGCCAGGAGTTGAAAAATAACAGCTGCCACATTTATGAGGTGCTAGAAAGATATGGCTATGTTGTTAATTTGGAGTAAAAATATTGAAAATTACAAGTTACGAAGCTGCATTCCCAAAATTCAATGTAGGTTTATAACTTTGTTGTTTTTTAATATTTTTACACCAAATTTTCAACAGAGCCTTCTTATGACCCCACCTCATGAACAAGGGCAGATAAAATGGTTAACTAATGCCCAAAAGGTGATTTTGTGCAGGGACTGCAAACTCACCTTTGGGGATGTTAAAAATAATTTTGGTCAGAATTTGAAAAACAACAGCTGTCACATTCATGAGGTGCTCTAAAGATATGACTATGTTGTAAATTTGGGGGTAACAATATTGACAATTACCAAAGTTATGAGACTGCAGTCTAAAAATTCAATGTAGGTTCATAACTTTGTTGTTTTTTAATATTTTACACCAAATTTTCAACAGACCCTTCTTATGACCCCACCTCATGAACAGGGGAAGAGAAAATGTTCAACTCCTTCCCAAAAGGTTGTTTTGTGCAGTGACTTTCAAATCTCCTTTTTGGACAGATTTGCCTAATGACAGTGACATTGTTCATGAGGAGGGGTCCCAAAGAAGGCATATTGAAAAGTTGTGCCAAAAATATGCAAGAATGCACAAGTTATGCCTCTAAGTTCAAATCCCCATTGAAATACATTGAATTTCATACCTATTTCTTCAGCTTATGGTCTGGCTTTGAAGATTGAAGAGACGTCTGTGACCCAGAGAGAATTATGGCATTGGACTCTCGATGGGTAAGTAAGGGCTTGGAGGGTACAGGGTGGTGGACGCTGAGTGGGAGGATTGGGTGGGGGGGCTGTAATGGCACAAAGACATCAATGGATAGGTTAAAGAAAAAAACAGGATGGAATGCTGATCAACACTGGGGATTGGGCACCCCAGTGTCATTGTTATGTCTCTGGGGGGTAGGGTATGCACTGAGAGGGAGGGTCTGATGGTGGGAGGATTATATATGTGTATATATATATATATATATATATATATATATATATATAATATACAGATATGTACATACAGTGAAACCTGCCAGGATGAAGAGCAGTGTCACAGGTTTATTGCATGACAAAGGATTAACTCCCATTGAAATTGCATTGTTTAGTGCAGTATCGCTACTGCAGAATTCTGCAGTGCTGCGCTTTATCCTGGTGTGCTTCAATGTGTGTGTGTATATATATATATATATATATATATATATATATATATATATATATATATATATATATATATTATAAAGTATGTTGCCACTATAGTTAGGGCTCATACTTAGGGTTAGGGTTACATACTAAAGTCAAAAGTTTGGGCATTAATAACTTTGGACTCATTCAATGGATTTGCTTGAAATTTAGAATGTGCAGTGGGGCATGGTAGATCTCTTGACTTGCCAAATTATGTTTCAGTTGGACTTACAGGCTTTGCTTACGAAAACACTGAAAAATGCAAAATTATCCATTTTTGGATGTAGCTTTTGGGATTTTGGATGTGGCCCTGCACAGCCATCATGTGGCATGCCACTCTGTAAGATGGCTCATTTGAAAGAACTTTGGTGGATGAACATGCCACTTTTCATTTGGTGAAAAAATATTAAGGCATTCAAAAGTTATGCCACTTTTAAGTTCCCATTATAAGGCAATTGGAAAATTTATATGTATGTTTTGCGAACAAAGAATGGGGTTCTGGCCATCTGGTCCTGCCTGGTGATCAAATAATTTGCAGCTTCACTGTTCAATAATCTTTGCCCCCGAGGATTTTCAAAATTCTTTGATCGTGAGGTCCGCCATCTTGGTTTTTGTTTCCGATCAGAAAAACACAAATATCTTGTCTCAGGGGTCACTTCTGAAGTAAAACCTGGATGTTTTTTTACTCAGGGGGCTCCGATCTATCAAGACATGCCTTTGGTTTCATCCAGATCGGTCAAAATATAGAGTTATAAGCTTTTAAAATCTTAATTCGTGGCTCGCTAACAATCTTTGATCGCGAGCCTGCAAATTCTTTGATCGTGAGATTCTTTGATCGCGATCTTGCATTGCCACATAAAACCACTAATATCTCAGCTCAGGGGTGGGCTAGGGACACAAATAAGGGTGGGTTTTGCTCAGCAGGGTCCGTTCTATCGAGGCATGGATTTGGGTCCGTTCAAATCAGTGAAAAATTTGAGTTTCACCATTTTTTATTCTTTGATCATGAGCGTGCAATTTCTTTGATCGCAAGCCTGAAAATTCTTTGATTGTGAGATTCTTTGATCGCAATCGTGCATTGTGAGTGAGGGAAGAGATGGCCCAATTTAAAAATCTAATTTCTTAGCCCAGGGGTGCCCTAGGAAGTCAAATGAGGCTGGGTTTTACTCAGTGGGCTTCGTTCTGTCGAACCATGGCAGTGGTTTACCACAATCCCTTCAATTTTATGATTTATAAGATTTTTAATTCTTTGTTCATCAGCCTGCAAATTCTTTGATCGTGAGTTTCTTTGATCGTGATCTTTGATCGTGAAATAGGGACAAGATGGCCAGATTTTTTATAATGGAATAGGGAGGGAAATTTTACCAATCTTTGACATTTAATATCTCGGAAACGGTTTGGTCTTTTTACTTGAAATTTGAAGGGTGTTTACGGCATGTCATGTGGATGTAAATTGCAGTGTTTATGTGTCACAATTTTTTTTTACGGAGATATGGCGTGGCGCAGTTTACGTTCTGCGGACAGTGTTTTGCTTGTGGTGGTGGGTTGAAATTGATAGGATACGTAGCCTTAGTGTCCTGGATGTAGTTTTCAGTCATTCTGTGTGTTAAATTTCAACAGGTGTGGAACTGTGTCACTCTGACGAATGAAAATTTCAAACTTTGACATGTTATATCTTGGACACGATTTGGTCTTTTCACTTGAAATTTTGAGGGTGTTGATGGCATTTCCTGTAGATGTGAACTGCAGTGTTTATGTGTCAGACAATATATTTTTTGTGGAGATATTGCGTGGTGCAGTTTACATTTTATGGACAGCATTTTCTATTGTTCTACTACATTAACATTTGTTTGTTGACTGGCCTTGCGGTTCTCAATGTACATTTTAGTCATTAGATGTGTACTGTTGCCCGACACTGTGCAATTTTCTGCTTTTCTATTCTTTCTTAAAAAGTAAGGAAATTCTATGCAAAAAACTTTGTTAATGCATCAGCTAGGGTTCTTCTACAGCGACAAAAATGTGGAAATTCAACATTAGGATTCCCACCCCTTGCACCCCACCCCACCCTGCCCCAACAACAGGCATCGGGGTGCGTTGGGTCATCGGTCCTAACTCTTACCCCATTCTCTACACTGCACCACCTCAGCTTGTTTACACATGGGATGGGGTGAGAGTTGAGCCTGATGTTCTAACGCACCCTGATGTCTGTTGGTGAGGTGGGCAGGCAAGGGTGGGAACCCTAATGTCAAATTTCCATGCTTTTGTCACTGTAGAAGAACTCTAACTGATGCATTAATAAAGTGTTTGCATAGAATATATATATATATATTTTTATATATTGCTAAAACTTATTAATGCACCAGTAAGTTAATATTAAAACAACAAAAGTATGGAAATGTATTGTTAGTGTTCCCAACCCTAACACCCACTTCACCCACCCACCCAACCCTACCACCTCACCATACCCCCACCATCTCCACACCAACAGGTGTCAGGGTGTGCCCTGGGGTCATTGGTCCTAATGCTCACCCCATTCCATATGTAAGAAAGTTGAGATGGTACAATACAGGAGAACTGGGTGAGCATTAGGGCCAGTGACCCCAAGGCAGACCTCGACATCTGTTGGTGTGGGAGTACAGTGTTATGGTTAGGAAAACTAATATCACTTTTCCATACTTTTGCCGCTTTACTATGAACCCTAACTGATGCATTAATGAAGTTTTTTGCAATGAATTTCCTTACTTTTTGAAATAGTAGAATAGTATCCTTATTTAACTGTGGGAGCACAGGGTCCTTTGGACCCTGCATTCTAATCCCTCTGTAGAAGCACATATGTATGTAGGTGTGGAAGTGCAGGGCTGTCTGGGCCCTGTACTTCCATGTGTAGAACAAAAGTGACCAAATTGTTAGCACAGCCATCTTATTACCTCACCTCATGTACCGCGGTACAGAGAAATTGTTAAATGTAAGGCAAAATGTAATTATGCCCAACTAAAATGCTATTCTGCACCACAGTTGTGAAAACACAGTGCAGGCAGGACTTGAAAAATCAGAGCTGTGACATACATGTGGTGGGGTGATAAGAAGGCTGTGTACAAAATCTTGGATAAAAATATTTATCATTTCCAAAGTTACAGGTGTACATAATGGAATTGCAATGAATGGTATAAGTTTGGCAAATTTTAACATTTTGACCCCAAATTTTCAACATAGTCTTCTTATGACCCCACCTCATGAACCCCATAGGTGAACATTTTTAAATCCATGACAAAATACCATTCTGTGCCACAGGTGTGAAAACATATTTTGGGCAGGATGTGAAAAATGCCAGCTGTACTGTTCATGAGGTGGTGTGAAAAAAATGGCTATGTTGAACATTTGCTGACAAAATATTGAAAAGTACCAAAGTTATGCACGTGTGTAAAAAATTCAACAGGTGCATGTAACTCAAGCATTTTAAGAATTTTTCACTAAATGTTCAACATGGGCTTTTGGGACCACCACATGAACATAGTACTATTATTTCATTAATCAGTCTTGAAAAGGTGATTTCATACAGCGACTGCAAAATCACCTTCTGGGCACAAGTAACAAAATGAAAGTGATAGTGTTTATGAGGTGGTGTCCCAAAAAGCCCATGTTGAAAATTTGGTAAAAAAAATGGCTGAGATATCACCATAAGTTCAAGACACCAATGAAATACATTATTTGGGACTTACCATGATTCTTCAGTTCACAATTCAGCTTTGAAGAGTGTAGAAGTGTCCCAGTCCACAGAAGATGACACCAGATGACCTCCATTGATAGGTATAGGGTTAGGGTGGGGTGGGGTGGTGGGTGCTCAGTGGAAGGGTTGAGATGGGGAGAGGGATGGGGAGACAATGAGGGACCATTTTCTTTTTTTCAGGTTGGAAAAAAAGGACATTGGGGGACTTTTTTGTTTCACTGGCTATATCATTTTGGAACACTGGGAGTGGGCTCCCCAGTGTCCCACAGTGCTGGGTGGTAGACTTCAGAATGCTGACATGGAGATTGGGCACCCCGATGTCAGCGGCCATAAAGTACACAATGGGTTTTGGGAGGGGGCATCTGACACCGGGGGTGGGCATCCTGGTGTTGTAATTGACAGTAAACAGTAATAGGGCTCCCAGTGATGCACACTGCTGGGGGGACTTCAGAATGCCAACATTGGGATTGGGCACCCTGATGTTGGCAGCCATGAGCCTAAGTGGAAACATAGCAAGATAAATGCAAATACATACTGTACATATACATATAGTGCTGGAAAAGAGTTGAACAAGTGGAACAAGAGATGCTGGATGATAGTTCAAGTTGAATGCTGCTAAAGAAAAACTTTTTAACAGTCCTTGGCCCCTTCCCTTAAGTCAGTAAAAATGGGAAAAAGGAGCTTTCTGTAGGTAAACACCAACAGTGTTTACCTAAACAGGAAACTAAGGGAATCAGATTCTGGGGTCTGTTGCCTCTAAATGTACAGGTATGTGTCCAGCACATAGGGAGGGACGTATGGGTTGGCGATGGTCGGTGTTCACAGGTTGTGGGGTGGGTGGGTTTGGCTGGGTGGGAGGGCACACTCCTCAGGGCAGGGGGACTTTGCTTCTGGAATGTACTGATGTTCTTCTCTCCTTTTTGTCCCCACAGGTCAGAAGAACTGCGGTGTGTGTGCAGAAGCGGAGGGGAGTGGAAGCCGCAGCCAGAGGCCGAGGGACCAGCCAGCGGCCACCTGACCAGCCCGATGTGTGAGTGGTGCCAGACATCCGCAGATTAATATTGCATGCTGTGTGAGACAAGGTGGGCAGCGGGGCATGACCACCATTCATTGACATCACTGCCATGCCGCCATAATAGATCAACAATGTCCAGTGGCAATGCATGTCTGGGTGTGCGTCACTGGTGGTCATGCGTGCACCAAGGTGCATGGCTGTGACACTGCCTTTGCACCACATAGCCATATCACTAGACGGCCACGGTGGTGCTGTGTGTGACTAGGCCGGTGGGTGTGTACAGCGTTCTGCATGGCTGTATGCACCTGGGTGGGCAGGTCCTGTGGATGTGATCACTGCAGCCGGTCACACACCATCACAGTGGTATGTCCATGGCTGCCATGCAGCAGTGGGTGGCTGTATGAGGTTGTGCATTCACACATGTTGACTGTGCTCCTTGTCCTAGGTGCGCGAGACATCTGAGGAGATCAGGGACACCATGCGGAGCTCGTGATTCTGGTCCATGAGATGGTAGAATTCTGCAGAGGATAGAGCAAGTCGGGCTTCTGCGAAACACAGAGCCAGAGGGAGCCATAGCCAGGAACGGCGGACCTTCTGTAGTCCCTCGTCCCTCGACTTCCCTACCCCGTGGACCCACCCTCACACCCTCCTATCCCATTCCATTTGTCCACCCTTCCCCTGCCCACCCCCACCTTTTTGAGATCCCACCACAAACCTGTAAATAGTTATTATTCATGTACATAGTTGAGTTTTCTATTTTATAATACATTTGACTTTTACATGAATACCGTAGTGATCTCTGATTTGCAGCGAGGCTAGGTGCTCAGCTGCAGTGGTGTGCATGGCATCAGGGTGTGCAGTCATGGGTATGTGTGTGTGTCCGTTTGGATGTGTCTATGGTGTGGGGGTAGATATCAGTCAGTGTCTGTGTTGTGTGTGTTGTTCCCTGTGCACTGGATGACTGTGTGCAGTGGTCCATGGCGTGTGCTCTGTGTCCATGGTGCACGCATCGGCCCGTCCATGGCCTGTGAAGCTGACACACATGCCTGTCTGTGACCTGCATGGTCCGCTGGAATGTCAGTGGTGGCATTCCCTGCAGGGCGTACATTGTACCCATTGCTTTGCTGGGTTGCCCATGTCACTGGTATGGTGCATGCCTGGCTCAGGTGGCACTGTGGGCAACATGGTCATTGTTCCACCTCCATGCTGTGGCTTGTGTGTGTTGCAGGGGATGTGCCCCACTGTCTGTGGCATGTGCTCCGGGTGACTACTGGTGGTGTATTGGTCCATGGTGCCTGCGCAGGGTGGTTGGCACTCGAGTGCCATGGTGGACTGTGGGTCAGGTGTACACAGCTTACATGGGCCCACAATGGGGGCTTGGTTGCCCCACCACTGCATCCCTGTGTTGTTGTGCCCTTGGGAATGGGTGGATGGGTGTCTGTCCAGACCCTGTGTGGCATCTGGTGTGGTGCATGCTTCCACGCACCACTGTGGGTGTCTGTGCTGGCTGTTGTGGCCAGTGGTGGGCCGGAGTGTGTCACTGAAAAACTGTGCAGAGTGCTGTACCACTGGTGGTGGTGTCAAGGACACGATCATCCCATATGGGGTAACTCTTGTTCCAAAGCATGGTCGGTCTCTCGGCAGTACCTCGGGGGACAGTGCTTGGTGGCACTGTGTCTGCCGTTGTTGCATTGCCGTGTGCTGCAACCTGCTGATGGGTGCTCATGGTGGGGCTGGCTTGCATGGTTCTGTGGTGCATAGGGTTGCATTGACACAGTGGGGGTGGTGGCATGCATGGGGTTTCCTGCTGTGGTGGTCACTGCTCATGGGGGGGTGTCTGGGGTCATGGTGCAGGGTGTGCTGTGCACTGGGGGGGATGGTGTGGCACAGGGTGGTCTGCCCTCCTTGTGTGCCAGTCACAGCTTGCCAGTAGGTGATGGGGCACCATGGCCAGGCTGTGGGTTGGTTGCTTGTCTCCATGGACCAGTGGTTATTTCAGCCCTCCCTGGTTGTGATGTGCTGGGGTGGGGGGACAATGTCTAATCTGCTGTGTGCTACTGTGCCCATCTGTGGCATGGGTGGTGGGCCCCTACCTCCCAGATTGTGCAGTTACATTGCTCTGCAGCTAGGGGGCTCCCTGCTTGCACTATGGTTCCTCTGGACAGCTCAGCTGAACATCTCTTGTTGCGCTATGGCGCATCAGATCTGCTCAGCTTCCCCTCCCTAGTTGCGCTATGGTGCAGGTGGTGCAATATTCAGTAGTTGGCTGTAGGCGCAATTTGGCCTGCTCCTTTTTTGAATATCGCGCGTCTCTTGCACAAGGGTGCAATAGACTTGCACTGTTCTGCTATTATAAGACTTTTGGTGCAGTTTGAATATCTGGGCCCAGGTGTCCTTGTGGTTAAGCTTACTCCCTAATTTTACCTCCTTCCACACCTAGATAACTGCACAGATAACAATTCACTTAATTCGACTTCGAACACCAAGATAAGTGCTCATGTAACAATTCACTTCAGCCAACTCAGACAAACACACTAACTTTTCTTTTGTTTGTTTGTTTCTACCTAATTTGAAGGACCAGTAGTGGAGTTCTAGTTATTTTGTCCCTGTAGAGACTAACGAAGAGAAGTATAGTTCTAGCAGCACCTTCTTCCTCTAGCTGTTCACTGGTTGTTCTGTGCCAGACACTCTCTAGGGTAGTTTTCAAATCCTAAACATCTGGCTTCCATCTGGTTTAGCCACTCCACCAAATTTACAGCTCCTTTCACACATAGATAACTGCACCGATAACAATTCACTTCAGCCAACTCAAACACCTAGATAACAGCTCAGATATCAATTAACTTCAGCCAACTCAGACAAACACACTAACTTTTCTTGGCTTGTTTTTACCATAAATTGAAGGTCCCAGTAGTAGAGTTCCAGCTCTTTAATCCCAGTAGAGGCTAAAGTAGAGAAGTACAGTTCTAGGAGCACCTCCTTCCTCTTGCTGTTTTCTTCCTCATCTCTGCCAGAAGTTATCTAGGGCAGTTTTTAAATTCTAAACACCTGACTTCATTCTGGTTAAGCCACTCCCACTAATTTACAGCTCCTTCTATATCTAGTTAACAAATCACTTCAGCCAACTCAGACAATCACCTAGATAACTGCACAGATAACAATTCAGTTCAGCCAGTACAGAGAAACACACTAACTTTTTTTGTTTGTTTGTTTTTACCTTAAATTGAAGGTCCCAGTAAAAGAGTTCTAGTTCTTTAGTCACAGTAGATACTAAGCTAGAGATGTATAGGTCTAGCAGCAGTTCCTTCTTCTTGCTGTTCTCTGCCTGTTCTCAGCCAGAAGCTTTTCAGGGCAGTTTTTAAATCCTAAACACCTGTCTTACTTCTGGTTAAGCCACTCTTCTAATTTGCAGTTGCTTCTACAACTAGATAACTGCTCAGATAACAATTCACTTCAGCCAGATCAGACAAACACAATAACTTTTTATTTGTTTTACACTAAATTTAAGGTTCCAGTAGTACAGTTTTAGTTCTTTAGCCACAGTAGAGACTATAGTAGAGAAGTATGGTTCTATCAGCCTCCTTCCTCTTGCTGTTCTCTGTCTGTTCTCTGTCAGTAGTTACTGTATCTAAGTTTTAAATCCTAAACACCTGGCTTTCTTCTGGTTAAGTCACTCCCAATTTACAGCTCCTTTTACATCTAAATAACTACACATATAACAATTCACTTCAGCCAACTCAATCAAAATCCTAGATGATTGAGCAGATGATAATTCTTGTCAGTCAACTCAGATAAACACACTAATGTTTTGTTTGTTTGTTTTTACCCTAATTTGAAGGTCCTAGTAATGTAGTTCTAGTTGTTTTGTCTCAGTAGAGACTAAAGTAGAGACATATAGCTGAAGCAGCATCTCCTTCCTAAGCTGTCCTCTGTCTAATCTCTGCCAGAAGTTATCTAGAGCAGTTTTTAAATCCTAAACACCTGGCTTTCTTCTGGTTAAGCCACCCCCTTCTAATTTACAGCTCTTTCTACATCTAGTTAACTGCAGAGACAACAATTCACTTCAGCCAACTCAGACAATCACCTAGATAACTGCACATATAACAATTCAATTTAGCCAGCTCAGAGTAACACAGTAACATTTTTTGTTTGTTTATTTTCTCCCTAAATTGCAGATCTCAGTAGCAGAGATCTAGTTCATTACTGTCAGTAGAGAGTAAAGTAGAGAAGTATAGTTCTTGCAGCATCTCCTCTCATCTTGATGTTCTCTACCTGTTCCTCCCAGAAGCTATCTAGGGCAGTTTTAAATTCTAAATACCTGGCATACTTCTCTGATAGCCACTCTCCCTATTTGCAGCTCCTTGTACACCTAGATAACAGCACAGATAACAATTCACTTCAGAGAACCCAGACAAACACCTAGATGACTGCTCAGAAAACAATTCACTTCAGTCAACTCAGACAAACACACTAACTTTTTTGTTTGTTTATTTTTAACCTATATTGAAGGTCCCACTTGAAGAGTTCTAGTTCTTTAGTCCCAGTAGAGACTAAAGGGGGATGTATAGTTCTAGCAGCACATCCTTCCACTTGCTGTTCTCTGTCTGTTCTCTGCCAGAAGCAATCAAGGGCAGTTTTAAATCCTAAACACCTGGCTTTATTTTGGATAAGCCACTCCCCAATTTACAGCTCCATCTACACCTTGATAACTGCACAGATAACAATTCACTTCAGCCAACTAAGACAAAAACCTAGCTAACTGCATAGATAACAATTCACTTCAGCCAGTTCAGAGAAACACACTAACTTTTTGTTTGTTTGTTTTTAACCTAAATTGAAGGTCCCAGTAGTAAAGTTCTAGTTCTTTAGTCCCAATAGAGACTAAAGTAGAGAAGTATTGTTCCAGCAGCACCTCCTTCCTCTTGTTGTTCTCTGCCTGTTCTCTGAAAGAAGTTATCTAGCACAGTTTTTAAATTCTAAACACCTGGCTTCCCCCTAGTAAAGCAACTCCCCCTAATTTATAGCTCATTCTACACCTAGATAACTGCACAGATAACAATTCACTTAATTCGACTCAAACACCTAGATAACTGCTCATGTAACAATTCACTTCAGCCAACTCAGACAAACACACTAACTTTTCTTTTGTTTGTTTGTTTCTACCCTAATTTGAAGGTCCCAGTAGTGGAATTCTAGTTATTTTGTCCCTGTAGAGACTAAAGTAGAGAAGTATAGTTCTAGCAGCACCTTCTTCCTCTAGCTGTTCGCTGGTTGTTCTGTGCCAGAAGCTCTCTAGCGTAGTTTTCAAATCCTAAATATCTGGCTTCCTTCTGGTTTAGCCACTCCACCTAATTTACAGCTCCTTTCACACATAGATAACTGCTCAGATAACAATTCACTTCAGCCAACTCAGACAAACACACTAACGTTTTTTGGTTTGTTTTTACCGTAAATTGAACATCCCAGTAGTAGAGTTCCAGCTCTTTAGTCCCAGTAGAGGCTAAAGTAAAGAAGTACAGTTCTAGGAGCACCTCCTTCCTTTTCTATTTTCTTCCTCATCTCTGCCAGAGTTATATCGGCAGTTTGTAAATTCTAAACACCTGACTTCATTCTGTTAAGCCACTCCTGCTGATTTACAGCTCCTTCTATATCTAGTTAACTTCACAGATAACAATTCACTTCAGCCAGTTCAGAGAAACACACTGACTTTTTTTGTTTGTTTGTTTTTACCTTAAATTGAAGGTCGCAGTAAAAGAGTTCTAGTTCTTTAGTCACAGTAGATACTAAGCTAGAGATGTAGAGGTCTAGCAGCACCTCCTTCTTCTTGCTGTTCTCTGCCTGTTCTCAGCCAGAAGCTTTTCAGGACAGTTTTTAAATCCTAAACACTTGGCTTCTCTCTGGTTAAGCCACTGCTCCTAGTTTACAGCTTCTTCCACACCTACATAACGGCACAGATAACAATTCACTTCAAGCAACTCAAACACCTAGATAACTGCTCAGATAACAGAACACTTCATCCAGCTCAGAGAAACACAGTAACTTTTTTGTTTGTTTATTTTACCTTAAATTGAAGGTCCCAGTAAAAGAGTTCTAGTTCTTTAGTCTCAGTAGATACTAAGCTAGAGATGTTTAGGTCTAGCAGCACCTCCTTCTCCTTGCTGTTCTCTGCCTGTTCTCAGCCACAAGCTTTTCAGGGCAGCTTTTAAATCCTAAACACCTGGCTTCTCTCTGGTTAAGCCACTCCTCCTAGTTTACAGCTTCTTCCACACCTAGATAATGGCACAGATAACAATTCACTTCAGGCAACTCAAACACCTAGATAACTGCTCAGATAACAGATCACTTCACCCAGCTCAGAGAAACATAGTAACTTTTTTGTTTGTTTGTTTTTACCCCAAATTGAAGGTCCCAGTAGCAGAGATCTAGTTCTCTAGTTTCAGTAGAGACTAAAGTATAGAAGTATTCTTCTAGCAGCACCTCCTTCCTCTTGCTGATCTTTGCCTGTTCTCTGCCAGAACCTATGTATGGCAGTTTTTAAATCCTAAACACCTGTCTTACTTCTGGTTAAGCCACTCTTCTAATTTCCAGTTGCTTCTACAACTAGATAACTGCTCAGATAACAATTCACTTCAGCCAGATCAGACAAACACAATAACTTTTTTGTTTGTTTTTACACTAAATTTAAGGTTCCAGTAGTACAGTTTTAGTTCTTTAGCCACAGTACTGAATAAAGTAGAGAAGTATGGTTCTATCAAGACCTCCTTCCTCTTGCTGTTCTTTGCCTGTTCTTATCTAGAAGCTCTCTTGGGCAGTTTTTAAATCCTAAACACCAAGCTTCCTTCTGGTTAGGCCACTCCTCCAATTTACAGCTCATTCTGCACCTAGATAATGGCATAGATAACAATTCTCCAGCAACTCAGACAAACGCCTAGATAACTGCTCAGATAAGAATGCACTTCAGCCAAATCAGACAAAGATACTAACTTTTTGTTTGTTTGTTTTTACCCTAAATTGAAGGTCCCAGTAGTACAGTTCTAGTTCTTTAATCCCAGTAGAGACTAAAGTAGAGAAGTATAATTCTAACAGCACCTCCTTCCCATTGCTGTTCTCTGCCTGTTCTCTGCCATAAGCTATCTAGGGCAGTTTTTATATCTTAAACACCTGGCTTCCTTTTGGTTAAGTCACTGACCCTAAATGACAGCTCCTTCTACCCTAGACAACTGCACTGATAACAATGCACTTCAGGCACCTCAGACAGAAAACTAGATAAGTGCTCAGATAACAATTCACTTCAGCCATCTCAGTCAAGCACACTAACATTTTGTTGTTTTTAATTGTTTTACCCTGACTTGAAGGTCCCAGTAGTAGAGTTCTAGTTCTATAGTCCCAGTAGAGACTATGGTAGAGAAGTATAGTTCTAGCAGCACCTCCTTCCTCTTGCTGTTCGCTGTCTGTTCTCTGTCAGAAGTTACTGTATCTAGGAAGTTTTTAAATCCTAAACACCTGGCTTTCTTCTGGTTATGTCACTCTCCCAATTTACAGCTCCTTTTACACCATAATAACTACACATATAACAATTCACTTCAGCCAACTTAAACAAAAGCCTAGATGTCTGAGCAGATGACAATTCTTGTCAGTCAACTCAGATAAACACACTAATGTTTTGTTTGTTTGTTTTTACCCTAATATGAAGGTCCTAGTAGTATAGTTCTAGCTGTTTTGTCTCAGTAGAGACTAAAGTAGAGACATATAGCTGAAGCAGCATCTCCTTCCTAAACTGTTCTCTGTCTGATCTCTGCCAGAAGTTATCTAGAGCAGTTTTTAAATCCTAAACACCTGGCTTTCTTCTGGTTAAGCCACCTCTCTAATTTACAGCTCTTTCTACACCTAGTTAACTGCAGAGACAACAATTCACTTCAGCCAACTCAGACAATCACCTAGATAACTGCACAGATAATTCAATTTAGCCAGCTCAGAGAAACACACTAACATTTTTGTTTGTTTATTTTCTCCTAAATTGCAGATCTCAGTAGCAGAGATCTAGTTCATTACTCTCAGTAGACAGTAAAGTAGAGAAGTATAGTTCTTGCAGCATCTCCTTCATCTTGATATTCTCTGCCTGTTCTCTCCCAGAAGCTATCTAGGGCAGTTTTTAAATTCTAAATACCTGGCATACTTCTGGATAGCCACTCTCCCTATTTGCAGCTCCTTATACACCTAGATAACAGCACAGATAACAATTCACTTCAGAGAACCCAGACAAACACCTAGATGTCTGCTCAGATAACAATTCACTTCAGTCAACTCAGACAAACACACTAACTTTTTTGTTTGTTTATTTTTAACCTAAATTGAAGGTCCCACTTGTAGAGTTCTAGTTCTTTAGTCCCAGTAGAGACTCAAGCAGGGAAGTATAGTTCTAGTAGCACATCCTTCCACTTGCTGTTCTCTGTCTGTTCTCTGCCAGAAGCAATCTAGGGCAGTTTTTAAATCCTAAACACCTGGCTTTGTTTTGGATAAGCCACTTCCCCAATTTACAGCTCCATCTACACCTCGATAACTGCACAGATAACAATTCACTTCAGCCAACTCAGACAAAAACCTAGCTAACTGCATAGATAACAATTCACTTCAGCCAGTTCAGAGAAACACACTAACTTTTTAGTTTGTTTGTTTTAACCTAAATTGAAGGTCCCAGTAGTAAAGTTCTAGTTCTTTAGTCCCAATAGAGACTAAAGTAGAGAATATTGTTCAGCAGCACCTCCTTCCTCTTATTTGTTCTCTGCCTGTTCTCTGAAAGAAGTTATCTAGCACAGTTTTTAAATTCTAAACATCTGGCTTCCCCGTGGTAAAGCCACTCCCCCTAATTTATAGCTCCTTCCACACCTAGATTACTGCACAGTTAACAATTCACTTAATTCGACTCAAACACCTATATAACTGCTCATGTAACAATTCACTTCAGCCAACTCAGACAAACACACTAACTTTTCTTTTGTTTGTTTGTTTCTACCCTAATTTGAAGGTCCCAGTAGTGGAATTCTAGTTATTTTGTCCCTGTAGAGACTAAAGTAGAGAAGTATAGTTCTAGCAGCACCTTCTTCCTCTAGCTGTTCACTGGTTGTTCTGTGCCAGAAGCTCTCAAGGGCAGTTTTCAAATCCAAAACATCTGGCTTCCTTCTGGTTTAGCCACTCCACCTAATTTACAGCTCCTTTCACACATCGATTACTGCACAGATAACAATTCACTTCAGCCAACTCAGACAAATACACTAACGTTTTTTGGTTTGTTTTTACCATAAATTGAAGGTCCCATTAGTAGAG
The DNA here is from genome assembly GCA_016271365.2 of Neoceratodus forsteri. Classification (NCBI taxonomy): domain Eukaryota; kingdom Metazoa; phylum Chordata; order Ceratodontiformes; family Ceratodontidae; genus Neoceratodus; species Neoceratodus forsteri. The sequence continues at coordinate 453,983,701 of CM057453.1, read as the reverse complement.
TTCCAGCTCTTTTGTCCCAGTAGAGGCTAAAGCAAAGAAGTACAGTTCTAGGAGCACCTCCTTCCTTTTGCTGTTTTCTTCCTCATCTCTGCCAGAAGTTATCTACAGCAGTTTGTAAATTCTAAACACCTGACTTCATTCTGGTTAAGCCACTCCTGCTGATTTACAGCTCCTTCTATATGTAGTTAACTTCACAGATAACACTTCACTTCAGCCAGTTCAGAGAAACACACTGACTTTTTTGTTTGTTTGTTTTACCTTAAATTGAAGGTCACAGTAAAGAGTTCTAGTTCTTTAGTCACAGAAGATACTAAGCTAGAGATGTATGGTCTAGCAGCACCTCCTTCTTCTTGCTGTTCTCTGCCTGTTCTCAGCCAGAAGCTTTTCAGGACAGTTTTTAAATCCTAAACACTTGGCTTCTCTCTGGTTACGCCACTGCTCCTAGTTTACAGCTTCTTCCACACCTACATAACGGCACAGATAACAATTCACTTCAAGCAACTCAAACACCTAGATAACTGCTCAGATAACAGAACACTTCATCCAGCTCAGAGAAACACAGTAACTTTTTTGTTTGTTTTTTACCTTAAATTGAAGTTCCCAGTAAAAGAGTTCTAGTTCTTTAGTCTCAGTAGATACTAAGCTAAGAGATGTTTAGGTCTAGCAGCACCTCCTTCTCCTTGCTGTTCTCTGCCTGTTCTCAGCCACAAGCTTTTCAGGGCAGCTTTTAAAATCCTAAACACCTGGCTTCTCTCTGTTTAAGCCACTCCTCCTAGTTTACAGCTTCTTCCACACACCTAGATAATGGCACAGATAACAATTCACTTCAGCCAACTCAAACACCTAGATAACTGCTCAGATAACAGATCACTTCATCCAGCTCAGGGAAACATAGTAACTTTTTTGTTTGTTTGTTTTTACCCTAAATTGAAGGTCCCAGTAGCAGAGATCTAGTTCTCTAGTCTCAGTAGAGACTAAAGTAGAGAAGTATTCTTCTAGCAGCACCTCCTTCTTCTTGCTGATCTTTGCCTGTTCTCTGCCAGAACCTATGTAGGGCAGTTTTTAAATCCTAAACACCTGTCTTACTTCTGGTTAAGCCACTCTTCTAATTTGTAGTTGCTTCTACAACTAGATAACTGCTCAGATAACAATTCACTTCAGCCAGATCAGACAAACACAATAACTTTTTTGTTTGTTTTTACACTAAATTTAAGGTTCCAGTAGTACAGTTTTAGTTCTTTAGCCACAATACTGACTAAAGTAGAGAAGTATGGTTCTATCAAGACCTCCTTCCTCTTGCTGTTCTTTGCCTATTCTCTTCTAGATGCTCTCTTGGGCAGTTTTTAAATCCTAAACACCAGGCTTCCTTCTGGTTAGTGCACTCCCCCAATTTACAGCTCATTCTGCACTAGATAATGGCATAGATAACAATTCCTCCAGCAACTCAGACAAACGCCTAGATAACTGCTCAGATAAGAATGCACTTCAGCCAAATCAGACAAAGATACTAAATTTTTGTTTGCTTGTTTTTAACCTAAATTGAAGGTCTCAACAGTACAGTTCTTGTTCTTTAGTTCCAGTAGAGACTAAAGTAGAGAAGTATAATTCTAGCAGCACCTCCTCCCCATTGCTGTTCTCTGCCTGTTCTCTGCCATAAGCTATCTAGGGTAGTTTTTATATGCTAAACACCTGGCTTCCTTTTGGTTAAGCCACTGCCCCTAATTGACAGCTCCTTCTACACTAGACAACTTCACTGATAACAATGCACTTCAGGCAACTCAGACAGAAAACTAGATAAGTGCTCAGATAACAATTCACTTCAGCCATCTCAGTCAAGCACACTAACGTTTTTGTTGTTTTTTATTTGTTATTACCCTAACTTGAAGGTCCAGTAGTAGAGTTCTAGTTCTATAGTCCTAGTAGAAACTATGGTAGAGAAGTATAGTTCTAGCAGCATCTCCTTCCTCTTGCTGTTCTCTGTCTGTTATCTGTCATAAGTTACTGTATCTAAGCAGTTTTTAAATCCTAAACACCTGGCTTTCTTCTAGTTAAGTCACTCTCCCAATTTACAGCTTCTTTTACACCTTAATAACTACACATATAACAATTCACTTCAGCCAACTCAAACAAAAACCTAGATGTCTGAGCAGATGATAATTCTTGTCAGTCAACTCAGATAAACACACTAATGTTTTGTTTGTTTTTACCCTAATTTGAAGGTCCCAGTAGTATAGTTCTTGCTGTTTTGTCTCAGTAGAGACTAAAGTAGAGACATATAGCTGAAGCAGCAACTCCTTCCTAAACTGTTCTCTGTCTGATCTCTGCCAGAAGTTATCTAGAGCAGTTTTTAAATCCTAAACACCTGGCTTTCTTCTGGTTAAGCCACCCCCTTCTAATTTACAGCTCTTTCTACACCCTAGTTAACTGCAGAGACAACAATTCACTTCAGCCAACTCAGACAATCACCTAGATAACTGCACAGATAATTCAATTTAGCCAGCTCAGAGAAACACACTAACATTTTTTGTTTGTTTATTTTCTCCCTAAATTGCAGATCTCAGTAGCAGAGATCTAGTTCATTACTCTCAGTAGAGAGTAAAGTAGAGAAGTATAGTTCTTGCAGCATCTCCTTCATCTTGATGTTCTGTGCCTGTTCTCTCCCAGAAGCTATCTAGGGCAGTTTTTAAATTCTAAATACCTGGCATACTTCTGGATAGCCACTCTCCCTATTTGCAGCTCCTTGTACACCTAGATAACAGCACAGATAACAATTCACTTCAGAGAACCCAGACAAACACCTAGATGTCTGCTCAGATAACAATTCACTTCAGTCAACTCAGACAAACACACTAACTTTTTTGTTTGTTTTTTTTTTAACCTAAATTGAAGGTCCCACTTGTAGAGTTCTAGTTCTTTAGTCCAGTAGAGACTCAAGCATGGAAGTATAGTTCTAGCAGCACATCCTTCCACTTGCTGTTCTCTGTCTGTTCTCTGCCAGAAGCAATCTAGGGCAGTTTTAAATCCTAAACACCTGGCTTTATTTTGGATAAGCCACTCCCCAATTTACAGCTCCATCTACACCTTGATAACTGCACAGATAACAATTCACTTCAGCCTAACTCAGACAAAACCTAGCTAACTGCATAGATAACAATTCCACTTCAACCAGCTCAGAGAAACACACTAACTTTTTAGTTTGTTTGTTTTAACCTAAATTGATGTCCCTGTAGTAAAGTTCTAGTTTTTTAGTCCCAGTAGAGACTGAAGTAGAGATGTATTGTTCCAGCAGCACCTCCTTCCTCTTGTTGTTCTCTGTCAGTTCTCTGAAAGAAGTTATCTAGCACAGTTTTTAAATTCTAAACATCTGGCTTCCCCCTGGTAAAGCCACTCCCCCTAATTTATAGCTCCTTCCACACCTAGATTACTGCACAGTTAACAATTCACTTAATTCGACTCGAACACCTAGATAACTGCTCATGTAACAATTCACTTCAGCCAACTCAGACAAACACACTAACTTTTCTTTTGTTTGTTTCTACCCTAATTTGAAGGTCCCAGTAGTGGAGTTCTAGTTATTTTTTCCCTGTAGAGACTAAAGTAGAGAAGTATAGTTCTAGCAGCACCTTCTTCCTCTAGCTTTTCGCTGGTTGTTCTGAGCCAGAAGCTCTCTAGGGTAGTTTTCAAATCCTAAACATCTGGCTTCCTTCTGGTTTAGCCACTCCACCTAATTTACAGCTCCTTTCACACATAGATAACTGCACAGATAACAATTCACTTCGGCCAACTCAAACACCTAGATTACTGCTCAGATAGCAATTCACTTCAGCCAAGTCAGACAAACACACTAACTTTTTTTGGTTTGTTTTTACCGTAAATTGAAAGTCCCAGTAGTAGAGTTCCAGCTCTTTAGTCCCAGTAGAGGCTAAAGTAGAGAAGTACAGTTCTAGGAGCACCTTCTTCCTCTTGCTGTTTTCTTCCTCATCTCTGCCAGAAGTTATCTAGGGCAGTTTTTAAATTCTAAACACCTGACTTCATTCTAGTTAAGCCACTCCCACAGATTTACAGCTCCTTCTATATCTAATTAACTTCACAGATAACAATTCACTTCAGCAAGTTCAGAGAAACACACTAACTTTTTTGTTTGTTTGTTTTTACCATAAATTGAAGGTCCCAGTAAAAGAGTTCTAGTTCTTTAGTCACAGTAGATACTAAGCTAGAGATGTATAGGTCTAGCAGCACCTCCTTCTTCTTGCTGTTCGCCGCCTGTTGTCAGCCGGAAGCTTTTCAGGGCAGTTTTTAAATCCTAAACACCTGGCTTCTCTCTGTTTAAGCCACTCCTCCTAGTTTACAGCTTCTTCCAAACCTAGATTACGGGACAGATAACAATTCACTTCAGCCAACTCAAACACCTAGATAACTGCTCAGATAACAGATCACTTCATTCAGCTCAGAGAAACACAGTAACTTTTTTGTTTGTTTGTTTTTACCCTAAATTGAAGGTCCCAGTAGCAGAGATCTAGTTCTCTACTCTCAGTAGAGACTAAAGTAGAAAAGTATTCTTCTAGCAGCACCTCCTTCCTCTTGCTGATCTTTGCCTGTTCTCTGCCAGAACCTATGTAGGCAGTTTTTAAATCCTAAACACCTGTCTTACTTCTGGTTAAGCCACTCTTCTAATTTGTAGTTGCTTCTACAACTAGATAACTGCTCAGATAACAATTCACTTCAGCCAGATCAGACAAACACAATACCTTTTCTGTTTGTTTGTTTTTACACTAAATTTAAGGTTCCAGTCATAGAGTTTTAGTTCTTTAGCCACAGTACTGACTAAAGTAGAGAAGTATGGCTCTATCAAGACCTCCTTCCTATAGCTGTTCTCTGCCTGTTCTTATCTAGAAGCTCTCTTGGGCAGTTTTAAATCCTAAACACCAGGCTTCCTTCTGGTTAGGCCACTCCCCAATTTACAGCTCCTTCTGCACTTAGATAATGGCATAGATAACAATTCCCTTCAGCAAACTCAGACTAACGCCTAGATAACTGCTCAGATAAGAATGCACTTTACCCAAATCAGAGAAAGATACTAACTTTTATTTGTTTCTTTGTTTTACCTAAATTGAAGGTCCCAGTAGTATAGGTCTAGTTCTTTAGTCCCAGTAGAGACTAAAGTAGAAATATATTTCTAGCAGCACCTCCTTCCCATTGCTGTTCTCTGCCTGTTCTCTGCCATAAGCTGCCTAGGGCAGTTTTATATCCTAAACACCTGGCTTCCTTTTGGTTAAGCCACTGCCCCTAATTGACAGCTCCTTCTACCTAGACAACTGCACTGATAACAATGCACTTCAGGCAACTCAGACAGAAATCTAGATAAATGCTCAGATAACAATTCACTTCAGCCATCTCAGTCAAACACACTAATGTTTTGTTGTTTTATTTGTTTTACCTAACTTGAAGGTCCAGTAGTAGAGTTCTAGTTCTATAGTACAGTAGAGACTATGGTAGAGAAGTATAGTTCTAGCAGCACCTCCTTCCTCTTGCTGTTCTCTGTCAGAAGTTATCTAGGCAGTTTTTAAATCCTAAACACCTGGGTTTCTTCTGGTTAAGCCACTCTCCCAATTTACAGCTCCTTTTACACCTAAATAACTACACAAATAACAATTCACTTCAGGCAACTCAAACAAAAGCCTAGATGACTGAGCAGATGACAATTCTTGTCAGTCAGCTCAGATAAACACAGTAATGTTTTGTTTGTTTGTTTGTTTTTACCCTAATTTGAAGATCCTAGTAGTATAGTTCTAGTTGTTTTGTCTCTGTAGAGACTAGAGTAGAGACATATAGCTGAAGCAGCATCTCCTTCCTAAGCTGTTCTCTGCCTGTTCTCTGACAGAAGTTATCTAGAGCAGTTTTTAAATCCTAAACACCTGGCTTTCTTCTGGTTAAACCCACCCCTGCCAATTTTCAGCTCCTTCTAAACCTAGTTAATTGCAGATATAACAGTTCACTTCACCAACAAAGACAATCACCTAGCAACTTTACAGATAACAATTCACTTCAGCCAGCTCAGAGAAACACACTAACTTTTTTTATTTGTTTGTTTTTACCCTAAATTGAAAGTCCCAGTAGTAGAGATGTAGTTCATTAGTCTAAGTAGAGACTAAAGTAGAGAAGTACAGTTCTGGCAGAACCACTTTCCTCTTGCTGTTCTATGCCTGTTCTCTGCCAGAAATGATCTAGGGCAGTATTTAAATCTCTTAAAACCTGGCTTACTTCTGGTTAAGCCACTTCCCATTTGCAGCTCTTTCTACACCTAGATAACAGCACAGATAACAATTAACTTCAGAGAACCCAGACAAACACCTAGATAACTGCTCAGATGGGAATTCACTTCAGCCAACTCAGACAAACACACTAAACATTTTTGTTTGTTTGTTTTTACTCTGTATTGAAGGTCCCAGTAGTAAAGTTCAAGTTCTTTAGTCCTAGTAGAGACTAAAGTAGAGTAGTATAGAACTAGCAGAACATTCTTCCTCTTGCTGTTCTCTGTCTGTTCTCTGTCAGAAGCTATCTTGGGCAGTTTTTAAATCCTAAATACCTGGCTTGCTTCTGGTTAGGCCACTCCCCCAATTTAAAGTTCATTCCATAGTTAGATAACTGCACAGAGATCAATTCAGTTCTGACAACTCAAACTACTAAGTAACTGCTCAGATAACAATTCACTTCAGCCAACTCAGATAAACACAATAACTTTTTTGTTTGTTTGTTTTAAACCTAAATTGAAGGTACCAGTAGTAAAGTTCTAGTTCTTTAGTCCCAGTAGAGACTAAAGTAAGAAATGTCATTCCAGCAGCACAGCCTTCCTCTTGCTGTTCTCTGTCTGTTCTCTGCCAGAGTTATCTGGGTAGTTTTAAATCCTAAACACCTGGCTTTTTCTGATTAAGCCACTCTCCCAATTTACAGCTCCTTTAACACCTAAATAACTGCACATATAACAATTCACTTCAGCCAACTCAAACAAAGCCTAGATAACAGAGGAGATAACAATTCATGTCAGCCAACTCAGATAAACACGCTAACATTTTGTTTGTTTGTTTGTTTTACCCCAATTTGAAGGTCCTAGTAGTAGAGTTCCAGTTTTTTAGTCTCATTAGAGACTAAAGTAGAGAATATAGTTGTGGCAGCACCTCCTTCCTGTGCTGTTCTCTGTCTGTTCTCTGCCTGAAGTTGTCTACAGCAGTTTTTAAATCCTAAACACCTGGCTTCCTTCTGGTTAAACAGACCCCTTCTAATTTACACCTCTTTCTACACCGAGTTAACTGCAGAGATAACAATTCACTTCAGCCAACTCAGACAATCACCTAGATAACTGCAGAGATAACAAATCAATTTAGCCAGTGCAGAGAAACAAGCTAACATGTTTTGTTTGTTTGTTTGTTTTCACCCTAAATTTAAGATCCCAGTAGTAGAGATCTAGTTCATTAGTCTCAGCAGAGACTAAAGTAGAGAAGTATAGTTCTAGCAGCACCTCCTTCCTCTTGATGTTCTTTGCCTATTCTCTTCCAGAAGCTATCTAGGGCAGTTTTTAAATCCTAAATACCTGGCATACTTCTGGTTAACCAGTCTCCCAATCTGCAGCTCCTTGTACACCTAGATAACACCACAGATAACAATTCACTACAGAGAACCCAGACAAACAGCTAGATAACTGCTCAGATAGGAATTCACTTCAGACAACTCAGATAAACACACAAATGCTTTGTTTGTTTATTTTTTTCACCCTAATTTGAATGTTCTAGTAGTAGAGTTCTAGTTGTTTTGTCCCAGTAGAGACTAATGTAGAGAAGTATAGTTTTAGCATCACCTTCTTCTTCTTGCTGTTCTCTTTCTGTTCTTTGCCAGAAGTTATCTAGGGCAGTTTTTAAATCCTAAACACCTGGCTTCCTTCTGGTTAAGCCACCCCTTCTAATTTAAAGCTCTTTCTAAACCTAGTTAACTGCAGAGATAACAATTCACTTCAGTCAACTTGGACAATCACCTAGATAACTGAACAGATAACAATTCACTTTAGCCAGCTCAGAGAAACACCCTAACCTTCTTTTGTTTGTTTGTTTTCATCCTAAATTGAGACCCCAGTAGTAGAGATCTAGTTCATTAGTCTTAGTAGAGACTAAAGTAGAGAAGTATAGTTCTAGCAGCACCTCCTTCCTCCTGATGTTCTCTGCCTGTTCTCTTCCAGAAGCTATCTAGGGCAGTTTTTAAATCCTAAATACCCAGCGTACTTCTGTTTAGCTGCTCTCCCAATTAGCAGCTCCTTGTACACCATGATAACAGCACAGATACAATTCACTTCAGAGAACCCTTTCAAACACCTAGATAACAGCTCAGATAACAATTCACTTCAGTCAACTCAGACAAACACATTAACTTTTTTGTTTGTTTGTTTTTACCCTAAATTGAAGGTCCCAGTGGTACAGTTCTAGTTCTTTAGTCCCAATAGATACTGAAGTAGGGAAGTATAGTTCAGGTAGCAAATCCTTCCTCTTGCTGTTCTCTGACTGTTCTCTGCCAGAAGCTATCTAGGGCAGTTTTTAAATCCTAAACACCTATCTTTCTTCTGGTTAAGACACTCCCTCCATTTACAGCTCCTTCTACACCTACATAACTGAATAAATAACAATTCACTGCAGCCAACTCAGACAATCACCTAGATAACTTCTCAGATAACAATTCACTTCAGCCAATCGCTGACAGACACCCTACCATTTTTGTTTGTTTGTCTTGAACTTAAATTAAAAGGTCTCAGTTGCAGATCTAGGCCCAGATATTCAAAGGGTTGCGCCATGCGCAACAGGGTTCTTGTATCATGAGGTCCTACATTGCGCCATTCTGCGATATTCAGCAGGAGGCAATTCACGCCACTGAAAAACAGGTTGTGCAACAAGCGCAATGCAAATGAATGCATATGGTCAACAGGAGGAGGAACCATGCATAAACTTCGTAACCCGATATTCAGTCGGGTTGTGCAGGGTAGTGCATGCGCAGCCCCCAACCTGCGTCTGCACAACTTTGAGCCAAAAAAAAGGATCAAGTTGAGGGCCACCCACAGGTGAGCTGCTGTATTGCAGGCGCAACACAGCAGCTGCCACTGGCTGGCCCCAACTCAGTCCCTGCCCCACCAGCCCGATCCGCGGGCAGAGCGTAAAACATCCCCACATCTCCCAATGCCCGATGCGGCGAACGAAATGTATGAAAACCCCACATATCTCCCAATGCCTGATCGCGGGCAGAGCGTGTATCAACCCCCAAACAGCTCCCGATGCCCGATCGTGGGCAGAATGTGAAACAACCCCCAGTGCCCGGTCGCGGGCAGAGTGTAAAAACCCCCCAGCACTCGAATATCTCCCCTGGTGGTCCAGTGGACCCGTAATGCCCGATCAGGGGCAGAATGTCAAGTTACAACCCCCCAAACATCTCCCTGGTGTCTAGGTGTCCCCCCACCCCACCCACCCACGAAGCCCCTCCACCCCGCTCCCCCAGCATGGCGGACAGCACCACCCTGCCCTGCCCTGCACGCCCCTGACTGACTATCCAGTAAGGCTGCATCCCCATTGAAGTGCAAACTACAGCCAATGAGCATGCAGCCCATACCGTACATGACAGTCAGATTTGTGACACCATGCAATTTTGCTTAAAGTTGAGCCAGTCCAAGTTAATTCATGGATATTTGCATATGCTTCCCATGATGCTTTACATTATTGTGGTATGTGTAATTTGTATTTTCTTTAAAATTTGGCTGTATGGCCAATATCCTCCATGATAACCCATGAACCATTGCATTTGTTCTGGGGTTCTTTTGCATTTCTCATCTCTCTCTGTCTCTCTCTCTCTACTTTGGGCTGCCCACGACCCAAAACAATAAGATCCCCTATAGGCTGGCTCCCTCTCCCTGGATTGAGATACAGATATGGCACACTGAAAAGTCCAAATGAGGACAAAACATGTGTCTGTGTGTCTGCTGTTCTCAGCCTTTGCTGATTGTATTATGAGGTCTTCCGGCACCATGCAATTTTGCTTAAAGTTGAGCCAGTCCAAATTAATTCATGGGCATTTGCATATGCTTCCCATGATGCTTTTCATTATTGGGTTATGTGCAATTTGTGTTTTCTTTAAGATTTACTGATGAATTCACCATTACTGACTTTTTATACTATAAAGAAACCAACTGTCATTAGAACTGATGTCAGCAGCTATGACATTGAATGCCTTCTGCTGCAACAACGTGGAAAAGAATGGAAACTCTTAGCACATGGTTGGAGAAGTTTATCCAGTGCTGAAACTAAGTACGCAGAAACTGAAAAAGAATGCCTAGCAGGTGCATGGGCATGCCAAAAATTCAACAGATACCTTTATAGCTTGGGCAGCATTAAGGCATTCTGATTGAGGCAGTATAGCGCAGTGGTCTAAGGCTCTGAGCTGCAAATTTGGTGACATCCAGCAGGCCAGACCTGGGTTTGAATCCCACAGCTTCCACTTGCATACTGTGTGACCCTGAGCAAGTCACTTAACCTCCTTGTGCTCCCAGGTCGCTCCTGTAAAAAAGCTTTTAGCTTAGTGTGCTATACCTGGTTAAACAACTAAATAAAAAAAATAAAAAATAAAAAAAAACACTAACTGACCACAACCTCTAGTTCCTTTAATCAACAACAGAGTTTGGATAAAGCCCCAACTGAGTTCCAAAGATTGTTGTTCAGTTTAATGAGATTCGTGGCTATAGCTGAATATGCCCTGAAAAAAACTCTTATAGTGGCAGATATACCATTAGAGTATTCCATAACCTCTATACTTGAAGAGGATATTGAAGCTCATTAAAATGCAACTGAAACTGACTGGCCTACTTCAACCCAGAACATTGAGCACATACATGTGGCCAATAAGTGGACAGCCTAATACAGATTCGAGTTTCAAGTTTATTTATTTTTTGACTTTCAAGGGAAATACAATGTTTAAAAGGCAAATTCAATTAAATAACATACAATGTATACAAATATATTCATATTTCACCTAAATATATACCGTATACTAAAACACTTAATGACAATAATGACATTGGTTTCATAAAAGATATAAACCAGACTTACAAACTTTTCCAAGAATCAGCTGCTAATCAGGTGATTGACTACAATTTCTTGCTAAAACCTATGATTTCTGATTCAATTTAGTTCTTGTAATAATGGACCAAGTATATACTGTATAGTCCATAATATGCTCAGTTTCATGTAAAAAGACTGATTACACTGTTTTTAACCAGTTCCATCTATGAAACTTTTACAATTACATACATTGGGCCCAGTTTTAAAAGGTGTTGCAGCACTGCAGGGGACTTGTGGCAAGGGTGTTTGATGAAAGTGGTAACTTGCGTCAAACTTTACAGCAAGGGTGATTTTGAAAGGTGCTTGCTGCAGCTGCCTTTCCACAAGTTCAGAATGCAGGACTCAAGTAGGGAATGCAGCCATAGTCAGGAAAGGGTTCCACAGTATTCAGTGGCTGCCTTACAGTAGGTTTCAGTGTCAGGTTGCTGTACTGCAGAGCCGTCAGTGTCTACCTCTGACCACTGCATCCATACCATTTCAGTAGGATGTTCCAGAAGGATCCCCCAATCTGGTGGAGTGCTGCAGGGACACACCTCAGGATGATGCACCTCATGGTGATGTTGGAATCCTGCTCTGGCAACATTTTATGGCCATTCTCCTACTAACAGGGCCCTCCTGGAGGTTGATGCAAAACGGACTTAGACCAGCTTCTCCATGGTCCACTGTTGCATCCCTGGGTGACCCCCTGTCACGGCACTTGCACCAAACCTGTGGTGTAAGGTGCCATAAACCAGTGAAACTATCAGAAATGTGTCAGCCCTTTGAAAATTGGACTGCAGGGCATCCAAGGGGCTTCGGCACAACTACGTCCCACTTAGTGGTGGCTGTAGGGCTTACTGCAAGCCTTGTGGCCACTTTCTAAAATCAGGACCATTATCTTCATATACATAGTTACAAAAGAGAGAATCAAAGGTGATTGCATTAGTTAATTCTGCTAATGCATGAATTTAAACAGGACACCAGTGGGTTTAGGTCTGGTTGCCTACATTTACAGTAGGTGTATTGCCAACTGTAATCACTATTCCTAATTAGAAAAAGGGTCCATGGCAGATTGCCTGACTGCTTTTCAAAAGATTTGGGAACCCTTGTAAACCTTATTATTGTGAAATGTTTGACACAAGGGTTACCCTACTCTATTGTTTTCATTCTTTTCTTTCTTTTGGTTGAAGTAATAGGCCCTTTTTCTTTCCCATATAGCCTTCTTTTATTTCTATTTTGTTCTCATCTACTATTCCTCCTGGAATTTTTCTTTTCATTCAAGCTCTGGAGCTTGGGTGGGGGGAGGTTGCCTGGGGTGGGAGATTTTGTTGTTTGTTAGTTTCATGTATGTTAGTTCATTCATGTGCAGTTCATGTTATTTTGATCTTTTTGCCCATTCTGTATTTTCTGTATGTATTTTATTAAAACTTTTAATAAAGTTTCCTAAATTTCAAAAAAGGGGGTCCAAAATGAAACATAGAAAGCTTTCCCTTGTGTAGTTTCTTAACATGAAGCAAAAATGCAACTTTTCCCAGAACACAGCAATTCAACTATTCTCTATTGAATGAGAGCAAAAACTGTGAAATTGTATGTGTCATTTGCACATTATTTGAAAAGAGGATAGTATTCAGCAGAGATGAGGTAGGAGCAAAAACATTCCCCAGTATGTCCCTCTCTTTGTCGTTTGAAAAGTTCACAGAAAAACAATATATGTTCAATGTCATCAGTATCTCTGTCCCACATTTACAAAATGGAGGTGGAGTATCCACTCTGTGTAGTGTATAGTAAAGAAAATTACTTTCAATTTATAGATCCCATAGGTCTTTTATGAGCAAGCTTAAGTAATTTGCGCTTTGTTGCTCGACTTTTCTCAAAGGTTAGAGTGATTTATTTATTTATTTTAACTATATGTTTATTGAATTTATCAAGGCACATACAGGACTAGAAAGCAGATACATAGATCATGTAAAATGTATACATTAGCGTTGAGGGTACCACTCCTCTTAATACTAACAAAGGTACCATCATATATCTAAAGATACATCCTACAGGAGTATATCTGTAAGAGTAAGTTTTATCTAGTATTGAACATGCACAAAATATAAGCTGTGAAATTGAAGCCATGAGCCGCATGGCTTAGAGCCATTTATTTATTTTTTAACCTGTACAGTGTATACTGAGTTTAGTCTTAAAATTTGTCATATTTCTACTACCATCTATGTCTATTGGAAGGTTATTCTAAACTGACACTACCCTTTCAGAAAACCACAATTGCCTTCTTTTGGTTTGAGTCAGATCACCCTTGAGTTGGAGTAGATGTGACCTATTATCATATTGTATGTGCTTTATTTCTAACCCCATAAAAGCCCATAAGTCACAAATTATTAAAAGCCCCATAAACTAAACATAAATCACTTCTCAACCTGTGGTATTCTAGTATATACAGCCCTAGTTTATCCAACCTTTCCTTGTAATTTAGATTTTGCATGCCTGCTAACATTTTAGTTGTTCTATGCTGAACTCCCTCCAGGGTTCTTATTCCAGTCTTGGATGGCACCCAAAACTGGCTGCAATAGTCCAAGTGTGGCCTCATCAATGAAGTGTAGAGTGGCAACATCACTCTTTTATCTCTGCTGTTTATATGCATTTGAATATAGCCTAGTATACCATAATATGGCATCACTACGAAAACCCAAAATGCAAAATCCCAACACCCACCAGTCCGAGACCGACATCCTGACTCAACACTTACCTAACACATTAACTTCGATGACAGAAAGCCCAACAGTGGACTTTGCCATGACTCAGAGTTACTGCTAATAATTTGAGGGGTGCAGGGGACAAAGCCCCCTGTGACGGGGGTTTGTGGGGGGGTGTAGCACCCCAACAGACCACAAACCCAGCATAAGTCCACTGTCAGGCTTTCTATTGTCAGGATGGTAATGTGTTGGGTAAGTGCCACATTGGGATATTAGTCTTAGGCTGATTTGTGTCTGGATTTTGCATTTTGGGTTTTCATAGTATATCCTATAATATTTTTTGGTTGTCAAGAGTACAGTGGGTTTTGAAGCTCAAGTCATTAGTTACAGTTATTCCCAAATCCTTTTCTTCAGTTGCTTCTTTTAATACCTCTCCTTTGAGTACATATTTTTTTTATTGTTCTTACATAGATGCATTAATGAACATTTGCCTACATTAAAATCAAGCTTAAATTCTTGGGCCCAGTGTTGAAATGTAGATATTTCCCTCTTAAATTTATCAATTTCAGAGATGTGACTAATCACCAATCCTATTTGGGTATCATTGGCAGACTTTGACAGCCAGAGTCCCTAACTACTATTCATACAGGACACATAAATGCTAAATAAGCATAATAATAATAATAATAATAATAAAATAATAAATTTTATTTACAGGGCACCTTATCCAAACCAAAGCGCCTAACAATATAAAATCAAACAGACATCAATTCAATTAAAATCAAATAACAATACATCAAAAGAAAAATCAATCAATTATCTGAAAATGCTTGGTGCCACAAAAAAGTTTTCAAGCCATGCTTAAATCCCTCCACAGTAGTGCACTCCCGTAGCCGACGGGTTAGAGTATTTCAAAGGGTGGGGGCTACACACACAAATGCTCTTGCACCAGATGATTTCAAATACACCCTTGGAATCTCTTGCAACCCCTCGTCAGCTGAGAGGAGTGATCCACCAGGGCAGTAAGGGACAAGGAGCTCTTTCAGATAGTCCAGGCCCAGTCCATGTAGGGCTTTAAAAGTCAGTAAACTGAATATAAAGGTGATTCGCCACTGTACTGGCAGCCAGTGCAGTTCACGCAGCACCGGTGTAATATGACAGGATTGGGCAGATCCCATCAAAAGTTGGGCCACCGCATTCTGCACCAGCTGCGGGCGGTGGATTTCTACCCCAGGTAGCCCTAGATAGAGGGAGTTGCAATAATCCAAGCGCAAGGACACAAAGGCATGAACCAGAGTGGGAAGGTCATTAGATGGAACCAGATGCCTAATCCTGGTGATATTCCTAAAATGAAAAAAGGAAGATTTGATGACAGCCGACACCTGCAAATGCAGGGTCAGCCCATCATTAAAAATTACCCCCAGGTTATGCACCCATTCAGTGGTCAGGAGAGAAATGCCACCAAGAAAAATTCCTGAGGGTGAACCAACCCTTGATCCCCCTATCCAATGACCTGTGTCTACAACCAGCACCTCAGTTTTTTCTGAGTTCAACTTCAGCCAACTGGAATCCATCCACTCCTGGATTTCTTTTAGACAGTTGTTAAAGACTGAGAGAGGTCCATCCTGGTCAGGTGCAAAAGAAAGGTAGGGCTGGGTATCATCTGCATAGCAGTGAAACCTTAGCCCGTACCTTCTTACAATGTCTCCGAGGTGTAGCATGTACACCGCGAACAACATGGGTGACAACACTGAACCCAAAGGCAGCCCACATAACAGAGAGATAGGGCCTGAGGAGTAAACCCCAGACACCACTCTCTGTGTTCTGCCCACAAGGAACAATGTAAACCGCCCAAGGACTGTTCCCGACATAAGCATGACCCCAACACTAATCCCTATAGCACCCCACTAGTCACTGCTGTCAATTTAGAGTTATCCCTTGCAATGTTACTTGTTCTCTGTCAGTGAACCAGGAATTTATCCAGTTAACAAGTTTTGGGTTTAATCCCATATTTCTCAGTTTGCTAATTAGTTTGGGATGTGGCACCATGTTGAAGGCCTTACTGCAATCGAGGAAGACAACATCCACTGGTTGTCCCTGATTCAGATCCCTGCTGACCCTATCAAAGAAGCATATTAAGTTGGTCTGACATTATCTGCCCTTTCAAAAACCATGTTGTGTGGTATCAGCCAGATTATTTTTGATAATGAAATTGTCTATTTTTTGTTTCATTATTTTTTCCTAATATTTAACACAGGACCAAGGTCAGGCTAACAGGTCTATATTTTCCACAATCTAACTTGCCAAATGTTTAGGGCTGTGGGCGGAACCTACAGCCCTTCAGTCATCGATCAGATTGTAGCTCTTAAATGGTTGATCATGGAACTCCCTTTTTGGACATTTGAATGTATTCCTCCACAGCTGCAAAATAGTGCACTCCCCCCCCCTCTGATTATTGCTATTTACTGCTCTATTTTAAAGGCATCTGAAGGAAGGGAGATGCTACTGTATTGTACCTTAGAACTTCTCAGGATATTAACAAAAAACACTTTTTAAACTGTTGTTTCTATCATCTGTCCAGCTCAATCTAACAGATTTGTTCTATTTCTTTCAGCAACCTAGGGGTTAACTCATTTTGTCTGGCTTTCATGAAACTGAAAGTCAGATTCAGTGTCAGATTATAGACAATGCAATTGCAGTCTGTTAGCTGTCATTCCTAGGGCAGGACAGGTAGCACGCAAGCGCGCGCACACACAACATGCAGCAGCAGCATTTACTCTAATAAAATTACAAAGGACTGATTTAGCAGCATGGCAGTTTTTGATGATTGTGATTACAGAGCACTACATGGCAACAATAAGAAAATAACTTTGGTCATTTGGTAGCTCTTCACAGCCCCCACACACACACCAGCAGCATTTACTCTAAATAAATTCAAAAGGACTGATTTAGCAGCATGGCTTTGATGATTGTGACTAAACAGCACTATATGACACCAACAAGAAAATAGCTTTGGTCATTTTGTAGCTCTTCATAGCCCTATTGGCTCTGGCTAGAGTTTGTTATATAGTGGGATGACTGTTGCTTTTCTCTAGCATACTAGCACATTTCTATTGTCCAGTGAAGACTAGAATATTTTAGTTCTTGGTCCAGCTAATTCATTTGCCAGTTCCTTAATTATTCTAGGATGTAGTCCATCTGGGCCTGGTGCCTTATTTGGATTTTTCTGTCTTAATCTAGTTTTAATATTCTCTTCATCAATCATGATTCTTGGACTATTTTAGACATCCTATCTTGGCATGGAATTTTTATCTTTGGGTCTAAACACAGTGCAGAAATAATTATTTAACATTTCTACCATATGTTGTTCATCTGTAACCACATTACCTAATTCATCCACTAAAGGATTTACTTGTGAAGCACTATTCTTTTTATAATAAATGTGATTGTAAAAGGATTTATAATTGTCCTTAACTGTGCATGCTAACTGAAGTTCATGTTCCCTTTTTGCTTTCCTTACATATTTCATACATTCATCAGTCCTCTCCTTGAAGGTATCCCAGGCTTCATTTGAATTATGTTTTTTAGCCTTCCTGTATGCCTTTTTCCTTCCTCTCATCTTCTTTTTAACCATTTTATCCACCCATCTCAGTATCTTGCCACTCTTATTATATTTCAACTTTTTTGGTGCATATTTAACTATAAGTTTGCGTAGCTTAAGCATCATTATTTCCCACATTTCATTTTGACCTTTATTCATTGACAGGTTCATAATGCTTCACTCATACCATTGAAATCTGATTGGTTAATCTTGATTGGTTAATTTTGGTGTTACCACTCATCTTGCATTTCATGTCAAAGACATTAAACATTACCACATTATGATCACTGCCACCTAGTGGTTCCAGTGTCCTGCAGTTAGTAATCTGATCATCTAAATCACTTAGTAAAAGATCTAGTATATGCTCCCCTCTTGTCCCTGGTTTAACATAATGTTCTAAATTTAGTTTGTTAATAATATATTAAAAAATGTCTTTCCACAGGTTTCCTGTATTCCTCGGAGACCCAGTTGATACCAGGCATATTAAAATCCCTTGGGGAGTCACGTGATGCAAGTGCCTGTATAACACCCTGTCTACTCGGTTCTCACCTCCCATCTCCATTTTTCATCAAAATACATGCCTAAAAGGTGGTGCAGCTGTCACAGGTGAGTTAGGGTATCTGCCTTAAGGGCTGGAGAGTGAAGAGAACCCATTTTTGGATCCGATGGAAAAAGAAACGCGCAAAAACCAGGGGGAAACACACCCCGCCTGTCTCTCCTGTGAAGGCCCCGAAGAAAGCCAGGGCCTCTCCAGGGGCTGGGAATCTGGATACTGAAATGGACTCCATGGAGAATGAGCCATTAACGCTGACGAGATTCCTTGCGGAGTTTAATCCTTTTCGCACAGAACTGCATGTGGTTATAGAAGAATTGAAATCGGTAACCCAGGCATCGGAAGACCTGGCCAGACGCACAAGAGATAATAAAGCCAGGATTGCGTCTGTTGAGGCCCAGTCAGCTAAACAGGAGCCGGAGGTAGTGGCCATCCATCAGAAGCTCTCCAGAATGGAATTAAAAATTGAGGACTTAGAGGGGAGGAGTAGACGCAATAATAATATTATTATTACAGGTCTACAAGAGAAAGAGGAGGGGGCTGACCCTATTGAGTTTGTCCAGAGGTTTTTGTTAAAAGTTGATGGCCCATCACCATACGGCTCGAGTTACATGATAGAATGAGCACATCGGGCTCTGAGATCTATGCCTCCACCGGGCGCACCCCCACGCACCTTGATCCTCCACTTCTTGAATTATCTAGAGAAACAACATGTCCTTCTTAAGATCAAGGAGCTAAAAGAAATCTCTTGGGAAAATGCAGTTTTGAGGATTACCCAGGACTTGCCCCTAACGGTGAGACAAAAGCGTGTAGAATACCACTCTATAGTGGTAAAATTGATTGCCTCCTCTACCTGATTCTGCATGGGGTACCCAGCCAGATTGCAAGTTTTGCTGTCTGGTGCGTGGGTGACATATGAAGATCCACAGGCTGCGAAGGATGGCTTAAGGGCTGCTCTCTCAGCCCTGTTTAAATGAGAGGGCAGTGCCTTACTTGGAAGCTGAAGTCTGATTTATGGGGGTCGAGGGACATTACGCTCCTGAGAAGTTGGAATTTCTTGGCTAAATGCTGAAGATGTGATTTTGCTGCTGCTCTGGGTGCCCTGGTATGGGGACTGGGGTTTTGATTGATCTCTGCTATGATGGGACTGCTCCCCAGTGTCCTGCTTGAGAAGGTATTGGGGGAAGATGCTTTGGGGTGCATAGAGGAATGGCTTTGATATCACCTGGAATGTTGTATAAATGGAATGGACTGTGTGTAACTGCCACACTGGTGTGCCCTCGTTCACACCCTTCTCAGGACTTGTGTTTATTCAATTTCAAAGACTATTACTACTTTTGGCCACTAGAGAGCTCCAGCTTATTGTTTATAGACTGAATTTGCCTAACTTTTTTCTGTTATTGTTGGATGGGCTGCTGCGAGCCGATCCCTTGAAATGCAATTTTATTTTCCTGACACTTGTATCAGGGAGGGCAGATATCTTTCATGTAAGAAGGGTGGTGGCATCAGGCAGGATCTGGGAAGGGTATCTTTCTCTCCAGTTCCCTCTTCAATTCTCAGGTGGTGGAGAGCAGTACTCTTTACTGCGAGGGTGGTTTCTCAAGTTATGTTCAGTGGGGTTTTATAGGTCTGGGTACTTATGGGATGAGTCAGTTATGAAGTTCATGGGGGGCCTGATTTGACTGCTGATTTGATAGCAGTTTCATAGTTATGCTGTCCGATCCGCAAGCAGGCTCCATGACATGAGTGAAGGGGTGTCTCAGCTGTGCCTTACTCTCTGGGCTCTTTTCTGTCCTTCTTTGGCATGAGGGTACTGTTAGGACACGGCTCAGTGTGAAGGGGGATTCAACTAAGCTCGATTTTCCTTTTCTTTTTTTTTTTTTAGGATTCATTGCCCTCGCCAAGATTCTCCCTGCAGGATAGCTGGGGGGAAGGTTTCACCTTATTTTTATTATCATTTCTGGGTGTTTCTGTTCTTGTATAGGTAACCGGGTTGGAGCTGATTAACAACGGGGTCCAGTTTGTATAGAGACGGGGGTTGGGCTGAGTTCAGGTGGGTAAGTGCATTTGTTATCATGGACCGGAACACTTATCAGTTGGGAGGGTGAACACTAGTGTTAGTGTGTTTGGGGGGGTTGGGGTTTTTCTCATTTTGGGGTTATATAAGGGGTCAGTATGGGGGAAAGGTTTGTTTTGGGGAGAATGAGAGTGTCGGGGGGTTGGGTCAAGCAGGCAGAAGAATATGGGATTCCGTCTGGCATGGGATTTTCTTATGGTGGGTGAAAATCAGGTTTTGATGGTTTTCGGTAAGGTATTACATGGAGATAATTATTCAGATTCTAAATGGGCACTTTATGTGACTTCATAACGTGGAATGTTAACAGAGCCAGAAATAATACAAAAAGATACAAGCTGTTGAAACACCTACAAATGCAAAAAGGGAAGATTATTTGTTTACAGGAAACGCACTTGCTCGAATCAGAATCCGCTTTGTTTAGGCAGCAGAGTATTGGGCAAGTGTATCTGTCTGGGGATAGCAAGGTTAGTAAGGGTGTAGTAGCTATACTGATCACTAGGCAAACTCCATTTGTCTGTGAGGAAGTCATCAAAGATTCCTTGGGATGGTTTTTTGTTTATTTTGGGTATGCTATATAGATCAAGGGTGATAATCGGTAGCATTTACGGCCCAAATATGGACACGCCAAGTTTTTTCGTGGAACTTTTAAAAGTCTTGTCCCCATTTGCCCACATTCCGATGTTTATAGGGGGAGACTGGAATTTACCATTTGATTCAGAGCTGGACAAAGAAGGTAGAAGAAGAAGTGGGCTAATGCCCGCTCAAAGGGTCAAAGAACCCTAAGGGAACTGGTGGATAGTGTTGGACTATGAAATCCATGGAGGGTTCTTTATCCCTCACATAAAGAATATACTTTCATGTCAGCTGTGCACGGTTCCAGATCTAGGAGTGATTATTTTTTTGATCAGTCAATCCATTCTCCAGGGTCTCTCACAGTGTACAATATTACCTGGGATAATTTCAGATCATGCGTTGGTCCACTGCTCTATTAATCTATCCCCTAATCTTCCCAGACAAACAGTTTGGAAACTGAACAATCAGTTATTACACTCCCAGGTAATCAAAAATAGTATCATTCACACCATAGAGCAGTATGTGGAGACAAACTTACTCAACAGATAAAGGAGATATGGAATGGAGTGTGCTTAAATGTGTTCTAAGGGGTGAATTTATCAGACTGGCGGCAGAAAGGAAGAAAAAAAAGGAGCACGGAGCCATGGATTTGCTCAGGCAAATTAGGGAAATAGAGTGTACCCTTTCCGGGTCCACCCCCTCTGTTATCAGGGAAAGATTAATAGGATTAAGAAACCAATACAGTGATCTTTTGAGGGAGAAGGCTGAGTATGCTCTGTTAAAGACAAAGGCCTGGTATTTGGACCAGGGTGAAAAGGCGGGACACCTTCAGGCAATGAGATTAAAGGGGGAAGAGTCTGCTAGGATTATAAGTAGTATAACTTCCGTGTCGGATGGGAAGATCAAAACTCACCCAAAGGAGATTGTCCAGGAGTTTGAGAATTACTACAGGGAGCTGTATAGCTCAATGAGTTCTAGACCTTCGAAGGTGGAGGTGGAGGTGGAAAGATATCTCACCTCTTGCCCATTCCCTTTGTTGCCGTCCGAGTTGGGGGGGAGTTGTCCCAGCCCATTGCAGAAGAGGAGATTATCAGAACAATAAATTCTCTTACCCCAGATAAAGTCCCAGGGCCTGAGGGGTTCTCCCCTAATTTTTATAAATGCTTTGCCACTCAGTTAGTCCCTGGGTTAAGAAGACTATTTCACTGTATTTTGAACTCTGAGAAGGTGGACAAACACTTATTTGCAGCCCTTATTATTGTTGTTCCTAAAGAGGGCAGGGCACCCGACAAAGTGTCCAGTTACAGGCCTATCTCTTTAATAAATTATGATGTTAAGATTCTAGCAAAAATCTTGGTGAGCCGTTTAGCTAAGGTAATGCCCCTACTCATTCATAGTGACCAGGTAGGTTTCATGGTGGGAAGATTGGCCTCTGACCACCTGTGTGAACTGGCCAATGTCTTCTCTGTGACCAGGGATCATCGTTTGCCTTCTATGTTGGTCTCGGTGGATCCAGCGAAGGCGTTTGACAAGGTGGATTGGCAGTTCTTATAGTTGACCATGGTGAAATTCGGTTTCCCCCTCCCCTTTATTAAGAGCGTCTTCTTCCTGTATAGTTAGCCGAGTGTACAGATTTACTGTAATGGAGTTTTTTCCTCAATATTTCCCCTATGCTTGGGAACTGGACAGGGATGCCCCTTATCACCCCTTCTTTTCAACCTCTACCTCGAGCATCTTCTGGCAAAAATAAGACAAGATCAGAAGGTTCAAGGTGTCATAGTGGGTTCCCATGAGTTCAAACTTTCTGCTTATGCAGATGACATTCTTCTCCATCTTACTTGCCCTGCCACTACCATATCTGTGGTCATGGGACTTATAGAGGAGTACAGTAGATTTTCCAATTACAAAATAAACAGAGAGAAAACCCTGGTGTTCCAGTTGAACTCTAAAGTATTTAAGTCGGATATCATTGTGTTAGGTTTACAATGGAGTCCCCACAAGCTTAAATATTTAGGGGTAATTCTTGCCCAGAATGACTCTGAGATGGTGCAGTTGAACTTGGATTCGATTAAGAATGTCATTCAACAGGACCTCATAAGGTGGGCCAAACTCCCGATATCTTTATGGGGAAGGGTGAGCTTAACGAAAATGAATGTCTTACCCAGGATACTGTATCCTTTATCTATGTTGAACTCCTGGCTGCCAGTAAAGTGGTTTAAAACTGTACATACTATAATTTCAGCCTTCATCTGGCAAGGGGAAAACCCCGCGTAGAGCCTATTGTCGAATGGCTGTTCCCAGAGAGAAGGCCGGTTTACGTTTACCACATATGGGATTATATTACTGGGCATGTAATGCTAGTAAGTACCTAAAATGGCTGGTAACTCCCACAGAATTGTCCTCACTTCCATATATTCCTTCATGGGTCAGACTAGAAGTGGATTTGATAAAGAAATCTGGCATTGATCCGATCACCCTGCTTTATACGTCACCGAAGTCCCTTCCCACTGCTCTATTTCCCACCCCAATAAGAACTTCTTTAAGAATTCATGCACAGTTATGCTCATTCTTAAAATATATCCCCACCAAAGATAGGCACCAACCCCTGTGCTAGAATCCAAATTTTAAAATTGGGGGGAAACTAATTCAGGAATCCTGGCTTCCTGAGATAAAGAGCTTAAGGGTAACAGATTTCCTTCAGGAAAGGAAATGCCTCTCAGTCCCTGATTTAATTAATAAATACCACATGGCCTCTGGTTAAATATTCAAAGTTTTCCAGCTCAGACACTTAATGGTCTAATCTCTCTGGAAGCTGGACGGGTCTCAATCATGTGATGGTTTATTTGAAAATCTTGCTCGGACTGTATGGGAACCACGGTGGTTTCCAGATTCTACAATAGCCTTTTCAGTCAAGCATACCAGCATCTTGATGGTGTTCCCTGTTACTGGAACACTGTGTTTGGGGTGGAGAGGGACTGGGACACAATATGGTGGAACACTTATAGGTATATAACCCAAGACAGACTGAGAATTATGCAATTTCAATTCTTAAACAACTATGTTTTGGACCCTGCTAAGTTACACAAGATTGGCCGTAGTCCTGATTCAAGCTGTAACACTTGTCACCAACAGATAGGGACATTATTTCACATTTTTTTGGAACTGTCCCAGGGTGAAGTCCCTGTGGGACACAATTAAGGAAAGAGCAGACCCTCTGCTGGGACTCGAACCTTTTTTTCAGTCCTGAGACATGTCTACTGGGAGACTATTCCAGGATCAGGGTAACGGTCAGGAGGTATTACATGGCTATCATATCAGCGTCACTTAAAAAGGTGGTGCTAAAACATTGGGTGGATGGTACCTCAATCTCATACACAGAGTGATTGCAAGAATTATTTTTTTTAACTTGAATATGGAGAAATTTAGTGCAATTAGAAGACACAATTTGCCGAGGTACCGTAAGGTATGGAACAAACTACATGAGCTGTATCTACTTCAGACTGGTGCTTATTTATCTTGAGTGCAAGATTAACCTGATCAGTGTTTCAACAATACTTGTTCTGTCACATTGTTCTGCCTGCTTGGGGGCGGGGATGGATGGGGACGGAGGGGCAAGAAACATTCGGTCATAGTAGTGCACCATGTTGTCTATGATCTCAGTTTGTACTGTATGCTGGATTGTTGTAAGTAACTGTTTCTTGCTCTGTAATAGGGGAAAATTGAATAAACTTGAATTAAAAAAAATCCCCTAAGAGTAAAATTCTATCATCTGCATTTGTGCTGTTCGGGTATTCCAGCAACCTGTGATGTAGTTCCATGTTTTGTGAGAGTGGTCTATACAGTAATCCCAATATGGCTTTTTTTCTGGCATTAGGGATAAGTTTCAAGCAATGTTGCTCCAGGTCACTGTAATTTTCTTGCAGAATTAAGTCTGCTAGTATGTTGCTTGACACCCCCACTTTTTATTTCTTTCCTTTCTTTACTGAACAGTGTATTGCCCTGAATATTTCTCCCCATGTATCATCCTCCTGCCACCAAGTTTCAGTGATCACACATACTGTACATGAACACCTTCTCTGATTAAAATGTATTCTAAATCATCCCTATTTTTATGAGGCTTCTTTCATTTATTAATAGGACTTTCCAATGCCATATTACTTTTTTCCTTTTTGCCCTTATACGTTTAATACATGCATTTTTAGTGGTTTGTTCTCCACTTCTTCCCCCCATATTCAGTTTAAACATGTCTCAGTGCTTCTGTTGATTCTGTCTCCAAGGACCCTTGAGCCAGCCCTGTTCAGAAGTAAGCCATCCTGGCCACATGATTTCATGTCCATGTTAAACCTGTAACAATTTATTTGGAAATTAAACCCCTCTCGTTTGCATCAACACCTCAGCCAGCAATTAAGTTGCTTAATGTCTTGTATTTTTCTTCTACAAGCCCTTGGTACAGAAACTATTTTGGATACAATTACTTTGCATCCCCTGTTGCTTAATACTTTCCCAACATCTTCAAAATCCCTCTGGCTATTAGCTTCCTTCCTCCTGCCTATATTGTTAGTTCCCACATGCTATGCAGTTACAAGATTAATAGTGCCTTTCAAGAATTCATCAATGTTGTTTTTAATATCCACAATTTTTGACCCAAAAAGGCAACTGACAACAGTAATCTCTTTTGTACCCTTACAAATAACTTTATCCATGCTTTTAATAATAGATTCTCCCAGTGCCACAATTTTCCCTTGGGAGGATATATTTGTTCCAGTTTCTTTGGTATTTGGAAGTGCTTGAAATGGTATTTTCTAATGGTTCATTGCATTATTTCTAATGTAAAAATAGTATATCTATTCCTGCTTTTTATCTGCCAATAATATCAAATACAGTTCTCTCTCACAATATAATTATTATTATAAAGCTAATGAATCGTAGTAGCAGTGATTTTCTGTAAGTCTTAGACTAAGACAAACTCCTGCAGCTTTATTTCATTTAATCAATCAAGGCCAATCTTTCAATTCTATAATATCTGCTAATGTATTGCCTAGGTTTGATGGAAACAGTTTTTGTTTAATAATAAACTTTATGTATGGAAAAATGAAACCCCTATAAGACAGTCTAACTGTTCCTCAAAACAGATTCTGGGTAGTTTCTTACCTGGTAGAATTTATAAATTAATTATAAATATCATTTTCTGCAATAAGCAATGGTTTTATTTTATGTTGACCAAGCTCAGCCTGAAGTATATGCCCTGGTACAAAAATTGGAACCTTCAATATATTCCTATTAAGATTGTTTATAAATGTCTACACATAATTATCTTTAGTTAATCCACAAATGTCACCTGTGTATAATACTGCTATTATTTTTGCATTAATAACTGTCAAGGAACTTTTATCAGACTGACCAAAATAATTTTGTATAAGCTTGATAATTCCATTGATTGATTTTGTAAGTTTAACTTTAAAATAATCAATCTGCCTATTCCAAGAGAGGTTACTTGCATATCAGATAATCACAAGTATTTACTGACTGAAGTTTGATTTCTTCATGATACATTTTTATATTTACTTGTATTAGTGCTACAAAATACTAATTCCTTTGTTTTTAATTGGTTAATGATCAAAAATGTTTAATTGCATAACAAAGAGAACTAGTCTGTCTTTTGCTGGAATCCTAATTGGGATGTGTCCATAAGTACCATGTCGTCTGCATAAGTCAGAAGGGTGGGTACCTTATTATCAAGTTTTGGAGAATGGAGCAGAATTCCATAGAACTGTTTAATAATTTAATTAATGTATTGGTTAAACAATATTGGTGCCATTATGCTCCCTTGTTGGACACCTAATTTTGTTTTAATTTGCCTTGTGAGTTTTCTAGTAATGTTATACTGTAATCTGGATCGAGTACACCCATGGAGCTTAAATATGATGACTTGTAAGTATATATCAACTCCTGCCTTACACAATACCTCCCAGAATGACCTAAGGCTTACACTATCGAATGCTATTCTAAGATCAATAAAACAGCAAAACAATTTACCCTTTTATTTTTACATATTTGGGAATTAAATGTGACAAAACTATATAGTGTTGAAATGTGGAACATGAGCATCCAAAGCCATTTTGTAACTCTTCTGATATCCACTAAATGTTGTAATCTTGATAATAAAATTTGTGACAGTAATTTATGAGATGTGTCTATCAAACTTACTGGTCTAGACTTTGCTGGTTCTTTTAACTATCCTTCTTAATGAACTGAGAAAATTATATTCCCAGCCCAGGATGATGGAATCATATAGCTCTAAATGTGATATAATTTTGGTAACCGCCACTCATAATGATATTTAAAAGTATTGGCTAACAGCCTGTCAGGTCCAGGTGCTTTATTTAGTTTGGTTTGGGTCAAGACTTCTATTATTTCCAGTTTTGAAATATTTGTCGGATTTGGTTTATACGTCAAATTTGTTGCATTGGTTGGATTATGTCTTTTGTTAGTTCTTCCTCATGACTGTAATACACTTGTTCAAAGTATTTTTCCTATTGAATGGGTTGAATATAGAAATTTACTGATTGTGACTATGCAGATGTACCTCTTGTGACCATATTCCAAATCCCCTTCACATTATTTTCTTCTACTGCCTTTCTTAGTTGTTCTACTGCCTTTCTTAGTTTTAGACATAACATATTTTGAAAGCTCCATTGTTCTTCCTTTATTGGATTTGATTGTAAGTTTTTCTTTGCTGATTTAACTTGTTGCAGTTTTCCTTCTGTCTTATTATTTTTAGTTAATTTTGTTAATTTGTTTAATTTCTTTTCTTATTGTCTACATATTGCATTAAACCAAGTTTGTTGTTTACATTGTTTTATAGTACTTTCATACATTAATGGTGATATTTATTTGTATCCGTTCTTCAAATAATTTGATTAATGAATCATTTGTTGCTTGGTTACTTCTGATTGGACCATCATTTTTTAAAGCATATTTACCCTTGAGAGCTGTAATAGTTCTCTCAAATTTTTAATATATAAGTCTGTCTATCTTATCCTTTTCAGATTCACCCCTTCCATTTATGGAATGATGTTTATTACAATCGGGGAATCCAAAGTCAAATATACAAATGAGACTTTAAATGGAAAATGTGGTGATTCACTTCTGGTCTCAACTTCTAAATCTAAGATTTTTGCTAATGCATTGATATTGTTTAGTATATAATCGATTTATGAGGCTCCATTTGATGCATGGAAAGTAAAGGCTCCTTTAGGGTTGTGTTTCGTTCTTCCTTTACTACAAATTAGATATATAGCTTCCCTTATGTTAATTAAGTTTCTCTGCCTCATTTGTTTTTACATTTCCTGATATCCCCAATTTTTTTTTTGTAATTATGCTTTATACTCCCCTACTGCCTACCAGCTCCAACTCCTTTGGGACATCCAAGAGGTCACCCTCCTACTGTCTGCCCTGCTGAACCAACCTCCTGGAGCTTCAGTTTCCCCTCGAGTGGGGACAAGGTGGGGCTCTGGACCCCATAATCCTACATTTCATCAGGCCCCAGAGGTGGTCGGTGAGCAGGGGCAAATCAGAGGCATGCCCCGGGAAGTCCATCATCCTGGAGCCAGCAGATGTATTTCCAATTTTCTCCCTGATGCAGTGAAATCCCCTGATGTCATGACACTGAGCACCGATGTCCACTGCGCTACTTTGGCCACCCATCCCCTCCAAGTGGGGCTTGTGGTTCCCCTGGGCTTCTGCTCAGGGTCATGCACAAGGAGCGTGGGCATAGGCTGTCCCCCTGTCCCTCCCTGGAGATGGCAAGTTGTCATGGGATGCTCAAGCTGTGCTCCCCCTGGCTGACCCAACCAGTGACCCGAGTCAACTCCCAAACCCTGGTCACTGGCGTGGTGCAAGGTGTGGCGTCCAGCGCCTCAACCCTCAGCGCCACCGGGCCAGCCCGATATCCCAAGTTTATTGTTAATTAAACTTATTCTATTATCTTTAGTCAATACCTGTGTTGCTGAATAAATAATAGCATTATAGTTTTCATAGTATCTTACACTGAGGTCACTCACTATTATTATACTGAATTCCTGATATGCACGATGTATATTATTTAATATCTTGGTATAGTTTTCCCATTGTATGTGAAAATCACTTCTTGAATCTCTTGGAGGAATATAAGAATGAAACTAATATTAACATAGTTCTCTTCAATTTAAGGACTAGGGGCCTGATTCCAAGACAGTGATGAGAGCAAGGTGTAAAGTACGCCAGTGAGTAAAGTTATGCCAAAATCCTTATGACCTACGAGCTGTGCCATATTCCAAGAGACTCACCAGATATGACAGAAAATGCAGAATTACGCATGTCATAAGTTACGCCCTCAAGACATGGTGTAACTCGCGATACTGTCAGCAGTACATACCTCTCGACTGTCCCACAGCACATGGCACTGTTCCCTACTGTACGTCCCATCACTTCTCTGTTCCATGGTGTGATGCCCTGTCCCACAGTCTGTGTTTGACTATTGTGTTACATGCTATGGTACATGTTTCACCAGGTATGTATTTCACTTACTATTGGCCTGTCTGGCCATGCTGCTACCTATTTCACTGTGTCCTGGGCTTCCTAGGTCACATTTTCTTGGGTGTTACACTGTATGCCCATTAGTTCCACATTCAGGGACTACTGGTTGGGTGCATGCTGTAGTCTGGCTTTGTGGGGGGGGGTTCTATGGCCTGTGCTCTGGTTAGGATAGCTTTTCCTTGTTCTAACTTACGTTACCATCTTCTTGCATGGTTCTTTATGCCACCTGTTCTGGAATAGCAGTTCTGTGGTGCTGGTGTGTTATGCATGTCATTAGCCACAATACACAGTGGCTTAAGCATTCTTTGTCGTAACTGTGGCGTAACTTGTGTTTGTCATAGCAGTAGTGGGTTGCAGCATAAGTGTTCTTTTGGAATCGTACATGTCACAAATCACTGGCGTAACTTGTGATTTGCACTATCAGGACCAGTGTACTGCATTTACACCTGGTATAACTGTCTTGGAATCGGGCCCCAAGGCACATTTTAATTTGTGAAATCTAGTTGTTCAGTTTCCAACTCCCACTGTAATGTGACTGCAGTTAAAAGGTCCACCTGATTGCAACAATTCTTTGAGTATTTTATTGACTTAATTAGAATATGTTATACCCTTTAATTTGGGAAGTCTCCAATTGTCACCATGTTTCCTGGAGCATAACTAAATCAAACATCTTTATATAATCCATTCAGGATTTATCTGCTAATGTGTTTGATAATCCATTTATGTCCCAGGAAATGACTGATCACTTGGCATATATTTCATTAAAGGGATTATTAGTAATAACTGGGGCCTCTTGTTGTCAGTCCTCAGGAATGTTTTTTCCAATAATAAATATATTTATTCTGAAGTCTAAGATATGAAGGTAATGGTGTTACATCTTCTATTACTTGTGCATTACCCGGTTTCACTATCTTACTATCACTGCTCTCAAAGATTACTTCTAAATCTTCCAAGTGCAATGCAAAGAATCCTTCAATTCTACTTTTTGATATATCTTTCTGGCCAACTCCTTTGATGCAAAGAATAATCTGGGGATTATTAACATTGTCAGGGTGAACTTTTATCCATGATACTGCATTACATTCCAGTGAGACACATGTTGGTTTAGATAGAAATTCACAAAAAGATCTTTTAACTTTACTGACTTTCATTTAGAGTAGTATTCCAATCAAATAAAGTCAATAATTTAGGTTACAGAGGACACAGGCCTTGACTAAGTTCTCCTTGCTGAGTTAAATTTAATTTCTGTATCACTTGTTCCATAACTTCCTGTATTAGTTCCTTGTTTCTGATATTAATAAGTCATTTGTTTGTCAGTTTGTGATGAATCAGTTCAGGATATTGTATTTCAGAACCTAGAGTTGCCAATTGATCTTTTCTCTCCCATATTTGAAAAGCAGTTTCAATGTTTATAAAAGATGATCAAAGTTTTGTTTTTCTCCATATATTGTTTTTGCCTTCACATACACACACACACACACACACACACACACACACACACACACCCTATCAGTTGGGTCCCCTATTCTAAGCAAATATCCATGTTTTTCTGTAAAGTTTTTGAGGTTTCCTCAGACCTCCAAGGTATCTTCAGACTCGCTTAAAGAAAGTCTGCCAAATTGAAGTAACAATGATTTAAGCATTGTTGGAGGTTCCATTACCATAACAGACATATTTCTCTTTATTTTCCCAGCATTGTTTTGCTGTTTTATCTGAATTTATAAATAATAGTACCCTGTTTTGTTTTGAATAATCATGTGCCCTGGCAACCATAACTGGATCTTTTATACTTTAATCTCAAGATGCAATAACTATTTTGTTTTTCAATAAGTGTGTCATCTGTCTGATTTAAATCTCTTGGAACACCCTTAATTTGTAATATGCCTAAATGTTTTATGTTTAACTCATTTTGAGAGCCAGATATTGGGCAGATTCACAAAAGAGCTGTGCCGGGTGCATTCTCAAAGATGCTCCATGAAACAATTCACAGATAGGGTGGATGTCCCAGTGCATCCCAGATGCACTGTGCTGAACAGGATGCACCATAGATGCCTGTAAATCATATGCAGTGCAACTAGAGGGGGCGTAATCATGCATACACAGCACAAACAATTTGCAGTGCAAAAGGAAGGAACAACTACAGAGCAAACACAGTGCAAGTACCAGATGCGCCATGGAAAGATAATTATAAAAGAAGCAGACTTAAGTGCAAGCCACCAGCAGGCCAGCAGCAGCACTACAGAAGCCAGCAGAAAGAGAGAGGGAGAGAGAGTAGCACAGCAGCATGGATGGTGCACCATTCCTGATGGTGGGAATGATAATGGGGATGAGGAGACAAGGAGGAGGAAGGCACTGTAGGTGTCTGGGTCCATGGCGGTATTGTGCCAGGCTGTCATTTGAGCAGCTCACGGACATGGAGACAGTAGGCTGATACCGCCTGAATAGGGCCATTCTGAGGCAGCTTTGTGAGCTGTACCATGAGGAAATGCAGGCACCCACTGGACAAGGTCATGCCATGTCAGTGGAGACCAAAGTGACAACAGTAATGTGCCTGTTCACCATGGGAACCTTCCAGAGGCCATCTGGGGACACCACTGGCATCTCTCAGGTATCCACCTCCCATTTCCTCACACAATTCTTCACCGCACTGCTACCACATGCTCAGAATACATCCATTTCCCAAGCACACAAGTAGAGTGTATAGAAGCCATGCAACAGTTCCACAGGGTGGCATGCATGCCAGGCATCATAGGGGCCATTGACTGCACCCATATGGCAATCAGCACACCACCTGGTGATGACACAGTAACATACATAAACTGCAAGGGCTACCACTCCATAAACTGCCAGGTGGTGTGCAATGCCACAGGGTGCATCAGCAATGTCTGCACCACACACCCTGGGAGCACACATGATGCCTTCATATGGCACCAGTCTGCCCTCTGCTGCAGATTTGAGGTGGGGGACATACTGAGTGGCCACGTAGTAGGTGCATGGGACATGGCAACCTGCCTTATAATAGGACACTATGGCACAGGATAGGAAGGGGTGCAGGTGTGCAGGTAGCATGATGTACAAAGCATAGAGGGTACAGCATATGTGGGACAGCAGAGGGGGGACAGTGCCACAGGCAGGCACCGACCAGTACAGGGTGGCACATGTGCAATGCATGGAATGTGGGGTACAGTGCCATGGGGGCATGTGTGGAAGGGCCTAGTGCAACATATGCAGACAGAGGGCACTGCTCCATGCACACTGGGCTAGACAATGGTGTGTGGGGCACGTATGAATGCAATGGCATGTGCGGCCTGGGGCCAACAGCAGCAGCAGCAGGGCCAGGCAACAGCAGGTAGACAGGTAGGTAGGATGGCAGGGAAAGGACAAACACAGTCAGCGGTGGATGCACACCACACACAGCTGTGCGGCATGGTGCGGGGGGCATGCTGCACATGTGACCAATATACTAACAGCTACCCTAGCCCCCCACAGGTGACACAGCATATCCACTGAGACCCTGGCTCCTCACCCCATCCGATGACCCAGAACAGAGGTGGAGGAGTGGTACAATGAGGCACACACTGCTATGCACACCATCATAGAGCATGTCTTTGGCATGTTGAAGATGCGCTTCCAGTGCCTGGATAGGTCAGCTGGGACCCTACAGTACAGCCCTGAGAAGGTCAGTAGCATATTCCTGGCCTGTTGTATACTACACAACATGGCCATTGACTGTGGAATAGTTGTCGAGGCCAGTGAGAGTGACAGTTCCAGGGTGGAGGGGGAGGTGGAGGAGGGGGAGGAGGAAGATGCACTACCACGGGACCACCAATGGCATGGTGTGACTCACATCTGGCTGCGAGGGCATGGCACTACAGGAGCACACTGGTGGAAAAGCACTTTGGGAACCACAGGTGGGTAGCACTTGTTTGTATGGTGGAGGTGCACAATAGTGACTGCAGGTAGTAAAATAGGTGTGCAGTGCATGGCAGACACAGCACAACAGACATACAGCCCCACACAGGCACACACACAACACATGCCACACAGTGGTGGTGTGGCAGCAGTGAGCCGCAGACATGCAGGGACCATGAGGCTTAGACACACACACACACACACACACACACACACACAGCATGCAACACAGCCATGTGCCACAATGACAGTGCCAGAGAGGGCATGGATCAGTACGTACTGCTGCTGGCACACATGCACAGCAGACACTGGACCACACTCATCATGCCCATACCACATGGCACAACAGTGGTGCACACAGACATGCAAGTGGCACTGCACAGGGGCCCATGATGGTGGTGCACTGGGGCAGACACATGCCACCCACACCACCCTAGTCATTGGTATCCAGGTGAGTGGGACACAGAGGTGGCAAGTGCAGTGGCCATTGGATCGGGGACTTGGACATCACAGGGCAGCACCACGGCCATCACAGACATGTGGACAGCCTCTGCCACAACTAGTGGATGCAGCCACAGCAACACCAGCCATGGGGGTGTTGCCAACACCCCTGTAGGGGTACTGCAATGAGACCGTGAACAGGTGCTCATTGGTCTGGTGGCCCCAGGAGCCATATCTGTGCCAGGGATGCTGAGCTTTGGGATGTGTGGCAACAGCTTCAGCAGCAATGGGTCCACCTGATGCTACTGTCTGGGCATGTGGGAAGTGCTCCTGGGTGTCCAGCTGGAGGCCCAATGGCCATGGTGCACACTGGATGCACATGCTGCCTCAGCAGCAGCTGCAATCTGCTCCAGCACCAGGGTCATGCCCACCCACAGTAGGCATGCCTCTACCAACATCTGGGCATGCCAAGTGACTGCAGACTCATGCTCCAGGACCATCAGCATCCGGAGGCCCCTGAATTCCATACATATAGATGCCTGCCCCTCCACAGTGTCTTGCAGGAGGCAGGCATAGCCCTCAATCTCGTCAGTGACAGTGCTGATGAGTGGGTGGTGATTCAGCCTTCTGCGGGGCATCCGCAGGCAGTGGTTGCACCATGGCAGGCTACAGCATGGGTGGGACATGGGCATGCATGGCCCCATCACATCCATGGCTGGTGGAGTCACGGGTCAATGGCACGTGCATGTGTCCCACAGCACCCGGACATGATGCGCTGGATGATCCTGCTGCCACACCAGGACTGGATGCAGAGGGCACAGCACCCACCACCATCGGCAGCTGTGCAGTCTCTGCAGCTGTGCCATGTGCAGCAGGGCCACCGGCGGTACCAGGTGTCACCTGTGCAGGCACCTGTGTGCTGCATGCCCCACTGTCAACCATGTCTCCCTGTATCTGTGTGGCATCATCATCTGCAGGGACATCGCTGTACACCCCCAGTGTGCCTGATGTCAGCACAAGTAGGGAATCAGCGATGTCCACTGTGTCTGCTGGTTCATCATCAGACAAATGCATTAGACCCTCCAGCCATGTGGTGACATGCCCACCAGCAGTGGCAGCAATGGCTGAAGGATCTGATGGGCCCACCACCACTGGCACTGCAGCTGGTGACACTGGTGCAGTGGATGGTCCAGGGATGGCACCATCCCCCATCATGCCCACATCCCTTGTGTGACAGGCCAGCATCATCGCCCGCTAAGGCATCCCGTGCAGCTGTGGACATGGCTGCACCTGTGAGGCATGATGGAGTTGTGGAAAGAATAAAGGAGAACATGGTCAGTGTCAATGGATAATACAGTGGCAAACAGACATATACAGTGTGTCACAGTGTTGTGCCATGGTTACACATGACAGTCCCTGGCATGGCTGTGCAATGCCTGTAACGCTGCTGCAGCCATGCACCAGCTGTGACTATGGCTGCATGGTGACTGGACATGTCCATATGGCACCGTGTGTGCCAGTGCTACACCATGCCCATCCAACAATGGGACTGTCCCGTTAGCCTGTCACCGGAACAGCACATGTGCCACCATGGGCATGGACTGGCAGACTCAGCTGACCACAGCATGGGCCATGTATGGGCCACTGCCACACATGGCACAGGATATGGGCACACAGTTGCACAGTTGCACACATTGGGTCTGGCATGGTGACCATGGCATACACACGTGGCCTGACACGTGACATGGGCATGACTACTCACAGTGCAGCGATGGGCTGCCACCCATCTGGAACCCCCCTCCAGGGACACTCTGTACAGTGGACCAGGCAATGGTGGCCACTAGCAGCTCCTCATTTGGGCTGAGGGGCACGTCAGACTGTGGGCCACACCCTATCTTGTGCAGTGAGGCCTCAGTGTAGGCCACCTTCTCCTTGACCATTCACTTCCCATCGCTGAGGTGCTTCTGCCACTTCAGGGGGGTCTGACTGTACACAGCATTGATGTGGTGTGCCACCGCTTCCCAGCCCTCATCCTGTGCTGCACTGCTGCCACCCCTGGCAGTCAGGACATCCCAGAGCCAGTTATATGCTTCTATGAGGGCCCTCTCCTCATCCTTTGTAAAGTGTGGCAGCCTGTGACTGGCGGCACTGTCCACACCAGACATTCTGGCTTCTGTGGGACAGAACAGACAGACATTATACACGTACATGCAGGTTCCCATGTGCCCAGTACTACCATACAGTGGCCACAGTGTTCCACCACAGCAACTGCCTGACTAAGGTCTGCAGTCAATGCATGTCTGTTGTGGTGCATGGTCTGTTGGGGTGGTCTGTGCTGCATCCTCCGTGGTCTTCTGCAATACCATAGACAGCTGCACATCCATGGATATGCCACAAGTGTTGCATGTCCAGATACACATGCAGCTGGCCTGGCTATCCCTGACACTATGCACACCTCACTGTTTGTGCTTGCATAGCAGCCAACAACATCCCCCTTCCTGTCATAGGGTGGCTTGTGGGACAGTGTGTGGCATAGAATGGTGTGCTACAGGTGTCCCTGCACATGTCTGGATGGCAACAGGCTGTCCACTGACCACTGCATCATGCGGATTGGCTACACTGGTAATGGTATAGTAAAACAGAACTCACCTTCAAGGCTGTGAATCCTCTCAGTCACCTAATCTCAGTGTGGGTTGAATTGGGAGGATTTATGGCTTAGGGCATGCAAATGAGGATGTGGCAGTGATAATGAGATGCTAAACAGCTGAGAGGCCTCTGAATATGTTAATGGTCTGATTTGGGCCATTGTCTGTGAATTGCATAAATGCCCTCGGCTCATCCCAATCAGCATGGCACATCTGCTGCACTGAGTGCATTTCCAAATGGTGCATTATCCATGCATGCATGGTGCATTTGGGACATCTTCCTGAATGGGGCGCAAGTGCATGGGCGCATTCTGTGCACATGTACTGTGTATGTCGTATGGCTGGAGTAACAACTCATATGCACGATTAGTCCGAAAGTCGCATTGCGGACTTGCATATAGTGCATGTCACGTGGTACCATCCGTATGCGCATGAACATCTGTATGCTCAATGCACATTATGCCATCAGTCC
The DNA here is from genome assembly GCA_016271365.2 of Neoceratodus forsteri. Classification (NCBI taxonomy): domain Eukaryota; kingdom Metazoa; phylum Chordata; order Ceratodontiformes; family Ceratodontidae; genus Neoceratodus; species Neoceratodus forsteri. The sequence continues at coordinate 453,947,031 of CM057453.1, read as the reverse complement.
ATAGTTGTGCACTGATCGTGCGTTACATGCCATAGCGTGGCATTGTGCTACTGCGTATCACAGGTGCCATGCGTGATGATGCATGAAACACATATCATGGTGGACACCTACGTATCATGCATGCATGACCCGGTCATAACTCATGACCCTGCATTCCTGCCATAACATTGTGCACTGTGCATGCACCTGTGAGAACATGACTGACCAATTGCACATCACGCCGCTGTGCACGGGGGACTGCATGTGGCCTAGTGGGACATGTGGTATGATTAGGTAATTCAGTAGCACAGGCCTCAGATACTGCACTGTTGTAACACTGTGTTGTAGCCATGCCCAGAAACAGGAGGTCAGGTGCAAGGGCTATGAACTGGTCAGACCTGGAACTGCTTCACCTGGTGTTCCTGGTGATGCAGGTGGAGGGCCAGCTATTTGGGTGGGAAGACCTGCAGGTGTCCAGGGCACAGGTGTGGGCTGACATTGCACAGTGGCTGTTGTACCACACAGGTGTTTTCCACACAGGGGAACAGTGCAGGCACTGGTATGGTGACCTTGGGCGGTGGGACAGTGTGTGGCTGGAGCGGCTGAGGGACCTTGCTCAGAGGGGTGCACTGCCACACCCAGGTATGTATCACATGTACTTGTGCAGCACAGGCGCTTGTGGGGTGGGGATGACACACAACACAGCATCACACTCACATGGGCACTGCAGCAGTTGTACAACTTCTGTTGGCACGTTGCTGCCGGCAGGGTGCGTGGACGTGTCACTCGGCCATGCCCATAATTGTATATATTGTAAATTGTGTGTTTCCTACTATATAGTGTGTTTCTGCCCTCCCTCTCTACATATGTTGCTGTCCCCATCCCCTATGCCCATCCCCACATTCCATCTGCTACCCCTATTTCACACCTATTGTTGCTGTACATAGTCCCTCACACCCCATCTCTTGTTCTACATAGTCCTGCATATAGTTTAGTTTACCTTTGTATATATTGCTGTTGTTGTTGTTGCTGTTCTTATTTTTGTATTAAATATTTTCGTATCCGACAGATTGCCTGTGGTCCTTCACTGTTCCTTGGGCCTTGGATTGTTGTTGTCTCCAGCTCTTCACTGTCTCTTTGCTGCCATACCCCTGTCTGCTCCAATGTTTGTACAGTCTGCTTCCCCCTACTCCCCCCAGCCTCTGTGTGGACACACTGTTGCCTGTGGCATGTGAGTGGGCCTCATGTGCTGCTGCTCATGTCTATGCCCCAGGTCTGTGTGTGCTGCTTGTGGCATGCATACATTACACTGCTGCACTATTGGTCTGTGGCCCTGTGTGCAGTGTCCTGTGGTTGGGGGTCTGGACTGGCTGTGTGGCACTGTGGTGACACTGTGTGCCACCCAACATATGCCACGGTGTCACCCTGTGTGGCTTCCCACATGGCCACAGTCTTGGATACCTGTGATGTTGGCCTGGTCCAATGGCTACCACCTTGCAGCTTGCTTTCCCCCACTGTTGTGTGGCACCATGCTGGTGACAGTGTACCTGTTGTGTGTGCCTGCTATGGGCCTGTGTGGGGTGTGCCTGTGCTTCTGGGTGTTGTTCTGTATGCCCAGTCTTGGTATTGTGCCTGATTCAGCCACTGTTGTGCCCTTGGCCACTCTGGTTTGTCCCTTTGGTCATGTGTCCCTCTCTCCTTTGTCCCACTGAATTGTCCCCTTTTGCTCCCACATGCCTTGCTGTGTTGCTCCGTATTCACTGTTCTGCTCCCTTGGGTGGTTGTGCACATCCAGGATGCGCTGGCGCATCTTCATTTGTGCCATACCCTTACCGCATGATTCACAGTGGGGTTGCGCATTGCACATCCCTTTGTGCTTCACTCTGCATTTGCTGGGTGCATCCTATTTGCACTGGTGCATCTCATTTGCACCTGGCACATCTCTTTTGTGAATCCTGCCCATCATTGGTTGGTTAGGAATTTGCTGGATGTTTTTTTCTTCTGTTAAAGTATCATCACCATTTTCATGACCTTTTCCTAGTTTGTCATTTTTCAGAGTAATTACACTTTGAGAGGTTGCATGAGTCAAAGCTGAAGCAGTCCAAGTCAACTCTATCCATTCAGGGTGCTTTCCCAGGCCCATATCCACCACATTCCCCTTCCCAGTTTCTTTTACATTTCAGTTTTTGCTCTTTTTGTGACTTGCCTTTTTTCATTTGTTTTTTCTTAGTTTTTTAGATTGATCTTTTTTTCTGGTTTTGCAATCGAGGGTAATTCTTTTATAAATGGAGGCACAATATTTACCTGAATACATGTATTTGCTGTTTCTTTACCTTTCTCTTTGTCACATCTTCTTGTTTCCTTACAAAGGAACCAATTTCATCCTCTACTATAATTTTTTTTAAATAATCTTCCATCATTTATTTAATCATTTGTTGGTTTTCCATTACATTTGTCCATATTCCAAGAAGCTGTTTTTTGATAACCCATAATGTCTCTAATAGTACCACATTCACATTATAGGGGATTTCTATATATTTTAATAATTCATTAGACAGAGCTGGTGCTATCAGCTCATTTGCTTTAGTTGGTTGCTGAGGGACATACAGGGAATTTAAGAACTCCCTCCTTTGATCCTCACCAGTTTTTCCTGAAAGGGGTTCCATATAAATTTTGTTGAAGACATTTCTCACAAGTCAGGTGAATAAAACAAGTGATGCTCTTATAATTTTATCTCAATTTGCTCATCAGAACATGAAACTGCAGGTAATTGTTCTTTCTTTTTTAGCATATCTTTTAATCTACTTATTGTGATTCCAAGTTCATTAACCACTTCCACTAAGTTATTGTTTTTTTTTCACTAATAATTGCTCTATTTTTTCCAACCAAGAGTTTATCTTAAAAACAGATTGATTATGTATCTCTTTATTTTGTTCATTTTTACTCTTACATGAGCAACCAATCAATATACAAGGTCAGCCTTCCCTCCCTTGCTCCAAAATGGAGACTTCAGTGGAGCAGTATAATAAAAATATTTCTCCTCCTTATTGCCCTGTACCACTTGGTATGTCATCCTTATGGTGACACCAACACAATGAAATTCATACTTGTCAGCAAAATCGACACTTTGCCAATAGGTTGCTGTGTTGGTGTGCACGAGACAGGGGCATACTGCCTCCGGTCCTGCACCCCGCCCCGAATCAACTCCGACCGAAGTTGAGAATCCTAAAGATGGGGGGTGGGGGCAGAGACCCCGGCATGAGGGATTTGATGGTGAAACTCCCAATAAAAAAAACAGGACCAGGAGACACACAGGCATCACGTAGACCACAACTTGCAGTCTACATGATTCCTGTCTGCGAGATGCCGGTAGGCATAAAGGATGTCAAACCGGCATGGTAGAGTCATACCACTTCATTTTTGTCTGGGATTATATTCCTTTTTAGTTGTTTATTGTTATTTAGATTGTCAGATTCTATAGGAGCTTTAATGCCAAGAGGAGTAGACATCAGCTTATCAACATACTCTGTTATATTCAGTTGATTCTCATCCTGTTTCTTGTTAGACAGTTTCTTTAAATTTTTGCTTACCTTATCCCCACCCCTTCTGAGTTAATCTACCATTTGTATTCTTTCTCTAATTTTATTTTTAACACTGGATATACTATGGTATCCCTAAACTCAGTTTCCTGAGTCTTGGGATACTGACCCCACTGGCCGAAATGCATCGTCCCGAAACAATCAGATGCCCAAAACTACTATTTTGAGCATCTGATTGTAAATTACACTCAGCAAATTGGGGGGGGAGCTTTGCACCCCAAACACCACATGCAGGGGGCTCTGACCCCACACCCTCCATAACTAAAATATTTAACTCCGAGGGGGAGCAGACCTCAGAGTTAGAAAAACAGTTACAGAGGTGCAACATTGCAAAAGCTGCAAGACGAAGACGGATAGAACCCACACCTCCCCAAGCATGCTGGTCGAGCTGCCAGTGCCTTACCCCTCAACACCACTGGGGAAGCTCAGCCAGCCTTCTGATCCCTCCATAATTTCACTGCCATGTACAAGGGTATGGTAGCAAGCAATAGCATCCGGTATCTTACCCTGTAATGTCATTTCTACAATCAGAAAGGTTTGGGTAATTGACTGTATGAAATATATTCAATTCCGTTTGATTATATTAAGTCTCAAATTAAATCAAGATTGTCTAACATTGAACAAGCAGAGGATCATATTAGAATAATGCACTTGGTAAATTTCAGGTGGTATAAAATTATGAAAACATCAAGTGGATTAGAGTAGAAGGTCACTTGGGGGTGAGTGACCATCACATGGTATGGTTCAATTTGGCAGCTAGAACAAAATCATCCCATTCCAAGGCAAAAATATGGGACTTCAGAGAAACTGACTTTGATAAGATGGTCAACAGAGTTAAGCTAGCCTGGCAAAAAGAAATGCAGGTGAGGGGGTACAGGCAAAGTGGGCAAGCATTAAAGATGCAATACTTGAAGCAATATCCCATTGTGTTAGTGAGAAAAGGAATTGCAAAATAAGAAGGAAAACACTTTGGTTCTCAAACACAGTAGCAGAAAATGTCAGAGCCAAAAGGCTGGTCTTCAGGAAATATAAGGGAATGCAGCACGACGAAGATAGGGAGGCATACCAAACTTCTCTAAGGAAAGCAGGGAAGGCAGTAAGGCAGGCAAAGGCCCAAATTGAGGAAGCACTAACACAAACAAAAGGTGACAAGACTTTCTATAGATACATTAGTGAAAGGAGAAAGTCCAGAGGGGGTATTGCTAAGACCAAACGGGATAAGGGAGCGTGTGAGGAGAGGACCATGTAAAAGCATCTATCCTAAATAGATACTTCTGCTCAGTATTTACTGAAGAGAAGGTAGGGCAGGGCCCACAGCTCAGCACCATGGACACAGGGGGGAGGGAGGTGTACACTAGTCCCTTCACAAAAGAAAGGGTCCTACAAGAGCTCGATAAGCTCAGGGTGGACAAGGCAATGGGACATGATGGCATACATCCCAGGGTACTAAAGGAGCTAAGGGTGGAACTAGCAAAGCCATTATCAGAACTGTTTAGTGAGTCTCTGAGCACAGGAGAGGTCCCAGAAGACTGGAGAAGGGCTCATGTGATCCCACTCCACAAGAGTGGTAGCAGGGAGGAGACAGGGAACTACAGACCAGTCAGTCTTACCTCAGTAGTGAGCAAGATTATGGAGATAATCCTTAAGGAAAGGATAGTGCAACACCTGGAATCCATAGGAGCACAGGATCCAAGACAGCATGGGTTTACAAAAGGAAGGTTCTGTCAAACTAATCTCACATATTTCTTTGACTGGGTAACCAGAGTGGTGGACAATGGGGGAGCAGTTGATGTCGCCTACTTTGACTTCAGCAAAGCTTTCAATACTGTCTCGCTAGAAGATTGATTAATAAGCTGTAGGCTTGGGGTGGCTGACGTTGTCAACTGGGTGACAAACTGTTGACAGCAGAAAATAGGGAGTGGTCATAAATGGTATACAGTCAGAAGAGATGCAAGTCATAAGTGGGTACCTAGGATCAGTCCTTGGGACCAGTCCTTCACATCTTCATCAGTGACATTGCAGATGGACTGAGGGTAAGGTTTGTCTGTTTGCAGATGACACCAAGATCTGCAACAGAGTGGATGATCCAGATGGGGTGGGCAGAATGAGAAGAGATCTGGATAAACTAGCAAAATGGTTAGAAGAGTGGCAACTGGGGTTTAACACAAAGAAGTGCAAGATCATGCACATAGGGAAGAGAAACCCTGAAGCCATCTATAGGCTGGGAGGTGAGTTGCTGTCATTCACAAGGGAAGAAAGAGACTTGGGTGTCGTCATCACCGATGACCTGAAATCATCCAAACAGACCACTAAAGCAGTAGGTAAGGTAGAGGGATGTTGGGGTGTATTAGTAGGGGTATCACAAGTTGGAAGAGGGAGGTAATAATCCCTCTTTACAAGACACTGGTTAGGCCCATCTGGAGTACTGCATGCAGTACTGGAGGCCACACCTTACAAGGACATTAACCAAATTGAGGCAGTCCAGAGAGGGGCAACCAAAATGGTGCAGGGACTGCATCAGAAAATGTATGAGGACAGATTAACTGAGCTCAATATGTGTACCCTAGAGCAAAGGAGGAAGAGAGGTGATATGATTGAAACATTCAAACACCTTAAGGGCATTAACAAGGTGAAAGAGTCTAACATGTTTCAATGTAAGAAAAATAGCAGGACAAGAGGACACATCACGGGATTAGAGGGAGGCCGATTAAGGGGTAATGTGAGCAAGTTCTTTTTCGCAGAAAGAGTGGTGGATGCATGGAACGGTCTACCTGTGGTGGATATGAATACAGTGCAGGGCTTCAAACAGGCATGGGATAGGCATAAGGGAGCAATACAGATGAGTATGAATAGATAAGCCATTGACAGAGCAAAGGCCAATGGCACATTCATAAGGTAAAAGAATAAATGGGCAGACTGGATGGGCTTTGTGGTCCTTATCTGCCATCAACTTCTATGTTTCTATGTTTCTATTGGAGAAATATCTAACAATTTTGTCAGAATGGAATGAAAGAAGAATTATAACAAGATTTAAAATGGAATTATATCCTGCAAATTATATAATGCTAAGACAAAAAAGAAATGGGGTTAATACCCCATATTGTGTGTGTAACAATAATGTGGAAGATTATTTAAAACATATTGTCCACAATTTAACAACCCGAGGAAATATTGGTTGGGCTCTATTCTGGCTACCCTCGGTCTTCCCCCGATAAGCTTTTAATATATTTGTTCAATTCAAAAAATATTAGAATATTAAAAGGTTGAGTCATTTTTTAATATCTATTAAACTGTGAGGACAGATATTTGAAAGGAACTGATCGAATAACAGAAATATAACTTAGTTACAATTGTATTTTGTATAATGCAATGGGAAATTATGTTTATGGAATGTACTGTATGATATGTATCTCATTTTATCACTGATTTTATTATCATAATGACATTTGTTTAACAATAAAAAATGTTCTACCTACCTACCTACCCCTTTAATGTCCATTGGGTTTCCTCACTGTCGGGCTGCTCACTGCCTGGATACTGAACCTGTCGGGCGATACTGCCCAGGCAGATCAGTGTCAAGACAGTGAGCCTCAGCAGAATGTAAGGGTACCGTAACTCTTCTATAATACTTTCTCCTAAGCTTCCTTCTAAAACATGATCACAATTTAAAGTCTCTTCCAACTTTGCACTTCTTGGTACCATTTTGTTTAGTATTATGGACTTCAATAAATATCACAAAAATAAATACAGTAGATAAGTATTCTTAATATGAATTGCATAATAATTCCACTACCATGATACAATAAAATAAGTTAAATAAAGATTCTAATGATTCTATAAGAAACTTTTTAAATTCTAACAAGGTTCGAGAAGTCAACTAAAGTATGATGTATTCAAGTATGTGAACAGTTCTTCTAAATAGGAAGATATAGCCAAAGTTCTCCATGAAATGTCATATGTGCAGTAGATGCATTTTCACTTTCATAGTATTTTGGCAGTTACTTATAAGATTTTAAAGGGACACTGTCAACCTTTTTTGCATCATATTATTTCAAGGTAAAACCCCACATTTTATGAATGCTTACCTTCTCTAAAATTCATTAATGTTGCTGGTTGTTTAATCTGCTTCCTTGCATATTAGAGCTGAAATGCATGGAAATGTATAGTTATACACAACTTTGTTGTGCTCCAAATTGTTTACCTAAGCTTACTGCATACTTCCTGAACTTTAGAAACACCCTCAAACAGTACAGCCACCTGTTATGCAATAGTCTCATCTATACCCAGTGCACGATGGGTAGCTAGATAGTGTTGAGGGTGCTCCTGAGCCAGGAAAGATGCAATTGTAGTTAGCCAAGAGATGTAAACAAACATGCTTTTGTGTGTTAACACCAGTCTGGTTGACTCTCAGTTTTTTACTTTTTGAAAGGACAGAGGAGTCTGAATCAAACAACCAGCTACATCAACAGTCTCTATAGAATGAGAACAATCATAAAATGTGTTTTTTAAACTAGGGACACTTTGAGGCCAAATGGGGTTGAGTGTCCCTTAAAAGGTCCTCATTGAATATGACACCTTAAGAATCAAAGGTTATCCTGATTTTCACAGGTCTTCCAAACAATCCATAGGAGGGTTCACAGAAAGTATGCGCTACTCAGATAGCCACAAAAATAGTAGTATTAAGTGACATTTTAAATAATTTAAGTAACCTCTCAAGCAGCCTTAATTGTTATTTATTCCACTGAGCCCTGTATTCCTTTTTACAGCAGTAATCAGTTCTTGGATGATTATAATCATTCAGTTTATATATAATTAAATTAGCTAGGTTATTTTACCCTTTACATTAAGTCCCAGCCTAAACAGTTTGAACTAGTAATGGTTGCCTTGAAAGTCAGTTATAAAACCATTTAAATTCAAGTTAAAATATGTCCTTAACAAGTTCAATATATATAATACAAAATAGACTATAAATAAACTATGAAAGTCCATGAATGACCAAATTTATTAAAATACATATAGAAATTGATTTATTACCATTGAAATAAATTAGTCAAGTCAGTTCTTAATTTTTAATGAACTAAGCCAGCATCTCATGCTTAACAAACTTAAGATTTTATCTGAATTATATCAAGCTAGTAATTCATTTTGCTTGCTAACTGGTCTCATATAGACTGAGGTATATGGAAACACTAGGCCTTGGTCTTAGGTACTGCAGTCTGGTTCAAGTGTCAGGTTACTAATTTCTTTATTACTGGCCCTCGGAACTCTCTGGCAGACCCCACTCACCTCCAACCACTCTACCACCAGCCTGATGATTGATCACCATGATATTGGGGACAGACACTCCCCATCTACCTTGATCTGATGAACCCCGGGGCTAGCACACCAGATCCAAGGCAAGGTGAGGGATCAGGAGAGCCGGTGAAATGAGCCTAGCATTGGGTGTGTGTCGGCGGGACACTGGAGGCTGCTGTCACCTATCCCAGGTACCAGGGTTTTCTGCTGCTGTGTGTTTCCCCTGGAGCACAGATGTGCAATGACATCTGTGCACTGACATGCTGACATCCACCACAGTTCCTCCCCAATACAGTGTTGTGTCCTGCAGTGCCACCAATCTCCATCAGGGTCCACTGTGGAGCAAAGCAAAACTGTGTTATGCAATGCCAGGTCTATAAAAAACAAGACAGCAATTATTACTGACCTTGTTGAGTCATCTGACCTGGCTTGCATCACCGAGACCTGGCTGGGCGAGAATGCTGGCCCCATTCTGGCCTCAGCTGTTCCAGCTGGGTATATGGTGATGCACCGCCTGAGATTGGATCGAAGGGGGGGAAGTCACTATCTGTTTTAGATCAGAATTGGACCTTGTAGAAGTTCCAGTGGTGTCCCCTAGATCCTTTGAGTGTATCATGGGAGCAGGTGTGGGCTGCAGAATCCTACTTGTCTACCGGCCCACCTGGTGATGAGAACGTTCGCAGGAAGTAGCAGACTTCATTGTCCACCTGGTGTTGGAACCCTCCAGGTGGTTGGTCCTGGGGACTTCAATGCTTGGACCGATATGAACTCTCATTTTGGTCAAAACTTCCTCCAACTTATGAATTTGTTGGGCTTCACACAGCTTGTAACCACTTCTACCCATATTCAGGGTCACTCATTGGATCTGGTGTTCACCCTGGGGATGGAGATCACCAGACTGGTGGTGGAACCAGTTGGGTGGTCTGACCATCACTCTATAAGGTTCAATTTTATGTCCCCCTCATGAGACTAACCCCTTTGGAGATGATCCAGTGCCACCCTTTAAGGGGTGTTACCCCTGAGGGTCTAATGGCGGTGCTAGATCTATCTAGTTGGCCTATGGAGTGCCTGGAACCAGATGCCTTAGTAGTGCACTATAATAATATGGTGCTGAAGGCTCTGGATTCCATGGCTCCTGTCCGAGTTTGCTCCCTCTCCCTCCGCCATCGGTCCCCTTGGTTTGATGGTACATTGAGGGAGTTGAGGAGAGTGTGGTGAAGATTGGAATGCTGCTGGCGGAAGTCCAGCCTAGAAAGTGACAGGCTTAGATTGATCACCCATTATTCGGACTATCAATCAGAAATCTCCCGTAAGAAGGCAGAGTTCCTGTCCAGGGAGATTGCTGCATCAAGGAATAGACCAGCTGTGCTCTTCTGGACTGTCGCTAGGCTTTGCAATCCAGCCTGTCTGCAGGGCCGGAGAGCCTTTTCACAATTGGAATATGATGAGTTTGCTCTGTTCTTTGATGATAAGATGTCAACAATCAGATCGGACATCCGCAGAATGCATTCAGATGAGCATAGCGGAGATCGATTTGTGGTTACAGGCCCTTGGTCTGTCTAGACAGACTTCAACCGGCCAGCGATCATGGATATCATGAAGATCATCCAGGTCTTGCAGCCAACTTGCTGAAGTTTGGATCCTGGCCCCACGTGTCTCCTTGTGGGTTGCTTGGATGTGATCAGACCTGTCCTTGCTGAGATAGTCTGGTGCTCTTTGGACCTAGGGGTGTTTCCGGAGTCTCTGAAAGAGTTTGTTGTGACACCCCTTTTGAAGAAGTCTTCCCTTGACCCAGATTGCCTCGCGAACTACAGACCGATCTCTAACCTGCCCTTTTTGGGTAAGATTATTGAAAAAGTAGTCGTGCTGCCCTTATAATCCCCAATCTCTACTCAACACTATGTGGTTAATCTGCACCACATTGTTTTGGTCTGTGAGGAAATACTGAAGTAGGGACTTAAAATGGGGAGATATCACATTAAAAAAGATTCAAACAACACCGAGTACCTGGAATATAGCTGAGAGTGATGCACAAAAACAAGAACTGGCCAAAACACAAAGGATATCCGTAGAATAAAACCTAGAGCATACAGCAACCCACAGAATGAGGCAAAATGCTGAGTGTCAAACTATAAACTATACAAAGGGCAACGACCAGCAGTCTGCCTACAAAAAGAAACCCCATTCCTCCTATCTATAAATACCAATCAACAACAGTACAAAACATCATCTTGGTTCAAAAATCAACCACTCGGCATTAACAAAATTGGAACAATAGTAAAAAAGATGTTAGCAAGCAACAACATTTTAACAGAAAAATGCCTTACAAACCATTCAGCATGAAAGCACTTAGTCCAAAAGTTAAACGATGCTGGAGTCCCCCCCCAACAGAGATAATGCAAGTAACTGGCCACAAAAGCATTAACGCCAACATTAAGCATAAACGACTACTGTAAACTAAACGATGACCAGCAAAAAAAAATTTCTTCCATACTTCTTAATCAAGAACAACCAGGAACCTCTTATCAACCCACACCATACCTGTCTACCACCAGCAACATCTGTGTATCAACCAACTACAGAAGCAGGCCCCAAAACAGCCTAGAAACATACTTTACCAATCCAGTCTTTAATGCCACAAACATCATCATACAAATTAATCAAGGTAAGTAAGAATCTACAACCCACCCACCTGTCTCAATAAAAATTACTTATTAAAACCATTTCCATAACACTAATAATCCTTATATCCACCCACAGATAAACCAAAGGTTGCAAAAAAATCTATGTTATTGAAAACCCAGTAGTAACAGTGACTAAACTACAAAGGTAACCCCAACCCAAACCCAGCCATTAAGAGTCCATTATCAATACCCAACCCGCCCCCTAACTCCCTCACCACCCCCAAAATATTACACAGCTCCAAAACTACTAACCTGGTTCACAAAGTAATATATTTTCTTCCTTCTTCCACAGGTAAAGACACTGAAATCTGAAATACATCCTGAAAACCTGAAAAAAAGACGGAATGTACTCAAGAAGCAATATGAACTTCAATCCTACATCTCTGCACAGCAGAACCCAAGCCTGAAAACATGTACTATGAACTACCAATCATATATGGTGGATATTTTCCAAAAAATAAAAAATATACCAACGAAATGAATTGTTAAAGTACCCAACAGACAACGTGGATTTTCTTAAACATAGTAAAACTCAACCAAAGAAACTGTACACTACCCATTGGACAATGTGAATATTTCAACAAAGCAAAAAAAAAAAAACAGAAAAAAAGAAAATGAACCCTGGACTACCCATCAGACAATGTGGATGCTATCACTAGCAAAGCAACTGTGAATTACCCATTACACAATATGGACTTCATTTAAATATAAAGACTATTAAAGACTGTATAAAGACTATTAATGCAAAACAACTTTCTAACAATTTACAGAAATTAAACAGTACTACTTGAATACATTACACCATTTGTGTTTGCCATTTAAAACGTTTATGTACTAAAATTCTGCCATAGAAAAAATTTATTTCTGTACTAAAAAAAGTTAAAGTTACATATCTTAAAGAATATTTCTAAAAGCTGTTAACTAACAAAGATTCTGACCTTTACCCTACCCTAACTAACACCCCTACCAATCCTCAATCGAACAAAATTTGTCTTGACCTTTTGTTGCGCTCATCCTGTATCAATGTTTCGGATCAATTAAAGAAATAAAAGTTTCTTGATGCAAACTGCTGTTGTCCTTCACTTTACTCCACCCGAAGAAAAAAAAATAACCCAAAACAAGCTGCAATAAAATCCAGCATATAGCTACAATGCAACTGATCCTTCCTTTGTCCCGTGACACCAAGCACACTATGTCCGTCGCTGACTCTAACAATTTAGTACATTCACCGATAGTTGACACCGCCGATCCTCTCAAATCACGCCGAACACAGCGCTCTCCCATAGCACAACCTTCAACGATCACCCGCTGCTGTCCCAACATCCATGCAGGCCTGAAATTCCATGTTGTCATCCGAACTCAGAGAAACCACGTGCAGCCACACTCCTCGAGACCACAAGACTGCAACTAACGAAACTGAACAATCTCCAAATATATATTCCGCCCAAACAACAAACACACCAATCAGAGACACGCACACTGTAACAGTCACGCACCCAACCAATCCCAATCCACCTAAGTCTGACCAATCGCAGCACACATCCCATGTGGAACCTGTCACTTCCATCCAATCACAGCATTTTTCCCATGGTTAAATGCCCAATCATGAACAAGCTACCCAGAAAATTCCTCGCGCCCAACATTTAAAACTGAGAAAATAAAACTACAACTCTAAATAACATTAAAATCACACCACGAGCCACAAACTGCACACCATTGCATAAATTAAATATGCCATAAGTCCGGCTGAGATATCTATGATATTTCTTCTCATGCCGTGTGCAGTATGAAATCACTCATGGCTATGCCACTCGTGATGTCATACTCACACGGCACTTGAATAAATATCATAGCTATTTCAGCCGGACTCATGGCATATCCTATATATATATATATATATATATATATATATATATATATATATATATATATATATATATACCCTTGTTACCTGGGGTTACTAGAATCCCAGTAAGACCTAGTGGTAGGCAGGGAAGGCAGCTAGTGAAAGTCCAGTTAAATGGGTTTCACACTGTCTCACTCTGTTCTCAGTCTCAGCTGAGACTGAGAGATGACATCACCATAGAACTGTCACAGCTGCATAAGCCACATTGGAATCTGCAGCAGAGGGAGTGAGATAGAACGTTGGGAGTTTTCAAAGTCAGTCTCCTGTTTATTGTCAAGCAGGAAGGGAGTTTCTGTTTACCTTCTGTGGGAGAAAGAAGTGTCTTTTGTTTACCTTCTGTGTGAGAAGGTCAGTGTCCAGTTTCAAGTGGTGGAGACCGCTGTCTAGGTCTCAGTGCCCCCTCCTGTGGGGAGAAGCAAGTCTCTATGTGGATTCCAGGGCAATCCCTCAATGTCTGCTAAAGGAAGAAAGCTGCCTTTTTACAGTTTCTGTTTTGGTCTGACAAGAGGAAAGAAGTTGTACTTCACCTGTGGGGCTCCTGCAACTAAAGGGTGAGTGTTTTGCTCTAATTTGAGAAGGCAAACAATATGTTTCTTCAGTTTGGAAAATGAAGAAGTATGGGATTTGGACTACTATTTGGGAGGCCTATAGTACTAGGACAAACAAATGGAGTAGTGTCAAAATCTAAAGTCTGTATGGATTCAAGTAATGTTGTAGAGGGGTGCTACAGGTCATCCAACGCTTAATCTACATTTCAAGTTTTAGTTTCTGTTTGTCCAGAGAAATGGCCAGGTATGGGCTGTGGGAGCTGGAGGTGGGAACACCCCATCTTTAGTAACCAGGTCCACCTCACGGATTTCTACAGTGATTGCTACTTGCCTCATGCACCTGGCCAGAGATGAGGTGGTATCCAGACGGGTCAAATTGAAAAATTTCAGGTGTTGCAGACTTAAGTGGTGTGGAGCCACAATTTGGGAAAAGAATTCTCCTTTTTTGATGGGAGTCAGAAGGAAGTAAGAAGAAAATCTCTCTAGGGGTTGCAGACTCTAAGTGATGTGGGGAGCCACAACAAGTAAAATGGGTTCATTCTTTAAGTGGACCGTCAGTCAAGTGGCCGTCAGGGGAGTCGGGCCAGTCGGGCTGTGTATCCAAAGTGCATGCAAGTCCAGGCTGTGTGCCTGGTGGGTCCAGAGCCTGAAAACAGTAGAAATTGGTTCATTCTTTAAGTGGACCACCTGGTAGTCTCTAATCTGCATTATCAGTAAACGTAGCCCCTTGGGGATCCATCTATGCTTTGTTGTGTTCAGTTAGTTATGAATTAAAACCACACTGAAAAATCCGAATCCTGGTTCTGGACATTACAGTTATTGCTTCCTGTGTTCAGATTTACTTGGGTGCCCCTGTGCAGAGTAGCCAAACCTAGGTCCCCTTGTGCCAGGTAACCTCATTCTCCCCAAATGCAGGTCCCCACCAGGTATTGCTGCCAATGCCAACAGCATGCCACCTGTCATTTTAGTAAAAGGACAGGGGTGAGGGGTTACATATATGGTAGTGCCACTATAGTTAGGGTTGAGTACCCCATTAAAGGTTAAACTCTGAAATTTGGCAGTTTAATAACTTTGCCACTGTATGACAGATTTGCCTCACATTTGGCATGAATGGAGTGGTACCATAGATCTCTGGATCTGCCAAGTTTTATAATGGTCGAATATACAGTTGTAGAGCTACATAACTCCAGAGAATGTGGTAATTACGCATTTTGCTCATTCTTTGCTTGTGCCTACAGGTCGCACGGTCTGTGTGACCAGTTCAAAACCTTCAGGGAACATGCAGCCAAGGTCCCCGATGTGCCTTTCAAAGATTTCGTGAAAAAATATTAAATGGTTCAAAAGTTATGCAAAAAACAGGTTTCCCATTATAGTCAATGCGAAAAGTTAACAAAAAGTTCGACAGTGTCACAAATGCAGTTTTTAGTGTCGCAAATGACCCCTGTAGTGTTGCAAATTGTTTCAGCTGGTGGTCACAGAAATGCTTGGCATTTACATTTGGGAGCCTCGAGGGCCACAATTCTTGCTGCGTTCACCTAGTCGAGTCCTGAGGATGCTAGCCATGTCTTTTTTGGGGGATTAAACACCCCAGAAATATGTTTTTGACATTTTTGTAAACAGTAGTGTCGCAAAGTAGTATCACACATTCGACACTTTCGTGATTTTTTTTGTGAAAGTGTCACAAATCATGACACTACTTTGCAACACTATGCCCAAAAGAATAGGAAGTTTTTGCCACCCTGCTGCAAAAGAACGGTTTGGTCTTTTGGGCTGAAATTTGGAGGAAGGAAACCCAAGATCCCACAGATGTGCATTTTCATGGTTTAGTGACAAAATATTACAGGACTGCAAACTTATGGCACTGCGAAGTTGACAATTTTCCCCATAGGCTAACATTTTGCCGTCCGCCACACCTTTCAGGGACCGTATCTTGAAAATACTTCGAGATATGGACTTTTCGTCATAAAAATGCTTAGCCCCCCATTAGGGGGCTAAGTGCAAAACTAGCCAGGAAAGTCATAAATAATATGAGATTTTAATATTTTTTCTATGTTGTACGGTTCCTGAGATAGGAGCAATTTAGTATTCCAAGTGTTCACTGTCCCGGATTCCCCCCTTTTCCTCACAAAAAGACAGAGACCATTGTTTGTTGTTGTGCTCAGATTGGCAATTAATTTATTTATATATCATAATTCCATGTTCCATTTCATCATCTTTTATTATTATATCTCTCACAATTTCATTTATTTTCATCTGTATATCCATCTCTGATCATCCCTCTTTCTTCCTCTTTTTCTCCCCCCAGGTGAGAACCTGGGTGCCTTCTTCTTCTATTTCTGTTAGGTAACGGTGAAAACCGAGACCGCTTTCTTCCTTCAGCTTCTTCCTCTTTTCATCTTATTCCTTTTTCTTCCCCCGCTGCCTCTGCCCTTTTTCCCACTAGCCGTCCCCAGCTTGTGTTGGATGACTGGCTTTTCCCACTTAGGTACTATTCTCCTTTCACCCTGGGAGACCACTTCCAAACTTTCTTTCTCTCCCTTTTTCCCCTTTTTTAACCATTTTTGCATGTCTCCATGCTTCTATAAACCCATCATTTCCAGACATAAACATATCTATGGGTCAGATCTGACAGGTGGATGCTGTCTGACCTATAGAAATCTTCTACCCACTCTTCCACACCCCGCAATAGTACTTGTCCTTCCATTTTTTTCACCAGTGTCCCTACCCTTCTGTTCATCTTTTTCCTATGAACATATGAAATTTGCCAGCAGATAAAGGCCTAGAGGTCTATCAAGTCTGCCCGAATGTGCAGCTAGCACCCCTTATTCTGCAGCTGCCACTCCCTTCCACCCTTCCCCTTCATTAACCATCCCCCTTGTCCTGTCCCATCCCCTTCTGAAGCAGTCCACTGTTCTACTGGATACCACTTCTGCAGGTAATGCATTCCACCCAGCCACCACCCTCTCTGTAAAAAAGTATCTCCTCATCTCCCTCCTGAACCTTCCTCCCTCCAGTCTCATATCATGGCCCCTGGGGTCCCTCCTCTCTTACTTTGATCAGCCCCTCTGTACCTGTCTTGTTTATTCCTTTCATGTATTTAAAGGTTTCAATCATGTCCCCGTCCCTCCTGTCCTCCAGTGAGTACATGTTCAACTCCCTCAACCTCCTCTCGTATGATAAGTCCCCCAGCCCCTTGATCATCTTTGTTACCCTGCGCTGCACCCCCTCCAGTAACTTAGTGTCCCTCTTCAGATACAGGCACCAGTACTGAATGCAGTACTCCAGGTGTGGTCTAAATAATGACCTATACAGTGGCAGAATCACCTCCTCCCTCCTTGAGGATATACCCCTTGCAATACATCCCAGCATTTTGTGGCCTGCAGCTGCCTTCCTACATTGTGCCGAGTTGTTCATTGACCCTGTAATGAGCACCCCAGATCCTTCTCTGTCTGGGCTAGCTGCACCCCCAGCTGGTAACTCCTCCTGGGTTCTTCATCCCAAAATGAAGCACCTTGCACTTTTTGGCGTTAAACCCCAGTTGCTAGGTGTCTGACCAGGTTTCAAGCTTTGCCAGATCATCCTGCAACCTCTGCCATCCCCCTAGGTCACCCACCACTGCTCCTACCTTGGTGTCATCAGCAAACAGACTGATCTTGCTCTTGATGTCCCATGATATGTCTGCAATGAATATCCCAAACAACACTTGTCCCAACACCAAGCCCTGTGGAACACCGCTCGTCACTACCCTTGGGTGTGAGAGCTCCCCACCCACCACCACCCTCTGTTGCCTTCCCTGAAGCCAGTTTCCTACCAATCTTACCAGCTTTGCACCCATCCCTGTGCCTACTAACTTACTTCCCAGCCTTCCATGCTGCACTGAGTCGAATGCCTTACTGAAGTCCAGATACAGGACATCCACTGCATGGCCCCTGTCCAGTTGCCTAGTTACCCAGTCATAGAACTCCACCAGGTTGGTTTGCAGGATCTGCCCCATATGAAGCCATGCTGTCTGCTGTTCTGTAGTTCTTGGCCTCTAGGAGGGCCACCAGTCTCTCCTTCAGGATAGTCTCCATTAGCTTACCCACAATGGATGTGAGGCTCACTAGTCTGTAGTTTCCCGGTTCATCCTTGGGGCCACTCTTGTGGAGGGGCACCACATGAGCCATCCTCCAGTCCTGAGGTACACACCCCGAATGTAGTGAGGCATTAAATAGGTCTGCCAAAGGTCCTGCAAGGACCTCTGCCAGCTCCTTCAGTAACCTGAAATGGATGCCATCTGGGCCCGGCGCCTTGTCCACCCTCAGTGCCTTCAAACCATCCCAAACTCTGCCCTCCATGATTTCCCATCTGTCACCCTTCCCCTCTCCTTTCCTGGCCCTATCCACAGCTCTATGGCTGTGCTCCAGTCTCCAAACCTCCTTGGTATTATATCCGACCAAGCCAGGCATATCTTAGGCCACCACTGCTGTATTGTCTCTAAGTCCCTTTATCTACATATATGTGTCTACTCATGGCTTGCCCCAAGGTCATTATACCTCTAAATGTATAATAATTAAGTCTGGAGTAGGTCGCCGCTCCTTCAGCTCTTTCAAGGTGGGGAGCAGCTGCGCATATCTCATCTCTCGAATGCCACCACACCAATTTACATTGTTCCACATCCTGGTAAAGCTGCTTTCCCCAGCCTTTTTCTCAGCTCTCCTTTCTGCCCAATAAATATAGGAGTGGCACAGATCCAGACTTCCATGATACTCCTCTTCCTGTAGGGTTTAACAGAATAAATATCTTATTTATGATCTTATTTTCTCACCATCATATCATCTCTCCCTGTCCCCCCTCCCCTCCCCGTGGCTCCCTGTCTGTCACAATCATAAGCGTATACATTAGTCTCCACACTGCAGCATTCAAATGTATCTTTTATAACTGGCCAACTGCCAGCGCCCTTCTCCAAATATTATTCACTGCCTTCCTGTCACTGCCCACTGTGAGGCAGCCCTTATCAGTAAGAGTGGAGGAATAATTAATCGGATCCTCCCCAGGAATTGCATGCCCTCTTGAGCAATGCTGTGACTTGATAACTCGTGACTCTTGCTTCCATCCCCAAGCAGAAATAATTTCCTGTCCTATTTCCATGCTCTGAGGTGAAAGCCCTACAAAGCCTGTACTGGGCACACTGCACCTCTACATGTTTCTTTAGTGTTACCATGCAACCCTGTCCCCTTTGATCCGTCTTTGACCTCTTAATCATGACCTGTATCTCCTTCATCTCTCAACTTATATCTTCCCATTCCAGTCTCCCTTCCTGTCTTGCCTGCTGTGGCCCACCACTCGTCACCTCATGGCCCCAGCAGACATTACCACATAAATTGTGTGGAATAACTGGGCCTCGGCCTTTGATCTGCATATTACTGGGAACACACCCTTCAGTTTCACTAGCCACTGTTCCCCTATTGGTCTCCTATTATCCACCGTCCCTTGTTTTAACCTACCCCATCCTTGCATCATTCTTCTAATGAACATTGATTTTGTTGGGTCCTGCCATCTTTTTAGACTGCAGATCACACTAATCCCTGCCAAGTAGACCCCCACTGTGGCATGGACTGTTCCCTTCTGCCACTACTCCACAGTGAACTTCCCCAACTGTTCTTCTGTGAGCAGCCTACTTTCCTCCATGTGGTGAGTTGCCCTGAATGTTTGAAACACTCGCCAGGCCCCATCGTAGGCCCTCAGAGTCCGTGGCGCCCATGAACTGTGGAACAACATTTCTGCTCCTTCTTGCCAACGTCCCATATGTTCATTGGTATGGGCGTTGTTTGCTCCTCCGCTGTTGGTGCCAGCCTCCGGAAATTATCCAGCTGCAGATGGGAAAGGCTGTCAGCCAGGGTGTTGTGTACCCCCTCTATGTGTTTCACTCTGAATGACATGTTCAACTGCAATGCCCTTAGTACCAGAAGTCGCAAAACTTGCATGACTGTTTCTGACCTGGCTCCCCTGTTGTTCAAGACCTCTACCACTGCTCTATTGTCACACCAAAATGTTACTTTTTGATCCTGTAATTCTTCTCCCCAAACCAGGGTGTATGCCCAGATGAGCATGATCTCTAACAATGTTATGTCTTTCACCTTACTGTCCCTTACCCAATCTGAAGGCCATGGCTCTGCAAACTATCTGCCCCTCAGATAGCCCCCCATGCCCAGACCCCTAGCTGCATCTGTGTAAAGATTGAGGTCTGTGTTATACACCCATTCCTCTTGCCAGAAAGAGCAGCCATTATATTCCATAAGGAATTCCTCCCATACTTTGAAATCCTCCTTGACTCCCTTTGTCATGTCTACCCAATGGTGTGGCCTGGTCACTCAGGCTGTGACTCTTGCTAGCCTTTTTGTGAAAGTCCTCCCTGGCCCAATAGCCCTGCATGTGAAGTTCAGATGTCCCAATACTTGTCGTACCTGTTTTATTTTTTTTTTTTACTTTCTGTTTTTCCTCCTCCGCTCTCTGGAGCCCACTCCTTCCATCCTACTCCTTCCCACCTCACTCCACCTCCCTTGGATCTGCCCCTAGAGTGCCTCCTTCCCTTTACCTCCTGCACAGTGGGGTCTGTCCTTTTCTTGGTGGTCTTGGATGGATCCAGAGCGGATTTCATCTAGGGCTGCCAAAGAGGTGTCATTTTCCATTTTCTCCCTGTAATCCCTACCCTGGGACGTCCAGCACTAGGACGTATGTCCCAAGAGAAGACGTGCTGATGCACACCAGACCTCTCATGCACTGCCGACGCCCCCCTCCCCGACTCCGACAAGCGGAGCTGCCTCCATCCCCTTCAGTTGTCGGTGCTCCCACCGGCTGCGAAGGGGGATGTAGAACGCAGATGCGTTCTTGGTTCCCACCCCTGAGAGAGGAGAGCATCCGTTGGGATGCTCGATCCTCTCTCCTCCTGCTGACCCCCGGCCACCCGAGTTTGTTCCTGAACCCGGGTCACCGGCGTGGCGCGAGGTGTGGATCCAGCACCTCAACCCTCAGCGCCACTGGGCGGCCGTTGTACCTGTTTTAGTTGTACTCTTCTTCTACTGGTATGTATATTAATCTGCTCCTTCAATTTTTCCACTTTATCCAGCAACTGAAATATTTCTTCTGGAGCATCTGTCTCAATGCCCCAAAACTCTAACACCCTACTGGGCTTTCTGTTTTTTCAGGTGCCAGCGGGATCCCTAGTTCCTTACACAGCTGTTGGAAACTGGCTAACATTCTTTCCGTTTCTCTTTTTCCACTGCCTATGAAAAGGAAATCATTCAAATAGTGAATCACTGTTTTATAACCAGTCCTTTCTTGAAATATCCACTGCAAACATGTGCTGAAGGCTTCGAATGTGGCGCATGCTATAGAGTAACCCATGGGCATGGCTTTGTCATTTAAACCCCAATGGTCCCAATCCTCTCTTCTAACGGGAAGTAATCTGAAGCTGACTCTATGTCTGTCTTAGCCACCCATGCATCTGTGGTTACCCAGATAATCTGACTACATCCTCCAGGGTGAATATGGCACTTTACTATATTCCTCACCGATAAAATCGTTCACCGATTCACCTTCGGAAAGGATAGGTGATGAATCAAACTAAGTCCCCTCCTGTTTTCTGGGGACCAAACCTAATAGGAAATCTCATGTTCTGCAATGGGGTATCATATGGTCCCTCTATTCTCCTGCAGCCTTCTCCTTCTCTAACTTTTGTTGTAACATTTCTTCCTCCTCTCACTGAACCCAGATTGTTCGCCTCTCTGGCTCTGTGTTGGGCCCTCACACTGTAGAAAACCTGTGTGAACCTTCTTTAATCATTTCTCTGCCATTTTCCTATCTGGGTATCTGTCCAACCATTCCCTCCATGCCTCTATCCTGATGGGGGTTCTAGCTCCTCTAAATTGTTCCCTTGTCCTCATTTCTTTTCACCACCAAGCTCCTCCCCTCTGGTTGATGCCCAGCCTTGCTGGTCAATGATTCTGACTCCCTCATTTGCATGTTCCCTACCCCTCCCCTCTATTCCATATCTGGCCTTTATACCCTGCCCTTCCCGAAAAACTGCTGACCGGTCCTCTGCCCCCAGATCTTTGTGTTCCTTGGACCCATGTCATCCTGCATCTGTCGCGGATGTGATCCCCACATTTCAACAGGCATGCCGAAAGCAGCATTGTGTCCATGAGCAAAGGCCCTATTGTAGACCCAGCAACATCTTTTGTATCATGGCACCTTTTTTCCCCAAACTCTCCTCTGGCGTGGACTGATCAGTTACGTAATCTGTCCACAAATCCAGCTGTTTCTGTGGTCCCATCGTACATCCCCATATGTGGCTATTCTTGCCGAAATAATCTGTCATAATATATCCAACCTACACCCCCTTTTGCTTTTGCTCTCCTTATTATCAGGGAGTACAGTATGTGATGAGAGGGATGCCCAACTCAGGCCTTCTTTCCAATACTATGGCTGAGAATATGGCGAAACCTACAAACCACCCTTCCCATGTCTTCCCTTTAGTGAATTTGTCCTCCTCTTTCTTGCCTAACAACACCACTGCTGCTGCCATTTCACTTTTTCCTATATTCTGTTTCCTTGTATTTTGCAGCCACTTCCCAGCTTACTAAAGTGAAAATATCCACATACTCTCCCTTCCATAATTTCTCTTTTGTGGTCAATGGGATGTGTTCTCCCACATTCATCCCTGGAGCTCCTATCTCCCCTGTTCCTTTCCCTCCTTTTCAACTCCTCCTTTCTTTTCGTTCAGTACCTCTTTTCCTACCCTAATCTCAGCCAGTGCTGACTCCATATGGCCCAAACCCTCTGAGCCAAGTGCTGAAACGATTTGACCTATGTACTCCTTGATGCTGTCACCAACAGAGTCGGGTGCATTACCTGTGACCTTGTCCGCTGCTTGCTGCCTGCTATCATCCTGGTGCCCCAGTACATTTCCCTCTGGGTGGAGGGTTGGTTGGCCTACTAGTGGCTGTGGAGGAACCACTGTACACTGGGGATGCAGTCTGGGCGCCACTGGGGGAACCACCAACTGGCCCTGGGGAGGTACTGACTGGGCCGGGTCTCCTGGGTGCAGAGGTACTGGATTAGCCACCTTGGTTGGCCCCGCTATCTGTGGTTGTGCCCTGGTTGGGCTGTGTGGCTTCTCAGCTGGCGCTTCCCTCTGCCCCTTTGCCCTTCCCCGCTTTCCTTTTCTCCCCAGACCTCCTGGTTCCTCCCCTTCCACCAACTCCCACATTCTATTGGCTTTTTCAGCCAGCTCCATTATCGCCCTGTAGACATCTTCCTTCGAAGGCCTGCTCTTCTTGGGTGCCATGATCCCTGCTTTTGTCACCTGTGAAAACACTGGAAAAGAGAAAAGAAAATTACCTTATTTAAAAAGCAGAAATTTGGGGCAGTATCCCGAGAGACCAGGCCCGCCTCCCATGTAGGCAGCCCCCAACTGCGATGTACATGCCCCCTTTATTTTTTGCCCTCTCCATTGCTGGACCTGACCCAACTGGCGTGTTACAACCCGCTGCATGGCCGGGCCCAGTTTCACCAGTCCTCTGGTCGCTCCCCTTCGCCCTTTGCTAGGCCCCCTGGCAGGCCTCCCCTTCCTTGTCTGGCCCCAGGTGTCCCCCCCACAGGGCGCTAGGCCTCCTGTCACTAGACCCTTCTGCCAGGCCGACTCAGGCCTCTGCTCCCTCTTGGTCTGCTCCCCCCCGGCATGTGACATCACACCGCATGGACTTTTTTTTATTTTGGTTTTTGTTTTAGCTTTCCCATAGGCCTTCCTTTGTCTTCCCAGCCCTCCAACATATGCATGCCCCCCCAGCGTGTGGCATCATGCCAACTGTCTGCTTAGTTGACCCCCCCGCTTGATCAGCCTTTCTTCAGGCCCTTAACCCCCTACTCATCGATCGACTGGCTTGTAGCCAGTAAACCCCCCGAAAATCTTTTTTTTTTTTTGACCACTGCACTAGCCCCACTGGGCCATGGGGCAGCAAGCCTGATGCTGTCCCCCCGGTCAGCCCCCTTTCAGCATCTGCAAAAACCATGCGGTCATCAGCGTGTGACCAGCCAGGCCGCGCTGCTCTGTACCACTCCCTGGGTCCCTGTGATCCACCTTGACGTTCCCTGTAGCTCCATTGCAAACCAATCCCCCCTTGGCACTCCCCTGCACCCAAACAGCTGCAGGCCCAACCAGGATTCTCATCACATGCACCACGCACTGCAAGGCCTCAAAGCCTGCCACCCCTCGAGTTGCACACTCGCCGAAACCAGCAATGCCAACGCTCTCCTTCTTCAAAGGCATCCCCCACGCTCCCATTCAGGCTCCTCCATAATCCCGGCAGCAGTACTCGCTGTAGGCCAGCGAGCCTCACTCAAACAGCTTCCAGCCTCTCAGACTGCTCTTTCCAGCCACACTCAGCTCCTCACTCCTTCGCGGCCAACACGTCTAGCTATCTACTTCCTCCTGTATGTCCATGTGCCTCTCATGCTGCCCAAGGTCTACTACCTCTGCCAGCTGCAAAACCCTGGTCCAAATACACAAACCCACAGCCTCACACCAGCCCTGCTTACCTCGCCTCAAATGGACAATCGTGCCAGTCAACTACCACCTAAAGCATACTACCTCAGTACAGCTGTGAAACATCCTCTTTTTTTAAAACCTGTACCAAATAGCCTTGTTTTCCCCTGTAACTGCTGTATACAGCACAATAATTTTTAGCTAGAGATGCACAATTCCACATTAGCTTCTTTCTTTACCGCTTCACCTCTGCTGTACCACAACCTTGTTAATACTGTACCTTTCTACTCAAGCCATAAACAATGCGTTTCTCTTCTTTTTTTGAATTACACAGCTTAGCCCCATCTTATAATTATTAACAACCTGCTTCTCTCTTTCTTTTTGTTATATATATATATTTCTTCTTCTTTTTTTAAAGAAAACTTCAAAATATCCTCCACCAAATTAGTTGTTTGTTTCCTTACCTCTCTCTTGGTGCACAAGCCTCCTAGTTAATATGCCAATCCAATGTGCTGCAGTTAAGTGTAGAATCAAAACTCCAGCAAAAGTGGCTGAACCACTCCAGTGCTGCTCCTTATGTACCTCCACTTGCCCCTTCCCTTCCTGTTGCTTGGCCACTGTTCTATCCCCTGGCCCTTCCCCTTTCTTCCCACCTCCCCTTCTGAGCACACCATCTTGATGAAAAGGGAAGGGGTGCACCAGGACAACCTGGTCTGCCCCTTAAAGGGCAAACTCCATTTTCTGCTCTGAGGCCCATTATTATGCATACATTCTTTGTATTCACTGTACTTCTGAATGCACCTTTTGGGGAAAAACAGAGTGTGCATTTCCGTTACTGTTACAGTTAGCGTTTCCACTTGCGTTTCCTACCAGTTTGCGTTAGCGTTCCGTTTACATCACTGTGTGGGTTACCCTTTGCGTTTGTGTTTGTGCTTGCATTTGCATTACTGTTGACTTTTGTGTTTCCTTACTGTTTTGTTTGCGTGTTCTTTTGCATCACTGTAGCATTAGCATTTGCATTTGCGTCTGGCGCTTCCTTTATGTTTCTGTTTCCTTTGGCATCATCCTTGGTGTTACCATGGCGTTGGGTTTCCAGTTGCGTTACCGTGTGCGGCAGCGTTACAATTTGTGTTTGTGTACATGCTTACATTTGCATTTCCATTTGCGTTTGTCTTTCCTTTGGTGTCATAGTTGGTGTTACCATGAGCATTTGCATTTCCATTTGCATTCCCGTGACTGTGCGCGTTACCATTTGCGTTTGCGTGCATGCTTGCATTTGCATTTCTGTTTGTATTACTGTTTCTTTTGGCATCATCGTTGGTGTTACCATAACCATTTCCATTTCCAATTGTGTTACCGTTATTGTTTGCGTGTTCATCACCGTCTGCATTTGCATTTCTGTTGGCCTTGGCGTTTATGTTCTTTTTAGTGTTTTCATTGTCGATTGCATTACTGTTTCCTTCTGCGTCGTCGTTGCCATTACCATTTGCATTTCTGTTTGCTTTTGTTTACCGTCTTGCACTTTCGTTACTATTTCGTTTGCATTTCTGTTCCGTTAGTGTTTGTGTTACCATTTCTGCTATTTTTCTGCACTGTCTTCTGTGACACATAACACAACCAGTGTGTGGTAGATTTGTCTGACACGTGGCAGTTAGAAATACCTTTGTTCAAGGAACATGCCAGCTTTTGTTTGGGAAAATATGTTGTTCTGTTCCAGAGTTATGGCTATTTGAGTTTCCCCGTCAAGAGTCTGCCATTTTAGTGCATTTTGGCCACAATTTCCACCATTTTGTGTTGGAAGACTTCTTAAAGGTACAGAAACATAAAAATGTGATATCTCTGGAACAGTTTGGTCTTTTCACATGAAATTTGAATGGTGTTGAGTGGATGTACTGGACATGTGAATTATGCTAATTACATGTTTGAAAATAATTTGTTGTGGACATACTGCGTGACACACTTAGCGTTTTGTGCATAGCATTCTGCATGGTGCTACTGCCTTTAAATTTATAGCGTGGATAGCCCTGGTGGCACGGAGGTACCTTGCAGTGGTTTCGTGTGTAAAATATTAACAGGTGCAGAATTATGCCACTCTGATGAATGGAAATTTGGTTCATTATGCTTCAATAACTTCTGAACCATGTCTCTGATTTGCCTGGCATTTGGAATGTACAAAGATGTGTAATTCATCTTTCACGGTGCCACTGTTTGGGTCACTGGCACTAACGGTTGCTGAATTGTGCATGTTACATTGTTTGCTCGTGGTGCTGTGCGACAGTTGAACGGATGTATACACAATTCTGGACACAAGGTGCACCATGGTACATGTCTTCATTTATCAATTTTTATGTCAGTCGATCATGCAGTTTTTGCGCAGTGAAGTGACAAAAAATTAAAGGTGCTCCCACCACCACATTCCATTCACTATTTATACTGCACATTCTCAAAAAGAACTGACATTCATGGCAAAAAGCTCTGTTTAATGCATCTGTTAGGGTTGTTCCACAGTGACAAAAGTGAAGACATTCGGTGTTAGGGTTGAAAACCCTAACTCTGCATTCCCCACCCCTACCTTCAGCACCACACACACACACACACACACACACACAGACACACACACACGCACTTGCAAGTGGGGGGGGAGGACCAAGGCAGCACAACCAATCACAGGCAACCATCAGCAGGTGACAGAAATAACATACAACTGTCTAAACTAGCATTACAAGACACAGCCATCATCATGGTCCACCAACTGTAGGAGTTCTGCTGCCATCCGAGTGGCTTGTGGTATACATGCATACTGGCCATCAGTTGTTGGTGGATCACATTAAACATGTTTTTATATCTAATACATTTCTTATCTCTTCTGAATGACAGTGTGTCAGTAATGCATCACTCTAACAACATGCCAATGTCAGGCAGTGGTTTTAGAGACCTTTGTTGACTGTTAATGTCTTCTGATGTTACCCCAGTATAAGACAATGATGTATCAGTACACTATTATGTGCACAGTACTGCTGCACCATTATCTTACATTGGATAGTTGCAGATCTGTGTGGGAGTGTCAGACCTAAAAAAGCCAGATGCTCACACTACATAATACCTGAATTCTGGAAAGTTTCTCATTTGAAACAGGTAAGTGTGTTTCTCTACTAAGTGATATATTGCTGCTAGCATGCTGTTCAAAGGGCCCCATGCTCACACATTTGTGTTTATGACTGTGTAGTATCAGAGAGCATTGTAACACAGTGTCATGTGTCTAAATACCTCCTGATCTTACTGTAGCATAAGAAAAAAATGGATCAGTACAGTATTATCAGCAGAGCCCTTCTCCACTATTTTTAATATCATCATGGACCATGGTTGACATTATCATACAAATTGTTTCAGATATTAACAAGAAAAATGACTATTATTCTAGGCTAAAAAACATCATGCTGCATTCATACCACTGTTACTTCTGTGGTACTTCTTCTACATGTGGCATAATAATAACCAAATATTGCTTCTGCATACTATAATGAATAGAAAACTATAGAGCTGTCATAAAACTCTTGAGCACTGCATGTCTGCATTGATTTGTGACCAGAACTTGTTATTAATACTACATGTGTGTCTTTATGTAACCATGCCCATCTTGGTTTGAGCATAGGTATGTTGGTCACTGCATGTTACTCAAAGGGTACCATGCTGTCATTTCTGTGCCTATGACCATAGTATATTAGACACCTTTTTATCCATGCTTTCTTCTATCTTAATGCCTTGTGAAATTATAACAGCATAACCAAACGAATGTATATCTTAGCTATTGTGTGGAGAGTACTCCTGTTCTGGCATGTTACCATGTGCAGATGCTGAGAATGCTGTGTACACCCATGTCTACACAAATGCTACAGTTGGTGGACCATGATGATGGATGTATCTTGTAGTATGTTTAGACAGTTGTATGTTATTTCTGTCACCTGCTGCTGGTTGTCTATGATTGGTTGGGTTGTTTTGGTCCTCCCCCACTTGCATGTGCTGTGTGTGTATACGTGTGTCTGTGTGTTTGTGTGGTGCTGGGGGTGTGGTGGGGAATGCAGAGTTAGGGTTTTCAACCCTAACACAGAATTTCCTCACTTTGTCATCATGGAACAACCCTAACTGATGCATTAAATGGAGTTTTTTGCTATGAGATATATATATATATATATATATATATATACATATACAGAAAATGCAATATAATATAAAACCAAGTGCAGAGCACTCCAGTTGCTGTTCTCTGTGTTGAGCTTGCTAAAGTTTAACACTGCATTGCCAAAATGCAGATTGTTATGAAGTTCGCCTGGGAGGGCTAGAAAATCATATACAAATGCACCCAGGACAGTCCTTGACTATTATCTGGAGTTAGCTATCCCAAACAGATGATGTAATTACCTCTGGTACTAAAACAGTTATTCCAAAGATTTTGATGGAGGCCATCATGGATAAAGTAAGTGAGGGTCATGGCAGGCAAAACTGAGAACCTGTGCAGTGGGCAGGCTCCCAGGCTTCCAGAGCAGGCACAGCTGAGTCTGACACACAATTGCTATACTTCTAGTGAACTGCAATAAAACTATCTGTGAAATAAAAATATTTATCATTTGCATTTCTCTAAAGAAAATGTGCAATCTACTGTAGCAGTGAGAACTGGCAAGCTGCCAGCCACCACGCATGCGATGGCTGATGCCCACTGTGCAGCCTTCCAGTCCTTCGCTATGCTCTACACAGAAGGCACAACTGACCTGCAGTGGTGTCCAGCTTCAGATTCACTCTCATGTATACAGCATGAGCTGGAGGCTGGTGAGGCTGGCAGCACTGGAGACACAGCAGCCAGAGAAGGAGGCAGAGCCAGGGGCTGCTATTGATGATCTGCCTGCAGTACCACTAACAGCTGAAGAAGCAATCCCACCACCACAGGCAGCCCCACCGACCCTGCAGAAGGACTACTGGTCCATGCATATGGTCTGGGTGTGAAAATCTATTAAGAAAAAGATGGCAAAATTATAGCTTCCCAGGAACTAATTAGCAGAAACAGGCATGACTTGAGGCAAACCAGCGCAGCATTTTACAACTCCTCAAAGCAAGCGCCAGCATTAGGAGGAGGTCAATACCTAGGCTTGCAGCTCACCACAACTGAAAGCAAGGAAGTCGGTCTGACTTAATATATATAGTTCTTTCTTGTATACAGTTCAAATCAACCATTTTCAAATTGTTGTTGTTCTTGAAATACTTATTGTTTGTACTTGTTCTGTTTATAGTTTCTGTTTTGTGTTGCTTTATTTTCTATTACATAAACATTTCCCTGTTCGAAACAAGGCTTTCTTGTCATAAGTCTCTTGATTGAGGTAAAGGCTGGCAAAAGTTCAATGAACATCTTGTCTTACTAGTCTGACTGCTGTTCATGCTTCAGCCTTAACTTTTTTTGCAGTACCCAGCAGGACAAGTTCATTCTCCCCCTCCACAAAGAAATGTCAGATGATCTAGTTGATCATTTGACACTGTATGGATTTAGTTCTTGGGTGAGTTAAACTTTGTTAAAATTGACCATCGGTGTTGCTGTTTGATTCAACTTCAGTTCCCTTTTAAAATCGCAGGGCTGGCTGGCAGAGTATAGCAGGACAGCAGGAGCAGCAGCAGCATCCATTAAATTAGCCTTACACAGGCAGATCTACAGAGAAAATCATACAGTTAGTTGCAGAAACACAAGGGGAAACATGGCATTGGTTTACAGAGATGGACCACCAGTGAGACAGACCCACCAAGTCTGAACATCCTTCTCATTGCCTACTCTGCCACCACTCACTACCTACTCTGCTACCACAACCTGGTCTATGTCTGCGGCAGGCCCCCCCCAATGTCTGACTGCAAACACATCTATCTCATTCCCATATAATGACCTGTTTGTGGAAAAAAAGCATACAACAACCATTGGTACTTACCTGGGCACTTGTGATGGATACACTGTACATCCACTGGGCTGATGGACTACAGAGATATCTCAGCAGCAGCAGGAGCAGCATCAGCAGCCATAAAGCCTTACACAGACAGACTGGAAAAGAAAATCATACAGAGAGTTGTCGAAATACAAGGGAAACATGGTCTATGGTCATGGTACCCTGGTCTATGCCTGTGGCAGGCCCCCTCCTCCCTGCCTTGATGTCTGACTGCAAACACAGCTATCCCATTCCCTTATAATGACCTGTTTGGAAAACAAAAAGTGCAAAGTACAACAACCATTGGTACTAACCTGGGCACTTGTGATGGACATACCATGCAGACACAGTGCTGGCGGGCTACAGGGGGATCATAGCAGAAGGAGCAGCAGCAGCATCCATAAAGCTTACACAGGCAGACCCGAAAGCAAGACATTCTTAAAGTGAGTTCAAGAAATGGACAGAGACACATCAGCAGAACTTCATGGTAACCTAAACATGCAGCAAAAAATATTATATGATTAGATATAGTCATTTTTGAGCATCATGATCCCTACCTGAACATGAGCTAATAACCAGACAACCTTTCAGCAACACTAAACCTGATGAATGGATATCGAAATATGGACAGAAAGAACCAGAGATTACTGTGTAAAGCATGATGTGTGGCAACATTACCCATGCTGGCTGGGGGAGGGCTGTTACTGGCATCTAACAGCACCTTCTGTGAGGCAATACTGTGGGACAACTCACATGTCTGTCTGAAACTGTTCCTGTGGGTATCCAGTGATGAGGGCCTTAGCATGTATGGGAATGGTTGGAGGGTGACAAGTCATGGCTATTGCATTATGTGAGACCACCTTGTACAGTGACCAGCATATAGGCTGGCAGACCAATCAGTGAGCATCACAATCGCAACAGGAAACATGGTGACAAAGGAATGGGCTATGGGGGAAACGACGACTCAGAAAAGAATGAACGGAGAAGAAGGCAACTCAGAAAATGGTGAAGGGGAGAAAAGGCCTCCACAGTAATGGGTGACTGTGGATGAGGAGCACCTGCCAGCAGAATGGCCAGACATCAGCAGAACCCCCAGGATGCACCCTAGTGGCAGTCAATAACACCCCAGCAGACCAGGAGATGCCCCTGGCTCCACCACCACAAACCCCCCCAATAACACAGCAGAACACAGCCAAAGACAGCAGGAATAGGCCCCCCATACACAAAATGCACAACAGACAGAAGATGTAGGACTGTGGGGTCAACCGCCGAGCCACTATGGTGACTCACAAGGACAGCACACTCCACTGATGTAGGAAGAGGGTGATGGGCCAATGAGCTAGGGTTTTGAAACCCGCAGCTGCTGACAACCCACACAGTGGCGCCCAAACAAATACATACATAGGTTAGTGGTGCATTATACCGTATGGGCATGCCCAACGGCATCACCTGCCAGTACAGGCAGTACTCACCAGGGTCACCACTTACAGCATCCTGGACATTCTGCTCTCACACCCCTGATACTGCTGAAGCCCGAAGAACACTGCTGCAGGACCACTAGTGCACCAGACACCTGCAACACCTATTTTTATGCGCAGTGCAAAGGTGTGCTGTCAAATGCACGTGGTGCATGAACAGGTGTGTGATCAAATGGTCCGCCCACCCACAAAAGGGTGCTATGTGGAAGAAGAGGCCACCCATATGGAAGGTGAACAAAGAATGGATGACATCCGATATATGGTCGTAGTGGAAACCTCCTGCCCACCCCTGTGGATACTCTAGCGGTAAAGGAGGTGAAACAAAGATATTTCGGGCAGCATTCAGGACAACTACCACAGCTGCCCAGCTTGGGTGCACACAAAAGGGATGCAGTTGTCACATGGGCAATCCCCACAACCATGCACCCCATGTAGGGGAGGTGGGGGTCCATGAAGTGTTCAGCAGTGTGCGCGACTGTGAGCGTACGAGCATGGAGAGCACCTCTCAGGTGATTGTGGAGTGCATCAGAGGGATGCCAGATGCCATCGCCAGCCAGCTGCCGGGGCTGCCACTGATGAAGCATACTGTGCAATATGTCCGCCGGGCCAGCAGGGTGAAACTGCCACACTGATTTCACTCACTACTGGACTGGGCAGTGCCTCCTGAGTATGCCATCATGGGGTGATGACACGTCCTGCAGCATGACAGTGGTCCATCCAAGGACCATGAGCACTGTTTCACACTCCAGAGGTCCCTGCAGTACCTAGCTAGCTGCAGTGACTGGTTTCTGGATGGCACCTTCTGCTGCTCACCACCACTCTTTGCACAGTTGTATACCATGCATGGTCTGCAGACGGGCATCGAGTTACCTGCCATCTACATCCTGATGCCAGCACAGATGGAGCGGGTGTATGCAACCATGTTTGGAGAGGTGCAGTGGCTTGTTGGTGACATGTGCCCAGTGACCACGATGATGGATTTTTAATGGGCAGCCTGGCATGCTTTCACATCCACCTTCGACAGTGTGGTGGTGTGGGGCTGTTTCTTCTGCTACTGCCAGGCCATGTGGTGAAAGGTACAGCAAACCCCAGAGCTCCACGCCAGGTACACCAGGGATAAGGAGTTCACGATAAACATCCATATGCTCCTCACACTGTCATATGTGCCCATGAATGTCATGGAGGGTGCCTACAGTGACCTGCTGGACCAGCCCTTCTACCGGGCAAATGAGGAGCTGCTCCAACCCCTGCTTGAATGCATGGAGAAGGCATGGGTCGACCGGGCGGTGGGCAGAATGGCTCTCAGGCATCTCCTGTTCCAGATCCTCAGCTGGAACATGTACCAGCCCACTCTGGAAGGCCTTGCATGGACCAACAACTCAGTCAAAGGGTGGCACTGGGGCTTCTGCACCAGACTGAGTGCCTGCTACCCAAGCATATGGTGATTCCTGGATTGCCTCATGCATACATATGGAGCAGCTGCTGTCCAGTACAGGGGCTGCAACCCAGAAGCGATGGTACCAGGATCTCACCATCAGGATCAAGGCAATCATAGGCAACTATGGCAACAGAAGCACACCCGACTGCCTGTGGGGCCTGGCATATAACTTCCAGATGCAGTGAAGCCTGGTGTGCCCTGGGACGGCACGCTGACACTGACCCACTCTGTGACCCATGGCTCCATCAGCTCTGCACCAATGAGTGGCCTTGTGGCACTTGGCAGCATGGCCGTCATGGAGATCACATTAGCTCAGCTGTCTGTCCACCGGTGCCATTATGCTGCCACCCTGGGTGCACCCCTGTGCAGTCCTCCCATGCACAATGGCAATGCCACATGTCACTGTGCCCTCCACCACCCAGGATCCTCCATGTACAGTACCCCTCTCACTGCCATTGGCACATTCCCCACTAGTGGCTTCCCCCGCACAGTTGACCCCCCCACCCCTGTCTGTGCCTCTTTCCCCCGCCTCAAGCTTTAGTTTGCATTTTGGGTGGTGGTGGTGGTATGCGTTTTTTAATGTGTTCCATTCACCATTCTGATGGTTGTGCATGTCTCCCTGTGCTGTCCCTGGAGCCCCCCATTGTCCCTTCACCCTCCTCTGTGGGATGGCTCTCGCCCTTCCAGCGGGCGTCTTTATTCCTGGTGCCCTCCTGGTATCCGCCGTTAATACTGTCCCCTCGAGGCGATCACAGTTCCGCGATCACCTTTCTCACATAGAACCGTTACTGTGATGCCACCAGAAAGTGTGCTTATGAAGTTATCAGCACACCTATTGAACAGTATGATCAGATAGACAACCACTGCCCCTGCCACTGCCAGCTATCAGTGGTAAGGTACTGAGCTGTGGCACTGCACAAAAAAATCACCTCGCGTCATGACTTCAGAAAATACACTTCACTACAAATAAATCTTTTACTTACCTTCTTCTTCAGATGTCCAAGCCAAGCTCTAGTCCATGCAGCACAAAGCAGGGTGACATCATCATGGCAGCAGCAGCAGATGGAATCCAAGCTAGAGACAGGAGAAAGGATCATGACAAAGGCAATTACTTTTAGAAACAATAGACACTCATCAGTTATCAGGCAGTACTGCATAGCTGCACAGATGGGGTGCAAGCACATTGGGCAGAGTAATGCTAGATCACCATCACACTGAACTAAGTGGCATGACACCCACAGGTACATTTCTAAAGTGAGAGAAAAATTTTCAGCAGGGAAAGGCACACTAGTCGGCCATGACTCATGTCCATGGGAGAGACAGTGACTGGAGGAAGCAGGAAGACACATTTTCTGGCATTCTCCACAGGCAGTCATGGAGAGGAAGGGGAGGGAGAGAAGTGTAGGGACCAGGAGAATAGATCAGAGAGGGAATGGCAGGGACAGAAGAGCAGGTGACGAAGCACTTCAGCACCAGCAGCAGGGAGATGGTGGCAACCTGGGGAATGGATAGCACATGCCAATAACCTAATAAGCACTGCATGGTGTCAGTTTACTATAGTGGGGTGACATCCCTGACAGTGACAGACACAATGCTGAGTGTCATCACTGCACTGTTGGGATGTGTGTGTGTGTGTCTCCTTCGGGGGGCTGCACCCCCAGAACCCCCCATACACCCTGGTTTCTAAATACACAACTCCGAGTCAGAGTTGTCTTGGGGACAGGACAAAACACTGGGCGATGCAGTGCCGGTGCCAGCGGGGACCATCACAGTGACCCAACATTGTTGGTTGAATTCTGCCACCGTGATGGTCTTTGCTATTACGGTTTTGCTGTGCAGTCGGTACACCCATGGGGTCATCATAGTAATAAGTTACATAAGTCAGTAGGACTCATCGCTCAGTATGCAACATCAAAAATGATTTGTACTAACCTTTGTGGTG
Organism: Neoceratodus forsteri; assembly: GCA_016271365.2. Lineage (NCBI taxonomy): Eukaryota > Metazoa > Chordata > Ceratodontiformes > Ceratodontidae > Neoceratodus > Neoceratodus forsteri. The sequence goes on along the minus strand of CM057453.1, from coordinate 453,911,680 downwards.
GAGGAAGGAGATGTGATGTCTCAAAGAGGAAAGCATCTCAATCAGAGCAGCATAGCAGTAAGTAAATGCGTCTGGTATAGTGTTGCACTTCATCAAAATAAATAGGCTACGGCACTGCAGTATGATTTGCATGGCTTCTCTTCCATCAGTGTTGCACAAATAAGTAATACACTCATCACTGTACTCAGGTCATGAAATGTAGTGTCCTGATCCTGATATGATCATATCTCGTGAGGCCACATTGTCATACTTTTCTGTTTCATGGTGTAGTGCTCCTGTTGTTGTTCTTTGCACAGCTTGTATTTACTTTTCATTTGAATTTGCAGTCCAGTTCTCTATGTCACTGCTAATGTTAACAACACTGTGCATATATAACACAAATGTTGCATTAAGGTAGTTTCAGTCAAAAGCACAGCAGTTGCTTAAGTCAACACACATAGCCCCAATGCCAGTGACATGCTGTTATGACATTTGTAAGGTAAAGTGATCTTGACACACTGCTTGTTGATGCTGTTATGATTGCTGCTTGCTGGTACCTTGTCACTCTGAGTTAGACAATATCAAGAGATTATTTATGCAGATAGTGCAAGTCACAGTCCATGTGTTCAGCACTGGAGTAATGTTGGTATGAAATGTAGAAATGGAGGTGAAGGTGATACTGTCCAATGTGGCGGATGACTTGATGGGCACTGGGTATTGTTTGACATGGTGGATTGATCATCACTCTTGTAACAGGTGATAACCACTTTGGTCACTGCTTTTACTTTGAACAGAAGCCAATGTGGTCAGCTCATCATCCCTATGTGGTGTGTGACAGCCTGTGAGTGGCAGCAGTTTAATGTTGCTTGTTTAGGTGGGGAGGAGAGCCAACCAACTATGGCCATCATGTGGAAGACACAGCATGTGATGTTTTTTGACACAACATGATGTGAACCCAACAGAGGCAAGATTGGGCCTGCGAAACAATATCAAACCACCTGTTTATGGAGGATTTCCTGTGTCATTTAGGGTCTGGAGTGTCACCACTGCCCACACATTGTATAACTAGAGATGTTGCAAATCAAATTTCACCAGTGAAATTGCCACAAACTGGCGATTTGGCCACGTGAAACATTTCCACAAAATTCTGCCGTTCCAAAATTTTTCATTGAGTGTATCGTTGCAAAATTTCACCCTCAGAAAGAATTTCACCATGAAAGGGTAACAGGAACAATTCAGTTCAGTGCAGGAAGGTAGCAGCTAAGGCCAACAAGATGCTGGGGTGTACTGCAAGAGGAATCTCATCCAGAAATAGGGATGTGATATTGCCATTGTACAGGTCACTAGTCAGGCCAAATTTGGAGTACTGCTTGCAGTTTTGGCATCCCTATCTGAAGAAGGATATCAGATTGCTGGAGTGGGTGCAGCGTAGGGCAACTAAGATGATCCAGGGACTGGAAGACAAAACCTATGAGGACAGGCTGAGTTAAATATGTACACCCTGGAGGAGAGGAGGGATTCAGGGTATATGATTGAGACCTTCAAATATTTGAAGGGATTAACAAAATGGGCACAGAAGGGATATTTAAGCTGAGAAGAAGAAGAGACACCAGAGGGCATGGTGTTAAGTTGGAGGATGGAAGATATCGGACAGATGAGAAGGCATTTTTTTCACAGAGAGGGTGGTGGAGAAATGGAACACTCTACTCAAGGAGGTGGTATTCTATAGCACAGTAGGCAGTTTTAAAAGGGCATGGGACAGGGTGCGGGGGTAAGGGTAAGGGGAGGGAGGAGGGGGCAGCTGCAATATAAGGGTGCTAGCTGCGCAATCGAGCAGGCTAACTTGATAGACCATAAGGCCTGTTTCTGCTGACAGATTCGTATGTTCATATTTCACCTGAAACAGCAAAATTTCGCCTGATTTTTGCCATTTCACGGGTGAAATTTTGCATTTCACAGACAAAATTTTGTATTTTGCTGGCGGAATTTTGTCCCCACAAAATATTTTGTGAACTGCGTGAATTGAATGAAATATTTCGCATAACAAAATTTCCTAATTTCACACATCTCTATGTACAACTGAGGAGAGGACTCATACCACATAGTATTTTGGGGCGTAAACCAACAGTAGCATAGCAGAAGGATAATGTTCAAGTAACTATGGTGACGAGTGTAATGTGGGGGTATTCCTTTTCTAGGTCTTTTAGGTGACCTGAATGGTGAGCAAGGGGATTCGGAATGAACAGTAATGCAAATTGTTTTGTTTCTAAAAGAAAAGCTACTTGCAGCATTGGGGAAGATGAACAATATTGTGGACACATAATGGTACACAGTAATTGTTTTTTCTGTTTGTTTTTGTCCGTTTCACTTTTCTGGGAGGTGGGGCCTATTTTGGGAAGTGGAGCCCATACAACTGCAAAATGGGAACTGTCACATCACAGGGCAAGTAATCATGCCTGCATCAATTTTTTGGGGTTTCTTTCAGTTTTCTTTGGGGAGGGGTCTAAACAGCTGCCAACTGGAACGCTTAACAAAGTTAACAATACAGGACAGGAACAATGTCTGCAACAATTTATTTATTTATTGTTTGTTTATATTTTCTTTGGGGACGGGGACCTAAACAGCGATCAACTGAGACATATTTAAATTTAACATAGGACAGGACAGGAACAATGTCTGAACATTTTTTTTTTTTATCATTTTCTTTTGGGAAGGGGGTCTTAAAAATACTGCAGTGTTATAACTACAAAAATGTTGCTAATGTCACTGTGAATATTCATAATTAATCTGGATATAATAATTTGCTTGTCACCAACTTTTTTTCTAATGCAGCAGTCGATGACTCATGCATTGCACACTGACTCTTGGTGCCTTGTGTCTTGTTCTGGTAATGTAACTGCAGACACAAACAAGTATCACGGTACCTTGCAAATCAATTCATGAGCACACCTGACAATGACAGTAGAAGTGTAACACATCTCCTGTCTCCATCTCAGAAAAACTCAAACCCTCCGCTGTGTCTTCATCATCAGCCAACACTGTCACACTCTCCTCTTCCTCTGATGATTCCTGATGCACATCACCTTCTTCAATAGGATCATGGTGTGTTGCAGTCAATGACAAACAGTACTGCATGGACAGGAAATGTGAGTTCATTTTTATAAAAGTAAGGTACTCATCATTCATGTCAGACAGACAGCTTTGCCAGTCAGTCACAATGACACCTGCAGCACTGAATACCCTTTCTGAGCTTACACTAGCACATTGACAGGTGAGGTACCCAATGGCAATAGCTGAAAACGCAGGCTAGATTTCAAGTTTACTTCACCAATACTCCAAGGACCCATCATCTATGTTCAGCTCCAGTGGGTCATCCTGATATGACTGCATCATATGGCATGCAGACAGTTGCATCTGTGTGTAGTCCGCAGGTAGCTATTGCATAGAAACACCAGTGTTCTTTAGCATGGCCCAGGGAGGGTTTGTGCCACTGCTATGTGATGATGATGAGGGTGCAGGAACAGACACTGTACTTGAAGAGGAGGAGGAGGAGGATACTGTCCAAGGAGCTGTTGCTGTTGCTCCTTCAGGTTTTTCTAAAGCCACCAATTTTTTGACCCTTTGTTTTGAGTGACTCATCCAATTTTCAGCCTTGCCAAGTAGGATCGTAACACAGTGATCCAGATCAGCCTTCTCACCTGGAAGAAGTAATGTCATCCCATGCTTGTAGCATCTATCTACCAGGGTTGCCAGGATGTATACCTCAGAGGTATTAATATTAATCACCCTGGGATCATCATCACACAGCTGCATGATCCAGTCAGTCAGCTGTACTCCAATAGAGTCTGCTGCCACTTCAAATTGCCCCCTGACATTGACCAGTGCCTGGCAGAGTACACACAGTAATGGTATAACCTGGCTCAAGAATGCATTTTCTGAGCTGACAACCTGTGCAGCCTATTCAAGTGGACGGAGGACTTGGATGGCACTATCCATCAATATCCACTGGGATGCAGTCAGTGACATGGCTGACTGTGCTTCATGATCATGCATATGCATTACATAGTCAGTGATTGGTTTGTACTGTTCAAATAGTCTCTTAAGCATATAGAGCATCAAGTTCCACTGTGTCACAACATCAAGCCTGAGGTAGAGCTCTGTACTTTATTAACAGAGTGGAGGCGATGCGGGCAGAGGCCAGCGGCATCTGTCAGCATCAGTCGGGTGAAGGAAGCATTAAACTAGCTGCAAATTGGGAAGGTAAGTAGGCAAAATTGGGGAATCCTGCTATAGTATGGAGCTAAACAAGGGTAGGATAGACAGGGACTACACCAGTATGAATTTTTGCCACACATGTAAAATGTATGTGGAAGGGGAGAAGGTCAATCAGTTTGTTTGTGATAAATGCACCCTGATTGAAATCCTGAAACAAGAAATTGATTCACTACAGAATAGGATTCAACTCCAGATAGAGATATCTTCACTAGAAAAATTTATTGATTCAGCAATGCATGATTGTGTTGAACAAAATGAAGAAGATCAGACAGTTGGGGCTGCATATGCAATAGGAGAAGACATACCCCTGGAGGCTAAGAATTACATGGACTCTAAGGAAGAGGAAGATTGATTTAGGGTTCAAAAAGGTAGTAAATAGGGAAGAAGGAACATTGGTGGAAACGTGCAGATTGACATTCACAATGGTTACTGATATCCTCAGTACTGAGGCATGTAGAGACAATACTGACCAGCTAGATCCAAACCACAGTTTGCCTAGAGAAAGACTTGAGGTAACGGTGGGAACAACAAGCAGGAGTTACCAAGAGTTAATAGACAAAACAAGGAGCTCCTGGTCATTGGTGACCCATGGTTCAAAACAACGATAGAATACTATGTCAGGGTAGGAAATGAGTTTACAACTGTTAGTACTCTACCTGGTGCAGGTATAGGGATGTCCATAAACTGTTGCCAGGATTATTGGACAATACCTTAAATCCAGTCATGGTATTACACATTGGTACAAATGATGCTGGAAAAAGGCACACCTGGATATTCAAAGGGACTTTGAGGCTGTTGGAGAGGCCTTGAGGTTGGAGGGTTGCCACATTATGATATCAGAAATCCTTCCCATCCCTCGAGCTGGGGTAGCCAAACATAGAGATATTAGACAGCTCTATGGGTGGCTGAGAAGATGGTGCCATAGGGAGGGTTTTACATTTATCCACCACTGGGACACCTTTAGGGACCCAGGATTATTTGGCAATGATGGTCTGCATCTAAACAGACATGGTAGTAGACTACTGCCTAGGGAAATACAACAACAGGTAGTGAACCATTTAAACTAGATACCAAGGGGGCAGGGGTAGTCACCAAGCTTCCCAGGCATCAGTAGGCTTCCCCAAACATCTTAAGAAGATTAATGTATCTCAGGACTGGAAATGCCTGTCCCTTAATGCCAGGAGCCTTGCAATAAAGTTGATGAACTAGTATGTCTGTTTAATGTAGAAAAGTCCAGATATGTACCATAACGGAGACCTGGTGGACACCTGAGGATACCTGGGACCATCATATTCCTGGATTTGATCTATATCATATGGATAGAATAAGTAAAAAAGGTGAAGGGGTAGCCTTGTATGTATCTGATACAATAAAATCAGAAGCTATTGCAGTTCCCCAAGTACCAGGAATTGAACATCTGTGGATTAAGATACTGCCACTAGATGGCACAAAAATCAAAATTTGGGTTATGTATTGACCACCCTCGATTTCCCCACAAAACGATGAGGCTGTTCTTAATTTCTTGGACTCCCTGGAGTCTACTGAAAGTATTATTCTTTTAGATGACTTTAATCTGCCTGGCATCAATTGGACAAAGTAAATAGCAGGGACACCAAATGAGTTAAGATACCTGGACTCTTTTTCTATTAGCGGGTCTGGATCAACATATAGGGAGTAGTACAAGGGGGGATAACACATTAGACCTGGTGTTAAGTAATTTAGGGGACTCAATCATGCATTGTACTGTTACCTCCCACTTGGTTCAAGTGACCATTGTATGATTAGTTTTGAACTTAAGGGAGTAAATACTATGATTTTGGGTCAGCGAGGTTCGAACTTTAACAAGGCCGATTTCAGTAAAATGAGGAGGGAACTTATGGAGTGGGATGGCAGAAAGAGTTTGAAAATAGAACATTAAATGATAACTGGGTTATCTTGGAGAAGAAGATCATAGGTTTGGTAAATAAGTATGTACCACTCAGGAAGAAATATAATAGAATGGGTAAAATTCCCTCATGGCTATCCCATAGAATTAGAAGACTGATTAAAATGAAAAAAAGAGCTTATAATAAAGGCAGAAAAAGTGGGTGTGCAAAAAACTGGGTGGTGTATAAAAAACTGTTAAAAGAAACTAAGAAAGCAGTTAATCAAGTAACTCGAAAATATGAGTTAAATCTGGTCACAAAAGTTAAGGATAATCATAAATCTTTTTACTTACATTAATAACAAAAAGGGGTGTAAAACTACTGTGGGGCCTATTAAGGATCAGGCTGGGGAATTAGTTGATGACAACCAGGCTATGGCAGGGCATTTTAATACTTATTTTTCATCGGTCTTTAATGACAAATCTGAAGGTACTAGGGACCATCGGCATAATGCAGGCTATAGAATTACTTTGAATAAAGGGGATATTGAGGACAGATTGATGCATCTGGACCCAAATAAATCTCAGGGACCTGATGGGATCCATCCTAGAGTCCTTAAGGAGCTGGCAACAGTATTGGCAGCACCCATAACAGTACTATTCCAAACATCACTGGATAGAGGGAGGATAGAGGTTTGCTAAAAGCAAACGTTGTCCCAATCTATAAAAAGGGTCAAAACAAGAAATGAGCAACTACAGGCCTGTAAGCCTGACCACTGCTTTGGGGAGGATGTTGGAAACCATGATTAAGGACCAAATAGTGGAGATCATGAACTTGGCAGGGGACCGTGATAATGCACAGCATGGTTTTAGGAAGGGTTTATCATGCCAGACAAATCTCCTGGAGTTCTATGAGCATGTGAGTAGGGCATTGGATAAGGGCACCTATGTGGATGTAGTGTTTTTGGACTTTTCAAAGTCATTCGATAAGGTCCCATATGGGGAATTAGTGGAGCCTTTAATAGAACACAATATACCTGGGTATATTACATGTTGGGTAAAAGCATGGTTGAGTGATAGAAAGCAGATGGTTTGTTTGAAGGTGTATATTCTGATTGGTTAAATGTGGAAAGTGGAGTTCCTCAGGGATCAGTACTGGGTCTTGTTTGTTTAATATATATATATATATATATATATATATATACACTGTATATATACAGTATATGCACTCACGGACTGGTGGAGGGGATGTTTGGGAGGCCAAATTTGCAGACGACACCAGGAATGGCACTAGCATCAAAAATAGTGAGGATGCAATGAAGCTGCAGGATGCTTTATTTAAAATGGAAAGATGGGAGAGGGATTATAAGTTATCTTTTAACACTAATTAATGTGCAGTTATGCACTTTGGGAAAATAACAAAAAAACAGATTATGTTCTAAATGGACATATGCTGTGGAAGGTCACTGAAGAAAGAGATCTGGGCATTAAAGTGACTAATGATCTCAAGTTCCATCAACACTATAGCCAGATGGACCGCTAGTGGTATTCTTAATAATATTAAGAAACATATTAAGAGTAGGAAGAAGGAGGTGATTGTGCCTCTTTATGGTTCACTGGTGAGACCTCATTTGGAGTATTGTGCCCAGTTTTGGTCACCAGGGTTTAGGACAGATGTCAAGAGATTGGAGAGGGTTCAGAGAAGGGCAGCAAGATTGGTGGCAGATATTAGGGACCAAGATTACGAAGACAGACTGGAGGAGCTGGGGATGTACACACTGGAGTTTAGGCGACTGAGAGGAGATCAGTGTGTGGTGTATAGATCGCTTAAAGGCACCAACTTAAGGGGGAAACTGGGACTTACACTTAGGGATCAGTATTATAACACTAGGACGCACACATTGCAGTTGAAGGGGCAACATTTTAAGACAATAAAAAGAAAACATTGGTTTAGTGTTAGGGTAATTCCAGTCTGGAACAACTCGTCTGAAGAGGTGGTTGCAAGTAAAAACATGCTCCAGTTCAAGAGGGAACTGGATAAATATTGTGTAGCAAACAAAATCGGGAGTTACCATAACTAGGGCCTAAGTGAGTGCAATGGACGAAAGTCTTCTCTGCTCAGTAACTACCTATGATACCTATGATTCTGTCAGATTCTGAGCTCTGATCTTGCCAATGCAGAGCGACTGGAATGGCTGCAGATTTTGTGACTGACTGTCAACATACTACTGACTGCATCATGCTCCAGAAAAGCCTTGACAATTAGGTTCAGGACATGTGAAAAGCAGGGGACATGATGCAGCAGCCATCACTGAGTGCTTTGATGGCACTCCGCATAGTCACTTGAAATGAAGCCAGCCTGGAATCCATGTGGCTTTAGCCACAGTGTAATGGCCTCATTGATTTGGGTAAGTATTCTCTTAGATGTATGTGACCCATGCATGCTCTGCATATTCACGTGGCATGCTGACGAGGACCACTACTAGTACTGCTGCCACTACTCAGGGGAAGTAGATGATGGACATGGGTGCAGGGCATTTACCTTAGGAAAATAGGCCCAGTGTGCAGTGATGAACATATAACTAATACCCGACAATGGACCGCTGGTCTAGATGTCTGTGGTAAGGTGGATGCTAGCTGCTGCAGAGTGGTACTTGACATGTGACATAATGCAAGTAAGATCATTATCAAGTGTCGGAACAGACTTAGTGTTGAAATAAGTATGACTCAGCACTTTGTGTTTAGATGCAGCTTTTTACATCAGTTCTATAAACTCAGGATTCTCAACAAATGAAAATGGCAAAACGTCTGTTGCCAGCTTCTTTGCAACAGCTGTGTTCAGCTCTGTTGTCACAGGGTGTTTCCAGTGGTATTTTGTGTGCTTTGTTAAAGCTGACTTAATATCCATTTGTTTAAAGGTAAACTCCGATTGAGTCCCTCAGTGCAGCAGCAGCTGCAGAAATGTCCGATTAGGGCTTTCAACATAAAATAAATTTTTATTAGTACCTGGTGCCCTGGAATTTTAATAGAAAAGATCCGCTCGCTCCATCATGGCGACAGACCCGCAGGTGGACATCTCATGCACTCGGGTGACTTCTGCCACAAAGGTTATGCTAATGAGGGCTACCAACATCTGCCATTTGTTGATACCCCTCATTAGCATAACCTTCACGGTGGAAGTCACCTGAGGTGCACAAGATGTCCGACTGCAGGTCTGTCGCCATGATGGAGCAAGAAGATCTTTTCTATTAAAATTCCAGGGCACCAGGTACTAAAAAAAATTTATTTTATGTTGAAAGCCCTAATTGGGCATTTCTGCAGCTGCTGCTGCACTGAGGGACTCAATCGGAGTTTCCCTTTAAGTCTCAGACTGTGCTGCACTGTGTGCATGGGGGGGCCATTGGCTTTGCCAGTTTTTAGGCTTTTGCTACTTGGCTGCCTTGTTCACCCACAGGGACACGTTGAAAAAAGCTGTCTATATGGGAAGTGGATGGGTCACCTTGACTGCTTACACTTATATCTGCATGCCTAGGGGTTGAACACAATAAAGGGTCAAATGGTACTACATCCTCACCAGGATGGGGACTCTCTCTTTCAGAGTGTCTGGCAGTGTTAGAAGTGGGTGTTGCTGCCAAACACTTATGCTGTGACCAGGAAATGGGATGCTTACTTTGCATATGGCTATGCATACCAGTTGTCTCGTAGTGTGACCCCGGTTTACCCCCGCTAATTTTGAATCTGCACATGTTGCTCACAGCCACACTGTCATTAACCTCATCAACTGTGAAGAAATCCCACACAAGTGACTTTCCACCGACACATCAGATTTTCGTAGGTGGGACGGATGGGGCAAGGGATGTAGGGGTGGCCAACATGGTTGTCTGTTGCTGCTCCTGCTGCTTATCCCCATGTACTCTTTTTTCACCTTGAGGTCCCTTTACCCTGACATCTTGCTGTGGGGGGGAGCGGTGTAAGAGGGATTGCTTGCCCTTTACCTGTGACACTTCTGGGTGCTGCTTGGGGAAGGGGTGGCTGCTCATTAGTGTCCAATATGGGTCATCCTCACCTCCCTCATCACTGTCACCCTCACTGATTTTGGACATTTCTGGCCCTGACAGTAAGGGCTGACTATCTCCCACCTCCTGTTCCTCAGTAATCTCCTCCTCCACAGCAACAGTACCAGTAGCAGGATGTTCGGGCTGAGGATTCTCTTCCTCCTCAGCCTCCATCTGAGACACACTACACTCATGCTCCGTCTCCACTGCCAGAACAGTTAATGGCTCTGCACCCCCCCTTCATGTCATTCTTGCTTATACTGCCTGCCACGGGACACACACCCTCATTGCTCCTAGTCCCTAGCAGCTCCTGAGTGAACTCCTCAGACTCCTGTGACTGTTCCTCCTCCTGACACCCATGGAACTCACACAGTAGTAGTAGTAGTAGTAGAACTTTATTTTTATACAGGAAAACATGTCATTTAGGTCAAATGACCCAGTTTGCAGGACAGTCCTGTTTGTATCTTACAATGTTACCTATATAAATACAATCATTCTCAAAAAGACACATTTAACAATACAAGTCTCCGCATGCCATATTAACAATACACATATGTAATCCTCAATAATTAAGTTACAAGACTTAAGTACCAGTAGCCTAAAATTGGGTAAAAACCCAGGCTAATTATTTACCTAGCAACATATTCTTTAAATATTATTAATAGCAAGAACAGCTGAAAAATTTATTTTTCTGTCTCCTGGGAGAACTGTGCAAATGCTGGAAATGTATGCTGAATACGAATATGTTCCAGTACTTAGCAGTTTGATAACATAAGGTCCTTTCCCCATGTTTATTCTTAACTATATTGAATAGGTATCTGATTTACATAAATTGACCTTTTGTATTCAAGGTTATCTTGTCTTAAGCAAACAGTTTATCACTGATAAAGTGTCCTGGATAAGCAACAGAATATCAGTAGTGCAGCGACATCCATGACTGTCTTTCTAGCAACTTTTGCACACTGAGCAGCAGCTGCTGTGGGAGTGGCAGTACTATGCTGCAACCCAAATAAACTGGAAGCTTTCATGCCCCCTGAAGCTGACCCTGGCACTGCATGTGGCACTGCTGGCATTGCTGTGCCACTAGAAGATGCAGTGCCACTGACTGTGGCTATAATAAGGTTGTTTTGTTAACTTTTAGACTGTAAGACAGAAGTCTTTGATTACTAATACTTCAATTGCTAAGACACTGAAGTTTGTTTACAGTACATAGCTGGCTGCATGTAAGGGATCAAGGCACAGTCATGTGACACCTTTTGGTCAATCACAGACTTTGATTTCTTAAGCCAATTTTATAATCCTGGCTTTCTGCAACCATTCAACCTTCTATGCAAAGGATTGACTCTGTGAATCATTTGCAGCTGATTACTGAGCCCAGTTGACTCAGTCCTCACTCACCTAACCACTGTCTGCTGGATTGGGTCCTTTCTCCCACTCTCATCACTTAGTTGCTGCTGGTATCTCACCCGATGCTTTTAGCGACCATTGTATAACATACTTTATCAGGAAAATTGTCTTCCTGCTGCTCCTGGTTCAGGTTCTTTGCTTTTTAAACACTGACACCCTGCTACAAGACCTCACAGCTATTGATTGGTCCCCTATTCTAAAAGCTGTTGACATCAATTTGACCCTCTTTCATTCCAAATTTCAAGTGTGGGACGAGCATGCCCCTGTAAGAAAGTTCCATGTAAAGCAGTCCCACCACCCACGGATCACAGTGGACTTCATTAATCTTTGTAGATCTCGTGCTGATGCCAGGGTCCATTTTAAATTGTCTCACTCTCCCTTATGACCTCCTCACCTACTGAAGACTCAGGAATTTCTGCAGAAAGACCATAAGTCTGGCTGAATCAAACTATTTTGATGCCAACCTCCGAAATAACCTAAAATCCTGCTAAATTCTGGAGGTCATTTACTCCCTTTTCAATCTGCCTCTTCAGTCTTCCTCTTCTGTTGTATTCAGGAATCATTTGCCTATCTCTACTATCTCCCTGAGTTGCCTCTCACTTAACAATTCTTCACCACCTATGCCCTTCCTCATTAGTTGCAACTGCTGGCTTCCCCTCCCCACCTCAGTCCTACCCCTTTGAAGCCTCTTCTGTTTTCACTTCTCTCCTGTTACTCTGCTGGATACCATTAATGCTCCTTCCTCCTTTAATATCTCTAAAGTATCTAGTCCTGATGGGACTGACCCTGAACTATGTCACCTCTCTGCCCCTGCACTATCACCATACCCTTACTTATCTACTTCATCTCTTCTATTCCCTTTGTATTGTCCCTCAGTCCCGGAAATTTGCCACAGTATAGGCCTCCTGCTTCATTAGAGTAGGGAACTTTTCTCCTCTACCTCTACTGGCAACTATCATCCTATCTCCCTTCTCTCTACTCTTGTTAAGTTACAAGAAAAAATAGTTTATTCCCTACTGTCCAACTTCCTCTGCTGCACTAATGTTCTCTCTTCTTTCCAGTCTTGTTTCCTAAAGAACCACTCCACTGTATCCTCCTTTCTGCTAGTTACTGACTCCATACTCACACATCACTGCTGCTATCTTCATCCACCTTGCTAAGACCTTTGATTTAGGATCTCACCCTCCCCTTCTGGAGAAGTTGAGATCTGCAGGTATTTTTGAACCAGCAGTTGACTGGTTCAGAGCTTATCTGTCAAGCTGTCTGCAAGCGGCGCAGGGCTGCTGTGCCTTGTCCCTTCCCCTCCACATCCAGTCCTGAGTCCCAGAGGGCTCCATCATGAATCCCATCTTATTCTCTAGTTTTCCTAATGACCTCCTATCTCTCTGTGTTGACTCGCATATTCACATGTATGTAGATAATACTGTACTCTTGCCTCAGATGCCTCAATCATCACTACAGTGTGACTTTAACAATGTCCAATGCTTGTCTCACTCTAACCAACTCAGAGATAACACAAAGAAAACTGCATCAATGGCCTTTGGCATTAGCCATAAACTCACCTGCCTCTCTGCCTCTCTTGTTTTCTTCACCCTGGATGGCACTCCCCTTGAGTCTGTCCCTTATTTCAAATATCTTGGTGTTTCAGGCTCATTTCTGTGTCTACATTGACACCATCCACAGTAACCTCTGCCCCAAACTTGGTGTCCTCTATCTCAACAAAGATTGTCCCTCAGCACTAGTCTCCCATGAACTGATCACTAAAACGTTCTTCCACTGTTAGACTACATGGGTGTGCTTTCCCAGTGTTTGACAATGGAGATGTACTTTATGGAACTAGCCCAATCTCCTTTGTCAGACTGGACACACTGAGCAATGCCTTCTGTCATTTTGCTGCTAATGCTCCTCCTCATACTCATCACTGCACCCTTTAGACATCCCTCTCTATCCCTCCCCTTCCCTCCCATTGCCTCATTCACTGTGTGACCCTAGTGTCTAAGTATTGATTTGAGTCTCTGCACTCCTATATTTTCTTTCTCCTCACCCCATTCGCATTCCTCTTACTCTCTTTGCTCTTATGATTCTTTTTGTTCTACACTCAAACTCAGTTGCTGTGAAATCTGCCTTTCCCTCATGACTTCCTCCTTCTGGAACAACCTACCTCTGACCCTCCACCTCTCCCTTTTTCTTTAGCTGAAATAAGATCTCAAATCTTTTGCTACCCTCCTGCTCCTACACTGGCCATAGTTAATTTGTCATGCTCTCTTCATGTACTTAGCCATAGTGCTCCTGAACCCATGTTTTAGTTCCAATATAATAGCCTATACACAGGTTACTGTATTGTATTATTTGTTTAACGTTGTATTTGTTCTGGACCTTGCATTTTTCTACCATGTATGCTTTGTAGAGTTTGCCCATACAATGTACATTTTGTCTCTCTCTATTTCCCTTCCCCAGGTCACACCGGGAAATGAGCCATGGCACAATGCGCTTTCCCAAGTTACCAATTATAAATGAATGAATGAATCACTCAATCAATCAAGAAACAAATAAATAAATAAGATTTACTTCTATAAAATGTATAGAGCTAAATACAATGAATAGCCTGGGCCCAGTTCTCAAAGCCCTAAGACTGACACAAGGTTCCTGCATCAAACATGAATGACGCAAGTGGCACCTAGCGTCAAAAGATGCAGCTTTCCCTATTCTGAAATGCAGTCTGCATCAGAATGGGGAGCTGCTGTGCTGAAGTGGCACTGTGCACCCTTGTTATTTACTTAAGGCTACACCAGGTCACAAGGGGGCTTGTGCCAAGGTGGAGCTGCAGCATCCCCCATTCTCAGATTACAAAAGCTCCACTCTTGCTGAAGGGCAAGGCACCCCTTAGACCAGCCAGGAGCTGGACTAAGTGACTTATGCCAAAGGGACAGAGTGGGTATTGGGCTGCGAGGGGCAAAGTGTACGGTGGGGTGGAAGAGAATGTGTTGGGGAGGACAGCTGTCACACACAGTTGAGCTGTCTGCATTTAATGGTGGAATATGCCGCATTCTGCCATTTGGCACTCATCCATCCATTATTGTGTTTCATTTGGCTGCAACTGACTGAACTGTATGTGTACCAGTCACTGTACCTTGGCCCATGGCCCATCATAGTCATTCACAGCTGTTCCCCTGAAACATTCTCTGCCACCCCCCCTCCCTTTTGCCCTCTGCCACCCTCCTGGTGAGCATTTTCTCCCCCCCCAAATATCCAGCCCTGCATGTGTTGCACTGGGGGGGGGCTGATCCTTGTAGCACATCTCTCTGGTGCACCAACTGTTTGGCGCAGGTTGCGGCATGTGGCTGACCTGAGGAGTTTAGCCTTGGGAACCTGATTCTTACAGAAACAGGTACAGGGCCCCTGGTGCACTCCAAGTTTGATGCATCCCTGGAGCAATACACCTTGCTTCACTCAAGGGGATCTTTGAAAATTGGGCCCCCTGCTTTTAACATCCAGTGTTCATGCTTTAAATGCTACCGGGTTATTTTAATTGTATGATGTAATGTATCTGACTATCTTCCCTCTACTGTTTTCAGTTCAGGGTAACTCCTAGAAAAGGAACTGGTTTCTAATGAGTTTTTACTCAGTGAACAAGCTTATAAATTAAGCAAAATGAAAAATGGACCTGGATTGGAATCTAGACTTTAGCAAGGCATTTGACACAGTCCCGCACAAAAGATTAATAAACAAATTAGCCAGCCTGGGAGTGGGTCCCAGGGTGGTAGACTGGGTAAAACACTGGCTGGACAACAGGACACAGCGGGTAATAGTAAATGGAGTTCACAGTGAAGAAAGTGGGGTTAATAGTGGGGTACCGCAGGGTTCAGTACTGGGGCCAGTTGTTTTTAATGTCTTTATAAATGATATTGCAGAGGGACTGGAAGGGAAAGTATGTCTTTTTGTAGATGACACAAAGATCTGCAACAGGGTTGATACACAAGGTGGGGTGGAAAGGATGAAAAGGGACTTGGCATGGTTGGAGGAATGGTCAAATGTATGGCAACTTAGATTCAACACAAAGAAGTGCAAAGTAATGCACCTGGGAAACAAAAACCCAGGGGAACAGTACACAATGGGGGTGATATACTGACAACAACAAAAATGGAAAGGGACTTGGGGTAGTCATATCAGATGACCTAAAGGTGGGCCAGCAATGTGAGAAGGCAGTAAGGAGGGATGGGGGGATACTGGGATGTATAGGGAGAGGCATCGCCAGTAGAAAACAGGAAGTTGTTGGTACAGACAGTTGGTAAGACCACATCTGGAGTACTGTGTACAATTCTGGAGACCCCATCTCTGCAAAGACATAGACAGGGTGGAGGCTGTCCAGAGGAGGGCAACTAAAATGGTGCAGGGTCTGCACCAGAAGACATATGAAGTAAGACTAAAGGAGCTTAAGATGAATAGCCTCGAGGAAAGGAGGGGAGAGGGGGGACATGATAGAAACTTTCAAATATCTCAGGGGAATCAACAAAGTCCAAGAGGGTAGCATCTTTCAGAAAAAGAGATGTGCAAGAACAAGGGGGCAAGATTTGAAGATAGAGGGAGGACGGCTCAGAGGTAATGTGAGGAAGTATTTCTTCACAGAGAGGGTTATAGATGCATGGAACAGCCTTCCTGAGGAAGTCGTAGAGTCAAAAACAGTGGGGGAATTCAAGAATGCATGGGACAGACATAACGCAATTCTAGTTTGGGGTAGGAGGAAGTAGGCTGTTGGTTAACTAGAATCTGAAGCTTATCCATTAGGTAGGGGAAATGGGCAGACTAGGTGAGCTAAGCGTTCCTTATCTGGCATCAGATTCTATGTTTCTATGTTTCTGTGTTTCTAGAGTACACAAACAAACAGGTGCCTTAAGACTAGAGACAGACATCTTAAAATATGATATAGTGGTAGCTGAAAACAAAATGGGAAAAATATATGAACATACCAAGAAGCCAGCAGAAGAAGGCCATTAGGGCTAACTAGTTTGCTCATATTGAAGGGTCCACAGTTTGAGCTACCAACATTGCCCCCCCCACTCCTTCCATCCTTTACATCCTTCCTACCCATGATCCTTACCTTCCCCCATACCTATCCCAGCTTCTCTTGAAGCTGCTCACTGTTTTCAACAAGACCACGTCTTCCAGCAGTGCATTCCAAGTGTTCACCACCCTTTCCATGAAAAAGTGCTTTCTCACCTCTTTCCTAAACCTCCCCTCCTCCAACTTAAGACTGTGCCCCCTTGTGTTATGGTTGCCGCTTAGCTTAAAGAGGCCCTCCTTATCTGCCTCATTAATCCCTTTCAAGTACTTGAAGGTCTCAGTCATGTCCCCCTCTCTCTCTCTCTCTCTCTCTCTCTCTCTCTCCTGTCTTCCAGGGAGTACATGTTCAGTGCCCTCAGCCTCTCCTCATAGGCCTTACCCTGCTGATCCACTATCAGCTTTGTAGCCTTCCTCTAGACCTTCCTCAGCAGGTTAATATGAACATACAAACATACGAATGTGCCAGCAGAAACAGACCTCCTGGTCTATCAATGTCTGCTCAAGTGTGCAGTTAGCACCCCTGAGTTGCAGCTGCCCCACCCCCCTCCTCTTTTGTCTGCCCTTGGCCGTTCTCAGTCTCCCCTACCCGTACTCTCCCCGGTTCTCTGTCCCATGCCCTTTTTTGTATGATATCACCCTCTCTGGTAGGGCATTCCACTTCAGCACCAGTCTCTTTGTGAAGTAATGCCTCCCATCTCCCTCCTAAATCTTCCCCCCCATTCTTAGCCCATGCCCTCTAGTGTCCCTTCCCTTCCTCAGTTTAAAAACCCAATCAGCTCCTCCATCCTTATTGATTCCTCTCCGATACTGGTAAGCTACAATCATGTCCCCCCCATCCCTCCTCTCTTCCAGGGTGTACATATTCAGTTGCCCCAGTCTGGTCTTGTAGTCTCTCTCCCCCCTCCATTCCTTGTATCATCCTCATTGCCCTCTGTTGCACTCCCTCTAGTAGCTTGATATCCCACCTCAGGTATGGCCTCCAGAACTGCACACAGTACTCCAAGTGCGGCCTGACCAGTGACCTGTAGAGGGGCAAGATCACCTCCCTCCACCTGGATAAGAACCCCCTTGCTATACATCCCAGCATCTTGTTTTCCTTCACTGCTGCTTTCCTGCATTGGGCAGAATTGTTCATGCTCCCTGTTACCATCACCCCTACGTCCTTCTCCTCATCGGTGATCCCCAGCTTCACCCCACCAAACAGTATTCTCTCCTTGGGTTCTTTGCCCCGAAGTGCATAACCTTACATTTCTTTGCATTAAACCCTAGCTGCCACCTCTCCGACCACTCCTCCAGTTTGGTTAGGTCCCCCTGCAGTTGCTTCCATTCCTCTTTCTCATCCAGTACTGTGCCCATTTTGGTATCGTCTGTGAACAGCTTTACCCTGCTCACCAATCCATGTGCAATGTTTGAGGTGAAGAGCCCAAATAGCACTGGGCCCAGCACTGAGCCCTGCGGCACCCCGATCATCACTGGTCTAGATGTTGAGAATTCACCACCACCACCTGCTGTAGCTTCCACGCAGCCAGTTTGTAATCCAGTTTTCCATCTTCACCCCACTCCCACACCAGTTAGCTTCCTCAAGCCACCCAAGAGGTACTGAATCAAAGGCACTGCTGAAATCCAAGTAGAGGACATCCACTGCATGGCCCTATCCAGCTCTCTTGTTACCCAGTCATAATATTGTATTAGGTTAGTTTGACAGGACTAACCTGATGGAACCCATGCTGACTCACATCCTGGAGATAATTGTCCTCTACAAATGACACCAGCCTCTCCTTCAGTATCATCTTCATATGCTTGCCCACAATGGAAGTGTGACTGATCGGCTGATAATTGCCCAGTTCGTCCCTTGGGCCACTCTTGTATATGGACACCACATGGGCCATCCTCCAGTCCTGAGGCACACTTCCCGTAACCAGGGTGGTGCTGAAAAGATCAACCAGGGGCTTCCACCAGCACCTTCACCATCTCCCTCAGCACCCTGTGGTGCATACCATCTGGCCCTGGTGCCTTGTCCACTTTTTAGTGCCCTCAGTCCCTCTAATACTCTACTTCCTCAATCATTCCATCCGTCACCTCTTCCCCCCACCCACCTTCCCAGTCCAAGATGGTAGTGGCTCACTTCTCCTGCATGAACACTGAGCAAAAGTATTCATTTAGTGCTTCCACTTGCTCCTCTCCTTTTCTGCCCACTCCCACCCCTTGTTATCTCACTATGTTATCCCTGCATTTCCTTTACTCTGACTTATCTGAAAAGTCCTCCACTCCCTGTGCTAACCTTATCTCCTTTGAGCCTTAGCTTCCTCACCCTCTTGGTCACTTTCTTGGACCAGTTTGCATACTTCTCCCTGTCCTCCTCCCTCACCGTCCTCTGGTATGCAGCTCTCTTTGCCCTCACCCCCTCCATCACCTCACTGTTTAACCAGCATGGTTTCCTTGCTCTGCTCCCATAACTTGGTGCAAGCTTCCATTGCCTCTGTAATCCCCCATTCATTAATGTCCCATTTCTGCTCTGCTTCCATCCCTGGCCCTATGCCCTCAAGTTTACCTTTCAGTATCTCCCGCATCCTCCCAAAGTCCGTCCTCCTGAAGTCCACCATCTTTGTTAGTAGCCCCTGACTCCCTGATCATTATGATAGTAAACTGCACCTTTCTGAGGTGTGGTCACTAGTACTGAACTCCATACTCTAGATGTGGCCTGTGCATGTGCAGTATAACCTTCTCTCTCCTACTATGTATTCCTCTAGCTATGCATCCCAGCATTTTGTTTGCTTTTGCTGCTGCTTTCTTGCACTGATAGAGTGCTTCAGGTCACTGGTGATCATCACTCCCAGGTCCTTCTCCTCCTCTGATGCAGATACCTGGATGTCATCCAGGTAGTACTCCATCCTGGGATTCTTGGTTCTGATGTTCTGATGTGCATAACTCGCATTTCTTGGCATTAAAGGCAAGCTGCCAGATCCCAGACCACCTCCCAGCGTTTCCAGCTCACCCTGTAGGTCCTGAATCCCTTCAGCTGTGTCCACTCTCCACAGAGCTTGGTGTCATCCACGAACAGGCACATTTGCCCTTAATGCCGTCACCAATGTCATTGACATTGAACAACACTGACCCTATCATCGAAGTTTTGTAGGACCCCACTGGTGACCTCTTTGGTGCCAGATAACTCCGCCCCACAACCACGCCTAAAAATTTAAAAATATGAAGTCCTATTTATTTTATTGCTTTTATTAAGAAACAGAAGTGTAGTTGTTGCTTGGACTGCACTATTGTGATGACATTTCACACCTATGGAAGAAGTGTTAACATAGTAATAATGAAATTAGCACCTTCAGATTGTGAACAAGGTCAAACCACAAAGCTAGCTTTAATTTGATTGCAATAACAAAGACAGTGTATTAATCACAACTATGGATTTAGCTTGTGCAGAGAGGACAAATCAAAGGTTACATAGCTGAAGAAATTAATTCATGGGACCATAACCTTTTTAAAAAGGGGAAATGTTTTTACAACATGTTTTCCTTGGGGGATTACACTACCTTTTGATTGATTTTTCACTTAGTAGTATTAATAAGACCTTTATTTTTATACAGAATATAACTGTAAGGGCAAGAAGTCCTGTTTACAAAGTTGTCCTGTAACAGTGGCATTATTGCATAAATCTTCTAAGAGGTATACAGTTAACATTTACTTACATCTAAGCTTAGAGTACTCCCAACTTATGTTATTGGCTTCTGAGAATTAAAGTGGCAGTTATCTCATTGATAGAAAACACCAACTCAGACAAAAGGGTGCAGTACAGTATTTAACCATTAGAACACCATTGTTTACACATCTTAACTTTTGTCCCCCCCTTATACACACACACACACACACGTACACAATATGAAACAGTATATTACACAGATCCAAACATTTCCGGTCAGTGTATCTTTGGAGAGACACAGCAGAAATCTGCCAGAGCTGATGAACGATAAGACAAGGAAAGAACTCCAAGATCTAGATATGCTTATGAACTGGCAGTATCTCAGGTGAAACTCTGAGAGCATGCACTTGAAGCTGTTTTGACTTGTTCGTTTGTACCAGCTATAATCAACAGCAATCATAAGTTGTTTGTGTTAGCTGCAGTGATTCACGCTGAGCTCCAGACTTTATTAGTAAGTGGGGTCTGTGGCTTCATTAATATAATTTATTTTATATGTTTATATGTACAGTTAATGTAGCTCTTATAGTTGGTTATAAGAGTGTGTTCTTGAGTTCTTTGGGTGAGAGAACTGTGTAGCAAAACTGGCTAACTCTGGTACACAAATGACTTGAAAAGACACTCCTAACTATAAGAGACATAGGACCTGTTCACCTAAACATATTATACATCATGTTGAAGGTTTCTGGTTTTAAAAACTGAAACAAATTTAAATCAAAATGTTTAATTTTGCAGAAAATAAAAGAAACCAAGCTGGCCCAGTGGCACAGAGGATTGAAGCATTGGAAGCCACAGCTGCCACTACACTAGTGACCTGGGTTCGAGACCAAGCTTGGGTTATGGGAGAAGGAGGATTCAAAGCAAGCCAGAGGAGGTTGTCCTCCTCTGGAGAGAGGAGGGCAGTCATGTCTCAAGATAGTACTCAGCCACCTGGGTGACCACAGGTAGCAGTGCATGTAAAGAAATTTACCTGGTGAGCATCCCAGGGGAGAAAACCAGGAGAGCAATCCTGAATAGAGCAATGATGAGAAGTCCAACCCTGCACAGGTTCCACACAAACAACAGGGCCTTCCCTCAATTAACTGGATCTGTTCTTAAGCAGGTAAGAGGGGACATGCCAACCCTGCCATTGGGGGCATGGGGGAAGAATGGAGGTTGAGCTAAATCCCTCAGATTCTGGGTGATGGGGATGAGTGGTTCAGACCAGGATAACAGGACCCATACTGGAGGAGCATGAACAAATTACAACAACAACAAAAAAGAAACCCCTGTGTGAGTAATGGACTATGCCAACTGAACTTAGAATGTCAGCATTTTAGAAATGCTTGCATAAAACACCCTGTTGTGGTTATAAGAGTTCCTGGAGTTGACTGGCTAAGATCAATACCATGAATTATAATTCAATTTATTTATAGTGAAGCCTGCCAGGATACAACCCAATTCTGCAGAATTCTGCAGCACAGCTACTGAAGGAAACAAAGCAATTTCAGTGGCAGTAAATTGCTGTTATCATTCAGGAATATGTGACTGCATTTCATCCTGGCTGGCTCAACTGTATCTTGGGTAAGCCAGTTTAGATTCAGCATCCCATTTACAATGTGGTCTCACTTTGATCCAGTTTTTCAGCAGAATGAGAGGGCGGAAAAATGACTTGCTTGTTGACCTACAGTGAGCCATTGGCTGTGGTGAGATCTGAATCTGTGGTCTCCAGTGCCACAAGTCAATACTCTAACCATTGGATCACACTACCTTCCAACAAATCAATCCACGGAAGCAGATGGAGCTACAGATCTTCCATTTTGTTAGGTAGCTTCAAGTTAATCAATATTTCCTCTCTCAGAGAACAGAACAGTCAAGCAGGTGAGGACACCCTTCCCACAAAATCAAGCAGAAATAATTTATAAAAGCACATAAAATTAATCCTTACAGAGGAGCAATGTGTATAGTCAAGTCCTTCTGCTCTCTGTTGGCACAGTAGACCTAACTTCTGTGTCAGGGAGTCTGAACTTCTGCCTTACCATCAAACCTGCTTCCGTGGTAGTGGGTATAGTTCTGTAGCACACAGAAGTGTCCTGTGCATGTTATTGTTTCACAGCTGATTTTCTTTTATGGATAAAATAACATGGTACATTGTGGCAAAGTGCTGGGGCAAGTGTAACTGTACACAAGCTGGTGTTAATGTTGCTGTACACACTGGGGTTAGTGTGGCAGTAGTGTATACAGTCTGCTAATTCACAGCTCAGTCAGTGCCCGGCCATGGTGGAGAACAGAAGGTTCTGGAATGGGATGGTAGGGAACATGGTGGTGGGTCACTGCCAGCAGGGTGGGGGATGGGGTAGGGGTCAACTAGACCACCAGGTTGGATATTTATAGGAAATAGGGATCGGGGCTTGGGGGGATACATTGAACCACCAGGGATTTTTTTATTTAATAAATGGGGTCGGGGGGCTGATCCGGGTTTGCTAGACCACCAGGGATTTTTACCTATTAAAGAGGATCGGGACTGGGGGTCCACTGGACCACCAGGGATGTTTTTTCTTTCATTTAATAAATGGGAACCAGGCTGATCAGGGGATTACTAGACTACCAGGGTTTTTATGTATTAACTGGGAATGGGGACCATGTAACATTGCGCAAATGTCAAAACCCTCACAGAGGACATGTTCAAGTACCCTTAGACCACCCTGGCTGGTCTAAGGGTACTTAGACTGTTGCCCTCTGGGACAGTTTTGTGAATACTGAAATGGTGGATATGGCAGCTTGCATCTGCCACAAGCCCCCTAGCACCATGATACAGCCCATATTGAGGCACAAGGCTGGTGCAAGCCCCCTTTGATGCATGCAGCCTTCGTTTGACACAGGCTGCCTTTCTGAATAACTCCTGGGGCATCATTTGGTGCCAGGTGCCATAGGTAATTTATATTTTGACACAGCACCTTGCATCATTCTATGGTTTTGTGAATTGGGCCATGTATGTTCATCTTTATAAGACTAGGTTTGCTTGCAAAAAGTACCTAGCTTCACCTGAGCTGTTTTTCTAGGTTTGCTTGAAGGGCAGTGCAAGAACAACATTAACAGAGCAAGGAGAAACATTAAGGCTTCTTTTGGCTAATCAGAGTTATTGTCTTATTACTATTTTATTTTGTACTTACAGGTTTTGTTACTGTTTTGTGCTTACAGGTTTTACAGTTTATTGCTTTATTTTTCTCTGATTAAAATAGTTTTTTGCAGGGTATAGTTTCTGTTAAATTGTTGTGCAGGTTGTCTTGCTGAAAGGAAGGAAAGCACGCACCGGGGTGGTGTGTCAGAGCTGTAGCTGATTTTTTTCTGGAGGGTATGGGCTTGGTCCCACTCACCCTGCCCCTCACACCACTCATCCAAGTGCATCATTTCCTTTATACCAGGGGTTCTGATGTCACTTCCCCAAAGGGCAAGGACATACACCTGTCATAACTTTAACAGCCCAGCACACTGTGTAGGAGTAAAGGCACACACACGCTTGCACACACTAACAAACAAAAAAATATTTTAAACAGGAAGGAGAGAGACATGTGGAGAGTGGTGGAATACACTAATTGTGGGGTGGCAGTCTTCTGGGAGATGTTCTGGAGGCTGTGATGCTGCCCTATTTTCAGGTGCCTCTCTGGTCTGAGGGAGGAGATTGCCTGTCTCCAGGATGACCTGGCAAGGGTTTGGGAAACCTCCTGCCCTCCCAGGGACTAGCAGGGCCATCACTGCTGCCTTAGAGGTTGCCAAGAAAGAAGAGCCATTGGACCATGGTGGGCTCAGGGAGGATGAGGGTGGTGGAACAGAGGTGCATCCCTCCAGTTGTACCTCTCCACAATTCATATGCCATTTTGGCAAGCCTAGTTCCTCTATGGAGGCACTCACAGTGGAGACCAAGGAGGATGCTGGGAACCTCCACAGAGGAGACCCACAAGAGGGTGGCATGGGACTCCATATGGGGAAGGAAACAACTCCTGGTGGGGGACTCAATCATTAGGGTGGTAGAACTGGGAAATGAGGGGAGAAGGAAGTAAGGTGCCTGCCCAGCACCACTGCTTGGAGGGACAGGAATCAAATCCTCAGGATCGCAGGAGCAGCTGCATGGGAGAGGGAGGTGGACATCATTGTCCAACTAGGGACAAATGACCTGGCTGGGAATGGGATCAAAGCAGCACAGGAAGAGTTTGTGGAATTGGGGAGGGGCCTTAGTCAAGTAGCATGCATGGTAACTTTCTCAGAGGTGCTGCCTGTCTATGGCATGGTTGAGGCTAGGGTACTCCTCACCATGAGATTCAATGAATGGTTGAAAAACTGGTGTGGAGCTCAGGGTTTTGGCTTCACTGGGGACTGGGGGTCCATCTGGAGGGATACAGGCCTACACTGGCACAATAGTCTGCATCTGTCCAGGAGGGGAACAAGGATCCTAGTTGATAGGTTTAAATGCTTCATTGGCAAGCATTTAAACTAGCCAAGGGGGAGGCACTGAAAAGGAGCATGGAAACCCCTGCCCCACCCCCACAAAACAGAGTAGTTGGCAAAGTAAACACCAAAATAGAGAAGCCAATAGGGAGCAGGACCGGTGTAAATGGAGAAAAAGGCAAAGGCAGTAAGGACAGGGATGGGGCTAAAAGACATAAGGCCATCAAAAAATGGAGGGTGATGAGCACCAATGCCCATAGTCAGGTTAAAAAGCTCCCTGAGCTAGTGGCCATGATGGAAGAGGGACATCTGGATGTAATGGCAGTCACAGAAACATGGTACACGAGAACCATGATTGGGAAGTCAGCATACCAGGGTACACAATCTACAGGAGGGACAGGGAGGGTAAAAGAGGAGGAGGAGGAGGAGTAGTTCTCTACATTAGGGTAGGGATCAAAGCAACAGAACTAAAGGGTAAACAGGAGGAGGAGGAGGCACTGTGAGTCACCCTGGAGACAGGAAATGGCACTACAGTCTGCACTGGGGTTGTATACAGACACCCATCTCAGGGGGAGGAAATGGACAAAGAAATGATAGAAGGTATCCTTAGAATGGCAGAAAAAGGGGAGATATTGTTGATGGGGGACCTGAATATGCCAGATGTTAACTGGAGCACCTTTGCTGCAGCCACATCCAAGAGTAGGGTCATTCTCGATGACCTACAGGGGCATGCATCAGACAGCTAATGTTGGAACCCACTCAGGAGGGAGCAGTCTTAGACCAGGTACTCTAAAATGGGAAAGGAGAGAGGATCTCAGATTTAGAAGTGGGTAGCCATCTGGGAACAAGCGACCACCAAACGGTGTGGTTCACGATAAACACAGCTCTAGAGTCAAGCCATACAAAAGCGAGGGTATTGGACTTTAGAAGGGCTGACTTTGGCAAAATGAAAGTGTGCCTTTGAAACGCACTAGCAAACGGGCAAGAAGAAAGGGTGGAGGAACAAAGGGAAAAATCTAAACAGCTATCGCAAAGGTAACAAGCCTTTGTGTGAAGCAAATAAACAAAACAAAATGAAGGAAAAACCACTATGGTTCTCAAAAAAAGTGGCAGGGAAGGTCAGGGAGAAAAAGATAGCACTCTGGAAGTATAAGGAAACATAGGACAAGCAGGACAGAGAACTGTACCAGTTAAAGCAGAAGGAAGTGGGGAAGGCAGTCAGAATAGCAAAGGCCCAAAATGAGGAAAAGATAACCAACGCAGTTAAGAATGGAGAGAAAACCTTTTACAGGTACATTAGGGAGTGTAGAAAGACCAAAGGAGGGATAGTGAGGCTTAATAAAGGAGAGGGGAGTGGCAGAGGGTGACAGTGAAAAAGCAGGGATACTGAATGAATACTTCTGCACAGTATTCAAAAAAGAAGAGGAGTGGGAGGTACCTAAACTGATCAATAGAAGCACTCTGGATAGGGGGGTCGATACCAATCCATTCACAGAAGAAAGGGTCCTGAAAGAACTCCAGAAACTGAAGGTGGACAAAGCAATGGGGCCTGATGGGATTCACTCCAGAATTCTAAAAGAACTAAGGGGTGAACTGGTGACACCACTGACTACCCTTTTTAACAGATCATGGGAGGATGGTGTGGTACCTGAGGACTTGAGGAGGGTGAATGTGATTCCCCTCCACAAAAGTGGGAGCAAGGAAGAGGCAGAAAACTACAGACCTGTTAGTTTGACCTCAGTGATAGAGAGAAATGATGGAATAACTTCTGAAAGAAAGAATTGTTGAGTACCTAGAGGCCAGAAGGGCACAGGACCCAAGGCAGCATGAATTCACAGCGGAAAGGTCATGTCAGATGAATCTAATAGATTTCTTTGACTGGGTGACCAAAGTAGTAGACTAGGGAGGGGCTGTGGACATAGCCTACTTAGACCTTAGCAAGGCATTCGATACAGTCTCACACAAAAGATTAATAAACAAGTTAGCCAGCCTGGGAGTGGGTCCCAGGGTGGTAACCTGGGTAAAAAAATTTCTGGACAACAGGACGCAAAGGGTAATAGTAAATGGAGTCCACTCCAAAGAAAGGGGGGGTTACTAGTGGGGTACCATAGGGTTCAATACTGGGACCGGTCTTCTTTAATGTATTTATAGGTGACATTGCAGAGGGACTGGAAGGAAAAGTATGCTTGTTGACACAAAAATTTGCAACAAGGTTGACACACGGGGGGGAGAATCAGAAGGGATTTGACAAGGTTGGAGGAATGATCAAAAGTATGGTAGGTTAGATCCAATGCAAAGAAGTGCAAAGTAATGCACCTGAGAAACAAAAACCCAAGGGAAGAGTACGCAGTGGGGGTGGGGAGGTATTAACAATAGCAAAAATGGAAAGGGACCTGGAGATAGTCATATCAGATGACCTAAAGGTAGGCAAGCAATGTGAGAAGGCAGTAAGGAGTGCTGGGGAGATACTGGGATGCACAGGGAGCTGCATCATCAGTAGAAAACAGGACGTTGTTATCCTCTGTACAGACAGTTGGTGAGACCCCATCTGGAGTACTAGTGCAGTTCTGGAGACCCATCTCCACAAGGACATAGACAGAATGGAGGCAGTCCAGAGGAGGGCAACTAAAATGGTGCAGGGTCTGCAGTAGAAGCCATATGAAGAGAAACTAAAAGAGTAATATGTATACCTTCAAGGAAAGGAGGGAGAGGGGTACATGATAGAAACTTTCAAGTACCACAAGGGAATCAGCAAAATCCAAGAGGGTAGCATCTTTCAGAAAAAGAGATGTGCAAGAACAAGGGGGCACAACTTGAAGATAGAGGGGGGATAGCTGAGGGGCAACGTGAGGAAGTATTTTTTTCGTGGAGAAGGTGGTGGACATATGGAATGGCCTTACTGTGGAGGTTGTGGGGTCAAAAATAGTGGGGGAATTTAAGAATGCATGGGACAGACATAAGGCAATTCTAATGGGGGGTAGGAGGAAGTAGGTTGTTGATTAACTAGGAACTGCAACTTATCTAATAGGTAGGGAAATGGGCAGAATGGGTGGGCCAGGCGGTCCTTATCTGCCGTCAAAGGCTGTGTTTCTATGTAAACAAACAATTTACCCTTGCAGTAAATTATTACTGGAGCATTTCATGGGACCACATTTCCTACTGCTGTTACATAGAGAAAAAATGTAATGGCAGGGACTTTGTACTTTTGTGGGTGTTCTGCTTGTGTCCCCCAGGCCAGCCACCCAGCAGCTATACCAGGACAGCACAGGCAAGGGTTGGTCTCAAGAGGTGGGTGCTCGTAAGTCCCACTAGTAAGAACAGTGATGAAAGAACTCATCACTCCATTCAAAAATGCCTTGTAGACACCACAGGTCAATTAGCCAAGTTGGAAAACTTTATTGTGTGAAAAAAAACAAAAGTGTGGCTGGTTTGAAAGATATAAAGTCTGTACTCTTTGGGGGGGCTACACCTTGTCAAAGCACTCGCAATGAGTGAAATGTTGGTATTAGTGGTGGCCTCCTTGGGCTACACAGGCCATACTGCTTTTGTTTTTTCCTCACAATAAAGTTTTTTCAACTTGGCTAATTGACCCGTGGTGTCTACAAGGCATTTTTGTAGCATGGGATGCTGAGTCCTTTCATCACTGTAGCTAAAGTATACCAGGAGGTAACACTGTGTCTGGCATCTAACATCAGTCCACAGTAACAAGTGTACTGGGTGCTGGCACTGCACTGCAGCAGACATCAGAGATCTTCCTGCACTAGTGGGTTCACCAGTAGCCTGCACAGTGACAGGTATCAGACATCAGCCTCCTCATTAGTTGAGTCTAGAGTTCCCACTGTATATGATCAACACAGCTTCAGAGGATGCATTAGCAGAGCTTGATGGCTCTCACCACCACTTGTTTTAGGCTGTCTATGAGTGCAGCACTTGTCTGCCCTTGGCATCAGAATGTGTCAAACACTTGAAAATGGTAACAACCTACAGCAGCGTGAGTTTATTGTTGTCTTGATAGCACAAAGTTTACAGTACAGTTTTTTAAAATGTTTGTCATGTTTTTAATTTTATTTAATCTCGAGGTAGACTCGGTGCAATGTGTCTGTTTCTTCAGTTCTTATTTCTACAATGTGTTTTTAATTTTTTCAGAGATCACTGTTTAAGAACTGGACATTGACATTAAACCACAGCTAATAAACTATGATAGTCAGGACTTGTATTTGGTTGCTGAAAGAGTTTTCTGGACAAATGATTTTATAGCAGTATAGAAGCATTACTTGGAATAATCAAGCATACATAGGCTTAGCACTGGTGGAGGCAAACGCCTGCAAATTCCATTATTTCTTTCGATAAGTATGGAAACTGCAAGAGGCACAGATGTGCTGCTTTAGTAATGAAGTGACACTGCCAGTGTGCCAAAAAGTTATAAGGGTGTTTCATGAGATATCCACTTTAGCAAGGACACATGTGAAAACTGTGAATGTTGTAAAGTTACTGTACCTGCAGCACAATGCCCCTGGTTAGCCTTTCTCTGCAACAGGGCAGAGTCTTGTTAGCAAGGCTTTATAGCTAGACGTACTTCAGCAAATTTGAAACATATTTTTGCAGTCTCTACAGAAGCATGTCTATATCATGTTTTTGGAATGTTTTTTTTTTGTTTTCCTGTATGTGGTATAACATTGGGCAGAATAATTCCGATCCAAACTGTTTACACTTGCTCTCTCCTTTCCTCCCTGCTTAGTGGTATATCCTACTGAGAGACAGAGAGAGAGAGAGAGAGAGAGAGAGAGAGGGTTTATGCTTCTCATGATTTTACACATTTCAGTCATATCCCCCCTTTCCCTCCTGGTTTCCAGCGTGTGCATGTCTAGTGCCTTCAAGCGATCCCCATATGAGAACTCATGGAGCCCCTGTATCATCTTGGTCACCCTTCTCTGTATGGTCTCTAGTCTTTCCCTGTCCTTCTTTAGTTGAGCACTCTAAAACTGGACACACTATTCCAGGTGGAGCCTCACCAGGGACCTGTAGAGTGGGAGGATCACCTTCCTTTTACTGTCAAAGCCTCTCCTATACAACCCAACATTTTGTTGGCTTTACTATTGTTCTGTTGCATTGGCTGACTTGCTTAAGAGTGTCCAAGATGATAACTCCTATGTCCTTTTCTTCATGTGAGGTACAGAGCTGGACTCCATTAAGCCATTGTTCTGTCGTCGGGTTACCCTTACCTAGGTGCATCACCTTGCACTTCTTTGTACTGCTTCAGCTGCCAGACACTGAACCATCTTTCAAACCTCTACAGGTCTTTTAAAGGTCCCTAACCACTTCTCCACTGTCCATCCTACCACCAAGCATAGTGACATCTGCGAAGAGGGGGAGCTTACCCTGTATGCCTTTGCCAATGTCGCTGACAAATATATTAAATAAGACCAAGCCCTGGGGTACACCACTAGTGACCTCTCCCTCTCCCTCTCCCGTCCTAACCTCATTAACTATCACTCTCTGTTTCCTGCCCTTTAGCCAATTACCTACCAACTAACTATACTCTGGACCATGCCTAGATCATCCAACTTTTTCAACAGGTGCTTGTACAGCATGGAATCTAGGGCTTTGCTAATGTTGAAACAAAGGAGGTCCACTTCGTAGCCCTTGTCCAATTCCTTAGTCACCCAGTCAAAGAATGTATTTAGGTTAGTCTGGTATGACCTACCTGTTATGAACTCATGCTACCTGCCATCCTGAACACTGTATTCCTCTAGGTACTCCACAAAGTTCTGCTTAATTAAGGTTTCCATAAGTTTTCCTAGTATTGAAGTGAGGCTAACTGGTTTGTAGTTGGCAGCCTCTTCCCTCTTCCCTCTCTTGTGGAGAGGCATCATATCTGCTCTTCTCCAGTTACCAGGCATGACTCTGACTGTGGTGATCAATTAAACAAGTAATCCAATGGGTTCACCAATTCTTCTGCAAGCTCTCAGCACCCTTGGATGCAGCCCATCCGGCCCTGGTGCTTTATCTGACCTTAGTTGAACTAATGCCTCCCTGATTCTGTTGGCAGTAAAAGTCGGAGACTCCATTAGTTACTTCCTCAAACTGGCTGCTTTCATGCCACTTTCAGGCATGGGTCCATCGAGATCCTTCTTAAACACTAAAGAGAAGACATTGTTCAGAATGGCAGCCTTTTGCTCATCCTCCTCAACAAATGCATTACCATCGAAGAGACAAACTATCCTTCCCCCTTCTTCCTCTTTTTTTGAATACAACGGAAAAATAGTTTTTTCCCTTCTTTGATCCCTGTAGCAGACCTTAGTTCAACTGTCACCTTTGCCAGCCTCACTGCCTTCTTAGCTTCTTTGCTCTTTTGATTGAAATCATCCCAATTACTGTCACTCCTGTCCTTCTTATAATTGCGAAAAGTTACTCTTTTGGTCCTGATCACATTTTTGACCTGATCTGTGAAGCACATGGATCTTTTATGCTTATTCCTCTTTGTCACTGTCCTAACACAACATTGTATGGCCTTCAGTATGGCTAATTTGATTTTCCCCTTTAGATGTCTTCTACCTCCATTGTTTCCTGGATCTTAGACAGCCTGTCCCTGAGCAGTCTTCCCAACTTGTTGAAGCTGGCTTCTCTGAAGCTCAAGACCTCTGCCCTGGATTGAGATCTTACATCCCCTAGGGATTGTTCAAACTAGATGGAGGCTGTGGTAGCTATTCGCCAGCAGTTCCCCCAGCCTCTGTAACACTGACAGTATCCGAGTTAGAGAGAATCAAATCCAGGATGGAGTCCTGTTTAGTTGGAGTGTTAACCAGTTGGGTGAGTAGCCAGTCTTGAATGTCCTCCACTACTTTCTGACTTTTTGAGGTCTTGGCCTCTGTAATATTCCAGTCCACATCTGGCATGTTGAGCTGTCTGAACACCACCATATCCCCTTTCTGCATGACATCTCTGATCTCCTCCAAGAGCTGCTCATCCTTGTCCTCTGCCTGACCTGGGGGCCTGTATACCACCCTGATATAGACCTTTCTTTCCTCGTGGTGATGTGAGTTGAACCTCTATGGTTCCTATCCCTTCCTTTTTGTTACCGTCTAGTGAAGTAGCTATAATTCCATCCCTGAAATATTGTACAGTGCTACTCCCCCACCCAGTTCCCATCCTGTCCTGTTGAAAGAGTGTGTAGCCTGGAATCAAGAGCTCCCAGTAGTTGTTCTCCATGGACCATGTTTCTGTAATTACCACCAGGTCCACTTGGGTGTTTGTGATGATCACCTGTAGGTCATTCATTTTATTTCCCAAGCTTCTGGTGTTGCAGAGCTCTCCCTTCCAAGACCCTGTAGGAGCTCTCTTCAACCCTACCTTCAGTTTCTTCTTGAGGTTAACTATTTTATGGCTCCCCTTGTGTCATTCCCGAGTTCCCCTTAATTTCTTATGATTTCTCCCGTATTGTGGGAGAGGGCTGTTTACTTGTGGGGAACTGGTAGTTAGGTTCCCATCACTTATGATATGGCTGATAGGTTGCCTAGCCCCAGACTCCCCGTTACCTAGTTTAAACATCTGACTAGTGCATCAAATTTCTGGCCAAGTGCTCTTGTGCCTTACTCTAATGTTTAGCAAATTGAAATTATCCAAATCATCAACTCACCAATCAAAACATGAAAACCAGTCCTGAATATTGTGTATACTGGATACTTATAAACTTTCCAGATAGGATAATCTTATCTAGAGTAAACACAAAGGTTTTTTAGATTGGTAATAATATAACTTTCTCTACTTGACACTGCATCATCATCATCATCATCATCAGAACCCTTCACCTCTACCATTATTGCAACTCTAAATATCATAACATTTGAAAATACAAACTCAGACCAAATCCATCTAGACATAGTAGGTGTACAGTGGGGAAGACTCCAGATAATATCCAATATAAACTTGGTCTGGCATTACTTTAAAAGTAAACTAACAATTGTCTTTAATAAGCATGTTCCATGAAGCCTGTCCCTGAGGAGAAATAACCAGAAAGAGAACATGGATGCCGTAAAAGTTATCACACAAGAATGCAATACAACCTAGAAGTGGTATAAAAGGACAGGAAAGATATTGACTGGAATGCCTGCCAACAGCTGAGGAACAGAAGTGTTGTTCAAGTGAGAAATGCCAAAACGAAACATTTTCCTGATTACTGAAAATGAACAATATTCAACCATTAACATCTGGGAGGGCATTAACACTCTATTTGGTCAAAATCATAAATCAGAGAGACAAAAAAATCAACTGAAATGGCAACAACTCACTGACCCAAGTGATGTTGTAAATGCTCTTAACACACATTTCATCAACTTAAACATCCTACTGGCATCACATACCTCTATGTCTACCCTATCTTTTTATTTTATTATCTTTATCATTTTCAAAATACAAATATACAGTCCAGACAAAAAAAAGACTGGGAGAATGAATACAGAGCACAAGGAAGCAATATATTGGATGTTAGCCTCAAAACCAAAACAAAACAGACATCATAAGAAAACAAAGAAACAAAACCCTCCTGCCCCAAAACCCTTCCCTCCAAATACCCCATCTTTTGAAACCTATCAGATCTTATAACAGGAGGAATATCAACAGTGTCTACCCTGTCTACAGCTTGCATAGATCCAAACAGTGATGTTTACAACATACTGTATACAGAACCTGTTCCCTTTCTGCTTTCTTGTATGAAAAAAAGAAGACAACTTTGAACTCCTTTTTTTTATTTTCTTCTTTTTATGCTGGCCACCTGGCCCTCAGCTCAATCCTGCACACCACTACCTCGCGCCTACCCCCAACTGATACCCCCTGACTTTTCCCTTCAGGGTAGGGCTGATGCATGGATCCAGCCTATCTCCAACGGGAAAGGTGCCAGTAATGACTGGCATTGCCTCCCTGGCTCCCCCCCCAGGGTGGGGTTCTGGGCTTGGATGGTACATTGGCGCCATAATCGGTCAGTGGGGAGGCTAGAGCCATGAAGGCTGTGGTGCCAAGTGCACACTTCATCTATGGCAGCCAACATGGTTTTCTGGACTGCCCCAGTGGCAGGGATGTGCAATGCTGTCCTGCATCTGCCTCACCCCTCTTAAACTAGGTGCTTGTGTCTCCCCACGGCCTCTGCCAGGAGTCCTTCACACACTGAACATGCACCCAACCCTCCCCCTGGAGAAGGAGAGCAGCCTTAGGGGTGCTCAATCCTTCTCCTTGGCCAGCCCTCCAGCTCCCCATGTCCACTCCTGAACCCAGGTTGCGGCGTTACAAGCAGAAATCTAACCTCTGCACCAACGGACTGGCGTAAAAACCAAAAACCAAAAGCCAAGGTTGCGGTGGCATTGATCCTAAACTGATAAAACAGGCTGCCACACTCCTGATAGTCATTTACCTTCCTATTTAAGTATGTTCCAGGCATATAGTCAGGTATTTCTGCTTTGGAAGCAAGATACTGTATACTGAGGCATTGCTAACAAAGGTGGATCTTAGTGGCCCTGATGAATACAAGCCAGTCTCTGTTTTATGCACCCTAAACAAAGACCTTTGAACACGGGTCCATGAAGAAATATTGGCTTATGCCAATAGCAACAACATACTCACTCACACTGAATAAAATTTCCAACCACAGCACTTCATGTCCACAGCACTGTATTAGGGATGCTCATGGTGTTCATTTGCTACAGATTGGGCATGCACTGGAAAATAAGAGATGGATTGTTTCCACATAGGTTCAGTGATGTAACCCTTTCTGTGCCATGGATTGATGTATTATTCCATAATTATAATACATCCTAATTCTGTCTGCAGCCCAAGGGAAGCGTGCCATTTTTACCTATTTTGATTATACATATTTTTTTCTAAAGATATCATACACCTTCCAAATTAAAACATCAGAAACCTAATAATCTGTACAGCAAAGCTGCCAGACCAGTAGTTCAGCTTCCCTCTTCATGCATCACTGCCAATTATTATATTTGGGTTGGCTGTCCATATCTTCTTACACTGCTGTCCTGCAACAGGTTTTATCATGACTAAAGATATTCTGATACTACTGTCACAATGTTCTGAGTTGCAGCTGGTTGTAATGTTTTTTTTTCTTTTTTTGTTAGTAGATGTATTTATTCAGGTGAGACAATAATAGAGCTTCACATAGACAATAAATACTTATTCACAATATAGTACTGTATCCCTATTGTTGCACTGTGTATTCCCAAGAGAAAGGACACAATTCCTTGTTATATTATGATAGAGATTCATGTAGGCATATTTATACATAATTGCAGGGTAAATCATCCTGTCCATATACTTTTCAAACAGTTCTACTCCTCAGACAGACTGTTCCATTATATTTTCTAATATAGCTTCCTTAAGAGGCTGTCATATTTTATCAAACAATTCTGCTTTATCCTTTGCATAGTAATGTATTCACTCTATTTTAAAAAGCTCTATCATTAAGCTGAGCCATTGGTATACATTTGGAGGTTCTTTATCCTTACACTGCATTAATATGCATTTTTTCTGCAGTTAAATATTCTGATATTAGCTTTTTTTTTTCATCTGTTCCTCCTTCGATCACTGGATTATATCGTAATAAGATAGCAAGTTCCTCTTTTTTAAATTTTAGATTGGTTGCTTGCTCTAATATAGACATCACCATTTCCCAAAATTGCGACAATGTTTGATGTCACTGTTTTTAAATGCTTAAAAAATTACATCGTCACTTGTAGAGTTTTTAAAGGGTCAGCAGGTGGCATTGTAAAGAAACAGTGATGCTCGTGTGGGCCTCCACCAACCTTTTGCTTACAGTTCCCAACAGTCAACCTGCAGACTGCAAGAGACAGGCTAGTACAAGGTGATGGCCTTGATGATTCTCAACTGTACTTCAGTCAACGTGCTGAATGACACAACAGAAACTAATGCTCATCACTGCTGTATGAGCCCAGGTAATTTCTCTTCCATTGCATCAAGAGGCCCACAGTGTCCAGTTTCTATCTCTTTTTCCTTTCCCAAGAGCAGAACCTTGCATTTAGCTACATTAAATCTGAATCTCAGGAGCCAGACCAATCACCCAGCTTGCTCAGGTCTTCCTGATGTGTATCCCATCATCCATCCTGACAAGCTTAGTGTAATCTTTCAACCTGAGAAGTCTGCTGGAGATACCAGCTTCAAATCATTTATTAAAATGTTGACACAGTGGTGCCAGCACTGATCCCGAAGGATGCAACTGAGTATCCCTCTCCAACTGATGCAGTGCCTGTCCACCCCAACCCTTTGCTTTCTGACCCCAAGCCATTTTGCAATCCACCTTGTGTACTGTTTGCCTAATGTATACCACACTGGTGCACTTCTTTCTGAATGTTGTCATATCCCACGGTGCCAGATACAGTCACAGCCATGGTATGGTTAGATATTTCCAGATAGTTTGCAATATATCTAAAGAGATTCTCTCTGGTGGCCCATAGTGATGCTGCAGGCAGGCAGGAAATTTCTCCAGAGATCACACAGAAATTTCAGGAAATATCTGACCAAGTCTATGGCTGCCAATATATCTTCTGAGTTCCACATAG
Source organism: Neoceratodus forsteri (assembly GCA_016271365.2). Classification (NCBI taxonomy): domain Eukaryota; kingdom Metazoa; phylum Chordata; order Ceratodontiformes; family Ceratodontidae; genus Neoceratodus; species Neoceratodus forsteri. The sequence goes on along the minus strand of CM057453.1, from coordinate 453,875,329 downwards.
ACTACATCAATGGCCTTACCTCTATCCATCTCCTTGTTAGCTCCTCAGAGAAGGTAATGAGGTTGGTTTACCATGATCTGTCCCTTCTAAAGTCATACAGAGGGGGGTCAAGAACCTTGGTCTCAAGAAAGAGCTACATTATCCTGTATTTGATAATGGTTTCAACTAGCCAGGATGGGCACCTGTTACTATGATGAGCATATAGCATTCTTGGGGTAGTGAAGTCCTTTCCAGTGGGTGGTATTCCTGCTGGTCAGCATCAGCATGATCTCCAATGGTCATGTGGGGCTGTCAGTGGTGTTTCTCACCCTCATATACCACTGTCAGCTGTCAACCATATACCATTAGCAGTGCACCGTGATTAGTGTACCGTAATGTGGGCACTGCAATGAAGGTGTGAGTGACAGGTGCAATCTTGACCATGCACTCACATTGTGTTGGGTGTTTGCCCTTCACAGCATGCCTTCCTGAGTAGGTTATCTTTACTTTGGGTGGGTGCAGGGGCACAGCCCCAAAAAACATGACTGTTTCCCGGAATGGTGCTTTAGTGCTTCAATTTCCAGGAGGCACAATACCAGTCGTGGTAATGCCAGGTGGTATATTGCCTGTGCCCTAATCAATATCAGCCAGATTTCTGGCACACTGACATTGGTGAACCCTGCCCAACGGCACAGGGGAGACACCACTGAACCTCTCCCTGCACCAGAAGGAGGTAGACAGAAAAAAGGCCATCACGCACTGCTGGAGGTACATAGTGGTGGCAGTAAATGAGACGTCAAACCAGGAAACCGAGGACTGCCTAGAGTGGTAAGAGGATAGCATGAACCAGTACTCACCACCATAGTGACTGAAGTGGGAATGGGAGGGACCCCAAGGAACTCAGTTCCAGGAATGAAATGAATGTCTCACTTTCAAGAACAAAATGGGAAAGGACTGCTCTTGTGCAAAATGTGACCTCCTAAAGGCATACAGCTGGTTAAATAATGTGAATATGCATCATATAATGATGGCATTTGTCCCCAGATCCCTGTCATGTTTGGCAGTAGGACCAGTGCTAGGAGGAAGGCATTGATTTGAACCGACAGTCTGGAGCACCGTCCAGACTCACTCACCAATTGGCTGCTACCAGATGTCAGCCAGTACACTATTGGTTGACTCTGGCCCTGAATCACAGTTGCACAGGCTACAGAGAAAAAGGGTAGTTACCTCTTTGAGTGACTTGTTAGTTTTGGGTAAGTCAGCGGATGGGAAGTTTTAAAATCATAGCCCTTTCTTCATTGCAGCAACACTCTTGTCACACCCATTGGTTGGTGAAAGACTGGATTCAGAGGAGAGAGACTGACTTCTTGGAGCCATCAGAGACAACCAATGCAGAGTGTAGCATACTATCACCGAACCCAGGCAAAGCCAAATGTTCTTTACTTTTGTACACACTACAGAGCATGGCGGTAGATAACCCATCTGGAGCAGGCATCCCTCTAGCAGAAAAAGCCAGGATGCTAAGGAGAGGAGTGATACTGAGCCAGTCCAGAAGAAAATGAACATTCACACTGCTCATGGTTTGTTGTCACCCAAACACACCAAGGCAGGTAGCTTACCACCGTGGCCTGCGAGTGAGAGAGAGCAATCAAGCCTGGAAGTGGAGCCCTGTAGCCTAACCTTTGCTGTCACAACAGCAGCACCGAGTCACACCATGCTGGCAACAAGCTCCCTCACTGTGCCTGCCAGTCCAGAGGTAAGGCTTCTTGGCCAGGATCAGCAAGCTATGTTAGCAACATATTTTAGTATTATTCCATGGGTGGGGGTGGGAGGGTTGAATTATAGAAGGGACAAAGAAATTTATTGAAAGGGATAGTAATATAACAATGTCTGTGTGCCACAATGTAGATGAATTTTGAAATACAGAAGGAGCAAGAAAAATTGTTGAAATCAAAAAAAAAGGGGGAGCAGGTAAATAAGAGAGGGAGGTGGGTTTAAAACTAAAAATGAAGATGTCAATAGACTTAGTCCAAGATCTAGCTTTCAGGCTCTCCCCTTTCTGCACCCCTCCATCCTCTGATTTCTGGTTGGTGTCCCTTTTACTTTTACTCAGAAAATGAAAGTCTGGAAACAAACATGGAAGCTGTAAAAGAGTGGTGGAAGAGTAAAAGTAAAAGGAACCAACCAGAAATCGGAGGATGTGGAGGAGTGGAGAGAACCTGAAAGTTGGAAAAGAGAATGCCAGCAGCTAGCAAAAGACAGAAAACCTGCTACGAAGGAACTTTATTTTGTTACATTTCTGGCAGTGGCAGCGTGCCACAATATAGCTGGTGCTTGAAATACAGAAAGGACCAAGAAAAATCATTGAAAACAAAGAAAGGGAGAAGTGGTAAAATAAGAGAGGGAGGCAGGTTGAAAACTGAAAATGAAGAGGTCAGTAGACTTCGTCTGAGATCCATCTTTTATGATCTTCCTTCTTTTCTCTCCCCATCCTCCAATTTCTGGTTGATGTCCCATTTTATTTTACTCAGAAAATGAAAGGGTCTAAAAACAAACATGGAAGTTGTAAAAGGGTAGTGAAAGAGTAAAAGTAAAAGGGGCACCAACAAGAAATTGGAGAAAGGTGAGGGAGAAAAGAAGCGAGAGCCGGAAAGATTGAAAAGAGGCTTCTATATGACATGGGCATGTGTCAGGAATATATTTCATGCCATCTTTGATAAAGTACATGGCTGTTTTTTGCTTCCTTGTGTGATGTAGAATGACAATAAGTTGTGGGTACAATTTGAGAGAGAAAATTCTCACAGTGTCATCTGTGCTGGTGTCTTTACACATATCTACTACAGTGTGTTCCTTGCTCATTCCTGGGGACTGAGATGCACTGTCACTGACTGTGTAGGCTTGGAGTTTTCTTCACAGTCTATGAAAGCTCTGAATGATTTCAACAGGGTACATTGCAGTTAGGCGCTAATCCTGTCTGAGCTACTGGCAAGGACAGTTTGCCAAGTGGTCTTAAGGAGAAACCCTGATTGCACGCTGATCTTTCTGTAACATTCGACTACATTACACTGTTTCTAATCAAGAGGATGGGAAGTCTGAAGCTGCTGCAGGACCCGACCTTTCTGTATGATAGTTTGATATGATCATTGTCATTCTCAGATAGCCCATGCATGTTTGTTCTTTGTAACACCAAATTCCGTATTTTACAGCTGTGATGTCAAGAGTCTGAATTATGCGCTGCACCTCTTGTTTTGTCAGCCTGTGCTAATCACTTATTTTGCTGGTGGGGAAGTGTGATCCAGGTCCAGCAGTCTGTTTTACTAAGTACCTTAGGAATCAAACTGGTAATTTGGCTTGTGGGGATACCAGGATAAAAGTCTGTCTGTCTGAAACACAGCTGTATCTTTTAACCCTTATTAATCCCTATAGAAGGATGGGTGTGGATTTTATTTATTGAGTTCTTGGATTACACCTGTGAGCGGTTGCTCATTTATGGGTTCCACATCAGTTACAAGGACAAAGGTACATCAAAACAGTAGTACATGTTTTAGACAGGGTAACAGTAAGATACAGTAATACAGTAGTACATTTTTAGACAGAGTTCCTATAGTGAACACACCAAATTTAGGATCATAGGCAGCAAGTAATTTGCCTGAGTCAAAGTTAAAGCACCCTACTGGGTTGTATGAGAGGGGATGATAGTAGGAGGATAGTGGTAAGGGTGCTAGAGGGTGGATAGGGAGTGGGGGGAGTATACAGAATGGGTGGGGTAGAGGTGGCAAAGGTTGTGAGGTAGAGTGGTGACCTGAAGTGCTAAGGATAGCTTGTGTCAGATCAGTAGTTTAGATGTGAGCTGAGTGCTAGACTGCTCTTGAGGCACAGGAGGAGTGTTAGTGGAAGGAGTCACACCTGCTGGTTGAGATAAGGTGCTGTCATAGTCTGTATTTGAAAACAACAGTAATTGCAGCACTGGAAACATCAGGTGGTAAGACATTGCTCCAGTGAGGAGCATGGTAACAGAATGTGTATTGTGCCAAGGCAGTGCAGAGTCTAGGAATTTTGTAGATCAGGGTGGCAGAGTTCCTTGTGAAATGGGAGCTTAAGGGCATGGTTAGGAGTTTCTGGACCTTTGCCAGAAGTAGATTGAGAATGCATTTCTTGGCAAGGAGGCAAGATTGGTATCTTATTCTTTCCTTTAGTTGGAGCCAACCGGCCTTTGAGTAGAGGCCACCGGTGTGCGTGAGTCTTGCAGCACCTGTGAAAAGGTGACACGCCTTATTAAGCACAAAGGAAATGTGTTGTAGGACGGTGTCAGTTGCCGATCCATAGGTAGCCAGTCCATAATTGACAATGGAGACTATTGAGCTGTTGATGGCCAGATTGAATGCCGCATAGGTTAAGCAGTGCTTGTGGTGGTGAAGAATCCCTATTCTTGTATTGATAGCCTTTGCAGTGTTATCAATGTGCTGAACATAAGACAGAGTGGAATCTATTGTGATACCCAGGTATCTGAAAAACTGGACATGCTCCAGGTTATCACCGCTTTCATTTCTGATCTCAAGGGGTAATGCTTTGAACTTACTCTGGGTGCTAGAGTACAATATTGTCTTTGTTTTTTACAGTTCATGATTAGTCTATGCTTCTTAAACCATTACTTAGTGGGTGAGAATCCCCTTTGGAGTTCTGCTGTTAGTTGTTCTGGATGGGGGTTTCTGGTAAAGATAACCACATCGTCTGCATAAGGGAGCATTGGGTCAGACAGGAGGTTGGCGGCTGGTTTAGAAAAAGATTAAATAGTAGGGACCCCAGAACTTACCCCTCTGGGACCCCAGAGTAGACAGGTCTGCTAACAGAGGTGGTGTCTCCTAGCCTGACATTTTGTGATCAGTTGTGAAGGTAGCTGTTGAACCATGAAATGGATTCTGGAGAGAGCCCAATAGTAACAACTGATTCAGAATGAGCTCTTGGTGCACCATATCAAAAGTTTTTGATAGGTCAATAAATGTTGCTCCTATCAGAAGGCCTTGGTCTAGGGAGTGGTGGATGTAACCTTTGAATTCCAGCAATGCGGTGATGTTACTGTGACCTGGTTGAAAGCCATGTTGTTCAGGGCAGAGGAGTTGGTACTGGTTCAGATACTCAAAAGCCAATCTGCTACAATCTGCTCTAGAGCTTTGGGGGGAATATAGAGATAGCTCTGTAGTTGTTATGTAGAGTCCGATCACCTCCTTTATGCACTGGTATTACTGATGCCAATTTCCATCATAGGGGGAACTTGGAGTGGCAGAGGGAGAGGTTGATAATCTTAGTGAGAGGGCTGAAGACTTCCTCCAGTGCCATGCTGACGAACTTAAGGTCCAGGATATCTCTGCTGTGTCTGGATTTTCCCAGAGCTCACACAAGGTACTTCCTTGCCTCAGATTTGGAGGTTACCTTGAAACAGAAGAGCAGATAGACATTGCATCTAAGGGACTGTTTAACTGTTCAAATGTAGGGTGTGTGTCTGCATGTCACAGGAGTGGACTGTTGTGTTTAGGATCAGGACTGGGTGTGTTTGGGGAGAGAGTGAGTGAGATATGAGTGCCTTTCTTTGGGGAATGGGATTTGTATACTATGCGTGGCTGCTTGGGCCATGGTGGAGATGTTTTGTTGCCTTGATCTATGCACTTCCCCATGGAGCCTTGGTTTCACCCTAGGAAGTATGGCCTCAAGCCATGTGCGGAGTGTACGTTGAGGAAGCAGAACCTCTTCCTTTCTCAGTCATGACATTTTTCACTATAACTCTTGTTACTCATTTGTTAACATTTACCTCTGTGCTGTCTATGGCCAACAGCTACACAGCAAATACAAGCAAGCATTCAGCATTTACAAATGCTTGTTTTTTTTAGGTTAACCTGCATGGGTCCCTGTTGAGCCAGGGGACTACTTTTTGGTCCTTTTTCCCTTACTACTTATAGGAATGCAGACTGCTGTGGCTGCTCCTAGAACCATCTTCAAAAAATCCCACATTTGCTCTGCATTGATGGCCTTATGCAGCTGCTGCAGTTCCTTGGTCAGTAGGTCATTCATTTTGGCAAAGTCCACCTTTTTCAAGTTCCTGCTCTTTGTGGCTGAAGCACAGCTAATCTGCCTTGTTTCCAGAGAGAAAGTTCCCAGTTTGTGGTCACTGCCTCCTGCCAGTCCTTTCGCATTTACACTGGAGAGGACCCTAACCCTACTTCTAAGAACAAAATAAAGGATGACTTCAAATCTAGTTCCTTGTTGGACATGCTAATTTAGGAAGCAATTGTTGGAGGTGGACAGGAACTCTGACTCAGCCCTGCCATTATCCTCCTCAAGATGCAAGTCTATGCCTAGGAGACTGAAGTTCCCTAAGCTTATCACTGCTTTAAATCTATCTGCTGTTGGTGAGATCTGTAGCACATTCTCAGTATGAAACCCCTGTCCTCTTTTCTCATAGTTCAACCCAGAGAGTGTATTTGGGAGTGTAAGCCCCCCAATGTCCTCCTTGTCTACCACACTAATACTCTCACTGATAAGGAGTGCCACTTACCCCTTTCCTGCCAGGCCTATTCCTTCAGAATATCATGTGTCAGTGCGTCCTGGAGTCCCAGTCACTTTCAACCACCAGCAGGTATCTGCGAGTGCTACTAGTTTCTATTCTTTGAAGTGTATCAGGCCTTTGAAGGTGCCTATTTTTCTGGGTGCATTCCTTATACTGGCCTGCATGTAAGTGAGAATATTTGCCACTCCATGCTTTCTGGCCCCAGGATCTTCTAGCCTGGGTGCTCACTACTGTTCAGTCCTTCCCTTGGTGATCCCATGCATCTGTCTCCCACCCTTGACAATCTTATGTACCAACACCTCTCTATTCTCTAGTTTAAATTCCCCACTGACTGCCCTGCCCATTCTCTGCAGTGCCCACTCCCTTCTGCACACAGTCTTCCCTTGCATCAGATCCTTAGCCCGCCATATGGTCTGCTACCACTCCTCACAAGCCCGAGGTCCAGGAGACTCAGAAGAGAACCAAGATAGCTTTGCATTCAGGAACATCCCCAGCTCATGTCCTCTGGTTCAGTGCTCCCTGTGTCATTTATGCCAACATGGACAGCAACTGTATTCCCACTACCCCAGCTGTGTTGCTTGGCCTTGAGAAATACTCATTAAACCTGTGCTCCTATGAGGAATTTCCCCTTACATAAGCTACCTTCCTGGCCTAGCAATGCCCCTACATCGCCCCCATTGTCTTAAGTATGAAGCTCTCAATAAATTTCACCTTGCTGCTATTATGCTGAGCCCTTTGCTTGCTCCACCTAGGCAGGTCAGATGCCTAAAAGCAGCAAGGTAAGGCGCACACAAAATCAAACAGCAGTTGAGCTACATACTTAAAGTGTAGTGGTTAACTATGGTACAACAAAACAGCAGAGCTTAATAAATCCCTTACTAAATCCCTGGCACTTCAAACCCATGCAGTTTCCTCATCAGGGGAGCATAGTGCCTACACTTCTCCTACCTACCCCTATTTCTGGCTGCCACCCCTTATTCTGGCCAGTCAGATGTTGATATTGATGCTGGATTCAACCGGTGATGGTGCTCCCTTATGCTCCCTTATGACCATGCCTTCTACCTCCTTTTTCTACTCAGATCCATCCCTTATCCCTACCACTAGGGACTACAGTTCCACTTACATTCATTAGTACCTAGCTCACTGCCTGAATCCCTCCCTACAATTTAAACTCCCATTATTTGTGACAAAGCTTTTTTGTGAATTGCAAAGCAGGATACCTCCCATTGTTTTTTACAGCTCCAGTATTGCCTCTGATATCTGGTCTGTTTTAATACTCAGTGCTGAATTTCTTCAGTTTAAAGTGTATTTTAACTGTACTTATATGTGTTTGAACTTGGAAGTTTAGAGGGCTAGACTGTATTCCTAATTCTGTGCTGAGCCTCTGTTACCACATTGGGTATTTCTGTGAAAAGTCACTTTCAGTTAATTTCTCCAGCCTCCACCCCCCACCACCACAATTTCAGCGTCTTCTCTCTGCAGACCCAGCCGGCACCTAGCTCGCTGCCTGAATCCCTCCCTACAATTAAACTCCCATATATTTGTGACAAAACTTTTTTGTGAATTGCAAAGCAGGATACCTGCAATTGTTTTAGGGAGCTATATCTAACCCCAGCTTGTCCATTCTCCTTCAAGTGTCCTCTCATAGCCCTTTGGGCTAACAGCACCTCAGATGGGGTTCTACATGCCTCCACGGTGAGAAGAGCCTGATACCACACTCCCCAAGCCCTTGCAAGCAGGTACGGCCTGGATAGCGTTCTGGGAACTCAAGGCTGCGTGGCTGTCTCTATAAATTTTCTAAGGACAATTGCCTTTATCTTGGGACAGCTCTTATTGGCTGTCTGTGGAACACAAGCTCCTTGTTTGGTTCCTCATCCTGCCAGGCATTTCCAAATTCCTCCCAACTGGACTATGTCACTACCATTGGCCAGTTTATTTAACCTTTTTCCCCTAATCTAGTATTGCCTCTGATATCTGGTCTGTTTTAATATTCAGTGCTGAATTTCTTCAGTTTAAAGTATATTTTAACTGTATTTTTTTGTCTACTTTTCCATTTGCAGATTATACTGTAAAGCCACTAGAGGGCAACAAGATGTGTAGGTTGCAATCCTCTTCCCACTGCTCCCCATAACACTTCTGTCCTGTGTCATTCATACCTAAATTCTCTGCTTTTGCCCTCTCTGAAGTGTCCTTGTTTAGTCTCCCAGGCTATCACTAGGCATACAATGTGACATCCAAAGGGGTTCAAACCAGGTACCTTTTGCTCCAAAGGCAGCAACCCTACCACTGCACCACTGTGTCTGCCACAATGTTAGGTGTCAGCAAGACCCACTCATACCTGCCCATGGTCACATCTACCACCACTGTACTCCCTCACAAAACCACCCACACAAACTAACCATACTACTGTTGCTAACCATATTTACCCTGCTCAGCAACAAACCCCCAGTTGCCTCTGGTATGTACACACCTTTGCTGCTGGGGAGCACCTCACCCCTCGTAGCCTCTCCATCACCCTGTCTCTCCCCATAGCCCCCCCTGCACCCCTCCCCTCCACCTCTCTCCCCATCTCTCTCTGTGCCTTGAGCCCTCTGTGTCTGTTCCCCTATCTGGCCATCCTAGCCCTCATGTAGCTGCCCATTCCCTGCGCATCACCTTCTAAGCTTGCCAGCCACTGCTACCTGGCAAAACGCCACCAATTCATGGCCCTTGTCAGGATCTTCCACTTGTTTCTTCTAGTATTTGGCAATGTTCACCCCAATCCTGGCCCTGCAGTGCCGACCCCAACTGCGGTCACCCATGGGGCTTCTAGCTGCTATGAATATCTGCAGCCTGCTTAAAAAATGGCACCCCTGCAATGCTGGATGGCACAGCACCAACCAGACATTCTGGCTCTAACAGAAACCTGTCTGTCAGCCAAGACCCCAGACTCATTTGTCTCTATTCCTGGCTACTCTCTCATCAGGCTTGATTGTAATGGCAAGAGAGGCAGTGGCTTTGCCTTCTATGTAAATGACTCACTGCATTATCAAGCCCTGCCTGTGCCCTCCCTAGACCATGGTGCCCAAGCCCTCTCAATAAAACTCTTCCCTGACCCAAACCGTGTCCTCTTACTCTCACCGTCACCTACATCCCATCCCACAGCCAAACCCCTGCCTGTAAAGCACTCTCTGACTACCTAGCCAGCCACCCCCACAAAATGGAGCAAATCCTAGTTGGAGATCTCAACATAAACTGGCTGGCGAGCTCATCAACACATGGCAAAGATACCTTTGCTGCATTAGATATGACCCAACTGGTATCCCAGCCTACCAGGGCCAACCCCACTAATGGAACCCACACCCTGCTAGATATCCTGCTCACTAATTGTCCCCACCATATTACTGACCTAGATGTCTTACCCAACTTAAGTGACCACTCCCCGATCATCTTCAGCTGGTCCTGCCAGCTACCTAAACCACCACCAAATATCACCTTTCGTCTTCAACTATACCCAAGAGGCATAGCCAATCTCAAACAATATCTAATTAACTGGGACTGGTCCCCTATTTCCCAAGCCCAGCACATAGATGATGCATTGCATTACTTCACCACCACCTTTAATACCGCCTGTGATGCTTTTGCACCGACCATCAAAGTGACCACTAAGAAACATAGTGCCCCCAGGATCACCCCAGAACTCCTACAACAGTTCAAAATGTGTAACAACCTCTGGCATCGTGCCACTGCCTCCAACTTGCTAAGCGATAGGCAGGTCTATAATGCTGCCCACAATAAGTGTACCTGGGCAATCCACAAGGCCAAGGCAGAGCACTACAGAACCGCCCTAGCCACCTCATAGGGTAGCACAAGAAAGTTCTGGGATATCGCCAAGGAGCTTAATGGTAAATCCTGCTCTCCCCACTCACAACTTAGTGTTAACGGTACTACCACTACAGGTACACTTCAGATAGCTAACTGCCTCAACTCCACCTTCTAAGACCTCAGCTCAGTCCTCCCTAGCAACTTTTTTGAGCCAATTCAGCCTACCCCACTGCCGGAGCTCCTCCACCCCCCTTCAAACTCAGAGTCATTACCCCTCCAGAAGTGAAAGCCTACCTGTTCAAAGCCCTCCAGAGCTCAAATTATTGCAAAGATGCCTTTGATATGTGTATCCTATACCTTGTGCTAAACTCAGTTATCTCCCCACTCATGGACCTTCTAAATCTGTCCCTGCATCTGGGCCAGTTCCCAACCTCATGGAAAACGGCAGTGATAATCCCAATATTGAAATGTGGTGACAGCTCCCTCCCAAACAACTACTGGCCCATCTCAATTCTCCCCCCACTCTCTAAAGCCCTTGAAAAGATCATGGCCAATCAGCTCGTTGACTACCTCCTCACACATAACCTCTTATGTAGGGATCAGCATGGTTTCAGAGCTGGTCATAGCACTATGACCGCCCTCACAAAATTCACTAACTCCCTGCACTCCACGCTTGACAAGGGGCACCTCGCAGGGGCCGTGTTTATAGACCTCTCAAAGGCTTTCGAAATGGTTTCTCACCCCATCCTTCTTAACACATTATAACAAATTGGGGTCTCTCATTGACCACTCTTATGGTTCTCCAGCTATCTTTCATGTAGAACCCAATGTTTTAAAATTAATAGAACCATATCTACTATGCTGCCTGTGTGCTTAAGAGTTGCCCAAGGATCTATCCTGAGTCCCCTGCTATTCAGCATCTACCTCAATGCCCTGCCTAAATGCTGCCCCGGCAACCTTGTCCTCTACGTGGACGGCGTTGTTCTTTACACCACACATCCTGATCCTCTCGCTCTCACTCTATCTCCAGCTTACCTTACAAAACTCCTTCTCTCAGATAGAACACTGGTTTGCTGAACACAGATTGGTGGGCAACATTAAAATACTAAGATGATGCTCTATGCCCACCGTGAAAACAGATCAAAGGATTTCCCCCTGGAAATACTCTCCGCCACTTTCATCCCATTGGAACAGGTCCAAAAGTACAAGTATTTAGGTATTACATTTGACTTTTCCCTCTCATTCTATGAACATATAAAAATCCTCACCTCCGCGCCACAAAACCGCATTGGTCTCCTGTACAGACATAAAGACTGCCTGCCACTTGAAGCACTTCACCTAGCCATTACCTCCTCAGTCTTATCGCTGGTGGACTACGGCCTCACAATCTATACTGGGGCCGACCCTGCTGCACTTCATCAAATACAAGTAGTCATCAATAAGGCCTGCCAGCTCCTCTCTGGTGCTGACAGAAATACACATACCTGCACCCTATACGCACTCACCAATATCCTCTCCCTTGAGGAAAGACTATTATACCAGACCTGTCTCTTCACCAAAAAAATCCACCTGGGTTTAAACCCAATAGGTGTCATGTCTTCTCTTCAGGCAGCCACCATCTCAGTGTCCACACGGGCTGCCCCAAAAACTATCTGGAAGATACCTAGGGTAAGGCCCACCCTGGCTCAGTGATCCTTCCCCCTTAGAGCTCCATCCTGGTACAATGCCCTCTCACAGGCAGTCATATCAATCACCATTCTAGGTCCTTTTAAAGCTGCCTTAAGGGCCCATATCCTCTCCTCACATCAATGCCAGTGTAACCGGTAACCTGTGGATCCTGCACCACGCTGCTAGGCCACGCACCCGCCCTTGGCCTGGCTTTGGGGATCCCTCACTATTTCTAGCCTACAGGCTCCTCACCTCCTCGGTTACCATATAGTTGCACTGAACTATGAATGCATTGTATTATGTATAAGACAAGGCCTCCCTGAGGTGACTTACTACCAACTTATATCATGCATTGCTTTAGCTACCAATTGTATAGGTCTTAACTGCTCATTAGGTAAATATGTCAATAGCTCTGCTCTGTTTTAGCTACCAAATGTATAGGCATTAACCAGTGCTCATTGTACTTATACTCTGTATGATTGCTCACCCACATTTATTCTATGTATGCACTGTATGAATGTTTATGTTTTATTCTGACGTGGAGCCTTTGGAAATGAGTCTATGACTCAAAGGGTTGTAATTCCGATTTCCTACATAAATAAAAAATAAATAGTAACCTATCTGTTCTTGGTACTTTCTCTGTAGTTTAGTGCCTACATCCTTGGCCTTATGTACATCATCCTTCACAATTGTTTGCTTACCTCCTTGCACTCCCATTGTACCTCTGGCTTCCACTTGAGACCGAAAGTGTACCTTTAGAGAGCGGCAACTCCTGCAGTGACCACAGATGTATAGACAAGATGGTGTACATTGCACAGTTCTGGCAGTATACCAAGTGTGATGCCCTCCCAGTGCCTTGGACACTAACCTCCCCCTACTTCAGTTATAGTTCTATCAGCAGCTTACCCTCTTCCCTGTGTCCCATAAGCCAATTACCATTGAAGAATGGCACAATGCATCTCCAGACCAGTAACCAGCTGACACTGACTGCAGATGTACCCACACTGCTTTTTCTAGGCAGGATGGCTGTGGCACTCAATACATCATGCAGTTCTGGTAGTACTCCAAGTGTGCTTCCACATGCCCTGTAACCTATGATGTTACAATTGCAGTAAAAGATACAGCCAAATATTTCCTGAAATATCTGTGGGAAATTCCCATCTTGCCTGCAGTTCTACAGTAGGGCCATCAGAAGAATCTCTATAAAATATCACAAAATATCAGGCAATATCTAGCCATGTCTTTTGCAGCAACTATAGGAACAGGTGTTTTTGTCCCCGCCCACGCCAGCTTTACCTAATTCCCACTCAGTCAACTCTATTTGTCTCCTGACTGTTCTCTGTTGGGATTGTTTGCTGCTGTCTTGCAATGTGATTGACCTACAAGGCCCTCCTACACTGATACCTTGTGAAAACCAGTTTTCTCAGCACAATAGTCCTGCCTTTAAGCATCTCATTTTAGATGACTTCTTAATCTCTGCCCACTTTGCACGCAATTGACTCGATTGCCCTTTGTGGTAAGTAAATGTTCTTGGGACCTTAAATTTAAAAAGAATCATCTGGTCCCTTTGATTAAATTAGATCCATTTACACCAAATTAAATACTTACGTGGACAGTCCCAATCAAACAATCTTAAAACTATGTTTTGTCGTACTACTCAATGAGGAGCATTCAGCACCAAACACTGCACATTGTGAAATCCAGAACTACAGTATATTTTATCTAAGGCTTTTGCTAGTTCTGGTTAATGTGTTTGAAACTCTTTTTCACTGGATCAAAAGAACTGTTGAAAATATAAACTGTTTTAAACAGTTACAGCAATATGGTGTCACTTGATGCATTCCCAGAAAATTATGGAGTGACTGCTACAATCTGGAGTTATCTTTCAGTGGCAATTCAGAGGTCACTGTTTTGCCACTGCTTTTGTTGCAAGCACTGTAATGCCACTGCATGTACTGTGGTTTCCAACGCACTCCTTTGTAACAGTATTAACTTGTAAGAAGTACACTTCAGTAGCACTAGAAACATTTAGGACCTAATCCACAGAGGGTGTACAGCCCCTCTGCACATGCTGAGGGATGCAAAAGCCACAGATTATCCTCTACTCACAGGATGAGCACCTTTGGGGCACCCCACAGCATATACATCCCTGCTTGCATGCCCCTTTTGCAACTTGATCACCATCCATGTGTATTGTTCTGTGCCCAGCCAGGTCACAGTTGGCAAGGTTGCAGTGATGTGCCTGTGCCCAGTCCACAACACCTATGTGCCCTTCCGCTTGGTCATCCAGCAGATTCCCAGGCTTGATCAGCCCTCCCTCCACCGCCCCTGGACCCAAGAGCATCAGCATAGGGCTGGGGATGTCAACACCACTAATCAATGAACATTTCTTTCACTTTGTTTTATTAATTTTAATACAGAAAAATGGACAAACACACACCTAGGACTACTGTGTTGTACAATTCTACATGTAAGTATAATCACACCTGAGGTGCTGTAAGAAGAAAAATCAGAAGAAGTCCACTGGGATGTAAGTCTGTCGTTGTGGACCTTAAGAAGGTTCACTAACATGAAGTTATTCTCTTCTTCAAGACTTTCATCCAGATCAGTACTTCTGTGTAGGACTGTTTCTTCCTGTAACAAAAACTCAGCAGAAAATATCTGCATACATTTCAGATCTTCAAGTCTGTGTAAAACAGTACCTAGAGTAGGTGGCAGAGGAGCAAGCCATTTGCTAGTGATGGCCTAAGAGCCACTGCAGTGATTATCTGGTACAGGTAGCATTCTTTTTTTGCAGTTCTTTGTGGGTATACACCCCAGGTATAAGGGCCTTGAAAGTTTTAGGTACAGTAACAGGGAGACCTCGATTCAGGAGAGTGTGACCTCTGTCTGAAATGTCCCAGTGGGGACACACCCAGAATATGTAATGTGGGTTACCCTCCTGACCGCAGCAGCTCTCTGATTTGTTCACAGAGTAATGCTTGGTGCATGTAGGTGTAAGAAAAATTTAATCAAGATCTTCCATTTAAAGTCCCTGTACCCCAGGGTTGTAAAAGCTTTGGTACCCGCCCTCAATGCCCTTTTCCAAGTGCCATCATCAAATAACTCTCCAACTTTCCTCTGGCGTGCATCTCTGCTGTCCGTGGCGCCACAGTTCCACAATTTGAGCAATGCAGGCCTTGATAACAATTTTCAACAGTTGGCAGATCTGCTAGATTGATTCAACAAGTGCCTCTAGCAGAGATAGGGTCTTAAGATCTATTGTTTAGCTTGTGGTTGTAAAATTAAATGTCTTAATTGGACATAACTAAAACAAATTGTTCCTACTTAAACCAAACTCTGTCTGGAGCTGTTGGAAGGACTTAAAGGAGATCAAATCAATATTTTTAAGTGTTGGAACAAAGTTATACCTTTCATGCACCAGGGCAGTAACCCTGGGTCAAGCAGCCCTAAGGTGGTTTCAGGGGAATATAATATATCGGATAATGGACAATATAGAGTTGACATCACCCATATTTCACTGAAGTGTGGTCCAGATTTTAAGGGAATGTTGCACCCATCGGTTTGAGACATGCTTGAGGGTGTTATGGGTGATGCTGGAAAGGGCAGGGCTGCCTGCCATCCTTTGTCAGTGAACATTATCCCAATGTCACAGGATGATCCACATTGAATGAGATGGTGTCGGAAGATAACATTATAACATTATGTTGTGGCTGTTGGGGATATGGCAGCCAGTGGAGGAATGACACAGACTTCTTTTTCTGGGGCAGACAGCCAGAGGACAGTGGAAGGTGCCTAATAATGCTGGAAGGAGTATACACTTGAGTCAGATAGGAGGGATGTGGTCCTATGGCTACATAAGGAGATATACCATATAAGGAAACTACAACCTGTTATGAATGGGTATACATGAATTTTGATAGAAACAAGCTACTATTAGATAACACAGCAAGTGGAATGGGTCTGATGAAGTAGTGCCTCATGCTACTAAACGTTACTCAGAGGTGTTTCATGAGAAATAAAGAATATTATACTGCATTTCCTGAGTGGTGTTCTTCCAATCTCTTTACTGGTGGACTGACACAGACTGCCATATTTCATGGTCCCACAAGCACGTGAGCCTCATTCTGGGCTAAACAGAAAAAGAACCACACTCAGAACACCAGCTGTTTAAAATTCCATTTTTAATCCACAATGGAGCAATAAGTAAACAACAAATAATCCAAATCAATCCACACACAGTGGGCCCAAACAAACAACCCAGTGCTTCACTCATAAGAGCTTCCTCAGGGGGCCCCCTGAGGAAGCTTTTATGAGTAGACCCTCTCACAAAACTCCTATGAGTGGCCAGCTGAGGAAGTTTTTTTTTTTTACTTTTCATGCCGCCTGCCACCATTATCTCAGCCTTGGTCATGGCCCCTCTGCTCCCACTCCCACATTTAGCCCGACTCCCCAATACCCCTGGCTTACCCCCAGAGGCGGCATTGCGGCACCAGGCCTAAGTGCTGCAATGTTGAGATAGGTCAGGTAGCCGCCTTGGAGCTCATCGGAGTGGAGGGGCAAGCTTCATCCAGGTGGCAGGCAGCTGTATTTTCTCCTCTGTGTGCAGGGGGTGGGGACATGCAATGATGGCCGGCATCCGCCCCACCCCTCAAACTATGTTTTGGTGCTGGCTGCTGCAGTGCCCCAGCCTCTGCCAGGGGTCCATCATGCACCAGTCACACTCCCCTCTCTTCCCCAGAGAAGAGGAGCAGTCCTTAGGATGCTCCATCCTTTTCCCCACGGCCGGCCCTCTGATGACCCAGGTCCGTTCCTGAACCTGGGTCACCAGCATTGCAAGTGGAAATCCAACCACTCTGCAGATGGGATGGCAATTCGCTGAGGAAGCTTATATGAGTGAAATGCAGACAAGACAGGATTGCTGTTCTGCCTTTTTTTTATTTGTTTACTATTTCTTGCCTGCTCTGACCTGGCTGCCCCCTTCTAACTGAATCCCCCAGCCCAATCACCCCGGCTCTCCCGGGCTTTACCTTCACCTATGCCCACTGCCACAGGGCTGTGGCAGTGCCTGGCCACTGGCTGCAGAGCCTGCAGGCGGGGTCGGTAGTCATCCGCAGCTTGGGTTGTTTTTCCACTTTTTTCTCCCTTTCCCTTCTCCGTTGCTGAGGCACACATGTCAACGTGCATGCGTGGAGGTGCGCACATGCTGCGGAAGTCCCGCAGCGCCCTGCCCTTGTTGGCACCCAATAGTCCAGCACTACCTTCAGGCCTCCATCCAGTTGCAGTCATTTGGCAGGAATGCCAGTCCTACCTCACCGGGGAGAGGAGAGCAGTCCTTCAGATGCTTGATCCTCTCCCTCCCTGGCCAACCCCTGATGGGCCGCTTGCACTGCAAATGCGGGTCACCGGGGTGGCAGGAGGTAGGGCACTGACAGAAAATTGGTAGGGGTAGGCTCAGGAAGGATGCCAAGAAATATTACTTTGTTGAAACATTAGTGGAGGGTGGAACAGGCTGCCAGAGAAGATGGTTAATGTTAAAATATCGAGAGCTTCAAGGTGGGGACACATACAAGGGGATGTTTAGGGGGCAGGGGTGAGAGGGAGGGACTTGAACCTATAAGGAACAAGCTCTTCCCCATTGGGCAGATACAATCTTCTGGCAATTTTTTCGGCTTCTATGTTCCACATGTGATAGATGTGGTTGAGTTAGCTGTGGAGATCAGCAGAAATGCCAGGTAGCAGCATTGAGAAGGGCTGGAAATACTAACCCATGGAATCTGAATGTATGTACAGGCTGCCACAGCTCCTGATAGTGGTGTGTTTGCTTTTTCATTTTTTTTACCCATTTGGCTTGTGATGCAGCATGATCCTGTTTTACAAATTTTTACTGAAGCACTTGCTTAAGGTCATGTATTGAGTAAGTGGATCTGATTGGATTTGAACGTGGACTCCTTGACAATAAATGTATAGCATGGCTGCTTCATTTTTTGCAATAAAGGTTTTTCTCTCATGAGTTGCTAGTAGGCGGCTATCTGCCATGTCCTTGCTCTCCCTGACTGTCACTCACCTGTCCCAGCCACCTGAGTGTCCCCTGTGGATTGCCATCCCTGGTGGAACAAGGAGGGGTAGGGCCATCTTCCCCCATGATCCATACATATCAAGATGCTGGTGGCCAGGTGAAGGTGTGGCCTGGAGGAGAATGGCATGTTTTCATGAAGCCCACCCAAACCCCTTTGCCTGTTTTCTGGTCCCTTCCAGTAGCTGGGGTATGCACATCAGTGCATGCATGTGGAGACATACAGGCACCCAGGAAGTCCCGTAGCTCCCTCCCTACTGTGCAGCCCCCATCCCGTCCTTCCAGCAGGCCTCTACCTGGTGACTGTCTTGAGACAGACCTAGCAACTTTCCCTCCCCAGGAGAGGAGAGCAATTCAGCAGTCACTTGATCTTCCCCAGCTGACCACAGCAACCTGAGACCACTTCCGATTTCAGATCATTGGTGTGGTGGGTGGTAGTGCTACCACTGCGCCACTGAGATGGCTCAGTATGGCTGTTTCTACATGCAGTGGTGTGTATGTGTTTCTTACCATTTGGGATTACTGGCTGGGGTTGCTTGAGTGGAAGTGAGTGAGAACTCTTACATGCCTTAGAAAGGCACATATGTGGTTAAAATATTGCACCAGAGGCTGACTGATAGCCTAGCGGGTAGTGGATCATGCTCCCAAACCAGTGACTTGGGTTCAGGAATGGACTTGGGAGCTGGTTCTGGTGGTTAAAGGGGCAGGCTGCTGAGTGGCAGGGCACCATGCTGGGTGGCCAGGTTCTGTCATACACCAACCCTGCATTGTCCTGGGCAGGTCACTGCACCCAAGCATGCCAGCACAAATATAGATTTCCTGGTGTCCCAAAGTTACACGCTACCTGGTCCTGTCACATAGATTTGCAGATCAGTGACACAGTGCTCCACCTACCTACATCTTTCACCTGAAATGTTGGCTGTAAAACATTTCATTGGTTTTACTAGGCTTGGGGGCTAGGAGCATCCTGTGGGGAAGAGGCTGTTGAGTCTCATTACCATTCCAGCCTTCATCCCTCTCCCAGGCAGGTCACACTTGACATGGGGACTATGCAGATAGGCTTGTAAACCTGTTCTGCATAGCATAGCTGGGGATAAAACACAATACTGCCACTAACTGACCAATAAACAACAGTAAATTGTGACTGGGTATTTATTTACTTCATCTGAGAATTCTTGTCTGGGAAAGGCACACTGAGCTATGGTTAATTTCCAGATGCAACAGAGTACAGGGAGGTAAAATGATTTTCTTGTGCTATGTGTATGTAAGGCCCATATTGTTACTGTGTGATAAACTCTTACAGCCCCAAATTCCAATATGTAGCCTGGCTCTTTACTTGCTGTGCCTCTGTCCATTACATGTTCAATGAACTGTGTGATCAACTGCAGGTGAGGCGATGCTCCTGGATTTGGACTGCTGCAACTTATTTAAATTGTTTACGGTTAGCATATCTTTTTTTAAGTGTTGTTTTTAAAACACAGGGGCAAGCAATCGTTGATGTTTTTTGTTGTACAGTATCATGATTCAGGAGTCACAGCTGGCACTAGCCCCCTAGCCATATGCTGGTAGATGTTTTTTTTTAACACGCAACTAAAATGTTTCTTTAATCAACCCTACTAGCTTGTAGTTTCAGTAAGTAAACCAGTTTGACTAATGGAAAAATGTGCAGGGTCACTAGATTTTCCCAGTCATTAGTCATGCTTGCTGGTATCGGCAAAACATAATTTCAACCCTGATGATTGTATAAACTTCAACCCTACTTGCTTGTTGCAATTTATTAATATAAACTTAAAATAAGGCTGGCTAATGTATGCCCCATTCCAGTGACTCTGAGCAATTTTCTTGGTGTCAGGGGGTGGTTGGAATGAGGCAGAGCTTGGGAACACCCTCCAGCAGCCTTATGGAGTAGGCTGCCCCCCCAATCAGCTTCCGTGTTGAGGAGTTGTCACTCCTCACCAGCAACCTTGAAGAGCAGCTAAACCACCAGAGGCTTCCTAAAAGAGCAGGTAATCCCTCACTGGCAGCTTTGAGGAGCAGCCCAGTCACCCAACCACCCCCACCAGCAGCCTTAAGGAGCAGCCTACCCCCCCCCCTTCCTGGCAGCACTGAGGGCTCGCTGGTTGGCCCATGAAGGAGGGGAAGAACACCAGTATCTTATATATAAGCACTCACTAAATAGAACAGCCACAACATGCTTTGTTTTCATTCAAGGTGTTTGTACTCCTTCCATAGCCAGATGATCTCTATTCTGGCTTCCACCCAGCAACTGCCCATTTCCTTTAACTCCTTACTTCACCCTGGAGCCTCCATGGCTTCCCTCCAACTTTGGCATGGTCAGTAAGGAGGGGATCTGGTACTTTCCCATTAGGTCATAATCTAGCACACATGTGGGCAGGAGATCCAGGGCCAGAGTGTATCAGTGTAGTTATTCTGGTGGTTATCCAGTTTTATTCAACCAGTGCTTGCCCCCCCCATCCCTTGCCTTTCCCCCACTACAGTGCCATGTACACACCCCTTTATGGGCTTGATTGCACACAGATGGGATCCCTTGTGAGAGAATAAGCTTCCTTGGCTCAATACAGGGTGTCCTTGTGATGGAGGAATGAGGCCCCCCCCAAAGGCTGAGGTGAGCTGCCATGAGTAGCCTCATCCCTGACCACAACAGAGCTGTTGATCTGGGTCTATGTCTGTACATGGTACACCTGTCTGATAGTGTGACATACTACTGTTGGACTACTGGGTGACTCCCCCGGAAGGTTTTTTATAATCTTCTTTTTGCCCCTTTGACGGCCTCTTTCCCCACTAGCCCATCCAGTCCCATTCCTCACTTTCCAGAGAACTTGTCTGCTCTGAGATTCCCCATGGATCCCGCCCAACATTTTAGGGCCAAGAGAGGGAGGGCCATCCCCCCCCAGGGCCTGGTTGGTAGTGCCGGACATGTGGCAGGTCAGTGGACCATCCTGCCGTCGGGGAGTTTTTCCTCCTTTTCTGTACCCAGGGCTGCCTACATGCAATATCACCAACTTGCAGGTGCATGCCTCTGCATGCACACCAGGTAGCACCACAGGCAGTCATCCCTTGAAAAGCTCCCCACTGCACTACCACATGGCCACCACCACGTAGCAGCCACCTGGTGAGATGCTTGACCCTCCCTCCCAGATGCTCATCCTCCTTCTCCTGGCTGACCTTCACACTTCCCAGGCTCATTTCTGAACCTGGGTGGGGCAGCGCAAGTGGTAGCTCCATTGATGCACCAGTGGTCTGGCTCCTGCGTATTTTCAATGTGGTGGAGGAACACAGCCCCACCCATGCTAATGCTGGGATGCACTGCCATGAGAAACCCTAGCTGTGGCTATACCAGCACTCATGGCCTGGGTCTGCTCCAGCACCTAGACCACATGCTTGGTGGTGTGAAACACTACTGTTGTATCACTGGGTGACCCTTGCATGCTTTTTAATGTGGTGGAGGAATGTTGCCCCTCCCTGCGGGCAGGATGCACAGGATGTGCTGCCATAGGTAACCCCAGACCTGGCCACACAGTGCTGGTGACCTCGTCTGTTTTAAACCTTGGCCACCTAATTGGTAGCATGGCATTCTACTGTTGGGTCACTGGGTGATCCCTGCATGCTTTTAATAGGGTAGTGCTAATGATACCTTCTCTGGGAGCAGTTTGATCTTTCCAGGGCTATAAACATAATTGTTGCTTTCTCCTTATTTACTTTACAGATAGATGATAAAGCAAAAGAAAGATAACCACAGTTCATCCCAGCTAGGGTTGTCAGAACTAGCTCTAAAAAGATTAGAATAGAATTCAGGGGTTTGAGTTCTAATTTAGAACTAGAGCACCCATGGGTCTAAGTATTAAGGGTTCCAAATACTAAAAAAATGCTTTTTTTTGTTCTAACATTTCAAAAATAGGAAACGCCAGCCTGAGAAGCAAACTAGTTATTGGGAATTACATCCTAAAATGTTTTTTTAGAGAGACAACATGATAATGTGCTGCTCATATGACGGTGTGTCAAATGCATGGAATTTTGACACTTGGCATTTTGAAAGGCACAATGTGTTTCTCTTTTCTGCATGTGCAGTAAAACTATATTATTGCTGTACTGTGAAGGCAGGACTTTTATTTGTTTTGTTTTTTCTCCTCTTAGTAGCCTTATCTTTTCTTTCTGTCCAGTCCTATACACTAAAGAGTTTGAGGTCTAAAGAAGATTAGAACTCTAGAACAATTTGCAAAGTTCTAGACCAGAACCAGAACCCAGAACTTCAGTGAGCTCTAACAACTGTAATCACAGCTCATTTTTTTTTTCTCTCCTCTGAATGTTTCTTAAAGGAAAAGTGCATCTGAGCAGCCACCCATAGTATATTCCTATGGAGAATGAAGGGCCTGCCATCCAAGATATTTTTATGTATGTAATATTATGACTTTCATGACTCTTGAACTGCCAAGATGTGGCTTGCTATCTAGCCCTTCTTGCCACTAATACTCTCTGCCCTCCATGTCTTGGTGTCTAGCCCCTTGTGGCTTCAACTTTCAGCAATGGGAATGGCAGACTCGTCAATGGCAATAGGAGCTTTTGTTCCCCTATGGGAGCCACAGTCATTCCCCATAGCTGGCTTTTGATACACTTTATTTTTTTTATTGTTTTTTGTTATTTATTTATAGCCCTCAGCTGGTGGGGGTTGTACCTTTGGTTCCCCCTCCCCTGTTCAGTCAGCCTTCATGGCAGCCACCCCGGACATGGGCAGAGCTCTTAGACCTACCCGCCACAGCACTCCCCAGGCCCCATTGCAACAGGTACATACCCCACCACTGCAGAGACCTGGAGGGTGGGCAGGGAGGGAGGGAGCTAGCTTGTGCTCATCCGTGGCAGTGCTGTCGGGCAGCCATCATGCTGCCAAGGTTGATTTTTCTTGTGTTTTTCTCCCTTGTGGGGAGGGGTGTGCAAGGATGCCCATGGAGGAAGCACGCACGTGACTGAACATGCTCCTCCCCTGGTGTCTCACCCCTACGCCACCCCACATCTGTCGGCATTGGTGTATTGCCCCCCAGTTTCCACTGAGGGCCAGTAGAGCACCGACTACTGGTTTTCCCCCACCCCTGAAAAGGAGAGCAGTCCTTTGGATGCTCGATCCTTCTCCAACCCTGCCAACCCCCGGCGACCCATGCTCATTCTCTAACATGGGTCACCAGTGCAGCATGAGGTAAGGTGTCTAGTACCTCAGCCCTCAGCACTACGGGCTGGCTGATACACTTTATTAATTAAAAGCTCTGCAGGACATTTGCAAACTGCTACAAGAGCACAAATATTGTAGTGACACCACCCACCCCTTCTGTTCAAACCCGCGGCCTTATTGGATCATTCTGGCTATTCCTGTGGCCACACAAATGATTTTA
Organism: Neoceratodus forsteri; assembly: GCA_016271365.2. NCBI lineage: Eukaryota > Metazoa > Chordata > Ceratodontiformes > Ceratodontidae > Neoceratodus > Neoceratodus forsteri. Next base: position 453,851,838 of record CM057453.1, on the reverse strand, counting down.
ACTTTTGTGGCATTGGCTGCTCTCTTGGTGGCACCTTCCCTGAGCCCTTTTTGGTCATCCATAAATGGCAGTGACAGTGGTAGTCTGACTGGCCTCTTTGGCTGCATTGTACTGCTGAACCAGACCCACCCAGAATCATTCACTTTGCCTACACCAGGAACTGCAAGTGATGCATTTATGTCTTTGAAACAAGCATGGTAACACTGTCCAATCCCCTCAACTGGTCAGATAGACACTGTGTAAGAAGCAGACACCAGGACCAGCAGTCTGGGGAGGGAGAAACCCTCCTTGTACACACTACAGTAGCTGTATGGGAAAATATTTTCAATTTATATTGGCCACTGGACCACCAGGGTGATAGATAACTTTGAACCTGGCACCCAGGTTGCTGAGACGATCATTCACCGGATTCCTCCACTCAAACAGCACATTTCGCTTGTTTTCTCCTTTCTAGCCCCTTAAATTTATTTTTTTCTTTTTCTAGCATGCCAGGCATCCCCAAATACTCCTTCCTAAATGTCCTTTCTCACCCTTGGAACCCCTTGTGAATGATACTCCATTTCTGCCTTCACTAACTCCTAACTCTGACCCCTGAACCAGAAACCTGCAGCATATCTCCCAAAGGTGGGATCAGGCTTCCAGAGTCATACTACCTTTGGGCTAAACAGGAGATCAGAAGGAGGAGCTGGTGAGGAGAAGGTGGCCAGTTAGCCTTAACATATGCGGTTGTATGAGTGGCCCTTATCTGTCCCAGGTCTGTCCTTCATTTTTCTGCCCCATAATGCCATCCATTATCCCTCTTCAAGGGCGTGCTCCCATGGAGCAACCTGACATTCCACCTCAGGAGAATTAGGTAGGATAGGCAGACTAGATGGGCTGCTGGACCTTTTTCTGCTATCAAATTCTGTGTTTCTATATTTACCTATTGGGGTCATCAAAGGGGCAAGTGAGCCAACACCCTCCTTTGGAACTCCGCTGCTGGCCCCACTCTGGGTGTGCAATGCACCTGAATCACACATCTGTGAACAGGTATGTGCAATCATAAGGCCACTATACAAGGGACAACAGGCTCCTTCCCTTTTGACACACCTCCCCCTGGGCCACCAGAGATGGTCATGTCTCAAAAGGAGGTATCCTCCCTTCCTGAGGCATCCTGGACAAATGCGGGGGACCCTACCTCACTAATCAGCACCAGATGTCCCTCCATTAATTTCTGTCTCTTGACTAAACTGTTTACATTCACTTTCTACTTTCCTTTATGCTCCTACTTTCTCTTTTACACCTCACCTTGTATCCATGATTCTCTTCTATCCTTTTTTTAATTTTACCGTCTGCCTTTTTTTCAGTTTGCTCTGACACCTTTAACTTATATAATCCTATGTTTCCCTTTGTTTCACAGGTTTATGGAGCCCTGATAACTTATCAGATGAGTATTCCCTGTTTATGTGTCCTGTCTGTTTTATTTATTTATTTTATTTTATTTATTAGGCATCAGTTTACAAGTTTTGAGCCACAGGCTCATTTACAAAGTACCTCATCCCAGAGGACAATACAGTAATAAAAGATTGGTACAAAAACAGTGTACAGTTTTAGAAAACAGGAGAACATATAAGATCAACAATTTAAAACATACAGGATTGGTGAAGTTAACAATGTTCAGGGAAATAACTAGAACATCAAGCAAAAACATAGGATATCAATACAGTGTATTTTAGCGGTGTCAATGGGGAGGTAACAGGAACCAAGGGTAGAGAAGGTGGAGGATTTGAGCAACCATTCGTGGCTTTGTCAGAGAGTGAGCAAGATAGCTTAGAAACAGCAGCAGCTGCGAGTTGTGAAAAGGTGGTTCCGGAGGGTGATTTTAAAGCAGGAGATTGTGGGGGTGTCAGAGATACTGGCAGGGAGGGTATTGTACCAAGAAGGGGCACGGTAGAGGAAGGCCCATTGTCCATGGGTACCTTCAACTTCGTTTTACAGGAGGACCATGTTGAAGCAAGCGAGTTTGCAGGGTGAATAACGGCAGACAAACCAGGAGGGGAGAGCCCAAGTAGAGTTTTTTGTTTGAGAGGATGCAGGTTTGGTACCTAAGACATTCATCAAGATTGAGCAGATTTGCCTGGAATAAAGATGGCAGGTGTGTGTAAGTCTGGGAGCACCTAAGATTAGTCTACAAGCCTTATTTAAGGTGAGGCGGATTTTGTTTAGTGAGGTCTGGTCAGCAGCCCCGTAGACTGGTAAGCCATAGTCTACTACTGATAGAATGGAGGACATAACTGCGAGTCGGAGGGCATCGGGGGGGGGGAGACAGTGTTTGTGGTGGTAAAGAATTCCCAACCTAATGTTGGTAATGGAGGCTAGGGCGGAGATGTGGGAATGGAAAGTGAGGGCAGGGTCAAAGGTTATCCCAAGGTACTTGTATGTGTAAACTTGTTCGAGTGGGAACACAGAGCTGGCAAAGATTTGAAGCTGGAAATTACTAGCTTTGTTTTGGGAGTGGGAGAAGATCATAGATTTGGTCTTTTTAAGATTAATTACCAGTCTATGTTCTTTAAACCAGGCTTCCGCGTCTTTATAGGATAATTGCAGGGAATCTTGGAAGGTGGTGGGGTTACGGTCAGAAGCGAAGATAACAGCATCATCTGTATAAAGGAGGAGTTTACCAGTACAGGCACCTGGCAGGGTGTTGAGATAAAGGGAAAAGAGCAGGGGCCCAAGAATAGAGCCCTGGGGAACCCCAGATCGGATAGGGCAGAGGTCAGAGAATGTGCTATTGATTTTAACACCCTGGGACCGGGCAGACATATAGCTGGAGCACCAAGAGACAGGCCCTGCAGCAAAGCCAGAGTGGCTGAGTGCATCCAGCAGGAGAGGGTGGGATATGGTGTCAAAGGCTTTTGACAGATCGATGAACACTGCATCAGCTAGAGAGCCTGAGTTCAGGGAGGAATGGAGGAAGTTAGAGTACTCGATGAGGGTGGTATTGGTGCTATGACCAGCATGAAAGCCGTGTTGTTCAGGGCAGAGGTTACTGTATTTGGTAAGAAACTCAGATATTCGGGAGGATACTACTTTCTCTAAGGCTTTTGAGAGAGGTGAGAGGATTTAGATGGGATGATAATTACCAGAAAGGGCCCTATCTCCACCCTTATGTATGGGAGTGACAGTGGCAATTTTCCAGGCAGATGAGAATTGCCCTAGACAGAGTGATTTGTTGAAGAGGCTGGTGATTGGGGCGATGACCTGGTCCAATGCCTGGCTGAGGAGTCTGGGGTCCAAGGAGTCGCTGCCAGTGGTATTGCTCCTTAGGGCCTTGGTCAGATACTGTCTGACTTCATTGACAGTAACCCAGTGGAATTGGAAAGATGGGTGTGAGAGAACAGGGTCAAGAAAGTGGGGGGGAGGGTCAAAGAAGTTGCTAGGGAGTACAGAGCTAAGGTCAGTAAAAGATTTATTGAGATGGTTGACAATGAGGGTAGGATCAGTAGAGACAGTACCCTCAATATTGATTTGGGAAGGAGGAGGAGGAGAGCGTGTACCACCATTTAGTTGTTTGAGGTTATCCCAGAAAGTTCTGGCATTCCCCCAGGATGAGGTAAGTGAGGCCCGATAATGATCGGCCTTTGCCTTGTGTATGTCCCAGGTACATTTATTTCGGGCAGCAGCATATGCCTGCCTATCGGCAGGGTGGCCAGTTTCCGTGGCTCTATGCCACAGGTTATCCCTGTGCCTAAGAAGTTGGAGCAGGGAAGGAGTAACCCAGGGAGCATGTCGTGCCTTGGAACAAAGTTTGGTTGGGGTGCGAAGATATCACAAGCTTTGTTAAACATTAAGGTGAAGAAGGCCAGGGCGAAATCAAGGTTGGGGGCGGTCTCAATGGGAGACCAGTCAACTTGGGCTAGGACATGCTTCAAGCCTCTCAGCCCACCCGGTCGCAACCGCCTCCATAGGGTGGCCTGTACAGTGGGTTTGGGAAAGGATGTGATCCAACGGAAAAGAACAGGGGAGTGGTCACTGATTCCATCAGGAAGGATCTGTAAATTGCAAACTTGGTTAGGTCGGTTGGTAAGGACTATATCCAGAAGAGTGCTTGACCCCATTCTGGGGTTCGCTCTTGTTGGTTGGGTAACAAGTTGTGTTAGGTCAATAGAAGTAAAGGAGTCACAGGTAGGAGGAGGATGAGGGGCTAAGCCAGTTGATGTTTAGATCACCCATGAGGATATGCTCAGGGGAGTGTGGTAGAGAGGTGAGATACTCTATTAGGGGGACCAGGGCCTGAGTTTGATTTTTTGGGGGAATATAGGTGGAGGTTAGAAAGAGGGGGCCTCTAGAGGGATCGGGGGTAAGCATTAGGGTAGGGTCTGGGCCCTGTGGTTGGGACAGGGGCTGGGAGGGCTACTCCAGGAAGGGAGTCTTTGATATAAATAGCACAGTTTCCACCCCGCTCTCCTACATGGTCCTCCCAAAAGGGAGTAGCTAGGGAGTGAGACAAAGGAGTCGGGGGTAGAGTCAGATAGCCAGGTTTCAACTAGGGAGATGATGTCAGGATTGTGGACAGTGACCCAACATTGGAGTGAGTCAAATTTCTTCAGGAGACTGCAGATATTCATAGAAGCAATAAGAAGCCCAGGTGATCTAGTCAAGGAGTTATTGTGGGTTGGGCCAGGGTTGGGATGAATGTTCCCTGACAGGAATAGGAGGAGAAGTACAGCCCTGGTCAGAGGGGTGTGGAAGGCATTTTTGTGTCGAGCTATATAGCAGGAATGGGAGAGCTTAGGGACACAAGGAGTGGGCAAAGAGGAACAGGATGGGCAGGCTAGTACTATAAGTTGCCGTAGGTGGCAGAAGGGGAAGCTAGGTGGGGACAGGAAGATACATTGAGTTGGGGGTGCAAGGAGATAGTAGAGAAGGAGGAGGCAACTCCAGGACCCTAGAGTAGGGGACCTGTGGAGCCATGGGGCACCTAGGCTAGATGGAGGCCACGTGAAGAAGTTGAGGAGAGGCATGTCAAGAGAGGGTGGGCAGTCATCTTAGGATGGGACTGCAGATAGTGCAATGACACGTAGAAGAGGGTGAAAGGTCTACCCATAAGTGTAGGCACCACTTTGGTGCAGTGGTAGAGCCTCACCCAGGTGCACAGGGTACCAGGTTCAAGGCTTGATTGGGGTGATAGAAAAGGTCCCAGGAAGGTGACAGTGAATGACCGGTCCAGCTGTGGCCCACTAGCACACAACTACTGTGCTCTATCACCCAACTCTTTATTCTTGGTTACAAGTACCCCATCTAAGTCCTACTGATCGTTACTCTTGGTTAACCCAGAACCAGGTAATCAATACCACCTGTACTAGACTAAGATTTTACCTCTCTGACCCTGCTGCTATTGCTAATCCTCACAACACAGTAACACAGAAAAAAAGTTAGAAGGGACTCATGGTCCATCATGTTCAGATCCCCCCCCCAGTCCATTTCATAAGCTGAGATGAAGAAATGTGCTGTACAAACATGTACCAGTTTATGAAGATTTCCTACACCCTTTACTACTCAGTACACTGTGATTGACTTTGTGAGCACAAATTTATTCTGCCTTACTGCACCCCAATATTATTTTCCTATTTACCTGCCCTATATGTGTTATCTTTACCAAATGACTACCCATTCTTTACTACCTCTATCTTAATTCTTTTTTGACATTGACCCAGTCGATGTCACAAGGCTGTGTTATCTAAAGTTTATTGTGTAATGCTTGTGTTATTATGCCACCTTTTCTCTGAGCATGCTACTGAAAATGAGTCTGTCTCAGTAGGCAACTATCAAAGTTAAATGCAACCCATAATAAACAAATCTGGGTCAGTTCCAGTTTCTTCTGGAGTGTGGTTCCTTCCTTATCCACCAGCCATTGTCTTGTTTCTGGTTTCCCAATATAACCAGTTCTCTACCTGATCCCTGTGATACCACTAGGGACTTCCTTCAATGTTATGTAGGATTTCACATGAATGCCCATGGTGCACAGTTTTGTTCCCCTTCATTCTAGTTCTGGAACTGACTGTGCAGTTTAACTGCCTGTCAAATATTTGTACATTGATGAGCTGAAGTAGTTTACTATTGAATGTAACTTACAGACTCATTTTGTATGGTCACAGCCAGCATTCTAGCAGTTTATCTCTGGATGACGTAGTGACTGATGACAGCTGCCTTCACTTTGCAGATTTTGTCCTGAGTTTTAATGCGTATATATTTAGTCAATCACTAAAATATCTTTATCATCTTAGAACGTTTCTTGAGTAGTTAAGATAATGAAGCCCTAAGTTATACCTACAGTGGCGTGAAAAAGTATTTGCCCCCTTCCTGATTTTCTCTATTATTGCATATTTGTCACATTGGATGTTTTCAGGTCTTTAGACAAAATATAATATTAGATAAAGGGAACCTGAGTGAACAAATAACACTTTTTTTACTTATTTCATTTATTTAATGAAAAAGTTGACCAACACCAACTGGCACTGTGTGAAAAGTAATTGCCCCCTAGTTAAATCAACCCAATTAAAGGGATAATTAGAGTCAGCTGATTGAACACAGTCAGGCTTGATTACAGCTAGCCCTGCTCAATATAAACCTCACTTATTTTGCCCTTACCATCAGAGTCACGTTGCCAGCACAAAGATTCAACAAGCACATTATGCCATGATCAAAGGAAGTTCCTGAAAAGATCAGAAAAAATGTAGTCCCCCTATCAGTCTGGAAAGGGTTACAAAGCTATTTCTAAGGCTCTGGGACTCCATCGAACCACAGTGAGAGCCATAATCTCCAAATGGGGAACACTTGGAACAGTAGTGAATCTTCCCAGGAGTGGGCGGCCTGCCAAATTACTCCAAGGGTGCAGCGTAAAATCACCCAGGAAGTCTCAAAGGATCCTAAAACAACATCCAAGAACTGCAGGCTTCTCTTGACTCAGCTAAGGTCAGTGTTCATGACTTCACAATCAGAAAGAGACTGGGCAAAAATGGGCTTCATGAGAGTAGCAAGGCGGAAACCACTGCTAACCAAGAAGAACATAAACGCTCGTCTCTCATTTGCCAAGAAGCACCTGGATGATCCACAAGCCTTTTGGGAAAATGTTCTATGGACAGATGAGTCCAAAGTGGAACTTTTTGGATGACATGGATCCCATAATGTCTCGCGTAAAGCAAACACAGCATTCCACAGTAAGAACACCATACCAACAGTCAAACATGGTGGTGGTAGTGTGATGGTGTGGGGATGCTTTACTGCCTCAGGACCTGGATGACTTGCCATAATTAAAGGAACCATGAATTCTGCTCTGTACCAGAAAATTCTTAAGGAGAATGTCCGGTCATCCTTCCGTCAGCTGAAGCTGAAGCGTAGTTGGGTCATGCAGCAAGACAATGATCCAAAACACAAAAGCAAGTCCACATCAGAATGGCTAAAAAGAAGTAAAATTAAAGTTTTGGAGTGGCCTAGTCAAAGTCCAGACTTAAACCCAATAGAGATGCTGTGGCAGGACCTGAAACGAGCAGTTCATGCTCGAAAACCTACCAAATGTTACTGAATTAAAGCAGTTCTGGGAGGAAGAGTGGGTTAAAATTCCTCCACGGCGATGTGAAAGACTAATATTGAATTATAGGAAGTGTTTGGTTGCAGTCATTGCAGCTAAATGTGGCGTAACCAGTTATTAAGTGTAAGGGGGCAATTACTTTTCACACAGTGCCAGTTGGTGTTCAAATTTCTTTTTCATTAAATAAGTGAAATTAAAAAAAAAAAGAAGTGTTATTTGTTCACTCAGGTTCCCTTTATCTAATATTATATTTTCTCTAAAGACCTGAAAACATCCAGTGTGACAAATATGCAATAATAGAGAAAATCAGGAAGGGGGCAAATACTTTTTCACGCCACTGTACATTGTTTCAAGGTTTGATTACTGTGTTCCTTACTGGCAGGCCTCCAGAGATACTTCACAGAGGCCGCAGCTGATCCAAGATGCTGTTGTTTATTTTCAAATATTCACTGAAAATTGTAAATACATTTCTCTTGATATTTCTGAGCTCACTGTTGCCTGTAGTGCAGTAATTGCATGCAGACACATGGATCGGTATGAGAAGATACTTTGGGAATCTCATTGATTGAGATCCCCTTGGAAAAAGGGGATATAATATATAAAATAAAGGCCCTAGGGAAGCAGTGGTGGTAGGCTGTTCTGCCATTTCATAGCACACCCCACAGGCACTATTTAAAGCTGGTACCACACAAGAGCTTTTACCTTAATCTGCTCTTACTGTAGGTTCCTTGTTGGCCATCCATGGGGAGTACCCTGTGTCTATGCTTGTTTCAGCTACATTCTTTTGCTGTTGCCCTTTCTTCTCTTTCCTGCTTCATCAAGTGGAGCTGAAGCAGGCTGCCCTGAATTTCTCGCCCTTTCTACTTTTTCCTCTCTCTCAGAATGTTTTCTTCTCTCTCTCTCTCTCTTCTTCTCTCTCACTCTCACTCTCACTGTATCTGTTTCTCTGCCTCTCTTACTTTGCCTTGAATGACAGGTCTTTACAATGCCATGGTGTGCCCTGTAAATAACAAGAGCTGTCAAAGGCCAATGTTGCTTGCATTATTTTCTTTTGTTGTTGTATAGTTTGTCTTTGTAGGTGACTCATAGAATAAGCTGAGGATAAGAACACTTTTTGTGAAGGGTGATAGATGTGGGGGTAGGGCTGTGGTTAACATTGAATGAATAGGGAGATATGTGGGTGACAGTGAATGTATTTGGGTCATCTGTAGGTGAGAGCACATGTGAGTGAGGTCAAGGGAGTTACATGTGCATGTGTATGGAGGGTCTGTGAATATGTGGGGGGTATGTGGGTATCAGTAGATGAGAACAGGGGTCTGTGGGTGACAGTGAATATGTGGGAATCTGATGGTGACAACTCATGTTGGAGTAAGGAGTGAGAATGTATGTGTTTGGAGGGATCAGGGTATGATAGTGTATGTGTCTGTGGGTTTGTGGGGAACTGAACTGAACATAAGTGCAGGGGTGTGGCAGTGAGATGGCATGTATGGGAGGGTCTGAGGTTGACAGTGCATGTGTATAAGGCAAGTAAAATTGACCTTGCATGTGCATGGGAATGTGAAGAGGACATTACATATATGATGGGTGGTAGAACAGAAACACATGCTTGATCTCTGCTACTCCTGGCTAGACATACTGTATTCATACAATTATTCTGCAGCAGACCAAGAGAGGTTACTTACATGATGCATTTCTTCACAGATGCACTGTGATCCAGAGTGCGCAAAAAATATAATTTGGGGGAAATGGATGGACTCTTACCTGAATGTGCTAACATTGGTTGCAATGAGGATGTGTTCAAGCATACCCTGAAATTAGCCTGACCAGCTGATTCTCCTCTATGAGATCCAGGCAGGGTGAGGGCAACTCAAGGACCTCATTGTGTGGACACCCGTCAGAGGATTAGGAGGTGAAACAGCCTGGGTGGAGTGGGAGAAAGGAGTCAGACAAAGGCTGTCTCATAAAATTTTGTTAGAGAATGTGGAATTGAATTTCTTTAGGTTACTGCCCATTTAAATCCATACAACATGTACAGTAATATACATTTTTCTCCCATACTGCAGGTCCTAAAGGAGACTGCTTAAAACTGAATATTTAATGTAAAAAGGAGTTGAGAAAAAGGCAAACCATTTGTGACCTAGCACTCACAGAAACTACAGGCAAAAGAGACAGATGTTGGAGCTCAGTTGCTGTGAAAGAGAAATCTATTTCCATCCAGTCCACTTGTTAAAATTAGTCAAAAAATAGAAAATAAAATGACCACTGCCACACTGAGTCAGGTGATGCCAGCATAGCAGTGAACATCCTGAAAGTGCATGATCACAGAGAGGTACCAGATGGGGCAGCTCTGATCATTGAGTACCTGCAAACTGAACTGGTTGCAAGGTTTATGAAAGTGCTGTATAGCTGCAGCCACATTTTTGTAACCCTGCTAGATCTCCAGTTCAAATACAAGATCCTTCACATGGCTATGGATAGCCACAGAGTTGATTCACTTTCAGCAAAAGCTGTGAGATGAGCTGACTGGCTGCGGCAGGGACTGGTGCAACCATCTGGGAAAGAAGCTCAAGAGACAGGGAATGACATCTGGCAGGTCTGGCTCTGATGCCAGTAGTGGAGCTTGGGAATAAATACCTGGTACTGGTGGTAGCACTCAGGAGAGTGAGTGGATACTGCTCAGCATGTTCTTATGTCAAAAACAGCAGAAGAGGACACAGTCAAATCACAGCATTTTTCTGCAGAAAATATCTGCCATGAAGCGTACAAAAACAACATTCCCCAAAATCTTCTTTTTTTATTTAAATACTCATATAATCCCAACATTTAGCTGACAGGGATTAACTGCCATTGAAATTGTGTTGTTTCCTACAATAACTCCTGCAGAAGTCTGCAGAATTGTGGTTCATGACTTTCTATAGCACTTTTCATATATACTGTATCCCAAAGCACAAGCAATGTGGTACTGGTAGTGAAATGACTGTAAACGTATACTGGCAGCCATTTCACACATCAACACTCACACACAGCCTTGGACAATTGCATGAAATGGTTTTACTGAAAGGTTAAGACACCAGGTGAAAAAACCCTACTCTTGCAGAGAAAGTGTCTTGGTTTCTTTACTTCCACCTGGACAGCACCAGAGATGGGTAGAAGAGTCATCAGTTTAACATCTCATCCAAAGCACAACACAGTCCAACAGTACAGCAACAGTACAGCACTCCCTCTACAAGTACTGCAATTGGATGCCAGCTTTTAATGGTATGAGCCCAGTTCCAGTATGGGATGAAGATACATGTTATAGTATTATAATATAGTACAATTATTTGATATTATGCTTTGTATAATTATCATAACACAGCATAACAGTCATGTCATGTCATATCATATCATATTATATCATATCATAATGTTAAATGCTATATTATGTGTTGTTACTGTATGTTATATTATGTTATATTATGCTATATTTTGCAAATATTGACCAGAGCTAAGAGCTATAGTTTGAAAACCTTGACCACTAGGAATTAACTTTTGCCTGACAATTGTTATCTTGCATAAAGTTGAAGGCTGTGGACAATATGACTGTTGTAGGGCAGTAGTTCATCCCAAGGGGTCAAAGTCAAGATTTTCATGCTATAGCATGAAACATTATGATTAATATCTTTTTATAAATCCTTGCAACTAGATTGGTAATGAAACATCATAATGAAGAAATGTAATAATGAGAAAATACGAAGTCTGATTGACAGGTAGAGGTAGTCAATAGTTCATAGTACTATGGATCAGTTTTCAGTATTATTGACCAGTTTTGAGAACTATTGCCCAGTTGTTGGTGCCAAATTGGCCAGTCATTTAAAAACTTCTAATGTAATGTGACGGACACTGGACCAATCACAAACCAGGATTTTCAAAGGTTTTACTAATATATTATAGTTACTGGTGACCATTTTTAATATCTGGATAACCAGATCTTAAAATCATGTTACAACCACCCGGTTGTTATTTTGTGTTACAACCAGGTGATTGTAATCATCAGCTGTTAATCACTCTCGTGCTCACATAGATGTAAGCACTACCAAAACAACTGCCACTTTCACTTTTTCAAACATGCGAACCCACACTGCTTAAAAATTATCACCAGTAATTATAAAAAATAAAACATGGGTGGGTCTGTGTAGAACCAAAATTTTACACATACCTTCAGTATGGGATGCTTATGTAAACCCCTCGAGCTTCGCTCTCAGTGTTTATGTAGCATCCTGCACCTCGTAAAATTCTGACTACACCCACCCACCCATGCATTATTATATCTATCTATCTATAAGGGATATGCAATGGGAAGACTAGAAATATCACTGATATGTCCCCAGAGTGCAGTTTAACCTTATGATGTCACGAGTGGCAGAGCCACAAGTGATGTCACAAGGTCAAACTGCACTTGGGAACAATATCAGTAATATTTCCAGTCATCCCATTGCATATTTCATTTATGTAATGTTTATTTTTGTTCTTTTTGATGTGGTTTTAATTTTTTTTACTTAAATAGTGAAGTAGATTTTGTGGTGTTTGTATGCCACCCTCTGTACTCTCCCGTGGTAGCTAGGGTCAGTGCATCCCTCTGTTTTGTGAGCAGCATTTGATTGGCTGATATTTTGTGTGTGGGTGGGCTGAACACTTTTGAGAACATGGTGGCAGGAGGTCTCAGCACGGGATCCAGGTTGCCGTGTTATGGTTTTGTTTCTTTTTTTTTTGTATTTAAGTTATTGAATATGCATTATCTGGTTGATCCTGCTTTTTGTATTCAGCGGAAGTACCAAGCGGTGAGGGATTCCACTGTCGAGGAGTGTCTGGTTGTGCTTTTTTCTTCCCATTACAGGAGCTTATTGTCAGCTAGAGCGGGTACTGTTTCCCAGTCTGAGGTAGGCTGCTTGGCAGTTGTGGCAGGAAAGGGAGGGAGGATGGTCTGCAGTGTTCTGTTGTTGAGAAGGGTGTGATGGTATTTTGTTGTAGAAATTCTCTTGGGAGTGTTTTTAAAGATTGCTAAAGTATTAAAAAAAAAGTGAACCTCTTAGTCTGAATGCCAGTTTCACACTGAAGAGGTTCACAATTGGAGCCAGCCCGTGGGTGAACTCAAACCTTCATAGTGCTAGTGAGATGCAGTTGAGTGAAGTTTGTGGCTGTACTGTGGTTGAGTGCAGATAGTGCCTGTGCTGGACCTACTGTGTGGATAAATGAAGTACAGTGAGGATAAATGTGATATTCTCACTGTAGGTCAGACCACCCTGTAAATATCAAAGATATTTGCTGAAATTTATCCTCACTAGCATTACGTATATATATATTAGAGGCAAAAAACTCAGTTTAATGCATTAGTTAGGGTTGTTCCACAGCGACAAAAGTGAGGAAATTCGCTGTTAGGGTTGAAACCCTAATTCCAAATTCACCCCCAGCACCACACACACACACACACACACACACACATATGCAAGTATGGGTGAGGACCAAGTCAACACAACCAATGACAGACATCCAGCAGCAGGTGACAGAAATAACAAACAATTGTCTAAATGTACTATGAGACATCCCCACCCACCTGACCAGGTACTGCATGCTCAGTGGAGATCAACAGCAAAACTGAGGCCATGTACACCAAATGTACACATCCCTGATTGCAGCTGCACAGCGTACCACACTTAGTAGTTGCATGGCCTTACCTACTGATGCCCCACACCACACCACAACTGGTACTGTGCCGTTAGTCAATATAAATGCTGAAGGTGCATGATGACAGTTGTAGAAAGGTTTTAACACTAGTGAGTATACATTAATTAAGAGAAGTACATAAATTAACTACAAGACACTAGCATGCTCAAGATAAAAGTAGTGTTACATTTAGTATGTGATTTACATAGTAGTACATTTACTGCAACTGTTTACTCAAGATAGAGAGGCTGTTGTAAATGTATGGAAAAACACTGCCTTTTCAACGCTGTGAAATTCGTATTGCCAGTATCAGATGCATTCTTACTGATGAAGGTGTACTGCTGATGTACATACATAGACCTTCAGTGTGTTTCAGTACTAAAGATGCAGTAAGTATTCTTTGTAAGAAACAGTGTAATTGCATGGATCAGGCCAAGCAACTTCTAAATATCATAGCACTACTGAGCCAACAATGACATACCTGTATCGGATATGTCTATAGGATAGATTTTCCTGTAGACTCTTACTGAGTATGTTGTACCTGAGAAAGACAATCTCATTGCATCTGTGATGACTAACTTATTCAAATAGTGATACATTTACTATGGTTGCAATGAGTGATCTATGCCACTTATGGACACAGTGTAATTTTTTTAACAGTTGTTTCATACTCAGGCTGTATGCCTAATGTTTGGGCTTGCCACACTTCTGTCACTGATGCTATCAAAGTGATAACTATGTTAATTTGTGGTACAACAGGAATCAAGTAGGTATAGTGTAGATATAAACAGAATGTCTTTTAGTATTGATTTAACTCACAATGGGATAAGTGTACTAGGACAGCAGTGGTTATTCTCTATCACTGACTCTGTCAGTTATAATCACACTAAGGTTTCGATGACTGTAATGATCAAGTTACACTGTTCATCTTCATGAGTTCATATTCACAGCCATTCTCCAGTAACTAGACAGTGTATGGTGTAACTGGGTGGGGCGGCTGTGTTGCAAAGCTGCTGCAGTGCCTAGCAGAGGAGAGTATCTACTCATAAAGACAATTAAGCAATAAGGCATGACCAACAGTTATGTTAAATGGTCTGTTAATCACCCTGTAGGGGTTTAATGTTGAATGAGGCATGGCGAGTGCCACATGTTGCTAGACAGTGATAAACTGACCATTAACATAATGCCTGGGAGTGGCTTATTGCTATCATAATAAAACTGTTTTTAAACAACATTAAACCATGTTCATCATATGGTTAGGCTCTACATGTATCTTAATAAAACTAAACATAAGACTGTTACAATGTTTACAGTCCATTAGAAAGCTGCATTTCTCAAATCCTTGTTATAATCAGAGATATTATACCTGTACAACTCCTTGGTTTTGCTCAACTCTATTGCTCAGGTGGCCCACCACATGTGGTGTGATCTGGTGTGGGCATCGGTAGGTAGGCCTTGCAACTACTAAGTGTGGTACATTGTGTCAGCTGCAATCAGGGATGTGTCGTTTGGTGTACATGGCCTCAGTTTTGCTGTTGATCTCCACTGAGCATGCAGTACCTGGTCAGGTGGGTGGGGATGTCTCGTAGTACATTTAGACAATTGTTTGTTATTTCTGTCACCTGCTGCTTGATGTCTGTCATTGGTTGTGTTGACTTGGTCCTCCCCATACTTGCATGTGTGTGTGTGTGTCTGTATGTGTGTGCGGTGCTGGGGGGGTGGGTCCGATTAGGGTTTTCAACCCTAACAGCGAATTTCCTCACTTTAGTCGCTGTGGAACAACCCTAACTAATACATTAAATGGAGTTTTTTGCCTCTAATTTCCCTTCTTTTTGAGAATGATAACTAGAAATAGTGAATGTAATGCAGAGGCGGGAGCTCGGGGTCCCGCCACATGATGTCTTGTGGCATAGTAACAGGAACAGCAACGCAAACAGAAGCGCTAACAGTGGCGCACATGGTAATGCATGCATGAATGAGAACAGAAAGGGTAACGCACACGGTGGCGTAGACGGGAACGGTCTGCCACATGATGTATTGTCACATAGTAACATGGTGCCTGCAAATGGAAATGTCAATGGGCATGGTGACACAAAGTGAAACAGAAAGAGAAACAGTACTGTAGACACAAAGGGCAAAAAATAACAGAAATGCAAGCACAAATGAAAACGCAAAGGATAACGCACATGGTGACGCAGACGTCAACGGTAAGTGAAACAGGTACGGAACTGCAAGCTGAAAGGGCAACAATAACAGTAATGTAAGTGCACAGGCTGGTTTTCCCCAAAACCTGCATAGAGAAAGACAGTGAGTACAAAGAATGTATGCATAATAATGGGTATCGGAGCAGAAAATGAGGACTTGGAATACTAAATAGGTTATATCTCAGGAACCGTACGACGTGGAAAAAAAATTTAAAACTCATATGATTTACAACTGTCCTAGCTAATTTTGTGCTTAAGTGCTTTTCTGACGAAAAGTCCGTATCTCGCACCGTTTCCGAGATACGGGCCCTGAAATGCGCGGCAAATGCCATAATGTTATCTTATGGGGAACAAAGAGAAGTTCAGAGTGCATAACTTTGCCTCCCTGTAATATTTGTTCACCAAACCACTGAAAGGCACATCTATGGGCTGTTGGCTGTCTTCCTTCCAAATTTCAGGAAAAAAGACCAAACCGTTATTTTGCAGCAGGGTGCCAAAGGATTCCTGTAATCGACGGGTGCCGTAATGTTATCCTATGGGAAAAAACATCAACTTTGGAGTGCGTAACTTTGCTGCCGTGTAATATTTTTTCACCAAAACACTGAAAGGCACATCTGTGAGATGTCGGCTGCATTCACTCCAAATTGCAGCCCAAAACTCCTAACCGTTCTTTTGCAGCACAGTGCCAAAGAATTGCTGTCGCTTTCCACAGACTAGAAAACTACTGTCCAATTATGCAAAGCTTTCAAAAAGGTTCATCACTTTGTGAGCACGAAAGTAATTTGTGAAAGTACTTTTTCCAGAAATTTGAAAAACATATTTCTGGGTGTTTTACCCCAAAATAAAGACATGGCTAGCATCCTCAGGGTTCGACTAGGTGAATACAAAAATAATTAGGTTGCTAGAGGGTCCCAAATTTAAAGGCCAACCATTTTTCTGAGCACCAACTGAAAACAAAATGGTGGATTTGCGAAAGTAACAGGGCCATTTGTGAAAGTAAAAATGCATTTGTGACACTGTCGAACTTTTTGTTAACTTTTCCCATTGACTTATAATGGGAAATTGTTTTTTGAATAACTTTTGAACCGTTTAATATTTTTTCACCAAATCTTTGAAAGGCACATGGGGACCCCAGTCGCATGTTACCTGAAGATTTGGGCTGGTCGCTACAAACCGTGCGAGACCTGTATCTAGCGACCATAGAATTCCAGAAAAGTGTAAACGCCAAGACGCAGATCACGCTTAATAACTCTGCAGCCGTGTATCCGACCGCCACAAGACTTCGCAGATCCCAAGGCATATGGTTCTTGATCATGTATTCCAAATTTCATCCAAATCTGTCAAACAGTTGCAAAGTTACTAAGGTGCAAAATTTGGGGTTTAACATAGAAATGGCTCCTCAACCCTAACAATGGTAGCACTACCGCTACCTACTATATATATATATATATATATATATATATTAGAGGCAAAAACTCCATTTAATGCATTAGTGGGTTGTTCCACAGTGACAAAGTGAGGAAATTGCTGTTAGGGTTGAAAACCCCTTGGACCCCTGCCCACCCCTCAACCGGCATTGGGTGTGTATTGGGGTCAACAGCCTAACTCTCACCCCATCACATGTGTAAAGCAGCAGAAGTATAGGAGAATGGGGTGAGGTTAGGACCAGACCCAATGCACACCCAATGCGGTTGGGGAAGTGAGCGAAAGTCAGGGGGTTTTCAACCCTAACAGCAATTTCTCACTTTTGTCACTGTGAACAACCCTAACTAATGCATTAAATAGAGTATTTTGCCTCTAATTTCCTCTTTTGAGAATGATAACGAAATAGTGAATGTAATGCAGCGGTGGAGGGCTCCGAGCTCCGCCACATAATCTGCGGTGGGAGCATGGGGCCGCCCGCGTGATGTCTTGAGGCATAGTAACAGGAACAGCAATGCAAAACAAAAGCGCTAACAGTGGCGCACATGGTAACGCAAGCACGAATGAGAACAGAAAGGGTAACGCACACGGTGGCATAGACGGGAACGGTCTGCCACGTGATGTGTTGTCACATAGTAACATGGTGCCTGCAAACGGAAATGTCAATGGGCATGGTGACACAAACTAAAACAGAAAGAGAAACAGTACTGTAGACACAAATGGCAAAAAATAACAGAAATGCAACCGAAAATGAAAACGCCAAGGATAACGCACATGGTGGCGCAGACGTCAACAGTAAGTGAAATGGCTACGGGACCAGAAGCAGAAAGGGCAACAGTAACAGTAATGTAAGCGCACAGGCTGGTTTTCTCCAAAAGCTGCATAGAGAAAGATAGTGAGTACAAAGAATATATGCATAATAATGGATATCAGAGCAGAAAATGAGGACTTGGAATACTAAATAGGTTATATCTCAGGAACCGTACGACATAAAAAAAAAAATTAAAACTCATATTATTTACAACTGTCCTAGCTAATTTTGTACTTATTTTTCCGATGAAATGTCCGTATCTCGCACCGTTTCCGAGATACGGGTCCAGAAAGGCGTGGTGAACGCCGTAATGTTATCCTATGGGAAAAAAAGAGAAGTTCGGAGCACCATAACTTTGCCTCCCTGTAATATTTTTTCACCAAACCACTGAAAGGCACATCTGTGGGCTGTTGGCTGTCTTCCCTCCAAATTTCAGGAAAAGACCAAACCGTTATTTTGCAGCAGGGAGCCAAAGATTCCTGTAATGATCGTCAAGCGAGTAATGTTATCCTATGGGAAAAATGTCAAATTTGGAGTGCTGTAACTTTGCCATGTAATATTTTTCAATACAATACTGAAAGGCACATCTGTGAGATGTCAGCTGTGTTCCTCCAAATTTCAGCCCAAAACTCCCAACCGTTCTTTTGCAGTGCAGTGCCAAAGAATCGCTGTCACTTTCCCACAGGTAGAAAACTACTGTCCAATTTGCTTTAAAGCCCAAAAAAAGTTCGACACTTTGTGAGCATGAGTAATTTGCTAAAGTACTTTTAGAAATTTGAAAAACATATTTCTGGGTGTTTTACCACAAAATAAAGACATGGCAAGCATCCTCAGGGTCCGACTAGGTGAATACAAAATAATTAGGTTGCTAGAGGGTCCCAAATTTAAATGCCAACCATTTTCTGATCACCAACTGAAAACAAAATGGCTGATTTGTTAAAAGTAACAGGCCCATTTGCGAATGTAAAATGCATTTGCGGACACTGTCAAACTTTTGTTAACTTTTCCTTTGACTTACAATGGGAAATTGTTTTTGAATAACTTTTGAACCGCTTAATATATTTTCACCAAATCTTTGAAAGGCACATCGGGACCCTGGCTACATGTTCCCTGAAGATTTGAAGATCGCACAAACCGCGGCAACCTGTACGCGCGACCATAGAATTCCAGAAATATTGAAATCTATGCTAAAAATCATGCTTAATAACCCACAGCTGTGTATCCAACTGGTATGAAACTTGGCAGGTGCCAAGGCCTATGGTTCTAGATCATGTATTCCAAATTTCAGCCAAATCCGTCAAACGGTTGCAAAGTTATTAAGGTGCAAAGTTTTGGGGTTTAACATAGAAATGGCTCCTCAACCCTAACTAGTGCTACCATAGTATATATATATATATATACTGTGTATATATATATACACATCTATATATACATATACATATACATACATATACAGTGGCGTGAAAAAGTATTTGCCCCTTTCCTGATTTTCTCTATTATTGCATATTTGTCACACTGATGTTTCTCGGTCTTTAGACAAAATATAATATTAGATAAAGGGAACCTGAGTGAACAAATAACACTTTTTTTTTTACTTATTTCATTTATTTAATGAAAAAGTTAACCAACACCAACTGGCACTGTGTGAAAAATAGTACTCCCCTAGTTAAATCAACCCAATTAAAAGGATAATTAGAGTCAGCTGATTGAACACAGCCAGGCTTGATTCACAGCCAGCCCTGCTCAATATAAACCTCACTTATTTTGACCCTTACCATCAGAGTCATGTTGCCAGCACAAAGATTCAACCAGCACATTATGCCATGATCAAAGGAAGTTCCTGAAAAGATCGAGAAAAAATGTGTTGCCCTCTATCAGTCTGGAAAGGGTTACAAAGCTATTTCTAAGGCTCTGGGACTCATCGAACCACAGTGAGAGCCATAATCTCCAAATGGAGAACACTTGGAACAGTAATGAATCTTCCCAGGAGGGCGGCCCGCCAAAATTACCCAAGGGCGAGCGTAAAATCATCCAGGAAGTCTCAAAGGATCCTAAAACAACATCCAAAGAACTGCAGGCTTTCTTGCCCCAGCTAAGGTCAGTGTTCATGACTCCACAAGCAGAGAGACTGGGCAAAAATGGGCTTCATGTGAGAGAGCAAGGCGGAAACCACTGCTAACCAAGAAGAACATAAATGCTTGTCTCTACATTTGCCAAGCAAAGCACCTGGATGATCCACAAGCCTTTGGGAAAATGTTCTATGGACAGATGAGTCCAAAGTGGAACTTTTGGACGACATGGATCCTATAATGTCTCGCAGAAAGCAAACACAGCATTCTACAGTAAGAACACCATACCAACAGTCAAACATGGTGGTGGTAGTGTGATGGTGTGGGGATGCTTTGCTGCCTAAGGACCTGGATGACTTGCCAAAATTAAAGGAACCATGAATTCTGCTCTGTACCAGAAAATTCTTAGAGAATGTCCGTCATCCTTCCATCAGCTGAAGCTGAGGCTAGTTGGGTCATGCAGCAAGACAATGATCCAAAACACAAAAGCAAGTCCACATCAGAATGGCTAAAAAGAAGTAAAATTAAAGTTTTGGAGTGGCTTAGTCAAAGTCCAGACTTAAACCCAATAGGGATGCTGTGGCAGAACCTGAAACGAGCAGTTCATGCTCGAAAACCTACCAAATGTTACTGAATTAAAGCAGTTCTGCAAGGAAGAGTGAGTTAAAATTCCTCCACAGCGATGTGAAAGACTGATATTGAATTATAGGAAGTGTTTGGTTGCAGTCATTGCAGCTAAATGTGGCAATCAGTTATTAAGTGTAAGGGCAATTACTTTTCACACAGTGCCAGTTGTTGTTGGTTAACTTTTTCATTAAATAGGTGAAATAAAAAAAAAAACAAGTGTTATTTGTTCACTCAGGTTCCCTTTATCTAATATTACATTTTCTCTAAAGACCTGAAAACATCCAGTGTGACAAATATGCAATAATAGAGAAAATCAGGAAGGGGGCAAATACTTTTTCACACCACTGTATATACATATATATACATATGTAGGACAAAGAACCTCTGTGTGCAAGCACTGAGGCAATGGTTACCCCAAAGGGCATTTGGCCAGAAAGCCAAGTTTCAAAGAAATACAAAATCACACATGCCCCCACAATGCAAAGCATCATAGGCTGCATATGCAATATATATAATAGTCATTGCAAAAACTGTATTAATGCACCAATTTGGGTCAAAGTGCCAAAATTAGGGAAATGTGGTGTTAGGGTTTCCAACCCTAACACCCCACCACTACCCTACAGGCAGCAACAGGCATGGGGTGCCTTGGGGTTGTCAATCCCAACATTCAGTGTGTATATATGTATATGTATATATATATATATATATATATACACATATATATATATATATATATATATATATATATATATACACACATATATATATATATATATATATATATATATATATATACACATATACATACATACATATATTACATATATATTGTATAATCTTATTTTATGGCATGGTATGGCATGCTATAGTATAGTATAGTATAGTATAGTATAGTATAGTATAGTATAGTATAGTACGTAATGTTATATTATATATTAATTTGTTATAAGTACATGGTGTGTTCTTCTTATTTCCCCTTCCCTGCTCCTGTTTTTGCCCCTACTTGTTAGTCATGTTTTTGTATGTCCAGTTCCACCAGCATTTCCGCCCATCTAGTAATTTTATTTATTGTTCTTTTGCTTACGTATGTAAATTTCTGATTGACTTTAGTCTGTATTGCTGAAAAACAATATACTTTGAGTAACAAATACTGCTGGGTTAAATTTAACTTATATCATCAGGAAGTATAGTCACTGTGACAATGCCAGTGAGCTGACAAGTCTCACTCATTAATAGTCAAGCCTAACTAGTAAATAAATTATGAAGAAAAAATATTTTGTTTTCAGTTTTTTTTTCTTTCTTTATTGGAAGATTCAGAAAATACCTTTGTGCACAGGTGCTGTTTTACGAAGGTTCTACATCAGCTTGCATTATTACATTAATAACAAGGACAAAACAATCAAGGCAAATTCCAAAGGAAATGTTTGTCAAGCAGACAATATACATATATAATATTGAAAACTATTCAGATTAAAAAGGACAAGGCTGGCAGCAAGCTGCATACAGAGACAGAGTGACAGAGCTAGCTCACTAACTGATTTCTTCAAAGTCATGAAGCAACAAACTTACAATAATGTCTTTTTGAGTTTTGTGCGCACACACACAGTGGCAACACCCCCAAAATGGCAGCTAGCTGCCCAGAAACATAGATACTTAAACACACAGAATTTGTCAACTGAAAAGGACAGGTATGCCCATCCTGTCTGCCCTATTTTTCACAGCCTATTCATTATGCCTTGACTTGGGTGCTGGTGTCCCTCCCAACTCCCTTTCCTTTACTTATTATGCCCCTGTGCCTATTCCACACATGATTTAAGCTCCCTACTGTCTTTGCCCCACCACCTTTTTTGGCAGGTTGTTCCAGCAGTCCACCACCCTTTCTTTGAAGAAGTATTTCCTCACATCCCTCTTAAATGCCTCACCCAGTTTCATTGTATGCTCCCATGTTCTGGTGTTTTTCTTCCTCTGAAAGAGACTTTCCACTTGCACTTTGTTCAACCCTGTGAGGTACTTACAGGTTTTGATTATGTCCCTTTGTCCTCTCCTCTCCTCCAGAGAGTACACATTCAGATCAAACATCCATGCTTTGTATGGCTTATTCTGCAAGCCCCATACCATTTTGGTAGCTGGTGTGGTCTCCAGAACTGGATACAGTACTCTAGGTGGGGTTTCAATAGTGAGTGATATAGTGATAACAACACCTTCCTTCTCCTGTTAGAAATCCCCCTCCCTATGCATCCCAGCATCCCACTAGCCTTGCCTACTGCCTTGCCACACTGCCCTGCCACCTTAAAATCATCAGATCTGATTACTACTAGGTTTCTTTCTTTCTTGGTGACTGCAAGTACCTCCCTCCCATCTTATACACAGCTCCTGGGTTTCCCACCTGAGGTGCATGACTCTTTACTTTTGGTATTAAATCCAGCTGCCTCACCCTAGACCACTCTGCTAGTTTCCCAGATCCCTTTGCATTCTCTCCGCTGCTTCTTGAGTGTCCACCCTGTTACAGATGTTTGTGCCATCTGCAGACATGCTTTCCCCTCCAGTTCTTTAGCAGTGTCACTTATGAAGACATGGAAGAGAACTGGTCCCAGTACTGATCCTTGTGGCAGGATTCCTGTCACTCTCACATTCCAGAGTCTCTGCCATTTACCACCCACCTCTACCTCCTACCCTTCAACCAGTTTGATACCCAGCTAACCACTTTTTCCCCAACCTCCAGATTGCTTAATTCCTTTGTTAGGCTCCTGTGTGGCACAGTGTTGAAAGCATGATTAATGTCTAGATGGGTCACATCCACTGCCCTCCCTGATCCACCTCCCTAGTCACCCAATCAAAGAATTCTATAAGATTTGGTTGGCAGGACCTTCCCCTTTGAAACTGTGTTGACAGTGGCCCTGCAGCCCCTTTGCCTCCAGGTACTTCCTCAGCATCTCCTTCAGCAGGGGCTCCATTAATTTTTCCACAATTGATGTGAGGCGGACTGACCTGTAATTGCTAGCTTCCCCTGCTGGAGCTCTTGTGCTGAGGGACGACATAGGCCCCCCTCCAGTCCTCTGGAACTACCCCCTTCTCCAGTGAGGTGTTGAACAGGGTTGCCAGAGGGGCAGCTAACAACATGTTCAGTTCTTTTAGAACCCTTGTGTGAATCCCATCTGGTCTCATTGCCTTGTGTTCCTTTCGGGCTTCCAATCCCTTTGGATGCTCTCTCTCCTAGAAAGGGACTTGTGTCCACTCTCCCGGTGCCTTACGATACATGTTGGTCCATCCCCACTTTGAAGACTGAGCAGAAATACTCATTTAAAATTTTAGCTTTTCCTGATCATCTTCTGCACCCCCCAACATCCTGATGCTCACTATCCCACCACTTGCTTTCTTTTTCACTCACTTCCTGAAGAAAGTTTTATTCCATTTTTGACCTCCTGAGAAATCCACTCCTCTGGTTGTGCCTTTGTTGCCCCTCGGGTGATCCACCTCTCTGTTTGTGCCTTAGCTGCCCTCACCCTCCTTCTCTCAGCTTTAGATCCATCTCCTGACCTACCCATCTTTCCTCCCCTTATCCTTATGCCCTCCACTCCTGGGGAATTAATCCTGGACTTTCCTTTCTTCTGCTCTTCTCTTGTTGGGGGCCCACTCTGCCTCCTCAATTTTTCTGCCTCCTCCTTGGCTAGTTTAAATTCCCATCAAAGTAGCATCTAAAACTCCCCAGGACTGTCATTCCTTCTTGTATGGATGGAGGCCATCTATTTTGTACAGGTCTCTATCCCCAGGTAGGACCCCAGTCCCCAATGTAGCCAAAACCTCCCATCTCCACCATACTTTCAAGAACTCATTGATCTCCCTGGTGTGGTGTTCCCTAGTCTCCTCCCAGCTGTATACAAGTAACACCTCAGTGAAGGGCGCCGTGTGAGCTACCTGCTTCAGACCCCTCTTCAGCTCCATAAACCTATCCTGCACCTCCATGCTGTGCCCCTTGCAAGGTGATTAGTCCGCAGATGGACAATGACATCCAGCTCCCCCTTCTGATCCCGCTGCCCTAGTGAGCCAAAAGATCTGCTCTTCACACCTCCATTGCGAGGTGACAGGTAGATATGTCTCTTCCCTCTTTCCCTCCCATCCTGCTCCTGAAACTACCCCATAATGATTCAGTCCCCCAGCAGAAATTACTTTCTCCTCTGTGGGGGTCCTCTGCCCCCCACCTTTGGACCTACTCTGTGGAGAACCCTCACATCCTTCATGTCCATTACCATGGGTGCCTTCCCTTGGCAGTCCTATCCACCAGAGTAGTGAATGAGTTACATAGTGGCCTCAGCTGAGGAAGGTGCTCCTATCCCACAATCTGCATGCTCCCACAGCTGACCACAGACCAGATGGCCCTCTTCCTTGACACCCTCTGAGGCAATGGTGGTACACTTGGTGGCCCCTTGATGGGGGAAGAGGTCTCTCAAATCTTAGCCAACTTAACCCAGAGCCTAGTGACTGCTTCCCTCAGCCCAGAGAGGTGCATGCAGATGGGGCAGCACCTCAGTCTCCAAAAGGTCTCTTTGAAGACTGCCACACCATAGCCACTGTACAGTACCACTCCCAACATTCCTGTTTCTACATTACCAATTATTCTGGAAAAAACTTGTTCCCTTACCCAAGTTAGGATGTTTCTAAAGTTCCCCTTTTTATTTCATTTACCCCTTTGCTCCTTGAGCCTAAATATTTAGTCTCCCCTCTTACCCTAGATAGGGTGTTATATCTATTCCCATTTAACAGGTGCTTTTAGTTGCTTCAAAGTCTTACACATGCAGCAACAAGTACTCAAGTAACCTGCCTTACCTTACTGGACTGGCAAAGTTCCCTGCATGTCTACTGTTGCCTGCGAATGCCTGCCAATGTCTAAGACACCAAACCTGGTCTACTCATGCTCTGGGACATGAACATGAATGGGACACATTGAAGTGGTTCTTCTTATCCTCCTGTGAGAGTTCCAATGGGTGGTACTTCCTGTTGAGTTATGGCTACTTCAATGGTCCTCTGCTGACATGTGACCCCATTCTTCTCTGACCTGACCTGGAGAGAGCACAACAGGAACTATTCTCTAAATGGCAAACAAAAACAATAATACCTGAACTGAGGTTACTTTAGAGTGCAATTGTGGAACTTCATTTTGTTCCTGAGTTGGTTTAGTTAATAGCACAAACAAAAGGACCTCCACAGACAAGCTTTTTCACCACCATCATCTGCAGAACTTGAATTTAGTGGAACTGGCATGGTGGAGCATTTATCTGCTCCCTGCACCTGTACAATTTGCATGAAGAGAGGAAGGATGACACAACCGCCCACGTCACAGAACCCAACTGACAAACTACACATCACCCCACTGAGAGACTGTCTCACACAGTAGTCTATTTTACTTTTCACTCACTAACTGGCTGTCCATCTCATACATGATGATAAATAAAAAAGATGGATATCCATGCTCTACTGCACTGCCAGCAGTCAGTTTTTAAAAGAAAATATGTATCAAATAAATTCATCAACATCCCCTCCCTTCACCTTTCCCAATGTGCTAAATTCACTGTGCCATGCAAGGGCAAAAAAATAAAGAAAATAAATAGGTGGGTGAGATCTATTGATAGGGAAGAACACAAAGGTAGTGCTGAATAGTGAGCACTCTAAGGTTAGAACGGTGACCCATGACTGGAGGGGCCTCAGAGGTTGATCCTGAGTCCTGTGCATTTCACCTTTTTATATGTGACACTGGTGAACCAGTCCAAGGCAAAATGTGTCTCTATACAGACTCACACTAAGATATGTGGTAGACTGGCTACTGAACAGGGGTTAGGAAATGAAAGAGGGCATAGAAAACTGTAAAAGTGGTCCAAGATCAGACAACTGAAATGTAATGCTAAAAGTGCAAGGTTATACATTTGAGGAGAAGGAACCCAAAACACAATATTGGATTGGGGGAGGGCTGGACCAGATCTCAGAGGAAAGGGTAAAACAGTTCAAGCAAAGGAATGATGGCTAGTGCTATGAAGAATTTTCAAATTCGCAAAATGGAATTTCTGAATTTTTGAAATTCCACCAAATTTTGCTGGAAATGAAATTAAAGAATTCCACAGTAGAAAAATTGAAATGAGTTTTCTGCAACATTCCTATGGAATTCTATTCCATGGATCTCAATATTTTCCATGGAAATGGTTGTAGAATTATTTTCTGTGGAAAAATGCTGTTCCATGGGATATAATTTCATAGATCACAGCAGTAGGTATTCCACAGAAGAACCAGTGAAATTCCAGCAGAAATTCTGTCAGCAGAATGATTATTTGGCACTAATTCCCCCAGTGGAAGTCTGCATCCCACATATCACTAATGAGACCTATACAGAAAAAAAAGCACTCAAAATCAGTAATATTTGTATCTCACAGGGCATATCACCCACTTTTTAATGTATCAAAGAAACAAATACCAACCTTCACAAATCACCCATGAAAGACACTTATTAACTCCAGCCACTCTGAGCCTCTCTGGCTCATCCTCAAAGACAGAGCTGTGCCCCAGCATCATTACCTTTATACTGTGCCTTTTAAAAGACACAGTCCACAATTTTGATTTACTGGAGATGTACCTTACATGTGCAAACTTGTTGGGGAGGCCAGATGTCATTGTCAATCTCGGGATGAATGAACTGGCAGGAAAGCTATGAGTAGCAGTACAAACAATTTTTAGGGTACTGGGTTCCAGACTTAAGGGACTGATTAGTTCTGTAATCTTTCAGAGGCCCTCCCAGTATACAGGAGGGAGAAGCAAGGAAGCTGAACATCTTGCAGTTCAGCAATTTGTTGAATGAGTGGTGTTGAAGAGAAGTTTCACATAGCCCTGGAAACACAAAGCTAGAAATCCAGTGACTTTATCCTTGAGGTCTGGAGGACAAACTTCAGGAAGAAGTAGGAGAAGCTAAGGGAAAGGATAGAGGGGTTTTGTCTGCTAGTATCAAAGGGATGCCTCAATGAGGTAGGGAAAGAGAGGAGGAACAAGAGGCCTATATGATTTTCTAAGGAGGCTGGGGTAGCAGTGAGGGTTAAAAAGTTGGACTTCAGAAGGTACAAGGCCAACATGATGGAAGCAAGCTGGGAGCTTACCAAGTAGTCATTAACAGTTATTGTTTGACCATGTAAATATATATCTACATCAGTCATTACAACAGTATTGCAAAAATAAATAGCACATGTTCACAAATGAAAAGCAAAAACAGGCTACAATATATAATGGCAGCATTCTTTCAAGATTATACTTCCATGTATTCATATGAGGTTACTAGTGTATATGTCATAGGAAAGATTACTCAGGATAACTAAGTTATAATATTATTTATGCATATTTCCCAGGGCCAGAAAGAAGAGACATGAATTAACAAATGCCTATCCTAATAGAAGGTATGTAAATCTGTTCATCAGTACCATGGTGCTTGGATAGCTATTTTTTATCTACAGTATATGAAATGGACAATTTCTATACTGCCAGAAGCTTCTAAAAGCACACAAAAATCCTTTGTTTATAGTCCTCCCTAAAAACAGAATGTGCGATCTCAATATCTTCTCTTTTGATTATTGCATTGAAGAATCTAGCTATCTGTTCTGCATCAGAGACTGCCATGGAATGCAACAAAATGAAGAGTACATTATATAAGTTATTATAGTAGTTGCTCAACAGAGTACCAGTGTACCATTTTCTCCGATTTTCATAAAGCAGGCACTGTGCTTAAAAGTGATGTAGGGATTCTGTATGACCTAAAGTACATGGGTAGATCTGATGTCTCAGATTCTAGTTATAGTTTTATTCTGTTTTATCACATATTTAGATGAGAATAGTTCAAATCTAATTGTCATAATAGCTCTTCTTGCCTCTGGTTGTATTGGGAGAATTAAATAATTTTACAAGTCATGTGAAATCTCATTTTCTCTTAACCAAGAGGCACACCTCATCTGTTTTAAGCTTTCCCTATCACTCTTTTGCATGAGAGAATATATTTTACTTTTTATATTTGCAGTATATGCAATGATGAAATCATAATATTTTATTTTTTAGATTTATATGCAATGATGAAATCATATTTCTTAAAAAGTCTGTTGAGAGGTGGTTTAATTTAATTTAATTGAAAGATTTCCATTTTGAGTTGTTCTATTTCTAACTTTAGTTATAGCTAGACATGGACGAAGTCAACGAGATTCACTCCACAAATTAATCTGCAAATTTCACGCAATTCAAAGAGTGCAAATCGACCAAAGTGCTAAGTTCTGCCATGAAGTGCAGAATTTTTCCCATGAACTGCAGAAAGAGGTTTACAGAAATATTACATGTATTCTCTTTAATATTGTCATATTGGGCTACCTCTGGTGTTTTAGTAAAGGTGCCATATGAATTGCCAATGTTTAAGGGGCTAAACATTCCCATTCTACTTTTTTGTATCTCTTGATTTTCTGCATTCTTATTATTTGTTACTGCTTCCAGTTTAGGGTTTTCCATTCCTAATTTACTGTCCTGCAAATAAGCTTCTCCTCCTCCAGGTTCTGATGGATTTTCCTTAGTCTCTTTGAAGGAAAGAACTTTGTCATTACTTCATTTTTCCCATTATCACTAGCTCACTTTTTATATCCCCCCCGATTATTTATTCTTTTTTTCCTAGTTTCAGCAGTGAGTTTATCAGACATACATTTTGCACTTTTGGGACTGAGAGGCCACCCAGTCAATTCACATTCTTTGGTTATTACAATATTGTCATATATACAAAGACCGTGGATTGTTCCTTAATAATCTGCCAATAGAGAGAGCCATACATTCCTAAACTTGCCAGCATCATGGTTCTCATTGTTTGCAAGGAAAACACAGTACTAAAATGGCATGCAAATTGTCATTAGCAAATGTGAATGCTAACAGTGTATTGCCTCAAGAAAATCACCGGAGGATTACCTGTTGGTCCACTGAATGCCTTGTGCCTGTCCACAAAAATGCTGAAGTGGTAAAAGCATCAATTAAAAGTGTCTTCAGGGGTATGTGGCTTAGCTCCTAACGTGATGGCTGCCTGATCCGAGTGCTCTGCAGACCCGGGACTAACTTCTTAAATAAACCCTCTGAATATGAAAAAACACTCAGTGTAGCAGATTAAAATGCACTCGCACAGCCAGAAACAATTTAAGCAGTTTTGATTTAATTACGCACCAGATTTTAGGCCGTTGGAACCGATCAGATCTCCCACATAGCATGGCACACAGTACGGTCTCGGAAGCTCCTACAGGCCTTGACATGCAACAAATAAACAAAATGTTTGTGGCCCTGATGCAGCGCATGGCTGAGGTCACCATGGCCTTGAACAACACGACATTGGTGATACAATAAATGGATGCCAGAATCTGCAGGACAGAGACTCGAGTAACGGCCAACACTGAGGCTATTGACTAGTTATCCTCCACAGTACAGGAACAAGAAAGGACAATACAACAACTGTAAATGAAGCTAGATGATATGGAGAACAGAAGCTGGCAAAACAACCTCCAGCTCCTGGGTTTCCCCGAAAATGTGGAGAGGGGGAATCCTGTAGATTTTCTCTACGACATCCTTCCAGAGGTTTTGCGACAGGAACTGCCTCCTGGGCTGGTGACTGAGTGTGCCTGCAGGACTGTGAACCTGGTACCCCAGGAGGGGAAAGCCAGGGTCGCTGATGGTGAGAATCCTAAATTTTGAGGACGAAGAAAGGATTACTACATAGGCCCATGAATTGGGCACTCTTTCTCGGCAAGGACACAAAATCCTGATATTTCAGGATTACTCCCATAACCTGGCAGCAAGGAGAAAAGCATACACTGAAGCTCTCTGCCTAATGCACACCTTGGGGATCAGGTTTTCCCTGCAATACCCCACCACAATGCACCTGGAGGTGAACGGAACCTCCATTTCTTTTTCAACTCCAGAAGCACTTACGGAATACCTCCATTGCAACTGGCCCTCTCGACCTAGAATGGAGCATTCTTCTCATCGAAACAATAATCCAAAACATAACCGACCCCAAGGTTCACCTACTGACACATCTGACACTCAAGATGATCCCCAACAGGGCTTCCAATTTACGGGGGCAGGCTCAGGCCTTTCAGCCAGATCCCACAAGTGGCAGCAGTTGGGCAGGCATGACAAGAGGAACCACTCCCAGGATTGTGCCACGGGGCCCGGCTGGTCTCAAGAAGAAACATGAGGGACTACAGACACCAGCAGTAGTTTATTCACCTCCCTGAACAAATACGCAGTACTAGACCCCGCAGAATCGGCTGACTCAGTGGATTTTCCCAAATATCTGGAGGAGGAGATGGTGCTTGAGGCCTCTGCTGCCAAAATGGAGCCACAACATTGGACTCTTGAAAAGCCTCCGAGCACAGCCTTCTCTCTGAATCATCATACAGCAGACCCTGTGGATTTTGGCACAGACAAGTGGGCACTGCATTCTCCTATAGCTGCAGAGGGTCTTTTATCAACAGCGTCTAAGGACCATAATTAGGTAAGTGTACCTTTACTAAATTTTCTTTTTTACAAGCAGGGCATGGGTACTGGCTTGCGGAGTAGTTCCCAGTAGTCAATGACCAGCAACTCACTCTTAAACAAATGGGCACACCATATAAACCACTCCCTCAAACTTAGTTACTTGGCCCAACGATCATGCCCTGCTACTTAACAGGAAGTTCCTGGGACATCAATCATCTTAAAACATCAGTGTTGTTCTGGCTAGCCAGTATATATATATATATATATATATATATATATATATCAGCTTCACATTGTAGGTTAGATAGTACAGTTAAGGAGAGGATGGGGGGCAGGGTGAGATGTGGGTAACATGAGATAAAGCTGACTGCATCTCCTGATGACCTGTCCCATCGGATATTCTTCTCCTTCAGCATAGGGATAAAGATAGGTTTGCACCCCCTTAAGCAGCTGAAAGCTTATGGTGCCCCAAGCCATACATGGCTTATGAATATCCCCTACAGTTATAACAAGAACCCCCCCACCCTACTTGGAACATAGCAAGGATGCCCCATCCAACCTAACCTTCCTTCTTCCTTCTTCCCACTCTGGACACACTGGGGGGCAAGTGGGATGGTATCACGGTCAAATGGCCATGCTGAGACCTTATTCTTGAACTTAATGCCTCCCCTCTCCCACTTGTATATCTCTCTCTTTACCTCTAGCCCATTGGGAAAGTATAGTTATGGGTGAATATACCCTACTTGCCCTAACCCCTTGGGAAGCAAGGCTTGCTGCAGCCAGCCATTATGCCACCAGCTCACCTCAAGCACCCAATGAAATCAGACTTATGGAACAGTGCAGAAGCTTGTTGGGGCTCACCCCCCAACTGGGAAGGCATGTTAGGCCTGTGAGGACTGTGCTTTCTTGGCCTGCTATACATACCTCGTCCGCTGCATGAATAGGCACACTATTTGTAAACAGTTTACTTTTTTGGGGAAAAAAAGTTGTTGGTTGTTACTGTCTACACATTATGTACTATTACTGACTGACAGGTCAGGGCATAAACACCATTCTGCTCCCAAAAATAGTCGCACAACGCCCCCCCCCGGGACAACAAATACTATCTCAGCCTGCTGCAAACCTCATCTGAAATACACAGATGCCCCACCCCGTTCAACTGCACTTCTCATCCCTGCCAAGATTTTCCGACATATCTGTGATCATGGATGAGATCTCCTTCATTACCTGGAATGTCAGGGGGCTCAACTCTCCCTCAAAGAGGAAGAGGGTGCTGACATGGCTGAAAAGGGGTGAAGGCCCAGACCTCCTTTTTACAAGAAAAAAAATTAACCAGGCAGGACCATGCATATCTGGTAAAAGATTGGGTGGTTAAAGAGCTTCACGCTACTGCTCCCACTAGGAAAAGAGGGGTGGTCATCCTGCTACATAAATCCCTCCCTTGGTCCATTCTGAAGGCCAAATCAGACCCTCAGGGTAGATGGATGATTGTCCTGCTGGATACTCTCAATGGGCATATCTTATTGGTAAGCATATATGCCCCCAATGAAGATGTCCCCACCTTTTTTCTTGACCTAACAGCTAAAATCAAAGCCATGACAGAATCAGACACCCCATTATCACAGGAGGAGACTTCAACCTCACACTGATACCTGTCCTGGATAGAAGTGACCAAGGGAAAGAGACCCATGTTTGAGGTCTACAGGTCACCCTATGGCTAAGCTCCAAGTTCCAGGTGGTTGATATCTATTGCCTTATACACCCCAAACAGCGTGACCATACCTTCCAGTCTGGGGTGCATGGTTCGTTTAGCTGACTGGACTTCTGGCTTATCTCACAATCCCTTACCCAATGTGTCCTGGGAATTCAGCATTCTGCCCATTGCCATATCAGACCACACTCCAGTTCAGCTGATACTATCATGGGGCTCCCCCTTACCCCGCTGCCCCACCTGGAGGCTGGATATTTTTCTCATGCAGGATCCAAAATTTGTAGAATGGGCCAAATCTGAAACCAAGCTCTTTTTGCAGGAGAACCCAGTCTCTGAAACCTCAGCACAAACTACTTCAGAAGCATACAAAGCCAATATGAGAGGGAAGATTATAGGATATGCAGTACACAGGAAGAAAAAAAGGGAGGAGGAGCTGGTTAAACTTGAAGGTGAACTCATCACCACTGAGCAAGTCCTTAAAGCTATGTCTCACCCATCGCCTCACTCCACCTGTGGCTGGTGGATCTTAATGACCTGGATGAAGCTTAATGAGCTCCTGTCCCAGAAAGCTGATCTGGCTCTCCACCAGGTGTGTCACTCCTACTGGGAGGATGGGGATAAAAGTGGAAAATATTGGCACCTGCTCAGTAAACTACAAGCCAACAGGTATATTATGGGGCTTAAAGACCCTTATCTGGAAAAGTAAGAGCTAAGTTGAAGGAGGTAAATGACATCATGGCAGCTTTTACTCTCAACTATATCCTCCAGGGCCAATGCTCAGCACAACACCCATGACTTTCTAGAGGCCATAAGGCTACCTAAGCTATGCACCACCCAAAGGGCCACCCTTAAAGGGCCACTAACCCCAAAGGAAATATCTGTAGCTTTACTATCTCTCAAAAAAGGGAAAGCTCCTGGTAGGGATGGGTTCTCAGTTCTTCAGGCATTAGCACCTTTGATAACCCCCTTACTATGCCAGATATTCACTGAGTCTGAAGCCAAATGCATACTACCATGCACCCTACATGAGGCTGTAATAACTGTTCTCCCCAAGAAGGGTAAAGATCCCACTGAAGCTGCCAGCTATCAACCCATATCCCTGATCAATGCAGACAGTATGGTGTTTGCAAGGGTAATGGCCAACAGGTTAAACCCATTACTGCCCACCCTGATTCATCCATCACAATTTGGATTTGTAAAAGGCAGATACAGCACCGACCATCTATGAACACTTCTCAATCTCATCTACTTAGCTAAGCGATCTAATACCCCAGCTGCTGCCCTGGCAATAGACTTGAGAAGGCATTTGACTCCATCAGATGGGACTATCTCCACACTGTCCTCGAACATTTTGGTTTTGGCCTCATTTCAGAGCTGCCTTAGCAGCTTTTACACTTCCCTCTAGCAAAGGTGCTAACCAACTCTATATTGTCAGACCCTTTCAACTTCATAGGGAAACCAGACAGGTCTATCCTCTCTTCCCCCCTTCTCTTTGTCCTGGCAGTCGAGCCCCTGGTAGCAATCTGGCAAGATCCCAACATCAAGGGGGTATGTCTAGGACAAGTACAGTACTCTACCCAGATGTATGCAGATGATCTCTCATTCCCTTAGGGAATGCTCAGGTATCAATCCCCACATTACTTGCCCTTCTTAAATGATTCATGCATATTTCCGGTCTCAAAGTTAATCAATCCAAATCTGAGATTCTCCCCCTCGACCCGATATGTCAACCCCAGAGTATACCCCGGTCAGGGCTCAAATGGGCACAGGACACCATCACATATCTGAGCATAAAAGTAGGAGCAAATATTGACAAGTGGTGGTACACCAATTTAGGCCCTCTGCTGTCTGAATGCAAGGGGGGGGCTGGACCAGTGGACTTGTCGATACCTCACTATGGCAGGTAAGATTGCAGCCTTTAAGATGACTATGACCCCCAAACTTTTTCATCTAATCTCGCATATTTCCTTATTTTAACCCCCAGACTGGTTTCATAAAATAGATAGGATAATTGGCTCTTTTCTTTGGGGTGCTAGTAGACCCCATTACCGCAGGAGCACACTTAGGTCCCACTGGAAGCAGGAAGGTTGGGGACTACCATGCATGGAAGGATACAAATTAGCCTACCACTGCTTTCAAACCCTAAAATGGTTTCAGCCCAAGTCGAATGACTCTCCCCAATGGCTAGAGATTGCTTCCCTACTCTGGGCGGATGTACCGCATGCCCTAAAATCTCATCCAACTCTTGGACCCACAATTAAATATTGGAAGGTATTACATAAAAAAACTGGGGACCCCTGCGTGCCCCTTGCTATATACCCCACTCTGGCATAACTCCTTTATTACAGTACGTGGCAGCTCCGTGCTATGGCCCAAGTGGAAGGACAAGGGCATTCTGTTCATTAGAGACCTTATGGTCCCTAACTCCAAGGTTGTAGACACTTTTCAAAATTTGCAAAACCGATGGTCTCTACCCAGTTCCAGCCTGTGGAAATATTTGCAGTTAAGGGATGCCCTTAAACCTATCCTTCTGTTTGACAGAGACATAGCTGTTCACCCATCTCAACTCCACAAATGGCTTTGCACGCCAAAAGGGACAGCAGGGTTAATGTATGCTTCCCTCAGGGATGTCCAGCCCAGCACTGCCTCTTCCTCAAAGGCCAAATGGGAAAAGGCATTACAAATTCAAATCTCAGACATACAATGGGGAGAATGCTGGAAAACAGGACCTATAGCACACAGGGATGCCTGGAGCAGGCTCATACATAACAAAATACTCCATTCCTGGTATAGGACCCCTGCAGTGCTCAAGAAGGTGAAAGTTCTCACTCATGATAACTGCTGGAGATGTCAATAGCCTGGCGGGGACCTATATCATATTCTATAGCCATGCTCATTAATATCCCACATCTGGGAGAGAGTATCCCAGGAGGCCAGTGAGATTCTTCACCTCCACATCCCACCCCTGGCCTCTCTGATGCTGCTAGGCATAAGATTAGAGGCCCCATATCTCACCCTCCATGAGTTCAGATGGCTGATGCTACTCTGCATGCAGGTAAAATGCCCAATTTTGAAATACTGAAGAAGCCCCACCACACCCACCATAAGTGAAATTCTCTCAACACTCACCCAGCTGTATGAACTGGATAGATGCTCCCATCTGATGTTGGGACAGACTAGAGTACTCCAGAAATGCTGGGTGCCATATATGGCCTTCCAGGCTCCTGGGCAGGCCTAGGTTGAAAGCAGTGGTAATTATACTGGACTAAACTTTGTTGATGACAAAATGCATGGTCATGACCTTTCTTTCAATAAACAATTTGTATATCAGATGTTTCATACATTATAGACAGGGTGTAAATAGTTTGTTCATCAATCCCTTGTAGCGGATTAATCGCAGCATAACATACCCCTGACTGGTCCAGGAACCTTGATAAAAGATTGAGCTTACTTGTGGTAACCTTTCCTTTAGTGCCTCCTCCTGGATTGACCACTGGAAGGTGCATCTTTCTGAATACATGAAGCCTTGGCTAAGCAGCAGCAGTACCTCCTACTTGATTGTATAGTTTGCCATGGAGAGGAGGTAGGTGCCCCATCATACCAAGCCAAGCTAGTACTGTTATTGCACTCAGTCAGGTTTCTTTGGTTCATATTGGGGCCCATGCACAATGGATATATGCCATGCAGAGGTGTACATAGGGCAGGCGTGGAAGTGCTATGACACACTGACACACAGGCCACCGCGACAGCAGCATGCACAACTGGTGTGTAGCGGGCGTGCAAAGAGCAGGCGGAGCAGTATGCAGCCACTGTGCCACACAGATATGTGGGGGAACCGCAGACACAGGTGCGTAGGTACACGCAACACACATGCATGACAGTCCACACGATGGAATGCCGCATGAGGCTGTAGTGCACAGGATATGCCAGGGAGAAGGTGGTGTACCAGGCCACCAACACACCATGGGAGTCCGCACAGGCCAACACAGCATGCAGACTCACATGCACATAGGTGCTAGCACACCTGCAGGGTGACACACCAGGTGCACCAGGCTGTGGCATAGTGCCAGCAATGGCATACTGCACCATGGGCCAGCGACCTGCCACAATGGTGCTGGTGCACAGGGCATGACACACTGGGCACATGGCACAATAGTGCCATGTGCAGACAGTAAACTGGCATGTCCACATTGGCGTGACACCGGTGGCAATTGAGCGGCACAGCAGGCACACCACTGATATGCCAGGGACGCCCCAGGCCACGCCCCACACCCCCCCAGGACACAGCAGACCAACAGAGGTGGAACAACACAGTGGGTACACCATGCAACATAACAACAGATGTGCCACAGCACATGCAGCAAGCACAACTGCACAGCCTGTCGGTGGGTGGAGACGCACAGCACCATGCACAGAACCTCCCCGGCACTGAGTCTGTGATCCCGTGAGGTGTACCACTAGCACCGGGCACATGGGCCATGTGTGCAGGATGCAGGATGGTCAGCACACACACTGTAGCCCGAGTGGCACCCCCCCACCAGCTCAGGCAGTATGGCAGCCCGGCACCCCAGTGCTCCTCCCCCGAGACAAGGATGACACACAGGCTGGTAACAAGCACCTTATTGCAGACAGCGGTAACAGGCAGGTACACCCTCGCAACCGCCATCACCAAACCCACCTGCAGGCACCAACAGCACACAGTAAAATGTCAGTAACAAAACACCAACAGGCATCCCGCCCACCACGGCCTGTGCAAGGTCCCACAGCACACCCCAATGCATAGCCGGTGGAACGAGCAGAGCTGCACATAGTCGTTCAGCCAGGATCCCCCCCATTCCACCCCAGCCCATCACACAGGCAAGCCCTTCCATGGGCAGGGCAAACACAGGCTACATGGGCAGGCGAGCACCAGCAGGCAGGCCTTCAGGCTGTTGCAACCATGGCTGTGTTGGCGTGGATCAGCCACTGTCCTGCTCCTCCTCCAGCTCCTCCTATGGCAATGGCTGGCCCCGCCACTCTCCAAGGCACAGCACCATTCTCCACACAGGTCCACAGTACTGCTGAAAGGCAATGGGACACACATTAGTACAGCACAGATCCAGTGCACGGGGTGACACACACAGGGCACGTGCAAGCACACCTACCAGTGAGGGGACGTACACGTCCCAGGCCCTGTAGTCATCATCCTCAAAGAACAGGTCCCCCCTGGTGCCTTTCAAGATCATATAGTAGGGCAGCCGCTCCCTGAACAGCTGCCACCATGCCACCCTGGAGTCCATCATCATGTGTGCCCCCCATCCGGCTGGACCTGCAGGGTGAACTCAAGTCTGGTAGACATGCCACCATGATCCTGTGCTGGGGAGAAGAGACACAAGCACACAGGGCACCACTGCCAGGTCTGGGCCCCCACTGCATATGCCACTCAGTCTGTTGAACACCCTGACAGACCACATGGCACCAAAGCCACCACCATCAGCATAGTTGCTCTCAGTGACTCAAAATAAGTGCCAGGGGAACATGACCTTTGCTCCACCATCCACCCTGCCATGATGCCTACTGCATGCACCACCACAAATTGCACGTGGCACTGGCACATGACGCTGGGTGTGACCTGCTGTGCAGACATGTTCATGCCTGTGGGCTGGTGGAGGCCTGCTGGTACAAAGGAGGCGGTAACAGCACATGGGAGGTACCGCACAGATCGGATTGATACAGATGCAAGATGTGTCCAGGTGTGCTACTGCATATCCACCTACTGGAGGAGATAGCTGAACACAGATGGGGATGACAACACCGGCCACGTGTGTTCCATGCCTGCATAGATGCCTCGGCAATGCGGAACACACATTGCATCGAGCAGTTCCGCCTACCATGGGACACCATCGCCATGTTGTGCAACACCATCCTTGGGGCAGTGGGGCCACGGATGCACCAGATATGCACCATGACCATGGAGACACAGGTGCTGTGTGCCCTGGGCTACTATGCCACTGGGTCATTCCACGCATCACCGGCGACACTGTGGGAGTGAGCCATTCCTCCATCTCCAGAGCCGTGGCATGGATGAAGGATGTCCTCGTGCAGCATGTGGGGGAGCACATCACCTTCCCAAAGATGCCTGTAGAGGTCAGGGCTATGAAGGAAGTATTCTATGCCATGCACCACATGCTGAACATCTACGGTGTCATTGATGGGACATGTGCCACCATTCACACCCACCGCCCACGAGGAGGCATGCAGGAACCGTAAGGGGTTCCACAGTATTAACTGCCAAGTGGTCTACGATGCACAGGGCATGTTCATGGCTGTGTGCGCTAGGTACCCGTGCTGTATGCATGATGCATACATCTTGGATGGCTCAGGCATGGGTGCATACCTCCATGATGGGTGCCTCGACAGCTGGCTGCTAGGTGAGCCACCACAACCATATGGGGTGAGTATTGCACATGCCACATGGCCTGCCACTGACATCTCACTCCCCCCTTGCAGGTGACAGCAGCGATCTACTGTGGAGAACACTGATGATGCTGTACCATGCACTGTCCATGCCTGCAGAGGTCACCTACAACACGGCACACAGACGGACATGGGCAATCATGGAGAGGACCATCGGTCAACTGAAGATGCGCTCAGATGTCTGGACCACACCAGTGGCAGATTCATGCTGTGCCAGCAAAGGCGTACAAGTTGCTCGCGATTGTGTGCCATGCTGCACAACATTGCAAAGCATGCAAATGTGCCACTGCCAGCTGATGCCCCTGACAAACTGCATGGCGATGTGGGACGATGATGCCGGGAAGTGCCCACCCAGGTCCAGGGTATGGTGGGTGGCCATGCGGTCTGGCAGGCACTCATGCAGGGCACATTCACACACTGACCACACCTTGCATGGGGTGGGTGCATACTGTGAGATGGCTGTGGCACCAGGACCATGCAGGATTTTGCCTGGCCACTGTTGCAGGGTGCATGGCATGGTGGCCCAGCACAGCGATCCACTATGGTCTGCCAGTACACGATGATGAGGCCATGTCTGAGTGCACCATGTCGAGGGTGGGTGGGTGTTTGGTCACCCATGTGGCCATGCAGGGGGGGCAGTTTCCGGTGGTGCGCCTCTGCATGGGCCGGACCACCCATCTGTGTGCCATCCGTGGGGCACTGCACAGTGACTACCCACCATGCGGTGTGGTGGAACTATCCCACCCCCTCCGGACCCATGCAGTCCATGAGATTTGCTGATGCCTTGCTGCCCAGCCATCTTGCAGATGGGCATGTCCACGACCCACTGCCTCCATGATGCCCACCACCATAGGCAGTGTCATGTGCCCCTCTTGTGCCATGTGCCTGTGTGTCCTCACTGTCCAGGCCCATCAGTGTGGCATGTGCCGTGGGTGCCTGCGACCTGTCGGATGTGTCTGTGCCTAGGCCTGGCATGCCATGCTCCACTGACTGCATGATGTCGCCAGTCCCCCCTGTGTCTGGCATGCCTTTGGGTGCTGGCACGTCGCACTGCATGCTGCTGTCCACAACCGCCAGCCGTGCAGGTGGGACCTCACTGGTCCTGTTGTGTGTGTGCTGCAGCAGCTCCTGCATACCTTCCAGTGCAGTTGCACACCTGAGTATGGTGGTATGTATGTTCTGCTGCACTGCTGTCTGTGCCTCCACTGCAGCAGTTGTCCTAAGTTGTTCCCAGGTGGTCCCCTCCAGCAGCTGCAGTTGTCGGTACTGCTCCTCCATGTAGGGCTGTGGATGAGGTGGACATTGCTGTGTGTGGTGCGATCTGAGGACCCCGATCCCTCTCTCATTGTGTGGCGGGGCCACTGCATGGTGGTGTGTGGTGGCAGGGGTCCTGCAGACTCCGTGAATATGCGGGGTCCCTGTGTGGTGGTGGGTGTGTGCACACTATGTCACGATCACTGGCACCATCTGCTGCATGTCCGTCCCTGCTGCTGTGTCGCTGCCGGTCCTGCTGTCCTCCTCCCGTGGGTTGGTTGCGCTGTCCTTCTCACTAGTCATGTCCTCCTGTGTCTCCAGGTCTGCTCCTGTATGGGTGCAAGGACTATGGTTAGTTCATTGTGCACGGTTGCCATCCCCTCCCACACTAGGCTGTGCATACTTACTCCCCTCATCTGCTGCCTGGTCCACAGTCTCCGGCACTACCACAGTCAAAGCTGCGGGCATCCCATCCCTGCTCTGTGCTGCTCCATGGCACCCCGGCCTGGCACAGCCTGTGAGAACAGTGCAGGAGGTTGCATGGGCTGTGGTGCCGGTGGGCTGGTGTGGACGGCTGTGTGCATGTGTCTTACCTGTCATCGTGTCCATGGATGGCAACTGGCATCAGCATCTTGGCCACCAGTCACTCCAGGGGTATCAGCCAGCTGTCGGTGCTTGGTGGCCCCTCCGCTCTGGTGCATGCACCCGTAAGCAGCCAGCTTATGCTTCCACCATTGCCCCTCAGGTCCTGCCACTTGTGCTTAATCACTGCCAAGGTCCATGCCTCAAACCCGGTGGCATTTACGGAAGCCTGTATATCTAGCCATAGCATGGTCTTTACCTCCATCAGTGTGTTGGGGGCTTCCACACCATACAGCCTGCTGTAGTGCAGGTGGATGTCTGTGACCATGGCGGCGATCTGTCTGCCGCTGAATTTTGCGGTGCGGGATCGGCTCTCGCCCCATGCCCGACCACATCCCTATTCGGGGGTACCACCACCTGCTTGTCCATTGCTGTCCTCCCTGTCCTCTGTTTCCTCCTCCACATCCACCTGTGGTTCCATCATTGCATGGCATTCAGCACTGTGCAGCTGCACCAGGCATGTACCATTGCCTTATATGATTTGGTCAAGGGGTGTTCCCGCGTAGTGCAGGTTCACCTGCTCCACCGGCACAGTGTGCAACACGGCCATCTGGCCTGCCCACTGCCTGCACCTGCCTTTGTGCATGCTGTGGAGCCGCCGCTCGTTGCATCGCAGCCACCGTTATGTCATTTCTTCATATTTCCACACTTCTCGTGTGTTAGGGCTCATTATGAATATTTGCTGATCCTGCTGTGCAATCCGAAACAGGTTAGCACCGGTTTGTACAAATAAAATACAGATTGCTGTTTGTTATTGTGCTTCTGTCAGTATATGTTATGTAATGTTATGTTTGTTTTGTTTCTGAAACCAATAAAACATTTAACTATAAAAAAAGTGTCTTCATACAGGAGCAGCACAGGAAATGATACGTGGTCGAGAACATGATTCACTGGAGTTTGACCATTCTTAGTGTGTTTAACCTGAGCGCGTGGAGATTTCTTACAACAGCGGTAATCTTGTGATGTGTTCATGAGGATGCAGTTAGAACAGAGACACCAGTCCAGATTCTGCAATCGTGGACTAACAAATGTGTCGTGTTTAGCATCACTATCATTATCAGTGCTACTGATGCTTGTACTGCTGTAGTGTTGGTTGCGTGTAATCTTGTCTTCATGATACCCTTGCTGAAAGTTGTATGGAAGGATGTGGTCACCACTGAATGCCATGGTACTGTTTGCAGTTCTAGCAGAATGATGAAAAAACAAAAAGTCATCTGTGTGACAGTAAACAGTTATGCCATTTGGGTGGGCAGACATGACATATGAATCATCAGCCTACAAACACTCAACTCAGCACCACAAGTGTAACACATCATCTCACATGGTACTACACTCTGTCAAACACCTCTGTTCTACTTTGGCAGGCCACTGGAGTGTTCCATGGCTCAACAACTATCTCTTCCAGAAGAAGAAAGTATTGATTGTGAGTGTAGCCAGTGGTGTCCTCTGCAGTGCTGTGTGGGTAGTCAGTGGGAACTGGATACATGAGAAATGCACACAATCACACCCCACTACTTCTGCTGCATATGGCAACACACACAGTCTGAAACCTTATATCTGTGTACACCCATATACACTGTGACACCCCTTGCAAACTGGCCAACATACTTATGCACTCACTCACTCACTCACACAATTTGCCTACTGACACACATCCCCATGCACACACTCCCTCTTCACATGTGCCAGTCCACATGAAAAGCACACAAATGCTACATATTGACAAACATATATATATATATATATATATATATATGTATATACAACATATCTACCACACAAAACAATCATGCACACCACACAGACACATATTCAACAGAAAATCAGACTAGTCACACCTTACTAGAATCACCCTGTGAGGATTCAAACATCAGTACAGCATAAAGGGTAGGCATGTTGATCACCCATTTATAACAAGATAGCAGTATGTAATAGGATACTGGAGGAGGTTGTAAAACAGAGAATGGTTGGCAGATGTAATGGGGGGGTGGGATAAAGTCTAGTTATGGGTAAGTGTGTCCAGGGAAGGGGTGGAGTGCCATATAACACTGAATGTAAGAGCTACACATTGTGCAGACTTGAGCAGCCAAGTGGCCTGCTTCTCCTGGCAATTTGCATGTTCGTATGTAGACAGAAAATACTAGGGGTGTGTGATACATGCCTATAATGTAGCTAGTCTGGCTAACAGCACTGTTTGTAGCAGGAGACAGAGAAGCAGCAGACTCAGCATTACTGGAACACCACTGAGCATCTTTCCTCCTGACACAAGGTAGCAAGGGTTCTGCACAACTGCCATAAACCATGATCTGATCCAAAAGTACAAGGTGAAGCACTTAGGAACAACAACCCCAAGGCAGAGTCCTGAATGGGTGAGGTAAGACTTAGCACTATGGCTGAGGAATGGGACCTAGAAGTTATCATCTGTGATATCCTCAAACAATCAAGCCAGTGCATCAAGGCCTATAGTAAGGCAAATAGGATTCTGGGATGTATTAGGAGGATTACTGATAGCAGGA
This sequence comes from Neoceratodus forsteri, assembly GCA_016271365.2. Classification (NCBI taxonomy): domain Eukaryota; kingdom Metazoa; phylum Chordata; order Ceratodontiformes; family Ceratodontidae; genus Neoceratodus; species Neoceratodus forsteri. The sequence continues at coordinate 453,808,332 of CM057453.1, read as the reverse complement.
GAAAAGAGATAAATTTAACTCTTTACAGATTTTTGGTGATGTCACAACTGGAGTACTGTGCCAAGTTCCAGAGTCTTCACCTCAGGAAAGGACAGACTGCAGACAGTGCACTGAAGGGTGACTAAGATTATTCAGGGCTTGCAGGCTAGGTCTTACAAGGAGCACCTCAAGGCACTGAAGTTGCTGGAGACCAGAAGGCAGAGGGGAGATATGATACAGACTTTCAAGTTTCTGAAAGGAATAAACAAGGTGAACTGCAGGGGATTATTTAGCATGAGTAACAGTTCGAGGGTATGAGTGGAAACTGACAGGAGAGAGATTCAGAAGGGCCATGAGGAAGTATTATTTTACAGAAAGGGTGGTGGAACAGAGGAACAGTCTACCAGTAGAGGTGTTAGGCACTGAAACCCTTAATAGTTTCCAAGGATGGTTGGACAGAGTGAAGGATATGGTGGTTATTTGGGACAACAGAAACTGGGAGAGAAATAGGAGATGGATGAAGGACAGCAGTACACCTGGCACAGTAGTGACTGCAGTACACACTGTACAGCAATGGTGACAGTACTCATGGAACAGCACAGGAAGAGCATTGCACATGGTACAGTGCAGTGATGGCATGTGTGTGGCACATTGCATGGTCTGCAATGCACATGGCACAACTCACTGATGGCAGTACATGTGGCACAGTGTCTGCTCCCACCCCGAAGCTGAGCACCATCCATGCAGCTGGCCCCACCATGGGACCACAGTTCATGCCACAGATGAACTACACACTTCAAACCACTCATCCCACAGCAGAAAATTCACCCCTAGCTGACCACCCTCACTCCAGCTGAACCGGCCTCCCCCAACATGAGGACCCTTCTCACCATGAACACACTTGCAGCCCACCCCAGTGGAGTACCTTCTCTGAAACTTGACCACCCCATTGCATAGACAAGAGTCTCCCTCTGGTGACCACCATTCTGTGAAGGTGGACCACCTTTACACTGTATTACACCCTTCCCACCCACAGAACAGACTCCTCCCACTGACAATTCTTGAAGGTTGAACACTATCCACCAACCATCATCACTGCAGATGGACCACCATTGTGGAACCCAGATCAACCTCCCCAAAGCTGAGTACCCTCCATGTACTACTACACAGCACCTGAACACCCATCAAACCCCTCCTCCCCTGCAGTTGGACTACACCTTCCTTGCCATGGACCAGCTGCCAGCCCCAGATGTGGACAGCCCAACTGGACCCATCTCCCTCAGCTAAGAATGGACAGTTTTTGTTTTTACCACCCTGGCAAACTATAGCAATTCAAGCAAAACTGCTTGTCAAGCAACATGGGTAGATGTGTTTGATGAATATTTCAAATAACTCAAGACCTAATTTGTTGATTTCAAAGCTATCTTCTGTCTGTAAATTTGAATCCAAAAGAGCTTAGTGAAAGACAGTTTGAGGAGTAACAGTACTGGAGTTTGATACTCTGACAGAACCAAATCGGAGAGGGTCATTTTGAGCTGGAGTTGACAACTGTTGTTGCCCATTCCAGTGTGGGACATACAGATGATCCTACTGACTGAAACATGAGATCACAAACTGGGACTGCTTAACAAAACCAGAGTGCACCAATGATTTTTTTCTTTGGGGGGGCAGCATACTGTGGCAGTTTGCAAAAATTATAAAGGGACTGACAGGCCAGAAAGCAACTCCATCTCAAAGATTCCTGCCAACTGTTTTCAAATCCTATTGCACAACTATAGATACTGCACAACTCACTCTCAACATACAAAGAGCACTGGCAGAGTGCCCTGCCATTCCTACTGAGAGCAGACAGAATTCTCCTACTGATGGTCTGATACAAGGGCTGTTGGGACCTGACAAATTAACATTAGACTGAGCAGAAATATCTGTTCAGATTTCTATACTCTTACTGGAGTACATAAGATCAAAACACTCTGCCTGTTTGGTCTTGTCTGTCCTTGACGATTGGGACCTGACAGGTCTCATGACCATAACATTGGGTGCTGACAAGAGCTGCTGATGGGTTAGTGAGTTAACAGACTATTCTCTATTACCCTTGCTTGTTTTACATGTTGATGCAGCTGTGAGCCTCCCCTTCCCCCTTTTCCTGCTTGAGAGCTAAGGTGGACTAGGCACAGTGTGGTACATACTGGTAAGATTCACTACTGTCAGTGAGAATATCCATATAATGGACTCACACAGTTTAACTGAACTTGACTGCATGCAGCCATACCACTGAGATGGCAAGGCATGGCAAATTTTATTTAAAAGATGCCCATCCCAGAGGCTCTGGGTGCCATACACAATCAATCAATTGCAAAATAAAACCAACAACATCATGAACATTATAGTAAATCAACTAAACTGAAGCACACAGTTATAAAATATTTAAATAAATGAATAAAAGAAATAACTAAAATACCTGAATACATAGCCAGGGACAGAGCTAAACCAACAGAAGTCAGGCATGAATAGGATTATAAAACACAGTCCGGAAGACCTGATTATACAGGAAGGCCTTGAGGTGGACTTTAAAACCTGTACTGAAGGGGCCTCTTACAGCTGGAGGTAGCTGAATTCCACAGGATGGGGACGGTAACACTAAATGCTCTGTCGCCAGTCATTTTTAACCTCATTCTGGGAATTGCAAGGAGTCCCCTAGAGGAGGAACGGAGGGAGCGAACCAAGACAGCAGGTGTAAGAAGGTCCTTCAGGTACCAGGGCCCAGGCCATGTAGGGCCTTAAAGGTGATCAATTCTACCTTAAAGAGGACACTCCACCTGAATGGCAGCCAGTGCAGTTCACATAGCACCGGGGTGATGTGACAATTACTAGACTGCCTGTCAACAGCCTGGCAGCTGTATTCTGCACCAGCTGCAGCTGGTGGAGGGTATCTCCAGAGATCCCAAGATAAAGCACATTATAGTAGTCAAACCTAGATGTCACAAAGGTGTGCACCAAGGTGGGGAGGCCCAGGGGTGGAACAAGGGCTTTATCCTGGCGATATTCCTCAGATGGTAAAACTGGTACAGATAATGGATGATATTTGAGACTCAAGTGTAAGTCTGCTGTCAAGAATAATGCCCAGATTACACACCCTAGAGGAGGCCTTCAATGCTACAGACCCAAGAAAAAGTCCTGTTTCTGTACCAGAGGCCAACCTATTATGTCCTCTGTTCTACTCCACCACCAGTACTTCCATTCAGTTGCAACCAGCTGGAGGCCATCCAGTCACTGATCTCAGCAAGGCAGGTGTTTAGCACATCCACAGCTTTGGATATCCCAGGGGCAAAGGAGAGCTACAGCTGGGTATCATCAGGGTAGCAATGAAAGCCCAAACTGTACTTCCTAATGAGCTCTCCCAGGGCAGCATGTACAAGGCGAACAACATCAGTAACAAGACCAAACCCTGGGGTACTCCGCATGACAGGAGGCTAGGAGAGAAGGAGAAATTCCCCATTACTACCTTTTGCCTCCTGTTAGTGAGAAAAGACTCAAACCAGCAGATGACAGTGCTGGTGAGTCTGCAGAATTTTCTCAGGCAGTCAGGTAACACACGATGATCCACTGTGTCAAATGTTGAGGAGAGATCAAGGAGAATAAGAATTGTCCCTGCTCCTCAATCTCTCACCCTAAGGAGGTCATTATGCATCCAAACTAATTCAGTTTCTGTGCTATGCCTCACATGAAACCCAGACTGGAGAGGCTCATATAGATCATGGGCAATGAGGTACTTCTCAAGTTGAAGTGCAACAACCTTCTACACAATCGAACCCAAAAATGGAAGATTGGAGATGGGATGATAATTTGCCTTGATGTCAGGGTCTAAAGATGGTTTATTCAGAAGGGGTCTCACCAATGCCTCCTTCAAGACATTGGGAAAGGCCCCCTCCAACAAAGAACACTGGACAATCAAGGCAAACACCAGGCCAATGGAGTCAACACATCCCATTAAGAAACGTGTCAGAACTGGGTCCAGTTCACAAAAAGTGTGCCTCAGCTTTGGAAGCAACCTCAATAACCTCAGCAACCTCCACCAGTCTAAACTCACCCCAACTAGGTGAAGTGCTCCAGATACCCACGGCGACCACTGTTGGCCACAATGTGGCTCACTGGCAGGATTCCCTGCCAGATGGCAGACACCAGTCCAAGAAGAACTGAGCAAACTCTTTGCATAAAGCATTGAAAAGGCTTTTTCGACTGGAGATAGGCTGGATGAAGAAGCCTGCCCACAATCCAAAAAAGCGCAGTTGGTCAGTTCTTCCTGGCAGCAGTCTTTCTGGACAGGAACTCTGCCTTCTTATGGTTGATTGCCCCTGGTACACACCGTAATGTGTACGCAGGGCTAGTTTGTCCACCTCCAGCCCGGTCTTCGACCAGCAGCACTCTAATCTCTGACCCATAATCTTCATCACCTTGAGCTACCCATCATACCAAGGGGAGCTCAAGTGAAAGGATTTGGGTCATACACGGACCGGTGAGAGGGAGTCAAGTGCACCATACATCTCCTTGATATAGGCAACAACTGCTGCACACACACACCCAGTGCATGCACCGTCCACACTAGATTGATCAGCCACCGCCAGAAAACCCTCAGTGGGTCAAGCCCTCAAAGAGTGGTAGCTAATCATCTCAGCAAGGGAATGGGTCTCGGGGGGGTCCAGAACAGGAAAGCCACTGTGCAATGATTGGACCAAATGACGATCAGTCCTGAGATTATTTATCTCAAGTCCTAGTGAGAAGACCAGGTCCAACATGTTGCCACCCTGGTGGGTCATGGAAGAAACTTCTTGCAACAGGCCCAGAGATTACATCATCTGGAGGAAGTTATAACCAAGCCGAGAGGATCGGTCATCAGCCCAAACATTAAAGTCCCCCAGAACTAAACATATGGGGGCCTCTAATGTTTCACCAATGATGAAGTCAGCTACCTCATGCAGGAATTCTCCTGCTGCCCCAGGGGAGCAGTAGATCAAGAGAATCCTGCAACCTGTGCCCAGACCACCACAAAGAGCCACACACTCAAATGAACCTGGTACTCTCACTGGGTGCAAGGTGAAGCCTAGTTCAGATCTAAAACAGATGGCTACCCCCCTCAGCTATGCATTCCACTCTGGGAAAGTACACTGCGGAGTATACAGGTGGGACGGCAGCCTCTAGAACTGGGCCAGCATCATCACCCACCCAAGTCTTCATGATGCAAGCCAGATTGTCTGAAGAAATCAAGTCTTCCATAATTGCAGTCTTGTTTCTGATTGATCTTACATGCAAAACACTGCACTCAGGGATTGGTGGACAGTGCAGCTTCTCTGACTACCTGTCCACTCGGTCTGGTGGGAACCCATATGATGGGTAATAAACAATTGTGGCCTCTCCCTTGGAACCGTCTAAGCCAAGGGCACCTTCTGCACCTAACAACCTCAATCCTGCCCCCTCTCGCAGTGCATGGTGCACCCCCAGTGATTGAACACTGCAGTTCCTCTTAATCCTGACCTCCTGACAGTGCCTTGCTGTAGTGGTGGAAACTGGGAGGTCAGAAAAAGGCTGCAGATCGAGCAGCTTGGATGCCCTGTACATTATCCTAGCCTGCCCCAGGCCCCCATACCTTCCCAGACACATCCTGCCTGACTACAACAGCCCCAAGCCGGAAAAACAGTCCTATCTATACAGTCACACAAAATACAAACATACACTATAAGATAGCAAAAGTCTAGATATGTAGTTCACATGGGAGTAAGGGTGCAATGGATTGCCTTGTACGTATGCTGAGTTGCAAGAAAACTGTTTTCTGGAAAGTGTATTTAAGGGATTTGTGACATGAGTACAAAGTGATGTGACAACCTATGAAATGAGGTGCTGAATCATATCTGCCTTGCACATCCTCCCAGAAGGCAGATAATTAGCTACTACTATGCTTCTGCATATGTTAGATTGCTGTAATGATAGCTGTGCCTAGCTATCATTAATAAACCTTGTTTTTGGAGATTGAAGTTCCTGTCTACTGATTCGTTTGTTATTTGGTTAAAAACACCAACATTTGTGGTGAGCCAGCCAGGAGATAAGAAGCTTAAATCACCCCCAAAACCAGGAATTGGTACGTGTCAGAACAACCACCTGGGCATAGACAGTGGGAGTTGATAGTTGGGGGAGACTGTTAATGAAAGATCTTAAATTTTGAGACCCAATACAGCAAGAATTAGACAGGATTAGAAAGCATGAAAGATTGTGTATTTCATTTTGTTGTTTTTATGACTGGGGATAAGAATCTAAGCGAGGAAGCAAGACATAAAGGACATCCCTGGAAGTATGCAAAGCAACAGTTTTATTTAGAATCAGATAAGAACACTGTTACTTTTCGACTTTGCTGGATACAGTCAAATGTATTAGGAAACATGTGACAGAGCTGAAAAATATTAACCATAAACTGCAAATTGAAAATGAGAAACACAAGTAGACAGATTGCTAGTGTACTTGAAATGTGTAACTTGTGATAAGTTCAGTGTTGAACTTCAGTGCATGGACCTATAAGGGAGCCATGCATGTAAAGTATTAGCAAAGGGATCGTGACTGATCCTCCAAATGTCACCAAAAGCATAGGAGATTACAATGGCAAGCTTTAAAAGACAAAAGCTAGGGAAAAGAAGGAAAACAGCAGCATACCAAATAACCTTAACCTTTAACATTAACTTAACGTTCCCTATTTTGGCGGCCTTCCACATTTCTCTGATACTATTCTTTCTGTATTATTTTATCTCCCATCTCATCTTTTCAAAACTTGGTATGATCAGCCAAGGTTTAGAAACCTCTCAATGCTCTGAGTTCTCTTTCCTCACATATGCATGAAAGCACACACATAGCAGAAGTAAAGCTGGTAGGAAAAGCTTTGGCTTTTAGTGCTGTGCGTGTCAGAGAGGTTAAATACTATGATTTTGTACTTTACAAATGCACAAATTTTACACCATTATGTGTTATGTGATTTAAACTGAAATTTTGCTACTCTGAATAGAAAGTAATCTGTTTAAGGTTAAAGTGCTGCATATTTTGAAAATGTTGTCAGAGCTACTAAGAAAAAGCAGCACTGGGAACAGAGAGAGTCTTTGTGAGAGAGAGAGAGAGAGAGAGAGAAAGAGTGCTGCAATGAAGGATATTTTTTGCTTTGCAGTTTAAAGGCTTTCCTTAAATGTGATTACATTGAATAGTGCTATGTGACATTCTGCTTTAAATATGTTTGCATGATTCTGCGCTTGAATGTGTATGTATGTGTCTTATGACAGTACAAGCAGATGTTTTAATGCAAACGTACGGTGTGTTATGAACAAATGTGATTTAACCCCTATTGTTGAATTGACCCCTTATAGGGGATGGATTCCAGGCAGCTTCCAGCCTGCCACAGCTTTCACTGGTTTGAACCTGGTGGGGGGAGGGGGGAGGCACAATACTTACCAATATTTAATTGTGAAAAAGGATACAAGAAGGTTATTCACTTCTGCTGTTATTTTGCTTATTTGATGTTATTTGTAGCATTTCTCTTTCATTGGCATATTTATGCCATCTCATTTGGAATGGGGTCCCAACACTTGGATCTTACCCTAGGAATGGAAAGGCGTATCCCTGATCAATACAAGATCAAGGTAATCAGATGTTTGCCACCACCAACCTCAGAAACAGTACTAAAGACATTTTTGGGTCTTGTAGGATACTCTAGGGATTGTCTTCCCTTTTTTACTGATCTTGCCAAACCATTGTACAACCTTTTAAAGATAGGAGTACACTGAAAATAGACACTGGCACATACAGAGGCAGTACAGGCCCTAAAAGAGGACTTAACAAAGGCCCCAGCCCTGGAATACCCAGACCAGACTTTACCTTTCCATCTAGAGATGCCTTCATCAGAGCAGTCTGTTGCTGCTGTCCTGGCACAGAAACAGCATGGAAGCTTTTACCCATAGCATATGCTTCTTGAATGTTGACTGTGGTAGAAATTAATTATACAGTGTGAGAAAACCTGTTAGCTACTTTCTGGGCTGTGAAACAAGTTACTTATAATGTGGGTTTGCATCCTCTCATCCTAATGCATTTCTATCACACTCCTCTCAGTATTTTCTGTCAGGCAGAGTTAAGGCTGGAGCTGTTTCAAATGCAAGATTAACGATTGGCATTGTTGCTGCAAGACAGGGATATAGCAATTATAATACTCCATCTTTGTTAGCACATTCTCTCTTGTATGAGGAGAGAACCTCACAAATGTCCCAGAGTGGATTACAGGCCAGAGGCCAGATCCGTGTTTAAGGTGTTACCAGCAGGGCACTCAATTATGGAGGAAATTCATGTCTTTGTAGATGGTTCAAGTTACTACTGGGATGGAAAACCCAATACTAGTTTTGGGGGGTATCTGAGACAAGGTGATGCAGAGAAGGAATTTTCCTTCTTCACACTCAGTGCAGTGTGCTGAACTTTTTGCTGTGCCATGAGTTATGTAGCAGCATACAAATGTGCCACAAGGTCTGGTTTTGTTTTCTCACTCTGTCTGGGTTTGTAATGCTTTAGCTCAATTTTTGTAAGTATGGGAACAAAGTGATTTCAGGTCATCTGATGACAAACCATTAGTATATAATAAGTTGCTGTGCTACATTAACATGATAGCCAAAAAACATGTGGGACTCTTGTCTGTTCAAAAAGTAAAAGCTCATTCCAAAACTATGCCTCATGCCTCTGCTAATGAAAGAGCAGACAATCTAGCTAAATCAGATGCCATGAACAAGGGACCTTTGGAACCATCCAGATGTAGAAGTGCCTGGGGTTGCCATGGCTGCTGTGATCCCACCAAGGTCTGACTGACCTCCGTGCCCTGCAACAGCAGGACTCTGAGCTGAAGCCCATTATATCTCAACTTCAGGCCTTCCAACCTGAACCTTCATCCTGACTATGCCAAAAACATTACTAATTTTAAACTGTCCCCTGATAATACAATACTCCAGTATATGGGTTCTTGTGGGTTCCGAGTATCCAGTTTGGGTGGTCCCTTGAGATTTAAGATCTGAATTCCTGTACCTGGTATGTGATACTGTCACTGAAGGGTACCAGAGTGCTAAACATACTTTGGCACATTTGCTATCTGCCGGTTGGTGGCCTACCATGAAGCTAGATACTGATGTTTACTGTGACAGTTGTTTCATCTGTGATTGGGATAATCTAGTTTCAGAGCAAAAAGAAGGCTCTACTCTGAGGCCAATGGATTAGGGGACCATGGACTCAACTCCAAATAGTCTACATAGGAACCTCCCCATTACTGCTAGGGGCCACACATACTTTCTGGTAGTCCCTGACTAAATGGGTTGAGGCCTTCCCAACCAACAATAAGACTGCAAAGGTTACTGCATGAGTATTAGTGGAACAATCGTTTCCAAGGTAGGGACTACTATTGGACATAGATTATGATAAGGGATTGTCTTTTATAGGGGCTATCATGCAACACATAAAGTATTTGCTAGGGGTCAAACAAAAATTTCACATTGTCTTTCACCCACAGTCATCAGGTCAGGTAAAAAGAGTTAACAGAAACATTAAAACTACGATGAGGAAATTTGTGGCTGAAAATGGTAAAAACAGGGAACATTACTTTTGATGGCCCAGAGGGCCACTCTGCAAGAAGTACTTCACTGACACCCCTTGAAATTAACCAAGGTGGGTGTGTCAGTGACAGGATGGCAAGTAGATCAAAAAGTCATGTTATGGTCTTATGGTACACAAGACCACACTCTGAGACACAAATGGGATGGACTGCATCATATCATTGACAAATGCAGCCCATCTGTGAGTATGCTGAGAATCACAAAAAAATAAAATAAAAATAAACCAGTGGATAAATGGTTCCATATCAGCCAGCTGAAATTATTTAAGGGAACCTAAATGGTCTCCCCTCTAACTTCCATCTCTGCTGCGCGTGGGGATTCCTTTATCTTTTAATGCCTTGTCATTTCAGAATGATGACAATTGCTGTCACCACATTTTGCCTGATTGAGTGTGTAGTAAACAGGCAGAGAGCATGGATGGAACAGATGTCACCAGTACAGGGCAAGGAACGTTATAATATCCTCCTTACTGTCAAAGTTTGGAGAGATGGACCTTCTGTAAACTTCCATAACCTGTGGCAAACTTCATAGAAAAACAATCAAGCTTATTGAACTAACTGCTTTATAGCAGTAACTAATTCATGTGGTTTAACTGTTTAAACAAAAGCATGCTGTACAAGAAATTGCAATTGTCATCCAGAAACTGAAATGTTGATGCAAGTCTAGGAACTTATTTCTGCAGTACCTGAAGTGCACATGGGAGGCCATCAGGAGGCAGATAAAACACATTTTGAAAATGCAGAGTTGGGGTGGGCTCTCAGATCTACAGGGATTCCTGTATTTTATAAAGATTTCAAGCAGTCTACAGGGAACTTCTTCCCATAGACTTGCATTGGTTATACAGGGAAACAGAATAATTTGGCTTTCACAGGAAAAATGCCAATTCATTCTGGGACCACTGTGACAGGTGTTGTTATGTAAATCAGTTGAAACTATTTACTAACCTCCAGTGAAGGAGGGGCCTAAAGCTCTCCTCTTTGTCTGTTTTGTCTTTCAGAAATCAAGCATTATGTGGCTTGTAGTCACAGGACTCCAGGTGACCCCGCAGAAACAAAAGGTGACAGTCTATGAGGAAGAACTGGCCATGTTGCCTGTCACCTATAATTCTACAGTCTTCTCACGTGTGCTGTGGTAACAAAGACTTCCTAATAATTATGAAGAATAATGTTGTTCACAGACTGCCCTACTGGACTTTGCAGAGACTAAGAGACATTTCGTGCATTCCTTTAAAAGGAATGCAATCCAAGGGAAAGAGGCACACTTTTGGACAGCATTGTTTCTACTTACACAGTACCTTTGTATACATATTTTTCCAGACAATGCCGCCTTAGTAGTAGTAGTAGTAGTAGCACTACTGTAGTAGTAGTAAAATGTTTTATTCATTTTCAAGAAATGAATAGGATACTCGGCTGAGACAAGCTCATTTTTCAGTGAGGTCCTTAGTGCATAATGCCAAATTACATAAACAAGTTTGATAAACATTAATAACTTACAATCAACAATACGATAACACAAGACAGAAATAAAATAATTAACAGATCTTACTAAACAAACATCCTAAATTATTTACAGAATAAAAATGAATTACCACTGTTGCAACACTACAAATAGTGCAGTTCTAAGCAAGAGACATCCCTTGTATAATGCAATTCAGAGCAATGGCTTATTTTTTGTTGTTCCTGTGATATGTACCATTTGTTATGGCTCCAAAATAAAAATTAGAGTGTAAAGGTCTAAGAGTGAGAGGCATAGTATTCCATATCTGGGAACCCACATAAAAAATGTTTTTTCAATTTCCAATTTACGCTTAGGTAATGTAATTCCAACCCTCTTGCATGATCTAAGATCATTTTTATGCTTCTAGCTTGAATTTATCTAACAAATACTCAGGTACCTAGCTTTATAACATTTAAACATATAAGCTAGTATGTGAAGAATCTTCTGTCATTGAGATTATGCCAATTTAGAATTTTATAGAATGCACAAATGCATTCTTCTGGGTACATCTACCGCAAACCTAACTAATCTGTTATAAATTGTCTCCAGTTTTGAGAGTTCTATTGCCGACGCCCCTGCAAACAAGATTTGGCTAAGATGGCAGCCACGCTGGGCTGATCATCAGTGCAGCTAGATTTTACAATTTGATTTTACTTCCCCCCTTCTTCCCTTTTATTTAGTGTATTGTTTCTGTCTGTTTTAGTGGTTAACTAAATATGTAGTTACAGTAGTTAGGTACAAAGTGAGTCAGTTAGTTAGGCTCCTGCATTTTTGAGACTGGTGTGGAGGCTAGTTACGGAAGAGTGCTGAGACACTGTTCTTCATTGACAGAGACTCAGCAGTGGTACCTAGTTCACATCAAACCCATATAAACACAATGCCAATATTTGTATTGCTACTAAATCACATTTATTCTTGTAGCACCTTTTTCTCTTTCTCCTAAAATGTCAAATTGCCTTGTTATCTGTGCTCTGCCCTCTGCTCTCTGATCACTGTCCTGGAAGTTGGAGTGTGAGCCTTGGAGGACCTGGATGAGATGCTGCAGATGATTCAGCAGTGAGCAGTAATTGAGCCTGAGCTGTGGAGACACTAGGAGGACTGAGCTCAGGACTGTGATATGTCCCAGTGTCGGTACCGACTCTGTGCCTTTCCATGAGTCAGCTGCTTTGAGGGTGACAACTCAGTGTGGATTGGGGTTGTGTCCATCAGTGGGGCCTGTCTGTGGGATTTAACTGCAGTAACCTTTTGGAGGATGTCTTGAGGAGGAACACTGGTTCTGGTCCAGTGGTGGTTATCCTGACTGGCTGTTCTCAAGGTCTTCCAGGGGGGAGGCTGCTGGAGAGTTGACACTGCCTTGGTACAGGCCTGGAGGGAGCCAGGTTTGGGGGTGCTGCCACTTGGAGTTGTGGTCTGGTCTTAGTTTGGCCAGCTGAGTGAGTGGTTCCTGCCTGTAGCCATGGGCAATGAGCACGGTGTCCACCATGGTGGTGGTGGCTGCCAGGAGCTAAGTTGCTCAGGGTAGTGGGTGGGTTCCAGCTACAGAACCTAGTCCTGTTGGGCTATTGGAAAGGAGAAGAATTTATCTTGTTGCCCCAAGAACTGGAAAGAAAGGATTCTGCTTGCAGAGATATATGAGCGCTGCCAGGCATTGTGGATAGCTAGAATGGGGATGAAATGGCAGAGGACCTGGCCTGGAGGGGCAGTGGAGTAGGGTGGGCAGATTGGAGTGGTGGGGACAAGAAGATGCCAAGAGGATTGTAGGGCCAGGGAGTAGCCATATGTTTTAAGTCAGATCTGGGCCTTGTAGAAATCCCAATGGGAGTGATCTGATCCCTTGAATGCATAGTGGGAGCAGATGTAGGTTGCAAGATACTTCCCATCTACCGTCCACCCAGGGGTGAGAAGGAATTCCTGTAGGAAGTCACAGACTTCATCACCTGTTGGAGTTCCCCAGATGGGTAATTCTGGGGCACTTCAATACTTGGGTCGATGATGAACTTTCTCAGTTTGGGCAGGACTTCCTCCAACTGATGAATTCATTGCACCTTACACAGGTAGTTACCTCTGCTACCCATCGTCATCGTCATTCATTGGATCAGGTCTTCCTTCTGGGGATGGAGATCACTGATCTGATGGTGGAACAGGTCAGTTGGTCAGACCATCATACTATAAGTTTGAGATTCAAGGCACCCCCCAATAGACCTGCCCCTATGGAGATGGTCCAGTACTGCCCTTTAAGGATTTGATTCCTGATGGTCTTATGGTGGTATTGGACCTATCAGGAGTGGCAAGTGTATGCAGAGAGCCGGAGGAGCTGGTACTAGACTATAACAAGGCATTGTCAGGTGCCCTTGACTCTTGAGCTCCTGTCCGTGTTCACCATCTCACTTGTCATCCAATGTCCCCATGGTTTGCTGGGACCTTGAAGAAGATGGCGAGAGGGTCGAAGGTTGGAGTGACATTGGCAGAAATCTGGCCTAACAACTGATAAACTTAGATTGATAGCCCATTATAAAGACTATCAATCAGCAATCTTCTGTAAGAAGGCAGAATTCCTGTCTAAGGAGATTGCTGTGGCGAGGAATTGACCTGCTCAACTCTTCCAGACTGTCAATAGGTTGTGCAATCCAACCTGTCTTCAACCACAGGGAGTGTTTTCACAAGCCAAGTGGGATGAGTTTGCTTGGTTCTTCGTCAATAAGATTGCCGTCATCAGGTGGGAAATCCATTCAGCATCCTCAAATGGGCATTGTGGAGATGAACATGAGGTCGCAGGCACCTGGTCTGTCTGGTCTGATTTCGACTGGTTGACAATTGAGGACATTATATGGGTCATGCAAGGTATGTGCCCAACCTACTGTAGTTTGGATCTGGGCCTGACATACCTTTTTGTGGGATACATCGAAGTCATTGGCCCAGTTCTTGCTGAGATAGTCTGGAGCTCATTGGAGACCGGTGTTTCTGGACTTCCAAAAAGAGGTGGTCGTGGTGCCCCTCCTGAAGAAATCTTCCCTCGACCTGGACTGCTTAGTGAACTACAGACCAGTCTCTAACCTGCCCTTTGTGCTCAAGGTTATTGAGAAGGTGGTTGCAGAGCAGCTGGATGACCATTTAACATCCCACAATGTCTATGATCCTCTCCAGACTGGGTTTAGGAAGAGGCATAGTACCAAAACTGTCCTTGTTCAGGTAATGAATGATACCCTGATAGCGAGGGATTGGGGGAGCCATTCCATGTTGGTTCTTCTTGATCTCTCTGCAGCATTCAACACTGTAGACCATGGGGTGCTACTGGAACACTTGTGGACTCTCTGTGGACTGTCTGATACAGTCCTCAAATGGTTTCTATCTTTCCTCACTGGCAGGGTTCAGAGAGCGATACTGGGAATTTATTCTTCATCCCTTCTCTCCCTGTCATGTGGGGTTCTGCAGAGCTCTGTGCTGTCCCCCATGTTATTTGCAGTGTACATGCTGCTGTAGGGAGACATTATAAGGCAGTATGGGCTGAGTTTCCACTGCTATGCAGATGACATTCAGCTCTACATGTCCTTTGTACCTGAGCAGAGTGGAATGGTCTCGATATTTAACAGCTGCCTCTCCGAGATCCAGGGCTGGATTAGTGCCATCTGGCTGAAGTTGAACTCGGACAAGACCAAGGTGTTGGTGAAGCCAGGTCACCATACTTTGGGGATGTCAGCAGGTCAACCTTCTGGGCTCTGGCTCAGGGGTGACCAGCTGATTACCTCTGATCAGGCGCAAAATCTGGGCGTTGTGTTCGATAGCAGCCTGAAGCTAAAATCTCAGGTGTCTGCTGTCATTAAGACCTCTTTTTTCCATCTGAGGAACATCACCCAGATCAAATGCCTGGTCCCACCTGGTGAACTTCCAATGTTGGTCCATGTCTTTGAAACAACATGCCTTGATTACTGCAATGCCCTATACCTAGGGCTTCCTGGGATTGATATCCACCGACTGCAGCTATTGCAGAATCCAGGTTGTTGACTGGCTTATCAAGATCATGCCACATCACTTCTGAGCTCTGTGGCTTGCACTGGCTGTCTGTGCATTGATAGAGCACCTTCAAGGTTGGGTTGCTGACCTATAAAGCCCTACACAGACAGGGTCTGTGCAACATGCAAGATCTTCCCTATCCCTACTGCCCCTCCACTCTCTCCGTTCCTCCAATGAGGGATTGCTAGAGATTTCCAGGGTTTGATTGAAGATCTCTGGGACCCACTCTTTTACATTGTGGCCCCTACCCTGTGAAATTCTCTACCTCGTTGGATCAGAGAGTGTGTGACCGTCGAGAGTTTCAAAACTGCCTTAAAAAATGTATTTGTTTCGCCTAACTTTTCCGGGCCTGACTGATAATTAATTTGTTGTTATTTTTATTCATGACTATTTTAATTGTCGTAGACTAATTGTTTTTATTACTGTCTACATGATTTTATTCCTTACTGTACAGCACTGTGATCTTGTTGGAACACTGCTTATAAATAAAGTTGAAGTTGAAACAATAAGCCTCCTTAATCTAACAACGGTAAAATAAGTGAATTTAGAACATGACTTCTATCTTCCATGGGTATACAGTGCCTCACTCAATATAGTGCTCCCAGTGGCTTCCCCCTCTTTAGTCAAACAATTAATATGTATATCCCACTTAATTCTATCATCAATCCAAAGACCAAGATATCTGTAACAGTGGACCTGGTCTAGTACTATATGTTCACGTGTTTCAAAGTGTAAGGAATTGTTAAATGATATTGTAACTTTATCTCTTGTAAACAACACTACCTGAGACTTTTTTGCATTAATAGCAAGCTTTAAATAAACAAAATAATTTTGTAATTCAACAAAAGCTTCCTGAAGCATATGTTCAATCTGCATTAATGAGGAGCCTCCTACATATATTACAGTGTCTTCAGTGTATAAGTTATAATTACTAGAAGTATTATCCAAAGTAAGATTATTCAAATAAATGTTAAATAAGATCAGACCTAAAATTGATCCCTAGGGAACTCCAGAGAATATGGTAGTCAACTCCAAATTAAATTAATTTAGTATTACTAATTGCTGCCTTCCTGTCAAATATGATCTAAACCTGTCCACTACCCTTTGACATTCTACTTAATTGTAGTCTGGACAGGAGAATGTCATGGTCGGGGTATCAAACGCCTTTGACAAATCCACAAATATAGCTCCCACTGACATCCCCCTGCCCAGCATTTCATGGACGTCCCCTATGACTTTCAATAAGTATCAGATTGATGTTTACTTACAATTTTTCCTTTTTCTAAGTAGTCTTTAAATTGATCCCCTACCAGTTTTTCAAAAACCTTTGATATCATAGGTAAAAGAGAAACCGGTGGTAATTCTCTAGTATATCTCTTTGACCTAATTTAAAAATAGGTACCACCTTTGCAATTTTTCATGCCTTAGGACATTCTGCTAAGGAGAGTGATAAATTAAACACTTTAGCCAGTGAAAAAGATATCAGTGGGGTGGCATATTTTAGTAAAATACCCAGAAAATCAATTAAACCCCCGCATTTTCTGGTAACAGTTTTCAAAAGTTTATCTTGAACTTTATTAGCAGTGATCCTTTTGAAAGCAAAACTGTTACTCTGAGGCTGTTCTACAAATACTTTAGGTGTTGTGTGACCAGAAGATTGGTCCAGCGCTTTCTTACCCATGGTTACAAAGTACTCATTGAAATTACCTGCAACAAATTTACTGATGGGGGTCTCCTGACCATCAATAACAAAGGAGTCAGGCAAGGCCACATTCTGAGTTCCCTGCAGTTTTTTTTAACAATTTCCAGAACTGCCAAGAATCTGATTTTAAATTAGTAGTCAGTTCACACTAAGGTTCATACTCAGGTGTAAGGAGCTGAATAGGTAGTGGGCCAATATTTGCTCCTGTCACATTACCCATAATATTTCAAACAATTGTCCTCTAGAATATAGGTGTCACGTCTATTAAACTGATATTTGTTCTTTCTAGTTATGAAGTTATGACCTTTAATGGTAATTGGTTCCAAGGATTCACCACTCTCTGTGTGTAGAAAGTCTTCCTTTTATTTGTGTTAAACTTCTTTGGTCTTAATTGCAATGGATGCCCTCTGGTGTTCATTCTATTACTTTTGAAATGTAAATCCAACTCATTTAATAGGTAATTATCTTACATTATGTCATGGCATAGGAGAAGGTGTCCCCGAATTCATCTGGTTTCCAAGGTCATAAGGTTTAGTTTTTGAAGAAGCCTATTATATGGGATGTTTTTTTTAATTGTGTATTTATTTAGTGGTTTGTCTCTGTATTTTTTCTATTCTATTGATACCACCCATAGCTATGAAACCCCATACTGGGCTACCATAGACCAGTAATGGTTTAATGCAGTGATACTCACTCTGCAGCTCGTGTGCAGCATGCGGCTCTTTCGGCAGTCATCTAGTGATTTGTTCACTCTGTGTGGTCTTCGGCTGTCGGGTGTATCAGGCTCTGGTTATGAGTTGCAGCAGATGTGGATGGGGAGCTTGCGTAGTTTGGAGGTACTGGCTTTTGTTGTCTCTGTCTGCCTGCAGGGTGAAACTGGTATAGCAGCAGCAGTGCACCGGAGGTCTGCTCAGCTGACAGGTAGTGCATTGCGAGAGCTGCAATCATGACCTCACAGGAGTGCTGCAGAGATCGAGGAGTTCACAATGGCTTAGTACTGGCAGGCAGTTGTACGGTGGGAGAGGGCAGAGAAAAAGGGGGGAGTGCATGTGCAGCTGTGGTCAGTGGAATAGTTGAGGTGCAGAGAAGGTCACCTGGGCTAGTCAGTTCATAGGATCTGGGGAGGGACATTGTTGGGGAACCAGAAAGGGGAAGGAGAGGAATTGTTTGACCAGGAAAGGAGTACAAGGAGGTTAAGTGACTTGCTCAGGGTCACACAGTATGCAAGTGGGGGCTGTGGGATTCAAATCCAGACTACTGAGGACAGCTTCCCTCAGGCAAGACATGTGGCATGTGTGTTGTGGCTCCTTGACAGACGCTGACTACCCATGTGGATTCAGGGCTGGCCAGGACTGAATGTCACTGGTCTAATGTATGATCTACGTAAAGGTATTGTAACTTGTTCACTTCTGCTCCAAAAATTATGTTTTATGGTCCCAAGGACCCTTTTAAATTTCATTATCAGGTTATTGCAGTGTGCATCATATTTCTGATTTTCATTAATAATTATCCCCAAATGATTCTCTAAGGGCAGTCCATTTAGGGAATAAGGTGCTTTTTTGTTATGTCTCCCCAAGTGTATAAAGCAACATTTGTCTATATTAAAACTCACCACTCTTTGGTTTGCCCAGTCCTAGATGTTGTCTAAGTCTCTTTGGATTGTGGCTATGCTTCCACTATTACTAGCAATATCTGCAAGTTTTGTATCATCTGCATATTTACTGAGACAATGTGATACATGTTGTCTCATGTCAGATATAAATATCTGAAACTGTAACAGACCAAGGACTGATCCCTGCAGTACCCCACTCATCACAGACACAGCAGACAAGTAGTAGCCATTTATACACACCCTCTGCATTCTACCCCACAACCAGCTAGCTATCCAGCTCACTATTCTATGATCCAATCTCTTATCTATTAAGCTTTGAATAATGTCTCTATGTGGGACCTTATCAAATGCCTTGGCGAAATCCAAGTATATGCAGTCAACCAGTACTCCCCCATCCAGGACCACAGATATTTTTTCATAGAAGCACAACAAATTCATTACACATGATCTGCCAATCACAAACCCATGCTGTTCTCTATCTCTTTGGTTTTCTCTATCTATTTGAACATTTATTATATATTTAATAATTGATTCCATCAACTCCCCAGGGATGGATGTCAGACTAATAGGCCTTTTTTATAAAAACTAATTTTACTTTTTCTTGGTGGTTGACCCAGTGCAAAACTTGGACTCAGGTATTCATACATTGGCAATTAAAGACATATACAAGGGCAACCCAAGTACTGTGTTATACAATACTGTATTGGTGTAAACCATCATTTTAAAAGTTTTGCAATGAACTGTGACATTTTCCAAAGACAGATCACCACCTGTTCTACAAATGCCTGAAGAGACTGAACTGTGCCCTGAAGGTGGGATGGGACCCATTCAGTGGTTTGACTACTACATCTACCCTGGGGACTCTATTGAATATAGTATGCATGTAATTTTACATTGTAATATGATGTAATTTGGGCAGTGTGTGGGAACACATGTATCACTGTTCATTACTTGTAGAGGTGATTGCCACTTATCAGGGTGCTTCCACTGATGCTATTTTTGATACAGTGTTTTTCTTTGGACATATTAGCTTTATATCATGCCACAGCCCCAAATCCCATAGCTGCACAAGAAAGGAGACCCCAAGAGGGAGTATTCCATACCTGACAGGTTTGAAACCTGGAAGATCTTACTAGCACCATCTCAAGCCTATTTGCATCTGGCTTGTCCATATGGAATAGAGCTGACATACTGTATAGACCATCAAGAGGCATATACATTATTTTAAGCATCAAAAAGCTGATGGGATTCATGGCCTAGCACAAAAAGAAAGAAGGTATGAAATATGTATGATACTGCATTTTTTTTACAAATACAAACTAGGATCAATGCATTACTTGCAAAGAATATTTAGAGGTTTGAGACAAACACATAGGTAGAGAAATAAAATGAACAGCCTATTGGAACTATGTTCTTACAATGATTTATAATTTGTTCACGAGATGTGGAAACAAGAGCACTTGCCTGACCTAATCTCAGATAACTACTTGACCAAATAGTATTGCCTGGCCTGTGTAACCAGGTTGCAAGACATCCAGACAGGATGCTTGAGGCACATCAGAAAAGTCTTCTTTGTGACAGCTAGACACATGGGGCTGTTACCTTGTACCCCAACCAGGACAAATGCTACACCACTGGTTCCTGTTCTAGACATGACACCCTGCCCCAATGAGACTGTTTTTGACAAGCTGGCCACAGTCCATTTTGTAGGTCACTTGGAAGGTGAAATTTATAAGAAGAGGGTGGACACACATTCCCAAGTACTCCCCTAGTAGTGTATAACCGCTTCAACCCCATTATAGATACTCGTGCAGGTGCAATTCATTTAATATAGCTGTCCCCATCTGCAGATATGCCATAGAGGGATATGCCTCATGGGCTCAACCACACACCAAGTCATCCAGCAGAGTGTAAATAAACAATACTGTTACCTACCCTGTGAAACTCTTGAAACGGTGCCTTCCTATGGTTAAATGGTGAAAGTCAGCTACAACATGGCTAGTCAGTATTGCGTAGTTATAAACCATAAATTCTTTGCTTATGGAACATTGGCATGCCCAGTGACTACTCCAAACTTCTGCTTCATGCTCACTGCCAGCACTGTCATTGGTAAAATGATTATCCAACCAATATAATTTCATGAGGATGGAAGTATTCTCAGTGAACCTGGTCATAAAAATGATGTCATAAATTACTTTCCAACATTTAATGAGCATATTTCTCCACGTTCTCTGGACTTGAAACTTTTACTTAGTCATGAGGATGAACATATGATTAGAATTAGTAACAGAATGCACCTAGCTCAGCAGTCTATAGATGCATTGTTACATGATGGTGATTATGATGTTTAACACTTGGTTAGAGCTCACTTTCAAATCATTTGCAGTGTTGCAAGCTGTGTTACTTTGTATTATTATTATAGTATTCTGTAATCTTCGGTAAATTCTAGCTCAGCATCACCACCAGTTCTGCTTTTTACACAATATGCAGCAAATCAAAGTGCCAGTGTAAACCAGCTATGCCAGTATATGTTCATACTCTATTAGATATATGAAATTGTAATATGTTGCTTATGGCTTAATTAGCAGAATCATCTTGGGCCATTATTTAGCTTTACTAGAATTGTCATGTTTGGATAATGATGCAAGTGCTTTGCCTGCCTCAATGTGGGGACTGTTGGGACCCTACATTTCAATATAAGACTAAGCAGAAATGTCTGTTCAGCTTTCTATACTCCTACTGGAGCACATCAGATCAAAACACTCTACCTGTTTGGTCTTATCTGTCCTTGACTATTGGGACCTGACAGTCCTTATGACCATAGCATTGAGCACTGGCAGGAGGTGCTAAAGGGTTAATGAGTTAACAGACTATTCTCTATTAACCTTGCTTGTTTTACATGTTGATGCAGTTGTGAGCTTCCCCTTCCCTCTCTTCCTGCTAGAGAGCTAACCTGGACTAGGCACAGTGTGGTACATACTGATAAGATTCATTACTGTCAGTGAGAATATCCATATAGTGGCTTCGCACAATTTAACTGAACTTGACTGCATGCAGCCATACCTCTGAGATAGCAAAAGTTGTCTAAATGTGTAGTTCACATGGTAATAAGGGTGCAATGGATTGCCTTGTACATATGCTGAGTTGCAAGAAAACGGTTTTCTGGAGAGTGTATTTAAGGGATTTGTTACCTGCGTACAATGACATGTGACAACCTATGAAATGAGATGCTGAATCATATCTGCCTTGTGTGTCCTCCCAGAAGACAGGTCATTAGCTACTACTATGCTTCTGTATATGTTAGATTGCCGTAACAATATCTATGCCTAGATATCATTAATAAATCTTGTTTTTGGAGATTGAAGTTACTGTCTACTGATTTCTTTGTTATTTGGTTAAAAATATGAACAGGCAACAACAGCTGCCCACTGACCCTCCCATATAAGATGGCAATTAATGAGCTGGTATGACACATTGTCAGGTAGTTCAGTTTTATGATATCTGTGTAGGCAGACCACCAACGACTTTTGGGGGAACACTGTAGCACCAATGCACCTTGCAAAAAATAAAGGTAGACCACCCTATACTGAAAGAAAAATAAACTCACTGAAAAAGCATTTCTGATCCTTAGACTGAATGAACCTGTATATAAGGTGTATATCACCTAACCCCCAGGACAAGTTCCCCAACTTTTGTTTTTCTCTGCTGGCACAAAATGGGTTAACCTATTACTTCCAATAACTTCGTATGAAGTCTGAACTATCCATTGCTTAACCTGATATAAAATGGTCACCAAGAGATAATGAGTTAATAAATTATAAAGTACAGCTCTTGACCACTACATAGTTGATGAATACTTGTAACAAATTGAATGTGTTTCACAAGGGCATAATACAGATTGGGGGGATCATGATGAGTTGAACAAGGCTACATTACAGAAAAGTTTCAACCAACCCCCAGCCACCATTACTGCAACCAGTGGACCCAGGGCCGGCCTCAACCATTCTAGGCCCCTGTGCAGCCCCCTGCCGGGCCCCACCACTCCATTCCCTGTGCCACCCCCCATATCCAACATTTACACCTAACTAACCCTCTTGTCCTGTGTTAATAAAGCAGTACCAAGCCTGGTAGTTTAACCATCATCTTTTAATTAGTGCCATTGACTGCATGGAATTATTTTACTTCACCACTGGAAATGAATCTGACTGAGCCTGGAGCAATAACTTAAACAAGTACTGTACTACTACCCTACTCATTTCTGTAAGGACAGGGACATCATCACTGGACACTCACACTTCTGATACTCTGATTTGCAAACAAGTTAAACAACTTAACTTTTCTGGAGTGGTGAGTGAGAAAGAATAGAAAGGATTATCATGGGACACCAGTAAGGTTGCCACCTGTCAGTTTTTTTTTACCTGGTGATTAGATTTTCAGGGTCTCTATCAGGAAATCCAGTGCTGCTCTGTGCTGGTGAGGTTTTTGAGCAATTTTGAGTGCTCATATACTTTTGAAACAGATGTTGTCATATCATTCATTGTCCAGGTTTCAAACAAGTTCTCTTATCAATATAGCCCTTTGCTTGTGAAAGCAGTCAACCTGGGAGGTGTAAAGTATGGCCATTAACACCATTAGCACTTACTTAACCTAATCTTTTCCACTGCAGCAAAGCTGCCCCCACCTTTTGTAGCAGTAACAGAGACAGTTGTCTTCCACTTTCATTTGCTGGTAAACATTTTCATTTCTAACAAAATTTAGGCATAAAGTATGGGTCCTCAAGGTGTAGGGGCACAGTTTGCACCTAGCTAAGGCCAGCCCTGAGTGGACCAATGTGGTGCCTCACTGCAGTAGACTGGATGAGCATCAACAGAGTGCCCTTCTGTTCCTAGCCAGTGCAGGCAGAATTCTGCTACTGACTGTGATGACACAAGGGCAGTAACAGGTACCCACTGCCCTCCCACATAGGACAGGTATCTGGTTAG
Source organism: Neoceratodus forsteri (assembly GCA_016271365.2). Taxonomy (NCBI): domain Eukaryota; kingdom Metazoa; phylum Chordata; order Ceratodontiformes; family Ceratodontidae; genus Neoceratodus; species Neoceratodus forsteri. The sequence continues at coordinate 453,784,878 of CM057453.1, read as the reverse complement.
GCAGGTCACTCTGATGGGTGCTCAGGGTGTGTCTGCTGTGCTGTTTTTGTGTCAGATATCATGGCCTTTAAAATAAGGCAAGGTAACTTAAATATTAGCTCTTCCTAAAAAAGTCACTTTAATGTAGTATGTATGCAGATTGGTGAGCTGTGTCGAAGGGTGCTGTACTACATCAGGCTGTTTTTGCTGTGCAGTGTTATACAGTCTAGAGGTATGTGAGGTGTTGCAAAGTGTGCTATGGTGGCTCTGTGCTCAGGTCTGGTCGAGTATAGTGGTAGGCACACAAATCAGGCACACATGTCAGGAGACACAGAAACAAATCCAAGCAAAACTAAAAGTTTAAAGTAAATTCTCCTTCATATACACCTGTATGTGTACCCTGACAGAATGCTCTTTGGCTGCGAGCAGCCAACACCACTATCTGACTGTCTGTGGATGCTGTCTACTGTGGGTGCAAAACTGCCTAATGTAATTATCACAGAAGACCAAATCCCAGTAAAGAATCCCATTAAAAAGGCAATAGTTACAAAGACATTTGTATTAGCAGCAAAACCAGAGATGCCTGACATTCAGCCAATGAAAGAAGGGGAGAACTGCAGTCAGTCAGAGACATATCTGAGCAACCAATCAGAAGCACTATGCATTCTCCACATCTAAACTCAGGACTTGAATGCATTCCCAAACTAAAAACTCACTGTGAGAATAGACGACTGGCTGAGGGTCAGGCAGATGTCATTATCTTGCTCTACAGAGATAGCGCAAGACGAATGCAAGTAGATCTGCAAGTGAAGATGGTGCTCCCTAGTCCTGGGTGTGGACTCCTAAAGGTTCTTGAGACAAAGGCAAAACTGGGATCTCCGAGTAGTGGCCCACAAAGGTCATTTGATGATTTTTTTTTTTTATTTTAAAAGTTTTCTGGGGGACATCTAGCTTGCAGTTTGGGTTTAGTTTTCCTTCAAAGGTTATATGGATATAAATGCTTTAGCGCAGGCTTTTTTAAAGTCTGAGGATATCCTTCTAGTCACTATTTAACCGAGGAACAGTATGGCCATTCAGTATAATCTTTCAAAAAGGAACACTGAGATCACACTGCAATGCAGATATCACAAAAATTCAGAATGACCTAAATATACCTCTGGAATAAGTCTAAGGCTGTATTAAATGCTTGGTTTTTATGTATTTCTCCAAACTCCAAACCATATACATACTCTTCAACATCATTCACAGTACGGGGCAGCACAGGTACATAAATCCTTTTACACGTCAGGTTGACAAGGCTTTTCCAGAACAGATATCACTTTTGAGACAGGCTTTACAGTTGATACAGTATATCGTAGGCACATAATGACAAAATACAGTCACGTGTTTTGTCTATTTGGGTCTCCTCAGTGCACTGCAGTCATTTTCCTAACCAGGCACCTTGTCTGAAAAACAAGGCCATGTATATTTAAGACACTTGAAGGGAGCATACCAGAGAGGCAGTTTACAGGAAAAGTAGTATATTGGTGCTAGGAGAGAACAAATACCTGTATCCAAATTGTTTGTTTTTTGTGCATCTTGCCAAACACATACTCTCAAACCTGATTCCCAGTGTAAGGCATCATGGGTATATGAATACTTGTGCCAGGCATAATGACAATGCTTCTCACAAACAGGCTTGAATGGCTTGTACAGCTGGTCCTGTGTAGTCCGAGACTGACAAAGTGCAAACAAGTGTTTTGTCCTCTTGGGACTCCTCGGAGTACTGCAGTCATTATATCAACTGGCAAGAGGCCAACCCCACAGCAATGTACATTCAGAATACTTAGAGTGAGCATACTGGTAAGGCAATTTGCAGAGCAAGCAGTATATGGGATCCATGAAAGGATGCTACATGAAAAGAAATGTCCAAATTGTTCATTTTTTGGCATCTCATTAATGTTATGCCAGTGAGCCTTAGCTAAATTCATATTTTATTACTTCAGATGCAGACCATCCCATTAGGGCATAATTTAATTTCAAACCTCAAATTCTGAATGGTATCAACAATGCGCTATGCTTGGCACACAAGATGCCCTTAGAGTCAGAGTGCTATGTTAAGATATGAGCTGCAAATAAAACAAAAGGGTTATAAAAAATGTGTGCTAAAAATAGTAAATTACATTAATCAATGCATTTACCATTGGGTTCTCTTCAGGAATAATCTATAAAGAAATATCCAATCATGTCTATTGAAATACGTTTTTGGAGTAAAACTGAAAAAAAATGTAACATGTGGCATATTCTAAAGTCATGATGTGTTGAATTCAAAACCACCTCTTCAGCCTGATGGTGAAATCAGAGTACAAGTACCATGAACACTGGGCCATACTGTCTGGTTGTTGTTGTTGCTTTCCCAGATTACAGTGGGAAGTGCTCAGTTGCAGGAGACCACTACTGTGCAGCAACACTCTGCCAGTCTGTGTGGTATAGTCAGAAGGTATGTTCACACTACCTACCCCGGTTCTTGTTTGCATTGTGGTGCAGGCTGCTCAAGTCATGCTGCAGTGATGCTGCTCTCATTCACACATTAGCCTCCTACATTGGTGCAACTGCCCTGCAGGCATTTTGTACAAACTTCCATTGGGTGGGGGGCAGCTGACAGTATGCTGCTGTATGTGGATAACCTGCTCTGCTATAATTTTTAATACATATAATAGACCCACATACATTCAGCATCCGGAGTAGCAGTCAGGGCTACTTCCCTCTTAATAATGTACTATACATGCTACAAAATGGTGAAAATGTCTACTGGCATGTTGGAAGAGTAGAGAGACTTGCTGATAATATGTTGTGGGTGTCCACAACTCTACCTGTATACTGGAATGTATGTTGATCTATTATATTTACTAACAAAATTATAGCAGCAGGGGGACCAGACACACTGGGTGGGTCCAGCTGATTGGAGGTTTATTTATTTTTTTAAATCTTACATTTTTTCTAGAGCAGGCAGCTCCGGCCCTTTTATGAGGGCTGGTACTCTGGTCCCGGGTGCCTGGGCCATCGTGGAGCCTGCCAGCTCCATTTTTCAGATTCTTTCTCCCCAGGTCCCATGAGGGAGCAACGGGTGGAGTGGCTGGGCTCCACCTCCTTGGAGGCAGTCTTGTACCCTTGAAGTGGGGCCCTCCCCATTCTGGCAGCACATCTGCACTGGCACCCAGCTGCCAAAGGGTGTCAGTCAAACAGCATGCTGCACTGTCTCCCTTCCCAAGAAAAAAGAAATGTCTATGGATGCTCAATCCCTCCTCACTCCTGTGAGCCCTTGAGTGGCCCAAGTCGGTTCCTGAACCCGGGTCACTGGCATGGCACAAGGTGTGGTGTCCAGCAGCTCAACTCTCAGCACCACTGGGCTGGCCTGATTGGAGGTTTAGCATGGGGTGCTGCAAGGCTGCACAAGTGCAGGTGGAGCAGTGCGTTAACATGCTTGCAAAAAACACCTGCACTGGTACACAAATGCACCAAAACAGGGATCAGAGTTCAGTGCAGCGGAGTGATGTATAATGCTCTGCTTGTCATTTACATGACATGATGAGCACCCGTGTAACTCATCTGCACCACTCATAATGGTGAAAATCAGGTTGTGTGAACTGGGCTAAAGGCAACTTTGTCACCAACCTGCTACAGGACAGAGAATGGAAGTAAGGAAATACATTTGGCTCTAATGAGACAAGAATTACATTATGTTCTACAATCTAAAAATACATTTTATAATCTCCAGAAGTTGTTTTCAATGTTGATAGACTGGACCTACACTATGAGTTTTATTTTTGATAGTAAATACTGTAGTGAAATGATTATAGGAACATAATAAGAACATAGGATTTGACAGACTGTATCATACTGTACCTTAAGAAGTCCAGCTGGTCAATCCCCTGTCCTGAAGCAATCACATTCCAAAGCTAGTTTTGGTATTTGAGCTGTGCACAAAAAGTTATGATAATGTATTAGTCTCTGTTATGGGTCAGGCCTCTGAGGAGAGGAAACACCTTTGGGAATCCAAAGCCCAGCAGACCCAACTGTTCCTTCTATGCTTGTTACTTAATTTTAACCAATGTGACCCTAATGATTCCCATAATTTCATCCCATGTTCCTATGATCACATATCCCACTATATTGCTCTGCAGTAGGAACCTTTCTAGATTTTTTTCAAAAAGATGCTGGGATTCTTGTTTATCATATGTTATCCAGCAACATATTCCATATCATCCCACTCTGAGTAAAAGTGTTTTCTATTCTCCATATATGTCTTGACCTTTGTCTAAGATTATACAACTTGAAACCTATTGCCATTTACCAACAAAAATTGATATCCCTAATTAATTTTATCAATACCCTTTGGGATCTTGCCAGCTGTAATCATGTCCCACTATATTCTCCTCTTCCCCAGTGTAAACATGCCCAGATGGCTTTATTCTTCCTCAAAAATTCAGTTCCTCCAGCCCTTTATATGTTTACTTGCTCTGTTTACTCTACGCCCTTCCTGAACTGTGATGACCAGACCTGTACACAGTAATCCAAGTGAGGCTTCGCCAGGTCTATTTAGCGGGTAAAATGACTTCTTCAGAATATCCCACACCCTACACCCTTTATACAACCTAGCATGCGATTTTCCTTGAGTACTTCCAAGGTACACCACTTGGAAAGCTTTTGTTTCTTATCTGTGATAACCTCTAAACCCCTGCCATGGTCTGCCCTCTGCAAGGAATCCTTCTCCTTGTAGGTATTATTTATGCTCTTTAATTTTTGGCTCCTGGAGGCAGCCCTTTGCACTTATCCACACTAAAATACATTTGTCATCTTGCTGCTGATAATTAATCCTAGGAATGCTTTTGGAAAAGAGAGGGAGCACAGTGCTATTGTATTGTCGGCAAAATAGCTGGCATGGATCAGCAAATTATGCAGGCAGTTCAAGTATATAACTACCTCATTCTATACTGTACTTCAAATAAAGAATGATTTAAATACCTGTGAATGCTATGATGCTATGCCAGCAAATGCAACAGCTATTATGCATGCAACAGCATCCTACACAGAGCAAAGGCTGTTTCATTAACAATTTGGAATGTTGTTCAGGACATCATGCTCATTCCCTGCTTACACAGAAGTGTGTCATTAGGTCCTTTACTTCCTATAACCACCAGAAAAAGGCAGGTGGGACCTCAGTCTAATGTTTCCTCTGTAAGGCAGCCCCTCCTATGGTGAACCCCACCCCCCCACAGATATTACCATGCAGTGTCAACTATACATCTAAGTTTTGGGGTAAGACCAGAACTCAGGATCAGGGCCCGAGGCAAGAGAGCATCCCTGTTAACAACAGCTATACCATACCACAGGTGCCATTATTAGGGGCTCTCTGGAAAGGGTTTTATGTTTATAGGGGTGGTCCACAAAATGGCACATGTTCATAAGAAGATCCCTAATATTTCAAAATAAGTGACATATGCTGTGTTGACAAAGTATTGTCCCTATTACAATTGCAATAACCTTCAATTTATAAGGCACTGTTTACAACCAGCATCTTAGTCAATGAACACAGTAAAATATAGCTAGTGATTTAAAATACAAGTTTCACACCAGGTAATAAATAAATCTATTACATTAAATAAGCTAGGGAATCGTGGAAGATGCCCCTGCTCCCCCACCCACCCCACAAACAGTAATTTTCAGTGTCCATATACCCACTTCTTGGACATACAGTCACCTTTAATAGAAACTCAAGTAACTGCAGATCTGAAGAAAACCATCTGTCTCTGCATTCTCACATTTCATGAGGCACTGTAACATTTGTAAAGGTCACTTTTTAACATACAGGCTGCTCTGGCAACTCTGTCCTTCTGCAGCTAGAGCGTGCCAGACAGGAAAGAGAACAAGCAGGAACAGAATGCAGTGAAGGGTTTGCGGCATTCCTGTCATTTCTCATAAGTGGTTTTCATTTTCACCTAGTGTGCTATAACAGAAAAATACACAGGTGGAGGATACATCATATGACTTGTGTACATAGGAGTGGAGGTGTTTATGAAGAAGCATTGGACAAACAGTTGACCTTTTGCAGACCTTAAGAGAAGGCTGGGGCTATTTGGAATAGAACTTAATAACACAGGCCACAGCCAGCTGCATGGCGTCACAAGTAATCAGTCTCAGCCTACCTTTGTAATGAGAGTGGGGTCTGGCTTCTGTCTACAAGGCCATGCTTCTCTGTTGTTAAAAGGTGGACTGTTCCAGCTGGACTGACAACCCCCTCCTTCCCCACCCCCACCCCAGTAACCTAATCATATGCAACTCTTCATTTCTAATAACAGCTTGGTAAATGTGCATCTCACATGATCTAAGTTAGAAAGATAAATTGTTTAAATAATCTACTAGCTGGAACATCTTTTCCAAGAGACATCCCCTTTTTGTTCTTTATTCAGACCCCCTCCCTCAGTTAAATGTTTCAGCACAATACTTATCATAGCTTGCACCTAGACTTCTGTAAGTGATTTGGAAACCGTTATTTACATTTCAATATATGCTTATAAATATTTCCTGGATCTGCCTGGACTGTTTTCTTAAACTTCTAGAGTCAGTCAGAAAGGAACATAAACTAGAAAATACAAAATCAACCCTTTCCAGTTGTATAATAATCTGATTTTTTTTCCAGATCTAAAACAATATCATGAAGCTCCCCTGTTAGGACATATCAATTTGATTGTAACCGCCCCCTTCCCAAATCTGGGGCTTATCTTAAGTAAATCCCTGGGCTCCAGTAATGCCCACTGCCAGGCAGATGTCCTGCAGAGATGGTAAATCCATAATGGTTGGTGTCCTCCTATTGATCTGCGTCAGAGTGCCATGATGTGTTTCCGTGCCCATCTCTTTAAGTGCCACAGTCAGTGTAAATTCTGTAGATAACCTGGGCTGGGTCCAAGTGTTTCAAAGCTCATGACCAGCCAGGCATCACCCCAATTTGCCATCTCTGCTGTTGCTAATAGAGCAAAAGGAGCACTACATAATACTGCAGTTATTTACTTCTAATTCATAGTTGTCTTTAAGATATAGATTGTTGTTAACCTGCCTTTATTGCAGCATGCATTTTCCAATGAAGCCACCATGTCTTGGACCAAGACTTTCTGTCTGGAACAATTAGGACACATGGGGACCTTGAGGGGTCCTTAGCTCAGGTACCTTCTGGGAAAAAGCTGTAGTTTTTTTAGTTTTTCAGGTTGGCACCTAAACAGACAAATGGGAGCACCAGAACTGTGATTGACAGCTTCCCTAGCCAAACGGAATCCAGAGAAACCAGACTAGTCCAAGAACTGATAGAAAAAAAGAGTCCAGTTGCTGGTAGAGTGCAGAGAGAAAGCAGCTCGAGCCATCGAGAAGCAGCTCCAGGAAAAGAGCTGAAGAGAACTGGCAGGGGAAAGGCCTGACTTGCCTCCCTGTTACTATTTTCAGCATCAGACTGCCTAATAACAGGAAAGATGGACAAGTCTGAGGAATATTTTAAAACAGTGAGAAGTGCAGCTCGAGATTTTGAACTGAGAGGAGTTTTTGTGTGGCAGTTCATCCCAAGACTCTGTGGGAAAAGAGCATTTATGCCCTATCAGGATCTGGCCTAGGAGAGGCCCAGTTTTCTCTGGTGTGCATCGGACAATCCCAAAAGGGAATCTGTCACAAGGAACAGCCTTACTACAGATCATGAGGTTTTCTTGGCAAAGTGGCTGAAATTGCGAATTGGGCAGGAAGCAAAAGAGAATTCAAAGAAACTGATGTTTCTAGAACTAAATGTGCTGAACACTTGTTGTGGGTTCAGGCCTACTGTCCAGGGACTCCTGAGTGCCAGAACAAAACCTGCCTTTATCAGCGACAAATCTGCCTGCCAGCTGACGGGGTCACCAACGGATCAACTGGACTTTGTCAGAGACACTCTGTTAAGTTTGGGCCCATGTCTGTCCTGGCCCATGCCATCTGTTCTCATGCCAGCTCCAGTTTTACCAGCAAGGGACCCAGCCCCTGTGCAACAAGTCATTGCAGGTTGCGATCACCTACAGGGAAAGGCTATGAAGTGGAGGTGAGTCATGTCGGTCCCATTTCCCCATGTGCAGCAGTTTCCAGCAGTGGGTCGTCATTTTGCCAGGCCATCCTAAATCAACTGATATAGTGAGTAAATCCAGGGTGGCTCCCTGCATTAGGCATTTTGATTTTCTTATGGTATTATGTAATTGTTCTCAGCTTAATTTCAAGGGTTTCCAATAGACTAGGCCAACCGGTCACGAATACAACTAATTTAATTTGCTTTGTACAGTCAATATGATTGATTTTTCCTTTAGAGGGCCCCAATAACAGCTGTTGTACAGTCAATATGATTGATTTTTCCTTTAGAGGGGTCCCAATAACAGCTGCAACCCTGGGCACTGATTCTGGTCAGCCAGCATAGATCCTAGGTACCCAGTAACTAAGGGACTAAATTAACTGTGTTTAGTAACCTGGTTTTCCAGTAACAGTAATCATTTGCCCAGATTTGCTCCCCCTCCTTGTTCATGACCCTTTAATAAACCTGATTCAATGTGTTGCTTTGAACCCAACTTGTGAGCATATTATTACCTGATTTAAAATGATAAGCTTTTCACTGAATGTGTTAAAAGTGCATGCTGTATTTCAAACTGTCTTTACAGGGAGTTTTTCAGGGTGTATACCAGGAACAGAGACCCTACTGATAAGTGGGACAACTGGGAGCATATTATTCATGCCTATTGCAAACTATCTAGTGAATACTGTTAATGGTCATTGTCAATATCTAGGTCAGGGGTGTCCAAACTTTTCAGGGTTGTGAGCCACATATAAATTTCTGAGTAAGACGTGAGCCACAACAACATGTGGCCCTTACCACATCCAATTATTCATAGCAGCTCTGGAGCTCTAGATTTGCTTGCAGGCTTAGTAAAAGTAGCTTGTTGAGCACTCAGGGCACTTTTCAGCTCCTGTACTTTGACTTTTCTCAAATTTAAAAGACCGTGACATGTGCGTGACATGTAATTGATAAACCCCTTGAGAGCCACATCAAACTGCTTCAAGAGGAACATGTGGCTCTCGAGCTACAGGTTGGCCACCCTGATCTAGATAATCGGTCACTAGGTGGGGTTGTGGGTGGTGATAGCTTCCTAGAGGGCTGCACCAGTATAAATAGATACCCATGCAAATCGTACTCTGGGTGGAGGCACCAAACTAGTGTGTTTACCGAGGGTAGGGACACCCAAGTACTTGGCAGTTTTGAACCCAGGCCCCTCAACCTGTTGTTAGGAAGGCACGCAGGGGTAGTAGCCCTTGGAATAGCACCACCTAGGGGTTACATCATGGAGGCACCGCTGAGATTAGCATCCCCTATGGCTGAGTACAAAACTGCAGTTAATTGTTAATTTAGCACCAAACCAAAAATGGAGAACCTTTCTAAGATTAAACTTGAAATTCCCTCTCACAAAATGGCTGTGCATAACCTGTTGGGGTGGAGTAAGGCAGAAGAGGTTGATCCTCACCATGCTTTAATGTTATTGGACATACCACTGGGGACTACTAAAGTGGCCATAGAGGAAGCAATGAGTCAAGTTAAGTGTCTGGGTAAAATTACAGTACAAGGGTGAAATGCTGATTTATTTTCTCAAACTATAGTGACTCTTATTTCATGTAGTGTCCCCATAGACCCAGGGACTGTGCCTCCTGTTATTATGCCTGAGGGATACAAGGTGGGATGGAGCATTATCACTATGCATAGTAAAGCGTCTTCCCTTGGGGGGGTCACCCAAAGTAGAAGGGTTAAAAGAGAAGCTGGAAAAACTGCTAGCCACTGAGTGACAGACATTTGAAGATTTAAAAAGGGCCATAGAGAGTCCTGGGGAGCTACTCCAGTAAATTCTTCTCTGGCCCCTACGCCTCTGCCTATGCAGTCTTCCCCTTGCAGTGTTCCCCATAGTGGTACCCACTGTGAATTTGGACTCTTACCACAGGCTCAGGCTTTTTTGGGGCATTCTTCCCACCCCTGTGGGGAAGATGACTTAGAGACTTGGATGGACTGTGTGTCCCCTTTGGTCCAAGAGTGACAATGCTTAGATGGGGAGAAGCAAAAGAGATGCATGAAGAGTTTAAGGGGCCCTGCACTTGAGGCAATCCAATTCCTAAGGTCCACTAACCCTGATGCTTCAGCTAATGAATATTTATCTGCCTTAGAAGGTGTTTTCCACAGTACTGATTCAGGAGAAGATCTAATGTGAAAGTTGAGGTCCACCAAACAGTGGAAAAATGAACGTTTGTCTGCATATGTGACCCGAGCAGAGAGGGCCCTTCAGAGATGACACTGCAAGGGTGGTATATTGGCTGGTAATCTAAACCATGTGAGACCAGAACACATTCCCAAGTCAGCCTGTTATTCTAAAGTGCTAATGCTAAGGTTGAAGTTACAGAATCACAAAGATAATTCCCCTGCTTATTGCTGGTAATTCAGCCACTGTTAAATCTGACATAAGGATACCTTCCTACAAACCAAAAGTTCAGGAAGGGCACTCTGAAAGAAGGAAACGAGGTCTACTTTAAGCCTAATGAATCCTTTGGGTCGAGGTGGACTTCATATTGCGATGCAGCATTCCAAGAAATTATCTACCAGCTGACACATGCATCCATACTCACACATGCTGACCCAACCAAGCGGTATGTACTACTCACAAATGCCAGCCTCAGTGGCCTTGGAACTGTACTTTATCAGGAATACGAAGAGGGACTGTGCCCGGTAGCGTTTGTAAGTAGAAACCTTACACCATCTGAAAAGAACTATCTTGTTCACAGATTAGAATTCTGTGCTTTAAAATGGGCCATAGTTGACCTGCTTCATGAGTATTTATATGGTGCAAAAATCCTGGTCAAAACAGACAATAATCCCCTTACGTATGTACAAACATCGGCCTAGTCAGATGCAGCTGGACATAGGTGGCTGTCTGCTCTATTGACTTACAATTATTCAGAGGAGTACCACCCAGGCCTAAACCATATTGATTCTGATGTCCTCTCTAGAAGGTCTGCTTCATCTCCTGAGTGGTGCGAATGTCAGAACAATCTGTAAAGACCCTGTGCCAAAAGTTTGACAAAGATGAACACTCATTGACTGAAACTGTAAATTGCTTAGTCGACTGCTTAGGACACCCAGATACCTGTATGCCTGCAGCCTACTGTAGCTTTGTAGCTATAGATTTAAGTACTTTGCCTCAGCTCACTCCAGCTGACATCCAAAGAGAACAGTATCACGACCCCATGCTTAGACTTGTGCTAGATGCTATGAATCAAGGGAAAGATGTTTCCAAACAATGATCCAATGACAAAAGAACTGCTTTATTGTTCTGAGAGAGGCTCAGACTAAAGCTTTGAAATAAATTACTCTACTGAGAGATCATGAATGATCAGGGGAAGATTGTAAAAAACAACTGGTGTTACCTTCAAAATGTAACCTGTGGTCTTAAAAGCCCTCCATGACCAGATGGGATGTTTGGGCCGCAAGAGAACTGTAGGTTTAGTCTGATCCCATTTTTACTGACCCAAGATGAGTGCAGATGTAGACCAGTATATTAAAACTTGTAGCAGATGCCTCCAAACGAAGGACCAACCACAAAGAGCAGCACCTTTGGTTAACATTGCCACTAATGCACCCATAGAGCTTGTATGTATTGACTTTTTAAGTCTAGAGTCCGATGCCAAAAACATCAGAAACATACTTTTTGTAACAGATAACTTCACCAGATATGTGCAGGCTTATCCCACCAAAGACCAAAAGACCACAACAGTAGCCAAGGTTCTTGTTGAAAAATGTTTCGTACATTATGGTGCTCCCCAGCGGCTACATTCCAACCAAGAAAGAGACTTTGAAAGTCGACTAATTAAAGAAATGTTCTCTCTGTGGAGTGTCAAAAAGTCAAGGATTACTCCTTACCACCCACAAGGGGATTCACAACCCAAAAGATTTAATAGGACGTTGCTGGACATGCTAGGCATCCTTCACCCAAAAGACATACCAAGATGAAGTCAGCAAATAAGTACCTTAGTGCATGCCTATAATTGCACCAAAAGTGATGTGAAAAGTTTCTCCCTGTATCAGTTGATGTTTGGTCATGAAGCACATCTCCCAGTGGACATTTGCTTTGAAGTGTCGCCAGATGGAGTTCAAGCTGATAACTATCTGCAATATGTACACAAGCTTAAAGCACAGCTTAACCACACTTATCAACTTGCCCACACTATTGCTGCTAAAAAAAATCTAGTGAATAAAGTAAGGCATGATAAAAGAGTCAAGGCTCAAGAACTCCAACTGGGACATTGAGTTCTAATGAGAAATTCAGGATTGCAAGGAAAACATAAGATAGTAGAACATTGGAGTCACCAGAAGTTAATCTTGTTCAGGGGTACATCCATTCCAGATCAAATTTTCAGGATAATCTTTCCTCATCATTTGAGAGCCTACAAAGAAGGATAACCAAACTAATACCTGAAATAAGACACCTACCATAACAGGCTAGGGTAAGTTTCCTGGGACAATACGATCTTCTAAAGAGAAGAGGTAGAGGAGACCTGCTACTTCTATTTACTATTCTAAATGATGAAGGCTTTAGGAATATCTGTAACCTACAATACTCTGATAAAAAACATGGATTAAGATGCAACAACCAGCAGATTCAAATTCAGAGGGCATTTACAAACAAAAGAATGAATTATTTTACAGTTAGAGCCATTGCCCTATGGAATTCCTTACCCCAATATATTGTAGAATTGACATCCTGTAAGAGATTTAAAACAGAATTGAACAAAATTCTCCTGTGGCATTCTAAGTTCCCCCCACAGTTGTGGGGAAAGTGGTCTCGATGGACCTGGTGCTTACTTCCACTTTTTTCTCATCAAGTAATACCAAGTAATCTGAGGTTCTTTATCTGTTATACTGCTTTTGTCTGTCTCATCCATATGGGCCACAAATAATCTAAAATTGATTAGTAGAGCGTTTAATATGGTGGTAAAGTAGCAACAAGTTATGTGCTATCATATAACATATGTGCTATCATATAACAAAACTGTTTTGAAGGAGTGTCTGTGAATTCACTCAGTGGTGAAGACAGAAGCAGGGCCAGACAGACATGCAGGCCAGAAATTAGGTAGGGATATTGCTGTAGTTTAGAGGTACGACACAATGAGGGTAGGTTAGTGTGAGGTTATCTCCCCACATGTCTAAGATTTGTGTAGTTTGCCAGTGAAGTTGGACTACCAATAGGTAACCCATCCACTAACAATATGTAACCCCCCCACAGAGTTGTCTTATGGCTATCATAAAGCAGTAGTGCTTTTTAAGTTTCTTTTTTTATTTTAATTTTAAAAATGATGGCTAGTGTCCCAGCACAGGGTCCTACTTTAGGCAATGCCAAGGTGCACATGTGACTTGTGAAAATACCATTTGATAGTCACATAGGTATTATGGTGGTACTGAAATAGTCTCTAACTATCTTGGGTCAAAAGTCACCTTGTTCTTTCCAGTAGTCTGCCTGTGATCAGTCTTACACCAAGCAGATTACTGGATCTGGGTAACAACGAAAAACCTAATTCCAAATTACTGTAATAATTAAACCTAGCTTGGGCTAGTTTGAGTGGGTAACTTGAGTATATGCTTATTTTAACCAGGTAGGGTAGCTCAGGTAATATTCTTCCCTACCTGGTTTGATAATGTAATTGGGTAGGGTAATTTTAAATTACCTGACCCGTTTAGCCAACCTGATCACAGCTTTATTAAAACCTTTCCAGGCTGAGTGCAAAAAGGCACTCTAAATACACAACATGAATATGTTTGTTGTACATGTATTGTTATTTATTGAAAATTCAATTAAATCTAAATTTTAAAAATAAGGTTTACTAGTGTCCTCATACCTGTTCCAGCAGGTAATCAGTTAATAGTTTTTGGTGAGAAAAGACAGACAAAATAAATATTGCAATTTATCAGCTGAGGCAAAGAGAGGAACACTAGTATCCCCTATTTTAAATCAGGTTGTTTCAGGTAGGTAGAAAATGGGATGGCTCTGGCCATGCCAAATTAATAAAGAAATGTTTGGGTGTCTCACAGTGACCTTATAGACAAAATGCCTTAGCAACACCTGCCATGGGTCTTGACTCCTCCTTGGCATTTATTGTAGAGAGGGTAGGGCAAGGTAGTAAAAATTCAGGGTACTGTAGTCAGACACTGTAGTTTAAAACAAAATCAAGGTAGTAACTGCCACACCCTAGCCAACTACCCATTTTGTGCTTAGGTATTTTAGGGTAATGTAGCGTAGTCTGGCAGTGCCTGCAGACAGTGTTTAGAATAGGGTGTTTCACTATCCACTCATCCCTAGACAAAACAAAGTAATGGAAAAAATGGCATGGGGTCAACGTGCAGCAGAAAAGAACAGGGCAGTAAACAACTGCACAGGCATATTGATGAAAATGGAGGTAACACTTAGCAAAACAGTGAGTGCTACTGTCCATGAACAAAAACACAAAAATTACATGTTTGTGGGGAGCTCCACCACCGGCATCACCCATTATGGGGAGCTGCTCCTCCTGAACCTCCCATCTTTAGATATTTAACTCTGGGGAGGGGGGGACTAAACTCAAGGAAAGGGAGAAAGCTTGGTGGGGGAAAAACAAACAGCAAGAAAAAATATAAAATCTCTCCAAAACCAGGAATCATGACCCTACTTGTGACTCTACTCACTGAGCCACGGCAGCTGCTCAACCAGCACACTGCCAGCCAGAGCATTTCACTTCTCCCTCAACGGCAATATAGCTACAGGGACAGTGGTAATTTAACTTTGCTACGCTGTCCCTATATCTAGTATTCCTTTAGCTGGTTTAACCATGCAATTTATTCAGCATGGTTCTTCCTTTGACATATTGACCTGGTACCAAAAAAACTGATAAGGTAAAGAAAAAGAATACTGAGAGAGATACGCATTGTGTTGAAGAATTCTAGTTTCAAAAGGAAACCACATGATGTGTTACCCCAATTCCTGCAAGTTCTGCAATCCATTAGGTATCTAATTATTATAAAACATGCAGGAAAAGTCCTGTGATCATTTTGATTATTTTGATCTGTTTGGGTCTCTACCTGAGGATAACTCTGATATTGAACCCATGGGTCAAGAACCAGCTGCCCTCTTTACATGCCACTGATAACATATTTGTGCACTACTTCTAGGAGAATTTCAAAACTGAAGTGGCTATCATGTTTTTTTTCATACTTTGTTTTGCTGTATGTTACCAAGCTTTAATATTTTTTTTAGCTTTCCATAAAGAAGTTAAACCTAAAGTAAAGAACTTAAAGCAACTTGCTGGTGTCTTAGCTGAGCCATTATCTGACATCCTAAACAGTTCATTGGGAGAAGGTACAGCAGTACATACATGGAAAGAAGCCTCTATTATATCTATACACAAAAGGGGATCAAAATCTGAATGTTGTAATTTTAGACCAATTTGTCTGACATCAATAGTGAGCAAGCTAATTGATGGTATAATTAAGGACCTAATATTTGACCATATTAGCAAGAATGGACTGATGGATATTAACCAGCATGGTTTTCGAAATGGTCAATCATGCTTGACCAACTTGTTTCATTTTTTTGACCCAGTGGATGTGGGATTACCTATCAATGTACTATATTTGGACTTCTCTAAGGCATTCGACACCTTGACACATAACCAGCTTATAAAATGATTAATAGAAATAGGCCTGGATATCAATATAGTTAGGTGGGTTAATTCCTGGCTGGAAGGTAGGAAGTAGAGTGTGTCTGGCTGGTCAGCTATCTCCATGGACAGATATAACTAGTGGGGTCCTACAGGGTTCAGTTCTGGGGCCTACACTTTTGGATATCTACATGGCCCTGTTGCAGACATCAAATTCATGCTGGATCTCCAAGTTTGCAGATGATGTCAAATTGGGTAGCGTAGTCAATGATGAGCAAGATACGAAAGATATGCAAATGGAGATAAATAAAGTGGGGGCTTGGGTATTGGGAAATAAGCCTGTTCTAAACTTGGAAAAGTGTAGGATAATATACACGGGGAGCAAAAACCCAAGGGCAAAATATCACTTATATTGTTCACCAATTACTGTATCAGAGATGGAGAGATCTAGGGATACAGGTGGCAAATAATTTATCTACCACCGAGCAATGTAGAGCAGCAGTGAATAAGGCTAACAGAGTCATGGGTTGCATTATTAGGAACATCAAAATTAAACAAGGTGAAGTCTTGCTCCCACCGTAATCAACTTTGGTGAGACCACTTTTGGAGTACTGTGTCCAGTTTTGGGCTCCATACAAGGTTATGGAGGTAAAAATGATCGAGAGTGTTCAGAGAAGAGCAACAAAATACATGAACAAACTGAAGGATGTTGAGTATGGAGACAGACTGAAACAGCTAGGTTTGCATATTCTGCTTTATAGAAGAACAAGAGGAGACATGTTTGTTATAAAGAGCTCTTAGGAATGGTGATCTTTGGGAATCCTTAAGTCTTGAAAGAAATGCAACTAGGAGTAGTAGATTCCATCAATATCAGATCAAAGGGGAGTGCTACAAAACAAATTTAAGAGGACAGTGGTATAATCAAAGAATAGTCACTGAGTGGAATAAATTACCCAGCAGTGTGGTTAACAGTCCAACAATGGACAGTTTTAAAACAACCTTGGATGTTTATATGGGCGATAGGAAATATGCTTATTTATGATTTACTTGTCAAGTCTCAATGGCCCTCAGGCTCCTGACTCGTATCCTGCTATGAAGCTATAAAGGCAAATTATAAATGAATTCATGATTTAACTAATACTGATGTACAATTGGCTTCAATGTTGGGACTATTTTATTGATCAGAGTAAGAATACATTTTATATTTTTCTTAATTTGTATCAAATTATTTAGTTTGAAACTTTTTTATTTCTTTAAGAGATTAAGTAGAATCTGTGGTGACAGTACAGGCAGTGAAAAAATGATCAGACTAGTTGGGCCAAAAGGGTCTTATCTGCCTTTAAATTCTGTTTCTGTGTTTCTTGCTTAATTCCATTCTCATAGGGGCCCCATTTCTAATTGCAATAATGTGCTTCTGGGCATTGGTCATTTTTGCAATTTACCCACTTCTTGTGTTGTTTAAGGCACAAGGTGTACCACATTAAGCATGAGTAAATCCCACAATGAATTATTCATTAAAAAATTATGTTTAGGCATCAATTTGGGTCAAAACACAAAGCCTCAAAAGTATGGCATTGGCTATGTAGCATTAAGATAAACAAAAACTCTCCTTACCCTTGGTGAAATTGTGGTGTGGTGTTCCTCAGCATTTAAACCATTGCTCAGTGAAGTGTTTGCATTACCCTAACTGTGGCAGTCTATTTCAAGGCACAATAACTTACTCACAGACACTCCTTGTAGAGATGGTGCCAAAGTTATGGTAACACAAAAGCTGCATTGAGTGATCATTCAAACACTGAGGAGGACCATAAAGCATAAAGAGAGTTTTTGTTTATCCTTACTGCATGTTCTGTTTCCTTACTTATGAGGCTTTGTGTTTCAACTCTGATTCTTAAACACAGTTTTTCACAATGAATGTCTTTGCTGTTTTAAAAGGAAATTTTATAACAGGTAGTGTGCACGCAACTTTATACTTACAAGATTGGCCTTTTAATGGCAAGAAGTGCCTGGTGAACAGTGGCACTCTTCACTCTCACACCATCCTGTACTAAGTAGCCCCTTGAGTACAGTGACACCCCCCTCACACAAACCCTATGCTAAACATTTCCTGGTGTTCAGTACCAAGCCTCATTCCTCACCCTGCCCAAATCCAATGAGTACCTAAATTCCAGAGATACCCCATCCCTCTACCTAATCCACTTCATCAGTCCCCAGTGTCTAGCTGTACCATATTTCCTTCAGCCTGCCCTCTCAAGATGGCAGCCGTCATTAACCCTACTCTCATCTTCTCATTTGGCTACTGTCTGAATCACATATCTAAAATCAGGGTTATGAAATAGCAACATTTATTTGCTTCATTATTCAAGGGCTGCATTAATGACATTAATGCATTCCATCTATTTCATAGTTGTGATTCTGGTTATGTAATTCATATGGTAGCCAGCTGAGGAGGTGAGTGGAGAGTTATTGCCAGATGCCATTGGGGGGCTCTTTGGTGGCCCCAGGGATGGGATCCCAGTGTTACCAAGGAAAGCGGGATCTGGGCAGAAGTGTGCCACTAGGGATGGGGTCCAGTGGTTGTATTTTTTAATTAAGAATTCACCAATACTGGAGTTGAGGTCCTGGTTTCAGAAAGGGTGGGGGTTACCACTGTGCCACCAGGAATGGGCTCCCAATGGAAGGTTTCTCTGACACTGCTGATTGGAGTCCCATATTGAAACTGAGTTGATGGTCACAATGAGCTACTGGGCATGGGCTCCCAGTGGCTGCAGCACTTACCACCTCTATTGGCCATGAACTGTTAACTGTTTCTTTGAGGCAATCAAATAAAATGTAGTTGTGAAACGTACGCTTTTCTCATTATCATATTTCTGCCTCACAATAACAGTTCCAAGTGTCATGTAAAACACCCCTTTCCACCCGACAATCACATTTTCTAACAGGCATGTAAAAAAGAAAAACCTTATCAGAAAAAGGCATGTGAAAACCCCTTATCAGTGAAAAGTTCTGTCAAAATGTACTGTATATATATATTTATTTTATTTTGTTTTAAACTTTTTTTTTTTATTTACCATTTTTTTTATGCCATTAAAAATTTAAACAAAGCCCCTTGGGGCTGGATCTAATGAACCTGAACATTTCAGGTTCCACATCTCAGCCTTTTTAAATTACACAGTAAATCAGTTATAGATGAGGAAACAAATGTCTTAAAATCCTAGTTGTTTTAGGGGTTTTAACATTCTAAAACTAAAACATGGCTCAACAAATGTTTGCTACATTATCAGGGTTTGGAGATCCAGACACAAATATGTTGCATGCCAGTTTTCAGGTTTCTAGATCCATGGACAGCCAGACTACTGTATGAGTGAAAATAAATACTGTACATACAAGTGCCCACTCAGCTGTAACAACTGTATAGTGGCACTACTGCACCACTATAATACTTACCTTTGCAATTCATCGAACTGCAGGGCATCTGGATGCAGATATACAGTAGCATGTTATGATAATGGAAGAACATCATAATCAGGCTGTGGGAGTTTGGGCAGTCATCTCATCAGGATCTGGAACTAGTACACAGTCAGGCATCATATGGTGCATGATGGCAGCAGGCTGCATACACTGTACAGTCCATATGGCTGGCAAGCCAGCTCATCATGATGTGAAATTTGAAAAACACAGGCAGGCAGCAGTAAAGGGAGCTATGACAGATAATAGCAGTACACAGTAAAGGCCACACATGAATGGTAGATGATTGGAGAACAGCACATTCATTAGTATTTCAAATGTGAGAGACATGCTGGGGCCGATTCTCAAAACAGGCCAAGGATGCCGCAAGCCTGGGTGTACCAAACATATGGCGCATGGTGTTTGCAACATTCCCTGACTGGTGATCAGGATTCTCAATCCTGTGTGCCGATCACCACAAACTAGACCAGCTTGTTCTGGTCTAGCTTGCAGCAATCTTTGTGCCCTTTTTATGGGGTTTGCACTAAACATTTGGTGCAAGCTGCTGTAAATTGGGAACATTGTCATAAATGTGCCTGATCTTCTTCAATCAGGCACACTTTGTGGCCAAGTTTTCAGTGCAGCTGCACCGATCTCCTTGTTTGATGCAAGGCTTGATACAGGCTCTGCATTGCTGTTTGTGAATCTGTCCCACTGACTCAATGGGGATCACATGAACCCACATCTGAGCTAATGTGAAATAGGAAGTTATGATCTCAGTACAAAAACAAATTGTCTTTAGCATAAATTCTTATTTATTCACTGCATATATTGTGCCCTTAACCAATCTATGGCCCTTCCCTCTCTAGATAATCGCAGACAGTCCCACTGCGCCAAATTCCCAGCCAAGTTTTGGTCCCAACAACTCCCCTCCTACCTCACCGCTTACTTGGTCAACCCCTGCACCCTATCATACTCTCTCAGAAACCTGGAATCTCGGTCCCCGGCTGTCCCACATAGGTCCACTACTGCTGGTCAGGCAGCATTCGGCTATCGCATACGCTGTTGTGGAACACTCTCCCAGCAAACATTTGTCACTTCTCCTCCCCTCTGCACCTTAACTCCATGCTCCAAGCCCATTTTGCCCCTACCTGCACATGTACCTAGACAGTGTTTTCTGCACTTAGTACGGCAACTAATCTATGACTGTAACTACCGTTTCTCTTATTTCATGTTATCTGCACCAGGAACAATTTGTTAGAGCTCTCCACTATGTAACTACTTGTATTATGCTGTCAAACTGTTGTCTATAACCACTGTTTCCCTGACTGCTATGCTTAACCACTACGACCAAATGTTAGTGAATCCCCACTATGTATTACACTTGTATCTATGCTGTCTTCAACTATTGTCTATGTACCCCTTTCCCCAGGATGCATCTGGAATCGAGCATTAGCCTGCTCAGTATGCCTTTCCCGGTTAAACACTTAAATAAATATAAATAAATAAATATCTTGTTCACCCTTCATATTCATGCAACGATGTTGGTACAAGACAGTTAAGTCCCACACAGTTAGTACATGATGATGATATGGAAAAGGTCAGGTAAGCATGGTGCATGATGGCAGTACACAATGTACAGGCCACATAAGTCAACTGTTGTTCCTTATATGCAAATTAAAAAGGCAACAAGATGGCTGAAGAGTGAAAAATGCTGTGATGGAGATGGAGGGACAGAATGCAGTACAGGACCAGGTCCCACAGGAAGTCTGCTTGTCATGATGGATAAAAGAGGCAACCAGGCATTAGGGAAAGAACAGTTACAGTAGTTCACTGCATCACACAAAACAATGATGCTGAGTTTATGGGGATTGCCACCACTTACAGTCCTTAGTTCAATTAGATCATTCACAACTAAATACCTCACAGTTGCCCTTAAGGTATGTAAGCAATAATACCCGACAGGGTGGGCGATACTGGGGAATACCAGACCACCCAGTGGTGTAATGAGGCCTGACACCACAGGCTGAGAGCCTTATAGCCTTTGGAAGGTTCAGTATTCCCAAATACTGCCCAGCCTGTAGGGTATTATTGCACTTAGAAAATTGGCTACGAGTGTCTTTTTATAGGATTAAAAAAAATAATGCTATTTAAACTGACTACAATTCAATCGCTGTTCCCTTTTTGATAAAGTAATCCCTCTACTGCTGGCATTGGCAGTAGAGGGCGCTGTTATGGTTTGTTCTGTGCTGTTTTAAGCTCTCCCTTCAGTCTTTTACTTTCTTTCATCAATGCTGCCACCTCTTAGTCCAGTTTGTTTTCAGATCCCTGTCAGTGAATGCAAGAGGAGAGTGCAGGAGAATGAAGAGATGCAGTGGCAGCACAGAAAGCAGTTTGAAACAAAACATGTACTGCTTTCATCACTGGAGCACCCAATCATGGTAAGTACTGCACTGTGGTTTACTCCTGTGAGGAGAAAATATTTTTGTGGAGGCAGGAGGCAGTCGCATAAAGAAAGCCACTTGGGAGAGATGATTTTCTGATGTGGGAGGTAGACAGTGTATGGCAGGCAGTGTGGGCAAGCAGCACATGTGAATTTCACTGCTGTTGAGAGGCTTACACTGCCATTTTGAAAGCCTCGCTGCTGACTGCTGGTGACATGGAGCCAATTGGACTCATGGCTTACTTTTTCTTTCATTCATTCTTTTTTCAAATGTGTGGGTAGTCTTTACATAATTTACTAAAATTAAAGAAAGATAAATGGGGGGGGGGGATTGGCTGTCCACCAACTTGCTCACCACTCTCTCTCCCTAAGTGAGAGAAAAAAATGGAGCTAGCCAGTTTGAAAATTCGGGATGGCCCAAAGATACCCCAAGTAATGGGGCACCCTGACTTGGAATTCATTTTTACCAGGCTCTATTGAAAAATAAATGCATTCCTGATCATGACTTTCAGACAGTCAGGATGCTTTATTTTTCAAGCCCATTTTCTTAAAAGTTGTGATTCATTGATGTCTCTGTTTCTCTTGGTATCCGGTGAACAAGGCAACCACAATTGAGCACTTTCAAAAAAGGGTGATTCAATCACAGCACCTGTGTTCTGGGCTACCTGACATGGCAGCAACCAGATACAGGGGTAGGAGAGTACAGCAACAGGATGTCACTATATACACACACTCATGTGGGGAGGGACCACATAGCATGAAGGATGGAAGGGGAGGGAGGGAGGGTATGTGGGGTTTAGTGTAGTGGTCGGCTGCTGAGCTGACTGTGTGTGGTGTGGTGGGTAGGTGGCAGGATGGGGTTGGGAGAGTGCTGGGTTTGTTTCTGGGTGTGATCGTTTTTTGCATCGGGTCAGGGTTTTCATTTTTTTTTTAAGTTTTACACCCCTCTGACATGTATCTCCCTGGAGTTCAGAATCCTTAAGTAAGTAGGATGCGGGGGACAAAGCCTCTCTCATAACATAGAATCCCAGTCACCGGTTTTCTAGCCACTGTGACTGTACATTGCCATAATTCATTTTCGACGATGTACACTGGCCCAAACTGCGATCACTATTCTGCGATCGCCATTATGACTTAGAACCGTTTCTCTTCCCTTTCCTTCTCATCTTCCTTCCAACTTCTGATTTTTGTTTCTGTAATTTGTTTGGTCATACACAAACTCTGGGGTTTAGTGCAGTGACTGGTCAAACTCATAAATAATAATTTGAAGGATGTTGGGTTACTGTACTTTCTGGGGCTTACAAGGGTTCTCTTGTCCAATATAATACCTCCAGCAGTGCTAATCTCTTGTTTAGAGTACAACTGGAATAAGGGGAAGTTAGGTACTGAAAGTGGTTTGTGCAAAGCTGGGAATTATGTCATCTTCCTTTTCCAAAAAGACAATGACCCTCATCCATACATACACATAAGACTGTCTTGTCCATAAAGTTCCCCTCCAGCATTGTGATTACACTTGTTTGAACCCTGTTGGACACATATGACGTTCATCCTGTATGGAGGTAGGATGCAATAATTATATGGGGTAAAACTGAGATTTCTCCTTCCCATGCACTACATCAGTTGATTTGTTAGACTGGCCTGGCTCTTCGTGTAATTTGACCAGTTCTTGACTTTACTATTCCTAGTTGCTTAATGATCCCTCTTCCTGTTCTCAAATCACAAACTTCTGCCAGATCATTGATGTTTTCAAATAGAACTTCCCTCAATTTATACATGCCCGATCCCTCATGGATAATGTGATCCACTTGGTCTGTGAAATGTAGCTTGAGAAATATGATACCAGAACATACTTTAGTGCTCCATTTTGACTACACAGTAGCAATCATTCTTATAATTTGATAGGGTTTTCTGTATGACCTCAAAGATGGAGTTAGTTGACATGTAGATGATACAAC
This sequence comes from Neoceratodus forsteri, assembly GCA_016271365.2. Lineage (NCBI taxonomy): Eukaryota > Metazoa > Chordata > Ceratodontiformes > Ceratodontidae > Neoceratodus > Neoceratodus forsteri. The sequence goes on along the minus strand of CM057453.1, from coordinate 453,761,301 downwards.
CTTATGCTGCAGCATGCTATACTGCAGAGATTGCATGTAGCTCACCGTGCTATACTGTAGAGTTTACATGTAGCTCAGCATGCTATACTGTAGAGATTACATGTAGCTCATCATGCTATACTGTAGAGTTTACATGTAGTGCAACATGCTATACTGTAGAGATTACATGTAGCTCAGCATGCTATACTGTAGAGATTATATGTAACTCATCATGCTATACTGTAGAGTTTACATGTAGCGCAATATGCTATACTGTAGAGTTTACATAGAAACATAGAATTTGATGGCAGATAAGGACCGTTTGGCCCACCCAGTCTGCCCATTTCCCTACCTAATGGATAAGCTGCAGATCCTAGTTAACCAGCAGCCTACTTCTTTCTACCCCCACCCCCTAGAATTGCCTTATGGCTGTCCCATGCATGCTTGAATTCAACCACTGTTTTTGACTCCACAACCTCCTCTGGAAGGCCATTCCATGCATCCACAACCCTCTCTGTGAAAAAATACTTCCTTACATTACCTCTAAGCCGCCCCCTCTATCTTCAAATTGTGCCCCCTTGTTCTTGCACACCTCTTTTTTTGAAAGATGCTACCCTCTTGGACTTTGTTGATTCCCTTGAGGTACTTGAAAGTTTCTATCATGTCCCCCCTCTGCCTCCTTTCCTCAAGGCTATACGTATTAAGCTCCTTTAGTCTCTCTTCATATGTTTTCCGGTGCAGACCCTGCACCATTTTAGTTGCCCTCCTCTGGACAGCTTCCATCTTGTCTATGTCCTTGTGGAGATTGGGTCTCTAGAACTGCACACAGTACTCCAAATGGGATCTCACCAGCTGTCTGTACAGAGGGATAACAACTTCTCTTTTCTACTGGTGATGCCTCTCCATATGCATCCCAGTATCCCCCCAGCCCTCCTTACTGCCCTCTCACATTGCTTGCCCACCTTTAAGTCATCTGATATGACTACCCCAGGTCCCTTTCCATTTTTGTTGTTGTTAGTATCTCACCCCCATTGTGTACTCTTCCCCTGGGTTTTTGTTTCCCAGGTGCATTACCTTGCACTTCTTAGCATTAAATCTAAGCTGCCATACATTTGACCATTCCTCTAACCTTGCCAAGTCCCTTCTCATCCTTTCCACCCCAACTTGTGCATCAACTCTGTTGCAGATCTTTGTGTCATCTGCAAAGAGACATACTTTTCCTTCCAGTCCCTCTGCAATGTTGCTTACAAAGACATTGAAGAGGACCGGTCCTAATACTGAACCCTGTGGCACCCCACTAGTAATCCCCCTTTCTTATTTATTTATTTATTTATTTATTGAAACATCAGTTTAAAACCTTTGAGCCAGAGGCTCATTTACAAAGGTACCTCATCACAGAGAGGACAGACAATACAGACATGCTTATACAATACGGTAGTTTACAAAATAGGGAGAGACATGTAAACATATAGTGGTTACAATTTGTGGATACAAGGTCGAACAGGACCCAGGTAGGTTCAGCATAAGTTTATACATCAGGCAAGCAGTCGTGGTCTATACATACTACCCATAATATGTACATACAGTGAGGTGGAAGACCCTAGATTGTGCTAGGAAAAGGTAGGGAGTAGCCACTCAGGGAGTTTTGTCAGAGCAATTTGGGCGGAACAGACTTAGATACAGCCACTGCGGCGGGAGGTGAGTAGGTGATTATGGAGAGAGGTTTTAAAGCTGGAGATTGTGGGAGCATTAGCGATACTAGTAGGGAGGGAGTTATACCAGGATGGGGCTCTGTAACTGAAGGCTCTTTGACCCCATGAGGTTCTTGCCCTCGGTACTGCCAGTGTGGCTTTACTGGAGGATCGAGTAAGTAATAGTGGATTTGCTGGATGGATAGAGGCAGTCAACCCAGGTGGGGACATACCAAGGAGAGTTTTTTTAGTGAGGAGGCCGGTTTGGTACCTGAGACGTTCATCTAGGTTGAGTAGATTGGCTTGGGCGTATAAATGGCAGGTATGAGTTAGTCTGGGAGCCCCAGTGATTAACCTACAAGCTTTATTTAAGGTGAGGCGGATTTTGTTTAGGGAGGTGTGGTCAGCAGCCCCATAAACTGGCAAACCATAGTCTACTAAGGATAGTATAGAGGATGTGACCGTGAGTCTAAGGGCTTCAGGGGGGAGACAGTTTTTGTGACGGTAGAGCATACCCAGCCGCAGAGGCTAGGGCCGAAATATGGGCATGGAAAGTAAGGGCGGTGTCGAAGGATATGCCAAGGTACTAGTACGAGTAGACTTGCTCGAGTGGTACCTTGGAACTGGCGAGAACGTGAAGAGGGAATTTACTAGCTTTGTTTTGGGGGTGGGCAAAGAACATGGTCTTGGTTTTTTTAAGATTTATTACAAGTTGGTGCTCTTTAAACCAGGCTTCAGCGGTATTATAAGAAGATTGCAAGGAATCCTGGAGGGTGATAGGGTTGCGGTTGGAGGCAAATATAATGGCTTCCTCAGCATAAAGTAAGAGTTTACCCTTACATGCAGCAGGCAGGAAATTGAGCAGGGGCCCAAGAATGGAGCCCTGGGGTACACCAGAGCGGATAGGACAGGAGCTGGAGAGTGTCCCATTCAGTTTAACACACTGGGAGCGGGCAGACAGGTAGCTGGAGCACCAGGAGACAGGCCCAGTGGCAAAGCCAACGTGGCTGAGGGTGGCCGGCAGGAGGGGATGGGAAACAGTATCAAGACTTTGGATAAGTCAACGAAAACTGCACCAGCTAGAGCCAGAGTCCAGAGGAGTGAAGAAAGTTAGAAAACTCAAGGAGGGCAGTATTAGTACTGTGACCAGCATGGAAACCATGCTGTTCTGGGCAGAGGATGCTATATTTAGTTAGGTACTCAGAGATTTGGGTAGACACTATTTTTTCTAAGGCTTTAGAGAGAGGGGAGAGGATGGAGATCGGTTGATAATTACCAGGTAGGGACCTATCACCACCCTTGTGAATGGGGGTGACAGTGGCAGTTTTCCAGATGGAGGGAAACTGCCCCAAGCAGATAGATTTATTGAAGAGGCTGGTGATTGGGGTGATCACCTGATCCAGAACCTGACGAAGGAGACAGGGGTCCAGGAGTCGCCCAGTGGTATTGCTTTTAAGGCCTTGATAAGGAATGGCCTGACTTCATGGGCACTAACCCGTAAAAGTGGAGCCAAGGGAAAGTGAGGATAGGGTCAGGTAGGAGGGGCATCGAAAAAGTTGCTCGGCAGGACAGGGCTAAGGTCAGTGAAGGATTTATTGAGGTAGTTGGCAATATGGGCTAGGTCAGTAGAGATGGTACCATCAATGTTGAGTTGGGAGCGTGGGGGAGGATGTGAGCCCCCATTCAGTTGTTTTATGTTGTCCCAGAAGGTTCTCACATTCCTCCAGGACGAGGTGAGAGAGGCCTTATAGTGATCAGCCTTGGTCTTGTGGATGGCCCAGGTACATTTATTTCGTGCAGCTGCATACGCCTGCCTATCAACGGGGCATCCAGTTTCTGTGGCAAGGTGCCAAAGATTATCCCTGTGCTTAAGAAGTTGAACCAGGGGAGGTGTAACCCAGGGGGCCATGCCGAGCTTTGGAACGGCGAACAGTGAGAGGTGCAAAAATGTCACAGGCTTTGTTAAATGTTTGGGTGAAGAAGGTTAGAGCTGTGGCAATATCGGAGGTGAACTGAATAAGGGACCAGTCAACTTGGGCCAGGAATTGCTTAAGGCCTTTCAGTCCACCTGGTCTTAGCCGCTGTCGGAGGGTGGACTGGGCAGTGGGTTTAGGTACGGAGGTAGACCAGCAGAAAAGTATAGGGGAGTGATCACTGAGTCCATCAGGGAGGACTTGGATAGTACCAATTAGATTAGGATGATTGGTAAGGACCACATCAAGAAGAGTGCACGAGCCCATTCTAGGATTCATTCTAGTCGGTTGGGCAATGAGTTGAGTTAACTCAATCGATGCAAAGGAGTCACGGGTATCTGAGGATGAGGGACTTAGCCAGTTAATATTTAGATCACCCACAAGGATTTGATCAGAGAAATGGGGTAGAGAGGTAAGGTACTCAATTAAGCGGGACCAGGGCCAATGCCTGGTTTTGAAGGTATGTGGCGGCGGTTAGATGGGGGCCCCTGGACAGATCAGGGGTCAGTTTTAGGGTTAGGACCTGAACACAGAACCCAAGGACAGGGGTAGGGAGGGCCATCCCTATAAGAGAATCTTTGATGTAGATGGCACAGCCCCCACCCCGTCTGCCAATGCGGTCCTCTCTATAAAGGGAGTAACCAGGGAGTGAGACAAGGGAGTCAGGGGTAGAACCTGACAGCCAGGTCTCCACTAGAGCAATTATGTTGGGTTTATGGACTGTGACCCAGCATTGGAATGCGTCAAATTTTTTCAGGAGGCTACAGATGTTCATTGACGCAATAAGAAGCCCAGGAGAATCAGACGACACCCTATTGAGGGCTGGGCCTGGATTGGGGTGTATATTCCATGACAAAAGTAGGAGGAGAAGTACAGCCCTGGACAGGGGGTGGTGGAAGGTAGGTTTGCATCTGGCAAGATAGGAGGAGTAGGGTAGCTTAAGGACACAGGGAATAGGCAGGGGGGCACAGCCAGGGAAGGCTAGAATGACAAGATGCCATAGGGAACAGGGGGAGGAAGCTAGATGGGGCTAGGGGGAGGATGAGTCAGGCAGATGTACATCGAGAGTGTAGAGGAGAATGGTGCCAGCTCAAGAGCCCTATTGGAGGGTAGGGCATGTGTCTTCAGAGTGGACTCCATTTACTATTACTGTCTGTGTCCTATTCTTCAGCCAATTCTTTACCCAAGCTATCATCTTGGGACCCACTCCCAGGCTGGCTAACTTGTATATTAATCTTTTGTGTGGGACTGAGTCAAATGCCTTGCTAAAGTCTAGGTAGGCCATGTCCACAGCCCCTTCCTGATCTACTACTTTGGTCACCCAGTCAAAGAAATCTATTAGATTTGTCTGGCATGACCTTCCTGCTGTGAATCCATGCTGCCTTGGGTCCTGTGCCCCTCTGGCCTCTAGTTACTCAATAGTTCTTTCGTTCAGAAGTGATTCCATCATTTTCCCTATCACTGAGGTTACACTAACAGGTCTGTAGTATCTTGTTTCTGCCCTGCTCCCACTTTTGTGAAGGGGAATCACATCTGCCCTCCTCCAGTCCTCAGGTACCACCCCATCCTCCCATGATTTGTTAAAGAGGGTAGTCAGTGGTGTCACTAGTTCTACCCTTAGTTCTTTTAGAATTCTGGGATGAATCCCATCAGGCCCCATTGCTTTGTCCACCTTCAGTTTTAAGAGTTCTTTCAGAACCCTTTCTCCTGTAAATGGGCTGGTGTCAACTTCTGTATCCAGAGTGTTTCTATTGTTTGTTTTAGGTACCTCCCCCTCTTCATTTGTAAATACTGAGCAAAAATATTTGTTTAGTATCTCTGCCTTTTCACAGTCACCCTCTGCCCACCTCCGTTCCCTTTATTAAGCCTCACTATCCCTCCCTTAGTCTTCCTTCGCTCCCTGATGTATCTAAAAGATTTTATCCCCCTTCTTAACTAAGTTGGCTATCTTTTCCTCAGTTCGTGCCTTTGCTGTTCTGACTGCCTTCCCAGCTTCCTTTTGCTTTAACTGATACAATTCTCTGTCCTGCTCCTTCTGTGATTCCTTGTACTTTCTCAATGCTTTCTTTTTCTCTTGAACCTTCACTGCCACCTCCTTTGAGAACCATAGTGGTTTCTTGCATCATTTTGTTTTGTTTACTTGCTTCACACAAAGGCTTGTTACCTCTGTGATGGCAGTTTTTATTATTCCCCATTGTTCTTTCACCCCTCCTTCCTGCCCATTTGCTAGTGGATTCCTTAGGCACTCATCCATTTTGGCAAAGTCAGCCCTCCTGAAGTCCAGTACATTTGCCTTTGTATGGCTTGACTCTACTGCTGTGTTTATTGTGAACCATACTGTTCAATGGTCACCAGATGGCTACCCACTTCTACATCTGTGATCCTTTCTCCATCTCCATTTGAACCATACTGTTCGATGGTCGCCAGATGGCTACCCACTTCTACATCTGTGATCCTCTCTCCATCTCCATTTGAGAGGACCAGGTCTAAGATTGCTCCCTCTCAAGTGGGTTCCAATACGAGTTGTCTAAGGCATGCCCCCATGTAGCTCAGCATGCTATACTGTAGAGATTACATGTAACTTATCATGCTATACTGTAGAGATTGCATGTAGCTCACCATGCTATACTGCAGAGATTACATGTAGCTCATCATACTATACTGTAGAGTATATATGTAGCTCATCATGCTATACTGTAGAAATTAAATGTAACTCACCATGCTATATGGTAGAGATTACATGTAACTCATCATGCTATACCGTAGAGATGGCGTGTAGCTCACCATGCTATACTGTAGAGTTTACATGTAGCACAACATGCTATACTGTAGAGTTTACATGTAGCTCGGCATGCTATACTGTAGAGATTACATGTAGGTCACCATGCTATACTGCAGAGATTACATGTAGCTCATCATACTATACTGTAGAGTATATATGTAGCTCATCATGCTATACTGTAGAAATTAAATGTAACTCACCATGCTATATGGTAGAGATTACATGTAACTCATCATGCTATACCGTAGAGATGGCATGTAGCTCACCATGCTATACTGTAGAGTTTACATGTAGCACAACATGCTATACTGTAGAGTTTACATGTAGCTCGGCATGCTATACTGTAGAGATTACATGTAACGTATAATGCTATACTGTAGAGATTACATGTAGGTCACCATGCTATACTGCAGAGATTACATGTAGCTCATCATGCCATAATGTAGAGTTTACATGTAGTTCTCCATGCTATACTGAAGAGATTACATATAGCTCATCATGCTATACTGTAGAAATTACATGTAACTCATCATGCTATACTGTAGAGATTACATGTAACTCATCATGCTATACTGTAGAGATTACATGTAACTCATCATGCTATACTGTAGAGTTTACATGTAGCTCTTCATGTTATATTGTAGAGATTACATGTAGCTCACCATGCTATACTTTAGCATTGTGAGGCATGAGACCATAAGCCGAGTGTCTCATGCACCTGAGAAGTAATTCTATCCCATGATATACCACACACTGGAGTGCATTATTGCTATTATGAAGTGGGTTAAAGCTGGATTCAAACTTGTATGAATAAAAAACTTAAAAAACAGCTTTTTTAAAGAATTTTGTAATGGATTTTTAATGTGTAGTTGTACATTAAAAAAAAAAGTTCCTACTTCTTTGGGTTTGGAGGGACCGGTAGGTGGTGCTGTTGCTTGTGACTAGGAGGCAACAGTAAACTGAGGTCTGTTTTGTTCTCTTGCTGAATTTTTTTTTTGAAGTCAATACATTGGGTACAGTTGATTGTTGCACTTGCAGTATTTGTATTTTAAGCAGCTTACTGGCATTTCACAAACTGCCATAGTTGCTGACAGTGATGGCTCAAACTAACATTTGGTCCATCATAGCCGATAGTGCAGAAAGCACCACATGAGCCATGGGGGTGAACAGGCAGACATCAACATAATTTGAAGAAAAAACTGACTTTTCTGCAGGCTCAGAGCTTGGAGGGTGTGGTGGGCTTCACGGTACTGACTTATTTGCTGCTGCCAAAATGTACCAGTGGAACATGGTAGTTGGCACTCTTGCACTGCTTGACTGAAGATTTCTGTTTTTGTTTTTTTCAAGTAGGAGGCAGTTTAAACAGGTAGCACATGTTTGGAGTGGAGGGGAGCAGCAGTTGTACTCTGAGTCAGATGGAGGAAACTGGTGTTTGCGTGAGCAGAGCAAGAATGCTGCTCATGTTGTAGTCTGTGAGAGGAGCAGGTGGGTCGATGGTGTGAGGTTAGTGTTGTAGTTGGCAGCCGTTGCTGTGTGTGACAGAGGTTTTATTTATTTATTTATTTTTCTTACAGTCAGCAGCAATCAGGTCTGTATCTGGCAATTAAATTTTTCTGTGAGCTGCAGTTGTTTTGTTCCTGTGGGATGGGGTAGGGGAGGCTGACAGCTGCCATTACGAGTTCAGCGCTGCTGTTGAATCAGAGGAATTTCTCAGGCATGAGGAGGCTGGTGGCTGGAGATTTTCTGAATCCATGAGAATGTAGTTGGATATAATCACAGACTCAAAGACCTGCCAGCCAATTGGCTTATTCCATTCTCGGCAGCCAGTTCATAATGTAGTGTTTACATGTAGCTCATCATGCTATACTGTAGAAATTATGGTAACCCATGAAGTGGGCACCTGAGGAAGGGTGCCGTCCATTACGGTGACACCTTCCTTGCACAATCCACTCATGGCGACTGATGGGTAGGGCGACCAGATGAGGGGGTGGGCGAACTAGGCAACAGGATGTCGCTATATATGCGCTGCGGGGGTGGGAGTGAGCATGGTGATCGTGGGCTGGGGGTGGAGAGGCTGTAGGGGGTGGTGCTGTGGTCATTGGTTGAGCTGCAGTGTGGCATTGGGGATTGGGCAATGATTGGGATGGCTGAGATACTGGGTTCAGGTCTGGGCGCTAGTACAATTTTTATTAAGCAGGCCCAGACCTTTATTTTACTACTTTCACCCCGACATGCCCCCCTGGAGTTGAGAATCCTTAAGTAGGGGGTGGAAAGTAATGTAAATATGTCCTGGTGCCATTGTGCTGGTGTTATCAGGGTTGTCAGGAGTGCCAAAATGTGTTTGGCACTGACTGAGTGATAACAGCGATCACCTTTAGGCATTCACCGTTATCACATAGACCCAGAAATTACACATAGCTCAGCATGGTATACTGTAGAGATTACATGTAGCTCAGCATGCTATACTGTGCAGTTTACATGTAGCTCACCATGCTATACTGTAGAGACTGCATGTAGCTCAGCATGCTATACTGGAGAGATAACATGAAGCTCACCATGCTATACTGTATAGTTTATATGTAGCTCACCATGCTATACTGTAGAGTTTACATGTAGCTCGCCATGCTATACTGTAGAGTTTACATGTAGCTCACCATGCTATACTGTAGAGTTTACATGTAGCTCACCATGCTATACTGTAGAGACTGCATGTAGCTCACCATGCTATACTGTAGAGAGTGCATGTAGCTCACCATGCTATACTGTAGAGACTGCATGTAGCTCACCATGCTATACTGTAGAGTTTACATGTAGCTCAGCATGCTATACTGTAGAGTTTACATGTAGCTCAGCATACTGTACTGTAGAGTTACATGTAGCTCATATGTATCACAAAATTGTTACCAAATATTTCAGAAAAGATTTAAAAACTGACTTCAATCACACTTATGCTTTGTTCATTTTCATACAAATTTACAAGCAGAATAACATTAAATTTATTTTCAAAGCACACTTTATTGTTTTGTTGAAAAATACGAATCCCAGTGATCACTGAATATCAACAATATACTGTATAAATCACTGAACATCATTTGTTTATATGTAATTGACATTCAATGACAATTGTATTTAGTGTTTTAGTCTAAAATAGTGAAGAAACATTCAATAAAATGAAACATAAGTCCACCTGAGAGACAACATTAACATGAACATAAAAAGTGAGAAATTAAGCTGGTTTTTAAGTTTTCTACAAACGCTGTACTTTTGTGACAACTATCAGCTACATGTACATCGTGTTGTGTAACATAAAGCAGCATAATGTAGTATCACCTCCACCTACCTTTGATGAGTTGCACGCTACCACTGTTGTCCTTTTCTTGGTGGAAATCAGTTGCTATTTATTCTAGAGTAATGTAAAGAAAATAGATATGGACTAGAATCTGGTTTAAACATCCCATTATGGGGCTGACATTCTGTGTGATGACCTAAGTTGGTTAAGAACTTGTGTTCAAGATTTAAAAAGCTACTAGCTGCTGGCTGACAGCATGATGCAGTATTAGCATCACCAATGCTATGTGTCATTAGATACTGGTGGACAGTCAGCTACTGTTCCAGGAACCATTTGAACATGTAATTGTCACAAACCCACTCAGCAGGTCAGGCTCTCTGCTCCCATAGTGCCAACCTCTGAGCACAGTCTTGTGAACAGTTAACAGAACAGGGTAACCCTCCTGTCTGTTTTGCGGGTTTGAATCAAACTCTGGTCTCAAGTTCTGGAGGGATTCAAACTGTGAACCTCTTGCTAGCATACCCAACGTAAAGGCTCAGATAATGCTGCTCTTCGGGGGGGGGGGCAGATATCTTGTGCCTACGGGCACCTAACCAGGCGTACAAAATTAACCCTTAAAACTCTATTAAAAACCTCAGAATAAACTCTTACCTTTTCCCAGTTTGGTAAAACCAGTAAGCTTTGTACAGTGTCAACTTTAACCATGTATGCTTCACTTGTCAAGAAAAAGAATTTCAAAGGCACACCAAGTAGTCTCTAAAGTAGAGGTTTACTTAAAAATAGATACAAAAATGTAAAATGTAAATGCAGAACCATATAGCACAAAAACATACAATCATCTAAAATAACAAGGGTTAAAAAAGTGCAAAATTCCTCCCACCAGACAATTAAGCAATAAGGCATGACCAAGGGTTATGTTAATGATCTGTTAATCACCTTCTAGGGGTGTAATGTGGCACGAGGCATAGCCGAGTGCTACATGCGTCTAGAGGGTGATTAACTAACCATTAAGATAACCCCTAGAAGTGCCTTATTGCTATTATAATAAAAATGTTTTTTAAATAGTGTTAAGCCTTGTTCAGAATATGATTAGGCTGTACATGTATGTTAATCAAAGATTAACATAGGGCTGATAGAAAGTTTACAACCAATCAGAAAACTCTATTCTCAGACCATTTTTATAATTAGAAATATATCTAATGTATCTCTTCTAATAGTGCTGAAAGACAGATGTTGTTGTCAACAGAATCCAAACATGTGTGTCTACAAGTTACTCACATCATAATTAAAACACTGTTTTGAGCCTGCCTTCTCCATGATGTCACCCAGCTGCTCCTCTGTTTATTAAAAATTATACAGTCAGGATGTCTATCCAGCAGGAGGTAAATTAATAAAGGTGACCTCAGCAAAACTCATGTCCCCACATGACTTTCTTTAAATAACATCCCCTCTTTGATCTCAAGTAGCTCTTCTTAACAGGGCACATCAAAGAATATTTTATGATTTTGCACTAAAGCGTCATAACCTGCTCTCTTCCTCTAAACATTATAAAAGTTTATGATTTCCCATCCTAGCAGCTGACAAGCTACAAATAAGCTAGATAAACAGGAGATGCTTAATTTAGTCTCTTCTAGCCTGTGATTATCTCCTGGCCTTCCAGGTAACACCTTGTAGCCAAAACCTAGGGAGGGGGAGTCATCCCACAGGCTCTCAGCATCTCTCATGAGAGACATTCAATAACGCATTTTTATATTACAAAAATCATAGTGTAATCAGAACCAGCTGTCCAAGTGTCACAATCCTCCCTACCTAGACTGAATTTGGGGGCTCTATCCCCCTGTATGGGATGAGCTTCCCAAATCAGTTCTCTCCTCATAGATGTGAGACAAGCCATCTGAGTTCTGATTTTTGACTCCAGCCCTATGTAAAATTGTTATATTATACCCTTGCAAAGCAAGACTCCATCTTAGCAATCTACCATTCGTCTTTCCCATTTGCATCAGCCAAACCAGGGGGTTATGGTCAGTCTGTACCACAAAATGCAGCCCATACAAGTATGGCTCTAATTTCTTTAGGGCCCACACTATGGCAAGACACTCCTTTTCCACAGTGGAGTATGCCTACTCCCTAGGAAGTAACTTTTTACTCAGGTATGCTATTGGGTGATCCCTCCCTTGGCTGGATGTCTGACTCAGTACTGCCCCAATACCCACATCTGAGGTGTCAGTCTAAACTATAAAGGGTCTGCTATAGTCAGGACTTGTCAAAACAGGAGCACTGCACAGTGCCTCCTTCAATCTGCTAAAGGTTTCTTCACAGGCTGGTCCCCAGGTAATTTTCATTGGCATCCGTTTCTTTACCAGGTCAGATAGGGGAGCAGCCAGGGCACTGTAATTAGGTACAAATTTTCTATAGTACCCTGCTGTCCCAGGAAGCTCCTGACCTGCTTCTGCATTTCTGGTCTGGGCCATGCCTGGATTACCTCTACCTTTATTTGGTTAGGATGAGCTGTTCTCGGCCTACCATGTGCCCAAGGTATGCCACTTCTCCCATGGCCACCTAGCACTTCCCAGCTTTGACAGTGAGTCCGGACCTCCATGTCCTGCCCAGCACTTCCCTAAGGTGGGATAGGTGTTCCTCCCAGCTGGCACTAAAGATGGCAATGTCATCCAGGTACACCACAGCATACTCCTCAGCACAATTTAACACCTGGTTCACCAACCTTTGGAAAGTGGCCAGGGTGTTCTCCATTCCGAAAGGCATTACTTTAAATTCAAATGAGCTTATTGGAGTGATGAAGGCTGACCTCTTCCTAGCTCTGTCCGTTAACTCTATCTGCCAATACCTCTTGGCCAGGTCAATCATCGTAAGGTAGGTCGCCCCTCCCAACTTGTCCAGGAGTTCATCCATCCAGGGCATTGGGTGGGCATCTGGCTTCATGACTGCATTCAGTCCATGATAGTCCACACAGAAACAAGTAGGGTCATCTGGCTTGGGCACAAGGACTATGGGTGAGGCCCAGGGGCTGTGGGATCTCTGGATTACCCCTAAATCCAGCATCTCCTCCACGTCCCTCCTAATGTCCTTTTGGACAGCCTCTGACACCTGATATGCTGTCTGCTGTATGGCAGTCTGTGTCCCTGTTTCCACATCGTGGGTCGCTAAGGAGGTTAGTCCAGGCTTGGCGCTAAACAATGGGGCAAAGTCTGCTAAAACCTCCCTTACTTCCTGGATCTTGTCCCAGGTCAGCTGGGGAGACAATTTAACTGCCTCCACAGAGGACTCCCACTTTATTTCTTCCAGCAAGTCCAGAAGGGGGTCTCCTTCATCCGTCCCCTCCCCAGGACTACACACTGCAAACACCATGTCAGCTCTATCTGAATATGGTTTCATCATGTTGACATGGCACATCCTTTCTGTCTGTCTTCAGTCAGGTAACTCTACAATATAGTTCACGTCATTTACTTTCCTAACCACTTTGTACGGTCCTGCCCACTCAGCCTGCAGCTTGTCTTTCTGGACCATAAGGACCATGACTTCCTGACCCACCATGTACGAATGAGCTCTGGCTCTGCTGCCATACTACACTTTTTGTTTCTGTTGGGCAGCTGCCAGGTTGCTCTGGGCTGTCCCCATAAGCTCCTTCAGCCTTTCCCTAAACTTAAGGATGTAATCCACTATAGGAGTTCCCTGGGTGGTGTGCCTGCCTTCCCAGTCCTCCTGGATGAAGTCTAGGGACCCACGTACCCGATGTTCATATAAGAGTTCAAAGGAGGAAAATCCTGTTGAATCTTGGGGCACCTCCTTGTATGCAAACAACAGGTGGGGAAGGTATTTCTCCCAGTCCCTCCCATGCTGTTCAGCAAAAGCCCAAAGCATTGACTTCAGGGTACCATTGAATCTTTCCACAAGCCCATTGGCTTGTGTGTGATACAGTATCGTGCATCTCTGCACCACCCCACACTTCTCCCATAAACATTTCATCAGGTCCAACATGAAGGAACCCCCCTCAATCAGTGATAACCTCTTGCGGAAACCCAACATGGGAGAAAATCCCAAGTAAGGCATCTGCCACTTTGTCTGTCCTCAGTGAGGATAGGGCGACTGCCTCTGGGTACCAGGTGGCATAATCCACCACAGTCAGGAAGAATCTCTTCCCTGAGGAGCTGGGGGTATTTAAAGGCCCCACAATATCCATTCCCACCCTCTGGAATGGCTCCTCCACTATGGGCAATGGAATCAGGGCAGCTTAGGTTTTCTTGCCACCTTCCCTATTTCTTGGCACCAGTGACAAGACCTGCAATACTCCTTCACCTGCTGGGTGAAGTTAGGCCAATAGAAATTCTGGGCCAACCGCTGCTGTAGTGCATGTGATTCCCAGATGACCAGACAAGGGAATGTCATGTGCAATCTTGAGCAACTGCTCACGATACCCCTAGGGAATGACAAGCTCCCTGCCTAGCATCCCTCCCTCTGTCTGCACAGCCTGAGTATACATAAGTCCATTTTCCCAATAAACCTTATGTCTGCCATCAACTCCCTGTGCCCTAGACTAGGGTCACTTCTCTGAGCACCTGCAAACCCCTCACACATTCCAAAGGCATGGGACAGGTCCCCTTCAGTCGCTAAACTAGGGTCCCTAGCACTAGCGTCAGGGCACTCAGGATCACTGTCAATCCCAGCCCTCTGACAATGAGTCACCCCTCCCTCTTCAGATTAACCATTCATAGCTGTGTGGTTAACTGCTACTGGGGAAATTTCTACCCCCTTTTCATTCATCTCCCCATCTGGAGACATAGGCTGGGGAACCAGCCTCTCAGTGGTTTCCACAATGGCTTCTGTGGGGTTCAGGGAACTACAATTTTCCCTTGCCACTTCACTACAGGTAACTGTACACGCCATCTTCTGTTTGAGATTGTTATCCAGGATCACATCAACTGCTAAGGTTTGGGCTATAGCCACCTGTTGCACAGTTCCCGCTGTTTCACCCCAGTCTAGGAGAACACTAGCAAGGGGCTATGTTGTATCTTCACCACTAAAGTCCTGTACAGTGATGCATTTATTGGGTGTAAGCTGACCCGGCTCTACTAGATCCCCTTTTACCAATGTCAGGGATGTCCCTGTGTCCCTTAACCCTTGTGTCTGTACACCATTCACCATGACTGGGTTCATGTATTCCCTCATGTTCACAGGCATGCTTACAGGGACACACAAAAAATCCACTTCCTTCCTAGCCCCCTGTTGTGTATTGCTCACCTTTTTGGGACACTGTCTGGCAATATGCCCAGTTTCTTTACACAACCAACATTCATTTGTTTTCTCAGAGAAATCTTTTTTCTGAAACCTGCTGCTAACTGGTTTTGGTGGAGGCAGTGAGGGATTTAGCTGCCCTGAAGGTGCGCTTTTCTCTTTCTGCACTACCACGCCCACTCTATTTGCTCTCAGAGCAGATCTGCTCTTGGCATAGTGGTCCTAGAGTTCAGAAGCCTCTTGCACTGTTTTGGGATCTAAGTCCTCCAGCCAGGTTTTCAGCTCTGCTGGGCATGCCCAGAAAAACTGTTCTAACAAAATCACATTTTCAATTTTATCAACAGAGTTTGCTTCAATTCCTTCCCACCAACGTTTTAAAAACTGATGTTTCATGGCTAGCTCCTCATAGCTCATGTCAGGGCTTCTTCTGAGCTTACGGAATTTAGCAGCTCTGTATGAATCAGCAGTTAATTCAAATTTCTTTAACAGTGCAGCTCTTAAGTTTGCTATAATCATCACTTTCCTCACTGTCCATTTGAACCAATGCATCCCGAGCTTTCCTGGTAAGTAGTGGGGATAACTGGAAGCTCCAGGACTCCCTAGGAATTTTAGCCTGAATACAAATTTTTCAAAATAATTTAAAAAGGCATCCATATCCTCCCCCTCTTTAAATTCGGCTATTAATTTGGAGTTCAATTTGTAACCCAGTCCTGTAGTCCCAGTTAAACCCAAGACACTTACCTGCTCTGGTGCAGCTGGTTGGAGTCATCGCTTCTCCAGTTCATGTTGCCTCTGGTGCTCATGCTCCTCACCGTCTGCATCTCGGCATTCTCTCTACCTCTTCTCTTCTGCAGCTCACTGGTGCTCACGTTCCTTATGGTCTGCGTCTCTCTGTTCTCACTCTGCCTCTCGGCATTCTTGCTCTGCCTCATGGTCCACCTCCTGCTGTTCATGGTCCTTCTCCCTATGGAACGCCAGCTCCATTCTGCACAACTCAATTTGCAGCCTGAGTACATCTGGATCCAGGATACTGGTGACTTTCCCCTGCTGCTGTGGCCCTTTGCTGACAGTGGCCCTGTTGCCCTCCTCATTGGATTTGAACACTGCACTGGCCACTAGCCCTGCCACATTCAAGGTTCAGTCCTTTTCAGTCACTGTCTGTGACTCAATGCTCTGGGTATCTGCTACCATCAGGGCATCCATGAGGTTCTGTTTACTGGCTTTCACCTCTAACAGGACTCCTCTGTCCCTGCACAACTGCTTTAAGTAGTCTACAGTGTGCTTGCTGTAGTTGGAAGCCATCTTCTTCCCTAACTATGGATACTCTGACTTGCACTTTAGAAAAAAATAAAACAGGTAGGAACTTGACTGTACGCCAAGTGATATAGTTCTGTCTCCTTTTTAGAAATAAATCACTGCCTTTTTCTTTCTTTGAAAGTGAGCTGAAGGTCTCAAGCTGATGTACTGAACAATAAAAGCTTGTAATACCAAAATTATCGCACCACTGTCAACCAATCTGTCACAAACCCACTCAGCAGGTCAGGCCCTCTTCTCCCACAGTGCCAACCTCTGAGCACAGTCTTGTGAACAGTTAACAGAACAGGGTAACCCTCCTGTCTGTTTTGTGTGTTCGAATCAAACTTTGGTCTCAAGTTCTGGAGGGATTCAAACTGTGAACCTCTTGCTAGTGTACCCAATGTATAGGCTCAGATACAGTAATTCTGCTCTTCAGAGGGGCCAGATATCTTTTGTCTATGGACACCTAACCAGGCTTACAAAATTTACCCTTAGAACTCTATTAAAGACCTCAGAATAAACTCTTACCTTTTCCCAGTTTGATAAAACCAGCAAACTTTGTACAGTGTCAACTTTAATCATATATGCTTCACCTATCAAGAAAAATAATTTTAAAGGCACACCAAGTAGTCACTAAAGTAGAGGTTTCCTTAAAAATAGATAAAACAATTTAAAATATAAATGCAGAACCATATATCACAAAAATGTATTTATTTATTTATTGAAATTTGTTGACTGGGTGAGCCCACTGAGACAACAGAGTCCCTTTTTCAGGGGCGACCCGGAATTAATTACAGATGAAAGACACATTCACATACAAGAGACAAAGGTAGGATAATTAATCGCATAGGTTCATACATAAGGAGCATACAGTAGACAAAAAGAAAATAGGTAGCAGTAGAGGAAGCCAGATGTACAGGGTAGATGTACAGGTGGCCTGCTACAAGTCAATGTAATGGCAATTAGAAACAGAAACAGGACAATACAGGTCAAAACTCAGGAATGTAAGGGCACCACCATTTCAAGTGCAATAGCACTGATTTACTACCAGTAAGTGAGATTTTAGGGCATTTTTAAATGAGTACCGAGTAGAGCAGTTTGCCACAGCTGTGGGTAGACTGTTCCAGAGTGGCGGGGCAGAGCTGGCAAAGAACCTATCACCAGCTCGGGTTCAAGTCCTAGGGACTTCCAAGATGGGGTGGGCAGTAGACCTCAGGTCACGTTTAGCTGTTTTGAATAGGAGAAGTCCATTTAGGCTAGGGTGAGCTGGAAGTTTGGCTGTTTTGAATGCCAGACAGAGTGTAGGGTATGCAAGCCTGGCCTCAAGTGATGGTCAGCTCAGAGAGGTGAGAACATTGCAGTGGTGATCACGGGGTGGGCAGAAGCTGAAAAGTGGGCAATTTTGTGATAAAGGACTCTGAGTTTGTTGAGTTCAGGGCTCCGAAGAGGTTGTAATAAGGGAACACCATAGAGAAGCACTGGAAGAATGGTACCAGTGGTGATTGCCATACGGGCCTCCTTTGGAGAGGAATCCGCCAAGTTTGTATAAGAGGTCAATTCTTTGATGGAGGATTTTGGTGGTAGCCTCATTGTGCAGGCTCAAGGTTAGCTCCTGATCCAGGTGCACTCCAAGAAATTTTGTGGATGCACATACCTCAGGTGTAGTCCCATTGGACGATGAGATCTGTAGGAGGTTTGATCTATTGGGTCCCAACTGTTTGGTACCGAAAAGCATGGCCTTGGATTTATTGAGGTTCAGGACTAGTTTCATATCCACTAGCCACTTTTCCAACTCTCTGAAGTACATATTGAGGTTCTGGTTTAGTTGAATTAAGTCCTTCGAACTCCTATAGATAATGGCATCATTGGCATACAATCAATCATTTAACAGAACAAGGGTTAAAAAAAGTGCAAAATTCCTACCACCAGACAATTAGACTTGTATATCTAATGTATCTCTTCTAATAGTGCTGATAGACAGATGTTGTTGTCAAGAGAGTCCAAACATGTGTGTCTACAGGTTACTTACAGCATAATTAAAACACTGTCTTGAGCCTGCCTTCTCCATGATGTCACTCTGTTTATTAAAAATTATACAATCGGGATGTCTATCCAGCAGGAGGTAAATTAATAAAGGTGACCTCAGCAGAACTCATGTCCCCACATGACTTTCTTTAAATAACATCCTCTCTTTGATCTCAAGTAGCTCTTTTTACCAGAACACATCAAAGAATCTTTTATGACTTTGCACTAAAGCGTCATAACCTGCTCTCTTCCTCTAAACGTTATAAAAGTTTATAATTTCTCATCCTAGCAGCTGGCAAGCTACAAATAAGCTAGATAAACAGGAGATGCTTAATTTAGTCTCTTCTACCCTGTAATTATCTCCTGGCCTTCCAGGTAACACCTTGCAGCCAAAACCTGGGGGGTCATCACACAGGCTCTCAGCATCTCTCATGAGAGACATTCAATAACACACGTTTATATACAAAAATCATAGTGTAATCAGAACCAGCTGTCCAAGCATCACAATAATAAATGGAATTCATGTGGAATCAGCCAGGATGCAATGCTCTTACCATGGTTTCTGCCAGTGACATGCTGCAGAATACTGCAGGAGCACAATGTAATCCAATAGTGAGTGCTCCAGTTTGTAAAACAGAAAGGTTTATTATGCTTATCACAGAGCATTGTATCCTGGCTCATTCTGCTGTATGTAAGGCCCTCACCCCTACCTTTTTGCAAACGATAGGTGGTATGCTGTTGAAGCTGACAGCAGTACCTGGTGGGGGACTGGGTTCAGGGAGGACTAGGTTACTCAGCACAAGGGGCCTAGGTTTGGCTACTGTGCACAGGGGCACCCAAGTAAATCTGAACACAGGAAGCAATAACTGTAATGTCCAATTCCAGGAATGGAATTCTAAAGTGTGGCTTTTATTCACATCCAAACTGAACAAACAAACAATAGATGGACCCCCACGGGGCTACATTCCTGGTAATGCAGATAAGAGATACAGAACACTTCTTTAACATTTCAGCAGCTCAGGCTGTGAACCCACCAGACACACAGCCCGGACTTGCACGCTGCTTTGGGTACACAGCCCGACTTGTACACTATTTGGGCTTTTCCTGGCCCGGCTCCCCTGCCGGCCACCCGATCGCTGTCCATATGGCAGTGGACACATTCCCTTTGCTGGCTCCCCAAACCACTTTATAGTCTTCGACTCCTTAAGGGAAGTTCCCTTTCAATCCCAC
The DNA here is from genome assembly GCA_016271365.2 of Neoceratodus forsteri. NCBI lineage: Eukaryota > Metazoa > Chordata > Ceratodontiformes > Ceratodontidae > Neoceratodus > Neoceratodus forsteri. Next base: position 453,741,786 of record CM057453.1, on the reverse strand, counting down.
ATCTGGGTACTTCCCTCAGCACCGGCCAAGTGCCTGAGGCAAAGTAAAAGGGCCACAGAGCAAATCCATAGAGGTGAACCTGGTTACTAAAGATGGGGGGTCTTCCACCTCCAGCTTCCACGATCCATACCCGGCCATTTCTATGGACATTAAACAACTCTTTTTGAAAGCTAGGAAATGTAGATTAAAGGGTAAACGTATAGCACGTTTCCTCTACATGTCTTGGCTTTCCCCTTGTACTAAACTCAAATATACTTAAACATCTCTTCCTGAAAAGCTTGGCAGTGTAGATTAAAGGATAAATGTATAGCACATCTCCTCTACATGTCTTGGCTTTCCCCCTGTGCTGGACTTGAACATACTTTTTCTTTGGCTAAGCCTATTCCTCTAGGCCTCCCACTGATTCAGCAGTCCAATCCCCACTTTAACAACAGTTCAGGGTGAAACATAGGCTCTTTGACAAGAGCAGAACTCACCTTTTGGTTGCAGGTGCCCCACAGGCCAATCTTGACAGCTTCTGGTGCCACAACACATTTCAGAAAATAAGGGAGCTTCTTCCCTAGCCGGAACCAGGAGGTTGCCCCTGGAATAACAGGCAAACCTTCCACCCTCATCCCCTCAGGGATGGGGCACACAGACCAGTATCAGCGGTCTCCACCACTTCAAGAACAGCTTACTGTGTTCCTCTTTAGGCAGAAATACACACCTTTCCCTAAAAGTAGCTCTAAATCAGAGCTTAGACTCCAAGAGCCTGTGCACAGATTGCTGTGCTCCTCTCTTCAAGACTGCTCACACACGACTCTGCTTTCACTGTTCAAAAACTCCCAACATTCTAACCTAACTCCCATCTGCAGATTCCAATGTTGCTCATGCAGCTGCAATAGTTCTATGGTGATGTCATCCCTCAGTCTCAGCTGAGACTGAGAACAGGGTGAGACAGTGTGAAATCCATTTAACTGGAGTTTCACAAGCTGCCTTCCCTGCCTACCACTAGGTCTTTCTGGGATTCTAGTAACCCCGGGTAACAGGGGGATTACACTTGCCCTGGGCCAGGAAAATGACTGTCCGCAGTCATTATTTACTCAGCTTAGGCCATCCCACCCTATGTGCTACCTGCAGAGGGGGGGTGATCAGGCCCCCTCCTACCATGTGTGAGCACAGGCAGGCAACGCTAAGGGCCTAGAGGCCGGTGGCTAACATATCAGTCTCTACTCTACCCATTAACTATGGGTGCCTAGTGGCTCTGGTAGAACTGTCCAGAGCATAGCCCTAATAGCTCAGCACTGCAGTCCCTATGGACATTCAGGACCACAGCCTGTCTATCCCCCCTAGCCCTCTAGGGAAAATCTGTCTGCCTCTAACTTAACACCCCAAAAATAAAACAACCCAGGGACCTTCCTGACCTTGGATACCCTGCAACCACGCACTAAGAACTAATACCATCTATTACATTACATTACTGCCTCCCACCCCCACAACCACACCTGTGGAAGGAAAGGGTTACTACAGTAACAACAACAATAACAACAAGAGTACTTTAACTACTACACACTAAAGCACTAATTAGGAACTCCGACGGGCCCCTCCTCCTCTTCTTGTCTTCTCTTCTATCTTCTTCAGGAACACCTGCAAGAAAAAAAAAGACAACACACACTCCTGATCTGCATACACAGTCTATCTAAAACCCGACCATCAAAACACTGGAGAATCCCAAAAAGATTTTTATTTAGAAAAGGTAGAAAAACAGTATATACACTAGAAAACAGTGGAAAAACAATGACATTATTTACAATACACATTTGGATATGGAGTGCCCTAAAAGTCCCATCTAGTGACCACAGTGCCCGAAGACTGGTCCATTAAAGAGTCTCTCCTGGGTCGGAGCCTGGTGAAGCACAGTTCTAGCAGGCCAAAGTCCCGAAGGGGAGAGTCTTTGAGGACAGTTCACACATTCTGGAGTCTGCTAGTGTAGGGTGTGTACTGCAATGTCAGAAGTATAGAAAAGTTTGGACTTACCAACCCCTTGTAGAAGAAATAATACACACCGACCTGCTCCTCAGCCGAAGACTCTCCCTGGCAGCATACTTCCAATACAGCTGGGCAGACATCTTCCGGGAACTACAGGAGGGCACATCTGGAAACTCCTGGGCTGATGTCATCTCTGGAGATGGAACCTTAGAACAGGAACAAAAAGGAAAACAGCTAGTCTGACATCATCCGATTACCAGGCAATTGCTCAGAATACAGCTGGGCTGGTGTCCTCTCTGGATCTGAAGTCATCTGGTGGGCCAGTCGATGGATTCTGGAAAGGCCAGTACACTGTAAAACTGATGAAAATGGGGCACCTGAGTCCTGGATGTCCATACTGGTGGATCAACAAAGGCACTGCAATGGCTGGTGTGGCAGTATTGACTACCACTGCTCTGCTTTCCATCTGGTAGGCATGGGCACATTTGCAGGGAGGTCCTTGCATTGAGGCCAATAGTACAGGGGGTCAGGAGCTTGAATTATTACCCCGTCTGGGCACACATAATTCACACTGTGAAAGATTTCAAGTCCCTCTCCATCCACTATTCGAACAGTGTCCATAAACAGTGTCCTGTCTCTTTTCCACTGTGTGTATTTTTCATGAAACAGTCTGTTCCTGACATGCTTATTTGCACCAGGATTCTGGCGACAGGATGAATACATGCACACGGGGGGGAGGGACCACACCGCATGAGGGGCGGAAGGGGAGGGAGGGTATGTGGGAGGCAGTGTGGCAATTGGCTGCTGAGCTGGCCATGTGGTGTGGTGGGTAGGGTGACAGGTTAGGTTTGGGATGGTGCTGGGTTCGGTTCTGGGGTGGGTGTTGCTTTTTACGTCTGGGCGGTTTTTTAAATGTTTGTAAATTTTACATCCCTCCAACATGCACCCCTCCTGGAGTTGAGAATCTTTAGTTAGGGGGGTGCGGGTTGCACAGCCCCCCACATATGTTGCAGTCCCATCACCGCATTTGGATTCGCTGCTGGTGTACATTGCCGTTATTTATTTTCGGCGATGTACACTTTCCCAAACAGCGATTGCTGTTTGGCAATCACCATTATGACATGGAACCTAGTCAAGTGTGCTACTTTATCACAAATAATCAGCCTCTGCCGCATAATACAGCATGTGCAGTACCATTCAAATGAAATGTATTGTGCAATCAGTTAGCAGACTGTTAACATCTAGGCTGATATCTGATTGTTGGCTGATTTCTGCTAAGCTTTGAATGAGTAGACTGAATATACTTTTGGTTGAAAGCTACATTCTGTAGCTGAGTGGAAAAAACAAACCAGCTAGATGGCAAGTCATAATCAAATAATGAAAATGAGTTGCTAACTGCTGTAGCTGCACAATAAGTTTGATGTGAACTGTACTGTACTTCCTCATGCATTTCATGTGACATGGAAGCAACATATGCTCCATATTGTCAGTAAATGGCTTTTGCAAAGAGTTATAACAAATCAAATGTTTAGTTGCCGTATTGGTCCTTGTAAGAACAGATCCAGAAACAAATGTTTTGATACTTTTAAGCTTCCGAGGAAGAACTTGGTCTGAAAGCTAAAGCACTTTGTTCTTTATGTAACATCTATGTTGGTCCAATAAAAGATACCAAACCGTTTGCAAAGAGTTATATTCATTACTGGTTCTTGCATGTGTGTGCTGCAGCAGCAGAATGGTCATTGTTGACAACTGCTAATGTGTGCATACATTGCATTTTTAGGTGCAGGAGAATGACAATCTGTTTTTCTGCTGCTCCAAGCCATTGTGAAGCCTTACTGCTCATGTTGTAGTATACTCATCAGACTGATGTCAGCCTGTCAATCACTATGACTGCAGATCCCAAAAGAGATAGCACTTTTACTCCTCCTCATTAGGAGTCAGTCAGAGTACAGGAAAATGATGAGCTACCTTTCTGTTACTTCAAAACAATGAGAGAGCTTGCTAATCATGCTGTAGCATACTAATTGATGTCAGGTTGTCAGTCACCATGATTGCAGATCTCACTGGATCCAACACTGTCCCCATTAGTAGCCAGTCAAAGTGCAGGAAAAGAATCTGTCTTTCTGCTGCTTCAAGGCAATAAGAGGACCTGCTGCTTATGCTGCATCCTAAACATAGACCTGCCAGGCTGTCCATCACTGCGACTGCAGAGCCCAGCAGCTGCTTCAAGCCACTAAGAGGGCTTGTTGCTCATTTAGCAGCATACCCATTAGTCTGCTTGGCTGTTGATCACTGGGATTGCAGAGTCCAGCAGATGCAGCACTTTCAACACCCACATTAGCAGTCAGTCAGCCCCACCGTAGCAGTCAGTCAGCATGTAGAGAAATGACAGTCTGCTTTTCTGCAGCTTAAAGCAAGTGAGGGGGCTTGGTGCTTGGGCTGTAGCATACCCATTGATCTATCAGGCAGTTAATCACTGTGATTGCAAAGCCCAAATGCTGCTTCAAGCCAGTGAGGGGACTTACTGCATGTGCTGCAGTACATCCATTGCTCTAACATGCTGTGGATCACAGTGATTGCAGAGCCCAACAGATCTGGTGCTTTCATCACTCCCTCCCCTGCCATTTTAAACTTAAAGGGGCACTGTAAGGTTTTGTTCATGCATCTCATCACGCATTCTAGGGACACTGTAGCAGGGGCCTAGTCTGACAGGGAATACTCAGAGATAGACTACTAGACAGGTTTCTGAGTTTCAAACAAAATTGCCTTCATTCAGCAAGTGACAGAAACAAGACCTTTTCTCAGCAGTTTAAACATAAGACAACAAAATTAGCTTTTTCAGTGAAAATAAATAAATCAATAAATAAACAACTGGTTTTGAATGTCTCTTCCCTGTCAGAGACTAAGCTCTCCACTCTACGTGTTTTATCTCCTTTTCCAGACTTTCAGAACTGCAGCTTCCCCATTCGCACTATAGCTCTGTCTTTACTGAATCAGCTTCCCTCTCTGTAGCAGGTTCTGTTTAAATAGCTGAGTCTGCACAGGTGGGTTGCAGCAGCCCTAATTAGTATCATTCTGCAAGGTCATAAGTCTCCAGTACAGGACCTGCAAGCTCTCTTAAAGGGTATATCCCTGAATATTTTGTCCTTATGATCAGCGCCAGGACAACTACTTTTGGTGGCTTGAGGGGTTGATGGGTGTAGGAATAATATACCCCATAACAGAGATTGCCAGACTTTCTCATCTCAAAATTCTTGCAATATTTCCTAAAATTGTCAGAGAAATAGTTAGCCCATGAAAAGAAAAACTTGTGCTGGAAAGGAAATAAGATTCTGCTTGGTCAGGATATTTCAAATGAAATAGCATCCAGATGTAAAAGCTCCATCCCAGCTAGACACCTTGTTCAAAAATTAGGGGTCAGATGCCTTATCAAATATCCTGCCTCACTGGTATTCCCCCAAAACAGGATTAAGTAGTTTTCACTGACCCCCCAAGCTGCAGTTAATATTATTAACTGAGAGCTCAGATGATGGCAGGGTCCCTTGAAGCAGAAACTGCCCAGAGAACACAAGCCAGTAGAATGAGGACCTGAAAAGAAGACCTTCCTGATGATGGGAAGATAGGAACCTGATGTAAAATGGAATTCAGTTTCAGCCGGCCCTAGTAGTTCTCCTGATGCAACAACAAAAATGGATACCATGTTAAGAAGGAGGCAACATGGCACCACCCAAAAGCATGAGCACAGGTGTCACTTGGACCAATCAATTTAAAAAGAAAATAGAAACCACTCCCCAGACGTGGTGCAGCTGCTTGGGTAGGGAAGGCAGCAACAGCAGAGAGGGTAGTCCAAGATGGTTGAGAGGCCAACCCCTTACAAATTGAGGGGCAGGAGTCAATACAATCTCAGGTGTGTGCAAGTAAACAATAACATTTTCTCTGCTGAACTAGAAGGGCCTGTGGTGTTAACGGAGCAATGCAATGCACTCTCTTCTAGTCAGACCGATAACACATTCTGTCATAGGAAGAAGAAGAAGAAGGGGTAACTGGTTGAGAGTAACAGGGCCTTTCTGTAGCCCTCACATCTTTACCTGATGGATCTACTTCAAATTCACAGTGATCTGAATGTGTGGCAGAGTGGCGAGAACATATATTTTGCTGGGGAGTGAAGGTAGGGGACATCAGAGAAGGGGTGGAGGGGCTCAGGTGTGGATGACCTCTGCAGATTATTCCTAACTAATAGAGAACTGTTGCCTACATATCAAGGTAGCAGTGACTGGTTGTAGTGGAATGGTTCAAATGCTGCAGATTTTCTTTTTTCTTGTTCTCTTTATGCTAAGCCTTTATGGAATTGATCAGGATGGTGCCCAAAAAAGAATGGCTGGGAGCAGTCATGGCCTTCATTGTCACTAGATCAGCAGGGTAAATCCCTCATACTAGACTGTCACTACAGTGGTTGTTTATGTTCCAAGAAATATTCGGTAAGTCGCTTGCTTAGTAGGGCTCTTGATGGAACCAGTGCTGCCCGGGCCTGTATGGTAGCAAGTTTATATCTGTTTTACTTACCTAAATAAATATAAGTTTGTGGAACAAAAGATGGTTAGGAAGACATGGGGCCCGATTCTAAAAAGCATACACCACAGCGTAATGCAGATGAGCCAATGGAAATGGTGCAAATCGCAAATATGTCCTGCAAATGCACCAAATGCAATTCTACATTGCGATATGTGCCATGCCACAATGCAGTATGCCAATTGCGACTTATGCTGCAGTTGCGACATACCCGCAGGTACGCCAATGGCAACTGAGTATATGCCAAGAAAATGGAAGAGATACACCAGGGCAAGATTCTAGAAGCAGCAGTGCCACAACTTACACCAAGACTAGCCCACGTAACATACACCAGGTGGAAGCAGGTGTAACTTACACAACATATAAAGGAGCAGAGACAGACAGGCTGGAGACACAGCAGTACAGCACTGTGACAGAGAGAGAGAGAGAGAGAGAGAGAGAGAGAGAGGAGAGAGAGAGAGACAAAATGGACAGACCAGTAGCAATGCTAGGTATGCTACTACTGGAGTGCTGGGACAGGCACAGGAGAGACCCAATGCCCAGAACCAGAGGCACAGGCAGCAACCAGGATGGCACAGACCTGGCAGATGTCATGCATCACGGCTGTACAAGGTGAGGAAGACATACCAGGACCTGGTGGAGGAACAGTGTATCTCACACTACCGACTGCCCCAGGGCCATCATAGACAGGATATGTGATGACCTCCACGCAGACCTGCGCAGTGTCACCCACAGGGGGCAGCCAGTCACTGTGGAGGTGAAGGTGACAGCAGCACTATGCTTCCTGGCAACAGGGGCATTCCAGATACCAACAGGCAACACTGTGGGAATATCACAGCTGTCCATTTCCAGGTGCTTACACCAGTTCCTGAATGCCATGGTGGCCCACATGGACCAGTACATCACCTTACCCCAGGAAGCATGGCAGCAGCAGGCAGTGATGCAGGGCTTCTACACCATTACCCAGTTCCCACATGTCATGGGTGCAATAGACTGCACCCATGTTGCCATACATGCACCATCGGTCAATGGTGATGTGTATGTGAATTGGAAGGGCCACTACTCCATGAACATGCAGGTGCTGTGTGGCAGTCATGGCCGCATACTAGATGTGGTTGCCCAGCACCCTGGTTTCATACATGATGCCTACATCCTGCAAAACAGTGAGCTACACGAGGGCTACAAGAGGGGCCAGCTCATGGGAGGATGGCTAGTAGGTAAGTGAATACAACACAGAGCACTACATATCTGAATGCCTGTACACCATGCAGACATAGGTCCATAGGCCACAGAGACTGATGATGTACCATGCATCCAACAGGGGACAGTGGGTGTCCACAGCTGCCATGGGTGATGACACCACTGCACCACACACACACACACACACACACACAGCACAGAGATGCTACAATGAGGTGCACAGCCAGACCAGGTACATCATAGAGCACACCTTTGGGGTCCTGAAAGCATGATTCAGGTGCATTGATAGATCATCGGGGGCATTACAGTACAGCCCAGAGACAACCTGCAAGATATTCATTGTCTGCTGCATACTGCACAACATCACAGTGCAACACCATGTGCCACCACTGGACTAGCTGGAGGACAGGGATGAGGAGGACCAGGACTGGAATGGCGGGGCACACAGACATGTGAGGCACCACCAGACAGATGCTACGTAGGCACAGGCAGGCCAACGTGCATGATGTGACCTGATAGAGAGGCACTTCACCTGAGAGATGCCATGGAACAACAGTGACAGCCACCAAATGCCAGGCGTGTTCCCCAATGAAACATCACATGGGCGTGCTGCCAGGTACAATGCACAGGCCATGGTGACACTGGGTGATGGCAACAGATCCCTTGAAGTGTGACCACATTGGGTGGTGCACACACAGCCATGGACATGGAACAGTGTGGGAACTGAGAGACGGCATGGAGCAATGTAAGAAGACAAGCACAACAGGTAGGTGGTGATAAGCACAGCACTGTCACCTGGGGAGGTGGCCATGGCCACGCAGAAGGCAGCACAGAATATGCATGGCACCACACAACAAGGCACACAGTAGAGTGGCTCAATGGGCAGAGGCAGGCAGCGCACAATGGGGACACACACTCGTGAGGCCTGCAGACACACGGCACAACCAGCAGACACTGACATGCACGTACAGGGTGGGACCACTGCCATGCAGTGGCCCGTGCAAACAGCACATAGCAACACACACTGGGTGATATGACAGACAGAGTGATACTGTGTGCCTGCCTTGCTCGCACAGTGTGGCAAAGGGTACAAAGGGTGCACAGACACCACAGGCACAATGCTGGGATGACGGTGCCACCAGGCACAATGCCCCTGCCATAACCACTGATACATGTAAACAGTGCAACCACAACAGGGACACAGCACTGGGTGGCACAGACCGGTGGACAAATGGTGGTGAGACACACCAATGTCCATGCCAGTGCTGCCACCTGCAGGGAACAAGAGTACCCCAAGGCGGAAGGGCGCAGCACAGGCACCATGCCACCACACAGCTGGGAGGTAAAATGTGAGGTGGCATGGATGCCACAGCATGCATAGTGACCTGCAGCACACAGGACACTACGCAGAAATGGCCAGTGGACAGTGCCATGGACTGTGAGCAGCACAATCGCACACTGACTAGATGAACATGGAGGGAACACTGGGGACAGCAGGCACTGCCACCAGTGTGCACCTCTGTGCATGGCGACACACACTCACACAGCCTTGCACACCTGGAACAGACACACAGACACAGTGATGATGTCAAAAGGTTTTATGCAAACAACAGGAACTGGGATACAGAGAAACAAAGAAAGGGGGATGGGGATCAACAACAGGCAACAGTAATATACAGAAACATAACAAACCAACCACACCCAAACAGCCACCCACAACAACCCCGAACACCAATCCGCACCCACAAACAACCCAACACAGCCCCAACAACAACAATACAATCCCACCCACAGCAAATAACTGGAACAAGTACCTATGCCCACCCCAACACATCCCACAACACCCATATGTACAGCCCCACCCACCAATCCCAACCACCTCTATAGATACACCCACCCACAAACACAGCCCCACCCACATTCGGAAGAGGCGGACCCAGTGCAGTTCTGTTAGGATGGTTCCCACCAACCCATGGAGGTGCCCAATGTCCTGAAGTATGGCCGACACCAGGGCCATAAGGCGCTCCCAGTCCAGGCCCACACCTTGCACGGTGTCAGCACTAGGTCCTCAGCTGAAACAGGTACCACATCCCCTAGCTTCATCCCTAGCATGGCAGCATCCCGCTGTGGAGTGGAGTCCCTTGCTGCAGAGGCAGCATCGCATGGCATGAGGTGTTGAAAGGCCGAGCAGTGCCATGCAGGAGCCAGGCACACAGTGCTGCACACAGTGACCACAGTGCACCAGCACGCAACCCATCCCCTGCAGAGGCATGTCGCAGCCCAACCCTACACAGTGTGGGTGTGGAGTGCCACATGCAGCCCTACCACACGTCTGCACCACCTCCCCATGCAGAGCAACATATTGCCACATCCAGCAGGTACCCATGGGGAAGTCCCAAGGCCAACCGTGGGTGACAGAATGGAGAATGACAGATACCTACCTGAACAGTGCACTGTGGTGACAGGAGTGGGTGGTGCTGATGGCTTTGGTGGCACACCTGGATGGAGAAAGAGCAGGGCATCATAAGCCAGTGGCACAGTCAGTGACCACCAGAGCTTCAGTGGTGTGGTGGCATGACCCTACCTGTTCCTCAGCCATGGTGCTGAATCCTACACAGGGGACAGTGAACAATGATGTCAGGTACACAGTGCTGTACAGACAATGGAACAGTGCATGCTGAGCAATGGCACATACTCACTGAAGACCCAAACGTGTCCATTGTGGTGCTAGGGAGGGAATGGACACAAGTTAGCACAGTGAACTAAGTGCCACTGTGGCCTGCTGCCTGTGGGTGCTGCAACCCCCCAACTGTCGCCAACCCACAGGTATGTCCCTGCACATGGCCCAGGGTGGCTCCCCAGACACCCTGCCATAACTGACCCTGCACAGGGTGGATTTCGCCAGGTGCATGCCTGCATTGACAGTGTGTGGCAATGCAGACAGGCTGCCATTGTGTACCTGACAGACATACCGTGTAGGCATGGTACAGGGACAGTGGTACACAGCCAGCCAGTCAGTCAGCTGTGCACCTGTGTGTCAGGCACTGGCAATGGTCTGTGTCTGCCCTCCCACCCTTCCACCCCTGCACTGTCTGAATTGATGTGTGGCAACACCCAACCTGTAAGGCGCGAGACAGTCGGAACACGGGCATCCATGTGCCGCACACAGGCATGGATGGTGCTACATGGAATGACCAACCATCAGGAATGGATACGGTACACAGACCAGCAGGTGGTGCAGCACACCAATGCAGTGACACACTCCCACCAAACAGACATGCACCCAGTTGCAGTGGTACAGTGACACTGTGACAAAGCCATGGCTCCGTCCCTCTGGGGTGCACATGACAGTGGCACAGTGTGGGTACATGCACCGTCCTGGTGGTGCCCATGTCACACCAAACCAGGTACCACCCTGGGCATGGGCGTGTGCGGCTATGGCCCATGGACACCATGGTGTACCACTGTTCTGGGGTGGTGCAGTACACGGGTGCTGGTGTGCACCCAATGGCCATGTCACCCACCAGTGTCACAACTCCCCCCATATCATCCTGCTCAGGGGCTGGCAACATGTTCATAGGTCACTGGTACTATCCACACACCCCATGGACAGGTCGGTCATACAGTACCTGGGCCATGGTGTGGGGGTCTGGTGTGCACAGCACTGCAACTGTGGGCTGCCATACATGGGGGGGCTGCAGCCAGTGGGATGTGCAGACCTCATGACTGAACCACTGTACATGGTACCGTCTACCGCCGACAGCACAATGGCACTATGTTCCATGACATGTGGCCCTGGCCCACAGGCAGCACTGTGCAGACATTGGAATGCACATGTCTACAGTAGACGGTGACACTGCCTGCATAATCACAGCATACCTGTGCAATGGAACAGACCTGCACACATCATGACAGTGGGCCATGAGCCCGAGGCATTGATGTGTGTAGGTTTACTCCATACAGAGCAGCAGGCACACAGTGTGATAGGCAATGTACCACACCCGGGGACCAATGGATGTGGGGCATGGCCATGGTGAACAGTGTTGTACAGCAGATGCCAACAGGGGCATCCAACACCATCCGGTGCACATGCCTACCCATCTGGCTGTACCCCTGACCATGGTCTTCCCACAGGATGGTACTCCATTGTGTGGTCTGCCCTGGCCAGGGGGGGCACCCCTCAACAGCAATGCCAACTGCAGTGTACTATGCTGGGGTTGCCCAAAGAGACCTGTGCACCACAGTGGTGTAGTGCTGTCCCACAGCATGATAGAGCCAGTGCAGGACCCCCCGTATACAATGGCATGACAGGGACGTGGCACTCAATGGTCAAGCTGGTACTGGTGCCATGGGGGCATCCCAGCACAGCATCCCATGTCCAGTCCCAGCCATACTGTGCACCCATGGTGGGTCAGCTGGCACTCTGTCAGTGCAACTATGCCTACAGCACACAACATGTGTACCACACATACAGAACAGTGCGTGACATGCCTTTGGGACGGTGTAGTACAACATGCCATCATAGAGTAGCAGCAATGCCCCCCAGGGTGTGTGTAGTGCAAGGTCACTGCCAATAGTGCCTACCACAACCACCATAATGACCTGTGTGTGAACAACCGTCCCTCAGTGCCTACAGTGTGGGGCACACCCATGATGGACAGTGTACTGTGCACAGTGAAATAGTGCCACACAGTCAGGCCCATACCCCTCACCCTCCCACAGCACAACCCAGAGACAGTGCATCCATCATCAGTGTCCCAGCTGCCACAACAGTGATATCTGTTCCAGGACCTGTGTACACCATGCCTCTGGGTGTGCCCAGAATTACCCCGATGAAGATTACATGGCCACACCCATAGCTGACATGGCGGTGTGAGTCTTATCCTCTCCCTGTTGTGGCTGCTGTGTGACCCACATGAGGGACTGCTGGGATAGCTGTGACAGCATCAGGGACAGCCCTGTACAGCAGGGGCCATGGAGGGGTGTGGCCTGGCCCTGTGCCAAGCAGGTGTGATGGCCTGTGCCATGGGTAGTACTGCTGAGGGGCTCAGAGATATGGGGGCATACCCCTCAGGTGTCCCCCATCACGGGAGACATCCCACCCCATGCCCCTGACCAGTGGCCTTACCCACATACATCCCCATGGGCAGCATACTGTGCTGTGAATGCATGCTGCAGCCCAGATACCATGTACACAACTATCCTACCACTGTACTACATGGTGTACATTACAACACCATGGCATCCACTGTTGTCTGCTCCTGTATCCCTATGTGAGGGGCAATGACCCCCATCCTGAGGGTCTGTGTCCCTCATTGTCCCCAGGGTCCTGCTGACACCAATACAGGTGTTGGTGCTTTCCAAATTAAAGGCATTCACTGCCACATGTGGGGGGGGGATGTCAGTGACATCCAGGCGTAAACACAACCAGAAGATGACTGCCACCACTGTAGGCATGGTGGTCAGTGATGATGGGCCTGCCTGCATGAAATAGTGATGTACCACTAAGGTAACATATTACCATCCATACATATGTCCAGCCCAGGATACTGACTGCCAAACAGTGGTGACTGGATGTATCATGACCCCATAACCTTTGACATCAAACCAGAGCACAGTTCCTGGATATTGTACACATCCATTGTACATAACATAACTTGAACCCCTGAATGTCCACCATTGTGAGTTTCCATATCTGTTCCTGGCCCTCAGGTCAGTGACAGATAGATTAGGAGTATGTATGGGAGGGGCTGCTGTTTGTCTGTCTCTGTCCTGTTCTGGCAGACAGTGCAGTGTTGTTGCTCAGTCCAAGGCCCAGTACTCTAGCTCCTGTAACCCTATGCTGTGCCAGGGCCTAGCTACTCGCTACTGCATGTGCCACACTTGTATGCTGCATGTGCATTGCACATCGCACATGCGCAATTGCGACCTGCAGTACATCACTTGCGATGAGCAATTGCGGCATGCGGCACCAGTTGCGATATGCTGTAATTTTGGCATTTGTGATATGTGATGTTGTAGTGTGTGTGGCATTTGTGATATGCAGTGTTGACGTGCATGTTGGCAATTATGGTGTGGGTATGGGGGTACTTGCATGTGTAGCATCTGAGCCTGCATGGCCCTGTGTATGTGCCCTGTGGTGGTCAGAGGCAGGATGCTGCAACTGACATCAGTCCACACACAGGGGTGGGACTGCAAAGCACTGTGCTCATCCATGGTGTGGCACTGGTGAAGCATTGCAGAAGGTGCCTGCCTTGCCAGTGGCAGGGCTGTATCACCTGCAGGGGTGTGGGGACGGCACACTCTCATGGTACACCTGGCTGCATGGCCCACCACCTGGGTACCTGGGATCCCATGGGTGCACTGCACCTGTCGATGCTGCGGGCTACCTGTCTGGGCATGTTCCATCCTGCAGCACCCCTGCCGCTACCCGGCATTGTGGTACCCCTCCTGTGGCACCTGCATGCCATGTGTCATCCCGGTGTTCAGCTATACCCCATGCACCAGTCCCCACAGACTGCATCCAGACTCACCTGACCCATTCCCTGTGCCAGGTGTGTGGCACCACTGCTGCAGTGCTATGTAGCCAAGTCCTATCAATGGGCTGACCCATGCCCTGTGATGGTGTTCGCCTACCTACTGACGCAAGCCCTCCCAGGGCTGTAACCGGCACTGGTGGACATCTGATGTTGCCTGAGGTACTACTCAGCATGCCATGTGAACAGTGGACCCACGCAAGACATTGTTGTGAATGGGGGTTCCACCCTAAGCACCCTGTATCCTGTGTAACAGTAACAGTACACCACCAACATACAAACAACACAACATTTGGATCAGGTGCAATGGTTTATTTACAAGGTGCATTATGTACAACAGGTGCGCATATCACAGTGCTTGTCCATACCAGCACGCATGCCCCCACACTCACCCATGCACACAGTCATACATACACACACTCACACCCTTGTGAACTGTACAGTGTCCCCCCAAATACATGTGACCCCCTGCCATGCTATTGGCTCCACCTCCCCATTGCAGCCCCACCCAACCATTCCTCATCTGCACCAGACACATAGGCATTTTACAGCCATCTGCCACGGCCATGCCATCCTTGCACAGACCCCTCCAGTGCTGGGTGCTGGGCTGTGGGGGACCCTGCTGTTCTGGTGGGTTGTGCAGTTCCCTGGTGGCCTTTCCTTGGCATCACACCCTGTGGGCCTGTGTGTGCCACCACGGTGGTTCTGATGTGCTTCCACCCCAGCAGGCCAACTTGCCTCAGTGCCACATGTGGCTGCAGCTGTGCTGGTGCTGCACTGTGATTCCCCCATTATGTGTGGATCATCTCAGTCCCTTTGCAGCCTGTGGAGCACCAGCCTCAGTGTGCTCACCTCCCTGTGTGTGCCCTGTGCCTGTCCCTGTTTCAGTGAGCCTGGGTGTTATGTGTGAGTCTCTGACTGGCCTGCACCTGTGTTGCCGGCATGGCTGTGTGGGTCACAGAGTGTGCACCATGGCACTGGCCTGTGCCCAGGTCAGTGTGGGCACTGCCTGGCTGGGCTTGTGGCTCCAGCAGCATGACTGGCAGGGTGGGTGCAACTGACACCTGGCCTGGGAGTGGGGGTAGCATGGGTTCTGGTGGCTGTGTGCATGCTGGAATGTGCAGTGGCTGGGGGTGCCATCTGCTGGCCAGGTATTGCAGGTGTTGCAGCAGCTACAGTGCACATGCTATGGCCTGCATGGCCATGGCCATGGTTGTGCCGTGGCACTGCTGGTGCACCTGCATGACTTCCAGGCCAGTGCTGAGGCGGACCATGAAGACCGCCTGGTGTTCTGCACAGTGCCAGATGCCCTGTATGACATCCCCCAGGCCTGCCATGCATGCCGATGTCTCCCTGGTGAACCCCTGCAAACAGCTGGAAATGTTGGACAGCTGCATCTCCATGCTGGTGTGGTGCTCCTGTGTACCCTGCCGAATGTTGCCCAGCTCCTGCCTGACATCCCCCTGGCCAGCCAGCACTGACTGGCAATAGCCCCCTATGTAGGGCGATGGGGACAGCTGGTCCTGCAGCTCCTGGATGGCCTTGACCAATTGGTCCTCCAGTACATGGGCACTCAGAGGGTTCAGCAACCCCCTGCCATAGCATTGTCCTGTGTTGCTGGCTGTTCATGCATGGCAACCTTCTGTTCATCCACAGGTGTCTGCACTGCCTCCACTGGTGTGGCATCACTGCTGGTGGCATACTCTGTGGACCCCTGCTGCTCCCATGGTGGTCCTGCTGCATCCTCCTCACTGTTGGCCACCTCCTCCTCCCCCTTGGGGCTGTCACCATCACCACTCCCCTCAGGCTCTAACATAGGCTCTGGTTTTCTGCCCATGGGTGACTGGCATCTGGGCTGCCTCCACTGGTCAATGTCTCTGCCATCTTCTGACACTGTGCCAGTGGCCTGGTCTGTGCTGGCAACTTCCTGGCTGTGCCACTGCTGCTGCTTCTCCCACCTTCCAGCACCACTTGGACCACCTTCGCCAGCCACCACAGCACCTGTTGGATGGGCAACATGTTAGTGTGTCTCCACATCACTGTATGCCCTCACTTGCCTGATCAGTGTTGCCCTCACAGGTCTGCTTCAGCAGTGTGCTATGGCATTTCACCTACCACACATCTGTACAGTCCCAACAGGTGTATGCCACCACTGTACTTGTGTCCTGCGCTGATGGCGTGGTCCCTCCACTGTTGCTGCCCATGCTGTGCCATCCATCCTGGTACATCTTGTCCAGCTGTCACACAGTTGCTCAGTTCAGCTCCCCATTGCACAGTGACACCATGCATGGCCACACCCATGGGTGACTCTGCACTGCAGGGGCCAGCACCACTGGGTGCATGCGTTGTTCCTGCCATCCATGCACCTCATCTGCAGCCCTTGCCCTCATTCTGCAAGCACTGAGGCAGTGCCCCATGCCCCCTCCCTACAGCACAGCCCATGCCTGGGCACTACCCCTCCCACCAGTACACAGTGCATGTCACAGCAACTCCCAGTGCAGCACAGCCCTTACCTGTACACAGCCCCCCACCAGTACACAGTGCATGTCACAGCAACTCCCAGTGCAGCACAGCCCTTACCTGTGCTCAGCCCCCCCACCAGTTTCATGTGCACTTGCCAGCCCCTCCACAGATGGGCATGGCACATTCCTATGCACAGCAGCTCATGCCAGCTGCACACATGCTTGTCCCTGGCCTGCCCCTGGCCATTGTCTGGTTCCCTAGGCCCACTCAGTGGCCACCTGTGGCCATGAAGCATTCTTGTGGCTTTCCACCCCACCACTACATCTGCCTACACATTGTCACACCACCTTTGCTGTTGGCTGTGGTGCTGTTGCCTTTTCAGGCCTGTCACATACATTGCTGTTCTTTGTCCCTACCTGTGGCACTCTGCTGTCTGAAGCTGTCCAGCTCCATGACTCCTGCAATGCTTTGCTGGCTGAGGTGTGCAGCTATCCTCCTCTCCAGGCTGCTGAGTGGCTGCTGTTGGGTGGGTCAACCCCCTGTGCCCTGTGCACTCAGCTTGTTCTGCGCCACCTTGCGCTTCACTAGGCGCTTGAGGTCATTGTATTTTTTCTGGATATCTCAGACTGTCCGGTGCTGTGCTGCAATAGCATTGACTCTCCATGTCACCCGGTCCCATGACCTCTTCCTTTTTTCCCTCCTCTTGGCCTCCCCTCCATGTCTCATGAGGAGTGCATGGTGCTTATCCATCCAGTGTCTGCACCTCCTTATGTGTGAAGTTTTTATACTCCTTTGTCTCTCTACTGCAGCTTCTGCCATGGCGCTGGCATATCTGCTGGTATATGTTATGCCACAGCTGCATGTTACGCCCTTTTATATCGTGTATCTTGCGTATCATGACTTATGCAGTTGCATATGGCTTATCTGTCGCGTGTTCTAGAATAGGCCGTAAATCGCATGTCACAGTTGCGGTTGCGTATCTTGTGCAAGTGCATTACTTGCGCCTGGCATATTTTTCTTTGTAGAACTGGGCCACTGTTTCCACATGCCTACCAACAGCCAGAAGGCAAAAATAAACACTTATCATTGCTGGTAGAACACACAGCAATACTTGAGGATCGTCATCCAGATCTGCATACCAAATAGGCCTTACTATTTCATAGTAAAGTTTCCAGAATTTCTGGGCACAGCAGTTCATCAGTACAGGTGCTGTGATGGGAGACTCACATGCACAGAAGTGGCATATGAATTCAGGGAACCCATCTCATTTTGTTTCCTTCTGCAAAAATTTCTAGACATGAGAATTTATTATACTGAGAATTTCTGGACACTAAATTTCATCCCTAAAAGTGCATTACAAGAACTGTGGTGATGGGACTGACACACAGTGTTGCACCATGTAGGAGCTTGTTTTTTCTTTCTGATCACTGAAAAAAATTCTGGGAGCACAGAATTGGTGTACATTGCACTTTTCACACCATCCCCTCTAACGTGCATTACAAGAACTGTGGTGGTGGGACTGACACACAGCACAGTACCATGTAGCTGCATGCAGCAATTGGATAAGTTTTTTCTAGTTGCTGAGAAAAATTTGGGGAGCACAGAATTTAGATATGTTGTGCATTTTGTACCATTACTGCTAAAGTGCATTACAAGAACTGTGGTAGTGGGACTGACATACATCGTAGCACCAGGTAGCAGCATGCAGTGATTGTTGTATTTTTTCTGATCCTTGAGAATAACCCTGGTAGCACAACATTTGTATATTGTGCTTTCCACTCCATTCCCAATAAAGTGTATTAGAAGAACTGATGGAAGTGACACAGCATAGCGCCATGCACATGCATGCAGCTGTCTGACATATTCTGTTTTTCTGTCCAATGAAAAAAATGATTTGAGCACAGAATTTATGTATATTGTGCTTTCACATCATTTCTCTTATGTACATTACAAGAACTGTGGTGGTGGGACTGACATGCAGCTTGGCATCATGTAGCAGTATGCAGCAGCATGATGTATTTTTCTGGTCATTGAGAAAAATTCTGGGAGCACAGAATTTTATATAATGTAGTTTTGCACCATTTCCCTAAAGAGCATTACAGGAACTGTGGTGGTGAGACTGACACAGTGCAGTACAGTACCATATGGCAATCTTGATGATGCGTTACCAGCATTAATAATATATTGCTTGGGAGAAAATGTTAAGAAGTGAGAAATGTATATATTGTGCTTGTGCATGTGTGTCACTGAAGTGCTTCATACTAAATAAATAAGTAATACAGACTGTCTGAGAGGGTGACTTGAATAGTGTAGCAGTAGTTACCACTGTTTAATAATTTCTTGTTCAGTAAAACATTTCTGGAAGTAATAATAGTGAAAAAGTGACGTGTGGTGGGAAGAACTCAGTTTTACAGGGCAACTGGATGATAGATATATCACAGCATCAACTGCTGGAGTGAAAAAATATTTGGGGACCAGACAATTTTTAATATGGTGCTTTTCAAATGCACTATACATATAAATGACAGTGCTTTACAATAGCAACAGTAGTGAGAGAGAAGAGAATTACACGGTATACAGACAACACCATTAAAAGATAGGCAGAAAATAATTTTTTTTTACTGAAGAAGAGCCCTTGGACAGAAATCAAGATGAGAAAGAATGGAGGCAAAAAGTAAGACAGAAAGACAAGAAAAGAGTTTCACTTTTGTTGTAAACAAAGAGGGTTGAAGAAAGACTATGAGGAGACAGGAGCATGTATCTAATAAAGCTAAGAATGGGGTGTAACAGAAAGAGGATCAGTGAGGACTGGAGAAAAAGTTGAAAAAGACAATATTTAGGGAATATTTTAAGGACTGCAATGGAGCTCGGACAGTCCTTCAAGAAGCATTGCTGATTTTTTGATCAACTTCTGTAAGTCTTTACATTGAAAAATCTGTTGCAGAAGCCCACCATTTCTGCTTGGAGTTGTGCTAGTTCTGTACTGGTGGTTGTTGGCATTGGCGGTGCAGGTGTTGGTGCTGTCCCATGACCCTGCCCCTCATTCTGGCTGCTTTTCCCAGGTCCATGTGCACCCCTGGCAACTACCCATGTGACTATCATGAATGTGGTCTGTGTGCTGCCCTACAGGTGGTGCAGAAGGACCACTGCAAAGACTATCAGAAACAACAGCCACGCCAAGAAGAGTTCAGTAGCAATAATTATTTTACTTCCCAGTATTTTATATTCAGTCCGCTTTTCATGCCCAATGTTTCACCTGTTAAGACTTCATCAGAAGAAGGTAATCTCATGCTAGATTGCTTACACCCTCCATTACTCCTTCTCTGAAAAGATCAAAGGCTGAAATAAACAGCCTTATATGATTTAGGCACAGTTAATTCAGTTCATATTATTTGCTTAGTCATGATGCTTAGGACAAAGCTTTAATTGTCTGCCTGTTTAAATGATCCATTTTCTGCTTATAGCATTGAGCTGCAGGGTGCCACCATTCTGATGGTGTTTACAAATGTTTTCTAGTGTATCAGGACTGCAGCTGCAGCCCCAGTGCAGCAGCAGCAGTAACAACCCCAGTGCAGCAGCAGCTCCCATTCTCCCAGCTCTGCAGCATCAGCCTCCAGTGCAGCAGAAGCTTGAACCCTCTATGCCCTCCTGTGGTACCACCACCACAGGCTGATTCCCCTGAGGAGCCACACGCCTGGTCCTTACCTTTTGGCTCATTACTGCCCTAAGCAAGGAAACAGCCCAAGTCTACTCTCATTTGGAAATTTTCTACCATGGCCCCCAACTATGACAGTGATGGCAAATTAAATCTGTGCATCTGTGCAACATATTTGTCAGTCTTGGGAAGAAGGGCAGCCATCTAGGCATGGTGGCAACCCATCCACATGAAAATCTGCCACCTGAGCTAGTGGGAGGCCAGAAAACTGGAGGTAATGAGTGGTGGTTGTGGCAGAGGTTCTTCTGTGCCGCTAAAGGGGGCAGCGCACGGTTCAACCATGTCCATGATGGTCATGTGGGTCAGGGACAGCAGCCAGAGTGAAGGGCATGGTCAAGGGACAGCACTAGTACCAACACTGCCATTACCAACACCCACCAGAGAGGGAGTTAGTACAACTGTGACCAGAGGAGGACCTCCGCTGCAGAGTTTTTTTTTTCATGAAAGAAACTCTACAGAAGCTGCTTGAAAACCAGCAAGTGTTTCTTGAGGAGATGAATGAGCTCTGTTGTAGTGTGCAGGTGCTCTTCCATCTGGGCCTTAAAAATATATCCTAAATACTGCTTTTCAATCCTTTCTTCTCCAGTTCTCCTCACTGATCCTCCCTCTTTTATACCCCATGCTTTACTCTATTAGATACTCCATCCTGTCTACTCTTTGTCTTTCTTAAACCCTCTCAGTTTACAAAAACAAACAAATGCTTTAAAAATACATAAATATTTTAAACTTTTTTTTGTCTTTCCCTTTTACTGTTTTTCGGCATTCTTTCTTGTCTTGATTTCTGTCTCAGTACTCATCTTCTTTGTTCATGAGATGTGGTCCCCAGGAGTCCATGTTGAAAATTTGGGGCCAAAATCTCAAAAAATGGCCAAGTTATGGCTGAAAGTTGAAACTCCCCATTGAAATACATGGGACCGCATTTACCTTAGCAGACTGCAGTCACCAGTTCAATCAGTCAATCAAAATCTTTATTTAACCGGGTGGTTCCAGCAGCAAGCAAGACGTGTCTTTGATCAGTGGAGCAGGTCTTGAACCAGGGATCTCCTGAGGTGTGTGGCAGTCTGGTGGGATGTCAGGGGGTGTGGGGAGATGGGTGCACAGTGGGTGGTTGGGTGCAGGGTGTGGGAGTGAGCGGCGATGGGCATTTTTTCTCTTTGCAGGTAACGAGCAGCAAAAGTCATCAAGGGATTTTTTTTTCTTTACAGGCAAAAATTAAAAAAAAATAAAAAGGGACCTAAAGGGGAATGCCACTACCACCAATGATTTTGGAGGGACAGATGGGGAGAGTAGCATTGGGCAACAAGGATAAGTATCAAGAAAGCAACACAAAAAAAAAAGAACAAAAAAAAATAAAGATAAACAAAAAAATAAATAAAACATATGCTGATTCAGGGTGGGGGTGCCACTAGACACCAGGGCCCAGATATTCAAACTGTGCCAGAAAAGTGCGCAACAGCAGGAGCAAGCGCAAGTCCACTGTGCCCATGTGCAATACACGTGATATTCAAACACTGCGCAGGTCAAGATGCACCTGCAGCACACAACTGATTATCGTGCCAACTGCACCATAGTGCAACCAGGGATGTGCAGTGGCACAGGTCAGATGCACAATAGCACAACCAGGAATGCTCAGTGGAGCAGGGCATCAGTGCAACAGCACAACCGGGGATGCACAGGGACAGGATACAGAGGCCCACCACCCATGGTAGTGATGGGCAGAGGAGCACACAGCAGAACAGACGCCGCCCCACACCCATGCACTGCACAACCAGAGGAGAGCTGGAATAACCACTGGCCCATGTACACAGCAACAAACCCATAGCAGGGCATTGTGCCCCAGCATACCTCCTGGCAAGCTGTGACTGGCACACAAGGAGGTCCGGCCACCCATGTCATCCATCCCACAAATGCAGAGCACACCCTGCACCATGATCCCCAGACACCCTGCCCAGGAGCAGCACCCACCAGTGCAGGACACCCCATGCATGCCACCACCACCACTGTGACAATGCAACCCTGTGCACCACAGAACCATGCAAGGCAGCCCCACCATGAACACCCTTCAGTGGGTGGCAGCAGACAACAATGCAATGACTGCATACACAGTGCCACCATGTCGTCCCCGAGAGTGCAGCTGAGAGATGGAAGCAGCCGTGTGGGGGGTTCACGATACTTTCTGCCCGATCAGGCATTGGGAGATGTGTGTGGAGGTGTATACACACACTGCCCATTGATCGGGCTGCAAGTAGCGTCAGTCCCGATGGCTGCTGCCTGGCGGAAGTGACCAGGCGCAGGTCCTCGGGGATCAGTGCACCTACATGCTAATGGCATGCAAATGGGGCCATAAATAGATGCAAATGGCCCTGACCTTTGCATAAATTATGGTCCCATTTGCATGTCACCTTTTGAATATCGAGGAATTTGTGCATGGTGCAATGGTACTTGCACCGCCGAAGTTTAATGCTCAACTCTGGCAACTTGCGGTGGCACAGTTCCACTCGCCATGCACAGTGGCTGTGGCTGGGGTGATATTCAAAGATTTCCTCAATAGCCCCCAACTCAGCTTGAATATAGCCCGACCACCCCTCTTGCAACTATTTTTGGAGCAGCACAGGGGCTTCACGCCTCAGAGATGGCGCGGATTTGAATATCTGGGCCCCTAGTTTTTTAGTTCCAGCAGAAACTAAGGTAGAGAAGTTTAGTTCTAGCAGCACATCGTTCCTCTTTCTGTTCTCTGTCTGTTCTCTGCAAGAAGCTATCTAGGGCAGTTTTTAAGTCCCAGTCACCTGGCTTCCTTCTGGTTAAGCCACTCACCCAATTTACGGCTCCTTTTACACCAAGATAACTGCACATATACCAATTCAGTTCAGCCAACTCAAACATCAAGATAACTGCTCAGGTAACATTTCATTCAGCCAACTGAGACAAACACGCTAACTTTTTTGTTTGTTTGTTTATGACTAAATTGAAGGTCCCAATTGAAGAGTTCTAGTTATTTAGTCCAGTAGAGACTAAAGTGGAGAAGTATGGTTCTAGCAGCACCTCCTTCCTCCTTACTGTTCTGTGCCTGTTCTCTGCCAGAAGCTATATAGGGCAGTTTTTAAATCCTAAACACCTGACTTCCTTCTAGTTAAGCCTCTCCCTTAATTTACAGCTACTTCTGCACCTAGATAATTGCACAGATATGAGTTCACTTCAGCCAACTCAGACAAAGACATTATCTTTTTTTTTTTTACCCTAAAGTGAAGGTCCCAGTAGTAGAGTTCCAGTTCTTTAGTCCCCGTAGAGACTAAAGTAGAGAAGTATAGTTC
The DNA here is from genome assembly GCA_016271365.2 of Neoceratodus forsteri. Lineage (NCBI taxonomy): Eukaryota > Metazoa > Chordata > Ceratodontiformes > Ceratodontidae > Neoceratodus > Neoceratodus forsteri. The sequence continues at coordinate 453,718,024 of CM057453.1, read as the reverse complement.
TAGCAGCACCTCCTTCCTCTTTCTGTTCTCTGTCTGTACTCTGCCAGATGCTATCTAGGGCATGTTGTAAATCCTAAACACCTGTCTTCCTTCTAAGTTAAGCCACACCCCTAGTTCACAGCTGCTTCTACACCTAGATAACAGCACAGATAACAATTCACTTCAGCCAACACTGACAATCACCTAGATATCTGCTCAGAGAACAATTCACTTCAGCCAGTTCAGAGAAACACACTAACTTTTTTGTTTGTTTATTTTTACCTTATATTGAAGGTCCCAGTAATAGAGTTCTAGTACTTTAATCACAGTATTGACTAAGCTAAAGATGTATAGTTCTAGCAGCACCTCCTTCCTCTTGCTGTTCTCTGCCTGTTCTCAGGCAGACTGTTTTTATGGCAGTTTTTAAATCCTAAACACCTGGCTTCCTTCTGTTAACCCTCTCCTTCTAGCTTATAGCTTCTTCCACATCTAGATAACTGCATAGATAACAATTCACTTCAGCCAACTCAAACACCTAGATAACTGCTCAGATAACAATTCACATCATCTAGCTCAGAGAAACACAGTAACTTTTTTGTTTGTTTGTTTTTACCCTAAATTGAAGGTCCCAGTAGAAGAGATCTAGTTCTGTAGTATCAGTACAGACTACAGTAGAGAAGTATCATTTTAGCAGCACCTCCTTCCTCTTGCTGTTCTCTGCCTGTTCTCTGTCAGAAGCTATCTAGGGCAGTTTTTAAATCCTAAACACCTGGCTTACTTCTGGTTAAGCCACTCCTCTAATTTACAGCTGCTTCTACAACTAGATAACTGCTCAGATAACAATTCTCTTCAGCCAGATCAGACAAACACAAGAACTTATTTCTTTGTTTGTTTTTACACTAAATTTAAGGTTCCAGTAGTAGAGTTTTAGTTCTTTAGCCCCAGTAGTGACTTAAGTAGAGAAGTATGATTCTATCAAGACTTACTTCCTCTTGCTGTTCTCTGCCTGTTCTCTTCTAGAAGCTGTCTAGGGCAGTTTTTAAATCCTAAACACCTGGCTTCCTTCTGGTTAAGCCACTCCCCCTAATTTACAGCTCTTTTTACACCTAGATAACTGCATAGTTAACAATTCCCTTCAGCAAACTCAGACAAATGCCTAGATAACTGCTCAGAAAACAATTCACTTCAGCCAACTCAGACAAAGAAACATTTTATTTGTTTGTTAGTTTTTACCCAAAATTGAAGGTCCCAGTAGTACAGTTCTAGTTCTTTAGTCCTAGTAGAGACTAAAGTAGAGAACTATAATTCTAGCAGCACCTCCTTCCCATTGCTGTTCTCTGCCTATTCTCTGCCAGAAGCTATCTAGCACAGTTTTTATATCCTAAACACATGGCTTCCTTCTGGTTAAGCCACTGTCCCTCATTTACAGCTCCTTCTACCCTAGATAACTGCACAGATAACAATGCACTTCAGCCAACTCAGATAGAAATCTAGATAAGTGCTCAGATAACAATTCACATCAGCCATCTCAGTCAAACACACTGACATTTTTGTTGTTTGTTTGTTTTTACCCTAAATTGAAGGTCCTAGTAGTAGAGTTCAAGTTCTATAGTCCCAGTACAGACTATAGTATAGAAATACAGTTCTAGCAGCACCTCCTTCCTCTAGCTGTTCTCTGTCTGTTCTCTGCCTGAAGTTATCTTGGCAGTTTTTAAATCCTAAACACCTGGGCCCAGATATTCAAAAGGGTTGAGCATGGCACAACAGTGTTGCGCCATGCACATCCCACTGATGTGCCTCGTGTCGATATTTAAAAGAGAAAAGTGCACCGCACAAATCCCAATGTGCCGGAGCACATCAGTAATGTATGCAGGCACAGGTGGGGGGCATGCCCATGCATAACCTGCACAGCCGATGTTCAGCCTGGGCTGTGCAGAGTCATCATCGCAGCCTTCCTGTGCCCTGCCACAAAGTTACGCCCTCCAAAAAAAACAAGTGATGGCCACCCACAGGTGAGCTGCTGCATTGCAGGGTGCAACACAGCAGCTGCCACCTGTGGGTGGCTGCCCGAGTTCCTGCCACACCTGGTGGTGCTCTCCATGCCCCAATCGTGGGTATCTATAATGGCCCCCCAAGTCCAATATCCCTGGTGGTCCAGTGGACCTCTAAGTGCCCCGATCATGGGCATCACTGTATACCCCCAAGTCCAATATCCCTGGTGGTCCAGTGGACTGCACTGAGCCTGATCATGGGCATCTTGAATCACCCCCCCAAGTCCAATATCCCTGGTGATCTAGTGTACCCCACCCCACCCGCCCACTGAGCCCCCACCCTGCTCCCCATCAGCGGTGGGTGGCAGCACCCACCACCAGTCACCCCACCACCCGCAGACTGACAGCTCGGTAGGAGCTGCTGCCATTGGTTCACAGCATGAGCCAATGGGTGTGAAGCCCATACCGACTACTCAGTCCAGATATGTGAATAGATTCATTCCACATATCTAGACTTTATGTAGTGTGTGGTATGGAAAGCTGCACACCCGATGGCTCATGCTATGGGCAATGGGCGTCACAACAAGCTGTCAGTCAGTAGGTGGCAGGTCGGCAGGCAGGTGGGGTGCTGCCAACCACCAGCTGATGGGGGAGTGGGGTGGTGGGGCTCAGTGGGTGGATGGGGTGGGGGTACACTAGATCACCAGGGATATTGGACTTGGGGGGTGATTCATGATGCCTGCCATCAAGCTCAGTGCGGTCCACTGGACCACCAGGGATATGGGACTCCGGTGGGAATACAGTGATGCCTGTGATCGGGACACATAGAGGTCCACAGGACCACTAGGGATAATGGACTTTTTTTATTTTACAGGACTTCCCGTGATCGGGCTGCAGGGGGCGTTGGTCCCCAATGGCTGCTGCCTGGCAGGGCACCAGGTGCAAGTTGTCTGGGATCGGCGCACCTGCATGCTAATGGCATGCAAATGGGGCTGTAATGAGATGCAAATGGCCCCTGTGCCTTGCATAACTTATGGCCCCATTTTCATGTCCCCATTTGAATATCGCAGGTGCTGTGCTTGGCGCAATGGCACTTGTGCCACCGCATCTCCATGCTCCACTCTGGCCACTTGCGCTGGCACAGTGCCACTGCGCCATGCACAGTGGTGGTGGCCAGGGTGCGATATTCAAAGCTGTTGCGTCATAGCACAGCTCTGTTGAATATCACCCAGGCCACACCCGTGAGCAACAAAGTTGAGCTGCGCCCAGGCTTGCACCACAGCCTGGTGCAGTTTGAATATCCAGGCCCTGGCTTTCTTCTGGTTAAGCCACTCTGCCAATTTACAGCTCATTTTACACCTAGATAACTGCACATATAACAATTCACTTCAGCCAACTCAAACAAAAGCTTAGATGACTCCTCAGATAACAATTCACATCAGCCAACTTAGATAAACACACTAATGTTTTGTTTGTTTATTGATTCTTACCCTAATCTGAAGGTCCTAGTAGTAGAGTTCTAGTTATTTTGTCCCAGTACAGACTAAAGTAAAGAAGTATAGTAGTAATATCACCTCCTTCCTCTTGCTGTTCTCTGTTTGTTCTCTGCCAGAAGTTATCTAGGGCAATTTTTAAATGCTAAACACCTGGCTTCCTTCTGGTTAAGTCACCCCTTCTAATTTACAGCTCTTTCTACACCTAGTTAACTGCAGAGATAGCAATTTACTTTAGCCAATTCGGACAGTCACCTAGATAACTGCAAAGATAACAATTCACTTTAGCCAGCTCAGAGAAACACACTAACTTTTTTTGTTTGTTTGTTTTCACCCTAAATTGAAGACCCCAGTAGTAGGATCTAGTTCTTTAGTCTCAGTAGAGACTAAAGTAGAGAAGTATAGTTCTAGCAGCACCTCCTTCCTCTTGATGTTCTCTTCCTGTTCTCTTCCAGAAGCTATCTAAGGCACTTTTTAAATCCAGAATACCTGGCATACTTCTGGTTAGCCACTCTCCCAATTTGCAGCTCCTTGTACACCTAGATAACAGCACAGATAACAATTACTTCAGAGAACCCAGACAAACACCTAGATAGCTGCTCAGACTACAATTCACTTCAGCCTATCCAGACAAACACTAACTTTTTTTGTTTGTTTATTTTTATCCTAAACTGAAGGTCCCAGTGGTAGAGTTCTAGTCCTTTAGTCCCAATAGATACTGAAATAGAGAAGTATAGTTCTAGCAACATATCTTTCCTCTTGCTGTTCTCTGTCTGTTCTCTGGCAGAAGCTATCTAGGGCAGTTTTTAAGTCCTAAACACCTGACTTTCTTCTGTTTAAGACACTCCCCCAATTTACAGCTCCTTTACACCTAGATAATTGCACTCATACCAAGTCTGTTCAGCCAACTCAAACACTTAGATAACTGCTCAGATAACAATTCACTTCAGCCAACTCAGACAAACACACTGACTTTTTTGTTTGTTTTTACCTAAATTGAAGGTCCCAGTTGTAGAGTTCTAGTTCTTTAGTCCCAGTAGAGACTAAAGTAGAGAAGTGTAGTTCTAGCAGCACATTCTTCCTCTTGCTGTTCTCTCTCTGTTCTCTGCCAGAAGCTATGTAGGGCAGTTTTTAAATCCTAAACACCTGGCATCCTTCTGGTTAAGCCACTCACCCAATTTACTGCTCCTTTTACACCTAGATAACTGCTCATATAACAATTCAGTTCAGCCAACTCAAACACCTAGATAACTGCTCAGATAACAATTAAATTCAGCCAACTCGGACAAACACACTAACTTTTTTGTATGTTTGTTTTTACCCTAAATTGAAGCTCCCAGTATTAGAGTTCTAGTTCTTTAGTCCCAATAGATAGTGAAGTAGAGAAGTATAGTTCTAGCAGCATATCCTTCCTCTTGCTGTTCTCTGTCTGTTCTCTGCCAGAAGCTATCTAGGGCAGTTTTTAAATCCTATACACCTGTCTTTCTTCTAGTTAAGACACTCCCCCAATTTACAGCTCCTTTATACCTAGATAACTGCACTCATAACAAGTCAGCTCAGCCAACTCAAACACCTAGATAACAGGTCAGATAACAATTCACTTCAGCCAACTCAGACAAAAACACTAACTTTTTTTGTTTATTTGTTTTTAACCTTAATTGAAGGTCCCAGTTGTAGAGTTCTAGTTCTTTAGTCCCTGTAGAGACTAAAGTAGAGAAGTATAGTTCTAGCAGCACCTCCTTCCTATTGCTGTTCTCTTCCTGTTCTCTGCCAGAAGCTATATATAGCAGTTTTTAAATCCTAAACACCTGACTTCCTTCTAGTTAAGCCTCTCCCCCTAATTCACAGCTCCTTCTGCATCTAGATAACTGCACAGATAATAATTTACTTTAACTAATTCAGACAAAGACTCTAACTTTTTTTTGTTTATTTGTTTTTACCCTAAAGTGAAGGTCCCAGTAGTATAGTTCTAGTTCTTTAGTCCCAGTAGAGACTAAAGTAGAGAAGTATAGTTCTAGCAGCACCTCCTTCCTCTTGCTGTTCTCTGTCTGTACTCTACCAGAAGCTATCTAGGGCATTTTGTAAATCCTAAACACCTGTCTTCCTTCTGGTTAAGCCACTCCCTGTAATTTACAGCACCTTCTATACCTAGATAACTGCACAGATAACAATTCACTTCAGCCAACTCTGACAGTCACCTAGATATCTGCTAAGATAACAATTCACTTCAGCTAACTCAGACAAACACAGTAACTTTGTTTGTTTGTTTGTTTTTACCCTAAATCAAAGGTCCCAATAGTAGAGTTCTAGTTCTTTAGTCCCAGTAGAGACTAAAGTAGAGAAGTATCATTCTAGGAGCACCTGCTTACTCTTGCTGTTTTCTGCCTGTTGTCTGCCAAAAGTTATCTAGGGCAATTTTTAAATCCTAAACTCCCGGCTTCCTTCTGGTTAAGCCACTCACCCTAATTTACAGCTCCTTCCATACCTAGATAACTGCAAGATAACAATTCACTTCAGCCAATTCAGAGAAACTCACTAACTTTTTTGTTTGTTTGTTTTTATCCTAAATTAAATGTCCCAGTAGTAGAGTTCTAATTCTTTAGTCCCAGTAGAAACTAAAGTAGAGAAGTATTGTTCTAGCAGCACCTCCTTCCTCTTGCTGTTCTATGTCTGTTCCCAGGACATAATAACAAATTTGGAAGGTGTTTAGACAGACAGAGAATATAAATAAAACAATTGCTATACACATAAGTACTGATGATATTGGCAAGAAACCAGTAAAAACCATAAAGAATAATTTTACAGAACTAGGACATTGGTTAGAAGAAGTGGGATGCTGAGTTGTCTTTTCTGAATTACTACCAGCACCTAGATATTCTTATAAAAAAAGAGAAGGAGATACTCAAATTCAACAAATGATTAGATGACTGGACATACAGAAGGATTTCTTGTTCTGGAAAACCTGGGAGTATTTCTGGGGAAAAGATAAATTTTATGCAAAAGTTGGTTTGCACTTGAACTAAAAGGGGTCACTTCCATTAACACAAAGATTGAATAATGCAATGAATAAACCTTTAAACTAAAATCTGGGGGTGTTGGGTTTTTCTTACTCCAGGATGAGGAGCATCAAGTCAGCCACTGAGAAAAATGCATGAAAAAGAGACCAGAAAGTACTTGTCAATTATGGTATTAAATGCAAGATGTCTGGGTAATATAGTGGATGAACTCAGGATTAAGGCACATGACTTAAACCTGGATATAATTGTGTTCAAGTTCAAGTTCAAGTTTATTGCAGGAAAGACTCCATTGAGCAAGCTCATTCACAAGGAGGTCCTGAGGCACATACACATACAGTTCGCAATTACATAGACAGGAGATATAAAATGTAGAACAACAAAGAAAACATATATAATACAAGAGGTATACACAATAGAAGTCCTTATGCTATATATGCAGTACATTCCAGCTTTAAACTTGCCCTAAATTATGCAACACATTTCAGCTTAATAAGTAGAAGGCCAGTTGGTACCTAGAAGTTGACTTGAAGTGTGGGAGGCCTAGTAGCACCTAAGCATATGTCTCTTTAATTCTAGAGATAGCTAGTGGTTTGTAGGGGTTAATTGATACGATGCTGGTTAGCTTCAGCATGGCTTGTAGTTGGTTCCAAATGTTTGGGAGGGCATATGAGATAGCTCTTTGGCCAGCTGTGGTACGTGTCCTGGGAACATCTAGTAGGATAAGGTCGGATTTCCTTAGGGAGTAGGTGCTATGTGAGATGCGTATGAGAGATGTTAAATAGACAGGCAGTTTGTGGGTTAGTAATTTGAGGGTCCAAATATCAGCATGCAGGAGGCATCTGGTGGCAAGAGAGGTCCACCCAACTGCTGCATAAAGATCACAGTGGTGGGTCCTGTACGCAGAGTTAGTAATGAAGTGAAGAGCATGGTGATAGAGTACATCCAGTTTAGATAATCTCAAAGTTGGGGAGGAGATAAAGATAATGTCTCCGTAGTCAAGCAAGGGAAGGAATGTTGCTTGGACAAGTCTTTTGCAGGTCGTGAGAGAAAAGAGGGTCCTATTTCTAAAGAAGAAACCCAAGCGTGCTTTAAGCCTCTTTGATAGAACCTCGATGTGGTTGTTGAAGGAAAGCTTGTTGTCTATCCACATACCTAGATATTTAAATTTAGGTATGACTTCCAAGGGTTCACCTAGGGAGGTAACTATGAAGTTTTTAGGTGGGGTAGGTAAGGCACCAGACAAGGCAAATCTCGAAAAAATCATTGTCTTGGTTTTTTTGGCATTTAAGAGAAGCTTGGCATTGATAAGGTTGCTTTCTAACTGGATAAAGTCAGCTTGGAGTGCTTCCCCTGACTTCAGTTAAGGACGAGCCTGATGCATACAAAACCGTATCGTCCGCAAAGAAATGTATGCTAGAGTTCTTCATGTGGGAGTCTAGGTTGTTGGTTTACAGGGAAAAAAGGATTGGTCCTAGGATGGAGCCTTGAGGGACCATCTGGCAATTGGAAGGGGGCAGATAGTAGGCCATCAGCTTTGACTTTTTGTATCCTTAACAGAGACATGGTGGGGCAATGCAGAAGATTGGATTTAGAATACAGAGGGCTACCAACTTTTTAGCAGAGAATGAGAGAATAAGAAGCTGGTGGTGTGGCAATTTATTGTAAAGAATTATTAGATCCAGTTGTGTGGAATCCCAATGATAAGGGACATATATAATCGATATTCATCACAACAAGGAAGGTCATGTGTAGGCAGCTGGTGATAGGCAACTTTTACATTCCACCTGCTATGAAAAATATGGAACTTCTAATGTTATATGCTTAGATTTTTCACAATGTATGTAGTACAAATGACACTCTAGTAATGGGAGACTTTAACATGCCAGAGATTGGATGGATGGATAATACAGCCAGTACCATTACATGGACTACGTTCTTGGAAATAATTAATGAGTGCAGTTTCACACAGCATACACATAAACCTTCAAGGGGAGACAGTACACTCAAACTAGTATTCACCATTTTTACTGATAACTGTATGTAACCCCTTGGTGGCACTAACCCCAGTGTTAAACACCTGCCTAACACTTACAAGCTAGGCTGAGGGGTTTGGGTTTGCTAACTGATAACCATATTCTTAAAACTTTGTGCAGTGCCTCCACTCAGAGTGCTTTACGTGGGTAAGATGGCACTAGGTGTAGCCCCCTGAGATGCTACACCACCACGATGATCATTATCCTTCCCCAGACATTCCCCAATAAATATTTCCCCACATTTCAATACTTTGCATTTAAAGGCTCTCTCTAATAATATGCTCACACCAAATATTTCAACAGCAATAACAAGAGATTTATTTAGGGGTATAAGGAGTTAGGAAAGGGGATAAGGAGCAGAGGTTATTTGATCACTATTTACATATGTACACAGATTAGTTTGGATTTTGCTGGTGAACCCTCCAGCTGGTTGAATTGGCCAGCTATTGATTTAAGTAATGTGGCAACTTGGAGACAGATTCCTGTAATGACTGCAGATGCTATATATAACAAAGGTAGGGATTGGCCTGCGATTAGCAGATGAGCAGCAATTAACCCTGCTGATCACAAAGAGCCAGGGATTGCCCTGCACATTACTGAATGACAGGGATTGCCCTACATTTAAGGAATTCCAAACATTTTAGGACCAGCTACTTGTATATAACATCCTAAATATTTGGCAGAATATTTGAAAGTCCCATCCAAAATAGATAGAAACCAATACTTTTGCCAAGTTTCTGAATACCCTTGAAACAAAGTCACATCCAGTACATTTGCATACCAAAATAGGCATCCATTAAGCTTAAGCAGGCAGCAACACTTTTAGCAAGCATCCTACATTCAGTTACTTAAAGTCACATCCAGTACCTTTATTGTACCAAAGACAACATTTATAGGCAAAGTCTCATCCAGGACATCTAGATATTTTTACACTTATGGCAAGCACTCTCAGATGAAGTCTGGGTAAGACAACAAGATTCTCTTTAGAATAACTTGGGGTTGTATACAGACCCCCGTCTCAAGGGGAGGAAATGGACAACAAAATGATAGAGGACATTCTCAAAATGGCTGAAAAAGGGGAGATACTGTTGATGGGGGACCTGAATATGCCAGATGTTAACTGGATAACATGTACTGCAGCCACATCCAAGAGTAGGGTCATTCTTGATGCCCTGCAGGGGGCAGGCCTTAGACAGCTAGTGTTGGAACCAACTTGGGAGGGAGCAATACTAGACCTGGTACTCTCAAATGTAGAGAGGATCACACATTTAGAAGTCAGTAGACATCTCGGAACAAGCGACCACTGCACAGTGTGCTTCACAGTGAGCACAACCATAGAGATAAGCCATACAAAAACAAGGATACTGGACTTTAGAAGGACTGACTTTGGCAAAATGGGTGAATACCTGAAAAATGCACTAGCAAATGACCAAAAAGGAGGGCTGGAAGAACAATGGAGAAAAATCAAAACTGCCATCATAGAAGCAACAAGCCTTTGTGTGAAACAAATAAAGAAAACAAAGCGGAGTAAAAAACCACTATGGTTCTCAAAAGAGGTGGCAGGGATCCCCCTCCCCCAGGTCATGCCTGAAAATAGGCAGGATTTGTCTAGTGCACTTACCCGGTCAACAAAAACTAAATAAATAAATAAAAATAAGGAGAAAAAGGCAGCATTCAAAAAGGATAAGGAATCACACAAGGAGCATGACAGGGAAATTATCAATTAAAGCAGAAAGAAGTGGGGAAGGCAGTCAGACTAGCAAAGGCCCAAACCAAGGAAAATATAGCCAACTCAGTTAAGAAGGGGGATAAAACCTTTTATAGGCACATTAGGTAGCATAGAAAGGCTAAGGGAGGGATAGTGAAGATTAATAAAGGAGAGGGGAGGTGGGCAGAGGGAGACAGTGAAAAGGCAGAGATACTTAATGAATACTTTTGCTCAGTATTCACAAAATAAGATGAGGAGGAGTTACTAAACCAGACAATAGAAGCACTCTGGGTGGGGGTTGACACCAGTCCATTCCACGGGAAGAAAGAGTCACAGAAAAACTCCCTAAAACTCAAGGTGGGCAAAGCAATGGGGCATGACAGGATTCACCCCAGAACCTAAAAGAACTAAGGGAGGACCTAGGTGACCACTGACCATGCTTTTTAACAAATCATGGCAGGATGGGGCAGTACAGAGGACTGGAGGAGGGCAGATGTGTTCCCTTCACAAAAGTGGGAGAAAGGCAGAAGCAGGAAACTACAGACCTGTAAGTTTGATCTCAGTGGTAGGGAAAATGATGGAATCACGTCTGAAAGAAAGAATTGTTGAGTACCTAGAGGCCAGTGGGGCACAGGACCCAAAGCAGCATGGATTTACAGCAGGAAGGTCATGTCAGATGAATCTAATTGATTTCTTTGACTGGGTGACCAAAGTAATAGACCAGGGAGGGGCTGTGGATATGGCCTACCTAGACTTTAGCAAGGCATTTGACACAGTCCCGCACAAAAGATTAATAATCAAGTTAGCCAGCCTGGGAGTGGGTCCCAGGGTGGTAGCCTGGGTAGCAAACTGGCTGCACAACAGGACACAGAAGGTAATAGTGAATGGAACACATTCTGAAGAAAGGGGGGTTACTAGTGGAGTATCTCAGAGCTCAGTACTCGGTCCAGTCCTCTTTAACATCTTTATAGGTGGCATTGCAGAGGTTCTGGAGGGAAAGGTATGCCTCTTTGCAGATGACACAAAGATCTGTAACAGAGTTTATAGACAAGGTGGGGTAGAAAAGATGAGAAGGGACTTGGCAAGGTTGGAGGATGGGTCAGACATATGGCAACTTAGATTCAATGCAAAGAAGTGCACAGTAATGCGCCTGGGAAACAAAAACCCAGGAGAAGAGTACACAATAGCAGGGGAGGTACTAACAACATCAAAAATGGAAAGGGACCTGGGGGTAGTCATATCAGATGACCTAAAGGTGGGTAAGCAATGTGAAAAGTCGGTAAGGAGAGCCAGGGGGATACTGGGATGGATAGGAAGGGGCATCACAAGTAGAAAAAGGAAGTGGTTATCCTCTGTACAGACAGTCGGTGAGACCCCATCTGAGACTTGTGCAGTTTTGGAGACCTCATCTACACAAGGACATAGACAGGTGGAAGCAGTCCAGAGGAGGGCAACTAAAATGGTGCAGGGTCTGCAGCAGAAACCATATGAAGAGAGACTGAGAGAGCTTAATATGTATACTCTTGATGAAAGGAGGGATGGGGGGACATGATAGAAATGTTCAAGTACCTCAAGGGTATCAACAAAGTCCAGGAGGGTAGCATCTTTCAGAAAAAGAGCTGTGTAAGAACAAGGGGGCACAATTTAAAGATAATGGGAGGACGGCTCAGGGGTAATGTGAGGAAATATTTTTTCATGGAGATAGTGGTGGATACATGGAACAACCCTCCTGAGGAAGTCGTTGGGTCTAAAACAGTGGGGGAATTCAAACATGCATGGGACAAACACAAGGCAATTATAGTGGGGGTTGCAGGAAGTAGGCTGTTGGTTAACTAGAATCTGTAGCTTATCCAGTAGGTAGGGAAATGAGCAGACTGGGTGGGCCAAGTGGTCCTTATCTGCCGTCAAAGTCTATGTTTCTATGTTTCTACAGTACGCTCTAGGACCTCCTGTCCCATGAAGTGGCAAGCTTGGCTTGGCAGTTAGCTCCACAGAGGCAGGACTCTAATCCATAGGGCAACAACACATTTCCACACATACATATGGTTCACTATTCAGGCATCTTGCTGCACTTGCGATTTAGCCAATTTGTCCACAGACAAGATGCATCCAACCATTTTAACACTACAGTCTCTGATGGTGTTAATAGCCCAGACTGATAGTTTCAATATCTCAGAATTGGCATAAAATATCTGATAGTGGAGCTTGAGGCCTCCCAAGATTACTTTAGAAGCTTCTCCCTCACACCGGGGGGTATGAGGGTACTCACTCAAGTCCTCCTCAGGTCTCATCCACAATCAAAGGCTTCCTGAATTCTCTTCAGCTCTCTCACTGCTGAGGCATGCTAGATGGTCTTCTTTTTCCACATCTTTCCCCAACGTGGGAGGGGGGGCTAGCCTCTGGAGGACATTTCTGGCAACCTCCAGACTAGCAGTTGCAGAACTAAAATTTACTTTAACTTTTAAACTGGATACAAAAAATAACAAATGCCCCCTGATGACTGGAGGGGCTTAGTTAAGTGGTTCAGTCCTGGTGGCATGGCTGGGGACTAAGCCCCCACCCCTGTGGGGGCTCCCAGCAGGCTGGAGCCTGCTCTCCTTCTCTCACTCTGGCAGAATCTCTGTCTTGTAATGCTGGCAAACATTGTCTCTTATAAGGTTCCTAGTTTGACTCCTGATTGGCAGCAGAGAATCAGTGACAGATCTGTAACTGACTAAGGGTTCTGTCAATCAGAACACTCAAGGCACAATAGGATTAGAGAATTGGTACCCAAAATGATATCCCCATAAGTCCTCATGAGCACTTGGGTGGCTACCCATGAGGTGTAGTGACTGTCTCACAAGTCCTGGCTTTCTGTCCCTGGCTTCCAATTAGCTGTGGCTGCTTGCAATGGCTGCTTAACCCACTGTTCCTTATAGCAGATCAGATACAGTACTGAATAATGTCCTGATGTAGCCAGAAAGAAATACTTATTTGCCCCAATGCCCCACAGGTCTACAGCTCAGAAGTTGTACTTGCAGTGGCTGCACAGATGAAGGGTGTGGCTCCTTTTGTTTTCCTGTTGCTACCACACTTAGTAAAGCTCCCCCTGCAGCAGCTGACACACTGACATACAGAGTCCTCAAATGCTGGCAATACCAGGGAAAAGCATCTATTTTAATGCAAAACACTCTCCTCCATGTGTACCATCAATTCCCCGTATGCAGCAACAGTTTACAATATTAAAAACATTTAACTTCCTTTCTTTTGGGCAAAAGCCAAGCATAACTGCCCTGGAGGCAGCCAGGCACACAGTTATTTATTATACAGATGACCAGGGCCCTTTTTAGGCATATTTTAATGAGCCCCTGCCAAACTCTTTAACTGGGCATCTGAGTGGCCCCCCAGGAGGCTGTCCATGGTCACTGGGTCCCAAATCAGTGGAAGGGATCCCGGGACCCGCGGCACAGTCCCTGAGTGACCGCAAACCGAGCAGTTCAACTGAGGGCAAAATTTGCACCATCACAAGTCCCGCTGTTCTGGAGGCAGCACTTTTAACATGGGCACTTTATAATGCAATTTCTGCTGTCCTGGAGGCAGCACTTTTAATATGGGCACTCACGAGTTGCATTTTTTAAGCCCTGAGGGGCTTGATTTTCATTTGGATTGCAGACTGGGACTTTAAAGGGGCACAACAGACCTGGGGCACTAGAAAAATTTTGGTGGCCAAATGGGAGAAGCTCAGGAGAAAGCTGGAGGAGAACAAGCAAAAGGGCTAAGGTAAGCCCAGGCTGGCATTTTTAGGAACCCCCATTTGCAAGGGGATTACATGTAGTTATAAAATATTGGACCCACTATCACACAATGATCATAACACAATCCTATATAAATCTGAAAAGTGCATTACTTATAAAAGCAAAGTAGTGGAAGTATATAATTATAATAAGACTAATTATGAGCAAATAACACATAACATACCGGAATGAGACTGGAAAAGTGCAATGGAAGGGAAAAGAGCAGAGCAAGCATGGACTGTACTGAAAGAAAAAACACGACTTACAGAAAATGTTTATTCCTTTGAAAAGAATTTATAATGAAAAAGGGAATGTACCCTCTTGGCTAAATACCAAAATCAGAAAACTAATATCCAGAAAAAAGGGATATTATAAAATTGTGCAGAACAACTACCCAGAGGAGAACATAGTGAGGGCATATAAAAAAGAAATAAGGAGCTCCAAGAAAAATGTGAAGGAAAGACTGACTACCAGGAAATCCAACCCAAAGATGCTGTACAGCTATATAAACTCATTCAAGAATAGAACACAAGCAGTGGGGCCCTCAGAGAAGGATGGATTGGAAATAAATAATAATACAGAGATAACAAAGGTGATGAATAACTATTTTGGTAGTGTCTGTCCAAATACTAGTATGCAAAGTAAGGTACATAGGATCATGAGTTTGAACACAGGTATCAGAGAATTTAATAACAAAACTGTTTTGGACAAACTCCGCACCCTAGATACAACCAAATCACCAAGACCAAAAAGCATGTGACCAAGGCAGGAAACTGCAACAGAAATATCAGCACCATTAACATTTATCTTTAATAAATCTATGAGTAGTTCCGAGGTACCCTGAGATTGAAAAACAGCCACAATGATTCCAATCTACAAAAAAGGTCCAAAATGGGATCCCCAGAACTACAGACCAATTGGTCTGACCAGTATATTCAGTAAAATAATGGAAAGCCTTATTAAATATATGTTGAAACTAGAGAGTGAACATTAAAACTGATTGACAACCAACAACACAGATTCAGAAGTGGGAAGTCCTGCATAACTAATGTATTGTGCTACTATGAAAATATTAGTAATAACTTGGATAATGGACTATCCTCATATGTTATTTATTTGGATTTTAGGAAAATGTTTGATGTAGTCCCCCTTGTGCAACTTACACAAAAATTAAAGACATTTAAAATAAATCACTATCTGTTGAACTGGATTGAGCAATGGTTAACAAATAGAGAACAAAGGGTTAAAATAAACATGTGTCTGTCAAAGGCAATTAAGGTGACTAGAAGGGTGCCACGGGGCTCAATACTGGGCCCACTATTATTCAAACTGTATATATCAGACATCAGACAGGATTAAAGTCAGGGTACAGTTTGTTTGCAGACGACACCAAACTTGGGGGAAGGGTTGATATGGTGGAATATCATGAGGCCCTACAGGAAGATCTAGATTGACTGGCAACTTGGTCACAAAAATGGGTATGCCATTTAATTTAAATAAATGCAGGGTGATGCATTTTGGTACAAACAGCCCAAGATACAAATATTTCATACTTAACCTTCAACTGGAGGAAACAACCAGAGGAAAAAGACCTAGGAGTACTCATAACAAACTATTTCAAGTGGCAGGGCACTGCACCAAAGTATTTAGAACAAACTATTTGCTGAATGCCATTAATAAGAGTTTTGTTAGTAAGGTAAGTGATGTCAGATTATCCCTTTGTAACACTTAGGTGAGACCTCACCTAGCCTATGGTTCTCAGTTTTGGGGAACATTAAATAGTATTAACAGTCATAAATTGGAGAGGGTACATAAAAGGCCACACGGTCAATAAAAGGATTAGAGGGCCAGTCTTATGAACAGCGATTAAATACTCTTAGACTAAATTCACTCCATAATAGGGGTATAAGAGGGGATAGTCTGTTAATGTACAGAATTATCAATGATACAGGACTTATTGAGGGAATTAACATTAAATGTGAGTCCCAAAACAACTTAAGAGGTCATATGAAACAAGTACAGTCCACAAAAGTAAAAACTGAGAAGCATAAGCAATATTTTATACAGAAAAAAATCAATGTTTGGAATAGATTGTCATCTGAGGTGGTGGATAACCTGAACTTTGATACATTTAAGTTGAGGTTGGACAAATACCTAGCTGAACAAAATTAATTTAATTACAATTATTATTAGAATGGGACCACACATATGGGCAATGGACTTCTGCAGCCTCAGAACTTCAAAGTGATTCAAAGTGAAATGGCTGGCCTGGCCCTGTGGCACTCACTTCCCTGTTCATTGAGGGAGACTCCCTCGGTGGAGGGATTTACAAGGGGCCTTATGACCTACCAGTTTAGGCTGGCCTTTGATCTTACTGTAGTTAGCCCACTGGTTGCTTTTAACTGTTTGTAACATGCCATCTTAATTATTTTAATTTATATTTATTTATTTTAGTTTCTGTGATATCTGTTTACTTAAATTTTCAACAGTATACAGGACTCAAAGCCCTCTGAATTGGGTGCTAGATAATAAATTTAGTACTACTACTATACCTAAGTGTAATTAATTTTTCAAAAGAGCTTGCTAACATTTGCTGTTGTTTGTTACCTTACTAAAATCAGTATATTTCTGTTTGTACATTTTAGGACCACAACCTCTGTTAAGCTGAATGTATTTGAACAAAATGTTGGGTACTGCATTATGTGGTGGTGAAGGCAAATACATTTCAAGAAATGAATGTTGAATAAATCCAGTGAATGTATGCAGTATATTCAGTTGCTGTGGGTGTTAGTTACTTTCCTTCTACTGTGGTTATGGTCCCTGTGACTGACCTTAGTGACTTTGGAGCCTTAGGGCTGGCACGAGCACTGCAGGATACCTTCAAAATCTCTTTGCTATGAATTAAAGCCACCAGCATTGATCATCATGACACACTTGACCTGGACTCTGGCAGGATCCTGGGCAGAAAGAGCAGAAGCCTCAGTGTTCAAACTGTGTAAATCAGGCACTTGGTCTTTTTGCATATATTCACAAAGCACTATGGGTTAGACACTCAGGGCTGGATTTTTGATGGTTGAAAAAGGGCATGCATCAAGTCCTGTGTCAAACCCTTGTGCCACCACAGTAGCAACGTTTCAACTGCTGCAACTGCAGACGATTTTATAATCTTGGGTGCAGTTGTGATAATCAACCCAATTTATGGTAGCTTGCATCAAATCTTGGGTGCATGCTTTATGGAAATGGTCCTAGGCTCAGACACAAGCTAAACCACCAAAAGATATTCTAGCAAATGTCATTTGCTCCATGGGATAGAAAATCCTTGTAGATTGCTGCAGGCCCAATACACCAGGGCCCAGATATTCAAAAGGGTTGTGCCATGCGCAACAGGGATACACCAGCGCAAGTCCGAAAATGCACCATTCTGCGATATTCAGCAGGAGGCAGATGCGCCCCCCAAATCACAATGCGCAGGAGCGCAATGATAATGAATGCATGCACAACTGAAGGGGGAGGAACCATGCATAAATGGCACAGTGTGATATTTAACAACATGTGCCATGCACAATATGTGAGCAAACGGAAGTTGCACGATGTGAAATGATCCAAAATAAAATGGAACAAGAGAGAGGCGCAAGAATGCTACAGGAAGCCACATGTTGCTGAACTGCAGGCAGCTACATAGGCACACAAAAACTGGGAGCAGGACAGGGCAGGAGCAGGACAGAGCACCTGGAACCCCCAGGAACAGGGAAGGTGTCGGGAGCCTCTGCCACAGTGCAGGTCAAAAGGGGGAAGTGTCACACAGCACTGAGACCACTACAGAGAGGGGTTCCTGGTGCAGGGGGAGTAGCAGCAAGGACAGCAGGGGGAACACAGAAACAGCTGCCGGGGGGTAACACAAGCCAGGAACATGGCCAGTGCCACCATCCAGATGGAGGCAGTTATGAGGTGGGTGAGAAGGCAGGCAGCAGGAGGGTGTGGCCGTGGAAGGGCCCATCGGTGGTATGCCCCCAACAGGCAGTACCGAGCCCACACCAGCTTCGAGCTGTACACTGATACTGAGATCGTGGGCCGGTACCACCTGAACTGGGCGATCCTGAGATGGCTCTGTGAGCTGTGCAGTGATGTGATGCAGGCACCCACACAATGGAGCCACACTCTGTCAGTGGAGACCAAAATGACAGCTGTCATGTACCTGTTCACCACGGGTACCTTCCAGAGACCAACAGGGGACACGACAGGCATAACCCAGTCAGCCGCATTATGCCTCCTCACCCAATTCCTCAGCACACTGCTGCCACATGCTGCGGAGTACATCCATTTCCCCAGCACACCGGCAGAGCGCACAGCAAACATACAGGATTTCCACAGGGTAGCACATATGCCTGGCATGCTCAGGGCAATAGACTGCACCCATGTGGCCATCCACATGCCAACTGGTACTGAAGGGGCTACATACATGAATCGGAAGGGGTATGCAAGCATCAACTGCCAGGTGGTGTGCAATGCCAGGGGGTGCATAATCAATGTCTGTGCCATGCACCCTGGGGGAGCACATGATGCCTTCATCTGGCACCAGTCCACACTGTGCCACAGGTTCGAGAGTGGGGGCATCCCCACTGGCCACCTAGTGGGTGAGTATGCAAACCATGCAGAAAGACATGGAGCTTGGGAGGGGCATAGTCAGAGGTGAAATGGGTATTGGCCTAGATGGCCCAAGGCAGGGTGATGCTGATCGCCAAACTAATGTCCACCCTCTACACACAGGTGACAGTGGATACCCACTCCATCCCTGGCTGCTCACACCATACCGGCAGCCCGCGACCCCATCGCAGCAATGCTACAATGAGGCACATGCCACCACATGCAATGTCATTGAGCTGGTGTTTGGGATGCTGAAGGCATGTTTCTGTTGCCTGGACACATCTGGTGGTGCCCTACATTACAGCCCCTCAAAGGCCTGCGGGCACTTCCTGGCCTGTTGCATCCTGCACAACATGGTCAATGACTGTGGGATAGCCGTACAGGTCGAAGAGGGGGACAGTGATGGGGATGATGAGGACACTGGTGAAGATGGTGATGGGCAGCCCCCCCTTGGTCGAAGGGACCTCTGACTGATCCGGATGGCACAGCTGCACCAGAACAGCATTACAGAGGAGCACTTCAACCAACCCAGGTAAGTCATGGGGCCATGTGCAACCACCAGTGGCAAGGGCACAACCCACAAACATGCATGGACAAACTCCAGGAGTACATGTTGTTAAGGGAATTGGCCGAACATGGAACTGCACATGCCATCAGGGATGGGCAATGTCTAACATGGCACACAGTCACATACACACACGCACGCACACACACACCACACCCACAAAACATGCACAAAAGGTAGGAGGCATGCTGACCCCAACCGCCACCCCTAGCCACACACGTCCATAGACCACCACACCCAATGCCTGTCATTGTGCATGTGTCAGATGCTGGGCACCATTGCACAGTGGCGGACAGCACAACGCAGGCATCATCATGCACATGCCACAGTGGACAGCAGCCAGGAGGGTGTGCAGATGGAAAGTGTGTGTGCGTGCAGGGCCAGGTACCCCACCTGTGCATTGCACGTTGAACAACACAATGCACACAGGGCAGCATCAGACAGTAGCCATGGTGGGAGACAGGTCAGTCATGTGCCACAGTGCCATAGCCACCACGGATGCATGGGTGGCCCGCTGAGACCTCGTCAGCAGTGACAGGCTGACCAATGGCCTCATGGGGGTGGCACCAATGGTCCCCAGGGGTTCTGCAGCATGGCGTGACCGTGCTTGTTGAGGGGTCTGCAACACACCGAACATGCCTGCGCCGGGCTTGCATGGGATGTCCACAGCTGAACCGGTGTCGACAAGGAGGTGTCATCGACACCGGGAATGGGGTGGACATTGCATTGCATGGTGTCTGCGACACATGGGCAAATAACTGTGTGCCCATTGTGGCCATGACAGCTGTGATTGCCTGTGTCTACCTGTCAATGGCAGCGGTCACATCCTCCCGCATCCAGTCCATCCCTGCCAGGAGTAGAGCGATGTCTCTGCTGCACCACTCCTCTGCCTGGGGCAGAGCTGCACTGAGTGCATCCACCACCGCCACAAGCCGCACCTGCTGATCGACTGATTCTTGGAGTATGTGGGTGTGCTCTTCTAAGAGGTCTTCTGCCTGATCAGCATGCTGTCCCTCACAGTGTTCACAGCCCTGATGGGGGAGGTGGTGGTGGTGCTGGAGGAGGTCATAGGAATCGGTCACATGGCCGAGCAGTGTTGCCACTAATACGGGGCCTCCAGCGCAGGGACCCGGACAGGCTTGCCCACCTGCGGGCACATTCCAGGAGGGGCACAGTGCCACGGCCAGGTAGGTGCCCCATCCATACACTGTTAATGTCCATATGGGTATCACGGTTGCATGTGTCCGGCACATGGGAGGGGCCATTCAGTGTTGGCCGTGGTGGTGGTATAGGGGTGGGGGGTGGATGGGTATGTCTGTGTGTGATTGCACACACACAGAGGTGGGGGTACCATGCTACCGGATTGTACTGATGTTTCTCTCTCCATGTTTGCACCTTAGGCTCAGAGGTGCACCAGAGGGTGAGGGAGAGGAGGCGCCACCAAGAGGACCAGCAGGCCGGGAGGGATGCCGGACCACAGAGGTGCAGGGACCAGCCTGATGATGGTGAGTGCCTTACATCCATGATTACTATTGCATGTTGTGTAACAAGGTGGGCAGCGGGGCATGGCCACCATCCATTGACACCACTGCCATGCACGCAACTTGTTACAGTCAGCACTGTCCAGTGGCACTGCATGTCTGGGAGTGTGTCAATGGTGGTCCATGCATGCACCGGGTACATGGCTGTGCCACTGCCTTAGTACCACATAGCCATGTCACTGTACTGCCACAGTGATGCTGTGCGGGACATGGGTGGTGGGTGTGTGCAGCAGCCCGCATGGCTGTGGGTGCCTGGGTAGGCAGGTCTTGTGGATGCGGTCACTGTGGGTGGTCACACACCATCACAGGGGCATGGCACGTGGCTGTATGCCATGCACAATGGGTGGGCTACATGGGGATGGACAGTCACACGTATTGAATCTGCTCCCTTGTCCTAGGTGGACAATGCTGGATGGCCCTAGAACAGGGCATGCAGGAGCTGCTGCAGCTGGCATGGGCATCCCTGGCACTGCTGGAGAGGATGGAGAGCAATGGGGTCTGGAGGAGAAGCACCTGGAGGTGCCACAGGAGAGGACAGCGGGGAAGACAATAGGCCCTCCATGACCCCATGACATGCCTAACCCCCCTGGACCCACCCTCACACCCCTTCTTCCCTCTCCCATTTGTACACCCCTGCCCCATGCCCGCCCCCAACTGGTTTGTGGCCCTTTCCCACCACCCTTGTATATATTTGTAAATATGTTTGAGTGTTTATATTTTTTAATACGTACATTCTGTTATGACAACTGTTGTGGTCTCTGATTTGCAGTGGGCTACAGGTGCTCAGCTGCAATGGTGTGCATGGCATCAGGGGAGGTGCAAGGATGGGCGTGTGTGTGTGTCCAGAAGGGAACCACCTATGGTGTGGGTGGGGGGATCAGTCACTGTCTGTGGTTTGTGTGTTGTTCTCTGTGCACTGGATGCCTGTGTGCAGTGGTCCATGGTGCATGCACTGTGTGCATGGCACCCCTGTCAGACCATCCATGGCCTGTGCAGCTGACACCCTTGCATGTCTGTGATATGCACGGTCTACTGGCATGTCAGTGGTGGCTGTCCATGCTGGACAACCACTGTACCTGGTAAAATGCCAGGTTGCCTCCCATCACCAGTATGGTGCACGTCTGCCTCCAGTGGCACTGTGACCTCTGCTGTTGTTGTCCCCCCTCCATGCTGTCACTTGTGTCTGTTGCAGGGGATGTGCTCCACTGTCTGTCACTTGTGCTCCGGCCGCATGCTGGTGGCATACAGCTTCATGGTGCCTGCGCAGGGTGGCTGGCACACCCGTGCCACGTAGGGGTGCTGGCCATGTGTACACAGCTGCCATGGCCACACACCAGTGGCTTGGTTGACCCACTACTGTGTCCCTGTGTTGGTGTACCCTTGGGTATGGGTGGGTGTTTTTCCATGCACTGTGTTGCATCCTGTATGGTGCATGCTTCTATGCAGCACTGTGTTTGTCTGTGCTGGCTGTTGTGGCCAGTGCTGGGACAGGATGTGTCCTTGGTAGGGTGTGCAGGGTGCTGTACCACTGGTGGTGGAGTCTGGGGCATGCCCTGTCACATGTGGGGTACCTCATGTGCTGATGCATGGTCGATCTCTCAGCTGTACCTCAGGGGGACGTGCAGGGTGGCACTGTGTATGCAGTTGTTGCAGCGCTGTCTGATGCCACCCACTGCAGGGTGCACATGGTGGGGCTGCCTTGCATGGCTCCGCGGTGCACAGGGTTGCATTGTCATAGTGGGGGTGGTGGCATGCATGGGGTGTCCTGCACTGTTGGGTGCTACTCCTGGGCAGGGTGTATGGGGATCACGGTGCAGTGTGTGCTCTGCATTGGTGGGATGGTGTGGCACAGGGTGGTCAGCCCTCCTTGTGTGCAGGTCACAGCTTGCCAGGGGGTGTGCTGGGGCACCATGCCCCAGCTGCGGGTTGGTTGCTGGTATCCATGGGCCAGTGGTTATTCCAGCTCTCCACTGGTTGTGCAGTGCATGGGGTGTGGGGGGCAATGTCTGTTCTGCTGTGTGCTCCTCTGCCCATCTGTGGCATGGGTGTTGGGCCCCTGCATCCTGTCCCTGTGCATCCCTGGTTGTGCTGTTGCACTGCTGCCCTGCTCCATGGGGCATCCCTGGTTGTGCTATGGCGCATCTGGACTGCTCCACTGAGCATCCCTGGTTGCACTATGGTGCATCTGAAATGCGCAACTGCACATCCCTGGTTGCGCTATTGCACAGGTGGTGTGATATTCAGTCGTGTGCAGCAGGCGCATCTTGACCTGCGCAGTTTTTGAATATCACGCTTCTTGCGCATGGGTGCAGTGGACTTGTGCTTGCTCCTGCTGTTGCGCACTTTTTGGGCACAGTTTGAATATCCGGACCCATATTTTTGATGCACCTGGGGCTTGCAGCAGTCTTAGACACTGTAAAATCCAGCCCCTAGAGTTCCTCTGATTCAGCTTTTGTTTACATAGTGCAACAGGCAGTATGTAAAGATAAACAGATAATGAAACTAGAAAAATATTCTCTTCCTCCCAGTGTGGATATCAGTACTGCTTATCATATCCTAATAGTTATAAACTACCCAGTGACAATATAGAACAACACAAAGAGAAGAAATTCTATCAGATCAACAATCATTTTTTTTACTGTCCCAACATTGCCTCTGGGATCCACCCACGAGTTTTCCTCTCTACAAGAATATCCTTCCAGTATGTGAATTTCTGATTGGCCACAATTTTATTACAGCTAGTTTACTGTTTCTTCTGTCACAAGTTGAGTAATGCTCTAGTTCAGTTCATGTAGAATGACCATTCACATTTCAGGACTGTGTAGTACAGTACGGTCTGCATGCCCTTTGGCCCACACAGTGGACCAATGGGCGTACAGCCGTACTGTACGCTGTCAGTTGGTGAGCAGCCAGGCAGTTTGCAGGTGGGGAGCTGCCACCTGCCGCTGACTGGGAGGAGTGGGGTGGCAGGTCTGAGCAAGCGGGTGAGGAGGGGGTACCGTTGGGCCACCAGGGATGGTACATTTCCTGAAGCCTGTGATTGGGCAGGATTTGGTCCACTGGACCACCAGGGATACATATATTTATTATAAGCCCCCCCGATCAGGCATGGGAGTGGGTCCACTGGACCACCAGGGATTATTTATTTGTATTTAAGACCCTGATCGGGCTGGGAAGCAGGTCCACTGGACCACCAGGGATTATATTTATTTACAGAGACCACAATTGGGCATTGGGGCACATTGCCCTCGGAGGGGCTGGGGGCATTGGTGCCCAATGGCTGCAGCCTGACAGGGCGCCATGCACAAGTCACCAGGGATCAATGAACCTGCATGCAAATGGGGTCATAATGACATGCAAATGGTCTCATTTGTGCCTTGCATTCATAATGGCCTTATTTGCATGTTCATCTCTGAATATCACTTGTGCTGCACCTAGTGCAGCTGTACTTGCACTGGCGCAGCCCCCTACTCCACAACTGCCACTTGCACTGGCTCAGAGCCACTGCGCCTGGCACAGTGTCACTGCATGTTGCACAATGCAGGTGGCCATGACGCTATATTCAACAGTGCTGAGCCATGGTGCAGCACTGTTGAATATCACCCAGTCCACACCCTGGCACATCCCAGTTGCGCTGCTCCCAGGGTTGCACACCTGCCTGGTGCATTCTGAATATCCGACCTCTTGTGAGAATGCTGTATATCCATTCTCTTTGATTCAATTAATGAAATTTATTGAAAAGCAAGAGGCTTTAAATATCTTTTCTTAACCTTTATCCACGTTTACTTTACTAATAACAATAAATCCCTTTTTATGTAGGTCTTTAGTTTATAGACATAAAGTAAGATATTTCATTTTTTTGTAGAAATGAATTCTTTGTCTTTGCTAACATAAAGTGAACATGCCTCTTTATTGCCAGTTGCAAGTTTTAGATCTATGATTCTTTATTTAACATCCCATTCTCTTGGAACGCCATCACTGCCAAAAGACCTGCCAATTCACCTCCTCATTTAACTCCCATTTTTACTTATTGTACCCAATTCATACATCCTGAAAATTTCTTGCTGTTCTAGTTTTTGATTATAGTCTCCCCCTCTCTCTAGTACTTCAACTTGTTCTAATCCCCAGAAATGAACTTGTACCAGGGTATGTCCATTCAGATTAAAGTGCCTCACTAGCGGGGAATTTTCATCTTTATTTCTGATCTGACTTTTATGATCAAAGATCCTGGTTCTAAGCTCCCTTAAGGCTTTGCCCACATATGGCTGGTCACAGGGGCATTGAACTATATATATTACCCCTGTGGTAGCACAAGTAATATGTGATTTAATTTTGTATATTTTGCCTGTATGAGGATGTGAAAATACTGTCTTTTTAGAAGTGTGCTCATAAGCTATGCATTTTCCAATAGGATACATCCCATTCTTTAAAGGACCTAGTAGCAACTGTGTTTCCCTAACTCCCACTTTAACATGCTGTGCATGTACTAATCTATCTCTGGTTGTTGTATCCTTCTTTGACACCACTATAGGTGTTTGGACAAAAATGTCCTCAGTAGTAGGATTCTCTTGTAAGAATTTCCAGTTTTCCCCCAGGATTTTTTTGTTCTGTGGCATAATTTGGTTATGTTCCGTACTAAACACTATTCTGTTTTCATTCAAGCTTATATTTTCATTTGTTTGTTTCTCTTTAAATAGATCTTGTCTATCAATCTGTGTAACTTTAATTCTTGCTTCTTTTATTTTCTCTTTGTATTATGCTCTCTCTTTAAAGTTCTCAGTTATTTTGATTTCTTCTCTACGATATTCTCTTACTGTGCTACAATTATGTTTTGCTTTCAGGAACTGAGAGCATGGAATACTCTCCACAAGATTTCTGGGATGGAAACTATTCCAATGCAAAACTGTATTGTGGTATGTCTCTTTTCTAAACAATTTCATTTCCAAATATTTATTTCTTTTATATATCGTGATGTCCAGAAAGTCTGTATGAGTTAAATGGGAATTAAATAAGAATTTTAAATTGGCATCACAAGAATTAATATAAATTTGAAATTCCTCTAATTCCTCTTGGCTACCAATCCAAATTAACAATATATCCTCAATTTACCTTTTCCAAATGTCTATCTTTTCTTTCAAATGGTTTGCCAAGTTCTGGGATTGAAACATAAACATAGTTTCAAATTCATGCATAAATGCATCTGAATAACTGGGGGCCATAGTACTCCCCATTGCCGTACCTCTTGCCTGTTCAAAAATTTATTTTCAAATTAAAAATAGTTTCTAGTAAGAACTATTTCTGCTAAATCTAAAAGAATCCTGGTGCTAGGTCATGCACCAATAGGTCTTGTATCCAGTAACGTATTTATACTTTCAAGTCCCTTCTCTTGGGGAATAGAGGTATATAAATCTTTGACATCTATTGTTATGAAGATACTATTTTGGGGAATACCTTCTTGGTTTATTTGTTCTAACAGTTGTAAGACATGTGTGGTGTCTTGTAGATAAGTGGGGATTTTTTATATTAAAGGCTGTAAGTAGAAATTCATGAATTTAGACAAAGGTTTTAGGACTGACCCGATGCCTGAATGCTTCATTGGCATGCATTTAAACTAGCCAAGGGGGAGACACTGAAAAGGAGCAGGAAAATCCCAGCTCCCCCCCCACCAAACAGGGTAGTTAGTGAGGTAAACACCAAATAGAGAAGCTGATTGGGAAAAAAGCAGGGTTAGATGGAGAAAAAGGCAAAGGCAGTAAGGACAGGGATGGGGCTAAAAGGGGTAAGGCCATCAAAAAATGGAGGACAATGTGTATCAATGCCTGTAGTCAGGGTAACAAGCTACCTGAACTATTGGCCTTGATGAAAGAGGGAAGCCTGGATATCATGGCAGTCACAGAAACATGGTACACAGGGAAACATTACTGGGATGTCAGCATACCAGGGTACACAATCTACAGGAGGGACAAGAAGGGTAGAAGAGGAGAAGGAGTAGCTCACTACGTAAGGGAAGGGATCAAAGCAATGGAACTAAAGGGTAAACAAGGAGGAGAGAAGGCACTGTGGGCCACCCTGGAGACAGGAAATGGTGCCACAATCCACAAGGGGGTTGTATACAAACCCCCATCTCAGTGGGAGGACATGGACAAGGAAATGATTGAAGGCATCCTTAGTATGGCTGAAAAATGGGAGATATTGTTGATGGGGAACTTGAATATGCCAGATGTTAACTGGAGCACCTTTGCTGTAGCCACATCCAAGAGCAGGATTATTCTTGATGCCCTACAGGTGGTATACCTCAGACAGCTAGTATTGGAACCAACTTGGGAGTGAGCAATCTTAGACCTGGTACTCTCAAATGGGGACAGAGAATGGATCTCAGATTTAGAAATGGGTACCCATCTGGGAAGGAGTGACCATCAAACAGTGTGGTTCACAATAAACATGGCTGCTGAGACAAGTCATACAAATGTGAGGGTACTGGACTTTAGGAGGGCTGACTTTAGCAAAATGGAAGAGTGCCTCAGATAAGCAATAGCAAACGGGCAAGTAGGAGAGGTGGAGGAACAATGCGGAAACATCAAAACTGCCATCACAGAGGCAATAAGACTTTTGTGAGAGAAATAAACAAATCAAAATGAAAAAAAAAACCCACTATGGTTCTCAAAAGAGGTGGCGGGGAAGGTTGGGGAGAAAAAGATAGGCATTCAAGAAGTATAAGAAAACACAGAAGGACCAGAACAGAGAACTGCAACAGTTAAAGCAGAAGGAAGTGGGGAAGTCAGTCAGAATACCAAAGGCCCAAACTGAGGAAAAGATAGACAACACAGTTAAGAAGGGGGCTAAAACCTTTTATAGGTACATTAGGGAGTGAAGAAAAAACAAGGGAGGGATAGTGAGGCTTAATAAAGGGGAGCGTGGGTGGGCAGAGGGGACAGTGAAAAAGCAGGGATACTGAATGAATGCTTCTGCTTAGTATTCACGAAAGAAGAGGAAGGGGAGATACCTAATCCAATTAATAAAAGCACTTTGGATAGGGGGTCGATACCAGTCCATTCACAAAAGAAAGGATTCTGAAAGAACTCCTGAAACTTAAGATGGACAAAGCAATGGGACCTGACAGGATTCACCTCTGAATTCTAAAAGAACTAAGGGGAGAACTAGTGACACCACGGAGGATGGTGTGGTACCTGAGGACTGAAGGATGGCAGATGTGAGTCCCCTTCACAAAAGTGGGAGCAAAGCAGAGGCAGGAAACCTCAGACCTGTTAGTTTGACCTCAGTGGTAGGGAAAATGATGGAATCACTTCTGAAAGAAAGAATTGTCGAGTACCTAGAGGCCAGCGGGGCACAGGACCCAAGGCAGCAAGGATTCACAGAGGGAAAGCCATTTCAAATGAATCGAATAGATTTATTTGAATGGGTGACCAAAGTAGTAGACCAGGGAGGGGCTATGGACATGGTCATCATAGAATTTAGCAAGGCATTTGACACAGTCCCGCACAAAAGATTAATAAACAAGTTAGCCAGTCTGGCAGTGGGTCTCAGGATGGTTGCCTTGGTAAAAGATTGGCTGGACAACAGGAGACAGAGGGTAATAGTAAACAGAGTCCACTCTGAAGAAAGGGGGATTACTAGCGGGGTACCTCAGGGTTCAGTACAGTGACTGGTCCTTTTTAATGTCTTTGTAAGTTAAATTGCAGAGGGACTGGAAGGAAAGTACTGTATGCCTCTTTGCAGAGAGCACAAAGATCTGCAAGAGGGTTAATATACAAGCTGGGGTGGAAGGATGAGAAGGGACTTGGCAAGGCTGGAGGAATGATCAAAAGTATGAGCTTAAATTCAATGCAAAGAAGTGAAAAGTAATGCACCTGGGAAACAAAAACCCAAGAGAAGAGTACACAATGGGGGGGTGGAGATGGGGGGTACTAACAACAACAAAAATGGAAAGGGACCAAGGGGTAGTCATATCAGCTGACCTAAAGGCAAGCAAGCAATGTGAGAAGGCAGTAAGGAGGGCTGGGGGGATACTGGGATATATAGCGAGATGCATCACCAGTAGAAAACAGGAAGTTGCTATCCCTCTGTACAGACAGTTGGTGAGACCTCATCTGGAGTACTGTGTGAAGTTCTGGAGACCCCATCTCTGCAAGGACATAGACAGATTGGAAGCAGTCCAGAGGCAGGCAACTAAAATGGTGCATGGTCTGCACCAGAAGCCATACAAAGAGAGACTAAAGGAGCTTAATATGTATACCCTCAAAGAAAGGAGGGGAGAGGGGGTACATGATAGAAACTTTCAAGTACCTCAAGGGAATCAAGAAAGTGCAAGAAGGTAGCATCTTTCAGAAAAAGAGATGTATAAGAACAAGGGAGCACAATCTGAAAATAGAGGGTGACAGCTCAGAGGCATCGTGAGGAAGTATTTTTCATGGAAAGAGTGGTGGACACATGAAATGGCCTTCCAGAGGAGGTCATGGGGTCAAAAACAATGGACATATTCAAGAATGCATGGAACAGACATAAGGCAATTCTGGTGGGGGTTAGGAAAAAAGTAGGCTGTTGGTTAACTAGGATCTGCAACTTATCCAATAGGTAGGGAAATGAGCAGATTGGGTGGGCCAAGTGGTCCTTATCTGCAATCAAAGTCTATATTTTTAAAATATGGATGCAGCTTCTGCAAAGCACAGACTAAACCCAGACATTATTTCTCAATTCTGACATAGGCCTCCTCTAAGGGCATCCGCTTCCTGCTGAGGTACATGACTGGGTGTTCCACACACATTTGCATGACCTGAATCAGAACCCCCCTTGCCCATGATCAGATGCATCCACATGCGTATGAACTTTAGGTTATATTCAGGCTCATGGGCACTTACATTCAGGGCTTGCGAGCACAGTGCCCAACACAATGTTTCCTTCAGTTGGTGGACTTCTGTCTCATAGTGATCCATCTACTGAATGTTTTCTGGCATTTTATTCCTTGTGAGATCACACAGGAGTTTGGCCATACTGCTGAAGTTTGACTTTCAGCAGTACCCTGCCATCCCCAGGAAGACCAGTACATTCCCCTTTTCCATCCCAGCATGACTTGAGTTTATGCCAGAAGTACCAACTCCCTACCCTGTGCTCAATATATGACACTTCTGCCATTCTTATTTGGCAATTCTCTGCCATGACTGTTAGCCCTGCAGTCTTCATTTTGCAGACCACCTCGATTACTTACCTGATGTGATTCTCCCATGTCTGGCTATAGATGGCAATAACATCCATGTATGCCAGTGCAATATTTCCTGCCTCAGACAGAATGAGATTCATGAGCCACTTAAAGGTAGCCGGTGCATTTTTCATCCCAAATAGCATTACTCAAAACTCAAACAGACCAAATGGAGTGATGAAGGCTGACATCCTTCAGGCTCCAGGGGTCAGGGGTACCTGCCAGTAGTCCTTTGTTAGGTCTGTGGTGGTCAGATACATGGCTCCCCCTAACCTCTCTAGAACCTTATCCATCCTGGGCATGGGGTATGCATCTGACTCCAGACAGCTGTTGAGCCTGTGGCAGTCAACACAGAACCTCATTGTCCCATCCTTCCTAGAGATCAGTACCAAAAGGAAGTCCCAGGTACTACTGGATTTGAAAAACAAAAATGACCCGCTGTTCATGCCAATGATAGCTGAAGAGTTCTTCTCAATAATTTAATTTCAGCACAAAATGGAAACAACATTACAGCCCCTCTACCAACATCTCAACCTTTCACAAAAATTCTCACCACATAATTAATATTATTTATCCTCCTGACCACCAAATTAGGACCCTCCCAAGCTGCCTGCAATTTATTCTGTCAGACAGGGATGAGCACCATCACTTGTTGCCAGACTTCTCACTCCAGGGCTCTGGCCCCATGGTTGTACTATGTCTTCCATTTATGTTGTGCAGTGGCTAGGTGTACCTGGGCAAACCCCATGAGCTCCTCAAGCCAGGACCTGAAATTCTGGACATACTACATAATGGATTCCCCTTGGGGGAGTGAGCTCACCCTCCCATTCACTTTTTACCAAATCTATATGAACCCTTACCCTATAGCCAAAAATTAGCTTCAGAGGTGAGTTCCCTGTACACTTCTGGGGGACTTACCAATATGCAAATAAGAGATGGGGTAAGTACTTATCGTACTGTTTCACATGCTGGTTGGCAAATGCCCTTAACATTGACTTAAAGAGCAGCCAATGTCTTTAACAGGACTATACAAAGTCTACTATTTCAATACAGTTGAACTTGTATTTCACAGTCAATCTGCATTTCTCCACCCCAGTACTTATTACTGAGGACATTTGCATAAAAGCAGGATCTTTGCTTCTTAAGAGTTCATCTATTCTAGTTGCTTTTTCACTTCCTGATGTCATAATGCACTGCTTGTTACTTTACAGTTACTCCCATGGCAGCAGATTGTAATGACACAACAGAGAATTATGACTTCAATTAGGGAGTAAGCTATAGAGGCAGACAAACTCTAAGGGGAAAAAGATCATGTATTCAAACAGATTTCCTCAGTAATAAATAATGGGGAGGAGGAATATATACAAAATACATGAACTACAAGCTGAACTATACCAAACTATTATGTTTTTCATTATTTTCACAGAGGCATCAGCAGCTCTTTGAGCAACAAATTAAAATGCTTGGCCAGACCGTTAGTCTGGGGGTGGTATGGGGAGGACCTGAGCTGACACACGCCACACTTTTTCTATAGACTCATCATTGGGACAGACATAAAACTGCTGCCCTGCTCCAACAGAATCTCCTGGATAACCTCGTCCCACAGAATATCCCCAGCAGCTTGTTGGTCACTTTTTCTGCCTCAGTGGATGACAAAGCCATGGCTTCTGGCTACTTCATGGCATAATCCATGACCACCAAACTGCACTTCTTCTCTATATGACTTGGGGTGCTGAGTGGCCCCACAATGTCCACAGCATCTCAATAAAATGACTCTTCAGTTATAGGCAGGGGAATCAAAGCTGCCATAGCCTTATCCCCAAATCCTTTCCACCCTCTGGCACAGCATACAAATCCAGCAATAGTATGCTACATCTATGAAGATACTGGGCCAGTAAAAACCTAAGTGTCTGGAAAAGGGTATATTATGGGATAAGGCCAGAAGCTGCTTCCTGAACTCCTTCTGAACTAATATTTGCCAGAGTACCACTTCCTCCAGTCCTCCCTTCAGAACCCACTCTCAATATACTATAGATGCCCATTTTCCCAGTATTCCTCCTTTTTCTCTAAACCCTGAGAGTCACCTTCCACCTTGGTGGCCAACTCCCTTAATCTTTGTAGGTATGGGTCAGCTTGCTGAGCTCTTCCCAGCTCCACACACCTCATCTTCCCTAAAACACACTCTCCTGTAGGAGAGCAGGCCACTGCTGCACTCTCCTCAGCCTGTAGCTGTGACTTAGAGCTGCTGCTCCTCCCAGCTTGTTCTTCAGCATTACTTCCCCTGCTGCTGAGGGAGGGGTTGTTTCCAACTGCACTTCCCCTCTGCATCCTCAGGAGCTGGTTCCCTAGCCTTACAATGGGTAGCAACACACACATACTATTTGCCTGACTGTCAAAGTCTTTGCCCATAATTACATTAACAGGAAGGTATGGTAAAACACCCACCCCCAATATGCCCTGGCCACCTTCCTAGATAAGAAAGATCCAGGCCATTGGCACTGAGACTGCAGGTCCTGTCACTCCTCTAATTCTGGAAAACTGGCCCAGCATGATCTGTGCCTTCTGAATGAAATGCTGTTTCACCATTAAGATGGAGGCCCTGGTATCCCTCAATCACTGGGTTACCATCCCATTAACTAAAACAGGGTACATGTGTGCAATGGAGTTAGTGAGAAGTGCACTCTGGGTGCAGGCCACTAGCTGAAGGGAGCTTCTAGATCTACCCCCAACTGCACTTGCCCCTTTTGCTATGTTTTTAGGACAGTCGTATGATATATGTTCCAATTTTTGACAGATATGGCACCTCTGTTCACCTGACTTTACTTTTGAAATCATTTGTCATTTTGTTCAGGCACGGGCTTGCTTCCCTTAGGTTGCCCCCGGTTTCCTTAAAACCACCTGTTGTCTCTCCCTCTATTGTTTTTGTACTGAGTCTATGGTTGGCTGTACACAGACTGATCAACCTTCTTAGCTGCCCCTTTGTGGAGCAAGGAGTCTTATCCATCAACCATATGTTCAACTTCCCTGGTTCATTCCTGAGAAACTGCTCCATGAGGAACAAATCCTTGATCTGTTCTACTGTATGAAGCTTGACTTTACACCCTCTAACCAATGCTCTAATGAATTGCCTAGTTGAACACGTATTATAAATAGCTATCTCCCAGTGCCTTCTTTAGTCTTCTATATTTTTGTCTATAGGCCTCAGGAGTCAATACAAAATGCTTTAAGAAGTAATTTTTCACTTTAGTATTATGGATACAGTTCTCATTTTCCATCCTGGTGAAAGCTTATAATGCCCTGCCCAAAAGGAGAGGTAGAATATGAGTTGCACAAAGAACCCTCTCCAATTCAAATTGCCCTCAAATTATTTCAAAGGATTTTAAAAACAAATAAACATAATCTCCATCCTGATACTTGGGAAAAATTTTTGAGTTAATTTTGGCTTCTTGAGTTGAAACCCTGATGTCTGCACATACAGTTTGTGGCAGTGTCCTCTGGTGCAGAATCCCCATCTCCCTCTCTTGTTAATGCTCTCACTCATGCTTCTCTCCTATATGGATATCTTGCTCTTTCTACTGGATCTTACAGTCTCTGATCTGGATCTCGAGCAGGTACTTGTTTTCTCAATCCTTTCAGCTAGATCTCATGCTGGCACTGCTTCACTCACTCCTTTGCCTCCAGCCTCAGTTTTTGCAACTTTGCCTCCAATTTCATCCTCTGCAGCTCAGTACCATTCTTCTGTTACTCAGCATCTACTTTCACCTTAACCAGGGTGAGCTCCAGCTGCATAATTTCTAACTGGTCTGCTTTCATAGCTGTCCCAGTTTAGGCTTTGGCACACTTTACCTCTCATTAGCCTCAGTCTTGTGACTTTGGCTGGCAGTAACCACTTTTGCCCCACTTCCCTGGTCACTCTTCTCAAGGAGGTCTATAAGGTCTGTCAATGGGTGGCCTGCCTCATGGACATGTGTCTCTTCTATTGCACAACTCCTCAATGTGTGCCAACTTGCATTTTTGTTTGGACCAGGCATAATGTCTTCTCAGTATTTACTCTTACTTACAACAAAATAAAAATGGTAGAATATGCCATATCCCTTTGCGTATTCTGTTCTGTGACTGGATAGATACCTTTTACTGTAGATAATATTTTTATTGACAATCCACTTGACAGCCTACTCACTGCCAACTAGTTTGTCACAGACATGTTCACTCCCAGAACTCAGTCTGCACTGCTAGCAGTTTTCACAAACCTTCAGACACCAGAATGGTCACCCCAGTATGCTGCCACCTCCAGCTTGACTCTCACTTGGGGTATCTTTAGGTCAGAACCCCACCACAGCTACTGCTCACACAGTACAGTGACCTTTCCCAAAGGGCAAACAACCAATCCCTTTAGTCACAGGTGAGAACACTTTGCTTTAGAAAGCTTAGTACCTGTCTCTCCAGAAATGATCAGAGAGTTGCCAGCTACCCCAGGTTATTTTATCTTTAAAACCGGAGTCACAAAAAGTATGAAATATATAAAAATAACATCTAATACATCATAATATTTACATATGCTACAGAATCATAAACACAAAACACTATGATGAATACAGTACTCTCCAGAAAATGAAAAACAAAATTTTTAACAAGACAGCAATCACACAGAATAATATGCACTAGTTCTCACTAAATTCTAAGTAGAAGTAGAAGCTTACCCCAATTAGGTTCTTGAGAGTTACATCAGACTTGAACATTTGATACTAAAAGTTCACCATCCCAATAGTAACTGACTTACTCACAGTAAAACAAGACAGAAATACCTTTGGCAGGCAGCCAACTTGCCTGTATCGTCACTCCTGTCCTTATGATATCACACCCATTGACAGTCCATTAATCCAAGAGTCAATCTCCCCCAGAAAACTACTCCAGATTAACTATATATACTCACCCTTGCTTACATTGCTATCATGGCCATCTGCTTGGCAAGATGCATCTAACATTGGCTTGGCCACTGTTAACAACAAAACATAAGAGTCATTTAGACGTTACTTGAAACAGAGTCTTTAAATGAAAAGCACTCTGCTGTCAACATCCAACCTATTACAGCCTGGGAGCGTAAATTTAAAAGAAAATATGATCTCAGTCCCCACCTACCTCCCACATCAACTAAAATATTTTACAAAGAAAATAGATAACACAATTATTTTTTTTTTTTTTATTTCTTTATCCCTCCTATCTACTCTTGGAGCCCCCTCCTTCCGTCCACTCATGTCCTACTCCAATCCACCTTCCATAGGGATCTGCCCCTAGAGTGCCTCTTCCCCCTCTCCTTGCACAGTGGGGTCTGTCCCTTCTTGGTGGTCTGGATGGACCCGGAGTGGCTTTCATTCCAGGGCTGCCGAGAGGGATTTTCCGTTTTCTCCCCTAGATCCCTTACCCTCTGAGACGTCGGCACTTGGGACGTACGTACAGAGTGGTGGTGTGCTGATGCATGCCAGCCTCTCATGCTGCTGCGGCGTCCCCTCCCGGCTCTGTGGCGGAGCGTACCTCCATCCTTCTTGTTGCCGGTGCTTCCACCAGCTACTGAAGGGATGCAGAACACAGTGCGTTCATGGTCTCCCACCCCTGAGGGAGGAGAGCATCCATTGGGATGCTCGATCCTCCCTCTCCCCTGCCGACCCCCGGCCACCAGAGTCCGTTCCCGAACCCAGGTCACCGGCGTAGCGCGAGGTGTGGCGTCCAGCGCCTCAACCCTCAGTGCCACTGGGCCGGCTAGATAACACAATTATAACCAGAAATAGTTCTTGGTTGTTACTGCTTGTTTAGAAATTGAGGCTACACTTTTATGAGCTAATATATCAATGCATGACAGCAGTAGATTGAGGCAGTAAACAAACACCTGTTTAGGGTATTATAAGTGGAGTTTTACCCCAGCACTTAGTGTTTAATACCAAATGATTTTTTCATTTTTGTGTTACCCTAAAAAGAGTTTTTATATAAACCTAAGTCATCAGTACATCCTATGTAGTATTGCAAAAATAAAGGGGAACCTCAAGTAGGGTTTTGGCACTCTGCACCTACACATTACCCCTAACAACAAACACAACACCATCCTCCTACTATGTGGTCCTCATGGTATGGAGCTGCTCATGTAAGGAGTCACTCAGAGCTGTCAAATTTAAATGCTGGAATGCTAGAGTGCTATTGGATTGTACCAGTCACGTAACTACCAGCACCCCATAATTAAGCCACTATTCCTACTTACTGTCCATGCCTGGGTTCAATTCCTGCTAGCATCCTTCCTAGTCCCCACACACCCCTGAGGTAGCTGCTCTGTAGCTTTCCCTCACAGGAGTGAGGGTTAAATGCAGAAGCCAAACAAGTTACACTTAGGGTCCTGCTCAGTCAGTACCTCCTTCCAATCATCACCTAGACCCAGACCTTAGGCTAAGACAATTCTCATCAAAGACCTCAATTTCAAGGCAAGATACAGCTAGCTTTCTTCATTCCTTTCTTGTCCCATACATTGGAGGTGGCTGTTATGTTTATAATGTCCCCTCTCAGGAGGTTTAAAGTGTCAGTGTCCATACAGTAGTACAATGACATAGTTACCCAACAGTTGTGAATAACCCAGTGACAATGTTGGAGCTTAACAGAAAAATAAATTTTGGTAAAGCTAATACAATTTCTTCTTTATATCACCCTAGGGCTCTTCCATTGTGCACTCAAACCACTAGAGGGCCCTTTTCTTAGACTGCTTGGACACATAATTGCTCCATGTTGTGTATATGTTATACTGTAAATGCTCCTCTTCAGATTGTTGCTGGTTTTCTGGAGCTAAACTTTCTACTGTTAAACAAACAAACTGAGACTTGGAGCCTAATTTTCATGAAAACAAAACTGCAATCTCAAATAGATCATTTTGTTTGACTGACTAGCAGTTATTATTTATTGCCTCACATATAACCATATGCTAATGTACAGAGAAATTTCAAAGAATGCTTTAGTCTTGTTTTAATTAGAATTTTCAAAATTTGAACAATATTGATAAGATCTTATTGGCAGCAAGACCTTGCATGGCAAGCTTTATTCTGTCAGAGGAGGCTCAGCTGCAGCAGCTAATGTGCTGCCTGAAGTTAATATTGCCTTTCAAAAGTAGTTAGCTATTACTTCTTATATTTAATGTATTTTTTGTTTCCTTTTAGGAGGTCTGACTCTGAGCAAGTAAGAAGGAGACGTCTGAGGAATACAGGAACTTCCTGTCCCAGAAAGAAAAGGAAAAGCAGGAGCTGTAAGGGCACAGAGGCAGTAGGAAAGTAGGGAGGAAAAAAAGTAAACAGAGAAAAGAGTAAGGATACAAAACAACAGTTGAAGGGCCACAAATAAGACATGATGGGAGTAGTGCAGTGCAGTGGCTATGGAGTGGCAGTCTTATGGGAGACATTCTGGTGAATGCAGTGTTGTTCCATCTACAGGCACCTCTCTGGGCTGAGGGAGGGGGTTGCTCATCTCCAGACTAAGTTGGTCAGGATTTAGGGAACCTCTTCTCCTACTCAGGGACCACCTGAGCCACTGCCGCTGCCTCAGAAGTTGACAAGAAAGAGGAGAGTTGCACCACATTGGGCTCAGGGAGGGTGAAGGTGGTGGAATGGAGGTGCATCCCTCCAGCTGTACCTCTCCACAATGCATGTGCTGTTCTGGCAGAGTGTGGTTCCTCTATAGAGGCACCCACAGTGGAGATCAAGGAGGATGCTGGGAACCTCCACAAAGGAGACCCACAGGAGGGTGGCATGGGACCCCACAGGGGAAGGAAACAACTCCTGGTGGGGAACTCAATAGTTTGGGGGGTCAGACTGGGGAAGGGGGAGTGGGAGGTAAGGTGCCTGCCTGGCACCATGGCTTGGAGAGACATGGAGTGAATCCTCAGGATCACAGGAGCAACTGCATGGGGGAGGGAGCTGGACATCATTGACCACCTAGAGACAAATGACCTGGCTGGAAAAGGGATCAGAGTAGTGCAGGAGGAGTTTGTGGAGTTGGGAAGGGGCCTTAGACAAGTAGCACACATGGTAACCTTCTCGGAGGTGCTACTTGTCTATGGCATGGGTGAAGCTAGGGTTCTCCACACCAAGGAATTCAATCAATGGTTAAAAAACTGGTACAGAGCTCAATGTTTTGGCTTCACAGGGGACTGGGGGTCCACCTGGAGGGATACAGACCTATACCTGTGTGATGGTTTGCATCTGGCCAGGAGCAGAACCAGGATACTAGGTGATAGGTTTAAATGCTTCATTGGCAAGCATTTAAACTAGCCAAGGGGGGAGGCACTGAAAAAGAGCAGAGAAACCTAACCCCTCAAAATTCAGGGTAGTTAGTGAGGTAAACACCAATACAGAGAAATCGATAGGGAGATGGGCAGGAGTAAATGGAGAAAAAGGCAAAGGTAGTAAGGACAGGGATGGGGCTAAAAGGCGTAAGTCCATCAAAAAATCGAGGTCAATTAATACCAATGCCCACAGTGTGGGTAACAAGCTTCCTGAACTAGTGGTCTTGATGGAAGAGGGACACCTGGATATCATGGCACTCACAGAAACATGGCACACAGAGAATCAAGACTGGGATGTCAACATACCAGGATATACAATCTACAGGAGGGACAGGGAAGGTAGAAGAGGGGGAGGAGAAGCTCTCTACATAAGGGAAGGGATCAAAACAATGGAACTAAAGGGCAAACAGGGAGGGGAGGAGAGGAGGCACAGTGAGTCACCCTGAATACCAGAAATGGCACCACAATCTGCATGGGGGTTATATACAGACCCCTGTCTCAGGGGGGAGGAAATGGACAAGGAAATGGTAGAAGGTATCCTTAAGATGGAAGAAAAAGAGGAGATATTGTTGATGGGGGACCTGAACATGCCAGATGTTAATTGGTGCACCTTTTCTGCAGCCACATCCAAGAGCAGGGTCATTCTTGATGCCCTACAGGGGTGTGCCTCAGACAGCTAATGTTAGAACCCACTCAGGAGGGAGCAATCTTAGACCTGGTACTATCAAACAAGGATGGAGAGAGGATCTTGGATTTAGAAGTGGGTAGCCATTTAGGAACAAGTGACCATCAAACAGTGTGGTTCATGATAAACACAACTGCAGAGTCAAGCCATACAAAAGTGAGGGTACTGGACTTTAGGAGGGCTGACTTTGTCAAACTGGGAGAGTCCTCATAAAAGCACTAGCAAAAAGGCAAGAAGGAGGCGGAAGAACAATTGGGAAACATCAAAACTATCGTCATAGAGGCAACAAGTCTTTGTGTGAAGCAAATAAATCAAAATAAAAGAAAAAAAACACTATGGTTTTCAAAAGAGGTGGTGGGGAAGGTTAGGGAGAAAAAGATAGCATCCAGGAAGTATAAGGAAACACAGAAGGAGCAGGACAGAGTACTGTAACAGTTAAAGCAGAAGGAAGTGGGGAAGGCAGTCAGAATAGCAAAGGCCCAAACCAAGAAAAAGATAGGCAACTTAGTTAAGAAGGGGGATAAAACCTTTTATAGGTACATTAGGGAGCGAAGAAAAACCAAGGAAGGGATAGTGAGGCTTACTAAAGAGGAGGGTGAGTGGGCAGAGAGTGACAGTGAAAAAGCAGGGATACTGAACAAATACTTCTGTTCAGTATTCCCAATAGAAGAGATGGGGGAGGTACCTAATTCAATCAATAGAAGCACTCTGGATGGGGGGGTCGATACCAGTCCTTTCACAGAAGAAAGGGTTCTAGAAGAATTCCTAAAACTGAAGGTGAACAAAGCAATGGGGCCTGAGAGGATTCACCCCAGAATTCTAAAATAACTACTGTAAGGGGAGAACTAGTGATGCCACTGACAACCCTTTTTAACAAATCATTGGAGGATTGTGTGATACCTAAGGACTGGAGGAGGGCAGATGTGATTCCCCCTTCACAAAAGTGGGAGCAAAGCAGAGGCAGGAAACTACAGACTTGTTAACTTGACCTCAGTGGTAGGGAAAATGAGGGACTCACTTCTGAAAGAAAGCATTGTTGAGTAACTAGAGGCTAGTGGGGCACAGGACACAAAGCAGCATGGATTCACAATGGGAAGGTCATGTCAGATGAATCTAATAGATTTCTTTGACTGTGTGGCCAAAGTAGTAGACCAAGGAGGAGCTATGAACATGGCCTACCTAGACTTTAGCAAGCCATTTGACACAGTCCCGCACAAAAGATTAATAAACAAATTAGTCAGCCTGGCAGTGGGTCCCAGAGTGGTAGCCTTAGTAAAAAATTGGCTGGACAACAGGACATAAATGGTACTAGTAAACAGAGTCTACTCTGAAGAAATGGGGGTTACTATTGGGGTACCGTGTGGTTCAGTACTGGGACCAGTCCTCTTTCATGTCTTTATAAGTGAAATTTTTATTTATTTTATCCATCTTTTGGATGTGACATTAAACCGAGGTCCCATCTGCCTGTTCTGGTGGTAGTTCAGGTGGATGTTAAAGATCCCATGGCACTTCTCAAAAAGAGTAGTGGAATTTTATTAGGCAAAGAAACATAACATCAAGTATATACAAAAAGGAAACAAAGACAATGAAATAATGAGTACACATGAGAAACAATGCATGTCAACACCATTACAAAGAAAACATTGTGGAAAAGCAAGAATAAAACAGTAATATAAGTGCTATTAATACAAAAAGGTAATATTTGTCCAAAAAGAAGTAAAACAGGAAACTGAAAGTCTGCGGCTCTCTGATTCTCTGAGATTTGACAAAGCAGTTTCTATTTGCTGAATAACAGTTTTAGGGGACAGCCATATCTGTTGTAAAGTATATTGACAATGAGCTTGCCATAAATAAAATTTACAAACTGAAAAAATCACCCTGAGGGTACTGGGGTGACATGGCAGCCGAGGAATGGAGAAATCATTCAAAATCAAAATTTGATATGTGATGCGGCTGAGAAATGGCCACTTCCATTTAATGGCCAATGTTTTCCAGAACAAAAGCGCATCTGGACGTTCAAGAAAAAAATGAGACATGGTTTCCTCGATAGTAGAACAATAAGGTTTGGGGCAATATCTCTCCTGGGATGATTTATGCTTTAAGTTCCCCATTACCGATAATCGGCCATGACAACATAACCATGTAATGTCCCACATATGTAAAGGTATTCGGGTATCTTGCAGCATTGATAAAGCATTTCCTGTGCTAGAAGGAGGACATAATGGAAATTGCATATCAGGTCTGGAAAGGTTAATGAGAGTATCATACAAATGTTTCTGAGGAAGTAGCATTATAGATGCTTTAGTAAGTTTCCAACTATGTAATTTTTTAAAACTATCTATTACGTAAGTTGGGGAACCAGAGATACGGGCAAGGATAGGGGGAAGTAGGACCCAGTTATTCCATATGTTGTGCATGTGATAATTAATCCATGTATCACAAACATGAGTTACGGAGCGAATTCTAGTAAATAGTTGAAAAAGAAAAAAATGGCAGATAAAAAACAATAGGGTTTACCATTGCAAGTCCTCCCTGTTTTACAGGTAAATATGTGAAGTCACGCTTAACGGGGTTTAGACGGTTTCCCCAAATCATCTGAAAAAAAATGCTCAAGATTCTAGTCTCTAGAGCACGGGGTGGAGCATATACATAACTGAGGTATAAAAACAGTGGAATGATAAATTGCTTTACCACTAGAACTCTTTTTTCCCAATTTCCAAGATTTCCAAAGATTAACTTAAGCTTCTCCTAAACCTAAACGTTTTTCCCAATTATATAGTGCAGGATGGGGGACATTAAACCAAATGCCCAATATACGGTGGGAGGATAAACATAACAGAATCCCACCCACATCCAACATTACAGCAGAGTCAGGGGCTAAGGGGATAGTAACACTTTTGTATAAGTTAAGAGTACTACCAGAGAGTTTGAAAAATGAGTGAAAAATATCTATAGCACAGTCTCCTGACTGCTTAACTCGAACAAAGAGTACGTCGTCTGCATAGGCAGAAATCTTAACATGAGGTAGTGTCGGGTGAGATGCAATGCCCACAATTGAAGAGTCCCATAAAATATGTCGTATGACAGGGTCTAACATGAAGGTATATAATATCGGACTTAAAGGACATCCCTGATGAAGGCCTGTCATCTGAAGTAAGGTAATACCCATATGACCATTAACTAGGGGTACAAAATATGCCATAGAAAACAAATGCGTGATCCATTGTATGAAAGTAGCAGGGATACCATAAGAGGCCAAAATGTATAGTAAATAGGCATGCTGTACAGAGTCAAATGCCTTTGCTTGATCTAATGAAAGTATAAAACCTGAGAGACGCTTGATGATTTTTTGCCTCAAAAATTTCTCGAAGAAGAAACAAATTGTTTTGTATAGAATACCCTGGGACAGCGCAGGACTGGGCAGAGTCCAACAGGTCAGGGGCTAAGCATAATAATCTAGAATTTAGGATTCGTGCAAGTAATTTGTAATCCATATTAAGAAGATGTAGAGGTCTCCAATTCAATAAGTCATGGGCATCACCTTTTTTGTAAATAAATTTAAGAAATGACAAACCAAATTCTGGGGTGACTTCAGTACAAAGCTAGACATAGTTAATAACTTGTGTCAGAATTTCCAGGAGATTGTCCTTGAAAGTCTTATAAAACTCATGGGTTAAGCAGTCAGGACCGGAGACTTGTAGCGATAGATGAGAAATAGCGAAGCCACTTCCTCCTGCACATAATGAGAGCAACAAGAGCCGGGCACAGTGAGCAGGGAACGCATGCGAGACTTGGGGCAAGAGAATAATGTAGAAAATGTTGGCATTGAAGGAAAAGGTTTGCAAAATAGAGTCTGTAAATGAGAATGAACTATATTTAACATGTTTTGTGTGGTATAAGTAATAACACCATGCTGATTCAATAAACCATTCATCACCGTGTTCCAAATCCTATCTTGGTGTGCAAAAAAAGGGTTCATAGAGGGCAGATGTGAGGTTCCCACTCTCATGAAAAAATCCAATGTGAGAGCACTTTTATATTGATATGAGACCATATGACGTTTAATAGTGGCAATTTGGGAGGAGTAATCAATAGGAGATGTAGTGGATAAAGATAGTAATTTACATAATTGATTTCTATAGGATAGATATGTGATATATTTATCACAGGCTATTCGTTTTCCCATAGTCTGAAAAAGACATTTAAGTTCCAACTTAGTATCCAACCACCACTGTAATAGAGAATCATAAAAACAGATTACTGAAATCCGGGCACAGAAGAGAAGGTGGACACGGTCTTGCATTTCCAGTGAGGAAATGAGAGAGTTATTTAATTTCCAGCTAGTAGAGGGAGAAAGTGAAGAAACAGGGGATTGATCGATGTAGAAACTGCATGTAAGTAAAAAATGGTCTGAGATCTCCAAAGGTCGAAGTGTGGCTGTACGTACTACACAGTGTGGGGAAGAGAAAAAATAGTCAATTCATGTATGAAAGGCCAACTCTATGATACACATAACCAGCAGTAGTATGTAGTGAATGGTAGGCATCAGTGAGACTCGTCCCTTTCACCAAGTCAGATAAAGCCAGGGAGTCACAATAAATTTTCTTCCCCTCCGCAGTTCGATATTTAACATCCAATGAACAGTTAAAATCTTCCCCCCCAGATAATGTTTTGTGGTACATAAATACGGTTGAAGTAATTTCAATAAAGCAATACGGGATGCCTTAGTTTGTGGGCCATATATAGTGAGTAAACAAAACTGAGAATTATGAATGGTACAATCAAGAATTAAAGCCCTACCAGGAGAAATATCAATGATGTGTGTAATAGAAAAGTGTATGGAAAAGAAAAAAATAGCTATCCCATCAGCAACATTGTCTCCAAAAGTCCAGTAAGAGGGCCCCTTAATCCAACTCATGCTTAAGGTGTTGTACCTCAAACAGTGTGGATATGTGTTTCCTGAATAAAGAGGATGTCAATGTGTAGTGAAGCAGCAAGAAGAAGAAAAAACATTCTCTTCTTGTAGCTTTTAATGCTACAAACATTAAGTGTAGCTACAGTAAGAGACGCCCGGAGGAAGCATAAAGTCATCCACTGCCATCAGTGATTGTCATATTTTTCCGCTTTTTGCTG
This sequence comes from Neoceratodus forsteri, assembly GCA_016271365.2. NCBI lineage: Eukaryota > Metazoa > Chordata > Ceratodontiformes > Ceratodontidae > Neoceratodus > Neoceratodus forsteri. The sequence continues at coordinate 453,673,937 of CM057453.1, read as the reverse complement.
CCTTTAAGAGATTTACTAGTTTTTTTACAGGATACATCAGGAGGTTTGGGGGTGGACAATTCTATATCTGAGGGAAAGAGCGAATTGTCTGATTCACCATCGGACTCTGCTCTGCCACCTTTTAGACAGTCAGATAGATTAGAAAGGGGGAGGTCAAAAGATTTCACAGTCTTCCGTGCAGCAGCTCTAATGATCCTTCTGCTAGGTTTAAAACCATCCTGGTCTGTAGAAGGTGTCACTGAATTAGTCTCGGGATAGAGTGAGGAATTGGAAGTAGGTATAGAAGGGATAGGGTGGTCCAGTATAATAGGTGGAACCTCACTATTTACAGGAGGAGGAATGGGGGGGGCAGTATCCATTAGATTTGAAACATCAACCAGTGAAGTGGGTTTTTCCTGTCTTTTATCCTGTGCCTTTTGTACTAGTACATCAGGATCCTATCCTTCCTTATGGTTTTACTTGCCCAAGGACATTGGTGGTAGGCATGCCCTGTTTCCTCACATAAATTACACTTGAAAACATTCAGGCAAGAAACACTCGGGTGACCATACCCCCCACAAAGACCACATTTTAATAGATCACACGTGTATGAACGGCGCTGTGTGCCCCATCATTTGTAAGCATGCCCTGGCTCACCCCATAAAAAGCACATACACCCTTATCCTTACCCAAAAAGAAACTGTTAGGGTAAGTGGAGAAGTTCGAGTTAACTAGAAAAGTTTAACTTTGAACTTCCATCCCACCTTCCAGAGGCCTCTTCATCTAAAAGTGCCTCAGGAGGGAGCAACACAGTGCAATGTTTCTGTAACCAGTGATTAATGTCACTAACACTGACCCCTCATTCCTAAACATGATAGTGACTGTATGAATGGAAGAAAGCTTAGTGAGGGAATGACTAACAAATGGAGTCCAGGGAGAGGTATTCTTTAATGGAAGCATATTTATGCCAGAATCTTCTAAACCAACAGTGGTTTAAAACTGCCGTAAAGGTTTCTTCACAGAAACATGAATCAGGCATATATGTCAGAAGCCTGGAATTGCATAGTGCTTGGTCACAACAATGTCTGAGCTACATAATATCTGTCTGGGAAATCCTGAAGCCCACCCCTAGTAATGTAGACGAACAGCATCACGGTGAGGGGCTTGTTCTAGTTTGTCTTAAATAAGCCAGGAAAGCATAGGACCAGTGTGGGGGCAGGGGGCATTGCTGGGGAGGGTTGCAGGGTGGGAGTCAGGGAGGACAGACCTTCTCCAGGATCATCTAGTATGGAGAGCGTAGGAGGTGGGGCAGAGTCCAGGAGACGTGAGGAGGGTTGTACATTTTCTAAGGCCTGGGCAGGGGAAGAATGGGCACCATGCGAAGCCCTCTTATCAGGAGGTGGAGAGAGAAGTAATAGATCACTTGGGTTACCCTGTACTGTAGGGAGCTGAGAAGATAAAGCATTATGCATATCCATAACATCCCCCCAGGCTACCTTAGTCATATTAAATGTCTCATTACAAATATCAGTAAAAGTAGAAGTGCCCTCTTTTAGAACAGGTACCTTGTTGGAGCTCATAGAAGGTGCAGGCCTGGAGGGTCAAAATAAGATGCCATGGCAGTCCGAGATCCCAAGAAGGGTCAAGGGGTCCAAGATCCAGATGCCGGCTCAGTCCATCCCATGCTTTTGCAAGGCCGTGGAAGCAGTCCAAGGGGAGCACAAGTTGGGTCATTCTGTCAAAGTCAAAAGCAAAGATCGTAATAGCTCTGATGTGGTAGAGGAAGTATTAAGAGGGAGCTGAGCAGGCAGTGATAGTGGAGATTTGTAGAATTAGTAGGCTTTTCTCTCGAAAGCGACAAATCTGTCGCATCCCTGGTAGGAGCAGAAAAGCACGGTGGAAGATCTGGCTGATGACACCACGACTGCTGAACTGAACGTTCTGTTAACTGACCAGAATCAGGAGGCAGCTCCGATGGCAAAGAATCCAGAATGGAAGAGGTAGAAGGTACAGGGATTTTCTCAGCAGAAATCAGCGATAAATCTGTATCCATTGTTCCAGGGTTTTCAGGCATTAAAGCAGTAGGTGAATGTGAAGGCAAAGCAGTCTCAAGTAGTATATCAGGCTCCAGAGTCGGTGCAGCACCATCGTGATGCTGACACCTCTTGCAATCATCCATGTCTGCGTGCCGGAAATCCCCTACCGGAAAGAGTAGGGGAATTTCCCCGGTGCCCTGGCCAAATTTCTTCCCATTCACTAAAATACCACCACCAGCATAATCTGGTTCAAGGGCAGCTGACATTCATCTGTATCCCCTTCCCCCTGGGTCATGACTGAAAATAGGCAAGAATTTTTCCACTGCACTCACCCTGTCAACAAAAACAAAATAAATAAAGTCTTGGAATTACAACCCTTTGAGTCAAAAAACTCTTTTGCAAAGGCTCCACATCAGATTTAGAAACAGACAGGTCACAAAAAAATTACAGGACAGTAATACAGTACATTATACATAGGATACGAGTATGCAAATAATACAGTACATTATACATAAGTGCATCATAAATGAAGGTGGAGTGCATGGCAAAGAAATAACATGGTGAGTAGACTTAAAACAGACAGGATATGAAACATTACAGGGAATTAATACAGTACCTAATACATTGGATAAGAGTATACAACTAATGCAGTGTATTATACATAAGTGCATCATAACTGGGGGAGGAGTACATGATAATGAAACAAACATGGGGCGGGCAGTACTAGCTAACTGTGTAAACAGATAGCAAATTAAGGAAAAGAAAGGGAGACCAGAAGGAAGTCAGTTAAGGAGAACTGTGAGACAGCTATGGGAAATAGGGAGAAAAGTTGAGTAGAGGGATATAAGGTGTAGAGAAGGAGGAATAAGAAAGGATGAGCAAAGGGCAGGAGAGGAACAGAGTGGGGAGGTAGAAATTAGATCAAGATAAGGTGAGGATGAGTGGGGGAAATTGAGGGAGAAGCCAAGAGCAGTCCCAGATTGACCAGTAAAAGCTAGGCACAGTCACAACTATTCAAAGAGTGTAGGTGCTGGTGAAGTTTAGTTTTAAAGGGGCCCAATTTAACTGTGGAGGAAACCAGAGGAGGCAGGCCATTGAGCAGGACAGGAGCCCTGTGGAAGAACACTAGCTGCCCTAGGGATATCTTACAGAAAGTGACTAGGTAAAGGGCCTTATTAGAGCTCGTAGTAGAATGAGGGGTAGGAGCAGGGGAGATGAGCTGCTAGACTGAGAACGGGAGAGTGAGGTGGTAAACTTCTTGGCCAACAGGCAAGTGTGATAGTCAAGTCTACCCTTAAAGTTCATCCAGTTCACTTGACTGTAAAGATCGCAGTTATGGGTTAGCTTTGGTGCTCCTGTTATGAGATGACATGCTTTATTGAGAGACAGCATTATTCTTTTAAGAGCAATGTCAGATGCCAATCTGTAGATTATTATGCCATAATCCTCTAGGGACAGAATGGAACTAGTGACAGCCAGGCAGAGGGCGTCGTTTGTCTGGCAGCTCCTATGCCTGAAGAGAAGGCTGATTGTAGTGTTCACTGCTTTGCAAACCAGATTAATATGTTCTTAGTAGGAGAGGGAGGAGTCTAAGGTGATCCTGAGGAATTTAAAACTCCTAACCTGCTCAAGTGACAAGAGTTGACTATTTTGGATGTTAAGTGACACTCCTTTATGTTTATTCTGATGGTTTGCAAACAGCATTACTTTGATCTTTTTGTAATTGATGGAGGCACTGGAAGGAAAAAATATGCCTCTTTGCAGATGACACAAAGATCTGCAACATGGTTGATATGCAAGGGGTGGAAAGGATGAAAAGGGACTTGACAAGGTTGGAGGAATGGCCAAAAGTATGGCAGCTTAGATTCAATGTAAAGAAGTGCAAAGTACAAGTAATGCACCTGGAAAACAAAAACCCAGGGAAGAGTACACAATGGCGAAGGAGGTATTAACAACAACAAAAATGGAAAGGGACCTGGTGGTAGTCATATCAGATGACCTAAAGGTAAGCAAGCAATGTGAGAAGGCAGTGAGGAGGGCAGGGGGAATACTGGGGTGTATAGGGAGAGGCATCACCAGTAGAAAACAAGAAGTTGTTATCCCTCTGTACAGACAATTGGCGAAACCCCATCTGGAGTACTGCATGCAGTTCTGGATACCCCATCTCCACAAAGACATAGATGGAGGCAGTCCAGAGTAGGGCAACTAAAATGGTGCAGGGTCTGCAACAGAAGCCATATGAACAGAGACTAAAGGAGCTCAATATGTATATCCTTGAGGAAAGGAGGGAGAGGGGGGACATGATAAAAAATTTCAAGTTCCTCAAGGGAATCAACAAAGTCCAAGAAGGTAGCATCTTTCAGACAAGCAGATGTGCAAGAACAAGGGGGCACAATTTGAAGACAGAGGGGGGATGGCTCAGGGGCAATGTGAGGAAATATTTTTTCACAGAAAGGGTGGTGGACGCGTGGAATGGCCTTCCTGAGAAGGTCATGGGGTCAAAAACAGTGGGGGAATTCAAGAATGCATGGGACAGACATAAGACAATTCTGGTGGGGTGGGGGTAAGAAGAAGTAGGCTGTTGGTTAACTAGGATCTGCAGCTTATCCAATAGGTAGGGAAATGGGCAGACTGGGTGGGCCATGCGGTCCGAATCTGCCATCAAAGTCTATGTTTCTATGCTTCTATTTTCTACTTGACAATAATTGGTGTAATGTGTAGAACAGTACTCTACCTGGCAGCTGAAATAGCTATTTCGATTCTTCCTCACAAATCTTTAGCCCTTTGTCCTTACTGACATCACAATTGACTAAGAAGTGCCAAACACCTACTGCAAGATTGGTCACTTCTAATGTCACAGTAAGTGAGGTGGCAAATCTGATGAGGTATGAAGAGGAACAGAAGCAGATATGTCGGTCTCCAAGTAAATTACTGCTTGCTACACCACACTAAAAAGTATCAGGTAGAAACCCTTCTAATAAGCAAATGAAACAATAATACTTGAGAAATAAGAAGTAACAACTGAATACTTAAAAAAAAACTAATAACATTTTCTCCATACTATTTTTGATGCTTCTACTGTAGTTGTTTAACTTTCACTACCCATGTCACATCTTATCTGAAGGATAAATGTTGGTTGTTACATTGATCCATATTGCTTAAATAAATGCTTGTTAAACTCTGTTGGCTCCATGATTTCCTTTGCTCAAGGCCTGTGGGTGATTTTATCTACTGCTTGACAGTCCTAAAAACATAAACAAAAGGTAGTTACAGCCAGACAGCTTGCATAGTCTGTTTTTGTTTTGCTTCAGAGTGTCTAGGATGTATTTATGCCATGACTCACATCATCTCCTTGATTGATGCTGGCCAGAAACAAAAAAGAGCAATTAAAATGCACAACCCTAGAACAGTCCGTCAGTTTAATAGTTTGTTTTAACTACCTGACAAAACCTCATTCCACACACTTAGAAACAAATCAAAATAACTGCCAGTCAGCTTTAGTCAACTCTTGCTAGAAGGGTCTGCATTTTACTTCTGTCTGGTTTAATTCCCTCTCACGAGAACACACAGCCAAAATACTTAACTTCAGTAGGTCCAAAAATTAATTTTCCTTCTTCAGTTTCCGGTTCTTATGTTGGACTTTGCCCAGAACATTTTTCAGTATGCTGTCATGTTCCTCCTCCTGACTGGCTTCCCAAACAAGTATATTATCTATTTACAGTTGATTTTAAGCTCTTTTGATGCCCTCTAATAGCTGACTTGGTTTCTTGTGGCAAATATTTGTGTTACTGAATTTATTCCAAATGGCAGGCATAAAAATGGATTCTGCCTGAACAGTGTATTAAATGTGCAAAGTTTTAAACTTGTTTTCGTCTAGTATACTGTAAGTTGCCAGAATCCTGTGCTTGCATCAATAACTGAGTAGTACTCTGACTTGAAAATCATTTTTTGATAGCTTTCTCTGTTGTAGGGCTGTGCAGTATTTGATAGGCCTTTCATTATACAACTGTGTTCAGGCCTCTCTGTTCTAAACAAATTCTCAATTTTCTTTTAGACTTTTATTATCAGATTTTCCCATCTTGTTGGACCATATTATTTTAAACTGTTTTATTTGGCCATTTTCAGTGTTTCTCTCAGCAATGCTGGAATGTCCTTTGGTACTACAGATAAGCTTTGACTAGGAGGGATTTGTCAGTTTTGAGGGTCTGTTATTCACCCTCAAGGAAATCAATGCCTTAATACATAAAGGGTGGGATATTCAAAGCAGTTGCACAATGTGCAACAGGGGTGCACCTGTGCAATTGCGAAAATGCACCAGAGAGCAATATTCAGTGGTAGGAACTGCGCAGCATAAGTCACCATGTTCCAATGTGCAATGGTAATGCATGCATTTTCAAGTGCAGGGTGCATAGCCCTGAATATGTGGCACAGTGTGATATTCAACACCAGACAAATGGCGCAAGTGTGGAGCAAATGGGAAATGCGAGGAACACACTTGAGCCTATAAAAAGAGGGAGCAAGCAGGGGAAGGACACTTGCACCAGAGGGAAGCTGGAGAGAGGGAGGTACAGTGGCCAGGCTGATCAACAAGAGGGTGGAAGAGAGAGACAGAGACAGTGAGGAAGTGGGACAGAGTGAGAGAGTGGGTGTGTGTGTGTGTGTGTGTGTGGCGTGCGTGTGTGTGAGACAGTCGGGGAGGCAATTGCCGGAGTGTGTGCCTGTGACACCCAGCACAGAAGGGGCAGCACAGATGCCCAGACAGGTGGGAGGTGGAAGCCAGAGCCCACAGGCTTCCAGCTGGGAGCACAATAAGCAGGTGTGTGCCCAGCACAAATGCACACGTAGAAGCACACAGCTGGGGGGGCCTGAGGGGTCAGCCGCCCAGGGAAACAGGACAGCAGAGGCCATGGCCAGTGCCATCTTTGAGATGGAGGTGGTAATGAGGGGTGTGAGGAGGCAGTGCGGCATGGCAGTGGAAGGGTCTGTTGGCGGTATGCCCAGAACAGGTGGTACCGTGCCTGCACCACCTTCGAACTACACAGCAATACAGATATTGTGGGCCGGTATCACCTGAACCTAGCAATTCTGAGGCAGCTCTGTGAGCTGTGCAGTGAGGAGATGCAGGCACCCACTAGAAGGAACCATGCCCTGATGGTGGAGCCAAAGGTCACGGCTGTCATGTGCCTGCTCACCATGGGTACCTTCCAGAGACCAACAGGGGACACCACAGGCATAACCCAGTCTGTCGTGTCATGGCTCCTCACACAATTCCTCAATGCACTGCTGCCACATGTTGCGGAATACATCCACTTCCCCAGCACACAGGCAGAGCGTACAGCAAACATGCAGTGGTTCCACAGGGTAGCACGTATGCCTGGCATGCTAGGGGCCATCAACTGCACCCATATCAGCATTTGCACACCACCTGGCCTGGAGGGGCTAGCCTACATCAACAGAAAGGGCTACCCCAGTGTCAACTGCCAGGTGGCGTGCGATGCCAGGGGGTGCATAATCAATGTCTGTGCTACACATCCTGGAGGAGCACATGATGTCTTCATCTAGAACAGCTCAGCACTGAGCCACAGGTTTGAGAGAGGGGACATTCCCACTGGACACCAAGTAGGTGAGTATGCTGTGAATATGGATAGCCTGGCACAACAGGACAAGGTGTGGGGGCTGCCATGGTAGGGGCACCGCAGGGTGCAGCTGGGAAGGATGGGGGAGGTGCAGCAACACAGTCCACCATGCTAACCATATATCTTTCCACACAGGTGACATTGGCTACCCACTCTGGCTCTGGCTGCTCACCCATACTGGTGCCTGTCGACCCCTGCACAGGAGTGATACAATGAGGCACACACCAGCACACAGAACATCTTTGAGCATGTGTTTGGGCTGCTGAAGGCATGGTTTTGTTGCCTGGAGAGGTCTGGCGGTGCTCTACAATACAGCTCCTCAAAAGCCTGCGGCCTATTCCTGGCCTGCTGTATACTACACAACATGGCCACTGACTGTGGGATAGGTGTCAAGGTTGAAGAGGGGAACATCAGTGGGGACAACGCATGGTGGGCAGCCCCCCTGGGGTGAAGAGAACCCTGACTACACAGGATGGTCCAAGCAGCACTAGGACACAATCATGGAGGAGCATTACGGTGCACGCAGGTAGGTAAACATGTCCCCATGCAAGAATGGCGACTATGGCACAGTGCACAGGCATGCGGGGGCGAGCCCTGTGACAGGGACGGCTGGAGGGGGGTATGGACGGGCGTGGGTCAGGACTCCACGGCAACACACAGAAACAGCAATGCACATCCCACCCAAACCTCCCCCACACACACATACAGACACACACAGGCACCCAGAGGAATGCGCCCAGAGGCTGGTACCAGGTGTGTGTCAGATGCTGAGCACCAGTGCACAGTGGCAGTTGGTGCTGTGCTGGCATCATCATGCTCACACCACACTGGCCAGCAGCCAGGCAGGTGTGCACAAGGACTGTGTGCAGCGCCAACCACAGATGCCATGTCCATGGAATGCACATGCACACATCACACCAATGTGCACACAGGATGGCAGCAGCAGACTGTGGTCAGGGAGGTGGGTGGTTCAGGACCACCATGCAGTCACACGGCCACTGCAGACACATGGACAGCCCCACTGAGACTGCCCAGCAGAGCCAGGCTGTGCAACAGCCACAGGGGGTGTCTGTGATGGTCCCCCAGGGGTGTTACTGTGGGAACATGACCGAGTCCTTGTAGGGATCTGCAGGCTCCCAAACATGGCTGCTCCAGGCGTGCTCAGAATGCCCACAGCAGATCCCGGTGTCAACATCGAGGGGTTGCATGACATGGGGAGTGAGGGGTGGAGAATGCACTCCACGGGGTCTGTAGCATACGGCCATGCACCAAGGTGGACAGTGGTGCTAGGCCAACCATGACCGCAGTGGTAAGCTGATCCAGGGCTGTGGTTGTGTCCTCTCAAAATCAATTGTTGTCAGCCAGGAACTGCGCAAAGCCCCTGTTGCACTGCTCTGCAGCCTGATGCATCTCAGCGGGGAGTGCATGCACCCCTGCCATGACCAGTACCTATTGCTCCATGGAGGCCTACAGCAGATGGGTGTGTTCGGGTAAGGGGTCAGCACCCAGGGGTGCCTGGCCGATGTGCCGACCCACAAGTGGTGTTTGACCCTGCTGCCCAGCCCCCTATGATAGGTGGGCGCTGTTCAGTGGGGTCCTCTTGGGGCTGCACATTCACCGGCACACCATCGGTGGGTGCTGCACCTTTACCCCCAACGTCCCTATCCATCTGCCACCCCACTGGCCACTGTGCACTGTGCAGCACCTGTGCAGCAGCACCACCACCACCACCATCAGCCGGTGCTGCAACGCTGGCACCCATGGCAACACCGGGGGTGGTGGCTGGAGGGTGGACAACCGCCACCAGGGCACTGTCTATGCTGCTGGGGTGGGTGAGTGGTATGGGTGCCTCCCCCTCGATGCCAACACCGCTAACCAGTATGATGGTCACCTCACCATAAGTGTCGGACAACACCCCGATCTGCGTCTCCGCATGCTGTACACCATGGCTGGCATCCTGCTGGAACACAGCCCGGGCCTCGTCTGCAACCATGCCACAGGCATCCGGCCGGACAGCAGTGTTGGGCTACAGCTGAACTGGCTCCCGGACACCGGTGGAGGTGGACGGCTGGTCCTCCGGGTCCAGACTTGCCCCCATGGCGGACACCACTGCCCCTGCCACTGCATGCTGGTGATCTGGAGCTGAAAGGGAACACAGTCGCATTAATGCCACTGTCGCACCAGCCGGCCGCCGGCGCCCCTAACCCCCTGCCCCCACCTGCCCCAGACACTGCTGTACCTACCATGCAGTGATGGGCTGCCACCTGTCTGGAAGCCTCCACAAGGCACCCTCTCGACGGCACTGCACCGCATGGCGGCCACCACCATCTCCTCCTGCATCATCAGATGTGGCATGTCGGGCTGTCAACTGCCCATGGCTGCACATGCAGCCTGGATGGCTGCCAACTTATCCTTAATCCTGCACCTGCCTGTGCTGACCTTTTTCTTGCACTCCTGCACAGAGCGCTGATGGCTGCCCTGCTGATTCACAGCCCTCTCCACTCCCTCCCTTGCTGCGGACCTGACCTGTAGGATGCCTGCTGCACCATTCAACAGAGGCTCCTGGTCAAGGTACACCTCAAACAGGGCATCTGTGTCAGCCTTTGTAAAGTTAAGCCTATGCTTCCGTGCAGGCCCATGCTTCTCACCATCCTCGTGAGCGGTCATGATGCGTCCTGTGGGTAATGACAAGTGGTCAGTGACCGCTACAGCCCACCCAATCCACTGTCCTGTCACCCCTCAGCATTCCATCTTACCTCTGAAGGAAGCAATACCGGTCCATGTCATGTGCTGGCCCGCGGCACCTTTATAGCGCATCACATGCAAATGAGGGGATGCGCAACTGTAATGAGATGCAAATGCCCCTGATGCACCACGGATAGGCTGATGAGCTAATCTGCATATGCCGGCTGAATATCAAGTTATCGCACCTTGTGCAATGGACTTGCACATGCACCGTCATGGCACAACATTGTGACATGCATGGTTAGCCAACCAGCCATGCATTTTCTCTGGCTTCTGACACAACGCTCCCTCTCATAATTCATGATATGGCACTTCGACCACTATTGGACAAGTGGCACTTGGGCACTATGGAGCTTATGGCACCCGGGCACCATAGGGCTAATGGCGCTCTGGCGCCATGGGGCTAATGGCGCCCCTGCACCATGGGCATACTGGTGCATGGGTGCTATGTGGCTAATGGTGCCTGGGTGCTGTTGATCCCATGGCACCCAGGCACTGGTAGGCCCATGGTGTCTGGGTGCTATGAGCCCCACAGCACCTAGGTGCTATTAGCCCGTAGTCCATGGCACCCATATGCCCCTATTGTACACCTTGCATGGTGGTCCCAATGGTGCAGTCATGCATGGAGCACGTGTTGACCCCAGGTTTTCCCTTTGCCCCTCAGGGAGCCAGTGTGGCCATTCCTGTATCGTGCATCTCCAGGGATGTGCGATTGCCATTGGCAGCGCATCTCCGTGCAAGGCATGCATCCCCAGCATGTGGGGCTCGTGTGTTACAGGGCATCATTTTGATTTGCTATACTGTGTTTCAGCAATGCCATGCCACAGCAGTGCCAGGGCTCCTAATTGGACCCAAATTGAGTTAGTCAACCTTGTGTCCCTGGTGGAGCCACACGCAGGCAGTCTGTTTGGGCAGGTGCCCCTTGACAGGCCATGGATGGAGGTGTGGCAGGAGGTGGCGGATGGGCTGGAAGAGGCCACCGGTGTCCAGTGCACCAGTGAGCAGTGCTGCCACCACTATGGGGACCTGCAGCGGAGGGACCCAGAGAGGTTCCAACCACTGCAGGCATGTGTCCAGAGGGGTGCCGTGCCATGGCCAGGTGAGTGTGCATCGCTCATGTCTGTGAACAACCAGTGTTCTGTGGGGCCATCAGGGTGGCACACCATGCCACAGGGGACACTGGGGCTGTGCACCCTGTATCCTGGGTTGGTGTAATGTGTGTGCACTGTGACACTGGGCTGCGGCTGCGCTGGGCTAGGGAGCATGCTGTGCTGGGGGGGGCATATGGTGTTGCCAGATACTGATGTGTTCATCTCTATGTTTCCTTCCTAGGCCCTGAGGACAGGAAGAGAGCCCGACTGGCTGGCACTGTGGGTGGGCCAGAGAGACCACTGCAGGGGAACCATCGCAAGGTGCAGGCTGCAGGGGCAGTGCTGTGGGACTGGTGCATGGTGCACCGCAGCATGCAGGTAGGCACTGTTACATGCTACATTGTTGTGCAGGGTGGGCAGTGGGGGTTGGGGTAGGCCATGGTCTCCTGTGCACATAGCCATTGCAGCTATGCACTGCCTGCAGTGACTGTTGTGCCATGCTGTGGCTATCGCACATGTGTGTGGCTGCTGCAGGTGGGCTGTGGGTGCATCTGGCTGCCAGCTGTGCCACTGCCATCCTGCCACCTTACCATGTCACCTGCCTGCCACGGTGGTGGTGTGTGGCCCATGGGTGGTGTTGGTGTGCAGTGTTCTGGATGGCTGTGGTGTGCTGGGTTGGTGGCATGTGTGGACGCACACACTGCAGGTAGCCGAGTGCCATCCCATGGGCGCATGTCTCCACTGTCAGCTACACATGGTGGGTGGGCTAGGGTGTTCCAGACATGCACTCATACCATGTACCCTCCTTTTTTCTAGATGTCCATCAGCCTGCAGTGAACTCCCAACTCCTGAGATGGATCCTAGCGGTCACCACTGCCACGCTGCAGGTGGAGAGGATGCTGCAGAGGACATTACTCAGGCAACAGCGCCAGGCACCGGTGGGGTGAGGCCGCCCATAGGGCCCATTGGCCCATGACCCTTATACTTCCCTGACCCCCCTTCCATTGCCTTCCTTGTCCCCTTGTCTAGCCCTGCCCTTGTCCCCTTACCTCCCTTCCCTGGCTTCCCATTTTGTACATAGCTTCCCCATTCCTTGTTTCCTGTCCTCTGTTCAATGTACATTTATATATTGTTGTATTTGCTGTTTTAATACATTTTTTCTATGGTTACTCATCTGTGTCCAGGTCTGCTTTGCGGCTGGCATGTGGAGTCATGCTGCAGTGGTATGCATGATGGCTGTGTGGTGCATCGGGGTGGCCAGGGGGTCATGCCTGGTGGTGCTCACCCACTGGTCAGTGGCTGTGCCCTGGGGCAGCCATGGGCTTTCTGTTCTGGTTGTGTGGTGTGTGTGTTGTGTGCTGTTTGCCCATGTGTTGCCAGCTGTGGTCTGAGCAGCATGGTGAATGTCTTCCTGTGGAAGGTTGCTGGTGGTTGTTCACCTGTGGCCATTGGTGCCACCCTGCCTGAGTGCACCACTGTGGTCCATGTGGGCTGGAGCCTGCTGCTTCCCCATGCACACTGGGTGGTGATGTGTGCCTGCCGTGCCTCACTCCTGGCACCCTCGGTACCCTGGTGGTGGCACATTCCACCCAAGTGGCTTGCTCCTTGCTGTGCCTGTTGCCGGTCCATATGTGTCCTGGCACATGCACCACACCCCTGTGCATCCCTGGTTGCTCTGTTGCGAATGTTGGGTTGCTCCCTGGCACAGTCCTGGTTGTGCTATGGTGCATCAGTGCAATATTCAGCCATGTTTAGCTGACACATGCTGCCTTGCCCAACCTTTGAATATCATGCTCACTGCACCATGGTGCAGTGGATTTGCACTGTTCAAGTCAAGCGCCGGCCTCTGGCACATTTCTGTATATCCCACCCCAAGTACCTTTATATTCAGTTCAAGGCTGAGGCAGCCACTATCATTTTTCACTGGGTTTAATCTCTTCCATGTCAAGACTTCAATCTGAGTTTGAATCTGTATTCATAATGGCTCTCAACACACCTGGTTTAACCAATATGTCTCTTCCCAAACTGCTATATTTAAGCAGTAAGGGACAACAGGGAATGGGTTACCATCAGGTAACCTTCCCCCAAGTCACCTTACCACTATTACAAAAACTGTAAGATAGTTTTTTTTCCATTTATTTTAAATAAACTGTAATGACTCACCCACTTCTGTTCACATGCCCTGCTTCATACAATGATGGGCATTTGTGAGACCTTTGTGAATACCATGATGTATCCATATAGGTCTTAGTCAATCATTATACTTGATTTCCAATTTTATTTTTTTTTTTTTGGTGATCTATTTTTAATCCCTCACTCAGTCCTGGACCCCATCCTGCAGGGATCCCCAGCTCCGTTATCCTGGTATACACTAGGTTTTACCTCATCTCAAGCATCATCTGCTCCTGAGGTGATCCAGAATGCTGGGCCTGCCCAGACAGCTAGTTGCAAGACCTGTGGGGCTCCTGGTGTTATCCTGCTGGCCAGAGTGTTTCTGGTTTTTGTGTCCCCCTATGTTCCCTTCCCCCAATCAGGAAGGTGCGATGTGCAATGATGCCAATGGTGGTGCCATGCATGCTTCCATGTGTAGCATGGTGGGGCATCTGCCATGGTCCTTTCTCACTCTTCATGTGTGGTCTGACACCAATCCCTAGCCTCTGCTAGAGGTCAGGCATGCACCGGATGCCACAACCCACCTCCCCAGATGAGGAGAGTGGACCATGGGCCACTAAATCCTCCTGCCCCTAGTTGGCCCTCCAGTGACCCAGGCTCATTCCCAAATCTGGGTCACCAGCATCTTGAGTGGTAGTGCTTCCACTGTGCTGGCATGCCAGCCCCAATTTTAGTTTTATAATAGAATTTACTAACCTTGGTGCTATTGCTTTGGTCAATGGTGAATTATTTGGAGTAATTTATATGTAAGAAATAAGCCACAACAAGGTGTGCATTATAGGATTTTGATGCATGCCCCAGGGGTGTATCGAGGCATGAGACCAATGGACTAGTGTCCATATGTCCCTGGAAAGTGCATTAAAATCCTGTAATGGAAACCCTGATGGGGCTTATTACACTTATAAAATGGCTGTATTTTTTTTTAATGAGGAAAATGAGATTTGGCACCTGACCGTGCATTTATAAAGATTTAATACACAATTACATGACCTCTCTTGGCCAATTAAATTTTTAGATTTTTTTTCTAGCCATTTTATACAGTAAATTAGATGTATCTATGACTTTTCTTTGGTAGACCACAAGTTTTACTTCATAAGTTATCCTTGTTGAGCTTTAGAAATACAGTGGAAACTTGCCTCAAACCACTTTTATTTATTTACTGATTGATTAATTGATTGATTTTTATTTTATTTATTTGAATTTCACATGCCAGGAAATCCTCATTTAGGTGCACTACCTATTTTTCTAGTTAGTGCTCAGGAGACAGTGACATCAGTAGGGTAGTGTCTAACATTTTTTATTTATATAAAATATATTATACCAGATTGGTAAATTGGGTGGTAACTTGTTAAGTTTTTATCAGTCCCTCAGGAGTTCTCCAAGATTCAGTCATGGATCCACTCCTTTGTACAGCAACATAGCAAGAGTTATGCATGACATAGTGCAATTACATTGAAAAGGGGGTTTTGGTAGCATGCGACTATGAATACAACATAGCTATGGACAGCTATGTCCTTCCACCAAAGTGGAATTGAATCTGTCTGCATCCTGTCCATTCAATACAGTGTGGTTGCTTCCTCCCCCCGCCTCACTATTTTCTTGCTTGGACACTGTCAGCATACCTCTCAAATATTCTGAATTTGTCAGGTCATCCTGATTTTTGGCTGCTTTCTGGGTCAAGTCCCAACATTCCAATTACAGTAAGCTCCTCAGAGTCCCAGTTTCCAAGGTAGACATGACAGTAACTAAACACACCATGTAAAGCATGGCTTGGCCAGACACATCTCTTTGTTTCCACTGAGCCTTGAATCTGTAGTACAGACTGAGCACGCAAGTGTCAGACATGAGGACATCATCAGTCAATCGGTGTGCTCACTTGCACAGCTTGGTCTTCAGTGCTTTGATACCCCCCCACCACAGCCTTGCAATGTCCAGACAGCTGACAGTTGTATCTTGAACAGGGAGAATAAAGTCAGAGTATAGAGCACAAAATGTATCAGTTGAGCTCAGCACCAACAACCTCATACTAGCACTATTAGAATTCCTCAAAGGATTATTTTCTTCCGTATTTCATAGTGGACATGAGTCATAACCTAGAAGGCCATTTAGGACTCGACCAGAATGGTTATAATACAGCAAACATCTTATCACCTATTATTCCATCTAGTGATGACTTAAAACTGTTGATCACAGGGCTCAATACAACCTTTTCAAGGAGTTTATTCCATATCGACACAACTCTCTGATTAAACCAATGTTTCCCAACATTAGTTCTAAAATTCTCCCCTTTAATTTGGAGTTGATGAAACCTACTATTTCTAGCAGTAACTAAGGTAAGACCTCGTGACTCCCAAAGATCTGTATTTTTATTGCCTTATGAATAAGGCATAGGTCTCCTCTCATTATTCTATACTGTACACTATAAAGTCCTAGGTTTATCAGTCTATCTGTGTAACTCATGTTTTTTACCTGCCTGATATATTTTCTCTGTAAACTCTCTAATAACATTATTTCCTTAACTTTGTATGGAGCCCAAAATTGTACACAATATTCCAATGTGGTCGAACAAGAGAAGTATATAAACGGAGTATGTTTCTTTTTTAAATTTGTTGCTCCCCTACCCAGCTTCTCATGTGGAGTGAACTTGGAAGCACAGCTTCTGATGGGATATGTGGTATGTAACAGCTGTGCTCACCTACTAGGGCCACCCAGTTTTGCTGCAGTCAAAAAGGAGAGAAGCAATCTCACTCTCTGTTTCTGCATGGCTCTTGTCACTTGCCATGAAGGATGGGTTTGAACTAGCTGGGTTAGAGAAAAACATTGTTGTCTTCCTTTTGCATTTTTTTGGGTGAGGGTGGGGTAATGGGGTTTCTACCATCTTGGCACTTATTCTGTCCTTACCCTGGACACCAGTATCTACTGCACAGAATAGAAATTAATTTGATCGGTACACCTGTAATGATGTCAATAGGCTGGAAGGCGCTTTTTTTGGTGTTTAGCTACTTTACCTATTTTGTTATTTAATTCTTCCAACAGATAAAGGCTGCTGCTTTAACTATTGGAGAGTACTGATCAAAATAATTTCTATTCTGTACAGTAGATACTGGTGTTTGGAATAAGAATAGAGTATCTGCATTGGTGGTAGAAACACCTTTACACCACCCTGTGGAAAAACAAAAACAAAACAACAAAAAAAAGGAGGACAACAATGTTTTTCTCTAACTCAACTGGTTCTAACCCATCCTTCATGGCAAGTGACAAACAGAAACAAAGAGAGGGATTGCTTTGCTGCTTTCTGACTGCAACAAAACTAGCCCTCCTAGGTGAGCATGAATGTTATGTGCTGAATACCTCATTAGAAGCCATGCTTCTGCATTCCCTCCACATGACAGGCTGGGCAAGGGAGTAATAAATTGAAAAAAATAAATACATGAAAGAAAGCCATCCACTGATGAGTGCTGATAGTGCTGGTATGAGGTTGCTGGTGCAGAGCTCAACTGATACATTTTGTGCTCAGTACTCTGATGTTCGTCTCCCTGTTCAAGATACAACTGTCAGCTGTCTGGATTTAAAAATGGTGTGCCATACCTAAAGGAAAGCAAGGAAAGACATCAAATGATATACATCAATGTGTTCTGGTAATCTCTTCTGCAGAATGGAACTACCAGCAGACAAGAAATCGTGTGTGTGTGTGTGTGTGTGTGTGTGTGTGTGTGTGTGTGTGTGGTGTTGGTTATGGACTGGTTGGAGGGCATTTGAAATGTTCCCATGGTGCTATTCTATGCATTTTAAGTCACTATGTCAACCTATAAGGCACAACATCATTTATTAAAACAATCATAAACACCTGTTTTAATACAGTTACTGAGGAATTCCCAAACTAAACTTTTACAAACATGTTGTGCTTGTCAATTTTCTGATAGATAGCATGAACTCTGACATCCACACACTCTGACAGTGTAGTAACATCTCTCAATGAATGGCATTGTTCCCAACTGCTGTCAGGCAACTGTAGAGTAAGCGGATCAACAACTGAAGCAGTGACAGCTGTTATGAAAGTATGAGTCTACCACTAATATTTCTGAATATATGAGAGAAACACACACACACACTTAATTACAGTGAATTTTTTATTGTACTGGTCACAGCAATTCTACCCTGTATGAGAAAAATAACACAGCTATAGCATTGATCCTAAACAGCCACAAATCCACTATAAGCTAGCACAGCAGACAGCAAGTCACAAGTTCAGGCAGCACAGCAGCCGGGAGCCAGATTTTCAAACTGCTGGAAGGTGACTCATTGCCAGCCAGTGTGTGCTCTTTTAGTTTGTTTGTTTTTGAGTGGTATGTTTTTTTTTGGGGTGGGTGGCATGAGGGAATGTTTTCTCCTTTTTTTCTATCACTCATAACTTTTACTTTTTTAATACATGTTACCACAAATCTGGGGGATGTGCTACATACCCTTTCCCATGAAAGACACATATAACCACTGAACTGTCAACCTTTGGGCCAGCCCATGGTTCTTCAGCTTCATGGTCATGCCACATCGATCTACCACTTTGCATAGGTACAGAATAAAAGCCAAGGGGTAGGCTGTCAATGTTTCCAAAATTGCTTGTCTGACAATTACAAAAAGCCGCATTTTCCCAGAAGAATGAGATATATAGTGGGGATAGCAACCCATGGATTCAGTCAACACTGTTTCAAAAACCTATGCCTGTTCAACATGTATAAAACCTACATAAGTGTGCACAGTGTCCAGTCTTAGAGTGTTTGAGGAGGAATTAGATGTGTCTCCATTGTACTTTGAAGAAAGTCAGTTAACAGATGTTAGAAACTAGCTCTGGTCAGAGCCAATATGCTGCAAAATAATGTTATCTATGGTAGTTGCATCCTAGCTGTTAACATCCTTTGTAAATAAATTGTGAAAAAAATAATGTGTATGTTCTAGATACCAGATGATTTATTTGAAACAGCAGGAATTGCTCCTCAAGGATTTACAAAGGATATAACAGCTAGGATGCAACAACAATTGGTAATCAGCTTGCAGCTGTACTGGTTCTGATCAGAATTTGTTTTTAGTTTTATTGGTTGGGTTCCCAAACCTATCATCAGAATGTATGTAGAGATAACACTGTACTGTTTTTTTTTTTTTTGCTGATAACATTATTTTGAAGGTCAGATATGTGTTACAGAATGATTTCTGTTTGTATTACCAATATTTTACAGATAAACAAACTGGTGATGAATATGAAGAAGACTGTGGTTGTACTATTTAGCTTTGCTAGTAGACTTAGATCACTTTCAGACTCTTGCTGGTATCTGTCATATATATCACAACTATAAATAAACCATCTTTATTCAAATACCATGGCTTAAAATTTTGATTCACATTAAAAGGGAACATGTTCACATAATTAGAAAAGCAGTGAACAGCAGAACAAGTCTCTGCAATATCTACCACACATAAAAGCTTAGTGCAAAGCATTTTCTGTAAACTAACAGTTCCTAAATGAGCCAAAATGTGTTGCAGTGGTAAGTATAGATCTTGTGTTGTGCAACAGGTGACACTTTCCTGGAAATTGTTAGAAACTGGTGAGGTGCCCAGAGTTGGGATAAGGGCAAATGTAACTTCTTTGTTTAAAAGGGAAGTAGAAATAACCCTGATTACTATAGGCCCGTCAGCTTGACCTCAGTTCTGGAAACTGTAATGATGATGATTATCAAAGATCAGACTATGAGCCATCTGGATCAGATTCCAGCTGTTAAAATGAGTCAACATGAGTTCACTAAGGGGACTGATCCAGCCTAAATTCAGCAGTCCTGTTTACCAGTGATCCTGACCTGAGAAAAACTGGAATACAGTTTACAGAGATATTTCATGGAAGTTGCGAAGTGGTGCAGTGAGCATAAACCCATTATGAATTACAAGAAAACTAAAACAATAATGTTTACCAGCACCAGAAGCAGGCATAAATCCTAACCCCTCTTGGTCACAAATGAAGAGGGCACTCCAGTGGAATTAGTACAGCATTTTAAATATCTTGGGGTAACAGTGGACAGCACCTTTTCCTACACCCAACATATTGACAACACTGCCAAGGCTGTCAACACACGTATTGGACTGCTTTACAGACAGAAGTATAGCCTTACCACAGAGGCCCTTAGCCTTGCTATCCTAAGCTCCATGGTCTCACTTGTAGACTACAACATAATTATCTATGGTTCTGCTACTGATACTGCACTTCACCATCTCAAAGTGGCATTAAACAAAGCTTGCCAGCTTATAACAAGAGCTGGTCGGTTTACACACACATGCAACCTGTATGCTCAGGCAAATTGGCTCTAGTTTGCAGGTAGGTTAAAGTAACAATCCTATATTATGGCTAAAAAAGTTAGACTTGGGCTGGTACCATCTGGGGTTCAAAAACTTTGCACCCTATATGTAGGGATGTAAGTTTGTCATGGATAAGGTTTTAATGACTCATTGTTTGTTCATTAGTAAACAGTAGTAAATGTTGTGGCACTGTCATCATTGCTGCATTCTGATGACACTAGTGAAAGTCATGGAAGTCCTGAATAAAGATCAAACATCATGGAATCAATGATGTGTATGAATACCATGACAAACTTACATACCTACCCATATGTATTCAATCACTACACCAGAAGCTCTGATACTTTGATTTTTAACATTCCATGTGTCTGCATGCACCGAGCCCCAAAATGGCTCAATACTCTTCCTCCAGACATCACAGCTATGGGTGCTACAGGCCCATTTAAACATATGCTTAGAAACCATCTAATTGCAACTTCCAGCTGTGATTGCTTTCCATAGCTCAACTCTGGCTATTGATGTCTAGACCTAACATTCCTCACCCTTGCATTCTCCCACCTGTTTTCCATCCCCTCCTGTCCCATTCCCTCCCCCACTTTTTATATATATTTTGACTACCTCACCCCTTTGCCTCTCTACCCCTCCAACCCTGCTGACCTCACAACCTTGCTGCCTTCAGCGTCCTTGCTTGGAGTAGCCTTTCTCTTCATTTCCTTCACCTGATGATGCCTTCTGGGCTGACGTTTACTCAGTAAATCATACCACTAATCCTGGGTTGATGGTTTCTGCCCTTGAGGTATAACTGGTATACATTGTACAATGTTGACACTTTCCTATGCTATTTTTATTGCCTAAGTTAAAACCTATTACATTTTCTTTGTTACTACTGAGTGCTTATAACATTTTGTTTCCTTGTATTGTCTAAATCCTAATGTGGAACCTATGTAATGTGCTTGTTCTCACACATGTAAATGCAAGATCAAATAAATAAAATGAAATAAATTAATTGTTGGTAATGTTTGAGGAAGTTACAAAGGAATTAGGCAAGGGAAAGGCAATTGACATAATGCACTAAGAATGTTTCAGTGAACAATTCAGCATGGTTCCTCAGGGTAAGTTAATTCTGAAGTTGAGAAAATTTGTAATTTTAGGAAATATAGCACAATGGATAGGGAGCTGGTTAAAGAATATGGCTCACTGGATAATGCTACGTAGACCAGCAAAGACTAAAACAAGTCACTAGTGGGGGTTCCCCAAGGGTTGGTATTAGGATCCCTACTGTTCAATATTTTTAATGATGATGTGGAGTCATGAATCTCAAGCAAGGTGAGTAAATGTTCACATGACACAAAGCTAAAGAGGGTGGTAGATTACATGGAAGAAGAAGAAGACAGTTTGCAAAGAGACTGGCAGTAAATGTACTTGAAGAATGCACCAGCAAGTGGAAAATGACATTCAATGTAAGTGCAATAGCCTTCACATAGCCCTAAAGAATTCAGGCTAGAGATACTATTTAAAGACAAGCAGCAGCAATGAACCATGAAAAAACCTAGGTATCATCATTGATTGGAAGCTGAATAATGCTGCAACAATGAGCAGTGGCAAATCAGCTGCTGTGTTGCACTGAATGACAGCCATGCTCCACTTTACCCTTGAGTCCTGCCTGCCAATGCCTGCTGCTGATGAGAACAACTGTCTCAACTCAGTCTTTCAGAGACAGCCATATTGTAGCAAGGTGAAGTAATGGAATGTTCAGACTCCTAAAAACACTACTGGAAGAATTGATTAAACAACTCTGGCAAACCTGTATATAAACTGCTGCTGTAAGATGATATTACTGCTGCTGCTTAGTAACACAGTTGCACTTTAACGTTGTCTATCCTACCTCCCTGAGCCAACATCCAATGCTCCCAGTTAGTACAGCTTATTGGCAAGGTTAACAGCTGTTTGGGTGACTCATGAAGGGTGGGGGCTAGTACTTTTTAAGTGGAGCCATACCAGACTTTGGGAAGACAGTCATGTTCCATCATGCTCCTGAGTGCTGCCTGCTGAGGTCTGCTGTTCATTGGCAACAGATGGAATCCAACTGAGACTAGTCAGAAAGTCTGCAAATGAATTATCATTACATTTAAAATATCTAATTGAAACCTCACTGGTCACTGACACAATAGCAAGGGATTAGAGAAGTGCCACAGTGGTGGTAATTTTCAAAATATGATCTTGGTCCAACACAATAATTTTATGACATATTAGTCTCACTAACATCATACGTAAAATATTGGCATCCTTTGTTAGGGAAAATATTGACTCTCAGATCAATACCCTGAATACTGGCATCTGCAATCAGCATGGTTTTAAGAAGGGAACGTCATATCTGAATAACTTATTAGCATTTTAAGAATGCTAGTGCATCACTGCCAGTATGGTAATCAACTGGTTTGAGTTCTGTCTCTTGAGTGAGAAGCAGCGGGTAGTGATGAGGAATTTCTCCTCTCTTAAACTCCTACCATGTGGAGTTCCTCAAGATCTGACCTATTGCCAATGTTGTTCACAGTTTTCATGCTGCTCATGGCAGAGCTCATCAGATGTTACAATCTGGGCTTTCATTGCTATGTAGATGATACCCAGGTGTATATGTCCTTTCCCCTGGAACAAATGATGCCACTGAAGTGCTAAATAATTGCCTGGCCGAGATCCAGGACTGGATGTCCTCTAACTGGCTGAGGCTGAACCCAGAAAAGATGGAGGTGCTGGTCATGGGCATGACGGAAATGCCTCCAGGGTGGCAACAGGACATGTCCCTGGATCAACTCCATTGATGGCATCCTCTAGGGCAAGAAATCAGGGTGTCATCCTTGATGACAGGATGACGCTTGATGCTCAGGTGTTGTCTGTTGTCCAAAGTGGTTTTTACCACTTAAGGAATGTTACGAGATTAAACCCCTAGTTCCACCTGAAGACCTGCCTTCATTGGTACACACCTTTGTGACATCCAGGTTGGACTACTGTAACACTCTCTACTTCAGGGTCAGTGGAGGGAACCTCTATTGACTGCAGCTAGTGCAGAATACTGACAGGCCTACCTAGGTCTTATCATGTGACCCTGGTCCTGTGAGATCTACCTTGGCTGCCTGTCAGGTGGAGGATCATCTTCAAGGTGGGCTTGCTCACCTCTGAGACCCTATGTGGCTCAGGACCTAGCTCCATGACTGACCTCCTTGTACCTGTATCCTGGTCCGCTACTTTCTTGTACCTGCATCCCGGTCCGCTACCTTTGCTCCTCCACCGAGGTCCTCCTAGTGGTTCTGAGGACCAGGCTAAAAACCTCAGATGACCGCTCATTCAAGGTGGCTGGACCAGTCCTCTGGAACTCACTTCCCAGATTTCTGAGGGAGGCTCTGTCAGTGGAGGCATTTAAAAGTGGCCTTAAAACACATCTTTCTAAAGAGGCTTTTCAGACCAAATGCAACTGATTTTAAATGGTTTCATTTATTATTATATTTATAAATGCTTATTTATTGTAGAATTTTAGACTTTTAGTTTTTATATAATCCTTATGCAGCTTTATCTGTTTGTTTATGTTGTCTACCCTGCCTGTTTTTGACTTTGTAAGGTATCTAGAGCCTCTGGGATTGGGCACCATATAAATAAAGTTTACCTACCTACCTACTGCATAAAGGCAGAGCAGTTTATGTTTTTTTAATCTATATTTTTGAGAGCCTTTGATATAGTTTCCCATGAAATGTTAATAAACTTGTTTATCTTAATATAGGCAGACACACAGTCAGCTGGGTATCAAATTAGCTCAAAAACAGAATGTAAATGGTAAATGTAAAAGGAGAAATATCTGAGGTAGGATGTGTGACCAGTTGCATACCACAAGGGTCAGTTTTGGGATCATTCTTCTTTGTATTGTTATTTGCAGCCTAGATAGTGGCAGTGAACATTGGATTAACAAATACAAAGATGGGTGGTCCAGCTGATAGCAGGGAGGAAACAGAAACATTGTAAAGTTATCATAATAAGCTAGGAAAATGGGCAAATACAAATGTTATGAATGTTAACCTGGATACCGTAAGCGTGCAGTGTTTCACAAGGGAAAGAAGAACAATGTAACAGCATACTTTTTAAATGATCTGCCCATTAAATGTAGCAGCAAAGAGAGAGACCTTGGTATTATTATCAGTCGAGACCTTAAATACTACTTGCAGTGTGATGCAGCAAATATTATGGCTAACAGGATCCTGAGGGGCATTAGATTAGCTTTTTGCAGTAGATCAAGTATTTTAATTATACAACTTCACAGATCATACTTTATGCCACATCTTCATTACTGCACTTGATTCTGGCTCCCTATAACACAAATAATATAAATAAACTGGAGAAAGTGGAAAAAAAACCAAACTACTTTGCATCATGTCTGATCTATCATGCAAAGAGTGAAGCAAACAACTTGTGTTTTTTTTTAAGTCTTGAGAAGAGAAAACTAGGCAGAAAATGACTTCTGGTGTACAGAACTGTGAGGGATGAGGAGCCATTCAACTACTTGGATTTCAATTTCAGAAATAATCAACACAACATCGCGGTGATCATATCAGGGAGGTTGATATAATTTGCAGTGTAGGCCTTTCAAAACTGTGCAGAGGAAATATTTCTGTACACATTGGTTAATGGTATATATAATGCCTTGCCTAAGGAACTAGTGCAAGCTGGTACTTTAAAAACATTTAAAAAGAATCTAGACATTTATATGGGATAGGGAAACCTGATACAATACTATCACTGTTAAGTGGGGTTATGATCTAGATGGGCTTCTTACCTTCTTTAGTCACTAAAACTATGATATGAAACATAGTAGTATGAACTGGTGCCTAATGCAACTTATTAAAAAGGTGCTTCAAATGGAGAAATGTGATTGGCTGATGACATTCTATCAGCCCTATGTTAATTTTTAATTAATATGTTTGTAGATCCTGATTACTGGAGTAGTGCTTTAGCTGGTCCTACATTTAATAAGCATTCTATTGACAGAACTCAGAGCCACCATTGAAATGTCCTACCACCAAGTGGCCATTGGCTTCAGTAGAAAATGATGCTGATTAATGGGGATGGGTCCCCTGGTTAATTGGGGTGACTGTGTCCCACACTTACCGACTGACTGACTGACTGAATGTGGTCCCTGATTAGGTGACAATCACTGTCACAATCAGTGATGATCACTGACTTTCTGTTTTCTTGCTGCCTGGTTGCAGCCTGAGCGTCCCCCCCCTTCAACTTTCCAGCTCACACCCACACAGTAGAGAGATGAAGAGATTAGAAAGTTTCAGTTTTTTTTGCCAACATGGTTGTTCTTTTATTTTATGTCCCTTATTGAGCCGCATCATTTCCTGTTCTTGTTTTCTTGCAATTTGAGTGAGAAGAGGAGCGAGAAAAGTGTTTTCACATTTCTCTGTTCATGATCTAGTTTTCTAGTCTGCAGTCGAGCAGCCTGATTGTCCTGACCTCCATGCCTCCCACCTTCCCAGCTGTACCAGTAGCCTGCCACAAGATCTTAAACTTCTGCCAGATTACACAATTTATTAGAATGCAGTGCACACTCAGAATGTATTTGTTAAAATATAGTACTGTAATAAGAATCCTGATATGTAATTACCAGCTACTAGAATTACTGGCATCTCTACTTCTGATAACAGGACAGCCATTGAATGGGGACAAAAAGTCTGCTACCAAAGTATCTAGATTCACTGATACTGCCTCTGTGGCAACATGGACATGCCAGTGCTTTCACTTGCAGCATCTCACGCATTTGCAGCATGTCTCAGAGTAGAGAAGGTGCACAAGACTGAGGCACACACTTGTTGGGGCTACAAAAAAAAGGGAAATTCAAAAGACAGAAATCTTATTTTTTTCTGTGAGTGTACTATAAATTCCAGCAGTCCAAAGGGGTGACATGTCATCTTTGAGACTGTATCCATGGCAACAGGGGCACTTGAGTTCATAAACAACTGCAGATGGACTATTTCACTAAAATGTAATAAATCACAGAAACTTTCATAAAACAGAAATGTAAAGATCTTATTTTTGTTTTTATTGGATGCAATTTTAATGATAGTAATGAAGTGTTCCCAGGGGTTATGTTAATGTTCTTGTTACTCTTTGGGGCATGTAGCACTCAGCTGCACCTTGTGCCACTTTACACCCCCAAGGGGTGATTAACTAGAACATTAACATAACCCCTGGTCATACCTTATTACTTAATTGGGAAAACCTGCATATGTATTTGTACTGCAAACTGATATTACTGCTGCTGCTTCTTACTAACACTGCTGCACCTAAACTTCATCTAGCCCATCTCCCTGGGCAAACCTCCAAATTCCCTGGTTAGTGCAGCTTGTTGGAAAGGTTACCATTGCTCCAGGTGATATCTGAGGGGGGGTGGTGGTAGTACTTCTGAAATGGAGCAGCACCAGGATCTGGAAGACAGCTACACTCCACTTTGCTCCCAGGTCCTGCCTGCTAAGGACTCCTGTTGCCAAGAAATGCTTCCTTAAACTACTTGGGCAAACTTGCATACAACCAGATATGATGCTACTATTGTTAAATGGGGGATGGTCTAGATGGGCATATTGTCTTTTTCAGTCCCTAAAACCATAGTGTGAACTATAATAGTATAAAGTGCTGCCTTAAACAACTTGGACAAATCTGCATGCAAACTGCTGCTGCAAACTAGTATTGCTGTTGATTCTGCTTACTAGCACTGCTGCACTTCATCTTTGTGTAGCTGAAATCCCTGAGCCAACCTCTGACACCCCCAGTTAGCGTGACTTTTTGTGGAGGCTTATGATGCTCTTGGTTACATCCAAGCAAGGGTGGTGCCTAGTACTTTTTAAGTGGAGCCACAGTAGCAGACCTCTGTGGAATAGTCCTCAGTATTAGTGGCTCCTGTGGTGTTGGGAGTGTTCAGCGGAAATCACAGACATGGAGCTGACCAAGGCCATTTAAAAATGTTCTGCTTTTAAAATACAATTAAATAACTTTTGTAAATCACCTAGTTTGTTGTAAACTCTAAAGTTTTTTTTTTCTCTCAATGAGTATGATACATTAGTCTCCCACACCTTGGCTGAAAGTAATTAAAGAACATTAAAGAAGCCAACGATTACTGTAGAACAAATGGTGCGAATAACATATTTTTTGTCTATTGGGGATTTACTCATGTGTTTGTAATGTCACACAGGAAAACCTGGTCCTGGTGAAATAAAAAGCCCAGGTGTAGTAAGTACTTTTGAGTATAGCGTGATTGATACATTAGTATTTTACCTTATTTGATTTTAAAAGTAACAAAAATACTTTCTCAGCTGCTACCATACCTCGAAGATCTGACTGGAATTTTTTCATTTAATACAAGAAAAATGTTTTTTGGCTCACCTTAAATGAACAGTAAACACCACTATTAAAGTAGATGAGAATCTGAATATTAATATATCTTTTACTTTTGATAGGGGAGAGACATTGAAAGAAATCCATGACCCACTCAAGAAGCTCTGTTTATAACTAAAATACCAATCAAAATTAAGGGGTTGAGATCAGTACATTTAAATATAAGAAGTTTATTAGCTAATTTGGATGAATTAAGAACATGGGTGCAGATGGAATCCTTTGCTGCTGTAGACTTGAATGAGTCCTGAGGCCTGTTTACACAGCTGCAGTAAGGCTGCAGTGCTCTGCTCTGGTTGACCCTCCTCCTCCCACACCAATGCAAAAGGCACATCTACACAAACTCTCTCATCACCAGTGTAAGCCACAGTGGAGAGGGTACGTGTGTCCAAATACAGTATTCAGCAATGTCAATAGTGACACAGATGATACACAGACTGCTGACACTCTCTCGAGGATGATACACTGGGGGGGGGATGTTCAGAATCCTCTTATTTACTGGGCTTTTTCTTGGTGCAAACTGATCCCAAATCCTGACAGGTATCCATTAAACACTAAGAATATCTCCTTGCACTGCAAACTAATGAGCTTAAATTATTTTATTTACACTCCCTTTGTGCTGCTAACTAGTCTGCCATGCCGGTGAAGGTATGAGGAACGTCCGGCTTCTGGCTTACTCCATCAACAACATAGGAGCATGCATATTATGGCAATGTGAAAGGTGCTGCAAGTCCCCACAGCAGGTTACCCTGCATGCAGCACACTGTATCCCCAACTCAGCTGCAACTTTGCAACAGGATTGGGCAGCAGCTTACCATGATCTGGTAAGTGTCCACACTCAGTGCAAAAATCAGCAGCACTGACAATTCCAACAGTGTAGGTTTATTAAAGAGCAAAAATGGATGGAACTGACATGTCCCATTTGTCTGGAAATTTGTACCACAGAACACCAGCGGCACATTACTGGTGGCTGTTTTTTCATATACTGATGATAACAATCAGTTCTTACAAGAAAGTCCTGAATGTGATACCAGCAACAATACTGAAGCTGATTGCAATTTGGAAACCCTTCCTAGTATTGTACAAACTTTCCAACAACTAGACAAATCAATTTTGAAAGCAAGATGCATTTATTGGCACAGAACATCCCTTGAGGCCTTCGTTAAGGTAGGTAGGGTTCACAGAGGCCTACGAGTGCTAAAATGGCTGTGGTTTGGACAAGACTGAGAAGCTTTTATGTTTTATTGGAACGTTATGCAACAAGCTTCAATGCTATTTTTAAAATACATTATTAAGTACTATCTGTTCCAACAAGATGAGCTTCAAGAAGATCTCAAAAATAAGGAAGCAGCTGTAGCTGCTTTTAGAAATCTTCCTGACTATTTTGCATTTGAGAAAGAACTTAAAAATACCAACAGGACCAAAAGATTACGGCACAGAAACTTAAAAAGTTTGAAAGGGATAAACAGGACTATTTACTAGATATTTACCTGGAAAAGGCAACAAATCTTGGGGTCAGAGGTCCCAAAGCAAGCAAACTGGTCCAAAATCTATTTTGAAAACAATACCACATTTTATCATGTTACATCTACATGTGAGTCTGGGACAGATTTGGCAGAGGATTTTTTAATCAGAGCCTTAAACTTCACAAACACCATGGTGCAGTGATGGCATGGTACGGTTTCAAAAAATGGCACAACTGGAACCACCACCCCAAAGCTAAGGTGTGCAATGGAAATATAACCAAACAGGAAACCATAACAAAAATCCAGCACTACCAACCGTAAAAAACAACCCAGACAGTAAGTTACAAGTAAATCCACACATTTATTAAGACACAGCAGTGTGCAGCATACCTCTTGCAGGGAGCACAGAGGACTGCCCAATCCACCTCTCTTTATGATGTATCATTTATTTTTGGCTTTGTTTATATAATACAGTTCACTGATGTTATGTCTGCTTTTGCACATTTTGTAGGCATTCTAGAAATATTTTTTTTTTTGGTTTGTATTAAATTATTTAGGCTGTCTTTCTGTTTGGCCCCTCCCACTTTTACATTGGTTTCCCACCCTCCATTTCTTTCCCTTGTTCTTTTTGTCCCCCCCCCAATCCCCACTCTATTTATTTTTCTTTGTTTGCCAATGCATAGTATACCTTGTTCTAAATGCACATTTCAGGAGAGCATTTTATTGGCATAAGCAAGCCGGATTGCCAAAGTCCAGTCATCAGTTATAATATATGCAGACTGGCACCACTTGTATAAGTTCTACAGTTAAGATATTAAAAGATTTTTCTTGGTTATTTTATTATTTGCACCAAAGTCTCCAAGTGAGTTCCTGAGTAATTTCTGAATTTTTTACCAGTGATCAAATTGACAATGTACTGTATGTGAACACTTGAATTTGAAAACAGATACTACACTGAAAGCCATTGTCTCCTTGCTATTTGTAAGCTTTTGGGTATGTTTATTAGGAATTGTTGTTTCCTGCTCTGTTCATCTTAAAAGTTGCACATTTTTGTGAATCAAATTCTGTACTACAGACTTTGAACATACATATAAATAACTGCTTGCTATTCAAATTCACAGTCCAGGTATTTCACCATTTAATGTACAATAAATGCAGTGTAAAACACATACACACACAGTCCAGCAAATAAATGTTATGCCAAACTGTCATTTTGCTCGGCCATCTGCCAAGTTTCCTCAGAGTGATCTAATTTTTATTGAAGTACCCAATGTTTATATCATGAGAAGTGCAAACCACATATAATTAATCAGTCAGAAGCCTCTATATATGAAGGCAGTTTTTTTTTTAAACATGTCTTAAAAAACAATGTAGAAGTGAGGAGCGGTGATGTCTTTGGGTGCTGGTTGACTTATAGTAAGTGTCTGGACTTTCCTATTAGCACCATAGCAACCATTTTCTTACATTTTCTATTCAAATTCAGCATCTTCATTAGTGTTAAAATGGGAGTCTCCAGAGACCACCTAAATATTAAGTTCTTGATGCTGATATTAATGGCATTAGGATGTGCATTTAAAATATTTTTGAACTCATATTGCCTATGATATGATAATGGAAATGGTTTTGTACTGTCATCAAATATGTGAATGTTTTTGTATGTTTAACCATTATTTGACATATGTCGCTTTAAATCACTTTGGTATTTAAGGAGTGTCATGAACCACAGTTGTTTTCCCTGATGATGAGCCTTTAGCTCAGAACCAGTTGGAGGTTTTGAATGTGCATGCCAGAGTTTCTGTGAGGGGGGGGCCGCATAATGTAAGTCACTTTTTTGCACTTTAATAAATCAGCACTGTTGGAACTGTCAGTGCTCATGAATTTTGTACTGTGAATGGTGTTACTTTTAGTGCTGAGTGACTGTGTTTTTAAGATTAGCACATCTGGGGTGGAGTGTTTTTTGCATTTCGAAGTGTCCACGCTGCTACTCTTTCGCCACAGCAACCTGAGTGTTTAGTTTGGTGCAATGCAAATGTGACACTGTAAATAGGCATCTGGTTAAAAGACACAACCCCCAATGACCATATTCCAGTAAATGAATTTAACATTTTTCAATCAGGTAGACCAGGAAATACGGGAAGGGGCTTTGATTCATATTAGCAGTATTTTGATATCTGCTTTGGTGGATGCAATGCAGTATAACTCTTCAGCTGACTAAAATTAAAGTTGTCTATAGCTGGGCCTAATGTAAAACAAATATTTATATCCTGTGCATGTACAGTATGCCACCAAAATAGACATCTACTGTTTACTTGTTCTGGACAAATTAATGACCTTTTGTCATGGATAAAAGAGTATATACTGTATAGTGGGTGTTTTTAATTTAGATTGGGGTAAAATTAAATAAAAAAAACAATAAAAAATACATTATCATGCAACTTGTATAAGTTAATTGATTCTTACACCAGATTCAACCTTAGAATCTGGGACAGTGGAGAACAATAGACTGGTTACTCACAAACAGAACCAATCTTGTGGTTGACTCTAATGTCTTAGAAAAATACATTTCTGATCATTGTTCAATGTATATCATTTAAAAACATTCCAATTCTCATTAGAAAGAGGAGAAATGTTCAAAAATTTCATGAAAGTCATTTAGCCGAGGATATTAGCAAAATAAATTAGTGGCAAACTGAGGACATTGAAAATATGGAAGAGGCTGCCTTGTTCTTTAATACTGTTTTTCTAAAAATATATAACAAACTCATTCAGTCATATTTTTTCAAGCCAGGAGCAATGAGGAGGTTAAGAGACTTACTCAGAATCACACAGTATGTAAGCAGAGGTAGTGGGAATCAAACCCAGGTCTGCTGGATGTACCAAGCTCCTTCACAGCTAGTTACTCTAACCTCTAGACTATACTGCCAGCCTTTGACAAGTGACCTCTAAAGTCGGTTGAGGGTGGGCTTATGACAGGTGCGTCATTTGTTGTGTTTGACCTTGTTGACCATGAGATTAAAAAAAACTAGCCAAAATAGGAGACACAGGGCCCGATTCTAGAAGGGTGGAGCAAGTCAACACCAAACACATCTTGCACCACCTGCAACTGTGACGTTGACCCTGCGCCCTAGTCTAGAAAGTGTAAGGTCACTGCAGCTAAGTCCTGTGACTTGCGACATGCAGCCAGCTATGCCAAACAGAGGGTGTACCTGGTAAGCATGTTGCAAGCCACAACTGTAACACAGCATATCGCAAGTCCCCCCCATGCCCAGCAAGCCACACTGGTGCCTCACAGGGCTGCCCACACCAACTGCCCCTGATGTGTTCAGAAAGAGCCCTGCAGGGCTGCCACACACCTAGCCCACAGCCCCCAAATCCCCATGCAAAATGCCCATAGGCTACTTCACCCCCAGCATCCCAGATCCCCATTGTAACATGCCCCAAGAGCGGCGCTGTCATTCCCCACCCGTGCCCCGACCCCAGAGTCGCGACATGAATGCAAATACCCTGCCTTGGTAGTCCAGTGGCCCCCACCCCCACCCAGCCATGCCAGCCCGCCCAGCACCCCCACCCATCCCCAGTTGGCAACTGGCACAGCCCTCTCTCACCTCCATGGCTGCTGCCAACCTGTGCTCAATAGGAGCACGACAGATAAAACGATGTAGGAACAGAATGAATTTGAGTTAAATATTTTATTATAATATTATTATATTATTAATTGTTGTTCTATATCCTTATATTGGCTTAATTGTTAAGTCCTATACATGCTTCTGATCAAATTAATGTCTAAATGAATCTTTAAAACAAGGGCAATGCTGCTTAAGGCTTGAATACTAAAATACAATAATGATGCCATGAAAAGGGGATAGAGCATACATGGCCAACTTCAGAAAAAAAAGTGTTTCTAGGATAGTCTGTTTAAATTGAATGGCCTCTTCCAATTAGTAGCAGAAGAACTTGAAACTTGACATAATTTACAACCTTGTTTTTCAGTACCAGCCAGAGCACATCTCAGAGGTTAACATAGGTTTAGACTGGCTTTAAGAAATTAAGGCTTTTATTTGTAGAAAATATACAAAAACTCTGATACATTTCAAAATCATACAGGTTATTGGAAATGCATGTACCTGCCCAGTGAGTAAGTTTTAAACCCATCAACAAAGTGTATTATGAACTATTTACAAAAATCTACAGCCTCAAAACTGTTTAAAATATATTGACAAGTTTGCTGTCTGTAGTAAGCTGACCATGCCACCTTTTCAGTGGAATGAGGGTAAAGTGTTTATTTAAAAGAAACAACTAGTCGGGTGGATTATAAGCCTCTGGATAGCTACGTGAGGTCATGGTTCATTTATTTTGAACAAAGGAGATCCCTGTCTTAAAGAAGTTTTATTAAATTTACACAGTTCTAATGATAGCAGGTATGCCAAAGTAACATCATTTTAAACAGAAAAAAAATGTACTTCTGAAATCTGTAAATACTTTTTAGATATCTATAAAGGAAAACGTTTTATAATGCTTTTATAAATTATAGATTTAATACTAGAATTGACACTATCATGATTGGTCTCAAAGGAATCCTCTCCTTTAGTTGCATCTAAAAATGTGAGTCTTATATATGTACAAAGGTGCATGTAGATGCAAGAAAGAAAAATAGTTTCATATCAAAAATAGTTTTTCAGGATGAGGTCATATTGAGAAAAAAATGACTTAGGAGGGGTTAACAGTAACACCCTCAAAGAGTGCTCAGACCAATCATAACTTGATGGTGATGTCACCCAGTAAGGGGGACATAAATGGGATGCTGGCAAAGCCGGCCCAGAACTGCTTAATTCTTTAGCAAGTGAAGACCTGTGTTCAATGTCATGACAATTTTGGATGAGCTTGGACTTATTCTAGACTAAAAGCCTGAAGTCACACCTGCTGGGAACATTACTTGGGCTTTAACATTGTCACCGCAAGGAGTGCTAAACCAGCCTGAAAGCCAGCACAACTCTGCCACAGGTACAGCTGCTGAAATGGACTGTTACAGAAAGGACTTTCTTCCAGTATTGGATTAAGCAAGGCCTATGTTTTGCATACTGAGAATTTGGACTAAAAGTAATGTTTTGGAATTTCTGTTAAAAGCCTAAACAAGAGACTGGCTTTGGAATTTACCAGTCAGTAAGTCTGCAGTGCTGTTAAATAGCAGTGAGTCCAGAGTTGCAGGTTCAAAAGCAGAAATGAACTGAAACAGAAAAGAGTCACAGAGTCCAGTTACCCAAAACAACATTGCTGTCCACAGGGAGAGATCTTTCTACAGACTGTGCTGAGCTGCTAAAATCTTGTCTGATTTTTCCCACTAAATCCTGAAGTGACTTTTGATGATTTGTGATGTTAAGCAAAAAGGATCCAACCTGCAGTGCTTCACTGATGTCAAAAGACTCTACAGTTCCAGGTTCAAGGGAAAAAGACAGCAGACTAAAGCCAAACTCACCACCAAGAACATTTGTCTTCCAAAACCAAAAGGTCTCACCAAGACTTTGAAAGCTAAAAAGTAGAAGACCACATCTACAGATAACTAAAACATAAGTATTCCTTTATCTTACTATCAGTACTTATTTGGCTATCTGTGGTGATAACTTGGTGCATTTTAGCTCCCAAACTTGGGTTTATGGTTCAGCTAATATTTAAATCTCAAGAAAATACCAATTACAGTACATACGATAAAGTTTAAACAAGTATCATACCAAGATAATCTGAAACACTAGTGCAATGAGTTGCAAGTTCTCATAGTAAAAAAAAGGTCATGCTATTCATAAGTATGCTAAAGAAATAGTATAAACTGTCATTATGCTGAATAATGCTTACTCATTTACATTGCTTATTGCTGAAATTTGTTTTATTTGTTTTATATGATTACTTGATTTTCTAAAATCTGTTTTGTTTACATTACAGTTTGTTTACCTTACTTTTATTATGCTTGATATTTATGCTAGTTATGAATATTTGGACTTGTACATATGTGAATAAAATATATTTATCTCTTATTTAATCCAAAGTGTGGCAACAGTGTTTTTCACCATCATTTTGAATATGGAGAGCATAAGATAATGTCACACATGAATATTTATTATTTTTGGTAATCTATGAAATAATTTTTGGGTAAGGCCCGAGGCGAATCCAAGTGCATTATTATAAAAAGTGATATTATAAGCCTTTGTTCTGACATCTTTGGGGTTCTCGTTCACAAGATGATTGGTAGTAAATAACAGCCCACACTTAGGTTGTATGAGAAATAAATATGATTACAGTTATTGTTACTGAATGGAATAAGTAATATTTTCCTGTTCTTGTTTCACGAGGATTTAAAGATAGAATTACCCCAGACAGTGAGAAAAAGAACAAAAGAAGCCATTATCTGGCAGTAAAGCTGCAAGGAAAAGGAATTTTGAAGTATCTCAAGGAAAGATTTGGTTCTTTGTTAAATTGTGTTAGATAAAATGTTATTGACATTTCATGGTAATTATTGTTAAAGTTTAGTAACAAGAACTTGAGACATGGCAACTGCTGTTGTGACTGTAGGTATAGTTCATGCAGATGCAAGGGCAACACTTTTAGAGTTGCCAATACCTATCATCAAGGAGGAGACATTGATACCTCTGTGTCCAAGTTGTAGGCTAGAAGAAGAAATTAAAGAATTAAAAGAACAGAATAAAGAGTATGTTCATAGAATTGAGAAGCTGTGTATTGACAAATTAATATTACGTAATGATGTAAAACTGTTAAACCAACAACTGGAAGAGAGATCTCACAAATGTAGTAGACTTGCAGGCTGGATGCAATTGCTCAAAACACAGTTAGATGTAAGTAATCTAAAAATATTTGATGGAGACTAAGTCCTAATCAACTTAAAGACTAACATTGCTGCCTTGAAAAACTTGAATGAACAGTTAAATGAGCAGTGTTCAGCTGAAGAGGCAGAGAAGGCCAAAATATTAAAGATTAATGAGAA
Source organism: Neoceratodus forsteri (assembly GCA_016271365.2). Lineage (NCBI taxonomy): Eukaryota > Metazoa > Chordata > Ceratodontiformes > Ceratodontidae > Neoceratodus > Neoceratodus forsteri. The sequence continues at coordinate 453,638,048 of CM057453.1, read as the reverse complement.
GCTTAAAGAATGGAGCACAGCTTTGGAAAGCGAAAAAGCAAGATTAGAGCATGCTAATGAACCGGTTACCAGTGAGCTAAAAGAAATGGTACAAATGCATAAGGATGTAAGGGAGCAATACGAAAGTGATCAGAAACAATGGAAACAGTGGTGTACCCTTTTGGAGCAACACCTCTATAAACTAGGAAAAGAAGTCAGAGATTTACAGGCCCAAAAAGGTGATACCAAAAGCAAAAGTAAAAATCATGTAAGAATAAACACCTCTGAGGAATCTGACTCAGATGACTCCTCCCCTGAAAGGAATATTCTTGTTCAGAAGAGGAACCATATGATAAGCATAAAAAGAGATACAAAATTAGGCAAAAAGGAAACTCTGATTCAGAAGGTAACTCATATGATGGGTCCAGGAAAAATAAAAATATTTCTGAAAAGGAACAAGGGTATTTAAAATCAAAAACTGTTACTCTTGCTTTGAAACTGGTAGGTGAGAGATACAATTCTAAATCTGTGAAAGGAGGCATTGAGCAGCATATTCGAAAACTAAAAGAGTGTTTTGAATCTGTGTGCATAACTGATGAGGGAGAACAGAGTTTTGTGATTAGGTAATCTGTTGATGATCCTCGAGCAGAGTGGTCAAGAATGTCTAGAGAAAGTAGGAACAAATCTGACAAACTGTATAAATTGCTAAAAAAGGAGTTTGGTAAATACCGCACTAAGGGGGCAGCCAGACGTGCAGCCTACCAAATGCGGTGTGGGGCTGATCAAAGTCCTAGGAAATATTATTTCAGGGTAAAGGATGTGTTCTTTGGAGCAGAAGATCACTTAGACAGTGATTCAGATGACTTCTGAGATGCATATTACCAAGGTTTACCCCCTGCTGTTAGGACACAATTGGCACTTGAGTTTAACAAAAGGTCCAGGGACATGCACTGGATTGCCAGATAGACAGAACACATCTGGGATTCTGGAAGAGGTGATGACTCTTCTCCACAGAAAAAGGGAGGGAGCCCCAATCCCAAGGTCCAAGTTTCTGAGGTAACTACCTCAGATACTTTGGCTATGGAAGGGGGTGAGCTATCTACTCCAAAAAACAGAAGACAAAAGAAGAAAACAGGCAACAACACTCAACCAGGAAAGGCTGTAGAGCAGCCTAAGGCTGTGCCTGACCCCGCAGTAGTAATCCAACCTACCAACCCTGCCCAAGTTTCCTCTGTGGCGGTTCCACCACCTGGTCCTGAGTCACGGTTCTATCAAACCCCTCATCAATTCCCACAACCTCAGTCATACCAAAACCAAGGAACTTCCTATCGAGGTTATGATCCTGGTAAAGGACACTGCCAAGGGTATGGGAAAGGATACTACAGAGGATACAACAATGACTACAGGGGTGGTGGAGGTGCCAATAGGGGGCATCAAAACTATAACAATGGGCAAGATGGTAACAGGTTCCAAGACAGAGCTTGACCTGGTTTCCCAGTCATGGAGGAAATATGGGGAATAAAGGATGAGATGGGAGACTTAAAATTGCTGCTCCAGCATTTGGTCCCCCCTCCTCTTCTGCCTTCTGGGTTTCCTACACCTGTGCAGAACCCATCTATAACCTCAAATGACAATGGAACCAATAATAATGGCTGGTGACTAGAGCCTTCTGTCCTTCCTAATGCTGCCCAGGTTAATGAAATTGCAATTGCTGACAATGATAAAAAAAAAAACTGCTATAAAATTGGAAAATGAGAGTGTTAATTCAAAACCTGACCTTACCCTAGAGGTATCCCAAGTTACTGCTGCAGGCAGTATAAAGTGTCACAGTAAATCTGCCATGTTGCCAGGAGTTAAGAAAAGCAAATTCTACCTGGGCAACTTAATCCCTAAAGGGGGGGCAGATAGGTTTTACTTTGACATCAACATTGAAAACAGCCTAAGTCATGAAGCTTTAGTTGACTCTGGAGCGGAAGTTACCTTGATGTCCAGAAGCTTTTATGACAAACTGGTTGATGCAGTAGGTGACTCTAAGGTGTTAAGAACCCTCTCTGATAGCTTACAAGTAGTTGGTTATGGAGGAAGGGCTCAATAGACCCTAGGAAAAGTGTGGCTAAAATTGAGGTTTGGCAAGATGGAAGTCAACCACCCGGAGTATATCACTGACAGAACTGGAGATGATTTCTTAATTGGAAATGACCTCCTAAAAAGATTTTGGCCTATCATTAACTATTTCCATGGAATCCTGTGGGCATAGGTAAACCGGCCCATTCCATTTGGGAAGAGTCTTAAGGTTGCTAGACAATCAAAATCATGTTACCTTGAGAAAAAGGATGCAACAATTAAATTGAATTTTGTATGTTCTGATATACCTGATGTGTCTGTACTAGGTGATCCTGAAAATTTGGCTCCATGGAGAAGTAAAGCTCACGTGGTTTGTCTGTCAAAGCATGATGTGGTAAAGTCTGAGATTAATGCAAGAGTCCTCACTTACTTCACCAAGGAAGTGGACCATACTATCTCAGAAGCATGCCCTGTAATTAACACAGAGACACTGAATTCAGAGTGCCCAACACCCTCTGGAATGGTGGAAATGAAACACAGCCACTAAGTCACGAGTCCTTACTCTGCAATATAAGGTCAGAGGAAGGCAGGTTAAAGGTGCCCATCAAAGCAGAGAATTTGCAGATAGTAAATTCTGTGTTATGCTTAGGTTATGAGCACTGTTTAATTAGTGAACTGTTTTACAAGATGTTAAAAAGGCAGAGGCCTTGTTTAACATGTGTAAAGAAACAGGAGTGGTTGGAAAATGTACCATATCAGACCACAAGTGTGAAAAGCATAGGTATCTGTGCTTTGAACCTCCAAATAGGGTAAAAGAAAATACAACACCCTGTAAAGGTAGCACAAGGTCTAAAATCTCCCATGTACTTGGGGTTAGACATCCTTGTACGACTGGGTGTGTATGTTGACCTAGCCAATGATGTTCTTTGGTCACGGATAAGGGGGGACCCTTACCAAATAAAAGTGACACCACAGGCCTTGAGGTCTGGACAAACTATTCCTCAAGTGTGCCAGGTGGTAAATGAGTTCACTACAAAAATTCCAAGTAATGTCAAGGAGTTTTCTCTTAGGGTTAATGTAAAGAAAGGCAAAGAAATGCCTGACAAGACTGCACTCTTTGTGCTTGACAAGCAACTTAATGAAATGGGTTTAAAAATCCACTCCATACATTGCTTAGACATGAGCAACAAAGTAATGCATCTCTTGGTACATAACCCAGCAGTAGAGCCTATCAATCTAGCAGCTAATTGTGAGTTAGGGGTAGTGATAGCGGAATCCTTTTATGGTTTAGAGTTAACTGTTCCAGTTATTGGGGGGTTACCAGAAGACATTGTTCAGGATGACACAGATGAAGAAATAAGGTCTGTACCAAATGGTTTAATAGCTTTACAAGAGATTTTCCCAGTAGATAAGGAAGAAATCCAGGCATGTAAAGTTGAAAATGATTACCTGGTACTGTCCACTATGGTTAATGAAACAAAACTATTTAAAGAGGTTCATGTGATTGATGCTGAAAATGTTTCTGAGATAACAGAAGATGAGGTAGAAATAGGTAAAAATGTACGATTCCCAGATTTTAAAGAACAAATTGAGCAAGCTATACAAAATTGTAATTGTGAAATGGAAGTAGGAAAAGAAAACGTTTGTGAAATGTTCCTCCAGTTTAAGGACATGTTTGCAAAAGATGTTCATGATTGTGGAGTAACTGACATCCATCTTACCAGGGTTCCTACCGACCTTAGTTAAGGTCCAGTTTATGTACGCCAGTACAGAATACCACTAGCATCTTATGAACATATATAAGAGATAGTGGATACCTTAATGGAGAGAGGAATTACAAGACAGGTAAACGCTATTTATAATTCCCCCATTTGGCCTGTACTAAAACCCACAGGAAAGTGGAGACTCACTATTGACTATAGGAAGTTAAACCAACAGATGCCTTTATCTCCTGCCCATGGCATATTTGGACCAAAGTTTGGCCAACGTTCAAGGTGCCAAATATTTCACTATGCTAGATATAGCAAATGGGTTCTGGACATTAAAAATAGACCCAAAAGATCAATATAAACTGGCTTTTACCTTTGGAAGGAGACAGTACACATGTAATAGGTGTCCTTTTGGGTACTTAAATTCACCAGCGAATTTCAACAACTTTCTGCACAAGGCCATGCCTGATGCAGAAAGCAGAGGAAATCTGGTTTATGTGGATGATGTACTAAACAAAAGCAAGACTTTTGAGGAACACCTAACTGAGGTCACCTCTGTGTTAAACCAGCTCAAAGCTGCTGGTGCCAAGTTGTCCTTACCAAAGGGGCAATGGTTCAGAGACAGGGTAAACTATCTTGGGCTTGAGGTTGGTCCTGATGGGCTTCGTCCTCATCATGCCAAAGTTGAGGCCATCCAAAAAATTGGTCCACCTAAAACTTTAAAAGAGTTATGCAGTTTTCTAGGGATCTGTAACTACTCAAGACAGTTTATCCAGAACTGTGCAGAGATTGCCTATCCTCTCTCCAGGCTGCTGAAAAAGTCAGAACCCTGGTCTTGCAGCCTTCTATCTGGCTAATCTTGTAGTACCAAACAATAGTAGTTATATCACTTGAGCCCAGTGTAGCTCATTAGCATTACACCAAGTACAGTGAGATTATTACAGATCCATTTTCATGTTGATTGCACACATGCACAAGAAACATGTTGTGGCAGCTTTCTCCACAAGCAGGTTGTGGAGTTCGGCAGTGTTGTGGCTAATGCCACCACAGCCTGCAAAGGCTTGTCCTGCTTCCACCAATACCATGGTACGCTACTGCTGCCACAGCCTGCAAAGGCTTGTCCCACTTCCCCCAATGCTGTGGCACACTGCTGCTGACACTAGTTCAGCCAGCATGCTACAACCTTCTAAAAAAGTAGCCACTGCAATCAGGGGTCACCTCGTCACTGCAGCGTCAGCCATCCTCTGCAATGAGGGAGCAACCTGTCATTGCAGGGCGGGATGTAAAAACCCTGATACTGTTTGTGAACATGGTGGTGGCTTGCAGCCGTGTTCTCAAACAATATATCCCCCCACCATGTTTAGTTGCCGATGGGAGTCCCAATCCCCATTGGCTTCAGTGGCCCAGTGTTGATTGTGCTGACAGGGAAGCCCACTCCCCATCGGCATTATGTCAACCACCCCCTGCTGTTATTGTCTGCTGATGGGGTGCCCAATCCCTGTCTGCATAATGTGAACTCCCCCCTTTAGTTGTGTGCTGCTGGGGATGCCCAATCCACCATCAGCTACTGCTGGTCCCCTGCAATGAAAGAGTCCAGTGGCATACTGGGAGCCCACCCCAGCGTGCCAAATGCCACTGTAAAATGCAAAATGGTCCCGCAACGTCTTTTTTTTTCTTACCCTGTAAAAAAGAAAACTGTCCCTCGGCGGTCTCCATGGCCCCCACCAGCAAACCCACACCCACCCACTGCGTACCCTGCCTTCCCACACACCCCCTCACCCCATACTTACCTCTGGAGTCCGGCGCAATGATCTTCGGTGGACTGGGAACATGTCTGCACTCTTCAAAGCCGACCACGAACTGAGGAAATGCCAGTAAGCTATATAATGGAATGAAGGTTTTTTTCAACTTTAATGCATATCTCAGGCATTGTTTGGAATTTTTGCACCAAATGTTCAACATGGGGTTTTTGGGACCCCTCCTCGTGAATTCTTGAACTGTCATGGCATTACTCAGCCCTGAAAGGTGATTTCTACGGTCACTGCAAGGAATCCCCTTTTGGGGCTGATTAATGCAACGACAGTGCCAGTGTTCATGAGGTGGGCTCTCAGAAAGCCTATGTTGCAAATTTGGTGGAAACAATCCACAAAATGACTGTTTTATGAGTGTGCATTGCACAGCTGTGATGCATGCTTGTAAGTTCAAGAATTTGTAATATTTTCATGCCAGATTTTCAACATTGGCATTTTTCCACACCTCCTTGTGAACTGTACAGCTGTCATTGTTCACATCCTGGTAGAAATGTATTTACGCACTTCCAGTACAGAATAGTGCGGTTTCTATGTGAAATCAGTGTTTGGGACAGATTAAGAAAAAGACAGTGACACTGTTCATGAGTGGAGGTCCTAAAATGGCTATGTTAAAAATTTGGTGATGATACTCCATAAAATGACTATGTTACGAGCGTGTGTTGCGCTGTTTGCACTCACACTCGTAACTTTTCAAATTTATAATATTTTCACTCCAGATTTTCAACATTGCCATTTTCCCACATCAACTTATGAAAAGTGCAGCTGTAATTTTTCCCATCCTGGCCAAAATGTGTTTTCGCACTTCCGGCGCAGAATAGAGCGGTCGCTGTGGGAAATCACTGTCCTAGACAGATTAAGAAAATGACGGTGATGTTGTTTATGAGCAGAGGTCCTAAAATGCCTATGTTGACAATTTGGTAATGATAGCCCATCAAATAACTGTGTTACAAGTGTGCATTGTGCACTTTTCACGCACCCTTGTAACTTTGCAGATTTGTAATATTGTCACGCCAGATTTTCAGCAGTGGCATTTTTTTACACCTCCTTATGAGCAGTACAGCTGTCATTTTTCACATCCTGACCGAAATGTGTATTCACAGTTGTGGCACAGAATAACGCAGTTGCTGTGGGAAATCAGTGTTCAGGACACATTAAGAAAATGACAGTGGCACTGTTTATGAGCAGAGGTCCTAAAATCCCTATGTTGAAAATTTGGTGCCAAAACTCCACAACATGACTGTGTTACAAGCGTGTGTTGAACTGTTTCCACGCACCCTTGTAACTTTGCAAATTTGTAATATTTTCAGGCCACATTTCCAACAGTGGCAGTTTTTCACACCTCCTTATGAACAGTACAGCTGTAATTTTTCGCATCCTGACTAAAATATGTTTTTGCACTCCTGCTGGAGAACTGCATGGTTGCTGTTGGATATCAGTGTTTGGGACAGATTAAGATCGAACGAGTGAGAGGGGGAGAGTGACCGAGCTCAACTGAGCTCTGTTGGGACTGCTGTGAATTTGTTTGTGGGCAGGAAAAGGCCCCAACACAAGTGCCCAGTACAAAAGGGCAGCCTGCAGCATTGGGAGAAACTGAACGAGAGAGCATGTGAGGGAGTGGGAGTGAGCGAACTCAGCGGAGTGCTGTCAGAACTGCTGCGGATTTCTTTGTAGGCAGAAAAAAGGTGTTAATGCAGGCAGGGACCCAGTACAAAAGGCCAGCTTGCAGCAGTGGGAGAAACAGTATGAATGAATGAGACAGGGGGACTGAGTGAGCTCAACAGAGCTCTATCAGGACTGCTGCGACTTTGTTTGTAGGCAGAAAAAGGCGCCAATACAGACAGGAACCCTGTACAAAAGGGCAGCTTGCAGCTCCAGGACAACCAGTATGAGCACATGAGAGAGGGAGACTGAACGACCTCAATGGAGCTCTGTCAGGACAGGTGCGGATTTCTTTGTGGACAGACAAATGTGCCATGCAGCCAGGAGCCCTGTACAAAAGCGTAGCTTGCAGCGCCAAGAAAAACAGAATATGCGAGTGACAGAGCAGTAGTGAGCGAGCTCAATGGAGCTCTATTGTGACTGCTGCAGATTTCTTTATGGGCAGAAAATGCGTCAACACAGGCAGGAGCCCAGTACAAAAGGCCAGCTTGCAATGCCGGCAGAGACAGAATGAGTAAGTGAGAGAGGGGGAGTGAGCGAGCTCAATGGAGCTGTGTTGGGACTGCTTCAGATTTCTTTCTTGGGCCAAGAAGCCGCCAATGCAGGCAGGAGCCCAGTACAATAGGGCAGCCTGCAGTGGTGGGAGACACAGAATGAGCGAGTGAGGGAGAGGGAGTGAGTGAGCTCAACGGAGTTTTGTTGGGATTGCTGCAGATTTGTTTGTGGGCAGAAGGGCAGCAATTCACCAGGGGCCAGTACAAAAGGCAGCCTGCAGTGGTGGAAACCCACAGAAGTGAGTCAGAAAGGGGAGTGAGCAAGCTCAACAGAGCTGTATTGTAACTGCTGCAAATTTCTTTCTGGGCGGAAGAAGGTGGCAATGCAGGCAGGAGCCGAGTAGAAATGGGTAGCCTGCAGCACTGGCAGAAACGGAATGAGCGAGTGAGAGAAGGGGAGTGAGAGAGCTCAATGGAGCTTTGTCGGGACTGCTGCAGAGTTTGTTGTGGGCAGAAAAAGGCACCAACAGAGGCAGGAGCCCGGTACAAAAGGGCAGCCTGCAGCGTCAGGAGAAACAGAATGAGTGAGTGATACAGGGGGAGTGAGCGACCTCAACGGAGCTCTGTCAGAACAGCTGTGAATTTCTTTGTGGGCAGAAAAAGGTGCCAACGCAGGCAGGAGCCCAGTACAAAAGGGCAGCCTGCAGTGCCGGGAGAAACACAATGAGCAAGTGAGAGAGGGGGAGTTAGCGAGCTCAATGGAGCTCTATTGTGACTGCTGCAGATTTCTTTGTTGGCAGAAAATGCAGCAACACAGGCAGGAGCCCAGTACAAAAGGCCAGCTTGCAATGCCGGCAGAGACAGAATGAGTGAGTGAGAGAGGGGGAGTGAGCGAGCTCAATGGAGCTGTGTTGGGACTGCTTCAGATTTCTTTCTTGGGCCAGTACAATAGGGCAGCCTGCAGTGGTGGGAGACACAGAATGAGTGAGTGAGGGAGAGGGAGTGAGTGAGCTCAACAGAGTTTTGTTGGGATTGCTGCAGATTTGTTTGTGGGCAGAAAGAGGCAGCAATGCACCCAGGGGGCCAGTACAAAAGGGCAGCCTGCAGTGGTGGGAAACCCACAAGAAGTGAGTCAGAAAGGGGGAGTGAGCGAGCTCAACAGAGCTGTATTGTAACTGCTGCAAATTTCTTTCTGGGCGGAAGAAGGTGGCAATGCAGGCAGGAGCCGAGTAGAAATGGGTAGCCTGCAGCACTGGCAGAAACGGAATGAGCGAGTGAGAGAAGGGGAGTGAGCGAGCTCAATGGAGCTTTGTCGGGACTGCTGCAGAGTTTGTTGTGGGCAGAAAAAGGCACCAACAGAGGCAGGAGCCCGGTACAAAGGGCAGCCTGCAGTGTCAGGAGAAACAGAGATGAGTGAGTGATACAGGGGTGGCGACTTCGAAGAGCTCTGTCAGAACAGCTGTGAATTTCTTTGTGGGCAGAAAAAGGTGCCAACGCAGGCAGGAGCCCAGTACAAAAGGGCAGCCTGCAGTGCCGGGAGAAACACAATGAGCAAGTGAGAGAGGGGGAGTGAGCGAGCTCAATGGAGCTCTATTGTGACTGCTGCAGATTTCTTTGTTGGCAGGAAAATGCGGCAATGCAGGCAGGAGCCCAGTACAAAAGGGCAGCCTGCAGCACCAGGAGAAACAGAATGAGCGAGTGAGAGAGGGGGGGAGTGAGCCACCTCAACGGAGCTCTGTCAGGACAGCTGTGGATTTTTTTGTGAGCAGACCAAGATGCCAATGCAGGCAAGAGCCCAGTACAAAAGAGCAGCCTTCAGCATTGGGAGAAACAGACTGAGTGAGTGACAGGGCCAGTGAGCTTGCTCAACAGATCAACGCAATCAACATTCAGCATTGACAAATGCTTGTTGCTTTAGCTGTAGCCATATCTTGGACCCCCCTGCAACATGCAAAATGCCAATTTATTTAAGAAGGAATTCAGTCTTTTTAAGGTATTCTTGACCTTCTAAGTTAATATATTTGCATTTATTGTTTTCTGCCATATTGTGATTATAGTTCGCATTGCCTGTATGTTGCTGTTTACTGCTACTATCAATAGGACACTTCTGAAAATGAAGTTTTGCAGCTCAGTATACCCATCCTTTATAAATAATTTGGAAAAGAAAGACATTAAATACTTAATGGGTTGCAGTGGAATAACACTTTTATCTCCACTAGTGAGTGGTAAATCATAACTCACAAGTAGCAAACATACAAGTTAGTTATGAAAATCTAACCACTCATATGTGGAGACAAAAGTGTGATTTTACTGCAACACATTGGGCTGGAAATTCAAACTGCGCCCAAAAAGTGCGCAATAGCAGGATCAAGCACAAGTCCATTGCACCCATATGCAATAGACGCGATATTCAAAAAAGGAGCAAGCCAAATTGCGCCAACAGCCAAAGTCTGAATATCGCACAATTTGCACCATAGCGCAACTAGGAAGGGGAAGCTGAGCAGATACAATGCACTATGGAGCAACAAGGGCTGCCCAGCTGAGCAGCTCAGAGGCGCCATAGTGCAAGCAGGGAGTCCCCCAGCAGCAGAGCAATGGAACTGCACAACCAGGGAGGTAGGTAGGGGCCCACCACCCATGCCACAGATGGGCACAGGAACACACTGCAGAACAACAATGCACCCACCCCAAGCACAGCACAACTGGGGGAGGGCTGAAATATCCACCGGCCCATGGGGACAAGCAAACAAAAGCACAGCTGGGCCATGGTGCCCCAGCACACCCACCGGCAAGCTGAGACTGCCACACAAGGAGGGCGGACCACCCCATGGCACAGCAGCCCCCCCTGTGCACTGCACACCCTGCACCGTGACCCCAAGACACCCCCCATGAGCAGTGACCACCACTGTGGAAATCCTCATGCATACCACCACCCCCACTGCCACACTGCAACCTCGTGTACCACAGAACCATACAAGTCTGACCCACCATGAGCCACAGCAGCCAGCACAGACACCCACAGTGGTGCGTGGAAGCATGCAGCACACTGGATGCAACACAGTGCAGGGGCAAAAACACACCCATACCCACAGGGACACTAACACAGGGACACAGTAGTGTGGCAACCAAGCCCCCAGTGTGGGCCCATGTAAACTGTGCACACACAGCCTGCAGTCCTCCATGGCACAGGGAGACACCCACCCTGTGCATGAACTGTGGCCCTGTACACCACCAGCATATGCCTGGATCGCAAGTCACAGACAGTGGTGCACAGCCCCTGCAACACACACAAGCCACAGCATGGAGGTGGGACAGCAACTGCAGAGGCCACAGTGTCACCTGAGGCAAACATGCACCACACCATTGACAGGAGGCAACCCAGCATTGTGACGGTCACAGTGGATGACCTGCAGGGACAGCCACTACTGACAAGGCAGCAGACCTCGCAGGCCACAGACATGCAAGGGTGTCAGCTGCACAGGCCAAGGATGGATTGACAGGGGCACAATGGACACAGAGCAGGCACCATGGACCACTGCACACAGTAATGCAATGCACAGAGAACAACACACACACCACAGATACCGACTGATAGCCACTCCCACACCAGAGTCACTTCCCCATGCACACACATACCCATGACTGAACCACCCAGATGCCATGGCACACCACTGCAACTGAGCACCTATAGCCAGCTGCAAATCAGAGACCACCACAGTATTCATATCAAAATAACTGTATTCAAAAATATAACAACAACAACAACTATTTACAATTATGTACAAACATGGGGAGGAGGGACAGGAACAAGGTGGGGGTGGGTAAGGGGCAGGGGTGAACATATGGGAGAGGGAAGGCGGGGTGTGATGGTTGGTCAAAGGGGGGAGGTTGTCTGTGGTCACTGGCAGCCAGACTGGTCCTCTGCTGCCTGGGGCCATTCTCTGGGTCGCCTCCTCCTCCTCACCCCATGCTGATGAAGATCCCTCAGGATGGCAAGGGACTCTTGCACCACCGCACAAGATTCTGGATGGACTGCTGAATTTGCAGGGGTATCTGCACACCTAGGACAAGGGATCAGAGTCAATGGGTGTGACTGTCCATCTCCCTGCAGCCCACCCATTATGCATGGCATACAGCCATGTGCCACACTCCTGTGATGGTGTGCACCCACCCACAGTGACCGTGCCCACAAGACATGCCCAACCAGGCAGCAACAGCCATGTGTACCACTGCACACACCCACCGCCCATGTCTAGCACAGCACAACCAAGGCTGTACAGTAGCATGGCTATGCGTTGGGCAGGCAGTGCCACAGCCATGTGCCCAGTGCATGCATGGACCACCATTGATGCACTCCCAGACATGCAGTGCCACTGGACAGTGCTGACTGTCACATGTCGCGTGCATGGCAGTGGTGTCCATGGATGGTGGCCATGCCCTGCTTCCCACCCTGTCACACAGCATGCAATAGCAATCATGGTGTCATGGCACTCACCCTCATCGGGTTGTTGCTGGCATTGGGGTTGGTCCCTGACATGCCCACGTGCAGCGTCCCCCACCCTCTGCTGCTGCTCCAAATTTCTCCTCCACTCGGTCACACCTGTGGGAGACAAAAGGAGAGAAGCACATCAGTACAAACCCAAAGCATATTCCCCCTGCCCCAATGTGTGTGCCCACCCACCCAGCCAGACCCACCATCCCATACCCTGCCAAGCACACGCCACAGCCAACCCTAGACCATCCCTCCGCTATGTGCTGAGCACCATAAGGACAGTGTTACCCATATGGACCACAAGCTGTGTGGGCGTATCACCCACCTGGACGAGGCACCACGCCCCTCCTGGCACGCGACCGAGACGTACCAGTAGCTCTGGCTCTCCATCCCAGGTCCCCGCTACCGGTGCCTGCACCGTTTGGCCATTCTCCTGTGGCCAGTGGTCAGTCTCCAGATCAGTGGCCACCTCTTGCCAGACCTGGGTCCTGGCTCTGTCTGGTGGCACCTCACCAAACAGTGGGCCATAGTGTGGCTCCACAATGGCCACAAGGTTGGCCAGCTCAAGGGCACTCCACTGAGGGGCTCTCCTGCGTGCCATCTCTAATGCTATAGTAGGTAATATGGTGCTCCGCAGCGTGGCAACCCCATGAGGAAGTGCTGCACAGTACATCACCGCCATTCCCTATCGTGCTGTCGATTTAGCTGCCCATTCCCTGATCGTGCTGTCCCGAACAGCACAAAAGAATGCAGCCATGCCAGGCATTAGCACCATGGGGGCAAGGTGAGCACAGGGTCATGGGTCTCTGGCACAAGGCCACGCACAGCGCCATCAGGCGTCTATGCATCTGGTGCAGTTGGTTGCCTGTGTGCCATCACCACAACAGCTATTGCACAGTATTGCCACAGCGCCATGTAGTGACCCTCGCCATAGCGCCACTGGCACAATGGTGGCCGATGCCCTGGTGCCTACACCGCACAGCACATCATCAGCATGGCAGATGCCTGCGCAGCTATCTGGGCATGCGCAGTACAGTGTACTCGCCAGGCCACAGAACTGCGCCATTGGCTCAGCACGTTCAACACAATTGCGCAAAGCGCAAAAGCACGATATTCAGCTGTCATATGCAAATCATCCGATCAGCCATTCAATGGTGCAGCAGTGCGATCTCCATCTCATTAAAGTTGCTCCACACCTAATTTGCATGGATTGCGCTATAAAAATGTGACACTGTTCTGCAGTGGCCATATTCGGTTACTGCAGTTTATAGGTGAGTTGCATGCTGTGTGGTGTTCTGGACTGTGGTCTCAGGGACTTGCTTTGTACTGCACAGTCACAGGTAACCACTGTCAACCATACAGGCTGAAAAATGACCAAGCGAGGACTGGGTGAGGAGGACGATGGTGGGGGGAAGAGGAGGCCCAATTTTACCAAGGCTGAGACAGAGGCACTCTTTGAGGCCTACATTGATCAGGAGCCACTGCTCAGTCAACGGCGGGGCACCCCTCAGGCCCGTGCTGCTGCATGGGAGGGGTGGCATGTGCCGTCAACCTGCACGGCAGCCACCAGCACTCTGTGCAGGAGTGTAAGAAGAAGATGGGTACCGACAGGAGGAGGGTGAAGGAGAAGGTGGCTGCCATCAGGGTGGCACGTGCTGCAACAGGCTGGGGCCAGCCGGAGGTGGTGCAGCTGACTCCAGCAGAGGACAGGCTCACTGCAAGCATGCAGCACAGTGCCATTGAGGGTGTTCCAGGAGGTGACTTCCAGACAGGTGGTAGCCCATCACTGCATGGTACGTCATGGTCTGTCGGGGGAGGGTAGATCACATGCACTAACGTGTCCTTACTTTCTGTTACAGATCCTGCACATCTGCAGGGGTCAGCGGTGGAGGGCCTGTCTACTGCGGACAGCCATCTGGAGTTGGAGGAGGGACCATCCACCTCCGCAGGTAGCCAGCGTGCATTGCAACAGTGGTTCCGCCTGGCTGTCAACACTGATGTCATTGAGACAGGTGTGGGGAGGCCATTCCTGTGTCTCAGCGGTCTGACGTCCAAGGATGCCAGCACACTGTGGCTGTGGCTGTGGCACAGACTTGCACCATTGATGATGCAATGACCATTATGGGCAGTGACATGTGTGTGTCATGGAATGGACACACAGCAGGCCAGCTCACGCCCATGGACCTGGCTGGTTCCGATGTGTGTGCCAGCATGTCAGCACAGTCCCAGACTGTACCTGTCAGCACCGGTGGGGCAGCACCGGTGGCTGGTCAGGTCAGTGGCACTGTTGTGGCCACAGCGGAACAGACGATCCCATGGGCACAGCAGGTGGAGGGCGGCAGCAGTCACCCACCGGGACTGGGGTACACAGGGTTCAGTGGTGGCTCTGTGCACCACCTGTGGTCTTGCCCATACCTGGTCCTGGTGGTAGCACCCATCCTCAGGGGTGCTGAACATCAGGCCCTTCCATACCCTGAGGGACAGGTTGCTGAGGTGGCAGACAACCTCTTTGACGAGCACACCCACCTACTGCAGGCATCAGTACAGCAGCAGATGCGGCTTTCAACGTCCGTGGAGGCACTGTATGTGGCTCTAGAGTGGGTCGAGGAGTGACACAGCAGGGACACCGATAGGGTCCTGTCACGGATTGACCATTTGTGGGAGGATGTGACCACTGCCATTGACAGGCAAACACAGGCGTTGGTCACTGTCATGGCCACAATGGGCACATAGTCAGGTGCCCATGTGTCGCTCACACTGTGCGGTTCGCTATCCACTCTCCATTCCTGGCATCCTGCGACACCCACCCTGTTGACACCGGGTTCAGCTGTGGGCATCCCGAGCACTCCTGGTGCAGGTATGTTCGGTGTGCTGCAGACACCTGTGCGGGCACGGTCGCGTTCATGCAGTGGAACCCCTGGTGGACCATCGGTGCCACCCCATGAGGCCCGTGCTCAGCCTGCCAGTACTGCTGGGTCTTGGCAGGGCCGCCCATGCATCCGAGGTGGACGTGGCACTGTGCCACAAGACTGACCTGTCTCCCAGTGCGGGCACTGTCTGGTGCTGCCCTGTGTACATTGTGTGTTTTGGTGGGCAGTGCACTGGTGGGTGCCCAGCCCTACATGTAGATACACGGTCCACCTGCACACCCTCCCAACTGCTGTCCACAGGTACGTGTGCATGATGATGCCTGCATTGCGCTGTACACCAAAGTGCGATGGTGCCCAGAATCTGACACACGCACATAGACAGTCAGTGGACATAGTGGCCTGTGGGCATGTGTGTTGCTAGTGTTTGTGTTCTGGCTCTGTTTTGCACCTGACCCCTGTGCACTTTGTGCCTATGTGTGTGCGTGTGTGTGTGTCCATCCATGTGGCGTGTTACTGTTCACCCCTCCCTGGTTGTATGTGTGTGCGTTTGTGCCCTGCCACGTCTCTTGCTGTCATGCACCCCTGGTGTGTTTCCATGTGTGTACGTGGGTTGTGCCCTAGTCACTAGCGGTTGCACATGGCTCCATGACTTACCTGTGTTGGCTGAAGTGCTCCTCTGTGATGGTGTCCTGGTGCAGCTGGGCCAGCCGGGTCAGTCGGGGGTCCCGTCGTCCAAGGGGGGGCTGCCCATCCCCATCATCACCGGCGTCACCGTCATCCCTATTGCTGTCCCCTCTTTGACCTGTATGGCTATCCCACAGTCTTTGGCCATGTTGTGCAGGATACAACAGGCCAGGAATATCCCACAGGCCTCTGAGGTGCTATACTGTAGGGCACCGTCAGAGGTGTTCAGGCAACGGAAACACGCCTTCAGCATCCCAAACACCCGCTCAATGATGTTGCATGTGGTGGCATGTGCCTCATTGAAGTGTTGCTGCGATGGGGTCATGGGCCACCGGTAGGGTGTGAGCAGCCAGGGATGGAGTGGGCATCCACTGTCACCTGTGTGGAGATAGTGGAGGTTAGTGTCTTGTTCAGGCTCAGACTGCCCCAAACCATGTGTCACCCATGGCACCTCTGTCTTGCCCATGATTTGTGAGTTCTACATGCATACTCACCCACTAGATGACCTGTGGGGATGTCCCCACTCGCAAATCGATGGCACAGTGCCTACTGGTACCAGATGAAGGAATCATGTGCTCCCCAGGGTGCATGGCACAGGCATTGATGATGCACCCACTGGCATCACACACCACCTGGCAGTTGACACTGGTATATCCCTTCCAATTCATGTAGACAGCCCCATTGGGGCCAGGTGGCATGTGAATGGCCACATGGGTGCAGTCTATCACCCCTAGCACACCAGGCCTACGTGCTACCCTGTGGAACTCCTGTATGTTTGCTGTGCACTCCACCTCGGTGCTGGGGAAATGGACGTACTCCGCAGCATGTGGCAGCAGTGCGCTGAGGAATTGGGTGAGGATGCGTGAGTGGCCGACTGTGTTATGCCTGTGGTGTTCCCTGTTGGTCTCTGGAAGGTACCCGTGGTGAGCAAGCACATGCAGGCTGTTACCTTTGTCTCCACTGACAGAGCATGACTCCGTTGTGTGGGTGCCTGCATCACATCACTACACAGCTCACAAAGCCGCCTCAGTATTGCCCTGCTCAGGCTGTTCCGGCCCACAATCTCGACATCTGTGTACAGCTCAAAGCTGGTGCGGGCTCGGTACTGCCTGTTGGGGGCGTACCACTGAAGGGCCCTTCCATGGCCACGTCCCCCTGCAGCATGCCTTCTCACCCCCCTCATTACAGTTTCCACGTGGAAGGTGGCACTGTCCATGTCCCTGGCTTGTGTTCCCCCCCAGCTCTTGTTGCTTTGTTCCCCCTGCTGTCCTGACTGCTATACCTCCACTGCACCAGGTACACCTACTGGCCTCTGCTCTCTGTGGCCCCACACACCTTCCCTTGCCCCTATTCTGTGGTTTTGTTTCCCTGGCCTGCCGTCTTTCTCCCTCTTACTCTGTCTCTCTCCCTGCCTCATGTGGCTTCCCTGTCACATTCTTGCACCCCTTCCTTGCTCCTTTTTATTTTGGCTCATTTCCGCTATGGCGCAACTTCCGCCATGCTCCACTTTTGCGCATTGCGCAAGTCTTTGAACATCGCACTGCGCACTTTATGCATGGTTCCACCCCCATTGGTTGCGCATGCCTTCATTATCATTGCACTGTTGCTCAGCATGTTTTCAGTGGCGCAACTGCTTCCTGCTGAACATCGCAGAATGGCGCATTTTCTGACTTACGCTGGCGCAACCCTATTGCACATTGCGCAACCCTTTTGAATATCCGGCCCACTATGTATCTTATATATACCACACAATCTGTAATGGTTTACTGGTGTTTCACCTTGTTTTAGCTTAAAACTTCCTTTCTTTCCAATGTAGACTTTCTGTCAGCCCCTAGTTTTTGTCTTCTATTTCCTGATTCGAAATAGAAATTACTTATTCCAAGTGAAATAATATGCATTTGAAGAGAAATAACTTACTGTATGTCCTAAATTAAAATAAATATTTATCCCAAAATGACATGATTTAGTTACCCAGATTAGTCACCACTAATGTGGTATATATTTGCTTTCTGCACGTGAACACCCATATGCAGGTTAAGAAACACTAAGGCTTAGAGGTTAGCTGTATATGGTATGTGTATCAAGACTGAAAGCTGGGATATTAAGAAGTCATACCAGTATGGAAGCAAACTGCATTTTGCACCTGCTATGCTGTGCTCAATAGAGACATCAGATATATTTAAAATGCACCTGTTCTGTCTTCAGGGTACACACACAGTACAGTTACAAATTATCTACTGTAGCAATACAATGGAATGTGTCTGCATTGCAGGACCTAATTATCCAGTGCACTGAAGCAATGCTCTGGCTAAGCTGCTAGGAGTGTGGAGAATGAGGGCTATTCTTAAATGAAGCTACAGTATGCACTCAAACACTCATAAGCTTCTTCATTGCTTCACCACTGGCACTTATAATGCATTACCATCCACTTCAGAGGACAACATGCACTTAAAGAGCTAGTGCACTGCCTACAACTAATATTAGTTTTTAAAAGCAGTCAGCTATGGCCTTTTATATCTGAGGTATTTTAATGTTGATTGCGCGCAGCACAAGAAACATATTGCAGCAGCTTTCTCAGAAGCAGATTGTGGAGGCATGGGACTGTTGTGGCCAATGCTCCCACAGCCTGCAAAGGCTTGTCCTGCTTTCTCCAATGTCGTTGCAGGCTGCTGGTGACAGTAGTTGGGAACGTTGACACCAACTTCTGAGAATTTCACTGCTGCAATCAGGGGCCACCTCGTCATTGCAGGGTCAGCCATCCTCTGCAATGAGGGAGCGACCTGTCATTGCAGGGCGGGATGTAGGAACCCTGATATTGTTTGTGAGCATGGCGGCAGCTTGTCGCCATGTTCACAAACAATACCCTCCACCATGTTTATCTGCCGACGAGGGCACTCCCCGTCAGCATAATGTAACCCTCCACTTTTCTCAACGGGTGCCCAATCCCCCCGGCAGAAAGGAATCCCCCTTTGTTGTTTGCTCGATGGGGTGCTCAATCCCCATCAGCAGAAAGGAATCCCTTTGTTGTTTGCCAATGGGGTGCCCAATCCCCTTTGGCAGAAAGGAATCCCCCCCTTTTGCTGTTTGCCAATGGGGGTGCCCAATCCATGTCGGCAGAAAGGAATTCCCCCCCTTTTGTTGTTTGCCGACAGGGGTGCCCAATCCTCTGTCAGCTACAGCTGCCTCCCCCCCAAAAGCAAGTCTCCGGTGGCACGCTGGGAGCTGGGAGCCCACCCCAGCATGCCACATGCCCCTGTATATAAAAAAATGGTCCCGCAAAGTCTTTTTGGTTTTTTTCACCCCTGTAAAAAAAGAAACGGTCCCTCGTAGTCTCCCGGCAACCCCACCCACAACTCCACCACCACTGCACACCCTGCCTCCCCTCACCCCATACTTACCTCCGGAGCTCATCACAATGATCTTTGGTGGACCGGGAACACGTCTGCACTCTTCAAAGCTGACCGCGAACTGAGGAAATGCTGGTAAGCTGTATAATGTAATAAATAGGGTTTTTCCAACTTTGGTACATATCTCGGCATTTTGGAATTTTGCACCAAATTTCAACATGGGGTTTTGGGACCCCTCCTCATGAATTCTTGAACTGTCATGGTGTTAATCGGCCCCAAAAGGTGATTTTGCGGTCACTGCGTGGAATCACCTTTCAGGGTTGATTAACAAAATGACAGTGCCAGTGTTCATGAGGTAGGTTCTCAAAAAGTCTATGTTACAAATTTGGTGGAAAAAATCAAAAAAATGACTGTTTTACAAGCATGCGCTGCGTAGTTGCTACGCACGCTTGTAATTTCGTGAATTTGCAATATTTTCATTCCAGATTTTCAACATTGGCATTTTGTCACACCTCCTTGTGAACCGTGTAGCTGTCATTGTTCACATCCTGGCGGAAATGTGTTTTCACACTTACGGCACAGAATAGCGTGGTCACTGTCAGAAATCAGTGTTTGGGACAGATTAAGAAAATGACAGTGACACTGTTCATGAGTAGAGGTCCTGAAATGGCTATGTGGAAAATTTGGTAATGATACTCCATAAAATTACTGTGTTATGAGCGTGCGTTGCGCAGTTTGCACACGTGCTCATAACTTCACGAATGTATAATATTTTCACTCCAGATTTTCAACATAGCCATTTTTCCATGCCTACTAATGAACAGTGTAGCTGTCATTTTCCCCATCCTGGCCAAAATGTGTTTCGCACTTCCGGTGCAGAATAGAGTGGTCGCTGTAGGAAATCACTGTCCAGGACAGATTAAGAAAATGACAGTGATACTGTTCATGAGCAGAGGTCCTAAAATGTCTATGTTGAAAATTTGGTAATGATAGCCCATCAAATGACTGTGCTACAAGTCTGTGTTTCACACTTTCCACACACCCTTGTAACTTCACAGATTTGTAATATTTTCATGCCAGATTTTCAACAGTAGCATTTTTTCACACTTCCTTATGAGCAGTACAGCTGTCATTTTTCACATCCTGACTGAAATGTGGTTTCACAGTTGCAGCACAGAATAACGTGGTCACTGTGGGAAATCAGTGTTAGGGACAGATTAAGAAAATGACAGTGGCACTGTTCATGAGCAGAGGTCCTAAAATCCCTATGTTGAAAATGTGGTGATGAAACTCCACAACATGACTGTGTTACAAGCGTGCAGTGAACTGTTTCCATGCACCCTTGTAACTTCAAGAATTTGTAATATTTTCACGTCACATTTTCAACAGTGGCAGTTTTTCACACCTCCTTATGAACAGTACAGCTGTCATTTTTCACATCCTGGATAAAATATGTTTTTGCACTCCTGCCAGAGAACTGCATGGTTGCTGTTGGATATCAGTGTTTGGGACAGATTAAGATCGAATGAGTGAGAGGGGGAGTGACTGAGCTCAACTGAGCTCTGTCGGGACTGCTGCAGATTTGTTTGTGGGCAGAAAAAGGCCACAATGCAAGAGCCCAGTACAAAAGGGTAGCCTGCAGTACTGGGAGAAACAGAACGAGAGAGCGAGTGAGGGAGGGGGAGTGAGCAAACTCACCGGAGCACTGTCAGAACTGCTGCAGATTTCTTTGTGGGCAGAAAAAGTCATCAAAGCAGGCAGGAACCCAGTAGAAAAGGCCAGGCTGCAGCGGTGGGAGAAACAATATGAGTGAGTGAGATGGGGGGCTGATTGAGCTCAACAGAGCTCTATCAGGACTGCTGTGGATTTTTTTGTGGGCAGAAAACGGCGCCAATGCAGGCAGAAGCCCCGTACAAAAGGGCCGCTTGCAGCGCCAGGACAAACAGAATGAGTGCGTGACAGAGGGAGACTGAGCGGCCTCAATGGAGCTCTATTGGGACAGCTGTGGATTTCTTTGTGGACAGACAAAGGTGCCAATGCAGCCAGGAGCCCCATACACAAGAGCAGCCTGCAGCGTCAAGAGAAACAGAATGAGTGAGTGACAGAGCGGTAGTGAGCGAGCTCAACTGAGCTGTCTTGTGACTGCTGCGGATTTCTTTGTGGGCAGAAAATGTGGCAACGCAGGCAGGAGCCCAGTACAAAAGGCCAGCTTGCAGCACCGGCAGAAACAGAATGAGTGAGTGAGAGAGGGGGAGTGAGTGAGCTCAGTGGAGCTGTGTCGGGACTGTTTCAGATTTCTTTCTGGCCAGAACAAGCCGCCAATGCAGGCAGGAGCCCAGTACAAAAGGGCAGCCTGCAGCGGCAGGAGACACAGAACGCGCGAGTGAGGGAGGGGGAGTGAGTGAGCTCAACGGAGCTCTGTTGGGATTGCTGCAGATTTGTTTGTGGACAGAAAAAGGCAGCAATGTACGCAGGGCCCAGTACAAAAGGGCAGCCTGCAGTGGCGGGAAAACCAGAATGAGCGAGTGAGAGTGGGGAGTGATCGAGCTTAACAGAGCTCTATTGTAACTGTTGAAAATTTATTTGTGGGCAGACTAAGGCAGCAATGCAGGCAGGAGCCCAATAGAAAAGGGCAGCTTGCAGCGCTGGCAGAAACGGAATGAGTGAGTGAGAGAGGAGGAGTCAGCAGGCTCAACAGTCCTGTGTTGGGACTGCTGCAGATTTCTTTGTGGGCAGAAAAAGCCACCAACAGAGGCAGAAGCCCAGTACAAAAGGGCAGCCTGCAGCGCCAAGAGAACCAGAATGAGCATGTGAGAGAGGCGGAGTGAGCCACCTCAACGGAGCTCTGTCGGGACAGCTGCAGATTTCTTAGTGGGCAGAACAAGGTGCCAACACAGGCAGGAGCCCTGTACAAAAGAGCAGCCTGCAGCACTGGGAGACACAGACTGAACGAGTGACAGAGGGGCAGTGAGTGAGCTCAACACACCAACGCAATCAACATTCGGCATTGACAAATGCTTGTTTCTTTTTCCTTTGGTTAGTTAGAAGATTGTTTAACTGATGACAATGTATGGGAGAGGGTGATTAAGGATGCAATTCAATTAATTCCTATCCTTTGGAATTCAGTGAATTCCTATTCTTATTATGGTATCGTTGTGATGTCAAGAGGTTGTTGTATCCACTTGAGTATGTCACAATGATACCATAACAACATCGGTGCCTTTGCGCACGTGTGTCTCTCGGTGTTCCCGCATGCTGGTCCATCACTAATGCCAACACTGAAGAACTCCTAATGGCATTTGCAGAAAGAGCAGGACTCCAACACAGAATGCTGGAGAAAAAAGGTACAACAAAGGGCTTGGGCAATGATTGTAAGGAAGTAGCATAAAAAAAAAAATAGACTCTGAAATAGAGCTGGGAACGGATCAGAGATTGAACATGGCAGGGGGTTGGGGGTTTAAACAGCCAGTCAGTCAAATTGCTTAGGAGAGGCAAAGCAGGATAGGCAGGATGAGGGGTGAACTTAGTGTTGGTGTTTAAATGGTGCCCATACACTATAAATGACAATGAGTGGTCAACAGTTAACAACAAAGCTAAGTTCCCTTCTCAAGGCTGTCATGCCAACAGTAAACCTCTTGAGCTTCATTCTAGAGGTTTACTAGGTTGGCATAACAACCTCTTGAAGGGAATACAGCATTGTTATTAACTCTTGCCCATTCATTATACTCTATTTAGCAAGTGTGCTGTTTGAAACAGCAGCTGATGTATCTAGCTCTGTCCCCCCCCCCCAGTATATCATCCACACTGTGACCTCACTGACTGTGACATCACTGCTGTTTAGGAACAGACACTCAGTAGGCAGCCAGGTCAGTCACCGGTGATGTCACTGTCAGTGAGATCACAATGCTGATGATGTAGTGGGGGACAGAGACAGATATGTCAGCTCAGCTGCCAGGCTAAGACCTCCACATACAGCACAATATTATCACGTAGAAGATGTTCTAATGAGGAAAAGAGAAAAGAAAAATACTTCAGAAATAAAAAGTTACAACTGACTACTTCTTAGATCTGTATAATTTCCTGTTTTTCTGTTTTGGTTCCACTAGCTCTTTGACATCAATGTTAAACCCCAATTTCATATCCAGTTTGGTTTGAAAATACTGTAGATACTTCCATTGTGTATTATACGATTTGGATCCTCTAGATATGCCCAGATAGTGAATTGCTGCATCTGGTCAGTCTAATCACTGCACAAAATCACCATTACTTGGAGTATCCCCTCAAGTCCATGGATTTTGTAAACAACTCTTGAAGCAAAACCTGTTTTTGTTTTTGGGAGGCAGTATAACGTAGTTATTAAGGGCACTGAGCTGCAGACCTGGAGACCTGGGTTTGAATTCCTTCAGCCCCCATTTGTATACTATGTGACCCTAAACAAGTCACTTAACTTCCTTGTGCTCCCAGGTCGCACTCGCACGTGGAAACAAGCTCCAGCTTATTGTGCTTTTCCTTGTTAAACAATTTTCCCTTTCCCTTTCTCTTTCTACTTTTTTAGTTCTCTTTAGAAATTCTGCAGAATTCTGTTGGAGGCGGGATTTGAAAATTCTCCATAGTGCTGCCTCTCAACAATTCATCAATACAATTTGAACAAAGCATAATTATAAATAGCTAAATATTTTTTATAGCACCGACTCACAAAATGGGGACAAAATATTGTTTTGTACTTGCAAATGATCACTTTGAGACCATAGTTGCTTTGGATACTTGTCTCCAAGATTGTAAGTTTATTTTTGATTTTCAGGTCACTATAAACAGCAAATGTACTTTCCTAGTACATTTACAAAACTACTAAACTTGCTTTCTATCCATCATATTTTAGGCTATATGAAGTATCCATGACTCAAAAGAGTTTGTCATTCAAGATTCCAGCCTCTTAATAAACTATGTACTTACCTAGACTTGCAAAAAACTTTGTCACAACTATTGCATTAGTTTCAGTTAGTCTGACATTTTCTTTTCAGAAAGGTGCTCTGCCACACCTTTGGTTGCTATAATTTGATTCACTCACGCCAACTTTTCTTTAGGTGTTTTGGCTGCTTCCTCCTTCCCCAGTGATCTGAACATTTTCATTGCACCTGCTTCTTTACTTGAGTGTGCCAAGTGCCACACATTTTGAGTTTGGGTTTTGGTAGCTTCAGCTGACCTACACATATTGATGGCTATTTTCCAGCACAAGCTCTGCATTGCACAATGTTTGTTACCACAGTGGATTATTTGCTGTTCAACAAATAATCATATTCCTAATTAAATATAACCCAAAGCCTACAAATTTCATGTTCACATCTTAGGGTCTGCAACACATTTATCCATTGTTTCATTGTCTTGATTACATGAAATACTCATGCATTTCTGATGATATGTTTTTTTTCAGACTGTAATATGATTTACATGTTTGAATAATTTGCTGCAGACTTTCATTAATTTTATTAATTCATTTATTTACTTAAAATTAGCAATAAGAAGATGGTGGGATGGCCCCTTAAAATACCATATCTCATTTTTTTATAGAATTCTTTGGTACAGCAGGGTACCTGAAGGACATACAGCAGATTACAATACAGGGTACGCAAGTGCTTATTTCAAAATGGCAAACACACACACAAATGCGCGAACACACACACACACACACACACACACACACACACAAGCTACTTACACAGTAGAAGATGGTTCATGGCAAATGTGGAAGTCAATAACTAGAGCATACTAGCCACAATAATTAAGGGTGTGCTTTGTATGCACAGCATGTTAATAGTCCATCTAGGCCGGTCAAAATTGGGAGATGAATAAAGGTGGTTAGGTGGGAAGGCAGCTACGTGGATTTGTGATCTGCTGAAGCAACAGCCTTTGGGATGAAAAAGATTAGAGGTTTGTTGGGATGGGGGGGCAGGTAGGCCAGTTCATTTTGCTGGACCTGAGATGGAGAAGGCCCATCTACTGACATGTTTATGGAATCTGGGTACAATCCAGTTTATTGGCTCAGTTGATCTTAGGTAATAAGAATTACAGATGGGGTGAAGAGGGATATAATGTATGTGTGTTCTGGGGAATACATACGCTGATGCAATACAGTGTACCAATGGTAAGCTCTTCAGGCAGTGGGTCTCAGCCAGTCAAGTTGGCTTTAAAGTAGCTAGCGATGGGTCACTGAGTCTTTCTCAAGGGTGGACCTGCAGTGCCTGTAACTGGACATTTATAGAGCAAAAGACAAAAAAGGTGCACACGCTGCCAAACTATTCAGTTAAAATGTGTTTCATAGAGCTTACAAACACACCACAAGCAAACTCCTCTACATAACATCTTACCCAGAAGACTTCATCAGAGGATGTCTAATCTGTATAGAATGGCTTTAGGAGCTGAGTGGTACCCCACATCTCCATAGTCTAGTGGCAAGAGCATGAATTATCTCGTTACTTGCTTTCTCATAAAATAATTGAGGCAATACCTAGATCTATAGAGGTCTTCTAACCTGAGACCCAAAACAATGATGTGATCTGCACGCTTCTGTTAGGTGAGCTGGAGTCCAGTCATACATCCCGGTAGTTGAAGGAATAAATCAGCTCATAAGCAAGGTTATCCTTGATGTACATGGTAAGGAAGATATCAAGGTTTTAGGCTAAAGTTGGGTGCTTAAGATTAAGGTCTTGTTCTTTTTGGCATCAAGAATGATGTGGTTTCCATTTTACCCAGTTTCCACTGCTGCAGAATTTGAAGTTGAATCTCCATGCAGGCCTGTGTGGGGCCACTGCAACAGAGTCTCATGTTGCCAGTGTACTGTGCCTACATAAGCAACAAACCCTCTGACCAGCTATTTCTGTATATGCCTTGCTGGGTGTGGGCATGGCCAAGGGTGACTCCTGTGTCTAGGGGTATACTGGCATTACAGCTCACTGGGAGCCCTTAAGGCATTTTGGCCTAGCTACCAGTTTTGCATTCATGCCCTCTAAGACAGGGATTGGGCCACATCAGTGTAAACAACTACTCAACACCAGAGTGGTAGTTCATATGTGGTCCCTTTATTGTGGTGACTGGTTTGTAGCAATTCATTTAGGTACACATTTAGCTTGCAGAAAATGGAGCCCAGGAACTCTGGCATTTCATTGCACCATTTATTAGTCATTATGGCAATACTAAGCTCCACAGTTGCAGTCACCTCAGGGACTCTAACCACTGCACATGTATGGATTCTCCTGACCCTGTAACCTGCAGTATGGATTAATAGCCTGTAAAGGATTTCTTCCGTATTCATCCATTTAACACTTATCTTATACAGACCTCACTCAGAGGTGAACTGCTTGCATAACAGTCAGCAAAAAGACAGAAACAGAACCTGTTTTTGGTACCCTAGGGATCCTGCCCTCCTCACCTACCACGTGGAGCACCACAGCCAGATTCACTAGAGTGAAGTGCATCTATCCAACAGACCTGCCCTCTGGGAACCCCAACTGGTCAAACAGCACAGCTAGCCAGCCCTGCAATACAGGAACCATACATTCTGGAATCATGCTCATTATCTTGACTATTTGGGTTCATAGGTAGTTACCACTATTAGAGCCCCCTCTCTCTCTTGCTGCTGCCACCTTTGGTAATCCAGTCTTCTGGGATCCCTCTAGGCCTGACAACCATCAGTTTACACTCCTTGAGGGGGTGCCTAATCCGGAAACCCACCGCATCACACAGCTCTTCAATAAGCTAGCTGCCTGGAGATCCAAGTTGCCAATGCCCAGGTCTGTTATAAAACAAACAAACAAAAAAATGACCCTAACCAAGGTGGGAAGCCTTGTAATAAGGACATCATGCCACCCTTTTCCTGCGTCATGTAGCCAGCCAATGATGGGACACCCTGTGCAGCAATACCTGCACAAGGATCCTCTGCTCACTGCCCTTCTATATGAGGCTTTGAACTGACCTGGCCATATGAAAGTAGTAGTAATTGTCTTCATTTTTATCTGGCACCCTTCCCTGGAGGCTCAGGACACCATTACAATCATACAAACATACGAAAACAGCAGCAGAAACAGGCCTTAAAGTCTATCAAGTCTGCTCAAGTGTGCTGCTCACAGATTAATTTACTGCAGCTTCCCCACCACCCATATCCAGTCCCCCCAATGTATCACCTCCCACCATCATCACCCCTTCCCAGCTTCTCCTCAGTTTTGACTATTCCCTTGACCCTGTCCCACCCCCTTTTACAGAGTACAGTAGGACCATTTTAATAAATTACTAAAACAACAAATAATACATACTATTCCAATTATAAACTACAATAAAATATCATAAAACACTGATAAATAAATAAATGCAGACCAGGATGATGGTAACAAAGGGATAAATTATTTCCCCAACTCCTGGCAAACACGTGGGTTTTCAGACCCTGTTTAAAGGTCTCCACTGAGGAGGCTTCCTACAGGGCTCTTGGGAGAGAGTTCCAATGGACTGGACACACCACCTCAAAGACCTAGTCCCCCATGGTTTTTAGCCTTACCTGGGAACTACAAGGAAGCTCTCTTCAGTGGGGAGAAGTGGGTGTGAGGAGAGCAGTCAGGTAATCCAGGCCCAGTCTATGCACGGCCTTGTAAGTGAGCAAGCCAACTTTAAAGGGGATATGCCACTTAACCAGCAGCCAGTGCAAATCACGCAATACTGGAGAGACATGACAAATCCTTGGAAAGCAAGTCAGGAACCTAGCAATTGTGCTCTGCCCCAACATCAGGCATCGCAGCATACCTCAATTGATCCCAAGGTAAAGAGTGTTACAGCAATCAAGCCCTGATATCACAAATACATGAACCAGTGTGGCTAGGTTGCTGGGATGGGAGGATAAGGAATCTAATCCATTTGATGTTCCACAGATGGTAAAAGCCATTTTGGACTACTGACAACACCTAAACCTCAGATGTCAGCCCCTCATCCAGAATAACTCCAGGATTTTTCACCTTTGTGGCAGTCAAAAGCTCAGAGGGGCCAAGCCAAACTCCTATCTTTCTCTCGGTAGCTGCCTTTCCCCTCCTATGACCCAGCTCCACCACCAGTACTTCTGGTTTGCTCAGGATAAGTCTATACCAACTCGATGACATCTAGTCTTGGATTTGGCCAGGCACTTATTATGCACTGCAACTGCACCTGGTGTCCCTGGGTCAAATTGCATATAAAGCTGGATATCATCTGCATAGCAAAGAAATCCAAGCCCATATCATCTAATTATCTTATCTATGGATAGCATATACACTATGAACAACATGTGCAAAAGGACTGATCCTTTTCATATGCTACAGGGCAGAGGTATTGGGAGTGAGGAAAACCTTCCCACCACAACCCTCTGCATTTTGCCACTGAGCTAGGACTCATACCAGCAGATGATTTTGCCACTCAGTCTTACATACTCTCTGAGCAGGTCCAAAAACAGTCCATGGTCCATGGTGTCAAACACTAAAGAGAGATCAAAGAGAATGAGAACTAACCATTCTCCTCTATCCTTTGCCCTGAGCAGGTCACTGTGCACCCTAATGCAATTTCTGTGCTATGCCTAGATCTAAAACCAGACTGGAGAGGTTTGTAGATATCAAAAGATCACAATTACTGCCTCAATAATCTTGCTAAGAAGGATAGCTTAGAGACAGATCAATAATTCGCTAAGGTATCTAGGTCCAAAGATGTTTTTTTAGAAGCGGTTTTACCAGTGTGCTTTTCAGTGACACTGGAGCACCCCAAACTACAAAAGGTTTGGCTGCATCCTAATTAAGTTGGGTGCTCAGTAAATGTCAATCAACTAAAGCAAAAAGACAGACTATTCCAGCTACTATGCTTGAAAAAGATTTATTTCTTCCAAAGTGCTTTAAAAGTGCTTCTCGGAGGGGCGCTGCTGAGCAGACAGTCGGGAGACAGCAATTTTCCAAAGCTCCAACTCTTATTTTATATTTTTATATTAAAAAGTCAGATTTATCACATCTGCCCAGGCTCTCTCGCTTTAGTCAAGCTCCTGTACCCTTCCTGTAGGCAAAAATGGGGAAAAATAAAGGATTAGCGGCTGCTTCAGTGGATTTTTTCCAGCCACAAGGCAAGTGGGATGGTGGGTTTTCTCATGGCAGAGCGGCAGGGACCTCTAGCTCTGAGGAATCTGAAAATGTGCCCCTGGCCACAGTCAACTCCACTCTACTACAAATGGTGTACGTGGTCCAAGATCTGGACCATAAGTTTAATCTGCTAACTCTGAGGGTTGAGGCTCTAGAAACGCAAGTGGACTTAACTAATCAATCAATAGCCAAACTGGAGGAGAATTTAAATAAAACAATGGACGTCTCCACAAAATTGATTGGGATACTACTTGGCTACATTAACATCTGGAAGTCCTTAAGAATCAAGTATGGAAATGGAACATCAGGATCTTGGGTGTCCTGGAGTAGGCTGAGAGGGAAGACCCCCTGGACTTTGCCCGTACCTTTCTACCTGGATTATTTGGCTTTACAGAGGAGGGAGGCAGCTGCTGTCCCTGGAAAAAGCTTACAGGCTCACCCGGTAGGGTGCAGAAAGAACTCACTGGTCCTTGTACTTTTGTTGTAGTTTGCTCTGGTGTGGGGGACAGGGATCATTTACTGGCCACAGCACGACAATGAAACATAGAATTTGACGGCAGGTAAGGACCACTTGGCCCACCCAGTCTGCTCATTTTCCTACCTAACAGATAAGCTGCAGATCCTAATTAACCAACAGCTTACTTCCTCCTACCCCCCACTAGGACTGCCTTACGTCTGTCCCATGTGTTCTTGAATTCTCCCACTGTTCTTGACTCCATGACCTCCTCAGGGAGGCTGTTCCATGTATCCACAACCCTCTCTGTGAAAAAATACTTCCTCACATTACCTCTGAGCCATCCCCCCTCTATCTTCAAATTGTGCCCCCTTGTTCTTGCACATCTCTTTTTCTGAAAGATGCCACCCTCTTGGACTTTGTTGATTCCCTTGAGGTACTTGAAAGTTTCTATCATGTTCCTCTCTCCCTCCTTTCCTTAAAGGTATACATATTAAGCTCCTTTAGTCTTTCTTCGTATGTCTTCTGGTGCAGACCCTGCACCATTTTGGTTGCCCTCCTCTGGACAACCTCCACTCTGTCTATGTCTTTGCGGAGATGGGGTCTCCAGAACTGCACACAGTACTTCAGATGGGGTCTCACCAACTGTCTGTACAGAGGATAACAACTTCCTGTTTTCTACTATTGATGCCTCTCCTATGCATCCCAGTATCCCCCAGCCTTCCTTACTGCCTTCTCACATTGCCTGCCCACCTTTAGGTCATCTGATATAATTACCCCAAGTCCCTTTCCATTTTACTGTTGTCAGTATCTCACCCCCATCGTGTACTCTTGCCCTGGGATTTTGTTTCCCAGGTGCATACCTTGCATTCTTTGCATTGAATCTGAGCTGCCATACATTTGACCATTCCTCCAACCTTGCCAAGTCCTTCTCATCCTTTCCACTCCATCTGGTGTATCAACCCTGTTGCAGATCTTTGTGTCATCTGCAAAGAGACATACTTTCCTTCCAGTTCCTCTGCAATGTCATATAAAGACATTAAAAAGGACCGTCCCAGTACTGAACCCTCCGGTACCCCTCTAGTAATCCTCCTTCCTTCACTGTGGACTCCATTTACTACTACTCTTTGTGCCCTGTTGTCTAGCCAATTTTTTATCCAGGCTACTACCTTGGGACCCACTCCAAGGCTGGCTAACTTGCGTATTAATCTTTTGTGTGGGACTGTATGAAATGCCTTGCTAAAATCTAGGTAAGCCATGTCCACAGCTCCTCCCTGGTCTACTACTTTGGTTACCCAGTCAAAGAAATCTATTAGATTCATCTGACACGACCTTCCCATCATGAATCCATGCTGTCTTGGGTCCTGTGCCCCACTGGCCTCTAGGTACTCAACAATTCTTTCCTTCAGAAGTGATTCCATCATTTTACCTACCACTGAGGTCAAATTAACTGGTCTGTAGTTTCCTGCCTCTGTCCTGCTTCCACTTTTGTGAAGAGGAATCACATCCACCCTCCTCCAGTCCTCAGGTACCACCCCATCCTCCTATAATTTGTTAAACAGACTAGTCAGCGGTGTCATGAGTTCTACCCTTAATTCTTTTAGAATTCTTGGGTGAATCCCATCAGGCCCCATTGCTTTGTCCACCTTCAATTTTATTAGTTCTTTCAGAACCCTTTCTTCTGTAAATGGACTGGTATCGACCCTCGTCTTCAGAGTGTTTCTCTTGTTTGGTTTAGGTACCTCCCCTCTTCTTCCTTTGTGAATACTGAGAGAAATATTCGCTCAGTATCCCTACTTTTCATTGTCACCCTCTACCCACATTCCTTCCCCTTTATTAAGCCTCAGTATCCCTCCTTTGGTCTTTCTTTGCTCCCTGATGTACCTATAAAAGGTCTTATCCCCCTTCTTAACAGAGTTGGCTATCCTTTCCTCGGTTTGGGCCTTTGTTATTCTCACTGCCTTCCCAGCCTCTTTCTGCTTTAACTGATAAAGTTCTCTGTCCTTCTCCTTCTGTGTTTCCTTATATTTCCTGAATACTATCCTTTTCTCCTTAACCTTCTCTGCCATCTCTTTTGAGAACCAAAGCATTTTTTTCCTTCGTTGTGTTTTGTTGATTTGCTTTACACAAAGCCTTGTTGCCTCTGTGATGGCTGTTTTGATTACTCTCCATTGTTCCTCCACCCCTCCTTCTTGCCTGTTTGCTAGTGCTTTTCTGAGGCACTCTCTCATTTTCTCAAAATCAGCCCTCCTAAAGTCCAGTACTCTTGCTTTTGTATGGCTTGACTGTATGGCTGTGTTTATCTTGAACCACACTGTTTGGTGGTCGCTTGTTCCCAGATGGCTACCCACTTCTAAATCTAAGATTCTTTCTCCGACCCCATTTGAGAGTACCAGGTCTAAGATTGCTCCCTCCTGAGTGGGTTCCAATGCTAGCTGTCTGAGGCATGCCCCCTGTAGGGCATCAAGAATGACCCTGATCTTGGATGTGCCTGCAGCAAACATGCTCCAGTTAACATCTGGCATATTCAGGTCCCCCATCAACAATATCTCCCCTTTTTCTGCCATTCTAAGGAAGCTTTCTATCATTTCCTTGTCCATTCCCTCCCCCTGAGATGGGGGTCTGTATACAACCCCCATGCGGATTGTGGTGCCATTTCCTGTCTCCAGGGTGACCCAGAGTGTCTCGTCTGCTCCCTGTTTACTCTTTAGTTCTGTTGCTTTGATCCCTTCCTTTACATAAAGAGCTACTCCTCCTCCTCTTTTACCCTCCCTGTCCCTCCTGTAGATTGTGTATCCTGGTATGTTGACATCCCAGTCATGGTTCTCTGTGTACCATGTTTCTGTGACTGCCACAATATCCAAGCAACCCTCTTCCATCAAGGCCACTAGTTCAGGGAGCTTGTTACACAGACTATGGGCATTGGTACTCATCACCCTCCACTTTTTGATGGCCTTACCCCTTTTAGCCCCATTCTTGTCCTTACTGCCTTTGCCTTTTTTTACATTTACTTCTGTCCTGCTCCCTAATGACTTCTCTACCTTGGTGTTTACCTCACTAATTACTGTTGTTTGTGGGGGGAGGCTGGTATTTCCCTGCTCCTTTTCAGTGCCTCCCCCCTTGGCTAGTTTAAATGCTTGCCAATGATGCATTTAAACCTCTCACCTAGGATCCTGGTTCCCCCCCTGGACAGATGCAGACCATCACACCAGTATAGGTCTGCATCCCTCCAGGTGGCTCCCCAGTCCCCAATGAAGCCAAAACCCTGAGCTCCACACCAGTTTTTCAACCACTCAATGAATTCTCTGGTGAGGAGTACCCTAGCATCACCCTTGCCATAGACAGGCAGCACCTCCGAGAAGGTTACTGTATGTGCTACTTGTCTAAGGCCCTTCCCCAACTCTACAAACTCCTCTTGCACTGCTCTGATCCCATTCCTAGCCAGGTCATTTGTCCCTAGGTGGACAATGACATCCAGCTCCCTCCCTCTTGCAGCTGCTCCCACGATCCTGAGGATTTGCTTCCTGTCCCTCCAAGCCGTGGTGCCAGGCAGGCACCTTACCTCCCTCTCCCCTTCCTCCCCCATTTCTACCCCCCTAATGATTGAGTCTCCCACCAGGAGTTGTTTCCTTCCCCTGTGGGGTCTCATGCCACTCTCCTGTGGGTCTCCTTTGTGGAGGTTCCCAGCATCCTCCTTGGTCTCCACTGTGGGTGCCTCCATAGAGGAACCACACTTTGCCAGAACAGCATATGAATTGTGAAGAGGTACAGCTGGAGGGATGCAACTCTGTTCCACCACCCTCTCCCTTCCTGAGCCCACCCTGGTCCAGCCTCTTCTCTTTCTTGGCAACCTCTGAGGTAGTGGCATTGGCCCTGGTGGTCCCTGGGTGGGAGGAGGTTTCTGAATCCTAGCCAGGTCAGCCTGGAGAAGGGCAACCTCCTCCCTCAGACCAGAGAGGTGCCTGCAAATACGGCAGCATTGCAGCCTCCAGAATGTCTCCTGGAACACTGCCACCCCACAGCCATTGGACTGCACCACTCCTATCATGTTTTATCTTGTGTCCCTCTCCTGTTTATCTGTATGCTTCTCTCCTCTCCTTACAACTCTCACCCTTCCTGTTCTGGGACAGTAACTTCCTATATTCTTCAGTAGCCTCTTCTTCCTTGCTCAGTGTCAGACCACCAGCAGCTGGGGGGGAGAGTGAGCTACTTTTTTCCTTTAGGGTTGACAAAACCAATGTTTCTCTATGATCCTTCCCTTCCTACTGCCAAACAGGAAGTTCCTGTTGACAGTCAAATCCAATGGCTATAAAAGTAGAACTGGCTTAGGGTGGGTTGGAGGGCAATTAGTAAGAAAAAAGGCTAGCAACAGGAAGTTGTAATTTGAGTCACCTGCTTTTATAGTGTCTAAGCCACACCCCCAATTACGCTGTCTCTCCTCCTACTGGTTTAGCAAAGTAAACTGATACAGAACCCTTCCAAGCACAGAACACACACTGACTTTCTTTCTTTTCTTTCTTTTTAAACCCTAAATAAGACCCCTTCTACTTCTAATAAAGTATCTGTTTGCTTAATCTCAACAGACACTGACTCCTGCTAAGATATAAGTGTTAAATTAATAAGAAAATGTAGCTTCTTTTAGTTAGCTGCTTTCTGCTCTACAAGCAAGGCTAGCAACAGGAAGTTGTAATTTGAGTCACCTGCTTTTATAGTGTCTAAGCCACTCCCCAATTAAGCTCTCTCTCCTCCTACTGGTTTAGCAAAGTAAACTGATACAGAACCCTTCCCAGCACAGAACACACTGACTTTCTTTCTTTTCTTTCTTTTTTAAACCCTAAATAAGACCCCTTCTACTTCTAATAAAGTGTCTGTTTACTTAATCTCAACAGACACTGACTCCTGCTAAGATATAAGTGTTAAACTAATAAGAAAATGTAGCTTCTTTTAGTTAGCGGCTTTCTGCTCTACAAGCAAGGCTAGCAACAGCCAGGCAGTTCAAGCACAGAGATTCAGCCTTGCATATCTTTCCTGACCTATCCTTTGGTGTCATCAACAGCGCAAGTCATTTGATGGGATTAGTGCTCGACTGTGGCAACTTAAGGTCCATCACCAACTTTTGTACCGGGCCAGACTGCGTGTCTCGTGCAAAGATAAAGTTTACTTATTCATTGATCTGAGAGATGCTAAAAAGATATTGGATACTATTGAGCAGGAGGGGTCTCAGGACAATAAGGATAGTGAGACAGAAGGTGAGTGACTGTTTCATGAAATATTATCAGGACTTGTAATGTATCACCTTCTTTTACTGTACTATCTAGAGGATCAATGCTTAACCCAGTTAGTTAATTATGGGTGGTGTATAATTTTGGGATTGTTGGTCTTATAAGCAGTGGGGGTTCTTATGGTGCATATTTTGGTGCCAGTGTTTGACTGTCTATATATTCCTTGGGACTCAATTTGGAAATGCAAAATGTGGACCTGTACTGTTTCTAATGGTTGGTTGCCTTAGAAACAGAACCCTGCATGCGTTCTTTGATAGCCCATTTACCACCCAGACTACTAATGTTGTTTTTCTTGTAGGGGTTTTGGGATCCAGTTAAAGATCTGCTATGATCTCAGTATGCCTAGCTACATCTAAAGAAGGGTGACTGGGGTACCTCTATGTATTAAAAAAGGGGCATATACAGTATATTCGTGTGAGTTGGAGCTAATATTTTTTGTGTGTTTGATATCCTGCAGGGGGAGTTGTGGGCTGGCTGGCTCCCACACTGGTTGGTTCCTGTGGAGGGACTGTCAGGTGGAGAATTTCCTTCTGAGGTTCTCGCTGTGCTGTAGGTGTATGAATTTCCTGACTGTTTGAAAATGGCTAATTCCTCCATGAGACGTTAAGAGGGGTGAATCATTTCAACTGCATTGTTTTCACTTAACTATTGCTATTGTAATCTGTTTATAAGATTCACCTGTGATTGTTTGCTTTCTGTAAGTGACATCTTGCTGAAAGCTCAATAAAAATATGAAACAAAAAAAGGAGCTTCTCATTGCATTTTTGTGACATAACATAGTGCTGAACAATAAATAGAAGATGTATACATACAATTTCTGATGCAAAGAACAGCTGTCCTCCACAAACCTGACAAGTCCAGGCACTTCAACTAATGGTCTTCCTCAGGAAGCATGGCTGAAAACACCCTCTCTGACAAGGAGCACTGGACAATTTCAGTGAACACAAGGTCCAGCTGCCCCAAACAACTCACAAGCAGAAGTCTCAGGCTGGATCCAGATTATAAAATGTCAACTGCAGCTCTGAGATCACCTCACTCACTTCGTCCATCATCACTGGTCAAAACTCTCCTAAGACCATGGAATAGGTCTTAGACTTGCTGGCACAGTACTACTGTGCTGTGATGGCCCACTGGACAAAATCCTGGTCCTAATACTGGACACCCTGCCAAGAAGAACTGGGTGAAAACACTCTTAAGGGCTCCAGACATGTTGGATGAAGAAGCCTGTCCATAGTTCAAAACAGCTGAGCTGAGCTGGTCTGTTACTCCAAGCAGCAATCTCCCTAGAAAGGAACAATGCCTTTTTATAGGTGATTGCCCTTTGATACTCACCATAGTGAACCATCAAAGTCAGTCTGTCCTCCTGGGCCCCAGATCTCCTTCAGCAATGCTCGAACTTCCATCCTTTGCTTTTATCTCTCTGAGCTTTCTATCAAACCACAGCATGAAACCAGCACCACAGGATCAAAAGCTGTCATGACAGCCCTGTTGTAGGCTGCCACTGCTTCTTCTGGTCCCCTAGCACATGCTGCCAACACATCTGAGGTGTTCAGTACTGACAAGAGTCCCTCTGGCCAAAGCCTCCACAAAGGTGGAACTGGGCCACCTCCACAGGAAGTGGATGATGGGGGCACTGAAAGTGAACCTGATGGCACAATGATCTGTCCAGCTAACTGGATCAATCACAAGGTTTCCATACTCAAGACCCAAAGAGAATACCAGATCCGAAGCATGGCAATGTTGGTGGGTCGTGGAAGTAACTTCTTGTGTGAGGCCCAGGGATTTCATACACTGGAGCAAATCTTGACCAAACTGTGAGAGTTTGCCATTAATCCAGACACTGACGTCACCAAGAATAAGCTATTTGGGTGACTCCAACAGTTTCAGTGACAAAGTCCATAATTTCCTGCAGAAATTTCCACTCACACCCTAGAGGCTGATATATGAGGAGGATTCTGCAACCTGCAACCAGACTCCCATGTCACAAGGCATGGCAACTAAGCCCTTATAAGTCAGCATTCATATGTGCATTAAAAAAATAAGCAGTGACAATCCCACTCCCTATATTATGGGCAGATTGGGGAAGGAGGGTTTCTGTGCAGCTACAAGCCTGGATTGTGCCACTGACTCAGACCTGACAGACCCCTCAATCACCCCTGCTAGATGATGTTGAGTCTTCATTGCTCATACCTACAATCACTTAGGACCCCACACATTTCCCTGAACTTTCTGATTATACTTCCTTATATTCATGTCCCTACTCTCCTCCCACCCACTAAGGACAGTGCATTTCTGCCAAGGCATTCAGTGGTCTGCTGAATACTGCTAATAACAGCTGTGCCCCCTATCGTGGGGAAGGGGGTTGTTGCACTTACCTTGCTTTGGACAAACTGGGCAGGTATGTTGTTAACGAACACTGAGAATAGAAGGGGGCCTTGGACAGAACTCAGAGGCACACTCTGGCTTAGGAACTTATGTTAAGAAAGAGGTACCTTCTTCATGTGCCACTCTAGGTAATTCAAGCCATGATACCATAAATTGGTCTAATCCCAGCCCTCCCTATTTCCTACCCAGGCGCTAGTGATTGTCCAAGCTGAATGCTTGGGTGTTAGGTCAATATAGATGACTTTGGTGGTGATATGACCATTATCTGCAACCTCATAGATATTGTTTGTTACCCTGAGGAGTGCTTTAACAGTGGAATGCTTGGGACAAAAGCTTGACTTGGCAGGATTTGAGAGTTGGGCTGAGTTTTAATGATCCTCATTATCAAATGTGAAAGTACTGTACACCTTAAATGCTTCATCACCCACCAAGTGAAGTAATATGCATTCCAGTACCTTTGGATCCTTTCTGTTGGGTCCAGTCACTATTAAATACATTTAAAGCTGTGAGTGCCCTTCAAATTGAAACTGAATGACCCTATAATTTTGCCATCTCTCTTTGTGTTTTTTTTTATTTATTTACAAAATTTAGCTGTGATGGCACTATGGCAAATATTGATTCCTTGTATGATGGGCAGTGGTAGCTCCAGAGGATTAAGGAAAGCAAAATATAATAAATGCCATAGTATATATCATACAGTAGATAACACATGCATATACAGTGAAGACCACCAGGATGAAGTGCAGTAAGGTAGAATTCTGCAGTAGAGTTACTGCTGTCACGCTGCATTTCATCCTGGCGGGCTTCACTGTATTTACAGTGCACAAGCAATAGAACATAAGTGGGAAATCTGTAATCAATTCAACCGTGCAGAATACATTTTCCAAAAACAAGAGTACAGAATTAAGCAGTTACTATCTGCACTGAACTTGACACTTGTGTCTTCAAAGGAAGGATTTTCGGGGGGCATACCACCCTTTCAAGCTCCTGAATTGTGACTGAAAAATCAAGGCCTTGTTATGGCCACAGTGTTTCTGTTGTGTGCAGTGGATTTTCAAAGAAGGACTGTATCTGAGATTAATCTGGCCTGTATTTTGCCATTGGCAGGCAATAGCACCACAAATGGCTGAAAAGATCTCAGAAAATACATGTATAAAACAACAGTCTACCCTTTCTAAGTGTGACAGTCTCAGTATTAATATGGCTTAGAATGACTGTACTGTACCTGAGATGATGCTGTCCTGTATTTTGCCATTGGCAGGCAATAGTGACACAAATGGCTGAGAATAGTCTCAGAAAAAGCATATTAAAGCAAGTCTACATCTCAAAGTGTGACAGACTCAATGCTGATACATTATGAAAGTCCGTACACAGAAAGGCTTCTCAAGGGACTGTTATGCATGGTAAAGGAGGAGGAGGAGGCAGTATAGCTCAGAGGTTTAAGACTTTGAGCTGCAAACCTGGAGACCAGGTTGCATCCCACAGCCCTCACATGCATACTGTGTGACCCTGAGCAAGTCACTTAACTTCCTTGTACTCCCAGGTCGCATCTGTAAACAAGCTTTCGGCTTAGAGTGTCTCTCCTGGTTAAAAAAATAAATAAACTAAGTTAAACTGCAGCAATCATAAAATGGTCACTCTCAAGCTAATGGTACAATACATTACATAGAGAAAAACACTTACCAAGCTTGTAGAGTGATTCAGTTTATTAATTGCTGCAGTGCTCAGACTTGCTGACTGGATCCAACCTGCACTGCACTAGATGTACTGTATGCTTGCACGTGGATGATATTTTACTGCTGCAGGGGCAGAGCTCTGTAGCCGTCTTGCAATCACCTAAAAAATGAGTCACTGGATCTGATCCAGCAACAAAGTTGGAGTTGCATCATGATCACTCCGCAAGGTGGGCACTCTGCTCCATAGATGGTTATTTGTTTAGGGTCACCCCCATCTGCGGGCACACTACTTTACATTGGTACCACGTCCAATAAAGCCCACCATGCCCAAAATGGCCTCCAGAGCTCAGTGCGCATGTGTGAGCAACAGCACATGCATGACCCATACTGAGTTCTGTTGGCCATCTTGGGTATGGCAGACTGTTCTGTCATGAGTTCAGCAAGCACTCTTAAAGCACAGCTACTCCGTGTCAGCTCTGACCAGATCTTTGTTGATTGCTGCATTGCACTACAATATGAAGAAAGTGCAGTTTCACATTGCCCTACTTTTGAGGTATTGAAAGTCTGGGCCCATATAACAGTCATGGTGTAAAGTCATTAGATACTGTATTGTCATGACAAGTTAACTGAGCTTTCCATTTACATGCAGTTTGATGTATTCAACTGTCCCTACATGGTAATATATATAAACCATGACTGTTTTAGTCTTGCATACCTACTGAAAATTTACTTAGTTCTCCAAATTAGGTAATCTAAAAAGAACAACACCCTGGACTCACCATGAACACAACCAGAATTTATATAACTTTTGTCAAGCAAGCTTCTATTCTAAGGTAGTTTTTTGTGATAGTTAAATTTTAGTGTGTGTGTGTGTGTGTGTGTGTGTGTGTGTGTCTGAGTGATTTACTTACTTCTTCACAATGAACACCTTTTTACAGGTATCCTCCTCTTTACTGTCTGTTATCTTCCTCTGACACAACACAAATGCACCAATTTTTTTCTACAGAATGACACTGACATGTATTCACCTCCCTATCTTATCGCCATGCTACTCTTCCGGTCAGCCAGCAGGTACCACTTACACGATGAAATGCAGCAGAACTCTTCCTATCATCTGACTAAAATATCATTAGTAAAACACAATTTAGATTCTGCCAGCCATAAGTTGGAAGTTCCAGGGATGAGATTAAATGAACCCAGATCTCATACTTGGCAATGCAATTTGCTGCCACCCCACCATAAAACATTGTTCTTTAAAGGAAATTTGAGCATGCTACAATAGTTTTAGAAGCATACAATACATGTGGTTTATCAATGGGTGCACCCGATGGAGCATCAGTTTTCACACAAGTAGTGTCTTTGAACTCAGCTGTGGAAAGCACAGTTGGAGAAGACAGCCATAAAGCACTATGGGATTCTACTAACTGTAGAACCACTCAAAAAGAAAGATCTTCAAAAGGCTGCTCAACAGGAATGTGCCACAAATAATATTCTAAGGCCTTATAAAGGTTTGTTTTGCACTGAAGGCAGTATTCATTGAATTATATCCATTCATGACTGTTGTTGGTACAGTGCTCCTAATTTCTCAAAATAATGTTTTAGTTTTACTGATCAACTTCAATTAGAGTTTACATAAACTAGGCTATAAGCTGACATTGCAAGTGTATAAACTAACAAGAAGTTCTTGCTGTTTGTTAATCAGTTTATTTAACTATATGGCACCCCTTCAGGTCACCTGAACTCGATCTTTTAAGAAGTTCATATTTGCAGTTTTCCTTCTAGTTGAGAGATGGTACCATGTTATCCTTTTGGATTAAAACAATTATTAAGGTTATTTAACAAGGAAAAGTTCATGCATACAAAATGAAGATGGCTAGCATGGCACTGGAACTGAACCTTGAAGAAAGCATAAGAGGGAGATTGGAATTTAAGCTATGCTATCTCTGAACATGCTCAAATATTTAAATGCAAACTTAAATACAACTTTTTCAAGAGTGTCAAAAATCCCAGAAGTTAAAGACTCATCTTGGAGTATTTCAGTTTCGTGTACCAGCGTTCTAAGGCTATTTTTGTCCAGTCAGTCAGTCCATGTCAGTCAGTCAGTCAGCCAATAAATGGATGACATGGAATGGTGTTGTACCATCAATGTAACATCTGGGGCCACATACACAGTCACTTATATGTGGTGCAGAGTGGTCACAAGAACCACTTTGAACCCCATTACTAATCTCTGTGCTATTCCATTGGTCAGTGCACTAGTGCAGAGAAAAAGGCAAGGGGAACTTTGTTTATGAGGGTGCCAGTTTGTACAGAGGTTGTGTGCCATGCACAGTGGCTCTCTGGTGTTCTCACCCCAGCTGTAAAACACAACAACCTCATAGGCAGAAAAATTGCTGAAAGCAGTTCATTAAGGGGGTCACTGAGTTGTGAGCCACAGTAGTTTTTCTGACAGGGGGAAAGGTTTGGCAGCACACCAATACAGCTACAGATAGGGCT
The DNA here is from genome assembly GCA_016271365.2 of Neoceratodus forsteri. Classification (NCBI taxonomy): domain Eukaryota; kingdom Metazoa; phylum Chordata; order Ceratodontiformes; family Ceratodontidae; genus Neoceratodus; species Neoceratodus forsteri. The sequence continues at coordinate 453,596,513 of CM057453.1, read as the reverse complement.
AAGGTACAGGGAACCACTGGATACTAAGGATTAACTTTGGACACTAGAAGTGAGTTGGGGGCTACTGGGCCACCAATGCAGACCATCACTGACCAAATTAGTAAATTCAACATTGATGGTAGCACCAAGTTCCCAGTGCATGAGCCACAGTATAGCCTAATGTGCCTGGTGCAATGCCATGTGCCAGTCCCTGAATGGCAGCAGCTGAATGGATTATTTATGGCCACCATCTGGAACATCAATCTGCACAAGTATATGGAGTGCTGTTGTCACAGCAAGTGTTTGACTCTGGTGGGATGTGAACAGGAAGTTTCCTGGTTCCCAAATGGGTACTCAAATCACTAGATCACACTGCCACTAGATCACTATATCACATGTGCAATGGTCAATCATCAAAAGTCAGTGACAGAGAGATCACATGATGCAGGACCATGAGTAGCAGCACTCAAAATGTCTCCCACTTGCTCCATGTACTAATATACATTTTAAACTGCTCTATCTACTCCAAATATCAGAAAATAAGCTTTTTAGAGGATTAGAACCACTCTACAATACTTATCTGCAGTTTTCCTACATAGTATGGAAGCAGAGATAAGGCAAGCACTGCCGAGATGCATGCCTCCTTCTACGCCAGAAAAGCCTAGCAAGAAAACAAGGCCGCAAGCTACTTTGGATGATAGTACCTCCCAAATGCAAGATCCGAATGTTTTAATGGTGGACCGGTTCTTACTAGAGTTTAAACCGTTCCTTGAGGAACTCTGATTGCTAACAGCGGAGTTTAAATCTATGACCATGATGCTAGAAAATGTCTCAACAAGGGTTGGAGACAACAAGGTATGAATCACCTCTGTAGAGAAGCACTTGGAGAGAATAGAATCGGAATTGGTAGCGAGCAGGCAGAAGCTAGCACATCTGGAATCAAAGGTAGAAGATTTAGAGGGGCGCAGTAGGTGCAATAACGTGGTACTTATAGGGCTGCCAGAGAAAGAAGAAGGGACTGACGCCATCCTATTCATTCAAAAGTTGGTTGCGAAGTTAGCAGGCCCCTCTCTGTACGGAGCTTCGTATTTCATTGAGAGGGCTCATCGATCTCTGTACCCTATTCCAGCAGCAGATGCCCCCAGACCTTTAATAATTCATTTTCTGAATTATTTAGAGAAGCAGCACTTCCTGACAAAGATCCAGAGCCTAGATCAAATTAAATGGGGTGAAGTTCAAATACGGGTTACTCAAGATCTCCCCGTGTCAGTTCATCAACGCAGAGCCTTATTTCATCTCCTTGTTAACAAGATAATTCCGACGGGGATAAAATTCAAGAGGCTCTACCCATCTAAATTTCAAGTCTTGATTGAGGTAAGTGGACCAGCTTTGAGGAACCAAAGACCGCAGAAGCTACCCTGACAGCTGCATTTCTGAATTTGTTCTAGGATCGCTGATGCTGAAGGGACTTGTGTTATGTATCCTCTTGTGGTGCTGTCACCAGCTGTTAAGCTGTTAGAAAGTACTGAGTCATTTGAATAAAGGATTGCTTTGGGTCTGTCATTATGTTAAAGGGTTTGGATATCAAGTGCTCTGTTTATTTTCCAAAGAACTTCTACGTTTGGACCTTTTCCAACCCACAGAAGGTCTAGCGATCTGAATATTTCACGTTAAGGGGCTGTATGAAACCTGATTCACCATAAAGCTTGTTTATTGTAAAAGTTTGTAGAAGATTTTCTTTTTTGTGGTCTTGTGGGGCTTGAGGTCAGGCAGTTTAATTTTCAATCCCACTGTGTGTAGCTGAAGTGCAGGTCCTGTTCACTTAGGTGAAATATTTACTAACGACACACGAGATCACCCTAACACAAAAATAATTTTTTTTTGTCTGCTTTTAAGACAGATTAGGCTTGTGTATGGCCAAATGGATCATTTATCTGGTAATTTTATTGCCTTTCTGACAACTTCATATTGTTAAAGCTAATAAGGCTTTAGTTTTCTAGTTAATGAGTGTCCTTAGTGTACATGTTATATTATATGTGGTTCTTAAAACAGTTTAAAGTTTAGAATTTGGGATTAATACTGGGTACTTATTAGTAATGGCATGGGTGAGTGGGAGGGTGGAGGTGGTGAACGTTGTTTTGGGTTATCACGCACCTTGAAATTTTTATTTTGGCAGGATGGGGGGTGTTTATGTTTTTCATAACATTCAAGACTGTGCAAGGTTGTGGGTTTTAATGGCTTAAACAAAAGATTTTTGGGTCTTGTGTTGTACTTGGTAAAGGGCTAAAGGGTTTGGGTTCAGGGAGTGAGTGTGGGATGGGTGACCTTGGCTGGATGTTATTAAGGATAGGAGTAACCTATTGCATTTTGATTTATATTTTAATCATTAATGTAACACTAAATGGTAGGTAGTATAAAACTGCTTACTTGGAATATCAGGGTGCCAGGAAGAAAGTCAAACGCTACAAGACTTTAAAATATGTAAACTGTTTGAAAGGGGCTATCACATTCCTACAAGAAACCCATTTATTAACTTCTGAAGGCTCACTTTTCAGGAGGCAATTTATAGGTCAGGTTTTTAACGCAGGGGACAGTACTCGAAGTAGTTGGGTAGCCATATTATTTTCACTTAACATACCCTTTACCTGTGAGCTCTATATACAAGACCCAGGAGGCAGATACTTAATTTTGAAGGGTTTACTAGACCGAGCAGAAGTGGTATTGTGTTGTATATGTGGCCCAAATCTTGATTCTCCAGTTTTTTTTCCTAAGTTACTTACAGAACTAATCCCCTATGTTTCCTTTCCACTGATTTTAGGGGGGGACTGGAACCTGTCCTTCACTCCCGACCTGGATAGGTCAGGAGCTAGAAGATCTGGTCTCTCACCAGCACAGAGAGCCCTCCAGGGCTTGTCAGATCAATTAGGACTGATCGATCCCTGGAGGGTCTTACATCCCTCTCTGAAAGAGTATACATTTTGATCTTCTGCACACGGCACGTCCACCAGAATTGACTACTTCCTAATTAGTCATAGTTTCTTACCAGGTATCATTGATAGTGCCATGGAACCGTGGGTCATCTCGGATCATGCAGTAGTAGGCACTAAATTTGACTCCTAGTGTCCCCCAAAGAGACCAAATGGAAGCTGAACAATCAATTACTGAGAGAGGAAAAAGTTGTCAAGGATATTTCAAAGGCAATTGAAAACCATACTGAATCTAATCTTGGCTCGACAGGTAGAATTGAACTAGAATGGTGTGCCTTGAAGTGCGTCTTAAGAAGAGAGCTGATTAGAATAGCATCTTACAGGAAAAAGGTTAAACAACGGGAAGCCCTCACTTTACTAAGGAATATTTGTCAACTGGAAAGGGAGCTATCTGTGACAGAACTAAACTACTAGGCTTAAGGGCCCAATACAGCTCCCTTTTGCTTGGTAAAGCTGAATACGAAATAATGCATACCAAAATAAATTATGTGGATCAGGAGGAAAAAGCTGGTAAGTTGCTGGCCCTCCAGTTGAAATCTCAAGAAGCCTCCAAAATTATTAAGGCTATTAGATTTAGGCAAGATCACAGCATACAAGTGAACCCCTAAAGTATAGTGCAGGAATTCGCGAATTACTATAAAGACCGGTATGGTCCTATGTCTAACACTCCTGGGAAACAAAATCTGGATAAATATCTTGATACCCTTCCTTTGCCACAACTATCAGAGGCACAGCAATTAATATTAGTGGCTCCCATAACTGATGCAGAAGTGGAGAATACAGTAAAATCCCTTCTTTCTGATAAAGCTCCCGTACATGATGGGTTTTCTCCTAATTTTTATAAATCCTTTCAGAAACATTTAACTCCCTGGTTAGGTCGCTTGTTTAAGTGGTTCTTAGAAGGGAAAGAAATGGAAGACAGTTTTCTGGAGGCCTTAGTTATTGTTTTACACAAATCAGAGGACCCAGAAATGGCAACTAATTATAGACCTATCTCTTTATTGAATTACGATATGAAAATTATTGCTAAATTATTAGCAAATAGATTGGCTATGGCTCTACGCTCCATTATTCATCCAGATCAGGTAGGTTTTATGAAGGGAAGGAACTCTTAGGACCATTTGAGGAAACTGTCACACATTTTCTCCGCGTGCAGGGATTCCGATGCTTCAGCCAGGCTGTTATCCCTGGACGCGGAGAAAGCTTTTGACAGGGTGAATTGGGATTTTCTTTTCTCCACAATGGGAAAATTCTGGTTCCCAAACATATTTATCGATTGGATTGCCTCTTTCTATAAAAACCCCAAAGCCCATATTTATTGTAATGGAGTTTTCTCAGAAAGATTTGTTCTCCAGTCGGGAACTCGTCAAGGGTGTCCATTATCTCCACTTCTTTTTAATATCTATCTGGAGGCTTTGTTCTTCAAACTCAGAAGTTCCCCTTTGATTCTGGGTATTTCTTTGCATGGTCTCGACCTCAAACTATCGGCATAAGCAGATGATATTCTGCTCCATTCTATCAACCCCGCTGTGGCGTTTGAAGCTTCCTTGCAAATTATTTTGGAATTCAGCACTTACTTCAATTACAAAATTAATCTGGAGAAGAGCATGGTCTTCCCCCTAAATTAAAGACTGCTAAAGAATGATATCTCACAATTAGGGCTTCAATGGACACCTAAATGCTTGAAATACCTGGGCATTTATCTTACTAAATCTGACTCCCTTATGAAAAATTTAAATCTGGACAACACCCTTCATATTATACAACAAGATTGTTCCAGATGGTCATCTCTTCCTATCTCTCTTTGGGACGCATCAATATAGTTAAAATGAATATCCTGCCTAGGATCTTCTATCCGTTGCATATGCTTAATGTCTGGCTGCCTATTAAATGGATTAGGAAAGCCCATTCCATTATTTCTTCCTTTATATGGGCTGCCAAACCTCTGAGAAGATCCTATCAAAAACTGATGGTAACCAAGGCTAGGGGTGGCTTGAGACTGCCACACATTGGGGGCTATTACTAGGCCAGTCAGATCTCTAAGTATTTGAAATGGATGTCTAGTGAAGAAATGCTATCCTGGCTCCCATATGTGCCACCATGGTTAACACTAGAGAGAAGACTAATAGCTACAGTGCAGTTATCCACATCCACGATATTATATAGTACATTTAAAAACCTACAGGCCAATATTTCCCATTCTCCCATAGGGGTCTCAGTAAGATCCCATGTTCAGTTGTGTGTTTTTTTAAAATATAAACACACTGTAGATTGGAATCAGCCATTGGTGGATAATTTAAATTTTAAAATAGGAGGCAAAAAGATTCCTAAACTATGGATTCCCCAGCTTCAAAATGTGAAAATAAGGGATTTCTTTGATCCGGAAGGGAAGAGTATCCCTGTGCTTACTAGTATTAATAAATAGTCCCTAGGTATGGGACAGATGTTTAAGATATTCCAAATATCTCATTTACTAAACCGACTAAACAAACTACTTATCACAGAGGATAAGTTCTTTGAAATTTTTACCTCCATGGGGGAAGTAGCACATCTTCCTCATGCAATAGCCCAGGTGTATAGCTTCTTTTTGGACCTGACCTCTACCACTCAGGAGGAAGTCCCCAAATACTGGGCTGGACAATTCCCAGACCCTAATATCAATTGGAGTAAAATTTGGGAAGGAACCCACACTTACTTATCCCAAGACAGGTTGAGACTTACACAATTTCAATTTTTGCAAAACTTGTATTGGACACCCCTTGAGCTCTTCAAAATTGGTAAGATCACTAATCCAAATTGTAGCAGATGCAACATGGCGGAGGGTTCTCTTCGTCATATTTTCTGGGACTGTCCCCCAGTTCAGGATCTCTGGAAAGAAATTTGGAATAAAGCCAACTCGTTGTTAGGGCTGTAGAATCTCTTCACTCTGGAGATATGTCTCATTGGAGATTACTCCAAGATTAAGGTTAGGGTGCATAGATACCACATGGCGATGATCGCAGTGACACTTAAGAAGCTTGTTTTAAGGCACTGGATTGATGCCCCAAAAATCTCCTAATGGCTTCAGGACCTCTTGTTTAATTTGCGTGTGGAACAGTTCAAGATATCTCCAGGTTGCCCCTCCTCCAAATATAAAAAGATATGGGCTGGGATGCATACTATATACATGCTCCAAGCAGGTGTCCAGTTGGCTCAATGATATTTAGTAGGGGCTGGACATCTCCTTTTACTTGTGTCAATCCAATGCTTTTCTCTGTGTAGCTCCTTGTTTTTAGTAAGACCTGGGTTAATATACATTTAAGCTGAGGTGGGGAGATATGGGGGGGTTGGGGGATAGTTTGGGGTTGTAGTGGCATGGGAGTAGGTAGGGTGGGATGGGATGAGAGGTGGACATGTCACTGTCTTCCTAGTTTTAGTTACCTTGTTTATATGTGTAGCCTTGTCATTTTGGTTTCAGTGTCATGTCATTTTATAAGTGTTGTAAAACAATAAAATATTAATAAAAAAAAATCAGTGACAGAGTGGAGTCCTCACTTAGCACTGCATAGTAACACATTTACAATATATGTACAGTTCTGCACAAAAAAATGCTTATTTTGAATAGTGAGTGGGGGGTTCATTAACCAGATGGGTGAAGGGTATACTTTCCAAAGTTTTAATTTTTAAAAAACTGAAGAATCAAGAAGGCTGGGAACTCATGTTGATATATAAATCAGTTTAGAAAGAGAAGATGTTGGCAGGTTTGGGTATTCTAGGGTAAAACTATAACAGGTACTGTACCAATTTCTGTATGGGAGGGTCTTATTGTTCTTTCTAACAAGAAGAAACCATATTTTACTAAAATAGTTAATATGAAAACCAAGCAGCTCCAGGCATGAGATTCACTCTTGGGATTTGGTTGAAAACATCAAAATCTCTCAGTTGAAATACTGCCTTGGTGTGCATGACTGTATATCTACTACTCTATGTGCAACTGCAATTAGATTTCAGTGCCACATTCAAAGTTTGGTTTGGCTAACAGTAATTAGAAGTAAGGATACTTGCTCATGGTATTAAAATCAATTGAAATTATCCACAGTTCTATACAATTATAGGTCCTTGCCTCTAAGGGTTTGATGTTGTCCTCCAAAGTTTTTATATGTGTGTTTTGGTCCAACCACAACACTATTCTCAGAGGCTTTTGTGGGCTGGGAAGAAACATCTTCATGTGGGTGGTTTTCCACACTGTTGAAAAAATACAGGCACCACATATTATAGCAATATCTGCAACTCATTTCAGAATGAAAAGGGTAATCAAAACCAGATTGTCTCTGAACAAAAAAATGAAGCACATTGTTTTAGCATGCTGTGATAAAATGCTAAATAATTACGTTCTAAAATGTAATGCAGTATGTACATATGGGCCAAGATATTCAAAGGAATTGCATATGGCACAATCAAAATGTGCCCCGGAGCCACATTCAGACAGCAGTATTGCACAGCGCAATTCCGGATGCACCGCTTCCCAAAAGTAATGTATGCTGCACAAGTATAAGGAGACGTGATCATGAATATGTGGAGCAATGGCATATTCAGCCGAAATAGACGGTGCAACTGTGGAGCAACTCACAAGAAGGATGCTTAACTGCACACACAGGACAGGCTCAAACCAGGAGAGCTAGTACTATGGATGCAGCACCACTCCTGATGGAGCAGGTAATGAGGGGGTGAGGAGGAGGGAGGAACAACAATGAGGCTGACGAAAGGCCCATTGGCAGTATGCCCAACAGAGATGGTACCATGCCCGGCTCACATTTGAGAACTACAGTGATACAGGGATAGTGGGCTGGTACCATCTCAACAGGCAATTCTGAGGCAGCTATGTGAGCTCTGCCATGATAAGCTGCAGGCAACCACCAGAAGGAGTCATGCCATGAGGGTGGAGACCAAAGTGAAAGCAGTAATGTGCATGCTCCCCACAGGTGCCTTCCAAAAACCAGTTGGTGCCACTGCTGGCATATCATGGTCAGCCACATCCCGCCTTCTCACCCAAGTCCTCAACACTCTGCTACCACATGCTGGTATTCCTACTGGGGATGGAGAGCTTTGACTTGGTGGTGGAGCCAGTAGGTTGGTCTGACCACCACACTATTGGGTTCAGTTTCAAGGATCTCCATAATAGACCTGCCCTTATGGAGATGGACCAGTACCGCCCTTTAAGGGGCTTGACCCCTGATGGTATTATGGCAGTGCTGGACCTACTGAGTAGACCAAGTGTAAGCTCGGAACCAGGAGATCTGCTACTGGGCTATAATAAGGCAGTGACATTGGCCCTGGATTCCATAGCTCCTGTCTGTGTTTACCCCCTCACTCTTCGTCCTCAGTCCCCTTGGTTTGATGGGACCTTGAAGGAGCTGAGGTAAGTGGGGTAAAGGTTGGAGCAACGCTGGTGGAAATCTGGCCTGGTTGATGACAGACTTATTTTGATGGCCCATTATAAGGACTAGCAATCAGCCATCTCCCATAAGAAGGCAGAGTTCCTGTCCAGGGAGACTGCTGCTGTGCAAAATTGACTGCTCAGCTCTTCCGAACTGTCAACAGGTTGTGCAATCCAGCCTGTCTTCAGAATCAGGGAGCATTTTCACAAAATAAGTGTGATGAGTTTGCTCGATTTTTCGCAGATAAGGCTGTCATCATCAGATCGGAGCCCGGTGCAGCACACTCTAATGAGTACTGCGGTGGTCAGAGGGTAATTGCACGTGCCAAGGTTGTCTGATCTGACTTCGACTATCTGGTGATCACTGACATTGTGAAGATTATCCAGGGTATGCAACCGACCTACTGTAGTCTGGACCCAGGTCCAAATTGCCTCCTTGTGGGGTGTGGAGGACATCAGACTGGTTCTAGCTGAGATTGTCTGGTGCACGTTGGAGACAGCGGTGTTTCCCAACACCCTGAAGGAGGTGGTGGTGACACTTCTCCTGAAGAAATCTTCCTTTGATCCCGACTGTATAGCTAACTACAGATCTGTCTCTAACCTGCCTTTTGTGGGCAAGGTTATTGAGAAGGTGGTCATGTTGCAACTAGAGGATCATTGTACCACCCACAATGTCTATGATCCTCTCCAGTCAATATTTAGGAAGAGGCACAGTGCATAGACAGCACTGGTTTGGGTACTTAATGATCTCCTGTTAGCGAGAGATCAGAAGAGCCATTTGATCTTGGTTCTCCTTGATCTCTCTGCAGCATTTGACACCGTGGACCATGGAGTGTTATTGGAGCACCTGCGGCTGATCTGTGGACTGTTCAGTACAGTCCTCAGGTGGTTCCATTCTTACCTCATGGGCAGGACACAGAGAGTGGTGTCAAGGATTTATTCCTCAGCCCCCTCCCTCTGTCTTGTTGGGTACTGCAGGGCTCCGTTTTATCACCCATGTTGTTTGTTGTGTATATGCTGCTGTTGGGAGACATTATAAGGTGGCATGGGCTGAGTTTTCTCTGCTATGCAGATGATACTCAGCTATGCATGTCCTTTGTATCTGAACTGGGTGAAGCTGGCTCAGTCTTTAAAAACTGCTTCTCTGAGATCCAAGACTGGATGAGTGCCAACTGGTTGAGGTTGAACCCTGATAAGACTGAGGTGTTGGTTGTTGATCCTGGTCATCAGGTAGAGGGATCGTTTTGCTGGTCAGCCATCCGGGCTTTGGCTGGGAGGCAGCCAGCTGATGACCCTCTGACTGGGTGTGGAATCTGGGCATTATACTTGATGGTGGGCTGACGCTTATATCTCAGGTGTCAGCATTGTCAAGACTTCATTCTATCATCAGAGGAATATTGCCTGGATAAAAAATCTTGTCCTGCCTGACAATCTTCTATTGTTGGTCCATGCCTTTGTGACCTCCCGCCTTGACTACTGCAATGCTCTGTACCTAGGGCTGCCAGGAGTGGATATCTGCTGCCTGCAGCTGGTGCAGAATGCAGTGGCCAGGTTGTTGACTAGTTTATCTAAATCTTGCCATGTCACATCTGTGCTCTGTGTCCTGCATTGGCTGCCAGTTCAGTGGAAGATCACCTTCAAGGTCAGTTTGCTGATTGATAAGGCCCTACGTGGACAGGGACTGCGGTATTTGCAAGAGCTCCTTTACCCCTACGGCCCCCTCTGTCTTCTCCACTCCTCTGACGTGGAATTGATAGAGGTTCCCAGGGTCCATTTGAAAACCTCGGGGACCATATAATTTGCTTTTGTGGCCCTGACCCTGTGAAACTCTCTACCTTATTGGATTAGAGAGTGCCTGACCACTGAGACCTTTAAATCTGTGTTTAAGACGTATTTGTTTAGCATAGTGTTTCCTGAAAACTGATACATTTCTGTTGCTCTTTTATTACTTAATTTTAAATAGTTTTTTCTTTGATAAGTTACAATTTTACCTTTTTTTTATTATCTGTGTACAAGCTCTTTGGACAATATGAATTGCACTTTTTTATAAATAAAAACTTGATTGATTGATCTCATAAGAAATGAAGCAACACATGAAATAGCATTAGACCAGCCAGCCCATCAGGGCAGCAGTTGCACTACTGCTCGTGACACCGAAGTGAGCGAGTTATTGGGTGTAGGCTGGGGAGAGAAGGAGCAAGCATCCCAGAGGACACTCTCCTCCTCTGGGGGGGGGGTCTGTGAGCTCTGCTGCACCACTGCCACCTGGGTAACCACATGTGGCAGTGCCAGCGGAGCCTCAATGGTGGGCAGACACCTCCCGAATGAGGACATCGGCATGCTTATGTGCAATATCCACTTCAGTCCTCATCCAAAAGGCACCCAGGAGGGAGAAAGTAGGGAAAATGGAACCCCCCGCCTGTAGAATGACACCTCTCTCCTCACAGGTCTCACACTGCTCACTGGACTGTCGACCAAACAACCGAGCTAAACTCCTCCCAGGTCTGGGGAAACCAGAATGTTCCGCCATGGTGGGGCAAACCATGGAGCACTGTCAGGTCAAGGTAAGTCCCCAAGACAGTGGATGATGGTGCTGGGGGTGAAAGTGGCAGATGGGGGCTGGCCTAGTGTGGGAGATAAAGCATAGTAAATGAAAAAAAATCAAGAAATAGCAATTGACCAACACCCTCAAATGAGGATAAGAATTCTATCTTAAGTCAACCCATGTCATATTCCATTTATATTTATACAAAAGGGGCCAGATATTCAGACTGCGCCAGGCAGTGGCGCAAGCCTGGGTGCAGCAAAACTGGGCTGCACTGGGGCCATGACCAGGTGATATTCAATGGTGATGCACCATGGCTCAGCACCATTGAATATGGCAGGGGCGGTGCACATACTGCACATGGCACAGTGGCACTGCGGCACTGCGCCAGTGCAAGCCACAGAGGGGGAGCAGGGGATGCACCAGTGCAAGTGCACTGGGGGCCTCTGTGGGTGGGTGGGAAGGGGTACCACTGGACCACCAGGTGAGACGTCGGTTTGTACTATGGCCCATGATGTTCGGGCTTTTGGGGTGGGTTCCACTTGACCACCAGGGATCTAATTCATTTACTACCTCCACGATTGGGCATAAGATTTATATTCAGCCAATGGCTGCACGATTAGGCATATGGGATGGGGGTCCACTAGACCACCAGGGGTATGTGTGCTTTCGGCCAGTATTCTGGGTAGGTGGATGGCCACCATGGCTGGCGGCTGCTGCTGTGTTACTGTGCAATACAGTAGTCCACCTATGGGTGGCCAGAACTTGTTCCTACTTTTCCAGGGCTCATCTTTGAGCCCTCCCTATGCAGCTCGATGCAGGGTTGCACCGACATATGTGCCACACATCCCGGGCTGAACATCGGGTTGTGCCGCATATGCATGGGCATGCCCCCTGCATCTGTGTCGCATAGGATTACATTGCGCCCAGGTGCATCGGGATTTGCACTGTGCCAGACAGCCTTTTCAATATCCTGCCGGGGAGCAATGTGGGGTTGCACCAGCACAACTCTGTTGCACCCGGCGCAACCCCTTTGAATATCCTGGCCCAGGTGTTTAAGTGGTTTTATGACAGAAATGGTAAAAAGTTACAAAAGTATAAAAAATACAAAATGCAAACAAAGAGGGCTACCAATGTGGTATCAAAAGTAAATGTTATCTGAATTGTGAGAATAAATATCTGAGTATGCTCTGTGTGGCCAAAATGAGTAAAATGACCAGCTTCATTTATTTTGCTCATGTTGCCAAAAAATCATGTGTATATTGGCCAGTTTCAACTACTGCAGTCCTGGGTTAACACTATTACAAGCTCTCTGTAATCCAATAAGGGACTCAGAAAGTAATATTGCATCATCCATGTATAGTAATTGTGGAATAAAAAGATCAACTGGAAAGAAAAGCTGTTTGTAAACAATGCTGGCAATGGTGCTATTAAGCAACCCTAACACCTAGGGGTATTGCAACAACCATGGTCAAACATTCATTCCTCCCAAATCTGATTTTTTTTGGGGTGTTCATATGCAGGTGTAACCCCCCTACAAATGGGGGTTCCGGAAAAGTCTTCCTTGAGCTTGCCTAAATGCTCACTGCCAGGCTGGTGTCCTGCATTTTAGCAGTTTAAATGTGACTACCAGAGCCTGCATAGCCTCTGTGTACTGTCTCTTTAAGAGCTGACTGATTGCAGCATAAGTAATCTGAGAGGGAGCTCTGTTGAAAGATGTAACTATTTGCTGAAAATCATTTAGAGTGATAATGATAATGTAGTTTGTCTAACTTGCTTTCTTTGCAGCAAGGACTGTTTTGTTTGTCTCCACTATCTTGGTCCTGGACTGAAAATTGGACCAATCAGTTCTGGTGGGACCTAAAATGTAGCCGGACTACAGGAGCTGTCTGAAGTCAAAATCTGTAGGAATTGTAGTTTTGAGATTTTTACACTTTTTGCAACTGAAGGGGGAGCTCTTGCTTTGACTGACAGCCAAATCAGCCAACCAAACCTTTTGGATCTGAGGGATTCCCCAAGCTGCCTGCTGTTTAGGGCAGATCTAAGTTGAAAGTTGAGGAAGAAAGAGCTCAAAGAGATTTTGAGCTGCAATCCTGAGTGGATTCACATGGGAAAACTGTGAAAGGGCTGAGATTTTGGCTTGCATGTCTGCCTGCTGCCCTGAGAGGGGAAAGAGAACTGTTTTCAGACTGAATCTGAGTTGTGTGACTAAAGTAAGCTACTGAAGTGGGCCAGGCTCAACCTGAAGAAGACTGAAGATTTTGCTGAATGCGATTGGCCTGTCAGGAGTTCCAGCTACCCCTAAGCTCCTGGTGTGTGCAAAGACTTTGCGATTGTGACTGGGGAGCGCTTTGCCTGGTACTGTAGAATTCCCTTACATGTAAATGTGTTATTTGCTGCTAGTGGGTCCTGAGTTAGTTCCCCACTGTGTGAACTGTGTTCTGCTTGCTGGAAGTTGTTTCCAGCCCAAAACGGACTGCATCCAAATTTGTCTCCATGTGGTCTGGGCCTTGCCAGACTGGTCCAGCCAGACTACCCACTGCACAGAGAAGCCATTGACGAGAGACCTGCCTAGGGATCAGCCCCCTGCTCCACGCTTGAACAGGAACGACGCCTATGCGACTCGTGTGGGCCCTGCTTCTCCTGGCATTCCAGATCAACCACCTGCAGTCTCGATTTTCATCCAGCCTGCATCCAGTCTTGGGTATCATGAGTAAATACCAGGGTAGCTCCCTGCAACAACAGCTTAATCTGAGTATGTCATCTGATTGTCTTGTTGTTTCATTTCCTTTTCGAACTGAGCCCTCTGGCTCCAGATTACAAATATTGTGTACTGTGCATGTTGTAGTTTCCATCACAGGGCCCCAACCAGCTGCAACCCCGGGCAATGGTCCTGGCTAGCCCATCTCTTCTCCACCTGGGTACCCAGAGGTGTGACTGTATGGGGGGACTCAAAGCGCATGCATAACTGCTTGATTGATATAACCTTTAAGCTTATTAACCTGCTTTTGCCCCTCCCTTGTTCAAGTCCCCTGAATAAATCAGATCTAACTTTTTCTGCATGTAATCTGACTGTGGTTCCAGTTTGTACTCAAAGTACTGTACTGTTGCTAGTTGCTGTGCATAACCTTGTTTTACAAGGGGTCCCCAGGGTCAAGCCAGAGGAACCAGCCCTGATGGTAAATGAAAACAGTGTGGGTACTTGTGTGGTGTACCAGGGGTATTGTGAAAATGATTATTGTACAGTGTTCAGGCTACTAGATGGGAAAGAGGGGGGTTACAGTGTCCCAGAGGGCTGTGCACAGGTTAGCTTGACCACTACCAATCCTGACTTCAGTGTGGAGGCACCCGTTTCAGAACTCAGACCCCTTAACCTGCTACTAGCCAAGCAGGCAGGGGTAGTAGCCCTTGGGATAGTGCCACCTAGGGGTTGCATCTTGGAGGAACCGCTGGGATTTTGTGTCTTCTAGTGGCTGAAATTACAAATTATTGTCAAACATAAATGGCTACCCCAACAGAAGTGGCTGTGCACCAGTTGGTGGGGTGGTGTACATGGCAGGAGACTGACCCTCACAATGCCCTACCTGTATTGTATATTCCCATGAACATTGGTAAAGACGCTGTAGAAGGAGTACTTTCCAAAGCTGAATGTTTAACAAACGCTGTGGTGGTGGGGCGACAGGCTGATTTGACTGCCCAAACTTTCATGGCGTTAGTAGAGTGTAGTGACCCAGTGGACAGTACCAAAGTGCCGTGGACTATTGCCCCAGAAGGGTCCCCAGCCACCTGGAGAGTGATAACTAGAGACAGTAAAGACCCCGGGGAGGATGAGCTCCCCCTATTATCTGAGACTTTTGAGGAGCAATTTGCTAAGTTGTTGCTGGAGGAAGGGAAAACCGTAGAGGACTTTAAGAAACTATTCCTGCCACCTGGGGGTGTTCCCTCCCCCACACACCCTCCCACTCCAGCACCTGTTACTGCCCCGCCTTTTGTGCCCATGACAATGCTGACCCCTATATCTGTACCTGCCATTAGTCACAACTCCTACTGAAGGTTGAGAATCTTTTCTGGCACTCTCCCCACCCCCAAGGGGAGGATGACTGGGAGACCTGGATAGACTATGTTGCCCCTTTAGTACTTGAATGGCAATGCTCAGAAGCACAGAAATGAAAGTGGTTGAGTGAGAGCCTTTGAGGTCCTGCCCTGGCTACCATCCATGCCAAGCTGGCCAATAACCCCAAAGCAACTGCACAGGACTATCTTGATGCATTGGAGAATGTGTATGGGAGCCCAGATTCAGATGAGGACCTGTGGTGGAGAGTAAGAAACACCCAGCAGTACTCAGGGGAGCCATTGTCTGTGTATATACCTCGGCTTGAAAAGCTGCTACAAGAGTGCCTCAGAAAGGGTAGTTTGCCATCAAATGGATTAGATTGAACTAGGCTGGACCGGATCCTTAAGTCTGCTCCATTTTCAGAATTGTTACTGCTTCAGTTGCGCCTCGCCAACCGATTGGAACCGCCCCCTCTTATGATGAGCTAATGAAAGAAATTGGAGGTTGAGCAAAGGCGACCGGGGGGGGAATTTCACCAATATATGCTGCTATTGTGCAAGTGACAGAGAGTGATCATCCAAGTGGGGTTCAGGGGCAAACATCGGCACCTAACAAGCACTCTGAGAATGCAAAGGACTTCCACCCTGGGCCCAGTTTTGGAAAGATGAGCTACTAAAGGAAGTCCGAGAGTTGAAGACGGGTGCCTCTGCAAGGGTTTCCCCCATGAAACAAGATTCTGGTCCCTTTCAGGATGTGACTGCCATGGGGTTGGGAGTGCACCCTCAGGCATCCTCTACCGAGGCTAGCTCCCAGGCTGAAATCAAAGAATTGACTGCCACCCTAAAGGAACTATTGAGACACATTGCACCCCTCTCACCACTGCAAGCAGATATTGGACCCCAATCCCTTGCTACTACTTCAGTTTCTCGTGCAATGTTCTCTCCAAGGATGACCCAGGAGTCTATCATTTGTCACAACTGTGGAAAGGATGGCCATATGAAAAGGGAATGCTGGCCTCAGAAAGGACTTAGAGAAAGTGGCGAACAGGCTTCAAGGAGAGCTTCGGAAAATGAATCAGTGGTCAAGGGGTGCACAAAATAACCGCAGTCAAGGCTTTGGACATCCTAACTCAAACCCCTTTGTGGCTAAATTGTCCACCCAGGCCCCTGCTGCTGTCCCTCCAGACTGGTCCAAAATAGTGGGCCCTTCAAGGAGACTACTGTGGCTGTGAATTGTATTCCTACTCGGGCTGTGCTGGACAGTGGGTCGCGCAGTGACCATTATATTTCAGGACTGGTATGACAAACACTTATCTGCTGCACCCTTACAATCCCTGGAAGGCCTACATGTGTGGGGGCTGAGCGACAAGTCTTATCCCTACCTAGGATATGTCCACCTCTGGTTGTCATTTCCTGCAGCTGTAACTGGTGTAGAGGAGCAAGTCAAGACACTGACCTTAGTGTGTCCCCATACTGGACTGTATGATGGGGTTCCCCTGTTAACTGAGACCAACGCCCATATGTTTGGGAGACTGGCACAACTCTGTCTCAAGAAACAAGGGCGATGGACTGGGAGGGCCATAAGAATTCCCGCTCTGATCAAGATGGCCTATTATTTGCAACAGAACCCCAAGAAAGTGGACCAGGATGAACCGGTAGGGCTTGTGTGGAAGAAGGATCCCGATTCAATGGTACTGGCCCCTAATGCCCAGTGTACTGTTCAAGGGAAGGTCCACCTCCGCAAAGATGTCAAGAACAAAATACTGATGTTGGACACGCTAGGCAATGGAAAATTGCCGGAAGGATTACTGGTTAATCCCAGCATCTTGCCAGCTTGTGCTCATGCCTATGCATGACGAGAGATGGTCCAGATTCATGATGTGTCAGATCGGGAGATCTGGGTGAACAAAGGAAGCACCCTAGCTATGGTACACTGTGCAGACATGGCAGTGTTGCCCAGCAACAGGCACCCTAGCAAGACAGATAGAGTGACTTCCGACTTGTTTGATTTTGGTGACTCCCCATTGCCAGCTGAATGGAAGACTAGAATTAGCCAGAAACTTGCCCAGAGAGATCAAGTGTTTTCATTGAAGGAATGGGATGTGGGATGTGTCCAGGGTGTGGAGCATCACATACGCCTGCACGATAAATGACCATTTTGAGAGAGGTCTCGACGCCTAGCCCCTGCAGACATAGATGATGTTTGAAGACACTTCCAGGAAATGCTTGCAGCTGGTATAATACAAGAATCCATGAGCCCATATGCTTCTCCCATTGTGGTTGTGCATAAGAAGAATGGATCTGTGAGAATGTGTGTTGATTATCGAACTCTGAATTGGTAGACCATCCCCGATCAATACACCGTGCCCCATATACAAGATGCTCCAGATTGTTTGAATGGGAGCAAATGGTTCTCGGTGTTGGATCTTTGCAGTGGATATTATCAGATTCAGATAGCTCCTGAGGACCATGAGAAGACAACCTTCATCTGTTCTTTTGGTTCTACAAATTCTTGAGAAAGCCACAGGGGATATTGAGCACCCCAGCCACCTTCCAGCGACTGATGGAATGAGCGGTGGGAGACATGAATTTGCTGGAATGCCTGGTGTACTTGGACAATGTCATTGTGTCCAGGAGCTCTCTATAGGAACCTGAGAGTCAACTGTTCAAAGTACTAGACCGACTGGAAGATTTCAGCCTCAAGCTGTCCATCAACAAGTGCCAGTTTTTCCAAATCTCTGTGAAGTATGTGGGGCACATAGTGTCTACAGAGGGGATAAAGACTGATCCTAATAAAGTTGAAGCCTTGACTGCTTGGCCCCAGACCCACAATTTTAAAGAACTACAATGTTTCCTGGGATTCTGTGGCTACTACCACCGGTTCATAAAGGTCTATTCCAAAGTGATTCGGCCACTCTTGAATCTTACCCAGGATTACCCTCCTACCAATCGAAAATACAAAAAAGGGTCCATCAAAGAACCAGACAAAGCATATTTCCACCAAGGTGAACTTTTTGGGTCCCGTTGGATGCCTGACTGTGAAGCAGCTTTCCACAAAGTCATATACCAGCTCACCCATGACCCCATCCTCTCTTATGCTGATTCCAACAAACCCTATGTGCTGCATACTGATGCCAGTCTGCAGGGTCTAGGAGCTGTACTGTATCAAGACCATGAGGATGGTTTGAGACAAGTGGCATACACCAGTAGGAGCTTGACCCCATCAGAGCGAAACTACCCTGTGCACAAGCTGGAGTTCCTTGCATTAAAATGGGCCATTGTTGACCAGTTTCATGATTACCTCTGTGGGTTAAAAATATTGGTGAGGACTGACAATAACCCATTGACCTATATACAGACTTCAGCTAAGTTAGATGCCATGGGGCACTGGTGGCTTTCTGTATTGTCAACATATGATTATACTGTCGAATACCGACTGGGCCTGAATCATATTGATGCTGATGCCCTATCCCGGAGGCCCATTTCCAAGAGTGACTGGGTCAGGCTATCTGAACCTGACATCCGAGCATTGTGCCAAAAGTTTGACAGAAATGAACAGATGTCTACGGACGCAGCGGACTGCTTAGTAGATTGCTGGGGTCCCTCTGACACCAGTATACCTGCTGTGTATTGCCATTTTTCTGCTCTAGATATTAGTGCACTACCTCAGTTTGACAATGACAGCATTCAGTGGGCTCAATCCCAAGATCCTATGATTCTGCCAGCCTTTGATGCCTTTCGTGCAGGAAAAGATGCATCCAAGTTGCCTTCCTCTGATCTGCAAACCACTTTATTGTTTAAAGAAGGCCCCAGGTTGAAGCTGCTTAATCAGTTGTTGTATAGAGAGACAGTAGATCAGGGTAGCCAAATAGACAAGCAACAATTGGTCCTGCCCACATCCTTCAAACATTTGATACTGAGGTCCCTCCACAATCATATGGGCCTCCTCGGTATCGACCGGACCCTTGACCTGGTACAATCTCGATTCTACTGGCCCAAGATGAGGGCCGATGTTGAGCACCATGTAAGGACTTGTAGTCACTGCCTGCAGAGAAAAGCTCTGCCTCAGAGGGCTGCCCCCTTCTCAACATTACTACCAGCACCCCAATGGAACTAGTCTGCATAGACTTCTTGAGTTTACAGCCTGATCAGTGAAACATTGGCAATGTGTTAGTGGTTACGGACCATTTCACACAGTATGCTCAAGCTTTTCCCACCAAAGATCAAAAAGCATCTATCGTGGCCAAGGTGCTAGTGGAAAATTTCTTTGTCCACTATGGTGCCCCCAGTAAATTCACTCTGATCAGGGCCGGGACTTTAAGAGTTGGCTAATCAAATAAATGCTTTCTCTATGGGGGGTGCGAAAGTCAAGAACCACCGCTTATCACCCAGAGGGATCCTCAAACAGAACACTTTAATCGCACCATGCTAGACATTCTAGGCACCCTCCACCCAAACGATAAGCATAAATGGAGCCAGCAGATTAGCATCTTGGTAAACGCATACAATTGCACGAAGAATGATGCTACCGAGTTCTCTCTCTACCGCCTCATGTTCGGAAGAGAGGTCCGACTGCCTGTTGATGTCTGTTTTGGGGTCTCTCCCGATGGGGTCCGATCCAAAGATTACCTGCAATATGTACAGAAACTGAAAGCTCAATTGAACCATGCCTATCAACTAGCCCAGACAATGGTTGCTAAAAGAAATCTAGCCAACAATGGGAGACATGATAGAAAAGTAAAGGCTGAAGAGCTTAGGCCTGGAGACTGTGTGTTGTTGCAAAATTTAGGATTGCATGGTAAACACAAAATTGCTGATCGATGGCACCATCTTCCCCTGTCATAGTTGGAAAGTTGGATGATTTTCCAGTGTACAAAGTGGCCCAGAGAAGAACTCCAAAGCTGTCAAGACCATGCACCGTAACCACTTGCTACTTATTGGTCAAGTTATAATTGAGGCTGAACCCACTGAGTTTTATTCCCCTGGACCTGTGACTCGTGCTGCTGCAAGAAAGAAACAGAGTCAGCCTGCTTCCATGGTTGCCGATTTAAGACTTTCCCCCTCAGCACGCCCAGAATGATAGTGACTGCCAGTCTAACTCGGATGACAGTGAGTGTGATAATGCCTATTACCCCTCATATGAACTGAGTCAGTTGTTTCATGGAAATCCTATGTTGAATTATGGGGATGAAGCTGGGCCTTCTGGACTGCCTAATGCCCAGCATCATCCTTGGACCAATGCTCCCTGAAGGTGAAGTGCAAAAATGTCGCTTCTGAGGATACTGAGTCTTTGTGTATCGTGGAACTGTATGGTTGCCTGAAGGAGAGCTGATGGTATGAGTCTTTCTGGTGACATGCCAGAACTTGAGGAACACTATGAGAGTGCTGAAAACCCCTTCAGTGCCAGAGTGTCTTCAAAATGAGCCAAGTGTTGTAGAAACAGAGACTACAGAGCAAGGGGCTGACAGTGCTCCCAGCTTGGACATTCCCCTTCATGCAGGCACCCCTCACAAGTGATGAAAGCTCCAAGACCATTGCTGAAAGTACAGAGACTGTGGTTGTTGACACCAGAAATACTGGCCGAGCTGTCAAGCCAGTGGTGCGCTTCAGTTACCATTCCCCCGGGAGGCCAGTGGAATTGCCTCTCAATGTAGCCCACAAAGGTGTTTATGTCTCTCAGAACTCACTGCCCTAATTGAGCTTGATAGCCCATTCCAAGTTACTTGTTTTGCCCTCTCACCATGGTGCCCCTGCCTCATCCAGCCCCAAGTTAGCTGATAGAGAAGGGCCCCCTCTTGCATTGTTTAGAGTACAAGATGTTATTACATGATTCTGTATAGTAATGTTCAATTTACCTGTGTGAAATATATGCATAATGTATTGTCAGAATGGAAATGATATAGTGAAGTACATTGAAATGTATAGTAAAGTGACAAGTTATGCCAATTGATGATTTAAATAGTACTTGTATAGCATGCTAATGGTATAAATGCCTTGTATATGCTGCATTTTCAATGTTATGATGGTACAGACTTGACGCAGATGCCATGTTTTCCCAGGCACGGAAGGGTGTAACCCCCCTACAAATGGGGGTTCCCAAAAAGTCTTCCTCGAGCTTGCCTAAATGCTCACTGCCAGGCTGGTGTCCTGCATTTTAGCAGTTTAATTGTGATTACCAGAGCCTGTATAGCCTCTGTGTACTGTCTCTTTAAGAGCTGACTGATTGCAGCATAAGTAATCTGAGAGGGAGCTCTGTTGAAAGATGTAACTATTTGCTAAAAATCATTTAGAGTGATAATGATAATGTAGTTTGTCTAACATGCTTTCTTTGCAGCAAGGATTGTTTTGTTTGTCTCCACTATCTTGGTCCTGGTCTGCAAATTGGACCAATTAGTTCTGGTGGGACCTAAAATGTAGCTGGACTACAGGAGCTGTCTGAAGTCAAAATCTGTAGGAATTGTAGTTTTGAGATTTTTGCACCTTTTTTTCAACTAAAGGAGGAGCTCTTGCATTGACTGACAGCCAAATCAGCCAACCAAACCTTTTGGATCTGAGGGATTCCCCAAGCTGCCTGCTGTTTAGGGCAGATCTAAGTTGAAAGCTGAGGAAGAAAGAGCTCAAAGAGATTTTGAGCAGCAATTCTGAGTGAATTCACATGGGAAAACTGTGAAAAGGCTGAGATTTTGGCTTGCATGTCTGCCTGCTGCCCTGAGAGGGGAAAGAGAACTGTTTTCGGACTGAATCTGAGTTGTGTGACTAAAGTAAGTTACTGAAGTGGGCCAGGCTCAACCTGAAGAAGACTGAAGATTTTGCTGAATGCAATTGGCCTGTCAGGAGCTCCAGCTACCCCTAAGCTCCCGGTCTGTGAGAGACTTTGCGATTGTGACCAGGGAGTGCTTTGCCTGGTACTGTAGAATTCCCTTACATGCAAATGTGTTACTTGCTGCTAGTGGGTCATGAGTTAGTTCCCCCACTGTGTGAACTATGTTCTGCTTGCTGGAAGCTGTATCCAGCCCAAAAATGGACTGCATCTGAATTTGTCTCCATGCAGTCTGGGCCTTGCCAGACTGGCCCAGCCAGACTACTCGCTGCACAGAGAAGCCATCGACGAAAGACCTGCCTGGGGATCAGCCCCCTGCTCCACGCTTGAACAGGAACGATGCCTATGCGACTCATGTGGGCCCTGCTTCTCCTGGCATTCCAGATCAACCACCTGCAGTCTCGATTTTCATCCAACCTGCGTCCGGTCTTGGGTATCATGAGTAAATACCAGGGTAGCACCCTGCAATAACAGCTTAATCTGAGTATGTCATCTGATTGTCTTCTTGTTTCGTTTCCTTTTCGAACTGAGCCCTCTGGCTCTGGACTACAAATATTGTGTACTGTGCATGTTGTAGTTTCCATCACAGGGCCCCAACCAGCTGCAACCCCGGGCAATGGTCCTGGCTAGCCCATCTCTTCTCCACCTGGGTACCCAGAGGTGTGACTGTGTGGGGGGACTCAAAGCACATGCATAACTGCTTGATTGATATAACCTTTAAGCTAATTAACCTGCTTTTGCCCTTCCCTTGTTCAAGTCCCCTGAATAAATCAGATCTAAATTTTTCTGCATGTAATCTGACTGTGGTTCCAGTTTGTGCTCAAAGTACTGTACTGTTGCTATTTGCTGTATAACCTTGTTTACAGGGGGTCCCCAGGGTCGAGCCAGAGGAACCAGCCAGGTGGTAAGTGCAAACAGTGTGGGTACTTGTGTGGTGTACCAGGGGTATTGTGAAGTGATTATTGTACAGTGTTCAGGCCACTAGAGGGGAAAGAGGGGGGTTACAGTGTCCCGGAGGGCTGTGCCCTGGTTAGCTTGAACACTACCAACCCTGACCTCCAGGTGAAGGCACCCATTTCAGAACTCAGGCCCCTTAACCTGCTACTAGTCAAGCAGGCAGGAATAGTAGCCCTTGGGATAGCGCCACCTAGGGGTTACACAGGCATTTCAGGATGTCAATAGTATTTTCATCCATCCTAGCTTCTGCTAAAATTTTTCATAAAATGGTTCTGTTTATGGAATCAAACACACATTTCAAATCCAAAAAGGCTGCATATACATTTTGTCCCAGGTACCTAGGATTTCTGTCAATTAAATACTTTAGAGGGAAGAAATGGTCCAAGGTCAATCTTCCTCTTCAAAAACCTGCTTGCAGCTCAGAGAACAGATCGTTTCTGTTTCCCATAATTCCAATCTTGCCAAAATATATCTAGTGTACAGTTTTAGAAGAATACTTAAAAGGGCTATGGGTCTGTAACAGAAGGGGTTGTCTCTACTACTCATTTTCAGAAGGGGAATGATTATTTCCTGGTTCCAGTCTTTTGGAAGTATACAAGCAAAATTATTTATATTAAAGGCTGGAGCAAGGATGGCAGCCTTAAATGTTGCATTTAATTGTAAAACCTCAATTGGAAGCAAGTCAGCCCCAGGTGCCTTATTTTTCTTCTGCATTTGAATAAAACTTACAGTTTTGGGGGGTCCAGCTTCTACCCATTGCCAGTCATACATTAGATTGGCTAACAAATTAAATTCCTTACAGCTAAAAAAGCTAGACTCATTTGGGTTCCTACAGATTCTCTGAAAATGGGTTAACCAAGAACATTCAGTAATCCCTACTTGGGTTTGCTACATCAGAACAATAACCATAGGCTACTATACTCCAGATATTTCTGGGCTCCTTGTTATAACTTGCCTCTTCTAGCTGATTCCCTAACCCTTTCTGAAGCGCTTCTTTTTTAGCTGTCTAAATCAGTGTATAATAACTGGTGACCTCCTACATCAACTCGCTTCAGACTACCTTTCAAATGCTGTAATAACCCTGTATGTGGTCATATTGAGATACTATGTCATTTTCTGCCTTGTGCTGTCAGTCTCAAACTGGGAACACGGCTGTTGGCTTTAGTGAGCAGGTCTAAGAGCAGCATTGTCGGTGTTTCGTCAAGATAGCAGGTCCGTGGTGTGAGGAATTATTGGGTTTGGGGGAAGTGAGTGGTTCTCTGGTGCGAGTCAGCAGTTCTGTGGCAGATTTGCTTTGTTTTTTTTTTTTTTACATCTATCTTTACCGCCAGCCAGTGTAAAAGAAGGATTGGGTCCTGGATGCAGGAGAAAGTAGCGTACCACAGAGCGAGCAGGCAGGATGAAGTGAAGAGTGTTCTTGCAGTGTGTCGGTTTGGCTATTAGTTAATAAACAAACTGAATAGTTTATTTCAAGACAGAAGGTACCAGAATATTTGGATCAAGTAGTTTGCATAGCAGTATGTTCAGAAGTCTGCAGTTAAAACAGCTCTGTCTTACACTGAAAAATAAACACAATTCTGTTACAAGATATGGTACACTTTTTTTCTATATCGTAAAACCTTGCACCAGTCATTACAAAAAATAAAGCCTGGGCTAGGTTTCTCTTATGAGGATTTACACACGCTCAGTGTGTGAAAAGTCCTCATAACACACAGCTGCACAGGCATTATTCTTTATACAATCTTTTCTCAGTGCACATATTGCTTTTTGATTAGACTTACTAGATCTGTCTCTTGCTACTCTGCCAAAGATTTTGTAAATGTCTTGCAGTCCCCATTACACCACTTTTTGTTGACTGGTCTCTGTTTTAGAAAATTTAACTGATGAGATGGAGTGTCCCAGTCAAGTTGAAGACTGGCCAAATTGGACTCTGTGCACAAAAGTGCATAGTGCCTAAAAGTGGCATAACTGAGGTGTATAGGCAACCAAATGTGTGGATCCCAAGAGTGGGGGTCTGGTTACATGCACCACTGATGCAACAGTGAGTTCAGCGCCAGATCCCCTGGGCGGTTGTGCTGCCCTGCATCAGGAGCATGTGGGGGTGCCAGGGGGTGTGCCTACACTGTGTGGCATGCACAAAGGCACTGGATGCTGGGCCAGGGTGGGAATCTGCATGCAGGGGGTACCCTACCATAAATGTTATGTGTACAACCCCAATAAACATCTGCTGGCAGTGGAAGCACCTGGACCTCTGCCACACTGCTGGCCCAGCCCACTAGTCAGATGGGGAGAGCTGAGGCAGCCATTTGAGCAAGTGCCCATACTTTGTAGAAAACCAGACCTGGACCTTACTACACTCCCCTGCTCCCCAGGGCAAGGTGTCCACCCTGGGACCCAGGTTGGGCATCTGATTGGATGCCTGCCAGGGTCCACTGCTCCACACCCCTCTGCCTCCCATGAACCTGCATGCTGATGGGGTGGGTTGATGGACAGGTGCTGTGTAACTGGTTGCGGTCATCCATCTGTGCATCCTGTGCCTGTCCATGGCCATATGAGGCGCGCATGGTGGTCTGACAGTTTGTGGTGCATTTTATGCACTTTTGTGCATTGCCTCCATTAAGAGAAAATGTTATTGAGCGTTTGCACAGAGGGTTCGAAACTAAGAAGGGTAACTGTTTCCCAGTGAGTTCCTACACAGATCTATTTAAAATAGTATTAACTTTAGAGCCTAACAGTGGATGCTATTTTATTACAGTTTAAGCAGTCAGGTGTTGCTCAGCATCCTGCGCTTCCAGTGAATTACTGGGGGTGTTATAAGGGCCCCGATACAAATGACAGGTACATGGTCACTGCCAAAGTGGGCTTGAATATTAAAATAGACAATACTGGGGAATGGTAAAACATCATCCAAACAAAGGTCAATCAGACTTCCACTGCCAGCTCTAGAGAAGCATATTTTTCTCTCATCATCCCCCTTAGCACTCCCATGAACAATCATAGGTTCATGTCATCATCAAATTACCACACTTCTCTAGGACTACTACACCCCACTCAGACAAGCTCCAGTGAGAGATGCCCACCTGCTGTGGGTCATAACTGACATCATGGCTCACCTCAGACCCAGGGACTAGGCATGGAAGTCCTTCAAAGCCACTGGCTCCCATGAGGCACACGTAAAGTACCACACACTATGAAATGCATGCTCAAGGCTACTCTGGCAGGCAAAAGCTAACTACTTTAAAGCCACCTTCCACACCAACTTGAATCACCCTGCAAAATTCTGGAAGGTGGTCAAATTGCTCTTCACCCCACCTTCAAAATCCCCCTCCCCTGCTCTAAATTTAGGTGGTACCACTATGACTGTGCCCCTCACAGTGGCCTCAGAATTTAACTCCTTCTTCACAAACTGTACCTCATCACTTTTGTCCACCCTCCCACCTACCTCACAATCCCTCTCCTTCAACCCCCTCAGCCAAATCCTTCCCTCCCACCACCTCCTTTTCCTTCCATCAGATTTCACTGACTGAAGTTTTCAACTCCCTGCTTGCCCTAAATCACTCCAAGGGTAAATAGTCCTCCAGGTTGGACTCCAAAATGCTTTATCTGTCTGCCCTTGCCATCACCATCCCCTTGTCTGCACTTTTCAACCTCTCCTTCTTGCTCACTTCTATCCCATCTACCTGGAAGCATGCCATTGTCATCCCCCTTCTGAGAGGCGGGGACCCCTCTCTCTCCCTGGTAACTATTGCCCTATCTCCTTCCTTCCCATACTAGCTAAAATTCAGGAACATCTAGTCCTCACTCTACTATCCACCTTCTTGACTCCTCATCTTTCTTCTCACCTTACCAGTCTGGTTTTAGGATATCCCATACCACCGCCACTTCCCTCCTCAGGTTCTATTACTCCATTCTTACTGATATGGATAAAGCCCACATCACCTCAGCTATATTTATTGACCTGGCAAAGGCATTTGACACAGTCTCACACTCACTCCTCCTGTCAAAGCTCTGTCTTGCAGGGCTCTCTAGCGAGGACACCACCTGGTTCCACTCTTACCTGGTAGGCAGGTACCAATCTGTCAGAATTTTTGACTCCACTTCTGCCTCCCTCCCAGTTACCTCTGGTGTACCCCAGGGCTCGGTCCTTGGCCCTCTTTTGTTCTCCATTTTCCTTAATGACCTGCCCTCTGCCTGCCCTCACACATCCATTCACATGTATGTGGACAACATGGTGCTGTATACATCTGGACCCTCACCAGCTGATGTGGTGACCAGTCTCCAGCAGGATTTCAATGATATTCGGCTCTGGTTTTGCTCAAATCAGCTTTTTCCCAATGCCAAGAAAGCTGTCTCGATGACCTTTGGCATGACAGAGGCTTTCTTGGCTTGCTACCCGCTGCACTTTCCACACCCCGGACAGGACTCCACTAGAGTTCTGCACCTCTTTTGGATACCTCAGGGTCTGGCTTGACTAGCACCTTGACATTTCTGTTCATATCAATACCATCCACAAAAAGCTGCACCCCAAATTGGGTGCCCTATACCACAACCATGGATGTATCCCACTGCCGGCCCACAGTGCAATTGTGAAGAAAATGATCCTCCCTATTTTAGACTACGGTGATGTAGTCTACAGTGCCACTCCCAAGTCCACCCCAGCCAGACTGGACCCTATCTTCCACTCCTTCTGTCACTTTGCACTTGACTGTCCTCCCATCACTCACCACTACATCCTCTATCAGACCCTTGACCTCCCCTCGCTCCATAATCAGAGAGAATCCCACTGCACTAGGCTAACGGCTAAGTTCCGGACCCAGTCCTTGCCACCTTACCGCTTCTCAGTTCTAACAGCCACTCTTCCTCCAGCATACCCACTCAACTCATGCTTCATGGTTGTCCCTCACATGTCCACCATGGCAGGCCAGGCAGCCTTTAAGTATCGCATGCCTAAACTGTGGAACTCCCTCCCCAAGGATGCTCAGCATGCCCCACTCCACTCAGCACCTCAGCTCCCTCCTCAAAATTCATTTTACCCCTGTCTGCGCATGTGACTAAGACCTGTGTTCCACTAAGCATAGCATTTCCTTGTGTTGGTTATATATGCACAGTACTCTACTTGTATATGTTAGTGCCTCGCACAACTACCTACCACTGTAAGTGTAAGCCTACCCTAGCAGTTGCTGGGTTGCTCATTTCACCCTGTAGCTTAACAGTTATGTACATGATCTCTATCCTCTGTAACTTTTCACTGTAATTTTTCTCTGTAATTATGTACTCTCTTCTGCCCTTATCCCCAGGATGCATCTGGAATCGAGCAGTACCTGCTCAGTATGTCTTCCTGGTAAAACTTTTAAATAAATAAATACATTTGAACATACATTTACCTATTCTGTTGACTCTAGCATCCTCTGATGCTCAATTTGATATTGAAAAATAATTGTTTAAGTTCCAGTTATAGGAGCAAGGTAAGACAGCTGCCAGCATGGACTTGGTTCAACATGACACAGAGTTCAGCACATGGTAAGAAGTCATGGAACTCACTTCCAGCATTACACAAACTGAAGTCCAGACAAAAATTTCCAAGTAGACTGTTGCTAAATTCAACCAGGTGAAACATCAGTCTTTGTTACTGTCCTCTTCTGAAGTGTTTTTTCCTGCTTTTGAATAAAGTCTACTTGGACATTTTTGTCTGGACTTCAATTTGTGCAATGCTGGGGGTGAGTTCCATGACTTCTTACTTTGTTCCAGTTATAGGACTCCATTTAACTTGAGGAGCCAGTTTTTTCATTACTACCCCCACAAACAAAGGATACAAATCCCAGGATATTCAATTTCAATTTTATACAGAGTTAGGTGTAATGTATCTTCACAGAAATGGTGGTGGATACCTTGAACAGCCTTCTATCTGAGGTGGTGGAGGCAAAAACAGTGGTGGGATTCAAAAATACCTTGGACAGGCAAAAGGGAATTGTAAGGATAAGGAAGGTTGTGGGGGTAGATTGTTTGTAGATCAGGTAGGGTCTGCAGTAAAAATGAAGGTTAACAATAATGGGAAGACTGGGTGTGCCCAGCGGCCCTTCTCTGCCATTACATTCTATGTTTCTGTGTGTCTGTGTTTCCAAAGCAGATACACTATCCAACAACTAGAGACTGGAGGAATATAAAAAATGATTACACAAAAGATGGGATTATTATCTGACCATATAATGTTTACCAATAGCAGTAAATAGTTGTGGAGAAAAAAGGATACACAGTGACTTCCCAGTTCAAACAGCTAGCCACTAATGTCATCAGGCACCATTTATATAGTCTGAATTTACTTGATTTAGTAGCAGGATTAACAGATGGAACCACTTTTAATTCAAATTCAGAATCAATAAGCTGGGAAACCCAAGTTTCATGGAATAAAACTATATCAAAGTTTGAAACGTAGTCACACCATGAACCATTATTTATTTTAGGTATAAGGCTAACTATGTTCCAGAACAAAATCATAATATGTTTGCTCTCCATAGATGAGTCAATCAGCTTCTATGCTACTATCTAGCAATTCGTACATGTTAGAACTTGTTAGACATTGTTTATCTGGATTTAAAGACAATTAACAAGATTCATTTTGACTAACTAAGTTAGCCTAATTCACAGTGTTTGTATTTATCATCTCCTCTCTTTTTTCGCCCCTGATCCATTTATAGAACATCTTCTGTTCTCCTGGTAGTTCATCAATTAATGGTGCCAGTGTCACAAATCCCATTATCCTTGGCTGCCTTTGTTTGCTCTTTTCAACTAGTCTCTAACCTCCATACTTTGTGCAAGTCTTGTTCACTGTCACTTGTTTTTTTGCACTTAACATGGAGATGCCTTCTGAGACACATGTATAAAGTTTCTTTAACTTTCGTGATTTTTTTTTTTTAAGGATCATTCTTCTTATCTCCAATGCTCACAGAACAACATATACACAGCTTTTGTTTAATTTTACATTGATATACTGAAATCAGACCATCCAGTTTTATTCTGTCATCTAATAGTCCCTTTATGGAGTTATAGACTAGATTTCTCAAAATCATTACATTTTCCTCATTACTCTGTGGCATCCCATTCAGATACACCATAAGGAGCCTGTCTTGAGATTTCATAACTTTTGTTGGAGGCACACTATTTTTATCTGACTTAAAGGTAACACCTTGTTTCTTGAGTTACCTTTTCCTCTTGAATTCTCTGTACATGTATTGTGATTTTCCTGAGTTTGGGTTTCAAACTCCTAAGAAGCAGGGGGAAATAGGAGATGAGGTAACAAACTACCCATTCTGCCTGGGGTCCTCCTGAGGTTGGCTGTAGGACAGTCCTGCTGCTCTCCACTCTACATGTGAACCACTGAGACTACCTGAGACTACAAGTTTCACTCCACTCTGCCTGCTTTGCTGCAGTACCTGGCCCCCCCACCACCACCCTTGACACATCAGACTTATAACTATACTCTATGTAGGTTACCCTAAAATCACTGCACAGTTTATGCTTTTAGTCACACCTTATCTGGGTTACTTTAAGCTCTGTTCTTACATTGCTAACTTTGGTTGAGTATTCACTGCACAGTATATATTTTTCACTGCAACATCTCTGGGTTACCCTATTGTTAATTTTTGTTTCATATTCACTGCACATTATGTACTTTTAGCTACACACTATCTGGGTCACCTTATTGCTAACCTTTGTTGAGTACTCACTGCACAGTATATACAGTACTTTTAGCTACACACTATTTGGGATACTCTGAAATCTGCACTGTACCTTGTTAGTTTTGCTGATGTTCACTACACAGTCAATAGTTTTAGTTACACCCTATTTGAGCTATCCTAAATTCTGCTTTTACCCTAATTTGCCAAGTATTGTCTGCCTGCCGTCAGTTCAGCAACACCCTCTGGTTTATCCAAAATTCTGCATTTACCTTGCTAATTTTTGTTGCATTTCAATTGCTCAAGTAAATTATATGTTTTAATGTTTATACCCATTTTTAATACTGACTTGCTAAGACTGTCTTTTTTCCTAAGACTGCATTTGTTACACTTTATTGCTACTGCACTGTCTAGGTAACATTACTTATTATTTGGTATCAATCTCATTTCAGCTGTCTGAAAATCATGTACCCTAACATCTTCACCTGTGTCCCCTTCTCCATCTCCTTGCCCTGTCCCCACCCATTCACTCCCAATCCCTCTACCCCTACCCACATCCCCCCTCTTTCCATCCCTCTCCGTCTTCTCCTCTGTACCCATCCCCTCCTTCCCCCTTTCTTCTCCTGCCTCTACTCCCTTCCTCCCCTTCCCGCATTCCCACTTGTCTACTAAATTCCCCCCCTTTCTGTACACAAATCTATGTGACTTTTGTGTACAGATCCTAATAATTGGGTCAGATCTCAAGATGCAGCAGACCAGTTTTTGTGTATGATGTTTCTGATGCCCATCATAAAGAAGAATAATTCTATCTTGAAATCTAACTCAACTCTTAGGAACAATACACAGGGACCAACTAGATTTGAGTACCAGAGTGGAAGGAATTTGGCAAATACCCTTGTACATAGCTTGCAACCTACACAAAGGGCTACTGTGACTACCCCTTAGCTACTAAATTTACCAAGTGTCACTTTTCAGTGTGACTGCTGCAAGTTTTGCCCCAGTGATCTTAAGTCTGTTAATTTTACAACAGTTAATGCCAGAAAAACCTTTCAAACAAGAAGTTTTATTAATTGTGATACTCGTAATGAAGTTTACCTGTCAATTTGTAATTGTGGTGCCTTTTATGTAGGCAAGACCTCATGTACTTTTAAGGTCCACATTGGGGAGCATTTGTATTCCATTGCTAAATCAGATTGGAAAAATGGTCTTTGAGCCCATATGAATTCTCAATGAGACAGAAGCAGTCATGTATTTAAATTCTGTGGGACAGAATAGGAGTGTATCTAACAAAAAGAGGTGAGGTTCTAGACAGCCTGACCCTCAAATGGGAAGCCTTGTGGGTTGTACAGTTGTGGGTGCTACATATTCCAGGACTGAATGAGAGAATTGAATATGCCCCTTTTTTGAAAGCAAATTATTTGTATGTTATTTCCAGTGTGTCATTAATCTGTATTCTCAGCTTTTTCTCTTAAGCTATTGACTATCCAAATATCCTGATGTCAATTTTGGGAACAGCCTGAATGCAGAATGTTCATTATTTAATAAGGACATGCTGAATTTTAGAAATTAAATAGATTAATTATTCTCTATATGACTGAATACAAAATCTCAGGATTACTATGCTGTTTTAAATTTGTTTGCTGCTGTTGTTGAAGTTATGTCTATTATCACAAAGCACTGTCACTTTAAATTCACTTACTATTTAACCAGACACAATAGCGACATCCAGGTCCCACTCTGATGAAGCCATGATGTGAAACTGGTCAGGGGATCCATTATTTGGCCTTCCAACTCTTGCTGCCACTGATAAAAATGTGAGTGTGCCTTGTAATATATTTGCACTTTATATAAGCACTTCTGTAGCTTTCTTTGCACTAATAAAGTAACTAATCAAAATTGTGATTGGTGCCAGTCTTTCTTGCTTTTCTTGTACTCATTTTGACTGAGCACAATCATACTGTTGAGTGACCGGCTGTTTGGTTTTGCTTAATATTAGTGCCCTGTGAAACGATCTTGCTGCAACTGATTAGCCCCCATCTGCTCTGACCATAACATTGCCATGGCCCTCTCCCTATTCCACTCTTACTTAACTCTAGTCTGGGACAGGCACACACCTCTTGAAAATCCAGGGTAAAAAGTTCACACCACCTCTGGATTACACCCAACTTTATTGACCACTGTGAATCCCGAGACCAAGCATGGGCCCAATTTAAATTCTCCTGCTCCCTGCCTGATCTCTTATACTTCAGGTCACTCAAATTCTTATAAAAGACTGTCCATGCCATGAGGGCTCATTACTTCAAATCAAACCTCCAGAATAACCTTAAGTCCCCAATCAAATTCTGGAAGGTTATCCACTACCTCTTTGATCTCCCTGACCAGTCTGCTCACCCAGTCCTACTGGTGGATGGGACACTGGTCTCTGATCCTCCCTCTGTTGTTGCTCATTTTAATGAGTTTTTCACAACTTGTGCCTTTCCTTCTCCCTCTCTTCTTGTTCCTTCTCCCTTTCCCTCTTGTCTCATCCCTGCTCCACTCTGCCCAGGGCTGTCACTTCCCTTCCATCACTCTAAAGAAAACCTTGCTTGCCCTTTCTTTGCTTAACCCTGCTGAGTCCTACCCCAGTGGGCTGGACCCTAAACTCCTCTGCCTCTCAGTACCTGCCATTGCCTCTCTCCTCACTCACCTTCTGAAACCTCTTCTTATCACTCTGTATGGTCCCTCAGTCCTGGAAGGTTGTCAGGGTTCTACCTCTGCACTAAAGGGATGACCCTTCCTCTTCTGGTAACTTTCAACCTCTTTCCCTCCTGCTGTCTCTTGCAAAATGTCAGGAGAAACTTGTCTGCTCCAGGCGTGCTGACCTCCTCTGCTGTTCCAACTACCTTTCACCCTTCCAGTCTGTTTTTTAGAAGCCCCATCCCACCATTCCCTCCTTGCTGCATGTCACTGACTCCATCTTTATTGGGATGGATGAGGGATGCATCACTGCAGCTATCTTCATTTAGCCAGAAAAGCTTTGATTCAGTGTCCCACCTTTTCCTCCTGGGCAAGCTACACTCTACTGGCCTCTCAGCTCCCGCTGTTGACTGGTTCCACTCCTACCTCATGGGCCTCTTCTATTCTCCTAACTACTGTACCTTTCCCACTTCCAGTCCATTTTTTGGAAGCACTATTCCACCACATATGTCTAGATGGAATCAGCATGACTGTCCTTTGAGCTGGAGTCGAGCGCACCATCATTCCTTAATGTCAGGTTTCTATTCTTTTAATTTTAATTACACTGTGCACATTTCAGTTTTCTTTATTTTCATTCTTACAATTTCACATATATTGTATTGCCTGCAGCTAACTGTTTGGCAACTTGGTATTGAGCATTAATTTCTGTGAGTGCCACTATATCTTTACTTGATCCCTTTGAAAAGGTGACTAATACTTGTAGCCCACCCCCTTGACAAAGAACCTACATAGATTCAAAGCACCAGGGTTTAGTGCTGTCTCACTTGCTCTCACATTAAATCTATTTGCAGTAAACTATGGGAGTTTTTTTGTTTTGTGTCCTCTGTAATTTTCTTTTGTTTTATGTGTCTGATAGTTTGCTGAGTGCTGCAACACTGTCTTGTATGCCTGGTCAGTTCTTTTTTGTTTCTTTCCTCACTTAACCTTGCTAAGTCCAGCCCCAATGGGCTGGATGCTAAACTCATCACCTCCCATCACTTCAACCCTCACACACCTTCCAAATCCCTCCTTCTCACTCTGTGCTGTCCCTCAGTCCTAAATGGTTGCCAATGTTCTACTGCAGCACAAAAGGGGTGACCCCTTCTCCCCTGGTAACTTCCTGCCTATCTTCTTCCTGCCATCTCTTGCAAATCTTCAAGAGAAACTTGTCTACTTCAGGCTTGCTGATCTCCTCTGCTCTTCCAACTGCCTGTTCCCCTTCCAGTCTGGTTTTCAGAATCCACATTCCACCATTACCTCCTTGCTGCATGTCACTGACTCCATCTTTTCTGGGATGGATCAGGGATACATCACTGCAGCTATCTTCATTGATCCAGCAAAGCCTTGATTCAGTGTCCCACCCTCTCCTCCTGGACAAGTTATGCTCTGCTGGCTTCTCAGTTCCTGCTGTTGACTGGTTCCACTCCTACCTCACTGGCCATCAGCAGTTGGTATGTTGGAGGCACCAACTCCCCTTACTATATATCCAAGCCAGGATCCCACAGTGCTCCATCCTGGGTCCCATCCTCATCTCAATATTCCTCAATGACCTGTCCTTTGCCTGCAGATGATATAGTCATTTATTCCTCTGGTCCCTTGGCCAGGGCTGTGGAAGGTCTGCTTTAGCAGGACTTCCACAATGTCCTACACTGGTTCCATGCAAACCAGTTAATTTATTTATTTATTGAAATAGTTTCACCAGGAAAGGCATACTGAGCAACAAGATGCTCGTCTCCCAGTGAGACCTGGGGGGAGGGGGATACAAGGGGGTTGGATAACATGCAGGTTATCAACTGACCAAATAACAGAGGCAAATAGCAGCATATGGATACAATTGCATTAAACTACAAGCAACACACATGGAGTACATTGGATATTGTATGGAGCATATAACAACTACCTGACATATAGCAACAATACAAGAGAAAATTTAGCACACAGTAATATGCAGGTATAAGCAACAGGAGACATAGAATACATGATGGTGCAGGACAAAAAGGCACAGGACAAAAGTGCATAGGTTGGGGCTATACACCAGCATTTGTAGCAAAGCTAAGGCTGCTGGTCAGGCAGTGGGAAGGGGAGCAATTGGTGCATGGCCAAATCAGGTACAGGAGCAATTAGTGGTGAGAAAGTTAGCTAGGGTGGTAGAAAGAGAGTGGGCAGAGGAGGAATGCCAAATTTGAGGTGGGAGATCATTCCATAGCTTGGGTAACTGGTGTGAGAAGGCGGTTTGCCCGGCAGTAGTCTTTCACCTAGGGATTGATAGTTGGCGGTAGTCAGGGCCCCTGGTGTTCTGCGGCAGAATATTCTGATTTCTGCGGCATGATTTATTCACTTCTCTGGCAGAACACAGTCCTGTCATTGGCTAACTATGATGTGATGACATCATATGCTGAGCATAAAGGAGGGGCTGCAGGATAAATGAGATGGGAAAGAAAGCCTGACAGTATGGAAAAACAGTATATTTATAGGAAAATTCACCAAAAACAATGAATTCTGTGGCACTATATATATATTCTGCGGCATGGTGCAAATTCTGCGGCAAATTCCGCAACCAGAAATGCAGAATTCCAGGGGCCTTGGCGGTAGTCGCAGGATCTAAGATAATGGGTGGGGAGGGAGCAGCTGAGAGCATGGAGGAGAGGTAGGAAGGGATGGTGCCAAGCCATAGGTTAGATACATATTTAGCACAATGTGAAATGCATCAGTTTCCGAAGGATGGTAGTGCCAGGGAATGGTAGAGGTCGCAGTGGTGGGTAAGGGGTGAGGCATCGAGAGCAAAGCGGCACAAGGCATTAAAAAGTGTGTCCAGCTTAGATAGGGTGGACTTAGGGGCTGCACCAGTAAACAATGTCACAGTAATCAAAGGAGGGAAGTATCATCTTCTGGACCAGTTCACGTCGGATGGGGGGAGGAAGGCTACTACAGTTCCTATAAAGTGCACCGAGTATGGGGCATAGTTTTTTGAAATACCATCTATGTGGTCTGAGAAGGAAAGATGGCAGTTGAGCCATACCCCCAGGTAGCGGAATGAGGAGACATCTTCTAGGTTTTGACCATCCAGAGTGTGGAAATAGGGAAGGGATGGGAGTCTGGACAGGCGTTGTCGTGTGCCAAAAGTCATCGTGACAGTTTTATTTTTACATTTAGGGAGAGCTGGTGAGAGCTGAACCATTGCTGTACTTTGCTGATGTCGGCTTGGAGGTTAGTTTGT
The DNA here is from genome assembly GCA_016271365.2 of Neoceratodus forsteri. Classification (NCBI taxonomy): domain Eukaryota; kingdom Metazoa; phylum Chordata; order Ceratodontiformes; family Ceratodontidae; genus Neoceratodus; species Neoceratodus forsteri. Next base: position 453,560,151 of record CM057453.1, on the reverse strand, counting down.
ACCACTTCAGGGTCAGAGCCTGAGGAGAAGAGTACAGTGTCATCTGCATACATGTGGATTGAGGTAGTAGAGCAGATGAGCGATAAGTCATTTAGGAATATAGAGAACAGTATGGGTCCCAGAACCGACCCTTGGGGGACACCGGTAGTTAAGGTGAGGGGGAGGAGATAGCATTTGTGACTATAACGGACTGGGTTCTGCCAGAGAGGTAAGATCTGAACCAATTGGTGGCAGCAACAGAGAGGCCTGATTCAGTGAGACAAGAGAGCAATATGGGGTGGGAGACAGTGTTGAAGGCTTTTGCAAGGTCGATGAAGACGGCTGAGGTGATCAGCCCACCAGTCATACCAGTCAGGATGGAGTCGGTAAGCCTTATCAGGGAGGATGCAGTGGAGTGTCCCTTCCTGAAACCTGACTGGTAGGGTGTGAAGAAATTAGAGTCGGTGAGGAAGGAAGTAAGTTGGGTGAGCACAAGGTGCTCTTGTAGTTTTGCTAGTACTGGGAGGAGGGAAATAGGGTTTTAGTTGGAGGGGGAGGTGGGGGTACCTCCTTTTGGGAGGGGGATGACAGTGGCGTGCTTCCATGCTTGGGGGATGGCAGCAGCAGCAAAGGATTGGTTTAAGAGTTTGGCAAGTGGAGTTGCTATGACGGTGGCAAAGAGGTAGAGGAGTTAAGGGTCCAAGCCATCTGGGGATTTGCCTTTTGAAGGGTTGAGAGAAAGTAGTGCATCTAGGGCATCCGCTGCAGAGATGTCATTGACAGAAAAGGAGTGAGGCTTAGTCAGGTTCGTTACATCTGTAGAGCGTGCAATAGGTGCAGGGTTTGGCAAGGCAGAGAGGAGAGTGGCAGCACAAGTGGAGAAATATATGTTGAACTCAGTAGCAACTGCTGTTGGCTCAGCGAGGTTGGAGTTGTTAATATTTAGAATTGGAGTGGGATTGGCAGCTAGTGGGGTGAAGAGGGAGTGAATGACCTTCCAGAATTTTGAAGGGTTATTTAGGTTGGACTGTAGGGAACTGCTGAAGTACTCTGCTTTATCTAGGCGAGTGGCTCTGGTACACTTGTTTCGGAGCATGTGGTATGCGGAGAGATGTTGTAGGAGGCGTGAGGATTTATGCGTTTTCCAGGCTTTGTCATGGGTGGTTTGACATGCAATCAGTTCTTGGGTGATCCACGGCAGATGGTTGCCTCATACCCTTGTATATTGCAGCAGGGCATGTTTGTCCCAGATGCTGAGGAAAGTGTCTTTAAAGTGGAGAACGGTGTCATCAATAATAGGGCCGGGGGCCCAGTTTTCTAATGCAAGGTCGTCTAACACCGGGGCAAGATTGAGGAATTTGAAGGAGCGTTGGACTAGAAATTTAGGGGGGGAATTTGAGCAGTGGATTTTGTGCACTAAGAAAGTAACGTGGTGGTCACTGAGGGAGTCAGGAAGAATACCGGCATTTATGACCCAGTGAGGGTGTGTGTGGTAAGAGCCCAATTGGTGAGTGAGTGGTTACCAGATTTTAGGTTAAGCCAGGTGGGCTCAGTAATGATTTGGGAGAGGTTTAGTGCAGCAATTTCAGTCCTGGTTTTGTTGAGGGTAGGAGTTAGCCAGTTGTGGTTTAGATGGCCCATAATGTAAAGTTCCCTTGTCGGAGTTAGGCAGGAGATTTGCTTGAGGAGGTTGGTGACATCAGAGGATGGTGTGCCAGGTCAGCAGTATATTCCTGCAATGTAGATTGGTAGCGAGAATGGGAGTGTCAGCTGGAATAAAATGAATTCATAGATTTTAGGTTCAGACTTGGCTACGATAACCGAATAGTGCAAATCCGAGTTGACGTAGATGGCAACTCCACCGCCTCTTGTGGCTCTGTCCTGGTGGGCCAAAGTGTAGCCTGGGATGGCGACAGAGGAGTCGCAAATGTTTTTTGTGAGCCAGGTTTCGGACAAGGTGAGGATATCTGGAGCATAGTAGGCAGCAAGTACCTGGAGGAAGTCAAGTTTATGGACTAGGCCTCTTATATTTAGGTACAGGAGGCACAAGCCAAGTGGGAGAGGGTCTCCAGGGAGAAGTGAGGAAGTGTCCAATGTAGGAGGGGGGCTTGCAGTGATTGAGGGGGGTATGTAGTTTGGGGCCGGGGCTTGGGTGGGTGTCACCTGCAGCAAGGAGCAGGAGCACAAGAGATAGGTAGTGGGTGAATAGCTGTATGTGACTGGTGGTGAGCGGAAGGGCCATGGCACAGATCTAGCGTTAGAAAGCCCCTAACTGTTGTGGCAACTTAGACGGGACAGGCATAGAGGGCCAGGGAAATGAGTGGTTCCTGTGGGAGGATGGAGGACCAGTGAAAATTAAGGCTTGGATAACCAATGAGGCATGGCTGGCAATAACCTGTAGGAGTGAGCTAAAAAGCCGGGGTGGGGTTTATGTGTATTTAATCAGGACCGGGGTTGGGGGTGAGTGAGAGGGCTGAAAAATCGGCAGCTAGGGCTCCCTTCCTGGAGGTAATCATTCCTTGAGGGTAAGTCCATACCTGCGCTTCTGTGAGGGTTTGGTGGCTTCACACCTGGACTGCGGGTGGCAGTCTGGCAGGTCAGGTTCATCAGAGAACAACGGCTGTGGATCTCAGACTACCTGAAAGGAGAAGGCAGAGGAGAATTAAATAAGAAAGTCAGAGGGGTTGGGGCTGCTCATGGAGCTAAAAAGAAATGCAGACTGGCTTAAACGGGGGTTGTAGACCAAAATGTTAGGCAAGGTGCCTCAAAGTCTGAGAGAGCAATAACAGGGCTATTTAAAACACAATACTAGACTAAAAAGGTGAAGGGGGGTTTCAAAGGGCTGAGCCGAGAACGCTACTGGTCTTATGAGGGAACACAATACAGGCATTTACATTAAATCAGAAAACTTCAGCTATAAAATGCAAGCAAGACAGTTTTAACAGAAAACATAATCCAGTACAATATAATCAAGCATTAACAGTGCAGAGCTATATGGAGCCAATTGGAATGCTCCTGGGGCTGACTGCAGCCAGTGGGTCACAGCAGCAATAGACTCTGGATTTAAATCCAGATACAACTGTCCCCATGTAAAAAAAGCAAAATCGCCAGCTAGGGCTCCCTTCCTGGAGGTAATCAGTCCCTGAGGGCAAGTCCGTACCTGCACTTCTGTGAGGGGCTGGTGGCTTCACACCTGGACTGTGGGTGGCAGTCTGGCAGGTCGGGTTCATCAGAGAACCATGACTGTGGCTCTCAGACTACCTGCACTTCTTTGAGGGGCTGGTGGCTTCACACCTGGACTGTGGGTGGCAGTCTGGCAGGTTGAGTTCATCAGAGAACCACGGCTGTGGTTCTCAGACTACCTGATCAACTACTCTGGATCAACACTAAAAAAAACAGTGTCTCTGACCTTTGACACCAGCCAGAAACTGGCCAGGCTCTCACCCATCCCCATCTTCTCCGTGCTACATGGTACCCATCTTGAAGTAGTCCCCACCTTAAAGTACCTCACTTTGTGACTATACAGCAGGCTAGACTTCTCTGTCCACATTGATGCCATGCATGCTAAGCTCCTCCCTGAACTCGGTGCCCTGTGCCATAACAAGGATTACCTTTCTCCCAGGGAGATGGTCACCAAAATGGTACCCCTGCTTTCTGAGTATGTGGATGTGGTTTAAGGCACAACCTCCCCCTCTTTCCTTGCCAGACCAGACACCTTCTGCATCACTTTCTGCCACTTCACTACCAGATCACCCTCTTGTACCCATCACTGTTCCCATTACTCCTCCCTATCCATCCTCCCTATCCCTTCACATAGCTAGTCCCATTACACTTCCTTTATTTCCAAATACTGGTTGGATCCCTTCCTTAATACCTATCCTCGCTACTCTATCCCATCCCCTGTTCCTCCTACTCCCTGCACTTCAGGGACATTCACACCTTCTCCCTTCCCTACCCAAACTCCTCAGCTGGGCAGTCCATGTTCTTCTATTGCATCTCCTCCCTCTGGAATATACTCCCCTCCTCCCTCCCTCTCTCCCCCTCCTTCTCTTCATTAGAGATTAGCTAAAACTTCACCCTGCACCCCCAGCATTTGCCAACCCTCTACATGACCACTTACCTAACCCCCTGTGATTGACCCCCTGACCCATCTAAACCCCTACCTGATGATTTTGGCTCTTTTGTATGTAATACAGCTACAGTATTTGATTTATCCTCACAGCATAAGCATTGCCACCTTTTCCAGTAGTCACCAATAACTTTATTTTGCTCTTTTCTAAATTTATAGCTGATTTGTAAGCTAATTTATGCCTTCACCAATTTTTCAAGATTTTGATCATTTGTTGTATTGAATGCTATTCTTGCATTTTTTTGTACACTGTCATTGTAACTGTACTCAGTGACTTGCTCTAATTTTGTAATATTGATTTTCCCTTTCTCTGTACCCCGGGTGGTACCGGGTCTCTATTGTCAAGACAATGATAGTGTGGAAGAAACCTCACTGTGAAAACTGCACATACATTGACAGCGACAGGGGTAGAATAGCGATAATGCATTACTGCTACCCATGTCGCTGTTCACCGAGTGGAAGAAGGGATCAAGTATCATGATGCATGGTGCTCTGGCTGAGCTTCTCCTGTGCCAGAGTGGCTAAGGCAGTAGCACATAGAGAAAAGCACTGCTGGAGACCAGGGTTTGATTCCCTGTTTTGGAGCTGATCTTTTTTTTTGTAATAAACAAATGTTCTCCCTCCCAAATTTTTCCTTGTCCCTATAGTCTATGACCCCCTCTGAGTTGATTATAATAGTTACAGGGTGTGTGGGGGCAAAGACCCCCATGTCAGGAGGTCACAACTCCTGCAAAAACAAAAATCTTCTATGTTTGCCCATTTGTTTGGGCTCCATCTGTGGTATTGTGTGCCGGTAAGTGTTTTCACTGATGTTATTTAGCATTGCAGCTTTATGTTTGCGGTATTCTAGGCTGCACTGTTTTTGTTTGTGGGGTTATAATGCCATACCACCCCAGGTTATGCCTGAAAGTGAGTGTAACCCCTAGGTGGCACTACCCCGAGGGTTACTATCCCTGCCTGCATAGTAGCCTGCAGGTTGAGGAGCCTGAGCTCACGGAAAAGGTGCCTCCACCCAGAGTACAGGGTTGATGACAACATGACTGCCTGGGTACAGCCCTCCGGGAAACTGATACCCTCCTCTTTGCCCCTAGTGGTCTGGCTAAGCCAGTAGTTACCCCACACTGACACACTTTTGCAATACACAGTGAATCCCTCCTTGTAACTAATTACCACCAGGGTGAGGTCTGCTGTATGGCCCTGGAAACCCCCTGGATACCAGACCTGTAACCAATAAACAGCAGTAACACAGTACCCTTTGTCACAGAAGCACAATACGACCAGGTTAACTGCAAAAAGATTCAGATCTGATTTATTTATAGGGGGTCATGAACAAGGGAGGGGCGACAATCTGATGATTGATTCGGTATCTGATTTAGTCAGGGTATAAGGCATGCACTTGTTTGTTTGTTTGTTTATTCAAGGTAAAAACCAATTGAGTAAAAACTCATTCGCAATGGTAACCTTTACAAAAATACAAAATACAGGTCAACACTCAACATAATAAATACAATCAAACAACAAACATCAATACAAAAACATAAAAGAAAAAAGAATATCAATAACAATTACAAGGTTCCTGTATAGAAAGCAGGTGTCTTCTTAGATGGGATGTTGATAAGGGCTTACCAATATTTTGCTTATATTCATGAGGAAGGCTATTCCAGCATATCGGAATATAATTACTAAACAAATATTGGGAACGCTTTGATTTTACAAGGGGACAACCATATCCATAACAACTTGATTTCTCAATGTCAATTCAACACTTCTAAAGAAAAATCTATTCTTTAGATATATAGGGACGGAACCAGCCCACATTTATAAGCAAACAGCTGTTCATGTATCATTCTTCTCCTTCTTAATGATAACCAACCTAATCTTTCATACAGTTCACAATGATGAGTAAGTTTTGGACCCCTGAGAATCAGTCTGGCAAGACGATTAACCAGAACATCTAACTTTGTTATTTGATCCCTAGTGGCTCCGTCATATAAAACGTCCCCATAATCAATTAAAGGGAAAATCTGCATCTTAACTATCAGGTCCAATGTCACAGAATCTAAGCAATTTTTGTTCTGAAACAGGAAACCCACCCACTTATTAACCTGGGAGATCAAATTATCTACATGCAAATTTCCTGACCCATAATTATCTAACCAAAATCCCAAGTATTTATATTGATTAACTAACTCTAACCCCTCCCCTCTATTATCCATTTCCAAAGTCAAGTCATCTTTCCATTTCATAGAAGACCCAAACAACATACATTTAGTTTTTGAGGAATTAAGTTTTAACTTCAAGTTGACAAAGTACTTTTCCATATTGTTAACACTTTTCTGCAGTGTGCGTTGTATTACTGAAACTGATTCATCTAAACAGTATAAAATGGTGTCATCGACATACAGGTGGTAACAAGAGGCCCCCACATAATGCCCAAGATCTTTCAGATATACTAAAAATAATAAAGGGTCCATAACTAATCCTTGGGGCACTCCTCTCCATACCACCTGCATAGCTGACACAGTTCCATTTACAGCTGTTACCTGCCGTCTGTCAGAAAGATAGGCAATAAACCATTCCAAAACTAAATGGCTCATCCCTGCCTCGGACAGTCTCATAAGCAAATTCGGAAGATCAACCATGTCGAAAGCCCTGGAGAAATTGACAAGAATTGTGCCAGTATAGCATTGGGCATCGATTGCCTTGCCAGTCTCATCCAGGACCTCCCACACGGCCATCACAGTGCCATGAGACCTCTGAAAACCTGACTGAGATGGATCCTTCAGTTTTTCTCTTTCCAAGTACTCCATCAACTGTCTTGCCAACACTCAAGAGTCCCTCTAATACAGTCACACACACTCTGGTTGCCCAGTTGTTGGTGCAGGCTAGCCTAAAGCATTGCCTGGGGTAAGCCGGAATTGCAGCTGGTTGGGGCCCTGTGATGGAAAGAAACATGCATGCACTGTAACCCGCAATTTGTAATCCAGAGCCAGATGGCTCTGTCTGAAAAAAGGTTTAACAACAACTAAATCAGATGACACACTGTGATTGCTAGCTAGGTTGCAGGGAGCTACCCTGGTTTTACTCACGCTACCCAAGTTTGGATGCGGGATGGACGAAATGGAGACCTCATGATGAAGAGCTGGATGGCCAGAAGAAGCAGGGCCCACATGATGTGACGTGTCACTCGATCCTGTTTGGTGGTGTTGATCAGGGAGCTGAATCTCCAGGCAGGTCTCTTGTTGGATGTATCTCTGCAGTGGGAGCAGGTGTCTGGGCTAAGATGGCAGGGCCCAGACTGAAAGAACAGTTGGGATGCAGTCCGGTAACATTGCTAGACGCAGCCTCCAGTGATCATGACACAGTCAGAACAGTGGGGAACCAATTCTTGACCCACTCTCTTCTCTCAGCACACTTATAGTAAGAATAAGCAATTTCCACAGTTTGGATGACAGTCTGGTTGCTAAAGGCAGTGTCTCTGCACAAACTGATGCTCTGTGGTAGTCTCAGTCCTGAAAGGCCGATCGCACTGCTGCAAATCTTTGGTATAAAGTAGGTGAAATTCACTTTGTCACAATTCAGGATTCTAGTCACAATCAAGGGTTTCTTTGGATAAAGTTCAATTTGTCTAAAGCCGAACTTCTTCACTGCTGAAGGTGGTGGCAGGTAGGCCAGACACAGACTCCCTGTCGATTTCCTGCACTACTACGCATGAGCAGCTGCCCGACTCTCTCGAGCTGTTCACTCTCTGAACTCCAGCTCTGTACTGACTCACTACTGCTGGCAGCTCGGGGCTTTCCCCCGGGATCCAAAAAGTTTAATTCATTAATCCATCTGTCTGTCACAGCATTAGCTCCCTCTTCAGGTCCATTTGGGTGCCAAGGAGTGAAAACTACAATTCCTACAGAATTTTACTCCCACAACACCTCTGGGGCAGTCTCCATCTTAACGCCCTCAAAGGTACTGATTGGTCCACACTGTCAGTCCAGAACCAAATGGTGGAGCAATACAAAATGTCCATGCTGCAAAAGAAAGCAAGTTTGACAAATGACAGTATTATTATTATTATTGCAGCTAATCAGCAAACAATCACAGATCCTTGTAGGGCTCCCCTCTGCACAATTAGCGATGGCAGAATGGAGTGATGACACTGCAGCCCGGGCAGGACTCGAGCCTAAAACTACTCAGCCCCTACCCAGATTGATTATTTCTATGAGATAAGCAGCTCTTAAAGAGACAGACATGGTGGCTAATAGTGCACTCACATGCTGACCTTGTTTAACCTCTTAATGACCCAGGACACCAGCCTGGCAGTGGGCATTTAAGCACACCCAAGGAAGACTTTTTGGGAACCCCCATTTACAAGGGGGTAACATAAGCCTTGGTTTAGTGTGCCTATCCTTGATACTAATTTTAAAATAAAAAAAATAAAATAAAATAAAACTCTTTCTGTATCCAAACCAGGCTTATTTTTGACTTGCATAGCAATTCATTTCTGAGTTCATTTTTTCCCTTTTATTAATAATTGGCCAACCTTTTCAGTCTGTATTGCCCTTTGTTTTCTTTTTGTTTTGTTCATATTCATGATTCATATTCCCAGAGAACATTTTTACTTCTGGTGCCTTCCCAATTTCTTCTGTAATGGTTTTTTTGGCTCTAGTTGGTGAATCCATAACTATGTCTTCCGTTTTATAACCCCTCTATCCTGTTAACATAATTGTTCTGGCAATTCTCACAGCACCTTAGTTTCTTCAACAGATCTACTGTTAGGCACTTCAAGTATCATTTCTAAAAGTCCATTGTTTTTCATTAGAAGATATTCAATATTGTTGTTTCAGGATCAGTTGGAGCAGACAGAAATGGACACATTCCTGTTCTCAAATTTGACCAGTCCTTAGAACTATAGGGTCCTCCATAATGTCAGGGGGCATACCTATCATTGAGGCTCATTGTCTTTTCACATAGATTATGCTTTTGCTTCCCCATGTTGGAGAAGTTTCCATTTTTGGAAGTGAGATGAGAAGAAGCAATTGCATCTGAAGTTGGAGAAACTGAAAATAATCAGACTTACCCATAGCCCTATGCAGCCATTGACGCAAAAATTTAAGGCCCAGTTTAGAGTCATCCCACCAGTCAGTCAGGGAATTGCAAAAATAAAGCAACTGAAACCCTTGCCCATAAAAACTCCTCAGTGCTACTCTGAATGTGTTTTCACCCAAAACTGAATTATTAATATGCCAGTAGCCTTTCCCTCTGGGAAAATTCTGGAGTCCCCCCCCCCGCCACATGCAATTCAAAATGGTCAGAGGTGTCAGAGGGCAAAATCTGCACCTCTAAAACCTTCCAACATGAGGAAGCAAAAGCATAATCTATGCAAAAAGACAATGAGCCTCAATGATAGGTGTGCCCTTCGATGTCATGGAGGACCGTACAGGTGTCCTGCCAGGAAGAGTTTGGCAGTATCATCCATTTTATCCTTTAAAGCTAAAGGGTAATTAAAATCCCCACCTATGATGACATCTCTAGCAGTGTGTAAATAAACCTGGAGCAAATAAAACAGTGCAATTCTAGACATTTTAGTTTATGGGGCATATGTGACCCAAAGTCACACTAGCTGTCCCTGTCACTGAAGAACCACCAATAAAGCCCTCCCAGGCTCAATGTCCATAACTATCTGAATTTGGACAGAACAAGAATTAAACAAAATCCCAACCCCTGAACAGGGAGTCTTCCTCCACAGACCACAGTGATGGTCCCCACGGCTAGGCCTTTTGTGCCAGATGGACATAAGCAAGGGTTCGCAACCTAGAGTCTTATAAAAACTAATATATGCATCAGAAAGATGCATGGACAAGAAGGTTATACTTCTCCTCTTGTGGTTGCGAAGACTGTTGTCATTTAGAGTCAACAGTTTGATGTCACTGAAACAACCTGGATCCATAAGGCAATGAAAACAAAAAGGGAACACAATCATTACTTCACATTTGTTTTCTTTCTAGCCCTTTTCTTGACTATCGAGTGCTCAGGTGACTCCCCATACACATAGGAACAGTCTTTAAGCAAGGATGAACAGAGGAGGCCTCAGAAGCCCCTTCCTCATCCTCGGTTCAAACATGATGTGCAGAATAACTGTTCCTTGTTTCCATGCCATCTTTTTTGGCCTATTTCAATTTTGGTGGGCCTCTGGTAGGGAGTTTCTTCACCCTGACTGACTGAAATCATCCTGTGGGTTGGGGTGGTGGCATAGAAGTAGCAAAACTGAATTCCTGTTCCATTGGGGAAGGTATGTCAATGTGTTCTGCAACAGCAGGAGATGGAACAACAACAGTTCCAAAGTCTCCCTCGGCATGGTTGGCAGGCAAAAAGGGTCCAGAGTCAGGAAGCAGCTCAGGCACTAGATCCATGAGGACTGGTTGGAGAGCAGTGCTCAGTGACACAGTGGCCACTGGTCCTGAAGGATGGTGCTGGGTGGACTGCAGGGAGTCCCAAGGGAGGTCATCGGGCGCATGCTGGACTTGAGCATCATGGTCCATATAACCTGGATCAAAAAGTGAACCCTTGTTATGGACCATCCAAGGACACTGGAGATACAGATGGCCAGTCTCATCATATAGGTTGCACTTAACAAGATTAGGGCAGCTCACACTGATATGCCCACTGGAGACAAAAATTATGAATGACAGCATCTCACATACACTGCTTAAATGTGAGAAAGTCTCACATCTGTGGCATGTTCTTTGGTTGTCCTGGGTAAAAGCAAAATTCCCAGTCTTGACCAGTGTAAAAACAGCTGGGCAGTTGTAGTGGCTCTTGGTCCAAAGAGCGGAGTCTGACCATCAGTTTCCATCCCACAGTCCAGATATTTTGAGTGCCCAGAACAATAGGCTTAGGCTGATCCGGATTATCAACCCTTTTGCTTCACCCAAAACAGAATATCAGCAATGTACACACTCTTGTTGTGAAATAATATGGTGACATTCTTCATCATTGGTTTTGTTAATGGAATAGTCATATGAAGGCGTCCAAAGAGGGTGAAATTTCAATAATTGATAACGTTTCCAAAATTTCTCAAGCAACTGCGGGATATTAAAACTTATGTCAAATTAGGTGTTGTCTGAAAGATGGATAAGAGCAAACACCTCAGTGGCCAAAAACTACATGAACTCTTTCAGCAGTTTTCTGGCAACATACACTCAGTTGGGGGACAACTCTAAGCCTTCCTTGTACTTCAAAGAAACAGCATTCCTCCAGATTGTGGGTTTACCCAGATTGGAAAACAAGTCAGACATTTTAAAATGGCCAGGTTTATTAGAGTCCTGTTTGTTGGCAAAGGAGCCTTGAGCAGCAGTCCCAGCAGTGGAGGGGCCAGGTAGAGGTCAGTCGCCATTGGTCGGGGGAGTGGCAACAAGAAGAGAAGCAGCAAGGTTCACTGGGGAAGGTGCAACTAAGGGCTTTGCAGGGGAAGTTCTGGTGTCCAGAGTGTCCATGATATCAGCCCTCAAGGTAGATGGAAGAACAAGTTCTGAAATAGTGGAGGACAGAGCCACCTTAGTGGACTCAGCAGGAGGTGTCTGTGAAGAGACAAGAGGGGCATTTGGAACAGATGTCACAACAGAGGTAAGGTGTGGAGTAGCGCTGTCCACTCCCAGTGGAGTAGGCAAACTGGCCTGCAAAGGGGGGAAAAACAGTGTCAGACAAGGGGTGCTGTTTCTTGTCCAGTGTCACATCCATGCCGGTAGACACATCAGCCAAGAGGGAATCCCCCACACATCGTATGCAAAATCCCCTGAATAGCAGTGCTAAGCTTATTAGAAACAATGTAAGATACATCAGGCAAAATAGCATTACCTGAAATGTCTGAAAGAGCAGGAGCAGTCAATCAGCAGTTGAGTCCTGACATTGCCATGGTGACAAAAATGCTTTGGCTTTCCAGGAAGCTGTCAGCCCATGTTGTAGAAGAACTAGAGACTACAGTGCGTATATCCCTGGGATCCCTCTTGTCAGGGCCCTTCCCTGACTAAGACATAACTGAGGCAGCTGTTGGCATTGTACAGGACTTGCATGTGGCCCTGTCCTGTGATCTGTGCCATCATGCATCCAGCAGGGCTGTTTCAAGAGACCAAGGGGCTTCCTTGTTTGCCTTATTCCCAGGAACTGGGCTACACTTCTGCCAGTGCCCAGCAAAGACAGCAGGGTGTATCTGCAAAATGGGCAAAGGATTGGCCCGTTTCTAGGAGAGGAAACAGTCACAGACTGGGGAGACAAAACTGCATCTGCAGTCATCTCCATTCCAAAAGTGAAATACTCCACTGCAAGCATCCACAGCAGCCAGGCATGGTGTGCTGATTTGTCAACTGGCAACAACCTGTTCTCTGGCATGTGGTCTGTAGGAGAATCCTCATAACCAGCCATAGAAATGTGCTGCACTTGCTCCACACCAGATAAGATCCATCTTTCATCATGCAGGAGGTTGCAGCAGACACCACATCCTCCGCTCCTGCAGTGGTGTCTCTCAGGAACAATCCTGAATCAGGTAAGTCCAATGAGCATGTGAAACAAAACAATTACATTGCAGTAGTCACAGCTCCCATCACAGCTCTGAGTCTACCTCCTCCATTTCCACCTCCGTGGGTGGTCATTGTGCCACCTAGTGAGCAGTGGTCCCCCTACTTGAGAGTAGGGGAATTTTTATTGCAAAAACAAAATACAGGGGAAGAAACAAGAAAACAAAATCAGCATAGTAATATATTAACACATAAACTCATAAATTAACAACAGAGAAGTAGGATGGAGAAAAAAAAATTCAAGCATATTGTTCTGCCAAAGGAAATTCAAAGCATTTGTCTCCGTATAATCTGTGAGAATTAAACACTCAAGCACCCTGCCACTCAATAATCCCTTCATTATTGAAACTCACACCGTGCCCCTCAAACCATACTTGATAATAGAACCCCCTTCTAGTGCTTTTCCCACTGCTCTCATGTCAAAGTCTTCTTATCATAATGTGCCTGAGAAACAATTACCTTTTCAACCGTTCATACCAGCATTCTAGGCAAGATCAATTTCTGCTGTAAAACATATTTACAGCGGACCTGCCACATAATGAATTTTATTCAGGTAAACATTAATCATATAGTGGCTGCTTCCACAGTGTTAGACAGTGGAACAGTGCCTGTGATCACATTCTCATAAGTTAAGGCCACCCACACCACATCACCCCATCGGTGTCCAATGGCCGACCACGCCTCTTTAGCATACATGCAGTGTATAAAAAAATGTTCCTATGTTTCAATCTGCTGCTGACACTGTTCTCTGGGACAAAACCTATCCCCAATACTTTAATGTTTTGCATTCCCTTTCACCCCCAGGCGACCATGAGCGCACAACCAAAGTACATCCCACATGCGCGGTTGGGGGGTTGTTATGCTTATCTATAACATATGTTCCCATTAGATGGTACCTACTACGATGAATATTGACATACACAACAGGGATCTGATATGACCTAGTCTGAATCGAACCATACAACACCCTCCTGTGGACCACTGAAACTTGTGCTTTTGTCAGTTTCCACCTTCGCAATTTTTCAAAAGAATAGACCATGAACAGTGGCCATCTCTCCCATTTGTGTACTACCAGTGGGCCTTGTGTCCAGTGCTGTAACAACGGAGTCAACCACAGGGTTGCCACCCAATTTCGTTCCGCCACACCTGGCATTAGAAAAGCAGAAATGGTGGTAAATAAGAAGAGACTATGCAAGTAGCTGATTGGATTCAACAATTGTAGTCTACCCTCTTTATAGTCACGATAAAGGACTTCTCTCTTTATAGCGTTCAATCTACTATACCACATCAAAATGGTGACATCCAGAGAGCCCGGGGGTGGAAATATCTCACCCACATACTGTAGGTCAACAGTGATAAAAAGAAAGTCTTAATAATAGACACCTTTATTTGGTCTGCTGCTAGCGCTTCCAAATCAGAACGTTTTCATTACTATGCACCAAAGATGTAATCCAATTCACTTTGGCCACGTCAACATTTCCATACGTTATCCCCAGGATCTTAATAGTTGTGTCCATCACACGGATGTTTTGCATTTCCATCAAAGGTTCCGTACTTGTACTTAAAATGTAGCCACAACATTTTTGTATATTTAAGGCAGAGCCTGTAAGTCTGGAAAAGTGATGTACCACACTTAGGGCACACTCAGCTGACTCTTTATCCACTATCAGGAGACAGACATCATCAGCGTAAGCCAGTGCTTTTGTGAGGCCAATGACCCCAGGTATTTGAACATATCCAATCCTCCTATCCTGTTGTACCAATTTCAACAAAGGATCCAAACAAAATATATATAAGATGGGACTCATAGGGTACCCTTGACATGCCCCTCTATCAATATGAGCAGCCCGTCCCAGATGACCATTTATCAAAGGACTCAAGGAGGCAATTGAATATAGTTTCATGAGCCAGGCAATAAACAAACTGGGGATGCCAAATTTTTCCGGGACCATCTTTAAATATAGATGTGAAATTTTGTCATAAGCCTGCTCCTGATCCAGGCTCAGTAAATACCCACTCATGTTATCCCATTGTCCTTGTAAGACAACCTCCCTCAGTAAGAGCAGATTGTCTGTAATTTTCCTGCCCTTCACAGTACAGACTTGACTGGAGTCTATGACATAGGGGGCCACTGTTCCCAACCTAAGAGCTAATATTTTCATCATGATTTCTAAATCAGCGTTCATAAGGCTCAAAAGGCCCCAATTCTTCAAAAGTTGTCTGTTTCCTTTTTTGTAGACAAAAAGCTGTACTGAATGGCCGAATTGTGGGGCAATGTCAGGAATATCCTGTATTGTATTAAATACAACCCTCAGAATGTCTACCAATTCTGACACAAAGGTCTAATACAATTCTGAAGTAAGGCCATCAGGGCCAGGAGTGGTATTGTTATTCAGGGTGCATATCACATTCTGAATTTCCAGTTCCATAATAGACTTAACCAGATCAGTCATTAAATCCTGTGGAAACGCAGGTACATGACAAGACCCCAGTAATGCATTAACCATCTCTTCCATCACATCCGATACAGAATACAATTGCTCCACGTGATTAATTACTTCTCTCAAATGTCACCATTAGTCTGCACAATGTCTCCCCCTTGGGTACATAGAGAGGCCATGGGCCCCTGCTGGACTATCTTTTTACAGCTCTCATATATGTCCCCGGTAGCCGCCTTCCCAGGCGTACCTATTTGGTGCTCGTACAAAAGAGATGAGGCCCTTTCATATTGCAACACCTCCATCTGTGTTTTGAGGTGATGCAGTTGTTAAGTATATTCTCCATACCCTTCATTGATTAAGGACACTAATCTCATATACTGACCTCTCAAAGTCAAATATCAGAGATATTTCTCCGAATGTTTTCTATATGCCCATGTTTGCATCATTTGTTTTATGTCTACCTTTGTCTGGATCCACCACCTGCTCACATTGTCATCCAGGTACAGTACACAACTGACTTTCTTGCTCTCAAAAGGTCCTGTTCTTCAGCAGAGCACAACACGTTCATGAGTACAGTATTGTTCAGTTTCCACAAACCCATTCCCTGACTAATACCCTCCCCGAGGGTAAGTTGAACCTTGACCATAAGGTGGTCTGAAGTTTCCAAGGGGACTGTTACAGCTTGCACACACCACAAGGTTGAAGATAAAAAAATATGGTCTATTCTTGTGGCCAATGTAGCTTTATAAAAGGTACAACCCCCCAGTGGCATGTACATGGCGATAAGTATCTATCACACCTGTTTACTGTAATATTCCTTGCAGGTCATTAGTGTTGCAAAATGTTTTATGTGTTTTCACCCCTCTGTCTTGCCCAGTGAGTCCACAGTTAAAATCTCTCACTCAAATCAAAAGGCGGGATGTGAACAGAAAAGGTTTTATGATAGAGAACAGATCCACCCTCCCTTTTTATGGCTGCAGTAGGTGGAGCCTGCAGACGTTTTGCATGTACAAAGGAGTGATGTCATGTTTTCTGTCTGTGGAACTGACTAAAGGTGTAAATAGTCTCCTCTGCCTTACCCTCCTCCAAGAAATGTTTTCCATCCTCAAATAACTACGCTTTCATGTTAGTCAATGGTTGCAGTGCACTATTTTCTTTCTTAAGTGGGAGGTACAAGAAATGGAACCTGAGTAGTGGGAGGCAGCATTAGTGTTTTGGGGGGAGTGAGATCCACCCCCACCACCACCCAAGACGTTCCTAAAGATCCACCCCAACTTTTTTTTTTGTTCATGTGGGAGGGGCATGAAGTGGATCTATCATGCTGGAACAATTGACTATCAAAGCTGCCTGGGGCATCAGAGCTTAAGCTTCATAAGGAAAGAAAAAGCCTGAAACTGCATCCTTATACAGCACTTGTTTAAACAGCCTTGGCTCAGTTTACATTCCTCTCCTGGTCACACATTTTCACAAATACATTCCAAGAGATGGAAAGTCCCTCCTGGTGGGTATATTGTGTTAGAAAATGGGCAAAGAAAATTCTCTCATCTGATTGGCTGAGACACTTATTTAGGTGGGCATCTATCAGACAATAGATGCCCACCAAATAAGCCCCAGCTCAAACCTTCCTGATAGCCAGCAAAGTATCCTTGTGCCCAGCACCCTCCTTCCTCATTGACTGAAGTGTTGGGCACACAATTTCAAACTGTCACCATTTTTTTTAATGCTTAGCGAGTGACAAATGAGCCCACCACACACACACAGACAAGGACTGACGACCATGTATCAGACACAGTCTGCTGGCAAACATTTTTTTATTTTATTTAGTAACACCACATGTCAGGCAGGCTCCTGACTACTCGCTCCTGCTCAAAGACGCCAGCTACATCACGGCTCTCCTACAGCTCTGCTCCTGGCCCCCCCAACCGAGTATCAGAAACAGTTTCTTATGTTTTCTTACATTACCCTCTTCTCTCGTGGGCCATTTTTTTTTGGGGGGGTGGGAAGGTAGTAGAACAAATTTAGGAGAGCTGACAGCGTTCTCAGTCCTCCCTGCTCCAGCAGCCACTATCTGCCAAAAACGAAGCTGAAATTACAAAATGGGCTTTTGCTTACTGAACAGATGGCTCACCCCCCAAAAAAGAAAGAATACCAAATCACAAAGCCACATCTCCATTTAAAAAAAAAAAAACAAATTTATCGTGCCGATGCCTCTTCTTCTTCTTCTTCCATACTTCCGGGTTTGACATCATTGGGCACCCGTGAAGTAACTGCCGCGATCTTCCTTAGAAAACAGTCTCCAATTAATTTAAACAAAAGTGAACAGATGGCATACAAAAAGAATTCAAGTCCACAAAGCCACAACTCAGTATAAGTGACTTTATTACAAACCCATGTCTTCATCTGCAGTTGGTGGGGGAGATAAGTACAATAGAATATCGGGGGGACACAAGTGATGGCATACCACAGTAACAGGGACTACTTTAGGAGACAAACATTAAAACTCCATAGTAAATATATATTTTAAAATCTTTTTCTTTAATTCTTTTAAATCCTACATAAAACTGCAACAGTACCCATTTTCTAAGCACAATAATACCCTCCAGGGTGGGCAGTATTGGCAATACCGGACCTTCCAGGGGCTATAAGGCCCTCCGCATGTGGCATCGGGCCTCATTACGCCCCTGGGCAGTCTGGTATTCCCCAATACCACCCACTCTGTTGGGTATTATTGCTTACTTATTCAGACCTGTCCTCCAACACTGCCCCCACCACCTTATTCTGTATTTTGCATCAGCTGAAGCATGTCAGTACAGCAAGAGGTTGCAGTGTATATTTTTACTGAGCTTGCAGTTTTAAAGGAGTAGACCACTCAGAATTTGCAAAAACATATGTTATGTAGAGTGTTTTGATTTGTATGTTAAGTCCTAGTGTGTCCTTCGCTCTGTCTGCTATTAGGAGTTTTTCCTAAATTAGCCTATTAGCAGATACCTGAGAGCTAGCTAACTGGGGTTTCTGTAAGAAAACCGCTACTAAATTAAGCTCTGTTTCACTATTGTTGTTTTCAATGTGAGTCAGGTCTAGTTTGCAGGAGTATTTTAATTTTAAAACTTTTAATTTTATCAAACGATACACAACCCAAAAAGCACAGAAATTGCCCAGATCATTAGCGCTATAATTAGTTAAGACTCTAGCTGTTTTCTTAGAGAAAACCCACTCAGTTAGATTTCAAGTATTTGCTAAACTATAAATGTAGGTACCAGCATTCTATTAGATAGAACTAGAATTTAGTGCTGATTTTGCCCTGTGACATGATTTTCTTTTTTTTTTCACAAATGAAGTGTATGGTATGAAGCTGCAGCCTAGAAACTGAAAAATACTTTAAAGTCACTTTTTCTCCTGTGTGTGGTATAGCATGAAAACAACAGGATGACAGTGACTATTTCAGCTACACATTTGATCCCATTTTACAATGGTTCATTGCACTACACATTTAGTGTAGCCCACTTTTTCAAATAATAAAACAAATATTAGCTAAACTAAAAAACTCACACATACATATTTTTATACTTTATTAAAAAGATACTTCACATTTGTAACCAAAAAAAAATGAAAATCATGTCACAGAGCAAAATGAACACACACTGGAAGTTCTACCTATTAGAATAGAGGAGGCAGTAGAGTGTGGTGGTCTAAGGCTCTGAGTTGCAAACCTGGTGTCCTGAGTTTGAATCCCACAGCCTCGCATGCATACTGTGTGTGTCCCTGAGCAAATCACTTAACTTCCTTGTGCTCCCAGGTCACACCTGTAAACAAGCTTTAGTGTGTCTTCCTGGTAAAAAGAAAAAAAAAGTGCTGGTACCTACATTTACAGTTTAGCAAATATTTTTGAGCTAACTGAGTGAGTTTTCTGTAAGAAAACTGCTATAGTCTTTGCTAATTATAGCAGTAATGATCTAGGGCAATTTCTGTGCTTTTTATTGTTGTGCGTAGTTTGATGAAATTACATTTTAAAATGAAAACACATATTACTGCTAGCTAGACATGACCCACCCAAAAAAACACAAATAGTGAATTAGAGCTATTTAGTAGCTGTTTTCTTACAGAAACCCCAGTTAGGTATCTCTCAGGCATCTGCTAAATTGTAACTGTTGCCATTTGTGCTCACTGGATAAGAACAGTTACAAAGCTCTGCTGTTGTGAACTGATTTTAAAAAGAACTGCATATGCTAAATCTATGGGCCTGGCTACATCATTGTCACATGAGACAGGGTGCATTGTAGGAGGCAGACTGCAATAAATCTATTTGTGATGGAGATTCCCAGGGGTCATAAAACTACCCTAAGGCTAGCATCCTAATTTAGGAAAACTCCTAATAACTGACAGAAGGAAGAACACACTAGGACTTTACATACAAATCAAAACACTCTGAATGACATATGTTTTTGCAAATTCTGGGTGGACTGCTCTCCTTTAATTGAGCCATCTCCAATCTGTATCATTTCAAGAACCACTTTATGTGATGTGTATACCAGCATGGTTATTTCACTGTTATTTATAGCTTTACACCTTTATCAGTTTTCAATTGCAATTGTATCTAAACGCTCCACCGTGTAGACTCCAGTCTCCTACGATACCTGCACACATTGCAGGATGGTTGAAGGCTACCAGGACATATGCAGATGGCAGTGTGGCACACAGGTGTATGCTGCAATACTGGGATGCCTCCATACCACAGTAACCTGACAGCTGTATGTGCACCCCCCTGGGCGTACCCTCATGTCCCCATCTAACCTACCTCTCTGTCCGCACTTGCCTCCCCAAGGGCCACCTCCGATGGTATCTGTGTACTGTCCTTG
Source organism: Neoceratodus forsteri (assembly GCA_016271365.2). Classification (NCBI taxonomy): domain Eukaryota; kingdom Metazoa; phylum Chordata; order Ceratodontiformes; family Ceratodontidae; genus Neoceratodus; species Neoceratodus forsteri. The sequence goes on along the minus strand of CM057453.1, from coordinate 453,540,182 downwards.
ATTACTCTTCTCACTGTGCACAGTGTTGGGAGTACCCTGCCTGCCCACGTGTGATGTATTGGCAATACTACCTGCAGTGCAGTGCCAGTAGTGAACACATACAATAGTGGATCTCCTGAGTGCATTACGGAGCACTGCTGTGGTGGACAATAGACATGTGGCACTGTGTACAGTGGAGCAGTGGGGAACACTGAAGGCAGTAGTAGAGGGTCTGCCTTCAGCCATACAGCAGCAGTACATGAATGTCTGTTGTGCCCAGGTGCCCTAATACTGGCAGAACTGATGCCATGTCTCCTTCTCTCTCTCTCCCTCCCTTCCTCCCTCTCACTGATGTAGCCCCCAATTCCAACATACGGCTCTCCCCCTCCCTTGAACCTCTCTCTGTCACCTCCACAACATAAGTGCATCTCATTACAGTGAAATATGGTTATTTACATAATATGACTGTGCCATATACACAGTACTCCATAGGACATGTAGGAGGGCATCTCAAAATGCAGCTGTCATCACTGAGTGCACCATGGAATGTGCACTGCTACTACAGGGTCGAGACCACACACACTATCGCACTCAGTGTGGACAGGCTGTAATGTTTTTAAACCATTATCCACACTGTTCACTGGCAGTGTGGACACACTGTAATGTTTGCAGTCAGTAACGGTTTGAATCCGTCACAGCTTTTTCAAGTGTAGTATGGACAGGGCCTGCATTTCTATGTAATTATCTATCTTTCTATCAATTGCGTGTATTCGTTATTTTTACCTATTTCTAAACAAACCTGCATATCACATTTGCCTGCACTCTAAGCACATACTTATGAAACTGAGCATATTTGTACCCCAGTTCTGCATAGACCTCATACTTTCCTAATATTCCCATTATCACAAGCATAACTACCTTGCCCTTATCAAAAGCGACCCCCTCTGAAAGTTACTATCACATGTTCTCTGTTAACAGTCCATCATCATTACACCTGACTTCCTGACATTACACCTGACTTCCTGACATCAACACATTGCTTAAATATAACTTACATCACCTTATGGACAATAACCCTGCTTCCTTGAAAAAAAAAAAACCTGTGTAAATCATCCCAAGGCTGAACATATGCCAGCCATTACTTTTTCCTGTACTGCCATCTTCTGTACCATCATGGGGATTTGCACATGTTTCCCATGATGCTTTGCATTATTGGGGTATGTGCAATTGTGTTTTCTTTAAAATATGTCTATCCGGCCCATATCATCTGGGATAACACATACATTAGTGGCATTTGCTCTGTGGTTCTTTTGTAAACCTATATTGCTTCCTGTTTCTACCATTAAAATGTACACCTCCATGTATTTTCCTAATAACATGTATGCCTTCCTTAAAACAGAAACTAAAACAAATCTTACTACTTACAAATCATTGTGTTGTTTCTCCATACCTCCTTAACAATTCCACACAAATTCACTAACTTTATTACGCAGCCGTGGTGGATCTGACCAGATTTTGTTTTGTCTGTGGTGTGTATACTGAAATCATCCTCCACTGCCTATGGTGTTGTGTGAAGTCAACTAAAAGAACCCCACCCGGGCTGATGTCAAGCACTTTGGTGATTAAAAAATCCCATCCTGAAAACAAAATCCACCCCCCACACTGCTCCAGTGTTAAGGGCAAAAAAGCAGGGCCCCAACACCATAATTTTTTGGCATTTTCTGTATCATTCACAGTATAAAGGTGGACATCCTGCAAGCATGCAGTGTCTATTTGATAGTCCTTTAGCACCGAAAAGGTGACTAAATGTCTATGATCATTTCTGACACTATTGACATTAATAGTGGCAACATTATACATCAATGGTTGAGACATTTAGTAAGAGTATGTCCAAACAGCTTTTTTCCTCAGTGTAATGCATATTTCAATCAGGTCACAGACTGTTTTCCCAGTCTCTGGCTATGTCTGGGCATAGTCCCTACATGTTTTTGTTTTGTCCTAGCCGTCTGCACCTTAGCAGTTGTAACATTATCTTCTGAATCAGAAGACAGACCTTTTTGGGAGGAAATTGTAGAGGATGACTCTGAATCCTCCCCTCGATCAGAATCATGAGGTTGCAGAACATCATAGGCATTGGAAAGAGGCACCATCACCTGAACTCCTCCCATGCGTTGCACCTTAGCTTTTGGTTGTGCAGTTTTCAAGGGGATGTTTCTTTGATACCATAACTGTGGTATCAGGTGGTGGCATGCCCTGAAAGTCGGACTCGAGAACCAACAGGGAACAGCAATCGGTAGTGGGCTGAGCTGATGTTGAAGTTTCCATCACCTCCATAGGTATCTGTTCCTCCGTACCAAGGTCCGGGTCCAAGGCGTGTTCTACCTCTGCCACATCACATATTGGGAGGAGGGGGAGTACAAGGAACTGTATCAACACCTAACTGGTCAGAAATGGAGTTGGTAACCTGTATCAGCTGTTGTTCCTGTGCTGCAGCTCTATTCTGTTCATGGACTGTCTGTTGACTTGCTATACTGGCATTTTGGGCTTTTTCTACCATCATCTCCTGATTAGGTCAGTCAGTCCTATTATGTGTAGCCCATTCACAGTTCCTGAACACATAATCTGGGAGCTCACAAAGATTGCACATTTGTTCATTTTGCAGTCACTACTGGTGTGCCCACATTCCATGCAGAATGTACATTTGATCCTATCGCACGCATTACTCAGGTGCATCTGGGACCCACAACGAAAGCAGGTCTTCGGCTGACCTTGATAGAAACAATGCCCCCACTCAGTACCCAAGAAGAAAGCACTCGGAAGGTGTTTTGGGCCTTGTGGGTCAGATCATAAACATACTTTAAATTTCCATCCCCCCGTCCAGATGTGTTCATCATCAAGGATCGGGGAAAGATCTCCCAGAACCTCACATTTCTTTTGCAACAAGTAGCAAACATCATGTACTGCCACCCCCTCATTCTGGAATAACACACTGACCTGTTTGATCTCAGGTCTCATAATGGGGAGAGCCTGAAAGGGAATCCATAAGTCCAAATGCAATTTTTTCTCATATGAGGCCCAGAAATGATCAGGGCCCATTGGGGTCTTAAAACTAACATCATAGACTGTGTCCCCTGATGCATGAATCAAATCGTATATTTCATTAGAAAAAAACCCTTACGGAGTCTTTTATGAGTGTCTTCCCAATATATATCCTGTCTGATGGGTGAGGCAAGCCTCCCAACATCCACTACATCCATTACTGTCTTTCATGTGGGAGTCACTACTCTTTTTCCACCACCTCTTCCTAATGTCATAGCACTTGCAACAATGGCTGTTGCTGCTCAGAACTCAGTGCTTGCTCAAAGTCTACTTCTTGTTGCATCCAGCCACTTGCAAATCCATATACTCATCCTCAGACTGTGCAGCAATATCCATCAAATCACTATCAGCCTCTGTAGACAGATTTCCAAGAACGATCTCCAGCCCTGGACCCACAGGGAGGGAGATCTGCTCCCCTGCAGGTCTGCCAGCCATCTGAGCAAGGTCCACCTCATCAGCCATCTCTCACCAGTGCTCCCTACAAAAGAGTAGGGGAATTTTTTATTGGACAAAACCACATTACAACTCACAAAAGTACAGCATGAATCATTGAATACATACATTTCAGATAATCACATTAACTGCCAAGTAAAACAGTATTTACACCAAACTATACCCCATCCACCCAAGTGAATCAAACACCCCCACTGGATCCCATATAATAGTAACTGTGCCATTGTTTGTATTTAAATACACAATTTTGTGCCAAACAGTTATACATCCTAACCCTAGTCCATACTACTATAACTCACTTAATTATCCTATACAGTGTCTCCCTGCAGACTCTAACTAATTCAAAGTACTTTCTTCTCTACTTAACATGCAACCACCCTATGTTCTCCAATTCTCCTACCTCTTATTAACCTCCCACCCACAACACTTTTCCTCGAGCAACTCCCTCTAACCTCAAAACTTTTATCCTGTGACCTGGAGAAAAGGAGCTTCATACCAACCCCTCCACCACATTTGAATCATTGGTCTTGGTAAAGTAACACATTCTTTATTGTAAATTATACAAATTTCTTGCTCAATTTTAATCTTCATTCCTAATAAAGTTAACTGTTTCTGCTGAAACATGTATTGGCACCTTGTTTACCATATCACCCATTTTATTATGGCCATCACAACTCTGAAAGTCCCTTTATGATATCCCTTCCATTCATCCCTACCATACTGTCCATATATTAGTGTATCGTATGTCGTGTCCTGTAAATATGGGACACCCCAAGTGTTTGCCAATAGATCCCACAGGCCCATTATATATACACAGTTAAAAAAGAGGTGCTCCATCATTTCTACTTCCACTCACAACCCTCCCTTAGGCATGATCTCTCTAGGATACCTTTATGAAAATGGCTGCCTCAAATATTCAGTCTAGAGTGACAACACAACCAGAGAGAATCCCATACCTTAGGTGGGACTGTTGGCTCAGTCAATTGTGCAATAACCTCTGATATAACAACTGTGTCTGGTACTACATTACAAGGAGCTGTAAGGCACACAGATTGTAGAATACTTTGATGCACTTTTTTCCTGATATTATGCAAAATCTCTGTAGTGGTTACTATATTTGCCACTCTTTTAATTTCCTGCATGTCTCCATTAAGTAGTTGGACATACCCTTTCAGATTGCCCAGAACTTCCCCCATTGTTGGGTTTCCCATCTCTGCCAAAAATAAGTACATCTATCCTGTAACAAGGATACCCAGTCCAGTTGCTTCGTAATCAATAACAGTACCAAACTGGCATATATAAACATTGAGAAAAAGAATAACACTGGGTTCAGCATATTGAGCCCACCCTTTGTAACAGGCTAGTAAGTACTATTCCACTTTATGGGATTCAGCCGACTCCCCCAAATTAACTGAAATGCAACACTATACATTCTAACCTCCAATTTAACTGGTAAAGGATAGATTTTGCTAACAGTTAAAAAAAATGGTTTCAGTAAAGGTCTTATACATGTAAACCCACTTTTTTTTGGTCATAGGGTAACCTTTCCATCTTCCCACCTTCTCTTCTGCTTGGATTAGGGCTATCTCCCAATTTATACATGCCACATCCCCAGACCCAAACCAAATTCCTAGGATCTTAATTGGTGGCTCTGCTATAGGTATACCCCAAGTTCCTGCTGATCTCCCCCTTGAATATGTATTCCTAAAACCTTACTCTTTTGTTTATTTATTTTAGATCCTGAAATTTTGGAAAATGAATCTACAACTACCATAGCCCTCCCCCAGATGCCAAATCTGCCACCAAAATATTAGTGTCATCAGCGTAGGCCAAGGCCACTGGAAAAGTCACATCCTGTGGTCCTTGAATAGATGAAATCCCAGTCTCCCCATTCAACTTCCTTAAAAGAGGATCCAGAGAAAAGACATACAAAAGGGGGCTCAAAGGACACCCCTGTCGTACAGCCCACTGAATCCTCACATGCTTCCCAATTCTACCATTAACCAGGGGCCTCAAAGAAGCTTCTTTATAGAGAATCCTAATCCATTTGACAAATGTGTCCAGGATTCCATAATAAGCTAGTACCTTAAACAAATATTCATGTGGAACCCAATCAAAAGCTCTGGCCTGGACCAGTGAAATCAGGTATCCTGATGTCTCTGGACCATCGAAGGCCTCTCTTATGGTTCTTACCAAGTCCCCCATACTGCGTTGGTGTATGCCACATGCTTGCCATGGGGAAATCACCTCCTGGGCTACCTTAGCAAGTCTTTTACACAAAATTTTGCACAATATCTTCCAGTCTACATTGATTAGACTTATAGGCCTCCAGTTCCATAGATCCACTCTATCACCCTTTTTGTGTAGAAAAATTAAAAGGCTATCCGCCAATGCTGCAGAAAAGGGGACTATACCTGCTAGTTCATCATTAAAGATGACCACCATAAAATCACTTAATATCTCCATGGTCTTTTTATAAAATTCCCCCGGTAACCCATCTAGACCAGGAGATGACCCATTCTGTATACTATCTGCCATCTCTTCTGCCTCTCTTTAGGTACAGGGGATATCAGCAGTGTTGTATCCGCTTCTAATAACCCTGGTATCTCTAACTGGTGGAGAAATTCAGCAATCTTGTCAGGGTTTGATGGCTGACCACTAAATGAAGCTTCCACAAATTCCTGAACTGTGTTACCTATCTCTTCTCCTGTATGCACTACTAGTCCTAAATTTGTTCTAAGATCAGTCATATATTTGGATTCTACCCTTTGCGCACAACTATCATATGGATTGACATTCTGCGCCCTACCCAGCGTTCCAAATTTTTTCTCGATTAATAGCAATTGAGCTCTATCATACTGGTATTTACACATCTCTTCCTTGATTACTTGAATATCCTCAGTGAAAACTTTCCCCGTTTCTACTGAACGAGATAACAACATCTGAAGTCTATCTCTTAATTTTAGATAGTTTAAATATTTGTTGTTTGCTGCTTTTTTAGCTAGAGAACTACATAGTGCTTTTATGTCACTTTTGGTGTCTTGCCACCAAAAAAGTGAATTCTCATATAAATCAAATACCGAACTCCTGGCCTCTAACTCAGCCTGGACTGCCAGCCATATCTCGGCATCTTCCAAGGCAGGTACATTCAGCCTCCAAACTGGGCTGGATCCAGGTTTGTTCGATGGCTTCCCCACCGTAGTTTTAATCAATCTATGATCTGAGTTTTCAACAGGGTAGACTGAAAAGGCTAACATTGGGACCCAATGAGAGGTAAACAAAAAGTCAATCTGGGTTGACAAACGTCCCATAAAAAACATATGATCTGGTATCTGGCCCATTGTAGCCGCACAGTCTTTAAGCCATGTTTATACATTCTATTCAAAAAATTTGAATCTGTATACATTTTTTGTGTTCTACCAGTTTTATCTGATAATGATAAAATACAATTAAAGTCCCCCCCAAAAAACACTGACCTAGCCGTATAAAGGTATGGTTGAACTTTCTTCATCAAATCTACCCTTTGATACTTTGTTTGATGGTTATAGACATTGATTAACCTGAGATCCTGGGCCCCATTTTCTCACATCCAAAATACACACCCTGCCAGGTACCAAATCAATAAGACATGACACTCTGAGGTCAGGATTCAAAATTAGAAACTCCACCCCAGAGCACACCTCCTCCCTTAGGGACCAAAATGAAAAACCTCTAAACCACTCTTTAGGTGCACATTGGGCTTCTTGAATTGTGTGTAAATGAATGTCTTGCACTAGGCAAATGTCCATCTGGTGATCTGCAACAACAGAAAAAGTGGGTTGTCCCCTCTTTTGGTTCTTGATACTGTTCACATCAATGGAACCCAGAGTAAGATGAAACTCCATGATCATGTGATTGAGCCGACACCATCCTTGAGTACCTCTGCCCTTGGGGCTTTTGTGGCAGTTCTTTTAGATTTCTTTTTTTTCTTTACCCCTTCTCTCGTTTCTTGAGTAGAAACATCCAAATCTGTCATATTCTCTGTTTGAGAGGAAATTAGGGAAGATGTATCTGAGTCTTCCCCATCTTCCTCCCATTGTTTCCTCTTTGCCAGTAGAGTGAATCTATTATTTGTGCAGAGTCCTTCATCATTCTGTGCACTAGATCATCTACCCAATTTTTGTGAGGCACTACGCATCACTCTTCTGGATTTCTGTTGCTCCCACTCCTCCATTTGTGGTGGTGGCATAGTGGGAACCTGCACTTTAGATGTTCCCGGTTGGGCTGCTTGACCACCATCCACAATTCCATCAATGGATTCTTGTAACAGTTGTATTTCTTCCATTTCAACCAAAGTATCCCCTTCTGAGGATACCATATATGCTGAAGTGCACCTCTCTGTGGCAGAAGGTTGGGAGTCTTCCTGACCCCTGGGGAACCTACTGGTGGTGCAGGGTGGAATGATGGTGGGGGTGTCAGGTGGAGAACTGCTGTTGAAGATCAGGATTCACAGTTGCACCATTCTGTCTCATAGTATTGTCCTCTTCTTCATTGGCTCACTCTTCTCCTGCATTATGTGATGCCCATGGGCAGTCCTTAAAAGTGTGGCTTGTATCATCACAAAGGTTGCATACCACAGGGGTCTGACATGTAAACACCACATGTCCAGTCCCTCCACACATTGAACACTTCATTTTGTTACAAGTACTGCTCAAATGCGTGTGAGCACCACAATGAAAGCATGACCTCAGTTGACCTGAGTAAACAATAAAGCCCCAGTCCATCTCCAAATAAAAGCAGATCGGTAAATGCTGAATCAGGACTTTCTCTTGAGGCAGGTGCACATGAATCTGCCACCCCCAGTCCAAATGTCCTCAGAATTAATAATAGGATCTGGCAGCCCAAGCACAGTACACTTTGCCTGCAGCCAAAAGAGAATGTCTGATATTGCCACCCCTTAATTTTTAAACAACCCCATTATTATCCAGTAAGCAGGTTTTGTTAGTGGGGCTACAATAAATGCCTTCCACTCTGGAGTTCTTTGTACAGCCTGATACCTTTCCCAGAAGAGTTCAAGACTGGCTGCAGTCTTGAAGCTGGTGTCAAAATTAGGATCTCCAGATGTATGGATCACAGCATAAATCTCCTGCACTGAAAATCATAGGCTGTCATTCAGAAGTGTGCAACCAACATATATCCAGTCAGGATAAGTCTCTAAGCCAACCTTATATTTAATACAAACTGCATTTTGTCTCCTAGCTGGTTCTGGAGGTGCCTGAAAAAGGCCTGCATATGTTCTGCTAGAAGAGGCTCATCCCCTGGTGTCAGATGTATCTCTATTTAAATTTTGTGCCCCTGGGGTAGGGTCAGAATGCACATTTTCTGCTTCTGAAGCTGAGGTTTTAGGTACCTCCATTCCTTCAGCAGGGGAGGTTCCTTGGTCAATGCTAATCTTGCCTTTGGGAGAGGCCAAGAAAGTCTTATGTGCTGTGGGGTATAATACTGAGGAATTCACCAGTTCTAGGGAGGAGGAAGTTCTAAAGGATCCATCTGATCCTCATCTGGTCTTGCAGGAGACATCCATGGTTGGTCGTGAGCCTGCCTCACCCATTCTGCAGATTTCAGTGCCTCAGCCACAGTTCTCCCAGTAATCAATACATTTCTGTAATAGTTTGGATGGTCTGACACTGAATCAGGGTTAATACTGTACACCTTTCTCCCACACCCAGTTTGTGTGGTGCTACACCAAGCATGCCCTGAGAGCTCGATCCTCCAGAGTCCATGTCTTCTATATCTCCCCCTTCATCCCCTGCTGGATACTTCCCTTTTTGTAACACAATCACATGAGAAACATCAAGAAAAACAGTTTTACTTCCCTGTCCCTGTAGTGAAGACTCCTCCTGCACTCTGCCATCAGTCGGATACAACTTTGCTGGTAATCCCCCACCTTCAGATGCACTCGCACATACCGCTCCATCCTTGGGTCTCTGATTTACCAAAGAATTGTCCCCATGCAGCTCGAGCTCTGTTTCAGACATTTCACTACTAAGCAACCCATTCTCCCTCTGTTCTCATGGTGCTCCTCTTCTGCCAACAGTGCTCTCAAATAGTCACTCCTGGACCAAAACTGCTGTCCACTTTGCCAGTCCTCGCTCAGCACATCTTTTGCTGACATCACAGGTAAAACGCTGGGACCATCCATAACTCCTTGCTCAAAGCAGCCTCCTCGTTCATATCCTTTGCAATCTATTGTCTTCTGTTGTACAGGCAGAGATACCTGTTCAGTGACTTCCAAAGTTGCATTTCCTTCATCCAAAAACACCTCTAGCTATACTGGGACAGAGGAGGAGGCCATCTCCTCTGTTCCTGTAGCCATCACCTGTCCACCTTCTCCTGGATCCAAGAGCTCTGCCATCTTGGCCAAGGACCAGGATGACAGAGGTTCCCCTACCTGTGAATATTGGAAAATTTTATTCAAAACTTAACAGAAAATGCATAAAAATTGTATTGCTTCATACAAAAAAATTCAAATACATGCATAGCAAAAATTGGTAACAATTCAGCATGAAATAAGAAGGAAGAAAAAAGGAAATCAAATAACAGAGGAACATAATGAAAACAAACAAAATGAAAAAGGAGAACAATAATAATGTGAAACAACCATTATACCAGTAATAAACCAAAATTTCCATACCACCGAATAGGGATTAGGAATGCAAAAAAAGAAAAATGAAAAGGGTAGTAACTTATACACTTTCTACATCCTATACATAAAAAAGGTTACAAATACAGGAACAAGCCTAATTATCCAAATTCTCTGATTGTTTGATGAAATCTCCTTTCCTATTCCTAATACATACATGAAAAAGTACAGTAGGCAAAGGAACAAGAAACATAACTGCATATCTTATACAAAAAGCAAGCAAGAAAAGCCAAAACGAGAAAAAAAAACACTTCTTATTTATACTGTAAACCAGAAAAGGTTACGTGTATATAAAAAATGGGATTCTTCTCCCAACGAATCCCACCCCTTTAAAATAAGTGGAAACGAGTGTCAAAAAAGAAAAACTGAAATCACAATATCACAATATATAAGAAATCCAGTATTTCACATTCCCAACTGAAGGTAGAAAAGCATATAATTTAGTAATATGTTACCCACCTAAACTGTAAATACCATTATTATGAATCAACCCCAAAAAAAACAGGGATATATGGATGAATCTATATCTTTACTAAAGTGATTCAAGAAAATTCATATGAACTACAAATTAAAATTAGAACTACGGGAACCCGTTCCCTCAAAGAGAAATGATGCCTAAATTCCCAACTATCAAGTGTCTAACCAGGACATATTTCTCCACCAAAGTTTACAGAAATCTGGGGATACCTGTTTCCTCTCCAGATTTTGTCATCTTACAATATCATTATGAAGCAGTAAAATGATCTGATTACATGATTTCAGTTGTTTTCTAAGAGTCAGGCCACAACAAGCTTGCCAGAGCTGGAAACAGATAAAACCCATCAAAAGTCTCTTAGTGCAGGCATCATATTTAACCAAGGAGCCCGGCAAAACCCCCTCTGTCCATATAGCAGCAGACTGATTAGAAAAGGGATTCAAGGGCCATCTATCATGAAATTTATTCCAAAAGGAGATAGCAAAGGGACATTCGATAAAAAGATGTGATATCGTTTCAACAACTCCCACACACACTCCCCCCAGGACAGTTTCTGTCAGTAAGCTCTTTATGCTTTAAATATCCCCGAACCCTTAATTTTTTATGTGTACACAACCACAAGAAATCCCACATATAATGAGGGACCCTCTTACTGTTTAAAAGTTGGGTAATAGAGTTCTGATCCCCACTAGATAATTCTATAAACCAAGGTGGTTGATAAAAATTAGACTCTAATACCCAACTATATAAGGCTTTTCGAGTAGTGGAGCACAAATGACTTTTTACAATTTTCCAAACTTTTAATTTACCTATGACATCTTGAAAATAACTTGGCAACTGAGCCATCCTAGTTTGTCTAGAAATAAAAGTAGAGGAATCCCAACTCTCCAACAAAGGCCCTATTTCATCCATAACCCAAGGTGGCCATAATTTCCTAACTTGTGTCAAAGGAGGCACCAAATTATAATAAATAAATGTTATAAAAAGAAAAACAACAGGGTTTATCATCCCCAAACCTCCCATACTTTTTGGGAGGTAAGTTACCCCTCATTTTATAGGGTTCAGTCTACTTCCCCATAGACACTGGAAAAAACTCTATATACAGAGGCTTTCAGTGTCCTTGGGGGAGGAAGACTGTGGCTAAAAACAAAAAATATGGCAACAAATACATTTTAATCAGATACAGCCATTTAGATTTAGTCGTACGCCATTTATTCCAACTCAGCACCCTCTCTCTCACTGCTGTCAATTTTTTTTCCCAATTATACGTCTGGGGATCCTCACCTCCAAAATAAATATCCAGTATTCCATGATAGCCCGTATCCACCAGTACACCCCAAACAATAGAAACATCTGCTGCATCATACCCTATAGGCATTATACTACTCTTATATGTGTTTATGGCAGACCCAGATACATTTGAGAAAATTTGCAGAATGAGTTTCGATTCTCTAGCAGACTTCTGATCAGCTAAAAAAGCCCTAAATCATCTGCATAGTTTCATAGTGAGTTACAAGTTCAGTGAGCATGTATCCCTCTAGTGAACTCACCACCAATTCATTGGTGGAATAAAAATGTACTACCTTTCATATAGTTATCTAAGTTTACTAAGTATCTAAGGTACTTATGTTAGGACTATCAACAACAGAGCTTGGGAGCTTATTCCATTTCCGTAATAATCTGCAGGTCCGCACAACCAACTGAGAGACCAGTAATCAAATCTGTACCATTCAGAGCATGCAAAAGTGGATCCAAAGATAAAATGTACAACAGAGGGCTAAGAGGGCAGCCTTGTCTAACCCCCCTGTTTACCATCACAGCTTTATCCACCCAACCATTAATACCAGGTAGGATACCAATCCCACAATAGCATGTTCAAAGTCAAGCTATGAAGGAGGTCGGATAACACCGAAGAGTTTCCCAAAGATATTCGTACTCCACTCAATCAAAGGCTTTAGTCTGATCTAAGAATACCAGATGACCCATTCATTCTTGTGTATCTCCTTTGTGGAGGATTTCCCAGAGGAGAATAAGAGCATCCTGTAATCACGACGATGGAACTCCACTAAATTGTGAGGGATGGATAATTGTGTCTAAAACACCCTGTATACAATTGCTTAAAATTTTCATTAATATCTTTTTAGCAGTATAAATGAGAGATATTGGTCTCCATTTGTTCAAATTCCCCACTCCCCTTCTTTAAATAGCAAAATCAGAAGCTCTTCCAACATACTCTCTGGTAGGCATCCTAAAGTCAGACTCATATTAAAAGATTCTCCTATCTCAGGCCCCCAAAATTCCCAAATATCTTTATAGATTTCATGTGGGAGTCCATCTGACCCTGGTATTGTCCCCTACTTCAAGGACCAAATAACCTCCTTTATTTCAACCTCTGAGATAGGCTCCATTAAGTAGGCCCTCATATCAACTGGTATTTGTGGTAATGCACAGGAGGCCAACCATCGTTTCATATCCCCAATGGGTAGAGACTGACTGGCAAAAGTGTGTGAAAAATAATTATGAATCTCCTCCAAAATTCCTGCATTACCAGTTACTAGTCTACCTGCCGCTATCACTAGATAAACCATATTTAGACGTTCTTTTAAGATATGAGCCGATTCAAAGGGCAAAGTCTCCCCTGTTTTCCCTTTTGTCCCATATTTCTGTTTCCTTTCCATATTTCACATAACCTCTAGTTGTAAACGGGCTAATTCAGCTTTCAGCCCCTGCATTTTCTGATGACATTCCCTGCCCAACTGTTGATTAAATCCAGTCCAAAATGTATTCTATCCCTTAAACAGTGAAGAGTGTCCCATTTAAGTTTACCATTAATTGGACCCACCTTCTGAAAATATCATCTAAGCTCCCCTTTAGTTTCCTCCCACCAGAGATTTTTATCCTCATATAGAAGACACACAGATTTCCATGCTTTTAAAACAGAGTGAAAACCCTCCTGAATTTGAGGAATGTCCAACAAGGTAATGTTTAATTTCCAAATGGCCGGCCCCTGTCTGTTCTCAGGGTGACTACCAATCACCAGCTCAATTAGTCTGTGATCGGAAGTGGCAACATCCAGAACTCTGGCAGATTATATCTGTAGAGATAAAAAAATAATCTATTCTAGAGGCCCTTGGACCACAAAAATAAGTGTAAGGGGCTCTCGAAGGAAGAGTACTAAATGCATCTGTAAGGCCCATCTCCCCAATCAGTTGTGAAAGACAATGTGCATCACAATAAATCTTTTTAGCTGATGATGTAGGGGCTTGAGATGGCAAGGTGCAATTGAAATCACCCCCGAACAGTACCGGATGATTCGTAGTCAAAAAGGGTGTAAGGGATTGAAACAAAACCACTCTATCATGTTTGAGTTGTGGGGCATAGACATTAATTAACCACAATACCACCCCTTCCTATTGAATATCCAGCAAAAGCACTCTTCCTTCCAACTGCTCTAATTGTTGAAGTACCCGCACCTGTGAAGAAAAAAAACATATACCAACCCCAGAGCACAGCTCAACCCCTTGGGACCAAAAACAATCCCCCCATAGCCAGCCATCTGAGGCAGCTGTTAAAACCTCAGGGGCGTGCAGTCTGACAACCTGGAAGAAAACAAGTCTAGATTACGTGTCATAAATTGAGCATATGTACTTGAGCACTTAACAGAGGATTGAATGCTGTTCACATTCAAAGTCAAGGATACACAAGTCCCATCACTTTACTTTGCTAGAGGCCCTCATCACTCTACCACTCTTCAAAGCTTTAGATCTCTGATCTTCCTGCCCCTCAGGTTCCACCAGAAGCCCCATCTGAGAGGATGGTACAGATGAAATATATCCCTACTCCCTGTTGGAGTGTTCCTCCACTAAAACTGTAAACACATTCTGGTCCTCAGGAATCATGTCAGAGGGGTTTTTCTTAGCTTTCAGTTTCTGCTTAGAACATTTACCCTTTTTTCCAGAAACAACAGTATAGTCCTCATCAGCAGGTATCAGAACCAGGGGAGCTGAGGGGAGCTCAGTGTCTAAAATCACTCCCGCTGTAGTAGGTTCCTCAGCCTGGGGAACAGAGACCACAGGTTCTTGTCTCACAAGGCAGAACTGTGGCCAACACTGGGGGCGGGCTCAGTCACCCATCCAACAGGGGGAACCATTGATTGTCTTATGGCTGTGCGTATATAATAATCCTGCACTCCAAAATCAGCATCTTCAGTGTTTTTGGCTGCTTGGGGGCAATCCAAAAAGGTATTTCTCAAGTCTTCACAAAGATTACACCTCGGGGCTTGGAAGCAGTGGGCACTGGGATGTCCAGTTTCTCCACAATGTGTACATTTCAGTACTTCGCAGGTAGTGCTAATGTGTTTAGTGGACCCGCACTTGAAACAAACCCTAGGCTGACCAGAGTAAAAAAGGAAGCCTTTATCACTCCCAATAAAGAAGCAATTGGGTAAATGAATAATATCTTGATCTGATTGTTGTAACTTGACCTTAAACTTCCACCCACCATTCCATAACCCTTCCTCATCCATAATTGCCATCGGGTTTCCCTGAATAAAACAATGTTTTTCCAGCCCATATACAATATCTAGAATGTTTACTCCTTCATTCCTAAAGAATATTGTGATAACCCTGAAGGGCTGTTTAGTCAAAGGAAAGACAATGAAGTCCACCCATAAAGGGTTAGTTTTAAGATTGGCGTAACGGCACCAAAAAGTTTCTAACAGTGCAGGTGTTCAGAAACTAATATCAAAGGTTAATTCTCCCTGGGCATGAATCAGTGCATAAACGTCCGAGGGAAAAAAGCCCATACTTTGTTTGAGGAGAATTTTACCTACATACTGTAAAATCTGTCTGGTGGATGTTCTCTTGGACCCACATACCTCAAGTGTATAGCATTACGGCATTTAGCCAGCTCAATGGGTTTATGAAAATAACTAGCATAAGAGGGTTTTTCAGGCCCTTCAGGTGTAGGAGTGGGGTCAGGATTAAGTACAGGGGCCTTAATAGGTTCCCCATCCATATTGATACTGTGCAATCCCTCCCTGTCCAAGTCAAGAACAGGGAGAGCTTCTGAAGAACTTCCATGTTGAGTGTTACTCATAATTTTAGAAGGAATAGATTCATCACTTAACTGTGGGGATGGAGAGCCACCCAGTAAAAGTATCTCCGGATCTGGTCTCCAGTGACCATTTTATATGGGAATCCAACCAGCCTCATGTAAGGCCTTGTCAGGTGACCAACAGCCTTCAACTTCTGCACTCCTGTCTTGCTGTGAAGATGGCTTGGCTCCAGGTAAAGGTGACCCTGGTCTTTCTTCTGCTGTAAGCAGCTTGGCAGGACCAGCGGACCGATCATTGCTCGGCGATGTTACCGAACATTTTCTTTTCCGATCTTTTTCTTGCCGAAGGTGCTCCTTGGTCAGTTGTTCGCTGACTTGTAGCAATTCAGCCTTGAAACATTGTTGTTTTTGTTCCAAACTGAGTTGAGCTGTGATTTCTTCTTGCAAGGGACCGCTGTCTCAGGCAATATGTTGGCCACCCAAAGGGTGCATCCCAGCTGCCTCCACAGTGGATCCCTCGACCTGAGACATTTCCAAAGGTCTATGGTTCTCCTGAGACACACCATTCTGTTCCATCAGTTCACAACCAAGGCCTGCTGTGAAGTGAGATCACTGTACAGCATCAAGGGGCCCCCTACTGTCAGAGTAGGGGAATTTTTTATTGAAAAAGAAAGACAATACATCAGTACAAGAATGACATATACAATAATAAAGTAAATCACAAAAGGAATCACATACAATTCGTTAACAAACTTCACATCCCACCAATCCCATCTATATGCAAAAGAGAAGAGAAGAGAAAAAAAAATAAAAAATGAAAACAATCAGGAAAAGAAAACTAGCAGTAACCCCAACAAATACAAAATACATGTGTAATCATAACCAAAAAATATGTTTCCATAAAATACGAAACTTCGGTACAGTAAGGAGTCTTTGCTCCAATTCCTTCTGTTTACTAACTGCATCCTCAATTTGTGAGATCAAAAGCTGAGTTGGCATAAGGAAATGCTATATGGAATATTGACATCGAGCTTGCCACATATAAAACTTAATGCAAGCAAACAGCAAATTCAAAGTGCTAGGTTGATATTGTGACAAAAGCCCAGTATAATCCCCCAAAACTAAGCTTTCATAGGTAGTATGGTTTGCTAAACCCAGCGCCACCTAGTGGCCAAGTCAATCCAAAATTGCTTAGCATGCACACAATGGAAAAAAAAATGTTCCATAGTTTCTTCCTGAACATTATACTCTATTCTAATACACTGACGCTCCAAGAGAGGCTTATGCTTAAGATTCCCCTTCACCCTTAACCGACCATGACAACATAGCCACTGGAAATCCCACATCCTAACCGGGATTCGTTTATCAACAAGTGTGCATAATGCAGTTCCCAATTTTGTAGGTACACATTTAGGAAAGTCTACCTGAGAAGCAGAATTTCTCCTCATAATATCAATATATAAGGGTTTCCTCTGTAAATTTGCTAGATGCTTTTAGTAACCCCCCACTGCTTTCATTTCCTAATTACAGCTATAGCAAAGTCTGGGACTACTAAAGAGGCCTGTAGTTTGGGTATAGAATCCATTCATTTTTGTAAAAAAGGCTGGAACAACAAAGTCATCCAAGCATCCCATTGGTGTTCATGTTCCAGCGCTCCTGGCAGCATAGTTTTAAAGAAAAAGGAAAAATAAAAAAAACAAAGGATGTATCATTCCAAGCCCACCTTGCTTGACTGGTAAATAAGTAAAATCCCGTTTAACCGGATTAAGCCAGCTCCCCCACAACATCTGAAAAAAAAAATACTAAATAATCTTGGCTCTAAGGTTCCTGGAATAGGAAAAACAGTACAAACATACAAAAAAATAGGGAGCAGAAACTTTTTATAATCAAAACCTTCTTTGTTTTAGAAAGAGCACATGCCTTCCAAATTTGTACCTTCTGTTCTCCCACTCTTATTTTCACTTCCCAATTAATATTGGCCAAAGGGCCATTACCAAAATGACAACCAAGAATCTTAATATTGTCAATAGAGATAGCAATTTGCCCAACCCTGGACAAATGTACCCCACCACCCACATAAACCCCTGTACTCTTAACATAGTTAAGTGCTGCTTCTGTGAGACTGGCATACCTATCCAATACCTGTAAAGCAGTCATGCCAGAAACTGGATCCTGAACTGCAACAACCAAATCATCAGCATAAACTGCCAATTTTTGAGGTTCCAAAAATGGTGATGGAGATAAACCCTTTATATTAATGCTTGGGAAAGATTTCCCTCACAATAGGATCTAATATGAAAGTGTATAATAGGGGGCTAAGTGAGCAACCCTGCCTCACTCCCCATTCTAGGGGCAATGCCTCCCCTATAACCCCAAGTATTGCCTCCTGGTATAAAAGACTAATCCATGACCTAAATTTGAGAGGTATCCTAAACTTTTCAAGAACTTGCAAAAGAAAGGCATGATACACCCTGTCAAAAGCTTTTGTCTGATCCAAAGCCAGCCAGTAGCCAGACAATCTCCCCTTGCTTACCAAATTCACAAACATTCTGCAAAAAAGCCAGATTTTGTTGAATATTTCTCCCTAGAATAGAGCAAATTTGGACTGGGTGAATCAATTTAGAAGCCACCTTTTGTAATCTAAGGCATAAAATAGCAAAAAATAATTTGTAGTCCATGTTCAATAAACTGATGGGCCTCCAATTACTTAAATTTGTCTTAACCCCTTTTTTATATAAATAAATAAGTAGAGCAGTCGAGAAAGTATGAGGCATCTGCCCTGTGTCCAAAATTTCATTAAAGACATTAAACAAAAGCTCACTGAAATCATCTACATAAGATTTATAAAGTTCATTTGTAAGGCCATCTACCCCCGGTGAGATACCTAAAGGCAAACCAGTGATTTCATGCCTAATTTCCTGTCTAGTAATGGGTTTAATCAAATCACTGCTTTCTACCTCAGACAGTGCTGGTAGTGCACAAGTAATAATGTCCTCCCACTGCACTAGTGTAGTAAAAGGGGTTCCCTGATGTTCCTGTATAAACTCCCTAACAATTTCCAACATCTCAATGTTAGAAGTTTTCAAAACCCCAGCTGTATCCATAAGACCCACCATCAAATTAGTATCTGTCCTGTTTACAAGCAGAAAAGGGGTTGGCCGAGGGTGTCCGTACAGTACCATACTGCATTTCTGCCTGCAGGGATGCCACATGATCATATTGATAATGCCTCATGTGACTTTTGATAATATCAAGCTGTTTCTTAATACGAACATCAGAGACATTTGGTAAAGAAGTTAATTTATAGTATTGATTCCGAAAATCTAAATATGTTAAATACTCCTTATTACTTTTCTCCCTCCCAAAAGAAATAAATAAACTCCAAGTATCAAGCTTCATATCAACTCACTATTGTGCCAGGAATCATAAAATACCTTTGTTGACTTTCTAGTAAAAATAAGGGAGTTCAATTTATATAGTATTCCCAGATCTTGCAACAAAGAGGAATTTAATTTCCACCTTGAGGCAAGTGCTGGAAACTGAGTTGGAAAATGGGACATATCAATAGTGCAAAGAAGAACTAAATGGTCTGAGAATTCACAAGGTCTTAAGTAGCATTTATGTGGAAAAATAAATTTTGACAGAAAAATAAAGTCTATCCTGGTGCAAAAAGCACTACGCCTGTAAGTGGCCCCTACATCCTGATAGAGTTCTCGATAAGCATCTTTAAGAGAAACTAACAATAAAACCCTTTTGTAAAGCATGGGAGTCACAGTACACCTTTTGTTGTACTTGATCCCTAAGCTTAACATCTAAGCTACAATTCATGTCACCCCCCCAAAATAATTTGCTTCTGGGTAAATAAATAAGGTTGAATACTATGAAATAAATCAATCCGCAATGACTTAACCTGAGGTGCATATGTATTAATAAGTCGGAGAAGAAACTCCTGATAGTCACAATCCAACAAAAGGGCCCTACCTGGGTGTATGTCAACCAATCTTGTAACATGAACAGATGTATTGTTAAACAGAATGCCCAAGCCATCTGCTGCATCTTCCCCATAGGACCAAAATGTAGGCCCCTTAGTCCACAATTTAGTAGCATGTCTGAGATCAGAGAGGCAATTAAATCTTGTTTCCTGCAAAAAAATAATGTCAACATTTAAAGTAAGGCAATAATGTAGACACGCCATCCTTTTTATGTTGGTGCACTTGCGCAGCCAACATCGTGGGACAGTGCAGCTTTGGAGGCGGGGTCACTGTTGGGTCGAATGCAGGGCACGCACCAGTAGATGCATCCCACATTCCCCAATCAGCCTGTATGCCAGCGCTACACCATGCATACATAATGTGGTGAGCACATCTAAGAAAAGGTCCTCTGCAATCCAAGCAAAGCTCGTCATATGCAGCAGTCCTTTTCTTGCCATGCTTGCCGCCATTATGTGCATGGTCGGTGAGCGGGTGGCTGCCTACCTACTGCCGACTTCAGGGGTGCCCAATCCCCCTGTCAGTTAACCCCCGCGCTTTCTTTGTGTGTGCCGACAGGAGAGCCCACACCGTCGGCGGCATAAACCCTCACCTCCATTGTTGAATGCCGGGGTGCCCAATCCCCATCGGCATTACTTCCTCCTCCCCCATGTTGTGTGCTGACGAGGGTGCCCAATCTCCCATCGGCTGCAGAGCCTCCCAACAGTAGGTGGCATGCTGGGAGCCCACCCCAGCATGCCAAATCCCCTGCAAAAACAAAAACTGTCCCGCCGCTGGTTTTTTATTTTTTGTTTCCTGTAAATGAAACGGTCCCTCATAGTTGCATGCCCTCCCCCACCCACACCCACCAACTGTGCATCCTCCTCCTTCACCCCATACTTACCCGCTGGAGTCTGTGCGATGATCTTCTGTGGACCGGGAACACGCCTGCACTCTTCAAAGCCGACCGCGAACTGAAGAAATGCTGGTAAGCTGTATAATGGAATGAATAGGGTTTTCAACTTTAATGCATATCTCAGGCATTTTTGTGAATTTTAGCCAAATTTTCAACATGGGTTTTTAGACCCCTTCTCATGAATTCTTGCACCGTCATGGTGTTGTTTGTCCCCGAAAGGTGATTTCGCGAGTCACTGTGTAGAATCACCTTCAGGACTGAGTAAACAAATGACAGTGCCACTGTTCATGAGAGGGATCTCAAAAGCCTATGTTGCAGTTTGGTGGAAAATCCCCAAAAATTACTGTTTTACTTAGCGCAGTATAGCAACTCGCGCAACACACGCTTGTAAGTTAGTGCATTCGCACTATTTTCATGCCAGATTCTCAACATTGGCAGTTTACCACACCTTCTTGTGAACTGTACAGCTGTCATTTTTCACATCCTGCCCGAAATGTGTTTTCGCACTTCCTGCGCAGAATAGTACGGTCGCTATGCGAAATTAGTGTTTGGGGCACATTATGAAAATGACAGTGACACTATTCATGATCAGAGTCCTAAAATGCCTGTGTTGAAAATTTGGTGACAATATTCCATAAAATGACTGTTTTACGAGTGTGCGTAGCAACTGCGCAACACACGCACGTAAGTTAGCGCATTTGCAATATTTTCATGCCATATTCTCAACATTGGCATTTTGCCACACCCTCTTGTGAATCGTACAGCTGTCATTTTTTACATCCTTGCTGAAATGTGTTTTCGCACTTCTGGTGCAGAATAGCATGGTTTCTGTGTGAAATCACTGTTCGGGACACATTACGAAAATGACAGTGACACTGTTCGTGAG
The DNA here is from genome assembly GCA_016271365.2 of Neoceratodus forsteri. Lineage (NCBI taxonomy): Eukaryota > Metazoa > Chordata > Ceratodontiformes > Ceratodontidae > Neoceratodus > Neoceratodus forsteri. The sequence continues at coordinate 453,518,669 of CM057453.1, read as the reverse complement.
CAGAGGTCCTAAAATGCCTGTGTTGAAAATTTGGTGACAGTACTCCATAAAATGACTGTGTTACAAGCATAAAGTTTGCAAACTTATATTTTCACTCCACATTTTCAACAGTGCCATTGTTCTACACCTCCTAATGAACAGTACAGCTGTCATTTTTCACATTCTGACCAAAATCTGTTTTCGCAGTTCTGGCGCACAATAGCACGGTCGCTGTGGAAAGCCCGTGTTCGAGGCACATTATGAAAATGGCAGTGACACTGTTCATTAGCAGATGTCTTAAAATGCCTATGTTGAAATTTAGGGACGAATGTCAATAAAATGAGTGTTGTACGAGCGCGCGTTGCCAGGTTTCACACACGCTCATGACTTTGTGAATTTGTAATACTTTCACTCCAGCTGTTCATCAATGCCATTTTTCCATACCTCCTTATGAATAGTATAGCTGGCTGAAATGTGTTTTCGCACGTCCGGTGCAGAATTGCACGGTCACTGTGCGACATCACTTTTTGGGACACTTTCAGGAAATGACGGTGACACTATTCATCAGCAGAGGTCCTAAAATGCCTATGTTGACAATTTGGTGGCGAAAGTCCAGACAATGACTGTGTTGCAATCGTGCATTGCACAGTTTCCACGCACCCTTGTAACTTTGTCAATCTGCAATATTTTCATGCCACATTTTCACCACAGGCATTTGTGCACACCTCATTATCAACAGTCCAGCTGCCATTTTCGACAGCCTGCCCAAAATGCATTTCCACAGCTCTGCCACACAGTGGCATACTTGCTGTGCAAAATCACCTTTTGGGACACATTAACAAACTCACAGCCCTATGCCTCTCCACCTCCGCCACTGCCAATGCCAGCGCGACAACATTCGGCATTGACAAATGCTTGTTTTATAATTCTTAATACTACACATATTCAAGGAAACAAGTTTAATTCCAGCCATGAGATGTAATGAAAGGTATCAACCTTATAGTTTCTGAACATCTTGTTTTTGTTTTTTTCCTTTTTTTTCCTTAACTTCTCCCCCATCCTCATAATCCATATCAGAAACAATACCAGATTGTACGAATACATCAGATTCCAAACCACCCTCCTGGTCCTGTAACACTTGAAATGAGATACCAAGAGAAATGTCTACATGCTGACTGACTTGTCGACTAGAAGCTCAGGTTACCTTTCTTGGGTGGGGGGATTTGAAATTCTAACGTAGAAGAAGGAAGTGGAATAACATCCTGCCTACTAGGGGTTATAGGAATGGGGGGGGGGGCTCTGAATCTACATCAACTGACTCTTGAGGAGGTACAGTAGGAACAGTATCAGGAGAGTGTTCACTTGAATCCTGCCCTGAGACCTGTGTGGTCTCTGAAAACACTGGGCTAGTAGTAGAAATGGAAGGGGGTGCAGTGGGGCCTGCACTAGACGTAGAAGCTGGAGGTTTTGGGCCTGCATGGGGCATGTCTCTACTCTGATGCCTGCCCTGCGCAGAATTGATTAAGCCCTCTTTATCAAGTCCCCCCCTGTTTGTTTTGTCCAGCCCAGGGGTACTGGTGATAGGCATGGCCCTGTCCATCACAAAGATTGCAACGAAAAACATTCCTACAGTTCCCACTATCATGTTAAAGTTCACCACAGAGGGTGCATTTCACTTTGACACAGGCACTGCTTAGGTGTCTCGTACTGCTACATTTATAGCAGGCCTTGGGTTGCCCAGGATAGAAACATACACCCCTATCTTTTCCCAAAAAAAGCTATTAGGTATATGGACAACTTCATTCCCTATAATATGAAGTCTAACTTTAAATTTCCAACTTCCAGTCCATATACCTTCCCGATCAATAATAGCTTCTGGGGACCCCAATACCTTTCATTTGTGTTCTAACCAAAAGAGAATATCTCCCACATTTACTCCCTCATTTCTGAACATAATATTAACCATTTTGTAGAGGGATTTTGTGATGGGAATTGCCCAGACGGGCAACCATAAAGGCTGTGATTTGCAATTCTCATGGCGATGCCAGAATTTATCTAAACCAGCAAGTGTTTTAAAACTAATGTCAAAGGTGTCTTCACTTCTAATATTTATTAATGCATAAATGTCATTAGCTTGAAAGTTCAGTGAATCCTTTAGTAACTTTCTGGCAACATAAAATCTATCTGGGTGTTCCTCAAGTCCCCCACGATAATGAAGGCGGACAGCATTTCTTCTAGGTGCTTGCTCCAACCTGTTATTATGAAACAGGTCAGAAAAGTGAGACCCAGGATATCGTTGCTCCCGAGGTGGAGATATAAGAGGGGAACAACGTTGGTAATCATCAGGCAAGTCAGTTCCGAGATCAGCAGTAAAACTATCCAAATGTCCCCCTTCCTTAGGAGCTATACCAGAGTCTAAAATAGAATCCTGACCCGGTGGTGAGTCCACGGGCTCCCGATTCGGTCAGCAGCAAGTCCAGAGAAAAAGTCTCCCAGTTTGAATCTGGGAGCCATTTATCATCTCATAGAATCCAACCAGCATCTGTCAGCGCACTGTCCTTAGACCACTCACAGCTTGGGTAGGAGTTTTTCTATGTGGTTCCCTTCCGCATTCCAGCAGCAAGCACATCAGTGGGGTGAGTCATCCCAGCAGAGTTTGACAAGTCCTGTGCTTCACAAGACACAACGTTCACTGGTGCTTTTAAAGGGGAATCCATAGATATCGCTGAAACCTTAGTAGGTAGCTCCTGAGCTGCAGCCTGAAATTTCATCAGAGAAGTGCTCTGCAGTAACGGGAATGTAGATGGTTGAGACTCAGCTCCTGAGCCCGATTCTCCTGTCGCATGGTGTTCACCATGCAGAACTCCACAAAACTCAAGAGGTGCACCCAAAAAATTCACATCGTCCCCTGTATCAGCCATAACAGGGGAAGTGAGCTCAGACTGCACATAAGCTCCGACCTGTTGCTCCATCGGCATCTCAGAGGTGTCTGCCATGCAAACACAGCAGTCGGTCCCCCTACCTGTGAGTGTCCTGGGCAAATTTCCTCCCATTCACTAAAATACCACCAACAGCTTCATCTGTTTTTTTAAGTCAGTCTGCATCTGTATCTTCCCCTACTCTTGGGCATGAGGCTGAAAATAGGCAGAATTGCCTAGTCCTCCTTTCCTGGTCTACAATATGTAAATAAATAAATAAATATTATGGCTAGATTTTCACATCTTATGATAGTCCCAGTTTAAACAGCTTTGGGTCAATACTAAACAAACAGTATCCATGACCACTGGCACCAGCCAAAAACTGGCCAAACTCACCTCAGTGCCCACTTTTTCCACCTTGGATGGCTCCCCACTTGAAGTGGTTCCTTCCTTCAAATACCTTGGTGTGTGGCTTGACAGTAAGCTTGACTTCTCTGTCCACGTAGATGCCATCCATACCAAGCCCTGTCCTAAACATGGTACCTTGTACAGAAATAAAGATTGCCTGTCCCTACAGGTTTGTGTGAGCTTGCCACCAAAGTGGTGCTCCCTGTCTTTGACTATGTGGATATGGTCTATGGGTCTGCCCCCTCCACCTCCCTGGCCAGATTGGATTCCCTCTGTAACTCTTTCTGTCACTTTGCAACCAACTCACCATCTCAAACTTATCACTGCTCACTTTACTCGTCTCTATCCATTCTTACCCTTCCATCCTATCGCCAGATGCACTGTGTCTCCTTTATATCTAAATACTTGTATGGGTCCTTTACCTCCTACCTCTCATCACTCCTCTCCATTGTTCCTTCTGCTTTTGCTCCCTCCACTCCATGGATCATCGCATCTTTGCTTTGCCATGTTCCCATACCTCAACTGCCCAATCATCCTTCGCCTGTTGTCTCTCCTCACTCTGGAATCAACGTCCCTCTTCCCTTCATTTCACTATCTCTCCTGCCTCACTCAGACATCAACTGAGAATCCTTCCCTTCCCCCTTGCTGCTGTTTTCCTTCCTCTTAACAGCCCCCCTACACCTGGTGTAATGATTAACTGCTACTTTTTGTTTGACCAAATCTGCACTTTCCATTGGCATTGTGTGTTATGATTCTGCACTATTCTTGTAATGCTGTATTTATCTAAGCTATATGGTATTTTAATCCTTTGCTCTCCTCCCCTGGCTCACACCTGGAAATGAGTCCCAGCTCAGTGTGCCTTTCCCAGTCAATTTTGAAATAAATAAATAAATAAACATTGAGGGTTGAAAGGAGGGAGCCCTCTGAGACTACCAAATTATCCAAAATGCACAGTACATTTGTAGACTCTTTTAAATGTGAAGAAAAATTTGGAACCAAAGTCTTAAATGAAAATCTACAGTTTAGACAAGGGCTCAGTTAGACTACCTATGATAGTGATGATTGGCCTGCTGGGAGGGTTCACCATGGATTTGTGGATTTTTTGCAGAATATAGATTGTTGCCAGCACAGGAGACTGAACTGTAAGAAATTTCTAGTGGTATTTGTCAATAATTCCAGCCATAACTGCATTTTCTAACAAGCATCTGTCAATGCTGAATGCTTGCTTGCAGGCACTGGCATTGGTAGTGTAGGAGTTAGAGAGATGCAGAATAGGAATGGCAGTGAAGTATTGAACTGAAGCCAACTGCACTACCACCCTGCAGAGACTGACAGGCATTGGGGTGTGCCTTTGGGTCGTCAGGTATAACGGCCACGCCATTTCACCACACCCTACCCTGCAGACACCGACAAGTGTCACGGTGTACCTTGGGGTCTTTGGGCCTTATGCTCACCCCATTCCATCATTCCATAAGGAAATATGGTGAGATGGGTGCAGTATAGGAGAATGGGGTAAACTTTGGGGCCGAAGAGTCCAAGGCACACCTCGATGCTTGTCACTGGCTGCAGGGTGTGGGTGTGGGTGGAATGGTATGAGCATTACAGGTGACAATCCCAAGTCACACTCCTGATGCCTGTCAGTCTCTACAGGGTGGGGCGTTATGGCCAGAAACCCTGATGACCCAGGCGTTCATTGGTATTTTCACTCCAATTTTTCAACATGGGTTTTTTGTCAGCCCCACCACATGAACAGTGGCAATATCAGTTCTTTAGCCAAAAGCTGATTTTGCACAGCGACTACGCCATTTGGCACCACAGGTGTGAAAACACATTTCAAACAGGATGTGAAGAATGACAGCTGTACTGTTCATGAGGAGGTGTAAAAATGGCAATGTTGAAAATCTGGAGTGAAAATATAAAAAAGCTGGTGAAGTCATGAGCGTTTGTAGAAACTGCACAACGCACACCCGTAATGTAATTAGTTTGGGGAGTGTTTACAGCAGATTGTCAACACAGGCATTTGTGGACCTCCGCTCATGAACAGTGTCACTGTGATTTTCAAAATCTGTCCCAAACTCTGATTTCCTGCAGCGACCATGCATTTCTGTGCCGGAAGTGCGAAAACACATTTCAGCCAGGGTGTGAAAAATGACAGCTCTACTGTTCATAAGGAGGTGTGGAAAAATGCCACTGTAGAAAATCTGGACTGAAAATATTACAAATTTATGAACTTACAAGGGTGCTTGGAAACTGCGCAATGCACTCTCGTAACACAGTCATTTTATGGACTTTGTCACCAAATTTTCAACATGGCCATTTTAAGACCTCTGCTCACGAACAGTGTCACTGTGATTTTCTTACTCTGTCCTGAACATTGATTTCACACACTGACTGCGCCATTGTGTGCTACATGCGTGAAACACACATTTTGGGCAAGATGTAAAAAATGACAGCTATACTGCTCATAAGGAGGTGTGGTAAAATTTCAATGTTGAAAATCTGGAGTGAAAATATAAAAAATTCACAAAGTTATGAGCGTGTGTAGGAACTGCACAACGCACACTCGTAAAACAGTAATTTTTGGGAATTTTTCACCAAATTTTCAACATAGGGTTTTGGGGGGGCTACCTCATGAACTGTGACACTGTCATTTCATTACTTGGTCCTGAAAGGTGCTTCTACACAGTGACCGCAAAATCACTTTCGGGACCAAATAACAAAATGACAGTGACTGAGTTCATGAGGTGGGGCCCCAAGAACCCCCCATGTTGAAAATTTGGTGAAAAAAGTCCCCAAAATGGCCGAGATATGCACCAAAGTTGAAAAAACCTATTTATGCCATTATACAAGTTACCAGCATTTCTTCAGTTTGCGGTCAGCTTTGAAGACTGCAGACGTGTTCCCGGTCCACTGAAGATTGTCACGCTGGGCTCTCAGAGGGTAAGTATGGGGTGGTGTGTGTGTGTGGAGGTGGGTGCACAAAGGGTGGGCATGGGTTGGGGACAGGGGTGTCAGCAGGCATACGCACTGTACTCAGCAGAGTACAGTAAAAAATAATCAGACAGGGCAACAAATCAGGCAGGGGCAACAAAAAGAGGAAAGCAAGGCCACTGTGAGTCACAATGCATCTGTGTCATACTGAGCCCTTTTGCCTTTGTTGTTCACTATGGTGCACTGATACCACCAGCCAAATACACAAACAAGAACAACTTACCAAGCAGGCAGAAAAACAAAGGAAGGAGGACTACAGGAAGAAACTGACTACACGAACTCAGACATGACAAATGGGGGGAGCAGGCCTATTGTTGGTGTGTCGTGGCAACACATATTTTAGTTTATGTTTACATAATGGGGGGCAACAGTGCATCAGTTTTGAGTACAAGTTTAAAATTCCTGGCTACACCCCTAGTTGGGGAGGGGGGGCAAGACAGTCAACAAGGAACTTTTTTTACAAGTGTCTATTTTTTATTTTAGAAAACAACATAGGACTTTTGCCACGATGGGGTGGGCTCCCAGCATGGCAGCTGGAAGTTTTTTTTGGGGGTAGTGGAGCCAACGGGGGATTGGGCACCCCTGTTAGCTATACGGACGTTTGCCACACTGGGGTAGGCTTCCAGCATGGCAACTGGAAGTCATTTTTTTTTTGCTGGGGAGTTCAGTGGAGCCAATGGGGGATTGGGCATCCCCGTCACTATACAGACTTTTGCCACACTGGCATGGGCTCCCAGCGTGGCACCTGGAAATCTGTTTTCAGGGGCAGTGGAGCCGATGGGGGATTGAGCACCCCCATTGGCCATACGGTGTGCGGTTGGGGGGAGTGCATGAGCATGCTGGGTTGGGCTCCCAGCATGCTACGTAGGTGTTCCGGTCGGGGGGGGGAAGAACTCTCCATGACAGTTCAGATGCAGTGTGATGTGTAGGCAAATTGCCTACATGTTACCACCACTGATTGCAGCATTTTTTCACTTTCAACTGTACACCACTGCATCTGAACTGCTGTCATAGACAGCTCTGACATTTATTGGTGGGGGAGACAGCGCCTGCAAAAGGGAGCAGGGCATTGGAAGCTGAGTGGCACACCTATGAAAATTCATATGGTGGCACTATGTTTCTTGCACATGCGTGCAAGCAAACATAAAAAGCAGTCCACCTTTCTTTTAAAAAATCTGTTGGATCACATGACAAAGATGTGTACACTGCTCAATCAATTACTTGTCTTAACACTTCCATCTTGTAGGCATCAGTATCAAGAACTACAATGGAACCACCTTTGTCAGCAGACTATTGTCATAAGCATGTTGTTCTTTATATTTGATATTGCTTGATGTTCCTTGTTTGAGATATTAACCAAATGGTTATTCTGCTATTTCCTATCACATATATGTCTTAACTCTTTCACATATTTGTTCAAATGCCAAAACCATTGCTGTCGAGGGGAGGAGGAGCAATGCAGATTTTGGTTGTAAGGCAGTAGCTGTATTTGCACTATAATCTACCCCAGTTATTTATTTATTTATTCAAGCGTTTAACCAGGAAGGCATACTGAGCATGCTAAATGCTCAATTCCAGATGCATCCTGGGGAAGGGGGAACATAGACAATAGTTGAAGACAGCATATATACAGGTGAAAATACATAGTGTGGATTCTCTAACATTTGGTCCAAGTGGCTAGGCATAGAGATCAGAAAAACAGTAGAATATACAATAGTTTGACAGCATGATCCAGACAACGTGAAATGAGAGAACAGTAGTTACAGTCATAGATTAGTTGCAGTACTAAGTGCAGACAAATACTGTCATTTTGCTTGGAGAGCAGAACTGCCTAGGCACATGTGCAGGTAGGGGCGAAATGAGCTTGGAGCAAGGAGTTAAGGTGCCGAGGGGAGGAGAAGTGATGAATATTTGCTGGGAGTTAGTTCCATAACGTTGATATGCGGTAGCTGAATGCTGCCTGAACGGTGGTAGAGGACCTATGAGGGACAGCCAGGGAACAAGAGTCCAAGTTTCAGAGAGAGTATGCTAGGGTATGGGGGTTGGCCAAGGCATCAGTGAGGTAGGATGGGAGATGCTGGGACCAGAACTTGGCTGGGATTTTGGTGCAGTGGGACTGTCTGAAATTATATGGAGAGGGGAGGTCCATAGAGTGGTAAAGGGCACACCGGTGTGTGGAGTAGGGACAGTTCAGTATGAAGCGGCAGAAGGAATGGAAAAGAGGGTTCGGTCTGGCTAAGGTAGACTTAGGGCCGGCACTGTAGACTACATCCCCATAGTCGAAGATGGGGAGCATCATTTTCTGCACAAAAATGTGTAGTTACACAGTTACATCTGCACTGTTTTGATTGTTATCAAAAAAATGCCTACGGTTCAATTTACAGGTACATTGTTACAGATCTATAGTTGTCTCAAACAAGTTTAAATAGGTTGTGGGAACAAAGTCTGCCTTAGTGATAATTGAATTATTTAGCAGTTTCTTCAGTATTGTTCAGAATTGATTTAGGTGTTGGTGTTTATTTGGGGGTTTAGAGTTCCAATTAAAAATCCTTCCTGTTTCACAGTCAACTTTGTCACATAGGATTTTTGTTTTGCTTTGTTCCATTGGGGTGTTTTTGGAGCTGTGTGGAGTTGCACCTTAGAGCGTTTATGCACATTCTCATGTAAATAGATACTTTGCATGCTACTTCATGGTTTATGAGAGTTTGTCTTTGGTGTAGTTATGTGTGAGGCTATTGGTTTGATGCACTGTATGTTCAGTCACAACTGATCAGCTCCATTGACATTATTATTAGTACCTAAACATTTTATAAAGGAAATGATTTGAATGAGGTCACTGCCCTCCAAAATGGCCCCAGAAATTCTGTGGTTCGTACTGTTCAGTGAAGTCATTGTATCTTTATCAGAGCACAGTAACATATTACTTCTCCCCTTCTTTCATACTTCAACTCTACTGGAGAAAAATGATAGACACAGTCCAACAGGGGCTGCCCTCATGATCTGGTGCTCGTGTATAGTTTGCACACAACACTTCCTCAAAAGGTACACAGCACCCACCACTGACAAACTGAAGTCCACACAAATGGCTTTATCTTGCAAGTTAGGTTATTAATTATCAACACTCCAATGTGTAAAACAACCAGCACCAGTGCTGCAGTAATGCCCTCAATATTTTAATATACCAGCTTTCTCAAGGGTTGTTTTACACATTAGAATGCAGACAACAAATCTAACTTTGCAGAGAAAAATGATGTCAGATCATCACTGGTACTCAGTGATTGGAGTCCAACTCCATTTCATCTTCAAAACACTGACTTTGACCTTAAATACCAAGACTGGGTCTTTGAATAATTTTGCAGGTAGAAATACAGACATAAACAGTAAAATGGTAATTAAGGGACAGCACAAGTCACACTGAACACAGAGATAAGCCAATCTTAAAATAGTCCCCTTCTCAATTATGCTATGTCAACAACCCCAGCCATTGTAAATGTGAACTTTTGGGGAAATCTTTAAAAAGTCTAAAAGTGGGAAAACTTACTTTGAACAGCAATTGTAAAACATAGCCAGTACTGAAAATATTGAGAAACTAAATTTGCCAAAGGTCAGATTTCATTAAACTTCACTTTACTAAAGTAAGGAAGCACTCCAGGCAAATATGTCAGCTATCAGGAACTAGAGACTGTGCAGTGGTAGTGTTTTCTTTCTGAGCAGTGGGGGATTTATTTGGAAGGCAAGTGGTTTCCTTCAAAGCCAGCAAGGCAAAGGTTTGGGAGGTAGGCGAAACTTGCTGCAACAGGAGGGTTTTGTTTCTGGGCTGGTGGGGGCATGGTTCAGGAGGCATTTGGGACTCTCTGTATGGGAACTATTTGCAACAAGAGGGGTGGGGGAGTAAGCAGCTGCATACAGTGGTATAGATGCCCATGAGATCTATACCACTGCATGACAGCTGTGTTGTAGTTGGTACCCCACTACATCTTTCCACTGGAGTCAACAAACAGGCTAATTTGCCTCATTTGTTGTTGGCCACACCCACAACTTATATTAACTAAAAGACTGTTTTTAATTTGGCTAAGCAGCAAAAGCAGTCATAGGGCAGCTGGGCCCATGATCCCCACTGACAGCAAGATGTACTTCCTTTAGTAGTTAAAGAAAATCCTTTCTATCACAAGATGCTCTGGAGCTGTTCATCTGGACATTATAGCAGCCCACTCTTCTACCAAAAGAAAGTTTTTTTTTTTTTTTTATATTTTTTATAATGTTTTATATAAACTAAATAATAATAATTGGCTTGACTGAAACTTTGTACAGTACTTTTTTCAGTACTTTTTCTCTTTTATGGGAAGGAGGATATTCTTAACTCACTTGTAGTTTATTGCTTGCTGGGCTGGATCAGGACATATCACAGCAGCTATACTCATTGATCTGGCCAAAGCCTTTGACTCAATGTCCCACCTGTTCCCTCTAAATAAGCCAAGCTCTGCTGGCCTTTTAGCTCCCACTGTTGACTGGTTCTATTCATACATCATGGGTTGTCAACATTCAGTACTGGTGGAAGGTGTCCTGTCCCCTCCCCTCTCCATCCTAGCAGTGGTCCCACAGGTCTCCATCCTTGGTCCGATCCTGTTCTCAGTTTTCCTAAATGAGCTTCCCTCTGCTTGCATCTCCTCACATATGCATATGCATGTAGATGACACAGTCATTTAAACCTCCAGCCCATCAGCTTCATCTGTGGAAAGTCTGCTACAGGGTGACTTCTACAATGTACTGCACTGGTTCCATGTCAGCCTATGGGTCAACACCAAGAAGACAGTGTCCATGACCTTTGGCACTAGCCAGAAACTGGCCAGGCCAGGCTCTTGCTCTTACCTGCCCACAGATTTCGGATGGGGACATATATCCAAGAAACCCTGGCAAGAAAGGATGTGGGGGGGGTTGAGAAGCAGTGGGAAACCCTAAAAGGAGTAACAGTGGAGATGACAAACCAGTGCATTAAGCTGAGAAACAAGGGCAAAAGAAGGACAAAAACACTAATGACTCCCAAAGGAGGTGGCAGAGAAAGTAAGAGCCAAAAAGTTGGCTTTCAGAAAATATAAGGAGACTCAGAGGGAAGAGGATAGGGTGGTGTACCTAAATAGACAGATAGGAAAGCAAGGAAAGCAGTTAGGAGTGTGAAACAGCAAACAGAGGAAAGATTAGCACAGACATTAAAGAAAGGAGACAAGATGTTCTATAGGTACATTAGTAAAAGAAGGAAGACCAGGGGTGGGATTGTAAGGCTCAGGGGGGGTTAAGGGAAGTGTGTGGAGGGAGACTGTGAAAAAGCATCAATACTGAATAAATGCTTCTGTTCAGTATTTATTGAAAAAGGGAAGGGGAGAGGACCACAACCAGTTAACAGAAGCTTAGGGGAGAGGGAGGTTAACACCAGTCCATTCAAAGAAGAGAGAATTCTAGAGGAACTCACAAAACTAAGGGGAGACAAAGCAATGGGACCAGATGGCATACACCCTATGATAGTAAAGGAATTATGGATGGTGCTAGCAGCACCACTGGCAGCCCTGTTTAATGAATTGCTTAATATAGGAGTAGTTCCAGAGGACTGGAGGAGGGCACATGTAGTCCCTCTTCATAGGGATGAGGCAAGCAACTATAGGCCGATCAGCCTCACCTCAGTGGTGGGCAAGATTATGGAGGCACTGCTTAAGGAAAGGATAGTGGAACACTTGGAATCCAATGGAACACAGGATCTGAGGCAGCAAGGATTCACAGCAGAAAAGTCATGACAAACAAATCTGATGGATTTTTTTGGAAGGGAGATGAAGGAGGTGGATCAGGGGGAGTGGTGGATGTTGCCTACCTTGATATCAGCAAGGCCTTCAACACCGTTCCAAATAAAAGACTGGTAAACAAGTTGGGTAGCCTGGGAGTGGACCACAATGTGGAGAACTGGGTTAGAAACTGGGTGAAAGATAGAAAGCAGAGGGTGGTGGTAAATGGGATCCGATCTTAGGAAAGGGGGGTGACCAGTGGGGTACCTCAAGGATCAGTCCTGGGGCCAGTCCTTTTAAATGTCTTCATTAGTGACATTGCTGAAGGGCTATAAGGGAAGGATTGCCTGTTTGCAGATGACACAAAGATCTGCAACAGGGTAAACACTCAAGATGGAGTGGAGAGAATGAGGAGGGATCTTGGAAAACAGGAAAAATGGTCTGAAATGTGGCAACTGAGATTCAATGCAAAGAAGTGCAAGATCATGCACCTGGGGCGCAGAACCCCAACAGAGAGTTACAGGATTGAGGGGTTGCTGAAGATCACCAGGGAAGAAAGGGATTTGGAGATAATCATTGCAGATGACCTAAAGGTGGCCAAGCAGTGTAGAAAGGCTGTATGGAGGGCCAGTGGCATGTTGGGGTGCATAGGAAAGGATATCACTAGCAGAAGAAGGGAGGTGGTGATGCCACTGTACAAAAGACTGGTGAAAGCTGCACCTGGACTACTGTGCACAGTTCTGGAGGATGCATCTTCGTAAGGACATTGACAGGGTAGAGGCGGTTCAGAGAAGGACAACCCGGATGGTGCAGGGCTTGCACCAGAAGACATATGAGGAGAGATTAAATGGGAAGTAAACATTGCAGGGGTCACTCAAATTGTGAAAGCCCATGGAAAGATATTTCAGATGAGGCACTGGACTTTCATGTAGGTGTGAGGAGTCCTGAGATACGACTATCTAATTAATCTGTAAATCAAAACAAGACAGCAGCCATTTTAAAACTGAAAGTGATGTCACTGAGGGGCAAGCTACATGTTGTTAATTACAGCTTAACCCTCAGTGACATCACTGTTGGTTTCATGATTCAACGAAATGGCTGCTGCCTTGTTTTGATTTGCAGAGGATTTAGGTATTTATATCTCAGGACTCCTGACACCTATAGGTAAGTCCACTACCTCATTTGAAAGATCTTGTTATGGGTTTTCACAATTTGAGTGACTTCTGCAATGTTTACTTTCCCTTTAAAAGACCTCAGAATGTATACACTAGAGGAGAGGAGGAACAGGGGGATATGATACAAACCTTCAAGTGTCTTAAAGGCATAAACAAGGTGCAAGTGGGCAACATCTTTCAGTATAGGAGATGTACAAGAATGATATGGCATGATATGAAGTTGGAGGTGGGAAGGATAAGGGGGAATTGGAGAAAGTTCTTCTTCATGGAAAGGGTGGTGGATGCATGGAATAGCCTACCCCAGGAGGTGGTGGGAGCAAGCACAGTGGGGAGAGTCAAACATGCATAGGGTAGGCATAAGGGAACTCTAGAGGTGGATAGGAGAGGCTAAAGCTGATGACTAAGTAGGATCAGTGGCTGCTAGTACAGGCAGGGTGTTTAGGCAGACTGGATGGGCCTAGTGGTCCTTATCTGCCATTAGTTTCTATGTTTCTATGCTTCCTCTCCATGATGGATAGCACCCTTGTAGAGGTTGTCCCTGCCTTCAAGTACCTCATTATATGGCTTGATAGTAGGCTTGACTTCTTTGCCCACATCAATGCCATCCATGCCAAACTTTGCACTAAACTTGGTGCTCTGTACCACAACAAGAAATACCTTTCCCTCGAGGCCCACTGGGAGTTGGTCACAAAAATGATTATCAGTTTTTGATTATGCGGATGTGATCTATGGCACCACCATTTCCTCTGTCCTTGCCAGACTGGATACCCTCTGCAATGTCTTCTGTCATTTTGCTACCAACTCTTCCATCTGTAATAATCACTGCTCCCTCTATTTTTCCCTTTCCATCCTCTCACTACCTTCTTGTCACCAGTACCACTGTGCCTCCTTTATTGTTAAATACTGATATGGGTCCCTTCCCTCTTACATCTCCTCAATCCTCTCCCCATCTCCTCCTCTTACTGTCACCACTCCAAGGATTCCTTTATCTTCTCTATTCCCTACCCTCACTAATCTGCTAGGTAAGATGCCTTCTCCTACTATCTCCCTTCCTTCTGGAATCTGCTCCATTCTTCCACCCACTTCTCCTCCTCAGTCCCTGCCCACAGATGCCAACTAAGGCACCTTATTGCTCCTTCCTTTCCCTGTCAGCATCCCTCTTGACTTTTCTTCCCCTCTCTTCTGCCTCCTCTTCTGCTTATGTCCCCCCATCCACTAATTTAGGATAATAGTAACTATGCCCGTGGCTTGATGCTGTATCCAACAGTTTGGTCACCTTTCTCAACAGGCGCTATGCACTTTATTGTATTCTTGCATGCATGTCCACATATCACTGAGTCGCACCATGCTGTTGTGTACCTACTTCATCATCGTATTGCTCTAGCACCTGTAATGTTATCTATGTAACTGTACTGTTATCTATGTAACAGTTGTTTTGTAATTTTTATTCTTTCTATGTTCCCTTTCCCCTCTCACCCAGGTTGCACCTGGAAACAAGCTTTGGCTCAGTGTGCCTTTCTCTGTTACACATGTTTAAATAAATAAAATAATAAATGATCACCCCATCCCCTGCTTCATGGAAATAAACTTCATGTCTTTCTTCCATGCATTATGGAGAAGAGCTACAAAAATGATTTGCGGGATGAACGGGTTGTCATACGAAGAGTATTTAGTAAAGCTCAACATGTACTCCTTGGAGGACAGAAGGAGGAGAGCGGACATGATAGAGACTTTCAAATACTTAAAGGGAATAAACAAGGTCCCTTTCATGGAGCTCTTCACTAGGTTAAATAACACCTGCATGAAAGGGCATGCTTGGAAGCTAAAGGGGATCATTTTAAACATAAGCTAAGAAAAATGTCTTACTAAGCGAGTGATTGAACCATGGAATAGATTATCTCCTGCAGTGATTGAAGCAAAATGGTCACAGCCTTCATATTGGATTGGGATGGAGCATACCACCCTGAAAAGGAGAGCAGGACACATATGGACATATCAGATAACAACTAGTTAGGCCCTGGATCCCCACAAGGGTTCCAGGATTTTACCTTGGGTGAACTGGATGGACCATTGGTCTCCTTCTGCCAACAACGTTCTATGTTTCTATGTTTCTATTATCATTATAATTTAAAATGTATTTACTTGGGCAATATAAAAATAGCCATGCAGAAAATAAATCCATTTTCCATATGTTGTATATGAAACACAAATACAGGTTCTAATCTTTAGGACTCTAATCCTACTGTATACTTACTTTCCTGAATACATCACTGTGTTGTTCTTCTTACCTGTGCACATCATCCTTTCATTCTGCCCTACTGGATGCACCACTAGAGCATGCATTGCCTGTGACATTTAACATAAAAGACAGTTGTTTCTGTTTTCTCCAACGGCAGCAGCAGGGCAGTCAGCATTGATCACCTGATGAGGACATAAAAAATACATCATACATAACAATCACTGCCTGACAGTGATGAACAGGATATTTGATTATTTTTCATGTTCTTCGATTGATGTCATAATTTCTTGTGGATTATGAATGCTACTCAAAGAAATAAAAAAATTATCCTCCTGTTCTTCATGATTAGTCAGTGGTTATCACATACAATATATATGGCAAAAAATGTGTTTTGCATGTAACACAATTGGCCATTTTCTGTATATTTAAAAGATGATAGTGTGAACAACGCACAGTATATGTATGTAAAATATATGAAATGTGTGCAACTCTTTTCATAATGTATGGTGGAACGTCGTTAATATAAAAATCATCTTTTACTATGTTTGTCATACCATCGATGTGACATAGCAGTGTTGTTAACCCATCGATAGTATGTCACATCGATGGCATAACAAATTGGAACTGACAGTCACAGGCCTTACCAAGGCAGTGCAGGTGTCAGCACTGGTAAATTCTGTTTAAACCATGTGAAAAAACAGTCATGGCACTTTTACACCCCCCCCTCACCATGGTCTAGAAGCTCTGAATTGTCTGTGCCATTAATACTGTGACAATACCTGTCTTTTAAATGCTTGTTTTGTTTGTTTTCCTTTTTTATTCTATCCCGTTTTCTTGCAGGTAGCACTGGCACAGCTCCGTGAGGTAAAACATTCGCGCAGCGAGTCATGGCGCAACCCAGCAAATGTTTTACAGCTAGCCTGTTTGGTTGTTTTGTGTCATATGATCCATTCTGTCATAATATGAGTGAACTTTACATTTTTTTTTTAGAAATGTCATGGTGGTTACGTTAAGTTGTGTTTTAAAAACAGTCTACTTCCTCTTGTTTCCTGATTGAAAGCACCATTTCTATATGTTAAATAAATGTTTTTTTTTCTTCTCATGAAACTGACTTGTTTCGTTGTCATCTACATAAGGTAAGAGGCTGAATCATACTTAAGCTATTGTATTTTACTGTCTCTAATTTGGCAACAATGATGCCCATACACTATAAAAGACAATGTATGTGCATTGATGGTTAACCACACTATACTAGCATCTCGTGGTTATCTTGGCAACCATGGTGAACCTCTCAAGCTGCACTCTCGAGGTTAAACAAACTTGCCAAGGTAACCACTCAATGCTAGCATAGTGTGGTTAACGATTGATGCCCATACATTATCCTCTATATATAGAGACGTTATCTATACATCAAGATAATATATGTTGTATATGCAACATATCTTATACTGTATGTTTATTTCATATATTATATATATAAAAGTTAAATGCTCCAGTTAGGGTCAAAGTGACAAAAGTTGGGAAATGAGGCATTAGAGTTTCCCTGACACCCCACAGTCCCAAGCCAGGCAAGAGAGAAGGTGTGGGGTGTGCCTTGGGCTTCTCAAGCCTAATGCTTACCCCATTCAATCAGTAAATAAGGTCAGATGTGTAGACCTTATGAGAATGGGGTGAGCGTTAGGCTTAAGAAGCCCAAGGCACACCCTACATCTGCTCTCCTGCCTGGTTTGGAAGGGTGGGGTGTTAGGGAAACTCTAATGCCTCATTTCCCAGCTTTTGTCACTTTGACCCTAACTGGAGCATTAACAAAGTTTTTTTGAACTCATTTCCTTACTTTTTGAGATAGTGTAATAGTATCCTTATTTTACTGTGGGAACATAGAGATATATATGTAGCTGTGGAAGCACAGGACCCTCTGGGACCTGTGCATCCATTTATAGGACAACAATGACCAAATTGTCAGCACAGCTATCTTATTGCCCCCACCTCTTGTACCCAGTATGGAAAATGTTCAAATCCCCAGAAAAACACAATTCTGTGCAACTGCAATGCCATTCCATGCCACAATTACAAAAACACATTTTGGGCAGGATTTGAAAAATGACAGCTGTGACATAGATGAGATGGGATAATAAGAAGGCTATGTTGAAAATCTGGGGTCAAAATATTTACAATTTAAAAAGTTATGAGCAGGCACAGCAAAATTGCAATGAATGGTCATAACTGTGACAATTTTTCATATTTTGACCCCAAATTTTTAACATAGTCTTCTTATGACCCTACCCCATAAACCCCATAGGTGAACATTTTTAATGCCACAGGTGCAAAAACATGTTTTGGACAGGATGTGAAAAATGACAGCTGTAGTGTTCTTGAGGTGGTGTCAAAAAATGGCTATGTTGAAAATTTGGACTCAAAATATTGAAAATTACCAAAGTTATGCACGTGCATAGAAAAATTTCAATGAACACTCATAACCCAGCCATTTTTAAGAAATGTTTCACAAAATTTTCAACATGGACTTTTTTGGGACCCCACCTCATGAATACTGGTAGTGAGATGTCATTATTCAATCCCAAAAGGTGATTTTTGTGCAGTGGCTGTGAAATCACTTTCCAGGCTCAACAATGAAATGACAGTGCCAGTGTTCATGTGGTTGGGTCCCAAAAAGACCGTGTAGAAAAGTTGGTGAAAAAATTCTTAAAAATGACAATGTTATAAACATAAGTTCAAAATGTCTTTGAAATACATTATATGGCACTTACCTTGATTCCTCAGTTCACAGGTCAGCTTTGAAGAGTGCAGATGTGTCTAGGTCCACAGAAGATGACAGCCTACAACCTCAGGTGGTAAGTATAGGGTAAGGGGTGTGTGGGTAGTGGATGCTCAGTGGGAGGGTCATGATAGGGGAGTGGGATGGCGGGAATGATGAGGGACCATTTTCTTATTTTCAGGTAAAAAAATTAAAAAGACGTCGGAGGACTGTTTTTTTTTTTTACAGGATTTAAGTCTTATGTTTGTCTGAGATTTAATGCCACGTAGTTCATTTTCATGAGGTCCATGAAATTTCTCAAGTAGAATGGCACCAAAAGTGTAAAGGATCAAAGAAATGATGATGAATGAACTTCACTCGACACAGTCTTAATAAAGTTCTTTATTTTAAATTTTCACTAAGATGGGTGACAGTTTCGTGGCTGCACCACTTCATCAGGCCCTCAGTGACATATCTGTATTTAAACATATAATTCCGTTAATTGTCATCGTAATTCTTATATATCTTATGATGTTTAACAATTCAAATCCACACTAAACCCCTACACCTGTGTTTTGTGGTTAATTAATTATAATGACACACTCTTACTTATATACTATAAAGTGAGGCCTTAGACCCATGGCAGTAGTGACACTCCTATAATTCTTATATTTCTTGCTCAATGTTTTATCAACTGTTCCAATTTCCATGCATTTTCCTTATATTAAGATGTATCCCATTTCAAATGGAATCACTTTACTTTTCCTACAGTTAAGTGCTTTTTCACGCCACTTGAAACTGGTTCTAACAGCTGCCACAGTCTTAGCTAGTATATACAGTATTACTTCATACTACATGAAATCTCAGCAAATATTCAAGCCATTCAAATGTAAACAAATGTTCCTTATACCTTATCTTATTTTCTGTTATGTGCTCCAAGAACGTGCTGATAATCATTTCTTTTTTCAAAACATTCTCCATCCAAGAGTGACACATGTAGTTGTTAACTCCTTACTTATTTCTATAGTATTGTTTATAAAAAACAAACTACCCAGTATACTCAAACAATGTTTAACTGCTCCCCTTCCCCTCAAGTTTTTTTTTTACATATTCACTTGGTTCATTCCTGAAGAGTTCTTTACAGCTGCATATGAAAAAATGAACACTTCTAAACACTCATGTCTACACTTCCAAGCTGTTTTATCACATTTTGAGTAGTGTTTAGCTTCAGGAGAAACTTAAAACACTTACTATGTAGGATGCCTGTTGTAAGTCTATCTCCATGACTTCTGGTGAGAGGACCACACTGAACATGTTCACTTTTAAACCTATAGGGTGGTGGGGGGAACAGACATCATTGCTGGCATCACAGCCTACTCCACTGCTCAGCCTTGCCACCTTTCGCCCATCTCTGAGCATAGCAGGACCTCCTGTGGTGTGGAGGGCTAAAGCATAGTGGAGCCTCACACACCTGGAGGGTTCCTCCCAGTGACGATTTGCCCACCACCCTCGGCTACTGCCGAAAATATTTTTGTTATTTTCTACTTTTTTTTCCTTGTTGCATATCTTGGGTCAAACTTTTGATCTCCCATTAAAACTCAATATTCTCAATATACATGCATTTCTGCTTAAAGTTGAACCAGTATAATATTCTGTGGTGTTTTGCATATGCATGATGCTTTGCATTGTGGGGGCATGTGTGATTTTGTATTTCTTTGAAACTTGGCTTCCTGGCCAAATGCCCTTTGGGGTAACCATTGCTTCAGTGCTTGCACATGGAGGTTCTTTGTCTTTTAAATTGTTTTTTGTTTTAATTGGGTTCACCACAACATAACACAGATAGACCATCTTAGGGTAGCTGGTTCATTCCACTGGGGTGTCAAACAGATGAGGCATACTGCTGAGTCCTGGTAGGATGAAACACGTGTCTATGTCTTCTGTTGGCACCCTTTGCAAACTGTATGCAAGGCCTTTCATCACCATGCATTTCTGCTTAAAGTTGAACCAGTGTAATATTCTGTGATGATTTGCATATGCAGCACATGATGTTTTGCATTGTGGGAGCATGTGTGATTTTGTATCATCCTATAATGATTTATATAGTTCTTATAACTGTAATGTACAGAGGTATTGTAGGGAGGGGGGATTAAAAGGTTAAACATCTAAGATACATAACCATACTGTGCAATATTTTTCATGTTGAAAGCCAGCTGCAATTATACATATTATATGCTTTATAACCATAATGTACTATCCTATGTTATGTTATGCTATGTTAGAAATCATTTACAACCCATGACTCCATGATCCAGGCACTTTAAGGACACAGACTCTAATCACAATCCTCATTAAGTACTATATGCGATTTGTAGTGTACAAAGTAAAAATCCAAAATACTTCACATCTCCTTAGTATTCACACCCGATCTGGTGGGCTCCTTTACTTTCTCCAGGCGCCAAAAGCGAAGTGATGAGACCAAATGGCCTGCTGCATTAAAATGTCTTACAACCAATGATTTTTGACCCTTGAGTCTGATGTTACTTTTCAGTTTGCTGATCCTTGACTTCAAGTCCCTTTTAATTTTCCCAACATATAGCTTGTCACAGGGACATTGGTCCTAATAGAAGTTGTTTTGTCTTTGTTTTTTGCACAAAGTGGTCAATGTGGACCAACTTGTCCTTTATTGTAAGGATTTTTTTGGAAGTGACCAATGGCAGGTTTTTCAACCTTTTGCTCTGGTAGTTTCCTGCTCAACTATGTGCTAATTTTCAAACAGCATTTTCTTAATGTCTCCTGTGAGATGACAAGAAATACAAAATCACACATACCCCCCCATAATGCAAAGCACCATGGGCTGTATATGCAAATCACCACAGTATATGTATATATATATATATATATATATATATACTTATATGTGTGTGTGTGTATATATATATATATGTGTGAGATGACTGTACCCAGTGGAAAACACAACTCAATCCTCTGTTTCATCTTTTTTCTGGTGTTTCAAGTATTGCTGCCTCAGGGTATTTTTTACTTCACTACCTGCCCCCTCCACTAGTGTGATGTTATACTCTCTTGCCACAAACCACTTTTTCAGTTCTTCTGATGTATTTTTATACTCCGTGAATTCACTGCAGTTAGGGCCAGAAGGGTGAAGGGGTGGGGTTGCCACTAGATACAAGGGAATATATTATTTATAGGGACAGTGTGTATGTGTGTGTGAGGGGGGGGGTCATGCCACTAAACACCAGGGAAATGGCAGGGTGGCTTATAGCTCAAATTGCAGCTGGCAGCAGGAGTTCAGTTGCAGTTGCAGAAGTCAAGAAAATCCACTATTCTCATACAGAGAATGCAGGGGGAGGTTCCTCCCACTAAGCTGGGCACCTGGGATTTTGGGTGCCCAGAGAAAGTATTTCTGGCCCTAATTTTGAAAAACAAGCATCAGAATCTAGCTAAATGGGGCCTGTTTAGCTTGGTTCTGGTATTTGATCTGCAAAATGAAAACATTTTCATGTATATTCCTCAGTTTTCAGATGCTGGAAAAAAACAAGATGGCAACTCATGAAAAAGGATTTTTGACTCATGAAAAAGAAACTGATCTCATGAGAATGAATCCTTTTTTGTGAGATCAATCCTTTGTCAAACTTTTTACCTCTATCCTGGAAAGTGATCTTCCCATAGGAAATAATGGGACTTTAAACACTGAATAACTTTGCAACAGATTAATATTTTTTTCACCAAACAAAGCATGGCAGTTCTGTTACCTGAGTTCTTTCTACCATAAAAACAAAATCACACCAAAATTCCACACCACCTGGGCATAAGGTGATTAAGAAAAAAATGCAAAAAGAGGTGAAGTTGAAGTTTTTTCACTATCTGGATCTCAGAATCTGCACATCCAACCGGAATGAAACCTGCCATGTCAAGAGTTCTACTGCATGTGACAGTGCATGCCACATCTTGCACAAATCTATTGATCAGTTCTGAAGTTATTAAAGTGCAAAATTTGAAGTTTAACATTAAACAGTCTACTCAGTCCTAAATATATGGGCACAATCATGCCTATGCACATGCATACATCACACATGATTGGCCTTTTTAAAGATATATATATATATGGAGGGTAGTCAGAATAGCTAAGGCCCAAACTGAGGAAAAGATAGCCAACTCAGTTAAGAAGGGGGATAAAAGCTTTTATAGGTATATCAGGGAGCGTAGAAAGACAAAGGGAGGGACAGTGAGGCTGAACAGAATGGACTGTGGGTGGGCAGGAGGGACAGTGAAAAAGCAGGGATACTGAATGAATACTTCTGTTCAGTATTCACGAAAGAAGAGTTGGGAGAGGTGCCTAATCCAATTAACAGAAGCACTCTGAATAGGGGAGTTGATCCCAGTCCTTTCACAGAAGAAAGGGTTCTGAAAGAACTCCTAAAACTGAAGGTGGACAAAGCAATGGGGCCAGATAGAAGTCACCCTAGAATTCTAAAAGAATTAGTGACACCACTGACTACCCTTTTTAACAAATCATGAGAGGATGGTGTGGTACCTGAGGACTGGAGAAAGGCAGATGTGATTCCCCCTTCACAAAACTGGGACCAAGACAGATGCAGGAAACTACAGACCTGTCAGTTTGACCTCTGTGGTAGGAAATGATTGAATCACTTCTGAAGCAAAGAATTGTTGAGTACCTAGAGGCCAGTGGGGCACAGGACCCAAGGCAGCATGGGTTCACAGCAGGAAGGTCATGTCAGATGAATCTAACTGATTTCTTTGACTGGGTGAATAAAGTAGTAGACCAGGAAGGTGCTGTTGACATGGTCTACCTAGACTTTAGCAAGGCATTTGACACAGTCCCACACAAAAGATTAATAGTCAAATTAACCAGCCTGGGAGTGGGTCCCAGGGTGGTAGCCTGGGTAAAACATTGACTGGACAACAGGACACAGAAAGTAATTGTAAATGGAGTGCACTCTGAAGAAAGAGGGGTAACTAGTGGGGTACCACAGGGTTCAGTACTGGGTCCAGTCCTTTTTAATGTCTTTATAAGTGACATTGCAGAGGGACTGGAAGGAAAAGTATGCCTCTTTGCAGATGACACAATGATCTGCAACAAGGTTGATACACAAGGAAGTGTGTAAAGGATGAGAAAGGACTTGGCAAGGTTGGAGGAATGGTCAGAAATATGGCAGCTTGGATTCAATGCAAAGAAGTGCAAAATAATGCACCTGGGAAACAAAAACTAAGGGGTAGATTACACAATGGGGGGTAGTAACAACAACAAAAATGAAAGGGACCTGGGGCTAATCATATCAGATGACCTTATGGTTGGCAAGCAATGTGAGAAGGTGGTGGGGGGGGTTGGAGGGATACTGGGATGTATAGGGAGAGGCATCACTAGCAGAAAACAGGAAGTTGTTATCCCCCTGTACAGACAGTTGGTGAGACCCCATCTGGAGTACTGCATCCAGTTCTGGAGACCCCATCTCCACAAGGATATCGACAGGGTGGAGGCAGTTCAGAGGAGAGCAATTAAACTGGTGCAGGGTCTGCAAGAGAAGCCATACAAGGAGAGACTAAAGGGGCTTAATATGTATACCCTTGAGGAAAGAAGGGAGAGGGGGACATGATAGAAATGTTTAAGTACCTTAGTGGAATCAACAAAGTCCAAGAGGGTAGCATTTTTCAGAAAAAGAGATGTGCAAGAACAAGGGGACACTATTTGAAAAGAGAGGGGGACAGCTCAGGGGCAATGTGAGGTAGTATTGTTTCACAGAGAGGGTGGTGGATGCACGGAACAGCCTTCCTGAGGAGGTTGTGGGGTCTAAAACTGTGGGAGGATTCAAGAATGTATGGTACAGACATAAGGCAATTTTTGTGGGGGTAGGAAGAAATAGGCTGTTGGTTAAACAAGATCTGCAGCTTATCCTCTAGGTAGGGAAATGGGCAGACTAGATGGGCCAAGTGGTCCTTATCTGCCATCAAAGTCTACATTTCTATGTTTCTATATATATTTTATAGGGGTGCGGCCGCACCCCTATATTTAGGGTAGAGTAGGCACTTTAATGTTAAACCTCAAATTCTGCGCTTTAATAACTGCAACCATTCCATGGATTTGCAAAAAAGTTGGTAAGCATGGTGTGGGATGGTAGATCTTTTGAATTGCAAGTTGTGTTTTGGTCGGAAGTATGTTTTTTAGGCAGCAAAGTGCCAAGAAATGCACTTTTTGCCATTTTTGCACAGTATTTGTCCATAACGCTGCACGGCTGCCATGTCATCTGCTGGTCTGAAGCTTGGGATGTAGAAAGTGCTTGGGTCAAGGAATATGCCACTTTTTATCTGGTGAAACAATATTAATCTGTTCAAAAGTTATTAAAGTTTGAAGTTCCCTTTGTAAGTCAATGGGAAAATTTATACGTATGATTTGCAAAAGAATAATTTTCGGTCAATTTGTTTGCAGACTCGCTTGAAATTTTCAGGGTTTTGAGTGGATGTCCTAGAAATGTGACTTAGCTTGTTTAGGTGTTGGAAAATTAGTTGCAGAGATATTTCATGACAAATTTGATGCTTTCCCCACTGGATTACACTGCGTTGCTTTGGTCTTTTTATGCGAAGTTTTCAGAGTTTCGAGGGGATGCCCTACTGATGTCAGTTATGTTGTTTAGCTGTTGGGGAATTAATTGGTTGTAGATATATTCCATGACAAAGTTGTCATTTTCCTCATAGGATTACATTGCAGTCTGTGTCATGACTTTCAGCGCTGTTATCTCAGAAATGAAGCAAGATACAGACTTTTTGCTACTGTGGCTTTGCCAAAAAAAGATATGAAATTGCAGAGTAAGCCTGCAGTGGAATTTTTTTCCATACATTGCACAGTTCATGAGATATTGTGAAATTACTGTCACAAGGGTTCAAAGAGTGCTTGTCCAGTGCTGTTCGGTGCTCATATCTCAGAAATGATTTGAGAAGCAGATGCGATCATTCTGATGGTGCATGCAGTACTCGCTGTCACGATTACAATAATATTAGAATTTTTTTCTAGCTCTTACAGTTCACAAGATATGCACAAATTTCTGTTACAATGGTTTGGTGCCCTATAGGGCTGTTGCATGGCTCTGTGGCTTTGCGTAAGTGGGAACATGGGCAAAGATGCATATTGTTGTGCACAAACTGGCAACTTGGTGAGAATGTGGGGCCCAATGGGCCCCGCGTTCCCACCAATATATATATTTTACTACTTATATTATACTTTTTAAAAATTCTATGCAAAAAAGTGAGTTAATTCATCATCTAGGGTTAAGCAAAAAAAGTCAGGAAATGGGACATGGGTTGAACTAACTCCCCCACACGCCCACCTGATCTTCACAGACCGACAGACTTCCTGCATGGTCACTGGGGTCACGAGGCACAAATCTCACCCCATTCTCCTTTATTGTAGCATGTCAATGTGCCCACACATGGAATGGGTAAGATTTAGTCTCATGACTAATGACACATCCTGGAGATCTGTCAGTCTGTGGAGGATGTGGGTGGGGTGTGGAGGGAGTTAGGATTCAAACCTAATGTCCCATTTCCTTCCTTTTTTCTAACCCTAAATGATGCATTAATGCAGTTTTTCTGCCAGAAATTTATATATATATATAATAGTGGTACACGGTAGTGCCACTATAGTTAGGGTTGAGTACCCCATTTAAGGTTAAATGGTGAAAGTTTGCACCTTAATAACTTTGCCATTGTATGACAGATTTGCCTGAAATTTAGCAGGCACAGACCAGTAGCATAGATATTGGGATCTGCCAAGATTTGTACTGGTCAGATATACGGTTGTGGAGTTATTAAGCGACATTCTGTGGCATATTTACGCTTTTTTGTGCATTCTTTGCTCGTGCCTACAAGTCACATGGTTTACACGACTGGTCCAAAAACTTCCGGGAACATGCAGCCAGGGTCCCCAATGTGCCTTTCAAAGATTTCATTAAAAAATGTTAAACAGTTCAAACGTTATTCAAAAAATGAGTTTCCCATTATAGTCAATGGGAAAAGTTAACAAAAAGTTTGACAGTGTTGCAAATGCAGTTTTTAGTGTCGCAAATGACCTCTGTAGTGTCATGAGTCAGCCATTTTTTTTCAGTTACTGGTCACAGAAATGCTTGGTATTTAAATTTGGGACCCTCTAGGGACACAATTCTTTTTGTGTTCACCTAGTTGAGCCCTGAAGATGCTAGCCATGTCTTTTTTGGGGGAATAAACACCTCAGAAATATATTTTTCAAATTTTTGTAATCTGTAGTGTCACAAAGTAGTGTCGTACTTGCGACACTTTCGTGATTTTTTTTGCGAAAGTGTCGCAAATCATGACACTACTTTGCAACACTATAGCCAAAATAACAGGAATTGTTTACCACCCTGCTGCAAAAAAATGGTTTGGTCTTTTGGGCTAAAATTTGAAGGGAAGAAAGCCAACATCCCACAGAAGTGCCTTTTTGTGGTTTGGTGAAAAAGTATTGCAGGGATGTAAAGTTATGATACTCCAAAGTTGATGCTTTGTCCCATAGACTAACACTGTGGCGTCCGCTGCTCCTTTCGGGGCCTGTATCTCGGAAACGGTGCAAGATACAGACCTTTTGTCAGAAAAATGCTTAGTGCAAAACTAGCCAGGAAAGTCATGAATCATATGAAATTTAAATTTTTTTTCTACGTTGTACAGTTCCTGAGATATAAGCAATTGAGTATTCCAAGTGCTCATTTTCTGGTCCGAGGCCCATTATTATGCATGCATTCTTTGTAGTCACTGTGTTTCTTTATGCAGCTGTTGGGAAAACCAGGGTGTGGCTCCGCTTACTGTTATACTTAGCATTTCCACTTGTGTTTCCTTACCCGTTTGCGTTATCGTTCCCATGTACGCTACCATGTGCGTCACCCTTTGCATTTTCGTTTGTGCTTGCATTTGCATTACTGTTACCATTTGTGTCTCCACTACTGTTTCTGTTTGCATTTCAAATTGCATCACCCTGTGCATTACCATTTGTGTTTGTGGCTGCCCTTCCGTTTGCATTTGCCTTTTGTTTTGCATCATCGTTGCTGTTACCATTACCATTTGCATTTCCAATTGCAGTACCGTGACCATGAGCGTTACGGTTTGTGTTTACATATGCATTTGTGTTTGCATTTCCATTTCTGTTTCCTTTGGCATTATTGTTGCTGTTACCATTATCATTTGCATTTCCAATTGCGGTACCATGACCGTGCACATTATGGTTTGCATTTCTGTACATGCTTGTGTTTACATTTCCGTTTCTGTTTCCTTTGGCATTATTGTTGCTGTTACCTTTACCATTTGCATTTCCAATTGCTGTACGATGACTGTGCACGTTACAGTTTGCGTTTCCATATGCACTTGCATTTGGGTTTCCGTTTCTGTTTTCTTTGGCATTATTGTTGCTGTAACCATTACAATTTTGTGTTTCCAATTGTGGTAATATATATCTTTAAAAGGCAATCATGATACAGTGGCAGCCAGTAACAAGTTGCACTATATACATGTGAATTCCACTTCTATGCACAGTGGATGTATGGACATTTCAGTTAAATGTACAAAAACAGCATATCTGATTCATAATCCTATGTGCTGAATTATATCAATTTGCTTGAATGCACACCAAACTTAGTTGTATAAACACCTTTTCCTGTAGACAGGGGCTCCAAATACATTACTACTGTTAATCACACCAGCGAAACAGGTATTAACCATGCTGCCAGTGGTTAAATGCATGTAAGTTTTAATCAGTTTCAACCTGTTTGTCATAGCAAGTAGCCTTGGAGAAAACAATAGCTTAGATAGCTCAGAATGTGTGATATTTGCTGAACTGTTATACTTTCAATTAGTTTGATACATTCATTAAAAGTAAAAATGAGTAGTAATTGAAAACCTGTATTTTTCCGAGTGACTCAATTTATTTCAACAGAATTTCATTTGTATGCCATATCAGAGGATTTATGCACAAAAATAGGATATCCAAAGCATTTGCATCCAGTATATCAGGAACTGACTGTATCTAGATACATCTGGATATTTTCAGGAAATCCAGTTAAAATGTACAGGGATTTCGTGTGACATATCATGATATAGCTAAACATTCCGCATCATATCATTGACTTCTGCTGCTTATTTAAGATACAGTTTTGTTATATGTGAAAAATATTATTTTCAGTATGTATTTTCATCATATAGAGAGCTCCGTTTATTTTATGGGGTATGCATATTTCTCAGTTCTGTACACTATACTTTGTACAATACTGGGTAAGCAAGTTGGTCCTGGTTAGCTCTTATTTTATCATAATTATATGTTGTGACTAATAAACATATTATAGTTATAAATGTTGGTTATCTAAAATTATAACCAAAAGGAGTAAAGAACACCCACAGCTGCTCAGGTGATAGATATTTGAAATACAGCACTTTGGGAAAAATAAAAAAAGCCACAAATGAAGAAAATACACTCACAAACTTGTATTTACTTATAAACTTCTCCAAGGCATCATTTCTTTCCTAGAACAAAAAGCATTTCCATAAAATATCAAATGTTGAAACAGACAAGACAAAACAGTACACAAGGGTGGAAAAAAGGTTAAATGAATGCAGACCTAGGCTACAGAATTCACCTGCTGGTGACTGGACCTTACATTTTGTTCCGACTGGGTGGAGCTTCTTCAGAGGTGTTTATCTATAATTATGCAAAATATTCAGAACATGGTTGCTGTGAAGTCTAAGTAGGGAATTTCCTTCCTTGATATGTAATTGCTAAGCATGGTAAATACTGTATAATGTGCTGTAGGAAAACTAGGCTAAGGTGCAAAGTGTTTCATTATTATTAACTAATAATAACCACAGCTAACACTCTGCATTTATTATTTTATTATTATTACTTAGCATGTCTTAACAAAAGTATTCTGATTAAAGGAATCCTGCACAAACATGCCAAATGATTGGATTAGCTATTTTTACAAGGTGGCTATTATGGAGTAAAACTGCATGAGAAAGAACAATTTAAGTCAAGACAAATATGTCTGTGTGAGACAGGAATGATTTAATAAAACAAAGGAAAATAAGGCCATGGAAGTGTGTGTTTTCCCTCAATAATGTTCACCACAGAGAAAAGCCTAGATTAGATAAGGGTGCATTCCTATTACACAAGCAAGCACCATAAGAGTTGTATTTTAAAGGGGTCTCATGTCACTTCAGTAGAGTTCAAAGTTGATAAAACTTGCAGCCACCTCATGAATGGTGGGATGGAGTTATTTACTTGCAACACTAAACCAGTGTTCATTCTGCTTGCTCTTTTGTTTTGGAGACAGACAGATAAGGAACTCTGCACACTTTTCCTCTCAGGCACAGACAGTCAAGAAGCTCAAAGCTTTCCCTTGGCATTATTTTTATGATGGTGCTATGAAAAAAAAGAAAAAGACTTTTAGATACTGCCTTTAAATATCAGCAGAAACAAATAGCCCTGGAATTGCCCTGGAATTGTGAACTTTTGCTAAACACCCCTAAAGGCTGAATTTGAACTGACATGATTTTAGCTAACAGACCGTGCATTATGGAAGACAGAACCAGATCTGAACCCGTGGACTAGAAATTCACCAGTAGAGTATCTCCCTGCCAAGACTGCATATAGAGATGTTTCATGCCAGCTGGTAAATGTAAGCATTGATTTAATAATATAGGCCCTATGCACTATGCCAATGCACCGCTTAACCTGGGCACATTGGCATAGTTACTACTGAATACCGCAGAGTGGGGTCCAATGGAACCCACATGGCATTCACTATGGGTGGCGCAGGACACTTACTCACCTCAACCCCAAGCTATAAGCCAGGGTCTGGAAAAGCGTGTGTCGGCGGGGGCATGCCAACACTCTGCACCATTCATAAAGGTGCAGAGCGCTGGGTGTGGGGGGGTGCACTTTATGCCTGGTAACCCCCAGTCATAAGGGTTAAGCACCCCCCAGGATGCCACCACTGGCAGCAGCCAAGACATTGGGGTATTGCAGACCCCTGCGACATGCCTCCCCCACCCATGGGGACCATGAGGAGGGCTGGGGTGGCCGAATGGGCATCCAGGTCCTAGTGTGGCTGGTGCACTGCATGCCAGCATCCATTTCCCTTGAGTACAAGGGATCCACTGGCAGACCAGGTCCAGGCATTTCACTGGATATGTGCCTGGTCCACATAACACCCCTCCACACACCTGCATGCTGGGGGTGTGGGACTGTGGACAGGTGGCTGGCATTAGTGAATACCAGTACTGGTGCACCTGTCCACAGGTGCACAGCTCCACGGGTGGCGTAAGCATTTTGAATATGCCAATGCCCCATTGGTGCATAGCACCAAATGTTGCTCAAAGGCATGTGTTTGTAGTAGCTTTGGTGAGGTGGGGGATCAAATTATTGTTACATGCAGTCTGATAGTAAACACTTTAACATGTCTGATTATGTCTACCTCGAGATAAACTATGGTGTTACCTTGAAAGAAATGTTTTGTTTGCATACTGAAACTAATGTATGTTGCTAAAGTATTAAATACCTGCAATGAATTGTATGTTTGTGTAAACCTTAATGAATTCTTGGATCTTCTGTAGCTTGTAACGTAGTTAAATAAATACATCATATGTACAACAAAGCTTGTTTTAATCTCTTCTTGGTGGCAAATTGTGATGTCAGACATATCAACAAACATTTTTAAACTTTGGCTGTTAACATATATGTGTCATAATAATAAAAAGTAACTTACTGACAATCAAAGGAAAATATTTTGATTAAAGGTTCCAATCCAGAGTTATGGCAGTGCACACTTCAAGTACTGCACATATCTCATTGGTAAGGTTTACAAGGCACAAACAGGTAACAGTGGGCTTCTTAGACTAGAAGTCATCAGGCTTTACTTTCCCTATGTGATTCTACCTAACACAGAGGGAAGTCATTTAGCACTCTTGTGACCCTGAAGTTGGGTGAAAGAACAGAAATACCTGTATCACAGGAAATTCTGGGCAGTCTCTACAGTAGTATACACTTCCCTGGCTGCATCCTGATGGTTAGGGTGCAGAGCTGTGAACCTTTATAATGCTGAGTCCAGTTTCAATGTGTCTCTTATTATCAAATGTGCCAAAAATCCCCACTCCCCCTTTCACTACAGGTATAATTAGTTGTCTCTACCCTATACGGCTCTCACCTATCTTTTCCAATGCTAAATGTAATACATTTGCAAGTTTTTTTTCTCTTCAAAGATTGCTAAGATCCATAACTCCATTACCTATTTTCTATTCACTTCCATTCTTCTCCCCTAGTCTTTGCCCCTTCTGACCTCTCCTCCTACATCATCTTCCCCTTTCCCCTTTAGACTTCACTGACATTATCCATCCATGAAGAAGAGCACCTTATAACACCAATTGCCTCTTCCTGTCTCTGCACTCTACACTGCAACCATTAGAGACAACTCTTTCTCCTAAGGCCTGTTCCTTGACTCCTGCAAAATGGCTACCAGCATGCCCCCTTTAAAAAAAAATTCTGTTGACCCCAAGTCTGTGCCCCTTTCCTAACAACCTTTATATACTGTAGTAATGTCCATGAGAAAGTGACTTTTATTCAACTTCTTACCCTCTTACCAACCTTGGCTCTTGCAACATTCTCAACCCGTTCATATCTGGCTTCTGCCCAAGTCGCAATATGGAACTTCAAGTCCTTCATAGAAACATAGAGAATGATGTCAGAACAAGACCATTAGTTGATCCAGTCTGCCTCTAATATCCTATGATACCCTCAGACCTTTTGTTTATACAGGGTTTTAGGACAGAATTGCCCCCGTGCTCCCTGTCTTACTGCTACTGCCCTGAGTAACTTCTAATCCCTTCACACTGTCCTAGCCATGCATGAAACAATTAATGGTTTTGACACCCACCACATTAGCTGGCAGATGGTTCCGTGGCTCAGCCACCCTCTCTGTAAAATAAAACTTTATGTCATCCCTCCTGAACCTCCACGCCAGGTTCCACTCATGTTCCTGTGTCTTTGATCCACTGTTCCTGCTGAATAGTTCCTCACAGTTTACCTTATTTATTCCTTTCAGGAACATGAAGGTCACTATCATTTGTCCCCTCTCCCATCTGGCCTCCAGCAAGTACATGTTCAGTGCGTTAAGCCAATCCTTGTGAGATCTACCCTGCTGGACTTTATTCATTTTGATTACCCTATATTGAACTGCCTCCAGTCTGTCCTAATCTTTCCTCAGGTGAGGACTCTAGAACTGGCACAGTACTTTAGATACTGTCTCAACAATGATCTACAGTGAGGTAGCAATACCTCTTTTCTTCTGCTGTCAATAACCCTCCCGATGCACCCTAACATCCTGTTTACCTTATTGTAGGCCTTGTAAATTGGCTAGATGGTTTCATGTATGATGACTTCTACATCTCTTTCCTTTGAAGTAGTGCCCAATTTAACATCTCCAATTCAGCACTCTGTCCTGTGATTCTTGTTCCCTAGGTGCTTCACTTCACAACTTTTGACATTGAATTTCTATTACTAAACCTTGGATCACCTCTTTAGCTTTTGTAGTTCCCTCTGCATGCCCCTAATCCCCCTATTCACTGTCTACCCTATCACAGAGCTTGAAGAGACACATCTTGCCCTGAATTCCTTCTCCTATGTTGCTGATGTACATATTGAAAAAGACTGGACCCATGACTGATCTCTGTGGTACCCTAATGGTAACCTCCCTCTTCTCAGATTTGACTCTGATTTCCACAACACTCTGCTGTCTCCCTTTAACCCATTTCCCACCCATCTAATTGTGTCCTTTGTTATGCCCAGATCCTCTAGATTCTTCAGCAACCTAGCTTCATGTTTTCAATCACATTCTTTTCTCTGTTAAACCTGTTTTCCACCCTTTTCATTCTCTTTGACCTCATTTCAGTATTTTACACTGTTGATCACCTCATCCTTGACTGCCTAGAGTGCCATGCTTGTGCTGCTGCTCCCTGTTTCTCAGTTTTGTTTCCTCTTTCTCTAAGGGCTCATTTTATGCCTCTGTGGGGGGGGTGTCATTTTTATCCCATCTTCAACCCTCTGGGTTCTAAAGGGTTCTTTCTTTGGATTTTCTTGCTATTCTCTCCCTCTAAAGAACCCTGTCTTAAACAATAACCTTAGCTATCATATATCTCTATTTATCTATCTATCTATCTATCTATCTATCTATCTATCTATCTATCTATCCATCTATCTATCTATCTATGCCTGGAAGTTCAGTGTTAGGGTTCCCAACTCTACCACCCAACCCCCCACCTCCACACTCCAGCCCAGGCTTCAGGTGTGCCTTGGGTGATTGGGCCTAACTCTCACCCCTATTCCATGGCAAGGAAACTGAGATGGTACAGTGAAGGAGAATGAGGTGAGAGTTAGGCCAATGACCCCAAGGCACACCCCCGATGCCTGTTAGAGTGTGAAGGGTAGGGAGGTGTGGGTGTGGTGGTAGAGTTAGGAACAATATCACAGAATTTCCAGACTTTTTTTGCTGTAATATCAACCCTAACTGATGCAATAACTGAGTTTTTTGCAATGAAATTCCTTACTTTTTGAGGCAGTGTAATCTTACCCTTATTTTACTGTGGGAGAACCCTGTGTTCCTATCCCTCCATAGATGTGCACATGTATGTAGTTGTGGGCCAGGCACTTCCATGTGTCAAATAACAGTGATAAAATTGTCAGCATAGCCATCTTATTACCACACCTCATGTACCCCAGTACAGAGAAACTGTGAAATGTGAGGCAAAATGTAATTATTTGTAACTGCAGTGCCATTCTGCTCAACAGATGCTAAAACACATTTCAGGCAAGATGTGGAAATGACAGCTGTACTGTTCACAAGATGGCATTAAAAAAATGGGTTTGTTGAAAATTTGGTGGAAAAATATTGAAAAGTACCAAAGTTATGTGTGTGCATAGAATAATTCAACAGACACATGTAACTCTGGCATTTTTAGGAATTTACCAAATTTTCAACATAGCCGTTTTGGAACCCCACCTCATGAATACTGGCACTGTAATTTTGTGCATTGGTCCTGAAAGGTGATTTCACAAGCAACTGCTCCATTTTATACCACAGGTGCAAAAATACATTTCAAGCAGGATGTGAAACATGACAGCTATACTGTACATGAGGTGGTGAGAAAAAATGACAATGTTGAAAATCTGGTGTGAAAATACTAAAAATTGATGAAGTTACCAGCATGTGTAGAAAATTTTAAATGACTGTGCATAACTTGGGCATTGTTTGATATTTGTGCACCAAATTTTCAACATGAGCTTTTTGGGACCCCACCTCATGAACACTGGGACTGTCATTTCATTACTGAGTCCTGAAAGAGGATTTTTCAATGACCACAAATCACCTTACAGGTCCAATTAACGAAATGACAGTGACAGCGTTCATGAGGTGGGGTCCCAAAAAGTCCATGTTGAAAATTTGCTGTAAAAATTCCAAAAAATGGCCGAGATATCAACATAAGTTCAAAACACCAAGACAGCCATTATACGGCACTTACCTTGATTCTTCAGTTTGTGGTTCCACTTTGAAATGTACAGATGTATAACAGTCCACAGAAGATGACAGAAGAGGATCTCTGGTGGTAAGTATAGGGCAAGGGGGTGTGGGGTGGTGGGTTGCTCAGTGGGAGGGTTAGGATGTGGGAGGGAGGATGGGGAGATGACGAGGCACCATTTTATTTTTTACAGGATTAAAAAAGAGACATTGGGGACAGTTTTCTTTTTTTTTGTACAGGTAAAACAATTATTTTGGGACACTGGGAGTGGGCACCCAGTATCTGACAGTTTTGGGAGGAGGGGGTAGACTTCAGAATACCGGCATGAGGATTGGGCACCCCGTTGTCAGCAAAAACATTTTAAATATAAATATAAATACATTAATACTTTGGAACACTGGGGATGGGCTCCCCAGTGTCCCAAACTGGCAGGGGGGGTTGGTGCGGACATTGGGATTGGGCACCCCAATGTTGGCAAAACATGTAACATATAAAATGTTTGATATATATATATATATATATATATATGTTTATATATTACTATTTCAGGACACTGGAGGAGGGCTCCCCAGGGCTCCCCAGTGTCTCACAGTATGGGGGAGAATGTTTACCACTGACACAGGGATTGGGCACTCCAATATCGGCAGAAATCATTTTCTTTTTAAAATACATATTCTTGGATTTTTCAGCTCACGAAGTAGGTTTCTACTTTGTATCTTGTAATACAAATCAGGATCTTACTTCATATGATGCTGATACTTTAAATGTGACATAAAACACATTTTAAGGGCATTTTCCAAGCAGTAAAGTGCAGAATGCACCTAAGGGATCCCAATAAGCAAGCAACATGTGTTGGTTCCTCCCCAGAATATCATTTTTGGAGGTTTCCAAATTAGAATTTTTCAGGGAAAACTGAAAACAAGATGGCAGCCATACGAAGAAGGATTTTTTCCATACAAAGCAGGATTCCTTCTACATTTCATACACCTATACTGTAGTACTTAGTGAGCATGCTCAGAAATTATTTTTTCCAAATTTTTAAATTGCAATAACTTAAAAACTACTTATTATTTTTTTAAAGTTAGTGAGGGTTACCACTGTACCAGGGAAAGAGCTGTGCTAGGTCAAATAAATGTCAACGCAGTCAAAGTGGACCAAACAATCCAGGGGACTGGCACCATGCTAAGGCTTGCCAGCAATTTGTTTTAAATTTCCCCACAATGCTGTAAACTGAAGAACACTCACCAGTCTGTGGATAGTGTAAAAGTCCTCTCTCAAGCTTTCTCAAAGGTGTGCATGCAGAGTTATTTGAGGTGTCCTTAACTCTGCATGCACACCTTTGAGAAAGCTTGAGAGAGCAAAATATGTCAGGTGGCTGATGTGCTGTTGAGCTGACATCAAACGGAAGCAGGTGGAGCAGGAAGATTTTGGAGCATGGAGTTTTCTGTATGCGCAAGACGCTGACTTTTTTATATGTTGTTTTTTGCACCTGGATATTTGTTGGAGTGATTTGCACCTAATAAAGGAGTTTTGCACTATCCACAGACTGGTGAGTGCTCTTCAGTTTACAGCACTGTGTGGAAATTTAAAACAAATTGTTGGCAAGCCTTAGCATGGTGCCGGTCCCTGGATCTTTTGGTCCACTTTGACTGCATTATTATTTTTTCACCGGACTAGCAAAAGTCACATATGTGGGGTAGTCCCTTTCTTCCCTGAAAAATTCAGACCAAAAAAAACAGACCGTCTGGGCTGTAGGCAAGTTCAAAGAAAAATCCCAGCAAAGTCAATGAGCGGAAACATATTTTTTTCAACTCTCCATAACTCAGAGACTGCACATCTGACTGGAACATAACTTTTCACATCAGGAGAACTACCCCCACAGGACAGTGCATACCAAATGTTGTGCAAATCTGTTAAACAGTTGCAAAGTTATTAAAGTGCAAAATTTTGAGTTTAACATTGAAATGCCTACTTAACCGCAACTATAGGGGCACTCTCTATATATATATATATATATATACACACACACACACACACACACACATTGAAAAAAAACTTTATTAATGCACTAGTTAGGGTTAACGTGAGTAGAGAAGTAGGGAAATGTGGCATTAGGGTTTCAAACCCTAACACCCCACCACCACCCTTCAGACAGAAAATCAGGCGTGGGGTGTGCCTTCGGGTTGTCATATCAAATGAAAACGAGCCCTTCAAATGAAAAAAAAAATCAGTAGAAAAAGTTAGTTCAAAATCCTTTTTAGTGACAAAGGATTCTTTTTCATTTGAATGAAAATATCTAACCAAAAAGGGTCTCTTCTCACAAAAAAAAATTGCAAATAAAATAAGTCTGAAATCCTTTTTCATGACAAGGGATCCTTTTTTTGTTAAAACCAAAAAGGAAGAATGAAAAAAAAATGAAAAAAAAAAACTAAGTTTGCAATCCTTTTTTGTATCAAGAGATCATTTTTCATTTAAATTAAAAAGGACTCACAAAAAAAGTGTTAGCGAGTCATGAAAAAGGATTTTAAACGTAAAAAAAAAACACTTTCCGGGGTTATGTTTTCACCGTATAACTGCAGAATCCACCTAACAAAGTCCCGATGAGCAAGATACATGTATTGCTATCTCACCAGAATGTTATTTTTGTGGGTTTTCAAACTTTGTTTGAAAAAAAAAATGGAAAACAAGATGGTGACAAATGAAAAAGGATTTTTTCTTCATGAAAAAGGATTGGCTTGAACAAAAAAGGATCCTTTTTTATTTGGGCCAAATAATTTTTTTCAGGAGTCAGCGTGCCAGTGCAGAGGCAATGCATCCATCTGCTACTCTGATGACCCAAGTTCAGAAACAGAATCGGGTTGTTGGAAGGCTGGCTGGGGAGGAGAAGAATTGAGTGTCCTAGGGACTGCTCTCCTTCTCTGGGGGGGAGGAGGGTAGTGTGTCTGGCATATCATGGAACCCTGGCAAGGCAGGGGGTAGCCATTGTGCCAGTGCCATTGCCTGTAGGGGTGGAGTAGATTAGGTCATCATTGTACATCCCCACCCTGAGGTATAGCAGCACACAAAATCCCAGCCCCGAGCATGAAGCTCCACTCTGCCACCACCCCCACTGCCAACAGTGTCTGCTAGGTGGGGTCTCACTTCCATGGTCCAACCCTGGGGGGGTAAGCCAGGGCTTGTTATCATGGACCATGGGAAGGGGGCACTCACCAGGTGGCCCAACCCAGGGGGTTAAGCCTAGGCATGGTGGGGCAGTGAGCAGGTGGGGGCTGAGCTCCCTTCAGGGAGTGGGGGAGTCAGACAAAAAAATTTTGTAATTCCAAGCAGCTATCCAAGAGACTGTTCTGCCCATTAATGATACCTGAAATTTTAAAATGTAATAACTTTGGAACAAATTGATATTTTTCACCAAACAAGTTAAGGGTGCATCTATCGGCCATGACCTTTCTACCTGAAAATGTCAGACAAAAATTCCAAACCGTCTGTGTGCAGTGTGAGAAGAACAAAAATGCAAAAAAACAATCATTTTTAATGTTTTTCTGCTATCCTCATCTCAGAATCCACACATCCAACCAGAACAAAACTTAGCTCATCAAGAGATCTATCCCATGAGACCATGCATGCAAAATTTTAAACAAATCCATTGAACAATTGTGAAGATATTAAAGTGCAAAATTTGAAGTTTGACATAGAAAGCCCTGCTAAACCCTAACTATAATGGCATTGCTGAGCTACTATAATATGTGTGTGTGTGTGTATAGATAGATAGATAGATAGATAGATAGATAGATAGATAGATAGATAGATAGATAGACAGACAGATAGATATAGATATAAATTATATATATATATATATATATATATATATATATATACATACATTGATTGCAAAAAATTAATGCATCAGTCAGGGTTGATGTCACAACAACAAAAGTTTGGAAATTCCATGTTTGGGTTACCACCCCTACCACCCCTCCCCCACCACTCCACCTTACAGGCACCAATAGGTATTGGGGCTTGCCATGGGGTGTCAGGCCCAACTCTCACCACATTCCATGTGTAAACAAGCTGACACTCTACAGTATAGGAGAATGGGGTGAGAGTTAGGTCTGATGATCCCATGGCATGCCCCAATGCATTTTGGTGCCTGTAGGGTGGGGGGGTAACCCTAACATCGAATTTCTAAACTTCTGTTGCTGTGATGTCAAGCCTAACTGATGCATTAACAGAGTGTTTTACAATGAATTTCCCTCCTTTTTGAGAAAGTGTAATGTAAGTAGTTAGTGGTATGTGTTTGTGGGAGTGTGGGCCCTTTGGGCCCTGTGCTCCCACTTACACTTAAATACGGAGCCATACAGCAGCCCCATAGTACTGTAAAGTAACCCTTGTAACACTTATTTGGCAATATCTCAGTAACCATAGCAGTTATGAAAAAAATTCCACTGCAGGTGTAATCTATGACTTCGAAACTTCTTCACAGGCTTAGTTCACCTAAAGGTGGACTAAGCTGCGAGTAGCGAAAAATCTGTATCTTGAATTGTTTTCAAGATATGGGCACCTCAGTGTTATCCTATGGGAAATTTCTCAACTTCAGAATGTTGTAAATATTGGCCCATTGAATGTTTGGGGACCAAACCATGAAAAGGTACATCTGTGGGACCAGAGCTTGCCACCCTGTAAATTTCAGCCCAAAAGCACAATCCACCTTGGCACAATGAAGTGACAAAGAAAACAAACACATGGGAAAATGTGTTTGTGCAGTGTTTTCACAATAACTTTAATGTGTTACCAGCACTTCTATCTCTATAATGGGAATGTTGTCGCACACAGAAAAATTTT
The DNA here is from genome assembly GCA_016271365.2 of Neoceratodus forsteri. NCBI lineage: Eukaryota > Metazoa > Chordata > Ceratodontiformes > Ceratodontidae > Neoceratodus > Neoceratodus forsteri. Next base: position 453,479,004 of record CM057453.1, on the reverse strand, counting down.
GCCACGTTTGGTTTTTTTTTGTCGCGGTCATTACTGAGACAACAAAAAATGTTGTCATGGCAATAAATAGGCAGATTGGTGGACAAACTTTATAAAACATATTACCAGACCACCTGCTGAAAAACTAATGCCAGGGTCATGTTCCTAAGGGCCTGATTAGGTAAACACAACTGCTAGTGTTTACCAAAGGGCATTATTTTTTGAGTTACAAAGTTTTTTGTCTCTCACTAACTGATAACAAGATGGCAGCAGCACAAAAACAAATTCAGGGAGCATGACAACAAAAATGTGATTGCGAAAGTTTTCGCAATGCATATATAAATTTTCCCATAGGCAACAATGGGACATGAAAAACTTGCATAACTTTTGAATGGATTAATATTTTTTTCACCAAATCTTCAAAAGGCACCAGTTTAACCCAGGCCACATATAGACTGGCAAATCTGAATCCACTCAGATGCATTCTTCGGTCCATTATGCCCAACCAAAAAAATGTGCAAAATTTGGTCATTTTCACTTTTTGGATGCTCTACAGTTCCACAACTGTACATCTGACTGGAATGCAACTTTCCAGATCCAGAGATCTATGGTCAGAGGCCATGCATGCAACCTTTTAGGCAAATCAGCCAAATGGTTGCAAAGTTATTAAAGTGCAAACTTTGGGGTTTAACATAGAAGTGGCTGTGCAACCCTAACTATACCTGCACTACCATGCAGGTATAATATATATTAATTGCAAAAACTCTGTTAATGTCAGTTAGGGTTTCTATTACAGCAACAAAAGTATGGAAATGCGCTATTAGGGTTCCCAACCTTACCACCCATCACACACCAACAGGTGTCGGGGTGTGCCTTGGGGTCATTAGCCCTAACTCTCACCCCATTCCATGTGTAAGGAAGCTGAGATGGTACAGTATAGAAGAATAGGGTGAATGTTAGGCCCAACGACCCCAAGGCACACCCTGATGCCTGTTGATATGTGGAGGTGGGAGGTGGGGTAGGGTGGTATGGTTCTAACCCTAACACAACATTTCTATAGATTTTTCACTGTAATAGAAACCCTAACTGATGCATTGACAGAGTTTTGCAATAAATTTCCCTTCTTTTTGAGAAAGTGTAATCTTACCTGAATGTGGTTATGGGAGCGCAGGGCACTCTGGACCCTGCATTTCCATCAGTCTGTAGTGTGTTGTGGGTCCTGTGCCCACATTCATGCATATTGTAATTGTCTCTGATTTTCATATGGGCTGCTTTCCTATGTAACTATAACTGCAGAGACACTGTAATTAACCCTCATCTCCCCCCATCATGCTCCCGTCACTCCATAATAATTAGATAAAATCACTATTGGATATTTCAAAGAAAATTAACATGCAACACCTGTGGACAGACTTTAATAGAAATATTACAATTTTTTTACAGTATAATAAAATAATTCTAAAAACTGTTTATGCTAGCACAATCAGAAAATATGGAAATAATCAGGGTAGAAAAATGTGGTTCTTGGTACAAAATGAATAAAATAATTCACAGTCTGGAAGAGTACTTGACATTTCCTATACAGTCAGAATGCCATAAATTATTAACCTGAGCAAGATTTGAAATCTTAAATTCCAAATATATATATTATAATAAGATAGATACTTTTAATGATAAACAAAAAAGTGAATTTTGCCCCTGCAATAAAGGATGTTTAGAAACAATACAGCATATTATTACAATCTGTACTTTATATTCTAAAGCAAACTCATATTTATAGGATACTGTAATCAAATATACAAATGCTGGTTATGATGTTGTATTTATACTATTGCATCCTGAATGCCTAGAAGATACTATGAAAATAACAAGATTTATTGCATCTGTTGAGAAGCAAAAAAAGATGCGATAAAAGAAATACTTAAAATCCAGGGAATTCAAGATGGTTGATTCTTGAATGCATACAATTTGGTTTATAAAATAATACCTGGTGTTGAATCCACTAGGAAATTCATATCTATGGAGTGATGTAATGTTTCGAACTGTTTTTAAACCATAAACTATGGCCCAGTTATTCAAAAGTGTGCCTAGGATGTGTGCAATGGAATGCGCAGTGCAGTGCAGATGCACCATAGGAAACGGATGCCATATTCAAATGATGTGCCAGTGACATGCACTGGTGCAAAGCACACTGAATATAGCAAGGATGTGCCACCATGGAACCAGATATGCACTGGAGCAACCAGGAATGCTCAGGAGTAAACAAGGATGCAGAAGCCAGCAGGTTGAACAAGCACAACAGGCAAAGGGGAGCACAGGCAGGGCTGCACATGAGCAGAGTGCCAGACCAGCACTGGAAGACCCAAACCACAAGGGCACACTGGCTGGGATGCATCACAGGGATACCAGGCTAAGGCCCACACAGGATGCCAGGCCACCAACACCAACCCATGTCGCGAAGCACACCAACCCATCCACACTGAAGGCATGCCCACAGGCAGGCCTATGCCAGTGCACAAGCAACACAACCCTGACAGGCAGCACTGCAGTGGACGTTGGCACAGCCATGGTGCAAGGTTACCAGACATGCACAATGGACAGCAGGAAAGGAGACATGGATGCACAGGGAAACAAGGGGCATATGGACCGCAAACAGGCAAGGACATAGGGCACAGCATCACAGTGCACACCAGCACCAGCAATGGCAGCATGGCAGGTGGACAGCAGGCCAGCACAGGCAGACAGGGATAAATGGGACTGGACAGTGCACAGGGCATGGGGAGACCCACTGCCCATGGGCATGCAAGACACAAGGACATGGCAAACAGGACCCAGTGCACACAGCAGCACCACCCAAAGGACACAGCAGTGGGATAGGAGGGGACATGCCCAAGGACACAACTGTGCAACTGCAGCACAGCACTACTGACTGCCTGCAAAGGAGACACAGAAGTTGTAGAAATTTTGCTTAACAAATTCAAACACTGGTGTGCCAACAGGGCACACAGGAACAAGAACAAAGGGGTCAACACAGGGAGAGGCAATGTGGGACATTAGGGGTCAGGGACTGGGAGGAGGTACAGAGGTGGGGAAGGTGGACCAAACAAATAGGAGGAGGGCAGGGAAAGTCCATGGAATAGCAGGGATGAGTGCATGAATCAATGTAGCTGCCAACGCAGCAGTGCCTGCAGCTGGCACACCTCCTGAAGCAGAGCCTCAGTTGCAACTAGCTGGATCCATCCCTCCCTCAGCTGCATAGTGGAGCAGCCATACCCTCCACACCAGTCAGTGGAAGGATCAGCAGGCCCCCCACCAGTTGGTTCAGCCTTCGTCTTTGGGCCCGTGACCCAGCCCAACCTAGGAGAAGAGACAGAAAAGGTGATGTGTTGTGCTACAAGGAGGCCATGCCCACCCATGCGTATGTACTGGACAGCTGATGCAGCCACCAGTGGATGGACCCCCCCAATGACACATACACTGTGGATTGCAACAGCCTACCCTGATGCACCCACAGCCAGATGGCAAGGCAACCCCAGGGCAACATTCACCCACACCAACACAGTGGATGCCACAGTGCTGGTGCAAGCCCCCCCAGGCAGCCCGCAAACACCTGGCAGCTGTCACACACCATGGGGGCTGTGTGCACTCTCCCACCCCAACAGGTTCAGTATTGGGGTGCCACCACACAGAGGCTTTGTGCATGGTGTCCCCACACCCTGCATAGTACGGCACTGGCGGTGGAGACAGGCACTTACCCATGCAGTGGCCATGCATGGTGGCATTGCCCAAGACTGGAACACAACACCCTACAGAGCCCCACACATGCACCATATGACATGCTGCACACGCTTACTTGCCTGTCCCTATGCTGGTGCACCTGTGGCACCTCCAACACACTGCTGCCTGTCCTGGCCCATAGCCACCCTGGCCCTCCTGCAGTCCTCCAGTCCTGTGGATAGAACAGAGAGACAGACGCAGACATGAGTGGCATGCCATGCACAGCCCCCCCAACAATACCATGCACACCGCTGGCACAGCACGGGACGGTGCACTGACCCAGCTGTGGGTGCTGGTGCCTGGCCAAGAGCACCATGCACTACAGAGGTGTGCAGTGCATCGATGCAGAACATGCAGCATGCACCAGTGCAGGGCCCACCCCCCGGGCAGCCATACATGCAGCACACCTATCAGCACAGTAAATGGACACTGCAGGCATGTGCAGTGCAGGTGGACACCTACCTGGCTGTGGCACATCCCCCACCCATTGTGATCTCACCTGTAGCTGGTGTAGGCACACTGGATCTCACCATCTCAGGTCCCCATACTGGTGGCAGCACTGCTCCCCATGATTGGAATACCCGTGCAGCTCTCCAGCTCCGCCACCACCCTGTCCCACACCTGGGACTGTGGCTCCCGCAGGTCATCCAGCCCAAAAAACTGGGAAGCAACAGGCTCCACCTGGGCCACCAGGTTTCACATCTCAACCTCACTCCAGTTGAGAGCACATCATGAACATGACCCGGGCATCACCATAATACTCTGTGATCGGACACGGTGATAGTGTGACCACTGCAGCCTACACTGCATGTACATGGAAATGCACAGGTACAATGTGCAACAGTGGGCTATGGACCTCAGCCACAGAGCACATGGATGTGTGATAGATGTGTGCAGTGGAGGTCTATCATGCAGTACCGTACATGCACACCACATCACAGCATGGCAGGACTACAGGGTTATGTCTGTGACCCACATAAGTGCCATGCGTGACCCTGCACAATGTTGCCCAGGCTCCAGCAATGCGTGGTCAGTGGCATAGAGCATCCAGTGCTGTTGTACAATGGGCCAGGGTGGCACAGTGTACCTGAATGCATGGTAAGCACCTTGTGCCACATGCACAGTGTGGCACCATCGCTCAACGCACACAGTTGTGTGATAGGACACAGGATGGGGTGTTGACAATGGCACTCATGAACACCATGCAGCAGAGCACAGTGCATGCGCTGGAAATGCACCACATGGTTACTCTGGTGCATTCCCATTGTGCAAGGCACAAATTTGCAATATTCATCTGGTGTATGCAAATAGCCTCATGAGGCAATGCATAGCACAGTCGGGCTCATTGACATTGCATTACCGTTGTACTGGAGCTCATTTGCATGTGTTGCTTCGTAAAAGCACCGCAATACAGCACAGATCACTGACAGATATTGCAGCCAGTGAGGTAAGGGACACCACATGTTGTGAAGGGCTGGCCATGTTGCCAATGTTGCACAGGTATTGGTTGGGCTGCCAAGCTGCTGACGGGCCATCGTTTAACTGTTCACAGGTACCAACATGTCTGAGCTGGAGGGAGCTGATGAAGCAGGGGCCTGCATGGAAGCGCAGGCCCAACTTCACAAAGGATGAGTAGCAGGCCCTGTTTGAGGCCTACCACAACAGGAAGGGACTGCTGAGTGGTGCCAGAGGCACCCCGCAGGAATGTGCCACTGATGGCAGAAGGTGGCAACCTATGTCAATGCCCATGGGAGGCATAATAGGAGTGCACAGGAGGAGTGCAAGAAGAAGGTGGGGATGGACTGAAGATGCATTGAGGAGAAGTTGGCAGCCTTCAGGGCATCCTGCAGCAGGATGGGCAGGGGACCTGGCACCGCCTCTGTACTGATGGCGGGAGAAAAGCTGGTGGTGATGACCATCAGTCATGCCGCCATTGAGGACATCCCGGGAGGAGGATTTCAGATGGGTGGCAGCCCCTCACAACACTGTGAGTCAGTGTGCATTGCATGTGGATGTGGGGGGGTGTTGCATCTGGCACCATGCAGGCATGCCAGCTGCTATGCTGCATGGCCCTTGTATGTGCAGCATGCAGCAGCACATGGCACACATGGGGCCATTGTGCATGGCATTGTGCACTTATGTGCAGTGGGACGGCAGCATAGGCACAATACTGTGCCCGAGGCACCTGCTCCAGGGTGTGTGGTGCAGCTGCCCAGCCCCACAGTTCTGCATGCCTTGCATGCCTATGGCATGGTGCAGTCCACTGGGGCTCTGTCTGTGGCAAGGCACACCACTGGTGTTGATGCCATGGGGGCACTCACCTTGCCAGCCATGTGGTGCTGCAGCACCATGTGCCACTGACACCCACCATAGCTGGGCTGACATGGGCACCACTGGTGGCATGTCTGACCTGCTGTACGCTGCTGCATGGGTGTACATTGTTGCATGCCAGAATGGGTGTGGCGCACATGCACCATCGCACTGGCCATGGCTCTGTCTGCACATTGCCAACCCCCTGGTCCCTGATATGGTTGCTGGTGGTATCCCCAGCAGGAAATTCACCCAAGACCTGGAGGTTTCAGTGGGAAGTGTGGTGCAGTGGGGGCCCCCTAGAAGTAATAAGCCTGACATTTAATAATGCATACATTTTATTTATTTATTTATTTTTTTTATTATTTTTATTTTTTAGTTTTATTTTTTTTTTAAGTGCAATACAGCTTAAATCATTGGCTGGATTTCATTCTGGCACGACTACGAATCAAAGTCCATACTCTTTGCATCACATTCCTTGGCAAGTCTTTGGTTTGACTGGACAGGGGGGAAGACACCCAGGAGGGAGGTGTCAGTCTGCAGCATGCGCCTAACATCATCTGTCTTGATCTGGCCTTGTGTAAGGTGGCATGCGAATGCAGATTTGATTGCCAGTTGCTGTTGTTCAGTAAAGGATTGCTGGCAATTTGGGGACCGTATAGGTGGAGTGTGTGCCCCAATCATCTCTTGGCTTCTGTGGATGTCCTGTGAGCCAAGTCCCCTTCTTGTTCTTGTTGCAATACAGGTACCTGATGAAAGAGAGGGCCCTTTTCCTGGTTCACCCATGGTAATTGAACTGCTCTCCAGAGTCTGTGATGGAGCACCTGCATGTGGGCTGATGGTGGTGGTGCATGGGGCCTTTGTGGTTAACTGGCATATTTGTCAGCTCACTCTGATGCTCTCCTCTTTGCTGCCCATCAGGCGATAGTATGCATCTGCTGTTGTGGCTCGGTGGCTCATGTGTGATGCAAGCTCATGTCTACCCTCAGGATGAATGCTGTGAAACTGTGGAAAGAAAGAAAGTAAGATACATGCTTTGGGCCCCTGTTTAACAACTAAGCAAATGGAAATCTCCAACTTTGGGAGGGGCATCATGGAGCTCTGTGTCATCACCCCTGTGAGTTTGGGACTGCTAGACCATAGAAAAATGGTCAAAGTAGGCCCTCGAAGGTTTAGGAGGAGATGCCTGCTGGTGTCCCCAGGCTTGGAAGCACATTCCCTGGGGAAGGCATATGTTTTGGGACCCTGGGTAACAACTAATCCTGTGGAAGTCCCTGTCCTGGCAGGGCATCAGGGAGGGGAGGGCCATTACCCCTGGGAGTCTGGGAGTAGTAGGCCCAAGGGAAGTATTAACAGCTGGCCCTGGAAGTTTTAGGGGGCTGGGGTACCAGGCCACCCCAGCCAGATAGCACCTTCCCTGGGTAAGACATAGGCTTTGGTACCCTGGGAAAAAAGTTAGCCTGTGGAAGTCCCTACCCTGGCAGGGCATCAGGGAGGTGTGGGCCATTACCCCTGGGAGTCAAGGAGTACTAGGCCCAAGGGAAGTGTTAACAGCTGGCCATGGAAGTTTTAGGGGGGCATGCTTGCATGTGTCCCCAGGCTTTGAAGCACATTCCCTGGGGAAGGCATATGCTTTGGGACCCTGGGTAAAAAGTAAGCCTGTGGAAGTCCCTACCTGGCAGGGCATCAGGGAGGTGAGGGCCATTACCCCTGGGAGTCTGGGAGTACTAGGCCCAAGGGAAGTGTTAACAGCTGGCACTGGAAGTTTTAGGGGGGCATGCCTGCATGTGTCCCCAGGTTTGGAAGCACATTCCCTGGGGAAGGCATATGCTTTGGGACCCTGGGTAAAAAGTAAGCCTGTGGAAGTCCCTACCTGGCAGGGCATCAGGAGGTGAGGCCATTACCCTGGGAGTCTGGGAACTCTAGGCCCAAGGGAAGTGTTAACAGCTGGCCCTGGAAGTTTTAGGGGGCATGCCTGCATGTGTCCCCAGGCTTGGAAGCACATTTCCTGGGGAAGGCATATGCTTTGGGACCCTGGGTAAAAAGTAAGCCTGTGGAAGTCCCTACCCTGGCAGGGCATCAGGGAGGTGTGGGCCATTACCCCTGGGAGTCTGGGAGTACTAGGCCCAAGGGAAGTGTTAACAGCTGGCCCTGGAAGTTTTAGGGGGGCATGCCAGCATGTGTCCCCAGGCTTGGAAGCACATTCCCTGGGGAAGGCATATGCTTTGTGACCCTTGGAAAAACCTAATATTTTTGAAGTCCCTATCTTGGGAGGGCATCATGGAGGTCACGGCCCTTAGCCTTGTGAGTATTGACTCCTAGCCCTTAGGAAAGTGGCTAAAGCAGGCCCCTAAAGATTGAGGGGGTGAGGGTACCACTAGGTCTCCCCAGACTGAGTGCACTTTCTCTGGGTAAGGTATATGCTGTGGGACCCAGGGGAATAACCAAGCCTGTGGAGGTATGTACCCTGGGAGAACATCAGGGAAGTCAGGGCCATCACTTCTGTGAGTTTGGGACTTCTAACCCTGAGGGAAGTGGTTGAATCTGGGCCTGGAAGCTTTATGGGGACAGCCTATCAATTCTACCCAGACTGATTGTGGAGTTTGGAGGCATACTTACATTTGTTACGGTACTCTTCCGCCACAGAGTCATGGAGAAGTGTTTGATTCCGAGTATGGCTGCCTGCTTCTTCACTGCTTTTGCAATGGCAGAACATGTCAGGTTTGATCCGTCTGTCTCGATGAGCACAGGGGCATTAAGTCCAGTAGCTGATGGTCTCAGTTTGGGAGCAGCCGCTATGTGGTGTGCATAGAGCTGGAGTAACTTGAACTAGCTCTCCTTCTAGCACCAGTCTAGCTGGTCCATGTGTTTGCAATGGTTTTGTGAAGAAAAATGGTTAAGACATAGCTGTCTTCACTATCAACGACCAGTCTCTCTGCATTCTTCAAGTCGCCCAGAGACATATTTCGGATAGCAGCAGACCGCTGGGCATTGTGGAGGGCCAAGCTGAAGATGTGGTGATTTCTAGCCAGGCAGTGATCTTGGTTTCTAAGTGTCTTGGCTCTGGGTAAACTGTTAATTATCCTGACTGCCTCCTTCTCAGCACAGGTGTCCTTATACAGGGATGCTGTCTCTGGTGGTATCCGCATTTGTGAGTCCCTTAGCCGGATCTCATGGCGCCTCTTCATGGCAGAGGTACTGAGACCAGCTCTCCAGAAAGGAATTACCTTGATGAGCATGTCAAGTTTAGCCTGATAGGTCCTGGCAAACCCATTCAAATCTAAGAATTTCAGGAAGTGAAGGAGGCTGTTTATATAACACTTGATGGTGCCTGGCTTAAACCCTGAGGCTTCAGCCTCTGGAATCCAAGTATCTCTTATGAATGCCCTGGAACCCAGCAGGGATGAGAGTGAAAGGGCCGGGTCAATGGAGTTCCACAAGCGAGACAGCATCTGCTGGTGAGCGGTTGCTGTTTCTTGGTCTTTCTTTCCTCCCTCCAAGGTCTGGAGCCAAGCTCTATAGAGACTCAGCAGTTGAGGACTCTGTATCTCTGACTCTGTAGACTGGCTAGGCAGCTGAGTATGTGGCAAATCCAGAGATGGAGAATATTGAGTCTGGGTGTCTCTGATACTTGGTCGGGCTTTAAAGCTGGTCAGAGTGCATTTGTGTACCTTCCGAAAGTGCTGACTTAGATCTCTAACAATGGCAAAACAGTCTGGCTGTTGGCATTTGTAAAAGCATTTTCCTGTAGGAGGATGGGACAGGAGTGACTGCCTACCAAAGTATCGTGCCTTTCCCGGTGTCATGCAGTGTACTTCCCGGAGGTGCCTTGGCAGATGCTTAATTTTCTTACCACACATTGTGCAGGTACAAAAGGGTCTCACTGTCTTGCTTGGTATCCCCAGAGAAGCATCTGTAAAAGAGGAACACAATTTTAGTAGTGCTGAACATTAACCCTGGGAGTGTGGGACTGTAAGGCCCAATGGAAGTATTAACAGCAGGCCCTGAAACCTTCAGGGAGCATGCCAGCAGTTCTCCCCAGGCAGAGAGCACTTTCCTTGGGGGAGAGATATGCATTGGGGCCCTGGGTGACAAGGAAGCCTGTTCAGGTCTCTGCCCTGGCAGGCCATCAGGGAGGTGAGGGCCATTAGCCCTGGGTGTCTGGGAGTGCTAGGCCCAAGGGAAGTGTAATTAGCAGGACCTGGAAGTTTTAGGGGGTGAGGTTACCATGCTTGCCCAGCCAGAGAGCCCTTTCCCTGGGTAAGAGATGTGCATTGGGACCCTGGGTGACAAGGAAGCCTGTGCAGGTCTCTGCCCTGGCAGGCCATCAGGGAGGTGAGGGCCATTAGCCCTGGGTGTCTGGGAGTGCTAGGCCCAAGGGAAGTGTAATTAGCAGGACCTGGAAGTTTTAGGGGGTGAGGTTACCATGCCTGCCCAGCCAGAGAGCCCCTTCCCTGGGTAAGAGATATACATTGGGACCCTGGGTAACAACCAAGCCTGTGAAGCCCCAACACTGGCAGGCCATCAGGGAGGTGAGGGCCATTAGCCCTGGGTGTCTGGGAGTGCTAGGCCCAAAGGAAGTGTAAATAGCAGGACCTGGAAGTTTTAGGGGGTGAGGTTACCATGCCTGCCCAGCCAGAGAGCCCCTTCCCTGGGTAAGAGATATGCATTTGGACCCTGGGTAACAACCAAGCCTGTGGAAGCCCCAACACTGGCAGGCCATCAGGGAGGTTAGAGGCATGAACCCCTGCTGTCTGGGAGTGCTAGGCCCAAGGGAAGTGTAGTTAGCAGGACCTGGAAGTTTTAGGGGGTGGGGGTACAATGCCTGCCCAGCCAGAGAGCCCTTTCCTTGGGTAAGAGATGTGCATTGGGACCCTGGGTGACAAGGAAGCCTGTGCAGGTCTCTGCCCTGGCAGGCCATCAGGGAGGTGAGGGCCATTAGCCCTGGGTGTCTGGGAGTGCTAGCCCCAAGGGAGGTTTTAACAGCAGGCCCTGGTAGTCTTAGGGCAATGCCAGCAGCTGTTTCCAGGCTAAGGGCATCGAGTCTCGGTGGAATCTTGCAGTAGCTGAAACCCTGGGAGAGTGTGACCAGATGTCCCTTGGTCCTGGTGGGACAGATGTCCTCAGAGATGTTAGGACCAGATGGCTGGATGGGCTTTCCAGACCAGATGGCCCTACTGGCTGTTGGCTGATATCTTTAAATAGTGCTGGTCGGGCTTAATAGTCGCTCAAGGGAGTTTGTTGAAGCCTACCCAGGCTGTGATAGCACTTGCTGGGCATGGTTGATGCTGAGGCTGGCAGGCTGATTCTGGAAGTCTCCAGGGAACATGCCAGCAGTTCTCCCCAGGCAGAGAGCACTTTCCCTGGGGGAGAGATATGCATTGGGGCCCTGGGTGACAAGGAAGCCTGGTCAGGTCTCTGCCCTGGCAGGCCATCAGGGAGGTGAGGGCCATTAGCCCTGGGTGTCTGGGAGTGCTAGGCCCAAGGGAAGTGTAATTAGCAGGACCTGGAAGTTTTAGGGGGTGAGGTTACCATGCCTGCCCAGCCAGAGAGCCCCTTCCCTGGGTAAGAGATGTGCATTGGGACCCTGGGTGACAAGGAAGCCTGTGCAGGTCTCTGCCCTGGCAGGCCATCAGGGAGGTGAGGGCCATTAGCCCTGGGTGTCTGGGAGTGCTAGGCCAAAGGGAAGTGTAATTAGCAGGACCTGGAAGTTTTAGGGGGTGAGGTTACCATGCCTGCCCAGCCAGAGAGCCCCTTCCCTGGGTAAGAGATATACATTGGGACCCTGGGTAACAACCAAGCCTGTGGAAGCCCCAACACTGGCAGGCCATCAGGGAGGTGAGGGCCATTAGCCCTGGGTGTCTGGGAGTGCTAGGCCCAAGGGAAGTGTAAATAGCAGGACCTGGAAGTTTTAGGGGGTGAGGTTACCATGCCTGCCCAGCCAGAGAGCCCCTTCCCTGGGTAAGAGATATGCATTTGGACCCTGGGTAACAACCAAGCCTGTGGAAACCCCAACACTGGCAGGCCATCAGGGAGGTTAGAGGCATGAACCCCTGCTGTCTGGGAGTGCTAGGCCCAAGGGAAGTGTAGTTAGCAGGACCTGGAAGTTTTAGGGGTTGGGGGTACAATGCCTGCCCAGCCAGAGAGCCCTTTCCCTGGGTAAGAGATGTGCATTGGGACCCTGGGTGACAAGGAAGCCTGTGCAGGTCTCTGCCCTGGCAGGCCATCAGGGAGGTGAGGGCCATTAGCCCTGGGTGTCTGGGAGTGCTAGGCCCAAGGGAAGTGTAATTAGCAGGACCTGGAAGTTTTAGGGGGTGAGGTTACCATGCCTGCCCAGCCAGAGAGCCCTTTCCCTGGGTAAGAGATGTGCATTGGGACCCTGGGTGACAAGGAAGCCTGTTCAGGTCTCTGCCCTGGCAGGCCATCAGGGAGGTGAGGGCCATTAGCCCTGGGTGTCTGGGAGTGCTAGGCCCAAGGGAAGTGTAATTAGCAGGACCTGGAAGTTTTAGGGGGTGAGGTTACCATGCCTGCCCAGCCAGAGAGCCCCTTCCCTGGGTAAAAGATATGCATTGGGACCCAGCGTAGCTACTTTACCTGTGGAAATCTCTACACTTTGATACATCATGCAAGTTAAAACTGCCTACCTGTTTTGGCTTGCCACGTACATAGTATTTCCTGTTCTGATTCCATGCCGTCTGTGTAGCAAGTTGAGTTCTTGGTTCTGAGAAAAACCTCCAGCATCTGTGTTACTGTGTTGCTTTACTGCCGGTGCAGAGAATGTCAGCTGCTGTTCTGTGAGCCCCATCATGCAGCTGCTAATTCTGTGACTGTTTTATACCTGGTGGGGGGGGGAAGGGAAGGGGGGTCCAGCCTCTCTTCCCAGGCTCAGTGCACTGAATGTTGGGTAAATAGTGAATGTCATCCCCAAGAGAAGTATCACGAAGTCAGGGCTGTGATCCTCTTAGAGTGTTAATACTAGCCCCTAGGAAGTGGTTTAACCAGAGCTTGGAAGTCAGAGGGGCTCTGCACAAAATTGTTCCAATAGAGGTGACCTAGATAGTGGGTGCCAGTGTCTCTGAATCAGGTACCCAGAGAGACCAGCCTTATTGGGACCCCATATCCTTGTATCATAGTCTATGCACCTGTGGCAAAGAACCTCGGTCCATGTTTTTCACTTTAAAAAGGGGCACCAAGTACTGTTTTTTGTGTCCAAGACCTTGAAGACCCTGGCCAACCCCACCACTGATAATGCTCTTTTGTCTTCCAGCACTATCACGCCTCAGCGATGAGTTGCAGGATGCCACTGCTGATGTTGGACCCAAAGAGGAGGAGCCATCCATGTCCACATGCATCCGGGCAAGGGACCATTCACATCCAGGCAGTGTGGAACTGCTGGACTTCTTGTACCTGGGTGATGACAACATACTGTCAGACCTCCTGCTCACTGAGGACCTACCTGTGCTGGTGCTGGGGAAGCAGGTGGGTGGGGCATCTGACACGGATCATGACATGACACTGATCCTAGACAGCATGGGCCTGGTGTCACCACCCAGGGTACAGGGCCATACACAGGCAGCAGTTGCCACCAGTGGTGTTATGGCACCCATGCAGCCACACCCTGACCATGGCTGCACAGTGGCATGTGGTGCTGCTGCTGTCACCGGCCATTGTGGGGGCACTGCCCTGGATGCCAGTGCCACAGGGATGGTCCAGCAGCCAGTGTGGCAGTGGCAGGGGGTTGCATTGCCAACCATGCAGCACACTACAGGGGCTGCCAATGTTGCATCCGCACATACATCATCCCTGCACAGTCCCCTGTGTAGCATCCCCAAGAGAGGGATGTTGAACAACATGCCACATCACCCCCAGCTGGTCAGCATCTACCCCAGGATGTGGAGGGCACTGTCAGGCTGGACAAGCACACCAGGCTGCTGTGGACATCTGTGGACAACCAGACGATGCTTGGGGCTGAAATCCATGCATTGCAAGTAGAGGTACATCAACTGTCCAAGCGTGGGGTCATTGGACATGCCCAGCTGATTGATGAGCTCCAGCAGCTGCGGGAGGCCATGACCGCATCGCTGGACCACATTGCCTGTACCATTGCCACCAGATTTGCATTGCTGGTGCCCACTGAGCATGGCAGGGTACATAGGACTCCCCGTAGTGCCACATTGACACCACGGACATGGCATCTGGTGACCTCACCATGGCTGATGCCAGGCTCTGACATGACCATCCCCAACACAGCCAGCAGTGATCTCTTTGCTGGACTTTACATGCCAGCGAGGACCCAGTCACGTTCTCAGACCTCTACCCCCGTGAGTGTGTTGGCTACACCTCCAGTGGCTGTTGTACAGCCAGTGGCTGCCACACAGCCTGGGGGTTGCTACCCTCATGGCCGTGGCAGCTGTGGTACCACATGGCAGGCTTGCTGGGTGTGCTGTCCTATTCTGCTGCCTGCTGCTGTTGTCTGGTGTACACATGTGTTGGTGTGCCCCTGTGCATGTGGTGGCACATATGTGTGGTGTGTGGCACATCCTCTGTGTGTGTGTGTATGCTGTGCTGCTGTGCCTTGTGACATGGGCGTGATGAGGGCAGCACTGTGCCAGTCTTGCCTGTGTGCCGGTGTATTCACTCTGATCCATGCCACATCCAGATGCACGTGTGTGTATGTATGTGTGCATGTGCCCATGCCTGTTTACTGTACTGTGGGCATGTGGCTGTGTTTGTGTGGTCCCTGTGCTTGCTTTTTGTGTGCCAGTGTCACTGCATGCATCCCTGTGTGGTTGTGTGCCTCTCTGTATGTGGGAGGGGGTCCATGCATTCACAGCAGGCAATGTCTGTTCACTCAACTCTGGTTCCTATAGTGCTCCTCTATGAAGGTGGCCTGGTGCCTCCTTGCCTGTCCAACAAGCCTGGGATCCCTCCTCACCATGGGTGGCTGCACACCCCCATCCAGTCCATCATCCCCATCCTCACCACTGCTGTTATCCTCATCCACCTGGACAGCTATCCCACAGTCAATGGCCACATTGTGCAGCATGCAGCAGGCCAGGAATATACCACAGGTTTTCGCAGGGCTGTACTGTAGGGCACCACCAGACCTGTTTAGGCAATGTAATCACATCTTGAGCATGCCAAACACATGCTCGATGATACTGCGTGTAGTGATGTGTGCCTCATTGTACCTCTCCTCTGCAGCATTGAATGGGTGCCGGAAGGGGGAGAGCAGCCAGGGCAGCAGACGCTGTCACCTGTGTGGGTAGAACATGCAGGTTAGTACTTTGCATTGCTTGTTTCCCCCCACATCCCTGCCACCTGCAGCCACCCACCAAGCTCCTGCCGTGTGTGGCATGGGCCTCTGCCCATGGCACGGCTGCCCCCACAACCCACCCCATGCCATGCTCATCTAACTTGAGACCAGTGGGGATCTCCCCACACTCGAGTCTCTGGCACAGGATGGACCTGTGCCAGATAAATGTGTCATGTGTCCTCCCAGGGTGTGCAGTTCAGACACTGGTGTTGCACCCCATGGCATTGCACACAACCTGGCAGTTGACTGAGGGGTATCCCTTCCTATTCATGTAGGTGGCCTTCTCTGGGCCAGGTGGTGTGCATATGGTCATGTGTGTACAATCTACGGCCCTAATCATGCCTGGCATGTGTGCCACCCTATGGAAGTTCTGCATGTTTGCTGTACGCTCTGCCTGTGTGCTTGGGAATTGTATAAACTCTGAGGCATGTGGCAGCAGGGTGTTGAGGAACTGTGTAAGGAGGCAGGACCTTGCCAATTGGGTTATCCCAGTGGCTGCCCCATTGGTTTCTGGAAGGTGCCTGTGGTGAGCAGGCACACTGCTGCTGTCACCTTGGTCTCCACTGTCATGGCATGACTCCTTCTAATGGGTGCCTGCAACTCATCATGGCACAGCTCACAAAGCTGCCTCAGAATTGCCCTGTTCAGCCGGTACCAGCCCACAATCTCCACATTCCTGTAATCCTCAAAGGTGAGACAGGCACTGTACCATCTGTGTTTGGCATACCACTGCTGGGCCCCTGTCTTGGCCATGTCAGTGTTCCTCCCTCCTCCTCACACCCCTCATTACTGCTTCCATGACAAATGGCCCTGCATCCATTTCTGTCTGTCTCAGTCTTGCGCATCTGCTGTGTGTGTGTGTTTGAGACTCCTTTTTATGCTCAGTTCTGTCAGGTGCATTCTCTGGGTTGCTCCTGACTTGCACCATGCTATTTGGCTGAATATGCCGTTGCGCAGCTTATTCATGGGTACACCCCCTTTTACTTGCTTCACAAACATTACTGTTGCACATCTGTGCATTGGGTTTTGCTCTGCATGTTTACTTTGGTTGAGTATGGCTGCGGGTTCATTTCTGTGGTTACGCATGTGCAACTGCTCTGAATATCTGGGCCTATGTATTTGTATTTGATATTGCTTATTTGTATAAAGATTTGTAAAAACTAAAGTGTTTACGCACTCTGGTTGATCAATAAAGAATTTCATTAATTCATTCACTCCATAATGGTATCCATTTGTGGGAGCACAGGGCCTGATCTATCCATAAGTGTAGAGACATTGTAATGAACTCTCATCTCCCTGTGGAAGTGCAGGGCCCTCTTTTTTTGCTAGTGTGAGTTTTTTTTTCAGAGCCATGAATCTTTTTTTTGAAGCTGGACTTATTTTATCTGTTCAATTGTGGGTTAGGGTTCCAGTTAGGTTTAGGGTTGCAGTTAGGGTTAGGGTTAGAGTTTAAGGTTCTGGTTCGGGTTTAGGGTTAGGATTGGTTTAAGGTTAGGGTTAGGGTTTTGGTTAGGGTTAGAGTTAGGGTTCTGGTTCCTATTCCAGTTTCAGTTAGGGTTAGGGTTTCAGTTAGGGTTACAGTTAGGACTAGGGTTATGGTTGTGATATCGGTTAGGGTTAGGGTTTTGGCAGGGATTTGAACATTTTCTGTACTGGGTACATGAGGTACATGAGGTACATGAGGTGGGGTAATAAGATGGCTATGCTGGCAGTTTGGTCACTGCTGTCCTATAAATGGAAGTGCAGGGCCCTGACTGCCCTTTACTTCCACAGTTACACACATATACGCATCAATGGAGGGATGGGAGCTCCCACAAAGAAATAAGGATATGATTATACTGTCTCAAAAAGTAAGGAAATAAGTTGCAAAAAGCTTCACTAATGCTCTAGTTAGGGATAAAGCCACAAAAGTAGGGAAATGTGGTGTTAGGGTTTTCAAAGCTAGAACCCCACCCCCCACACTGCACACGCCAACAGGCATCAGGGGTGTGCCTTGTGATTGTCATTCCTAACTCTCACCCCATTCTCCTATACTGTACCCACCTCAGGTTATTTACTTATGATATGGGGTGAGCACTATAGCTGATGACCCGAACGCACACCCACAATGCCTGTTGGTGTGTGCAGGGTGGGGATGGGATGTTAGGGTTGAAAATGCCATATTTCCTTACTTTTGTCACTTTATCCCTAACTAGATCATTAACAAAGTTTTTTGCAATTTATTTCCTTACCTTTTGAGAGAGTATAATCATATCCTTATTTCCCAGTGGGGCCCGGCGCTTCCATTTATTGAACAACAGTGACCAACGTGTCAGCATAGCCATCTTATTACCCCACCTCGTGAACCCCATACAGAAACTGTTCGAATCCCCACCAAAATGTAATTGTGCGCAACTGCAATGCCATTCCACATTACTATTGCAAAAACTCATATTGGGCAGGATTCAAAAAATGACAGCTGTGACATACATGAGGTGGAGTCATAAGAAGTCTTTCAAAGTTATGCACGTGCATAGTGAAATTGCAACGAATGGTCATAGCTTTGCCATTTTTACATATTTTGACCCCAGATTTTCAACATAGCCTTCTTATGACTCCACATCATGAACAAGGGCAAGAAATAGTTTTAAATCCTGCCAGAAAGGTGAATTCACCAAGCAACTATAAAATCATCTTTTGGGTGGGAGTTGCATAATGGCAGTCCTATTGTTCATGAGGTGGGGTCCCCAAAAGGCCATGCTGAAAACGTGAGGTCAAATTTTCAAAAAAATTACTAAGTTATGCATAAAAGTTGAAACCCCCATTGAAATACATTGAACTGCATTTACCTTAGTTTCTCATATTGCAGACACTGGTTCCAACAACAAGACTTGTCTTCAACTGGGCAGTGGGTTTTGAACCTGAGACCTGTTCAGGTGAGAGAGGGTGTGTGGGTGTAGTGGGGGTGTGGGGTGGTGGGTGCTGAGTGGGAGGTGGGGGGGTTGATTGGCGAGGGACCAATTTCTTCTTTTTTGAGGTTTTGAAGAAAAAAACAAAACATCGAGGGACCATTTTCTTTATTTCAATTTGTGGCTGCAGGGGGAGGAGGGGGGTGCCACTAGACACCAGGGAATAAAAAAGTAAATAACATGACAGTGATTGGTGGGTGGGGGTGCAGCTAGACATCATGGATGTGGTAATTGGGCTAGCTGGTATAGTTTCAAATGCCCCCTAATTGTGGCTCTTGGGTCTGGGGGACATACAGTAACTTTATATGAAAGGGTAAATGGGGATTGCTGGGTTTACATATGAACAGGGTTGGCTTTTCAACTATGGTGTTAGTGATTTGCATTTCTAAATAATTCCAGGAGTACAGAGAAGGGTAACTAGCTGTTGGAAGAAATGGCAAAGAGAAAAGCCTATCCTCACATAAAAAGTATTCCCGATCCCTTGTATAATGAACATTTAACAACATCCCTGGTGGCTAGCTGTTCCTCACCCCCACAACCCCAACCCTGTCAATGCATTTCAAGTCTTAGGATGGATATCATGTGAAGTGACAAAATGATGGCTAAGCTGATTCAATTGACTTAATGGAGTGCAAGGTGTGGGTGACCAGGAGGGAGAGAATGGAATGGTTTGCGCCACTGATGCCATCTGTCAGAATGATTGCTTTCCAGTCACACCACTTCTGGCTAAATCAGTTCACACTGTATCCACCCTAAGACTTTAAGAGCATTGACAGGATTGGGGTTTTTGGGGTGTGGGGAACCACTTGCCACCAGGGGATAGGCTTTTCCCTTTGCCATTCCTTTCAACAGCTAGTTCCTGCCCCCCCCCCTTCTCAGTACCCTGGGAATTATAGATTGAACCTTAAGTTGATTTCGATCAGTTTTTTAATTTACTGATTAATTCCCATTGCATACATAATAGTCATGGTAATGTAGTGGTTCCCACTCCCAAGCCTTGACCCCCCTTGTTTAACTATATCCAAGGTGGTGTAGTGTCCCCATCACCAATGCACGCAAAAAAAATACTTTGATATTTTAAATCACTGGTGATCTAGTGGATACCCTTCCCTAATGCCCGATGTGCCCCAGTGTGCCCAATACATTTTTTACTATTATTTCCCTGGTGGTCTAGTGGCCTTCACCCTGCACACCCATAGTAATTGTTACAACACCCCTCTTCCTCACCCCCACAGGCCCACTGCCGATACAAAGCTGGTGACTGGCACAGCCCTCCTTAAAGCACCATGTCCAGCCATCAAC
The DNA here is from genome assembly GCA_016271365.2 of Neoceratodus forsteri. NCBI lineage: Eukaryota > Metazoa > Chordata > Ceratodontiformes > Ceratodontidae > Neoceratodus > Neoceratodus forsteri. Next base: position 453,459,372 of record CM057453.1, on the reverse strand, counting down.
TAAGGTCTCAGTAAGAACCACATCCTGTATAATGTTCTGCTCCTTCTTGATAGCTCAGTCTGTGTCTGGACACAATGGTATGAGGAGGGCTGTGCCAGCTGCTGCCTCTGTATCTGCTTTGCTGGGGAGGGAGAGGAGTGGGGTGGTGGTACACTGTCTGCTGGGGTGGGGTGTAGGGGAGGGGAATCACGAGACCCCCATGTAAATAAAATACAACAGTTTTGAACACAAGTATATACCGTGGAAGAGGGCACTTACATCAGTAAGGATATAGCTTAATATAGGAAGGATCGGGGCTTCTGAGGGGAAGTACTTGTGCTGATCACCAACACTGTTTCAGGCTGGGGAGAGGGGAGCAGGTGGTCGTACACTACCTGCCAGGGTGGGGGGATAGTTCCACTAGACCACCAGGAAAATAACATAAAAAATGAGGATGACGATTGTCAGATTGTGGGGGGACTGCCACTAGGCAACAGGGTAATTGTCAGGTAGGGGCGTACCAGTAGCCACGAGGGAATATAGGGGATAAGGATCATGGTGTGTGGGGTCAACTACACAGTAATAAAAAGGAGCAGGGAAATCCTAGCCCACCCCCATAATATCAGGGTACTAAGTGAGGTAGACACCAACATAGAGATGTCGATAGGGAGAAGCGCAGGGGTAAATGGAGAAAGTGACAAATGCAATAAGGACAGGGATGGGGCGAAAAAGGGTAAGGCCATCAAGAAATGGAGAGTAATGAGTACCAATGCCCACAGTCTGGGCAACAAGCTCCCTGAACTGGTGGCCTTGATGGAAGAGGGATGCCTGGATATCGTAGTAGTCACAGAAACATGGTACACAGAAAACCATGTCTGGGATGTTAACATACCAGGGTACACAACCTACAGGAGAGACAGGGAGGGCAGAAGAGGAGGGAGAGTAGCTCTCTATGTAAGGGAAGGGATAAAATCAACCGAACAAAAGAGTAAACAGGGAGGAGAGGAGGCACTGTGGGTCACCTTAGAGACTGGAAATGGCACCGCAATCCACACAGGGGTTGTATATAGACTCCCATGTCAGGGGGAGGGAATGGAAAAAGATATGATAGAAGGCATACTTAGGATGGCAGAGAAAGTGGAGATACTGTTGATGAGGGACCTTAATATGCCAGATGTTAACTGGAGCACCTTTGCGGCAGCCACATCCAAAAGCAGGGCCATTCTTGATACCCTTCAGGTGGCATGCCTCAGACACCTAGTTTTGGAACCTACTCATGAGGGAGCAATTTTAGACCATGTACTCTCAAATGGGGACAGTGAGAGGATCTCAGATCTAGAAGTGGGTAGCCATTTGGGAACAAGTGACCACCAAACAGTGTGGTTAATGATAAACTCAGCTACAGAGTCAAGCCATACAAAAGTGAGGGTTCTGGACTTCAGGAGGGCTGACTTTGGCAAGATGGGAGAGTGCCTTAGAAAAGCACTAGCAAACAGGCTAGAAGGAGGGGTGGAGCAACAATGGGGAAATATCAAAACTGCCATCACAGAGGCAACAAGCCTTTGTGTGAAGCAAATAAATCAAAATGAAAGAAAAAGCCACTATGGTTCTCAAAAGAGGTGGCGGTGAAGATTAGGGAGAAAAAGATGGCATTTAGGAAGTATAAGAAAACAAAGAAGGAGCAGGACAGAGAACTGTACCAATTTAGGCAGAAGAAAGCAGGGAGGGTAGTCAGAATAGCAAAGGCACAAACTGACGAAAAGATAGCTAACTCAGTTAAGAAGGGGGATAAAACCTTTTATAGGTATATCAGGGAGCGTAGAAAGACAAAGGGAGGGACAGAGAGGCTAAATAGAATGGATGGTGGGTGGGCAGAGATTGACAGTGAAAAAGCAGGGATACTGAATGAATACTTTTGTTCAGTATTCACAAAAGAGGAAGCGGGGGAGGTGCCAAATCCAATTAACAGAAGCACTCTGGATGGGGGTCGATCCCAGTCCTTTCACAGAAGAAAGGGTTCTGAAAGAACTCCTAAAACTGAAGGTGGACAAAGCAATGGGGCCAGACGGAATTCACCCCAGAATTCTAAAAGAATTAAGCAGAGAACTAGTGACACCACTGACTACCCTTTTTAACAAATCATGGGAGGATGGTGTGGTACCTGAGGACTGGAAGAAGGCAAATGTGATTCCCCTTCACAAAAGTGGGACCAAGACAGAGGCAGGAAACTACAGACCTGTCAGTTTGACCTCTGTGGTAGGGAAAGTGATGGAATCACTTCTGAAGTAAATAATTGTTTAGTACCTAGAGGTCATTGGGGCACAGGACACAAAGCAGCATGGGTTCACAGCAGGAAGGTCATGTCAGACAAATCTAATTGATTTATTTGACTGGGTGACCAAAGTAGTAGACCAGGGAGGGGCTGTGGACATGGCCTACCTAGACTTTAGCAAGGCATTTGACACAGTCCCACACAAAAGATTAGTAGTCAAATTAACCAGCCTGGGAGTGGGTCCCAGGGTGGTAGCCTGGGTGAAACATTGGCTGAACAACAGGACACAGAAGGTAATTGTAAATGGAGTCCACTCTGAAGAAAGAGGGGTTACTAGTGGGCTACCGCAGGGTTCAGTACTGGGTCCAGTCCTTTTTAATGTCTTTATAAGTGACATTGCAGAGGGACTGTAAGAAAAAGTATGCCTCTTTGCAGATGACACAAAGATCTGCAACAGGGTTGATACACAAGGAGGCGTGGAAAGGATGAGAAGGGACTTGGCAAGGTTGGAGGAATGGTCAGAAGTATGGCAGCTTGGATTCAATGCAAAGAAGTGCAAAGTAATGCACCTGGGAAACAAAAACCCAGGGGAAGATTACACAATGGGACGAGGGAGGTAGTAACAACAACAAAAATGGAACGGGACCTGGGGTAATCATATCAGATGACCTTAAGGTTGGCAAGCAATGTGAGAAGGCAGTAGGGAGGGCTGGGGGGATACTGGGATGTATAGGGAGAGGTATCACCAGCAGAAAACAGGAAGTTGTTATCCCTCTGTACAGACAGTTGGTGAGACCCCATCTGGAATACTGCATCCAGTTCTGGAGACCCCATCTCCGCAAGGACGTAGACAGAATGGAGGCAGTTCAGAGGAAGGCAACTGAAATGGTGCAGGGTCTGCAAGAGAAGCCATACAAGGAGAGACTAAAGGAGCTTAATATGTATACCCTTGAGGAAAGGAGGGAGAAGGGGACATGATAGAAACGTGTAAGTACCTCAGTGGAATCAACAAAGTCTAAGAGGATAGCATCTTTCAGAAAAAGAAATGTGCAAGAACAAGGGGACACAATCTAAAGATAGAGGGGGGGATGGCTCAGTGGCAATGTGAGGAAGTATTTTTTCACAGAGAGGGTGGTGGACACATGGAACAGTCTTCCTGAGGAGGTTGTGGGTTGTAAAACTGTGGGAGAATTCAAGAATGCATGGGACAGACATAAGGCAATTTTTGTGGGGGGTAGGAAAAAACAGGCTGTTGGTTAAATAGGATCTGCAGCTTATCCTCTAGGTAGGGAAATGGGCAGACTAGGTGGGCCAAGTGGTCCTTATCTGCCATCAAAGTCTATGTCTCTATGAATATACAGGAGTAAGGATTGGCTGGTAAGGGTAGGGGGTACAACTAAATGCCAGGAAATATATGAGGATGAGGATCAGTGGCTGGGGGTATAACACTACACACAGGAGAAAGATAAAAGAGAGGACAATGGAGTGTGGGGGTGCTGGGAGGGGGCAACACTAGAAAGCATGGAAAAGGTGGATCAATTATTTCATGTATCCATAGTTTTTCTTTTTTTTTTATTGAACTGTACGTACAGGTAGAATGTTTTTTTATTAATTGATCTGTTTAGCAATTGATCTGTTTTCTATCAACCTGTGTTTTTTCCACTGCATTTCAACATTATCACAAAACATTTTGAAATTCAAAAACTGTCTAATATTGTTTTACCAAACCATCCAAAGGCACACCGTTGGCACAAACCCCATCATCCCTGAAAAATTAATTGAAAAAGTCCATACTGTCTACACTGTAGGTGAGAGCAAAATTCCCCATGTTAAGTATAGGATAAACAAAGGTTGTTTTTGTTTCACTTTTTTGACCCTTCATATCTCAAAAATTGTACAAGATGTCATCACAAAACTTTTCACATTTTCAGATTCTGACAGCCTGACCACTCATGCAAAATGCTGTGAAAATTCTTCAATGGCAGCAAAGTTATTGAGGTGCAAAAAATCTGTTTAACATTAAACAGCCTGCTCATCCCAGACTATAGCAGTACTATAATACACATAAATTGCAAAAAACTTTGTTAATGCTCCAGTTAGGATCAAAGTGACAAAAGTTGGGAAAAGAGGCATTAGAGTTTCAAACCCTAACACCCCACCCTCCAAACCAGGCAGGAGAGCAGGTGTCGGGTGTGCCTTGGGCTTCTCAAGCCTAATGCTCATCCCATTTCATCCATAAATAAGGTCAGAGGTGAAGACTGTAAGAGAATGGGGTGCCTGTTAGGCTTGAGAAGCCCAAGGCACACACACACCCCCATCTGCTCTCCTGCATGGTTTGGGGGTGTGGGGTGTTAAGGTTTGAAACCCTAACATCTCATTTCCCAACTTTTGTTGCTTTGACTGGGCCTTAACAAAGTTATTTGCAACTTATTTCCTTACTTTTTGAGATAGTATAATAGTATCCTTATATTACTGTGGGAGTGCAGGGTCCTTTGGACCCTGCGCTCACATCCCTCCATAATGTATATGCGTGTAACTTCGGAAGCACAGTGCCCTCCATTTACAGGACAACAGTGACCAAATTGTCAGCATAACCGTCTTATTATCCCACCTTATGTACCCGGTACAGAAAATGTTCTAATCCTCACCAATCCGTAATTGTGTGCAACTGCAACACCATTCTGTACCACAGGTGTGAAAACATATTTTGGCCAGGATTTTTAAAAAATGTCAGCTGTGACATGCATGAGGTGGAGTGGTAAGAAGGCTGTGTTGAAAATCTGAAGTCAAAATATTTAAAATTTCCAAAGTTGTGAGCATGCATAGCAAAATTGCAACAAAAGGTCATAACTTTGTCATTTTTCATATTTTGACCCCACATTTTCAACATAGCCTTCTTATTACCACATCTCATGTACCTATTACAGAAAATGTTTGAATCCCTGCCAAAAGGTAATTCTGCGCAACTACAATGGTATTCTGCGCCAGAGGCTCGAAAACATATTTTGGCCAGGATTTGAAAAATGATAATTATGACATACATGAGGTGGGGTAATAAGATGACTGTGTTGAAAATCTGGGGTCAAAATATTTAACATTTCCAAAGTTACAAGTGTGCATACTGAAATTGCAACAAATGGTCATAACATTGCCAGTTTTAATCATTTTGACCCCCACATTTTCAACATAGCCTTCTTATGACCACACCTCATGAACAAGGTCAGGAAAATTGTCAAATCCTGCTTGAAAGGTGACTTTTCCAACTGACCATGATTTCATCTTTCGGGTGGGAGTTGCATAATAACAGTCATACTATTCATGAGGTGGGGTCCCAAAAAGGCCATGAACGGTGAAGTTTTGCATATAAGTTGACACCACCATTGAAATACATTGAACTGCATTTACTTTTGTTTCTTATATTGCAGTTGCTGGTTCTAGCAGCAAGATGTGTCTTTGATTGAAGAGCGGATCCCTGTTCAGGTGAGTGAGGGTGTGTGGGGGTATACTGTGGGTGTGAGGTGGTGGGTGCTGAGTGGGAGGTGGAGTGGGGATGACTGGTGAGGAACCATTTTCTTTTTTTACAGGTTTAAAAATAAAACATAGAGGGACTATTTTCTTTATTACAGGTTGATATTCAGATTGTAGGGTGGGAGGGTGCCACTAGACACCAGGGATTATACATTTTATTATGGGGAGAGTGATCAGAGGGTGGGGGTGCCACTAGACACCAGGGACTTGAAGAAAAATTACTGGGACAGTAATCAGATGGTGGGGGGTGCCACTAGACACCAGGGTACTAGAACAATTGCAGGGATGGTGAACGGAGGGTGGGGGTGCCAATAAACACCAGGGACTTGAAGAAAAATTACTGGGACAGCAATCAGAGGGTTGGGGGGTGCCACTAGACACCAGGGATACAAGACAAATTATGGGGATGGTGATCGGAGGGTAGAGGGGCCACTAGACACCAGGGAAGATATTTATGGGGGCAGTGTGTGTGAGTGGGGGGCACACTACCAAACACCATGGAAACAGCAGGGCTGTTCACAGCTCACACTGCAGCCAGCAGCAGGAGTTCAGTGCAGCTGCAGAACTAAAGAAAACCTGTTGTTCTCATACAGAGAACGCTAAGAAAGACTTCTCTCGGTAAGCTGGGCACCTTGGATTTTGGGTGCCCAGACAAAGTATTGCTGGCCCAAATTTTGGAAAATAAATATCAGAATCTAGCTAAATGGGCCTGTTTAGCTACGTTCTGGTGTCTGATTTTTAAAATGACAGGTTTTATGTATTTCCCATTATTTTCAGTTTGTGGGGAAAAAAAACAAAGTGGCGGTTCGTGAAAAAGGATTTTTTTCCCTCATGGAAAAGGAATGGATCTCACAAGAGAGAATCCTTTTTCATGAGAAAAAAACCTTTGTTGAACTTTCTCCCTCTGTCCTGAAAATGATCTTCCCATTGAAAACAATGGGAACTTAAAAACTGAATAACTTTGCAACAGATTAATATTTTTTTCACCAAACAAATGCATGGTAATTCTGTTACCCAAGCTGTTTCTACCATAAAAAAAAATCACACCAGAATTCCACACCATCTGGGTGCAAGGTGATGAGGAAAAAACAGCAAAAAATGATGTCTTTTAAGGTTTCTGCATGATCCGGATCTCAGAATGTGTATGTCCGACCACAGCAAAACTTACCACGTGAAGAGATCTACCCCATGGAACAATGCATACCAAATGTGTAAATCCTTTAATCAGTTGCAGTTATTTAAATGTACAATCTGAGGTTTAACATTAAACAGGCTACCCAACTCTAACTATAGGGGCACGGCCAGGCCTATATATATATATATATATATATATATATATATATATATGTGTGTGTAGGCAGAAAGACAGACAGATGGAGATAGATAGATAGAGAGATAGAGTAGAGAGATAGATGCTGCTGACACTCAGCACTATGTTTTATTAAAGTCCTTCAGTGTCCCATCTCCCTCTATGCTGTCCTCCTGTTTTGAACATGTTAACAACAGGTTCATGTCTAATTTCCTCTAATTGAATGTTTCTAGAATGGAATTGCTGCTTTTTTGGCAAGAAAAGAGACAAGTTTCACTCTTTCTTCTTCCTTAGCTCTGATCTCACCTATGCTTTCTCTACATTTTCTCTGGGTCCTTAATCAGATTTATTTAGATCACTAAAGCTGATATCAGCTTCTGCCACTCCTGAATAAAAGAATTCATGCTGAATATAAAAATAAAGAAGCTGGGGATTCACTGTCCTTTCTGTTTAGCAGTTGTAATGTTAAACTTAAAACACACGTACTGACCACTGGGTGGCAGTGTTTGGAGGTGAGCACCATGCAGTTACTTCATTTTCAAGACAATTCTCGTGTAAGCCTGGAGAAATTAAGACATGTTTTCACAAGCTTCTGCTTTCTGTGCTCTACTCGACAGATTTGTTGTCTAGTTTGAGGGTGAATTGGTACCAAAGCAAAGCTACAACCCTATGGGCAGCTGCAGACAGTGAAGCTGTATGTGAGCTTGAATTAAAGCTGTGAAATGGGAGCCAAACTCTAAGTCTCACTAATCAAGCAAGGTTATAGAATTCTAGAACACAGTACCAGATTTGAATGAAGATGAGCTGATGCTGTATTTGTAATCAATGAACATGCTGAAATTCAGAACTTTTGACTTCAATTTACTCCCGTTGAACTTTTGGGCTACTTCAGGATCATTTTGACCTTTGATCAGTTAATTAAAAGAACATCCTTTAGCTTTTCCCAGGTGGCCAGAACTAGATCTATATCCACCCCAGTCATTTTTTTTGTGTAAATCTGACTGGAATACCAGAGGATGGTGAAATAGGTTGGGATTCAATGAGGTGGGGTGGTTTAAAGGAGCCACTTACCCCAATTTGTAGCCTGTTAAATCCCAATACCACAGACATGCAGTGTCTTTGGACAAAGTGTTGAAAATGAACCAAAGACAAGGGGGTTTGATTCTACAAACTCAGCACAAGCCACACCAATGGCAGCTTGCAATGATTGCTGATGCGCAAGGGACTTTGCTCCCGATTCTTTATTGGGTAGAGTCCTGGTGGTAAACTTCTGCAGCTTGTGGCAACTGTGGCCATGTGCCAAACAGACAGCACATCTCGATGGGTTGCCACAAGCTGCATGGCAGCCATGCTCCACTCTAGGATGTCCCTGGTGGCTAGCAGTCCCCCCAGACTGAATCTCCCTTTTAATGAATGAACCATCCCTGGTGGCTAGTATCCCAGCCCGATTGCCTTTTAAAAATGAATTTGTCCATGGTGGTTATTGGTTTCTGTCTCAAATCCCTTTTTAATAAATTAATTCCCATCCCTGGTGGTCTAGTGGACCCCCAGCCCTGATCCATTTCCCATTTCAATTACTCATCTCACTGGTGGTCTAGCTGACCTCCTCCCTATCTCCAATCTGCCCATATACTATAAATAATCTTTCCCTGATGGCCTAGTGGACTCCCACCCCCCAGGGTGGCAGGCAGTGCTCCTCCATCCCATTTCTGAGCCAATGACTGGCACAGCCCTCTGCTCTCCACCATGGCTGACTGCTGACTGAACTGACAGTGAGCACGTACTGTACACAGTACACGCTCATTGATTGACAGCTTGCTGAGCTGTCAGTCAAAGAACAGGTACTGTATAGAGTATGCACTCCTTGACAGTTCAGTCAGCAGCCAGCCATGGTTGAGAGAAGAGGGCTGTGCCAGTTGCCAGTTTTTGGATGGTACAGGGGAGCAGGGTGGTGTGGCACTGCCTGCTGTGGCAAAGAGTGGGTGTCCAGGGAAAGATTATTTATATTATATAGGCAGATCAGGGATGGGGGTCCACTAAACCACCAGGGATATGAATTAATTTATTAAGAAGGGGATCTGGGCTGGGGGGCTGCTAGCCACCAGGGACAAATTCATGTATTAAAAATGAGATCAGGGCTTGGGTGGCTGCTAGTCACCAGTATGAATTCATGTATTAAAAAGGGGATTGGGGCTAGGGGACTGCTAGCTACCACTGATAAATTAATTTATTAAAATGGGGATCAGGGCTGGGGGGCCACTAGCTACCATGGATGAAATAATTTATTAAAAGGGGGATTGGGGCTGGGGGGCTGCTAGCCATCAGGGATATATTCATTTATTAAAAAGGGGATCAGGGATAAGGAGGGGGAAATGTGGCACATTGGTGCAAGGTTCAATACCTTCCCAGAGGGCACACTACTAAGTTCACTTAGGTTTAGCGGTACTTAAAAATTTGCCCTCTAGGAGGGTTTTGAGAATCCTGAATTAGGGGATATGGCAGCTTGTGTCAGCTACATGTCCCCTGGCACCATGCCACATTCCATTTTGTGCTGCAAGGATGGTGCAAGCCCTCTTTGATGCATGCAGCCTGCATTTGTCACAGGCTACATTTGAGAATTGTTCCCAGCAAATCTTTTGGGGCAAGCTGCACCTTACACCTTTTCTTGTGGCACAAGCCGCTTGTGTCATTCAGGGGGCTTTGAGAATTGGGTCTAGGGGGTCTGAATCAAAGCCAAACCAACATTGCCATCTTTCCTATTTGCTCACCCTTAAACATGAAACAAGTTAAGTGACGTTTGTTGTTTTTTATCCAGAGAAAATGTATTAACCAGTTCCATCATGCTCTAAAAGTCTGTTTCAGAATAATAAGCTAGATGACTGAGTTATTGCTGTGTGTTAAACAGTCCTGCAAATTCATTAGGGTAAGCATTATGTGCCTGAACCCAAGTATAGTTCTGCTTTACAGATACTGTGTAAGATATTCAAAGGTCTTGATGCAGGTGCAATTCCAGATTTTGGGCTGCACCTACATCAAAATAAATGTGCCAGAATGTGTGATTGACTTTACAAACATGTTGGTGTATTTATGACAGTTTGCTTGCTTTAAAGCAAAAACGTGACACATGCTTCAATATTTTGAAGCATGCGTCGTTTTCCAAGTGAAACTTGCAGCATTCATCAGAAAGTTCAACTGTATTTTATGTGATCTAACTGTTGTGATGCAAGTAGTGCAAGTGTGCTCTGAGACACATGACCAAATACTGTCTGTAGGGGCTTTGAAAATCCAGTCAATTATATTTAATGTATATTTAAAATATAACATTCTGTGTTTTTCGCCAATGTTAAGTCTTACTGAAATCTCTGGTGAGGGGGTCATCACATGTTTATATATCAGTGCTGTCACACTCCCACAAATGTTTCTATGGTACTGTGTGTAACAAAAGTTCCAATAAAGTTTATTCAATTAAAAAAAATGTTACTGAAATCTCTAGACAAAAGAGAGTGCATTGCTACCAAGCAATTCTACTATTATCCTGGAGAAATAAAGATCCTACCCTACTGTATATTTTGATCATGACAGCTACCAGCAGTACCCATAGTTTGTTAACTGCGTATGACAGGGGAAAAGAAGGTTACTTATAAATCAGCTCACCTGTAAAATCTCTTTGTCTCCTATCTACCCACAAAAAAATCTTGAACTCCCTGTGCTGCACATATGGTATGCAGGAATGTCTCTGGGTTGCATGTTACATACATTGGAGCTTGCTGTTATCACAGTGGAAACAAATATCTGAATTAACTTTAGAGCAAGCAGTGCAAATGGTAGGACAGTCAGAAATTGCAAAGGGATAAATCTTACAGCAGGAGTCTGGTAAGGGCTTGGAAGAGGCAACAAAGCAAGTTCTGGCTGAGCAGAGACTCACACTGGGAAAGAATGCCCTAAGTCAAACTGCAGATTAGACAGTAAAACAATATACAAGATGTGGTAAAAATGAGAACAGTAGAAGTGAAACATGCCCACTGTGAAATGATCAGTGCAAGAAATGCAGAAAAACAGGGCATTGGGCACAGATGTGGCATGCCATAAATATGCATGAAGTAACTTACAAAGGAGCAGGTGAGCTATATTTCCTTCACTCAATGTGATCCATAAGAGATTATGAAGAGACATGCAGACTGAACCTTTATATAAGTCACAGTAGTATTAATTTTAAAACTAACACAGTAGTGATTGGCATTGCAACTGTTACTTTAGAAGAGACTTTCCAAAAATGTAGTCCAAACCCCTCTATGGAAGATGGTCACATTATGTTAAATAGCCCTAGTGGTTGGTGAATTGCAAATGACATTTAATGGCTACTGCTACCCATGAGGAAAGGACTTTGTAGTCAAAGTTTTTGCAATCCGAGGGTAAAGTATTAACTTACTGGAATGATCTGTAGCTAAGGAAATAGGCCATGTTAAGAGTATCAAAGAAGCTAACACAGTGTTCACTGAGCATGGTCTCCTGGTATTAAAGAATTTAAGTGTTCAGTGAGTATGGTCTCCTACAAACAAAGCCTGTTAGAATACAGCTAAAAGAGTCCGCAGAGCCATATATAATACATACAGCCAAAAGGGTGCCTATTACTTTATTGTTTAAAAGTAAAGATGAATTACTTACAATGTAGATAAATAAAATTATTGAAAGAGTAGTTGAACAAACCGAATGTTGTACAGCCCTGGTGCTAGCCTTAAAAAAGAATGTGTGTAGATTTGAAATGTTCAAATGAATCTGTAAAAAGGACAGGGTATATTCTTTCTATGCTACAAGACATGGGGCTTGATTCTCTAAGATTGATGCAGGGTAGTGCTGTGCGGGATTTTCAAATTATGGCAGAATAAAATTCCATGGAATTTTCAGAATTCCACAGAAATTTTGCAAAATTTCACCACAAACAGAATGGTGTAATTCCTCAGTAAAAAATAGCTGTGGAATAATTTTCCTTGGTGAAAAAATTGCTTTTCCATGGTATATTATTCCATGGATCACAGTAGGCAGAATTCCACTGAAGAGCCAGTGAAATTCTGGTGGAAATTCTGCCAGTGGAATGACCATTCCATGCTAATTCCACTGGCAGAATTCTGCATTCTGCACAGCACTAATGCAGGGCTTTCATAAGCCCTGTGTCAAACCCTGCACTGCCCCACACATGTTGCCACACCCCGTGCCCAATTCACAAAGGTTGCATGTATTTGAAACAATGTACCCCCTTTACGGCGGCTTGCTCCAAACATTTTCGCAAACTCCATAAAAGGGCATGCACGTTTAGTCTGGCAAAAGCTGGTCTAACTGGTGCCATATGGGGCAGAAAATCGAGAATCCCGATTGCTAGCCAGGGAATGCCACAAGCTTCACGGTGCACTCAGGGCTTGCAGCATTTTAACTCATTTGAGAATCAAGCCCATTATTTCAAAGTTATTAGGGGCAACAGTGTTTTCATCATTAGATACAGCCTGTGGTGTTTGACAGGTGCCACTGGACAGTGACAGTGATAAATTAACAACTTTTGTTACACCATGGGGGATATTTTTTTTACACATTTCTGTTTTGGCATTTACATGCACAGAAATCTACAAGAACAAGATAAGTCCACCTGGGAACAGAAGTAGGAGGTTGTTCAGGAAAGAGGTTTGGTTTTATCTTCTGTTTTAACTGAAATATTTGAATAGTTTTGTACTTGAAATTAGTTCTGTGTGCTAAAAATTACTACTTTGAGTTAGAACTGTTACTTGGGCTGTGATATTGTAACTATTGGGGCTTGTGTGCTGGGTGTGGGAACACTTGTTTGGCAGTGATAATTAGAGTGAAATTTAAATGTGATGTTTGCCCTGGTAGAGCCCTCCTCCCACTCCTGTTCTGTAGGCTTTCTCAAATACTGAAAAGCCACTGGGGGCTGGATTGAAAGGCTGTGCATTTCTTTTGTGACTGTATTCAGCCAACAGGAACTGGTGGGCCTGTGACATCATACGGTACCTGATGTCTGCATATATACACTGTTAGTGGGACTGGACACACACTGGACTGTATGTGTTTGTGAGACTTGGGAACTTTATTGGTGGGGTTGAAATTGGGTTCATAAATAACTGCAGTCAGTATAGAGAGACTGTATTCCAGGGGGAAGGACTGAGAAAAGGGGTGTGTGCCATTATGAACAGAGAGGGACAAACAGGGTGGCCACATTCCACCATGGCAGGCATCTTCAGAAGGGTTGTAGGTTGCACAGGCTGTGGGATGGCAATAATTCTCAATTGGGCCTGGAGAGAGGAAGGCTGCCCATTCTGTAGACAGCTATCTTGTATCAGGAGTGAAGTATATTGGTTAAGGAGTAAGCTGGGGGAGTTGGGGGGGTGTCCAAGGATAAGGGGTATGGATATGGGTGGTAGAAGGGTGGGGCTGATGGGAGGCTGGGGTAACGCTTAGAAATTACAGGACATTATGTTACAGCAAGCCGGAGGGGGGGATATTAGGGACAGAGGACCCTTAGATAGGGATGTTGATGCTAAGGGGAAAACGTATGGGGTAAACATTCTGAATATAAAGAGAGTGGAGGGGGAAGAGTCAGGAGGGGCTGTTGTGGGGAAGCCAAGAAGAGCAGACAGTGAGAAGGGAGAGGCTGTTGTGGGGAAGCCTAAAAGAGCAGACTGTGAGAAGGGAGCTCCTAAGGAGAACAGGGCAAGAGGGGAGGAAGAGAGGCAGTCAGGGAAATTCAGGTACTTGATGGAGGCTGGCATAGAGTGTTATAATAAATTTGAGCTACTAAGCAACCTGGGGAGGGAAGAGGTTGGTGTAAATGAGGAAACTGATACAGAGGCCGGAGGGAGGGAGTCGGATACCCATAGGGCATCACAGACCGGCAATGGAAAGGATAGAAATAGTCCTAGAGGGAGAAGGGGAAACATAAATGTTAAGCAGATGGAGGAGATTCAACATATTGCAGACATGAGGGAGGAGAGCATGACTGGAGAGGAACTGGGAGACAAGGAGGCAGGGGGCCCCCCTTCAGCAGGGGGGGTCTGTACCAAGGATGGGGCCCCTAGGTAAAGGGGACCCACAGAGGGCCTCTGGAGGTAGGGGTACTATTACAAGGGGGGAGGATGGTGGTGTGGGGAGGGAAACCATCAGGCCAGGCTAAATGGTTCGGATAAGAGAGGGTTAAAGGGGAGACCTATTCAGAGGGGGTCTGAGTTAAGTGGGCAAAATAACAAGGGAGGCAGAAAGGGGAGGGTGACAAGGGGGTCTCTAATAAGGCAGGAAGACTCCCATGGAATTGAGATCATGAATAAAAGGGGGGGATGGGGGTTGAGAGCACATAGAGGAGGTAACCATAAGGATGATGACAGTGTTAAGGTTCTGTTATTGGCAGACTCGATGATCAGGGGTATCCAGTGGGAGGGACAGGGGGATGGATGCCATAGCCAGGTGAAGGTAGTGAGTATCTCTGGGCTGACAGTGCACAGAGCAAAGTTCATGGTGTATGAACTGGTTAGGGATTGTGGAGGGAAATGGGATTTCCTGGTGCATTTGGGAACTAACGATCTAGAGGGAAATAGTGTTTTGGAAATCCAAGCAAGGTTCCAAGAACTTGTCAGAGTCTGTCAGGATAATGGATGCAACACTTCCTTTTCAGAGATATTGCCAGTACCAAAGGCCTCAGTGGAGAAAAAAATGAAGATCACAGAGGTTAATGACTGGCTCAGGAAGTGGGGTAAAGAGAGTGGGTTGGGGGTGTTAGGGAACTGGAAAGGAGTTTGGGAGGATAATGGACTGTATGCCAAGGACAGGCTTCATCTTGCCCCGTTAAGGAAGGAAGTCCTTAAACGGGGGTGGCTGACTACATTCAAGAAAGGTGGGGATTAAACTTGTGAGGGGGAGGATAAGGAGGGCTGACCAGAAGCCCTCCTCCAGATGAGGGGAATAGCCTTCAAACCCAAGGGGAGAGGGGGAAACAGACTGGGGGAGGAGGTTTCAGGAGAAGCAGAGGAAGGATGGAAGTATAAGGAACCTGGGTGGGGTTCAATAAAGGGGATCAGGGATAAGAGGTGGGGAGTGGTGTTAGTAAATGCCAGGAGCTTGGGAAACAAGTTGCCAGAGTTCCAGGCCATGCTGTTCGAGGAGGGGGTGGATGTGGCAGCAGTCATGGAAACATAGGCCAAAAAAAAACATGACTGGGACCTAAACGTGCAGGGGTACACTATGCTTAGGAAGGATAGAAAGGAGGGCAGAGGGGGTGGAGTGGCTATGTTTATTAGAGATGACATGGAAATTGCTAGGGTAGAAGAGACAGAGGGAAATGTGGAGGCCTTATTGGTCACCTTACGAACCCCAGCAGGAGGTAAGGTCAAGCTGGGTGTGGTATATAGGCCCCCCGGGATGGGTGATGTTCTGGAGGATGGTTTGCTGGACAACATCATTGCCCAGTGTGGACCAAAAGGGGAAGGAGTGGTGTTGATGGGGGACCTTAATATGTCAGGTACAAACTGGGGAACCATGTCCTCCAAGGCGGCCAGGGAGCAGAGGCTGCTGGATGGCTTCCAGGATGTGTTCTTAACACAGCATGTGATGGAGCCCACAAGGGAGGGGCATGTCCTGGATGTGGTTCTGGCAGATCGGGATCTGGTAAGGGACCTGGTTGTAGAGAATCCCCTGACTGGGAGCAACCACAATACTGTCTGGTTTCAAATAAGCATGGGGGGAGGGGGGAGAGATCTAGGACACTGGCAGTGGACTTCAGGAGGGCAGACTTTGTGGGCATGGGAAATATTCTCAAGGATCACTTGAAGGGAATTACATCTTCAATGACAAATGTGGAAAAGAGATGGGAGGTCATAAAATGGGGACTTCATGAGGCAGTCAGGAACTGCGCTAAGGTGAAATGTAAGGGAGCAAGGTCACATAAACCATGCTGGTGGTCCAGTGAGGTTCAGGAAGTGGTCAGAGAAAAGAAGGTGGCCTACAAAAAATATAAAACAACAAGAGGGGACAGAGAAAAGGAAATGTACCATCTTGCATCTAGAAAAGTCACTCGGATGGTGAGGGGGGCAAAGTCCAGTAAAGAGCAGCAGCTGGCACAGGGAATACATGGAGGGGAACAGGCGTTCTTCCGGTACATTGGGGAGTGGAGAAAAACTAAGGGCCATCTCGGCAGACTGAGATCTGAAGGAGGAAGGGTGGAAGAGGCGAGGGACCAGGCAGAGGTATTAAAGGAGTACTTCGCCTCTGTGTTCACTAGGAAGGGGGATGAGATATCTACAAAGCAAGGCACAATGGGAATAGAAGCGATAGTGAGTGGGCTCAGGAGAGCAACAGAAATGGAGCAAGAGGGAGGGAGAGGTACCCCAGGGGTGTCACATCAGGATACGGATAAAAAGGCCAGTAAGTGGAGGGGACGGATGATGCTATCTCCACCGAAAGGATGTGGTTAGCCCTCAAGGCCCTAAAGAAAGATAAATCTCCTGGGCTGGATGGCATTCATCCGAGAGTACTATGGGAATTGATGGATCTACTGGCTGCACCCCTGGAGGAGCTCTTCAACAGGCTGCTTGAGACAGGGAGGGTACCTAGGGATTGTCAAGAGGCACATGTGGTGCCAATCCATAAAGGGGATGCCGAGAGAAGTACTAGGTAACTATAGACCCAACAGTTTGACCTCGGTGGTGGGAAAATTAATGGACAGTATACTAAAGGAATGATTGGGGGTGTACTTGGAGGAGGTGGGAGTCTGGATAGTCAGCAACATGGGTTTGTGCCAGGTAGATCACGTCAAACCAATCTTGTGGAGTTCTACGAATGGGTAACATCAGAACTGGACAGGGGAAAGCCTGTGGATGTATTATTCTTGGACTTCAGCAAGGCATTTGACTCTGTCCCCCACAATGGTCTGGTGGAGAAACTGACAGGTTTGGGAGTAGACCCTTTGATGGTCAGATGGATTGAAAACTGGCTAGCTGTATGCACCCAGAGAGTAGTGGTTGGAAGGGAGCTCTTGAACTCTAGAGAGGTCGGTAGTGGGGTACCGCAGGGCTCAGTCCTGGGTCCGATCCTGTTTAATGCATACATATCGGACATCAGGGAGGGTATAGGGTGTGAAATGAGTCTCTTCGCTGATGACTCCAAGATAGGAGCAGTAGTTGAGAGGGAAGAGGGGAGGTTGGCCCTTCAAGGGGACCTGGACACCCTGGAAAGCTGGGCTCACACATGGAAATTAAATTTCAATATCACCAAGTGCAGGGTGTTACATCTTGGGTGGGGAAACCCTAAACATAGGTACACCCTGAGAGGGGAGGCGCTGGAGGCCTCAACAGAGGAAAAAGACCTAGGGGTCATGGTGGATGCATGTATGAATAACTCTGAGCAGTGCAGAAGAGTGGCTAGCAAGGCAAACAGGATGTTGGGATGCATCGTAAGGGGGATCACCTCTAGGAGCAGGGAAGTGATTCTGCCACTGTACAATGGACTGGTTAGACCTCACCTTGAGTACTGTGTACAGTACTGGAGACCACACTTGAAGAGGAACATACAGCTCCTGGAGAGGGTACAGAGGAGGGCAACTAAGATGATAAAAGGACTAGGGGATTTGATGTATGAGGACAGACTTGAGGAGCTCTGCCTGTTTTCATTGGAGTAGAGGAGAGACAGGAGGACATGATTGAGGTCTTCAAGTACCTCAAGGGAATAAATAGGGTAAACATGGAGGGGATCTTTAGACTAAAGCAGGAGGTATCACCAGAGGGGCATGGTTTGAAGTTGGAAGGTAGAAGGGTGAGGGGGGAAAAGAGGAGGAGGTTTTTCACTGACAGGGTGGTGGACCCTTGGAATGCACTGCCTGGCGAGCTGGTTCAGAGATCCACAGTGGAGGGCTTCAAGAGAGGGTGGGACAGACACAGAAAGCGGATGTATCAGATGATGGCCTGGCCCAGAGGGTGGGGATGGATGATAGGGGTTTCTGGAACACAAGGGGGGGGGAGGGCCTCGGCACCCAACTAGGGATCTGAGGTTTGAGCAGACTCGATAGACCATAAGGCCTAATCTGCTGGCAATTAGTATGTTAGTAAGTGAAGTACTGTAAGGTCTCAAATGGATTGCAGTTTATATGGATGGCATATTAGTATATGAGAGTATATAGCAGGTCTTATAACCAGTTGAAGGCACAGGATTTAGGTTAAAATGAAACATGTGTTTATTGCATCAGCAGCAGTCACAATTCTTGGGATGAGACCAGATCCGGCGAAAGTGAGTGTGATACATGCAATATTGTGGCCAAAGAATGCAGTGGAACTGAAACATATTTGGGGAATGATCAACTATTTGTATGCTTTACTAAATACAGGTAAAGTCTGAACAATACAATCAGCAAAGGCTGAGAACAGCAGACACAGACACGTGTTTCATCCTCATTTGAACTCCTTAGTTTGCCATATCTGTATCTCAGCTCAGGTGAAGGGAGTCAGCCTATAGGGGATCCTATTTGTTTAGATCATGGGAAGCCCAAAGTGGAGAGAGAAGAGAACTATATAAGAACCCCTGAGCAAATGCAATGGGGCATGGGTTATCCCAGAGGATACTGGTCATACAGACAAATTTTAATAAACACACAAACTGCACATACCCCAATAATGCAAAGCATCATGAGAAGCATGTGCAAATGCCCAAGAATTCATTTTGGCTGGCTCAACTTTAAGCAAAATTGCATGATGCCGGAAGGCCTCTCAATACACTCAGCAAAGGCTAAGCACAGCACACACAGACACGTGTTTCATCCTCATTTGGACTTCTCAGTGTGCCATGTCTGTATCTCAGCCCAGGGAGAGGGAGCCAGCCTACAGGGGATCTTATTTGTTTGGGTCATGGGTAGCTCAAAGTGTAGAGAGAGAAGAAAACTACAAAAGAACCCCAGAGCAAGTACAATGAGGCATGGGTTATCCCAGAGAATATTGCCCATACAGCCAAATTTTAAAGAAAACACAAATTGCTTATATTCCAGTAATGAAAAGCATCATTGGAAGCATATGTAAATGCCCATGAATTAATTTGGACTGGTTCAACTTTAAGCAAAATTGCATTGTGTTAGAAGGCCTCACAATACAATCAGAAAAAGCTGAGAACAACAGACACAGACACATGTTTCATCCTCATTTGGACTCCTCAGTGTGCCATATCTGTATCTTAGTCCAGGGAGAGGGAGCCAGCATATGGGGATCTTATTTGTTTGGGTCGTGGGCACCCCAAAGTAGAGAGAGAAGAGAACTACAAAAGAACCCCAGAGCAAATGCAATGGGGCATGGGTCATCCTGAAGGATATTGCCCATACAGCCACATTTTAAAGAAAACACAAATTGCACATACCCCAATAATGAAAATCATCATGGGAAGCATATGCAAATGCCCATGAATTAATTTGGACTGGCTCAACTTTAAGCAAAATTGCATGGTGCTGGAAGGCCTCACAATACAAACAGCAAAGGATGAGAACAGCAGGCACAGACGCATGTTTCATCCTCATTTGGACTCCATGTCTGTGTCTGTTGTTCTCAGCCTTTGCTGATTGTATTGTGAGGCCTTCCAGCACCATGCAATTTTGCTTAAAGTTGAGCCAGTCCAAGTTAATTCATGGATATTTGCATATGCTTCCCATGATGCTTTACATTATTGTGGTATGTGTAATTTGTATTTTCTTTAAAATTTGGCTGTATGGCCAATATCCTCCATGATAACCCATGAACCATTGCATTTGTTCTGGGGTTCTTTTGCATTTCTCATCTCTCTCTGTCTCTCTCTCTCTACTTTGGGCTGCCCACGACCCAAAACAATAAGATCCCCTATAGGCTGGCTCCCTCTCCCTGGATTGAGATACAGATATGGCACACTGAAAAGTCCAAATGAGGACAAAACATGTGTCTGTGTGTCTGCTGTTCTCAGCCTTTGCTGATTGTATTATGAGGTCTTCCGGCACCATGCAATTTTGCTTAAAGTTGAGCCAGTCCAAATTAATTCATGGGCATTTGCATATGCTTCCCATGATGCTTTTCATTATTGGGTTATGTGCAATTTGTGTTTTCTTTAAGATTTACTGATGAATTCACCATTACTGACTTTTTATACTATAAAGAAACCAACTGTCATTAGAACTGATGTCAGCAGCTATGACATTGAATGCCTTCTGCTGCAACAACGTGGAAAAGAATGGAAACTCTTAGCACATGGTTGGAGAAGTTTATCCAGTGCTGAAACTAAGTACGCAGAAACTGAAAAAGAATGCCTAGCAGGTGCATGGGCATGCCAAAAATTCAACAGATACCTTTATAGCTTGGGCAGCATTAAGGCATTCTGATTGAGGCAGTATAGCGCAGTGGTCTAAGGCTCTGAGCTGCAAATTTGGTGACATCCAGCAGGCCAGACCTGGGTTTGAATCCCACAGCTTCCACTTGCATACTGTGTGACCCTGAGCAAGTCACTTAACCTCCTTGTGCTCCCAGGTCGCTCCTGTAAAAAAGCTTTTAGCTTAGTGTGCTATACCTGGTTAAACAACTAAATAAAAAAAATAAAAAATAAAAAAAAACACTAACTGACCACAACCTCTAGTTCCTTTAATCAACAACAGAGTTTGGATAAAGCCCCAACTGAGTTCCAAAGATTGTTGTTCAGTTTAATGAGATTCGTGGCTATAGCTGAATATGCCCTGAAAAAAACTCTTATAGTGGCAGATATACCATTAGAGTATTCCATAACCTCTATACTTGAAGAGGATATTGAAGCTCATTAAAATGCAACTGAAACTGACTGGCCTACTTCAACCCAGAACATTGAGCACATACATGTGGCCAATAAGTGGACAGCCTAATACAGATTCGAGTTTCAAGTTTATTTATTTTTTGACTTTCAAGGGAAATACAATGTTTAAAAGGCAAATTCAATTAAATAACATACAATGTATACAAATATATTCATATTTCACCTAAATATATACCGTATACTAAAACACTTAATGACAATAATGACATTGGTTTCATAAAAGATATAAACCAGACTTACAAACTTTTCCAAGAATCAGCTGCTAATCAGGTGATTGACTACAATTTCTTGCTAAAACCTATGATTTCTGATTCAATTTAGTTCTTGTAATAATGGACCAAGTATATACTGTATAGTCCATAATATGCTCAGTTTCATGTAAAAAGACTGATTACACTGTTTTTAACCAGTTCCATCTATGAAACTTTTACAATTACATACATTGGGCCCAGTTTTAAAAGGTGTTGCAGCACTGCAGGGGACTTGTGGCAAGGGTGTTTGATGAAAGTGGTAACTTGCGTCAAACTTTACAGCAAGGGTGATTTTGAAAGGTGCTTGCTGCAGCTGCCTTTCCACAAGTTCAGAATGCAGGACTCAAGTAGGGAATGCAGCCATAGTCAGGAAAGGGTTCCACAGTATTCAGTGGCTGCCTTACAGTAGGTTTCAGTGTCAGGTTGCTGTACTGCAGAGCCGTCAGTGTCTACCTCTGACCACTGCATCCATACCATTTCAGTAGGATGTTCCAGAAGGATCCCCCAATCTGGTGGAGTGCTGCAGGGACACACCTCAGGATGATGCACCTCATGGTGATGTTGGAATCCTGCTCTGGCAACATTTTATGGCCATTCTCCTACTAACAGGGCCCTCCTGGAGGTTGATGCAAAACGGACTTAGACCAGCTTCTCCATGGTCCACTGTTGCATCCCTGGGTGACCCCCTGTCACGGCACTTGCACCAAACCTGTGGTGTAAGGTGCCATAAACCAGTGAAACTATCAGAAATGTGTCAGCCCTTTGAAAATTGGACTGCAGGGCATCCAAGGGGCTTCGGCACAACTACGTCCCACTTAGTGGTGGCTGTAGGGCTTACTGCAAGCCTTGTGGCCACTTTCTAAAATCAGGACCATTATCTTCATATACATAGTTACAAAAGAGAGAATCAAAGGTGATTGCATTAGTTAATTCTGCTAATGCATGAATTTAAACAGGACACCAGTGGGTTTAGGTCTGGTTGCCTACATTTACAGTAGGTGTATTGCCAACTGTAATCACTATTCCTAATTAGAAAAAGGGTCCATGGCAGATTGCCTGACTGCTTTTCAAAAGATTTGGGAACCCTTGTAAACCTTATTATTGTGAAATGTTTGACACAAGGGTTACCCTACTCTATTGTTTTCATTCTTTTCTTTCTTTTGGTTGAAGTAATAGGCCCTTTTTCTTTCCCATATAGCCTTCTTTTATTTCTATTTTGTTCTCATCTACTATTCCTCCTGGAATTTTTCTTTTCATTCAAGCTCTGGAGCTTGGGTGGGGGGAGGTTGCCTGGGGTGGGAGATTTTGTTGTTTGTTAGTTTCATGTATGTTAGTTCATTCATGTGCAGTTCATGTTATTTTGATCTTTTTGCCCATTCTGTATTTTCTGTATGTATTTTATTAAAACTTTTAATAAAGTTTCCTAAATTTCAAAAAAGGGGGTCCAAAATGAAACATAGAAAGCTTTCCCTTGTGTAGTTTCTTAACATGAAGCAAAAATGCAACTTTTCCCAGAACACAGCAATTCAACTATTCTCTATTGAATGAGAGCAAAAACTGTGAAATTGTATGTGTCATTTGCACATTATTTGAAAAGAGGATAGTATTCAGCAGAGATGAGGTAGGAGCAAAAACATTCCCCAGTATGTCCCTCTCTTTGTCGTTTGAAAAGTTCACAGAAAAACAATATATGTTCAATGTCATCAGTATCTCTGTCCCACATTTACAAAATGGAGGTGGAGTATCCACTCTGTGTAGTGTATAGTAAAGAAAATTACTTTCAATTTATAGATCCCATAGGTCTTTTATGAGCAAGCTTAAGTAATTTGCGCTTTGTTGCTCGACTTTTCTCAAAGGTTAGAGTGATTTATTTATTTATTTTAACTATATGTTTATTGAATTTATCAAGGCACATACAGGACTAGAAAGCAGATACATAGATCATGTAAAATGTATACATTAGCGTTGAGGGTACCACTCCTCTTAATACTAACAAAGGTACCATCATATATCTAAAGATACATCCTACAGGAGTATATCTGTAAGAGTAAGTTTTATCTAGTATTGAACATGCACAAAATATAAGCTGTGAAATTGAAGCCATGAGCCGCATGGCTTAGAGCCATTTATTTATTTTTTAACCTGTACAGTGTATACTGAGTTTAGTCTTAAAATTTGTCATATTTCTACTACCATCTATGTCTATTGGAAGGTTATTCTAAACTGACACTACCCTTTCAGAAAACCACAATTGCCTTCTTTTGGTTTGAGTCAGATCACCCTTGAGTTGGAGTAGATGTGACCTATTATCATATTGTATGTGCTTTATTTCTAACCCCATAAAAGCCCATAAGTCACAAATTATTAAAAGCCCCATAAACTAAACATAAATCACTTCTCAACCTGTGGTATTCTAGTATATACAGCCCTAGTTTATCCAACCTTTCCTTGTAATTTAGATTTTGCATGCCTGCTAACATTTTAGTTGTTCTATGCTGAACTCCCTCCAGGGTTCTTATTCCAGTCTTGGATGGCACCCAAAACTGGCTGCAATAGTCCAAGTGTGGCCTCATCAATGAAGTGTAGAGTGGCAACATCACTCTTTTATCTCTGCTGTTTATATGCATTTGAATATAGCCTAGTATACCATAATATGGCATCACTACGAAAACCCAAAATGCAAAATCCCAACACCCACCAGTCCGAGACCGACATCCTGACTCAACACTTACCTAACACATTAACTTCCGATGACAGAAAGCCCAACAGTGGACTTTGCCATGACTCAGAGTTACTGCTAATAATTTGAGGGGTGCAGGGGACAAAGCCCCCTGTGACGGGGGTTTGTGGGGGGGTGTAGCACCCCAACAGACCACAAACCCAGCATAAGTCCACTGTCAGGCTTTCTATTGTCAGGATGGTAATGTGTTGGGTAAGTGCCACATTGGGATATTAGTCTTAGGCTGATTTGTGTCTGGATTTTGCATTTTGGGTTTTCATAGTATATCCTATAATATTTTTTGGTTGTCAAGAGTACAGTGGGTTTTGAAGCTCAAGTCATTAGTTACAGTTATTCCCAAATCCTTTTCTTCAGTTGCTTCTTTTAATACCTCTCCTTTGAGTACATATTTTTTTTATTGTTCTTACATAGATGCATTAATGAACATTTGCCTACATTAAAATCAAGCTTAAATTCTTGGGCCCAGTGTTGAAATGTAGATATTTCCCTCTTAAGGTTATCAATTTCAGAGATGTGACTAATCACCAATCCTATTTGGGTATCATTGGCAGACTTTGACAGCCAGAGTCCCTAACTACTATTCATACAGGACACATAAATGCTAAATAAGCATAATAATAATAATAATAATAATAAAATAATAAATTTTATTTACAGGGCACCTTATCCAAAACCAAAGCGCCTAACAATATAAAATCAAACAGACATCAATTCAATTAAAATCAAATAACAATACATCAAAAGAAAAATCAATCAATTATCTGAAAATGCTTGGTGCCACAAAAAAGTTTTCAAGCCATGCTTAAATCCCTCCACAGTAGTGCACTCCCGTAGCCGACGGGTTAGAGTATTTCAAAGGGTGGGGGCTACACACACAAATGCTCTTGCACCAGATGATTTCAAATACACCCTTGGAATCTCTTGCAACCCCTCGTCAGCTGAGAGGAGTGATCCACCAGGGCAGTAAGGGACAAGGAGCTCTTTCAGATAGTCCAGGCCCAGTCCATGTAGGGCTTTAAAAGTCAGTAAACTGAATATAAAGGTGATTCGCCACTGTACTGGCAGCCAGTGCAGTTCACGCAGCACCGGTGTAATATGACAGGATTGGGCAGATCCCATCAAAAGTTGGGCCACCGCATTCTGCACCAGCTGCGGGCGGTGGATTTCTACCCCAGGTAGCCCTAGATAGAGGGAGTTGCAATAATCCAAGCGCAAGGACACAAAGGCATGAACCAGAGTGGGAAGGTCATTAGATGGAACCAGATGCCTAATCCTGGTGATATTCCTAAAATGAAAAAAGGAAGATTTGATGACAGCCGACACCTGCAAATGCAGGGTCAGCCCATCATTAAAAATTACCCCCAGGTTATGCACCCATTCAGTGGTCAGGAGAGAAATGCCACCAAGAAAAATTCCTGAGGGTGAACCAACCCTTGATCCCCCTATCCAATGACCTGTGTCTACAACCAGCACCTCAGTTTTTTCTGAGTTCAACTTCAGCCAACTGGAATCCATCCACTCCTGGATTTCTTTTAGACAGTTGTTAAAGACTGAGAGAGGTCCATCCTGGTCAGGTGCAAAAGAAAGGTAGGGCTGGGTATCATCTGCATAGCAGTGAAACCTTAGCCCGTACCTTCTTACAATGTCTCCGAGGTGTAGCATGTACACCGCGAACAACATGGGTGACAACACTGAACCCAAAGGCAGCCTACATAACAGAGAGATAGGGCTCTGAGGAGTAAACCCAGACACCACTCTCTGTGTTCTGCCCACAAGGAACAATGTAAACCGCCCAAGGACTGTTCCCGACATAAGCATGACCCCAACACTAATCCCTATAGCACCCCACTAGTCACTGCTGTCAATTTAGAGTTATCCCTTGCAATGTTACTTGTTCTCTGTCAGTGAACCAGGAATTTATCCAGTTAACAAGTTTTGGGTTTAATCCCATATTTCTCAGTTTGCTAATTAGTTTGGGATGTGGCACCATGTTGAAGGCCTTACTGCAATCGAGGAAGACAACATCCACTGGTTGTCCCTGATTCAGATCCCTGCTGACCCTATCAAAGAAGCATATTAAGTTGGTCTGACATTATCTGCCCTTTCAAAAACCATGTTGTGTGGTATCAGCCAGATTATTTTTGATAATGAAATTGTCTATTTTTTGTTTCATTATTTTTTCCTAATATTTAACACAGGACCAAGGTCAGGCTAACAGGTCTATATTTTCCACAATCTAACTTGCCAAATGTTTAGGGCTGTGGGCGGAACCTACAGCCCTTCAGTCATCGATCAGATTGTAGCTCTTAAATGGTTGATCATGGAACTCCCTTTTTGGACATTTGAATGTATTCCTCCACAGCTGCAAAATAGTGCACTCCCCCCCCCTCTGATTATTGCTATTTACTGCTCTATTTTAAAGGCATCTGAAGGAAGGGAGATGCTACTGTATTGTACCTTAGAACTTCTCAGGATATTAACAAAAAACACTTTTTAAACTGTTGTTTCTATCATCTGTCCAGCTCAATCTAACAGATTTGTTCTATTTCTTTCAGCAACCTAGGGGTTAACTCATTTTGTCTGGCTTTCATGAAACTGAAAGTCAGATTCAGTGTCAGATTATAGACAATGCAATTGCAGTCTGTTAGCTGTCATTCCTAGGGCAGGACAGGTAGCACGCAAGCGCGCGCACACACACACACATGCAGCAGCAGCATTTACTCTAATAAAATTACAAAGGACTGATTTAGCAGCATGGCAGTTTTTGATGATTGTGATTACAGAGCACTACATGGCAACAATAAGAAAATAACTTTGGTCATTTGGTAGCTCTTCACAGCCCCCACACACACACCAGCAGCATTTACTCTAAATAAATTCAAAAGGACTGATTTAGCAGCATGGCTTTGATGATTGTGACTAAACAGCACTATATGACACCAACAAGAAAATAGCTTTGGTCATTTTGTAGCTCTTCATAGCCCTATTGGCTCTGGCTAGAGTTTGTTATATAGTGGGATGACTGTTGCTTTCTCTAGCATACTAGCACATTTCTATTGTCCAGTGAAGACTAGAATATTTTAGTTCTTGGTCCAGCTAATTCATTTGCCAGTTCCTTAATTATTCTAGGATGTAGTCCATCTGGGCCTGGTGCCTTATTTGGATTTTTCTGTCTTAATCTAGTTTTAATATTCTCTTCATCAATCATGATTCTTGGACTATTTTAGACATCCTATCTTGGCATGGAATTTTTATCTTTGGGTCTAAACACAGTGCAGAAATAATTATTTAACATTTCTACCATATGTTGTTCATCTGTAACCACATTACCTAATTCATCCACTAAAGGATTTACTTGTGAAGCACTATTCTTTTTATAATAAATGTGATTGTAAAAGGATTTATAATTGTCCTTAACTGTGCATGCTAACTGAAGTTCATGTTCCCTTTTTGCTTTCCTTACATATTTCATACATTCATCAGTCCTCTCCTTGAAGGTATCCCAGGCTTCATTTGAATTATGTTTTTTAGCCTTCCTGTATGCCTTTTTCCTTCCTCTCATCTTCTTTTTAACCATTTTATCCACCCATCTCAGTATCTTGCCACTCTTATTATATTTCAACTTTTTTGGTGCATTTAACTATAAGTTTGCGTAGCTTAAGCATCATTATTTCCCACATTTCATTTTGACCTTTATTCATTGACAGGTTCATAATGCTTCACTCATACCATTGAAATCTGATTGGTTAATCTTGATTGGTTAATTTTGGTGTTACCACTCATCTTGCATTTCATGTCAAAGACATTAAACATTACCACATTATGATCACTGCCACCTAGTGGTTCCAGTGTCCTGCAGTTAGTAATCTGATCATCTAAATCACTTAGTAAAAGATCTAGTATATGCTCCCCTCTTGTCCCTGGTTTAACATAATGTTCTAAATTTAGTTTGTTAATAATATATTAAAAAATGTCTTTCCACAGGTTTCCTGTATTCCTCGGAGACCCAGTTGATACCAGGCATATTAAAATCCCTTGGGGAGTCACGTGATGCAAGTGCCTGTATAACACCCTGTCTACTCGGTTCTCACCTCCCATCTCCATTTTTCATCAAAATACAAGCCTAAAAGGTGGTGCAGCTGTCACAGGTGAGTTAGGGTATCTGCCTTAAGGGCTGGAGAGTGAAGAGAACCCATTTTTGGATCCGATGGAAAAAGAAACGCGCAAAAACCAGGGGGAAACACACCCCGCCTGTCTCTCCTGTGAAGGCCCCGAAGAAAGCCAGGGCCTCTCCAGGGGCTGGGAATCTGGATACTGAAATGGACTCCATGGAGAATGAGCCATTAACGCTGACGAGATTCCTTGCGGAGTTTAATCCTTTTCGCACAGAACTGCATGTGGTTATAGAAGAATTGAAATCGGTAACCCAGGCATCGGAAGACCTGGCCAGACGCACAAGAGATAATAAAGCCAGGATTGCGTCTGTTGAGGCCCAGTCAGCTAAACAGGAGCCGGAGGTAGTGGCCATCCATCAGAAGCTCTCCAGAATGGAATTAAAAATTGAGGACTTAGAGGGGAGGAGTAGACGCAATAATAATATTATTATTACAGGTCTACAAGAGAAAGAGGAGGGGGCTGACCCTATTGAGTTTGTCCAGAGGTTTTTGTTAAAAGTTGATGGCCCATCACCATACGGCTCGAGTTACATGATAGAATGAGCACATCGGGCTCTGAGATCTATGCCTCCACCGGGCGCACCCCCACGCACCTTGATCCTCCACTTCTTGAATTATCTAGAGAAACAACATGTCCTTCTTAAGATCAAGGAGCTAAAAGAAATCTCTTGGGAAAATGCAGTTTTGAGGATTACCCAGGACTTGCCCCTAACGGTGAGACAAAAGCGTGTAGAATACCACTCTATAGTGGTAAAATTGATTGCCTCCTCTACCTGATTCTGCATGGGGTACCCAGCCAGATTGCAAGTTTTGCTGTCTGGTGCGTGGGTGACATATGAAGATCCACAGGCTGCGAAGGATGGCTTAAGGGCTGCTCTCTCAGCCCTGTTTAAATGAGAGGGCAGTGCCTTACTTGGAAGCTGAAGTCTGATTTATGGGGGTCGAGGGACATTACGCTCCTGAGAAGTTGGAATTTCTTGGCTAAATGCTGAAGATGTGATTTTGCTGCTGCTCTGGGTGCCCTGGTATGGGGACTGGGGTTTTGATTGATCTCTGCTATGATGGGACTGCTCCCCAGTGTCCTGCTTGAGAAGGTATTGGGGGAAGATGCTTTGGGGTGCATAGAGGAATGGCTTTGATATCACCTGGAATGTTGTATAAATGGAATGGACTGTGTGTAACTGCCACACTGGTGTGCCCTCGTTCACACCCTTCTCAGGACTTGTGTTTATTCAATTTCAAAGACTATTACTACTTTTGGCCACTAGAGAGCTCCAGCTTATTGTTTATAGACTGAATTTGCCTAACTTTTTTCTGTTATTGTTGGATGGGCTGCTGCGAGCCGATCCCTTGAAATGCAATTTTATTTTCCTGACACTTGTATCAGGGAGGGCAGATATCTTTCATGTAAGAAGGGTGGTGGCATCAGGCAGGATCTGGGAAGGGTATCTTTCTCTCCAGTTCCCTCTTCAATTCTCAGGTGGTGGAGAGCAGTACTCTTTACTGCGAGGGTGGTTTCTCAAGTTATGTTCAGTGGGGTTTTATAGGTCTGGGTACTTATGGGATGAGTCAGTTATGAAGTTCATGGGGGGCCTGATTTGACTGCTGATTTGATAGCAGTTTCATAGTTATGCTGTCCGATCCGCAAGCAGGCTCCATGACATGAGTGAAGGGGTGTCTCAGCTGTGCCTTACTCTCTGGGCTCTTTTCTGTCCTTCTTTGGCATGAGGGTACTGTTAGGACACGGCTCAGTGTGAAGGGGGATTCAACTAAGCTCGATTTTCCTTTTCTTTTTTTTTTTTTAGGATTCATTGCCCTCGCCAAGATTCTCCCTGCAGGATAGCTGGGGGGAAGGTTTCACCTTATTTTTATTATCATTTCTGGGTGTTTCTGTTCTTGTATAGGTAACCGGGTTGGAGCTGATTAACAACGGGGTCCAGTTTGTATAGAGACGGGGGTTGGGCTGAGTTCAGGTGGGTAAGTGCATTTGTTATCATGGACCGGAACACTTATCAGTTGGGAGGGTGAACACTAGTGTTAGTGTGTTTGGGGGTTGGGTTTTTCTCATTTTGGGGTTATATAAGGGGTCAGTATGGGGGAAAGGTTTGTTTTGGGGAGAATGAGAGTGTCGGGGGGTTGGGTCAAGCAGGCAGAAGAATATGGGATTCCATCTGGCATGGGATTTTCTTATGGTGGGTGAAAATCAGGTTTTGATGGTTTTCGGTAAGGTATTACATGGAGATAATTATTCAGATTCTAAATGGGCACTTTATGTGACTTCATAACGTGGAATGTTAACAGAGCCAGAAATAATACAAAAAGATACAAGCTGTTGAAACACCTACAAATGCAAAAAGGGAAGATTATTTGTTTACAGGAAACGCACTTGCTCGAATCAGAATCCGCTTTGTTTAGGCAGCAGAGTATTGGGCAAGTGTATCTGTCTGGGGATAGCAAGGTTAGTAAGGGTGTAGCTATACTGATCACTAGGCAAACTCCATTTGTCTGTGAGGAAGTCATCAAAGATTCCTTGGGATGGTTTTTGTTTATTTTGGGTATGCTATATAGATCAAGGGTGATAATCGGTAGCATTTACGGCCCAAATGTGGACACGCCAAGTTTTTTTGTGGCACTTTTAAAAGTCTTGTCCCCATTTGCCCACATTCCGATGTTTATAGGGGGAGACTGGAATTTACCATTTGATTCAGAGCTGGACAAAGAAGGTAGAAGAAGAAGTGGGCTAATGCCCGCCCAAAGGGTCAAAGAACCCTAAGGGAACTGGTGGATAGTGTTGGACTATGAAATCCATGGAGGGTTCTTTATCCCTCACATAAAGAATATACTTTCATGTCAGCTGTGCACGGTTCCAGATCTAGGAGTGATTATTTTTTGATCAGTCAATCCATTCTCCAGGGTCTCTCACAGTGTACAATATTACCTGGGATAATTTCAGATCATGCGTTGGTCCACTGCTCTATTAATCTATCCCCTAATCTTCCCAGACAAACAGTTTGGAAACTGAACAATCAGTTATTACACTCCCAGGTAATCAAAAATAGTATCATTCACACCATAGAGCAGTATGTGGAGACAAACTTACTCAACAGATAAAGGAGATATGGAATGGAGTGTGCTTAAATGTGTTCTAAGGGGTGAATTTATCAGACTGGCGGCAGAAAGGAAGAAAAAAAAGGAGCACGGAGCCATGGATTTGCTCAGGCAAATTAGGGAAATAGAGTGTACCCTTTCCGGGTCCACCCCCTCTGTTATCAGGGAAAGATTAATAGGATTAAGAAACCAATACAGTGATCTTTTGAGGGAGAAGGCTGAGTATGCTCTGTTAAAGACAAAGGCCTGGTATTTGGACCAGGGTGAAAAGGCGGGACACCTTCAGGCAATGAGATTAAAGGGGGAAGAGTCTGCTAGGATTATAAGTAGTATAACTTCCGTGTCGGATGGGAAGATCAAAACTCACCCAAAGGAGATTGTCCAGGAGTTTGAGAATTACTACAGGGAGCTGTATAGCTCAATGAGTTCTAGACCTTCGAAGGTGGAGGTGGAGGTGGAAAGATATCTCACCTCTTGCCCATTCCCTTTGTTGCCGTCCGAGTTGGGGGGGAGTTGTCCCAGCCCATTGCAGAAGAGGAGATTATCAGAACAATAAATTCTCTTACCCCAGATAAAGTCCCCAGGGCCTGAGGGGTTCTCCCCTAATTTTTATAAATGCTTTGCCACTCAGTTAGTCCCTGGGTTAAGAAGACTATTTCACTGTATTTTGAACTCTGAGAAGGTGGACAAACACTTATTTGCAGCCCTTATTATTGTTGTTCCTAAAGAGGGCAGGGCACCCGACAAAGTGTCCAGTTACAGGCCTATCTCTTTAATAAATTATGATGTTAAGATTCTAGCAAAAATCTTGGTGAGCCGTTTAGCTAAGGTAATGC
Organism: Neoceratodus forsteri; assembly: GCA_016271365.2. NCBI lineage: Eukaryota > Metazoa > Chordata > Ceratodontiformes > Ceratodontidae > Neoceratodus > Neoceratodus forsteri. The sequence continues at coordinate 453,427,341 of CM057453.1, read as the reverse complement.
CCCTACTCATTCATAGTGACCAGGTAGGTTTCATGGTGGGAAGATTGGCCTCTGACCACCTGTGTGAACTGGCCAATGTCTTCTCTGTGACCAGGGATCATCGTTTGCCTTCTATGTTGGTCTCGGTGGATCCAGCGAAGGCGTTTGACAAGGTGGATTGGCAGTTCTTATAGTTGACCATGGTGAAATTCGGTTTCCCCCTCCCCTTTATTAAGAGCGTCTTCTTCCTGTATAGTTAGCCGAGTGTACAGATTTACTGTAATGGAGTTTTTTCCTCAATATTTCCCCTATGCTTGGGAACTGGACAGGGATGCCCCTTATCACCCCTTCTTTTCAACCTCTACCTCGAGCATCTTCTGGCAAAAATAAGACAAGATCAGAAGGTTCAAGGTGTCATAGTGGGTTCCCATGAGTTCAAACTTTCTGCTTATGCAGATGACATTCTTCTCCATCTTACTTGCCCTGCCACTACCATATCTGTGGTCATGGGACTTATAGAGGAGTACAGTAGATTTTCCAATTACAAAATAAACAGAGAGAAAACCCTGGTGTTCCAGTTGAACTCTAAAGTATTTAAGTCGGATATCATTGTGTTAGGTTTACAATGGAGTCCCCACAAGCTTAAATATTTAGGGGTAATTCTTGCCCAGAATGACTCTGAGATGGTGCAGTTGAACTTGGATTCGATTAAGAATGTCATTCAACAGGACCTCATAAGGTGGGCCAAACTCCCGATATCTTTATGGGGAAGGGTGAGCTTAACGAAAATGAATGTCTTACCCAGGATACTGTATCCTTTATCTATGTTGAACTCCTGGCTGCCAGTAAAGTGGTTTAAAACTGTACATACTATAATTTCAGCCTTCATCTGGCAAGGGGAAAACCCCGCGTAGAGCCTATTGTCGAATGGCTGTTCCCAGAGAGAAGGCCGGTTTACGTTTACCACATATGGGATTATATTACTGGGCATGTAATGCTAGTAAGTACCTAAAATGGCTGGTAACTCCCACAGAATTGTCCTCACTTCCATATATTCCTTCATGGGTCAGACTAGAAGTGGATTTGATAAAGAAATCTGGCATTGATCCGATCACCCTGCTTTATACGTCACCGAAGTCCCTTCCCACTGCTCTATTTCCCACCCCAATAAGAACTTCTTTAAGAATTCATGCACAGTTATGCTCATTCTTAAAATATATCCCCACCAAAGATAGGCACCAACCCCTGTGCTAGAATCCAAATTTTAAAATTGGGGGGAAACTAATTCAGGAATCCTGGCTTCCTGAGATAAAGAGCTTAAGGGTAACAGATTTCCTTCAGGAAAGGAAATGCCTCTCAGTCCCTGATTTAATTAATAAATACCACATGGCCTCTGGTTAAATATTCAAAGTTTTCCAGCTCAGACACTTAATGGTCTAATCTCTCTGGAAGCTGGACGGGTCTCAATCATGTGATGGTTTATTTGAAAATCTTGCTCGGACTGTATGGGAACCACGTGTGGTTTCCAGATTCTACAATAGCCTTTTCAGTCAAGCATACCAGCATCTTGATGGTGTTCCCTGTTACTGGAACACTGTGTTTGGGGGGGGGTGGAGAGGGACTGGGACACAATATGGTGGAACACTTATAGGTATATAACCCAAGACAGACTGAGAATTATGCAATTTCAATTCTTAAACAACATGTTTTGGACCCCGTTAAAGTTACACAAGATTGGCCGTAGTCCTGATTCAAGCTGTAACACTTGTCACCAACAGATAGGGACATTATTTCACATTTTTTTGGAACTGTCCCAGGGTGAAGTCCCTGTGGGACACAATTAAGGAAAGAGCAGACCCTCTGCTGGGACTCGAACCTTTTTTTCAGTCCTGAGACATGTCTACTGGGAGACTATTCCAGGATCAGGGTAACGGTCAGGAGGTATTACATGGCTATCATATCAGCGTCACTTAAAAAGGTGGTGCTAAAACATTGGGTGGATGGTACCTCAATCTCATACACAGAGTGATTGCAAGAATTATTTTTTTTAACTTGAATATGGAGAAATTTAGTGCAATTAGAAGACACAATTTGCCGAGGTACCGTAAGGTATGGAACAAACTACATGAGCTGTATCTACTTCAGACTGGTGCTTATTTATCTTGAGTGCAAGATTAACCTGATCAGTGTTTCAACAATACTTGTTCTGTCACATTGTTCTGCCTGCTTGGGGGCGGGGATGGATGGGGACGGAGGGGCAAGAAACATTCGGTCATAGTAGTGCACCATGTTGTCTATGATCTCAGTTTGTACTGTATGCTGGATTGTTGTAAGTAACTGTTTCTTGCTCTGTAATAGGGGAAAATTGAATAAACTTGAATTAAAAAAAATCCCCTAAGAGTAAAATTCTATCATCTGCATTTGTGCTGTTCGGGTATTCCAGCAACCTGTGATGTAGTTCCATGTTTTGTGAGAGTGGTCTATACAGTAATCCCAATATGGCTTTTTTCTGGCATTAGGGATAAGTTTCAAGCAATGTTGCTCCAGGTCACTGTAATTTTCTTGCAGAATTAAGTCTGCTAGTATGTTGCTTGACACCCCCACTTTTTATTTCTTTCCTTTCTTTACTGAACAGTGTATTGCCCTGAATATTTCTCCCCATGTATCATCCTCCTGCCACCAAGTTTCAGTGATCACACATACTGTACATGAACACCTTCTCTGATTAAAATGTATTCTAAATCATCCCTATTTTTATGAGGCTTCTTTCATTTATTAATAGGACTTTCCAATGCCATATTACTTTTTTCCCTTTTTTGCCCTTATACGTTTAATACATGCATTTTTAGTGGTTTGTTCTCCACTTCTTCCCCCCATATTCAGTTTAAACATGTCTCAGTGCTTCTGTTGATTCTGTCTCCAAGGACCCTTGAGCCAGCCCTGTTCAGAAGTAAGCCATCCTGGCCACATGATTTCATGTCCATGTTAAACCTGTAACAATTTATTTGGAAATTAAACCCCTCTCGTTTGCATCAACACCTCAGCCAGCAATTAAGTTGCTTAATGTCTTGTATTTTTCTTCTACAAGCCCTTGGTACAGAAACTATTTTGGATACAATTACTTTGCATCCCCTGTTGCTTAATACTTTCCCAACATCTTCAAAATCCCTCTGGCTATTAGCTTCCTTCCTCCTGCCTATATTGTTAGTTCCCACATGCTATGCAGTTACAAGATTAATAGTGCCTTTCAAGAATTCATCAATGTTGTTTTTAATATCCACAATTTTTGACCCAAAAAGGCAACTGACAACAGTAATCTCTTTTGTACCCTTACAAATAACTTTATCCATGCTTTTAATAATAGATTCTCCCAGTGCCACAATTTTCCCTTGGGAGGATATATTTGTTCCAGTTTCTTTGGTATTTGGAAGTGCTTGAAATGGTATTTTCTAATGGTTCATTGCATTATTTCTAATGTAAAAATAGTATATCTATTCCTGCTTTTTATCTGCCAATAATATCAAATACAGTTCTCTCTCACAATATAATTATTATTATAAAGCTAATGAATCGTAGTAGCAGTGATTTTCTGTAAGTCTTAGACTAAGACAAACTCCTGCAGCTTTATTTCATTTAATCAATCAAGGCCAATCTTTCAATTCTATAATATCTGCTAATGTATTGCCTAGGTTTGATGGAAACAGTTTTTGTTTAATAATAAACTTTATGTATGGAAAAATGAAACCCCTATAAGACAGTCTAACTGTTCCTCAAAACAGATTCTGGGTAGTTTCTTACCTGGTAGAATTTATAAATTAATTATAAATATCATTTTCTGCAATAAGCAATGGTTTTATTTTATGTTGACCAAGTTCAGCCTGAAGTATATGCCCTGGTACAAAAATTGGAACCTTCAATATATTCCTATTAAGATTGTTTATAAATGTCTACACATAATTATCTTTAGTTAATCCACAAATGTCACCTGTGTATAATACTGCTATTATTTTTGCATTAATAACTGTCAAGGAACTTTTATCAGACTGACCAAAATAATTTTGTATAAGCTTGATAATTCCATTGATTGATTTTGTAAGTTTAACTTTAAAATAATCAATCTGCCTATTCCAAGAGAGGTTACTTGCATATCAGATAATCACAAGTATTTACTGACTGAAGTTTGATTTCTTCATGATACATTTTTATATTTACTTGTATTAGTGCTACAAAATACTAATTCCTTTGTTTTTAATTGGTTAATGATCAAAAATGTTTAATTGCATAACAAAGAGAACTAGTCTGTCTTTTGCTGGAATCCTAATTGGGATGTGTCCATAAGTACCATGTCGTCTGCATAAGTCAGAAGGGTGGGTACCTTATTATCAAGTTTTGGAGAATGGAGCAGAATTCCATAGAACTGTTTAATAATTTAATTAATGTATTGGTTAAACAATATTGGTGCCATTATGCTCCCTTGTTGGACACCTAATTTTGTTTTAATTTGCCTTGTGAGTTTTCTAGTAATGTTATACTGTAATCTGGATCGAGTACACCCATGGAGCTTAAATATGATGACTTGTAAGTATATATCAACTCCTGCCTTACACAATACCTCCCAGAATGACCTAAGGCTTACACTATCGAATGCTATTCTAAGATCAATAAAACAGCAAAACAATTTACCCTTTTATTTTTACATATTTGGGAATTAAATGTGACAAAACTATATAGTGTTGAAATGTGGAACATGAGCATCCAAAGCCATTTTGTAACTCTTCTGATATCCACTAAATGTTGTAATCTTGATAATAAAATTTGTGACAGTAATTTATGAGATGTGTCTATCAAACTTACTGGTCTAGACTTTGCTGGTTCTTTTAACTATCCTTCTTAATGAACTGAGAAAATTATATTCCCAGCCCAGGATGATGGAATCATATAGCTCTAAATGTGATATAATTTTGGTAACCGCCACTCATAATGATATTTAAAAGTATTGGCTAACAGCCTGTCAGGTCCAGGTGCTTTATTTAGTTTGGTTTGGGTCAAGACTTCTATTATTTCCAGTTTTGAAATATTTGTCGGATTTGGTTTATACGTCAAATTTGTTGCATTGGTTGGATTATGTCTTTTGTTAGTTCTTCCTCATGACTGTAATACACTTGTTCAAAGTATTTTTCCTATTGAATGGGTTGAATATAGAAATTTACTGATTGTGACTATGCAGATGTACCTCTTGTGACCATATTCCAAATCCCCTTCACATTATTTTCTTCTACTGCCTTTCTTAGTTGTTCTACTGCCTTTCTTAGTTTTAGACATAACATATTTTGAAAGCTCCATTGTTCTTCCTTTATTGGATTTGATTGTAAGTTTTTCTTTGCTGATTTAACTTGTTGCAGTTTTCTTCTGTCTTATTATTTTTAGTTAATTTTGTTAATTTGTTTAATTTCTTTTCTTATTGTCTACATATTGCATTAAACCAAGTTTGTTGTTTACATTGTTTTGTAGTACTTTCATACATTAATGGTGATATTTATTTGTATCCGTTCTTCAAATAATTTGATTAATGAATCATTTGTTGCTTGGTTACTTCTGATTGGACCATCATTTTTTAAAGCATATTTACCCTTGAGAGCTGTAATAGTTCTCTCAAATTTTTAATATATAAGTCTGTCTATCTTATCCTTTTCAGATTCACCCTTCCATTTATGGAATGATGTTTATTACAATCGGGGAATCCAAAGTCAAATATACAAATGAGACTTTAAATGGAAAATGTGGTGATTCACTTCTGGTCTCAACTTCTAAATCTAAGATTTTTGCTAATGCATTGATATTGTTTAGTATATAATCGATTTATGAGGCTCCATTTGATGCATGGAAAGTAAAGGCTCCTTTAGGGTTGTGTTTCGTTCTTCCTTTACTACAAATTAGATATATAGCTTCCCTTATGTTAATTAAGTTTCTCTGCCTCATTTGTTTTTACATTTCCTGATATCCCCAATTTTTTTTTTGTAATTATGCTTTATACTCCCCTACTGCCTACCAGCTCCAACTCCTTTGGGACATCCAAGAGGTCACCCCTCCTACTGTCTGCCCTGCTGAACCAACCTCCTGGAGCTTCAGTTTCCCCTCGAGTGGGGACAAGGTGGGGCTCTGGACCCCATAATCCTACATTTCATCAGGCCCCAGAGGTGGTCGGTGAGCAGGGGCAAATCAGAGGCATGCCCCGGGAAGTCCATCATCCTGGAGCCAGCAGATGTATTTCCAATTTTCTCCCTGATGCAGTGAAATCCCCTGATGTCATGACACTGAGCACCGATGTCCACTGCGCTACTTTGGCCACCCATCCCCTCCAAGTGGGGCTTGTGGTTCCCCTGGGCTTCTGCTCAGGGTCATGCACAAGGAGCGTGGGCATAGGCTGTCCCCCTGTCCCTCCCTGGAGATGGCAAGTTGTCATGGGATGCTCAAGCTGTGCTCCCCCTGGCTGACCCAACCAGTGACCCGAGTCAACTCCCAAACCCTGGTCACCGGCGTGGTGCAAGGTGTGGCGTCCAGCGCCTCAACCCTCAGCGCCACCGGGCCAGCCCGATATCCCAAGTTTATTGTTAATTAAACTTATTCTATTATCTTTAGTCAATACCTGTGTTGCTGAATAAATAATAGCATTATAGTTTTCATAGTATCTTACACTGAGGTCACTCACTATTATTATACTGAATTCCTGATATGCACGATGTATATTATTTAATATCTTGGTATAGTTTTCCCATTGTATGTGAAAATCACTTCTTGAATCTCTTGGAGGAATATAAGAATGAAACTAATATTAACATAGTTCTCTTCAATTTAAGGACTAGGGGCCTGATTCCAAGACAGTGATGAGAGCAAGGTGTAAAGTACGCCAGTGAGTAAAGTTATGCCAAAATCCTTATGACCTACGAGCTGTGCCATATTCCAAGAGACTCACCAGATATGACAGAAAATGCAGAATTACGCATGTCATAAGTTACGCCCTCAAGACATGGTGTAACTCGCGATACTGTCAGCAGTACATACCTCTCGACTGTCCCACAGCACATGGCACTGTTCCCTACTGTACGTCCCATCACTTCTCTGTTCCATGGTGTGATGCCCTGTCCCACAGTCTGTGTTTGACTATTGTGTTACATGCTATGGTACATGTTTCACCAGGTATGTATTTCACTTACTATTGGCCTGTCTGGCCATGCTGCTACCTATTTCACTGTGTCCTGGGCTTCCTAGGTCACATTTTCTTGGGTGTTACACTGTATGCCCATTAGTTCCACATTCAGGGACTACTGGTTGGGTGCATGCTGTAGTCTGGCTTTGTGGGGGGGGGTTCTATGGCCTGTGCTCTGGTTAGGATAGCTTTTCCTTGTTCTAACTTACGTTACCATCTTCTTGCATGGTTCTTTATGCCACCTGTTCTGGAATAGCAGTTCTGTGGTGCTGGTGTGTTATGCATGTCATTAGCCACAATACACAGTGGCTTAAGCATTCTTTGTCGTAACTGTGGCGTAACTTGTGTTTGTCATAGCAGTAGTGGGTTGCAGCATAAGTGTTCTTTTGGAATCGTACATGTCACAAATCACTGGCGTAACTTGTGATTTGCACTATCAGGACCAGTGTACTGCATTTACACCTGGTATAACTGTCTTGGAATCGGGCCCCAAGGCACATTTTAATTTGTGAAATCTAGTTGTTCAGTTTCCAACTCCCACTGTAATGTGACTGCAGTTAAAAGGTCCACCTGATTGCAACAATTCTTTGAGTATTTTATTGACTTAATTAGAATATGTTATACCCTTTAATTTGGGAAGTCTCCAATGTCACCATGTTTCCTGGAGCATAACTAAATCAAACATCTTTATATAATCCATTCAGGATTTATCTGCTAATGTGTTTGATAATCCATTTATGTCCCAGGAAATGACTGATCACTTGGCATATATTTCATTAAAGGGATTATTAGTAATAACTGGGGCCTCTTGTTGTCAGTCCTCAGGAATGTTTTTTCCAATAATAAATATATTTATTCTGAAGTCTAAGATATGAAGGTAATGGTGTTACATCTTCTATTACTTGTGCATTACCCGGTTTCACTATCTTACTATCACTGCTCTCAAAGATTACTTCTAAATCTTCCAAGTGCAATGCAAAGAATCCTTCAATTCTACTTTTTGATATATCTTTCTGGCCAACTCCTTTGATGCAAAGAATAATCTGGGGATTATTAACATTGTCAGGGTGAACTTTTATCCATGATACTGCATTACATTCCAGTGAGACACATGTTGGTTTAGATAGAAATTCACAAAAAGATCTTTTAACTTTACTGACTTTCATTTAGAGTAGTATTCCAATCAAATAAAGTCAATAATTTAGGTTACAGAGGACACAGGCCTTGACTAAGTTCTCCTTGCTGAGTTAAATTTAATTTCTGTATCACTTGTTCCATAACTTCCTGTATTAGTTCCTTGTTTCTGATATTAATAAGTCATTTGTTTGTCAGTTTGTGATGAATCAGTTCAGGATATTGTATTTCAGAACCTAGAGTTGCCAATTGATCTTTTCTCTCCCATATTTGAAAAGCAGTTTCAATGTTTATAAAAGATGATCAAAGTTTTGTTTTTCTCCATATATTGTTTTTGCCTTCACATACACACACACACACACACACACACACACACACACACACACCCTATCAGTTGGGTCCCCTATTCTAAGCAAATATCCATGTTTTTCTGTAAAGTTTTTGAGGTTTCCTCAGACCTCCAAGGTATCTTCAGACTCGCTTAAAGAAAGTCTGCCAAATTGAAGTAACAATGATTTAAGCATTGTTGGAGGTTCCATTACCATAACAGACATATTTCTCTTTATTTTCCCAGCATTGTTTTGCTGTTTTATCTGAATTTATAAATAATAGTACCCTGTTTTGTTTTGAATAATCATGTGCCCTGGCAACCATAACTGGATCTTTTATACTTTAATCTCAAGATGCAATAACTATTTTGTTTTTCAATAAGTGTGTCATCTGTCTGATTTAAATCTCTTGGAACACCCTTAATTTGTAATATGCCTAAATGTTTTATGTTTAACTCATTTTGAGAGCCAGATATTGGGCAGATTCACAAAAGAGCTGTGCCGGGTGCATTCTCAAAGATGCTCCATGAAACAATTCACAGATAGGGTGGATGTCCCAGTGCATCCCAGATGCACTGTGCTGAACAGGATGCACCATAGATGCCTGTAAATCATATGCAGTGCAACTAGAGGGGGCGTAATCATGCATACACAGCACAAAGCAATTTGCAGTGCAAAAGGAAGGAACAACTACAGAGCAAACACAGTGCAAGTACCAGATGCGCCATGGAAAGATAAGTATAAAAGAAGCAGACTTAAGTGCAAGCCACCAGCAGGCCAGCAGCAGCACTACAGAAGCCAGCAGAAAGAGAGAGGGAGAGAGAGTAGCACAGCAGCATGGATGGTGCACCATTCCTGATGGTGGGAATGATAATGGGGATGAGGAGACAAGGAGGAGGAAGGCACTGTAGGTGTCTGGGTCCATGGCGGTATTGTGCCAGGCTGTCATTTGAGCAGCTCACGGACATGGAGACAGTAGGCTGATACCGCCTGAATAGGGCCATTCTGAGGCAGCTTTGTGAGCTGTACCATGAGGAAATGCAGGCACCCACTGGACAAGGTCATGCCATGTCAGTGGAGACCAAAGTGACAACAGTAATGTGCCTGTTCACCATGGGAACCTTCCAGAGGCCATCTGGGGACACCACTGGCATCTCTCAGGTATCCACCTCCCATTTCCTCACACAATTCTTCACCGCACTGCTACCACATGCTCAGAATACATCCATTTCCCAAGCACACAAGTAGAGTGTATAGAAGCCATGCAACAGTTCCACAGGGTGGCATGCATGCCAGGCATCATAGGGGCCATTGACTGCACCCATATGGCAATCAGCACACCACCTGGTGATGACACAGTAACATACATAAACTGCAAGGGCTACCACTCCATAAACTGCCAGGTGGTGTGCAATGCCACAGGGTGCATCAGCAATGTCTGCACCACACACCCTGGGAGCACACATGATGCCTTCATATGGCACCAGTCTGCCCTCTGCTGCAGATTTGAGGTGGGGGACATACTGAGTGGCCACGTAGTAGGTGCATGGGACATGGCAACCTGCCTTATAATAGGACACTATGGCACAGGATAGGAAGGGGTGCAGGTGTGCAGGTAGCATGATGTACAAAGCATAGAGGGTACAGCATATGTGGGACAGCAGAGGGGGGACAGTGCCACAGGCAGGCACCGACCAGTACAGGGTGGCACATGTGCAATGCATGGAATGTGGGGTACAGTGCCATGGGGGCATGTGTGGAAGGGCCTAGTGCAACATATGCAGACAGAGGGCACTGCTTCCATGCACACTGGGCTAGACAATGGTGTGTGGGGCACGTATGAATGCAATGGCATGTGCGGCCTGGGGCCAACAGCAGCAGCAGCAGGGCCAGGCAACAGCAGGTAGACAGGTAGGTAGGATGGCAGGGAAAGGACAAACACAGTCAGCGGTGGATGCACACCACACACAGCTGTGCGGCATGGTGCGGGGGGCATGCTGCACATGTGACCAATATACTAACAGCTACCCTAGCCCCCCACAGGTGACACAGCATATCCACTGAGACCCTGGCTCCTCACCCCATCCGATGACCCAGAACAGAGGTGGAGGAGTGGTACAATGAGGCACACACTGCTATGCACACCATCATAGAGCATGTCTTTGGCATGTTGAAGATGCGCTTCCAGTGCCTGGATAGGTCAGCTGGGACCCTACAGTACAGCCCTGAGAAGGTCAGTAGCATATTCCTGGCCTGTTGTATACTACACAACATGGCCATTGACTGTGGAATAGTTGTCGAGGCCAGTGAGAGTGACAGTTCCAGGGTGGAGGGGGAGGTGGAGGAGGGGGAGGAGGAAGATGCACTACCACGGGACCACCAATGGCATGGTGTGACTCACATCTGGCTGCGAGGGCATGGCACTACAGGAGCACACTGGTGGAAAAGCACTTTGGGAACCACAGGTGGGTAGCACTTGTTTGTATGGTGGAGGTGCACAATAGTGACTGCAGGTAGTAAAATAGGTGTGCAGTGCATGGCAGACACAGCACAACAGACATACAGCCCCACACAGGCACACACACAACACATGCCACACAGTGGTGGTGTGGCAGCAGTGAGCCGCAGACATGCAGGGACCATGAGGCTTAGACACACACACACACACACACACACACACACACAGCATGCAACACAGCCATGTGCCACAATGACAGTGCCAGAGAGGGCATGGATCAGTACGTACTGCTGCTGGCACACATGCACAGCAGACACTGGACCACACTCATCATGCCCATACCACATGGCACAACAGTGGTGCACACAGACATGCAAGTGGCACTGCACAGGGGCCCATGATGGTGGTGCACTGGGGCAGACACATGCCACCCACACCACCCTAGTCATTGGTATCCAGGTGAGTGGGACACAGAGGTGGCAAGTGCAGTGGCCATTGGATCGGGGACTTGGACATCACAGGGCAGCACCACGGCCATCACAGACATGTGGACAGCCTCTGCCACAACTAGTGGATGCAGCCACAGCAACACCAGCCATGGGGGTGTTGCCAACACCCCTGTAGGGGTACTGCAATGAGACCGTGAACAGGTGCTCATTGGTCTGGTGGCCCCAGGAGCCATATCTGTGCCAGGGATGCTGAGCTTTGGGATGTGTGGCAACAGCTTCAGCAGCAATGGGTCCACCTGATGCTACTGTCTGGGCATGTGGGAAGTGCTCCTGGGTGTCCAGCTGGAGGCCCAATGGCCATGGTGCACACTGGATGCACATGCTGCCTCAGCAGCAGCTGCAATCTGCTCCAGCACCAGGGTCATGCCCACCCACAGTAGGCATGCCTCTACCAACATCTGGGCATGCCAAGTGACTGCAGACTCATGCTCCAGGACCATCAGCATCCGGAGGCCCCTGAATTCCATACATATAGATGCCTGCCCCTCCACAGTGTCTTGCAGGAGGCAGGCATAGCCCTCAATCTCGTCAGTGACAGTGCTGATGAGTGGGTGGTGATTCAGCCTTCTGCGGGGCATCCGCAGGCAGTGGTTGCACCATGGCAGGCTACAGCATGGGTGGGACATGGGCATGCATGGCCCCATCACATCCATGGCTGGTGGAGTCACGGGTCAATGGCACGTGCATGTGTCCCACAGCACCCGGACATGATGCGCTGGATGATCCTGCTGCCACACCAGGACTGGATGCAGAGGGCACAGCACCCACCACCATCGGCAGCTGTGCAGTCTCTGCAGCTGTGCCATGTGCAGTAGGGCCACCGGCGGTACCAGGTGTCACCTGTGTAGGCACCTGTGTGCTGCATGCCCCACTGTCAACCATGTCTCCCTGTATCTGTGTGGCATCATCATCTGCAGGGACATCGCTGTACACCCCCAGTGTGCCTGATGTCAGCACAAGTAGGGAATCAGCGATGTCCACTGTGTCTGCTGGTTCATCATCAGACAAATGCATTAGACCCTCCAGCCATGTGGTGACATGCCCACCAGCAGTGGCAGCAATGGCTGAAGGATCTGATGGGCCCACCACCACTGGCACTGCAGCTGGTGACACTGGTGCAGTGGATGGTCCAGGGATGGCACCATCCCCCATCATGCCCACATCCCTTGTGTGACAGGCCAGCATCATCGCCCGCTAAGGCATCCCGTGCAGCTGTGGACATGGCTGCACCTGTGAGGCATGATGGAGTTGTGGAAAGAATAAAGGAGAACATGGTCAGTGTCAATGGATAATACAGTGGCAAACAGACATATACAGTGTGTCACAGTGTTGTGCCATGGTTACACATGACAGTCCCTGGCATGGCTGTGCAATGCCTGTAACGCTGCTGCAGCCATGCACCAGCTGTGACTATGGCTGCATGGTGACTGGACATGTCCATATGGCACCGTGTGTGCCAGTGCTACACCATGCCCATCCAACAATGGGACTGTCCCGTTAGCCTGTCACCGGAACAGCACATGTGCCACCATGGACATGGACTGGCAGACTCAGCTGACCACAGCATGGGCCATGTATGGGCCACTGCCACACATGGCACAGGATATGGGCACACAGTTGCACAGTTGCACACATTGGGTCTGGCATGGTGACCATGGCATACACACGTGGCCTGACACGTGACATGGGCATGACTACTCACAGTGCAGCGATGGGCTGCCACCCATCTGGAACCCCCCTCCAGGGACACTCTGTACAGTGGACCAGGCAATGGTGGCCACTAGCAGCTCCTCATTTGGGCTGAGGGGCACGTCAGACTGTGGGCCACACCCTATCTTGTGCAGTGAGGCCTCAGTGTAGGCCACCTTCTCCTTGACCATTCACTTCCCATCGCTGAGGTGCTTCTGCCACTTCAGGGGGGTCTGACTGTACACAGCATTGATGTGGTGTGCCACCGCTTCCCAGCCCTCATCCTGTGCTGCACTGCTGCCACCCCTGGCAGTCAGGACATCCCAGAGCCAGTTATATGCTTCTATGAGGGCCCTCTCCTCATCCTTTGTAAAGTGTGGCAGCCTGTGACTGGCGGCACTGTCCACACCAGACATTCTGGCTTCTGTGGGACAGAACAGACAGACATTATACACGTACATGCAGGTTCCCATGTGCCCAGTACTACCATACAGTGGCCACAGTGTTCCACCACAGCAACTGCCTGACTAAGGTCTGCAGTCAATGCATGTCTGTTGTGGTGCATGGTCTGTTGGGGTGGTCTGTGCTGCATCCTCCGTGGTCTTCTGCAATACCATAGACAGCTGCACATCCATGGATATGCCACAAGTGTTGCATGTCCAGATACACATGCAGCTGGCCTGGCTATCCCTGACACTATGCACACCTCACTGTTTGTGCTTGCATAGCAGCCAACAACATCCCCCCTTCCTGTCATAGGGTGGCTTGTGGGACAGTGTGTGGCATAGAATGGTGTGCTACAGGTGTCCCTGCACATGTCTGGATGGCAACAGGCTGTCCACTGACCACTGCATCATGCGGATTGGCTACACTGGTAATGGTATAGTAAAACAGAACTCACCTTCAAGGCTGTGAATCCTCTCAGTCACCTAATCTCAGTGTGGGTTGAATTGGGAGGATTTATGGCTTAGGGCATGCAAATGAGGATGTGGCAGTGATAATGAGATGCTAAACAGCTGAGAGGCCTCTGAATATGTTAATGGTCTGATTTGGGCCATTGTCTGTGAATTGCATAAATGCCCTCGGCTCATCCCAATCAGCATGGCACATCTGCTGCACTGAGTGCATTTCCAAATGGTGCATTATCCATGCATGCATGGTGCATTTGGGACATCTTCCTGAATGGGGCGCAAGTGCATGGGCGCATTCTGTGCACATGTACTGTGTATGTCGTATGGCTGGAGTAACAACTCATATGCACGATTAGTCCGAAAGTCGCATTGCAGACTTGCATATAGTGCATGTCACGTGGTACCATCCGTATGCGCATGAACATCTGTATGCTCAATGCACATTATGCCATCAGTCCATAGTTGTGCACTGATCGTGCGTTACATGCCATAGCGTGGCATTGTGCTACTGCGTATCACAGGTGCCATGCGTGATGATGCATGAAACACATATCATGGTGGACACCTACGTATCATGCATGCATGACCCGGTCATAACTCATGACCCTGCATTCCTGCCATAACATTGTGCACTGTGCATGCACCTGTGAGAACATGACTGACCAATTGCACATCACGCCGCTGTGCACGGGGGACTGCATGTGGCCTAGTGGGACATGTGGTATGATTAGGTAATTCAGTAGCACAGGCCTCAGATACTGCACTGTTGTAACACTGTGTTGTAGCCATGCCCAGAAACAGGAGGTCAGGTGCAAGGGCTATGAACTGGTCAGACCTGGAACTGCTTCACCTGGTGTTCCTGGTGATGCAGGTGGAGGGCCAGCTATTTGGGTGGGAAGACCTGCAGGTGTCCAGGGCACAGGTGTGGGCTGACATTGCACAGTGGCTGTTGTACCACACAGGTGTTTTCCACACAGGGGAACAGTGCAGGCACTGGTATGGTGACCTTGGGCGGTGGGACAGTGTGTGGCTGGAGCGGCTGAGGGACCTTGCTCAGAGGGGTGCACTGCCACACCCAGGTATGTATCACATGTACTTGTGCAGCACAGGCGCTTGTGGGGTGGGGATGACACACAACACAGCATCACACTCACATGGGCACTGCAGCAGTTGTACAACTTCTGTTGGCACGTTGCTGCCGGCAGGGTGCGTGGACGTGTCACTCGGCCATGCCCATAATTGTATATATTGTAAATTGTGTGTTTCCTACTATATAGTGTGTTTCTGCCCTCCCTCTCTACATATGTTGCTGTCCCCATCCCCTATGCCCATCCCCACATTCCATCTGCTACCCCTATTTCACACCTATTGTTGCTGTACATAGTCCCTCACACCCCATCTCTTGTTCTACATAGTCCTGCATATAGTTTAGTTTACCTTTGTATATATTGCTGTTGTTGTTGTTGCTGTTCTTATTTTTGTATTAAATATTTTCGTATCCGACAGATTGCCTGTGGTCCTTCACTGTTCCTTGGGCCTTGGATTGTTGTTGTCTCCAGCTCTTCACTGTCTCTTTGCTGCCATACCCCTGTCTGCTCCAATGTTTGTACAGTCTGCTTCCCCCTACTCCCCCCAGCCTCTGTGTGGACACACTGTTGCCTGTGGCATGTGAGTGGGCCTCATGTGCTGCTGCTCATGTCTATGCCCCAGGTCTGTGTGTGCTGCTTGTGGCATGCATACATTACACTGCTGCACTATTGGTCTGTGGCCCTGTGTGCAGTGTCCTGTGGTTGGGGGTCTGGACTGGCTGTGTGGCACAGTGGTGACACTGTGTGCCACCCAACATATGCCACGGTGTCACCCTGTGTGGCTTCCCACATGGCCACAGTCTTGGATACCTGTGATGTTGGCCTGGTCCAATGGCTACCACCTTGCAGCTTGCTTTCCCCCACTGTTGTGTGGCACCATGCTGGTGACAGTGTACCTGTTGTGTGTGCCTGCTATGGGCCTGTGTGGGGTGTGCCTGTGCTTCTGGGTGTTGTTCTGTATGCCCAGTCTTGGTATTGTGCCTGATTCAGCCACTGTTGTGCCCTTGGCCACTCTGGTTTGTCCCTTTGGTCATGTGTCCCTCTCTCCTTTGTCCCACTGAATTGTCCCCTTTTGCTCCCACATGCCTTGCTGTGTTGCTCCGTATTCACTGTTCTGCTCCCTTGGGTGGTTGTGCACATCCAGGATGCGCTGGCGCATCTTCATTTGTGCCATACCCTTACCGCATGATTCACAGTGGGGTTGCGCATTGCACATCCCTTTGTGCTTCACTCTGCATTTGCTGGGTGCATCCTATTTGCACTGGTGCATCTCATTTGCACCTGGCACATCTCTTTTGTGAATCCTGCCCATCATTGGTTGGTTAGGAATTTGCTGGATGTTTTTTTCTTCTGTTAAAGTATCATCACCATTTTCATGACCTTTTCCTAGTTTGTCATTTTTCAGAGTAATTACACTTTGAGAGGTTGCATGAGTCAAAGCTGAAGCAGTCCAAGTCAACTCTATCCATTCAGGGTGCTTTCCCAGGCCCATATCCACCACATTCCCCTTCCCAGTTTCTTTTACATTTCAGTTTTTGCTCTTTTTGTGACTTGCCTTTTTTCATTTGTTTTTTCTTAGTTTTTTAGATTGATCTTTTTTTCTGGTTTTGCAATCGAGGGTAATTCTTTTATAAATGGAGGCACAATATTTACCTGAATACATGTATTTGCTGTTTCTTTACCTTTCTCTTTGTCACATCTTCTTGTTTCCTTACAAAGGAACCAATTTCATCCTCTACTATAATTTTTTTTAAATAATCTTCCATCATTTATTTAATCATTTGTTGGTTTTCCATTACATTTGTCCATATTCCAAGAAGCTGTTTTTTGATAACCCATAATGTCTCTAATAGTACCACATTCACATTATAGGGGATTTCTATATATTTTAATAATTCATTAGACAGAGCTGGTGCTATCAGCTCATTTGCTTTAGTTGGTTGCTGAGGGACATACAGGGAATTTAAGAACTCCCTCCTTTGATCCTCACCAGTTTTTCCTGAAAGGGGTTCCATATAAATTTTGTTGAAGACATTTCTCACAAGTCAGGTGAATAAAACAAGTGATGCTCTTATAATTTTATCTCAATTTGCTCATCAGAACATGAAACTGCAGGTAATTGTTCTTTCTTTTTTAGCATATCTTTTAATCTACTTATTGTGATTCCAAGTTCATTAACCACTTCCACTAAGTTATTGTTTTTTTTTCACTAATAATTGCTCTATTTTTTCCAACCAAGAGTTTATCTTAAAAACAGATTGATTATGTATCTCTTTATTTTGTTCATTTTTACTCTTACATGAGCAACCAATCAATATACAAGGTCAGCCTTCCCTCCCTTGCTCCAAAATGGAGACTTCAGTGGAGCAGTATAATAAAAATATTTCTCCTCCTTATTGCCCTGTACCACTTGGTATGTCATCCTTATGGTGACACCAACACAATGAAATTCATACTTGTCAGCAAAATCGACACTTTGCCAATAGGTTGCTGTGTTGGTGTGCACGAGACAGGGGCATACTGCCTCCGGTCCTGCACCCCGCCCCGAATCAACTCCGACCGGTTGAGAATCCTAAAGATGGGGTGGGGCAGAGACCCCGATGAGGGATTTGATGGTGAAAACTCCCAATAAAAAAAACAGGAGACACACACAGGCATCACGTGACCACAACTTGCAGTCTACATGATTCCTGTTTGCGAGATGCCGGTAGGCATAAAGGATGTCAAACCGGCATGGTAGAGTCATACCACTTCATTTTTGTCTGGGATTATATTCCTTTTTAGTTGTTTATTGTTATTTAGATTGTCAGATTCTATAGGAGCTTTAATGCCAAGAGGAGTAGACATCAGCTTATCAACATACTCTGTTATATTCAGTTGATTCTCATCCTGTTTCTTGTTAGACAGTTTCTTTAAATTTTTGCTTACCTTATCCCCACCCCTTCTGAGTTAATCTACCATTTGTATTCTTTCTCTAATTTTATTTTTAACACTGGATATACTATGGTATCCCTAAACTCAGTTTCCTGAGTCTTGGGATACTGACCCCACTGGCCGAAATGCATCGTCCCGAAACAATCAGATGCCCAAAACTACTATTTTGAGCATCTGATTGTAAATTACACTCAGCAAATTGGGGGGGGGGAGCTTTGCACCCCAAACACCACATGCAGGGGGCTCTGACCCCACACCCTCCATAACTAAAATATTTAACTCCGAGGGAGAGCAGACCTCAGAGTTAGAAAAAAACAGTTACAGAGGTGCAACATTGCAAAAAGCTGCAAGACGCAAGACGGGATAGAACCCACACCTCCCCAAGCATGCTGGTCGAGCTGCCAGTGCCTTACCCCTCAACACCACTGGGGAAGCTCAGCCAGCCTTCTGATCCCTCCATAATTTCACTGCCATGTACAAGGGTATGGTAGCAAGCAATAGCATCCACTATCTTACCCTGTAATGTCATTTCTACAATCAGAAAGGTTTGGGTAATTGACTGTATGAAATATATTCAATTCCGTTTGATTATATTAAGTCTCAAATTAAATCAAGATTGTCTAACATTGAACAAGCAGAGGATCATATTAGAATAATGCACTTGGTAAATTTCAGGTGGTATAAAATTATGAAAACATCAAGTGGATTAGAGTAGAAGGTCACTTGGGGGTGAGTGACCATCACATGGTATGGTTCAATTTGGCAGCTAGAACAAAATCATCCCATTCCAAGGCAAAAATATGGGACTTCAGAGAAACTGACTTTGATAAGATGGTCAACAGAGTTAAGCTAGCCTGGCAAAAAGAAATGCAGGTGAGGGGGTACAGGCAAAGTGGGCAAGCATTAAAGATGCAATACTTGAAGCAATATCCCATTGTGTTAGTGAGAAAAGGAATTGCAAAATAAGAAGGAAAACACTTTGGTTCTCAAACACAGTAGCAGAAAATGTCAGAGCCAAAAGGCTGGTCTTCAGGAAATATAAGGGAATGCAGCACGACGAAGATAGGGAGGCATACCAAACTTCTCTAAGGAAAGCAGGGAAGGCAGTAAGGCAGGCAAAGGCCCAAATTGAGGAAGCACTAACACAAACAAAAGGTGACAAGACTTTCTATAGATACATTAGTGAAAGGAGAAAGTCCAGAGGGGGTATTGCTAAGACCAAACGGGATAAGGGAGCGTGTGAGGAGAGGACCATGTAAAAGCATCTATCCTAAATAGATACTTCTGCTTAGTATTTACTGAAGAGAAGGTAGGGCAGGGCCCACAGCTCAGCACCATGGACACAGGGGGGAGGGAGGTGTACACTAGTCCCTTCACAAAAGAAAGGGTCCTACAAGAGCTCGATAAGCTCAGGGTGGACAAGGCAATGGGACCTGATGGCATACATCCCAGGGTACTAAAGGAGCTAAGGGTGGAACTAGCAGAGCCATTATCAAACTGTTTAGTGAGTCTCTGAGCACAGGAGAGGTCCCAGAAGACTGGAGAAGGGCTCATGTGATCCCACTCCACAAGAGTGGTAGCAGGGAGGAGACAGGGAACTACAGACCAGTCAGTCTTACCTCAGTAGTGAGCAAGATTATGGAGATAATCCTTAAGGAAAGGATAGTGCAACACCTGGAATCCATAGGAGCACAGGATCCAAGACAGCATGGGTTTACAAAAGGAAGGTTCTGTCAAACTAATCTCACATATTTCTTTGACTGGGTAACCAGAGTGGTGGACAATGGGGGAGCAGTTGATGTCGCCTACTTTGACTTCAGCAAAGCTTTCAATACTGTTCCACATAGAAGATTGATTAATAAGCTGTAGGCTTGGGGTGGCTGACGTTGTCAACTGGGTGACAAACTGTTGACAGCAGAAAATAGGGAGTGGTCATAAATGGTATACAGTCAGAAGAGATGCAAGTCATAAGTGGGTACCTAGGATCAGTCCTTGGGACCAGTCCTTCACATCTTCATCAGTGACATTGCAGATGGACTGAGGGTAAGGTTTGTCTGTTTGCAGATGACACCAAGATCTGCAACAGAGTGGATGATCCAGATGGGGTGGGCAGAATGAGAAGAGATCTGGATAAACTAGCAAAATGGTTAGAAGAGTGGCAACTGGGGTTTAACACAAAGAAGTGCAAGATCATGCACATAGGGAAGAGAAACCCTGAAGCCATCTATAGGCTGGGAGGTGAGTTGCTGTCATTCACAAGGGAAGAAAGAGACTTGGGTGTCGTCATCACCGATGACCTGAAATCATCCAAACAGACCACTAAAGCAGTAGGTAAGATAGAGGGATGTTGGGGTGTATTAGTAGGGGTATCACAAGTTGGAAGAGGGAGGTAATAATCCCTCTTTACAAGACACTGGTTAGGCCCATCTGGAGTACTGCATGCAGTACTGGAGGCCACACCTTTACAAGGACATTAACCAAATTGAGGCAGTCCAGAGAGGGGCAACCAAAATGGTGCAGGGACTGCATCAGAAAATGTATGAGGACAGATTAACTGAGCTCAATATGTGTACCCTAGAGCAAAGGAGGAAGAGAGGTGATATGATTGAAACATTCAAACACCTTAAGGGCATTAACAAGGTGAAAGAGTCTAACATGTTTCAATGTAAGAAAAATAGCAGGACAAGAGGACACATCACGGGATTAGAGGGAGGCCGATTAAGGGGTAATGTGAGCAAGTTCTTTTTCGCAGAAAGAGTGGTGGATGCATGGAACGGTCTACCTGTGGTGGATATGAATACAGTGCAGGGCTTCAAACAGGCATGGGATAGGCATAAGGGAGCAATACAGATGAGTATGAATAGATAAGCCATTGACAGAGCAAAGGCCAATGGCACATTCATAAGGTAAAAAAAGAAATGGGCAGACTGGATGGGCCTTGTGGTCCTTATCTGCCATCAACTTCTATGTTTCTATGTTTCTATTGGAGAAATATCTAACAATTTTGTCAGAATGGAATGAAAGAAGAATTATAACAAGATTTAAAATGGAATTATATCCTGCAAATTATATAATGCCAAGACAAAAAAGAAATGGGGTTAATACCCCATATTGTGTGTGTAACAATAATGTGGAAGATTATTTAAAACATATTGTCCTCAATTTAACAACCCGAGGAAATATTGGTTGGGCTCTATTCTGGCTACCCTCGGTCTTCCCCCGATAAGCTTTTAATATATTTGTTCAATTCAAAAAATATTAGAATATTAAAAGGTTGAGTCATTTTTTAATATCTATTAAACTGTGAGGACAGATATTTGAAAGGAACTGATCGAATAACAGAAATATAACTTAGTTACAATTGTATTTTGTATAATGCAATGGGAAATTATGTTTATGGAATGTACTGTATGATATGTATCTCATTTTATCACTGATTTTATTATCATAATGACATTTGTTTAACAATAAAAAATGTTCTACCTACCTACCTACCCCTTTAATGTCCATTGGGTTTCCTCACTGTCGGGCTGCTCACTGCCTGGATACTGAACCTGTCGGGCGATACTGCCCAGGCAGATCAGTGTCAAGACAGTGAGCCTCAGCAGAATGTAAGGGTACCGTAACTCTTCTATAATACTTTCTCCTAAGCTTCCTTCTAAAACATGATCACAATTTAAAGTCTCTTCCAACTTTGCACTTCTTGGTACCATTTTGTTTAGTATTATGGACTTCAATAAATATCACAAAAATAAATACAGTAGATAAGTATTCTTAATATGAATTGCATAATAATTCCACTACCATGATACAATAAAATAAGTTAAATAAAGATTCTAATGATTCTATAAGAAACTTTTTAAATTCTAACAAGGTTCGAGAAGTCAACTAAAGTATGATGTATTCAAGTATGTGAACAGTTCTTCTAAATAGGAAGATATAGCCAAAGTTCTCCATGAAATGTCATATGTGCAGTAGATGCATTTTCACTTTCATAGTATTTTGGCAGTTACTTATAAGATTTTAAAGGGACACTGTCAACCTTTTTTGCATCATATTATTTCAAGGTAAAACCCCACATTTTATGAATGCTTACCTTCTCTAAAATTCATTAATGTTGCTGGTTGTTTAATCTGCTTCCTTGCATATTAGAGCTGAAATGCATGGAAATGTATAGTTATACACAACTTTGTTGTGCTCCAAATTGTTTACCTAAGCTTACTGCATACTTCCTGAACTTTAGAAACACCCTCAAACAGTACAGCCACCTGTTATGCAATAGTCTCATCTATACCCAGTGCACGATGGGTAGCTAGATAGTGTTGAGGGTGCTCCTGAGCCAGGAAAGATGCAATTGTAGTTAGCCAAGAGATGTAAACAAACATGCTTTTGTGTGTTAACACCAGTCTGGTTGACTCTCAGTTTTTTACTTTTTGAAAGGACAGAGGAGTCTGAATCAAACAACCAGCTACATCAACAGTCTCTATAGAATGAGAACAATCATAAAATGTGTTTTTTAAACTAGGGACACTTTGAGGCCAAATGGGGTTGAGTGTCCCTTAAAAGGTCCTCATTGAATATGACACCTTAAGAATCAAAGGTTATCCTGATTTTCACAGGTCTTCCAAACAATCCATAGGAGGGTTCACAGAAAGTATGCGCTACTCAGATAGCCACAAAAATAGTAGTATTAAGTGACATTTTAAATAATTTAAGTAACCTCTCAAGCAGCCTTAATTGTTATTTATTCCACTGAGCCCTGTATTCCTTTTTACAGCAGTAATCAGTTCTTGGATGATTATAATCATTCAGTTTATATATAATTAAATTAGCTAGGTTATTTTACCCTTTACATTAAGTCCCAGCCTAAACAGTTTGAACTAGTAATGGTTGCCTTGAAAGTCAGTTATAAAACCATTTAAATTCAAGTTAAAATATGTCCTTAACAAGTTCAATATATATAATACAAAATAGACTATAAATAAACTATGAAAGTCCATGAATGACCAAATTTATTAAAATACATATAGAAATTGATTTATTACCATTGAAATAAATTAGTCAAGTCAGTTCTTAATTTTTAATGAACTAAGCCAGCATCTCATGCTTAACAAACTTAAGATTTTATCTGAATTATATCAAGCTAGTAATTCATTTTGCTTGCTAACTGGTCTCATATAGACTGAGGTATATGGAAACACTAGGCCTTGGTCTTAGGTACTGCAGTCTGGTTCAAGTGTCAGGTTACTAATTTCTTTATTACTGGCCCCTCGGAACTCTCTCTGGCAGACCCCACTCACCTCCAACCACTCTACCACCAGCCTGATGATTGATCACCATGATATTGGGGACAGACACTCCCCATCTACCTTGATCTGATGAACCCCGGGGCTAGCACACCAGATCCAAGGCAAGGTGAGGGATCAGGAGAGCCGGTGAAATGAGCCTAGCATTGGGTGTGTGGCGGCGGGACACTGGAGGCTGCTGTCACCTATCCCAGGTACCAGGGTTTTCTGCTGCTGTGTGTTTCCCCTGGAGCACAGATGTGCAATGACATCTGTGCACTGACATGCTGACATCCACCGCAGTTCCTCCCCAATACAGTGTTGTGTCCTGCAGTGCCACCAATCTCCATCAGGGTCCACTGTGGAGCAAAGCAAAACTGTGTTATGCAATGCCAGGTCTATAAAAAACAAGACAGCAATTATTGCTGACCTTGTTGAGTCATCTGACCTGGCTTGCATCACCGAGACCTGGCTGGGCGAGAATGCTGGCCCCATTCTGGCCTCAGCTGTTCCAGCTGGGTATATGGTGATGCACCGCCTGAGATTGGATCGAAGGGGGGGAAGTCACTATCTGTTTTAGATCAGAATTGGACCTTGTAGAAGTTCCAGTGGTGTCCCCTAGATCCTTTGAGTGTATCATGGGAGCAGGTGTGGGCTGCAGAATCCTACTTGTCTACCGTCCACCTGGTGATGAGAACGTTTCTCTGCAGGAAGTAGCAGACTTCATTGTCCACCTGGTGTTGGAACCCTCCAGGTGGTTGGTCCTGGGGGACTTCAATGCTTGGACCGACGATGAACTCTCGCATTTTGGTCAAAACTTCCTCCAACTTATGAATTTGTTGGGCTTCACACAGCTTGTAACCACTTCTACCCATATTCAGGGTCACTCATTGGATCTGGTGTTCACCCTGGGGATGGAGATCACCAGACTGGTGGTGGAACCAGTTGGGTGGTCTGACCATCACTCTATAAGGTTCAATTTGATGTCCCCCTCATGAGACTAACCCCTTTGGAGATGATCCAGTGCCACCCTTTAAGGGGTGTTACCCCTGAGGGTCTAATGGCGGTGCTAGATCTATCTAGTTGGTCTATGGAGTGCCTGGAACCAGATGCCTTAGTAGTGCACATAATAATATGAGCTGAAGGCTCTGGATTCCATGGCTCCTGTCCGAAGCTTGCTCTCTCTCCTCCGCCATCGGTCCCCTTGGTTTGATGGTACATTGAGGGAGTTGAGAGAGTGTGGTGAAGATTGGAATGCTGCTGGCGGAAGTCCAGCCTAGAAAGTGACAGGCTTAGATTGATCACCATTATTCGGACTATCAATCAGAAATCTCCGAAGAAGGCAGAGTTCCTGTCCAGGAGATTGCTGCATCAAGGAATAGACCAGCTGTGCTCTTCTGGACTGTCGCTAGGGCTTTGCAATCCAGCCTGTCTGCAGGGCCAGAGAGCCTTTCAAATTGGAATATGATGAGTTTGCTCTGTTCTTTGATGATAAGATGTCAACAATCAGATCGGACATCCGCAGAATGCATTCAAATGAGCATAGCGGAGATCGATTGTGGTTACAGGCCCTGGTCTGTCTAGACAGACTTCAACCGCCAGCGATCATGGATATCATGAAGATCATCCAGGTCTTGCAGCCAACTTGCTGAAGTTTGGATCCTGGCCCCACGTGTCTCCTTGTGTGGTTGCTTGGATGTGATCAGACCTGTCCTTGCTGAGATAGTCTGGTGCTCTTGACCTAGGGTGTTTCCGAGTCTCTGAAAGAGTTTGTTGTGACACCCTTTGAAGAAGTCTTCCTTGACCCAGATTGCCTCGCTAACTACAGACCGATCTCTAACCTCGCCCTTTTGGGTAAGATTATTGAAAAGTAGTCGTGCTGCCCTTATAATCCCTAATCTCTACTCAACACTATGTGGTTAATCTGCACCATTGTTTTGGTCTGTGAGGAAATACTGAAGTAAGGGACTTAAAATGGGGAGATATCACATTAAAAAAGATTCAAACAACACCGAGTACCTGGAATATAGCTGAGAGTGATGCACAAAAACAAGAACTGGCCAAAACACAAAGGATATCCGTAGAATAAAACCTAGAGCATACAGCAACCCACAGAATGAGGCAAATGCTGAGTGTCAAACTATAACTATATTAAAGGGCAACGACCAGCAGTCTGCCTACAAAAAGAAACCCATTCCTCCTATCTATAAATACTAATCAACAACAGTACAAAACATCATCTTGGTTCAAAAATCAACCACTGCATTAACAAAATTGAACAATAGTAAAAAGATGTTAGCAAGCAACAACATTTTAACAGAAAATGCCTTACAAACCATTCAGCATGAAAGCACTTAGTCCAAAAGTTAAACGATGCTGGAGTCCCTCAACAGAGATAATGCAAGTAACTGGCCACAAAAGCATTAACGCCAACATTAAGCATAAACGACTACTGTAAACTAAACGATGACCAGCAAAAAATTTCTTCCATACTTAATCAAGAACAACCAGGAACCTCTTATCAACCCACACCATACCTGTCTACCACCAGCAACATCTGTGTATCAACCAACTACAGAAGCAGGCCCCAAAACAGCCTAGAAACATACTTTACCAATCCAGTCTTTAATGCCACAAACATCATCATACAAATTAATCAAGGTAAGTAAGAATCTACAACCCACCCACCCGTCTCAATAAAAACTACTTATTAAAACCATTTCCATAACACTAATAATCCTTATATCCACCCACAGATAAACCAAAGGTTGCAAAAAAAATCTATGTTATTGAAAACCCAGTAGTAACAGTGACTAAACTACAAAGGTAACCCCAACCCAAACCCAGCCATTAAGAGTCCATTATCAATACCCAACCCACCCCCCAACTCCCTCACCACCCCAAAATATTACACAGCTCCAAAACTACTAACCTGGTTCACAAAGTAATATATTCTTCCTTCTTCCACAGGTAAAGACACTGAAATCTGAAATACATCCTGAAAACCTGAAAAGGACGGAATGTACTCAAGAAGCAATATGAACTCAATCCTACATCTCTGCACAGCAGAACCCAAGCCTGAAAACATGTACTATGAACTACCAATCATATATGGTGGATATTTTCAAAAATAAAAATATACCAACGAAATGAATTGTTAAAGTACCCAACAGACAACGTGGATTTTCTTAAACATAGTAAACCCAACCAAAGAAACTGTACACTACCCATTGGACAATGTGAATATTTCAACAAAGCAAAAAACAGAAAAAGAAATGAACCCTGGACTACCCATCAGACAATGTGGATGCTATCACTAGCAAAGCAACTGTGAATTACCCATTACACAATATGGACTTCATTTAAATATAAAGACTATTAAAGACTGTATAAAGACTATTAATGCAAAACAACTTTCTAACAATTTACAGAAATTAAACAGTACTACTTGAATACATTACACCATTTGTGTTTGCCATTTAAAACGTTTATGTACTAAAATTCTGCCATAGAAAAAATTTATTTCTGTACTAAAAAAAGTTAAAGTTACATATCTTAAAGAATATTTCTAAAAGCTGTTAACTAACAAAGATTCTGACCTTTACCCTACCCTAACTAACACCCCTACCAATCCTCAATCGAACAAAATTTGCTCTGACCTTTTGTTGCGCTCATCCTGTATCAATGTTTCGGATCAATTAAAGAAATAAAAGTTTCTTGATGCAAACTGCTGTTGTCCTTCACTTTACTCCACCCGAAGAAAAAAAAATAACCCAAAACAAGCTGCAATAAAATCCAGCATATAGCTACAATGCAACTGATCCTTCCTTTGTCCCGTGACACCAGCACCTATGTCCGTCGCTGACTCTAACAATTTAGTACATTCATCGATAGTTGACACCGATCCTCTCAAATCACGCCAACACAGCCTCTCCATAGCACAACCTTCAATTCCATCACCCGCTGCTGTCCCAACATCCATGCAGGCCTGAAATTCCATGTTGTCATCCGAACTCAGAGAAACCACGCAGCCACACTCTCGAGACCACAAGACCGCAACTAACGAAACTGAACAATCTCCAAATATATATTCCGCCCAAACAACAAACACACCAATCAGAGACACGCACACTGTAACAGTCACGCACCCAACCAATCCCAATCCACCTAAGTCTGACCAATCGCAGCACACATCCCATGTGGAACCTGTCACTTCCATCCAATCACAGCATTTTTCCCACGGTTAAATGCCCAATCACGAACAAGCTACCCAGAAAATTCCTCGCGCCCAACATTTAAAACTGAGAAAATAAAACTACAACTCTAAATAACATTAAAATCACACCACGAGCCACAAACTGCACACCATTGCATAAATTAAATATACAATAAGTCCTTGATGATATCTATGATATTTCTTCATGTTAGTGGTATGAAATCACCATGGCTATGCCACTGTGATGTCATACTCACACGGCACTCTGAATAAATATCATAGCTATTTCAGCCGGACTCATGGCATATCCCATATATATATATATATATATATATATATATATATATATATATATATATATATATATATATATATATATATATATATATATATAACCCTTGTTACCTGGGGTTACTAGAATCCCAGTAAGACCTAGTGGTGGGCAGGGAAGGCAGCTAAGAAAGTCCAGTTAAATGGTTTCACTGTTCACTTCTGTTCTCAGTCTCAGCTGAGACTGAGAGATGACATCACCATAGAACTGTCACAGCTGCATAAGCCAATTGGAATCTGCAGCAGAGGGAGTGAGATAGAGCGTTGGGAGTTTTCAAAGTCAGTCTCCTGTTTATTGTCAAGCAGGAAGGGAGTTTCTGTTTACCTTCTGTGGGAGAAAGAAGTGTCTTTTGTTTACCTTCTGTGTGAGAAGGTCAGTGTCCAGTTTCAAGTGGTGGAGACCGCTGTCTAGGTCTCAGTGCCCCCCTCCCTCCAGGGGGGGGGAGAAAGTAAAGTCTCTCTATGTGGATTCCAGGGGCAATCCCCTAATGTCTGCTAAAGGAAGAAAGCTGCCTTTTTACAGTTTCTGTTTTGGTCTGACAAGAGGAAAGAAGTTGTACTTCACCTGTGGGGCTCCTGCAACGAAAGGGTGAGTGTTTTGCTCTAATTTGAGAAGGCAAACAATATGTTTCTTCAGTTTGGAAAATGTGAAGAAGTATGGGATTTGGACTACTATTTGGGAGGCCTATAGTACTAGGACAAACAAATGGAGTAGTGTCAAAATCTAAAGTCTGTATGGATTCAAGTAATGTTGTAGAGGGGGTGCTACAGGTCATCCACCGTTTAATCTACATTTCGAAGTTTTAGTTTCTGTTTGTCCAGAGAAATGGCCAGGTATGGGCTGTGGGAGCTGGAGGTGGGAACACCCCCTATCTTTAGTAACCAGGTCCACCTCTACGGATTTCTACAGTGATTGCTACTTGCCTCATGCACCTGGCCAGAGATGAGGTAGGTATCCAGACGTGGGTCGCAAATTGAAAAAATTTCTCTAGGTGTTGCAGACTCTAAGTGGTGTGGGGAGCCACAATTTGGGAAAAGAATTCTCCTTTTTTGATGGGAGTCAGAAGGAAGTAAGAAGAAAATCTCTCTAGGGGTTGCAGACTCTAAGTGATGTGGGGAGCCACAACAAGTAAAATGGGTTCATTCTTTAAGTGGACCGTCAGTCAAGTGGCCGTCAGGGGAGCCGGGCCAGTCGGGCTGTGTATCCAGTGTGATGCAAGTCCAGGCTGTGTGCCTGGTGGGTCCAGAGCCTGAAAACAGTAGAAATTGGTTCATTCTTTAAGTGGACCACCTGGTAGTCTCTAATCTGCATTATCAGTAAACGTAGCCCCTTGGGGATCCATCTATGCTTTGTTGTGTTCAGTTAGTTATGAATTAAAACCACACTGAAAAATCCGAATCCTGGTTCTGGACATTACAGTTATTGCTTCCTGTGTTCAGATTTACTTGGGTGCCCCTGTGCAGAGTAGCCAAACCTAGGTCCCCTTGTGCCAGGTAACCTCATTCTCCCCAAATGCAGGTCCCCACCAGGTATTGCTGCCAATGCCAACAGCATGCCACCTGTCATTTTAGTAAAAGGACAGGGGTGAGGGGTTACATATATGGTAGTGCCACTATAGTTAGGGTTGAGTACCCCATTAAAGGTTAAACTCTGAAATTTGGCAGTTTAATAACTTTGCCACTGTATGACAGATTTGCCTCACATTTGGCATGAATGGAGTGGTACCATAGATCTCTGGATCTGCCAAGTTTTATAATGGTCGAATATACAGTTGTAGAGCTACATAACTCCAGAGAATGTGGTAATTACGCATTTTTGCTCATTCTTTGCTTGTGTCTACAGGTCGCACGGTCTGTGTGACCAGTTCAAAACCTTCAGGGAACATGCAGCCAAGGTCCCCGATGTGCCTTTCAAAGATTTCGTGAAAAAATATTAAATGGTTCAAAAGTTATGCAAAAAACAGGTTTCCATTATAGTCAATGCAAAAGTTAACAAAAGTTCGACAGTGTCACAAATGCAGTTTTAGTGTCGCAAATGACCCCTGTAGTGTTGCAAATTGTTTTAGCTGGTGGTCAGAAATGCTTACATTTACATTTGGGAGCCTCGAGGGCCACAATTTTTGCCATGTCACCTAGTCGAAGTCCTGAGGATGCTAGCCATGTCTTTTTTGGGGGATTAAACACCCCAGAAATATGTTTTTGACATTTTTGTAAACAGTAGTGTCGCAAGTAGTATCACACATTCGACACTTCGTGATTTTTTTAGAAAGTGTCACAAATCATGACACTACTTTGCAACACTATGCCCAAAAGAATAGGAAGTTTTGCCACCCTGCTGGCAAAACAGGTTTGGTCATTTTGGGCTGAAATTTGGAGGAAGGAAACCCAAGATCCCACAGATGTGCATTTTCATGGTTTAGTGACAAATATTACAGGACTGCAAACTTATGGCACTGCCAAGTTGGATAATTTTCCATAGGCTAACATTTGCCGTCCGGGCCACACCTTTCAGGGACCGATCTTGAAAATACTTCGGATATGGACTTTTCATTATAAAATGCTTAGCCCCCATTAGGGGCTAAGTGCAAACTAGCCAGGAAAGTCATAAATAATATGAGATTTTAATATTTTTCTATGTTAATGGTTCCTGAGATAGAGCAATTTAGTATTCCAAGTGTTCACTGTCCCGGATTCCCCTTTCCTCACAAAAGACAGAGACCATTGTTTGTTGTTGTGCTCAGATTGGCAATTAATTTATTTATATATCATAATTCCATGTTCCATTTCATCATCTTTTATTATTATATCTCTCACAATTTCATTTATTTTCATCTGTATATCCATCTCTGATCATCCTCTTTCTTCCTCTTTTCTCCCCAGGTGAGAACCTGGGTGCCTTCTTCTTCATTTCTGTTAGAGTAACGGTGAAAACCGAGACCGCTTTCTTCTTCAGCTTCTTCCTCTTTTCATCTTATTCCTTTTTCTTCCCCCCGCTCCTGCCCCTTTTTCCCACTAGCCGGTCCCCAGCTTGTGTTGGATGACTGGCTTTCTCCCACTTAGGGTACTATTCTCCTTTCACCCTGGGGAGACCACTTCCAAACTTTCTTTTCTCTCCCTTTTTTCCCCTTTTTTTAACCATTTTTTGCATGTCTCCATGCTTCTATAAAACCCATCATTTCCGTATTAAACATATCTATGGCCAGATCTGACAGGTGGATGCTGTCTGACCTATAGAAATCTTCTACCCACTCTTCCACACCCCGCAATAGTACTTGTCCTTCCATTTTTTTCACCAGTGTCCCTACCCTTCTGTTCATCTTTTTCCTATGAACATATGAAATTTGCCAGCAGATAAAGGCCTAGAGGTCTATCAAGTCTGCCCGAATGTGCAGCTAGCACCCCTTATTCTGCAGCTGCCACTCCCTTCCACCCTTCCCTTCATTAACCATCCCCTTGTCCTGTCCCATCCCTTCTGAAGCAGTCCACTGTTCTACTGGATACCACTTCTGCAGGTAATGCATTCCACCCAGCCACCACCCTCTCTGTAAAAAGTATCTCCTCATCTCCTCCTGAACCTTCCTCCCTCCAGTCTCATATCATGGCCCCTGGGGTCCTCCCTCTCTCTTACTTTGATCAGCCCTCTGTACCTGTCTTGTTTATTCCTTTCTATGTATTTAAAGGTTCAATCATGTCCCCGCCCCTCCTGTCCTCCAGTGAGTACATGTTCCAACTCCCTCAACCTCCTCTCGTATGATAAGTCCCCAGCCCTTGATCATCTTTGTCACCTGCCTGCACCCTCCAGTAACTTAGTGTCCCTCTTCAGATACAGGCACCAGTACTGAATGCAGTACTCCAGGTGTGGTCTAAATAATGACCTATACAGTGGCAGAATCACCTCCTCCCTCCTTGAGGATATACCCCTTGCAATACATCCCAGCATTTTGTTGGCCTTTGCAGCTGCCTTCCTACATTGTGCCGAGTTGTTCATTGACCCTGTAATGAGCACCCCCAGATCCTTCTCTGTCTGGGCTAGCTGCACTCCCCAGCTGGTAACTCCTCCTTGGGTTCTTCATCCCAAAATGAAGCACCTTGCACTTTTTGGCGTTAAACCCCAGTTGCTAGGTGTCTGACCAGGTTTCAAGCTTTGCCGGATCATCCTGCAACCTCTGCCATCCCCCTAGGTCACCCACCACTGCTCCTACCTTGGTGTCATCAGCAAACAGACTGATCTTGCTCTTGATGTCCCATGATATGTCTGCAATGAATATCCCAAACAACACTTGTCCCAACACCAAGCCCTGTGGGTACATCGTGCACTACCTTGGGTGTGAGAGCTCCCCCACCACCACCCTCTGTTGCCTTCCCTGAAGCCAGTTTCCTACAATCTTACCAGCTTTGCACCCACCCCTGTGCCTACTAACTTACTTCCCAGCCTTCCATGCTGCACTGAGTCGAATGCCTTACTGAAGTCCAGATACAGGACATCCACTGCATGGCCCCTGTCCAGTTGCCTAGTTACCCAGTCATAGAACTCCACCAGGTTGGTTTGCAGGATCTGCCCCATATGAAGCCATGCTGTCTGCTGTTCTGTAGTTCTTTGGCCTCTAGGAGGGCCACCAGTCTCTCCTTCAGGATAGTCTCCATTAGCTTACCCACAATGGATGTGAGGCTCACTAGTCTGTAGTTTCCCGGTTCATCCTTGGGGCCACTCTTGTGGAGGGGCACCACATGAGCCATCCTCCAGTCCTGAGGTACACACCCCGAATGTAGTGAGGCATTAAATAGGTCTGCCAAAGGTCCTGCAAGGACCTCTGCCAGCTCCTTCAGTAACCTGAAATGGATGCCATCTGGGCCCGGCGCCTTGTCCACCCTCAGTGCCTTCAAACCATCCCAAACTCTGCCCTCCATGATTTCCCCATCTGTCACCCCTTCCCCTCTCCTTTCCTGGCCCTATCCACAGCTCTATGGCTGTGCTCCAGTCTCCAAACCCTCCTTGGTATTATATCCGACCAAGCCAGGCATATCTTAGGCCACCACTGCTGTATTGTCTCTAAGTCCCTTTTTATCTACATATATGTGTCTACTCATGGCTTGCCCCCAAGGTCATTACTTCCTAAATGTATAATAATTAAGTCTGGAGTAGGTCGCCGCTCCTTCAGCTCTTTCAAGGTGGGGAGCAGCTGCGCATATCTCATCTCTCGAATGCCACGCCACACCAATTTACATTGTTCCACATCCTGGTAAAGCTGCTTTCCCCCAGCCTTTTTCTCAGCTCTCCTTTCTGCCCAATAAATATAGGAGTGGCCACAGATCCAGACTTCCATGATACTCCCTCTTCCTGTAGGGTTTAACAGAATAAATATCTTATTTATGATCTTATTTTCTCACCATCATATCATCTCTCCCTTGTCCCCTTCCCCCTCCCCCCCGTGGCTCCCTGTCTGTCACAATCATAAGCGATACATTAGTCTCCACACTGCAGCATTCAAATGTATCTTTTATAACTGGCCAACTGCCAGCGCCCCTTCTCCTAAATATTATTCACCGTCTCCCCTGCCGCTGCCCACTGTGAGGCAGCCCCTATCAGTAAGGAGTGGGAGGAATAATTAATCGGATCCTCCCCCAGGAATTGCATGCCCCTCTTGAGCAATGCTGTGACTTGATAACTCGTGACTCTGCTTCCATCCCCAAGCAGAAATAATTTCCCTGTCCTATTTCCACGCTCTGAGGTGAAAGCCCACAAAGCCTGTACTGGGCACACTGCACCCTCTACATGTTTCTTTAGTGTTACCATGCAACCCTGTCCCCTTTGATCCGTCTTTGACCTCTTAATCATGACCTGTATCTCCTTCATCTCTCAACTTATATCTTCCCATTCCAGTCTCCCTTCCCTGTCTTGCCTGCTGTGGCCCACCACTTCGCTCACTCTCATGGCCCCAGCAGACATTACCACATAAATTGTGTGGAATAACTGGGCCTCGGCCTTTGATCTGCATATTACTGGGAACACACCCTTCAGTTTCACTAGCCACTGTTCCCCTATTGGTCTCCTATTATCCACCGTCCCTTGTTTTAACCTACCCCATCCTTGCATCATTCTTCTAATGAACATTGATTTTGTTGGGTCCTGCCATCTTTTTAGACTGCAGATCACACTAATCCCTGCCAAGTAGACCCCCACTGTGGCATGGACTGTTCCCTTCTGCCACTACTCCACAGTGAACTTCCCAACTGTTCTTCTGTGAGCAGCCTACTTTCCTCCATGTGGTGAGTTGCCCTGAATGTTTGAAACACTCGCCAGGCCCCATCGTAGGCCCTCAGAGTCCGTGGCGCCCATGAACTGTGGAACAACATTTCTGTTCTTCTTGCCAACGTCCCATATGTTCATTGGTATATGTTGTTTGCTCCTCCGCTGTTGGTGCCAGCCTCCGAAATTATCCAGCTGCAGATGGAAAGGCTGTCAGCCAGGGTGTTGTGTACCCTCTATGTGTTTCACTCTGAATGACATGTTCAACTGCAATGCCCTTAGTACCAGAAGTCGCAAAACTTGCATGACTGTTTCTGACCTGGCTCCCCTGTTGTTCAAGACCTCTACCACTGCTCTATTGTCACACCAAAATGTTACTTTTTGATCCTGTAATTCTTCTCCCCAAACCAGGGTGTATGCCCAGATGAGCATGATCTCTAACAATGTTATGTCTTCACCTTACTGTCCCTTACCCAATCTGAAGGCCATGGCTCTGCAAACCATCTGCCCTCAGATAGCCCCCATGCCCAGACCCTAGCTGCATCTGTGTAAAGATTGAGGTCTGTGTTATACACCCATTCCTCTTGCCAGAAAGAGCAGCCATTATATTCCATAAGGAATTCTCCCATACTTTGAAATCCTCCTTGACTCCCTTGTCATGTCTACCCAATGGTGTGGCCTGGTCCTCAGGCTGTGACTCTTGCTAGCCTTTTGTGAAAGTCCTCCTCGGCCCAATAGCCCTGCATGTGAAGTTCAGATGTCCCAATACTTGTTGCCTGTTTTATTTTTTTTTTACTTTCTGTTTTTCCTCCTCCGCTCTCTGGAGCCCTCCTTCCATCTACTCCTTCCCCCTCACTCCACCTCCCTTGGATCTGCCCTAGAGTGCCTCCTTCCCTTTACCTCCTGCACAGTGGGGTCTGTCCTTTTCTTGGTGGTCTTGGATGGATCCAGAGCGGATTTCATCTAGGGCTGCCAAAGAGGTGTCATTTTCCATTTTTCTCCCTCGTAATCCCCTACCCCTGGGACGTCCAGCACTAGGACGTATGTCCCAAGAGAAGACGTGCTGATGCACACCAGACCTCTCATGCACTGCCGACGCCCCCCTCCCCGACTCCGACAAGCGGAGCTGCCTCCATCCCCTTCAGTTGTCGGTGCTCCCACCGGCTGCGAAGGGGGATGTAGAACGCAGATGCGTTCTTGGTTCCCACCCCTGAGAGAGGAGAGCATCCGTTGGGATGCTCGATCCTCTCTCCCCCTGCTGACCCCCGGCCACCCGAGTTTGTTCCTGAACCCGGGTCACCGGCGTGGCGCGAGGTGTGGCATCCAGCACCTCAACCCTCAGCGCCACTGGGCCGGCCGTTGTACCTGTTTTAGTTGTACTCTTCTTCTACTGGTATGTATATTAATCTGCTCCTTCAATTTTTCCACTTTTTTATCCAGCAACTGAAATATTTCTTCTGGAGCATCTGTCTCAATGCCCCAAAACTCTAACACCCTACTGGGCTTTCTGTTTTTTCAGGTGCCAGCGGGATCCCTAGTTCCTTACACAGCTGTTGGAAACTGGCTAACATTCTTTCCGTTTCTCTTTTTCCACTGCCTATGAAAAGGAAATCATTCAAATAGTGAATCACTGTTTTATAACCAGTCCTTTCTTGAAATATCCACTGCAAACATGTGCTGAAGGCTTCGAATGTGGCGCATGCTATAGAGTAACCCATGGGCATGGCTTTGTCATTTAAACCCCAATAGGTCCCAATCCTCTCTTCTAACGGGAAGTAATCTGAAAGCTGACTCTATGTCTGTCTTAGCCACCCATGCATCTGTGGTTACCCAGATAATCTGGACTACATCCTCCAGGGTGGAATATGGCACTTTACTATATTCCTCACCGATAAAATCGTTCACCGATTCACCTTCGGGAAAGGATAGGTGATGAATCAAACTAAAGTCCCCCTCCTGTTTTCTGGGGACCAAACCTAATAGGGAAATCCTCATGTTCTGCAATGGGGGGGGTATCATATGGTCCCTCTGTTCTCCCTGCAGCCTTCTCCTTCTCTAACTTTTGTTGTAACATTTCTTCCCTCCCTCTCACTGAACCCAGATTGTTCGCCTCTCTGGCCTGTGTTGGGCCCTCACACTGTGGTGAAAAACCTGTGTGAAAACCTTCTTTAATCATTTCTGCCATTTTCCTATCTGGGTATCTGTCCAACCATTCCCTCCATGCCTCTATCCTGATGGGGGTTCTAGCTCCTCTAAATTGTTCCCTTGTCCTCATTTCTTTTTCACCACCAAGCTCTCCCCCCCTCTGGTTGATGCCCAGCCTTGCTGGTCAATGATTCTGACTCCCTCTATTTGCATGTTCCCTACCCCTCCCCCCTCTATTCCATATCTGGCCTTTATACCCCTGCCCTTCCCGAAAAAACTGCTGACCGGTCCTCTGCCCCCCAGATCTTTGTGTTCCTTGGACCCATGTCATCCTGCATCTGCTCGCCGGATGTGATCCCCCACATTTCGAACAGGCATGCCGAAAGCAGCATTGTGTCCATGAGCAAAAGGCCCTATTGTAGACCCAGCAACATCTTTGTATCATGGCACCTTTTTTCCCCAAACTCTCCCTCTGGCGTGGACTGATCAGTTACGTAATCTGTCCACAAATCCAGCTGTTTCGTGTCCCATCGTACATCCCCATATGTGGCTATTCTTTGCCGAAATAATTCGTCATAATATATCCAACCTACACCCCCTTTTGCTTTTGCTCTCCTTATTATCAGGGAGTACAGTATGTGATGAGAGGGATGCCCAACTCAGGCCTTCTTTCCAATACTATGGCTGAGAATATGGCGAAACCTACAAACCACCCTTCCCATGTCTTCCCTTTAGTGAATTTGTCCTCCTCTTTCTTGCCTAACAACACCACTGCTGCTGCCATTTCACTTTTTCCTATATTCTGTTTCCTTGTATTTTGCAGCCACTTCCCGCTTACTAAAGTGAAAATATCCACATACTCTCCCTTCCATAATTTCTCTTTTGTGGTCAATGGGATGTGTTCTCCCACATTCATCC
The DNA here is from genome assembly GCA_016271365.2 of Neoceratodus forsteri. NCBI lineage: Eukaryota > Metazoa > Chordata > Ceratodontiformes > Ceratodontidae > Neoceratodus > Neoceratodus forsteri. Next base: position 453,389,962 of record CM057453.1, on the reverse strand, counting down.
CTGGAGCTCCTATCTCCCCTGTTCCTTTCCCTCCTTTTCAACTCCTCCTTTCTTTTCGTTCAGTACCTCTTTTCCTACCCTAATCTCAGCCAGTGCTGACTCCATATGGCCCAAACCCTCTGAGCCAAGTGCTGAAGCGATTTGACCTATGTGACTCCTTGATGCTGTCACCAACAGAGTGGTGCATTACCTGTGACCTTGTCCACTGCTTGCTGCCTGCTATCATCCTGGTGCCCCAGTACATTTCCCTCTGGGTGGAGGGTTGGTTGGCCTACTAGTGGCTGTGGAGGAACCACTGTACACTGGGGATGCAGTCTGGGCGCCACTGGGGGAACCACCAACTGGCCCTGGGGAGGTACTGACTGGGCCGGGTCTCCTGGGTGCAGAGGTACTGGATTAGCCACCTTGGTTGGCCCCGCTATCTGTGGTTGTGCCCTGGTTGGGCTGTGTGGCTTCTCAGCTGGCCGCTTCCCTCTGCCCCCTTTACCCTTCCCCGCTTTCCTTTTCTCCCCAGACCTCCCTGGTTCCTCCCCTTCCACCAACTCCCACATTCTATTGGCTTTTTCAGCCAGCTCCATTATCGCCCTGTAGACATCTTCCTTCGAAGGCCTGCTCTTCTTGGGTGCCATGATCCCTGCTTTTGTCACCTGTGAAAACACTGGAAAAGAGAAAAGAAAATTACCTTATTTAAAAGCAGAAATTTGGGGCAGTATCCCGAGAGACCAGGCCGCCTCCCATGTAGGCAGCCCCCAACTGCGATGTACATGCCCCTTTATTTTTGCCCTCTCCATTGCTGGACCTGACCCAACTGGCGTGTTACAACCCGCTGCATGGCCGGGCCCAGTTTCACCAGTCCTCTGGTCGCTCCCCTTGCCCTTGCTAGGCCCCTGGCAGGCCCCCTTCCTTGTCTGGCCCCAGGTGTCCCCACAGGGCGCTAGGCCTCCTGTCACTAGACCCTTCTGCCAGGCCGACTCAGGCCTCTGCTCCCTCTTGGTCTGCTCCCCCGGCATGTGACATCACACCGCATGGACTTTTTTTATTTTGTTTTGTTTTAGCTTTCCCATAGGCCTTCCCTTTGTCCTCCCAGCCCTCCAACATATGCATGCCCCCAGCGTGTGGCATCATGCCAACTGTCTGCTTAGTCGACCCCCGCTGATCAGCCATTCTTCAGGCCCTAACCCTCACTCATCGATCGACTGGCTTGTAGCCAGTAAACCCCAAAATCTTTTTTTTGACCACTGCACTAGCCCCACTGGGCCATGGGGCAGCAAGCCTGATGCTGTCCCCGGTCAGCCCCTTTCAGCATCTGCAAAAACCATGCGGTGCATCGGCGTGTGACCAGCCAGGCAGCTGCTCTGTACCACTCCCTGGGTCCCTGTGATCCACTTTGACGTTCCCTGTAGCTCCATTGCAAACCAATCCCCCCTTGGCACTCCCCTGCGCCCAAACAGCTGCAGGCCCAACCAGGATTCTCATCACATGCACCACGCACTGCAAGGCCTCAAAGCCTGCCACCCCTCGAGTTGCACACTCGCCGAAACCAGCAATGCCAGCGCTCTCCTTCTTCAAAGGCATCCCCCCCCCACGCTTCCCATTCAGGCTCCCCTCCATAATCCGCCAGCAGTACTCGCTGTAGGCCAGCGCGAGCCTCACTCAAACAGCTTCCAGCCTCTCAGACTGCTCTTTCCAGCCACACTCAGCTCCTCACTCCTTCGTGGGCCAACACGTCTAGCTATCTACTTCCCTCCTGTATGTCCATGTGCCTCTCATGCTGCCCAAGGTCTACTACCTCTGCCAGCTGCAAAAAACCCTGGTCCAAATACACAAACCCACAGCCTCACACCAGCCCTGCTTACCTCGCCTCAAATGGACAATCGTGCCAGTCAACTACCACCTAAAGCATACTACCTCAGTACAGCTGTGAAACATCCTCTTTTTTTAAAACCTGTACCAAATAGCCTTGTTTTCCCCTGTAACTGCTGTATACAGCACAATAATTTCAACTAGAGATGCACAATTCCACATTAGCTTCTTTTCTTTACCTTCCTCTGCTGTACCACAACCTTGTTAATACTGTACCTTTCTACTCAAGCCATAAACAATGCGTTTCTCTTCTTTTTGAATTACACAGCTTAGCCCCATCTTATAATTATTAACAACCTGCTTCTCTCTTTCTTTTTGTTATATATATATATTTCTTCTTCTTTTTTTTTTAAAGAAAACTTCAAAATATCCTCCACCAAATTAGTTGTTTGTTTCCTTACCTCTCTCTTGGTGCACAAGCCTCCTAGTTAATATGCCAATCCAATTGCTCAGTTGTGTAGAATCAAAACTCCAGCAAAAGTGGCTGAACCACTCCAGTGCTGCTCCTTATGTACCTCCACTTGCCCCTTCCCTTCCTGTTGCTTGGCCACTGTTCTATCCCCTGGCCCTTCCCCTTTCTTCCCACCTCCCCTTCTGAGCACACCATCTTGATGAAAAGGGAAGGGGTGTACCAGGACAACCTGGTCTGCCCCTTAAAGGGCAAACTCCATTTTCTGCTCTGAGGCCTCATTATTATGCATACATTCTTTGTATTCACTGTACTTCTGAATGCACCTTTTGGGGAAAAACAGAGTGTGCATTTCCGTTACTGTTACAGTTAGCGTTTCCACTTGCGTTTCCATACCAGTTTGCGTTAGCGTTCCCGTTTACATCACTGTGTGGGTTACCCTTTGCGTTTGTGTTTGTGCTTGCATTTGCATTACTGTTGACTTTTGTGTTTCCATTACTGTTTTTGTTTGCGTGTTCTTTTGCATCACTGTGTGCATTAGCATTTGCATTTGCGTACGCGCTTCCTTTTATGTTTCTGTTTCCTTTGGCATCATCCTTGGTGTTACCATGAGCGTTTGGGTTTCCAGTTGCGTTACCGTGACTGTGCGCGTTACAATTTGTGTTTGTGTACATGCTTACATTTGCATTTCCATTTGCGTTTGTCTTTCCTTTGGTGTCATAGTTGGTGTTACCATGAGCATTTGCATTTCCATTTGCATTCCCGTGACTGTGCGCGTTACCATTTGCGTTTGCGTGCATGCTTGCATTTGCATTTCTGTTTGTATTACTGTTTCTTTTGGCATCATCGTTGGTGTTACCATAACCATTTCCATTTCCAATTGTGTTACCGTTATTGTTTGCGTGTTCATCACCGTCTGCATTTGCATTTCTGTTGGCCTTGGCGTTTATGTTCTTTTTAGTGTTTTCATTGTCGATTGCATTACTGTTTCCTTCTGCGTCGTCGTTGCCATTACCATTTGCATTTCTGTTTGCTTTTGTCTTACCGTTTGCACTTTCGTTACTATTTCGTTTGCATTTCTGTTCCCGTTAGTGTTTGTGTTACCATTTCTGCTATTTTTCTGCACTGTCTTCTGTGACACATAACACAACCAGTGTGTGGTAGATTTGTCTGACACGTGGCAGTTAGAAATACCTTTGTTCAAGGAACATGCCAGCTTTTGTTTGGGGAAAACATGTTGTTCTGTTCCAGAGTTATGGCCATTTGAGTTTCCCCGCTTCGCAGTCTGCCATTTTAGTGCATTTTTGGCCACAATTTCCACCATTTTGTGTTGGAAGACTTCTTAAAGGTACAGAAACATAAAAATGTGATATCTCTGGAACAGTTTGGTCTTTTCACATGAAATTTGAATGGTGTTGAGTGGATGTACTGGACATGTGAATTATGCTAATTACATGTTTGAAAAATAATTTGCTGTGGACATACTGCGTGACACACTTAGCGTTTTGTGCATAGCATTCTGCATGGTGCTACTGCCTTTAAATTTATAGCGTGGATAGCCCTGGTGGCACGGAGGTACCTTGCAGTGGTTTCGTGTGTAAAATATTAACAGGTGCAGAATTATGCCACTCTGATGAATGGAAATTTGGTTCATTATGCTTCAATAACTTCTGAACCATGTCTCTGATTTGCCTGGCATTTGGAATGTACAAAGATGTGTAATTCATCTTTCACGGTGCCACTGTTTGGGTCACTGGCACTAACAGGTTGCTGAATTGTGCATGTTACATTGTTTGCTCGTGGTGCTGTGCGACAGTTGAACGGATGTATACACAATTCTGGACACAAGGTGCACCATGGTACATGTCTTCATTTATCAATTTTATGTCAGTCGATCATGCAGTTTTGGCGAGTGAAGTGACAAAAATTAAAGGTGCTCCCACCACCACATTCCATTCACTATTTATACTGCACATTCTCAAAAGAACTGACATTCATGGCAAAAGCTCTGTTTAATGCATCTGTTAGGGTTGTTCCACAGTGACAAAAGTGAAGACATTCGGTGTTAGGGTTGAAAACCCTAACTCTGCATTCCCCACCCCTACCTCCAGCACCACACACACACACACACACACACACACACACACACACGCACTTGCAAGTGGGGGGGAGGACCAAGGCAGCACAACCAATCACAGGCAACCATCAGCAGGTGACAGAAATAACATACAACTGTCTAAACGTACTACAAGACACAGCCATCATCATGGTCCACCAACTGTAGGAGTTCTGCTGCCATCCGAGTGGCTTGGTGGTATACATGCATACTGGCCATCAGTTGTTGGTGGATCACATTAAACATGTTTTTATATCTAATACATTTCTTATCTCTTCTGAATGACAGTGTGTCAGTAATGCATCACTCTAACAACATGCCAATGTCAGGCAGTGGTTTTAGAGACCTTTGTTGACTGTTAATGTCTTCTGATGTTACCCAGTATAAGACAATGATGTATCAGTACACTATTATGTGCACAGTACTGCTGCACCATTATCTTACATTGGATAGTTGCAGATCTGTGTGGGAGTGTCAGACCTAAAAAGCCAGATGCTCACACTACATAATACCTGAATTCTGGAAAGTTTCTCATTTGAAACAGGTAAGTGTGTTTCTCTACTAATTGATATATTGCTGCTAGCATGCTGTTCAAAGGGCCCCATGCTCACACATTTGTGTTTATGACTGTGTAGTATCAGAGAGCATTGTAACACAGTGTCATGTGTCTAAGTACCTCCTGATCTTACTGTAGCATAAGAAAAAAATGGATCAGTACAGTATTATCAGCAGAGCCCTTCTCCACTATTTTTAATATCATCATGGACCATGGTTGACATTATCATACAAATTGTTTCAGATATTAACAAGAAAAATGACTATTATTCTAGGCTAAAAACATCATGCTGCATTCATACCACTGTTACTTCTGTGGTACTTCTTCTACATGTGGCATAATAATAACCAAATATTGCTTCTGCATACTATAATGAATAGAAAACTATAGAGCTGTCATAAAACTCTTGAGCACTGCATGTCTGCATTGATTTGTGACCAGAACTTGTTATTAATACTACATGTGTGTCTTTATGTAACCATGCCCATCTTGGTTTGAGCATAGGTATGTTGGTCACTGCATGTTACTCAAAGGGTACCATGCTGTCATTTCTGTGCCTATGACCATAGTATATTAGACACCTTTTTATCCATGCTTTCTTCTATCTTAATGCCTTGTGAAATTATAACAGCATAACCAAACAATGTATATCTTAGCTATTGTGTGAGAGTACTCCTGTTCTGGCATGTTACCATGTGCAGATGCTGAGAATGCTGTGTACACCCATGTCTACACAAATGCTACAGTTGGTGGACCATGATGATGGATGTATCTTGTAGTATGTTTAGACAGTTGTATGTTATTTCTGTCACCTGCTGCTGGTTGTCTATGATTGGTTGGGTTGCTTTGGTCCTCCCCCCACTTGCATGTGCGTGTGTGTGTATACGTGTGTCTGTGTGTTTGTGTGGTGCTGGGGGTGTGGTGGGGAATGCAGAGTTAGGGTTTTCAACCCTAACACAGAATTTCCTCACTTTTGTCACTGCGGAACAACCCTAACTGATGCATTAAATGGAGTTTTTTTGCCATGAGATATATATATATATATATATACATATACAAGAAAATGCAATATAATATAAAACCAAGTGCAGAGCACTCCAGTTGCTGTTCTCTCTGTGTTGAGCTTGCTAAAAGTTTAACACTGCATTGCCAAAATGCAGATTGTTATGAAGTTCGTCTGGGAGGGCTAGAAAAATCATATACAAAATGCACCCAGGACAGTCCTAGACTATTATCTGGAGTTAGCTATCCCAAACAGATGATGTAATTACCTCTGGTACTAAAACAGTTATTCCAAAGATTTTGATGGAGGCCATCATGGATAAAGTAAGTGAGGGTCATGGCAGGCAAAACTGAGAACCTGTGCAGTGGGCAGGCTCCCAGGCTTCCAGAGCAGGCACAGCTGAGTCTGACACACAATTGCTATACTTCTAGTGAACTGCAATAAAACTATCTGTGAAATAAAAATATTTATCATTTGCATTTCTCTAAAGAAAACGTGCAATCTACTGTAGCAGTGAGAACTGGCAAGCTGCCAGCCACCACGCATGCGATGGCTGATGCCCACTGTGCAGCCTTCCAGTCCTTCGCTATGCTCTACACAGAAGGCACAACTGACCTGCAGTGGTGTCCAGCTTCAGATTTACCTCATGTATACAGCATGAGCTGGAGAGGCTGGCAGGCTGGCAGCACTGGAGACACAGCAGCCAGAGAAGGAGGCAGAGCCAGGGGCTGCTATTGATGATCTGCCTGCAGTACCACTAACAGCTGAAGAAGCAATCCCACCACCACAGGCAGCCCCACCGACCCTGCAGAAGGACTACTGGGTCATGCATATGGCCCGGGGTGTGAAAATCATTAAGAAAAAGATGGCAAAAATTATAGCTTCCCAGGAACTAATTGAGCAGAAACAGGCATGACTTGAGGCAAACCAGCGCAGCATTTTACAACTCCTCAAAGCAAGCGTCAGCATTAGGAGGAGGTCAATACCTAGGCTTGCAGCTCACCACAACTGAAAGCAAGGAAGTCGGTCTGACTTAATATATATAGTTCTTTCTTGTATACAGTTCAAATCAACCATTTTCAAATTGTTGTTGTTCTTGAAATACTTATTGTTTGTACTTGTTCTGTTTATAGTTTCTGTTTTGTGTTGCTTTATTTTCTATTACATAAACATTTCCCTGTTCGAAACAAGGCTTTCTTGTCATAAGTCTCTTGATTGAGGTAAAGGCTGGCAAAAGTTCAATGAACATCTTGTCTTACTAGTCTGACTGCTGTTCATGCTTCAGCCTTAACTTTTTTTGCAGTACCCAGCAGGACAAGTTCATTCTCCCCCTCCACAAAGAAATGTCAGATGATCTAGTTGATCATTTGACACTGTATGGATTTAGTTCTTGGGTGAGTTAAACTTTGTTAAAATTGACCATCGGTGTTGCTGTTTGATTCAACTTCAGTTCCCTTTTAAAATCGCAGGGCTGGCTGGCAGAATATAGCAGGACAGCAGAGCAGCAGCATCCATTAAATTAGCCTTACACAGGCAGATCTACAGAGAAATCATACAGTTAGTTGCAGAAACACAAGGAAACATGGCATTGGTTTCTAGAGATGGACCACCAGTGAGACAGACCCACCAAGTCTGAACATCCTCTTCATTGCCTACTCTGCCACCACTCACTACCTACTCTGCTACCACAACCTGGTCTATGTCTGCGCAGGCCCCCAATGTCTGACTGCAAACACATCTATCTCATTCCCATATAATGACCTGTTTGTGGAAAAAAAGCATACAACAACCATTGGTACTTACCTGGGCACTTGTGATGGATACACTGTACATCCACTGGGCTGATGGACTACAGAGATATCTCAGCAGCAGCAGGAGCAGCATCAGCAGCCATAAAGCCTTACACAGACAGACTGGAAAAGAAAATCATACAGAGAGTTGTAGAAATACAAGGGAAACATGGTCTATGGTCATGGTACCCTGGTCTATGCCTGTGGCAGGCCCCCTCCTCCCTGCCTTGATGTCTGACTGCAAACACAGCTATCCCATTCCCTTATAATGACCTGTTTGGAAAACAAAAAGTGCAAAGTACAACAACCATTGGTACTAACCTGGGCACTTGTGATGGACATACCATGCAGACACAGTGCTGGCGGGCTACAGGGGGATCATAGCAGCAAGAGCAGCAGCAGCATCCATAAAGCTTACACAGGCAGACCCGAAAGCAAGACATTCTTAAAGTGAGTTCAAGAAATGGACAGAGACACATCAGCAGAACTTCATGGTAACCTAAACATGCAGCAAAAAATATTATATGATTAGATATAGTCATTTTTGAGCATCATGATCCCTACCTGAACATGAGCTAATAACCAGACAACCTTTCAGCAACACTAAACCTGATGAATGGATATCGAAACATGGACAGAAAGAACCAGAGATTACTGTGTAAAGCATGATGTGTGGCAACATTACCCATGCTGGCTGGGGGAGGGCTGTTACTGGCATCTAACAGCACCTTCTGTGAGGCAATACTGTGGGACAACTCACATGTCTGTCTGAAACTGTTCCTGTGGGTATCCAGTGATGAGGGCCTTAGCATGTATGGGAATGGTTGGAGGGTGACAAGTCATGGGCTATTGCATTATGTGCGAGCCACCCTGTACAGTGACCAGCATATAGGCTGGCAGACCAATCAGTGAGCATCACAATCGCAACAGGGAAACATGGTGACAAAGGAATGGGCGCATGGGGGGAAACGACGACTCAGAAAAGAATGAACGGAGAAGAAGGCAACTCAGAAAATGGTGAAGGGGAGAAAAGGCCTCCACAGTAATGGGTGACTGTGGATGAGGAGCACCTGCCAGCAGAATGGCCAGACATCAGCAGAACCCCCCCAGGGATGCACCTAGTGGCAGTCAATAACACCCCAGCAGACCAGGAGATGCCCCTGGCTCCACCACCACAAACCCCCCCAATAACACAGCAGAACACAGCCAAAGACAGCAGGAATAGGCCCCCCACACACAAAATGCACAACAGACAGAAGATGTAGGACTGTGGGGTCAACCGCCGAGCCACTATGGTGACTCACAAGGACAGCACACTCCACTGATGTAGGAAGAGGGTGATGGGCCAATGAGCTAGGGTTTTGAAACCCGCAGCTGCTGACAACCCACACAGTGGCGTCCGAAACAAATACATACATAGGTTAGTGTAGGTGCACATGTTCGAAGGGGTAGCTGCCCAACGGCATCACCACAGTACAGGCAGTACTCACCAGGGTCACCACTTACAGCATCCTGGACATTCTGCTCTCACACCCCTGATACTGCTGAAGCCCGAAGAACACTGCTGCAGGACCACATAGTGCACCAGACACCTGCAAACACCTATTTTTATGCCGCGGTGCAAAAGGGGTGTGCTGTCAAATGCACGTGGTCGCATGAACAGGTGTGTGATCAAATGGCCCTCCCCACCCATAAAAAGGGTGCTATGTGGAAGAAGAGGCCACCCATATGGAAGGTGAACAAAGAATGGATGATATCCGATATATGGTCAGCCAGAAAGGGAAAACCCTCCTTGCCCACCGTGATTACCTCTAGCGGTGGGGCAAGGAGGTGAAACAAAAGATATTTCGGGGCAGCATTCAGGACAACTACCACAGCTGCCCAGCTTGGGTGCACACAAAAGTGGATGCAGTTGTCTACATGGGCAATCCCCACAACCATGCACCCCATGTAGGGGAGGTGGGGGTCCATGAAGTGTTCAGCAGTGTGCGCGACTGTGAGCGTACGAGCATGGAGAGCACCTCTCAGGTGATTGTGGAGTGCATCAGAGGGATGCCAGATGCCATCGCCAGCCAGCTGCCGGGGCTGCCACTGATGAAGCATACTGTGCAATATGTCCGCCGGGCCAGCAGGGTGAACTGCCACACTGATTTCACTCACTACTGGACTGGGCAGTGCCTCCTGAGTATGCCATCATGGGGGGTGATGACACGTTCCTGCAGCATGACAGTGGTCCATCCAAGGACCATGTGCTACTGTTTGCCACCCAGAGGTCCCTGCAGTACCTAGCTAGCTGCAGTGACTGGTTTCTGGATGGCACCTTCTGCTGCTCACCACCACTCTTTGCACAGTTGTATACCATGCATGGTCTGCAGACAGGCATCGAGTTACCTGCCATCTACATCCTGATGCCAGCACAGATGGAGCGGGTGTATGCAACCATGTTTGGAGAGGTGCAGTGGCTTGTTGGTGACATGTGCCCAGTGACCACGATGATGGATTTTTAATGGGCAGCCTGGCATGCTTCACATCCACCTTCGACAGTGTGGTGGTGTGGGCTGTTTCTTCTGCTACTGCCAGGCCATGTGGTGAAAGGTACAGCAAACCCCAGAGCTCCACGCCAGGTACACCAGGGATAAGGAGTTCACGATAAACATCCATATGCTCCTCACACTGTCATATGTGCCCATGAATGTCATGGAGGGTGCCTACAGTGACCTGCTGACCAGCCCTTCTACCGGGCAAATGAGGAGCTGCTCCAACCCCTGCTTGAATGCACATGGAGAAGGCATGGGTCGACTGGCGGTGGGCAGAATGGCTCTCAGGCATCTCCTGTTCCAGATCCTCAGCTGGAACATGTACCAAGCCCACTCTGGAAGGCCTTGCATGGACCAACAACTCAGTCAAGGGTGGCACTGGGGCTTCTGCACCAGACTGAGTGCTTGCTACCCAAGCATATGGTGATTCCTGGATTGCCTCATGCATACATATGGAGCAGCTGCTGTCCAGTACAGGGGCTGCAACCCAGAAGCAATGGTACCAGGATCTCACCATCAGGATCAAGGCAATCATAGGCAACTATGGCAACAGAAGCACACCCGACTGCCTGTGGGGCCTGGCATATAACTTCCAGATGCAGGTGAAGCCTGGTGTGCCCTGGGACGGCACGCTGACACTGACCCACTCTGTGACCCATGGCTCCATCAGCTCTGCACCAATGAGTGGCCTTGTGGCACTTGGCAGCATGGCCGTCATGGAGATCACATTAGCTCAGCTGTCTGTCCACCGGTCGCCATTATGCTGCCACCCTGTGCACCCTGTGCAGTCCTCCCATGCACAATGGCAATGCCACATGTCACTGTGCCTCCACCACCCAGGATCCTCCATGTACAGTCCCTCTCACTGCCATTGGCACATTCCCACTAGTGGCTTCCTCAAGACAGTTGACCCCACCCCTGTCTGTGCCTCTTTCCGCCTCAAGCTTTAGTTTGCATTTGGGTGGTGGTGGTGGTGGTATGCGTTTTTTAATGTGTTCCATTCACCATTCTGATGGTTGTGCATGTCTCCTGTGCTGTCCCTGGAGCCCCCATTGTCCCTTCACCCCTCCTCTGTGGGATGGCTCTCGCCCTTCCAGCTGGCGTCTTTATTCCTGGTGCCCTCTGGTATCCGCCGTAATACTGTCCCTCGAGGCGATCACAGTTCCGCGATCACCTTTCTCACATAGAACCGTTACTGTGATGCCACCAGAAAGTGTGCTTAGGAAGTTATCAGCACACCTACTTGAACAGTATGATCAGATAGACAACCACTGCCCCTGCCACTGCCAGCTATCAGTGGTAAGGTACTGAGCTGTGGCACTGCACAAAAAAATCACCTCGCGTCATGACTTCAGAAAATACACTTCACTACAAATAAATCTTTTACTTACCTTCTTCTTCAGATGTCCAAGCCAAGCTCTAGTCCATGCAGCACAAAGCAGGGTGACATCATCATGGCAGCAGCAGCAGATGGAATCCAAGCTAGAGACAGTGAGAAAGGATCATGACAAAGGCAATTACTTTTAGAAACAATAGACACTCATCAGTTATCAGGCAGTACTGCATAGCTGCACAGATGGGGTGCAAGACACATTGGGCAGAGTAATGCTAGATCACCATCACACTGAACTAAGTGCGGCATGACACCCACAGGTACATTTCTAAAGTGAGAGAAAAATTTTCAGCAGGGAAAGGCACACTCAGTCGGCCATGACTCATGTCCATGGGAGAGACAGTGACTGGAGGAAGCAGGAAGACACATTTTCTGGCATTCTCCACAGGCAGTCATGGAGAGGAAGGGGAGGGAGAGAAGTGTAGGGACCAGGAGAATAGATCAGAGAGGGAATGGCAGGGACAGAAGAGCAGGTGACGAAGCACTTCAGCACCAGCAGCAGGGAGATGGTGGCAACCTGGGGAATGGATAGCACATGCCAATAACCTAATAAGCACTGCATGGTGTCAGTTTACCTATAGTGGGGTGACATCCCTGACAGTGACAGACACAATGCTGAGTGTCATCACTGCACTGTTGGGATGTGTGTGTGTGTCTCTCCTTGAGGCTGCACCCCAGAACCCCATACACCCTGGTTTCTAAATACACAACTCCGAGTCAGAGTTGTCTTGGGGACAGGACAAAACACTGGGCGATGCAGTGCGGTGCACATGGGACCATCACAGTGACCCAACATTGTTGGTTGAATTCTGCCACCGTGATGGTCTTTGCTATTACGGTTTTGCTGTGCAGTCGGTACACCCATGGGGTCATCATAGTAATAAGTTACATAAGTCAGTAGGACTCATCGCTCAGTATGCAACATCAAAAATGATTTGTACTAACCTTTGTGGTGGAGGAAGGAGATGTGATGTCTCAAGAGGAAAGCATCTCAATCAGAGCAACATAGCAGTAAAATGGCGTCTGGTATAGTGGTTGCACTTCATCAAAATAAATAAGGCTACGGCACTGCAGTATGATTTGCATGGCTTCTCTTCCATCAGTGTTGCACAAATAAGTAATACACTCATCACTGTACTCAGGTCATGAAATGTAGTGTCCTGATCCTGATATGATCATATCTCGTGAGGCCACATTGTCATACTTTTCTGTTTCATGGTGTAGTGCTCCTGTTGTTGTTCTTTTGCACAGCTTGTATTTACTTTTCATTTGAATTTGCAGTCCAGTTCTCTATGTCACTGCCAATGTTAACAACACTGTGCATATATAACACAAATGTTGCATTAAGGTAGTTTCAGTCAAAAGCACAGCAGTTGCTTAAGTCAACACACATAGCCCCTGTGCCAGTGACATGCTGTTATGACATTTTGTAAGGTAAAGTGATCTTGACACACTGCTTGTTGATGCTGTTATGATTGCTGCTTGCTGGTACCTTGTCACTCTGAGTTAGACAATATCAAGAGATTATTTATGCAGATAGTGCAAGTCACAGTCCATGTGTTCAGCACTGAGTAATGTTGGTATGAAATGTAGAAATGGAGGTGAAGGTGATACTGTCCAATGTGGCGGATGACTTGATGGGCACTGGGTATTGTTTGACATGGTGGATTGATCATCACTCTTGTAACAGGTGATAACCACTTTGGTCACTGCTTTTACTTTGAACAGAAGACAATGTGGTCAGCTCATCATCCCTATGTGGTGGTGTGACAGCCTGTGAGTGGCAGCAGTTTAATGTTGCTTGTTTAGGTGGGGGGAGGAGAGCCAACCAACTATGGCCATCATGTGGAAGACACAGCATGTGATGTTTTTTGACACAACATGATGTGAACCCAACAGAGGCAAGATTAAGCCTGCGAAACAATATCAAACCACCTGTTTATGGAGGATTTCCTGTGTCATTTAGGGTCTGGAGTGTCACCACTGCCCACACATTGTATAACTAGAGATGTTGCAAAATCAAATTTCACCAGTGAAATTGCCACAAAACTGGCGATTTGGCCACGTGAAACATTTCACAAAATTCTGCCGTTCCGCAAAATTTTTCATTGAGTGTATCGTTGCAAAATTTCACCCTCAGAAAGAATTTCACCATGAAAGGGTAACAGGAACAATTCAGTTCAGTGCAGGAAGGTAGCAGCTAAGGCCAACAAGATGCTGGGGTGTACTGCAAGAGGAATCTCATCCAGAAATAGGGATGTGATATTGCCATTGTACAGGTCACTAGTCAGGCCAAATTTGGAGTACTGCTTGCAGTTTTGGCATCCCTATCTGAAGAAGGATATCAGATTGCTGGAGTGGGTGCAGCGTAGGGCAACTAAGATGATCCAGGGACTGGAAGACAAAACCTATGAGGACAGGCTGAGTTAAATATGTACACCCTGGAGGAGAGGAGGGATTCAGGGGTATATGATTGAGACCTTCAAATATTTGAAGGGGATTAACAAAATGGGCACAGAAGGGATATTTAAGCTGAGAAGAAGAAGAGACACCAGAGGGCATGGTGTTAAGTTGGAGGATGGAAGATATCGGACAGAGATGAGAAGGCATTTTTTCACAGAGAGGGTGGTGGAGAAATGGAACACTCTACTCAAGGAGGTGGTATTCTATAGCACAGTAGGCAGTTTAAAGGGCATGGGACAGGTGCAGGGGTAAGGGTAGGGAGGAGGAGGGGCAGCTGCAATATAAAGTGGTGCTAGCTGCGCAATCAAACGAGCTAACTTGATAGACCATAAGGCCTGTTTCTGCTGACAGATTCGTATGTTCATATTTCACCTGAAACAGCAAAATTTCGCCTGATTTTGCCATTTCACGGGTGAAATTTTGCATTTCACAGACAAAATTTTGTATTTCTTTATTACGAATTTTGCCCCCACAAAATATTTTGTGAACGCGTGAATTGAATGAAATATTTCGCATAACAAAATTTCCTAATTTCACACATCTCTATGTACAACTGAGGAGAGGACTCATACCACATAGTATTTTGGGGCGTAAACCAACAGTAGCATAGCAGAAGGATAATGTTCAAGTAACTATGGGTGACGCAGTGTAATGTGGGGGTATTCCTTTTCTAGGTCTTTTAGGGTGACCTGAATGGTGAGCAAGTGGGGATTCGGGAATGAACAGTAATGCAAATTGTTTTGTTTCTAAAAGAAAAAGCTACTTGCAGCATTGGGGAAGATGAACAATATTGTGGACACATAATGGTACACAGTAATTGTTTTTTCTGTTTGTTTTTTGTCCGTTTCACTTTTCTGGGAGGTGGGGCCTATTTTGGGAAGTGGAGCCTACACAACTGCAAAACTGGGAACTGTCACATCACAGGGCAAGTAATCATGCCTGCATCAATTTTCTGGGGTTTCTTTCAGTTTTCTTTTGGGGAGGGGTCTAAACAGCTGCCAACTGGAACGCTTAACAAAGTTAACAATACAGGACAGGAACAATGTCTGCAACAATTTATTTATTTATTGTTTGTTTATATTTTTCTTTTGGGGACGGGGACCTAAACAGCGATCAACTGAGACACTTAAATTTAACACAGGACAGGACAGGAACAATGTCTGAACATTTTTTTTTTTTATCATTTTCTTTTGGGAAGGGGGTCTTAAAAATACTGCAGTGTTATAACTACAAAAATGTTGCTAATGTCACTGTGAATATTCATAATTAATCTGGATATAATAATTTGCTTGTCACCAACTTTTTTTCTAATGCAGCAGTCGATGACTCATGCATTGCACACTGACTCTTGGTGCCTTGTGTCTTGTTCTGGTAATGTAACTGCAGACACAAACAAGTATCACGGTACCTTGCAAATCAATTCATGAGCACACCTGACAATGACAGTAGAAGTGTAACACATCTCCTGTCTCCATCTCAGAAAAACTCAAACCCTCCGCTGTGTCTTCATCATCAGCCAACACTGTCACACTCTCCTCTTCCTCTGATGATTCCTGATGCACATCACCTTCTTCAATAGGATCATGGTGTGTTGCAGTCAATGACAAACAGTACTGCATGGACAGGAAATGTGAGTTCATTTTTATAAAAGTAAGGTACTCATCATTCATGTCAGACAGACAGCTTTGCCAGTCAGTCACAATGACACCTGCAGCACTGAATACCCTTTCTGAGCTTACACTAGCACATTGACAGGTGAGGTACCCAATGGCAATAGCTGAAAACGCAGGCTAGATTTCAAGTTTACTTCACCAATACTCCAAGGACCCATCATCTATGTTCAGCTCCAGTGGGTCATCCTGATATGACTGCATCATATGGCATGCAGACAGTTGCATCTGTGTGTAGTCCGAGTAGCTATTGCATAGAAACACCAGTGTTCTTTAGCATGGCCCAGGGAGGGTTTGTGCCACTGCTATGTGATGATGATGAGGGTGCAGGAACAGACACTGTACTTGAAGAGGAGGAGGAGGAGGATACTGTCCAAGGAGCTGTTGCTGTTGCTCCTTCAGGTTTTTCTAAAGCCACCAATTTTTTGACCCTTTGTTTTGAGTGACTCATCCAATTTTCAGCCTTGCCAAGTAGGATCGTAACACAGTGATCCAGATCAGCCTTCTCACCTGGAAGAAGTAATGTCATCCCATGCTTGTAGCATCTATCTACCAGGGTTGCCAGGATGTATACCTCAGAGGTATTAATATTAATCACCCTGGGATCATCATCACACAGCTGCATGATCCAGTCAGTCAGCTGTACTCCAATCAGAGTCTGCTGCCACTTCAAATTGCCCCTGACATTGACCAGTGCCTGGCAGAGTACACACACAGTAATGGTATAACCTGGCTCAAGAATGCATTTTCTGAGCTGACAACCTGTGCAGCCTATTCAAGTGGACGGAGGACTTGGATGGCACTATCCATCAATATCCACTGGGATGCAGTCAGTGACATGGCTGACTGTGCTTCATGATCATGCATATGCATTACATAGTCAGTGATTGGTTTGTACTGTTCAAATAGTCTCTTAAGCATATAGAGCATCAAGTTCCACTGTGTCACAACATCAAGCCTGAGGTAGAGCTCTGTACTTTATTAACAGAGTGGAGGCGATGCGGGCAGAGGCCAGCGGCATCTGTCAGCATCAGTCGGGTGAAGGAAGCATTAAACTAGCTGCAAATTGGGAAGGTAAGTAGGCAAAATTGGGGAATCCTGCTATAGTATGGAGCTAAACAAGGGTAGGATAGACAGGGACTACACCAGTATGAATTTTTGCCACACATGTAAAATGTATGTGGAAGGGGAGAAGGTCAATCAGTTTGTTTGTGATAAATGCACCCTGATTGAAATCCTGAAACAAGAAATTGATTCACTACAGAATAGGATTCAACTCCAGATAGAGATATCTTCACTAGAAAAATTTATTGATTCAGCAATGCATGATTGTGTTGAACAAAATGAAGAAGATCAGACAGTTGGGGCTGCATATGCAATAGGAGAAGACATACCCCTGGAGGCTAAGAATTACATGGACTCTAAGGAAGAGGAAGATTGATTTAGGGTTCAAAAAGGTAGTAAATAGGGAAGAAGGAACATTGGTGGAAACGTGCAGATTGACATTCACAATGGTTACGATATCCTCAGTACTGAGGCATGTAGAGACAATACTGACCAGCTAGATCCAAACCACAGTTTGCCTAGAGAAAGACTTGAGGTAACGGTAGGGAACAACAAGCAGGAGTTACCAAGAGTTAATAGACAAAACAAGGAGCTCCTGGTCATTGGTGACTCCATGGTTCAAAACAACGATAGAATACTATGTCAGGGTAGGAATGAGTTTACAACTGTTAGTACTCTACCTGGTGCAGGTATAGGGGGATGTCCATAAACTGTTGCCAGGATTATTGGACAATACCTTAAATCCAGTCATGGTATTACACATTGGTACAAATGATGCTGGAAAAAGGGGCACACCTGGATATTCAAAGGGACTTTGAGGCTGTTGGAGAGGCCTTGAGGTTGGAGGGTTGCCACATTATGATATCAGAAATCCTTCCCATCCCTCGAGCTGGGGTAGCCAAACATAGAGATATTAGACAGCTCTATGGGTGGCTGAGAAGATGGTGCCATAGGGAGGGTTTTACATTTATCCACCACTGGGACACCTTTAGGGACCCAGGATTATTTGGCAATGATGGTCTGCATCTAAACAGACATGGTAGTAGACTACTGCCTAGGGAAATACAACAACAGGTAGTGAACCATTTAAACTAGATACCAAGGGGGCAGGGGGTAGTCACCAAGCTTCCCAGGCATCAGTAGGCTTCCCCAAACATCTTAAGAAGATTAATGTATCTCAGGACTGGAAATGCCTGTCCCTTAATGCCAGGAGCCTTGCAAATAAAGTTGATGAACTAGTATGTCTGTTTAATGTAGCAAAAGTCCAGATATGTACCATAACGGAGACCTGGTGGACACCTGAGGATACCTGGGACCATCATATTCCTGGATTTGATCTATATCATATGGATAGAATAAGTAAAAAAGGTGAAGGGGTAGCCTTGTATGTATCTGATACAATAAAATCAGAAGCTATTGCAGTTCCCAAGTACCAGGAATTGAACATCTGTGGATTAAGATACTGCCACTAGATGGCACAAAATCAAATTTGGTTATGTATTGACCACCCTCGATTTCCCACAAAGCGATGAGGCTGTTCTTAATTTCTTGGACTCCTGGAGTCTACTGAAAGTATTATTCTTTTAGATGACTTTAATCTGCCTGGCATCAATTGGACAAAGTAAATAGCAGGGACACCAAATGAGTTAAGATACCTGGACTCTTTTTCTATTAGCGGGTCTGGATCAACATATAGGGAGTAGTACAAGGGGGGATAACACATTAGACCTGGTGTTAAGTAATTTAGGGGACTCAATCATGCATTGTACTGTTACCTCCCCACTTGGTTCAACTGACCATTGTATGATTAGTTTTGAACTTAAGGGAGTAAATACTATGATTTTTGGGTCAGCCGAGGTTCGGAACTTTAACAAGGCCGATTTCAGTAAAATGAGGAGGGAACTTATGGAGTGGGGATGGCAGAAAGAGTTTGAAAATAGAACATTAAATGATAACTGGGTTATCTTGGAGAAGAAGATCATAGGTTTGGTAAATAAGTATGTACCACTCAGGAAGAAATATAATAGAATGGGTAAAATTCCCTCATGGCTATCCCATAGAATTAGAAGACTGATTAAAATGAAAAAAAGAGCTTATAATAAAGGCAGAAAAAGTGGGTGTGCAAAAAACTGGGTGGTGTATAAAAAACTGTTAAAAGAAACTAAGAAAGCAGTTAATCAAGTAACTCGAAAATATGAGTTAAATCTGGTCACAAAAGTTAAGGATAATCATAAATCTTTCTTTACTTACATTAATAACAAAAAGGGGTGTAAAACTACTGTGGGGCCTATTAAGGATCAGGCTGGGGAATTAGTTGATGACAACCAGGCTATGGCAGGGCATTTTAATACTTATTTTTCATCGGTCTTTAATGACAAATCTGAAGGTACTAGGGACCATCGGCATAATGCAGGCTATAGAATTACTTTGAATAAAGGGGATATTGAGGACAGATTGATGCATCTGGACCCAAATAAATCTCAGGGACCTGATGGGATCCATCCTAGAGTCCTTAAGGAGCTGGCAACAGTATTGGCAGCACCCATAACAGTACTATTCCAAACATCACTGGATAGAGGGGAGGTGATAGAGGTTTGGCGAAAAGCAAACGTTGTCCCAATCTATAAAAAGGGGTCAAAACAAGAAATGAGCAACTACAGGCTTGTAAGCCTGACCACTGCTTTGGGGAGGATGTTGGAAACCATGATTAAGGACCAAATAGTGGAGATCATGAACTTGGCAGGGGACCGTGATAATGCACAACATGGTTTTAGGAAGGGTTTATCATGCCAGACAAATCTCCTGGAGTTCTATGAGCATGTGAGTAGGGCATTGGATAAGGGCACCTATGTGGATGTAGTGTTTTTGGACTTTTCAAAGTCATTCGATAAGGTCCCCTATGGGGAATTAGTGGACGCCTTAATAGAACACAACATACCTGGGTATATTACATGTTGGGTAAAAGCATGGTTGAGTGATAGAAAGCAGATGGTTTGTTTGAAGGGTGTATATTCTGATTGGTTAAATGTGGAAAGTGGAGTTCCCCAGGGATCAGTACTGGGGTCTTGTTTGTTTAATATATATATATATATATATATATATATACACTGTATATATACAGTATATGCACTCACGGACTGGTGGAGGGGATGTTTGGAGGCCAAATTTGCAGACGACACCAGGAATGGCACTAGCATCAAAAATAGTGAGGATGCAATGAAGCTGCAGGATGCTTTATTTAAAATGGAAAGATGGAAGAGGGATTATGTTATCTTTAACACTAATTAATGTGCAGTTATGCACTTTGGAAAATAACAAAAAACAGATTATGTTCTAAATGGACATATGCTGTGGAAGGTCACTGAAGAAAGAGATCTGGGCATTAAAGTGACTAATGATCTCAAGTTCCATCAACACTATAGCCAGATGGACCGCTAGTGGTATTCTTAATAATATTAAGAAACATATTAAGAGTAGGAAGAAGGAGGTGATTGTGCCTCTTTATGGTTCACTGGTGAGACCTCATTTGGAGTATTGTGCCCAGTTTTGGTCACCAGGGTTTAGGACAGATGTCAAGAGATTGGAGAGGGTTCAGAGAAGGGCAGCAAGATTGGTGGCAGATATTAGGGACCAAGATTACGAAGACAGACTGGAGGAGCTGGGGATGTACACACTGGAGTTTAGGCGACCGAGAGGAGATCAGTGTGTGGTGTATAGATCGCTTAAAGGCACCAACTTAAGGGGAAACTGGGACTTACACTTAGGGATCAGTATTATAACACTAGGACGCACACATTGCAGTTGAAGGGGCAACATTTTAAGACAATAAAAAGAAAACATTGGTTTAGTGTTAGGGTAATTCCAGTCTGGAACAACTCGTCTGAAGAGGTGGTTGCAAGTAAAAACATGCTCCAGTTCAAGAGGGAACTGGATAAATATTGTGTAGCAAACAAAATCGGGAGTTACCATAACTAGGGCCTAAGTGAGTGCAATGGACGAAAGTCTTCTCTGCTCAGTAACTACCTATGATACCTATGATTCTGTCAGATTCTGAGCTCTGATCTTGCCAATGCAGAGCGACTGGAATGGCTGCAGATTTTGTGACTGACTGTCAACATACTACTGACTGCATCATGCTCCAGAAAAGCCTTGACAATTAGGTTCAGGACATGTGAAAAGCAGGGGACATGATGCAAGCAGCCATCACTGAGTGCTTTGATGGCACTCCGTGCATGGTCACTTGAAATGAAGCCAGCCTGGAATCCATGTGGCTTTAGCCACAGTGTAATGGCCTCATTGATTTGGGTAAGTATTCTCTTAGATGTATGTGACCCATGCATGCTCTGCATATTCAACGTGGCATGCTGACGAGGACCACTACTAGTACTGCTGCCACTACTCAGGGGGAAGTAGATGATGGACATGGGTGCAGGGCATTTACCTTAGGAAAATAGGCCCAGTGTGCAGTGATGAACATATAACTAATACCCGACAATGGACCGCTGGTCTAGATGTCTGTGGTAAGGTGGATGCTAGCTGCTGCAGAGTGGTACTTGACATGTGACATAATGCAAGTAAGATCATTATCAAGTGTCGGAACAGACTTAGTGTTGAAATAAGTATGACTCAGCACTTTGTGTTTAGATGCAGCTTTTACATCAGTTCTATAAACTCAGGATTCTCAACAAATGAAAATGGCAAAACGTCTGTTGCCAGCTTCTTTGCAACAGCTGTGTTCAGCTCTGTTGTCACAGGTGTTTCCAGTGGTATTTTGTGTGCTTTGTTAAAGCTGACTTAATATCCATTTGTTTAAAGGTAAACTCCGATTGAGTCCCTCAGTGCAGCAGCAGCTGCAGAAATGTCCGATTAGAGCTTTCAACATAAAATAAATTTTTTTTAATACCTGGTGCCCTGGAATTTTAATAGAAAAGATCCGCTCGCTCCATCATGGCGACAGACCCGGAGGTGGACATCTCATGCACTCGGGTGACTTCTGGCACAAAGGTTATGCTAATGAGGGCTACCAACATCTGCCATTTGTTGATACCCTCATTGGCATAGCCTTCACGATGAAATCACCTGAGGTGCAAAGATCCGACTGCAGGTCTGTCGCCGTGACAAACAAACAGGCCTCATTAAAATTCCAGGCACCAAGTACTAAAAAATTTATTTTATGTTGAAAGCCCCAGCATATTCTGCAGCTGCTGCTGCACTGAGGGACCTAAACGGAGTTTCCTTTAAGTCTCAGACAGTGCCACTGTGCGTATGGGGGCCATTGGCTTTGCCAGTTTTTAGGCTTTTGCTACTTGGCTGCCTTGTTCACCCACAGGGACACGTTGAAAAAAGCTGTCTATATGGGAAGTGGATGGGTCACCTTGACTGCTTACACTTATATCTGCATGCCTAGGGGTTGAACACAATAAAGGGTCAAATGGTACTACATCCTCACCAGGATGGGGACTCTCTCTTTCAGAGTGTCTGGCAGTGTTAGAAGTGGGTGTTGCTGCCAAACACTTATGCTGTGACCAGGAAATGGGATGCTTACTTTGCATATGGCTATGCATACCAGTTGTCTCGTAGTGTGACCCCGGTTTACCCCCGCTAATTTTGAATCTGCACATGTTGCTCACAGCCACACTGTCATTAACCTCATCAACTGTGAAGAAATCCCACACAAGTGACTTTCCACCGACACATCAGATTTTCGTAGGTGGATTGATGGGGCAAGGGATGTAGGGTGGCCAACATGGTTGTCTGTTGCTGCCCCTGCTGCTTATCCCCATGTACTCTTTTTTCACCTTGAGGTCCCTTTACCCTGACATCTTGCTGTGGGGGAGCGTGTAAGAGGGATTGCTTGCCCTTACCTGTGACACTTCTGGGTGCTGCTTGGGAAGGGTGGCTGCTCATTAGTGTCAATATGGGTCATCCTCACCTCCCTCATCACTGTCACCCTCACTGATTTTGGACATTTCTGGCCCTGACAGTAAGGGCTGACTATCTCCCACCTCCTGTTCCTCAGTAATCTCCTCCTCCACAGCAACAGTACCAGTAGCAGGATGTTCGGGCTGAGGATTCTCTTCCTCCTCAGCCTCCATCTGAGACACACTACACTCATGCTCCGTCTCCACTGCCAGAACAGTTAATGGCCTGCACCCCCTTCATGTCATTCTTGCTTATACTGCCTGCCACGGGACACACACCCTCATTGCTCCTAGTCCCTAGCAGCTCCTGAGTGAACTCCTCAGACTCCTGTGACTGTTCCTCCTCCTGACACCCATGGAACTCACACAGTAGTAGTAGTAGTAGTAAACTTTATTTTTATACAGGAAAACATGTCATTTAGGTCAAATGACCCAGTTTGCAGGACAGTCCTGTTTGTATCTTACAATGTTACCTATATAAATACAATCATTCTCAAAAAGACACATTTAACAATACAAGTCTCCGCATGCCATATTAACAATACACATATGTAATCCTCAATAATTAAGTTACAAGACTTAAGTACCAGTAGCCTAAAATTGGGTAAAAACCCAGGCTAATTATTTACCTAGCAACATATTCTTTAAATATTATTAATAGCAAGAACAGCTGAAAAAATTTATTTTTCTGTCTCCTGGGAGAACTGTGCAAATGCTGGAAATGTACGTGCTGAATACGGTAATATGTTCCAGTACTTAGCAGTTTGATAACATAAGGTCCTTTCCCCATGTTTATTCTTAACTATTGGAATAGGTATCTGATTTACATAAATTGACCTTTTTTGTATTCAAGGTTATCTTGTCTTAAGCAAACAGTTTATCACTGATAAAGTGTCCTGGATAAGCAACAGAATATCAGTAGTGCAGCGACATCCATGACTGTCTTTCTAGCAACTTTTGCACACTGAGCAGCAGCTGCTGTGGGAGTGGCAGTACTATGCTGCAACCCAAATAAACTGGAAGCTTTCATGCCCCCTGAAGCTGACCCTGGCACTGCATGTGGCACTGCTGGCATTGCTGTGCCACTAGAAGATGCAGTGCCACTGACTGTGGCTATAATAAGGTTGTTTTGTTAACTTTTAGACTGTAAGACAGAAGTCTTTGATTACTAATACTTCAATTGCTAAGACACTGAAGTTTGTTTACAGTACATAGCTGGCTGCATGTAAGGGATCAAGGCACAGTCATGTGACACCTTTGGTCAATCACAGACTTTGATTTCTTAAGCCAATTTTATAATCCTGGCTTTCTGCAACTATTCAACCTTCTATGCAAAGGATTGACTCTGTGAATCATTTGCAGCTGATTACTGAGCCCAGTTGACTCAGTCCTCACTCTAACCACTGTCTGCTGGATTGGGTCCTTTCTCCCACTCTCATCACTTAGTTGCTGCTGGTATCTCACCCGATGCTTTTAGCGACCATTGTATAACATACTTTATCAGGAAAATTGTCTTCCTGCTGCTCCTGGTTCAGGTTCTTTGCTTTTTAAACACTGACACCCTGCTACAAGACCTCACAGCTATTGATTGGTCCCCTATTCTAAAAGCTGTTGACATCAATTTGACCCTCTTTCATTCCAAATTTCAAGTGTGGGACAGAGCATGCCCCTGTAAGAAAGTTCCATGTAAAGCAGTCCCACCACCCACGGATCACAGTGGACTTCATTAATCTTTGTAGATCTCGTGCTGATGCCAGGGTCCATTTTAAATTGTCTCACTCTCCCTTATGACCTCCTCACCTACTGAAGACTCAGGAATTTCTGCAGAAAGACCATAAGTCTGGCTGAATCAAACTATTTTGATGCCAACCTCCGAAATAACCTAAAATCCCCTGCTAAATTCTGGAAGGTCATTTACTCCCTTTTCAATCTGCCTCTTCAGTCTTCCTCTTCTGTTGTATTCAGGAATCATTTGCCTATCTCTACTATCTCCCTGGTTGCCTCTCACTTTAACAATTTCTTCACCACCTATGCCCTTCCTCATTAGTTGCAACTGCTGGCTTCCCCTCCCCACCTCAGTCCTACCCCTTTGAAGCCTCTTCTGTTTTCACTTCTCTCCTGTTACTCTGCTGGATACCATTAATGCTCCTTCCTCCTTTAATATCTCTAAAGTATCTAGTCCTGATGGGACTGACCCTGAACTATGTCACCTCTCTCTGCCTGCACTATCACCATACCCTTACTTATCTACTTCATCTCTTCTATTCCCTTTGTATTGTCCCTCAGTCCGGAAATTTGCCACAGTATAGGCCTCCTGCTTCATTAGAGTAGGGAACTTTTCTCCTCTACCTCTACTGGCAACTATCATCCTATCTCCTTCTCTCTACTCTTGTTAAGTTACAAGAAAAATAGTTTATTCCTACTGTCCAACTTCCTCTGCTGCAC
Source organism: Neoceratodus forsteri (assembly GCA_016271365.2). Taxonomy (NCBI): domain Eukaryota; kingdom Metazoa; phylum Chordata; order Ceratodontiformes; family Ceratodontidae; genus Neoceratodus; species Neoceratodus forsteri. The sequence continues at coordinate 453,364,731 of CM057453.1, read as the reverse complement.
TAATGTTCTCTCTTCTTTCCAGTCTTGTTTCTAAAGAACCACCCACTGTATCCTCCTTTCTGCTAGTTACTGACTCCATACTCACATCATCTGCTGCTATCTTCATCCACCTTGCTAAGACCTTGATTTAGGATCTCACCTCCCCTTCTGGAGAAGTTGAGATCTGCAGGTATTTTTGAACCAGCAGTTGACTGGTTCAGAGCTATCTGTCAAGCTGTCTGCAAGCGGGCGAGGGCTGCTGTGCCTGTCCCTTCCCCTCCACATCCAGTCCTGAGTCCCAGAGGGCTCCATCATGAATCCCATCTTATTCTCTAGTTTTCCTAATGACCTCCTATCTCTCTGTGTTGACTCGCATATTCACATGTATGTAGATAATACTGTACTCTTGCCTCAGATGCCTCAATCATCACTACAGTGTGACTTTAACAATGTCCAATGCTTGTCTCACTCTAACCAACTCAGAGATAACACAAAGAAAACTGCATCAATGGCCTTTGGCATTAGCCATAAACTCACCTGCCCTCTGCCTCTCTTGTTTTCTTCACCCTGGATGGCACTCCCCTTGAGTCTGTCCCTTATTTCAAATATCTTGGTGTTTCAGGCTCATTTCTGTGTCTACATTGACACCATCCACAGTAACCTCTGCCCCAAACTTGGTGTCCTCTATCTCAACAAAAGATTGTCCTCAGCACTAGTCTCCATGAACTGATCACTAAAACGTTCTTCCACTGTTAGACTACATGGGTGTGCTTTCCCAGTGTTTGACAATGGAGATGTACTTTATGGAACTAGCCCAATCTCCTTTGTCAGACTGGACACACTGAGCAATGCCTTCTGTCATTTTGCTGCTAATGCTCCTCCTCATACTCATCACTGCACCCTTTAGACATCCCTCTCTATCCCTCCCCTTCCCTCCCATTGCCTCATTCACTGTGTGACCCTAGTGTCTAAGTATTGATTTGAGTCTCTGCACTCCTATATTTTCTTTCTCCTCACCCCATTCGCATTCCTCTTACTCTCTTTGCTCTTATGATTCTTTTTGTTCTACACTCAAACTCAGTTGCTGTGAAATCTGCCTTTCCCTCATGACTTCCCTCCTTCTGGAACAACCTACCTCTGACCCTCCACCTCTCCCCTTTTTTCTTTAGCTGAAATAAGATCTCAAATCTTTTGCTACCCTCTTCTGCTCCTACACTGGCCATAGTTAATTTGTCATGCTTCTCTCATGTACTTAGCCATAGTGCTCCTGAACCCATGTTTTAGTTCCAATATAATAGCCTATACACAGGTTACTGTATTGTATTATTTGTTTAACGTTGTATTTGTTCTGGACCTTGCATTTTTCTACCATGTATGCTTTGTAGAGTTTGCCCATACAATGTACATTTTGTCTCTCTCTATTTCCCTTCCCCAGGTCACACGGAAATGAGCCATGGCACATCAGCGCTTTCCCAAGTTACCAATTATAAATGAATGAATGAATCACTCAATCAATCAAGAAACAAATAAATAAATAAGATTTACTTCTATAAAATGTATAGAGCTAAATACAATGAATAGCCTGGGCCAGTTCTCAAAGCCCTAAGACTGACACAAAGGTTCCTGCATCAACATGAATGGCCTTAAGTGGCACCTAGTGTCAAAGATGCAGCTTTCCTATTCTGAAATGCAGTCTGCATCAGAATGGGGAGCTGCTGTGCTGAAGTGGCACTGTGCACCCTTGTTATTTACTTAAGGCACACCAGGTCACAAGGGGCTTGTGCTAAGGTGGAGCTGCAGCATCCCCATTCTCAGATTACAAAAGCTCCACTCTTGCTGAAGGGCAAGGCACCCCTTAGACCAGCCAGGAGCTGGACTAAGTGACTTATGCCAAAGGGACAGAGTGGGTATTGGGCTGCGAGGGGCAAAGTGTACGGTGGGGTGGAAGAGAATGTGTTGGGGAGGACAGCTGTCACACACAGTTGAGCTGTCTGCATTTAATGGTGGAATATGCTGCCGCATTCTGCCATTTTGGCACTCATCCATCCATTATTGTGTTTCATTTGGGCTGCAACTGACTGAACTGTATGTGTACCAGTCACTGTACCTTGGCCCATGGCCCATCATAGTCATTCACAGCTGTTCCCCTGAAACATTCTCTGCCACCCCCCCTCCCTTTTGCCCTCTGCCACCCTCCTGGTGAGCATTTTCCCCCAAATATCCAGCCCTGCATGTGTTGCACTGGGGGGCTGATCCTGAGCACATCTCTGGTGCACCAACTGTTTGGCGAGGTTGCTGCATGTGGCTGACCCTGAGGAGTTTAGCCTTTGGGAACCTGATTCTTACAGAAACAGGTACAGGGCCCCTGGTGCACTCCAAGTTTGATGCATCCCTGGAGCAATACACCTTGCTTCACTCAAGGGGATCTTTGAAAATTGGCCCCCTGCTTTTTAACATCCAGTGTTCATGCTTTAAATGCTACCGGTTATTTTAATTGTATGATGTAATGTATCTGACTATCTTCCCTCTACTGTTTTCAGTTCAGGGTAACTCCTAGAAAAGGAACTGGTTTCTAATGAGTTTTACTCAGTGAACAAGCTTATAAATTAAGCAAAATGAAAAATGGACCTGGATTGGAATCTAGACTTTAGAAGGCATTTGACACAGTCCGCACAAAAGATTAATAAACAAATTAGCCAGCCTGGGAGTGGGTCCCAGGGTGGTAGAACTGGTAAAACACTGGCTGGACAACAGGACACAGCGGGTAATAGTAAATGGAGTTCACAGTGAAGAAAGTGGGGTTAATAGTGGGGTACCGCAGGGTTCAGTACTGGGGCCAGTTGTTTTTAATGTCTTTATAAATGATATTGCAGAGGGACTGGAAGGGAAAGTATGTCTTTGTAGATGACACAAAGATCTGCAACAGGGTTGATACACAAGGTGGGGTGGAAAGGATGAAAAGGGACTTGGCATGGTTGGAGGAATGGTCAAATGTATGGCAACTTAGATTCAACACAAAGAAGTGCAAAGTAATGCACCTGGGAAACAAAAACCCAGGGGAACAGTACACAATGGGGGGTGATATACTGACAACAACAAAAATGGAAAGGGACTTGGGGTAGTCATATCAGATGACCTAAAGGTGGGCCAGCAATGTGAGAAGGCAGTAAGGAGGGATGGGGGGATACTGGGATGTATAGGGAGGCACGCAGTAGAAACAGGAAGTTGTTGGTACAGACAGTTGGTAAGACCACATCTGAGTACTGTGTACAATTCTGGAGACCCCATCTCTGCAAAGACATAGACAGGGTGGAGGCTGTCCAGAGGAGCAACTAAAATGGTGCAGGGTCTGCACCAGAAGACATATGAAGTAAGACTAAAGGAGCTTAAGATGAATAGCCTCGAGGAAAGGAGGGAGAGGGGGGACATGATAGAAACTTTCAAATATCTCAGGGGAATCAACAAAGTCCAAGAGGGTAGCATCTTTCAGAAAAAGAGATGTGCAAGAACAAGGGGGCAAGATTTGAAGATAGAGGGAGGACGGCTCAGAGGTAATGTGAGGAAGTATTTCTTCACAGAGAGGGTTATAGATGCATGGAACAGCCTTCCTGAGGAAGTCATTAAAGTCAAAACAGTGGGGAATTCAAGAATGCATGGGACAGACATAACATAATTCTAGTTTGGGGTAGGAGGAAGTAGGCTGTTGGTTAACTAGAATCTGAAGCTTATCCATTAGGTAGGAAATGGGCAGACTAGGTGAGCTAGCGTTCCTTATCTGGCATCAGATTCTATGTTTCTATGTTTCTGTGTTTCTAGAGTACACAAACAAACAGGTGCCTTAAGACTAGAGACAGACATCTTAAAATATGATATAGTGGTAGCTGAAAACAAAATGGGAAAAATATAGAACATACCAAGAAGCCAGCAGAAGAAGGCCATTAAGGCTAACTAGTTTGCTCATATTGAAGGGTCCACAGTTTGAGCTACCAACATTGCCCCCACTCCTTCCATCCTTACATCCTTCCTACCCATGATCCTTACCTTCCCCATACCTATCCCAGCTTCTCTTGAAGCTGCTCACTGTTTTCAACAAGACCACATCTTCCAGCAGTGCATTCCAAGTGTTCACCACCCTTTCCATGAAAAAGTGCTTTCTCACCTCTTTCCTAAACCTCCCCTCCTCCAACTTAAGACTGTGCCCCCTTGTGTTATGGTTGCCGTTTAGCTTAAAGAGGCCCTCCTTATCTGCCTCATTAATCCCTTTCAAGTACTTGAAGGTCTCAGTCATGTCCCCCTTCTCTCTCTCTCTCTCTCTCTCTCTCTCTCTCTGTCTTCCAGGGAGTACATGTTCAGTGCCCTCAGCCTCTCCTCATAGGCCTTACCCTGCTGATCCACTATCAGCTTTGTAGCCTTCCTCTAGACCTTCCTCAGCAGGTTAATATGAACATACAAACATACAGAATGTGCCAGCAGAAACAGACCTCCTGGTCTGATCAATGTCTGCTCAAGTGTGCAGTTAGCACCCTGAGTTGCAGCTGCCCACCCCTCCTCTTTGTCTGCCTTGGCGTTCTCAGTCTCCCTACCCGTACTCTCCCGGTTCTCTGTCCCATGCCCTTTTTGTATGATATCACCCTCTCTGGTAGGGCATTCCACTTCAGCACCAGTCTCTTTGTGAAGTAATGCCTCCCATCTCCCTCCTAAATCTTCCCCCCCATTCTTAGCCCATGCCCTCTAGTGTCCCTTCCCTTCCTCAGTTTAAAAACCCAATCAGCTCCTCCATCCTTATTGATTCCTCTCCGATACTGGTAAGCTACAATCATGTCCCCCCCATCCCTCCTCTCTTCCAGGGTGTACATATTCAGTTCCCCCAGTCTGGTCTTGTAGTCTCTCTCCCCTCCATTCCTTGTATCATCCTCATTGCCCTCCTGTTGCACTCCTCTAGTAGCTTGATATCCCACCTCAGGTATGGCCTCCAGAACTGCACACAGTACTCCAAGTGCGGCCTGACCAGTGACCTGTGAGAGGCAAGATCACCTCCTCCACCTGGATAAGAACCCCTTCTATACATCCCAGCATCTTGTTTTCCTTCACTGCTGCTTTCCTGCATTGGGCAGAATTTTTCATGCTCCTGTTACCATCACCCCTCGTCCCTTCTCCTCATCGGTGATCCCCAGCTTCACCCCACCAAACAGTATTCTCCTTGGGTCTTCTTTGCCCCTGAAGTGCATAACCTTACATTTCTTTTGCATTAAACCCTAGCTGCCACCTCTCCGACCACTCCTCCAGTTTGGTTAGGTCCCCTGCAGTTGCTTCCATTCCTCTTTCTCATCCAGTACTGTGCCCATTTTGGTATCGTCTGTGAACAGCTTTACCCTGCTCACCAATCCATGTGCAATGTTTGAGGTGAAGAGCCCAAATAGCACTGGGCCCAGCACTGAGCCCTGCGGCACCCCGATCATCACTGGTCTAGATGTTGAGAATTCACCACCACCACCTGCTGTAGCTTCCCACGCAGCCAGTTTGTAATCCAGTTTTCCATCTTCACCCCCACTCCCACACCAGTTAGCTTCCTTCCAAGCCACCCAAGAGGTACTGAATCAAAGGCACTGCTGAAATCCAAGTAGAGGACATCCACTGCATGGCCCCTATCCAGCTCTCTTGTTACCCAGTCATAATATTGTATTAGGTTAGTTTGACAGGACTAACCTGATATGAACCCATGCTGACTCACATCCTGGAGATAATTGTCCTCTACAAATGACACCAGCCTCTCCTTCAGTATCATCTTCATATGCTTGCCCACAATGGAAGTGTGACTGATCGGCTGATAATTGCCCAGTTCGTCCCTTGGGCCACTCTTGTGTATGGACACCACATGGGCCATCCTCCAGTCCTGAGGCACACTTCCCGTAACCAGGGTGGTGCTGAAAAGATCAACCAGGGGCTTCCACCAGCACCTTCACCATCTCCCTCAGCACCCTGTGGTGCATACCATCTGGCCCTGGTGCCTTGTCCACTTTTTAGTGCCCTCAGTCCCTCTAATACTCTACTTCCCTCAATCATTCCATCCGTCACCTCTTCCCCCCAACCCCACCTTCCCAGTCCAAGATGGTAGTGGCCCCCCCTTCTCCTGCATGAACACTGAGCAAAAGTATTCATTTAGTGCTTCCACTTGCTCCTCTCCCTTTTCTGCCCACTCCCCACCCCTTGTTATCCTCACTATGTTATCCCTGCATTTCCTTTACTCTGACGTATCTGAAAAAGTCCCCCCATTCCCTGTGCTAACCTTATCTCCTTTGAGGCCTTAGCTTCCCTCACCCTCTTGGTCACTTTCTTGGACCAGTTTGCATACTTCTCCCTGTCCTCCTCCCTCACCGTCTCCTCTGGTATGCAGCTCTCTTTGCCCTCACCCCCTCCATCACCTCACTGTTTAACCAGCATGGTTTCCTTGCTCTGCTCCCATAACTTGGTGCAAGCTTCCATTGCCTCTGTAATCCCCATTCATTAATGTCCCATTTCTGCTCTGCTTCCATCCCTGGCCCTATGCCTCAAGTTTACCTTTCAGTATCTCCGCATCCTCCCAAAGTCCGTCCCCCTGAAGTCCACCATCTTTGTTAGTAGCCCCTGACCCTGATCATTATGATAGTAAACTGCACCTTTCTGAGGTGTGGTCACTAGTACCTGAACTCCATACTCTAGATGTGGCCTGTGCATGTGCAGTATAACCTTCTCTCTCCTACTATGTATTCCTCTAGCTATGCATCCCAGCATTTTGTTTGCTTTTGCTGCTGCTTTCTTGCACTGATAGAGTGCTTCAGGTCACTGGTGATCATCACTCCCAGGTCCTTCTCCTCCTCTGATGCAGATACCTGGATGTCATCCAGGTAGTACTCCATCCTGGGATTCTTGGTTCTGATGTTCTGATGTGCATAACTTCGCATTTCTTGGCATTAAAGGCAAGCTGCCAGATCCCAGACCACCTCCCCAGCGTTTCCAGCTCACCCTGTAGGTCCTGAATCCCTTCAGCTGTGTCCACTCTCCACAGAGCTTGGTGTCATCCACGAACAGGCACATTTTGCCCTTAATGCCGTCACCAATGTCATTGACATTGAACAACACTGACCCCATCATCGAGTTTTGTAGGACCCCACTGGTGACCTCTTTGGTGCCAGATAACTCTCGCCCCACAACCACGCCCTTAAAAATTTAAAAATATGAAGTCCTATTTATTTTATTGCTTTTATTAAGAAACAGAAGTGTAGTTGTTGCTTGGCTGCACTATTGTGATGACATTTCACACCTATGGAAGAAGTGTTAACATAGTAATAATGAAATTAGCACCTTCAGATTGTGAACAAGGTCAAACCACAAAGCTAGCTTGTAATTTGATTGCAATAACAAAAGACAGTGTATTAATCACAACTATGGATTTAGCTTGTGCAGAGAGGGACAAATCAAAGGTTACATAGCTGAAGAAATTAATTCATGGGACCATAACCTTTTTAAAAAGGGGAAATGTTTTTACAACATGTTTTCCTTGGGGGATTACACTACCTTTTGATTGATTTTCACTTAGTAGTATTAATAAGACCTTTATTTTATACAGAATATAACTGTAAGGCAAGAAGTCCTGTTTACAAAGTTGTCCTGTAACAGGGCATTATTGCATAAATCTTCTAAGAGGTATACAGTTAACATTTACTTACATCTAAGCTTAGAGTACTCCCAACTTATGTTATTGGCTTCTGAGAATTAAAGTGGCAGTTATCTCATTGATAGAAACACCAACTCAGACAAAAGGTGCAGTACAGTATTTAACCATTAGAACACCATTGTTTACACATCTTAACTTTTGTCCCCCCCTTATACACACACACACACACGTACACAATATGAAACAGTATATTACACAGATCCAAACATTTCCGGTCAGTGTATCTTTGGAGAGACACAGCAGAAATCTGCCAGAGCTGATGAACGATAAGACAAGGAAAGAACTCCAAGATCTAGATATGCTTATGAACTGGCAGTATCTCAAGGTGAAACTCTGAGAGCATGCACTTGAAGCTGTTTTGACTTGTTCGTTTGTACCAGCTATAATCAACAGCAATCATAAGTTGTTTGTGTTAGCTGCAGTGATTACGCTGAGCTCCAGACTTTATTAGTAAGTGGGGTCTGTGGCTTCATTAATATAATTTATTTTATATGTTTATATGTACAGTTAATGTAGCTCTTATAGTTGGTTATAAGAGTGTGTTCTTGAGTTCTTTGGGTGAGAGAACTGTGTAGCAAAACTGGCTAACTCTGGTACACAAATGACTTGAAAAGACACTCCTAACTATAAGAGACATAGGACCTGTTCACCTAAACATATTATACATCATGTTGAAGGTTTCTGGTTTTAAAAACTGAAACAAATTTAAATCAAAATGTTTAATTTTGCAGAAAATAAAAGAAACCAAGCTGGCCCAGTGGCACAGAGGATTGAAGCATTGGAAGCCACAGCTGCCACTACACTAGTGACCTGGGTTCGAGACCAAGCTTGGGTTATTGGGGAGAAGGAGGATTGAGCAAGCCAGAGGAGGTTGTCCTCCTCTGGAGAGGGAGGGCAGTCATGCTCCCGCATAGTACTGCCACCTGGGTGACCACAGGTAGCAGTGCATGTAAAGAAATTTACCTGGTGAGCATCCCAGGGGAGAAAACCAGGAGAGCAATCCTGAATAGAGCAATGATGAGAAGTCCAACCCTGCACAGGTTCCACACAAACAACAGGGCCTTCCCTCAATTAACTGGATCTGTTCTTAAGCAGGTAAGAGGGGACATACCAACCCTGCCATTGGGGGCATGGGGAAGAATGGGAGGTTGAGCTAAATCCCTCAGATTCTGGGTGATGGGGATGAGTGGTTCAGACCAGGATAACAGGACCCATACTGGAGGAGCATGAACAAATTACAACAACAACAAAAAAGAAACCCCTGTGTGAGTAATGGACTATGCCAACTGAACTTAGAATGTCAGCATTTTAGAAATGCTTGCATAAAACACCCTGTTGTGGTTATAAGAGTTCCTGGAGTTGACTGGCTAAGATCAATACCATGAATTATAATTCAATTTATTTATAGTGAAGCCTGCCAGGATACAACCCAATTCTGCAGAATTCTGCAGCACAACTACTGAAAGAAAAAAGCAATTTCAGTGGCAGTAAATTGCTGTTATCATTCAGGAATATGTGACTGCATTTCATCTGGCTGGCTCAACTGTATCTTGGGTAAACCAGTTTAGATTCAGCATCCCATTTACAATGTGGTCTCACTTTGATCCAGTTTTTCAGCAGAATGAGAGGGCGGAAAAATGACTTGCTTGTTGACCTACAGTGAGCCATTGGCTGTGGTGAGATCTGAATCTGTGGTCTCCAGTGCCACAAGTCAATACTCTAACCATTGGATCACACTACCTTCCAACAAATCAATCCACGGAAGCAGATGGAGCTACAGATCTTCCATTTTGTTAGGTAGCTTCAAGTTAATCAATATTTCCTCTCTCAGAGAACAGAACAGTCAAGCAGGGTGAGGACACCCTTCCCACAAAATCAAGCAGAAATAATTTATAAAAGCACATAAAATTAATCCCTTACAGAGGAGCAATGTGTATAGTCAAGTCCTTCTGCTCTCTGTGGCACAGTAGACCTAACTTCTGTGTCAGGGAGTCTGAACTTCTGCAGCACCATCAAACCTGCTTCCGTGGTAGTGGGTATAGTTCTGTGGCACACAGAAGTGTCCTGTGCATGTTATTGTTTCACAGCTGATTTTCTTTTATGGATAAAATAACATGGTACATTGTGGCAAAGTGCTGGGGCAAGTGTAACTGTACACAAGCTGGTGTTAATGTTGCTGTACACACTGGGGTTAGTGTGGCAGTAGTGTATACAGTCTGCTAATTCACAGCTCAGTCAGTGCCCGGCCATGGTGGAGAACAGAAGGTTCTGGAATGGGATGGTAGGGAACATGGTGGTGGGTCACTGCCAGCAGGGTGGGGATGGGGTAGAGGTCAACTAGACCACCAGGTTGGATATTTATAGGAAATAGGGATCGGGGCTTGGGGGGATACATTGAACCACCAGGGATTTTTTTATTTAATAAATGGGGTCGGGGGGCTGATCCGGGGTTTGCTAGACCACCAGGGATTTTTACCTATTAAAGAGGATCGGGACTGGGGGTCCACTGGACCACCAGGGATGTTTTTTCTTTCATTTAATAAATGGGAACCAGGCTGATCAGGGGATTACTAGACTACCAGGGTTTTTATGTATTAACTGGGAATGGGGACCATGTAACATTGCGCAAATGTCAAAACCCTCACAGAGGACATGTTCAAGTACCCTTAGACCACCCTGGCTGGTCTAAGGGTATGACTGTTGCCCTCTGGGACAGTTTTGTGAATACTGAAATGGTGGATATGGCAGCTTGCATCTGCCACAAGCCCCCTAGCACCATGATACAGCCCATATTGAGGCACAAGGCTGGTGCAAGCCCCCTTTGATGCATGCAGCCTTCGTTTGACACAGGCTGCCTTTCTGAATAACTCCTGGGGCATCATTTGGTGCCAGGTGCCACTTGAGTAATTTATGTTTGACACAGGCACCTTGCATCATTCTATGGGTTTTGTGAATTGGGCCATGTATGTTCATCTTTATAAGACTAGGTTTGCTTGCAAAAAGTACCTAGCTTCACCTGAGCTTTGTTTTTTCTAGGTTTGCTTGAAAGGGCAGTGCAAGGAGCAACATTAACAGAGCAAGGAGAAACATTAAGGCTTCTTTTGGCTAATCAGAGTTATTGTCTTATTACTATTTTATTTTGTACTTACAGGTTTTGTTACTGTTTTGTGCTTACAGGTTTTACAGTTTATTGCTTTATTTTTCTCTGATTAAAATAGTTTTTTGCAGGGTATAGTTTCTGTTAAATTGTTGTGCAGGTTGTCTTGCTGAAAGGAAGGAAAGCACGCACCGGGGTGGTGTGTCAGAGCTGTAGCTGATTTTTTTCTGGAGGGTATGGGCTTGGTCCCACTCACCCTGCCCCTCACACCACTCATCCAAGTGCATCATTTCCTTTATACCAGGGGTTCTGATGTCACTTCCCCAAAAGGGCAAAGGACATACACCTGTCATAACTTTAACAGCCCAGCACACTGTGTAGGGAGTAAAGGCACACACACGCTTGCACACACTAACAAACAAAAAAAATATTTTAAACAGGAAGGGAGAGAGACATGTGGAGAGTGGTGGAATACACTCATTGTGGGGTGGCAGTCTTCTGGGAGATGTTCTGGAGGCTGTGATGCTGCCCTATTTTCAGGTGCCTCTCTGGTCTGAGGAAGGAGATTGCCTGTCTCCAGGATGACCTGGCAAGGGTTTGGGAAACCTCCTGCCCTCCCAGGGACTAGCAGGGCCATCACTGCTGCCTTAGAGGTTGCCAAGAAAGAAGAGCCATTGGACCATGGTGGGCTCAGGGAGGATGAGGGTGGTGGAACAGAGGTGCATCCCTCCAGTTGTACCTCTCCACAATTCATATGCCATTTTGGCAAGCCTAGTTCCTCTATGGAGGCACTCACAGTGGAGACCAAGGAGGATGCTGGGAACCTCCACAGAGGAGACCCACAAGAGGGTGGCATGGGACTCCATATGGGGAAGGAAACAACTCCTGGTGGGGACTCAATCATTAGGGTGGTAGAACTGGAAATGAGGGAGAAGGAAGTAAGGTGCCTGCCCAGCACCACTGCTTGGAGGACAGGAATCAAATCCTCAGGATCGCAGGAGCAGCTGCATGGGAGAGGGAGGTGGACATCATTGTCCAACTAGGGACCAATGACCTGGCTGGGAATGGGATCAAAGCAACACAGGAAGAGTTTGTGGAATTGGGGAGGGGCCTTAGTCAAGTAGCATGCATGGTAACTTTCTCAGAGGTGCTGCCTGTCTATGGCATGGTTGAGGCTAGGGTACTCCTCACCATGAGATTCAATGAATGGTTGAAAAACTGGTGTGGAGCTCAGGGTTTTGGCTTCACTGGGGACTGGGGGTCCATCTGGAGGGATACAGGCCTATACTGGCACAATAGTCTGCATCTGTCCAGGAGGGGAACAAGGATCCTAGTTGATAGGTTTAAATGCTTCATTGGCAAGCATTTAAACTAGCCAAGGGGGAGGCACTGAAAAGGAGCATGGAAACCCCTGCCCCACCCCCACAAAACAGAGTAGTTGGCAAAGTAAACACCAAAATAGAGAAGCCAATAGGGAGCAGGACCGGTGTAAATGGAGAAAAAGGCAAAGGCAGTAAGGACAGGGATGGGGCTAAAAGACATAAGGCCATCAAAAATGGAGGGTGATGAGCACCAATGCCCATAGTCAGGTTAAAAAGCTCCCTGAGCTAGTGGCCATGATGGAAGAGGGACATCTGGATGTAATGGCAGTCACAGAAACATGGTACACGAGAACCATGATTGGGAAGTCAGCATACCAGGGTACACAATCTACAGGAGGGACAGGGAGGGTAAAAGAGGAGGAGGAGGAGTAGTTCTCTACATTAGGGTAGGGATCAAAGCAACAGAACTAAAGGGTAAACAGGGAGGAGAGGAGGCACTGTGAGTCACCCTGGAGACAGGAAATGGCACTACAGTCTGCACTGGGGTTGTATACAGACACCCATCTCAGGGGGAGGAAATGGACAAAGAAATGATAGAAGGTATCCTTAGAATGGCAGAAAAAGGGGAGATATTGTTGATGGGGGACCTGAATATGCCAGATGTTAACTGGAGCACCTTTGCTGCAGCCACATCCAAGAGTAGGGTCATTCTCGATGGCCTACAGGGGCATGCATCAGACAGCTAATGTTGGAACCCACTCAGGAGGGAGCAGTCTTAGACCAGGTACTCTAAAATGGGAAAGGAGAGAGGATCTCAGATTTAGAAGTGGGTAGCCATCTGGGAACAAGCGACCACCAAACGGTGTGGTTCACGATAAACACAGCTGTAGAGTCAAGCCATACAAAAGCGAGGGTATTGGACTTTAGAAGGGCTGACTTTGGCAAAATGAAAGTGTGCCTTTGAAACGCACTAGCAAACGGGCAAGAAGAAAGGGTGGAGGAACAAAGGAAAATCTAAACAGCTACTAGAAGGTAACAAGCCTTTGTGTGAAGCAAATAAACAAAACAAAATGAAGGAAAAACCACTATGGTTCTCAAAAAAAGTGGCAGGGAAGGTCAGGGAGAAAAAGATAGCACTCTGGAAGTATAAGGAAACATAGGACAAGCAGGACAGAGAACTGTACCAGTTAAAGCAGAAGGAAGTGGGGAAGGCAGTCAGAATAGCAAAGGCCCAAAATGAGGAAAAGATAACCAACGCAGTTAAGAATGGAGAGAAAACCTTTTACAGGTACATTAGGGAGTGAGAAAGACCAAAGGAGGGATAGTGAGGCTTAATAAAGGAGAGGGGAGTGGCAGAGGGTGACAGTGAAAAGAGGATACTGAATGAATACTTCTGCACAGTATTCAAAAGAAGAAGAGTGGGAGGTACCTAAACTGATCAATAGAAGCACTCTGGATAGAGAGGTCGATGCAATCCATTCACAGAAGAAAGGGTCCTGAAAGAACTCCAGAAACTGAAGGTGGACAAAGCAATGGGGCCTGATGGATTCACTCCAGAATTCTAAAAGAACTAAGGGGTGAACTGGTGACACCACTGACTACCCTTTTTAACAGATCATGGGAGGATGGTGTGGTACCTGAGGACTTGAGGAGGGTGAATGTGATTCCCCTCCACAAAAGTGGGAGCAAGGAAGAGGCAGAAAACTACAGACCTGTTAGTTTGACCTCAGTGATAGAGAGAAATGATGGAATAACTTCATGAAGAAAGAATTGTTGAGTACCTAGAGGCCAGAAGGGCACAGGACCCAAGGCAGCATGAATTCAGCGGAAAGGTCATGTCAGATGAATCTAATAGATTTCTTTGACTGGGTGACCAAAGTAGTAGACTAGGGAGGGGCTGTGGACATAGCCTACTTAGACCTTAGCAAGGCATTCGATACAGTCTCACACAAAGATTAATAAACAAGTTAGCCAGCCTGAGTGGGTCCCAGGGTGGTAACCTGGGTAAAAATTTCTGGACAACAGGACGCAAAGGGTAATAGTAAATGGAGTCCACTCCAAAGAAAGGGTTACTAGTGGGGTACCATAGGGTTCAATACTGGGACCGGTCTTCTTTAATGTATTTATAGGTGACATTGCAGAGGGACTGAAGGAAAAGTATGCTTGTTGACACAAAAATTTGCAACAAGGTTGACACACGGGGAGAATCAGAAGGGATTTGACAAGGTTGGAGGAATGATCAAAAGTATGGTAGGTTAGATCCAATGCAAAGAAGTGCAAAGTAATGCACCTGAGAAACAAAAACCCAAGGGAAGAGTACGCAGTGGGGTTGGGGAGGTATTAACAATAGCAAAAATGGAAAGGGACCTGGAGATAGTCATATCAGATGACCTAAAGGTAGGCAAGCAATGTGAGAAGGCAGTAAGGAGTGCTGGGGAGATACTGGGATGCACAGGGAGCTGCATCATCAGTAGAAAACAGGACGTTGTTATCCCTCTGTACAGACAGTTGGTGAGACCCCATCTGGAGTACTGCGTGCAGTTCTGGAGACCCATCTCCACAAGGACATAGACAGAATGGAGGCAGTCCAGAGGATGGCAACTAAAATGGTGCAGGGTCTGCAGTAGAAGCCATATGAAGAGAAACTAAAAGAGCTTAATATGTATACCTTCAAGGAAAGGAGGGAGAGGGGGTACATGATAGAAACTTTCAAGTACCACAAGGGAATCAGCAAAATCCAAGAGGGTAGCATCTTTCAGAAAAAGAGATGTGCAAGAACAAGGGGGCACAACTTGAAGATAGAGGGGGGATAGCTGAGGGGCAACGTGAGGAAGTATTTTTTTCGTGGAGAAGGTGGTGGACATATGGAATGCCTTACTGTGGAGGTTGTGGGGTCAAAAATAGTGGGGAATTTAGAATGCATGGGACAGACATAAGGCAATTCTAATGGGGGTACCAGGAGAGTAGGTTGTTGATTAACTAGGAACTGCAACATATCTAATAGGTAGGAAATGGGCAGAATGGGGCCAGGCGGTCCTTATTCGCCGTCAAAGGCTGTGTTTCTATGTAAACAAACAATTTACCCTTGCAGTAATTATTACTGGAGCATTTCATGGGACCACATTTCCTACTGCTGTTACATAGAGAAAAATGTAATGGCAGGGACTTTGTACTTTTGTGGGTGTTCTGCTTGTGTCCCCAAGGCCAGCCACCCAGCAGCTATACCAGGACAGCACAGGCAGGGTTGGTCTCAAGAGGTGGGTGCTCAGTAAGTCCCACTAGTAAGAACAGTGATGAAAGAACTCATCACTCCATTCAAAAAAATTGTAGACACCACAGGTCAATTAGCCAAGTTGGAAAACTTTATTGTGTGAAAAAACAAAAGTGTGGTTTGAAAGATATAAAGTCTGTACTCTTTGGGGGGGGGTGCACTACACCTTGTCAAAGCACTCGCAATGAGTGAAATGTTGGTATTAGTGGTGGCCTCCTTGGGCTACACAGGCCATACTGCTTTTGTTTTTTCCTCACAATAAAGTTTTTTCAACTTGGCTAATTGACCCGTGGTGTCTACAAGGCATTTTTGTAGCATGGGATGCTGAGTCCTTTCATCACTGTAGCTAAAGTATACCAGGAGGTAACACTGTGTCTGGCATCTAACATCAGTCCACAGTAACAAGTGTACTGGGTGCTGGCACTGCACTGCAGCAGACATCAGAGATCTTCCTGCACTAGTGGGTTCACCAGTAGCCTGCACAGTGACAGGTATCAGACATCAGCCTCCTCATTAGTTGAGTCTAGAGTTCCCACTGTATATGAGTCAACACAGCTTCAGGATGCATTAGCAGAGCTTGATGGCTCTCACCACCACTTGTTTTAGGCTGTCTATGAGTGCAGCACTTGTCTGCCCTTGGCATCAGAATGTGTCAAACACTTGAAAATGGTAACAACCTACAGCAGCGTGAGTTTATTGTTGTCTTGATAGCACAAAGTTTACAGTACAGTTTTTTAAAATGTTTGTCATGTTTTTAATTTTATTTAATCTCGAGGTAGACTCGGTGCAATGTGTCTGTTTCTTCAGTTCTTATTTCTACAATGTGTTTTTAATTTTTTCAGAGATCACTGTTTAAGAACTGGACATTGACATTAAACCACAGCTAATAAACTATGATAGTCAGGACTTGTATTTGGTTGCTGAAAGAGTTTCTGGACAAATGATTTTATAGCAGTATAGAAGCATTACTTGGAATAATCAAGCATACATAGGCTTAGCACTGGTGGAGGCAAACACCTGCAAATTCCATTATTTCTTTAGATAAGTATGGAAACTGCAAGAGGCACAGATGTGCTGCTTTAGTAATGAAGTGACACTGCCAGTGTGCCAAAAAGTTATAAGGGTGTTTCATGAGATATCCACTTTAGCAAGGACACATGTGAAAACTGTGAATGTTGTAAAGTTACTGTACCTGCAGCACAATGCCCCTGGTTAGCCTTTCTCTGCAACAGGGCAGAGTCTTGTTAGCAAGGCTTTATAGCTAGACGTACTTCAGCAAATTTGAAACATATTTTTGCAGTCTCTACAGAAGCATGTCTATATCATGTTTTTGGAATGTTTTTTTTTTGTTTTCCTGTATGTGGTATAACATTGGGCAGAATAATTCCGATCCAAACTGTTTACACTTGCTCTCTCCTTTCCTCCCTGCTTAGTGGTATATCCTACTGAGACAGAGAGAGAGAGAGAGAGAGAGAGAGAGGGGTTTATGCTTCTCATGATTTTACACATTTCAGTCATATCCCCTTTCCCTCCTGGTTTCCAGCGTGTGCATGTCTAGTGCCTTCAAGCGATCCCCATATGAGAACTCATGGAGCCCTGTATCATCTTGGTCACCCTTCTCTGTATGGTCTCTAGTCTTTCCCTGTCCTTCTTTAGTTGAGCACTCTAAAACTGGACACACTATTCCAGGTGGAGCCTCACCAGGGACCTGTAGAGTGGGAGGATCACCTTCCTTTTCCTACTGTCAAAGCCTCTCCCTATACAACCCAACATTTTGTTGGCTTTACTATTTGTTCTGTTGCATTGGCTGACTTGCTTAAGAGTGTCCAAGATGATGACTCCTATGTCCTTTTCTTCATGTGAGGTACAGAGCTGGACTCCATTAAGCCATTGTTCTGTCGTCGGGTTACCCTTACCTAGGTGCATCACCTTGCACTTCTTTGTACTGCTTCAGCTGCCAGACACTGAACCATCTTTCAAACCTCTGCAGGTCTTTTAAAGGTCCCTAACCACTTCTCCACTGTCCATCCTACCACCAAGCATAGTGACATCTGCGAAGAGGGGGAGCTTACCCTGTATGCCTTTGCCAATGTCGCTGACAAATATATTAAATAAGACCAAGCCCTGGGGTACACCACTAGTGACCTCTCCCTCTCCCTCTCCCGTCCTAACCTCATTAACTATCACTCTCTGTTTCCTGCCCTTTAGCCAATTACCTACCAACTAACTATACTCTGGACCATGCCTAGATCATCCAACTTTTTCAACAGGTGCTTGTACAGCATGGAATCTAGGGCTTTGCTAATGTTGAAACAAAGGAGGTCCACTTCGTAGCCCTTGTCCAATTCCTTAGTCACCCAGTCAAAGAATGTATTTAGGTTAGTCTGGTATGACCTACCTGTTATGAACTCATGCTACCTGCCATCCTGAACACTGTACTCCTCTAGGTACTCCACAAAGTTCTGCTTAATTAAGGTTTCCATAAGTTTTCCTAGTATTGAAGTGAGGCTAACTGGTTTGTAGTTGGCAGCCTCTTCCCTCTTCCTCTCTTGTGGAGAGGCATCATATCTGCTCTTCTCCAGTTACCAGGCATGACTCTGACTGTGGTGATCAATTAAACAAGTAATCCAATGGGTTCACCAATTCTTCTGCAAGCTCTCAGCACCCTTGGATGCAGCCCATCCGGCCCTGGTGCTTTATCTGACCTTAGTTGAACTAATGCCTCCCTGATTCTGTTGGCAGTAAAAGTCGGAGACTCCATTAGTTACTTCCTCAAACTGGCTGCTTTAATGCCACTTTCAGGCATGGGTCCATCGAGATCCTTCTTAAACACTAAAGAGAAGACATTGTTCAGAATGGCAGCCTTTGCTCATCCTCCTCAACAAATGCATTACCATCGAAGAGACAAACTATCCTTCCCCTTCTTCCTCTTTTTTGAATACCGGAAAAATAGTTTTTCCTTCTTTGATCCCTGTAGCAGACCTTAGTTCAACTGTCACCTTTGCCAGCCTCACTGCCTTCTTAGCTTCTTTGCTCTTTTGATTGAAATCTTCCCAATTACTGTCACTCCTATCCTTCTTATAATTGCAAAAGTTACTCTTTTGGTCCTGATCACATTTTGACCTGATCTGTGAAGCACATGGATCTTTTATGCTTATTCCTCTTTGTCACTGTCCTAACACAACATTGTATGGCCTTCAGTATGGCTAATTTGATTTTCCCTTTAGATGTCTTCACCTCCATTGTTTCCTGGATCTTAGACAGCCTGTCCCTGAGCAGTCTTCCCAACTTGTTGAAGCTGGCTTCTCTGAAGCTCAAGACCTCTGCCCTGGATTGAGATCTTACATCCCTAGGGATTGTTCAAACTAGATGGAGTTGTGGTAGCTATTCGCCAGCAGTTCCCAGCCTCTGTAACACTGACAGTATCCGAGTTAGAGAGAATCAAATCCAGGATGGAGTCCTGTTTAGTTGGAGTGTTAACCAGTTGGGTGAGTAGCCAGTCTTGAATGTCCTCCACTACTTTCTGACTTTTGAGGTCTTGGCCTGTAATATTCCAGTCCACATCTGGCATGTTGAGCTGTCTGAACACCACCATATCCCTTTCTGCATGACATCTCTGATCTCCTCCAAGAGCTGCTCATCCTTGTCCTCTGCCTGACCTGGGGCCTGTATACCACCCTGATATAGACCTTTCTTTCCTCGTGGTGATGTGAGTTGAACCTCTATGGTTCCTATCCCTTCCTTTTTGTTACCGTCTAGTGAAGTAGCTATAATTCCATCCCTGAAATATTGTACAGTGCTACTCCCCCACCCAGTTCCCATCCTGTCCTGTTGAAAGAGTGTGTAGCCTGGAATCAAGAGCTCCCAGTAGTTGTTCTCCATGGACCATGTTTCTGTAATTACCACCAGGTCCACTTGGGTGTTTGTGATGATCACCTGTAGGTCATTCATTTTATTTCCCAAGCTTCTGGTGTTGCAGAGCTCTCCCTTCCAAGACCCTGTAGGAGCTCTCTTCAACCCTACCTTCAGTTTCTTCTTGAGGTTAACTATTTTATGGCTCCCCTTGTGTCATTCCCGAGTTCCCCTTAATTTCTTATGATTTCTCCCGTATTGTGGGAGAGGGCTGTTTACTTGTGGGGAACTGGTAGTTAGGTTCCCATCACTTATGATATGGCTGATAGGTTGCCTAGCCCCAGACTCCCCGTTACCTAGTTTAAACATCTGACTAGTGCATCAAATTTCTGGCCAAGTGCTCTTGTGCCTTACTCTAATGTTGTAAATTGAAATTATCCAAATCATCAACTCACCAATCAAAACATGAAAACCAGTCCTGAATATTGTGTATACTGGATACTATAAACTTTCCAGATAGGATAATCTTATCTAGAGTAAACACAAAGGTTTTTAGATTGGTAATAATATAACTTTCTCTACTTGACACTGCATCATCATCATCATCATCATCAGAACCCTTCACCTCTACCATTATTGCAACTCTAAATATCATAACATTTGAAAATACAAACTCAGACCAAATCCATCTAGACATAGTAGGTGTACAGTGGGGAAGACTCCAGATAATATCCAATATAAACTTGGTCTGGCATTACTTTAAAGTAAACTAACAATTGTCTTTAATAAGCATGTTCCATGAAGCCTGTCCCTGAGGAGAAATAACCAGAAAGAGAACATGGATGCCGTAAAAGTTATCACACAAGAATGCAATACAACCTAGAAGTGGTATAAAAGGACAGGAAAGATATTGACTGGAATGCCTGCCAACAGCTGAGGAACAGATGTGTTGTTCAAGTGAGAAATGCCAAAACGAAACATTTTCCTGATTACTGAAAATGAACAATATTCAACCATTAACATCTGGGAGGGCATTAACACTCTATTTGGTCAAAATCATAAATCAGAGAGACAAAAAAAATCAACTGAAATGGCAAACAACTCACTGACCCAAGTGATGTTGTAAATGCTCTTAACACACATTTCACTAACTTAAACATCCTACTGGCATCACATACCTCTATGTCTACCCTATCTTTTTTTATTTTATTATCTTTATCATTTTCAAAATACAAATATACAGTCCAGACAAAAAAAAGACTGGGAGAATGAATACAGAGCAGCAAGGAAGCAATATATTGGATGTTAGCCCTCAAAACCAAAACAAAACAGACATCATAAGAAAACAAAGAAACAAAACCCTCCTGCCCCAAAACCCTTCCCTCCAAATACCCCATCTTTTGAAACCTATCAGATCTTATAACAGGAGGAATATCAACAGTGTCTACCCTGTCTACAGCTTGCATAGATCCAAACAGTGATGTTTACAACATACTGTATACAGAACCTGTTCCTTTTCTGCTTTCTTGTATGAAAAAAGAGACAACTTTGAACTCCTTTTTTTTATTTTCTTCTTTTTATGCTGGCCACCTGGCCCTCAGCTCAATCCTGCACACCACTACCTCGGCGCTACCCCCAACTGATACCCCTGACTTTTCCCTTCAGGGTAGGGCTGATGCATGGATCCAGCCTATCTCCAACGGGAAAGGTGCCAGTAATGACTGACATTGCCTCCCTGGCTCCCCCAGGGTGGGGTTCTGAGCTTGGATGGTACATTGGCGCCATAATCGGTCATGGGGAGGCTAGAGCCATGAAGGCTGTGGTGCCAAGTGCACACTTCATCTATGGCAGCCAACATGGTTTTCTGGACTGCCCCAGTGGCAGGGATGTGCAATGCTGTCCTGCATCTGCCTCACCCCTCTTAAACTAGGTGCTTGTGTCTCCCCACGGCCTCTGCCAGGAGTCCTTCACACACTGAACATGCACCCAACCCTCCCCCTGGAGAAGGAGAGCAGCCTTAGGGGTGCTCAATCCTTCTCCTTGGCCAGCCCTCCAGCTCCCCATGTCCACTCCTGAACCCAGGTTGCCGGCGTTACAAGCAGAAATCTAACCTCTGCACCAACGGACTGGCGTAAAAACCAAAAACCAAAAGCCAAGGTTGCGGTGGCATTGATCCTAAACTGATAAAACAGGCTGCCACACTCCTGATAGTCATTTACCTTCCTATTTAAGTATGTTCCAGGCATATAGTCAGGTATTTCTGCTTTGGAAGCAAGATACTGTATACTGAGGCATTGCTAACAAAGGTGGATCTTAGTGGCCCTGATGAATACAAGCCAGTCTCTGTTTTATGCACCCTAAACAAAGACCTTTGAACACGGGTCCATGAAGAAATATTGGCTTATGCCAATAGCAACAACATACTCACTCACACTGAATAAAATTTCCAACCACAGCACTTCATGTCCACAGCACTGTATTAGGGATGCTCATGGAGTTCATTTGCTACAGATTGGGCATGCACTGGAAAATAAGAGATGGATTGTTTCCACATAGGTTCAGTGATGTAACCCTTTCTGTGCCATGGATTGATGTATTATTCCATAATTATAATACATCCTAATTCTGTCTGCAGCCCAAGGAAGCGTGCCATTTTACCTATTTTGATTATACATATTTTTTCTAAAGATATCATACACCTTCAAATTAAAACATCAAAACCTAATAATCTGTACCAAAGCTGCCAGACCAGTAGTTCAGCTTCCCTCTTCATGCATCACTGCCAATTATTATATTTGGGTTGGCTGTCCATATCTTCTTACACTGCTGTCCTGCAACAGGTTTTGTCATGACTAAAGATATTCTGATACTACTGTCACAATGTTCTGAGTTGCAGCTGGTTGTAATGTTTTTTTTTCTTTTTTTGTTAGTAGATGTATTTATTCAGGTGAGACAATAATAGAGCTTCACATAGACAATAAATACTTATTCACAATATAGTACTGTATCCCTATTGTTGCACTGTGTATTCCCAAGAGAAAAGGACACAATTCCTTGTTATATTATGATAGAGATTCATGTAGGCATATTTATACATAATTGCAGGGTAAATCATCCTGTCCATATACTTTTCAAACAGTTCTACTCCTCAGACAGACTGTTCCATTATATTTTCTAATATAGCTTCCTTAAGAGGCTGTCATATTTTATCAAACAATTCTGCTTTATCCTTTGCATAGTAATGTATTCACTCTATTTTAAAAAGCTCTAACATTAAGCTGAGCCATTGGTATACATTTGGAGGTTCTTTATCCTTACACTGCATTAATATGCATTTTTTCTGCAGTTAAATATTCTGATATTAGCTTTTTTTTTTCATCTGTTCCTCCTTCGATCACTGGATTATATCGTAATAAGATAGCAAGTTCCTCTTTTTTAAATTTTAGATTGGTTGCTTGCTCTAATATAGACATCACCATTTCCCAAAATTGCGACAATGTTTGATGTCACTGTTTTTAAATGCTTAAAAAATTACATCGTCACTTGTAGAGTTTTTAAAGGGTCAGCAGGTGGCATTGTAAAGAAACAGTGATGCTCGTGTGGGCCTCCACCAACCCTTTTGCTTACAGTTCCTAACAGTCAACCTGCAGACTGCAAGAGACAGGCTAGTACAAGGTGATGGCCTTGATGATTCTCAACTGTACTTCAGTCAACGTGCTGAATGACACAACAGAAACTAATGCTCATCACTGCTGTATGAGCCCAGGTAATTTTCTCTTCCATTGCATCAAGAGGAGCCCCACACAGTGTCCAGTTTCTATCTCTTTTTTTCCTTTCCCAAGAGCAGAACCTTGCATTTAGCTACATTAAATCTGAATCTCAGGGAGCCAGACCAATCACCCAGCTTGCTCAGGTCTTCCTGATGTGTATCCCATCATCCATCCTGACAAGCTTAGTGTAATCTTTCAACCTGAGAAGTCTGCTGGAGATACCAGCTTCCAAATCATTTATTAAAATGTTGACACAGTGGTGCCAGCACTGATCCCCGAAGGATGCAACTGAGTATCCCTCTCCAACTGATGCAGTGCCTGTCCACCCCAACCCTTTGCTTTCTGACCCCAAGCCATTTTGCAATCCACCTTGTGTACTGTTTGCCTAATGTATACCACACTGGTGCACTTCTTTCTGAATGTTGTCATATCCCACGGTGCCAGATACAGTCACAGCCATGGTATGGTTAGATATTTCCAGATAGTTTGCAATATATCTAAAGAGATTCTCTCTGGTGGCCCATAGTGATGCTGCAGGCAGGCAGGAAATTTCTCCAGAGATCACACAGAAATTTCAGGAAATATCTGACCAAGTCTATGGCTGCCAATATATCTTCTGAGTTCCACATAGACTACATCAATGGCCTTACCTCTATCCATCTCCTTGTTAGCTCCTCAGAGAAGGTAATTAGGTTGGTTTACCATGATCTGTCCCTTCTAAAGTCATACAGAGGGGGGTCAAGAACCTTGGTCTCAAGAAAGAGCTACATTATCCTGTATTTGATAATGGTTTCAACTAGCCAGGATGGGCACCTGTTACTATGATGAGCATATAGCATTCTTGGGGTAGTGAAGTCCTTCCAGTGGGTGGTATTCCTGCTGGTCAGCATCAGCATGATCTCCAATGGTCATGTGGGGCTGTCAGTGGTGTTTCTCACCCTCATATACCACTGTCAGCTGTCAACCATATACCATTAGCAGTGCACCGTGATTAGTGTACCGTAATGTGGGCACTGCAATGAAGGTGTGAGTGACAGGTGCAATCTTGACCATGCACTCACATTGTGTTGGGTGTTTGCCCTTCACAGCATGCCTTCCTAGGAGTAGGTTATCTTTACTTTGGGTGGGTGCAGGGGGCACAGCCCCCTAAAACATGACTGTTTCCCGGAATGGTGCTTTAGTGCTTCAATTTCCAGGAGGCACAATACCAGTCGTGGTAATGCCAGGTGGTATATTGCCTGTGCCCTAATCAATATCAGCCAGATTTCTGGCACACTGACATTGGTGAACCCTGCCCAACGGCACAGGGGAGACACCACTGAACCTCTCCCTGCACCAGAAGGAGGTAGACAGAAAAAAGGCCATCACGCACTGCTGGAGGTACATAGTGGTGGCAGTAAATGAGACGTCAAACCAGGAAACCGAGGACTGCCTAGAGTGGTAAGAGGATAGCATGAACCAGTACTCACCACCATAGTGACTGAAGTGGGAATGGGAGGGACCCCAAGGAACTCAGTTCCAGGAGTGAAATGAATGTCTCACTTTCAAGAACAAAATGGGAAAGGACTGCTCTTGTGCAAAATGTGACCTCCTAAAGGCATACAGCTGGTTAAATAATGTGAATATGCATCATATAATGATGGCATTTGTCCCCAGATCCCTGTCATGTTTGGCAGTAGGACCAGTGCTAGGAGGAAGGCATTGATTTGAACCGACAGTCTGGAGCACCGTCCAGACTCACTCACCAATTGGCTGCTACCAGATGTCAGCCAGTACACTATTGGTTGACTCTGGCCCTGAATCACAGTTGCACAGGCTACAGAGAAAAAGGGTAGTTACCTCTTTGAGTGACTTGTTAGTTTTGGGTAAGTCAGCGGATGGGAAGTTTAAAATCATAGCCCTTTCTTCATTGCAGCAACACTCTTGTCACACCCATTGGTTGGTGAAAGACCGGATTCAGAGGAGAGAGACTGACTTCTTGGAGCCATCAGAGACAACCAATGCAGAGTGTAGCATACTATCACGAACCAGGCAAGCCAAATGTTCTTTACTTTTGTACACACTACAGAGCATGGTAGATAACCCATCTGGAGCAGGCATCCCTGCTGAGAAAAGCCAGGATGCTAAGAGAGAGTGATACTGAGCCAGTCCAGAAGAAAATGAACATTCACACTGCTCATGGTTTGTTGTCACCCAAACACACCAGGCAGGTAGCTTACCACCGTGGCCTGCGGTGAGAGAGCAATCAAGCCTGGAAGTGGAGCCCTGTAGCCTAACCTTTGCTGTCACAACAGCAGCACCGAGTCACACCATGCTGGCAACAAGCTCCCTCACTGTGCCTGCCAGTCAGAGGTAAGGCTTCTTGGCCAGGATCAGCAAGCTATGTTAGCAACATATTTTAGTATTATTCCATGGGTGGGGGTGGGAGGGTTGAATTATAGAAGGGACAAAGAGAATTTATTGAAAGGGATAGTAATATAACAATGTCTGTGTGCCACAATGTAGATGAATTTTGAAATACAGAAGGGAGCAAGAAAAATTGTTGAAATCAAAAAAAAAGGGGGAGCAGGTAAATAAGAGAGGGAGGTGGGTTTAAAACTAAAAATGAAGATGTCAATAGACTTAGTCCAAGATCTAGCTTTCAGGCTCTCCCCTTTCTGCACCCCTCCATCCTCTGATTTCTGGTTGGTGTCCCTTTTACTTTTACTCAGAAAATGAAAGTCTGGAAACAAACATGGAAGCTGTAAAAGAGTGGTGGAAGAGTAAAAGTAAAGGAACCAACCAGAAATCGGAGGATGTGGAGGAGTGGAGAGAACCTGAAAGTTGGAAAAGAGAATGCCAGCAGCTAGCAAAAGACAGAAAACCTGCTACGAAGGAACTTTATTTTGTTACATTTCTGGCAGTGGCAGCGTGCCACAATATAGCTGGTGCTTGAAATACAGAAAGGACCAAGAAAAATCATTGAAAACAAAGAAAGGGAGAAGTGGTAAAATAAGAGAGGGAGGCAGGTTGAAAACTGAAAATGAAGAGGTCAGTAGACTTCGTCTGAGATCCATCTTTTATGATCTTCCTTCTTTTCTCTCCCCATCCTCCAATTTCTGGTTGATGTCCCATTTTATTTTACTCAGAAAATGAAAGGGTCTAAAAACAAACATGGAAGTTGTAAAAGGGTAGTGAAAGAGTAAAAGTAAAGGGCACCAACAAGAAATTGGAGAAAGGTGAGGGAGAAAAGAAGCGAGAGCAGGAAAGATTGAAAAGAGGCTTCTATATGACATGGGCATGTGTCAGGAATATATTTCATGCCATCTTTGATAAAGTACATGGCTGTTTTTTGCTTCCTTGTGTGATGTAGAATGACAATAAGTTGTGGGTACAATTTGAGAGGGAAAATTCTCACAGTGTCATCTGTGCTGGTGTCTTTACACATATCTACTACAGTGTGTTCCTTGCTCATTCCTGGGGACTGAGATGCACTGTCACTGACTGTGTAGGCTTGGAGTTTTCTTCACAGTCTATGAAAGCTCTGAATGATTTCAACAGGGTACATTGCAGTTAGACGCTAATCCTGTCTGAGCTACTGGCAAGACGGTTGCCAAGTGGTCTTAAGGAGAAACCCTGATTGCACGCTGATCTTTCTGTAACATTCGACTACATTACACTGTTTCTAATCAAGAGGATGGGAAGTCTGAAGCTGCTGCAGGACCCGACCTTTCTGTATGATAGTTTGATATGATCATTGTCATTCTCAGATAGCCCATGCATGTTTGTTCTTTGTAACACCAAATTCCGTATTTTACAGCTGTGATGTCAAGAGTCTGAATTATGCGCTGCACCTCTTGTTTTGTCAGCCTGTGCTAATCACTTATTTTGCTGGTGGGGAAGTGTGATCCAGGTCCAGCAGTCTGTTTTTACTAAGTACCTTAGGGAATCAAACTGGTAATTTGGCTTGTGGGGGATACCAGGATAAAAAGTCTGTCTGTCTGAAACACAGCTGTATCTTTTAACCCTTATTAATCCCTATAGAAGGATGGGTGTGGATTTTATTTATTGAGTTCTTGGATTACACCTGTGAGCGGTTGCTCATTTATGGGTTCCACATCAGTTACAAGGACAAAGGTACATCAAAACAGTAGTACATGTTTTAGACAGGGTAACAGTAAGATACAGTAATACAGTAGTACATTTTTAGACAGAGTTCCTATAGTGAACACACCAAATTTAGGATCATAGGCAGCAAGTAATTTGCCTGAGTCAAAGTTAAAGCACCCTACTGGGTTGTATGAGAGGGGATGATAGTAGGAGGATAGTGGTAAGGGTGCTAGAGGGTGGATAGGGAGTGGGGGGAGTATACAGAATGGGTGGGGTAGAGGTGGCAAAGGTTGTGAGGTAGAGTGGTGACCTGAAGTGCTAAGGATAGCTTGTGTCAGATCAGTAGTTTAGATGTGAGCTGAGTGCTAGACTGCTCTTGAGGCACAGGAGGAGTGTTAGTGGAAGGAGTCACACCTGCTGGTTGAGATAAGGTGCTGTCATAGTCTGTATTTGAAAACAACAGTAATTGCAGCACTGGAAACATCAGGTGGTAAGACATTGCTCCAGTGAGGAGCATGGTAACAGAATGTGTATTGTGCCAAGGCAGTGCAGAGTCTAGGAATTTTGTAGATCAGGGTGGCAGAGTTCCTTGTGAAATGGGAGCTTAAGGGCATGGTTAGGAGTTTCTGGACCTTTGCCAGAAGTAGATTGAGAATGCATTTCTTGGCAAGGAGGCAAGATTGGTATCTTATTCTTTCCTTTAGTTGGAGCCAACCGGCCTTGAGTAGAGGCCACCGGTGTGCGTGAGTCTTGCAGCACCTGTGAAAAGGTGACACGCCTTATTAGCACAAAGGAATGTGTTGTAGGACGGTCAGTTGCCGATCCATAGGTAGCCAGTCCATAATTGACAATGGAGACTATTGAGCTGTTGATGGCCAGATTGAATGCCGCATAGGTTAAGCAGTGCTTGTGGTGGTGAAGAATCCCTATTCTTGTATTGATAGCCTTTGCAGTGTTATCAATGTGCTGAACATAAGACAGAGTGGAATCTATTGTGATACCCAGGTATCTGAAAAACTGGACATGCTCCAGGTTATCACCGCTTTCATTTCTGATGTCAAGGGGTAATGCTTTGAACTTACTCTGGGTGCTAGAGTACAATATTGTCTTTGTTTTTTACAGTTCATGATTAGTCTATGCTTCTTAAACCATTACTTAGTGGGTGAGAATCCCCTTTGGAGTTCTGCTGTTAGTTGTTCTGGATGGGGGTTTCTGGTAAAGATAACCACATCGTCTGCATAAGGGAGCATTGGGTCAGACAGGAGGTTGGCGGTTGGTTTAGAAAAAGATTAAATAGTAGGGACCCCAGAACTTACCCCTCTGGGACCCCAGAGTAGACAGGTCTGCTAACAGAGGTGGTGTCTCCTAGCCTGACATTTTGTGATCAGTTGTGAAGGTAGCTGTTGAACCATGAAATGGATTCTGGAGAGGCAATAGTAACAACTGATTCAGAATGAGCTCTTGGTGCACCATATCAAAAGTTTTTGATAGGTCAATAAATGTTGCTCCTATCAGAAGGCCTTGGTCTAGGGAGTGGTGGATGTAACCTTTGAATTCCAGCAATGCGGTGATGTTACTGTGACCTGGTTGAAAGCCATGTTGTTCAGGGCAGAGGAGTTGGTACTGGTTCAGATACTCAAAGCCAATCTGCTACAATCTGCTCTAGAGCTTTGGGGGATATAGAGATAGCTCTGTAGTTGTTATGTAGAGTCCGATCACCTCCTTTATGCACTGGTATTACTGATGCCAATTTCCATCATAGGGGAACTTGGAGTGGCAGAGGGAGAGGTTGATAATCTTAGTGAGAGGGCTGAAGACTTCCTCCAGTGCCATGCTGACGAACTTAAGGTCCAGGATATCTCTGCTGTGTCTGGATTTTCCCAGAGCTCACACAGGTACTTCCTTGCCTCAGATTTGGAGGTTACCTTGAAACAGAAGAGCAGATAGACATTGCATCTAAGGGACTGTTTAACTGTTCAAATGTAGGGTGTGTGTCTGCATGTCACAGGAGTGGACTGTTGTGTTTAGGATCAGGACTGGGTGTGTTTGGGGGGAGAGTGAGTGAGATATGAGTGCCTTTCTTTGGGGGAATGGGATTTGTATACTATGCGTGGCTGCTTGGGCCATGGTGGAGATGTTTTGTTGCCTTGATCTATGCACTTCCCCATGGAGCATTGGTTTCACCCTAGGAGAAGTATGGCCTCAAGCCATGTGCCGGGTGGCACGTTGAGGAGAGGCAGAACCTCTTCCTTTCTCAGTCATGACATTTTTCACTATAACTCTTGTTACTCATTTGTTAACATTTACCTCTGTGCTGTCTATGGCCAACAGCTACACAGCAAATACAAGCATTCAGCATTTACAAATGCTTGTTTTTTTTAGGTTAACCTGCATGGGTCCCTGTTGAGCCAGGGGACTACTTTTTGGTCCTTTTTCCCTTACTACTTATAGGAATGCAGACTGCTGTGGCTGCTCCTAGAACCATCTTCAAAAAATCCCACATTTGCTCTGCATTGATGGCCTTATGCAGCTGCTGCAGTTCCTTGGTCAGTAGGTCATTCATTTTGGCAAAGTCCACCTTTTTCAAGTTCCTGCTCTTTGTGGCTGAAGCACAGCTAATCTGCCTTGTTTCCAGAGAGAAAGTTCCCAGTTTGTGGTCACTGCCTCCTGCCAGTCCTTTCGCATTTACACTGGAGAGGACCCTAACCCTACTTCTAAGAACAAAATAAAGGATGACTTCAAATCTAGTTCCTTGTTGGACATGCTAATTTAGGAAGCAATTGTTGGAGGTGGACAGGAACTCTGACTCAGCCCTGCCATTATCCTCCTCAAGATGCAAGTCTATGCCTAGGAGACTGAAGTTCCCTAAGCTTATCACTGCTTTAAATCTATCTGCTGTTGGTGAGATCTGTAGCACATTCTCAGTATGAAACCCCTGTCCTCTTTTCTCATAGTTCAACCCAGAGAGTGTATTTGGGAGTGTAAGCCCCCTGATGTCCTCCTTGTCTACCACACTAATACTCTCACTGATAAGGAGTGCCACTTACCCCTTTCCTGCCAGGCCTATTCCTTCAGAATATCATGTGTCAGTGCGTCCTGGAGTCCCAGTCACTTTCAACCACCAGCAGGTATCTGCGAGTGCTACTAGTTTCTATTCTTTGAAGTGTATCAGGCCTTTGAAGGTGCCTATTTTTCTGGGTGCATTCCTTATACTGGCCTGCATGTAAGTGAGAATATTTGCCACTCCATGCTTTCTGGCCCCCAGGGATCTTCTAGCCTGGTGCTCACTACTGTTCAGTCCTTCCCTTGGTGATCCCATGCATCTGTCTCCCACCCTTGACAATCTTATGTACCAACACCCTTCTCTATTCTCTAGTTTAAATTCCCCACTGACTGCCCTGCCCATTCTCTTAGCCAGTGCCCTCACTCCTTCTGCACACAGTCTTCCCCTTGCATCAGATCCTTAGCCCGCCATATGGTCTGCTACCACTCCTCACAAGCCCGAGGTCCAGGAGACTCAGAAGAGAACCAAGATAGCTTTGCATTCAGGAACATCCCCACCTCATGTCCTCTGGTTCAGTGCTCCCTGTGTCATTTATGCCAACATGGACAGCAACTGTATTCCCACTACCCAGCTGTGTTGCTTGGCCTTGAAATACTCATTAAACCTGTGCTCCTATGAGAAATTTCCCCTTACATAAGCTACCTTCCCTGGCTTCTTATTGCCCCTACATGCCCCATTGTCTTAAGTATGAAGCTCTCAATAAATTTCACCTTGCTGCTATTATGCTGAGCCCTTTGCTTGCTCCACCTAGGCAGGTCAGATGCCTAAAAGCAGCAAAGGTAAGGCCAAAAAATCAAACAGCAGTTGAGCTACATACTTAAAGTGTAGTGGTTAACTATGGTACAACAAAACAGCAGAGCTTAATAAATCCCTTACTAAATCCCTGGCACTTCAAACCCATGCAGTTTCCTCATCAGGGGAGCATAGTGCCTACACTTCTCCTACCTACCCCTATTTCTGTCTGCCACCCCTTATTCTGGCCAGTCAGATGTTGATATTGATGCTGATTCAACCGGTGATGGTGCTCCCTTATGCTCCCTTATGACATGCCTTCTACCTCCTTTTCTACTCAGATCCATCCTTATCCCTACCACTAGGGACTACAGTTCCACTTACATTCATTAGTACCCAGCTCACTGCCTGAATCCCTCCCTACAATTTAAACTCCCATTATTTGTGACAAAGCTTTTTGTGAATTGCAAAGCAGGATACCTCCCATTGTTTTACAGCTCCAGTATTGCCTCTGATATCTGGTCTGTTTTAATACTCAGTGCTGAATTTCTTCAGTTTAAAGTGTATTTTAACTGTACTTATATGTGTTTGAACTTGGAAGTTTAGAGGCTAGACTGTATTCCTAATTCTGTGCTGAGCCTCTGTTACCACATTGGGTATTTCTGTGAAAAGTCACTTTCAGTTAATTTCTCCAGCCTCCACCCCCACCACCACAATTTCAGCGTCTTCTCTCTGCAGACCAGCCTGACACCTAGCTTCGCTGCCTGAACCTCCCTACAATTAAACTCCCATATATTTGTGACAAAACTTTTGTGAATTGCAAAGCAGGATACCTGCAATTGTTTTAGGGAGCTATATCTAACCCCAGCTTGTCCATTCTCCTTCAAGTGTCCTCTCATAGCCCTTTGGGCTAACAGCACCTCAGACGGGGTTCTACATGCCTCCACGGTGAGAAGAGCCTGATACCACACTCCCCAAGCCCTTGCAAGCAGGTACGGCCTGGATAGTGTTCTGGGAACTCAAGGCTGCGTGGCTGTCTCTATAAATTTTCTAAGGACAATTGCCTTTATCTTGGGACAGCTCTTATTGGCTGTCTGTGGAACACAAGCTCCTTGTTTGGTTCCTCATCCTGCCAGGCATTTCCAAATTCCTCCCAACTGGACTATGTCACTACCATTGGCCAGTTTATTTAACTTTTCCCCTAATCTAGTATTGCCTCTGATATCTGGTCTGTTTTAATATTCAGTGCTGAATTTCTTCAGTTTAAAGTATATTTTAACTGTATTTTTTTGTCTACTTTTCCATTTGCAGATTATACTGTGAAGCCACTAGAGGGCAACAAGATGTATAGGTTGCAATCCTCTTCCCACTGCTCCCCCATAACACTTCTGTCCTGTGTCATTCATACCTAAATTCTCTGCTTTTCGCCCCTCTCTGAAGTGTCCCTTGTTTAGTCTCCCAGGCTATCACTAGGCATACAATGTGACATCCAAAAGGGGGTTCAAACCAGGTACCTTTTGCTCCAAAGGCAGCAACCCTACCACTGCACCACTGTGTCTGCCACAATGTTAGGTGTCAGCAAGACCCACTCATACCTGCCCATGGTCACATCTACCACCACTGTACTCCCTCACAAAACCACCCACACAAACTAACCATACTACTGTTGCTAACCATATTTACCCTGCTCAGCAACAAACCCCCAGTTGCCTCTGGTATGTACACACCTTTGCTGCTGGGGAGCACCTCACCCCTCGTAGCCCTCCATCACCCTGCTCTCCCCATAGCCCCCCTGCACCCTCCCTCCACCTCTCTCCCCATCTCTCTCTGTGCCTTGAGCCCTCTGTGTCTGTTCCCCTATCTGGCCATCCTAGCCCTCATGCTAGCTGCCCATTCCTCGCATCACCTTCTAAGCTTGCCAGCCACTGCTACCTGGCAAACGCCACCAATTCATGGCCCTTGTCAGGATCTTCCACTTGTTTCTTCTAGTATTTGGCAATGTTCACCCCAATCCTGGCCCTGCAGTGCCGACCCCAACTGCGGTCACCCATGGGGCTTCAAATAGCTGCTATGAATATCTGCAGCCTGCTTAAAAAAATGGCACCCCTGCAATGCTGGATGGCACAGCACCAACCAGACATTCTGGCTCTAACAGAAACCTGTCTGTCAGCCAAGACCCCAGACTCATTTGTCTCTATTCCTGGCTACTCTCTCATCAGGCTTGATTGTAATGGCAAGAGAGGCAGTGGCTTTGCCTTCTATGTAAATGACTCACTGCATTATCAAGCCCTGCCTGTGCCCTCCCTAGACCATGGTGCCCAAGCCCTCCAATAAAACTCTTCCCTGACCCAAACCGTGTCCTCTTACTCTCACCGTCACCACATCCCATCCCACAGCCAAACCCTGCCTGTAAAGCACTCTCTGACTACCTAGCCAGCCACCCCCACAAAATGGAGCAAATCCTAGTTGGAGATCTCAACATAAACTGGCTGGCGAGCTCATCAACACATGGCAAAGATACCTTTGCTGCATTAGATATGACCCAACTGGTATCCCAGCCTACCAGGGCCAACCCCACTAATGGAACCCACACCCTGCTAGATATCCTGCTCACTAATTGTCCCCACCATATTACTGACCTAGATGTCTTACCCAACGCCTTAAGTGACCACTCCCCGATCATCTTCAGCTGGTCCTGCCAGCTACCTAAACCACCACCAAATATCACCTTTCGTCTTCAACTATACCCAAGAGGCATAGCCAATCTCAAACAATATCTAATTAACTGGGACTGGTCCCCTATTTCCCAAGCCCAGCACATAGATGATGCATTGCATTACTTCACCACCACCTTTAATACCGCCTGTGATGCTTTTGCACCGACCATCAAAGTGACCACTAAGAACATAGTGCCCCAGGATCACCCCAGAACTCCTACAACAGTTCAAAATGTGTAACAACCTCTGGCATCGTACACTGCCTCCAACTTGCTAAGCGATAGGCAGGTCTATAATGCTGCCCACAATAAGTGTACCTGGGCAATCCACAAGGCCAAGGCAGAGCACTACAGAACCGCCCTAGCCACCTCATGGGGTAGCACAAGAAAGTTCTGGGATATCGCCAAGGAGCTTAATGGTAAATCCTGCTCTCTCCCACTCACAACTTAGTGTTAACGTACTACCACCACAGGTACACTTCAGATAGCTAACTGCCTCAACTCCACCTTCTAAGACCTCAGCTCAGTCCTCCCTAGCAACTTTTGAGCCAATTCAGCCTACCCCACTGCCGGAGCTCCTCCACCCCTTCAAACTCAGAGTCATTACCCCTCCAGAGTGAAAGCCTACCTGTTCAAAGCCCTCCAGAGCTCAAATTATTGCAAAGATGCTTTGATATGTGTATCCTATACCTTGTGCTAAACTCAGTTATCTCCCCACTCATGGACCTTCTAAATCTGTCCTGCATCTGGGCCAGTTCCCAACCTCATGGAAACGGCAGTGATAATCCCAATATTGAAATGTGGTGACAGCTCCCTCCCAAACAACTACTGGCCCATCTCAATTCTCCCCCACTCTCTAAAGCCCTTGAAAAGATCATGGCCAATCAGCTCGTTGACTACCTCCTCACACATAACCTCTTATGTAGGGATCAGCATGGTTTCAGAGCTGGTCATAGCATATGACCGCCCTCACAAAATTCACTAACTCCCTGCACTCCATGCGCTTGACAGGGGCACCTCACAGGGGCGTGTTTATAGACCTCTCAAAGGCTTTGAAATGGTTTCTCACCCCATCCTTCTTAACACATTATAACAAATTGGGGTCTCTCATTGACCACTCTTATGGTTCTCCAGCTATCTTTCATGTAGAACCCAATGTTTTAAAATTAATAGAACCATATCTACTATGCTGCCTGTGTGCTAAGAGTTGCCCAAGGATCTATCCTGAGTCCCCTGCTATTCAGCATCTACCTCAATGCCCTGCCTAAATGCTGCCCCGGCAACCTTGTCCTCTACGCGGACGGCGTTGTTCTTTACACCACACATCCTGATCCTCTCGCTCTCACTCTATCTCCAGCTTACCTTACAAAACTCCTTCTCTCAGATAGAACACTGGTTTGCTGAACACAGATTGGTGGGCAACATTAAAAATACTAAGATGATGCTCTATGCCCACCGTGAAAACAGATCAAAGGATTTCCCCCTGGAAATACTCTCCGCCACTTTCATCCCATTGGAACAGGTCCAAAAGTATAAGTATTTAGGTATTACATTTGACTTTTCCCTCTCATTCTATGAACATATAAAAATCCTCACCTCCGTCACCAAAACCCGCATTGGTCTCCTGTACAGACATAAAGACTGCCTGCCACTTGAGAGCACTTCACCTAGCCATTACCTCCTCAGTCTTATAAGCTGGTGGACTCTGACCTCACAATCTATACTGGGGCCGACCCTGCCACTTCATCAAATACAAGTAGTCATCAATAAGGCCTGCCAGCTCCTCTCTGGTGCTGACAGAAAGCCACATACCTGCACCCTATCGCACTCACCAATATCCTCTCCCTTGAGGAAAGACTATTATACCAGACCTGTCTCTTCACCAAAAAATCCACCTGGGTTTAAACCCAATAGGTGTCATGTCTTCTCTTCAGGCAGCCACCATCTCAGTGTCCACACGGGCTGCCCCAAAACTATCTGGAAGATACCTAGGTAAGGCACACCTGGCTCAGTGATCCTTCCCCCTTAGAGCTCCATCCTGGTACAATGCCCTCTCACAGGCAGTCATATCAATCACCATTCTAGGTCCTTTTAAAGCTGCCTTAAGGGCCCATATCCTCTCCTCACATCAATGCCAGTGTAACCGGTAACCTGTGGATCCTGCACCACGCTGCTAGGCCACGCACCCGCCCTTGGCCTGGCTTTGGGGATCCCTCACTATTTCTAGCCTACAGGCTCCTCACCTCCCTCGGTTACCATATAGTTGCACTGAACTATGAATGCATTGTATTATGTATAAGACAAGGCCTCCCTGAGGTGACTTACTACCAACTTATATCATGCATTGCTTTAGCTACCAATTGTATAGGTCTTAACTGCTCATTAGGTAAATATGTCAATAGCTCTGCTCTGTTTTAGCTACCAAATGTATAGGCATTAACCAGTGCTCATTGTACTTATACTCTGTATGATTGCTCACCCACATTTATTCTATGTACTGTATGAATGTTTATGTTTTATTCTGACGTGGAGCCTTTGGAAATGAGTCTATGACTCAAAGGGTTGTAATTCCGATTTCCTACATAAATAAAAAATAAATAGTAACCTATCTGTTCTTGGTACTTTCTCTGTAGTTTAGTGCCTACATCCTTGGCCTTATGTACATCATCCTTCACAATTGTTTGCTTACCTCCTTGCACTCCCATTGTACCTCTGGCTTCCACTTGAGACTGAAAGTGTACCTTTAGAGAGTGGCAACTCCTGCAGTGACCACAGATGTATAGACAAGATGGTGTACATTGCACAGTTCTGGCAGTATACCAAGTGTGATGCCCTCCCAGTGCCTTGGACACTAACCTCCCCCTACTTCAGTTATAGTTCTATCAGCAGCTTACCCTCTTCCCTGTGTCCCATAAGCCAATTACCATTGAAGAATGGCACAATGCATCTCCAGACCAGTAACCAGCTGACACTGACTGCAGATGTACCCACACTGCTTTTTCTAGGCAGGATGGCTGTGGCACGCAATACATCATGCAGTTCTGGTAGTACTCCAAGTGTGCTTCCACATGCCCTGTAACCTATGATGTTACAATTGCAGTAAAAGATACAGCCAAATATTTCCTGAAATATCTGTGGGAAATTCCCATCTTGCCTGCAGTTCTACAGTAGGGCCATCAGAGAGAATCTCTATAAGAAATATCACAAAATATCAGGCAATATCTAGCCATGTCTTTTGCAGCAACTATAGGAACAGGTGTTTTTTGTCCCCCGGCCCACGCCAGCTTTACCTAATTCCCACTCAGTCAACTCTATTTGTCTCCTGACTGTTCTCTGTTGGGATTGTTTGCTGCTGTCTTGCAATGTGATTGACCTACAAGGCCCCTCCCTACACTGATACCTTGTGAAAACCAGTTTTCTCAGCACAATAGTCCTGCCTTTAAGCATCTCATTTTAGATGACTTCTTAATCTCTGCCCACTTTGCACGCAATTGACTCGATTGCCCTTTGTGGTAAGTAAATGTTCTTGGGACCTTAAATTTAAAAAGAATCATCTGGTCCCTTTGATTAAATTAGATCCATTTACACCAAATTAAATACTTACGTGGACAGTCCTAATCAAACAATCTTAAAACTATGTTTTGTCGTACTACTCAATGAGGAGCATTCAGCACCAAACACTGCACATTGTGAAATCCAGAACTACAGTATATTTTTATCTAAGGCTTTTGCTAGTTCTGGTTAATGTGTTTGAAACTCTTTTTCACTGGATCAAAAGAACTGTTGAAAATATAAACTGTTTTAAACAGTTACAGCAATATGGTGTCACTTGATGCATTCCCAGAAAATTATGGAGTGACTGCTACAATCTGGAGTTATCTTTCAGTGGCAATTCAGAGGTCACTGTTTTGCCACTGCTTTTGTTGCAAGCACTGTAATGCCACTGCATGTACTGTGGTTTCCAACGCACTCCTTTGTAACAGTATTAACTTGTAGAAGTACACTTCAGTAGCACTAAAACATTTAGGACCTAATCCACAGAGGGTGTACAGCCCCTCTGCACATGCTGAGGGATGCAAAAGCCACAGATTATCCTCTACTCACAGGATGAGCACCTTTGGGGCACCCCACAGCATATACATCCCTGCTTGCATGCCCCTTTTGCAACT
This sequence comes from Neoceratodus forsteri, assembly GCA_016271365.2. NCBI lineage: Eukaryota > Metazoa > Chordata > Ceratodontiformes > Ceratodontidae > Neoceratodus > Neoceratodus forsteri. The sequence goes on along the minus strand of CM057453.1, from coordinate 453,326,956 downwards.
TGATCACCATCCATGTGTATTGTTCTGTGCCCAGCCAGGTCACAGTTGGCAAGGTTGCAGTGATGTGCCTGTGCCCAGTCCACAACACCTATGTGCCCTTCCGCTTGGTCATCCAGCAGATTCCCAGGCTTGATCAGCCCTCCCTCCACCGGCCCCTGGACCCAAGAGCATCAGCATAGGGCTGGGGATGTCAACACCACTAATCAATGAACATTTCTTTCACTTTGTTTTTATTAATTTTAATACAGAAAAAATGGACAAACACACACCTAGGACTACTGTGTTGTACAATTCTACATGTAAGTATAATCACACCTGAGGTGCTGTAAAGAAGAAAAATCAGAAGAAGTCCACTGGGATGTAAGTCTGTCGTTGTGGACCTTAAGAAGGTTCACTAACATGAAAGTTATTCTCTTCTTCCAAGACTTTCATCCAGATCAGTACTTCTGTGTAGGACTGTTTCTTCCTGTAACATAAACTCAGCAGAAAATATCTGCATACATTTCAGATCTTCAAGTCTGTGTAAAACAGTACCTAGAGTAGGTGGCAGAGGAGCAAGCCATTTGCTAGTGATGGCCTAAGAGCCACTGCAGTGATTATCTGGTACAGGTAGCATTCTTTTTTTGCAGTTCTTTGTGGGTATACACCCCAGGTATAAGGGCCTTGAAAGTTTTAGGTACAGTAACAGGGAGACCTCGATTCAGGAGAGTGTGCACCTCTGTCTGAAATGTCCCCAGTGGGGACACACCCAGAATATGTAATGTGGGTTACCCTCCTGACCGCAGCAGCTCTCTGATTTGTTCACAGAGTAATGCTTGGTGCATGTAGGTGTAAGAAAAAATTTAATCAAGATCTTCCATTTAAAGTCCCTGTACCCCAGGGTTGTAAAAGCTTTGGTACCCGCCCTCAATGCCCTTTTCCAAGTGCCATCATCAAATAACTCTCCAACTTTCCTCTGGCGTGCATCTGCTGTCCGTGAGCGCCACAGTTCCACAATTTTGAGCAATGCGACTATGCCAGTAACAGTTTTCAACAGTTGGCAGATCTGCTAGATTGATTCAACAAGTGCCTCTAGCAGAGATAGGGGTCTTAAGATCTATTGTTTAGCTTGTGGTTGTAAAATTAAATGTCTTAATTGGACATAACTAAAACAAATTGTTCCTACTTAAACCAAACTCTGTCTGGAGCTGTTGGAAGGACTTAAAGGAGATCAAATCAATATTTTTAAGTGTTGGAACAAAGTTATACCTTTCATGCACCAGGGCAGTAACCCTGGGTCAAGCAGCCCTAAGGTGGTTTCAGGGAATATAATATATCGGATAATGGACAATATAGAGTTGACATCACCCATATTTCACTGAAGTGTGGTCCAGATTTTAAGGGAATGTTGCACCCATCGGTTTGAGACATGCTTGAGGGTGTTATGGGTGATGCTGGAAAGGGCAGGGCTGCCTGCCATCCTTTGTCAGTGAACATTATCCCAATGTCACAGGATGATCCACATTGAATGAGATGGTGTCGGAAGATAACATTATAACATTATGTTGTGGCTGTTGGGGATATGGCAGCCAGTGGAGGAATGACACAGACTTCTTTTTCTGGGGCAGACAGCCAGAGGACAGTGGAAGGTGCCTAATAATGCTGGAAGGAGTATACACTTGAGTCAGATAGGAGGGATGTGGTCCTATGGCTACATAAGGAGATATACCATATAAGGAAACTACAACCTGTTATGAATGGGTATACATGAATTTTGATAGAAACAAGCTACTATTAGATAACACAGCAAGTGGAATGGGTCTGATGAAGTAGTGCCTCATGCTACTAAACGTTACTCAGAGGTGTTTCATGAGAAATAAAGAATATTATACTGCATTTCCTGAGTGGTGTTCTTCAATCTCTTTACTGGTGGACTGACACAGACTGCCATATTTCATGGTCCCACAAGCACGTGAGCCTCATTCTGGGCTAAACAGAAAAGAACCACACTCAGAACACCAGCTAGTTTAAAATTCCATTTTAATCCACAATGGAGCAATAAGTAAACAACAAATAATCCAAATCAATCCACACACAGTGGGCCCAAACAAACAACCCAGTGCTTCACTCATAAGAGCTTCCTCAGGGGCCCCCTGAGGAAGCTTTTATGAGTAGACCCTCTCACAAAACTCCTATGAGTGGCCCGCTGAGGAAGTTTTTTTTTTTTACTTTTTCATGCCGCCTGCCACCATTATCTCAGCCTTGGTCATGGCCCCCTCTGCTCCCACTCCCACATTTAGCCACGACTCCCCAATACCCCCTGGCTTACCCCCCAGAGCGGCATTGCGGCACCAGGCCTAAGTGCTGCAATGTTGAGATAGGTCAGGTAGCCGCCTTGGAGCTCATCGGAGTGGAGGGGCAAGCTTCATCCAGGTGGCAGGCAGCTGTATTTTCTCCTCTGTGTGCAGGGGGTGGGGACATGCAATGATGGCCGGCATCCGCCCCACCCCTCAAACTATGTTTTGGTGCTGGCTGCTGCAGTGCCCAGCCTCTGCCAGGGGTCCATCATCACCAGTCACACTCCCCTCTCTTCCCCAGAGAGAGGCAGTCCTTAGGATGCTCCATCCTTTTCCCCCGGCCGGCCCTCTGATGACCAGGTCCGTTCCTGAACCTGGGTCACCAGCATCTGAAAGTGAAATCCAACCACTCTGCAGATGGGATGGCAATTCGCTGAGAAGCTTATATGAGTGAAATGCAGACAAGACAGGATTGCTGTTCTGCCTTTTTTGTTTGTTTACTATTTCTTGCCTGCTCTGACCTGGCTGCCCCTTCTAACTGATCCCCAGCCCAATCACCCCGGCTCTCCCGGGCTTTACCTTCACCTATGCCCACTGCCACAGGGCTGTGGCAGTGCCTGGCCACTGGCTGCAGAGCCTGCAGGGGGTGGTAGTCATCCGCAGCTTGGGTTGTTTTCCACTTTTCTCCCTTTCCCTTCTCCGTTGCTGAGGCACACATGTCAACGTGCATGCGTGAGGTGCCATGCCGCGGAAGTCCCAAGAGCACCTGCCCTTGCTTGGCACCCAATAGTCCAGCACTACCTTCAGGCCTCCATCCAGTTGCAGTCATTTGGCGGGAATGCCAGTCCTACCTCACCGGGGAGAGGAGAGCAGTCCTTCAGATGCTTGATCCTCTCCCTCCCTGGCCAACCCCTGATGGGCCGCTTGCACTGCAAATGCGGGTCACCGGGGTGGCAGGAGGTAGGGCACTGACAGAAAATTGGTAGGGGTAGGCTCAGGAAGGATGCCAAGAAATATTACTTTGTTGAAACATTAGTGGAGGGGTGGAACAGGCTGCCAGAGAAGATGGTTAATGTTAAAATATCGAGAGCTTCAAGGTGGGGACACATACAAGGGGATGTTTAGGGGGCAGGGGTGAGAGGGAGGGACTTGAACCTATAAGGAACAAGCTCTTCCCCATTGGGCAGATACAATCTTCTGGCAATTTTTTCGGCTTCTATGTTCCACATGTGATAGATGTGGTTGAGTTAGCTGTGGAGATCAGCAGAAATGCCAGGTAGCAGCATTGAGAAGGGCTGGAAATACTAACCCATGGAATCTGAATGTATGTACAGGCTGCCACAGCTCCTGATAGTGGTGTGTTTGCTTTTTCATTTTTTTTACCCATTTGGCTTGTGATGCAGCATGATCCTGTTTTACAAATTTTACTGAAGCACTTGCTTAAGGTCATGTATTGAGTAAGTGGATCTGATTGGATTTGAGCGTGGACTCCTTGACAATAAATGTATAGCATGGCTGCTTCATTTTTGCAATAAAGGTTTTCTCTCATGAGTTGCTAGTAGGCGGCTATCTGCCATGTCCTTGCTCTCCTGACTGTCACTCACCTGTCCCAGCCACCTGAGTGTCCCCTGTGGATTGCCATCCCTGGTGGAACAAGGAGGGGTAGGGCCATCTTCCCCCATGATCCATACATATCAAGATGCTGGTGGCCAGGTGAAGGTGTGGCCTGGAGGAGAATGGCATGTTTTCATGAAGCCCACCCAAACCCCTTTGCCTGTTTTCTGGTCCCTTCCAGTAGCTGGGGTATGCACATCAGTGCATGCATGTGGAGACATACAGGCACCCAGGAAGTCCCGTAGCTCCCTCCCTACTGTGCAGCCCCCATCCCGTCCTTCCAGCAGGCCTCTACCTGGTGACTGTCTTGAGACAGACCTAGCAACTTTCCCTCCCCAGGAGAGGAGAGCAATTCAGCAGTCACTTGATCTTCCCCAGCTGACCACAGCAACCTGAGACCACTTCCGATTTCAGATCATTGGTGTGGTGGGTGGTGTATCTACTGCGCCACTGAGATGGCTCAGTATGGCTGTTTCTACATGCAGTGGTGTGTATGTGTTTCTTACCATTTGGGATTACTGGCTGGGGTTGCTTGGTGGAAGTGGTGAGAACTCTTACATGCCTTAGAAAGGCACATATGTGGTTAAAATATTGCACCAGAGGCTGACTGATAGCCTAGCGGGTAGTGGATCATGCTCCCAAACCAGTGACTTGGGTTCAGGAATGGACTTGGGAGCTGGTTCTGGTGGTTAAAGGGGCAGGCTGCTGAGTGGCAGGGCACCATGCTGGGTGGCCAGGTTCTGTCATACACCAACCCTGCATTGTCCTGGGCAGGTCACTGCACCCAAGCATGCCAGCACAAATATAGATTTCCTGGTGTCCCAAAGTTACACGCTACCTGGTCCTGTCACATAGATTTGCAGATCAGTGACACAGTGCTCCACCTACCTACATCTTTCACCTGAAATGTTGGCTGTAAAACATTTCATTGGTTTTACTAGGCTTGGGGGGGCTAGGGCTTGTACCTGTGGGGAAGAGGCTGTTGAGTCTCATTACCATTCCAGCCTTCATCCCTCTCCCAGGCAGGTCACACTTGACATGGGGACTATGCAGATAGGCTTGTAAACCTGTTCTGCATAGCATAGCTGGGGATAAAACACAATACTGCCACTAACTGACCAATAAACAACAGTAAATTGTGACTGGGTATTTATTTACTTCATCTGAGAATTCTTGTCTGGGAAAGGCACACTGAGCTATGGTTAATTTCAGATGCAACAGAGTACAAGGTAAAATGATTTTCTTGTGCTATGTGTATGTAAGGCCCATATTATTTACTGTGTGATAAACTCTTACAGCCCCAAATTCCAATATGTAGCCTGGCTCTTTACTTGCTGTGCCTCTGTCCATTACATGTTCAATGAACTGTGTGATCAACTGCAGGTGAGGCGATGCTCCTGGATTTGGACTGCTGCAACTTATTTAAATTGTTTACGGTTAGCATATCTTTTTTTAAGTGTTGTTTTTAAAACACAGGGGCAAGCAATCGTTGATGTTTTTTGTTGTACAGTATCATGATTCAGGAGTCACAGCTGGCACTAGCCCCCTAGCCATATGCTGGTAGATGTTTTTTTTTAACACGCAACTAAAATGTTTCTTTAATCAACCCTACTAGCTTGTAGTTTCAGTAAGTAAACCAGTTTGACTAATGGAAAAATGTGCAGGGTCACTAGATTTTCCCAGTCATTAGTCATGCTTGCTGGTATCGGCAAAACATAATTTCAACCCCTGATGATTGTATAAACTTCAACCCTACTTGCTTGATTGCAATTTGTTAATATAAACTTAAAATAAGGCTGGCTAATGTATGCCCCATTCCAGTGACTCTGAGCAATTTTCTTGGTGTCAGGGGTGGTTGGAATGAGGCAGAGCTTGGGAACACCCTCCAGCAGCCTTATGAGCAGGCTGCCCCCAATCAGCTTCCGTGTTGAGGAGTTGTCACTCCTCACCAGCAACCTTGAAGAGCAGCTAAACCACCAGAGGCTTCCTAAAAGGCAGGTAATCCCTCACTGGCAGCTTTGAGGAGCAGCCCAGTCACCCAACCACCCCCACCAGCAGCCTTAAGGGAGCAGCCTACCCCCTTCCTGGCAGCACTGGGGCTCGCTGGTTGGCCCATGAAGGAGGGAAGAACACCAGTATCTTATATATAAGCACTCACTAAATAGAACAGCCACAACATGCTTTGTTTTCATTCAAGGTGTTTGTACTCCTTCCATAGCCAGATGATCTCTATTCTGGCTTCCACCCAGCAACTGCCCATTTCCTTTAACTCCTTACTTCACCCTGGAGCCTCCATGGCTTCCCTCCAACTTTGGCATGGTCAGTAGGAGGGATCTGGTACTCACATTGGGTCATAATCTAGCACACATGTGGGCAGGAGATCCAGGGCCAGAGTGTATCAGTGTAGTTATTCTGGTGGTTATCCAGTTTTATTCAACCAGTGCTTGCCCCCCATCCCTTGCCTTCCCCACTACAGTGCCATGTACACACCCCTTTATGGGCTTGATTGCACACAGATGGGATCCCTTGTGAGAGAATAAGCTTCCTTGGCTCAATACAGGGTGTCCTTGTGATGGAGGAATGAGGCCCCCCCCAAAGGCTGAGGTGAGCTGCCATGAGTAGCCTCATCCCTGACCACAACAGAGCTGTTGATCTGGGTCTATGTCTGTACATGGTACACCTGTCTGATAGTGTGACATACTACTGTTGGACTACTGGGTGACTCCCCCGGAAGGTTTTTTATAATCTTCTTTTTGCCCCTTTGACGGCCTCTTTCCCCACTAGCCCATCAGTCCCATTCCTCACTTTCCAGAGAACTTGTCTGCTCTGAGATTCCCCATGGATCCAGCCAACATTTTAGGGCCAAGAGGGGAGGCCATCCCCAGGGCCTGGTTGGTAGTGCGGACATGTGAGGTCAGTGGACCATCCTGCCGTGGGGGAGTTTTTCCTCCTTTTCTGTACCCAGGGCTGCCTACATGCAATATCACTAATCTTGCAGGTGCATGCCTGCATGCACACAGGTAGCACCACAGGCAGTCATCCCTGAAAGCTCCCCACTGCACTACCACATGGCCACCACCACGTAGCAGCCACCTGGTGAGATGCTTGACCCTCCCTCCCAGATGCTCATCCTCCTTCTCCTGGCTGACCTTCACACTTCCCAGGCTCATTTCTGAACCTGGGTCGGGGGCAGCGCAAGTGGTAGCTCCATTGATGCACCAGTGGTCTGGCTCCTGCGTATTTTCAATGTGGTGGAGGAACACAGCCCCACCCATGCTAATGCTGGGATGCACTGCCATGAGAAACCCTAGCTGTGGCTATACCAGCACTCATGGCCTGGGTCTGCTCCAGCACCTAGACCACATGCTTGGTGGTGTGAAACACTACTGTTGTATCACTGGGTGACCCTGCATGTTTTTAATGTGGTGGAGGAATGTTGCCCCCTCCCTGCGGGCAGGATGCACCAGGATGTGCTGCCATGAGTAACCCCAGACCTGGCCACACCAGTGCTGGTGACCTCGGTCTGTTTTTAAACCTTGGCCACCTAATTGGTAGCATGGCATTCTACTGTTGGGTCACTGGGTGATCCCTGCATGCTTTTAATAGGGTAGTGCTAATGATACCTTCTCTGGGAGCAGTTTGATCTTGCCAGGGCTATAAACATAATTGTTGCTTTCTCCTTATTTACTTTACAGATAGATGATAAAGCAAAAGAAAGATAACCATAGTTCATCCCAGCTAGGGTTGTCAGAACTAGCTCTAAAAAGATTAGAATAGAATTCAGGGGTTTGAGTTCTAATTTAGAACTAGAGCACCCATGGGTCTAAGTATTAAGGGTTCCAAATACTAAAAAAATGCTTTTTTTTGTTCTAACATTTCAAAAATAGGAAACGCCAGCCTGAGAAGCAAACTAGTTATTGGGAATTACATCCTAAAATGTTTTTTTAGAGAGACAACATGATAATGTGCTGCTCATATGACAATGTGTCAAATGCATGGAATTTTGACACTTGGCATTTTGAAAGGCACAATGTGTTTCTCTTTTCTGCATGTGCAGTAAAACTATATTATTGCTGTACTGTGAAGGCAGGACTTTTATTTGTTTTGTTTTTTCTCCTCTTAGTAGCCTTATCTTTTCTTTCTGTCCAGTCCTATACACTAAAGAGTTTGAGGTCTAAAGAAGATTAGAACTCTAGAACAATTTGCAAAGTTCTAGACCAGAACCAGAACCCAGAACTTCAGTGAGCTCTAACAACTGTAATCACAGCTCAATTTTTTTTTCTCTCCTCTGAATGTTTCTTAAAGGAAAAGTGCATCTGAGCAGCCACCCATAGTATATTCCTATGGAGAATGAAGGGCCTGCCATCCAAGATATTTTTATGTATGTAATATTATGACTTTCATGACTCTTGAACTGCCAAGATGTGGCTTGCTATCTAGCCCTTCTTGCCACTAATACTCTCTGCCCTCCATGTCTTGGTGTCTAGCCCCTTGTGGCTTCAACTTTCAGCAATGGGAATGGCAGACTCGTCAATGGCAATAGGAGCTTTTGTTCCCCTATGGGAGCCACAGTCATTCCCCATAGCTGGCTTTTGATACACTTTATTTTTTATTGTTTTTGTTATTTATTTATAGCCCTCAGCTGGTGGGGTTGTACCTTTGGTTCCCCTCCCTGTTCAGTCAGCCTTCATGGCAGCCACCCGGACATGGGCAGAGCTCTTAGACCTACCCCCACAGCACTCCCAGGCCCCATTGCAACAGGTACATACCCCACCACTGCAGAGACCTGGAGGGTGGGCAGGGAGGAGGAGCTAGCTTGTGCTCATCCGTGGCAGTGCTGTCGGGCAGCCATCATGCTGCCAAGGTTGATTTTCTTGTGTTTTCTCCCTTGTGGGAGGGGTGTGCAGGATGCCCATGGAGGAAGCAGCACGTGACTGAACATGCTCCTCCCTGGTGTCTCACCCCTACGCCACCCCACATCTGTTGGCATTGGTGTATTGCCCCCCAGTTTCCACTGAGGGCCAGTAGAGCACCGACTGCTGGTTTTCCCCCACCCCTGAAAAGGAGAGCAGTCCTTTGGATGCTCGATCCTTCTCCAACCCTGCCAACCCCCGGCGACCCATGCTCATTCTCTAACATGGGTCACCAGTGCAGCATGAGGTAAGGTGTCTAGTACCTCAGCCCTCAGCACTACCGGGCTGGCTGATACACTTTATTAATTAAAAAGCTCTGCGGGACATTTGCAAACTGCTACAAGAGCACAAATATTGTAGTGACACCACCCACCCCTTCTGTTCAAACCCGCGGCCTTATTGGATCATTCTGGCTATTCCTGTGGCCACACAAATGATTTTAACTTTTGTGGCATTGGCTGCTCTCTTGGTGGCACCTTCCCTGAGCCCTTTTTGGTCATCCATAAATGGCAGTGACAGTGGTAGTCTGACTGGCCTCTTTGGCTGCATTGTACTGCTGAACCAGACCCACCCAGAATCATTCACTTTGCCTACACCAGGAACTGCAAGTGATGCATTTATGTCTTTGAAACAAGCATGGTAACACTGTCCAATCCCCTCAACTGGTCAGATAGACACTGTGTAAGAAGCAGACACCAGGACCAGCAGTCTGGGGAGGGAGAAGCCCTCCTTGTACACACTACAGTAGCTGTATGGGAAAATATTTTCAATTTATATTGGCCACTGGACCACCAGGGTGATAGATAACTTTGAACCTGGCACCCAGGTTGCTGGGCGATCATTCACGGATTCCTCCTCTCAAACAGCACATTTCGCTTTTTCTCCTTTCTAGCCCCTTAAATTTATTTTTCTTTTTCTAGCATGCCAGGCATCCCCAAATACTCCTTCCTAAATGTCCTTTCTCACCCTTGGAACCCCTTGTGAATGATACTCCATTTCTGCCTTCACTAACTCCTAACTCTGACCCCTGAACCAGAAACCTGCAGCATATCTCCCAAAGGTGGGATCAGGCTTCCAGAGTCATACTACCTTTGGGCTAAACAGGAGATCAGAAGGAGGAGCTGGTGAGGAGAAGGTGGGCCAGTTAGCCTTAACATATGCGGTTGTATGAGTGGCCCTTATCTGTCCCAGGTCTGTCCTTCATTTTTCTGCCCCATAATGCCATCCATTATCCCTCTTCAAGGGCGTGCTCCCATGGAGCAACCTGACATTCCACCTCAGGAGAATTAGGTAGGATAGGCAGACTAGATGGGCTGCTGGACCTTTTTCTGCTATCAAATTCTGTGTTTCTATATTTACCTATTGGGGTCATCAAAGGGGCAAGTGAGCCAACACCCTCCTTTGGAACTCCGCTGCTGGCCCCACTCTGGGTGTGCAATGCACCTGAATCACACATCTGTGAACAGGTATGTGCAATCATAAGGCCACTATACAAGGGACAACAGGCTCCTTCCCTTTTGACACACCTCCCCCTGGGCCACCAGAGATGGTCATGTCTCAAAAGGAGGTATCCTCCCTTCCTGAGGCATCCTGGACAAATGCGGGGGACCCTACCTCACTAATCAGCACCAGATGTCCCTCCATTAATTTCTGTCTCTTGACTAAACTGTTTACATTCACTTTCTACTTTCCTTTATGCTCCTACTTTCTCTTTTACACCTCACCTTGTATCCATGATTCTCTTCTATCCTTTTTTTAATTTTACTCGTCTGCCTTTTTTTCAGTTTGCTCTGACACCTTTAACTTATATAATCCTATGTTTCCCTTTGTTTCACAGGTTTATGGAGCCCCGTACAACTTATCAGATGAGTATTCCCTGTTTTATGTGTCCTGTCTGTTTTATTTATTTATTTTATTTTATTTATTAGGCATCAGTTTACAAGTTTTGAGCCACAGGCTCATTTACAAAGGTACCTCATCCCAGAGAGGACAATACAGTAATAAAAGATTGGTACAAAAACAGTGTACAGTTTTAGAGGAAACAGGAGAACATATAAGATCAACAATTTAAAACATACAGGATTGGTGAAGTTAACAATGTTCAGGGAAATAACTAGAACATCAAGCAAAAACATAGGATATCAATAGAGTGTATTTTAGCGGTGTCAACGGGGAGGTAACAGGAACCAAGGGTAGAGAAGGTGGAGGATTTGAGCAACCATTCGTGGCTTTATCAGAGATTGAGCAAGATAGCTTAGAAACAGCAGCTGCTGCGAGTTGTGAAAAGGTGGTTCCGGCGGGTGGTTTTAAAGCAGGAGATTGTGGGGGTGTCAGAGATACTGGCAGGGAGGGTATTGTACCAAGAAGGGGCACGGTAGAGGAAGGCCCGTTGTCCATGGGTACCTTCAACTTGGTTTTACAGGAGGACCATGTTGAAGCAAGCGAGTTTGCAGGGTGAATAACGGCAGACAAACCAGGAGGGGAGAGCCCAAGTAGAGTTTTTTTTTTGTGAGGATGCAGGTTTGGTACCTAAGACATTCATCAAGATTGAGCAGATTTGCCTGGGAATAAAGATGGCAGGTGTGTGTAAGTCTGGGAGCACCTAAGATTAGTCTACAAGCCTTATTTAAGGTGAGGCGGATTTTGTTTAGTGAGGTCTGGTCAGCAGCCCCGTAGACTGGTAAGCCATAGTCTACTAGTGATAGAATGGAGGACATAACTGCGAGTCGGAGGGCATCGGGGGAGACAGTGTTTGTGGCGGTAAAGAATTCCCAACCTAATGTTGGTAATGGAGGCTAAGGCGGAGATGTGGGAATGGAAAAGTGAGGGCAGGGTCAAAGGTTATCCCAAGGTACTTGTATGTGTAAACTTGTTCGAGTGGGAACATAGAGCTGGCAAGATTTGAAGCTGGAAATTACTAGCTTTGTTTTGGGGTGGGAGAAGATCATAGATTTGGTCTTTTAAGATTAATTACCAGTCTATGTTCTTTAAACCAGGCTTCCGGTCTTTATAGGATAATTGAAGGAATCTTGGAGGTGCAGGGTTATGCTCAGAGCGAAGATAACAGCATCATCTGCATAAAGGAGGAGTTTACCAGTACAGGCACCTGGCAGGGTGTTGAGATAAAGGGAAAAGAGCAGGGGCCCAAGAATAGAGCCCTGGGGAACCCCAGATCGGATAGGGCAGAGGTCAGAGAATGTGCTATTGATTTTAACACCCTGGGACCGGGCAGACATATAGCTGGAGCACCAAGAGACAGGCCCTGCAGCAAAGCCAGAGTGGCTGAGTGCATCCAGCAGGAGAGGGTGGGATATGGTGTCAAAGGCTTTTGACAGATCGATGAACACTGCATCAGCTAGAGAGCCTGAGTTCAGGGAGGAATGGAGGAAGTTAGAGTACTCGATGAGGGTGGTATTGGTGCTATGACAGCAAAGCCGTGTTGTTCAGGGCAGAGGTTACTGTATTTGGTAAGAAACTCAGATATTTGGGAGGATACTACTTTCTAAGGCTTTGAGAGAGGTGAGAGGATTTAGATGGGATGATAATTACCAGAAAGGGCCCTATCTCCACCCTTATGTATGGGAGTGACAGTGGCAATTTTCAGGCAGATGAGAATTGCCCTAGACAGAGTGATTTGTTGAAGAGGCTGGTGATTGGGGCGATGACCTGGTCCAATGCCTGGCGAGGAGTCTGGGGTCCAAGGAAGCTGCCAGTGGTATTGCTCCCTCAGGCCTTGGTCAGATACTGTCTGACTTCATTGACAGTAACCCAGTGGAATTGGAAAGATGGGTGTGAGAGAACAGGGTCAGGAAAGTGGGGGAGGTCAAAGAGTTGCTAGGGAGTACAGAGCTAAGGTCAGTAAAAGATTTATTGAGATGGTTGACAATGAGGTAGGATCAGTAGAGACAGTACCCTCAATATTGATTTGGAAGGAGGAGGAGGAGGCGTGTACCACCATTTAGTTGTTTGAGGTTATCCCAGAAAGTTCTGGCATTCCCCAGGATGAGGTAAGTGAGGCCCGATAATGATCGGCCTTTGCCTTGTGTATGTCCCAGGTACATTTATTTCGGGCAGCAGCATATGCCTGCCCTATCTCGGCAGGGTGGCCAGTTTCGATGGCTCTATGCCACAGGTTATCCCTGTGCCTAAGTTGGAGCAGGAAGGAGTAACCCAGGGAGCATGTGATGCCTTGGAACAAAAGTTTGGTTGGGGTGCGAAGATATCACAAGCTTTGTTAAACATTAAGGTGAAAGGCCAGGGCGAATCAAGGTTGGGCCGGTCTCAATGGGAGACCAGTCAACAGGAGCTAAGACATGCTTCAAGCCTCTCAGCCCACCAGTGTAACCGCCTCCATAGGGTGGCCTGTACAGTGGGTTTGGGAAAGGACATGATCCAACGGAAAAGAACAGGGGAGTGGTCACTGATTCCATCAGGAAGGATCTGTAGATTGCAAACTTGGTTAGGTCGGTTGGTAAGGACTATATCCAGAAGAGTACTTGACCCCATTCTGGGGTTCGCTTTTGTTGGTTGGGTAACAAGTTGTGTTAGGTCAATAGAAGTAAAGGAGTCACAGGTAGGAGGAGGATGAGGGGCTAAGCCAGTTGATGTTTAGATCACCCATGAGGATATGCTCAGGGGAGTGTGGTAGAGAGGTGAGATACTCTATTAGGGGGACCAGGGCCTGAGTTTGATTTTTGGGGAATATAGGTGGAGGTTAGAAAGGGGGCCTCTAGAGGGATCGGGGGTAAGCATTAGGGTAAGGGTCTGGGCCCTGTGGTTGAGGACAGGGGCTGGGAGGGCTACTCCAGGAAGGGAGTCTTTGATATAAATAGCACAGCCTCCACCCCGTCTCCCTACATGGTCCTCTCAAAAAAGGGAGTAGCCAGGGAGTGAGACAAAGGAGTCGGGGGTAGAGTCAGATAGCCAGGTTTCAACTAGGGAGATGATGTCAGGATTGTGGACAGTGACCCAACATTGGAGTGAGTCAAATTTCTTCAGGAGACTGCAGATATTCATAGAAGCAATAAGAAGCCCAGGTGATCTAGTCAAGGGTTATTGTGGGTTGGGCCAGGGTTGGGATGAATGTTCCCTGACAGGAGTAGGAGGAGAGTACAGCCCTGGTCAGAGAGGGTGTGGAAGGCATTTTTGTGTCGAGCTATATGCAGGAATGGGAGAGCTTAGGGACACAAGGAGTGGGCAAGAGGAACAGGATGGGCAGGCTAGTACTATAAGTTGCCCGTAGGTGCAGAAGGGGAAGCTAGGTGGGGACAGGGAAGGTACGACAGGTTGGGGTGCAAGGAGATAGTAGAGAGGAGGAAACGCTCCAGGGCCCCAAGTAGGGGACCTGTGGAGCCATGGGGGCACCTGGGTTGATGGAGGCCATGTAAGAAAGTGAGAGGGAGGCATGTCAAGAGGGGTGGGCAGTCATCTTAGGATGGGACTGCAGATAGCAGTAATGAGACCGGTAGAAGAGGGTGAAAGGTCTACCCATAAGTGTAGGCACCACTTTGGTGCAGTGGTAGAGCCCCCGCCTCAGGTGCACAGGGTACCAGGTTCAAGGCTTGATTGGGGTGATAGAAAAGGTCCCAGGAAGGTGACAGTGAATGACGGTCCAGCTGTGGCCCACTAGCACACAACTACTGTGCTCTATCACCCAACTCTTTATTCTTGGTTACAAGTACCCCATCTAAGTCCCCTATGATCATTACTCTTGGTTAACCCAGAACCAGGTAATCAATACCACCTGTACTAGACTAAGATTTTACCTCTCTGACCCTGCTGCTATTGCTAATCCTCACAACACAGTAACACAGAAAAAAAGTTAGAAGGGACTCATGGTCCATCATGTTCAGACCCCCCAGTCCATTTCATAAGCTGAGATGAAGAAATGTGCTGTACAAACATGTACCAGTTTATGAAGATTTCCTACACCCTTTACTACTCAGTACACTGTGATTGACTTTGTGAGCACAAATTTATTCTGCCTTACTGCACCCCAATATTATTTTCCTATTTACCTGCCCTATATGTGTTATCTTTACCAAATGACTACCCATTCTTTACTACCTCTATCTTAATTCTTTTGACATTGACCCAGTCGATGTCACAAGGCTGTGTTATCTAAAGCTTATTGTGTAATGCTTGTGTTATTATGCCCCCTTTTCTCTGAGCATGCTACTGAAAATGAGTCTGTCTCAGTAGGCAACTATCAAAGTTAAATGCAACCCATAATAAACAAATCTGGGTCAGTTCCAGTTTCTTCTGGAGTGTGGTTCCTTCCTTATCCACCAGCCATTGTCTTGTTTCTGGGTTTCCCAATATAACCAGTTCTCTACCTGATCCCTGTGATACCACTAGGGGACTTCCTTCAATGTTATGTGTAGGATTTCACATGAATGCCCATGGTGCACAGTTTTGTTCCCCTTCATTCTAGTTCTGGAACTGACTGTGCAGTTTAACTGCCTGTCAAATATTTGTACATTGATGAGCTGAAGTAGTTTACTATTGAATGTAACTTACAGACTCATTTTGTATGGTCACAGCCAGCATTCTAGCAGTTTATCTCTGGATGATGTAGTGACTGATGACAGCTGCCTTCACTTTGCAGATTTTGTCCTGAGTTTTAATGTGTATATATTTAGTCAATCACTAAAATACCTTTATCATCTTAGAACGTTTCTTGAGTAGTTAAGATAATGAAGCCCTAAGTTATACCTACATTGTTTCAAGGTTTGATTACTGTGTACCTTACTGGCAGGCCTCCAGAGATACTTCACAGAGGCCGCAGCTGATCCAAGATGCTGTTGTTTATTTTCAAATATTCACTGAAAATTGTAAATACATTTCTCTTGATATTTCTGAGCTCACTGTTGCCTGTAGTGCAGTAATTGCATGCAGACACATGGATCGGTATGAGAAGATACTTTGGGAATCTCATTGATTGAGATCCCCTTGGAAAAAGGGGATATAATATATAAAATAAAGGCCCTAGGGAAGCAGTGGTGGTAGGCTGTTCTGCCATTTCATAGCACACCCCACAGGCACTATTTAAAGCTGGTACCACACAAGAGCTTTTACCTTATTCTGCTCTTACTGTAGGTTCCTTGTTGGCCATCCATGGGGAGTGCCCTGTGTCTATGCTTGTTTCAGCTACATTCTTTTGCTGTTGCCCTTTCTTCTCTTTCCTGCTTCATCAAGTGGAGCTGAAGCAGGCTGCCCTGAATTTCTCGCCCTTTCTACTTTTTCCTCTCTCTCAGAATGTTTTCTTCTCTCTCTCTCTCTCTCTCTCTCTCTACTCTCACTCTCACTCTCACTCTCACTGTATCTGTTTCTCTGCCTCTCTTACTTTGCCTTGAATGACAGGTCTTTACAATGCCATGGTGCCCTGTAAATAACAAGAGTCAAAGGCCAATGTTGCTTGCATTATTTTCTTTTGTTGTTGTATAGTTTGTCTTTGTAGGTGACTCATAGAATAAGCTGAGGATAAGAACACTTTTTGTGAAGGGTGATAGATGTGGGGGTAGGGCTGTGGTTAACATTGAATGAATAGGGAGATATGTGGGTGACAGTGAATGTATTTGGGTCATCTGTAGGTGAGAGCACATGTGTGAGTGAGGTCAGGGAGTTACATGTGCATGTGTATGGAGGGTCTGTGAATATGTGGGGGGTATGTGGGTATCAGTAGATGAGAACAGGGGTCTGTGGGTGACAGTGAATATGTGGGAATCTGATGGTGACAACTCATGTTGGAGTAAGGAGTGAGAATGTATGTGTTTGGAGGGATCAGGGTATGATAGTGTATGTGTCTGTGGGTTTGTGGGAAACTGAACTGAACATAAGTGCAGGGGTGTGGCAGTGAGATGGCATGTGGGAGGGTCTGAGGTTGACAGTGCATGTGTATAAGGCAAGTGAAATTGACCTTGCATGTGTGGGAAGAATGAGGACATTACATATATGATGGGTGGTAGAACAGAAACACATGCTTGATCTCTGCTACTCCTGGCTAGACATACTGTATTCATACAATTATTCTGCAGCAGACCAAGAGAGGTTACTTACATGATGCATTTCTTCACAGATGCACTGTGATCCAGAGTGCGCAAAAAATATAATTTGGGGGAAATGGATGGACTCTTACCTGAATGTGCTAATATTGGTTGCAATGAGGATGTGTTCAAGCATACCCTGAAATTAGCCTGACCAGCTGATTCTCCTCTCTATGAGATCCAGGCAGGGTGAGGGGCAACTCAAGGACCTCATTGTGTGGACACCCGTCAGAGGATTAGGAGGTGAAACAGCCTGGGTGGGAGTGGGAGAAAGGAGTCAGACAAAGGCTGTCTCATAAAATTTTGTTAGAGAATGTGGAATTGAATTTCTTTAGGTTACTGCCCATTTAAATCCATACAACATGTACAGTAAATACATTTTTTCTCCCATACTGCAGGTCCTAAAGGAGACTGCTTAAAAACTGAATATTTAATGTAAAAAGGGAGTTGAGAAAAAGGCAAACCATTTGTGACCTAGCACTCACAGAAACTACAGGCAAAAGAGACAGATGTTGGAGCTCAGTTGCTGTGAAAGAGAAATCTATTTCCATCCAGTCCACTTGTTAAAATTAGTCAAAAAATAGAAAATAAAATGACCACTGCCACACTGAGTTAGGTGATGCCAGCATAGCAGTGAACATCCTGAAAGTACATGATCACAGAGAGGTACCAGATGGGGCAGCTCTGATCATTGAGTACCTGCAAACTGAACTGGTTGCAAGGTTTATGAAAGTGCTGTATAGCTGCAGCCACATTTTTGTAACCCTGCTAGATCTCCAGTTCAAATACAAGATCCTTCACATGGCTATGGATAGCCACAGAGTGATTCACTTTCAGCAAAAGCTGTGAGATGAGCTGACTGGCTGCGTGCAGGGACTGGTGCAACCATCTGGGAAAGAAGCTCATGAGAGACAGGGAATGACATCTGGCAGGTCTGGCTCTGATGCCAGTAGTGGAGCTTGGGAATAAATACCTGGTACTGGTGGTAGCACTCAGGAGAGTGAGTGGATACTGCTCAGCATGTTCTTATGTCAAAAACAGCAGAAGAGGACACAGTCAAATCACAGCATTTTTCTGCAGAAAATATCTGCCATGAAGCGTACAAAAACAACATTCCCCAAAATCTTCTTTTTTTATTTAAATACTCATATAATCCCAACATTTAGCTGACAGGGATTAACTGCCATTGAAATTGTGTTGTTTCCTACAATAACTCCTGCAGAAGTCTGCAGAATTGTGGTTCATGACTTTCTATAGCACTTTTCATATATACTGTATCCCAAAGCACAAGCAATGTGGTACTGGTAGTGAAATGACTGTAAACGTATACTGGCAGCCATTTCACACATCAACACTCACACACAGCCTTGGACAATTGCATGAAATGGTTTTACTGAAAGGTTAAGACACCAGGTGAAAAAACCCTACTCTTGCAGAAAGTGTCTTGGTTTCTTTTACTTCCACCTGGACAGCACCAGAGATGGGTAGAAGAGTCATCAGTTTAACATCTCATCCAAAGCACAACACAGTCCAACAGTACAGCAACAGTACAGCACTCCCTCTACAAGTACTGCAATTGGATGCCAGCTTTTAATGGTATGAGCCCAGTTCCAGTATGGGATGAAGATACATGTTATAGTATTATAATATAGTACAATTATTTGATATTATGCTTTGTATAATTATCATAACACAGCATAACAGTCATGTCATGTCATATCATATCATATTATATCATATCATATCATAATGTTAAATGCTATATTATGTGTTGTTACTGTATGTTATATTATGTTATATTATGCTATATTTTGCAAATATTGACCAGAGCTAAGAGCTATAGTTTGAAAACCTTGACCACTAGGAATTAACTTTTGCCTGACAATTGTTATCTTGCATAAAGTTGAAGGCTGTGGACAATATGACTGTTGTAGGGCAGTAGTTCATCCCAAGGGGTCAAGGGGTCAAGATTTTCATGCTATAGCATGAAACATTCTGATTAATATCTTTTTTATAAATCCTTGCAACTAGATTGGTAATGAAACATCATAATGAAGAAATGTAATAATGAGAAAATATGAAGTCTGATTGACAGGTAGAGGTAGTCAATAGTTCATAGTACTATGGATCAGTTTTCAGTATTATTGACCAGTTTTGAGAACTATTGCCCAGCTGTTGGTGCCAAATTGGCCAGTCATTTAAAAACTTCTAATGTAATGTGATGGACACTGGACCAATCACAAACCAGGATTTTCAAAGGTTTTACTAATATATTATAGTTACTGGTGACCATTTTTAATATCTGGATAACCAGATCTTAAAATCATGTTACAACCACCCGGTTGTTATTTTGTGTTACAACCAGGTGATTGTAATCATCAGCTGTTAATCACTCTCGTGCTCACATAGATGTAAGCACTACCAAAACAACTGCCACTTTCACTTTTTCAAACATGCGAACCCACACTGCTTAAAAATTATCACCAGTAATTATAAAAAATAAAACATGGGTGGGTCTGTGTAGAACCAAAATTTTACACATACCTTCAGTATGGGATGCTTATGTAAACCCCTCGAGCTTCGCTCTCAGTGTTTATGTAGCATCCTGCACCTCGTAAAATTCTGACTACACCCACCCACCCATGCATTATTATATCTATCTATCTATCCATCTATCTATCTATCTATAAGGGATATGCAATGGGAAGACTAGAAATATCACTGATATGTCCCCAGAGTGCAGTTTAACCTTATGATGTCACGAGTGGCAGAGCCACAAGTGATGTCACAAGGTCAAACTGCACTTGGGAACAATATCAGTAATATTTCCAGTCATCCCATTGCATATTTCATTTATGTAATGTTTATTTATTGTTCTTTTTGATGTGGTTTTAATTTTTTTTACTTAAATAGTGAAGTAGATTTTGTGGTGTTTGTATGCCACCCTCTGTACTCTCCGTGGTAGCTAGGGTCAGTGCATCCCTCTGTTTTGTGAGCAGCATTTGATTGGCTGATATTTTGTGTGTGGAGTGGGCTGAACACTTTTGAGAACATATGGTAGGAGGTCTCACACAGGATCCAGGTTGCCGTGTTATGGTTTTGTTTCTTTTTTTGTATTTAAGTTATTGAATATGCATTATCTGGTTGATCCTGCTTTTTGTATTCAGCGGAAGTACCAAGCGGTGAGGATTCCACTGTCGAGGAGTGTCTGGTTGTGCTTTTTTCTTCCCATTACAGGAGCTTATTGTCAGCTAGATGGGTACTGTTTCCAGTCTGAGGTAGGCTGCTTGGCAGTTGTGGCAGGAAAGGGAGGGAGGATGGTCTGCAGTGTTCTGTTGTTGGAAGGGTGTGATGGTATTTTGTTGTAGAAATTCTCTTGGGAGTGTTTTAAAGATTGCTAAAGTATTAAAAAAAGTGAACCTCTTAGTCTGAATGCCAGTTTCACACTGAAGAGGTTCTAAATGGAGCCAGCCGTGGGTGAACTCAAACCTTCATAGTGCTAGTGAGATGCAGTTGAGTGAAGTTTGTGGCTGTACTGTGGTTGAGTGCAGATAGTGCCTGTGCTGGACCTACTGTGTGGATAAATGAAGTACAGTGAGGATAAATGTGATATTCTCACTGTAGGTCAGACCACCCTGTAAATATCAAAGATATTTGCTGAAATTTATCCTCACTAGCATTACATATATATATATTAGAGGCAAAAAACTCAGTTTAATGCATTAGTTAGGGTTGTTCCACAGCGACAAAAGTGAGGAAATTCGCTGTTAGGGTTGAAACCCCTAACTCCAAATTCACCCCCCCCAGCACCACACACACACACACACACACACATATGCAAGTATGGGTGAGGACCAAGTCAACACAACCAATGACAGACATCCAGCAGCAGGTGACAGAAATAACAAACAATTGTCTAAATGTACTAGAGACATCCCCACCCACCTGACCAGGTACTGCATGCTCAGTGAGATCAACAGCAAAACTGAGGCCATGTACACAAATGTACACTCCCTGATTGCAGCTGCACAGCATACCACACTTAGTAGTTGCATGGCCTTACCTACTGATGCCCCACACCACACCACAACTGGTACTGTGCCGTTAGTCAATATAAATGCTGAAGGTGCATGATGACAGTTGTAGAAAGGTTTTAACACTAGTGAGTATACATTAATTAAGAGAAGTACATAAATTAACTACAAGACACTAGCATGCTCAAGATAAAAGTAGTGTTACATTTAGTATGTGATTTACATAGTAGTACATTTACTGCAACTGTTTACTCAAGATAGAGAGGCTGTTGTAAATGTATGGAAAAACATTGCCTGTTCAACGCTGTGAAATTCGTATTGCCAGTATCAGATGCATTCTTACTGATGAAGGTGTACTGCTGATGTACATACATAGACCTTCAGTGTGTTTCAGTACTAAAGATGCAGTAAGTATTCTTTGTGTAAGAAACAGTGTAATTGCATGGATCAGGCCAAGCAACTTCTAAATATCATAGCACTACTGAGCCAACAATGACATACCTGTATCGGATATGTCTATAGGATAGATTTTCCTGTAGACACTTACTGAGTATGTTGTACCTGAGAAAGACAATCTCATTGCATCTGTGATGACTAACTTATTCAAATAGTGATACATTTACTATTGTTGCAATGAGTGATCTATGCCCTTATGGACACAGTGTAATTTTTTAACAGTTGTTTCATACTCAGGCTGTATGCCTAATGTTTGGGCTTGCCACACTTCTGTCACTGATGCTATCAAAGTGATAACTATATTAATGTGGTACAACAAGAATCAAGTAGGTATAGTGTAGATATAAACAGAATGTCTTTTAGTATTGATTTAACTCACAATGGGATAAGTGTACTAGGACAGCAGGGTTATTCTCTATCACTGACTCTGTCAGTTATAATCCACTAAGGTTTCGATGACTGTAATGATCAAGTTACACTGTTCATCTTCATGAGTTCATATTCACAGCCATTCTCCAGTAACTAGACAGTGTATGGTGGTAACTGGGTGGGGCGGCTGTGTTGCAAAGCTGCTGCAGTGCCTAGCAGAGGAGAGTATCTACTCATAAAGACAATTAAGCAATAAGGCATGACCAACAGTTATGTTAAATGGTCTGTTAATCACCCTGTAGAGGTTTAATGTTGAATGAGGCATAGCCGAGTGCCACATGTTGCTAGACAGTGATAAACTGACCATTAACATAATGCCTGGGAGTGGCTTATTGCTATCATAATAAAACTGTTTTTTTAAACAACATTAAACCATGTCCATCATATGGTTAGGCTCTACATGTATCTTAATAAAAACTAAACATAAGACTGTTACAATGTTTACAGTCCATTAGAAAGCTGCATTTCTCAAATACTTGTTATAATCAGAGATATTATACCTGTACAACTCCTTGGTTTTGCTCAACTCTATTGCTCAGGTGGCCCACCACATGTGGTGTGATCTGGTGTGGGGCATCGGTAGGTAAGGCCTTGCAACTACTAAGTGTGGTACATTGTGTGCAGCTGCAATCAGGGATGTGTACGTTTGGTGTACATGGCCTCAGTTTTGCTGTTGATCTCCACTGAGCATGCAGTACCTGGTCAGGTGGGTGGGGATGTCTCGTAGTACATTTAGACAATTGTTTGTTATTTCTGTCACCTGCTGCTTGATGTCTGTCATTGGTTGTGTTGACTTGGTCCTCCCCCATACTTGCATGTGTGTGTGTGTGTCTGTATGTGTGTGCGGTGCTGGGGGGGTGGGTCCGATTGGGGTTTTCAACCCTAACAGGCCAATTTCCTCACTTTATCGCTGTGGAACAACCCTAACTAATCATTAAATGGAGTTTTGCCTCTAATTTCCTTCTTTTGAGAATGATAACTAGAAATAGTGAATGTAATGCAGAGGCGGGGCTGGGGTCCCGCCACATGATGTCTTGTGGCATAGTAACAGGAACAGCAACGCAAACAGAAGCGCTAACAGTGGCGCACATGGTAATGCATGCATGAATGAGAACAGAAAGGGTAGCACAGGGTGGCGGACGAGACGGTCTGCCACATGATGTGTTGTCACATAGTAACATGGTGCCTGCAAATGGAAATGTCAATGGGCATGGTGACACAAAGTGAAACAGAAAGAGAAACAGTACTGTAGACACAAAGGGCAAAAATAACAAATGCAAGCACAAATGAAAAGCATAAAGGATAATAGCACATGGTGAGCAGGCGTCACAGGTAAGTGAAACAGGTACGGAACTGCAAGCTGAAAGGGCAACAATAACAGTAATGTAAGTGCACAGGCTGGTTTTCCCCAAAACCTGCATAGAGAAAGACAGTGAGTACAAAGAATGTATGCATAATAATGGGTATCGGAGCAGAAAATGAGGACTTGGAATACTAAATAGGTTATATCTCAGGAACCGTACGACGTGGAAAAAAAATTTAAAACTCATATGATTTACAACTGTCCTAGCTAATTTTGTGCTTAAGTGCTTTTCTGACGAAAAGTCCGTATCTCGCACCGTTTCCGAGATACGGGCCCTGAAAGGCGCGGCAAATGCCATAATGTTATCTTATGGGGAACAAAAGAGAAGTTCAGAGTGCCATAACTTTGCCTCCCTGTAATATTTGTTCACCAAACCACTGAAAGGCACATCTATGGGCTGTTGGCTGTCTTCCCTCCAAATTTCAGGAAAAAAGACCAAACCGTTATTTTGCAGCAGGGTGCCAAAGGATTCCTGTAATGCGATGGGTGCCGTAATGTTATCCTATGGGAAAAACCATCAAATTTGGAGTGCGTAACTTTGCTGCCGTGTAATATTTTTTCACCAAAACACTGAAAGGCACATCTGTGAGATGTCGGCTGCATTCACTCCAAATTGCAGCCCCAAACTCCTAACCGTTCTTTTGCAGCACAGTGCCAAAGAATTGCTGTCGCTTTCCCACAGACTAGAAAACTACTGTCGCAATTTGCGAAAGCTTTCCAAAAAGGTTCGACACTTTTGTGAGCACGAAAGTAATTTGTGAAAGTACTTTTTCCAGAAATTTGAAAAACATATTTCTGGGTGTTTTACCCCAAAATAAAGACATGGCTAGCATCCTCAGGGTTCGACTAGGTGAATACAAAAATAATTAGGTTGCTAGAGGGTCCCAAATTTAAAGGCCAACCATTTTTCTGAGCACCAACTGAAAACAAAATGGTGGATTTGAGAAAGTAACAGGGCCATTTGTGAAAGTAAAAATGCATTTGTGACACTGTCGAACTTTTTGTTAACTTTTCCCATTGACTTATAATGGGAAATTGTTTTTTGAATAACTTTTGAACCGTTTAATATTTTTTCACCAAATCTTTGAAAGGCACATTGGGGACCCCAGTCGCATGTTACCTGAAGATTTTGGGCTGGTCGCACAAACCGTGCGACCTGTATGCGCGACCATAGAATTCCAGAAAAAGTGTAAACGCGCACGCAGATCACGCTTAATAACTCTGCAGCCGTGTATCCGACCGCTACAAGACTTCGCAGATCCCAAGGCATATGGTTCTTGATCATGTATTCCAAATTTCATCCAAATCTGTCAAACAGTTGCAAAGTTACTAAGGTGCAAAATTTGGGGGTTTAACATAGAAATGGCTCCTCAACCTAACAATGGTAGCACTACCGTTACCATAATATATATATATATATATATATATATATATTAGAGGCAAAAACTCCATTTAATGCATTAGTTAGGGTTGTTCCACAGTGACAAAGTGAGGAAATTGCTGTTAGGGTTGAAAACCCCTTGGACCCCTGCCCACCCCTCAACCGGCATTGGGGTGTGTATTGGGGTCAACAGCCTAACTCTCACCCCATCACATGTGTAAAGCAGCAGAAGTATAGGAGAATGGGGTGAAGTTAGGACCAATGCCCAATGCACACCCAATGCGGTTGGGGAAGTGGGCAGAAGTCAGGGATTTTCAACCCTAACAGCTGAATTCCTACTTTTGTCACTGTGGAACAACCCTAACTAATGCATTAAATAGAGTATTTTGCTCTAATTTCCTTCTTTTGAGAATGATAACGAGAACAGTGACTGTAATGCAGCGGGAGGGTTCTACGCCCGCCACATAACGCGAAGCGGCGGAGCCGCAATACCACGTGATGTCTTGAGGCATAGTAACAGGAACAGCAATGTAAACAAAAGCGCTAACAGTGGCTGCACATGGTAACGCAAGCACGTAATGAGAACAGAAAGGGTAACGCACCGTGGCATAGACGGAAACGGTCTGCTACGTGATGTGTTGTCACATATAACATGGTGCCTGCAAGCGGAAATGTCAATGGGCATGGTGACACAAACTAAAACAGAAAGAGAAACAGTACTGTAGACACAAATGGCAAAAATAACAGAAATGCAACTGATAAGCGCCAAGGATAGCTTCATGGTGGCATGAGCGTCAACAATAAGTGAAATGGATCGGGACCGGAAGCAGAAAGGGCAACATAGTAACAGTAATGTAAGCGCACAGGCTGGTTTTCTCAAAAGCTGCATAGAGAAAGATAGTGAGTACAAAGAATATATGCATAATAATGGATATCAGAGCAGAAAATGAGGACTTGAATACTAAATAGGTTATATCTCAGGAACCCGTCGACATAAAAAAATTTAAAACTCATATTATTTACAACTGTCCTAGCTAATTTTGTACTTATTTTCCAATGAAAGTCCGTGATCGCACCGTTTCGAGATACAGACGCCCAAAAAAAGCGCGGTGAAACGCCGTAATGTTATCTTATGGGAAAAAAGAAGTTCGAGCACCATAACTTCCTCCCCTGTAATATTTTTTCACCAAACCACCGAAAGGCACATCTGTGGGCTGTTGGCTGTCTTCCTTCCAAATTTCAGGAAAAAAGACCAAACCGTTATTTTGCAGCAGGGAGCCAAAGGATTCCTGTAATGCGTCGGGCGCCGTAATGTTATCCTATGGGAAAAATGTCAAATTTGGAGTGCTGTAACTTTGCTGCCGTGTAATATTTTTTCAATACAATACTGAAAGGCACATCTGTGAGATGTCAGCTGTATTCCCTCCAAATTTCAGCCCAAAACTCCTAACCGTTCTTTTGCAGCGCAGTGCCAAAGAATCGCTGTCACTTTCCCACAGGTGAAAACTACTGTCGCAATTTCAAAGCTTTAGCAAAAAAGTTCAACACTTTGTGAGCATGAAAGTAATTTGCGAAAGTACTTTTCTAGAAATTTGAAAACATATTTCTGGGTGTTTTACCACAAAATAAAGACATGGCAAGCATCCTCAGGGTCCGACTAGGTGAATACAAAAATAATTAGGTTGCTAGAGGTCCCAAATTTAAATGCCAACCATTTCTGATCACCAACTGAAAACAAAATGGCTGATTTGCGAAAGTAACAGGCCCATTTTGAATGTAAAATGCATTTGCACACTGTCAAACTTTTGTTAATTTTTCCTTTGACTTACAATGGGAAATTGTTTTGAATAACTTTTGAACCGTTTAATATATTTCACCAAATCTTTGAAAGGCATCAGGGACCCTGGCTACATGTTCCCTGAAGATTTCGAGCCAGTCGCTCAAACCGTGCAACCTGTATTGGCGACTGTAGAATTCCAGAAATATTGTGGCGACGTTGCGCCAAATCATGCTTAATAACCCACAGCTGTGTATCCAACTGGTATGAAACTTGGCAGGTGCCAAGGCCTATGGTTCTAGATCATGTATTCCAAATTTCAGCCAAATCTGTCAAACGGTTGAAAGTTATTAAGGTGCAAAGTTTTGGGTTTAACATGAAATGGCCCTCAACCCTAACTAGTGCTACCATAGTGTATATATATATATATATACTGTGTGTATATATATATATATATATATATATATACATATACATATACATACATATATACATATATATATATACATATGTAGGACAAAGAACCTCTGTGTGCAAGCACTGAGGCAATGGTTACCCCAAAGGGCATTTGGCCAGAAAGCCAAGTTTGAAAGAAATACAAAATCACACATGCCCCACAAATGCAAAGCATCATAGGCTGCATATGCAATATATATAATAGTCATTGCAAAACTGTATTAATGCACCAATTTGGGTCAAAGTGCAAAATTAGGGAAATGTGGTGTTAGGGTTCCAACCCTAACACCCCACCACCTACAGGCAGCAACAGGCATGGGGTGCCTTGGGGTTGTCAATCCCAACATTCAGTGTGTATATATATATATATATATATATATATATATATATATATATATATACACACACATACACATATATATATATATATATATATATACACACACATATATATATATATACATATACACACACAATATATTACATTATATATTGTATAATCTTATTTTATGGCATGGTATGGCATGCTATAGTATAGTATAGTATAGTATAGTATAGTATAGTATAGTACGTAATGTTATATTATATATTAATTTGTTATAAGTACATGGTGTGTTCTTCTTATTTCCCTTCCCTGCTCCTGTTTTTGCCCCTACTTGTTAGTCATGTTTTGTATGTCCAGTTCCACCAGCATTTCTACCATCTAGTAATTTTATTTATTGTTCTTTTGCTTACATGTAAATTTCTGATTGACTTTAGTCTGTATTGCTGAAAAAACAATATACTTTGAGTAACAAATACTGCTGGGTTAAATTTAACTTATATCATCAGGAAGTATAGTCACTGTGACAATGCCAGTGAGCTGACAAGTCTCACTCATTAATAGTCAAGCCTAACTAGTAAATAAATTATGAAGAAAAAATATTTTGTTTTCAGTTTTTTCTTTCTTTATTGGAAGATTCAGAAAATACCTTTGTGCACAGGTGCTGTTTTACGAAGGTTCTACATCAGCTTGCATTATTACATTAATAACAAGGACAAAACAATCAAGGCAAATTCCAAAGGAAATGTTTGTCAAGCAGACAATATACATATATAATATTGAAAACTATTCAGATTAAAAAAGGACAAGGTCAAGGCAGCAAGCTGCATACAGAGACAGAGTGACAGAGCTAGCTCACTAACTGATTTCTTCAAAGTCATGAAGCAACAAACTTACAATAATGTCTTTTTGAGTTTTGTGCACGCACACACACAGTGGCACACACCCCCCCCCCAAAATGGCAGCTAGCTGCCCAGAAACATAGATACTTAAACACACAGAATTTGTCAACTGAAAAGGACAGGTATGCCCATCCTGTCTGCCCTATTTTCACAGCCTATTCATTATGCCTTGACTTGGGTGCTGGTGTCCCTCCCAACTCCCTTTCCTTTACTTATTATGCCCCTGTGCCTATTCCACACATGATTTAAGCTCCCTACTGTCTTTGCCCCACCCCTTTTTGTGCAGGTTGTTCCAGCAGTCCACCACCCTTTCTTTGAAGAAGTATTTCCTCACATCCCTCTTAAATGCCTCACCCAGTTTCATTGTATGCTCCCATGTTCTGGTGTTTTTCTTCCTCTGAAAGAGACTTTCCACTTGCACTTTGTTCAACCCTGTGAGGTACTTACAGGTTTTGATTATGTCCTTTGCTCTCCTCCTCCAGAGAGTACACATTCAGATCAAACACCCATGCTTTGTATGGCTTATTCTGCAAGCCCCATACCATTTTGGTAGCTGGTGTGTCTCCAGAACTGGATACAGTACTCTAGGTGGGGTTTCAATAGTGAGTGATATAGTGATAACAACACCTTCCTTCTCCTGTTAGAAATCCCCCTCCCTATGCATCCCAGCATCCCACTAGCCTTGCCTACTGCCTTGCCACACTGCCCTGCCACCTTAAAATCATCAGATCTGATTACTACTAGGTTTCTTTCTTTCTTGGTGACTGCAAGTACCTCCCCTCCCATCTTATACACAGCTCCTGGGTTTCCCACCTGAGGTGCATGACTCTTTACTTTTTGGTATTAAAATCCAGCTGCCTCACCCTAGACCACTCTGCTAGTTTCCCCAGATCCCTTTGCATTCTCTCCACTGCTTCTTGAGTGTCCACCCTGTTACAGATGTTTGTGCCATCTGCAGACATGCTTTCCCCTCCAGTTCTTTAGCAGTGTCACTTATGAAGACATGGAAGAGAACTGGTCCCAGTACTGATCCTTGTGGCAGGATTCCTGTCACTCTCACATTCCAGAGTCTCTGCCATTTACCACCCACCTCTACCTCCTACCCTTCAACCAGTTTGATACCCAGCTAACCACTTTTCCCCAACCTCCAGATTGCTTAATTCCTTTGTTAGGCTCCTGTGTGGCACAGTGTTGAAAGCATGATTAATGTCTAGATGGGTCACATCCACTGCCCTCCCTGATCCACCTCCCTAGTCACCCAATCAAAGAATTCTATAAGATTTGGTTGGCAGGACCTTCCCCTTTGAAACTGTGTTGACAGTGGCCCTGCAGCCCCTTTGCCTCCAGGTACTTCCTCAGCATCTCCTTCAGCAGGGGCTCCATTAATTTTTCCACAATTGATGTGAGGCGGACTGACCTGTAATTGCTAGCTTCCCCTGCTGGAGCTCTTGTGCTGAGGGACGACATAGGCCCCCCTCCAGTCCTCTGGAACTACCCCCTTCTCCAGTGAGGTGTTGAACAGGGTTGCCAGAGGGGCAGCTAACAACATGTTCAGTTCTTTTAGAACCCTTGTGTGAATCCCATCTGGTCTCATTGCCTTGTGTTCCTTTCGGGCTTCCAATCCCCTTTGGATGCTCTCCTCCTAGAAAGGGACTTGTGTCCACTCTCCCCCCGGTGCCTTACGATACATGTTGGTCCATCCCCCACTTTGAAGACTGAGCAGAAATACTCATTTAAAATTTTAGCTTTTCCTGATCATCTTCTGCACCCCCCCCAACATCCTGATGCTCACTATCCCACCACTTGCTTTCCTTTTTTCACTCACTTACCTGAAGAAAGTTTTATTCCCATTTTTTGACCTCCTGAGAAATCCACTCCTCTGGTTGTGCCTTTGTTGCCCTCGGGTGATCCACTCCTCTGTTTGTGCCTTAGCTGCCCTCACCCTCCTTCTCTCAGCTTTAGATCCATCTCCTGACCTACCCATCTTTCCTTCCCCCTTATCCTTATGCCCCTCCACTCCTGGGGAATTAATTTCCCCTGGACTTTTCCTTTCTTCTGCTCTTCTCTCTGTTGGGGGGCCCACTCTGCCTCCCTCAATTTTTCTGCCTCCTCCTTGGCTAGTTTAAATTCCCATCAAAGTAGCATCTAAAACTCCCCCAGGACTGTCATTCCCTTCTTGTATGGATGGAGGCCATCTATTTTTGTACAGGTCTCTATCCCCCCAGGTAGGACCCCAGTCCCCAATGTAGCCAAAACCCTCCCATCTCCACCATACTTTCAAGAACTCATTGATCTCCCTGGTGTGGTGTTCCCTAGTCTCCTCCCAGCTGTATACAAGTAACACCTCAGTGAAGGGCGCCGTGTGAGCTACCTGCTTCAGACCCTCTTCAGCTCCATAAACCTATCCTGCACCTCCATGCTGTGCCCTTGCAAGGTGATTAGTCCGCAGATGGACAATGACATCCAGCTCCCCCTTCTGATCCCGCTGCCCTAGTGAGCCAAAAGATCTGCTCTTCACACCTCCATTGCGAGGTGACAGGTAGATATGTCTCTTCCCTCTTTCCCTCCCATCCTGCTCCTGAAACTACCCCATAATGATTCAGTCCCCCAGCAGAAATTACTTCCTCCTCTGTGGGGGTCCTCGGCCCCCCACCTTTGGACCTACTCTGTGGAGAACCCTCACATCCTCCATGTCCATTACCATGGGTGCCTTCTCTTGGCAGTCCTATCCACCAGAGTAGTGAATGAGTTACATAGTGGCCTCAGCTGAGGAAGGTGCTCCTATCCCACAATCTGCATGCTCCCACAGCTGACCACAGACCAGATGCCCTCTTCCTTGACACCCTCTGAGGCAATGGTGGTACACTTGGTGGCCCCTTGATGGGGGAAGAGGTCTCTCAAATCTTAGCCAACTTAACCCAGAGCCTAGTGACTGCTTCCCTCAGCCCAGAGAGGTGCATGCAGATGGGGCAGCACCTCAGTCTCCAAAAGGTCTCTTTGAAGACTGCCACACCATAGCCACTGTACAGTACCACTCCCAACATTCCTGTTTCTACATTACCAATTATTCTGGAAAAACTTGTTCCTTACCCAAGTTAGGATGTTTCAAAGTTCCCCTTTTATTTCATTTTACCCTTGCTCCTTGAGCCTAAATATTTAGTCTCCCTCTTACCCTAGATAGGGTGTTATATCTATTCCCATTTAACAGGTGCTTTTAGTTGCTTCAAAGTCTTACACATGCAGCAACAAGTACTCAAGTAACCTGCCTTACCTTACTGGACTGGCAAAGTTCCCTGCATGTCTACTGTTGCCTGCGAATGCCTGCCAATGTCTAAGACACCAAACCTGGTCTACTCATGCTCTGGGACATGAACATGAATGGGACACATTGGAAGTGGTTCTTCTTATCCTCCTGTGAGAGTTCCAATGGGTGGTACTTCCTGTTGAGTTATGGCTACTTCAATGGTCCTCTGCTGACATGTGACCCCCATTCTTCTCTGACCCTGACCTGGAGAGAGAGCACAACAGGAACTATTCCACTAAATGGCAAACAAATAATACTCTGAACTGAGGTTACTTTAGAGTGCAATTGTGGAACTTCATTTTTGTTCCTGAGTTGGTTTAGTTAATAGCACAAACAAAAGGACCTCCACAGACAAGCTTTTTCACCACCATCATCTGCAGAACTTGAATTTAGTGGAACTGGCATGGTGGAGCATTTATCTGCTCCCTGCACCTGTACAATTTGCATGAAGAGAGGGAAGGATGACACAACCTGCCCACGTCACAGAACCCAACTGACAAACTACACATCACCCCACTGAGAGACTGTCTCACACAGTAGTCTATTTTACTTTTCACTCACTAACTGGCTGTCCATCTCATACATGATGATAAATAATAAAAAGATGGATATCCATGCCCTACTGCACTGCCAGCAGTCAGTTTTTAAAAAGAAAATATGTATCAAATAAATTCATCAACATCCCCTTCCCCTTCACCTTTCCCAATGTGCTAAATTCACTGTGCCATGCAAGGGCAAAAAAATAAAGAAAATAAATAGGTGGGTGGAGATCTATTGATAGGGAAGAACACAAAGGGTAGTGCTGAATAGTGAGCACTCTAAGGTTAGAACGGTGACCCATGACTGGAGGGGGGCCTCAGAGGTTGATCCTGAGTCCTGTGCATTTCACCCTTTTTATATGTGACACTGGTGAACCAGTCCAAGGCAAAATGTGTCTCTATACAGACCACACTAAGATATGTGGTAGACTGGCTACTGAACAGGGGGTTAGGGAAATGAAAGAGGGCATAGAAAAACTGTAAAAGTGGTCCAAGATCAGACAACTGAAATGTAATGCTAAAAAGTGCAAGGTTATACATTTGAGGAGAAGGAACCCCAAAACACAATATTGGATTGGGGGGAGGGGCTGGACCAGATCTCAGAGGAAAGGGTAAAAACAGTTCAAGCAAAGGAATGATGGCTAGTGCTATGAAGAATTTTCAAATTCCGGCAAAATGGAATTTCTTGGAATTTTTGAAATTCCACCAAATTTTGCTGGAAATGAAATTAAAGAATTCCACAGTAGAAAAAATTGAAATGAGTTTTCTGCAACATTCCTATGGAATTCTATTCCATGGATCTCAATATTTTCCATGGAAATGGTTGTAGAATTATTTTCTGTGGAAAAATGCTGTTCCATGGGATATAATTTCATAGATCACAGCAGTAGGTATTCCACAGAAGAACCAGTGAAATTCCAGCAGAAATTCTGTCAGCAGAATGATTATTTGGCACTAATTCCCCCAGTGGAAGTCTGCATCCCACATATCACTAATGAGACCTATACAGAAAAAAAAGCACTGAAAATCAGTAATATTTGTATCTCACAGGGCGTATCACCCACTTTTTAATGTATCAAAGAAACAAATACCAACCTTCACAAATCACCCATGAAAGACACTTATTAACTCCAGCCACTCTGAGCCTCTCTGGCTCATCCTCAAAGACAGAGCTGTGCCCCAGCATCATTACCTTTATACTGTGCCTTTTAAAGACACAGTCCACAATTTTGATTTACTGGAGATGGACCTTACATGTGCAAACTTGTTGGGGGAGGCCAGATGTCATTGTCAATCTCGGGATGAATGAACTGGCAGGAAAGCTATGAGTAGCAGTACAAAACAATTTTTAGGGTACTGGGTTCCAGACTTAAGGGACTGATTAGTTCTGTAATCTTCTCAGAGGCCCTCCCAGTATACAGGAGGGGAGAAGCAAGGAAGCTGAACATCTTGCAGTTCAGCAATTTGTTGAATGAGTGGTGTGCTGAAGAGAAGTTTCACATAGCCCTGGAAACACAAAGATAGAAATCCAGTGACTTTATCCTTGAGGTCTGGAGGACAAACTTCAGGAAGAAGTAGGAGAAGCTAAGGGAAAGGATAGAGGGGTTTTGTCTGCTAGTATCAAAGGGATGCCTCAATGAGGTAGGGAAGAGAGGAGGAACAAGAGGCCTATATGATTTTCTAAGGAGGCTGGGGTAGCAGTGAGGGTTAAAAAGTTGGACTTCAGAAGGTACAAGGCCAACATGATGGAAGCAAGCTGGGAGCTTACCAAGTAGTCATTAACAGTTATTGTTTGACCATGTAAATATATATCTACATCAGTCATTACAACAGTATTGCAAAAATAAATAGCACATGTTCACAAATGAAAAGCAAAAAACAGGCTACAATATATAATGGCAGCATTCTTTCAAGATTATACTTCCATGTATTCATATGAGGTTACTAGTGCATATGTCATAGGAAAGATTACTCAGGAGAACTAAGTTATAATATTATTTATGCATATTTCCCCAGGGCCAGAAAGAAGAGACATGAATTAACAAATGCCTATCCTAATAGAAGGTATGTAAATCTGTTCATCAGTACCATGGTGCTTGGATAGCTATTTTTTGTATCTACAGTATATGAAATGGACAATTTCTATACTGCCAGAAGCTTCTAAAAAGCACACAAAAAATCCTTTGTTTATAGTCCTCCCTAAAAACAGAATGTGCGATCTCAATATCTTTCTCTTTTTGATTATTGCATTGAAGAATCTAGCTATCTGTTCTGCATCAGAGACTGCCATGGAATGCAACAAAATGAAGAGTACATTATATAAGTTATTATAGTAGTTGCTCAACAGAGTACCAGTGTACCATTTTCTCCGATTTTCATAAAGCAGGCACTGTGCTTAAAAGTGATGTAGGGATTCTGTATGACCCAAAGTACATGGGTAGATCTGATGTGTCTCAGATTCTCGAGTTATAGTTTTATTCTGTTTTATCACATATTTAGATGAGAATAGTTCAAATCTAATTGTCATAATAGCTCTTCTTGCCTCTGGTTGTATTGGGAGAATTAAATAATTTTACAAGTCATGTGAAATCTCATTTTCTCTTAACCAAGAGGCACACCTCATCTGTTTTAAGCTTTCCCTATCACTCTTTTGCATGAGAGAATATATTTTACTTTTTATATTTGCAGTATATGCAATGATGAAATCATAATATTTTATTTTTTAGATTTATATGCAATGATGAAATCATATTTCTTAAAAAGTCTGTTGAGAGGTGGTTTAATTTAATTTAATTGAAAGATTTCCATTTTGAGTTGTTCTATTTCTAACTTTAGTTATAGCTAGACATGGACGAAGTCAACGAGATTCACTCCACAAATTAATCTGCAAATTTCACGCAATTCAAAGAGTGCAAATCGATCTGCAAAGTGCGAAGTTCTGCCATGAAGTGCAGAATTTTTCCCATGAACTGCAGAAAGAGGTTTACAGAAATATTAGATGTATTCTCTTTAATATTGTCATATTGGGCTACCTCTGGTGTTTTAGTAAAGGTGCCATATGAATTGCCAATGTTTAAGGGGCTAAACATTCCCATTCTACTTTTGTATCTCTTGATTTTCTGCATTCTTATTATTTGTTACTGCTTCCAGTTTAGGGTTTTCCATTCCTAATTTACTGTCCTGCAAATAAGCTTCTCCTCCTCCAGGTTCTGATGGATTTTCCTTAGTCTCTTTGAAGGAAAGAACTTTGTCATTAATTCATTTTCCCATTATCACTAGCTCACTTTTATATCTCCCCGATTATTTATTCTTTTTTTCCTAGTTTCAGCAGTGAGTTTATCAGACATACATTTTGCACTTTTGGGACTGAGAGGCCACCCAGTCAATTCACATTCTTTTGGTTATTACAATATTGTCATATATACAAAGACCGTGGATTGTTCCTTAATAATCTGCCAATAGAGAGAGCCATACATTCCTAAACTTGCCAGCATCATGGTTCTCATGTTTTGCAAGGAAAACACAGTACTAAAAATGGCATGCAAATTGTCATTAGCAAATGTGAATGCTAACAGTGTATTGCCTCAAGAAAAATCACCGGAGGATTACCTGTTGGTCCACTGAATGCCTTGTGCCTGTCCACAAAAATGCTGGAGTGGTAAAAGCATCAATTAAAAAGTGTCTTCAGGGGGTATGTGGCTTAGCTCCTAACGTGATGGCTGCCTGATCCGAGTGCTCTGCAGACCCGGGGACTAACTTCTCTTAAATAAACCCTCTGAATATGAAAAAAACACTCGGTGTAGCAGATTAAAATGCACTCGGCACAGCCAGAAACAATTTAAGCAGTTTTGATTTAATTACGTACCAGATTTTAGGCCGTTGGAACCGATCAGATCTCCCACATAGCATGGCACACAGTAGGGTCTCAGAAGCTCCTACAGGCCTTGACATGCAACAAATAAACAAAATGTTTGTGGCCCTGATGCAGCGCATGGCTGAGGTCACCATGGCCTTGAACAACACGACATTGGTGATACAATAAATGGATGCCAGAATCTGCAGGACAGAGACTCGAGTAGCAGCCAACACTGAGGCTATTGACTAGTTATCCTCCACAGTACAGGAACAAGAAAGGACAATACAACAACTGCAAATGAAGCTAGATGATATGGAGAACAGAAGCTGGCAAAATAACCTCCAGCTCCTGGGTTTCCCCGAAAATGTGGAGAGGGGGAATCCTGTAGATTTTCTCTACGACATCCTTCCAGAGGTTTTGCGACAGGAACTGCCTCCTGGGCTGCTGACTGAGTGTGCCTGCAGGACTGTGAACCTGGTACCCCAGGAGGGGGAAAGGCCAGGGCCGCTGATGGTGAGAATCCTAAATTTTGAGGACAAAGAAAGGATTACTACATAGGCCCATGAATTGGGCACTCTTTCTCGGCAAGGACACAAAATCCTGATATTTCAGGATTACTCCCATAACCTGGCAGCAAGGAGAAAAGCATACACTGAAGCTCTCGCCTAATGCACACCTTAGGGATCAGGTTTTCCTGCAATACCCCACCACAATGCACCTGGAGGTGAACGGAACCTCCATTTCTTTTTCAACTCCAGAAGCACTACGGAATACCTCCATTGCAACTGGCCCTCTCGACCTAGAATGGAGCATTCTCCTCATCGAAACAATAATCCAAAACATAACCGACCCCAAGGTTCACCTACTGACACATCTGACACTCAAGATGATCCCCAACAGGGCTTCCAATTACGGGGCAGGCTCAGGCCTTTCAGCCAGATCCCACAAGTGGCAGCAGTTGGGCAGGCATGACAAGAGGAACCACTCCAGGATTGTGCCACGGGGCCGGCTGGTCTCAAGAAGAAACATGAGGGACTACAGACACCAGCAGTAGTTTATTCCTCCCTGAACAAATCACGCAGTACTAGACCCATAGAATCGGCTGACTCAGTGGATTTTCCCAAATATCTGGAGGAGGAGATGGTGCTTGAGGCCTCTGCTGCCAAAATGGAGCCACAACATTGGACTCTTGAAAAGCCTCCGAGCACAGCCTTCTCTCTGAATCATCATACAGCAGACCCTGTGGATTTTGGCACAGACAAGTGGGCACTGCATTCTCCTATAGCTGCAGAGGGTCTTTTATCAACAGCGTCTAAGGACCATAATTAGGTAAGTGTACCTTTACTAAATTTTCTTTTTTACAAGCAGGGCATGGGTACTGGCTTTCGGAGTAGTTCCCAGTAGTCAATGACCAGCAACTCACTCTTAAACAAATGGGCACACCATATAAACCACTCCCTCAAACTTAGTTACTTGGCCCAACGATCATGCCCTGCTACTTAACAGGAAGTTCCTGGGACATCAATCATCTTAAAACATCAGTGTTGTTCTGGCTAGCCAGTATATATATATATATAATTAATTTTTATCAGCTTCACATTGTGGGTTAGATAGTACAGTTAAGGAGAGGATGGGGGGGCAGGGTGAGATGTGGGGTAACATGAGATAAAGCTGACTGCATCTCCTGATGACCTGTCCCATCGGATATTCTTCTCCTTCAGTATAGGGATAAAGATAGGTTTGCACCCCCTTAAGCAGCTGAAAGCTTATGGTGCCTCAAGCCATACATGGCTTATGAATATCCCCTACAGTTATAACAAGAACCCCCACCCTACTTGGAATATAGCAAGGATGCCCCATCAACTAACCTTCCTTCTTCTTCCACTCTGGACACACTGGGGGCAAGTGGGATGGTATCACGTCAAATGGCCATGCTGAGACCTTATTCTTGAACTTAATGCCTCCTCTCCCACTTGTATATCTCTCTTTACCTCTAGCCCATTGGGAAAGTATAGTTATGGGTGAATATACCCTACTTGCCCTAAACCCTTGGGAAGCAAGGCTTGCTGCAGCCAGCCATTATGCCACCAGCTCACTCAAGCACCCAATGAAATCAGACTTATGGAACAGTGCAGAAGCTTGTTGGGGCTCACCCCAACTGGGAAGGCATATTAGGCCTGTGAGGACTGTGCTTTCTTGGCCTGCTATACATACCTCGTCCGCTGCATGAATAGGCACACTATTTGTAAACAGTTTACTTTTTGGGAAAAAAAGTTGTTGGTTATTACTGTCACACATTATGTACTATTACTGACTGACAGGTCAGGGCATAAACACCATTCTGCTCCCAAAAATAGTCGCACAACGCCCCGGGACAACAAATACTATCTCAGCCTGCTGCAAACCTCATCTGAAATACACAGATGCCCCACCCCTTCAACTGCACTTCTCATCCTGCCAAGATTTTCCGACATATCTGTGATCATGGATGAGATCTCCTTCATTACCTGGAATGTCAGGGGCTCAACTCTCCCTCAAAGAGGAAGAGGGTGCTGACATGGCTGAAAAGGGGTGAAGGCCCAGACCTCCTTTTTACAAGAAAAAAAATTAACCAGGCAGGACCATGCATATCTGGTAAAAGATTGGGTGGGTAAAGAGCTTCACGCTACTGCTCCCACTAGGAAAAGAGGGGTGGTCATCCTGCTACATAAATCCCTCCCTTGGTCCATTCTGAAGGCCAAATCAGACCCTCAGGGTAGATGGATGATTGTCCTGCTGGATACTCTCAATGGGCATATCTTATTGGTAAGCATATATGCCCCCAATGAAGATGTCCCCACCTTTTTCTTGACCTAACAGCTAAAATCAAAGCCATGACAGAATCAGACACCCCATTATCACAGGAGGAGACTTCAACCTCACACTGATACCTGTCCTGGATAGAAGTGACCAAGGAAAGAGACCCATGTTTGAGGTCTACAGGTCACCCTATGGCTAAGCTCCAAGTTCCAGGTGGTTGATATCTATTGCCTTATACACCCCAAACAGCGTGACCATACCTTCCAGTCTGGGGTGCATGGTTGATTTAGCTGACTGGACCACAGCTTATCTCACAATCCCTTACCCAATGTGTCCTGGAATTCAGCATTCTGCCCATTGCCATATCAGACCACACTCCAGTTCAGCTGATATTATCATGGGGCTCCCCCTTACCCCGCTGCCCCACCTGGAGGCTGGATCTTTTTCTCATGCAGGATCCAAAATTTGTAGAATGGGCCAAATCTGAAACCAAGCTCTTTTTGCAGGAGAACCCAGTCTCTGAAACCTCAGCACAAACTACTTCAGAAGCATACAAAGCCAATATGAGAGGGAAGATTATAGGATATGCAGTACACAGGAAGAAAAAAAGGGAGGAGGAGCTGGTTAAACTTGAAGGTGAACTCATCACCACTGAGCAAGTCCTTAAAGCTATGTCTCACCCATCGCCTCACTCCACCTGTGGCTGGTGGATCTTAATGACCTGGATGAAGCTTAATGAGCTCCTGTCCCAGAAAGCTGATCAGGCTCTCCACCAGGTGCGTCACTCCTACTGGGAGGATGGGGATAAAAGTGGGAAAATATTGGTGCACCTGCTCAGTAAACTACAAGCCAACAGGTATATTATGGGGCTTAAAGACCCCTTATCTGGAAAAGTAAGAGCTAAGTTGAAGGAGGTAAATGACATCATGGCAGCTTTTTACTCTCAACTATATACATCCTCCAGGGCCAATGCTCAGCACAACACCCATGACTTTCTAGAGGCCATAAGGCTACCTAAGCTATGCACCACCCAAAGGGCCACCCTTAAAGGGCCACTAACCCCAAAGGAAATATCTGTAGCTTTACTATCTCTCAAAAAAGGGAAAGCTCCTGGTTGGGATGGGTTCTCAGTTCTTCAGGCATTAGCACCTTTGATAACCCCCTTACTATGCCAGATATTCACTGAGTCTGAAGCCAAATGCATACTACCATGCACCCTACATGAGGCTGTAATAACTGTTCTCCCCAAGAAGGGTAAAGATCCCACTGAAGCTGCCAGCTATCAACCCATATCCCTGATCAATGCAGACAGTATGGTGTTTGCAAGGGTAATGGCCAACAGGTTAAACCCATTACTGCCCACCCTGATTCATCCATCACAATTTGGATTTGTAAAAGGCAGATACAGCACCGACCATCTATGAACACTTCTCAATCTCATCTACTTAGCCAAGCGATCTAATACCCCAGCTGCTGCCCTGGCAATAGACTTGGAGAAGGCATTTGACTCCATCAGATGGGACTATCTCCACACTGTCCTCGAACATTTTGGTTTTGGCCCTCATTTCAGAGCTGCCTTAGCAGCTTTTTACACTTCCCCTCTAGCAAAGGTGCTAACCAACTCTATATTGTCAGACCCTTTCAACTTCATAGGGAAACCAGACAGGTCTATCCTCTCTTCCCCCCTTCTCTTTGTCCTGGCAGTCGAGCCCCTGGTAGCAATCTGGCAAGATCCCAACATCAAGGGGGTATGTCTAGGACAAGTACAGTACTCTACCCAGATGTATGCAGATGATCTCTCATTCCTTTAGGGAATGCTCAGG
Organism: Neoceratodus forsteri; assembly: GCA_016271365.2. NCBI lineage: Eukaryota > Metazoa > Chordata > Ceratodontiformes > Ceratodontidae > Neoceratodus > Neoceratodus forsteri. The sequence continues at coordinate 453,286,667 of CM057453.1, read as the reverse complement.
TATCAATCCCACATTACTTGCCCTTCTTAAATGATTCATGCATATTTCCGGTCTCAAAGTTAATCAATCCAAATCTGAGATTCTCCCCTCTGACCCGATATGTCAACCCCAGAGTATACCCCGGTCAGGCTCAAATGGGCACAGGACACCATCACATATCTGAGCATAAAAGTAGGAGCAAATATTGACAAGTGGTGGTACACCAATTTAGGCCCTCTGCTGTCTGAATGCAAGGGGGGGGGGCTGGACCAGTGGACTTGTCGATACCTCACTATGGCAGGTAAGATTGCAGCCTTTAAGATGACTATGACCCCCAAACTTTTTCATCTAATCTCGCATATTTCCTTATTTTTACCCCCAGACTGGTTTCATAAAATAGATAGGATAATTGGGTCTTTTCCTTGGGGTGCTAGTAGACCCCATTACCGCAGGAGCACACTTAGGTCCCACTGGAAGCAGGAAGGTTGGGGACTACCATGCATGGAAGGATACAAATTAGCCTACCACTGCTTTCAAACCCTAAAATGGTTTCAGCCCAAGTCGAATGACTCTCCCCAATGGCTAGAGATTGCTTCCCTACTCTGGGCGGATGTACCGCATGCCCTAAAATCTCATCCAACTCTTGGACCCACAATTAAATATTGGAAGGTATTACATAAAAAACTGGGGACCCCTCATGTGCCCTTGCTATATACCCACTCTGGCATAACTCCTTTATTACAGTAGTGGCAGCTCCGTGCTATGGCCCAAGTGGAAGGACAAGGGCATTCTGTTCATTAGAGACCTTATGGTCCCTAACTCCAAGGTTGTAGACACTTTTCAAAATTTGCAAAACCGATGGTCTCTACCCAGTTCCAGCCTGTGGAAATATTTGCAGTTAAGGGATGCCCTTAAACCTATCCTTCTGTTTGACAGAGACATAGCTGTTCACCCATCTCAACTCCACAAATGGCTTTGCACGCCAAAAGGGACAGCAGGGTTAATGTATGCTTCCCTCAGGATGTCCAGCCCAGCACTGCCTCTTCCTCAAAGGCCAAATGGGAAAAGGCATTACAAATTCAAATCTCAGACATACAATGGGAGAATGCTGGAAAACAGGACCTATAGCACACAGGGATGCCTGGAGCAGGCTCATACATAACAAAATACTCCATTCCTGGTATAGGACCCCTGCAGTGCTCAAGAAGGTGAAAGTTCTCACTCATGATAACTGCTGGAGATGTCAATAGCCTGGCGGGGACCTATATCATATTCTATAGCCATGCTCATTAATATCCCACATCTGGGAGAGAGTATCCCAGGAGGCCAGTGAGATTCTTCACCTCCACATCCCACCCCTGGCCTCTCTGATGCTGCTAGGCATAAGATTAGAGGCCCCATATCTCACCCTCCATGAGTTCAGATGGCTGATGCTACTCTGCATGCAGGTAAAATGCCCAATTTTGAAATACTGAAGAAGCCCCACCACACCCACCATAAGTGAAATTCTCTCAACACTCACCCAGCTGTATGAACTGGATAGATGCTCCCATCTGATGTTGGGACAGACTAGAATACTCCAGAAATGCTGGGTGCCATATATGGCCTTCCAGGCTCCCTGGGCAGGCCTAGGTTGAAAGCAGTGGTAATTATACTGGACTAAACTTTGTTGATGACAAAATGCATGGTCATGACCTTTCTTTCAATAAACAATTTGTATATCAGATGTTTCATACATTATAGACAGGGTGTAAATAGTTTGTTCATCAATCCCTTGTAGCCGGATTAATCGCAGCATAACATACCCCTGACTGGTCCAGGAACCTTGATAAAAGATTGAGCTTACTTTGTGGTAACCTTTCCTTTTAGTGCCTCCTCCTGGATTGACCACTGGAAGGTGCATCTTTCTGAATACATGAAGCCTTGGCTAAGCAGCAGCAGTACCTCCTACTTGATTGTATAGTTTGCCATGGAGAGGAGGTAGGTGCCCCATCATACCAAGCCAAGCTAGTACTGTTATTGCACTCAGTCAGGTTTCTTTGGTTCATATTGGGCCCATGCACAATGGATATATGCCATGCAGAGGTGTACATAGGGCAGGCGTGGAAGTGCTATGACACACTGACATACAGGCCACCGCACAGCAGCATGCACAACTGGTGTGTAGCGGGCGTGCAAAGAGCAGGCGGAGCAGTATGCAGCCACTGTGCCACACAGATATGTGGGGGGAACCGCAGACACAGGTGCGTAGGTACACGCAACACACATGCATGACAGTCCACACGATGGAATGCCGCGCAGGCTGTAGTGCACAGGATATGCCAGGGAGAAGGTGGTGTACCAGGCCACTCAACACACCATGGGAGTCCGCACAGGCCAACACAGCATGCAGACTCACATGCACATAGGTGCTAGCACACCTGCAGGGGTGACACACCAGGTGCACCAAGGCTGTGGCATAGTGCCAGCAATGGCATACTGCACCATGGGCCAGCGACCTGCCACAATGGTGCTGGTGCACAGGGCATGACACACTGGGCACATGGCACAATAGTGCCATGTGCAGACAGTAAACTGGCATGTCCACATTGGCGTGACACCGGTGGCAATTGAGCGGCACAGCAGGCACACCACTGATATGCCAGGGACGCCCCAGGCCACACCCCACACCCCCCCAGGACACAGCAGACCAACAGAGGTGGAACAACACAGTGGGTACACCATGCAACATAACAACAGATGTGCCACAGCACATGCAGCAACACAACTGCACAGCCTGTCAGTGGGTGAGCAGCACAGCACCATGCACAGAACCTCCCGGCACTGAGTCTGTGATCCCGTGAGGTGTACCACTAGCACGGGCACATGGGCCATGTGTGCAGGATGCAGGATGGTCAGCACACACACTGTAGCCCGAGTGGCACCCCCCCACCAGCTCAGGCAGTATGGCAGCCCGGCACCCCCAGTGCTCCTCCCCCGGAGACAAGGATGACACACAGGCTGGTAACAAGCACCTTTATTGCAGACAGCGGTAACACAGGCAGGTACACCCCTCGGCAACCGCCATCACCAAACCCACCTGCAGGCACCAACAGCACACAGTAAAATATCAGTAACAAAACACCAACAGGCATCCCGCCCACCACGGCCTGTGCAAGGTCCCACAGCACACCCCAATGCATAGCCGGTGGAACGAGCAGAGCTGCACATAGTCGTTCAGCCAGGATCCCCCATTCCACCCCAGCCCATCACACAGGCAAGCCCTTCCATGGGCAGGGCAAACACAGGCTACATGGGCAGGCACCAGCAGGCAGGCCTTCAGGCTGTTGCAACCATGGCTGTGTTGGCGTGGATCAGCCACTGTCCTGCTCCTCCTCCAGCTCCTCCTATGGCAATGGCTGGCCCCCACTCTCAAGGCACAGCACCATTCTCCACACAGGTCCACAGTACTGCTGAAAGGCAATGGGACACACATTAGTACAGCACAGATCCAGTGCACGGGGTGACACACACAGGGCACGTGCAAGCATACCTACCAGTGAGGGGACATACACGTCCCAGGCCCTGTAGTCATCATCCTCAAAGAACAGGTCCCCCCTGGTGCCTTTCAAGATCATATAGCAGGGCAGCCACTCCCTGAACTGCTGCCGCCATGCCACCCTGGAGTCCACCATCATGTGTGCCCCCCATCCGGCTGGACCTGCAGGGTGAACTCAAGTCTGGTAGACATGCCACCATGATCCTGTGCTGGGGAGAAGAGACACATAAGCACACAGGGCACCACTGCCAGGTCTGGGACCCCCCACTGCATATGCCACTCAGTCTGTTGAACACCCTGACAGACCACATGGCACCAAAGCCACCACCATCAGCATAGTTGCTCTCAGTGACTCAAAATAAGTGCCAGGGGAACATGACCCTTTGCTCCACCATCCACCCTGCCATGATGCCTACTGCATGCACCACCACAAATTGCACGTGGCACTGGCACATGACGCTGGGTGTGACCCCGCTGTGGAGACATGTTCATGCCTGGGTGGGCTGGTGGAGGCCTGCTGGTACAAAGGAGGCAGTAACAGCACATGGGAGGTACCGCACAGATCGGATTGATACAGATGCAAGATGTGTCCAGGTGTGCTACTGCATATCCACCTACTGGAGGAGATAGCTGAACACAGATGGGGATGACAACACCGGCCACGTGTGTTCCATGCCCGCATAGATGCCTCGGCAATGCGGAACACACATTGCATCGAGCAGTTCCGCCTACCATGGGACACCATCGCCATGTTGTGCAACACCATCCTTGGGGCAGTGGGGCCACGGATGCACCAGATATGCACCATGACCATGGAGACACAGGTGCTGTGTGCCCTGGGCTACTATGCCACTGGGTCATTCCACGCATCACCGGTGACACTGTGGGAGTGAGCCATTCCTCCATCTCCAGAGCCGTGGCATGGATGAAGGATGTCCTTGTGCAGCATGTGGGGGAGCACATCACCTTCCCAAAGATGCCTGTAGAGGTCAGGGCTATGAAAGAAGTATTCTATGCCATGCACCACATGCTGAACATCTACGGTGTCATTGATGGGACATGTGCCACCATTCACACCCACCGCCCACGAGGAGGCATGCAGGAACCGTAAGGGGTTCCACAGTATTAACTGCCAAGTGGTCTACGACGCACAGGGCATGTTCATGGATGTGTGCGCTAGGTACCCGTGCTGTATGCATGATGCATACATCTTGGATGGCTCAGGCATGGGTGCATACCTCCATGATGGGTGCCTAGACAGCTGGCTGCTAGGTGAGCCACCACAACCATATGGGGTGAGTATTGCACATGCCACAGGGCCTGCCACTGACATCTCACCCCTTGCAGGTGACAGCAGCGATCTACTGTGGAGAACACTGATGATGCTGTACCATGCACTGTCCATGCCTGCAGAGGTCACCTACAACACGGCACACAGACGGACATGGGCAATCATGGAGAGGACCATCGGTCAACTGAAGATGCGCTTCAGATGTCTGGACCACACCAGTGGCAGATTCATGCTGTGCCCAGCAAAGGCGTACAAGGTGCTCACGGTGTGTGCCATGCTGCACAACATTGCAAAGCATGCAAATGTGCCACTGCCAGCTGATGCCCCTGACAAACTGCATGGCGATGTGGACGATGATGCCGGGACAGTGCCCACCCAGGTCCAGGGTATGGTGGGTGGCCATGCGGTCTGGCAGGCACTCATGCAGGGCACATTCACACACTGACCACACACCTTGCATGGGGTGGGTGCATACTGTGATGGCTGTGGCACCAGGACCATGCAGGATTTTGCCTGGCCACTGTTGCAGGGTGCATGGCATGGTGGCCCAGCACAGCGATCCACTACGGTCTGCCAGTACACGATGATGAGGCCATGTCTGAGTGCACCATGTCGAGGGTGGGTGGGTGTTTGGTCACCCATGGGCGCAGGGGGGCAGTTTCTGGTGGTGCGCCTGCATTGCCGGACCACCCATCCGCAGCCATCCGGTGGGGCACTGCAAAGTGACTACCCACCATGCGGTGTGGTGGAACTATCCCACCCCCTCCGGACCCATGCAGTCCATGAGATTTGCTGATGCCTTGCTGCCCAGCCATCTTGCAGATGGGCATGTCCACGACCCACTGCCTCCATGATGCCCACCACCATAGGCAGTGTCATGTGCCCCTCTTGTGCCATGTGCCTGTGTGTCCTCACTGTCCAGGCCCATCAGTGTGGCATGTGCCGTGGGTGCCTGCGACCTGTCGGATGTGTCCGTGCCTAGGCCTGGCATGCCATGCTCCACTGACTGCATGATGTCGCCAGTCCCCCCTGTGTCTGGCATGCCTTTGGGTGCTGGCACGTCGCACTGCATGCTGCTGTCCACAACCGCCAGCCGTGCAGGTGGGACCTCACTGGTCCTGTTGTGTGTGTGCTGCAGCAGCTCCTGCATACCTTCCAGTGCGATTGCACACCTGAGTATGGTGGTATGTATGTTCTGCTGCACTGCTGTCTGTGCCTCCACTGCAGCAGTTGTCCTAAGTTGTTCCCCCAGGTGGTCCCGCTCCAGCAGCTGCAGTTGTCGGTACTGCTCCTCCATGTAGGGCTGTGGATGAGGTGGACATTGCTGTGTATGGGTGCGATCTGAGGACCCCGCATCCCCTCTCTCATTGTGTGGCGGGGCCACTGCATGGTGGTGTGTGGTGGCAGGGGGTCCTGCAGACTCCGTGAATTTGCCGGGGTCCCTGTGTGGTGGTGGGTGTGTGCACACTATGTCACGCATCACTGGCACCATCTGCTGCATGTCCGTCACTGCTGCTGTGTCGCTGCCGGTCCTGCTGTCCTCCTCCCGTGGGTTGGTTGTGCTGTCCTTCTCACTAGTCATGTCCTCCTGTGTCTCCAGGTCTGCTCCTGTATGGGTGCAAGGACTATGGTTAGTTCATTGTGCACGGTTGCCGTCCCCTCCCACACTAGGCTGTGCATACTTACTCCCCTCATCTGCTGCCTGGTCCACAGTCTCCGGCACTACCACAGTCAAAGCTGCAGGCATCCCATCCCTGCTCTGTGCTGCTCCATGGCACCCCGGCCTGGCGCTGCCTGTGGGAACAGTGCAGGAGGTTGCATGGGCTGTGGTGCCGGTGGGCTGGTGTGGACGGCTGTGTGCAATGTGTCTTACCTGTCATCGTGTCCATGGATGGCAACTGGCATCAGCATCTTGGCCACCAGTCACTCCAGGGGTATCAGCCAGCTGTCGGTGCTTGGTGGCCCCCCTCCGTTCTGGTGCATGCACCCCCGTAAGCAGCTAGCTTATGCTTCACCATTGCCCTCAGGTCCTGCCACTTGTGCTTAATCACTGCCAAGGTCCATGCCTCAAACCCGGTGGCATTTACGGAAGCCTGTATATCTAGCCATAGCATGGTCTTTACCTCCATCAGTGTGTTGGGGGCTTCCACACCATACAGCCTGCTGTAGTGCAGGTGGATGTCTGTGACCATGGCGGCGATCTGTCTGCCGCTGAGTTTGCGGTGCGGATCGGCTCTCGCCCATGCCACCACATCCCTATTCGGGGTACCACCACCTGCTTGTCCATTGCTGTCCTCCTGTCCTCTGTTTCCTCCTCCACATCCACCTGTGGTTCCATCATTGCGTGGCATTCAGCACTGTGCAGCTGCACCAGGCATGTACCATTGCCTTATATGATTTGGTCAAGGGGTGTTCCCGCGTAGTGCAGGTTCACCTGCTCCACCGGCACAGTGTGCAACACGGCCCATCTGGCCCTGCCCACTGCCTGCACCTGCCTTTGTGCATGCTGTGGAGCCGCCGTCTGCTGCACGGCGTGCAGCTGCGCACCACCGTTATGTCATTTCCTTCATATTTCCCACACTTTCGTGTATAGGGCTCATTATGAATATTTGCTGATCCTGCTGTGCAATCCGGAACAGGTTAGCACCGGTTTGTACAAATAAAAATACAGATTGCTGTTTGTTATTGTGCTTCTGTCAGTATATGTTATGTAATGTTATGTTTGTTTTTGTTTCTGAAAACCAATAAAACATTTAACTATAAAAAAAGTGTCTTCATACAGGAGCAGCACAGGAAATGATACGTGGTCGAGAACATGATTCACTGGAGTTTGACCATTCTTAGTGTGTTTAACCTGAGCGTGTGGAGATTTCTTACAACAGCGGTAATCTTGTGATGTGTTCATGAGGATGCAGTTAGAACAGAGACACCAGTCCAGATTCTGCAATCGTGGACTAACAAATGTGTCGTGTTTAGCATCACTATCATTATCAGTGCTACTGATGCTTGTACTGCTGTAGTGTTGGTTGCGTGTAATCTTGTCTTCATGATACCCTTGAAAGTTGTATGGAAGGATGTGGTCACCACTGAATGCCATGGTACTGTTTGCAGTTCTAGCAGAATGATGAAAAAACAAAAAGTCATCTGTGTGACAGTAAACAGTTATGCCATTTGGGTGGGCAGACATGACATATGAATCATCAGCCTACAAACACTCAACTCAGCACCACAAGTGTAACACATCATCTCACATGGTACTACACTCTGTCAAACACCTCTGTTCTACTTTGGCAGGCCACTGGAGTGTTCCATGGCTCAACAACTATCTCTTCCAGAAGAAGAAAGTATTGATTGTGAGTGTAGCCAGTGGTGTCCTCTGCAGTGCTGTGTGGGTAGTCAGTGGGAACTGGATACATGAGAAATGCACACAATCACCCCACTACTTCTGCTGCATATGGCAACACACAGTCTGAAACCTTATATCTGTACACCCATATACACTGTGACACCCTGCAAACTGGCCAACATACTTATGCACTCACTCACTCACTCACCACACAATTTGCCTACTGACACACATCCCCATGCACACTCCCTCTTCACATGTGCCAGTCCACATGAAAAGCACACAAATGCTACATAATTGACAAACATATATATATATATATATATATATATATGTATATACACATATCTACCACACAAAACAATCATGCACACCACACAGACACATATTCAACAGAAAATCAGACTAGTCACACCTTACTAGAATCACCCTGTGAGGATTCAAACATCAGTACAGCATAAAGGGTAGGCATGTTGATCACCCGTTTATAACAAGATAGCAGTGTGTAATAGGATACTGGAGGAGGTTGTAAAACAGAGAATGGTTGGCAGATGTAATGGGGGGGTGGGATAAAGTCTAGTTATGGGTAAGTGTGTCCAGGGAAGGGGTGGAGTGCCATATAACACTGAATGTAAGAGCTACACATTGTGCAGACTTGAGCAGCCAAAGTGGCCTGCTTCTCCTGGCAATTTTGCATGTTCGTATGTAGACAGAAAATACTAGGGGTGTGTGATACATGCCTATAATGTAGCTAGTCTGGCTAACAGCACTGTTTGTAGCAGTGACACAGAGAAGCAGCAGACTCAGCATTACTGGAACACCACTGAGCATCTTTCCTCCTGACACAAGGTAGCAAGGGTTCTGCACAACTGCCATAAACCATGATCTGATCCAAAAAGTACAAGGTGAAGCACCTAGGGAACAACAACCCCAAGGCAGAGTCCTGAATGGGTGAGGTAAGACTTAGCACTATGGCTGAGGAATGGGACCTAGAAGTTATCATCTGTGATATCCTCAAACAATCAAGCCAGTGCATCAAGGCCTATAGTAAGGCAAATAGGATTCTGGGATATATTAGGAGGATTACTGATAGCAGGAGAAAAGAGATAAATTTAACTCTTTACAGATTTTTGGTGATGTCACAACTGGAGTACTGTGCCAAGTTCCAGAGTCTTCACCTCAGGAAAGGACAGACTGCAGACAGTGCACTGAAGGGTGACTAAGATTATTCAGGGCTTGCAGGCTAGGTCTTACAAGGAGCACCTCAAGGCACTGAAGTTGCTGGAGACCAGAAGGCAGAGGGGAGATATGATACAGACTTTCAAGTTTCTGAAAGGAATAAACAAGGTGAACTGCAGGGGATTATTTAGCATGAGTAACAGTTCGAGGGTATGAGTGGAAACTGACAGGAGAGAGATTCAGAAGGGCCATGAGGAAGTATTATTTTACAGAAAGGGTGGTGGAACAGAGGAACAGTCTACCAGTAGAGGTGTTAGGCACTGAAACCCTTAATAGTTTCAAGGATGGTTGGACAGAGTGAAGGATATGGTGGTTATTTGGGACAACAGAAACTGGGAGAGAAATAGGGAGATGGATGAAGGACAGCAGTACACCTGGCACAGTAGTGACTGCAGTACACACTGTACAGTGCAATGGTGACAGTACACATGGAACAGCACAGGAAGAGCATTGCACATGGTACAGTGCAGTGATGGCAGTGTGTGTGGCACATTGCATGGTCTGCAATGCACATGGCACAACTCACTGATGGCAGTACATGTGGCACAGTGTCTGCTCCCACCCCCCGAAGCTGAGCACCATCCATGCAGCTGGCCCCACCATGGGACCACAGTTCATGCCACAGATGAACTACACACTTCAAACCACTCATCCCACAGCAGAAAATCCACCCCTAGCTGACCACCCTCACTCCAGCTGAACCGGCCTCCCCCAACATGAGGACCCTTCTCACCATGAACACACTTGCAGCCCACCCCAGTGGAGTACCTTCTCTGAAACTTGACCACCCCATTGCATAGACAAGAGTCTCCCTCTGGTGACCACCATTCTGTGAAGCTGGACCACCTTTACACTGTATTACACCCTTCCCACCCACAGAACAGACCCTCCCACTGACAATTCTTGAAGGTTGAACACTATCCACCAACCATCATCACTGCAGATGGACCACCATTGTGGACCCAGATCAACCTCCCCAAAGCTGAGTACCCTCCATGTACTACTACACAGCACCTGAACACCCATCAAACCCCTCCTCCCTGCAGTTGGACTACACCTTCCTTGCCATGGACCAGCTGCCAGCCCCAGATGTGGACAGCCCAACTGGACCCATCTCCCTCAGCTAAGAATGGACAGTTTTGTTTTACCACCCTGGCAAACTATAGCAATTCAAGCAAAACTGCTTGTCAAGCAACATGGGTAGATGTGTTTGATGAATATTTCAAATAACTCAAGACCTAATTTGTTGATTTCAAAGCTATCTTCTGTCTGTAAATTTGAATCCAAAAGAGCTTAGTGAAAGACAGTTTGAGGAGTAACAGTACTGGAGTTTGATACTCTGACAGAACCAAATCGGAGAGGGTCATTTTGAGCTGGAGTTGACAACTGTTGTTGCCCATTCCAGTGTGGGACATACAGATGATCCTACTGACTGAAACATGAGATCACAAACTGGGACTGCTTAACAAAACCAGAGTGCACCAATGATTTTTTTCTTTGGGGGGGCAGCATACTGTGGCAGTTTGCAAAAAATTAAGGACTGACAGGCCAGAAAGCAACTCCATCTCAAAGATTCCTGCCAACTGTTTCAAATCCTATTGCACAACTACAGATACTGCACAACTCACTCTCAACATACAAAAGAGCACTGGCAGAGTGCCTCTGCCATTCCTGAGAGCAGACAGAATTCTCCTACTGATGGTCTGATACAAGGGCTGTTGGGACCTGACAAATTAACATTAGACTGAGCAGAAATATCTGTTCAGATTTCTATACTCTTACTGGAGTACATAAGATCAAAACACTCTGCCTGTTTGGTCTTGTCTGTCCTTGACGATTGGGACCTGACAGGTCTCATGACCATAACATTGGGTGCTGACAAGAGCTGCTGATGGGTTAGTGAGTTAACAGACTATTCTCTATTACCCTTGCTTGTTTTACATGTTGATGCAGCTGTGAGCCTCCCCTTCCCCCTTTTCCTGCTTGAGAGCTGAGGTGGACTAGGCACAGTGTGGTACATACTGGTAAGATTCACTACTGTCAGTGAGAATATCCATATAATGGACTCACACAGTTTAACTGAACTTGACTGCATGCAGCCATACCACTGAGATGGCAAGGCATGGCAAATTTTATTTAAAAAGATGCCCATCCCAGAGGCTCTGGGTGCCATACACAATCAATCAATTGCAAAAATAAAACCAACAACATCATGAACATTATAGTAAATCAACTAAACTGAAGCACACAGTTATAAAATATTTAAATAAATGAATAAAAGAAATAACTAAAATACCTGAATACATAGCCAGGGACAGAGCTAAACCAACAGAAGTCAGGCATGAATAGGATTATAAAACACAGTCCGGGAAGACCTGATTATACAGGAAGGCCTTGAGGTGGACTTTAAAAACCTGTACTGAAGGGGCCTCTCTTACAGCTGGAGGTAGCGAATTCCACAGGATGGGGACGGTAACACTAAATGCTCTGTCGCCAGTCATTTTTAACCTCATTCTGGGAATTGCAAGGAGTCCCCTAGAGGAGGAACGGAGGGAGCGAACCAAGACAGCAGGTGTAAGAAGGTCCTTCAGGTACCAGGGCCCAGGCCATGTAGGGCCTTAAAGGTGATCAATTCTACCTTAAAGAGGACACTCCACCTGAATGGCAGCCAGTGCAGTTCACATAGCACCGGGGTGATGTGACAGTACTTAGACTGCCCTGTCAACAGCCTGGCAGCTGTATTCTGCACCAGCTGCAGCTGGTGGAGGGTATCTCCAGAGATCCCAAGATAAAGCACATTATAGTAGTCAAACCTAGATGTCACAAAGGTGTGCACCAAGGTGGGGAGGCCCAGGGGTGGAACAAGGGCTTTATCCTGGCGATATTCCTCAGATGGTAAAACTGGTACAGATAATGGATGATATTTGAGACTCAAGTGTAAGTCTGCTGTCAAGAATAATGCCCAGATTACACACCCTAGAGGAGGCCTTCAATGCTACAGACCCAAGAAAAAGTCCTGTTTCTGTACCAGAGGCCAACCTATTATGTCCTCTGTTCTACTCCACCACCAGTACTTCCATTCAGTTGCAACCAGCTGGAGGCCATCCAGTCACTGATCTCAGCAAGGCAGGTGTTTAGCACATCCACAGCTTTGGATATCCCAGGGGCAAAGGAGAGCTACAGCTGGGTATCATCAGGGTAGCAATGAAAGCCCAAACTGTACTTCCTAATGAGCTCTCCCAGGGCAGCATGTACAAGGCGAACAACATCAGTAACAAGACCAAACCCTGGGGTACTCTGCATGACAGGAGGCTAGGAGAGAAGGAGAAATTCCCATTACTACCTTTTGCCTCCTGTTAGTGAGAAAGACTCAAACCAGCAGATGACAGTGCTGGTGAGTCTGCGACTTTCTCAGGCAGTCAGGTAACACACGATGATCCACTGTGTCAAATGTTGAGGAGAGATCAAGGAGAATGAGAATTGTCCCTGCTCCTCAATCTCTCACCCTAAGGAGGTCATTATGCATCCAAACTAATTCAGTTTCTGTGCTATGCCTCACATGAAACCCAGACTGGAGAGGCTCATATAGATCATGGGCAATGAGGTACTTCTCAAGTTGAAGTGCAACAACCTTCTACACAATCGAACCCAAAAATGGAAGATTGGAGATGGGATGATAATTTGCCTTGATGTCAGGGTCTAAAGATGGTTTATTCAGAAGGGGTCTCACCAATGCCTCCTTCAAGACATTGGGAAAGGCCCCCTCCAACAAAGAACACTGGACAATCAAGGCAAACACCAGGCCAATGGAGTCAACACATCCCATTAAGAAACGTGTCAGAACTGGGTCCAGTTCACAAAAAGTGTGCCTCAGCTTTGGAAGCAACCTCAATAACCTCAGCAACCTCCACCAGTCTAAACTCACCCCAACTAGGTGAAGTGCTCTCCAGATACCCACGGCAACCACTGTTGGCCACAATGTGGCTCACTGGCAGGATTCCCTGCCAGATGGCAGACACCCAGTCCAAGAAGAACTGAGCAAACTCTTTGCATAAAGCATTAGAAAAGGCTTTTTTCGACTGGAGATAGGCTGGATGAAGAAGCCTGCCCACAATCCAAAAAAGCGCAGTTGGTCAGTTCTTCCTGGCAGCAGTCTTTCTGGACAGGAACTCTGCCTTCTTATGGTTGATTGCCTCCTGGTACACACCGTAATGTGTACACAGGGCTAGTTTGTCCACCTCCAGCCCGGTCTTCGACCAGCAGCACTCTAATCTCTGACCCATAATCTTCATCACCTTGAGCTACCCATCATACCAAGGGGAGCTCAAGTGAAAGGATTTGGGTCATACACGGACCGGTGAGAGGGAGTCAAGTGCACCATACATCTCCTTGATATAGGCAACAACTGCTGCACACACACACCCAGTGCATGCACCGTCCACACTAGATTGATCAGCCACCGCCAGAAAACCCTCAGTGGTCAAGCCCCTCAAAGAGTGGTAGCTAATCATCTCAGCAAGGAATGGGTCTCGGGGGGGTCCAGAACAGGAAAGCCACTGTGCAATGATTGGACCAAATGACGATCAGTCCTGAGATTATTTATCTCAAGTCCTAGTGAGAAGACCAGGTCCAACATGTTGCCACCCTGGTGGGTCATGGAAGAAACTTCTTGCAACAGGCCCAGAGATTACATCATCTGGAGGAAGTTATAACCAAGCCGAGAGGATCGGTCATCAGCCCAAACATTAAAGTCCCCAGAACTAAACATATGGGGCCTCTAATGTTTCACCAATGATGAAGTCAGCTACCTCATGCAGGAATTCTCCTGCTGCCCCAGGAGCAGTAGATCAAGAGAATCCTGCAACCTGTGCCCAGACCACCACAAGAGCCACACACTCAAATGAACCTGGTACTCTCACTGGGTGCAAGGTGAAGCCTAGTTCAGATATAAAACAGATGGCTACCCCCCTCAGCTATGCATTCCACTCTGGGAAAGTACACTGCGGAGTATACAGGTGGGACGGCAGCCTCTAGAACTGGGCCAGCATCATCACCCACCCAAGTCTTCATGATGCAAGCCAGATTGTCTGAAGAAATCAAGTCTTCCATAATTGCAGTCTTGTTTCTGATTGATCTTACATTGCAAAACACTGCACTCAGGGGATTGGTGGACAGTGCAGCTTCTCTGACTACCTGTCCACTCGGTCTGGTGGGAACCCAGATGATGGGTAATAAACAATTCTGGCCTCTCCCTTAGAACCGTCTAATCCCAGGGCACCTTCTGCACCTAACAACCTCAATCCTGCCCCCTCTCGCAGTGCATGGTGCACCCCCCATGATTGAACACTGCAGTTCCTCTTAATCCTGACCTCCTGACAGTGCCTTGCTGTAGTGGTGGAAACTGGGAGGTCAGAAAAAGGCTGCAGATCGAGCAGCTTGGATGCCCTGTACATTATCCTAGCCTGCCCCATGCCCCCATACCTTCCCAGACACATCCTGCCTGACTACAACAGCCCCAAGCCCGAAAAACAGTCCTATCTATACAGTCACACAAAATACAAACATACACTATAAGATAGCAAAAGTCTAGATATGTAGTTCACATGGGAGTAAGGGTGCAATGGATTGCCTTGTCGTATGCTGAGTTGCAAGAAAACTGTTTTCTGGAAAGTGTATTTAAAGGATTTGTGACATGAGTACAAAGTGATGTGACAACCTATGAAATGAGGTGCTGAATCATATCTGCCTTGCACATCCTCCCAGAAGGCAGATAATTAGCTACTACTATGCTTCTGCATATGTTAGATTGCTGTAATGATAGCTGTGCCTAGCTATCATTAATAAACCTTGTTTTGGAGATTGAAGTTCCTGTCTACTGATTCGTTTGTTATTTGGTTAAAAACACCAACATTTGTGGTGAGCCAGCCAGGAGATAAGAAGCTTAAATCACCCCCAAAACCAGGAATTGGTACGTGTCAGAACAACCACCTGGGCATAGACAGTGGGAGTTGATAGTTGGGGGAGACTGTTAATGAAAGATCTTAAATTTTGAGACCCAATACAGCAAGAATTAGACAGGATTAGAAAGCATGAAAGATTGTGTATTTCATTTTGTTGTTTTTATGACTGGGGATAAGAATCTAAGCGAGGAAGCAAGACATAAAGGACATCCCTGGAAGTATGCAAAGCAACAGTTTTATTTAGAATCAGATAAGAACACTGTTACTTTTCTGACTTTGCTGGATACAGTCAAATGTATTAGGAAACATGTGACAGAGCTGAAAAATATTAACCATAAACTGCAAATTGAAAATGAGAAACACAAGTAGACAGATTGCTAGTGTACTTGAAATGTGTAACTTGTGATAAGTTCAGTGTTGAACTTCAGTGCATGGACCTTAAGGGAGCCATGCATGTACAAGCACTAGCAAAGGGGATCGTGACTGATCCCTCCAAATGTCACCAAAAGCATAGGAGATTACAATGGCAAGCTTTAAAAGACAAAAGCTAGGGAAAAGAAGGAAAACAGCAGCATACCAAATAACCTTAACCTTTAACATTAACTTAACGTTCCCTATTTTGGTGGCCTTCCACATTTCTCTGATACTATTCTTTCTGTATTATTTTATCTCCCATCTCATCTTTTCAAAACTTGGTATGATCAGCCAAGTTTTAGAAACCTCTCAATGCTCTGAGTTCTCTTTCCTCACATATGCATGAAAGCACACATAGCAGAAGTAAAGCTGGTAGGAAAAGCTTTGGCTTTTAGTGCTGTGCGTGTCAGAGAGGTTAAATACTATGATTTTGTACTTTACAAATGCACAAATTTTACACCATTATGTGTTATGTGATTTAAACTGAAATTTTGCTACTCTGAATAGAAAGTAATCTGTTTAAGGTTAAAGTGCTGCATATTTTGAAAATGTTGTCAGAGCTACTAAGAAAAAGCAGCACTGGGAACAGAGAGAGTCTTTGTGAGAGAGAGAGAGAGAGAGAGAGAAGAGTGCTGCAATGAAGGATATTTTTTGCTTTGCAGTTTAAAGGCTTTCCTTAAATGTGATTACATTGAATAGTGCTATGTGACATTCTGCTTTAAATATGTTTGCATGATTCTCAGCTTGAATGTGTATGTATGTGTCTTATGACAGTACAAGCAGATGTTTTAATGCAAGCGTGCGGTGTGTTATGAACAAATGTGATTTAACCCCTATTGTTGAATTGACCCCTTATAGGGATGGATTCAGGCAGCTTCAGCCTGCCACAGCTTTCACTGGTTTGAACCTGGTGGGGAGGGAGGCACAATACTTACCAATATTTAATTGTGAAAAGGATACAAGAAGGTTATTCACTTCTGCTGTTATTTTGCTTATTTGATGTTATTTGTAGCATTTCTCTTTCATTGGCATATTTATGCCATCTCATTTGGAATGGGGTCCCAACACTTGGATCTTACCTAGGAATGGAAAGGCGTATCCCTGATCAATACAAGATCAAGGTAATCAGATGTTTGCCACCACCAACCTCAGAAACAGTACTAAAGACATTTTTGGGTCTTGTAGGATACTCTAGAGGATTGTCTTCCCTTTTTACTGATCTTGCCAAACCATTGTACAACCTTTTAAAGATAGGAGTACACTGAAAATAGACACTGGCACATACAGAGGCAGTACAGGCCCTGAAAGAGGACTTAACAAAGGCCCCAGCCCTGGAATACCCAGACCAGACTTTACCTTTCCATCTAGAGATGCCTTCATCAGAGCAGTCTGTTGCTGCTGTCCTGGCACAGAAACAGCATGGGAAGCTTTTACCCATAGCATATGCTTCTTGAATGTTGACTGTGGTAGAAATTAATTATACACAGTGTGAGAAAAACCTGTTAGCTACTTTCTGGGCTGTGAAACAAGTTACTTATAATGTGGGTTTGCATCCTCTCATCCTACGTACTTATCACACTCCCTCTCAGTATTTTCTGTCAGGCAGAGTTAAGGCTGGAGCTGTTTCAAATGCAAGATTAACGCATTGGCATTGTTGCTGCAAGACAGGGATATAGCAATTATAATACTCCATCTTTGTTAGCACATTCTCTCTTGTATGAGAGAGAACCTCACAAATGTCCCAGAGTGGATTACAGGCCAGAGGCCAGATCCGTGTTTAAGGTGTTACCAGCAGGGCACTCAATTATGGAGGAAATTCATGTCTTTGTAGATGGTTCAAGTTACTACTGGGATGGAAAACCCAATACTAGTTTTGGGGGGTATCTGAGACAAAGTGATGAAGAGAAGGAATTTTCCTTCTTCACACTCAGTGCAGTGTGCTGAACTTTTTGCTGTGCCATGAGTTATGTAGCAGCATACAAATGTGCCACAAGGTCTGGTTTTGTTTTCTCACTCTGTCTGGGTTTGTAATGCTTTAGCTCAATTTTTGTAAGTATGGGAACAAAGTGATTTCAGGTCATCTGATGACAAACCATTAGTATATAATAAGTTGCTGTGCTACATTAACATGACAGCTAAAAAACATGTGGGAC
The DNA here is from genome assembly GCA_016271365.2 of Neoceratodus forsteri. Taxonomy (NCBI): domain Eukaryota; kingdom Metazoa; phylum Chordata; order Ceratodontiformes; family Ceratodontidae; genus Neoceratodus; species Neoceratodus forsteri. The sequence continues at coordinate 453,268,747 of CM057453.1, read as the reverse complement.
TCTTGTCTGTTCAAAAAGTAAAAGCTCATTCCAAAACTATGCCTCATGCCTCTGCTAATGAGAGAGCAGACAATCTAGCTAAATCAGATGCCATGAACAAGGGACCTTTGGAACCATCCAGATGTAGAAGTGCCTGGGGTTGCCATGGCTGCTGTGATCCCACCAAGGTCTGACTGACCTCCGTGCCCTGCAACAGCAGGACTCTGAGCTGAAGCCCATTATATCTCAACTTCAGGCCTTCCAACCTGAACCTTCATCCTGACTATGCCAAAACATTACTAATTTTAAACTGTCCCTGATAATACAATACTCCAGTATATGGGTTCTTGTGGGTTCGAGTATCCAGTTTGGGTGGTCCCTTGAGATTTAAGATCTGAATTCCTGTACCTGGTATGTGATACTGTCACTGAAGGGTACCAGAGTGCTAAACATACTTTGGCACATTTGCTATCTGCCGGTTGGTGGCCTACCATGAAGCTAGATACTGATGTTTACTGTGACAGTTGTCTCATCTGTGATTGGGATAATCTAGTTTCAGAGCAAAGAAGAGCTCTACTCTGAGGCCAATGGATTAGGGACCATGGACTCCAACTCCAAATAGTCTACATAGGAACCCTCCCCATTACTGCTAGGGGCCACACATACTTTCTGGTAGTCCCTGACTAAATGGGTTGAGGCCTTCCCAACCAACAATAAGACTGCAAAGGTTACTGCATGAGTATTAGTGGAACAATCGTTTCCAAGGTAGGGACTACTATTGGACATAGATTATGATAAGGGATTGTCTTTTATAGGGGCTATCATGCAACACATAAAGTATTTGCTAGGGGTCAAACAAAAATTTCACATTGTCTTTCACCCACAGTCATCAGGTCAGGTAAAAAGAGTTAACAGAAACATTAAAACTACGATGAGGAAATTTGTGGCTGAAAATGGTAAAAACAGGGAACATTACTTTTGATGGCCCAGAGGGCCACTACTGCAAGTACTTCACTGACACCCCTTGAAATTAGGAATGGGTGTGTCAGTGACAGGATAACAAGTAGATCAAAAGTCATGTTATGGTCTTATGGTACACAAGACCACACTCTGAGACACAAATGGGATGGACTGCATCATATCATTGACAAATGCAGCCCATCTGTGAGTATGCTGAGAATCACAAAAAAATAAAATAAAAATAAACCAGTGGATAAATGGTTCCATATCAGCCAGCTGAAATTATTTAAGGGAACCTAAATGGTCTCCCCTCTAACTTCCATCTCTGCTGCGCGTGGGGGGGGGATTCCTTTATCTTTTAATGCCTTGTCATTTCAGAATGATGACAATTGCTGTCACCACATTTTGCCTGATTGAGTGTGTAGTAAACAGGCAGAGAGCATGGATGGAACAGATGTCACCAGTACAGGGCAAGGAACGTTATAATATCCTCCTTACTGTCAAAGTTTGGAGAGATGGACCTTCCGTAAACTTCCATAACCTGTGGCAAACTTCATAGAAAAACAATCAAGCCTATTGAACTAACTGCTTTATAGCAGTAACTAATTCATGTGGTTTAACTGTTTAAACAAAAGCATGCTGTACAAGAAATTGCAATTGTCATCCAGAAACTGAAATGTTGTATGCAAGTCTAGGAACTTATTTCTGCAGTACCTGAAGTGCACATGGGAGGCCATCAGGAGGCAGATAAAACACATTTTGAAAATGCAGAGTTGGGGTGGGCTCTCAGATCTACAGGGATTCCTGTATTTTATAAAGATTTCAAGCAGTCTACAGGGAACTTCTTCCCATAGACTTGCATTGGTTATACAGGGAAACAGAATAATTTGGCTTTCACAGGAAAAATGCCAATTCATTCTGGGACCACTGTGACAGGTGTTGTTATGTAAATCAGTTGAAACTATTTACTAACCTCCAGTGAAGGAGGGGCCTAAAGCTCTCCTCTTTGTCTGTTTGTCTTTCAGAAATCAAGCATTATGTGGCTTGTAGTCACAGGACTCCAGGTGACCCATGAAACAAAGGTGACAGTCTATGAGGAAGAACTGGCCATGTTGCCTGTCACCTATAATTCTACAGTCTTCTCACGTGTGCTGTGGTAACAAAGACTTCCTAATAATTATGAAGAATAATGTTGTTCACAGACTGCCCTACTGGACTTTGCAGAGACTAAGAGACATTTCGTGCATTCCTTTAAAAGGAATGCAATCCAAGGGAAAGAGGCACACTTTTGGACAGCATTGTTTCTACTTACACAGTACCTTTGTATACATATTTTTCCAGACAATGCCTCCTTAGTAGTAGTAGTAGTAGTAGTACTACTGTAGTAGTAGCAAAATGTTTTATTCATTTTCAAGAAATGAATAGGATACTCGGCTGAGACAAGCTCATTTTTCAGTGAGGTCCTTAGTGCATAATGCCAAATTACATAAACAAGTTTGATAAACATTAATAACTTACAATCAACAATACGATAACACAAGACAGAAATAAAATAATTAACAGATCTTACTAAACAAACATCCTAAATTATTTACAGAATAAAAATGAATTACCACTGTTGCAACACTACAAATAGTGCAGTTCTAAGCAAGAGACATCCCTTGTATAATGCAATTCAGAGCAATGGCTTATTTTTTGTTGTTCCTGTGATATGTACCATTTGTTATGGCTCCAAAATAAAAATTAGAGTGTAAAGGTCTAAGAGTGAGAGGCATAGTATTCCATATCTGGGAACCCACATAAAAATTTGTTCTTTCAATTTCCAATTTACGCTTAGGTAATGTAATTCCAACCCTCTTGCATGATCTAAGATCATTTTTTATGCTTCTAGCTTGAATTTATCTAACAAATACTCAGGTACCCTAGCTTTATAACATTTAAACATATAAGCTAGTATGTGAAGGAATCTTCTGTCATTGAGATTATGCCAATTTAGAATTTTATAGAATGCACAAATGCATTCTTCTGGGTACATCTACAGCAAACCTAACTAATCTGTTATAAATTGTCTCCAGTTTTGAGAGTTCTATTGCCGAGGCCCCTGCAAACAAGATTTGGCTAAGATGGCAGCCACGCTGGGCTGATCATCAGTGCAGCTAGATTTTACAATTTGATTTTACTTCCCCCCTTCTTCCCTTTTATTTAGTGTATTGTTTCTGTCTGTTTTAGTGGTTAACTAAATATGTAGTTACAGTAGTTAGGGTACAAAGTGAGTCAGTTAGTTAGGCTCCTGCATTTTTGAGACTGGTGTAAGGACGCTAGTTACCGGAAGAGTGCTGAGACACTGTTCTTCATTGACAGAGACTCAGCAGTGGTATCTGGTTCACATCAAACCCATATAAACACAATGCCAATATTTGTATTGCTACTAAATCACATTTATTCTTGTAGCACCTTTTTCTCTTTCTCCTAAAATGTCAAATTGCCTTGTTATCTGTCCTCTGCCCTCTGCTCTCTGATCACTGTCCTGGAAGTTGGAGTATGAGCCTTGGAGGACCTGGACGAGATGCTGCAGATGATTCAGCAGTGAGCAGTAATTGAGCCTGAGCTGTGGAGACACTAGGAGGACTGAGCTCAGGACTGTGATATGTCCAGTGTCGGTACCGACTCTGTGCCTTTCCATGAGTCAGCTGCTTTAGAGGGTGACAACTCAGTGTGGATTGGGGTTGTGTCCATCAGTGGGGCCTGTCTGTGGGATTTAACTGCAGTAACCTTTTGGAGGATGTCTTGAGGAGGAACACTGGTTCTGGTCCAGTGGTGGTTATCCTGACTGGCTGTTCTCAAGGTCTTCCAGGGGGGAGGCTGCTGGAGAGTTGACACTGCCTTGGTACAGGCCTGGAGGGAGCCAGGTTTAGGGGGTGCTGCCACTTGGAGTTGTGGTCTGGTCTTAGTTTGGCCAGCTGAGTGAGTGGTTCCTGCCTGTAGCCATGGGCAATGAGCACGGTGTCCACCATGGTGGTGGTGGCTGCCAGGAGCTAAGTTGCTCAGGGTAGTGGGTGGGTTCCAGCTACAGAACCTAGTCCTGTTGGGCTATTGGAAAGGAGAAGAATTTATCTTGTTGCCCCAAGAACTGGAAAGAAAGGATTCTGCTTGCAGAGAATATAGGCGCTGCCAGGCATTGTGGATAGCTAGAATGGGGATGAAATGGCAGAGGACCTGGCCTGGAGGGCAGTGGAGTAGGGTGGGCAGATTGGAGTGGTGGGGACAAGAAGATGCCAAGAGGATTGTAGAGGCCAGGAGTAGCCATATGTTTTAAGTCAGATCTGGGCCTTGTAGAAATCCCAATGGGAGTGATCTGATCCCTTGAATGCATAGTGGGAGCAGATGTAGGTTGCAAGATACTTCCCATCTACCGTCCACCCAGGGGTGAGAAGGAATTCCTGTAGGAAGTCGCAGACTTCATCACCTGTTGGAGTTCCCCAGATGGGTAATTCTGGGGCACTTCAATACTTGGGTCGATGATGAACTTTCTCAGTTTGGGCAGGACTTCCTCCAACTGATGAATTCATTGCACCTTACACAGGTAGTTACCTCTGCTACCCATCGTCATCGTCATTCATTGGATCAGGTCTTCCTTCTGGGGATGGAGATCACTGATCTGATGGTGGAACAGGTCAGTTGGTCAGACCATCATACTATAAGTTTGAGATTCAAGGCACCCCCCAATAGACCTGCCCCTATGGAGATGGTCCAGTACTGCCCTTTAAGAGATTTGATTCCTGATGGTCTTATGGTGGTATTGGACCTATCAGGAGTGGCAAGTGTATGCAGAGAGCCGGAGGAGCTGGTACTAGACTATAACAAGGCATTGTCAGGTGCCCTTGACTCTTGAGCTCCTGTCCGTGTTCACCATCTCACTTGTCATCCAATGTCCCCATGGTTTGCTGGGACCTTGAAGAAGATGGCGAGAGGGTCGAAGGTTGGAGTGACATTGGCAGAAATCTGGCCTAACAACTGATAAACTTAGATTGATAGCCCATTATAAAGACTATCAATCAGCAATCTTCTGTAAGAAGGCAGAATTCCTGTCTAAGGAGATTGCTGTGGCGAGGAATTGACCTGCTCAACTCTTCCAGACTGTCAATAGGTTGTGCAATCCAACCTGTCTTCAACCACAGGGAGTGTTTTCACAAGCCAAGTGGGATGAGTTTGCTTGGTTCTTCGTCAATAAGATTGCTGTCATCAGGTGGGAAATCCATTCAGCATCCTCAAATGGGCATTGTGGAGATGAACATGAGGTCGCAGGCACCTGGTCTGTCTGGTCTGATTTCGACTGGTTGACAATTGAGGACATTATATGGGTCATGCAAGGTATGTGCCCAACCTACTGTAGTTTGGATCTGGGCCTGACATACCTTTTGTGGGATACATCGAAGTCATTGGCCCAGTTCTTGCTGAGATAGTCTGGAGCTCATTGGAGACAGGTGTTTCTGGACTTCCAAAAAGAGGTGGTCGTGGTGCCCCTCCTGAAGAAATCTTCCCTCGACCTGGACTGCTTAGTGAACTACAGACCAGTCTCTAACCTGCCCTTTGTGCTCAAGGTTATTGAGAAGGTGGTTGCAGAGCAGCTGGATGACCATTTAACATCCCACAATGTCTATGATCCTCTCCAGACTGGGTTTAGGAAGAGGCATAGTACCAAAACTGTCCTTGTTCAGGTAATGAATGATACCCTGATAGCGAGGGATTGGGGGAGCCATTCCATGTTGGTTCTTCTTGATCTCTCTGCAGCATTCAACACTGTAGACCATGGGGTGCTACTGGAACACTTGTGGACTCTCTGTGGACTGTCTGATACAGTCCTCAAATGGTTTCTATCTTTCCTCACTGGCAGGGTTCAGAGAGCGATACTGGGAATTTATTCTTCATCCCTTCTCTCCCTGTCATGTGGGGTTCTGCAGAGCTCTGTGCTGTCCCCCATGTTATTTGCAGTGTACATGCTGCTGTAGGGAGACATTATAAGGCAGTATGGGCTGAGTTTCCACTGCTATGCAGATGACATTCAGCTCTACATGTCCTTTGTACCTGAGCAGAGTGGAATGGTCTCGATATTTAACAGCTGCCTCTCCGAGATCCAGGGCTGGATTAGTGCCATCTGGCTGAAGTTGAACTCGGACAAGACCAAGGTGTTGGTGAAGCCAGGTCACCATACTTTGGGGATGTCAGCAGGTCAACCTTCTGGGCTCTGGCTCAGGGGTGACCAGCTGATTACCTCTGATCAGGCGCAAAATCTGGGCGTTGTGTTCGATAGCAGCCTGAAGCTAAAATCTCAGGTGTCTGCTGTCATTAAGACCTCTTTTTTCCATCTGAGGAACATCACCCAGATCAAATGCCTGGTCCCACCTGGTGAACTTCCAATGTTGGTCCATGTCTTTGAAACAACATGCCTTGATTACTGCAATGCCCTATACCTAGGGCTTCCTGGGATTGATATCCACCGACTGCAGCTATTGCAGAATCCAGGTTGTTGACTGGCTTATCAAGATCATGCCACATCACTTCTGAGCTCTGTGGCTTGCACTGGCTGTCTGTGCATTGATAGAGCACCTTCAAGGTTGGGTTGCTGACCTATAAAGCCCTACACAGACAGGGTCTGTGCAACATGCAAGATCTTCCCTATCCCTACTGCCCCTCCACTCTCTCCGTTCCTCCAATGAGGGATTGCTAGAGATTTCCAGGGTTTGATTGAAGATCTCTGGGACCCACTCTTTTACATTGTGGCCCCTACCCTGTGAAATTCTCTACCTCGTTGGATCAGAGAGTGTGTGACCATCGAGAGTTTCAAAACTGCCTTAAAAAATGTATTTGTTTCGCCTAACTTTTCCGGGCCTGACTGATAATTAATTTGTTGTTATTTTTATTCATGACTATTTTAATTGTCGTAGACTAATTGTTTTTATTACTGTCTACATGATTTTATTCCTTACTGTACAGCACTGTGATCTTGTTGGAACACTGCTTATAAATAAAGTTGAAGTTGAAACAATAAGCCTCCTTAATCTAACAACGGTAAAATAAGTGAATTTAGAACATGACTTCTATCTTCCATGGGTATACAGTGCCTCACTCAATATAGTGCTCCCAGTGGCTTCCCCCTCTTTAGTCAAACAATTAATATGTATATCCCACTTAATTCTATCATCAATCCAAAGACCAAGATATCTGTAACAGTGGACCTGGTCTAGTACTATATGTTCACGTGTTTCAAAGTGTAAGGAATTGTTAAATGATATTGTAACTTTATCTCTTGTAAACAACACTACCTGAGACTTTTTTGCATTAATAGCAAGCTTTAAATAAACAAAATAATTTTGTAATTCAACAAAAGCTTCCTGAAGCATATGTTCAATCTGCATTAATGAGGAGCCTCCTACATATATTACAGTGTCTTCAGTGTATAAGTTATAATTACTAGAAGTATTATCCAAAGTAAGATTATTCAAATAAATGTTAAATAAGATCAGACCTAAAATTGATCCCTAGGGAACTCCAGAGAATATGGTAGTCAACTCCAAATTAAATTAATTTAGTATTACTAATTGCTGCCTTCCTGTCAAATATGATCTAAACCTGTCCACTACCGCTTTGACATTCTACTTAATTGTAGTCTGGACAGGAGAATGTCATGGTCGGGGTATCAAACGCCTTTGACAAATCCACAAATATAGCTCCCACTGACATCCCCCTGCCCAGCATTTCATGGACGTCCCCTATGACTTTCAATAAGTATCAGATTGATGTTTACTTACAATTTTTCCTTTTTCTAAGTAGTCTTTAAATTGATCCCCTACCAGTTTTTCAAAAACCTTTGATATCATAGGTAAAAGAGAAACCGGTGGTAATTCTCTAGTATATCTCTTTGACCTAATTTAAAAATAGGTACCACCTTTGCAATTTTTCATGCCTTAGGACATTCTGCTAAGGAGAGTGATAAATTAAACACTTTAGCCAGTGAAAAAGATATCAGTGGGGTGGCATATTTTAGTAAAATACCCAGAAAATCAATTAAACCCCCGCATTTTCTGGTAACAGTTTTCAAAAGTTTATCTTGAACTTTATTAGCAGTGATCCTTTTGAAAGCAAAACTGTTACTCTGAGGCTGTTCTACAAATACTTTAGGTGTTGTGTGACCAGAAGATTGGTCCAACGCTTTCTTACCCATGGTTACAAAGTACTCATTGAAATTACCTGCAACAAATTTACTGATGGGGGTCTCCTGACCATCAATAACAAAGGAGTCAGGCAAGGCCACATTCTGAGTTCCCTGCAGTTTTTTTTAACAATTTCCAGAACTGCCAAGAATCTGATTTTAAATTAGTAGTCAGTTCACACTAAGGTTCATACTCAGGTGTAAGGAGCTGAATAGGTAGTGGGCCAATATTTGCTCCTGTCACATTACCCATAATATTTCAAACAATTGTCCTCTAGAATATAGGTGTCACGTCTATTAAACTGATATTTGTTCTTTCTAGTTATGAAGTTATGACCTTTAATGGTAATTGGTTCCAAGGATTCACCACTCTCTGTGTGTAGAAAGTCTTCCTTTTATTTGTGTTAAACTTCTTTGGTCTTAATTGCAATGGATGCCCTCTGGTGTTCATTCTATTACTTTTGAAATGTAAATCCAACTCATTTAATAGGTAATTATCTTACATTATGTCATGGCATAGGAGAAGGTGTCCCCGAATTCATCTGGTTTCCAAGGTCATAAGGTTTAGTTTTTGAAGAAGCCTATTATATGGGATATTTTTTTTAATTGTGTATTTATTTAGTGGTTTGTCTCTGTATTTTTTCTATTCTATTGATACCACCCATAGCTATGAAACCCCATACTGGGCTACCATAGACCAGTAATGGTTTAATGCAGTGATACTCACTCTGCAGCTCGTGTGCAGCATGCGGCTCTTTGGCAGTCATCTAGTGATTTGTTCACTCTGTGTGGTCTTCGGCTGTCGGGTGTATCAGGCTCTGGTTATGAGTTGCAGCAGATGTGGATGGGGAGCTTGCGTAGTTTGGAGGTACTGGCTTTTGTTGTCTCTGTCTGCCTGCAGGGTGAAACTGGTATAGCAGCAGCAGTGCACCGGAGGTCTGCTCAGCTGACAGGTAGTGCATTGCGAGAGCTGCAATCATGACCTCACAGGAGTGCTGCAGAGATCGAGGAGTTCACAATGGCTTAGTACTGGCAGGCAGTTGTACGGTGGGAGAGGGCAGAGAAAAAGGGGGGAGTGCATGTGCAGCTGTGGTCAGTGGAATAGTTGAGGTGCAGAGAAGGTCACCTGGGCTAGTCAGTTCATAGGATCTGGGGAGGGACATTGTTGGGGAACCAGAAAGGGGAAGGAGAGGAATTGTTTGACCAGGAAAGGAGTACAAGGAGGTTAAGTGACTTGCTCAGGGTCACACAGTATGCAAGTGGGGGCTGTGGGATTCAAATCCAGACTACTGAGGACAGCTTCCCTCAGGCAAGACATGTGGCATGTGTGTTGTGGCTCCTTGACAGATGCTGACTACCCATGTGGATTCAGGGCTGGCCAGGACTGAATGTCACTGGTCTAATGTATGATCTAAGTAAAAGTATTGTAACTTGTTCACTTCTGCTCCAAAAATTATGTTTTATGGTCCCAAGGACCCTTTTAAATTTCATTATCAGGTTATTGCAGTGTGCATCATATTTCTGATTTTCATTAATAATTATCCCCAAATGATTCTCTAAGGGGCAGTCCATTTAGGGAATAAGGTGCTTTTTTGTTATGTCTCCCCAAGTGTATAAAGCAACATTTGTCTATATTAAAACTCACCACTCTTTGGTTTGCCCAGTCCTAGATGTTGTCTAAGTCTCTTTGGATTGTGGCTATGCTTCCACTATTACTAGCAATATCTGCAAGTTTTGTATCATCTGCATATTTACTGAGACAATGTGATACATGTTGTCTCATGTCAGATACAAATATCTGAAACTGTAACAGACCAAGGACTGATCCCTGCAGTACCCCACTCATCACAGGCACAGCAGACAAGTAGTAGCCATTTATACACACCCTCTGCATTCTACCCCACAACCAGCTAGCTATCCAGCTCACTATTCTATGATCCAATCTCTTATCTATTAAGCTTTGAATAATGTCTCTATGTGGGACCTTATCAAATGCCTTGGCGAAATCCAAGTATATGCAGTCAACCAGTACTCCCCCATCCAGGACCACAGATATTTTTTCATAGAAGCACAACAAATTCATTACACATGATCTGCCAATCACAAACCCATGCTGTTCTCTATCTCTTTGGTTTTCTCTATCTATTTGAACATTTATTATATATTTAATAATTGATTCCATCAACTCCCCAGGGATGGATGTCAGACTAATAGGCCTTTTTTATAAAAACTAATTTTACTTTTTCTTGGTGGTTGACCCAGTGCAAAACTTGGACTCAGGTATTCATACATTGGCAATTAAAGACATATACAAGGGCAACCCAAGTACTGTGTTATACAATACTGTATTGGTGTAAACCATCATTTTTAAAAGTTTTGCAATGAACTGTGACATTTTCCAAAGACAGATCACCACCTGTTCTACAAATGCCTGAAGAGACTGAACTGTGCCCTGAAGGTGGGATGGGACCCATTCAGTGGTTTGACTACTACATCTACCCTGGGGACTCTATTGAATATAGTATGCATGTAATTTTACATTGTAATATGATGTAATTTGGGCAGTGTGTGGGAACACATGTATCACTGTTCATTACTTGTAGAGGTGATTGCCACTCATCAGGGTGCTTCCACTGATGCTATTTTTGATACAGTGTTTTTCTTTGGACATATTAGCTTTATATCATGCCACAGCCCCAAATCCCCATAGCTTCACAAGAAAGGAGACCCCAAGAGGGAGTATTCCATACCTGACAGGTTTGAAACCTGGAAGATCTTACTAGCACCATCTCAAGCCTATTTGCATCTGGCTTGTCCATATGGAATAGAGCTGACATACTGTATAGACCATCAAGAGGCATATACATTATTTTAAGCATCAAAAAGCTGATGGGATTCATGGCCTAGCACAAAAAGAAAGAAGGTATGAAATATGTATGATACTGCATTTTTTTTACAAATACAAACTAGGATCAATGCATTACTTGCAAAGAATATTTAGAGGTTTGAGACAAACACATAGGTAGAGAAATAAAATGAACAGCCTATTGGAACTATGTTCTTACAATGATTTATAATTTGTTCACGAGATGTGGAAACAAGAGCACTTGCCTGACCTAATCTCAGATAACTACTTGACCAAATAGTATTGCCTGGCCTGTGTAACCAGGTTGCAAGACATCCAGACAGGATGCTTGAGGCACATCAGAAAAGTCTTCTTTGTGACAGCTAGACACATGGGGCTGTTACCTTGTACCCCAACCAGGACAAATGCTACACCACTGGTTCCTGTTCTAGACATGACACCCTGCCCCAATGAGACTGTTTTTGACAAGCTGGCCACAGTCCATTTTGTAGGTCACTTGGAAGGTGAAATTTATAAGAAGAGGGTGGACACACATTCCCAAGTACTCCCCTAGTAGTGTATAACCGCTTCAACCCCATTATAGATACTCGTGCAGGTGCAATTCATTTAATATAGCTGTCCCCATCTGCAGATATGCCATAGAGGGATATGCCTCATGGGCTCAACCACACACCAAGTCATCCAGCAGAGTGTAAATAAACAATACTGTTACCTACCCTGTGAAACTCTTGAAACGGTGCCTTCCTATGGTTAAATGGTGAAAGTCAGCTACAACATGGCTAGTCAGTATTGCGTAGTTATAAACCATAAATTCTTTGCTTATGGAACATTGGCATGCCCAGTGACTACTCCAAACTTCTGCTTCATGCTCACTGCCAGCACTGTCATTGGTAAAATGATTATCCAACCAATATAATTTCATGAGGATGGAAGTATTCTCAGTGAACCTGGTCATAAAAATGATGTCATAAATTACTTTCCAACATTTAATGAGCATATTTCTCCACGTTCTCTGGACTTGAAACTTTTACTTAGTCATGAGGATGAACATATGATTAGAATTAGTAACAGAATGCACCTAGCTCAGCAGTCTATAGATGCATTGTTACATGATGGTGATTATGATGTTTAACACTTGGTTAGAGCTCACTTTCAAATCATTTGCAGTGTTGCAAGCTGTGTTACTTTGTATTATTATTATAGTATTCTGTAATCTTCGGTAAATTCTAGCTCAGCATCACCACCAGTTCTGCTTTTTACACAATATGCAGCAAATCAAAGTGCCAGTGTAAACCAGCTATGCCAGTATATGTTCATACTCTATTAGATATATGAAATTGTAATATGTTGCTTATGGCTTAATTAGCAGAATCATCTTGGGCCATTATTTAGCTTTACTAGAATTGTCATGTTTGGATAATGATGCAAGTGCTTTGCCTGCCTCAATGTGGGGACTGTTGGGACCCTACATTTCAATATAAGACTAAGCAGAAATGTCTGTTCAGCTTTCTATACTCCTACTGGAGCACATCAGATCAAAACACTCTACCTGTTTGGTCTTATCTGTCCTTGACTATTGGGACCTGACAGTCCTTATGACCATAGCATTGAGCACTGGCAGGAGGTGCTAAAGGGTTAATGAGTTAACAGACTATTCTCTATTAACCTTGCTTGTTTTACATGTTGATGCAGTTGTGAGCTTCCCCTTCCCTCTCTTCCTGCTAGAGAGCTAACCTGGACTAGGCACAGTGTGGTACATACTGATAAGATTCATTACTGTCAGTGAGAATATCCATATAGTGGCTTCGCACAATTTAACTGAACTTGACTGCATGCAGCCATACCTCTGAGATAGCAAAAGTTGTCTAAATGTGTATTTCACATGGTAATAAGGGTGCAATGGATTGCCTTGTACATATGCTGAGTTGCAAGAAAACGGTTTTCTGGAGAGTGTATTTAAGGGATTTGTTACCTGCGTACAATGACATGTGACAACCTATGAAATGAGATGCTGAATCATATCTGCCTTGTGTGTCCTCCCAGAAGACAGGTCATTAGCTACTACTATGCTTCTGTATATGTTAGATTGCCGTAACAATATCTATGCCTAGATATCATTAATAAATCTTGTTTTTGGAGATTGAAGTTACTGTCTACTGATTTCTTTGTTATTTGGTTAAAAATATGAACAGGCAACAACAGCTGCCCACTGACCCTCCCATATAAGATGGCAATTAATGAGCTGGTATGACACATTGTCAGGTAGTTCAGTTTTATGATATCTGTGTAGGCAGACCACCAACGACTTTTGGGGGAACACTGTAGCACCAATGCACCTTGCAAAAAATAAAGGTAGACCACCCTATACTGAAAGAAAAATAAACTCACTGAAAAAGCATTTCTGATCCTTAGACTGAATGAACCTGTATATAAGGTGTATATCACCTAACCCCCAGGACAAGTTCCCCAACTTTTGTTTTTCTCTGCTGGCACAAAATGGGTTAACCTATTACTTCCAATAACTTCGTATGAAGTCTGAACTATCCATTGCTTAACCTGATATAAAATGGTCACCAAGAGATAATGAGTTAATAAATTATAAAGTACAGCTCTTGACCACTACATAGTTGATGAATACTTGTAACAAATTGAATGTGTTTCACAAGGGCATAATACAGATTGGGGGGATCATGATGAGTTGAACAAGGCTACATTACAGAAAAGTTTCAACCAACCCCCAGCCACCATTACTGCAACCAGTGGACCCAGGGCCGGCCTCAACCATTCTAGGCCCCTGTGCAGCCCCCTGCCGGGCCCCACCACTCCATTCCCTGTGCCACCCCCCATATCCAACATTTACACCTAACTAACCCTCTTGTCCTGTGTTAATAAAGCAGTACCAAGCCTGGTAGTTTAACCATCATCTTTTAATTAGTGCCATTGACTGCATGGAATTATTTTACTTCACCACTGGAAATGAATCTGACTGAGCCTGGAGCAATAACTTAAACAAGTACTGTACTACTACCCTACTCATTTCTGTAAGGACAGGGACATCATCACTGGACACTCACACTTCTGATACTCTGATTTGCAAACAAGTTAAACAACTTAACTTTTCTGGAGTGGTGAGTGAGAAAGAATAGAAAGGATTATCATGGGACACCAGTAAGGTTGCCACCTGTCAGTTTTTTTTTACCTGGTGATTAGATTTTCAGGGTCTCTATCAGGAAATCCAGTGCTGCTCTGTGCTGGTGAGGTTTTTGAGCAATTTTGAGTGCTCATATACTTTTGAAACAGATGTTGTCATATCATTCATTGTCCAGGTTTCAAACAAGTTCTCTTATCAATATAGCCCTTTGCTTGTGAAAGCAGTCAACCTGGGAGGTGTAAAGTATGGCCATTAACACCATTAGCACTTACTTAACCTAATCTTTTCCACTGCAGCAAAGCTGCCCCCACCTTTTGTAGCAGTAACAGAGACAGTTGTCTTCCACTTTCATTTGCTGGTAAACATTTTCATTTCTAACAAAATTTAGGCATAAAGTATGGGTCCTCAAGGTGTAGGGGCACAGTTTGCACCTAGCTAAGGCCAGCCCTGAGTGGACCAATGTGGTGCCTCACTGCAGTAGACTGGATGAGCATCAACAGAGTGCCCTTCTGTTCCTAGCCAGTGCAGGCAGAATTCTGCTACTGACTGTGATGACACAAGGGCAGTAACAGGTACCCACTGCCCTCCCACATAGGACAGGTATCTGGTTAGGCAGGTCACTCTGATGGGTGCTCAGGGTGTGTCTGCTGTGCTGTTTTTGTGTCAGATATCATGGCCTTTAAAATAAGGCAAGGTAACTTAAATATTAGCTCTTCCTAAAAAAGTCACTTTAATGTAGTATGTATGCAGATTGGTGAGCTGTGTCGAAGGGTGCTGTACTACATCAGGCTGTTTTTGCTGTGCAGTGTTATACAGTCTAGAGGTATGTGAGGTGTTGCAAAGTGTGCTATGGTGGCTCTGTGCTCAGGTCTGGTCGAGTATAGTGGTAGGCACACAAATCAGGCACACATGTCAGGAGACACAGAAACAAATCCAAGCAAAACTAAAAGTTTAAAGTAAATTCTCCTTCATATACACCTGTATGTGTACCCTGACAGAATGCTCTTTGGCTGCGAGCAGCCAACACCACTATCTGACTGTCTGTGGATGCTGTCTACTGTGGGTGCAAAACTGCCTAATGTAATTATCACAGAAGACCAAATCCCAGTAAAGAATCCCATTAAAAAGGCAATAGTTACAAAGACATTTGTATTAGCAGCAAAACCAGAGATGCCTGACATTCAGCCAATGAAAGAAGGGGAGAACTGCAGTCAGTCAGAGACATATCTGAGCAACCAATCAGAAGCACTATGCATTCTCCACATCTAAACTCAGGACTTGAATGCATTCCCAAACTAAAAACTCACTGTGAGAATAGACGACTGGCTGAGGGTCAGGCAGATGTCATTATCTTGCTCTACAGAGATAGCGCAAGACGAATGCAAGTAGATCTGCAAGTGAAGATGGTGCTCCCTAGTCCTGGGTGTGGACTCCTAAAGGTTCTTGAGACAAAGGCAAAACTGGGATCTCCGAGTAGTGGCCCACAAAGGTCATTTGATGATTTTTTTTTTTTATTTTAAAAGTTTTCTGGGGGACATCTAGCTTGCAGTTTGGGTTTAGTTTTCCTTCAAAGGTTATATGGATATAAATGCTTTAGCGCAGGCTTTTTTAAAGTCTGAGGATATCCTTCTAGTCACTATTTAACCGAGGAACAGTATGGCCATTCAGTATAATCTTTCAAAAAGGAACACTGAGATCACACTGCAATGCAGATATCACAAAAATTCAGAATGACCTAAATATACCTCTGGAATAAGTCTAAGGCTGTATTAAATGCTTGGTTTTTATGTATTTCTCCAAACTCCAAACCATATACATACTCTTCAACATCATTCACAGTACGGGCAGCACAGGTACATAAATCCTTTTACACGTCAGGTTGACAAGGCTTTTCCAGAACAGATATCACTTTTGAGACAGGCTTTACAGTTGATACAGTATATCGTAGGCACATAATGACAAAATACAGTCACGTGTTTTGTCTATTTGGGTCTCCTCAGTGCACTGCAGTCATTTTCCTAACCAGGCACCTTGTCTGAAAAACAAGGCCATGTATATTTAAGACACTTGAAGGGAGCATACCAGAGAGGCAGTTTACAGGAAAAGTAGTATATTGGTGCTAGGAGAGAACAAATACCTGTATCCAAATTGTTTGTTTTTTGTGCATCTTGCCAAACACATACTCTCAAACCTGATTCCCAGTGTAAGGCATCATGGGTATATGAATACTTGTGCCAGGCATAATGACAATGCTTCTCACAAACAGGCTTGAATGGCTTGTACAGCTGGTCCTGTGTAGTCCGAGACTGACAAAGTGCAAACAAGTGTTTTGTCCTCTTGGGACTCCTCGGAGTACTGCAGTCATTATATCAACTGGCAAGAGGCCAACCCCACAGCAATGTACATTCAGAATACTTAGAGTGAGCATACTGGTAAGGCAATTTGCAGAGCAAGCAGTATATGGGATCCATGAAAGGATGCTACATGAAAAGAAATGTCCAAATTGTTCATTTTTTGGCATCTCATTAATGTTATGCCAGTGAGCCTTAGCTAAATTCATATTTTATTACTTCAGATGCAGACCATCCCATTAGGGCATAATTTAATTTCAAACCTCAAATTCTGAATGGTATCAACAATGCGCTATGCTTGGCACACAAGATGCCCTTAGAGTCAGAGTGCTATGTTAAGATATGAGCTGCAAATAAAACAAAAGGGTTATAAAAAATGTGTGCTAAAAATAGTAAATTACATTAATCAATGCATTTACCATTGGGTTCTCTTCAGGAATAATCTATAAAGAAATATCCAATCATGTCTATTGAAATACGTTTTTGGAGTAAAACTGAAAAAAAATGTAACATGTGGCATATTCTAAAGTCATGATGTGTTGAATTCAAAACCACCTCTTCAGCCTGATGGTGAAATCAGAGTACAAGTACCATGAACACTGGGCCATACTGTCTGGTTGTTGTTGTTGCTTTCCCAGATTACAGTGGGAAGTGCTCAGTTGCAGGAGACCACTACTGTGCAGCAACACTCTGCCAGTCTGTGTGGTATAGTCAGAAGGTATGTTCACACTACCTACCCCGGTTCTTGTTTGCATTGTGGTGCAGGCTGCTCAAGTCATGCTGCAGTGATGCTGCTCTCATTCACACATTAGCCTCCTACATTGGTGCAACTGCCCTGCAGGCATTTTGTACAAACTTCCATTGGGTGGGGGGCAGCTGACAGTATGCTGCTGTATGTGGATAACCTGCTCTGCTATAATTTTTAATACATATAATAGACCCACATACATTCAGCATCCGGAGTAGCAGTCAGGGCTACTTCCCTCTTAATAATGTACTATACATGCTACAAAATGGTGAAAATGTCTACTGGCATGTTGGAAGAGTAGAGAGACTTGCTGATAATATGTTGTGGGTGTCCACAACTCTACCTGTATACTGGAATGTATGTTGATCTATTATATTTACTAACAAAATTATAGCAGCAGGGGGACCAGACACACTGGGTGGGTCCAGCTGATTGGAGGTTTATTTATTTTTTTAAATCTTACATTTTTTCTAGAGCAGGCAGCTCCGGCCCTTTTATGAGGGCTGGTACTCTGGTCCCGGGTGCCTGGGCCATCGTGGAGCCTGCCAGCTCCATTTTTCAGATTCTTTCTCCCCAGGTCCCATGAGGGAGCAACGGGTGGAGTGGCTGGGCTCCACCTCCTTGGAGGCAGTCTTGTACCCTTGAAGTGGGGCCCTCCCCATTCTGGCAGCACATCTGCACTGGCACCCAGCTGCCAAAGGGTGTCAGTCAAACAGCATGCTGCACTGTCTCCCTTCCCAAGAAAAAAGAAATGTCTATGGATGCTCAATCCCTCCTCACTCCTGTGAGCCCTTGAGTGGCCCAAGTCGGTTCCTGAACCCGGGTCACTGGCATGGCACAAGGTGTGGTGTCCAGCAGCTCAACTCTCAGCACCACTGGGCTGGCCTGATTGGAGGTTTAGCATGGGGTGCTGCAAGGCTGCACAAGTGCAGGTGGAGCAGTGTGTTAACATGCTTGCAAAAAACACCTGCACTGGTACACAAATGCACCAAAACAGGGATCAGAGTTCAGTGCAGCGGAGTGATGTATAATGCTCTGCTTGTCATTTACATGACATGATGAGCACCCGTGTAACTCATCTGCACCACTCATAATGGTGAAAATCAGGTTGTGTGAACTGGGCTAAAGGCAACTTTGTCACCAACCTGCTACAGGACAGAGAATGGAAGTAAGGAAATACATTTGGCTCTAATGCGACAAGAATTACATTATGTTCTACAATCTAAAAATACATTTTGTAATCTCCAGAAGTTGTTTTCAATGTTGATAGACTGGACCTACACTATGAGTTTTATTTTTGATAGTAAATACTGTAGTGAAATGATTATAGGAACATAATAAGAACATAGGATTTGACAGACTGTATCATACTGTACCTTAAGAAGTCCAGCTGGTCAATCCCCTGTCCTGAAGCAATCACATTCCAAAGCTAGTTTTGGTATTTGAGCTGTGCACAAAAAGTTATGATAATGTATTAGTCTCTGTTATGGGTCAGGCCTCTGAGGAGAGGAAACACCTTTGGGAATCCAAAGCCCAGCAGACCCAACTGTTCCTTCTATGCTTGTTACTTAATTTTAACCAATGTGACCCTAATGATTCCCATAATTTCATCCCATGTTCCTATGATCACATATCCCACTATATTGCTCTGCAGTAGGAACCTTTCTAGATTTTTTCCAAAAAGATGCTGGGATTCTTGTTTATCATATGTTATCCAGCAACATATTCCATATCATCCCACTCTGAGTAAAAGTGTTTTCTATTCTCCATATATGTCTTGACCTTTGTCTAAGATTATACAACTTGAAACCTATTGCCATTTACCAACAAAAATTGATATCCCTAATTAATTTTATCAATACCCTTTGGGATCTTGCCAGCTGTAATCATGTCCCACTATATTCTCCTCTTCTCCAGTGTAAACATGCCCAGATGGCTTTATTCTTCTTCAAAAATTCAGTTCCTCCAGCCTTTATATGTTTACTTGCTCTGTTTACTCGCCCTTCCTGAACTGTGATGACCAGACCTTAACACAGTAATCCAAGTGAGCTTATACGGAACTCTTGATTTGGGTAAAATGACTTCTTCAGAATATCCCACACCCTACACCCTTTATACAACCTAGCATGTGATTTTCCTTGCGTACTTCCAAGGTACACCACTTGGAAAGCTTTTGTTTCTTATCTGTGATAACCTCTAAACCCCTGCCATGGTCTGCCTCTGCAAGGAATCCTTCTCCTTGTAGGTATTATTTATGCTCTTTAATTTTTGGCTCCTGGAGGCAGCCCTTTGCACTTATCCACACTAAAATACATTTGTCATCTTGCTGCTGATAATTAATCCTAGGAATGCTTTTGGAAAAGAGAGGGAGCACAGTGCTATTGTATTGTCGGCAAAATAGCTGGCATGGATCAGCAAATTATGCAGGCAGTTCAAGTATATAACTACCTCATTCTATACTGTACTTCAAATAAAGAATGATTTAAATACCTGTGAATGCTATGATGCTATGCCAGCAAATGCAACAGCTATTATGCATGCAACAGCATCCTACACAGAGCAAAGGCTGTTTCATTAACAATTTGGAATGTTGTTCAGGACATCATGCTCATTCCCTGCTTACACAGAAGTGTGTCATTAGGTCCTTTACTTCCTATAACCACCAGAAAAAGGCAGGTGGGACCTCAGTCTAATGTTTCCTCTGTAAGGCAGCCCCTCCTATGGTGAACCCCACCCCCCCACAGATATTACCATGCAGTGTCAACTATACATCTAAGTTTTGGGGTAAGACCAGAACTCAGGATCAGGGCCCGAGGCAAGAGAGCATCCCTGTTAACAACAGCTATACCATACCACAGGTGCCATTATTAGGGGCTCTCTGGAAAGGGTTTTATGTTTATAGGGGTGGTCCACAAAATGGCACATGTTCATAAGAAGATCCCTAATATTTCAAAATAAGTGACATATGCTGTGTTGACAAAGTATTGTCCCTATTACAATTGCAATAACCTTCAATTTATAAGGCACTGTTTACAACCAGCATCTTAGTCAATGAACACAGTAAAATATAGCTAGTGATTTAAAATACAAGTTTCACACCAGGTAATAAATAAATCTATTACATTAAATAAGCTAGGAATCGTGGAGATGCCCTGCTCCCCCACCCACCCCACAAGCAGTAATTTTCAGTGTCCATATACCCACTTCTTGGACATACAGTCACCTTTAATAGAAACTCAAGTAACTGCAGATCTGAAGAAAACCATCTGTCTCTGCATTCTCACATTTCATGAGGCACTGTAACATTTGTAAAGGTCACTTTTTAACATACAGGCTGCTCTGGCAGCTCTGTCCTTCTGCAGCTAGAGTGTGCCAGACAGGAAAGAGAACAAGCAGGAACAGAATGCAGTGAAGGGTTTGCGGCATTCCTGTCATTTCTCATAAGTGGTTTTCATTTTCACCTAGTGTGCTATAACAGAAAAATACACAGGTGGAGGATACATCATATGACTTGTGTACATAGGAGTGGAGGTGTTTATGAAGAAGCATTGGACAAACAGTTGACCTTTTGCAGACCTTAAGAGAAGGCTGGGGCTATTTGGAATAGAACTTAATAACACAGGCCACAGCCAGCTGCATGGCGTCACAAGTAATCAGTCTCAGCCTACCTTTGTAATGAGAGTGGGGTCTGGCTTCTGTCTACAAGGCCATGCTTCTCTGTTGTTAAAAGGTGGACTGTTCCAGCTGGACTGACAACCCCTCCTTCCACCCCACCCCAGTAACCTAATCATATGCAACTCTTCATTTCTAATAACAGCTTGGTAAATGTGCATCTCACATGATCTAAGTTAGAAAGATAAATTGTTTAAATAATCTACTAGCTGGAACATCTTTTCCAAGAGACATCCCCTTTTTGTTCTTTATTCAGACCCCCTCCCTCAGTTAAATGTTTCAGCACAATACTTATCATAGCTTGCACCTAGACTTCTGTAAGTGATTTGGAAACCGTTATTTACATTTCAATATATGCTTATAAATATTTCCTGGATCTGCCTGGACTGTTTTCTTAAACTTCTAGAGTCAGTCAGAAAGGAACATAAACTAGAAAAGACAAAATCAACCCTTTCCAGTTGTATAATAATCTGATTTTTTTTCCAGATCTAAAACAATATCATGAAGCTCCCCTGTTAGGACATATCAATTTGATTGTAACCGTCCCACTTCCCAAATCTGGGGCTTATCTTAAGTAAATCCCTGGGCTCCAGTAATGCCCACTGCCAGGCAGATGTCCTGCAGAGATGGTAAATCCATAATGGTTGGTGTCCTCCTATTGATCTGCGTCAGAGTGCCATGATGTGTTTCCGTGCCCATCTCTTTAAGTGCCACAGTCAGTGTAAATTCTGTAGATAACCTGGGCTGGGTCCAAGTGTTTCAAAGCTCATGACCAGCCAGGCATCACCCCAATTTGCCCTCTCTGCTGTTGCTAATAGAGCAAAAGGAGCACTACATAATACTGCAGTTATTTACTTCTAATTCATAGTTGTCTTTAAGATATAGATTGTTGTTAACCTGCCTTTATTGCAGCATGCATTTTCCAATGAAGCCACCATGTCTTGGACCAAGACTTTCTGTCTGGAACAATTAGGACACATGGGGACCTTGAGGGGTCCTTAGCTCAGGTACCTTCTGGGAAAAAGCTGTAGTTTTTTTAGTTTTTCAGGTTGGCACCTAAACAGACAAATGGGAGCACCAGAACTGTGATTGACAGCTTCCCTAGCCAAACGGAATCCAGAGAAACCAGACTAGTCCAAGAACTGATAGAAAAAAAGAGTCCAGTTGCTGGTAGAGTGCAGAGAGAAAGCAGCTCGAGCCATCGAGAAGCAGCTCCAGGAAAAGAGCTGAAGAAAACTGGCAGGGGAAAGGCCTGACTTGCCTCCCTGTTACTATTTTCAGCATCAGACTGCCTAATAACAGGAAAGATGGACAAGTCTGAGGAATATTTTAAAACAGTGAGAAGTGCAGCTCGAGATTTTGAACTGAGAGGAGTTTTTGTGTGGCAGTTCATCCCAAGACTCTGTGGGAAAAGAGCATTTATGCCCTATCAGGATCTGGCCTAGGAGAGGCCCAGTTTTCTCTGGTGTGCATCGGACAATCCCAAAAGGGAATCTGTCACAAGGAACAGCCTTACTACAGATCATGAGGTTTTCTTGGCAAAGTGGCTGAAATTGCGAATTGGGCAGGAAGCAAAAGAGAATTCAAAGAAACTGATGTTTCTAGAACTAAATGTGCTGAACACTTGTTGTGGGTTCAGGCCTACTGTCCAGGGACTCCTGAGTGCCAGAACAAAACCTGCCTTTATCAGCGACAAATCTGCCTGCCAGCTGACGGGGTCACCAACGGATCAACTGGACTTTGTCAGAGACACTCTGTTAAGTTTGGGCCCATGTCTGTCCTGGCCCATGCCATCTGTTCTCATGCCAGCTCCAGTTTTACCAGCAAGGGACCCAGCCCCTGTGCAACAAGTCATTGCAGGTTGCGATCACCTACAGGGAAAGGCTATGAAGTGGAGGTGAGTCATGTCGGTCCCATTTCCCCATGTGCAGCAGTTTCCAGCAGTGGGTCGTCATTTTGCCAGGCCATCCTAAATCAACTGATATAGTGAGTAAATCCAGGGTGGCTCCCTGCATTAGGCATTTTGATTTTCTTATGGTATTATGTAATTGTTCTCAGCTTAATTTCAAGGGTTTCCAATAGACTAGGCCAACCGGTCACGAATACAACTAATTTAATTTGCTTTGTACAGTCAATATGATTGATTTTTCCTTTAGAGGGCCCCAATAACAGCTGTTGTACAGTCAATATGATTGATTTTTCCTTTAGAGGGGCCCAATAACAGCTGCAACCCTGGGCACTGATTCTGGTCAGCCAGCATAGATCCTAGGTACCCAGTAACTAAGGGACTAAATTAACTGTGTTTAGTAACCTGGTTTTCCAGTAACAGTAATCATTTGCCCAGATTTGCTCCCCCTCCTTGTTCATGACCCTTTAATAAACCTGATTCAATGTGTTGCTTTGAACCCAACTTGTGAGCATATTATTACCTGATTTAAAATGATAAGCTTTTCACTGAATGTGTTAAAAGTGCATGCTGTATTTCAAACTGTCTTTACAGGGAGTTTTTCAGGGTGTATACCAGGAACAGAGACCCTACTGATAAGTGGGACAACTGGGAGCATATTATTCATGCCTATTGCAAACTATCTAGTGAATACTGTTAATGGTCATTGTCAATATCTAGGTCAGGGGTGTCCAAACTTTTCAGGGTTGTGAGCCACATATAAATTTCTGAGTAAGACGTGAGCCAC
Organism: Neoceratodus forsteri; assembly: GCA_016271365.2. NCBI lineage: Eukaryota > Metazoa > Chordata > Ceratodontiformes > Ceratodontidae > Neoceratodus > Neoceratodus forsteri. Next base: position 453,245,117 of record CM057453.1, on the reverse strand, counting down.
AACAACATGTGGCCCTTACCACATCCAATTATTCATAGCAGCTCTGGAGCTCTAGATTTGCTTGCAGGCTTAGTAAAAGTAGCTTGTTGAGCACTCAGGGCACTTTTCAGCTCCTGTACTTTGACTTTTCTCAAATTTAAAAGACCGTGACATGTGCGTGACATGTAATTGATAAACCCCTTGAGAGCCACATCAAACTGCTTCAAGAGGAACATGTGGCTCTCGAGCTACAGGTTGGCCACCCTGATCTAGATAATCGGTCACTAGGTGGGGTTGTGGGTGGTGATAGCTTCCTAGAGGGCTGCACCAGTATAAATAGATACCCATGCAAATCGTACTCTGGGTGGAGGCACCAAACTAGTGTGTTTACCGAGGGTAGGGACACCCAAGTACTTGGCAGTTTTGAACCCAGGCCCCTCAACCTGTTGTTAGGAAGGCACGCAGGGGTAGTAGCCCTTGGAATAGCACCACCTAGGGGTTACATCATGGAGGCACCGCTGAGATTAGCATCCCCTATGGCTGAGTACAAAACTGCAGTTAATTGTTAATTTAGCACCAAACCAAAAATGGAGAACCTTTCTAAGATTAAACTTGAAATTCCCTCTCACAAAATGGCTGTGCATAACCTGTTGGGGTGGAGTAAGGCAGAAGAGGTTGATCCTCACCATGCTTTAATGTTATTGGACATACCACTGGGGACTACTAAAGTGGCCATAGAGGAGGCAATGAGTCAAGTTAAGTGTCTGGGTAAAATTACAGTACAAGGGTGAAATGCTGATTTATTTTCTCAAACTATAGTGACTCTTATTTCATGTAGTGTCCCCATAGACCCAGGGACTGTGCCTCCTGTTATTATGCCTGAGGGATACAAGGTGGGATGGAGCATTATCACTATGCATAGTAAAGCGTCTTCCCTTGGGGGGGTCACCCAAAGTAGAAGGGTTAAAAGAGAAGCTGGAAAAACTGCTAGCCACTGAGTGACAGACATTTGAAGATTTAAAAAGGGCCATAGAGAGTCCTGGGGAGCTACTCCAGTAAATTCTTCTCTGGCCCCTACGCCTCTGCCTATGCAGTCTTCCCCTTGCAGTGTTCCCCATAGTGGTACCCACTGTGAATTTGGACTCTTACCACAGGCTCAGGCTTTTTTGGGGCATTCTTCCCACCCCTGTGGGGAAGATGACTTAGAGACTTGGATGGACTGTGTGTCCCCTTTGGTCCAAGAGTGACAATGCTTAGATGGGGAGAAGCAAAAGAGATGCATGAAGAGTTTAAGGGGCCCTGCACTTGAGGCAATCCAATTCCTAAGGTCCACTAACCCTGATGCTTCAGCTAATGAATATTTATCTGCCTTAGAAGGTGTTTTCCACAGTACTGATTCAGGAGAAGATCTAATGTGAAAGTTGAGGTCCACCAAACAGTGGAAAAATGAACGTTTGTCTGCATATGTGACCCGAGCAGAGAGGGCCCTTCAGAGATGACACTGCAAGGGTGGTATATTGGCTGGTAATCTAAACCATGTGAGACCAGAACACATTCCCAAGTCAGCCTGTTATTCTAAAGTGCTAATGCTAAGGTTGAAGTTACAGAATCACAAAGATAATTCCCCTGCTTATTGCTGGTAATTCAGCCACTGTTAAATCTGACATAAGGATACCTTCCTACAAACCAAAAGTTCAGGAAGGGCACTCTGAAAGAAGGAAACGAGGTCTACTTTAAGCCTAATGAATCCTTTGGGTCGAGGTGGACTTCATATTGCGATGCAGCATTCCAAGAAATTATCTACCAGCTGACACATGCATCCATACTCACACATGCTGACCCAACCAAGCGGTATGTACTACTCACAAATGCCAGCCTCAGTGGCCTTGGAACTGTACTTTATCAGGAATACGAAGAGGGACTGTGCCCGGTAGCGTTTGTAAGTAGAAACCTTACACCATCTGAAAAGAACTATCTTGTTCACAGATTAGAATTCTGTGCTTTAAAATGGGCCATAGTTGACCTGCTTCATGAGTATTTATATGGTGCAAAAATCCTGGTCAAAACAGACAATAATCCCCTTACGTATGTACAAACATCGGCCTAGTCAGATGCAGCTGGACATAGGTGGCTGTCTACTCTATTGACTTACAATTATTCAGAGGAGTACCACCCAGGCCTAAACCATATTGATTCTGATGTCCTCTCTAGAAGGTCTGCTTCATCTCCTGAGTGGTGCGAATGTCAGAACAATCTGTAAAGACCCTGTGCCAAAAGTTTGACAAAGATGAACACTCATTGACTGAAACTGTAAATTGCTTAGTCGACTGCTTAGGACACCCAGATACCTGTATGCCTGCAGCCTACTGTAGCTTTGTAGCTATAGATTTAAGTACTTTGCCTCAGCTCACTCCAGCTGACATCCAAAGAGAACAGTATCACGACCCCATGCTTAGACTTGTGCTAGATGCTATGAATCAAGGGAAAGATGTTTCCAAACAATGATCCAATGACAAAAGAACTGCTTTATTGTTCTGAGAGAGGCTCAGACTAAGCTTTGAAATAAATTACTCTACTGAGAGATCATGAATGATCAGGGGAAGATTGTAAAAAACAACTGGTGTTACCTTCAAAATGTAACCTGTGGTCTTAAAAGCCCTCCATGACCAGATGGGATATTTGGGCCGCAAGAGAACTGTAGGTTTAGTCTGATCCCATTTTTACTGACCCAAGATGAGTGCAGATGTAGACCAGTATATTAAAACTTGTAGCAGATGCCTCCAAACGAAGGACCAACCACAAAGAGCAGCACCTTTGGTTAACATTGCCACTAATGCACCCATAGAGCTTGTATGTATTGACTTTTTAAGTCTAGAGTCCGATGCCAAAAACATCAGAAACATACTTTTTGTAACAGATAACTTCACCAGATATGTGCAGGCTTATCCCACCAAAGACCAAAAGACCACAACAGTAGCCAAGGTTCTTGTTGAAAAATGTTTCGTACATTATGGTGCTCCCCAGCGGCTACATTCCAACCAAGAAAGAGACTTTGAAAGTCGACTAATTAAAGAAATGTTCTCTCTGTGGAGTGTCAAAAAGTCAAGGATTACTCCTTACCACCCACAAGGGGATTCACAACCCAAAAGATTTAATAGGACGTTGCTGGACATGCTAGGCATCCTTCACCCAAAAGACATACCAAGATGAAGTCAGCAAATAAGTACCTTAGTGCATGCCTATAATTGCACCAAAAGTGATGTGAAAAGTTTCTCCCTGTATCAGTTGATGTTTGGTCATGAAGCACATCTCCCAGTGGACATTTGCTTTGAAGTGTCGCCAGATGGAGTTCAAGCTGATAACTATCTGCAATATGTACACAAGCTTAAAGCACAGCTTAACCACACTTATCAACTTGCCCACACTATTGCTGCTAAAAAAAATCTAGTGAATAAAGTAAGGCATGATAAAAGAGTCAAGGCTCAAGAACTCCAACTGGGACATTGAGTTCTAATGAGAAATTCAGGATTGCAAGGAAAACATAAGATAGTAGAACATTGGAGTCACCAGAAGTTAATCTTGTTCAGGGGTACATCCATTCCAGATCAAATTTTCAGGATAATCTTTCCTCATCATTTGAGAGCCTACAAAGAAGGATAACCAAACTAATACCTGAAATAAGACACCTACCATAACAGGCTAGGGTAAGTTTCCTGGGACAATACGATCTTCTAAAGAGAAGAGGTAGAGGAGACCTGCTACTTCTATTTACTATTCTAAATGATGAAGGCTTTAGGAATATCTGTAACCTACAATACTCTGATAAAAAACATGGATTAAGATGCAACAACCAGCAGATTCAAATTCAGAGGGCATTTACAAACAAAAGAATGAATTATTTTACAGTTAGAGCCATTGCCCTATGGAATTCCTTACCCCAATATATTGTAGAATTGACATCCTGTAAGAGATTTAAAACAGAATTGAACAAAATTCTCCTGTGGCATTCTAAGTTCCCCCCACAGTTGTGGGGAAAGTGGTCTCGATGGACCTGGTGCTTACTTCCACTTTTTTCTCATCAAGTAATACCAAGTAATCTGAGGTTCTTTATCTGTTATACTGCTTTTGTCTGTCTCATCCATATGGGCCACAAATAATCTAAAATTGATTAGTAGAGCGTTTAATATGGTGGTAAAGTAGCAACAAGTTATGTGCTATCATATAACATATGTGCTATCATATAACAAAACTGTTTTGAAGGAGTGTCTGTGAATTCACTCAGTGGTGAAGACAGAAGCAGGGCCAGACAGACATGCAGGCCAGAAATTAGGTAGGGATATTGCTGTAGTTTAGAGGTACGACACAATGAGGGTAGGTTAGTGTGAGGTTATCTCCCCACATGTCTAAGATTTGTGTAGTTTGCCAGTGAAGTTGGACTACCAATAGGTAACCCATCCACTAACAATATGTAACCCCCCCACAGAGTTGTCTTATGGCTATCATAAAGCAGTAGTGCTTTTTAAGTTTCTTTTTTTATTTTAATTTTAAAAATGATGGCTAGTGTCCCAGCACAGGGTCCTACTTTAGGCAATGCCAAGGTGCACATGTGACTTGTGAAAATACCATTTGATAGTCACATAGGTATTATGGTGGTACTGAAATAGTCTCTAACTATCTTGGGTCAAAAGTCACCTTGTTCTTTCCAGTAGTCTGCCTGTGATCAGTCTTACACCAAGCAGATTACTGGATCTGGGTAACAACGAAAAACCTAATTCCAAATTACTGTAATAATTAAACCTAGCTTGGGCTAGTTTGAGTGGGTAACTTGAGTATATGCTTATTTTAACCAGGTAGGGTAGCTCAGGTAATATTCTTCCCTACCTGGTTTGATAATGTAATTGGGTAGGGTAATTTTAAATTACCTGACCCGTTTAGCCAACCTGATCACAGCTTTATTAAAACCTTTCCAGGCTGAGTGCAAAAAGGCACTCTAAATACACAACATGAATATGTTTGTTGTACATGTATTGTTATTTATTGAAAATTCAATTAAATCTAAATTTTAAAAATAAGGTTTACTAGTGTCCTCATACCTGTTCCAGCAGGTAATCAGTTAATAGTTTTTGGTGAGAAAAGACAGACAAAATAAATATTGCAATTTATCAGCTGAGGCAAAGAGAGGAACACTAGTATCCCCTATTTTAAATCAGGTTGTTTCAGGTAGGTAGAAAATGGGATGGCTCTGGCCATGCCAAATTAATAAAGAAATGTTTGGGTGTCTCACAGTGACCTTATAGACAAAATGCCTTAGCAACACCTGCCATGGGTCTTGACTCCTCCTTGGCATTTATTGTAGAGAGGGTAGGGCAAGGTAGTAAAAATTCAGGGTACTGTAGTCAGACACTGTAGTTTAAAACAAAATCAAGGTAGTAACTGCCACACCCTAGCCAACTACCCATTTTGTGCTTAGGTATTTTAGGGTAATGTAGCGTAGTCTGGCAGTGCCTGCAGACAGTGTTTAGAATAGGGTGTTTCACTATCCACCCATCCCTAGACAAAACAAAGTAATGGAAAAAATGGCATGGGGTCAACGTGCAGCAGAAAAGAACAGGGCAGTAAACAACTGCACAGGCATATTGATGAAAATGGAGGTAACACTTAGCAAAACAGTGAGTGCTACTGTCCATGAACAAAAACACAAAAATTACATGTTTGTGGGGAGCTCCACCACCGGCATCACCCATTATGGGGAGCTGCTCCTCCTGAACCTCCCATCTTTAGATATTTAACTCTGGGGAGGGGGGGACTAAACTCAAGGAAAGGGAGAAAGCTTGGTGGGGGAAAAACAAACAGCAAGAAAAAATATAAAATCTCTCCAAAACCAGGAATCATGACCCTACTTGTGACTCTACTCACTGAGCCACGGCAGCTGCTCAACCAGCACACTGCCAGCCAGAGCATTTCACTTCTCCCTCAACGGCAATATAGCTACAGGGACAGTGGTAATTTAACTTTGCTACGCTGTCCCTATATCTAGTATTCCTTTAGCTGGTTTAACCATGCAATTTATTCAGCATGGTTCTTCCTTTGACATATTGACCTGGTACCAAAAAAACTGATAAGGTAAAGAAAAAGAATACTGAGAGAGATACGCATTGTGTTGAAGAATTCTAGTTTCAAAGGAAACCACATGATGTGTTACCCCAATTCCTGCAAGTTCTGCAATCCATTAGGTATCTAATTATTATAAAACATGCAGGAAAAGTCCTGTGATCATTTTGATTATTTTGATCTGTTTGGGTCTCTACCTGAGGATAACTCTGATATTGAACCCATGGGTCAAGAACCAGCTGCCCTCTTTACATGCCACTGATAACATATTTGTGCACTACTTCTAGGAGAATTTCAAAACTGAAGTGGCTATCATGTTTTTTTTCATACTTTGTTTTGCTGTATGTTACCAAGCTTTAATATTTTTTTTAGCTTTCCATAAAGAAGTTAAACCTAAAGTAAAGAACTTAAAGCAACTTGCTGGTGTCTTAGCTGAGCCATTATCTGACATCCTAAACAGTTCATTGGGAGAAGGTACAGCAGTACATACATGGAAAGAAGCCTCTATTATATCTATACACAAAAGGGGATCAAAATCTGAATGTTGTAATTTTAGACCAATTTGTCTGACATCAATAGTGAGCAAGCTAATTGATGGTATAATTAAGGACCTAATATTTGACCATATTAGCAAGAATGGACTGATGGATATTAACCAGCATGGTTTTCGAAATGGTCAATCATGCTTGACCAACTTGTTTCATTTTTTTGACCCAGTGGATGTGGGATTACCTATCAATGTACTATATTTGGACTTCTCTAAGGCATTCGACACCTTGACACATAACCAGCTTATAAAATGATTAATAGAAATAGGCCTGGATATCAATATAGTTAGGTGGGTTAATTCCTGGCTGGAAGGTAGGAAGTAGAGTGTGTCTGGCTGGTCAGCTATCTCCATGGACAGATATAACTAGTGGGGTCCTACAGGGTTCAGTTCTGGGGCCTACACTTTTGGATATCTACATGGCCCTGTTGCAGACATCAAATTCATGCTGGATCTCCAAGTTTGCAGATGATGTCAAATTGGGTAGCGTAGTCAATGATGAGCAAGATACGAAAGATATGCAAATGGAGATAAATAAAGTGGGGGCTTGGGTATTGGGAAATAAGCCTGTTCTAAACTTGGAAAAGTGTAGGATAATATACACGGGGAGCAAAAACCCAAGGGCAAAATATCACTTATATTGTTCACCAATTACTGTATCAGAGATGGAGAGATCTAGGGATACAGGTGGCAAATAATTTATCTACCACCGAGCAATGTAGAGCAGCAGTGAATAAGGCTAACAGAGTCATGGGTTGCATTATTAGGAACATCAAAATTAAACAAGGTGAAGTCTTGCTCCCACCGTAATCAACTTTGGTGAGACCACTTTTGGAGTACTGTGTCCAGTTTTGGGCTCCATACAAGGTTATGGAGGTAAAAATGATCGAGAGTGTTCAGAGAAGAGCAACAAAATACATGAACAAACTGAAGGATGTTGAGTATGGAGACAGACTGAAACAGCTAGGTTTGCATATTCTGCTTTATAGAAGAACAAGAGGAGACATGTTTGTTATAAAGAGCTCTTAGGAATGGTGATCTTTGGGAATCCTTAAGTCTTGAAAGAAATGCAACTAGGAGTAGTAGATTCCATCAATATCAGATCAAAGGGGAGTGCTACAAAACAAATTTAAGAGGACAGTGGTATAATCAAAGAATAGTCACTGAGTGGAATAAATTACCCAGCAGTGTGGTTAACAGTCCAACAATGGACAGTTTTAAAACAACCTTGGATGTTTATATGGGCGATAGGAAATATGCTTATTTATGATTTACTTGTCAAGTCTCAATGGCCCTCAGGCTCCTGACTCGTATCCTGCTATGAAGCTATAAAGGCAAATTATAAATGAATTCATGATTTAACTAATACTGATGTACAATTGGCTTCAATGTTGGGACTATTTTATTGATCAGAGTAAGAATACATTTTATATTTTTCTTAATTTGTATCAAATTATTTAGTTTGAAACTTTTTTATTTCTTTAAGAGATTAAGTAGAATCTGTGGTGACAGTACAGGCAGTGAAAAAATGATCAGACTAGTTGGGCCAAAAGGTCTTATCTGCCTTTAAATTCTGTTTCTGTGTTTCTTGCTTAATTCCATTCTCATAGGGGCCCCATTTCTAATTGCAATAATGTGCTTCTGGGCATTGGTCATTTTTGCAATTTACCCACTTCTTGTGTTGTTTAAGGCACAAGGTGTACCACATTAAGCATGAGTAAATCCCACAATGAATTATTCATTAAAAAATTATGTTTAGGCATCAATTTGGGTCAAAACACAAAGCCTCAAAAGTATGGCATTGGCTATGTAGCATTAAGATAAACAAAAACTCTCCTTACCCTTGGTGAAATTGTGGTGTGGTGCTCCTCAGCATTTAAACCATTGCTCAGTGAAGTGTTTGCATTACCCTAACTGTGGCAGTCTATTTCAAGGCACAATAACTTACTCACAGACACTCCTTGTAGAGATGGTGCCAAAGTTATGGTAACACAAAAGCTGCATTGAGTGATCATTCAAACACTGAGGAGGACCATAAAGCATAAAGAGAGTTTTTGTTTATCCTTACTGCATGTTCTGTTTCCTTACTTATGAGGCTTTGTGTTTCAACTCTGATTCTTAAACACAGTTTTTCACAATGAATGTCTTTGCTGTTTTAAAAGGAAATTTTATAACAGGTAGTGTGCACGCAACTTTATACTTACAAGATTGGCCTTTTAATGGCAAGAAGTGCCTGGTGAACAGTGGCACTCTTCACTCTCACACCATCCTGTACTAAGTAGCCCCTTGAGTACAGTGACACCCCCCTCACACAAACCCTATGCTAAACATTTCCTGGTGTTCAGTACCAAGCCTCATTCCTCACCCTGCCCAAATCCAATGAGTACCTAAATTCCAGAGATACCCCATCCCTCTACCTAATCCACTTCATCAGTCCCCAGTGTCTAGCTGTACCATATTTCCTTCAGCCTGCCCTCTCAAGATGGCAGCCGTCATTAACCCTACTCTCATCTTCTCATTTGGCTACTGTCTGAATCACATATCTAAAATCAGGGTTATGAAATAGCAACATTTATTTGCTTCATTATTCAAGGGCTGCATTAATGACATTAATGCATTCCATCTATTTCATAGTTGTGATTCTGGTTATGTAATTCATATGGTAGCCAGCTGAGGAGGTGAGTGGAGAGTTATTGCCAGATGCCATCGGGGGGCTCTTTGGTGGCCCCAGGGATGGGATCCCAGTGTTACCAAGGAAAGCGGGATCTGGGCAGAAGTGTGCCACTAGGGATGGGGTCCAGTGGTTGTATTTTTTAATTAAGAATTCACCAATACTGGAGTTGAGGTCCTGGTTTCAGAAAGGGTGGGGGTTACCACTGTGCCACCAGGAATGGGCTCCCAATGGAAGGTTTCTCTGACACTGCTGATTGGAGTCCCATATTGAAACTGAGTTGATGGTCACAATGAGCTACTGGGCATGGGCTCCCAGTGGCTGCAGCACTTACCACCTCTATTGGCCATGAACTGTTAACTGTTTCTTTGAGGCAATCAAATAAAATGTAGTTGTGAAACGTACGCTTTTCTCATTATCATATTTCTGCCTCACAATAACAGTTCCAAGTGTCATGTAAAACACCCCTTTCCACCCGACAATCACATTTTCTAACAGGCATGTAAAAAAGAAAAACCTTATCAGAAAAAGGCATGTGAAAACCCCTTATCAGTGAAAAGTTCTGTCAAAATGTACTGTATATATATATTTATTTTATTTTGTTTTAAACTTTTTTTTTATTTACCATTTTTTTTATGCCATTAAAAATTTAAACAAAGCCCCTTGGGGCTGGATCTAATGAACCTGAACATTTCAGGTTCCACATCTCAGCCTTTTTAAATTACACAGTAAATCAGTTATAGATGAGGAAACAAATGTCTTAAAATCCTAGTTGTTTTAGGGGTTTTAACATTCTAAAACTAAAACATGGCTCAACAAATGTTTGCTACATTATCAGGGTTTGGAGATCCAGACACAAATATGTTGCATGCCAGTTTTCAGGTTTCTAGATCCATGGACAGCCAGACTACTGTATGAGTGAAAATAAATACTGTACATACAAGTGCCCACTCAGCTGTAACACTGTATAGTGGCACTACTGCACCACTATAATACTTACCTTATGCAATTCATCGAACTGCAGGGCATCTGGATGCAGATATACAGTAGCATGTTATGATAATGGAAGAACATCATAATCAGGCTGTGGGAGTTTGGGCAGTCATCTCATCAGGATCTGGAACTAGTACACAGTCAGGCATCATATGGTGCATGATGGCAGCAGGCTGCATACACTGTACAGTCCATATGGCTGGCAAGCCAGCTCATCATGATGTGAAATTTGAAAAACACAGGCAGGCAGCAGTAAAGGGAGCTATGACAGATAATAGCAGTACACAGTAAAGGCCACACATGAATGGTAGATGATTGGAGAACAGCACATTCATTAGTATTTCAAATGTGAGAGACATGCTGGGGCCGATTCTCAAAACAGGCCAAGGATGCCGCAAGCCTGGGTGTACCAAACATATGGCGCATGGTGTTTGCAACATTCCCTGACTGGTGATCAGGATTCTCAATCCTGTGTGCCGATCACCACAAACTAGACCAGCTTGTTCTGGTCTAGCTTGCAGCAATCTTTGTGCCCTTTTTATGGGGTTTGCACTAAACATTTGGTGCAAGCTGCTGTAAATTGGGAACATTGTCATAAATGTGCCTGATCTTCTTCAATCAGGCACACTTTGTGGCCAAGTTTTCAGTGCAGCTGCACCGATCTCCTTGTTTGATGCAAGGCTTGATACAGGCTCTGCATTGCTGTTTGTGAATCTGTCCCACTGACTCAATGGGGATCACATGAACCCACATCTGAGCTAATGTGAAATAGGAAGTTATGATCTCAGTACAAAAACAAATTGTCTTTAGCATAAATTCTTATTTATTCACTGCATATATTGTGCCCTTAACCAATCTATGGCCCTTCCCTCTCTAGATAATCGCAGACAGTCCCACTGCGCCAAATTCCCAGCCAAGTTTTGGTCCCAACAACTCCCCTCCTACCTCACCGCTTACTTGGTCAACCCCTGCACCCTATCATACTCTCTCAGAAACCTGGAATCTCGGTCCCCGGCTGTCCCACATAGGTCCACTACTGCTGGTCAGGCAGCATTCGGCTATCGCATACTGATGTTGTGGAACACTCTCCCAGCAAACATTTGTCACTTCTCCTCCCCTCTGCACCTTAACTCCATGCTCCAAGCCCATTTTGCCCCTACCTGCACATGTACCTAGACAGTGTTTTCTGCACTTAGTACGGCAACTAATCTATGACTGTAACTACCGTTTCTCTTATTTCATGTTATCTGCACCAGGAACAATTTGTTAGAGCTCTCCACTATGTAACTACTTGTATTATGCTGTCAAACTGTTGTCTATAACCACTGTTTCCCTGACTGCTATGCTTAACCACTACGACCAAATGTTAGTGAATCCCCACTATGTATTACACTTGTATCTATGCTGTCTTCAACTATTGTCTATGTACCCCTTTCCCCAGGATGCATCTGGAATCGAGCATTAGCCTGCTCAGTATGCCTTTCCCGGTTAAACACTTAAATAAATATAAATAAATAAATATCTTGTTCACCCTTCATATTCATGCAACGATGTTGGTACAAGACAGTTAAGTCCCACACAGTTAGTACATGATGATGATATGGAAAAGGTCAGGTAAGCATGGTGCATGATGGCAGTACACAATGTACAGGCCACATAAGTCAACTGTTGTTCCTTATATGCAAATTAAAAAGGCAACAAGATGGCTGAAGAGTGAAAAATGCTGTGATGGAGATGGAGGGACAGAATGCAGTACAGGACCAGGTCCCACAGGAAGTCTGCTTGTCATGATGGATAAAAGAGGCAACCAGGCATTAGGGAAAGAACAGTTACAGTAGTTCACTGCATCACACAAAACAATGATGCTGAGTTTATGGGGATTGCCACCACTTACAGTCCTTAGTTCAATTAGATCATTCACAACTAAATACCTCACAGTTGCCCTTAAGGTATGTAAGCAATAATACCCGACAGGGTGGGCGATACTGGGGAATACCAGACCACCCAGTGGTGTAATGAGGCCTGACACCACAGGCTGAGAGCCTTATAGCCTTTGGAAGGTTCAGTATTCCCAAATACTGCCCAGCCTGTAGGGTATTATTGCACTTAGAAAATTGGCTACGAGTGTCTTTTTATAGGATTAAAAAAAAAATAATGCTATTTAAACTGACTACAATTCAATCGCTGTTCCCTTTTTGATAAAGTAATCCCTCTACTGCTGGCATTGGCAGTAGAGGGCGCTGTTATGGTTTGTTCTGTGCTGTTTTAAGCTCTCCCTTCAGTCTTTTACTTTCTTTCATCAATGCTGCCACCTCTTAGTCCAGTTTGTTTTCAGATCCCTGTCAGTGAATGCAAGAGGAGAGTGCAGGAGAATGAAGAGATGCAGTGGCAGCACAGAAAGCAGTTTGAAACAAAACATGTACTGCTTTCATCACTGGAGCACCCAATCATGGTAAGTACTGCACTGTGGTTTACTCCTGTGAGGAGAAAATATTTTTGTGGAGGCAGGAGGCAGTCGCATAAAGAAAGCCACTTGGGAGAGATGATTTTCTGATGTGGGAGGTAGACAGTGTATGGCAGGCAGTGTGGGCAAGCAGCACATGTGAATTTCACTGCTGTTGAGAGGCTTACACTGCCATTTTGAAAGCCTCGCTGCTGACTGCTGGTGACATGGAGCCAATTGGACTCATGGCTTACTTTTTCTTTCATTCATTCTTTTTCAAATGTGTGGTAGTCTTTACATAATTTACTAAAATTAAAGAAAGATAAATGAAGTTGGCTGTACCAACTTGCTCACCACTCTCTCTCCTAAGTGAGAAAAAAATGGAGCTAGCCAGTTTGAAAATTCGGGATGGCCCAAAGATACCCCAAGTAATGGGGCACCCTGACTTGGAATTCATTTTTACCAGGCTCTATTGAAAAATAAATGCATTCCTGATCATGACTTTCAGACAGTCAGGATGCTTTATTTTTCAAGCCCATTTTCTTAAAAGTTGTGATTCATTGATGTCTCTGTTTCTCTTGGTATCCGGTGAACAAGGCAACCACAATTGAGCACTTTCAAAAAAGGGTGATTCAATCACAGCACCTGTGTTCTGGGCTACCTGACATGGCAGCAACCAGATACAGGGGTAGGAGAGTACAGCAACAGGATGTCACTATATACACACACTCATGTGGGGAGGGACCACATAGCATGAAGGATGGAAGGGGAGGGAGGGAGGGTATGTGGGGTTTAGTGTAGTGGTCGGCTGCTGAGCTGACTGTGTGTGGTGTGGTGGGTAGGTGGCAGGATGGGGTTGGGAGAGTGCTGGGTTTGTTTCTGGGTGTGATCGTTTTTTGCATCGGGTCAGGGTTTTCATTTTTTTTTTAAGTTTTACACCCCTCTGACATGTATCTCCCTGGAGTTCAGAATCCTGAAGTAAGGAGGATGCGGGGGACAAAGCCTCTCTCATAACATAGAATCCCAGTCACCGGTTTTCTAGCCACTGTGACTGTACATTGCCATAATTCATTTTCGACGATGTACACTGGCCCAAACTGCGATCACTATTCTGCGATCGCCATTATGACTTAGAACCGTTTCTCTTCCCTTTCCTTCTCATCTTCCTTCCAACTTCTGATTTTTGTTTCTGTAATTTGTTTGGTCATACACAAACTCTGGGGTTTAGTGCAGTGACTGGTCAAACTCATAAATAATAATTTGAAGGATGTTGGGTTACTGTACTTTCTGGGGCTTACAAGGGTTCTCTTGTCCAATATAATACCTCCAGCAGTGCTAATCTCTTGTTTAGAGTACAACTGGAATAAGGGGAAGTTAGGTACTGAAAGTGGTTTGTGCAAAGCTGGGAATTATGTCATCTTCCTTTTCCAAAAAGACAATGACCCTCATCCATACATACACATAAGACTGTCTTGTCCATAAAGTTCCCCTCCAGCATTGTGATTACACTTGTTTGAACCCTGTTGGACACATATGACGTTCATCCTGTATGGAGGTAGGATGCAATAATTATATGGGGTAAAACTGAGATTTCTCCTTCCCATGCACTACATCAGTTGATTTGTTAGACTGGCCTGGCTCTTCGTGTAATTTGACCAGTTCTTGACTTTACTATTCCTAGTTGCTTAATGATCCCTCTTCCTGTTCTCAAATCACAAACTTCTGCCAGATCATTGATGTTTTCAAATAGAACTTCCCTCAATTTATACATGCCCGATCCCTCATGGATAATGTGATCCACTTGGTCTGTGAAATGTAGCTTGAGAAATATGATACCAGAACATACTTTAGTGCTCCATTTTGACTACACAGTAGCAATCATTCTTATAATTTGATAGGGTTTTCTGTATGACCTCAAGATGGAGTTAGTTGACATGTAGATGATACAACCTTATGCTGCAGCATGCTATACTGCAGAGATTGCATGTAGCTCACGTGCTATACTGTAGAGTTTACATGTAGCTCAGCATGCTATACTGTAGAGATTACATGTAGCTCATCATGCTATACTGTAGAGTTTACATGTAGTGCAACATGCTATACTGTAGAGATTACATGTAGCTCAGCATGCTATACTGTAGAGATTATATGTAACTCATCATGCTATACTGTAGAGTTTACATGTAGCGCAATATGCTATACTGTAGAGTTTACATAGAAACATAGAATTTGATGGCAGATAAGGACCGTTTGGCCCACCCAGTCTGCCCATTTCCCTACCTAATGGATAAGCTGCAGATCCTAGTTAACCAGCAGCCTACTTCTTTCTACCCCCACCCCCTAGAATTGCCTTATGGCTGTCCCATGCATGCTTGAATTCAACCACTGTTTTTGACTCCACAACTTCCTCTGGAAGGCCATTCCATGCATCCACAACCCTCTCTGTGAAAAAATACTTCCTTACATTACCTCTAAGCCGCCCCCTCTATCTTCAAATTGTGCCCCCTTGTTCTTGCACACCTCTTTTTTTGAAAGATGCTACCCTCTTGGACTTTGTTGATTCCCTTGAGGTACTTGAAAGTTTCTATCATGTCCCCCCTCTCCCTCCTTTCCTCAAGGCTATACGTATTAAGCTCCTTTAGTCTCTCTTCATATGTCTTCCGGTGCAGACCCTGCACCATTTTAGTTGCCCTCCTCTGGACAGCTTCCATCTTGTCTATGTCCTTGTGGAGATTGGGTCTCTAGAACTGCACACAGTACTCCAAATGGGATCTCACCAGCTGTCTGTACAGAGGGATAACAACTTCTCTTTCTACTGGTGATGCCTCTCATATGCATCCCAGTATCCCCCAGCCCTCCTTACTGCCCTCTCACATTGCTTGCCCACCTTTAAGTCATCTGATATGACTACCCCCAGGTCCCTTTCCATTTTTGTTGTTGTTAGTATCTCACCCCCATTGTGTACTCTTCCCCTGGGTTTTTGTTTCCCAGGTGCATTACCTTGCACTTCTTAGCATTAAATCTAAGCTGCCATACATTTGACCATTCCTCTAACCTTGCCAAGTCCCTTCTCATCCTTTCCACCCCAACTTGTGCATCAACTCTGTTGCAGATCTTTATGTCATCTGCAAAGAGACATACTTTTCCTTCCAGTCCCTCTGCAATGTTGCTTACAAAGACATTGAAGAGGACCGGTCCTAATACTGAACCCTGTGGCACCCCACTAGTAATCCCCCTTTCTTATTTATTTATTTATTTATTTATTGAAACATCAGTTTAAAACCTTTGAGCCAGAGGCTCATTTACAAAGGTACCTCATCACAGAGAGGACAGACAATACAGACATGCTTATACAATACGGTAGTTTACAAAATAGGGAGAGACATGTAAACATATAGTGGTTACAATTTGTGGATACAAGGTCGAACAGGACCCAGGTAGGTTCAGCATAAGTTTATACATCAGGCAAGCAGTCGTGGTCTATACATACTACCCATAATATGTACATACAGTGAGGTGGAAGACCCTAGATTGTGCTAGGAAAAGGTAGGGAGTAGCCACTCAGGGAGTTTTGTCAGAGCAATTTGGGCGGAACAGACTTAGATACAGCCACTGCGGCGGGAGGTGAGTAGGTGATTATGGAGAGAGGTTTTAAAGCTGGAGATTGTGGGAGCATTAGCGATACTAGTAGGGAGGGAGTTATACCAGGATGGGGCTCTGTAACTGAAGGCTCTTTGACCCCATGAGGTTCTTGCCCTCGGTACTGCCAGTGTGGCTTTACTGGAGGATCGAGTAAGTAATAGTGGATTTGCTGGATGGATAGAGGCAGTCAACCCAGGTGGGGACATACCAAGGAGAGTTTTTTTAGTGAGGAGGCCGGTTTGGTACCTGAGACGTTCATCTAGGTTGAGTAGATTGGCTTGGGCGTATAAATGGCAGGTATGAGTTAGTCTGGGAGCCCCAGTGATTAACCTACAAGCTTTATTTAAGGTGAGGCGGATTTTGTTTAGGGAGGTGTGGTCAGCAGCCCCATAAACTGGCAAACCATAGTCTACTAAGGATAGTATAGAGGATGTGACCGTGAGTCTAAGGGCTTCAGGGGGGAGACAGTTTTTGTGACGGTAGAGCATACCCAGCCGCAGAGGCTAGGGCCGAAATATGGGCATGGAAAGTAAGGGCGGTGTCGAAGGATATGCCAAGGTACTAGTACGAGTAGACTTGCTCGAGTGGTACCTTGGAACTGGCGAGAACGTGAAGAGGGAATTTACTAGCTTTGTTTTGGGGGTGGGCAAAGAACATGGTCTTGGTTTTTTTAAGATTTATTACAAGTTGGTGCTCTTTAAACCAGGCTTCAGCGGTATTATAAGAAGATTGCAAGGAATCCTGGAGGGTGATAGGGTTGCGGTTGGAGGCAAATATAATGGCTTCCTCAGCATAAAGTAAGAGTTTACCCTTACATGCAGCAGGCAGGAAATTGAGCAGGGGCCCAAGAATGGAGCCCTGGGGTACACCAGAGCGGATAGGACAGGAGCTGGAGAGTGTCCCATTCAGTTTAACACACTGGGAGCGGGCAGACAGGTAGCTGGAGCACCAGGAGACAGGCCCAGTGGCAAAGCCAACGTGGCTGAGGGTGGCCGGCAGGAGGGGATGGGAAACAGTATCGAAGACTTTGGATAAGTCAACGAAAACTGCAACAGCTAGAGCCAGAGTCCAGAGGAGTGAAGAAAGTTAGAAAACTCAAGGAGGGCAGTATTAGTACTGTGACCAGCATGGAAACCATGCTGTTCTGGGCAGAGGATGCTATATTTAGTTAGGTACTCAGAGATTTGGGTAGACACTATTTTTTCTAAGGCTTTAGAGAGAGGGGAGAGGATGGAGATCGGTTGATAATTACCAGGTAGGGACCTATCACCACCCTTGTGAATGGGGGTGACAGTGGCAGTTTTCCAGATGGAGGGAAACTGCCCCAAGCAGATAGATTTATTGAAGAGGCTGGTGATTGGGGTGATCACCTGATCCAGAACCTGACGAAGGAGACAGGGGTCCAGGGAGTCGCTTCCAGTGGTATTGCTTTTTAAGGCCTTGATAAGGAATGGCCTGACTTCATGGGCACTAACCCGGTAAAAGTGGAGCCAAGGGAAAGTGAGGATAGGGTCAGGTAGGAAGGGGGGGCATCGAAAAAGTTGCTCGGCAGGACAGGGCTAAGGTCAGTGAAGGATTTATTGAGGTAGTTGGCAATATGGGCTAGGTCAGTAGAGATGGTACTATCAATGTTGAGTTGGGAGCGTGGGGGAGGATGTGAGCCCCCATTCAGTTGTTTTATGTTGTCCCAGAAGGTTCTCACATTCCTCCAGGACGAGGTGAGAGAGGCCTTATAGTGATCAGCCTTGGTCTTGTGGATGGCCCAGGTACATTTATTTCGTGCAGCTGCATACGCCTGCCTATCAACGGGGCATCCAGTTTCTGTGGCAAGGTGCCAAAGATTATCCCTGTGCTTAAGAAGTTGAACCAGGGGAGGTGTAACCCAGGGGGCCATGCCGAGCTTTGGAACGGCGAACAGTGAGAGGTGCAAAAATGTCACAGGCTTTGTTAAATGTTTGGGTGAAGAAGGTTAGAGCTGTGGCAATATCGGAGGTGAACTGAATAAGGGACCAGTCAACTTGGGCCAGGAATTGCTTAAGGCCTTTCAGTCCACCTGGTCTTAGCCGCTGTCGGAGGGTGGACTGGGCAGTGGGTTTAGGTACGGAGGTAGACCAGCAGAAAAGTATAGGGAGTGATCACTGAGTCCATCAGGGAGGACTTGGATAGTACCAATTAGATTAGGATGATTGGTAAGGACCACATCAAGAGAGTGCGAGCCCATTCTAGGATTCATTCTAGTCGGTTGGGCAATGAGTTGAGTTAACTCAATCGATGCAAAGGAGTCACGGGTATCTGAGGATGAGGGACTTAGCCAGTTAATATTTAGATCACCCACAAGGATTTGATCAGAGAAATGGGGTAGAGAGGTAAGGTACTCAATTAAGCGGGACCAGGGCCAATGCCTGGTTTTGAAGGTATGTAGGCGGCGGTTAGATAGAGGGGGCCCCTGGACAGATCAGGGGTCAGTTTTAGGGTTAGGACCTGAACACAGAACCCAAGGACAGGGGTAGGGAGGGCCATCCCTATAAGAGAATCTTTGATGTAGATGGCACAGCCCCCACCCCGTCTGCCAATGCGGTCCTCTCTATAAAGGGAGTAACCAGGGAGTGAGACAAGGGAGTCAGGGGTAGAACCTGACAGCCAGGTCTCCACTAGAGCAATTATGTTGGGTTTATGGACTGTGACCCAGCATTGGAATGCGTCAAATTTTTTCAGGAGGCTACAGATGTTCATTGACGCAATAAGAAGCCCAGGAGAATCAGACGACACCCTATTGAGGGCTGGGCCTGGATTGGGGTGTATATTCCATGACAAAAGTAGGAGGAGAAGTACAGCCCTGGACAGGGGGTGGTGGAAGGTAGGTTTGCATCTGGCAAGATAGGAGGAGTAGGGTAGCTTAAGGACACAGGGAATAGGCAGGGGGGCACAGCCAGGGAAGGCTAGAATGACAAGATGCCATAGGGAACAGGGGGAGGAAGCTAGATGGGGCTAGGGGGAGGATGAGTCAGGCAGATGTACATCGAGAGTGTAGAGGAGAATGGTGCCAGCTCAAGAGCCCTATTGGAGGGTAGGGCATGTGTCTTCAGAGTGGACTCCATTTACTATTACTGTCTGTGTCCTATTCTTCAGCCAATTCTTTACCCAAGCTATCATCTTGGGACCCACTCCCAGGCTGGCTAACTTGTATATTAATCTTTTGTGTGGGACTGAGTCAAATGCCTTGCTAAAGTCTAGGTAGGCCATGTCCACAGCCCCTTCCTGATCTACTACTTTGGTCACCCAGTCAAAGAAATCTATTAGATTTGTCTGGCATGACCTTCCTGCTGTGAATCCATGCTGCCTTGGGTCCTGTGCCCCTCTGGCCTCTAGTTACTCAATAGTTCTTTCGTTCAGAAGTGATTCCATCATTTTCCCTATCACTGAGGTTACACTAACAGGTCTGTAGTATCTTGTTTCTGCCCTGCTCCCACTTTTGTGAAGGGGAATCACATCTGCCCTCCTCCAGTCCTCAGGTACCACCCCATCCTCCCATGATTTGTTAAAGAGGGTAGTCAGTGGTGTCACTAGTTCTACCCTTAGTTCTTTTAGAATTCTGGGATGAATCCCATCAGGCCCCATTGCTTTGTCCACCTTCAGTTTTAAGAGTTCTTTCAGAACCCTTTCTCCTGTAAATGGGCTGGTGTCAACTTCTGTATCCAGAGTGTTTCTATTGTTTGTTTTAGGTACCTCCCCCTCTTCATTTGTAAATACTGAGCAAAAATATTTGTTTAGTATCTCTGCCTTTTCACAGTCACCCTCTGCCCACCTCCGTTCCCTTTATTAAGCCTCACTATCCCTCCCTTAGTCTTCCTTCGCTCCCTGATGTATCTAAAAGATTTTATCCCCCTTCTTAACTGAGTTGGCTATCTTTTCCTCAGTTCGTGCCTTTGCTGTTCTGACTGCCTTCCCAGCTTCCTTTTGCTTTAACTGATACAATTCTCTGTCCTGCTCCTTCTGTGATTCCTTGTACTTTCTCAATGCTTTCTTTTTCTCTTGAACCTTCACTGCCACCTCCTTTGAGAACCATAGTGGTTTCTTGCATCATTTTGTTTTGTTTATTTGCTTCACACAAAGGCTTGTTACCTCTGTGATGGCAGTTTTTTATTATTCCCCATTGTTCTTTCACCCCTCCTTCCTGCCCATTTGCTAGTGGATTCCTTAGGCACTCACCCATTTTTGGCAAAGTCAGCCCTCCTGAAGTCCAGTACATTTGCCTTTGTATGGCTTGACTCTACTGCTGTGTTTATTGTGAACCATACTGTTCAATGGTCACCAGATGGCTACCCACTTCTACATCTGTGATCCTTCTCTCCATCTCCATTTGAACCATACTGTTCGATGGTCGCCAGATGGCTACCCACTTCTACATCTGTGATCCTCTCTCCATCTCCATTTGAGAGGACCAGGTCTAAGATTGCTCCCTCTCAAGTGGGTTCCAATACGAGTTGTCTAAGGCATGCCCCCATGTAGCTCAGCATGCTATACTGTAGAGATTACATGTAACTTATCATGCTATACTGTAGAGATTGCATGTAGCTCACCATGCTATACTGCAGAGATTACATGTAGCTCATCATACTATACTGTAGAGTATATATGTAGCTCATCATGCTATACTGTAGAAATTAAATGTAACTCACCATGCTATATGGTAGAGATTACATGTAACTCATCATGCTATACCGTAGAGATGGCGTGTAGCTCACCATGCTATACTGTAGAGTTTACATGTAGCACAACATGCTATACTGTAGAGTTTACATGTAGCTCGGCATGCTATACTGTAGAGATTACATGTAGGTCACCATGCTATACTGCAGAGATTACATGTAGCTCATCATACTATACTGTAGAGTATATATGTAGCTCATCATGCTATACTGTAGAAATTAAATGTAACTCACCATGCTATATGGTAGAGATTACATGTAACTCATCATGCTATACCGTAGAGATGGCATGTAGCTCACCATGCTATACTGTAGAGTTTACATGTAGCACAACATGCTATACTGTAGAGTTTACATGTAGCTCGGCATGCTATACTGTAGAGATTACATGTAACGTATAATGCTATACTGTAGAGATTACATGTAGGTCACCATGCTATACTGCAGAGATTACATGTAGCTCATCATGCTATAATGTAGAGTTTACATGTAGTTCTCCATGCTATACTGAAGAGATTACATATAGCTCATCATGCTATACTGTAGAAATTACATGTAACTCATCATGCTATACTGTAGAGATTACATGTAACTCATCATGCTATACTGTAGAGATTACATGTAACTCATCATGCTATACTGTAGAGTTTACATGTAGCTCTTCATGTTATATTGTAGAGATTACATGTAGCTCACCATGCTATACTTTAGCATTGTGAGGCATGAGACCATAAGCCGAGTGTCTCATGCACCTGAGAAGTAATTCTATCCCATGATATACCACACACTGGAGTGCATTATTGCTATTATGAAGTGGGTTAAAGCTGGATTCAAACTTGTATGAATAAAAAACTTAAAAAACAGCTTTTTTAAAGAATTTTGTAATGGATTTTTAATGTGTAGTTGTACATTAAAAAAAAAAGTTCCTACTTCTTTGGGTTTGGAGGGACCGGTAGGTGGTGCTGTTGCTTGTGACTAGGAGGCAACAGTAAACTGAGGTCTGTTTTGTTCTCTTGCTGAATTTTTTTTTTGAAGTCAATACATTGGGTACAGTTGATTGTTGCACTTGCAGTATTTGTATTTTAAGCAGCTTACTGGCATTTCACAAACTGCCATAGTTGCTGACAGTGATCGCTCAAACTAACATTTGGTCCATCATAGCCGATAGTGCAGAAAGCACCACATGAGCCATGGGGGTGAACAGGCAGACATCAACATAATTTGAAGAAAAAACTGACTTTTCTGCAGGCTCAGAGCTTGGAGGGGGGTGTGGTGGGCTTCACGGTACTGACTTATTTGCTGCTGCCAAAATGTACCAGTGGAACATGGTAGTTGGCACTCTTGCACTGCTTGACTGAAGATTTCTGTTTTTGTTTTTTTCAAGTAGGAGGCAGTTTAAACAGGTAGCACATGTTTGGAGTGGAGGGGAGCAGCAGTTGTACTCTGAGTCAGATGGAGGAAACTGGTGTTTGCGTGAGCAGGCAAGAATGCTGCTCATGTTGTAGTCTGTGAGAGGAGCAGGTGGGTCGATGGTGTGAGGTTAGTGTTGTAGTTGGCAGCCGTTGCTGTGTGTGACAGAGGTTTTATTTATTTATTTATTTTTCTTACAGTCAGCAGCAATCAGGTCTGTATCTGGCAATTAAATTTTTCTGTGAGCTGCAGTTGTTTTGTTCCTGTGGGATGGGGTAGGGGAGGCTGACAGCTGCCATTACGAGTTCAGCGCTGCTGTTGAATCAGAGGAATTTCTCAGGCATGAGGAGGCTGGTGGCTGGAGATTTTCTGAATCCATGAAAATGTAGTTGGATATAATCACAGACTCAAAGACCTGCCAGCCAATTGGCTTATTCCATTCTCGGCAGCCAGTTCATAATGTAGTGTTTACATGTAGCTCATCATGCTATACTGTAGAAATTATGGTAACCCATGAAGTGGGCACCTGAGGAAGGGTGCCGTCCATTACGGTGACACCTTCCTTGCACAATCCACTCATGGCGACTGATGGGTAAGGCGACCAGATGAGGGTCGGCGAACTAGAGCAGCAGGATGTCGCTATATATGCGCTGCGGGGGTGGGAGTGAGCATGGTGATCGTGGGCTGGGGGTGGAGAGGCTGTAGGGGGTGGTGCTGTGGTCATTGGTTGAGCTGCAGTGTGGCATTGGGGATTGGGCAATGATTGGGATGGCTGAGATACTGGGTTCAGGTCTGGGCGCTAGTACAATTTTTATTAAGCAGGCCCAGACCTTTATTTTACTACTTTCACCCCGACATGCCCCCCTGGAGTTGAGAATCCTTAAGTAGGGGGTGGAAAGTAATGTAAATATGTCCTGGTGCCATTGTGCTGGTGTTATCAGGGTTGTCAGGAGTGCCAAAATGTGTTTGGCACTGACTGAGTGATCAACAGCGATCACCTTTAGGCATTCACCGTTATCACATAGACCCAGAAATTACACATAGCTCAGCATGGTATACTGTAGAGATTACATGTAGCTCAGCATGCTATACTGTGCAGTTTACATGTAGCTCACCATGCTATACTGTAGAGACTGCATGTAGCTCAGCATGCTATACTGCAGAGATAACATGAAGCTCACCATGCTATACTGTATAGTTTATATGTAGCTCACCATGCTATACTGTAGAGTTTACATGTAGCTCACCATGCTATACTGTAGAGTTTACATGTAGCTCACCATGCTATACTGTAGAGTTTACATGTAGCTCACCATGCTATACTGTAGAGACTGCATGTAGCTCACCATGCTATACTGTAGAGAGTGCATGTAGCTCACCATGCTATACTGTAGAGACTGCATGTAGCTCACCATGCTATACTGTAGAGTTTACATGTAGCTCAGCATGCTATACTGTAGAGTTTACATGTAGCTCAGCATACTGTACTGTAGAGTTACATGTAGCTCATATGTATCACAAAATTGTTACCAAATATTTCAGAAAAGATTTAAAAACTGACTTCAATCACACTTATGCTTTGTTCATTTTCATACAAATTTACAAGCAGAATAACATTAAATTTATTTTCAAAGCACACTTTATTGTTTTGTTGAAAAATACGAATCCCAGTGATCACTGAATATCAACAATATACTGTATAAATCACTGAACATCATTTGTTTATATGTAATTGACATTCAATGACAATTGTATTTAGTGTTTTAGTCTAAAATAGTGAAGAAACATTCAATAAAATGAAACATAAGTCCACCTGAGAGACAACATTAACATGAACATAAAAAGTGAGAAATTAAGCTGGTTTTTAAGTTTTCTACAAACGCTGTACTTTTGTGACAACTATCAGCTACATGTACATCGTGTTGTGTAACATAAAGCAGCATAATGTAGTATCACCTCCACCTACCTTTGATGAGTTGCACGCTACCACTGTTGTCCTTTTCTTGGTGGAAATCAGTTGCTATTTATTCTAGAGTAATGTAAAGAAAATAGATATGGACTAGAATCTGGTTTAAACATCCCATTATGGGGCTGACATTCTGTGTGATGACCTAAGTTGGTTA
The DNA here is from genome assembly GCA_016271365.2 of Neoceratodus forsteri. Taxonomy (NCBI): domain Eukaryota; kingdom Metazoa; phylum Chordata; order Ceratodontiformes; family Ceratodontidae; genus Neoceratodus; species Neoceratodus forsteri. Next base: position 453,220,489 of record CM057453.1, on the reverse strand, counting down.
AGAACTTGTGTTCAAGATTTAAAAAGCTACTAGCTGCTGGCTGACAGCATGATGCAGTATTAGCATCACCAATGCTATGTGTCATTAGATACTGGTGGACAGTCAGCTACTGTTCCAGGAACCATTTGAACATGTAATTGTCACAAACCCACTCAGCAGGTCAGGCTCTCTGCTCCCATAGTGCCAACCTCTGAGCACAATCTTGTGAACAGTTAACAGAACAGGGTAACCCTCCTGTCTGTTTTGCGGGTTTGAATCAAACTCTGGTCTCAAGTTCTGGAGGGATTCAAACTGTGAACCTCTTGCTAGCATACCCAACGTAAAGGCTCAGATAATGCTGCTCTTCGGGGCAGATATCTTGTGCCTACGGGCACCTAACCAGGCGTACAAAATTAACCCTTAAAACTCTATTAAAAACCTCAGAATAAACTCTTACCTTTTCCCAGTTTGGTAAAACCAGTAAGCTTTGTACAGTGTCAACTTTAACCATGTATGCTTCACTTGTCAAGAAAAAGAATTTCAAAGGCACACCAAGTAGTCTCTAAAGTAGAGGTTTACTTAAAAATAGATACAAAAATGTAAAATGTAAATGCAGAACCATATAGCACAAAAACATACAATCATCTAAAATAACAAGGGTTAAAAAAGTGCAAAATTCCTCCCACCAGACAATTAAGCAATAAGGCATGACCAAGGGTTATGTTAATGATCTGTTAATCACCTTCTAGGGGTGTAATGTGGCACGAGGCATAGCCGAGTGCTACATGCGTCTAGAGGGTGATTAACTAACCATTAAGATAACCCCTAGAAGTGCCTTATTGCTATTATAATAAAAATGTTTTTTAAATAGTGTTAAGCCTTGTTCAGAATATGATTAGGCTGTACATGTATGTTAATCAAAGATTAACATAGGGCTGATAGAAAGTTTACAACCAATCAGAAAACTCTATTCTCAGACCATTTTTATAATTAGAAATATATCTAATGTATCTCTTCTAATAGTGCTGAAAGACAGATGTTGTTGTCAACAGAATCCAAACATGTGTGTCTACAAGTTACTCACATCATAATTAAAACACTGTTTTGAGCCTGCCTTCTCCATGATGTCACCCAGCTGCTCCTCTGTTTATTAAAAATTATACAGTCAGGATGTCTATCCAGCAGGAGGTAAATTAATAAAGGTGACCTCAGCAAAACTCATGTCCCCACATGACTTTCTTTAAATAACATCCCCTCTTTGATCTCAAGTAGCTCTTCTTAACAGGGCACATCAAAGAATATTTTATGATTTTGCACTAAAGCGTCATAACCTGCTCTCTTCCTCTAAACATTATAAAAGTTTATGATTTCCCATCCTAGCAGCTGACAAGCTACAAATAAGCTAGATAAACAGGAGATGCTTAATTTAGTCTCTTCTAGCCTGTGATTATCTCCTGGCCTTCCAGGTAACACCTTGTAGCCAAAACCTAGGGAGGGGGAGTCATCCCACAGGCTCTCAGCATCTCTCATGAGAGACATTCAATAACGCATTTTTATATTACAAAAATCATAGTGTAATCAGAACCAGCTGTCCAAGTGTCACAATCCTCCCTACCTAGACTGAATTTGGGGGCTCTATCCCCTGTATGGGATGAGCTTCCCAAATCAGTTCTCTCCTCATAGATGTGAGACAAGCCATCTGAGTTCTGATTTTTGACTCCAGCCCTATGTAAAATTGTTATATTATACCCTTGCAAAGCAAGACTCCATCTTAGCAATCTACCATTCGTCTTTCCCATTTGCATCAGCCAAACCAGGGGGTTATGGTCAGTCTGTACCACAAAATGCAGCCCATACAAGTATGGCTCTAATTTCTTTAGGGCCCACACTATGGCAAGACACTCCTTTTCCACAGTGGAGTATGCCTACTCCCTAGGAAGTAACTTTTTACTCAGGTATGCTATTGGGTGATCCCTCCCTTGGCTGGATGTCTGACTCAGTACTGCCCCAATACCCACATCTGAGGTGTCAGTCTAAACTATAAAGGGTCTGCTATAGTCAGGACTTGTCAAAACAGGAGCACTGCACAGTGCCTCCTTCAATCTGCTAAAGGTTTCTTCACAGGCTGGTCCCCAGGTAATTTTCTTTGGCAACCGTTTCTTTACCAGGTCAGATAGGGGAGCAGCCAGGGCACTGTAATTAGGTACAAATTTTCTATAGTACCCTGCTGTCCCAAGGAAGCTCCTGACCTGCTTCTGCATTTCTGGTCTGGGCCATGCCTGGATTACCTCTACCTTTATTTGGTTAGGATGAGCTGTTCTCGGCCTACCATGTGCCCAAGGTATGCCACTTCTCCCATGGCCACCTAGCACTTCCCAGCTTTGACAGTGAGCCCGGACCTCCATGTCCTGCCCAGCACTTCCCTAAGGTGGGATAGGTGTTCCTCCCAGCTGGCACTAAAGATGGCAATGTCATCCAGGTACACCACAGCATACTCCTCAGCACAATTTAACACCTGGTTCACCAACCTTTGGAAAGTGGCCAGGGTGTTCTCCATTCCGAAAGGCATTACTTTAAATTCAAATGAGCTTATTGGAGTGATGAAGGCTGACCTCTTCCTAGCTCTGTCCGTTAACTCTATCTGCCAATACCTCTTGGCCAGGTCAATCATCGTAAGGTAGGTCGCCCCTCCCAACTTGTCCAGGAGTTCATCCATCCAGGGCATTGGGTGGGCATCTGACTTCATGACTGCATTCAGTCCATGATAGTCCACACAGAAACAAGTAGGGTCATCTGGCTTGGGCACAAGGACTATGGGTGAGGCCCAGGGGCTGTGGGATCTCTGGATTACCCCTAAATCCAGCATCTCCTCCACGTCCCTCCTAATGTCCTTTTGGACAGCCTCTGACACCTGATATGCTGTCTGCTGTATGGCAGTCTGTGTCCCTGTTTCCACATCGTGGGTCGCTAAGGAGGTTAGTCCAGGCTTGGCGCTAAACAATGGGGCAAAGTCTGCTAAAAACCTCCCTTACTTCCTGGATCTTGTCCCAGGTCAGCTGGGGAGACAATTTAACTGCCTCCACAGAGGACTCCCACTTTATTTCTTCCAGCAAGTCCAGAAGGGGGTCTCCTTCATCCGTCCCCTCCCCAGGACTACACACTGCAAACACCATGTCAGCTCTATCTGAATATGGTTTCATCATGTTGACATGGCACATCCTTTCTGTCTGTCTTCAGTCAGGTAACTCTACAATATAGTTCACGTCATTTACTTTCCTAACCACTTTGTACGGTCCTGCCCACTCAGCCTGCAGCTTGTCTTTCTGGACCATAAGGACCATGACTTCCTGACCCACCATGTACGAATGAGCTCTGGCTCTGCTGCCATACTACACTTTTTGTTTCTGTTGGGCAGCTGCCAGGTTGCTCTGGGGCTGTCCCCATAAGCTCCTTCAGCCTTTCCCTAAACTTAAGGATGTAATCCACTATAGGAGTTCCCTGGGTGGTGTGCCTGCCTTCCCAGTCCTCCTGGATGAAGTCTAGGGACCCACGTACCCGATGTTCATATAAGAGTTCAAAGGAGGAAAATCCTGTTGAATCTTGGGGCACCTCCTTGTATGCAAACAACAGGTGGGGAAGGTATTTCTCCCAGTCCCTCCCATGCTGTTCAGCAAAAGCCCAAAGCATTGACTTCAGGGTACCATTGAATCTTTCCACAAGCCCATTGGCTTGTGTGTGATACAGTATCGTGCATCTCTGCACCACCCCACACTTCTCCCATAAACATTTCATCAGGTCCGACATGAAGGAACCCCCCTCAATCAGTGATAACCTCTTGCGGAAACCCAACATGGGAGAAAATCCCAAGTAAGGCATCTGCCACTTTGTCTGTCCTCAGTGAGGATAGGGCGACTGCCTCTGGGTACCAGGTGGCATAATCCACCACAGTCAGGAAGAATCTCTTCCCTGAGGAGCTGGGGGTATTTAAAGGCCCCACAATATCCATTCCCACCCTCTGGAATGGCTCCTCCACTATGGGCAATGGAATCAGGGCAGCTTAGGTTTTCTTGCCACCTTCCCTATTTCTTGGCACCAGTGACAAGACCTGCAATACTCCTTCACCTGCTGGGTGAAGTTAGGCCAATAGAAATTCTGGGCCAACCGCTGTGTAGTGCATGTGATTCCCAGATGACCAGACAAGGGAATGTCATGTGCAATCTTGAGCAACTGCTCACGATACCCCTAGGGAATGACAAGCTCCCTGCCTAGCATCCCTCCCTCTGTCTGCACAGCCTGAGTATACATAAGTCCATTTTCCCAATAAACCTTATGTCTGCCATCAACTCCCTGTGCCCTAGACTAGGGTCACTTCTCTGAGCACCTGCAAACCCCTCACACATTCCAAAGGCATGGGACAGGTCCCCTTCAGTCGCTAAACTAGGGTCCCTAGCACTAGCGTCAGGGCACTCAGGATCACTGTCAATCCCAGCCCTCTGACAATGAGTCACCCCTCCCTCTTCAGATTAACCATTCATAGCTGTGTGGTTAACTGCTACTGGGGAAATTTCTACCCCCTTTTCATTCATCTCCCCATCTGGAGACATAGGCTGGGGAACCAGCCTCTCAGTGGTTTCCACAATGGCTTCTGTGGGGTTCAGGGAACTACAATTTTCCCTTGCCACTTCACTACAGGTAACTGTACACGCCATCTTCTGTTTGAGATTGTTATCCAGGATCACATCAACTGCTAAGGTTTGGGCTATAGCCACCTGTTGCACAGTTCCAGCTGTTTCACCCCAGTCTAGGAGAACACTAGCAAGGGGCTATGTTGTATCTTCACCACTAAAGTCCTGTACAGTGATGCATTTATTGGGTGTAAGCTGACCCGGCTCTACTAGATCCCCTTTTACCAATGTCAGGGATGTCCCTGTGTCCCTTAACCCTTGTGTCTGTACACCATTCACCATGACTGGGTTCATGTATTCCCTCATGTTCACAGGCATGCTTACAGGGACACACAAAAAATCCACTTCCTTCCTAGCCCCCTGTTGTGTATTGCTCACCTTTTTGGGACACTGTCTGGCAATATGCCCAGTTTCTTTACACAACCAACATTCATTTGTTTTCTCAGAGAAATCTTTTTTCTGAAACCTGCTGCTAACTGGTTTTGGTGGAGGCAGTGAGGGATTTAGCTGCCCTGAAGGTGCGCTTTTCTCTTTCTGCACTACCACGCCCACTCTATTTGCTCTCAGAGCAGATCTGCTCTTGGCATAGTGGTCCTAGAGTTCAGAAGCCTCTTGCACTGTTTTGGGATCTAAGTCCTCCAGCCAGGTTTTCAGCTCTGCTGGGCATGCCCAGAAAAACTGTTCTAACAAAATCACATTTTCAATTTTATCAACAGAGTTTGCTTCAATTCCTTCCCACCAACGTTTTAAAAACTGATGTTTCATGGCTAGCTCCTCATAGCTCATGTCAGGGCTTCTTCTGAGCTTACGGAATTTAGCAGCTCTGTATGAATCAGCAGTTAATTCAAATTTCTTTAACAGTGCAGCTCTTAAGTTTGCTATAATCATCACTTTCCTCACTGTCCATTTGAACCAATGCATCCCGAGCTTTCCTGGTAAGTAGTGGGGATAACTGGAAGCTCCAGGACTCCCTAGGAATTTTAGCCTGAATACAAATTTTTCAAAATAATTTAAAAAGGCATCCATATCCTCCCCCTCTTTAAATTCGGCTATTAATTTGGAGTTCAATTTGTAACCCAGTCCTGTAGTCCCAGTTAAACCCAAGACACTTACCTGCTCTGGTGCAGCTGGTTGGAGTCATCGCTTCTCCAGTTCATGTTGCCTCTGGCGCTTATGCTCCTCACCGTCTGCATCTCGGCATTCTCTCTACCTCTTCTCTTCTGCAGCTCACTGGTGCTCACGTTCCTTATGGTCTGCGTCTCTCTGTTCTCACTCTGCCTCTCGGCATTCTTGCTCTGCCTCATGGTCCACCTCCTGCTGTTCATGGTCCTTCTCCCTATGGAACGCCAGCTCCATTCTGCACAACTCAATTTGCAGCCTGAGTACATCTGGATCCAGGATACTGGTGACTTTCCCCTGCTGCTGTGGCCCTTTGCTGACAGTGGCCCTGTTGCCCTCCTCATTGGATTTGAACACTGCACTGGCCACTAGCCCTGCCACATTCAAGGTTCAGTCCTTTTCAGTCACTGTCTGTGACTCAATGCTCTGGGTATCTGCTACCATCAGGGCATCCATGAGGTTCTGTTTACTGGCTTTCACCTCTAACAGGACTCCTCTGTCCCTGCACAACTGCTTTAAGTAGTCTACAGTGTGCTTGCTGTAGTTGGAAGCCATCTTCTTCCCTAACTATGGATACTCTGACTTGCACTTTAGAAAAAAAATAAAACAGGTAGGAACTTGACTGTACGCCAAGTGATATAGTTCTGTCTCCTTTTTAGAAATAAATCACTGCCTTTTTCTTTCTTTGAAAGTGAGCTGAAGGTCTCAAGCTGATGTACTGAACAATAAAAGCTTGTAATACCAAAATTATCGCACCACTGTCAACCAATCTGTCACAAACCCACTCAGCAGGTCAGGCCCTCTTCTCCCACAGTGCCAACCTCTGAGCACAGTCTTGTGAACAGTTAACAGAACAGGGTAACCCTCCTGTCTGTTTTGTGTGTTCGAATCAAACTTTGGTCTCAAGTTCTGGAGGGATTCAAACTGTGAACCTCTTGCTAGTGTACCCAATGTATAGGCTCAGATACAGTAATTCTGCTCTTCAGAGGGGCCAGATGTCTTTTGTCTATGGACACCTAACCAGGCTTACAAAATTTACCCTTAGAACTCTATTAAAGACCTCAGAATAAACTCTTACCTTTTCCCAGTTTGATAAAACCAGCAAACTTTGTACAGTGTCAACTTTAATCATATATGCTTCACCTATCAAGAAAAATAATTTTAAAGGCACACCAAGTAGTCACTAAAGTAGAGGTTTCCTTAAAAATAGATAAAACAATTTAAAATATAAATGCAGAACCATATATCACAAAAATGTATTTATTTATTTATTGAAATTTGTTGACTGGGTGAGCCCACTGAGACAACAGAGTCCCTTTTTCAGGGGCGACCCGGAATTAATTACAGATGAAAGACACATTCACATACAAGAGACAAAGGTAGGATAATTAATCGCATAGGTTCATACATAAGGAGCATACAGTAGACAAAAAGAAAATAGGTAGCAGTAGAGGAAGCCAGATGTACAGGGTAGATGTACAGGTGGCCTGCTACAAGTCAATGTAATGGCAATTAGAAACAGAAACAGGACAATACAGGTCAAAACTCAGGAATGTAAGGGCACCACCATTTCAAGTGCAATAGCACTGATTTACTACCAGTAAGTGAGATTTTAGGGCATTTTTAAATGAGTACCGAGTAGAGCAGTTTGCCACAGCTGTGGGTAGACTGTTCCAGAGTGGCGGGGCAGAGCTGGCAAAGAACCTATCACCAGCTCGGGTTCAAGTCCTAGGGACTTCCAAGATGGGGTGGGCAGTAGACCTCAGGTCACGTTTAGCTGTTTTGAATAGGAGAAGTCCATTTAGGCTAGGGTGAGCTGGAAGTTTGGCTGTTTTGAATGCCAGACAGAGTGTAGGGTATGCAAGCCTGGCCTCAAGTGATGGTCAGCTCAGAGAGGTGAGAACATTGCAGTGGTGATCACGGGGTGGGCAGAAGCTGAAAAGTGGGCAATTTTGTGATAAAGGACTCTGAGTTTGTTGAGTTCAGGGCTCCGAAGAGGTTGTAATAAGGGAACACCATAGAGAAGCACTGGAAGAATGGTACCAGTGGTGATTGCCATACGGGCCTCCTTTGGAGAGGAATCCGCCAAGTTTGTATAAGAGGTCAATTCTTTGATGGAGGATTTTGGTGGTAGCCTCATTGTGCAGGCTCAAGGTTAGCTCCTGATCCAGGTGCACTCCAAGAAATTTTGTGGATGCACATACCTCAGGTGTAGTCCCATTGGACGATGAGATCTGTAGGAGGTTTGATCTATTGGGTCCCAACTGTTTGGTACCGAAAAGCATGGCCTTGGATTTATTGAGGTTCAGGACTAGTTTCATATCCACTAGCCACTTTTCCAACTCTCTGAAGTACATATTGAGGTTCTGGTTTAGTTGAATTAAGTCCTTCGAACTCCTATAGATAATGGCATCATTGGCATACAATCAATCATTTAACAGAACAAGGGTTAAAAAAAGTGCAAAATTCCTACCACCAGACAATTAGACTTGTATATCTAATGTATCTCTTCTAATAGTGCTGATAGACAGATGTTGTTGTCAAGAGAGTCCAAACATGTGTGTCTACAGGTTACTTACAGCATAATTAAAACACTGTCTTGAGCCTGCCTTCTCCATGATGTCACTCTGTTTATTAAAAATTATACAATCGGGATGTCTATCCAGCAGGAGGTAAATTAATAAAGGTGACCTCAGCAGAACTCATGTCCCCACATGACTTTCTTTAAATAACATCCTCTCTTTGATCTCAAGTAGCTCTTTTTACCAGAACACATCAAAGAATCTTTTATGACTTTGCACTAAAGCGTCATAACCTGCTCTCTTCCTCTAAACGTTATAAAAGTTTATAATTTCTCATCCTAGCAGCTGGCAAGCTACAAATAAGCTAGATAAACAGGAGATGCTTAATTTAGTCTCTTCTACCCTGTAATTATCTCCTGGCCTTCCAGGTAACACCTTGCAGCCAAAACCTGGGGGGTCATCCACAGGCTCTCAGCATCTCTCATGAGAGACATTCAATAACAGACGTTTATATACAAAAATCATAGTGTAATCAGAACCAGCTGTCCAAGCATCACAGTAATAAATGGAATTCATGTGGAATCAGCCAGGATGCAATGCTCTTACCATGGTTTCTGCCAGTGACATGCTGCAGAATACTGCAGGAGCACAATGTAATCCAATAGTGAGTGCTCCAGTTTGTAAAACAGAAAGGTTTATTATGCTTATCACAGAGCATTGTATCCTGGCTCATTCTGCTGTATGTAAGGCCCTCACCCCTACCTTTTTGCAAACGATAGGTGGTATGCTGTTGAAGCTGACAGCAGTACCTGGTGGGGGACTGGGTTCAGGGAGGACTAGGTTACTCAGCACAAGGGGCCTAGGTTTGGCTACTGTGCACAGGGGCACCCAAGTAAATCTGAACACAGGAAGCAATAACTGTAATGTCCAATTCCAGGAATGGAATTCTAAAGTGTGGCTTTTATTCACATCCAAACTGAACAAACAAACAATAGATGGACCCCCACGGGGCTACATTCCTGGTAATGCAGATAAGAGATACAGAACACTTCTTTAACATTTCAGCACTCAGGCTGTGAACCCACCAGACACACAGCCCGGACTTGCACGCTGCTTTGGGTACACAGCCCGACTTGTACACTATTTGGGCTTTTCCTGGCCCGGCTCCCCTGCCGGCCACCCGATCGCTGTCCATATGGCAGTGGACACATTCCCTTTGCTGGCTCCCCAAACCACTTTATAGCCTTCGACTCCTTAAGGGAAGTTCCCTTTCAATCCCACATCTGGGTACTTCCCTCAGCACCGGCCAAGTGCCTGAGGCAAAGTAAAAGGGCCACAGAGCAAATCCATAGAGGTGAACCTGGTTACTAAAGATGGGGGGTCTTCCACCTCCAGCTTCCACGATCCATACCCGGCCATTTCTATGGACATTAAACAACTCTTTTTGAAAGCTAGGAAATGTAGATTAAAGGGTAAACGTATAGCACGTTTCCTCTACATGTCTTGGCTTTCCCCTTGTACTAAACTCAAATATACTTAAACATCTCTTCCTGAAAAGCTTGGCAGTGTAGATTAAAGGATAAATGTATAGCACATCTCCTCTACATGTCTTGGCTTTCCCCCTGTGCTGGACTTGAACATACTTTTTCTTTGGCTAAGCCTATTCCTCTAGGCCTCCCACTGATTCAGCAGTCCAATCCCCACTTTAACAACAGTTCAGGTGAAACATAGGCTCTTTGACAAGAGCAGAACTCACCCTTTGGTTGCAGGTGCCCCACAGGCCAATCTTGACAGCTTCTGGTGCCACAACACATTTCAGAAAATAAGGGAGCTTCTTCCCTAGCCGGAACCAGGAGGTTGCCCCTGGAATAACAGGCAAACCTTCCACCCTCATCCCCTCAGGGATGGGGCACACAGACCAGTATCAGCGGTCTCCACCACTTCAAGAACAGCTTACTGTGTTCCTCTTTAGGCAGAAATACACACCTTTCCCTAAAAGTAGCTCTAAATCAGAGCTTAGACTCCAAGAGCCTGTGCACAGATTGCTGTGCTCCTCTCTTCAAGACTGCTCACACACGACTCTGCTTTCACTGTTCAAAAACTCCCAACATTCTAACCTAACTCCCATCTGCAGATTCCAATGTTGCTCATGCAGCTGCAATAGTTCTATGGTGATGTCATCCCTCAGTCTCAGCTGAGACTGAGAACAGGGTGAGACAGTGTGAAATCCATTTAACTGGAGTTTCACAAGCTGCCTTCCCTGCCTACCACTAGGTCTTTCTGGGATTCTAGTAACCCCGGGTAACAGGGGGATTACACTTGCCCTGGGCCAGGAAAATGACTGTCCGCAGTCATTATTTACTCAGCTTAGGCCATCCCACCCTATGTGCTACCTGCAGAGGGGGGGTGATCAGGCCCCCTCCTACCATGTGTGAGCACAGGCAGGCAACGCTAAGGGCCTAGAGGCCGGTGGCTAACATATCAGTCTCTACTCTACCCATTAACTATGGGTGCCTAGTGGCTCTGGTAGAACTGTCCAGAGCATAGCCCTAATAGCTCAGCACTGCAGTCCCTATGGACATTCAGGACCACAGCCTGTCTATCCCCCCTAGCCCTCTAGGGAAAATCTGTCTGCCTCTAACTTAACACCCCAAAAATAAAACAACCCAGGGACCTTCCTGACCTTGGATACCCTGCAACCTCGCACTAAGAACTAATACCATCTATTACATTACATTACTGCCTCCCACCCCCACAACCACACCTGTGGAAGGAAAGGGTTACTACAGTAACAACAACAATAACAACAAGAGTACTTTAACTACTACACACTAAAGCACTAATTAGGAACTCCGACGGGCCCCTCCTCCTCTTCTTGTCTTCTCTTCTATCTTCTTCAGGAACACCTGCAAGAAAAAAAAAGACAACACACACTCCTGATCTGCATACACAGTCTATCTAAAACCCGACCATCAAAACACTGGAGAATCCCAAAAAGATTTTTATTTAGAAAAGGTAGAAAAACAGTATATACACTAGAAAACAGTGGAAAAACAATGACATTATTTACAATACACATTTGGATATGGAGTGCCCTAAAAGTCCCATCTAGTGACCACAGTGCCCGAAGACTGGTCCATTAAAGAGTCTCTCCTGGGTCGGAGCCTGGTGAAGCACAGTTCTAGCAGGCCAAAGTCCCGAAGGGGAGAGTCTTTGAGGACAGTTCACACATTCTGGAGTCTGCTAGTGTAGGGTGTGTACTGCAATGTCAGAAGTATAGAAAAGTTTGGACTTACCAACCCCTTGTAGAAGAAATAATACACACCGACCTGCTCCTCAGCCGAAGACTCTCCCTGGCAGCATACTTCCAATACAGCTGGGCAGACATCTTCCGGGAACTACAGGAGGGCACATCTGGAAACTCCTGGGCTGATGTCATCTCTGGAGATGGAACCTTAGAACAGGAACAAAAAGGAAAACAGCTAGTCTGACATCATCCGATTACCAGGCAATTGCTCAGAATACAGCTGGGCTGGTGTCCTCTCTGGATCTGAAGTCATCTGGTGGGCCAGTCGATGGATTCTGGAAAGGCCAGTACACTGTAAAACTGATGAAAATGGGGCACCTGAGTCCTGGATGTCCATACTGGTGGATCAACAAAGGCACTGCAATGGCTGGTGTGGCAGTATTGACTACCACTGCTCTGCTTTCCATCTGGTAGGCATGGGCACATTTGCAGGGAGGTCCTTGCATTGAGGCCAATAGTACAGGGGGTCAGGAGCTTGAATTATTACCCCGTCTGGGCACACATAATTCACACTGTGAAAGATTTCAAGTCCCTCTCCATCCACTATTCGAACAGTGTCCATAAACAGTGTCCTGTCTCTTTTCCACTGTGTGTATTTTTCATGAAACAGTCTGTTCCTGACATGCTTATTTGCACCAGGATTCTGGCGACAGGATGAATACATGCACACGGGGGGGAGGGACCACACCGCATGAGGGGCGGAAGGGGAGGGAGGGTATGTGGGAGGCAGTGTGGCAATTGGCTGCTGAGCTGGCCATGTGGTGTGGTGGGTAGGGTGACAGGTTAGGTTTGGGATGGTGCTGGGTTCGGTTCTGGGGTGGGTGTTGCTTTTTACGTCTGGGCGGTTTTTTAAATGTTTGTAAATTTTACATCCCTCCAACATGCACCCCTCCTGGAGTTGAGAATCTTTAGTTAGGGGGGTGCGGGGTGCACAGCCCCCCACATATGTTGCAGTCCCATCACCGCATTTGGATTCGCTGCTGGTGTACATTGCCGTTATTTATTTTCGGCGATGTACACTTTCCCAAACAGCGATTGCTGTTTGGCAATCACCATTATGACATGGAACCTAGTCAAGTGTGCTACTTTATCACAAATAATCAGCCTCTGCCGCATAATACAGCATGTGCAGTACCATTCAAATGAAATGTATTGTGCAATCAGTTAGCAGACTGTTAACATCTAGGCTGATATCTGATTGTTGGCTGATTTCTGCTAAGCTTTGAATGAGTAGACTGAATATACTTTTGGTTGAAAGCTACATTCTGTAGCTGAGTGGAAAAAACAAACCAGCTAGATGGCAAGTCATAATCAAATAATGAAAATGAGTTGCTAACTGCTGTAGCTGCACAATAAGTTTGATGTGAACTGTACTGTACTTCCTCATGCATTTCATGTGACATGGAAGCAACATATGCTCCATATTGTCAGTAAATGGCTTTTGCAAAGAGTTATAACAAATCAAATGTTTAGTTGCCGTATTGGTCCTTGTAAGAACAGATCCAGAAACAAATGTTTTGATACTTTTAAGCTTCCGAGGAAGAACTTGGTCTGAAAGCTAAAGCACTTTGTTCTTTATGTAACATCTATGTTGGTCCAATAAAAGATACCAAACCGTTTGCAAAGAGTTATATTCATTACTGGTTCTTGCATGTGTGTGCTGCAGCAGCAGAATGGTCATTGTTGACAACTGCTAATGTGTGCATACATTGCATTTTTAGGTGCAGGAGAATGACAATCTGTTTTTCTGCTGCTCCAAGCCATTGTGAAGCCTTACTGCTCATGTTGTAGTATACTCATCAGACTGATGTCAGCCTGTCAATCACTATGACTGCAGATCCCAAAAGAGATAGCACTTTTACTCCTCCTCATTAGGAGTCAGTCAGAGTACAGGAAAATGATGAGCTACCTTTCTGTTACTTCAAAACAATGAGAGAGCTTGCTAATCATGCTGTAGCATACTAATTGATGTCAGGTTGTCAGTCACCATGATTGCAGATCTCACTGGATCCAACACTGTCCCCATTAGTAGCCAGTCAAAGTGCAGGAAAAGAATCTGTCTTTCTGCTGCTTCAAGGCAATAAGAGGACCTGCTGCTTATGCTGCATCCTAAACATAGACCTGCCAGGCTGTCCATCACTGCGACTGCAGAGCCCAGCAGCTGCTTCAAGCCACTAAGAGGGCTTGTTGCTCATTTAGCAGCATACCCATTAGTCTGCTTGGCTGTTGATCACTGGGATTGCAGAGTCCAGCAGATGCAGCACTTTCAACACCCACATTAGCAGTCAGTCAGCCCCACCGTAGCAGTCAGTCAGCATGTAGAGAAATGACAGTCTGCTTTTCTGCAGCTTAAAGCAAGTGAGGGGGCTTGGTGCTTGGGCTGTAGCATACCCATTGATCTGTCAGGCAGTTAATCACTGTGATTGCAAAGCCCAAATGCTGCTTCAAGCCAGTGAGGGGACTTACTGCATGTGCTGCAGTACATCCATTGCTCTAACATGCTGTGGATCACAGTGATTGCAGAGCCCAACAGATCTGGTGCTTTCATCACTCCCTCCCCTGCCATTTTAAACTTAAAGGGGCACTGTAAGGTTTTGTTCATGCATCTCATCACGCATTCTAGGGACACTGTAGCAGGGGCCTAGTCTGACAGGGAATACTCAGAGATAGACTACTAGACAGGTTTCTGAGTTTCAAACAAAATTGCCTTCATTCAGCAAGTGACAGAAACAAGACCTTTTCTCAGCAGTTTAAACATAAGACAACAAAATTAGCTTTTTCAGTGAAAATAAATAAATCAATAAATAAACAACTGGTTTTGAATGTCTCTTCCCTGTCAGGGACTAAGCTCTCCACCCTACGTGTTTTATCTCCTTTTCCAGACTTTCAGAACTGCAGCTTCCCCATTCGCACTATAGCTCTGTCTTTACTGAATCAGCTTCCCTCTCTGTAGCAGGTTCTGTTTAAATAGCTGAGTCTGCACAGGTGGGTTGCAGCAGCCCTAATTAGTATCATTCTGCAAGGTCATAAGTCTCCAGTACAGGACCTGCAAGCTCTCTTAAAGGGTATATCCCTGAATATTTTGTCCTTATGATCAGCGCCAGGACAACTACTTTTGGTGGCTTGAGGGGTTGATGGGTGTAGGAATAATATACCCCATAACAGAGATTGCCAGACTTTCTCATCTCAAAATTCTTGCAATATTTCCTAAAATTGTCAGAGAAATAGTTAGCCCATGAAAAGAAAAACTTGTGCTGGAAAGGAAATAAGATTCTGCTTGGTCAGGATATTTCAAATGAAATAGCATCCAGATGTAAAAGCTCCATCCCAGCTAGACACCTTGTTCAAAAATTAGGGGTCAGATGCCTTATCAAATATCCTGCCTCACTGGTATTCCCCCAAAACAGGATTAAGTAGTTTTCACTGACCCCCAAGCTGCAGTTAATATTATTAACTGAGAGCTCAGATGATGGCAGGGTCCCTTGAACCAGAAACTGCCCAGAGAACACAAGCCAGTAGAATGAGGACCTGAAAAGAAGACCTTCCTGATGATGGGAAGATAGGAACCTGATGTAAAATGGAATTCAGTTTCAGCCGGCCCTAGTAGTTCTCCTGATGCAACAACAAAAATGGATACCATGTTAAGAAGGAGGCAACATGGCACCACCCAAAAGCATGAGCACAGGTGTCACTTGGACCAATCAATTTAAAAAGAAAATAGAAACCACTCCCCAGACGTGGTGCAGCTGCTTGGGTAGGGAAGGCAGCAACAGCAGAGAGGGTAGTCCAAGATGGTTGAGAGGCCAACCCCTTACAAATTGAGGGGCAGGAGTCAATACAATCTCAGGTGTGTGCAAGTAAACAATAACATTTTCTCTGCTGAACTAGAAGGGCCTGTGGTGTTAACGGAGCAATGCAATGCACTCTCTTCTAGTCAGACCGATAACACATTCTGTCATAGGAAGAAGAAGAAGAAGGGGTAACTGGTTGAGAGTAACAGGGCCTTTCTGTAGCCCTCACATCTTTACCTGATGGATCTACTTCAAATTCACAGTGATCTGAATGTGTGGCAGAGTGGCGAGAACATATATTTTGCTGGGGAGTGAAGGTAGGGGACATCAGAGAAGGGGTGGAGGGGCTCAGGTGTGGATGACCTCTGCAGATTATTCCTAACTAATAGAGAACTGTTGCCTACATATCAAGGTAGCAGTGACTGGTTGTAGTGGAATGGTTCAAATGCTGCAGATTTTCTTTTTTCTTGTTCTCTTTATGCTAAGCCTTTATGGAATTGATCAGGATGGTGCCCAAAAAAGAATGGCTGGGAGCAGTCATGGCCTTCATTGTCACTAGATCAGCAGGGTAAATCCCTCATACTAGACTGTCACTACAGTGGTTGTTTATGTTCCAAGAAATATTCGGTAAGTCGCTTGCTTAGTAGGGCTCTTGATGGAACCAGTGCTGCCCGGGCCTGTATGGTAGCAAGTTTATATCTGTTTTACTTACCTAAATAAATATAAGTTTGTGGAACAAAAGATGGTTAGGAAGACATGGGGCCCGATTCTAAAAAGCATACACCACAGCGTAATGCAGATGAGCCAATGGAAATGGTGCAAATCGCAAATATGTCCTGCAAATGCACCAAATGCAATTCTACATTGCGATATGTGCCATGCCACAATGCAGTATGCCAATTGCGACTTATGCTGCAGTTGCGACATACCTGCAGGTACGCCAATGGCAACTGAGTATATGCCAAGAAAATGGAAGAGATACACCAGGGCAAGATTCTAGAAGCAGCAGTGCCACAACTTACACCAAGACTAGCCCACGTAACATACACCAGGTGGAAGCAGGTGTAACCTACACAACATATAAAGGAGCAGAGACAGACAGGCTGGAGACACAGCAGTACAGCACTGTGACAGAGAGAGAGAGAGAGAGAGAGAGAGAGAGAGAGGAGAGAGAGAGAGACAAAATGGACAGACCAGTAGCAATGCTAGGTATGCTACTACTGGAGTGCTGGGACAGGCACAGGAGAGACCCAATGCCCAGAACCAGAGGCACAGGCAGCAACCAGGATGGCACAGACCTGGCAGATGTCATGCATCACGGCTGTGACAAGGTGAGGAAGACATACCAGGACCTGGTGGAGGAACAGTGTATCTCACACTACCGACTGCCCCAGGGCCATCATAGACAGGATATGTGATGACCTCCACGCAGACCTGCGCAGTGTCACCCACAGGGGGCAGCCAGTCATTGTGGAGGTGAAGGTGACAGCAGCACTATGCTTCCTGGCAACAGGGGCATTCCAGATACCAACAGGCGACACTGTGGGAATATCACAGCTGTCCATTTCCAGGTGCTTACACCAGTTCCTGAATGCCATGGTGGCCCACATGGACCAGTACATCACCTTACCCCAGGAAGCATGGCAGCAGCAGGCAGTGATGCAGGGCTTCTACACCATTACCCAGTTCCCACATGTCATGGGTGCAATAGACTGCACCCATGTTGCCATACATGCACCATCGGTCAATGGTGATGTGTATGTGAATTGGAAGGGCCACTACTCCATGAACATGCAGGTGCTGTGTGGCAGTCATGGCCGCATACTAGATGTGGTTGCCCAGCACCCTGGTTTCATACATGATGCCTACATCCTGCAAAACAGTGAGCTACACGAGGGCTACAAGAGGGGCCAGCTCATGGGAGGATGGCTAGTAGGTAAGTGAATACAACACAGAGCACTACATATCTGAATGCCTGTACACCATGCAGACATAGGTCCATAGGCCACAGAGACTGATGATGTACCATGCATCCAACAGGGGACAGTGGGTGTCCACAGCTGCCATGGGTGATGACACCACTGCACCACACACACACACACACACACACACACAGCACAGAGATGCTACAATGAGGTGCACAGCCAGACCAGGTACATCATAGAGCACACCTTTGGGGTCCTGAAAGCATGATTCAGGTGCATTGATAGATCATCGGGGGCATTACAGTACAGCCCAGAGACAACCTGCAAGATATTCATTGTCTGCTGCATACTGCACAACATCACAGTGCAACACCATGTGCCACCACTGGACTAGCTGGAGGACAGGGATGAGGAGGACCAGGACTGGAATGGCGGGGCACACAGACATGTGAGGCACCACCAGACAGATGCTACGTAGGCACAGGCAGGCCAACGTGCATGATGTGACCTGATAGAGAGGCACTTCACCTGAGAGATGCCATGGAACAACAGTGACAGCCACCAAATGCCAGGCGTGTTCCCCAATGAAACATCACATGGGCGTGCTGCCAGGTACAATGCACAGGCCATGGTGACACTGGGTGATGGCAACAGATCCCTTGAAGTGTGACCACATTGGGTGGTGCACACACAGCCATGGACATGGAACAGTGTGGGAACTGAGAGACGGCATGGAGCAATGTAAGAAGACAAGCACAACAGGTAGGTGGTGATAAGCACAGCACTGTCACCTGGGGAGGTGGCCATGGCCACGCAGAAGGCAGCACAGAATATGCATGGCACCACACAACAAGGCACACAGTAGAGTGGCTCAATGGGCAGAGGCAGGCAGTGCACAATGGGGACACACACTCGTGAGGCCTGCAGACACACGGCACAACCAGCAGACACTGACATGCACGTACAGGGTGGGACCACTGCCATGCAGTGGCCCGTGCAAACAGCACATAGCAACACACACTGGGTGATATGACAGACAGAGTGATACTGTGTGCCTGCCTTGCTCGCACAGTGTGGCAAAGGGTACAAAGGGTGCACAGACACCACAGGCACAATGCTGGGATGACGGTGCCACCAGGCACAATGCCCCTGCCATAACCACTGATACATGTAAACAGTGCAACCACAACAGGGACACAGCACTGGGTGGCACAGACCGGTGGACAAATGGTGGTGAGACACACCAATGTCCATGCCAGTGCTGCCACCTGCAGGGAACAAGAGTACCCCAAGGCGGAAGGGCGCAGCACAGGCACCATGCCACCACACAGCTGGGAGGTAAAATGTGAGGTGGCATGGATGCCACAGCATGCATAGTGACCTGCAGCACACAGGACACTACGCAGAAATGGCCAGTGGACAGTGCCATGGACTGTGAGCAGCACAATCGCACACTGACTAGATGAACATGGAGGGAACACTGGGGACAGCAGGCACTGCCACCAGTGTGCACCTCTGTGCATGGCGACACACACTCACACAGCCTTGCACACCTGGAACAGACACACAGACACAGTGATGATGTCAAAAGGTTTTATGCAAACAACAGGAACTGGGATACAGAGAAACAAAGAAAGGGGGATGGGGATCAACAACAGGCAACAGTAATATACAGAAACATAACAAACCAACCACACCCAAACAGCCACCCACAACAACCCCGAACACCAATCCGCACCCACAAACAACCCAACACAGCCCCAACAACAACAATACAATCCCACCCACAGCAAATAACTGGAACAAGTACCTATGCCCACCCCAACACATCCCACAACACCCATATGTACAGCCCCACCCACCAATCCCAACCACCTCTATAGATACACCCACCCACAAACACAGCCCCACCCACATTCGGAAGAGGCGGACCCAGTGCAGTTCTGTTAGGATGGTTCCCACCAACCCATGGAGGTGCCCAATGTCCTGAAGTATGGCCGACACCAGGGCCATAAGGCGCTCCCAGTCCAGGCCCACACCTTGCACGGTGTCAGCACTAGGTCCTCAGCTGAAACAGGTACCACATCCCCTAGCTTCATCCCTAGCATGGCAGCATCCCGCTGTGGAGTGGAGTCCCTTGCTGCAGAGGCAGCATCGCATGGCATGAGGTGTTGAAAGGCCGAGCAGTGCCATGCAGGAGCCAGGCACACAGTGCTGCACACAGTGACCACAGTGCACCAGCACGCAACCCATCCCCTGCAGAGGCATGTCGCAGCCCAACCCTACACAGTGTGGGTGTGGAGTGCCACATGCAGCCCTACCACACGTCTGCACCACCTCCCCATGCAGAGCAACATATTGCCACATCCAGCAGGTACCCATGGGGAAGTCCCAAGGCCAACCGTGGGTGACAGAATGGAGAATGACAGATACCTACCTGAACAGTGCACTGTGGTGACAGGAGTGGGTGGTGCTGATGGCTTTGGTGGCACACCTGGATGGAGAAAGAGCAGGGCATCATAAGCCAGTGGCACAGTCAGTGACCACCAGAGCTTCAGTGGTGTGGTGGCATGACCCTACCTGTTCCTCAGCCATGGTGCTGAATCCTACACAGGGGACAGTGAACAATGATGTCAGGTACACAGTGCTGTACAGACAATGGAACAGTGCATGCTGAGCAATGGCACATACTCACTGAAGACCCAAACGTGTCCATTGTGGTGCTAGGGAGGGAATGGACACAAGTTAGCACAGTGAACTAAGTGCCACTGTGGCCTGCTGCCTGTGGGTGCTGCAACCCCCCAACTGTCGCCAACCCACAGGTATGTCCCTGCACATGGCCCAGGGTGGCTCCCCAGACACCCTGCCATAACTGACCCTGCACAGGGTGGATTTCGCCAGGTGCATGCCTGCATTGACAGTGTGTGGCAATGCAGACAGGCTGCCATTGTGTACCTGACAGACATACCGTGTAGGCATGGTACAGGGACAGTGGTACACAGCCAGCCAGTCAGTCAGCTGTGCACCTGTGTGTCAGGCACTGGCAATGGTCTGTGTCTGCCCTCCCACCCTTCCACCCCTGCACTGTCTGAATTGATGTGTGGCAACACCCAACCTGTAAGGCGCGAGACAGTCGGAACACGGGCATCCACGTGCCGCACACAGGCATGGATGGTGCTACATGGAATGACCAACCATCAGGAATGGATACGGTACACAGACCAGCAGGTGGTGCAGCACACCAATGCAGTGACACACTCCCACCAAACAGACATGCACCCAGTTGCAGTGGTACAGTGACACTGTGACAAAGCCATGGCTCCGTCCCTCTGGGGTGCACATGACAGTGGCACAGTGTGGGTACATGCACCGTCCTGGTGGTGCCCATGTCACACCAAACCAGGTACCACCCTGGGCATGGGCGTGTGCGGCTATGGCCCATGGACACCATGGTGTACCACTGTTCTGGGGTGGTGCAGTACACGGGTGCTGGTGTGCACCCAATGGCCATGTCACCCACCAGTGTCACACTCCCCCCATATCATCCTGCTCAGGGGCTGGCAACATGTTCATAGGTCACTGGTACTATCCACACACCCCATGGACAGGTCGGTCATACAGTACCTGGGCCATGGTGTGGGGGTCTGGTGTGCACAGCACTGCAACTGTGGGCTGCCATACATGGGGGGGCTGCAGCCAGTGGGATGTGCAGACCTCATGACTGAACCACTGTACATGGTACCGTCTACCGCCGACAGCACAATGGCACTATGTTCCATGACATGTGGCCCTGGCCCACAGGCAGCACTGTGCAGACATTGGAATGCACATGTCTACAGTAGACGGTGACACTGCCTGCATAATCACAGCATACCTGTGCAATGGAACAGACCTGCACACATCATGACAGTGGGCCATGAGCCCGAGGCATTGATGTGTGTAGGTTTACTCCATACAGAGCAGCAGGCACACAGTGTGATAGGCAATGTACCACACCCGGGGACCAATGGATGTGGGGCATGGCCATGGTGAACAGTGTTGTACAGCAGATGCCAACAGGGGCATCCAACACCATCCGGTGCACATGCCTACCCATCTGGCTGTACCCCTGACCATGGTCTTCCCACAGGATGGTACTCCATTGTGTGGTCTGCCCTGGCCAGGGGGGGCACCCCTCAACAGCAATGCCAACTGCAGTGTACTATGCTGGGGTTGCCCAAAGAGACCTGTGCACCACAGTGGTGTAGTGCTGTCCCACAGCATGATAGAGCCAGTGCAGGACCCCCCGTATACAATGGCATGACAGGGACGTGGCACTCAATGGTCAAGCTGGTACTGGTGCCATGGGGGCATCCCAGCACAGCATCCCATGTCCAGTCCCAGCCATACTGTGCACCCATGGTGGGTCAGCTGGCACTCTGTCAGTGCAACTATGCCTACAGCACACAACATGTGTACCACACATACAGAACAGTGCGTGACATGCCTTTGGGACGGTGTAGTACAACATGCCATCATAGAGTAGCAGCAATGCCCCCCAGGGTGTGTGTAGTGCAAGGTCACTGCCAATAGTGCCTACCGCAACCACCATAATGACCTGTGTGTGAACAACCGTCCCTCAGTGCCTACAGTGTGGGGCACACCCATGATGGACAGTGTACTGTGCACAGTGAAATAGTGCCACACAGTCAGGCCCATACCCCTCACCCTCCCACAGCACAACCCAGAGACAGTGCATCCATCATCAGTGTCCCAGCTGCCACAACAGTGATATCTGTTCCAGGACCTGTGTACACCATGCCTCTGGGTGTGCCCAGAATTACCCTGATGAAGATTACATGGCCACACCCATAGCTGACATGGCGGTGTGAGTCTTATCCTCTCCCTGTTGTGGCTGCTGTGTGACCCACATGAGGGACTGCTGGGATAGCTGTGACAGCATCAGGGACAGCCCTGTACAGCAGGGGCCATGGAGGGGTGTGGCCTGGCCCTGTGCCAAGCAGGTGTGATGGCCTGTGCCATGGGTAGTACTGCTGAGGGGCTCAGAGATATGGGGGCATACCCCTCAGGTGTCCCCCATCACGGGAGACATCCCACCCCATGCCCCTGACCAGTGGCCTTACCCACATACATCCCCATGGGCAGCATACTGTGCTGTGAATGCATGCTGCAGCCCAGATACCATGTACACAACTATCCTACCACTGTACTACATGGTGTACATTACAACACCATGGCATCCACTGTTGTCTGCTCCTGTATCCCTATGTGAGGGGCAATGACCCCCATCCTGAGGGTCTGTGTCCCTCATTGTCCCCAGGGTCCTGCTGACACCAATACAGGTGTTGGTGCTTTCCAAATTAAAGGCATTCACTGCCACATGTGGGGGGGGGATGTCAGTGACATCCAGGCGTAAACACAACCAGAAGATGACTGCCACCACTGTAGGCATGGTGGTCAGTGATGATGGGCCTGCCTGCATGAAATAGTGATGTACCACTAAGGTAACATATTACCATCCATACATATGTCCAGCCCAGGATACTGACTGCCAAACAGTGGTGACTGGATGTATCATGACCCCATAACCTTTGACATCAAACCAGAGCACAGTTCCTGGATATTGTACACATCCATTGTACATAACATAACTTGAACCCCTGAATGTCCACCATTGTGAGTTTCCATATCTGTTCCTGGCCCTCAGGTCAGTGACAGATAGATTAGGAGTATGTATGGGAGGGGCTGCTGTTTGTCTGTCTCTGTCCTGTTCTGGCAGACAGTGCAGTGTTGTTGCTCAGTCCAAGGCCCAGTACTCTAGCTCCTGTAACCCTATGCTGTGCCAGGGCCTAGCTACTCGCTACTGCATGTGCCACACTTGTATGCTGCATGTGCATTGCACATCGCACATGCGCAATTGCGACCTGCAGTACATCACTTGCGATGAGCAATTGCGGCATGCGGCACCAGTTGCGATATGCTGTAATTTTGGCATTTGTGATATGTGATGTTGTAGTGTGTGTGGCATTTGTGATATGCAGTGTTGACGTGCATGTTGGCAATTATGGTGTGGGTATGGGGGTACTTGCATGTGTAGCATCTGAGCCTGCATGGCCCTGTGTATGTGCCCTGTGGTGGTCAGAGGCAGGATGCTGCAACTGACATCAGTCCACACACAGGGGTGGGACTGCAAAGCACTGTGCTCATCCATGGTGTGGCACTGGTGAAGCATTGCAGAAGGTGCCTGCCTTGCCAGTGGCAGGGCTGTATCACCTGCAGGGGTGTGGGGACGGCACACTCTCATGGTACACCTGGCTGCATGGCCCACCACCTGGGTACCTGGGATCCCATGGGTGCACTGCACCTGTCGATGCTGCGGGCTACCTGTCTGGGCATGTTCCATCCTGCAGCACCCCTGCCGCTACCAGGCATTGTGGTACCCCTCCTGTGGCACCTGCATGCCATGTGTCATCCCGGTGTTCAGCTATACCCCATGCACCAGTCCTCACAGACTGCATCCAGACTCACCTGACCCATTCCCTGTGCCAGGTGCATGGCACCACTGCTGCAGTGCTATGTAGCCAAGTCCTATCAATGGGCTGACCCATGCCCTGTGATGGTGTTCGCCTACCTACTGACGCAAGCCCTCCCAGGGCTGTAACCGGCACTGGTGGACATCTGATGTTGCCTGAGGTACTACTCAGCATGCCATGTGAACAGTGGACCCACGCAAGACATTGTTGTGAATGGGGGTTCCACCCTAAGCACCCTGTATCCTGTGTAACAGTAACAGTACACCACCAACATACAAACAACACAACATTTGGATCAGGTGCAATGGTTTATTTACAAGGTGCATTATGTACAACAGGTGCGCATATCACAGTGCTTGTCCATACCAGCACGCATGCCCCCACACTCACCCATGCACACAGTCATACATACACACACTCACACCCTTGTGAACTGTACAGTGTCCCCCCAAATACATGTGACCCCCTGCCATGCTATTGGCTCCACCTCCCCATTGCAGCCCCACCCAACCATTCCTCATCTGCACCAGACACATAGGCATTTTACAGCCATCTGCCACGGCCATGCCATCCTTGCACAGACCCCTCCAGTGCTGGGTGCTGGGCTGTGGGGGACCCTGCTGTTCTGGTGGGTTGTGCAGTTCCCTGGTGGCCTTTCCTTGGCATCACACCCTGTGGGCCTGTGTGTGCCACCACGGTGGTTCTGATGTGCTTCCACCCCAGCAGGCCAACTTGCCTCAGTGCCACATGTGGCTGCAGCTGTGCTGGTGCTGCACTGTGATTCCCCCATTATGTGTGGATCATCTCAGTCCCTTTGCAGCCTGTGGAGCACCAGCCTCAGTGTGCTCACCTCCCTGTGTGTGCCCTGTGCCTGTCCCTGTTTCAGTGAGCCTGGGTGTTATGTGTGAGTCTCTGACTGGCCTGCACCTGTGTTGCCGGCATGGCTGTGTGGGTCACAGAGTGTGCACCATGGCACTGGCCTGTGCCCAGGTCAGTGTGGGCACTGCCTGGCTGGGCTTGTGGCTCCAGCAGCATGACTGGCAGGGTGGGTGCAACTGACACCTGGCCTGGGAGTGGGGGTAGCATGGGTTCTGGTGGCTGTGTGCATGCTGGAATGTGCAGTGGCTGGGGGTGCCATCTGCTGGCCAGGTATTGCAGGTGTTGCAGCAGCTACAGTGCACATGCTATGGCCTGCATGGCCATGGCCATGGTTGTGCCGTGGCACTGCTGGTGCACCTGCATGACTTCCAGGCCAGTGCTGAGGCGGACCATGAAGACCGCCTGGTGTTCTGCACAGTGCCAGATGCCCTGTATGACATCCCCCAGGCCTGCCATGCATGCCGATGTCTCCCTGGTGAACCCCTGCAAACAGCTGGAAATGTTGGACAGCTGCATCTCCATGCTGGTGTGGTGCTCCTGTGTACCCTGCCGAATGTTGCCCAGCTCCTGCCTGACATCCCCCTGGCCAGCCAGCACTGACTGGCAATAGCCCCCTATGTAGGGCGATGGGGACAGCTGGTCCTGCAGCTCCTGGATGGCCTTGACCAATTGGTCCTCCAGTACATGGGCACTCAGAGGGTTCAGCAACCCCCTGCCATAGCATTGTCCTGTGTTGCTGGCTGTTCATGCATGGCAACCTTCTGTTCATCCACAGGTGTCTGCACTGCCTCCACTGGTGTGGCATCACTGCTGGTGGCATACTCTGTGGACCCCTGCTGCTCCCATGGTGGTCCTGCTGCATCCTCCTCACTGTTGGCCACCTCCTCCTCCCCCTTGGGGCTGTCACCATCACCACTCCCCTCAGGCTCTAACATAGGCTCTGGTTTTCTGCCCATGGGTGACTGGCATCTGGGCTGCCTCCACTGGTCAATGTCTCTGCCATCTTCTGACACTGTGCCAGTGGCCTGGTCTGTGCTGGCAACTTCCTGGCTGTGCCACTGCTGCTGCTTCTCCCACCTTCCAGCACCACTTGGACCACCTTCGCCAGCCACCACAGCACCTGTTGGATGGGCAACATGTTAGTGTGTCTCCACATCACTGTATGCCCTCACTTGCCTGATCAGTGTTGCTCTCACAGGTCTGCTTCAGCAGTGTGCTATGGCATTTCACCTACCACACATCTGTACAGTCCCAACAGGTGTATGCCACCACTGTACTTGTGTCCTGCGCTGATGGCGTGGTCCCTCCACTGTTGCTGCCCATGCTGTGCCATCCATCCTGGTACATCTTGTCCAGCTGTCACACAGTTGCTCAGTTCAGCTCCCCATTGCACAGTGACACCATGCATGGCCACACCCATGGGTGACTCTGCACTGCAGGGGCCAGCACCACTGGGTGCATGCGTTGTTCCTGCCATCCATGCACCTCATCTGCAGCCCTTGCCCTCATTCTGCAAGCACTGAGGCAGTGCCCCATGCCCCCTCCCTACAGCACAGCCCATGCCTGGGCACTACCCCTCCCACCAGTACACAGTGCATGTCACAGCAACTCCCAGTGCAGCACAGCCCTTACCTGTACACAGCCCCCCACCAGTACACAGTGCATGTCACAGCAACTCCCAGTGCAGCACAGCCCTTACCTGTGCTCAGCCCCCCCACCAGTTTCATGTGCACTTGCCAGCCCCTCCACAGATGGGCATGGCACATTCCTATCACAGCAGCTCATGCCAGCTGCACACATGCTTGTCCCTGGCCTGCCCCTGGCCATTGTCTGGTTCCCTAGGCCCACTCAGTGGCCACCTGTGGCCATGAAGCATTCTTGTGGCTTTCCACCCCACCACTACATCTGCCTACACATTGTCACACCACCTTTGCTGTTGGCTGTGGTGCTGTTGCCTTTTCAGGCCTGTCACATACATTGCTGTTCTTTGTCCCTACCTGTGGCACTCTGCTGTCTGAAGCTGTCCAGCTCCATGACTCCTGCAATGCTTTGCTGGCTGAGGTGTGCAGCTATCCTCCTCTCCAGGCTGCTGAGTGGCTGCTGTTGGGTGGGTCAACCCCCTGTGCCCTGTGCACTCAGCTTGTTCTGCGCCACCTTGCGCTTCACTAGGCGCTTGAGGTCATTGTATTTTTTCTGGATATCTCAGACTGTCCGGTGCTGTGCTGCAATAGCATTGACTCTCCATGTCACCCGGTCCCATGACCTCTTCCTTTTTTCCCTCCTCTTGGCCTCCCCTCCATGTCTCATGAGGAGTGCATGGTGCTTATCCATCCAGTGTCTGCACCTCCTTATGTGTGAAGTTTTTATACTCCTTTGTCTCTCTACTGCAGCTTCTGCCATGGCGCTGGCATATCTGCTGGTATATGTTATGCCACAGCTGCATGTTACGCCCTTTTATATCGTGTATCTTGCGTATCATGACTTATGCAGTTGCATATGGCTTATCTGTCGCGTGTTCTAGAATAGGCCGTAAATCGCATGTCACAGTTGCGGTTGCGTATCTTGTGCAAGTGCATTACTTGCGCCTGGCATATTTTTCTTTGTAGAACTGGGCCCACTGTTTCCACATGCCCCTACCAACAGCCAGAAGGCAAAAAATAAACACTTATCATTGCTGGTAGAACACACAGCAATACTTGAGGATCGTCATCCAGATCTGCATACCAAATAGGCCTTACTATTTCATAGTAAAGTTTCCAGAATTTCTGGGCACAGCAGTTCATCAGTACAGGTGCTGTGATGGGAGACTCACATGCACAGAAGTGGCATATGAATTCAGGGAACCCATCTCATTTTGTTTCCTTCTGCAAAAATTTCTAGACATGAGAATTTATTATACTGAGAATTTCTGGACACTAAATTTCATCCCTAAAAGTGCATTACAAGAACTGTGGTGATGGGACTGACACACAGTGTTGCACCATGTAGGAGCTTGTTTTTTCTTTCTGATCACTGAAAAAAATTCTGGGAGCACAGAATTGGTGTACATTGCACTTTTCACACCATCCCCTCTAACGTGCATTACAAGAACTGTGGTGGTGGGACTGACACACAGCACAGTACCATGTAGCTGCATGCAGCAATTGGATAAGTTTTTTCTAGTTGCTGAGAAAAATTTGGGGAGCACAGAATTTAGATATGTTGTGCATTTTGTACCATTACTGCTAAAGTGCATTACAAGAACTGTGGTAGTGGGACTGACATACATCGTAGCACCATGTAGCAGCATGCAGTGATTGTTGTATTTTTTCTGATCCTTGAGAATAACCCTGGTAGCACAACATTTGTATATTGTGCTTTCCACTCCATTCCCAATGAAGTGTATTAGAAGAACTCATGGAAGTGACACAGCATAGCACCATGCACATGCATGCAGCTGTCTGACATATTCTGTTTTTCTGTCCAATGAAAAAATTATTTGAGCACAGAATTTATGTATATTGTGCTTTTCACATCATTTCCCCTTATGTACATTACAAGAACTGTGGTGGTGGGACTGACATGCAGCTTGGCATCATGTAGCAGTATGCAGCAGCATGATGTATTTTTTTCTGGTCATTGAGAAAAATTCTGGGAGCACAGAATTTTATATAATGTGGTTTTTGCACCATTTCCCCTAAAGAGCATTACAGGAACTGTGGTGGTGAGACTGACACAGTGCAGTACAGTACCATATGGCAATAGCAGTAGTAGTACGTTACCAGCATTAATAATATATTGCTTGGGAGAAAATGTTAAGAAGTGAGAAATGTATATATTGTGCTTGTGCATGTGTGTCACTGAAGTGCTTCATACTAAATAAATAAGTAATACAGACTGTCTGAGAGGGTGACTTGAATAGTGTAGCAGTAGTTACCACTGTTTAATAATTTCTTGTTCAGTAAAACATTTCTGGAAGTAATAATAGTGAAAAAGTGACGTGTGGCGGGAAGAACTCAGTTTTACAGGGCAACTGGATGATAGATATATCACAGCATCAACTGCTGGAGTGAAAAAATATTTGGGGACCAGACAATTTTTAATATGGTGCTTTTCAAATGCACTATACATATAAACGACAGTGCTTTACAATAGCAACAGTAGTGAGAGAGAAGAGAATTACACGTATACAGACAACACCATTAAAAGATAGGCAGAAAATAATTTTTTTTTACTGAAGAAGAGCCCTTGGACAGAAATCAAGATGAGAAAGAATGGAGGCAAAAAAGTAAGACAGAAAGACAAGAAAAGAGTTTCACTTTTTGTTGTAAACAAAGAGGGTTGAAGAAAGACTATGAGGAGACAGGAGCATGTATCTAATAAAGCTAAGAATGGGGTGTAACAGAAAGAGGATCAGTGAGGACTGGAGAAAAAAGGATTGAAAAAGACAATATTTAGGGAATATTTTTAAGGACTGCAATGGAGCTCGGACAGTCCTTCAAGAAGCATTTGCTGATTTTTTTGATCAGCTTCTGTAGAGTCTTTTACATTGAAAAAATCTGTTGCAGAAGCCCACCATTTCTGCTTGGAGTTGTGCTAGTTCTGTACTGGTGGTTGTTGGCATTGGCGGTGCAGGTGTTGGTGCTGTCCCATGACCCTGCCCCTCATTCTGGCTGCTTTTCCCAGG
Source organism: Neoceratodus forsteri (assembly GCA_016271365.2). Taxonomy (NCBI): domain Eukaryota; kingdom Metazoa; phylum Chordata; order Ceratodontiformes; family Ceratodontidae; genus Neoceratodus; species Neoceratodus forsteri. The sequence goes on along the minus strand of CM057453.1, from coordinate 453,191,083 downwards.
TCCATGTGCACCCCCTGGCAACTACCCATGTGACTATCATGAATGTGGTCTGTGTGCTGCCCCTACAGTGGTGCAGAAGGACCACTGCAAAGACTATCAGAAACAACAGCCACGCCAAGAAGAGTTCAGTAGCAATAATTATTTTACTTCCCAGTATTTTATATTCAGTCCGCCTTTTTCATGCCCAATGTTTCACCTGTTAAGACTTCATCAGAAGAAGGTAATCTCATGCTAGATTGCTTACACCCTCCATTACTCCTTCTCTGAAAAGATCAAAGGCTGAAATAAACAGCCTTATATGATTTAGGCACAGTTAATTCAGTTCATATTATTTGCTTAGTCATGATGCTTAGGACAAAGCTTTAATTGTCTGCCTGTTTAAATGATCCATTTTCTGCTTATAGCATTGAGCTGCAGGGTGCCACCATTCCTGATGGTGTTTACAAATGTTTTCTAGTGTATCAGGACTGCAGCTGCAGCCCCCAGTGCAGCAGCAGCAGCAGCAACAACCCCCAGTGCAGCAGCAGCTCCCAATTCTCCCAGCTCTGCAGCATCAGCCTCCAGTGCAGCAGAAGCTTGAACCCTCTATGCCCTCCTGTGGTACCACCACCACAGGCTGATTCCCCTGAGGAGCCACACGCCTGGTCCTTACCTTTTGGCTCATTACTGCCCTAAGCAAGGAAACAGCCCAAGTCTACTCTCATTTGGAAATTTTCTACCATGGCCCCAACTATGACAGTGATGGCAAATTAAATCTGTGCATCTGTGCAACATATTTGTCAGTCTTGGGAAGAAGGGCAGCCATCTGGCATGGTGGCAACCCATCCACATGAAAATCTGCCACCTGAGCTGAGTGGAGGCCAGAAAACTGGAGGTAATGAGTGGTGGTTGTGGCAGAGGTTCTTCTGTGCCGCTAAAGGGCGGCAGCACAGTTCAACCATGTCCATGATGGTCATGTGGGTCAGGGACAGCAGCCAGAGTGAAGGGCATGGTCAAGGGACAGCACTAGTACCAACACTGCCATTACCAACACCCACCAGAGGGGGAGTTAGTACAACTGTGACCAGAGGAGGACCTCCGCTGCAGAGTTTTTTTCATGAAAGAAACTCTACAGAAGCTGCTTGAAAACCAGCAAGTGTTTCTTGAGGAGATGAATGAGCTCTGTTGTAGTGTGCAGGTGCTCTTCCATCTGGGCCTTAAAAATATATCCTAAATACTGCTTTTTCAATCCTTTCTTCTCCAGTTCTCCTCACTGATCCTCCCTCTTTTATACCCCATGCTTTACTCTATTAGATACTCCATCCTGTCTACTCTTTGTCTTTCTTAAACCCTCTCAGTTTACAAAAACAAACAAATGCTTTAAAAATACATAAATATTTTAAACTTTTTTTTGTCTTTCCCTTTTACTGTTTTACGGCATTCTTTCTTGTCTTGATTTCTGTCTCAGTACTCATCTTCTTTGTTCATGAGATGTGGTCCCCAGGAGTCCATGTTGAAAATTTGGGGCCAAAATCTCAAAAAATGGCCAAGTTATGGCTGAAGTTGAAACTCCCCATTGAAATACATGGGACCGCATTTCCTTAGCAGACTGCAGTCACCAGTTCAATCAGTCAATCAAAATCTTTATTTAACCGGGTGGTTCCAGCAGCAAGCAAGACGTGTCTTGATCAGTGGAGCAGGTCTTGAACCAGGGATCTCCTGAGGTGTGTGGCAGTCTGGTGGGATGTCAGGGGGTGTGGGGAGATGGGTGCACAGTGGGTGGTTGGGTGCAGGGTGTGGGAGTGAGCGGCGATGGGCATTTTTTCTCTTTGCAGGTAACGAGCAGCAAAAGTCATCAAGGGATTTTTTTTCTTTACAGGCAAAAAATAAAAAAAAATAAAAAGGGACCTAAAGGGGAATGCCACTACCACCAATGATTTTGGAGGGACAGATGGGGAGTAGCATTGGCAACAAGGATAAGTATCAAGAAAGCAACACAAAAAAAAAAAAACAAAAAAAATAAAGATAAACAAAAAATAAATAAAACATATGCTGATTCAGGGTGGGGGTGCCACTAGACACAGGGCCCAGATATTCAAACTGTGCCAGAAAAGTGCGCAACAGCAGGAGCAAGCGCAAGTCCACTGTGCCCATGTGCAATACACGTGATATTCAAACACTGCGCAGGTCAAGATGCACCTGCAGCACACAACTGATTATCGCGCCAACTGCACCATAACGCAACCAGGGATGTGCAGTGGCACAGGTCAGATGCACAATAGCACATCCAGGGATGCTCAGTGGAGCAGGGCATCAGTGCAACAGCACAACCGGGGATGCACAGGGACAGGATGCAGAGGCCCACCACCCATGGTAGTGATGGGCAGAGGAGCACACAGCAGAACAGACATCACCCCCCACACCCATGCACTGCACAACCAGAGGAGAGCTGGAATAACCACTGGCCCATGTACACCAGCAACAAACCCATAGCCGGGGCATTGTGCCCCAGCATACCTCCTGGCAAGCTGTGACTGGCACACAAGGAGGTCCGGCCACCTATGTCATACCATCCCACAAATGCAGAGCACACCCTGCACCATGATCCCCAGACACCCTGCCCAGGAGCAGCACCCACCAGTGCAGGACACCCCATGCATGCCACCACCACCACTGTGACAATGCACCCTGTGCACCACAGAACCATGCAAAAGCCCCCACCATGAACACCCTTCAGTGGGTGGCAGCAGACAACAATGCAATGACTGCATACACAGTGCCACCATGTCGTCCCCGAGAGTGCAGCTGAGAGATGGAAGCAGCCAGTGCAGCAAAGTACCCCACACGTGACAGGGCATACCCCGGACCCCACCACCAGTGGTACAGCACCCTGAACACCCTCCCAAGGACACATCCTGTCTCAACACTGGCCAGAACAGCCAGCGCAGACACCCACAGTGGTGCATGGAAGCATGTGCCACACAGGATGCAACACAATGCATGGACAAACACCCACCCATACCCAAGGGCACACCAACACAGGGACACAGTAGTGGGTCAACCAAGCCCCTGGTGTGTGGCCACGGAAACCGTGTACACAAGGTCAGCACCCCTCCATGGCACAGGAGTGCCAGCCACCCTGTGCAGGCACCATGAAGCTGTATGCCACCAGCATGCGCCCAGGGAGCACAAGTGACAGACAGTGGAGCACATCCCCTGCAACAGACACAAGTGACAGCATGGAGGTGGGACAACAACAGTGGAGGCCACAGTGCCACCCGAGGCAGACATGCACCACACCAGTGACAGGAGGCAACCTGGCATTGTGCTGGGTACAGTGGCTGTCCAGCATGGACAGCCACCACTGACATGCCAGCAGACTGTGCAGGTCACAGACATGCAAGGGTGTCAGCTGCACATGCCATGGATGGTCTGACCAGTGCACCATGGACACAGTGCATGCACCATGGACCACTGCACACAAGCATCTAGTGCACAAGGAACAACACACAAACCACAGACAGTGACTGATAGCTACGCTCACACCATAGTCACTTCCCCTATGGACACACACACACACATACCCATGACTGCACTACCCCTGATGCCATGCACACCACTGCAGCTGAGCACCTGTAGCCCACTGCAAATCAGAGACCACCACAGTAGGCATAACAAAACAAATGTATATTAAAAGGTAGAAAACAACTATTTACAAATATGTATACAACAGTTGGGGGTGAGGGCCACAAACCAGGTGGGGTTGGGTAAGGGGCAGGGGTGAACAAATAGGAGATGGAAGGAGGGGTGTGAGGGTGGGTCCGGGGGGTAGGGTTGAACCTGGGGCATGGAATCTTCAGGGAGCGCATCGCTCCCCGCTCCTGTGGCACCTCCCCCCACGTCTCCTCCGGAAGCCATGCTGGTCCATGCGCTGCAGGATTTCCAGTGAGGCACATGCCACCTGTAGCAGCTCCTGCATGGCCCTCTCCAGTTGCATCATCCTCCATCCACCTAGGACAAGGGAGCAGAGTCAATAGCTGTGAATGCCCATCCACCTGCAGCCCACCCATTGTGCTTGGCATACAGCCATGGGACACGCCCCTGTGATGGTGTGCAACCACCCACAATGATCGTGTCTACATGATCTGCTCACCCAGGAGCACACAGCCATGTGGACTGCTGCACACACCCACCACCCAAGTCCTGCACAGCACCACCATGGCTGTACAGTGACATGGCTATGTGGTGCGAAGGCAGTGGCATAGCCATGTACCCGGTGCATGCATGGACCACCAGCAATGCACACCCACACATGCAGTGCCACTGGACAGTGCTGACTGTACATCGTGTGACATGCACGGCAGTGGTGTCAATGGATGGTTGGCCATGCCCTGCCGCCTGCCCTGCAACACAGCATGCACAGAATATCCTAGAAGAAAGGCACTCACCATCATCGGCCTGATCCGGGTGCTGTACTATGATGCAACTGGCTGCCTGTGGCTGTTGACCAGCTCCCCTACCCATGCCTCGATGTCAGTCTTCTCGGGCTTGGCATCACTCTTCAGGGCCTAGGGTGCAAACATGGAGAGGGGAATATCAGTATAATCCAGTATCAAAGGCCCCAACCCCCAGGTGTGTGTGATCCTGCACAGCCCAGCCGTGCAGCAACCCCACCAACACCACCTCCACCACCAACACCACCAACACCACTGCCCACACTGGACGGCCCACCCCCCTGTGTAGTGGACACCTGCCCACTGCGATACCCGTACGGACGCAACCAGTGTATGGATGGGGCACCTACCTGGTTGTGGCACTGTGCCTCTCCTGGCATGTGCCCACAGCCGGGCAAGCCTGTCTGGGTCCCTCCGCTGGAGTTCCCCGTATCTGTGGTGAAACTGCTCCACAGTACGGTCCAGTCCTGTGGTCTCCTCAGGTGCCAATGCCACCTCCTCCCATACAGCACTCCTGGCCCTTTCCAGGGGTGCATTTCCAAACAGTGCCCCAGCATGGGGCTCCACTATGGCCACCAAATGGGCCAGCTCCACCTGGCTCCAAACAGCAGCCCTCCATCTTGCCATCACTGAAGCTGGTCGGAGTCAAAATGGCACTTGGTAGCGCACATCTGCCACGTGTAGATACTGCGCAGTACAGCGCTGCCATTCCCCATTGCGCTGTCACCGAGCAGCATGATAGCGGTGCACCCATGAGGATGCATGGCACCTAGGGGGCAAAGGTCAGGCACAGGGTCAAGGGTCTCTCACGCATGGACCGCCACAGCACGATTGGTACTCCCTGCGTGTAGCGCAGTTGGGTGCCTGTGTGAGATGCCCTGTAGTGGCCTACCATGCTGTGCCTCCACGGCGCCTATGGTGCCTCAGTGCAAGAGCGCCATACATGAGAACAGTGCACTAGCACCACTGGCACAGTGATGGCCGTGCCCTGCACTGCCTCCCGTGCACAGCACCTCAGCAGTGTGGCAGGCGATGTCATCAGCACTCCAGGCATGCGCCGTTTGGTGTCCACTGTGCACGTCACAGAGCTGCGCCCTTGCCTGAGCACGTTCAACACAATTGTGCAAGGCACAACAGCGCGATATTCAGCTGGCATATGCAAATCAGCTCATCAGCGATTCAATGGCACAGATATTTCATTAGCATCCACTTAAAATTGAGCCTCGCCTCATTTGCATACATTGCGCTATATAAATGTGACATTGGGCTGCAGAGGCCATAGTCTTGTATTGCAGTCTATTGTGGTGAGTTGCATGCTGTTTGGGAGTGTGGACTGTGGTCTGTGGGGGATGCATGGGACTGCACAGTGAAAAGTAACACCTGTTATTCCCACAGGATCAATGATGAGCCAAAGTGAGGTGGAGGAGGAGGAACAGAGACGTGCAAGACGGAGGAGGCCAAACTTTACCAAGGCAGAAACAGACGTCCTGTTTGAGACCTACCTAGAACAGGAACCACTGCTCGGTGGACAGCGGGGAACACCACAGGCCCATGCTGCAGCATAGGGTGAGGTGGTGCATGCCATCAACCAACATGGCAGCCACCAGCTTTCTGTGCAGGACTGCAAGAAGAAGGTGGGCATGGACAGGAGGAGGATTAAAGATAAGGTGGCTGCCATCAGGGCAGCACAGGCTGCAACTGGTAGGGGACAGTCAGCCATGCAATGCCTTTTGCCACAGAAAGAGCAGGTTGCTTGCAGCATGCGGCGTTGTGCCATTGAGGGTGTTCCAGGTGGTGGCTTCCAGACAGGTGGTAGCCCATCACTGCATGGTAGGTCTTGATCTGTCACTGTGTGGGGGGGGAATGCCACAGGGCAGGGCAGATACATTAATGCTACTGTGTTCCCTTACAGCTCCTGAGTGTCTACATGGGTCAGCGGTGGTGGGCTCATCCACTGAGGGCAATACCCTGGACACAGAGGAGGGCCCATCCACCTCCACAGGTGTCTGAGGGTCAGGACAACAGTGGTCCCACCTGACTGTCCAGACTGATATTGGTGGAGCAGGTGCAGAGGAGGCTCTGCCCGTGTCCCAGCATGACAGCATCCATGGATGCCAGCATGCTGAGACTCGGACTGGTGCCAGATCTGTCACTGATGATGATGGAGCTCACATCATGGACAGTGATACATGTGAGCCGCAGGATGGCTGCACAGCAGGTTACAGCATGGGCATAGCCGTGGGTGGTGCTGCCGTGGAGGCCTGCATGACATCACAGTCCCAGCCTCTGTCTGTCTGCACCAGTGGGGCAGCACTGGTGTGCATCCAGGACAGTGGGGCTGTTGCAGCCGCTGCGGCAGCACCGCTGAGCCCTGGAGAGCGGCGGCTGGAGGAGCAGTGTCAGCAGTTGGCCAATGGTGATGGGGGGACAGTGTTGTGGGGCAGCATCAGTGCACCGCCTGTGGACATGCCCAGGCATGGCCCTGGTGTGCAGCATCCAACCTCAAGGGGTGCTGCCCAGCATGGCCTCGAACACCATGAGGGACAGCATGCCGATCAGGCAGATGACCTCTTAGATAAGCACACCCGCATACTCCATGATTCAGTGGATCAGCAGTTGCTGCTTGTGACGGCAGTGGATGCACTCAGTGTGGTCCTGCACCAGGTAGAGGAGTGGCGCAGCAGGGACACCGGTCTGCTCCTGGCAGAGATGGACCAGCTGCGGGAGGATGTGACCACTGCCACTGACAGGCATACACAGGCATTCACAGCTGTCATGGCCACATTGGGCACACAGTTATTTGCCCATGCATCGCAGACACTGCACAGTGCCATGTCCACCCCCCATTCCCAGCATCATGCGACACCCTCCTTGTCGACACCTGGTTCAGCTGTGGGTATCCCGAGCATGCCTGGCACAGGCGTGTTCAGTGAGCTGCAGACCCCTGCTCGAGAATGGTTGCATTCCTGCAGAGGCACCCCGGGGGACCATCGGTGCCTCCCCATGAGGCCAATGGTCAGCCTGTCACAGCTGTGGGGTCTCAGTGGGGCCACCCATACATCTGTGAAGGCCGTGGCACTGTGCTGCGTGACTGACCTGTCTCCCACCATGGCTACTGTCTGATGCTGCCCTGTGTGCAGTGCATTGTTCAATGTGCAATGCACGGGTGGGGCAGCCTGCACACACACACACACACACATTCCATGTGCACACCCTCCCGGCTGCCGGATGCTGTGGCGTGTGCATGATGATGCTTGTGTTGCGCTGTCTGCCACTGTGCAATGGTGCCCAGTGTCTGAGACACGCACAATGTCAGTCACTGGGCATGGTGGTCTGTGGATGTGTGTGTGGCTAGAGGTGGTGGTTGGGTTCGGCGTGCCTCCTACCCTTTGTGCATGTCTTGTGGTGTGTGTGTGTGTGTGTGTGTGTGTGTGTGTGTGTGCATGACCAGGTGCTGTGTTAGGCCTTGACCATCCCTGACGGCATGTACAGTTCCATGCTCAGCCAATTCTCTTTATGACATGTGCCCCCTGTAGTTTGTCCATGTGTGTTTGTGGGTTGTGCACTTGCCATTGGTGGTTGCACATGGCCCCATGACTTATCTGGGTTGATTGAAGTGCTCCTCTGTGATGGTGTCCCAGTGCAGCTGTGACATCCGGATCAGTCGGGGGTCCCTTCAACCAAGAGGGGACTTGCCCATCACCATCTGCCCCCTCGTCCTCATCATCCCCATCGCTGTCCCCCCCTCTTTGACCTCTACAGCTATCCCACAGTTGTTGGCCATGTTGTGCAGGATGCAACAGGCCAGGAATAGCCCACAGACCTTTGAGGGGCTGTACTGTAGGACACCGCCAGACATGTCCAGGCAATGTATACGTGCCTTCAGCATCCCGAACACCCGCTCTATGACATTACATGTGGTGGCATGTGCCTCATTGTACCGTTGCTGCAATGGGGTCGCGGGCTGCCGGTATGGTGTGAGCAGCCAGGGACAGAGTGGATATCCACTGTCACCTGTGTGTAGAGGGTGGACATTAATTTGGTGATCAGCGTCGCCCTGCCATGGGCCATCTAGGCTAGTACCCATGTCACCTGTGACCATGCCCCTTCCAAGATCCATGTCTTTCTGTGTGATTTGCATACTCACCCACTAGGTGGCCAGTGGGGATGTCCCCACTCTTGAATCTGTGGCACAGTGCAGACTGGTGCCAGATGAAGGCATCATGTGCTCCCCAAGGGTGCGTGGCACAGACTTTGGTTATGCGCCCCTAGCATCGCACACCACTGGCAGTTGATGCTTGCATAGCCCTTCTGATTGATGTATGCAGCACCTTCTGGGCCAGGTGGTGTGGTGATGGCCACATGGGTGCAGTCAATGGCCCCAAGCATGCCAGGCATACGTGCTACCCTGTGGAACTCTTGTATGTGTGCTGTGTGCTCTGCCTGTGTGCTGGGGAAATGGATGTACTCCACAGCATGTGGCAGCAGTGCACTGAGGAATTGTGTGAGTAGGTGTGATGTGGCTGACTGGGTTATGCCTGTTGTGTCCCCTGTTGGTCTCTGGAAGGTACCCGTGGTGAGCAGGCACATGACAGTTGTCACCTTTGTCTCCACTGACAGAGCATAGCTCCATCATGTGGGTGCCTGCATCTCATCACTGCACAGCTCACAGAGCCACCTCAGGATCACCCGGTTCAGGTGATACTGGCCCACTATCTCAGTGTCACTGTAGTGCTCGAGAAGCTGGTGCGGGCTCGGTACTGCCTGTTGGGGGCATGCCACCGATGGGCTTTTCCATGGCTGCGCCACCCTGCTGCCTGCCTTCTCACACCCCTCATTACTGCCTCCATCTGAATGGTGGCACTGGCCATATCCCTGGCTTGTGTTCCCCCCCCGGCAGTTGTATTCCCATTCCCCCACTGTCCTTTATGCTACTCCCCCTACACCGGGAACACCTCCCAGATTTGGCTGTCCTGCCCACTGTCACTGCCCTCAGTCCACTGTGGCACTTCCCTTTTACTCCTGCACAGTGGCACAGGCTCCCCACTCCTTTCCTGTTCCTGGTAGTTTTCAGGTGTGCTCTGTCCTGCTTCTGTCCAGTCCTCCTCACTGCTACTCTCTGCCTAGTTGCTGTCACCTCGCTCCCACCTCTGGCTTCCCTGTAGCATTCTTGTGCCTCTCTCATTCCTTTTTATTTTGGATCATTTCCACTATTGCTCAACTTCCATTTGCTCCCCTATTGCGCATGGCACATGCTGTTGAATATCGCACTGCGCCATTTATTCATGGTTCCTCCCCCTTCAGTTGCTCATGCATTCATTACCATTGCGCTCTTGTGCATTGTGATTTGGGGGAGCGCAGCTGCCTCCCGCTGAACATCATACAATGGCGCATTTTCAGACTTGCGCTGGCACATCCCTGTTGTGCATGGTGCAACCCTTTTGAATATCTGGGACCAGGGATATAAAGGACAGGGCAAAAAATAGGAAGTTCACCCCATTTTGCCAACCAGATGGCCACAAATAAACCCTGGTCCATCAGCCAAATTCCTTGTCAGTCAGTCTTTGTCCATCATGGTGAACAAGAAAAACAGCTGACAGACAAGGATTCCTGGTCTGACCATCTGGTAGTGAAATTTGGATGACCAGATGGCCACATGGGAATCCTTGTCCATCAGAACAATTTTTTGTCTGTCAGTCTTTGTCTGTCATGACATACAAGGAAAACAGCTTATGGACAAGGATTTCTGGTCTGGCCACCTGGTCATACAAATTTTACTACCAGATGGCCAGAATGGGAATCCTTGTCTGTCAGCCATTTTCCTTGTCCGCCATGACAGACAAAGACTGAGGGACAAAGGAGTTAGCAAGTGATGAACCAGGATTTAAATTATTAAAAAAAAATCTTTCTGAAGGCATACAGGCACCATAAAGCACACAACATAGCTCATCAACTCCCAGTGAGCAGAAATCACACTTTAATTTGTGAGACAGAAGTCCAAGGGCAGAGTTATGACATTTTTTCACAGCAAAATCAAAAAACAAGATGGCGCCTCGCAGGCAAAGAATTTTTTCAGACAGGCAAGGATTACCTACTCGAGGACAAGGATTGGCTTCTCACAGACAAGGATCCTTGTTCATACCATGCAGCTATCCTGAATAATAAAAATCCCACTGAAAATAATGAGAACTTAAAAATGCTATAACTTTTGAATGGAATAGTATGTTTTCAACAAATAATTCTGACCTATTCTGTGATCCAAGCTCTTTCCGTCATAAAAATATGAGACCAAAATTCCACACTGCCTCTGCGCAGCACGATGAGAAAAAAAAACTGCAAAAAGTGGCAGATTTTAAGGTTTTTTCACTATCTAGATCTCAGAATCTGCAAATCTGACCAGAACAAAACTTGGCATATTAAGAGATCTACCCCAAGAGGCCACGCATGCAAACTTTTGTACAAATACAGTCAACGGTTGCAAAAGTTATTAAAGTGCAAAATGTGGGGCTTTAACATAGAAACTCTACTAATCCTAACTACTGTATAGTGTGTGTGTGTATATATATATATATATATATATATATATATACATATGTGTGTGTATATATATATATATATATATATATATATATATATATATATATCGTTCTTTTGCCAAAACTCTGTTAATGCATCAGTTAGGGTTCTTTCCACTGAACAAAAGTGTGGAAATTCCAAATTAGGGTTACCACCCCACCACACAACCCCCAATGCCCCTCCTCAAAACCTTAACTCTGCATTTCCCCCACCCACCCACACACATGCAAGGAAGGGAAGTGCCAAGGCAAGATAACCAACCAGAGACAAGCAGGATAAGGTAACAGAAGTAACATACAGCTCTGTAAAAGTTCCACAAGACAGAGGCATTGTCACACCAACAGTATGAGTTCTGCAGCAATCATAGTGGCTTGGGGGTACACACATATGCTGGGCAATGATGGGTGATGGCTCACAGTAAGCTGTTTTGCATTACAAACATTAACACACAGTATGTTATCCACACAGAGTGTATTAGAAATTACAGTTTCTGTGAGCCTAGCAACAGTCATTGGATGTTTGCATTATTTTTCTGATACAGAAGCAAATGATTTGATATCTTTTAATGGACCAACATAGATGTAAAACAAGAACAAAGTGCTCTAGTGTTTTTCCAATACAGTGAGTCAGTCCTAATAACAAACAGTGATAATAATAAAAGTAATTTTTTAGTGGCAATAGTTGCATCGACCCAATTGTTGAATTACGACACATGTAAATCTATATTTTGAAAATGTGTACAAGTAAGTGTCATTGTATTAAGAAGATATGCCAGCAGTAATGTGTTATGATACTGTGCTGGCAGAATAGAGTCAATTATACTGTACTTGTTTTTTATTACATATTGTTATGTGAAATCTGTACAGTGTTGTGATTATTGTGCTTAGAGATGTGCCATAGTGGTATAGTGTCTTACAATGTTGCATTTGTCTTCCGTGTGTGTGTGTGTGTGTGTGTGCGCTCATGTGCATGCGTGCATGCGTGTGTGTGTATGTGTGTGTGCATGCGCGCGTGGGGGGAATGTTTTTTGCAAAGAATTTCCTTTCTTTTTTTAAAAGTGTAATATAAATAGTAAATGGTAAGTGTTGGTGGGGCCCCGCGCTCCAACCAAGCTGCCCATTTCTGCATGATATGTGTCTGTACAAGTATAGGCCCTGTGCTCCCACTTACACATAATTATGGAGCCATACAGCAGCCCTATAAGGCAAGGAACCCTTGTAACACTAATGTACCCATATCTCAGGAACCATAGCAGCTCAAAAAAAAATTAAAGTGTGGTTGTAATCATGAGAGTGAGTAGTTCTCACAACATAAGTCAACTGATTCTGTATCTTGCATCATTTCTGAGTTACAGGCACCAAAAAGCACTGTGACCCTTAACACTGAGGGCATAATACTATGCACATGAAAATGAGCAATTGGAACACCAATTTTTAAATATCTCAGGAACTGTACAATCTAGAAAAAAATTAGAATGTTATGGTTTTCATGGCTTTCCATCCTATGTCTGTACTTAGTAAGTATTTTTTTGATGAAAAGTCCATATCTCGAACCGTTTTCAAGATACGGGCCCCGAAAGGCGTCACAGGCGCAGCAATGTTATTTTATGGGAACATTTCTGAACTTCGGAATGCTGTAACTATGGGCCTGTTCAATGTTTCCATACCAAACCACCAAAAGACACATCAGTAGGACTAGGGCTTGCCACCCTGAAAAGTTCAGGCCAATAGCACAATCCACGTTGCCACAATGAAGTAACAAAGAAAAACAACCGCTGCAATGTTATCCTATGGGAACATTTCTGAACTTTGGAATGCTGTAACGATGGGTCTGTTGAATATTTTCATACCAAACCACTGAAAAGCACATCTGTGGTGCTAGGGCTTGCCACCCTGAAAATTTCAGGCCAATAGCACAATCCACCTTGCCACTAACAAGTGACAAACAAAGCAACACATAGCAAAATTCTCCTATATCTATAATGGGAATGTTAGCACGCACAAAAAAATGTTACCGCAGTTTCTTTTTAGAGTTAGCACGATTGTATGCACGACAACATAAATGTTTGTGTGATCAAAAAATGGAAAACATTTAAAAAACTTATTTCTAGACTAGCTGGTGAAAAACTAATGCCAGAGACATGTTCCTCAGGCCCTAATTAGGTAAACACAATGGTTGGTGCTTTGTAAAGGGCAATATTTTTTGAATTACAGCATTTTTTTCTCTCTCTCACCAACTGAAAATAAGATGGTGGCAGCATGACAACATTTTTGGGCAAGCTCAACAACAAAATTTGATTGTGAATGTTTTTGCAGTGCACATATACATTTTTCCATAGGCTATAATGGGACATGAAAAAATGGCATAACTTTTGAATGGAGCAATATTTTTCACCAAATCTTCAAAAGGCAGAAGTGAAACCCAGGACACATGTACATAACCCAATCTGAACCACACTAAAATGCATTCTTTGGTGCATCATGGGTGGACAAAGAATTCACAACATTGGGGAAAATTCCTTTTTTCAGCACACTACGGTTCCTCAGTCGTACATCCGAACAAAAAGAAAATTTCCAGATCCAGAGATTTATGGCACATCTTTCTACATTCCAAATTTCAGCAAATCGGACAAATGGTTCAAAAATTATTAAAGTGCAAAATTTGAGGTTTAACAGAAATGGCCATGTAACCCTAACTATAGTGGCACTACCGTGCCACTATAATATTATATATATTATGGTAGCACAGTAGTGCTACCATAGTTAGGGTTGAGGAGCCATTTCTATGTTAAACCCTAAATTTTGCACCTTAATAACTTTGCGACCGTTTGACGGATTTGCCTGAAATTTGGAAAACACGATCAAGACCCATATGCCTTGGGATCTGCCAAGTTTTGTACCAGTCAGATACACAGCTGCGGAGTTATTAAGCATGATCTGCATGTGCATTTATGCTTCTTCTGGAATTCTACAGTCATGCCTACAGGTTGTACGGTTTGTGCGACCAGCCTGAAATCTTCAGGGAACGTGCGGCCGGGGTCCCTGATGTGCCTTCCGAAGATTTCATGAAAAAATATTAAATGGTTCAAAAGTTATTCAGAAAACAATTTCCCATTATAAGTCAATGGGAAAAGTTAACAAAAAGTTTGACAGTGTGGCAAATGCATTTTCACTTTTGCAAATGGCCCTGTTACTTTCGCAAATCCACCATCTTGTTTTCAGTTAGTGATCAGAAGAATGCTTGGCATTTAAATTTGGGACCCTCTAGCAACCTCATTCTTTTTGTATTCAACTAGTCGGACCCTGAGGATGCTAGCCATGTCTTTATTTTGGGGTAAAACACCCCAGAAATATGTTTTTCAAATTTCTGGAAAAAGTACTTTCACAAAGTACTTTCGTGCTCAAGAAAGTGTCGCAAATTTTTGCGAAAGCTTTCGCAAATTGTGACTACTTTTCTAGTCTCTGGGAAAATGACAGCAATTCTTTGGCACTCCGCTGCAAAGAAACAGTTTGGAGTATTGGGCTGAAATTTGGAGGGAACGTAGCCGACATCTCACAGATGTGCCTTTCTGTGTTTTCTTGAAAAAATATTGCATGACAGCAAAGTTATGGTACTCCAAAATTGACACTTTTTCCCATAGGATAACATTACGGTTCCCAACGCATTACAGGAATCCTTTGGCACCCTGCTGCAAAATAACGGTTTGGTCTTTTTTCCTGAAATTTGGAGGGAACACAGATGTGCCTTTCAGTGGTTTGATGAAAAAATATTTCAGGGAGGCAAGTGTATGGCTCTCGAACTTCTTTTTCCCATAGGATAACATTACGGTGTTTGCCCGGCTTTCAGGCCCAGTATCTGGAAGCGGTCGAGATACAGACTTTTCATCAGAAAATTCTTAGCCCCCTAATGGGGGTTAAGTACAAAACTAGCCAGAACAGTCATAAATCAAATGACTTTTAAATTTTTTTTCTACGTCGTATGGTTCCTGAGATATAACCTATTTAGTATTCCAAGTCCTCATTTTCTGCTCCGATACCCATTATTATGCATACATTCTTTGTACTGACTGTCTTTCTCTATGCAGCTTTTGGGGAAAATCAGCCTGTGCACTTACATTACTGTTACCGTTTACTGTTACCGTTGCTCTTTCCGCTTGCGGTTCGGTACCGGTTTCACTTACCGTTGACGTCTACGCCACCATGTGCGTTATCCTTTGCTTTTTCCTTTGCGCTTGCATTTCTGTTATTTGTGTCTATAGTATTGTTTCTCTTTCTGTTTCACTTTGCGTCACCATGCCCATTGACATTTCCGTTTGAAGGCACCATGTTACTATGTGACAACACATCACGTGGCAGACCGTTCCCGTCTATGCCACCGTGTGCGTTAGTCTTTCTGTTCTCATTCACACTTGCATTACCATGTGTGCCACTGTTAGCGCTTCTGTTTGGGTTGCTGTTCCTGTTACTATGCCACAAGACATCACGTGGTGGGCCCCGCGCTCCCGCTGCTGCATTACATTCACTATTTCTCGTTATCATTCTCAAAAAGAAGGGAAACTAGAGGCAAAAATCTGTTTAATGCATTAGTTAGGGTTGTTCCACAGCGACAAAAGTGAGAAATTTGGTGTTAAGGTTGAAAAATCTCCCTGGACCCCCAGCCCACCCCCAATCAGCATTGGGGTGATTAGGCCGCCGGTCCCAACTCTCACCCCATTCTCCTCATACTTCTGCTGCTTTTACACATGTGGGATGGGGTGAGAGTTAGCCAATGCGCACCCCAGTGCCAGCTGGGGTGGGCTAGGTCCATAGTTTTCAACCCCAACACCAATTCTCACTTTTGTCACTGTGGAACAACCCTAACTAATGCATTAAATGGAGTTTTTCTATATATATATATATATATATATACACACACACACACACACACATATACAGTATATATATATATATATATATAAATATATATATACATAGACACATATATATATATATATATATTTCATGGCAAAAACTCAATTTAATGTTCAGTTAGGGTTGTTCCACAGTGACAAAGGCAAGGAAATTTGGTGTTAGGGTTAAAAACCCTAACTGCGCATCCCCCCCACCCTCATCACCACCACACACATACGTGCAAGTAGGGGATGGACCAAGGCAACACAAAAAATCACACACATCCAGCAGAAGGTGTATACCTGTGTTTCTGTAGGAAGTAGAGAAATCCAACTTGAGATATCACAGATTATTTACAAAGTTGTCTTTCGAGATAAGTTCACATAAAGGTGAACCAAGCTAGCAGTAGCAAAAATGGTGTACCTCACTTTGTTTTCAACATATGGCTGGCAAAAGGCATCATGGGTGCTGCAATGTTAGTCTATGGCAAATTGTTCAATTTTGGAAAAGTGTAACTTTATAATCCTTAAGTATTTTAGCACAATAGCAGGAAAAAGCACAACTGTGGGACCAGGTCTTGCCATCCTGAAAATTTAAGGCCAAAGGACCCAACCATTTGCTTGCAGGATGATGACAAAGATGTGCAGTCATTAGGAGCATACTTTCACAAAATATTTTCGCAAACACGAAACTGTCAAATCACAACACTTTCTGATTTGCAAAAGTGATTTTCGAAAGTATTTCAGGGATTGTACAAAATCCCTTTTTGAATTTGAGAACCCTAAAATACCATATGTGTAGTGCGTGCTATATGTTGGTGGCAGTGTGTGGCCCAAGATGTCCAGTTGTCTGTAGTGATATGTGTTTAGTGGTGCGTGGAAAGTCCAGGATGAGAGTTAGCAGTGATGACCCCATGCGACAGCCCGATGGGAGCATGGGTGTGTAGTTTCATGGTTTACATAGTTGTACGTTATTCCTCTTACCTGATAGTGGTTGTGTGTGACTGGTTGTGTTGCCTTGGTCCTTTCCCTACTTGCATGTATGTGTGTGTGTGTGGTGGTGGTGGTGGGGGTGGGGAGAATGTGCAGTTAGGGTTTTCAACCCTAACACCGAATTTCCTTGCTTTTGTAGCTTTGGAACAACCCTAACTGATGCAGTAAATGGAGTTTTTGCAATGAATTTCCCTTCTTTTTGAGAATGTGCACTATAGATAGTAAATGGAATATGGTGGTGGGAGCGCAGGGCCCACCATGTGATTTTTTTCTGTCACTTCGCTGTGCAAAAACTGTATGGCCGAGTGAAATGAAAATTGGATACAAAAACAGAAATGCAAATGGTAACGGCAATGGTGACGCAGAAGGAAACAGTAACACAACTGACAATGGAAACGCTACCAAAAACACAAACGCTAAGGCTAACAGAAACGCAAACGGTAACGAACACACAAACAGTAATGGTAACGCAATTGGAAATGGAAACAGTAACGGTAACACCAACAATGACGCCAAAGGGAACAGTAACAGAAAGGGAAGCGCAAATGCAAATGCGTACACAAATGCAAATCATTACATTCATGGTCATGGTAATGCAATTGGAAACGCTAATCCTTGCAGTAACACCAACGATGATGCCAAAGGAAACAGAAACGGAAATGCAAACGGAAATGGAAGCGCGTACGCAAACGCAAATGGTAATGAAGATGGTGATGCAAAAGTAAACTCAAATAAAACCAGTGATGGAAACGCAAATGGTAACAGTAATGCAAACGCAAGCACAAACACAATGCACACGGTGACATAAACGGAAATGCTAATGCAAACAGTAACGGAAATGCAGACAGAAATGCTGACTGTAATAGTAAACGAAATGCACACCCTGTTTTTCCCCAAAAGGTGCATTCAGAAGCACAATGAATACAAACAATGTATGCATAATGGACCTCTGAGCAGAAAATGATCACTTGGAATACTAAATTGCTTATATCTCAGAAACCGTACGACGTAGAAAAAAAATTAAAATGTCATATTATTTATGACTTTCCTGGCTAGTTTTGCATTTAGCACCCTGGTGGGGTGCTAAGTGTTTTTCTGACGAAAAGTCTGTATCTCGAAGTGTTTTCGAGATAAGGGCCCTGAAAGGTGCAGCGGACGCTGTAATGTTAGCCTATGAGAAAAATCGTTAACTTCAGAGTGACGTGACTTTACAGCCCTCTAATATTTTGTCACCAAACCACTAAAAGGCATATCTGTAGGATCTTAGCTTTCTTCCCTCCAAATTTCAGCCCAAAAGACTAAACCGTTATTTTGCAGCAGGGTGGCAAAGATTTCCTATTCTTTTGGGCATATTGTCACAAAGTAGTGTCATGATTTGTGACACTTTTGCAAGAATAATCACGAAAGTGTCGAATGTTCTACACTACTTTGTGACACTACTGTTTACAAAAATTTCAAAAACATAATTTTTGGGGTGTTTTTAACCCTCAAAAAAAGACATGGCTAGCATCCTCAGGACTCGACTAGGTGAACTCAGCAAGAATTGTGTCCCTAGAGGGTCCCAAATTTAAATGCCAAGCATTTCTGTGACCACCAACTGAAAACAAGATGGTGGATTTGCAACACTACAGGGGGTCATTTGCGACACTAAAAACTGTATTTGAGACACTGTCGAACTTTTTGTTAACTTTTCCCATTGACTATAATGGGAAACTTGTTTTTTGAATAACTTTTGAACCGTGTAATATTTTTTCATGAAATCTTCAAAAGGCACATCAGGGACCCTGTATGCATGTGCCCTGAAGACCTTTCACACAGACTGTGCAACCTGTAGGTGCGAGCAAAGAATGCGCAAAAATGTGTAATTACCACATTCTCCGGCGCTATGTAGCTCCACAACCTGATAACTGACCATTACAAAACATGGCAGATCCCAAGATCTATGGTACCACTCTATGCATGCCAAATTTCAGGCAAATCCATCATACAGTGGCAAAGTTATTATGCTGCCAGATTTCAGAGTTTAACCTTAAATGGGGTACTCAACCTTAACTATAGTGGCACTACCGTGCCTATATATATATATATATATATATATATATATTATAGTGGCATGGTCACACCACTATATTTAGGGTTATGAAGACACATCTATGTTAAAGTAAAAATTTTGCACTTTAATAACTTTAGACCCATTCAACAGATTTGCCTGAAATATGATATGCACAGTGGGGCATGGTAGATCTCTTGATTTGTCAAATTTCATTTTGGTCAGACTGACGATCTTTGAGCACTAAAACGATGAAAAATGTACTTTTCGCCAGTTTTGGAGGCAGTTTTGGGGATTTTGCCCATGGTCCTGTGCAGCCATCATGTGGCATGCTGGTCTGTGAGATGGCTCATCTGAAAGAGCTTCAGTGGCCAAATATGCCGCTTTTTGTTTGGTGAAAAAATATTAAGGCATTCAAAAGTTATGGCACTTTTAAGCTCCCATTATAAGTCAATGGGAAAATTTATATGGTTGTTTTGCTAACAAAGAATGGGGTTCTGGCCATTTGGTCTTGCCTGGCGGTCAAAGAATTTGCAGCCTCGCGGGTTCAAAAATCTTTGTCCCTGAGAATTCTTTGTTTTTGCATTTACAATTGTAAAAAAAACAAATATCTCGGCTCAGGGGTCACTCCTGAAGTAAAAATTGGATGGGTTTTACTCAGGGGGCTCCGATCTATCAACCCATGCCTTTGGTTTGATGTACAATGGTCTAAAACTAGAGTTGCAGCATTTTAAAATCTTTGATTGTGGCTCACTAACGGTCTTTGATTGCGAGCCTGCAAATTTTTTGATCGTGAGATTCTTTGATCACGATCGTGCATCCCGAGCGAGGGATGAGATGGCCGAATTAAAAAATCTAATTTCTCAGCCCAGGGGTGCCCTAGGAAGACAAATGAGGCTGGGTTCTGCTCAGGGGGCTTCGTTCTATCGAGGCATGGTGGTGGTTTCATTTAATTCTGCCTAAAACTCGAGTAGAGTTACCATCCAGAACATTTTGTATTGGAGTAAAGATTCAGCTCCTTGAAGTGTAAAATGGGCCTTAAGTCCCCAGTTCTTTTGGGAACCAAGAAGAACTGGGAGTAGAACCTTTTATTCCTTTGCCACATGGGCACTGGCTCTACGGCCCTTTTGCAGAGCAAGGTGAACACCTCCTCCTGGTGCACCACTGTGTGGTCTGAAGAGTAAGAGGTGGGAACTGGTGGAACATCTGGAAGTTGTTCTAGAAGTTCTAGAGCATGGCCCTGTTTGATTAGCTGCAGGATCCAAGCGTCTATGGTAATGGTTCTCCACTGGGACACATAAGGGAGAACCAACCCCTGACCACCACTTCCTACCTTGGAACAAGAGGAGGGGGATCTGGAAAGGAATCAGGCTGAGGCAGAACCAGTGCCCGGGGCTGCTTCTCCTTCCTTGGAGTGCTTAGCAGAGGGACAAGTGGTGGAGGAGGGGTCAGGAAATGCAGAACTGGCCCTGCATTTGCCCTGGAGCTTTGTTCTGGAGCCAGGATTTGTGTGAGACCTTATGAAAGGAGTGCCTTGGTCTGCTCCTAGGCTGGGTATGATAAAAGGAAAGGGTAAACTGTTTGACCAGGAAAGGCACACTAAGCTGAAGCTTGTTTCCAGAGGTGACCTGGGAGCACAAGGAAGTTGAATTATTTGCTCAGGGTCACACAGTATACAAGTGGAGACAGATGGAATTCAAAACTCTTTTCCAGGTTTTCAGCTCACTGCCCTTACCTACTGTGCTATACTGCCTCTACAGACCTATTAGCCCTGTCAGAGGCCTGCAGGTCATTAATAATTTCCTGCATATCAGGACCAAAAAGTTTGTGACCCACAAAAGGGGCATCCAACACCTTCTGCTGGACATCAGCAGTAAAATCAGTGACTCTAAGCCAGGAGTGCCTTCCAAAGCAGATGTCAGTGGCAGCTGCCCTGGCTGTAGTATCAGCTATATAATAGGTAGCTCTGAGGAGATGCTTACTAACATCTTCCAAGGCCTGGAGAATTTTTAGAAGCTCAGAAGCTCCTGTCTCTGGAAACCCTCAGGAAGGGCCTGAGCAGCAGCCTTGCCTTCTTCCAGAGGGTATTCTGGTACTTGATCATATGAAACAGGTAAGCTGGTAATTCTAAGGCCCAAAGCCAATCTCTGGTTGCACCCACCACCTGACTGAGCCAACCCCTGGCTGCCCTCACCTCCTGTAAGCCTGCTTGTGTCACCCCTGACTGACATAGTGAAACCAACCTTATTCTCACTTAACCAAACTTATTCTCATTTAACCTGTACCCCCCTTATTTATGCTAACTAATTCTACTCTCCTCCTGCTACTCACCTGTTATCATTTCTTGACTGTCTCGTGAATCTCTCAGTACCCTGTTTTATTATGTATTGCTGCAATCTGATGATGTTAAAGAGTTGCTGACTCAGGTTTTCTCTGTATGTAATGCATTGCTATGTATAAATACTCTATCTGATGTTGCATCTGTGTAAATGAGTCTTCAACTCTTAGGCTTTCTCTGTATGTATTGTATTGTTGAACTTGATGTGGAACCTATGTAAAAAAAGTCCATGAATCATAGGTAATTGTAATCTGAGAACTCAAATAGATAAATAAATAAATAAATAAATAAATAAATAAATAAATAAATAAATTAAGTGGCTGAGGCAAAAGTCCTCTTACCCCAAAGGTTTATCCTTCGAGATTCCCGGTCAGGGGTCAAAGGAGCCAAGGTGTTTGGGTGCCTTGGACTGCTTGGGTGCCTTGGACCTGTCATGAGCTGCCTTGATTACCACTGAGTCAGTTTCTGGCTGAGCTGCATAGAAAGGCAGCTCCAAGGGCACCAGGTAAAGCTTATCAGCCTTTCTGGGTATGGGAGGTACCAAGTTGGGCCTATGCCAGGCAGCACTGGCAGCATCCTGCAGTGCTTGAAGCAGAGGAGGAATAATGTTGGATCGAGATTATGGGATCTCCAAAAAAAACATCAGGTTCCTCCTTGTGGCATCCTCCTCCACAGTCCGGAACCCCAAAGTGGAGGAGAGTTGTTTCATAATATTAAAGAAGGAGGGGTTCTCTGGGGGGGACCTAGGGGTGTGTTTGACTGAGTCCTCACTCCTGGAGGAGACAGTAGACCTGTCAGAGGAGTCAACCTCCACATCTTCCTCTTCATCCTCATCATCAGGAAGGATGAGATCAGCTTGATATTCCTTTTCTACATTGGCCTGTTCTGCAGCAGGGACTGATGGCTAGAGCACCAATGTCTCTCTAGAGGGCTTGGAGCTGATAGGCTGAACAGGCATTGACAAGGAAGCAGCGCCTGACAGCAAGGGTGATGAAGGCCATCACTAGCTACAGCAGAGGTGGTGGGGCCCAGTGCCTGTGAACCTTGTGGTTCAAGATGTCATGACGATGGGGCTGGGGCTGATGACTCAGATGCCAACAGCCCCTTTGCAGCCCTAGGAAGGCTGGGAAAGCATTCCACCATGGGAGGCCTGATAGGAGCAAAGGCCTGCATGGAAAGAGGCATTGATGCTGAAATATTTGATAGTGAAATCCCAGAAGAAGAGAAGGAAGAATCCAACAGGGACTGGGATCACCGTCAGAGGGAACGGTCCTTAGGCCAGTCCTTATCCTGACAAGAATGTTTCCCTGAGGACTTGTTTCAGGGCCTGGGGCCTTTGCAGCCTGACAGCTCAAAGAAGATGTTGGCGACTGGGAGGGGGGAGCCCCAGAAGATCCCTGCTCCCCGCTGGTTGCCTGTTGCTCCATGAGGAACTGCTGTAGGACTTTTTTGTGACACCACTGGGTGGTGAGGTTGAACTTCAGGCAAAGTTCACAGGCAAGAGCATTGTGCCCAGGCCTGAGACAGCAGACACAAACCTCGTGGTCATCGGTAGAAGAAATCTTTCCACAACAGCAGTGATGGAAAAGAACTGATGAAGAAGTAGTTCTTGACATACAAAAATAAAAGGAATCACTTTAAAATAAATACCAAATGCTGGATATCTTGACCAAGTTCCGGTCACCAGAGGTGTCCCTGGGACAATACCTTCATCCAAGGGATTCCAGGATGATGCTTGTGTAAGTTTCAAAGTAACTTCTTTTGAAACTTTGGAGGTATCACAGCTTGAGCACCCCACAGAACACAGCCTTGATCTGAGGACAACTGGTCCTTTTTGTCAAAGGAAGGTCAGAGAGTCTGGTATCTCATAAAGTTGGTCCAACCATTTAGGGTAAAATCTAAGACCTTAGAGAGGACTGGATCTTATCTTGTTTCCTCTGCTACATCCCAAGAAGCAATAGGTAATTTCTTGATATGTGAAAGTTGAAATACTGCCCGTCTTCTTTCTCTGTTGCATGTCTGAATAGCAGTCTTGATAGTGCACCCAAATTTGCTTGATCCTGAGAAAGTCTGTCTTCTTTGTCATAGTCATAGGCCAACAAAATCAGGGACCATCACTGCATCTTCTGTGCTGCAAGAGTTGGTATTGCTGCCTTTGGCATCAGAATATCCAGTAGAGGTTTGTGCTCTGTTAGCAGACCAAATTTCCATCCACACAGGTATAATATAGAACTTCTTGACACCAAAGATTATGCTCAAGGCTTCTTTCTCAATCTGAGCTTAAGTTCTTTTGCTTGGAGACACAGTCCTTGAAGCAAAAACAATTACGTGTTTCTCCCCTGAAGGTAACACATGAGAAATTACTGCACCCACCTCATATAGGGACACATTGCATGCCAATCTTGGAGGCTTTGCTGGTTCATAGCGTGCTAGCCACTTGCTGTTCAGAAGCTGTTCTTTGCAAAACTGGGATGCTTCTTCACTTTGTGGTGACCAATTCCATTTTGCTTCTTTTTGTATCAAGTAGTGTAGTTGTTACAACAATGTGGGCAAGTTTGCCAGCAAACTCCATGGTAGTTCAACAGGCCCAAGAATGATCTTAACTCGGTCACATTTGTTAGCATCAGTGCCTTGACAATTTCTTCCTCTTTGCTCTCTGTTGGGTGCAGGCCCTGGGCATCAGTCTGAAATCCCAGGTACTTGACAGACTCTCATAGAATCTGACATTTGAGTAGCTTCACTGTTACTTCATACTGCTGCAGTCTGACCATGACTTGGTCCAGGATTGTCAGATGCTCTTCCACTGTGGGCACTGTTACCAAGATATCATCCATAAAGCAGACTACATGGTCTAGCCCATGTAGTATCTGGTCCATTGAGTGCTTGAAAATTGCTGGCACTGTCAAAACTCCATAGGCCAGGGGATGATATTGGCAAATTCCCTTGATAGTGTTTATGATGAGATACAGTTCTGACTCTGAATCCAAACCCAACTGTCGATATGCAAAGGATAAGTCAAACTTACTGAAGAACTTTCCACCTGTGAGTGTGGCAAACTAGGTAGTAGATATTTTTCTGGTTCCATGTAATGGTTAACTGTGACCTTGTAGTCACCACACAGCCTCATTACTTTGTCTCATTTTGACACCACAATAGGGACAGCCCAGTCACTCCTCACTACTCATTATATGATGCCATGCTTTTTCAGATGATCCAATTCTTCTCTACTGTTTCTTTTAAGGTGTACAGTACTGGCTGAGGCTTGTGGAAGATTGGAGCAGCCCCTATCCACACCCAAATCTTTCCCTTGAAATTCTGAATTGTTCCATAGTCATCTTGAAAAATAGAACAACGTTCGTCCAATACTTTTTCACTAAATCTTGAGGTGCTTTTGTCACAGTTCATAAAGTGAAAATATTTTCCCAGTTCAACTTGATCTTCTTAGGCCAGTTTCTTCCCAGTAATGCAGGCTTTCCTCCTTGTACTACTACTGAGTAAGTAAGTAAGTAAAAAATGTTATTTTTATACAAGAATTATATTCTCTGGCCAAAACCTATTTTCAGATGAATCCTGTTTCATACATACAAATATACTATCCCTTGCAAACTTACAAAATAGAAAAATAAAAGTATAAAGTCAGTATCTACTCTTAAATCTACATCCAAATTGAAATTTACAATTATTTAACATTCACAAATCATTTAACATCCACATATGAGATTAAATTAATCTTGTAAGCTTTTTTGGAACATGTTGACTCGGCACCATCCTGGTGGCAATACTAAGCCTGTTCCAAAATCTAGCAGCATTATTACAAACCACCACTTCCACAAATCTAGTCCTATTTCTAGGTACCTTCAATCTCCTGGTATTCGAAGGTCTATTTTTGTAAATTACATTATCTTGGTTCTCCAGGAACAGGTAGTGGAAAAGTAGATGATCACCTTCACTTTTTAACATTTTAAAAATTACGGTTAACCACTTCATTGCACGTCTGTTTCCCAAGGTATTCCAACCCAATGTAGAATGCAATAATGGGTACAATATTTAACCTTCAAAATAAAGTGTGCCAATTTGTTGTATACTGTACCCAATTTCTACAGATCCTTTTTATTTGTACTTACATAAGCATTACTCCCATATTCTATCATTGGTTACAGAAGAGTACAAATAACTTTAAGGCATGCTTCTCATGTTGGACATATCTCAGAGTCCTCAATTTTTTTGTCATTTTAAGACAAATATTTTGGATATGAATTAAAAGTGTACGCTGATCATCAAACACCACACCCAAATATTTATACTGTGGAATCTGTACCAGTTTTATGCCTTCAATATCTTTTATGCATAACACAATTTCTTTTTTATCTACTGTTCCAAAACCCATGAACTAGGTCTTCTTTGTACTCATAACTAGCTTTGACCTGGTGAACCACTCCTGAGCTGCTACAAAATTGGCTTCTAATTTCTGCTGGAATTCATTTATGTTCTTACCGCTTGTAACTAGTACAGTCACATCGGCGTACATCCTGATCACAGAGTGGCATGGGACCTGAGGGAGACTATTTGTGTAAATCAGAAATAATATGGTGCCTATTATAGAACCTTGTGGCACTCCTCTACAGAGGTGGGACCCAACAAACAAATGGACACCTGTACCTTCTGTTTTCTTCCTGTTAAATAGGTCCTGGATCACTCTGCAGAATCAGGATGCATGCCAATCCCAGTCAACCTATCCAGCAGAATGGAATGGTTCACCAGGTTGAAAGCTTTCATCAAATCTACTTAATTTGCTGCAGTAGTTTTCCTATTCTCCAAACCTGTAGTAATCAAATGTTTGAAACCCTCTAATGCTGCATCAGTAGAGTGACAAGGATGAAATCCATGTCAGAATGGTGTTATTTGCTTAGTGACATCAAAGAATTTATATAACTAACCATGGACTAATTTCTCAAGAGTCTTTGACAATACAGGCAGGAGAGAAATTGGACGATGATTTGAAGAGGTTAAGTCACCATCTCTGTTTGGGATTGGAGTGACCTTGCTGGTTTTCTAGCTTTTTGGAAAATTTCCCTGAATAAGGCTCCAATTAAACAGACATGTCACAGATGAAGCACTCTTCCAGGCACAAATCTTAAGAAATTTAGATTCCGTTTTATCCAATCCACAAGCTTTCCTTACTTTTAAATGTTTTACAGCTCCATACACTTAATTAACTGACAATATCCATAATCTAAATTTTCTCTCCTCCTTGACTTTACATTCACTATCTACAGTCTCTCCTAAACTGCTGGAGGCAAAGTCCATGCTCCTCCCTTGTAGGTGACTTGTACCCGATTCTCCCAAGAACAGGCATTTGGTCTCTGGTATGAGATGTAAACTGAATATGTGATGGTTGCAATGGCACTTCTTGAGTTTCTCCTTGTAGATGTGCTCTAGCACAAGACATACTGATGTCCCGGTGTTATCCTGCATAGATACATAGATACATACATAGACAGTGTCAACAGATAAGGGCCTATGGCCCACCTAGTCTGCCCATTTGAGTTTGTAACTTCAGTTCATGTTTTTCTAGAACTCTGTTGCCCCTTACCCTGACCTCCAGAATTCCTTTATGTCTATCCCATGCATTCTTAAATCCTGTGATTGTTTCAGCCCCCACCACTTCCTCAGACAGGGTGTTCCACTTGTCCACCACCCTTTCTGTGAAGAAATTCTTCCTCACATTTCCTCTGAATCATCCTCCCTCCAGCTTCATCCCATGCCCTCTAGTCCTGGAATATCTTTTTTGCTTAAAAATAGTGTATTCTTGCACCCTGTTCCTCCCTGTAAGAAACTTATATCTTGTATGCATGCTAACTGATTTGTCCACCAACTCAATCTGAAGGCAAATTCTCTCTCCATTTCCTTGCATTGCATAGACAGTGAACAGCTCAAATGACTCTTCTTCCCATTCAGTCTTTGGAATGATGTCTGTTATGTACTGTGCATGAACAGTCCATGATGCATTTATGCACACTGTATGTAGATGACACACTGTCTCACAGTTGCAGGATTTTTCTTGTCAGAATCAGCATGTGTTTTACAGGTGGTTACACCTACAATGGTAACAAAGTTGTTTCAACTTTGAGGGACTGGCCGGGTGGTGCAGACTCCAATATGATTGTGCTTGCTTGTGGACCACCTCATGGTCTAGAATGTCCATTGGCTCCTGGTTAGTGGTGGACAAAGTCCATGCACTTCACTCCATGGAGCACTTCACGTATATAGATAATTACGAGAAATACTCAGCATTATGATGTGAAGTAATACACCATAATGAATGATGTGAAGCACCATTGTTTTCAATTGATTTTGCGTTGACTTTGCCTTATTTTTGGACTTTAAGGTGAAGCTTGCATTGAATCATAGGAGATGGCAGGTCACATGGGCTCTAGATTGTCTTGCACAGCCTCAGTTCTGCATAGTGTGTGTAGTGGGCAGCTGGAGACAGTATGCTCAGAAATCTGAGAATCACACCATTGAAAAACCTTTTAAAAAGCATTTTTGAGCAAACTGTTTGGGTCAAACTTTAGTACGTCAATTGTAGGAAACCCTCCTGTGCTTATATCATCTAGTGTTTCTTGGTTTTGTGTGCATTTTGAATGTTAATTTGTAAGATTCAGTCTGTGTACTGACAGACACTGTAGAAGTGTGCTTCAGCGGAGGGGCGTAATGAAGGGAGCTTCACAGTGACTCAATGAGAAAGGCAGTCTTTCTAATTGTTTTTGGGTAGCTAGTGTGTTAGTATTTGTGTGTTCATGTACACACAGTAATATTTTTAGTAAGTTTTGATACATTTTTGGTGTTTGCTGTGGTGCTGTGCATTTTTTCAGTTGTTTTAAAAGATTTGGTTGTACTGCACTGAACTTTAAAATTTTCTGTGCATTATCTGTAGTGTGTGCGTGTATGTATGCATGCCATCAAGTCACACGTATTTTAGTGTGCCACACTGTAATCACAGGACTCTGATTTGAATCTCTTATCCATCTGAAGTACTTTTTATCCTTCATTCTATCTCGGTTGATAGTGGACTGTTACTGCAGCTGCCCCTACCCCACAAATGGTATTATTGTTCCAGTTTTGGATTTTTGATTTTGACCACTGGTTAGAGTGGTGTTGTGCCTGTGCGGCCGTGCCTCTTAAGTGCAATCTCCATCAGTCTGTGTGTCTGTATCTCTTTAGGGTCCAGTCTCCATCTGTAAGTCAGAGTTGTTTGTTTGGCTTCCTTTCAGAGTACTGGTGTGGTGTACATCTCAGTGTGAATATTATACTCTCTTCATCGTCATGATCACAGTTCATGAATTACACAACTTTAAGTTTTTGGGGTGTAAGTTGTATGTAACCCTGTTTTCTTAAAGTCTTTGGTTTCATCACGAATCAGGAAAATAACTGGGGGACACCCAGTTATATCATGTCACACCATTCAAGATCCTTGGTGTACTCCGATGCTTCTGTTTGTGTTCATATTCTGTAGGATGCCCACTTTAATCTTTGTGCTCACAAGAAGCAGGCCCTATTTAATGCTGTAGACAGTATCTCAGCTTGACCATTGTACTCACTGATATGCATTTTCAAGTCTGGGTTTTGGGGGGCTGATACAGGTCAGGGAAGTACAGCCATAGGTATTTGCACACAGTTTATTAGCCATGTCACACCAGTCACTCATCATGAGACAAATCACATTCTTCATGAATCACAGCAGTTACATTTTTTTTCAGTTCTGATGATACGCTGAAGACCTGTAAAGATGACCAAAACATTAATGAACCTTTTTTTCACTTTTTTTTTAAATAATGCCCCCCCAAAAATACTTACCTTTCATGGGTTGACAGTTTCCGTGCAGCCAGACTCAACAGCAGACATCTGAAACTTGTTGTGGTGGACCACAGAAGCTGTGCTTATGGTGACCTAAAAAAAAAAAAGTAATCATAAATGATTGTCTTTCAGTGTACTACAGCCCCCCCCCAAAAAAGAACATTTGAATTTGACAATATCACATTACTTGACAGGCTCTAGTCGTAACGTATGTGTTGCTCACATGTTCATGTGATTTGATCATTGTGCCCACCATGGTAAAGTGTGAAGTTTCCCTGAAAAGGAGCAATATGACAGATTGCTTACAATACAGAACAAGCTTTTGTAGATAGAAATTAAATGGCTGTGTCTCTGGGAAAAAAAATTAAAGTGGCACATACAGTAACTTACCATTGCAGTATGAAGGCAAGGCACACACAAAGGGCAGCATGTATTGATGATGCAGCAGGCATCAACACAGGCAATACTGTCAATTGGGACAAAGAGATGCATTTCTGGCATTTTTTAATCTTCATCTGCACTTTTCATTCAGTTACATCAGCAGGATAACAGCAGCAGGTGGTGTCACAACTTAGGCAATGATGTCACTTAGCAAGCAGTGGGGTGGCATGCCCAAAATGCTTAGTCCGATAAATATGTTTAAGTTCTGTGGCAAGTTTGACATGTGCTTTTCACCACCTTCTCAGGTGTGCATGGAAAAGGATTTGACTTAAAGGAAGCATTTTCTCTCTGGAGACACAACTTCATATTTTTGGCAAAGTGTTGGTGGTAGTGGTGGTGGTGTGGGGTACAAGGCTCAAGTTTCAGTTCTCTGGAAAGCCTCACACATGCTTTGCTCTGCCTTCTCAGGTATGCAGCAAAAGTATTTGGCTTAAAGGAAGCATTTTCTCTCTGTGGACACAATTTCACATTTTATTTATTGAAATGTTTCACCAGGAGGGCACGTTGAGCAACAAGTTGCTCGGCTCCCAGTATGACCTGGGGGGTTGGGAACAATGGGATAGAATACAGAGACATGTTACAATGCTGGAATACAATTTGATTACTTGCATACAATGAGAGCAGGAGGGATTACAGGTGGATCACATTGGCTAACAATGCAACAGTTAACTATAGTAGGTATGAAGACACATATAGCAATTAGGCAACAGTTGGTGACACTGGAACACATATAATAACAGTATATAGCACTAGATGGTAAGGTGACACAATAGCAATTGGTAGCCATTAGTGTAACATAGATATTCAAGATTTACAGTGATTGTAGTAAAGAGAGGAAGAATGGAAGAAGGTAATGAAAAATTGCAGAGGGCAGAATGGAAGGAGGGAAAGGAAATTTATGGAGATACAGGCAGAACATGATTTTCATGGCAAACAGAGATGACAGGGTGGACTAAAGTGCATATAAGAGAGGTATGGGGTAGGTTATAAGTGCTTAATTGAGTGTAGGGATAGGCCATAGTTAAGCCATGTTAACCAGAGGGGGGGTAGGAGGAGAAGAGAGGTAGAGTGTGTCAGGGTGATGAGAGAGAGGTATTGTAGGTGGGGGTATCCAAGAGGGGAAGGGGAGGAGTTGAAATTAAACAGTGTCCTGTTTTCCTGTCTGGGCAGGGCAGTGGGCAGCCCTACTTTTAGGACACAGGTTATAGGCAATGAGAGTTATTTATAAATAGTGATGCGAGAGTGGGGGTGTTGGGGAGGGATGTTGTGGGAGGGGGTAGCAGAGATCAACTACAGTAGGGGGGTAGTACCCCACCAGTGTGCTGGGTGACCCTGTCTGCACAAGGCAGTGATCTAGCAGTGACTGAGGGGGTGCAGTAAAAGAAGAAACAGAAGAAAGGAGGCAAAGTTGTTGCCCACCATGTGCTATGGATCCTGCCTGCACAAGAAAGTGATCGAGCTCACAGGATGGAGATAGATTAAGAGTAGAGAAAGAAGGAGGAGGAACACTTTAGGAGGAGGGAGAGTAGGGTACTAGGAGGAGCACACTCAGAGGGAAATAGGAGTGGTGGGGAGTAGGCATATGGTAATATGGGCTTTGGGGAGATGGCTGGGGGATTAAGGAGGGTCATGGCAAACACAGGAAGGGGCAAGGATGTTCTTGAGGGCAGAGTTAATGGAGTAGTAAGAGGATGAGTGGTGAATTTGAGAGGGAAGTGAATTCCAGATTTTTTGGAGGTGATAAGAATAATCCGATTGGCCAATAAGAGAGGAGTGACGTGATACCACCAGGGTTCATGAGTCAGCAGATCTTAGGGAGTGAGAAGGAGGGGGCAGTTGTAAAGGCAGGGGAGAGATTGGAGGGAAGTTCACCCAGCCAGTGCTTGGAGGTGAATTTTGTGCAGTGAGAGAGATGTTGTTTTTTCATGGAAGGGAAGGATAGGGCATGGTAGAGATCACAATGATGAGTGCAGAGAGGGTGTCAAGGGCAAAATGGCAAAAGGAGTTAAAGAGGGTATCTAGTCTGGCCAGGGAGGACATATGGGCAGCACTGTAGACTACATCACAGTAGTCAAATATAGATAGGATCATCTTCTGGACAATCTCACGTCTAGCTGTGGGTGGGATGGAGGCACAGTTCCTGAATAAGACGCCAAGCTTGGGATGCAATTTTTTCTGAATGGCATCAATATGACCAGAGAAGTTCAGGTGTTGGTCCAGCCAGACACCTAAAGTCCTATCAAGGGTGTGGAAGGAGGGTAGAGAGGGAAACCTGGTAAGTCTCTACCTGGTGCTGAAGGTCATGAAGACTATTTTTTTGGTGTTGAGAGATAGTTGGTGGTTTGCAAACCAATGCTAAACTTTGTCAAAGTTTTGCTGCAAGTTGGATGCAACCTCAGTGGGGCAGGAGGCAGATGCATACAAGACTGTATCATCAGCATACATGTGAATGGAGGATATGGGAGAACAAGTGGATGGGAGATCATTTAGAAAAATAGAGAATAGTATGGGGCCTAACACTGAGCCTTGGGAGATGCCAGTTCTTATCAGGAGGGGTGGGGAAATTGTATCAGAGATCTTGACTGATTGGGTTCTGCCAGTGAGGTATGCCTTGAACCAGTCTGTGGCTAAGGGGGATAGCCCAGCCAAGGAGAAGGGAGTGGGAGACTGTGTTGAAGGCTTTGGCTAGATTGACAAAAATGGCTGGGGTGAATATGGCCATTGTCCATTCCTGTGAGGATAGAATCAGTGAGCTGAAGAAGGGAGGTGGTGGTGGAGTGATTTTTCCTGAAACCATATTGATATGGGGTGAAGAAAGAGGAGTCATTGAGGTAAATGGTGAGCTGGGAGAGGGCTATGTGTTCCTGAAGTTTGGCAAGGGTAGGGAGAAGAGAGATGGGGTGGTAGTTGCCAGGTGGGGTCTCCACCTTTGGGAAGGGGAAGGTACTGAGGTGGTTGAGAAAGAGAGGTTTAGGATAATAGAGAGTAGGTAGTCAATGGCTGGGGCTGACAGGGATAGTAGTTTAGGGTCAAGGCCATCCGGAGAGGAGCCTTTTGAAGGATTGATTGCTAGTAGGGTATTTAAGATGTCATTTGGGGAGACAGTAGCAAAGGAGAAGGGGGAATTGGAGGGGGGTCATTCGTAGGCAATAGGAAAGGGGAAAGGGAGGGGCATAGTTTGGGAGGGATTGGTGTAGCTCATCAGCACAAGTGGTGTAACAGGAGTTGAATTCAGTAGCTACTGCAACTGGATTTGCAACAAGGGTGGTGTAAGGCATTTATCTTAAGCATAAGTGTGGGTGGACAGACTGGGGGTAAAGAGGGTGTGGACCACTCTCCAGAACTTGGAGGGGGAGTTGATGTTAGTCATGAAGGTAGATTTGAAGTACTTTGTTTTGGCTAGCCTGGTAGCTCAGGTGCAAGCATTATGGAGTTTTTGGTAAATAAGAGGTCATTTGGAAGCTGTAAGACTTTGTGCCATTTCCAGGCCCACTCTCTGGCTCTGTGGCAGGATAGTAATTCAGGGGTAATCTAGGGGAGGTGATGACCTCTAACCTTTGTTTGTTTTAGGGGTGCAAAGGCATTCCAATTTGCTAGGAAGATGTCTTTAAAATAGATTAGGGCTTTATCAACCGATAAGGTGCTTGTTAGATGGGATCAGTCTGAGAGGGCAAGGCTATGTAGGAGAGGTCCCAATTCTAGGGATTTACAGTATAAGTCTGCATTTGTAGGGTTTTATGTGGAGATTTAGGGCTGTGAACTTTTCTGACCAGGAAAACCTGGTCGTAGTTGTTGACAGCATCCGGAAGGATGCTGGAGGTGATGATTCTATGGGGCTGGGAAGTTAAGGCCCAATCAATTATGGAGTGGTTTTGGGTCTTGTGATTAGGGTGGGTGGGTTCTGTAATTAGTTGTGTGAGGTAGAATGCACTGATAACATTTCTTGTGGTAGATGTCATTGGGGACAACCAATTTAAATTGAGGTTGCCAAGGATGTAAAGCTCACCAGATTGAGAGAGTGAAGTAATGGAAGTTAGAAGGTCAAGGGAGACAGCAGGCTGGACATTTGGACAGCAATAGATACCAGCTACAAGATAGGGAGTGAGAAAGGGAGGGATACATTGATGGCTAAAGCATCATGGGTTGCTGGATTGGAGGAGAAGACTGGGAAGTACTGGAGGGAGGTGCGGAAATACATGGTCACTCCACTGCTCCTGCTTGCTCTGTCTGTCCTTAGGATGGGGTAACTGGGGATGGAGACTAAGTGGTCAGGAATCATGCCCTTTAGCCATGCATCTGTTATAATTAGAATTTTTGGTTTCAGGGCAGCAACCATGGCTTGCAGGAGGTCTATTTTTTTGAAGTAGGCTACAATGTTTAAGTGTAATATCTTGAAACCCTTTATGAGGGCTGTTGGGGTAGGGGTATGGGCAGTGGCAGTGAGGGAGATGGCAGGGCTGAAGGTCATAGCAGGATCAGGGTTGGGGTGGATGTCCCCTGAGGTGAGTAATAGTAGAGCTAAAATGAGGAAGTGCAGCTTTGTGGATTTAGAGTGATGGGGCTTGTAGGTAGTGGTGGGCGAAGTGGGCTCAATCCACTCCGCGAAGTGATTCACAGAGCAAAGGCAGATTCTCAGAGTGCTCCACAACGTGAAGCGGAGTACTTCACGTTATAATGAAGAACGCGAAGTCCATTGGAAGGAATGACTTCGCGTTACTCCACCTCCCCAGGCCACCACTCTGCCAAATTTAAGGCGAAGTGCATTGCAGGCAGTGCACTTCACCTCACTTCACCTTGTTTTTGAGCTCCAAAGGTGAATTTTGCAGTGATTCATGGGATTTCAGGTCACATGTGTGGGCTCTATATTGATCTGCACAGCTTCAGTTCAGGGTAGTATGAGTAGGAAGGAGTAGGAGACAGTGTGCTCTGATAGCTGTCTGTGATAGGAATCTTGTAAAAGCTGTTCAAAAAGCATTTTTGCTTTTTTGGGGGGGGATCCAACTTTAGTTCATCGATTGTAGGAACCCCTCCTGTGCTCATATCATCGAGCGTTTTTGTTTTTGTGTGGATTTTGAATGTTAATTTACAACATTGAGTGTGTGTGGTGAAAGACAGTGAAAGTGTGCTTTGGGGGAGGGGCGTTTCTGTGGTGTAGGTAGATATAAGTTGGAGAAATAGTGATTTATTTGTTTTTTGGTTATATTTTTGTTATATAACTGACTGTGTTAATGTACACAGAGTAATATTGTCAGTAATAGAAATTTGTTTTCGGTTTGTTGTGTGGATGTGGTACAGCAGTTCATAGGTTCAGGTTGTTCACAATACAAATTTACAATGTGTAACGTGACATAGTACTGAACTTTTGCATTTGCGATGTATTCCTCATTCAGCATTGTACACGAACTGTTCTGTGTGTGTGTGTGTGTGTGTGTGTGTGTGTGTGTGTGTGTGTGTGCAGTGTTGTGTGCATCAAATAATACACCTTTTATTGTGCCACAGACTAGTGTAATTGCAGGCACAGCAGTGTGAACCTGCTATTCACTGCAGTTGCCTGATTTTGTACTGCAATTGTGGTATCTGTTCTTAGTTTTGCTGCTTGTAGTGCCACAAAAATCAGTACTGTCTGCACTCAGTTTCCCCCCCCCCATGTTCAAAAGGTATTTTTTACCAGATTGGATTGTTTTTGTGACCTCATCAGCACCACTGGTTACTGAAGTTGTTTTAATTCCGTGACAATCTCAGAGTAGTCTCTTATCTGTTGCTGAAGCCACAGTTGTTTATTTGGCTTCACATCCAGCATCCCTCCAATCAGAGAGTGAACGTATCAAAATCTGAATTTGGTTATAATATTTGTGGTTGATCCCACAAAATGCCTGCAAAGAGACATGCAAGCAAAGCTGTTTCTCACCATGACAATGTTGGCAGTAAGATGGTCTGTGGGCATGGTAGCAGTACGCAGACACAGAAGAGCATTGCTGATGTGAGGAAATGTATTTCTCTTGCAATGTTTTTTACAGTCCAATCAGTAGCTTCACTCATAGTTGGAGGAGAAGATGTTTTCCCAGCTGGTGGTGTTAGTGTTACTGGTGTTAGTGGTGGTGGAGGTACTATTAGTATTGTTGTGTCAAGTTCTAATGCTGACCAGTGTACTGTATCCAAAAATATTGAGTGTGAAGCAGTGCAAGTGAGTGGCAGTGTAGATGATGTCATACTTCCCAGTAACATCCCAGTAACTGAACCTGAGGATTTTGATAATCATGTCGATAGCATACAATGTGATATTCCATCCACCGTGGCACTTAACGTCACACATTTTCCATGCCGTGACTCACAATGTGGTGAAAAAATATCCGGTGATGGTGGTGTAGATGCTGATGATGAATGTGATGATGATGATGATGATATTGCTGTTGTTGCAACATGCAGTCCACATGCTAGCATCCAAGCAGAAGATGTGGATGTGTGTGACGTTGATGAATATGATGATGATGTAATTGACCCCTGTTGGGAACGGGAGAAAAAGAAATTAAATGTGGCTGTGTCTGAGTCTGTTTGCAGTAACCCTCCCCAGTAAAAACTTGTGATCTACCAGTTTTAGTTGATGATGATGATGACCCAGTAATCAATATGATAGGTAGTTGTGGTGGTCAGTTGCAGTCCAGGGGGGTGGGATATTCAGAACTGTGCCTGGCAGGGGCGCGAGCTGGGTGCAGCACAACTGGGATGCACCAGGGTGAGGTCTGGGTGATATTCAATGGTGCTGTGCCATGGCTCAGCACCGTTGAATATGGGACTGTGGCCACCCACACTGCACATGGCACAGTGGCACTGCACCAGCGCAAGTGGCCAGAGAGGAGCAGGGGGATGCGCTAGCGCAAGTGCCGTTGTGCTAGGTGCATCAACTGTGATATTCAGCGGTGGACATGCAAATGGGGCCATAATGCATGCAAGGCGCAAATGGGGCCATTAGCATGTCATTATGGCCCCATTTGCATACAGGTGCGCTGATCCCTGGCGACTTGCACCTGGTGCCCTGCCCGGGCAGCAGCAGTTGGGGCTGGAAGCAGTCCACTGGATCACCAAGGATATTGGATGAATTAATTTAATACTTATGCCTGTGATCATGCATGGGGGGGTGCTACCATGACCGATGGTGCCGCAGGAGCTCAGGTGGCCACCCACAGCTGGCAGCTGCCATGTTGCTTCCTGCAATACGGCAGCTCACCTGTGGGTAGACAACTGTTGCTCCTGTTTTTTTAGGCTCAACTGTGTGCAGCGCAGGTAGGGGTTGCACTTGCATCTGCTCAGCATATCCCCGGCTGAATATCGGAATGTGCAGAGTATGCATGGGCATGCCCCCACTACTTGCACTGCATACATTACTGATGCGCCCCGGCATATCGGGATTTATGCCATGCACTTTCCCCTTTTGAATATCATGCCAGGGCTCATCAGTGAGTTGCACATGGCTCAACTGTGTTGTGTCATGTGCAACCCTTCTGAATATCCCACCCCAGGTGTGCAGCGCCTGAAACATCACATGCCCCTCCATTTCAGCTCTTAAAATAACAGATTTAAATAAGCCACATCATGGACATATTAAAAGCAGAGCATCACAATCCCTTGTTTTGGATTTTTTTGTTCAAGATGCAAATGATAATTCAGTTGCAATCTGCCAGGTTTGCCATGTGTGTGAGTCGAGGTAAAAAGGGGAGCCATCTGGGCACAGGAGGACAGCATACGCACCTTAAGAATAGGCACTTGGCACTGTGGACCCAGCACAAACTAGCAGTTAATACCACAGTGGGGCATTCACCCACATCACCAGCAACCATAGCCAGCATGTTATCCCCTTCCATGACTGTTAAGCCCAGTAGGAAATTAAATGTGTGCAGTAGTGCGGTAATAAGAGAAGAGGATTACTACAGGCATGATGAGGTGGAGGACCATAATGACTTTGAAATGTTGTCCAGCGCTGGTGAGAGTAGCAGTTTTTGTGGTGGTGGTGGTGATGAATGAAGTATGTCTAGTGCAAGGGGTACATCAACCCTGGTTGGCAAATCTGGCAAAATAACAGCATTTCTGGGTTTGTCATCATCACCTGTGCAACTGTCTTCATCAAATGTCCACATTCCACCCCCTGCCAATGCCATTCATAACAGAGCACAACCATTTGTGATCAACACACCCTATGTAAAAAGTTTAATTTAGCCCACATTACAAAGTGTTTTGCGCATAAGCTGAAGTACCCTCTCCCGAATCATACAGTGTCACGTGAACTCAATGCTGCTGTAGCGGAAATATTGGCAATTGATCTTTTGCCCTTCTCCTTTGTGGAGAATTCTGGGTTCTGGCGGTTTGCTGCATGTGCCTATCCAAAATAGAAAGTCCCATCCATGACA
Organism: Neoceratodus forsteri; assembly: GCA_016271365.2. Taxonomy (NCBI): domain Eukaryota; kingdom Metazoa; phylum Chordata; order Ceratodontiformes; family Ceratodontidae; genus Neoceratodus; species Neoceratodus forsteri. Next base: position 453,153,105 of record CM057453.1, on the reverse strand, counting down.
TACTTTTCTACCTGTGCTGTCCTCTAGTTGTTCCGCACTGCGTCCGACTCAATAAGACATGCCCTTCAACATTCCTCCTCTCCATCCATCCATTTAAGTATGGATATGTGGACAAGTGGCAAAACAGTGGGGAGTTCATATTGTGTATAACTTCACATTGGGCGAAGGTGTCAGGGGTTGTTTGTGATGTTGGTAGTGTGAATAATCAGTGCAGTAAGGTGGATTGTCATGGTAGCAATCTTCCAGGAATTCGACAGCATGCAACGTTTGCTATGTGCAGTGTGACCTGTTCACACATTGGTGAGAACATGTTGGACATGGCACTGACTGAAATTGACAGAAGGCTAAACCCTCTGTCCCTGAAGCTGGGTTCATAGCAAGTCACAATGAGTCAAATATGGTGAATTGCATCATGAATGCTGTTTATTTTCATGTTCCATGCATGGCCCACTGTTTAAATCTTGTGGTTCAGGAGATTCTGCAACACCCTGATATAAAGGAATTGCTGACCATTGCACAACATATCTGCTCTCACTTTTCAAGATCTGGAAAGGCTCGTGACCAACTGCGGCAGTTGCAGATACAAAACAGCCTGCCTCAGCACCGCTTGAAGCTGGAAGTTGTCACCCAATGGAACTCCACTTTATACATGACAGAGAGGTTGTATGAACAATACAAAGTCATCTCAGAATATCTTGTTATGCACACTAGCCGTGATAGTTCCGGGGCCTCCATGTCTATGATGACGGAACAGTGGTGCCTCATGGACTCTGTAATAACAATTTTGTAGCCTTTTGAACATGCCACACAGGCAGTGAATGGTGAGTTTGCCTCCATTAGCCAATCAATTCCACTGCTGCGGGTGCTGAGGCAGACATTGGTGAATGCACAGCATAGCCTTGATGTTGCCGGAGACGGTGGTAGCAGTATGTTGCTGCAACACATACTGACAGTATTCAACCAGAATCATCACATTGTGAGCATTCAGCATAGTGACAACTTTGCCATAGCAAAAATGCTGTACCCATGATACAAACATGGAATTGCATCAATACTGGAGGGAGGGCCTGAACAGGTAAAAAATATCAGTGGTCAACTGGTGCACTTGGTTCATGGGGGCACAGAAGTCACATGCCAAGGTCAGTAAACCTCAGCAGCATAATCTGGCTGAAGGTGTACCTGGAAGACTATCAAGCATATCCTGCAAGGGGAAGGGGACTGCAGTTCCAGGTGGTCTGTCATCCAAAGTGACTGGTGTCAACCTGCTTTGGGAGGCTTTGTCCCAAGTGGGTATTTGTGAAATAAATGATTCAGGAGAACAAGATGATGCATCAACAATTGGACTTAGTGCAGCACAGAGAATGGTTGAGTCATATTTGTCTGAAAACAGGCATCTGACAATAACTGAAGATCCTCTTTTGTACTGGAGTGGAAATGTCAGTGAATGGCCAGAGCTGACTGCAGTGGCACTGAAGTACCTCACATGCCCACCCTCCAGTGTAAGTGTTGAGAGGGTATTCAGCTCAGCAGGTGCAATAGTCAGGGATCATCAGACAAACCTGTCTCCTGCAAATGTTAGTTTGCTAACATTCATTAAACTGAATGAGAGGCACATACCAGCACAGACTGCAACCTCGGTATTCGTACCCCGGCCTAGTCATGGTGGTCTTGCTGATGTGAAAATGGAGCATCCTGGTGGCACTGGCAGTGGCTGCCTGAAACGGCCCACCACTGACGTAGATGATGACGCAATGAAGAAAGAATTTCCCAGTGGTCAGACCTCAGACATCAATGACTGTGAGGGCAGCTTTCTTTATGAGGATGATGATGTGGTTAATGTTGGCAGGTTTTAACTGAAGTTTTTAAAAGGTGGTGTGCCCCCCCAGACCACCACCACTGGGACTGATGTTAGCCACTGCCACCATGAGTCTGTCTGCCCCCAGACCACCACCACCGGGACTGATGTTAGCCACTGCCACCATGAGTCTGTCTGCCCCCAGACCACCACTACCAGGACTGATGATAGCCACTGCCACCACTGCTCCTGAGTCTGTCCGGACCACCACATCCATCAGCCAGAGACACAAAGCTTCTTAATATTTTTTTTTTTATTTAGTTGTTTAACCAGGTATAGCACACTAAGCTGAAAGCTTTTTTACAGGAGCGACCTGGGAGCACAAGGAGGTTAAGTGACTTGCTCAGGGTCACACAGTATGCAAGTGGATGCTGTGGGATTCAAACCCAGGTCTGGTCTGCTGGACGTCACCAGATTTGCAGCTCAGAGCCTTAGACCACTGTGCTATACTGCCTCCTTGTTTTTATAGTTAAACCATAAAGTGAGTATGTTTACTCATGTTTGTTATGCTGCTTCACTTCCTTTAGTTGTATGTCTTGTTTTCTGTAGCTTTTCAGAGCCACAATGGTAAAACACATACGGTACACTTATTGTGTTTCTTTTACAGGGTAACAAAAAAAGGCTCCATTGCTAAAACTCATCGGGAATGGTACTGTAGCTGTACCTTACAGAGCAGAAGCAATGTAATATCCATGTGAAATCCATTCTGGTAAGTATGAAGATTTTATTTCATCCATTTCATTGTTTAGTAAAGACTGCAGCAAATATTGCACACAGGTTGTGTTAGTTGACAAGATATGGGTTTGAAATGTAACTTGACTTTAGATTGAGATTTGAGAACCAGGGAGGGGCAAATAACAATTAAGTTGTAAGAAGTCATTCATTTCTTTTTTTAGGAAACATCCAGATGCTTTGTTGTTCTGTCAACATCAGGCACCCCTCACCCAAGCTTGGGCACACATGCAACACGCATAAGTTGTTTCATTAGATGACCATGACCATCCTAAGACAACTGGACTCCAGAAGGATGCTGATGAAATCTGTGAAGAAGTAACAAAATAAGAAACCATTAGAGACAAACCTGCAAATATGATTCCCCAACCCCCCTACAAAAAAAAATACTTACCTTCATGTGCTTGAGAGTTATCCATTTCCAATTTCAGCACAAAAAATTCTCATTGAGCACTGGAATGTGCACACCAACAGTTTCTGTGTGACCTGTGATGCAAAACAATACCATGAGTACATCTCCATGTCTACCCCCTCCTCACCTACAAAATATACAACACAACCATATATATATATATATATATACACATACACACACACACATACTCACCAAGGCTACTATTAGTGTATAGCCAAAGGGCACCCTTTAATCCATTTGAGATGATCACATTGCATTTGCTGGAATCTTCTCGCAGAACACATTGGACCAGTAACACGATGCTCACAGTCATCATTTTATACTGGGGGATGTGCTGAAACAGTCTCATTTCACAGTGTAACCACTTGTCAATTTTCTGCATGGAAGCAGGATGCATTTTGGGCTGGCAGAAAAAATCTGCAGACTGTAGCACTTTTGCGTGCTTGACTGAGTGCACCATTAATTCTGGGGGACTTTGTATGTGCTGAAATAGTCTCATTACACTGTGTAGACACTTGTCAATTTTCTGCACAGAAGCAGGATGCATTCTGGGCCTGCAGAAAAAAATCTGGGACTCTATACCACCACTGCACGCATGACTGAGTGCACCATTAATTCTGGAGGACTTTGTGCTGAAACAGTCTCATTTCACTGTGCAACCACTTGTCAATTTTCTGTACAGAAGCAGGCTGCATTTGGGGACTGCAGAAAAAATCTGGGGACTCTGTGCCACTTTTGTGTGTTCTGTGATTGTTGCTGTGAACTCATGATGTCAGACTGACATTTTTACAATTAAAGCAGCATTGCAAGAATGTCCTCACATTTCCTAACTGTACTTTTTAATGCTACTTTACATTGCCACAGCCACGACTAGTTACCTCTGAGTCGTGACTTGAATGATACAGTTCTTTTCACAATTTATGTCTGCTTTACTTACTTGACTACTTTTTTCATGTAAGAAAAAAAAATTAGCATGCCTTCCAATATTGTTCAGACCAGGTTTGTATAAATAACTATTGTTCTGTGGTGTCATAAAACACTGCCTGATACATAACTGTTAATTAACGACAGAAGTGATATATAACAACTACTTGATGTGATGGAGAAAAGCAGAGGAAAACAATGACAAAGACCTGGTCAGCACCAATTTAAAATGAATGCTCCTTTCATTATTTCACACATGAAAAAAGGTAGTACAGCAGACTCAACTACTATAAATTCTTGTAGCATTCCAGTCAGTCAGGATGTAAGTAAAGGAAGTTGTAACATAGCATTAAAAAAATATAGGTCAGAGTTATGAACAGATTGTTACGCTGCTGCTTTACAGAGATTCACCACATTGCATAGTTATGGTGATACACATAAACTAATATGTGGGGGCATTACTCCCACTGGAATATTTCTTGCTCCACAAAGTGTAACGTATTTCTGTGAAAACCACCCAAAATTTCATTACAGTGAGTTATGTGATGGTGGAATTACCGATCAGAAAAGCGACCCACATTCTGCCACCTTTTCTCAGCAATGTTAGGATGTGATGCCAGGGGGAGCACAGGTGCATGCTCCAGTATAGTGAATGTCTGGCAGCTATCCCAATGTTTCCTTATGTTATAAGGCTGACTTTGTGGTGAAATGTGGGAATGTTTCCACTAACAAGGCTCTTCTTACTGGAAATGTGCCCACACATTTCACCACAAACTGACCATTAGAACATAAAGAAACTTTCAGAAACCTGCCGTACAATTGGATATTCACTGTAAGGAGCACGCACATGCACTCTCCCTGCCATCATGTCCTAATGTTGCTGAGAAGGGAGGCAGAATGTGGGCAGATTTTCAGAATGGGAATTCCTCCGTCACATGATGCACTGTAATGAAATTACGGGTGGTTTTCACAAAACTGTATTGCACTATGTGGTGCAAGAAAGATTCCCCTGGAAGGGAAAATGTGTATGATTAAACAATAACAACAAAAAACACACAAAAACAGTAAAACACAGTAGTGGGGTGGGGTCAGGGTGGGCATAGGGGCAGAAAACAATCCCCTCACTTACTATGGCCATGGGATGCCATGGTGGTCCAGCAGCAGGTGCAGCCTTGAACGTATTTGCTGCTGCTGTGCTTCTACTCTCTTCACCTGCTGCTCCAAAGCACTGAACAGCTCATTATTTTCATCAAGCACTGCCCACACCAGGTCAATGTCAGACTGTGTTGCAGGGACAGTGGTGGGGTCCACTGCAGTGGGGAATCCAGGTAGTAGGGCTGGTGGTGGACAGGATGGTGCTGGTGGCTGTGGTGCTGGTGGTGGTGGTGGTGCAGCTGCTGTAGTAGCCCTCCTCCTGCTGCGGCAGTGACTGCAAGGCACAACTCCCACCCCAGCAGCACCCTCAGCCACTGCCATGGAAAGGCCAGCAGGTGGATGCCTGGCCCCTACCATGGCAGCCTGCTACTTTGCCTGTGGTAGTTCAGCATGTGGGTGCGCTGGCCACTAGGTCCCAAATGTGTCCCACGGGGCCACGATGCACCAGCATACCACATACATGGTACTCCACCACTGTGCTGTCTCCCCCCACACAGTTAAAAAACTCCCACACTGGGGAGCTGTGGGGGGGCAGACACAGTCCTCGCACATTGGGAATGAGTCCCACTACCACCTACAATTTTTGGGGCCACCTCCTGTGGCTGTGGAGGTGGTGGAGGGGGTGCTGCTGGAGCCCCAACAGCTGCTGCTAGTGGTGGTGGCGGTGGTAGTGGTGGAGAAGGTGGACACACAGCAGCCACCGGTGGCACTGGTGCTGCTGCTGCTGCTCCTGCTGCTTCAATGGGGAAGCAACACCGGCCAGGAGTCAGGAGCGGTCTAATATGACATGACTGCCCCACCCCCATGGGTCCACACTCCCCTCCTACTGTGCCCACGGGCCAGTGACTCACCTTCTCCTAGGTCCATCCTCCTGAAGTCCATGGGCCCACACACACACACACACACACACAGTCAGTCACACACACAAAACAAAACAAAACTTATACAAAAAAATTCACTACCAAAATAAAACAAAAATATAATACAAAAACTAAATAAAGAAATAGCTTTTAAAAGCTGTTTGTTTTGTTCTGGAACTGAAACGCAACAAAGTGGCAACAAGGCAATCAAGCAGTAACTCCTCTCACAAATGCTTTCTCCCTCTACAAATGCAAAGAAGAAAGTGAAACTGCTTCTGTGACTCACTTCCTTCCTGCCTGGCTAAGGCATGTGACTTACAGTACTGCAAGCCATGTGATGTGCCTATTTTCTTCTCACTTTCCGTTACTTCATGTTAAGGCATAATGGCAACGCGAAGTGGTAAAAATAATAACATGGAGTGAGCACTTTGCAGTGTCCACTTCACGTTGTGCTCCGCGAACATGAAGTGCCCACTTCGCTTCCACTTCACGGGCAGATTAAAAATTTGCTGCATCTCTACTTTGAGGCCGAGTGAGTGAGGTAGAAGGAAGTGGTATAATGAGGAAGCAGGAGGTGAACAGCAAAGAAATTTGATAAAGTTAGTAAGGATGCATGTGGAATGATGAGGGAATGAGACCAGACTATGTTGGGAGGGGCATTAGTAGTAGCATGAATAAAAGTTGGGGCCTGGAGACAGGGTGTTTGGATGGATTTGGAGTTATAGGGCCCTGGGCTGGAAAAAGCAGGAGGGGTGGGTAGGGAGAGGGTAAGAAATAAGGTTAGGGGAGGAGGAAGAAGGAAGAAGGATTTGAGTGGAGAGGAAACATCCTTAAAATCAAGGAGCAGCGGGGGAGGTGGACTTTGGTAGGTAGTAGATTACAACAAGGAGATGTAGCAGAACAGAGTTGCTTTGCTACTGAGGGAAGGGTACATTGCTTAAAATAAAGCTTCCTTAAGTATCCAGCTGAATAGTCTGTAGTAGGGAAGTAGAAAGTGAAGGATGCTTGCTTAAGTATACACCTGTAGTGCAGGAGCTGTATAACCTGCTAATGGGGAAGCAGGTACTTAATAAGTTTCACCCTGTGTACCATATGTTAGTATGCAGCAGCTCCAACAGCAACTACCAAGTACTGATAGGAGAAGAAGTTGCCGAGCTAATGAGCAGAGTGAGTTCATCATCATTAAAAACGTTGTATGCAGTTAGTTTGGAGAATGTAAGGGGAACTGGATAGAGACAGATAGGGAAGTGGCCAAAACAAGATAATGAGGGAGATGTGAGCAGAGTGCAGTTTGTGCAGCACTACAGTTCAGTTTCAACAATTTAAAGGGATTAATTCAAGAAATTAACACAACATAAACAGTGCTGTAACAATAACTGTAGTCATTGTGTCTGACAAGAGGGGTTAATAGTGGAGTTTACTCTAATGGAGAGGTAAACATTTCTGGCAAAGTGCTGGTGGTGGTGGTGTGTGGTGGCAGGCCCAACTTTCAGTTCTCTGGTAAGCTTCACATGTGCTTTGCACTGCCATTTCAGGTGTGTGCGGCAAAAGTATTTGACTTAAAGGAAGCATATTCTCTTTGGGAAACAACTTCCCATTTCTCACAAAGTGCTGGTGGTGGTGCGGGGTGGCAGGCCCAACTTTCAGTTCTCTGGTAAGCTTCACATGTGCTTTGCACCGCCTTCTCAGGTGCGTGTGGCAAAAGTATTTGACTTAAAGGAAGAATTTTCTCTCTGGTGACACAACACTGTGCAACACATTTCTGGCATTTCATTTTTAATCTGGGCTTTTCATGACATTAAAACAGTGGGACAAAAGCACAAAAGACAACACATCTTTGGGGAGCATGGTAGGTGTGGTAATTGTATTGTTTGTGATAATTGTGCTGGTGCTTTAAAGGGAAAGTAACACGTTGGACTACATTTATCAGTCTTGTAGTTATCAATGAAAATCTGCTTTACATAAGCTATTTTGACTGAACCCATAAAACTATTCGTGGGATTCAAACTTCTGCTCTAGCCACTAGATCACACTCCTATAAATGACAGAACATGATGCCAACAAGTAAAGTGTTACAGGTTCAGTCAATAGTTTGTGTAAAGCAGGTTTCCATTGCTAACAAAATTGATAAATGTAGTCCTGCATGTTAGTTTCCTTTTAAGTAAATGTTCAGAAAATTAACAAGTATTTTAACAGTTGTTATTACTTAATTTACTTTATTTCTTACATGACTGACAGTCGGTCAAATAAAGAATGCTGCATGCTTTTATTACAGGTGAAACTCTGGTGCCATTATGCATGCTGCAATAAAAGTGTCTTCAAGACAGCATTTTGGAGGCACAATATTTAATTAATGGAAAGCACGCAGTGTCCGCAAAGTGGGCAGCAACATGACTTATTACATAAAATTAAAATAAGAATAAAACAATTTCTGTTGCTGAAAGCATAATGGTGTGTGTGGGGGGGAAGCATGGGGGGAGGTAGGGAATGTGATTTACCAGTATGAGGCTGAAGAAATACAGGATTAACAAAATTAACATAGCTAAGAAAACATTAACTAAACATAAATGTTATAAGTAAGAAAACAATATGGTTTAAGAAGATAAATAAAAGTAGAGATTATTTTTTGGGGAGATGGAGATGTTGTTAATACTGGCTTTCTTGATCTTTCTTGTCCCTCATACTGGTAAATCCAATTCACCATCCCACCTCCCCAAATGTTCCCCCTGCAATGCCATTAAACAATTCTGCAATACAAATTGTTTTGTTCTTAACTTCTTACTCATCTTGTTTATCATCATCTTTACTTTATTTCATGTAAAAAGTCATGTGGTTGCTAACTGTGCAGACACTGTGTGCTTTCATTGCAGCTGAGATTGTGCCACCAAAAAGCTATCTTCAAGACACTTTCATTGCATCGTGCATGAAGGTACAACAGTTTCATCTGGAATGAAAGCATGCGGCATCCACCATTTTTCAACCATCGCTCATGTAACAAAAAGAACAATTTCAAGAAAAGTAAATTAAGTAACAAGTATGAAAAATCACAAACAAAACATTACCTGAACATAAATTTCATACAGAAAAAGAAAAATATTAATTAAGAAAAAAAAATTTAAAGAAGACGAGGAGACGTTTATGGGGGGGCAATTTGGAAATCAATATAACTTTCTTAATGGGTCTGTGGGGGCTGTTGCTGCTCATCGCCACCACTATTACCACATAGCAGTCACAGCATTTCATCATTCTGCCCCTCAACACGTATCAGCCGCTGCATTGCTGCCTCCACCAATGTTTTCAGCCCCTGTAGCTCGGCATGCAGCTAAGCAAGGTCCCTCTGTGTTGCCTGCTGATGCAACCTCTTTTCATCATGGGCAGTTCTGGGACCTGCCACCACCTCATCTGATGCCATTTCTTGTCTGCTATAGTGACATGCAGTCAGACAAGCTGGTTGTGCCACCACAGCTTCAGGAGGGGCTGCTACCTCATGCAGCTTTGCTTCCCACTTGGCATGTGGTGAACAACTAGATGGATGTGCTGACCACCCATGCCCAGGTGGCTTCCTTGGTCCCCTGGCAGACCACCATGTTACAAAGATTGCAACACACCATGCTGGAGTTGCCAGGGAGGGAAGAAAGAAAGGCCCACACAGGGGAGCTGTGGGCAGGGCTCGGTACAGGCAGTGGGGGGGGGCACCAGGACACACCTGCTGCTGTGCTGCCAGTGGTTGAGGGCTGACAACCTGCTGTGGTTCCTGCTGCTCTTGCTGCAGCGTCTCCTGCTGATCCCACAGTTGCCACTGCTCTACCTGCTCCTGCTGCTGCTCCTGGATGACAACCATAGCTGCCAAGCTCACTGTGGCTGCAGATGGGGTCCCCAAAGCCTGCCAATTTAATCTTACTGGGAGACCGCCGAGCATTTGTGGCCCACGATGGTCATCACTTGGCCCACCACGTCCACGCTCCATCAAGAAAGTAAATAAACAAAAAAAACACTAGTACAAGTACTAATAAAATAAAGTACAGTACCTAAAAATAACTACACATAAAAAATACTTTTTTTTACAAAAGAAAAGCCTTTCTAATTAAATAAAACTTTCCTGAAGGACTATAACAAGTAAATACACAAAGATTTAACACACAAAAAAGAACTATAGTTTTTTTTTTTAGCTCTGAAACACACAGCACAGAGTCAGACTGCACATTGTAGAACTGCCTGGACTGCAATCTCTTTCCACTAGAGAAAGTGAAAGTAAAACACTGACTTCCTGCCAGTGCCTATTTAACTGCCGTCCGGAATCATGTGACCTGTAGACCTACAGAGACAGTCAGCCCTGTGATCATTGATCAGTGGGCTGTTTATTTCTTAATGACTTCACCTTGTCTAGCTGTAACACAAAGTAACACAGTCATTAAAGGCAAAGTACCTCATTTTAGTGGGGACTTTGCGTAGTTCCACATAAATGTAGAGTGGGCTACTTTGCCCATACTTCACTAGGGGATTGAAACTTCACTGTATCTCTACTCTGGTGTATAGGTGATCCTGATAACCCCACTCCTTTGTGGTTCAGAATGTCCTGCTATGTCCCTGGTGTCCTTCCTGGCAAGCTCCAAATTGAGTTCAATATCACAGGTGCACTTGAAAGTTAAGTTCTTTTCTGACAAACACCATTTGTGATAGCCTTCTCCTCTTTGACTGCAGAGAAATGGATCCTGTAGGGCCTCATCCAGAAACTGACCAAACTCACAGGTACTTGCCAGATGGAATCAATAAAATCTAAGAGGGTAGCATCTTTCAGAAAAAGAGATGTGCAAGAACAAGGGGACACAATTTAAAGATAGAGGGGGGAGGTTCAGGGGCAATGTGAGGAAGTATTATTTCACAGAGATGGTAGTGGATGCATGGAACAGCCTTCCTGAGGAGGTTGTGGGGTCTAAAACTGTGGGAGAATTCAAAAATGCATGTGACAGACATAAGGTAATTCTTGTGGGGGGTAGGAAGAAATAGGCTGTTGGTTAACTAGGATCTGCAGCCTATCCTGTAAGTAGGGAAATGGGCAGACTAGATGGGCCAAGCGGTCCTTATCTGCCATCAAAGTCTATGTTTCTATGCTTCAGTGCAATGATACAGTCAGCAAGAGTTTCTTCTCCTCTTGGTTCTGACCATGAACATGAAAGTGCTCTGCAATGAGAATCAGGTTAGGCTTGAAATGCCATACAAGTATAACTGATAAAGTTGACGTTATAATAACTGAGGACCTTAATCTTCCTAAAATAAATTGGTCATAAGGACAGACAATCAGTTTGCAGGATCAACAGATACTACATCTATTAGATACCTTAGATGTACATCAGGTAGTTGGGAGAACACACTAGGTGGAATAATATCCTAGATATCATCTTAATAAATATTCCAAATAAGGTATCTAACATCCAAATAAATGTACCCCTCTCCAATAGCCACCACAACATGCTCACCTTCAACACTGAGGCAAATAAAAAAAAAAACACCAAACCAAAGGTAACACATTTATAACAAATTATAATAAAGCTGATTGGGAATTCCATAAGACATCTTCATAAAACTGGTTTACCTAAAATATTAGAGTTATTAGGCATTGAAGAAGTCTGGACTAAAATTAGTGACATACAATGTCAAGGGTTTGGGCTCGCCTGCTAAGAGGCACAGTATTTTGCAAGACCTTGCAAGGGTGCACTGCGATGTTGGCCTCTTGCAGGAGACCCACCTGTCGACACTGGAACATAGTAAATTACGCCATATGTGGGTAGGGGAAGTTTTCTCCGCATCTAATAAGAATCCAAAAAAGGCAGGGGTAGCTATATTAGTGCGAAAGGGACTGGGGATTTGTCCCAATAAATTCATTTTCGGATGATGAGGGCAGACTGCTGATCCTCTCAGGAAGGTTCTTGGATAAGGTAATTCATATCGTTAATATTTATGCTCCTACACCTGTTAACCCAGAGTTTTTCAGGTATGCATTTGGGGTGGTGGCGGCGCTCCCAGAGGGACAATTGGTTATAGGAGGAGACTGGAACTGTGTGGAAGAAGTTAGGTTAGACAGATCAGGAAGCCAGGGATGTAAGGAGAAAGGTGTAGGCCCTAGAACATTGGCACACCTGCGCAGGGAATTGGGATTGGTAGATACATGGAGAGATAGTTATCCCTCTAGTAGGGATTTTACCTTTTACTCCCACCCACAAGACTCTTATTCTAGGTTAGACAGATTTTATATACCTAAATCTAATGTGGAGACTATTGTAGACCAACAGATATACCGCATCTGTATCTCCGACCATGCCAAAGTCAGTTTGTCCATCTCATTTGGTCGACGGAGTAAACAGTCACTGTGGCTTCTAAATGCAGGACTCCTTAAAGATAAAAACTTTGTGTCTAAGATTGAAGAGGTAATAGTAAATTATCTCAGGGAGAATACGGGTTCGGTGTCGAAGGTGAAGTACCTATGGGACGGGCTTAAGACAGTGGTGAGGGGCGAGGTAATTTCTTACTCAACACAACAAAAGAAGGCTAGACAACAGCAACAGGAAGACCTGGAGCAGAAAATTAAAGAGTTAGAAGGAAAGCATAAAAAAGATAGGGCAAGAAGTGTACTTAAGGAGCTTCAATTAGCAAGGGAGCAATTGCAATGCCTCCTGTCATCAAAAACGGAGAATGCTCTCAGGTTTATGGCACAAAAGTATTACAGTGGTGGTGATAGAGCGGGTAGGTTGCTTGCCTTCAGACTGAAGAAACAAGAGGCAGATAGGTTTATCTCTAGGGTGCAAGACCCCTTATCCCAGGGGAAATATGTTTCAACATCCTCCCAGATAGTGGATTGTTTCAGGAAGTTTTATGAAACTTTGTACAAATCTGAAGCTGGGGAGAATCAGTTGGAGTCGATCAAGCAGTTTTATAGGGTCTTAAATTGCCCAATCTTACTCAAGACCTTGAAAAAGAAGTGGACAGGCCATTCTCTTTATTAGAGTTAAAAGAGGTGATTAAAAAATTGAAACATAACAAAGCCCCAGGCCCTGATGGGTATATAGCAGAGTTTTATCAAAAGTTCAGTGAGCAATTAGCCCCACAACTCCTAGAGATCTGCAATGGTGCCCATGTAGCCATAGATGCCCGGATACTTGGGCGCAGGCCTTAATATCTGTTATCCCTAAACCGATAAAGATGTGTTCATGCGCAGTTATCACCCAATATCGCTGCTAAATTTAGATGTTAAGATATTTGCTAGAATGGTAGCAAATAGGCTTCAGTCAGTGGTGGCGGTGCTGGTTCACACGGACCAGTCCGGTTTCATCCCGGGTAGGCACCTGCATGACAATGTGAGGTGACTGCTCACTGTAATGGCCCATGTCCAGTCCGAGGGGAAAGGAAGGCAGGCAGTGGTGATCACATTGGATGCCGAAAACCTTTGACCGACTGGAGTGGGGTTACCTAGACGAGGTGTTGAAGAAATTTGGGTTTGGTCCCAAATTCAAGGTGTGGGTGGGCACTCTATATGCTAATCCCTCAGCCAGGATTAGACTAAATGGCCTCTTTTCTAGGCCCTTCTGTATTAAGAGGGGCATGAGGCAAGGATGCCCCCGTCACCCTTTTGTTCTCTTTAAGCATGGAACCGCTAGCTGAGGCTTTCTGCTCCCATGAAGGCATTGTGGGGATCACGGTGGGAGGGGTGGACAACCGCATATCTCTGTACGCGGATGACACCCTCTTATATCTGGGTGACCTCCAACGTTCCTTACCAACTGCGATGAACATATTGAAGGTGTTTGGCTCGGTATCAGGGTTTAGGATTAATGAATCCAAGTCGGAGGCAACCACTTTGGGGACCACTCGGCCCTGGTTAGGGGGTATGACGGGTTTAAGATGGAATACCACCCAATTCCGTTATCTGGGAGTGCACATCCCAAGGTATGCGGGTAATCTCTTTAAGGTTAACCATTTGAGACTACTAGATAGTGTAAAGAAGGACTGTGCTAGGTGGGCCTCTCTTCCACTTAGTATCTCCGGCAGGGTGGAGTCAATAAGAATGAACGTACTGCCAAGGATGTTGTTTTTGTTAGATGCCATCCCCCTCGTTCCCCCTAGAAAGTTTTGGATTGACCTTCAAAGGGTTATATGCAGTTTTATCTGGGCAGGGAAAAGACCAAGGTTGAGTTGGGCATTGTTGAAATTATCTAAAGGGAAAGGGAGTCTGGGAGTTCCAGATTTTAAAAGGTACTTTAGGGCGGCCCAGTTTCAGTTCCTCCTGGTGTATACATCCCCAACGCCAGTTCAGAGCTGGGCCAAAATGGATTTGCAACGTTTGTATCCTTACTCCCTGTCATCATTTCTCTTTAACAGGAGGAACCCCAGACTTATTTACAATCTGCCTAGCCCCGGACTTAAAACATTAGTCATGCTTTGGTTCCAGATAGTGAGAGAATCAGGGTACAGGATACAGACATTGGTGTTAAGACAGGGAAGAATTTTGGAAAGGCCGGAATTTAAACTAGGAGCAGAAAAGTTTTCCTGAGGTGGCAAAAGTCTGGATTGGGTAAGTTTGTTCAATTATTCAACGGGGATGTTATGAAAAGTTTTACTCAAATTTAATAGGAGTTTAAGATCCCCTCTTCTGATTTCTTTGCCTACTTGCAGATCAGACATTATCTGCAGGAGGAGGAGGAGGGGCAAAAGCGAAATCAGGGGTCGGTACCAAAAGACTCCCTCATAGAATCTCTTATTGGCTGGCTGGAAGAAAGACCACAGACCTCCCACATGATCTCCAGGATTTATCTGGCAGGGGAATCTGTGGAGCCGAAACCCAGGCTGAGGATTCAGGGAGTCTGGGAGGAAGAACTGGGATTGGGGGAAGGAGAGGTTAGGTGGGAGGTAATTTGGAAATTGGCTCATAGAACTTCGGCATCAAATTCCTGGAGGGAATTTAGATGGAAGGTGCTTATAAGATTTTTCAGAACACCAGTACTGACTAAGCATTTTGGTCAATCCTGTTCTGCAGAGTGCTGGAGGGGTTGTGGGATGAATGGGACGCATGAGCATATTTTCTGGGGTTGCCCGACTATTAAGGATTATTGGGATGATGTTAAAAAGGGATTAAAACAGATCTTGCAGGTGGGAAATTTAGATCACCCCTGTCACTTGTTATTGGGGGAACCCCCACAGGGACTAACAGGGTCAAAGGCTTTTTACTTGTTTCCAATTCTCTTGACTGCAGCCCAGAAGGCAATTACCAGGTTGTGGTTATCCAAGACGCCTCCTGCTGGGGAACTCTGGCTAGCTTGTTGTAATCAAATTAAGGTAATAGAAAGACTTACGGCGAACCTAAATTTAAAGTCCGACTTACATAGATCTCGCTGGCTCCCTTTTCTCGAGTATTTGAGCAGCAAAGAAGGAATCACAGTTGTGGATATTCTGGCTAGAGAAGCCCTGGATTAAAGGGCTGGTGGGAGTTGAAGAACTGACCCCATAGGTTAGGGTCAGCCTTGATGAGAGAGCATAATCCAACTATTAAATCAAAAGGGGTAACTTCACCACGGGTTTGGCGACGGGAAGGGGTGGTCCAGGGGGGTGGGTTGGGGATATATGTGTTTAGTGTTCATTTATGTTGGGTCTGTTGGGCCTGAATTGTGTAAATGGCCGAGTAATAAGGCTATTGGCCCGGTGTGGATGGGCCTATATTGATAACACGTTCAGAATGTACATTACTGGGGGTAGGTTGGAATAATTTATTTTTATCAAGTAGTATACTTTTTTTTTATTCTTGATCAATTAAATTGTATTGCACCCCCATATGTTTCCCCCTTTTTCCCATTTTTATTTTTGTACCCTGTTGTAATTGTGAAAAAAAATGGAAAACAATAAAAATTGTAATTTCAAAAAAAAAAGGAAGTCTGGACTTTATTTAAAGATACTGTAAAACATTTGGTAGATACGTTTGTACCCCCCAAAAAGCATATAATGTTAGAGGAAAACCCATCTAGTTCAACTACAAAATACAACGATTGATAATTAAAAAGAAAAGATTGTTTGCAAAAATGAAAAGAAATCCCACTAGAATCAATACTAAAAAAATATAAAAATACTTTAAAACAATTAAAAACATCGATCAAAAAAGCTCACAGTGATACAGAATATAGGCTTGCTCACTCTAAAGATACTCTAAAAGGCTTCTATTCAGACTTAAATTCAAAAAGGAAAACCAGTAGAGTTATAGGACCACTTATTCATAACAATAATATTTACACTAAACCTGAGGACATGGCAACTATTTTTAACAACTATTTTTGCTCAGCCTTTATTAAGAACACCACCATCCCTTTAAAAGTAAACTCTGGGAATAATAACAACAATCAAAAGCTCGTATGTTTACCAGAGACAATCAAGAAAAATGTATCTAATATTGGCAGTAACAAAACTGAAGGGCCTGATGGAATCCACCAGCGCTTACTTAAAGAATTGGCAGACTTAATTGTTATATCTATATCAAAAATCGGAAACAAAACAAAAAAAGAGGGTGTGATTCCTAAGGACTGGAAGACAGCTATAGTAGACCCTATACATAAAAAAGGCAGTCAGGACCAACCCTTGAACTATAGGCCCATTAGCCTTGCCTCAATTACCTGTAAAATAATTGAAGGAATCATTAAAGATGAATTAACATATTTGTTAGAAAATCATGGCTTAAGGGACAAGATCCAGCACAGATTTACAGCAGGGGGAAGCTGCAATACCAACTTCTTAACTTTCTGCAATACTGTTACAAAAAATCTTGACATCAACAAACCAGTTGATGTAATAATGTTTGACTTCTGTAAAGCTTTTGATACCCTACCCCTCACAGAAATCATTGATAAACTAACTAAATTAGGGGTTGACTTTGACATTATTAACTGGCTTGAAGCATGGCTCACACACAGTACTCAAAGAGTTAGAATAAATGGTCACTTATCATAAGATGGGGGGGTCACTAGTGGGGTCCCACTGGAGTCAGTCCTGGGACCACTACTTTTCAATATTTTAATATATTTTCAATATTTTTATTCATGACTTGTAGATAAATGGTCAAAACCTACTGATTAAATTTGCTGATGATTTAAGGCTGGGAAGCACCATTAGTAATGTATGTGAGTGCAGTTCTATGACCAAGGACTTAGAATAAATCATCCGTTGGGTAGATGAAAACAAAATATTATTTAGTTATGCAAAATGCATTGTCATGCACTGTGGGAAACATAACCCTAGACAGGAATACAGTATACATGGAAATATCATAAAATCAGCTGAGGAAGTGTGAGACCTTGGAGTCATCATATCAAGCAGTATGAAAAGTAGCTGTCATTGTAGGAATATAACCAAAAGAGTTAACCATTAAACTAGTTGTATGCGTAGATCATTTATCAACAAGTCTGAAGCAGTACTGGTGCCACTATATAAGGCATACATTAGACCACATTTTGATTACTGCACATAAGTATGGGACCCCAACTTAATGAAGGATATTGACATTCTATAAAAGGCCCATCGAAGGTACACTAAGCAGATATTTAACCTTAAGCATACCACCTACGAATCCAGATTAGGGATATTAAAGCTTTGGCCACTCAAGTTATGAAGGCAAAGAGGAGACCTCCTGACTTTTTATAAAATATTAAAAGACACTGATCTAATAGAAGTTTTTGACATCCAGCTTAAACAAACTTCATATAATTTAAGAGCACATAATAAAACTATTCAGGACTGTCTTGCTAAGACCAATATAAGAAACAATGCTTTGCTCCCTAGAGTTAACAGACTTTAGAACAGATTACCACAAGATACAGAGGAGCAAAGTACATTCACTACATTTAAAACAAAACTAGATGCTTATCTCAATACCAGGAAAAAACTTTAACCACTGAGAAGTAGGAATGACCTACATGGGCAGTAGCCTTCTGTCATCCTACTACCATCAATCAATCAATCAATCAATTTCTTTATTTATAATAGGCGCCTTTCCAAAAGCAAGGAGCCTGTACAATAAAACCACAAATAATAATCAAACTTAATTAAAACAATAAATATAATATCAACTTCATACTCAACAAATGCCTGGCTGAAAAGATGCAATTTCAAGGCAACTTTAATACTTTGGATGGTCAGGCAATTTTGCACCCGATGAGGTACAGAATTTCACAGGGTCGGGGCCACAAAGCTAAATGTCCTTGCCCCCAATGTTTGTAAATAAACTCTGGGAATCTCTAGCAATCCCTCATCGGTGGATTGGAGTGGGTGGGAGTGACAAAGGGGTGAAGGAGATCTAGTCAGGTAACTGGATCCCTGATCATGTAGGGCCTTGTAGGTTAGCAAAGCAACCTTGAAAGAGATCTGCCACTGTATCAGCAGCCAGTGCAGTCCACGGAGCACAGGCATTGTATGACTAGACCTAGAGGTACCAGTCAAGAGCCTGGCTACCACATTCTGCACTAGCTGCAAGCGGCAGATATCAACCCCTGATAGCCCTAGGTAAAGGTCATTGCAGTAGTCCAGGCAGGATTTAACAAAAGTGTGGATCAAAGTTGGAAGATCATTGGAAGGAACCAAATGCTTCACCCGGGTGATATTCCTCAGATGGTAAAAAGATGTTTTGACAACTGCAGACACCTGCAATTTTAGGGTCAAGCAGTCGTCAATAATAATGCCGAGGTTCCGCACCCGGTCTGGGGTGGCTAGCTGGACACCTCCGAGCCTTAAACCCGAAGGAGAACCCACCAACACACCCGCCTCATGACGACCTGGATCCACGATCAACACCTCAGTTTTTTCTTGGTATGAACCATAGTAGTATGAAGTGTCTCAGTGAGTTGATCATACCACATTTCCAGCAGCTTGACAGGTGCAGTCAGACTTATGAGAAGTCCATAGACTGTAGATTCCAAAACTGCCAGTAAAACATCCATCTTTTTGTGATTGGCAACTTCATTCGCCGCCAACAAGCATTAAAATGCTCTAAGTAAGAAGCAAAGTACTCCTTTGATTCATTGAATTCTGGCACTTGTCCAACTGACACCATGTTGCCAGCAGTTCCTGATGTGGTGCCTATTACGTAGCCTCTGTGGCTTATGATGTGCTGCTGTCTGTTTCACAACAGTGATTATGCTGCTACATGACTCTGCTCTTCAGAAAAAAACAATCTTTCCTGCCACTTTTCATTGCCCCATGCACTATTTAACTGCAAAAACACAATTGGCCACAAGATGCTGATGATGTGCTTCTTTTACTGATGGTTTCTTGCAATACAGTCCTTCCAGCCTTGAGGGTGCTGTTACAGAGTGGCTAGTCTGCAGCTGTACAGACTTGAGAGTGGTGTTGCCTGCTTGCTGTGTTGCTTTATCTTTGGTGTTGCCAGGCAGAGTTTTCTCTGGCTCCCTAGGTTCCCTTTTTTGCTTGCTTTTGCAGGTACAGCTTTCTAGTGTTGAGATATTTTATATATCTATATCTATATCTATATCTATATCTATATCTATATATATATATATACACACACACACACATATATATATATATATATACATATCTATATACACACACATACACACACACACACACATATTTAGAGAGAGACAGAGAGAGAGAGAGAGGGATACATATATGTATATATTCATTGCAAAAAACTCAGTTTAATGCATTAGTTAGGGTTGTTCCACAGCGACAAAAGTGAGGAAATTCGCTGTTAGGGTTGAAAGCCCTAACTCCAAATTCACCCACCAGCACCACACACACACACACACACACACACACACACACACACACACACACACACACATGCAAGTATGGGGGAGGACCAAGTCAACACAACCAATGACAGACATCCAGCAGCAGGTGACAGAAATAACAAACAATTGTCTAAATGTACTACAAGACATTCCCACCCACCTGACCAGGTACTGCATGCTCAGTGGAGATCAACAGCAAAACTGAGGACATGTACACCAAACACACACATCCCTGATTGCAGCTGCATACAACGTACCACACTTAGTAGTTGCATGGCCTTACCTACCGCTGCCCCACACCAGACCACACCACATGTGGTGGGCCACCTGAGCAATAGAGTTCAGCAAAACCCTGGAGTTGTACAGGTATAATATCTCTCTGATTATAACAAGGGTTTGAGAAATGCAGCTTTCTAATTGACTGTAAACATTGTAACAGCCTTATGTTTAGTTTTTATTAACATACATGTAGAGCCTAACCATATGATGTCCATGGTTTAATGTTGTTTAAAAAGCAGTTTTATTATGATAGCAATAAGCCACTCCCAGGTATTATGTTAATGGTCAGTTTATCACTGTCTAGCGACATGTGGCACTTGGCTACGCTCATTCAACATTAAACCCCTACAGGGTGATTAACAGACCATTTAACATAACTGTTGGTCATGCCTTATTGCTTAATTGTCTTATAAGTAGATACTCCCTCTGCTAGGCACTGCAGCAGCTTGCAACACAGTGTCCCACCCAGTTACACCATACTGTCTAATTACTGGAGAATGGCTGTGAATATGAACTCATGAAGATGAACAGTGTAACTTGATCATTACAGTCATCGAAACCTTAGTGTAATTATAACTGACAGAGTCAGTGATAGAGAATAACCCCTGCTGTCCTAGTACACTTACCCCATTGTGAGTTAAATCAATACTAAAAGACATTCTGTTTATATCTACACTATACCTACTTGATTCCTGTTGTACCACAATTAAGATAGTTATCACTTTCATAGCATCAGTGACAGAAGTGTGGCAAACCCAAACACTAGGCATACAGCCTGAGTATGAAACAACTCTTAAAAAAAATTACACTGTGTCAATAAGTGGGATAGATCACTCATTGCAACAATAGTAAATGTATTACTATTTGAATAAGTTAGTCATCACAGATGCAATGAGATTGTCTTTATCAGGTACAACATACTCAGTAAGTGCCTACAGGAAAATCTATCCTATATACATCTCCGATACAGGTACGTCATTGTTGGCTCAGTAGTGCTATGATATTTAGAAGTTGCTTGGCCTGATCCATGCAATTACATTGTTTCTTACAAGAATACTTACTGCATCTTTAGTATTGAAACACACTGAAGGTCAATGTATGTACATCAGCAGTACACCTTCATCAGTAAGAATGCATCTGATACTGGCAGTACGAATTTCACAGCGTTGAACAGGCAATGCTTTTCCATACGTTTACATCAGCCTCTCTATCTTGAGTAAACCATTGCAGTAAATGTACTACCATGTAAATCACCTACTAAATGTAACACTACTTTTATCTTGAACATGCTAGTGTCTTGTAGTTAATTTATGTACTTCTCTTAATTAATCTATACTCACTAGTGTTAAAACCTTTCTACAACTGTCATCATGCACCTTCAGCATTTATATTGACTAACGGCACAGTACCAGTTCTGGTGTGGTGTGGGGCATCGGTAGTTAAGGCCATGCAACTACTAAGTGTGGTACGTTGTGTCAGCTGCAATCAGGGATGTATCGCTTGGTATACATGGCCTCAGTTTTGCTGTTGATCTCACTGAGCATGCAGTACCTGGTCAGGTGGGTGGGAATGTCTCGTAGTACATTTAGACAATTGTTTGTTATTTCTGTCACCTGCTGCTGGATGTCTGTCATTGGTTGTGTTGACTTGGTCCTCCCCCATACTTGCATGTGTGTGTGTGTGTGTGTGTGTCGTGTGTGTGTGTGGTGCTGGTGGGGGTGAATTCGGAGTTAGGGTTTTCAACCCTAACAGCGAATTTCCTCACGTTTGTTGCTGTGGAACAACCCTAACTAATGCATTAAACAGAGTTTTTTGCCATGAATAGCCTGTCTTTTTAAGAACTATTACTCACTATAGTACATGATTTGTAGTTGTAAGAATACTGCACATACATTAAAAAAGTTCCAAAATCAGGAATACTTCAACTCTTGTAGTTGCATTTACTGTTATTAACAGTAACAGTGGTTCACTGTGAATCGTATAGTTTTTATAACTTAATAAATTGTAATTTGTAATTGTTATTCCATGTAATATTTTTTATGTAAGCGTGTCTTACTCTTTTTCTTTGTCAGCACATATGTAAAGAAAAAGATGTACATAAGTAAAAGACTATATGACATGACATGGACACCATAAGTTCATCTACTGAACCAATGGATATGTTACTGTAGTAGCTTGACATTTGATAGACATTCTTGTACTACCAACTGAGGTGGTAGCACCAATCATGTGAAGAGAGGTGGAAGAGGTTTGCTGGTACTGAATACATAACTTTGTTATAGGTATGCCAACACAGGCATTTCACTGTTGTACTAGCAAGCACATACTCATCTTCATCATGATACACATACACACATTCTGTCGCACTAGGTGTATAAAACAACAACAGTGTGCCACAAATAGTGAAAGGTAGGATTGTCACACATCTAAGTTACTTCTATGGAGAATCCCAACTGCAATACCACAATAGTGTGGTATGATCCTTCAGCAAATGAGAAAATCACAGTTGTATAAATCTTGTTAAAACTATTTTCAAGCAACATCTCCAGTACACAATAACACACCAAACACAAGAGAGAATGATTTCACTTTTTTTTTACTATAAACATATTTTAGATATTAAAAATGACAAACAAAAATATTTTTCTTTTTATGAATACAAAAATATATATTTACAAACATAATATGTATACACCAAAAAAAATAGTTATAAAAGTGTGTATTGCCTCATACACAAAATAAATATTTAATAAAAATAATTTTTTCTTTACATAAATAAAAAATATAAAAAAATAGTAGATGATTTTTTTTTAGTTTTGTGCAACACTTGCGAGAGGTGTATGCACTGCTTGAGGCAATCCAGGCTGGAAACTGGATTCGATGTGGAGGCACAAAGGAAGTGGAAGCTGTTGCGCCCTCCGGAGGAGATACCGGACTACTATGAAGGGTGGTCAGTTTGGCCCAGGGAAGCTCCAGGAACAGATGGTGCTGGTGGAGGTGAAGCACTGCTACTGGCCACAGCACCATCAGCCACTGCTACAACTGGCTCGAGTGTGAGGTTGACAGTCCGCTGTTGTGCATCCAAGAGAGACTGGATTCTGTCCAGCTTTTCAAGGATCACCCTGTTTTCCTCACGCAGGCTGCCAACCTCGCGCGTGAGCCATCTGTAGCAACGGCAGTGGGCTGTGCATTTTCGCAGTCGCCGGTGCCCTACAAAGATTTTAAAAAAAGTAATGATGAATATACAACACAAATTAAACAGTTATGACTTTCAAATATTTAACTTCAAATATTTCTTATCTACTGCAATATCACAAATGCATTAATTTCAAAGTTATGTTAATAGTTTTAAGTATGATGCTAAACTATTTAGCTATCTTATTTCTGTCTGTCATACTTTATAATCTATATAATCTAATGAGCTGACAACATAAAAAAATGCATAGTTAGATGTGGCTTACAATGCTACTCTTATTTTTTTTCAGTAGTCATAAGTATTCAGTATGTACATACTTTTGCATTATCAACACTATTATACCATAGAATTGAAATAGATCCTCATCAAGTGTGAGAATTTTTACTTCACCATGTCTGCCTATAATGTCGAGTCATCTCTGCAATAAAAAAACAAACTACCTTGACATTAACACTATAATTATATACTTTTCATGTGTGCACAAAAATGATCACTTTTTTAATGATAGTTTGAAAGCAAACAGCTTTTCAGCCGTATTTCAGCCCCTCAACACACTCCACTATTGTAAATAATTAAGTCACTGAAATGACATGCGCTCCACAAGCATGCCAGAGATCTTCAAGTACATAAAAAAACATAAATGACAGATTTCTAGGTAGCATAACAATAAGACATTCAGACAACTAACCTAAAACTTAAACTGCAGTATGGGAAAATCTAGTCAAAACAAACACATTTAATTCATTGCTGTACCGTTGGATGCCCACAATATCTAGATCACTGTACTTTTGCACTGCCACAGGGTAAGAATCTTCAAACCAAAGTGGCACACCAGTAATAAGGTTCTTCAATGTAGAATCTGACATTTAAGCAATAATGCACTCCAGGGTAAGTGTTGTGCTGGGATAACATCGCGCCTGGGGTCATTAGACAAGAGGGCCACAGGCCAAGTGCAACTAATCACCCCAAAAGTTACAGTATCCCAGCACAACACACACTCCAAAGTACATTATTGCTATTATACAATGTCTTGTTGGTACTAATAGAAGAAAATTTTACAAAAAGTCTTAAAAAGCATTTTTAAATTCAATTTCTCAATGCTCAGGCACAGTGACTAGAGAAACAGTCCCATTGTAATATTATTGTGTGTCTGCTGTCTCCTCCTGCACCCACCCCCTCCCACTAAAGCACAGCAGTCCACACAGTAACATTCTATAATGTGAAATTGACAATAATCAATTAGAATTATTGATTTGCTATCATTAACATTGATAGTGTAATAGTAATAAAGTTTATTACTGATGCGAGCATACTGCACCCTGCAGAGGCTGACAGGCATTGCGTGTCCCTCTGGCTGTTAGATATAGCAGGGCAGAAAAAGATGTTTTTCATACTGCTGTGAGAAAAAAAAAGCTGTACAGCACATTAGAGTTTAAAAAATATATTACAGTGTTAAACATTTTGTATATAAATACACAACATTTTCACACCTACTATAGTGCATGGGAAATATCTAATACCTGATTGCAATCATATAATGTAATACTCATCTCACAACAAATGTTTTAAATAGACATATTACCACCTTTCCTCACATACAGTCTCACTGTTATGTCCTCACACTGTACCAAAAAGTGATTTCGCTCAGCAACCACAGCATCATATTGTAAAGTATGGAAACACAGTTTGCCAGTATAGGTGAGCATAAAAAGTGTGACACAGTGTGTCGCAAGACCATGCAGCATTGAATAATGTAGTAATCTAATGTCTGTGGGCCAATATTGAACACAGTTTCACTACTCAAGAACTCGTTGTAATAGCACCCAACCCAGTAATAGGCAGCGTATGATGTAGTGGAATTTTCATCACTGCAAGTAGTCATACTACTGCATTTTACATGTGGTGAGACAACTTCCATAGTGCTATATATAAATGTGCGATATTCATAGCGTGACACACAAACAGTCCCATTATTCACTGTTTCATTACTTTTATCAACATTCCCTCACTTCATGATCACCTTGTAAAAATACACATATGTGTGACAGTGCACTGAACAGCATCACACTGCACTGTACAGGTAAGTATGAGGTTGGCAAGGCTAAATACAGGCACACTGCACAGCAATTGAGTTTAACTGGGAAAAGTGGGTCATGAAGACTACAAGGCACATTTTGAACTTGTACATTGAGAAAAAAACAAAAAAATCAATAATTGGACACTTTCTGCATTGCACACCATTTAGGTCACTAGAATAGCCTCCCACCATGTCGTGTTTTTGGGGGGATTGGGTATGTGCAGTCATCAACTCATTGCCATCCTTGCAAGGTCACAGCACATATAAAGTCAATAATGTCAACAGTGATTGGGCCCCCCACAACAAACAAAAGAAAGTGGTACTGGCTCAGCACCGAAGGTGTATTGCGCACACCCCACACAATTCAACATTTGGACTAAGTATGCCAACAGACAGTGCACTCCCCTGTCACACAGTGAAACAGCAAGGTGTAGTTATCAACAGGAGCATTAATCACCACAAATGTTGACAACCATATGGTACTTGTCAGGCATGCAGATAATAGCAACAACAGATTTCACTTACGTGGTGGGCTGGCGCCGGTTTCCTGCTTCACCTCCACTTGTTCAACAGCAGCAGCTTCCCATGGCTCTATTAAAGCAAATAAGTAAAAAGATAATCACATCAATAGATGAAATATCAAGATAAAAGACTTTTTCTTTAAAGCATCAATTTCTAATACTACATCATTCATACAACTATCATATGAACACATATTTCTTTACAAAACAGCTGTCTCTCCAGCTAGATGTATGTTCTAAGTCAGTATTACATGCATATAACAAAGTCTTTCATCTGCAAAAGTCACGCATAAAGTTGAAATAATGACACCATGTGTATATCTTTTCCCAAGACAAATGTCCATCCAATCCAGAACACTAAATATAAGAAATCCATTTTTTCCTGGTGCTTCCACAACACTGTTTCTTCAATAACGTTTTCTCTGAAAGAAAACTCAGAAATCTATTATTGGTAGTATGCAGTGCAGAACAAGCACTGCCTACCCATCAATGGCAATAGTTATAACATTCTCATAATGCATATTTGTTACACAGAAATATCTTAAAAACATTACATGTACCTTCAATTAACACACATGTACACCTAACTATATGACAATGTGTTTGCTAAACAGTTTTAAAATGTGTGTTATAATAAGAAGAACACAATCATTACTATAATGTTACTCTTCAGTCAATGACCCTCTAGCTGAATATGGCAGTCGTTTATGTGTTATTAAGCATATTACCCCTACAGGGTATTACAACACATTAACAAACATGTAGATACTCTATGCTGTCAAGTAAATAAGTATAACAATTATAAAATGAAACATTGGCAGCAGATATAGAAATACTAAGTGAATAAGATCTAGGGACATAAGGTAATTAGGCAACAGATAATCACAGCACAACACTGAATACCTGTGAGACACCACAACATTACAATTGGCTATCTATTACTCATTGTACATAAAAGTCCACCACCAAAAGTAGCAGAGGAGAAGACATCCCCCTTCCCACAACACCACATGTACATGTGACATACATCCAATGTCACATTCATGAAGAATAGTATCCCAGTCACATGTGTAGTAATACCAGTTTGTTATGCTAGTACAGGATCTTGTGCCATGCTGCCACTGCAGATTCACTACAGTTGGTTAACACCCTTTTAAAGTATTTTGGGTGGGATATTCAAAAGGGTTGCACCATGCGCAATAG
The DNA here is from genome assembly GCA_016271365.2 of Neoceratodus forsteri. Classification (NCBI taxonomy): domain Eukaryota; kingdom Metazoa; phylum Chordata; order Ceratodontiformes; family Ceratodontidae; genus Neoceratodus; species Neoceratodus forsteri. The sequence continues at coordinate 453,126,107 of CM057453.1, read as the reverse complement.
GGTTGCACATCTGCAACTCCGAAATTGTGCCATTCTGCGATATTCAGTAGGAGACAGTTGCACCACTGAAAACAGGCTGAGCAACAGCACAATGTAAATGAATGCATGCTCAATTGGAAGGGGAGGAACCATACATGAACTCCACAGCCCGATATTCAGGGGAGCTGTGCAGAGTTGTGTAGGAGCAACCCCAACCTGCGCCTGCATGACTTGGAGGCAAAAAAAAAGCCCTAAGTCGACGGCCACCCACAGCTGAGCTGCTGCATTGCAGGGTGCAACACAGCAGCTGCCACCTGTGCCTGGCCCCCAACCCAGTCCCTGTGCCCACCCTGCAGCCCGATTGCAGGCAGCGTACTGTAAATCCACCCACCACCCCCACTGGCCCGACCGCGGGCATAGTGTACTCCCCCCCAACACCAGCCAGATCGTGAGCAGCAATGTGGCTCACCCCCCGAACATATCCCTAGTGGTCCACTGTACCGAAATGGCCGATCACGGACAGCAATGTGGGTCCCCCACTGAAAATACCCCTGGTTGTCCAGTGGACGGAAATGCCCAATTACTGGAGGGCATTAAGTTAAATACCCCGAGCGTATCCCTGGTGTTCCAGTGGACCAAAATGCCCAGTGCGGGCAGTGAGTAAAATAACCCCTCCTCCTGAATGTATCTGAACCCAGTGCACCGAGGAAATGCTAATAGTGGGCAGTAAGTTTAATAACCCCCCTGAACATAGTCCTGGTGGCTGGTGTCCCCCACCCACCACCCACGAACCACCACCACCCCTCCCCGCGGGTGGCGAGCAGCAGCACATCCCACCTGCCTGCGCCATTGACTCACTGCCAGTGGGCTGCAGCATCGATTGGTGCAGAGCAAGGCCAATGGGCATGCAGCCCATACTATACATGACAGTCCAGATTTGTGAATGAATTCATTCATTCAAAAATCTGGACTGTCATCTTATGTCTAGGCTGCATGCCCGTGGCTCTTCTCTACACCAATGCATGTACAGCCCACAGGCAGTCCTCCAGTGGTGGCAGGGTGGCAAGCGGGTCAGAATGATACCGCCCACTGGCTGCCGGGGAGGCGGGGTGGTGGGCACTTGAGCGAGTGGGAGTGGAAGGTACAGTAACTACCTGCGGCTATGTTTGGGGGTTATTAAACTTACTACCTGCAATGGGCTTTTCGGTCCACTGTACCAGCAGGGACACGCTTTGGGAGGAGTGGAGGGTTATTTAACCTCACGTGCCCTCGACTGGCCTTTTCAGTTCACTGGACCACCAGGGATATCGTCGAAAGGCCACATTGCTCCCCGCCATTGGGCTGTGGGGAAATTGAACCTTGACCTCAATCAGCCCAGTGAGGGTTGGTGGGGGGTATTCTACACTGTTTTGTCCACGATTGGGGTGTAGGGGGCATCGTTCTCCAACAGCTGCAGCCTTTCAGGGCGCCAGGTGCAAGTCCTCAGAAATCAGCGCTAATGGCATGCAAATCATGCCATTATCAGATGCAAATGCCCCCCTGCACCTTGCATGAATTATTGCCCCATTTGCATGTCACCTTTTGAATATCACAGTTTTGTGCATGGCGCAATGGTACTTATGCCACCGCAAGTTGAATGCTCCACTCTGTCAACATGAGGTGGCACAAGTTCCACTGTGCCATGCACAGTCTTCAATGTTTGGGAGTGATATTCAAGGGCTGCTCAATAGCACAACTCCTTTGAATATCACCACAAGACCTCTCCTACAACTATTTTGCGTAGCGCAATGGCTTGCACCTATGAATGGCGCAGTTTTAATATCCCACCTGTGTCAGAAGAAACCTCGCTTTATTTGTAAACACCATTACAGACGCCTTGTAATAAACTCACTGTCAGAGTCAATCACAATGACACTTTCTGTAGTCCGACGACCACCCTCCACAGCTTCAGTCTGTACTATACTACCTTGTGAGAGGGGGAGACCATGTTCTAGCATAAAGCAACAAAAATATGTAAGTATTAGTGTGAATCACAGTACAGTGTTTGAAAATCGAAACAACAGTAAATCAGCAACAGACATAACATTGCTTCTCATTATACAGCCCAGCATCATGGTCACATATTCCAATAACAATTGTATTTTAAAAAGGGGCAGCACCATTATTATAGTCTGTAACTGCGGGAGCAAACAGTATTGATAGGTACATTTGTACATGTCTCTGTCTATTAGGCTTTTGCCCACCGGACCACCAGGTATATGCTCGGGAGGGGTGGTTTATTACACTTACTCCGTGATCGGGCATTTGATCCACTGACCACCAGGATATGTTCATGAGAAGGGTGGTTTAAGATAATACCTGACAGGTGGGCGGCATTTCTACCGATGCCCAGGGCGTAATGAGGCCCACGGAGGGCCTTATAGCTCTGGAAGGTCAATGCAATACCACCCACCCTGGCATGTATCTTAACAAGCTGTGGTTTGTGACAAACAACAGCACAGTAAAAATGGAAGAATTAGGTACATGTTTTCACAGTGCATCCTTACATATAATATATATTTTAAAAGGTGTAATACAGCTTAACCAGTAGCAAACATTAGTAGCTGTATGTCATCTTTGATTAACATATATGTGGAGACTAATCACGGCAAAACAATGCTCAACTATTAACAAAATAATGGTAAGATAATACAATAAAACAGTCTCAGTTTTATATTAATATACCTAATCACCATGTGGGGCATGTAGCACTAGAAGCTCATACGCACTACACCAGTAAACAGTGATTTGACAACATTAACATTATTCCTGCTCTGTCTTATTGTAATCTGCAGTATACAATTATTACAAATTTGAATACATACACATCTATTATGAAAAGTTGTGCTGGATTTACTACGTGAGTAGCAAGCCCCATAGCTGACAAAACAGCTTCCCAAAACCCATAAAGAGAATGACCACACTGTCATTGTTAAATTATCCCCTCAACGCTGTTTCAAAATGTAAAATATGTGGGCGCAACAGCTTCCACTTCGCTTTAACTGCCATAGTCTTATTACCTTTAAAACCATGGACAGATAGCTATTTATGCACCTCCACATGAATCAGTTTCTGGTTTGTACCCCATCAACACCTTCAGACCTCTAGCCTGATTGCCTCAAGTGCACCACACACCTCTCGCCAGGTCCACTGCCTCATTATCTGATTTAGGATTGTCTAGTTCTGAAATACAAGGAAACAAATTTCACATTAGTATCATTCCAACAATATTAAATCCATTTCTAAACTAATTTACATATTTATTAAATTAAAGATGACATGTCCTTCAAACATAGCAGAAACACACCCAAATATTGTAAGGAGGGCCAGGAAGGTTCAGCCACCCCAACAGTAACAAAAACTGCTGCTACACTATGGTGTGCCACTACCATGTTAACAGTAGTCCCAGGGTGGGGAGCTACTGCATCGAATATGAGACAACACACCAGCACATATCCATGTCTACTACACTGAAGTGTTCACACAGCATATCAAAGTGATGTTAACACGATGACCACATTGCCAACTGTGCACACACCTAGAAATAGACTTAATAAATGTGAAGGCAACAAACCGATTGAAAGTTAAATAGTACGTATTCTATTTGTGCATTCATGGTAGCCTATATACTAATCACTACCCATATTGCTACATTCAAACAACTCTATTCCTGACATACCAGTAAAGAAACATACATTGAACAGTACCACTGTTTTTATTGTTGTTTCCACATACCATACAAACAACTACAACACTGTAAGACCACAGTAATGCTAAACTCATTACATACTCAAACCATATACAATTATGGTTTCAGAAATGCTGCAATCTGATTGGCTCTAGGATTCCAACAACCTTACAGCAATCCATGTTATACTGTCAAGTGGCAGCCTGATCACCATGGCATTGATTCTTCCTGTCAGCATTCCATCCTGTGGCACAGCTGAATGTGTGAAATGATGCATTCTGATTTTCAACCAGCATTCTTAAACTGCTGCTGTAAGAACTATTTTATTAAAATCTACCTCTAAATGAGGAAAACGTTCATAGAGGATACTTTTAACAGTTTTGTTTTGAAAACATTTTATAATACCAGTAAGGCACTCCACGAGTTATATTAACAGTCGTTAATCACCCCTAGAGACAGTAACTGGCACTCGGGTTGCCTTGTGCACGTACACCCGTAAGGGGTGATTATGAACTGTCTTAACCCTGGTCATACCTTATTGCTTAAATGTTAGAACATACAACATCATACATTGTGAAATGACAGCAGCAGGTAAATTAACATTGCTGTGTCTCCACTATTCTAATATAGCAAACCCATATATGTGCCATGTGCTTAAGGTATGCATGCAGTTGATCTATTTTTGACCACATTTATATATGGTTCTGAAGAGAACCTTTGTGTATGCTGTAACATTTCTCAAACAGTCTGACAATCTTAAAGGACTTTGAGGATTCCATCTGAAGGTCTCCCAGAAAATGGCAATTGCCAGCATGCGAGAAATGTACACCGTCTGGTAGGACTAGCCAATCCTTACAATATTTTATTTTGGGGTGACGTATAGTATGCATTCCATGCATGCGTAGAAAAGCAGTTATCTGTACATTTACTTTCCTGCTAGCTCTGTCAATCAGATACATATGATGTTCTACTTGCCAGACTCTACGCTCTGTAATATCTGAAAACATGATAATACAGGCAGGCAACATAGACATAATAGAAGCAAGATCCAATTTTGCCTCTGTAACTAAATCTACCCAGAGTTTTGAGCCCAAATCATTGCCTCCAAGATGTAGTAGCAGGATGTCAGGAGGAGGTGAGTTATCAAGAATCTGTGCATAGTTAAGCATAAAGATGTTCTCATCTCATACCACGACCAAACCATCTTACATAGCAATTGGGGGCTACAGGTCCCTCCAAAAGTTACTATGAACTGCAAACTCAGCTGCTCGCCTTACTTAACTGCTTCCAACTATCCACAAAGTCCTTTTACTATTTTCTGCCATTCTAAGTTTTAAAACTCAGAGTTGTACAGAGAGCTACAAAGAAAGTCAGTGTTCACCCTATAGTGACCAGACTGCGCTGAAACTCAAACTGATGTTTTCCCTCCTTATTTCAAGCTGGCTTCAGTGGGTTCAGACAAAACACACAAATCAAATAAAAAACATTCCCTGCTGCTCTGGCTTCATTAACCAATGTAACTGATGCATTCAGTATTACTACACCTACGTTCCTGCAAAAATCTGCGACCACTGACAACTGGGAAAATGCATCCTTTTCTTAGGCAGTTTTAAACAATTACAACATCAGAAATAAGTCTGATTGGTTCCATTTTCTCATAGAACTCCACGTGCACCTTCCTATCTACCTCCATTTGCAACTGTATCTGTACAAGTTAGTACTGAACTGATTTCTCACTTTAAACTATTTTCTCTTAATAATACAGCATGTTAGATAATAACAAGTTACATAATGAGATTAAGCATATAAAAACGTTTTGATTAATAGTATTTACATGTAGTTATAAGTTTTTTTAATACTAGAAACAATCATTTGAATATAGACTGTACTTACAGTTTCAAACTGCTCTCTCAGCAATATTGAAAATGGCTGCTGTTTACTTCTTGTTCAGTGTTGTCCGTCTCTGATTGGTTCTCAGAAATGGCCTGACAAATCTTATATTACATTGGTAGACCTAGCTGTCACTCAAACACACTGTTTTCTGATTCGATAATGAATGTTTTTGGCACTCCCAAGTGTTGATAATTTTACTATCAGATGCACGAAATTACATTTAGAACACTTCGATGTACGCATAAAAATTCGAGAAGTGTCAAACTTCAACAGTATTTTTGACCACACTGTCCAGATACACCAGTAATATTTGCGACACTTTCGAATGCAAGAAAGTACTTTTTTGCGAACTGTCGTGCTCACAGCAAATTTTCCAAGGCTATCTATTTATTGCCACAATTTCAGATTTAATGAGAAAATAGCTCAATTTTCAATTATAAACACATTATGTGCTCGTAGCTAGCTTTAAAACTAAATACTTCAAATTTAACATTTTACAACATTCCAAGCATGCATAACAACTGTGCAATGACACACTTGTGAAAAGAGTTATTTGTTATAATTTGCAACAAGTAAACGTAAAATAGCCATTTTAAGACCTCTGCTCATAACAGTGTCACTCTGATTTTTATACATTTGTACCATATGGTCATTTCTCACATCAACTGAGCCAGCGCAGCAATAAGCATAAACACAATTTGTCAAGATCTGATAAATGCAATCCTTGTACTATTCATGAGGTTAGTATTGTTAAAAGCAAAATTGTTAATTCTCAACTGAAAAGGTATGACAATACACAAACTTACAAGTGTACATGTGAACTGCAGTGCACAAGGTTGTAAATCAGAAATGTTTCAATTCTCACACCAATTCTTTTTCTTTCAACATGTTCATTTTAAGTCGCCTGCTCACAAACACTGGCACTGTAATTTTGTCACTGTACCTACACAGGATTTCATCAATCAACTGCAGCATTGCACAGTACATGTGCAGAAAACATTTTTGCATGTTGTTAAAATAACAAATCAAAAGTCATAGACAGGAGTACTAAAACACAATGTTGATAATATGTAGCAAACTATATTGAAATTTGTTAACATACAAGCATATTTAGCAACTGTGCTAACGAAGTCACACAACAGATAATAGTGCCATGTTCTCCCTCTAATTGTAAACATACTAATTGTAACAGATTTGGTAATGAACACTATCAGCTTCAAGTTTTGGTCTACACTATAGTGAATTAGCACAACTGACTATGCCATGACACGCTACATGGTGAAGAAACACATTTTCATCCACATTTAAAAATTACACCTATCCTAATCATAAGTACATGCGAGAAAAAGTTTTTAAAATGTGGACTAGAAATATTTACAATGCACAGACTTCTGATATTATAAACCAGCTACTGCAACGACCATTCATAAAACTATTGTTTAGTTATGGTTTTACCAAATTGTAAACATACTTAACTTACAATTCTATCAATACACACTGTTATAAGAAGTTACAGAAGCCTATTCTAAAACTTTTTTTTCTCTGTCTCTCATACAGGTGCCTGATACTTCTTTAAGATTGCTTACTGTCACTGTCAACCATAATAGCAAAATATGCCAACTAAATACAGACGTAGATGTGTCTCAAAACAAGAGCGGTATAATAGTACTACACTGTTGTATAAGGGCAACAAACAAAACAGTAAAGGCACACCAAGAAATGAACATCGACAGACCTTTACTGCAACAGTGACCCCTACATCAAGTCACTGCACAACCAAACGAAATTCCATAACAGAAAAGAAAAAATGTATACCATCACAAATGTTGTGTAGATCTCTGAGATGAAACACAACTGTTTTGAGTGTAACCATCAAGAAACACTCAAAACAATGCCATAAACTCACAACTGGTGATTTACAACTCAGAAAGAGAAAGTATTTCCGATCACTAGCAAGTAAAGCTAAGATCGAAAGACTTATCGCTGCTGTGCTGCAGCACACCCGCAAAAAGAGCAAGAGTCAACATTCTCTGATGAATTTACATCTGAAAGTACTGAACTTTTGTCAACAGAGCACTGTTTGTACTACAGCGATTCCGCGTAAGATGTGCCATGTCCTTGAACAATTCAGGAAACTTGTATATACCATAAAAAAAAAGGCTAACAGTATCCTTGTTTGAATGTTGACAACTTTTTGTCATGTTTTTCACAGGACAGTGGCTGCACTCTCAGCACTCAGAGGCATATTTGGGAAGTCTTATCATTACTTAACAAAAAGAACGCACACTCAGTATTGATGAGTCCAGCAACTAGACAAATGTCCTCAGTATCTCTGATGACAATCAATTGGATACTGATGATGACTGTGATCCAACCACAGTCTTCAATAAACGCACTGTCTCACATGGCTATGTGATGACACACCTACAAACGTAGGCAATGGGTCATTTGAAAAGAGTAGAACACTTTGTAAACCTATTTGTAGTAACAGACCGCAAAGACAGACATAAACTGTACACAACAATTGCGACCATTGTGAAATCCAGCCACATACTGGACTCATGGGTCACCACTTGCATGTCTCAATGCTGGTGTTTGAGATAGTATTTTTCACAACATGCGGACGCTACAGTGCATCAAAACAGGCATGCAAAACTTTGTCTACAGAGTATATGAAGAAGCAAGCTGTACATCAGTACACTTGTTTAAATGACTTATTGCAATCAGGTGACATGCAGGGTGCCATCACTTTCCTAAAAAAACTGCAACACATTACTTCTGTACCAGAAACAACTAATTTTCAGTGTAACACTTCTGTAGAAAAATCTGTTTCAGTGTTAGAAAATGACATTCTGAAACAGTACATGAAGGAAATTGCTAAGTTTGAGGTTGCAAAGTCTCAGAAGTTTGATTCTGTATGTGTGTCATGCAACCGTTTGTGCTACACAAAACAAGCAGTCACAGTCAACCTAGAAACCTTGTCACCATACAATGACATGTGGTTCCGACTGGCAGCATTCTTACTACTAAAATCTGTTTAACATACAAGACACCATTGTGCTATGCAAACACTGTTTTCAAAGTGAGTATAACACAAGGTCAGTCATGGTGTTGATGAATAACATGAAAACAGATGTTACACCAAAGTGAGATTTCAACTTTGAGATATGTTTGAGCGCATTCTAATTCAGACAATGAAACCATTCCAAACGATTCTATGTCTGAACACAAAGACATAGTGCATTCCACAGAAAGAGCTATTAGATCTCTAAAGGGTTCTATGATGTATCTACCTACTTCCTCTACAGGAAAATGTTCAAGCAATCTCAACTGAAAATAGCTTGTTAATTCTTGTAAATAGTGTGCCTACAAAGGCCAATGTCATCTGGCAAGATGTTGTCAATGTGCAAAGGTAAAGCTTGCTCTGCTTATTTAAAGAGTAACAACCTTTATACAGACCTTGACATAGATCAGATGGCCAGTCTCTGTGCAACATGATCTGTTGAAAAAAGTAAGCCAATCATTGAGAAGGTCAGCACAGACAAGTGACAATGTGTATGAACAGTACACAATTCACTCACTACATGGCAGAGATCCATTAGGAGACAACATTGATCTCTATCAAATGAAGCAGGTGGAAGGTGAGCCTGTCAGCATTTAGGAGGCAACACTAGAAGCACGCTGTTTCCCAGACCTATTTCCAAAAGGGTCAGGTGGACACCTAGATGAAAGAGAAGTACGTGTACAGGGTGCTGAGTACTGCACTAGCCATGTCCTCAGCAAAGATGGCAAATTCAGAGGTAACATGCAGTACCTGTTCCATCTCCTCTGGGAGAGTGAACTTAGCATTCTGTCTGTGTCTATAGCACATACCATTCATCTAACAAGTCCACTAGATGGAATAACAGCTGCTCAATTTATAGAGAAATTAAAGCAGAAAGATGAAAATGTGCAAGTGAATCTGTCTTCCATACATTCAAGTCTCCGTGGCACCAAAGAATATTGGTATCAAGAGACACCTGAAGTGATGACAATGCTGCGAGAGTATGGTGCAGCCACATGGTTTGTCACACTTAGTTGTGCTGAATATGCCTGGGATGAACTCATTAAACTGTTGAAGTGGCCAAATTCTGATGTCAAAGGCATCTCATCGATGACTGTTGGAGAAATGTGTTCACTTGATCCTGTGTCTGTCACAAGACATTTTCACAAGTGGTTCCATGACATTCTGACTTTCATCTTGTCAAAGGACAATCCTCCTCTAGGTATTGCGGAACATTACTTTTGGAGGACAGAATATCAAGCATGAGGTGCCCCTCATATCCATATGTTACTGTGGATCAAGGATGCGCCACACATTGGTGAACATGAAGCAGCAGAAGTGCTATCATTCATCAAAAAATAAATCACTTGTCACATTCCAGACAAGTATGACAGTCCTACACTACGGAAGTTGGTACAAAAGTTCCAGTGACATATTTGCACAAAATATTGCCGGAGAGTAGTAAAGAACAAATCTAATTGGTACACATGACGTCGCTTTGGATTTCCTAGATGAGTTTGTCAGAATGGTGCCATGAATTACCTTTTCTCAGCAATGCGACACCACTTGAAGGCAAAATCAACCAAAAGGGTATACACGTTACCCAGAGATGAAAAAGAGGTGTACGTCAATGACTACAACCCAACTCTTCTAATGTGGCAAGCAAACATAGATGTTCAGTTTGTGACTGATAACTCACTAGCCCTGGTTCATCGTATCTTGCCGATATAACCAAACATGAACAGACTAGCTTGCAAGATCTTTAGGAAGATATTGCCACTTCAAGCAAAAAGCCTGACATCTCAGCTGTGGTCATTGGGTTTGAAGACTCTTTCACACAGAGAATGTGGAGCTTACAAGCCAGTGACCGTTAATGGAGTACACATCTGTATGGGAAGTCTGATGCTGTACGCTTTCTCAGTGTAAACTACAAAGAGAAGCAAGCGTGTACTGATTCCTCATGCCAAATTGAGGACCTCGCTGTCAATACACCTTCTTCAAAACATATCTTTGAAGAATAACCTGATAGACACATACTACCCACGAGACACAATGACATGAATGATATGTGTCTGTTTGAGGTTAGCTAAGTGGTATGACTACAATACAGGTGCAGCACCTGACTCAACACACCACATTTACAAGGTCAATGGACTAGATGGCTGTCTTGTGAAGAGACACAAGTCATGGCTTAGTAAATCATACAACCCATCTAGGCACATCAGAGAGCATGAACAGTACTACTTTGCTCTCCTATTCCTATTTAGACCCTGGAGACTGAGTCTGAATTAAGGTGACTGTGACACATTCGAAGAGCAGTTCAATCTCACTTACGAGAATTTCCAAACTGAGTACTCACAAACATATAGCAAAGACTAGAAGCTGAGAAAGAACAGCTTGAGAAGGCAGAGAAGTGCAACTAGAAGACACTCCAGTTAGTTCACAAGACAATCTTAGATCCAGAAGGACAAGGTACGGTGACCCTCTGCCCATAAATGCCCAGAAGTGTTAATGTCAGAATTGAGACAGCCATGGAGCATGGCACACACTCCATGGTCAACCCAGCTGACTTAAGAGAAAGACTAAATCAGCTGCAGCATACAGTTCACTCTCAAGTAGTTGAAGCTGTCCAACATGGTATACTACATGAAACAAAACAATGTGACTGCACTAACTACAAGCCACTACTAATGTCTGTTAGTGGTTCAGCTGGCACAGGAAAGAGTTTCCTAATTGAAGCCATCACTGCAGAAGTACAGAGTGTGACAGGCTCTTCAATGTCTGTTGCTGTAACTGCTCCCACAGGACTAGCAGCATACAACATTGGTGGAGTTACATTACACCGTCTCTTTATGTTGCCAGGCAAACATGGGAGAACTGGAGAGTATAGTAAACTGTCATTCGAGGTTGCATCTCAGCTCTGTTCCATGTTCACAAGATGCAGCTACTGATCGCTGACAATCAGACGATCGTCCAATGTCATGCTTGCCTGTATTCATCTACGTACACCAGATCTTAGGTACTGACGATGGAGTGCCATTTGGTGGCAAAAAAGTATACTTGTGTTGGGGAGACCTTTACAACTTACCCAGTCAATGAGCATGTATTTACAACTCTAACTGCAAACAAGCTAAGATATCCTCAGTTGCATTGTAGGCTATAACATATAGAATTATTTACCTATGTTGAGTTGTCCGAGAACATGCACCAAAGTGGTGATCTAACACAAATCACTTTAAGATGAAGCTCGTACAGGTTTCTATCACCAGAACATGTTTGTATGTTAAATGATCAAAAATCACAGTACATAGTGCATGCATAGAAACAGCATGTAATGTCTCAGCAATATATACTCTACTGGCAGAGTTACATAGTAAGTCTTATGCCACGACTAAAGAAATGCACTGAATTCAACAATCTAATGCAGAGAGAAAAACCAAGAGTTCTAACTCTGCATACAGTTGATACAGTTGATAATGCTATTCTGTCAAAGCTAGTAAAAGATGACTGAACGACTAAGTGAACTGAAGTCAGATGTTTCCACGAACAGCTGGCCTGGAAGCTATTCCTCACAGTTGTAGATACCGCGTATCATGCTGCGATGTAATCTAGATGTAGAACAAGGTATGGTAAACAGTGCCATGGGAAACATCACTGACTTTGTCTACAATGTCCAGAAGACATATATTGAGACACTTGTAGTGCACTTTGACAACATGGAACACTGTACACATAGATCGAACCTGCATTAAATTCCAGGTTTTTAAGGATGTCTATGTAAACAGGAAACAGTTCCCATTACGTGTTGCATATGCTGTCTCCATTCACAGATCTCAGGGATTGAGTTTGGATTCAGCAATGATAGAATAGGTACAGACATTTTCAAGGGATGGCATGAGCTCGTCGCACTTTCACGTGTACGCAGCCTTTCTGGATTGCACATCATTACTAGCACCTCAGAAAATACGAAGCTGACAAGCGATGTATTCTTGAGTACAACAGGTTCATCACTCTACATCAGCCACAAATGTCTTTAAACCACTGCTATACCATATCTGTCTCCACACAATTCAGTCACAGCTAGAGGAACAACAAACAGCAGCAAGCTTCCAAAAGTGATTCAACGAAAAGAGTTCAACAAAGACCACAACTTCAAATAAACATTCACAACAACAACTCATCAGAAATCAGTTGGTGTAGCTGCTGCTGATCTTGACAACAGCAGTAGAGTAAACTGCTATGCTAACTCAGCTATGCAAGTTTTCTACTCATGCCACAGTTTGTACAGACAATATCTGCTTCACAAGACAATCCCTATCAAGCGCTTTGAGCAGATTATCAACATGACTTCTGACCACTCTAACAATGTACAGTCACTAACACCACCGACAGGTGTTAGCTACATATGCTGGATGTGAGTACATTTGCTGCAGACATACAGAAAGACACTACTGAGTTTATGATGGCTCTCATAAACAACCTGGATGAAGACGGCACCCCAACGGCGGGCAGTACTTCACAGAACATATGTTACAAATATGTATGTGTTTCATGTGGCAATTCAAGCGTGAAACCACACAAGACATGCTGTGGATACTCTCTTTGTCCTCAGACCAAAAGTGTCAAATTTCGACAGCTATTCACCAATGCTGAATGTAGTCATGCCTGTGGAAGGTGTGAGGCAGATGCACTCAGTCCATACGTCTCAGGAGTTCATCTCAATATACCATTGCTTATATTTGCCAGATTTGACCCAACAGGCTCAAAGTTGATACTCCTATCACAGATTACACAGCTAGTAGAATAGTCTTCAACCAATCAGTGTTTGACACTCACAGATAATCTATCACCATGGTCAATCAAGCATTCTGAGCATTACACTCCTTACTAAGGTGCAGAACTGGTTGGTTAAGTGTGACGACTCTACAAGCAGTTTTAAACAGAGACTGCCACGACACTTGAAAAAAATGCATCTTCTAATATTGAAGAATTATGACCTTCTGATTTCAGAAGAATAGGACAAAACATTTTGCATTTAAAAAGCGACTGTAGTCAAAAAACATTCATGCCTCATTACAATGTTGCATAATATCGACTCTAAATAAACCATAAATTTCAACAAAATGATATTCGAAGAGACATTCCATACACTGTAACATGTAAGATCTTGTAGCAGATCAGTGACTACATGAAAATTGTTGCAGTGGCTTCAATGAGCGCCAACAATATTCACAGTCACGAAGAAACCATGATTACATGTCTATCAAAATTGTACATCCAAAAACTGAGGCCCTTACTGCTCTCCTCACTCTGTCATATCTTTAATTATCATATAACAACTCATGCATAACAACAAATTTATATGAGTTATAAAGAGTTACTCTTTGCAAACAAAAGAAGTTCTCAGTTATCATTGTAAATAACTGAGAAACATTTCTAACATTCAACAAACATTCCACTCTGTCAAAGTTGTCTATCAACACTCAATTTGATATTCTAATATTGAAGAATTATGATAACCTTCATATTTCAGAAGAATAGGACAACACATGTTGCATTTATAACATGAGTACTTTGTCCCAAAAACATCCATACCTCATTACAATGTTGTATAATGTATGACTCTAAACAAACCATACAATTTCAACAAAATGAAATTCTGACAGAGACATTCCATACACTATAACATGTAAGATCTTGTGTGGATCAGTGACTACATGAAAATTGTTGTAGTGGCTTTAATCGGCACCAACAATATTCACAGTCACTAGAGAAACCATGATTACATATCTATCAAAGACTGTACATCTAAAAACTGAGGACTTACTGCTCTCCTCCTCTGTACATCTATTTAATCATCCATGTATCTACTCATACATAACAACAAATTGATATGAGTTGTAAGCGGTTACTCTTTGCAAACAAAGAACTTCTCAGTTATTATCGTAATAACTGAGCAACACTCTAACATTCAGCAAACATTCCACTCTGTCACAAGTTCTCTATCAACACTCCAATTTGTCTATTGACTCTTGACATATAGAGAACATCATTCTCTCTACTATGCAACAGTGTAGAACTATCACACCTTCTAAGTGCGTAATACAAGTATTGTACATATGTAAAATAACTACCTTTTATTGATAATGAAGAAGCTGAATTACACAACTGTAAATAAGAACCAATTGCAGAATCTTGTTTACTGACTTTTACTTGTGTTTCCAATTACTTGTACATAATATAAAGATTTCTATTCAGGTGTACATTGTTAATAACTACTTTGATACTTGTACTAAAAATACTAGTCTAATACTAAAGTACAACTGAATGTTTTCATATTATTCAGCACTATACTAACTACATTTAATTAACCATAAGTTTGTTAAAAGATGCATTCCATGCACAGTTTAAATATTCAAGTTAAGAATTTACATAGAGCTAATGTAAGAATTGATAATATGTCATTTGTTCATGTAAAAATATTCTATTTTTTCAACTTGTCACATAAGTAATTCTAACGTATGTAAAAAATATTGACAATTGTAAATCAGACACTGTTACTGATCACAACACACTGCATACCTGTTCCTGACAATATTTATGATAGCCTCAATTGAGGGGTCGGGTGGGAATTTTCCGTTTGCGCCTAGTCAGTGACATATTATTAAATAACACCAATCAAATGTCACAAAACTAACATTTTTGTAAATTGTATTACTTAGACAGTGATCATATGGTTTTTCACCCACCCCAGGAACATCCACATTAGCAGTCACACAATTACAACAAAACACTTCTCTATCATGTGTGTAATCACAGGTCACAACCTACTGACATTGCCTTATTAACATATTATTAACACAAAGCACATTTGCTGGAGCTGGAAGGATACTGCTTTCTTCAACTGTGAGCTGTGTGAGAAATTCTATATTGCACTTGATATCTGCAACAAATGTGCACTTTTGCTTAATTCTGTGGGAGGTGAAACTAACTACCCTTGGTAATTGCATTTTATTCACATATTTATTTAGTGTTTAACCAAGAAGGGGCTTGTAAACTCTGTTTATCTTGTTAGTAACTCAGAAGGATTTAAATACTGCATTTGGGTAGGTCCTTGGAGTAGCTAGATTGTCTACTAGGGATTTTGCTGACAGTTAAACTATTTTTAAATTTCTAAAAGGCTGAGGAGTTGAAAGAAACTTGCAAATCCTGCTTATCTTGGGCAACCTCACAAGGTTTGAATACTGCATTCTGGTTGTCCCTTGGGGGTAGCTGGATTGACTACTAGGCTTTGGGACTGAAACTATTTTAAATAATTTACTGGTGCGTAGGGGTTTGTGATAGTTAAACTCTTTTAAACAGAGTTACTGGGGTTAAGGAGTTGTCACAGAAAAACCTGCAGTGTAAAACAGGAAAATACAGTCTTTCAAGCAACAGAGGGTGGTGGATTAAGGTTTATGTTTGTTACAATTCTTAAGATTTTCAGTGCAGGAAGAGTTTAAAGCACAGCTGACTTATTTTGGGGCAGACAGCTCTCATAGCACAAACCACCAGGCCTGTTTTGGGGCTGAGAAGGTTTACCTGTGTCTGACTTGGATGTGTGGATTTTTTTCTGATTGATTAGCAGGGTATTTCTCTATCAAATTGTTGTGTAGGGCATCTTGCTGACAGGAAGGCACTCATTGCAGCAGTGGGTCAGAGCTTCTAGCTGATTGTTTTGCGAGGGCACAGTTTAGGCCCAACCTCTTCCCACCCTCACCCCACCCACCCCTGGAAATAGTTCCTTTATACCTGGGGTTCTGACATCATTCTCAAGAGTGCAAGGTGCATGTCACTCATCATATCCTCTCTAGCACACTGCACTGACAATATAAGCATAAACATTGTATAATATAAATATATATTTCTTCATTACAAACCAATCACACACACACAAAAAAAAAATGTGGGTAGTAGTGCAATGTAATGGCTGTGGGGCAGCAGTCTTCCGGGAGTCTTTCTGGAGGCTGAGATGCTGCTCTATTTGCAGACAACTGTCTGCCCTGAGGGAGGAAGTTGCCCATCTTCAGGCCACACTGGACAGTAATGCGGGGGACCTTCCCAGGCCACAATGGACAGGTAGAGGAACCTCCCATCCAGGGGAGCACCAGAACCACCACTACCTCAGAGGTTGCAAAGAAACAGCAGTTGGAACACAGTGGGCCCAGGGAGGATGAGGATGGTGGAACAGAGGCACACCCAGTCAGATGTTACACACCACAATCCATATACCATTCTGGGGAAGCATAGCTCCCTATGGATCACCCACAGAGGAGACTAAGGAGGCTGAGGACAACTGTCACAAGGAGGCCCACAGGAAGGGCAGGAGAGGACACCAAGGAAAGGAAGCAGCTCTGTGGGGGGACTCAATTATTGGGGGATAGAACTGGGAGGAGCTGGGAAATCTGGAAGGTGCCTGCCTGGTGCCATGGCTTGAGGGACAGGAAGAACATCCTCAGGATCACGACAACAGCTGCAAGGGATTCTGAGCTGGATGTAATTGTCCACCTAGGGACAAATGACTGGGCTCATCATGAGGTTAGAGCAGTGCAGGAGGACATTGCAGAGTTGGAGAGGGCCCAAGACAAGTAACACACAGTATCCTTCTCAGAGTTGCCTGTCAAAAGGCATGGGGGAGAGGAGGAGTGGCACCATGCAGTTTAATGAATGGTTGAAAAATGGTGCAAGAGCACAG
Organism: Neoceratodus forsteri; assembly: GCA_016271365.2. Classification (NCBI taxonomy): domain Eukaryota; kingdom Metazoa; phylum Chordata; order Ceratodontiformes; family Ceratodontidae; genus Neoceratodus; species Neoceratodus forsteri. The sequence continues at coordinate 453,108,731 of CM057453.1, read as the reverse complement.
GGTTTAGCTTCATTGGGGACTGGGGTTCCACCTGGAGGGACACCAGCCTATACTGGCAGGATGGTCTGCATCTGTCCAGGAAGGAACAAGTCTTTTGAGCAATCGGTTTAAATGCTTCATTGGCAAGCTTTTAAACTAGTCAATGAGGGAGGCACTGACAACAGCAGAAAATCCCAGCCTCCCTTACCAAATCAGGGTACTAAATGAGAAAAGACCAAGGTAGAGCGGTCAGTGGGGGATGCTGCAACAGAAGGTAAGGCCATCAAAAATGGAGAGCAATGAGTACCAATGCCCATAGTCTAGGTAACAAGCTCCTGAATTAGTGGCCTTGATGGAGGAGGAACATCTGGATATCGTGGCAGTCACAGAAACATAGTACACACAAACCATGACTGGGACGTAAACATACCAGGATACACTATCTACAGGAGGGACAGGGAGGGTAAAAGAGGGGAGGAGTAGTTCTTTACATAAGGAAGGAATAAAGCAACAGACCAAAAGGGTAAACAGGAGGAGAAGAAGCACTGTGGTAAATTTGGAGGCAGGCAATGGCACCACAATCCGCTGAGGGTTGTATACAGACCCCTTCTCAGGGGAGGAAATGGACAAGGAAATGATAGAAAGTATACTTAGAATGGCAGAAAAAGGAGATATTGCTGTTGGGTGATCTGAATATGCCAGATGTTAACTGGAGTGCAGTTGCAGCTATCAGAAGAGTGCAGTTATTCTAGATGCCCTACAGAGGCATCCGTAGACAACTAGTACTGGAGCCCACTCGAGAGGAGCAATATTAGACTTGATACTCTCAAATGGAGATGGAGAGAGGATCACAGATGTAGAGTGGGTAGCCATCTGGGAACTAGCGACCACGAACAGTATGGTTCACAATAAACACAACAATAGAGTCAAGCCATACAAAGACAAAAGTACTGGACTTTAGGAGGGCTGACTTTGCCAAAATGGGTGAGTGCCTAAGGAATGCACTAGCAAATGGGTGGGAAGGAGGGTGGAAGAACAATGGGAATAATAAAACTGCCATCACAGAGGTAACGAGCCTTTGTGTGGAAGCAAATAAACAAAACAAGACGATGTAAGAAACCACTATGGTTCTCAAAGGAAGTGGCAGTGAAGGTTCAAGAGAAAAAGAAAGCATTCAGGAAGTACAAGGAATCGCAGCAGGAGCAGGACAGAGAACTGTATCAGTTAAAGCAAAAGGAGGCTGGAAGGCAGTCAGAACAGCAAAGGCCCAAACCGAGGAAAAGATAATGCGACTCAGTTAAGAAGGATAAAACCCGCATAGGTACATCAGGAGCAAATGAAGACCAAGAGGAGGATAGTGAAGCTTAATAAAGGGAGGAGGGTGGGCAGAGGAGACTGTGAAAAGGCAGAGATACTAAACAAATATTTTTGCTCAGTATTTACAAAGGAAGAGGGGAGGTACATAAAACAAACAGTAGTAACACTCTGGATATAGAAGTTGATACCAGCCCATTTACAGAAGAAAGGGTTCTGAAAGAACTCTTAAAACTGAAGGTGGACAAAGCAATGGGGCCTGATGGGATTCATCTCAGAATTCTAAAAGAATTAAGGGTAGAACTAGTGACACCACTGACTACCCTCTTTAACAAATCATGGGAGGATGGGGTGGTACCCGAGGACTGGAGGAGGGCAGATGTGATTCCCTTCACAAAAGTGGGAACAAGGCAGAGCAGGAAACTATAGACCTGTTAGTTTAACCTCAGTGATAGGGAAAAGATGGAATCACTTCTAAAGGAAAGAATTGTCAAGTATCTAGCTGCCAGAGGGCACAGGACCCTAGTCAGCATGGATTCACAGCGGAAGGTCATGCCAGATGAATCTGATAGATTTCTTTGACTGGGTGACCAAAGTGCAGTAGATCAGGAGGGGCTGTGGACATGGCCTACCTAGACTTTAGCAAGGCATTTGACACAGTCCCACACAAGATTAATATATAGTTAGCCAGCCTGGGATGGGTCCCAAGATGACAGCCTGGGTAAAGAATAGTCTGGAGAATAGGACACAGAGGTAATAGTAAATGAGTCCACTCCAGAAGAAAGGAGGGTTACTAGCGGGTACCGTAGGGTTCGAGATAGGGACCAGTCCTTCAATGTTTTATAAGACATTGCAGAGGACTGGAAAAAAAATATGTCTCTTTGCAGATGACACTAAGATCTGCAACAGAGTTGATGCACAGGGGTGAGAGGTGGAAAGGATGAGAGGACTTGGCAAGGTTAGAGAATGGTCAAATGTATGGCAGCTAGATTCAATGCTAAAAGTGCAAGGTAATGCACCTGGGAAACAAAAATCAGGGAAGAGTACACAATGGGGGTGAGATACTAACAACAACAAAATGGAAAGGGACATAGGGGTAGTCTATCAGATGACCTAAAAGTGAGCAAGCAATGTGAGAAGGCAGCAAGGAGGGCTGGGGGGATACTGGGATGCATGGAGGAGTGCATCACCAGTAGAAAACAGGAAGTTATTATCCCTTCTGTACAGACAGCTGGTGAGGCCCCATCTAGATACTGTGTGCAGTTCTGGAGACCCAATCTCCACAAGACATAGACAGGATGGAAGCTGTCAGAGGAGAGCAACTAAAATGTTGCAGGTTCTGCACGGGAGGACATGTGAAGAGAGAGACTTAAGGAGCTTAATATGTATAGCCTCGAGGAAAGGAGGAGAGGGGGACATGATAGAAACTTTCAAGTACCTCAAGGAATCAACAAAGTCCAACAGGGTAGCATCTTTCAAAAAAAGAGGTGTGCAAGAACAAGAGGGCACAATTTGAAGATAGAGGGGCAGCTCAGAGGTAATTTAAAAGTATTTTTTCACAGAGAGGGTTGTGGATGCATGGAATGGCCTTCCAGAGGAGGTTGTGGAGTCAAAATCAGTGGTGGAATTCAAGCATGCAAGGGAGAGTCATAAGGCAATTCTGGGGGGTGGGGGTAGGAAGAAGTAAGGCTGCTGGTAAACTAGGATCTGCAGCTTATCCAGTAGATAGGGAAATGGGCAGACTGGGTGGGCCAAGCGGTCCTTATCTGCCATCAAATTCTATGTTTCTATGTTTCTATATCACACAAGTAATGCACTACACATAATTACAACATACAACCATTTTAAAAAAAATTTCATTTTTTTACAAACTGTATTCACATTCAATAGTAAATATATAATAAAGTGCCACAGCTTCAGCCTGACTATTAGAATTCCAGGTCGAATGTCAGAAACTACTTCCTCACATAAAGAGTAGTGAGTACTGAAACATGACTAGAAACACACAACACCTGATTAGTTTTCTATAATATCACATACTTACTCCAATCCATATTATACAGTTCTTATTATATTTACACATTTACATATATGACAAACAATGATTACACACATACAAAGATTGTATTGTGAGACTGCTTCTGTCAACTAAATTTCAGTCTTGATTGGACCTTTTCTCCATTTAACAAATTGGCAATAGATTTTTTCAAACCATAACCACCTGTGTCGACTCTTTACTTTAAATACCATTATGACATAAAAATAAGTGTGTATGACTTAAGCATACAAATCAATGTTAACTAATACTGCTACAACTATACCTCCATCAATGTGTTTGGTACCTATGACATACAGTCAGTATCACAGCATATGCAACGATGTGGGACATTGCATGTCACATTTGGCATAATTCCCAACAGTGTAAAAAACTCAGCAATGTACTTACTTTTCCTCCGTGCCTATGCAATCATTGTTACTATACCAAGGTGCCACACATCAGCACCCAACAGTACACAGCTGTGACTATACATGACCATGCAGTCACTACTATGTGTACTTCAGAGTCTGACAAAATGGAACTTTCTAATTGGCTGCAAACATCCAACAACCTTATGTTAATTAAGCAATAAAGACTCCAGGTGAGGATTATTAGATTACCACACCTTGTGTGGTGTGTCACAGGCGCAGCCGAGTGACTTAACCACACAAGAAGTGGTAAATCCCAATAACCCACACCCTGAGTGCCTTATTGTGATTATACAATGGACCCATGTAAAAGAAATTTTAAATGTGTTAGGTATTTTTTCTATAAATGCCATTTCTCAGCTGTGGGTTATCACAGGATATAACATGGACATGTGATGTGTTTTGACCTATGAGGTTACAGGATTTTCATACCCCATTGTATAATCTTTTATTAACATATATGAAGAGGTTAACAATATACTGAACAAGGTTTAAAACTGTTTAAAAACATGTTTCATTATTATAGCAATAAGTCACTCCCAAGAATTGTGTTAATGGTCAGTCAATCACCCTGTAGAGACATGTGCCACTCAGCCACACCTCGTGCCACAGCACACCCCTAGAACGTGATCAACAGACCATTAACATAACCCATTGTCATGCCTTATTAATTAATTATAAAAAGGGTCTCAGAAACTGAGCTTTCTGACCGGCTGAAAACATTCTAACAGTCTTCTGTAAATCTTTTATTGACATACATACAGAGGTTAACCATTTCCTGAAAAAGCTTTTAAACAGTTTAAAAACATTTTTATGATAATTAAGCAATAATGCCCGACAGGATGTGTGTCGTGCTGGGATAACGTCACGCCTCAGGTGGTTTAGCATGAGGCCGCAGGCCGAGTGCATCCAACAACTGAGGCGTGACGTTATCCCAAACGACACACACCCTGGAGGGCATTATTGCTATTATACAATGGCTCATTGTATATATAAAATAAAAAAATATTTTTAAAGAATGTTTTTATTAGTGAGGAAAAATATTTTTGTTTCTTAAGAGGAGATGCAACAAAAGACAAATGATCATGGTGGTCATCCAAATGGGTTCACAGTGAGGCTGAGACTAGACCAGTGATGTTGTACTGATTAACATCACGGGTCCAGCCCAAGACTGACCAATCAGAGTCCAAGATTTTTTTCTTGCCATTGTATAATAATAATAAGGCATTACTAACGGTAATGATAATAGTCAGTTAATCACCCTATCAGACAGATGGCACTTGGCTACACCTCATGCCACAGTACACCCCTTTCAAGGTGATTAACAAACCATTAACATAACCCTGCATCATGCGTTATTGCTTAATTGAATTTTAATAACCATATAGCCCACAGGTCCCCGGACATCCCTTTTTCAGGGGTGACTCGGAAAGCAAACAGTAGATCAAATAGAACACAATGGCACATATACAAGCTGACAGTATACAGTATGCTTCAGTTTACAAATACATCTGTGTTGTCATCAACACCTACAATTACAATATACTACCTAACTTTGTCTGACATTGGGTGCTCCACTGCTACCTGACCCTGCTGGTGATGTCTTGTATCATAGTAACACCAACAGCAATACAAACAGAAGCGCTAACAGTGGCACATATGGTAACAGAAGTGAAAATGAGAGCATAAACGGCAAGCACACAGTGACACAGATCAGCACTCTGCCACGTGATGTGTTAAATGGAGTTTGTAATTCCTGCAAACATCCTAACTGCCTTATGTTAATCTTTATTGACATACATGAAGAGGTAAACCATTCCCTGAACAAGGTTTAACACCGGCATGCACATTAGTTGTCATTAGACGTAACCTCACCCCATCACTTGTGTAAAGCAGCAGAAGTTTAGGAGAATGCGGTGACAGTTAGGACCCATGATCCCAATGCACACCCCAATGCCGGTTGGGGGAGGCGGGGGGTTCAAGGGGTTTTAAACCTAACAGCCGAATTTCCTCACTTTTGTTGCTGTAGAACAATCATAACGAATGCATTAAATGGAGTTTTTTGCCTCTGATTTCCCTTCTTTTTGAGAATGATAAGGAGAAATAGTGAATGTAATGTGGTGGCGGGCCCCGCGCTCCCGCCACATGATGTCTTGTGGCATACTAACAGGGACATCAACGCAAACAGAAATGATAGCAGTGGCGCACATGGTAACACAATCGCGAATGAGAACAGAAAGGGTAACGCACATGGTGGCGTAGACGGGAACGGTCTGCCACGTGATGAGTTGTCAGATAGTAACATGGTGCCTGCAAACAGAAATGTCAATGGGCATGGTGACGTAAAGTGAAACAGAAAGATGAACAGTACTGTAGACAGAAATGGCAAAAAAATAACAGAAACACAAGTGCAAATGAAAACGCAAAGGATAACGCACATGGTGGCGCAGACATCAACGGTAAGTGAAATGGGTACGGAACCACAAGTGGAAAGGGCAACAGTAACAGTAATGTAAGCGCACAGGCTGGTTTTCCCCAAAACCTGCATAGAGAAAGACAGTGAGTACAAATAATGTATGCATAATAATGAGTATCGGCGCAGAAAATGAGAACTTGGAATACTAAATACGTTATATCTCAGGAACTGTACAACGTAGAAAAAAAATTTAAAGTGATATTATTTACAACTGTCCTGGCTAATTTGGTACTGAGGGGGCTAAGAATTTTTCTGATGAAAAGTCCGTATCTCACACCGTTTCCGAGATACGGGCCCTGAAAGGAGCGGCGAACGCTGTAATGTTATCTAATGGGAAAAAAAGAAAAGTTCGGAGCACCATAACTTTGTCTCCCTGTAATGTTTTTTCACCAAACCACTGAAAGGCACATCTGTGGGCTGTTGGCTGTCTTCCCTCCAAATTTCAGGAAAAAAGACCAAACCGTTATTTTGCAGCAGGGATCCAAAGGAATTCTGTAATGCGTCAGGCGCCGTAATGTTATCCTATGGGGAAAAACTGTCAACTTTGGAGTGCTGTAACTTTGCTGCCATGTAATATTTTTTCAATACAACACTGAAAGGCACATCTGTGAGATGTCGTCTCCATTTCCTCCAAATGTCAGCCAAAACTCCAAACGGTTCTTTTGCAGTGCAGTGCCAAAGAATCGCTGTCACTTTCCCACAGATGGAAAACTACTGTCACAATTTGCGAAAGCTTTCTCAAAAAAGTTCGACACTTTCGTGAGCACGAAAGTAATTTGTGAAAGTACTTTTTCCAGAAATTTGAAAAACATATTTCTGGGGTGTTTTACCACAAAATAAAGACACGGCAAGCATCCTCAGGGTCCGACTAGGTGAATACAAAAAGAATTAGGTTGCTAGAGGGTCCCAAATTTAAATGCCAACCATTTCTCTGATCACCAACTGAAAACAAAATGGCTGATTTGTGAAAGTAACAGGCCCATTTGCGAAAGTAAAAATGCATTTGCGACACTGTCGAACTTTTTGTTAACTTTTCCCATTGACTTATAATGGGAAACTGTTTTTTGAATAACTTTTGAACCGTTTAATATTTTTTCATGAAATCTTCAAAAGCACATTGGGGACCCTAGTACACATTCCTGAAGATTTTGGGCTGGTCATGCAAACCATCGACCTGTAGGCGCGACCGTAGAATTCCAGAAAGCGAACGCCGACAGATCACGCTTAATAACTCCGCAGCCGTATATCCGACCAGTACAAAACTTGGCAGATACCAAGGCCTATGGTTCTTGATCATGTATTCCAAATTTCAGGTAAATCCATCAAACAGTTGCAAAGTTATTAAGGTGCAAAATTGTGGGGTTTAACATAGAAATGGCTCCTCAACCCTAACTATGGTAGCACTACCGTGCTACCATAATTATATCTCCCACTTGCTTAGCTGTGCCTGGCATGCTTGGTGGGGATCCAGCCAGATCACATTGTTGATTGCGATCACTGGGAGAGAGGCAGAGTGCCAATCTGAGCAGCAGTCAGGCTGCAAGTAATTTTCATTTTTGTTCTTTTTGTTGTTTTATTTAACATAATCATGCTAGGGGCAGCTGTAGCAGAGCCATGAAAGGGACTTTCACTTTTGGTTCGGTGCTGATGCCTGGTCTTAACCATGACCGTCAGATGTGACTGTGCTGCAGCTGAACACGAGACTGACACACTGTGAAGCACACAGCAGTGTTTTCTTTGTGAAACAGCATGGATCCCAATGGTTTTGGCACTCAAAATTAATTTTTTTTTACTTTGTATTATTTGTGCAGAGACAATTCATACATTTGACATGAGCCAATCCAGCATCTTCACTTCAGAATATTATTAATTACATTCCTGTGTTGTAGCAGGTAAACAAAAACACATTGACATGATACATTACAAATTTTGGACAACATATAAAAGTCCATTGATAACTTAGCACACAGTCTCTGTGGTGATTGATCTGATTTATGTTGTTCTCAAACTGGTCCTAAAACTGACCAGAACTGACAAAGAAAGTAAACATGTGAAACATACACAGTAGGAAGCAAGGCAGAACTAAAGTATATCCTGTTTCTTAGTCATACGAAACTATATCCAAATCAGTCATAAAGCAGCTGCTCAAGGACCGTTTTGTCTTCTATGTCCTCTATCATATGAGTAAAAGGGAGCCATCTAGTATTAAAACTGTCTACTTTAAGGGACTACCACACTGCAATTTCCTCCATTAATTTGATTCTTTTGCAGTTATTTAACCACTGAGTCCTAAAGGGAGGAGAAGTCACCAACCATCTTTGGGTGATGGCTTTTTGGGCTACAACTATTAAAGAGGGTCTCTGTAGGTCATGCCTGTATACCTGCCTTTGGTAGATGATACCAGCAATAGCCAAAATGCATAGGTTTTCAGATTTTTAAATCCATGGTTGAATAAACTGAGTTAAAGAGTCGGCAAAACAGGAAGTAACTATGCTGTAAATCAAGTCATGTCAGTGACTGCATAGTGCAGGATGTGACATATGCTCCTGATCCAGGAACAGTCTTCCTCCACTGTATTGTGATGCCTGCACACATTAGTCCCCCTAAGTAATGAAGTTTCCTCTAGTGCTTAGTGGTATCCCCATCCTCTGATCACTATTCCCAGAGTAAACTAATGATTCTCTGATGTCTAGCGCCACCCCATCCTCTGATTACTGTCTTCATAATCAACTAATGATTCTCTGGTGTATAGTGGCCCCCATCCTCTGATCACTGTCCTTATAATCAACTAATGATTCTCTGGTGTCTAGTGGCCCCCATCCTCTGATCACTGTCCTCATAATCAACTAATGATTCCCTGTTGTCTAGTGGTCCCGCATCCTCTGATCACCATCCCCATAAAAAAGTAATCATTCCATGGTTTCTAGTGGTCCCCCCATGCTCCAATCACCATTTTTGAAATAAAGTAATGATTCCCTGGTGTCTAGTGGCTGCTCTATCCTCTGATGACCATCCCCATAGTAAAGTAATGATTTCTTGGTGTCTAGTGGTCCCCTGTCCTCCAATCACCATCTCTGTAGTAAAGTAATGATTTCCTGGTGTCCAGTGGCCTTTGTCCTCCGATCACCATCCCTGTGTTAAACTGATGATTCCCTGCTGTCTAGTGGCCCCTGTCCTCCAATTACCACCACATAATAAACTAATGATTCCCTGGTGTCCAGCAGAAACCACCACCCCCTGAGCACCCATCCCACAAGAGAGCTGACATTCTTTGGTGTCTACTGGCCCCCAACACTGGACATACCACCCTGCCACCCCCATACCTTAGTTGCTGATACCATGGTGAGATAGTTCAGCAACTGGCACAGCCCTCCTCTCACCACCTCAGTCGGCAGCCATATGCAAGGACAGGGAATGTGCATACTGTGTAGTAAGCATGCTCCCTGTCCTTGTATGCAGTGGCCAGCCAAAGCGGTGAAAGGATGGCTGTGCTAGTCGGTGGATCATCTCCCCATGGCACTGGTGACTAAGGCATGGGGGGGTGGCAGGGTGGTATGTCCAGTGTTGGGGGTGCCACTAGACTCCAGGGAATGCTGGCTGTCTTTTGGGATGGGTGTTCTGGGGTGGAGGTTCCACTGGACACCAGGGATTTCTGTTATCCTATAGCAGCAAGTGATTACTGGGTGGAGGTGCCACTGGACAACAGGGTGGACCACCATTAATTTATCATGGGGATGGTGTTCAGTTGAAGGGGGGGCTGCTAGCCACCAGGGTGAATCATTACTTTACTATGAGGCTTGTGATAGGAGGATTGGAGGCCACTAGCATTCCAGCAGAAGTGGTGGGGGAAAAAATAATATGGGGGTTCAAGAGTGCATGTGATAGAGATAAGGGTACTCTGGAGATGTGCAGAGCAGGACAGTCACAGATCAAATAGGATCTGGGGCTGCAGCAGTGAGTAGGGAAATGGGCAGACTAGGTGGCCGTATGGTCCTTATCTGCCAATAGATTCTATGTTTCAATTTAGTTTATTATGGGGGCAGTGACTGGTGGATGGGGGTGCACTTGACACCAGGGAATCAATAGTTTATTACGGGGATGGAGTTCAGAGGACAGGGGGCACTAGACACCAGGGAATCATTAGTTTATTACAAGGATGGTGATTGGAGGTTGGGGGGCCACTAGACACCAGGAAATCATTAGTTATTATGGGGACATGATAGGAGGATGGGGGCCACTAGACACAAGGGAATTCTTCCATTTTACTGCAGCAGGTGATTTGAGGGTGGAGGTATTAGACAATATTCTCACTGTATATGAGACACTTGAATTTTTCACTAATGGCCACTGATGATCTGCAGAGAGCTGTCAGTGGGTGATTCAGGAGGTGATATCACTTCTGGTCAGCCAGCTGAAACCAAGCAGCTGTGGTGGGGAAGAGCAATGTGGTCAGAAAATAAATGATTAACTACAATACTACAGTAGTAATAATTTTGATTTTATTGCAAATCTGCTAGTTGGGATCCCTGTGTGTCTTAGGTAAGTACACTTCTTCGTTGTTTAAGTACGAGTCCCTCTTTAATATGTTAAATAAATATTTCTTAGCCGCTGCCGCTAACCTGTTTGATATAAGCCACAGATCATGTGAGAACCAGTAAGATCTAACTGGAGCTCAAATATTTTATTGATCCATGTCCTGACCTCCTCCCAAAAACCTTATATAGTATTACAGGCCCAGTAAGTAAGGAGTGGGGTGCCTTTTTCCCCACAGCCTCTCCAGCATAGATCTGAAGAACTAGGGCCGAAAATCCTGGTACTGTCTGGTGAAAGGAAATAGTAAGTAAGCAATTTCCATTTAAACTCTCCCATTCCTTGAGAAAGTTGTTTTATGTGTGGCCTCCCATATCTGTGCCTGTTCTTTCTGCATCATCGAATAATGCAATTCTCCCTCCCACTTATGCTGTATACATTCTACCATCCGGCTTCCAGTGGCCAAATTGATTCCTGAATATAATTCAGAGATCACATTTAGCATTATCCTGCTGGGAAAATATCCTAATTCTCCCAACTAGAGGATGTTGTTCCATCCAGATTTCTCAGAGAATTTCAAGAGTGTTAATAAAAGATCTGACCTGAAAGAATCTGTAGTGATCCTTGTGTGGGAGGCGAAATTCTAGTTGAAGCTGTTGAAAAGATTTAAATGTTCTGCATGTGTAAAACTGCTGAATATACTGTAAACCTTGTCTGACCCACCTCTGGAAAGTGATGTCTACTTGTGCCTGTGTAAATTTACTGTTCTTCCTTAATGGTATCCATTGGGGTTGTGTATTGGTAATACACAAGTGGTTTTTGATATGTAACCACTGCTGTAAAGTGTGTTTGGTCCAGCTAGTCTGCAATATCCCGAAGTCCAGGAATGATATAATCTCCCAGGCAAAGCTCTCCAAGTGCCTAATTCTATGTGTGACCTCCTCCATAGATTTCCAGACAGTCTCTTTATTGCCATTCAGAATGTCTATTAAACTGACCAATTGGGCAGTGGGATAGTGCTCCTTAAAATTAGGGAGACCATATCCCCCAGTTTTCTTATGCCTCATCAATAAAGACCAAGTACTGTAATTCTGGGTTTACGGTTTTGCCAGAAAAAAATGTTGAACACCCCCATGAGTTCTTTTCATTCCTTACTAAGGATGAATAAGGGCAAGTTCTGAAAAAGAAATACAAACTGAGGAAGCACATTCATTTTGATGGCCTCTACTCTGTTACTAAAGGCAGTATAGTGCAGTGGTCTAAGGCTCTGAGCTGCAAATTTGATGACATCCAGCAGCCCAGACCTGGGTTTGAATCCCACAGCTTCCACTTGCATACTGTGTGACCCTGAGCAAGTCACTTAACCTCCTTGTGCTCCCAGGTCGCTCCTGTAAAAACGCTTTCAGCTTAGTGTGCTATACCTGGTTTAAAAAAAAAAACAACTAAAGGTTAAGGGAAGAAATTCTCATCTCTTTATGTCTGTAAAGACCTCCATTTTTGATTTCCCATGACTGACTTTGTATAAATTACTCATGTGTTTAGGAATGTGAATACCATCGCACCTAACCTGATTTGCATTCCATTTTCCAGGCAACTGTTGCCTCATTTCTCTAGTAGCTACCCCTCTAACCTGTATAATTTCTAACTACAGATGTTCATTTTAAATCCAGACACTTCTCCATATTTACTCAACAGAATAAGAAGCAACTTTATATTTCTTCAGGGTTTCTTAAATAAATCATGGTATGATCCATGTAAAGTAATGTACAATTCTCTGTTCCACCTATGGTAATGCTCTGTAGGTCTGTACTGGATCTCACTGCTTATGCCAAAGGCTCAATGCTAAGAGTGAACAAGAAAGGTGACAATGGGCACCCTTGCTGTGTCCCCCTCTTGACCGCATAATGTTGGGACAGAGTGCCATTTACCTTGACTTTGGGTTAGAAACATAGAAACATTGAAGCTGACGGCAGATAAGGACTGCAAGGCCTATCCAGTCTGCCCATTTTTTCTACCTTATGAATGTGCCATAGGCTTGTACTCTATCAATGGCCTATCTATTCATACTCATCTTTAATGCTCCCTTATGCCTATCCCACGCCTGTTTGAAGCCCTGCACTGTATTCATATCCATCACTTCCTGAGGTAGGCCATTCCATGCATCCACCACCCTTTCTGTGAAAAAGAACTTCCTCATCTTCCCCCTTAATCGGCCTCCTTCTTATCTCATGCTGTGTCCTCTTGTCCTGCTATTTTTCTTATACTGAAACATGTTAGACTCTTTCACCTTGTTAATGCCCTTAAGATGTTTGAATGATTCGATCATATCACCTCTCTCCCTCCTTTGCTGTAGGATATACATATTGAGCTTCGTTAATCTGTCCTCATATGTTTTCTGATGCAGTCCCTGCACCATTTTGGTTGTCCTTCTCTGGACTGCCTTCATTTTGTCAATGTCCTTGTGCAGGTACGGCCTCCAGTACTGCACACAGTACTCCAGATGGGGCCTAGCCAGTGTCTTGTAAAGAGGGATTATTACCTCCCTCTCATGACTTGTGATACCCCTACTAATACACCCCAACATCCCTCTAGCCTTACCTACTGCTTTAGTGGTCTGCTTGGATGATTTCAGGTCATCTGTGATAATGATGCCAAAGTCTCTTTCTTCCCTTGTGATGGGTCTATATGATAACGGCGAACCCCTAAAGGCTATCACCGTTATCACTCAGTCAGAGTACCGAACACATTTTCGGCACTCTGACAACCCTGGTGCACCAGCACAATGGCACCAGGACATATTTTTACTACTTTCTGTGGGGGGGCTGTGCGACCCCACACCCCTCCCTCAAGGGGGGCTTCACCTCCCGCATCCCTCTACTTAAGTATTCTCAACCCAGGGGGTTGCATGTCGGGGGTGAAAGTTGTAAAAGTAAAGAGGTTCGGGCTGGGTGCAATAAAAATCGCACCAGCGCCCGGACCTGAACGTGGTACCTCATCCACCCCAGCCATTAGCCAATCCCTGACACCATGACGCAGCTTGACCGGCAACTGCAGCGCCATTCCCTACAGCATCTCCACCCCCCAGCCCACACTCGCAGTGCTCACTCCCAACCCCCCACGCACGTATGTATAGTGACATCCTGTCGCCTACTTCGCCCACCCTCTCACCCGGTTGCCCTGCCTGTCGGTCGCTTTGAGTGGATTGTGCGGGAAAGGTGTTGCTATAATGGATGGCGCCCTTCCTCATGTGCCCACTTCATGGGTTACCCCTTGTGACTGACAGCAACTCCCATCCCAACCTATAGGTGGCTTCATGATTTCTCTTCCCTATGTGCATGATCTTGCACTTCTTTGCATTAAACCCCAGTTGCCACTCTTCCAACCATTTTGTCAGTTTATCCAGATCTCTTCTTATTCTGCCCACCCCATCTGGATCATCTATTCTGTTGCAGATCTTGGTGTCATCTGCAAACAAACAAACAGGGTGCACCTGTAAACAAGTTTTCTGGGGGGAAAAAAACCTTACCCTCCAGTCCATCTGTCACTGATGAAGATATTGAAGAGGACGGACTCCAGGACTGATCCCTGAGGTACCCCACTTGTGACTTGCATCTCTTCTGACTGTATACTATTTACCACAAACTCTTTGTTTTCTGCTTGCCAAACAGTTTGCCACCCAGTTGACCAACTTCTGACCCAGCCCGAGCATAACCAGCTTATTAATCAATCTTCTGTGTGGAACAGTATTGAAAGCTTTGCTGAAGTCAAGGTAGGCGACATCAACTGCTCCCCCTTGGTCCACCAATCTGGTTACCCAGTCAAAGAAATCTATGAGATTAGTTTGACAGGACCTTCCTGTTGTAAACCCATGCTGTCTTGGATCCTGTGCTCCTATGGATTCCAGGTCTTGCACTATCCTTTCCTTAGGAGTGCCTCCATAATCTTGTCCACTATTGAGGTAAGACTGACTGGTCTGTAGTTCCCTGCCTCCTCCCTGCTACCACTCTTGTGGAGCGGGATCACATGAGCCCTTCTCCAGCCTTCTGGGACCTCTCCTGTGCTCAGAGACTCACTAACCAGTTCTGATAATGGCTCTGCTAGTTCCACCCTTAGCTCCTTTAGTACCCTGGGATGTATGCCATCAGGTCCCATTGCCTTGTCCACCCTGAGCTTAGCGAGCTCTTGTAGGACCCTTTTTTTTTGTGAAGGGACAAGTGCACACCTCCCTCTCCCCTGTGTCCATGGTGTTGAGCTGTGGGCCCTGCCCTACCTTTTTCTCAGTAAATACTGAGCAGAAGTATCTATTTAGGATAGATGCTTTTCCTTGGTCCTCCTCCCCACACTCCCCCTTATCCATTTTGATCTTAGCAATACCCCTATGGACTTTCTCCTTTCACTAATGTATCTATAGAAAGTCTTGTCACCTTCTTTTACTGTCAGTGCTAGTGTTTCCTTGGTTTGGGCCTTAGCCTGCCTTACTGCCTTCCCTGCTTCCCTTAGGGAAGTTTGGTATGCCTCCCCTATCTTCATCTCATTGAGTTTCTTTATATTACCTGAAGGACAGCCTTTTGGTTCTGACCTTTTCTGCTGCTGTTCCTGAGAACTAAAGTGGTTTCCTTCTTCATTTGCTCTTGCTTTTCTCTCTAATACAATGGGATGTTACTTCAAGTATTGAACCCTTAATGCTTGCCTACTTTGCCTGTACCCCCTCACCTGTATTTCTTCTTGCCAGGGCTAGCTTAAATATGTTGGCCATCTTATCAAAGTCAGCTCCTCTGAAGTCCCATATTTTTGCCTTGGAATGGGATGATTTAGTTCTAGTGATCAAATTGAACCATACCATGTGATAGTCACTGGTCCCCAGGTGACGTTCTACCTGGAGATCTGTGATCCTTTCTCCATTAGTCAGTACTAGATCTAGGATAGCCCTGTCTCTTGTGGGTTGTTCTACCAGTTTTTTGAGGCCTTCCCCCTGGAGGGAATCCACTATGGGCCAGATATTCAAACTGCGCTCTTCTTAGGCACAAGCCCTTGTGCTGCACAAAATAGTTGCGCAGGGGTGTGGCCCAGGTGATATTCAAAGGAGTTGCACTCATTGAGCAACCCTTGAATATCACCCCCTGGCCACAGCCACTGTGCATGGTGCTGTGGAACTTGCGCCACTGCAAGTTGTCAGAGTGGAGCATTCAACTTGCAGTGGCGCAAGTACCATTGCGCCATGCTCAAAATCCCCATATTCAAAAGGTGACATGCAAATGGGGCCATAAGTCATGCAAGGCACAGGGGGGGGTCATTTGCATCTGATTATGGCCCCATTTGCATGCCATTAGCATGCAGGTGTGCCGATCCCCGAGGACTTGCACCTGGCGCCCTGCCAGGCAGCAGCCATCGGGGACCGACGCCCCCTGCAGCCCGATCATGGGCAAAAGAGTGAAAATTCCCACCACCACCCCCCACTGGCCCGATCGCTGGCAACAGCAGAAATGTCCCCCCCAACCAGCCCGACCGCAGGCTGCATTAGTTTAAAACACAACCCCCCACAGCCCGATCGTGAGCTGTTTGACCCCACCAGCCTGACCGCAGGCTGCATTAGTTTAAAACAACCCTCTGCAGCCCGATCATGGGCATGAGTTTAACCCCCCACCAGCCCGATTGCGGGCAGCAATGTGTCTCCCCCCGAACACATCCCTGGTGGTCCAGTGGACCGTAGATCCTGATCACGGGATGTAATCATTAAACTCCCCAAACATAGCCCTGGTGGTCCAGTGGACTGTAGATCCTGATCACGGATGACCATGCCAACCCCACCTAAAATAGCTTTGAGGGTCCAGTGATCGAACTTCGATCACGGGATGTAATTTAAACACTCAACACATTTTCGTGCCAGGCTCACCATTTCCATGATTTTCATTCTTTCCGCCTTTCAGTAGTTAGCTGGCGGTAGCATCCTCACTCGCCCGCCACCGCCGCCGCCGACCGACTGACTGTATATTACGATTATTGCGTAGAGCATGAGTTATGAAGCTTGATACGAAGAAGACAGTTCAGTTTTATGAATGAATACATTCATTCACAAAACTGGACTGTCTTGTACTGGAGCTGCACGCCTATTGGCTTTGTTTCTAGAGCAATGGGCGGCAGCCCTACCGCATTCATTCACAAACTGGACTGTCTTAGTACGGTATGGGCTGCACGCCCATTGGCTCTTGCTCTGCACCACCGGGCTGCAGCCCTACTGCGCAGTCCAGTCGGGCGGGCGCGGAGGGCAGGTGGGTGGGATGCCGCCCGCCGCCGCCGGGGAGCGGGTGGTGGGGCTTCATGGGTGGGTGGGGTGGGGACACTAGGCACTAGGGATGTGTTGGGGGTGTTTTATAATTACATCCCGCGATCGGGATCTACGGTCCACTGGACCACCAGGGTTGTGTTCGGGAGGGGGAGACACATTGCTGCCCGCGATCGGGCTGGTGGGGGGGTTAAACTATGCCCGCGATTGGGCTGCAGGGGGGCATACCTCTCAACCTCTCATCTCATAAATCAGGGACAAGACATTAAAATATCAGGGACACAGACCCCATATCAGGGACACATCTTAAGATTTGGTAGTATACGCTCAGAAAGCTGATAGAATTAGGGGGGATTTATGTAAGATGCATTTTATGAATAGGAAGGAATCTGTAACTTGATATTTAACATTATTTTATGCTTCCAATCCCCAGTGTTCTGTCACAAAATTACAATTGTTATGAGGGACAGAGACAAATTCTGAGGCATAATCAGGGATGTCCCTGAAAATCAGGGACAGTTGAGAGGTATGGGGGGCACAGGGGGGTTGGGGGCCAGCCACAGGTGGCAGCTGCTGTGTTGTGCCCTGCAATGCAGCAGCTCACCTGTGGGTGGCCCTCAACTTAAGCCTTTTTTTTTTGGCTCAAAGTTGCGCAGGCGCAGGTTGGGGGTTGCGCCTGCACAACTCTGCACAGCCCGGCTGAATATTGGGCTGTGCAGTTTATGCATGGTTCCTCCCCCACTCATTTCAGCATGCATTCATTTGCATTGCGCTGTGGCTCAGCCTGTTTTCAGTGGCGCAACTGCCTCCTGCTGAATATCGCAGAATGGAGCAAGTTCGGACTTGCGCAGGTGCAACCCTATTGTGCATGGCTCAACCCTTTTGAATATCTGGCCCTATGTGTCTAGTTCTGGCAGATGTTCCTGCTGATATTGACCAATCTGTATCTGGCATGTTGAAGTCTTCCATTATCAGAACCTCCCCTTTAGCAGTCATGTTTTGTATATCTTCTAACAGTAACATGTCTATGTCCTCCCCCTGGTCTGGAGGCCTGTAGACAACCCCAGTTTGTATGGCAGTCCCATTTCCTGTTTCAAGAGTGATCCACAGTTCTTCTGGCTCCTTATGTGTATTCTGAATTTCTGTAGCTTTGATATTTTCATTGACATAAAGGGCCACTCCACCTCCCCCTTTTTGAACCTTGGTTTCTTCTGAATTGTACATAGCCAGGTACTGACGTCTCACAACTGTGGTTACTGGAGAACCATGTCTTGCTAATGGCTACTATGTCCAGTTTAGCCTCTATCAGTGTTGCCTGCAGATCTGGGATTTTGTTTCTCAGACTGCTAGCATTTGCGTTCATGACTCTCCATTGGCCAGATTTCAGTGTGCTAGTTGGGAGAGGTCCGATGTTTCCTCTGTGTGACGTATAGGGTCCCAGACCTTTTTCCTTACCTGATGATGCAAATGAACTACAAACATGCTGAACTCCTGTTTGATCACTAGCTGAGGGGGGAGGGGTATTCTTCCCATTTGACGTATAGGGTGCTGCACCCCTCTCCCTATTTGCTAGTTTAAATATTCTGCAAAGACATCAAACTTCTGCCCCAATGCACTGACTCCCTCCTTAGTCAGATGCAGCCATCAAATTTCAAGAATTTTCGCTTCCAAAACTGTCGCCAGTTACTACAAATTTATGTCGTTTTTCCTGACACCAGCTCTTGAGCCACATGTTTAGCTCCCGTAGCTCCCCTCCTTTGAGCTTCCGTCCATCTGCCCCCCCTCTCCCAGACTGGCAGGATCTCAGAGAAGGAGATGCCAGATGAAATGGATGACAGTTTGTCACCCAGCCTGCTCAGGTGTTCCTTGGTCTCCACAACTGAGCAGCTGGCAAGATTGTTAGTCCCTATGTGTACCAGGGCATCAATGTTTTCTCCTGCTTCCTGCATGATTTTAGCAATGCAGTCAGTGTCTCTCCACGTTGATGTACCTGGGAGACATCTGACCATTACCCCTGGCTGTAAGTGGGTATCAACTCCATGAATCATGGAGTCTCCTATGATCAGAAGTGTTTTGGATATCCTTTTTGCTTTTTTTGTTTTGGTCCCTGTTTTGGGTGAGTTTAGCTGTGTTAGCTCCTGTGCTGCAGTATCCTGCTCTGCAGTGTCCTCTGCCCCTTTGTTTGATTTCAGAGATAGAGGCAGATACCTGTTTGTTGTTTTTACATGGTTTGTGGAGGTGATATGTTTGAGAGCACTGAGTGATGGGGCACCCGATTTGCCCCTCCTAATCACCTGCCAACCTCCCAGACCAACTACCCTCTGTGGTCGAGGTGCTTCTGTTGGATGTTGGGGAAATGGCAGGTGGGTCTTATAATATATTTCCTCTTGAATATGTGATTTGAGGCATGCAATCTCTGCCCATAATGCCTGGAGCTGAGCCCTTAGATCTCCAATGGTCCAGCTTGTAGGATAGTGGCCTAAATCCTGTATAACTGCCCTTTTGAAAAGTGTCCCGCAGTACCTGCAGCTAGTAATATCCATTCCAGATGATTTGCTGGGTTTATAACCTGATCAGAGTAATTAGAATGTGGAAAATGAAATCAAAAATGTGATTTTGTGTTTTGTTTGTTTTTGTATAACTTGTTATAACAAGTTAAATTACTTGTACCCCTGTAAATGAGGTCACTGTGTGAAAACTACTCTGATCCTCCACTTCCTGCCTTGCTACAGGAAATGTCTTGATTGTGCTACCCTATGAAAGGAGTGTAGCATGGGGTGGTTGGGGATGGGGATGTGTGGCTGAGCCCTTTCCCTGCCAAAAAGAAGAGCCACGTATGAAAGAAACAAGGAGGCAAGAGCAGAAACAATCAACCAACAACAAATGCAGTAACCTTGAAAGATTAGCCTAATGATAGATAAAACTGTAAAACCTGTAAAGCACCACCTGTAATAATTTTGCAGAAGATATACCCTGTAAAAAACACTTTGCTACAGAGAAAAATAAAGCAGTAACGGAAGATATACCTTGCAAAAAACAATTTGAATCAGAAGATTACAGCAGTAATCTGTAAGCACAAACCTGTATAGCATGTATAGCATGGCTATAGCTTTTAGAAAGTCCTCTCCAAATTCCATGGTTTGCATTGTGTCTTGTAAAAAAGTCCAGTTCAGTCTGTCAAAGTTTTTTCTGCATCAGTGAGTACTACAATTTGGGGAACTTGAGCTTTGTTCCCCCCTCAAGAATATTGAGCATTCTCCTAATGTTGTCTTTTAAATGTCTACCCTGGTTAAAACCTGTTTGACTGGTATGAATAAGTGTATGGATCATGTGTTAGAGGCAGGTGGCAAGAATTTTTGTAAAGATTTTTAAATCTCGGTTCAACAGCAATGTTGGTCTGTATGATTCACAGACTTCTTTGTCTTTACCTGGCTTACCTAAGACTGAACTTGCTGCTTTGTTCCATGAGCTGGCAGCTATGCCTTCCTGCTGACAATCTCTGAAGAGCTTTCCAAGCAAAAGAGCTAATTGCTTTCGTAAGGTCCTATAAAAATCTGTATTATACCCATATGGACCAGGAGCTTTATTAGCCTTTAAGTCAATAATTGTTCAAGTTACCTTTATATCTCTAACTGGGGCATCTAGGAAAGCCAAGTCAATCTCAGATACCTTAGAAAGCTGTAACCCCTGCCTAAATATCCAGGTCTTTTCCTACACCTGATGTACCTCCTTATCCTCTTTATATAGATTGTCATAAAAAGCAGCAAACATTTGGACAATTTTATTAGAGTCTGTTTCATGTTTATGGACCTGTGAGGAAGACTTAAGTTTCATTACTCTCTTATCAGGTACTTCTTTCCGCAATCAATATGCCAAGAGAGCTGTTGCTCTATCTCCCATTTCATAGTACCTGTGAGTGGTGTACCATAATTTGCCTTCTATTTTTCTGTTAATTAAATCTTATTATTCCATCCATACTGTATTAATCTCCTTAAATAAAGAAGCAGTGGGTTGGTTTTTACTGTTCTAATGCCAATATTTTTTTTTCTATGGTATTCTGCAGGGCAATATGCTGTCTCTTCTTCATCAAAGACCAACTAATTGTGACCTTACAAGACTGCCTTTATTACGCACCACACACCTGGTTCTGCAACATCCCTCCCCCACCACCATTAAATTGTCTGAAGGTTTGAATTTCTGAAATTATTTTTTCTTTAAAGGATTTATCATTTAATAAAGGATTATTGAATCTCCAAATTGTAATTTTCTTGGACTGATTGATATTTAATTTTATAGAAATGGGCACATGATTCAGTAGAATTGCTTGGTGTATTCTGCAACTCTGTATTCTGTGTAGATTAGTTCTGTGTGTCAAAAACATATCTATATGGGAATATTCATGGTGAGGGTTAGAAAAAAGGTACTGGGCTAGATTCACAAAAGGGCAGAAATGCCTGCAGCTGTGGGAAAAACCGAATGCAAGTGTATTGCCACTTGTGGATCCACAGGTCAACAAAGTTCTCTCACAGCTGCAGGTATTCATAAAGGTGGAGCCAGACTGCATCTGGCTGCACAATATATAGCAGCTTGTGGATGGTGTTGCCAAGGAAATTACCACAGCTGTGGAAAACTGTTACAGCTGGTGGAACCAGCCATAACATTTGCTGCAAGTGCTACCCTGTGAATTCCAATTTCTGCAGCTGCAGGGATTTCAGTCTGCAAATGTAGTTGCAGCATGGGATTTAGTCCCAGGATCACTCATGAATCTAGCCCATAGTCTTTCTCCCCATATGCTGCTCATGGCCATATATCAATCAACCCCAGTTCCGTTAGACAGTGTCTTAGGAGCTTACTACCTGCCTTGTTCATGTAACTGTTTCCTGGGGATCTAGTGATCTGAGGGATAATAAAACAGTTAACGTCTGCCTCAGTAATTACACAGCCCGGAGGGAGTGCGGCAATGTCCTGGAACAGGTTTTTCAAAAAAGGGGCAGCACTGGAATTGGGCACATACATATTAATAAAATGCAGCAGAAAACCCTGCATCTGCCCTGATTCAGTTATATACCTGCCCTCAGTATCCTTTTTTGTTTCAAGTACTTTAAAATCTAGCCCCTTTCTAACTAATATACAAGTCCCATTACATTTGTTGGAGGAGTGAGAGGAGGCTGCTACCTGACCCACCCTGCTGCTTTTTAATTAGCCATGCTCACGATCTGATAAGTGTGTCTCTTAAATAAAAGCGATATTACTTTGCAACCTATGGAATTCAGAAAGTATTTTGGCCTGCTTCACTTCTGAATTTATACCTTTAGCATTATAAGAAGTGACAGTAATCCTACCCATTTTGCCAAAATAGACCCATATTGGTCATTAACAACACTGCCACGCCTGACTGGAAGAGTCTTCCACAAATATGAAAGTTTACCTTGCTTCCGCAAACTAGGACATAAAACATACAAACATTCCAAGAATCAGAACTACTGTATATACAAACACAAAGATATCATCAAAATGTTGTAACCTCGTAACAGTGTAGGCACTTCGCTCCTCAACCAGGAACCCTGCCCTGGACTTCAAGGTGGCATTAAGGTATGATACTCTGAGCCAGATGTACTAATTAGGGACTGTAGAGTACCTAGGATTTCACTGAACACCTGGGAAACCCTTCAAGCAAATAGAATGAGGCTGATCCTTCGTAAAAAAGGTAGTCAGTACCCCCCTCATAAGCTAGAGGTAAAGCATGTAACACTAATCTCTGTTAAGGAAAAGAGTGTAAAACCCAACAACAGACTCTGATCCAACCCTTCATTCCTGTGTTAGCTGCCACTGAACAGAATGTGTCCCTCAGAATAAAATTAATATGCTCAAAGCCTTCCTGGCCTCCACCACTGGGTGGCACCCTTCCCCACCAAATGAATAGCTTCACTAAACCCTCAAGCAGCAGGAACAGCCCCAAGACCAGCCCACACCACCAGCCCCCCCTACTAAGGCACTCCAATCTCAGGGAACCCCAACATGCCCCAATGCAATGCAGTAATTTACTAGCTTGAAGGGGAGAGCATGCTATCCAGAAAAAATAAAAGCAGCACCTCCTATATTGTTTCTTCATTCAGAAACTTGGAGGAAATGCCATGAACTCTGACAGTTCTCATAGAGAAAAAATGATTTCAGCTGCAGTTGAGAAGGCTGCCTTGAGATTACTGGGACCCCATCAAAGCACTGTGGAATGATTAAGTGCTGTACAACCTACAAAGTTTGTTAAGTTGGCTCAATAAAGAGAATATGTGCTGCTAGTCAGAAGATAGCAATTGCCACTCCAAGCCTGGAAATGTGTCTGGCCAACTCACTCCACTCCTCAATCCAGTTAGTGCAATGCCTCCAAGTCTCCTTACAGAGTACCCCAAATCAGGAGGGCCTAGTGGCAGTAGTAGGACTTCTGCCCCAAGACCATCCTCCAGCCCCCAGGCAATGAAAGAAGAAATAATGAGAGACACTGTCAAAGGAAAAAGCATGAGGAGAGTGAGCACCCCCCTCCAGTGGAGCTGTGCCCCCTGGCCTTTGCAATCCATAATGGCTGGAATTCAAAGAAGATACACAAAGAGGCAACACATGTGTCAGGACATAAACAACTGAGCTCACTTTTTGTGGGTTTAAATTAATTTTAAAAGAACTTTGCGGGAGTCCAGCTCCCAAAAGCAAATGCTCCTGGAGAGGAAGAGAAGAAGAATTTTTGGCCAATAGTCGAGCAGCCAGAAAAAGGCGCAAAGTTCAAATACAAGGGGCTGCCCTTTAAAGATCCAGCTGCTCACTTTAAAACAGTACTGGGGATTCCAGCAGTTACATCAGTTTGCTGCCAGAGCTGCAGCTACAACAGGGGTCAGAGAACTAGAACAGACTTGGACCTTTGCTGCCCTCCCTCTGCAATGAGGACTGCAATTCTGACTTTTGATCAGTTTTCCACCGAGACCCCTACTCCTGTTTTCATGGACACTGATGCTGGGATGGAGCTGCAGAATGGAGAGTTTTGGGGGTGGCTTAAATTAGTTTTAAAAGTACTTTGTGGGAGTCCAGCTCCCAAAAGCAGATGCTCCTGGAGAGGAGAAGAACTATTAGCCAACAGGCGAGCAGCTAGTAAAAGGCACCAAGTTCAAATTCAAGGGACTGCTTTTCCAAAGATCCAGCTGATCACTTTAGAATCAGTACCGGAGCTTGAGAAGAAATGGGGGATAGAGGGCAAGAGAAGTTCTTTTTGCCAGCTACTGCTGCCGCTGCTGCCACCAGCCTGTCCCTGCCTTGTATCCGCAACTTCAGGACTGAGGAGAAGGAAGATCGGGGAGCATTTTGTTTCCACATTTTGGGACATAAACAACTAAGCTCACTTTTTGTGTTCTTAAATTAATTTTAAAAGTTCTTTGTGGGAGTCCAGTTCCCAAAAGCAAATGCTTCCTCAGAGGAGCAGATAAATTTTTGGCCACTAGGCAAGCAACTAGAAAAAGGCGACAAGTTCATATTCAAGGGGCTGCCTTTTAAAGATCCAACTGCTCACTTTAAAACAGTACCGGGGATTCCAGCAGTTACATCAGTTTGCTGCCAGGTATGCAGCTACAACGGGGTTGGAAGGCTAGGATGGACTTGGACTCTTGCTGCCCTCCCCCTGTAATGAGGACGGCAGTTTTGACTTTTGGTCGGCTATCCACAGAGAGATCCACTCCTGCTTTCAGGGAGACCATGGCTGGGATGGAGCTGCAGAATGGAGAGTTTTTTTTCCACCCTCCCTCCCCTTCCCCCACCATCTGATAAATCAAATAACTTTCTACAAGCCCCACCTAGGGGACATCCTGTCCGTATTGAGTGGTAGGGAGGATAAGCATATTTAAAGTGGTATCTCCTTTTATTCCAGGTAGACAATAATTCCAGGTCTCCGTTGTGCCACAATGTGGCTCACAAAAGGTTGTGAGTAACTGTACATAATGCATTATGTTTTCTGAATGGTAACATCGGCTGAAGTAATTTTGATTCTGTTCCTCTCTAATGCAGAATTTCTCTATATTAGGGTAACTTTTTGTTGAACTCCAGAGCTGACTGCTGACTTTCTTGGTCATTGAGTTCTGCTTTTCAGCCAGACTGTCATGTACTTTAAGACTTCTTAATTGTCCTGGCCTGTAACTATTTCACTATATTAATGACTGTGCATTTAGTGGGAGGTATTTAATGGTGGGTATGCTCAGAATGTAATGTTCCTCATTTTAGGTAAGCACATCTCTCATTTGTGTTGTTTAGCCTCTAGTCCACTGGCAGCGATACCTCTAAATATGTCAGTAGTTTAGTATATTATGTGGAATCTCAGTACCCCCCCACACTTTTATGTGTCCAGCAGTTGGTTAGGATTGGTGGATCTGGCATTGCTACTGAGTCACCCCTGCCCCCCCCCAACTAACTGAGCACAATGATTGTTAAAAGTTTCCTCTCATACCTGGCTGGGGTGGGGCTGCTACTATCAGCCCTAGTATTTATCACTGACCTCCCATCAAATCCCCCAGACTCTTCTCCCATAAATGTCAGTTTTGATATCAATAATTTTGTTTTCTCAAATCTGCTATCTAGGATTAGAAAATGGGCTAAGAAAATCCCGGGTTCTGATTGGCTGATAGCCCTGGCAAGGTGGGCATCTATCAGACAACAGAGCCCGGGGTATTAAAAGCGCCAGTCCTGACTGATCTGATTTCAGAAATCAAGGTGCCAGAATTTTAAAACTCAATCTGCCACCATTTTTTACTGCCGCTTAGTGGACCCATTCTGGCCGGCCAACCCCCCTGTCTGTTTAACATACACAAAATCAGTTTAAATAACATAGAGAAACTGCCCAGTATTTTGGTAGCATCTGTTTAAAACATAACTGGCTGTTGACAAACATCACCACAATGCCAGACCCAGAAACACAGTCTGAGTTACCAGTTAAGTGAGACATCACATAATCCCCCCCCCCCCGACAGTGTCGCACTTGTCCCTGCCACTTGAACTGCTCAAAAAAACACCTGGCAGTACTATACCTAAAGAAATCCTTTTGTTGTTTCTTCAGTGAAAGCTGCCAGCATACTAATGGCTGTTCTGACACAACTGTCAGTCTCGAGCTTCTCCCCTTCTAACACACTTTTCACTGTGCCCGCCGCCTCCTCCATCCCTCTAACCACCCGCAGCAACAAGTAACCCCCCAAGCAGGAAAATCCTCATTTGTTTGTTAGTTTGAAAATAACGGCAGCCACAGTACTGTCCAGACGCCGCTTCTGATTTCCCACTATGGCAATCCTCCAAACTCGTGTTTCTCGGGTTTAAAGCAGGCAGCAAGAAACGGAGTCCTGATCCCGCGGACAGGTCAGGAGACCAGAGAACTGGAGGAAAAACAAATATTTTAAATTCCTGCAGCAGTTCTAAAGCCATCCCCAGTGCCATATTTAATTAAATCACAAGCTTCTGTTCATCCGAAGTAACACCCTACTCAGTAGACGTTAATGAAATATAAAAAGCATTACAGCGCTAGCCTGCCACATCCTTTTGCTTGCTTTGCACTTCCTGGTTTTACGAGGCAGGGTGCTCACCCACTCAACAGCCACAAGTTTTGAGTGTAAAGAAAAAGAAACACTCCAAGTAGGTCAGAAAACTGTTTTTTTTTTAATTTTTTTGTCCTGCAGACTGCAGGAGAGTAAAACGTAAAAAGTCAATCTACTGTTACAGAGCTGGTGTGTGTGTGTGTGTGGGGGGGGGGATAAGTACAACAGAATGCTTATCTAGGGGTGGCAACAGAACATAGAATAGCACAGAAAAGAAAGAACTATTTTACAACCAAATGACTTTCAATTAATTTATCCTATAGTATTTTTATTTCTTTATTTTTTTTAAATCTACATAAAACTGGCACAGATATCCCATTTTCTAAGCACAATAATACCCACCAGGGTGGGCGGTATGGGGCAATACCGGACCTTTAAGGGGCTATAAGGCCCTCCGCCTGCGGCATCAGGCTTCATTACACCCCTGGGCGGTCCGGTATTGCCCAATACCGCCCACCCTGTCCGGTATTATTGCTTACTTGATATACCCTTACCCAGTTCCTGGCTCACAAAGTTTGTCCATGTGGCTAAAATAGCAAACATTCTAGGTAGCACATTAAGTTAGCAACTGAATATGAACGATGGGAATAAGAGCGATGTCAGATAGCAAACATTAAGATGGCACAGTGCTAAGAATAGCTATGTGCCATAGAAACATAGAAACGTAGAATTTGACTGCAGACAAGGACCGCTTGGCTCACCCAGTCTGCTCATTTCCCTGCCTGATGGATAAGCTGCCAATTCTAGTTAATCAACAGCTTACTTCCTCCTGCCCCCCCACTAGAATTGCCTTATGTCTGTCCCTTGGATTCTTGAATTCTTCCACTGTTCCTGACTCCACAACTTCCTCAGGAAGGCTGTTCCATGCATCCACAACTCTCTCTGTGAAAAAATACTTTCTAACATTACCTCTGAGCAGTTTCCTCTCTATCTTCAAATTGTGCCCCCTTGTTCTTGCACATCTCTTCTTCTGAAAGATACTACCCTCTTGTACCTTGTCAATTCCCTTGAGATACTTGAAAGTTTCTATCATGTCCCCCCTCTCCCTCCTTTTCTCAAGGGTATACATATTACGCTGCTTTAGTCTCTCTCTTCATATGTCTTCTGGTGCAGCCTTGTACCATTTTGGTTGCCCTCCACTGAACAGCCTCCACTCTGTCTATATCTTTGCGGAGATGGGGTCTCCAGAATTGCAGCAGTACTCCAGATGGGGTCTCACTAACTGTCTGTAGAGAGGGATAACAACTTCCTGTTTTCTACTGTTGATGCCTCTCCCTATGCATCCCAGTATCCCCCCAGCCCTCCTTACTGCTTTCTCACATTGGTTGCCCACCTTTAGGTCATCTGATATAATTACTCCTAGGTCTCTTTCGATTTTTGTTGTTGTTATTAACTCACCCCCATTGTGTACTCTTCCCCTGGCTTTTTGTTTCCCAGATACATTACCTTGCACTTCTTTGCATTGAATCTGAGCTGCCACGTATTTGACCATTCCGCCATCCTTGCCAAGTCCCTTTTCATTCTTTCCACCCCAGCTTGTGTATCAACCCTGTTGCAGATTTTTGTGTCATCTGTAAAGAGGCATGCCTTTCCTTCCAGGTGCTCTCCAATGTCACTTATAAAGATATTAAAGAGGATTGGTCCCAGTACCGAACCCTGCGATACCCCGCTAGTTACCCTCCTTTCTTCACTGTGGACTCTGTTTACTATTACCTTTTGCATCGTGTTGTCCAGCCAGTTTTTTATTCAGGCTACCACCTTGGGACCCACTCCAAGGCTGGCTAACTTGTATATTAACCTTTTGTGTGAGACTGTGTCGAATGCCTTGCTAAAATCTAGGTAGGCCATATCCACAGCCCTTCCCTGGTCTACTACTTTGGTCACCCAGTCAAAGAAATCTATTAGGTTCATCTGACATGACCTTCCTGCTGTGAAACCATGCTGCCTTGGGTCCTGTGTCCCACTGGCCTCTAGGTACTCAACAATTCTTTCCTTCAGAAGTGATTCCATCATTTTCCCTACCACTGAAGTCAAACTAACTGATCTGTAGTTTCCTGCCTCTGCCCTGCTCCCACTTTTGTGAAGTGGAATGACATTTGCCCTCCTCCAGTCCTCAGGTACCACTCCATCCTCCCATGGTTTGTTAAAGAGAGTAGTCAGTGGTGTTACTAGTTTGACCCTTAGTTCTTTTAGTATTCTTGGGTGAATCCCATCAGGCCCCATTGCTTTGTCCATCCTCAGTTTCAAGAGTTCTTTCAGAACCCTTTCTTCTGTGAATGGACTGGTATCGACCCCCCTATTCGCAGTTTATTCCTTGTTTGGTTTAGGCATCTCCCCCTCCCCATCTGTTGTGAATACTGAGCAGAAATATTCGTTCAGTATCCCTGCTTTTCACTGTCACCCTCTGCCCACATTTCCTCCCCTTTATTAAGTCTCTGTATCCATCCCTTGGTCTTTCTTCGCTCCCTAATGTACCTATAAAAGGTTTTATCCCCCTTCTTAACAGAGTTGGCTATCTTTTCCTCAGTTTGTGCCTTTGCTATTCTGACTGCCTTCCCTGCCTGCTTTTGCTTTAACTGATAAAGTTCTCTGTCCTGCTCCTTCTATGTTTCCTTATATTTCCTGAATGCTATCCTTTTCTCCTTAACTGTCCCTGCTATCTCTTTTGAGAACCATAGTGTTTTTTTCCTTCATTTTGTTTTATTGATTTGCTTCACACAAAGGCTTGTTGCCTCTGTGATGGCTGTTTTGATTATTCCCCTTTGTTCCTCCACCCCTCCTTCATGCCCATTTGCTAGTGCTTTTCTAAGGCACTCTCTCATTTTCCCAAAGTCAGCCTTCCTAAAGTCCAATACTCTTGTTTTTGTATGGCTTGACTCTATGGCTGTGTTTATTGTGAACCACACTGTTTGGTGGTCACTTGTTCCCAGATGGCTACTCACTTCTAAATCTGAGATCCTTTCTTCTTACCCATTTGAGAGTACCAGGTGTAAGATTGCTCCCTCCTGAGTGGGTTCCAACACTAGTTGTCTGAGGAATGCCCGCTGTAGGGCATCAATAATTACCCTGCTCTTGGATTTGCCAGCAGCAAAGGTACTCCAGTTAATATCTGGCATATTCAGGTCCCCCATCAACAATAGCTCCCCCTTTTCTGCCATTTTAAGGATGCCTTCTATCACTTCCTTGTCCATTTCCTCCCCCTGAGATGGGGGTCTGTACACAACCCCCATGCGGATTGTGGTGCCATTTCCTGTCTCCAGGGTGACCCATAGTGACTCAGCAACTTCCTGTTTACTCTTTAGTTCTGTTGCTTTAATCCCTTCCCCTATATAGAGAGCTACTCCTCCTCCTCTTTTACCCACCCTGTCCCTCCTGTAGACTGTGTATCCTGGTATGTTGACTTCCCACTCATGTTTCTCTGTGTACCATGTTTCAGTGACTGCCACAATATCCAGGCATCCTTCTTCCATTAAGGCCACTAGTTCAGGGAGCTTGTTGCATAGACTACGGGCATTGGTACTCATCACATTCCATTTATTTTTTATGGCCTTAACCCTTTTAGCCCCATCCCTGTCCTTAACACCTTTTTCTGCATTTATCCCTGTCCTGCTCCCTACTGACTTCTCTGCCTTGGTGTTTACCTCTCTAACTACTGCACTTTGTGGGGGTAGGCTGGGATTTCCTGCTCCTTTTCAGTGCCTCCCCCTTTAGCTAGTTTAAATGCTTGCCAATGAAGCATTTAAACCTGTCACCTAGGATCCTGGATCCCCCCCCGGACAGATGCAGACCATCGCGCCAGTATAAGCCTGCATCCCTCCAGGTGGCTCCCCAGTCCCCAAATGAAGCCAAAACCCTGATCTCCACACCAGTTTTTTAACCATTCATTGAATCCCATGGTGAGGGATACCCTAGCATCATCCTTGCCATAGACAGGCAGCACCTCCGAGAAGGTTACCGTACATGCTACTTGTCTAAGGCCCCTCCCCAACTCCACAAACTCCTCTTGCACCGCTCTGATCCCATTTACAGCCAGGTCATTTGTCCCTAGGTGGACAATGCCATCCAGCTCTCTCCCTCGTGCAGCTGCTCCTGTGATCCTGAGGATTCACTTCCTGTCCTCTCCAAGCTGTGGCACCAGGCAGGCACCTTACCTCCCTATCCACTTCCTCCCCCACATCTACCCCCCAATGATCAAGTCCCCCACCAGGAGTTATTTCCTTCCCCTGTGGGGTCTTGTGCCACCCTCCTGTGGGTCTCCTGTGTGGAGGTTCCCAGCATCCTCCTTGGTCTCCACTGCAGGTGCCTCCATAAAGGAACCACTCTTTGCCAGAACAGCAAATGAATTGTGGAGAGCTACCACTGGAGGGATGCACCCTCTGTTCCACCACCATCTCCCTCCCTGAGCCCACCTTGGTCCACCCACTCCTCTTTCTTGGCAACCTCAGAGGTAACGGTGGTGGCCCTAGTGGTCCCTGGGTGGGGGAAGAGGTTTCACGAATCCTAGCCAGGTCAGCCTGGAGATGGGCAACCTTCTCCCTCAGACCAGAGAGGTGCCTGCAAACAGGGCAGCATTGCAGCCTCCAGAACGTCTCCTGGTACACTGCTGCTCCACAGCCATTGCACTGCACCGCTCCCATCTTGACTTATTTTGTGTCCCCTCTCCTGTTGCTTTGTATGCTTATTGTCTCCTCCCCCTATGTAATTTTACACTTACTTTCCTACTGCCTATGTGCCCTTACAACTCACACCCCTTTCTGTTCTGGGACAGGAACTTCCTGTAGTCTTCAGTAGTCTCCTTCCTTCATGCTTGGATTCAGACCTCCTGCAGCCAGGGAGGGATAAAGAGGTTTTTCGTTTTTTTTTAGGTTCCTTCAAGGTTGCTGAAACTAATGTGTCTCAGAGATCCTTCCCTTCCTACTGTCAAACAGGAAGTTCCTGTTGTCAGTCAAATTCAGTGGCTATAAAATTAGAACTGGCTTTCAGTGGGAGGGTGGAGGGGTGGGAAGGAAGGAAATTAATAAAAAAATCTGTAGTTCTGGACTTCTGTTTCTTGCTCTGCAACCAGTTTCTTCTGCTAGAAATAGCCGGAAGCTGTAATTGGAGACAGCTGCATTTGTACACCTAAGCTGCTAAGCCACACCCCCAAATAGATTCACTCTCTGCTCTCAGAAAATTAAGCTGATACTGCCCCCTTCCTCAGAAAAAAAACACTTTCTGGTCTGCTACTTTGGTCACCCAGTCAAAGAAATCTATTAGGTTCATCTGACATGACCTTCCTGCTGTGAAACCATGCTACCTTGGGTCCTGTGCCCCACTGGCCTCTAGGTACTCAACAATTCTTTCCTTCAGAAGTGATTCCATCATTTTCCCTACAACTGAAGTCAAACTAACTGGTCTACCATTACTACTACAGTTAAGTTGAGCATGTAGTTGTGGTGTATGTGGAAGGGTTTCTCTTTCTTTGTTTTGCAAGCAGCCACTGAGCTGGCCGTGTGGTGTGGCAGTTAAGGAACTGCCGTTGGAGTGGATGACTTGGGTTCAGAGCCTGTGTAGATATACTAATTTTTGTTATTTTTTTGGAGATGTGTACTTTAACTTATTTTTGATATCTGTGTCATTGCCCTGCCCTTCTGACATTATTCCATCCTGTCTGTAGGGTTCCCCCACTGTTCTCCCCCTGCAAACATATGTGTCCCCGATATATCCTTCTCCCAAGTTTGCCCAGTTTCCCCAGTATCACCCTACCAGAGTTGATTATATTATGTTATTATTATTAGTAGTTATTATTGAGTGCAGGGGCATAGTCCCCTGCATAAAACAAGTAGTAGCCTTTTCATTATTTGGAAAATATAGTGATGGTGGCTATTGCTGTTGGGCGCTATAGTGCACATCACTGTTTTTGGTTTTCAGTGATGTGCACGCGCTGACTTGTGAGTCGCTGTTGTATATTTGCTGTTATGACATGTAACCTGCTTTCTAACCTCTACCACCTTTTATGTACCCCTAAAGAACCATCTCCTGAAATGCTTCTCTCAATTCTGGATGTGCTCCCTTCTTTTCTCACTATCTGATGATATTGAGAGTAACCCAGGCTTCCAGTCTGCAGCAACACCTGTTTATTCCTCCCTGTGGTCCTTCTGCAAGGGTACAAAAATTGCACACATGAATATTAAAGCATAATGGCTAATTTTGCACAACTGGAGGCATGAATGTCATAATACTCACCTGACTTACTAGGGATCTCTGAGACTTGGCTGATGTCTAGCATCCCTGACAGAGTGTGTTCTATAAAAGGCTATAAAAAACTACTTAGTAGTGACCATCTCTCATCTAAGAAGGGCTGTGGGGTTATGTTCTATGTTAAAGAGCACTTCATCATAACTGTCCTATCAATGAGCACAATGGGTGCTTGTGAAGCCATTCACATTGCCCTAATCTTTGGACAATCCAAAAAGCTGAATATCCTGTGTATCAATAACCTGCCAAAGAGTGGCATACTTCACCTCACACATGTCATTAATTATCTGGCATTTCAAAAGGGGAAAAATGAATTTCTTCTCATTGGTGATCTAAATCTTGACTGGCTAGGGAAAAGCTCAGGGCTATACTGTGACAAACTTGGGAGGCTCCACCTAACTCAATTGGTCACTAGCCTGACAAGGATATTTATGAGTAGCAATCTCCAGTCCCTGCTTGTCTGGATCTTTACCAATAGATCTAACCGGATCTCTTATGTTGGTGCCTTGCCTGACTCAACAAGTGACCATGTGCCAGTCTACTGTATTTGGAATGCCCACACACCTAAGCTTCTACCTAAGGAAATACAGTTCAGGGACTTCTCTAAATTGAATATGGGGGTGTTATTTTCTGACCTATGCAAAATCAACTGAGCACCCCTGTATCAAACCACTGATACTGAATCATTATTTATTAAATTTTGGTGACCAGGTAGGTCCACTGAGCCCCGAAGGTCCCTTTTTCAGGGGTGACCCGGGATAACAATACAAGTTATAAGAATGAACAAGGACATAAGGAACATTTGAGGCATTGTGAGTTACATCATGAGGTGGTTACAGTAAAGAAAAATAGTGGATACAGGCATGGTTACAGGAATGGTAAAAGAAAAGCAGTGGATACAGGCATGGCTTACAGGCACGGTAAAAGAAAAGCAGTGGATGCAGGCATGAGTACAGGCATGGTTATCATCATGACATGTAAGCAATTGGTAGTACTTTGTACATCGTTTATTCAGAGGTTACACGTGGCCTCTGGCGAGCAGTCTGTATAAGGCAAGTAGTAGGAAGGTTAAGCTAGGAGATGGGAGTTGGAGAAGAAGGGAGTACCTCAGGAGCTTTAAGTGTAATGATAGTGACATGCACTTGAGGTCAGCAGATAGGACTTAAGCCTGGTGCGGAAGTTCATGACTGAGGAGGAGGCCTGGACCTGTGGAGGGAGCTTGTTCCATTGGCAGGCTGCTTGGGAGGAAAGTGATCTTCTGCCAGCATTTGTTCTTACCCTAGGGACTTCTAGTAGTGTTCTATCTGAGGTCCTTAGGTTCCTTGGGTTGTGTTTGAGGGTTATGGTCCCGGAAATGCTTGGTGGAGCATGGGGTTTGAGAAGCTTGTAGGCCTGGACAAGCAAGAGGTGTAGGAGGCGGGCAACCAATGTGGGCCAATGAAGATTGGCTAAAGTGTCACAGTGGTGATGTCTCGGGTGGTCTAAGATTGCGAAACAAGCTATTTTATTATATAGGGTTTGCATCCTGGTAATCTCTTGTTTAGCCATGCCCTGTATAATAGGGGCTGCAAAGGTCAAGTTGGGTAGAAGGACGCTGGCAGCTATGGAGAGCCGGGCTTCAGGGATGAGTTGGTCCCTGAGTCATAACAGGGTGCCAAGTTTCCGATGTAGGGTCCTGGTGACCTGGTCCACGTGTTCCTTGTATGTGATATTCTGATCCAACGTGAGGCCTAAGTATTTAATGGAGGGGACTACATTAATGGCTTTACCAGAGAGTGAGGTTAAGGAGAGGGATGAGGACCTGTCAAATCCCAGGGATCTTGGCCCGAATAGCATTGCCTTGGTCTTGTCAGCATTTAGTACCATTCTGTTCTTACACAGCCAAGTCTCTAGTGAAGTGAGATCCTTTTGGAGTAGAGGGCCTAGGGCAACCATGTCATGCAGGGGTCAGAAGATGACAGTATCATCAGCATACTGCACAACCTAGCTCTCCCCGCAGTGGGTACGCAGGTCGTTGGTAAACAAGGAAAACAGGAGGGGGCCTAGAATTGAGCCCTGAGGTACACCCTGGTTTAGGGGGAGTGGGTCAGACATGGTCCCTTTCCATGAGACCCTCTGTGCCCTGCCTGGTAAGTAGCTCCCAAACCACTTCAGGGCATGATTGTCTAGCCCTATATTTTGCAGCTTCTGTAGCAGCAAGTTGTGGTTGGCAAGGTCAAATGCCTTGGATAAGTCTATAAAGACTGCACCAGTGGGTATCCCTTTGTCCATTGCCCTGAGAACTTCATCCATGAAGTTAATGAGGGCAGTGTCAGTACCATGGTTTGTTCTAAATCCATGTTGGGAGGGGGAAAGGAGCTGATGAGCTTCCAGGTAGTCCCTGAGTTGATTGTAGATGACTCTTTCTTGCACCGAAGGCAAGTGAGCAGAGGAGGGGTGTTCAACTTTCTCTTACATACTCTCTTGGACCTGCAGGAAAAGCATCTTCCACTAAGTTCAAGTTCAAGTTCAAGTTTATTGCAGGAAAACTCCATTGAGCAAGCTCAATCACAAGGAGGTCCTGTGACATAAACACTTAAAGTACAAACACAGATAGGTAATAACAGTATATACATGAAATGCACGTTACATGATACAGGCTGGATATACATACAAGGGTACCACATAGGGTGACCGCAGGTGGTAAACATTGATATGAGACAGGGAAGCGACTTACAGGTTGCATACTGATAAATGAAACATGATGACTGGTGTGTGCAATACATATACAGTATTTTGGCAGCTAGAACAAACAACAGTCTACAACTGATATGGGGGTAGGAGTGATTTGATAGAGTAGCAGTGGAGCGTAAGCAAAGATAAAGCCAGGAGTAGAAGGGGAAGGGAAAGCAGTTAATATGACATATCAATTATACCTTACCAGTGGATAAATATGGCACACATGGGGAAGGAAGAGACTTAATGACAGTTACAGGTGTCTTTTATTTTGGCTGAACTTAGCGATTTGTAGAAGTTTATTGAAACTGTGCTAGTTAGTTTCAGTACAGTTTGTAATTAGTTCCAAATGGAGGGAAGGGCATATGCAATATACGTTTACCAAGAAGTCCGTCCTTGGTATGTCAAGCATAATAAAGTCAGATTTTCTTACCGAGTATGCACTATGTGAGATACTAATAAGGGAAGAGATAGCTTAGCAATTTTGCAGGAGCAGTTTAAGAGTCCATAGCCCAGCATGGAGCAGGCGTCTAGTAGTAAGGATGTCCAACCAACAGCTGCATATAAGTCACAGTGGTGCGAGCAGTAA
Organism: Neoceratodus forsteri; assembly: GCA_016271365.2. Taxonomy (NCBI): domain Eukaryota; kingdom Metazoa; phylum Chordata; order Ceratodontiformes; family Ceratodontidae; genus Neoceratodus; species Neoceratodus forsteri. Next base: position 453,072,531 of record CM057453.1, on the reverse strand, counting down.
GGGGTTGGTAATGAACCGTAGCATGGTGATAAAGGATGTCCAGTTTACTTAGATTTGCAAGAGTGGTGGAGGGATAGATTACATCACCATAGTCGAGTAGGGGGAGAAAAGTGGCCTGTACAAGCTCGTTTCGAGTTTCAAGGGGGAAAAGGGGCCTATTTCTGTAGAAGAAACCTAACCTTGCTTTTAACCTTCTAGAGACATCTTCAACGTGGTCACTGAAAGATAATTTATTGTCGATTCAGATACCTAGATATTTAAATTTGGCTACAACTTCCAGAGGCTCGTTTAGCGTGGTGACAATGAAGTCTTGGGCAAGGGTATTGGGGCCTGAGACAGCACTGCGGGAGAATATCATCGCTTTAGTCTTCTTAGCATTGAGCAGAAGCTTTGCCTTTATTTGATTATGCTCAAGTTGTCGCGAAGTCCATTGAAAGCACTCCTTGACTTCAGATAACGATGAGCCAGAAGTATACAACACAGTATCATCTGCAAAAAAGTGCAGATTGGATGTAGATATGTTAGCATCTAAGTCATTAATGTACAGAGAAAACAAGATAGGGCCTAAGATGGATCTTTGGGGGACTCCTCTTGCAACTGGCAAGGCAGCAGAAAAAAAGCCTTCCGCCTTTACTTTTTGGAATCTTCCAGTTAGGTTGCTAGAGAACCACTGGGTGGTATGGTATGTGGCACCCAACTTTTCAAGGCAATTGACTAATAGTTTGTGATCAACAGTATCAAAAGCTTTGCTGAGGTCCAAAAAGACTGCACCAGTTACCTTCTTAGCATCTATAGCAGAGATCCAATCATTGGTTACTTTTACTAGTGCAGTGATTGTGCAATGATTAGCCCGGAAGCCAGATTGAGCTGGGTTAATGAGAGAGAAGGTTTCCAAGTGATATTTTAACTGAATATGGATCAGTTTTCGAGAACTTTAGAAAGGATAGGCAATATGGAGATAGGCCTATAGTTGTTTACATCGCATGGGTCACCAGATTTAAATAGAGGAGGATATGTGCTGATTTCCAGCAGGGCGGCACAGTAGTAGATGTAATGGAAAGATTGAAGATGTGGAGGATGGGGCAGTGAGATGGGCATAGCCTGACCTTAGGAAAAAGGGTTCCAAGCCATACGTCCCCTGCGCTTTTTGGTGTCTAAGTTAAGAGAATCTTCTACTTCTTTATAAGTTATCTCACGCAGTTGGAAGGGCTGGGTGCAGGACTAGATGTGGCGGGAGGGGTATGCTGGCTCACCACAGCACCAGCATAAGGTGACGAGTCAAAGCTAATCCAGCTGTGGCAAAGTGGGAGTTAAGTTCCTCCAGGATTAGGGACTTGTTTTCCACAATCTTGCCACTTGCAACTATCTTTGTTGGGACAGAGGGCCATGGGCCATCCTTCTATAGCTTTGATAGTCTTCCATATTTTATGAGGGTTACCTTTAGCTTGTTCGAGAAAAATATAATAGTTAGCTTTAGCAGGCGAAGTTTTTCACAGTTATTCTGGCTGTTCTAAAAGGCCTGCCAATCCGAAGATTCTTTGGAATGTCTAGCTTTAGCCCAGAGCTTATCTTGAGCTATAAGGGCTGTCTTGAGATCCGAGGTGAACCAGGGATTGGAATTGTTCCTTACCCTTACTTTGATGAAAGGGGCATGCATATTTATTATTGTAGTGAGTTTGTCATTAAGGATGCAAGCTGCCTTGTTGACATCTTTGGCTAGGTAAAGATCTTGCCATCTGATCATGCTCAGGTCAGATAGGAAGTTTACTGCACTGAATTTGCGAAAGGATTTTTTTGTTATAAAGGTGGGTTGTGGACGGGCCTTAATTTGAGATCTTATGCAAGCAACAATTCCATGATCGCTCATGTCGTTGTGAAACACTGCCAAATGAGATATTTTGTGTGGATGGGTGGTTAGTACCACATCTTGAATGGAACTGTTGGCAGTATTTAGAGTGTTGTTCCTAGTAGGTTCACTGACTAATTGCCCAAGACCTAGCTTGTCACAAAGGGATTTGAGGCCGTGTGATTTAGGTGACAGCCAGTCCATGAAGAAGAGAAGAGAAGAATCAGCGGCTTAGCAACCAGATGGTTGAGCTGTGATCACCTCACCACCATCAGAATGAGGGATAAATCCTGGACCAAGGCTTAACAATCCAAGTCTCCTGCTAGCTTGGATGAGTATAGACAGCTCAGGAACATGTAAATAATATATTCACTCTGCTAAGAGTAACTACTGTAAACAGCTTCTTCAGGCATCAATGAGGGACCCTTGTGGCTTCTAGTCACATTAAATCCATCATGGGGCAGGGTACAAGTGTATCCATAATGGAGATGACATAGGATGGAATCAACTTCAACAATATTTCAACAATTGTGAATGCTCTAAACTCATGTTGGTAAAGGAAAAATAATAGGAGTCTGTGAATAATTTACAGGGAAAAGGGTTTGAAGGTGGTTTTTATATGAATAAATGGAGCTAAAAAAGATGAGCTTGGGTGACCCTCTCAAAAAGTTGGGAAATTGTGGCTAGGTGGCCAAATTCAAGATGGTCACCAAAAATCTCTAAAATGGCATGTCTCAGTGCGTAGTTGTCTTATAAAGCCGTATTTGGCATCTAAATGGGGGTTTCAAGGGTCAAGTAATTAATTTCTTATAATAAAAATGTTCTTTCTTAAATCCAAAGGTGCCATGACAACATGTTCTCAAATTTACACAATAATGGCTGCTTAATTCAAAGTTCCCCCAACCCCAAAACTTGAAATTTGTGTTTCTAAACTTAAGTATATAATGCATGTCAGTTTTCAGTATCAGAAAAATAGGTAACTTTTATTTTTACAAAATCTGGTTTGGCACAGTTAGTAACATGTTTAATTGATTAATTCTAGTTTGGTAACATTAGTCAGATTGTGCAATTATCTAATATTCACAATGTTTGAAGCCTTATTGCTGTCGTAACATTCTCCAATTAATGTTTGAAGTGCTGTCTTGATTTGAGCATGGCCAAAATCTCCTACTCATTTTCTTCTTCCATGTTATTCTCAGAGTCATTATCAGAATCATAGCCTGTATCAGATTATGCATCATATTTTCCAGCTGTGGAGATGTTCTATTATGCTACAATATCCCTGAGACTCTTTGGTAGAGGTGCCTTTGTGTATTGAGAGGTTGACATTTCCCTTCAATTAGAGTCCAGCCATGGTCCAGTGGTGACGGTGGAGTATCAGGCTTGCCATAGTTGAGCAGGATGTACATCTGGTAGTTAGCTTGTTTCACATTCAAATCATGTGAATCACAGTCTGGAGGTATTCTCTGGGTAGACTTTCTCTTCATTTTATCCCACTTCGATGCCTGAGCCTCCGCTAGTGTCTTCCTGAAATTATCTCGATAGACAAACCTGATGTTGTCCAGAATATTTGGTGTCTCTGGGAGACTCTTTCCAACACCTGACAACAACCTACAGTATGTGTTGCTTCAGATTTCAGTGCACTTTTAAATACTGACAACATCATCAACAGCAACATCCTTTACTCCACTCTTCCTCAGTTATCAACTTTAATTTGCACATGTTCATCCTCAGAGGACAGATCCCAACAGTTGCTCCTCAAAGAATATAGAAATCGGATGGCTGGATGTTGATGTGCAAACACCCTGAATTCACCTTTCAGGAATTGCTGGATATGTATTTTGTTGCCTGGGTTTTTGAACATGTGAAACTCATTTGAAGCAGGCAGCTTATCTTCTCTCTTGATATATACAGTACAATTCACATTAAACAGTTCCACCAATGAGTTGCTTCAGCATTTCTGACTGAGTTGCATAAGCGTTGCTGGATTCAGTACAAAGCCTTGCACAAACTGTCTATTAAGAATTACATCTCAATTTTGCATTGCACTATGGTAGCAAAAACATTTTATAACTATCTCTCTTGAGCTGGTTAAGCATTAAAAAACAATGCAGTACGAGTTGCCAGTTCATTGCTTACTGTTAAAAACAATGCTAAACCAACTTATTGGTGACACAGTTTAATGTGTCTTGTACTGTATATTACATGTCCCTCCTGTGTATGATGTGCATGTTGTCCTATGTTCATGCTCACTGTGTTTGATGCTCATCTCCAAGTCATATGGATCATTCACAAATACAATCTCGGAAGCTTTGGGATCTGTCCACTGAGGATGACCATGTACAAATTAAAGAGTTCCAGTGTCACCACATAGAAGCAGACATGATACTTCTGTATATATACTCACAACTGAGGAAGAATGGAGTAAAAGATGGTATTGTACTTGATGCAGAAGACACTGATGTAGTAAAGGACATATTTGACTGCAAGGCACTGTGTTCAAAAGAAGTTACTCAAGTCATTGTACCTCTTCATATACATATGGGAGTAAATGCAATCTCAGGGTTCTTTGGACATAGAAAGAAGTCAGAAATTGGCATGCATTATATACTTAAGTTTAGAAACACAAATGTAAAGTTTTGGAGGTGGGGGAACTTGGAATTAAACAGCCATTATTGTGTAAATTTGAGAACATGTTGTCATTCTGTCTTTGACTTCAAGAAAGAACATTTTTTATTGTAAGAAATTAATTCATTGACCCTTGAAACCCCCATGTGGACACCAAATATGGCTTTATATGACAACTATGAGCTGAGATATGCCATTTTAGAGATTTTTGGTGGCCATCTTGAATTTGGCCACCTAGTGGCAATTGCCCACATTTTTGAGAGACTCCCCCAAGCCCATCTTTTTTAGCACCATTTATTCATATAAAAAACACCTTCAAACCTTTGTCCCCATAAATTGGTCATGTTTTCCTATTATTTTAGAGATTTTTGGTGGCCATCTTGAATTTGGCCACCTAGTGGCAATTGCCCAAATTTTTGAGAGCGTCCCTCAATCCCATCATTTTTAGCACCATTTATTTATATAAAAAACACCTTCAAACCTTTGTCCCCATAAATTGGTCATGGACTTCTATTATTTTTCCTTTACTATGTTTCTAAGATCACACTGGGGATACTAATCTGCCTGACCCTGACACCACTCAAACACCTGCAGCTAATAACTCAGCCAGCCCCACTTTTAAACTTATGTCAGTCACCACATCAGAGGTGTGGCATCTACTAAAGACCATACCTGCATATGAGTCAGCTGGAGCTGATGGGTTACTTCCCAGATTCCTAAAAAGCATTGCTCCTCTAATAGAAGCTCCTTTTACAAGGTTGTTCAACTTATTAATATCCACTGGCTGTTTTCCATCCACATGGAAGATTGCTCGGGTAGTTCCCATCCACAGAAAAGGGGATACCAAAAACATGGACAATTACTACCCCATAGATATACAATCAGTGTTAAACAAATTGCTGGAAAAATTAGTGGCTGCCCAAGTAGCGGACCACCTTTCACCAACACAACTTACTTTCCCCAGCACAACATGGTTTCAGAGCAGGGTACAGTACATCCACTGCCATCAATTAGTTAACTAATTACATCAGGTCACCTATGGACAAAGGCAGGCTCACAGGGGTTATCTTCACAGACCTGTTGAAGGCTTTTGACCTTGTGGAACACTCCTTACTGACTTCCGAACTATCTACTCTTGGTTTCATCCCGGACACCACTGCCTGTTTCTCTAGCTGCCACTCTGAAAGGCAGCAGTTTGTACAGATTGGCAGTGCCAAATCTGCACTTGCTCACACCGTTGTTGGCGTTCCACAGGGATCCATCTTGGGTCCCCTTCTGTTTTCTTTGTTTACTAATAATCTGCCCTTGATGAATGATACAATCTCTATGCTATTATATGCCGATGACATGGTGCTCTATGCAAGCTTTGCTGACCTGCCTGCTATTAACCATAATCTAAACACTGACTTTGATATCATCCAACCATGGCTGAAGCAAAACAAGCTCATCTTAAATACCAAAAAGACCATTCCCATGCTCTTTGGTTCAAAACCTAGGATCAGAACATGGTCCCCACAGCTAACCATCAATAGCCAGGATGGCTCACCTTTAAATGGGGTTGTATCCTTTAAGAATCTTGGAGTCACCCTTGACTCTTCCTTGGATCTCAACTTACTGTACATTTGTCTAACATCACCAAAGCAGTCAATTCAAAACTTGGGCTCGCCTACAGATCAGGCATAATCTCACCACAGCTGCTAGAATGGCAATTGCCCAGGAAGTCCTCTGACCCTGCCTTTCTCATGAGCTAGTTGCTTGTCAGGAGACTAATAAAGGATTATTGAACAAATGGAACATCTGCTACAATAACATCTGTCAATTTGCTTCATCTGTTCCCAAAATTACACATCACTGCTCACTTTATTCCAATCTTGGATGGCTCTCCCCCTCATCATTCCAGAGACACACCTCCTTCTGCCTCATTTATAAGATCTCAAACTCCAGTATAACAGCTACTTTGGCCAGCATGCTCAAACCAGCTACTTCTTCCCACCTCCTGAGATCAAATGAAATGTCCTCCTTGGCTGTACGCAAATGTGCATCAAAAATGGGAGAAAGTGCTTCCTCAACATTTGCTCCGAAACTTTGGAATGCTCTCCTTCTAGAACTAAGGCTGTTTCTATTTCACATTGTCTTCAAGAAGGAACTCTGTAAGTTCCTTATGTGCAATGACAAATGCTCATATGGCTGACTCTGCCCTGCCCCATGATACTTGCTCTTACCTCCCTCCACATGACAAAGTGTTCTAAACTTGTTCTACTGCTACGCACGTTATTGTAATTGTTTCTGTTTGCCTGCTCTGGGCCTGGTTTTATCCTCCAGTTCATTATTCTTGTCTTGCTGTCTTACTCTGGGCTCTGATTGTATCATCTTGAATTGACCCTTATAATGGTCTGAACTGCTGTACTACAGTTAAATTCTCTGTTCTGTAATGTATTGCTGTAGCACTGCCGTACCATAGTTTATGCTCTGTTCCATAACATATTTTGATGTCATGTAATACTATACCAAACTCATAAGCTCTGCTCTGAAATGTAGTGTCACCATGTGACTTCTATCATCATGTCTGCAACTCTCCCATGTCAAACCTGAAAATAGAGAATTCTATTGTCTAGTGCACCTACCCAGTAAATAAAAACTAAATAAATAAACATATAAGCCCCCAGAAAACAGTAACATTTTACAAGACAGCAACATAAGTAACTTTAAAAAGTCACTTTACCATCTAGTATTGAAAAAGGTATAAGAAGACAGTACTTTCAGAATATTAGAAAGTCCATGTCCATCATACAGTATCACTGTGCTGAGTATAGATGTGCATACTAACCATTGAACAAACTGAGTTTCAGTCTTTGGATCTGGAACCACTACTGACTCTGGCCTTGGTTACCTTCTTGTGAGATCCCAGAATACTGACAATGTCTTATTTAATGTAAAAGGGCAAATCATCATCTCATCAGAATATTTTTCCCTTTCCCCTATGAGTTGCCATGCAGATCTCTGCACTTCCAGTTCTAATTCAGCCATAGATGTATTGGGGCAGTCAATACCCCCATTTCTTCAGTTGAGGTGTGGCAGTAGCTATATTGTCAAATATTTGCACCCCAATCTTTGTGAACACTTTGAGCATGGCCGGATAAATAATTTGGGCTCAGATATTTTTTTTGTCTTTAAGTTCTTTGACAATTAAACATACTTCCTGCCATTTTGCTTGCAGAGCTGGGGGAGAAATCATGGTCAAAATAAATTTGTTGGATATCAAATAGAACTTGTTTCTGTTTCCAAGGCACCAAAAGGCTTGCCTCTTTGGATTAAAAAGGTAGCATGTGAACGATAATAGATCGTGGTCTGGTATCAGAGTCTTTAGGCCGTGGACCCAATGAGCGGTGTGCTCATTCAATGGTAAGAGGGAGATATGTTGGCAGTTACAAAATTGATTTGAAGAGATGCTTGACAAAGGCAGGCATCGATTCAAAGGAGTCCTCACCCCTTTCCTGAGAGCATGGATTTTAAAATGATTTCCTCTTGTTCTGTTTTCTGCATTCTTCATACAAATTTGTGTATCCCGTCTCTTTGCAGTAAGTAAAACAGCAGCCAATCGTGGGTCCCCTGTTTATCTGTAATCTCCCCAACCTGCTTCTGCATGCCAGATCATTTTTTGTCCATATTTTTTAAAATGCTTCTCTAAATCAGCCACAGCTGATTGAATTGTCTGGACCATAATGATGGCTTTTTTCACTGTGCTGTCCATGGCCAAGATCAGTTCACCCTCATCACCATGGTCCACCTCTGGCTCCACAGAGGAAATCAAGGCTGATGATTATAAAAGGGATGATCTGGGCCTGGTTGATTTGGTGCCCGCTTTCTCATCAAGCTCCAGTTGTCATAATTATTCAGTGGAAATGAATGTTCTCCCTTTCTGTTGATGGTTAGCCATAGCGACTGCTTACCTGGTGGTTTTTAATATAATTAAGCTGTTTTATGGGGTGAAAATGAATTTAGAGGGATTGGGGTCTTGGAGCTGAAAGAGTGCCCTGCTACTCTGCTCATGACATCACCAGAAGTCCCCCAAACATTTTTTTTTGAATTAGGCAACAGCTTACCCAACCAGTACTCATGAATTTGAAGATACCTCATTGCCACTGTAATAAGGTGAAAATAGCACTGTGATTTAGTTGGTTAAAGTGCCTGTTTAGTAGACAGGAGTTGCTGTATTCAAATCCTAGCAGTGCCTTTGGAGGCAGTATAGCACTGTGGTTTAGGGCACTGAACTGCAAACCTGGACACCTGGGTTTGAGTCCCACAGCCCTGACTTGCATGCTGTGTGACCCTGAGCAAGTCGTTTAACTTTCTTGTGCTCCCAGGTCACACCTGGAAACAAACTTAGGCTTAGTGTGCCTTTCCTGGTTAAACAATTTCCCCCCTTCCCCCCAAAGTGTGGTGAAGGGGAAAGATGGACTCAGATGCAGAATTGTATACCAGTAGCCATCTTTATTCTCAGAGCTGAACTACTGCCAGAGGTGTTCACTGGGCATGACAGGAAATACAGAAGGACTACAATTACTAAGGCATGGACTACATCCATCATGTCTCCCTGAGTACTTCCTGGTGAGTAAGTACATATGTATACTACACCATCAACTTTGTCCTTTGCCACTTTTTCCTTGATCACTGTTCCTGAGCCATACATTTTTCTACCTCTTGGACTGGTTCTCCTTTCACCACCTCCTCCGGCCCCACCAGCATAGATGCCTCAGATTTAACAGAGAAAAATTTTACCACAATACTGCCACCACCACTGCTGCTAAGTACTTCTTTGCTAATACTACTGGCCCTGGAGCCCATAGATGATGCTGCTGCATGTGTCGTCTTTTTTAGCTGCAACACCCTTTTGCCCCACAGAATTTATGTACTTCTTTGCTACTTCCCCAGCACCTCAACCCTTTAGTCGAGTGTCTCCTCCTAGTCATTTTATATATTTAGAGTTACAATATTGTGAGGAAAACATTTTAAGAAACCGTCCAGTACAACTAAATAGCAGAAGCAAACAACACCTCCCCTGAGTGATCAGCAGTGTGATCTGAACAGAACAGTTTGCTGAGCTAGTAGTAGCTATAGTAAAAGTACCTCAATTTTTTTAACATGATGAGGATTAGCAAGACACATGCAGCAGGGGTAATTAACAAGTTACTGTAAGTAAAATAATCAATTTATGAACTAAATGAAATAACTACAACTAATATAGAAAGAGACTGACACAATAATTCACCTAACCACACCAAACTGTACTACAGAAATAAAATGAGAAATCACAGACCACATATACAAAATAATTAACAAGAAAGAGATACTGTATTTGCAGTACATAGACTACTGCTCGCAATAAAATATGTTCAGAGTCAATGACCTTTCTGGGATGCCTTGCTACCTGAAACACATCTTCTCCACTCTCCAATGCAGCCATACTTCACTAGAGAAAACAAAACAACTCCTTTAAACTAAATAATTAGCAAAAACAGAAATGAACAACACTAGTCTAGCTATGCAAGGCCCTCCAGATCTTTCAGTGAATTATTATGTTTAAAAATACTCAGATTTTGGAAAGATTGTAAAGGTTTGTTTTCTCAGACGAGCAGGGACAGACTTCTCTCCAACCCATTCTCTTCAGAAGAATTTACTCAACACTCTCTGCACATAGCATACAGATGTGAAACAATAATGTAGTTTTTTTTGTAGTTAAAGATTTTTATTTTATTTCAAGACAAAAAGTATAATCTTTGGCATGTACAAAATACAAGTCAATGGGCTGTGCAAGAGGCATTCGACCCTGCTGTTGACATTGGTACAGAGATGGTTATTACTCGTCATAAATATTCAGAGCAAAACCTACCACCTCAGGCTTCCAACATCTGCCTTGTAACATGAGGAGGATAGGGAGCTCAACATAGATAGATGTTAATTACAAATGCCTAAAGTTAAGGTATTCATCTGAGAGGCCATTATAATAATGAAGGAAAAAGGAGTTTATACCTTACATCACAGATGCATAGCCAGGAGTTCGGGTCTAAGAATAATGTACTTTTGTAAATTAATTCTATCTGAACTTATATCAGTTACTCTTTTCAGATGAAGGGACAAAGTGAGATCAGGAGACAGACCAGCTGTCTTTGAAATTAATTTCATTCTCTTTGTCCTGTAAATTACAGGAACCCTTTTTCAGCTCATGAGGGAGCTTCAAAGATCCCATGGTCTTTTAGATTAAGAAACTGTCTTGGCTATGCAGCCACCTGCTGCAGAGGCAGACATGACTCTGAACAATGAGAGATGTCCTGAGTCCACAGAATCCCAGGTTCTGGTTTAGGACAGTTTTCCAGAGAGGAAGTACTCTCAGGACACAAAGAAAGTACTGAATCCATGATGTCAGAGTGACATATTTAACGATACAGCATTTGGGACTGGCAGTTGAAGGCTTTTGAGCACTGTGCCAGTCCCTAGCAACTCAATTAGTATTGGAAATCTAGACATGCAACATCAAAGAGTTAAAGTCTGCCACAGCTCACTAAGAGATCCTGTGTGGTAAGAATATTTCCATTCTGTTAGACTTAGGAAGGTATAGGGAGGTTCACTATTTGTTTCTTCTTTTGTGTGCAAAGCACTTCTTTCTAATTTCTGTAGTAACCCTGTCATTCCCAAAGTCTTGTGTATGTGATGATATCCCGTAGCTGTGCAAATATTGTGAAGTAGTAAATATTATATTTATATAATTCATGGCTCTGTGACTGAATCTTTTGGGGAATAGTTAACTGTTAGTATTGACAAATCCATGATCCATATCTTAGAGGAAGAAGATGGCTACAGTTACCATATTCTAAAGTGTTTCTCAGGAATGAGTCACGGGGAAGACAGTTTGCCCTTAGCCAAAGAAGTGCTGTACTGTGTGGGCAGTAGCTCAGGTGGGATTCAAACCAGGAAAGTCCACAGGTAAGAGAATCACTTCTGAGCTGTGGCAGCTGCTGAGGTATCCTTATAGATGTTGACAGGTGAAAAACTTGGCAACCTGTTGTGGACTGAATCCTGGGTGTGGATAGCTTGTGACAAACTGGTGCAGTAGTGTGAATTTGAAAGGGATTGTCAAAAACCTAATTAACTACTCAGTCACAGAACAGGATATTACATAAGAGAACACAGTGTCCACCCCTATCATAATGCTGAAGCAGGTATCTTGCCAGATACCTTCAGTGACCACTGCATGATGTTCTGTGTCAGAAAATCCAGCATCCACCCTCCTTCCCAAAATACATCTGGACCTAGACCCTTTGGCCACACAGCACTACTGCTCTCCTGAATAATCTTGGTGCAGTAGACAGGCCAGCCATACCCTATCCCAATGATATTGACATTCACCTCTCCCAGTTTCTCTCCAAATTCTCCTCAGTTTGGGACTAGCATATCCATCTCAGAAAATCCAGGGTCAGAAGTCACTATCACCCCTGGATTATTCCCCAAATCCTTGACCAGCGCAAGTTTTGTGATCTTGTCTGGGCAAGCTAAAAATGATCACACTTTTTTCCTGACCCCCTGAAATATAGAACTAGTAGAAACTCTTGCACAAAGGCTGTCCAGGCTGCAAAACTGCAATAGAAGAAGAATCAGTATTTATATAGCGCTTTTCATACATCCAAAGCACTTTTACAAGCAATGCTAGACTGGTAGTGAAGTGACTGAATGTGTGGTGGCGGCCATATCACACATCATCACCTACACACAGCCTGGATAATTGCATGAACCGGTTTGTTGGCCAGGACACCGGGAGTGTTCCCTACTCTTTGCGAAGAGTGCCCTGGGTTATTTTACTTCCACCTGGACACCCACCAGGACAGGTAGAAGGGACCTCGGTTTAATGTCTCATCCGAAGGACAGCACACCCCAGCAGTACAGCACCCCCCAATACTGCACTCAGATGCCAGCGATTTTTAGGTGCAAGTCCAATCCCAGTGTGGGACGAGAACCCACGACCTTCTGGTCCAGAGGCGGATGTGCTACCAACTGAGCCACGCTGACACCTATCGTAAGACCAACCTTTAGAAGAACCTTAATGCTCCAACTAAGTCCTGGAAGGTATTCCATTCTCTCTCTTTGACCCTCCCACCCAGTCCACCACCCCTGTCCATCTGGTGAATAGGTCACCAGGGTTTTACCCCTCTTCTGTTGCTTCTTACTTCAATAAGTATGTCACCACTTGTGCCCTCCTTTCCACTCTCCTTTGCTTTACCTCATGTTCCCTCTCCCTCTGCTTCTGTACTCTCCTCTCTTCTCCTGGGGTTTCCTCCCCCCTCATTACTACCTAGGAAACTCTGCCTGCCCTTTTCTCCCTTAACCTGGGCAAGTCCAGCCCCAAAGGGTTGGATCCTAAACTCATCCATATCTCTACTTCTGCCTTAGCCTCTCCTCTGACTCACCTACTCACCACCTTTACCATCTTCACCATCTTCACCTTCTTCTTCTTCTTCACTGTCCCCCAATCCTGAAAGTCAGACAACGATCTTCCACTCCAAAGAGGGGGAACCCGTCCTCCCCTGGTCACTTCTAACCAGTCTTCCTCCTCCCATCCTGTGCTAAGCTGCAAGAGAAACTTGTCTATACCAGATGCTTCGATTTCCTCTCTCCCATCAATTTCCTCTCCCTGTTCCAGTCTATTTTCCAGAAGCATCACTCCACTGTCTCCTCCCTGCTGCATATAACTGATTCTGTCTTCTCATGGATGGATCAGGGACACATGATGGCTGCCTTTTTCATTGATCTGGTCAAAGCCTTTGACTTGGTGTCCCACCCACTCCTCCTGGACAAGCTGAGTACTGTTGGCCTCTCAGCTGCCACTGTCAACTGGTTCTGCTCTTACTGGATTGGTCATCTGCAGTTGGTAAAGGTTGGTTGTACCCTACCACCTCTGGTTCCTGGGATCCCTGAAGGCTCTATTCTGGATCCTATCTTCTTCTCCATTTTTGTAATGACTTCTCATGTGTCAACTAGCATATTCGCATGTATGCAGATGACACAGCCATCTACATCTTCGGTCCCTCTACTACTGCCATGGAAGGTCTGCTCTAGCAAGTTTTCCACAATGTCCTCTGCTGTTTCCAAGCAAACCAACTCCAGGTCAACATAAAAAATAAACTGTGTCCATTAATTTTGGCACCAGCCAGAAACTGATGAAACTCCCCATTCTGCCCATCTTCTCCACCTTGGGTGGCACCCACCTAGAAGTGGTTCATTCCTTCAAGTACCTCAGTGTGTCGCTGGACAGCAAGCTCAATTTCTATACCCACATTGACACCAGCCATGCCAAGAGCCACATAAAACATGGTGCTTTTACCACAACAAAGATCATTTGTCTCTGCAGGTCTGCCAAGAGCTTGTCACCCAAATGGTGCTCCCAGTCTTTGACTATGTGGATGTGGTATATGGCATGCCCCTCCACCTCCCTGGCTGGATTGGATACACTCTGCAGCTCCTTCTGCCACTTTGCTACCAACTCCCCCTTCTTATACTCACCACTGCTGACTTTACTCCTTCTTATCCATTCTCCCTCTACCCTCACATTGTTAGATCCACTGTTCCTTCTTCAGATACAAATACCAGTTTGTGTCCCTTTATTCTTACCTCTCATCACTCCTGTCCATCATTGTCTCTGCCTCCTGCTCTCTGCACTCCAGGGATCCTCACACCTTTGCCATTCTTCATTCTCACTCCGCTGCTGGGCAATCAACCCTCACTTATCATCTTTCACACCTTGGAAACAGCTTCCTTCATCCCTCCACTTCACTGCCTCCCTTGCTTCCCTCCAGCATCAGCTGAAATTTTTCCCTTCCCCAGTTCCTCTTTTTCCCCTCACTGACAGTATTTCCCATGTTATTGCCATCCTACCCCAATGTAGGTGTGGTTCAGGTGCTTATTTGCTGCTTTTTGCCTTCACACTCATTCTGCACTTTCTCCTGTATTAATTGCATTCTCTGATGGCACTCTATTGTAACTGAGAACTGTGTACATGGTAGGCATTTTGTATCCCCTGCTTCCTTACTTCGGATTGCACCTGGAAACAAGCCTTGGCTTAGGGTGCCATTTACAGTTACTAATTTTAAAATAACTAATAAATAAATAAATCTGGACCCTGGCTACCTAAAAGAGCTCCTGTGTCCTTATGCTTCTGACCACCCTATCCACTCTTCAGAGGAAGGCCTCTTAAAGATTCCCAGATGCCAATTAAAACTGCCTGGGGACCCCTTGTGGTGGCAGCTCCAGTTTTCTGCAACCAGCTGCCATGTGAGCTTTGGGAGGTTGCCCCAGTTGATTGTTTTGAGTGGGGTTTAAAACATTTTCTTTTTATAAGGGCTTACCTGGCTGACTCATAAACTGCTCTATTTATGGTTTAATTTGCACTGTAAGTTATTAATCTGCTGCTATTTATTCATATTTGATTTGTTTTGTAAGGCACTCAGAGCTTGTGAGATTGTGCACCTAAGAAATAAATATACTATTACTTCTACTACTAAATACATACTACTATTATTTTTTGTTTTAAGCAAGAGTAGTTAGAAAGAACACATCAAGGGCAGGATTTTCAAATGACTTGGATCACCGCAAGCCATGGGTGCACTGACAATATGTGACATGGGTCTTGCAGTGATCTAATGGGATTTTCTGTCCCTTGTGACAATTGCCACAAGTTTCTGGTCTAACTTTCATCAATACTGGAGCCTGATTTACAAAGCTTGCACCAGATATTTGATGCAAGGTGCCGTAAATCACAGAAACTGTCATAACGGTGCCCAAGATTGTAAAGTGGGGCTCATTTGCAGTGAAGAGTTTGGCACACTGCCAGAACCTAAGTGTCATAGCACAGGGCTGGACACAAACCCTGTGCCAGGCTTTGAAAATCCTGCCCTATGTCTGAACCATATAAAAAGTGCACTTTGCTAAACTTACCATACAAGAGTTGTGCAAAAGGTGAGATGTGTATTATGAGAAAAGCCAGTCAAGGGCAGAACTCATAAACATCCTCAAGCAAAGTGATTAGGGAAGCAGTGAAAAAGTGGTCACTGCCAGCAGAAGCAATGAAACAGAGACTGGAATACATCAAAGTGAGCCAAAGCCAGGAGCTTGGGCAGCTATTCATGTACAGAGGTTGAAGCTTGAACTTTCCAAGGCAAAGGCTGAGGCAGAGTTGTGGTGGATACATCTGGAAGCAGAAGAGTGAGAGAATGAGTGCCAGTAGGAAACTTGGCTGAAAGAGCATGAGCATGAGTGAGAGAGAGAGAGAGAGAGAGAGAGAGATGAAGATTCTGTGCCAGAGGACAACACCACAATCTGTGAGCAATGTAATGGCACGAGGTGCTTCACCCAGAAAGAAAAAAATAATTCTAAAATGTTTCCCAAATATCAGGAGGGGTTGATCTTGATTTGTTTTTAAGATCCTTTGAGAAAATATGTGGGCAATTTAAATTAGGCAGGGCTTTTTGGGCAGCTTACTTTTTGCCACTGCGTTACAGGCAAAGTATTAGAATCTTTCACCAGACTGGACAATGAGGACTACATGGACTATGATAAAGTGAAAAATGCCTTGCTAAAGCATTTTTAGTTAATTTCTGAGGCGTAGAGGCAAAAATTTAGAAGGTTAAGAAAGGCACCAGGAGATAGCTATGCTGAAATGTGTGTACAGCCAAGTAATTTGTTAGGAAACTGGGTAGAGGGTGCAAAAGCTTGCTCTGCAAAGAAAATTATTAGATTTATTTCTTATGGAACAGTTTCTAAAAACTGTACCAGAGGAACTGAGAATGTAGATGTTGGATAGAACTTTGAGCTCCATGAGGGAGCAAGACTAGAGGGCTGATCAGTTCATATCCAGCCGATCAAACTCTCATCACAAAGGTAATGGAGGAGGCACTTCAGGTGGTTTTATGGGAACCCTGGAGGGGGCACCTAAAGGAAGCCAGCCTGTGCACAACACAAAAGGGAGTCAAGTGGTCAGGGGAATGCAGGTATTATATCTGTCAGAAACTTGGGCATTTGTCACATTACTGTCTCAAAAATCTGATAAAAGGAGCTAGTGCAGCAGGAGGGGGCAGCTTGGGGAATTCCCAGCAGATAGTGGCCTGTACACAGAGTGCAGTGCCTCCTATCTCCACTGCACACATGCACCCAGTGGTGGTTAATGGATTGGTAACTTAGGGATAGAGAGACACTGGGGCCTCCATTTTGATGGTAAAGCTGGATTTGATTCGTGAGGAACAGATTCTGTCTGACCAGATTTTTCAGATTAGAGGGGTGATGGTCCAGCAGTCTCAGTGCCAATGGCCCAGATCTTCCAGAACTAGGAAGGTGATCAGGGCATACTAGAGATGGGTGTTGTACTAGACCTGCTCATGGGTGTGATTATGGGGAATGACTTCAATAGCAGGGCCAATACTGTGTATGTCACTACCCGTAGCAAGGTGAGGGAACAGACTCCTGAGGATTCAGAGGGACTTTGATTCCCTTGCCTCTTATTGCAGAGCCATTTAGGTGAGTTGTCATGAACATTGGGGGGCCACTTAGCACCCCAAGTCACACTGGCAAGCAATACATCTTGATGGTTGTAGATCACTGCACAACATAACCAGAGGCAGTGTTCTTGTCCACCATAGAGGCTGAAAAATTGGCAGACAAACTGCTGGAGATATTTAGCTGGATTGGTTTCCCCAGGAGATTCAGTTGGATGAGGCACCAACTTCATGTCTGATTTGATGACTAGTCTTTGGGATAAGTGTGGAGTGAGGCAGCTCGGCTTCCACATTGCAGCCTCAGACTAACAGTCTAGTTGAGCTATTTAACATGTCTCTTAAGGCCAAGTTGAAAGCATTTGCTGATCAGCTTGCAAGAGAGAGGGACAAGTACTTACTCCATCTCTTATATGCATGCAGGAAAGCCCCCCAGGCATACACATGGTTCTCTCCCTTCAAACTTCTATTTGGCCATTGGGTGAGGGGCCCCCTTGATTTGGTAAAGGATGAATGGGAGGGTGAATTTGCTCTCAAAGGGGAATCTGTTGTGGAGTATGTCCTGAATTCTGGGTCTCTGCTCAAGGAGCTCATTGTGTTCACCCAGGAGCAGCTAGCCTCTATGCAACAGAGACAGAAGAAATGCTATGACCATGGGGCCAGAGTTCAGGAGTACAAGTTGGACAACAGGTGATGGCACCTATCCCCATCTGGTGGAATAAATTGTAGGGAGGTTGGGAAGGTCCATACTTGGTAGTCAGGAGGGTGAACAATGTTAACATTGTTGTGGAGCTGCCAGACATTATGCACAAGCAGGAGATCTACCACATTAACATGTTGAAGCCCTTCCATGACCGAGATGGGATGGTCCTGCATGTGTGCAGTTTCCCAGTGGAAGAGACAGGGGTAGACCCGTTGGTAGATCTTTTGGGAGATCTTAAAAGGGAATCCTCAGTGGTGACCATCATGCTTGCTGAGATGTTGACATCAGCCCAAGCTACTAAAATGTGTAGGATGTTGAGAACATTTGAGGGGATGTTCAGGGGAAAGTTGGGGTATACCACACTGACAGAGCACCATGTGGCTACTGGGTCCTAGACATCTTGAGGGAGCTACACTACTGAGTCTCGGAGGGTGTAAAACATGCCATAGAGGGGGACAGCAAGAAAATGCAGGCTCTATGGGTCATCCAGGAATCCAGTAATCCCTGGGCCTCCCCAGAGGTACTAATTTCCAAAAAGGATGGGACTATGAGATTTTGCATTGATTACTGTATGCTCATAGCTGTACCGAGTCAGATGTATATCCCATGCCCAGGACCGATGAGGTCTTAGGGAGGTTAGCGGTGCACAGTGTAACTGACCACCATAGACTTGACAAAAGGCTATTAGAAGGTGTCCTTGACCCTTGAAACCAGAGTGAGGTTGGTCTTCATTATCCCATTTGGGTTATTCAAGTTCAGAGTAATATCATTTAGGATGAAGAATACACCAGCCAACTTTCAATGGCTCGAGAACTGCATTCTAAATGCAGGCAGGTGCTTTTGCACTGGCATATATGGATGACATCACTGTCTATAGCCAGACCTGTAAGGATCACATCAGGCGTTGATCAAGGTGTTCCACCCACTGCAGGCTGCTAGGTTGACAGTCAAGGCAGAGAAGTGCCAGATAGGAATGGCAGAGGTGTCATACCTTCAGCATGGGGTGGGGAGTGGGTACATCTGGCCTAAGCCAGTGAAAATTGAGACCATACAGGAATGAGCCACACTTATGAATAAGAAAAAAATATGGGCCTTCCTAAGGATGGCAGGGTACTACCATAAGTATGTGCCAAATTTCAGCTGCATGGCCAGACCTCTGTCTGATCTTGCCAGGAAGAACATGCCGGACTAGGTTCAGTGGGTGGAAACCCACAATACTGCTTTACACCAGCTGAAGGAAGCATTGTGTTGGGCACCTGTGCTTGCCAGCTTGGACTATTCTCTAAGGATCATTGTGTACATAGGTGCATCTGATCATGGACCAGGTATCATTCTGAGTCAGGTTACACACTCGGGAGAGGAACACCCAATTGTATACTGGAGCAGAAAGCTGATGCCTAGAGAGGAGGCCTATACCACAGTTAGGGGGAGTGTCTAGGTATTGTCTGGGCTTTGCAGAAGTTGCAACCTTATCTCTATGGAAGAGAGTTCACTCCCATACAGTTACGTGGCTTTGCCACTTGTGAGGTTAGAAAGTCAAGTATAGCTCATAAAGATATTTCTACTATCTCACTTTCACTTATGTCATATCCTCGCTATCTAGATTACATTATAGGGGCATGGGTAGCACCCCACAGTTAGGGTTGAGCAGGCACTTTAATGTTAATCACTAAATTTAGTATGTTAATAACTTTGCAACCATTCAATGGATTCACACAAAATTTGAGATGGTGTAGTGTGGTAGATCTTTTGATTTGCAAAGTTTCATTTTGATTGGATTTGTGGATTTCATGCAGTGAATCATCAAAAAATGCATTTTTCACTAATTTATGCCAATGTTTCCCTGTTTTTTCCTCATCATGCTGCAACCACACTGTTTGAAATTGTATTCAGAATTTTTCAGGGTAGAAAGAGATTGTCCCAAGGAACAATCTTGCATTGGTTTAATGAAAAAATATTATTCCATTCCAAAGTCATTACATTTTGAGTTCTGAGCATGCTCAGTTCAGTCTTTGCGATAGATGCACAGTTTCGATCAAGGATTTCTGGTCATGAATGGCTTGTGAACAGGGATTGTGAAAAGGGATTCAGAAATCTCAGAAAATCCCTTTTCGTGAGAAAATCCCTTTTTGTCAGCTTCCATTTGGTTTTTTTGCTTAGCGAGAGGAGAAAACAAAACGTTGTAACTAGCGACAGGGACCTGTTTTGTGAAAACCAAGGCATTGGTTTTGGTGAGAAGGACGTCCTCTGCCTTTGTTTTTTTTAATTCAAAAATGACACTTTTGAACTTTAAAATCCCTTTTTGCAACTCTTTTTGCCAGCTGATCCATTTTTCCCAGATCGTCTGGCAAAAAGGGATTGTGAAAAGGGATTTTTAAATGTGTCCAACCCTGTGCCATTTTTCCTGGTGTCTACTGGGATCCATGTTTCCCTTTTCTAATTCATTCCCTAGTGTCTAGTGGCCCCCCACCATCTGATCACCCTTCCCTGCCACTGTACATATTTATAAATATTTCTTAACACTGGGATGCCCACCCCCGGTATCAGGAAATAAGCAATATTCAATGCAGAATCCTGCATCAAACTTCCCCCCAAAGTCAGTTCTAATTTTCATTATTGTTGCCAACATCAGGGTGCCCAATCCCCTTGTATCCACCCCCAACTCCACTATTGCAGCACACTGGGGAGCCCCCCAGTGTGCCAAAATAGATAATTATTGTTTCCACCACTGGGATGCCTACCCTGTTGTTAGATGCCCCTCCAAACCCTGTTCTATTTTTGCCAATATCGGGGTGCCCTATCCCTGTGTCGGCATTCTCCTATACTGTACCATGTCAACTTTCTTACACATGGAATGGGGTGAGAGTTAGTGCCAATGACCCCAAGGCACACCCGATGCATGTTGGTGTGTGGATGATGGGTGTAGAGTGGGCTGGTTGGGATGTGTGTTAGGGGCTCAACCCTAATGTCTCATTTCCCTACTTTTGTCACTTCAACCCTAACTGATTCATTAACAAAGTTTTTTGCAATACATATATATATATATATATATATATAAATTAGAGGCAAAAAACTCTGATTAATGCATCAGTTAGGGTTGTACCACAGCAACAAAAGTGAGGAAATTCGGTGTTAGGGTTGACCGCCTCCCTTGCACCTCCCAGCCTACCACCCCAATCGCCAATGGGGTGTGCATTGGGGTCATCAGCCCTAACTCTCACCCCATCACATGTGTAAACAAGCTGAGGTATAGGCCTTCTGAGCCCTGTACTCCCACTTACACATAAGTACAGAGCCATACAGCAGCTCTATAGGGCAAGGAACCCTCATAACACTAATGTGCCAATATGTCAGCGACCATAGCAGCTACAAAAAAAAAATTCAAGTGCCATTGTAATCATGATAGCGAGACCTCCACACAAGATAAGTCAACCAAATCTGTGTCCCACATCATTTACAAGACTGGGGCACTGAAATGCGCTGAAAAGGCATCCTTGGAATCCTTGTGACACTAATTTGCCAATATCTCAGTAACCATAGCAAGTAGGAAAAACATTCCACTGCTGGTGTAATCTATGATTTCCAAATTTGTTTCTGTAGGTTAGATCAACTACAGGTGAACTAAGCTGTGGGTTGCAAAAAATCTGTATCACCCTTCGTTTTCAAGATATGGGCACCGAAAGGCATCATGGGCGCCGCAATGTTATCCTATGGGAAGTTTCTTAACTTCAGAATGCTGTAACTTTGGGCCCAAACTACCAAAAAGCACATCTGTGGGTACCAGAGCTTGCCACCCTGCAAATTTTAGCCCAAAAGCCCCAACCATTTTGTTGCAGGAGGATGGTAAAGATTTGCAGTTTTTGGACTAATTGCTTTCACGAACTGTGACAATTTCACCAAAAACAGCACTAAACATTCGCATTTGCGAAAGTGTCATGGAAGTTTTTTCCACAATTTGTGAAAAAACAGAAGCCCAGAGTTTTAAAACTGCATTTCTGGGGGGGCATTTACCCCTCAAAAAAGGTAGGGTAGGAATCCTCAGGCCCCGACCAGGTAAACACAACAGTCAGTGTTTAACTAGGGGGTCCCAAATTTAAATGCAGGCATTTTTCTCTCTCTCTCACTAACTGAAAACAAGATGGTGGCAGCATGAATGTAAAAGGGCCATTTGCGAAAGGAAAATGTAGTGGCGGCAGCTTTCGTGAGACACATTTTTTTTCCCCATTGACTACAATGGGAGACTTGTATTTTGAATAACTTTTGAATGGTTTAATATTTTTTCACCAAATCTTTGAAAGGCACATCACTGATCCAGACTGCATCTTCTCTGAAGACTTCAGACCAAACGGACAAATCATGCGGGCTCTGGGCATGAGCAAAGAAATTCAAAAAAAGTCTGTTTTTTTGCATTTTTGGCATTCTGCAGCTCTTTAACTATACATCCAACCATAACACAACTTGCCAGATCTAGAGACCTATGGTACCAGACCATGCATGCAAAATTTCAGGCAAATCCATCATATGATGACAAAGTTATTAAGGTGCAAAATTTGAGGTTTAACATTAAAGTGCTTACTCAACCCTAACTATACTGGTGCAACTGTGCCAGTATAAGATATATGCATGTATACATTTACATACATATATATATATATATATATATATATATATATATATTTAAAAACATATAGATGGGGATATGACATGGCCTGACTGAAGATATCATATTTATCTTCACAAGAGGCCAGTGTTATCATGATATCTCACAAGTGGTGAAGCCACGAGTGAGATATCTTGATGTCACTGGCCTCGAGTGAAGATAAATATGATATCTTCAGTCAGGCCATGTCATGTTCTGTTTATACAACATATGTTTTGGTCCCCCAACACAACCCACCACATGCCCCTCGCAATGCAATGGGTGATATAAAGGTAATGGCTCTTGCAATACAACCTTCCTTAAAGAAACACTGCAAAAACTGCAGATGTCATTTGTTGTTTAAAAAATATCTGGTGGATCTTGGTATTTATGGTTATTTTTTAAAAAGAGTTATCTGATTTATCCTGCCATGCCCCCCCCACAGAGCTCCCCATGTCCCCCAACAGAACTCTCCATGCCCCCCAACACAACAGATTATATAGGGTATTCAAATATCTGGTTGAACCTGTCAGGTTTAAAGTTATTAAAAATATCTGGTTCATCCTGCTACTATTTAAAAAAAATAGTATTTTAAATGCTTATTGGGTTGATCCTGCCACTCTGAGCACTTTCACTTTCCCTCTGTATGTAGTGTGGCCAAGTGCTATGTAAGCTGATGGTTGTTATATTGTCAAATGTTTTCTAGAGGCACCTTGAGTTCAAAAACTCAGAAAATACTGTGCTTTTTGCACAGCTTAGTGTTCTTTGTTGAAAAAAGCTACCGACTGCAGATGCTCACTTTTCCCTCTACTCTTCTGAAGCTGCTGACTTACTCACTGCAGTCTGTGTACAGTCAGCAGTTTTTTTCAACAAAGAACACTAAGCTATGCATAAAGCACAGTGTTTTCTGAGTTTTTGAACTCAAGGTGCCTCTAGAAAACATTTGACAATATAACAACCATCAGTTTACATAGCGCTTGGCCACACTACATACAGAGGGAAAGTGAAAGTGCTCAGAGTGGCAGGATCACCAGATAAGCATTTAAAATATTTATTTTTTTCAAAGATAATGGCGGATCAACCAGATAATTTCACAGATGACCTCAGAGCTGCATGGGGGGGGGTTGGGGTAGAGAGACAGCCATGGACAGTAGATCATGAGTGGGAATTTCTTTCAATTTCATTAGGATGAGGTATAAGAACATGGAAATATCAGTAATATCTTTACATGTGAAGATATCACTGATATCTCCATGACCTGGCCAAGATATCACTTTTTATCCCTGCATTTATACAAAAACTTATGTTGTATAAATAAATATATATATATATATATATATATGTATATATATATATATTGTCGAAACAAAGGCTTATAATATCACTTTTTTATAATAATGCACTTGGATTTACCTCAGGCCTTACCAAAAAAGTATTTAACAAATTGCCAAAAATAATAAATATTTACATGTGATATTATCCTATGCTCTCCAGATTCAAGTATAACGGTAAATGACACTGCGTACCCCATGTACAATTATATGAAAAATATATATTTTATTTACACCTATACAATGGTTCTTAATATTCCTCGTTAGCATAAATATCAAGCCTAATCTTGTAAACATTAACAACATTGTTTCAAATAATCTAGCAACTAATAAACAAATTCTAGCAAATAAACAATGTAAAAAATAAACAATACTTAGCATAATAAATGGCAACAGTTATACTACTTTTATCATATTTAGTATTTAACATAACCTTCATACATAAGAACATGTACTTATCAGATTAGTATCTGAGATTATTTCTGTATAAAACTTGTTTAAAAACTTTATTGCAGGTAAAATGTATTTTCTATGAGAACTGACAATAACTCATTACATCAGTGATTTGTACTACTTTTGTAAAATTTAGTTCAACTTTTTAAATTACGCACAATTATTTTTTTTAATTTAAAGCTTTCAAGCTATATACCCAGATTCTGTAGTTAAAAGTAGATTCCCTCTTACTTTCCCAGATAAGCCAATTTAAATTACTAAGACTATTAATTAAAATTAGTGAAAGTAATTAAAAAGGAATACTTATATTTCTGGTTGTAGAAGTGGGTCTTCTTTTCTTCACTTAGAACTCTGGCTGAGTCTGGCCTTTGTTAAAAAGGTTTCTTTGTCAGCTAACACTCTGCAAGTTAAACCTTTGCTGAACATCACTTTACCAAAAGTCAGTTCTTAGAGTTGTAGAACACAGCTTCAATCTGCACAGTCCATAGCAATACTGGATTCAAAGAATGTTCTTGTGAATGGCAAGCTGTTTTAATAACTGAAGCTTATTGACCCTTTCATGTTGTGCATCTGCTTTTAAAACCTTGGGACAAGAGACCTCTTTTTGCTCAGCATGCTGGGTAACTTGTGTGAATCTTAAAAGTAAGTCTGTCTGGTTTTCAGCAGGCAACATTACTTGTCAAAATGCTCAGCAAATAGCACAAATCTTGCTTCTTTCACAGTAAAATGTCCTTATACTTCTTTCTTGCCTCTGGATATCTTCAGCAGCACTGAGCTCTGGCTCTTCCTTGGCTAGCCCCTGCATTTCAAACAGGCGTGGCCCAAAGTTCTTTGGCCTAGCATCAGTATAAAGCCATAAAATTCTTAGTTAACTGAACATAGGTGTTCCTACATCACTGGTTAGCTCAGATCTGGGCAGTGGCCAGCAGAGTTTACTAATATGAAAACTGCTTTGGTGATGTCATCACCAGATTTGGATTGGTTTGAGTCACCAAAAAGGTAGGGCATCTGAGAAGATAAATGTTGACATGTAGACATGCCTCTTTAGAATAGCCCCTTCTCTTCAAACCTATTTTTGGGTCAAATTTATTTTTCAAAATAAAAGTCTAATTTAACATCATTTAAAAATTAAACTTGCATATTTAAGTGTTTTACATTACGCCAAACATTCTTGAAAAAGTCTAGTATCTGTAGTATGAATACTTTTTAAACTACAGTATTAAGGTTATAACTTCATAATTTCAGTAAAACTTCTCAAAACAAAACAATAATTTTACTCTTAATAGTCTAAACTACAAAATGATATAAGATTTGTAAGAAAAATCCATTCCTAAGGTCCTTAAAACAGTCGTTTTTGTAAAACACACAACATTATTTTGTTCTTGTCTTAAAGACATCAATCACTGTCAGAAAAGTTAATTCACTATAAACTTTTAGACAGTATTTCTCTCAATAGCAACAAACTACAGCTTTAATATTCATTTTGTTAGACTTCCTAAGATGTGAGCTATCACAGGATACTAGAGTTGTCTAGTTTTCTAATAAAAAAATTATATTAAATAAATTATATTCATAACTTTTGGATGCTTCATTCTGCAACTATAAAACTTGGTAAGCTTATTTACCATACTAATGTCATATAACTGTCCAATTTTTATAGCAGCAGTACATTGCATCTTTAAACTATGAATAAAACAACTTATTTCAATGTAAAGTAATGAAACTTTTACTCATTTTTCTCTTCTCCTAAGACTACTCAGTGTACCAGTCACGTGATCTCTTATCTTAATAGTAACCATTGATACCTAGCTCCATTTAAGACTTTTCCATACAAACACATAAATTCTAATAAAAGTGTCTTCCTGAAAATGTGGAACATGTAAGTTAGGCTCCCATCTTATTGTCTCTGTTCTACAGCTAGAGCACAGAGCCATGAAATTTAAAACAGTCTATTTAAAACCATTTTTTTTCTGAACTCTAAAGCTAACTCCATTTTAAATGGTGTTATTTCCATTTTACTGTTTTTTAAGACTTAATCAATGTTAATCTTGACCAGAAATAAAAGTAAACATTCCCCATCTTAATTCCATATTAAATCAGATAAAATAATAATGATAATCAATTTTTAAAAATAAAAATAAAATATTTTTCCATCAAGGCTTTTGTCTCTACATTTCACACTGATATCTCCATGACCTGGCCAAGATATTGTTTTTTATCCCTGTATTTATACAAAACCATATGTTGTATATATATATATATATATATATATATATATATATATATATATACACATATATATATATATATATATATATATTTAGATTCATGACACAAAACTTCATTACTGTATCAGTTAGGATTGATTTTAAAGCAGCAAACATGTGGAAATGAGGTGTTAGGGTTTTCACCCCTAACTCTGCATCCCTTGGCCCCCCCCCACACACATACACAACACACATGCAGTGGAAGGGCCAAGGCAACAGAAGCAACCAGACACAGTCATTATCAGGTAAAAAGACAACATACACAGCACACACCCATAATCAAGGTACCCCAGGTTTATGAGGTACACTGTCATGCCAGTGTCTTGGAGGGACATCCACATGCTGGGTACCATGGGGGAGGGGCCACTGCTGGTACCACACCCCAAAGTGCTCACTACAGTCCTACCAAGAGCCTGCTGGAGTCGTGGTGGTCAGGGTACTGAATATAGAGACATTTTGCACAAGACCACATATTGCTGTCCTAATCTCAACAAAGTAATGGTATATACCTGTAGTGTATTGTGCACACTGAACTGTGAGGGGGTGGGAAGGGTGTGTGTGGAAAGGAACATAACTGAGTGACATAACAGTAAAGACAGTGTGTATGTCACAGGATAACATACTAGTAAGGAATCCAGAGCCATGAAAGCCTTGAAAATTGGTGGACCTGACACCTCTTGCCATACTTTGCAGGCAACCATTCTTGGAAAGAAGAGACTCCCCAGTACCATAATCAAGAGGTCTGCTCTGTCATATCTCTTGTTCAAGTTACAAAATACACTGAAATAAGTATGATGTGAATGAAAAACATGAGAAAAATCTGGAAAAGTAGAAATTTTACCAGGTATGATCTAGAACCATCAATATGGCTCTGATCAGTCTAAAATTTGTACCAGTCATGCACATTAAGGCTATTCACATACAACAAGTCTCATTGTCATTATGTCTTTACAGTATAGACCGATATATGCAATTATTGTAGAAAAATATTTCCAAAAGTGCAGATTTTTTGGCTAAATTTTTGAGTAGACTTCATGGCGTTTCCTCTGACAAAGTAATCATTGCACTTATATTACCTTATACAAAATTTATATCTTCTAGAATGTTTCTGCTTTCATTTAAAAGTAATCTGACTCAAATATCATGATTTATGACAGATATTCCATTTTATGTACCCATACACCCAAATGGATATAGTCACCATTCTTCCCAGCATTTGCCAGAGTTGGCCATATATGCATTTCTACTTTGATTTTGGTATGGTTTGAAATGCAATATAGGAGTTTTATGATATTAGTAATCTACCTATTTAGGGAATGCTCTTAATTTAATCAATTTGATGCTTTGTGCCAAGTATTTATAACGTGTATTTTTGTATTTCAGATTTATGACTGATCAACCATGGAACCAGTATTCCAAGCTGGCACTAAAAGGCACCGACCAAACACAAATTACTCCCACTGCCTCATTTGTCAGCAAGATGCAAAACGTGGCTCTTTACAAAGACTGACAGAATTTGGATATCCCACCTTCTTGTATGCAATTTAGAACCGTGCTGATGATGTTTCTTTCTGACTGGAAAAGGATGTGTTATAGATGAATTCCTAGCCAAACTCCCAGTATTCCATGCAAGTTGTCACAATGCATACACAAACAAAAATGCTGCAGAGTTTCAGAACAGGACAGTGAGCAACCAGATCCATCTCACATGTTCAGATGATCTTCAATCGATAGCCTATTTGATTACAAGAGTAAATGTTTTGTGTGTGAAAATGAGTGGGATAAGAGGGGGAACAGGAAGCTGTTGATGATTGCAACTGGTGATTATCCAAAATCTGTGTGGCAAAAAGCCAAAGACCTCAAAGACAGTACCATGTTACATAAGTTGCAAGAGTTTGGGGATGAATGCCTAGATCTGATAGCACATGATTTTTGATACCATAGATCATGTCTTAATAACTGTGGGGCCAATGCACAAATGTGCGGAGTGCCTACATGCCACATATCTGCAGGGAATAGCCACTCCACACCCATTGTGCCTCCTTCGTGGGATGACCAATGGGGTCTTCAATCTCTACACACCTGGTACCCTGGCTGCACAGACAGCAATGCACCAGGGTTGGGTTGTGGCATGACAGGGGCATGCCTGCACTACATGCCATTGACTAAGATGTGTAGTGCTGCACACCAGGGGTGTAGAAGGGTGCCGGTTATGCCAGGTGGGAACCTGATATAACCCACTGTGTGCCCCCATGGACTACACCTGCAGGTCATGACAGCACTGTGTCTCGACTCTCTGAGCCACCACAGCTCACCAGGCTGATGAGGAGGGCTGGGGTAGCTGAATGGGTGAGTGCCCATACACATGGGCAGAGTGTCCCATTCTGGATCTGCACCTGAATTGTGCATTCATCTGCCCAGTCCCTGCAATCTGACCATACCTCCCCCCAACACAGGTCTGCCTCACCCCATTAGTACGAAGCACACCCCACCCCCCAAAACATGTCAGCCCCAAACCCATGCAATGTATAGCAGCCCCCTCACATGTCTGTCCTGAACCCATTAAATGTATAGCAGCCCCCCACACACACATCAGACCCATCTGCTGGTAGTAGCAGCAGAATTCCTCGAACACATGAAACCCCCGTACTCAGTGAAGCACATGACCAACCCCACACACAGTGCCCCAGTACACAATACCCAACCTCAACCCAGTACCCCAGCCAAAACAATGCTAGACAGTGGTCCCCCCACCTGCCTGCAGCACCAACAACCCCCCCCCACCACACACCTCCTCAGCTAGTGGTAGTCCAACTTACAGTATGCTGAGAGCATGCTGCCTATTTATATAAGACACTCATTTGCTGACATGGCAATGGCACCACAGCAGACCAGAGAACCACTTCATCCTGTTGACTGACTTTGGCATTTAGTGAATATGGGTCCCACACTTTATTTAGATGTCAAAGAACAATAAAAAACTCTTACATGGTTCTCCTTTGATGAATTAGTTACCCCAACAGGAAGTACAGGTGACTGTGATTAGTTATAGGCCTTTCTTTCCAGAACCTCCTATAAACCCTGATGTGGTCAAAGCATCAATTAAGTTTTGTATGAAGGTCACTCAGAAAATTGGGCAGGAATTTGGCATAGTTATCTGTAATGAAGCAGTCTATGAGATTGCTCTTGGCCTTCAGAAAAAGAAGCCAGAGAAGTGTGGCATAGTCATCCTTCATATGGGTGGCTTCCACACTGCTCTGAATTTCATGGGGGCAATTGGGTATTTAATGAAAGAATCTGGGACTAGAGGATCACCTTGCTGAAGCTGATGTTTGCCTCCATGGAACTGTCAACAAAATTATGTCAGGCAAAGGCTATTATGCTATGCTGAGAGCCCACTGACTAGTTCATGCTGTCATGTGTGAGCTACACTGGAATGCATTTGAAAGTTGGCTCATTGGCAAGTATGAAAAAGACATGGACTGCATGGTATTGCTCTCAGAAAGTGTTCAAAGACTGAGAGACGATGTGGATGCCAAGTATGTGCAAAATGCAAATACATCCAAACAACTATGCTATTGGAAGAAGTAGGCACGTTAGTGAATCAGTTCCATGAGGCAAAGTGCAAATCCCCAACAACAAGGCTCTGGCTTATGTACATGGACATGATTCAGATTCTGAATCATTATATTTTTGATGAGCAAGCTGGACCCTGGGAGCAGCACCCGACTGAAGTTAAGAAAATGCTTCCATATCTTATGGCTGTTGGTCATCACAAATATGTTTCCTGTATTCCCCACTGCCTGTCTGCTATGAAAGATCTGCCAACCAGAGCACCAGACATCACTGAAGCATTAAGATTTGACAAATTCACCATGCACTGAACAATTGGTAACTTTAATTGTGTGTGGACTGATATGGCCCTCAAGCAGACGTACTGTATAACAAAGATGCCAAGACCCAGCTTTTCCATGGCATAACTTGGCAGCCTGTGGCAATGGAGAAATACCTACGTTCATTACCAGTGCTGACAGAAATCTCTGAACAAATGAAGCTGATGGCTCACCTTCACAGTACTGATGATTACAAACACCATGGCGACTCTGAGTATCCAGCACAGAAGGACAGTACAGCAATTAAAAGAATGATGAATGTGGTCACTGACAGAATAATCAGTCTAGTCACCAGTGATACCAGTGATCTTCTGAATATTTCTACTGGTCAAAAGGCCACATCAAATGACTTCATTGAAGCTAAGAAAAAAGGGATTTCAGCCTTAACTGCATCTCAACAGAGTGGTAGTTAAAATGTTAAAACTGTAACGCTTCAGACATTTGCAAGTAAAGCCAAAACACCCTCACACATTCAGAAAGCTAAATAGGTCTATGAAGAGGAGAGTAATGTGGTCAGGAACTTGTACTTTAACTTTAGCTGATAACTGGATGATGACAAAAAGGTAGAATCCTTCAGTCACAAATGTACAAAATATCCCTTGGCTCTTTTTGAGCCATATGTTACCTTCCCCAAGGCAATGCCATGCACAAAGGCATCAAGGATAATTACCTTGCTGCCCTAAAAAGTCACCTTGGTGAACTGAGGCCAGAAGAAGGTAACTTGTCATCTTCACATTAACCTACTGTACTAGTTGTTGATTCAATGGCATTTGTTCAACAATACAAAAGCCTTGATAGTCATACATTTGGTGACTTGCAGGAGCAGTATATAGATACAATAGTTTGAATAAAGCCAGAGAGCTGCCACTGAATCAATATTGTGGGAGATAGGTATGATGTTTGTCCATCAGTAAGTTTGAAAAGTAAGGAGTGATAAAAACGGGAAAAGTTTAATCGTGCAAAGAATAGAGCATATGAACCTCAGGAATCCCTGTCTATCCCCTACTAAAAACCCATTGCCAACTCCCAAAACAAGGCCAGACTCCATGATTTCTTGGGAGGTGCTTGGGTAAAGCACAAGACTCAACTACCAGAGGGATGTTGAATGATTGATTTTTGGTGGATTGTTTAAGGACCCAGGTCATTCCAAGATGGTAGTAATTCCTGAATTGTCATGTACAAAACATGAAGAAGCAGATACAAGAATAATCTCCCATATTTCATATTGTTTAAACACACTTGGATATCAGAGCATATTAGTGGCAACCATGTAAACTGATGTGATCATAATGTGCATCTACTATAGCACTCAGATGGCTGGTCTAGAAGAGCTATTGGATCAGAAGATGGGTGTGTATCTGTCATGCCATTCAGTAGCAGCTTCTCTTAGCACTATGTACAACATGAATGCATTACAACTCACATCAGTTATTCTTAGTGCATGCATCTTAAGTGGCTGTGATACTGTTAGCAGAAGAGGGAAGAAGTGTACTCTAAAAGTTGCCCTTCTGCAGATGGCTGCCGGTTTGCACTTTGTTCTCTTGTTTTCAAAGGGGACTTCACCTCCCAAACCCCTCATGCGGGGGGCTGTGCCCCTCACACCCCCCACTTAAGGATTCTCAACTCCAGTTGGAGCTGATTGGGGGGGAGCAGGACCCCAGACAGACAGCACCAGGTTCCAGCGAGTCTCCCACAATGACTTGCCACTGTAGTCGCTGTGGTGGACCTCACTAGTGACATGTCGCTGTCGGGGGGGGGGTAACCGGAAATCTGGTATAATGTAATATAATATAATGTAATGTAACTGCAATTATTACTTTGTCAAAGGAAATGCCATGAAGTCTATACAAAACATTTAGCTGAAAAATCAGCAATTTTGGAAATATTTTCCTACAGTATTTGTACATACTGGTCTGTACTGTAAAGACATGATGGCGATGAGACTTGTGTTATGTAAATAGCCTCAGTGTGTACAACTGGTACAAACTTTAGACTGATCTGAGCAATATTGAAGGTTCTAGATCATTATTGGTAAAATGTCCACTTTTCCAGATTTTTATAATATTTTTCCAAACATGCTGTACTTATTTCAGTGAATTGTACAACTTGTACAATAGTTGTGACAGAGCAGGCCTCTTGATTATGGTTCCAGGGAGTCTCTTCTTTCCAAAAATGGTTGCCTGCAAAGTATAGCAAGAGGTGTCAGGTCCAACCCCATTCAGGAACCCTGGATCCCTGACTATACATGTGGCCTTGGAAGTACATGGCCCTTTGGGCCCTGCACTTCCATGCATACATGCCTCAACTGTATTGACAGTGCTGCACTGGGGGCAGGGGTTGTGAGAGAGGAGCATTACTCAAGGCTGCTAAAATGTAAAAGACACTGAGAAGCTAAGGGGACAAGATACACATGAGTACAGAAGCGTAGGACCCTTTGTTCCCTGTACCACCATGGCTACTTGGCTGAAAGTGTATTCATGGCAGTGCACTGTCATCTTACTTGCAAACCAGTTCTGAAGCACAGAGTGAGAAAGAAACATCTGACACTACAATGTTGTCTTGGGGGAATTGAAGGAAAATTTCAAACCCGTAACACTCCAAACAAAATGAATATGGTATCACTGAGCCAACAAAAGGCACATCTGTGGGGCAAGCACATCCTACACTGAAGATTTGAGTCCAAGATTCCAAACCGTGTCTTCACTGTGGAGTTATAAGAAAAAGGCTGTATCAATTTGTATGGGTTTTTTTTCACAGATTTTCAAAACAGGATTTTGTTCTGTGCTCTTTTTTCATAATTTGCAAAATAGAATCCTTTCTCATGTTCGTTTTTTGCAATTTGCAAAAAAAGGATTCCCAAGCATGAAAAAAGACACAAAAGAAGATTTTAAAATGTTGAAATAACATATTTCTAACTAATGTTTTCAAACACTAACACCACAGTTCAGTAAAAGGGGTTCCAGGTAGCAGAACACGTTTGTTGCCTTGAGTAGCACAACCAGTTTTGGGAGCCAGGGCAGTCATTCAGTCAAGTAATGGCTCCACGGTGCACACCAAGCACTAAATAAATGTGGTGGAGGGACACCACTTCTCACTCCAGTGCAAACAAGAGGCTCAACTCAGCCTCCCAGTCCTGCCTTTACTTGCTGTACTGGTTGATCTGTAGTAAGCACACAACCCCAGCAGCCTCTAGCAAGAACTGTAGGGATCACTTTGGGGTGCAGTACCCACAGTGGCCCCTTCCCCATGGTGCCCAACATGCAGGTGTCCACACAAGACACTGGCATGGCAGCATGCCTCATACACCTGGTGGACCATGATGATGGATGTGTGCTGTGTATGTTGTTTGCCTTATCTGATGATGAACGTGTTTGGTTGCTTCTGTTGCCTTGGCACTTCCACTGCTTGTGTGTTGCGTGTGTGTGTGTGGGGGGGCATGTGGATTTAGGGTTGGAGACCCTAACACCACATTTCCATAATTTTGTTGCTTTAATATCAAACCCTAACTGATGCATTAAAGTTTTTGCCATGAATTTCTTTTGTTTCTGAGAATACAAATGTTAGGTAAATAATAGATCAAAAATTGATTCCACCCTCATAGATTTCTTTCTGTATTAAATAGTAATATATATATATATATATATATATATATATATATATATATATATATATGATAGTGTATGGTTACCCATACACTATAAGGCTATTCTTCCACTGAGTGGATACAATGCCAACTGATGACCTCGAGAGCGAAGCTCGAGAGGTCTCCAAGTCGGCATTGTATCTATGAGGTGAAAGAATAGCCGAGTAGTGTTTGGGTAACCACACACTGTTCTTTACAGTGTATGGTGCCTGAAAAAAATACAAAAAGAGACTCACTTTTCCATATTTTCACTCGGTTCGGCCCAGGCCCTTGATTCACAACTGCTGCTGCCCAGCACACTCATGTACCCCTTTGATACAGCAAGGGATGAATCAAGACATCTGCTGTAGCCCCTTGAATTATGATGTCCTCACTAATGCAGAAGAAAAAGTCATTCTGCGTTAGTGAGGACATCATTACTGCAGCAGAACAACTTTTTGCGATGTATAGATTTCCATACACAACCGCATTCTACCATGCAATATAATATAGTAGAGCACTGTTCTGTATACAGTTTCATCTCTTTCAAAATGCCATTGTTCCACAGGTCACAGGTCATGCAATGTCATTGTGCCCTTCTATGGTACAACAGTATTCTAAAACCTGTAGACCCTGCACAAGTAAGTTGTCTTCTGAAAGTGAAAGAACTACAGTGCTCACATTTACAGAACCAAAAATACAGGTTAAGCAACTTGATGTACAACCACTGGGTTCTGCCATGTTGCACTTCTAATTCTCAATAACCTCACAAGCTTTGCTCTCAAGGCCAGAGGGAGTCAGATCCTGTCTGTGACAGTACCCAGTGTTCATGAACAGTTGGTCATCCAGTATTGCCTATTTCCTATACTGTTTCTATCTCCATATTTTAACATAACAATGCTATTTTCATACTGTCACATCATTGTTTTACATATACAGTAAGAAATTATGACCTGTGTTCAATTATAAATAAAAAGTATAATATAGAATTCAAAAATGCTAGAAACTACAACATTTAAAGTGTACTTAACACTGTAACATAATGTAAAGAAAGACACACAACACAAGTAATAAAGTTTTAAAAAAAAAT
Organism: Neoceratodus forsteri; assembly: GCA_016271365.2. Taxonomy (NCBI): domain Eukaryota; kingdom Metazoa; phylum Chordata; order Ceratodontiformes; family Ceratodontidae; genus Neoceratodus; species Neoceratodus forsteri. Next base: position 453,037,526 of record CM057453.1, on the reverse strand, counting down.
ATTTGAAAAAGCTAATTCGAATTGGACCAAATTAGAACATGTTCCTGGAGTGGGCAAAATAAGCAAGTGCTTGAAAAAGTACCGGGCTAAAGAGGAAGCACATCTCAACTGTCATGCTGAAACTATGAAAAAGGTATTTAAAGGATTTCACTTGGAAAATTCCACACTCAACTCCTTAATAAAGGTGATCTTATGAAAAAACAGGGACATAAGTTGAGCTGCATATGACATAAGCATCGGGTTTTAAAAAACACTGAATATCAATTTTTAAAAACAAGAACAGTAACATTTAAGAATGCATTTCAAATACATAATAAAACTTTTAGTATACTAAGAACATAACATCCTTACTAAATTATACCAGTTTCAAACAGATCCTATAACTAGCACAAAAGAAAGAAGAAATAACAGTAGAAAAAACTATTTACAATACATTGTCAGTGTAATATAACTAATTATACAGAACTATAAATAGAAACTTTTAAGAACTATATCCGTAACAGTTAACAAAGTATTTTGAAATACATAATGAGACTTTCACTATGCTAAGAACAGGACATAATTATTGTATGATACTAATTTACAAGCGATCCCATAACCAGTACATAAGAAAAAACCTTTAACAATCTATTATCAATATAATATACCGAACAGAAAACATAGAAGAACATTTACATACAAATAAAACATTCATAACTTTCAATATGAAAATATAGTAAATTTTATTTTCTTGTTCTATTATAAGTACAGTAATACACACAGTGTTACTTGTAGTAAAGGAACATGGTGAAACATACCAGACCATTGTTAGCATGACAAAGAAATGTGCTAACTTAATTTGGCATCTGTTACACACATAACACAGAGATACATTTAACTCCCCCTCTAGACTCAGGGATCTCCACCCTTTTGACTGCCCTCCACTTCCTCTCAAAGTTTATGGAAGGTGCCATGCTTTGGTCATAGTGAGGAGGTGGAGGGGGTCCTGGAGGCATGGAGTCCTGGAGGGGGATGGGAAAGGGGTGGACAGATAGAGACAGTGGGGTCCTGGAAGCATCCTGGGGTGAAATGGGTACGAGACCGGGGTCCTCCCTGTCTGGTACTCATACCCAAGGGCTCTGATTTTTTCAAGCAGGTGGAGTGGTCATCCTCAGTATCTCATCCTTCCTGGGTGGTGTTATGCAATTCCAGGTCCATTAACAATAAGACCGCATTGGTTTCAGATCTTGTAGCTTCTGCAGACCTGACTTGCGTCACCAAGACCTGGTTAGATGATAATGCAGGACCCATTTTTTCTTTTGCAATTCCAGCCTGGTTTTAGGTGGTACACCACCCAAGAGTGGATCATGGGGTTGGGGGGGTCACAATCTGTTTTAGATTGGAACTGGGTCTCAGGAAGGTCCCAGTGGGATCTACCAACTATTTCAAGTGTATTGTGGGTGTGAATGCAGGTTGCAGGATCCTTCCCATCTACCATCTACCAACTTGATGGGAGGGTTTTCCTGCAGGAGGTAGTGGACCTCATCACTGAGGTGGTATTGGAGTCCCCCAGATGGTTGGTTCTGGGGGACTTCAATGCCTGGGTCATTGATGAGCTCTTGCCATTTGGACAAAACCTCCTCTAACTGATGGAATCATTGGGCCTGACAAGGGTAGTTACCACCGCAACCCATTGGGGGGACACTTGTTGGACTTAGTGTTCCTCCTGGGGATGGTAATCTCCAATATGGAAGTGGATCCTGATGGTTGGACTGACCATCATGCCTTGAGATTCATGTTCACAACCCCCTTGAGTAGGCCTGCCCCTAAGGAAATGGTACAGTACCGTCCATTGAGAGGAGTTACCTCAGAAGGCCTAATGATGGTGCTGAACCTTTCAGGAATTCCAATAGATAGCACTGACCCAGGGTCCCTTGTTCTCACCTATACCTAGAGTATGGAGTTCACTACTGGTGCCCACATCTCAAAAAGGACATTATCCTGCTGGAGAAGGTCCAGAGGAGGGCTACAAAGATGATAGCTGTTCGGCAGGGTAAGGCATACGAGGTAAAATTGTGAGCACTGAACATGTACTCTCTGGAAGATAGGAGAGAGAAAGGAGACATGATTGGGAACTTCAAGTACTTGAAAGGGATAAATAAGGTTGATAAGGAGAGTCTCTTTAAGCTGAGTGGCAACCATAACATTAGGGGGCACATTCTTAAGCTGGAGGGCAGGAGGTTTAGGAGGGAGGTCAAGAAGCACTTCTTCACAGAGAGGGTAGTGGACACTTGGAATGCACTGCCAGAAGATGTAATTTCATTGAAGACCATGGGCAGCTTTAAGAGAGGCTGGGATAGGCATAGGAGGAAGGTAAGGATCATGGGTAGGGAGGATGGGAGGAGTGAGGTGGGAGGACAGGGACATTAGCTCAAGCTGTGGACCCTGTAATACAAGCAGACTTGATGGACCAAATGGCTTTATTCTGCTGGCTTCTTTGTATGTTCACATAATAAGGCAGTAGCAGGGGCTCTGGATACCATTGCTCTGGTTCGTGTTTGCCCTCTCACTCTTCGCCCAGGTGCCCCATGGTATGATGGGACTCTGTTGGAATTGAAGAGGCTAGGGCAAAGGTTGGAGAGACACTGGTGGAAAACTCACCTGGAGAAGGACAGGCTTAGATTGTTAGAATATTATATGGTCTATCAATCAGCAATTTCCCATAAGAAGGCAGAGTTCCAGTCCAGGGAAATTGCTGCAGCCAAAAAATGACTGGCTCAACTCTTCAGGACTGTGGACAGACTATGCAATCCAGTCTGTCTGCAGTCTGGTTGAGCATTGTCCTGTCAGGGATGAGATCAACCAGTGCCTCCCCATTGAACCTTGCATTGATCAACTGAGTGGTGCAAATGCCGAGGTGACTTGGTTTACCTTCAGCTAACTGGCAGTCATGGATATAATGAGGATCATCCAGACTTTGCAGCTGACTTGCTGTAATCTGGACCTGGGCCCAACTCACCTTCTTGTAGGGTGTGTTGAGGTTATCAACCCAGTCCTGGCTGGAATAGTAAGGGTTTCATTGGAGAGAGGGATCTTCCCAGATCCCTTTAAGGATGCAGTTGTTTGGCCCCTTCTGAAAATGCCCTCCCTTGACCTGGACTTTTCCAGCAAACAAGCATAGTACTATCTCTGCTTTGGCCAAAGTAACAAATGATTGGCAAATAGAACTGGATAAAAAAAATAGTGTTTGTGCAGTATTCCTTGACCTAAGCAAGGCGTTTGATAGGGTGGACCATGAACTGCTCCTCTCTTCCTTGAATTCCATAGGCCTAGATCCACCCTCCCTTAGATGGTTCAGATGTTACCTTACGGGAAGGACACAGCAAGTGAAAGCTGATGGAGACCTTTCTCCACTCAATCCATTGCTAAGAGGTGTTCCACAAGGATCCATCCTGGGTCCCATCCTCTTTGCTATTTATATTAATAACATTGACTCAAACCATACCAAGGCATCTGTACACTTGTTTGCAGATGACACTGTTTTATATGTCAGTAACCCTTCGCCTATTACAGCCTGTGAAGTCCTGCAAGTGGAATTCCACATCCTGCAACGTCAACTATTGGAGAAAAAGCTCCTTCTAAATGCAAAAAAAACAAAAGCTATGATTTTCTCCACCCTAATTCAGACAAGGCCCACCTCACTAAACAATATCCCCCAGCTCTCCACTATACTTGGTGAAAACCTTGAATATGTGGAAAAATTCAAGTATCTGGGGGTATGGATAGACAGCAGACTTAACTACATTGTTCACATTGAAGAGCTTCTAAATAAACTTTGACAGAGGCTTGGTCTCTTTTACAGAATAAGGCACTTCCTAACCAGAGACTCTAAGAAGATGTTGGTCCAGGCTTCTTTTCTCTCAGTTCTTGACTATGCAGATTTCCTCTACAGTCGCTGCCCTGTTTCCTATCTAAACAAATTGGACACTCTATACCACAGAGCATTGAGGTTTATAACAGACCTACCCTTCAATACTCACCACTGATCTCTATATGCGGCAGTCGGATGGACATCTCTCCAGTTCAGAAGAAACAGAAATGCTGCAGTATGGACCTACAGAGCACTGACCAGAATGCTCCCAAATTACATCATCGACTGCTTCACACAGGCCAAAGCTAGTACCTATGCCCTAAGAAGCCATGATCTCATCATGCTTAATGTGCCTAAATTCAACACCCGGCTCAGGAGATCTGCTATCAGCTACGTACTAGCCTCATCATGGAATATGATTCAGAAGACCCTGAGACTGAACAACTTTATATCATTAGCATCCTTTAAGCATCTATACCTATGTCTCTTCCAAGAAAAATGAAACTGCTACCACTAGTACTAGTATACCCAAACTCCTAACCTTCCCCTCCTTAGGCAGCCAACAACAGATGACATTACACCTTCTAATCATTCAATTCCATAGTCCCCGTACATCCTGTCTGTAGTCCTCTCCCATTACTTCTTGGCTCTTACTGTAGTCCTCATCCCTACTATACATCACCTGGGGCTAGCCCCAGCCCCTGCCCAGGCCACCCCTACATCTTATCACTGCATCTCCTTGTCCCTTATGGTCCCTAACCCCTTAGTATTGAAATATTGGATGCTTTACTTAAGAGACTTACTAATGAACATCCCTTGTTGATATGTATATATATTATGTTAGATAGTGTACATCCATGTGTCCCTACTTGTCTTTATGTTTAGGCAACAATGTTTTGGTATATTGTATATAAGTGTTCTTAACATACCTGTATGTGTAATTACTATTGAACCTTGACCTCATCAGGTCCACCTTGCAAATGAGCTGTGCTCAATGATGTTCACCTGAATAAATAAAGATTTGATTGATTGATTGATTGACTACAGGCCAGTCTCTAACTTGCCATTTACAGGTAAAGATATAGAAAAAGTGGTCACTCTGCAGCTGGAAGATCATTTATCCAACCATTATATCTATGAACCTCTCCAGTTGGGGTTTAGAAAGAGGCATAACACTGAGACTGCCCTGGTTCAGGTACTGAATGATCTCCTGATGGCTAGAGATCAAAGAGACCATACCATCTTGGTTCTCCATGATCTCTTAGCAGCATTTGACAATGTGGACCATGGGGTGCTGCTCGAGCACCTCTGGCTTTTCTGTGGACTGGGGGAGCAGTCCTCAGTTGGTTTTGATTTTTTCTCAAGGGCAGATCACAGAGAGTAGTGTTGAGGATTTATTCCTCGGCCCCTCATAGTCTGCCCTGCAGGGTGCCACAGGGCTCAGTGCTGTCCCCCATACTTTTTTCAGTGTATATGCTGCCATAGGGGACATTATACGATGGTACAGTTTGAGTTTTCATTGCTATGCAGATGATTCTCATCTGTACATGTCTCTTGTGCCTGGCCAGGAGGGAAATACTGTCTCAGTGATTAACAACTGCCTAACTGAAATACAGGACTGGATGAGTGCTAATTGGCTGTGGCTAAACCCTGGAAAAAACTGAGGTATTGGTCGTGGACCCAGATTCTAGAACAGCTGGGATGTTGGTGGGACAACCCTCCGAAGTACAGCTTGGAGGAACCCCACTAATTGCCTGGGATCAGGTGCATAACCTGGGTGTGATTTTTGATGAAGGCCTGACTTTCAAGTGTTGGCGGAAGTCAAATCTTCCTTTTACCACCTGAGGAACATTGCTAGGGTGAAGCACCTGATTCCATCCGAAGATCTTCCTACTTTGGTCCACACCTTCATCACCACTAGTCTTGATTACTGCAACGCCCTCTACCTAGGGCTACCGGGGGTGGAGATCCACTGATTGCAACTGGTGTAGAATGCGACAGCCTGGTTGTTAACTGGAACCCCTAGATCCAGTCACACAACTCCAGTGCTGTATGAAGTGCACTGGCTGCCAGTACAGTGGTGGATAACCTTCAAGGTTGCATTGCTGACCTATAAAGCCCTACATGAACTGGGACTCAGTACCTGAAAGACCTTCTGTGTCCCTACTGCCCACTCTAATCCTCTGATGAGGGATTGCTAGTAATTCCCAGGGTATGCTTGAAAACATCTGGAGGAAGATCTTTTGCCTTTATGGCTCTTATCCTGTGGAATTCTCTACCTCACTGGATGCAAGATAGCCTGACTGTTGAGGGTTTTAAAACTGCCCTCAAAACTTCTCTTTTCCTTCAGGTCTTTCACAGGGCCTGAGGAGAACACAAAAAGACCTTTGAGACAACATGATTGTTGTTATTCTGTATTTTAATTGTACTTATACCATACTATGATGAGGAGTATGTTTTTATCTTGTTTGTTTTCAATCTTGTATTGATTGTTAAGGCACCCTGAGCTATGGATGGGCGCCTCTTACAAATAAACAAATGATGAATGATGATGATGAACTGTAGTTGTGTAGAGTAATTACACATACAGTGTACTGCTAGTGAACACTGCACTGAAACTGAGCATTCACCAGAATATTTGTGAAACAGCGTAACAATAAAACTTGCTCAAGGTATGAGTCTTTCAAGTAATTGTCAGATTGTCTTCAAGGGACATTGAAGCACCTCATAAAGATGTACATCTGATAAACTGTGTCATACCACCTCATTTATTGATATACTACAACAGTGTTCATACATAATACATAAACATGCTATACTGCAGTGAAACAGACCACATCTTTGTGCATACAATGTACAATGCCCAAAGAATGACATTTGAAACATTTGGCAGCATATGTTCATATCTGTATACACTGACACAAAACATCTACAGCTAACGAAGTATGTCATGCCAAGTTATTATGTGCACAGTCTGCTCTTCTTTATGGGCCTGCTTCAGCCATGCATATAGCAGTAAATCACTGATACACCTGTCACAATGTGTAGATTAATAAGAGACTGTTATCTAAATTCACATTTTGCTTCCTGTAACTTAGGAAATCAGCAAAAACATCTCATAAATCATTCAGACAAGATACATCTCCTTATAAGCATCATACTAGGGCAGACACGAGTCACATATACTGTACTGTAACTACTCTTCTGCCCAGTGAAGATGTTTGTAATTCCTCAGAAGCAAGACATATGCATCCTTAAGACTCCTAGACAATCCCTGTTTAAAGGTGCGGTTCCACCACGGCAGTTTGAGAGGAAACTTTTTGAATACCTTTACAGCAACAGCACAATGTCAACAGTCAGCATTGTGCCATCAGGAAAACAATGGGTGTTTTTGCAGGGTGCTCTGCCCCCCACACAAGATGTCAGTGTCCCATGTGACCATTACAACAAACTGACAATTTTGTCGCTGTAATGGTCTTCGTGGTATTTGTTTTGCTGTAATGTTGGTATACCTGAAGGTGCATATCAAGTCATTACATTCTTTCAAACCAGTACTGCACCAAAGCCAAGTGACATAATGGTCAGAATGTACAGATGGTCCATGGTGAAAAATAATAGCATGAGTATCAAAATTGTTGTTACCAAACATGACTCTGCCTTCTATAAAGTCAATTATTGATGTCACAACTCTTACTCCATGAGAGTCAAAGCACTATAATACATGAAGATACTAAGAAGAAGATCTAAGTCTTAGAGACTGAGTACACTCCCCTCTATACCTTCTGCACAGCCAGCCTGACTGTGCATGGTTAAACAACTGTCTGAACTTTACAGACTGTGAGTGAGTGAGGAACATAGAGAAAAATCCATTACATGTCATCAGTAACTTCTCTCTGAATGACCACATGACAGGCAAGTATACTTACATACATAACTGACAGTAAAATACCATTGCACTGGAATGTGTTCTTGCTCCAGTGTGTTTATGATGGCCATCATAAACTCAGTGACATCTTGCCGGATGTTATCTGCAAAAACCACTATGCTCATCATAACCATCGAGCACAAGACATAAAGGTGTCAGAGACTAAACATGCTTTCCAGTAGCACTCACAATCTACTTCAGTGATAACTTTGACAAAGCAGTCTCATGTGAAGCCGCTATAGTCTGAACAAAGTGAGACATATGGAGAAATTCCGGCATTACAGAGTTTGCATAGCAGTTAACTCCAGTAATGTTATCAGATTTTGGGACAGCGGTCAGGCCAACTGACTTCTTCAGAGGTGGTGAGTTTTTATGATCAGGAGAAGTATATTCCTTCTCAAGAGCCTCAGAGGAAAATTTATTTTTTGCTCGGTCATTTCCTCTTTAGTGTGTCACATTACTACATCCGTAGGTACTGGAATTAGAGGCATATCTGGCTGGTACAGTCTGCAAGCAATTGTACTCTATAATAAATAACTTGTCAACTTGAAGTTTTTTGGGTGCAATACTGATGATGTACAATCCAGCCAGAGTTCGAACATGTGATAGTGCAACATAGCTCATGCCATGTTAAAAGATGCCATTACCTATGTTAACCATTGCTGAATCCAGACTTAAGCCTTGTAACTTATGTATAGAAACAGCATCTGCAACACAGACAGGTAACTGTTTTCTGATCACATATATGTCCTTTACCACTTGAATTGTTGACAGTAGATCTATCAGTGGGTTGTGGCTATTCAATATTGTCGAACTTCACAACAGGCACATCTATAAATTTCTTTTGGACATTATACTGAAACTCACGAATGTGCGCCATTGACCAGACCACGATTCACTTCAAGGTTTTGATGTAGTATAACACGTGCATTCTTACACACCATAAGAACTATCTCTAGACCAGCTGTGTGAGACGCATCTGACTTCAGTTCGTTCATCTAGTTTTGCTACCATCTTTTAACTTAAGCAAACACCATTGACAGCGTCAGCTGTGAGGAATTCTTGTCCCTCTCTCTGCAACATTATCTGATTGGACTCGTCACATTTCATAAGATGAGGCATGAGGCACACTATCTGTGTAGTGCTTGAGTGCACTTTGCAGAACACAACACATGCAGCAGACATAGACATTCCAGTAGGACTGATCCTGCATGTCTAAACAGAGAAACTTTAGAAAATGACAAATTCCCAATAATGCCTTATAGGCAATATCACCACTCTTTCTTGTGTTTTCAGTCAACTCGACATAGCTGAACAACTCCCAGAGGTTGATACCGTCGATGCACTCTATAGTCTTTTTTGCTCATTGTGCGAACAATGCAGAAGACATGTTCTGCATTTATGGGTGCATGTGCAGAAGATCTCCAAACACCACAATACTCTTCTCTGCAAATGCAACACCATCATCTGTTCCAAGAATTTCTTGGAGAGGAAGGTGTATGCAAACAAGCATCACATTTGAGACCATGCTGATCTCATCAAGGATCAAAACTTTCATCTTGTTAAATATGGACCAAAGTTCAGCTGCTACTTGAAAAGATAATTTACAGTACTCACCAGTTTTATTGTACTCCACTAGCAGCATGCACAGGTGGTGCAAAGTGACACTACCAATATTATATGCAGCAAGTCCTGGCGGAGCACTAACAGCAACAGACATTGTTGCCCCAGTGTGATTTCTTATCTCAGCTCTTATGGCCTCAATTAGAAATCTCTTGCCTGCCCCTACAGAACCACTCAGAAACATCAGTAGTGATTTGTAGTTATCACAGTTACACTGATTGTTTTCATGGAGCATGTTGTGCTTCACTGAGTCAGTAACAGCAGTGTTGATTCAACTCTTCCTTAAATAGTTAATTACCTAACATGGTTACATAATAAATGAATGGGGTGAGCATCAGGGTTTGCAACCCCGAGACACACCCCTCTCACCTATTTCTGCATGTAGGGAGAAGGTGCGGCCTCAGGGTTGGAAGCTGAGAGTGGGGTGGGGTGTTTGGGTCAGAAGCCAAGGGTGGGCATGGGGTCTTAGGCCTGGGAATCCTAAGATGTCATTTCCCTAATTTTTAGGCTTTAACCCTAATGGTGCATTAACAAAGTTTTTTGCAGTGAATATATATATATATATATATATATATATTAGAGCCAAAAAACTCAATTTAATGCATTAGTTAGGGTTGTTCCTAGCGACAAAAGTGAGAAAATTCACTGCTAAGGTTGAAAACCCCCCCTTGGACCCCTGCCCACCCCCAACCGGCATTGGGGTGTGCATTGGGGTCGTCAGCCCTAACTCTCACCCCATCACATGTGTAAAGCAGCAGAAGTATAGGAGAATGGGGTGAGAGTTAGGACCGATGACCCCAATGCACACCCCAATGCCGGTTGGGGGGGTGGGAAGGGCGTCCAAGGGGGGTTTTCAACCCTAACAACGAATTTCCTCACTTTTGTCGCTGTGGAACAACCCTAACTAATGCATTAAACAGAGTTTTTTTGCCTCTAATTTCCCTTCTTTTTGAGAATGATAACGAGAAATAGTGAATGTAATGTAGCGGCGGGATGTCTTGAGGCATAGTAACAGGAACAGCAATGCAAACAGAATTGCTAACAGTGGCGCACATGGTAACACAAGCGTGAATGAGAACAGAAAGGGTAACGCACACGGTGGCATAGACGGGAATGGTCTGCCACGTGATGTGTTGTCACATAGTAACATGGTGCCTGCAAATGGAAATTTCAATGGGCATGGTGACGCAAACTAAAACAGAAAGAGAAACAGTACTGTAGACACAAATGGCAAAAAATAACAGAAACGCAACCGAAAATGAAAACACCAAGGATAACGCACATGGTGGCACAGACGTCAACAGTAAGTGAAATGGGTACGGGACCACAAGCAGAAAGGGCAACAGTAACAGTAATGTAAGTGCACAGGCTGGTTTTGCCCAAAAGCTGCATAGAGAAAGACAGTGAATACAAAGACTATATGCATAATAATGGATATCAGAGCAGAAAATGAGGACTTGGAATACTAAATAGGTTATATCTCAGGAACCGTACGACATAGAAAAACAATTTAAAACTCATATTATTTACAACTGTCCTAGCTAATTTTATACTTAACATTTTTCTGATGAAAAGTCCATATCTCACACCGTTTCCGAGATACGGACTCTGAAAGGCGCGTCGAACACTGCAATGTTATCCTACGGGAAAAAAAGAGAAGTTTGGAGCACCATAACTTTGCCTTCCTGTAATATTTTTTCACCAAACCACTGAAAGGCACATCTGTGGGCTGTTGGCTGTCTTCCCTCCAAATTTCAGGAAAAAAGACCAAACCGTTATTTTGCAGCAGGGAGCCAAAGGATTCCTGTAATGCGTCGGGCGCCATAATGTTATCCTATGTGAAAAAACGTCAACTTTGGAGTGCCGTAACTTTGCCGCCGTATAATATTTTTTCAACACATCACTGAAAGGCACATCTGTGAGATGTCGGCTGCGTTCCCTCCAAATTTCAACCCAAAACTTCCAACCGTTCGCTGTCACTTTCCCACAGGTAGAAAACTACTGTTGCAATTTGTGAAAGCTTTCGCAAAAAAGTTTGACACTTTCGTGAGCATGAAAGTAATTTGCGAAAGTACTTTTTCCAGAATTTTGAAAAACATATTTCTGGGGTGTTTTACCACAAAATAAAGAGATGGCAAGCATCCTCAGGGTCCGACTAGGTGAATAAAAAAATAATTAGGTTGCTAGAGGGTCCCACATTTAAATGCCAACCATTTTTCTGATCACCAACTGAAAACAAAATGGCTGATTTGCGAAAGTAAAAATGCATTTGCGACACTGTCGAACTTTTTGTTAACTTTTCCCATTGACTTATAATGGGAAATTGTTTTTTGAATAACTTTTGAACCGTTTAATATTTTTTCACCAAATCCTTGAAAGGCACATCGGGGACCCCGGCCACATGTTCCCTGAAGATTTCGGGCCGGTCGTGCAAACCGTGAAACCTGTACGCACGACTGTAGAATTCCAGAAAAAGCGTAAACACGTGCGCAAATCATGCTTAATAACTCCTCAGTCGTGTATCCAACCAATACAAAACTTGGCAGTTGCCAAGGCCTATGGTTCTTGATCGTGTATTCCAAATTTCAGCCAAATCCGTCAAACGTTTGCAAAGTTATTAAGGTACAAATTTTTGGGGTTTAACATAGAAATGGCTCCTCAACCCTAACTATGGTAGCACTACCGTGCTACCATAATATATACAGTATATATATATATATTTTAATTGCAAAAACTTCATTAATGCACTAGTTAGGGTTAAAGCAGGTGTGGGGTGTGCCTTGCAGTTCTGATGCCTAAATCTAATCCTATTCCATTAGTAAATAATTTGAGATGTGTACAGTGTATGATTATGGGGTGAGCGTTAGGCATGAGAACCCCAAGGCACACCCCACACCTGCTGTGCTGCTGCAGGGTGGCAGTGGGTGTCAGCGTTTGAAATCCTAATGCCACATTTCTCTACTTTTTTGCTTTAAACCTAACTAGTGCATCAACAAAGTTTCTTTGCAATGAATTTCCTTACTTTTTGAGATAGTATAATCATATCCTTATTTGGCTGTGGAAGCACAGGGCTCTCCAGGCCCTACATTCCCATCCATCCATAATTATTTTAGATAGTGTAATCGTATCCTTATTTTAAAAGAAAATCCATCAGTGATGTGACCCCACACCCACCCAATCTCCCAGTGAGCACCCAGCACCTCACACCCCTCGAGACCCCTCCACACACCCTCACACACCTGAACAGGTCCCAGTGTGAAGATCCACTGTTCCATCAAAGGCTTGTCTTGCTGATGGAACCAGTAACTGCTATATACAACTGTTCCAATCTGGTTTTTGGAAGACCCAATCCATTACAACCTCCCTATTCAGGCTCACTGACTCCATCCTCACTGGGATGGATAATGGCCTCATTACCTCTGCCATATTTGTCTACCTCACCAAAGCATTCAACACAGTCTCCCATGTCCTACTTCTTGACTCCTTTATGGCTGCTGGGTTGTCTACTTCTGCCCAAAACTGGTTTAGAGTATACCTGTCAGGCAGAATACAATCAGTCAAGATCAAGGATGCAATCTCTCCCCCATCTCTATTTACACAGGAGTTCTGCAGGGCTTGGTGCTTGGACCCATTCTCTTCACCATCTTCCTAAATGACTTGCCCTCAGTATGCTCCCCCTCCTCCTCTATCCATATGTATGCCGATGACACCATCCTGTTCTCCTCAGGCAAATGCCCAGCCAATGTAGCAACCACCCTTCAGCTTGACTTCCACCAAGTTCTCACATCAGCTATTCCTAAATGCCAAAAAGACTGTCTCCATGACCTTTGGCATTAGGCAGAGATGCTCTAGGCTCCGCCCTTTACAGTCTTTCCATACCCTTGATGGGATAATCCTAGAGAACACCTCCTTATTCAGATACCTTGGGGTTTGGTTAGACCAACATCTCAACTTCTCTGGCTACATTGATGCCATCCTGAAAAAATTGAGCCCCAAGCTTGGTGCCTTATTCAGGAACCATAGTTGCATCCCTCCTACAGTGCGACATGAACTAGTCCAGAAAATTATTCTCCCCATTTTCAACTACTGTGATGTAGTCCGTGGTGCTGCTCCCAAATCCTCCCTAACCATATTATACACTCTTTTTCACTTCTTCTGTTGATTTGCCCTTGATGCTCTATCAAGCACTCATCACTATGACCTCTACCACACAATGTCCCTTCCCCTGCTTGTCAAAAGGTGCCTCACTCATTGTGCCAAACTCATTTTTAAATTTTAGTTAGGAGAACTTCCCTCCTACATCTCATGCTCAATCTCTTCACCCCACCCCCCTGCCACTCTCTCAGATCCTTTGACACTCACACTTTATTGGTCCCCCGTTGAACCACTCTCATCAGTCAGTCAGGCTTTACCCATTGTTTCCTGCAAATCTGGAACCCCCCCCAAATATAGCACTCCTCCTCCTCCTACTCCCTTGCTTCTGCCTTACATAACTTTCTGTCATTCAAATGCTCCTGCTTTAACCCTCCTTAACTGTCCTCCTATGCTTCTGCACCTCCCCAAGACTCACATCCCCTATTAAACTTTCCTACCCCGAGCATGATTTTCATCATGCTCTACATCCCTTCACCGCTATGTACTCTGTTCCTCAGATATGCGACTTGTAATTAAATGCATATTCCACAGGTATGATATATTTTATTGTATACTGTCACAACCCCACTCAGCAGGTCAGGCCCTCTGCTCCCACAGTGCCAACTTCTGAGCACAGTATTGTGAACTGGAACAAAAACAGGGTAACCCTCCTGTCTGTTTTGTGGGTTTGAATCAACCTTTGGTCTCAAGTTCTGGAGGGATTCAAGCTGTATACCTCTTGCTAGTGTACCCAATGTACAGGCTCAGATAATTCTGCTCTTCGGGGGGGGGCCCAGATATCTTTTGCCTACGGCACCTAACCAGGTGTTCAAAATGAACCCTTAAAAACTCTACAAAAGACCTCAGAATAAGCTCTTACCTTTTCCCAGTTTGGTAAACCAGTAAGCCTATGCACAGTGTCAGCTTTAACCATATATGCTTAACTTGTTAAATAAAGAATTTTAAAGGCACACCAAGTAGTCTCTTAACATGAGAGGTTTTACTTAAAATAGATAAAAAAATATGTAAAATGTAAATACAGAACAATATATTACAAAACCATACAATCACTTAAAAAAAAGGTTATAAATACAAACAAAATCTCATTACACAATACAGTTAGACTTGTCTTTCTAATGTATACCTTCTAACAGTGCCTGATGTTGCTTTTTCAGAATCTAAACATGTGTGTCTCTCAAGGTCAGTCACAGCACAATTAAAACACTGTCTTGAACCTGCCTTCTCCATGATGTTATCATCTAGATCCTCCTTTTCAGGATATATATATATATATATACTCTATCTATATATATATATATATATATAAGATAGATAGAGAGAGATAATATATATATATATATATATATATATATATACACACACACACACACAAAACAAGAAGTCCCATCAAGAGGTATTAAATTACGTGACTTCAGCAAAAATCATTTTCCAAATGATTACACTCATAATTAAGACTGTGATTTCTCAGTTCCTTTGATCCATGAGCAGTTTCCTTTCTCAAACACATCAAAGGATTTTTTATGACTAACTGCCAGATCTCACTGAGGTGTAATGTGCTTTGTGACACCAGGTGCAATTTAACTGGGCTTCCTGAGGACATCATAAAATGGATATTCCACTTTCTAGCTTTCAAAGCAAACTGAGAAGTTAATTGTATTACAGAGATCTGCTGTTTAACATATCCTGTCTTTTTGAAGTGAAACCTGGGGGGGGGAGGGTCATCCAGGAACACAGCAATTCTCATGACAGACAATCACACTATATTTTTATTTTACAAAAATCATAGAGTAATCAGAACCAGCTGTCCAAGCGTCACAATCCTCCCTACCTAGACTGAATTTGGGGTCTCTATCCCCTGCATGTGATACGTTTCCCAAATCAGTTCACTCCTCATAGACATGAGACAACTCATCTGAGTTCTGATTTTTTGCTCCATCCCTATGTAGAATTGTCATGTCATATCCTTGCAAGACTCCATCATAACAATCTACCATTATTCTTCCCCATTTGTGTCTGCCAAACCAGGGGGTTGTGTCAGT
The DNA here is from genome assembly GCA_016271365.2 of Neoceratodus forsteri. Taxonomy (NCBI): domain Eukaryota; kingdom Metazoa; phylum Chordata; order Ceratodontiformes; family Ceratodontidae; genus Neoceratodus; species Neoceratodus forsteri. Next base: position 453,021,934 of record CM057453.1, on the reverse strand, counting down.
TTGTACCACACAATGCTGCCCAAATAAATATGGCTCCAACTTCTGTAGGGCCCACACTATGGCAAGACACTCCTTTTCCATGGTAGAGTATGCCTGCTCCCTGGGAATTAACTTTTTACTCAGGTACGCTACTGAGTGATCATTCCCTTGGTTGGATGTCTGACTCAGTACTGCCCCAATACCCACGTCTGAGGCATCAGTCTGAACTATAAAGGGTCTGCTGCAGTCAGGCATTGTCAAAACAGGTGCACTGCACTGTGCCTCCTTCAATTTGGTAAAGGCTTCTTCACAGGCTAGTCCCCAGGTACTTTTCTTTGGCATTCTTTTCTTTACCAGGTCAGATAGGGGAGCAGCCAGGGCACTGTAATTGGGTACAAATTTTCTGTAACATAGAAACATAGAAGTTGATGGCAAATAAGGACCACAAGGCCCATCCAGTCTGCCCATTTCTTTTTCTACCTTATGAACGTGCCATTGGCCTTTGCTCTGTCAATGGCCTATCTATTCATACTCATCTGTATTGCTCCCTTATGTCTGTCCCATGCCTGTTTGAAGCCTTGCACTGTATTCATATCCACCACTTCATGAGGTAAGCCGTTCCATGCATCCACCACCCTTTCTGTGAAAAAGAACTTCCTCACATTACCCCTTAATCGGCCTCCCTCTAATCTTATGCTGTGTCATCTTGTCCTGCTATTTTTCTTATATTGAAACATGTTAGACTCTTTCACCTTGTTAATGTCCTTAAGGTGTTTGAATGTTTCAATCATATCACCTCTCTCCCTCCTTTGCTCTGGGTTATACATATTGAGTTCAGTTGATCTGTCCTCATATGTTTTCTGATGCAGTCCTTGCACCATTACAGTACCCTGCTGTCCTAAGAAAACTCCTGACCTGCTTCTGCATTTCTGGTCTGGGTGACACCTTGATAACCTCTATTTTTATTTTGTTAGGATGCAACTGTCCTTGGCCTACCACATGCCTGAGGTATGCCACTTCTCCCATGGCCACCTGGCACTTCCCAGCTTTGACAGGGAGCCCGGCCCTCAGTATCCTGTCCAGCACTTCCCTAAGGTGGGATAGGTGTTCCTCCCATCTGGCACTAAAGATGGCAATGTCATCCAGGTACACCACAGTGTACTCCACAGCACCATTTAACTCCTGGTTCACCAACATTTGGAAAGTGGCTGGGAAATTCTTCATTCCGAAAGGCATTACTTTAAATTCAAATAAGCCTATCAGAGTGATGAAGGCCGATCTCTCCCTAGCTCTGTCCATCAACTCTACCTGCTAATACCCCTTGGTCAGGTCAATGGTCGCAAGGTAGATCGCCCCCCAGCTTGTCCAGGAGTTCATCTGTCTGGGGCATCGGTTGGGCGTCTGACTTCATGACTGCATTCAGTTCATGATAACCCACACAGAAATGAGTAGAGCCATCTGGCTTGGGCACAAGGGCTATGCATGAGGCCCAGGGGCTGTGGGATCTCTGGATTACCCCTAAATCCAGCATCTCCTCCACTTCCCTCCTAATGTCCTTTTGGACAGCCTCTGACACCCGACATGCTGTCTGCTGTATGGGCGTCTGTGTCCCTGTCTCCACATCATGCATTGCTAAGGGGGTTAGTCCAGGCTTGGTGCTAAACAATGGGGCAAAGTCTGCTGAAACCTCCCTTACTTCCTGGATCTGGTCTGGGGCCAGCTGGGGAGACAATTTTACTTCCTCCACAGAGGATTCCCACTTGCTTTCTTCCAGCAAGTCCAGAAGGGGGTCTTCTTCATCCACCCGCTCCTCAAGACTACACACTGCAAACACCAAATCAGCCCTATTAGCATATGGCTTCATCATGTTGACATGGTACAACTTTTCTGTCTGTCTTCTGTCAGGTAACTCTATAATATAGTTCACATCATTTACCTTCCTAACCACTTTGTACGGTCCTGCCCACTCAGCCTGTAGCTTGTCTTTCTGGACCGGAATAAGGACCATGACATCCTGATCCACCATGTGTGAGTGAGCTCTCACTCTGCAGTCATACCACACTTTTTGTTTCTGTTGGGCAACTGCCAGGTTGCTCTGGGCTGTCCCCATAAGCTCCTACAGCCTTTCCCTAAACCTAAGGACATAATCCATTATGGGAGTTCCCTGGGTGGTGTACTTTTCTTCCCAGTCCTCCTGGATCAAGTCTAGGGGCCCACATACCCAACGTCCATATAAGAGTTTGAAGGGGGAAAATCATGTCAACTCTTGGGGCACCTCCCTGTATGTAAACAACAGGTGGGGAAGGTATTTCTCCCAGTCCCTCCCATGCTGTTAAGCAAACACCCAGAGCATTGACTTCAGGGTACCATTGAATCTTCCCACAACCCCATTGGCTTGTGGGTGATACAGTGTTGTGCATCTCTGCACCACCCTACACTTCTCCCATAAACATTTCATCAGGTCCGACATGAAGGAACCCCCTTGATCAGTGATTACCTCCTGCAGAAACCCAACATGGGATAAAATCCCAAGTAAGGCATCCGTCACTTTGTCTGTCCTCAGTGAGGATAGGGTGACTGCCTCTGGGTACCGGGTGGCATAATACACCACAGTCAGGATGAATCTCTTCCCTGAGAAGCTGGGAGTATTTAAAGGCCCAACACTATCCATTCCCACCCTCTGGAATAGTTCCTCCACTATGGGCAATGGAATCAGGGTGGTTTGTTTTTTTTTGCCCACCTTCCCTATTTCTTGGCACCAGTGATAAGACCTGCAATACTCCTTCACCTGCTGGTTGAAGTTTGGCCAATAGAAATTCTGGGCCAACTGCTGCATAGTGCGCGCGTTTCCCAGATGACCAGACAAGGGAATACCATATGCAATTTTGAGCAACTGCTCATGATACTCCTGGGGAAGAACAAGCTGTCTGCCTAGCACCCCTCCTTCTGTCTGCACAGCCTGAGTATACAGTACATCAGTCCATTTTCCCAATAAACTTTATGTCTACCATCACCTCCCTGTGCTCCATCAGAGTCTGCCCAAGCTCTCAGCTTCTCTAGACTAGTGTCACTTCTCTGAGCAGCTGCAAACTCCACACACATTCCCAAGGCATGGGACAGGTCCCCTTCTGTCTCTAAACTAGGGTCCCTAGCACTAGAGTTGAGCACTCATGATCACTGTCATCCCTAACCCCTCTGACAATAGGTCACCCCTCCTTCTTTGGAGAAACCCTCTGTTATGGTGTGGTTAACTGCTACTAGGGAAATTTCTACCCCCCTTTTCATTAATCTCCATATCAGGAGGCACAGGCTGGGGAACCAGCCTCCCAGTGGTTTTCACAATGGCTTCTGTGGGGTCCAGGGAACTACAATTTTCCCTTGCTGCTTGGCAATGGGTAACTGCACACATCATCCCCTGTTGGAGATTGTTACCAAGGATGACATCCACTGCTAATGTTTTGGCTACAGCCACCTGTTGCACAGTTCTTCCTGTTTCACCCCAGCCTAGGAGAACACTAGTGAGGGGCAATGTTTTCTCCCCACCAGTAAAGTCTTGTACAGTGATGTATTTATTGGGCATAAGCTGACCAGGCTGTACCAGATCCCCTTTTACCAATGTCAGGGGTGCCCCTGTGTCCCTTAACCCTTGCATCTGTATACCATTCATCATGACTGGGTGCATGTGTTCCCTCATGTTCACAGGCATGCTTCCAGGGACACACAAACAACCCACCTCTTTCCTAGCACCACCTTGCATATTGCTCATCCATTTGGGATGCTGTCTGGCAATATGCCCAGTTTCTTTACACAACCAACATTCATTTCTTTTCTCAGAGAAATATTTTCTCTGAAACCTAGGGCTAAGTAGTTTTGGTGGAGGCAGTGAGGGTTTTAGCTGCGCTGAAGGCATGCTTTTCCCTTTCTGTACTGCCATGCCTGCCCCATTTGCTCTCAGAGCAGGTCTGCTCTTGGCATAATGGTCCAAGAGTTCAGCAGCCTCTTGCACTGCTTTGGGATCTCAGCTCTCCAGCCAGGTTTTCAGCTCTGCTGGGCATGCCCAGAAAAACTGTTCTAACAGAATCACATTTTCAATTCTGTCAACAGAGTTTGCTTCAATTCCTTCCCACCAACGTTTTAAAAACTGATGTTGTTTCATGGCTAGTTCCTTATAGCTCATGTCAGGACTTCTCCTGAGCTTACGGAATTTAGCTCTGTATGATTCAGCAGTTAATTCAAATTTTTTTAACAGAGTAGCTTTAAGTTTGCTGTAATCATTACTATCCTCATTGTCCATTTGACCCAATGCATCCTGAACTTTACCAGTAAGTAGCAGGGATAGCTGGAAGCTCCAGGACTCCCTAGAAATTTTAGCCTGAATACAAACTTTTCCAAAAGAATTTAAAAAGGCATCCATATCCTCCCCCTCTTTAAATTCGGCTATCAATTTAGAATTCAATTTGTAACCCAGTCCTGTAGTCCCAGTTAAACCCAAGCCACTTACCTGCTCTGGTGCTGGGGGTTGAAGTCATAGCTTCTCCAGTTCATGTTGCCTCTGGTGCTCACACTCCTCACGGTCTGCCTCCCACTGTTCACAGTCTGCCTCTTGCCATTCTTGTTCCCTTTTCTCCTCTGCAGCTTGCTGTTCTCGCTCCCTTTTCTCCTCCTCTGCAGCTCATTGTTCCCGCTCTGCCTCATTGCATTCTTGCTCTGCCTCCCGGCGTTCCCGCTCTGCCTCCCTTTGGAACTCCAGCTCCATTCTGCGCAACTCAATCTGCAGCCTGAGTACTTCTGGCTCCATAATGTTGGTGACCTTCCCCTGCTGCTGTGACCCTTTGCTGGCACTGGCCCCGCTGCCCTCCTCATTGGATCTGGACACTGCACTGGCTGCTAGCTCTTCCACACTCAAGGTTTGGTCCTTTACAGTCACTGTCTGTGACTCGATGCTCTGGGTATCCACTACCATCAGGGCATCCACAAGGTTCTGTTTGTTGACTTTCACCTTGTACAGGACTCCTCTGTCCCTGCACAACTGCTTTAAGTAGTCTACAGTTTGCCCGCTGTAGTTGGAAGCCACCTTCTTCCCTAACTACGGCTACTCTGACTTGCACTTTGGAAAAAAATAAAACAGGTAGGAAATTGACTGTAAGCCAAGTGATATAGTTCTGTTTCCTTTTAAAAATAAAACACTGCCTTTTTCTTTTTTTTGCAAGTGAACTGACAGTATCAAGCTGACGCACTGAACAATAAAAGCTTGTAATACTAAACTATGCACACCACTGCCAACCAATCTGTCACAACCCCACTCAGCAGGTCGGGCCCTGTGCTCCCACAGTGCCAACCTCTGAGTGCAGTTTTGTGAACAGGAACAGAAACAGAGTAACCATCCTGTCTGTTTTGTGGGTTCGAATCAACCTTTGGTCTCAAGTTCTGGAGGGATTCAAACTGTGAACCTCTTGCTAGCATACACAATGTACAGGATCAGATAATTCTGCTCTTTTGGGGGGTATAGATATCTTTTGTCTATGGGCACCTAACCAGGTGTACAAAATGAACCCTTAAAAAACTCTACAAAAGACCTCAGACTAAACTCTTACCTTTTCCCAGTTTGGTAAAGCAGTAAGCATATGCACAGTGTCAGCTTTAACCATATAATAGATGCTTCACTTGTCTAATAAAGAAATTTAAAGGCACACCAAGTAGTCTCTTAAAATAAGAGGTTTTACTTAAAAAAGATAAAAAATATGTAAAATGTAAATACATAACAATATATCACAAAACCATACAATCACTTAAACAAACAAGGTTATAAATACAAAAAAAATCTCCTACCACAGTACACCTAGACTTGTCTTTCTAATCTATACCTTCTAACAGTGCCTGATGTTGCTTTTTCAGAGTTTAAACATGTGTGTCTCTCAAGGCCAGTCACAGCATAATTAAAACACTGTCTTGAACCTGCCTTCTCCATGATGTCATCATCTAGCTCCTCCTTTTCAGGATATATAAATATATATATATATATATATATATATATATATATATATATACTAAACAGGAAGTCCCATCAAGAGGTATTAAATTATGTGACTTCAGCAAAACTCATTTTCCAAATGATGACAGTCTTAAGACTGTGATTTCTCAGTCCCTTTAATCCATGAGCAGTTTCCTTTCTCAAACACATCAAATGACTTTTTATGACTACCTGCCAGATCTCACTGAGGTGTAATGTGCTTTGTGACACCAGGTGCAATTTAACTGGGCTTCCTGAGGATGTCATAAAATGGATATTCCACTTTCTAGCTTTCAAAGCAAACTGAGAAATTAATTGTATTACAGATATCTGCTGTTTAACATATCCTGTCTTTTGAAGTGAAACCTGGGGTGTCATCCAGGAGCACATAAATTCTCATGACAGACAATCACACTATATTTTTATTTTACAAAAATCATAGAGTAATCAGAACCAGCTGTCCAAGCATCACATATGCTATGTCACAAATGCGACTGTATGATTATTTATGATATTTTTTAAATGTATGTCTTGTTACAAATGTAACTGAATGTTTAATTTCTTGGATATATTAACTGTCAAATTGTATGTCTAATTCTTCATCCAATTGTACCCCCCCCCCCAGGTCACACCAGGAGATGAGCATCTTGTTGCTCAGTATACCTTCCTGGTGAAACATTTCAATAAATAAATAAATAAATAAAATATAAGAAATAAGGTAATTGCAGTTGAAAACACCATTGAAATATACTGAACTGCATTTATCTTATTTCTCTTATATCAGTCAATGGTTCCAGCAGCAAGATGTGTCTTCAGTCGTACAGTGGATCTCCACCCTGGGATCTGTTCAGCTGAGTGAGAGTGTGTGGAGGGATCAGTGGTGCAGGGTGGTGGGAGCTTAGTGGAAGGTTGGGGTGGGAGTGGGGTCACAGTATTGATGGGTTTTAAAAAAATAAGGTTATGATTACTCTATCTAGAAAAAATATGGATTGGGTGTGGGGGTACATGGTGGTGGGTTCTCAGTGGGAAGTCAGGGTGGGGGGTCAGATCAGTGAGGGACCATTTTCTTTATTACAGGCAGGACAGCGATCAGTGGGGGGGCATTAGACACCAAGGAAATATAACATTTCAATGGGAACAGTGACTGGAGGGCGGAGGGTGTCACTAGACACCAGGGAAAATAACATTATTATGGGGATGGACACTAGAGGGTGGGGGGTGCCACTAGACACCGGGAGAGGTAGGCACCAGTCTGGGCTGATAGTCCGCCCGCATGGTCTCCACAAGGCAAAAAGCTTCATGGAAAAAAAAGACTCTTTAAATGCAGTGTCAATCCAACAAGCCACAAACACAGACAGAAGCTATTTCACACACAATTAAAATGCCATCAAGTGTGAAAGGCTAAGGTGCACATAAAAAGGGTTAACACGCTTCATGTCTTTAAAAATCAACAAACCCTTGTGAAATTCTATAACATCAATAAAGGCAATAGCCCCAACCAAATTCTTTTTCAGAACATATGGGGTGTCGGCTGTATGCTCAGCTTAAGTCCACCCCTACAAGATGTTGAAAAACAGTGCTTCCTGAGGGAAAACACATCTCAGCATTCTATCCTGCATTTCAGCATCTCATTTTCCCCAGGAGGTAATCTGGTTTAACTGAGTTTAAAATATGGCAGTCTGAGAACAAAAGGATTTTTCATGGCAGAAGTGTTTTGTGTACTTTATATGAAGTGGAATTAACCTCGAGATACAGTTGACACCCTATAAATCCTGAAAATGAAAGAGGCTGGGTTGCTGTCTTCCTCAGTTCTTTGCAATTCAGACTGCCAACTATGAACCTCTTCTGAGAGTACGAGTTATCAGTTTCACATAAAATTATTGTTAGATTGACAGTGCTAACCTGTGGTGACCATTTTCCTTCCAATGCAATTTAATCTCTAACATATTTTTCTGGGTAGTGGTGGATTCTTACTGTTACATTTCATACAGCAATCCCATATGGACACATTGCTATGCAAGTAAGCAATCGCACAAGATTTTTTCTAAATCATACTGCAAGTTACTGCTGTTCCTCAGAATTACAGTATCTTTCCTATCCCATTTTTGTATTGTCTTGCATGTGCACAAGCAACATTTTGTGGCAGTAGAAGATGGTAGTAGGAGAAATGCAGAGGTGTGTCAGTTTTGGCGAACATTGGGCATGCTTTAGAAGGTGTGTCCTTCATTCCCCAATTAGCAAGCATGCTAGTGGTGACAAAAGTTTTATGCAAAGTGCCACCAACTTGAAAAACTTGCCACTGCAATCAGAGACAAGCTTGTCATGCAGTGGCACAGATGACACGCCTCTGCTACGTGCCTTTCTTGTTGAAAATTTCAATAAACATGGCAGTGGTGGTAGCGGCAGGAGAGCAAACCTTGTAATCTCTCTGCCTCGCCACCCCAGAGGTCCCTGCTTGAACGGTGGCAGAAGGTGCTTTCCTTGCTTTCCTTCTCCATGTCCCACTGTCTCCAGGCTGGAAAGTTTCTCCCAGCTGGGCAGAGTAGGCCACAGCATAAGCTCCGTATGGGCTGGGTGTAGTCAGTGCCCGAAGGCACTTTTACTGTAAGCATAATCTAATCATGCTGGTGGATCCCTTCCCCCATCTGCTGACATTGAGGTGTGTAATCCCCCAATCATTTAATGTGGCACAGTAGGAGCCTACCCCAGTGTGCCAAACCCTGCTGTGCTGTTTCCGACACTGGGATGCTCACTCCCAGTGTCGGATGTGCCTCCCCACATGTCCCCTGAGCTCAGGGTGCCAAATCCGTGGGTTGGCATTTATTCTCCTAGTGCTGTGGCACACTGGGAGCCCTCCCCAGTTTGCTGACATCCATGGTTTCCCTGTTAAAAAAAAACAAAAAACAGACCCACAGTCTTTTTTTTAACCTGAAAAACAAGAAAACAGTCCCTCATTGTTGCTGCTGGCCCCTCCCCAAACCACACCTCCCTCTGTGCACCCCACCTCCCCACCCCCTCACTCCATACTTACCTGTGCAGGTTGGAGCAGTGATCTTCAGTGGACGGGAACACGTCTGCACTCTTCAAATGCCGACCGCAAAGTGAAGAAATGACTGTAAGCCCTATAATGACACTGAATTGGGGGTTCAATTTAGGTGGATATCTCAGCCATTTTTTTGAAGTTTTGGTCCCAAATTTTCAACATGGGTTCTTGGGACCCCACCTCATGAACACAGTCACTGTAATTTTGTTATTCGGTTACGAAAAGTCATTTTGCGGTCACTGTGTGGAAACACATCTTGAGACTGATTAACAAAATGACAGTGCCACTGTTCATGAGGTGGGCTTCCAAAAAGCCTATGTTGCAAATTTGGTGAAAAAATTCCCAAAAATGATTGTGTTATGAGAGTGCATTGCGCAGTTTCCATGCACGCTCGTAACTTTGCCAATTTGTCATTTTTCCGATCCTGCCCGAAATGTGTTTTTGCACATTTGGTGCACAATGGTGCGGTCGCTGTGGAAATCAATGTTTGGGACACAGCAACAAAATCACAGTGACACTGTTCATGAGCAGAGGTCCCAAAATGCCTATGTTGAAAATGTGGTTATACAAATCCCCAAAATAATTGTGTTATGGGCATGCGTTGCGCAGTTTCTATGCACGCTCATGACTTCACCAGTTTTTCATATTTTCAGTCTAGATTTTTTAACATTGGCATTTTTTTACACCTCTTCATGAACAGTACAGTTGTCATTTTTCACATTCTGGCTGAAATGTTTTTTCGCACCTGTGGCGCCAAATGGTGCAGTTGCTGTGCAAAATCACCTTCCGGCTAATGAACTGATAGTGCCGCTATTCATGAGGTGGGGTCACAAAAAGCCCATGTTGGAAATTTGGAGTGCAAATACCAACAAACACCTGGGGCATTAGGGTTTCCAACCATAACACCCCTCCCTGTAGAGACTGACAGCCATCAGGGTTGTGACTTCGGATCGTCAGCTGTAATGCTCACTTCCTTCCAACCCCACCCTGCAGCCAGTGACAGGCATTGAGATGTGCCTTGGGCTCTTCGGCCCCAAAGTTCACCCCATTGTACTATACTGCACCCATTTCATCATATTTTCTTATGGAATAGGGTGAGCGTAAGTCCCAAAGACCCCAAGGCACACCGCAACACTTATCAGTGTCTGCAGGGTAGGGTGAGGTGAAATGGCATGAGCGTTATGGCCAATGACCCAAAAGTACACCTCAATGCCTGTCAGTCTCTGCAGGGTGGGGGTGTGGTTGGCATCAGTTCCATACTTCACTGCCATTCCTATTATGCATCTCTTTAACTCTTGCATTACCAATGCCAGCAAGACAACATTCAGCATTGAGAAATGCTTGTTTTGTTTCATTATCACACACAAAATTAAGGAAAACATATTAAAACATAATGTACAATTCTCAAACATGAACTGCAAGGTGATGACAAACATTCATACACAGACATTGCAACTCACATACCAAAATACATGATTTTAAACTGAGAGACTAAAAAACAAAGGGGCATCTGGAACCAAGGGTGGTTACTGAGAAATCTCTTGTGTGCACCTTAGACCAGCAGCACTCATCAACCAGACAGTGGTCATTATCCCAAATGTTTGCAGTGCTTCATGTTTGCAGTGCTTCTTAGATTAAAACATTACGATTTCTCTTTTTGGGCTTTTTGCTGTTTTCTGTTCATGGTTTCCCCTTGATGTTTAATAAACTAAATATATTTTGTTATGTGGATCCCAACAAATGGCAAGCCCATAGTTATTTACCTAAACTGAGCCTATCAGAACTCAGTATATGGAGAGGCCATGCATGCCAGCAATAGCCAACAACAAAATAACCATGGCAGAATGCTACTGCTCTGTTTATTTTTTTGAAATTCAAAATCTTTTTTGATTTTAACAAACATCAGCCAGAACAGGGAGTACAAACAGGTATAAAACCGGCTAACATAACAGACTAATGAAAACCCAACCCCCCCAAAACCACCCCCACCTCCCAACCCAGAAGTGTGCCCTTGTCAGAAAAATGGACAGTAAGAATTATAGACTATTTCATAAGGAGAGTCAGTACAGACAAGTAAAACTAGTGCAAGTATAGGGAGTATAATTTGCCTCATTTTTTGTCAAAAAGCTTAAGTTTATTAAGAGTGCTCGCTATCAACCATTCCATATGAAGGCAGGAAGTCAGTTCTTTTAACTATTCACTGTAGGATATAAGCAGCTGAACCATCCAGTGTTTAAGTACAAGCTTTTTAACAGCCATTGAAATCAGAGCTATATGAAATCTACTCTCTTTAACCTCAACATCGGTATATATACCAAGAAGACATATTTCAGTGGTAAAAAGTCCATCAAGGCTCAATAGTGGATTCATCCTGGCTTGGATAAGTTACCACGATGGGGCTACTGTTTCACAATGCCAGAATACATGAAGCAGGTTACCTTCTGCTTTACCACACCTGGAGCAAGTGGAGTCTGGAGCAAGGCCTATTTTAGCTAACTTAACAGTCGTGAAATACATATCATTCAAAATGTGATATTGGGCAAGTCTGAGTCTATCCTGGGAAATATAGAGATAGAGATCCTTCCATATTTGTGACCAATTAAGGAGAATATCTGGCATTAATGTACTTCAGATTTTAGAGCCTGGAAGAAGCATTGGGGGGCCAAAAATTAATAGATTGGTGTATAGCAACGAGATGCTGTGAGGTTTGGAGGATACATCCCATAGTTGAGTCAGAAAGGGTTCCAACTTGGATGTCTGAGTAGAAACACCAAAGCGAAGACTCATTAGGTGCCTCAATTGAAAAATCTTAAAAATATGCACCTGGATCAAATTGTATTTTGTAAGAATATTTTGGAAGGCCATCAAGGAGTCCTGAGAGTAAAAATCAGCCACAACTGCATCCTTTAGTTGTGGTAGCCAGAAGGCGGAGTTACATAAGCCACCTATCTTAATATTAGGGTTAAGAGTAATAGATTGGGAAAAATATTGCCTTGGAGAAAGCTTAAAAAAGGATCAGTATTGGAAAAAAACCTTTCAAAGAGGTGCCTATCACTGAATGGCATAAGGGTGGAGGAAGATCTTTCCACAAAGTGTAAAATATAGATGAGGCCTTTAAATTATGCATCTCTAATAGGCTGTTTTCCAACTGCAACCAGATTGGAATGTGTACTCTTTCAGGACTGGAGATCCATCCCTCCATCTTTATAAGATGATTGGTCCAGTAATATAAAAGAAAGTTGGGGAGACAAAGTCCTCCTAATTCCTTGGGAAAAGATAGTTTAAGGAAGGAATGCCTAGGATGTTTGCTGAGCCAAATAAAGTTAGAAATTATGGAGTGTATATGGTGAAAAAAATGAAACAGCGAACCAGATATTCAACATGTTCAAGGGTTAAAAAAGCCTGGGAAGGATATTCATTTTAACAATATTTATATGACCCCAAAGTGAAAGTGGGAGAAATTCCCAGCATTTCAGATCTTGTTGGAGGGTAACTACCAAATCATCTAAATTTAGTTTCTTGACCACCACATTATCAGTAGACAGGAAAATTCCCAAATATTGAATATGTTTGGGAGTCCATGACATGCCAAATTGAACAAAGTCCCTACTGTGAGTGAAATGGTTTAAAGGGGAAAATTTCTGTTTTGGAGTAATTGAGCTTGCAATTTGAAAACTGACTGAACTGGTTAATTATCTGGAGAATATGTTCCAAAGAGGGAACGGGGTGGTTTAAATGTAAGAAGATGTCATCAGCATACACTGATAAGGTTAGGACCTGGTTAAGTAACGGGATGTCCTGAACCTGGGGTGATAACTTTATACTACGAAGCAGGGGCTGTAAGTAAAGATTAAACCAAAAGGGGGAAAGCAGACAGCCTTGCCTGGTGCCTGTAAAGGGGGGGGGGGTATTATAATAGATCCTGGCAACCAGAGAAGAATAAAGTGTTTGGAGCTACTGGAGGAAAATAGTAGGGAATCCCATTTTCCACAGGGTAACCCAGAGAAATTCCCAGACTACCCTGTCAAATGCCTTTTCAGCGTCTAGTGAAATCAATGCCATAGGGGGAAGATGATGTTTGGGTAGTTTGGAAAATGTGGCTCAGTTTCCTGAAGTGATCCGCCGATGACCTGCCTGGGACAAATCCAGCTTACTCAGGGCTTAATAAGTGCATCCATACTGCTCTAAGATGCCAATATACAATTTTTGTAAGTATTTTGATATAATAATTCATGAGTGAAATTGGGCGATAACTAGCTGGCTGAGATTGGGGCTTCCCTGGTTTTAAAAGTAAAACTATTGCTGCCTTGAGTAGGGAGGAATCTAGGGGGTTAGAAGATAAAATATACTTGTATAGTCTAAGCAGTAAGGGGGCTATTTCTTTGGAAAAGGTTTTGCAAAAGTGGAGGAGAGACCATCAGGTCCAGGAGCCTTATCTAAGGTTAGGTCTTTAATTGCATCTACCACTTCTGAAAGTAATATTGAGGAAGATAGGAAAGGCTGTTGATGTTCATGAAGAGAGGGCAGACTGAGAGAGTTTAAATAAATATCAGTCTCCTGTGGAGATGGGGTAGAAGTCCATTGACCATAAAATGTACGGTAAAAATCTTCAAAGACCTGGCCAATGTCACGGGGGGTTGTTTTGGTGGACCTATCTGGGGCTATGATGGAGGGGATCAGCCTTGAACTTTCTAGTTTGCACAAGCGCAGAGCGAGAAGCCTGCTAGCCTTCTCCCCTTGATCCACATATTTAGCTTTGGTTTTTATAAGGGCATATTCCACTTGTTCTCTTAACAAGTCCATGTATTTGTTTCTAAGAGAAATTAAGGCCTGCAAAGAGTCAGGAGATGAGTCTGAGGATAAAGATAATTCAGCAGTCCTGATTTGAGACAAGAGGGATACGACCTCTGCTTTCCTAAGATGTTTCCTTTTAGATGCACTCTTAATGAACTCACTTTGAAGGAAGCACTTAAGAGCACACCACAGTGAGTCCTCTCTCTGTACTTATCCCTCATTGGTCTCAATAAAATCCTGAATAAGAGATTGTATCTCATCAGTAACCGATTTATCTTTCAAAAGTTGTGTGTTTAGTTTCCATGCAGAATCCTTCTGATGGAGTGGGTCTGGGGCAAGAGTTGCCCAGACCACAAAGTGGTCGGACATGACTATGGGTTCAACACCTGCCTGGCATAAGCCACTCAGGAGCAGGCAACTAAGTAAAATGTAATCCAATCTGGACTATGACTGATGCAAGGCTGAAAAATAGGAAAAGAGCCAAAGGGAAGGATTAAGGATGTGCCAAGGGTCTTAAAGGCTGAGCATATCCATTAAATCAGCTAAAACTCTCTGGGATGGTGATGTGGGGCTTTGGTGCTGGCCAGATCTGTTAAGACCCTGTGTTGGTGGGATGTTCCAATCTCCCCCTAGTATCAGAGAGGCGGGCAGTAACGGAGCAATTTTTTTTAGCTACATCCATTATGAATGGTGGGTCCCCACCCACTGGTCCATAAATAGAAGCTAGACTGACCATCACTCCCATGAGGGTGTCCTTAACCAGGATGAATCTACCACCATGGTCTTCTAAGGTTAGATCAGCCTGGAAGGAAACACTGCTTTTAACCAAAATAGCAACACCTCGACTCACTGATGAATCCCCAGATGTAAAGATCTGGAAAAAACCTTATTGACAAAGCCATGGGGCTTCTTTCACCAGTAAATGAGTCTCCTGTAACATAATAATCCCAACATTAAGCAAGACACAGTGTTTAAAAACCTGAGATCTTTTAACTGGATCCCTGACTCCCCTAACATTCAATGAGACAACTTTAAGAATATTAGCCGTCTTTAAGTACCAACCAGGTTAAGGAATTACTAAAGATAAACCAGAATATCAGCAAGACCCACTGGGCACACTCCACCCTCCCCAAATCCCTTCTTCTGCACATAAGGAGACTTGAAAGGCCATAAAGAGTATCTAGACCAAAAGTAACAATATAACATGAGTAAAACCATTATGAGGAGGTAAACAACCCCCTTACGATGATGTGCAGTAACCCTTAAGATATCTCTCCCTCTCCCCCTTCCCCCAGCCTTTAAACATAAACCCTCCCTCTTCCCCATACCAAGCCCTGTCAAACCAAAAATCAACCCAGCCAGGAAATACAATTAAAGTTTAGAGTGGAGTTGCCCCCCCCCACAAGACAGAGCCCCAGCAACTATGTACAGCGGTCTCCACAAATAAAAGGCTGTTATGAGAAAAGGTAAAAGAACTCCACCTATGGAGACCTCCCCAAAAGGCACTCAAACACAAATCCCAGGAGAGTATGCCCTGAAGAAATGGTAGGATCTGAAGGGATCAATCAAACTGGAGGACTAGTAACAGTAAAAATACGAACCTCCAGAGTCAACCTGATGGGATTGTGCAGTAGTCTAACCCCCCCATACACTGGAACATTGCGCAGTTCTACCATGAGTGCGCTCACGCCAGGGTGATGCCATCCCCATCCCTCAGCGCCATCCACAACCAGGATTTACATGCCAAAAACAACTCAAGGCCTGGGTATAAAAAGACATTGAAACAAGTCCCAAGTACAGCCTGGTGTCAAAGAGCACAAAAGGAACCAGTCAAAATAAGCACCAGAGATGGACTTGAGCTAACAGTCGATGAACCATGACCTCCAAAACTGCAGTAGTACTTTCAAAGAGGCCTTTGTAACCAAACAATTGGAAACCCAGATCATGATTATCCTGAAAGTGGAGGGCCACACTAAACAAAATTGACCCAGTGCCCACCCCCTCAAGTATGACAAAATCACAACCATGTAAAAAGTTGCATAAACCACATTAAACATGTAAAACTAAATATAAGGAGGAAAACAGTACTTGAAAAGGTCCAGGTCTCAGAAGAACATCTCGAATAGGGTGAGGAAGTGGAGGGGGAAACAAAAGGCACCCAGACCAACAATTGGTCCTATTCAATTGTAACCCTCCCAACCCCCACACCCAAACAGATCAGTTCCCTCTTATTTGTGTGAGACCTTACGCATGGCTGCCCTCCATGTTGAAATTATAGAATTGCTGCAAATGGAGTCTGGCCCAGCTCTTGGAGGCTAATGGAGACTGACCGAACACACAGGAGCACACCAAGTCCAATGTCAAAATCAGCACAAGCAAAAGGTAATTACAGTCAAAATGCCTGAAGAGCTTAAAGAAAAAGGTGATCCTCTTTTCCAAAACCAAGCAGATAGAAAAGGAGGGTTCAGCCATCTTTAAAGACATCCGGCAGCTTGATTTTAAGATCAGTCGCAGCTAGGGTCGGGGAATCATAGGAGAACCAGGAGCCAGTGATTAAGGTTTTAGTCTAGCAGGATAGAGCAACTTGAAGGGGATACTTGTGGTGATTAGCTTACTGACTGTGGGATGAAACGCAGAACATTTCTGCTGCGTTTCCAATGGCAAGTCTTGGGCGATTCTAAATTTGGAGCCTTCCCACATGATTGCTTGAAGCTCTTTGACTTTGTTTAATACGTGCTGCCTTTCTACAAAACTTAGGAATTTTAGGATCAGAGGTCTTGGGGGTGAGCCAGGTGGAGGTTGGGGTCAGAGCGACCGATAAGCTCTCTCAATCTGGTAGCTGCTTTTACGGGGTGGGAAGGGCCCACTATTTTCTCCAGTAATTTCTGCACAAATACAATAGTGTTAGGACATTCTTCCGATTCTGGGAGACCCATAATGAGTATATTGTTCCATCTGCTCCTGCCTTCAAGGTCCTCCATCTTGTGCTGTAACTTGTGCACAAGCTGTCTGAGCTGGGTTATTTCAGGGTCTATTTTATCCCTCCATCATTCCAAGGAGGAGGATCTGGCTTCAGTGTCTCTGACTCTTTTAATCAAGTCTATTATGTTGCTGCGAATAGACTTAATTTCGGAGGAGATTTTAAGCATGGTCTCTCTAAACGGTAGCAGCTCTTGTAAAAAATGTTCTTCTGTAAGGGGAGTCAATTGTATAACCACTGAGTCCTTGGAAGTAAAGGCTCCCCATTGAGGCTTAACCTTCTTGGGCATTTTCTCAGGTGAGGGAGGTGGTGTATGCTTGAGCTGGGCCATCTTCATATCAGAATCCATCGCTGAAGCAGTACTTCCTATAGCGAAGCAATTTATGGATAGAATTAATGCTGAAGAAGTACCTTGTTTCATTATTATAGTTATTTTAACCATTTCAAGTCAAAAACTAAAGAAAGGAGATGGCGATGTGAGGATAGGACAGGGGTCCTGAATCTCTGCTACCACTAGGTTGCCTGCATCACGTGACCCCCTGCTCTTTGTTTATGTAAGTCCACAATGGCATATCTGGCTAGGGTATGTGCAAAACTAGCAGAAAACAAAACTAATAAATATACAAAAATGGAAATAAACTGGAAAGGATTAAGGGCTGCTACTTTCAGAAATTCTCTGATTTGACTATTGATAAACAAAAGTTAGCTGCAGCAACATTGACTGCTCTTACATTTTTCTGTAGGGATGCACAGATATCCAGCTCAATATGAGAATCCGGCTGCACATCAAGCCACCTGATAAAATCCACTCCGACTGGATATTGGCCTTTACCACAGGTCTGATATTAGCAGGTTTTTGGTTTTTTTTTTGAGATTGTGCGAACAATGTAAATAGAAACGAAATTACAGATGTCTAGAGCATGAAAGAAGCTCACATAAACCTGAAAAACCTAATCTTCTCAAGCCATAGAGACATAATCATATATCTTCTGTCTCAACTTTCATCATAAAATATGGACATGCTGCTGTTTTCAATTTTTAAACAGGATGTTTAATATGTGAATGTGTTTTTTTTTAACATGAAAGATTTTATTAAGGTTTTTCATAAAACTTACACATACAGAGTGCAGCGTAGCTGATCCCCAGAAGGAGGGGATCTAAGAGGGGGCATTAAGGGTGTAAGGTACTCTCAGAGGAGGGTCAACTAGGGGTGGCAATGGCACTGAGCAGAGATTACAGTATAAATATGAATCCCACTTCCTATGATATGTTTGTAGTTCATTGTAACTTGTGAAGGAAAGACATTCAAAAATAACAAGCCTGTCCAGAGCATCATGCCAGATAAGGAGATATGGTGGTGTGACCTGCCTTCATCTCATCAAGATTGCCCTTTTGGCTTCCAAAAGTGCAGTCACTAGCCAAACTTTCATTTGAGTGGGGCAACTGGGTAACGAGAGGTGTCCCCAAGTATTATAAGTGTTGGTTGGGAAGGAATCTGGAAGTCAACAATCCTGAAGCAGTCTTCCAGAACTCCGGACCAGACGGACATCAGCATAGGGCACCGCCACAATATATGCAAAATATTGGCAGTGGGGGTCTGGCATTGCCAACAAGTGCAATGGGGAAGAAGTCCTTTACCCTGTAGAAAACAACGAGTATCATACCACCTCAATAATATCTTCAGCTGGATAAACTGATTTTTCACATCTCTGTACGCCAAGTCAGCCCATTTTAAGCAGAGATCTCAGGTAGTCGAAGAGATATCAGTTTGAAGCTGTTGTGCCCATCCTAATTTGCATGTAGCAGTGGGGTTAGATTAAGTCCCACTATAAGTGATACATCCATCATTCAATTCCTTTAGATTTACCAGGTTTGTATAACTGATTCAGCCATTCCCACTCAGGCATTGTGTTCAGACCCTGCTGAAAGGTAAGGATGGTACTTCAGATCTGAAAATATCTCCAAAAGTCTGTCTTGGGTAACCTGTGGAGATCCTTCATTAGCTGGAAAGACATCAGATCTTCCAAATCTGGGGCAGTAAGGTCAGCAATAGTACGATTTCCTACTCTTAACCAAGAGTGCAATGCAATGCTCCCCCCTCCAGTGAATGTGATTTTGACTTTTGACTTTCATTTTAGAAACTGACTTATATGTAGTTTTAGATTTTGTCAATAAAAGAATTGTAATTGCTCAATAAAAACTACATTGTACTACATAACTTATGATTTTAACAGTGCCATAACTAAGAACATTCTTATGGGGGGGTCAAGCAAAAACGTAGGTGCCCTCATTACCACTACCATTACACAGTAATGTTTGAGGTTCACCTAGCTTTGACCAGCTTGTTTTCCCAGCTAAATGGAGTTGGGATTTCTGTTGGTTGGCTTGAGCAGTATGTTACATGGTTTGAAAGCCTTGACTGCTACAATGGCTGTCATGGGAGGCAAGTAACCATTCCAAGAATCTGCGGTCATGGGACTCACTTTTACTACTGAGCCAGGGTAGCCTATTTAAATGCATAAATGACTGATACTTTTAAAGCACATTATCAAGACTTTATTCTTATTTGCAAACATTCTGTTATATTGGAGATTTCGTTCAATCCATTGTCGATGAGCCATATATTCCTGCAGCAGCAGCAACCTCTCTTTTCTTCATTTGTCAGCATTTGTGGTATTGCACACCTGATAGTTCATGAGTCTTTTCCATTATGATAAAACCTGAATAATTGAATTAATGAAAGGGCATTCTAATCATAAGCATGTGCATGATCAGTTACTGTAAACTGTGCTTTCTTTCCTGTGCCGCTGACATGTACCTGACAAATTTACATGCCTAGATCATTGAATGGTGTGTGAGAGTAATGTACTTACTTTGTTGTGAAATACAGGTATGTATGGTAGTAATTTACTTTTCTTTGCTTACTATATGTATGGGAATTTAGTGAAAAGCAGTGCTCCTACAATAAGATTGTTTAAAGTTAGTGTCATGACTGAATACGTTATTAACTCCTGAGGAAACCTCATCAATTTTCTTCAAATGTGTTTTTCAAATGCACTTGTTACCACCAGGTAGCCTGTGTGAAGGAATATACAGTTCAAGAAAATTGGGTTTTTATCATGTGGATAAAAAAGGAAACCATAAAAAGAGTGCCTACAGGTTTCAAACCTACATTTGACTTATTCATCTGTGTAAGTATGCAACACTGCTGCAGCATGCCATATGGCTTCTGACAACTTTCTCTAAACTTTGTATATGTAGTTCAATGCCTGCAGCTCTCATCAGCACAACACAAGGATTATTTAAACTGCCAAAAAATAAACAAACAATCCCTACTCTACTGTCCATGTGGTGAAATCTCCATGACACACCACATGTTCAGGCAAAAGCTGGTGCCCCACTTTAACATTTAGCACCCCTAACTTCAAAGTTATGGGGGCAGTCACCAGCCCTGCTCCCCCACTAGTTACGGCACTGTATTATATTATTATTTTTGGGTGTTTTCTCTAAAAAAGCTACACATTTCAATATAGCCCTGCAAATTGAATATGGTGAAAATGAGTTATTATCAATAAACACTGTTCCATAAGCCCACAACTTTTATGTGCCAAACTTGAGCCTCGTATTTTCCGACCGAAAAAAATACCTGACTCCAGATGGATAGTGGCCACCTGATATCCAAATCTGATATCTGGCAAACTTTAACTATCTGTGCACCCCTATTTTCCTGCAAAGTATGTAAAATAAGCCAGACTATTTATTTCAGCATGGGGAAGGGTTAGACATGACTGACCACAGGAAAAGAAAAGAATGGGGCTATTGTGGGTGTCACGGCTTGATGCAAGGGACAAGGACAAACAAGTCACAGGATGTCTTCTTTTTTTAATCTTTAAAAAAAAAGTCCATTAGTGATACAACTCCACCCTCCCAGCCTGACCGTCAACTGAGCACCCACCACCCTACACCTCCCAGACCTCCACACACACACCCTCACTCACCTGAAAAGGTTACAGTGTGAAGATCCACTGTCCCATCGAAGGCATGTTTTGCTGCTGGAACCAGCAACTGCTATATGAGAAAGAAGGTAAGTGTGGTTGAAAACCCCATTGAAATACATTGAACCGCACTTACCTTATTTCTGTTATAACAGTCGCTGGTTCCAGCAGCAAGATATGTCTTCAATCAGCGAGTGGATCATCACCCTAGGACCTATTAAGGTGAGTGAGGGTGTGGGGGGTGAGGGGGAAGTGGGGTAGTGAGTACTCAGTGGGAGGTCCAGGTGGGGGGAAGTCAGATTGGTGAGGGACTGTTTTCTTTTTCACAGGTTTTAAAAAAAAGACATTGTGCCTGTTTTCTTTATTAAAGGCAGGATGGCGATCAGTGTGTGTGTGTGGGGGGGGTGTCACTAGACACCAGGGAAATATAACACTTCAATGTGGACAGCAACTGAGTGTGGAGGGTGCCACTAGACAATAGAGAAAATATAATTATTATGTGGATGGACACCAGAGGGTGGGGGTGCACTAGATACCAGGGAAAATAAAGTTATTATGGGGATGGTGAGCAGAGAATGCAGGGTCCCACTAGATACCAGGGATAGATAAAATGTCAAGGGGCATGGCAATTGGAGAGTGGGGAGGTGCCACTAGACACCAGGAAAATATAAGTTAAATGGGGATGGCAATCGCAGGTCAGTGTTTTGTTGCTGTGTTTTGCCATTGTATAATGCCTAGATGGTTTGGAATATCGGTTAGAAATGTTCAGGGTAGAAAGAGCTTGACTCACAGATGTTTCTTTTTCTTGTTTGCAAAACCATATTAATCCATTCTAAAGTTATTTTGTTTTAAAATTTCAGGTTCTGAGCATGCTCACAGAATACAAAAAAACCCAAAAGTGAGTCATGATAATGGATTTAAGAACCAAACCCCAAAACTTCAAAATTAAATAAACTTAGAACAGGTTAATATTTTTTCACCAAACCAGCAAAGGAAACACCAGTGGGTCAAGCCGTGTCTACCCTGAAAAGGTCTGACCAGAATTCCAAACCATCTGGCTGCAAGGCAATGGCAAAAAAACAGTGTTCAGCAGAGTTTTTGCATATAAACAGAATACAAATATAAAACCTTTGGGGTCCTTTTTCCAACAGTCAATTACAGAATCCACCTAACATGGTCTCAGTGACCAACATACATATGTTGGTCTCCCTCTATAATGTAATTTTTGTCCCTTTTCAATTATTTTTTTAAATGAAAAACAAGATGACGGCAAACAAAAAATGATTATTGCCCTCACAAAAAAGGCTTACCATATGAAAACTTCATATAGCCATTTTTTTACACTGACTGAGTATGCTCAGAACCCAAAATTTTAAAATGTAATCATTTTGGAACAGATTAATATTTTTTTCAACAAAGCAGCAAAAGAAATCCTTCTGAGATAAAGCCTTTCTACCCTGAAAATTTCAGACCAAAATTCCAAACCGTCTGGCCACTACACAATGGCAAACAAACTGCAAAAAACGGCAATTTTTGTATGTTTTTTTCACCATCCACTTCTCAGAATCCACACATCCGACCAAAACAAAACTTGGTACATCACAATATCTACTCCACAAGACCATTCATGCAAACATTTGTGCAAATCTGTTGAAAGCTTGTGAAGTTATTAAAGTGCAAATATTGAGGTTTAGCAAAGGAAGCTCTGCTCAACTCTAACTATAATAGCGTTACCATGCCACTGTAATATATGTATTCTAGTTAAACATAAATAAACAACAATATCCCATTATCAAAAGGTACATTTTTCCTTTAAACTAATTGTAATGAGGTAATCCCCAGACAACTTCTTGATGGTCACTGTTGCTATTACAATAATGTCTGTTTGAACAAAAAACATGCTATTTTAAGCTTATTTTATAGTGATCTCAGTCTATTCAGAAATACTGTCTGTTGGCCTTTTTAAAATCTCCCTTTCAAATAGGCCCAATAACACTTAGTTTGAACTGAATCCAGGAATCCAGTCCAAAAGCCATGAATCTTAACTCAAAAAATAATAGCTTAATTGAATCCTGTATTATATTCTGTCAGAAAGAAATTCCCTTAGTGATACTAATGTTCAACATGTAACAGTATTTGAGAGCAGAAAGTATTAGATTATCAAAAACGGTAGCCAGCTTGTAATGTCTTTATTTCAATGAAACAGATTGTGTCATTCAAGTTTTATTAGTTACACACTTGAATTTAGAGAACTTGGCAGGGTGATATTCTTGGAAACAGAGAAAGTTAAGGCCTAAAAGCAATCACTGCATGGACACTAGTATTACACAGACTCTGGGAAAATACAATACATAAAAGGTTGCTTTGATCCTGATTTTCCTATCTTTGGGAAACCTCCTGTAACAGTTCAAAGTGTTGATTACCTTGTAATTCAGGGCTGTGTGTGTGTGTGTGTGTGTGTGTGTGTGTGTGTGTGTGTGTGTGTGATATGCTCACTTCAATTCAAAAGGTTACTGCAACTCTGTCTCTTCAGGGTGAGATTAAATCCAGCAAAACCAAACCAAAGTTGTTATGAAACTTGAAAATATTATTTTCTACATTTAGTGGATGAGAATTCATCAAGCATGCATAGACTGATGTGAATGTGATGATAACAGAGCTCTGTTATCTAAGTTACATCATTGCATAATGATTTTGCCTTTTCAGTAGCACAGCAGTGGTGCTACCACTCACTACAATTGTGGTTTGGGACCAGACTCAGGCTGATCGAGAGTTGGGCAATGAGGGAGGATCACACATCCCATGGATGGCTCTCCTTCCTTGGGTGGGGGGACACTGCCTTTTGCTACTTGTCTGGGACCTAGCAGAGGTTAGGTGGCAACACAGTGGGCACCCAACAATGGGAGAGGAGAAGTCGTCGGATGCTGATAGCATGGATACACACCACTGCACACATGTTTATGTGTCATTTCATGCTGGCCACTCCAAAATGGAGGAGAAAAGCTCAAGTCTACTGAAGATGACCCCAGCTCCCCCTTCCCCCACAGGTTCACACTGTACTAACAGAGTGCTCCAACCACCACATGTTGGTCCTGAGCAAGCAGTGGCCAAGGTGTAAGTCCATGAGAAGGTAACAAATGGGACTGCAGGACATGCCATCAGGGAAAGTGGCAGACTGATGGCAGAGAAAAAGTTTGTTAAAAAAAAAAATGCTTTTTCTCTGTAAAGTTGTATGCATTGGTAAGGATTCCCTACCCACTCTACTGCCTAGGGTATCCAGTGACTTTCTTGGTAAGCAGAAATTTGTCCAAGCTTCCCTGAAAGTCCTACACTGCCTTGATGTTGGCTGTCTCTGCTGGGAGGCTGCTTCATATCTTTGTCACCCACTGGGAGGAAAAGTTCCTCCCAACATTCCCCCAGAATTTACCACCCCAGAACTTCAGGACATGTCCCCATGTCCTGCAGCAATTTACCAGATCAAACATCTCTGACTTTTCAGTCTTGTTGATTCTCTTGAGTATTCAAAAGACTGAGATCATGTCCCCTCTCAGACACCTTTTCTCTAGAGTGAACATATTAAGGGCCTCCAGTCTTTCCTCATAGATTTTGTCCCCAATAACAGTAATAATGATGATGGAGTTGTTTATTTGATTGCATAATTAAGCAATAAGGCTTGATAGGGGGTGCATTATGGTTGGATAATAGCCCACCTTGGGTGGGTTGAAGAAGAGGCAAAGCTGAGTCCTACCACCACCCAAAAAGGGCCATTATTGCACCATAATACACCCACTGGAGTGATTTATTGTGATTATGAAATGGGTCCCTATTAGTAAACTGAATTTTTTTTTATTTTAATATTTTTGGTATTGTTATTATTTAAAACACATATATTTGGTCGTGGCTTGGCTCTCACCATGAATGGGTGCTTGAATCCATCGTGCTGTTACCCGGGGCTAAACATTGCAGATTTACACTGCCTCAACACATCGGAAAGCTTGGTGTAGTGGATCGGAACAACTGTAACCTACTGTGGCAATTGACAAGTCCCTTTTGGAAATGCTGCTCTTCCACAAACAGCTAGATTTTGGTGCTTTCAGTAACCTAGCATGGCGCACAGTGGGGGCCCAATCTCGGCTGGCCTAGATGCACAACAAATCAGCGGGATGTTCACTGCACTCATGCAGTGCATGTTAGAGGTTACAGTGGTATCGAATAATAAATACCACAACTGCCATGCAGCAAATGGACAAAAGAATCCATATCGCAGAAACCAGGGTACAAGTAAATACTCAGGCTATTGATTCCCTTACTGCAGCTGTCTGGGAGCAAAATCGAATTATACACTCCTTATAGGCAAAAATGGATGACATTGAGAACAGCAGCCAATGCAGTGATCTTCGGATTCTAGGATTTCCAGAATATGCAGAAAGGGGGAATCCCCTGGAATTTTTATATGATGCTCTACCTGAACTTCTAAAACATGAGCTATCCCTAGGCTTTCTTATTGAGAGAGTGCACGGAACATTGAATCCTATACCTAAGCCAGGTGAAAGATCCAGGCCCATAATGACCAGGATGCTAAATTTTGCGGATAAGGACTGGATTTCTAATCGTGCGCATAAGCAGGGGACTTTACTATGGAGAGGACATAAAATATTAATTTTCCAGGATTACTTGCACAAATTGGAGCTTTGTTGGAAGGCATACACAGAAGCTCAGCGTTTTATGCATGCACGAGGTATCAGCTTCTCCCTTCGTTATCTTGCTGTAATGTGACTAGATGTCAATGGCACGATTGTCTCTTTTTCCACTTCCGAGGCCCTAATGGAATATCTGCACCAGAATTGGCCTACTACAGTGAATAAGAATCACCCTGCGCCATCTGTTAGACCATCGGATATGACACTGAAGCAAGGCCTAGGGAGTGACGCATCTTCTATTCAGTTGATCACAGCACTGGCTTCCACTTTACAGGAGATGCTACAGGCCTACCTGCTTGATCCCAAAAGAGGCAACAGTCAGGTGATATACTAGAAGGACACATCCGCAGGAGCATCTCACCAAAGAAGTCCAGTCCCAATTCCAGAATATGGAGCCTTCAGACACAACGACAAGCACTTTTACCTCCCTGAACAGATTTGCTCTCTTGCTGGAAGAGAAGCTGCCAGACACAGAGGACTTCCCCGCATACCCAGAACAGGAAATGGTGCTTGAGGCTTCCATTCTGGAAGAGGAGATACAAGTAGGGACTGCAGCTTTTATCTCGGGCACAGCCTCCATTCTGGTACTACCAGCCATCGATCCACAAGATACAAACCTGGAGAATCATCCTTCGCAGAGCCTAGTAGCTGAAGCAGCCCTTCAATAAACATCAGTGCAGGAGAAAACTTAGATAAGTGCCTTAAACTTTCTTTATCCTCATGGCCTGGGCATGGCATAGTCTAAATTTGGCTCCCAATCTAAACTTTGTTTCAAAATGAATGTAAGTGGAAGGTCCTTTCCCCCTGATACCAGCTAACAGCGGTGTGCTTATGCCCCAAACCTTTTGTTACATAAGTTAAGTTTATCGATTCATGTTACAGTATGTTGGTTCTGACAGTATGCCAACTATGCTTTCTTTTTTCTGTTTACTAGTTGAAGTAAACCCCATCCCTCATAGCTAATTTACTGTGCTGTGGTTGGGGTGACCACCATTCGTTTCTGACACGATACACGGTGAACATGGCTATCGTTAGTTATCTGACTTTTCCATTATTATGTCCCGTCCCGCTAAGCACTAAAACCTGGACATGAGGACAGATGGTTGGTGTACTTTAAAATACAAAAAACATCCAGTGTTTTCCTCGGGAAAGTGTGGTGGATACAGACCTAGTCCAATTCACTGATACCACACACCTCTATTTCTTAATACAAGTATAGCTGCCTAGTGCAGCATGAGAATGCAGCCTCCCTTATTTTGGCTGGGTAGATTGGATGTTGGGGGGTACCTTACCCTTGATCCCCTTCCTCTCTCGTCTACTTTGTCCTTAATGCACAGTTGCGTTGTAGCTGTAAATAGTTGGATGTTCCTTTCTATTTCTGTTTCTTTTTTTATTATTACTATTCGCACACTGTCTTTAAGGTATAATAGGAAACTAGGTAAGATAGTTATGCCATGGCAGACCTGTCTCAAAGGCAGTGATGTAACCTACACGCAGATACAATGCTTACACATGCAGCTAATATCTGGGAGCCCCTCAGTTCAGATACTTACGTTATCCAGTACTTACTTTCCTTCTACCTTATGGAATATGGATGATATAACTTATGTCACATGGAATGTTAGGGGTCTTAAATCCCCTTTCAAATGTAAAAAAGTACTAACTCATCTGAAAAGAGGGAAAACCCAGATATCCTTTCTACAAGTAACTAAATTAACTAAACAAGACCACACATATTTGGTCAAAGACTGGGTGGGGAAAGAAATTCATGCCAGCGCACCTACTAAAAAGAGGGGGGTTAGTTATACTCTTTCATAAATCCCTCCCATGGTCCATATTGCAAAGGAAAGCTGATCCTCAAGGCAGATGGGTACTCGCTCTTGTGGAAACCACGATTGGTCATATTTTATTAGTAAACATGTATGCCCCTAACAAGGACAACCTCTCCTTCTTTCTGGACTTATCCAGTAAGATCGAGGGTATGAAAGCGGAACATACCCCTATAATAATTGGAGGAGATTTCAACCTTACTCAGGTGCCAATATTAGATAGAACCCAGGGTAAAAAAACGCACATTGAAAGTAGTGCACAGACTTACTGATGAACTTCAGTTGGTTGTTATTTGGCGAATCCTTCATCCCACAGATTGTGATTACACCTTTATGTCCAGAGTGCATGGTATCTTTAGCAGAATAGATTTCTGGCTCATTTCACAATCCCTAACTCAGTACACACTTAACTCCACTATTCTCCCTTTGGTCATATCAGACCATGCTCCAGTTCAACTAACACTCTCTTTGGGTCCCTCTATGGGCCGCTGTCTCACATGGAAGCTTGACCCTTTCCTCATGCAGGATCCTAAATTTGTGACCTGGGCCAAAAAAGAAACAGCATTATTTCTACAAGAAAACCCTGTCCATGACACATCAGCCAAAAACACTTGGGAAATATATACGGTGAATATGAGGGGGGAAATCATAAGTTACACTGCTTATAGGATACTGGACAGAGAAAGGGAGATGATGCAGCTGGAAAGTGCCTTAGCAGCTGCAGAGCATAATCTCAAACCAATGCCTTCTCCATCCCCACATTCTATCCTAGGCCATCAAGTCCTGACACTTTGGATACAATTAAATGAACTGATCTCCAGAAAGACTGACCTGTCACTGTTCTGGATCCGGCATACATTTTGGGAAAGGGGAGATAAGAGTGGGAAAATATTAGTGTACCAATTGTGCAGGCAGCAAACCAGTAGGCACATAGCTGGACTCAAAGATCCCCAGTCTGGGACTGTTAAAACCAGCCTCCAAGATGTGAATAGCATAATGAGAGGATTCTACTCACAGCTATATGCCTCCTCGAGGACAGGACCCCCCCCCCCGAGATCTCTGGGTTTCTAGAGACTATACAACTTCCCAAACTGTGTTCCAAACAGACAGAACTCTTAGAGGGTCCACTTACATCAGTGGAGATTGTAACTGCTTTAAAGTCCCTCAAAGTGGGGAAAGCTCCTGGAGGTGATGGCTTCCCAGTGGAGTTTCTGCAGGCCATAGCACCACTGATTATCCCATTACTCTCCCAAGTGTATGCAGAGTTTGAGGACCAAGGTATCTTACCTCACACACTACGGGAGGCTATAATCACAGTACATCCAAAGAAAGGGAAAGATTCCACAGAAGTGGCCAGCTACTAATCAATCTCTCTAATCAACTCAGATAGCAAAGTGTACGCTAAGGCCCTGGCAAACAGGTTAAGCACAAACTTGCCTTCTCTGATTCACCTGTCACAGTTTGGGTTCATAAAAGGTAGGTTTAGTGCAGATCACCTCCTTACCCTTCTTAATCTTATTCATCTGGCAAGAGCTTCAAAGTCCCCGGCCATTGCCCTGGCCGTGGACTTCGAGAAAGCGTTTGATTCCATGGAATGGGATTACTTACTAACTGTCCTTCAGTACTTTGGTTTTGGCCCACAGTTCCAATCTGCCATAAAGACTCTATAAGTCTCCCCTCAGTCAGAGTATTAACTAACTCTATCCTGTCCAAGCCTTTCAATCTCCACAGAGATACCAGACAGGGTTGCCCCCTCTCCCCCCTTTTATTTGTATTGGCAGTAGAACCACTTGCCGCTGCAATCTGACAAGACCCCTTAATCATGGGCATCAGCATAGGGCACTCCCAATATTCCACTCGGTTGTATGCTGATGACCTGTTGGTCCCTTTAGGAAAGGTGCAGCATTCCATTCCCACACTGCTCAATCTTTTAAACCATTTTACATCTGTATCTGGCCTTAAAGTCAAACCATCTAAAACAGAGGTTCTACCTCTTAATGATTTATGTTGATCGGATTCCTTGCCTATTACAAACCTTAAGTGGTCACCAAATATCATTACATACTTGCATAGCAAACTGGCTGCACAACAGGACACAGAAGGTAATAGTGAATGGAACACATTCCGAAGAAAGGGGGGTTACTAGTGGAATACCTCAGGGCTCAGTACTGGGTCCAGTCCTCTTTAACATCTTCATAGGTGACATTGCAGAGGGTCTGGAAGGAAAGGTATGCCTCTATGCAGATGACAAAAAGATCTGTAACAGAGTTGATACACAAGAGGAGGTAGAAAAGATGAGAAGGGACTTGGCAAGGTTGGAGGAATGGTCAGACATATGGCAACTTAGATTCAATGTAAAGAGTGCAAAGTAATGCTCCTGGGAAACAAAAACCCAGGAGAAGAGTACACAATAGCAGGGGAGGTACTAACAACAACAAAAATGGAAAGGGACCTGGGGGTAGTCACATCAGATGACCTCAAGGTGGGTAGGCAATGTGAAAAGTCGGTAAGGAGAGCCAGGGGGATACTGGGATGCATAGGAAGGGGCATCACAAGTAGAAAAAGGGAAGTGGTTATCCCTCTATACAGACAGTTGGTGAGACCCCATCTGGAGTACTGTGTGCAGTTTTGGAGACCTGATCTATGCAAGGACATAGACAGGATGGAAGCAGTCCAGAGGAGGGCAACTAAAATGGTGCATGGTCTGCAGCAGAAATCACATGAAGATAGACTGAGATAGCTAAATATGTATACTCTTGATGAAAGGAGGGACAGTGGGGACATGATAGAAACATTAAAGTACCTCAAGGGAATCAACAAAGTCCAGGAGGGTAGCATCTTTCAGAAAAAGAGATGAGTAAGAACAAGGGGGCACAATTTAACGATAGAGGGGGGACTGCTCAGGGGTAATGTAAGGAAATTTTTTTTCATGGAGAGAGTTGTGGATACATGGAACAGCCTTTCAGAGGAGGTCGTCGGGTCTAAAACAGTGGGGGAATTCAAACATGCATGGGACAGACACAAGGCAATTATAGTGGGGGGTTGCAGGAAGTAGGCTGCTGGTTAACTAGAATCTGCAGCTTATCCAGTAGGTGGGGAAATGGGCAGACTAGGTGGGCCAAGTGGTCCTTATCTGCCATCAAAGTCTATGTTTCTATGTTTACTTGGGCATTAAAGTAGGTCCCAATATTGATAAATGGTGGGATGATAACCTGGCCCCCTTAATTTCTGACTGTAAAGGGGAATTAGACCACTGGGCCAGGCTCCATCTGTCAATGACAGGCAAAATTGCTACGTTTAAAATGTCTATGGCCCCAAAATTATTTCATTTATTTTCCCATATCCCCATACAACTCCCCACACACTGACTTCAAAAAATAGATAAAACAATAGCTTCTTTTCTCTGGGGCACCACTAGACCTCATTACAACTGTAACACGCTTTGTGCTCATTGGAAGCAGGGAGGATGGGGGTTACCATGGATGGAAGGTTACAACATGGCCTACCAATGTTCCCAGATCCTGAAGTGGTTCCAAACTGCATCATAATCCACTCCACAGTGGTTAGAAATAGAACAGAAAATTACTGGTACACCTATCCTAGCTTCCCTGTTAGGTTCAGGGCTAACCCCACATCTTAACGCCCATCCAACATTGAGCTCCTCTCACAAATGCTGGAAAAGTCTCCACAAGAAAATAGGCTCCCCTGTTCTTCCACTCCTACTTATCCCAATCTGGCAAAACCTAGAAATCACAATTGACAAACACCTAGTGCTGTGGCCTCCCTGGAAGGAAGCAGGTATTCTGTTCGTGGGTGATCTCTTAGATTCAGAATCTCAAGCCATTGACACCTTCTCAAACCTGTGTGACAGATGGTCTTTATCAAGAACTGATCTTTGGAAATATTTCCAGATCAGGGATGCTCTAAGACCTGTTCTCATAAGGTTCAAAGGCAAAGTTCACCCCCCCCCCATACGTGTCTGAAGGCTCAGGGTGGGAAAGCTGGTCTGATCTATACAACACTCAGAGACACCCTATCAAACTCCTCACACACCTCCAAAGTAAAATGGGAGCAAATGCTACAAATCCAGATTTCAGGATTTCAGATAGCCAATGGGGACACTGCTGGTGAACAGGACGTTTAGTTCACAGGGATGCCCGAAGCCATGTAATCCACAACAAGATATTACCCTCTTGGTATAGAACCCCAGAGGTACTAAAGAAGGCTAAGGTTATGCTGCATGATCACTGCTGGAGATGCCAGCAACCAGGAGGCACTTTATATCACATCCTTTGTCAGTGTCCCCGATAACCCCAATCTGGGAAAAAACAATTTCAGAAGCTAGTAAGATCCTCACAGTACCTATCCCTCCTCATGCTCCCTTCCTATTACTCAGCATGAAATCTGAAGCCCCTTCTCTTACATCTCAACAGTTTCACTGGGTAATGTTGTTTAGTATGCAAGTGAAATGTACCCTTTTTAGAAACTGGAGAAGCTCCTATGTTCCCTCCATGGGGGAAATATTTTCTGCTCTCACTCAGTTGTATCAGCTAGACATATGTTCACATGTCACATTAGGGTGGATAGAAAGGTTTCAAGAATCATGGGCTCCTTACATGGCATATCTTTCTGCCAGAGCTGGCATAGGGTGATAGATGAATAGAAATATAATGTTGTTTCCTTGATGATAGATGAATAGTTTGCGTTTGACTCTTCTTGATATCTTATGATACTCTGGGTCAGTCCAACAATAAGACAATGTGTAGTTAGTGTTAGCTGTAGAATATATCCTACAGCTTTCATTTTGTTTTTCTTTTTTTGTTGTTGTTTCTGTTTCTGGTAAGAAAATATTTCCTCCATATTACAGGGCAGCTGCATACAGCGGTCTGAATACCCCTCTGGTTGTATCTGTATCGTGCGGTAAGGATATCAGTAACTTTGTGTGATCTTCCTTTGTAGATACATACTTCAGAGGAGACCACTGGAAGGTACATCTTTCTGGTCACAAGCAGCCATGGCATACATCAGCAGCAATACCTCCTACTTGGTCCGCGGATTCATACTGGATGTGGTGGTATGTACCTGTCTTCTTTCCTTCCTATATCCTAACCACGAGTTAATTTACACGTTTACAACATAGATCTTAGCTATCGATAGTCATGTTTAGGAAGTAACTATGTAAGACTAAATACAGATTTGTGCTATCCTTTTTACTGTACAGCATTATGCTTTACCTGTACAACATATATGTATAGTAATGGTCCTAGGAAGTTTCAATTATTATGTACAACCTGAAAGGGCCACCTATGCCAATTCATATGTCTACATACATGTGTACGACATTTACATGTTATGATGCTGCCTATGTTTGTAACCTTTTATGAGCTTAATAAAACATTTAACTGAAAGCCACATATTTATTTTTAGTATTTCATTTAAGGTTTCAGATGACAAAATAGTCCAACTCGGATAATGGTAACAATTAAGCCTGTCAGTAGGTGGTGTTCATGTTGCATTTGAGCAGCAGTTTTGTTAGGACAAAGGGAGGGCAGGCAGTGAATTCATATGCCAGTAGGGCATTGGGAGAGAGCAGAGTACATCAAAGATTCAGAGCCTGATTTTTGGATGGCAAAGCTAACTTACTGCTGGTCTTTGGAGCAGACATGGCTGCCCAACTCTGCTGAGTGCCAGGGATGAGTATTGTGAGGCTACCAGTCAGATTGGAGCCAGCAGTGGTTACTTGCCATAAGCATTAGTAAAAATGACCTCTTTTATTCTTTTAAAAATCTATTTGATAGTTTTCTTTCTGTCGTGATCTGTCTCATTTTCGTGCATTCAGGAGATAGAGCCACTTAGCAGTGGCAGTGACTTGGAAACAGTACTAAAACTGAAGAAAAATGTTTTAAATACAGCTGACTGGCAAGCGGAAGCAGCAAAAGAAGCTGTTGAGCTTGGACTAGGGCCACTGCTATTGTGGGTAAGGTAGGGTCCTGTTGGGACTAGCAACCATGTTTGATTTGGGAACAAGAGCATATAAGTATTCTAAATGTGCTGAGTCCTGATTGTGAGGGGCTAGTTTCACCTGGGTTGTTGTGCTGGGATAATGTGTCTCAAAAATGAATTACCTACACTCACAAAGATGGGAGATGGGTGCTCATGACTGGTTGCTAATCCAAAGTAAAACCAAACAGTTCAGGAGACTGGTGCCACCCCTTATCCCTCATGCACTTATTCACAAATTCACAAAAATGTCTTTGAAAAAAATGTAAGTTTTATTCCAAATGGAATCAAATAAATTCATCAGCACATACAGTGCCCCAGCACTTTGGCTATAAGCCTTCCTTGGGGTGCACCCTGAGGAAGGCTTGTAGCTGAAGTGCTGGGGCAGTGTACGTACCGCTGAATTTATTTGATTCATTTTGGAATAAAATTCTTTTTTTTTTTCAAAGAAGTTTCTGTGAATTTGTGAATAAGTGCAAGAGGGAAGAGGGGTGGTGCCAGTCTCCTGAACAGTGGGCTGGGATAATGGCTTGGGTGAAAGAACCCCTTGACCAATCAGGAGCCAGCATTCTTTAGACCCATTTCATAATGTGCATTAATTCAAATAATATCACATGTGCAGCAGCAGCAAACCTAAAAGAAGTTTCAGGGACCCAATTTTCAGTGCCAAAGTATGGCAGCACAACATGAGAGGGAGGGAGGGGGGAATAAAGAGCTGCCCAATAGCACTGTCATCTTGCTGAATCATGCCAAAAATTTGCCAAAGTCCTACTGCTACAATGGCACCTTGAAAATCTGTTGCAAGATGTTTGTGGGTGCAAATGGGTTATGTGCCAGCTAACATATTGACAACTCCCACTGGATCACAGAATGCATAGCACTACTTGAACAGAGAAATATGGAAGATTACAAACAGAAAAAAAACTCAGTCAAACAAGTCAGTTCATCTTCTACATAAGTCCACACCCGACCAGCCCTGGCAAGCCCTTATGTGGAGTTCTTGTCCCGTGGTTCAGCATGGCGAATCCTATTGCCAACATTAGTACTTTTCCTTTCCTTAGTCATTTTCATCAGTTCCATGTGCCTGTCCCACCCTTTGTTAAACCTAGCAACTGTCTAAACATTGACCAGTTCCTTTCGTAGGCTGTTCCCCTCTTCCACCACCTTCAATGCTAAAAAGTTCCTCTTCATGTCCCTCCTAAATCTTTTCCCTATTAGTTTAAATTTGTAACCCCTTGTAATGGACCCCTCACTAAACTTAAATAGATGGTGGCTATCTACCCTGTTTATACCCCTCAGACGTTTGAAGATTTAATTTTTGTCCTCCTGTCTCCTGGTATCCAGGGAGTACATGTTGAGAAGAACAAATCTTTCTTCATAGGGTTTGTACAGCTGATCATGAATCATGTTAGTCCCTTTCCTATAAAGACATTTTAGGTTTTTAGGTGAGAGTTCCAGAACTACGAGTACAGCCTCACCAAGGACCTGTACAAGGGTAGAATCTCTTCCTTCCTTCTACCTGAAAAGGCCCTCCCAATGCACCCATCCTGCTAGCTTTCTCATACACATCATACATTGGGCTGAGGTTTTGAGGTTATCACTTTTTATAACTCCCAGGACCTTTCCTCTGTGGTTAGTCTTAGCTTTACCCCCCCCCCCATCTAATATTCATTTCTTTGTTTCCTCTTCACGAAATGCATAACTTTGCACTTGTTGGTCTTTAATTTCAATTGTCAAATCTTGGACCACCTTTCATATTCACCTATATCCCTTTTCAAGTCCTTTACAAGCTCATCACTATCCACCCTGCCACCTATCCTAGTGTCATCAGGAAATAGACACATCTTGCTTTGGATTTTTTCTCCAGTGTCACAAATAAAAACACTGAAGTGTTCCAGACCCAGGATCAACCTACAGTATATGTGCTTTATTAATTAATCCTCTGACCTCAAAATGTGAACAATTTAGTACAACCCTTACTGTTCTCCATCCTAACCAGTTTTGTACCCACCTTGTAACTTTCTCCCCCATTTCCCACCTCTCCCAATTTCTTCACTAGCCTTTTGTGGTGAACAAAGTCAAAGGTCTGCTGAAGTCCAGGTACATGACATCCAGGTTTTGTCCCTTGTCTATCACCTGGGACACTACAGTAAAGAATTATCTGAGCTTTGTCTTACAGAACCTTCCCCCCTTCACAAAGCCATGCTTTTACTGCCCAGGAATGGAGACCTTGTTAC
This sequence comes from Neoceratodus forsteri, assembly GCA_016271365.2. NCBI lineage: Eukaryota > Metazoa > Chordata > Ceratodontiformes > Ceratodontidae > Neoceratodus > Neoceratodus forsteri. The sequence goes on along the minus strand of CM057453.1, from coordinate 452,986,367 downwards.
TCCAAGAGGTCAATTAGTTGTTCCTTGACTATAGTCTGAAGTAGTTTCCCCCACTATGGAAGTCAGGATAACGAGTCTATATTTTTTCTGGATCATAGATACATAGATTTTGACAGCAGATAAGGGCCTATGGCCCACCCAGTCTGCCCATTTATGCATGTAGCTGTGCTTCTTCAAGCTCCCTCAGAGCTTGGCTGTCCACCCCCCCTACCAGGATCCTCTTATGCCTAGCCCATGCATCCCTAAATAAAGTAATCATTTCTACTCCCACCACCTCTTTTGGTAGGCTGCTCCATCTGTCCTCCAACCTCTCCATGAAGAAGGATCTCCCCTTTCTCCACTCTTGTGCAGGGGAACAATGTCCAACACCCTTCAGTACTTGGGGACTATGCCTGTCTCTATCAAGCAGTTAAAAGAATTGACCAGGAATACTGCCAGAGCCTACCTCACCTATGAGCACCTGTGGCTGCATACCATCTAGTCTTGAGAACTTACCCACCTTTAATCCTCTCAGATCTTTAAACAAACTGGGCTCAATTTTCAAAGTGTGGTACAGTGCTTGTGCCAAACCCTGCACCATGACACTTAGGTTCTGCCAGTGCGTTGAACTCCTTTGCCACAACTGCACCCAATTCTTGAATCTTGGGTGCAATTGCAACAGTTTCCTTGTTTTATGACAGCTTGCACTGAATATCTGCTGCAAGCTCTGTAAAAACAGACCCTGGAATGCCGCAAGGTAGGCCAGAAAAAAATGGTCTAACTTGCGGCACCTAGCGCATGGGTTGAAATGCCTGATCACCAGCCAGGTGATTTCCACAAGCCCCTTGTGCCATATCTTCAGCCCACCTGGGTCTTGCAGAAATCATGGGCTTTGAAAATTGGGCTAACAATCTTCAATGGTAATCTCCACTGTTATTTTTATTTCCATCATAAATTTAAGCAAACAGCAGCTCGGCTACATCTCACCACTGGTATAAAAATAACAACAAGTTGCAGTCACGCTATATGCAAAAGTTAGATTTTATTGCACCAGACGCCAGTACAGCGCTAAAAGAGTTTCCCTCCCCAATCAGCCAAACATTTTCATGTTAATCTCACACTTTCTCAAGGCCAGTACCAGTAGTGAGATGTAGCCGAGCTGCCATTTGCTTCATGTGAGTACCTTGCTTTTTTTGGTTCCTCTTTTGCTTTTAGCTGCCTGTCTGTTTTGTATTACATAGAAACATAGACTTTGACGGCAGATGAGGACCGCTAGGCCCATCTAGTCTGCCCATTTCCCTACCTACAGGATAGGCCGCAGATCCTAGTTAACCAACAGCCTATATCTTTCTGCCCCCCACAAGAATTGCCTTATGTCTGTCCCATGCATTCTTGAATTCTCCCACAGTTTTAGACCCCTCAACTTCCTCAGGAAGGCTGTTCCATCATCACTACCCTCTCTGTGAAATAATACTTCCTCACATTGCCCCTGAACCGCCCTCCTTCTATCTTTAAATTGTGTTCCTTGTTCTTGCAAGTCTCTTTTCTGAAAGATGCTACCCTCTTGGACTTTGTTGATTCCTTGAGGTACTTGAAAGTTTCTATCTATGTCCCCTCTCCTTCTTTCCTCAAGGGTATACATATTAAGCTCCTTTAGTCTCTCCTCATACGGCTTCTCTTGCAGACCCTGCACCATTTTAGTTGCCCTCCTCTGGACTGCCTCTATCCTGTCTATGTCCTTGCGGAGATGGGGTCTCCAGAACTGGACACAGTATTCAGATGGGGTCTCACCAACTGTCTGTACAGAGAGATAACAACTTCCTGTTTTCTGCTGCTGATACCTCTCCTATACATCCCAGTATACCCCGGCCCTCCTACTTCCTTCTCACATTGCTTGCTAACCTTAAGGTCATCTGATATGATTACCCCAGGTCCCTTTCCTGTTTTGTTGTTGTTACTACCTCCCCACCCATTGTGTATTCTTCCCTGGGTTCTTGTTTCCCAGGTGCATTATTTTGCACTTTTTGCATTGAATCCTAGCTGCCATATGTCTGACCATTCCTCCAACCTTGCAAAGTCCCTTTTCATCCTTTCCACGCCTCCTTGTGTATCAACCCTGTTGCAGATCTTTGTGTCATCTGCAAAAAGGCATATTTTCCTTCCAGTCCCTCTGCAATGCCACTGATGAAGACATTAAAAAGGACTGGACCCAATACTGAAGCCTGTGGTACCCCACTAGTAGCTGCCCTTTCTTCAGAGTGGACTCCATTTACAATTACCTTCTGTGTCCTGTTGTCCAGCCAATGTTTTACCCAGGCTACCACCCTGGGACCCACTCCCCAGGCTGGTTAATTTGACTAAAAATCTTTTGTGTGGGACTGTGTCAAATGCCTTGCTAAAGTCTAGGCAGGCCATGTCCACAGCCCCTCCCTGGTCTACTACTTTGGTCACCCAGTCAAAGAAATCTATTAGATTCGTCTGACATAACCTTCCCGCTGGGAACCCATGCTGCCTTGGATCCTGTGCTCCACTGACCTCTAGGTACTCAACTATTCTTTCCTTCAGAAGTGACTCCATCACTTTCCCTACCACAGAGGTCAGACTGACAGGTCTGTAGTTCCTGCCTCTGTCTTGGTCCCACTTTTGTGAAGAGGAATACATCATGCCTTCCTCCAGTCCTCGGTACCACCATCCTCCCATGATTTATTAAAAGAGTAGCCAGTGGTTTCACTAGTTCCTTCCTTAATTCTTTTTAGAATTCTGGGGTGAATTCCATTAGGACCATTGCTTTGTCCACCTTCAGTTTTAGGAGTTCTTGCAGAACCCTTTCTTCTGTGAAAGGACTGGGATCGACCCCCTATCAAGAGTGCTTCTGTTAATTGGATTAGGCACTTCCCCTCCTCTTTTGTGAATACTGAGCAGAAATATTCATTCAGTATTCCTGCTTTTCACTGTCCCCTCTGCCCACCCACCGTTCATTCTATTCAGCCTCACTATCCCTCCCTTTGTCTTTCTCTTCGCTGATGTACCTATAAAGGTTTATCCCCTTCTTAACTGAGTTGGCTATCTTTTCCTCAGTTTGGACCTTTGCTGTTCTGACTTCCTCCTGCTTCTTTCTGCCTTAACTGGTACAGCTCTCTGTCCTGCTCCTTCTGTGTTTCCTTATACTTCTGGAATGCTATCTTTTCTTCCTGACTTTCACAGCCACCTCTCTTGAGAACCATAGTGGATTTTTCTTTCATTTTGATTTGTTTATTTGCTTTACACAAAGGCTTGTTGCCTCTGTGATGGCAGTTTTGATAATTCCCCATTGTTGCTCCACACCTCCTTCTAGCCTGTTTGCTAGTGCTTTTCTGAGGCACTCTCCCATCTTGCCAAAGTCGGCCCTCCTAAAGTCCAGTACCCTCACTTTTGTATGGCTTGACTCTGTAGCTGAGTTTAACGTGAACCACACTGTTTGATGGTCACTTGTCCCCAGATGGCAACCCACTTCTAGATCTGAGATCCTCTCACTGCCCCTTTGAGAGTATGAGGTCTAAGATTGCTCCCTCATGAGTGGGTTCCGAAACTAGCTGTCTAATGCCTGCCACCTGTGGGGCATCAAGAATGGCCCTGCTCTTGGATGTGGCTGCAGCAAATGTGCTCCAGTTAACATCTGGCATATTCAGGTCTCCCATCAACAGTATCTCCCCTTTCTCTGCCATTCTAGGAATGCCTTCCATCATATCCTTGTCCATTCCTTCCCCTGACATGGGGTCTGTACACAACCCTGTGCAGATTGTGGTGCCCTTTCCAGTCTCAAGGTGACCCACAGTGCCTCCTCTCCTCCCTGTTTACTCTTTTGTTCAGTTGCTTTTATCCCTTCCTTTACATAGAGAGCTACTCCTCCCCCTCTTCTCCCCTGCCCGTCTCTCCTGTAGGTTATGTACCCTGGTATGTTAACATCCCAGTCATGGTTCTCTGTGTACCATGTTTCTGTGACTGCTACGATATCCAGGCATCTCTCTTCCATTAAGGCCACCAGCTCAGGGAGCTTGTTGCCCAGACTATGGGCATTGGTACTCATTACCCTCCATTTCCTGATGGCCTTACCCCTTCTGCCCCATCCTGTCCTTCTTGCCTTTGTCACTTTCTCCATTTACCCTGCCCTTCTCGCTTCTCGACACCTCCATGTTGGTGTTTGCCACACTTACTACCATGATTGTTTGGGGGCTAGGACTTTCCTGTTCCTTTCAGTGCCTCCCCTTGGCTGGTTTAAAAGCTTGCCAATGAAGCATTTAAACCTATCACCTAGGATCCTGGTTCCCCTCCCGGACAGATGCAGCCCATCATGCCAGTATAGGCTTGCATCACTCCAGGTGGACTCCCAGTCCCCAATGAAGCCAAATCCCTGAGCTCCACACCAGTTTTTCAACCACTGATTGACTCCCATGGTACGGAACACCCTAGCCTCTCCTATGCCATAGATGGGTAGCACCTCCGAGAAGGTTACCGTGTGTGCTTCTTGACTAAGGCCCCTCCCCAATTCCACAAACTCTTCCTGCACTTCTCTAATCCCTTTCTTAGCCAGGTCATTTGTCCCTAAGTGGACAATGACATCCAGCTCCCTCCCTGTGCAGCTGCTGGCAATCCTGGATTCGCTCCCTGTCCCTCCAAGCCATGGTGCCAGGCAGTCACCTTACCTCCCTATCCCCTTCCTTGCCCAGTTCTACCTTCCTAACAATGGAGTCCCCCACAAGGAGTTGTTTCCTTCCCCTGCAGGGTCCCCTGCCACCCTCCTGTGGGTCTCCTTTGTGGAGGTTCCCAGCATCCTCCTTGGTATCCACCGTAGGTGCCTCCATAGAGGAACCACACTTTGCCAGAATGGCATAGGAATTGTGGAGAGGGAGAACTGGAGGGATGTGCCTCTGTTCCACCACCCTCACCCTCCCTGAGCCATTGTGCATCATAAATTTAATGCTACACTGCAGCAGTGGCCCTCCCCTTCTCAACTGTGAAGACCAGCTTCTTGATTCCCCCCTTGCTCTTCCTCTTTTGCTTGATATACTGTACCTAAAGAAGGCCGTATTATTATCCCTGGCTCCAGTTTTAAGCTCTGCCTCCACTTTTGCTCTTCTCAAATGACCCCCCAACACACTAGCCTCCTATTTTCTGCTACCCTCCTTCTAACCTTCCCTCTTGCCTGCTCCTGTTATCTTGCTAACTCACACACCCTTAGTAGGCTCCAGGTCCCTGCATCAGCATTTCTCCCCCAAGGAGCCTAGGCCTCCCCTATGACTACTCTCTCTAGCACTTCAGATGAAAGAACTGTTACCCAACAAGTTCTCGCCTCCCTTGCATATAATCTTAATTAAGTATCCTACAGACTATCTCATCCTCAGTTTCCTACTTGATTTGCTCTATATCCTATAGATCCTCAATTGTTCACTTAATCTACCAGCCAACCTAGCCCAAGCTGTAAACTAGCTATCAGTTATTGTACTTATGTAACCCCTGTATTGTACTTATGTAACCTCTGTAACCTGATGTAGTCATGTTTTACTATGACATGGCACCTCTATATATCTGTTTATGTACTTTGTAATCTCTGTAATGATGTTATACTCATGTATTACTACGACGTGAAACCTCTGTAAAAGAGCCATTGGCTCAAAAGTACTTTCCAGAAAATCAATCAATCAATCAATCACTGCCTTACTGACTTCTTTTGCCTTATTTGTAAGCTCCCAGCTTGCTTCCATCATGTCGGTCTTGTACCTTCTGAAGGCCAACTTTTTTACCCTTACTGCTACCCCAAACTCCTTAGAAAACCATATAGGCCACGTGCTTCTCCTCTCTTTCCCTGCCTCCTTGAGGCATCCCTTTGATACATCAAGAATTCCCTGTTTGATAAATTTTGTACTAGTAGGAAAAAAACGCTATCCTTTCTCTCTTAGCTTCTCCTCCTTCATCCTGACATTCACCCTCCTAAAATCCAGGACCAATGTCCCAGTCATCTATCTTTGTGTTTCTAGGGCAAGTGAGATCTTTAAACACCTCAACCCCACCAGGAAATACACCGTTGAGCAAGCTCTTTTACAAGATGATCCTGGAAGGCTGTAACATAGATCATGATACAAAAGGCATGATAAATCAGGAGAGAAAGAAAGAAAAAAAAAACAGTTGTATGACAATATAACATAATACAGCATAAACAACGTAAGACAATGTATACTAAATTATAGAGACTCCTAGACTTCAGAGAGCAATCAGAAAGGGCAGAATGTGGGAGGAGGTGATAGCAGGAATTAGGGGTAGGTAGAGAAGAAGAGGGAACAGGGAGACTAATAGTGAGGGGCAGCTAACGAAGGAGCCCGGAGTGTCTGGTGGGAGACGGTAAGAGGGTGTGGATAAGTAGATCATAAAACATTATGAGGTGATATGTAGTGATGGGTGCACCAAGGCAGGTAGCAGAGTATGGTGCACATGGAGAGTATATGAGCATGTGGAAACTGGGTGTGTTTATAAGTACTAAGAACAGTATATTCTATGGAAAGCTAGGGTGATAGAATCAATTACAGTGGGCGGAGCATAAGGAAGTACTAGAGATAAGTGTAGGCTAGGCATAACAGGTGCAGCTTTCTTTCAGTGACTATTTATTTATTTATTTATTGTATTTTTGGATTAACACCTCTTGAGGACAAGCTCATTATATAGGTTCCATATCAGAGACAGACAAACAGTGAAAACAAAAAGTTACAAGATTTCGAGAAAACAAATTTAACAAGGTAAAAACTTTAGCAAAACAATAGACTTGGCAATACAAATAGCATTGTGCAAGCCTTAATAATGTATGAGGAGATCCTGCTTTAATTCAAGGGGAAGGGCCCATCAGGATGTTCAGTAGGAATGAGTTACAGGGAAGGAGAGAGAATTATTAACCCAGAGGGTGTTAAGTGAAAATAATAGTAGTGAAGAGAAAGTAGTTGGCAGAGGGAATAGAGCAGGGAGGTAGGGATAGGATAGGGGGAGAGGGGGAGGATGGATTTTTTGATCAGATAGTAATATAAGGGTGGAGTTATGGGAAGTAGTTGCAGCTGAAATCCGCAACTAGATGACATCTTAGCATTTTTTAAATGGTCCAATGGTGCCCAGAGAGGAGATGCCAGTAGGGAGGGCATTTAGCCAGTTAGGGGCACAGCTCACAAAAGATCTTTGACCTAATGCAGTGCAGGAACATGGAGGGTTGAAAATCATAGAATTAGAACTTCTGGTGTATTATCTTCTCATATACACAGTATCTGCTGCACTGCTTGCCCTGCCCAATACCATGTGAAGGTACACAATTTCACAGTGGCTGAAATAAAGAAATCATCTCACAGTTGCCACCCAGTTCCTCTGGAAGTAATTCCCAGAAACCCCCCCCCCCCACACCACGACCAGATAACTGTACCTTAAGAAAACAGTCTGATCCTCTGCAGTGTGGGAGTAAATTACAGATGGCACCACAAATCCACTGAAAGTATGTTGCAATCAGTTTGGTAAAGAGATCATTCAGAGTTATGATATCCACTCAACTTTGGGAATCAGGATTTTGGGTGATGATTTAAAACATAAGGATGATATCCTCCTACTGCCCATGCCCTCTCCCAATCCCCACTCAAGTCAAACACATCAGCAACAGCAACAGAAGAGGCTGTTGGACCAGGTTAGGTATGGGAAGTGGAGGAATGACAGTACTTTCAAATAGTCCACCTACCACAGGTGGCAGCAGCCTGAGTTAATGAATACATTCCTTGGTATCAGATATCATACTAGCACTGCTTCAAAAAGGGTCTAAAAATCAATTTAAATAACCACATGATTAGTTTCAGTTACATACCAAAGTGCAAGAATCAAGGATAAGAACATTTTATGACACACACATATATACAAAGAATACATTGTTACATAATACCATGCTATTATGCAGCAATGTAGTCTTTGTATATATGTGTGTGTCATAAAATGTTTTTAATTTGATTACAGCTGTGCAATGATTCACCATATAAAGGGATAAATGTTAGTGCACTTTATTCTCTTGAGAAAGCTCAGGAGGGTCTGTGTGAAATGTTGAGGTTTTTATTCCTGGTATTTTGTGTCTCAATGGTGTGAAGCTGCTGAATTTCATTAAAAGGACTTGAGCACCTTAAACTCTTTTGTTGGTGTTTGTGTCCAAGTGTGTGTGAGTGCCAATGTTTCTCAATTTGCTTGTAGCTGTTTTTACATTGTGCACCATGTACTGAGCAGAAACTCTTGCTTTTTGTTCTGACATCCTCTTCATTATTCTCCTCCTCCAGTCTCCATCATGAATCACATTTTCCATATGCACCACTGCTGCATATTGATGACACCACCTTCTGTCGTACACAGCAGATAATAAAGTAGGACTGGTATTCATAACTATAAGAGGTAGTGATACCACTAGTTCTTCAGTGTCATCACAGCAGCAGCAACAGGATGAAATACTCATTATAGAAGTGGCAGAGATGTTTTAATACTACTTGCAGATAGGGTTGACTTCATTTGATTGGACATGTGATGTGGCATGGCAACACTATACTAAACAGAAAATGTTGCATATACTGATGGTGGAGAAACAATTGCAGCTTAAAGAAATCAGCAAAAATGTGCATACACAACTTCTTTGTCATACTCCTCATCCATTTCTGCTGACTTCATGTCAAGTTTAGATCCTGAGAACCTTCAATTCTCAGTCTTTCTCAGTGGCACTGGCAGCATAGTCTGGCTCACTACTTACAGCAGTTAAGGCACAATTCATCATCCTGATGACATCTACAACAACTCTAACATTGTCACCACCAATGAGCTCAACATGATCAGGCGTGCCATTGAGAACACAGAGCACACAAAGTTGGTAACAGTAAAAGAAGATCTGTCATGGGCAATGTCATTTCTTAAATGTCTTTTAGTTTATCTTTATTTTTTGATGTTTTGTGAACCATAACAGCTTTTTTGTTGGTGGAGTATAATTATTTACTTTAAAACCAATAAGGTCAGAGAAAAATTAGTAATTGTCATACAAGGAGATCTATGCCTTGAGGTCAGCACTGAATAGTAACTATTACTGTGGCTCACACTGGGCCATGCCTATCTTTGTTGGTCTTGCAGACCTTATCATTTAACCACAAACAGTAATCCACAGAAGATACATGCACATGGCACCTGTCACGAATAAGCAACTATACAGAAATATTCTTTGCAGACAGTGAGTTTTTCCCCCATTTGTAGTCTGCTTTCCCCATGCCAATTACTTCATTGGGAGCCACAGTGGGTCAGCTGAATCCTTGAAGCCAAAACTTAATTATTTGGCCCAAATTCAAAGCTGAACTGAAGTTGCCAATGGCCCACTTCTCTGACCCTCAGGTTAGTGTTGGTACCATGTCAAGGTAACTCAGCAGCTGAGACCTAAATACTGCTGTCTAGGAAACATCTTTCTGCTCAAATGGAAACATACATTTTCCTCACAGTATGAACTGTTCAAACAGGGGCCCCTATGCTCCTCCCAGGTGTGAACACTTCCATGTGTCTTCTTAGACAGACATAGAAGTAGACATAACCAGTTCAACAAGATAAATGATAACCTGGAAAAATGTTCCAAATTCTTCCAAAGCGAAGAAGAATTGGAAGTTCTGAATAGAAATAGAAGCCCTCATCTACAAACTGCTACAATAAATCTGCTAATTATCACAACTGGATAAAGGAAGACAGGAACCTTTATTCTCTTCTAAAGCCTTCCAGTGCTCAGAATGTTAGTTTAGAACCTCAAATTTTCTGATCTTAGGAAGCTTTGGAAGATTTTTTTGAAGGCTGGACCACATCTGGTCTAACTACACTGTCACACTGGAGCAAGGAAAGAGAGCTGACCTCACCACACAGCTGGAGCCTGCATCTCCAAATGCATGCCTGCTTATCCTAAAGCTTGCTAAAGTGCGTATCCCCTCTCACCAGCCATTCGAGCACCAGGAGCTACAACTGGGTCATGAGGGGGATTCTTTCAAGTCATGACCCCCCCAGCACAGAATTATGGTACCAACCCCTAAAGAATCACCAGAAGCCCAACAACTCAGCCACCAACAGGAGCCAATTGGGTGGCCCCAATGGACTTTGTGGTTAGAGCTAGGAAAGCCCACTCAAACTTAAAGAGCTGGTGACACATTCAGGAGACTTTTAACAAAACATAATATTTAGGCACTGTCCAGCTTGTATTTCCCATTAGTTCTGTATTCCTCCTCCCCATTATTTAGTAGTGAGGCCCATCAGCATGAACACAGGATCTTTGCTACTAAAGAGTTCATCTATTCCTGCTGCTTTCCCCCTACCTGAAGTCATAGAGCACTGCTTGTGACATCATAGTTACTCCGATGGCAACAGATTGTGATTTCACAGCAGAGGATTATGACTTGAAGTATGGAGTAAGCTATAGAGGCAGATGAACTCAACATGAAATCTAAGGGACAACAACCACATATTTATACACAATTCTTTAGTAATAAATTATGGGGAGGAGAAATATATAAAATATAAATGGAATGCAAGCAGAACTGTACCTGATTATTATGTTTTTTAAAGTTATCTTAGAGGTGTCATTAGCTCTTTAAACTTGCAGTACTTATTCTCTGCTTCTTCTCACCAGCTGTTCCAGCACCTGGAGTTGCATCTGGATCACAAGGGTGGGGTTCGTCCAAGCCAAGGCCCCCCCACATCATGGAATTGCCACACCAGCCACCAAAGAGCCATCGGGAGCCCAACAATACAGCTGCCACCAGGAGCCAATCAGCGGCTCCATTGGACTTGTGGGGCTAGGAAAGTCTGCTCAGATGTAAACTTGCAGCACTCATTCTTCACTCCTTCACATTTTGTTCCAGCTCTGGGTCATGGGGGGAGGGTCTTCCAAGCCACAACCTTCCCCCCAGCATGGAATTGCCAGACCTGCCACAAATGAGCCAGTGAGAGCCCAGCAACACAGCTGCCAGCAGGATCCAATCGGGCAGCTCCAACAGACATTGTGGGTGAGGCTTCTATGCTCAACAGCCATCAGTCCAAGTGGTTTACTGGCCTGTGGCCCTCAATGTGAATGACCACAGAAAGACTACTAAAGAGTTTGCCTAAGAATCAGCCATAGAGGTAGCCAGCAGCTGACCATTCTGTCCATTTCAGTGAGTTTCCATGACTTTTGTTGTTTAAGTTGCCTCCTGCTTGCCATACTCCTCATATCATACAGCCTGCTGCTTGGTAGTACTACCTCCCTGGTGTGGCCCTGGATAGACGACTAGGCTTCAACTTTACTACTATTATTTTGTCTGCTGCATTTTAGTTCATATTCCTGTCATAACTAATGTATTGCAAATTACTCTGCCTGCTGCATTTTAGTGTAATTTTCTTGCTTTGGTTATGCGTCTGTTACCAGCCCATTAACATACTGCTAATATATTCTGCCTGCTGGAAGTTAGCATATTTTTCTTCTTTTTGCTGTAGTTAAACTACAGTAATCCAGCCCTTTAATTTACTGCTCATATAAAAAAAAGCTTTATTTATTTAGTGACTTTTAAAGCATCAAGGTGTTTTACATAAAAACATGAATAAGACAGAATAAACTATAAAAATGCTGTAAAACAGACAGACAATAAGAGCCAACAAATTAGGAAGCAAATGCTTGGTGCCATAGAAATGTTTTTAGTGCCTGCTTAAAACCCCTCATGGTCAGACAGTCCTGTAGCTGACAGGGTAGAGAATTCCAAAGGGCTGGGGCCACATACATAAATGCACAGTCCCCCTGAAGATTTTAAAGACACCCTTGAAATCTCTAGCAACCCCTCATCTGCTGAGTGGAGTGATCACTCAGGGTGGTAAGGTGACAGAAACTCTTTCAAGTAGTCCGGGCCGAGTCCGTGTATGACTCACCCCATACTGTCATACTGTCTATCGCTAGTTGTGCTACTACACTGCCCTACTGCCTCTCTGTTCTCCCATAGTGCTACATATATTGTCCTTCCTATCTGGTATAGCTCACATCCCCTCACAGTACAAGTTTTGCCACTTCTTCTGGGTGAAATCCTTACTGTTAGCTTACTCACTATCTGGGTGTAACTCCCATAATCCTCCCATCCATTCCCCTACTTCTCATGAATTTATTACTGTTCCCACAACCCTTTGAAGGACTCCCTTCTGGGTATAGCGTACTGTTTTTACAGCTTCCATACTCCCTCTCTAGTACTCTGGACAACTGCACACATCGTATCCACTATGCTGTTAATTACCTTCACTCTCCTCCTCCTCCTCCAGGCCCCACTTTGCTCCCTAACCCCATTATCCTTTCCCTTTCCTTCCCCTCCCTCATCCCCACCCTCCCTTCTGCCAGTCTTCCCCACCAACACTCACCCTGACCTCCTGGATGCAGCTTTTCCATTTCACCTGGGTCCACCTTAACACACTTTGCAGCATCTACCACATCTCCATCTCTCCCTCCCTCCCTCTCTCCCTCTCCCATTCCCCTCCATCTACTTCACACAAGCATCTCATATGTCCTCCTAAGCTTCTTGTGTCCTTGCTACTTATTCTAGCAGGTGACATTGAACTCAATTTCAGACCTGCCCAGCCAACTGCCTCTTCTCTCTCCCGCTGGGCTGAAAGTAGCCTATGTTAACATCTACAATCACCTCCCCAAAATTGACCTTCTACAACCCCAGGTAGTGCACCTTCAACCCTGAAATCCTGGTAATCTCGGGTCTTGGCTCTCCCCAAGATACCAGATACTGCCATAGCCATCCCTGGCTTCTCAAGCATCCAACAGGATTGTACTAAGAAGGCCAGAGGCATAGCCATCTATCTATCCTCTTGCACCCAGTTCAAACCTGTGCTGTCACCTCCCCCTTTTGCATAAGAGATGCTCTTCCTGAAACTCTACCCCCCTTCTCTGTCACCATATTCATTGCTGGACTTTACACATGCCCTGGAATATCCCCACCCACTTTCACTGAGCTCCTCACCACCTTGTCCTCCCATGCCTCCTTTCAGTGAGCTGCTCATCCTAGGTGACTTCTACTTCAATTGGCTCTCATCCTCCTATCATGAATTATGCTAAAATGTAAAATTGTTTTAGCTTCCCAACTGCTCATGGATCCCACCAGGCTCAACCACAGAACTCAAAGCTACTTCCTTCTGGACTGGATCCTCTCCTCTCACCATCACTGCATTGTTGATGCTGGTACCTTCCCTGACACCCTCAGTGACCATCATATGGTCTACTGCATGTGCAAGATGTACTGCCCCAAAGCCTCCCCCCCAAATTTATCCAGCTTAGATCCTTCCAATCCCTGGATCTAACCTCATTAATTACTTGCTGACCTGATGGCAACCAGTTTGTTCCCCATACTAACAGCCAGCAACATTAGCAAAGCTCTTGAGTTCTATTATTCCAAATTCCTGTCAGTCTGGTATCATTACAACCCCCTGAGGAAAACTCGGGTCCAAGGTTCACACCTCCCTCAGATCATTGCTGAGTTGCATTGCCTGTCATCATGCAAGTGACCTAACCCGGCAGACCCTGAAGTTCATTGGCTTCCCATCTGACCTTGCTAATACTGTATAACAGGAAATATTCACTGTCTTTTTATTGTTGCTATTTTCACTGGGTTCATATTAACACAAAAATAAAAAGACGGTGAATATTAGTTGAATTACTATACAATAGCAACAATAGTCTTCTACCAGTGAAACAAAGATGGGGGTGTTCTTAGAGCACTAAATATAATGTGTGTGAATGTAACCTGTTATACAGTAGAAGTGTCTTTGCAATGCCTGTACCAGAGCTACTAGGCTTACACAGACCAACTACTTTGAATTCATGCTCCAGGACAGCTTTAACCACCACTCAGAATTCTAGAAGGTCATCCATGTCCTCTTCTCCCCACCTTCTTAGCTTCTCCTCACCTGTCCTCAAGGTGGGTGACTCTGCCATTTCCCATCCAGCAGCAGATGCATCATCTTGCAACTGCTTTCTCACCACCAGTGCCTTTTTACTTCTTCCCTATACCTCCCCAACACCCTTCCTCTTTTGCTCCAACCCACTCCTTCCACACTATCCCTTTTCCTTCTCTACTAACACTATCTTCATGACTTTCAAGGCTCTCCTTACTCTTAGCCCACACAAGGAAGGGAGCCCTGATGACCTTGATCCCAAACTCTTGTCTCTCTCCACCCCAACTATTGCCCCTACCATCACCCATCTCCTCAATCACTCCTCATCACTTGCCTCTGTTCTTGATCTGTGAAAGCAGGCCACTGTCACCCTCCTTTCCAAAGGGGGGACACCAGCCTACCTGGCAATTACAGTCTCATCTACCTTCTTCCCTCCCAGGCTAAATGTCAGGAACACCTGATCCTTTCACAACTCTCCCCTTTCCTTGATGATGACTCCTTCTTCACTTCCTTCCAGTCTGGCTTCAAGAAATCCTACTCCACCACCACCTCCCTCTTTAGGCTCATAGACTCCATCCTATCTGGCATGAACCAGGGGCTGGTCACTTCTACCATCTCTGTTGGCCTGGCCAAAGCTTTCAACACTGTTGCCCACCCCATCCTCCTGGGTAAGCTAAAAGTGGCTGGGATCTCCTCCTCCTCTGTTGAGTGGTTCAGTCATACCTGGAGGGTGTGACCCAAGCTGTCCATGTTGGTGACACAATCTCCCCCTCCTCTCCCTATCTGCTCTAGCATTCCTCAAGGATCTGTCCTTTGCCCCATCCTAGTCTCCATTTTCCTATGCTACCTTCCACTTGCCTGCTCCTCTATGTCCATTCATATGTATGCAGATGACATGGTTTTCTGCGCCTCTGATTCTTCTGTGTCAGACTTCATCACTCATCTCCAGCTGGATTTAAAAAACATCCAGCACTGATTCCAGGCCAACCAACTGACCCTCAGTGCCAAAAGAAGGTCCCCAAGACCTTTAGCTCTAGCAGAAACTTGCCAAGCTCTCTCCACCTCTCCTCCTTCCAGATCCTTGAAGGTGTCGTGATTGAGGATTTCTCCTCCTTTAAGTACCTTTGAGTACGGTGGTATTGTCATCTGGACTTCTCTACTCATATGGATGCTATCCACAAGAAGCTGCACCCTAAATTGGGGTATTTTACTGGAACAAAGCAAGTATCCTGCTTCCTGCTTGTATAGAGATCCTCTCAAAGATCATGATACCTCTGTTTGATTATGGTGACATTGTATATAGCGCTGCTCCCAAGTCAACCCTTACCAGGCTGGATCCCCTCTTTCACTCATTCTGCTGCTTTGCCATTGATTGCCTCCCTGGAAACCACCACTGTTCCCTGTATTCCTCCCTCTCCTTGCCTTCCACTGATGCCAGGTGCCTAGTTCATTGTGTCACCTTCGTTTCCAAATTCTAACTGGGATCCCTCCTTCCCACCTTTCCTCCCTCATCTCCTCTCACCTCCTACTTCTTTCAGAGCTCTGACTCCTGCTGTCTCCCCCCAGTAAAAATCCTCTGCTAGTCAAGCTCCTTTCCCTTTTCACATCCCCAAACTTTGGAGCACCTGGCCTGTTGCTATTCGCAAGGCTCCCTCTTCCCTATCACAAAATCCCTCCTCTGTGATGTCATTACTAACTCCTGCAGTTGCTGCTGATCCTAGACTAATCACACTTCTCCTCCCTCCATTCTACTCTTTCCCACCTGCTGCCCTGGTTTATTGGTTCACTTCTCCCTCTGATTAGTCCCCCTGTACTCTCAGTTTCCCTTCCCTCTCCTCTCTCATTTTGCTGCCAGTGCACTTTGCTGATTTGTTGCTATCGATATGCTATGCTTTGTAGTACTTCCTTTTTGCTTCCTCTTGTCTACTTCATCATTTTTACTTTTTATTGTTGCTGTTTTTTAATAACTGGTGTGTGCTTTTTTCCATAGGGAAACCCGGTTGTAATTTTCCATTATAACCAGCTGGTTATAACAGCAAACACGAGCTGGGCTTCCCTCAGACCACGCATGCACCAGTGGTTTTCCTGGCATGGGGTCATAATGTTGCAAGACATTATGCCTCATGGCAAAATCATGCTACCAATACAGCGTGATTTCTTCCATGAGGCATAAGTCTTTTTTTTGTGGGGGGCTCCCACCCACACACCTTGTTACAGGGGTCTGAGCCCCTGAACCCCCCCCACTAAAGATTCTCAACTCCAGGGGGGTGTTCAACTCGGGCAGCTCACAAAAGATTGAAAAATAAAAGATTCTGGGACACAGGAATCCAGTCCCAGACGCACACCTGGGTTCCTACTGCTGTGGCTCAGTCCTGTGAGCCACGGCAGCTGCTCAGTGGAGCCCACTCCCAATAGAGGTCATATCCTCTGCCTGGGAAAGCACTACTGGTATTGCACCAGTAGCAGTTACGAACTATGCTGTAGCCGTTTAGCCATAATGTTGTACGCTATTAAGCATGTGACATTATGACCCAGTAGGGGTTTTCCTTAACTCTGCTACCTTACCTTTTGTAATTCCATATAGCAGCAGACTTCACTGCCCTTCGAAGTCAGTGGTAAGTTGATTTTTCAATAAACAAGTAAAAAGTCTCTTTTTCTGACTCTGAAACAAAAAAAAGGAAAACAAAAGGGAAATGTATCACGCGCCATATTTCCCTGTCAGCATACATGTGCCAGCTCACAGGAAGGACACCACAACCGCTGCTCAACAGTCAGTTAAGCAATAAAAAATAGACAAATAGTAATGTTTTTAAACAAAAACTGCACTTTTTTATGCCTCAAAGAAATGGGAAACTGTAACTTGACAGACCCCAGACCACTCGAATCCTGACTGGTCTACAGCTGCCCGAACACAATCTGTTGGCTTCCTGGTTTGCTTATTTTATTTTGTATAATTACTGAGGTGAAAATGCGGATGCCAGCAATTATATAAAATAAAATATGGGGTGGTTGTGTTAAACTAAATTTTACACACATCCTCATTGTGGGATGCATTTAAGTAGCTTCCCACAACTCTGGTGTGTGTAAAATATCGCTATAGACATCACCCCATACTTTATTCTCTATATAACTGTAACATTACTGATGCAACTTATTACTGTAGTCTCCACACCCCCATACCCCCAGGACACATCTGGAGATGAGCTCTTGGTACAAAGGGTTTGTCCTCATGAAACTCTTGAAACAAACAAATAAATAAATAAACATTCAAAAATGTACAGTATAGCAAGCTGGACATTACACACAAAGCCAAAGCTTTTCAACAATATCACAGGAAGTTTTTAATTAAGCAATAATGCATGACAGGGTGTGTCTTGTGCTGGAATAACATCATGCCTGGCGTGATCAGGCATGAGGCTGCAGGCTGAGTGTGACTAATCACCCCAGAAGTGATGTTATCCCAGTACAACACACACCCTGGAGTGCATTATTGCTATTATACAATGGCTCATTATAATTAAAAATAGTTAAAAGAAGAAAAAAAAAGAAAATTCTGAGAGTTTTACAGTATATTTTGGAGTGTAGAAGTATACTTGTTTAAAAAAAGTTCCCATTTCTTTCTTTGTCAACTAGGTGTTGCTGCAGTTTATCATTAGGTTTCTTTTTTTTTAGCTCCTCTTTGTCTGTTGGTCGTCTTCTGCCCTGTACCCCCCCAGCTATCTGGATGGTTCAGTTTTTCTGAAATAAATTGTTCTGGTTCTGCCACATAGCCTGAGACAACTAAGCAAAAGTCTTCTCCAATGCAGGAGGGCCATGAGTGGTGATTTACTGTGTCACACAGGTAGGAGATGTTGGTGCTGCTAGTGAATAGGGAATGTTGTTTTTCATTTTATTTTTTTTCTCAGAGTAGGTATGGGGGATGATCCTTTCTGTTTAGTCACGTTTTCTTGCAGTCATGGGATTGGACAGTAGTGTCCCCAGACAGTGCCGCTTGCAACACCACCCCACCTCGCTCTTTGGATCTGTCACCTGGTGCCGCTGCTGTGAGGATTAGGATTTATGAAGAGGAAAGGAGGTAGGGAGTTTGTTTTGTACCTGCTTTTACATGTTGCTGTTTGCAAACAAACAAGGCAAAAGTGATCTGAAGACAGAATGAGTGAGTGAGTGTTTCAAGCATGTGATGATTCTGTATGCTTGTGCTTGCTTGTTCGTTGATTTTGTCAGCAGGCTCGGTGTTTTAACTGCTGTTTGAACTGCCTCTTTATGATGGGTTTTGAATATTGAAATGTTAATCTGGGGGATTTCAGGGAAAGTCTATTTCTTCATTTGGGCTGCTTTTTCAGTTAGGTCATGGACAGATGTCAATGGATTTTTCTAAGGCCTGCTAGTTTGGTAGGATGAAGTGAGGCATTTTCCTTGCCAAATGAGATTTGCCTTTTCAGTTGAACCCTATTTCACTTGCCCACCCGACACTCCCTGTCAGCACCTAACACCCCCCCCAGAAACTAACAGTGACACTGGGGGCACCCAATCCCCCAGTGACTCAGGAATCCTCCCTCTGGTTATTGACCTCTTTATTTATTTCTTTTTTTAATCCACCCAACCCCCTTAATGAAAAATAACAGTGACACTGGAGTGCCCAATCCCCCAGTGTCACAATCAGGAATCTTATGTCCTTTATTTATTTAATTTTTTTAAACCCTGTAAAAAGAAAAATGTCCATCAATGTCAAACCATGTAAAAAGAAAAACGTCCATTGATATCTTTTGCAGCCGTTGCTGTCCCTCCACCTGACCCTCCCACTCAGCACCCCCCCTGCATCCCCCCCAAGCCCTTGCTTACCCATCCAGGTTCCAATGCCATAATCCTCTCTGGACTGCAGACACATCTTCAGTCTTCAACATCGGACCATGAACTGAGGAAATCAGATATGTCGTTCAATGTATTTCAATGGGGTTTTGAACTTAGTAGCATAACTTGGACATTTTTCAATATTCTTACCCCAAATTTTCAACATACCTTCTTTGGGACACTAGCTCATGAACAATGCAAGTGACATTAAGTTAATCTGTCCCAAAAGGTGATTTAGTGGTCACTGTGTGAAAACACCTTTTGGGCATGAGTTGAAAATTTTATCCAGCATTGTTCATGAGGTGGCATCATAAGGAGGCTATGTTGAAACTTTGGCATAAAAATATTAAAAAACAACAGAGTTATGAGCCTACATTGAAGTTTGCAAATGCATTCTTATAACCTCGGTAATTTTCAATATTTTGCCCCCAAATTTTCAAAGTAGCCATTTCTTCACAGATAGATGTCATTTTTCAAATCCTGGCCAAAATGTGTTTTTGCATTCTGAAAGGCGATTACGTAGTCACTGCGTGAAATCACCTTTCAGGCAGAAGTTGATCATTTTCTCCACTATTGTTCATGAGGCGGGATAATGAAAAGGCTATGTTGAAAATTTGGGGCAGAAATGTTAAAAAACATAGAGAATAGTAGATGGGCAACTATGCACAACCAGTGTGTTGTGCCATGGAGGGGTGCTGATTCCCAGTGACATCAAGAGCGAAGCTCGACCCTGCGGGTATATTTTTTAGTTAGAGCTAAAAATATCTGGTTGATCCTGTGTTTTTCATAGTTATCTGGCTGATCCTGCTGAAGTCATGTGCTCATTGATGGTGCTGCTGCCCTATCTGGTTGATCCTGCCATTTCTGTTGCTGCAACTGTTCCATTGAACAATGTAGCTTGTGCCCTTTCAAAACTAGCTGAAATGTTGTTGTACCACAGTGTGGTATAACCACGTTCAATGACCTTTGAACTATGGTACAACAACACCAGCTCGGATGGATTTTCATCCTGAACAAGCCCTCACCATACACTATAATAAAGTTATGAGCCTATGTTGGAATATATGAATGCAAGCTCGTAATTTTGGTAATTTCCAATATTTTGACTCCAAACTTTCAACATAGCAATTTTTTGCACATCACCTCATAAACATGGCATGTCATTTTTAAAATCCTGCACGAGGTGTGTTTTCACACACACCTCTGGTGAGAAATGACATTTCAGTCAATTTAATATAAATGGTACATGTCATGCCTATAAGGCGATTCCTAAAACAAGTCTCTTAAACAAAAAAAAATGTTTAACAAATGTTCGGCATTGACAAATGCTTGTTAGTAAAGTCTGTTTCTACATGATTTAGAGGTGGTAGGGACCGAAGTACAAAAAGGTCAAATGACTTACTCAGAGCTGTACTGTATCAGTAAGTAGCTTTGCTGGGATTTCAACCCAGGTCTCTTTACTTCTACTGTATGTCCTTTACTCCTATCACTGAACCGCACTGCCTTCTTTAGTAGTTGTAATGTAACTTATATGCAGTTTGTATAAAATTGCATAATTTGGCAGTATAGCCTTAGAGTAATGAGCTGCAAATGAACATGATACATCCAGCAGACCAAGGTTTGTTTCCCCCAGCCTCCACTTGCATACTGTGTAGCTCTGAGCCAGTCACTTAAACGTCCTAGTGTTCCCAGGTCACCCCTGAAAACAAGTACTTGTGCCTAGTGGGCTTTACCAAGTTACCAAAAGAATTAAAAGAAAACATTTATTAATAGAGCTTTTCTTTGGTTAAAACACACACAGAGGAATTTAGGAAAGAAAAATGTCCATTGGCCCATAGAGTTCTTCGCTTCTCCATGTAGTAGGAATATACTATCACCCCTTTTTCCTCAGTTTTGTATATATATAGTACCTTTCATACATGTTTCTCAAAGCTATTTATCTATTTAATTGTTATTTTGTTTTTTGTTAACCAGATAGGGTACACTAGACAAACATTTGCCTATTTTCAGGCACGAACCAGGAGAGTACAACAAGTGAGACAATTCAGTGTACGACAACAACACGTTAGAATGATGACACAGCAAGTTAGGGTATCCTGGATATAAACAGATGCACAAAAAATATGGAGCATATATACAAAAGAGAGATACAAAGGCAATTTTTATACAATGAGTAAACAAAAGTATATCAGAGTTCAAAGCTAAGAACAGGTACATATTTGAAGATATTGGCTGTGCATTTATTTTCTGTCATCATTTGCAGCTTTTAAGCATTTCACATCTACACATACTTAGTAAAAAGAAATTGAAGATTTATTTTCTTTGGAAAACATGAGTCACTGGATAGTTTGATTCCTTTTATTGGACCAACATATGTCTTGTACAAATTTAGCATAGTGTCCAAAGAGTACTGCTACTGGAACATACTGAGGAGAGTAAGGAGTGAGAAGGCATTGTTGTCCATAGGAGCTTCTATGTATTTACAAGGAATAATATTGTAGTCGTCCACCAGAAAGAATATAACTGTCCAGACATTTTTTAACCCGATGAAGGGACAACCCTGAAAGCTTGTGTACTATATCATCTTTATACAAGTCATATATTGGGCCAATAAAAGGTGTAAAACTGTCCAGCGACATCTGCACATAAACATTGACAATTGCATTTCATGCAGTTTCATGGATAGGGGGATGTTAGCTGGGTCACCAGGGGTACTTTGCAACTCTTATTACAGTTGCCATGAAATATTTTACTTCCACCTGCACATCCATTACAAAAGGTGCATAATAGGTACATAAATGCATTGTAACATCTAATCTAATGGCTAGATGGATCAAGCAAAAAATTTAACATGTGTGTCTTTCTGATTAGTCATTTCATTAACAAAGAACCAAACCAAACACATTCAGTCTTATTGTGTATGCCATGTATGTTTTCCATTGTGATGTCATTATGGGTGGGGCTCATCTACATAACTGTTTAACCCCAATAGCAAAGTGTTATTAAAGGTGGGGCTGTACTCCGGTGTCAGTATTAACCTGTGCTTATATGGTTAATAAAGGGTGTCACAAACACTATCAGCAGGTCAGGCCCTCTGCTCTGACAATGCCTACCTCTGAGTACAATAATGTGAACAGGTAACAGACAGGGTAACTCTCTTGTCTGCGTTTGGGTCTGAATCACCTTTAGTCCCAAGTTCTGGGGGGATTCAAACTGTGAACCTTATGCTAGCATATCCAAATGTACAGACTCAGATACGTACCCTCTTCGGGGGATTGCGGTACAATCTTTCACTAGGAGCACCAAGCCAGGCTTCCAAAATGAACCCTTAAAACTCTACAAAAGACCTTAGGTATATTCTTACTTTTTTCCAGTTTAGTTACACCATCAAGCTTTTGAACAGTTTTTGTCAGTCTTAACCCTCCATACGTCACATGCAAAAAGAACTGGCAAAAACCCAGGCAGTCTTTCAAATAAAGATTTTACTTAACGATGATAAAAATATGAAAAATGTAAACATAGAACAATATATCAAAGAGCATACAATCACTTAAAAGAAAAAAAACAAACAAACAAAACTACAGAAACTCCTATCAACATACAGTTTAGATCTTTTCTATGTAATGCATTATCGCTTTAAGTGCTTATCAGAGCTATGTGTATTTCTAGAGTCCCAAGATGGAATATATCAATAGTTCAGACACAGTATTGTTTAAACTGTGTCTCTCCACACCCCTTCTGTGAGTCCTCTAGCTCCTCCTTTTAGAACATAAAAAAACACAAAACAGGATGTCCTAGTAGAAGGCATATTAAATAAGGTGACAACAGCAAAAACTCATTACCCAAATTATGAGTCTTTGATCCACTAGTTCCCTTGAAGTTTTACAACCCTGCAATCTCTCACTGATGTGCAAGATATCTGGCAGGAATCAGCTTAATGATGTCCTGTTTCTGAAGTCATAAAATGTATATTTTAGTTTCCAAGATTCAGAGCAGCAACAGGACATAAAGCAGTCATAAAATACAATGTCTCAAAGAAGTTAATTGCATTACAGAGATCTCCTGGTCAAATATATATCCTGTAGTTTTCACTGAAACCTTGGGGGTGGCACACTTGGAGCACAGGCTGTCATATGTGAGACAATCACATACTTTTATATTACAAATAGCATACAATAATCATAACCAGCTGGCCAAGTGTCACAGTCTTCTCCACCTGGACTGAATTTGGGGGCTCTATCCCCTGCATGGGATGAGCTTCCCAAGTCAGATCACTCCTCATATAGATGCGATAAGTCATCTGTGTTCTGACTGGTTGCTCCAGCATTATGTAAGATCATCATGCCATACCCTTGCAAAGGCAAGACTCCATCTTAATAGTCTACCATTAGTTTTTTCCATTTGTGTCAGCCAAATCAGGTGGTTGTGGTTCATTTGTACCTCAAAATGATGCCCATATAAGTATGGCTCTAACTTCTTTTAGGGCCCACACTATGGCAAGACATTTTTTTCCACAGTAGAGTAAGCCTGCTCCCTGGGAAGTAACATTTTACTCAGGTACACTACAGGGTGATCTTTCCCTTGGTTGGATGTCTGACTCAGTATTGCCCCAATACCCGCATCTGAGCCATCAGTCTGGACTATAAAGGGTCTGCTATAGTCAGGACTTGTCAACAAAGGAGCACTGCACAGTAGCTCCTTCAGTCTTGTAAAGGCTTTTTCACAGGCTGGCTCCCAGGTAATTTTCTCAGGCATCTTTTTCTTTACCAGATAAATAGGACAGCAGCCAGGGCACTGTAATTGGGTACAAATTTCCTATAGTACCCTGCTGTCCCTAGAAAACTCCTGACCTGCTTCTGCATTTCCGGTCTGGGCAACGCCTTGATCACCTCTATTTTTGCTTGGTTAGGATGGAGCTGTCCCAGGCCTGCCACATGTCTGAGGTGTGCCACTTGAGCCATGGCCACCTGGCACTTCTCAGCTTTGACAGTGAGCCCGGCCCTCTCTATCCTGCCCAACACTTCCCTAAGGTGGGACAGGTGTTCCTCCCAGCTGGCACTAAAGATGGCAATGTCATCCAGGTACACCATGGCGTACTCCTCAGCACCATTCAACACCTGGTTCACCAACCTTTGGAAAGTGGCTAGGGCATTCTTCATTCCAAAAGGCATTACTTTAAATTCAAAAAAGCCTACTGAAGTGATGAATGCTGACCTCTCCCTAGCTCTGTCAGCTAACTCTACCTGCCAATACCCCTTTGTCAAGTCAATAGTCATAAGGTATGTCACCCCTCCCAACTTGTCCAGGAGTTTGTCCATCCAGGGAATCAGGTGGGCGTCTGACGATGTGACTGCTTTTCAGTTCATGATAGTCCATCTAGAAATGAGTAGAGCCATCTGGCTTGGGCACAAGGACTACAGGTGAGGCCCAGGGGCTGTGGAATCTCTGGATTACTCCTAAATCCAGAATTTCCTTCACCTCCCTCCTAATGTCCTTTTGGACAGCCTCTTACACCTGATATGCTGTCTGCCGTATGGGCATCTGTGTCCCTGTCTCTACATCGTGTGTTGCTAAAGTGGGTTAGTCCAGGCTTGGCACTAAACAGTGAGGCAAAGTCTGCTAGAACCTCCCTTACTTCCTGGATCTTGTCCAGGGCCAGCTGGGGTGACAATTTAACTGCCTCCACAGAGGACTTCCACTTGCTTTCTTCCAGCAAGTCCAGAAGGGGGTATCCTTCATCCATCCCCTCCCCAGGACTACATACCGCAAACACCATGTCAGCTCTATTAGCATATGGCTTCATCATGTTGACATGGTACATTCTTTCTGTATGTCTTCTGTCAGGTAACTCTATGATATAGTTCATGTCATTTACCTTTCTAACTACTTTGCATGGTCCTGCCCACTCAGCCTGCAGCTTGTCTTTCCAGACCAGAATAAGGACCATGACTTCCTGATCCACCGTGTATGAGCGAGCTCTGGCTCTGTGGTCGTACCACACATTTTGTTTCTGTTGGGCAGCTGCCAGGCTCTGGGCTGTCCCCATAAGCTCCTTCAGCCTTTCACTAAACCTAAGGATGTAATCCACTATGGGAGTGCCCTGGGTTGCATGCTTGCCTTCCCAGTCTTCCCAGAGCAAGTCTAGGGCACCATGTACCCAGCGTCCATATAAGAGCTTGAAGGGGGAAAATCCTGTTGACTCTTGGGGTGCCTCCCTGTATGCAAACAACAGGTGGGGAAGGTATTTTCCCAGTCCCTCCCATGCTGTTCGGCAAACACTTGGAGCATTGACTTCAGGGTACTGTTAAATCTTTCCACAAGCCCATTGGCTTGCGGGTGATAAGGTGTCGTGCACCTCTGCACCCACCTACACTTCTCCCACAAACATTTCATCAGGTCCAACATGAAGGAACCCCCTCGATTGGTGATAACCTCCTGCAGAAACCCAACAAGGGAGAAAATCTCAAGTAAGGCATCTGCCATTTTGTCTGTCCTCAGTGAGGATTGGGTGACTACCTCTGGATACCAGGTGGCATAGTTCACCACAGTCAAGATGAACCTCTTCCCGGAGGAGTTGGGGGTATTTAAAGGCCCCACAGTATCCATTCCCACCCTCTGGAATGGCTCCTCCACTATGAGGAATGGAATTAGGGTGGCTTGGGTTTTCTTACCTGCCTTCCCTATTTCCTGGCACTGGTGACAAGACCTGCAATACTCCTTCACCTGCTGGGTGAAGTTGGGATAATAGAAATTCTGGGCCAACCGCTGCATAGTGTGCTCAATTCCCAGATGACCAGACAAGGGGATATCATGTGCAATCTTGTGCAACTGCTCATGATACCCCTGGGGAACGACAAGCTGCCTGCCTATCACCTCTCCCTCTGTCTTCACATCCTGAGTATACATCAGTCCATTTTCCCAGTAAACCTTATGTTTACTGTCACCTCCCTGTGCCCCATCATAGTCTGCCCAAGCCTTCAGCTTCTGTAGACTAGGGTCACTTTCTGAACAGCTGCAAACTCCTTACACATTCCCAAGGCATGGGACAGGACTCCTTCAGTCTCTAAACTAGGGTCCCTAGCACTAGCGACAGGGCACTCAGGATCACTGCCATCCTTAACCCTCTGAAAATGGGTTACCCCTCTTTCTTCGAAGTAGCCCTCAGTAGCTGTGTGGTTAACTGCTACTGGGGACATTTCTACCCCCTTTTCATTAGTGTCCATATCAGGAGACTCAGGCTGGGGAACCAGCCTCCCAGTGGCTTCCACAATGGCTTCTGTGGGGTCCAGGGAACTAAAAGTTTCTCTTGCCACTTGGCTATTGTTAACTGTACACACCATCCCCCATTTGAGATTGTTGCCAAGGATGATGTAAATGTTTAAAGCTTTGGCTACAGCCACCTGTTGCACAGTTCCCCAGTTTTACCCCAGTCTAGGAGAACACTAGTGGGTGGCAATGTGGTCTCCTCACCAGTGAACCCTTGTACAGTTACAAATTTATTGGGTATAAGCTGACCAGGCTCTACCAGATCCCCTTTTACCAACATCAGGGATGCCCCTGTGTCTATTAACTCCTGTGTCTGTACCCCATTCACCGTGACTGGAGGCATGTGTTCCCTCATGTTCACAGGCATGCTTCCAGGGACACACAAACAACCCACTTCTTTCTTAGCCCCATTCTGCGTATTGCTCATCCTTTTGGGACACTGCCTGGCAATATGCCCAGTTTCTTTACAAACCCATCATCCATTTTTTTTCTCAGAGAAATCTTTTCTTTGAAACCTGGGGCTAACTGGTTTCGGTGGAGGCACTGAGGGTTTTAGCTGCCCTGAAGGTGCACTTTTCCATTTCTGTGATGCCACATCTGCCCCATTCACTCTCAGAGCAGGTTTGCTCTTGGCATAGCAGTCCAAGAGTTCAACAGTCTCTTGCACTGTTTTGGGATCTCGGTCCTCGAGCCAGGGTTTCAACTCTGCTGGGCATGCCCCCAAAAACTTCTCTGACAATACAGCATTTTCAATTTTATCTACAGAGTTGGCTTCAATTCCTTCCCACCAACATTTTAAACACTGACATTGTTTTGTGGCTAGCTCCTTGTAGCTCATGTCTGGGCTGATCTTACGGAATTTAGCTCTGTATGCTTCTGCAGTTAAATCAAACTTTTTTAAAAGTGCAGCTTTGAATTTGCTGTAATCATTACTGTCCTCATTGTCCATTTGACCCAATGCATTCTGAGCTTTCACGGTAAGTAGCTGAGATAGCTGGAAGCTCCAGGACTCTCTAGGAATTTTTGCCTGAATACAAGCTTTTTCAAAGGAATTTAAAAAGGCATTCATATCCCTCCCCTCTTTAAATTCAGCTATCAATTTGGAATTCAATTTGTAACCCAGTCCTGTAGTTCCAGTAAAACCCAAGCCATTTACCTGCTCTGGTGCTGGTTGTTGGAGTCGTAACTTCTCCAATTCACGTTGCCTCTGGTGCTCATGCACTTCACAGTCCACCTCTCGCTGTTCACCTCAGCTTCTCAGTGTTCTCACTCCCTCTTCTCCTCTGCAGCTCAGTGCTCTCACTTCTCTTCTCTCTGGAACTCCAGTGCCATTCTGTGCAACTCAATCTGCAGCTTGATTGCTTCTGGTTCCAGAATGCTGGTGACCTTTCCCTGCTGCTGTGGTCTTTCACTGGCACTGGCCCTGTTGTCATCCTCACCAGATCTGGACACTGCACTGACCACTGGCCCCTCCATGCCCAAGGTTTGGTACTTTACAGTCATAGTCTGTGACTTGGTGCTCTGGGCATCTGCGGCCATCAGGGCATCCATGAGGTTCTGCTTGCTGGCTCTCACCTTGTGCAGGACTCTTCTGTCCTGGCACAACTGTCTCAAGTAGTCTGTAGTGTACCCACTGTAGTAGGAAGCCATCTTCTTCCCTAACTACTGCTACTCTAACTTGAACTTTAGGAAAACAATGAAACAGGTAGGAACTTGACTGTAAGAAAAATTATATAGTTCTGTTTCCTTTTTAAAAATAAATCACTGCCTTATTTTGCAAGTGAGCTGTACATTATTAAGTTGACACACTGAACAGTTAAAGCTTGTGTTACCAATTTTTTCACACCACTGCTAACCAAATCTGGTACAAACGCACTCAGCAGGTCAGACCCTCTGCTCTCACAGTGCCAACCTCCGAGTACAATAATGTAAACAGGTAACAGACAGGGTAACCCTCCTGTCTGCTTTTGGGTTTGAATCGCCTTTAGTCTCAAGTTCTGGGGGGATTTGAACTGTGAACCATATGCTAGCATACCCAAATGTACAGGTTCAGATATGTACCCTCTTCGGGGGACTGCAGTACAATCTTTCACCAATCTCGGCACCAAGCCAGGCTTCCAAAATGAACACTTAAAACTCTATAAAAGACCTTAGGTATGTTCTTACCTTTTCCCAGTTTAGTAACACCATCAAGCTTTTGATCAGTTTTTGTCAGTCTTGACCATCTATACATAACACGCAAAAAGAACTGGCAGAAACCCAAGCAGTCTTTCAAATAAAGATTTTACTAAAATATGATAAAAATATGAAAAATGTAAACACAGAATAATGTATCAAAGAGCATACAATCACTAAAAGAAAAAAAAGCAAAGAAAATGACAAACTCCTACCAACATACAGTTAGATCTTTTCTAGCTAATATATTATCTCTTTAAGTGCTTATCAGAGCTGTGTGTCTTTTTAGAGTCCCAAGATGGAAAATATCAACAGTTCAGACACAGTACAGTTTAAACTGTGTCTCTCCACACCCCTTCTATGAGTCATCTAGCTCCTCCTTTTAGAATATAAAAAAATATAAAACAGGATGTCATATCAGGAGGTATATTCAATAAGGTGACATCAGAAAAAACTAATTTCCCAAATTATGATTATTCGATCCACCAGTCCCCTTGAAGTTTTGCAACCCCGCAATCCCTCACCTAGGTACAATTTATCTGGCAGGAATCGGCTTAATGATGTCCTGTTTCTGAAACCATAAAATGTATATTTTAATTTCCTAGCTTCAGAGCAGCAGCAGGTCATACAACGGCCATAAAATGCAATATCTCAAGGAAGTTAATTACATTACAGAGATATCCTGATCAAATATATATCCTGTAGTTTTCACTGAAACCTAGGGGTGAGAGCTCAGGCTGTCTTATATGAGACAATCACATACTATATTTTATATTACAAATAGCATACAATAATCATAATCAGCTGGCCAAGCATCACAAAGAGTTTATAGAGTTTTCCCTATTGCCTGAGCTGAGGTGCTCCTCTGCAGTATAAAAGAGGGAGCCATTTTAGAAAAGAGTTCAGAGAATTTTAGAGACAGTGGCAGCATTGTCTGTACAGCAGGTCTATGTCAAACCTAGGCCCTACATCTGATTTTCTGATTCAGAAACTAAGGCACTGAAGCCCTGGGTCTAAAGAGGCAAAGGACAAAACAATGTAGCCCCCAGTGGCATATAGAGTGGGTCACTCATTTGGATGCACACTGCAACAGTGTCCATATCAAGGTAAAAAGCAAAATAATAGTATCCAGTTCTGTGAGGAGTAGAGGAAGTGCTACAATGGTATTAAGATACTGGGAGAAAGCAAGCTGTTTCTACAGTATGCTCACACTCACCACCTCTCATTTAGATGGCAGCTGGACAAGGATGTGAGTGGAAGGTACGTGCCAGTCACCATCTGTAGAACTGATGGTGAGCTGGAGCGGATGGGGGATGGTGGCTATTCATTGGATAGTGTGAGGAGGGAGTGTGAGTATAATTCTTTTAATGGACATTGGGAAGGAAGGGATACCAATGCACTTCCCTGGGATGTTTTCAGTTCAGTCAGTGACTAGACAGGGAGCAATAGATTACCAGGGAAATGATGACAGTAGCATAAGGATGGAGAGGACAACTAGACTACAGGGGAAATTTGACAGTATCTCAGGGATGTGGTGACCACTAGACCACTTTTTCCCCTCAATACACCAACTTGTTTGGACCATGTTTCCATTTTCTTTATTAATCCTCCATAACATGAAGGGATGGCATTTAATGTGTGCACTAATACATGTTGATCACCCCTAATACAGCCCCCATTATATAAATACTGGAAATAATATATATATACATATATATATATATATAGCCAAGCAGCGTTGTTACTAGTTTTTCAATGATTTTCTATATTAATTTGATTTTCAGCTTGCCTAATAGAAGACAGTTTTACTACTGTGACTCAGATAATGCTTTAGGTCAATGGATTAATTCTGCCAGGGTAGAATTCTGATGATCTATTTAATAAAATTAGAGAATAAGTTTGCTTTATGCACAGTTCTTAGTTGAATTAATTGAAATATTTAAATTGATTGCAAGAGTTGGAGATTATTTTACTCCCCCGTTGGGGTTCTGGTCCCATTTAGTTTTTGTGTGGGAAATTGTTCTATATGGAACCATTTCTTATTACTTGGCCTCACTGCTTATTGTTACCAGAAATCTTTCTTGTTAAATATTTCTTGAATATGTATGCATTTTATATTCTATTGACTGTAGTAATATGAAATTTATACTGTATCCTTTTCAATATACTTTTTATTTGAAAGCACTTGCAAAGCAAATGCCTGGAGTTCAGTGGGGTAGTATAGCAGGTGACATGCAAAACAACCCTGCACTGATCACTGCATAAAAGTATATGTCCCATGTGGTCTTGGGACACCTGTTGGTTTCTTGCTCTGCTGCTGCTCACCCACCCTGTCTCTCTCACCTTGCAATGAGGCTTTGGTTTGTGGGCATCTTACCTTAGCATCTGCATCCTGTCCTCCTCTGTTTCTGCCAGATGTGGCCCCATTGCTTGTCAACCCACATGCCTTGCTGCTGCTGCTTTGCTGGAGGCCTGTGCAGCCTGGTAGCTGCTGTGTTCCCAGGTGGCTGCCCCTTCTGTTCCACTGCTCCAGGGTCCTGGTGCTCTACATTTTCACTTACTGATGTGGCTGCTTCACTCCTCACCAGACCTCTGCCACCTGGTGGCTGATGTTCCCCAGTGTCTGCTCCTCTGCTTGGCTGAGGCTCCTTGCCCCCCCATAGCTGATCCAGCCTCTGGGTTCCTGTTGGTGGTGGGCCATTGTGCCTGCTACTGCATGGCTCCACTGGCAGCTGTCAACTTTACTTTCCACTGCCCCTCCTACTTGCTGGGGCTGGCTCCTTCTCCCCCTGCTTGTCCTGCCATCTTGTCTCTGTTCTTGCCTGCTGCCCTAGGTTGCCCAAGGTTGCCTGGCTCTGGGTCTCTCCAGCCATGGCCATGGCTATGCTCTTCATCCTACTTTTGTTTCTGGACCTTCCTGCCACCCTTTGAGTCAGGTGTCTGACCTTCTTCACAACTCAAGAGCCCAGTACACTGTACCTTTGGCTTCATACTGCTTTTCTGTTACCAAGGCCAGGTTTGCTCCAGGGGTTCCTTGGGCATGAGCTCCACTACTCCATAACTCTCATGAACCTGCTCAGGAGGCTGTCCAGACCTTTCCTTTCCTCTCCTCCCTCTCCTCTTCTCCTCTCCTCTCCTCTCCTCTCCTCTCTCTCCTCTCCTCTCCTCAGTTTTACCCTATCATCTACCATTTCTCCTCTATTTACTACTTCAGGCAAATGCCTCACCAACCAGCAAAGGGCACATGCCCAAACAACATACAGGAATGTGGCCTCCTACAAATGGGCATATGCCCACACTATGCCCCTTCAGGTCCCAGTAGACATTTGCCTTTCTGGCTTTATATTGCAACAATCAGTATACTTTCATCCTCTGAGGCTTCATACTGCAATAATTAGTGCACCTTGCCCTTGTTGGCTTCATATCGCACTGACCCAACCCCCTCAAGAGATTGGTTTCCTTTATCCATGAGCCCATCATCAGGGGGTTTGGTTGGCAGACCTGAAGTATCTTGTCTTCGGTCTTGTTTTCCTTAGGATGTTCAAACCCCAATGTTCTTTGGCATGGCTATAACAATCCTTACAGATGTCAAGCCTTTGGCTTCTCTGTGGTGAAAGATATTGGGTTGAAAGGAGAAGCTTGCTTATTACTTAGCATGCAATGGTGCAGCAGACCTGACTGACACCTGGGTCTTTAATCATTTTGTTTAACTCCTGAATGGATGGCAACCTAAACCCTTGGATCATCAGAGGTTTCCTCCACAAGTAGGGATTTCTTCTCCTCCATGCTGATGGTCATTAAATTAGTTAGCATTCTAGTGCTTAGTTAGGTGTTCTTTCCACCAGATGAGTTGGGGCTTGGATTGTCGCATTCCAGTAGTTAAATTGGAAATGTTTAGGAGGTGGAACTGTAACCTTTACATTTTTAGGAGGTGGAACTGTCATCCCTAGGAGGTGGAACTCGCCAATAGTATTCAATGGAGAAAGGTGTCAGAGGAAGTGGAACTGAGTTCCTGTGAGTTCACATTTCTTCTTCACTAGTTGCTTTACTTCATGATCTGCCTTCTTTTCTTAATGAAGTTGATGTTATGGCAGTTATACTACATGCCTTCAGCTTTGACTTTTTGGCTTTTTTTACTAAGGTAACTTTAGCCAAATGGCTATTGTGCTGCAGCACCTCTAGGGGGGAAATCCTAGTCAAGATGGTTCCTGTACCTCAAGTACCCCAAACAGGGTGGTGGTTCACTAGGAACAGAGAGCACAATAGACCACATAAAACCACAGCCTACTCAGGCTTGGCATTTAAACATTGCATAAATACAATACTCCAAGCACCAACTTCACAAGTTACTTCATACATATTTGCCCACTAGACCAGTGAATTGCAAGGCAAATGCCTGGGATTTGGGGAGACAGCAGCTGACACATGTTGCACCTCCCCACTGAGTACTGTAAAAGTGCATGCCCTGTGCATCCTCCTGACACCCATTGGTTTGCTCCCAGTGTCCTCCCCTCTCCTCTGACAGCTTGCCTCTCTCCCTCCAGACTTCTTCCCTACGGTATTTTTTGGCAAAGGACTGCTGTCCTGCAGAACCTCTAGGGATGGAGTCCTCCTCAAGAGGGTTCCTGTTCCCCTGGTACACTAAACAGGGTGGTGGTGCACTAGGAACAGAGAGTGCAAAGGGCCATGTAAAACCACAAACTGCACAGGCTTGACACCCATACGTTGGATAAGCACAATACTCCAAGAACCAGTTCCACAAGTTACTTCATATACAGTTGCCTGATGATCAGTGAATTATAATGAAAAGGAGTGGGAAAAAAATGAGATACAATATAGCTCAGTAATAGAGAGATAAATGCGACAGCTATGAAGAGCTCTGCACCATCCACACAGTAATTAATAAATGCATTAGGACCTATTTTCTTAAGTGAGGGAGTCTTAGCTAAGAAAGTTAGGTGATCCACTTCTCCTTTCAACCATTGACATCGGATCATTATCTTTTACCTGAACAGCTAACAGGGATTGGCAGAAAAGACTTAGGTCTAATGTCATATACAAAGGGTGGTGCTGCCAACAAAACATTAGTCACACTTTACTGACTGTAGTGTTAACATTGGGTATAAATCCATGTCTCTGATGTAAAATTAGAACCCACAACCTTGTAGCCCAGAGGAAAGAGTGTCAAACTGAACAATAAATTCTATTGTACTGCAAATTAATCTCATCAGCTGATCTGAAGCTAGGGACACTGTAGAGTTATGAACTTATAACCTATTCACTGCAGGATCATAAATAAGAGTTAAGTGTCTGAGAGTTTTGATTTGCTGCCAGTTTAGATAATAGTAGGGGCATGCAGTGAGTCAGAGATTCATCATGCCAGAATTGGGTCAGAATCAGTCCGACGATTTGGACCCTTTTTTAATAAAACATTGAAAAAACTAACACTCTCATTCCTTCCCCCTGTATAAAAAAATTCTGATCACAGCCACACTGGCTGCTAATGCATTAATGTGATAAAAGATTAATCAAAGGTTTCATGAGGAAAGGCATACTGAGCTAGTAACAGCTCATTTTCAGTTGTGTTCTGGGGGACTGGGAAAGGGGAAAAGATAACAGATACAAAAATTCAGAATATAAAATTCATAGACATGGAATAAGTGTAACAAAGTTAAAGAGGACAACTAAGTCTTAAAATAAATTGACAAAAATAAGTTACCAATCAATAAGTTGTGGAACTGACCACAGAACAAAAATAGTTATCAACTTATCAATATAAAAACTAGAGGAATGACTGATACTGGAGACGAGATAAAGAATTAATGTGTGACTTAGTTGTATTACTGTGATGTAAAATCCTTCACTGGTCAAGCTGCCTTCCCTTTCTGCTTTCCTAAACCTTGACACTCTCTCCCCCTAACCATTCATTCTGCCTCTTCCAAATGTTTCCTCTTCTCTCTGCTCCATGATCACGCTGCTACCTTCTGTGCCTGCCCTTGAGTCATGGCCTTTCCCTGCTCCTCAGTTTACCCTCTTCCCCTCATTCTCCATGACCACACTGCTTTCTCCTCTGCCTACCCTTGAGTCAGAGTCTTTCTCCACTCCTCTGTTTACCCTCTTCCCCTCTTTCTCCATGACCACACTGCTCCCTCTTGTGGCTGGCCTTGAGTCATGGCCCTTCCCTACTCCTCAGTTTACCATCTTCCCCTCTTTCTCCTCCTCTTTGCCCCTCCACTCACCTCACCAACCTTCCACCCTCTCTTCTTCTTCCTTTACTTGTCTGCACTTTCCTTTCTTCCCCCACCTGCACTCCTTCCTTTAGTGCTGTCTCCCCTGGTGCCCTCACTGTTGAAAAGTACTATTGCTTGTACCCATGGGATGGATTCCCCACTGTGTCCTTGTAAAATCTTTGCCTATAATTTTACCTGTCTGATGAACCTTGTTCATGTTCATTTTGTACTATTTAATTTATATCTCTTTATGAAGTTTTATTGTATAAAGTTATTGTTCTATGCTGTTCTTATACCTCCCTTCCCCCTTCCCCCCAGGACACGTTTGGATATGAGCAATTTTTTAGCTCAGTATGTGTTTTCTGGTAAAACTTTTGAAATGAATAAATAAACAGATCATGTAAAAGTCCCACATTTACGGAATTCGTACAGTTGCCCAGCATGATGTTGCCTGACAACAAGTAACCTGACACCAGTACCCGTCATAGGCATTCACCGCTAAATATAAGCCCGTTTGACATTTCCCCGACATTACCTGAAACACACTGCGGTATTTAGGAATAGTGAAACAATGTGGAAATCATAAAGAATCCAAACAATCTGACTAGTAACTTGTATGCAAATATGTAAATTTAACTTATTAATTAGGCTACACAGTGCAGATTAAAAATGAACTTACCAAGTTAATACTGCGTCCCATCTCTTCTTTTCCTCCATATTACTGTAAATCCCTTATGAAATCCCATCACTGTGATTCATAATATCAAACGTCATTAAATGTAAAATGCACAAATTAAAATCAGGCTAAATAATTCTTCGTTCTGCATTACAGCACCATGTTATGTGCTTTGCCTCTCACAAAGTCCTTGTCAACACGCTGATGTCTGTTGGCAATAATATTTACAATCTTTTCCTCCTGCTTTGAGTATTTCTTTCTGAGTGGTCATTTCGGCATGCCTGTTTATTTTCTCAAAGGTGGACTCAGTGACCATCTGCTCGTTTTGTAGTTCCTCAATGAAACTTAGTAGGCCAACATGAGTGGTCCCTACAAGAGTGCCCAGTCTACAGTGCCATGCTTCCATGTTGTTTTGAGTTCGTGGCATAGCATGAACTGTTTGGTCATATACCGACCAGAACTGAGATGGGTACAGTGGTGGGGCTCGAACCATAGTATTGTTGCACATCCGTCGCCTGATGCAGCCATAAATGTAATTGTCTTCAAACCACTCTAGGACAGGAATAGTGACAGTTGGCATTTCAGATTTAATGTCCTGGGACACTGTGGGCATATCATCTGGTGGTAGAAATGCTAATGCCACCAATTGCCACATGATCAAACTAAACTCTAGTTCAGCTCCATACTTAGAAGACAGGCCACAGCTCTATATCTTCCGCCATAACATTTGGCCCAGATGAAATAAGCACCCCTTGTTCTCTGCAGAAGGAAATTCAGCTTTAGTTGCATTAATGGCAGATTGCTCAAAGTCTGTGATAATGTATTTTGGAGCAAGGGTGTACTCAAATTTGTCAGCAGTATCTATGAGGTCTTGAAACAGCTGGAGATAGCATTCTTGTGATTTTGCTGGCATTAGCCCATAAACCAGAGGCAGTATGAGACAAGTTTTTGGATTTCCAACCGGGGCATGCACCGAATAAAGTTGTCTAAAAAGTGTTTTAAATGTGCTGTCCATCAGCCAATGTTCAGCAATACTCAATTTTTATAGGTTCTGTTTTGTGCTAAAGAGTAAGACCTTTTCATTTCCACACATTGACTCATGGAGCAAAAATTGTTGCCTGTTGATGACACACAGTTCTGGGGGTAGTAAAATGTCATCCGGCAATTGTGGATCTGGCGGCATGTTTTTGCGTTTAGCACATTTAATCATTTGTTGTAGTGCCTGACGATTGGGCATATTGTGCTAACCTCTGCTGACACCTTTGCCAGCTCAGTTTGAATAAGCTCTGCAGGGGTGTCATATGTGGAGACTGCTCTCAACTTAAGTGATGACACTGCATTAGCAACATAGAATTCATTTGCATCCAGGGAGTGACAGTGTGGTGCTGTGCTTCTAAGATGGTGCTGTCCCCAACAAGCACCGGAGAGGCCCTGCTGTGACAACAAAGTGACTTCCTTTGTTGACAGCACCAGTACCAAAGGTCTCCATGACTTCGCTCTTTCACGTAGAGGAATCAATCAATGCACAGCTTGTCATGTCCTCTCTTGGATGCAACTATCTGACATACAATGGGCTCTGCAGCAGCCATGGTGAAAAATGTAAACTGTAGCTAGAAGCCAGGAGAACAAAATGCCTGCCATTTTTTTAATTGATTGTAATTACAGGTTGCCTGCTCCTGTGCTGTAATTGATTGTGCCTGCATGATGTAAAACACAGAAGAGGGCTCCGAGATGTGTGCCGCATCTTACATCTGACAGTTGATTAATTACTGAGCCTGCATATTTTAACAAACAGGGTTCTGATATGTTTGTTACATATTAAATCTAACAGTCGAGCAAACAGTAATTGGGAAAACATTGCATCAGTACATTGCATTGTGGGAAATGGATTGTGGGCAAAATAGCGTTGGTAAAATGTATGGAGGACAACCATACTAGTCTCACATTTACACCACAATAACAGAAAAAAACAAAACCATAAACATAAAGGTAATGCAGTGAACAGTGTTTTTGGTTTTGGACATACACCCTCCTTGAAAATGCACACAACACACACACAAACACACGCACACGCACACACACATGCATGCACGCACACCACACACACACAC
Source organism: Neoceratodus forsteri (assembly GCA_016271365.2). NCBI lineage: Eukaryota > Metazoa > Chordata > Ceratodontiformes > Ceratodontidae > Neoceratodus > Neoceratodus forsteri. The sequence continues at coordinate 452,949,120 of CM057453.1, read as the reverse complement.
ACACACACACACACACACACACGCACACACATAGCTGTTACAATAGTTGTGCAAACACATAGGGTGTGAGTGTCATTTTCAGTGGGATCTTGCTTTCGCACATTTTCTAGTGTACTTAGTAGGGTTAGTAGATGTAACATGCAGAATCTCATTTTTCTGGGGTCCTGCTTTTATACATTTTTACAATGTATTTACCCAGGATAAGTCAGTTAACATGCAGTATCTCATTTTCAATGATGTCCTGACTGTATCTGTTGTAACACTAACAGGTCTGGGATGCCCTAAATGAGTTTGCTCCATCACAGCCTGTATGTTTTCAGTGATTAGATACCGTATCTCTCCTTGGCCAGCAGGGGGATGTGAGTTGTGGTCAGTGCACATTTTAGTGCCTCATTTTTGCTTTGAGGGGCAATATTCAAACATGCTTGGGGCACTCGCACTTTGCTCCAAACATGTTTCAGCATAGCAGTTTTACTGAGCTGTGTTAATTTGCACTCAAGAAAGAGACTTTGCAAGGAGCAGCCTAATACCTTTTAATATGGGGCCATTATTCTGTTTAGTTCTGGTTTCCATTCCTAGGTTTGCCTACCTATTTCTGTTTCAAGCTTTTAGCCACTGACTGCCATGCCAGCAATCCATATTCAAGGATGGGCCTGGGTCACTTGAGGGCTGGCCTGGGTGGCATGATGGACATCTGTAGGACATGGAGAGGAATCTAGGTGGCAGCACCATGAGACAGCATGGAAAAAGATCCCACACCTGGATGCCTGAGGTGTCTCCATGGAGGTTGAGTACAGACATGTCTGGGCCCAATGGGAAGAAAATAGAAGTAAAAGCCTTCTGGCTGTAGAACAGTGATGGCCTGCTTTCTTGCAGGCCCCACACTGATGACTAGGTACCTGTGATTCAAGGTCTTGTGACAGGACCACCAGAAAAGATAAGTCCCTGAGAAGGTGGTTGATAGGTCTGGGAAGACTGGCCCAGATGGGGTCAGTTAGGGTGCTGAAGGAGATAAACAGCTTGGTAATAAAAAATATAATTTATTATGCATTCCCAATGTATGTAAAATGTATTCTTCTCCCCTCTCTTTCTCTCTCTCTCAAAATATATATATACATATCTATATATATATATATATATATATATATATATATATATATATGTATATATACTGTGACACAGCTAAGCTCCATTTCTTCAAGGCATAATTAGATTGAATCCACTGTGTTTTTCATTTTTGTCATTTTTTTAACATTTAGCGGTAACACTTTATTTTAAGTGTCTTTAACTACACTGTAACTACTGTATAACTACACTGTACCTGCACTGTAATTATTGTGCAGTTACATGTAACTACTGTGTAGTTGTTAACTAGTTTCACATTTGCATGTTGTGTAGTTACACACAATTTGAATGAAGTAATTACACTGTAATTATACTATAAATACTATGTAGTTGTTAACTTATTTCACATTTGAGTGTTGTGTACTTATACAAGTTGCATGAAATAATAGTTGCATGTGCAACCATTCTGTTTGATTACAGTCCACTAAAGATCACTTGCAAATGCATTTTGGTGACTTTGAGATACAAGGATAGGAACATTTCCACTAGGATAAAAATCATGTGAAAAAACACTTTTTTCATTTTTCTCATTTTTTTTTAACATTTAGCAGTAACACTTTATTTTAAGTATCATTAAATACACTGTAACTACTATATAATTATACTTTAACTGCACTGTAACTACCATGCAGTTACATGTAACTGCCATGTAGTTAACTAGTTTCACATTTGCGTGTTGTGTAGTTACATGCAATTTACATGAAGTAACTACACTGTAACTGTACTGTAAGTACTACGCAGTTGTTGTTTTACATTTGCATGTTGTGTACTTACACAATTTGCATGAAATAATAGTTACATGTGCAACCACTACTGTCTCCCTTTCAGCACAAATCAATTCATTCCGACAAGCATAACTACAGATTTAATAGGTATTGCAAAGTGTAACAGAAAATATGTTGTACAACTACCACTGTATCTCTTCTGGCATTATGCAATTTTCTCTTTTAAGGGCACGCTATAACTACTGCAAATTGTAGCAGCAAATCTATTGCATAACTATTATGATACTACTTTTGGCATTATTAAATTTGTTCTTACAAGGATAAGTACATATAAATGCAGGTTTTGTGCACTGTTTTAACAGTCTACATCTATCTGACATTTATTTGAAGGGTAATCACACAGAAAAACTTAAAAGTGTAATCAGAATGGTAACTAAAATATGATTACACTGTAACTTCAATCTGCTACACTGAAATGCACTTAGTGGCAGCTCTGTGGGTGGTAGTATAGTAACGCAGGGTAAAACCATGGCTATCCACGTATAAAAAATGATAACCAGTAATTAAATATAAATAAGAAATATAAAATCATAGTTTATTTTTTGCTTATATATAAATATATATAATCTGTGTAGTAGATTGAAGTTACAGTGTAATCATATTTTAGTTACCATTCTGATTACACTTTTACATTTTTCTGAGTGATTACCCTTCAAATAAATGTCAGACAGATATAGACTGTTGAAACAGTGCAGTGTAATCAGAATGGTAACTAAAATATGATTACACTGTAACTTCAATCTGCTACACTGAAATACACTTAGTAGCAGCTCTCTGGGTGGTAGTATAATAATGCAGGGTAAAACTATAGCTATCCACATATAAAAAATGATAGCCAGTAATTAAATATAAATAAAAAACATAAAATAATAATTTATTTTTTGTTTTTATTTCATATATATATATATATAGATATATAATTTTTTAAATATATTTTTCCCTGGAGTCCAGTGGTATCCCCATCCTCTGATTGTCACCCCTGCAATATTTCTTTCTGATGTCTAGTCACCCCCTATCCTCCTGCTCCCTTCCCCATAAATAATTTATGTTTCCCTGGTGTCTAGTGGGGACCTCTACCTTTGGATGACTGTCCCCCTTGATAGTCATGCTTGCCCTGGTGTCTAGTGGCAGAACCCCACCCTCTGATGTCACTCAGAGCCCGAAAAGAAGAAAACAGTCTCTTGATGTCATTTTTTTTTTACTAAAATCTATTAAAAATGGTGCATTGGTGATGTGACCCCCACTCCCCATGCAACCTCCAAGTGAGCACCCACCACACACCCCCCATACTCACCCACACACCCTCTCACTCACCTGAACAGTTCCCAGTGTGAAGATCCACTCTCCCATTGAAGACATGTCTTGCTGCTGGAACTGGTGACTGCTATATGAGAAAAAAGGTAAGTGCAGTTCAATGCATTTCAATGGGTTTTAAACTGCACTTAACATTTTCCTCATATAGCAGTCATTGGTTGCAGCAGCAAGACGCGTCTTCTATAGGAGAGTGTATCTTCACACTGGGATCTGTTCAGGTGAGTGGGGGTGTGCAGGGAGGTCTGGGGGATGTGGGGTGATGGGTGCTCATTGGGAGGTCAGACTGGCATGCAGGGCTGCATCAGTGATGGACCTTTTTTTACAGATTAAGAGGGGACTGTTTTTTTCTTTTCAGGATCAGATTAACATCAGAGAGTGGGGGGGGTGCCACTAGACACCTCATTCAAATCAGCAATGAAGTGCATAGAGCTGAAACTGATCTAGACAGTGGGGGAATTTAGACTGACAATTTTTGCACTAACCACTGAGCCACCTAGCTGCACTTTCTAATTGTTGTGATACAGACACACTGACTAATACATATACACATATATGCATATACAGTGAAGCCCACCAGGATGAAGCACAACACTGCAGAATTCTGCAGTAGAGTTACTGCAGCAAACAATGCAGTTTCAATGGGAGTTTATCCCTTTTGTCATGCACTAAATCTGTGACACTGCGCTTCATCCTGGTGGGCTTCTCTGTATATATTCAGAATAACATAGCAGTGCACTGTCTACATGCACAGAACATTGCCACACACACAGTAACACACATACACTAACTTACATGGCATTTATTTACTGATACATTTAACCCTAACCTTTATTGTATTTAGGATAAGCACTGTGTCTTGCACTAACTTATTGTACTAATCTATGGCATGACTCTTTAACTATGGCAGTGGACCAATCCAGGATTAACCACTTCTTGGATAAAGGATGCTGCTCAAAAAATGCTTTCAAAAAAGTGCCATAACTTTACTTCAGGTACTACAAAGTTTAAAACAAGATCATCTTGATGCATTTCAGAATGATTATTCCATGAATTATCATTCCGGAATACATCAAAGTGATCTTGTTTTAAACTTTGTGGCATCTGCAATAAAGATGGCACTTTTTTGAAAGCATTTTTTGAGCAGCAACCATTATCCAAGAGGTGGTGAGTGCTGGAATATTTTATGCATCAAATTTCCATCCAGTCTAGGCTATAGGTGAGAGCAAAAATATCCAATGTTAAGTATAGGGGGAAAAAATTTAAATTTTTTTCACTTTATTACACTCCGTATCTCAAACACCATACAAGATACCATTATGAAATTGTTCATGTCTTGAGACTTTGACAGCCTGACCATGTGTGCCAAATTGTGTGCTAATTTGCCTAATGATGGCAAAGTTACTAAGGTGCAAAGATTGGATTTAACATTGAACTGCCAACTCAAACCCTAACTATAAGGGTGCTACCGCATCCCTATAATTTGGTTCTGTTTCTGAATCTGGTTCTGATTTACCCAACCTGTCAGAACCAGAAAAGCCAACTTGTAAACCTCCAGATAATGTGCAACATTAGTACATTATGAAGCCCTCCATCTACAGTAAATGTGCTGTTTCATTAATGAGAATTGCAGTTACAAGAACAAAGTATTTTAATTAGTACAAGAAAAACCCTTGTCAATCTTCTACTTACACAACATACCATAAATAACCTGTGTAGCATAACTTTTTGCAATACTACAAGACACTTCAATTACATTGCACATTGCGTGATTCTCCAGAAATGTCACTTATTTTCACTCTAAGTCACATTTCTCAGGCACCTCTGCCTCTTAGTTACACACTACATGAAACTAGGTACTGTAAGGTGCTACCCAATAGTAAAAATTTCACTTGGCATGTAACTGGCATAAAAGTTGCAAAGAGAAAAATAAAGGGGAAAAAAGAGAGCAGATTCAGAAATCAGTAGTAAACAGGCAGCTTGGTACCTGCGTATACATATTTTCTGTCAGTTTTCAAGGGTCAATAGTGGCCCTCTTTGTGAGCACGATGTAAACATGTTATCACACTTATAACAAGTTCTGGTCAGGGCCAAAATGGCTACTAATGCATTAACCTGATAAAAGATATAAAATTAAAGCATGAACAGAGTTTTAATGTATTTGTTATATTATTAAAAAGGATCTTATAATTAATGTACTGCTACAGCATGTGCTTTGCTTTTGGCCTCTGCACTGTTTACACTACCAGTTTCTAGGTTTTGTGGTTTCCATCAGTTTTACTGTTCTGCAATGCTAACCACTGTATAAAGTGTGGAACAGTGGGACCTGGCATCATGGAATAACCCAGGAAATAATGGCATAGAAAATTATAACCAATAAGGATCACAAATCATTATGTCAAAAAAGATATAAAAATAAAGTTCTTAAAAAATCCTATATATGTTAAATCAATGGATATGATAGTATGGAAGATGACATTTAAAGATATTTAAAAAATGTTCCCTATTACATGTAAAGCAAACATTGACAGTGATCTCACAATGATGCTCAAATGAACAGCAAACTTTGACAACATGAAAGCACACATTTCCACTAAGTTCTTTTGAGTTTCTAACTTGATTTGACCCACATTTAGTATGCTTTCTTCCTCCTTCTGCCAGCCAGTCCCTTTTACCCTATCCACTCCCCAACCCCCTTCACCCTGCCATTTCTGGGACTTACCAGATGGTCTACTGTGCCCCCCCCGTTTTACCTCCCATGGAGGAGGGAGCCCCTCCCGAGGATTGACTACTTAATCCCAGAAGGAATTCAGGTCAGATATGACCAGTAAGCCCAGTAGGTGGGTATGGAGCCTTCGAGGGGGGGGCATCATCATGCAGGCCAAGATTTTCCTCCTGTTTTATCTTCACTTGGGGGTGTGGCATGCAGTGACGTAAGTGGCATGCATGCTGTGCATCAGGTATGCCCCTCAACTACAGCTGTCCCCAACAGTTGGATCTCTTGCTGCCCCAAGGGATTGGAACTGCCCCAGTGACTTCCCCCCTCCCCCCAGAGGAGAAGAGCAGTCCATGGGATGCTCAATCCACCTCCCACTGGATGGCCCTCAACTCCCAACATCACTTCTGATCTTGGGTTGTTGGCATTGCAAGCAGTAGCACTACCACTGCACTGGTGGGACAGCCTTATGTGACCCACATTTTGAGGGCATGCCAAACATCTGAATGATAGCGGTCAAGAGCTATGAACCCTAGACCTAATAGTATACCTCCAGTAGGAATTATGCCCCATAGAATGTATGCACCAAATACAGTATTAGGACTGCACACCTCACAAAGAGGTAAACTATATCCCACAGCATTACTCGGTTAGCAGAAGAGGCCTAGAGAACACCAAAAAGAGTCCTTACTCTGCAAACCACTTCCCAAGCTAAGGAGTAGAAGGACACTAACTAAATGTTTGTCACCAGATGAGAATATTCAAAGAGAAGCAAGGTGTGGCTTTTCACTACAGTCAGGGGGAATAATCCTCCATCACTGCCATTCTCTAATCACCTAGGAAAGGAGAAAGATTGGCTTCTACCTATGTTTCTCCTCCTACCCTTGGTTTTCTCACTACTCACTGTTTTTTAACTGGCTCCTTCCTTTGGCTTGTTCATGGAGAGATTGGAGAATTGTTCGTGTAACTGAGGTTGATTCTTTCATGTAGTCCAAAGGGTTCTTTGGGCAACAGTACATCATCACCATGAGTTTGTATGGTGGATCCCAGTTCAGGCTGAACACTCTGTGACAAATTGGCCATTCTGAGTGCCTAAACGCTTAGCAAGATGTCAGCATAGCTCTTGCTATGTAGCTGTAAAAATACCATTAAAAAAAAAAAAAAGAGTCCCATCTGACATATTGCTGCTAGATGAGGAAAGAGAAAAGGGGGCTCTAGAAGGGCATGACTGGCTATGGAGTGCAACACAAATGATTGCTCCATGGAGAGTGGAGCTGAATCACATAAAGAGTATGCATGAATCAGTGTGTGCTCTCTGTATCATCCACCCACCCCCGCGCCCTGTTTCAAAACATTATAACTTTGCAAGGAACACTCTTGCCTTGTTTCTGAAACTAACAATGTAGACTAAGTAACTAGGTTTAAACTAACTTGGCAGAACTTCATCCCCAAAAAACAAATCTACCTTACCTGGTTACCAAATAATAAACAAGCATTTGTCAATGCCGAACATTTGCTTGCAGGTAATTGCAGTGGTGTTTGGCATGTATGGTGCTGTACCCTAATGTCCTGTGCGATTGCTGGTATTTGCACAATAAATTGTCAGCATGACCTTTTTGTTACCCCCAGTGTGCGCTAAATAGGCGGAAAGATGTTTTGGGCAGGATGTGAAAAATGACAGCTCATAAGGAAGTGTGGTAAAATGGCAATGTTGAAAATCTGGAGTGGAAATATTGAAAATTCGCAAACCTAGGAGTGTGCGTGGGAACTGTGCAATGCACGCCCGTAAAACAGTCATTGTTAGGAATTTTTTCACCAAATTGTCAACATTGGCATTTTAAAACCTCTGCTAATGAACAGTGTCACTGTGATTGTCTTACTGTGTGCCATACATTGATTTTGCATACCGACTGCGCCATTGTGCATTACATGGGCGGAAACACATTTTGGGCAGGATGTGAAAAATGACAGCTGTACTGCTTATTAGGAGGTGTGGTAAAATGGCAATGTTGAAAATCTGGAGTGAAAATATTGAAAATTCGCAAACTTACGAGCGTGCGTAGGAACTGCACAACGCATGCTTGTAAAACAGTTATTTTTAGGAATTTGTTCACCAAATTTTCCACATTGCCATTTTAAGATCTCTGCTCATGAACAGTGACACTGTGATTTTCTTAATGTGTCCCATACACTGAGTTCACACAGCGACTGTGCCACTATGCGCTACATGGGCGGAAACACGTTTTGGGCAAGATGTGAAAAATGACAGCTGCACTGCTCATAAGGGGGTGTGGTAAAATGGCAATGTTGAAAATGTGGAGTGAAAATATTGAAAATTCGCAAATTTAGAGTATGCATAGGAACTGCGGAATGAACACTCGTAAAACAGTCATTTCTAGGAATTTTGTCACCAAATTTTCAACACAGCCATTTTAAGACCTCTGCTCATGATCAGTGTCACTGTGATTTTCTTAATGTGTCCCATACATTGATTTCGCACACCGTCTGCGCCATTGTGTGCTACATGGGCGGAAACATGTTTTGGGCAGGATGTGAAAAATGACAGCAGTACTGCTCATGAGGAGGTGTGGTAAAATTCCAATGTTGAAAATCTGGAGTGGAAATATTGAAAATTCACAAACCTACGAGCGTGCATGGGAACTGTGCAACGCACACTCATAAAACAGTCACTTTTAGGAATTTTTTCACCAAATTGTCAACATTGGCATTTTAAAACCTCTGCTAATGAACAGTGTCACTGTGATTTTCTTACTGTGTCCCATACATTGAGTTCACACACCGACTGCGCCATTGTGCACTACATGGGTGGAAACATGTTTTGGGCAGGATGTGAAAAATGACAGCTGTACTGCTCATGAGGAAGTGTGGTAAAATGGCAATGTTGAAAATCTGGAGTGAAAATATTGAAAATTCGCAAACTTATGAGCGTGCATAGGAACTGCGCAACGCAAACTTGTAAAACAGTCATTTTTAGGAATTTTTTCACCAAATTTTCAGCACAGCCATTTTAAGACCTCTGTTCATGATCAGTGTCACTGTGATTTTCTTAATGTGTCCCATACATTGAGTTCACACACCGACTGCGCCATTGTTCGCTACATGGGCGGAAACACGTTTTGGGTGAGATGTGAAAAATGACAGCTGTTCTACTCATAAGAAGGTGTGGTAAAATGGCAATGTTGAAAATCTGGAGTATAAATATTGAAAATACACAAACCCTCTGGCGTGCGTAAGACTACGCTGCCTGCGGCTCGTAAAACAGTCATTTTGGGAATTTTTGCACCAAATTTTCAACATGGGGTTTTTGGGACCTTTCTCATGAATGATGTCACTGTTATGGCACTATTCAGGCCCAAAGGGTGATTTTGTGCAGTGACTGTGCAGTGACTGTGAAATCACCCTTCGGGCCCGAATAACGCCATGACAGTGACACCATTCATGAGAAGGGGTCTCAAAAACCCCATGTTGAAAATGTGGTGCAAAAATTCAAAAAACTGCCTGAGATATTCAATAAAGTTGAAACCCCCTATCTAGCCCATTATACAGCTTACCGGCATTTCCTCAGTTCGCGGGCGCCTTTGAAGAGTGCAGACATGTTCTGGTCCACGAAGATCGCCACACGAGTCGGAGGTAAGTATGGGGTGAGGGGTGTGGGAGGCTGGGTGTGCAGTGGGTGAGTGCGGGTTGTGGGAGGGACTGGGAGGCGCACTGTGGGACCGTTTTTCTTTACAGGTAAAAACAAAAAACGATGATGTGGGATGTTTGCCATGCTGGGGTGGGCTCCCAGCATGGCATAAGGCTGGGGGGCCGAGGAGCCGACGGAGGATTGGGCACCCCGTCAGCAATACAAAGCGGACGCTTGCCACACTGGGGTGGGCTCCCAGCATGGCAGCAGGATGGCTTGGGGGGGCCGTGGAGCCGACGGGGGATTGGGCACCCCCATCGGCAAACAACATTTGCCATGCTGGGGTGGGCTCCCAGCGTGACACCAAAGCTTTGGGGGGGTGGCGTGACGTGCACGGGAGGGAGTGCTTGACACGAGGGGGGGTGGCGTGACATGGTGCTTAGTATGGCAGCGGTGGTTTTCTTTGAAGCAGAAGACCACCGCTGTCATACAGAGCTCCCACACCCATTGGTGCAGAACTGCCACACCTGTTCAACAGAGCACTGGATTGAAAGGGAGAGGCACACCTCCAAAGTGTGCTACTCTCCCAAAACATTCCTTGCACATGCGCGCAAGCGAACGTAAAAAAAAATCATGCAATAACTGTCATTGTTCAAATCTCCCAGGAAACAGATGTCTGCAGACTGTATGAATGCAGTCTCCAAATACCTTTTTCCTGGGTGATTTGAAAAATGAAACAGACTGTGTTTGTGAGAGTGGGTCCATATAATAACTCATCAGAAGAAAGTAGAAAGAAATATTGCAAGATTACAAATTTATTGAGCAACAGTTTTTTAAGTGCTGATTCCTTGTTTTATAAATTCTGTATGTAGCTGTCTCAGGAGGTGCAGAGAAGGGGACGGAGTACATGTGACACTTTACTCACAGGAAGGGAGGGAATCGTAGTTCATGGGTCAGATCTCACAAGACTACAGCCATTTTTGACCACTTTAGTTTACTATTTTGGTGAGCCATTCCAGGCTTTTTGAGCCAGAATAACATGGTGGAGATGTTTAAAAACTACTTTTAGCACTAATTTATAAACAGGACTACATGGGGAAGTCACATGATCTGAAAGTGACTTCCAGGTGTTTGTGGCTATAAACTCTCGTCCCTAGCCAGTGACTGTTTTAAAATATTTGAATGTGAGCTGCCCTTTGTGACTGCTGAAAGCAGTGTGACAAGCAACAGCTTTTTTAAGTGCCAACTCCTTGTTTTATAAATTCTGTATATAGCTGTTTCAGGAGGTGCAGAGAAGGGGATGGAGTGCATGTCACACTCTACTCGCAGGAAGGGAGGGAACTGTAGTTCATGGGTAAGAACACACACAAAACTATGACTGTTTTTGCCCACTTTAGTTTACTATTCTGGTGAGCCTAGCCAGGCTTTTTGAGCTAGAATGACGTAATGGAGATGTTTAAAAACTACTTTTAGCACTAATTTATAAACGGGACCACACAGGGAAGTCACGTGATCTAAGAGTGACTTCTGGTGTGTGTGGCTATAAAATCCCACCCCTAGTGAGTGGGGTGAGCACATGCGTACTTCTCTCTTTCCATAATTTCAAACACCCTGACATACTAACATACTGTAAATGCCAGCAAAGGAGGCCTAATGGTCTTTCATGTCTGCTCAATAGTCAGCATCCATTCTGGGCACAGACTTTGCTGTCCCTACCACCCCCCCCAGCGTTTCTCTGTCCCCAGTCCAAACCATCCAAGATGACCCCCTTGTATTGGGCTTGGTCAGCATCACCCTCCCCCATACCTGTCCCTTCCCCTCTTAAACCCTTCCACAGTCTCTGCCTTCACCATTCCCTTAGGCAGCACATTTCACAGTTCCACCACCCTCTCAGTGAAGTAACATCTCCTCCTTTCCCCCCTGAGTCTCCCCCCAGCTTCCACCCGTGTCCTCTATTTGCCCCCCTGTTTCCTTTTGAGCACCCTGATTGAGCCTCCCTTATGTATCCCCTTTAAGTACTTAAAGACCTCTATCATATCAACATTATGTGTCATAGGGTGCTATAGACTTCCTTCTGCTGATCTACAATTGTTACCTCATCTGAGTAATATCATCGAGCAACAATCCTCAGAAATAATTATTCTTGGGAATCTTAATTTAGACTGGCTATCTAAAACCGCTGCTCCCTGTCATAGCTTTCTGTGGCACCCATGGATTATTGCAACTCATTGTTGAACCAACATGAGTAAATAGAAAGAACATGGATAACAGCTCCCTGCTAGATGTTATCTTAGTGAATAAACCACATCTCTTCTCCTTTGCCGGCACCTTCTTCAGTGATATCAGTGATCACTCATTTATTGCTTGCATAAGATCAAGCAACAAACCTACTACTTCGCCAAAGTTTGCTGCCAAGAGATCTAGACGGAACTTTGATCTCACTGCCTACATAAACAAACTGAAACACTTCTTGTATTGGCAAGAGTTCTATTTGGCAAAAAACACGCAATCAGCATTCAACATATTCAGCAAAATTATCCTAGACTCCCTAAATAAATATGCTCCTATAGTTAAGGTGTGAATAGCAAAAAATGCATGTAGATGGTTCACACCATTATTAAAATCTGCATTGACTGAAAGAGATAACTTATGGAAAAAAGCACGCAAAACCCAGTCTGCTGCGGACTGGTGCAAGTTCAAAAGGGCACGAAACTCATGTACTAGAATGGTTAGAGATACAAAAGCTGCATACTATCATTCTGAATTTCTCTCTGCCTCCAAAAAATCCTACAAAATTTTGGAAAACTGTCAAGGACTTGTCTGGTCACACGTCCGGTGGCTCACTACCTGATGAAATCTCCTTAAACAATAACACCATTAGTGACAGACTGGAAGTTCTGAATGTTTTCAATAATCACTTTGCGACTGCAGGCTTAGCCTTCGACAATTCCCCTGTGAATTTGATACACTCTCAGGTGGATAATCAAAGTGCAGATCCTAGTGTCACCAATTCAGTCTTCTCCTTGCGTCCTACTACTCTGAAAGAAGTTGAAGACCTATTGCTAAAACTGGATGTAAAAAAAAGTGCTGGTGCGGACACCCTCGACCCATATTTCTTGAAGGTGGCCATCCATGTGTTAGCCGTGCCCATAACCCATTTATTTAACCTATCATTAACTCAAGGATCCATTCCTTCAATATGGAAAACAGCGCACATCATACCCCTGTTCAAGTCCAGAAATCCCTGTGATCTAAATAATTACAGACCAATTTCAATTCTCCTGGTCTTGTCGAAATTACTGGAAAAAGTCATAAGTAACCAGCTGAGGCAGTATCTAGAAGCTAATAACCTGCTTAATCCAGTCCAATCAGGGTTTAGAGCTAAACATAGCACCATCACAGCACTTGCCGAAGTGACTAATGACTGGCAAAGAGAGCTAGACAGCAGGAATTACACCTGCGCCATATTCTTGGACCTGAGCAAGGCCTTCGACACTGTCGACCATTCTCTGTTACTCTCTTCCCTGACCTCACTAGGTGCTGACCTATTATCTTTACAGTGGTTCAACAACTACCTCTCTGATCATTTCCTGCAGGAGAAAGCGGAAGGAGATCTCTCAACTCTCAAACCTCTCCTAAGAGGTGTTCCCCAGGGTTCTATCTTAGGACTGATCTTATTTGCAATATACATCAACAATATTGATGAAAGCATAACTAAGGCCAACATTCATCTGTTTGCAGAAGAATCAGTTCTTTACGTAAGCTGCCCATCATTACAATCTGCATGTAATGACCTTCAATCTGAGTTCAACCTGCTGCAACACCAACTCCTAAACAAAAAACTATTACTTTATGCCAAGAAAATAAAAACGATGCTCTTTTCTCCCTCTGCCCAAATGGTAAATTCAGCCCTATCAGATCCTGTGCCACAGATTACTACAATTCTTGGTGAGAAGTTGGAATTTGTCCTTAAATTCAAATACCTGGGAGTATGGCTGGACCATAGGCTCTCCTTTATAGAACACGTTGAAGAATTACTCAAAAAATTACGACAGAGACTTGTCCTGTTCTTTAGGATAGCCCGCTTCTTAACTGGAGATGCCAAACTACAGCTGGTACAATCAGTCTTTCTATCCTTGATAGATTATGCTGACATCCTCTACAGTCACTGTCCCATTTCCTACCTCACCAAACTTGACACATTATATCATAGAGCTTTGAGGTTCATCACAGGCCTGCCTTATTCCACTCACCACTGCTCCCTATATCAATCAGTGGGGCGGAGTTCTTTTCAATTCAGGCACGATAAAAATGCAGCCTTATGGACCCTGAGAGCCATCTCCAAAAAACTACCCCAATACATTACAGACTGTCTTTCTATAAAACCAATAGGCAATTACACCTTGAGAAGTTGCAAATCTCTCCGACTGATGGTTCCCAAAGTTAACTCTCGCTTTGGTAGGGCTGCTATAAGCTTTACACTGTCCTCCTTGTGGAATAAATTGCAAAAAAAACTGAAACTGAGGTCACCCATCGGCATCTCATCTTTCAAGCTCTTATATTCACGTCTCAGAAATGATCAGTGCAATTGTTTCCCATGACCATGAATTGTCATCATGCTAACCTGTACCATTTAACCATGAACAAATTACTTCTAGTGCTTGTCTCCTCCTTGGCCCTGGTCTGTCATCATGCTTTCATGTAACACCTCAATGCCTTTGTCCTCCCTTTGATACTGGTCTATCGTCCCGCTTTCTCCAGCCTTCTTTTCACAACTCTATACTGCACTCATTTACAATCTACACGCAATCATACTATAAAAGTCCTAACTCCCCTTTCCCTCTCCCCGTAGGCCCCCACTGCCCCATCAGTTCTACCAACCTATCCTTGGGACTTCACTTCTCACAATGTTTATCCTTCTCTTACATATTATATACCCCTCCTGGTACCCCATCTGCCATTGGTTGGTGGTTCTCCAAGCAATTTTCATGGCTAGTACTAGTGACTGCCCCGGTAAATGAACTAACTGGTACTTCTATGCAGAGAACATGGTTTATATACAGTTGCATGGTTCAATGGTGGACCTGCCCCCTTGTATTTGAATCCTCCTCTGTTATGGCTTGCCTTGTCTTCCTTTTATCATTTGACTCCCCTATTACTGCACCATTGTGTTTGTGTTTATATACTTATTTACATGTATTTATATGTTTTTATGATGGATGTTACCCAACCCTGTTCTAACCAGGTCCATCTTGTAAAAGAGCTCTGCTCAATGATGTTCGCCTGGATAAATAAAGATTTTGATTGATTGATTGATTGATGTCCCCCCATCCCTCCTTTCCTCTAGGATGTACATGTTGAGCTCCTCAAGCCTTTCCCCATAGATCCTTTCCCCCCAGGCCCCTGATAATCTTTGTTGCCCACCTTTGGACCCTCTCAAGGAGTGCAGTGTCCCTTTTTTAAGTGCTGCCTCCAAAACTGCACACAGTACTCGAGGTGTGGCCTAACCAAGCAGTTATATAGAGGAAGGATCACTTCTGCCCTTCTGGAGGTAATTCCCCTAGCGATGCATCCCAGCATCCTATTGGCTTTTGCTGCTGCCCTCCTACAGGTCTCTGAGTTGTTCATTCTGACATCTACCACCACCCCCAGGTCCCTCTCACCCGTTGAAACTTGCAGTGTGTCACCTTCCAGGGTATACCCTTGGCCCAGATTTCTGGCCCCAGGTGTAGAACCCACATTTTCTTGCATTGAACTTACTTCAGTTCCCACTTTCTTGACCACCTATCCAGAGCCTCCAGGTCCTCCTGCAGGGCCACTGTCCCCTCCTCCTCATCCACTACCACCCTCAGCTTTGAGCCATCTCCAAAGTGACTCATTTCACTCCTGATACCCTTTCTTAAGTTTGAGACATAAGCATTAAACAGGAGTGGCCCTAGTACTGACCCCCTGGGGAACCCCACTAATGACTCTCCTTGGAGATGAAAGCAGCCCCCCAACTACCACCCTCTGAGAATGCTCTGAGAGCCAATTACCTATGCATCTGATCATCTGCATCCCCTCTCTCATTTTCTCCAGCTTAGCCAGCAGGCCACCATGAGGTACCGAATCAAATGTCTTGCTGAAGTCTAGAAAGAGGACACCCACCAGTTTACCCTGGTCTAGGAACTCATCAGCCAGTCATAGAACTCCATGAGGTTTGTCTGACACAATCTTCCTGGGTCAAAGCCATGCTGTCTATCATCCAGATACCCCATTTGTTCCAGTACCTGCACCTAGCCTTTCCTTGACAATACCCTCCAACACCTTGCCTACCATTGACATCAGGCTAACGGGCCTGTAGTTCCCCACCTCCTCCCTTGATCCCCACTTGTGGATAGGCACAATATGGGCCACCTTCCAGTCTTGTGTGACCCACCCTATGTTCAGAGACAGATGTTGAAATGCTTCTCCGGGGGGAGGTCATCCCTGCCCCTCCTTGATAATGTTAAGGAAATAAACTGGTTGGCTCTCTATGATCTCTCTGTTGTGTCCAAGGCAATTGTCTTATTCACTGCTACTCTCTTACAGCTGCAAGATCAACACTTTCCCCTCACTACCTGGAGAGTTCTGGGTGGCTGCACTCATTGGGTCTCTGAAGACCTCCTGATATTGATGAGGAATAGGGGTACATTGTGGTCAGAATACAAAGCGGCCCCTTCCCCCCTGCTGGCATAATTACAGGTGCCTGCGTAAACAGTGTAAACAGGCTGCCTTAGCTCAAAAATGTGACTTTTTCTGGAACCAACAGAAGGACTACCTGGGGACCCGCACCACTTCTGGGGCGTAATTGGCTCCCTGCTGCACCTGCTTAGCCAATCCTCTGCCATCCATTTGGACACTTCCTCTGGCCACCTAACTGATCCCATTGGGGTTGTCCAGGCATTTAATAAAAAGTTCTTGGACCTGTCAGCTCACCATAGTAAGCTGCCCACCCAGGCTCCTACCAGCTATGGGCCTGTCCTTCCTGACCTGTCCACCACCTCACCACCCACAAACTCTTACACTCCACCTTTCTATTTTCAGTCTATCACCTCCCAAGACACCACCAAGCTTCTAAAAAGTCTATATAGCCATGGCAGTCCTGGTAGCGATGACCTTTTCCCAGCCATGCTCAAGCTAATCTTCCCAGCCATCCTAAAATCCCTCACCTTCGTCTTCAATTTGGCACTGACTACCTCTGCCATACCTGACTCCTGGAAGTGTGTAAGGGTGGTACCTATCTTTAAAGTAGGGGATCCACTGTCAGCAGATAAATTGTAGGCCCATATCCTTGCTTCCCCACCTTAACAAACTCATGGAAAGGATTATCCACCAACAACTGACTGACTACATTGATAAATACAACCTTATGTCTCACCTACAACATGGTTTCCGCAAGCTCCACCACACTTCATCTGCCCTGGCCTTGTCCACGAACCACATTAATAGGAACATGGACTTGGGAAAGGCTACAAGTGCAATTTTTGTGGCTCTGTCCAAGGCATTTGACTTGGTTGACCACTTCTTACTTCTCTTCACCCTCCATAAACTGGGCTTCTCATCTGAGACCTCATTATAGTTCAAAAGCTATCTCTCTGAGGGATCTCAATCAGTATGCATTGGCCCTGTCACCTCCTCTGCTCTCCTGATCACTACCGATGTTCCTCTAGGCTCTATTCTTGGTCCGCTACTCTTCTCCCTATTCATAAACTCCCTCCCCTCTGACTGCCTAACTTGTGAAGCTCTGTTATATGCTGATGTTCTCATCCTCTATCACAGTGACAAGAACCTGGATAAGATATCCACCATCTTGTCCCATAACTTTAGCTCTGCACACTCCTGGTTCCAGTCACATCGGCTCCTTGTCAATGAGAAAAAAAAATCAATGTTTTTTGTGTCCCGACCCTACCTAGATTACATCAACAAGTCTGTCTCCACCATCTTGGTACTGACACCTGATGGCACTGCACTACAAAATGTTCCCAATTTTAAATACCTGGGGGTTACCCTTAGCCCCTGGCTATCCTTTGTGGAACATGTCTCTGATGTCATATGTCACATTAACCATAAGCTTGGGGCAGCTTATCATTTAAAACTGATCATGACCATTGAAGCCCACCTGGCCATTGCCCAAGGGAACTTATTACATATTATTAACTACTGCTCCCCAATTTACTTGCATGTGTCCTCAGCCCTCCACTCATGCCTAATCTCCACCTACAGCAAAGTCTGTCATTTCACTCTCATGGCACATTACTCCACCCACCACTGCCTTCTTTACCAGATGCTGGGCTGCCTCCCACTCCCCTCTCACTTTGACTACTCCTTGGGTTGCATTATTTACAGCTCCCTTAGATGCGGGGCTGCTTCTCCATATGCATCACTCCTGGCTACCCGTGCTCCATCAAGATGCTTTCATGCATCCTCTGTCTCCCCACCATGGAAATCCCCAGAGTCTCAACTGCCATGGGAGGTTGAGCACTATCTGTTGCTGCTCCCTTCTTGTGGAACAGTCTCCCAGCATCCCTCCACTCTCTTGACACCCATAGTATCTTCAAGCAATGATTCAAACCCTGGCTACTAAATGAAGCCAAGTGCCTCTGCTCCCCAGGATAATCTCTTTTTTGCCTGTCCTCTTACCTCTCCTACAGGGGACAATGTATCCCACCTGTGCCTGCCCTGTCCACTAGCACTTTTCTTCCTCATTGTATCACCCCTTCTCCAATGCCCCTGTTTCTCCCTACCCTAATACCTTGTATGCTGTAGTTTAGTTTGTTCTACCACACCTGTATATTCTGTAAACACATTACTTATCCTCTGTTTTGAACTGACAATGGGTAATTATATAATAGGTTGTTACTGTCTACTATGTGATTTTTGATGTAAATTGAATTGTACCTTTGGCCATTTTGCCAGTGAATGTAGGATGCTGAATTTGTAGGATGCTGAATGTATTTTTTTACAGTTATTTCCTCTGTATACTTTTACTTTTGCCACATGTTACTGCCTGGATCATGCCTGAAAATGGTCCCCTGGATCAGTGCACCTACCCGGTTAACAAAGACCTAAGCAAATATATAAATAATAAATAAAAATACACTTTTAGCAGCCAAAACAAGGCCAAACATTTCAGGAAGGGATAAAAGGTTTTTGAGTGCATTGCAGTAAGAAGTATACAAAGTGTGAGGGACTAACAACTACAAAAACAAATAGACTAACACATACACAAAAAAACACTACAACAATTGGGCACACTATCATTATACTTGATGGGGATGTAGGCTTCAAATGTATCAAATGCTTAATGTGTAAATTAATTACTAATGAAACTACTAAAGGGGAATTTACTTGTGACAAATGTCTCTCAAATCAGCATTACTACTTTAATTGAATGACCTGGGCAATAGAATGGATAAACTAGAAAGGTCACAAAACATTATGGACTCTAAGCTAAAAGAAAATGTCTTCATAAACAAAACTATAGACACACAAGTAATTAATAATGTGAAACCTAACAAAAGAAAATGTTCAGTTGAGTTAGTTCCACATGATGATGACTGGTCACTCATCTAAGCTAATCCCAGGAAAAGAAGACATGATGTCAACTCCTCTAACTACCCCTTACCAGATATGCCCCTCAGAAATAGGTTTACAATACTTGATAGCAAAATAGATACTACAAATATGGAAACTAGCCCCTCTGAAAATTCTGATAAACCAAGCAGTCTTCCTGAAACTGACAATAATGTTGAAATCAAGAGTAACTAGTCAGAAGCTTCCAATAATCTTATGAGCTCAAATTGACCCCAGACAGAAATTGACAAACAAGGGAAGGTGTAAACAAACGACAGACATACGTTATAGGATATTCAATACTAAAGTACTGTGACAGGCCTATTTGTAATCCTGACAAAGAAAACAGGACATGCTGTAGCTACAGGGGAGCAAAAATCCTAGATATTGTGTCCCCGGTAGACCATATTCTAACAAATGCATGTGACAACTCTCTGGTGGTAGTCCACATGGACACAAATTATTTAAATAGCTCAAGTGTGGATGATATAAAACACAACTTCATGCTGCTAAGGAGCTCTCTGGATAAATATGAAAGTGAAATACGTTTCTCAGAAATACTCTCTATTCCTAGAGCTGGTTATCATAAAAACAAAAAAATGAAGAAGTTTAATGAATGGCTCAGGAAATGGACCTTGGAAACAGGGATAAAATGTTTAACTAACTGGGAATTGTTTGAGGGTAACTGTGCTCTTTACTGCTGGGATGGATTACAGCTTAATAAGAAAGACAGTACTATATTGGGTAAGAAATTTGAAGAACATGTGACCAAGCATTTAAACTAGCATCAGAGAGGCAAGGGGATACTATGACACCTCAATTCCATAACACCTCAAAAGAAAAACAAATATAAATTCTTACTAACCAATCCAAGAAGTCTAAATGTGGTTAAAAAAACTAACTAGAACTCTTGCTTAAAAAGGATGACATTGACTTTGCAGGTATGTGTGAGACCTGGTGGGGTGAGACCAGTCTCTGGTCAAGAAATATAGATGGATATAAACTCTTCTAGAGTGGGGGTTGTGTTTATATTAAAAATCAATATGAAGGAGCAGAGGTTACAATTTACACTTCCACCATTGAACTTGTATCCATTTGGATTCAAATCCCAGTAAATAAAAATCAAACAATAAAATTAGGTAATTACTACAAAATATCTTCTAGTAGTAATGAGTACTGTGAGGTGATTAATAAAGAGATTAGGTTGGTGGCAGAAAGTCAGGATATAATTATATTGGAGGATCTCAACCAACCAGGGATTGATTGGAGAGCCTTTTTAAGCAAAACTTCACAGGAAGCTTCTTTTCTAAACACCTTAACTGAAGGTGGACTAGACCAACTTGTAAAGCTACCAACTAGAGGGAACAACATTCTCAATCTAGTAGTTGCAAATATTATCAATGGGCTCTCAGAAATTAATATTTCAGAACCACTCGTGGGTAGTGATCAGTCTGTTTTAAACTTTACATATACTGCTGGGCATAGACAGAAACATACAAAAACTTATATCAAAAACTATATTAGGTTAAATTTCAAGAAAATGAAGGAAACCCTGGACAATATTGACTGGGAATTGGTTCTACAAAATAAAAATGTTGACAGCTGGAAAGCAATTTGCTTTATAATCAAAAACGTGGAAGACTGGTTTGTTCCAAACAAATTGATTAACAATAGTAAGGGCAATGTACCACCATGGTTGACTAGGAAATTGAGGAAACAAATAAAAATTAAGGTAAGGGCATATAGGACATTAAAGAACAATAACAATAATTCAACAAATGCTAAATACAAACTAGAACTACAGAAAACTAAGGAACTAATCCACCAGAAATGGAGGAATTTAGAATTCAAAATAGCAACAACAAAAAAAAATCAAAAAGTGTTTTTCTCCTATGGCAATAGTATGAATAAAACTATTAATACCTCTGATTTCTTGACAATAAATGGCAAAACTATTAAAGAACCTTCAGTAATCGCCAATACATTTAGCAACTATTTCACCTCTGTATTCCATAAGAATGATAAACCATTCACCTAAGGAATAATATTGTTTCTAATAGTAAGAGTTTTATGACAGAGTAAGTCAAAGAAGCTATAAATTCATTGAAACCAAAATCTGCCCAGGGGTTGGATGAGATACATCCTTGTTTTCTAACAAATCTGGTTGACAGTTTTAGCAAACCTTTTATGTTATTATATAATAAATTTATAGAGCAAGGTATAATTTGATCGGAATGAAAAAAGGCCATAATAATAATACCAATACTTATTACCTTAAGTCAATCCCCCTAAACTATTGTCCCATAAGTTTAACATATGTCCCAGGTAAAGTGATGGAAAAGCTTATTAGTAGCAGGTTTGAGTCAGAATCTAGGCCACTTGATATATTCAACACAACAAGATGTGGATTTCAAAAAGGAAGATTGTGTTCCACAAATCTTTTTTTTAACTTGAATTTTCATTTAAATTAGAGGTACATGCCTGAATACATCAACAGGCAATACATTAACATACTAAAATGATTCATACAACCTCCATCAGATACATTTTGCTGTCCCTATTTTAAAACAATATGAAATCAAACCTGGTGTTTTCTTTCAACTAGCAATAGGGAAACTAAAATAAATAAATGAAAGTTATAAGCAGGGTGTAACTCAAAATGGCAATGGTCCAAACTTACAATAATCCAAAGCTGATTGTAATAGACAGTATAATATTATTATCTGGGCAGGCCAGTTCCCCCACAATCATGGTTAATCCTCTGATATGTTTATGGAACTAGTTTCAGTCTATGAGTGGCTATATATTACAGCCAAGAGCATCCATCTGTTCATTAGAACTGGGGTAGTGTTCTAAAGTGTAGCCATCATATTTTCCATTTTGTAAATGTCACAAATAGTATCTTCCCAATTCTTAATTGTGGGGGTGCGGGGGATGAAGCCATAATCTTGTTATAGCTTTCTTGGCTACAACTAACTATACGCTAATCAGATAAATCTGGTGTTTTGTTGCATATGTCTGGGAAAATGTAATAAAATCATCTTTTCTGGGGTTAAGTCTCCCAGCTAGGGAAAAAGTTCAGCAAGCACCCCACTGACCGCTTGTCAGAAGGAGGCGAGCACTGGATAGAGCCAAAGCACATGTGCATGGGTGGAAACTTCACATTCACACTGCCTACAGCATGAAGAATAACCTGTCAAACTATATTTTGCTGTAATTTGTGGTGTACTAAACTAACCACTTTCCACCTGTGTTTCCTCCATCCAGGGGATGCCATCACACAGTGTTGTCTGCTCCATATGCAGAGCCAGTCCTCAGGGGTCAATTCTACCATTAAGTCGGAATCTCAGTTATTCTGTACAGTGCTCATTAAAGATGATGATACATTTATCTGTACTTTGTATAAGCGAGATATAATGGTCTGGATATTCAAACTGCACCATTCTGAGGCGCAAGCCCTTGCGCTGCGCAAAATAGTTGTGCAGGGGTGTGGCCGGGGTGATATTCAAAGGAGTTGCGCTATTGAGCAACTCCTTTGAATATCCCCCCCCCAGCCACAGCCACTGTGCATGGCGCAGTGGAACTTGCACCACCGCAAGTTGTCAGAGTGGAGCATTCAACTTGCGGTCCAGTACCATTGCGCCATGCGCAAAATCACGATATTCAAAAGGTGACATGCAAATGGGGCCATAATTCATGCAAGGCACAGGGGGGGCCATTTGCATCTGATTATGGCCCCATTTGCATGCCATTAGCATGTAGATGCGCCGATCCCTGAGGACTTGCGCCTGGCGCCCTGCCAGGCAGCAGCCTTATGGGACCGACGCACCCTGCAGCCCGATCGCGGGCAGCAATGTGGCTCCCCCACCTCCTCCCATACATCTCCATGGTGGTCCAGTGGACTGAAATGCCCCATCACAGGCAGAATGTAAATGGAACTCCCCGAACATGTCCCTAGTGCCCGATCGCGGGCAGTAAGTAAAGTGCCCCCGCATCCCGAACATCTCCCTGGTGGTCCAGTGGACCGAAATGCCCGATCGCTGGCAGAATGTAAATGGAACCCCCAGAACATGTCCCTAGTGCCCGATCGCGGGCAGTAAGTAAAAGTGCCCCCCTACCGAACATCTCCCTGGTGGTCAGTGGACTGTAATGTGTCAGCGGGCAGAATGTAAATTGACCCCCAAACATCTCCCTGGTGGCTAGTGTCCCCTCACCCACCCACCCACGAAGCCCACCACCCGCTCCCCCGGCAGCCAGCGGGTGGCAGCATCCCTGCGCCACCGCGCATGGACTGCGGGTGCGGTAGACTGCTCGCCCGTGGTGCAGAGCAGAGCCAATGGGCGTGCAGCCCTTCCATACATGACAGTCCAGATTTGTGAATGATCATTCTCAGGACTATCATGTATTATAAGCTACACACCCAGCCTGCTCTGCTCTGGGCGTGCAGCTACTGAGATCAGTGGGTGGGTGGCGGAGTGGCAGGTGGGTGGGATGCTGCTGCCCACTGGCTGCCGGGGGGAGCAGGGTGGTGGGGCTTCGTGGGTGGGTGGGTGGGACACTAGCCACCAGGGAGATGTTTGGGGGTCAATTTACATTCTGCCCGTGGATCGGCATTAGTCCACTGGACCACCAGGGAGATGTTCAGGGTGGGGCACTTTACTACTGCCCAGAACTGGGGCACTAGAGTATGCCGTCTGGGGGTTCAATTTACTTACTGCCCACCATCGGGCACTAGGGACATGTTCGGGGGTTCACTTTACTTTCTGCCCGCGATCGGGCATTTCAGTCCACTGACCACCAGGGATGTGAACTGGAGGGAGCTACTTGATGCCCATGATCGGGCTGGTGAGGGGGAGTACACTATGCCCTGCGATCGGGCTGGGGGGGCACAGGGACTGAGTTGGGGACCAGCCACAGGTGGCAGCTACTGTGTTGCGCCCTGCAATACAGCAGCTCACCTGTGGGTAGCCCTTGACTTAAGCCTTTTTTTTTTGGCTCAAGGTCCCGCAGGCTCAGGTTGGGGGTTGCGCCTGCACAACTCTGCACAGCCCGGCTGAATATCGGGCTGTGCAGTTTATGCATGGTTCCTCCCCCTCCTGTTGAGCATGCATTCATTTGCATTGCTCTGTTGCTCAGCCTGTTTTCAGTGGCGCAACTGCCTCCTGCTGAATATTGCAGAATGGCACAATGTAGGACTTGTGCATGCGCAACTCTGTTGCGCATGGCGCAACCCTTTTGAATATCTGGCCCAATGTGTCTAGGAGAAAATTCATTTTGCGAATAAATCAATAAGGAAAATAAAGAGAGAATGGTCTGATTTGATATGTCCACACCTAGTGACAGACTCAAGAAGTGGCAAACCTGTAAATATTTGCAAAATTCTTTGTGTACCAGTGAAAACTCATTTTGGAGCTGGGAAAAAGATTTAAGCACTCCCTTCTGGTAATATTGGAACCCATGTATGAGTCCCACCCCTAGCTAATAATGGAAGGTGTTATCCAGAAGGGAAGGTTTGAAGGCTTTGTCGAATAACTTGGTCCTGAATACTTGAAAGAGCTTCTGATTCCTTACAGCCCTGTGCAACAACTCTGTTTGGCTGATGAGGGGTTGCTGGAGGTTCCGAGGGTTATTTTAAAATCTTCTGGGGCCTGTGCTTTTATGTTTATGGCCCCAACCCTCTGGAATTCTCTGCCCCATCAGCTTCGGGAATGCACAACAGTGGGGAGTTTTAAGTGGGAACTTAAGACCCACCTGTGGAGACAAACATTCATGAGTTGATGAATATATTATTATGATCTTATTATTTATGTATTTATTTCTGTGATTTTATTGTTCAATTTGTACAGCACCTTGGTGCGTGAAAGGCGCTTAATAAATAAAGTTTTATTATTTATTTATTTATGATTAATAATGGGATACCCATCTATCATGCTCTGCAGGTGTTCTCTGGCTTTTGTAAGAAGCAGAGCCATATGTTGAGTAGACTTTTAGTGTAGAGAGATCCCTTACCAATCGAAGTCACCCTATTGGGTTGAAACACCATCGCATTGTCTACAGGATACTCTACTGAAGCTCTCCCAATGGATACCAAAGCCAGGGTCCATGTAGTGGAAGAAAACCAATGAACCATATGTGAGAGTAATGTGGCCATGGTGTATTTAAAGAAGTTCAGTAGAGCTAGTCCACCCCTATCTTTAGGGAGTTGTAATTTCACCAAGGCCACTCAAGGAGTCTTCCCCCTGCCATAAATTTTGAGAGATTACTTTATTCCACCTGGAGAACTCTTTTCTTTTTTGGGAAATAGGGTATATTATTCATGAAATACAATATCCTCAGGAGAATATTCATTTGGATTGACTAGACCCAATTCATAAGAGAGATTGGTAAGTGAATCCAGCGAGCCAAATCCATTTGGATCTGCTCGAATAATGGATTGTAGTTTTGAGTGTAAGTCTCATTGGGGTCTGAGGTAATAAGTATGCCCAGATATTTTAATTTAGAACAGTTCTATCGATAAGGATATGTATGTATCAAATCTGGGATAGGGTTACTTTGAATCATCAAGACCTTTGATTTATTTAGGTTAATTTTATAACCAGTAATTTCTTCCATGAGTTCAAAACTATTAGCTAACTCCATTAAAAAGGTTTCAGGGGATGTACTGTATAGAAGTAAATCATCAGCATAGTATGCTAGTTTGTGAGTAGTACCTTCTATAGTGTACCCTCCGAACTGCATGAGCTGTCTTAAATATTGTGCTATAGGCTCAGCGTACAATGCAAAAAGGTAGGGGGAAAGGGGGCAGCCCAGTCACATGCCATGCATAAGAGAAAAATGGGAATGGGATCCATTAATTTTAAGTGATGCCTCCAGACAATCATAAATACCCACTATATTATCGAGAAAGGTTTGAGGGAAACCAAACTTCAACAGGGCCACCAGGAGAAATGTTCAGGAGACCCTGTTGAAGGTCTTCTGGGCATCCAGACTTAGAATCATCAATGGGATCTTATGCAGATGGGCATGATTTATAATGTATACCATGTGCTTTATATTATTCATTGTCTGTCAGGATTTTATAAAGCCCAATTTTTCTGGATGTATTAACGATGGTAAAAGATCATCTAAATGATGTGTAAGAATGCTAGTATAAGTGTTGTAGTCCTGATTCAGCACTGATATTGGACGGTATGAATTACGTAGATAGGCTGATTTATTAGGTTTCCATATGGCTGAAATGGTAGCATAACGTCACGAGTTGGGATACTCACCAGTGGAGTGGCCTTCAGACAGGCAGGTAAGAAGGGGTCTTTAATATACTCAAAAACCTTCTTATAAAATTCTGCCCCATACCCATCCAGGCCTGGGCTTTTCTCATTTTTTAGATTCTGTATTGTGCTATATACTTCCTGTAGAGTGATTGGACTATTTGACTAGGTGTGAATTCAGGGATGGTAGGTGTAGGCCAGATAAAAAACTATCAATATGACCTGCATCTGGGGGATTTGCTCTGTATAGAGCTCTTGATAAAATCTGTGAAAAATGTTTAACATATGGGAAGTAGAATGTGTAAACCTACCAGTGGCCGGATCCTTAATTTTAGTCGGGGTGACTTAACTGTTTCTGCCTTCACAGTTGATAAGCTAATATGTTCCACAAATCTTATTAGTTTTTACAAAAACATCAGTCAAAGCTTGGACTCAGGGAAATCTACTGATGTCATATACTTAGACTTCAGATGGGTTTTTGATACTGTGCCACATGATTTGTTGGTGCTGAAGTTGGAAGAAATGGGATATAGTAATTACCTAACAAGATTGTTTGGACATGGGCATAAGATGGAACTCAAAGAGTATGAATTATGCAGCACTTGTCAGATGAGGGAAGGGTCACAAGTGGTGTTCCACAGGGGTCAGTGTTGAGCCCCTTCTTTTAACTGCGTTACCTCTGCCTTTCACACTGGACTTACTCGGTATTACTCGGTATTTGAAAGGTGGAAGGAGGCTCTAGGCCCATTGTGACCACCTTCCCTGCACATGCAGGGTAAATTATATACTAGCCCAAAAGGAATCCATCCAGTTCTGTTTTAAATGACTCCAGAGTGGTCTTGTTTACAATATAATGGGGTAGGAAGTTCCAAAAAGATGCTGCTCGGTATTGTAAAATAATACAGTATCTTGTTAGTACATGTATTTGAAATCCTAATCTGTTTGTTATGACATCTTAAGTTGTTAGGTTTAGATGCCATTTCAATATTAGAATTGTTCTTAAGACTTTCATCCCTCAGAATATTATACAGAAGTAGCATATCACTTTGATCTCTTCTTAATTTGATATATGAACAAAACAACCAAGTTCTCTGATGACACAAAAATTGCATGTGAAGTAGACTTGGAAATTAAATACCAGACAGTGGTTAATGGCCTTAACCAAACTGAGCAATGGGTAATCAAAAATAAAAATGAAATTAAATTTGCAATAATGCACCGTGCTACACCTTGGATGCAATAACCCTCAGAGATCTTACTGTCTAATGAACTATAAATTATCATCTGTCACTAGCTAAAATTTCTAGGTATTCTAGTGGACAATTCCTTAAACATGCATACACATATACATAAAACAGTGCAAACTGCTAATAAATACTTAAATATAACCAAAAAACCTTTCATTACTAGAGATGAGTTCACGATTCTTAACCTATATAGATCATTCATTAGACCGCATGTGGACTATGGATCCTATTTTTCGTCCCCATGGCAGAGACAGGATATCATCCTATTGGAGGAGGTCCACAGGTGGGCTACTAAACAAATATGAAGTATAAGACACAGGCCATATGAAACCAGGCTACAAAAACTCAATCCAATGACAGTGGAACAGAGAAGGACTAGGGGTGACTATGTTCATTTTTTCAGTATAATAAGAAACCATGATCCATGTCTAGCTTTTATTGACCCACAAATAAGGCAGGTTTCCCTCAGGCCTCAGAATAAACAATATGAAATTCAGAGAGCCAATATCACAAAGAGACAGAATTACTTTACCATCAGGGCAACTAGACTCTGGAATAAACCTCTCCAGTACTTGGTGGAACTTGATGACAGCAAACAATTCAAAAGGGAACTGGGGAAGTTTATAGGCTTCTGAAACGATTGGCCACAAAGAGTGGTAGACAGTCCTGATGGGCAATACCAGTCTACTGTCTACTTTAACCAAGTAACCAAATAAGAAAAAAATCCCCATTGAAATGAATAGGCAGATTCATTTCGATGGGGATCTTTTCTTAGGCTCATACATTTTTTGTCTTGCAATATTTTTGGACCCACTCTCACAAACACAATCGGTGCCATTTTCAAATCACCCAGGAAATAGGCGTTTGAGGTCTGTGCTAATACAATCCACAAACACCTATTTTGTGGAGGATTTGAAAAATGACACCCTTTGTGAGAGTGGGTCTATATTAGAACTTGAGGGAAGAAGTAAGGAAAAAAAAATGTGCAAGATAAAAAAAGTTATGAGCCTAAGGAAAAAAAAAAGCATTGAAAATTAATGGACCCATTCATTTTAATGGGGATTTTCTCTTGGGCTCATAACATGGTAGTCTTGCAATATTTTTTTTACTTCCTACTTTCTTCAGTTTGTGTTACTGGGTCCTTCCTCTAGCTTGTTCACGGAGAGTTTGGAGAATCATTCATGCTACTGAGGCTGCTTCTTTCCAGTAGTTTCAAGGGTTGTATGGGCAGCAGCACACTGCTGCCATGAGTTTGTATGGTGGATCCCAGTTCAGGCTGAATGCTCTGTGATAAATCTGCCATTCTGGCTCCAGGCAGGACTTAGCTGTGTATTACAAGTTCTCCCAGAGAAGCGATGGGCAGAGGTGGTAACAGCTTCATAACATAGAGAATACAACAACTGCAGTACAGAGAGCCTCTCAGGATACAGGTATGACTTCAGCATGGGGTAGGTGTGAAGAGCAAGGATGCAGCTACCGTATGTACAGCAGTTACAGTTGGAATTATGCTGAAAACTGAAACAGAGTTGTTTGAGTGGGCAAAGTCCTGCTCAGTTAATTTAAACTTAGTCACTTAGTCAACATTGATAGTTTTAGAAACAAGAAAGAAGCTGGCCCAGTGGAGGAGCAGTTGCACTTCCACTACCCCCCATGATGGGGACCCAGGTTTGGAAACAGATAAGGGCCACTCTGTGGGCCGGCAGGATGAGGGAGGATCAAGTGCTCAATAACAGCACTCCTTCCTTGGGGAGGGGAACACCAGTTCCTGCTACAAGGACTGTCATCTGGTGGAGTCTGAGTGGCAGTGTAGTGGGAGTACATGCAAGGAAGGGGTAGGGATGGAACATGATGTGCTGGTGCACACATCCTGACTCTCCCCTTCAGGGGAGAAAACAGGAGGAAAAAGATGCTAGGCTACCCTTAGCTAGCACCCCTTTCAGGCTCTCACGTGACCAATATGGCAGGCCATCCAACCAGTGAGGTTCTGAGCAAGTGTTGGATAACTAGTAAGTCTGTGAGAAGGTAAGTGATGGAGTTGGAAGGGTGCTGTTAGGCAGACTTTGGTGAAGGACAAAATAATGATTGGAAAAAAGAAAGAAGGCAAGAATGTTCCTTGTAAAGCTTTAATGTTTAGAACAGAGCATGGGTGGGGATGATATATATATATATATATATATATATATAGAGAGAGAGAGAGAGAGAGAGAGAGGCACTGATTCATATATACTCTTTAAGTGCTTCAACATTTTTTTGCATGCTATTTTTGCCATAGTGATGCAGTCCTGCCCTCCACTGACCTTCCCCCACCCCATCACCTGACCCACAGAGACTTACCTCCCCAATAGAATTTGAATTTGACAGCAGATAAGGACCGCTTGGCCCACCTAGTCTGCCCATTTCCCTACCTGATGGATAAGCTGCAAATTCTAGTTAATCAACAGCTTACGTCCTTCTACCTCCCACTAGAATTGCCTTATGCCTGCCCCATGCATTCTTGAATTCTCCCACTGTTCCTGACTCAACAACCTCCTCAGGAAGGCCATTCCATGCATCCACAACTCTCTCTGTGAAAAAATACTTTCTAACATTACCTCTGAGCCATCCCCCCTCGATCTTCAAATTGTGCCCCCTTGTTCTTGCACATCTCTTCTTCTGAAAGATACTACCCTCTTGTACTTTGTTAATTCCCTTGAGATACTTGAAAGTTTCTATCATGTCCCCCCCCTTTCCTCAAGGGTACACATATTAAGCTGCTTTAGTCTCTCTTCGTATGTCTTCTGGTGCAGACCATGCTCCATTTTGGTTGCCCTCATCTGAACAGACTCCACTCTGTCTTTGTCTTTGCGGAGATGGGGTCTTCAAAATTGCATGCAGTACTTTAGATGGGGTCTCACTAATTGTCTGTACAGAGGGAAAACAACTTCCTGTTTTCTACTGTTGATGCCTCTCCCCAAGATTCCCCCATGGCTCACCCCCTGTGGCAAGGTCATCAGAGATGCTATGGCACCAGAAGAACAGATTCATCGAAGGCCCTTAACCCTTACTTCCCCCAGAGCTTAGCCTCCCTGTGGTGGAGGTCCTATGGTGGGCGCCACCCGTGATGAATGGATCCAATGAAGAGAGGATCCCATGAGCCAGTGCAGGGCCTGAGGGAGACTGGCTTGATCCCAGCTGCACCCCAGCCATTTGTGCCCTGTTTAGTTCTCCCACTGAGTGACAGACATGCAATGGCACCAGGACTTATGTTGATGTCTGTCTGCCACTCCCCCTGTACATGCCCAGTACTCCAGGCCCCCAGTCTTCACTAGGGGTCAGGCAAGTACCAGCAGCAGACCCATTCCTCCCCCTGGATGAGGAGAGCAGTACCTGGGATGTTCAATCCTCCTCCCCCCCAGCCAACCCTCTGACTCCTGGACTTATTTCTGAACCCGAGTTATCGACGTCACAAATGGACACCATGCCACTGCTCCAGTGGGTTGGCATATGCTTTGACTCTACTCTGCGCAAAGCAAACATTTGTTATGCATTTGGGAACCAGTCACACCCTGCCAGAGCCGCCTTTTCTCTCTTCTCCTATTTCAGCAATACATCAGCATAATTTTCACCTATGCAGCTGTAAAAATGGGCACATAAATTGATATATATGGAAAAAACACACTAAAAATGTTTAGGTGTGCAGTTGTTGGGGGAATAATTCTCATTCAAGGAATGTGTTTGCACCAATGGTAGAGTAGGATTTTCTTAGCCATTTTATAAATGCATGTACTGTATGGATATGGCCATGGATGAGATATTCTGATAATGGCTGTAAGTAAGGAGTTGCAGCACTCAAAACTACAGTCAGCTTGGTAAAGGGATAAGTAACAGCACTAAAGAATGAGGGACACAAATATCACAATCTGGGTCACAGTGTAGACGTATCAGAAAATATTTTCTAGGGGTTAGAGGAAAGCACTGTGTTAGGGTAGGCTGAGGGGATTGGTACATGATACTGAATTTAGTCAGAGCCGCCACTGATGGCTATCCAAAACTGGTACTAGCCTTTGGTTGGGAATGTGGAGGGGAACCTTAGGTAATGGGGGATGCTGCTGGGGTCTAGAGCACAGGGTTCCTACATTAGGGGAGAGTCCAGGAGGGAAGAACTATAATGCAGGGAGCAGGGGGACAGTAGGTTTTGTGGCTTCTATTATGAGGCATGTTAAGAAGACATGCTGAGATCTGGGTCACAAGAACCATGTGGACTGTGCAGACCCACTGTCCTCTAGCATATGTTAAGGAAACAAGGCTGGAGCTTGAGGAACAGGACCTGCAAGGTAGTATTCCCTAAGGTACTACAGTACCAGTGCCACATGCTGGTCCAGTGGAGAGGCAGGAGATATGTGAGGATAATGGTTTGGTGTAGGGAGAAGGAGTTTATATTTCTGACACAGTGAGTGGCAATCTGTGGCAAGAGGAGCCTATACAGTGTAGTTGGGCTTCACATAAGTTCAGAGGGAGGGCCGGATATTCTGGCATGCAGGACAAAGAAGTATGGGATGATTTAAACTAGGACAGAGGTGCATAGGGATAGGGGTAAGAGGACATCTATACCCTGGTCAGGTATGGGGTTGGGGTTAAAAGGCATAAGGGTCCAAGTCAGGGAGTGGAGAAACTCAATTCTTTACTTTTTAATAGTCAAAGTAAAGACTGTAGCTAACATAATGTACTAAATATGCAAAGCAAAGCGGGGTCAGTGCAGAGTATGAGGTGGCCAACCCTTTACAACAACAACAGAGAATACTGGATGGGCAACTATGCACAAGCAGTGTGTTCTGTCACAGAGGGGTTCTGATTCCCTCTGACCTCGAGAGCAAAGCTTGAGAGGTTCATGGGAATCAGAACCCCAAGGTGACAGAACACACAGGTTGTGCATAAAGTTGCTCATCCTGTATTTTTTATGTTGTATAGTAGTATTATGTGGAATGTGTGCATTGTGTTTTTTTGTTTCTCTCTTTCATAATGAAACTGACTTGTGAAGTCTCTAGAGGTTCTAGAATACTGTCACCACAGACATGAATAGAGGAAAGCAACAATGTGCCAGCATTCCATGTGGTTCTGCTGCAGTAGTGACATCACTACTGCAGCAGAACAACATAATGACATCACTACTGCAGCAGAACAAGCATATTCCAGGCATGGAATTTCATGCATAACAGCATTCCACTATACTCTATAAACCAAAAGTACCTTGACCTCGCAGAAATAACAAAGTTGGATCACCACAGATAACGTTATATTTTTCTGATTTATTAATCTCACTCAGACATATGCCATGGTGCTTCATGTTACCGAACTTCGTCATGAGGCCCCCTGACAAGCTCAGTAGAGCGAAGCACTGGGAAATATGGGTTTAGCTTAGGCTGTATGGTGTTCAGCCAGTATCAAGTACTCACAGTGCATAGTTTAAATTTATTTGTTGTTCTTTTGCTGCTTACAAACTGCTACTACTGGGGCATTTGAGTGAGATTAATAAATCAGAGCAAAACAGCAATACCTGTGGTGACCTGACTTTGTTATTTCCCAGGTACTTTTAATTTTGTTGTAACCCAATTTATTAGCTGAAGGGTGAACTTTAGACAATCTACAATGGAGTGGGACTTATAGATACCTGCTTGAATATAAGAATCATCTGGGATGCAAGGGCACAGGAGTACAATCTCTTCAGAAGCGACATGTATGGCCAGAGGGATGTAAAGGTATATGCCAAGAAAGGGACTGAAGCAAGTGTGAAAGAGGGGTTGAGGAGTAAGGAGAGTTGGAAGCACCACAGGAAGACTATGACTGACATTAGGATTGGCAGAAAACACAATGCCAGTTCTGGGAGTATGGTACAAACTGACAGTATAGGAAAGGGTGACTGGAACTGACAAAGGACAACAATTATTGACCCTTGACTCATATGTGAAATTTCAACCTACAGTACCTGATATTTAGTTGGAGTTGAAAAGTGGCCAAGAGAAAGTGGAGAGGGGATTTCTTGTAAGCTGTGAAGACTTGTTTCCTTTTTCATCAAGCTAGTCATGGGATAAGCAGAGACTTGGTTCTTGATCAACTGAGTAGTTGGGATTACCTGGTCAGAGCTGCCAGGTTGTGAAACTGGTAGGTAAATGTGGCCAAACAGAACAGAGTTTGTGGTGATAGGGTGAAGCTCTTTCTCCAGAAATAGAAACAGAAGCATAGACAATGATGGCAGAAAAAGACCAAGAGTTCATCTAGTCTGCCCATAGTTCCCTATCTACCCCATGTCCTGTTATCCACATGGGGTTTAGCCCTCCCTACCCACCTCCTTGCTTTCCTCCCTACTGTTACTGACCTGAATAACCAAACCCTTCACTCTATCGCTGCCATGCTTGAAACCATTTATGGTGTTGGGACCCACTACATCCTTTGGCAGACTGTTCCATGGCTCCACAACCCTTTCCATCAAAACAGAACTTTGTCACATCCATCTTTAATTCAATTCAATTCCAATTTTATTGATTGACCACAATGATATTTCACATTGTGGATATTACGTAGTATACAACATTAAAATATCACACTTGTGGACTTCCTTTAAAACATAATACTACAAATCAATCCTAGGATCTATTAATTTGCCATTCATCATACTACTTTGTAGTATCAACACCTCAGAAATAAATAAACATACAGATACCTTTACAAATCTGTTGAAAATTAGGCATATATAGGAAAGGGAATTACCATCTACAGTAGCAATAGTACAAAAGTTTATCAGTACTGAGGTATACCTCGAGGTACCTTGAGGTACCTCTGAGCATTCAAGTTCAATTTGCATTGACTAATGTGATCCTGTATACCAAACAATCTGCACAGACCCTTCTTATTGTTTAAATTAGGTGAGAGTTTTTAATCTGCTTAGATTTCTTTTTTTTATTTTGATTACTGAGGCCAAGAATGTGTTATCACAACAGCATCAACTGGAAATTTAGGGTGTAGTAGGATAAAAATTACATCATAAGAAAAATCAACATATGTTTTTTAAAAAAACTTGCAGATATAAGTTTCTCTGCTTAATGTATAATGGACAAACGTCAATAATATGAGATGCAGTTTCTTCCATTCCCCTGTTGCAAGGCAAATATTGCTTGCTGCTTTACCTTCCTGTCCATATTTTCTATTAAAATAGACATATTTGGAATTAATTAATTAATTAATTCACATTCCTCTTAAACCTTACTCTCTTAGTTTCCAATTCTCACCTCAGGCTCTTGAATCGTTACTCATGCTAAATAGTTCCTTTCAGTTCACCTTGTTTATTCTCTTCAGGAACTTGAAGATCTCTATCATATCACCCTCTCTCACCAGGTCTCTAGCAAGTACATGTTCAGTGCCTTGAAATGATCCTCATAAGATTTGTCTTGTTGGCCCTGAATCATTTGGTTACCCTGTGTTGCAATGTCTCCAGCCTGTCCCCTTCCTTCCTTCCTTAGGTAAGGATGCCAGAACTGAACACAGTATTCCAAGTGCAGCCTTACCAGTGACCCTTATAGAGGTAGTGATACCCTCTTTTTTCTGCTGTCAATACCTCTTCCAATAGATGCCAGCATCATATTAGCTTTATTATAGGCCTTGTTACACTGGCTTGATTGTTTGATCGCGTCACTAATGATGAATCCGAGGTCCCTTTCTTCTGCAGTAGTGTTCAGTTTTACCCCTCCCATCCAGTACTCTGCCCTGGGGATGGGTTTTTGTTCCCTGGTGAATAACATTGCACTTTGTGGCACTTAATTTCAACTGCCAAATCTTGGTCCACTTCTCTAACCTCTATAGATCCTTTTTCATTTCCCTGATCCTTTTATCACTATCTACCCTACCAGAGAACTTTGTCATCTTCAAGGAGATACAACTTCCCCTGCATGTGCTCTCCAATGTCATTGATGAACATATTGAAGAGGACATAACCCAGGACAGATCCCTGTGGCACCCTACACGTGACCTCCCTCTCTTCTGATTTGACTCTGTTTACCACCACCCTCTGCTGTCTCTCCTTCAACCAGTTTCCAACCCATCTAACTAGGTCCCTAGCCATGCTCAGGTTCTCCAGCTTCCTCAGCAATCTTCTGTGTGTCATCAACTCAAAAGCCTTGCTGAAAGGAAATAGATTAAATCTGCAGTGTGGCCCTTTTCTACCAACTTTGTTACTCTATCAAAGAAAAGTATCAGGTTGGTCTGACAAGACCTCCCTGTCACAAACCCACACCGTTTACTATCCTGTAGACCATGCTATCTAAATAGTCCACAAGGCCCCTTTTGATCAGTGACTGTATCAGTTTACATACTACAGAGGAAAGGCTGACAAGCCTGTAATTTCCCAATTGTTCCTTGCCCCCCCCACACCTTGTGCAGTTGACCACATCTGCTACCCTCCACTCTTTCAGAACTACCCCTGTCTGAACTGAGCTACTGAACAGCCCTACTAGACGTTCAGCCAGTTCTGCTGCCAATTCCTCCTACACCCATGGGTATATCCCATACAACGCTGGGGCTTTATCTACCTTTTAGGGCTTCTAGTCCCCTTTGGACCCTTTCTCTGCTAAAGACTGGCTACCTCATTTCAGGAATGCCCCTGACAGCTGCATTGATGCCTCTTTCAGGCAGGGGCCCACTTTCTTATTAATATTAAAAATAATAATAATGCTTTATTTGTTGTGCGCCTTTCAAGGATCAAGGCACAATACAATAAGACAATAAAATACCATAAAACAGAACCATCATCATAAATAGCAATACAGATCAGCAGTCAACACAACCATATGCTTTGACCCAGAGAAAAGATTTTAGGGCCTGTTTAAAACTCCTTACGTTCGTGCACTCCCTATTCTGACTGGGTAGAGAATTCCAGAGGGAAGGAGCTATGAACATAAAAGCGCGGGCCAAAGCAGATTTTAAAGTCACCCTTGGAATCTCTAGCAACCCCTAGTCAGCTGAGTGGAGCAGTCTCACACGGTGGTAAGGAATCAGGAGCTCTTTCAGGTAAGCAGGGCCCAATTCGTGCAGGGCTTTATAAGTCAGTAATCTGAATTTAATCCAACTTTAAAGGTCATCCACCACTGGACTGGTAGCGAGTGCAGTTCCAGCAGCACTGGTATAATATGGGATGATCTAGAAGTGCTATCCTCCACCTTGATACTTGAAAGGTGCACAACAAATAAAG
The DNA here is from genome assembly GCA_016271365.2 of Neoceratodus forsteri. Classification (NCBI taxonomy): domain Eukaryota; kingdom Metazoa; phylum Chordata; order Ceratodontiformes; family Ceratodontidae; genus Neoceratodus; species Neoceratodus forsteri. The sequence continues at coordinate 452,912,211 of CM057453.1, read as the reverse complement.
CATTATTATTATTATTAATATTAATAAGAAAGTGGGCCCCTGCCTGAAACAGGCATTAATACAGCTGTCAGGGGCATTCCTGAAATGAGGTAGCCAGGTACCAACAACCAGGCTGCAGAATTCTACACCAGCTGCAAACGGTGGATATCAACCCCCAGAAGCCAGAAGTATAGTGAGTTGCAATAATCTAGATGCGAGGTCACAAAGGCATGGATTAAGGTTGGCAGATCACCAGATGGAACAAGGTGCTTGATCCTAGTGATGTTTCTTAGGCGATAGAAAGATGACTTAACCACAGCTGACACCTGAGTCCGAAGTGTCAGCCCCGCATCCAACATCACCCCTAGGTCTCGCACCTGCTCAGAGACCTGTAGCTCAGCACCCTCAAGAAACAATCCTGATGGGTAGCCAGCCCCAAGTCCCCCTATCTGGCCATCAGGATCCAAAACCAACACCTCCGTCTTCCCAGAATTCAACTTCAGTCAAACTGGACCTCATTCAATCCTGGATTTCATTGAGGCAGCTATTAAATACCGAGACTGCTCCTTTCTGGTCAGGGGCAAAAGACAGGTATAGCTGGGTATCATCAGCATAGCAAAGAAACCTCAGCCCATACCGTCTCACAATGTTTCTGAGGGGAAGCATGAACACCGCAAATGACATGGGGGACAATATTGAGCCCTGAGGAGCCCCACAAAACAGAGAAATGGGAAAAACCTCTGAAACCACCCTCTGAGTTCTTCCGGTGAGGTATGAAGTGAACCATATGAGGACCACCCCAGAAAGCCCACAAATACATCTCAGGCGCTCAAGCAGAACCCCATGGTCAACGGTGTCAAACGCTGATGAAAGATCTAATAGAACCAAAATGGACCATTTTCTCTGGTCTCTATCCATCAAGAGATCATTGAGCACCTGAACCAGTGCAGTCTTGGCACTATGCCTCTTTCGAAAACCTGATTGGAGAGGTTCATAGATGCTATGGATGGACAGGTAGTTCTCAGCTGGGCTGCCACTACTTTCTCGATCACCTTCCCCACAAAGGGGTGTAGTTTGCAAGAGAGTCTGGGTCCAGAGAAGCTTTCTTCAACAGGGTGTCACCACTGCCTCTTTTAAGGAACAAGGATATTCACCCGAGTCAAGGGAGCACCAGACTATCTGTGCCAGAATCTTATCATGTGAAGACAAGTAGAAGTATTTGTTAACGATGGATGCTTTTTTGTTCATCTTCTTCTGCAATCACCCCCTTCTTTTAGCCTAACAAAATCCCCTCTTTGCATCTTTGTTCCTTAATATATCTGTAGAATTGCTTTTGACCACTTACTCTTGACCAGCTCCCCAATATGCAGCTCCGTGTCTACCTTTGCCTTCCAGACCATTGTCTTAACATCTCTAGTTCTCATTTGGTACTCTCCCCATCCCCCCTGCTTTTCCTTGTACCTGGTGAAAGCCTTTTTCTGGCCATCACTGCTTTTCTGACCATGTCCAAGAAACATATTGGTCTCTTGTACCTGTTTCATTTTGTAACAATTCTCATACTTGACTTTGTTGCCTCAAGAATTGCCCTCTTCATTGTTCCCTACCTTTCCTCTATACCTTAAATGCTGTTCACCCTGGTCAATTTTTCCCTTTTATTGCCCCTCATCTTTCCTCCATACATCCAGTACTAGCCACCCTGGTCAGTTTGTCCCCTTGATTGCCCCCTCATCTTTCCTCTATATATCCAGTGCTATCCACCTTGGTCAGTTTGTCCTCTTAATTGCTCCCTCATCTTTCCTCTATACCTCCAGTGCTGTTCACCCTGGTCAATCTGTCCCCTTCGTTGCCCTCTTCTATCTTTCCTCTACACCTCTGATGTTGTTCACCCTGGTCAATTTGTCTTAGACCAGCTCCCTCATCTGGGTGAAGTCTACTCTTCTGAATGCTAGGACTTCAGTTTTTGATAGGGGCATTAAGACCAGGATACTGAAATCCAACAAAATAATTTTGATAAGCAGAAAAAGATGGTTGTGACTATATTGATGAACAGGCCACTAAATGGAAATGCTAATGCAAAGTGAGAGGTACTGATGTGATAAATGATGGAGGAAGTGTCTACTACCATCCCTTTGGGCAGCAGAGGCAAAAGGGTTAGGTGGAGGCCTTCATGGTTGCTCAGGGAACTCCAGGGGAGTGTGAAGGAGAAAAGGAAGGTATATGATGTGGAAAGATTCTAGAGACAGAGCAGGGAAAGTAGAGTATAACGCATTACGGAAGGTATGCAGGGCCATGATTGTGTAGGCCAAGGCAGGTCTGGAGGACAGGAATGCATTGGGGATCAAGGGGAATAATAAACCATTTTTAAATCGAACAAAAGAAGAGTTTTTGATATGCTGGTGACCCTGATCACTGTGTGGGGACCACTGAGCAACACAGAGAAAATAGCAGAGGTACTGGATGACTACAGTACTCTGTGTCAGTATTCAGTCAGGTGATTTTGTTGGCTGTGGTGGAAATTATTGAAGAGGTGCAGGCCAGCAGGGGCAATGTTGATCTTATCAGAACTTGTAGGTAATAAAAAGCTTAAAGGAATGGGTTGGGAAAGGAGAGTCACTAGGCACCTACAAGATATATTTGATCCTGTAACTAAATCAATGTGCAACTTTGATCCTTTCAGGGGGGAAATATGGTATAGGAACTGGGATAGGTGGATCTATCTCCAGCTTTGCCAAGCAATGCATCCCTTCTGGAGCTCAAGAAATGACATCCTAAATGTAAGTACATGGAAGAAACTGATATCAGCAGCAGCAGGTAAGGAAAGTGCTGATAGGAGCTACAAAATATTAATCTCAGCTATTTACTCAGTGACAATAAAAACAATAAACTCTGGTCAGAGTCAATACAGCTGTGGAGAGCTTTTAGGAGTGGCAAGAGTGTTGAAAAGTATGTTTCAGTGAGGAGTTGGACATGATGGACTTAGAGTCCATTACAACATTAAATTACTATATTACAGTGAGAGGCTAGACATGATGGACCTAGAGTACCTTACAACATTAAATAACTATGTTACAGTGAGGGGTTGGACATGATGGACCAAGTGTCCCTTATAACATTAAATTACTATGTTACAGCGAGGGGTTGGACATGATGGATCTAGAGTCCATTACAACATTAAATTACTATGTTTCAGTGAGGAGCTAGACATGATGGACCTAGAGTCCATTACAACATTAAATAACTATGTTACAGGGTGGGGTTGGACATGATGGACCTAGAGTACCTTACAACATTAAATAACTATGTTACAGTGAGGGGTTGGTCATGATGGACCTAGTGTCCATTACAACATTAAATTACTATGTTACAGTGAGGGACTGGACATGAGAAGACAGAGTAGAAGTAATTATTAGGGAGAAAAAGATAGCATTTAGGAAGTATAAGGAAACACAGAAGGAGCAGGACAGAGAACTGTACCAGTTAAGGCAGAAGGAAGCAGGGAGGGAAGTCAGAATAGCCAAGGCCCAAACTGAGGAAAAGATAGCCAACTCAGTTAAGAAGGGACTAAAACCTTTTATAGGTACATCAGGGAGTGTAGAAAGACAAAGGAAGGGATAGTGAGGCTGAATAAAATGGACGGTGGGTGGGCAGAGAGGGACAGTGAAAAAGCAGGGATACTGAATGAATACTTCAGCTCAGTATTCACAAAAGAGGAGTAAGTGGAGGTGCCTAATCCAGTTAACAGAAGCACTCTGGATAGAGGGGTTGATTCCAGTCCTTTCACAGAAGAAAGGGTTCTGAAAGAACTCTTAAAACTGAAGGTGGACAAAGCAATGGTGCATGACAGAATTCACCCCAGAATTTTAAAAGAATTAAGGGGGAGAAATAGTGACACCACAGACTACCCTTTTTCACAAATTATGGGAGGATGGTGTGGTACCTGAGGACTGGAGGAAGATGGGTGTGATTTCCCTTCACAAAAGTGGGAGCAAGACAGAGGCAGGAAACTACAGACCTGTCAGTTTGACCTCTGTGGTAGAAAAAAGTGATGGAATCACTTCTGAAGGAAATAATTGTTGAGTACTTAGAGGCCAGTGGGGCACAGGAAACATAGAAACATAGATGTTGATGGCAGATAAGGACCACAAGGCCCATCCAGTCTGCCCATTCCTTTTTCTACCTTATGAATGTGCCATCGGCCTTTGATCTGTCAATGGCCTATTTATTCATACTCATCTGTATTGCTCCCTTATGCCTATCCAATGCCTGTTTGAAGTCCTGCACTGTATTCATATCCACCACTTCCTGAGGAAGGCCGATTCATGCATCCACCACCCTTTCTGTGAAAAAGAACTTCCTCACATTACCCCATAATTGGCCTCCCTCTAATCTCATGCTGTGTCCTCTTGTCCTGCTATTTTTCTTATATTGAAACATGTTAGATTTTTCACCTTGTTAATGCCCTTAAGGTGTATGAATGTTTTGATCATATCACCTTTCTCCCTCCTTGCTCTAGGGTATACATATTGAGCTCTGTTAATCTGTCCTCATATGTTTTCTGATGCAGTCCCTGCACCATTTTGGTTGCCCTTCTCTGAACTGTCTCAATTTGGTTAATGTCTTTGTGAAGGTATGGCCACCAGTACTGCATGCAGTACTCCAGATGGGGCCTAATCAGTGTCTTGTAAAGAGGGATTATTACCTCCCTCTTCTGACTTGTGATACCCATACTAATACACCCAACAACCCCCTAGCCTTACCTATTGCTTTAGTGGTCTGCTTGGATGATTTCAGGTCATCGGTGATGATGATGCCCAAGTCTCTTTCTTCCCTTGTGACTGCCAGCAACTCCCCTCCCAGCCGATAAGTGGCTTCAGGGTTTCTCTTCCCTATGTGCATGATCTTGCACTTCTTTGCATAAAACACCAGTTGGCACTCTTCTGATCATTTTGTCAGTTTATCCAGATCTCTTCTCATTCTGCCCACCCCATCTGGATCATCTACTCTGTTGCAGATCTTGGTGACATCTGCAAACAGACAACCCTTATCCTCCAGTCCATCTGCAATGTCACTGATGAAGATATTGAAGAGGACTGGTCCAGGACTGATCCCTGAGGTACCCCACTTGTGACACATCTCTTCTGACTGTATACCGTTTACCACCACTCTCTGTTTTCTGCCTGTCAAACATTTTGCCACCCAGTTGACCAACTTCTGACCCATCCCAAGCCTACTCAGCTTATTAATCAATCTTCTATGTGGAACAGTATCAAAAGCTTTGCTGAACTTAAGGTAGGCGACATCAACTGCTCCCCCTTGGTCCACCACTCTGGTTATCCAGTCAAGGAAATCTATGAGATTAGTTTGACAGGACCTTCCTTTTGTAAACCCATGCTGTCTTGGACCCTGTGCTCCTATGGATTCCAGGTGTTGCACTATCCTTTCCTTAAGGATTGCCTCCATAATCTTGCCCACTACTGAGGTAAGACTGACTGGTCTGTAGTTCCCAGGCTCCTCCCTGCTACCACTCCTGTGGAGCGGGATCACATGAGTCCTTCTCCAGTCTTCTGGGACCTCTCCTGTGTTCAGAGACTCACTAAATAGTTCTGATAATGGCTCTGCTAGTTCCACCCTTAACTCCTTTAGTACCCTGGATGTATGCCATCAGGTCCCATTGCCTTGTCCACCCTGAGCTTATCGAGCTCTTGTTGGACCCTTTCTTTTGTGAAGGGACTAGTGCACACCTCGCTCCCCCCTGTGTCCATGGTGCTGAGCTGTGGGCCCTGCCCTACCTTCTCTTCAGTAAATACTGAGCAGAAGTATCTTTAGGATAGATGCTTTTACATGGTCCTCCTCCTCCTCACATGCCCCCTTATCCCCTTTGTTCTTAGCAATACCCCCTCTGGACTTTCTATTTTCACTAATGTATCTATAGAAAGTCTTGTCACCTTCTTTTACTGTTTGTGCTTGTCTTTCCTTGGTTTGGGCCTATTTCTGCCATACTGCCTTCCCTGCTTCCCTTAGGGAAGTTTGGTATGCCTCCCTATCTTCATCCTGCTGCGTTCCCTTATATTTCCTTAAGGTCAGCCTTTTGGCTCTGTCCTTTTCTGCTACTGTTTTTGAGAAGCAAAGTGATTTACTTCTTCTTTTGCACTTCCTTTTCTCTATAACACAATGGGATGTTGCTTCAAGTATTGCATCCTTAATGCTCACCCACTTTGCCTGTACCCCCTCACCTGTATTTCTTTTGGCCAGGGCAAGCTTAACTTTGTTGGCCATCTTATCAAAGTCAGCTCCTCTGAAGTCCCATATTTTTGCCTAGGAATGGGATGATTAAGTTCTAATGGCCAAATTGAACCATACACAGTGATGGTTACTGGCCCCCAGGTGACCTTCTACCTGGAGAGCTGTGATCATTTCCCTGTTAGTCAGTACTAGATCTAGGAAAGCCCTGTCTCTTGTGGGTTGCCGAACCAGTTGTTTGAGGCCCTTCCCCTGCAGGGAATCCATCATGTGTCTAGTTCTGGCAGATGTTCCTGCTGGTTTTGACCAATCTGTATCTGGCATGTTGAAGTCTCCCATTATCAGAGCCTTCATTATAGCTGTCATGTTTTGTATATCTTCTAACAGTAATGTGTCTATGTCCTCCCTTGGTCTGGAGGCCTGTACACAACCCCAGTTCATATGGCTGTCCCATTTCCTGTTTCTAGGGTGACCCACAGTTCTTCTGGCTCCTTATGTGTATTCTGAATTTCTATAGCTTTGATATTTTCATTGACATAAAGGACCACTCCACACACCCCATTTTGCACCTTGGCCTTTTCTGAACAGTACATAGCCAGGTACTGAAGTCTCCCAAGTGTGGTTACTGGTAAACCATGTCTCGCTAATGGATACTATGTCCAGTTGAGTCTCTGTCATTATTGCCTGCAGGTCTGGGATCTTGGTTCCCAGACTGCGAGTATTTGTGTACATGATTTTCCATTGGCCAGATTTCTGTGTATTAATCATTGGGTGAGGTCTGGCATTTCCTCTGTGCATCGTATGGGAAGCTGGACCCTTTTCCTTACCCGGTGATGCAAATGCACTACAAACATGCTGAACTCCTGTTTGACCACTAGCTGAGGGAGGAGGGGTGTTCTTCCCATTTGACGTATGTGGTGCTGCACCCCTCTCCCCATTTGCTAGTTTAAATATTCTGCAAAGACATCAAACTTCTGCCCCAATGCACTGACTCCCTCCTTAGTCAGATGCAGTCCATCAGATTTAAAGAACCTTCGCTCCCAAACCTGTTGCCAGTTCCCTCCAAATTTGAGTCCCTTTTCCTGGCACCAGCGCTTCAGACACATGTTTAGCTTCCCTATCTCCCCTTCTCTGAGCTTCTGTCCATCTGCTCCCCTCTCCCAGACTGGCAGGATCTCAGAGAAGGAGATGCTGGATGAAATGGATGATAGTTTGTCATCCAGCCTGGTCAAGTGTTTCTTGGTCTCCACAGCTGACTGGTTGGTGAGATCATTAGTCCCTATGTGTACCAAGACATCAATGTTTTCTCCTGCTTCCTGCACAATTTTAGCAATGCAGTCAGTGTCTCTCCAAGCTGATGTACCTGGGAGATATCTGATCATTACCCCTGTCTGGAGATAGGTATCAACTCCCCGAACCATGGAGTCTTCTATGATCAGAAGTCTTTTGGATTTCCTTTTTGCTTTTTTTGTTTTAGTTCCTGTTTTGGGCGAGTTTTGATGTGCTACTTCCTGTGCTACAGTGTGCTGCTCTGCAGTGTCCTCTGCCCCTTTGTTTGATTTCAGAGACAGAGGCAGTTACCTGTTTGTAGTTTTTATATGATTTGTGGAGGTGGTATATTGGAGAGCACCTAGTGATAGGGCACCCAATTAGTCCATCTTGACCACCTGCCAACCTCCTGGACCAACTACCCTCTGTGTTTGAGGTGTTTCTGTTGGATGTTGGGGAAATGGCAGGTGGTTCTTATAATATATTTCCTCTTGAACATGCAATTTGAGGTGCGCAATCGCTGTCAGTGCTGCCTGGACCTGAGCCCTTAGATCTCAAATGGCCCAGCATGTAGGACAGTGTCCTAAACCCTGTAAAACTGCCCTTCTGAACATGTTCTGAAGCACCTGCAGTTAATGATATCCATTTCAAATAAGTTGCTTGGTTTATAACCTGGTCAGAGTAATTAGAAGGAAGGAAATGAAAGCACAAGTTTGTTTTTGTGATTTGTTTGTTTGTTTTTGTATAACTTGTTATAACAAGTTAATTACTAGTGCCCCTGTAAATGAGATCACTGTGTGGATGCCCTTCTGATCTGCCCCTTTCTGCTTTGCTACAGTAAATGACACAACTGTGCTACCCTATAAAAGGAGTATAGTGTGGGGTGGTTGGGGATGGGGATGAGTGACTGTACCCTTCCTCTGCCGAAAAAGAAGAACCAAGGATGAAAGAAACAAAGAGGTAAGAGCAGAAACAATCAGCCAGCAACAAATTCATTAGCCCTGAAAGCTTATCCTAATGATAGATAAAACTGTAAAACCTGTAAAGCACCACCTGCAATAATTTCACAGAAGATATACCCTGTAAGAAACACTTTGCTACAGAGAAAAATAAAGCAGTAACAGAAGATATACCTTGTAAAAGACAATTTGAATCAGAAGATTACAGCAGTAATCTGTAAACACACACCTGTAGACACACCCTGTAATAATGCAGCAGAAGGTATACCCAGCAACAACACTTTGAATCAGAGAAAAGCAATAACATGTTAGCAACAAACAGTAACAATCCCTGTGTGTACAAAATAAAAATAGCAACACACAGTAACTCTGCCTAGCCAAAAGAAACTGCAATCCTGTTCCTTGCTCTGGTAAGGTTCTTTGCTTTGTCCTTTCAAGCAACCTAGAAAAAAAAGAGCTTCGGTGAAGCTAGGTGCCTTGGCCAGCAAACCTAGTCTTCCACCTCCAAGATATCAATTAACCCGACCTTTTAACCCTTCCTTCTCTTGGAAGTTACTGACAGTTTGTCAGCTCCACCCTCCAGATAAACACCCAATCCCCTGGAAGAGCTGTGGGAGGAAAGCAATTAGCTCCTTCAATGTGAGAAGGCGACTGCAACACCTCTGAGACAAACAAAAAACCTTTCAGCAAAAAAAAAAATATTTAAATTAAACAGTGGCAAATAGTAATTTTGCTTAGCCTTATGATAAAAAGTCACAAAAATGTAAGCACCACTTGTAATAATTTCACAGAAGATATACCCTTTAAGAAACACTTTGCTACAGAGAAAAATAAAGCAATAACAGAAGATACACCTTGCAAAAGACAATTTGAATCAGAAGATTACAGCAGTAATCTGTAAGCACACACCTGTAGGCACACCTTGTAATAATGCAGCAGAAGGTATACCCAGCAACAACCATTTGAATCAAAGAAATATAAAGCAATAAAATGTTAGCAATAAACAGTAACAATTCCTGTGAGTACAACATAAAAATAACAACACACAGTAAATCTGCCTAGCCAAAAGAAGCCTTAATCCTTTTCCTTGCTCTGGTAAGGTTCTTTCCTCTGTCCTTTCAAGCAACCTAGAAGAAAAGAGCTCAGGTGAACCTAGGTGCCTTGGCCAGCAAACCTAGGACCCAAGGCAGCATGGATTCACAGCGGGAAGGTCATGTCAGATGAATCTAATTGATTTCTTTGACTGAGTGACCAAAGTAGTAGACCAGGGAAGGGCTGTGGACATGGCCTACCTAGACTTTAGCAAGGCATTTGAGACAGTCCCACACAAAACATTAAAAACCAAATAAACCAGCCTGGGAGTGGGTCCCAGGGTGGTGCCTGGGTAACACATTGGCTGGACAGCAGGACACAGAAGGTAATTGTAAATGGAGTCCACTCTGAAGAAAGTGGGGTTACTAGTGGGGTACTGCAGGGTTCAATATTAGGTCCAGTCCTTTTTAATGTCTTTATAAGTGACATTGCAGAGGGACTGGAAGGAAAGGTATGCCTCTTTGCAGATGACACAAAGATCTGCAACAGGGTTGATACCCAAGGAGATGGTGAAAGGATGAGAAGGGACTTGGCAAGGTTGGAGGAATGGTCAGAAGTATGGCAGCTTGGATTCAATAGCAAGAAGTGCTAAATAATGTACCTGGGAAACAAAAGCCCAGGGGAAGATTAAACAATGGGGGGGTAGTAACAACAACAAAAATGGAAAGGGACCTGGGGGTAGTCATATCAGATGATCTTAAGGTTGGAAAGCAATAGGGAGGGCTGGGGGGACACTGGGATGTAAGGGAGAGGCATCACCAGCAGAAAACAAGAAGTCATCATCCCCTTGTACAGACAGTTGGTGAGACCCCATCTGGAGCACTGTGTCCAGTTCTAGAGGCCCTATCTCCCCAAGGACATAGACAGGATGGAGGCAGTCCAGAGGAAGGCAACTAAAATGGTGCAGGGCCTACAAGAGAAGCCATATGAAGAGAGACTGAAGGAGCTTAATATGTATACCCTTGAGGAAAGGAGGAAGAGAGGGGACTTGATAGAAGCTTTTAAGTACCTCAGTGGAATCAACAAAGTCCAAGAGGGTAGCATCTTTCAGAAAAAGAGATATGCAAGAACAAGGGAACACAATTTGAAGATAGAGGGAGGATGGCTCAGGGACAATGTGAGGAAGTATTTTTTCACAGAGAGGGTGGTGGACACATAGAACAGCCTTCCTGAAGAGGTTGTGGGGTCTAAAACTGTGGAAGAATTCAAGAATGCATGGGACAGACATAAGGCAATTCTTGTGGGGGTTAGGAAGAAATAAGCTGTTGGTTAACTAGGATCTGCAACGTATCCTGTAGGTAAGGAAATGGGCAGACTAGGTGGGCCAAGTGGTTCTTATCTGCCATCAAAATCTATGTTTCTATGTTTATGTTTCTAGAGTCCCTGATAGCCTTAAATTACTATGTTACAGTGAGGGGTAGGACATAATGGACTGCGAGTCCCTTACAGCATAAATTACAATGCTACAGTGAGGGACTCAACATGATGGATCCAGAGTCTTTTACAATATTAAATTAATGTGTTACAGGGATGGTTGGACATGATGGACCTAGTGTCCCTTACAACATTTAATTACTATGTTACAGTTAGGGATTGGACATGATGATCCTAGAGTCCCTGACAACCTTAAATTACTATATTACAATGATGGGGAGGACATGATAGACCTAGAGTCCCTTACAACATTAAATTACTATGTTACAATGAGGGGTTGGACATGATGGACCTAGAGTTCCTGTCAACCTTAAATTATTATGTTACAGTGGGGGGTTGGACATAAAGGAGCTAGAGTCCCTTACAACATTAAATTACTATGTTACAATGAGGGGTTGGACATGGTGGACCCAGAGTCCCTTACAATCTCCAGGACCTCTGCATGCACGGAGGGGCAGTGAACTGTTTGAAAATTGTTGGGCCCTCAAAATACAGTCTGCTACAGCTGCAGCTACAGCTGTGAACCTTCCTCCTAGCTAGCCTTATGAGCTGTGAAACTTTATCAAATAGAAATAAAAAATGTAAATGTGGAGGTGGACGTTGGACAGCAAAATAAAATGAAAGAGGTAAGGAATTTAAAAAACTCTGTAAAACATAATTCCTTTATGGGTCTGCATTAAAAGCACACAAAAGGCTGAAGATTAATGACCAGGACAATTAAAGGTTAAGACTCAAATGTGCTGCAAGTAATCTGAGAGCAGGGGAAGATGGAAAAAAAACATAGCCAACTAGAAAAGGCACACACAGCTTCATTAACTATGTAATTATTATAAATATCTTTGTTTTACAAACACATTTTGCAGGAAATCTACACATATATCACAGAATCAGGTAAATGTGCAGCAATAAAAAAATTATAAGCACATACTAGGAACATGATCTTTTTGACAAGCCAGCAAGTGAATATACTAACTCTTGTGTTAAAACAGGTCAGATAGACTTCTGATGTTTTCTGTTTTCTAATGCCTGATATATGTCTGGCTACCCCCCCACCCCATCTCACTCAGTAGCAAGGCTTTTTTTGGCACTAGTGTGCAAAAAAAAAAAAACAGTTTCTAATTGCACTGTTGCAGACAGTTAAACTACCTCAAAGAAGTGGTGTAAGTAACCTCCCTTTGTGCCTACTGCAAGATGCTAGCTGTCAGGTCACGTAAAGCAGGCATGATGAAAGAGACAAACAAGCTGAACAAATAGTGTTGGAACTGGTCTACTCAACAGGGAGAAGGGATTATTTCATTGAACTGGCATAGTGAATTGCAGTTGTGGAAGAATATACTAAAACTTCTAAAATGTGTACTTCAGTATCCCATTTTTCCAGCTACAGCAAGATGGCTTCAGGCTCCACCCACAGCTGTAAAAATGAAATGGAAAAGAGAAGTTGGAATTGATATAGATAATGAAACATGGGATATTCTGTGGAAACAAGTATACCAGACTAACAAAAAATTAAGGGCATAATACTGTATTTATCATACACCATGTACATGCTTGAAAATTAGGAAAAGGGTGGAGAGAACTGTTGGAGAAGTTTGTGTTCTAATGCAAAATTGTCATATTTTATGTGGACTTGCCCAAAGCTCTCTAAATTACATAAAGAAATGTCTGAATGCTGTAACAGTACATTTGCCATTACAATCCCATTTGATCACTTAGTCCTAATTCTAGGGGGCTATACAAATGTTGAGCACTCTGCCAAGTACTTGGATTAGTTTTGCTTTTATAGAATTGAAATATTAATACTATCAGCTTGGACTAGTCAGGGGGTCCCAAAATTGATAAACTGGGTATCCCACATTGGGAATCTAGCAATTTAACAAAAGACTCACTTATACTGCATTAGGAAAATCATGCCTTCAAGCAAACATATAAGCATTCCTTATAAACTTTACCATACATGTGAAGAAGATCACTCATACTGTAGTTAATGACTGACCTCACTACTATCAAGGTGTTTCCATGTTCTAAATAGTCTACATGACTTAGACTAAGATAGCATAGGCACAATGGTTTAAGTCATTGTTAAATAACATACAACTTCATTTATTCACAAAATATGCAATTTAACTCATGAGTTTAATATATAATTGTTATGCTATCATTTATTGAATTTATATTAGTAGAATCTGATGTGTTTAATTCATATTGTTTTATTAATATGTCTGTAACTGTATTTGTAAACAAAATGTAATACAAAAATAAAAAAGAGCTTTTAGGTACAGTAAGTATCTGCAGGATATGAATCTAGGAAAATTCCAAGATCGGGATGATATTCTCTGAGGATGGCAATTGAATCTAAAGGAGTTCTGGCTGGGTCCATTGCTGATATTTATCAGGATTTGTTACAGACAGAGATAGTGCCAGAGGACTGAAAACAAAGTTTTTTGCAGACCTGCTTTATGTACAGAATATTATGCAAAATATAACACACTGTGCCAATTGAACTTATGTATATCTTTTTAACATTTGATAAAGAGTTCAGCAGAATGTGGAATTCTGGCTCTAGCAGAATTAATGCAGAATGACAATTCTGCTTCTGAAATGCTTTTCAGAATTTCTTTTTTAATTACGCAGAATTCCAAAAAGCATGTCTAATAATATTCTGCAGATTTAATAATCCACAGAATAACTTCAGTGGTTTGTGAAAAATGAATTCCTGGTTTAAATTGTAACCACCATACTCACACATACATGTGAACTCTATGCCCAATTAGGATGGCTTCAACTCGCTAACCGAATTAAGTACCTAACCTGTCAAATGGTGAAAAAAAAACTACCTTGGGCTTTACCCCACCTTGTGTCCTAGCCCTCCTACACCTAATCTCTAATCCATGTCATACCAGATGGTCTGAACAACAGCTCCTACAAATTCCTCAGTGCCGCACATCTCTGGGTCAAAGATCCTTTGCACACCGTGCTCCCACCTGGATGAATGCCCTCAGCATTCATATCACCTCCACCTCATCACTGGGCATTTTCAAATCAAGACTACATCTTCATATCACTGCCTCCAGTTCCTCTGACTGCCTCTCCTAACTTCCATTCTTCCCCTTGTGGCCCACCACCCCTCTCCTTTGTTCTATGACAATGCTGTGAACCTATTCTAGTTTCTTTTTGGCTGCTGCCCTCCCCCCCTTCCTCCAACCCTTCCACCCAACTCCTTATAGATCTATGAACCTATCCCAACTTTTGTGATTCACTACTTTATTACAGCCATGTATCACTTGAACCAATTGATGTTGTTTGTAAACTCTTTATTAATGTTTTTTTTGCCTATGATGAGGCCAATGTAGCTTAGCCTAATATGTTTGTACTCTCTTGATGTGGGACCTTTGTAAAAGAGCCTTGGCTCAAAGGTATTTGTAATCCTAGACTACAATAAATAAAAAAAAAAAAATTAACTGTAGACTACAATACCACAGTTAACATTCTGCTTTCAGAATTTCAGAAATCCACAATGAGCTGAAATCTGTGTAATTATTTGAAATATACAAAATTCCACTCAATTCTGGTGGAAGCAGAATGAAATTTCTGCTTTGCTCATTTTTTAATGGCAAATTTTATTGAGATTTTTCAAATTAATATCACAATCATGGTAGCAAAGCATTGGGATATCATTTCATCCAATATCAGTATGGCCTTTTGCAAAAGGAAGAAGTAATACATACTGTACATTTTTTCTTTTTTTAAATTACATTGCTACATCTTAATACATCCATATCATTATGAAGTTCATAAGTGATAGGCAACATTACATAAAGTGATTTAAGTCAAGAAAGGGAGAACGCAGTGTATCCACAACCAAGTCATTTTTGTGTTTAATAATACCATACCAGTGCCACCCAATGTTTATGAATACTGTGCCATGTCTGATACAGTCTTGACTAATTGTGTGTGTACAATGTTTGTACAATAACATATAATGATGATGATGATAATGTAGATAATGTCATCCTACAATTTAAGAAGGGTGCAAGGCCAACCCATGTAACTACAGATATGCGAGTCACAACTCAACATTGGCAATGTATTTGAGTCAACTATAAAGGATGTGGAGGTTTAGCACATCCATGACAATAGACTGTTCTGAAGCACACAGAATTACTGCAGAAAAGTATATTCTGACAAACGAATGCGATTGTCTTTTTTAAGGAGGTTATTAAGGAGTTGGGAAGGGGCCAGTGGTGGATGTAGCCTATCTGAACTTAAGCAGGGCCTTTGACACTGTACTACACAGATACCTTATGGACCTAACAACATAATATGGAGTCCAAAATGATTACAGGATGTGTTTAAAATATGTGCATGTTTTATATTATGTATATTTTCCTTCTCCTCTGTTATTGAGTAATAGTATCTGTCACAGCTCTTTTTGGTGGATGTCATTATTTCTACCTTTTTCAGGTTGTTTATGTTTGCATCTTGCTTTGTACTGTATGCTCTGATTGTATAAGATATTGTAATGTTCTATTTGTTACACACACTTTATGTATTCTGTACATTTTTCCACCCCCAAATTACCTGGAAATGAACTTCTGCTGAGAATATGTTGTGCTCTGGAAAAGAGGTGGTGCAGAGCAGGGCAGCCAGCCAAGGCTTCAAAAACATGACAATGGTAGCACCGCACTCATGGACCCAAAGAAGCAAATGTGCAGGCAAAAGTAATTCACAAAGTATTTTAATGTGCATTGGGTAGAGGTGCAAACTGACTAGAGTCCTCAGCCCCAGCAGTTCAACCCTATCTGGATCTTCATCGGGGGGTGTGCCCCAATCTAGTCAGTTCGTACCTCTATCTGATGCCACTTTAAAATATTTTGTGAATTAAGTTTGCCTGGACATTTGCTTCCTTGGGTCCATGAATGTGGGGGTACCATTTTCACACCTGGAAATTAGCCTTGGGTGTGAGTGTGTTTTTCTTGGTCACCAAATAAGAAAGAAAGAAAGAAAGAAAGAAAGAAAGAAAGAAAGAAAGAAAGAAAGAAAGAAAGAAAGAAAGAAAGAAAGAAAGAAAGAAAGAAAGAAAGAAGATATTAAATGTTGTGTGAAAAGTAGGAAGTGATGAAGTGTGGTTTATACTATAGTCACCATTCTGAGTGGAGGGATGTTCTTAGTTGCACACTGCAAGGGTCAGTACTTGGCCATTTGATCTTCAACTTATTTTTTTAATGACCTCGAGGAGAGGGTTAGTAGCAAGCTTCTGAACACATTTGCACAAAAAAAAAAGTCTTACATTTGACTCTGTAAATAGCCTTAGTACCACTAATGTTGCCTAGCATAAAACTATAAGATTAGATTGTTGTATCAAGCAAAAACTGACTTGGCTTATGCTAGACACGTCTTCCTCTAATGTTTCAAAGCCGCAAAGACTGGTCTTACTTTCAATGCGTGAGGCAAGAAGAAAAGCAAGATGTATGCCAAACTGAAGAAAACAAAGTTTACTAAGAAAGACTATTTTATTATGAAGATTTTGCTTTATAAAATGTAAAAATTTGGGACAACTGAGTCCAAATATGAAAAATTCTTATAAGAAAATAGCCTGGAAAGAAGTAACAGAAACATGCAATTCTATTAACACTGCTGTGGTAAGGCCACTGGCTGAGGTAAAAAAATGGAACAATCTTTTAACTGATTATTAAAGAAGAGGCTTAGGGAAACTTCAAGTGATGTCAGCAATGGGTCTGGATGATTGAGCTGGAGCTGTGATTCCCCTACCTTTAATTCCACCCAAGTCTGCAGTTATAGCAGTCAATATTTGTGAACATGGGTCCACTGAAGCCAAAGCAGGATCAACTATCCTTGCACTTCAAATCCATCAGATCAGCCATGAAACATTAAAGCCCCAGCAACTCTGTCTAGCTGGTCTTCAAAAGAACCCTGTGCTCCAGAACAGAGGATGAGGGCAGTCAGCACACTTAGAGAGCCTCTGTTATGGCAGACAACAGCAGCATCATGAAAATGCTCCAGCATATTGATACCAGCTTGTTTGACATAAAAAGTTACTTTAAGAAGTTGGAATACTGGATTGCACAGGTGGAGGAGGCTATAAATGATATCAGGTAGGAAATGGCTTGTGTGAGCTGCATGCTTCTCTTTGTGTGCCAATAGGAATCAGAGTTGATGTGCTGGGTGGAGGATGCAGAGGCCCAGGTATGTTGTAAAATGTTGTGGCTGTCTGGCTTTCTGGAAGACACTGAAAGCCTGGATTTAATCCTATTCCTAAAAACCTGATTTGAGATGGAACTGGAGCTGGGAAGTGAAACGCTGATTGAGACTGAAAGAGTGCATCAGGCTCTGAGCCCCACACCTAAGTCAGATAATCTCCTATGCTCAGTAATTGTTACATTTTAAAAATATCTGGTAAAGGAGCTAGTAGTTAAAAAAACATTTGAGAAAAAACAGGGCTTAAATTATGATGGAAAGAGAGTCTTCATCAATCAGGATTACCCAGAGAGGCTTCTACAAAAGCACAAGGCTCTGCATGCTGTAATTAAGCTATTAAAAGAAAAGCAGATGAGAGCCCAAATGCGTTATTGAGCAAAGCTGATCGTTCATCTTGAGAATGAAGTAAAGATGTAGGATAACATTTTACAGGCACAGAAAATACTGTTGAAGTTGAAGATTCTTATCCTTGACTGAAGAATATGAAAAGGAACTGCAGCACATGGTGTGGCAGCATGCAGGGAGTCCGAAGGAAGAACAGACATCTCAGAAGCATGAACCAACAATACAGCTCATAGAGGACTTTAGAAGAGTGTATCAGGGCCTTCAAGCAAGAAAGAATGACTGAAATGGTGTTTACATTTTAACTGTGTATTACTCTCCTGTGACTCTTCACAGGGGTTAACTCAGACTTCTTCTTGGTGGTGCTATGGTCTTTTTGGCCTGCATTCTGAGATTACAACTGTGCCCCAGATGTAAATAAATTTAACTGTGTCAGATCTATTTGTGCCTCCACTTCACATCCGCTGACCCCCAGCCTTTTGAGACCATGGGATGATTTGTACAGCACTTTGACTTTGTACGTGTGGCAGTCTCTCCTCACCCTTCCATGCAAGACCATAATGGTGTTACTTCTTGGGACAGAAAACTGTGAGTACCAGACTTGGGTTGAGGAGAGCTTCCAGAGCAAGGGAGAAAGCAAGCCGACCAGAGTTCTTACCCTGAGGCAGTGTGTGTTTGCAGAAGCATGGAGTGGTGCCTATACAAGAACCCTTTTTTTTTCCTTGAGACACTGCATACTGATTAATCACTGTCTAATTTGGTTTGCTAACTTCTTTTCTTTGTCCTACAGGGTTGGTAATTTTTATGGACATTTTGGAAATCTGTACATTTGGTGGGGGGGGGGGTCAGAAGTGGTAACCTGGAGGTGGGCGAGGGGTTGCACTGAATAGCTGTTGTTGGGGGCAGAATGTGTGATGACATTTGAAAATCATGGGCCACTTGACCACTTTTGTGTTGGGGCTGTGCTCCACCACACCCAAAGCTGGTGGTGTGGGTGGGGAGAGGGAGCTCCACTTGGAGGGAGATTGATGATTCCTAACCCTCACTTGGAGGCTTGTCCTGGAAAATGGGGGTTGGGGCTTGTTCTTGTAATATAAAAAAAAGAAATTCCTGTTTGCTGTTTTTTTTAAAGAAACTTAAGGTGGTGATGGGGCCGGGGGTGCTAGAATGGTGGTCTCACAGGAAGCCCCATGACTTGTACTGTGTGTGTGATTAACCAGTGGAGGCTGGGGTGCTCAGAGTAAGGGTCAGTAGAACAGGACCTCTTTCCGAGCGCTGCATTCCCTTTGGGAACTTACCTCCTATAAGAGGGATGATCTCTCATTGGCTTCTATGCCAAGCTTTGTTGACATGCTTGTTCTTCTCTATGGAGGGAGTTATGTCCTGTTGCTGCAGTTATGATTCTGGGTTTATGTTGTTCTTTTTATACTATGGTTATACATGGGAAATGTGGTTTACACTGGTGCAAAAAAGCTGTATGGGTCCACATGAGTGGGGCTGTTGGTTTTAACCTTCCACTATGGATCAGTTTTTAATTCAGGGCTGGCAGGTATACAGCTAATAGTTGGTTAGTTAATACTGGTTTGGGTTTAAAATAGGAAGCCTCACAATTTCTTGCAATGTTAAAGGTGTCTCAATGGTGGTAAAGGTGCACTTGCACTGTGAGTTGACTGTGCTCTAGGAGACACATCTCTCTGAAATTGAACATACTTAAGTATGAAGGAGGTGGGTAGGGCAGGTAATTGTGTCTTCACACCCCTCCCACAAAAAAGTGGAGGTAGCGATCCTTGTTAAAAAAGGTCTACCCTGGTCCATTATACAGGTGAGGGGAGCAGGTTGGCTATCCTCTCAATTTCCTGTAACAATATAACTACACATCTGGGTAATGGTTATGACCCTACACCTCCTACTGCAGATTTTCTTTCAGCAGGGAGAACAATACGCTAGCAGATCTACCACCAGGGTGATTATGAATGGTGGGAATTGGGATGCAATGGAGTATTCTGTATTAGACAGGGCCTACACATATTTGGGTCCACAATAAAGAGCAGCATGCTGTTTGGCTAACCTTAGACATGAGGGAGGGTTGGTAGATGTCTGCAGAGAGGCACATCCCTTGACCAAAGATTTTACATTATATTCCTCTCTCAATAATAGCTATTCTAGAATTGACCACTTTAATGTTACCAGGCAGCATTTGCATATGGTCAGATACACCGCTGTAGAAACCCGTACTATTTCAGACCATGCTCCAGTCTTCCTTCAGACAGATCTTAGCCCCAAGGCTACAATTTCAGTTGGTAGAGCTGTGCACAATTAGAAAATTCATAATCTGTGGACTGCCAACAGAATTCCACGAATTCCGTGGTATGTTGCTCTCCCCTCTCATTCTCAGCAATCCTCCTGATGCATCCTGGCCCTGCTGAGGTTAAGAGCCAGTTAGCTTAAGCCGCTTGCTCATATTATCATGTAACGGCACTGCAATACTCCCTGTACACATTATCATGTAACTGCACTGTATATACCACCTTTTGCTGCCCAAAGTGTTATTTACTTGAAGTTTATGCACCCAATGTTATATCTGTCTCCTCCTGTGTTTGTCGTATGATGTGGAACCTTTGCAAATGAGTCCCTGACTCAAAGGTATTAATTCCAAAATGTTCAATAAATAAATAAAAAAAAATTCATTAGAATTTCCCAGAATTTTTGAAACTTCTTTATGTGATCATAACTAAGCTGCCTATTAAGTAAGCAATCTAAATTTTTGGCATGAATACTTGCTGATAGGAGTCCTAAAGACATACCAAATAGTTGTTTATTTATTTGTTTAAAAGTTTGATAACTGGGAAAGACTCACTGACTGGATGCTCTTTTCCAGGTGCAACCCTGGGATGTGGGGGAATTGGACTAGGGAAACAGGCAATTACAATCATCAGAAGAGCAATAACAGCAAAAACAAGAGAAAAAAACGAATCTATAATAATGTAATACAGCAGATATACAAGGGTTATAAATGATCTAAGAAGCTTACACTAAATCTTGTAGATACAAAATCTTGTATATAAGATCAGGTGAGATTTGCCCACTCAAGAAAACGGACTATGGGCAGGAGTCCAGGGATGTTGGGACGTAGGAGCCTTAGGATAGATGAGAGTATGGAAGCTGTGGTGAGAAAGGAGCAGGGGAATCAGGAAGGGGGTGACATATACAAGAAAGGGAGGAGAGAGTCTTAGTAGGCATTGTAGTGAGTGAAGGGAGAGGGTCAGATGAAGAGGATAGGGGAGTAGGTTACATGGGAAGGGGAGCTGGGGTGTGGTATAGAGTAAGTGAGAGTGCCCCTTGTATGTAGAGAGTTAGAAGGAGGAGAAAGGGAGAGGAGAGAAGACAGCCAAACCAGTATTTGGCAGTGAAGGTGGTACAGTGGTACTGGCAATGAAGGGGTATGGGGACATGGAAAGGGAGGAGAAGAGGGTGGGTGCAGAGAGGAGAGTTGGAGGCAAAGCAACAGAAAGCATATCAGAGGGTATCCAACTTTTCAAGAGAAGAGGAAGGGGCAAAGATATATACCACATCCGCATAGTCAAAGATAAGAAGGATCATTTTGGCTATCAGCTCATGAAGGACTTGGATGGGGAGGCAGTCCTTGTTACAATAAAGGTCACCAAGCATGGGGTGGAGTTTGGAGTGTATAGCATCAATGTGGAGAGAGAAATCCAATTTACTATTTAGCCAAACACCAAGGTATTTGGTTAACTTTGAGATGGCTGGCTTGGAACCATCATAGCACATTGTGGAAGTTGCTCTGGAGTGAGGCTTCAACTGCTGATGAAGAAGGAACTGTTGAGTAAATTATCATGTTGTCAGCATACATGTGTATATGCAAGAAGACAAAGGCAGTGGGGAGATCATTGAGGAAAAATGGAAAACAGTATAGGGCCCAGGATAGAGCCCTGGGGGACACCAGCTAACATAAGAAGGGGGGACAACACACCACCAACCTGAACTGACTGTTGATGGCCTGTAAGGTATGAGCAGAACTCAACTACCAGAGCAGAGAGTCCAGCTGAGGACAGCTTATTCAGGAGGAAGGGGTGGGAGACTGAGTCAAATGTCTTTGCAAGATCAATGAATATGGCTGCAGTGGTATGTTTCTGATCCATCCCAGTAAGGACGGAGATAGTGACATGTAAAAAGGAGGAGATGGTGGAATGGTTCCTTGTAAAGCCAAACTGGAATGGAGAGAGGAAAGATGAGGAGTCTAGAAAGTCTGTATGTCTGGAGCATACTAGGAACTCTTGATGTTTAGCAAAGAAGGGAAGGGAAGGGAAGGAGTGAGATCGGCCTGTAGTTTCCTGGGCAAAAGGGGTCTCCCCCTTGTTAAAAAGTAATATTTTGGCAAATTTCCAGGCATGAGGAACAGCACAGAAGGATAAGAATAGGTTCAGGAAGTGAATGAGAGGATGGACGATAGCAGAAGAGGATATATGAAGAAGTCTGGTGTCCAAGCCATCAGGGCAGTACTTGGAGGGGTTTAGAGACATGAGGGCAAGGAAAACATCCTAGGGGAGATGTGGGAAGCTAAAGTCATCGATGGGATGGATGGAGGAGGAAGGGGGAATCATTGGAGGATGGGCAGGGTAGTGCATAGGTGGTGAAGAAGTTGTTAAAAAGGAAAGTGACAGCAAGGCAGTCAGATACCAGTGAACCATCTGCTGGGGAGTGGGGCAGGCTGTGCCAATGGGTTGAATAAGAAGTGGATCACTTTCCAGAATTTGGATGGGGAATTTAGGTTGGACTGCTGTTTGGACTTGAAGTAGAGGTCCTTGGCTGTCCGAATCACTTTAGTATAGGAGTTCCTTAAGGACCTGTAATACTGGTGGTCAGACATGGAATGGGAGGCATTGAAATGAGCCCATGCAAGAACCTGAGACTTTCCCATCTCTGTAAGGTCATGTGTGATGCAGCGATGGTGGGAGCATTTCATATGGGTCTTTTGAAGAGGTGCATGAGCATTCCAGGTGTTGGTTAAGATGACAGTTAAAAGTAAAAGGGCAGTGTCAATGTCTTGGGCAGAGTATACAGGGGACCAATCTGAGGAGGCAAGGTCCATAAGGAGGGCATCAGTATCAAGTGACCTGAGAAACCTGTGCCAGATGTATTTGGGGGTGGACTGGGGGGAACACACTTTCCTAACACAGTAGGTTAAGCAATGGTCACTGAAAGGATTAAAAAGAGTACCTACAGTCATGATGCGATGGGGGTGGGCGGACAACACCCAGTACAGGAGGGAGTGGTTGGAGGTGTGAGGGATGAATCAGGTGGGTTCAGTGATTAACTGTGTGAGATTCAGGGACTTGATAGAGTGCAGGAGGGGTTTAGAGGCAAGGGATGGCCAGTTGACATTGAAGAGAAAGAGCTCACCAGAGGCAGACAGGGAAATGAGAGAGGAAGGGGGGGTTGAGAAGTGAGAAGGGAGAGATCTTAGGTAAGGCATAGAAGATGCCGACAAAAATGGGAAGGGTGGAATGGAGGGACAATTTTACTAGTAGGAGCTCATGAGAGGTGGGGAGGACTTCCTTGACAGAGATGGAACAGGAGAGGGTTTGACAAAGGTATACAGCAACATCACCATGTTTGCCTCTGTCTTGGCGAAAAAGATAAAAGTCTGGGAGGGCTAGGTGAGATTCTGGAGCTCTAGAGGAGAGCCAAAATTCAGAAATGCACAGGATGTCAGGAGAGTACAGGGAGTTCCATAATTCGAGGGACTCAAGCTTAGGGAGGAGGCTCCTTGCAATGAGATGGAAAATACTGAAGTCTTTGGGTATAGTTGGGGAAGGAGAGGGATAGCAGGGGTTTGGTTCCACATCATCAGCCAGAAGGAGGAGGATAAGCAGAGAGAAGAGAAAGGAGAGAGTTTTTTGCCTCTTGTGAGAAGGGGGAGAGACAGTGGAGTGGTGGAGAGGTAGGGAGAGAAGGGAGCAGTGGAGACATCCAGAGTTTAATGTGAGCTAGATGGCCTTGTTACATACCTTTGTAGTATTTTGCATAATTATTAAAAGTTAGATCAACAAAAAAAAAGTTTAATGAGGGAGTGTGCAGGAAACAAGGGTAGAGATAGAGGATGGGGAGGTGATGTGTCATGAAGGGGGAGGGGAAGGTGGAGGAAAGAGGGACTGGAGGGATGAGAAGAGTGAGAGGTAAGAAGAGGGAAGAGAGAGGGAGGGGAGAAAGGGGGCAAGGGGATTGAGAGAACTGGGGGGTAAGGAATAGAAGGGGGAGAAAGATAAGACAGGTAGCAATATGAGCATGGTACAAGGGTTCCAATAGAAAAAAAGTGGGTAGAGGGTAGTTTGGGACAAATAGAAATTGACCCAAGATAGGTCATGTCATTAGGATGCATCAGCCCAAAACTATCGGTGCTCAAAACCTGTCATTTTATTTTTTGTGGGAAATTTCATGAAAATGTGTATCTGCATAGATACCTTTGCAGCTAGATATGTGAAAATTGGCAAGCACAACCTTTTTCTAAGGGTTATAGAGTTGACTAAATATGGAGACATGTGGTTTAGAAATGTTTAAGGTACAGGTGTTCAAGATTTCACTATGTAAATATTTGTGAAGTTTTATGAAAATGCTCTAAAAATGCGGATATGTGGAACTTCTCTGCTCTTGCAGGTATAGACATGACATTTGCCATGCATACCCAATGTGAATGTAACCTGGGGCCCGATTCCAAATCAAATGTCGCAACTCACCAGCGTATGTGAGTTGTGACATTCACCGCTATGCTAGGGACCCTATGCCGCATTCCAAGAGCAGCAGGGTCCCAGCACTTGCAACATGAGGGTTATGCCATGCAGAGGCAAAAGCCATGGGCATGACATAGATGGCCAGCATGTTGCAAGTAACTGCCAGCTACCGGCAGTCCCCCAGAGCCCCCCACCCCAGAACACCACAGCACACACCAGGGGGCAATGGTGGGGCAGGACTGGTGGCACAGGAGTCTGGGATGGGGCATGCCAGTGAATGGACCCCCGGGGGTCTCTGGCATCTGGGAGGAGTGGGGGGCAGGGGTATGCCTGTGGGAGCATGGGGGCACATTGGTGACATTGTCACAGTGCCAAGGGGTGGGCAGCCGATGGATAGTGCAGTAGGATGTCCCTTGAAGCACCTCCGGGCTGCTCTAACTTAACACCACCAATGCAGCTCTTGGAATTGTGCTAGTGGGTTACAGCAGCTGCCCTCCTGGGATAGGGTGTGGTTGCTGCCATAACCCGCACTTGCATCATGGTGTTGCAGGCTGCAGCATAGTGGGTGGCGTAACCCATGGTTGCCTAAGCTCACTGCCAAAATGGCGCAAGGCACCTCTTGTAATCGGATCTAGCATACCGCTTTGCGTAAGTCATGAGATACGCCAAGGCGTTTGGTGTATCTCTGCTTATGCCAGTGTACGACCTCTTGGGATCTGCCCCCCCCGGTGTCTAACACAAATGGAAAAAATTGGTTTAGCAGTTTTAAATTTACAGTGAGTAAACAAAGCTAACTGTATTAAATAACTATTTACAATAGAAAACAGGGAACAAGGCAGGGGAAACTATTTACAAAGCAGGAACAGGGTAGGTAGGGGAGGGATGGGGACAGGGGACAGGGCTATACAATGGGACATGGGAAGACAGGTGAAGGGTGGTCAGGTGCAGGAATGGTAACAATGGCCCCTATTGGTGGCCACGTCCTGCTGCTGCCTGGCAATGACCCCTGCGCTGCCCCCACAGCAGGAGCCATCTTGTCAGCCTTGCAATCTCTGGGGTGGCGGTGATTATTGCGATGATGCGCCACAGGAGGTGACCGTAGTATGGCTGGCGACCTCCCCATTGAACACCTATGGAAAAGGAAGGAACAGGTGATCAGTGCGTGTCCAAGGCACCCCAGCCCACCCACCATACACAGTGGATAGTGGGGGCACATGCACCTGTGGTGACACCCTGGCCTCCCACAGTGGGTGGGCCTATGACTGCCTACCCAGTGACGTGCAATGCCAGGCCACAGGGCATGCAGAAACAGCACCCCCCACCATGGCATGCAGTCCTGCCAGCTCCATGGAACACTGGACATGCACAGACGCAGGTGGAGCACACATACCTGGCCATGGCATGGTCCCCCTCTGGACATGCGCCAGCAGTGACCTAAGCCTCTCTGGGTCCCACCTCAACAGGTCACCATAATTGTGGTGACACTGCTTCCTTGTGCACTGCACACTGGTTGCCTACACAAGGCCATCAGCCACATCCTGCCACACCTTGGTCCTGGGCCTGTCGAGGGACTGCTGTCCAAATAGGCTGGCAGCATGGGGCTCTACCTGGGCCACCAGGTTCACCAACTCTACTTGGCTCCAGTTCTGAGAATGGGGCACTGCACACCACAGCATGCTTCCTCTGCAATGAAGCAATTCAAAATGGTGCCCTGTAGTGCACGAGCTCCACGTGCTCAGGATGCGCGCCTCCCCGGAGATGCACTGCCTGCCTCAATCACGCATTCCCAGGGATGCACGGCATGGGCATGGCCACACTGGCACATGGGTCAGAGGTCCCTGGGAGTCATAGGGCAGGGCAAAGGTCAGGGGTCAGCACATGCAATGTGCATGTGTGTGCTATTGGGGCCATGATGCATGTTGTGCAATAGGGTCCTGAGGGCACCATGCCCCATAGGCCTGCTAGCACCCCAGTTCCATGGGCCGTATAGCACCCGAGCGCCATAGACCCACTGATGCCTGAGAGCCACAGACCCTATAGTGCCTGAGTGCCATAGGCCCAATGGCATCCGAGCACCACAGGCCCTATAGTGCCTGAGCACCATAGGCCCAATGGCACCCGAGCACCACAGGCCCTATATCACCCGAACACCATAGGCCCTATAGTGCCTGAGTGCCATACGCACAATGATGCCCAATCGCCATAGGCCCTATAGCACATAGGACACAATAGCTGCCAATAGCTCTCCTCAAACATGCTGCACAATACATGGTGGTACATTCCGTAGTGCATGCGTGTTGACGGGTGCACTGCACATGTCACAGCATTGCACCATGACTTGTGCCAGCACAAGTCCATTGTGCAATGCGCAACAACGTGATATTCAGCCAGCATATGCCTGAGCGCCACAGGCCCTATAGTGCCCAAGTGCCATAGGCCCAATGGGGCCCTAGTGCCACAGGCCTTATAGTGCCCTATAATGCCTGAGTGCCATAGGCCCTATAGTGCCCGAGCACCATAGGACCTATAGCACCCGAGTGCCATACGCCCAATAGCGCCCATTTGCCATAGACCCTATAGCTCATAGGGTACAATAGCTGCCAATAGTGCTCCTAGCACACGTTGCACAATACGTGGTGGTACATGCCATGGCACATGCATGTTGATGGGTGCACCGCGCATGTCACAGCATTGTGCCATGACTTGTTCCGGTGCAAGTTCATTGCACAAGGCGCAACAACGCGATATTCAGCCGGCATATGCAGATTAGCTCATCAGCCTATCCACGGCACACTGGGGAAATTATCATCTCATTACTGTTGTGCATCAGCCCATTTGCATGCGATGCACTATAAAGGTGCCGCAGGAATGCACAGGCCATGGAACAGTATTGCAGCCTTCCAAGGTAAGTTGCGCCTGCTGAGGAAACAGACAGCACACTGGGATGGTCGGCTAGTGTGGGCCACTGCGGCCACTAACCACATGTCAATGCCCACAGGTAGCAGCATGTCCGAATGTGAGGAGGTTGAGGAGCATGGGCATGCCCTCAAGCGCAGGTCCAACTTTACAAAGGCGGAGGTGGCTGCCCTGTTTGAGGTGTACCTCGACAGGGAGCTTCTGCTGAGTGGTGCATCTGGCACACCCCAAGCCAGGGCCACAGCCTGGGAGGAGGTGGCAAAGGCTGTGAACCAGCAGGGCAGTCACCAGTGATCTGTGCAGAAGTGCAAGAAAAAGGTGGGCAGCAACAAGTGTCGGATCAAGGAGAAGGTGGCGGCCATACAGACTGCAAGGATGGCCACAGGTGGAGGCCAGGCTGACATGTCACAGCTTACTCCACAGGAGGAGCTGGTGGTGGCCACCATGCAGCCCAGCACTGTTGAGGGTGTGCTGGGAGGTGGCTTCCAGACTGGAGGGAGCCCATTGCTGCATGGTAGGTACAGCGGCATTGGGGATGATGAGTGGGGTGTGGGGGATCAATGCATCAGTGGCACTAATGCATCTGTGTTCACTTTCAGCACTGGAACGCCAGCATGCAGTGGGAGGTGTGGCTGCTTCTGCCATGGGGGCATGCCCAGCCCTGGAGGACCAGCCATTTACCTCCACTGGCATCCTGGGGCCCGATCAGCTGCAGCACACCACCACCACCATCTGGCCGGATGACCTAGGCGTGGTGGCAGTCGAGACCCTGGCTGTGTTCCAGTGGGACACCAGCCACAGCTTTCAGTGTGTGGAGACACAGATCGGGGCAGGGTCCGACACTGATGACGATGCGGCCATTGTCCTGGATAGCGGGGGACTTGTCATGGGGGAGACACCCATACTATCCACCATCCCTGGCAGCACGGCCAGTGTCCTGTTGGCTATGGGACAGCTGCCCACCACCACCCCTGTACCGCTGTGTGCAAAGGCGGAATGGTGCTGGGGGATGGTGGTAGTGGTACAGCCGCACAGGTGCTGGCCAGCGCAAAGAGGCTGGAGGGGCAGCAGATGGCTAGGGTCATTGGGAGGCCAGACGTAGCATCCGCTGCCAATGCGCCTGTCAGTGAGCAGCCCAAGGGGACCCTGTTGTGCAGCACACCACCGGTGAGTCTGCATAATGCCCATGTGCCCCCGGGTGCTGACCCCTTTCACAAGCACACCCGATTGCTGCATGCATCCGTGGACCAACAGGTGCTGCTCAGGGCTGGGGTGCGTGCACTCCACACAGAGGTGTGCCAGGCTGCACAGCAGCACAAAAAGGGCATCACGCAGGTCCAGGATGTCATACATCACCTGCGGGAGGACATGACTGTGGTTCTGGATCACTTAGCCACTATAGTCATGGTTGGCCTTGCCACCCTGGCTGCCATAGGGCATGGCTTGGAACTGCAGACCCCGCAGAGTACAATGTCCACCCACAGATCCAACATCAGGAGACCTCCTCGGTGTCAATGCTGTGCTCTGCTGTTGGCATCCCAGGCACACCCAGAGTGGGCCTGTTCAGGATCCTGCAGACCCCTGCGAGGACACGGTTGCGTTCTAGCAGTTCCACCCCTGAGGGAAAGTTACAGACCCCCCCATGGCTTTTGCACAGCCTGGGATTGCTGGGCGGCCATGGTGCAGCCGTCCAAGTCTCCATGGCAGCCATGTGACCATGCAGCGGAGCTGATGTGCCTGCCACCCTGTCCGCTGTCTGCTGCCACCACCCTGTGTGCACATGGGTGTTTTTTGTGTTGTGTGTGTGTGTGTGTGTGTGTGTGTGTGTGTGCATGCTACGGATGTGGCATCCATGGAATGCACCACATACTGGCCGTGTGAACACCTGCCCAGCTGCTGCCCCATGTGGCATGTGTGTGATGATGCCACCACAGCACTGGATGCACATGTGCACCAGTGCCCTGCGTCTGATCCACGCCAGGTGCCAGCACCTGGGTGCATGCCTGCGGGTGCCAGTGTGTGTGTATGTGTGTGTGGTGTGCTGTGCTGCATGTTGTTGCGTGTGGCCGACTGGCACATCCCCATGCCCGTCCCTGCCCGCCGCCTGTCTGTGCATGCCACAGGGCATGCCCACACATGCCTGTGTGCCATGCCACTGTGGCCATCCCGTGCATGGGAGTTTGTCCACCTACCTGCATGCACCGTAGTGCTCCTCTGCTATCATGTCTCACTGCTGGCATGCCATCCTCATCAGCCGGGGATCCCTCCACCCGGGGGGGAGTCTGCCCACCGCCACATGGGCCATCAGCCATGTCATCCCCACTGCTGTTCCCCTCTTTGACCTCGACAGTTATCCCACGGTCAGTGGCCATGTTGTGCAGCATGCACCAGGTCAGGAATAGGCCACAGGCCTTTGAGGGGTCTATACTGTAGGGCACCGCCAGGCCTGTGCAGGCAACAGAAATGTGCCTTCAGCAGACCGAAGACATGCTCAATGATGTTCTGCATGCTGGCATGTGCCTCATTGTACTGCTGCTCCGCAGGGATGATGGGTGCCGGTAGGAGGTGAGCAGCCATGGCTGGAGTCTGTAGCCACTGACACCTGTGTGGATGGAGATATGGTTAGCATGGTGTCCTATGTTGCTGTGCCCCTTGTCCTTCCCAGCTGCACTCTGCAGCACCCCTGCCCCGGCCGCCCCCCTCCCATGCCATGGTGTACCCAGCTGCCTGTGGGGTTGGCATACTCACCCACTAGATGACCAGTGGGGATGTCCCCACTCTCGAACCTGTGGCACAGTGCTGAGCTGTGCCAGATGAAGGCATCATGTGCTCCCCAAGATGTGTGGCACAGACATTGGTTATGCATCCCCTGGCATTGCACACCACCTGGAAGTTGATACTGGGGTAGCCCTTTCTGTTGATGTAGGCTACCCCCTCTGGGCCAGATGGTATGTGGATGTCCACAGGGATGCAGTCGATGGCCCCTAGCATGCCAGGCATATGTGCTACCCTGTGGAACTCCTGCATGTTTGCTGTATGCTCTGCCTGTGTGCT
Organism: Neoceratodus forsteri; assembly: GCA_016271365.2. Lineage (NCBI taxonomy): Eukaryota > Metazoa > Chordata > Ceratodontiformes > Ceratodontidae > Neoceratodus > Neoceratodus forsteri. The sequence continues at coordinate 452,881,961 of CM057453.1, read as the reverse complement.
GGGGAAGTGGATGTATTCTGCAGCATGTGGCAGCAGGGTGTTGAGGAATTGTGTGAGGAGCTGTGACATGTCCTACTGGGTAATGCCTGTGGTGTCCCCTGTTGGTCTCTGGTAGGTGCCCATGGTGAGCAGGCACATGACAGCTGTTACCTTTGTCTCCACTGTCAGTGTGTGGCTCTGTCTAGTGGGTGCCTGCATCTCCTCACTGCACAGCTCACAGATCTGCCTCAGAATTGCCCAGTTCAGTTGGTACTGGCCCATGATCTCAGTGTCAGTGAAGATCTCCTAGCTGATGCAGGGTTGGTACCGCCTGTTCCGGGCGTACCTCCGATGGGCCCTTCCATGGCTGTGGCGCACTGCCTCCTGCCTCCCACACCCCTCATTACAGCCTCCATCTGGAATACCGCACTGGCCATGGCCCCTGTTGTCCTATCCCCCCCCCGGGTGTCTGGCTACCCTGGCCCACCCGGCTGTGTGTGGCTGTGCATGCTGCTCTACAGGGCCCACTCCTGCATACCCTGCCCCCGGCTGGCTGGCTGTTGCCTGTGGCCTCTGTCTCCTGCCCTTGTGGGTGCCTGTGTCACTCCACTTGGGCCTGGTGGCACTGTGTCGCGCCCACACTCTCTCACACCCACCGTCGTCTCCCTGTCTGTCACACTCTCACACACACACACACATATACTCTCTCTCTCACACTGTCTCTTCCTCTCTGTCCAAGTCTCTGTCTCTTTCTCTCTCTCTCCCTGTCCCCTTCTTTGTGGGCAGATGGCCTGTCTCTTTCTTTCTGTCCTGTTCCCCTCTGGTGCAAGTGCCCTCCTCCTACTTGTGCCCTGTTTTTATAGGCTCAAGTATGCTCCATGCAACTGCCATTTGCTCCTCACTTGCGCCATTGGTCAGGGGGTTGAATATTGCACTGTGCCGCATATTCAAGGATACACCCCCTGCCCTTGCACATGCATACATTGCCATTGCTCATTGGTGCACTGCTACTTGTGCTGTGCAGTTGCAGCCACTGAATATTGCTCTCTAGCGCATTTCTGCAGTTGCGCATGTGCAACCCTGTTGTGCATTGCGCAACTGCTTTGAATATCCCACCCAATGTTTTAAAGTTAGATGGAAATAACTGAAATTTAAATGTTGGTTACATGTTCGACTGCCTATAATTCAGTTCCTTTTGAAGCTAGAACTCTGAAACTATGTGCACATAGAAATATAGTATGGACCTGTATATTTGCAAAATTGTACAACATTTTTATGAGTGCTTTCCAAATTATACTGAAATAGCTAAAATCTAAATTTTGACAAAATGTTTGGCTGCCTATAAGAAAATAGCCCTTTTTTAAAGTATGGGACCCCAAACTTGGTGCAAATACTCATGTTGCATGTTTCTGTAAATCATGAAACTGTGGTGAAATTTGGATAAGAAATTTTGAAATTAGATGGAAATAACTGAAAATGAAATGTTGATTAAATGATTGGTCATCTATAACTCAGCCTCCTTGCAATCTAGGACTCTGATATTTTATATACTTTTTTTTTTTTTTGTAATTAAAAGTTTCTTAATTTTGTGAGATATAAGAAACATACAGTATACATGATATATTCAACCTGGTCAGGACAAAGTCCCATGGAGATACAACTCTAAGGAAGCTGAACCAATAGAAATAACATTAGACACTACAAAGGCTGTCATAAGTTGTATACTGTTGCATTCACAGATTCAGTAGAAATAAACCCAGGAAACACTAAAGTCTGACAGAGCCAAGTTGAAATTCTAGGATATTACACAAAGAATATAAAATGGACAGCCAAGGGGAGGTCAGAGTCTGACAAGGGATTTATCCCTGAGAGAATATCTACTAAGACATGGAATGTACTAGTAAAATGACCCTCAAACGTTATTAAGTAATTGGTGTACATTCCTTTTCTGTAGCAGTGGTAAAAGTACCGTAGATAATCTGTTGCAAACAAACCAGCTGAGCCGACCAGTACTGGCAACTGAGAGTCAAACTGGATATGGGAGGCACCATACATGGATTATTACAGTTGGAGATGTGTCAGTGGAAGAGAAAGTAGTGCTGGAAGTCCTCTACCGGTCCAGCCTGGCTTACGATTATGGGTTGAGCAGGTTACGGCCTAGGAGGGAGTCTCCATCATGCCAAATGAGATGCTGTAGCATACAGCAACCTTTAGGAATTCTGCAGTGTGTAGATACTAAATAGGGCCCACAGAGGTTGGTGTAGGCGTCCAATTCATTGTGCATAAGACAGCCATTTTCCTGAGTTCTAGCAGCCATTTAAAAGTGTGAGGAGGTCCTTGTTCCTTCCAGTGTTGCAATATTATGCATTTAGCAATAATAAGTGCCTCCAACAGCCACCTTTTAGTCATGGGCACTAGTGCAGTCTCATCATTCCCAGCATCTGGCAGTCCTAGCATTACCTGCAGTCTGGTGAGTGATATACTCTGCTTAAACAGATCATTCAGTATTTCCTGGATTCCTTCCAAGAAATCTCGCAGGGCTATGCATCCTCAAAGGAGATGAGCGATGTTATCAACCTGCTTGGAGCATCCCTAGCAATTATCTGACCTCATTAGTCCCCACCCATGCAGTTGCTGTGGGGTCCTATTTCATCAGTGGAGTATCTTTCATTGAGTAAAGTGGTTCCATGTGTCCCTAGCTGCCTGCCAGATGCCAGTCCAGCAGCAGTCCCACTTATCCGGGGGGGGGGGGATCTCCTGTCCTCATTCTGTGCTTCATTTAGATGGAAATGACTCCATTGGGCCTGATGTCAGAGATAGAAGACCACTGCAGATGCATCCTGCCTGGAGTATCTTGCCCTGTGTGGGTTACAGTAGCTTATCTAAGTCATGTATCTGCTATGTTTTGTATTGTGTGCCAATTAGGGTTCCTAGTTCATGGTGGATTAGCAGGTATTGCCAGTGCTGGTGCTTCTTGATTGCAGAGTTCTCTTGTAGTTGCCCAATTGTTTTGATATCACCTGTATGTCTGTCGATCAGCTGAAAGAGGCTATGAAGTGCTTTTGTTTGCCAGTCTGTCTAGTTTATAGACACATCCCCTATCTTCAAGACTGGATTATGCCACAGCAGAAGGAGGGGTGATTTTGCTGGGGACCACTTCAGGGCTTTGCTTAGTCATACCCAAACAGCCTGATTTCGGTAGTGTGGGATGGGTGGCTACTGATGGGGGAAGTTTCCCAAACATGATTGCTTTGTGGGGGTGCTCTCCTAATGCATGGGTCTCACAGGTGACCCATCTCGACCGCTTCTCTGGATCTACCATCAGAAAGGTTCATGCTTGTTGGAGTAGCATGTGGGCTTTGTGTTTGAGGGAAAAGTCAGTGAGTTTAAGGCCCCCTCTTTCCAGGGGCTGCAACAGTTTCTGATGGCTAAATTGTCTTGTTCCCATACCCTAAAAGAAAGAAAACATCTTTTGCCTGGCAGCTTTGATCAACTCTGGTTTGAGCTTGATTGGGAGGTTGTCCAGGATATGCAAGAGCTCTGAGGCAGCCATCATTTTGAAGGTGTCCACCCCCAATGAAATAGATGTAGATGTCTCCATCTGTCCAAGTCTTTCCCATTTTCTTCCATAGTCAAGATATATTCAACCTGGCCAGGCAGTGTGAGTCCCATGATAAATGTGTGCCTAGGTATCTGATGCTACTCCATTTCTGTTGCAGTCCCCAAGGGGAAGTCCTGAATGGCTGCAATTCTATTACAGGAGGGTAGTAGAAGTGCCTTAGCCACACTGAACTTATAGCCAGATAGTCTGCTAAATTGGGCTAGCAATTTGAGGATTACTTGAACAGACTTCTCTGGCTGAGGTACTGTCAGCATACTATCATCCAGGTACATTAAGGCCTTGTGTTCCCCACCCATGCAAATGCTATGGATGTCTTTGTCCAGTCTTATGGCCTGCAACATTGGCTCTAGAGCAAGGACAAACAGGAGTGGTAAAAGGGGACAGCCCTGCCATGTGCCTCTCCCAAGGGCGGAAGGGGGAGTGGGACATGCATTTGTGACTACTGAGGCCCGAGCTCCATGGTACAGGGTGCGGATGCATCCAGTAAAGGTTTCCCCAAAGCCAAAGACCTTCAACACATGGAATAGGTAATCCCACTTGACCCTGTCAAATTCATTCTCTGCATCAAGGAAGCTAAGCACCGATGGCGGGAGCAGTGGCGCCATGCCCAGCTCAAGTTTAGGAGCCTCCTGGTGTTGTCTGTCCCACCACATTGCAGAAAAAGCCCACCTGGTCTCTGTTGACCATTGCCAGGGCCAAAGTGGTTTACATGAATGTACTTCCCAGGCTGTTGTACTTATTATCAACTTTAGTGTTGAGGTGCCTAGTAGGTCTTCTTTATGAATTATCTAAAAGAGAAAAAAAAAACAATGTTAGTGGAAAGGTAAAGGGAAATAAGGGATATATATATATGTGAGGAATCTATTATTCCTCACATAAAGGGGAAGGCTGTAGGGGAGAAAAAGCGATAATAGGAAAGGAAAGAATCTGATAAACAAATACTGTATTTCTGTAGTTGATGATGGGTATGAAAAGGCATAGTAGGAGAGAATGAGCTGAGAAGTCCTCAACTGAGGACTAATTAACAGGGCCTAGTAAGAAGGCTGAAAGGTGACGAATGTTGGGGAGGAGACAAAGTTAGAGACATCTGATGTAAATGGAAACAGATGTGCCCACCTCCACCCACAAACACTCACACTGGATGGAAATGTGTGCAAGCATCCCCACACATGCAAATGTACCATACACATATGCAAGCCAAGATATGACAGGGGAGGGGGTAAACAAGTCAGCCTGCAGTGGAAAACCATAAGGTGGCTGAAAGATGATAGCAGAAAATAAGGCTGTCACTTTTTCTCCAAGATGGCGACCACGTTGGGTCAGCCATCAACTTAGCTCTGCGGTGCATTATTTTTTAAAGTTTTAATGTTTGCTAATATGCATTAGTCCCTCGCTCGTATTCGCTTTACATGTTTCACTCGCTATAATATTGTAGCAAGGATAACATAAGTTGCAATCGGCTTTGTTTTCTAATCCGACCGCTGGCTTTAGTAAAAACCTCGATTTACTCGGTGTTCCCATCTGTGTTTTTGCTGGGATTATCTATGCTCTTCGATTGCCAGTGACTGTTCAGCATGGTATACAGGACTGTTTTACTGGGGGTGTCTGTATGGCACTACGGAGGTTTGCCCCAGACTGATTCGAGAGCCAGCATCTGTTAGTGACCCGGCTGCTGGAAGAGTGGTTCGAGAGGACTGTGATCGAGTTTGGGAGCCTTGGAGTATGGCTTTTTTGGGAGTCTGTTCTCTTTGGATTTAAATCTGATTCTCCAAGCAGGTGATATCTGCAGCTGGAAGTTTTCTGTGTACCATCACCGACTATTGCAGCTGCAGGGTTGTGAGTAACAGTTGCGAACTGCTGCTAAGACTTTTCTGGGCGGGTGCTGGGGGTTGGCTGGGGGGTTTCCTCCATGGACCTGGAGTGCCTTGGACCCTGCTCCTGGACTCTGATGAGGATTGGGGTTAGTGAGGGCATCGACGCTCTGCTGGTGACGTGGAAGCTGCCTGTGTTGTCTGGGTCCCTGGAGGCTATGTGGGCTTCCTCTGCTTTCCCCAACCCTGAAGATGTTTGGATTTATATAATGCATCTATTACCACTGTGCTGTGTCAGTCTAACTCCTGCTTCCCTGTCTGGAACTCCGTTTTCGGCAAGTGAATTTCTGCTTTGGGAACTGTAAATCTTGGTTCGACCTGCTGTTTGAGGTCCTTTGTTCTATGTGACTAGGATTATTATTGATTTTTTATTCTTTTGAGGGAGGCTGTAAGAGAACCTCTCAGTTATTGATTTTATTTTATTTTATTTATCTGTTAATTTTTGGATATTTCACTACTCTTTACCAGAGATAGTGAAAGAGCTCTGATATTTCTGGGTACATTTTTTGAGCATTGCAGTGAGAAGGAGGTGGTGAAAGCCCTTTGTTCCATGTCTGGAGGCTGCAATTAACAACTTTGTCTAGTGGTAGTGAGAGTACCACAGATATTGGACAGTAAGGGTGGGGGTGAGAGCCCCATCCCAAAGGACAACTGTTTTATTTTGTTTTCTTGTGATTAAATGCTCTTCCTTGCTATGTGAGAGGTGGGAAGGAGGGGTTTGTTGGTTTAATTTAGTTGTAAGAGAGTTTAATTATTGTTTTTTTGTTTAGATATTTATTAATTTAAATTAGTTTGTGGTTGATATAGTAGAAATTGTTAAATTTGTGTTAGCATGTGCTGGGACTGAGTTTCTGTGGGCAGGTGCTATTCCCCTCTAGGCTGAGGGACCTGCACCCCTTCGACTGCCCCCCATTGCAACCCAAGGTTTATAGGCATTGTCATGCCTTGGGGATTGCACGGAGAAGGTGGGGGGTTGGGGCTCTCATTGGCCGGGGAGGCAGAGTGAATGGATAAGGGTGGTGAGGTCAGGGAGATGCCCTGGGGCAAAATGATTCCAGGATAGAGGTTTGCAATGCCTGGTTCCCATACCCAAGGGCTCAACCGATAGTGGGCAAGTGGCCCGCTCCTCTAAAGTCTCTCATCCAACCAGGGCAGTGTTATGCAATGCCAGGTCTATAAAGAACAAGACAGCAATTATTTAGGTCTTCTTGAGTTATCTGACCTGGCTTGCATCACCAAGACCTGGCTGGATGAAAATGTTGGTCCTATATTAGAGTCAGCTATTCCAGCTGGGTACTCGGTGATACATCACCTGAGGTTGGATTGAGGAGGGTGGATCGCTATTTGCTTTAAATCGGAATTGGGCCTTGTGGAGGTTCCAGTAGTGATCCCCAGATCCTGTGAGTGTATCATGGGAGCAGGTGTGGGCAGCAGAATTCTACTCATTTACTGTCCACCTGGTGATGGGAAAATTTTTCTGCAGGAAGTTGAAGACTTCAATGTCGACCTGGTGTTGAAGCCTTCCAGGTGGCTGGTCCTGGGGGACTTCAATGCCTGGGTCAATGATGAACTCTCACATTTTGGTCAAAACTTCCTCCAACTAATGAGTTTGTTGGGCTTTACACAGGTTACCACTGCTACCCATACTCAGGGTCACTCCTTGGATCTGGTGTTCACCCTGGGGATGGAGGTCACGGAGCTGGTGGTGGAACCAATTGGGTGGTCTGACCATCACTCCATAAGGTTCAGTTTCACGGCTCCCCTATGAGACTAACCCATTTTGAGATAGTCTGGTATTGCCCTTTAAGGAGAGTTACCCCTGAGGGTCTGATGGCGGTGCTGGACCTATCGAGTCGGCCTATGGAGTGCATGGAACCAGATGCCTTAGTGGTGCACTATAATAGTGTGGTGCTGAGAGCTCTGGATTCCATAGCACCTGTCCATGTTCACCCCCTCTCCCTCCATCCTTTGTCCCCGTGGTTTGATGGGACTTTGAGGAAGTTAAGGAGAGTGGGGCGAAGGTTGGAATGCTGCTGGTGGAAATCTGGCCTGGAAGATGACAGATTTAGATTGAGGGCCCATTATATGGACTATCAATCAGAAATCTCTTGTAAGAAGGCAGAGTTCCTGTCCAGGGAGATAGCTGCATCAAGAAATTGACCGGCTCAGCTCTTTCGGACCGTGGACAGACTATGTAATCCAGCCTGTCTGCAGGGTCGAAGAGCCTTTTCACAATAAAGTGTGATGAGTTTGCTCATTTTTTTGATGATAAGGTGTCATCGATCAGGTCGGAGATCCACAGTATGTGTTCAAATGAGCATGGTGGTGATCAATGTGAGGTTACAGGCTCTCGGTTTATCTGGACAGACTTTGACCAGCCAGCAATCATGGATATCATGAAGATTGTCCAGGGCTTGTGACCGACTTGCTGTAGTTTGGATCCTGGTCCTACATGCCTCCTTGTGGGGTATATGGATGCGATCGGACCAGTCCTTACTGAGATAGTCTGGTGCTCTTTGGACCAAGGGGTGTTTCCAGAGTCTCTGAAAGAGGCTATCATAATGCCCCTTTTGAAGATATCTTCCCTTGACCCTGACTGTCTTGCCAACTACAGACCGATCTCTAACCTACCCTTTTTGGGCAAGGTTATCGAGAAAGTAGTCGCATTGCAGCTCGAGGACTTTCTTACCGCCCATGAAGTCTATGATGCTCTCCAGTCCGATTTCAGGAAGAGGCATAGTAACGAGATGGCTTTGGTTCGGGTATTAAATGATCTTCTAATAGCAAGAGATCAGAGGAGTCATTCGATCTTGGTCCTCCTTGAGCTCTCTCTGCAGTATTTGACACCGTGGGCCATGGGATGTTGCTAGATCACCTGTGGCTACTCTGTGGACTGTGGGGAACAGACCTCAGATGGTTCCATTCTTTCGTTAATGGCAGAACTCAGAGGGTAGTATCAGGAATTTTTTCCTCTGCTCCCTTTGCTCTGCCCTGTGGGGTACCACAGGGTTCTGTGCTTTCCCCCATGTTGTTCATAGTGTATATGCTGCCGTTGGGAGACATTATAAGGTGTTATGGGCTGAGTTTTCACTGCTCTGTAGATGATACTCAGCTCTATATGTCCTTTGTACCCAAACAGAATGATGCATTATCGGTCTTTAACAACTGCCCCACTGAGATTCAGGACTGGATGAGTGCAAACTGATTAAGACTGAATCCAGACAAGACTGAGGTACTGGTAGTGGACCTGGGTCACCGTGTAGAGAAGTTGACTCCTAGACTTCCCTCTGGCCTTGTGCTAGGGGGCAACCAGTCGAGACCTTCTGAACAGGTGTGGAATCTGGGAGTAATTCTTGACAGTTAGCTGATGCTGAAGGCACAGGTGTCAGCCGTTGTCAGGTCTTCCTTTTACCATCTGAGGAATATAGCTCAGATAAAACATCTAGTTCCACATGATGACCTTCCGGTATTGATCCACGCCTTTGTTTCTTCTCGTTTTGACTACTGTAATACTCTATATCTAGGGTTGCTGGGGGTGGCTCTTCACCTCCTACAGCTGGTGCAGAACGCTGCAGCCAGGTTGTTGACTTGAAGGGGAAGAACATGCCACAACACACCTGTGCTGCGTGGACTACACTGGCTGCCGGTGTAGTGGAGAATCACCATCCAGGTTGCGTTGCTGACCTATAAGACCCTACACGGTCAGGGACCGGGCTACTTGCAAGATCTCCTTTGATCCTACTGCCCTCTCCACCACTCTGCCCTGCCGACGAGGGATTGCTAGAGATTCCAAGGGTCCATCTTCAGTCATTGGGGGCCAGAGTTTTTTCCTTTGTGGCCCCAATCCTGTGGACTTCTCTACCTCATCGGATTCGAGAGTTCCTGTCCACAGAGTCATTCAAGACAGCTTTGAAAACCTATTTATTTGAACAGGCTTTTGCTGGATAGGTTACTCTGCTATTTTTAACTGATTTTAGAATTTATATTTATATTTATGCTGCTGATTGTTTTTGTTATGTATCTGAGCTTTGATTTTTTGAAAAGCGCAATATAAATAAACCACTTGACTTGACTAAAGCAGAGGGCTGCTGGAAGCCTAAGCAGATGACCAGCTTGGTTTCCACGCAGCCTGCACACACATCCATCCAGTGTGTGTGTGTGTATGTGGTAATTACGAAACACTTTGGGACACCGTTTTTTGGATAAGTGCTGGCATGTGTGCAACCAGTCAGTTCACCATACACATGTTCTTGGAGTGCCAAAGGTTAGATTCCTTTTTGGAGTGGATGGCGGGTGCACTAGAACAGATCATTGAAGCGCAGTAACCCATAGTATTTAAATACCTGATTCTGGGGGTCACACCATGGGGACTTTGAGGAAAAAGTTCTAGGTACCTTTTTCAAATTTTGATTAGTAGGGTGGCTAAGTGGATGACAAAAACCTGATTACAGCACAGCCCACATAACATAGAGACATGGCTGCAAATATGTAACAAAGTACAAGTGATGAAGAGCATCACAATACATTTATATTTTCAAATGGACAAGCACACAGCTAGATGGCTACCATGTATGCATTACTTAGAGCAGTGCACAATCATTAGATTTTTGGATCAGCTGGAGGGGACGTTCAACTGTCCATTGGAGAGCTGAGACACCCTGTGGATACTTTTCTATGCACGCTTTGGGAGAGAAGGTTTGTTATCTGAAAGAACTGTAACATAACCATTAGTATGAAATATTGACATTTGATTAACATGTACCTCTTTTTATTATTATTAGCATGTACCTGATCAGTTTACCCATGTCTTGTCATGTGTTTTTGGCTTTGAGTTGTTTGTTTAATTGAAAACAGCAATAAACTTTTATCACAAAAAAGAGGCTTAGAAAAATAAATCTACAGGAAGAGGTGTGTATGAATTTTATATTTATATACCTAACCCATCCTAAGTTTGCAGCCCTTGCCACTCCCACAATTTGTGTCTCTTGCTTCTCCTGACATTTCCTCCCTGCTTCTCTGCCCCCTCATTAAATGTGAACCATTTCCAAAATTTGCACCATCTATCCCTTCAGAAATTTGCACCCATTCTAGAAATTGAGCCCCATACCTCCAGAAATTTGCATCACTTACCCTTCCTGAAATATGTGCCCCTTGAGTCTCACAAAATGTGTACTCCTCACCTTTCCTAAAACCTGTATCCCTGTCCCAGAATATGGGCCTCATATTAACCTAGAACATACTAGTCACTCCCTCAGCATTCTCAGGATTTGCACCTATTACCATTTCCTCAGATAATTCACAACCTTATTTGGATGTTATATTCAAGCAGTAGCTCACTTGCAAACAGAAAAACTCCTCAGTGGCCTACACTAACTCAAATACTTCAGATTAGAATGATAACGTTAACAGAAAGGCATATGGTTTGTGACAGGCACTCAAATGTACACAATTGTGTACAGTTAGAATGCCCGTCTACACCCTTGTTTGCAAATGGTTGCTTAACATATCTTACTTGCTGCATTTACAGGAGTGTCATACATAGCCCACTGATGAGTCTTTGCCTTGGCACAAATCTCACTGGTTTGCACTTGAGAGGGTCTCTGTCTAGGCACCAACTCTCCAGAAGCACTCATGGTTACTTCTGCAACCCACCAATGCTTGCTGCTTACAAAGTTAACATTAAGTCCATAACATTTGTTAGGAAACCTGGAGAGGGGACCCACACTTCACCAGATACCTTATTGTCCCTGGAGTCTCTCAGTTAAGCTGCTCATGGCGAAGGATGCCTTTTGGATGTTTTTCCCCTCAGCAGGTATTGCTGGAACATGGTACACCTGAATGGACAATTCACTTCTCAGCCCCCAAGGGAATGCTGTTCAATGGCGCCTGCTACTTCAACCCAGATCTGCTTGTTCTCAGCTACAGCTTCAAGGCAAGATGCATGGCCTTGTCTCACTGGGGGCCTGTTGTGCAGACCAGACAGGTTTGTACTCACAACTCCTCCCTCTGGAGCTGCTGTCATAGACTGTCTCTCAGTACCTGGCCTCACACTATTTTATTACCTGTGAGCAATATCTTGTGGCACTCAATCAGAGGGGGCGGACCAAACAGTTAACCCCTAAAGGCATAAGGTGGTTTCATGAATATGTAAGAAATATGGGACTGATGAAAGTACTTTATTTTTTTTTTTATTCTTAAAATGGCATACATTATATAACAAATATTACCCTTGCTCAGATCTTCATAATGTGTTTCACAGCACTTGAATTATGTAATCTACAAGGGAATGAACAAAGTAGGTGATTTGATACCCTTTATTAGACCAACAAGAGATTTACAAATCACAAGCTTTCAGGCCACACAGAGCCCTTCTTCAAGTAATGTCAGAATCTCCCCCAAAAATCTTAAATACATAAAATACATTGGGTAGAACTGATAAAAAACTATCACTGAACTATTTAATGAGTCACACCAATTTAACAATGTCAAAGCAGGTCACCCAGTTACTGTTGATAAGCACATTTCAGTTTAATCTATCAAGCGTAACCAAAATGAAACATTACCAGAAAAGTAGCAGGAAGAAGAGTTTAAAACAATGATATAAGTTTGCCACTCTTAGCAGACAGACACTAAACACCCTTTCCCAAGAGCATCTCATGATGGATGCAGCTACGTGCTTTCTGAATGCAGTATAACATTACATGCACAGCAGTGCCATAGGTTATATAACCCTTGTACAGAAGAACTGTGTCAAGCCAAAGTATTGATGGCACGCAGTAGGTGCAGATGATTCTGGTTAATCAAGCTCTTTAGACAGTTCTGAAGTAGAAGATGAGAAACATATATCACCTCACACAACAGCTCTTTTTGCAGCTTGACTTCGAGAGTGAATCCCTTCAGCATTAACATCCCTCTTACTGTCCTGTGAGTTAGTCAGCATCTGGCCAATGTGATGTGTAACATGTTTTCTTTTCTGCCACATAGTTACTGTATTTATTTTTATTTATTTTGTTTTTATTTACCAGGTGGGTGCACTAGCCAGAAAATGACTATTACCAGGCATGACTATTTTCTCAGCTTCAGCTTCAGGACAAAAAGCATGGCCTTGTCTCACATCAGGAACCATATAAAGAGAGAATAATGGATCTCACCTACTGTATAAAATGACATTGCTGTGCTTTGTTATGAAACCAAGGATCTGGGTATAAAATGGAGGGAGGGAGGGGTACTTTGGGGTTATAATATCTGATGACCTCAAAGTTGCAGGACAGAATGACAAGGCAGTGGGAAGGGCCAGTGGGATGCTGGGATGTATAGGGAGAGGTATCACAAGCAGAAGGAGGGAGGAAATAGTACCACTGTATGGATTATTGCTGAACCCACATCTGGAATATTGTGTATAGTTCTGGAGACCTCATCTCAGAAAAGACATAGACAGGTAGAGGCAGTCATGAAGAAGGCAAAAACAAGGATACGTGGGTTGCATTAGAAACCACATAAAGAGAGAATAATGAATCTCAACATGTACAGACGGGGGGGGGGGGACTTAGTAAAAACCAACAAGTACCTCAAGGCGGTGAACGGGGTACAGGTGGGGAGCCTGTTTCAAATGGAGAAGTACAACAGAACAAGAGGACATGCAATGAAACTAGAAAAGGGGGAAATTTAGGATGGATGTGAGGAAATATTGCTTCTCTGAAAGAAAGGTGGATGCCTGGAACAGCCTGTCACCAGAAGTAATAGGGTAAAAGCAGTGGGGGGTGGGGTTCAAACATGCATGGGATAGGCATAGGGGAATACTGGTAAATAAAAAGCATGAGGGTGGCTGGAGACAAGTTAGGATTTGCTGGGACAGAATAGTCAGGGACAACAGGACAGACTGGCTGAGACAAGGGGTCCATTCCTGCTGACAAATTCTAAGGCTCTGTATTTCTGATGACTGATTTAGACTATCAGTCATTCAACTTTTGCACAATGCCTGAATTTTATATATCATAGCAGATTTTCTTCATAGAAGCATTCTGAGATGGACTACATGCTTTTTATCATAATGCTGTCTATGTAGGATGTATGAGTTAAGTTTTCCACATATCTCTGGAAACATGGTTTTGAAAATGAAAACTGGGTATGCACTTATCTCCCTGGAAACATTTCAGCTGGGTTCCTTTGGGAGTGGCATGCAATGTGAGGCTTGTGCTAAAAGCAGGATTGTCTAACAGTTTATTTTTTGAGGGGGGATTTAATGTGTTTTACTGCATTCAAGTTTGCAAACAAGGCAACTTTTTCAGATGTGAATTATGGCAAATTGTCCAGCATGAACTGTTCAGACAGGCCATATGCAGTACTGTAATTACATCCCTTAAATCCTCAACAGTTCTTGCAGTAATTGTAAATGAAATACTGTGTGCAACAGGCCCATCCAGCTAGATAAATCTTATGTGACATTTTCACTAATCTTCTCCTTTCAAGCAACATCAAGTTATACATGCTGTCAAGAACTGGTTGATGAGGACTACTTCCACTAGTAAAGGCCTGCTTCATTTTACCTGGCATGCTGTGTTCATGCTATCACAGTTCTACAATGTCTGAGGCATGGTAAACTTCAGTTGTGTGGTTCAATATCTTTGTTATAGAACTCAATACCTCATTTACATTGGAGTAGACTAGGAGGATTGCCAACTCAAACCAAGAAAGGATGGTCCATTTCCTTTTGCTCTTGTTAATTTCATTTTTTTAAATGCCCCTGATACGGTACATAAACTACAGCAGATTAAAGCATCTCTTGGGCAGCATATATATTGTAAGTTATTCAGCAGAAAACAAACTGGTTACAATACTATGTTACTTCAGTCAATAATGCAGAACACAACCAACAAATACACTGTGAGTGATGCCTTTTCATTTGCAATGTATTTGTTTTATTTCTTGCATCTTTATACAGAGAATAATGCAAAGGGTGGTATGAATTACAAGACTGTAATGCACACCCAATGTGTGGGTGCTTTATAAACCCCAAGAGTAAAGCTCAGAGGGGGGCTATAAAATCATCCCATACTGAGGGTGTGTATTAAATCTGAATTTGCATACCACTCCATGTTTTATGATTTTATAATATCCGACTTTCAATTTTTTTATAACCCCCCGCCCCGTGAAGGCAGGCATATGAGTTTTCAGCAGTGAGTAGAAGTATGTGTAGGAGCTCACACTTGTTATGCAATAGATTACAAAATTCTAGCTCACACAGACAAGGGCCCGAAACCCATAAACCCATGACCCTAGTGCTACAGAACTCCTCATCACCCTTGAAAGTAAAAACAGAGCCATTCTAACAGCTCCTTGACTCGTGGGTTGGCTGGGTGCTGCTGAGTGGTGTGGGACCAGAAGGCTGCAGGCTTGTGGTGCCAGTGACTTGATGCTACCTGTCCCACTGATGGACTCCCTCTCCTATTGTGCAGCAGATGGTCACTGTTCTCTCCATTGTGTCTCACACTCACAGCTGATGGCTGAGGAACACTGTGTAGCATACACTGTTAGGTGACTTCAAGTCTGAGTGGTTTGAAACTGCAGGGGGAAAAGCAGCTTTTTGTGAGATAGAATGCTGGACTCTGAGTGAGTCTCAAAGGCAACTGCTTCCTAGTTTGAGCATGTGCTTGCTGCAATAACCGGCTGGTTATTATGGCAAATAATAACTGACCATTCTGATTGAAAAATTGATGGCCAGTTAATATATATACAATAATGCATGGGGGTGAGTACATAATGAGAAATGATTGCCCACCTGAGGGTTCCACCATGCCGTGGTGACACAGAGAGCAGTGACTGTCAGTACAGCGACGGCATGACACCACCCACTGGTGTTGTGCCATTGCTGGAGAAAACTGTGTTTTCTTTGGGGGCTTTGCCCCCCACACCACCCAAGAAGAGGGCTCTGACACTCACACCCACCAGACTTTAAATAACCAACTCTGAGTCAGAGTTAGTTCAGGAAGGGAGCAAACACCCTGGAGGCAGCAGTGTCGGGAATGCAGCAGACCATTATAGCGAACTGTCGGTAATGTCGCTGTGACGGTCTTCGCTATATTTCAGTCACTGTTGCTGAGTGATACCCTACCTGAGATGTAGGATGCTACATAAATCCCGAGGGCAAAGCCAGTGGAGTTTATTAAAGCTTCCCACACCGAGGGTGGGCATTAATTTCTCATTCATGTACTCACCTCCATGCATTTCTATATGTAATTGCTGGCTTGCCTTTTTTTGCCTCACAGAGAAAAAAAACAGTGTACCACAGAGTTGCAGAAAGAAATTTATTGAACAGAATGTAGCAAAGTTTGTATACTTTGCAAAGTGACTGAACTGTAACTGTTTAAATGAACTGTGGTAGAATTAAAACAGTAAAATGCCATTTTAAAAATACTTTGAAATAAATGTTTTTGGTTTCAAATGCATTCTGTAATCACGGCAGACAGCAGTGCAGTTCAAGTTGGAAAGTTCTTTTTTTAGAAAGTGCAGTCAAAGTTAAGGTACCTGGAAAGAAAGTTGCACTTCTGTGTTCAAAAAGTCTCTTCAATAGTGCATTTTTTATAGTTTTGGAATGGTTTTTTTTTTTCCTTCGGGTCACTTCAGCATAATTAGCATATTTCTGAGGTAACCTGAACTTTGGGTTGCCTTGTAGATATATTAATTATGCTGGTGATGTCATGTATCCTTGGAGGTTCTTTTCCTTTGGGTTGTCTTTGTTTAAAAGCTATGAGGACATTTATGATGATTTTTTTATTTGTTTTAATTTTTTTACAAAAAAATGCAGTTTTTAATAACGCTAGTTTTACACTTGCGACAGAGGGTTTTTGGTCACCTTTAACTACTTGATGCAGTGCGAGGCAGCAGAAGGAGCAGGTGGTGCGTGCTCGCCGTTATAACCCGTGAGTTATAATGAAGAAATATAACCTGCTCCTTCTATAGGAAAAAAGGCAAGACAGTTATTTTTTTTGATGTTAATAGTATTTATTGAATTTTTCAATATACCAGTCTGTACAATGAACAGTATTCAAGAAAAAATGAGTAAAAAAAATACACTGATATTAGACAATGCACAGGTCTAGAGAGCGATACAAAGGCCGTGTTATCTGATCCAGCAAATCATGAGAAGAGACAATTATGTGACGTAGGAATGTAACACCATTAGATTTGACATTCAGAACAGTGATATATCATTATACCTGAGTAGCCCATATACCGAAGAGCCAAGGTGTATTCTCTTAACCTGTGAGATATAGCTGGCAACAAACAAAACCAGATCACTGCAGACTATTCCAGAAAGACATGGGACCTAAACTGTACAAACACAAAACAAGGAAGGGGAAGATTTCAGTCAGCAGATGACATTGATCAGCCACAGGGGTACAGCATTTAATAAATCTAAGGGCGTGGCCACAGCATCAACCCACGCCGGTTCTTGGAAACAGACATGCGAGGAAGGGATCTCAACATATATAGTGTTGCGGGAGGGTGTTAGCAACTGTGTGAGATAAACAATCTAATGCTGCTATCTTGGAGAATGTATTAAGTAGTTCAGACATGGTGCGTACCTCCAGAGTTCTTCAGTGGCACAGTATTAGCCACTTGGTCTGGAGGCCAAAAAGGGTAAGCCAGCGCATTTTTTGTGGTTTCAACCTTGTTTTGCTAAGGGGGATAAGCCCAGCAGGCAAAATTTAGGGTCTAGGTCAATATTTGTACCAATAATTTGTGTAGCCTATCCACAGATAGTTGTCCAGAAGGGTTGTATGAGTGGGCAGAGACAGATTATGTGGTGTAAATCTCCTACCGCAGCTTGACACCTCCAGCAGAGATTGCTTTTAACTAAGTTAAGTTTGAAGAGGATGGCAGGGGGTCTGATACCAGTGATGAAGTATTTTGTTCTGGATGAGTTTGCTTTTTGCATTGTGGTATGCTGTGTTGGCATGTTTCCAACAGAGTCTCCAGTGTGCTTCCTTGATAGGTTGCTGTAAGACTTTTTCCCATCTGACTTTAGACTCCAGGGTTTGGGAGGGCACTCTATCACAGACACTGGAGTATAGCAAGCTGGCTTGCTCCCTCCTGAGAGAGAGAGACACTTATGTAGTAACAACGGCCTATAATGCCCAGATACCTGTTTTTTTAAGTATGTCATAATCGAGCTACGAAGTTGAAGATATTGCCAGAAGCAGGGTTTTATTTAACTCTAAAAATTGATTAGAGTTTTGCTCATAAAAGTGCTAAAACATTGTAAAAATGCACATTTACCTCATTGTGTTTAACAAACATAACACTTCTAGAAAATCTATATAAATATGTTATATACAGTTAGTATTGTCCCAGGAAAAAAAATGCTGATCAATTATTTAAAATCCTGAGAGGGAGGATTTGCCCAGATGATATTCCTGATCTAATTCCTGGAAAGATTTTAATCCCACCCCATCTGCGGGCAGAAGATCTGATAAAGTGGTAATTCCTTTCCCAATCCATGTGGGCCAATGCAAAGGTTTGTTGCCAGCTGGAAGGGCAAGCCAGTTATTACACATTGTCAAAGCACAGTAGCTTTATTGCTCTGTACCATTTTCTATTAATATACTGTATTTGTTATCACTATGACAGCTCTTCTAGCATGAACCCCCATCACAATTACCTTTCAATTTATATTAACATGCACATAGTAAAGGATGCAAAATCTCCATTCTGAGATTACTACAGGAAAACTTTGTGGTGCTATCTTTATTTCTGTCATTCATTGACTATGATATTCCTCCATAGATATAGCATATGAAACGTGCTTGCAAGGAATCTGAGTATTATATAATTCAGTCTGTTGATATGTAGCTGCACACATCATTGCACTTTATACAAAAAAATTGGGAAGCTTTCTTTTAATCAACATTGTATTTATTTTACCTCAATTTGTTTTCAATGATTTTTGCATAGTTTGGTGCATTTTTCTTTTAAAGACCTTGATTTAGCTGGTACTGTGTCACATTTCACACAATCTTTGCAAGGTTTTTGTTTTAGGTTACCAGATTATAAAACATCTCAGGGCCAAAGTTCATTTTTAGGGCTGCAGTGGGTATAGTCCTGCAGACCTCTTGCTATCAAAAAAGCAGTTAGCTACATTCCTTCTGACAGAGCAACATGCTGGAGTTGCAACACAGTTGCCCCAACAACCGTGAAGCACTCCACTTGCTGTCTCTATTGGCAGTCACACTGCACTAGTATTTTCTCTGTCAGAGGTCACGGTGCAACATGGCACATTCTACCATGTCCAAGATGGCCTCCAAACTGAATTGTGCATGTGCAAACTACTAGCACATGCACAGTACATAGCAGCAGCCATTTTGGTCATGGAGACTGTACTGTGTTCCGCCATGACCCGTCAATTTCTTTTGCTAAAAAAATATACATTCCCATCACCTGTCCCTCCCTTTCAGCACCAGTGGCACTGGGGGGGAGGGTGAACAATCCCCCAGAGCAGGAATTCTCATTTTTCCTCCAACCTGTCAAATTTATAGATTACTCCTCCCACTCGACCCTCCTTCTCCACACCCACCACCCCAATCCTCCCCTAGAAATATAACAGTGGCACTTGGGGGGGTGACCAATCCTCAGTACAGGGATCCTCATTTTTTAACCAGTAAAAACAACACGTCCATCAAAGTCCTTTGTGGCCATTGCACTCCCTCCCCACCCAACCTCCCACTCAGCACCCACCCCAAGCCCTTACTTACCCATTGAGGTCCAACGCCAGAATCCTCTCTGGACCACAGACACGTCTTCACTTGCAAAAGTGAACCACAAACTGAAGAAACAGACATGCGGTTCAATGTATTTCAATGGTGTTTTGAACTTAGTGGCATAACTTAGCCATTTTTTCATATCTTTGGCCCAAATTTTCAACCTGCCT
Source organism: Neoceratodus forsteri (assembly GCA_016271365.2). Lineage (NCBI taxonomy): Eukaryota > Metazoa > Chordata > Ceratodontiformes > Ceratodontidae > Neoceratodus > Neoceratodus forsteri. Next base: position 452,862,562 of record CM057453.1, on the reverse strand, counting down.
TGATTAGCACACTCTACCATATCCAAGATGGCCTCCAAACTGAATTGGACATGCACAACTACTAGTGCATGTGCAGTACATTGTGCCAGCCATGTTGGTCATGGAGACTGTGCTGTGTTCCACCATGACCGCTGAATTCTTTTGTTAAAAAATTATGCATATCTACCACACCAGACCTTTCATCTCAGCATCCACCCCCCAGAAGCATTATAGTGACAAATAGTAACACTGGGGGTTTCCAACCCACCAGTGCCCTGATCACAAATCCAGTGGCACTTGGGGGGTGCCCAATCCCCAGTGCAGAAATCCTCATTTTTCTCTGACCTGTCAAATTTATAATTTTCTCCCCCCACCCAACCATCTTTCTCAGCACCCACCACCCCACTGCCCCCCAGAAATGTAACAGTGGCACTGGGAGGGGTGCCAATTCCCCAGTGCAGGAATCCTCATTTTATTTAACCTGCAAAAGAAAACACACACACACATCCATCAATGTCTTTTGCCACCATTACACTCCCTTCACCCAACCCTCCCACTCAGCACCCCCACCCACCCCAAGCCCTTACTTGCCCATCAGAGGTCCATCTCTGTAATCCTTTCTGGACTGAAAACATGTCTTCACTCTTCAAAGCCGGACCACAAACTGAAGAAACAGGTATGCGGTTCAATGTATTTCAATAGTGTTTTGAACTTAGTGGCATAACTTAGCTATTTTTCATATCTTTAGCCCAGATTTTCAACATGCCTTTTTTGGGACCCCCACCTCATGAACAATTGCATTGTCATAAGGAAAATCTGTCCTGAAAGGTAATTGTGTGGTCCCTGCATGAAATCACCTTTCAGGCAGGAGTTAAATTTTTTCTCTGCTCTTATTCATGAGGTGGGGTCATAAAAAAGCTATGTTGAAAATGTGGTGTAAAAATATTAAAAAACAACAAAGTCATGAGCCTACATTGAATTTTGCAAATGCAGGCTTGCAACTTTGGTAATTTTCAATACTTTTACCCCAAATTTACAACATAACCATGTCATTACAACACCTCATGAATGTGACAGATATCATTTTTCAAATCCTGGCCAAAATGTTTATTCACATCCCAAAAGGTGATTTCATGGTCCCTGCATGAAATCACCTTTCAGGCAGGAGTTGACATTTTTTCTGGCCTTGTTCATGAGACGGGGTCATATGAAGGCTATGTTCTAAATTTGGTATGAGGCTATGCTGAATTTTGCAAATGCAGGCTTGTACATTTGGTAATATTCAATATTTTTACCCCAAATTTTCAACATAGCCATTTCTTTATATCACCTCATGAATGTGGCAGCTGTCATTTTACAACTCCTGCTCAAAATGTGTTTTTCCATCCCAAAAATATGATTTCAAGGCTATGTTGAAAACATGGTGCAGAATATCAAAACAATTTTCAGTATTTTCACCCCAAATTCCTCAGTTGCAGCCCTATCAGCTCTGGCCAGAGTTTCTTATTTCAAGCTATTAAATTCTGGAATAGTCTTCCTTTTAGTGTTCAAATTATTTGTTCTTATTTTTCTTTTAAAGCTGTTTTGAAAAAACAATGTCTAATCAATTAACACATGTAAATGCTTTTTTTGTGTACTTAGTATGTTATGTTGTGTTGTGCTTAATTTATGTTTATGCCTCTCCTTTTTGTATTGTCTGTATTCTAGGTTCTCATTGAAAATGGGCATATTATGCCCTAGAGGTTACTCAGTTAACAAATCTTAAATAAATAGAGGAAAAAAAATTCTACAAATCACATGCTGGTTCTGTCTCTCACAGTGGCACAAGCAGCTAGCCATGCGCTTGTGACAAAGATGCTAAATGCATGAGAAAAGAGTGAAAATAGAACCAGAGAGCCAGGCATGTAAGATGACATGAATACACTGCAAAAGCAAAGTGTTACAGAAAAAGAATTTAAGACCACCACAGCCCTGGAAGAAGTGGTGACAAGACACCATGAGAAGTTGGCAATAAAGTTTAGTGGTATTAAGTTCTGGAAAAGTTCTGATTTCAATAAAAAAAAATATTTTGAAAGTTAGGAGTAAGAGTATCTCTCACCCATTACAGTCAAACAGTCTGCAAAAAAAGAGGGAGCAAAAAAGGAAACTGGTCTGAGCAAAGATAGTAGTAAAATAAATGTTTCTTGGCTTTTATTGTGTTGTTCTTACTTTTTGCACACTATACTTTGTTTCCATGCGCTCTCAGCAGGCTGGCGATTGAGTTAACAAATGGGTTGAGGACAGTAGTACATTACGAACCACACAGTGGTTCTTTGTTCATCTGTGTACATACAGACTAGTTCATGAACCAGCACTGAGAGGGAGGGATGTATCTCATCTACAGCCTAAAGCTCGCTTTTCGTTTGGCTGCTGCCAGTATGTGCTGAATGGCCAGTGTGAGCCCTTCATTACTGAAGACTTAGGAATGGAGTGGTTACCTCTCTGCTGATTTGCTTCTCTGTATGTAGCAAGTCAGTCAGTAGGAGATTTAAATTTCTAGCCCTTTCCATATTGCAGCTCCACTTCTTCCTGTGGAGAGAATAATGTGATGAGTGACTTTGGAGGGAGCTGACTCAGCCAAGGAGCCAAGGAGAAGGGTACATAACTGAAGGAATACTGACTTGAGAGAGCAGTGGCAGCTAGCAGCAACTGAGATTTGCAGAGGGAGAAAAAAAGATCATGTCCCAGAACTAAGTAAACTTTACTTGGACATGTACTGCCGAGAGAAAGAGGAGAGAGAGCATTCACCAAGCCTATCCTTGTGGCAAAACCACAGTTACTGTAGAGAGTCTGTGGTCTGATGCCTTTTAGACAGTGCAGGGTAAATGTAACCTGGGTGTCATAAAACAGCAGGCTACTACCCCTGCCTGTTGGGTCTAACCTCATTGGGGTTCCTTCCCAGATAAAAAATAAATAGCATGGTGCCACCACCCAGAATGAGTATAGTGGGACAGATATTTGTAGGGTACAGCCCCCTGGGATGCTGTACCTACCCACCGCCCCTTCGAGTCACCCAACACACAAAATACCATATACCAACTGAACACTCTACAGTACGTTGCATGCAATTAAAATCTATTGCTAATAATATGCTCGCAGACAAAGTTATGCAATAACAACATTAACAGGTTTATTTAGGGGGAAGGGTAATGGGTATTACAAAACCACAACATTTGATACTGACTGGAAACTTGCAAATTCAGAACAATTTAACATCAGTGGTGCCTATCCCCCATAGCAACACCATATGCAAGCCCCTTCCCCACTGGTACTAGTATTCTTTAAGTATTAGGACTGCTGTGTGTGGAGTAGGGTTCACCATGAGGGTGTATCCACAAGGTTTTACAGGATTTTTTAACCAAATTTAAGGGCTACAGTGTGATTCTGGCGAGGGGAGAAAACCGGACAACTGGTCACGTGACCTCCTCCTCCTCCTCCCAACTGCGAGTTGCTGAGTTTTTTAGGCTGTTGCACTGATTAAGGCAGTTAATGGAGACCTTCCATGCTCCAAATAGTTGAATAGACTGCATTGTTAAAGGCAGTCTATGGCTGCAGTCTTTGTCTGTTTCTGTGTTTAGGGTTGCTATGCAATCTACAGGCAACAGGGGAACACCACTTCCACCCTGCACAGTATTTAAGGAATGCCTCAGCAAGCAGAGGTGACTGCAGGGGAGATGACACAATAAGAGGCAAGTGGCATCTGCCAGTGTTAGCCATGGAAGTGGGGAACAGGGCCAGTAATTCTGGTAGGCTTGATTAAGTACCAAAGATAAGTTGCTAGTTATTTTAATTTTTTTTTTTTAATTTTTAAAAGTACTTAGTGTCAAGGAATCCATATTTAACAAAATGGACAGAAATGTAGTGACATTAAGCAGCAAGGAAATTGGTATACAGTGTAAGGAATGTTCAAAATGTAGCATTTAAGAGTTTGCTGATTTTACAGATTACACTTGTAATCGATTAATTGAACTTAAAGAGTTAAAAATTAAACTCTTTGGAAAAGAATTAGAGTTTAAATGTTTGTAAAAATAACTTAAGAGAAGAACATACATTAGAAAATAGACAAAGCCAAGAAAATGGATGACCTAACAAATGCCCAACTAAAGAAAAGCTTGGTTAAGAGACACAGAGATGTTGATGATGGTGAAAAGGACCACATCAGTACAATAGTAGTGTACTGAAGAAAGGCAGAAAAGCCATGTAATTTGCAATACCAACACAAAATCAATTCTCCCCATTACTAACTCTACTAGATAATATAGACTAAATGCAGCAAATAATGGACATAGTAACATATGGAGCTAATGAGGAAAACACTGATGTTCAAAATATCCAGGATTCAGATCAAAGTCAGACCCAAAACATGATGACAAGTCAGCCATCTGAACCTAGTTGAAACCAATCCCAAATGTAATGGAAAATGTTTCACAAGAGCAACCTGTACTTATGGTGGGAGATTCAATTATTAAGTACATGGACTTGCATACTACCAAATATAATAAAAATAGCATAGCAAGTAATTTTTTCCTTGGAGCAGACATTTTAGATATATATCAAATGCTACCAAAATTGTTAAAACAGATGCCAAATAATTCAATAGGTATAGCTCATGCTGGTACAAATGATGTCAGACATAAGACAGAGGAAGAAATATTCAATGATCTCTAAGCAACATATAACTTTTGAAAATAATCTAACTGTGAAGTTATATTTTCAGATATTTTACCAGTTGCCAGAACAAATTACAAAACTAATAGGAAAACATCCAAAATCAATACCTGATTATGAATATGGAGCTTATTCAAGGGAATAAGTTGCATTAAGTCATGGGAGACCTTTTACAATAACACAAATATGTTTTGTAAGGATGGATTTCAACTCAATAGAAAACATAGCAAGGAATTTGGAAACTTATTTACAAATCAAATACACAAATCTTTACACTAGGAACACATGGGAGAGAGGACCCAGATAAGTAAAACTGTGGAATACATAGAACATTGGGTGCCACCGTTTGTGAAAAAGTTTCAAAATCACAGAATGATGAAATAAATGTGTTATTAATCAATGCATGGAGTTTATCTAACAAAATGGATGAATTAGACTACACACTACAAAGATATAAGGTACATATCTGTGGTGTAACATAAACTTGGTTCAAAAAGGATGACTGTATTGAAGAGATTAGTGGTTTCGCACTATTCCACAAAGAAAGAACAGGCAAAAGAGGTGGAAGTATTGCACTATACATATCTACTGATTTAAAGCTAGAGAGCTGGAGTTATGTGATGAAGGAGTAGAGGCAGTAGAACAAATCTGGGTCCAATTACAACTAATCATCATGAAACTCACAGCAGGACTGTGCTATAGGTCACCTAATTTAAACTCTACTGAAAACAACTGTTTTCTTTGGAAGCAATTGAAAATGTGACTGTAGAAGGTAATTGTCTTCTCCTGGGTGATTTTAATTTTCCAAACATTGAGTGTGACAACATGAATGGTACTAACACTTCAGAGAAAAAGATGATGAATACTACAGTGAATAAAAACCTGGAACAACTTGTACAGGAGAATACAAGCAATAACAAAATATTGGATCTGATCTTTAGCAACTTTGAAAATGAAATTAATAACATCAAAGTATTTTGCATCCATAGGGAGACAGTGACCACAATATGGTTAAATTAACTATTAAAAAGTAAATGGAAAACTGTTATGGGTAAAAACCAAGATAAAATACTATGAAAAGGTGAATTATTCAGAAATAAGAAATTATCTAAATTCCTGGGATTGGGAAAATTAGCTAAAAGATGACTACAGAATATATTTGGAATGCTATAAAATAAATTAGATTATTGTATTAAAACCTACGTTCCAGAGATTAAAAAATGCAATAAATCTGGGAGAATACCTAAATGATTCAATAACAGTATAAAGAGACAGTTACATAAACAACAAAGAGCATATAAAAATGTAAGAAAGATCAAACATCTGAAAGATTAAAGAAGTAGAAAATGCAGAAAACATATAAAAATAGCAAAGTCTTCAGCTGAATTGAAACGTCTCTGAGACTAAAGATGATAATAAAAAAAACAGTTATATTGGTAGCTTAAAAGGAGGTCAAAAACAAATCAGGCCCTTAAAAGATGGAATGGAAGTAATTGAAGATGAGATAGAGATGGCAGTAAAATTTTAATGAATACTTTTGAGTGTTTTTAAACATAAGGAGGCTGGCGTATCTATAGTATATCAAAATAATAACAACACTGATTTTGCATTATGCAATATAAAGGAAAAAGTGGTCACGAATAGGTCAAAATAATTAAAAACTAATAAAGCATCTGGACCAGATGGTATAAATTCATGGTTTCTACGTGAATTGGCTGATCAATTAGCAGGACCCCTGATTATTTGATTTAATGCTTCACTAAGTGAGGGTAATATTATCAAGGAATGGAAGGAAGTGAATATAACCCTTGTTTTTAAAAAGGGGACTAGACAAGTGTTATGCAATTACTATACAATTAGCCTAACATCAATAATAGAAAATGTTATGGAAGGCTTTGTTAAAGAAAAACTGTAACAGCACATAATGCAAAACAAATTATCAGATTGTACTCAACATGGTTTTGTATCAGGAAGATCGTGTTTTACTAATTTGCTGATTTTTTTTAACCTGTTACGAAAGCTCTGGACATAGATCTACCAGTGGATGTGGTATACCTGGACTATGCAAAGGCCTTTGATTCAGTCTCTTACATGGAACTAGTAAGGAACCGTATACAGTTAACACAGCACTGCGTTTACAGTGCTGCATCAATAAAGTGCCAGATTTTGGCAACTGTCATTTACAGCGACCTCTCTGTGCCCCTTCCCCAAGGTCCACCCCCTAGAGTTGGTATATTTAGTTAGGTGGTGGGGAGCATAGCCCCCTACAATGGGGGGTATGGGGGGCACAGCCCCCTGTAAACAGAGAGGTCACTGCAAATGACAGTCACCAAAATCTGGTGCTGCATTGATGCAATGCTCTAAATGCAGTGCTGAGATGTTGTGGAACTGTAAAGAAAATGGTTGAATTAAATTTTGACCAACATCTTATTACTTGTGTTTGATCTTGGCTCAGTGAAAGACATCAAAGAGTTTGTATCAGAGGTTAGTATTCGGAATGAGGTGATGGTGTTGAGTGTAGTGTCTCAGGGATCATTTCTGGGGCCTAGCCTCTTTAACATATGTGTTTCCTCGATGAAAACTATTGGTGACTCATGGATTTGCAAATATGCAGATAACAACAAAAGTTACGCTATTATAAATAATAAGGAGATGGCCATCAAATTTCAGGAAGAACTATTTCATGTAGAGCTCTAGGTGAAACAGCACAAACTATCTAGACAAATGATACCTAGCTAGCATAGGTGATCAGAATCAGTCTAGACTAAACTAGACGAATAAATGCCAACTGTCCAAGCAATAACAGGAACAGTTACTAAAAGACTTTTCAAATTGTAGACCATGATCACAACTTTAGGTATTCAGTATCTTAGATCAAATATGTTGCAGAGCTCCACTAAATAACAAGGTTAGATTAATACCATAAGAACATTTTTTACCTCCTTTTTTTTTTTTACTTTTTGTGTTGTACCCACTCTGGGTGGTTTCAATTTAGGTGGGCACATAACAACTCTGGGCAGAGACCTTGGTGTGACATTTATGCCCTTATGGACTACTTGCATAGGCAAGTAGGTGGGAGCCCCTGGAGAGTCATAGGTGAGCTTTAGTAGATGTTTAACAGTTCATTCAGAGTGTTGTAATGGGACTGGCACTTCTTCAGGACCCATGTTGTGCATGTATGTATACTACAGGTATGTCTTTGGGGTCTGCAGGTTCTCCACTTTCTTGCTCTGTTGCTTTTTCAGGCTCAGGCCCATCATCCAAGCGTACCATTTCGGCTGGGCTCAGAGTTTACAGTCATTTCAGAGTTTTGAACTGGTGTAGGAAACTCTGTAGCGATCATATCTGTCACATTATTTGCAGTGTCTGGCTTCCCTTGCAGCAGTCTAGCAAGTTCTGGGGTGGGATAATAGTAGACTGGGTAGTAAACTACTTCTCTCTCTGACTTTGGAGTCTGAACTTTCTGGTTCTGCTTGCTCATCAGACATTACTGGGACAACGCCAGATTGTTGGGCCCTTTGTTTATTTTGTTGTCTGCATGCATCAGCTCTTATTTTGGGAGGTTTCTGAGGTGTTGTCCTATCTGTAAACAATCTAACATTTGTCATGAAGTCCTAAGTTTCTCATTAATACTCGGTCACCAGGTAATAACTCTTGAGCCTTGTCTTTCTTGTCATGTGTCTTTGTATGCACAGTTTCTTTTTGCAGCAGCTTCAGCAGCTAATTTATATGCAGAATTTAATTGTTCTTTCAATTGCTTTACATACTGCAAGTAGAACTCAGATTGGGAGCCATCAGCAGATACACCAAAACAGATGTCTACGGGTAATCTCACTTCACTGCTAGACATCAAACTGTAAGGTGAAATGCCAGTGGCATCATTCTTGGTGCAACTGCATGGGTGCACTAATGCACTAACTTGTTGACTCTTATCTGTTTTTATCTTTGGGGTTGAGAGTTCCCAACATATCAAGTAGAGTTCTATTAAATCTCTCCAGTCATGGGTCACCTTGTAGATGATAAAGGGTAATGTTTGCTGATACCTGCAAGTGACAGAAGTTCTTTGATTAAGTGACTCTCAAAATCCCTCCCCAGTCAGAGTGAATCCACTGCTGGGACCCATAATGAACAAAAACCTTTTCTATGAGAACTTTGGCAACTTTAGAAGCCTTCTGGTCTTTGATAGGATAGGCCTGCATGTATTGTGAGAAATGATCGGTGACCACAAGTATGTTTGCAATGTTCTGGGACTCAGGCTCCAGGCTGAGGAAATAGATGCAGATGAGCTTCATGGATGCACTATTTACAATGCTGACAGGGGGGCCCTTTGTGGCTGAGCTTTCTGTTAAACACATTGCTGGCAGCTTCTGCAATAACTTTCTATGCCACTGCCCATTCAAGTCCAGTAAAACTGGGCACAAGCCAGATTTAGGGTACGTTCACTTCCCAAGTGTCCCATGTCATCATGTAGAGTATGCCATACAAGCTTCCTGAACTTTGCTGGTAAGACCAGTTGCAGTCAAGAAGATCTGTTCAGGTTTCTGATTTCTTGATACATCACATTGTCTTTAATCTTTAATTTTGGCCATTCTCAAAGAAGCAACTTCACATTAGAGTAAGCTGTTGCAATTTGGTTGGCATCACGCTCTTTTGAATAGTGTGTAGGACACCTTTAATAACTTGATCCAACCTTTGCTCCCGCTACAGGTCCTATGGAGTCAGTTGAGGTACTGAACTTAAATCCAATGCAGTAAAGTTGCAATAAGCAATAGGCAAACAGTCACCAGATACACAAAGCACATCCACTAGACATTCAGGAGCAGCTGTAGCAATCTGATCATCTGTATCAATTTTTTTACACAGGACCTTAACAGTCTGTTCAGGTATGTGTACCCATTCTCTCTGAGTAGGACTGGAAGTGGTTTGGCATTGCAACAAGGCATCTGCATTAATATGGTTTAACCAAGGATGATATTCTACACAATACTCATAGGTGGATAAAGCAGACAACCATTTATGGCTGGCAGCATCAAGTTTAGTGAGGGTTTAAACATTAGTTAAAGGGCTGTGATCCATCTTCACGGTGATGTGTGCCCCAATAAGTACTCGTAGAACTGGACCACAGTGGTCCACTTAAGTGCAAATAACTCAAGTTTATGGACAGGATATTTATTCTCGACACCATTCAGACTTTGGCTAGCAAAAGCAGCCAGGTGCAGCCCCTCAGGGTAACTTTGGTAGAGGACTGCTCCGAGACCACTAAAGCTAGTATCTATATGAAGGACATAAGGCTTCTCTGGATCAGCACAAGCCAGGACAGAGAGTGAGTTAGTCTGTATGTTATCTCTTCAAAAGCTTTGTCACAATCAGAGGCCCATTGAATCCCAAAAGGCTCAGAAGGCTTGAAATAAGGTTTGGTTTCAGCTGATATAGTAGATAGTCTCTTGTTCTTGTTAGTTGGAGGTTAACATTGAGTCAGATGTAAAAGAGGTAGCACCACTTGGGTGTAGTCTTTAACAAACCGATGACAATATCCACAAAGTCCAATAAATTGTTGCAGTTCTTTGAGGTTAGTTGCTTTGGTCAAGTGGTCAGGGCCTCCACTTTGCTGGGGTCAGTCTGGATGCCTTCTGATGGCATAATGTGGCCCATGTATTTCACAGAATTTTGGAAAAACTGGCATTTATCTACGGAGAGTGTGAATCTGAACTCCTCCAGACAGTCTAACACTTTCAGAAGTCTGCATTCATGTTCCTCCAAGGTCTTGTCAAATACTATTATGTCATCCAGGAAGACTAAGCTTTCAAGCAAGTTCATGTCTTCCACTGCTCGTTCCATATGGTGTTAAAATATTGCAGGGGTGCTGGTGATACCTTGAGACAGCAGGAGAAACTTGAAACAACATAGTGGACATATAAAAGCAGCCTTTCTTTATCTTGGGGCACTATAGGTATTTAGGCAATAATGCACGATAGGGTGTGGGTTGTGCTGGGATAACCTCATGCCTGGGGTGGTTTGGCATGAGGCTGCAGGCTGAGTGCGTCCAACCACCCCAGAAGTGAGGTTATCCCAGCACAACCCATACCCTGGAGTGCATTATTGCTATTATACAATGGCTTGTTTATAACTGGGGGAAAAAATTAGGAAATCTTTTTTCTGTTGATGTTTAGGTCATTTATCAATATGGAGGTATATGTATTGAAAAAAAAAGTTCTGTTTTGGCCACTAGGTGGTGTTGCTGGTATATGAGTGGCTCTGTGTCTTAACCTCGCTGCTCCCCACAGATATTTTTCTGTTGGTGTTCATGTTCACTGTTCCCACCCCCCCCAGTTTTGTTTTCTATTTTACTTTTGTTTGTTTTTGAGGTACTTTGCTTTCCTGTCTTAGTCTAACATCCCCACAGACTTTATTTAAACCAGTCCCACTGCCTGTTGTTTGATGAGGTGACTTGTATAGTGATGCCACACATCGGGAACAAGTGAGCTAAGGGAACAGACTTCTGGTGTTCCAAAATGGGTTGGTAAGTGCCCGGTACGCTCTGAGGGGGAAATTCAGTTTTTATTTGGTTTGTACAATTCATGAATGTTTCTCGCTGGTACTCCATGTGGCTTTCTGTGGAACAGCTGACCATGTGCTTTGAGTTTTAGTGAAGCGAGTGTGCGCATAACAGCTGTTTTGGCTGCAATCTAAGGAAAGTTATCATTGCAATGAAGAAAAATGGTTAGAGTTAGTGTTTTGCTTTTTGCTACTGTGGCAAGGGTCAGGAAAATGCTAATGCTGGTGATGGCAGCGGTTACAAGGTGTGTTCTCTGGATAGCACTTCGACGTGGGAGTGAGACAGTACAGAAGTAGCAGTCAGTATATGGATTGATATTTTAAAGTTAGTTCTGGTCAGTTGTGCCCAATTTTCATACAGTGAGGTTGCCGATGGGGGTTTCCAATCCCCGTCGGCATCAGGCCCCCCAAAACTCATGTGGCACACTGGGAGCCAATGCCAGTGTGCAAAAGCATTTTTTTTACCTGGGGTAGTGTGCTGCAGTCTCTCATTGCTCTAATGCCTTGAATATCTATGTGGTTATTTTTTGGCTTAGCTGAGTGCTTATTTACTGTGGCTTTGCATTCAATATTTATGATAGCACCTGTTCATTCTATGCAGTGTAAAGGCACTTGTGTTTTTTCTTGTTCCTGATTTCTCTGTATACTATACTGATTCTATGCCTTTTTATGATCTGGACTGTTAAATTAAACAGTGGAGCATTTTTTTAGCCAAAACATGCTGGCATGAAAATCAGAAAAATCAGCTTGAGCAACTATTCAAAGAGGACTCTTGTTTACTTCAGATGGCTGTTTATTTCTGGCTTTATTTTGTTCGCTGTCTGATTGTAAATCATTTTGAATATCAAGGAAAGGCCTACGAGGGATCTATATCATTAATAAAACCAGGATCCAGTATGCAAGGTCATTCATCCTCGAACTTGGAAAACACTGAAGAGCTACAATCTGAGTTCTCCTGTTTAGAGTCCGCAACAGTGTCTGCTAGATGCCGATTAAGTCTCGTACAGCACAACATTGGTGATGAGCAAATTGATACTGATTTTGCTTTCAAAGATTTGTTCCATAAATTGAAAAGTTAAAAATGAAGGAAATTAATGTTTATTATAACAAAACATCTTTAACAACTTATAAGGAAAAGATATGGGCTCCACATGGCCTTCGTGTTGAAAAAGAATCAGCTGGAGAATTTTATAAACCAATTTATCAAACATGATGGGAACCCGCTTTAAGCACTTGCTCAAATACTCTTTTTGACATTTTAGTTAATCAAGATAAACAGATTTACGGTGATCTAATTAAAGACATTGAAGATGTAAAAATACAAATTCTGTCATTAAAGGATAACATCTTGTTTAAAACATATGAAGCAAGTCTAAATAAGAAGCTGGCCCTACATGAAAAAGAAATTGTGGAACAAAAAAGACTAAACTTATAAGAGATACTAAGGACTATAAAAATAATCATATTTTTTCATGGCAATGACCTAACAAATCTCCCAGTAGAGGTAGATCCAGAACATGCTCACATTCTAAGGGAAGAAAGAAAAGTAGAAGTAATAACAGAGGTCAAAACACCACACAAAATCCTTCTGGTACCTCACAACCACAAAATAAACAAGTAAGACTTTTTTATACCAAAACAAAACCGGCAGGAGACCGGGGAGAAAAATCAAAGAAAAAATGAAAAACAAGATGTAGTAGGAGGGGAGGTTCTAAATACAGAGAGAACTCTGATCGAGAACCTCAGGAGCAGAACACCCAAATAGTAAATAAACCTTACGAATACTATTCTAGCATCAACACAGATTAAGGTCCTTAATCATGGCTTTGGTTTTTATCCCTGATCCTAAAATAAATGAATTTAAACTCTTTTTCGATCTGAAATTATTCTTCAGGAAGTTGAATCTTAAGCATTTTTTTTCTCCAAAGTAGAAAAAATGGGGGATCCAATCAACAGGAAATCCCTATGGGCCCAAATGATGTTACCACTTTACAGACATTACTGGATTTATCCACTGAATTGGATTTAAATGAGGATGTGATTTCTGTTACAGACAGCTTTAATATTGGTTCATCCTTTAATGATTCAAATTCTGATTCAGATCTTACGCAGTTGGCTGCTTTGGATTTGGAATTAAAGAATACTAACATTTCACTTTGCACTACTTCTTTTCATCCAAAATCTATTTTCAGTCCTACAAATATTATTTCTCCAGCATTGAATACATATCAGACTTTGGTGATGCAAGAATTTGATAAAATATTTGCAAGAAAATGGGCAAGACATAAACCGAATTTGATGCAAGATGAAATTATAGCATTGACTGAACTTAAAAATATGGATCACATTGAATTTAAATGAGTAAGACAAAGGTGGAAAAATTTGTCATGATGGAAAAGAACTATTATGAAGCTGAAATTTAGCATCAGTTAGATGATCAGGAAAATTATCGCAGATTGTCTACTGACCCAACAGTGGAAATGAGAAAGAGGCTTGATGTATTTCTGGACACTGCTTTGAGATGTGGAGAAATAACTGAAAAATAATTTAAATATATGAAAGTGGACTTTCCTATTATCCCCACTATTTATGTATTGCCAAAAATACGCACGGACCAGACTAGCCCCCCCGGCAGACCTATGATTTACAGTAATGGATCTCTTACTGAGAATTTATAGATTTTCATTGATCATTTTCTAAAACAACTGGTAACAGACCAACCATCTTATATTAGGGACTCTATGGATATTCTGCAAAAATTAGAGGTGCTGGTCTGGTCCTGTGATTTTTATGGCTGACTATTGATGTAGTCAGCCTTTATACTAATATCCGACGTGATCTGGGGATTAATGCCATAGGTTATCATCTTGATAATAATGGCAAAGCAGGACATTTCCCAAAAGAGTTTATTATGGATGCTGTATCCTTGATTTTGACTTGCAACTATTTTAGTTTTTATAAGAAATTCTATCTAAAAAAAAGGGGGGACTGCCATGGAGACCACCGTGGCCCCCTCATACGTCAATTAATTTTTGGCACGGTGGGAGGGGGCCATGGTGTTTTACCCAGGCAGAAACCCCTTTCTCCTAATATCCATCTGTGGGTCATTTTCTGGATGATATTTTGGTCATCTGGAGGGGGATTCTATTTCTGCTTCATCATTTGTTGATTTCCTGTATAAAAATGATTTGGGGTTACAATTTACCTCAAACATGGATCTACAATATATTTCTTTTTGGATCTTAGATTTCAGGAATAGATGGGGAATGGATTATTTTATTTATTTATTTATTTATTTAGACAGCAGTTTGAAAAACCTTTGAGCCATAGGCTCATTTACAAAGGTACCGTCTCAGTAGTAAGACAAACGAAAATACACACATAACAGTATAACACAGCATAACAGTAACTTAAGACATAGATACAAACAAGATGGCACAGGTAGGATTGATGCAAACAATACCGAGTTATGTTGTCCTTAGCAGCTTAGTAGTAAACTTTGTCATTAAGTATTGAAACGCGGCTTTGACTAGTAGCAATTATAGCTTTAGGTGTTAACAAGGTGGTTCCGTGGGCGTTTTGAGCACAATATTGTTGGAGCTTCGGAGATGGAGGGGCAGTATGATGAACCAGGAGGGGCCCTAAAGTTGAAGGCTCTTTGCGCGTGAGGTCCTAGCTCTAGGGATAACAAGAGAGGTTTTCCCAGAGGTCCGAGTATGAACTAGTGGGACAGAGAGGCGGATAGTGGTGGTCAATCCAGGCGGGATAGCCCAAGGAGGGTCTTTTTGTAAGGGTGTTGCGGTTGGACATTTGAAGCGCACAAGATTGGCACCAGTGCTTTTTGTTTATAGTAGACAGGTGTGTGTTAGCCTAGGTGCCCCAGTAATTAACCTGCAGGCCTTATTCAGAGTAGTGTGAATTTTATAGAGTGCAGTCTGATCAGCACCATACACACGGCAGTACATAGTCCACTAGAGACAGGATAGAGGAGGTGATCATGAAGTTGGAAGAGCCTCCTGGGAGGCAGTGTTTATACCAATGTAAGATGCCCAATTGATATTAGTGGCAGTGGCTAGGCAGCGATGTGTCCATGGAAGGAGAGGAGGGTCAAATGGATCCCTAGGTATTTATAGGAGCAAACTTGTTCGAGTGGGAAAGAGGACCCAGAGTGAATGAGAGTTTGAAGTTGCAGGACTTGTTTTGAGGATGAGTGAAGAACATGGTTTTTGTTTTTTAAGATTTATCACCAATCTATGTTCCTTGAACCAGCCCTCAGCTTCAGTGAAGGACTTCTGCAGTGAGTCCTGAGGGCAATAGGGTTACGACTTGAGGCAAAGATGACTGCATCATCAGCATACAATAGAATGTTCCCAAGCAAGGTGTGAAAGGGTGTGCAAGGTAAAGGGGAGAATAGTAAGGGGCCCAGAATGGGCCTGGGGAACCCCAGAAAAGATGGGACAGATGTCTGAGTAGGTCCCATTAATTTTTACATACTGTGAGTGGTCAGACAGATAACTGGTGCACCAGGAGATAGGCCCAGCAGCAAAACCAGAGAGACTAAGGGCATCAAGAAGGAGGGGTGGGAGACAGTGTCAAAAGCTTTAGAGAGGTCAATGAAGACCACACCAGCCAGAGAACCAGTGTCTAAGGAGGAGTGGAGAAAGTTGGAGAACACTAGAGGGCTGTGTTGGTACTGTGGCCCACTCGAATCCATGCTGCTCAGGACATAGGACATTGTAGGTGGAGAGGTAGTCAGAGATTTGAGAGGCTACCACTTTTCCAAGGCCTTGAGAGAGGAGAGAGAGAATGCAGATTGGCCGATGGTTTCCAGCCACAGTCCTATCACCACCTTTAAAGATAGGGGTGACAGTGGTGACTTTCCAGGCAGTTGGAACCTTCCCAGGCAAAGAGAGTGGGTTGATGAGGCAGCGTGATGAGGTAAGGACTGTGTCTAAGACCAGCCGTAGGATACATGGATCCAGGGTGTCACTGCCCATACTATTACTCATGAGGGCAGTGACAAGGTGTGGCCTAAGTTCTTGGGTAGAAACATGGTGGAGGAAAAAATAAGGGTGAGAAAGATTTATGGCAGGTGCTGGGGAGGAGGGTCAAAAAAAATTTGTAGGGAGGATAGGGCTAAGGTCATTGAATGAGGTGTTGAGGTGGTTGGCTATGAGGGCTGGGTCTGAAGAGATCACGCCATTAATGTTGATCTGGGTTGGTGGGGGGAGTGTGCACTCCCATTTAACTGTTTAATGTTATCCCAGAAGGTTCTGGGGTTCCCCATGAGGCTGTGAGTGAGGACCGATAGTGCTCAGACTTGGCCTTTCTGATGGCCGAGTGCACTTGTTTTGGGTGGCAGCATATAACTGCCTGTCACTGGGCTGGCCAGTCTCAATGGCATGGTGCCTAGGTTGCCCCCATGTTTGAGTTGGTGGATCAAAGCTGGGTTACCAGGGGCATTCTGCCTTTTTAGAATGGTGGGCTCATTATTGGGCAAAGATATCACAGGCATTATTAAAGTTCGGGTAAAGAAGGAGAGAGCTGTGTCAATGCTCAGGAGTTGCCTGTATAGGAGACCAGTCAATTTGGGCCAGAAGTTCCTTAAGTTTTGTCAGACCACCAGGTATTAGGACGCCTGGCATGTGGACTGTGCTATGGGTTTGGGGACTGAGGATGACCAGTGGAATAGAATGGGGGGTGATCGCTGAGAGAGTCTGGGAGGACTTGTACATTGCGGATCCAATTAGGGCGGTTGGTGAGTACCACATCAAGCAGGGTACTGGAGCCTCTCTTGGGGTTAGTCCTGGTAGGTTGGGTAACTAGTTGTGTTAGGTCTATTGCAGAAAAGGAGTCATGGGTAGAGGAGGAGAAGGGGCTGAGCCAGTTGACATTTAAGTGACCCACCAGAATTTGATCAGCGGAAGGAGGTAGTGAGGAGGCAATGGCCTGCATTTGGTCCCTGGGGAGAACGTATGTAGTAGTCAGATAAAGGGTCCTTTAAAGGATCAGGGGTTGATTTCAGCGTGGCGCCTGGGCCCTGGAGTCAAGGATTGGAGTAGGCAGGCCAGTACGGGAGAGATTCCTTGATATAAATAGCGCAGCCGCTGCCCCATCTCCCAACACGGTCGGACCGGAAAAGGGTGAAACCAGGAAGGGAGACCAGGGAGTCAGGGGAGGATTTTGACAGCCAAGTCTCAACCAGAGTGATGACATCAGGGTTAATTGATGTGACCAGGCATTGTAGTGAGTCAAACATTTTAAGGAGGCTACAGATATTCATGGAGACCATGCATATGCCTGTGGTTCTAGTCGGGGAGCTCCTGGGAACCGGGCCAGGGTTTGATGAATGTTCCTGACAGGAGTAGTAGTAGCATGACTAACACCCTGGCTGGGAGATGGTGAGAGGTTTTCCTAAGATTGACATGAGAGGGGAGGGACGTTAAAGGAACAGGGGTGGGCAGGGTGGTACAGGAAGGGAGCAGAATAAGAAGACACCCAGATGTGCCTGAGGCGAGGAGGAAGCTAGGGGGAGGGCAGGGAGGACCGAGACACACAAAGGTCCCAAGGGGCAAGAGAGCAGGTTCAGGAGCAAGGGGAGGGAGGGGTGCCAGGGCACAGTGCAGAGTAGCAGATGGGTAAGTGGGCAAGTGCACTGCTAGTGGGGATTAGCTTGGAAAACTTTAGAAAACCTACATCAGGCAATATGCTATTACATACAAAAAGTGCTCATCCATATCATACAAAAAGAGCAATTCCTTATGGACAATTTGTCCGTTTAAGATGGAATTGTTCAAGTTATGCTGACTTAGAGAAACAAGCATCAGAATTAAAACAATGGCTTCTACAGATGGGCTATTCTGAGGGAATTTTACAAATGGCTTTAAATAAAGCAAAGAATCCAGTTAGACAGGATCTTTTGACCCCAAAAAATAAAAAAGCTGATAAAAATCAGCAAGTACTGTAGCTTTTGTTACCGAATATAATTCTATAGCTCCAGAAATATCAAAGATAGTTAAAAACGATTAGCACATTTTAAAAGGGGATCATAACTTGATAAGCCTGGGTGAAAATCCCTTGATTGTATTTAAAAAAGGAAAAAATCTAGGGGATATACTGACCCATAGTCTTTACTCAAAACTGACATAAAAATTCACCCTACATGGCTACCACCAATTCCATCTGGCAACTTCCACTGTGGCAGATGTAATATCTGTTGTTATTGTATCCTGGGAAATACCTTTCAGCATCCAGACCTTAACAAAAATATTTCAATTAAGGAATTTATTACGTGTACGAGTTATGTTGTATATGTAATGCAATGCACTTGTCCTAAACTCTACATTGGACATACAAAACAACCTTTAAAGGAATGTATGCAAGAGCATATTTGTGCATTTTTAAAACAGAACCAGATACACCAATTGGTGTTTATTTTGCCTTGCATCATAAAAATTACCCTGCTGACTTTTCCTTTATGGTTCTGAACATGTAAAACCTCTAAACAGAGGTGGGGAAAGACTTAAACTACTGCTACAGAAAGAGTCAAGATGGATTTATACTTTTGAAACTTTAACTCCCTTGGGGCTTAATGACTGTCTGAATATCATTCCATTTCTTTTGATCTTGATACCTTTTGAATTCTATTTCCCTTGGATGATAAAGATGTTGTTATCCATTAATAGGAATCACTAATATGTATTTTTATTTTTGAATATGGCGCCATCGCTTTTAGTCAGTGCCTCTGTGGGACTTTAACTAAAGATCAAATTTTGTTTGTTTCTTATTTCTGATTTTTCTATTAACAAAAATAATAAGCTTAGAAGCATTATATTTTTTTAAGTTGAATTATCTAACCATACCTTTAAATTTTGTTGGTAAAAACCTTTGAATATTAACAATGTAAAAATGAAGGAAAAATATTAAAGATATATATTTAAAAAAATATAAAATGATTCTTTGAATTCATTTAATTAGACTTAAATTTGATGGATATTTATTTGTTCTTGTATTTTGACTTCATTCTATTATTTTCATAATTTGACCTTAGGCATCTCTATTTGACCTACCACATGAAAATGTTGTGCAAACAGATTTTTGATATGGATTTTTTTCTATTTATACAATAGCTATTTTTATTAATTTACATAGGGTGTTTGGCATTTGGGGATACTGAGTTGCTCTGTATATATACTCAAAAAAGAAATATGTTAAAAATACCTGATCTACCACTTTAAGGTTTTTCTCAAATAAAAGAAGGACCTTGAGCACCGGATACCCGCCTCCTGATGAAGAGTCCCGGAGTGGATACTAGACACTAGGGTAGTGTGCTGCAGTCTCTCATTGCTCTAATGCCTTGAATCCCTGCTTGGTTATTTTTTGACTTATCTGAGTGCTTAGTTACTGTGACTTTGCTTTAAAGAAAATTGTCCCCTGGAGTTTTTTTTATCTTTTTTTAACCTGCAAAAAAGAAAATGGTCCTTCATTGTTTCTCCCATCTCCTCCCCATCCCGACCTCCCTCTGTGCACCCACCTCCTGCACCCCTCACCCCATACTTACCTCTGGAGGTCTGGAGCAGAGATCTTCTGTGGACCGTGATGCATCTGCACTCTTCAAAACTGAACCGCAAACTGAAGAAAATCACAGTTAGCCTTTTGACTGGAGTCAGTGGGGGGTTTCAACTTAGGTTGATATGTCAGCCATTTTAGGACTTTTGTCTTCAAACTTTCAACATGGAGTTCTTGGAACCCATCTCGTGAACACTGGCACTGTTGTCTATTTCAGTCCCAAAAGGTGATTTTGTGGTCGCTAGCAGAATCACCTTTTGGGACTGATTAATGAAATGACAGTGCCACAGATCATGAAGAGAGGTCCCAAAAAGCCCATGTTGTAAATTCAGTGAAAAAATTCCAAAACATTACAGTGTTACGAGCATGCGTTGCGCAGTTTCTACACATTCTTATAGCTTTGCCAATTTTTAATATTTACACTCCAGATTTTCAACATTGCCATTTGTTTACGTCTCCTTATGAACTGTATAGCTGTCATTTTTCACATTCTGCCTGAAATATGTTTTCACACCTGTGGAGCAAAATGGTGCAGCCGATGTGGAAAATCAGCTTTTGGGACAGATTAACAAAATCACAGTGCCACTGTTCATGAGAAGAGGTCCAAAAAGGGCCATTTTGAAAATTTTGTGAAAAAATTCCAAAAAATGATTGTGTTACAGGCATGCACTGCACAGTTTCTATGTATGCTAGTAACTTCTCCAATTTTTCATATTTTTACTCCAGATTTTCAACAGTGCCACTTTTTCACACTGCCTCATGAACGGTACAGCTGTAATTTTTTACATCCTGCCAGAAATATGTTTTTGCACCTGTGGCACCAAATGGCACAGTCACTGTGCAAAATCACCTTTTGGGATTGAGTAACGAAATGACAGTGCCACTGTTCACAAGGTGGAGTCACAAAAAGCCCATGTTGAAAATTTGGAGCATTGGAGGTGTGACTTGGGATTGTCGGCCATAATGCTCATACCATTCCACCACCACTCTACAGCCAGTGACAGGCATTGATGTGTGCCTTTGGGTCTTCGGCCCCAGTGTTCACCCCATTCTCCTGTACTGCACCCATCTCAGCATACTTACTTATGGAAGAGGGTGAGCATAAGGCCCTAAGACCCCTAAAGCACTTTGCAACACCTGTCAGTGTCTGCAGGGTAGGGTGAGTGAAATGGCATGAGTGTTGGTCATGACCCAAAGACACCCCAACCCCTGTCAGTCTCTGCAGGGTGGGGTTGGCATCAGTTCAATACTTCACTGCCATTCCTATTATGCATCTCTAACTTTGCACTACCAATGCCAATGCTGGCAAGTAAACATTCAGCATTGACAAATGCTTATTATACTTTCAGTGATGATTTTGTCAAAGAAATGCAGTAGTTTACCTAAGAAGGTCCTTGTTAGTTAAGCAACTGCCTTTCTTTGACAAAATCATCATGGATAATATAAAACAAGCTTTCAAAAATTGCTCCCATTAAACTCTATGGACCGCCTCCTTGTGCTGTTCCTTAAGTAGCATGGTGAACTTTCGGCATTGACAAATGCTTGTTTTATATCTAGACAATGTGTATGTAGACTTCTTTCAGTTGTTGTGGATACTCTGTGAGGGATGGAATGGAACTGGCTATGTTAACTTGCTCTGCTTAGTTGTTGCAAAATGAAAAGGATTCATTTTGTTGTATCTCTTCTTTATGTGTAGACTCAGACTACAGTTTCTCTTTTGTTGTTGTGGACATCCTGAGGTGGGTCTGATCAGCTGAAGAAGGTGTAGCAGTCATGAGGGGACAGATCTGTTAATTCATACTGTTACAAACAGAAACAAAATTTGTAAATTGTACCAAGATTACTTGGGGTGGGTAAAAGTGCGGATTTCCGCCGTAGCAGAAGTTCCATGAAATTTCAAAAATTTAACTGAAGTTTCCACTCTTTCACCTGTGTCGGAATTCTGAACTTTCACCAAATAACTGAATTTCTGCCTAGTACTGCAGCATTTAATTATGAACTGCAGACTTTTTACATGACATGCAGAAAAATGTCTGTTGCATTACTTCTGCGGGGTTTTTCCCTGCAGTTTAATAAACAAACTGCAGACTGAACACTGACAGTTATTAGTTCTGCAGAGTTTTTTCCCACATTTTAATACATTAACCCACATTTCTTACATTTATTCCACAGTTTTCTGCAGAATTTCTGTGAAAGTTGGCAAAATGATTTCTGAACTTTCGCGGAAGCAAAAATATGACTTTCACTGAAATTCTGCAGTTGGAATTTTTTTTTGCACACCCAACAGACTACCCTTCCATCTCTCCAGTTGGTTATTGTGGACACTAGGTCAGGAGCTGATAGCTAAGTAATAATGGTTTGCAACAACTGGGAGGGTGATGGAATTGGCTGTTGTTACAAGCAAAAAGTTTATTTTTGTGTCTTAGACTGCACTTTCCCTTTTTCTCGATTATTGTAGACACTATGGGATAGGGACTGATCAGCTAGGGGTGCAGCAGTCAAGAGAGGCATGCAATCAGCCATCATTTTTTTACAAAAAAATATATTTTTTGCATCTGCATACTCTCTGTTACTGTGGACACTCTGGAGTTGGGGCTGATCAGATGAGGAAGGGAGCAGCAGGAGTATATGTGTGTGTGTGTGTGTTCGTTCAAGTGGATGGACTCAAACTCCTAGGTTATCTTGTTCAAGGTCACAGACAGTATGTGGTAGTGTTGGGGGGGTATTGTACTCTTGGGTTGTAGAGAAAAAAGTGGACAACCCCCCCAAAACACTGGCTGACATAGTGTGTGCCCCTTTTTGTAAGTAACCACTGCAAATGGATATACTTGACGCATTCAATAACCACTTTGCTACTGCAGGCATGGCATTTGATAACTCCCCTGCAAACATACTTTGCTCCCAGACTGCCAGCCAACTGCCTGAAACTCCAATAGTTTTGCCACCTTTCTCTCTTCAACCTGCCCCACTGAAAGAGGTAGAGGACCTTCTTGCTTCAGCTGGATACTAGAAAATGTGTTGGGGTTGACACCCTTGACCCTTACTTCCTAAAAATTGCCTACCACGTACTAGCAATACCTGTCACCCACCTTTTTAACTTATCCCTGTCTCAGGGCACCTTACCACCTATATGGAAGACAGCACATGTCATACCACTGTTCAAATCAGGTGACCCTGGCAATCTCAATAACTACAGGCCAATTTCCCTCCTTCTGGTCCTGTCCATGCTCCTAGAGAAAATTGTAAATGCACAGCTGAGGACTCACCTTGAGTCTAGGGAACTGCTAAATCCTATGCAGTCCAGATTCAGAGCTAAACATAACACTATCTCAGACCTCGCCAAAGTTACTAACTACTGGCAGCGTAATCTAGAGAGCAAAAACTTTATTTGTGCTGTTTTCCTTGATCTAAGCAAGGCTTTTGACACTGTCGACCATAGTCTGCTCCTCTCCTCCCTTCAAACCATAGGTGTGGACCCCTCCTTTCTGCGTTGGTTTACTGAATATCTTACAGGGCACCTTCAACAAGTTAAAGCTGAAGGAGGTCTGTCCCCCTTAAAAACTCTGCAAAGAGGGGTACCTCAAGGTTCTATATTAGGGCCCTTACTTTTTGCAATCTACATTAATAACATCGACTACTGTATAAAAGAAGCCAATATCCATCTGTTTGCAGATGATACAGTTCTCTATGTGAGTCGCCCAACACCTGAAGCTGCCTGCAATGACCTACAGTCAGAATTCAACCTTTTGCAAAGCCAATTCCTCCAAAAAAAGCTACTCCTTAATGCCAAAAAACTAAAGCGATGGTCCTTTCCCTTTTATCCGTATAGCTAACCCTGTGTCCAGTGGGACAGTTCCCAAATTACCACAGTTCTAGGTGAAAACTAGAATTTGTTACAAAATTCAAGTATCTGGGAGTTTGGATAGACCAAAGACTCTCCTTCATTGAACATAATCGAGGCTTGCTAAAATAACTCGTAAGGCTTGGATTGTTTTGAATCAACCAGTTTCTCACCAGAGATGCCAAGAAACAACTGGTCCAATCCATTTTCCTATCATTGGTTGATTATGCTGACTTCCTCTACAGCCAATGCCCAACTCTGACATGGCTAAACTGGACACACTCTACCATCGAGCACTGAGGTTTATAGCGGGACTCCCTTTCGACATGCATCACTGCACTATGTCGGCCAGTGGGGTGGACATCACACTAAAAGTTCAGAGGCATACAGAACGCCTCTCTCTGGACCTATAGAGCCATCTCTAATAAGCTGCCTTACTATATCTCCTGCTGTCTTCCCTGAGTATAATTGGGAAATACGCTAAGAAGTTACTCAGCTATTACTTAAAGTACCCAAATCAAAATCCCGCCTGCAGGGCAGCCATAAGCTTCGTACTACCTACCTTATGGAACGCTCTACAAAAATCTCAAATTAAACACTCTAATCGGTATAAATGCCTTCAAGATGCTTTATTTCCACACAATCAGAGAAGTATGTAACTGCTTCACCACTCCAGACCCAGTACCAGTGTCTGCACTGGTATATAGCCACACCTAGACCCAATTTTTAGTACTGACCCCCCAGCTTGCTCCTCACCAACCTAATTGTTCTCTCTCTCTCTTATCCCCCTGTCTTATCAACACTAGGCCCGCCCATCTCCTTATTCTTTTTCCTTTCCCAACCTCGAATAAGAGCTCACTACCCTGGGTTGTGACATCCTACCATGCCCCGTACTTTATAGCATTCAATCCCGGGGCTCACACATACTCCTTTTCTCCATCCACCTTCTCTACATCCCATTTTACCAACTCCTTTCTGTGCACGTGCTCCTCCTAGCCTTTCTTCCCTACGCTCCTCCCTTCCCCTACCTTCACCTCTACCTGGTGTATATTTTATTTTTTTCTTCCGTTACTTCCTCCTGCAACCTTAGATAACCTGCTTTATCTTCCTATAGGCACTTCTATGTATGTAAATACTGTGTAATCTGTACAATATCTGTATAATTCTATGTACATATGAACTTCTTTTTCTTCCTTTCTGTAAAGAGTATTATCTGTATTGCCTTGTAAATACCTGTGTTGACCTATATATACAATTGTTCATGCTCCACCCAGATCCATCTTGCAAATGAGCTTCTGCTCAATGATGAATGCCTGGTTAAATAAAGGCTTGATTGATTGATTGAAATCTGCATATTTACTATGGAACTTGAAAAAAGTACCTTGATATGGAAGTTGGCAAACTTTCCCCAGTAGTTCCCTATCCTCAGTATGTATCAGAACTGCAGTAATATTGATTAATTGTCTTTTTTCATTTGTTTGTTTTTTGTTTTATTTATTTATTTATTTATTAGCTTTTGTTGACCGGGTGGGTACACTAGACATAGGAATGCCTATTTTCAGGTATGACCCGGGAGGATACAAGTGAAGTACAAAACAACAACATCGGTGTGACGCAGCACACATAAACAAATACAGTAAAGAGTTAGCCAGGAGAGTAAAGTACATCTCAGACATTAATAAGACTAGATAATACATGGTCAATCACAGTAGGTAGTCAAAAACATGGATAACAAGATCAATTGCAAAGAGACAGGATAATTGCAACAACAGGTTAAGAGATTCATATATTGTTATTCTACAGGTGCTATTGTGCCTGTATATTAGAGGCGAGGAAGCACTTTAATGTTAGACTATCTTAATAACTTTGTCCCTGTTCAATCAGTTTACCTGATATTTAGAAAACACAAACATGGTACCAGCTTATCTGGATCCTGATAATTTTGTGGCAATTGGTTCACTGGGAGCTAAGTTACAAAGGGGAAAAAAATGCGTAAATTGAGACTTTTTTTGGATCACCTATAACTAAAATGTAGGAGGTTTTCAAAAGTGAAACTTGCAGGTTTGATACAGTTTACCACAAGGTGTATGCTTTTGTGTTTTTTTTTATCTCTAAACGTCAGTAGTTTTTCATATATTTAAGAAAAATAGTTCTGTTTATGAGCAAGCGCAGTTAAAAAAAATCAGCGTTCTAAAATTAACTGAATTATTGTAACCACATCTTTATATGTGTTCATATTAAAACTACAGTATGTGTTTGTATCACAAAAGTTATGCTTCATATCACTTAGCAATGCAAATGCAGGAAAATGCCCTTGAAACAAACTCTGGCCAGAGTTGATAGGGCTACAACCAAGAATTCGGGTACAAATATTGAAAATTACCACAGTTCCGAACCTGCTTTTCACAAAATGTAACATAGGCTCATAATTTTTTGTTTTTCAATATTTCACACCAAATTTTTAACATAGCCTTGTTGTGACCCTGCCTCATGAAGAAGGGCAGAGAAACGTTCAACTGCTGGCCTAAAGATGATTTCACACAGGGACTGCAAAATCACCTTTTGGGAGGCAAAAACACATTTTGGACAGGAGTTGAAAAATGACAGCTGTCACATTCACGAGGTGCTGTAAAAAAATGGCTATGTTTAAAATTTGGGGTAAAAATATTGAATATTATCAAACTTACAAGCCTGCATTTGCAAAATTCAACATAGCCTTATTTTTGTTTTGTTTTTTAAATACTTTTACACCAAATTTATAATATAACCTCCTTATGACCCCACCTCTTGAACAAGGGCAGAGAAAATTTTGAACTCCTGTCAGAAAGATGATTTTGTGCAGGGACCATGAAATCACCTTTCTAGATGCAAAAAAAAAAACACATTTTGGCTAGGATTTGAAAAATGACAGCAGCCACATTCATGGGGTACTGTAAAGATATGGATATGTTGTAAATTTGGAGTAAAAATATTGAAAATTACCAAAGTTACTAGCCTGTGTTTGCAAAATTCGATGTAGGTGCATAACTTTGTTGTTTTTTAATATTTGTACACCAAATTTTCAACATAGCCTTCTCATGACCCCACCTCATGGACAAGGGTTAAGAAAATGTTCAACTCCTGCCCAAAAGGTGATTTTGTGCAGGGACTGAGAAGTCACCTATCAGGACAGATTTGCCTAATGTCAATGCAATTGTTCATGAGGCGGACTCCCAACAAAGGCATGTTGAAAATGTGGGCCAACAACATGCAAAAATGGCCAAGTTATGCCACTAAGTTCAAAACACCAATGAAAGATATTGAACCACATACCTGTTTCTTTAGTTCATGGTCCAGCTTTGAAGAGTAAAGATGTGTCTGTAGTCCAGAGAATATTACAGCATTGGACCCCGGATGGGTAAGTAAAGGCTTGGGGCAAAGCAGGGTGGTGGGTGCTAAGTGGGAGGATTGGGTGGGGGAACAGTAACATCCACAAAAGATATTAATAGATATTTTTCTTTTTACAGGGTTATGAAAAACAAACAGATGGATGATTTGTGATCGTGGATACTGGGGATTGAGCACCCCAGTGTCACTGCTGTTCTGGTAGTGGGTGGGGTGGAGTGGTGGGTCTTGAGAGGAGGGTCTGTGGTGGGAGAAAATTGTAACCCTCCCAAACAAAATAAATAACCATGCATGCATGGTACTGGGGGCTGTCAACAAAAGACAGACCAAGAATTCCTCATCACAACACTGGGAGATTGGGCACCCATAAATTTACTGTTATATTTTTGGGGGGTGCTGAGAGGGAGGGTTGGATGGGCAGGAGAAAAACATTTAAGGAAAAAAAAACAAGATGAGCAGTCTTGTACGTGGTCTTGCTCGCGGAGGTCACAGTGGAACACGACACTGTCTGCTGTGTCTAAGATGGATGCCAAACTCTACTGTGCATGAGTAAGTAGTCACACTTGTGCAACACAGTTTGGTGGCCATCTTGGACATGGTGGACTGTGCCATGTTCTGCTGAGATCTCCATGAGCGAACTTTACTGAACTGACTACAGAAAAATAGTGCTGTGTGAATGCTAATGGAAAGAGCGAAGTGCTTTACAGATGCAGAGGCGACTGTAAGGCAACTCTGCACTGTTGTTTTGTTTGAAAAATCTCCTTTGTTGATTGCAGGAGAACTGCAGGGCTCCACCCACTGCAGCCCTAAAACATACTAAACAGTAAAATTGTTGTCCCTGATAGTATGCATTTGCCTTTAAAAGTTCTAAGTAGTGTGCTTTTGAGTCCTTTTTACAGATTTGCTAGTTTCTTAGAGAAATCTGAAATTGTTGAAATTCAAGTAATATGAATGTATAACCATTAAATCTATGTGTTTGTATGTTGAAACCATGTGTATCATAAAAGATATGGATTTGTATGACTGAGCAATCCAAAAGAAAAATGGTGAAATCATTGCCCCTTGAAAAAATACTAAATAATAAAACTGTTACCCATGATAGTATGTGTTCACCTTTAAAAGTTCTATGTAGTGTGCTTTTGAGTCATTTTTACAGATTTGTTACTTTTATTTAAAGAAATTGGTAATTGTTGAAATTCAAGTCATAACTATTAAAGCCTTGTGTCTGTATGTCGAA
The DNA here is from genome assembly GCA_016271365.2 of Neoceratodus forsteri. Lineage (NCBI taxonomy): Eukaryota > Metazoa > Chordata > Ceratodontiformes > Ceratodontidae > Neoceratodus > Neoceratodus forsteri. Next base: position 452,834,291 of record CM057453.1, on the reverse strand, counting down.
ACAATGCATTCATATCATTAGAGTTACAAGATCGTATAACTTAGCTATGCCAAAACAGAAAAATGGTCAAACCATTGCACCTTGAAAAAATACTAATAAAGACAACCAGTGATGTGACCCTTCCCCTCCTTATAAAAATAGTAAATGAACAGGTGACCACTGAGAAGAGTCTCATCCCACCTCTCTTTGCCAGTTTCCACCCATCTTAGCTGTCCTCTTCTGTCGCTTGCTCTTCAAGTTCATTTTTTATTCCCCTTCCCATTTCTCTACCTTCTCTGCCCCTCCCCTCCTTCTCCTCTCTCTCTCCCCTTGACTTCAGTCTGTATGGTGTTGGCACCAGTCTGCCCCTTCCCCTCAGTTAACTGATCTGACTTTTTTGTTTTACTGCCCTACCCCCTGATTGAGCTCCAATTCCACCACCTTTGTTTAGCCCTCCTCACTAACGCCTTCTCTCTGTGCTATTCCTCTTCAGGTGCTGGTGCAGTCCCTGAAAGGGGCTCCACCGAATGCCTAGAGGTGGCAGTGAGAAAGCCAGCCCAGCCATGCCATCTTGCTCACCTGTAAGATCTGCACTGACTTCAGGTACACTGTTTAGGTTCACCGGACACTGAGAAAGGATACAATTGGGTCAGCCTTACAGTCTGACCCCTATTGGCCAGCACTTCATGGCTTTGCTTTGATTGGCCCATTTCTTTGAATGCAAGACTCTCTACTCTCAGTAGCTTGCCTAAGCACCATTAAGTACTCCAACTCATCTCTGCTCTCCCATATTTTGTCCCACAACCTCCCCAACCCCGGCCTCTATTAAATGCACCTAGACACCCTACTTTACACGCCACTGCTCATTGGCCCAGATATAGACAGCTCCAAGATTAAAAGATATACTCTACCCAATTACTTCTAGCTCCTTTTGTAACCACTTTCTCTTCCACTTTTCTTTATCGGTCCATTTCTATTGGCTCTTCTTCATCTAGGCTCTCACAAAACTTGCTGCTACTGGCACACACTACTACAAACCTTTTATTTCTGCCAGCACCACTGCCCTACTTCCTTCTATTGTGTTGTAACTCAGGCTAATTAGCACCCTCATTTACATAAGACATGCCTACTCTGATATCGCGGCTTCAACTCTTTCTCATTCTTCTCTCAATTGTACCTACTCCAGCTCCATTTGCTCCTCAATCTGAAAAAACTCTCTCACCTTTCCCACCTACTCTCCTAGCCCCTACCTTTATTCTTGCTATCACCCCTTCACCACCCATAATACTTTGGCCTCAATTCCCTTACCCTCCCCTTGCTACTCTAGTTTCAGTACCCAGCCACCTTGCTTTCCTTCACCTCCTTATCGTCATCTGATCTAATCCCCACCACCCCCAAACACTTCCCAAATACTTGACACACCACAAATGTCCCAAACTCCATTTTTCTCATAATTGCACTCCTCTTACTCACATCAGGCAATGTTCATCCTAATCCATGTCCCACTACAACCACTTCTGCCAGATGCACCCCTATCACTAGTTACCAACTTCCTGCAACCTTCTTCCTCCCTAAGGGTCTGAAAACTTAACTTAAACATCTGCAGTCTTGTCTAAAAGTTGACCTATTGCAACTAATAATAATCTCCTCACACCTGATATTCTAATTGTAATGGAAACCTGGTTAAATGCTCAAATACCTGATCTATCCATTGATATGCCAGACTACTCTATAATTGGGCAGGATAGGCTGGCAGGGGTGGTGAGTAGCCATATATCCTGGTCCTCAATTAAATTCACAACCATTGTGTCCTCCTCCTTACCCCTCCACCTATGAAGCACTTGTTAAACATTCCTTGCCTTCACCTTCCCTATATTCATATCCAGTATCTACTGTCACCCTGGTTCCAAGACATCTGACACAACAGACCTCATTACCTCTATGACTTCTGCGGTGATGTAAACCTAAACTGGCTGTCCCAACTAGATCCAAAACATGAAGTGACATCACAGCCCTCAATCTTTCCCAACTCATATTGGAACACACCTGCCTAAACCATAAAACCCTTAATCACTCTCTGATAGACTGGGCTCTCACCTCCAACCCCCACTGAGTCATTAAATCAGGTATACTCCCGGATGCCTTTGTTGATCATCACTCTATCTTCATTGTCAGGAAGGTCCATCGACCAAAACCACAACACAAAGTCCTGCAGCTCCACTCTTTCAGCTCACTAGACCTTAATTCCCTTCTCAATAAGCTGGCTAGTTCTGACTGGTCCCCTATTGCCTCTGCCCCTTCCATTGACCAAGCCCTCGCTTAGTTTAAAGATAAATTTCTAGCTACATGGAACTCTCATGCTCCACTTAAATGCACTAGAGTTTGCAGCAACCACCATCCTTGGGTCACTCTTGAGTTACTGGCCTGCCTTAGGGAGTGGGATTAAATCCTGAGGAAGAATAAGGCCTCAGCTTCCATCAGACTATGTTAGTATCGTTAAAAATGTCTGCACAAAAACCACCCGATTAGCCAAATCTGAATATTTTTAATTATCATTTCTCAAAAACATCAACTCCCCCTCCAAATTCTGGAAAGTGGTCCATGCCCTATTATTCCCCCTTCACCTCTGCCAGTGCTTAAAATAAATAACACATTGATCTCTGAACCAAACTCAGTGATTCATGAGTTTAACTCCTATTGAACCTCTTGTGCCACAGTCCTTCTAAAGTCCCTCCCCATAAACCTCCCCCTACTCATTCTCCCATAACCAGCACTCAACACCTCTGTGCCTTCCCTCTCTTCTCCTTTTCTCCCATTGCCCTCGAAGGAAACACTAATGGGCCTCTTTCTCTCTCTCTCTCTCTCTCTTTCTCTTAATCCTTCCAAAGACTCCCTCACCAGATGACCTTGACCCTAAACCCTTACTTTTCACCTTCTGTTACAGCCTACCCACTCTCTCTAATCCAAAACCTTTCCTTTTTTGTCCTCAACAGTCCCTTCACCCTGGAAACATGCAGTGGTCCTCCCTCTCCCAAGGAGTTAACCTCCTCCCTCTGCTAATTTAAACCCAATCTCTCTCCTCCCCATCCTTGCTAAGCTCCAAGAACACCAAGTTCTCTCACAACTAACCTGCTTTCTCTCTGACTCTTTCTTTTTCACCTCATTCCAATCTGGCTTTAGGAAGAACCACTCTCCCACCACATCCCTTCTCAGGCTCACTGAGTCCATCCTCACTGGGATGGATAATGGCTTCATTACCTCTGCCATCTTTGTCAACCTCATCAAGGCCTTCAACACAGTCTCCCATGCCCTGCTCTTTGACTCCCTTATGGCTGCTGGTCTGTCTGCTCCTGCCCATAACTGGCTTAAAGACTACCTCTCAGGCAGAACACAATCAGTCAAGGTCCAGGATGCAATCTCTTCCCCACTCCCCATTTCCACAGAAGTCACACAGTGTTCAGTGCTTGGTCCCATTCTCTTCTCCATCTTCCTTAATGACTTGCCCTCTGTATGCTCTCCCTCCTTTTCCTCCTCTATCCATATGTATGCCAATGACACTGTCCTGTTCTCCTCTGGCAAAATAACCTCTCAATGTAGCAAACCCTCCAGCATGACTTCCACCAGGTTCAGCTATGGTTTGCCCTACGTCAACTATTCCTAAACACCAAAAAGACTGTCTCCATGACCTTCAGCACTAGGCAGAGACTGTCTAGGCTCCACCCCTTACCTTCCTTTCATACCCTTGATGGGACAATCCTAGCGGACACCTCCTCATTCATATCAAGATACCCTGGGGTTTGGCTGGACCAACACCTCAACTTCTCTGGCCACACTGACACCATCCTGCAAAAACTGCACCCTAAGCTTGGTGCCTTATATAGGAACCATAGTTGCATCCCTCCTATGGCACAGTGTGAACTAGTCCAGAAGATGATCCTCGCCATTTTAATACTGTGATGTGGTCTATGGTGTCACCCCCCAAATCCTCCCTAACCAGATTGGACACCCTCTTTAACTCTTTCTGCCACTTCACCCTTTATGCTCCTTCATGCACTTATCACTGTGACCTCTGCCATGCCTTGTCCTTTCACCCTGCTTTGCAAACAGGCACCCAGCTCATTGTGCCAAACTCACTTTAAATTATGGCTGGAGAATTTCCACCTCTCATACTCACCTCTTCCCCTCCCTCCCACTCCTCAGATCCACTGACACTCACACTTTGTTGGTCCCTCGATGAACCACTATCATTGGCCAGTCAGGCTTCACCTATCATTTTTCCAAAAATCTGGAACTCCCTCCTCCCCAAATACAACACTTCTCCTCTTCCTACTCCTTAGCCTCTGCCTTACATAACTTCCTCTCATCTAGCTGCTCCTGTTTTAATCCTCTTTAACTGCCTTCCTATGACCCTGCTCCTCTTCTTGCCACTCTTCCACAACTAAACCTCTCTCTCCACTCAAAACATGGCCCCAGCATGCTCACCTCTCCTTTCACCACCTACCCCCTTACTTCTACCCCTGTTCTTCTACTACCTCCCTCATATCCTCTATTTACCTACTTGCCCTCACTTAGCTTGCCTCTTTTCAGGATTCTCAGCATCCTTGAGGGGGTCTACCACAGGGAAAGCCTCTTCCATCCCTCCTCACCCTCTCTTTCTTTCTACCTAACTCATCCTCACTTGTCTCTTCCCTCTGGCAGGGTTCTCAGCATCTGGAGAGGCCTAGAGCTAGACAAAGCTTCTTCCTTCCCTCCATGCCCTTCCCTCAGCCACCCCCCATTTCTCTCTACCCAACTTATCCTCACCTAGATCTGTCCCCTGGCAGGGTCCTCAGCATCCTGGAGGGGTCTGGCATTGGGTAGTTTCTCTTCTTTCCTTCCTTCCTTCCTTCCTTCCTTCCTTCCTTCCCCCTCCCCTCTGTCCTTTCTTGATCTCACCTGATTCTGCCCTCTGGCAGGGTTCTCAGCATCCTGGTGAAGCCATGTTATTAGGCTTAGCTTCTTCCTTCCCTTCCTTCCCTTCCTTCCTCTCCCATCCCCTCTGCTTCCTCCACCCAACTTGACCTTGCCTAATTCCTTATCAGCGGGGTCACCACTCCTGAAGTGGCCTAGAATTAGGCAAATATCTTCCTTCCTTCCTCCCCACTCATACCCACTCACCCAATCTTCACCCACCTTCCTGTCAATAGTTTCCCTGCCCTTTCCCATGCCCTTCACCCTCTTTCTGCCCTTATTCAAAGTCATCACCTCTGTCAGTCACTGGCAGTGTACTCTAACTACTGGAGGGGCCAGCTCTAGGCATGACTCATCCTTCCTAACCCAAGCCCATGCCCCCACATCTCTCCTGCCCCTCCTCTCTACCCCTCCACACTTAAAGAAATCCTGGTCAGATCTACCATGGCTGCATACTGAAGTTAGTGAAGTCATATGCAATTGTTAAGGAGGTATAGAGAAACAACACAATGATTTGGAAGTTGTAAGATTTGTTTTAGTTTCTGTTCTAGAAAGGCATACACATTACTAGAAAAAATATGGAGGTGTACATTTTAATGGAAGGAATAGGAAGCAATATAGGTTTACAAAAGAACCCCAGAGCAAAAGCTACTGAAGTATGTGTTATTCCAGATGATATTGGCTGGACAGCCAAATTTTAAAGAAAACACAATTCCACATACCCCAATAATGCAAAGCATCATGGGAAACATACGCAAATTCCCATGATGGTACAGAAGGTGGCAGTACATGAAAAAGTAATGGCTGGCATATGTTCAGCCTTGAGATTATTTACTCAGTTTTTGTTGGCTTTTTTTTTTTTTTTTTTTAGAGAAATGGGCTTTTTGTCCATGAGGTGATGTAAGTTATATTTAAGCAATATGTTGATGTCAGAAAGTCAGGTGTAATGATGGACTGTTAACAGAGAAAATGTGATAGTAACTTTCAGAGGGAGTCACTTTTGATAAGGGTAAGGTAGTTATGCTTGTGACAATGCGAATATTAGGAAAGTATGAAGTCTATGCAGAAGTGGAGTACAAATATCTACAGTTTCATAAGTATGTCCACAGAGTGCAGGCAAATGTGATATGCAGGTTTGTTTTAGAAATAGGTAAAAATAGCGATACATGCAACTGATAGAAAGATAGATAATTACATAGACATATAGGTAGAGAGAGAAAGAGAGACAGAGAGAGAGAGAGACATACACACACACACACACACACACACACACACACACACACACAGATAGACAGGCAGAATAGGAATGGCAGTGAAGTACTGAAGTGATGCCAACTGCACCCTCACCATTCAGAGATGGACAGGCATTGGGCTGTGCCTTTGGGTCCAATGCCTTTGGGTCATTTCCCATAATGCTCATGCCATTTCACCTCATCCTACCCTGCAGACATAGACAAGTGTCGATGTGTGCCTTTGGGTTTTCAAGCTTTACACTCACCCCATTCCATAAGGAAATATGCAGAAATGGGTACAGTACTGTATAAGAAAATGGAGTGAACTTTGGGGCTGAAGAGTCAAAGGCACACCTCGATACCTGTCACTGGCTAAAGGGTGGGGATGGAGGTGAAATGGTGTAAGCACTACGTTTGACACTCCTAAGTCGCACCCCTGATGCCTGTCAGTCCCTACAGGGCAGGGTGTTATGGTCAGAAACACTAATGCCCTGGGTTTTGCTATGTGACTTCTTAACCTAGCAACAACATTTAATGCATTACATTATAAGGAGAAGTAAATGTTATAAATACATTTACAGACAGTTACATAAACTTAATTTTCTTTTCATAGAATAATTAAAATTTAGTAACAGTGGTAGTACAAAGCAATTACCCAGACAACTTGAAAACTATAACTACTTTTATATTGTACATTGACACCTCATAAGGACCTCCTGAAATTGAGATGCAAATGTCACACATTTATCAGTGTTCTAACAGGAATATTTTACTATCTTAAACACATTTCTTGCTTCAGTAAGTTCTCAGCACATCTATTGCATGACCTACTTATTTACATTTTACATCTGATCTGCAATGTACTGCTTACTACACCAACACCATGAATCATAAAACAGATGACTGCCATAACTAGGGAGGCAGTATAGCAGAGTAATTTAAGGCTCTGAGCTGCAAATCTGAGACCTGGGTTCAAATCCCACAGCCCCCACTTACATGCTGGGTGACACTGAGTATGTCACTTAGCTTCCATGTGCTCCCAGGTTGCCCTGTAAGCAAGCTTTCAGCTTAGTGTCACTCCTGGTTAAACAATTCAAAGAAAAAACACAATATATTATTTTTGCTTTATTTTGCTATGGCAAGCTTTGACTAATACATCCATCCTTAAATGTACCTTTTATAGTTTATGTGTCTGTGATCTAGGCAGAACTACACTTAAAATTACAGTATACATAAATAAATAAATCATCAGAATAACATTTATTTTAGTAGTGTCTCCTTCCTTTTAGGTGCCCATGACACTATGTATATACTGTATATTTATATATTTTAACTTCAAAGCACTAAACCTATTCAAATGCACGAAACACAAGACTTTATTCTCTTCACACAGTACTGCTAAACTCCAGGTCTCAGAGAGAGAAAATGTAGAGCTTCCCCTAGCTATTTGGGTGGGTGCTTCAGCTGTGTGTGTGTGTGTGTGTGTGTGTGTGTGTGTGTGTGTCTGTGTGTGGAGAGGGGGTATAAAAAGCTTTTAAGAAACAGACACTGTAGTATCCAGTATAGGAAAGTCTTATTTGGGTGACATATCTTACTCCTTTGTGGGCTTATTCCTTAATTGTCATTCTTGTGTTGCAAGTGCTTGCTTTCCTCAAGTGCAGTAATTTCAGGATGCAGTTTCACAAGTGCTGTATAAGGATGCAGTTTCAGGCACTCCTTAATTACTTTTTCTTTTCTTCTGAACCTTAAGCTCTGATGCCCCAAGCAGCTCTGATAGTCAGTTGTTCCAACATGATAGATCCACTTCATGCACCTCCCTCATGAACCAAAAACAAAGGTGGAGGTGGATCTTTAGGAGCTTCTCAGGTGGCAGTGGGGGTCAATCTTACCCCCCAAAAAAACTAATGCTGCCTCCCACTACTCTGGTTTCAGTTCTTGTTCCTCCCATTTAAGAAAGAAAATAGTGCCCTGCAACCATTGATTAACATGAAAGCATATTTATTTGAGGGCAGAAAGCATTTCTTGGAGGAGGGTGAAGTGGAGGAGACTATTTACACCTTCAGCCAGTTCCATGGACAGAAAAACATGACATCAGCCCTTTTGTACATGCAAAACGTCTGCTGGCTCCACCCACTGTTTATTATTTTAAAATGCATTTGTATGTTAAATGTAAACTGTATGTTAATTCAACCTCCAACTGTAACCCCCTCCAGTTGCAATGGAGACGAGCAATTTGTTGTTCAGTGTGCCTTCCTAGTGAAACATTTCAATAAATAAATGTTGCATGGGAGGATGAGCTGAGGTGCAGTGTTGATCTGTCCCATTCTCAAGACTCTTCCCCATGCCTCACTGCAGCAGCAATGAATGAACAGATGACCACTAAGGGGATGTGAGGGTGGGCTGGGGGCTGGGAAGATGGGCTGAAGTGCAGCCTCAGCCCACCACATCCTTGAGGATCTTCCCCCCATTGCAGCAACACTGAATAAACAGATGACCACTGAGAAGATGTGAAGGCTAGACAGTTGGAATGTGTCTGTGTGCATTAGGTGGGGTTATAGGTAGTATGTTTTATTTTATGTTTTTTTCTATTTTGTTAGCTGGTTGTTGAAGCAGGGCTAGGGCTAGAAATATCTCCACTATTCTATTCATTTAATTCTGCACAGGTGCCAAAGTGACCTTCATGAATGCAGATGTAGTTCCACTATGACAAAAAGATGGGACATTCATTGGGAAAAAAAAAATATTTTAATGCAGACATTCAGTGCACAAAGTAGGGAATGAAAAATGTTAGGGTTTTGAGTCTCCGGAGTTTTGGTGAATCAATGGTGGTGTTTTCTTTGAATTGTCAACCCTAATGCCCACCTCCTTGCTGAACAAGCAAGGTCAGACATGATCTTTTCTTCATGCAGGACCTTCAGGACCCTGCATGAAGAAAACTAGGACTGATTATTGTTGCAATGAGTGGGAGCCATACTTTACCCCAGAAGAGTGTATCATTATGAGGCACTGTCTTGGAGCTGTACCTTGTGCTTCAAACAGGAGGCTACAGGCTGGGATGGGTGGGTATTAGGTTGGCAACCCAAAGAAACACCTGACTGATTCACCAAGGCTCCGGAGACCCAGAAACCTAAAAGTTTTTCATTTCCTACTTTGTGCACTTTGTATTCTTCAACCCTACTGTCTGCATTAATATATTTTTTTGCAATGAATATACATATAATAAGGGATATGACATGGTCCTACCTAAAATATTGCTGATATTTTCCCTGAGTGCAGTTTGACCTATGACAGCACAAGTAGCAAATCCATGAGTAATGTCAACGTAATGTCAGAGGAGACGATTCTGGTTTTTGAAGAAGGTAGCTGACAAAGTTAAAGCAAAGAAATTGGCATTTAAACAGTAGAAAAAGACACAGGGGGAAGGAGACAGGAAAAGGCACCAGGTGAAACAAAGGGAGGCAAGGAAGGCAGGCACAAACGGAGGAATGCATTGTGAAATCAGTGGGGAGAGGGTGTAAAACCTTTTACAGGTTCATCAGGGAAAAAAGGTTGGTGACCTATCCTTGGCAACCCCAACTTAAAAATTGCAGGTAGATGCTGACCCAGAAGGCTTGGCCTTTTTTGGACACCCTGTCAATGGCACAGTTGGTAAAGGCTGGTAAACTCCTTACCTTTTCAGAGGCCTGACAGAAATTTGATTGGCTGCAGTCTCTGACCTTTAAGTATTTTCAAGTTAGGCACATGTTGCTCCAGCACTTTGGTCCACGGGTTTGGTTCCATGTGTATACAGATAGATTGCTTGGACTTATATTAGCCACTCCTGCCTCTCATGTCATTGCCTTCTACTATGCACAACTGCAGGAGGTCAGTGCTGGGAGAGAAACTGAATCTTCTATTCTTGGGATCAAGTGCTTCCTCCATGCAGGGCCCTTGAGTGGTCCTGTATATAGAAGGCTACTTATCGATACATTAATTGGGATCGCTATCTATTTATGCAACTCCAGATACTTCATAACATGTATTATACTCTGATTAAACTACATCAGATGAGTAAGCTGGTGTCTGATTTATGCCCCAGATGCCAGAAAGACACAGGCACTTTGTTTCATATTTTCTGGCTTTGCTAGAAAGGAAGGCCTTTTTGGAACACTATCTGACAATGTCTAGACCCCTTATTAGGACTCAATCAGGTGTTTACACCTGAGAGCTTTCTCCTAGGGATGACAGAGGGAATCTAATTGGTTACTAAAACTGCATATTGCTTTAATCTTGGCCTGTGCTAAGAAAATTATTTTGTATAATTGGTGTGACCAGACTGTTCCTAACTATAGAGAACGGTATCAGAAAATACTTTCACCTTACAGGCAGTATGTATTATTGCTAATATGACAGACACCAAGACGAGATATTCTCAGGTCTAGGAACCCTCTATACACTGCTGGTCCTCCAAGCTGAATGACAGCGATTAATTGACTCCTCATATAGGTGGGAAAGGGACTGGTCTGCAGGTCATGACCTGTAAACATCTCCATCTCATCTGGAGAATGCTTGTTGGGCTGGCATCTCTTTCTACTTCTGGAAGGGATGCTCCTTATTCTCTAAATCCTGCTTGTTTCTGTTTCTTTTTGTTTTTTTCTGGCCAAACATAGTGTCAGTCTCTTCTCTGGAGAAAAAGGGGGAGGGGGTTTGGAGGGATGAGGGAGGGCAGATAGGGTCACTACATTGTACCCAGCATAACATGATTTACTGCCCTAGTGCATTCTGTCCTGTTCAGGAACTGTTACTGTGTTTTCTGTTCATGGCTGTACTGGTTTGTAGATGATTGCATATCAGTTTGTACTTTTGTGACTTTGCCTGCCAAATATCAATAAAGTATATTAAATTTGAAAAAAGAAAAAGGAAGGAGATGTGAAGGATAGTAAAGCTTAAAGGGGAGTACCTGCATAGTGAAGAGTATGACAACTGCAAAGCAGACATACTGAACATATACTTCTGCTCAGTCTTTATGGTTCCATGTCATAACAGCAATGGCCGAAAGGTGATCGCCATTTGGGCGAGTGTACATCACTGAAAATACATTTTGGCAATGTACACTCCCAATGAAAATCAAGAGGGCGCTGAAGACTTAGATTTTTTTTATGCGGGGGGGGGGCTGTGCCCCCACACACCCCTACTAAAGGATTCTCAGTTTTATGGAGGAGGGGTAGGATATTGGCCAGAAATGGGTAGAATGAATAGGATGTGTGCGAAATGGATACAAGTCCTTTCCAAGGGAAAGGGTCCTGAAGGAATTGAAACCAATGAGTTGATAAGGCAATGGGTCCAGATGGGGTACACCCTAGGGTGCTGAGGAGCTAAGGAAGGTGGTGGCATAACCTTTGGCAACCTGGTCAGCCTGTCATTGGGAACAGGGAGGTACCCAAAGACTGGAGGAGAGCTGATGCAGTCCCGTTACAAAAAAGAAACAGAGAGGAAGCGAGAACTACAGAACAGTCAGCCTTACCTCAATAGCGGTAAGATCATGGAAGCACTACTAAATGAAAGAATAGTGGAACACCTGGTTGCCTACAGTCTGCAGGACTCAATGCAACATGGTTTTACTGGAGGGAGGTCATGCCACACTAACCTCATGAAGTTATTTGACTGAGTGACAAGGGAGGTGGATCGGGCAGTGGATGTAGCCTACCTGGACATCAGCAAGGCTTTGACTCTGTGCCATATAGAAGATTGTTAAACAAGCTAGGGAACATGGGAGTGGCAGGATGCTGGTAAAGTGGGTGGAAATTAGTTGGATAACAGGTCACAGAGGGTAGTGGTAAATGGCAGTCACTCCAAAGAGGGAAAAGTAACCAGCAGGGTACCACAGGTATTGGTGCTGGGTCCAGTCCAGTTCAGTATCTTTATTGGTGACATTACAGAAAGCCTAGAAGAGAAAGTATGCCTGTTTGCTAATGACAATAAGCTTTGAAACAGGGTGAACATGCCAGATGGTGGATAGAATGAGGAGAAATCTGCAGAAGTTTGAGGACTGGTAGGGGATTGGCAGTTGAGATTTAACACAAAAAGTGTAAGATTATGCACATGGGGTGCAAAACCCCAGGAACACCTTACCAGCTGGGGCATATAAAAGGGACCTAGGGGCCATCATTTCTGATGACCTCAATGTAGGGAGTCAGTGCGACAAGGCAGTATGCAAGGCAAACAGGATCCTGGGATGCATAGGCAGGGGTATCACCAGCAGGAAAAGGAAGGTCATAATTCCACTGTATAGGACATTGGTGAGGTCACACCTTAAGTAAAGTGTCCAGTTCTGGAGGTCTTACCAACATAAGGATATAGATAGAATGAACACAGTCCAGAGGAGGGCAGCTAAGATGGTGCAGGGTTTACTTCACAAACCCTACAAGCTAGGCTGAAGGACCTGAATGTGTACTCTGGAGGAGAGGAGGGAGAGATAGGATGACTGAAACATTTAATACCTCACAGGGAAGAACAATGTGCATGGAAATATAATTTTCAGAGAATAAGATGCTCAAGGATAAGGGGGACATAGGATGAAACTTGTGGGAGGGAGGGAGATTGAGAGGAATGGAGGAAGTACTTTTCACTGAGAGGATGGTGTACATATAGAACAGCCTGCCAGAGTAGGTAGTGGGGCTGAAATGATTACAGCATTTAAAATGCATGGGATGGGCACAAGAGGATCCTGGTAGTCAGGAGAAAGGCGAAACCTAGTTCCAAGGAAGCTTGAAGAGCTCAGTACTAGCACAAAAGGGCAGACTGTGTGGGCCGAAGGCCCTTATCTGACGACAACATCTATGTATGTATGTAAAGGTCAAACTGCAAAGGGGAAATATAGGGCATATTTTAGGTTAGGGCAGTGGCATATTTGATTTATGCAGCACAATCTGTGTGTTACTTCAATATTTATTCTCTTTCTAAGTGTATTTTACATTTATTTATATTTTTTTCAGGAAGACAGAGCTTGATTTTCAGATGACTGGGACTGAGAGCCATGTTTGATGCACTTGACACTTGTGTGCATCAGTGGCTCATTATGCATGTGGGTTTTGATTACTATGGTAGTGGTAGGAACTTCTGAGGGACCAGTAGCTGCTGAGGGAGAGGCCAGGAAAGGACCACTCTCTGCCAGCTTGCAGGACATGGAAGTGCAAGTTGAAGATGAGAAGAGTGCTACGCTTGTTGTAGGAGGAGGTGAGAGCTGAAAATGTGTTTGGTGGTGTGGGAGGCAGGACAGTGGATTTTGGTGGCAATGGAAGTGTTTAAGTTTAAATTAAGGTTTGGAGTTTTTTTCTTAAAATATGGGGAGAAAGTGAAAATACTTTGATGTTGGCAGCTGCATAGTGAAACCAGTGAGTGGGAGCCAGCGCATGTGTGAGCAGATGCATTCTAATTGTGTTGCTCATGCTGTTGGTTCCAACAGTAGCTACAGTACCTATGATGTAGATAAATTCTGGCATGAGTGACCTAGATTGAACATAAACCTGATATCCTCACTCAAGCTCTGACCACCCTGTAAATATCAAAAATATTGGCCAGAATGTATCCTCACTAACGTTGCATAAATATAGGAGAAACAAAAAAAACGACTGCATGTCAAAGCCACATAAACATTCCACTGTTAGGAGACTATAAAAGGTTATTTTATTGAGCCCAAATAAACTGGTAGCACCCCCACAAACAATATCAACATTTTGCGCTCTCACTGACGCTTGTTAAGATGTGACATTACCCCAAAGAAACTATGTTAAATAGTACTGACGAGTTAAACATGTTAATATGATATTCTTAAAAGACATACCACAAAAACAACATACATGCACAGGTATAACTATCTATATATATATACAATACACAAGAATGCTGCAATACCAATAATAGTAGGAGAGCAAATACCATCATATAAATATGCTAAATAGCCACATACTAACTAACTAAATGTTAATAAACAATTTATATTGCCATTATAGAAGTTCATAAATGGCAACGCAAATAAACTAATAATCAATGCCAGCAATACAGGAAAAGATGTGATGATATAAAAGACAACCCAGTCTAACCTAAATTTCTGACTGTATCTAAAGGGTCAAGAAATATTAATGTTCAAAAATCAAAAAAATGTTATCAAAAAACGTTATGCTTAGAGTGATACTTAACAAAGGTATGATAAATATGAGAACGAAAAACGAATAATTCTACATAGAATTCTGCCAGCAGAAAAGGATCGACTGGCCCATCTAATCTGCCCGAGAAATGGCCCACCCGCCTCCCACCCTCATACTGTTTTCTTCTCTGCCCTACCCCTCCTCTGCCATTTAGGCCCAAATAGGTGCCCCATGCTCTTTTGAACTTGTTCACTGTATCCATCCCTACAACCCATTCAGGAAATCTGTTCCATGGACCCACCACCCTCTCTGAGAAATAATGCCCCCTTACATCCCCCCTAAATCTACCTCCTTCCAGCTTGAAAGCATGACCTCTGGTGGTTGTGTTTTCACTCAGCCTTAAGAGTATACTTCCCATCACTTTGTTAATTCCCTTCAGATACTTGAAAGTTTACACCATATCCCCACTTTCTCTTCTCGTTTCCAGTGTATACAGACCTAATTCTTCCAGTCTTTCCTCATATGACCTCCCCTGCATCTCCTGGACCATTTTGGTTGCCCTCCTCTGGACCCTCTCTGCCCTATCTTTGTCTCCTTGCAAGTGCAGCCTCCAGAACTGCATGCCATACTCCAGCTGTGGCCTGACCAGCACTTTATAGAGCGGCATTATCACCTCCCTCTTCCTACTTGTGAAGCCCATCCCTATGCATGGCAGCATTGTTGTTGATTTTCCTGCCTCCCTATCACACTGATACTTAATCTTTAGGGTATCTGAAATCCATATCCCCAGGTCTTTTTCTAATTCTGTAACTTGCAGTGTCTCCTCCTCAAGCTGGTATGTAGCCCTGGGGTTGCTGTGGCCTATGTGCATTATCTTACATTTTTTCTCACTGAATTGAAGCTGCTACCTTTCCACCAGCTCCTACAGCTTGGCTAGATCTTGCCCCATTTTCTGCACCCCCCCCACAGAGTGTCCGCTCTATTATAGACTTTTGTGCCATCTGCAAACAGGCACACTTTCCCATTTAGATCGTTTGCTAAGTCCCCTACAAATATGTTAAACAATATGGGTCCCAACACTGATCCCTGCGGATGAGTTGTTGATGTTCTAAATATATATCTATATATATATATATATAGATATATATATATATATATGTATATATATATCTAAGAGATACACAGTAAGGCACCTATATGGTTATTTTTTTATATTTTTTTAATAAAAGGTGCTAATTGAAAGTGGTCATTCAGACTGGGGAAAGAACTGGCATAAAGTTTATATTGCTAGTATGTTTCTCTGCACATTAACTTATTGTCTAGGCCCCCCCATCTTTCACTAAGGGTAACTTTCTACAAACCCAAAAAGGAAAAATGTGTCCAGATGTAGCATTTTTGACACGTAAGGCCAATGCATTCTGAAATTGGCCAGTCCTTATGCATTGCAGGTGTTCCAAAATTCTACACACTTTTTGAATGGAGTAAAAATAAGAAACAGGTGCACTCCATTTTGAAAACATTTAACAATGTGGATACATATACCAGTAATTCAGGTTCTGATTCAAAGGCTGTTAATGAGGAACCTGAACAGACAACTCAGCAGCCTTTGTTATTGTTCAGCCAGTGGTCAACAACAGGAGATCAGAGGGAACAACTGAATAGCTCCCTGTAGTCTCTGCAGAGACCCCCCCCCACCACCACTGCTACAACACCACTGAATCAGGAAGCACTGGTGAGGAGAGAGAATATCCACAGGATGGATTGGGAACAACATATCTCAAAGAAGCAAGGAGCAATGTTTCCAAACCTATCCATCCTTCCCTGAGAATGTTATATCACAGCCCCAGATTGGCAAGGTTTGCAGATGAAGTACCAGGAGGGGTACTAGATGGAATGGGAAGGATAAGGTCAAATGACCAGGAAGACCATTGGGAATGCAACAGATACAGGGGACAATGATTTCAGAGAACCAGGAACAGGGAAAGAGGTTACAAATGGAGATGGAAATAAGTAATCCAGGCCAGGACACTAGTGTGAACGAGAACAATCAGCTGAGCAATTTAGACATAAATGTTAACAATTTGGTTGACAATATTTCAACATATGAATTGTCAGAGGCTATAAAAAGTTATCTAAATAAAGGGCTTTTTGTTTATCCCAACAAAGCTTTTGAATGACTTTGATACCGTGAGTGGATCTGAATTTGCTATAAAAACTGAATTTACGCATTTTGCACAATATGGAGAATGAATTACCAGCAAGGGATACAACTAGTCAAGAATCAAATCAACTGACACTTTGGCAACTGGTGATGAAATCCGAATCAGTGTTATATCGGAATTAAAATGGTAAAAGAAGTCAGGCTTTATTCCACCAATGAATCAAACTGTTAATGTGTTTCTAAAAGCCTGTGAGAAGAATGTGATCAATTACTAGTAGGAATCTCTCAAAGCCCAGGTACTACAACTGCACCTGTGAGGAGTGAGAGGTTATACAGAAGCTACAGACTAACAATACCATCACTATAAAACCTGCAGAGAATGAAAGGTGGCACAGTTGTGGTGATGGACCAAGACAAGTACCAAAATGAAATGTTATTACAGCTATTTGATTCTGACCATTGCTGAAAATATCTGCTGACCCACGTTGATTTATAAAAAACATTTTTTGGATAAAGCATTTTAAATTGTATAATCAGTCAGCAAGTGTGTGATTTCTTTAACTGTTCAACACCTAGTTAGGGCCCCCATATACAGTCTCCCAACAATCCATAAAAATCTACATAATCCACTGCCAAAACCAATCCTCTCCAGTATTGACTGTTTAACTGAGCCACTACTTCAATTAGTAGATGCAGATATTAAAGATGCAGCCTAGAGATCCAGGTCCTATGTGAGAAACACTACTCACACTTTAGAAATTTTAGAAAATAGTGAGATTGAACCACAATGAATTTTAGCCACTTTGGACTTACAGGCTTTGTATACTAATATACCCCATTATGAAGACCTTGAAGCCCTATGGAGAAGCACTTTCTGAATGTACAGAATATGAAAACTTTTGTAGAATTTTAATTGACTTGCCTGAAATAGTTTTAACAAAAAATATGCTTTTATTTATTGTATGTCAGATATGTACCATCAAACTAAGGGAACAGCTATGGGGGCTGCAATGGCCCCTAGCTATGCTAACACATATCTGGCTCAATGGGAGAAAAAAAACATTTATGACCCAGATATTAATGTACATTATGCACAATTGGACTTGTACAAGAGGTACATTCATGACATCATTATTATCTGGAAAAGTGACATGACAGAACTTGAACAGTTTGTCCAATATTTGGAAAACTCAAATGTGAATTTGAAATGTATGTTAACAGCAAGTGAATTTCAAGTGTCCTTTTTAGATTTGATTGTGTTCAAAACAATGAAGGGGTTTATCAACAGATTTATTCCATAAACCCACTGATCACAGTGCTATGTTACATTTTATCTACTGCCACCCCAGGCATGTGGCTACTTAAATATCAATGTGTGCAAGTACACATGGCTTAAACACAATTCTAGTACTGTAGAAGGATGAACAAAGGGTTCTGAAATTCTGACAGAAAGTTTTACTAACTGAGGATATGGCACAGTATGTCTTACAAAAGAAAAGAAAAGTTGATTAAATAGACAGAACAACTTTGTTGAGACCTAAAGGAAACTCCAGTAGTTTTCAGTAGAACAGTCCAAGTTTTGCGACTACTTTCAATACACAGGTGTCGAGCTTAAAAGAAATAATAAGAAAGAATTGATACATACTAGAAGTTGAACATGTCCTTAGTGAAGTTGTGAACAAAGACCTCAATGTGATCTATTCTAGAGATAAGAATATGTTGGATTTACTTGTACAGTATATAGCCTGCACAAGACAGACCACTTAATTAACAGAAGTAATCGTCCAGTGGGTAATTACAAATGTGGCAACTGTACTGCATGTAATTATGTACAGGTAGGACAAGATTTTACTTTACCTGAACTGGACATAGAAGCATAGACTTTGATGCCAGATAAGGACCACTTGGCCCACATAGTCTGCCCATTTCCCTACCTACTGGGTAAGCTGCAGATCCTAGTTAACCAGCAGCCTATTTCTCCCTACCCCCCACATGAATTGCCTTATGTCTGTCCCATGCATTCTTGAATTATCCCAGTTTTAGACCCCGCAACCTCCTCAGGAAGGCTGTTCCATGTGTCCACCACCCTCTCTGTAAAAAAATACTTCCTCACATTGCCCCAGAACTGCCCCCTCTCTATCTTCAAATTGTGTCCCCTTGTTCTTGCACATCTCTTTTTCTGAAAGATGCTACCCTCTTAGACTTTGTTGATTCCACTGAGGTACTTGAAAGTTTATATCATGCCCCCTCTCTCCCTCCTTTCCTCAAGGGTATATATATTAAGCTCCTTTAGTCTCTTCTCGTATGGCTTCTCTTGCAGACTCTGCACCATTTTAGTTGCCCTCCTCTGGACTGCCTCCATCCTGTCTATGTCCTTGCGGAGATGGGATCTCCAGAACTGGATGCAGTACTCCAGATGGGGTCTCACCAACTGTCTGTACAGAGGGATAAGAACTTCCTGTTTTCTGCTGGTGATGCCTCCCTATGCATCCAAGTATCACCTCAGCCCTCCTACTGCCTTCTCACATCGCTTGCTAACCTTAAGGTGCCTTTCAATTTTGTTGTTACTACCTCCCCCCCTCCACTGTGTAATCTTCCCTTGGGTTTTTGTTTCCCAGATGAATTATTTTGCACTTCTTTGCATTGAATCCAAGCTGTCATACATCTGACCTTTCCTCCAACCTTGTCAAGTCCCCTCTCATCCTTTCCAAGCCTCCTTGTGTATCAACCCTGTTGCAGATCTTTGAGTCATCTGCAAAGAGGCATACCTTTCCTTCCAATTCCTCTGTAATGTCACTTATAATGACATTAAAAAGGACTGGACCCAGTACTGAACCCTGCGGTACCCCACTAGTAACCCCTCTTAGAGTGGACTCCATTTACAATTGCTTTCTGTGTCCTGTTGTCCAG
Source organism: Neoceratodus forsteri (assembly GCA_016271365.2). Classification (NCBI taxonomy): domain Eukaryota; kingdom Metazoa; phylum Chordata; order Ceratodontiformes; family Ceratodontidae; genus Neoceratodus; species Neoceratodus forsteri. The sequence goes on along the minus strand of CM057453.1, from coordinate 452,814,933 downwards.
CCAATGTTTTACCCAGGCTACCACCCTGGAACCCACTCCTAGGCTGGTTAATTTGATTATTAACCTTTTGTGTGGGACTGTGTGAAATGCCTTGCTAAAGGCTAGGTAAGCCATGTCCACAGCCACTCCCTGGTCTACTACTTTGGTCACCCAGTCAATGAAATCAATTAGATTCATCTGACATGACCTTTCCATTGTGAACCCATGCTGCCTTGGGTCCTGTGCCCTACTGGCCTCTAGGTACTCAACAATTCTTTCCTTCAGAAGTGATTCCATCACTTTCCCTACCACAGAGGTCAAACTGACAGGTCTGTTGTTTCCTGCCTCTGTCTTGCTTCTACTTTTGTGAAGGGGAATCACATCCACCTTCCTCCAGTCCTCAGGTACCACACCATCCTCCCATGATTTGTTAAAGAGGGTAGTCAGTGGTGTCACTAGTTCTCCCCTTAATTCTTTTAGAATTCTGGGGTGAATTCCATCATGCCCCATTGCTTTGTCCACCTTCAGTTTTTTTTGGGTTTTTTTGCATTATTTATCTCCTCCGTGCTCCTGGTGACCCCCACTCCTTCAGGCCTCTTCCTAAGTCTTCTCCGACCCCACCGGCCTTACCCGACCTCACCCACCTCACAATGTAGCTGGTCTCTTGGCTATCCCAAATGTAACCCTTCACCCGATGGGTCCCCCTCCTCCAAGGGGGAAGGCTCCAGGGGGGAGTCCAGTGCACTCCTCTTCAGTAGGGCCCAGGGATACTGCTGAGGGAGGGAAGCCCATTGAAAGCACCAGAGGAATAAGGAGATGGAGAGCCATTATCCGGCGGCCACCAGCGAGTGGTATTTCTGGTTTTCTGTTCTCTCATTGCCGCCTCCTGCAGTGCCCTCAGTCTCCACTGGGAGCCGCTGCTGAGTGAGGCAGTCCCCAATCCCACCCCAGAATAGGAGAGCAGCCCTATGGATGCTCAATCCTATCCTCCCCCTGCCGACCCCCGGCATCCTGAGTCCATTCCCGAACCCGGATCACCTGTGTGGTTTGAGGTAATGCACCAGCACCTCAGCCCTCTGTGCCACTGGGCCGGCCACCTTCAGTTTTAGGAGTTCTTTCAGAACCTTTTCTTCTGTGAAAGGACTGGCATCGATCCCTATCCAGAGTGCTTATGTTAATTGGATTAGGCACCTCCCCCTCCTCCTCCTCTTTTGTGAATACTGAGAAGTATTTGTTCAGTATCCCTGCTTTTTCACTGTCCCTCTCTGCCCACCCACCATCCATTCTATTCAGCCTCACTTTCCCTCCCTTTGTCTTTCTACACTCCCTGATGTACCTATAAAAGGTTTTATCCCCCTTCTTAATCGAGATGGCTATCTTTTCCTCAGTTTGGGTCTTTGCCATTCTGACTTCCCTCCCTGCTTCCTTCTGCCTTAACTGGTACAGTTCTCTGTCCTGCTCTTTCTGTATTTCCTTATACTCCCTAAATGCTATCTTTTTCTCCCCAACCTTCCCGCCACCTCTTTTGAAAAACCATAATGGCTTTTTCTTTCATTTTGATGTATTTACTTCACACAAAGGCTTGTTGCCTCTGTGATGCCAGTTCTGATTTTTCCCCATTGTTGTTCCACCCCTCCTTCTAGCCTGTTAGCTAGTGCTTTTCTAAGACACTCTCCCATCTTACCAAAGTCAGCCCTCCCAAAGTCCAGTACCGTCACTTTTGTATGGCTTGACTCTGTAGCTGAGTTTACCGTGAACCACACTGTTTGGTGGTCACTTGTTCCCAGATGGCTACCCACTTCTAGATCTGAGATCCTCTCACTGTCCCCATTTGAGAGTATGAGGTCTAAGACTGCGCCCTCACAAGTGGGTTCCAAAACTAGCTGTCTGAGGCATGCCACCTGTAGGGCATCAAGAATGGGCCCGCTCTTGGATGTGGCTGCAGCAAAGGTGCTCCAGTTAACATCTGGCATATTCAGGTCCCCCATCAACAGTATCTCCTCTTTCTCTGGCATCCCAAATATGTCTTCTATCATATCCTTGTCCATTCCCTTCCCCTGACATGGGGTCTGTATACAATCCTTGTGCAGATTGTGATGCCATTTCCAGTCTCTAAGGTGACCCACAGTGCCTCCTCTCCTCTGTTTACTCTTTTGTTCCATTGCTTTTATCCCTTCCCTTACATAGAGAGCTACTCCTCCCCCTCTTCTCCCCTTCCTGTCTCTCCTGTTGGTTGTGTATTCTGGTATGTTAACATCCCAGTTATGGTTCTATGTGTACCATGTTTCTGTGATTGCTATGATATCCAAACATCCCTCTTTCATCAAGGCCATCAGTTCAGGGAGCTTGTTGCCCAGACTATGGGCATTGGTACTCATTACCCTCCATTTCTTGATGGCCTTACCATTTTTGCCCCATCCCTGTGCTTATTGCCTTTGTCATTTTCTCCATTTACCCCTGCCCATCTCCCTAATCAACATCTTTATTTTGGTGTTTACCTCACTTACTACCCTGATTTGTCTTGGTGGGGTTAGGATTTCCCTGCTCCCTTCCTGTGCCTCCCCCTTTGGCTAGTTTAAATGCTTGCCAATGAAGCATTTAAACCTATCACCTAGGATCCTGGTTCCCCTCCTGGATAGATACAGACCATCATACCAGTATAGGCCTGCATCACTCCAGGTGGACCCCCAGTCCCCAGTGAAGCCAAATCCCTGAGTGCTGCACCAGTTTTTCAACCACTGATTGAATCCCATGTTGTGGAGCACCCTAGGCTTACCCATGCCGTAGACAGGCAGCACCGCTGAGAAAGTTACCATGCATGCTACTTGTCTAAGACCCCTTCCCAACTCCACAAACTCTTCCTGCACTGCTCTGATCCCTTTCTTAGCCAGGTCATTTGTCCCTAGGTGGACAATGACATCCAGCTCCCTCCCCCGTGCAGCTGATCCAGCAATCCTGAGGATTCACTCCCTGTCCCTCCAAGCCATGGTGCCAGGTAGGCACCTTACCCTCCACTTCCTCCCCCAGTTCTACCTCCTAACAATGGAGTCCCCCACCAGGAGTTGTTTCCTTTCACTGTGGGATCCCATGCCACCCTCCTGTGGGTCTCCTTTGTGGAGGTTCCCCAGCATCCTCCTTGGCCTCCACTGCGGGTGCCTCCATAGTGGAACCACACTTTGCTAGAATGGCATATGAATTGTGAAGAGGTACAACTGGAGGGATGCACCTCTGTTCCACCACCCTCACCCTCCCTGAGCCCACTGTGGTCCAACCACTCCTCTTTCTTCGGAACCTCTGAGGCAATGGCAGTGGCCCTCATGGTCCCTGGGTGGGAAAGGAGGTCTCCCAAATCCTGGCCAACTTAGCCTGGAGATGAGCAACCTCCTCCCTCAGCCCAGAGAGGTGCCTGCAGATGGGACAACACCACATCCTCCAGGTGCACAGGATGATGCAGACAGGATCAGATTCACATCCAGTGCCTCCATGACTTGCATCTCCATCAACTGCAACATCCTACAATCCTCCGTTATTAGGTAGGACAGAGATTTTGTATCAAACAGGGGAGGAATGGGAATCTTTCTCTTAGTCTCTACCCAATCACCTTCTTCCTCCTCCTCCTCCTCTTCAAATAGCACATATGGGTTAGGAATTTCCTCATGGCCCCCCGTATTATGTTGACTCCCTACACAGTCAAGGTCAGGAGCTGCCAGCAGAATTGGGTGAGCAGTGCTGGCCTGTCAGCACCGCGGTTGGATTTCCGCATGCGATGCCAGTGACCCGGATTTGGAAATGGACCAGGGTCGCTGGACGGCTGGCTGGGGGAGAAGGATAGATCGTCTTAAGGACTGCTCTTCTTCTCTGGGGGAGGGTGAGGAAGTGCCCGGTGCATCGATGACCCCTGGCAGAGGCCAGGAGTCACACAGCCACCAGCACTAGCATGCATAGGAGGCATGGTGGACACCAGACGTCATTGCATGACCCTGCCTCTACCAGAAAAAATAGAAAATGGACAGCTGCTGGCTGCCTTCAATGAAGTCTGCCACGGCTTCTATAGGCCCCTCAGGCCAACCCTCCAACCTATCCCAAAGACTGTGGCATGTAGGGGAGTGCCGCAGCCCCACTGTGGGGGGAACCATGGGGTATTGGAGGGCTCGTGGCCAATTTTAGGGATGGACGTCCATGGCCTGTGACCTGGCCAAAAGTACTGGGTGGCCAGAGGCTCAGGGAGGAAAAGAATAAATTTTAAAAAAAAAGAAGTACTGGGTGAGCAGTATTGTCCTGTTCTGGCACAGCTGGACATGCCGGTATGGGCCCCCCGGACCCAAGGGTCTCACTTTGGGTGTGAGTGTGTTGGTGGGGATGTCCTGCATGATATCAGTACTCAATAGCTCATTGAAGAGCAATAGAAAAGATCCATGAAACTCAGCCTTGCCACTGCCAGTCGATATGCCAGGTGCAGCCCCCTCCCCAGCTCGGGGGTTTGATTGGGGGGGTGAAACAGACACATTACATTGCATTACACAATTAAGGCAATAAGAACCTAAAGGGGAGGGTTCTCATCACCCTCCTGCGGTCTTACAGTGCATGAAAACCACAGGTCTCCAATAAGCCATGGTGCCACTGCCTTTCTGTAGAATTTCACAAAACTAAAAGTGTGAAATACAGATACGGCTCTTAAAAATGCCTTATCCAGAAAGGAGGAATTAATGTGCTAAGCCTCTGTACTCCCCCTTGTTAAACTGAGAAAAAACTGAAATAAATGTGCAAAGTTATGTGGGACTGATTGGAAGAGAGCACTTCCTGGTTCTCAGCATGAAAAACAAATCCTGATTTCACTACCGAGGAATCTTCTCCAGCCAGAAAAGAAAACTTCCTATGAACAATACTTTCTCCAATGGTGCTGCACTCAGTGGAGAAAGCTGGAAACACGTATGGGAATGCCGTGCGCTGGGTGATGTCACACTGTTGCATGTGATGTCACCACATTGTTGGGATCGCACCCAGAGCCAAGGGCGTAAAAATGAAGAGGGAGTAGGGAAGCACCCAAGACATTGCAAGAGGCACAAGTCACAATTTGCTGGCAGCAATGGTGGACTTCCTGCATGACTTAGAGACTAAAAAACCTGCTCTGAGGCACAACTAAAAGCCAAGCACTTTCAAGTGCTAAAAGAAAGTCAGAAAACTGACCAGGCAAAAATGCATTAATAAATAATTCCCTGACCCCAAAAAAACAGCTTGAAAGCATAACACAGCCCCCTGTATCAACCCAGGTAGCCTGTGTAAAAGACAAGTCCACAGTATCTTAAAAATCCTCAACATTGCTGACAAGTGCACAGTATTTTAAAAGACCTCAACACTGCTGCAACCGTACTGTAAAGTGCAGATAAGGGAAGGAGGGTCTGTTGTCTAAAATAAGCACTACTGGAGGAAAGAAGAGGTTAAGGTTTTTTTAAAAAAATATTTTTTTCTGACTGAGCCCTCTTCCCTCAAACAAAAATTGTTCAGTCACTTATCTGAGACACCAGAGATTGAAATCGGAGACCTGCACAATACCCTATTAAGACAGTGGCATGTGGTCCTCAATCCATGCACATAGTAGTCGAAAAGAGGAAAAATAAATTTGAAAGCCGCAGCTTAACAGACATGATTTCTAAATTTTGGGGGGTGCTACCTGTCTCCCGGTATCCCCAACCTTCTCTGGAGTTGGGCAATCCTGATCAAAAATAACAAATTTAGCAACTGTTCTCAGAGAGAATCTTTTATGTTATTTACCCCCGAGTGGCACAGCAAAGATTGGCGAGTCTTTGCTATTCAAAATGCTCATGTGCCCAGGGTTCTATGCTGATTCACAGCTTTGGCCTGTGCCAATAGGGGTGCACATTACCAATATGTATTAATTACCAACTGACAATGTCGAGTGCTACAGAAAGATGTTTTCTACACTGTTACTCCCTACTTCACCTCCACCAAGGACACATCTGGAAATCAGCTGTTGCCAGCTCAGCATGTCCTCCTCAGTAATTTTTTTCCTTCTTCTATAAAGGTTTTTATCCTCCTGGCTGGAATCAGGCCAGCCACTTACCTCATCCACCTCCTTCTGTCCTCTGATGGGTACAACCCCTTTCAGATTCATTCTTTTATTTCATGTGGAACAGAACCTGTTGTGTACATTGCCAACTGCACTTCTGGTTGCTATTATGTGGGCAAAACACAGAATATTTTGAGTTACAATTTTGGAGCACCTACAATGTATAAGGACTGGCCAATTACAGAAAGCATTGGCCTTTCATGTCAAAAATGCTGGATCTGGACACATTTTTTCCTTTATGGGTTTGGAGAAAGTTATTCATAGTGAAAGCAGGGGAACGTAGACAATAAGTTAATGTGAAGAGAAACATACTGGCAATATAAACTTTATGCCAGTTCTTTCCCTGGTCTGAATGACCACTTTCGATTACTGTAGCATCTTTTCTTAAAAAAACATAAAAAAAAATATTGGTGCCTTACTATGTATCTTTTAGATACAGTTTTTAAGATATCAGCATATAGAATTATTAATTGTTCATTCCCATATTTATCAGATCTCTATTAAGTATCACTCTATGCATAAAGTTGCTTGATAAAGTTTCTTGATTTAGCTTTTTGAACATTACTATTTCTTGATCCTTTAGATACAGTCAGATATTTAGGTTAGACTGGGTTGTCTTTTATATCATCACATCTTTTCCAGTATTGCTGGCATTGATTATTAGTTCAATTAGGTTGCTGTTATGAACTTCTGTAATGGCAACATCAATCATTTATTAACTTTAGTTAGTTAGTATATGGCTATTTAGCATATTTATATGATGGTTTTTACTCTCCTACTGTTATTGAGTATTGCAACAGTCTTTTTTTTTATTTTATTTATTTATTTATTCATTCTTAGATTACAATACCTTTGAGCACAAAATAGCTCTTTTACAAAGGTTCCACATCAGCGGAAAGGCTGACAGACATACAACGGATGGTATGACATAACATTTTGACAAGAAAGTATTTAAAATTACAATATGACGTTAACATTGCAACTAAAATTAATACTATGAATCTGTAGGAAATCAAAAATAACCTAATAAAAGGAGGCAGCCCAAGGTGCTTTGTCAAATAGGTATAGGCAGATTTGGGTGAACAAAAGTGCAGGTAAGTGAAGATAAACAGTGGAAAGAAGGTGGAGGGTGAGAGGGGTAAGGTGAAATAAGGATCCGGGAAGGAGGCAGGAAATAGAGTGAAAGTGGTCATTCACAGAGAAAGGGGAAGAAGTAGGTACACAAGGATGTGTCAATACTGCTGAGGTGGTGCCATGTCAGTTGAAACAGTCACAGAAACTGTTAGCTGTAAGATGCTGTGAAGAGTGCCTTTAAATGGTCCCAATTTTGGTAAGGAAGAGGTATCACTGGGAAGCGCATTAAACCATAGTGGTGCTCTATATACAAATGATTATTGCCCTTGTGTAGTCTGGCATCTTGGGATCTTGTATATTGTATGTAGATAGTGACACCTGTGTGTGCATGTTTTTCTTTTGGTATGTCTTTTAAAGAATATTATAACATATTAGCACATTTAATTAGCCAGTACTATTTAACAGCATCTCTTTGGAGTGATGTCATGTCTCGACAAAGCATCAGTGTGACATAAAACGCTGATGTTGTTGGGGGGAGGGTGATTCTGGTTTGTTTGGACTCAATAAAATAACCTTTTATCATCTCTTAACAGTGGAGTGTATCTGTGTCTTTGACAGTAATTACTTGTAAAGATTTGCAGATTTGTCATGTCCACCTTGCACATTCAAGCAGGTCTAGGTCTCACATTCAAGCAGGAGGAGCTGACAGCATACCGATGGAACAGGTTGGATGGTTGTGCAGGGCTCGGGTTGCAGATTTGAGCAGGAAGCAGGTGTTTCCTGCATGAATGTTTAATCTGTTGAAACAGTAAATTTGTGAAATGGAAGCATGTGGTAAATGCAATATCAGATTTTCTTAGTGGTAAATATAAAATTGTGCTTACTTTAGTTGGTGTCATTGACAGATTCAATCACTCAAAATCTTTTTGTGGTGTAAGAATCATAGCAGTTGCCTAAGGGGTAAGTCGAGGGAAAAAACTAAAATGACAGGCTAGTGTTTTTTTTTCTTTTTTAGCATTTTAGTGTTCCTGTAAAGGAAAAGTTAGTGATGCTTTTCTGTTTGGTTACTATGAGGAAGATTGGGGCAGGGATGGGGAGGGGGTTACTTGGTAAGGGGGGGATGAAGACTGCAGTAAGCAGTTCTTAAAATATGACTTTTTGAAAATGGAATAGTTTGGGAGTTATAAATTAGAAATGTACCTTTCACTGTGTTGAAAGTGATATGCTTGGCCAGGATTGTTGGTTTATTAATGTAAATTCCTAGTATGCATGAATAGTTGGTTGGGATTATAGACAGCTGACTTTGCTTGTTCTGAGGTTGTACTTTGAGTTCTTTGGGTTGGCAGCTGAGTACTGTATATTGGAGATATATTGTTGTTGCTGTTCATGCATTATGGAATAGCCATTTTGCCTTTGAAGCTGCTTGTGCCTGAGACTTGCATTATTTTGTAGTAGTTAAACTGGAGTTTGTTAGATTTTGTATTATGTGGTTTTGCACAGAATGTTTTGTGAGACATTTATCAGTTGTCAGAATAGTTGGCTATCATTGTCTTGACTTGAACTGCTTATTTATTGATGCTAACTGGCTGATTTTTAAATCAGGAACTTGATGAAAATTCATTGGTATGGTAGTCAGTGGCTAGGAAGAATGGAGGATAATCACTTAGGCATTGTGCTGTTTTGTTTTTTCTTTATAGACAAGGTCATTTTTTATTGGGCATTTTTCCAAGTTCTTTTCTAGTTGGCAAGAAATCAGCTTAAGTTTCTGTTGATCTTTAGGGTTTGCTTCATGCTCATCTTTGTTTATCTTTCTTGATTGTACTGTGAGTAGTGCTTGCCATTTTCCTCAGTTTTGAGAGTTATGTCTCCCTATTTTATGTTCCACATTTTGGTGCTCCCCCTAACACTGAAATACATACTCACTGCCAGCCACATAATGTTTAATAGGGCTTTAGGGTTATGTGGTCCTAGTAGTTGTTCCTGGTATAGTTTTTCAGTCATATTGTTTCTCATCTCATCTGCTGCCATGGGTTTTGAACCCTTGTCCTCTCTTTTCAGGTTTTTCTGCCTCAACTGGAGGGCTTGTTTTTTCTTTGTAGGTAGTTACGAAACATCATTATGTCAGGCTGGGTTTTTAAAGCAGTGTTGATTTTTTTGGCTTTGTCAATAAACATTTTTTTAAACCCTCATCACCTGTGAGGTTCTTGTAGCTGGTAGCTGGTAACATCGTAGGTGGCATGGATGAACAGGTTACAGTGGTGTTCTCAGGCCAGGTAGGCTCTTCCAGTGGCTTAGTGTCATTTTCTGTTTGTGTAAGTGTAACCCCCTTGTTACCCGGGGTTACTAGAATCCCAGTAAGACCTAGTGGTAGGCAAGGAAGGCAGCTTGTGAAACTCCAGTTAAATGGGTTTCATACTGTCTCACTCTGTTCTCAGTCTCAGCTGAGACTGAGGGATGACATCACCAATAGAACTATCACAGCTGCATGAGCCACATTGGAATCTGTAGTAAGGGAGTTGGTATAGAACATTGGGAGGTTTTGAAGTCAGTCAGTCAGTTGCAGTCAGTTCAGTGTGAAGTTGGGAGCTTGCTGAGAAAGCAGCTCAGTGAAGGCTCTAGGAGCCCCAGCCCTGTCAGAGGGCTACTTTTAGTTTAAAAGGGTGTGTGTCTCCATCTTAAAGAGAGACACAGAAGATAATTGAAGTGGTGGATACTGCTGTTTTCGGGCCTCAGTGCCCCCTCCCTTCGGGGGGGGCAGGAAAGTGTTCCATGCAGATTCCTGGGGCAACCCCCTAGTTCTGCTTGTAAAGGAAAAGCTGCCTATGTGTTCCAGAGTTTATTTGGGAGAACAAGAAGACTTGTGAGTCACCTATGAGGCACCTGCAACATGAGGGTGAGTGTCTGCTCTTGCTAAAAGGGCTTATGTTTTTCACCCTGGGACTTGTGTGACAATGTGGGGATTGAACTACTAAATATTGGGAAGCCTAGAGTAATGGGCTAAGCAAAGTAAAAGTAGGTTCAAGTCCAGAGCTTGTTGGGATGCAAATGATATGTAGAGGAGATGTGACAGACGTCTACCCAGAATCTACATTTGAAAGTTTTCAGTAAAGGAATGGTTCAGTTTCCAGAGAAATGGCCGGGTATGGGCTGTGGGAGCTGGAGATGGGTGGCCCCCCATCTTTAGTGACCAGGTCCACCTCTATGGATTTCTTCTGTGGATTTCTACTTTACCTCAGGCACTTGGCCAGTGATGGGGGAAGTACCCAGTTGTGGGATTGTAAGGAAAATTCTCTATAGGAGTCAAAAGCTCTAGTGTGGTTTGGGGAGCCACAACAGGATAATTGGTTCACTCCTCAAATGGATCACGGATCAAGTGACCGGTGGGGGAGCCGGGCCAGTGGGGAAAACCCAAGTAGTGTAGAAGTCGGGCTGTGTACCCTAAGCTGAGTGCAAGTCTGGGCTGTGTGCCTGGTGGGTTTGGAGCCTGAGGGCTGGGAAATAGTGATAAAGTGTTCCGTTGTCTCTAATCTACATTACCAGGAATGTAGCCTCATGGGAGTCCGTCTATGCTTTGTTTGTTCAGCTTGGATGTGAATAAACACCACACTGAAGAATCCCATTCCTGGTTCTGGACATCACAGTTATTGCCTCCTGTGTTCGGATTTACTTGGGTGCCCCTGTTCAGAGTAGTCAAACATAGGTCCCCTGTGCTGAGTAACCTCATCCTCCCCGAACCCAGTCCCCACCAGGTACTGCTGTCAGCTACAACAGCATGCCACATGTCATTTTGCTAAAAAGGCAGGGGTGAGGGGTTACAAAAATGGAGGCACCGCTTTTGGATTTTGTTCTGGGAAGGAAGATGCTCAGGCAAGGGGGCTAGCATTTTGGCTATCTGGCAGTGGGTAGCCCAAAAGCTGAAGCAATTTCCCTAGTGTGTTGCTGTGTGCTGTGGATCTTATGCTGCTGTTTAAAATTGCCAACTGTTTACCAAGGAGCAGTAAAACCAAAGAGTGTGCCCTTGTCCTGCATCAAAATTGTTTACAGCATTTTTGCCTGCTTTAAAATGAACTGTGGTAAAGAAAAGTGTGGAAGACTACGGTTAGCAACAGAAAAATTGTGCCCTGGACATTTGAAATGCTTTTGAAATAAACTGTTGTAAAGAAAAGTGTGGAAGACTAGGGTTAGCAATAGAAAAATTGTGCCCTGGACATTTGAAATGCTTTTGAAATAAACTGTTGTAAAGAAAAGTGTGGAAGACTAGGGGGTAGCAACAGGAAAATTGTGCCCTGGATGCTGGAAATGCTTTTTGAATGAATGAGAGACTTGCAGGTGTAATGGCTATGTTAAATGGCTGAAATGGGCTCCCGCCGTGGAGTCAGTTGAAAAAGAAAAAAAAAAGTTGCATTCTGCAGTTTAAATTTGCCTGCTCGATGATCGCCATGAGGAGAAGAGCCCTCACGAGGAAGAAGAGGCTCATTTGCATGGCATCGTGTGATTGGTCAGGCTGAGATCAGTCCCGCCCCCTCAGCCAGCTCTACAGTGACTGCCCCAGCATTCGAGAGGGAGTGTGAGTGGAGTGTGTGTACTGGCTAGTGGAGGAGCGCCGCGGAGTGTTAAAATCGCTGTAAACTTTGTAAAAATAGACTCTCTAGTTTAAAATCGGGCTCAACCCACTAATCGATCATCGGAATTGCAAGTGTGGTAGTCGAGAAGACGATCGGGTAAGACTGCCCACCCGTTTCAGTTCTGAGGCCTCCAAGAACTGGCTGTAGGCCGTTTTTCCCCATCGCAGCAAACTGCTACTGATATCAGTAAGTAACAACATGAAAACTGCTCAAACAGTGATTTTCTGCCCTATGCCATATAACTGTGTGTGCGGCAGTGTAGTCGCTTTGCAAGTAACGACTGTGTCAAGTCCTGTCAGCAAGTGCAAGTCTGTTAAGCCATTGACTGTGTTCATAGTAATGAATTCAGCCTCAGTTTAAAGTTTGAAGCCAGAGAGAGACTGTGGGTTGTATCCAATGGGCAGCACTAGTTATACAGGCAATCCTGTGCTAAAAACCTGAAGCTTTAAGGGACTGGTAATCAAAGAAATGTTTCCAGCATGTAAAAAAGTCCATGGAAAATCCTGTAAATGTGTTTAAAGCAAGAACAGAGTAAGTTGTGCAGTTTGAGCAAAATTTATCAGTAGTTTGTGTAAATAGGGTGTGCAGTGGCTTGACCCAGATTCTGAATGTTGATGCACAGGATGTACCATTACAGGGTGGGGTAGTAAAGTAAACACAGCAGCAGAGGAGCCAATTTAAAACTAAAGAGTGTGTTCAGTAAAGTTTGGACTTTCAGTTACTGTGAACTTTTGCTTGTTTTTCTGCAGTATGGCCTCAGGACCAGCTTGTTACCCGGATCATGCCCGAGTTGCAGTAACAGCAGCAGTAAATAGACTGAGGGATATTGAAAAGTGGTGCTATGGAGGGCAACTGCCTCCTCATGTGGCGATTCCTGGTTTTCTAGTGCATGTATGTCAAATATGCTTGAGAGCTGGAAGGGACATCTTCATGATTCCTCACTGTGCTGGATGCCTAGAAAAATATGGCTTGTATTAAGCGCCTCCAATTCGTTTGGCTCCCACACGGACAAAGGTTCAGGAATCTGCAGTTGGCAGCACACAGCACCAGGTGGAGCCTGTGGAGGAAGGCCCCTCGGGGGAGTGCGGCACAAAGCTAGAGGGTGCAGAGTTAGAGACAGAACCAGAAGTTGAAGTTTCGGATGCTGGATCCCAGAAGGAAAGTTTGGATAAAGCATCAATAGACCCCTGGAGGAGGGCCTAGCCCAAGTCTCTTAGGAGAAGATAAGATGCAGGAGGCCTTTGAGTGGGAGGTTTCGACCTCCTCGGCTAGTGATGAGTGGATAGTCTCAGGAGTGAGAATGATTGCTCACTCCTGGGCTCAGATCCTCAGTAAAGAGAAAGATGAAGGGGAACCTATGTGGCCTTGTGAAAAAGGAATGGGTACACAGCCTCAAGATATTGCCTTGGAGGAATGTATGGAAGAAAGTGGTGATGCCACTGCCCTGGCTTCACAAGAAAAAAAAGTCAGGGATCCGCTTCTAATTTCTTTAAGGATGCAAAGCTGGCAGAACCAGGACTGGCCACCCCCAAGCCAGGCCAGCGGTCTCAGATTGACCAAAGCAAGTAAAGAGGAGAGACTGGTTTGTAGGAAGGCAAATGAGATCTACGGTATGACCTTTCCTACCTTTTCTCGAAAAGTCTGGGAGGAGATTGAGAACAGCAGGAAATCCTGGATCTGGGACGAAGCCATGAAAAGTGTGCATCCTGGGGCCAACAAGCATGTAAAGAACAGAGTGTTTCACGAGAAGTATACCCAGTGGAAGAGAGGCAGGACACTGTTTATAGACAGAGTGAGAGTAGTGGTCAGAGAGGGACATGAAATCTCCCACTGTGTGAATTATGTGCACGCAGATGGGGTAATAATTCAAGGTCCTGACCCCCGGTACTATTGGTATCAGTGCAAGGACCTCCCAGCAAATGTGTCCATGCCTACAAAATGGAGAGCTCAGCAGTGGTAGTCAATACTGCCACACCAGACTGTGAAGTGCCTTATTGATTCACCAATATGGACATCCAGGACTCAGGTGCCCCACATTCATCAGTCTACAGTGTACTGGCCTTTCCAGAATCCATTGACTGGCCCACCAGATGACTTCAGATCCAGAGAGGACACCAGCCCAGCTGTATCCTGAGCCATCACCTGGTAATTGGATGGCGTCGGACCAGCTGTTTTCTTTTTATTCCTGTTCAAAGGTTCCATCTCCAGAGATGACATCAGCCCAGCTGTTCCCAGATGTGCCCTCCTGTGGTTCCTGGAAGATGTCCGCCCAGCTGTATTGGAAGAAATGCTGCCAGGGAGAGTCTTCGTCAGAGGTGCAGGTTGGTTAAGAATTTTTCGTACTACAAGTGTCTGGTAAGTCCGAATTTTTCTATCTTTATAACATTGCAGTACACACCCTACACTAGCAGACTTCAAAATGTGTGTACTGTCCGCAAAGACTCCCCTTTCTGGACTTTGGCCTGTTAGAACTGTGCCTCACCGAGCTCCGGTCCAGGAGAGACTCTTTATTGGACTAGCCTTTGGGCATTGTGGTCACTAGTTGGGACTTTTAGGGCACTCCATCCCCCCAAAATGTGTATTGTAAATAATGTCATTGTTTTCTAATGTAAATACTGTTTTTCTACCTTTTTCTAAAAAATCTTTTTGGGATTCTTTAGTGTTTTGATGGTAGGGGTTTATGTAGACTATGTATGCAGATTAGAAGTGTGTGTTGTCTTTCTTTTTCTTACAGGTGTTCCTGGGAAGACAGAAGAGAAGACAAGAAAAGGAGGAGGGGCTCATCGGAGTTCCTCATCAGTGCTTTAGTGTGTAGAAATTTAAAGTACTGTGGTGTTATTTGTTCTTGTTACTGTATTAACCCTTTCCTTCCACAGGTGTGGTTGTGGGGGTAGGGAGGAGGCAGTAAAATGGTATAAAATGTGGTATTTTATCGGTGTGTGTGTGGTTGCAGGTTGCCCAAGGTCGGGGAGGTCCCCAGGTTGTTTTTGTTTTGGGGGTATTAGGTTAAAGGCAGATAGGGTTTTCCTAGAGGGTTGGGGGGATAGACAGGCTGTGGTCCTGAATGGCCATTGGGACTGCAGTGCTGCTCTATCAGGGCTATGCTCTGGATAGTTCTACCAGAGCCACTAGGTGTCCATAGTAAGTGGATAGTGTAGAGGCTGATATGTTAGCTAAAGGCCTCTAGGCCCTTAGTGTTGCCTGTCTGTACTTGCACATGGTAGGAGGGGGCCTGATCACCCCCCTCCACAGGTAACACATAGGGTGGGATGGCCTAAGGCTGGGTAAATAATGACTGCGGACAGTAATTTTCCTGGTCAAGGGCAAATGTAACCCCCTTGTTACCTGGGGTTACTAGAATCCCAGTAAGACCTAGTGGTAGGCAGGGAAGGCAGCTTGTGAAACTCCAGTTAAATCGGTTTCACACTGTCTCACTCTGTTCTCAGTCTCAGCTGAGACTGAGGGATGATTTCACCAGTAGAACTATCGCAGTTGCATGAGCCACATTGGAATCTGCAGCAAGGGAGTTGGTATAGAACGTTGGGAGGTTTTGAAGTCAGTCAGTCAGTTGCAGTCAGTTCAGTGTGTAGTTGGGAGCTTGCTGAGAAAGCAGCTCAGTGAAGGCTCTAGGAGCCCCAGCCCAGACAGAGGGCTACTTTTAGTTTAAAAGGGTGTGTGTCTCCACCTTAAAGAGAGACTCAGAAGACAATTGAAGTGGTGGAGACCGCTGTTTTCAAGTCTCAGTGCCCCTTCCCTTCGGGGGGCAGGAATGGGTTCCCTGCAGATTCCTGAGGCAACCCTCTAGTTCTGCTTGTAAAGGAAAAGCTGCCTATGTGTTCCAGAGTTTATTTGGGAGAACAAGAAGACTTGTGAGTCGCCTGTGGGGCACCTGCAACGTGAGGGTGAGTGTCTGCTCTTGCTAAAAGGGCTTATGTTTTTCACCCTGGGACTTGTGTGACAATGTGGGGATTGAACTACTAAATATTGGGAAGCCTAGAGTAATGGGCTAAGCAAAGTAAAAGTAGGTTCAAGTCCAGAGCTTGTTGGGATGCAAATGATATGTAGAGGAGATGTGACAGACGTCTACCCAGAATCTACATTTGAAAGTTTTCAGTAAAGGAATGGTTCAGTTTCCAGAGAAATGGCCGGGTATGGGCTGTGGGAGCTGGAGATGGTGGCCCCCCATCTTTAGTAACCAGGTCCACCTCTATGGATTTCTTCTGTGGATTCCTACTTTACCTCAGGCACTTGGCCAGTGATGAGGGAAGTACCCAGACATGGGATTGTAAGGAAAATTCTCTCTAGGAGTCAAAGGCTCTAGTGTGGTTTGGGGAGCCACAATAGGATAATTGGTTCATTCCTCAAATGGACCACGGATCAAGTGACCGGCGGGGGAGCCGGGCCAGTGGGGAAAACCCAAGTAGTGTAGAAGTCGGGCTGTGTACCCAAAGCTGCGTGCAAGTCCGGGCTGTGTGCCTGGTGGGTTTGGAGCCTGAGGGCTGGAAATAGTGATAAAGTGTTCCGTTGTCTCTAATCTACATTACCAGGAATGTAGCCCCATGGGAGTCCATCTATGCTTTGTTTGTTCAGCTTGGATGTGAATAAACACCACACTGAAGAATCCCATTCCTGGTTCTGGACATTACAGTTATTGCTTCCTGTATTCGGATTTACTTGGGTGCCCCTGTTCAGAGTAGCCAAACATAGGTCCCCTGTGCTGAGTAACCTCATCCTCCCTGAACCCAGTCCCCACCAGGTACTGCTGTCAGCTTCAACAACATGCCACCTGTCGTTTTGCTAAAAAGGCAGGGGTGAGGGGTTACATAAGAATTTCTTTTAACTCCATTTTGAAGCTTGTGTTTACACTAGTTAAAGCTGTAATATTTTCTAGGATGTCATTATTAAATCATGAAAAAAATTAAGTGGCCAGTTGAGATGGCATCTGCAAGAAGTATTCAGTACAGAAAGCAGTTGGCAACTGAACAGGCACAAGAATTTCAACTTTTTCAAGTGAGTTTCAGTCACGAGATCCTGCCAGCACTGGTGGTATCAGATTGGCATAGTCAGAGTTTGGCAAATGGAGTTTTTGCTTTTTTTTTAAAGACAAAGAGTTTGGTAATGCAGGTAGGTACAGTAAGACACAGAAACTATGTACCGTACATAATGACAAAGAGTTTGGTAACGCAGGTAGGTACAGTAAGACCCAGAAACTATGTACTGTGCATAAAGACAAAGAGTTTGGTAATGCAGGTAGGTACAGTATTTTATTTATTTATTTATTTATTGTGTCTAGGATTACAAAGTACCCTTGAGCCAAGGCTCTTTTACAAAGGTTCCACGTCATGCTGGTTACAGGGTAACAGACACTAAAACATAAAACAGTTGCAGGTACATGGTTTTAGACAGTAACTTTGCTTGAAAAAATCAGACTGAGTGATGAGTAACTCAAGAAACAATAGGGAGAAGAGGGCAAGAAGGGGGAGGGCTGAGGGTAGGGGAAGGCATAGGTGTAGAGGGTCAGGGTGAGGCAGCCGAGGGGCCTTGTCAGGACAGACATAGGACAAGTGCATTAGAAGTTGCATTGGACAGGTAAGTGCAAGAAGAGAGGGCAGAAACTGACACCGATAAGGTCAGAAGCAGCGTAGGGAATGAAGATGTTATGGGGTGCAAGCACAGGTTGAGATGCCAGTTATGGAGTAGCGGAGCTTTTTTTTGAACGCTCCAAGCGTTGCTGTGGATGAGGTGTCACTATAGAGCTCATTCAGCCAACTCGGAGCCCTGTATGCAAACGACCTTTGGCCTTGGGACATGCGGCAGCAGGGGATTTGAAGGATTTGGGACTTAGAGCTCCTGGTGTTGTGGTTGGTGATTTTGGGTTTGAGGAGGGTGCTGACTCCTGGTGGTGCCTTTTCCATCATGATTTTCTTGGCAGTGATGCAGGTTTGGTATTTGATTTGGTTGTTCAGTTGCATCCAGCCTATTTTGGAGTAGAGGTCGCAGGTGTGGGTGAGACTGTGGGAACCAGTAACAAGTCAGCATGCTTGATTGAGGGAAGTCGAAACATGCCTGAGAGATGAGGTTGTAGCAGATCCATAAATAATGAGACCGTAGTCAATGTTGCTGATGATGGAGGTCTGGACATCTACAAACAGAGCTTCTGGGGTTAGATGTTTCCTATAGAATTTGAATTTGATGGCAGATAAGGACAGCTTGGCCCAACCAGTCTGCCCATTTCCCTACCTAATGGATAAGCTGCAGATCCTAGTTAACCAGCAGCCTACTTCTTCCTACCCCTACCCCCTAGAATTGCCTTATGACTGTCCCATGCATGCTTGAATTCCACCACTGTTTTTGACTCCACAAACTCCTCCGAAGGCCGCTCCATGCATCCACAACCCTCTCTGTGAAAAACTTCCTTAAATTATCTCTGAGCTGCCCCTCTATCTTCAAATTGTGCCCCCGTGTTCTTGCACACCTCTTTTTTTGAAAGATGCTACCCTCTTGGACTTTGTTGATTCCCTTGAGGTACTTGAAAGTTTCTATCATGTCCACCCCGTCCCTCCTTTCCTCGAGGCTATACATATTAAGCTCCTTAAGTCTCTCCTCATATGTCTTCCGGTGCAGACCCTGCACCATTTTAGTTGCCCTCCTCTGGACAGCTTCCATCCTGTCTATGTCTTTGCGGAGACTGGGTCTCCAGAACTGCACACAGTACTCCAGATGGGATCTCACCAGCTGTCTGTACAGAGGGATAATAACTTCCTGTTTTCTACGGTGATGCCTCCCTATGCATCCCAGTATCCCCCACCCTCTCCTTGCTGCCCTCTCACATTACTTGCCCACCTTTAGGTCATCTGATATGACTACCCCAGGTCCCTTTCCATTTTTGTTGTTGTTAGTATCTCACCCCCATTGTGTACTCTTCCTGGTTTTTGTTTCCCAGGTGCATTACCTTGCACTTCTAGCATTGAATCTAAGCTGCCACACATTTGACCATTCTTCTAACCTTGCCAAGTCCCTTCTCATCCTTTCCACCCCACCTTGTGCATCAACTCTGTTGCAGATCTTTGTGTCATCTGCAAAGAGACATGCTTTTCCTTACAGTCCCTCTGCAATGTCACTTATAAAGACATTGAAGAGGACTGGTCCTAATACTGAACCCTGTGGTACCCCACTAGTAACTCCCCTTTCTTCAGAATGGACTCCATTTACTATTACTCTCTGTCTCCTATTCTCCAGCCAGTTCTTTACCCAGGCTGTCATCTTGGGACCCACTTCCAGGATGGCTAACTTGTATATTAATCTTTTGTGTGGGACTGTGTCAAATGCCTTGCTAAAGTCTAGGTAGGCCATGTCCACAGCCCCTCCCTGATCTACTACTTTGGCCACCCAGTCAAAGAAATCTAACAGATTTGTCTGGCATGACCTTCCCGCTGTGAATCCATGCTGCCTTGGGTCCTGTGCCCCTCTGGCTTCTAGATACTCGACAATTCTTTCCTTCAGAAGTGATTCCATCATTTTCCCTACCACTGAGGTTAAACTAACAGGTCTGTAGTTTCCTGCTTCTGCCTTGCTCCCACTTTTGTGAAGGGAATCACATCTGCCCTCGTCCAGTCCTCGGTACCACCCCACCCTCCCATGATTTGTTAAAGAGGGTAGTCAGTGGTGTCACTAGTTCTACCTTAGTTCTTTTAGAATTCTGGGATGAATCCCATCAGGCCCCATTGCTTTGTCCATCTTCAGTTTTAAGAGTTCTTTCAGAACCCTTTCTTCTGTAAATGGGCTGGTATCAACTTCTGTATCCAGAGTGTTTCTACTGTTTGTTTTAGGTAACTCCCCTCTTCCTTTGTAAATACTGAGCAAAAATATTTGTTTGGTATCTCTGCCTTTCACAGTCACCCTTTACCCTCCCTCCCTCCCTTTATTAAGCCTCACTATCCCTCCCTTGGTCTTCCTTCGCCTCCCTGATGTACCTATAAAAGGTTTTATCCCCTTCTAACTGAGTTGGCTATCTTTTCCTCGGTTTGGGCCTTTGCTGTTCTGACTGCCTTCCCAGCTTCCTTTGCTTTAACTGATACAGTTCTTTGTGCTGCTCCTTCTGTGATTCCTTGTACTTCCTGAATACTTTTTCTCTTGAACCTTCACTGCCACTTCCTTTGAGAACCATAGTGGTTTCACATCGTTTCATTTGTTTATTTGCTTCACACAAAGGCTTGTTACCTCTGTGATGGCAGTTTTATTATTCCCATTGTTCTTCCACTACTTCTTCCTGCCCATTTGCTAGTGCACTTCTTAGGCACTCACCCTTTTGACAAAGTCAGCCTCCTAAAGTCCAGTACTTTTGCCTTTGTATGGCTTGACTCTATTGCTGTGTTTATTGTGAACCATACTGTTCGATGGTCGCTAGTTCCCAGATGGCTACCCACTTCTACATCTGTGATCCTCTCTTCATCTCCATTTGAGAGAACCAGGTCTAAGATTGCTCCCTCTCGAGTGGGCTCCAATACTAGTTGTCTAAGGCATGCCCCCTGTAGGGCATCTAGAATAACCCCACTCTTCAAAGTGGCTGCTGCAACTGCACTCCAGTTTACATCTGGCATATTCCGATCACCCAACAGCAATATCTCCCCTTTTTCTGTCATTCTAAGTATACTTTGTATCATACGTCAGAATATCATACGTTGTCCTATGTCAGAATAGTAGACCCATCCTGGTGTTGGCTACTTTTGCCATGTTATTGATGTGTGGGACATAGGACAGATTACAGTCGAGAGTGAGGCCGAGGTATTTGAAGGTATGAACTTGTTTGAGGGTGATTCCTTGCTTGGCTTTAATGGAGAGCTGATATTGTTTGTGTTTATTTTGGGAGCTGCAGAAGATCATGGTCTTTGTTTTTTTTCTGGTTATGTATAAGTCTGTGTTTTGTGAACCAGTTTTCAACTGCAGAGAAGGCCTGTTGGAGGTTTACCTTGTAGATGGACTGGATCATGGTTGGATGCTAGGATGACAGCATCATCCACGTAGAGTAGGATCTGTTTACAGATTTCCATAAGTCAGGGAACTGGCTGAGGCTGAGGGAGAGGTTGAAAATCCTGGTCAGTGGTCGGAGTACTTCTTCAAGTGTGAGTGATAGCAGTTTGAGGTTGAGGGAGTCACTGCTGGCTCTGGAGTTGCAAAGGGCTTGGGTAACATAGCTGCGGACTTGATGCATTTTTATTGCTTTAAAGTAGAAGGGAGGGTGGCTGGAGGTGGCTGGGGGGGGCAAGGGGAACCACCTCATCGAAAAAACCCTGTGGGAGTACAGCACTGAGGTCCATGAAGGTGTCATTGAATGTATCAGCAATGAGTTTCTGGTCAAGTGTAGTTTCACCATTTATGCTGAGTACTGATGCGGGTGATTTAGATTGCTTCCCAGTGACTTCTTTAATGTTATTCCAGAACTCCCTACCATTGCCCCATGAGTTAGTGAGAGCATTATAGAAATAGGTGGTCTTTGTGTCCCGGATATATTTGGTGCAGTCATTTCATGCATGTTTATAGTTAGCAATATCAACTTGTCTCCCGGTGTTTCTGGCAATCTCCCAAAGGTGGTCTCGAGCTTTTAGTCATCTGAGTAGGTCTCCGGTGAGCCAGGGGTTACAATGGGCTTTGGCCTTGCACTTCTTGAAGGGTGCAAATATGCTGCATGCTTGGTTGAAGATTATGATGAAGTGTTCCAGTGCGGTGTTCACATTGGTTGCAGTGAGAATTGGGGACCAATCCTGTTGACGAAGGAAGGTTTTGAGATGAGGTAGCTTGCCTCTTGGTAGAACCCGGCTAGTAATGGTTTGGGGGGGCTTGATGAATTTATTGGACCAGTAGCAGATGACGGGGAGTGGTCACTAATTGTGTCAGGGAGGACAGTGGTGTTTGTGATCCTGGCGGGATGGCTTGTTATGATTCAATCCAGAAGAGTGCTGGTACCCATTTTATAGTTTGTCCTGGTTGGGGAGCTAACCATCTGAGAAAGGTTTGCTGCCGCTATCAAGTCCCTGTATGCCCCTGCCTCTGCAGCAGGCCAGTTAATATTAAAGTCACCAAGGAGGGTGGTTTCTAAATCAGGTGAGAGAGATCTGGCAAACTTCAGGACTGCATTAAGCCCATTACCTTGCTCTCTCAGTGGAATATAGACTGTGACAATTGTGATGGCTTTATTGTGTGTACTGAGAAGGATCTTGGCAGGAAGAATCTGTGCAGTGGTGGTTTGGGGGCTTAAGTTAATGAGGTGCCCCCGGATCGTGTGACACAGAAACTATGTACTGTACATAAAGACAAAGAGTTTGGTAATGCAGGTAGGTACAGTATGACAAAAATATGTACATAAATGAATGATTACGTAGTAACTATATACATAAATGAAGAAGTGGTCATTTATCTATACAGTTACTCAGATAAACAGATTTGTCTTCCACATCTATTGCATAAATACATGAGAGGCCAATGATATCATGATATCTCATGTGTGGCAAAACCATGAGTGAGATATCTTAATGTCATTAGCCTCAAGTGAAGATAAATATGATATCTTCAGTCAGGCCATGTCATGTTCTGTTTATACAACTTATGTTTTGGGGTCCTATGCACCATAAATCCCCTACATCTCCCTTTAACCTGATTCCTCGGCTAGAGGCTTGGAAATCCTACACAGAGGTTTTGGCTCAGGTTTTGGAACCTCACCCTCTCAGGTGACTTAATATGTTTTACCCCCCCAATTCCCCATAGTCTCCAAAAGAAAATACATTTTGATTAAAAAGTTATCTAGTTGATCCTGCAATTTGTGCTACTTTTAAAGTATCAGTTTCAGTTTTAGACCTGTTAGCCCTTTTACTTTTAGTGCTGGCATGTAGCATGGCCGAGCAGCATCAGTGTAGTGGTGGCAGAAGCAGTCTACTAAAAAATATAAGCAAATGTCCTCTTTTCATAATCCTACTTAATTTGTTTGAAAGAAGGTGCTGACTGAAAGCCCCCCTTGCACCCCCCAGCCTGCCCTCAATCAGCATCGGGGTGTGCATTGTGTCGTTGGCCCTAACTCTCACCCCATCACATGTGTAAACTAGCTGAGGTATGGAGAGAATGGGGTGAGAGATAGGACCGATGACCCAACGCACACCCCAATGCCAGTTGGGGCGGGCTGGGGGAAAGGGGGCTTTCAACCTAACACCAAATTTCCTCACTTTTTGTCGCTGTGGAATAACCCTAACTGATGCCTTAAATGGAGTATTTTTGCCACGAATATATATATATATATATATATATATATAATATTTTATATATACATACAGTGAAGTCTGCTAGGATGAAGCACAGTGTCATAGTTTCCCTGCATGACAAAAGGGATTAACTTCCATTGAAACTGCATTGTTTCCTGCAGTAACTCTATTGCAGAATTCTGCTGAGTTGGGCTTCATCCTGGTGAACTTCACTGTATATATATACAGATAAGTACCCCCCCAGGATGAAGGGCAGTGCTGCGGACTTCTGCAGAAGAATTACTACAGTAAACAATGCCATTTCAATGGGAGTTAATCCCTTTTGTCATTTAGTAAACCTGTGACACTGTGCTTCATCCTGGAGGGCTTATCTATATATATATATATATATATATATATATATATATATTATAGTAGCACGGTAGTGCTACCATAGTTAGGGTTGAGGAGCCATTTACATGTTAAACCGAAAATTTTGCACCTTAATAACTTTGCAACCATTCAACAGATTTTCCTGAAATTTGGAATACACAATCAAGAACCATACATCTTGGGATCTGCCAAGTTTTATACTGTTCAGATATACGGCTGCGGAGTTATTAAGCATGTTCTGCGCGCACGTTTACACTTTTTTCAATTCTTTGGTCATCTCCACAGGTCGCACGGTTTGTGCAACTGGTCTGAAATCTTCAGGGAACATGTGGCCAGTGTCCCTGATGTGCCTTGTGAAGATTTCATGAAAAAATATTAAACAGTTCAAAAGTTATTCAAAAAACAGTTTCCCATTATAAGTCAATAGGAAAAGTTAACAAAAAGTTCAACACTTTTGCAAATGCAGTTTTTACTTTCGCAAATGGCCCTTTTACTTTCACAAATCCACCATTTTGTTTTCATTTGGTGATCAGAAAAATGCTTGGCATTTAAATTTGGGACCCTCTAGCAACACAATTCTTTTTGTGTTTACCTAGTCGGACCCTGAGGATGCTAGGCATGTCTTTATTTTGAGGTTAAACACCCTAGAAATATGTTTTTCAAGTTTCTGGAAAAAATGCTTTTGCAAAGTAGTGTCGCACTCATGAAAGTGTCACAAATTTTTGCGAAAGCTTTCGCAAATTGCGACACTACTTTTCCAGGCTATGGCAAAATGACAGCAATTCTTTGCCACTCTGCTGCAAAAGAACAGTTTGGTCTTTTGGGCTGAAATTTGGAGGGAATGCAGCCAACATCTCTCAGATGTGCCTTTCAGGGTTTTGGTAAAAAATGTTATAGGTCAGCAAAGTTACAGCACTCCAAAGTTGATGCTTTTTCCTAAAGGATAACATTATGGCGTCCGTCACATTACTGGAATCGTTTGCTGCCCTGCTGCAAAATAACAGTTTGGTCTTTTGGGCTGAAATTTGGAGGGAAGAAAGCCAACATCCCACAGATGTGCCTTTCAGTAGTTTGGTGAAAAAATATTACAGGGAGCCAAAGTTATCGCACTCTGAACTTCTCTTTTTTTCCCATAGGATGACATTACGGTGTTAGCCACGCCTTTCAGGGCCCATATCTTGGAAACGGTGTGAGATACGGACTTTAGTCAGAAATATGCTAGCCCCCAGTGGGGGCTAAGCATAAAACTAGTCAGGAAAGTCATACATCATATGACTTTTAAATTTTTTTTCTATGTCATACGGTTCCTGAGATATAAGCAATTTAGTATTCCAATTCCTCATTTTCTGCTCCAAGACCCATTGTTATGCATACATTCTTTGTACTCACTGTCTTTCTCTATGCAGCTTTTGGGGAAAACCAGCCTGTGCACTTACATTACTGTTACCCTTACCGCTTCTGCTTGCGGTTCCGTACCTGTGTCACTTACCGTTCCCATCTATGGCACCATGTGCGTTACCCTTTGCATTTTCATTTGCACTTCCATTTGTGTTATTTTAACCATTTGTGTCTACAGTACTGTTTATCTTTCTGTTTCACTTTGCGTCACCATGCGCATTGCCATTTGCATTTGCGGGCATCATGTTACTATGTGACAAGACATAACCTGGCGGGAGCGCAGGGCCCATAGGGTCCAGCGCTCCCACCGCCACATTATATTCACTATTTCTCATTATCATTCTCAAAAGAAGAAATTAGAGGCAAAAAACTCAGTTTAATGCATTAGTTAGGGTTGTTCTACAGCGACAAAGCGAGGAAATTTGGTGTTGAGGGTTGAAAGCCCCCTTGACCCCCGTCCACCAACGCGGCATCAGGGTGCAGCGTTGGGGTTGTCGGTTCTAACTCTCACCCCATTCTCTATACCTCTGCTTCTTCACATCTGATGGGGTGAGGAGTTAGGGCCGACAACCCAACCGCACCCCAATGCCGATTGGGGTGTGGACGCGAGTCAAATGGGGTTTTCAACCCTAACACCGAATTTCTTTGCTTTTGTTGCTGTGGAACAACCCTAACTAATGCATTAAATGGAGTTTTTGCCTCTAATATATATATATATATATATATATATATACATATATATATATATATATATATTCATTGCAAAAAATTTGTTAATGCATCAGTTAGGGTTGCTTACAAAGCTACAAAAGTAAGGAAATTCAACATTAGGGTTTTCAACCCTAACTCCGAATCCCTCCACTCACACACATACACAACACACATACAAGCAGAGGACGGTACAACGCAACACAACCAATCAGAAATAGATACAATAAGGTAACAGAAAGAACATACAACTCTGTAAACATACCACAAAAGTCATCCACCATCATCTTTCAGCAACTGTATCACTTATGATGCCATTCCAGTGTCTTGGGAGTACACGCACATGCTGTGCAACCACATAAGATGGCCAGTGCATGAACTGTATATCTCCATGCAGATAGTACAACAGTACCCATAAGTCATGATAGGACAGCATGGTGAGTTGGACCCTGTTCTTCCATCCTTCCATTGAGATAGAACAACACTCTACATATGTCATTGAGGGACCGCAGGATGGTATGTACCCTGCCCTACCATCCCTGCATTAGCATAGTACAACACTATCTATGTGTCACTGTGTCCATATGTTACAATGTTACCTGATGGTTGTTCAGATACTGCACTCCCATCCCTCCATCAAGATATAAGTACAATACAATCTATATTTCACACTTTCCATATGTTACAGTGAGAGTACAAGGTGCTTCGTATTCTGCTGTCCCATTCTTCCAGCGTCATACTACAACACAGTACATAAGTCACACTGTCTATGTCACAATGACAAAAGTGCAACATATGGATAGTGTAACACAAGGATTGTCTTGTACTATCTCAAAAAGGTATGGTAGTGCACAGTCCAAACTACCCTGTGTTCTCACTGTGACATACATACAATGTGACATATGGATAATGTTACACTATCTTGAATAAGGACTAGGAGAGCAGTGTGCCACAGTGACATATGAACACTGTGTTCTATGGATTCTGACATACTATGTCAATGTACGGATGAGAGTGCATGGTCCAAAAGACAGTGCACTCCCAGCCCCACATTAACATAATAGAACAGTGTCTTTATGAAATGTTGGGAACACTATTGGTCCATGTAGGTACTAAAACAGTCTGCATAGATCAAGTGTGGAGTGTGGAGTTATTCACCATACAGTCACATCCTTCCATGCAGTCACATCCCTACATGCAGATAATAGAAGAGCATACATAGCTAACAGCAGAACGAAATGATATTATACATCTGGTGCTTCCATACCACCAGCCACACAAAAGAACAATATGCATAAGTCACAGTCACACAGTAGGTTGGTTTACACCCTGCATTCCTATCCCTCTACAGGTGGACATACAGTATGTATCCAGCTGTGGAAATATAAAAGAGTGTAGCCCATATACTTCAACACATTAAGTTACGAGCAGGTGTGGCAAAATAGTATGAAACAGTCATAACCATCTCATATTAAAGAACTTTCACCTAAAAGGTTCTACATAGCCTTCTTAACACCTACCCGCATCTTTGCAAGGCATGTGGGTGTACCCCCCCAAGACACTGGGATGGCAGCAGAAGTGATACAGTTGCTGAAAGATGATGATGAATGCCTCCTATGGTATGTTTACAGAATTGTATGTTCTTTCTGTTACCTTATGGTGTCTGTTTCTGACTGGTTGTGTTGCGTTTTACCATCCACTGCTTGTATGTGTGTGTGGGAAGGGATTCAGAGTTAGGGTTGAAAACCCTAACGTCAAATTTCCTCACTTTTGTAGCTGTGTAAGCAACCCTAACTGATGCATAAATGAAGTTTTTTGCAATTAATTTCCTTACTTTTTGAAAAAGTGTAATATAACTAGTAAATAGTATGTATTGGTGGTAGGGCCCCACACTCCCACCAAGCTGCCCATTTGTGCATAACAATATGCATGTGTGGGATCATGGGCCCTCTGGGCCCTGGACTCCCACTCACACATACCTATGGTGCCATACAGCAGCCCTATAGGGCAAGGAACCTTTGTAACACTAATTTTCCAATATCTCGGGAACTGTAGCAGCTAGAAAAAAAATTCAAGTGTCATTGTAAACATGACAGCGAGACCTCTATGCAACATAGATTGACTGAATCTGCATCTCACATCATTTACGAGATATGGCCACCGTAAAGCACTGAAAAGGCACCCTTGGAACCCTTGTGACACTAATTTGCCAATATCTCATTAATCGTGCAACCTACGAAAAAAATGTCACTGCAGGTGTAGTTTATGGTTTCCAATCTCGTCCCAGTGGATAAGCTGCCAGTAGTGAAAAGTCTGTATCTTGCTCAGTTTCTGAGATATTTATTTATTTATTTGCTTTTGGTAATTGGGTGGGTGCACTAGGTATAAGAATGCTTATTTTCAGGCATGACCCAGGAGGATACAAGTTGAAATAAATGAGTATACATGTCACGCAGCACATGAGATATGTAACACAAGTGAGGAAGGGGGATCACATACAATCAGCTTTAGGGTTAGGAGAAACATTGTTCAGCATGATTCAATCAATACAGTCTGGACAGTTAAAGAAACAATAATGCAGAGAAAAAAACATGTGATGGGCAGCGAAAAGCGCAATGGGTGCCACAATGTTATCCTATGGGAAAAATCTCAACTCCATGATGGCATACCTATGGAACAGCTTAATTTCCCAACACCTAAACAGCATAATTCACACCAGCAGGGCATCCCCTCAATACCCTGAAAAATGTAAGTAAAAAGACCAAACCATTAATTAACAATGAAATGGCAACATTTTTACATGTTAAAACATTTCTAGTCCATGAGGTAGCAAAATCCCCGACCATCAGGTCAATCCTCATTCTCAAGGTAGGAAAATTGCCATCCTTGAGAAGTCCTTGACTGTCAGATTTTGGTAATTTGGTCCCTAAGTGACGGTCAAGGATTTTGCTGCCTCGCAAAAGAGGATCGGCTGGCGGACCAGGATTTTGACAGCTCCCGGACCTCCATTCACAAAGTAGCAAAATCCTTGACTGTCAGCTAAATCATGATCCACAAGAAGGTCCATCTGGTCACAAAGTGATGGACAAGGATTTTGTAGGCTATCGAAAGAGGACTGGCTCGCGGACTAGGATTTTGACAGCTCGTGGACTAGGATCCTTAGCGAGTTGCTGTCAAATAATTTTTAAATCTTAAAAAGCTATTTTTTTGACAAAATGAAGCAAACCAAAGGTATGGCTTTTTAGAGGGCATCACCCTGAATGAAACCCATGCCTCATTAGGCCCAAAAGTCACCCATGAAGAAAGCTACAACATTTTGTTTTGGGTGAAAACTGAAAACAAGATGGCGGCTCGCAGACATGGAATTTTTCTGCTTTGCTAGGATTTTTTAAAATCCTAATCAGTGAGCTGACAAAATCCTTAACCATGAGACCAGTCCTAGTCCATCAAATATACATAAAAATCTTGGAGTGAACTGAGCGTGCTCAGAACCCAAAAATTAAAAATTAAATAACTTTGGAACAGATTAATATATTTTTTTTTACCAAGCCAATACTGGATTATTCCTTGACCCAAACTCTTTCTATGTTCCAAATTTCAGATCAAAATACCACAAGGTGTGGTCGCAGAGCCATGGGCAAAAAACGTGTCAAAAGTGGTGAAAAATTTGTTTTTCAGTGTTTTGCTGTGCAGAAACCATAAGTCCAACTGAAACACAACTTGGTATATCAAGAGATACATCATATGATACTACGCATTTCAAATTTCGTGCAAATCCATTTAATGGTTGCAAAGTTATTAACGTGCAAAAATTGAGATTTAACATTAAAGTGCCTACTTAACCCTAACTATAGGGGTGCGACCGCACCCCTATAATATATTTGCTGCAAAAGCACCAATGTACAGTAGTTATCATCAAGAAAGGTGTTTAACGTTAAACTTGTAACTCTGCATGTTAATAATTTTGCCTCATGTAACGGAAGTGCATGCAATTTTGTATGAGCAGTCTGGGGGGCAAGGTCTCTAGATCAGGCAAATTTCATGATAGCTGGATATTCAGTGGAAAAATCTGAGGTTTTGGTCTTTTTCTTTCCTCCCACCTACAGTCTAGATGGTTTGGAATCTTGTTCTGAAATTTTCAGGGTAGAAGGGGCTTGCCCTAGAAAGAGGCCTCTGTTTAGTTTGGTGAAAAAAAATATTAATTGATTCCTGAGTTATAAGGATTTCAAATTTTGTTTCTTAGCTTGCTCAGTAGGGTCTTTCAGTTATACCGTATGTCTGGTGTGAAAGAAGAAATCTTCTTTCAGGAGCTGAAATTCTTTTTTTGCATGGTTACCATCTTGTTTTTGATTAAAACAAATTAAATCCCATAAAAATGATGTCCTAGAGGGAAAAACAAACACACGAATCTAGCTAAATGGGACACAATTAGCTTGATTCTGGAGCCCGTTTTTGTGAAAAACGATCCTGAAATATGGTTTTGGGACATCCATAAAATCCTAGGTGGAAGTCTTAGCAAGGGCTTAGTGAGGGCTCATACAAAAGTTTATAGTTCTTTCATAAAATCATGTGAAAGAAGAAAATCAGCTCACAGAAGGAGAATTTGTGTTTGTATAGTAAAACAATTTTAGTTCACAACTTGGATGTTTTTAACATAGAAACTGAGAAACATAGAAACTGACGGCAGATAAGGGTCACTTAGCCCATTCACTCTGTCCATTTTCATTGTGATCACTTATGCTGCAGACCCTTCTTGGTCTATGGTACTGTCACGCCCACCCCCTTCCTTTCCTCAATGATTCCTAACTGAAAGACAGAATCAAATGTGTCAATTACAGTGTCAGTGGCTCAGTAGGTAGCACACTCGCCTCTGAGGCCGGGAGATCAGAGGGCTGTGGGTTCAGTTGGGTTAATATCCCAGTACTGACACTGTAATGCAGCATGAGAGGGGTGCTGCACTTCTGAGGTGCTGTCTTTCGGATGAGACATTAAACCGAGGTCCCATCTGCCTGGATTGGTGGTAGTTCAGGTGGATGTTAAAGATCCGATGGCACTTGTCGAAAAGAGTAGGGGAATTTCCCCGGTGTCCTGGCCAAATTTCCCTCATTCACTAAAAAATACCACCAACAGCTTAATCTGGTTCAAGGCCAGTTCGCATTCATCTGTATCCCCTTCCCCCGGGTCGTGCCTGAAAATAGGCAGGATTTGTTTAGTGCACTTACCCGGTCAACAAAAGCTAAATAAATACATTCCAAACTTGTCTACTGGCCAAAAAACTCACCCTTGGACTGGCACCTCCCAGGGTACAAAACATCTTCCACTGCCCCAGCAATCCTGGCCACACCAGGGGCTTTGCTACTCAAATCTTTCAGGTACCCAGCTGCCGTACTTGCCAGGGACAAAGATCCTTTCACTACAGTGCACCCATCTGGCTAAACTTGTTCGCTGCCACCATCACCTCAATCTCCAAGCTAGGCCCATTTAAACATCAACTACAGCAGTACCTTATCTAGCACAACACGTGTGATTGCTTCTGCTGAGTTATTGTACTGCACGCCTCAAACACCCACCAACCACAATGCAATGAAGACAACTGGCTTTACCTTTTTGCATTGTGCAAGATGGTGA
This sequence comes from Neoceratodus forsteri, assembly GCA_016271365.2. Lineage (NCBI taxonomy): Eukaryota > Metazoa > Chordata > Ceratodontiformes > Ceratodontidae > Neoceratodus > Neoceratodus forsteri. The sequence goes on along the minus strand of CM057453.1, from coordinate 452,783,812 downwards.
CCAAGCTGGTTCAGCCTTCACTTTAGCTCTTTCATCAGTCATTTTCAGTTGTTTTGATTTTATTTTATTTGTGATAGCAGTAGTGCTAGCAAGCACTAGCAAGTATTGTGAAGCGTTAACTGTGGATGTGGATGCTGACTATGAGGTGTGTGTGTTAGCCTCATCTGAATTAAGAGCAGTGTTTATTGCAGCAGCTTTCCAGGGGGTACTTCAGGTGTTCCGATACTGATACTGAGACTGTTTTGCTTTTATCTTGGCATCGGCTTCTGCTTCTTCGGCAAGAACTGTGGACCTAACTCACATTTTTCTATTTTGTGGAGTGTATAACAGAGTCTGTTTCGTGTATTGCGCTGCTTGTTGGGGCACGTGCAGTTAAGGGGGTTCTCCATCAGACTCGGTGAAAACCTGAGTGCTGAGTTCTTTTCTGGAACCGTTGCCGGTTTGGCATTTTTGGGTGGTTGACTGCCTGGGTGAGTGGCATGTAAAACTGCTGGAGTTTCCAAAGAAGTCTTTGGGCAGAACCCTTCTCCAAAAGTCGCCTCTGCTAAGTGGATTTAATTGCTTCAAAATGAGACTGGAAGGATACTGACCTGATGAGAAGTGTTGGATATAGCCCTTGTATGGTGAGACTGTTCTGGCAGGGAAAGAATGCTGTGAACTGGTTTTCTTGAGCCCTCTCTGAGTTATTTGGGAGGAAGTTTTAATCACAGAGGCCCAACAAGGGTTAGCTGAACTGACTAACCCTGAGGCGGGCATCAGGGGCAGCCATTCTCTCTGGAGGCGTCAGGGGTGTTAACCATAGGGTGTATACTCCCTGAGTTCCTGGAGCAGTTGTGGGCTAACTGACGGGGGTCAGACTACCCCCACTTCTGAAGTGGAGAGAATTGGTGGTGCTCTAGGGCCCTCCTTGGGGTGGTTTTTCGGGGTTGGCAATACAACCCACTGGAGGCCTATGACAAGAAACATCTATTCATTACCAGAAGTCTCTTTAAAAAGTGCTGCTGAGGATTTTTAGTTGGACATCAAGGAGTTTTTAATTTCATTTTCCAGATAGGCTGTGACAGAGTCTGTTCTTCTTTTTTGATAGTACATACATATCACTTAATCTGTTTTTAAATGTAGCAGTGAGAGGGCCATTTTTTCTGGTCTAAATTCAATTCATTGCTAGGGGGTGGTGAGAGCCCCCCTACAAGACTCATTATTTTTCTAGTTATTATTAATTTAAAACTCACAGTTGGAGAGTCTATGCAAGACAATTATCCACTTGCTGCTGTCTTTTAAGCTAGTTATTTTTAATCTTGTGTATGGGGTTGGGGGGTATCTATGTTGTTGGGTATCTATTGGGTAAGAGCGACTGTTCTAGTGGAGCTATCTTGTAGTGTGGGAAAGTTTTAATTTGGTTTTTTTGTGGGTTTTTATTTATTTTACTTATTATTGAGTTCTGGTTGTGAGGGAATTTTTTCTTTGTTATTATTTGTTTAGATCCCTGTGCTTTGCACTTTTTGATTGTTAGTTAGCCTGTGGAATGTGTAGTTTCTCCCCCCTTGGTCGTGTGCTATTGGTCTTCTGCTCTCCATACTCTTCACCCGTCCCCCCCCACCTCTGATGTTTTCTTTCTACCAACGCTGTTGAGCACTGGATATTGTGTGTAAGATGGGTGGTGGGGGTGGGGGGTGCGGACATCAGTGGACAAATGAGGGGGTCTCTCATATAGGGGTTGTTAGGTCTAGAAGATGCCCTGGGGTGAAATGGATCCTGGAACATGGTGTTTCATGTCTAGTCCCCATACCCAAGGGCACCACTTCTTTTGGTGGGCAAGTTGCCAGGGCGGCTCTCGAATCCCGTCCAACTCAAGCGGTGTTATGCAATGTCAGATCTATTAAGAACAAGACTGCAATTATTGCAGATCTTGTTGAAACAACTGATCTGGCATGCATCACCGAGACCTTGATGGATGAAAATGCTGGCCCTTCATTAGAAGTGGCAATTCTGGCCGGGTACTCGGTGATACACCACCCGAGATTGGACCACGGGGGGGATGGTAGCGGTCTATTTCAAGACTGAGCTGGGCCTCACAAGTGTACCAGTAGAAGAGGCTGAATCTTCTGAGTATACTGTGGTAGCAGGTGTGGGTTGTAGGATAGCTCTCATCTACCATTCACCCATGGCCGAAAAGCAATTTCTGCAGGAGGTAGCGGACTTCACCGTCAGCATGGCGTTGGAGTCACCCAGACTGGTGGTTCTGGGCGAATGCCTGGGTTGACGATGAACTCTCGCCTTTTAGACAGCACTTTTTCCAGTTGATGACATCTCTGGGCTTCACACAGATTGTTATCTCTGCTACCCATAGTCATCGTCACTCCCTGGATTTGGTTTTCCTCCTGGGGACTGAGACCTTCGATTTGGGGGTGGAACCTGTCAGTTGGTCCTATCATTACACTGTGAGGTTTAACTTTTACACCTCCCTTCATAGGCCTGCCCCTGTGGAGATGGTCAGTTTAACGCCCTTTATGGGATGTGATCCTGAAGGCCTAGCAGCCGTGATTGACCTCTCAGAGTCCTGTGGCCAGCTGGAGTCCAGAGACCTTGGTCTTGGCCTATAATAAGGCCATCTCCTCAGCCCTGGACTTGATTGCTCCTGTCTGTGCTCACCCTCTGCCACTTCACCCTCGTTCCCCTTGGTTTGATAGGTCTTTGAGGGAGTTGCGGCAACTAGGACGAAGGTTAGAGCAGCACTGCCTGAAATCCGCCCTGGAGGCAGACCATCTTAGATTGGTAGAGCAGTATCAGGCATACTAATCAGCAATCTTCTGTAAGAAGGCAGAATTCCTGTCCAGGGAGTTTGCTGCCATTCAGAATCGACCAGCTCAACTCTTCCGAATGGTGGACAGGTTGTGCAACCCAGCCTGTTTGCAGCTCCGAAGAGCTTTTTCACAAATGGAGTGCGATGAGCTTGCTCGATTTTTTGCTAATAAGGTGGCCGACATCAGGTCGGAGATCCTCTTGACTCGCTGTGGGGGGGATGCCGTTAATCGGTGCTCAGTCACTGTACCTTGCATTTCCTGGAGTACCTTTAACCTGCTGGAGTTTGTAGATGTTACATGGATTGTCCAGTGTATACGCCCTATGGGCTGTAGTTTGGATCGGGGCCCAACTTCCCAGGTTATGGGCTGTTGTGATATTATCAGCCTGGTCCTGGCTCAGATAGCCTGGTGCTCCTTGGACTCAGGTGAGTTTCCAAGCTCCCTGAAGGAGTCGGTGGTAACACCTCTCCTGAAGAAAGCTTCTTTGGACCTGGACTCTAGGAAACTACAGACCAATCTTGAACCTTCCCTTTATAGGGAAGGTCATTGAGAAAGTAGTGGTGATTCACCTGGAGAACCACTTGACCATGCATAATATCTATGAACCTCTCCAATCCAGTTTTCAAAAGAGGCATAGTACTGAGACTGCACTGGTTCAGGTGCTCAATGATCTCCTGATGGCGAGAGATCAGAGAAACTGTTCTATTCTGGTACCCCTTGATCTTTCTTCAGCCTTTGACGCTGTGGACCATAGGGTGCTGCTTGAGTGCCTGAGGTTCATCTGTGGCCTGACATGTACAGTCCTCAGGTGGTTTACATCTTTCCTCACTGGCAGAATGCAGAGAGTTGTGTCTGGAATCTTTTCTTCAGACTCACACCCTCTGTCATGTGGGGTCCCTCAGGGCTCAGTGCTGTCCCTCATGTTGTTTGCAGTGTATATGCTGCCCCTTGGAAGCATTGTAAGATGGTATGGGCTGAGGTTTCACTGCTATGCAGATGACACCCAGCTCTACCTGTCTTTTGCACCCAACCAGGATAGTGATCTTTCAGTATTTAATAACTGCTTCACTGAAATCCAGGATTGGATGAATTTGAGCTGGCTAAAGTTGAACGCAGGAAAGACTGAGGTAATGGCTGTGGATCCAGGTCACCAGACAGAGTGGGTTGAGGGCTGGTCAGCCTTCTGGACTTTTTCTGGGGGGCTCCCAGATTCTTACCTTTGAACGGGTGTGAGATCTGGGGGTGGTGCTTGATGATGGGCTGACCCTTCGATCTCAGGTGTCGGCAGTCATCAAGTCTGCCTTTTATCATCTAAGGAACATCACCAGGGTCAAGCACCTTGTTCCATCTTGTGGTCTGCCTACGTTGGTCCACGCCTTTGTGACCTCATGCCTTGACTACTGCAACTCCCTATTCTTAGGGCTTCTTGGGGTTGATATCCACTGCCTGCAGCTAGTGCAGAGCACTGCAGCACGTTTGTTGATGGGGACTTCCTGGTCTTCGCATATTACTCCGGAGCTGCGCGATCTGCACTGGTTGACAATTCAGTGGCAGATCACCTTTAAAGTTGGCTTACTGACTTATGAAGCCTTATATGAACATGGCCCTGACTACCTGAAAAAGCTTCTTGTTCCCTTCTTCCCTGTGCGACAGCTCCATTCGGCTGATGAGGGGTTGCTGGAGATTCCGAGGGTAACTTTGTAATCTTCTGGGGCCCGTGCATTTATGTTTGCGGCCACTACCCTCTGGAATTCTCTAATCCATCAGCTTCAGGAATACGCAACTGTGGGGGGATTTAAACAGGCTTTTAAAACCTTTTGGTGGCAACAGGCCTATCAGTGATGCATAATTGTATGGATCTGTTGTGTTATTTATTATTGTATTTGCTGTTTATGAAATTATGTTTTAATCTTTGTATAGTGTCTTGATATCTTCAAAGGCTCTTAAAAAATAACATTTATTATTATTAATATTATCTAGCATGCATCATCTATTGCTCCTATCAGCACTTATGTCCTGCTCACTTAATCCCATCCATCTCCTATCAGCACTTATGGCCCCGCTCACTTAGCCCCATTCATCTCCCTCCTCTTACCCTTATTTCCTCCTCTACTCCTTCCTAACCCTAACCTCCCTTCTCAAATGCCTACTGAAGGTATCCATGCTTCCCCTCCTCACCCTTGCCTCCTGCCCCTACCTCTACCCCCACCCTAACAATCCTACTACCTCCCTCGACAAAGCCTCTGACCACCCAACCCTGCTTCCCCTCCTCCCTCTCCACCTTATCCCTTAAACCCCCAAACAAACAAATAAACAAGGCATCTCAGCTGCGTACAGTCTCTTGACAAAACGATGGGCCACCATCCTGCTCTTCCCCCATCCTTTCCTAACTTTCCCATCCACCGCCTTCCTGTCTGTCACTTGACAAGGCCTCTTGGCTGATTCTCTGTCTCTTATCCTTACTTAAATTCTCTCCTCCCCTTCTGTATTGACCTGTCATACATTGTACAATGCCAGTAATAGCTAGTGTTTTAGTTTTACATACTGTATGTACTTGGCCTGGCATACATTGTACAATGCCAGTAGTAGCTACTGTCTCAGTTCGCTCTACTCCACAACTTATGTATATTCTTGCTATTTGTATTCTCTTGTGACATGGAACCTATGTAAACAAGCCCCAGCTCATAAGTGTAAATCCAAGATCTTAATAAATAAATAAATAAATTCCCTTGTGCCTATCCCAGGCTTTTTTGAATCCTACCACTGTTTTTTGCCCCCACTGCCAATGCTGAAAGGAACCCACCACCCTTTCTGTGAAGCAGTACTTCCTCACATCCCTCCTGAATTTACCAGGGTCATATCATGATCCTTTATTCCAGAGCACCATTTTTTGCTGAAAAATACCTCCTGCCTGTATCTTGTTTACCCACACAAGGTATTTAAAGGTCTTTATTATGTCCCCCTTCTCCTGCCTCTTCTTCAGGGTATATAGATTGAGCTCCTTTTGCTTTTCCTGGAAGGGCTTTTGATGCAGACCCTACCCATCTTGGTAGCCCTCCTCTGGACTGCCTCCACTCTGTCTATGTCTTTCCTGAAATGCGGCCTCTAGAACTAGATGCAGTACTCCAGGTGGGGTCTCACCAGTGCCTTATATGGGGCAACACCACTTCCCTCTTCCTGCTGGTGATACCCCTACCTATGCACCCCAGCATCCCACTAGTGCTCCCATTTGCCTTGTCACATTGTCTGACCACCTTTAGGTCATCCAATATGATTATCCCCAGGTCCCTATCATGCTTGGACGTTGCAAGGATCTATACCCCCATTTTATACTCTACACCCAGGTTTCTGTGTTCCAAGTGCATTATTTTGTACTTCTTTGCATTAATCCCTAGCTGCCAAACCTTCGACCACTTCTCTAGCCATTTTAAATCTCTTACCATCCTTTGCAACCCCCTGGAGTTTCCAATCTGTTGCAGATCTTGGTATCATCCACAAAGAGGCAGACCTTCCCTTCCAGCTCCTCCACTATGTCGCTAATGAAGACATTAAAGAGGACCGGACCCAGCACTGAACCCTGAGGTACCCTGTGGTCACTCTCCCCTCCTCAGACCAAAATCCATTTACCATCACCCTCTGCCTCCCATTCCCTAAACAGTTTCTTACCCAGGTTACCACCATATTGCCAACCACCATGCTACCCAAATTGTTTATCAATCTCCCAGTGGTGATGAAGGCCTTGCTGAAATCTAGGTAAGCCATGTCCGCTGCCCTTCCGTGATCCAACACCTTGGACACCCAGTCAAAAAAATCCATCAGATTTGTTTGCCATGACCTTCCCTCTGAGAAACCATGTTGCCTGGGGTCCTGCTGTCTGATAAATTCCAGATATTTCACAAACCTTTCCTTTAATAGTATTTCCATTAATTTCCCTATCACAGAATTCAGGCTGACAGGTCTATAATTGACTGCTTCCTCCTTGCTACTAATTTTGTGAAGTGGGACTGCATCTGCTCTTCTCCAGTCCTCTGGGACCATACCGGTCTCAAAGGAGCTTTTAAAGAAGTCTGCCTGAGGTGCAGCAAGTACCTGCCTGAGTTCCCTCAGCACTCTTGGATGCACCCTATCTGGCCTCATGGCTTTGTCCATCCTCAGATTACAGAGTGGTTTGCTGACCCTCCCCTCAGAAAAGGGACTGGTGCCCACATTCTTCCCCTCAAAGCTCTTGGTGCCTTTTCATGGTACCTCCGCTTCCCCCTCTACTGTGAACACTCAGCAGTCATATTTGTTTAAGGTGTTTGCTTGTTCTTGGTCCTCCTCCACACAGCCCCCCCAACCATACAATCCCTCCCTTTCTCTTCCTTTTCTTGCTAACATACCTAAAAAATGCTTTGTCTCCTTTAGATACTTCCTGGTCTATTCTTTCCACAGTTTTCACCTTTGGGCTACCTTACAGCTTTGCCTGCCTCCCTCTGTTTCCCCCAGATACACTTCTCTATCCTCCTCTCCCTGGGTCTCCTTATACTTTATACCTTCTGAATGCCATACTTTTTGCCTTTACCTTTTCTACCACCTCCTTCAAAAACCATAATGGTCTCTTTCTTCTGTTTTTGCTTACTAGCTTGATGTAAAGTTTGTTGCCTTTAGTGTGCCCTCTTTTTGTCTGCCCCATTTGCCCTCCATGACATGCAGGACATCTCCTCCTGCCAGGTCCTTTCGGAGGGATTCATTCATCTATGTAAAATCAGCCCTTCTGAAATCCAGGATGCTCGCCCTTGTGTGGTTGGATTGTGCTGCTGTTCTTATATTGAACCACACTGTGCGATGATCACTGGTTCCCAGATGACTTCCCAACCTGATGTCTGCAACACTGTCCCTGTTAGTAAGCACCAGGTCCAGTATTTACCCTTCCTGAGTGGGTTCTCTACCTAGTTGCCTGAGGAATGCCTCCTAGAGGGAGTCCAGAATGACTCTACTTCTAGCTGATGTTGCAGCAGGGAGGATCCAATCTACATCTGGCAGATTAAAGTCCCCCACTAGCATCACCTCCCCCTTTTTAGCCATTTTTCTGATTGCTTCTAAAATTTCCTTATCTAAGTCCTTCCCCTCTGTCAGAGGCCTATAGACCACTCTTGTCTGAACAACGTCTACCTTTCCTGACTTGACGATGACCCACAACAACTTGTCCCCCATTGAATTCCCTGCAACTCAATTGCTTTTCTGTTTTCCTTAACATAATGCACCACTCCCCTCCTTTCCTTCCTACCCTGTCCCTTCTAAACATTGTGTAGCCTGATATGACCACTTCCCAGACATGGTTGTCAGTGCACCATGATTTGGCATTGGCCACAATATCCAGGACTGCCTCTCCCATGATGGCCTCCAGGTCTGGGATCTTATTTCTCAGACTTCTAGCATTTTCATACATGGCTTTCCAGATTTTGTTATCCCTTTTATTGTCATCTCCCCATTTTTCCAGCTGTTCCCCATTCCTCCCCTTTTTATTTTGCCCTGCTTTTCTTCCCCATCCTCCTTTGCTAACTCCCTGGTACTTTGATTGTCTTGCATCCCGGTGGGATTCTCTCCACTTGGGATCTCTCTACTCTCCATTTAAGTCTGGGGGAGCAGTTACTGCTTCCCCTTTGTCTTCTTCCACCCCCCTTGGCTAGTATAAATGTCCAGCAAAGTAACATTTAAACCATCCACTGAGGACTGCTGTTCCCCCCTGGATGGATGCAGGCCATCCCACTGCATACGCTCTGATCCCTCCAGGTGGATCCCCAGTCCACAGTGTAGCCATATCCCTCCTCTCTGCTCCATTTTATCAACCATGAGTTGAAGACCTTAGTGCAGAGCTCCCTCACCTTCCCCCTGTACTAGACAGGCAGCACTTGCATAAAGGCTACATGGTGTGCAACTTGCCTAAGACCCTTCCCCAGGTCCCTGAACTGTTCCTATACTGCATCTGTCACATCCATAGCTAGGTAATTTGTCCCCAGGTGGACAATGACATCCAGCTCCTCCTGCCTGGAAGTACGGCTTGCAGGGATGGGGAGAGGATCCAGATAACTGCAAGACAATAGCAAGGCCTGGACAGCTTCATTTCATTGCCTATCTGGGAACAAATGACCTGGCTGGAGACAAGGCAGGGATAGCAAGGGTGCAGGAGGAGTTCAGGGAGTTGGGAAGGGATCTTGCACAGGTAGCAAGCTCCATAACCTTCTTGGAGGTGCTGCCTGTCCATGGCAAGGGGGGGGGCTAGAAACCTCTGCACCAAGGACTTCAATACTTGGGTGGAGCACTGGTGGAGAGAAAAGGGTTTGGGCTTCATTGTGAACTGGGGACCCACCTGGAAGAATGTAACCTTGTACAAGGGGGACGGCCTACACCTGTCCAAGGAGGGTACTGCTGTTCTTAGTGAATAATTTAAATGCTTCATTGGCAGGCATTTAAACTAGCAAGCAGGGTTGGCAGAAGGATGCAGGGAGAACCAAACTGCTTAACCCCACAGGATAGTGAAATCAACATGGAGGACCATAAAGTTGTGATATCTCCAGAGAAAACAAAACCCATAGAGGGGGTAACTGCAGAGGACAGGAGGAAGGGGTATGATAACTGGAAGGACAAAAAGAGGAGGCAAAAATTTAGCAGGGGGGATGATAAAAGGAAAAATGGCAGAACATGGAAGACCATTTATACCAGTGCCCACAGCCTAGGGAATAAAATCCCAGACCTGGTGGCCATGATGACAGAGGCTGACCTGGACATTGTAGCTATTACTGACATGTGGTATACTACACTGGAAACCATGATTGGAATGTAGCAAACACTGCGAAAACAGTGAACCAACGCCTTGGAATACTATTCTGTAACCGTCAATTTCTAAATCAAGCGGCATTGAGAATAGCTATACAGAGTTCCATAATCTCAATCATTGACTATGGCCTTATTATTTATGGCTCAGCTACCTCCACTGCTCTAAGGCGTATCTCAATCACTCTAAATAAGGCCTGCCGGCTCCTCACGGGGGCTCAAAGACTGACTCACACGTGTGATCTGTACTATGAATCAGGCTGGTTGAACCTATCAAATCATCTTATTTATCTCACCTGCACAATGGCAAAAAAATCTATCTTGGGACTGACTCCATTATGTATTCAAAACCTACTCCGACTGAATCCTGGCTCACGACCCTCCACCAGATCTGATCGCCAACCTTTCCTGGTTCTGAGATGCTGGACTGCACAGGGACAAAGATCTTTCGCATACAGGGCCCCGACATTGTTCAATGCGCTTAGTCCACCTACTCTATCCTCAACCTCGCTTGAAGCTTTCAAATCCATGCTCTATGCCCACCTCACCACCACTAGCAACTGTGATTGCGCCAGATAAAGACTACTACTCCTCATGTCCATCCTCACATCTGAGGCCTCTTCCTCCTGACTAATGAACCTCTGGTACCTCTACTACTTCCTGTCTCCCACCCAAACTCACTCCCCTTTTTCCTGTCCCTCTCACTTACTCTCCCGCTCACCACCTTTCCTCCTCTCTACCTCCTTTGGCGCTTAATGATCACCCTCTCCTGAAGTTTCCTTAACCTCGAAATTGTCTACTCGCTTGAACCTGTTATAGCTTGTTTTTTATGAAACTTAAAACGTTACTGCCTTAAACTGTTAATAGCAAATTTATGATGTAACTTTCCTGTCTGGTTTTACCTGTAATGTGTATCGTGCTTTGTTAAATGTTCTTTGTGACGTGGAACCTTTGTAAAAGAGCCCTGGCTCAAAGGTATTAATTCCTAGACTAATAAACTAAACTAAACTAAAGCAATACTAGGTTATACTCTGTTTAGAAAAGACAGGGAGGGTAAAAATGGAGGGGGTGGTGGCTCTTTATGTCAGGGAGGGTATTAGAATGACTGAGATACAGGAAATGGGGGGAGGTACTGTGGGTCACCGTTGAGATGGGCAATGGCACTGCTATTCACACGGGTGTGATATATAGACCTCCAGCACAGGGGGAAGAAGGGGACAAGGTTCTAGTGGAATCATCCACACAATGACAGCTAAAGGGGGCGTGCTGCTGGTAGGTGATTTTGACCTGCCAGATGTGGATTGGAGCATCCCAGCAGCCTCTATCAGGAGTAGGGACATCCTGTACTCTGTACAAGGGGCAGGCCTCAGGCAGTTAGTGCTACAGCCCATCAGGGAGGGTGCAGTTCTGGACCTTGCGCTCATCAATGGGGACAGAATTGAGGAAGTCAGGGTAGGTGGACACCTGGAATTCAGTGATCATCACACAGTATGGTTCAGCATGAGTACAGCAGCAGAGTCAAGCCACACAAAGGTGAGGGTCCTGGATTTCAGAAGAGTGGACTTTACTAAGACGGGGATATGTCTCAAGCATGCCCTGTCAGGGAGGGACAAGTGGGGAGGAGTGGAAGAGCAGTGGGCCCATCTGTAAGGAGCCATAGTGGAGGTAACAAACCTTTGCATTAGGCAAGTAAACAAGGGCAAGATAAGGAGAAAACCACTATGATTCTCAATGGAAGTGGCTGGGATGGTAAGGATGAAAAAGATGACTTTCAGGAAATACAAGAAAACACAGTGGGAGGAGGACAGGGTAGTGTACCTGGATAAACAGAGGGAGGCAGGGAAAGCAGTCAGGGCAGCAAAGGCACAAACAGAAAAAAATAGCACAAGAGGTAAAAAAGGGGACAAGAGTTTTTATAGGTACATTAGTGAAAGGAGAAAAAAACAGGGTGGGATAGTAAGGCTAAAGGGGAAGAAGGGGTATGTGTGGAAGGGGACCTGGAAAAAACATCAATACTGAACAAATATTTGTGTTCTGTAATCACAGAAAAAGGAGAAGGAGGAGGGGAAGGTCCACACTTAGGCAACAAGAACAAATGTGGGAAGGAGATGGACATCAGTCCATTTATAGAAGAGAGAAGCCTAAATGAACTCACAAAACTGAAAGTGGACAAGGCACTGGGACTGGATGGGATACATCCTAGAATATTAAGGGAACTATGGGAGGTGCTAGCAGCACCACTGGCAGCCCTGTTCAATGAGTCATACAATATGGGAGTGGTTCTACAGGACTGGAGGAGGGCAGATGTTGTCCCTCTTCACAAAAGTGGGAGTAGGGAGAAGACTTGAAACTACAGACCAGTCAGCCTCACCTCAATAGTGGAGAAAATTATGGAATCACTGCTTAAAGAAATAATTGTGGAACACCTTGAATCCAGCAGAGCACAGGATCTGGGACAGCATGGATTCACAGGGGGAAGGTCATGCCAAACAAATCAAATTGATTTCTTTGACTGGGTGACTAGGGTCATGGATCAGGGGGAGTGGTGGATGTGTCCAATGTGAATTTCAGTAAGACCTTCAATTCCATTCCACATAGAAGATTGGTGAACAAATTGGGCAGCTTGGGAGTTAGTCACAAGGTGATAAATTGGGTTAGAAACTGGTTAAGTGATAGAAGAAAGAGGGTCATGCTAAATTGAGCTCAATCTGAGTAAAGGAGGTGACCAGCAGGGTGCCACAGGGACAGTCCTGTTTAATGTCTTAACTAGTGACATTGCATAGAAGCTGGAAGGGAGATTGTGTACCTCTTTGCAGATGTCACTAATATCTGCAACAGGGTGGACACACTTTGAGGGGTGGAATAAATAAGGAGGGACCTAGGTAAACTGGAGGACTGGTCCTGAGTGTGGCAGCTGAGCTTCAATGAGAAAAATTGCAAAATCATGCACTTGGGGTGCAAGAACCCAGGAGACGATTACATGATGGGGGGGGGGGAGAGATGGTGATGGTCACCAAACAGGAAAGGGATTTGGAGGTGATATTTGATGACCTAAAGGTGGCCAAAGAATGTGACAAGGCTGTGGGGAGAACCAGTGGGATGCTGGGGTGCATAGGGGAGAAGTATCACTAGCAGAAGAAAGGTGGTGGTCATGCCAATATACAGATCACTGATGAGGCCTCATTTAGAATACTGTGTCCAGTTCTGGAGGCTGCATCTCTATAGGGACATAGACAGGGTGGAGGTAGTTCAAAGAAGAGCAACAAAGATGGTGCAGGGCCTGCACCAAATATCATATGAGGAGAGGCTGTGAGACCTCACTATGTATACCCTGAAGGAGAGGAGAGACAGAGGAGATATGATAGAAACCTATAAATATCTAAAAGACATAAATAGGGTACCAGAGGGTAGCATCTTTCAGAAAAGGAGATGTCCAGGAATAAGGGGGCATGACATGAGGTTGGAAGAGGGTAGACTAAGGGGTAGCATAAGCAAATATTTCTTCACAGAAAGAGTGGTGGATGCATGGTATAGACTCCTAGTGTAGGTGGTGGGGGCAAATATAGTGGAAGGATTCAAGCATGCATGGGACAAGCATAGGAACAGGATCCCTAGCAATAGGAATGAGGAGGTAAAGCTGAAGATCAAGTAGGGTCTATAGCTTTTTTGGTAGGCAGGGGAAATGGTCCAACTCAGTGGCGCTGAGGGTTGAGGCACTGGACGCCACACCTCGCGGCCACATCGGAAACCCTGGCAGGGGAAGGAGAGAATCGAGCATCCAGAGGACAGCTCTCCTGAGGAGGGAGGACTGGCACTTCTGCCAAATGACTGCCCCCAGGTGGAGGCCTGAGGGTAGTGCAAGACTGTGGGTGCCATGGAAGGGAGAGTGCTGCAGGACTTCCATGAATGCATGTGTGCCTCCACATATGCACATCCTGTGTGTGCACCCCAGCAACAGGAAGGAAAAAATAGAGGAGAAACACCCCCAGTTGTGGATGATGACTGACCCCTTGCAGTCGCCACACCCCTTGAATGGGCAGACTCTGGGTAAGTCCCTGTGATATCAGTGTGACAGGGCTGGGGGGGTCAGTTAGAAGGGCAGCTGGGGGAAGAGAGGAGATAAACACCTATAGAAAAAAGAAGAAAAGGAGATGTCCAGGAACGAGGGGGCATGACATGAGGTTTGAAGGGGGTAGCATGAGGAAATATTTCTATACAGAAAGGGTGGTGAATGCATGGAATAGACTCCCAGCAGAGGTGGTGGGGGCAAACACAGTGGGGGAATTCAAACATGCATGGGACAGGCATAGGGGAACCCTAGCAATAGGAATGAGGGTGGAGATCAAGTAGGGTCTGCAGCTTTTACAGTAGGCAGGGGAAATGGGCAGACTGGATAGGCCTAGCAGTCCTTATCTGCTGTCAATTTCTATGTTTCTATGCTTTTGTTTCCTTCTTATTCCCCTCGTGATACATTGGATATACTTCCCATCCCTCTGAGCCATTGCACCAGGTAGCCACTTTACCTACCTCTCTACCCCCTTTCTTTCCTCCAACTCTAACCCCATGACAATAGAGTCCCCCACTAGAAGTTGCTTCTTCCTTCTCTGGGGTCCTCCTTTCTTGTCCCAAAGACTCCACTGTCAAGGACCCCTACATCCTCACAGTCCACTACCTTGGGTACCCCTTCTTAGCAGTCGCACTATGCCAGAAGTGCATAGGAATTTCTTAATGGTACCAGCTTATGAATGTGCCTGTGACCCACTCCTCCCAGACATCCAGATCCCATCACCCCCACCTTCCTTGATCCCACTGTAATCCAACTGCTCCTCTCTTCTGGCATCCTTTGAGGCAGCGGTGTCTGGCTTGGTGGTCCTGGGTGGGTGAAATGCTCCTCTGACTCCAAGTCAATGCAACTTTGAATCTAGCGATGTTCTCCTGACTCTCAGCCAGTGCAGTCTGGAGCTCAGAGATCTTTTCTTTCCACCAAGAGAAGTGCGGCAGTTGGGGCAGCACTGCAGTCTCCAGAAGGTCTCTCTCTAGACTGCCACCCTACAACACTGCATTGCACCACTCCCCAATTTCCTTTTTCCTGCTCTTCTTGTGTTTCCTGTCCCAGAATCCAGTAAGGCTATCCTACTAACACCCAGCAACCATTTAAAAGCAAGCTCCTAAACTCAGAAACATAATACCAAACAACCGTTTAACAGCAAGCCCCTAAACTCAGGAACACAGTAATACCCAGCAATCATTTAACAGCAAGCCCTTAAACCCTGAAACATAACCAAATCCAGCTACCATTTAACAGAAAGCCCCCAAACCCTTAAAAAGAGTAATACCCAGCTATCATTTAACAGCAAGACCCTAAACCCTGAAACACAATAATACCCAGCTACCATTTAACTGCAAGCCCCTAAACCCAAAGCACACTAATACTCAGCAACAGTTTGATATCAAGTCCCCAAGCCTCCAGTCACACTAACCTCCCCGAATGCTTAGCAGCAATCTGCCCAAGTATGGCACTAGAACAACAAAGGTGTACTCAAGATCTGTCGGAGAGGGGTCCTGGCTGTTTACTGTCTCTTGGGCTGACTCCGGGCAGACTTCAGTTGTTGCTGTCCTTGGCATGGATCCTTAGTGTGAGGGCCGCAAGCAGAGGGCTGCTTGGTACTAATGACCTAAATAGGGAGAGCTGGGCTTCCTGTTGAGCCCTGATCGGTGGCTCAGCATCCAAGTCCTGCCTTCCCTACCAAAGTTCCAGTCAGTGTTCTGACCTCCGAGACTGCCTAAAAGCACCAAAGTATGAAAACAAAAAAAAACACACACAGCAAGAGCCTCCCTAATGCAGGATCTACTCTTGCTTCTCCACTCCTTGTGGAGTCTTGAGTCCTGATTTCTTTACCTCATTTGGGCTTCCTACTGAACCCTGATTGGTGGCTCAGTGTCTAGGTCCACCTTCCCACCCAAAGTTCTGGTCAGAGTTTCAACCTCCAAGACTGCCCAAAGAACAATAGTATTAAACAAAAAAAAAAAAAACAGCAAGAGCCTCCTTGATGCAGGTGCTACCCTGCTTCTCCACTCCTTTTTTTAAAAGCTGTTAAACCAAAATTTTCAGCATGGCCTTTTTAGGACCCTACCTCATGAACCAGGTAGGTGAAACTTAAAAAAAAAAGGAAAAGAAAGATGGTTATTGCATGCAAAACAACTAAAGCTCTTTTGTGAGATCATACAAAATATGAAAATCAGCTCACGAAAGATTTTTTGTATCTGTATAGGAAAATAACTTTAGTTCATAACTTAAAATGTTTTTTGAAGATTTTAAACCCAAATTTTCAACACAGCTTTTTTATGGCCCCACCTCCTGAAAAAGGTAGGTGAAATGAAAAAAAAAAGTTTTTAACTAAAGTTCTTTCATGACATCACATGAGGGAAGAAAATTGGCTCAGAAAATATATTTTTTTGAATTTGCATAGAAAAACAACCTTAGTTCATAATTCTGATGTTTTAAAAGATTTTAAATCTAAATTTTCAACATGGCCTTTTTATCTCCTCACCTCAACAGGTAGGGGACATTTTTAAAATGTCAGAAAAGAAGGTTATTTCATAAGAATGAACTATTGTTCTCTTGTGAGATCATATTAAATCAGAAAATTGGCTCACAAAAGATTTATTGTATTTGCATAGGAAAAAAAACAACAACTTTATTTCATAACTCAGATGTTTTAAATTATTTGAGGCCTACATTTTCAACATGGCCTTTTTATGATCCGCTTACATGAAACAGATATGAGAAATTTCTCAATCCTGGCCTATAAGGTGATTTTGTGGTTGTTCTGCAAAATCACCTTTTGAGCAGGATTTGAAAAATCTATCTTTACTGGTTTATGAGGTGGGTTAGAAAAAGGCTATGTTAAGAAGGAAAGTCTATACTGAGAATTTTGGGTAAAAATATTGAAAAACAGTTATGTGACATGAAGGAAAGGCCCTAGCCTCTGTATCTGTAGGTGCATGGAAACACAGGACCCTCTGGGTGCTGTGCCTCTGTAGCCAGATGGACCCTTTACTTGACACAAGGTCTGGAGGGCCCTGCGCATCTGCAGCTGCACAGAAACACAGGGCCCAGAGGACCCTGTGCTTCCTCAGTCAGATGGACCCCTCACTTGGAGCAGGGCCCAGAGTATGATACTGATGCACAGATGCAGATGCACAGCACCCTTTGCCAATGAGGAGTCCAGCTGGCTGCAGGATATGATACCCCTATCTCAAAAAAAAAAGGAAATTCTTTGCAAAAAACTGCATTAATGAACTAGTTAGGGTTCAACAAAAGTAGGAAAATGTAGCATTAGCATTACCAACCCTAACTGTCCACTCCCACCTCCCAAGCAGCAAAATGACAAGACAGCGCAAGCAACCACAGAAAGCCATCATCGGGTAAGTCAAACAATATAAACTGTTTCCAGATTACACAAATACAGTAGCACTGAAGTGCTACATTAATGGATTTGTTACTGTGCTGCATAAGCACAGGCTACACAGGGGCTTGTGCTTATGCTGTCACTCCTGTGTGTATATATTGCACAGCATGCATGAGTACATGTGGCTTCAGAAATTCATGCCCATGGGGCCTCTGCAGCCTGAGGTAATCATGAACGCTGTAGCAGATACTTCACTAGATAGCATGATACACTTGTGCATGGTTTTATATATGCGGCTGTATAACATAATTGTAAAACTGCAAGCCCCTTGGAAATATTTTATTTATTTATTTATTTATGAGTTTTACCAGGAAGGCATACTGAGCAACAATGCTAGATTCCAGATGCGACCTGGGGGCCAGGACCCAATACAAAACAAACACAGTGTTAAACTGAGACATTTCAACAGTGAGAGGTATGGCTAACTGCCTTACAGACAACGGCAGAATAGCTACAAGTAGACAGTTTGATACAGCAGCGGAAAGATAGAGAAATACATGATACAACCTAGAAAAAATGTCCTTTTAACATAGAGCAGCATGGTACATTGGAGTTAGAAGTAGTTAGAAGAGGTGCAGCTAGAAACATGTGCAGCTGGAGGAGAAATGCGTGCTGAGTAGATGGTTGCGATGACTAGGATTTTATGTGTTTCTTATGGTAGGTGGCAGGGCATTCCAGATCTGGGAAATCCGGTAGGAAAAAGTGGCCTTTTAGTTGCGCATGAAAGGGACATGGAGAAGCCTGGGTCTGTGCGCCTTAGGGCGAGGGTCGGGAGGTTGTTGGGCTAGGGTGGATGCCAGGTAAGGTGGAGGAGATGGACCAGAATTTAGCAGCGAACCTGCACAGTGTATTAGTCTGCCATCTTGGAGGGATGGCAGGGCTAGGGAGCTGTAAAGTGAGCAGTGGTGGGTGGATTGAGGGCAGTTGAGGATGAAATGACAGAATGAGTGGAATAGGGTGTTGAGGCTGGCCAAAGTAGATGAGGGAGCAATGGAGTATACTATGTCACCATAATCGAGTACAGGTAGTATCATTTTTTGGACTATGGCCTGCCTTGTAGGAGAGGGGAGGCAGCTTTTGTATCGGTATAATGCACCAAGTTTGGGGAGAAGCCTCTTATGCAGGGAGTCTAGATCCATTGCTGAAATCACGATACCCACATTGCAACAATACTTCTGTCTGTGTAACTGCAGGCCCCACTGGGGCTTGCCTTTGGGGAGCCAGAATATGGTGTGTATGTTTTACATCTATGGCTGAAGAGGTATAGGCTACTCAGGGTCCTGTGCTTCTGCAGACAGAAGTATTGCTGTAATTTTGGTATTAGGATTTTGTGCAGTCTGTGCTTCTGCAGCCAGAGGTCAATGTGTATATCTTACACCTGCAGGTACAAAAGCACAGCCTCGTAAGTTATGCGTACTGTATGTCTTACAATGTACATGAGTACCTGAGTCTAGAGAAGTGATGAGTTCATAAGGGGCATGTGCTTCAACAGACAGAAGAACTCTTGTAATTGAGTATTGTGGACTTATATATCTAATTGTAGGGGCCAGTGTTTCTTCACACAGAAGCAGTGTTGTGATTTCAGTATCGTGTCTTGCAGTGTGCTTACCATTGATCACAATCAACAAAGGTAGCACATCAGTGGTGCCACTGCATTTGTGTCATCTAGAAACAGTTGTATATTGTTTGTCTTTCCTGATGATGGTTGTCTGTGGTTGCTTGTGTGGTCTTGTCCTTTTGCTGCTTGGAGGCTGAGGGATGGGAGTTAGGGCTGGAAACTCTAAAACCACATTTCACTACTTTTGTGATAGATATTAAGTTGAACTCTAACTGGTTCAATAATGCAGGTTTCTTTTTGTAAGGAATAGCTATATATACAGCTGAAGCTGTGCACATTTTTGTCCCTAGTCTTGCTCCAGTATATTGAAATTATAATTTAGTACAACTAAAATTGTAAATTTCACCATGAAGCTTGGAGAGCATATCCCCAACAATAATTGCCCTGGATATCTACCAGGCAATGATTATGTCACTGTGTCGAGCATGCAACATTGCTGCCCGTTTAGGACTATTGGGGGCATGATGATGTTTTATTTATTTGGGGGGTTACGTAATGTAACCAGGTGTTAAAAGAATCCATGTGATGGCATGGATGGCGTGAGAATTGCTGTCTTGGGGCTTACTCCTACAGTTTTAAGGACTTAATCAAATGCTGGTTATAGAATCAATACCAGGGATTGCTTAAGATAAAGATGTGTCACATTGTTTTCTTAAAAGTATGAGGACCCTGGCATGGTTTTGATGATTAGACTGCACCAAGACATTTTCCTACAGTTGTTATAAAACCATATTTGTTGCTGTAGTTTAAGTTGCTACCTACCCACCAGATAGTGATGGTTGATCTAAACTGCATAATAAAAGGCAGTGCAACATGTTATGGTGGCAGTTGGGAGCTGACTCTTTTATGTGCAGTGTAAACCCAGGTCTAATGGTTGTAGCACTGGTTTGTGTGGGAGCCAGGAGATCACAGGTTCAAACTCTACTGGAGCCAAATAGTTACTGTGTGACCTTTGACAAGCCACTTAACTAAGTGCTCCAAAAAAAAAACTGAGGTGTTGGTTGTGGACCAGGGTCGCTGTGAGGCAGGTTTGTTAGCTGGATCACCCTCAGGCTTATGGCTTGGGGGTGTCCAGCTGATTACCTCAGACTGGGTGTGGAACTTGGGCGTTGTATTTGATGATTGTCTGACTTTTAAATCTCAGGTGTCAGCGGTTGTCAAAACCTTTTTTTTATCATCTGAGGAATATCGCCCAGGTGAAGCACCTGGTTCCTCCAGAGGATCTTCCAACTTTGGTCCATGCCTTCGTTACCTCCCGCCTGGACTATTGCAATGCCCTATACCTAGGGCTCATGGAGGTTGAACTTCACCACTTGCAGTTAGTGCAGAATGCGGCAGCCAGACTTCTGACTGGTTCTTCTAGGTCCAGTCATATAACGCCTGTGCTCTGCAGACTGCACTGGCTTCCAGCTTGTTGGCGAATCACCTTCAAGGTTGGTTTGCTGACCTATAAGGCCCTACATGATCAGGGACCTGCTTACCTGAAAGATCTCCTTTGTCCCTACTGTCTCCACCCGCTCTCTCCGATCCACTGATGAGAGATTACTAGAGATTCCCAGGGTTCACTTAAAAACTTCAGGGGCAAGATCTTTTAGTTTTATGGCCCCTACCCTGTGGAATTCTCTACCTCGTCAGGTGCAAAATTGCCCGACTGTCCAAAGCTTTAAAGGAGCCTTGAAAACCTACCTTTTTAACAAAGCTTTTAATGATTGTTAATTATTTTATTCTTGTTTTAAATATTTATTGTTTTATGTAATTTGTAAAGGTGCCTTGGTTTAAGAAAGGCACCTTAAATAAATAAAGAATGATTGATGATTGATTGATTGATTGACCCAACTGCAGAAATGGGTAGTAACATACCACTGGAAATGACATGTTGCATGTCAGCTGGGGAATCCTGGGAAAATAAGATGCAAACAAAACATAATCACTTATTTTAAGGGCTTGCATTCAGCCTATCCACTCATAGTGTGAGTACATGTTGGTAGCATGTCAATTCAGTGAATACATTACAGCAACAAGCAATTTCAGCGAAGTAATTTCAGCATATGCAATTTCAGCACCCATACATATGGGCAAACACCAAATACAGCGAATAATGCATTCCCCCCCTTCCTGAGGTGCCACGACCTTGGAGTTGGTTATCTTAGTAAGGGGGGGGGTGCAGGGGAGTGTGGGTGAAGCCCCCTACAAAACAAGCATGTGCTGTTTTTGGTGTTTGTCCAAATTGTATGTGTGCTGTAATAGCATTCGCCGAAATGACTTTACTGAAATTGCTGTCACTGTAATTTCTTTTCTGAATTGACATGGAACCGTGTGTGTTGCTAGAGGATCACACACAGCATGTGGCTTGCTAGTGGAGGATTAGAACCTAGGTCTCATGCTTCATCAGCCTGTGCTAATGCAGTAGTACAACACTTTATTTTTATACAGGATAAGAACTTTAGGAAAATGAGCCCTATTTACAAACTTGCCCTGCAAGGAACCATAAATAACACTGCATACAGTATCAAAGACAATTGTTCTTAAGCAGAATGCAGACTATACAGTGGCAAAGATGGTAACATTGTGCATACACACATACATGCATGGGATGACGCACACTATTAGTTGCATGTAGAACCCACTATACCCTGATTCCTTAGAATACAGTTGACAGATCAGTCTTGTTACATATCACATTTAGTGGGACACTCGGGAGAGTTTGTATACACAACTCTGTACCCGTTGTGTAGTCGGGGTTCGTGAAGGATGAAATACATAACAAAAGCCATTGCACTTGGCTGGGATTTCCACACTTAGGGTTTGCTTAAAAGCTATCAGGGTTTTAGTATGGTTGCAGGTTTGATGGTACAGTATGCATTACTTATACCATCCACACTTAAACCAGATGGCTGCTTATAGTGGGCAAATACTGGATGCCAAAACCCATTTCTCATAGGGCTCTTTTATAAATCAAATGGCTAGAGTGAATTAAAGGTGCCTGCTATACTGGACACCTGCAATCCATTAACATCTCCATAACTGCTATCAGGTAACCTCCCTGACATTTCCTGAGGCTACCTGACTTCAAATGTGGAGGTGTTATTATACCTCCCTACACTACCTGACTGTTACTAATTTAACTAACAAGGTGCTAGTCTGTCCCCTTTGTCTCCTCTCTTTGTTCTTTCTCCCCTCCTCATGATGATACATTTCAGAGCAGTTCAGCAGCTGAAAGTTAGAATTAAAGGAATAGTAAACCCAGAATTTGTAAAAACATATGCTGTGCAGAGTGTTTTGATTTGTGTGTGAAGTCATAGTGTGTCCTTCCCTCTCTCTCTGCTATCAGGAGTTTTTCCTAAATTAGCCTGCTAGCTTTATGGTAGTTTTATGAATCCTGGGGATCTCCATCTCAGCTAAGTTTATTGCTTTTCTTGTACCTACAATGCATCATGTCTCATGGGACAGTGATGTAGCCAAGCCCATAGATTCAGTAACAAGCACTGCTTTACAATACAACAGCAGAGATGGCTATATTTTAGAAAATATACTGAGTTCAGCTGGGTGACTACCCTCATTGTAAAGGTCTTTTTTTTAACAATTTTGACACTGGTTGTGTATGTGTAACTTGTATGGTTTTCAAGATATTTACATTTAACATATCTACTTGAGTGTTCACTCGGAGAGAAAAAAAAGCATCTGCTGTTTGTAAGTGCATCTGCACACATGCCAAACAAATCTAAATATCTTGAAAACTTTACAAGCTACACAAAAATACTGAGCAGCAAAGTTGTTCATGACAAAAAGACCTTTACAATGAGGGTAGTCAATAAGCTGAACTCTGTATAATTTTTTAAATATAGCCATCTAATTAGCCAAATTTAAATGTTTTTTTAACAACTTTCCCACTTTGGATAGCAAATATTTTAAAAACTGTAAGGAGTTCAGCTTAGTGACTGCCCTCATTGTAGCAATCTTCTTGTCCTGAACAACTTTGCTGCTTGCTGTTTTTGTATAGCTTGTATAGTTTTAAAGATATTTAGATTTGTTTGGCATGTGTGCAGATGTGCTTACAAACAACAGATGTTTTTTTTCTATGTGAGTGAATACCCAAGTAGACATGCCAAACAAATGTAAATATTTGAAAACCATATAAGCTACACATACACAACCAGAGTCAGAATTGTTCACAACAAAAATACCCTTGCAATGAGGGTAGCCACCAAGCTGAACTCTGTATAGTTTTTCAAATATAGCTATCTCTGCTGTTGTATTTTAAAGCAGTGCTTGTTGCTGAATCTATGGGCTCGGCTACATCGCTGTCACATGAGACAGGATGCATTGTAGGTACAAGAAAAGCAATAAACCTAGCTGAGATGGAGAATCCCAGGGGTCATAAATCTACCATAAAGCCAGCAGGCTAATTTAGGAAAAACTCTCGATAGCAGACAGAGGGAAGGACACGCTAGGACTTCAACACAAATCAAAACACTGCACAACATATGTTTTCACATATTCTGGGTGTACTACTCCTTTAAAATATAAAACCCCCTTGTTATTTTTTTTTTGTTTTAACTTAGTCAAATAAACCTGACACACAGAAAGGACAAGAACAGCAGCAACCTCAAAATAAGCAAGTTCCATACCTTTGCAATGCAGTAGCATGACTCAATTTTTTCATAGTTGTTCTGAATCATTGGGCTGGCTAGTAGTGCTGTGTAGGGAGTGAATATTATTTTCTAAATACCATGAATAGTAGGGCTCCCTAATATTCGGGAACACTTCTCTAACAGGGAACTATTTGTATTTGTGAAAGAGTGTTTGACCACCTACAAAACAACAAAAACAAACAAAAAAACAAAGAAACACCCCAACCTCCTCCTCAGCCCCAAACCAAGTGAAATGTAAACCCCATCACCCCACCCTCTATCAAAAGCCCAATACCACCCTCATCCTCCAGCACCCAGAATTTGTTAAATTATTTTACAGAAATCCCTTGATGTGTGACCAGCTCAACCCACCCACCTCCATGGCTGGCCTCTGCCTTACTTAATGTAAAGTGATGATTTATGCTTAAAAATAATATAATTTCTGTCCTCCACCCTAGCAAAGCACCCTTTTCCTACTAGCACCCAGTTATCAGTAGAGCCTATGCATTAAAATGTGGATTGCCGATGCACCATGTATTCACAGTGCATAGGCAATCCTAAGAATGCCATGAACTGGGGTCCAACATACCCCCGGCAGCATTCATGGAAGGGGCACATACTCCTTGCACACATGATCCCCAGCTGATCTCTCAGTCATGCACCACAGGTGGTCTGAGAGAGTGTCTTGGGATGTGCCTGCACTTTCTGTGCCATTCACAAAGGTGCAGAGTACCAGGCAAGGAGGCACAGTATACAGCAGTAGGGACTCTGTTATATCTTATACGCCCCCCCATGGTACCTACTAGCTGCTGTAGGAAAGGGAATCCCTTCACCGGTATGTGCCGATCAACTGAGCTGACTAGGAAGGCTGGGGGCATCCAGTTAGGCACTGTCTAATACATTTATTAAATTGGGACCTGCGTTTTTCCCAGAATCACCTGCTCAAGCATAGCAGGGAATCTGCTACAGAACCCAGTATGGGCATCCTATTGGATGTGTGCCTGTGTTCTCTGAACTGCTCCCCATGATAAGGCACATCAGGGAACAGGGCTGTGGACAGGCACCCTCTGGGGCATATGGTTGTGTATACCATGCACCCTGTGCCTGCTCCCCCTTGCATAGCTATGCAGGCTGCGTATGCACAAATTGTGAGTACCTCACCCCACATTAGTGCATAGAACCTATTATGAGTGCTCGAGAAGGTGACTGTCACAACCCACCCTCCTCCATTGCTGGCCACCTTCTCATGAATGAAAGCACTTGCACGCTTGCTATAGCAAAACCAGCTGATGAAGTGATCATCAGGTGTTACCATAACAAGCATGTGAGCACTTTCATTCTTGAGAAGGCAGCCAGACATGGAAGAGGTTGGGTTGAGCTGGTCACCTTCTCAAGTTCTCATATTGAGAATTGGATGCTAGGTGGGAGTAAGGTGCTGTGCTAAGGTGGGACATAAATTATATTTTTTTAAGCACAAATGAATGCTTTAAAGATGAGGGTGGCTGGCCATGGAAGTGAAAGAGTTGAACCGGTCACCTGTTGGGGGAATTACTATAAAATAATGGAGTATAACAAACTGTGGGTAATTAGGGGAGTAGTGTGAGATTGGGCTGTTGATAGTGCAAGGATGGGGTTTAAATTTTACTTGGTTTGGGCTGGGGAGACAGGTGGGGGCTGCTTTCTTTTTCTTTTTCTTTTTTTTTGTATGTGGCAAAATACCCTTTCTTGAATACCCGGATATTTGGCTGCCAAATACCAAATATTCAGCCAAATATACAGAAAAATGTCTTCATATAGCTTAATGGCTAGACCTCTTTTCTTATCTCCCTGATGTTCTGTATGTAAGTTGGGGAATTAAAGCCCTTAGTTGTTTTACCTGGCATTAAGCCCCTGATTGCTAGGGCTATGGGCAGAGCCTACAGCCCTTCTGTCATTGATGAGATTGTAGCTCTAAAATAGCTTTTCATGGAACTCCCTTTTTAGACATTTGGAAGTATTCTTCCACAGCTGCATAGTAGTGCACTCCCCCTCTAATTTTTGCTATTTGCTGCTCTATGTTGAAGGCATCTGAAGGGAAGGGGGATGCTTCTGTGCTGGGCCTCAGAACATCTCAGGATATTAACAAAAAAACCTTTTTAAACTACTATTTCTATCATCTGTCCATCTCAGTCTGATAGATTTATTCTATTTCTTTCAGCAGCCTAGGGGTTAACTCATTATATGATGTCTGTAAAATACTGGACCTCTACAGTGTCAGATTACAGACAGTGGACCTGCAGTCTTTGAGCTATTTAATTCCTATGGGCACACATACAAACTGCAGGATGGGGGAGCTGTAGTCCCATCACTTTTTTTGGCCTGAAGGATCTTGTCCTTTAAACAAACAAACAAAAAAGTAAGCATAAACTAGTGTGACAGAGTTAATTAAGTTCAGCTGCCCAGGCACACATAGAACAAAAGAGGTGCATCATGCTTGTTTGCTGTTTCTGGAGTCAGAAGTATCAAGTGGAAAGTGCTTTTAACTGTGTGTGTGTGTGTGTGTGTGTGTGTGTGTGTGTGTGTGTGTGTACAATCCTGCTTTGGAATGGGCCATGTGACGCAGACTGTTCATCTTTTATCTAGAATTTACGGTCTGAGGCTCAGCTACACTGTTTGAGTGAGCATTCCCTCCCGCGCAGCAGAAAGTCAGTGTAAAAGTGTTTATTATGTTTCCATCCTCCAGACAGTTTCAAAACTAAACTAAAAGGAAAAAAAATAACATATTTACAGAGAGAGATGCAGTAGTTAGATGGACTTTGTTAGGAGTGGGAAGGGAACCTCTGATTAGTTCCTGTCCCCTTAGGTTGCATATTTTGTTTCCTTTTTTTTCACATCTTTTAAACTGTGGCCTTTTAAAGGTAAAATAATCTAAGCATTTAAAGACTTTTTTAATTATTCTTTGGTAACCAGGTATGGCCCACTAGGCACAGGTGTCTGTTTTGTGGGGCTACCCGAGAGCACTGAGGAGGTTAAGTGACTGCTTCAGAGTCACATAGTATGCCAGTGGAGGTTGTGGGAATCAAACTCAGGTCTCTGTGCTGGATATACCAAGCTCTTTACTGTAACCTCTAAAGCTATATTGGCAGCCCCAGACTTGGCTGGTGTATCCCTTGGTTATTGCATGGATCTGGAATCTGTGTACTGGAGTTTAACATTTGTTTACAGTTTATAAATGTAATTTAATAAATATATATATATTTTTCCTTTGGTAACCAATTAAGGCCAACTAGGCATAAATGCTTGTTTCAAGGAACAACCCAGGAACACTGGGGAGAATAAGTGACTTAATCAGAGATACACAGTATAGAAATGGAGAGTGTGGGAATCAAACCCATGTCTGAATACTGGATGTACAAAGCTCATTCATAGCTCATTACTCTATCCTTAAGGCAATACTGCCAACCCCATAAATAGTGAACAATTTAGACTAGGCTGTTAATATCTCAAAAGAGAACTGCCTTGAATCTGCAAACATGCATTTTTGTAGAAGTAAATGTTATTTTTTAAAATACCAGTTCTCATTTTGTTACTGCATAATTTGGCCTTTTGGTAAATTCAGTGAGTGTTTCTGATTCACACACTGCTGTTATTGACCATTTTAGAACAGTATGATCTTGTCAAGAACTTACATTGTTGGTACAATACATCTGTGTTCTAATTTAGAATTCTTAGGTTTATGTGGACATACATCATCAACATAAACAACATCATATAATTCTTAGATGGCACTTTGCAGCAGTGTGTAGCCCATAAATATCCAGTAGGTTAACTAAAAGGGCAGCAAAAATGGGGCAGAAACAGAAGGGAACCCACTATATGAAAAAAAGCTTCTACAGGAAACATTACTCACAGATTCAGTGCAGTTCTCCTTTAACTAAGCTTGTAGGGAATGTCAGGTATTTTATCTAAATGGTAAGGATCTCTATCCTGTACATTTTCTGTAACACCATAGACCATTTTTAACTGATGGATATTGCAATACATGATTACAGTAAAAGACTAAGCAAAATTATCTTGCTTATGACATCGTATACAATTTGTAAACTGTTGTCTGCATATTTTACAGGTAACATTGTCACTACGGTACAGTTTTATCTCTTTTTTAAATTTGCACTGCTGTTTTCTGTACAATTGGATGGTGTTTTATTGCTGTCTAATAGGATAACTTATTTTGTGGCTCACTTTTTTAACTTTGAAAAACAAGTTGGAACTGGTATATATGAGCTGAACCCTTAATATTACATATTAAGTATTCTGATATGGTATAAAGGTATTTTTAAAATTACTATCATCGTCATAAATCTGCATTTACTGTATATAAAAACCTGGTTTGGAATAATTACCCTTTAAAATGCAACAAATGCCCTTTTTATCTTTGGCATCCCCACCTTTTACAATCTTCCAGCACCCCTGTGACACACACACACACACACACACACACACACACACACACACACACCAGCATGTACTCTGACTAAATAAATTTAAAAGGACTGAATTAGCAACATGCTAGTGATCCACAAATTGCTATTCTGGGCTTCAAACTCTTTAGGGCTGATAGGGACCTGGGAAGGGGGGGGTTGTTGTATACGCCAAATCCAAATATGATGTTAGCAGGATTTCCTGTAAAACTAAGCTCAAGGAATACGAAATCATCT
The DNA here is from genome assembly GCA_016271365.2 of Neoceratodus forsteri. Taxonomy (NCBI): domain Eukaryota; kingdom Metazoa; phylum Chordata; order Ceratodontiformes; family Ceratodontidae; genus Neoceratodus; species Neoceratodus forsteri. The sequence goes on along the minus strand of CM057453.1, from coordinate 452,755,777 downwards.
CACTCAAACTTCACTTCCCATCCACAGAATGCATCACAATCATTGGTGGCTATAGACCCCCGACAGGAGGCACAGAAATTATTAACGTACTAAAATCCTTAACTTTGGCTGCTAATACGGAAACAGTAATCTTAGGGGACTTTAATATGGACTGGCTAACTGCTAAATCCCACCCCCTAAAACCCATCTGTGACAAGCTGGGTCTTATACAAATAGTAACAGAACCCACAAGAATCAATGCTTCTAACTTGTCCAACAGCTCTCTCTTAGATGTTATCCTAACTTCGCACCCCCATAAAATCTCACATTCTGCAGTTTTCCATAATGATAAGAGCGACCACAATATCGTTGTTTGCACAAGATTCCAACCTAAAACCAAGCACCACCCTAAATTCAGAATCAAATGTTCGTTCTGTAAATTCAACTCACTAAACTTCCTAACTGACCTAGCTACGATCAGGTGGCAAGATCTATATCTGGCCAAATCTGCAGATGCTGCCGTTTCTGTTCTAAATGACAACCTCACCACCCTAATTAACTAGCATGCTCCCCTCATTAAAATGAGGGTGCGGAAAATCTCGCATCCGTGGTTCACCCAAGAGCTCAGATATGCGCTTACCAATAGAGACAAGCTATGGGCTATGGCCAGGCACACAAAGAACCCAGCAGACTGGCAGGCATTTAGAACTGCCAGAAATACCTGTGTTAAAAGTGTACGGACTGTTAAAGCAAACTTCTATATCTCTACTTTGGAACGGGCCAAAGGGAACTCCCCAAAAATCTGGAAGACACTAAAATCTATTGAAGGCCATTCAGCTGCTCCCTCCCTTCCCACCAAGATTCTGGCCAAGGATGGGATAATTGAAAATGAACTGCAAATCATCGAAGAACTTAACCTTCACTTTGCCACAGCCGGGTTGGCATTCAACTCCTCCCCATACGCTAGCCGAGCAAATAGCCACACTAAACCAGATTCTACGCATGCTATTCCGACTCATCCCTTCCAGCTGTGTCAGATTAGCTATAATGAAGTTGAAGACATAATTCTTAGCCTTGACACCAAGAAAAGCACAGGGGACAATGGCCTGGCATCATTTCTCTTACAGTTAGGCTATGCCCAGCTCACAGCCCCCATCCTTCACATCTTCAACCTCTCTATTACCACAGCCACTGTTCCATCCTGCTGGAAATCTGCCCATGTTCTTCCTCTCTTTAAATCAGGAGATCCCTGTGACTTAAACAATTACCAACCTATCTCTATCTTGCCTTTTCTATCCAAAGTGTTGCAAAAACTTACATACAACCAACTAAATAATCACCTTGAAGCACACTCACTACTAAACCCAGCACAATCTGGTTTCAGGTCAAAGCACAGTACCATCTCAGCCTTGGCTAAAGTCTCTAATGACTGGATCCATGCAATGGACACCAAGAAGGTCACTGGTTCAGTCTTTCTAGACCTCAATAAGGCCTTCAACACTGTAGACCATCACCTCCTAATCACCTGTCTTGCCCACATAGGTGCCACTCCAACCACCTTGCAGTGGTTTACCAGTTATCTCACGGAAAGGATACAAAAAGTCAAGGCCGATGGCCTACTATCTGTCCCGCTTCCAATTACCAGAGGAGTCCCTCAAGACTCCATCCTAGGTCCAATCCTGTTCTCCCTCTACATTAACAAACTTGACTCCCACATAAAGAATTCTAGCATACATTTCTTTGCGGATGATATGGTTTTGTACACATCAGGCTTGTCCTTAACTAAAGTCAGGGAAACACTCCAAGCTGACTTTATTCAGTTAGAAAGCAACCTTATCAATACCAAGCTGTTCCTAAATGCCAAAAAAACTAAACCAATGATTTTCTCGAGACTTGCCGTGACTGATGCCCTACCTACCACAAAAAAAAACTTTGTGGTTACCTCCCTAGGTGAACCCTTGGAAGTCGTAGGCAAATTCAAATATCTAGGTATGTGGATAGACAACAAGCTCTCCTTCCATGACCACATCGAGGATCTATTAAAGAGACTTAAAGCATGCCTGGGTTTCTTCTACAGAAATAGGACCCTCTTTTCTCTTGCAATCCATAAAAGACTGGTCCAAGCAACTTTCCTTCCCCTACTGGATTACGGAGACATTATCTTTATATCCTCCCCAACCTTGAGCCTATCAAAACTGGACGTACTCTACCACCGTGCTCTTCACTTCATTACCAACTCGGCATGCAGGACCCACCACTGTGATCTTTATGCAGTAGTTGGGTGGTCTTCCCTGACCACCAGATGTATCCTCCATGCTGGCATTTGGACCCTTAAACTACTACTTCACAAATTGCCGGCATATCTGACGTCACTCATATATATCTCGTACAGCGCCTACTCCCTAAGGAAATCCGACCTTATACTACTAGATATTCCCAGGACACGTACCACAGCAGGACAAAGGGCTGTCTCATACACTCTACCAAATATTTGGAACCAGCTCCAAACCATGCTGAAGCTAACCAGCACTATCAACTAACTCCTTCAAAACATTAGCCATCTCTAAATTAAAAGACATATGTAGGTGAAACTAGGCCCCCAACACCTAGACAACTCCCCATGTACCCACAGGCCCTCTATTGTTTTAAACTGAAATATGTTGCATAATATAGGACTAGGCTAACTCTGAAATGTATAGCATACATAGTATAAGAACGTTCATTGTATATACCTCTTAATTGTATATAATTCTCCTCCTGTTGTCCTACATTGTATATCTCCTATCTATGTAGTTGTGTATTGTATGTACATATGACTCAGGACCTCCTTGTGAATGAGCTTGCTCAACGGAGTCTTTCCTGCAATAAACTTGAACTTGATGATTGTGACTAAATCGCACTCTATGGAACCAACAAGAAAAAATCTTTGGTCAGTTGGTAGCTCTTCACAGTCCTATCGGCTCTGGCTAGAGTTTGTTTAGAATGTTGCTGCTGCATTCATTTTCTGTTTCCTAACTGACAGTGCATCCCATTTAAATTTGGCATACATTTCACAGTGTTGAGTATCAAAGGGGCAGAGTAGTACAAACCATGTCAGTTTGCTTGTATGCAGTGTCCAATTTGCTCAGTAAAACCCCTCTAGTGAATTGGTACACTGTGTTACCGTACTCCAGTACCGGAAGTATAGAAACATAGAAACACAGAAACATAGACTTTGATGACAGATAAGGACCACTTGGCCCACCCAGTCTGCCCATTTCTTTACCTACTGGATAAGCTGCAGATTCTAGTTAACCAACAGCCTACTTCCCCCCCCCCCCACTATAATTGCCATATGTCTGTCCCATGCATGTTTGAATTCCCCCACTGTTTTAGACCCAATGACCTCCTCAGGAAGGCGGTTCCATGTATCCACCACTCTCTCCATGAAAAAAAATTCTCACATTACCCCTGAGCTGTCCCCCCTCTATCTTTAAATTGTGCCCCCTTGTTCTTACACATCTCTTTTTCTGAAAGATGCTACCCTCCTGGACTTTGTTTATTCCCTTGAGGTACTTGAAAGTTTCTATCATGTCCCCCCTGTCCCTCCTTTCATCAAGAGTATACATATTAAGCTCTCTCAGTCTCTCTTCATATGGTTTCTGCTGCAGACTGTGCACCATTTTAGCTGCCCTTCTCTGGACTGATTCCATCCTGTCTATGTCCTTGCGTAGATGAGGTCTCCAAAACTGCACACAGTACTCCAGATGGGGTCTCACCAACTATCTGTATAGAGGGATAACCACTTCCCTTTTTCTACTTATGATGCCCCTTCCTATGCATCCCAGTACCCCCCTGGCTCTCCTTAACAACTTTTCATATTGCTTACCCACCTTTAGGTCATCTGATATGACTACCCCCAGGTCCCTTTCCATTTTTGTTGTTGTTAGTACCTCCCCTGTTACTGTGTACTCTTCTCCTGGGTTTTTGTTTCCCAGGTGCATTACTTTGCACTTCTTTGCATTGAATCTAAGTTGCCATATGTCTGAGCATTCCTCCAACCTTGACAAGTCCCTTCTCATCTTTTCTGCCCCCTCTTGTGTATCAACTCTGTTACAGATCTTTGTGTCATCTGCAAAGAGGCATACCTTTCCTTCCAGACCCTCTGCAATGTCTCCTATAAAGATATTAAAGAGGACTGGACCCAGTACTGAGCCCTGACTGCTCACCTAGTAACCCCCTTTCTTGGAATGTGTTCCATTCACTATTACCTTCTGTGTCCTGTTGTGTAGCCAGTTTGCTACCCAGGCTACCACCCTGGGACCCACTCCCAGGCTGGCTAACTTGATTATTAATCTTTTGTGCAGGACTGTGTCAAATGCCGTGCTAAAGTCTAGGTAGACCATATCCACAGTCCTTCCCTGGTCTATTACTTTGGTCACCCAGTCAAAGAAATCAATTAGATTCATTTGACATGACCTTCCTGCTGTAAATCTATGCTGCTTTGGGTCCTGTGCCCCTCTGTCCTCTAGGTACTCAACAATTCTTTCTTTCAGAAGTGATTCCATCATTTTCCCTACCACTGAGGTCAAACTTACAGGTCTGTAGTTTCCTGCTTCTCCCTTGCTCCCACTTCTGTGAAGGGGAATCACATCTGCCCTCCTCCAGTCCTCAGGTACCACCACATCCTGCCATGATTTGTTAAAAAGCGTGGTCAGTGGTGTCACTAGGTCCTCCCTTAGTTCTTTTAGGATTCTGGGGTGAATCCCATAAGGCCCCTTTGCTTTGTCCACCTTGAGTTTTAGGAGTTCTTTCAGGACCCTTTCTTCTGTGAATGGACTGGTGTCAACCCCCCTACCCAGAGTACTTCTATTGTCTGGTTTAGGTAACTCCTCCTCATCTTCTTTTGTGAATACTGAGCAAAAGCATTCATTCAGTATCTCTGCCTTTTCTTTGTCTCCCTCTGCCCACCTCCCCTCTCCTTTATTAATCTTCACTATCCCTCCCTTAACCTTTCTATACTCCCTAATGTACCTATAAAAGGTTTTATCCCCCTTTTTAACTGAGTTTGCTATTTCTTCCTCGGTTTGGGCCTCTGCTATTCTGACTGCCTTCCCCACTTCTTTCTGCTTTAATTGATACACTTTCCTGTCCTGCTTCTTCTGTGATTCCTTATACTTTTTGAACGCAGCCTTTTTCTCCTTAACCTTCCCTGCCACCTCTTTTGAGAACCATAGTGGTTTTTTACTCTGCTTTGTTTTCTTTATTTGTTTCACACAAAGGCTTGTTGCCTCTATGATGGCAGTTTTGAATTTTCTCCATTGTTCTTCCATCCCTCCTTTTTGGCTATTTGCTAGTGTATTCTTCAGGTATTCACCCATTTTGCCAAAGTCAGCCCTTCTAAAGTCCAGTATCCTTGTTTTTGTATGGCTTATCTCCATGGTCGCTTGTTCCCAGATGTCTACTGACTTCTAAATTTGTGATCCTCTCTCCATTTGAAAGTACCAGGTCTAGTATTGCTCTCTCCCAAGTGGGTTCCAACATTAGCTGTCTAAGGCCTGCCCCCTGCAGGGCATCGAGAATGACTCTGCTCTTGGATGTGGCTGCAGTACATGTCATCCAGTTAACATCTAGCATATTCAGGTCCCCCATCAATAGTATCTCCCCTTTTTCAGCCATTTTGAGAATGTCCTCTATCATGTTCTTGCCCATTTCCTCCCCTTGAGATGGGGGTCTGTATACAACCCCTGTGTGGATTGTGATGCCATTCTCTGTCTCCAAGGTGACCCAGAGCGCCTCTTGTCCTCCCCCTTTACTTTTTAGTTCTGTAGCTTTGATCCCTTCCCTTATGTATAGAGCTACTCCACCTCCTCTTTTACCTTCCCTGTCCCTTCTGTAGATTGTGTACTCTGGTATCTTGACATCCCAGTCATGGTTCTCTGTGTACCATGTTTCTGTGACTGCCACAATATCCAATTGTTCATCTTCCATCAGGGCTACTAGCTCTGGAAGCTTGTTTCCCAGACTATGGGCATTGGTACTCATTGCCCTCCATTTAATGTTTGCTTTATCCTTTTTTCCCCATCCCTGCTCTTATTGCCCTTGTCTCTATGAGCAAGGTGTCAAAGGTTTCTGTAACATAGCATGGAATTAAGAAGGCCTTGTATATGAGTGCCGCTATATTTGCATTAACTAATAAACCATGTTATTTATGTGTTTGTCAAAATGTAGCAAGTTGTCAACTGTAACCCTTAGATATTTGTAATCAGTTATTGCTGCAAGGCGCATCCAATCTAGCTGCTTGATTTCCAGATGCTCTGAGTCTTAACTGCCTTTCTTGTTTTGCTGTTCAACATTGCTTGCATCTTCTTGGAGCTGAGCACCATTTTTGAGGCCACAAACCACTTTTGTAGATGGTTGAAGTCCGATTGCAGGATTATCCCCATTTCTTTTGGGATTTCACTTTTGACACCAAAACAGTGTTGTTGGCATAAAGCTTTATATGACAGTGCTTAATATGAAGTGGATGGTCATTTACATACTGTATAGTAGAACAGTAGGGATCCTAAGATTGATCCTTCCGGGGCACCTCTGTGTACTATGGGTCACTGATTGACAGTAGTGTTTTGTCTATGCAAACCCTTTGGGCCCTGTTGCTTAAGTAAGCCTGGAACCAGTGTCTTGTCTCCATAAGAAAAATATGTGTTCCATTCTTGATAGAATAATATTTTGGTCCACTAGGCTGAATGCCTGTGAGAGGTCCATGAAAACCATTCCCCTAGTCTCAGCTCGATCCAGTCATCTGGTGACCAGATCCACAAAGTCTGTGAGTGCAAAGCCTATAGACCTCCCTTATAGGTCTCATAGGTCTTTTATGAGCAGAGATAGGCAATTTGCCCTTTATTGCTCACCTTTTCTCAAAGATTATATCCATTTATGTTTTTACTTGTACAGTATATATCAAGTTTAGTCTTAAAATGTGTCATGTTTCTACTATCCACTATGTTTATTGGAAGGCTGTTCCAAACCGACACTACTCTTTTTCCAGCAGCATATCACATTTCCATTGTCCAGGGAAGACTGAAATATTTTAGTTACTGGTCCAGCCACATTCCTCTGCCAGTTCCTTAGTTATTCTAGGATGTAGTCTATCTGGGCCTGGTGCCATATTTGGATTGGTCTGTCTTAATCCAATTTAAATATTTTCTTCATCAATCATGATTCTCGGACTACTTTCAACATGTTGTCTTGGCATTGGGATTTATCTTCATCAATCATTATTCTCCGACTACTCTTGACATGTTGTCTCAGCCTAGGATTTTGTCTTTAGATCTAAACAAGGTGCAGAAATAATTATTCAACATCTCTACCATATGTTTTTCATCTGTAACCAAATTACCTTTTTCATCCACTGAAGGGCCTACTTGTGAAGCACTATTATTCTTATAATTGATGTGATTATAAAATGATTCATAATTCTACTTAACCTTGCATGCTAACTGCAGTTCATATTCCTTTTTTGCTTTTCTTACATATTTCTTACATTCATTAGTTCTCTCCTTGTAAGTATCCTAGGCTTTCTTTGAGTTATGTTTTTTCCCTTGTTGAATGTTTTTTACTTCCTCTTATCTTCTTTTTAACCTTTTTATTTAATCATCTGGGTATCCTGCCATTTTTACAATATTTCAGCTTTTCCGGTGCGTAAGGCTACTGGTATGGATGAAGTGGAATCCAGATTTCTACAGATGGGGGCTGACACATTAGCACCAACGGTGGCCTATTTATTAAACTGGAGCTTGTGTTCCTCCAAATTTCCTGAACAGTGGAAATTGACTACAATTGTTCCTATATTTAAAGGAGGAGATCAAATGATAGCTGCCAACTACAGACCAATAGCTTTACTATCAACTTTATCAAAGATCATGGAAAAGTTCTTGCACAAACAGATTAGTCAATACTTAGAACAATATGGTGTGCTGACTGATAGCCAGCATGGTTTTCAGGCAGGGAGGTCCACAGACGCAGCCCTAGTGGACTTTAATAACTTGGTTTCAAAATCATGAATCTAGGAGGACACTGGGGCTGCATTCGTGGACCTCAGCAAAGACTTTGATCTGGTTTGCTATCGAACCGTACTACAAAGACTATATGATCTGGGAATTCATGTGGAACTCTTGAAGTGGTTTAAATCATATTTGGATCACAGAAAGCAATGTGTGGCTCAAGGATCCATCAACTCACCCTTGAGAAGGGTGAAGAGAGGAGTCTCACAAGGCTCAAGTTTGGGCCCATTGTTATTTAACATCTATGTCAACAAGTTGCCTGGGATCTTGGTTAATAGTGAGGTATGGCTGCACATGGACGACACCATACTGGTTGCGTCTGTGGGAAGCCATGCCCCCTTGGAACACAAATTGCAGTTAGATATGTGTAAAATGGAAGCATGGTTGGAGGACTCAGGATTATTACTAAACAACAAAAAAACACAAAGCATCTATTTCACAGCAGAGAAAAGTAATGTTTTGGATAGGGTTTTGAATATTAAATTTAATGATAGTCAGAAGGTAACATCTACAACATGTTACAAATATCTTTTTTTTTTGTTGTTAGTCCTTTTCCTCCTACCTTGGCTCCCTGTCTGCCTTTTTCATCTGTGCATCCTAGTCATCCGGCCACCGTCCAGTGCATCCCGGCTCCTAGGGACCCTCACTTTCTACCCCGTGGCTTCCTCCCCATGGCAGGGTGGCAGAGAACCCCCTACTCTACTGCCAAGACCAGTTCCAGTGTACAGTGATGCCCCCTGAGCTGGGTGCCCTGTAGGACGGTCATCAAGCCACTGTGACCAGTCACCATTTTTCCTTGTTCTGTACCCTGCATGAGTGGGGGGGGCAATGACGCCAATGGAAGGAGTGCACACACGTCCGCATGTGCTCCTTCCTGGCACCATGCCCCAGCTGAGGCCCTGCATTACATATTGGCAGAGCAGCACCCCCAGCCTCCGCTAGGGGCCGAAAATGTGCCAACAACTGGGATCCCCCACCCCGGAGAGGGAGAGCAGTCCCTCAGATGCTCAATCCCTCTCCTCCCCTGCTGACTCCCAGTGTTCCGAGTCCACTCCTGAACTTGGGTAGCTGGCATGGAGCGAGGTGTGACATCCAGTGCTTCAACCCTCAGTGCCACCAGGCCAAATATCTGGGGATTTTAATTGATAATTAACTATCATACAAAGAGCATATTGATTTTGTCTCGAAGAAAATTAATCAGAGACTGGGGACCTAAAGGAGAATATCACACTGTTTAATTAAAAGTGTTAGGAAAAGAATAAATCGGTAGTTGTTGATTCCAGCATTAGAATACGGGGTTGGGGGGGGAGTTATTACATAGAAATGCAAACAACACCCTGTTGAACATATTGGACAAAGACTTTTATAGACTTGCATGTTTTGCTAACTGTAGCCAATTGGGAACTCATCACTGCAGAGTATATCAAGAGCTGCATTGCTTAGGGCCCAGTGAAAAGAGGCTATACAATTGACTAACCTGGAGTTTTAAATTGATTAAGTCTAATATAATGCATCTGCTATGGAGATTAATAACATTTGAAACAACAAGTGAAATAAAATACAACTTTAGAACTAATGCATTAGGTCTGATGCTTCCCCATAGTTACAATAGGTTTGGGGAGGTTACATTGCAAGCTAGTTTGGCAATATCCTGGAATAAGGTTGAGCTAGAATTAAAGGAAAAGAATTATGTTAAAGAGTTTCAATCAACATTGAGAAAGCCCCTTTCAAATGCATGCAATTGTTACACATAATATTACACTAATGACTTTGTTCAGCATTTCAACGTGCTGTGATGTGTTTTTTAACAAATATTTAATTTTGCATTTTTATATGGATGTTTTGAATGATGTTTGTATGTTTTGTGTCGTACAAGGCATTCCTTTGTAAATAGGAATTTAATTTCCTAATGGATTGTGCCCATATAAAAATGCATTTTTATCAAATCAAATATTTAACTATCAGCTTATTTAGCTTCAGCATCATTATTTCCCGCATTTCATTTTGATTTTTATGCATTAACAGGCATTTCCAGTCCCAGGACCATAAAGCTTCCCTCATCTGATTGAAGTCTGATTCATAGAAACATAGAAGCATGGAAGCTGATGACAGATAAGGACTGCAAGGACCATCCAGTCTGCCCATTTTTTCTACCTTATAAATGTGCCATAGGTCTTAACTCTGTCAATGGCCTATTTATTCATATTCATCTGTATTGCTCCCTTATGCCTATCCCATGCCTGTTTGAAGCCCTGCACTGTACTCATATCCACCACTTCCTGAGGTAGGTCGTTCCACGCATCCACCACCCTTTCTGTGAAAAAGAACTTCTTCACATTACCCCTCAATCGGCTTGCCTTTAATCTCATACTGTGTCCTCTTGTCCTGCTATTTTATTTATATTAAAATATGTTAGACTCTTTCACCTTGTTAATGCCCTTAAGATGTTTGAATGTTTCAATCAAATCACATGTCTCCCTCCTTTCCTCTAGGGTATAAATATTGAACTCCATTAATCTGTCCTCATATGTCTTCTGATGCAGTCCCTGCATCATTTTAGTTGCCCTTCTGTGGACTGCCTCTGTTTTATTAATGTCCTTGTGCAGGTGCAGCCTGCAGTACTGCACACAGTACTCCAGGTGGCACCTAACCAGTGTCTTGTAAAGAGGGATTATTACCTCCCTCTTATGACTTCTGATACCCCTACTAATACACCCCAACATCCCTGTAGCCTTACCTACTGTTTTGGTGGTCTGCTTTGATTATTTCAGGCCATCTGTGACGATGATGCCAAAGTCTCTTTCTTCCCTTGTGATTGCCAGCAACTCTCCTCCCAACCTATAGTTAACTTCAGGGTTTCTCTTCCCTATGTGCATGATCTTGCACTTCTTTACATTAAACCCCAGTTGCCACTATTCAGACCATTTTGTCATTTTTTTTCAGATCTCTTCTCATTCTGCCCACCCTATCTGGATCATCTACTCTGTTGCAGATCTTGGTGTCATCTGCAAACAGGCAAACCTTACCCTCCAGTCCATCTGTAATGTCACTGATGAAGATATTGAAAAGGACGGGCCCCCAGGACTGATCTCTGAGGTACCCAAAATGTGACTTGTATCTCTTTTGACTGTATACCATTTACCACCACTCTGTTTTCTGCCCACCAACCAGTTTGCCACCAAGTTGACCAACTTCTGACCCACTCTGGGCCTACCCAGTTTATTAATCAATCTTTTATGTGGAACAGTATCAAAAGCTTTGCTGAAGTCAAGGTAGGCAACATCAACTGCACCCCCTTGGTCCACCACTCTGCTTACCCAGTCAAATAAATCTTTTCAACTAATTTGACAGGACCTTCCTGTTGCAAACCCATGCTGTCTTGGATCCTGTGCTCCTATGGATTCCAGGTGTTGCACTATCCTTTCCTTAAGGAGTGCCATAATCTTGCCCACTACTGAGGCAAGATTGACTGGTCTATAGTTCCCTGCCTCCTCCCTGTCCCCACTCTTGTGAAGCAGGATCACATGAGTCCTTCACCAGTCTTCTGGGACCTTTCCTGTGTTCAGAGACTCACTAAACAGTTCTGCTAATAGCTCTGCTAGTTCCACCCTTAGCTCCTTTAGTACCCTGGGATGTATGCCATCAGGACCCATTGTCTTGTTCACCCAGAGCTTTGCAAGCTTTTGTAGGACCCTTTCTTTTGTGAAGAGACTTGTGCACACCTCCTTCCCCACTGTGTCCATGGTGCTGAGCTGTGGGCCCTGCCCTACCTTCTCCTCAGTAAATACTGATCAGAAGTATATATTCAGGATAGATGCTTTTCTTTGGTCCTCCTCCACAAACTCCCCCTTATCCCCTTTGATCTTAGCAATACCCCTTCTGGAAGTGGAAGGGATTGGCTGGTCACCTTGATAGGGCAAAACTACGATCCCTTCCCACTTAATAATGGCATACAATAAAGCTTTAAAATTTACGTAGAATGATTATTGCAAACCTAATTTACCATATCCTGAAAATGGGACCTTAGGGTCACAAAATCACTTTAAACATTATCACATTGTGATCTCTACCTTCTAGTTGTTCCAGTATCCTTTACTTAGTAATTTGATCATCTAAATTATGTAGCACAAGATTTAATGTATAGTGTGATCCCCTCTTGTCCCTGATTTAACATACTGCTCCAGATTTAGTTTATTAATGGTATGTAAAAAATTATTTCCACAGGTGTCCTTCCTTCCTTCCTTCCTTGGAAACACAGTTGATACTAGGAATATTAAAATCCCCATAGAGTATAATTCTATCACCTGCATTTAATCTGTTCAGGCATTACAACATGATATGGTTTAGCTCCATGTTTTGTGAGGGTTGCCTATAAACTAACCTTAATATGATTTATTTCCCTGTGTTATTGATAAGTTTCAACCAAAGCTGCTCCAGGTCACTGTCATTTTCTTGTGGAATTAACTCTGCTATTATGTTATTTGATACATACACTGCAACACCCCCCACCTTTCCTTTTCTTTCTTTCCTCTCTTTACTAAGCAATTTATAGCCTTGAATGTTTCTCCCCCATGTATCATCCCTTAGCCACCAAGACTCTGCAATCACACATATGTGTACTCCTTTGGTTAGGATGTGTTCTAAATTGCCCCTTTTTCACAAGGCTCTTTATGTTTGTTAATAGGACTTTCCAATCATGTATTACATTTTCCGTTTTAACCTTTCTGCTATTAATATATGCATTTTTAATGGTGTGTTCTTCACCCCTTCCCCCAAATTCAGTTTAAACATGTCTCAATGCTATTATTGATTCTATCCCCAAGGACTCTTGAGCCATCTCTGTCCAGGTATAAACTGTCTTGGCCATATACTTTCATGTGTCTGTTAAATCTGTCCCATTTCTTTGGAAACTAACCACCTCTCTTTCACACCAACACCTCTCCCATCCATTTAGTTGCTTAATATCTTTGATTTTTCTTCTGTCAGCTCTCGATACTGGAAGTATTTTGGATACAATTACTTTGCATGCCCTGTTGTTTAATATTTTCTCAGCCTTCTCAAAATCCATCTGGATATCACCTTCCTTCCTATACTGTTAGTTTTCACATGTAGTACAGTTATTGGTTTAATGATGCCATTCGGTAATCCATCAATGTTGCTTTTAATATCCATAGTTTTTGTTCCCGAAAGGCAACTGACCAAGGCAGTCTCTTATCTACCCTTACAAATAACTTTATCCATCAATTTAATAATGGAATTGTCCAGTACAAAAAATTGGAGAGGAAGTACCTCTTTCAGTATCTCTGGTATTTGGAAGGGTGTGTATATGGCTGGTATTTTCTAATTTTTTATTGTTTGCACTGCTATTGATTCCTGATGCCCAAATTTCCTGTTACTGAGGCATGTTCTGATTTTCAGAACTGCTACTACCCCTGCTTCTGTCTATTTGCCTCTAAAGCAGAAAATCTGTTCTTTAGTTCAGTGGTGATTATTTCCAGTGCATGTCTCCTCCTATGTTTTTATACCCCCTCACACTACACACCATACTTCTCTTAATTCATTATCACTATCTGAATCTCCTGCTATGTCTTATTTCCTCTTATCCCCCATTGTTTTGATGGGTACCAGATCTACAGGCTTCCACAGTTAAGCAGTGGCTAACTCACTTTCCTGTAGCAGTATTCCAGTATTTTGTATAAACTACTGTAATTTTCACATCTCAATTTGAATCTCCAACTTCATCTTAAGCTCCTTATTTTCATCTAACAATGTTACTATATAGCTACATTTATTACAAGTGTAATGTGCAATCCCTTCTCCCATTTCAAACATTTTGCAGCTTACACACTGTATTAAGCTGTCCTCCTTTTTAAGTATGTCATTTTCCAAGGGTAGAATAACTGTGCCCATAGTCCCGATTGTCCTGGCTGACATGGCAGAAACCTCACCTATGCTGTACCTGCCTCAACTCATGCTTGGCTGCACTCGCTGAGGTTCCACACTTTAGGGTTAAGATCTCAGAAGTCTCTAGTTTTTGGTGCTAAAACACTGCAAGTTGCAACAAAACTACTTTTAAAACACCAGCTAGCCTTCTTGCTGCTGCTGGTGATATAAAATCACAGGAACTCTAAAAAATGTCACTGTTTGAGCTGAAAACATCAGGCCCTAACATTATTTTAGTTCCCTTTGTGCTGGTGAGGACTACAGTTTCCAGTACTCATCAATGTCTCCTGCCTCCCACTTGTTGACCCCTGTGGCTTAGGGCAGCACTTTCATACCTGTCTCTCTTTTTCACTTTTTTTTTTAATTTTGTGTTTTTTTGCCAGCACATATACAGAGGGAATTTTGAAGATAAGTAAACTCAAACACACACAACTTACAGTAGTTCTTAATACTGCTTTCCCTGGCAGCAACTCAATAGTAGTCACTTTTTCTCCTACTGGATGCCACTCACACAGGTGATGAGGTTTATGGGTAGGATCCCATAAGTCTCTAGTGTTTGGTGCTAAAACACTGCAAATTATTGCAAAATTACTTTTAAAACACTAGCTATTCTTCTTGCTGTCACTGGTGATATAAAATTACAGGCACTCTAAAAAAATGTAAAAGAAAGAATGCTCGGTACTCATGGTTCAAATGTTCAAAGGCACAAATGTTTATTGGCAAGTAGCCCAGAGTACATCCTATAGCCCCTAGTGCCTCAACCCTTCAGTGTGTCTTCTTCTGAGGGCGGGTCTGAAGATTAAACAAATGTGATACTTATTTATACAAATGTCCTTAAAGTGATACACACCTATAAAGTGCTACCTAGTGCAGAAGTGACATAAAAATGCACATTATTACAAAACTGAGTACATACTGCTGCAGGCTTAGTAGATTTTAAACTCATTCTAGTTAATTTACATAGTTAGTTATAGCTATTTGATGCCTGACCAATGCAGTGCACAACATTTTAAATGAAGGGAAAAATACACATTTAGAAATGTAAATGTGTATTTTTTTCCTCCATTTAAAATGTTGTACACAGCATTGATCAGGCATCTAATTGATATAACTAACTATGTAAATTAACTAGAATGAGTTTAAAATTTAGGAATGTAGATATGTGTTTTTTCCTCTGTTTTCCTCAGTATGCTGAGACACTGTTGTAGAAAGCAAGGCAGGAGGATGCAGCATCCGAGGTGGACAGTCAGGTTGCTGAGACACCATTGCAGATGATGAGGCAGGAGGATGTGGCAGCAGAGACAACACTGAAAGTGATGTGTCAGGATACAGCTCAGAGACAAGATAAAATGTTTGCAGGAGGACACAACCTGGCATTTAAAACTAACTTCTTAAGTGACAAGGAAAAGAAGGTCATACTAAGCAAACAATGGCTACCACCACGTGACTTTGTATTTCCAAAATGAAATATACAAGCTGATGGAAGGGAGGTTCTATGCCAATTCAACCCAAAGCTTTTGATGGAATAAAAATTTGCAAGATACTTTCTAAGTATGGATAGTGTATTCTGCAGACCTTGCTTTGTCTTCAACATATTGTACAAGGCATCTATGGTGGCATCTTCTCCATTGATTGATTGGTCTAACTGCCATAAAATTCTGAAGAGGCATACAAATTCAAAATAGCATATCAATGCTGTGATAAAAGGAGAAGCCTTTTTACAGCTGTGGGCATAGCCCAACAAACGTTTTGCATTCAGAAAAGAGCTGATGTCATTTTTGCTACCAAACAACATGATAGAGTGTTAAAAATTGATTCCTCTGCTGAAGCCTCATTACTACGCTGTCTGTGTGTGTATAGGAAGCTGTAGAGTGCTATTTTTCCTCTGGCTTGAGGAGTTAATTGATTCCATAGAAAGTTAACCCATTATATTCTGGCAGCCATTCTTTGTCAGATTATTTATTTATTTATTTAGTTTTTGTTAACCAGGTAGGTGCACTAGCCATAAAATGACTATTTTCAAACACGACCAAGGAGAGTACAACAAAAAGAGAACAGTGGAACAACAGCAACATGGGTACAGTAATACAAATAAAGGAACAGTACAGCAGTCTAACAAAAATACAATGAGTAGAAACAACAAAAAATAATGGCAAGCATTATACAAATAATGGCAGAAAGATATACAATAAATGCAGAAACCATGGACCCGACCTGTGGAGTGAAAGGGCTAATAAGAGAGTAAGGTTATATAGAGAGACAAGTGAGGCATGTTCAAACATAACAAGATAGACTGATGAAGGAAGGTCAGGGGTGGTAACTGGCAAAACAACAGTGGATGGTAAGCAACAAGGTTCGAGAAGGAAGAGAGCTAGTAGTCAAGAAGTTATTTACAAAGGGAAGGAAAAATATGGGGAGGGGAAGAGGAGCCAGTCACGGAACTGGATTAGAGCAGGGGTGACATTATTGGCAAGTCTCAGGAGCTTCAGGTTGGGTCAAAGCATGTACAAGCATCAGCTAAGGGTGGATAATGACGATATTCACTTTTAAATCTAAAGTGAGACTGAGACAGCCAGAGGTTGAGCGGATGAGCATTCCATAGCCTGGGAGCAGAGAATTGGAAGGCTCCTGTGCCTTTAGTCATCCCACATCTCAGAACATAGAGCAAGGATGTGTCAGCTGATTGCAGGCCATGGGAGGATGGTTGAGGGACCAGCAACGCCGCCAGCTGGGATGTTTTATTTTCCCAGATGATCGAGTCCATTAGTGATCCAAGGTACTATTGTCTACTGGCAGAGGGTGAGAGCCAATTCAGATCCTTATAAAGAAGGCAGTGATGTTTGAGTCGAGGCAATGAAGAGGCAAATCGGTATATATTGTTATACGTTATGTCCCATTTTATTAGGGAGGTTTTATGGGCAGAGGTAAGAATAGAGGCACCAGAAGTAAGGGTTGGGAGCAGGGTACCTCGGGCAATTGCTAATTTCACCAAGGGTGTAAGCATGTAGCTCATTTTGTAAGCTGCTCCCAGTTTTGAGTTTACAGCTTTGCATGAGGACTGAATGTGAAGATTAAAATCCAGGGATTGGTCCAGCAGGATCTCAAGGTACTTGAAGGAAGTAACATTTTCAAGTGGAATTCCTCCTGGATGAAGAACCTTCAGCAAACTAGAATAGGCCTTAATTTTCAGTGCGGAACCTAGGAGCATTGCTTTCATTTTCTTTTCATTTAGTACAAGTTTACGGTCTAGTAGCCAGTCTAAGACCTTATTGAAGTCTGAGGTAAGTGATGTGTTTATGCAGGCAATACTAGCAAAACTAGTATAGATGATCAGGTCATCAGTGTAGAGAATAGCTGAGCAGGATTCCAGGACCTCAGCTGCATTGTTGATAAAAATTGAGAACAAAGGGGCCAAAAGATGGAGCCCTGGGGGACCCCAAGGTTGATAGTAGATGTGTTGGACAGGAAGGAGTTAAATTTGACAGCTAGTGACCTGTTTGACAGATAGCTACAGAACCAGTGCACAACAGGGGTACAGAAATGAAATTTATGGAGAGTGGAGAGAGAAGCAGGGGATGGTCTACAAGGTCAAAAGCCTTAGTGAAGTCAATGAAGATGGCACCTGTGAGTTTTCCAAATCCATGTTGGACAGAATATCAGTAGTTAATTGAAGAAGAGCCGTGGTGGTGCTATGTCCTTTTCTGAAACCATGCTGGGTGTCTGAGAGGAGTTTGTAGCATGTAAGGTAGTCTATGGTCTGTGATGCTACTGTTTTCTCTAGGATCTTGCTAAGGACAGAGAGAATTTCAATAGGGTCTGTAATTGGCCATGTCCTTTGGGTCACCATTTTTAAAGACAGGCATTACTTTTGCAGATTTCCATAGGTCTGGCATGGTGCTATGGATAAGGGGTAAAGTGTAGATTCTGGAAATTGGAGAGGCAATGAGTGGAGCAGCCAGCTTAAGGAGATGAGGTTCCAATGAGTCAGAACCAGAGCTGGTATTGGCAGATATGGATCTCAGTAATTTCAGAACTTCCGCTCTTGATATAGCTTTGAAATAGAATGGTGGAGCTGGAGGAGCATCATATGATAGGGCAGTATGATTGTCTGATGGTAGCGTGGCAGGTAGATTGCAATGCGATCCACTAGGTTGTAAAGCCAAGGTATAGTGTGACAGATCAGAGAAAAGATTGTTAAAACTGTTTGAGATGAGATCATGTGATGCGCTAGCAGCAAGCAGAAGTCTCCGAGATCGCTCCCATGCTTTGGCGAACTAAACATAATATTTACGCATTTTGAGACCCCACAGTTTAGATTTGCGAGGTGCACTGTGTTGTAGAAGGGTACTGCGTTGTAGCGGGTGACCTAAGCCACATCGCAAAGGAGAATAATCATTAATACTCACAGAGGGGGTCGATAGCGGAATGGCCTAGATGGAAAACAGAAGCCCCGAGCCTCTGGCAGCAAGAACACCGACTGTGAAGTGCTCTAAGCTGCATTCCCCAACCCCAGAGGAGAGCGATGATTCTAGGGCAGAAGTTCAAGTGGGGCATTCAACCTCAGAAGATATCAGTGAGATCAAGCAGCTTTTACAGGGGCTGGTTGCATATTTTACCTTACTTAAACCTGCTTTAAATGCCCTATCGCAAAGGGTGGGGGATGTAGAGGTGAGAGTGGTCTCGCAGGAAAGAAAGATGGAAGCTATGGTCCATGAGATGATTGGCCTTAAAAGCAACTCAAAAAACTAGGAGATCGACTGGAGGATCAGGAATCACGCAGTAGGAGAAACAATTTAATTATGGCAGGCCTCCCCGAGAAGTCAGAAGGCCCAGACTGTGTAGCTTTCATGCAGGACCTTCTCCTGAAGCTGTTTGGTTTGACGCCATTTGGGGAATCATATAACATCGAGCGAGCTCACCGATTGCTGAGAGAAACCCCCCCACCTGGAGCCCGTCCCTGAGTTCTCATTATGAGATTTTTGAATTATAAAGAGAAGACCCATGTCTTGAATAAAGCTAGGGCTAATAGAAACCTGCAATGGAATGGAGCTTCTATTTGGCTATTCCAGGACTTAATACCCTCAGTGAGAGAGAAACAAAAAGAATATACAGAGATAAAGAAGAAGCTGTATTTGGCAGGTTTGAAATTCAGATTGCAGTATCCTGCCACACTGATTGTGAAACTGCCAAAAGGAGATAAAAGATGCTCCACGGCGTGTGATGCCCTGGAAGGCCTCGGGGTGGAGCTGCCAGACCTGTTCAAGTTGGTGACCTAAAGGAACGAAGGGTCTGCAATGGATACAGACAAAGCTGCATTGAGTGCGATTAATGGCAACAGGAAGGTGCCCAGATAGGTGGCAGAAATTCACCAGATGCTCAGTCCTTTTTTTTTTTTGACAGAGAGAGGTCTCAAGAGACTTTGAAAATGAAGCCCTGTTATTGACTCTGTTGTTGACTTTACTACTATTTTTTCCCAGGGTAGAACTGATTTGAAAGCTCAGACCTTGTCTATTGTGATGTTTTCTTTCCGCTATACATTTAGTATTCACATTCCTCATGAATAGCCCAAAGGGAAAATTGATAAGCCGAGCCAGACCATTATTTTGTTATTATGACCCTCCGGCTATTGTGGTATTTATGTAGGGGGGAAGTTACAGTATCATGCAGTTGGGTTATCATTCTCTTTCTTTCCCTTCATTTCACTAACATCACATGGGACGAGGGGTAGACTTAAAGTTATCATTGAGGTGGGGGAATATGTAGGGGTTCACTTAGTGGGTTATATGCTGAGGAGTGGGGGAGGGTCAGAGGCATGTTGGGGGCTGACTCATACATGTCTCATGAGAATCAAGGAGGGCGATCAGAGGATCAGGGGTGGTGGGATAGGGAGCTACGGGGGGAAAGGAGAGAGAGATAATTCAAGATATATAAAATAAAGAAAGTAGGGCATATGAGAGTGATTATCAGGGGTATTGGTATGGAAGATGGTCCTAATTAAATTTCTGTCATGGAATGTGAAGGGCCTCAGGGGGAGGAAGAAAAGAATGGTTATACTGCAGTACATAAATCAGTTAGGAGTACATATTGCAGCACTCCAAGAAACACACTTACTGAATGAGGAGCTGCACCTCCTTAAGAAAGGATGGGTGGGCAAGGTAATAGGAGACGGGAAAGTGAAAGTGTCGGGGGGTGGCAATATTAATTAGGAAATCTTGCCCATTCGTGATCGATCAAATTTTGCCAAGACAGGATGGTAGGGGGATATATGTGTCGGGCTCAGTTTTGGGAAACTCATTTTCGTATGCCTCAATATATGGCCCTACCCCCCCAAGCCAGAATTGTTTGCCTCCTTGGAAGCTGACATCGCTACACTTCCTCACAACCCATTGATCATGGCAGGTGACTGGAATCTCTGTCTAGACAATAAGGTGGATAGAAGCCTTGCTATTAATAGACCTCCCAATGCCGCTCAGATAACATTAAATAGATTTCTGGGGGTCACAGCATTAGTAGATCCATATAGAGTGTATAAGAAAGGGGAGATGGAGATGACTTTCTACTCTGGGGTTCATAAGTTGCATTCGAGGATTGACTTTTTTCTGGTCAATAGGGATGTACTAAATAGGATTAAAGATTTGAACACCTTTAACAGGGTATTATCGGACCACTCTCCAATCCAGCTACTATGGGAAATAGATAACATTCCTCCGAAACTATATCAATGGCGATTAGATGAAGGGATCTTAGAGGAGGAGAATATGGTAACTAAACTAGAGGAGACCCTTAAGGAGATCATTCAAACTCAAGTTCCAACCCTAGCAGACAAGAAGCTTGCTTGGCCGGTCTGTAAGGTGTTATACGCCGGAATGGCGCAGGAATACTCTGTTAGGAAGAATAAAATGGATAAAGCATGGGAGGAATTTCTAATGGGGGCCATAGGGTCATTATTACCATTTGAGGGGTCCTCCACAGAAATAGATAAATAACTAAGGGATTTAAGAGAAGAGTATAGCGGGATATGGAATCTTAGGGTAGACTGCTGGGGGGAGAGACTAAATGCTAAATATCTGTTACAGGGGGATGTGCCAGGCCGTGTACTGGCGCACAGAATCAGGGAGCGGGAAGCAGAAAGAGCGATTCTGGCGGTGAACTTTGGAGGAGAAATTATTACGGAACCTCAAAGATTGGCTGATGCTTTTGCGGATTACTATGCTAGGATATATCAAGAGGGGGGCACCAGCTCAGAGATAGAAATTAGGAGGTTTCTCGATAGAATACCATTGCCTAGACTGAGCACGTAACATGCTCAAGCATTGGCTGCTCCAATCTCAAAAGTGGAGATTATGGAGATAATTAAAAGCCTGCCAAATGGTAAGGCACCAGGGCTGGATGGCCTGTCGGCCAAATTCTACAAAGTCCATATAGAGACAATAATGCCTCTATTACGAGAACTTTTCTTGAATATTAAAAAAGATGGGGTGCCCCATCCTCCTTTATACCAGGCCTATATCACTTTGATTCCAAAGCCGGACAAACCTAGAGACTTACTTGGTAATTATAGACCCATTGATTTAATAAATCAGGATATTAAAGTACTTACAAAGATCTTGGCTAATAGGGTTCTTAAAGTCGCTCATCTATTAATTAGCCAGGATCAAGTTGGGTTTATGCCAGGTAGAGGGGCGCATGATGCTTTAAGGAAGCTTCACCACATCTTACACAAGGCTTCTAATTCAAAGTCCACTATGGCCCTGATAGCACTCGATGCCGAGAAGGCATTTGATCGGGTTTCACATGATTTTTAATTTTTCACAATGGAAAAAATGGGTTTCCCAAAGGGATTTCTCCAATGTATTAAAAATTTGTATAAAGCTCCTACAGCTAGGGTTCTATGTAATGGCTATCTCTCCAAAGAGTTTTTCCTTCATAACGGGACTAGACAGAGCTGTCCCTTGTCACCAATTTTATTTAATATTTGTTTGGAACCCTTGCTAAGAGCACTCTCTATGGAGCCCAGGGTTCAAGGGATCGAGGTTCAAGGGATAGAGCTTAAATTTTCGGTATTTGCTGATGATATCTTGTTGCATTTAAACAATCCATCTGACAGTTTCCAACATGCCCTGGAAGTTATCGGGGAATTTTCAGAGGTATCAAATTATAAATTAAACTTAAGTAAAATCCAAGTTCTCCCGCTTACGGTATATACCCTCAGATCAGAATTTGAACACCTGCAGATCAACTGGACCTCGGATAAAATTAAATACTTGGGAATCTGGATTAGAGCTAGGTCTGAGGATGGGGTGGAGGATAATGTGGGTAACTTATTGGCCACAATTAAAAGCGATATTTTAAGGTGGAATTAACTCCCCTTAAACTTTACTGCCAGACTAGGAATGATTAAAATGAATCTGTTACCTAGATTATTATAATCCATACACCTTCTACCGTATAATATCCTGAAGGGGCAGTTTACTAGTATCCAAAGGGTAATTTCAAACTTCCTGTGGGATTCTAAACCTCCAAGGAGGCAACACGCTGCCTTATGCCTCACTTATCCTAAAGGAGGTATTAAGCTTCCCGATCTGTTATTATATTATGTTGCAGGACAGCTTGGGCTGATGGGGAAGTGGGCAAGAACCGGGGAAGAAGGAGGGTATACGCCAACTTGGCTGTGAATTGAACAGCGCATTTTAAAGGATTTAAAACTTTCCCCTGCCGCATTGTTGTATACAGATCCGGTAGCTTTGCCTATTAGGGGAGAGCAATCACCAATCGATAAGTCAATGAAGGCTTGGTGGGAGTTGTTAAATCCGGCTCAGAGGAGGGCTCAAAGGGGGAGCCAGGGACCAACCCATAGTGGGTAACCCTAATTTTCGTCTAGGGGGACTAGTAATTAGCCCCAAATGGGCATCACAATTGACCAAGTTAAATTTGGTAGATTTTATACTCGACGATAAGGTGAGCCTACCGGTTCAGACTAGGAAATGGGATTTTTTTTAAAAGGTTCAAATTACAAATATGGTACAGAAGTTCATATGAGACAATAAAGTAGGGGGACTAACCCCATTTACGTGGGACTATTTGAAGGAGATTGATCTCCTACAACACCCCCTTTCAAAGGTATATAGGATACTGTTGGATTTTTTGAGCTCAGAGTTCAAGGCCCAGTCAGTGTACTGGGATAAAACTCTAGCCCCCCTGAGGCCTGACTGGAAAGAGATTTGGAAAAATGTTAAAATCTTGCCGGTACCGAAGTACAGGACTATGCAATTTTTCATTTGTTCGAATATTTATTATACCCCTGTTAAACTATGTTCTAGAAAACTCAGACAGACAGATCTGTGTTTTAGGTGTGGAATAAAACCAGGGGACCTATTGCATGTAATGTGGAGCTGTCCTAAAATCCATTCGTTATGGATCCAAATTGGCCAAGAAATGGATCCCCTGCTAAATTACTCTGAATATATTAAACTGGAGATTTGTCTCTAGGAGACATGAAAACAGTATTGAGGGATTCAGCCAAACACCATGTGTCCCTGATGTCTGCTTTGGTTACAGCATTTGTTTTAAGACATTGGAAGAATGGTAATACATACACTTATGACCAATGGGTCAGCGACTTGATGCAGGTCCTGGGCAGACTTAAAAGACAAATGGCTGTAGAGGGAAAAGAAATTATATGCTAGAAGGTGGGGGGTCCTAGAAACAGTGTACTCGATACAACAGAAGGGTCCCCAGACTCTGATCTGTCTGTCTGAAGGGGAGTAACTTGTAATACTCTTGTAAAAGAATGTGATAAGTGACTAGGATTGTATGGAGATGAATCACTTTCCTTAGGTTATGTCTTTATTTACTGGGGCATAACACTCTCACGAGATTGACTCTAATGGGGTCAGAAGATTTTTATATTATATGGTTAAGATGGATTCTCTCTCTCTCCCAGGGACACAGTTATTTTAGGTTATTCCCGAGTAGATACATTTACCTCAAAGTTGACAGAGCAATATAAAGTTGACTATGGCCAAGAATTGGGTTAGACTAGTGCCAACTTTGAAGGATTAGAATTGACTGTTATATCGATATAAGGGGACTCAAGCTTCTTTCAGAGATTGCATATAACTGTGATTGTAAATAGGTTTGGGGATGTATATAGTATCCATGTCCAGTTTGGGGATGTGAGCCCAGGTACCCATCCTGGGATATATGTGTATATGTTTCATTGCTGGAAAGCATAAAACTGTAATAAAGAAGTTAAAAAAAACTGTTTGAGATGGTCCTAGGGTCATAACAATGTGCCCCATTTATGATCATTTCATAAGGAGTGACCGACTGTGAAGTACCCAGAAATGTTTTGACATGGGCTAGTACAGACATCATAGAAAGCTATTGGAAGTAGAATAGGTTAAACACTTCCTGAAGGTCTCTGCATACCAATTAAGCTCTGCTGTGCCCTCAGCCCCTAGGAACACCTCATTAAGCCATTTGACACCACCATCCTGAGAGCAGTCATTCTGCTACTTTGCAGGACATTCCATAGCAAAGAGTCCCAGTGATGCCTGTTTCCAAATAATACACCAACTTAATTTTATCAGGCAGGCAGTTCTGGTCTACTGTTTATATTCTACTGAATGTTCTTAACCTGCAATTTGTGACTATAAGTGTTTACAACTGAATGATAGTAACCACATTTGTTTCACTTGCAAATAGGTAGGCATGTGTATGTCTAATTTTTTTTTACTTAGGCTATGCATAGAATCTGATCAGTTCATAACATGCTGTATTGTGATTAAATGAACTGATAAATGGGGGCTTTGGCTTCTTTTACAAATTCATTTTTCCTGACCATGGATATACTAAAACAAAAATTTAAAAATAAGGAGTTTAGCAATAATTTAGCTGATGTGGTGTAAAGAGATGCTCCCTGGAAAATTAACTGGTTTGGGGGGGGGCTGCCTCAGGCAGAATGGGACTTCATGGATGGGGAGCTCATGGTAGCAGAAGAAGCATGATGGCATTAAAAGCTTAATGGTGTGGATGTAGAGGCACCAATATTTGAGCATGACTTTGGTAGATGACTAAGTGTGACTTGAGGGTTGGGGGATCATCAATAATTGATCAAGTCTTAATATTTTTAGCATAATGGTTTTCTGACACTTCAGCCTTCAATGGGTTAGACTCTGCATCCATCTGTACAGTATGTTACTAAGCCACATGCAGTGGGGCATGGGTAAAAACTAGATAACCAGACCCAGACCAGAGCTGTAAAATCTGGACTAGGCAGAGCTTGTGTGAATATTGCTGATCCACTTACTGCAGATGATCTGGTCTGACTTTTGCCTATCTGGCCTGGTCCTGACAGTTCTGTTTTCAACCATGCCAAGGAAGGATTGAAAAACAGACATCCAGGAGTGGACCAGATACGTAAAAGTTGGACTGTACAGTGTAGCCAGAGTGACCAGATAAGAAGTATTTGTGCAAGTTGCACCCAGTATGGCCAGTTTAGATTTTTACAGAACTGCTGTGGTTCAGGTCTGTCAGTCCAGTTTTTAATCAACCAATCAATCTTTATTTGATACTAAAAGGTATGGGAGCAAAAATGCCCATTTACACAAACATCCAGGTAATCATAAAAAGAGAAAAGAACAGGTAAAACAATTACATAGTAAAATACAATATAAAAAGGTCTAACATAAATGGGTCTAATACAGAGATCTTGAGGGATATACAGAAGAAAGGGGAAGTAAATAAATAGCAGTGACACATTTACAGTGTAGGATATATTTGGAGGTAGAATTCAGGTACAGGAACAGTTGGATGATGCATCAAAAAGAAGTGCAAGTCCTGTGGCACCCAGATCCTGCATGCAGATGAGCATTCCTGCTGTGTGATCTGCCTAGGCCCCAAACATTGGGTCACAGACTGTGCAGCCTGCCAATCCTTCAACCAGGCCACATGGATTAGACACCAGAAAAAGCTCAAAGCCCACTTGCTGGAGGAGTGCCTAGCCTTGATGGAAAAGGAGCTATAGAATCTGCAGGAAAAACCTTCTTCTCCAACACCAGAAGCCAAAAATAAGAAAAAGAACAAGGAGAGGCACCGAGATTGGGATAGGTCTCCATCAACTTCATGGCGACCATCGGGCACCACTGACACTGGAGGAGCCTCCACTTTGGTAAGTAGCCCTACTGCCAGGTCTCCTACTGCTCTGATGGATCAGACCACAGCATCCCTGCCTGCTTTATTCATGGTGCAGTTGGGGCTCTTCTTGGATGACGGAACCCCTATTGTGCTCCTTAGGCCCATATCTTCTTCAGGATTTATAGCCAGCAGCCAGGTTGATAAGTCACTCCCTGGCCCCACCTAGGAGTGCACAGTCACAGCTGGTAAGCTCGACTCTAGCTCTGCTGTTGTCTGCATGGCCCAGGCAGATAAGTCAGACATTAGCTCTTCTGACATCTGCATGGCTGTGGCTGATAAGTCAATCCCTGGTTCCTCTGGGGACCACACAGCTGAGGCTCTCCCATCAGGGTCACAGAACACACCTGATGTCGAGTTGAGCCAGCTGCCAGACATGCAACAGTCTTTAGAGGGTTGCCTGAAGGTCAAGAGCCGGAGGTGGGCATTGATCTGGAGGTTCCCCTTCCTTCACCAGATTAGTCGTTTAATGGATCGCCCACTGGCCTATTCATGAACAGTTGGGTGATGCATTGAAAAGAAGAAGTGCAAGTCCTGCAGTGCCCAGATCCTGCATGCAAATGAGCATTTCCACTGCATGATCTGCCTAGGTCCCAAACACTGGGTGAAGGACTGTGTGGCTTGCCAGTCTTTCAACCAGGCCACATGGATTAGGCACCAAAAAAAGCTCAAAGTCCACTAGCTGGATAGCACCTAACTTTGATGGAAATGGAGCTGCAGAACTATGGGAAAAATCTTCTCCAACCCCAAAACCCAAAAAGAAGAAAAAGGACAAGGAGAGGCATCGAGACCGGTATAGGTCTCCGTCCACTTCACAGTGATCATCAGGCACCACAGACACTGGAGGGGCCACCACTTCGGTAAGTACCCCTACTGCCAGGTCTCCTATCTCTCTGGTGGATCAGACCACAGCATCCCTGCCTGCTTTACTCACAGTGCAGTCGGGGCTCTTCTTGGACAACGGAACCCCTATTGTGCTCCTTAGGCCCATATCTTCTTCAGGGTCTATTGCCAGCAGCCAGGTTGATAAGTCACTCCCCGGTCCCACTGAGGAGCACATGGTCACAGCCAATAAGCTGGACTCCAGCTCTGCTGTTGTCTGCATGGCCCAGGCCAATAAATCAGATGTTAGCTATTCTGACGTCTGCATGGTCGCAGCTGATAAGTCGCTCCCCGGTTCCTCTGGGGACCGCACAGCTAAGGCTTTCCCACTGGAGTTGCAGGATACCACTTATGTCGTGTTGAGCCAGCTGCCAGACATGCAACAGTCTTTAGAGAGTTCCTTGCTCCCACAGACCCAACTGGACCCTCCAGGCTTGCCTGAAGATCAAGAGCCAGAGGTGGGCACTAATCTGGAGGTTCCCCTTCCTTTGCCACATCAGTCTCTTCCTGGATCACCCACTGTGCCTATTGTTAATCCCTCCAGGGACCTACCGTCAGGACCTCCTCAACCCAAGCCCCTTTGGTCAACCAAATTTTGCCATCTTGGACTCCGGCTCCCCAGACAATAGCTAGTCTTCCATCAGGTTCTACTCACACCCCGATGCCAAGTGACCCCTTGCCGGGTCAGGGTATGTCTGGCACTCTGGCCATTCATAAAACACTGGATGGCCTTCCATCAGGCCCCCAGGTGCTGAATCTTCCAGCACCAGACATTTCTGTGCCTGATCCAGTGCCAGTCCCTTCAAATGTCCCTATGGGGCCAATGTCTGGTCCTTCTGAACCACCTGCAGGGCCTTCATCCCCACCTCCTGCCAGGCCTTCATCTCTTCCTCTGGCTGGAGCAATGGGCAATGTTCCAAGCTATTATCCCCCACAATACCCAATGTACCCTTTGCCGAGGGATCCAATGCCTGGTTATCAACCCCATTATGTACCAGGGTACCAGATGCTGGGCTATGTCTAATCAAGAGTATGTTCCTTCTGGCTTTCCCTACTCCTATCAGGCTCATGGATACCCTCAATATCAGACACCAGGCTATCCATTATGCCAACCTCCTCCTCCACTACCTCCTCCTTCTCCTCAGCCTCTGCCTCCACAGCGGTCTCAGGCCAATAACCAGGCAATGTTTCAGACCCTGATTCAGGAGGCCAGTACTCAACTAGCCTCAGAGCTTGACCATCTGAAACCAGTGGCGACCTCTACTCCCGCCTCCTTTCTGACCCCTAGATCAGCCTCTCCTGTGGATTCCCACCTTTCCAGAGAAGGCTCCTCTAGACAAAAGGTCAGGGATAAAACCCAGGACACTCCTCTAAAAAGGGTTCAGACCACCAACAGGCACTCTTTGAACTCTGACTCTGACTCATCCTCCAGTTCTGATATGCATACACCTATAGAGCCTCAGCCTAAGAAGTCCCTGAAGTCTCCTCTGGAGCACCCTTCCTTTGCAGAACTCCTCATATACAAAATGCCTGAGACTGGGCTATCCAGGAACAGGATCCAAAGCAGAAAAGGCTTGTGGAGCATCTAGACATGACTGACACAGCTCCTAGGTCCATACTGCCTTGGAATGGGCCCCATGAAGACCTGACATCCACTATCTGGCAGCAGCCTTCCTGCATTCTGGCTGTTTCAAAAAAGGAAGATAGGATGTACCACCCTCCAGATGGGGTTACACACCTTACTGACCATCCTAATGCAGACTCAGTTGTTATTACAGCTGCCCACGACCAGTTCTCTAAACCTAAACATTTGAGCATGTCTCCTCCTGATGAGGAGTCTAAGCAGTTGGACAATTTTGGTCTCAAGATCCACTCCTCCTCCACTTGCACTATCAGATCCCTTAATTATGTGGCTCATATGGTTTTCTACGAGAAATCTTCCTTGGCCTCACTTGAGTCCAAGCTGGATGCTATCCAGGACCAGGAGCTTAAGGCCGTGATTTCAAAGACAGTGAGAATGGCTAAAATCTCCTGTCATCATGCCCTTCTGGCCACTTATGGCACGGTAGACTCAGTTGCATGCACCACAGCCACTTCTGTCTGCATTATGCAACATTCGTGGCTGAGGACTGCTGGCCTGGCACAAAACATCCCTTTCAGGGGATTCATGTTATTTGGAGGCGATGCCAAGGAGAGTATCACTGAATTGCAGGATCATGATAAATCCATCTGCAACATCAGCTTCATGTACCAAGGGGGTTACAATGGCAAACAGCCTTTTCGTCAGTAACAGAGACACCAGACCAAAGAGGCCCCTGCCAAATGCCAGGTCAAATGCCGGTATCCAGCATTAGGAACACCTATTCCCCCTGCCAAGTTCCAGAAGCATCATGGAGGAGCAGCTGGCTCCTTCCCCTTGACCTCCTGACTCGTGAGGGAACCCCCTGACTCCTCCAGATCCTCTGAGGGAACCAGTGGGGAGGAAGATTTGCCCTCCACCTTCCAGGGTCACAGGACATAACCACAGACTCTTTGGTCCTTCAGTTAATAGCAAGTGGTCACACCACAGAGTTCCCAGACAGGCCTCCAGACAACCCCAGAGGCCTCTCCCATTATCCTCCAAAGCACCTGTCTCTGATAGGAGACGAGAGTCAGGCTCTTCTGCAAAAGTCAGCCATAGAGCCCATGGCTCCAGCACAGATGGGAAGAAGGAACTACTTTCATTTCTTCCTAGTGCTCAGAAAGACCGGCGACCTAAGACCCATATTGGACCCCAGCATGCTTAACCTGTACATCAAGTACAAGAGGTTCTGCATGCTCACCATCCAGGGACTTCTACCCCTGCTCCACAAGGGCCATTGGCTTTATGCACTGGACATGCAGGATGCTTACCTGCACATCCCTGTCTTCCAGGCCCACCGCCACTTTCTTTGGTTTGCCTTCCAGGGGGAACATTACCAGTTCAAGGCTCTCCCTTTTAGCCTATCCTCAGCACCTCAGGTTTTTATCAAGTGCCTAGCAGTGGTGGCTGTGGCCCTAAGCCAAAGAGGGATCTAATTGTGCCTGTATCTGGATGACTGGCTTCTGTCAGACTTATTACAGTGCAGTCTGAGGGAATCCCTCTCCTTCACCCTTGACCTCTTTTCCAGACATGGAATAACGGTCAACTATCCCAAGTCCCACCTCTCCCCTCCCAGTGCCTACAACTGATTTGGGGTGGTGCTAGATATGGTCCAGGACAGGGCCTTCCTACCATCAGAAAGAGTGGAGACCCTGCAGGAACAGGCCAGATTAGTGGCCAACTCATGTTGGACCACAGCCCGGTCGATTCTCCGTATTCTTGGGCTGATGGCAGCTGCAATCCTTACAGTTCATCTAGCCAGACTGCATATGAGGGTGACCCAATGGACTCTTCATGTCTAATGGAATCAGTGGCTGGACAACCTGGACCACAGAGTCCTAGTGTCTGGGTACATGAAGAAGGATCTTCTTTGGTGGCAGAGTTGTCCAATTTCTCCATGGGGGTTCCCTTTCAACCCCCTGCTCCTACCATGACCCTTACAATGGATGCTTCATGTCAAGGCTGGGGAGCCCACCTAGGAGACCATCAGACCCTGGGATCATGGTCTCAGCTGGAAGCATCTCTACACATCAATGTGTTAGAAATGAGGGCAGTGCTGTATGCCCTCCAGGCCTTCCAGCCTCTTCTATGTCTGTGAACACTCCTGATTCAGACTGACAATATGTCAATAAATTAACCTGGACTAGTACTCCAAGGTCCCTTGTAACTCTACTAAAACAACCTGACTTGCTTTATGCTCTGATATCTACTGAAAATGCTTCCTTTGTTACTCCTAGATGTCTCACCAAGAAGAGTGAACTTGAATTTGCCATATCTGCTTCAGAATGTGAAACTCCCTTCCACTCTATGTTAAACAATTGGCTACTCACTGAGCCTTTCAAGAAAGTTTAAGAACTCACCTTATGAGCTCAGGTCTGTGCTCCTGCTCTACCTCTTGCTTGTCTCCACTCACTTGCACTACTACCACACTGATCTTGCACCTTGAGAGTGGTACTTCCTCCCAGCACTTATGCACCCCCAGTGTTTGCTGTATATCTATATCTTCAATCAATTACACTGTTTTCAAAATTCTATAAAAGTATATGTAACTGTGATTTCTCTTTATCCCCATGCTATGTATATTCTACTTGTTGTTCCTGAATGTGCCACATATTCAAACTTGTCATGTTTTACTGTATTTTCCTTCCCACTAGATGTTTTGTGTTCTGTTGTGGACACTATGAATCTGCTGTTTCTGATGTGTAACCCTCCCAGGTTGTGCCTGAAAATA
The DNA here is from genome assembly GCA_016271365.2 of Neoceratodus forsteri. NCBI lineage: Eukaryota > Metazoa > Chordata > Ceratodontiformes > Ceratodontidae > Neoceratodus > Neoceratodus forsteri. The sequence continues at coordinate 452,724,384 of CM057453.1, read as the reverse complement.
GGCAAAATCACTTGTCTAGTACATCTATCTGGTTAACAAAAATGAAATAAATAAAAAAATATATGTATGTTGTCTTGTAACTGAACAAACAGGGAGGCACTCGGTCATACCCTCTATGCCAGGATGCGATGCGAATGTGGTACTGGGCAGTCCAGCACAACCTCCACCTGACTGCTGTCCATGTGCTGGGCATCAGCAGCATCCTGGCAGACAGTCTCAGCTGCAGCACTATCAGGGCTGATGAGTGGCAGCTAAATCAAGAGCTGGTCAAAAGCTTATTCAACCTGTGAGGTCATCCAGAGATAGACCTCTTCATCTCCCCATCCAACACAAAACTACCCAATTTTTGCTTGCTCATTCCTGGGTGTGGTGTTTTCTGGTGAGATACACTGTCTCTTTGCTGGACAGGGGGGTTCTTGTATACCTTTCCTCCTTTCCCAGTGCTTCAGAGGGTTCTCCTGAAGCTACAAGCAGAAGGGCCTCACATGATTCTAATAGCCCCTCTTTGGCCTCATCAGAATTGGCTCCTTCTGCTTCAACAGCTATCAATGGAACCCCCAGTACCTCTGGCTCTGCCACAATCTTTTGACTCAGTAGCAGGGCAGACTGGTGCATCGGGCATCATGTCCATCTATCTGCATGCATGGCACCTGTGGACATAGCTGCTTCATGCTTTGGAGTTTCCACCCTAGTGGCCCAGGTCCTTGTAGAGGCCAGAAAGTCTTCACCAGAACTACTTATACCATGAAATGGAAAAGATTCTTCATTTGGGTAGCCTACAAGTGTTGGGACCCTTTCTCATGCCCAGTGCCCCAGGTCATTGAGTACCTCTTTCATCTTTCAGATCTTGGCCTTAGCTACTCTTTGAAGGTCCATCTGTCTGCCATTTCAGCCTACCACCTCCCTGTAGATGGCAAAACCATAGCTCAGTTGAAGATTTCCAAAAGCCTTCCTGAAAGGAATTTTCCATCTGAAACCACCAATTTGTAATTCAATCCCCCATGGGACTTGAATTTGTTTTGGAAAAACTTACTTTGCCTACTTTTGAACTGGCAGCAAGTTGTGCTATGCACTGTTTGACTTGGAAAGCACTTTTCTTAGTTGCTATTACTTCAGTTCAAAGAATTTCAGAGCTTTAGGCCCTGATGTATAAGAAGCATCACCTGATTTTCCACAGAGACCGAGTGGCTCTGCGTACAAACCGTAAGTTTTTACCTGAAGTGGTTTCTGAGTTTACTGTACATTGAATCAGACAATTCAACTGCTGGTATTCTTCCCTGAGTACTCTAATCAGGGGGAGGCTCTTCTGCACACTGGATGTGCACAGAATTCTGCATTACTACACTAACTGGACTAAAGATGTTCATAAGTCTGATCAGTTGTTTGTTTCCTTTGCACCCAAAAGACGGCACAGAAGTTTCAAAACAGTGCTTGTCTAAATGGTTGACAAATTACATTGTTTTCTGTTATCAGAAGTACAATAAACCTCTTCTAGGGGAAGTGAAAGGGCACTTAGTCAGAGGCATGGCTGCTCTACTGCTTGTTTCAGAAACATCACAGCAGCAGACATTTGTGTGGCTGTAAATATGCTGTGCAGTTAGCTGTATTTTATTTATTTTTCCTTCTTACCACATATGTTATGTTATTTTTGCCTGTGTACCCACCTGAGATGCAGAGCAATTGAACACATCACCTGTTGCCACTGGAATAGCTCTGTATTTGCCACCCCCTTCATTTTATAGCTACTTCTTTTCCATTCCTCCTTGTTTTATTTTTATTAACTTCATTCCTCTTACTTAAATTATGTGTTATGTGGAATGACTCCCATTGTTATCTTTTTACAAAAATTGTCAATTGTGCAGACACATTTGTAAAAATGAATTATAATAGTGAGACTTTGAAATGTTATTTGACGTACCATACTCATGCTTGTCTACCCACTTACTCAGTCTCCTACTTGTTTCTGTCCTTGTACTAACTAATTCCTGTTGCTTCATATCAAGGGGTTGTTGATTTTCACATTGTGTGTGCCTGGGGTTTAGCAGCAATAAAAGATAAACTATGCAATACTCTCAATAACACACCTACCCCAGTTTACTCTTACCTGACACCCATTTGTAGGCCTTATACAGTAAGATCTTCCTTCAAGAAAAAGCTTGTAATGAAATATGTCATGAAATGTGTAAGATTTACATTGACATTTGGGTATATGCACTTTTATATTATACTAATTATGTGTGTGTGTACTGTATAGCGATCTCTAAAACAATCAAATAAGCACATTCAATGTCTTCCTAAACATGTCTCAACATTGCGTTTATCTTCCACCTTGTCACAACATATAGTGTTTGCAGTTAAGGTACAGTACCTTCATGTATATGATGGCCCAGTTCTGTTGAGTTGATTGCTATAATAGTGAATAGAATAAAATGTAAAACATAGGTAACTGTAATACAGACAGTGGCATTATTTTTATATCTGCCATTTCTCAATGTACTGTACTTTGATTCGGTTAGTGTATGCAACGGCAATTCATGTTTATGTTTAAACCCATGAAACACTCTTATCTAGGTAATGCATTTACAGTCATAGTGGCTCTGCCAGATCTTGTTTAGGATTTGTGATGGCAATGTGAAGATAGCTTATCAGATGCTATGTGACTCTGACAGAAAGGTACCAGCTTGAGCAAGTCATGCATTGAAGCAAATTAGTACCATCATCATGATATGTGGAAGACAGAACATTACATTAAGAGGTCAAATGAGCAGCAATGGAAATGTTGGTATAATTTTGCAGCACACTGCAGAGCATGACTCAATCCTGCAGGAACATCTGAAGCAGGCTTCAATAAATACTCAATATAAATCAGTAGAAATTCAAAATGAACTAATATATGTCATGGGACAGCAGATCCAGCAGAAAATGTGAAATTGTTTACAGAATACCGGATATCTTCTCTGTGCTATTTTGTATTTGCAATGTTTACAATTAACATGAATTCTATGACATGATTTAGTTGGTTATACTCTGTGCCTTGTGTACCTTATGACTTCTGTTTTTGCATACTTTTTTGTAATCCAATTGTTGTCAGCATTTCATCATTTGTGTTGTATCGTGTATTGTATTCTGTTCAAACCAATTTTTCATTTCCCCATTTTATTGTTCTTATGTTGCTATTGATCTTGTGTTGTACTTTCCCAGGTCATGCTTGAAAATAGGCATCTATTATTGCCTAGTGCACCCACCTGGTAAATAAAAACTAACTAATTAACTAACTAAGTCTGATAGCAGATGGAACTACAGATATTTCCACCAAGTAAGATGCCATTGACTGTGCATGATGTGTATTGCGGGTTGGATGGGAAAGTAGAGATTTACAAAGATTTTGGTGAGTTCACGGAGATTGCTGATTTGACTGGCAAGGGACTCTAGGAACTGTTTTTACACCATTTGACACCTTTGGGAGTCAATAAAGAATTGGTGAGAGACCAAGGACATGACCAGGGGAGCACTATGAGTTTGTGGTTCAATGGAATGCAGGCACTCATTCAGGAAGTTATCCCAAATGCCCTCTACAGTACTTGTAAAGTACACAATCTGAACACTGTCATTGTACATTCCTGTGCTCTGAGACCTATTGCCAACATGTTTGTCATGACATGGGAGATTGTTGCCTTACTTAAATGTTCATCAAAGTTGCAAAACGTCTATCTGTGACAGCTCAAAGAAGTCAAGAATTTACCAAGTGATGTTGACCTGTGGAACAGAACAACATCCATTCCTGCAGCAGCAAATACATGATGGACTCATTGTTTCAGCTCAAGGAATCATTTTCAGTTGTGGCAAGTTCTCTGGAAAAGATGGCACAATCTGACCTGAAGCAGACTGGATCCTGAGTGCCATCACAAAATCTAAATTCATCACAACACTCATAGCTGCTGAACACATCTTAGGATTCATGAAGCCACTGCACATTTACTTGCAGAGTGTCAACATTGATTTGATTCAGGCCGCATATGAGGCCATTCTTCCAGTTCAGACCTTGATACAGATAAGAGAAGATGTTGAACATGCTTTCCATGGATTGCATGTGGAGGCTAAATTACTTACTGATTCTGTTGGGGTCAAGGAGGCTGTCCCATGAACATGTGGATGCCAAACACAGTATAGTAACATCATTGCTGCAAATCCTGACAAGCACTACAGTAGGAATGTTTTTGTTCTATTCAACAACCATATCATATCCAAGGATTATGGACTGTTGGCCCCATTCCCAGGCTCAGTACTTGGGTCTAAGTAATCTTGAATCTAAACTTGGTGATGAAGAAAAGCTGCCAGAGATGTATGAAGCCTACAAGAAGGATATGTCCAGCACAGAAGACTTCCAAAAAGAAGTGGAAAGGTGGATTAAAAAATGGACAGAAACAACAACTAAGAGATGCCTGGATACATTTGCTGGTGCTCTACAGCATTTAGCCCTTAGACTGCCAACAGACTTTGAACATATTGGAGTTCTGGATGGATATATCAGTTCATGGCCCTGTAAGAGTTAAATCTTGTGGTGTTTCCAGATAGAAATACTGCATTGTTTATCTTGCCAACCATGCCAGATAGTGTTACTACAGCCAAATATTCATTCAATGTGTTAAGAAGACACAAGATCTGACTTTGGAACAGCATGGGGAGAGCTGACTTACTGGTCTGGCACTATTACTCATTCACAAAGACATTACAGTTGACACTGAACAGGTCATTTCAGATTTTGATCCATGTCAGGATCACAGGGTGTGTTTTGTGCAAATGTGATAATATCCAGATTTGATAGGTGGTTTGGTGGAGAGGGTTAAGGTGGTTATGCTATAACCATACCCAACCCTATACACCATTTAGCCCACTCCAGAGCTTTGATTTTTGTTAAAATAATGCTAAATGTGTAATAAGTCTTACTCTGGTGGGATCCTTTGGTTTGGGAGCCTTTGAACTATTTGGTGCAGGGCAGCTAGGTTGTTATGCCATAACCATACCTAAACTTGAATACCATTTAGCCCACTCCAGCTCTTTGAATTTTCTTAAATTAATGTTAATTTGCAGTAGTCTATTACTCTGGTTTCTTTGGTTTGGGCTCTTTGGCATAGGGATGTGAAAGTTATCAGTCATTAACCTGTGTTCTATTTAGCCAAGTCCAGCCCTTTGATTTTTTTTTAATGTTTTAGTAATGTGCAATTTGTCTTACTCTGGAGTCCTTTGGATTGGGGGTGTTGGATTATTTGGTGCAGGGGGGTTTAAGTGGTTATGCCATAACCATACACAAAGCTGAGCATCATTTAGCTCACTCCAGCCCTTTTGATAATCCCTGTACTACATACTTTCCAGTGACGTGCAATTTAAAATCTCATAACATGCAGTAATTGTTGTAAGCTTAACATTTAGCCCACACCAGTTCTTTGATTTCTTTTTAAATAATGTTAAAGTGTATTACGTCTTACTATGTTATCCTTTGGCTTGGGTGGCTTTGGACTATTTGCTGCAGAGCATTTTGGTGATTATAACCATACCCAAACCTGAGCAGTATTTAGCCTACTCAAAACTTTTGAATTTTCTTAAACTAATGTTAATGCGCAATAGTCTGTTACTCTGGTTTCTTTGGTTTGAGTGACTTTGAGCTCTTTTGTGTAGGGGCATGTAGGTTATCAGACGTTAACCCATGGTCCATTTTGCCCACTTCAGCCCTTTGATGTTTGTTAAAATATTGGTGTAATGTGCAACAAGTCTTGCTCTGGTATCCTTTGGTTTGGGTGACTTTGGATTATTTGGTGCAAGGGGGCTTAGGTGGTAATGTCATAACCATATCCATACCCAAACCTGAGCACCATTTAGTCCACTCCAGCACTTTAGATTTTCTTAAATTAATGTTAATGTGCAATAGTCTGTTACTCTGGTTTCCTTTGGTTTGGGTGGCTTTGGACTATTTGGTGTAGGGTTCTGTAGGTTTTCAGATGTTAACCCATGCTCTATTTAGCTCAGGCCAGCCATTTGATTTCTGTTAAAATAATGTTAGATGTGCAACTCTGATGTCCTTGGTTTGGGTGGTGTTTGTCTGTTTGGTGCAGATGATGTTACATGGTTATGTCATAACTATACCCAAACCTGAGCACAATTTAGTTTACTCCAGCCCTTTAATTTTCATTAAATAATGTATAATATGCAATAAGCCTTATTCTGGTGGGGTCCTTTAGTCTGGGTGGTTTTGGACTATTTGTTTCAGGGTGGGGTTAGGTGGTTATGCCATAACCACACCCCACTCAGTGCACCATTTAGCCTACAATAGCCCTTTGATTTTTGTAAAAATAAAGTTAACTGTGCAATAAGTCTTACTGTAAGGGTTTCCTTTGGTTTGGATGCCTTTGTACTATTTGGTACAGGAAGGTTAGGTGATTATACCATAGCCATACCCAAACCTGAGCACCATTTAGTTCACTTCAGCCCTTTTGATGCCGACTGTAGTGTGTACTTTCTAATAAATGCAATAATTTAAATATCATAATGTGTAATAATTGCCAACTAGCATACTGTACTATGGTGTGGGTTTCTTTGGGCTCTTGGTGTGGGGGGTATAGGTAACCAGACCTGAACTAATGTACCATTTAGCCCACACCAGCCCTTTGTTTTTTTTTTTATTAATGCAATGTTAATCTCTTAATAAGGCTTACTCTGGGGTGTCCTTTGTTTTGGGTGCTGTTTGACTATTTGGTGTGGGGGGTGTTACGTATTTATGCCATAACCATATCTAAGCACCATTTTTGGCTGGCTGTGTGTGCGAACTTTTAGGCTATCTGGTTGTGTGATTTTTGGCTGTGTGGGTGTGTGATTTTGTGCTGTGTGAGTGTGTGATCATGTGATATTTAGGCATGAGCAGATTAACCTTTTGTGGGCCCAGTGTCAAAAGGTTTTGTGGACCCCCATTTTCAAGGGGGGTGGGGCAGTGTTCAGACAACCTACCTAGCTAGGATCAGTATTACACAGGTGATACCAAAATGCACAGAACTGTGATAACCAGGGGTGGGTGACATTTCAGATTTCAACAGGGGAGAGAGGGGCACAGGGCAACAACTAGTAGGGGCTAGGTGCCAATTAGGCCCCTCGCACATTCTTACACAGACACTGTGCACTGACTGCATTGCATACGTTCAAGCAAAACTTCTGCTGTACTGAAACAGCTCGCACATTCGAGGTGGCAGGTCGCTGCTGAAATGTGTGCAAAGTGCAGAATGACATGTTAAGATTCAAGTAAATAAACACAACCTACAGGTGTAGACGGGGAGCAATTGTGATGACTTACTTACCCGGCCATCTGGCTGGAACCTATGGCCTGTCACTTGCCACCAGCCCAGTGAGCCCACCAGTTAAGACCTCCTTCTTGAGTCCTCTCCTCCTCCTGGAACTGAACCACCCAACTCCTGACTGCAACCCAAATGGTTCTGTGCTTGCTTGCAGCCAGACCCACTGAGCATCTGAGCAGGACTGAGGAAAGCGAAATTCTTTTTGATGCCACCAAACAAGAGCTCATCTCATTATCAAAAGAGCTGTAACCTGTCTGTGGTGGTGGGAAAGTATGTGTTGCACAACTTGCATGCTGTGCTCCTCCATGTCATGTGATGTCAAAGATGACTCGACTACAGTGTGAGTGCACACAAGGACAGACAGGGCACTTATTGTGCCAAAAACAAAAAGTAAATAAATAATACCACATCAAATAACAATTCATAACTTCCACCTGGGCAAGTCCCCCAAGTGTGGGCCTGACTCCACAGAGCCACTGGAGCCATTGTTAATCTGCTACTGTTTTTAGGCTGATGTGTGGGTTTTAAACTTAGAGGCCATGTTTGTACAAATGACCCAATTGAGTACGCATGCATGAGTGCTGGTATGAATGGACCTCTGTAAGGCTGGCTACCTTGATGTTGTACAGATAATTACAGTGTATCCTAAGCTCTGTAACTAAAAGCCAGCCAATGTCTTTCTGTAGTGTGTGTGTGTGTGTGTGTGTGTTGGATAAAATAAAATGGTGTGAATCTTTTAGGATCATTGGCTTACAAAATATGTGACTGAAATGTGGGGCCTTGTTTGTGTGGTGGGGCAGTACATCTTCTGTGGGAGAGACACATGAAAGGATTGGTATGACTTTCAGATAAAATAAATCTAATGATTTCTTTGTCTTTGGGTATGTCACCATACAGTACTTCATACCGTACAGTGTGGTAATTTAATGTTAAACCAGGACAAAAGAAGACATGTAAGTATTAAGAGTATGTAGGCTGATCAATTGCCATTGTTTCATTGTGTTCTGTTACACTATACAACAAAATACTATTGGCCCTTGCTCCCCTTGTTAGACACTGCCCTGATTTTGACCCTTCAGTCTATTCTGAGAGCATTCTACAATATCAAAAGACTTTGTAATTATCAGTGACTTAATGTATGGGATTTCTGAAGATTTTTTAATTTTTTTCTTGCCATGTTTTTTTGCCATTGTTTCACATCTGACTATGGCAAGGCAAGCTACTGTCACTTTGACGAGTACGGCAACATGAACTCAGTCTGAGATGATGATTGACCTTAAGCTATGTAATCATGTCTCTGTATACAGATAAATGTAATTCTGATTGTGTCAGTTTAGTGTAAGTCCATGGGAAACAGACACTGGCATTGTTTCAGGGCGGTTTATCACACAGCTATTAGTAAGCAATGGTGTTTCTGTAAGTAGTAAAGCCACATACGCCTCAGGGTACAAAATATATATGCCAAAAAGTTAATCTGAAGAAACAATAATGCACTTTTCTTTTTGGAACAAAAAAGGCTTATTTTTTCAGTTAAATAGTGAAGATACAAGTAAAAACCCATAATATTCATATTGTTCTTTTGATAAGAAATTACACAATGCAATTAATTGGCTCACTGCCCTTCTAATATAGTTTGTGTGGCAGTTCCTCTCATGGAGATATAGATATGCCCTAGGTTTTTTTTTTGTACCATTAGGCTTTGTTTTTAAACACAGTGAAAACTTGTGGACAGTAACTTAAACTGCAAAGGGATACATTATTATCTTGTAAATATGAACTGAAAGGTGTCCTTTGTTTTTTATTACAGTATCTTTTTGTTCTCGGTTCCCCAATTTAAAGCTTGAAAGAGTTCTGCTATTTGAACCTTCCTCTATTTTTTTATCCATTGTAATTTTTTTTTGGGGGGTGAGTAATAACAATCTTTTGTTTGGTCTCTGAATCCAAACTACCCCATTTTCCCCACTCGTGATTCCTCTTTAAACTTTTGCTGTCTCTGCTGCTCTTAGCTCCTTCTCACTACTGACTACATTAACTTAAACATGGCCTCAAGTACCACACCAAGCTTCTACATAGTATATCCTGCCTACAAAATTTAGTGAGGCCTTAGTGAATGTGATTAGACTTAGTGGTGCTAGGGCAGTCAGAATCATTCCATTGGTATTCCCTGCCCCTGCTATGGGACATCTACTTTAAAAAACACACTCAGTCCACTTGCGCAGTAGGCTGAGACCTTGAAACTTGCTGTTTGCTCCATTACAGCCTCAATCCTTTATTTTAGTAGTCTTTCAGTGTCCTGAACTACTTTGTAAGCTTTCATCTTTACCAATTTAAGAATGATCTCCTCAGTCTATATATGTATATCATCACCTGGTAGTTTTGCTCTAGACTTGTCACAATTGAATTCTCAACCAATGAGAAAACAGCTTACTTAATGCTTGATGACATCTCAGATGCTATGAGCTGCATCCAAGTAAAGCTGTGAACTCAAACAGAAACACTTAAAGAGGACAGAAAATTATTTCTAATTGGCAGCTGTTTATAATGTTCCCATTTATAGAAATTATATCCATAAGCCTAAATGATCCATATGTAACTGATCCTGAATAAAAAGTGATGTGAAAAATTGTATTTTGCATTGTTTTGTTTTTATGGGCAGTATTCTGTTATGGTTCTCTTCATGGAACCAGTGATCTGGAGTTTTAATTATGTCACAGTTTGTGCACAGAGCTTTAAGCATGGTTATGATAAGACAAAATAGCTCATGTTTAGCATTCTGTACACAAACTGTGACACATTAAAAATTCCAAATTACTGGTTCCACAAAGAGGATTGTGCAGAATGTTGTCCATAAAATGAAAACAATTGAAAACACAGTTATAATGTATGGGGAGCCTTTATAATGAATAGCCTGGTATCTTTTATCGTTCTGACATAAGAGCTATAAACCTTGCTTGCTTATATCAGATCAGTGAGATTATAAGATGGAATCAGTGGCACCCAAAAGCATTCTAATCCTAGAACATGACATGCAAGTGTTTTGAACTGATAATCAGTAGTAGTAGTTTAAACATGGTCACAGAGTACACAAACATAAACAGCACGATGTCCTCACCAAGCACACAAAGCAGGCTGGATTCTTACAAAAATGTATTCTTGCTTTTTTGTCTTACCTCCCCCACTCTTATCCACAAGCAGCCTCCGGTGATCGTGAATCCCCATCTCGACTGATGAATGTCTCCCACAACCCCTCTGTCCCACGTAGTTGATGCGTCCTCTTCCTGAGTAACCACATGATGATTGTTGTCCAACTGAATTTGACACTGTGATTTCGACTTCAGTTTCAACAACAGTGAAAAGGTTTATTTTTAAAAAAACAAGGACCTGCTAAAAACCCCATACACTGTAAAGACAATGGCTGGAGGTTATACGGTTCTGATTTGAAATCACTGCTCCACAGTTTGCCACGCTGACAGTAAACCTCTCCGAGCTACGCTGTTAGAGGTTTACAAGCATGGCATGGCAATCGCTCGAGGTGATTACAACCTGGTAAACAGCATAACCCCAGCCATTATCCTCTATTTCATATCAGTGTTGATTAAAGTACAGTTAAATATGTCTCATTTGGAGGCAAGTCTTTCATTTCTCTTACTTAGAACATCACTAACTACTGCCAATTAGCACAGATTTCCTGTCCCCTTTAAAGAGACTTCCTAGCTTCCAGAAAATATGTTTTAGTCGGCATCAGCAGTTTCATTAAATTCCCCATACCTTTAAGAACTACGAAAGACATTTTTAATAACATAGGATTTATTCCGTATCAGACTTTTTCTTCTTTCGGTTCTATATTTCTGTCCTGGAGTCACAATCCTTCACTTATGACATCACAATGTTGTTGCAATGAAAACGTTTTTTTTTTTTTATGTCACAAGCAGACAATTATTATTTAAATGCAGGAATAAGCAATAGCAACATATGAAGTCTAAGGGAAAATATTTTGTTGAAATGAAAACAATTTTAACAATTAAAAATAGAGGGTCTTTAAACTGAAATTTATAGAATGTTATGAGAGTTGAATCCTGCTTATGCCAAAATTGCTTTAAAGGGGAGTGTAGAAATGGAGGGTGTCCCTCTTTACTACCTCAGAATCAATGTTGTACTGATGACTGTCGTTGCTGAGTTTTTAATTTTGTAGTCTTTGGAGAGCATTGGTGGTAAGTTGTGTATGCATAATTGCCTCTTTTGATGTTAGTACTGCTAGAAACAATAAAGCAAGAAAAAGTAAAGTGCTCTGAAATAAATAAGCAGGAAAATTGTCCTTATATAGGCCTTGCATCAAAATCAGTATCAAAACTCAGATGTGATTGTCCTTTGGTTGGCATAACTAAAATAATTCCATTTGTCCTATCATTAAACTCACCTGTTCCTAGTTACAGTACATGGTTACCCTTTGTTGTGAAGGTATATCCATTCATATTAAAAAGTTGTTCTACCATAGTTCAGAAGTCATGGAAAGCTGTTGTACCCTCCTGTGGTACAATAGTTGTTGTTTTTTAATCAGTACTTTGTCACCGTGTCTGCCAACCTACCCCCACCCAGATCAATCCCCTTTAGCCCAATCACTCATCTTTCCTGGGTCTCACCACATGCTCCATCCATCCTTTGCCAAAGGACCTGGAGATGGCCAGTCACTGGTGTGGGGCCTGCAGGGGACCAGGTCTTCATCCTGCCATGGTTGAGGGTTCTCCTCCATTTTCTCCCCTAGGCCCACAGCTCATGCAATGACACTTTGTGTGAGCTCAGCCTCTGTGGAGATACCTCCGGTGCCAATCAGGTGGAACTCCTTTCCTTGAGTCCCACTGTGCTGCTATCCACATCCTCCAGGTGGCAGTCACCAAGCAGGACATATGTACCCTCTTCCTGAGGGAGGAGAACTATCCTTGGGATGCTCAATCCTCCCTCCCCCAGCCAGCCCTTGAGCAATCCACATTTGTTCTTGAGCCCAGGCTGCCAGTGTGGCAGGAGATAAGGCACCCAGCACCTCAACCCTAGATGCCACTGGGCCGGTTACAGTAGTTTTTTTTAATTAGAATTGAAATTCATGCCTTCTGCTGTTTTACTTTCATTTTTAAAAGCAGGGGTGTCCTTGGGTAGCACCATCTTCTTGGAGACTATAATTGTAAGGTTCATGGGGCTAAGAAATGGCAAAATCCATGAAAAGCAAGTATTGAGGCATCATCCACACAGCAAGTTCATTCAGCAAATTTCTGACATGCAATGGTTGCAGCAAGCCACCATCATTCTGCCAAACATTTCACCAACTTTGGCTTTCTCAGGGGATGGTGGTCCCGAAGAGATACATATAGTCTTAGCCACAGTCTTAATTCATACACAGTAAAGTATGAGTTATCATTAATGCTAAAAGGAGCAATATAAAGGTAGTGTAGAAATACCAAAAATAGGGTGGCCTTACTTAGACAGGTTCTGCTACCACCATTAAAAGCTATACATTCACTAACTGATGCATCACTACTTGCGTTAATTTCATTTTCCCTACAACCAGAACCCAGACTCTCTCCTAATGCAAAATCTTCTGTTGTTTCATTGTTTAAAAAAAAAAACACCCCTAACCTGAACAGGGGTTCAGCAGTTGGCTGAGGGAGAGTTTCTGTTTTTGTAAAAATAATAAAAAGCTAAACTGAAGATTTATTTGGAAGCAAAAAGTGGCATATTTTTAATTTTATGTTTTAAACCAAACACTATGCAAAATAACACACGAGCAACAAAGCACAACTTGGCTTGGTCTCCATCTTGGGGTCCTGATCATATCAGGTAACTCTTGAACATTGCTCTTGAGGTCCACTTCCAGCAATGGATATGGCTGGATAGTTTCTGAAATTTCCTTGAGATCCCGAGAGAAATTCCTTGCCTGCCTGCAGTACCACTGTTGGGCCAACAGAGAGAATCTCTTCAGAAATATAAAAAAAATATCTGGGAATATCTGACCATGTTTTTTACTGCGACTGTCTCTATAATATTATCATCCCTTGATAAAAATCAGAGGTGGTGTTGGGCACAAGCAAACCAAGCAGCCGCTTGGGGCACCAGCACAGAAGGGGCACACTATATCAATTGGTAAAAAAGCAGAGACCAGTTTAAAATGCAAAAAGTGTTAATGCAAAAGCCAAAATTGTTGATGTCACCTTTGTCTTAATAGTATATTTATCACTTTTTAGTGATGGGGTGTGGAAGAAGGGAGGCGGGGATGGTGGGAACAGTGAAGGTGGCACTTTATGTATTTCTGCTTGGGGTGCTAGTAGGTCTATAAACTGGTCCTGATAAAAACATAACCTTGTTAAGCATGGCTGCCCATGCATTATTCTTTATATTCTAGTACTTGCAAAGCAATTTACGTACCAGAAACAAGAACAATTGCAGGCATTTGCAAAGGGGGATTGAATCCCTGCACATTTAGTTTATTGCATTTGAAACCTGACCATTCTGGGCAGCCATGAATTCTGCTGGTCCTTTTGCACTCAAGTAGCTTTGAAAAAAAAAAATCATTTCATAAAATACATCTGCAACCCACATATAGGCCATTTGTTGCTGAAATGGCCTTGAAGATAAACCCAGTGGGTTTACTTGTTAAACTTAATTGTAACATGTGCAAAGCTGCCTGCATCGACCAACAGCACAAAATGTAATTGACACATGAATGTTTTAAACTGTAGGTTCTTTTAGTTAATACAACAATGCTGAATACTAGATTATGGTCCCTGCCTTATAACAACATCATATGGTACGAAGTTATTAACAGCACTGTCAGTGTACTGTATATTCTTCTGAAAGTAAATATCACAGATCCATAGAAACCTTTCCAATAACTTTGGCCTTCAAATGCCATTTTTACTTGATCAGTGATAATCATCATAGCAAAACTTGAAAGTAGACAAATCCTTCCCAGAAATACCTAGAACAACAGGCCTCCTAACTTTGCCATATTTGATTATGCAGTCATGTAGAGGTTAATTAGACTTTTGATTGACTAACCCCTGTACAGCAATTTACTCAGGCAGCATTTCCTATGAATTTCCTATATATAACTAAGCAAACTTAAACAGCACCTTGCCCAGCTCGATTGGTCCCCGATCTCCCTTGCATCAGATATAGATAGCGCCCTAGCCTTTCTCGCTAGTGCCTTTTGTAAGGCCTGTGACGTCTTCGCCCCTGTTATCAACACCCGCACTAAGAGGCGCAATGCTGCCTGGATTTCACCTTCCCTGATCCAGCGCTTAAGCTGCGCCGATAACCTCTGGAATATTGCTGTTGAAACAGGCAGACCAGCAGATAGGCAAGCTTATAATACAGCTCGCAACCAGTGCACCTGGGCCATACGGCAAGCAAAGCCCACTTCCAATCCACCCTGACTTCCTCCTGGAGCTCTGCTCGTTCCTTCTGGGATAACATGAAGGAATTAAATGGTACTACCCACGCCCCTCCTCCCTCTCAGGTGGTCATAAATGGTGCTATTAACACGGATCCCTCCTGTGTTGCCAACTGCCTGAACGCATCCTTCTCTGATCTAAGTGCTATCCTACCGTCCCACTTCTTTGACTCCATCCCAGCAACCAACCACCCAGATGTCTCCCGTCCCCCTTTTTACTTTAGGACTGTCTCCCCACAGGACGCAAAACCGATCCTTCTAAAAGCCCTCTCCTCCCATAACCCAAGCTGCAACCCCCTTGACTCCAAGATGCTCCGCCTAACCCTGGATGTCATGATTACCCCCCTCACGGACTTTATTAACCGCTCCCTGTGCCTCGGCCAATTCCCGAATGCATGGAAGATGGCCAAATCACTCCATATATAAGAATGGAGATCGCACTGTGCCAAGCAATTACAGACCCATCTCCATCCTCCCCCCTCTCTCAAAGGCCCTGGAAAAATAGTATCCACGCAACTCGCAGCCTATCTTTCCACCTACAACATTCTGTGCCCTGAACAACATGGCTTCCGCCCTGGTCACAGCACCACCACAGCTTTGCTGGAGTTCTCCCACTATATACACTCGGCACTAGATGCCAGTGAGCTGGCCGGGGCAGTCTTCATCGACCTGTCCAAGGCCTTCGACACTGTAAGCCACCCGATGCTGCTTCAAACCCTCGATAAACTGGGGTTCTCAACCGGTCCGATGAGTTGGTTCACCAGCTACCTCTGTGGCAGATCTCAACACGTCAAACTAAATGGTTGCCAGTCCATGGCACTGCCCGTACGCTCTGGAGTGCCACAAGGCTCTATTCTGGGCCCCACTCTGTTCAGCCTCTTCTTAAACTCCCTTCCCAGCTGTTGCTCAGGCAAAATACTACTATATGCTGACGATGCAGCCTTAGTTGCCTCCCACTCCGACCCACTCACACTCCAGCACTCCCTGCAACTCTACTTCAACCAGGCTGAAAAATGGTTCCTCGACCATCGCCTGGTCCTGAACCTCAAGAAAACAAAGACCATGATCTTTGCCCACCGGCAAGTAACTTCAAAATGCTCCGCTCTGCATCCTTCCAGCACCCTTCACCCCTTGAACAGGTAACCACGTACATATACCTGGGCATCACCTTCGACTCAGTTCTCCTTCCATGCCCACATCCATGCCTTATCCTCAGCCATGAATACCCGTATTGGGCTCCTCTATCGCCACAAGGACTGCCTCCCCGAATTCGCCCTACGGCTGGCAATCACTTCCTCCATCCTATCTTTGGTTGACTATGGCCTCCCCACCTATGCTGTCGCTGACCCTACTGCTCTCACAAAAATCCAGACATCTATCAACAAAGCCTGCAGGCTCCTGACTGGTGCCCCAAGGAGAACGCACACGTGCCAACTCCACTTCATCACTAACATACTCAATCTTGAAGAACGGCTGCAATATTACACCTGCATACTAACAAAAATCCCTACTTGGGCTCTGTCCCCCCGGTATCACCACCTGCTTTCTGGGCCTCCCATTAGAATTCGCTACCATTAGGGAAATACCAGTGCCACGTTCAGGTGCCTAGAGCTAGGACCTCCCTCGCCCAAGGTCCTTTCATCACAGGCGCCATCCTGGTATAACTCTCCCTCTGCATGTCACTATAGCACCGCTAAAATTGGCCAATTCAAAATCGCCCTTCGCAAACACCTCATTAGCTCACGGAGATGTACATGTCTATCCCAGAGCCTATTATGAGTGCCTTCCTGACTTACCAGCTATTTCAGGACTAAGAATATAACAATGCCTGAGTTTTGCCTACAGTCAATTGAAATGTGACTTTGTATCCTGGATGTCCCCTTGGGAACCCGGTGACCTCTTGTGGGTTCCCATGAAACCCAAATACTTAAATGGCACTTGAGGATTTTAATGATTCTGTATTGTATGTTGCATGTAATTCACCTGTACTGTTCTCCTCTGTATTACCACACATTTAGATTGTTCCCCTCCCTGTGACGAGGTGCCTTTGTAAATGAGTCTCTGACTCAAAGGTTGTAAATCCGATATTTGTCTAAAATAAAAAATAAATATAATAATAATAACCTTCAAAGATCAAAATGTGCTTTATTTTTTCCCACAAAAATTAGGATATCTACAGTTACTAAGAAAAAGCCTCCCAGGCCCCAGCCCATGATTTGTTGAGGAAGAGACTGTTGATTATTAAGGTTAGTGAATGCAAACAATTATTTTAGTCCTTCGGTGCATATATATTGTAGCTGATGGTGGTAGAGTGGGAGCCATACTTTCTGACACACACACTGGGAGTCTTTAAGGCTGTCATGTCAGAAAAGAAAAAAAAAACAGGAAATATAAATAAAAACTGTCAGCCTGTCCATACTTTTTAGTGAATTTAAGCTTTCTTGGAAGCAGTGTGGTATTGCAACATTTGACTAGCTTATTTCCCCATGTTTCCAGCACCCTATCATTTTTAGATTGATATTCTATGATCCAGAACCACTTTCACACTCTTGCTACATTTTTTAAAATGACGATATGCCACAAGCACAATTAGATTTGATTATGTGCCAATATATACAATGCTCACATAGCCTCTGAACTGTTTTACACATTAATTCATCACCCTATACATTATGCACTGTCTTTTTTCTGAGATTGGTCCAGATCACAAATGCCAGATGGCTGATATTGTATGAATCATCTTACTATAGAGTTTCTGAAGGTCTGTATGGAAAGAAATGCATACTGTTATACGTAACGGTTTCTATGGGGGGAAAGAAATCAAGGCTTTGCAAAGCAAGGTCAAGCCTTAATAATACTTAGTCTCCACAGTGCAAATATCTCACCTATTGGAACTCTCCTGGGTAATGAAGAGCTGCACACCATAAACAGTTGTGCATAATTAAATTGTCTTTAGTAACTCAGGCCAATACACCTAATGGCATAAGGTAGGAAATGCATATCTATTTCTATAGCCTGCACAATAGGGTTCATAGCTGAGGGTCTGAACTTTTGAAATTATCTTGTTTAAGCTTCTGTTCTTCGGAGAAAAACTTGTAAATTATATCTATATATTAAGGTGGCCCTTCCTCCATTTTTTAACCTTCCACTGCTCTGCTTGTATGAGTGTCATTCTAATGGGGACACTATAGAAACTATTTGTTATGAAAGCATTTTACAATTTTTGCTGTAAGAGATAAAATTCAATGAGGTTCATTCTTTGTTATAAAATGAGCATATTAAGATCACATAGATCAAGCATTGTTATGAAACATACTGTATATGGTGAGATCATACAGGTCATTCATTGTTATGAAATGTAAACAATGATGCCTGCTGAAATGCTGCTAACAGTCTGCAGAACCTGAAATGCTACTAACAGTCTGCAGAACCAACCAATCAGCTAAGTGGACTGAGTGGAGGAGGAGGTGGGATTTGGCCTTTAAAGGCCCCAGTATCCTCTTTGCCTCCTCCAGTGTTCCTGCAAAGTGACTGGAGCCACCACCCTGGAGTCAACAGTGCTGTGAGCTACCATACTGGTTCCCTCTTTTGCTTGCTCCACTGACAGAGCAGCCCCTCAAGATGCTAGCAGTTGGGGCAACTACAAATCTAAAGAACTAGCCAATCAGCTAGGCAGACTGAAAGAGTTGGGCCTGCCTTTCACCTTGTCTCCCTCACCAAACATTTCCCAGTAGAAGCATCCACAGTGTGTGTTGCACAGCTAAAGCAGTGGCTGCTGTGGAGTCAGCAGGTTAATTCTCTGATGAGTATAACTACTGTCTCACCCCTATTCCACCATTGTCATGCCCACTGTCTAACCTTCATTGCCAAATACTAGTTTGGGTCCCTTCCATCATACCTGTCCTCTCTCCTATCCCTTGCCACCCCTTCCTCTTACCCTTTGTGCTCCAAAGAGTCCCGTTCCTTCTCCCTTCCCCATCTCCACTCAACTGCCAGACAGTCTGCCTTCTCTTACTGCCTCCCCTCCCTGTAGAATCAGCTCTCCTCCACCATTCATCTAGCCACCTCACTCCCTGCTCTTCAGCGCCTGCTCAGACTCACACCTGTTGCTCCTTGTTGCTGTCCCTCGACCACCTGAGCCTTCCATCTAAATGGTCTTGAACTACTGCACTAAGGGTTATACTGCCCAGGGACAGCGCTAGATAGGGCAAAAAGGGGAAAAGTTGCAGCTTGCCCAGAAATGACCCACTTTCCACAGGACAGTGGGTCCAAAGTGGTGCACCTGTCTCTAACAATAGCTGAAAGATGGAAAACTAAACAATAGGAAAGTATTTTCACTCAACAAATTTAAGCTTCTGTACTGGTGAAATTTGTACTTACGATTAGGTTTTGACCCAGTTGTTTCTCATTTTGACCCACATTTTTTACACCTATGGGTCTAATTTGACCCATGTTTTAAAACCCCTAGCGCTGTCACTGATACTGCCCATATGTAACTGTTTGTCTGTCTGCACATGATTATTACCATTATGTATTTTCTTTCCCTTTGTATGTATCTGTTTCTCCCATTCCATGGGTCACATTTGGAAATGAGCCTCAGCTCAGTAATCCTTTCCTGGTTACCAAATTTTAAATACATTTAAATAAATATAGCAGTAAAGCCTGGCACTATTCCCAATTTGTGCTCATTATCTGATAAAGTAACATAGGTATCTTATGTGAGGATAACTGCTTTACCTGTTGTTTTCAGCTACATTGTGTTTTCTTATTAGTGCAGAAGGTCTCTGCAAGTATCTTCTAATTATTTTGAATACCCACATGAATAAAATTATCTCATCTGCAGATATATACGGCACAGTTTGACAGCTTTTTCCTAGCCTGCTTGTTTGGCTAGCCAACCCTCTAATTTTGCATGTATTTAATATCTGTTCAAATCATTTTCTGTTTTGCAAATTATTAGCTTGCAGCCTAAATATCTCTCTGTTACACTATTTGTTCATTCATTTTCAAAGTTATTCCCATGCCATTTGCTAGTACTGGCTGCTGTTTAAGCACTTGCAGTAATCATGTTTGTTGCTCTCATTCTCCTGGTAGCAGGGCTCCCGTTTGTCATTAGAAACACAAGGGAGACGTGGTGTCTCTATTTCCATTTAACACCCCTCTCTGATCTACACAATGCTGACTGGAGTCTCATAGAAGGGACTATAAATGTTGAACCTTCCCTAGCTCAAAATGTAGCTTATGTTTAACATGATTTACATCCGGGATTTATATCTTTCATGCGTAAAGTGAAGCCTGCCAGGATGAAGCGCAGTGTCACAGGTTTCCTGCATGACAAAAGGGATTAACTCCCATTAAAATTGCATTGTTTGCTGCAGTAGCTCTGCTGCAGAATTCTGTAGAGTTGGGCTTTGTCCTGGTGGGCTTCACTGTAGGTGCCAGAATGTATGGGAGCAGAGGCTCTGCAGCCTCCCCAACCTTTGCTGATGAGCATTCAAAATGCCCCTGTGCTTGCAAAAATGACCTTTTTACCCTGTGCCCTTTTGAATTTCAGTACCCTCACTTTTCCCCATGTTCCAGACCCATGCTTCCATGCCCAAATGTGACAAAACAGGGTAAGGAGTGTCCATCCATGGGTCTCTGTGAAACTCCTTGAAAAATTTCAGAAAAAAGGGATGATGACTGGACTAAGCTTAAAGTGTCACAAAGGATATCTGACAGAGACCACTATAACAGGCTTTACAACTTCTGTATCTTTGCTATAAGAAAAGCCAAAGCCTCTCCCTTTGCAAACAAATTCCATGCTGCCACTTTCAAAGACAGACATTTCTGAAAGGTGATACATAACCTTTTATACCCTGCCTCCACACTGGTCAGTCACAAAATCAGACTCATGGGGGGATCTTCTGTCTGTACAGATGACAAAGTGATAGCTGAAGCTTTGAACTCCATCAGTACTCTCGTAAAAGCCAGAGGGTGATGCAGAACTTCAGCTGCTCTCTCTCTCTCTCTCTCTCTCTCTCTCTCTCTCTCTCTTGCTCTCTCTCCGTCTCTCTCTCTCGCTCGCTCTCTCTCTTCACTGGTATGGTCTCTGCTGCCAGGAACTGGCAGTGGTGCTAATGCTCCATAAATGAGGAGGTAGTGTTACAGTAGCATTTGCAACTACTCTCTCTTCTCCCGTATTCCCATACTGTTCAAAGTACTGTACCTGAGCAACTGATATGTCACAGACTAATGTAATATAATGCCTGGGCTAACCTCTTTTGCCTCTTGCAGTCAGGATTCCATACCGGCCACTCTACTACCATATATCTGCTTCACCTGACAGATTGCCCCTTCTGTAACATGAATAATAGTTTTGCAACTGGAATATTTTTTATAGACTTTGCTAAAGCCTTCAGTACGGTGTACCACTCCTTACTGTTGGCCATCTTGAGGTCTTAGACATCAATGCCATGCTCAGATCACCAGGGTAGATGAATAAAGAAACTGGTGGGTTTTTTTTTCCATCCATCACTTTTGGTTTGTATACATTTCTTACTTTTCTTAAATATTTATATTGAACTGCCTCTTAAGCATTAAATATTTATGTGCAACCATGTTCCCAAACTGATTGGCTACTTGATTAACTCATTCAGCCCCATAGCGCATATGTGCGTCAGGTATTCACTTCATCTCCTCCCCATAGCGCATATGAAAGGCCCTGCACAGACTGTATGCACTTTCTGGATCAACCAATCAGGGATAAGGTTATTGGAAAGTGCAGGTCAGTAGGAAACAATCCTACCTACCAAAATAGTGACTTTATATTGGACACATTTGCTACCTTTCAGATATTTTTTAGCTTTTAATTTAGGTTAAAAAGTGAAGAAAATGCTATTTTTCTCCATTGCAGGTACTGTTAAAAAAATTACAAATGCTAGAAACATGTGATCCCTGATTTGAAAGCTCTTTTCATTGTGAAAAATTAGTATGCTGGTGTCTGGGAGCTAGGAGGCGTACTTTTTTTTAGTTTTTTTGGGAGAAAAAAGTGTAAAAATGTGATTTTCGTCTATTTCAGGTACTGTAAAAAAAAAAAAAACTGTAAATGCTAGAAACGTGTGTGACCCATGATTTGAAAGGTCTCTTTAATGTAGACAATTATCCTGCTGGTGTCTGGGGTCTAGAAGGTGTACTTTTTATGATGTAGGTTTTTATTTGGGAACAAAATGTAAAAAATGCTCTTTTTTATCATTTCAGGAACTGTATAAAATATCTGCAAATGCCACTAACATGAGTGACCCATCATTTTAAAGCTCTTGTTATTGTGAACATTTTCTGTGCAGGTGTCTATGGGCTAGGAGGCATACTTTTTTAGTTATCATGATCTGTGCGTCATGTGGGCAGTTGTGCAGAGCATTTTTCCAAATTCAGTCGGTTTACTGGCATTATGTGTTGGTACATGCCTTACTTCATGGTCTGTTTTATTATGTAAAACAGCTCATAAATACTCTAAACTGTGGCAGCGTAATGCACAGATGTCGGTGTGATAGAAAACCATCATGCAGCAGACATTTGCCACTTCTAAGGTTTTTTTTTTAGTTTTTTTTTTTTTTAAATGTACATTTTCACTGTTATATGCTCTGTAAAAAAAAAGGTTAATCCACTAACATGTGTGATCCCTCATTTTTAAGATTTTTTTACTGTGAGCAAACTTTGTGCTGTAAGTTTTGTGACAGAAGTTATACGCTTTTAGTTATTTATTCTCCAAGTCGGAGAGTTACCATTTTAGTTTCAAACATTCTAACTGCTCAGGAAAACAGCTATTTTTACACAGGAATACAGCACTCACTCAAGATTCCATTCTAGAGCTGTGTGAGTTAAGACATTGAAAGATTGCAAACTTTGTGGATTGAGCCAACATAAACTCTCAGCCAGAGGCATCTGCTTCAGATGTTTACCAAGGTTTTGCAGTAGATTTGGCTACCCACAATAACATTCAGCTTCAATATGATAGTGTTCATTAGCTGTTCTGTCCAGAGGTGCAACAGAGGGACTTACTAGATGACGGTTTCACTGTTGGATGGAGTAGTGAATCTATTTTGCTGTGCATCAGGGTGGATGCATGTACATCTAGTGCTCTACCAGTTATGATGGGTGCTCACCTGCTCTGTGTTCTAAGGCCTCTTGTCTTTACCATTTTTGTAAATGACCTCCCCTCTCAACTCAGTAACAGTACACATGAAGTTTGAAGGACACACGTGCAAGGCATGTTAGAGTCTGCCCACCAGAGTCAGTCAATGAGACAGCGAAGCAGTCAACAGCTGGCCACTCTGATCCTTTGCTGACCCAAGTGGACTCCTGCTTATCAGACCCAAGATATGTCTGTTTGGGGTTGCATTGTAGGAAGGCTGTACTTTGGTGGTTTGCTTCTAAGTATTTGCTTGGGTTAGTGTGATTGTGGGCTTAGGGGCTTGCTTTAAACTGTTGCTGGGTAGTTGTGTGTTTCTGGGTTTAAGGGATTGCTGTTAAACTGTTGCTAGGTACTAGTGTGTTTCAGGGTTCAGGTGCTTACTATTAAATAGTTGCTAGGTATTTTAGCATGTAGGGGCTTGCTGTTAAAAGGTTGCTGAGTATTAGCTGCTTCAGGGTTTAGAGATTTGCGGTGGTTGTGGTGCAACATTCTACAGGGAGACCTTCTGGAGACTGCAGTGCTGCCCCATCTGCATATGCCTCTTTGGATGGAGGTCTACAGGCTCCAGGTGGTGTTGGATGAGAGTCAGGAGAATGTTGCTAGACTCTAAGATGCATTGACAAGGAGTCGGAGGACCATTCCTCCCAACCAGGGGCCACGTAGCCAGACATGGCTGCCTCAAAGGATGCTAGTAGGGTGGAGTGGTTGGACTACAGTGGGATCAAGGAGGGCAGGGGTGGTGGGACCTGGAAGGTTTTGAGGAGTGAATCACGGCACATTCCTCAACTGGTGCCACTAAGAAATTCCTACACCATTGTGGCAGAGAGGGACTGCTAAGAAAGGGTCCCCAAGGTGGTGAACAGTGAGAATGTGGGGGTTCACCCTACTGGAGCACCTGGAGGGGATGGAGGACCCCAGAGAAGTAGGAAGCAACTTCTGATGGGGGATTCTATTGTCAGGGGGATAGAGTGTGGTGAAAGAAAGAGGGTAGAGAGTGAGGTAAAGTGCCTACCTGGCGCAATGGCTCAGAGAGATGGGAAGGGTATCTAATGGATCGTGATGGCAATAGGAAGGAAGGGGTTGCTGAATGTCACTGTACACCTGGGGATGAATGACCTAGCTATGGATGGGATGGAAGCAGTGCAGGTACAGGTTAGGGAACTGTGGTAGGGTCTTAGGCAGATAGCACACTCTGTATCCTTTACAGACATACCACCTGATAACAGGGGGAAGGAGAAGAAGCTCTGCACTAAGGCCTTCAACTAAGCTGAGTTACTAAATATAATTTAATTGTGTACAATTGTTTATTTATTTTTTATTTATTTTATTTTAGTCTTTGGCAACCAGGTAAGGCCCACTAGACACAAGTGCCTGTTTTCAGTGGCGATCTGGGAGCACTGGGATGGTTAAGTGACTTGTTCAGAGTCACACAGTGTGCAAGTGAAGGTTGTGGGAATCAAACCTAGGTCTGCTGGCTGTACCAAGCTCATTCACATCTTGTTACTCTAACCTCTAGGCTATACTGCCAGCCCTATGCTACAGTATGTCATGCAGCTCTTCATTACCCAGGAGATCTCCAACAAGTGAGATATTTGCACTGTGGAGACTCAGTAGTTATACTCATCCAAGAATTATTAAGCCTTGACCTTGCTTTGCAAAGCCTTGATTTTTTCCCCCATAGGAACCATGAAGTACAACAGTATGCACTTCTTTCCACACAGACCTTCAGAAACTCTATAGTAAGATAATTCATACAATAACAGCCATCTGGCTTTTGTGTAATCTGGAACAATCTCAGAAAAAAGACAGTGCATAATGTACATGGTGATTAATTAATGTGTAAAACAGTTCAGAGGCTATAGATTAGACTTCAGTAAGGACTTTGACACTGTTCTGCATAGGAGACTGGTAAACAAGTTGGGTAGCATGGGGGTGGAAAATAAGGTGGTAACCTGGGTAAGAAACTGGCTAGGGATTTGGATGCAGAGAGTGGTGGTAAATGGGGTTTGCTCCAAGGAGGGAAGAGTGACCGGGGTTGGGGGGTATCTCAGGGATCATAACTTGGGCCAGTCCACTTTAATGTCTTCATTAGCAACATAGCAGAGGAACTGGAAGGGACGGTCTTCCTCTTTTCGCAGATGAAATCAAGATCTTCAGCAGAATGGACACTCTGGGGGGTGTGTGTGTGCAAAGGGTGGTAAAGAGATTTAAAATGGCAGGAGGAGTGGTCAAAAATTTGGCAGCTGAGATTTTATGCAAAAAAGTGCAAAATAATGCACTTGGGTCACAGAAACCCAGGGGTGGAGTACAAATGGGGGGGATAGATACTTGTGATGACCAAACAGGAAAGGGACCTGGGGGTAATCATATCAGATGACCTAAAGGTGACCAGGAAATGTGACAAAGCAATTCAGAGAGCTAGTGGGACACTGGTGTATATAGATAGGGGTATTACCAGTAAGAAGAGGGAAGTGGTGTTTCCTCTATATAGGTCATTGGTAAGACCCCATCTGGAGTACTGTGTCCAGTTTTGGAGATCACATCTCAGGAAAGACATCAACAGAGTGGAGGTGGTCCACAGGAAGGCTGCCAAGATGGTGCAGGGTCTGCATCAAAAAGCCGGATGAGGATAGTCTAAGGGAGATTAATATGTATACCCTGGAGGAGATGAGAGTGAGGGGGAATATGATCGAGACCTTTAAATATCTCACGGGGGTGAATAAGGTACAGGTGGGAGGATTTTTGGGGGAGAACATGGTGCTCTAGAACAAGGGGTCATGCTATGAAGCTGGAGGGTAGGTTCTGGAGAGATGTGAGGAAATACTTTTTTTTGTTAATGATTTTTATTAAGTTTCTAAAAGGAAAACAACATGGTACAGTACAATGTTCTGAGAAAAATCAACATTTTCAGCTTACAGTGATGTAAAACAGTACAACAGGTAAATCGGTGCTGTATTTGTTACTTAGCTATTGAAATGTGCCTGCCTTAACCAATACAGGCATATACCAGTGTAAGTTACTATTGGTTGTGGGTGCCCCTCATCTAAGTTGGGTCAGCAATGAAAATTGAGAAATGTGTTACTTACATACCAGTTGTGATAGTGACTGGGATAAAGCAATTCTGATTCACCATGGCTTCTGGGGCCTTATCTGCTAACTCTCATGACAAGGCAATCGGAGTGGATCCTGCAGCCTGTAACACAACAATAGTACCACAGAGTATGCAGTGTACTTACAGCATATGTACACATACACAGTATAATATTACTGATAGATATCTCTAAGACCACTCCTGCTTTTCTCCTTGTATATTGCATTTCCAGAGAGGTCTGTTGGATAGTTCCTTTAGGAACATGGTATTTGCTACTCACTGGAGTATAAGTATGGACATAGGCACCTGAGTAAGTGTCGGGTGCAGATCAAGAACTTTAGCCTAGCCGATACCTGTGGGTGGGCTCGCGTAAGCCATGTATGGCCCCCAACAAGTAAGATTGTATTCTAGATGGTTCAGTTTGGAGTGGGAGAGCCTATCTTACTGTATCAGACCTGTCATTGAGGTTAATATTTCCCCCTATTCTGGGAACCCTGGGGCTGCGACAGTTGCAGAAGAGGACCCTCTTTACCTACATTGACAGCATAACCAACCACTTGAAGGTGGGTTGTTTAAGTTTCATGGAGTCTGACTTGGTGCCCAGTAGCAAAGTGTGGGTGAGTGTGGGATGTCTACTTGTAGTATTGACTTGCTAGGTTGGAACTCTTGAGCCCAGAATATTTTTAACTTGAGAGAAGACTAGAGAATGTGGATGAGTTCTCCCCCACTCCTTGGCAATGCCAACATTTATCATGGTCAAGCACACCAACGAAGTGTAACACAGTCGGGGTCCTATACCATGAGTGCAGAACTTTGTTCTGTATTAACCGACTATGTGCATCTCTTAGGAGTGTATGCATGTTATGCCAGGCCTGGGTCCATTGGGCATCAGTGATCTCTGCCCCTAAGAATTTTTCCCATTTAAGTTTAGACTCCCCCAAATGAGTGGGCCTATTGTCTTTAAGCTGGACGTATATTTTACCTGCCAGGCCTTTGGAGGTTTTAAGTTACTCTAGTAATTCGTCTTTCCCCTGATATAGGGCTGTGACTGGAAGTAGAGGCTTAACTGCCTCTCGTATTTGCAGGAACCTCCAGTGACCTTTTTGAGGGAGTCCCCATTTCTGCTGGAGGGAGTGAAAGGTAGCAACTTCACCTGTATCCTGGTCTGTAAAGTCTTTGAGGAACAGGATACCTTTGGCTTCCCACAGCATCCATCTAAGGGGTTTCCTGTCTTTTCAGATATGTGGGTTACTCCACAGCAGGGTATAGCCACTCGGGATTAGGTTCGCCCAGATCTTCCAATGGACAGCAAGCCAATTTTTGGTGGCAGGCATTATGGTAGGGTGTTGGGGGTGGGGCTTTCAAGTGGGTAGGTAAAGCAAGGAGGCAGCAGAGCTCAACCCCCTGGCATTCATCTCTATGTGGACTCATTGCAGTGATTGGTCAGTACAGGGGATAAACCATTGTTTGGTTTGGGATGTGTGGAAGGCGAGTTTGTAGCCCTCCATCCATGGCAAATTCCACTCTCCCTGTTTCCAGTGTGCCCGAAGTTTATTCTGGCTGAACCTGTGCTTCTTACCTCCCCACAGGAAGTCGCCCATTAACTTATCATTTTTTTTATTCTAGGCCTGAGGGAGGTGGAGGGGAATGTGTGTGAGAAGGTAAAAGATCTTGGGGGAAGTTACCATTTTTATAGCTGCGATTTTCCTGGCCTGGGTAAGGTTCAGCAGCTTCCACCTGTCAGATTCAGTTTTATATGATACCAAGAGGGGTTGAAGATTTATATCCCATGTATTACCTATTTGTGTGGATATTTTAATGCCCAGGTAGGTCAGGACCTTGCTAGCCTATATCAGTCCAGAGTTAGTAGCTATGCTTGGCTGGCACTGCCGGTTCAGGGGCATGAGGTCTGTTTTGGCCTGATTGAGCTTTAGGCCCAAAATTATAGCAAAGGAGATCAGGAGTGCTAGGAGGTGGGTAGGCAACTTGTGCATTTGTTAGCAGGATAAGTAGATCATCCACGTACAAGAGGATTGAGTACCATCTTCTACCAATTTCTATACCCTCGATCAGCAGGTGTAGTCAGATGGCTGCCACGAGCAGCTTAACTGCCAAGACAAAAAGCAGTGGGGACAGGAAACAGCCCTGCTGTGTGCCCCTCTCTAGTGGAAAGGACATGGAAGTAATACAGTTTGTGGACACCCTAGCAGTGGGAGAGAAGTAGATGGCTTGGACCCAGGTCCTGAATCTGTCCCCGAAACCCTAGTGAATTAGGACCGCTTGCAGGTAGTTCCATTCTAGGGAATCAAAAGACTTCTCAAAATCCACTGTTAGGGCAGTGAATAGTGTTGGGAGTCCACTTACTGTGTGGAGAAGGTTGAGCAGTGACCTGATGTGATCCGTACTATTCCTGCCTGGAATGAAACCCACCTGTGCCATATATATCAGGATAAGTAAGAGAGGGCTTAATCTCCTGGCTAGGGTCTTGGTGTACACCTTGCTGTCGGCATTGATCAGTGAGATTGGGCGGTAGTTAGGAACCAGGGTTGGGTCCTTCCCCTTTTTTTGAATAACTGTAATAACAGTTTCCCTAAATGACTGTGGTAGGGAACTGGCTTTCTCCGCTTCTGTATAGACTTGCATCAGAAGAGGGGCAATTTGGTGTTTTAATGCCTGCCAGAATTCAACTGGAAAGCCATCTCCTCCTGGGGTTTTACCCCCTTGCAGGGCGCACAAGGCTTCAGTCACCTCCTCAATGGTTAGAGGGGAGCCAAGAGACTGAGCCTGTTGGGGTGAGAGTTTGGGTAGTAGGAGTGCTTCTAAAAAGGGTTGGGTTGTCACTCAGAGTTTGCTGTGCATGGTCTTATACAGCCCTGCATAAAAGGATGTCATAATGTCACTGACTTCTTGTGAGCTAGATACCACCTTACCATGTGAGTTTTTTAAGCCAGCAGTATGACACTCTGCCATTTGCTTCCTCAACAGGTATGCAAGGACCTTACCCCTTTGTCTCTCCCGTCCCAATACTGGTGATGGGTCCACAGAATTGCTGTCGCAGCCTTCCTGCTGATTAACTGATTGATCTTATAAAGTAGACCTAACACTTTTCGTCCCAGTGTGTGGAGTGGGGAAGGGTACTTTTTGAGCTTCGTACTCAGTCTCAGCTGTGTGCAGTTCCCCCTCCAGGTCAGCTAAGTGTCCTTCTCACTCCCACCGCCTTCTAGGAGCATAACCCATTATTCAGCCCCTCATGGTGGCCTTGTACGCTTCCCAAATGTTTTCAACCAATGTGTCACTAATGGGGTTCTCCTGCAAATAGAGGGCAGTTGCCAGTGATGCCCACTTAAGAAAATCTGGGTCATGGAGCAAAAGGGAGTCTAACCTCCAACTCGAGGATAGTTGTGTCGGAGGGCCCCATGTAACAAAGAGCTGTACTGGTGCATGATCAGAGATCACCACTGAGAGGATAGTGGAGTCAAAAGCAGCCTGTGTCAGAAAAGGGGAGGTCAGCCATTAGTCTAATCTACTGAAGATGTTATGCATGCATGACTGGAAGGTGTAGTCCCAGATCCAGGAGTGGAAAGTGTGCCAGATGTCAGAAAGGCCATTGTCAGTCATTAATTGCACCAGGACACCCCCCTCCCGCAGTGTGGGACTCCTTAGCTAAGGCACTCCTATCCAGGAGAGGCTGAAGGGTAAGGCTGAAGTTCCACCACATAAGGATGGGGCAATTCAGCCCAGCAAAGGAGTTGAGAGCACTAGCAATGTCATGGAAGAACTTAGGGTCATCATTGTTTAGCCCATAGACATTGTAGAGAATAATTGGCCCCTCCAGCGTGGACATGGAGGCAATTACCCAACGCCATGCTGGGTCTACTTGTGTGGAGAACATTGTCCACTTAAGAGATTTACAGTATGTATGAGAATCACTACCCTGCATTTTCTGGTGGGGGGATATGCATGTAACTCCTGACCCACCCAGACCCTAACTAGAGAGGCATGATCATTATGGGTGAGCTTGGTCTCCCGCAGAAAAACTATTTGAGACTTGAGTCTTTTTAAATGTGACAGTGCCTTTTTTCTTTCGACAAGGGTATTAATTCCTCTCACATTCCAGGTATGGCACACTAATTCAGCCATAATCTAATGTGGGGGTATCAAAATGTGTTGTACGCGTATTGTGCAAGGGGGAGGTTGTAGTCTCATAGCCTGTCTGCAGACTTACCAAGTCACCCGCCATAGGCAAAGAGATTAGTACAGAGCGAGCAGAATGTCCTAGATTTATGGCATAGGCCTGTCTAGACTCTCTCTGAGTCTCTTTTACTCCAAGTCTTACAGAACATCTTACTGTGGCAACCTTGCCTTGGAACCTTGATAAGCCAGGTTATGCTCAATAACATTGCTAACAAACTATTTACACTTAAACTAAACAAACAGTAGTTTTGGATAGAAAAGTGATGAATAGCCTGCACAAAAGCATGCCAAGTGGCTTGCTGTTCTCGTCTTGGGGGTCTGGTCTCCCTCGTATCTGGCACCTGTGCTGACCTGTGACCGCCAGCTTACTAGGCCTTCTTACTGAGGAGTTCTGGGGCCTTGATTACTATTATGAAATAGTCATCCTACCTAAAGAAGTTGTAGTGAGGAGTGGGGGAGGGAAAGCACGGGGGGGGGGGTATTCCCCCATTTATACAGACCAGGGCTCAAAATGAGCAATATGACATGAAGCGTGGCTTATCTTGTGGCAGTCTTAGGTTACGCAATGTGAAAGCCCCCCCCCACCACTTCTCTTACCTGTCCTTCTTAGACAGAGTGTGTCACTGAAACCCATGCTGCAGCTTGTTTAAAAGTACTCTGGTTATCCAACCGGGCATCAGTCTGATCTGACCCTTTGAGGAACAATATCTACAGCAAAATTTTGAGATTTGGTTCCCACTCCAAAGAAGGAGCTGAACTCTGTTACGGCTTCCCTTGCAGCTGTAATTTGATGGTGGGAAATGAGGGGACCCATGTTTAGCAACCAAATGGAGGTGAACAGACCCTGTCCCCCTTCCCAAGCACATCTGCCTTGTATGAAGTCTGTGAATAATGGGGGTGATACCTAAGGGCTGTTTTCATTCTTCACCACTGTTCGAGGTTAACTTATAAACCATGGAGGGCAAACAAATTTAGGCCCACTAACAGAATGCCTGCAACTTTGCTAGACCATTGACTTTAAACCTTGGCACATACCTCTTTAAAATGTGTCTTACTTAGCTAAGATTTTGACTCAATTATTAGAGGGGCCTTAGCTGTAGCACTTCCTGAGGATAGTCATGTAGGCAGGCTGAGCAGCGTTCCCCCCCCCCCCAAGCAAGGTCGGTGACTGGTGAGGTGGGGTGCCTAGTAGACCCAAGGAGCGCTGTAGTAAATATCTCTCGGGGACCAGGTAGACCTCACATAGACACCCCCCAGCCCCGCCATGTCCTGGGTTTGAGAAAGAACCCCTGTATAGTGATGGTTCCTTATTTTGAGAGCCTGCACTTGTCTCGCAGTTGATCTCTGCCTCGCACATTAACAGTGTGGCTTGATTATTAACTACAGTCAAAGGAGACTAACAATTAAAGGCCCAGTGGAGGGAGAAAATGCCTGAACAATAAGCCTGAACATTAAACACTTAAAACATGAAATATTAACTGGCCCAGTGGTGCTGAGGGTTGAGGCACTGGATGCCATGCCTCGCGCCATGCTGGTAACCCGGGTTTGGGAATGGACCTGGGCCATCGGTGGTCTGCAGGGGAAGGAGAGCATTGAGCATCTGGAGGACTGCTCTCCTCTCCTGGGGTGGGTTTCTGGGGGCTTCTGGCTCAGTAGCAGCCTCTGGCAGAGAACAGGGTGCAGTGCAGACATCAGGCTATAGAAAGGGGGTGGGATGAAGGCAAGTACCAGTGGCGGAGGTGCCTCGCAGGATGCCACTGCATGCCGTGCCCCACGGGGAGGAAACACAAGAGAAAAACCCCTACTGTCTTGGTAGGTGATGATGGGGACCAGTGGCAGGTTTCCATGCCCAGTGCCAGGCCTACCAGATCATGCTGCTGGTTGCCCTCCCCCCTCCGGCCACTCCATTAGATTGACAGATAGAGCCCCGGAGGAGTTGACAGTCCCAGCCCGGGAGGGTCAGAGCTGGGGGATCGTGCAGCCAGAGGAGGTCAGAGGGTTTGGGGAAAGCTAGAGGGCACAATCAGGACCTTCAGACAGGCAGTAGATACCTGACCGAGCACCCCCACTGGAGAGAGTCCAAGACAAGTAAGGTGACAAATAAAGTGTGCAAAAAAAAATAAAACATGGAATATTACCTGGGTGCTTAGCTAATGGAACTTCAGCAATGTGACTCTGCAGGACCTTTACCGGGGTGAGCGGGATGGCAGCAGCCGGGTTGTACTGGCCCAGTTAAGAGGTAGGGGTGGGATCTAGGCAGGGGGAAGAGTATATGAGAGGCCTGCTTACTGCTACTACAAGCCTTTCGATACTCTCAAGTCAAGGTATCTAATCCCCCACAGCATCCCACTCCCCATGTCTCCCACTTCTCAAACCAGGTCATAGTTTTTAAAAGGTTACACTTTTCTGAACAAAAATCAAGTCTATGTCTGTGAAGTGCTTCGGGAATCTGGTGTAGGCACACTCTGTGGATCTGGTGGTCCAGTTGCTACCTCCTCTTCCTTGGCTGGCTGTGAAAAGTTCACAGTTCCTCCGATGTTCCAGGGTGCTTCTTTGGATCTGTCCAGCTCTTCCTCACTGGCAGCGGTCCATTGCTAGATTAAAGTTCTGGATTCAAATTATCTTTGAATCCCTCCATGGTAGTATCGCATTTCAGGATGGGCAGCATAGTGGTTATTGCTGAAGTACGGGCTATATACTGCTGGGTTGTTCTCTCTTCAGATGGACTTCTCTTCTCACTCCTCTGTGCAGGGGCTCCCCCTTCCTGTCGGATGCTCTCTTCTGCTATGTTGCTTGGTTTGCAGCCTCTTCCTGTGGTGAATGAGCCTGATCCTCTGTTCTTTGATTGGGGTTCTGTCTCTGGGGAGAGGTCACGTTGAGTAGGAGGGCCACAATGATGTTCACTGCTGTCTGCCTTGTTATTGTTGGGCCTGCTGCTGTTCCTTTGCCCCCCAGGTGTACTCCGCTAATTTTTCTGGGTGAGTGTGTGGGTCTCCTGTGGGCAGGTCCACCAGATAAAGTCCATCAGAGAGTCTGGAGTGGCAAATAACAGTGGTGTACCATTATATTCCAGCTTCATTGTAGCAGGGTATAAAGGTGAGAATGGGATGTTCAGGGCATGTAGAAGCCTCCTCGCATCCATATAGTCCTTTCTTCTGGTGGCGAGATCATGGGAGTAATCTTGAAAAAGTAAAATTCTGTGGCCTTTCCAGTCCAAAGTATTCAGTTCTCTGGCTCTGGCTTGCAGGGACTCCTTTTTAGCAAAGTTAAGGAATCTCGCCAGCATTGGACAGGGCCTCTCCCCAGGTTTTGGCCATGGCTGCAGTGTCTGATGCACCCGCTAGATCATAAGGTGGGCCCCCCTCAGGCTGCTTCAATAATTTGGGCAACTCCATTCTAAGGAATTTGGCCACATTCCCCTGCTCCACTCCCTCGGGGAACCCTAGGAGCAGCAAATTGTTGTGAAGGCTCCAGTTCTCCAATTAGTCAGTTATTTCCTGCACAGGTCTGATTGAGTGTGCTTATTCATGGATGGTAGCCTGGAGCTCAGCAATTGAGGCATTGTGGGAGGCAGCTTTCCATTTCACCTGGATACCCTCACATCCATCTGATGCATTGCTTGAATTGTGTTATTTGATGCTAGGGTTACTTCGGCCATCTGAACCAACAGCACTACAAAAATCTGGCCGATAGTCCTGGGGTCAGAAACGTCTCCATTTTGAAATGCCATGCAGCCGCTGTGCTGCGTAGGTGCCATGTGGTGTTGCTGCATTGTGGACTGGGCCCTGTGTTCTGCAGCCATTTTGAGTGATGAAGGATGGCAAAAAGTATATTAGGAGCTAGCCCGAGGTAAGAATAAACAGATTCTACTGTTCAGTTAACTCAGAGATGGCTTGAAAAAGTAGCTTTGCAGGATTTGTCATCCCAGAATATCTCAGCTATTGGGTTAAGTAGCCACCTTGAATTAGGGATACAGCACACCCCAGAAAATACTTATTTTTATTTATTTTATTTATATATTTGTTAACCAGGTAGGGACACTGGACCAGAGGTCCTTTTTCAGGTCTGACCCGGAAGTAAAATACAAAGTACAAACAATACGCAATGCAAAACAACATCAATTATAAAAAGCACAATTACAAACAGCCTTATCCAATAAAAAATTTTAAGAGAAACTTCAAAGTAAAGTGTTTCAGGTAGGCCATTCCAGTATAGAGGTGCTGCAGCAGAAAAAGTGTGAGAGACTTACTCTTCTAGACTACTTCTTCACAGAAAGGGTGGTGGATGCCTGGAACAGTCTTCCAGTGTAGGCAGTGGGGGCAAAACAGTGGTGGGATTCAAAAATGACTGGGATAGGCACAAGGGAATCAAAAGGGAAAGGGTGGGGGTGGAAATGAGAGGGCCATAAACCAAGGAGGGTCTGCAGTGAAAGCAGTCAAAATGAAAATGGGCAGACTGGATGGGCCAAGTAGCCCTTATCTGCTATCAGTTTGTATGTTTCCATGTTTCCATGTTTCTTAGTAGCATGAATACTTCAAACTGATGATACTGTCCTTTACTACACTGACCCTACCATGCATGACACTAGGATTGATCTTCAGTATGACTTTCATGCTGTGTGGTAACCTTCCCCAGTGTGGGGCTTTACTTTTGGCTCTTTGGAGCCCAAGCCAAACTGCTGCTGGTCTTCCTTCCTCTCTCCGGCCCCTGTTGACTCCAGCTCTGTGGTGGGGGACTGGTGGAGATCTGGCAGAGAGAGTGGTGGTTGGATTTCTTGAGCACTTCTTATGCCATATCATGATCACTATTCCTGATTCACATCAAAGGTAGCTGTCTGCTGCCAATAAAAGAAGTGATCGTGTTTGCAAATGTAATGGGTATTTCCTGATTGGAGCCCAGAAGCAAATAGAATGCAAACACGGCTGCATTCTCATGACACTGTGGGCAAAACAAAGGTTTTAAGGGTAACAGCCCTATTTTAAATGAGTTCTTCAGAACTATTTAGCTGGCAGCAAGCATAGTTGCCTCTGACCCATGGAAACATGGCCCTGGAGTCAGAGGACAGAATTCAGCCAATAAAGCTGTGGACCCTAAGAAACCACTAGGGTTGTCACCTTTGGATGGGACAAAAACCAGATGCCTAACCACACCCTAAGCTCTGCCTTAGCACCACCCCTTTTTCATGGCTGATCATGCATTGCTCCTCTTTCAAAGTAATTTAGTACGTCAGTGAAGACTTTAAGCAAGAAAAGACAATACTTACAGCAGACGTTCATCACATATCAAAAGAACCAGCTATGTCAGAAATTTTTGCACATATGGACAGGCTCGATCTTACAAGAGGCAGATAGAAATTAGGCCTTTGTTCCCTAACACCCCTATCAGTTGGAATCCTTGCCATCAGCCCTGGTTAGAGGTGTAGGGTAGTTGAGATAAAATGCTCCCCTCCCAGGTATACTGAAAGGGCACTTTAACCTTCCACATATACTCTGCCAAGCCACCAAACACTCATCTCATAAGAGGAGTTAATTTTTGTATTTGATGTGGGTAAATATAAGTACATAGTTCTACAATGCTACTACTAGTTAAGGTTTGAGTTCATAAGTGATAGTAGAAAGTTCAAGCCCTGCTGCCCCAGGTAAAAGTCCTAGGTGAGTATCGGGCAGAATTATTACATATAGCAACTACAGGAAAGCCCCTATAACTAAACATGGGGCTGGAAGTATAGCCTAGAGGGTAGAGTAATGTAGGGATGGGCTACAAGTCAATTAGCTGCAGTGGGTAAGTTGGGTATCAGTGTTTTTTTTCTGGGTAGGGTAGTCCGGGTAATTTACTACCTTAGCCGGCATAACAGTGTACTTCACAGGTTGGGTACTGTGGACATGGATAACGGGTTGGGTAACGGGTAGTTGAAATTTTAAACTGGTATTATAGGCAGCCTATGGAGTCCTAGGACTTTTTCAAACTTCTAATCAGGCATTACAGACAGCCTGTGGGGTCCTCATAGCTGAATAAAGCACATGACACCAGCCTGATGATCTGACTGGTCAGTGCTGGTATCTGAGCTCCCTGTTTGTTGTGTGAGCACACAGAATAGATCTGGAGTTTGGTAGGAGAAGGAGCAATCAGCGCTCACTGCAACCGCAGTGAAAAAAGATGAAAAATGTTTAGACTTAAAAAACAAAACAAAAAAAAACAGAAGCATAAACTTTAGTCCACGAAGGACCCTAAGGAGCAAGGGGGTGAAGGTGCTCATTGCTGGCAGCAGCTGTGAAGGCCATTTAGGCTGTATTACACACTACCTGTTGTTTGGTGCTCCAAGCCCTGTCTGTGACATAGCTACTCTGTATGTCTATGCAGTATAGTGAAAGCTATTTCGGCTGTATTACACACAGTCTGTTAGGTGCCCCAAGCCCTGTCTGTGACATAGCTACTCTGTGAGTCTCAGCAGTATAGTGAAAGTCATTTAGGCTGTATTACACACTGTCTGTTAGGTGCCCTAAGCCCTGTCTGTGACATAGCTATTATAATACTATGTGTGTCTGTGCAGTATAGTAAATATATTTAGGCTGTATTACACACTGTCTGTTATTTGGTGCCCTGATCCCTGTTTGTGACATTGGTACTCTGTGTGTCTCAGCAGTATAGTGAAAGTCATTTAGGCTGTATTACACACTGTCTGTTAGGTGCCCTAAGCCCTGTCTGTGGTATAGCTACTCTATGTGTCTCTGCAGTTAAGTGAAAGCCATTTAGGCTATATTACACACTGTCTGTTAGGTGCTCTAAGCCCTGTCTGTAGTATAGCTACTCTGTTTGTCTCTTCATAAAGCCATTTAGTCTGTATTACACAATGTTTGTTAGGTGTCCTGAAACCTGTCTGTGACATAACTACTCTGTATCTCTCTGCAGTATAGTAAAAGCCATTTTGGCTGTATTACACACTGTCTGTTAGGTGCCCTGAGCCCTGTCTGTGACATAGCTACTCTGTGTGTCTCTGCAGTATAGTAAAAGCCATTTTGGCTGTGTTACACACTGTCTGTTATGTGCCCTGAGCCCTGTCTGTGACATGACCACTCTGTGTGTCTCTGCAGTATAGTGAAAGCTATGTTGGCTGTATTACACACTGTCTGTTAGCCTGTTAGTTGCCCCGAGTCCTACCATAGCTACACTGTGTGTGACATCTCTTTGCAGCATGGGGAAAGCCACGGCTGTGTATCTCATATTTCACAGTCTAAGTCTACTAAAAAGGAAATACAATGCTGCTGCACATGCAGCTGAAATGGATGTGGACAATATGAATTCTAGCACTAATGAAGAACATAGTGACAATAATACAGTAGCCAGGACTGGCACTAAATATACTCCTGAACCAAAAAAGCATGTTAGTAATGAAATTATAGTAGATTTTTGGAAAGAACTGACAGGAGTTACTCAAAGAGGTACTAAACATTTTGTCACATGTACCAGGATACTTCCAGCTGCTGAAGCAGCATGCAAGAACAAGGGGGGCATCCTCCTCAAATATAAACTCAGATGCTGTGACTGCAAATGCTGATGAAGATGTTAATGATAATGGGGACTGGGAATGGGACAGTCTAGGTTATGTGCCACATGATAATGATGGCACTTCCAGTTCTTCTGAATCTTGTGGTGATGAGGTCTGTAGTTTTGATAAGGGGGTAGGAGAAGATGCACTGTAGGGCATGAGAGGCAAGTGCAGAAAAAAGAAAAAAATGTGCTAAATGTAAGAATAAGAAGATAAGCATGAATGAGAAAAATTCATGTGAGCAAGGAAATGGCAGGGTAGGGATTCCTCTAGGTCCCTTGACTGTATAAGAAATACTGCCAAGCACCATAGTACAAAGCACACAGGGTAAATCTTTAGTGTGGAATTTATTGTACATTGACCCTGTGGACAACTCTCATGCTGTATGCAGTCTGTGAAAAAAAAGTGTTAGTTGTAGTGGCAAAGCAGACATTTTGGAACATCAGTAACGATATGACTAGAGATGTGAGAAGTCCACAAAATTCACTCTGTGATTTAATTCATGGTGGTCGCAAAATTTGTGGAGCGATTTCATGAAATTCACGGCCGTGAATTTCATGAATTTTATAGCAAAATGTGAAATTCTGCCTGTGAATTTCATGCTTTGTCAACAAATTTCATGCTTCGTAGTTAAGGATGCTGAATTTTGCTGAAAGCTTTTAAAAAATGTGCAAAGCAAATTTAGAGGGTCCATCCAGAACTCCATGAATTCTGTGAAGAGTGAATTTTCAGCACTTCCCATGGAATTTGCAGGTGAAGTTAAACTTCACAACATATCTAGATATGACATATAAATGCAAAACTCCCAATTGAGTGGGACAGGGCAAGGGACAGTGTGGTTGGTATGCATGATAGTGGAGGTGGTGATGGTGGTAACAATAGTGACAATGAACTGGAAGCAGGATCTGACATTGAATCACATGATGTGTCCTTGTAGTCTTCCCAGACAAACATAAATTGTTTTCTTCTGACACCATCAAGTACTGCAAAATCCCACAGTAGTATTCCATCTAAAAAAGGCATGAAAAGTACAATCCCCCCTAATTAAAAATATCTCATCATTCTCGTCAACTAACATTAAAAGAAAGTGTTGCGAGGACACCAAATTTACCCTCAAGCATCCAACATGCCAGCTGATAAAGCAGCAGTACTAGAGAATCAAGACGTGATTTTCAAAATTCTGCTTTTTGACTGGAATCATGTAGCCATAGTTCTGGTTTCCATATCTGTAAATATTTTTTTATAACAACCAGTAGTTTTTTAGATATTTAAAATTGATTTCCATTGTTGTGGAGCCACAGAAAATATGGCTGTTGCATAAATTTGCAGCTGAACTCCCCCCTCACGTCACATCACGTCTTTTGTTTACTTCTGTGGGACCCTGTACTGTGCATTCCCACTGTCCCTGTGTAGAAACTGTGAGTCATGTGCATGCTTGGTTGGCTGAAGAGGGTTCCTATTCAACATGGCAGGTGGGAGAAATGTAAACAAAAACAAAGAAAAATGGATCAAATTACTTTGTGATAGTATGACACCAAGAAAGATTATTAGTTCAGGACAGCACAGGGAACAAAATGTTGCAAAAGATCCACATTTCTTATCTAGTACTGCTGCTTTAAAGAGACAATGTCAGCCCTTTTTTCATTATATTATTTCTAGTTGAAAACCCACATTTTATGATTGCTTAACTTTTCTACAATTCATTCATGTTGTTGTTTGTTTTATTCACTTCCTCTCTTAGCAGAACTAAAATGCATGCAAATATCCTTAATCTTGTTTTGTTTCAAATCCTTCTTCTGCTCCTTATTGCATGTGTCCTGAACATTAAGACCACCACCAAACAACGCAGCCACTTATGATGCAATATCTACTCTCCTCCAGTTGCATGTTGAATGTCTAGAATGCATTTGGGTGTTTCCAAGTTCAGGAAAGATGCATTAGGAGTTATTAAAGGAGTGTAAACACTACAGATTGTTGTGTGGTAACACTAGTATGGTGGGTAGTCTGATTTTCACATTTAAAAAGAAAAAAAGGAATCTGAATCAAACTACCAGCTATATCAGCAGCAACTGTAGAATGTGAACAATCGTACAATGTGTTTTTATGTCTTCAGTGGGCATAACCCTGCAGACGTTTAGCATCAGAAAAGGACCTATGTCATGTTTTCCAACTGTACAACATGATAAAGTGTTAAAATAGTTTCTTCCACAGAGAGCCCAATTACTATGCTGATTGCACGAGGCATAGTAGTTGAAGAGCCCTTTTTTCTTGGTGTTTGATTTCTTGAGAGGTTCTCTCACTTGGAGAGCATGTTTAACCTACCACAACTCCCCCCCCCCAACCCCTCACTGTATTTTGTTGACCCCCTTAGCATTTCACCACAGATGTCCGTCTGAGAGGCTGAGTGGTGCTTTCTTTGTGTGTTGTAAGGCTCTCATCTTGATACTTGACTTTCCAGTATGTGTAGAATCAAGTATCTAATTGGGATATTATGCAGGTATTTGCATCTGAGCACTGTTGACTGAAACATTGCCCCCCCCCCACACACACACATATATTCTTTTCATTTCCATTTAGAGTTGATTTGTTTTTTGTGCTTTCTCTCTGACAGTGGTTTAAGATTGGGATACAGAGTGATAAAAAAGCAAACATTATGATTACATCTGAAGTATATTCTGAAGTATACATGTATCCAGTGCAGCCGCTCCCGTGCTTTTCTTTTCAGTGAATAAGCACCTCCCTCCCCCATGCTGTGATATTTTTATGTGCTTTCTTTTTTGTTTGCTCATCCAAGTTTTTAACCCCTCATTTTGTAAGTGACTGTTTCCTTGTTTTCTTTTCTCTCTGTTTTTTTTTTTGGTGGGCTGGGTGGACATTGCACACTGCATGGGCCATTCGTGGTGAAACACTGTATGGCACCAGGATTTGCCGGTCCAACCTTATTATGCACTGAGCATATAGAAATGCTCACTAATCACGGTTCCTCAGATATCAGTAATGTAGCTTTACAGTTGCATTCCTATTTATAGAGCTCACACTGACACATATGAACCTAATATCAACCATGATTATAGAAACATGTCCATTTGAACACTGCATGATTTTGCCTGCCTTGCAATCCTGTTGTCTGTGCAAATTGTATTTCCTAGTAGCCCTTGCATGTTTAATGTTTACTCCAGGATCCCCCCCCCAAAAAAATAAAATATAACAAAATAAAATGAAACCTTACAAATGTATATGCTGCTATTGACATTTCTCAATGCACACTCACAACACAGTCACAGCAGTTGAACGACACACTGGATGAACATTGAGAATGCATTCAGCCATGTGTTTTGCGAAAGACCACTTTGTGCAATACAACAGCAACAGCAGTGCAATACAGTTTGGCGTGTAGTTACCATTACAGCCAGTGTAGAAAAACCAATACAGTTTCTTTGGCCATCTAACTTTCAAAATACACTAAAGTTTGAACCACGCAGTTCAGTAATATACGACTTCCATTACTTTCTTTTATTCCCCAGCACCATATCACACATTCATTGCCATCTACCATGATCCCACAGTAAAAAAAAATTAAAAATAATAAAATTAATGCATAAATATGTAAAGCAAAGCCTTTAAGTAAGACATAATAGAATACATTTCCCAACTGGCCCCCCTCAAACCAACACACAACAATGAAATGGCATGATTCCCAGACCACAACCACAACAGTAAGGAACAGTGTACCATATTCGACAATACCAAAGTACAATGACACAGTTGCTTAGTACTACAGGGAAACCAAGTATTCATAAGCAACAAATAAAGTTACCATCATAACTTCAGCATTATAGAACAACGTACATATTGACCATATAGTCCATATATTTGTATGGCCAACATTATCCTGCTGTGTTCACAAAGAAATGTTACAACTGTCAGGGTTTCTATATATTGCATTGGTGTTAGTACGTGAATGGAGCACAGGTAAGTGATGCAAATGGGATTATTCACCAGTTTCATCATGGCCACTGCTTGATAACACCAGCCATGTAGAGAGTGGTGACGGTACATTGTTTCCTCTGAAATAGCCCTGGGGCGAAATGGAGTACCGAACGTAGTTCTGCTTGTTTGATTCCCGTACCCAAGGGCACCACCAATTTTCTAAATGGTGGGCAGGTGGTCCAGGCTTCTCCGGAGTCCTATCCAACTCGGGCGGTATTGTACAATGCCAGGTCCGTTGTGAACAAGACTGCTATTGTAGCGGACTTGGTTGGCACTGCAGATCTGGTTTGCATTACTGAAACCTGGCTTGATAGTAATGCTGCCCCAGTCTTAGGGCTGCAGTTCCAGCTGGGTATTCGGTAATTCACCGCCTGAGATTGGATCGCGGGGTGGGGGCTGCGTCTGTTTCAAGACCGAATGGGACCTCACTAGTGTTCCAGTGGAGGAGACCAGATCTTTTGAATGTGTCGTAGTGGCAGGTGGGGGCTATAGAATGGCGCTCGTTTATCGTCCACCCGGTGACGAGAAACTATTTCTAAAGGAAGTGGTGGATTTCGTCATCGACCTGGTATTTGGATCACCTAGGTTGATGGTGCTGGGCGATTTCAATGCCTGGATCGACGACAAACTCTCGCAATTTGGTCAACACTTCCTCCAATTGATGTGTTCATTGGGCCTCTCGCAGGTAGTTACCTCTGCCACCCATAAACATGGCCATTCTCTTGATCTGGTCTTCCTGCTGGGGTTGGAGGCCTCAGATGTGGGGTGAAACCAGTCAGATGGTCTGATCACCACACTGTGAGATTCAATCTATGCACCCCCCTTCGTAGACCTACCCCAGTGGAGATGGTCAAGTACCGCCCTTTACGGGATGTTACTCCCACTGGTCTATCTGCGGTTCTTGACCTATCAGAATTTCCTGGGTCGAGCTTAGATCCCGAGGCGATGGTGCTAGCCTATAATAAGGCTGTCACCTCCGCCTTGGATTCAATTGCTCCCACCCGTGTGAGGCCTCTCTCCCTTCACCCCCGTTCTCCTTGGTTTGATCAAGATCTGAGGGAGTTGCAGAGAGTAGGTCGCAGGTTGGAGAGATGTTGGCGGAAGTCTGGCTTAGATACTGACCATCTTAGACTCCTAGAGCATTATAAACTCTATCAGTCAGCAACTACTCATAAGAAGGCAGTGTTCCTGGCCGGAGAGATTGCTGCTGCTCAGAACTGACCGGCCCAGCTCTTTCAAACCGTAGACAGGCTGTGCAACCCAGCCTGTCTGCAGGTTCGTCGTGCCTTTTCACAGATGTAGTGTGTGGAGCTCGCTCGATTCTTTGCAGATAAGGTGGCTGATATCAGAGCTGAGATTTACGCTGCTCTCTCCATGGGCGTTGCAGTGGCCCAGCCTATGGTCACTAGCACACCGTTTACCTGGAGTTCCTTCATAAGGCCTGAAATCGAGGATGTTGTGAGGATTGTCCAGGGTATGCATGCCACTAGCTGTAGTTTAGACCTGGGCCCCACAGGCCTGATCAGGGGCTGTGGGGAGGTTATCCTCCCGGTTCTTACCAGGATAGTCTGGTGTTCCCTAGACACTGGTGAATATCCCTGCTCCCTGAAGGAAGCGGTGGTGACACCAGTGTTGAAAAAGGCATCCTTGGACCCCGACTCCCTGGCTAACTACAGACCTATCTCGAACCTTCCCTTTGTTGGGAAGGT
Source organism: Neoceratodus forsteri (assembly GCA_016271365.2). Classification (NCBI taxonomy): domain Eukaryota; kingdom Metazoa; phylum Chordata; order Ceratodontiformes; family Ceratodontidae; genus Neoceratodus; species Neoceratodus forsteri. The sequence continues at coordinate 452,680,900 of CM057453.1, read as the reverse complement.
AATCGAGAAAGTGGTGGCAGCCAGTTGGACAACCATCTTACCATCCATAACATCTACGATCCTCTTCAATCAGGTTTTCAAAAGAGGCACAGCATGGAGACTGCGCTGGTTCGGGTCCTCAATGATCTCTTGATGGCGAGAGACCAGAAAAAACAGTCCATTTTGGTCCTTTTGGATCTGTCAGCAGCATTTGACACCGTAAACCATGGGATACTGCTTGAGCACCTGAGATGCATCTGTGGTCTTTCGGGCTTAGTGCACAGATGGTTTACTTCTTTCCTCACAGGTAGAACTCAGAGGGTGGTATCGGGGATTTTTTCCTCTGATCCCACCGCTCTGACCTGTGGGGTGCCTCAGGGCTCTGTGCTGTCCCCCATGTTGTTTGCGGTGTACATGCTTCCCCTCGGAGACATTGTTAGACGATATGAGCTGGAGTTTCATTGTTACGCCGATGATACTCAGCTCTATCTGTCTGTTTGGCCTGACCAGAATAGAGCACTCTCAGTGTTTAACAGTTGTCTCAGTGAGATCCAGGATTGGATGAGGTCCAGTTGGTTGAAGTTGAACTCGGGGAAGACGGAGGTGTTGGTTGTGGATCACGGACGCCGGATTGAGGGGTTGGGGGCACTTCAAACCTCGGGTTTATTCCTGGGGGATGCGGAGCTCCCGACCTCTGAATGGGTGTGAGACCTAGGGGTGATTATTTATGATCAGCTGACACTGCATGCGCAAGTGTCAGTGGTTGTCAAGGTGTCCTTTTACCATCTTAGGAACATTGTCAGGATCAAGCACCTGGTTCCATCCGGCGACCTTCCCACTCTGATCCACGCCTTTGTGACCTCACGTCTGGACTACTGCAACTCCCTTTACTTTGGGCTGTCTGGGGTTGATATCTGCCGCTTGCAGCTAGCGCAGAACTTCGGCAGCCGGTTGTTATGAGGGGACTCCTCGTTCTTCATAATACACGGTGCTCCGAGATCTGCACTGGCTGCCGATTCAGTGGCGGATCACCTTTAAAGTCGGATTGCTGACTTATAAAGCCCTACGCGGGTTGGGCCCTGACTACCTGAAAGAGCTTCTGGTGCCTTACCGACCGATCGACCACTCCGCTCTGCCAACAAGGGGTTGCTAGATCGAGTTGCTAAAATCTTCCAGTGCCCGAGCATTTATGTTTGCGGCGTCGGCCCTCTGGAATTCTCTACCACGTTGGATTAGAGAGTGCTTGATGGTGGAGGGTTTCAAAAGGGGTTTAAAGTCCTTCCTATGGAGCAAGGCTTTTGCTGATAATTTAGCATGTTGATAAATTGGTGTGTTCCCAGTTTAGCTTTTAATATGTTTTAATATGTTTTATTCTGTATTTTATTGTAATGCGCTTTGATTTTAGAAAGGCGCAGATAAATAAAGTTATTATTATTATTATTACTATTATTATTTCTGATCTGTAGTGATGACACAATAACCCCCTCAAAAAAAAAAATAACAGTAAATGATGGAAAGCATCTATATATAAAAGATGAAAACAGAAATCACTGTTATACATGTGCCAAAATACACAATCTCACGGCAATTGTGAGTCTACAACTGCTCCTTCTATTCCTCATATAGTTTAGGGACATTGAATTGTAGAAATCTGTGTGATGGTGGAGAAATACATGGAAAATGCAAAGCTGAAATGATGGTAAATCACTTCACCATTCTAGCCATTATTTGGAGCTGTGGGTTTACAGAGGTTTTTTTTTGGGGAGGGGGGTGAAAAATATATGTCGAAGTACCATGTACAGTATAACTAATCACACCAGCAGCAGCAGATTAAACTTTGGAATGCACAATCATCCTTATGAAAATATCTGCAGCTGCTACCATTCTGTTCACTGCCTTACTTTCACAATACACTGGAACACAAAGTACAGTTCCGTACTGTTTAGATTAGTGCATTTTATTCATAGATTTCAGTATAACCTGTGAACAGTGATACTGGGAAGAAATTTAAAAAAGCCAGGTACTTGCTGGTCAGACATAATACAATATCTCCCACCCCCATCACCACCGCCACTGCCACTGCTGCCCTATGATCCTGAACACAACACTGACATTGCATATGTTGAAACCAGCACATGCACACAAACAGGAGCATTCTGCTTAGCATGTGCAAAAAGTATGTCCAACAATACAGTACTGCACTTGAACCTCTACACTGGGGAGTTAGAGAGACTGCCCATTGCCACACAGGTCATGGATGACTCCATAGCACCTGCAACCCAACTTGCATAAATCAGAGAAATAATGAAACATACTTCAAATCAAGATGGTACTGCTCTGTCTAATTTTATGGCTGGAATATGAAAGCTGCTGTCACTAATAGGTATTGTTAGCACACGCTGGCAAATTCAGGTGGGCATTTCTATAGCGTGCACCCCCAGAAGCCATCACCCTTAACAAGTAGGATTTCAAGTTTGTTTGCTTTTTCTCTTGAGGGTGGAGGGGGCACAGACAATGATCAGAGAAGTTACCCCAGTTGCAACCACTGTCACCCTCCTCCCACAACAACTATAGCTCAGGGAGACAACGGTCAAGTTTACTGAGCACTGGCTTGCAGGTTCAAACCCATCCAGACCAAAATTCTGACTGTGTCCTAGAGAGCCAGTGCTCTAGACCACACTGTGTTGGAAAAGGGTAGAAGAAGGACACCACTGAAAATGAGATGCCTCATCAAAGCTTAGGATTGCGGGTATATAAAATACAAATGCAATGGCTGCCACTCACAATGTATGAGATCCGATCCCGCATTCCATTTTTAAATAGATAAACAGTAATTATTGGCTCTTAGCCATGGGATCAGTGCAGCAACACATAAAATACAGGATTAATAGTAGTTTCATGGGGCAATGTGAGTACCACAACTATGTGTCCAGTTAGCGAAGGTTGTCACTGTGTCCAGTTAGCAAAGGTTGTCACTTTGCCAATAGTCACAATGATTTCAAGACACATTACAATGCAAGGTTGCCAAAGTGTATATCTTGCAAACGTTTTTACTTGAAAAGGCATACTGAGCAGATAACAGCTCATTTGCGGATACCTCCATGGGGAAAATGTTAGGGTTCTGTTCAGTGCTACACCATAAGTCTCCAGCTTTAGAAGAAATGCCATTGAACTGTCAGTGCTCGAAGTATAAATACAGAAACTGCTAAACAGTTAGTGCAGAGTTGGTGGAGTACGACATCCAGCTGAAGTATTGAATGGATTCATCACAGGCTCACAATTCCTTATTTTAGCAGTGTCAACCTAGCTGTTTACCACTCCGAGCTTCAGACCTGCTGCTGCTACCACCCCGCTCTGAAATACCGTTAACTTCCGAAAACAATTTCTATTACTGAGCCCCACCTCCAGAACCCTCACCCCCACCCACTCACCCACCCTTGGCTCCTTTGATCTGCAGCGCATCAACTTCACCCAAAGCAGGGCTGCTGGCTGGCTGACGCAGAGCATCGGGGAGGACATTAGCTCTGGTCTCTGCTTTTGAAATGCCTCATTAGATCAGATGCCCTTCTCCATGTTACTGGAGTGGTGGGGATCTGTAGGTGTGTGTATGTGTGGGGGGGATAAGGCTGGAGGCTAAGGTGCCCACATCCCAACACCTTGGTTCTGTATATTTCACCCCCACTCACCCCCTTGTATTGTGACACTTGGATCACTGCACTGAACTGTGAGTGGGACTGGGATCTCCATTAACAGTAAATAACCAAGATGCTGGCACTGTAGCAGTAAATTCTGTTAGAGTCACTACTGGGAAGCTGTTTTTCCACTCTCGTGGGGTGTTGCACTCACTTCCTGCCTTTCCTTAGCCCAGGGGGAAAGCAGTCACTAAGAAAGCTACCTCTCTACCAATTGCCAGCTTTGCATGGTGCAAGCCGGCCAGTGGGAGGTTTGGAAATAAATGCCGTCCCAAGATCACCTATTGCAGCACCACTGTTAGACAGCAGGGTTCAATCTAGAGAGCTTCAGGAGCTGAGCCAGTGCAGAGTACCATGTACCTTTCAACATTTTTGTCACTGACTGAAATGAGGGACCCACACTCAAAATGAGGCATAATGAGAGACATGGATCCACATAATGTTCAAACATGGAGATGCAAACCCAACCCAGAACCCTGTAGAAACCATTGGGGTTGTTTACTGTTGCAAAGTTTATTTTTGACCTGGCATCTTAAAATATTATGAATTTCCTCTTTACAGTGTGGATTGACAGGTCATTCTCTGTGTGAGCAGCACATATTCCATGAGGGACAGATGAGGTGCAGAGCAATTTTTAGGTGTAAAATGAGGGATGTCCCTTGTAATCAGGGAGAGTTGAGGGTATGCAGAGTATGGAATGGGAGAGAGAGAGTACATCTGAGGTGGCAGTAGGCTGAGACAGGTGGACACAGAGTGGACGGTTGGACTCCAGTATTTGCCCCATGCTCCCCCCCCGGTGTATACCATATCTGGGTGAGAGTACTACTTGGTCTGGGTGATGATCGACTGAGCTGAGCAAAAGGCCAGGAAGGAGTGTGGGAATCGGGACCCTACTACCCTGGCCAGTCAGCAGCAGCACTGGGGCAAGGCAGTCAGCAGTCCCCAGTAGGCAGGTGTTCAGATGGTGCAAGGAGAGGTGGGTGAGTGAGCCCATGTTTTATTGGCCACATCTCTAGAAATTCTGAGAAGATCTTGCAATGAATTCTGACAGACAGAATAAAAAAAAAATTATTCATGACAGCCCAAGTACCAATTAAATAGGTGAGGCATTGGATACAACTGTTAGTGAAATCAGATCTTCAGGCAATGCATTCCACTCCACCACCCTTTCCATGAAGAAATGCCTCCTCATCTCCCTTCTAAACCTCCCCCTCCAGCTTCTGACCATGCCCTCTGTTGATCCCCACCTTCCAGAATTTTAACATTCAGGGCTGACCCTATTTATGTCCTTAAAGTACTTAAAAGCCTCTGTCATGTCCCCTGTGTCCCTTCGATCTTCCAATGAGTACATGTTGAGCTCTGCCAACCTATCCTCTGCCGCAGGTATGTGGGTAAGGATAACTCAAGACACAGTATTTTTGGTACAACAAGTCACAATGTGACTTTATTTTATGCAAAGGTATAAAAATAATATTCACAAACAAAAAACAAAAAAATTTAACAGCAGAAGGCTATTTCCAATAAGCAAGCAATAAGATACAATGGAGTATGCATTGAACAGATACTACCGCACACCCAGGGGCATAGTAAGGCATGAGGCCACAGATCAAGTGCCTTCAGCCCCTGGAAGTTTGGTAATATCTGTTCAATTCACACCCCCGGAGTGTCTTATTGCACATAAAATAGGCCTGTGCAATTTATTTAAATACAGGAATTAAAAATGATTGATTAGACTAATAAAAAGAAAATTTATTGTGAAACTGTAACATAAAATAATCCCCCACCTACATGAGTTGTATGTCTTTTTGGTTTTGAGAAAGGACATTATGTTCCAGTATGGCCTCCGTTAAGCTGCCTATTTAAACAATATTTCATACTTTAAGCAGCTTTTGTTTATTATCAGTTTGTCTACCTTTCTCAAAGATCACTAAGATCGTCATATAAAACAACCCCCTAATATGTTTTTATTTCTAACAAATCAATTGTGCAGTTTTATAGCCTACAGTAATGTTATTGGTTCTAATATCCTTATTTTTAATCTTTTGCAGACAGAAGTTTTTCCAGATTGCAGCTTCGTTTTGTAAATGGAATACGTTTCAAGCTGATTTTGCCTTCTGTTCTAGCATAAATAGGGTATTTTTACATGCCTGTTTTATGTGTATATAATTATCTGCTTTGCAGTTTAGGAGCCACAGAATGATTACAGAATGGGTGAAATTTTGGCTACCTATTTACTGTACTCCAAAGCACCAAAGGCATGTAATTAGGAACTGGATCAATGGAAGGCCATTGCCAGGTTACTACTGTATACACACTGTCAGAAATTCAATTATAGCTAATCAGTTGTTGAGCACTACCCTGAAGATGAAAAAGTGCAGAACATCAGCTGGGACTGAACAGCTGAATGCCAACATGATGTCTTGAACAAACATTACAGATTTCTAAATCAATTTTAGTTTTATCAGTGCATGGGTGGAGCATTACAGGCATGTTGCTATCACTCTAGGAGACATAAGGGACCATTACTGTATTCGGTTCCAGTTTTCTTCTACAGTGATGCACTCTTTGTCCTCAGTGCAGAGATCATTGGTGGTGTTTTTATTTTTCCGCTGCCTCTCCCCTTCACGGCTGCAGTTCCACTCTGCAGTGCAGAACCCTCCCTCCCACTGGTGCAATTCTTTAGTGTGATACCTCCACGCTTTGCCTTGTCACACATGTGCAAGCAGCTCATGGCAGAAATGCTTGCTGTGCCCATGATGGCCACTATATCTTAGTGCACATGTGTGAACTCCAGTGACCATCTTGGACTCAGTGCACATTTACAACCTGAACTACGTAACATGGAGACCCTTTCCACCATCACCTCCATGCTCTCTTAACAGCTTTATGCAGACATGTTGTCTCTGACCAGAGCTTGTTTAAATTAGCAACAGTTTGAGGCCTAAGGGGGTTGACAGTGTCCCTTAAATAGAGCCATTGCAGAGCTGTTGGCCGATTGTCAGCTCCTTTTGCTTTTGTTGCCCAAAAAGATTTCCTCAAGTTCATGAACCAGATTGAACCACAATACACCGTTCCCTGTCAAACATACATGTATTTCTCAAAAAGACTTCTTCCACAGTTGTATGACTTGGTGTGTAGTGTAGTCACAAAACAGTTAAAACTCTCTGAGGTGAAGCAAGTTCACATAACCACAGATATATGGACCAGAAACCACACAACTGACTACATGACTGTTACCACTCATGGGGCAAGTTTTCCATCAGAAGTAATAATGCCTGCTCTACCTTAAGTAGTAAGAAGCAGGTTGTATTGTGTCACCACTTTTGGGGAAAACCACACTGCTGTGAATATTTTGCAAGAGCTGCAAAATCAATTCCAGAAATGGCTTACTCCATATTCCTTATCTCCAGGTTCATAGCGTCAGATAATGGTGCCAACATAGACAAGGCTGTTAAAGATGGCAACTACCAACACATACCTTGTTTGGAACATTGTTTTATTCTTCTCATCCATACTTTCTTAAATGGAAACAGAAATGTTGAAAATCTGTTAGGTCTTGCTAGGAAAATATGTGGCCATTTTAGCCACTCTATGAAAGCACAAAAAATCCTGAAGGGCTGAAGAGGTCAAACAGTTTACTGTTACATACATTAAAGTACGAAGTTCTAACCCCACTAGAATTCAGCATTTTACATGTTGGAAAGGCGTCTTGAACAGAAAAAAGCTGTACCTGACTACACTATGCAAAATCAAATAGGTAAAGTAGATATCATGTTCAGCTCCAGCAACTGGACTCTACTGGAATCTTTGGTCACCTTATTGGAGCCATTTGAGGCTGCCACACATGACGTCAGTTTGGACAGTGCAACTCTGAGTCAAATTCTTCCTCAGATCAGATTTCTTCACATTTTCCTTGATGACATACACAAAGACTTTCAGTCAAAATGCAACACCACCGCTGTTATGCTGGCAGATGACTTGAGTCACAGACTGGTGACTGATCAGATACTAAATGCCATGTTTAAGAATGATGACTATGTGTTGGCTACATTGATAGATCCCTGCTTTAAGTGGAACATTGAAGCCATCCTTCCTGCAGGGGAAGACGTTGAGTATTGAAGAGATCTTCTGCTAACCAATGTGACATTGTCCTACAAACACTGTTAACTGATGTGCAGCAGTCAAACCCTGCTGAACAATCACATTGTGCCTCTGGCACAGACAATAGCACATCTATCAAATTTTCACAATCAACAACATCATCAGCGAGGGAAAGGACATCTACAGCTACTTCTTGGGCATCCTATGTTCAGGGTCAGAAAGGCAATTCACTTCTGAGTCACCTGCAACAACATGGACAGGTATCCTGTAAAGAAAGTGCAGCTGGTTCATCTGACAGACTGGTAACCATCTCACACAGCACAATGATCCTGGAGTATTTTGCAGACCATACTGTGATTGGTCTCGAGGAAGATCCATTACTGTACTGGAAACAAAAGGGAACAATATGGGCAGATCTAGCAAATCTTGTAATAATGTACCTCAGTTGTCCATCTTCAAGAATATATTCAGAATGCATATTTAGTGCAGCTGGAGGAATAGTAACTGACCACAGGACACTGCTAAGTCCTGGACCACAGGACACTGCTAAGTCCTGCAAATGTGAAACAGCTTGCATTTCTCAAAATGAATGCTGACAATTTCCCAGCTGTCACAAACACTGAATTATGTGGGTCTGACCCTGAACATGAACAATAACCTGCAAACAGTGATACTGAATAAGATGACTAGGTTGTGTATGAAAAGAATGGAACCATCACTACTGCCACCATGCCAGCCGCATGTGCCACACTAGTACTACTCTTTGTTTTCTTTTGTCAGTCATCAGTTTATATTATGTAAGTCTGATTGATGCTCACTATGGGTATCATTCCTTGAAACAGCAGCAGCCTCACTCAGTGCAGCTGCGCATCTCATACCTACCTGAGCAATGTCAGCCATGGTTATAATTTTTAAACAGCAGCAGGCTCAATCACAGCAGCTGCGCCTCTCATACCTACCTCAAAAATGCCCACCGTGGGTATAGTTTTTGGAAACACCAGCAGGCTTGATCAGAGCAGTTGTGCCTCTTTTACCTACCTCAGAAATGCTCACAATGGGTATAATTTTTGGACACAGCAGCAGGCTTGCTAAGAACAGCTGCGTGTCTCATACCTGCCTCATCAATGCCCACCATGGGTATAATTTTTGGAAACAGCAGTAGGCTTGCTAAGAGCAACTGTGCCTCTTGTACCTGCTTCAGCAATGCCCCCCAATGGGTATAACAACTTGGGGCACCTAACAAACAGTCTAATAGTCCAAAAAAAAAACAGTCTTTCACATGATTTTAGTTATGGCCAGGGTAGGGTAATTAAGTAGTAGAACAAGTCAGGTAGTATCTACCCGACCCAACCCGACTGTTCATTTTTCACCCGGTTATTTTTAGGGTACATTTGGGGTACCCACAGATAGTCTTGGGAGTCCAATATTTTGGTAACCAACCATCCCTAGAGTAACAAGCTATGAATGAGCTTGGTACAGTACATCCAGTAGACCTGAGTTTGATTCCTACAACCTCCACTTGCATCCTTTGTGGCTATGAGCAAGTCTCTTAACCTCCTCAGTGATTCTGTTTCACCCCTGAGCACAGGCACTTGTGCCTAGTGGTCCTTACCCATACCTGGTTATGAAAGAATAAAAAAAAAATGTTGATACCTATAGTTGAAGGTTGTTCAATCAGACCTACATAAACTGAAAATGGTAAGGACTGTATACAATATAACCAGTGAAGTGAAAACAATTGACAGATCTATCCAGAGTTGTACAGTATGTATAAAATATATCACCTCTAGCTGGCCCACTGGTGCAGCAGTAGAGCTACCGTTTACAATTCTGATGACCCAGGTTTAGGAATGAGCTCAGAAGTTGGAGGGCCGGCTGTGGAGGAGGAGGATTGAGCATCCTGGGGACTGCTCTACTCCTCGGGGGGAGGGTGAGTCAGCTGGAGGCACTCAATGGACCCCTGGTAGAGGCCAGGGATCTGACAGCCAGAGCTTGCTGGATTGGGGAGGCTGGGCAAATGTCATCATAATTGCTATTGACATCATTGCATGCCACACCCCCAGGAACAGAACACAGGAAAAACACCAGCCATATAGTATGCCACCCGCCTTGCTCCACAGGTCTCACACTGTCACCCCATGGTGCTCCCTGGACACTGAAATAGAGGTCTGATAGAGGAAGGGGTCACCCCCAAAGGCCCAGTCCTAGGGGGTAAGCCAGGGAGGAACACCAGAGAGGTAAATCTGGGGGGACGGGGCTGGGGACAGAGTTTGGGTCGATATAGGCTGGTCGGGCAGGAGGGAGAAAAAGCATAATAAATTAAAAAAAATCTCCTCTTGCTCAACTATCAGAAGGACTAGGAAACATCATGCCTATCTGGGGAATTACTGGATTAGGGTGCTGGAACAATCTGTATACTGCTGAATATGTTGATACACACTGTAAAGACTTTTTTCTTTTTCTTAATAAAATTATCATTAAAAAAAAGCAGCCATTCAACAAACATTTTGACATACCATACTGTTAAGTTTGCTTTTCTAGGTTCTTCCCATTGATTTATTTATTTATTGAAATAGTTTTACCTGGTAAACTTACTAAGATAAAGGCAACTACATTTACAGATGTGATCAGTGGGGAGCAAGGCAAATACTGTAAATAGTATACAAGGATGTACAATAAATTGCTTGCTTCCTATAATCTGTGCTGTTCATTTCTTTTCTGCATTCAATTCCTTTTTGTGTCCACAACAGTATTTCAAAACCAAAAGAAGATACCATGCTTTTTCTTGAGGTTAAAAGACAGATTTAAAGCATTCAAAATCTATAAATTATGTTAGAGATGGAAATGTTTACCAGCAAATGAAAGTGGAAGATAACTGAATATTTTACTGTGACATAAGGTAGGGTCAAACATTTTGCCTACCTTTGCTGCAGTGTTGCTTTAAGATGCAGAGTGGCAAAGATTAGGTTAAATAACTGCTAATGGTTTTAATGGCCATGCTTCACATTTCATAGGTTGACTGCTTTACAAAGAAAGAGTTATATTGTCAACAGAATTTGTTTTTAACTTGGAATTTCAGCTGAAAAAATGAATGATATGACAGAATCTGTTTTATGAGTATGTGAGCACTCAACAGCTCAAAATCTTGTCTCTGAGCAAAACTAGTAACCAGTTAGTGACCTTAAAATCAGACCATCAGGTGAAAAACAACTGACAGGTGGCAACCCTAGGAGCCACAGGGAACTTCTGGTACACTGGAAGACTATAGAATTTCTGGCACAAATCTGGGTCCAATCATCTGTTGAGTTGTAGATCTCCAGCCTGGCCCCAAGTGACTGACAGCTCAGTGGCCCAATGATGAGCTATCATTCCCTAGTGAACAACAGGAGCTGTGCCAGCATCATTCAATATGTATATGACTTCTCTGGGAAGCAGACTGGTGGAACTGCTGCCAGAGAAGACTTTGCTCCTGCCAGGAAAGACAGAGTGAAAGTGAGAAGCAAAGCTCCCACTTACAGAAAAGAAGGTAATTTTGTGCTAGCACAGCATGAAAGTGAATGCTGGAAGGCAAGAAAAGCAGTGTGCCACAGTAATAAACGGTGGTGCAAGAAATGGCAGCCAGCACAATGTGTACAAACGAGACCAAAGTCTGCACTAAAGGACCACCAAACCAATGTGCTGAAGTGCTCAGAACATCATTTAATTGTAGCAAAAATTACAATCCAGCTGCTTGAGGACTGTGCTTCTGCCAAACACTAACGCTTTTGTTAGATAAAAGGCTTAGTGTTTGGCCGAGGCACTGAGGAATTATGGTTCTGAAGCAGCTGAATTGTAATTTTTGCTACAGTTAAATGATTTTCTGAGCACTTCAGCACATTGGTTTGGTGGTTTTTGAATGCAGGCTTTGGTCTTGTATGAAAGCAAATGTTGCAGGCTGCATCTGAGAGGGAGACGTTGCTGTGCTGCAGCCTAATCAGTTGTGGGCACAACCCATGGCATCTCAAACACTTTACTAAGAAACATCCACCTGTCCCTCTCCACTGCCTCGTAACACTTCTGGCAGGAATACGTTCCATGAAGGATCCCTTTCTTGCAGTTTATGAAAAGCTGTGATGCAACAGCCCTGTTGTGTATGTTAATACTGCCATGGAGATCACTCTTAGGCTTTTAAGAGTGGTCTCACATATATTTAGGGTATGAAAACTGCGAATGGGCAATGAAAACATGAAAAAGGACAGTTCAAACCAGCAACCCCCATAATCTCTTGACCAGAAAGAGCAAACTGGAGCAGTCCAGGAAGAGGGTGCAACCTTGCACCAGTGAGGATGTACATTCCTGGAAGGCAATGGTTGCAAATACTAGGAGCCTAACCAACAAACTTCCCGTACTAACAGCCATCTTGGAAACAGAAAGGTTGGACTGGGTGGCTGTAACAGCAACGTGGTTCATGGAAAACCACAGATGGGATACGGCCATTCCCGGTTACAATCTGTTCAGGAAAGATAGGCAGGGCAAAAAAAGGGGGGGGGGTAGTCATTTTCATTCAGGAGGAAATAAAAGCCACAGAAGTAAAAGGGCAACCTGGGGACCTCGAGTCACTGTGGCTAACAGTAGACACAGGCAAGGGAAAACCCTTCAGAATTGGCATTCTCTACAGGCCCCCAAATCAAGGAGATAATGGAGACAATGACCTAATAGAGGAAATCCACAAAATGTCTGATAAAGGTGAAGTAATACTGGTGGGGGAATTCGACCTACTAGATATTAACTGGAGCACACTAACGGCAGTAACAAAAAGAAGTAGGGACTTCTTATTGTCACTACAAGGCACGGGACTGTGCCAACTTGTTAAAACCCCAACAATGGGAGATGCCATTCTCAATCTTGTCCTCACAAACTTGGAAAGGATCAAGGACATTGAAGTGGGATGCCATATGGGAAACAGTGACCATCACGTGGTAAGCTTTAAGGTAAACATAACACAGGACACCAGCCAGTCAAAGATAAAGGTGCTTGATTTCAGAAAGGCTGACTTCCAAAAATTGAGGAACAACATAAGTTGCCAGTTAATGGAAATAGATGTTGAAGAGGTGGAAGTCATGTGGGGGAGTCTCAAGACAGCAATAAAGACTGCAACAGATCAATGTAGCAGATGGGTCAGCAAAGCAAAATGAAAAATAAATCCTCTATGGTTTTCCAAGGATGTAGCTACAGTCAAACAAAAAAAGAAGGCGTACAGCATATCTCAGGAAACCAAAACTGAGAAAGACTGGGAGTTGTACAAGGAAAAAATGAGAAAGTCTAACAAACAAATTAGAAAAGCAAAAACCCAGACAGAGGAAAAGATAGCTGAAGGGGCAGAAAGAGGAGACAAAAATTATTTTTCAGATACATTAGGGAATGTAGGAAGGTAAAAGGAGGGACAGTAAAGATTGCTACTGAAGAAGGGAAATGCACCAAACATGACCCAGAGAAAGCAGAAATCCTCAACAAATACTTCTGCTCAGTGTTTAGCAAAGAGGACCCAGAGGATGGCCCAGCCCTGAAAAAACACAACACCCTAGGACCGGGGTAAACACAAGTCCCTTTACAGAAGCTGAAGTACGGGATGCGCTAAATAAACTAAAATCAGACAAAGCCATGGGACCAGACGAGATGCATCCCAGAATCCTTAAGGAACTGGGGGCAGAATTATCAGCCCCTCTGGCACTTCTATTCATGAAATCCTTGAAGAGTGGTACCTGAAGACTGGAAAAAAGCAATTGTGGTTCCAATTCACAAATCAGGCAGTTGAGAAGAGGTTAGTAATTATAGACCGATGAGCCTCACATCTATAGTAGGAAAACTAATGGTGACACTACTCAGAGGATCATAGCATTCCTCAAAACTAGTTGCCAGCAAAACCCTAAACAGCACGGTTTCACAGCAGGTAGGTCATGCAAGACAAATCTGCTTGAGTTTTTTTGAGTACGCTACAAAAATAGTGGACAACGGTGGGGCAGTAGATGTGGTCTAACTAGACTTTAGTAAGGCCTTTGTCTCGGTTCCACACAAAGGCTGGTAAAGAAGCTTGACCACACAGGGGTTGGTCCAGAAGTAGTCAGATGGGTACAAAACTGATCTCAAGGCAGAACCCAGAGGGTACAGGTTAATGGAATGCAATCGACGGAAGGCAGGGTGACCAGCGGGGTACCCCAAAGCTCAGTGCTGGGGCCTCTGCTCTTCAATGTCTTTATAGCAGACATCGCTAATGGACTGGAAGGGAAGGTGTGTCTGTTGGCAAATGACACCAAGATATGCAACAGGATTGGCACCTCAGAAGGAATGAGCAAGATGGAAGCTGACCTCAAGAAACTAGAAGAATGGTCTGGAGTGTGGCAGCTGAGATTTAATGCCAAAAAGTGCAAGGTTATGCACATAGGAAAGAAAATTCCAAGAAAGGAGTATTACCTAGGAGGCAAATACTGGCGGACTCAAACCAGGAGCAAGATATGGGAATCATAATCTCAGATGACTTGAAGGTTAGTAAGCATTGTGAGAAGGCAACATTGAAGGCCAACAGAATGCTGGGCTGCATTGGGCAGGGAATCATGAGCAGGAGGAGAGAGGTGGTACTAGCACTGTATAGATCGCTGGTCAGGCCTAACCTTCAATACGGAGTCCAATTCTGGAGGCTTCACCTCAGGAAGGACATTGACTGGGTGGAAACAGTACAGAAAAAGGCAACAAAAAATTATTTATTGAAATGTTTCACCAGGAAGGCACACTGAACAACAAGTTGCTCGTCTCCCGGTGTGACCTGGGGTACAATTGGATGAAGTTTAACATTTAACATATCCAAGAAATTAAACATTCAGTTACATTTATAACAAGACATAACAGTTAAAAAGTATCATAAATAATCATACAGTCACATTTGTGACATAACATACAGTTAAATATATCATACCTGTGGAATATGCATTTCATTCCAAGTGGCATATCTGAGGAACATAGTACATAGCGGTTAAGGGAGAGGAGAGCATGCTGAGAAGCAGGCTCGGAGGGGTAGAAGGTTTAGTAGGTGATGTGAGTCATAGAGAGGAGCAGAGGCATAGGAGGACAGTTAAGGAGGGTTAAAGCAGGAGCAGTTAGATGAGAGAAAGTTATGTAACACAGGCAAGGGATTAGGAAGAGGAGGAGTGCTGTATTTGGGGGGAGGGAGTTCCAGACTTGCGGGAAACGATGGGTAAAGCCTGACTGGCCGATGAGAGTGGTTTGATGGGGGACCAACAAAGTGCGAGTGTCAGAGGATCTGAGGGAGTGGGGGGGTAGTGATGCAAACCCTGCACCATTTTGGTTGCCCTCCTCTGGACCGCCTCTACCCTATCTATGTCCTTCTGGAGATGTGGAGCTGGAGTTTCAAAACATGGTATACGACTTGCATCAAGCCCTGCACCACGACACTTAGGTTTTGGCAGTGCACCAAACCTCCTTGACCCAACTGTATGTAATTTTACAATCTTGGGAGCAGTTCTGACAAAAAGTTGGACTAACTTGCGGCAATTGCCACACAGAATAGAAAATCCCTATCGCCAGCCAGGAGAATGGCGCAAGCCCCATGAACCATATGTTCATCACACCACGGGCTTGTGGCATTCTCAGAATTTCAAAAATCCAGCCCGTGCTCTCAAGAACTGGACACAGTGCTCTAGGTGTGGTCTCACCAGTGATCTATACATCGGGAACACCACCTCTCTATTTCTGCTGATGATACCCTTTCCTATGCACCCTAGCACCCCACTAGCTCTCCCCACTGCCTTGTCACACTGTCTGTCCACCTTTAGGTCAGCAGATATGATTACTCACAGGTCCCTTTCCTGTTTGGTGGTGGTTAATACTAACCTCACCCCATTTTGTACTCCACTCCTCAGTTTCTGTGCCCAACGTACATGATTTTGTACTTATTCGCATTGAAACTGAGCTGTTGCATCCTTTGATCATTCCTCTAATTTTCATAGATCACTATTCTTTTTTCCACCACCATCGAAGTCTCTACCTTATTACAGATTTTAGTGTCATCTGCAAAGAGGCATACCTTCCCTTCTAGCCTCTCAGCAATGTTATTAATAAAGACATTAATGAGGACCAGTTCCAGTACTGATCCCAGTGGCACCCTGCTTGTCACCCTACCTTCCTTGGAGTGAACTCTGCTTATCACCACCCCCACTTTCTCCTGTCACCCAACCAGTTTCTCACCCAGTTTACCACCATAGGACCCACTCCTAGGCTTCCCAGCTTGTTTATGATTCTCCTATGTGAAACGATATCGAATTCCTTACTGAAATCTATGAAGGCCACATCCACCGCTCCACCCTGATCCAATTCCCTGGTCACCCAGTCAAAGAAATCTATCAGATTTGTTTGACATGATCTCCCCCCAGTGAATCCATGCTGTATCGAATCCTGAAGGCCACTGGATTCCAAATATTCCACAATCCTCTGCTTCAGTAGTGATTTCATAACTTTCCCCCACCACCGAAGTCAGGCTGAGTGGCCCATAGTTGCCAGCTTCCTCCTTGCCTCCACTTTTGTTAAATGGGACTACATCAGCCCTCCTCCACTCCTCCAGAACCACTCCCATCTCCAGTGAGTGGTTGAACAGGGCTGTCAGAGGTATAGCCTGCTCCTCCCTGAGCTCCCTCAATATCCTAGGATGCACCCCATCTAGCCCCATTGCCTTGTCCACTTTCAGATTTGTGAGTTCCCTCAGAACCCTCTCCTCTGTAAATGGACTAGTGTCTACCTCTCTTTCTTCGAGGCTTCTGGCCCTTATCTTTGGTCCTTCTCCTTCCCCTTCCTCTATGAACACTGAACAAAAGTACTGGTTCAAGATATCCACTTTTTCCTGACCCCCTCCACACACTCCCCTCCTTCCTTCCTAAGCCTTACTATCCCACCCCTGGCCTTTCTCTTTTTGCTTACATACCTGAAATATACCTTGTCCCCTTTCTGCACAGCCTGGGCAAGTCTCTCCTCCATTTGTGCCTTTATGCTCCTAATTGCTTTCCCTGCCTCCCTCTGTTTCTCCTGATGCACTTCTCTATCTTCCTCTCTCTGTGTCTTCTTATAGCTCCTGAATGCTAACTTTTTTGCTCTCTTCCTCCCGGCCACCTCTTTTGAGAATCATAGCAGTCTCTTTTTCCTCCTGCTTTTGCTCACTTGTCTGATGCTGAGGTTTGTTGCCTTCCTTATCCCTCTTTTTAGATTTGTTCACTGCTCCTTCACTCCCCCAAGTCCTGCCCCCCTCCAGGTCATCCCAGAGGATTTCCCCCATCTTTTTAAAACTGACTGTCCTAAAGTCCAGGACCCTCGCTTTTGTGTGATTCAGTTCTGCTACAGTACTTATATTGAACCACACTGTATGGTGATCACTGGTCCTCAGGTGGCCACCCACTGTGACATCTGCAACACTGTCCCTGTTGGTGAGTACAAGGTCCAGTACCGCTCCCTAATGAGTGGGCTTTTTAACTAGTTGCCTGAGGAATGCCCCTTGCATGGAGTCCGGGATGTCCCTGTTCCTAGCTGAAGCTGCATCTATGATACAATCTACATCCAAAAGATTGAAGTCCCCCACCAGCAGCACCTCCCCCTTGTTTGCCATCTTTTGGATGGCTTCCACTAGAACCATATCCACCCTCGTATTGGAGGTTTGTATATCATGCCAGCATGAATAGTGGCTCCCTTCCGCTTCTAGGTGACCCACAGTACCTCCACCCCTTCCTGATTTCCCTGTATCTCAGTAGCCTTTATGCTATCCCTCACATAAAGAACCACTCAACCCCTTTCTTTCCTGCCCTGTTATCTCTGAACAGAGTGTAGCCTCATATGGCTATATTCCAGTCATGGTTCTCATTGCACTATGACTCGGTAATGGTGACAATGTCCAGTTCAGGTTCTGCCATAATGGCCTCTAGGTCCAGGATTTTCTTTCCTAGACTTTGAGCATTTGTACACATAGCCTTCCAGAATGTGCTACCACCCTGTTTGCCATCATCCCCTGTCCCCTTTTGCCTTCTCTCTATACCCCCTCTGCTCTCAGTCCCATCTATATTCACTCCTACCACTTTGTTTCCTTTTTTGTTGGGTACCCTTTGGGATTTCTTTCCCTTAGGTCTCTCCCGTCTGCCTACTTCAGTTTGGGGGGGCAGTTGTCTCCCCATTTCCTTCCGCTACCCCCCCTCCCTTGGCTAGTTTAAATGCCCCTCACTGTAACATTTAAACATTTAAACCATTCATATAGGACTGCGGTTCCCCTCCTGGATGGGTGCAGGCCATCTCCCCTGTATAGGGCTATATCCCTCCAGATGGGACCCCAATCCCCAATGTAGCAGAACCCCGCCACTCTGCACCATTCCTTCAATCATGTGTTGAAGCTCCTGGAAAGGAGTACTCTATCCTCCCCTTGTAGACAGGTAACACCTCAGAAAAGGTCACTAAGTGTGCTACCCGCATGAGACCCCTCCCCAACTCCCTGAACTCTTCCTGTACAGTACTATCCTATCCTCATCCCTACCCAGGTTATTGGTCGCAAGGTGGACCATGACATTCAGCTCTTCCTCCTGTTCTGCTTCCCTAGTGATCCTCAGGATCTGCTCCCCATCCCTCTGAGCTGTGGCGCCAGTTAGGCACCTAACCTCCCTCTTCCCCTACCTACCTGTCCCCAAATCTATCCCCCTAACAACTAAGTCCCCAACCAGGAGTTTCTTTCTCTCCTCTGGGGTCCTGTACCATCCACCTTGGGGTCTCCATTACGGAGGACCCTCACATCCTCCTTGGTCACTACTGTGGGTGCCTACATGGGACAGTCCCACCTTGCCAGAGCGGCATAGGAATTTTGTAGTGGTACCATGTGGGGGATGTATCTCTGACCCACCACCATCATCACCCTTCCTGAGCCCACTGCAGTCCAGCCACTCCTCATCCTTGGTATCCTTTGAGGCCATGGTGGCAGACTTGGTGGTCCATGGGTGAGGACAGAGGTACTCTGAATTCTAGCCAACTTGGCCCGGAGTCTAGCAACCTCCCTCCTCAATCCAGAGAGGTGCATACAGATGGGGCAGCACCGCAGTCGCCAGAAAGTCTCCCTGAAGACTGCCACCCCACTGCCACTGAATTGCACCACTCCCAGCATAACTATGTTCTACATTGCCTGTTTTTCTGTTTTGCCTCCTTTAGACCCATTTTAACCCCTTGCCCAAACTATTGCTTGACCCTAGCTCTCCTCTACCCTGCATGTTTTTGTTTAACTCTCTTTACATCCTTATTTACTCCTACTCTAGATAGGGTGTTTTACCCATACACAAACTATTTCTAGACCCTAACTCACCACTTCCCCTTTTTTTCTCTTACTCCTACCTGTACTCTTCTTATTGCATGTCCAAGACCCTCCTCTCTCCCTTACAACATGTATGCAGTTACAGGAGTTTAAACAGGAAGCTTACCTCTGGTGTAGGGTAAACCATCCTGATGTCCTGCTTCCTCCTGTCTTACTCCTTCATTGCTCCCCTGCTGGCTTGTTGAGCTGCAGAATGTCTAGCCACTAGTTGCCTCGTTGGTCTGACTCCAGTGGGCAGACTTTGACATCCTTCACGTAGGGCTGCAGTGCGGCAGGCCATTTGGAGGCCTACTCCTTATGAAGATCTTTGCTACTTCCAGGTAGGAGTAAGTAGTAGGTACTAACATAGCAGCCGGGCAAAATAAAAACAATCAACAACAAAAAGAAAATGGCTCCAGCTCCTGCTGTGCATATGTTACTTACACTTTGAAACAGCATTAGCATAGTTTCAAAATAAATATAGCCAGAAGAGGTCATCAGAAATATATAGGAAGTTGACATTAACAGGGGTTTGACCGTTTATGGAGCACGATGCGCAAAACCGGTCTGGCTTTTTTCATTGTGTGAGGGAGCTTGTCGTCACCTTGTATGGCCCTGTTCTTTGTTGACTCCTCAAACTGTGAGTAAACACTATATTTATTTTGAAGTGCTTGTGCAGTGCTTTTTTTGTTTCAAAATAAAAACAGTCCCAGCAATTTACATAAAACAAAGCATGGGCAGGAGTGCATAATGGGAATATAATAACTGGGTTTGTCTTTTTCTCACAGGGAAACCATGGTATAATTTGCCATTATAAAGGAGTGTTTATAACGGCAAACATGCCCAGTTTCCCTAGCTCCACATATGCACCAGCTGCAGCTCTTCCTTTAGGACCGCTGGCCGCTCGCTGCTCGGAGACTGAACCGCCACTCTTACTGGACAGTAAGTGACCTTAAAAAACAAAATCTACTTCTACAAGAAAAAAAAAAACTTTTGGCTTCCGATGGAAATAAATAAATAAAAAAAGTTTAAATAACTAAATAAAGATGACCGCGGACCATGCACCGAAATATACCTGGAGTGTGGCCACACAGGAAATCTTTTTATTTTATATCACTGCTGTGGTGAAAAAGACAAACCCATCAGTTATATAAAATAAAATATGGGGTGGTGTGTTTAAACTCGAAGTTTACACACACACGCCCTTGGTGTTAGATACTTTCACAAACCCCTCAAGCTATGTAGCATCTAACACCTCAGGTGTGTGTGTAAACTACTAGTTACATACACCACCCCATACTTTATTCTATATATTATCACAGAATCATGGAAATCTGATGGCAGAAAAGGACCTCATCAGCCCATTGAGTCTGCCCTTTCCCACCTCCACTACTCATATCCACTCTTATGGGTCCGCCCCCTTCCCCACACTTCCCAATCCCATATGTTTGTCCCATGCTCTCTTATATCCATCCACCATTTCGGCATCCACCACCTCTTCTGGTAGTTTATTCCAGGCCTCCATCACTCTCTCTGTGAAGAATCGCCCCCTCACATTGCCACTGTATTTTCCACCTTCCAATCTTAGGCTACGCCCTCTAGTCTTAGCCCCCTCCTTCCTTCTGAAAAAGCTCCCCTCCTTCAGCTTATTGATCCCCTTCACATATTTAAAAGTTTCAATCATGTCCCCCTCTCCCTTCTAGTCTCCAATGGGTATAGATCCAATTCCCGACACCTCTATTCATATGGTTTTCCCTGCATACCGTGCACCATCTTGGTTGCTCTTCTATGAATCCTTTCCATCCCAACAATGTCCTTGCGTAGGTGCGGTCTCCAGAACTGGGCCCCATACTCCAGGTGTGGCCTCACCATGGCCTTGCAAAGAGGCATCGGCACCTACCTCGGTCTGCTAGTTATGCTCCTCCCAATGCATGCCAGCAATACATTTGCCTTCCCCACAGCTTTGCTACACTGGCTACCCACCTTAAGGTTGCTTGATGCTATAATCCCCAGATCCATCTCCTGTTCTGTTTTTTTGATTTCCTCCCCTCCTAGAGTGTAAGCTGCTTTGGGGGTTTGCATCCCAGAAGCATCATAGCCAATGTTTTGGCACTGAATTTCATTTGCCAAGTTTCCAACCACCCTCCAGAGTCCTCAAGTTGTGCTTCATGGCCTCTCCCACCCCCCCGGGGTGTCCACCCTATTGCAGATTTTTGTATCATCCGAGAACAGACACACTCTTCCGTCCAGACCCTCTGCTATATCACTGATGTATACATTAAAAAGGAGGGGCCTCAGCACTGACCCCTAAGGCACCCCACTCGTTACCCCCCCTCACCATGGAATGCACCCCATTTACCACCACTCTATGACTTCTGCCTGCCAACCAGTTTTCCACTCACTTAGTTTATTTGTGTCCCACCCCTAAGCTTTCTAGCTTATTCACTAGCCTTCTATGAGGGACAGTGTCGAAGGCCTTACTGAAGTCCAGGTAGGCCATGTCCAACCCTCCCGGTCAACCACTTGGGTCACCCAATTGAAGAACTCTATCAGGTTCGTCTGGCAGCACCTCCCATTCGTGAATCCATGCTGCCTTTCATCCTGCAGTCTGCTGTCAACCAGGTAGTCCACCAACCTTTCCTTTATCAGTGCCTCCATCACCTTTCCCCATACAGTACTGAAGTGAGGCTGACCAGGTGACAATTTTCTGCCACCTCCTTATGGCCTTCCTTGTGCAGTAGCAGCACATCTGCCCTCCTCCAGTCCCTTGTCACACACCCTGTATCCGTGGACAAGTTAAACAGTCTCGTCAATGGGGCTGCTTGCTCCTCCCTCAGCTCCCGAAGTACCCTCGGGTGCAAGCAGTCCAGCCCCATTGCCTTGTCCACCTTTAACTTGCCCAGTTCCTCCTGTACCTTGTCTATGCTGAACATACTAGGATCCACCTTTTTGCCTTCCCTGCCCCTCCCCCACAGCTCTGGTCCCCTACTCTCCCCTCCTCAGTGAAGTCTGAGCAGAAGTAGTTATTCAACACCTCTGCTTTCTCAAAGTCCCCTTCCAGTTGTATTTCTCTCCTCCCTCCACAACCTTACTATCCCCTGCCTCACCTTCCTTTTTTCCCCATGTACCTAAAAAAAGTCTTATCTCCCTTTTTTGGTCTGCTTAGCTATTTTCTCCTCAGTATCGGCTTTAGCCCTCCTTATCTTCTGCCCTGCCACCCTCCTCTTTTCTCTATAAGCCTCCCTGTCCTCCTCCCTTTGTGTCTTCCTATATTCCCCGAATGCACTTTTTCTCTCCCTGACTGCCCCTGCCACCTCCCTTGTAAACCAGAGTGGTCTCCTCCTATTTTGTTCTTCCTCACCTTCTTAATGCAAATTTCAATAGCCTTCAATACATCTCCTTTAATAGCTCCCCATAGCTCCTCAACATCCCCTATATTCCCCTTCCCTGCCATTTCTTCCTCAAGTACCCTCCTCATTTTGTTAAAGTCTGTCTTTCTGAAGTCCATCACTCTCATTCTAGTCTGATTCATCTCCCTTCCTATTTTTACCCTGAACCTCACAGTCCTGTGATCACTAGAACCTAGTTGTCACCCACCACCACCTCTTCCACACTCTCCCCATTTGTGAGGACCACATCCAGCAGGTTTTCTCCCCTAGTGGGCTCCCTGACCAGCAGTTACATGAATACCTCTTGTAGCACCTCTAGGATCCCCCTGCTCCTATCTGATGCAGCAGCTGGGATCCCCCAGTCCACACAGGGGAGATTTAGGTCCCCCACTAGCAGAAGTTCCCCCTTAAAAGCCATCTTTGTAACTGCCTGTATCAGCTGTCTATCCCCTTCCTTTCCCTGCGTCAGTGGTCTGTAAACCACCCCTATCCTCAGTGATTCCCCAGTCCATTTGTCAAGCGTGCACAACATGAGTGCTGTCTTCCCTACCTCTTCTTGCCCTTCAATTGCCCTAATGTCATCTTTAACGTATAATGTCACCCCCCCCCTTACTATCCCTGTCTTTCTTAAACAGTCTGTAGCCTGGGATAACTGTCTCTCAGGCATGATGTTCTGTCCACCATGTCTCACTTACTGCTACTATGCCCAGTCCCTCGTCCTCTACGATGACCTCCAAGTCCACCATTTTGTTCCCTACACTCCTGGCATTGGCTGATAATCCCTTCGAGCATGACCCCCTCCTCCCACTGCTCTCCCCTACTAACCTTTGCTTGTTCTTACATATGAACATACATATGAAGAAGCCAGCAGAAGAGGGCCATTTGGTCTATCAAGTCTGCTTGTATTGCAGGGTCCACAGCTTGGGCTAATGTTCCTGCCCTCTCTCCCCACTCCTCTCAAACTTCCTACCCAAGATCCTTACCTTCCCCCTATGCCTATCCCTGCCTCTCTTAAAGCTGCCCACTGTCTTCAATGAGATTACCTCTTCTGGCACCACATTCCAAGTGTCCACCACCCTCTCTGTGAAGAAGGGCTTCCTGACCTCCCTCCTAAACCTTCCACCGTCCAGCTTAAGAGTGTGCCCCCTCATGTTATGGTTGCCATTCAGCTTAAAGAGATTCTTCTTATCAACCTTATTTATCCCTTTCAAGTACTTGAAAGCCCCAATCATGTCCCTTCTCTCTCTCTCCTGTCTTCCAGGGAGTACATGTTCAGTGCCCTCAACCTCTCCTCATATGTCTTACCCTGCTGACCCACTATCATCTTTGTAGCCCTCCTCTGGATCTTCTCCAGCAGTCTAATGTCCTTTTAGAGGTGTGGGCACCAGTACTGAACTCCATACTCTAGATGCAGCCATACCAGTGACCTGTACAAGGGCAGTATAACCTCCTCTCTCCTACTACTGATCCCCTTAAATATGCATCCCAGCATCTTGTTTGCCTTTGCTGCTGCTTTCTTGCACTGCGTGGAGTGCTTCAGATCACTAGTGAGCAACACACCCAGATCATTCTCCTCCTCCTCCTCTGATGCAGATACTCAGACTCCACCCAGGTAGTACTCTGTCCTGGGATTCCTGGCTTCAATATGCATAACTTTGCATTTCTTGACATTGAAGCCAAGCTGCCAGATCCTGGACCACCTCCCCAGCTTTTCCAGATCTTCCTGTAGGTCTTGTATCACTTCAGCTATGTCCACTGTCCCGCAGAGCTTGGTGTCATTTGTGAATAGGCAGATTTTGCCCTTAATGCCATACCCAGTGCCATTGATGAAGACATTGAAAAACACCGGCCCCACCACTGAGCCCTGCAGAACCCCACTGGTTACCTCTCTGGTGCCAGATAACTTCCCCCACAACCAGCCTCTGGGTTATGTTCTTCAGCCAGTTTTCCACCCATCTGGCCATCTTTTCCCCAACCCCGAGATCCACCAACTTCCTGATCAACCTTTTGTGCAGCACAGAGTCAAAGGGCTTGCTGAAATCAAGATAGAGGACATCTACTGCTTGGCCCATCTATTGTCTTAGTGACACAGTCAAAGAAGTCAATCTGATTCATTTGACATGATCCCCAACCCCATGAACCCATGCTGCCTCGCATCCTGGAGACCCTGCTCCTCTAGATATTCCACCAACCTTTCCTTTAGTATGATTTCCATGAGCTTGCCCACAATGAAGGTCAGACTGACTGGTCTGTAATTCCCTGGGTCATCCTTGGGACCACTTTTGTGGAGGGACACTACATGTGCTGTTCTCCAGTCTTGTAGTACCATGCCTCACTCTAGTGAACTATTAAATAGGTCTGCCAGTGACCCTTCCAGCTCCTCAGCCAGTTCCTTTAGTACCCTTGGATGTACTCTGTCCGGGCCTGGTGATTTGTCCGCCATCAATGCCAGCAGCCCCTCCCTCACTCTATCCTCCTCTATCGCTACATCTGTGTTCCCCTCCCCCCCCCCTCCTCTTTTCTCTCCTAAAGGCACTGGTTTGTCCTTCTCCCTGGTGAAGATGGAACAGAAGTATTCTTTTAGAATATCTGGTTTTCCCCCACTATCCTCCACCAACTGCACCACTTTCTTAAGCCTAACGATCCCTTCCTTCTTGTCTCTTTTCTCATTTATATGTCAAAAGAAAGCCTTCTCCCCTTCTTAATTCCTTTGGCTATCTGCAGCTCCTTCTGTGCCTTTGCTCGCCGGACTTCCTTACTTGCCTCACTAGCCAACCTTAGGTAATATTCCCTATCTACCTCTCTCTTGGTCTTCCTGAATTTTATATAGGTCAACGTCTTTTTCCTTACTGCCTGGGCAACCCCAGAACTGCTTTCTTCCAGTGTTTTGTCTCCTTCCTGGGGGGGGGGGCTGATAGCCTCTGATCACTCCTGCCACTTTGAGTGGCTCCTTCCTTGACCCTCCCCGAAATCAGTTTAAATTATACTTTCTTTTGATAAAGTCCCCTAACTTTCTGTTTAGCACTGCTTGTCCTTCCCTGCTCAGGTGCAGCCTCTCCAGGTCAAATAGGCTGTCATCCTTTCACGTTGCTCTCCAGTCCCCCACTAACCCAAGCCATATTTGTCTGTACCAACCCCCCAGCCATTTATTAAATTCTTCAATCCTCAGCTTTCTTAATGTGCTTGCTCTTGGCACAGGCAGTACCCCCCGAGAAAGCCATTGACTGGAACCCCACACTACTGCAGAACCTAGCAAGCTCCTTGAACCTAGCCTGCACCTCCATATGACTACTTCCCTCCAGATCATTGGTGCCTAGGTGGAACACCACATATGACCTCTCAACTTGCTGCTTGCCCCATGAGGGTATATTGTGCCCCACTTTTAGCACCATCATTCCTAGCATACACTCAACCCAAATGGTGCTGCTCCTGCCTCCTTTCCTCCCCCATCTGATTCCCTTTAGTACTGAGTCTTCTGTGAGCATGACCCTGCTAATCCATTCCTTCTGCTTGTAGTTTTACTTACACCCCTTTCTTGGCATACCATTTCCCTCCCTGGTCCCATTTCTCCCCTAATCCACCTTCTTCCTCAGAGTTTTGCTATCCTCCTTGACTAAATCTTTCATTCCCCACCCTCTGGTGTCCCCACCAGTCCCCCTCATCCTAGCCTCCCCTTTCACAGGCTCTGACCCCACCCTTTGCTCCTTTTCTTCCTCTCTATTGCCTGAATCTCTCTGTGTACAGGTACCCTCTCATCTCCCCCGCCTTTATCCTTTCCCTTCCTGAGCTTACTATAGGCTCCCTCCCTGTCTCTTCTGTGCATTTTTTCCCTCTTGAGACTGTTTTCACCCCTCCTCTTGCTCATTTTGGCTACATCTCTCCAGGTTCCCTCCAGAAGATGCATCTCCCACTCCTGGGCCTTCTATCACCTTAGTCCCTTCTCCATCTCCTATGAATTCCTCGCTGCCACACTCCTTGCCGTCATCCACCTCAAGTGCGAATCTGTTTTCCTGCTCTGCTCCCTTGCTTCGTAGCCTGCTGTCTGATGCTTCCCTCCCTAATTTCTGCCCCTTCCCTGATGGTGCTTGCTGTGCTTTTTTTGATCCTTCCACTTGCCAATTCCCCTGGCCCCTCTTGTCCTCTACTTCTCTTCCTAAATCACCTGCTGCTTCCCTTGCACTTCCCCTTTCTTCTCTCGCCCATCTGTTGCATCTTCTGGACCACCTCCAGTCCTCTCCCTTTTCTTCTTGCTCCTACCTCTAAACCTGTTCCTACTACCCCTTCAGCTCCTCCTATGTTCTCTCATTCATCCCGCACCCAACTGGTGTTTTCTTTTGATCTTCTCTAATCCTCTCCCCTTCCCCACTCCCCTACCCATTTCCGTGTCCACCTCACTCATTATGCATTACTCATATGTAGAATGTTTGATAAACCCCTCAGGCATCACCATTGGGGTTTATAAAGCATTCTACACCTCAGGTTTACAGGAAATTGTTGTTATGCATGCCTCGCCATGGATTATTCTATATATAATGCCATTTTGTTAAAAATTATTTAAATATATTTTTTATTTATATTACAAGAAAACATGATTGCTGAATAAACACGTTACCGGGTGAGAAGATGATAATAAATAGCACAATCTATAGTGCCTTGAGGCAGCTAGTTGATTGTCCACATCCACAGTGCACAAGTGGCTGGGTGGCACTGGCAGCTGCTGTCAGGTTGTTCATAAACACAAGATGAATTATGAAGATGATCAAGGCAGACAGCCAATTGTCCACACCCACAGTGCACAGTACCCTCTCCTATACTGATGTATATCAATCCTATTATACCATCTACAGGTGGGGAAGAAGCTGATGTCAGCCACATGCCACAGTGTCATTATTTGTGGCATAAATTGACAAGTTTGCAGTGGGGTTTTTGTGAAGAGGAAACTGGGAGGTGGGAGGATGAGGAACAAGGGAGGCTGAGAGAGGGACTGGCTAAAGGAGGACACTGGGACAAGTGGTGCAGCTAGGCCAATAAGGCAACTGTAGCCAGTATATTTTACCCAGAAGGCCAAGTGACCCTTGCATGAGTGACCCCAATGTATGAGTGCCACAAAGCAGGAGTGTGGCATCTGACTAGGTGGTGTCTGCAGGGTGTCTGCAGGGAGGACCGCAGTCCACAGGCCAAGCTGGGCAAGACTAGATGTACAAAGGAGCATTAGAATAAAAAACAGTAGCAAATAAGGGATACAGAGAAGATCCGGAGGCCACTGAACAGAGGCAGGCTGATGCTCAAGGGGGAGTGGAGGGGTCGGGATGGCTGGAGTGGAAGACTTGGGGCACTGGGAGGTTAGTGAGCTGCAATGACTGTGGAGCAGCAGTTTTCTTAGGGACCTTGTGGAGGGTGAGGGGGGGTGTCTGATATATAGTCAGTTCATCCAACTTAGGCAGGAAATAGGAAGGTTTCAATGGGAGCTGGGGAGAGGAAACAGGTATGACTGGGGTGGGCAGAGGGGGCCAAGAAAACAAGGAAGGCTCATCCACAGGACACACCAGGCATGCACAGCTCAAAAGGGAGTGTGCAAACAAAGGAGCCTGGAGCATAAACTCCTCAAGGACCAGGGGGCACTGTGATGGGAAATTGGCAAGTGGTAGGGAAAGTGGGAAGAGGGAGGAGGGATAGGGAACAGGACCAAGCAAAGCAGAGGCATGGAGGAGTATCAAAGGAAGGCTCAGGCAGGGGGAAGGAGACTAGGAATAGGTTCTCAGTGCTTGCTAGGGTGGGGGAGCAGGAGGATGGGTGTGGCAGCATAGAACAAGGGAAGGGGAAGGGGGAACATGAGGGTAGGGGAGAATACAGTGTACAAGAGGAGGGGAAGGACTGTAGGGGGAAATTGGAGGAGGCAGGGAAGCAGAGTGGGTTTTTATGGCACCACTATCTAGAAGGAGTGGAAGGCCAAATAAAGTAGAAAGGGGGTAGTTGGCAGACTTAAGAAAGGGGCAGAGAGGAGGGGTAAATTCAGTAGAGGGGAAGGGGATGAGCCATGAAGGAAACATGGGAAGGTTAGAGGAGGAACAGCAGAGGTGGAGGTACAGTCATGGGAAGACAGAGTGAGGAGGGGTCGGGGAATGGGGGAGAGGAAAATGTAGGACAGGTGCCTGAGGCAGGGCAAAACATGGGGGTAGAACAGGTGGTAGGGGAAAGGGTAGTCATACTGGGGGATTCAATTCTGAAAGGGGTGAGATGGGGGGGTAAGGAGCGAGGAAAAGCCATGCTTGGGTGGAGTGTATGCCAGGCATAATGGTGGGGAGGGTAGATCAGTTCATTCAGAAGTGTGTGGAGAGGGGGGGATAAACCTCATATTGTGGTGCAGCTAGGTACAAATGACCTGGTGGGGAGTAGGGTAGAGGAAGTACAAGAGAAGTTCAAGGAGGTTGGAAGAATCTGTGCTCAGGTGGGCAGGTCAGTGGTATTCTCCAAGGTACTCCCAGTACCTAGGGCAAGCTCCACTAGGAAGCAGAGAATAGAGGAGTTTAACAGGTGGCTGAGGGGGTGAGGAACAATGGGGTATGGGGTAGTAGGAGGGTGGGGCGAGATGTGGGATAAGAAGGAACTCTATGCACTGGATAAGCTACACTTTGAAACAGAGGCTGGAGGATTACATTACAACTAAAATAACTTTAAACTGAGGAAGGGGGGGTCAGAGGGAGACTGCAAAGAGGAGTCACCAATCAGGGGAGACTGAAAGTCCTCCCCCCCAGACAGGGAGGAGGGGAGGGATGAAAATCTATCAAGGAGGGGAAGTAAGGGTGAGGGACAGGGAGAGGAGGGGCAGGGGACATGGTGGATAGTAGTATCCTTGAATGCAAGGAGCTCGGCAAACAAGGTAGCAAAATTCCAGGCAATGATTGTGATGGGGAGGTAGATATTGCAGCCATCATGGAAACCTGGCCACCCAATACCATGACTCTGATCTTATGATCCCTGGATACAAGGTGTATTGCAAAGACAGGGAGAAGGGGAAGGGGAGTGGCTATTTATGTGAGGGATAGAATACCATGTACCAGGGAGGAGGGGGAAGACTGATAGCCAGAAGCCATATGAGTACAACTCCAAAACTCAAAAGGTAAGATGATTAAAATGGGGTGGTGCACAGGCCACTCTCACAAAATGAGGAAGATGACAGGGAGTTGGGGGAGCAAATCAAGAAGGTCAGTGGCAGAAGGAGTACGGTCATAGTGGATGACTTCAACCTACCTGGGATTGACTGATGGGTCATGACTACCACAAACACCAGGGAACAAGCACTGCTATAGGCTATCCAAGACAACTGCCTAGTGCAGGGGGTGACAGCGCTCATCAGGAAGGGTAACATATTGGATATTGTGTAAGCAAATGGGGACCAAGTCCAGGATGTGGTTGTACAGGACCCACTGGCTGGAAGCGACCCCTGCTCAGTGTGGTTCTTCCTCCATATGGGTAGGGAGTCAGGTGGGACCAGGACGAGAGTGGTAGACTTCAGGAAGGCAAATTTTGCCAGTATGGGCAGGATCCTGGGGGTATCTTGCTGAAATTTGCCCAAGGATGGATGCTGAACAGAAATGGTCTATCATAAAGAGGGGTCTGAAAGAGAACATGAACATGTGTGCCAAGACACAGGGTAAGCAGTCCAGGTCTAAAAAACCTAGCTGGCTCAGCAGTGAAGTGGAGGGAAAAGTGAGGGAGAAGATAGTGGCCTTCAACAGGTACAAGAAATCTGGGCAAAGGGAGGACAAGGAGGAGTACTCAAAGAAATCTAGGGAAGTGAGTAGAGCAGTCAGGGCAGCTAAAACAGCAAGGGAACTGATATTGGCTCAGGGGATCAGAGAGTGGGATACGGATTTCTTCAAGTACATAAGGGAGAAGAGGAGCTGTAGGGATGAGATTGTCAGAATCAAGAGGAAGGGGGTTGGCAGAAAAAGGGGAAGACCAGGCAGAGGCACTCAAAGGGTACTTCTGCTCGATATTCACTAAGGAAAAAGATGGGCCAATACCACAAGGGAAAGAAGGGATGAGTGGGAGGGGGGCAGATGTAACAGACAGGGTCATCCAGGAGGATAGGATTCTAAAAGGTCTTAAAGCCCTGCGGGTGGACAAGACACCGGGACCTGATGATGTACATCCATGGGTCCTTTAGGAATTGGCAGCAGTATTAGCAGACCCTGTGGCAGACCTGTTTAACACCTCCTTGGAGACAGGGCATGTGCCCATGGACTGGAGAATGTCTCTCATGATACCCCTTCACAAGAGTAGTCCCAGGGATGAATTGGGCAATTACAGACTGGTAAGCTTGACCTCCATAGTGGGGAAGCTGATGGAGACCATTCTGAAGGAGAGGTTGACAACCTTCCTAGATAGTAATGGACTCCAGTATGAAAGACAGCATGGATTTGTCTCGGGAAGATCATGTCAGACTAACCTAATTGACTTCTTTGATTGGGTCACACGAGCAGTTGACGAGGGCCATGCTGTGGAGGTCCTGTATCTGGACTTCAGCAAGACTTTCGACTTGGTGCCACATGGAAAGTTATTGAACAAGCTGAGGAACCTGGTGGCAGGAGAGAAACTAGTGTGGTGGGTTAGGAGCTGGCTGCAGAACAGACAGTAGAGGGTAGTTGTAAGAGGGAGACCTCCAAGCCAAGACCATGACTGGGGGAGGGGGAGTTCTGCAGGGTTAAGTGCTAGGCCCTGTTTTATTCAATGTCTTTATTGGAGACATTGCAGAGAGGGTCAAGAGTATGATCAGCCTGTTTTCTGATGGCAGAAAGATATGTGCAAAAGTAGACAGTGAAGATGGAAGGCAGAAACTCAGGGAGGATCTAGCTAAACTCGAGCACTGGTCACATGTATATCAGTTGGAGTTTAATGCTAAGGACTGCAAGGTACCTGCGGTACTCCCCTTCCCCCAGTCATACTTAGAAGAAGCCAGAAGGGGAAGCAAACAGAAACTTCATTTCAGTGATTTACAGTAGTTGTACATTGCTATTTTTGTTTTAAACTTAGATTGTGGGCTTTTAGTGACACTATAATTTCTTTGCTGTCTTTACTTAGAATTGTTTTTGGGTTGTTGAAAATTTAAAACCTAGTTTGTTGTGCTTGTAGTGGTGGTGTGTTCCTTTGCTGTCTTTAACTGCTGCAAATTTTGTCTTGGCTTGTCTGACTAGCCCTGTAGTTTGGGTGAGGGGTGCTAATTGTCTGGCCTCTGACCTCAGCTATGTGATAACTGGAGGTGAGGCTTAGTCACAGTTGAGGTAGCAAGTAATTTTTGTTTTCTCAGAAGAAGTCAGAAGCCAGAAGGGGAAGGAAACAGAAACTTCATTTCAGTGATTTACAGTAGTTGTACATTGCTATTTTTGTTTTAAACTTAGATTTTGGGCTTTTGGTGACACTGTAATTTCTTTGCTGTCTTTACTTAGAATTGTTTTTGGGCTGTTGAAAATTTAAAACCTAGTGTGTTGTGCTTGTAGTGGTGGTGTATTCCTTTGCTGTCTTTAATTGCTGCAAATTTTCGCTCCCCCGCCCCAACTCTTAATTATATGCACTGTTAAATCTGATTGACAGGAGCCAAGCACAGGATATAGTAGGGGTTGTGGAGTAGAAGGGGCATAAGGGGGAAGAAGCCCAACCTCAGTATGACAAGTGTTTTGACTCATTTTTTTTTTAAGAAAAGTATCTGAGGAGCAGTAGCAGGATTTTTAGGACAGCAAATTAATAAAAAGGGAACTAGGAGAGCTTCAGTAACAGATAAGTACTGGAATAGCAGTATAAGTGTAGTATAATGTGGGGAGTGGTGCAATGCAGTGGCTGTGGGGCAGCCAAATTCAGGCAGACCTTCTGGATGCTGAGGTGCTGCCCTATCTGCATGCATCTCTTTGGACTGCAGGATGAGGTAGCCAGACTCAGAGCAGAAGCAAACTGGGTCAGGAGTACCATCACCTCCATCCAGAGACCACCCAGTCCAACGCCGCTGCCACAAAGGATGCCGAGAATGAGGAGCACTTGGATGACAGTGGGCTCAGGGAGGGTTAGGGTGGTCAGGCAGAGGCACATCCCAGATCCCATTCCACTCAAGAACTCATATGCCACACTGCCAAATGGGGGACAACCAAATAGAGGTACCCAGAGAAGTGGAAGGAAAGGATGTGGAGGTTAGCCAAGGAGGTGACCTCAGTGGAGAAAGCAGTGGACCCCAGAGGAGGAGGAGGAAGTGAATCCTGGTGGTGGACTCCATCATAAGAGGGATCCAGCTAGGAACACAGGAGGGGAAGACAGGGAGGTGAGGTGCCTACCAGATGCCATGGCATGGAGGGATGGAAGGAAGATCCTGGGGATCACTGGGAAGGCAAGACGGGAGGGTGAGCTGGATGTCATTATCCACCTAGGTACTAATGACCTGGAAAATGGGGAGCCAAAGGAAGTTCAGGAAGAGTTTAGGAAATTGGGGAGGGGTCTCAAGCAAGTAGCTACTTCTGTCACCTTCTCGGAAGTACTACCTGAGAGAGGCATGGGAGATCATACAAGTGCATGCACCAGGAACTTTAACTCATAGTTGAAGAACTGGTGCTGTGAGGAATGGTTTGGATTCATTGGTGACTGGGGACCCACCTGGAGGGATGGAGACTTGTTCAAGCCTGACGGCCTGCATCCATCCTGGAGGGGAATCCAAGCACTCAATGATAAGTTTAAATGCTACATTGACAAGCATTTAAACTAGCCAAGAGTGGTGGCAGGCCAGCAAGGAGGGTACCTAATTGCCCACCCCCCACAGCTAGCAGAGGAACCAGTGAAACGGAGGAGTGGCTTTCTCTACAAAGCAGTGTGCAAAAGAAGGAGATAAGTGCCCAAGAGGTGGATAGGTAGAAAAGGGGCAACATTCAACAGAAGGGCAGACAGCAAGGAGAACCAGGGATAAAGGACAACCAGGGAAGGGGCTGGAGCAGAACAGCTAAGCAATCTAGGAAGGTCAAATCATGGAAAGCCATGTGTGCCAATGCCAGGAGCCTTAGCAACAAGATGGAGGATCTGGAGGCTGTCATAGTGCAGTCAGACTTGGACATTGTGGCCATCACAGAAACCTAGTGTAATGGTAGCCATGACTGGGAGATGGCCATACCTGGCTACAACATATTCAGAAGAGACAGGGCAGGTAGGAAGGGAGAAGGTGTGGCACTGTATGTGAAAAATGACATAAGGGCCACAGAGATCCAGGAGGAACAAAATGGGGGAGAGATGCTGTGGGTTAAGCTGGAAAGGAAAATGGGGCCAGCCATCTGCACAGGTGTGGTCTATAGACCACCAGCCCAGGAGGAAGAAACAGACAGGGAGCTGATGCTAGCCATCCAAAGGATGTCAGACAAGGGTGAGGTAGTGCCAGTTAGAGACCTCAATATTCCAGATGTGGACTGGAGCATCCCAGCAGTAGCATCAACTAGGAGCAGATTTATCCTGGACTCCCTTCAGGGCACCTTCCTCAAGCAACTGGTCATGGAATCAACTTGGCAGAAGGCAATACTGGACTTTGTGCTCACAAACAGGGATAGTGTGATGGGGTAACAGTGGGGGAGCACCTGGGGAACAGTGACCACCAGTCATTGTGGTTTGAAATCACAGAAGGAGTAGAACCAAACCACACAAAAACATGTATCCTGGATTTTAGAGGGACAGACTTTGGGAAAATGGGGAAATGCTTGAAAGAGGCATAAAGGGAATGGGGCAGGAATAAGAGGTTGAGGAACAGTGGGCAGTATTTAAAATGGGGATTAGAAGAACAACAGAATTATGCATTAAGCAGGTTAGCAAGGCGAAAAGGAAGAGGAGGCCATTATGGTTTTCCAAGGAGGTAGCGGAGAAAGTGAAAGCCAAAAAGACTGCATTCAGGCAATACAAAAAGACACAGGCAGACTGGGGATAGGGAGAAGTATCAGGAGAAGCAAAGGGAGGCAGGGAGGTCAGTAAGGGAAGCCAAAGCTCAGACAGAACAGCACATTGCAAAATCAGTGGGTAGAGGGGACAAAACCTTTTACAGGTACATAAGTGAAAAAGGAAAGGCAAAGGGAGGGATAGTGAGACTGAAGAGGGAGGATGGGGGCTGCGTGGAGGATGACAACAGTAAAGCTGATATATTGAACAGGTATTTCTGCTCAGTCTTTACTGAGGAAGGAGGTAATGGGTCTGAAGGGAGTACAAGGGTGGGAATGGTGCAGAAATGGATACAAGTCCCTACATGAGAAAGGGTCCTGAAGGAACTGGAAGTAATAAGAGTCGATAAAGCAATGGGGCCAGATGGGGTGCACTCAGGGTCCTTAAAGAACTAAGAGAGGTGGTGGCTGAACCTCTGACAATCCTGTTTAGCTGATCACTGGAAATAGGGAGGTACCCAAAGACTGGAGGACAGCAGATGTAGTCCCTTATACAAAAGTGGAACAAAGAGGAAGGGAACTACAGACCAGTCAGCCTCACCTCGGTAGCTGGGAAGATCATGGAAGCACTACTGAAGGAGAGATTGGTGGAACATCTGGTTGTCAATGGACTACAGGACCCAAGGCAGCATGGTTTCACCAGGGAGGTCATGTCAGACCAACTTTGTTGAATTTTTGACTGGGTAACTAGGGAGGTGGATTAGGGAGGCAGTGGACATGGCCTATCTGGACTTCAGCAAGACCTTTGACACTGTGCCACATAGAAGACTATTACACAAACTGGGGAATATGGAGTGTGGGCAGGACAGTAGTGCAGTGGGTAGGTAACTGGCTGAGCAGCAGGACACAGAGGGTGGTGGTAAATGGCTGTCACTCCACAGAGGGAAGAGTGACCAGTGGGGTACCACAGGGATCAGTGCTGGGACCGGTCCTATTCAACATCTTCATCAGTGACATTGCGCAGGACCTAGAAGGCAGAATTTCCCTGTTTGCTGATGACACAAAGCTCTGTAACAGAGTAGACACATCAGATGGTGTAGACAGAATGAGAAGGGACCTGCAGAAACTTGAAGAATGGTCAGGGGTTTGGCAGTTGAAATTCAATGCAAAGAAGTGCAAGATAATGCATATGGGGCACAAAAACCCTGGCACAATATATCAGTTGGGGGGTGAGGATATAGCATTCACCAAGCAGGAAAGGGGTCTTGGAGTTATCATCTCTGATGACCTCAAGGATGCTGGGATGCATAGGCAGGGGCATCACCAGCAGGAAAAGGGAGGTCATAATTCCACTATACAAGACACTAGTGAGGCCCCACCTGGAGTACGGTGTACAGTTCTGGAGACCTTACTTACGTAAGGACATAGTCAGGGTAGAGAAGGTTCAGAGGAGGGCAACAAAGATGGTACATGGATTGCATCACAAGTCCTATGAGGACAGGTTGAAGGACTTGAATATATACTCCCTGGAGGAGAGGAGGGAGAGGGATGATAAGAGACATACAAGTATCTTACAGGGAGGAACAGGGTGCAGGAATACACTATTTTTAAGCAAAAAAGATGTTCCAGGACTAGAGGGCATGGGATGAAGTTGGAGGGAGGATGATTCAGAGGAAACGTGAGGAGGAATTTCTTCACAGAATGGGTGGTGGACAAGTGGAACACCCTGCCAGAGGAAATGGTGGGGGCTGAAACAATCATGGGATTTAAGAATGCAATGGATAGACATAAAGGAATTCTGGAGGTCAGGGTTAAGGGACAACAGACTTCTAGGAAAACATAGAGTAAACTTACAACCTCAAATGGGCAGACTGGGTGGGCCGTAGGCCCTTATCTGCCGACACTGTCTATGTATCTATGTATCTATGTCATGCATCTAGGAGCCCAAAACCCCAGGACCAGCTGTTGGCTGGGGGGGAGGAGTGCAGGTATCAACTTCAGAGGAGGAGAAGGACCTGGGGTACTAGTCACAGATGACATGAGGGTATCAGCACAGTGCAGGAGGGTGGCAGCAAGGGCCAATTGGATGCTAGGGGTATCACCTCAAGAAAAGAGGAGGTTATCCGTCCCTTGTACAGATCACTGGTAAAGCTGCACTTGGAGTACTGTGTGCAATACTGGTGCTCTTACCTCAAAAAGGACATGAGATTGCTGGAAGGGGTGCAGCATAGGGCAACAACAATGATCATGGGTCTAAGAGAAAAACCCTATTTGGAAAGATTGAGGGAGCTCAACATGTAATCCCTGGAGGACAGAAGGGAGGAGGGGGCATGATAGAGACCTTTAAATACTTAAAAGGCAAAAACAGGGTCAGAGCGGGATGATTGTTTCACTAAAAGGGAGGAAGGGTCATGAGGGGGCACAATCTTAAACTGGAAGGGGGAAGATTCAGGAGGGAGATGAGGAGGCACTACTTCACAGAGAGGGTGGTGTCTGGATGTAAAGCACTGCTAGAGGAGTTGATCACACTGAAGACAGTAGACAGTTTTAAGCAGAGATGGGAGAGAGTCAAGGGGAGAGGAAGTACAGAGAAGAACAAAAGGGTGGAAAGTCCAGGGAGAGAGGATGATGGAAAGAGAATGGGGGGAGGGCAGCTGCAGGAGAAGTAAACTGCGAGGTACACAATCAGGCAGGCTTGATAGACCTATGGGCCATTTTCTGCCAGCGACTTCATATGTTCATATGTTTGTATAAGGAAATTGTGATGCAGGGAGGAGAATGATTAAGCGGATGCATTGTATTGTGAACCAGTTGACTTCTATTACTTTTATTCTATTTGTAATTATTATTAGCTATTATTATAAAATTTTGCTTTATTTATATTTCAAGAAAATGTGATTTTAATGGATGTGTGATACCATCGGTAGAATACCCCCACACTGAAAAGGATCCATTTGTGGACAAAGCAATGGGGCCTGATGGGATTCACCCAAGAATTCTAAAAGAACTAAGGGTAGAACTAGTGACACCACTGACTACTCTCTTCAACAAATCATGAGAGGATGGGTGGTACCTGAGGAATGGAGGAGGGCAGATGTGATTCCTCTTCACAAAAGTGGGAGCAGGACAGAGGCAGGAAACTACAGACCAGTTAGTTTGACCTCAGTGGTAGGGAAAATGATGGAATCACTTCTGAAGGAAAGAATTGTTGAGTACCTAGAGGCCAGTGGGGCACAGGACCCAAGGCAGCATAGATTCACGATGGGAAGGTCATGTCAGATGAATCTAATAGATTTCTTTGACTGGGTGACCAAAGTAGTAGACCAGGGAGGGGCTGTGGACATGGCGACCTAGATTTTAGCAAGGCATTTGATACAGTCCCACACAAGATTAATACACAAGATAGCCAGCCTTGAGTGCTTCCCAAGGTGGTAGCCTGGATAAAAATTGGCTAGACAACAGGACGCAAGGGTAGTAGTAAATGGAGTACACAGTGAAAAAGGAGGGTTACTAGTGGGGTACCACAGGGTTCAGTACTGGGACGGTCCTTTTAATGTCTTTATAAGTGACATTGCAGAGGAACTGGAAGGAAAGTATGTCTCTTTGCAGATGACACAAAGATCTGCAACAGGGTTGATACACAAGATGGAGTGGAAAGGATGAGAAGGGACTTGGCAAGATTGGAGGAATGGTCAAATGTATGGCAGCTCAGATTCAATGCAAAGAAGTGCAAGGTAATGCACATGGGAAACAAAACCCAGGGAAGCGTAACAATGGGGGTGAGATACTGACAACAGTAAAAATGAAAGGACCTGGGTAATTATATCAGATGACCTAAAGGTGGGCAAGCAATGTGAGAAGGCAATAAGGAAGGCTGGGGGATACTGGGATGCATAGGAAGAGGCATCAATAGTAGAAAAAAGGAAGTTGTTATCCCTCTGTACAGACAGTTGGTGAGACCCCATCTGGAGTACTGTGTGCAGTTCTGGAGACCCCATCTCCGCAAAGACATAGACAGAGTGGAGGCTGTCCAGAGGAGGGCAACCAAAATGGTGCAGGGTCTGCACCAGAAGACATCCGAAGAAAGACTAAAGGAGCTTAATATGTATACTCTTGAGGAAAGAAGGGAGAGAGGGGACATGATAGAAACTTTCAAGTACCTCAAGGGAATTAACAAAGTCCAAGAGGGTAGCATCTTCCAGAAAAAGAGATGTGCAAGAACAAGGGGGCACAATTTGAAGATGGTGGGGGGCAGCTCAGGGGTAATGTGAGGAATTATTTTTTCACTGAGACAGTTGTGGATGCATGGAATAGCCTCCCTGAGGAGGTCGTGGAGTCAAGAACAGTGGGGGACTTCAAGAATGCATGGGACAGGCATAAGGCAGCCCTAGTGGTGGGTAAGAGGAAGTAAGCTGTTGGTTAACTAGGATCTGCAGCTTATCTGTTAGGTAGGAAAATGGGCAGACTAGGTGGGCCAAGCGGTCCTTATCTGCCATCAAATTCTATGTTTCTATGTTTCTGTTTGGTTATATATGTAAAATTGACTGGTGCTGGTGGGGGGCTGGGGAGGGGCAGAGGGTACTTCCAGAGAGGAATTCAGTGCTATGGCTGCAAATGACATGATTTCTTATTCTGGCCATGGTAGAATGCTGTGCCTTTAGATGGCATTGAGCAATGCAGCATATAGGACATAGGTAAATGATAGGACTTAACAGGATGTGAGGTTTTGGGGGATGCCCACATGGCCAGGGCATAGTGAGTCCCAATGCAAAACAGGCAGTGGGGTCTTATTGTGCTTAAAAAATCAGCTTTTTCAATAATAAAATATGTAGAATAGTTTTTGTGTAGAAACAGTGCCCGCTCTTCTTTTTTTAGAGGGCTAGGTTGCCTAAAAAACATATGCCTTATGTTTGCTGCCAGCCAAACACATTTCAGGATTTTTTTACCCATTTTTCTAAGAGTAGATAATATAATATTATCTGATACGTGAGCAGAAAATGTAGTCTAATATTCAGATATAATCTGGTATAAGATGTGATACATGCAAAGATAATATAATCTGACCTGTATGATGTGTAACATAATATAGTCTCATGTGATATAAAATTATATGATCTATGAGAAGATAACATCATACGATATATTATACAAATATTAACTGGAGGTGAGGGCTATAGTGTAACAATCTTGACCACGAGGGATGAACTATTGGCTGACAATTGTTGCATTACCTGAAGCTGAAGGCTGAGGGTAATATAACTACTGGTAGGCAATAGTTCATCCCAAGGAGTCAAGGTTTTCACAATATAACCTGCAACATTCTGGTCAATATCTATTTTATAAAGCCTTGAACATCACTGGCAATGAAACATCATAATAAAGAAATGCAAGAATGGGAGAATACAACGTTTGATTGACAGCTAGAGGAGGTCAGTAATTCATAGTGCTATTCAATCAATCAATCAATCAATCAAAATCTTTATTTATTCAGGCGGACATCATTGAGCAAAGCTCATTTACAAGATGGACCTGATAGGTCGAGGAACAACTTGAAGGTACAAAAGCAGACATATACAAAACACATCTATATAAACAGATACAATAATATAAACATATATACAAACAGGGTAGCCGGAGATTACAGGCTCCAAGGCAAGCTAAACCAGACAGTTATGATTGATGACTACTAAAATGTTGAAAACAGCCTCTGAAAAATGACATAGAGGGGCTGGTGGGAGTTTTGGATAGGGACTAAGTCTACTAGTAGTGAATGAATGGGGTAGAAGTAGGTGACAGGGGTAGCTGTGGAGTTCTTGGTAAGGGCTAGCAAAGCTGCAGTAGAAAAAAGGGGGGGGTAATGAATGTGATTGGACTAAGCCTTGTGAAAGCAATTGCATATCTCTGGGAAGAGACTTGTGTAGAGCTTTTAAAGGATGTTAGAGGTATAAAGGTGGTCAACTTTAGGGTCTTCTGCAGAGAATTCCATGCCATGCTAGAGAGTAACTTATTGCAGATCTCCCATGCCGGTGCTGGCTTTGGGTAGCTTCAAAGTGATGAGGTTGTTGCTTCTTAGGCATATAACCTAGCTGTGGCCAGTGTAAAGCAATCTAAAATATAGGATGGAAGTTTGTTAGATGGGTTTTGTATATCCATAATGCAGCATTTTTGTTCCTTCTGAGGTGTAAGGATGTCCAGCCAACTGCAGCATAGAGAGAGCAATGATGAGTGTTGAATGGAAGACCTGTGATGAACCTGAGAGCTCTATGGTACAAGGTATCCAGTTTACTTAAATAGGAAATAGAACAGTGGCCATAGAGAAATCTGCATAGTCAATAAGTGATAGAAATGAGGCCTGGATTAGTCTCTGTCTTGAATCTCTGGTTAAATAATGTTTAATTCTGAAGAAAAGGCCAAGCCTCTGGCGAAGTTTTTTCAGAAGTTCTTCAATATGCTGAGTATAATCAAGCCTGTTGTCAATCCATACCCCTAAATATTTGAATTTGTCAACATAGTCAAGGCTTTCTCCAAGGATGGTGGATAGTTGGGGAAGATTGCTTGGTGAAAAGGTGTTAGTATAGTAATTATTGATTGAACTATTGATCAGTGTTGTGAAATACTGACCAGTTTTGAGCAGTATTGGCCAGTTTTGAGGACCAGTGCCCAGTTGTTGGTGCCAGACTGGTCAACAGTTAAAAAAACTTTCAATGTCATGTGACTGGCTCTGGACCTGTATTTTTTCAAGGTTTTATATGATCATTTGTATTATTTTGTATGTATTATTATTATTATTTATTTGTTTATTTATTTATTTGTATATATGTGCCAAAAAACATGAGTCATGAAACTGAGTAGGTGCCTGGGCTTGCCAATAGACTCCTTTACCTGATGTTGTTTTTTACAAGCTGCTACTACCGCTAGTGATAAGGGGGTGGGATTTTGAGGAATTGTGCAGTGACTGCAAGAGGACTTTGTTGCAGCAACTAGACATTACATTTCTGGATGGATTATGTCTGTCTATCCTGAGTAAGGGAACTGAAAGCACTTGAAGAAGGAAAGGGGGAACGTGTGTGCTTTTGGATTGCTCAGTATGATTCCATCCCC
This sequence comes from Neoceratodus forsteri, assembly GCA_016271365.2. NCBI lineage: Eukaryota > Metazoa > Chordata > Ceratodontiformes > Ceratodontidae > Neoceratodus > Neoceratodus forsteri. The sequence goes on along the minus strand of CM057453.1, from coordinate 452,639,391 downwards.
ACTGGATAACTGGCAGGGAAGGTTGCTGGTACTGATGTGGGAGTTGAACCAGGGGATTTCTGGGGACTCATGAACCATGGATTCTTTGGCTGTACTATCATGTATCCAGTTATGTTCCTCACAGCTCCACAATCATGACTCCCAGTCCCATTTGCACCATGACTATCCCCTTCTTCACCATCACTGTTTGTGCCATTGTACCTAGTGGAACTGGCATGGTGGAACATTGATCTGCTTCTTTTTTCTGTCATTCATTTCTGGCTCCCCCAATTCTTCTTTTCATGTTTTCTACAGTCATCAATGACACACTCATGACAGATGATGGCATGACGCAGCCCCTGATGGATGCCAACAATGATGACTTACAATAATCATTGATGATTCTTAGATAACCCATGTGACATGAATGATGGCTACATGGACAGTCCCCAGTGCTGTATCACTCATGAGATGATAGGGAAGAGCAACACCATCACACCACCCCTTCAACTAACAGACCACACCTCATCCTTCTGAGAGACCTTGTGACCATCAAACATCAGTCTACTTTGTCTTTTACTTACTTATTGGCTGGCAGGCTCACACACACACACACACACATACATATACACATATATACACACACACACATATGCAAAAAATGAAAAGATAGATTATTGTGCTCTGCTGCTCCACCAGCAGTCAATAAGAATATTAGTCACATTCACTCTTCAAACCCCTCCCCCTGTACTTTTCTCAGTCTGCTTAACTCAGTCTGCCTTGCTTCTGTTGCAGGGGGAGAAAACATACACATGGATTGAGGTAACCTCTACACCACCAGCACTCTGTGAAAAATATTGTCAATTGAATCTTTCAGACATTTCCCCTGCACCTTTTCCTGTCTGCTAAATAAATATACACTGCCCTGCTCCTGGTGCAGGACCTGCAACTGCAGTGCCAGCTCACACAAGGCACTCTGTCTCCTTTGTTCTGCAACATGATTTTACTAGTCTGCCAGCCTGAAATGTCAGCTTAATATGTAGTGAGACTTAATTGGAATGATAATGCATGATTCTGTGAAGATTTCTTAAGCTTGCTGATCAAATGTCACTCTTTTCACATAAAAAGAGTTCCTTCCTGCCACAGGGCCCTCTCCTGTGAGATAGAACTGGAAAGGGAAGAGAAATGTGTGCAGCCTGAGGAGCTGTCCTTCTCATGCATGTGCTGCAGGCTTGCCGGCATCTTGGTCATGCTCAGCACATGTGCTCCTTATAAACAGTGCTTTGTCATGACATCAAAATGCTGAGATACCAGAACCTGCTTCGCAGGTGTCCAAAACATTGGATTTTGCATGTTCGCCAATTGCAAATTCATCATTCAGCAGTTCACCTGTCGTAAAGTAGAGCTGACTTCACCAGTGAAGTATCTCAGGTAGTTTCATAGTGTACTATGCCTCAAATTTGAAGAAGTTTGGGTTACCTCATGAGGACTTCATGAGGAGCAGAGTTTGTGACTTTGCCACATTTTCACCAGCAAATGAAAACTGTCCATCATTTCTAGTTATAATATAAAAATGGTGCAGCACGCAAACCTACTTTCTACAGATTGCATGTTAGACTGTTAAGTCTGTCAGACTGGCGTTTGTTTTATTTAAGCTTATGCAATTTTTGTATTGAACATTTGATGTCACTGTTTGGGGACTATATAGGGTGTGGTTTGGTCTCTTTGTACCCACCCACAGACAAAGCCTTTGGGTGAAGTGCTGGGGTGTTTCTGTTTCACTGTGGTGACTGGCAGTGGTTCAGTTTTTTTCTTTTTTTTGCAATAAAGTGTTAATGCTAACTTATTCGGACTGACCAATATATAGTATGCTTGTGGAGTGCAGTTAACTGGTTCATCTGTCACAATCATTTACCTGTTTTGTCTGTAACAAATAGATGAACTGCATGACCTCAATTAAAACTTGAGATATAAATCTGCTCTCCCAGATAAGTCAGAGAACAATGTTTTTCATTACATGCCATTCTGTACATGTTGGGCAACTTAGTGTTTATCTCACCGATGCACTGCCCTTTCTGATAATGCTACAAATTGACACAGTGATTAATAACTCACCTCCACTATAAGTAGAATGCTGCATACATTAGTAGGGGTAGTGATCAGTGAACTCCTTAACTATTTATAAAAGTTGAGCAGGTTTACAAAAGTAACAAAATTACGCTTAACTTAGAAAATTGATATCCCTTCTCACTTGTCTTGATTTTTTGTCATTCATGCCACTGCTCCTCTGCGACTCCTGTTTTTCTGACAGTTTGTACTTTTGACAGTTTATATCATTTTTAAGCATTTTTTTTAATTTGTTTTACTGAGACAGAGAGTGGAGAGAGAGAGAGAGAGAGAGAGAGAGAGAGAGAGAGAGAGAGAGGATCTCCTCAGGGCTGCTTCTGGTCAGCTGACTTGCACCTTACACCTGCCTCCCCATTGTCACTCCATATTTCTGTTACTCAGTACTTTACCATACTTACCATCTTTAATAAATATGAACCTGTAGTTTGTATTTTTCAAAGAAGGAAGCAGATCACAGTGTTGTATTGTATATTCAAAAGCTTTCTGGAGGCTGAACAGCAGAATCCTTTATCCCCGTAGCTTCCTGCTATATCAGATGGCTTCGTCAACTGCATCTCTTGGCTGATCCTCTCCATATCTGTAGTAATTTTGATTAAATCAGATACAGCATTATTGTGCTAGAAGCTAAATACTGTGGAGTGAGAGCAATTGGGGAATCCAGGAATATGTATGATTCATTCAATATAAACAGGGCATTTAGATGCAGGTTTTCACTAGAATGGCTGCAAACAAATCAGTGCAATGACTTGAGAAATTGTTGCCATAACATAAAAGACACAAATAAATCTGTAATACATTTTTATTCATTGAACCAACAGGTTTATGTTTTTCCACATTGTTGTCAAAAATCACTTACAAATAGGAAAGGAAGAGCTGAAGTGAGACAAACTGAATAAGCCAAGAGTACTTTAAAGGGAAACTATCATCAAAAGGATTTCTTAATGTCTGAAAGCCCATAAAAAGCTTAATTCGATTGAGTCATTGTGTTTATCTGTGAGTCTCTGCAGTCCGGAGTTATTCATATGTAAATCACCCTGTAATTAAGGGCTGGTGGCAGCCATATGTTTTGGGCTCCTGACAGGAAATTATGTCACCAATGTTCTAGGTCCTCCTTTGACTGTATTTAATCAAACAGGTTAAATAGGAAATCAAGTGTTTTATTATTTGGGACTTGGAGGGAGTGCGCAGCTGCATGCTAATGTTGCTTAAGAGGAGTGAGAGTCAGCAGGTGCACTGAAATGCTTGCCTTTCTTCTACAACAGGTATGCTACCATTGCCTGAATTCCTCACTGGAATAATTTGAGAAGAAAGAGGAGTTTTATCTCTACACTCAGTGCCTTTCCAGGCCATCTTGTGCTGCAGTATATTTACAGGGTTTTTTCCTTGAGGTTCCGTGCTCCCCACTACAGGTATCTGGCACTTGGTTTTGGTTATGGGCTAGGCAGTAGTGAGCTTCATGTCTGACGTGGTGAGCTTCGGGGCGGCTCTGCAGAGAGTTGGTTGCCTCAAGGCATACCTGTCTACACATATAATTGTGGCTAATCTGGATGTGGGGAACCTGACACGAACTTGATATGAAGTGACCCCAACCACATTTAAATTTAAAGTGCTCCCTACTTTCTGTAGGATATCAGACTTAAGAAACTCTTATTTTTTGTGTTGTAATGTGTTGTAACATGGTTGTATTTTTTTATAGCTTTTTACAGTTATCCTTTTTTATAAAGGGATTTTATAGCTTTTTCTTCTTACGAGGGATAAATATAGTTTATATATATAATTTTTTTTTGCATTTTTCTATCTTTTTTCTTTGGGTCCAATCAAATTGAGTGGATTTTAAGGAATATTATTAAACTTGTAGTCCACATACTGTTATTAGATGAGCTCACCCAACTCAATTTATTTTAATTTAATTTTTAGCTTCTTATACTAAATGAGCTGTACTGCAAAAACTGAGACGTTCCTGAAGTCTCTAAATGAGCAGGTGCTGATCATTGATGTATTCAGGATGAAAATTGATTAGGGCTTATTTGTGTGAACTGTGCATGAACTGTGAATGAACAACTATGGGATCCAATTAGCCAGTGACATAGCAACAGTAACTTAGTATCCTAATTGATTGGCTTCAATAGATTTTGATCTTGCTTTAATGTAATTGCCCCTCAGATGTTTCAAATTTATCTATCTGCCAATTTAATAATTTATTAGAACCATAAATTCTAGACCACAGGTGTATGAGCAGGTACTGAACTTAATCACTGCTTTGCTCTGCCCATGTTCCAGCTGGTAAACATGTTGCCAATTGCCCATGCTTTATACTCTATATTTTAACTTTTAACTTAGTGGCTGTTAGTGATTCCTATCGATGCCTTGCTGTTTTATAAGATAGTGCGGGGCTACATTTTTTTGAATTTGTCTCTCAAGCACTATACTAGCTTTATTATGTGCTTTTATATTACTTAAAGCCATAAAAGTATAAAAGTATAACTGTCTAAAGTTGCTGACTGGCATCTTGTTTCTGATAGCTGCTGAGGAAATTTGTGTATATCTGGAGTTCACAAAAGTAAGTACAAAGGCTTAAAGTATATTTTTTGAGTATATTTTTTGCTATTAAGTTTTGTGGGTTGTGAGTTCGGGTAGGGGGGGTTCCCTTTTTATATTTTACTGTTTTTTTCTTTTCTTTTTATTTCCTTTTTTAGTGGTTACCTTGGATATCAACATTTTGAAATCTGCAACTGGTTTGCGTTTAGTCTCCTGGCAAAATAATGTTTCTGCCTATCTGTATGCTGATTCTCATTTCCTGCTTGATTTTCCTAGTGTAAGGAGGGGGAAGAAAATAATTATTGGAACTCTCCCAGGAAAATATGAGAATATGAGAATATGTGAACAGATTTGTAAGCTACGAGATTGATCTACTGTGGATACGAACAGATAAGTGTGGAACTCAAAGGAGATTAAGTTTCAGTGAGTGACTACATTCTTGCAACTGCAATGTATTGCTCAACTTACTGATTTTATGTTAAGGCACCCGTTAAGGTGCCTGTTTGTGACTTTTTGGAACTGACGTCCCTTTTAGGGGCCTTCTTGTGGGACTCTCTTTTTGCTGTTTATTCAGATTTTTTTTTTTCTGTATCTTAACCCTTGTATACTTTTAATTGTAAAATGAACACAAGAAATAGTAAAATGGGTCAGGGAGTTAACATTGAGGTTGACTCCCAGGAAGATTGCTTGAATTACTCAAATATTAATAAAGAGATATTAAATAATAAAAAAAGGACATAGACAGGGAAAAAGGACTAAAAAACACATCATGGAGGGGAATGAGACAAAGGAAAAGCCTCTGCTAAATAAGAAACACAAGAAAAAAAAGGAAAAGAAGAGTGGAGGGACAGATAAAAATCTGACTGGTCAAACTTTGATTACATTTCATATAGGGAAGAGAGTCAGGAACAAGATACTTAAAGATGCTTCTACCCCTATATTGTCTAATGATTTTTGTGGTGATAATGGCTGTAGCAATTATGTTTATAATAATGATTCTAGCAATGACTATAAACAGAAGAGAGGCGAGTGTACAGGTAATAATGATCTCAGTAATGATCTTAGCAGGCAGAGATCCCTTGCGAGAACTCCCAGATTAGATTTTTCAGACTCTAACCAGATGGAAAGTTCATGTTGGATACACAAGGGTTCACCTCATGGACTTTCTGTTTTAGAGAACTCAGTGGTGACAGTGCAACCTGGTGTTAGTCAGCAAAATTCACAATTGGAAATATCACTTTACGATAACAGCTATCAGTTACTCCCTGATCCCAGTCTGAAAATTAATGACAGTACCATTCTATCTAAAGAGAATATGGAAAGGGGTCATGAACTCAAGCAAATTAGACAGGATTTACAAGGCACTATTTTGGGGATGAAAGAAATGTTAAAATCAGAGATGGGCAATACCAGTCAAAATGATAGGATCAATAGGGAATACCAGTCTGAGTGTCCCCAACAACACTCTTACTGCCCTTTCCTTGAAATTGATCAAATACAAGTTTTAAAGGATCCCCATATTGCTAACATTGCAATAACGGAGCAAATCATTCTAATGAAAATGAACTCTTACAACTTAGGGGAGAATTAGCAGCTAATAAATCTATACTTGAAACCCAAACAGTACTGATCAGTGAATTAAAAAAGTGTGTAACCAAACTATGAAACAACAGGTAATAGAGAAAGAAAGAATTAATAATGGGAAAAGACCACTACAAGAACAAAATAGTAGGGCCATACTGGCCAAAAAGTCAAAAAAGGGAAAAAGAGGGATTTTACAAACTACTAGAGAAGCTAGTGAAAAGATTGAGATGGTGCCAAGAACTAAATTAACCTCACACTTAGCAGAAAAACAATCAGCAAGTGGTGTCAACAAAAACATTAAACAAGTAAGATTATCTAAAGCAGATTCTAAATTAGACAAGGTGACACTGATTGTAAGAAGGTCAAAGAAAACAGTATTTTAAGAAAAGAAAAGAAGTGAGACTTTGAAACCTGAAATCCTGGAGGGTAAAACTGAACAACTGGATAAGAAGCAGGTGGTTGTGCTATTAAGGGGGATAAATATGGAAAAGGATGAGAAGGAACACATCTTAGGTATTTTGATTTACCTTCTCTTAAAAGAATGGCTATAACTTGATATTCATAAGGAGGATATTACCAAAGTAGTCAGAACTTATAACTGTCTAGGAAATGAGCTGTTATTACTGTTTTTTTGAACATGAAAGAGTAGCCAATTATGTATGGCAGAATTCTGACTAGTTAAGAAACTATAACCTGACACTGGATTATCCGATATCTGTATCGAAATTAACAGACAATGGTGTCTGGAATGTACAGGAACTGCTGAACAAATTGGCTGCTGTTTATTCTCTCCAGGATATTCTTATGAATGATTGTTATTAAAATGAGACCTCAGAGGTAACTTTGTCTATATTTGGGATCAAAAGGCAGGGATATGAATCACAGCCTTGGCTAAAACAACTCATATCCCACCTGTTTGCAAATATTATGGGTATAGAGTTTTATAGTGATGATATAATTGATGTAAACAGTGTACACGGGAATTGGGAAGCAGAGGATCAGCTGGATCTGGTCCTTAATAATGCTATACTGATAGATAAAATTTTGGAGAAAAGTTCTTCCTTGAATACTTTGGGGGTACACATTGTGAACCTCCTTACTTTACAATATGATGGTATTGATACTGAAAGTGAGCTGTGCTATAGTGTTGATGTTGAGAATAGGCATAGTTTACTGACTGTTATTAATGAATGACAAATGCATGTAAATAGTAGCAGTGTTGGCAATGATCAAGTTTCTGTCCCAGGTGTAGAGTTTCAACCTAATGTTTCTACTGTTAAAGTATATAAGAACTTTAGTGAACATATATCTATAATTTCATGGGATATTGCCATAATGAATTCTAAATACAGTATGTGGATCCTGAATTTGAAGAATTTCTTACACAAAATGATATTTTAATGCTACAAGAGACATGGCATGGTTTAGAAACCTTGGAAAAAACTAAATTTAATGGTTATGTACAGATTCATTGTCCTGGAATAAAGGTCAAGAAAAAGGGTCACTATATGGGTGGCTTAATAACTTTTATTAAGATAGTTGATTATATTCAAATAGTAGAAACAGTTTTTAAGATCTAACTAGTTGCTTGTTATTGTTAAGCTCTGGGAGCAACTAGTACTGCTGGGCAATATATCTCTACCTCAGAAGAATACAACCCTTTTGGAAAAAGAGCCGAGTTCTAAAATAATAAAATATATAAAAAAATTATAACTAACAGACAGAGTATAGAAATATTAATCATGGGTGATTTTAATATTAGGTATGCAAATAATAATGGCTCTTCTGCATTACAAGAAATTATGTTAGCTCTGGGAATTCCACATAGGCAAACTTTAGATAAGAAATACACAGATAAACATCAACAAATGACAAATTTGATCTATGCATTACAATTAGTGATACTAAATGGTCATCTACCATCTGACCTAGTAGGGAAAACAACATATACTAGTTCCAGGGGCACTTCAACTATTGATTATGCATTATGTTCCTTGTATGATTATGCAAATTATTTGGATCTCAAGGTATTACAAAGAATAGAAAGTGATCATCTTCCAATTGTTTTATTTAGAAATTCTGATAGCAAAATAATAAGAAAGTCTGATGAACGTCTTGATATTAGAAACAAGAGATTATGCTGGGACAAAATAGCAGAGCCTATGTTTAATAATATTGTAGAATGATATAGTCAGGAAGTAGAACATCTGTTGGAAGATGAATTTGAGCCAGAGAAGATATATGATAATATTACTCAAGTCTACTACAAATATACAGCTGTGATAAATAGAGGGAAAATGATAATAAACAGAATTATAGATATGAAAACTGGTTCCATAAGCACTGTAGAAATGAGAAGAAGAAATTAAATAAACAACTTAGAATTACAAAAAAATCCCACCAGAGAGAATATATCTGCCCTTAGACAAAGATACAGAGTGTACTTGAAACAAAAAAAAATTGAACATCAAATATCACTGTGGGAAACAATGTATAATGTTGTTGTAAGCAAGGATGATAAAACATTCTGGTCCCTTGTTACCTCTAGTACCAGCTCTCATGGAACCAGATTGCAATCTTACATAACTCCACACAAATGGGCAGATTATTTCTCACTAATTGTATTGGAACAGTAATATGAGAGATTATGAAATTGACTTTGAGATTAATAGTGACTTTAATGGGTTCACAGTAGATGAAGTTGCTAGGGCTATCGATAGTTTTAAAAGAAATAAGTCTCCGGGCCCTGACAAACTATCTATAGATTTCTGCAAACTTAATATTGAATGGTGGGCTAATATTTTGACAGACTTATTCGTTAACATTGTTATGCATGCTTATTTACCTCCAACTTGGCATGGAAGTCATATCATACCTATTTATTAGAAAGGTTCAGTTCTTGTTCCTAGTAATTATAGACCAATTAGCCTTATATATAATTTAGCTAAACTATTTGCAAAAATACTACTGAACAGAATGACCATATGGCTGGAACAAACAAAGGTATTAGCTCAACTACAGGCAGGATTCACTAAAAATAAAAGTACAGTAACTAATATTTTTTATTTTAACTCACATTTTGGAAAAATACTGTAGGCTTAGAGGACAACCAATATTTGTAGCATACGTGGATTTCTCCTCAGCATTTGATTCTTTGAACAGACAAGTGCTTTGGGATAGTATGCATAGAATGGGTATAGACATTAATTTAATTAATATCATTAAAAGGTTATACTCAGATACCTGGGTCCAAATTAAATATTCAAAGCGAGGGGATCTAACAAATAAGATTAAAACAAATCTGGGTGAACATCAAGGTTGTGTACTAGACCCTACCCTGTTCAATATTTATATCAATGATATTATTATAGCCATGGGTAAGGAGAAACATCATGCTCCAAAGATTGGAACAATGAAAATTCCTATATTTGCCTATGCAGATGACCTGGCTATTATTTCCACTAGTAGGCTGGGACTACAAAATGCAATTAAAGATCTGGAACAACTTCATTATAAAACAAATTTAAAACCTAACTTACAAAAGACACAAGTGATGATATTTGGAAGTAATAGATTATATAGGAGTATTTTTTCTAAAAAATGAAAGGCTAAAGTATGTACAATAATATCAAAATTTAGGGTGTTGGTTCTCCAACAATTTAAAATGGAACAAGCATATCTGTTATATTCATAACAAAATTAAAAATACACTCCTGGCACTGAATAAGTTCGATCACTTATATGGTGGCCATTCAATTATTCCATTTTTAAAGACCTTGAATGCAAAGGTTGTTGCTCAAATTCTGTATGCAGCAGAAGCTTGGGGAGTTTCTCCCCTTGTGAATTTAGAATCAACCCTCAATAATGCCTATAAAAATACTTAAAGTTACCTAAGGGTTCATCAAGTGTTTTAGTCAGAACTCAAATTGGACAGCCAAAATTGGAATATATGATCCAAGCCTGATTGATTGGATTCTGGATTAAAACTAAAACTGTCCCTAATGATGATTTGATCCAGTTATGTATGAGAGAGAAGGAAAAAGTATTACAATTTAATAAACAAACATGGTTAAAGAGAACCCTATGGTTATTGGAAACATATGAGCTAGCTTATTTAAATGACTGGGTCAGTCAAAATATTAGTTTGAACTCTAGATACATAGCCTTTGCTAATGAGAAGATCTATGAATACTCTAGACAACAGGTCTTACAAGAAATTAAAACACTGAAATCTGCTCAATGGTTGGTAAACAATACAAAAGAACACAATATCAAACAGTATCTTATTCTGGTTAAAAATAAAGAACATAGGCAAACTCTGGCAAGGTTTATATTTGAAATTTTTTCTAGTAATGTATGGCTTGCTAGATATAATAAAGCACAAAATATCTCTGTAAACTGTGATTGTGCTTTACAAGAAACAGAAGATCTAAGACATGTAGTGTTGAGGTGTCCCTGGTATGATATTCCCAGGAAAAAAATACTGGGCAAATATCTAATACTATGGGGTATTCCAGATAGATATTTGCTTAACCTTTTATTTAACTCTGAGAATGAGAAAATTCTTTATGATCTTACACTTTATTTAATAATAATTGGTAAGATAAGGGAATGGAAGATTTTGTCAGGGAAAAAAAATAATCTCAGAATTTGATCACTGCATTTCTGCTCATTAATTGTTAAAAGCACATACTAGCTATTATGTCCTTCAGACTTTGTTTTCTTATATTGTATATCCCTCTTTTCAGAAGAAATGTTGTTTTATTATTATAAGGGCTCTAGACCCTTCTTGTTAGACTTATATACTACTGTATTATAATATGTGTCATGGATTGTTTGTTTGTATGAGATTTTTATGTGAAATGGCTAAAAGACGATCAATACATTATTTACTACTAAAACTGTTTTATTAAGTGCATTTGAAAGTGTGACTATGGTGAACATTTCTGGCATTAGTAAATTCAGAATTTGAATTAGCATAGACCCAATCAGCCTCATGCAAACAATGAGATCTCTAGGTTATGTTGTTTAAAAGTTACAAGTCATTTTGCAATCCTAAATTCACTGCCTGGTCAAAACAGCTAGTTTCAGTGAAGAGCTGCTGCTGATGTCATCACCTGAATTCACCGTCTAGTCCTCCCTGTCAGCAAGCTTATATGACCTGTTTCTCCAAAGTTAAAAGTGATTTATGAAAGTTCCCCAAATGCCTTTTTCATATAGTATGTCATTGCCAGCCAAGTTTCAGATGTTGAAGCTGCAATTTGTTATGTAAAAAAATCTGTCACAGTCAGTTTTGTTGATGTTTTAGCAACACTTTTCTGCCTGCCCTCCAGTTTTCTCCGTGCTGCCACACCTCCAGAATGATGTCATGCAAGGGAGCTGTCAATGTTTTACATACAGCACCAAGGAATTCTGGGTAAATTATAAAGATGATTTAAATGTTAGTTACTCAGAGGTGCAGTCCCTTATTTTGTTGGTGGTGACTGCACCTAATATGTAGATGTACATAACAAGGCATTCTGGGAACAATAAGAAGTTGTTTTCCAATTCCCTTACTGTGAGGTGCAGTCTCATATTTCTGTAGTGGCTTCAATGATTAAATTTCTCAAATGTTTATTTTCCAAACAAGGCACTGTGCATATAGTATCTAGCTGACAAGAGTTTTTACTGAGAGATGTAGTCTCCTATGTCAGTAGGATAGATGTCTGCAATACCCAGACTGACCAACAGAGGTTTCTGTTTCATAACAGTGCTTATAAACATTGTTTCCCTTGCATGATGTCACACTTGGGGGTTGCAGCACTGAGAAAAAAAAGGGGCGGGTTATGCAAATGAAGCAAAGCGCAGAAATAAAAGCATTTATTTCATGGAAAAAAACACACTTTTTGGCAGTTTGAATGGTGGGAGACTGAATCACAACTCCTACAGGTTAGTATAGTTTACTACTCCCATTTGCTATGACAAAGCTTGCTAAATCACTTTAAAAACTTTGTTTCCCTTGCAAGCTGTAAAGGTTGAGGGTTGCAGCACTGAGAAAAAAGGGGCAGGGCTGTGCAAATGAAATAGAACACTGAAATAAAATTATTTTTTTTTCCATGGAAAACAGTACTTTTTGGCAGTTTGAATGGTAGGAGACTGATTCACAACTCCTACAGGTTACCATGCCTGTTTGCTATGGCAATCTTCCATAAATCACTTTAAATTTTGGAGAAACAGATCCTATTATATAAACTTATTGACAGGGAGGACTAGACTGTGAGTTCAGAAGATGACATCATCATTAACTCTTCACTGAAACTGGCTTTTTTGAACAGGTAGTGAAATCATGGTTACAAAATGGCACATAACTTTAAAATGAAGTAATGCAGAACCTAATTTTTGGTATGGGATTTAATGGGGGTATGCTTATTCTAATTCTGCAATGTAGCACTTTTGGCCAGAGTCCCTCTTCCAGGTGTTATGACAACACTTTCTACATCTATAATAATTGTTTTGTATGTGCATTGAAATTAATGAGTTATCACCTTTACATTTCAAACTGTTAGTAAAAATAATTCATCTTCAGGATTGCTTTAACCTCTAGGCTATACTGCCAGCTGATCATCAAAAACTTCACATCTCAAGGCTGGCTCTGTAGTGCCAACAGGTATTGGGGCCCCATATCAGGATTTTTAAACCCTGGCTGTGTTCATGTCAGTACAGATTTCTGGGACTGCCACAACACCAACTTCTGTCTTTTTCTTTTCCCTTTCTTGTAGCCTTTTCTCTTACAATTTCAGGTGTGAACTCAGGTCTACAAGATGCAAATGTGGTTACGTACCTACTGGCCTTTCATCATGAGGCCAACTTTGAAATGTGTAGCTTTTGATTATCAGCTGGCTGTACAGCTGTGAACAAGCTTCTTTCATCCAGCAGGATGGGTTTTGAGCATGTGTTAAGATTTTGAAAATATTATACTCTTTCTATCCAGATTTGACTTGAAAAAAAACTAGAACACAATTACTTGTTTATTTATTTATTGCAAAAACACATGGATGGACAACATTGTTACATCATACATAACCTGAAATGCATTACTGAAAAATAGAATAATATATGGGTGGGTGTGTGCAACCAGCATTTTTCACACACCGAGGTGTGGGATGCAACATAAACCCCAAGGGGTTTATAAAAGCATCACACACCAAGTGTGTGTGTAAAATTCTGGTTTTTACACACACACACACTCACACAAATGTTATTTTATTTAATTAACCGTGATATTTTTTCCCTTTCAGCACAGTTCAGTTAGTGCAGCACTTCTGTCAGAGATAGAGGGAAGCGCACACACACACACACACACACTAGTAATGGCATTCTGGAAAGCCACAGTCTGTCAGCATTGCTGCATAGTGTAAGACACGCTCGAAAGGTATGAGCAGCAGGATCAATCAGATTGATTTTTTTTTCATTTTTAAGGCAGGATCAACTAGATAGATATTTAGAAATATTTAAAATCTTACTTTTTTATTAATTTTTATTTACTGAAATCTTGGAATTACAACCCTTTGAGTCAAAGATTCTTTTGCAAAGGCTCCATGTCAGATTTACAAACAGACAGGTTACAAAAAAAATTACAGAAGATTAAAACAGTGCATTATACATAGGCTACGAGCATAAAAATAATAAAGTACATTATACTTAAGTGCATCATAAATGAGGGCGGAGTGCATGGCAAAGAAACAAACATGGTGGGTAGATTTAAAACAGACAGGATACGAAACATTACAGGAAATTACTACAGTACATAATACATAATACATAGGATAAGAGTATACAAGTAATGCACTGCATTTTACATAAGTGTATTATAACTGAGGGTGGAGTACACGATAATAAAACAAACATGGTACAGTACTTTTCTTAACAGTGTGTAGCAAAGCTAGAGTGCTGGTACCGGTGCTCAGTAATGGAGCCACCATGTTGGGCATGATGTTCAGTCCACCCACTGTGAACTATGCACTAGTTAGCTTTCTGTGATGACACTTGATTGACAGGTGTTGATTACAACCTCCTGGTTGTAACCACAAATATCAACTGTTAACAACTTGTTCCAAGGTGTATTGTGGGAGCACAGGGAGGCCATGATGCCGGGCCTTTAGGTGCATAGCCATATTTGCATCTTGTAGACCCGAGTTCACACACAAAATTGTAAGAGAAAAGGCTGTAAGAGAGGGAAAGGAAAAAGACAGAATGTGGTACCTTGGCAGCCCCAGAAATCTGTACTGATATGTTCAGCTGGCAGTACTGTATATCCTAGTGGTTAAAGCAATCTTGAAGATTAATTATTTTTACTAACAGTTTGAAATGTAAAGGTGATAACTCACTAGTTTCAATGCACTTACAAAACAAATATTATAGATGTAGAAAGTGTTGTAATAACACCTTAAAACACACTTAATAATATAGTCAATTTTCTATTTAACCTGTTGGATTAAATACAGTCAAAGAAGGACCTAGACCCTTAGTGACATCATTTCCTGTCAGGATCCCAAAACATATGGCTGCCACCAGCCCTTAATTACTGGGTCATTTACATATGAATAACTCTGGACTGCAAAGAGTCACAGATAAACACAATGGTTCAATCAAATTAGCTTTGTATGGGCTTTCAGACATTAACAAATCCTGTTGATGACAGTTCCCCTTTAAAATGACCACACTTTCCTCTCATTGCATCACTGATAGTTGGCACCAGTATGCCCTGCTACAGCCCACCAGACTAAGCTGGAATCTTCATCTATGGCTATAGAATGGAGTTTGCCCTTTAAGGGGCAGACCAAGTTGTCCTGCTGGACCTCTTTCCCTGAGGACAAAGTGGTAGTTCTCAGAAGGAGGAGGGGAACGGGAGGGGATGGAACAATAAGGTAGGAAGAGGAGGGGCATGAAGAAGAACAGGTGAACCATAGGAGAGCTGAAGGAGTGGGAAGGAAAAAATTATAGGGTACTTAACAGGCAGCACAGAGATACTCTGCCTCTTTTGCTGGTTAAATTTGTTAGAGCTAGAACAGAACCGGCATGTCAGCTTGGCTATCAGAGTGGATAAAATTGTTGGAGAAGCAGATAAAAACAGGAAAAAGGTTTGTGGAACAAGAACATTGTGCAAGGTAAGAAAAGAAACATTTACAAAAAATGTGTTTTGTATTGGTTAATAAAATGAGAGAACACATGAATGCAGAAAGCATGTACCTTTGAGGCCTGGCAATTTGGTCAGTGGTGGAATAGGAATTTACTTTGGTATGGCTGTGTTTGTGACAGAAGGAAAGAGAACAATGGAGTAAATCATGTGCTTGTTGTGGCCTGGCAAGGTGATGCCTTGGGACTGCAGTGTGGTTTCAAAAAAAAAAAAAAAAACAAGAGTGATGTATGCTAGAAAGCAGGAGGCCTTGAGAATTGTGACAGCGGAGCAGACCACCT
The DNA here is from genome assembly GCA_016271365.2 of Neoceratodus forsteri. Classification (NCBI taxonomy): domain Eukaryota; kingdom Metazoa; phylum Chordata; order Ceratodontiformes; family Ceratodontidae; genus Neoceratodus; species Neoceratodus forsteri. The sequence continues at coordinate 452,623,707 of CM057453.1, read as the reverse complement.
TGTGAGTGCATGACCAGATATACTGAGTGTGGGAAGGCCGCTCTCAAGTGTTTTGGTGATACTGTTTTGAAGAGGTCAGTAAAATGGGAGGAGGTTTTGCAAGGGGAAGTCTGCTGGGATTTAGCATGAAAGGGAGACTCAGAAAAGGTAGAGGAACAGGAGAAAACACATAGGATGGGGGAGACAAACTGGCATCATGGAGTTTAGTAGAAGAATTTGGTGGCAGTCTGGGTAGCCTAGTGTTTAAAACAACAAGCTGAAAACCGAATTTCCTTTGGGGTAGCGGGGGGAGTGAAGTGGGACAGCATAACATTAGAAAGGAATGAACTGAGGCGGGTTTTCTCATCATGCTGTATGCAAGGAGATGGCATTAGGAGATCGAGAAGGATGCTAGGGGGGAAGAAAGTGAGAGAAGTCCCTGGAAAAAATTGAAAGGGGGGAGAACAATTACAACACCACTTGGGGAGAGGGGAATCAGTGGAGCAAGGCCTGGAGGAAGCCACTCGGTGGCAGCCATGGCATCTGATGTCACACCTCGTGGTCAGGGAAGGGGGGGAGAATTAAAGGGGTGGTCAGAAGTGAAAAGAGGGACTAGCCATGGAGGATAAATTAGTGATTTCAATGGGAAGGAGTCTAAGTGTGAAGAATTTAATTTGTTTTTAAACTGGCGAATGGAGATTTCAAATGGAAGTTAAGAAGGTATGGTAAGGCAAGGCCATTTCAAAAACCATGTTTTGGCAGGCATTTTTGCTTTGCATCTGATGTCACGCCTCGTGGCGGAGGGGAACAAGAAAAATAGAGAGGCAGATGATCACCGGAAAGAGTTGGGGAGTTATATGGGAACTGTGCCATGGGGAGAATAAAGGCTCACGTTTTTTCTGTGGAGGTATGAGGGCCATATTTGGTCAGCAGGGTATTTGTGTGGGGGAAAAAGGGGTAGGGGGAGAATGACTCGGACTGAAGGGCCCAGGCCCAGTGGTGATGGGAGGGGTATGAGGTTACAGGTTTAAAAGCCCACTTACCATGTTTTTTTAAAAAAAAAGAAAAGAAAAAGCAGAGAAAGGGGGATCAACCTGTTTCAAAATTTTAGCAATTTGGATAATGAACAACATTTTCAGTTTGTTTTACGGCAATTCTTCAGGCATGACAAGGAGAGACGATGGCACCAAAGAAGAATAGGCCATCAAGGGAGGATGCATACAAGGCAATTGTAGAGTTGGCAGAGAAGGCCAACATGATGTTTCAGCTAGTGGAAGGGGATGAGCCTGGGAGGTCTGGGGAGAAGCGGAAAGCAGAGAAGGGGAAAGGGGGTGGAGAGAAAAGGCCGGCGAGGACAGTTAGACCAAGAAGGCTTCCGGTGGTGGCACCTCCCTGTGCAGTCAGCTCAGTACCTTCCCCCTGTTGTGCCCCTTAGCCACTAGTATCCCTCCCTGAACCAGTGGTGGTGCCCACGGAGGAGCCCAGGCTGGGGCCACAGGCCACAGTTACCCCATCACACCCGATGCCAGAGATAACAGTACAGTCACATGAATCAGGACCGACACAGCTCATGGACAACAGGCCTCAGGGAATTGACAGGCCAACAGGTAGTGCATCAGGTTTTGTAGGTGAAAGTATCAAAGAATATATCGGTCAAATAATTTCGGCGCTAGGGGTAGGGGGGTTAGAACAGATGGAGTCGGCATTGGCAGAGATTAGGACAGACAAAGAGGCCACAGGGGGAGAGAAGAAGGAAACAGACAGTCTGGGAAAAGGTACATGGGAAATTGGTACACCCGGCATGAGAATAGGGGAACATGTGCCATTGGCTACAAAAGAGAAAATATGGAAAGGGGAATATGTGGACATCCTTGCCCTGGTGAGTAGGGAAGCAGCTGCCAAGTACGAGGAGTCAGAGAGTATAGGGAAGAGTGAGATGGCAGCCACTGTAGTTTTATTGGGTAAGAAAGAGGAAGATAAATTTATGAAAGGAAAAACCTGGGATGGATGGTTTGTTGGTTTTGCCACATATTCTGCCATAGTGATGGAGAAGAAGCCAGACCTGAGGATCCCACTGATCACATACTCATTGATCATACGATGGGCAAAAGCAAAGAGGGGAGTGGGGTGGATATACTATGATGAATTCTTTCACCAGAGGATGGCCACATACAGGGATGTAAGATGGGACACAAAACAGTTAGATTTATGGATGGATTATGTTACCAACCAATCCACCCCAGAGGGGGAGATGGGCAGAAAAGGGGGTTTGTTACAAAAATGCTGTTGGGGATATAACAGAGCATTTTGCTCCTGGACCCAGTCTCGATTTAGGCATGTATGCTCAAAATGTGGGGGTACCCATCCAGCATCAAGATGCAGGACCTCATGGTCCCAGGGAACACAAGCAGGGGGAGTGCAAGGAACAAGTCACCAGCCCTTTTGGGAGGGACAGGGTTATAGGGGTCAGACCTGGAAAAGAGGGACGAGGGGCAGAGGCCAGGGGAGTAGAGGAGCCCAGTTGTACTGAAGGGACTGGTGGAGGAACAAGGAAGGGAGAAGGGGGCCAGGGAGGGAGGGAAAGGGACAGGGCAGGAGATTTCAGGCCATGGGACCCCTATCAAGAGTGAGGCCTGGGAGAGGTGACTCACAGAGTACCCAGACAGGAAGGCAGCAAAAACGTTAAAGGAAGGTTTTAGATCTGGTTTTTCCCTACAGTGCAACATGCCAAGACAAGCGAGGGAAGCGAAAAACTTGGGGTCAGTCAGGGGAAAGAAAGACATTTTGAGATGCAAGATTGAGAAAGAGAAGGTGGCAGGGAGTATGGAAGGCCCGTATCCGTTTACCCCAATAGACAAATTGAGGATTTCTCCTCTGGGTTTGGTCCCTAAAAAACAGGAAGGGGAATACAGAGTGATACACCACCTGTCTTTTCTGGAGGGAGATTCTGTGAATGACTTTATAGGTGAAGAGCACAGCAGGGTGACCTATGCCACACTGGAAGAGGCAGTGCAGATCATAAGGGCTACCCCTGATGCATGGTTAGCAAAGACAGATATCAGCCAGTTTTCCATTTGCTGCCTGTTAGAAAGGAGAACTGGGACCTTTTGGGGTTTAAAGTTGAAGAACAATGCTATTTTGATAAGGCGATGCCCATGGATTGTTCGATAGCTTGTGCTACATTTGAAACATTCAGCACCTGCTTGCAATGGATCTTTCAAAAGAAAACTGGGTATAAGACAGTGATACACTATCTGGATGACTTTTTATTGATAGGCAGTGGATGCAGGGTGGCAGAGGATATGCTAGCGAGTTTTCAACTATTATGTGGGGAGCTTGGAGTGCCATTGGCACCAGAAAAAACAGAAGGCCCTAGCAGGGTGTTGGAGTTTTTGGGGATTGAGGTAAATGCTTTGGGAGAGGTATTCCGGTTACCCAAGAAAAAAGTGCAGAGGTAAAGAGTGTTGGTTCAACAACACACGAGCAAGAGGAGAGTTCAATTAAGAGAGGTACAGCAAGTGCTGGGGCACTTGAATTTTGCCTGAAGGGCAATTGGATCAGGGAGGATGTTCACAAGGAGACTGGCGAGGGCAACAGCAGGGGTGACAAGGCCACACCATTTGGTAGTTTTAAACCAGGGGGTAAAAGACGACTTCAGTGTATGGGAGGAATTTCTAAGTAGCTACAATGGCATATCCTTTTGGCAAGAGGACTGGGTCTATAACACTGATCTAGAACTGTATATGGACACAGCAGGGGGGGAAGGGGATGGGAGGGTACCTGAGAGGAACATTGTTTGCAGAACCATAGCCGGAGGAATGGATAAGGAATGGCAGGGTAAAGGACATCACATTGTTGGAACTAATGCCAATTTGGAATTGCACCTTGGTGTGGGGGGAGGAGCTCCGAAATCAGAGGATGACTTTCTGGTGTGACAATAGGGCAGTGGTGAAAGTCCTGAATAACAAATGGGCCAGGTCAGAGCCAGTAATGAGGGTTTTGAGGCAGTTAGTGTTGAGAGGGCTACAGTTGAATATGTCATTTAGGGCCAAGCACATAGAAGGGGTGAGGAATATCCTAGCTGACAGCCTTTCCCGTATGCAGCTGGACCGATTCCAGGCACTGGTACTAACAGCAGAGGAGCTGAAAATGCCCATCCCAATGAACATCTGAGATCTTAGCAAGATGGAGCCGAGATGCTGTTTTGGAACTCATGGGCACCACGGACCTTGAGGGCCTATGAAGGGGCATGGCGGGTGTTGCAGGCTTTCAGGGCGGCACACCATATGGAGGCAAGTGGGTCAGTTACAGAAGATCAACTGGGAAAGTTTATGGTAGATCAATGGGGGAAGGGGTTGGCATACAACACTACAGGAGTATACCTAGCCAGAATCAGTGTAGTGTGTAGCCTGAAGAGATGGCAGGATCCCACAAAATCAGTGTTGATACAGAAGATGATGCAAGGGTGGAGCAGGCTGAAACAAAGGGAAAAGGATGGAAGGCACCTGATAGCTGAGCATTGGCTATCCAGACTATGGGGAATACTCACAGAGGTGTGTAGGTCCAAGGACAAAACACAGCTATTCTTTACAATCTACATAGTAATGATTGTGGGGGCATTGAGAGTGAGCGAGGCAGTGGGGCATGGTGGTAAGGACGGGGATGGGGGGCTGGAATGGGGGATGTAGTTTGGGGTCGGGAAACAGTACAACTTGTAATCAGGAGATCAAAAACAGATCAGGTGGGAAAAGGTTGTGTCATAACCATAAAACCCCATCCCGAAGGGGCCTTGTGTCCAGTGAAGGCTCTGTGGGCTTACGCCGCAGAGAGATACAAATAAGAAGGGAGATCATTTGTGCATGGGGACTGGAGGAAGGTGACCAATTACCAGGTCACAGCCATACTTAAGAAAGGCATGGAGTTTCTGGGCGAAGACCCAGCTAGTTATTCTTCCCATTCTTTTCAGGTAGGAGCCACATCAAAATGGGCAGCGAAAGGAGAATCAGTGAACAATATGTTGAAAATGGGGTGCTGGCGGTCTGCCAGTTACAAAAGATACATTCGTGCTTTCAAAGTTTAAGGACTAACATGCCATCTATGTTTTGTTTTTCAGGTAAAGACCAAAAGGGTGGGAGGGGAAATAAAAAGTCACTGAGTTTCTGGTATTTAAAAGTGTCTAGTTTAATCCAATAGGTAGAGGGAGGATAACGGAGGTGTGGATCTGCGGGCATTCCTACATTTACTGGGCAGAAAGGAGAGTGGAAAAGAAGGCCGGGGGAAAGCAGCTCTACCAAGATGTCAGACACTGTAGGCTGATATGGCATGGCATTCGAGGGATGAAGTGGGCACAATTACTGCCGATGTTGCTACAGATGAAGAAGTGGAGACCCATACCAGATTTGATTATCATACACCTGGGAGGGAATAACATAGGGGAAAAACCATGGGTAGACACATATCTAAAGATAAAAAGGGATTTGAAGAAGGTAAAACAATGGTGGCCGGAGGTGAACCTGGCATGGTCTGACATGATACCACGGATAGTATGGAGACACGCACGCAGACACGCAGAGGTAGATAGAGGCAGGAGAAAGATGAATAGAAGGGTGGGGACTTTGATAAAAAGCATGGGAGGGCACGTAATAATGATGGGAGTGGAAGAATGGGTAAAGGCTGTTTACAGATCCGATGGAGTACGTTTATCAGACCTGGCCGTAGACATGTTTAACACATAGATAATGGGTTTCATTGAGGCCTGGAGGAGACAAACAAGCAGGTAGATCCAGAGGAGGGGGGGATAAGGAGGGAAGGGCAGTCATCCAACACAAGCTGGAGACAAGTTATAGGAAAAGGGAGGGGAGGAAGGGAAAGGGGAAATGAAAAAGACAAAGGAGGAGAAGGACAGCAACAGAAAGAGAAGAAAGCGGTCTCGGTTATCACTGTTAGCTATAAGAAGAGAGAAGAAGAAGGCTCCAGATTTTCACCTGGGGAGGCGAGAAGAAGAGGCAGAGTTGAACTGATATTGATATGTAATGCAATAGAATAAAAGAGGTGTAATAAGACAATAGCTCAAGATGATCATGGGTATGTAACAAAAGAAAATATGGTTTATAATTGATTGCCCATCTGAGCATAACAACACACTGGTGGTCTGTCTTTTTTGGGAAAAGGGGGGAGTCCGGGACAAGAGATTTTATGATACAATAAGGTATGTGTGAGCAAACATTTAAGTTTAACTGAGGGCATAAAAAACAGAACATGAGAGTGTTCCAGTAAACTGGAAAATGAAAAGCTTTCAGGATCCACTAGCTCTTGACTGTATGGATTGGGGATTAATGTTATACTGCAGAAATAAATTCTGCAGAACTGATCACTGAACTGCAGAAGAATCCATTAAACTGCAGGATAAAATTCCTCAAAACTGTCATTCCGCAGTTCATGTGTATTATTCTAAAGTTCAGTAAAAAATTCAACGGAACAGGGAAAAACTCCATTAAACACATTCAGAAGACTCAGACCTCACCAATAGCAGAAGCTCAGAAGATTTTTTGAAATGTACAAAATTTCATACATGTTCCATGAAAGTGGAATTCACAGCTTTTGCCAAGCTCTACTTGTGTTATTGTTTACATAAACATCAGGTGCAGACTTTTTACCTGGAACTATCAGCTTGTAGTTTCAGTATGGATGTCTGTCCACACTGCTAGACCTTAAATGGTCTAACAACATTCACAGTTTGAATACACACTGTAGGACTTTCATCAAAAGTAATGCATGAACCATTTTTTGATGCATTCTTCACGTTTTTTAATGTATGCATTATTTTTGACACAGGCTTAATTTTTATGCATCCGTTATTTTTTGAGGCATGCTTCAAGTTTTTATTCAGTCAACTTTTTTGATGCATATTTTCATGTTTTTCTGCAGGCATCATTTTTTGAAGCATGCTTCATGTTTCTATACAGGCATAATTATTTTGATGCATTCTTCATGTTTTTATGCAGACATGTTTGATGCATGTTTCTTGTTTTTATGCAGGCATCATGTTTTGATGTAAGCTTCTTCTTTATGCACATAATTTTTGTGATGCAAGCTGATACAAATCATGGAAACTGATGCAAAAACTCAGAACCCTCTGAAAATAGGGTTCCTGGATTTTGCAGCAAATGAACAGATGCAGGTGCAGGCAAAAAATGAATTTGAAGCTGTATCTACTCCTTATGAACATTTCCACCAACCTGGATGGTGTCAAGTCAAAAGAACGAGTACATCTCAGGCAAGGGCAAGGCAAGGCAAGTTTTATTTAAGAGACGCCCATCTTGGAGGCTCTGGGCACCGTGCAACAATTAAAATAAATACAAAACAACATAATAATAAACATTTATATAAAGTATTGCAAACAGTTAAAACAGAATTTACTACCCTCAACAGCAACTAAATTCAGAATAGCTAAAAACTAAATTAAGCATCAATCTCTAAAAGACAGGTAGGGACTATAAAACATAGTCCAGGAAGGCCTGATTATACAGGAAGGCCTTGAGGCAGGCCTTAAATACTTCCACAGAAAGGGCCTCCCTGACGGCTAAAGGAAGCAAATTCCACAGGACAGTGGTGGCGACACTAAATGCTCTGTCACCAGCAGATTTTAACTTTGTCCTGGGAATCGCGAGGAGGCCCCTAGAGAAGAAGCAGAGGGAGCGGACTGAGACAACAGGTGCAAGAAGGTTTTTCAGGTAGCCTGGGCCTAGGCCATGTAGGGCCTTAAAGGTGAGCAAACCCACCTTAAACAGGACCCTCCACCTAACCAGCAGCCAGTGCAATTGACACAGCACTGAAGTGATGTGACAATACTTAGGATGTCCTGTCAACAGCCTCACTGCGGTGTTCTGCACCAGCTGCAGTTAGTGCAGGGTACCCCCAGAGACCACGAGATAGAGAGCATTACAATAGTCAAGCCTGGAGTCATGAAGGCATGCACCAAAGTGGGGAGGTCCAGTAGTGGAACTAGGGGCTTTATCCTGGCAATATTCCTCAGATGATAAAAACTGGTACGGACAAAGGATGCCACCTGAAACTCAAGTGTCAATCCGCTGTCAAGAATAATGCCCACATCAAGCACCCTAGAGGAGGCCTTCAATGGTAGAGCCAAGACAAAGCCCTGTCTCTGCACCAGAGGCAAACCAATCATGCCTTCTGTTTGACTCCACCACCAGTACCTCTGTCTTACTAGGATTCAGTCAAAACCAGCGGGAGCTCATCCAGTCAGATCTCAGCAAGGCAGTTGTTAAGCACTTCCACTGTGCAAGATGTTCCAGAGGCAAAGGAAAGATACAGCTGGGTATCATCAGCATAGCATTGAAAACCCAGACTGTACTTCCTAATGAGCTCTCCCTGGGGCAGCATATACACAGCAAACAACATTGGTAACAAGACTGAATCCTGGGGAACTCCACATGACAGGTGGCCAAGGGAGGAGGAGAAATTCCCCATCACTACCCTCTGCCTCCTGTTAGATAGAAAAGACTCAAACCAGCAGATGACAGTGCCGACGAGTCCACAGAATTCCCTTAGGCGGTCAAGTAACACTCTATGGTCTACCGTGACAAATGCTGAAGAGAGATCAAGGAGAACAAGAATTGTCCCTTCCCCTTGATCTCTAGCTCTAAGGAGGTCATTATGCACCTGAACTAGTGCAGTTTCTGTGCTATGCCTCACACGAAACCCAGACCGGAGTGGATCATACAAATCATGGGTCATGAGATGCTCCTCAAGCTGAAGGGCCACCACCTTCTCCACAATCTTACCCAAAATTGGGAGATTGGAGATAGGACAGTAATTTCTCTTGACGTCAGGGTCCAACGATGTTTTTTTTCAGAAGGGGTCTCACCAATGCCTCCTTCAAGACATTGGGGAAGACCCCCTTTGACAAGGAGCACCAGACAATCAAGGCAAACACCAGGCCAATGGAGTCAACACATCTCATTAAGAAACGAGTTGGCACCGGGTCCAGTTCACAAAAGGTGTGCCGAAGCTTAGAGGCAATCTCAGTGACCTCAGACACCTATACCAGTCTAAACTCATCCCAACCAGGTGGAGTGCTCTCCAGTCACACATGGTGACCACTGTAGGTCAAATTCTGGTCCACTGGTGGAACCCCCTGCCTGTTGGCAGACACCCTGTCCGAGAAGAACTGAGTAAACTCCTCGCACAATGCATTCGAAAAGGCTACCTTCGGCTGTAGACAGGAATGATGAAGAAGCCTGTCCACAGTCCGAAAGAGCACAGTTGGTCAGTTCCTCCCAGCAGCAATCTCCCTAGACAGGAATTCTGCCTTCTTACAGTTGATTGCCCCCCTGGTATGCACCATAGTGCACACATAGGGCCAGTTTGTCTACCTCCAGGCCAGACCTCTGCCAGCAGTGCTCTAGTCTCTGACCCAAAGTCTTCATTGCCTTGAGCTCCCCATCATACCAAGAGGACCTCAAGTGAGAAGACCTGTGTTATACACAAGCTGGTGCGAGGGAGTTGAGTGTCACAGACAGAGCCTTGTTATAGGCATCCACTGCTGCACACACACCCCCAACGCATGTACTGTCCACACTAGATAGGTCAGCCACTGCCAGAAAACCCTCAGGGGTCAACCCCCTCAAAGTGAAATAGCTGACCATCTCTGAGTGAACGAATAACAGTGAAGCAAAAATAACTAGTGTGATTTGAACTACTTGGTCTTAATAGAAACATAGAAACACAGATTTTGATGGCAGATAAGGACCGCTTGGCCCACCCAGTCTGCCCATTTCCCTACCTAATGGATAAGCTGCAGATCCTAGTTAACCAGCAGCCTACTTCTTCCTACCCCAACCCCCTAGAATTGCCTTATGACTGTCCCATGCATTCTTCAATTCCACCACTGTTTTTGACTCCACAACCTCCTCTGGAAGGCCGTTCCATGCATCCACAACACTCTCTGTGAAAAAATACTTCCTTAAATTACCTCTGAGCCACCTCCCTTCTATCTTCAAATTGTGCCCCCTTGTTCTTGCACACCTCTTTTTTTGAAAGATGCTATCCTCTTGGACTTCGTTGATTCCCTTGAGATACTTGAAAGTTTCTATCATGTCCCCTCCCTCTTTTCCTCGAGGCTATACATATTCAGCTCCTTAAGTCTCTCTTCATATGTCTTCTGGTGCAGACCCAGCACCATTTTAGTTGCCCTCCTCTGGACAGCCTCCATCCTGTCTATGTCCTTGTGGAGATTGGGTCTCCAGAACTGCACGCAGTACTCCAGATGGGGTCTCACCAACTGTCTGTACAGAGGGATAATAACTTCCTGTTTTCTACTGGTGATGCCTCTCCCTATGCATCCCAGTATCCCCCAGACCTCCTTGCTGCCCTCTCACATTGCTTGCCCACCTTTAGGTCATCTGATATGACTACCCCCAGGTCCCTTTCCATTTTTGTTGTTGTTAGTATCTCACCCCATTGTGTACTCTTCCCCTGGGTTTTTGTTTCCCGGTTGCATTACCTTGCACTTCTTAGCATTGAATCTAAGCTGCCATACATTTGACCATTCCTCTAACCTTGCCAAGTCCCTTCTCATCCTTGCCACTCCACCTTGTGCATCAACTCTGTTGCAGATCTTTGTGTCATCTGCAAAGAGACATACTTTTCCTTCCAGTCCCTCTGCATGTCACTTATAAAGACATTGAAGAGGACCGGTCCTAATACTGAACCCTGTGGTACCCCACTAGTAACCCCCCTTTCTTCAGAGTGGACTCCATTTACTATTACTCTCTGTGTCCTATTCTCCAGCTAATTCTTTACCCAGGCTGTCATCTTGGGACCCACTCCCAGGCTGGCTAACTTGTATATTAATCTTTTGTGTGGGACTGTGTCAAATGCCTTGCTAAAGTCTAGGTAGGCCATGTCCACAGCCCCTCCCTGATCTACTACTTTGGTCACCCAGTCAAAGAAATCTATCAGATTTGTCTGTCATGACCTTCCTGCTGTGAATCCATGCTGCCTCGGGTCCTGAGCCCCTCTGGCCTCTAGATACTCAACAATTCTTTCCTTCAGAAGTGATTCCATCATTTTCCCTACCACTGAGGTTAAACTAACTGGTCTGTAGTTTTCTGCTTCTGCCTTGCTCCCACTTTTGTGAAGGGGAATCACATCTGCCCTTCTCCAGTCCTCGGGTACCACCCCATCCTCTCATGATTTGTTAAAGAGGGTAGTCAGTGGTGTCACTAGTTCTACCCTTAGTTCTTTTAGAATTCTGGGATGAACTCCATCAGGCCCCATTGCTTTGTCCGCCTTCAGTTTTAAGAGTTCTTTCAGAACCCTTTCTTCTGTAAATGGCTGGTATCAACTTCTGTATCCAGAGTGTTTCTACTGTTTGTTTAGGTATCTCCCCACTTCCTTTGTAAATAATGAGCAAAAATATTTGTTTAGTATCTCTGCCTTTTCACAGTCACCCTCTGCCCACCCTCCCTCCTCTTTATTAAGCCTCACTAGCCCTCCTTGGTCTTCCTTCGCTCCCTGATGTACCTATAAAAGTTTTATCCCCTTCTTAACTGGAGTTGGCTATCTTTTCCTCGGTTTGGGCCTTTGCTGTTCTGATTGCCTTCCAGCCTCTTTTGCTTTAACTGATACAGTTCTCTGTCCTGCTCCTTCTGTGTTTTGTACTTCCTGAATGCTTTTTTCTCTTGAACCTTCACTGCCACTTCCTTTGAGAACCATAGTGGTTTCTTACATCGTTTCATTTTGTTAATTTGCTTCACATAAAGGCTTGTTACCTCTGTGATGGCAGTTTTATTATTCTCCATTGTTCTTCCACCCTCCTTCCTGCCCATTTGCTAGTGCATTCCTTAGGCACTCACCCATTTTGGCAAAGTCAGCCCTCCTAAAGTCCAGTACTTTTGTCTTTGTATGACTTGACTCTATTGCTGTGTTTATTGTGAACCATACTGTTCGATGGTCGCTAGTTTCCAGATGGCTACCCACTTCTACATCTGTGATCCTCTCTTCATCTCCATTTGAGAGAACCAGGTCTAAGATTGCTCCCTCTTGAGTGGGCTCCAAAACTAGTTGTCTAAGACATGCCCCTTGTAGGGCATCTAGAATAACCCCACTCTTTGAAGTGGCTGCTGCAACTGCACTCCAGTTAACATCTGGCATATTCAGATCACCCATCAGCAATATCTCCCCTTTTTCTGCCATTCTAAGTATTCTTTCTATCATTTCCTTGTCCATTTCCTCCCCCTGAGAAGGGGGTCTGTATACAACCCCTGTGTGGATTGTGGTGCCATTGCCAGTCTCCAAATTTACCCACAGTGCTTCTTCTCCTCCCTGTTTTCCCTTTTGTTCTGTTGCTTTGATTCCTTCCCTTATGTAAAGAGCTCCTCCTCCTCCTCTTTTACCCTCCTTGTCCCTCCTGTAGATAGTGTATCCTGGTATGTTTATGTCCCAGTCATGGTTTTGTGTGTACCATGTTTCTGTGACTGCCACGATATCCAGATGTTCCTCCTCCATCAAGGCCACTAATTCAGGAAGCTTGTTACTCAGACTACGGGCATTGGTACTCATTGCTCTCCATTTTTTGATGGCTTTACCTTCTTTTGCAGCATCCCCCACTGACCTGTCTACCTCGTCCTTTTTCTCATTTAGTACCATGTTTTGTAGGGAGAGGCTGGGATTTTTCTGCTGCTTATCAGTGCCTTCCCCCTTGACTAGTTTAAAAGCTTGCCAATGAAGCATTTAAACCGATTGCTCAAAAGACTTGTTCCCTTCCTGAACAGATGCAGACCATCCTGCCAGTATAGGCTGGTGTCCCTCCAGGTGGAACCCCAATCCCCAATGAAGGCAAACCCCTGTGTGCCACACCATTTTTTCAACCATTCATTAAACTGCATGGTGCAAAGTACCCTTGCCTCACTCATGCCATTGACAGGCAACACCTCAGAGAAGGATATTGTGTGTGCTACTTGTCTTAGGCCCCTCCTCAATTCTACAAAGTCCTTCTGCACTGCTCTAATCTCATGATTAGCCAAGTCATTTGTCCCTAGGTGGATAATGACATCCAGCTCAGACTCCTGTGCAGCTTTTTTCGTGATCCTGAGTATGCACTTCCTGTCTATCCAAGCCATGGCACCAGGCAGGCACCTTACTTCAGTTTTTCCTGCTCCCTCCAGTTCTATCCCCCTAATAATTGAGTCCCTCACCAGGAGCTGCTTCCTTTCCTGGTGGTGTCCTCTGCCTCCTTCCTGTGGGCCTCCCTTGTGACAGTTGTCCTCAGCCTCCTTAGTCTCCTCTGGGGTGCATCCATAGGGGAGCTATGCTCCCCCAGAATGGTGTATGGATTGTGGTGTGGAACAACTGACTGGGTGTGCCTTTGTTCCACCATCCTCACCCTCTCTGAGCCCACTGTGATCCAACTGTTGTGCTTTCTTCACAACCTCTGAGGTAGTGGTGGTGGCTCTGGTGCTCCCTGGATGGGGGAGGTTCCCTTCCTACCATCCAGTGTGGCCTGGGGGAAGGTCCCCTTACTACTGTCCAATGTGGCCTGAAGACGGGCAACTTCCTCCCTCAGGGCAGAGAGTTGTCTGCAAATAGGGCAGCACCTCAGCCTCCAGAAAGACTCCTGGAAGACTGCTGTCCCACAGCCATTACATTGCACTACTCCCCACATTTTTTGTGTGTGTGTGATTGGTTTGTAATATAGAAATATATATATATATATATTATACAATGTGTATGCTTATATTGTCAGTACAGTGTGCTAGAGAGGATATGACAGTGATATGCACCTTGCACTCTTGAGGAAATGATGTCAGAACCCCAGGTATAAAAGAACTATTTCCAGGGGTGGGTGGGGTGAGGGTGGGAAGGGTTGGGCCTAAACTGTGCCCGCACAAAACAATCAGCTAAAAGCTCTGACCCACCACTGCGATGAGTGCCTTCCTTTCAGCAAAATGCCCTACACAACAATTTGACAGAGAAAATACCCTGCTAATCAAACAGAGAAAAATCCGCACATCCAAGTCAGACACAGGAAACCTCCCCAGCCCCAAAACAGACCTGGTGGTTTGTGCTCTGAAACCCAACAGCCCCAAAATAAGTCAGCTGTGCTTTAAACTCTTTCTGCACTGAAAATGTTAAGAATTGTAACAAACAAACGTAAACCTAGATCCACCTCCCTCTGTTGCTTGAAAGACTGTCTTTTCCTGTTTCACACTGCAGGTTTTTCTATGACAACTCCTTAACCACAGTAACTTATTTAAAAATAGTTTAACTATCACAAACTCTTATGCACCAGTAACTTATTTAAAAATAGTTTCTGTCCCAAAATCCTAGTAGTCAATCCAGCTACCCTCAAGGGACAACCAAAATGCAGTATTCAAACACTGATGAAGATACTTCCAAGATAAGCAGAGGTTACAAGCTTCTTTTTCAACTCCTCAGCCACCTGTAATTTATTTAAAAATAGTTTAACTGTCAGAAAATCCTAGTAGACAATCTAGCTACCTCCAAGGATCTACTCAAATGCAGTATTTAAATCCTTCTGAAGTTACTAACAAGATAAACAGAGTTTGCAAGCCCCTTCTTGGTTAAACAATAAATAAATATGTGAATAAAAAGCAATTACCAAGGGTAGTTAGTTTCACCTCCCACAGAATTAAGCAAAAGTGCACGTTTGTTGCAGATATCAAGTGCAATATAGAATTTCTCACACAGCTCACAGCTGAATAAAGAAGTAGTGTCCTTCCAGGTCAAGAAAATGTGCTTTGTGTCTTTAAAAATTGCAGCCTCCAGTAACTTATAGTAATCTGATCTAGTCTGGATATCTCCACCCAGGGCAATTTGTTGACAATGGTTATGATGCAGCCCTTCCTGTTCCAATACAACACTTTTTGGTCTAAAAACAATGTCCTGCCCCTAAGGCTGTCTGTGTTTCAATTCACACTGCAGGTTTTGCTATGACAACTCCTTAACCACAGCAACTTATTTAAAAATAGTTTAACTATCACAAACTCCTACGCACCAGTAACTTATTTAAAAATAGTTTCTGTCCCAAAATCCTAGTAGTCAATCCAGCTACCCCAAGGGACAACCAAAATGCAGTATTCAAACACTTATGAAGTTACTTCCAAGATAAGCAGAGTTTGCAAGCTTCTTTTCAACTCCTCAACCACCTGTAATTTATTTAAAAATAGTTTAACTGTCAGAAAATCCTAGTAGACAATCTAGCTACCTCCAAGGATCTACCCAAATGCAGTATTTAAATCCTTCTGAAGTTACTAACAAGATAAACAGAGTTAGCAAGCCCCTTCTTGGTTAAACACTAGATAA
Source organism: Neoceratodus forsteri (assembly GCA_016271365.2). Lineage (NCBI taxonomy): Eukaryota > Metazoa > Chordata > Ceratodontiformes > Ceratodontidae > Neoceratodus > Neoceratodus forsteri. Next base: position 452,608,380 of record CM057453.1, on the reverse strand, counting down.
ATATGTGAATAAAAAGCAATTACCAAGGGTAGTTAGTTTCACCTCCCACAGAATTAAGCAAAAGTGCACGTTTGTTGCAGATATCAAGTGCTATATAGAATTTCTCACACAGCTCACAGCTGAATAAAGAAGTAGTGTCCTTCCAGGTCAAGAAAATGTGCTTTGTGTCATGTTTATGTGAGCACTGTGGGTATGCTTTTGTTTTAACAGGTATGTTAAAGTTAGTTTTAGTAGTAGGGCGTAAGTGTATTTTGGGGTGGATTGGAAGCCGTGTTTCTGTCATGGTGTAGTGGGTAGAGTAGTGTGTAGGTTTGGTAGGGAGTGCTTTCAGTGGTTTGCACTTCGTGTTTTTGTGGGTTCAAGTCTGGCTGTTTCCAGGAGTGTTCTGTTCATGGTAGTCTTTATAATTTTCAGTTGCAGGTTTGATTTTGCTTTATTTATTTATTTTCTTTTTGTTATGTGAGCTGTGGTTTTATTTTATGTAAAGTGATATGCGTTTTGTATTATGTATTTTTGGTATGCCTTCATACTGATGTTATGCTTTTGTTTTGTTTACATGTATTTTGGGTTTACTTTGTTTTCTCTGGAAATAACTTTCTTGCCTATTACATTTTACTGGTGTTCCTGTGTATTGTAATTGGTGTTGCTGTATTCTCTTAATACTGAGTATTTTTTTTCCATGTTGTTTTTGCTGTTTTGATGCTCACTATTATTATTTGCGGTGTTTATTCACACTCATGTTGATTTGCTCATATATGTGTGGATGTTTTTGTCTCACTGTTTTGACTTACAGTAGTTGCACCAAATTAGTCAAAGGATTTTTAAAAATCCCTATTGAGAATTGTGAAACCTTTAGTTAGGGATTTTGTTTTGTTTGTAAGTGTGTTCACTACTATGCAGAGAGGGTTGTCTCATCTGATAGTGTAGTTGAAAATCTACCAGATGGCATTTAAGTACTGTAATAGGAACCGGCCTCTTTCTGTAGGTATAACAAAAATAATTTTAGAGGATTTTTCCACCTAAATTTTGTGAAGGATAAATAGGGAATCTCACAAAATTGCTTGACAAATTCAACACTACTACTGTAGAACCCCCTAGACTTGGCAGACTTATACTCAGTTAGTTATGATAGCAAAACCCACAGATATAAAGCAATGATGTAAGAACTCAACAGTTATGTAATCGACAGCGCTCAGCTAAATTCTTTGGAACCCTCATCCCTCCCTAAAGTGGAATGACCCTTGTGATTCTCCCTGTCCTGCATCAAACAGCTCCTTTCAGGTAGCCATTCTGGACTATTGGGCTTCTCAGCTGTCTCTGCCTGGGAGTGGGACATCTCCCGAGCTGCCCCTGCAGATTACTCCCCCATCCATGCTTGAGACTTCCTACTCATGGCAAATTTCTGCCAGAACACTAGTGGCTGCAACACTAGGCCAGTATAACACCAGGAGTGGGTACAGGCCTACCCGTCAACACCACCTCCCCTATAGCCCAAAAACTAGTGTTTACAAATTACAGTTTGCTGCCTTAAAAAGAATCCTGCTTCTTTCACTATTGTGCTCAGGCAATGTCAAACTCAACCCAGGACCATTAGACACCTTTGCTTCTCCATCAGACCTGGCAGGTATCAAAGGAATGTCTTTTATGCATCTTAATGCCTGTAGTTTGCTGAAAATGTTCACCCTTATCCAGGCTTGGGTGAGCCATGCCCTACCTGACATCCTAGTGATCACTGAGACCTGGCTTAGGCCAGCCACCCCAGACAATGAAATTCATATCCCAAATTATTTACTCTTCCAAGCAGATAGGCAATCAAGACGAGGTGGTTGGCAATTTATGTAAGGGACAAATACTCAGCTGCATGCATAGATGCATCATCCTCCCCCAAAGAATTTGAGTGCTTAACCCTAAAGATCGAGCTTTCTCCTTCCAGTGCACTCTGTGTAATAGGCTGCTACAGGCCCCCTTCTGCCAGGCCTCATCTCCTGTCTCACCTCATTTCCGAACTGGGGCTCAGTTCCTTGGAAACCATTATTCTTGGTGACCTGAACTACGATTGGCTATCAAGTGCATCAGCTCCCTTTAAATCCTTTTGTGACACTCTAGAGCTGGTGCAACTCATTGGCGAACCTACTCACCCAAATAAAAAGAACCTTAACAACAGCTCCCTCTTAAATGTAATTTTGGTTAGCAAGCCACACCTGTTCTCTCATGTCGGAACATTTTTCTCAGACATTAGTGATCATTATATAATTACCACCATTAGATCTGTGCACAACCCACAGTTTGTGGCAAAGTTCTCTATCAAGAGGTGCAAATGCAACTTTGATTTGTTTGCTTACATCCACTACTTGAAACATTCACCACGATGGCAGGAATTCTTCCTAGCCAAAATGGTTAACAGGGCATAAACTATTTTTTACAATATTTTAAGTGAGGCTTTAAATAAGCATGCACCCTTGGTTAAGGTGCAGGTCAGGAACAGCACCTGCCATTGGTTCTCGCCTGAGCTCAAAGCTTCCCTGTTAGAAAGGGATACTTTATGGAAAAAAGCCAAAGAAGCAAGAATGACTCGGATTGGTGTCTTTTTAAGAGAGCACATAACAAGTGCACCAAGTTGGTCAGAGCAGCCAAGGCTGCCTACTATCGTTCGGAGCTAGCCTCTGCCTCAAGAAATCCTTCAAAGCTCTTGAAAACATTAAAAGACATGTCTGGACAGGCACCTGGTAATTCTATTCCAGCAAAAATTAAGTCTGGTGGCAGCGTTATCGCTAACTGAACAGAGATATTGGAAGCCCTCAATAACCATTTTGCAATGGAAGGGCTAGCATTTGATACTTCTCCTGCCAATGACCTCTGCACAGCTCAGGGCCCACCAACCCACAAGTCCCCCTCTACTGAGGAGACCTTCTCCCTCCTGCCTGTCTTTCTAAAAGAGGTGGAAGACATACTGCTGCAACTGGACACCAGGAAGGGAGCAAGCTCTGACTTCATAGAGCCATACTATCTGAAATGTGCCTACCATGTTCTTGTGGAGCCAGTCACCCACCTATTCAGCATGTCACTCTCCCAGGGTAGCCTCCCCCTTAGTGGAAAATAGCCCATGTCATCCTTCTGTTAAAAGCAGGTGACCTCTGTGATCTAAATAATTACAGACCGATCTCCCTCCTCCCCACCCTGTCTAAATTACTAGAAAAAATAGTGTGTGGCCAGCTAGGGGTATACTTAGAATCCAGAAGCCTATTAAACCCAGTGCAGTCTGGATTCAGAGCAAAGCACAGCACCATAACAGCCATAGGTAAGGTGACCAATGATTGGCTCCTAGACCTTGACAACAAGAAGCATGTCTGTGCTGTTTTCTTGGATCTTAGTAAGTCATTTAACACAGTCGATCACAGCCTGTGTCTTTCCTCCCTAAACACCTTTGGCCTGGACCATTAATCTATGTGCTGGTTTACAGACTACCTCGGAGAATGGAAACAGCAGGTTAAAGCTGAAGGAGATCTTTCTCCATTAAAACCTATGCTGAGGAGCATGCCCCAGGGCTCTATCCTTGGTCCCCTCCTCTTTGCAGTCTACATTAACAACATCAATGACCACATCAAAAAAGCCAACATCCACTTATTCGTGGACAACACTGTACTGTACTTGAGTCGTCCCATGCCAAAAGCAGCCTGGAAAGACCTCCAAGCTGAATTTAACCTTCTACAATACCAGCTCATAAACAAAAAGCTTTTGCTCAATGCAAAAAAGACAAATTCCATGCTCTTCTCCCCTTCCTTGCATGCGGCAATTCCTGCTGGGGAAGGGGAGCTATCTCCCAAATTACCACTGTTCTTCGAGAAACACTACAGTATGTTGCTAAATTCAAATATCTAGGAGTTTGGCTCGATCATAAACTTTCCTTCGACGACCATCTCGAAGAACTACAGAAGAAACTAAGGGAAAAATTAGGACTATTTTACAGAATTAACCACCTGCTCACAAAGGAGGCCAAGATTCAACTCGTTCAAGCTACCTTTCTATCTTTAATAGATTACACAGACCTGTTCTATAGCCACTGCACTGCCTCTGCACTGGTTAGGTTGGACACCCTCTACCACAGAGCTATCAGGTTCATTACTGGCCTTTCACTTTCCACACACCATTGCTCCCTGTACTCATCATTAGGCTGGACTTCCCTTCACTATAGAAGGAATAGAAATGCCACCCTATGGGCCTTCAGAGCAGTGACCAACAAGCTCCCCTCATATATCTCAGATTGTATTCCCTGGAGTGTGTTAGGCACCCATGCTCTAAGGAGCTATTCCCTAATTGCCCTCCAAGTTCCAAGGGTCAAAACTCATTTCAGCAAAGCTGCTCTAAGCTTCTCTTTACCCACATTGTGGAATGGTTTACAAAGGAACTTGAAGCTGAACTGACCTGTTAGCCTGAATATCTTCAAGGCGCTCTACGATCGTTACATGAAAGCACCTTGCAAATATTTTCCTCACTGCTAGCCCACTAATGCCGCAACTCCCCCTTTCCATCCAGACGCTCACCATGTTTGTTCCCCTGGCTCTCACTCTTTCCCTATTAACTCTTCCTGCTGCACTCACCCTTCCCTGTCCACTCCAGCCTGGTTAAAGTCCCACTGCATCCATAGTAGTGTCCCAATTATCTACCCCTCCTCTGTCATTATCATAATAAACAAGTACATGACAGCCATCATCACTTTCTGTGGTTTTAGCTCAATTTTTCCCCCAGTCATCGGTAATATATCCCTCCTCTTCTTTACCTCTCTAACCTGTCACCCCATACACAGCCTCTTTCCCCTATATGTGTAGTTGCTGGCTGCCTCACTCAAAAGATCTCTGCTTATAATCCCTGTATGCCTATGGTTGATTGTACATATGCTGACTTCTTCTGTTGTAAAATAATGCTGTTTTTTTATTTATTTCAACCTTGTACTGTATACACTGTAGATACTTTTTCTTCCTTGTATATTATTGCTTTTTGTTTACCTGCTTCTGTACCGTACTTTGATGTATTCATGACCAGGTCCACCTTGCAAATGAGCCTTGCTCAATGGTGCCCACCTGGATAAATAAAGATTTTGATTGATTGATTGATTGAAGTTGTATTTTTATGTCATCAACCCACCTGCTGCTGCTGAGCTGACACTTCATCTTTTACTGATGACAAATCTAAATACCAAATATTCCTCCACTTCACCTGCAGATGTGTAGTAGATTTTTTCCCTTATATTACTCATACCTCACATAAATAAGTTTATCATTAGCATCCATTCAAAAAGCAAGTTGCAGCAAGGTGTGCAAATCGTCTTACATGTAATGCAGGTTTTTTGTTCCTTAAAATTGCATTCAGTTTGTGTGTTTCTAAATTGTTTTCACATTACGTGTACCTTTGGCATAGAGATATATGGTGTAAAGGAGTGCTGTGGAATCATATTCTCATATGCTAATGCAGATCTCAGGGACAATGAGATTACAACAACAAGAAAATGGAGACCCCCAGGCTAGTTACAGGGGTTGGTAATAACAGTGAAAACAAATTAAAACAAACACATATACCCCTAACAGCTACATGAAAAGAGTTATTTGTTTTCAAGGAAACAAAAACATTTACAAGAAATGGGGTATAGTATCCCTTTAATTCATGTAAGGCAAAAAGGAAAAAAGAAAAAGGAAAAAAGAAAAAAAAAATGGCCATGATGGCATCCCTGTTGGTGTCTACACGTCTTATTTAAATGCTTGGGTTCCTATATTAACCAATCATTTTAATTACTATCTGAAATATTAGGTTATTTCAATAAGTTGGAAAACAAACATCATTGTGCAGTTGCAGAAAAAAAGTGACATTAAGAATCTAAAAAGCTTTAGACCGATCAGTTTGTTGTACACATTTTCTAAAAATTTTTCTAGGCAAATTAAGAAGCAATTATTTTTAACCTACATGCTGACTTTAGGAACACATTTTCAAATACAGATCACACTCTTGTTCTAACACACTTGACTGAAAAGTATGTATTTGTTAAGAAATTAAAACTGTAAGTTTTTGTTGATTTTGTAGCTGCATTTGACTTCATATATAGAAATATATAATAGTATATGGTTTATCTTTATTATATATAAAAAACAGTAGATCCTCAAAAGTTGTTGTGCATGCTCAAAATATTGTTGAGCACATTTGAAAAGTTATTGTGCAATTCCATTACTAATATTCATAAAGGGCTATGCTCCTCACCACCTAATTGAGCAGACAGTACTGTTCAAGCTAGCAAACGTGGTGGCACAGCTTACTCATTGCGTCCACCTGACAGTTTGGACATGGAGTGCTGTACTTGGCTCCATGTTTCTAAACCATACTAATGTCACTTCTTTTTCTTTAAAAAAAACTGCAAGGAATACAGTAAGGCTGAGCATGGAAAATGGAACTGCACAAAATGGACTTCACAGCAGACAGTTGCTGAAAGCAAACGGGGACACTTCACAAGGTATGACAAATTGTCAGACTGAAAAAATTTCAGTTCTTTTTCAATTTCTGGGAACCATATACTATAAAAAATAAAATATGAATGTCCATTCACAACTCAACCTGTGTTTCTATCTCGGGGTTGAGATGCCAGTATGGACCTCTCAAACTCTGCTCTCTCTCTCGAGGTCCATATGCTGGTATCTCAACCCCTTGATGGAAACACAGGCTCATTGTGAATGGACATCCATACCTTATTCCTGATATGGAATAAACTCTTTGATTATGGTATGGAGTTAATTTCTCTTTTCCAATTTTTCAACCGTAGTCTAATAATAGAAGACTTATGAAGTATGATCTTCAGGGTATTGCTACTTCACCATTCTTTTCTAATTGAAGAGTTAAGCAAGGCTGCTTATTAGTATCATTATTTAATTTGTATGGTAATGAAGTTTTAATTGATACTGAGTCATATAATTTTCACTCTCCAAATATCATTGGTAGGTCATGCCCTGCATTGGCATATTCAGATGATATGATATTGCTTGGACTTGCCCCATAGGGTTGCAGTGTAAACTAAATCTTTTTCACAAATAAAATGTATCAAACAAAAAATAACTTAAAATTAAGATAATGAAAAGGTTTTAATATTTGCTTTTATGAAAGCTCATTCTTTTTAAATTAATAATTTTAAACTGGAAATGGTCAGAGACTCTCTCTCTCTCTCTCTCTCTATATATATATATATATATACACACACACACACACACACACACCTGGGTGTAGTTTTCTCCTCTAATGGAAATTGGATCCAACATCATAATGTACAGTGTAAAAAAAATAGGCAAGACTCACTAGCCATTCTCAGATTTAATATCTGCATGGTGGTACAAGTATCTTACCAGCTTTGTAAGCTGGAGAAGCAAAGCTTAATCCTACATTATTATACAGTTCAGAGGTATGGGGATATTATTGCCCATAAAATTGAAGTACCTTTCTCTCTCTCTCTTTTTAGAGCTGCAGTAGGAGTAGCTCTGCAGACCTCTTGCTATAGAAAAAGCAGTCAATGCATTCCTTCTAACTGAACAACATGTTGGAGTTGCCACACAGTTGCCTTCGTGACCGTGAAGCACTCACCTCGCTGTCTTCATTGGGAGTTGCACTGTACTATTTTTTAGTTTATGGGCAGTCATGGCAGAACACGGCACACTCCTCCATGTCCAAGATGACAACCAAACTGTATTGTGCATGTGCAGCCACTAGCGCATGTGCATTACTGTGCGGCAACCATCTTGGTCACAGAGGACTGTGCTGTATTTCACCATGACCGCCAATTTCCTTTTTTACAAAATTATTCATATCCCTTCCACTCAACCCTCCATCTCAGCACCAACCACCCCCCAGAAACATAATAATGACAGTGGGGGTGCCCCATCCTCCAGTGTCACAATCGTGTTGTGTGTGACCTGTTTTTTATATTTTTTCCTCTCTCATCCGAGCCTCCCTCTCAGCACCTACCACACCACCCCCACCCCCAGAAACATAACAATGTAACTGGGGGTGCCCAATCTCCAAGTGTCACAATCAAGCATCCTCTGTCATGATGATCTATTTTATTCACCTATAAAAAGAAAACCCTCCTTTGATGTCTTTTGTGGTCATTCCTGACCCTCTCACCCAACCTTCCCACTCAGTACTCACTACCCCCCACACCCCCCCAAGCCCTTACTTACCCATGGGAGGTCCAGCACCGTAATCCACTCTGGACTACAGACATGTCTTCACTCTTCAAAGCCAGACCGTGAACTGAAGAAACAGGTATGCTGTTCAATGTATTCCAGTGGAGTTTTGAACTTAGTATCATAATTTGGCCATTTTTCCATATTTTTGACCCAAATTTTCAACATGCCTGTTTTGGGACCCCACCTCATAAACAATTGCATTGCCATTAGATAAATCTGTCTGAAAAGGTTATTTTGTGGTCCTTGCTTGAAATCACCTTTCAGGCAAGAGTTGAAAGTTTGCTCTGCTCTTACTCATGAGGGATTATAAGAAGGCTATGTTAAAAATCTGGTGTAAAAATATTTAAAAACTTGAATTTTACATATGCAGGCTCATAATTTTTTGTAATTTTTGATATTTGTACCCAAATTTACAATAGTCATAACTTTACAGCACCTCATTAATGTGACAGCTGTCATTTTTCAACTCCTGCACAAAATGGTTGTTTTATATCACTAAAGGTGATTTTGCAACCCCTGCATGAAATCACCTTTCAGGCAGAAGTTGAAAATTTTCTATGCCCTTGTTTATGAGGTGGGGTCATAAGAAGGTGATGTTGAAAATTTGGTGTAAAACTATTGAAAAAAAAAAAAAAACAATAATGAGCCTACCTTGAATTTTGTGAATGAAGTCTCATAACTTTGATAATTTTCAATATTTATATCCCAAATTTACAACATAACCATTTCTTTACAGCAGCTCATGAATGTTGAAAATTGGGTGTAAAAATATAAAAAAAACACATTTTCAATATTTTTACCCCAAATTCCTTGGCAGCAGCCCTATCAGCTCTGCAGAGCTTGTGTATCATGTGCTTCTTACGATAAGTAAAACTTGGCCTGAGCAGCATGCAAGAGTTGAACTGGGTAGGGTGTGCACTGCAGCTTTAATAAAACTTAGATTCATTAATTATTGGTTGCATACAATAAGTAATGATGGAAACATTTTGGTCCATGGTTTGCCTGGCAGAGAAATCAAATAACTTTAAAGTGTCTTATTTCCAAAGGTGACTGTTTATGTAATCTGTGAGTCATACTTCCTGTTTGTGGCAGAAGAAAAGTGCAGTTTGACTCATGAATGGAAATGCTATGTATTGGCATTATGTGCCAGTATAAAGCCTTCTTGGATGGCAGTTATAGACCAGATAAATAATATTTTGAACACTGATATATGTTTTGAACCTGAATTATGTTTATTAAGCACTTCTTCATTTCAAGAGTTACTGCAAGGGAATACAATGCACTTAATTCATTTGACTTTATTAAATGCTAAAAGGTGTATTACAAGACTCTGGAAAGAAGCTTTAGCCCCTAATATTGGCCTTTGGAAAAAAAAAACATTTTCTTGAAACTATAAGGTTGGAGGAAAATCATTATTTAACTTGTAAAAGACTGTCCAAATACTGGGACACTTGGGATCCACTACAAGAGGCTTTGGCAAAGGGGAGATTCTACGTTTAATTAACATCAGAATGGGTGGGATGCACATTTATGTTTTAGACTTGTAGGATATTTATTATGATGTATTTAAGAATGAGCAATGTTTATGTAACCATTTATAACAGTTAAGATTATCATAAATTGCCAGTATTTATTTATTACGGTGGCTATGTACTGTTTCATTGCAAATCTAATTAATTTGATTCATACTATTCATGTATTAGGTTTTTACATGCATTAAAAAGCTAATAAAAAATATATTTAAAGAAAACAAAGAAAATGGAAATGCTATGATGATGGTGCATACTGGCCCTAAATGTATACTGGCAAATACTATTAAATCGCTTAATCTCATTTTTCCTTTCATGTCACTTTAAGTATAACGCAAAATCACCTTGGTTGGAAATGCTTCAAAATAGTCTTATAGATTTCAAGTTCCTCTTTTGGTTGACTGACTTTTTAAAAGGTATCACAGTTTCTTCTAGTTAAAGGTAATATTTAATAAGAACCTTATTCTTGCTGTATCTGGAAAAATATCTTTCTAATATAAGAGCCTCTAAATTGCCTCCTTCGTATTCTGCCCATAAACATTGGCATGTGTATGAACCATATCTATTAATGCCCCTACTGCCAAAGGAAAGACATTTATTAACTCATATTAGATTTGAATCCATTCCTTTAAAGCTATTAGGAACTGAATTTAATAAGGACCCCAATAAATCAAATGCTAGTGAATTATTCTGTAAAAAAGGCCATTAGGAAAACATTTTTCATGTTTTATTTTAGTGTCCCCATACAAGAAGTGGAGATTAACATATCTCATAGACAATATATCTGATTGTATGGAAAGTCTGTTAAATCCAATGAATGTACAAGACACTAAGCAATTAAGTGGCTCTTTTAATGCTGCACTGAGGCAAAGAAAAAAAAATAATGCTGCATGAAGGTCACCTTTATATGGCTCCTTGTATGTTTTTCTATGTTTTAAATTTGCATATATTTTTGTACGACTTGGTTTTCAGATTTTGTATGCATTTGTACATTACATATATGATTACAATGTTTGTTACTTTGACATCACTCACAGTCAATCAAATAAAGAATTGAATCTGAATCTGAATCATTAAATTGCTAAAAATCCTCTTGACTAATGTTTTTACAAAGGTATGGAGTTTGGGAGTAGCCCAATGGTCTGTGATATTGCAGTTCAATCTAACACAAGTGACCCAGGTTCAGATGCAAGCCTGGGTCATTGGCCACTTGGCAGGCCATGGTTCAATACTTCCCCATATGGGGGAATGTGGCAGAAGTTCCATGGCCACAGACATCCCAGTGGTGGTCCACAGAATATGCCAATACATTTTAACATTGTTAACCAATTTATCTCAGAGGGGAGGCATATCAAGGAGTCAGGACCCTGTTCCACCATGAACAGGTGTCCCTATTTGTCATGAGCAAAATGTGGCATTCCTAGCTCAGGACTAATCCCTCAAGTAGGTTAATCAGCACTTGTTCACACCATTAGCCAGAGTCAATGGTGGTAGTGGTGGTGGGGAAGTGGAGATGACTGATGGCAGCCTTCCTCCTCCCAGTATAGCATTAGCAGAGTTTGGCTGTGCTACAGATGTGCAGCCTGACATCATTTTCCAAGTTGGGTGAGCTTTAGCAAGTGCACCAAGTAAATGGATTTATTATAACCCCTATCCATGACTCATCCCCACTCAGAACATATGATTAGAGGGCCAGCCTGCCAGTACATTGGTAGCACTACCATTAATGATGTTGAGAACCAGGTTTGGAAATGAACCCGACTCATCAGGGGGTCAGCTGAGGGAGATGAGCTGAGCATCCTAGAGGACACTCTCCATCAGCCTCCACTGTGCTACTGCCACCTAAATGACCAAAGGTGGCAGTGCAAGCAGAGCTGCAGATACAGGGAGGATGCCCTCATGCTGTGACATGCGATGTATGAGCAGGAATCATGCACATCAAGAAGTCATATTGCCATTTTACCCAGGGGCTGGGACAGAAAAAAAAGAATGCTAGACATCCACCCTTCACTGCAGGCCCCATACTGCTGACCAAGGCAACTCCTCTCCCAAGCACCAACTGAGTCTCTGTTGAGGTAGAGCCCTATTCTGATGGCCTGCTCAGGGGAATAAGCCAGGGTATAAGTAGGAGGGAGAGGTAAGCCACAGGGAAGACAGGTAATGGGACTGTGTGAGTGAGCAGAACCAATGGGAGCTGGCTCTCAAAATGGGGAAGCACACTAAAACAAACATAAAAAGCAAGGAGAGCCTTATACTCAGTATAAAACTAACATATTCAGTATTTTGAGGTTAAAAATTTAAAGCAGTAGCACATGTTTTAGATTGTCCTTTTTCTCCTCTCTCATAAGTTGTACTTTTTGTTTGCTCAGTTTGAGTCTCTTTGGCATTTACTGTATTTTACTTTCAAAATAAAGTCTCTTCTTTAACAATTGTTATCCCTATATTTTCTTCAGTATTCTCAGCTGCTTTTGAATGTCCATCCATTAATTAATCAATAATGCCCAACAGGGTGTGTGTCATGCTGGGATAACATCACGCCTCAGGTGGTTGGGTACGAGGCCGCAGGCCGAGTGCGTCCAGCAACTGAGGCGTGACATTATCCCAAATGACACACACCCTGGAGGGTATTATTGCTATTATATAATGGCTCGTTGTTATATATAAAATAAAAAAATAATTTTAAAGAATGTTTTTTAGTGTGGAAAAATATTTTTGTTTCTGAAGAGGAGATGCAAAAAAAGGAGCAAGCTCCATGTCCATATCATCATCTGCATTGGTTCACAGTCAGGCTGAGATGGGACCCATGATGTTGTACTGCGATAACATCACAGGTCCAGCTCAAGACTGACCAATCAGAGTCCAGGATTTTTTCTTGCCATTGTATAATATCCCTTTTCTTGTGCCTAGCATGCAACACACAGTCCCCTGTCCTTATGGAACAATGGGTATTTGTAGATAGCTGAGAATAAAGATGAAAACCTGTGGACAGCCATATTAAAAGGAGCACTCCTTTTATTATTTCTATCTAAAACAAATGCTAAAGCAAACTCAAAATGGGAAAAAGAGCACCTTACAAGACAGGAGAAAAATGATTATCTAACATAGAATAAGAAGAGTTAAGTAAAAATGTTTACTCTAGCATTAAGGCAGCCGTGCAATGAAATTGGTTGGAAAATGTGGCCCTCATTTTTTTTTAATATAAAACATTCTAGGCATCCTCTACTTTTATTTGGTGGTAAACTTTTTGAGTTCCATTAAAATATGACTCAAACAATCAGAAAAGTGAAAGAAATAAGTGCCTCTTATGGGACTTAAATGCTGCCCAGAATACTGTTTTGGTTACGCTACCAGCTGTACCACCAAGGCAACTGGAAACTGATATATCACAAAGCACCTTACTGTTTCTCTAATGCACAGCCTGGTGCTGCACAGATAATTAAATTTTCAGTCACAAGAGCACAATGTGCATATTTTATGGAACTCATACAAACAGAAGAGAGAAAGAAATAAGTACATTAGCTGGGACTTAAAGCCAGGTCACCCGAAATATCATTCCAGTTGTGCTACCAACTGCACCATCAAGGCAACTGGAAACTGAGATGTCCCAAGGCACTGTACTCTTTCTCTAATGCACAGCCTGGTGCAGCACAGATAATTACATTTTCAATCACAAGAGTGTGTTACCTGTACAGCACCAGGCTGTGCATTAGAGAAAGAGTAAGGTGCCTCAGAACATTCTGCTTTCCAGCTTCCTTTGTGGCACAGCTGGTAGCATAACCAGAACAGTATTCTGAGTGGTCTGGGTTCAAGTCCCAGCTAAGGAACTTATTTCTTTCTCTCTTATGTTTGTATGAGTTCCATAAAATATGCACACGTCACTCTTGTGATCGAAAATACAATTATCTGTATAGCACCAGGTTGTGCATTACAGAAAAAGTAAGGTGCCTTGGGATGTCCCAGTTTCCAGTTTCCTTGGTGGAATAGCTAGTAATACAACCAGAACAGTATTCCATGAGTTCAAGTCCTAACTAAGGCACTTTTTTTTCTTTCTCTCCTCTGTTTGTATGCATGCCATAAAATGTGCTCACCACATTCTTGTGATTGAAAACAGCATTGAAATATAAGCATTTTATAAAGGTTTCAATTAAGCATGTTCTTAAGAAAAAAAAAGATAGCCTACACATTTGGTTTAGAAATGGCATTGTAGACCTGGCGAGGGTTCTGATTGAGAAAATATATAAAAAAACTCATGGTGCATAGCTTTTTGGGAAAACATTTTTTATTGTACTGCTGCTTTGATAACTTTTTCCATGTCTGCTGTTTGAGGAAATGTGGACAACCTTCACAATTGAGTGTCTTTATCAGGGAAAAATGTTCTATACACACTACAAGAAATCAGCAGTGGAGCCAAGATTATCAAATTAAGGGTGAGTGACATGTGCACTACACATTGTAGTTACAGATGTTGTGAAGTTTATATCTGCCTGTGTATATAAGGTGGATGGCACAAATTTGCTTTTGTGATAATTTTATTCATTTTTACCCTTATGTTCAAGATTCACCTTTTGCAACGTCACATTGTGATTTTACAATTGCAACTCCATTTTGTGGGTTACTGAAGGTGAAATTTTATGAAAATTAGGCTTTTGATAAACAACTTGTCTCAAGGTCACATGGAACACCTCTATACACTGACTATGCCTTACTTTCCATTTTTCATTGCTAATCAGACAGAAAGAGAAGAAGAGTGCCTGGTAATAGGGACTGAGAACTGCTTATCTGCTTATAAAATATATTTTCCAGCAACTTCTTTACTCTTTTTTCTATCTTGTTTTGTTACTTAGGTAACACTCTTATTGTTAATATTTATTTGGAATATATTTTTTGACTTATTTGGTAAATTTATTTTCCTCTTTTTCTGGAGTATTTCCTGTCTGTCTTTATCACTCTTTTTACGTGTAATGAAGAATCAAGTGCGGGATTGTATCGCTGGTGATGACATACAGCTGTATTGGTCAGGCATCTTTGGGGCACTAGCCCACCATAGCACCTCAGCAGCATCTCCTTCCTGTAGAAGTACAGCTGCAGCAGCAGACCCCCGATCCTCAAATAGGGTAGCATCCACAGGAGAGTGAAACTATGCAGCAGGCCTCGGACCAGCAACAGTAGCATCTGCAACAGCAGGAACTGACTGATAATGTAAAAACAGCAGCCCTCAGTTCCTTGAGAGGATGAGTAGCCAGAACCCCCTGTACCACCACTGGCTCCAGCTCCTCTCTAGCAGAGGAATCTTGCTTGTGATCCTTGGACTTCTCTGTTCCTCCACCAGCAGCAGCTCACCAAAGCCAGCAGTACCAGTGATCATCACCGATAATTTTTCAGAGTTAACAGTAGTGATGATTGCATCATCATTTGCAACCTCTGTAAGGCCAGAGTCAGACAGGGCAAGAAAGGCACCCATTTGTATACCAGTGGGCAGTGAACACACATAAAAATATGGCACCAGGACCAGTGGGAGTTGTGGAAGAGGGAAGTGATGAGTAGTAGGGGTGGTGGACCCTCCTCTGAGCCGGCTGAGGTGCCATGCACTGGGCATTGTCACGATGCATGGTAGGGTGATGGGCAAACCCCATTGAAGCTTCTGCACCATCCATGTTTCCAGCAGCAGAACCAGCAGCACCCTCACCACAGCCAGCCTGGAGGACAGCAGAGAAACTTGCCAGTCTGAGGGAGAAAATGAGGGATCTCTGGTGCAGGGTCACCTCAATGAAGAAGGTGATGAAATGGGTCCTCTCAAATTAGGAAAGGTTGCTGGAAGGCATAACTGAGCTCTGCCATGGTGGTGTGGGTGCTGGTGGCAGTGAGGGCAGGGAGTTGTAGAAATACCTCAGCAATTAATTTTTTTAATAACCTTACCTCCTTCCTAATCTGTTTCTAGTCTTTCCTTCAAACTTTCTTACTCATTTGTTTCTTTTAAAAAAAATACCACGTTTAAAAATGGAAAAAATTGGTGTGCATATTTCTGTACTCTTTTACTACCATCTTTAAAAACCCATAGAAAAGACCCCCCCCCCAATTTAACTTTACTATCTATTTTTTAATGGCACTCTCTTATGTCATAACATTCCCTTCTCTCTGTTTCTGTCTCTTTCCTGAATTTTTTCTAGCTACTAGAATAAACATGTCAGGCCACAATCGGTCGCTAGTAGTGCCACATGATACTGCATTGTGTATCATTGCCTCTTACACTGTTCTTGTAGTGCACTTTGTGTTAATTGTGCATTAATCAAACATAACATTAATTCTGTTCTCTCAGAATTTTTGACAAGTGCCAAAATAGGACAGGCTTCCACATGCTACCATATGGTATTGCACTATGTGTGACTGCTCGAACACTGTTCTTGTAACTCACTTTGGGTTAATTGTGAATTAATCACAATTAACATTAATTCTGTTCTCTCAGAATTTTTCCTCGAGTACTCAAGTAAATCTGACAGGTTGTTACATGCTGCAACATGGTAGTACACTGTATGTTACTGTCCCAAACACTGTTCGTATAATATACTTTGTGCTTATTGTGTGTTAATCACAATTAACATTAATTCTGTTCTCTCAGAATTTTTCTCAAGTACTCAAATAATTTTGACAGGTTGCTACAAAACAATACAAGCTATGTATTTTTGAAGTTTATAGCTGCAAAGAAGTTTTGAAATTTACATTGTAATGTACAGCATACCTCTCCCTCAAATCCCTTAAATCACTACCTGACAGAGCGCCAAGTTGGCATTAATGTTGATCTGAGACAAACAGTATTAACTGTGTATTTTTTAAATCCAGAGGTGTGTATCATTTTGAAAGTTATGTTGTAGTCAACAGCATATATTTTCCTCAAGCCAGTAACTGCTGGAGCACCAAGTCAGTGATTATTCAGGTTGGAGGTAAACAAGTGTTCACTGTGAAGTTTCTAAAATCTGCAGCTGCAACCTGCTTTGTAAGCTATGCTGTAATGAACAGCATCTCTCTCCCTTAAAATACTATTACCACTCTGACAGTGGACAACACATCTCTTCCTCAAACCACTACCTGCTGGAACACCAAGTTGGCAATTATTCAAATTGGAGGTAAACACATGTTCAATGGGGATTTTCTAAAATCTGGAGCTGCAAAGTGCTTTGTAAGTCATGTTGTAGTTTAAAGCATCTCTCCCTTAAACCACTACTTACCAGAGTGCCAAGTCGCTGGTAAGTGGGGTTGGAGACATGCAGTGTTTACTGTGGATTTGTGAAGATTCAGAGCTGCAAAGTGGTTTGAAACAAATGTTGTGGTGTACAGCAAATCTCTCCATCATATCACCACTATAAAGGTTTGAGTCAGCTGACTGGGGAAGAGAACACCCAGTATCAGGCCCAAGTAGGGCCAGGGAGTTTCCAAGAGCATATGAGGAATGTGTCATTGGAAAAGGCAGAGGAGGGGATCAAGCTGGTGGATTGAATGAGCTTTTTTTAACCTTGAGAAACTTAGAACTAAGGAATTAAATCACTCTCTAAGGAATTAAATCACTCTTACAATACAATTTCCTTGAAAAAGTATTTGGGAAAAGGCTGGTCACCCAGAGGGTTGCCAATAGATAAATTACCTGTGTGAGGGTTGGATAATCTAATCCTAAAAACAGAATGGGAAGAGGCTCTTATAATTTTCACAAACTTTTTAATGCAATTACTGATATGGAAGGATGAAAGAGACTTACCAAAAATCAAGGATGAGATCAAATCTATACTGGGAGGGCCCAGAATTTAAAGAGCTGAATAAAAATTATTTTACCAAAAACAGCAAAGCATGAGACAGAAGTATTACAATTGAAGCACTTTAAGTTTAATCAGGATGCAAGGGATTATGAAAAGGGTGAAGTATTTAAGTGGGAGTGGCCAATAAAATCACCCAGCAGAAGGTCATGAAGACACTCATGGGATTGGTTTAAAGGAAATAAAGAAATACAAAATCAAAATCAACCAAACATAATTAATATCTGACTGATTCCAATATTACATTAACTCCTGAATCAAGCACCTCAGTTTCTTTTTTAGAAATAGAAAAAATCAATATCAAAGCTCCCCAATCAGTGCCAACCATAGCAAAAAGCAAAACAACTAAACAGCAAAAAAATGCCCGTAAGAGGGCAAAGCATGTTAGAAAGGACCAAGGCAAACATAAACCATCAGAGAATCCCATGGGGAAACAAAACATAGCAGTGAATGTATCCAATTTTGCCCTCATGGATCCACAAACTAGAGAGCTTTCAAGAAGGTCTCTTTTATACCAAATTCAGCAATAGAAAATTTTATTGTCAAGGTGGACATTCACAAATAAGAGAAAGCTCAAGTTAAAATATTATTGCACAACTGGAAAAGATAATCACTAAACAGCATGGGGGATCCTCCAGCAGAAATGGCTGCACCGACAGGAATATCAGTAACTAATCAAGCAACAGCAACATTTGATGGGATTGAAATACATGAGCAAGAAAGAGTACAGCATTCACCAGTGTTATTCAATGATATGGAATTGATAACACCCATTGAACATGACATCTGTTATGATAGCGGTGAGCCATTTTCCCCATTTGGGGTGGGCTTAATTCATCTTGTGGACCTTGATGAATTACTCTGGGAAGGAAATATCTCCATACCAGAGATGGAAGATAGATTTGGCATGAACAGAGTCGTGGCTGTTGAACAAAAGGGCAAGTTTAAGCCCAGGTCTGTAATTTGTTCACAGCTTAGCAATGCAGCCATTAATGCATTTGAGAGGATGATAATGACAGAAACAGAAAAAATGATTGATAAACATTACTGTCATAAACATGGCAACCTTCCTTTATCAGAATGTGAAGCTTTGCAGCAATTAACTAATATGAGAAACATAGTGACACCACCCCTGGACAAAGAAGTAACATTGTGATCATGAATGAGACAGATTACACAAAAAAAGTGTATGAGCCAGTTGGTCAGCACAGTGGTAGCACTACCACTTGCAACGCTAGCAATCTGAGTTTGGGAATGAGCCCAGGGAGCTAGAGGATTGGCCAGGGGGAGGAGGATTGAGTACCCTAAGAGTGCTCTCTCCTCCTCTGGGGAGGAAGGGAGGGATGCCACTCCCACTGTAATGCCCCCACCTGGGTGCACAAGGGTAGAGGTGCAGCAGGGCACCATGTGGGAGGGGAGGACATTGACCAGGGTCCAGAGAGGTATCACATCTCAGTGTGTGCATTCTCTATGGACCCCCTTGACAGTCTATGTCCTCAGGGCACTGGGAAGAAATAAGGAAAAAGGCTCCATAGCTTGTCTGATTATGGGCTGGTGGGGGGAGATGTGGACTGAGTTGATTGGAGGCCCGGCACATGGCACAGGTGGGGGTAGTGCCCCATCCCCGCTTCCCCACCTGGGGGGATATTCTGAGGCAGGGTGGGGGCTAAGGACCATACTGGGATTTGTGACTGCCTCCTCCAGGCCTCCAATGGTGAGCCATGGAGACTCAGGGGGTGTGAGCATGAAAACATATGAAAAAAAAGTGTATGATCGGATCCAGGGCAGGAACAATTATGAAAAGTTGTCAGGGGATATAACTGTGAAATATAAACTTTAATTGTTTAACTTAGTGGAGGGGCAGTTGGACCATGGGTGGCTCATAGGGGAACAGGCAGCATTTGTAAATATAGATGTCCTAATGACACCCACTATATGCAGTATATGGTCCATAAGATCAAGAAAACGCCAGTGGACCAGCCCCCTTAGACCCGTTGAGTCTGATGTGGGATCTTTGGCCCAGAATTTGTCAAAATTTGTTGACTTGTTTATACAACTTTTTGTTCAAGGTCTCAGATCCCACATCAGGGCCACAATGGAGCTCCTTAGCAAGTTGAATAACTTTTTAAGGGGTCATCATCAAATCTTAGTGACCATTGATATTGATAGTTTACACGTAAGAATTAAACATCATTACAGTTTAGAAGCTGCAGAATTTTTTTCTACAAAAACCCCAGATGGGTGAAACGGTATCAACAGCATTCATTTTACAGGCCTTACAATACATTCTTAAAAGGAACTACTTCATATTAAATGAAGAATTCTTTAGACAGAAGTGTGGCACAATGATGTGGGAGTTTATGGCACCCTCTTATATATAATTTATTCATGGGGAACTGGGAAGAAAGATTCCTTTATGATGTAAACCAAATAAAAGTTTCAGGGACTATCCAGGCATGGTACCAATCTATTTATGACATAGTCTGTATCTGGCAGGGCATCTGGGAAGAGATACATTTTCATGAACTTTTTTAATTCAAGTGTTATAAGTATTAAGCTTATAGATAAACTTAATACAACTAAAATTAAGTTTTTAAAAATGTTCAAGGCCTTGCCATGTCAGACTGTGTCAACATCAAGATATAGGAAGCCCTCAGCACCTAATCTGATCCTAGAGACAGACAGCTTGTAGTCCCAAAAAATTAATTTATTTGATCCCATTTGGTCAATTAATTAGAGTCTGTAGCAACTGCACATAAAGCACAGTTTTTGAACAGCAGGGAAAATAAATGGTGCAGAGATTTAATAAGAGGGGCTATAGTGAGGAGAATTTGAAGGAATCACTTGAAAGAGTGAGAAAAATAGGTAGATGTACATTCCTCACACCAAAGGCTGGAACAGAGATGTAACAACAACCCATGCCATTTGCAACACAGTATAACATCCTAGCAGGCAAAGTGGGGAACCTTACACACAAGCACTGGTCAACCTTGCAAAGGGATAAGGTACTCAGGAAAGAGACAATTTGGGGAATATACTAACATCTAGCCATTTTGGGGCCACTAAAAAGGAGTATACTTATAGAAACTGACTCCCTACCAAATCATAGGGATTTTATCATTGTGGTAACAATTGTATGTGCAGCTACACTGACCAGCTGAAAAGATAATAATTTTATAATGATGTATCATTAATAATCATCAACAATTATGTACAAAAATCATGTTCAAGCTTCAAAAACCATCATTGTGATCATGACTAACAATGATTAAACATGAACGTTAAATGTCCGCCAATCAAAAACCATCGTGTTATGGAAATGGTGATTGTGATTAATGATGATTTAATATCATCATGGTTTTCCATGATTTCCCATGGCCAGCAGTACTGTAATAAATTTTAAAAATCAATTTATCGTTTTTCTATACTTTTGAAATTTATTGTGTCTTCTGTTTAGACATCTTTACTGGTATTGTCAGCTATGATATATGTTTCATACAAACACACTGCTTTCAATTATACTTACTCTGATGTCTCATTTCTTCCTATTGTTATAAGGGCTTACATTGGTTTATATATCTCCTTTTAAGTATTCCTTTTATGGTTATGGCGAATTTCTACAAATGCCTGGTTTCTGCTCAAAACCTTTCATAACAGTTGGCAAAATACTACTGTCAAGGCAAAATTATTTCAAACATAGAAATTACAATTATTCTGGTTCATAAACTGTGTATTTGAAATATCAAAATTAGTAATATGTAACCCCCTTACAAATGGGGGTTCCTGAAAATCTTCCTTGGGTGTGCCTAAGTGCCTACTGCCAAGCTGCTGTCCTGTGTCTTAACCGTTTAAAAGCTATTGCATGTGAGTGCCTTTATAGCCTCTGTGTCCTGATTCTTTAAGAGCTGCTTATATCGCAGTATATAATTAATCTGGGTTGGGGCTGAGTGTTTCTATGCTCAAGTCCCACCTGGGCTGCCAGATAATCACTCTGTTCTGCCATCGCTAATTGCACAGAGGGATCTCTGTTAGAAGCTGTACTTATTTGCTGATTATCTATTATAATAGTAATGATATCATAGTTTGTCTAACCTGCCTTCTTTGCAGCATGGACATTTCTGTGACTCACCACCATCTTGGACCTGGACTGCCGTTGTGGACCAATCCGTACCTTTGGGGGCCCTAAAATGGAGCCTGCCCTAAGGGGTCTTGTGGGAGTGAATTTCTGTAGGAATTGTATTTTTTTCCACTTTGGCGCCTAAATGGACCTGGAGGGAGAGCCCTTGCTGTTACAGATAGATGAATCAATGAATCAAACCTTTTGGATCAGAGGGAAAGTCCCAAGCTGCCTGCAGCAGAGAGTCAGTCTGAGATTAGAGTTGAGAGAGTGAACAGCTCCAGACATTTGAGCAGCTGCTCCTGCGTAGTCGTGAGGGAAACTAGTGGAAAGACTGAGTTTAGCCTGTATGCTTGCTGTCCCTCAAAAAGGATCTTTAGAGAGTGTTTAAGTAACTGGACTGTATCCGAACCAATTGTGACAAAAGCCACTGAATTGTGACTGTACCATTACCTGAAGAAGACTGAAGATTTGCTGTACACGATTGGCCTATCAGGACATCTGAAATCACCACAGAGATCATGGTTTTGCTCAGGAAAGTTGAAATTGCAACTAGACTGTCAACCAACCTGTGGTATTGTGTTTTCTTTTACTACAAGTGTGCTAAATGCTGTTAGTGGGTTGTAATTTGGTTCCCCACTGCCTGCTTGTGTCTTGCTTGCTGGAAGCTGAATCCAGCATTTACCGGACTGAATCTGAACTTTTCACCTGGCCTGGGCCATGCCACCTTGGCCCAGCCAGCTTCTTCAGGCCCAGGTATCACCAGCGATGAGAGACTCACCCGGGGATCAGCCCCCTGCTCAACCGTCTTGAACAGGAATGACACCTCGGTGATTCGTGTGGGCCCTGCTTCTCCTGGCATACCAGCTTGTCAACCTGCAGTCTCCATCTCATTCCTCCTGTGTCTTGTATTGGGTAGTGTGAGTAAACCCCAGGGTAGCTCCCTGCAACATCAGCTAAATCAAAAGTGTTGTCATCTGATTCCTTTGTTGTTTCCTTGTTATGAACTGAGCCTCCAGGCTCTGGATTAAAAATTGTGTGTGGCTGTGCATGTTTCTTCTTTCCATCACAGGGCTCCAACCAGCTGCAATGCCAGCCTACCCCAGGCAATGAATTAGGCTAGCCCACCTTTGTTCCAACTGGGTACCCAGAGTGTGTGACTGTGAAGGGACTCTAAAGTGCATGCATGATTGCCTGAGTGAATCAGTTACAGAACTAATCAGCTGAATTACGCCCCTCCCTTGTTCATTCCCCCTAAATCAGATCTAATTATTTTTGCATTTAACCTGACTGTGGTTCCATTTTGTACCAGAAGCACTGTACTGTTGTTACCTGCTGTGTTTAACCTTATTTTACAGGGGGTCTCCAGGGTCAAACTGGTGGAACCAGCCCTGGCGGTAAGTGCAAACTGAGTTGGGATTTGTATGCTGATTAGGGGTTATTCTAATTGTGTCTGTTGTACATTGCTTAGGCTACTAGAGGGAGAAAGAGTGGGGTTACAGTGTCCCAGAGGGCTGTACCCAGGTCAGCTATGCTACCAATAACCCTGTCCTTTGGGTGGAGGCACCCATTTTCCATACCCAGGCCCCTTAACCTGCACCTAGCCATGCAGGCAGGAGTAGTAGCCCCTGGGATAGTGCCACCTAGGGGTTACAAATATATATGTGTATTCTATATCTAACATTGCATTTCCTCTTCCTAAGGGGATTAAAACTTGACTTCACATGATTTACATTATAATTTATTTGCTTTTGTTGATAGTTGACATTCATATTTTCATATTAGGAACAAAATATTTTTAATAAGTATTATTCATGTGACTTACAGTCTTATAATACAGAATTAACAGTCATCAATGATCATCAACAATCATCATTTGATCTTCCACAGAACATTCAAAAACCATTATGCTGATCTAAGCTTACAAAAATAATCAATAATCATCAGCTGATGATTTGAAAGTTACATGCTTGATGATTAAATCATGATCCAGATGATGATCTCAAATCATGATCTCTCTTGATGGTCATATGGTGACATTTGATGATTAACAATAATCTGCCATGACTGACCTTCAAAAAATATAATTGATGATTTACTAATTCACCTGGGCAATGAGGGCAGGAAATACATTCACCACAATGAAAGTAGGACAGTAGACGTCAAGGTCAGGCAGTTAATGTCCTGCATTACATAATTTGTGGAATACATAATTAGGTGTCCATGTTGTAAGCATTTTGTGGGATGTACCATACGTACCTTGAAAGTGTACATCCAGGAACACATATAAGCAATAGCTAATAATAATGAATGCCATGCTATGGGGTACACTTTTAGGTGGCCCATAAGTTGGATCTGACTCTGATTTCATTTATGGGTCTTGAACATATGCCACCAATGAAAAGGGGAGGAGACAGGCTGAACAAGCTTCTCCAAAGGAGACCAGATAGATGGTTATACTAAATGCTACCCAGCCACAGGGTCTCAATTCATTAATTCATAAAATTGTATTCATATAGTTGTTATGAACATGATAGGTGTGACAATACTCCACTGAGCAAAAGCTCATTTCCAAGGAGAACCCATGTGTACATTTGTAGTAAATATGTCATAAAACAAGATTTTTAAAAATGTCTCACAAAATACAAATACAAAAGATAGACAACACACAAATGAGAAGGTTGATTTTGCTCTATTCTTAAAAAAAATGAACAAATTGCATTAGTATAACATGGTAATTAGGTTCTAGGTTCTTTCTTACAGATTGCTTCCTGGTATGGATCCAGTATAGATTTGCTGTTGATATCAGTTTGACTTAAATTTACCCATATACATGAACCTGTTTAATATGCTAAAAAGAAAAATTGTTTTCAGGCAAAATGTATCATAATGTATGGTTATGGTATTAAGTATAGCCCAATCTGATTTGTAAAACTAATGAAAAATTAGTTCAGGTATTTGTATCATGATTATATTAAGTGATAAATTAATGAGAACAGTCTGAGGTATTGCTCTCTGTATTTGAAAAATTGGTTTTGTACATTCTTTTAATTATTCCCTGTGATCACCTTTTCCTATATACATTGATATATTATATCTATCTATATCTATCCATCTATCTATCTATCTATCTATCTATCTATCTATCTATCTATCTATCTATCTAGCTATATCATTGCAAAGAACCTCATTAATGCATCAGTTAGGGTTGTCATTATAGTGACAAAAGTTTGGAAATTCGATGTTTGGGTTACCAACCCTACCACCCAGCCCCACTCTCCATACACCTACAGGCATTGGGGTGTGCCTTGGGGTTTTCAGCCCTAACTCTCACCTCATTCCATTTGTAAGGAAGCTGAGTGGTACAGTATACTGTAGGATTCCGTATCTCAAACCGTTTTTGAGATATAGCTGCCGAAAAGCACCTCAACCACCACAATGTTATCCTATGGGAAAATTCATAACTTTGGAGTGCTGTAACAATGGCACCAGTGTCCATTTCTTCACCAAACTAGCAAAGGGCACATCTGTGGGCAAGTGCTTGCCACCCTGCAAATTTCAACCCAAAAGTCCAAACTGTTTTCTTGCTATGAAGTGACAAAGAAACTGTTTCTTGGGGCTGTTCACCTGCTTTCACTTTCAGATCATATATTTTTTCCCATAGACTATAATGGGAAAATGTAAAGTTTAATAACTTTTAAAAGGGATTAATATTTTTTCACCAAACCAGTGTCAGTGGCTCAGTAGGTAGCACACTCGCCTCTGAGGCTGGGAGATCAGAGGGCTGTGGGTTCAGTTTCCACATCTGGCACTTGGGTTAATATCCCAATACTGACACTGTAGTGCAGCATGAGGGGGGTGCTGCACTTCTGAGGTGCCGTCTTTCAGATGAGATGTTAAACTGAGGTCCCATCTGCCTGGATTGGTGGTAGTTCAGGTGGATGTTAAAGATCCCATGGCACTTATCGAAAAAGAGTAGGGGAATTTCCCCGGTGTCCTGGCCAAATTTCTCCCATTCACTAAAAATACCACCAACAGCTTAATCTGGTTCAATTTCAGTTGCTTACCATCTGTATCCCCGTGGACCCTGAAAAAGGGACTTCTAGGCCCAGTGGGCTTACCGGGTCAACAAAATTAAATAAACAAATAAATCAATAAAGCATGTCTGTGAGGCAAAGGCTTTCCACCCTGAAAATTTCAGACCACAACCTAAAGCCATTTCTGAGATCCAGGTTGACAAAGAAAGGTCAAAAAACATGGATTTTTCTGTTTATTCAATACTCTATATCTCAGCAATCACACAACCGATTACCACAAAATATAGCAGGCCAAAAGACCTACCATTAGACATTATTCATGCCAAATTTCATACAAATCCATTTAACGGTTCCAAAGGAATTAACATTCAGACATTCAGGTTTAACATAGAAGTTACCTTTCACCCTAACTATCCTGGCACTACTGCGCCAGTACTATATATATACTGTACATTGTTTCTGCTTATTCACATTTGCTTGCCCTTCATTCTTCCCCATTTAATTACTAATTTATGGTACTGGTTGATATTAGGAAATTGGTTGAAAAAATCCCAGTCTCTGACTGACTGAGCACCCCATCTAGAATTGCATTTATGTGCCAGCAGAGACTGGGTAAAAATGAGACTCATTCAACCTGCCTCTGTGCCAACTTGTATCAATGTCCCAAACATAATTCCCCAAATCTCAAATGTCAGCCATGTGGTTTATTTGCTTTGCAAGTGAGCCCCATCCACTCACTACATAAAGTGCCACAAATTGCACCATACTGGCATTTTCTTTTAGTCCTTCCTTGCCACACAAAACCCATTTTTTGTAATCATTAGTTGTAATGCTAGCACAGAGCATGCGTACCTCTCAGATCTACACACTCCAGACTTTACTGACTCTGCCTTTCCTCCACAGTTGTCTGAACTGCACTCACTGTATCATCTTGCTAGAAGTGCCATTTTGTTTTAGTGCCATCGCCAGCAGGGGGAGGAGGGAAGACATTTAAGAAGTGCAGTGATCGAGCTCACGCTGCATCCCGCATGCTGCTGTTCAGCTGCACTCATCCCTCCTGACTGCATGTGAATGCTGTTATTCTGTATTAGTAAATAAAAAAAATCTCTCACATTAACTACACTGTGAGGGGGTGACCACACTGCTACCTGGGAAGGGGGTAGCACACAAGAAAGAAACACTACAAAACAAAGATTTTGCTAATACAAAAAAATGCTCAAAACACAACAGTGTCCTCTCTGGGTAAGTATACCTGTAGAGAGACTACTTTAAAAAACAAATATATATATATATTTTCTATAAATTGTTGCTCATTTTTCAGTGTTTATTTTGTAATATTTTATTAAAATGATACCAGTAACCCATTTTCTAAGTACAATAATAATCTCTAGGGTGGGCGGTATGGGCTATAGCAGACCTTCCTGGGTCTATAAGGCATTATGCCCCTGGGTGGTCTGATATAGTCCAATACCACCCACCCTGTTAAGTATCACTGATAGCTTAGAACAAACCTTTCAATGTCAAATATAAAAGACAGGATGTATGGCTAAAAGTCCATGCCCCCTGACAAAGACCACTGTTGGTTGAAATTCTGGGACATGGTTAGTCCTCAGGCAGTTTATTAACTGAAACTTTTTGAAGACTGAGCACTTAGCCTGCTTGCATCACTAATCTCTTAAGTGCAAATTTTGTCTTTATTCTTTGATATGCTGGTTTTTATGCCCCTTTTTAGCTGCCTGATCTCCTGAATGAACTGAGTTTGTTTTTTTTCTATAGTTATGAAATCAGATTGGCTGGATTTAGTTCAATGTTTGTGGAATAACAATGGGGAGAGATGGATGTTTAGTGCTTGTATAACATATGGTTCTTTTTGTGGCTTCACTCTATTCACACCCTTGAGTAGTAGGTATGTAGGTATTAGTTTGTAGGGAATAGAAGGCCCAGGAGCAAGGGTGAGAAAAGCACTGGAAAAAGAAGAGGAGGGGATGGAGGTGGATGAAAACACTCCCTAAGTAAGGGAGGTGTTCCAGAGGAGGGCTTATGAAAAGGTTGTGGGTGGAGCTATTCCCCACACTGAACCTCGGGCAAGCCCTCCCATTCAATGTTTGTGGAATAGCAATGGGGAGAGATGGATGTTTAGTGACTGTGTAACATATGGTTCTTTTTGTGGCTTTACTCTATTCCCACCCTTGAGTAGTAGGTATGTAGGTATTAGTTTGCAGGGAATAGTAGGCCCTGATACCTCCTCCAACTCATGGACAGTATGACCCCCTGGCACTCAGGAGAGGAAAAAACCCCAGGTGGAGGAAACCTCTGAGGACCCATGGCTGAAGGTCTGCCCATTCTTCTAGGCATACTAAATGGAGAAGGATCTAGGTTCTAGTAACCATAGCTAAATCAAGGCTGGTGTATCACTTGATGAGACGATAATCCATATTCTATCCATGGATGACACCAATTTATGGTAGCTCTGAGGCTGAAGTGGAGATTTGTTCTGAATGAATGATAGAATTCTGAGTAAAAGTAAATTCAAGTGAAGGAAGATGAAGGCTGTCCAAGTATGCAGAGAATAAATTATGCTTGTCCAATGGGATTGTAACGGGCAGAGGGATGATGACTGGATTGATGAGGTACTGAACTGGGTATGATGGAACTGTACTAGTACCAGGAGTCATTGGTGAAGGATTCTGCTTGTGAAAGGCTTGCAAGTACGGTACAGTCTGGAAGCTAGGACCTCTGTAGTGAACAAGAAGTCGCTAAGGAAATATCCTGAATAGAATTTGTAGAAGAGTCTTAGAGTGCTATGAGGATGATGGTTCGGTCTCTAGTCGTCAATGATATGGCTTGAATGATGATCTTGAAGCTGAATGGTACATCTTTCCATAGGAATGGTAAAATCCTCTGTGCAATGCAGATCCGGTTAAAGAAGGACTAATGTAGACCATGTTTCAGAAGTGACAAAGGACAAGCATCCAAGGAAGTGTATGGAGGTTATGAGGCGGGAAAGTAATAAGAAATAGATTTGAGACCAGATGGTACATTGTGATAGTTGTGCCACTTAGTACAATTGAGAGAGACTGGTTCAATTCTTGTAAGGTTCGATAGTCGAGGTAGCCTAAAGGTAAGAATCAGGTAATGAGTGAAGGTCACTAGGTAAACATCCCAGAGCAAATGAGTAGTGGAATTTGACAGTCTGATGAATAGAATGCTATAAGTGATTCATACAGGCCAGAAGATAGTTTGAGGAACCATCCATACGGTAAGTTAGTAAATATGAGAAATTAGTGGAATTGTGGTATAAGGAATTGATGGCTTCTTTAGTCGAGACATTCATGGCCTTAAACTTCACCCTGTGCTGATATGCTGCCTGAAATACATGTGGGTGTTCCTGTGGTATGATCAGTTAGAAGCTTGAAGCTAATGAGAGGAAGAGTCTATAGGCTGAATTGGTAGTGAGGTCGAGAATAGCAGGATATCATAGGAGTCAAAACTACAGCTGATAAATACCTATTGGGATGCAAGACTGACTTTGTAACTTTGACTTGGCTGTTACGGGTTGCCAGACAGAATTCAGAAGAGTCAGTTCTCAGTGATGATCCCTGGTGTTGAGATTAATAAAGGTACTTTGACAAGCAAAGGTTGAATGGGCTACTGGAAGAAAAGTGAACCTAGTGGAACATGCTGGATAAATGAGTGCACATAATAATGTAAGGAACAACGATGTCTGGAAATGGAATCTGAGATGTGGATGGCGTACAGTCTGGAATTAGCTAGGTGCTGGGGATCCCACAATGAATGATCTGGATGAAATCTATACAGTTCCTAGCACTAGCAATGACTGTTGGAAAGTAGGAAATGAGCTAGTTGGTCATCAAGGTCAGCAGTGAAGTAAAGATTTGACGTAAAGTTACATGGATGAAGTCGATAGTTGAATGGATTATCTTGCAACTCCGTAGAAGCGATGCTGATTACGAAGTCTAAATAGAACAGGAAGATTTAAGTCCTTTCCTTGTAGGAAATTGGCTAATGGAATGGGGCATCAGAGGAAGTAGGACTCCAAGGGTATATCCAATAGAGATGGAGGAGATCATCCTGTTGTCCAGGTGAATGGGATGTCCATGAATGATTGCAAAGGACTAAATGGGCAGTGATACTTTGATGGTCATAGAAGAGTCAGTAGGACATATGAGCCAAGAACAGTTACTGGTAGTAATATTTTTCCAGAGTAATGAAGACATGATCAAATGAGTAGTGGAAGGTATCGGTAGAAGAGCAGGAGTAGAAGTAGTGGATGGATTATATGAAGGCAGATGATATGGTAGGAGTACTGGTCAGTAATAAGGTGCAAGACCCAAAAGAGTCACAGCAAACAGTAAGAAGCCCCAAGTAAACAAGGCTAAGGCAGCCATGCACAAGAGAAGGAAGGACAGATTGGATCCTGAGCAATGGAAGGAAGAAGCAGAGGAAGCCAAGGGACAGGCAAAACCGTGAAAGATCCAGAGCAGGAACCAGCAGGACAGTATCGATTCCATGGAGAACAGTAATGAAGTATGAGAAAGCTGACGGAGGGCATAGGATGAAGATCCATGGAAGGACAAGGAGTCAAGCCAAGTCCTATGAGCAATGGAAGTCCCATATCCAATGAAGGTGGGAAACAACCAGACAGGAGGATGGAGAGCAATGGAGTGACAAAGGATGAGGGTTCACTTGCAAAGAAGACTAGTTCATACAGCAGCTGGACAGGAGACTTGTAGCAAGGACGTCCATGAGGCAGTCAACCTGGATGATGAGTTTTTGACTACAGACAAGGTAGGATGGAGAAGTAAGTCAGGCAAAGTTTTGGTCCTGTAGGGAGCAGTAGCCAGGTATCAGGCTGAGTCATATAGATCGGAGAAGGAGACTGTAGACCCCAGAAAACCACCAGGGATGGCAGAGGTGGACAGTAGTGATCTGATGCAGTATGAATAGTGAATTATAGCACGCAGAGTGTGAGTTCCATTCCTGAAGGGAAGCGACAACTGGCATAAGGTAAGGAAGGAATTGGTATGAATCTGGAGACTGGATACAGAGCTTCCGTCCTTGGTAGTTGAGCGGCGAACTTTCACTCTGTGATATACAGCAAGGTTAGAGATGGAGAGTATCGCAGTTATAGGTAGGTAGAATGAAGTTCCATTCCTGAAGGGAAGTGGCAACTAGTATGAGTTGAAGAAGGTATGGTAATGGTCCGTGGATGGTAGACATGACTCCCATCCCTGGTCGTCAGGCCAAGCGAACCTTCACTTAAGGCTGGCCAGCAGTGTTAGGGATGGAGGATGTCAGGGTGGAGTCAGGAGGATGTCATGAATGAAACGGACTCCCATCCCCAGTAGACAGGGGAAGCCTACCTTCACTCAGCACCTCAGAAGGTATGAGTTAGGGATGGAGACCGGAATGCTGCTGGTATGGGCTGGCTAAAGTGCAATGCTGCTGCAGACAGAGAGATATAAAACAAGATAGTAATGAAGCAGAAGATTGCAAATGACGTTGTAGGTAGCAGAAGTACAAAGTAGTGGGAATGAGATACACATAATGTGATAGAAATTGGAAACATAGATGGCAGTAATAGGGATAGATGAAATGGAGAATACGTAGAGGAGAAAACTGGAAAATACTAAAGGGGTGAGGTAGCGAAATCCGGAGATAGGTTTTGTACCTAAGGGTAGTGGTGACGATGTAATGTGAACATTTGTCATGGAGAATGCAGCTGTGGTGAGTACCTGTACTTCTGAAGGTAGGGCAGAACTGGAGGAGTGACTGCAATATAGACTCTTTCTTTGTAGTATGAGAGCTAAAGCCTTGAACAGCAATTTCCCATGGACGTGCAGATAAAGCAGATAGGTTATGGAAGAGTATGGAAAAGACTGTGGAAGCAGCATTGCTTATCCCGCTGGCATGAGAGATGTTGCCAGAGCCGTGCTAAGGTCCTAAGACAGGGTATACTGTAGTGAGGAAAAAGGGAGACCCAACCCCTTCTTGCACACTGAACTATAGGGAAGGGAACTGTGGTAGGAGAGGCAGACTTCTGGTAACATATGCTTTGGAAAGCTAGTAGTTTCGTGGGGAAGTAGTCTGCAAGGTCGATAGGTAAGCGGGGGAAGGAATGAGTAGCGGGACTGGTTGGGTGTAAAAATTGTTAGCCGTGAAATAATGCATGGCAAGGAGAGATAGGCGGTAGGGAATCAGACAAATGCCTGAATAAATGAATGAAAGGAAAATGTACTTACTGTTGGGGTAGCAGCCTGGACAGCTGGAGGCATAGAGCAGGATCATATTTTACTTGTAAAATCTATGGTTTGAATCAGTTGCAGCTTTGTTCAGCTGCATGAAGTAGTGTCTTGTGAATATATGCTATGTAACAAAATTCTACATAACAAAATTATTTATTTATTTACAGTAACAGTAATTGTGTGCTGCAAAGGCAATTGCATTGCTCATTATTATTTTGAGTTCAGTTGTGAAGTTGGGGCTTGAGCTACAGTTCTTTATAATTAGTTAATTATAGTGTTGTTAGCCATTTCACAGACTCAGCAAACTAAGAATAAGACAGACAATGGGGGCCTAAGAGACATTGTGGCACACTTGGTGATCAGACACAGCTAGATCCTCTTTAAATACAATATGGTAGCTGGAACTTAACCTTGCATTCAGTAACAGAATTGGCAGCTCCTATGTTTTACAGAAACAGAAAATAAAGGTTAACTTGCTAAACTTGTTCAGTTCTCAACTTACAGTGCTGCTGGAAACTTGCATGATATCATGAACTGTATCACAATGCATCTGGAAAAAAAAATACTGTTACTAGCTGAGAAGAGGGTTCCACATGGGTGTAAGCTATGGTGATGGTGAGAAAGTTGTTTCATACCATGTTAGTCTAAAAGCTGTGTGAGTCAGTACTGCTGTCTCTGTTAGCCGTTAAAAAGTCATAGAGCAGAGTTCCAAACCAGCCAAAGAAACAGAACAAACAACAGGCAGTGAAGGAATGGAGGAACTACTGGGTTACAGGAAGAGGTAGCATGAGTGCGGCATCCCAGAGAACCAGCAGATGCACTGGAGTAGCTATGGTAGGTACAGGAGGTGATAGGCATGCTACGCATACCGGGAGCAGAAAGGGGAAGTGAGTACTGAAGTGGACGTGGAGAGAATGGACTAGAAGGGGATGCCTGCAAGCATCGTAGGGAGGAATGAAAGCCCAAAAGAAAAATAGAAAAGATAGAGAAGGGGGGGAACTCCAATGCAACAAGGGGGAGAAAAGCAGCAGGAAGTGACGGGAAAACAGAACAAAACAGAACAGTAAGGGGGAGACAGACATAGGGAGGGAACAAGGGGGGGCAAGAGGGAGCGCAGAAGAGAGGAGCCAGGCAGCAGGGCACACAGAAGACACAGCTGCACAAGCCACGTAGAAGCCCAGGAATAACACTCCCTAAACAAGGGAGGTGTGCCAAAGAAGGGCTTATGAAGAGGTTGTGGATGGAGCTATTCCCCACATTGAACCTCAAGCAAGCCCTACAAATGTTCACAAGAGACTGTAACTGTTGGAGAATACACAAGTTCCTTTCTAAAGTAGACAAACTTTCAAATTTAGGTGGCAAGTAGTGTACAGGGAGAAGGATACAGGAAATATAAACCTTTATGGCCAACAGGGCAGATCTTATGAAGATCATCTGAAGGTGCTGAACATGTACTCACTGGAGACCAGACAAGGGGGGGGGACGATAGTGACCTTAAAGCTCATGCAGGAATAAACAAGGTGAACTGTGGCAAGCAATTCAGCACGAGTACAGAGTGTCAAGAACCCAAAGTCATGAGTGTAAACTGGTGAAGGAAAGGTTTAAAAGGGATATGAAGAAGTTTTATTTTACAGAAAGAGTGGTGGAGCCATGGTATCCCATGACTTTGGCAACTGTGATTAGAAGCCTACCGATAGGGCGACTCAATTGCAGCACCTGTCATCAGGGGGACTGGGGAAGGCGGGCGAGCAGATAGGGGGATGCGTGAAATAGCAACATCCTGTCACTACATGCCTATGCGCAGGGGGGTGGGAGCAAGTGCACTTAGTGGGGTGGGAGGGGATGGAGGGGTTTGTAGTGGGTAGAGCCACGGTGAGCTGCCGAACTGCTGCTGTAGCGTGGTGTGTAGGTTCAGGGCTAGGGTGGGAATGGTGCTGGGTCTGGGCACAGGTACTTTTTGTTGCTCCCAGCCTGAAATTTTATTTTTGCTGCGTTTTCACCCCCCCCCCGACATGCACCCCCTGGAGTTGAGAATCTTTAAGTGGGGGTGCAGCCCCCCACATGAAACAAAAAATCCCAACTCCCCAGTGCCGTTTTGCTGTGCACCGGGGATTACATCTCCAAAATATTTTTTCAGCTATGTGCTGTCACCCTAATGGCGATCACCCATCTGTGATCACCATTATCACATAGATCCTGGAGCCATGGAACAGTCTGCCAGCAAAGGTGGCAGGCATCAATTCTGTAGATGGCTTTAAGCATGGCTGGGACAGAGTGAAGGTTTTGGTGGTTGCTCAGACTGGTAGCAGTAGGAAGGGGAGCAGGGGTGTGGACAGGGGGGGATGAAACCTATATGAACCATAGGTCCTAGTGCAGATAGAGAACTTTGGGCAGACTAGATAACTTTTGGTCTTTTTCTGCCATAATTGTCTGTGTTTCTATGGTCTATGTTTTCATGGTACTGTGTTTCTAACACAGCATGGCAAGAGATGTTGGTCATGATTAGAGTCCCTAGTCAGAAAGGGGGAATATTCTGTACATTCATGGAGATGGAGGGAATAATGATGGACACATTTGAAAGAATCTACTCACCATGCATCTGTTCATCAATGGGAAGCTAGAATGTCTAAAGTCCAGAATCCTGGTAGAGGATGGGACTGTCTTTGGGATGTGTTTAGTGCTTACAAAATGTGGCAGGTTGACAACACTGGATCTGTTTCTTCACACAAGAGGTACTGTACAGCATGGGCAGCAATGGTGCAAGCTTCTGTATGTGGCCTCATCAATGTGCCTTAAATGTGTCATTGAAAGATTTTCACCACTGGGTGAGAGGGTAGTAAAATACTTAAAGCGGACAGGACATTTGTGCTAACCGACAGCTGTTTATAAACTTCTTGTTCTCTGAAATTATACACATTCTCTAAATTATCCATATTTATTTATTTTTTATTTATTTATTACAGTATCAGAATTACAACCCTTTGAGTCAAAGACTCATTTACAAAGGCTCATCGTCATACACAGAATAGGACAGGGAGGCGAAAAACATAGTGAGTGGAGAACAGACAGTAGTGCAGGAACAGTAGCATGGCAGAAATATATACAATGACAATTGCAATTTGTGCAGAAGGACAACAGGTGGATGCCAATAACAGTGAGAGAAAGGCCCCTTCTTGCAGGAGACAGGCCTATACATGATGGTAGCTGAGTAAGAAGGAGTGATCATTGAGTGTATATACTTCGGGGACACTAGTGGTAGGTGGTAGGAGAGCGGTGCTGAGCTCAAAATTGCAGGGGTAAGTTTATATACGATTGTGGCTCAGCAATCATGGGTTATGTACACTAGTATATGATCAGGGTTGGTGGTGTGGGTTAGGTGGATGGATGAGGGCCAGTAGTGGAGCAGTTATTTGCAATTGCAGTGACCGGAGCTTAGAAGGTGGCTACGCAGGGATGACTTGAACGGTCCAGTTCTGAGCTCAGACAAGGTATCAGGAGGGAGGGTGTTGAACCAGGAGGGGCCCTGTAGGGGGAAAGGATGTCTGAGTGAGGGTCATCCTAACCCTGGGGACTACTAGCAGGGTCTTAGTGGAGCTACGAGTGCGGACGGGAGGGGTGACCATGCTGATTAGTCTAGTCAGTCCGGGGGGGGTAAATCCGACACAGATTTTTTGGGTGAGCAGGCAGGTCTGGTAGAGTAGCCGCTCTTCAAGGGAGAGGACGTTAGACAAGGCATAAAGGGTGCAGGTATGTGTTTTTCTGTCAGCCCCAGTAAGTAACCGACAGGCTTTGTTGATTGAGAGCTTGATTTTGCCCAGTGCAGATTTGTCCGCTGCATCGTATATTAGGAGTCCATAGTCCACTAGGGACAGGACAGATGAGTCAGTGGTGCATCTTAGTGCTTCTTGGGGGAGACAGGCTCTGTGCTGATATAGCAAGCCTATGCAGGAATTTATGGCAGAGCAGAGGGTGTGGATGTGTTCATGGAAGGCGAGGGAGGACTCGAGAATGATACCTAGGTATTTGTATTAGGTAACCTGCTTAATAGGGTGGCGGGAGAGGGATTGAATGGACAGTGCAGAGCCCTTGAGTTTGTTCTGATTGTGGGTAAACAGCAGAGTTTTTGTTTTTTCAGGTTGATCACAAGCCTGTGGTCAAGGAACCACTGCTCAGTCTGGGCAAAAGCGGATTTAACTGTACCTGAACAAAAAGTGATATGAAAAATTGTATTTTACATTGTTTTGTTTTATGGGCAGCATTCTGTTACAGTTTTCTTTATGGAACCAATAATTTGGAGTTTTTACTATGTCATGGTTTGTGTACAGAATTCTAATTATGAGCTGTTGACCTATCAGAACTGTGCTTAGAGTTCTGTGCACAGACCATGACATAGTTAAAACGCAAATCACTGGTTCCATGAAGAGAACTGTAACAGAATGCTGCCCATGAAAATAAAATTATGGAAAAGAGGTTTTTTACTTAACACTTTTTGCTCAGCTACAGTTAAATATGGATAATGTAGGAGAATGCATATAATTTCTGTGAATAAGAACTTTATAAAGAGCTACCAGTTAGAAATGATTTCCTGTCCTCCTTAAGGTGACAGGCTAGTACAGTGCTTAAAGTTCATGCCCTTTATGACTTCTCCTGTGAGACTGTAAACAAGAGTTTAATTTAGTGCCAGTTGTGAAGGAGGTTAATGATGTAAACAGCTGTCCACTACATGCTGGCCTGACAGCATCATAACTCATTTCACATAGGCCACCAGACAGCTAATAGACAGTAACAGTTTTCAGTTATTACTACTGTGGGCTATATTCAAACCAGTAATGACCCACAGTTGAAAGACTCCAAAATCCACTTTCGATTCACTGAGTCATTCAGTCCCACAATATTATGTCATCTGACACATTACTGGTATGAAGATTTGCAGCTCTAACTTCAGCATACTTTCCTGGCCCAAACTTGAAAATAAATAAACAAAACAAATAAATACATCTAGTTGATAAATAAATAGTGTAGAATTGTATGTGGTCATTCTTGTGTTATTACACAGCTGAAAAAATGAAACATGCTTAACTGTATTAACTCTGAAGAGTTCCATACAAACCATATGGAACAGCTTATTACTTTATTTATGCAATCAGTGTACATTTTTTTAAAATGCTCTAATCACTGGTATCAAGCTATGTGATGCTTGATATTGAGAACCTTGAACATTTTCCTCAATATCAGTAATCTAGCCTCTTCTTCGGTTTCCTAGTCAATGCCCGTGTTACATATGTGCTTCAAGGAATGCAGCTTAGTATGCCATAGGATCCCAGAAGTAAACAGCATGTATTCTGTAGAAACATTTTACCAAGAATAGCCTCACTTACACTTGGGACTGTGGCCATTGTGAAACAAGTTGCACTGCAGCAATTTGCTGTATTATAGAGGATGACTATAACAGGAATCAATGGAGGTGGGAGATAGCCTTTTTGTCAACAGTGAAAAAATAGGGTGCTTCATCATAATGTGGGCTGTAAATAAAAGTAAGGGGTAAATGCATGCTGACAAAATAAAATAAAATCAGAAATTACACTTCTACCAGGCTATGCAATGAAGAGACTGGTTTAGCTGAGCAAGCTCAAATACTTCATGCTGTAGGCTGTGTAACAATTGAGGATGCAAAGACACTAATGTTAGCTGAGTAGGAGTGACAGACTGTATCCTGAAGCACTTCACAGTCCAGGAGATGGATGGGAATGAGTGTTGCTGCTGTTTTTAACTAACAAGGAGATTCCATGAGGATAGAGCTAGATTACAGAAAGTTTACAGAGGGCATAATTTTCAAAAGGGTTGGATGCAGACACAAATGTGTGATCTAACAGTGTCTGTTACTCCCTGATTGCAGCAGAATTGCATTGCAGGTATTTTGAAAAGATATGTCTGTTTGTTACAAAACAATGTGATTTACTGCAAAGAATATTGGAAATTCTAGTTTTCATAATTTTTTTGCCTTAACAGTATCCCTTTTGGGGATACAACTGCATCCTTCAAACGCAGTTACGTTATCTCTTAGGTGGTCTAACACTGTCTGAATTTCAGACACATGTACATACAAAATGAACAGATCTCTTTCAAAATCTGATCCAGAGAGTTTAAGTGGCTTGCTTAGGGTAACAAAATAAGTTAGTGGCAGTTGTGTGATTCATACTGCATCTCCACTAGACCAAATTACCTCTTGAGTACTTTCTGAAGTCAGTAAAACACTTTGCAACCTAGATTCTCCCAGAATAAAAACTCCCACTAAGCATTCATGAAATTCACTGGCTGTTCCATTCCATTTTTAATGCTCTTTCTATCCACATGACAATTACTGGGATTTTTCTCTACAACCTGACTCCAACATCCAAGTTTCTTTTGCAGGGCCAACTATTCCCTTGTACCTGCTTCTACACCTTTAAGTGTTACATCCTACACATACAACAGAACCTGCTGCTACGCAGTCCTGTACCTACACAATAATTTCTCTCATCACTTTATATAAAAAGTTCCACAAGTGTTTTTTCACATCATTAAGGGTTCTCCATGCATTTCCGGCAGTGTAGTATTGTATATTATTTTCTTTGTAGGAAATACTTCATCTTTTGTACTGTAGAGACCAGCAGATGCCTTGTAGATAGTTCAGAGAACACTACAGACTGGAATAGAAACAATGTTAAACCTATTGTATCCTATTTTATTTCCAACAACCATAATGTTAACAATATTTCTGTCTGTGTCCTTCAGCAAAGCTTTTGGGATGCTGACCAGAAATAAACTACTGGAAGCAAGCATACTATCTGTTTAGATTCCCTCCAGCTCTAGGGGTTGAAAGGCAGACTTATTATCTTTCAATTGTATTGCAGGTGTAGCCTCTGAATGTATATCAAGATTAATGGTTACTCAAGGAAAATGAAGGTTTTATGTAACACAATTACACCACTAATATTTCCGTATCTGTAGAGTAATAAATAAGGGGGCATATTCATTTGGGCATTGTACTGTGTGTTTATACATTCATATTCTTGATATTTTTTAATTATTCTTTCCAATCTTTTCCCATCCTTGGGAATGGAGCCTCCTTCCATCCCAGTATCAGGGTCCCCTACTCTCATCTCTGGAACCACTGACTCCTCTGACCCACTGTCTGGACATTCCTGATTTTCATGTCTATGACCTGGCTTACCAGTTGCTTGCCCAATCTTGGGGGTGGGGTGGGGGTGGGAGTCTGTTGTTTGGTGCATACCCAATTTAGGCTGCAGATCATGGCAAAGAAAAGGCAAGCAAAGCCCTCATGAAAGGCTGAAGATCCAGATTTCAGAATTCAACAAGATGAGGGAATTAGTCTAGGACAGGTTAGTTGGACTGGACAGTATCGGGGAAGTGGAAAAAGGATGAAGAAAAATGAAGGGGGCCATTATTGAAGCAGCAAGGTCATGCTTGAGAACAGTAAGTAAAATAAGCAGGTACCAGAGACTGATATGGTTTTCTGACAAGGTCAGAAAGGCAGTGAGACCCAAAAAGAAGGCCTTCACCAAGTACAAGGACAAATAGGGGGAGGAAGAATGGTGGGAGTACCAAGTAAGAACTAGGGAAGCCAAGAAAGCAGCCAGTGATGCAAAAGGAAACACACAGCTGCATATTGCAGATGGGTCAAGTGGGGGTGGGAGAAGCATTCTCCAGATATATTAGGAAAAAAAGAAAGACGGGAGGGGGAATTGTTAGGTTAACAGGGAGACTGTGTAACAGAGACGATGAGCAAAAAGCAGCCATTCTTAATGACTACTTTTGCTTTGTATTCTCAAGGGAGTATGATGGGCCTGCCAGAGAGAGATGAGGCAGCAGTTATTTGCTAGTGAAAAGGTTCAAAAAGGGTTAGCAGCCCTAAAAATAGATAAGGCACAAGGGCCAGATGAGATGCACCCGAGGGTGCTCAAGGAATTGACATCAGAACTAGCTGAACATCTGGTAGGGCTACTTAATAGCTCAGTTCAGACAGAGCTAGTTCTGAAAGACTAGAGGGTTAGGACATAGTTCTGCTTCACAGGGAAGGGGAAAAAGAGCAACTGGGTAACTACAAGCCAGTCAGTCTTAACTCCACCGTGGGTAAACTGATAGCTACACTTGTCAAAGAGGACCAAGTGGAGTACCTGGAGAGAAATGAACTCCTGGATAGTAAACTGCATGGGTTCATGGCAGGGAGGTCTTGTCAGACCAACCTGATAGTTTTCTTTGACTGGGTAAGGAGGGTAGTGGATAGGCTCATGGTGGGGATTTACTCTACTCTGATTTCAGCAAGGCTTTCAACTTGGTGCCTCACAAAAGTACACTGAAGAAGACAGAGGACCTGAGTACTACAAGGAACATGGTTAGATGGGTAGGAAATTGGCTGGAAGGGATACAGCAGAGACTTGTTGTAAATGGAGTCAAATCTGAAGAGAGGGGAGGTCATCATTTGGGTGCCATAGGGATCTGTCCTGAGTCCAGTCCTTTTCAATGTGTTCATCAGCAACATAGGAAAAGGAATTCAAGGGAAGAGGTCTCTCTTTGCAAATGACACTACAATCTGTTGTGGGGTAGACAGTAAGAAGGTAATTAGGGAGATGCACAGGGTCCTACAAAGGCTGAAAATCTGGTCCTGGGTTTGGCAGTTGAAATTCAATGCCACAAAATGTAAGGTGATGCACATGGAGGGAAAAAACCTGGCCAGTTTGCTGAATGGGAGGAGATAAGCTGGGCACTACTTCTGAGGAAAGAAATCTAGTAGTCATCATAAGTGACTCCCTTAAACAATCTAGCCAATGTAACAAGACCTACAGTAAGGCAATCAGGATGCTGGGCTGCATCAGGATGGGAACTGATAGAAAGAAAAGAGGTATCATTACCTTTCTATAGATCACTGCTGACGCCACACCTGGAGCACCATGCCTATTTCTGCATTTCTCACCTGAGTAAAGATAAGGACAGGCTAAAGATGGTGCAACATAGGGTAACCAAAATTATTCAGGGCCAGCAGTGTAGCTCTTACAAGAACTGACTTAAGGCACTGAACATGTACTCACTGGAGGCCAGGCAGGAGAGGGGAGATATGATAGAGACCTTCAAGTTCCTGAAAGTAATGAACAAGGTGAACTGTGAAGAACTATTACACAGAAATAGCAGGTCAAGGACACAGGGACATGAATGGGAATTGGCTGGAAGGAGGTTCAGAAATGATGTGAGAAAGTTTTATTTTACAGTAGAGGGTGAGTGAGCTTGGAACAGTTTGCCAGCTGGTGTGGTTGGTGCCAAAACCATTACTGGTTTCAAGTATAGCTGCCACAGACTGGCATGTTGACATGGGTGACCCTTGCCATAAACAATATTACTGTAGCATGCTGCCAATAAATAATAAATGTGGTGAACTGCCATTAAAAACAAAGGAGAAAACCAGCATAATACAAAACTATCTGACAAAGTGCCATGAGATGAAAATGGGGAAAACAGGCATGAAACAAAACTATTTGGCAAACTGCCATTAAAAAGAAAAAGGGGCAACCAGGCATATAATAAAAGTATTTGGCAAACCACCATTACAAAATAAAACTGGTAAACTGCCAAGAAAAAGTAGGTACAGCCAGTGCTCTTGCATTGTTCATTGTCCAGATCACATGCTTAGTGGCTGACATCTTGATCATATTGCTGCTGCTGCTGCTGTCCCTTGGGCATGGCAAGCCCCTGTAGGTGTGTCTTAGTATCCTACAGCATGTTGGGTGAGCAGGGCAA
Source organism: Neoceratodus forsteri (assembly GCA_016271365.2). Taxonomy (NCBI): domain Eukaryota; kingdom Metazoa; phylum Chordata; order Ceratodontiformes; family Ceratodontidae; genus Neoceratodus; species Neoceratodus forsteri. The sequence continues at coordinate 452,566,621 of CM057453.1, read as the reverse complement.
AAGAAAAAATGGAAACAGCAAAAAAGGCAAAGTCAGAAGGGTGACAATGCATTGTCCTCTGGATGCCCTGTTTGCGGTGATTGCTGTGGCCCTGAGGATGGTTATATAGAGTGACGGGGTGTGGGGGGGCAAAGCCCCCCACATGTGTGAGTGCCCCTGTGCTTTTGCCCATCAGCTGTGCTTGTCACTCTAAATGCTGTAGCCTTTCTTTCTTTGCCCTTATTGCATGGTACCATCCTACAGGAGGGTCATCGCTTACCTCAGTAAGCCTGTTTATTCTGCCATCATGGCATGCATGCCACAGACATGGTGGAAGGTCCGCCTCACCATCAGCCTGAGTTACTCATCCCCCATCCAGTTTGACTGCTGTGGAACAGCAACAAGCGAATGTAACTAGCATGTGTGCCACATGTGGCATGAGGACAGACCAGTGGCACATGAGCTACAATGTACAAAAACAAATGTATGATGCATACATGGCCTTCTGTGAGGAAGCACTACAATGAGACCTAGACTATATTTCCAGATGGGCATTCAATGGGGAATGCTCTTCAATATAGATAAAAGTTGTTTCAAGTTTCAAGTTTATTTGCAGGAAAACTCCATTGAGCACGCTTATATTTACAAGGAGGCCCTGGTAGGAGAGTGAAGTACAACAAGACACTACAATGAGACATTTACAATGAGTACCCAATACAATCAATGAGATGAATCATAACATACATATTAAGGGTAGGTAACTTAAGTGCAATATTTTGACATAGGATCAGTTGAGTTCGGTCACAACAATATCAGGGGACTAAGAGAAGCATAGAGAATTCAAGAGCAATAATTTGGCATAAGAAATATTGATATGGGAGGAGAACAATAGTCATGGACTAATGGAAAAGAAGAGAAGGTAAACATAAGCAACAGACTGCAGCGGATGCAAGGGTTACAGTAGAGAGACAGGAGCTGATCCAGTCGCTGGAAGTTCAGCACTAGGAGGGTAGCACACCAATGTTTCCCACCAGGACAATCAGACAGTAACAAATCTAGGACTAAGTCATACACTTGGGTCAACAATCCATTCCCCACACTGACACACTATGTAATACTGAAATAAAAAGCATGGAATAAAAACATGGATAAGGAAAGGGACCTAGGGGTATTTATATATAATAAATTAATGTTTGATGATCATCAAACATCAGCCATCACAAAGGCTAATAGGGTTCTATGGACCATCCCAAAAAAAATTTTAATAGTAGAATTGCAGAGGAGACTATGCACCTTCATAGAACTTAAGTAAGACCTTGTCTTGACTATGGCAGCCAGTTGTGGTGTCCTTTCAAAAGGAAGGATATCTTTAAGATGGAATGTGTTCAACGGAAAGCTACAAAATGATTAACAATGAAGGGAACATACCCTGTGAGGGCTGCCTAAAAAATGTACAACTTATGTCTCTCGAATACGAAGGCCAAGAGAAGACCTACTTCTTATGTATGATTTTACTGGGGACCCATATCTAATCAATGAATTACAATTGGAATTCAAAAATGATACTAACGGCACCAGGTGTCAACTATTGCAATTTGCCAAACAGAAATTTAATAGTAACATTAGAAAATATTACTACACTCAATATCTTTGGACTAGATTGGCCACAGATATGCTACTAAGCAAAAGTAGAATAGAATTCAAAAAAAGATTAGACAATTACATAAACAATAGAGCTACATTATAGTACTACTTGTGATTTATAGGAGATAATATGGGCAACAATCTCCTTTGCTCCTCATTCCCTTATTTTAAATCTTTTAGAAGCACTCAATACATAAACCTGACATTCCACCTGTGCGGTGCAGAGTAGCACATATGGATGGACCCTGTGCCAGGACTGCCCATTGCAGGTTCTAGTAATAATCAAGGCCACTGTTTTTCGGTTTTTACCAGAAAATCTAGTAAAATTCTGGAATTTAGGGCTGCCTGAAGACCAGTAAAAATGATTTCATGGAATCTGGCATTTTCTATCAGATCAGTAAATCTATAAAAAAGTGTGTTTTTCTTTCAGTTCCTTCCTGTACTATTTTCAGTTTGCTTTATTTAATGATCTGTGTATTAAGCCTTCTTTAATTCTGATTATTTATGCACATACTAAAAGAATGATGGCAGAATCCTGGTAAAATCTGGAAATTAGAGTAACAATCAGCAGTGAAATTCCGGAATCTTAAGTCTTGAAAATGGAATTTAATTGTTTTAATCACCATAAATCAGTGGCCTTGGTAATAACTGTGTGTGGACAAAGGACAAGGCCACACACAAGGCTGTTATTATGTATGTGATACTGTGAGCAGTGCCGTGTGTGTCACAGGGGTGTAACTATTTTTTTGAAAGGGGAAGCAAATACTGCTAAAAGTCCTGCTTTTCCTAATAAATACCAAATCAACAGGCTGGAGTCCTGGAGGCCACCTAAGCCCCCAGAAGCTATCAGGTTTTAGATGCATTCTGGTGCATTTCGAGGATCATTTGGACGCTATTTGAATGCTTTTAAAGGGGCACTGTCAGCATTGCTACTTGTTTTTTTGTCTGCTTGCTTCAGTGTGACTCTGTGCACCTATATATGACTTATCCCCCAAATAAACTCTCCATGTATGCCACAACGGTGATCACTTACCAGATTTTTCAATTTTTGGACATTTCTACATTCCAGCGGCCCAACAGAAAATACCTTGTTCCCTGGAAGCAGTGGTATGCTGAGAGTACGCCTGTGACACAGAGCGTCAGTATGAACATCAATTTTTTACATGTCCACACCAAAGAGTTACTTGCAGCATGCCTTGCAGTATACTGAATTAAAGTTCATGTGTTTTAAGTAAAACCGAGCACTGGTAGTGCCAATAAATACATTTAAACACTGGCGCCAAAATCCCATGCCTGAGCAAAAATAGACCACTCCAGGTACCGAAATGCCACGCATGCACAATAGTGGAACAGAATACAGATCCCACACAAGCACAGGAGTGGCCCACATTTACACATGTGAATGATTTCGACGGCAGTGTTTAAATGTCATTATTGGCACTACCAGCACTTGATTTTATTTAAAACACAGCAGCTTTAATTCAGTGTAGTGTAAGACATGCTGCAAGTAACTCTCTAGTGTGGACATGTCAAAAGTTAATGTTCATGCTGGCGCTCTGTGTCTCAGGCGGGCTCTCAGCATACCACTGCTTCTGGGGGATGAGATATTTTCTGTTGGGCAGCTGGAATTTAGAAACATCCAAAAATTTAAAAATCTGATAATCGATCACCGTTGTAACATACATGAGGAGTTTATTTGGGGGATAAGTCATATATAGGTGCATAGAGTCACACTGATGCAAACAAATGAAAAAACAAGGGGCAAAGCTGACAGTGCCCCTTAAAGTCTTCTTTGACTTGTTACAAAGAACCAATATCCCTATCAAAATAAATAGCTGTTTTTTCTTTAGCAGATTGTCAAAACTAAAGCAACTTCTTGATCAATATCAAGGAACAGAAATCACATGCGTCACTCATCTAGAAAATTCTGCCATAAAATGTTCGCATTGGTAACCATGTTGCACATTGGGGTTACACATGCTGTTAAAATAAAATACAGTATAAGGGTCTGGACCATTTTGGAGATGAGATAGGCTACCACCATTTATGAGTTTTTTGTCTGTCACTGTCTCTCTTGTCTAGAGATGCAGCAAAGTTTAAATTCACAGGCAAAGTGAAACCGAAGTGGTCCACTTCAAATTCGTGTAGCACTAAGTGAATTGTCCATTAAAAACTTAAAGGGGTAGAGGAATGTTGAATACACATAAGAGAAGTACTAGCGGAAGTTACTGCAAAATACTCCAGGCTAGTCAGTAAGATGAAGAAAAAAAGAAATCTGCTATTTTTCACAAAGGATATAGCAGCTGCAGTGAGGGAAACTAGCATTCCAAAGATACAAGGGCTCAAACAGCGAAATAGATAGGGAGGCATACAAGTGCAGCTTGAAAGAGGCAGGTAGGGTGATCAGAAAAGCAAAAGCACAGACTGAGGAAGCCATAGTGGGGGGGGGGGGGTAAAGAAGGCAATAAGACCTTCTTTATTTTATTTTTTATTTATTTATTTAATTTGTGTTGACCGGATAAGTGCACTAGACAAATCCTGCCTATTTTCAGGCATGACCTTGGGGAGGGGGATACAGATGAATGCCAACTGACCTTGAACCAGATTAAGCTGCTGGTGGTATTTTTAGTGAATGAGGGAAATTTGGCCAGGACACCGGGGAAATTTCCCTACTCTGACAGTAGAGGGCCATGCTGATGTTGTTAGTTTCATTCTGACTTTTACGGAGCATGGAGCTGGATGTGCAGCGGGTTGGGGAGTGGGAGGCTTCTCCACAGATTTCTGCACAGGCTTCTGGTATGCTGTCTGCCTCAGGCTGTGGTATTTCTGCTGACAGAACCAAGGGAGTGGAGATCGTGAACGCTACCGATTTATTGCTGACTTCTGAATTGGTTTCGCAGTCCCCTGAGGTAGATAAGCTTCTTATGGCATCGTCTGATACAGAACTAAGATACCGACAGAAACCATCTGATCTTCTGATGGCTTTAGAATTTGCTCAACATACATCTTCTGTGGCATCTCCTTTACTTCAGGATCGCTTACCTGCCACTGGTGGGAGTTGTCAGGCTACATCCCAAAATATGCTTGCCACACTGACTATGAATGCTACGGTGATGACTGCTCCTGTATTCGTGCGGTATACTGATGCAACTCAGATGTCAGCTACAGTGTTTTCTTTTGCTGCAAACTCTTCTGCTGACCACGTTTTCAAGAAGGCTGTTGTCGAGCAGTCCTGGGCTGATCTTTCTTCTGCTCTTGTGGAACCGTGGTCAGTTGATAGCTTGCTTAAAGTGTCAGGTTGGGTGCTCTCTCCTACAATGGGACAATGGACTTCAGGCTTTGCCTCTATTCATGTTCCTGGACTTAGCCTGCTGTGAGTACTACATTACTGGCCCCTGTCAGTCCTGTGCCTCTGGTAGTCTCGCACACTGATTCTGTGCTACAGTCACCTTCTGGGCCACTACTTGACTTTTCTCTGCCTTTTGACCTGTGTTTGACTCATCACCCTGTCTTACATATTTCCCCCAGCCTGGCCCTGTCCCTGTTTCTCCCTTGCTGACCCCTCCACCTAGGCCTATGGCTTTTCCTGCTTCTCCTGACCTTATTCATCCCCCTATCCCTGGTGAGACATTCCCTGATCACCCTGGGTCAGATCCGGGAGGGGGAGACTATGTCCAACGTCAATCTAAAACTTAATGCTTCTTTCTTTCAGAAGAAGGCTTTTCCTGCCAAACAACATAATGCTGTACGCCTCCTCTATAAGGGAGGTCTGGATCTGTTTCCGGACAGGACATATGTGGGGAAAATATTGCTGTTGGGCTCTTTGAAATTTCATGTTGCTGAACTTTATGCCCTTATTCATGTTTCAGGGGAGGATGTATTTGATGTCAGTTTCAAGCTGCATTCTGGCCTTGAGAAATTCTGGGCTCGCTATCACCAGGTTAAGAACACTCAGTTGTGGACTCATTTCAAGGTTGTTGCTTTAACCAAACCCACTCAGAAGCTTGTCACTGTACTTTTCCGTAATGAGGGAGTCAGCGTCACTGATTTATTGTACTGGTTGGCACAAAAATGTACTGTTCTGGGACACCCTGAAGCCATTTTTGATGCCGAGGGAATTTGCACTGGGGGATGGAAGTTTCGGGTATCCCTGACACATGTTGATGGCGAAATTCAGCATTTGCCTAATTCTTTTTTTATTGGTGGGGACAGAGGAGTTTTGTTTTATCCTGGACAGCCTAAGACATGTTATAAATGTGGTTGTCTGGGATATATTAGTGCTGTCTGTGATAAGATTCGATGTCTACTGTGTGGTTTACTGGGTCACACTAGTGCTCACTGTACCCAAACTGCCCATTTTAACCTATGTGGGGAAGAAGGGCATGTTTTTAGTGACTGTCTCCAAGCTGCTCATCGGAAGGAGGGGTCTAGTGACCTGGACGAACATTGATTGTTGATAGCTACTGCACAGCGGGATTTTACCTGAGTAGCTCATATTTCTGATCCTGAGGTGCCCCTTCCTGTACCCCCTGTTTCTGCCCCTCTCCTCTTGCTAAGGAGGAGGTGGTTGGTTCTGCTACTACTCTTCATGCAGATGAGCAGCCTTCAGCTCTTATGCAGGTTGACCTTGTTTGTCCCACTCCTGACCCTAGTACTGTATCCATGCCTCCTCCACCTCCCGCTGTGGTAGTCCAGGAGCTTGGGAGAAGGATTTCTCGGTGCCGACAGGCCTGGAAACCACCTGCTTCTAAGGTTCAAAAGGTCTCTGAGACAGTACTTTCCAATAAATTCAGTCCGCTGCAGGATTTGGAGACTGGGCAGGGTCCTGACTCTGAAACCTCCTCTGGTGATCCTTGTCACTTAGAGATTGCTTCTGATTCTGATGTTAGTGAAGTGGGGGAAGACATGCAAGCAATTGGGAAAACACGATGTAGGGCTGCCCCAAAGTGTAAGCCTGACATTCCTGGGAAACATGTTAGGAAGAAATGAGTCTGTTACCACTATTGTGATGTCACAACTTATGTTACTTACTGTTAATGTCAATAGTATTAAGACTGGACTTCGGAGGGGGCTTGTGTTTACTCATTGTCGAGATGTTGCAGCTGATGTTATTTTTCTTCAGCATACCAGATTGCATATTGTTGCTGAGGTTACACGGACCTCTAATGAATGGTTTTGTGGAGCTTCTTACTGGTCGATGGGTTTGGATCGCTGTATAGGGGTTGGGATTTTATTTATGGTTCCGGTTCAAGTTTTGAAGCACTTGGACTTGTTCCCTGGGTGGGCTTTGTTGCTGGATGTTATTATCGACTCTAGATATTACAGACTGATTAATAGTTACGCTCCACAATCTAAGGCTGAGTGCACTGATTTATTTACTACTGTCCACCCTTATTTATACTCTACACGTCCTGTGATTTTTGGTGGTGATTTTAATTGTGGGTTGTCACTTCAGGATAGGGGCAGTGTTGCACATACGACTAAAGTATTTTGTGATATTTCTTTTCTGACTTCTATGATTCATTTGATTGATGCTTGTACTGCTAAACATATTAAGGGGATTCCTACTTTTCAGCATTGCAAACATGCCACTTATATTGATTTTGTTTTTGTTAGTAATTTCATTTATTTACATCAGGTTTGGGTTACTTCTGTAGAGTACTCTGATCACAACGAATTGGGTGTGGTTTAAGAATCTCCTCCTGCCCCTTTTGAGCCAGGGCTTTGGCGTTTTAATACTCTCCTTTTGCAGAAAGACACTATTTCTCATCAAATTTTGTTTTTAGTTGGTGGTAAAATGACGTTGTTTGACCTTTTTCATAATGTATTGTTGTGGTGGGATCGTTTGAAGTCTGATTTGAGTGCTTTATTGATTTATTTGAGTAAATCATTTTGGGATTTGAATAAAGTCTGATATCTCTCCCTTCGTTCTCAGTTACATAAGGTGATGAGTTTGGCGCACACCACAGCTTATGATTATTCCTGCCAGATAGACAGTATTTGGAATGATATGAAGGAATTTCATTCCAAACAGCTTGCCTCCTTAATGATGCAACAAGCTTTTGGGACACAGGGCAAGTTGGCCATCATTTGTCCCTTTCTCAGTTGTGCTGATAGGGTTAGACGTAAGCATATGACTGAGGTTTGGGACTCAATCTACCTCACAAGGTGTTTTACTTGCTGTATCAGACTATTTACGTGGCCAGCTTAGTGCATATTCTGGTGATGTGGGGCTGTTTTCATCCTTGCAATCTCTGATTTCTCTGCCTGATTTTCCTATTTCCCTTTCTAGAGAGCTTATCCAGGATTTGCAGGTTGAATAGGTTACACAGGTTATCATGGCACTCAATAAAGGGCAATCTCCAGGGAAGGATGGTATCCCGGGTGAAGCTTATCAAATTTTGTGTCCCATGATTGCTACTGAATTGACTGCTATGTATAATTATGTATTACGTTCTGGGGCTTTTCCTCTTGCTATGACTACTGGTGTTGTTACATTTATTTATAAAAAGGGGGAGTGGAAAGATCTGGATAATTGGAGGCCCATTTGTCTGCTGAATGTTGATTTTTAAGATCTTAATGAAAGTCTTACATAATCGCCTGTTGTGTGTGGCTTCTTTTGTTATCTCACCTGCCGAAATGTGTAGTATTCCGGGTAGGATAAGTACTGACCACTTGTTGCTTCTTTGTGAAGTTTTTGAATCTGGAACACTTTGTGCTTCTCGAGGTTTTCTACTTACTTTGGACCAATGTAAGGCCTTTGACTCGGTTAGCCATGCTTCTTTATGGCATGTTTTAGCACTGTATGGTGTACCTCTGCAATTTATAGCTTGGATCCGCTCCACTTACTGAACTGTGGTTGTTCAGCCTTTGGTCAATGGTTATTTGGGCCCACTGCTTCCTGTTCATAGAGGGATTCGACAGGGTTGTCCCCTTAGCCCTGTTTTGTATGTCTTTTCTATTGATTAATTGCTTTGGGTTTTGAATGATGTCTGCTTTTTCACTCCCTTGGTTTTGCACTCTGTCCGTCTTCCTTTTACTGCACTTGCTTATGCTGATGATTTGTGTGTTGTTGTCCAGGGTGTTCAAAATGTCACACGTGTTGTTGAATTTTGTTCTCTTTATGGGTCAGCCTCTGGTGTACAGCTTAATACTCATAAATGTTCAGGTGTGTTGTTGGACCCTTCGGCTGAACCAATCACTCTTACCCTACTTACTTTGGAGGGCATTCACATTGTTCAGGGACCCGCTTGTATTTTGAAGGTAACTTTTGGGGGAGATAGGCAAGATTTGCAAAATTGAGATGTTTGTCTTCAGAGGGGGATCTACTCTTGTGGATTGCTGGAATTCGGTTTCCATGGGTAAGTTGAAGCGAGTTTTTATGGTGAAAACTTTTTTTTATTCTTATTTTTTTGCATGTTGCTTCAATTTTTCCACCTTCTAAGGAAAGGGAGGCTTTGAATTTTGATTTATTCTTTCATGCCATCTGGGGCAGTAGATTGAATCCTATTAAATGGAATATCCTGTACTTACCTGTTAAAGAGGGTGGCTTGGGGATGGTTCATCCTATTTTATTTTAATTTTTTCAATTTTTACATGTCAATCTGTGGCCTCTCTGCTTATAGCACCATTGTGGATGGCTTCCTTTATTCATGGGTAAGGTATCTAGTTGGTACACAGGTTGGAAAGAGCATGTTCAGAAAAGTTTTAAACCCATTTCTTTTGCCCCTCCATATTTATGTGAGGTCTTTGTTTGACTGCATAGGTGGCATATTACTTATGAGGCAGTTATTTTTTCCAGCAAAAAGCAACTGTATGGGCAAGTTATAGCCACTCATTTCACCGAGGCTACGACCTTTCCTACTTGTCCGGTGGGATATGAGTCGACAGTACTTGACCTGCTTACTGATAAATGGATTCCTGTAAAGTATTATGATGTTTTATGGCTTTGTTGTCATGCCAAATTAAATGTTAACGCTAATCAAAAGCACAAGATGGTTGAGGAAGGGAATTGTGCTAGGCCTCAATGTGATGCTGTTCTGGAGACTGTCCCTCATTTGTTTTTTGACTGCTCATATAGACAGGCCTTTTGGACTTATTTAGCTGCTCTCTGGCACATGCCTGTTCTCCAATTTGTTTCTTATGATGAATTGATCTATGGTGTCTATGGCTCCTCTTGGAGGGCCTGGCACCATAGTACTTTGAACTTATTTTTTCCTATAACTAAATGGACTGTCTGGTATGCTCGCTGCTTATTTACTTTACAACAGAAAGATGTTCCTTATGCTGTTCTTGCTGCTACTATTTTGAAGGACTTGCATGCTGTTTATTATGAAGAAAAGCAGTCTCAAACTACTCATTACATGTCCGCTGTTTGGTGCAACTTGTTATGGATTGCTGATTCTGATGCTCCTATCGCTTGAATGTTTTCTGTTATGCTTTGTATTTTTTTCTGCTGTTTTTCACTGTTTGTTTTGTGCTTTTGTGCTTTTCCTTTTTGAGTTTCAATAAACACAAAATTCCCCTACTCTTTTCGATAAGTGCCATGGGATCTTTAACATCCACCTGAACTACCACCAATCCAGGCAGATGGGACCTCATTTTTTTTTTAACATCTCATCTGAAAGATGGCACCTCAGAAGTGCAGCACCCCTCTCATGCTGGACTACAGTGTCAGTACTGGGATATTAACCCAAGTGCCAGATGTGGGAACTGAACCCACAGCCTTCTGATCTCCCTGCCTCAAAAGCAAGTGTGCTACCTACTGAGCCAGTGACACTTTAGGTACATGAGCAACAAAAGGAAAAACAAAAGAGGCATTGTCAGGCTCATAAGCAGGGATGGGATGAGAGTAGAAGCAGACAGTGAAAAGGCAGAAGTCTTAAATGAGTACTTCTGCTCAGTCTTTACTAAGGAGGCACCGGTTAATGGACCTTTCCCAAAGGGGGACAGAAGTCACCTAGGAGGATGGACACAAACCTATTCACAATAGAGAGGGTAAGGACAGAATTAAAAAAACTAAAGGTAGATAAAGCCATGGGGCCAGACGGAGTCTACCCATGCATGTTGACGAAACTTAGTGATGAATTGGCAGCACCACTAGTGGATCTTTTTAGCAGATCCTTGAGAGAAAGGACAGTTCCCCAGGACTGGAAAACAGCAATAGTGGTCCCCATGCACAAAAGTGGCAGCAGCGATGAGACAGGAAACTACCGCCCGGCCAGCCTCACCTCGGTGGTGGGTAAGATGATGGAGTTGCTTCTCAAAGAAAGGATATTAGCATTCCTGGAGGAATCTGGATGATTGGATGCCAAGCAGCATAGCTTCACAATGGGAAGGTCCTGCTGACTAACCTGATCTAGTTCTTTGACTCAGTTACTAGGGCTGTGGACCAGGGGGAACCATTGATGTTATCTACCTTGACTTTAGCAAGGCCTTCGACTCTGTACCACACAGAAGGCTGCTAAACAAACTCGACCATACAGGAGTGGGGCAGGAAGTGGTAGCATGGTCGAGTAGCTGGCTTGAACAGAGAACTCAGTCTGTGACAGTAAATGGGGCACCACCAAGGGATAGGGAGATGACAAGCGGGGTGCCACAGGGGTCCATCCTCGGACCATTGCTCTTTAATATCTTCATCAGAGATATCACAGAGGAGTTGAGCGGGAAGGTGTGCCTCTTTGCAGATGACACAAAGATCTGCAACAGGGTGGGCACTGCACAGGGGGTAGACCAAATGAAAAGTGACTTACTACTTCATCAGGCTGGAACATTAGTCCAACTTGTGGCAGTTAAAATTCAGTGCAGAAAAGTGTAAAGTTATGCATCTGGGCAGAAGCAACCCAGAGACAGACTACTACCCGGAAGGGGAGAAGCTAGCAACCACCCATCAGGAGAGGGATTTAGGGGTTATCATATCAGACAATTTGAAGGTAGACAGAAAATGTGAAATGGCAGCAAAGAAGGTCACAGGATGCTGGGATGCATAGGAAGGGGCATCACAAGTAGAAGAAAGGAGGTGATCCTGCTGCTGTATAGGTCCCTGGTGAGACCCCACCTTGAGTGCTGTGTCCAGTTCTGGAGACCTTATCTCTGGAAGAACATAAATAGATTGGAGACAGTACAGGGTAGGGCAACAAAAATGATATACAATCTCCATAAGTTGCCATACAAAAGCAGGTTACGGGAACTCAACATGTACTCCCTGGAACAATGCAGGGATAGAGGGGACATGATTGAGACATTCAAGTTTCTGAAAGGTATAACAGAGTCTCCACCCAGGAGCTCTTTATGGTTAATAGCACCAGTAGGACAATAGGACATGAGATGAAACTGAGGGGAGAAAGATTCAAGGGCAACATGCAAAGGTTTTTCTTCACAGAGAGAGTGGTTGACCCATGGAATGGTTTACCAGCTGGAGTCATTGACTCCAAAACAGTAGGGGAATTCAAAGCAGCTTGGGACAGTCACAAGTGGATTGTCTCACAGAAATCCTAAAGAGGGGGTAGGGCTCAGGGCAGATTAGAAAAATCTTTGATCCTCATCTGTTGTCAATTTCTATGTTTCTATGAAATTCCCCTTACGTCACATTTTCCACTTCAAGTTCACTTCGAGTTACAGTTTGATAAGGTGAAGTCATTGAAAAACAGGCCACTGATCACATGCCTGACTATCTCTGCAGGTCTGCAGGTCACATGATTCAGGGAGGCAGTTAAATAGGCAGGAAGTCAGTGTTCAAAGTACAAAGTGGGCACAGATGCAATGTGCAACAGTCAGCATTTGCTTTATTGCAAGGTACTGCAGAAACTCCTGTACCACCAGATTTAAACAGTGGGCCATACAGGCAACCTGCAGAAAGCCACCATTGTTGGTACATTTCACAACGTTTGATCCATTATCACTAGCTATGAAGCCAACTTTTAGGGACGGGGGTGCAGCCACTCATCAGGTTCTGTCAGTAGCAAGTCTAGCATGTGTTTGCCTGTATGCAACCCTGTTACACTACGCATTGCAAATGTGGCATGTTGTCTAATGCTATGAAGGTTGCTACCACCACCACACTCTGACTTATTACACTGCTTTCCCATAACACCATCACAGACAACCCCAGGTAGCTGCACCTAATGTGCAGTAATACACAGATAGGAACTACCTGCCATTTTGCCACTTGTCCACATATCCATGCTTAAGTGAATGTAATGTGATGAGGAATGTTGAAGTGCATGTCTTACAGACTCTGTCACCATCTGATATAACTCAGGGACAGCACAGGTGGAAAAGTATGTCCAGAACAGGACCTTCCATTTAGGATATGCACATTCTGCAAAGTGCCAGAAGCCCGCATTCTCCACAAAGGAATATGGCAAAAGGTCAATTGCCAACATTTCCACTACAGCAGCATTGAGTTCACATGCATCTGTATGATTGGAGGGGTATTTAGTGTTGTGCACAGAAAGGCTGTGCAATGTGGGCTGCATTGTTTGTTGCTTTACATGTGGCATGCCAAATCGCTCTACTCTACTAATTGACATGGACGGGGTAACTTGGATGTGTGATGGTGGGTGCACAGGTGACAAGCCATTGCTAAACAGATGTGAGGATTGAAATGTGAGTCAGCTGAAAGCTGAGGGACAGGAGATCCAGGCACAGTGTTGTGGCAAATGATGCACTTTCCCATTTATCGGGCTTAAAAACAAGTAACTGTGTGTATCACAACCGCACTCAGCAGATCAGGCCCTCTGCTCCCACAGTGCCACCCTCCGAATGCAATATTGTGAACAGGTAACAGACAGGGTAACCCTCCTGTCTGCTTGTGGGTCTGAATCACCTTTGGTCTCAAGTTCTGGGGGAATTCAAACTGTGAACCTTATGCTAGTATACCCAAATGTACAGGCTCAGATAAAATTCTTTTTGGGGGATGCGCTACATCTTTTGCCTAAGGGCATCTAACCAGGTATCCAAAATGAACCCTTAAAACTCTATAAAAGACCTTAGGAATATTCTTACCATTTCCCAGTTTAGTAACACCATCAAGCTTATGAACAGTTTTTGTCAGTCTTAACCCTCTATAAGTCACATGCAAAAAGATCTTCGAAGACACACCCAGGCAGTCTTTCAAAATAATGTTTTTACTAAAATGGATAAAGACATGTAAACTGTAATCACAGAACACTATATCAAAAAGCATACAATCACTTAAAAGAACAAGGTTAAAGTACAAAACATAAACTCCTACCACAATACAATTAGACTTTTTGTATCTAATGTATTACCTCTTTACAGTGCTTAAGTTAGATCAGAGAGCTTGTTTCTTAAGAGTCCAAAAAGATATGTCACACAGACCAGACACAAGTCCAAGTTAAACTGTGTCTCTCTCACACACACCCCTTCTACGATGTCATTTAACTCCTCCTTTTAGAAAATAAAAAATATACAAACAATGATCTTCCTTTCAGGAGATATTTTAAATACTGTGGGCCAGATTCTAGAAGGGTTATGCCTGGTGTAACAGCAGTTGCGCCATGTAGAATGGCGCATGTAGCAACTTACACCAGCAGTTGCAACATGTGCGATTCTACAAAGTGGCCTGTGACACTTGTGTCGAACAACAATTATGCCACATAAACCCCCTGGGACATGGCACTAGGGGGTTTACAGCAGCGGTTGTGCCCCATTCCAGAAGGGCAGCAACAATGTCCCCAAAGTTGGGATTCTACAAGAACCCCCAGAGGAGAACCGGCAATGTAAGTTACACCAGCATTTAATTTCTGAGCTCATCTTTCCAGTAGTGCTCATACAGCACTCTGTCAGCAGCTGGCCATGGAGGTGAGAGGTTGGCTGTGCCAGTCACTGGCTGAGGATGGGTGGGAGGTGCTGGGTGGACTGGCATGGCTGGGTGGGGGGCCACTAGACTACCAGGGAACTGGAGTTCTTAATTTATTTTATACTGATCAGGGGGTACTAGACTACCAGGGCATTGGAGATATGAATTTATTTTATACTGATCGGGGGGGCCACTAGACTACCATGGATGGGTAGTGACTCGGGGGTCGGGGCATGGGTGGGGGGATGGCAGCACCACCCTGTGGGGAAACTACTCACAGGTGCTTCAGGGGCAGAGGGGTGGGCAACCCTGCAGGGTGCCCTTGTGGCAAGCTGGGCAGGGGGTGGTTGTTGCGAACTGCAGAGCGGCTTGTGACATGCTCACCAGGTGCACCCACAGTTCGGTGTAGCTGGCCACATGTCGCAAGTCACAGGACTTAGCTAGGGAGAACCTGCCCCTTCTAGAATAGGGCGCGAGGTCATTGTCAAAGTAGCCAGTGACTCAAGTTGCGTTGGGCGGCAACTTGTGCCACCCTTCTAGAATCGGGCCCCGTGATTTCAGCAAAAATTAATTTCCCAAATTATGACAGTCTTTAATCAAGCCTTTCCTTTGATCTTGTGTGGTTTCCTGTTCCCAAGGCAGGTCAAAGATGTTATAACTTTCCGTACCATGGTGGTATAACATGTTTTTCCTCTAAGACGTCATAAAAGTTTACGAGCCCTATATCCTGGCAGCTGGGTCAGTTCTAATTAAGACAGGAAAACAGGAGACCCTTAATTAAGTCTCTCTAGTCTTTTTATTACCTCCTGGTTTCATATCACTTGTCACTTCACTGACCTGAGGGGGTCACCCATAGCATAGGATGTCTCATGTGAGACACTCACATACCACATTCTATATTACAAATATCATAGAATAATCATAACTAGCTGGCCAAGCATCACAGTCCTTCTCACCTAGACTGAATTTGGGGGCTCTATCCCCTGCATGGGATGAGCTTCCCAAGTCAGTTCACTCCTCATACAGATACGATAGGCCATCAGCGTTCTGATTGGTTGATCCAGCCTTGTGTAAGATCATCATGTCATACCCTTGCAAGGCAAGACTCCATCGTAATAGTCTACCATTACTTTTTCCCATTTGGGTCAGCCAAACCAGGGGGTTGTGGTCAGTTTGTACCTCAACATGCTGCCCATATAAGTATGGCTCTAATTTCTTTAGGGCCCACACTATGGCAAGACACTCTTTTTCCACAGTAGAGTATGCCTGCTCCCTGGGAAGTAACTTTTTGCTCAGGTACACTACCAGGTGATCTTTCCCTTGGTTGGATGTCTGACTCAGTATTGCCCCAATACCCACATCTGAGGCGTCAGTCTGGACTATAAAAGGTCTGCTGTAGTCAGGAGTTGTCAAAACAGGAGCACTGAACAGTGCCTCTTTCAGTCTGGTAAAGGCTTTTTCATAGGTTGGTTCCCAGGTAATTGTCTTAGGCATCTTTTTCTTTAACAGGTCAGATAGGGGAGCAGCCAGGGCACTGTAATTGGGTACAAATTTCCTATAGTACCCTGCTGTCCCTAAAACACTCCTGACCTGCTTCTGCATCTCAGGTCTGGGCCATGCCTTAATCACCTGTATTTTCACTAGGTCAGGACGGAGCTGTCCTGGTCTACAACATGCCTGAGGTATGCCACTTCAGCTATGGCCACCTGGAACTTCTCAGCTTTGACAGTGAGCCCAGCCCTCTGTATCCCACACAGCACTTTCCTAAGGTGGGACAGGTGTTCCTCCCAGCTGGCACTAAAGATGGCAATGTCATCCAGGTACACCATAGTGTACTCCTCAGCACCATTTAACACCTGGTTCACCAACCTTTGGAAAGTGACAAGGGTGTTCTTCATTCCGAAAGGCATTACTTTAAATGAAAATAAGCCTTTCAGAGTGATGAAGGCCAACCTCTCCCTAGCTCTGTCAGTTAACTCTACCTGCCAATATCCCTTTGCCAGGTCAATAGTCATAAGGTAGGTTGCACCTCCCAACTTGTCCAGAAGTTTGTCCTTCTGGGGCATTAGGTGGGTGTCTGACTTCATGACTGCATTCAGTCCATGATAGTCCACACAGAAATTAATAGAGCCATCTGGCTTGGGCACAAGGACTATGGGTGAGGCCCAGGGGCTGTGGGATCTCTGGATTACCCCTAAATCCAGCATTTCCTCCACCTCCCTCCTAATGTCCTTTTGGACAGCCTCTGACACCTGATATGCTGTCTGCCGTATAGGCGTCTGTGTCCCTGTCTCTACATTGTGTGTCACCAAGGGGGTTAGTCCAGGCTTGGCACTAAACAAGGAGGCAAAGTCTGCTAAAACCTCCCTTACTTCCTGGATCTTGTCCGGGACCAGCTGGGGAGACAATTTAACTATCTCCGCAGAGGACTCCCGCTTGCTTTCTTCCAGCAAGTTCAGAAGGGTGTCTCCTTCGTCTGTCCCCTCCCCAGGATTACATACTGCAAACACCATGTCAGCCCTATTAGCAAATGGCTTCATCATGTTGACATGGTACATTCTTTCTGTCTGTCTTCTGTCAGGTAACTGTATGATATAGTTCACATCATTTACCTTCCTAACTACTTTGTGCGGTCCTGCCCAATGCAGCTTGTCTTTCCGGACTGGAATAATGACCATGACTTCCTGACCCACTGTGTATGAGTGAGCTCTGGCTCTGCGGTCGTACCAACTTTTTGGTTCTGTTGGGCAGCTGTCAAGTTGCTCTGGGCTGTCCCCATAAGCTCTTTCAGACTTTACCTAAACATAAGGATGTAATCCACTATGGGAGTTCCCTGGGTGGTGCGCTTGCCTTCCAAGTCCTCCTGTATCAGGTCTAGGGGCCCACATACCCGGCGTCCTTATAAGAGCTTGAAGGGGGAAAATCCTGTTGACTCTTGGGGCACCTCCCTGTATGCAAACAACAGGTGGGGAAGGTATTTCTCCCAGTCCCTCCCATGCTGTTCAGCAAATGCTTGGAGCATTGACTTCAGGGTACCATTAAATCTTGCCACAAGTCCATTGGCTTGTGGGTGAGAAGGTGTCATGTGCCTTTGCACCACTCCACACTTCTCCCACAAACATTTCATCAGGTCTGACATGAAGGAACCCCCTCGATCGGTGATAACCTCCTGCGGAAACCCAACATGGGAGAAAATACCAGGTAAGGCATCTGCCACTTTGACCTCAGTGAGCATAGGCAACTGCCTCAGGGTACCGGGTGGCATAATCCACCACATTCAGGATGAACCTCTTCCCCGTGGAGCTGGGGGTATTTAAAGGCCCAACAATATCCATTTCTACTCTCTGGAATGGCTCCTCCACTATGGGCAATGGAATTAGGGTGGCTTGGGTTTCTTACCTGCCTTCCCTATTTCTTGGCACCAGTGACAAGACCTGCAATACTCCTTCACCTGCTGGGTGAAGTTGGGCCAATAGAAATTCTGGTCCAACTGCTGCATAGTGTGTGCGATTCCCAGCTGACCAGACAAGGGAATATTGTGTGCAGTCTTGAACAACTGTTCATGATGCCCCTGGGGAATGACAAGCTGCCTGCCTATCACCACTCCCTGTCTTCACAGCCTGAGTATACATCAGTCCATTTTCCCAATAAACCTTATGTTTACCATCACCTCCCTGTGCTCCAAAAGAGTCTGCCCAAGTCCTCAGCTTCTCTAGGCTAGGGTCACTTTTCTGAGCAGCTGCAAACTCCTTACACATTCCCAAGGCATGGGACAGGTCACCTTCAGTCTCTAAACTAGGGTCCCTAGCACTAGCATCAGGGCACTCAGGATCACTGTCATCCCTAACCCTCTGACAATGGGTCTCCCCTCCTTCTTCAGAGTAACCCTCTGTAGCTGTGTGGTTAACTGCTACTGGGGAAATTTCTATGCCCTTTTCATTAGTCTCTATATCAGGAGGCACAGGGTGGGGAACCAGCCTCTAAGTGGTTTCCATAATGGCTTCTGTGGGTCCAGGGAGCTACAATTTCCCCTTGCCACTTGGCTATGGATAACTGCACACACCATCCCCTGTTTGAGATTGTTGCCAAGGATGATGTCAGCTGCTAAAGTATTGGCTACAGCCAACTGTTGTACAGTTACCCCAGTTTCACCCCAGTCTAGGAGAACACTAGCGAGTGGCAATGTTTTCTCTTCACCAGTGAACTCTTGTACAGTTACAAATGTATTGGTTATAAGCTGATCAGGCTCTACCAGATCCCCTTTTTACCAATGTCAGGGATGCCCCGTGTCCCTTAACCCTTGTGTCTGTACACCACTCATTGTGACTGGGTGCATGTGTTCCCTCATGTTCACAGACATGCTTCCAGGGACACATAAACAACCCACTTCTTTCCTAGCCCCACATTGCATATTGTTCATCTTTTTTGGACACTGTCTAGCAAGATTCCCAGTTTCTTTACAAACCCAACATTCGTATCTTTTCTCAGAGAACTCTTTTCTTTGAAACCTGGGGTAAATGGTTTCAGTGGAGGCAGTGAGGGTTTTAGCTGCCCTGAAGGTGCACTTTTCCCTTTCTGCACTGCCCCACCTGCCTCATTCACTCTCAGAGCAAGTCTGTTCTTGGCATAGTGGTCTGAGAGTTCAGCAGCCCTCCTGCACTGTTTTGGGATCTCAGTCCTCCAGCCAGGTTTTCAACTCTGCTGGGCATGCTCCAAAAAACTGTTCTAACAAAATTGCATTTTCAATTTTATCTACAGAGTTTACTTCAATTCCTTCCCACCAATGTTTTAAACATTGACATTATTTCATGGCTAGCTCCATGTAGCTCATGTCCAGACTTCACATGAGCTTATGGAATTTAGCTCTGTGTGCTTCTGCAGTTAAATCAAACTTTTTTAAAAGTGCAGCTTTAAGTTTGCTGTAATCATTACTGTCCTCATTGTCCATTTGACCCAATGCATCCTGAACTTTCCTCATAAGTAGCGGGGATAGCTGAAAGCTCCAGGACCCTCTCGGAATTTTAGCCTGAATAAAACTTTTTCAAAGGAGTTTAAAAAGGCATCCATATCCTCCCCCTCTTTAAGTTCAGCTATCAATTTGGAATTCAGTTTGTAACCCAGTCCTGTAGTTCCAGTTAAACCCAAGCCACTTACCTGCTTTGGTGCTGGTGGTTGGAGTCATAACTTCTTCAGTTCATGTCACCTCTGGTGCTCACGCTCTTTCTCCCAGTCCCTCCCATGCTGTTCAGCAAATGCTTGGAGCATTGACTTCAGGGTACCATTAAATCTTGCCACAAGTCCATTGGCCCCCTGCTGTTTTTACTCTGCCTCTCGCTGATCTCGTTCAGCCTCTTGCCATTCTCATTCAGCCTCCCTCTGGAACTCCAGCTCCATTCTGCACAACTTAATCTACAGCCTGATTGCTTCTGGCTCCAGAATGCTGGTGACCTTCCCCTGCTGCTTTGGCCCTTTGTTGCACTGGCCATGCTGTCATCCTCACCAGATCTGGACAATGCACTGGCTGCTGGCCCCTCCACACTCAAGGTTTGGTCCCTTACAGTCACAGTCAGTGACTAAATGCTCTGGGCATCTGCTGCCATCAGGGCATCCATGAGGTTCTGCTTGGTGGCTCTCCCCTCATGCAGGATTCCTCTGTCCTGGCACAACTGTCTCAAATAGTCTACAGTGTGCCCGCTGTAGTTGGAAGCCATCTTCTTCTCTAACTACAGCTACTCTAACATTGCACTTTAGAAAAAAAAATAAAAGAGATAGGAACTTGACTGTAAGCAAAATGATATAGTTCTGTTTCCTTTTTTAAAAAAAATAAATCACTGCCTTATTTTGCAAGTGAGCTGTACAGTATTAAGCTGACACACTAAACAGTTAAAGCTTGTGTTACCAATTTTATCCCACTGCTGCCAACCAAATCTGTCACAAACGCACTCAGCCGGTCAGGCCCTCTGCTCTCCCAGTGCCAACCTCCAAGCACAAGAGTGTGAACAGGTAACAGACAGGGTAACCCTCCTGTCTGCTTGTAGGTCCAAATAACTTTTGGTCTCAAGTTCTGGGGGGATTCAAACTGTGAACCTTATGCTAGTGTACCCAAATGTACAGGCTCAGATAAAATTTTCTTCGGGGATGCACTATATCTTTCGCCTAAGGACACCTAACCAGGTATCCAAAATGAACCCTTAGAACTCTATAAAAAACCTTAGGAATATTCTTACCATTTCCCAGTTTAGTGTCACCATCAAGCTTATGAACAGTTTTTGTCAGTCTTAACCCTCTGTATGTCACATGCAAAAAGAACTTTGAAGACACACCCAGGCAGTCTTTCAAAATAATATTTTTACTAAAATGGATAAAAATATATTAACTGTAAAGACAGAACACTATATCAAAAATCATACAATCACTTAAAAGAACAAGTTTAAAGTACAAAACATAAACTCCTACCACAATACAGTTAGACTTTTTCTGCCTAATGTATTACCTCTTTATAGTGCTTAAGTTAGATCAGAGATATTGTTTCTTAAGAGTACAAAACGATATGTCACACAGATCAGACATAAGTCTTAGTTAAACTGTGTCTCTCTCACACAACCCTTCTATGATGTTAACTAGCTCTTCATTTTAGAATATAAAAAATATACAAACAATGATCTTCCTGTCAGGAGATATTTTAAATACTGTGACTTCAGCAAAAACTATTTTCCCAAATTATGACAGTCTTTTTTTTTTTCAAATTAAAGTTTATTAGGTTTTAACAATAATGAGAACAGGTCCAGGAAAACAATATACATTTGTCATGAAGTATACAATACAATGGATCTGCTCTCCTCCCTCCCTCACCCTCCACTCCCCCTTCCCACCTACCAACCTTTTTAATCCCCTCTTCCATCTTATTCAACACAGTTATTAACACAAGACCAAATGGGTCTGGAGACATGGTATATACTGGGGTGGTTATATTAGAGAGAATACAGTGTATGTAAGGGGTCCCATATTTTCACATATCTCTCAGGCCTACTATTAAGGCTCGCCATCACTTTCTCTGTCCTGAGATTTGCAAGGAGCTCATTGAGCCATTCAGAATAGGAAATGTCATCACAATCCTTCCAATGATGTAGAACTACTTTTTTAACAGACATGGAGATAAGAGCCATGTGGTATCTTCTGATAGGTACATAAATCTCCATATATTCACCCAATAAACAGATTTCTGGAGTAAATAAATCTTTCAAGCCCAATAAGGGGTCTACTTTTTGCAGAATATTAGTCCAGATTGGGGTGATTTTGGAACAGGTCCAAAAGATGTGGTACAGACAGCCCTTTTCTTTCAGACACTGAGTGCAAGTGGGTGATGGAAGAAAACAGAATTTGAATAACTTTTGTGGGGAGTAATATAAGTTATGCAATATATGGAATTGGGTAAGGCGTAGCCTATCTTGGGTAATGTATTTATAGCAATTGTGCCATAGAGTAGTCCAGTCTAATACCCGAGTAGGGAAAAAGGATGTCCAATAAACTGACAGAGCAAAGCAAGTTGGATAGGCCCAATTATACAAGATTTTGTAACATTTGGACACAGACTGTTGGGAACCAACTAAGGGGCCTAGTTCACTCTGAAAGAATGGTGCACCCTGTTGAGGAGGGGTTATTCCAAAGACTTTCAAAATTAAATGTCTTAATTGGAAAATTTTGAAGATATAATTTGTGGATATATTGAAAGTACTTAAACTCTCAGCAGAGGAGAGCCAGGAATGTTCCTCTGAGACAAATGAGAAAAGGTTTGGTTCAGCCATAGGAGGTAACCAACTAGCAGTGAGTAATTTCTTGTCTATTCTTAAATTTGGGTTTTCCCATGTGGGCTGTTTTGGATCCTGAATATGATTGTATTTAAGGAAATTACATAGCTGTGAGTGAAATTATGACAGTCTTTAATCAAGCCTTTCCTTTGATCTTGTGTGGTTTCCTGTTCCCAAGGCAGGTCAAAGATTTTACAACTTTTCACACCATGGTGATATAACATGTTTTTCCTCTAAGATGTCATAAAAGTTTTCGAGCCCTATATGCTGGCAGCTGGGTCAGTTCTAATTAAGACAGGAAAGCAGGAGATCCTTAATTAAGTCTCTCTAGTCTTTCATTTACCTCCTGGTTTCAAGTCACTTGTCACTTCACTGACCTGGGGGGGCACCCATAGCACAGGATGTCTCATGTGAGACACTCACATACCACATTCTGTATTACAAATATCATAGAACAATCATAACCCGCTGGCCAAGCATCACAGTGTGTACTGTGTGTATTGAGAGGGGCTACAGCATCAGTGAGCACATCTGAGCAGCACAGGAAGAAGCTTGGATCCTGTATTTCATGCCAGTGTAATCTGGGACTACAGATGCTAAGAGATGCTTCTTTTTTAAGTTTCCTGGTAGCTACAGGGCTTTTTATTTGATTGGGGATATATGTGAGGGGACACCCTTAGTTTTTAATGGTCACAGGCACAGTCTGATTTAGTTGGGCAGTGCAATCTCCAGGAGCACTTCTGGGTCACCAAGGCTAAAGGGCTGCAGGGAGCGAGTGCAGCGATTGCTAAACAAACACCAGGATTGGACCTGTGTGTCAGCTGAAAGCTGAGGGACAGGCGGTCCAGGCACAGTGTTGTGGTAAATGATGCACTTTCCCATTTATTGGGCTTAAAAACAAGTAACTGCATGTACTGTATGTACTGAGAGGGGCTGCAGTATCAATGAGCACATCTGAGCAGCACAGAAAACAGCTTGGAACCTGTAGTTCATGCCAGTGTAATCTGGGACTACAGACTGTGAGAGGCACTTCTTTTTTAAGTTTTCTGGGGCCCAATTACAAGATGGTTTACACTGGTACAAGCCAATTTGCCCCAAACCCCATGGCATAAATAGCAACCTGCACCATGCCTTACACCGGGTGTGATTCCAAAAGATGCCTTGCACCATGCTGTATGTGGGTTGTGCCAAATGTGGGATACACCACTTACTACCCCACAGCCTACAATGACATGGCACAAGGGCGAGTAACGGCAACAACTGCGCCCTATTCCTAAAGGGCGGCTGCCATAATCTACTTACTCTATTCTAGGAGCTGCAATGGTGCAGCAGAGTTAGAACAGCCTGGAGATGCTCTAAGGGGCATCCATCAGTGCCATTTGATGGATGCCCACTTCACAGCACTGTGATAGGCATACCACTGTGCTCCCCATGCCCCCCAAACACATCCATGTGCCCCACCCCTCAAATGTCAGGGACTCCTGTGGTCTGACAATCATTGTGCTTCCCCAAATGCCAGTGCCACCTGGCCAGCTCTCCACAACATCCCCTGGTGCATGTGGTAGTGTTCTGGGGTGGGGTGGCTAGGGGTGGCAGTTCACAGTGGGCTGTGACTTGTGGCATGCAGGACTATTGTGCCATGCCTGTGGCACTTGCCTATGCCTGCCACAAGTCACAGGCTGTAGGTGCTGGGACCCTACCACTCTTGGAATATGGTGCAGGGTCCCCAGCATAGTGGTAAATGTCAAAAACTTGCATACACCTGCAAGTTGCAACATTCATCTTGGAATCGGCCCCCTGGTAGCTACAGGGCTTTTTAGTTGATTGGGGATATATGTGAGGGAGAACCCTTAGTTTTTAACAGTCACAGGCACAGTTTGCTTTAGTTGGGTTGCGTGACCTCCGGGAGCACTTCCAGGTTGCCATGGCTAAAGGGCTAAAGGGAGTGAGCAGCATCGCATGTGGAGTCTCATGCAGAGATGCACCCATCTCTGCACGCATGTTTAGCGTGTTCAGCAAGTACAAGTGAGGAGAGGCATATGGAGTGGGGAAGAGGGCCTTTCAAGACCATACACAGGAAGGCAAGTAAATGTAGCCTAGAGGACAAGGCCATGTTAAGTCAGCCTCCCTGAGTAGTTGTTGTTTTCCAACCCAGCAACTTATCAGATTTCAAGTGTGGACGGTCTCATAGTTGCCCTAAAAACAGGAAAGTGGGTCATTAGATGTAAACTATGTAAAATGTTTGGTGTTGGGGAAAGAGCAGGACTGTTAGGATATACATGTAGACAATGCATCGAAGTGAGGAACCTGAAAGCAAAAATAGTTGGTCTGGAGAACTGCAGTTAAAAGGGTACATGTCAATATGCTCCCGACAATTCACTTCTGCGGTTTATACTCCTGACAATTCACTCCGACGATCACTCGCTCCTACGGCAATGCGCTCCTGTAAAATTCGCTCCTGCATGATCTGATTATGATTATGACAGTTACGATTATTTTGAGGATGTATAGATAGGGCGCCCTAACAGAAGAGGAACAGGCAGAAGATATTCACATTATGAGCAAGAGCTGTGGAATCACTCAGAAAGTGTGAGTGATGGCAGAGCTAAGACAAACAATGTTGTTGAAGCTTTCCACAGAGGAATGCAAAGCATCCTGTGCATGTCACATCCAACTCTGTGGAAATTCATTGATGGACTCAGAGAGGTACAGAAGAAAAGGGATGGGGAGCTTGAGCAGCTAATAGTCAGGATAGCACCCAGTACATTATGGAAGGTATACCAGAACAATGTTGAGCGGCTTGCCTGTATCATTAGTAAGAGTCTTGAGCGCACAGCTGAGGAGTTCCTTCGCAGTGTTGCACATAGCTGCGAGTACTAATGCAGGAGGACTGGATTGGATTTTAACATTGTTAACAATAAAGGATGTGTTTTTAACTTTTTTATCAATTGCAATTGAAACTGACACTGGGATTACGTTCATTTACGTTCATTGACGTGCATCATCACTTCTGGATTCCTGACCTGATCGACCTGACATGGTAAGCCACTCTAATAAGTCTCTACTTAATATATTACATGTACTATCATGATTTGGTTACTGTAATCTGTTTACTGACAAAGGAAGTGAATTATTAACAGGAACGAGCGAGGGAGCGAATTAATAGACAGGAGCAAGCGAGGGAGCAAATTGTCGCAGATGCTAGTTCTACCACAAGCAAGTTGTCTTTGGAGCATGTTGTCAGGAGTGAAGATGTGTGGAGCGAATAGACGGAAGCGAATTGTAGTGCTCCCCAATTAAAATGTAATCAAAATCAAGTTGGCCAGGGTGTCCAGGAACAAGACAAAGTGTCAGGTAGGGACATAGCAGAAAAGCAAAAATGGGATAGAGACTCTGCCGAATCTTACTGGGAAATCAAAGAAAACAGAAATAAGGAAAAAAAGGGGAGGAGGACTATGTCCTATGCACTACCCTGAACAATTCCTTTGAACCATTGACTAAGGAAGGGGAAATACAGACTAATAAAGAGACTTATGATGCTAATGATACCAGTGGCACAGCAGTGCCAACAGGGGTAAATAATACCTGGGAAATAACAGGCACTCCAGTCTTGGAGGCAGAAGGAAATACTGGAGCACAGACAAAGCTAAATAGAGGGAACAGGCAGAATACTGGGGAAACACATCATGAAGAGGAAATAACCCCTCCAGGGAATGATGCTGCCCTCCCTAGCCAAATGGCAGTCAGTTGCCAGAGATACCCACTCCAACATGTGAACCAGAAGGAGTACACAGAAATGCAATGGATATAGACACTGAACAAGGCCATGTATTAAACCACATAGTGCACATCATAGGTGACTCTGTTATAAGATACACAGATGCCTATACAACAAAGGGGTTAAAAGAACAAGTCATAAGCACATATCTACCTGGAGCCAAATTTGCTGATGTGAAGGAGCTGTTGCCCAATATGATTAAACAGAAAAATGATAACCCACTTATTATACTTCACGCGGGACAAATGACATGAAAACTACTAGGGAGGATTTGATGTACCTAAAGTATATGGAAATAAATAGACAAGTAAAGGAAATAAATGGCACACTAATCGTATCTGAAATATTACCGGTACCTAGGGCTAATGACAGGATAAATGAAAAAATAAGATGAATCAATAAATGGATTTGAAGCTGGTGTTTGTTGGAGGGAATAGGGTGTATAGCAACCTGGGAGAAGTTTGTAACAAATGATCCCCTGTTCTGTAAAGATGGCCTGCATTTAAGCCAAAAAGGCTCAAAGGAATTAGACATGATGTTCTGGGCCCAAATTAAACTATACTGAAACTAGTCCTCAGGAAGCGACAGGTGGAGGGTGAGGCCTACAGACCTGGTACTTGTGGAGAGCTAGGAAGGGAAAATAGATTAAGAGACTGTCACACAGATACCCTCGCAGCAGCAACACAAGAAAGAAACTCAATGCAGTTTTATAAATGCAGCTCTTCTTTTACTCTCATTCGACCATCAAGACAGACAAGCTTACGTTTTGCCTGACATTTTGAGCTTCATCAGAGATAGTGAGTGCAAATTACAACGTGCTTTATATATGTTTCACCCGTGACATAATCAAAATCAGAATCAATCAAATAATTAGTATCACAATTTATCCACCAATCGCAATATACATATAAGGCAATCTTAACAACCCATGTTAATAGTGTCCATTTTCAAGTGAAGAATTCAGATTCAAGTCCATCTAGAACCTCACGGGTGAAACATATATAAAGCATGTTGTAATTTGCACTCACTATCTCTGATGAAGCCTGAAATGTCAGGCGAAATGTAACCATGTCTGTCTTGTTGGTCTAATGAGAGTAAAAGAAGAGCTGCACTTATGAAACTGCATTGAGTCTCTTTCTTGTGTTGCTGCTGTGAGAGTGAGTGCATCCCACTATGTTTAAACTGTGATTGATTTTTGAGAAAAGCATCACCACCCCTACAATCATCTCTAATTATAAAACCCTGAAAATTCAATCAATAAATGCCAGGAGCATAAAAAATAAAATAGATGAAGTGAGGTTCACACTACATAGTGAAAAAGTGGATATTTGTGCCATCACAGAGACGTGGCTTAAGGAAAATGACTGGCCTAACAATATGGAAGGTTATGATTTCTTTCATAAAGCTAGGCTACATAAGACACATGGGTAGGTCTGTATATAGCCACCAATCTGAAGGCACAAGTCTTAGAACCAAAAGGCATGAGCGTAGCAGGTGTGGAACAACTATGAGTCAAAATAAATGCTCATAAACATATTAAGATGGGAGTGTGTTTTAGATCTCCAAGTCTTACAGAAAAAGAAAATATTGACTTCATGAATATGCTAGATAGTATGATCCAGGACAATACAGTGATTTTTGAGGACTTCAATCAACCTACCATTTGCTGGGAAAGTATGACAGGAAAAAAACAAAAAGAAAACATGTTCTTGGATATATGTATGAACAGGGATTTAGACCAATTAGTAACAGCAGGTACACAAGGAGAACGAATATTAGACCTGTTGTTAACAAATATGGA
The DNA here is from genome assembly GCA_016271365.2 of Neoceratodus forsteri. Lineage (NCBI taxonomy): Eukaryota > Metazoa > Chordata > Ceratodontiformes > Ceratodontidae > Neoceratodus > Neoceratodus forsteri. The sequence continues at coordinate 452,538,788 of CM057453.1, read as the reverse complement.
AGAGATGGCTAAGTATGTTCAGGTTATTCAGCCCCCAGGAACAAGTGACCACAATGTGGTGAAATTCCTTATAACAGGGATTAAATCTAGCTGTAAAGGTAAAACTAAAACAAAAATATTTGGTAGGGCTGATTACTTGAATATAAAATAGGTTCTATCCTCCACTGACGGGAAGAAGGAGATGGAGGGATTATCCCCACAGGAGACTTGGAAGAGACTAAATGATACCATCCAGCACTGTATTTCCAAATATGTGCCTGAAAGGAATAAATACAACAACAGAGGCAGAATACCCAAGTGGTTAAATAGCCATATTAAGGTGCTAATCAGAAACAAAAAATATGGCATACAAGAAGGTAAAGAGCCACCCAACTCAAGAGAGAATGATAAGGCACAAGAAATTATCAAGTTTGTGTTAAAAGGCCGTAAGGAAAGTCAGGGCTAGTGCAGAAGTTCAGTTAGCAACAAACAAAACGGCAAACTGTAAACACTTATACAACTATGTAGGAAGTCTAAGAAAGTCAAACAGTTCAATAACAAATATTAAGGTTGGAAATGAAGTAGTGGATGGTGATGTTAGAATGGCAAACAGTTTCAATAGTTATTTTACTAGTGTTTATCAAAGTAAGGATATGGTAAATCTATTAAATATGGGAAAGGGAGGAAATTCCCCTGAAATTCCCACTGTAACAACAGAACAGGTATACAACAGTATCATAAACCTGAATAAAATATAAGTCAGTAGGGCCAGATGGTATCAGCTCACAGTTCTTGATAAACACAGCAGAAGAACTAGCAGAACCTATAGCGACCCTGTTTAATAGGTCATTGAAGGAGGGTAAAGTGATATAAGAGTGGAAAGTAGCTTACATCACACCAATTTATAAAATCGGAGACAGATCCTTAGTTGAGAACTACAGGCCAATTAGCATTACATCCATTATAAGGAACCTATTAGAGGGTTATGTCAAGATGTATCTAGAGGATAATCTAAAGCAACTAGACCTGATAGACATAACCCAACATGATTTTGCTGGAAGGAGATCATCTACTAGTAATTTAATGCACTTTTTTGAACCGGTGAGCTTGGCCTTGCACCAGGGTCTTCCTGTGGAAGTGGTCTATCGAGACTATGCGAAGGCCTTTGATTCTGTTTCCCATGGGACATTGATGCAGGTTCTGCAGGAACATGGAATAAACCAGAACCTATGTATTTGGATAGGCTCCTGGCTGGAAAACAGGATACAGAGAGTCCAGATAAGGGGTTACTTGTCAGACTGGGGTAGCGTAACAAGTGGGGTCCCCAAGGGGTCAGTTCTGGGGCCTCTATTGTTTAACATATTGGTTCACTCAATGCAGGTGGCAGACGGTGCCTGGATAAGTAAATATGCTGATGACATGAAAATAGGGATGGTAGTAAACAATGTAGAGTCAGCTAAGACATTGCAGAGTCAGCTATTGGCACTGGAATCATGGGCTAAGACACACAAACTAAAATTTAACAAATTGAAATGTAAAGTGATGCACTTTGACAGGAACAACATAATGTACCAATACAAAACCTGTACAAGAAACAAATAGTGAACTAGATCTGGGAGTATACATATCCGACACCCACAGTTTTTAACAAACACAATGTGGAGGCAGTAAATAAAAGTATTAAGGCCATGTGGAATATACTCAGGAACATAAAAAGTAGAAGGGAAGAAGTATCGGTGCCATTGTATACGGCCTTGGTTAGATCCATACTTGAATATGGGGCCCCGTTTTCAGCACCACAGAAAGTAGGTATAACAAATAGGGTGGAGCAGGTACAAAGGATATTTACAAGAAAAATAAAAAATATACAGCATCTCAGTTATGAGGACAGGTTGAAAAGGGTCAATCTTTACTCAATGGCCTACCATAGATTAAGGGGGATCTGTGTTTTGCCTACAAATCTTTTAAGGATGCAGTTATATGGGAGACAGGGGCACTTAACAGGAAAGAAAAAACAGCACATGCAACAAGATCATACACAAAGCAATTATTGGGAGAAAGGTACAACACCACAAGGAGTGCAAGGTGGTTTAACCAGCGGGTTGTAAGTGTATGGAATGCACTCCCATTGGAGGTGGTCAATGCGGGCAGTATGGCCTGTTTTAAAAAACTACTGGACTCATATATGGGCCAAAAAAAATTGGATATTCGACCACTATGGTGACAGGTCCTGTTTTTGGCTCTGGTAGCTAATTGGACCTGAAAACATCACCTATGCACCTATGCACCTAAGCTAATACATGTGGTTATTTTCCTTGTTTTAAGCACGGGGTTGATGTAGTAGAGTTACTACATGGATCGCCACTGCTACCCTGACCACTGCTTGAACATTTCAAATCATCATCCTCCTCCTCATGTCTGTAGTAATCCTCTGGTATTATTTCACCACTTTTACTGACATGGCTACTTACACTGATGGAAGGGGATACCATGTTCACTAATGTGGCTGAGGGTGAATGCCCAACTATGGCATTAGCTCCCCTCTGGTGCTGTGTCCACAGTGCCTTGTGCCTGCTCTTCAGATGAGTATGCAGACCCCCAGTGTCCAAATGGCTACCCTTTTTACCACACTTCACACACATTTGGCAAAGCTGGTAGATTGCCACTATTTTGTTGTTGCTATCTTGTACAAAACAATCCCAGACTAGGGATTTGGATGCCCTGCTCTTCACATGTCACTGCTGGTGCTGCTGCTGCATATGTAACTGCACTTTTGGTGGTGATGAAATGAGGGGTGTAATGCATGATTTCTGTGGTTGAGCACAATTGGACTTTGACCAAACATCTCAATCTATGACTATTAATTCAGGGCCATCATCAACAGACACAGCTACAGCAGAACTTTAAGGAGGCGGGGATTGACTAACAGATTGTTTACAAACAGCCTTCACTTTCTTTTTTTCTGGTTCCCAAATGAGGTCGCTAACATCATCATCATAATCATCATCCACTAATTCACTTTGGAGGCTGTCCTCCTGTGGTGATATTCCAAGTTCAACAGCAGCCTCAATATTATCAGCCACACTTTTTTCATCAATGTCTGAATGTTTGGATGGCCTATCCTCAACATCAGTGGAAACATGAGACTGTGAGTCATCATCATGATCAGAATCATGTTTAAGTACAGTAGGTAGTGGGACATCAACTACACTCAAGTCTGCAGAGTCAACATTTTCCCACATGATAAGTTTATCAGGGTTGAACTTGTAGCAATACTCATGTTGTTATCAACCATGCCCTCACTAACTTTACTAACAGAAGGGACAACACCATCTCTAACTAGCACTGAAGCGACTGATTTCACTGTGAAAAACATAGTCGGACAAATCCCTTTACTTGCACCAACTACTACCTTTTCCTTCTGATGTGCACTACCACAGCCACAAACACTCTTAACACTGCTACCATTGGTAGATCCTGATGAACCTGACTCATCTTCACAACAACTTCCACTGCTAATAGTCTTCTTGGCAGCAGCACCACAGCCAGAAACTGTTATGCCTAACTGTCTCTTTGTGGGCATTTTTTTTTAAGATGACACAGACAATTTACAACAACTTGATATTTCGGCATTTTTGGGTGGCTGGGAAGCAAAACACTAAATGCAGCCACACAGGCACAACACAATACCTGGTCTTAAATCCTTAACCAATCTTAAAAAAGCCAGCAGTCAAAAAACAATACCTTGTTTTGATTGGGGGGGGGAGACATAGTACCTAGCTACACAGAAGCAGGGAAATAAATTGCAGACAGGCTTAGAAATTCAGAGTACTGCTATTGTGGTGCTGCAGTGAAATGTATATCAATTGATAGCACGCACACAGATTAAAGGTCAGGCACAGAAACCTTAACTGTTCAATAAAGTACAACACAGACAGTCTTGTAAAAAGACTGAAAAACTGCCCAGCAAACAGAACATATTTATAAACAGTTCAGTTGCATTGTACTGTGTCTATCTGAACACAAAAATAATATATAGAATAATGGATGGGCGACCATCCACAACAAGGCAGCGTTTCCATCGAGGGTGTTGATGACATCAGAGAGACCTGGAGAGCAAAGCTCGAGAGGTCTCCATGATGTCATCAACTCCTGAGATGGGAAACGCTGTCTTAGTTGTGGATGGTCAACCATCCACTATTTTATATAGTATATGGTCCCCCTAATGTGTACAACATTCATTTCACAAGGTTTCATATCTTGTGTATTTGCAGCTCTGCTTTGTCCCGGTCCTCACTACAGACACTCACTACAGATACACTCCTCTCCTGAAATGACCCCAAAGATCCTGGACCTTGCTGACGTTCCTTCTGTTCACAGTCCTAACCATAAAAGTAAACACCAGATTTAAATTTTAAAAAAATGGACAAGTTGAAAGCATGAATACATGGAGCTGACTACGGCAGTTCATGTACAAACTTGTTTTGAACCCTTCGCCAGACAGCTCGCTAGGTGGCACCGCCATTATTGCTTGAATTGTTTTGTGAGGAGTGGATCTTCCACCAATCGGGTGGCAGCTCAAGGAAAAAAAGTTGTTGTACTATTGATGTGATGTCAGAATGATAGTACAACAACTTTTGAACTTTGAACTGCCCTACAACAGCATTTTGAAAGCCACCGTTTTCTATTAACAATAACCCCTAACCATATACTATAAAACAATAGCCAACAATGGTTGGAAAAAATGCCTTTCTCACTACTCCCCCTTCTACACCACAGATCAGCCCCTCCTCCAAAGCACACTTCTACAGTGTCTCTCAGTACAGAGACTGAATCAACTAAATTAACATTCAATATTCACAAAACATCAATAAATACTTGATGATGTAATCACATTAGGGTTTACTACAATCGATCTACTAAATTTTGTCACAAAATTCTGTGGCAAAAATGCATTTTTAAAGGTTTTTATAGAGTCTGAGTCTCAGAGCTCTGAGAACAAACTGTCTCCAGCTTTCCACTACACACACTATGATGAACTGAGGCTGTGCAAGACAGTATAGAGCCCATGTGACCTTACATCCCATGAGTCACTGCAAAATTCTCCTTAAAGAGCACAAAAACAAGGTGAAGTAACACGAAGTGAATAGAAAACAAGGTGAAGTAATGCAAATTCCATAGAGAACAATGTGATCTTTGCATTAGTTTGAGATGCATAGTTATTGGCTTTGCTTTATGGAGTAGTAAGTGAAATTCTGGTTCTGCGCAAAATACTACGTGTAGCGAATTTTAGGCACTTTGCCCCCACAACTACTCTTGTCTCAAATAAAATTGTGGCTATTATTTTGGCCTGCTCAATAGGCCAAAATAATAGCAGGTCTACCCTTAGTGTAGAATCCAAGTAAACTGGAAACATACTCATTTAAAGACATGCAAAAACCAAGCCAAATTCTGAGTCAGTTGCCTTACTAATTCCACAGGTGTACCAAGATGTGTGGAAGTTTCCCACTTCAATTAATGTTTTAACATTCATGTTTCCTCTTATGACAGTATTGAAACACTGATGCAGGTGGTATTTCACCTGTTTCCAGCTATGACTGACAGTCCTGTAGACTCTGTGAATTCCTACACAAATCCATAATGTCCCCACATAGAAATATTGATAGAGCATAAATATTGATAGGGCCCAGCCTGTGGGCCCTCTTATAATGTAGTGAGTGGTTTTCAGGTACTCATTAAGAATTTGGAAAATGGGGAGGCAATTAAGAATGTTAAAGGCTCTGCCAAAAGTCTGTACCCTCTTCCCCAAATAAAGTACAGAGAAGGACTTGTATCCCAGCATATCAAATAAACAGTATGAGAAATTCATGCACTACTGTCAATATTCAGCATTAATAGGGAGGTCTACAAGATGGGTCTACCATACAGATGTTGGCAGTAAGCCTTCTCTCAGCTTTGTGACTAACAAATATGTAGGTCACAAATAGACTGAGGCAGGGGCAGATTTGTATTAGTAACCCCCCCCCACCCATAAAATGGGCAAATTAGTACTCAAATATACACAAGGGGACAAATGCCTACCCAAGAAAACAAGACATATTTGTACCCCTTCTCTAAGTACAGGGTGAATATACTATCACCCCCAATGTACCACGTACCCAGTACCCACAGAACAGGAGAGCTGCCTGCTATCTGGCAGCAAGGTGAGCAGCTGAGCCACCACCTATCTGCAATGAGTCCTTGGCCATCCTACCTTCTCCGCGGTGACAAACTTCTCTGAGCTGACGAGTCCAGACTCTGTGCCACATGCCTGTGGCTACTTCCCTAGCACTTCTCACTGTGACCCTCACTGCCACTGCCTCACACCCTCCTTTGTCCCATGTTAGCATATGTGCTCACACACCCTGGAGCCCTCCTCATGACCCCCCCCACCCTGGGCAGCACTAACAACTCACAGCAGCTCACTCCACCTTCACTTGGGTGACACCAGTGGTGCACACTGACAGACATGGGATGGGCCCCAGAACGGCAGTCACTAACTCATGCTCCATCTCAGCACTCAGGAGAACAGTGTGCTGTGGCCATGGTTTGAGCCCCAAGGCTCGGAAGGAGCATATAGGAGCAGATTGTAGATCAGACCAGGTGAACTGTGGCCAGGACATGGGAGGTTGGAAGTTGTGGCTCGATTCAGATAAGGAGCAGCTGGAGTACTGGTAGTCCTTGGATTAGGTGCCAACCTTCACATGTTTGTGAGGGTAGGAGGAGGCACCCTTGCGCACACCCGAGTGATCATCTACTGCTGACTGTGCAAGGGCTGTGAAGCATGGGAAAAAGGACCCGACCAATATGGAATAAAAAAAAACTCAGAGCTTCAAAGGTCCCTCTCTGAGAGCTCCAAACATCTGAGGGGGGAGGCAGCTTGCCCCCTCTGGCCCCACCATAACCTTTAACTGACACCATGGGCTACCACCCCATGTAGTGTTTCCTAAAGCAGCCTACACATGTCCAGAGTTCACATGGCACAGTGTCAAGAGAGAATGTAATAATAATATGTTCTGTAACATAGGTGACACAGGTGGCAGTGTCGAGGCACAGGGTGGGTGGTAGATAACTCACCAGTGGTACTGTGGCATGCACATACCAGAGTGTATCAATTGTAATGTACTGTGAACCACAATATGCAGGCTACCAGACACATACAGGGGCAACAGCTAGAGTGCATTGCAGAGTGGTACCACACTGAGATGCCCCACTGTACAGTAACATCCACAGGGCACACTGTGTTTGCCGGCAAACCAGCCACCAGCCACAGCAGGGGCACATGGGCAGTGCAGAATGTGCAGTGGTAGTTATCTAAACATTGACCTTAACACTGTAATTCAAAGGTATATAGCTGTACTTGATGTATACTGAGCAATGACCATTATGTGATCCTGCCCCAGCATTCACCAGTATCACCACAATAACAGTCAACAGTTCTAAGACTACCACAGAGGCATACACACCACTAGGGAAAAAACAGACACAATTACAGACATGGAAAGCATCATGTGGTACATATGACATACATGTGCAGGACACAGAGGCACATCAGGAGCACAACCATAAAACACCATAGTGAATTGTGCACCAATGGTCAGGACTCATATGGCCTCAGTTAATGTGTGCAGTGACAGAAGGAAAGATTAATTGTTTACAGGGACTGGAGGGTGATCCAAGGGTAGTATGTGCCACTAGACACCAGGGAAAGGTGGCTCACTGCTCTTATTGCAGCCTGCAGCATGAGTTCCAGCTGCAGAAGTCAAGAAGGACCCACTGTTCCCATACAGAGAACACAGATGAGTGGCTCCTCTCACTAAGCTGGGCACCATGTATTTTGAGTGTGCAGAAAAGGTATTTCTGGCAACATTAAAAACAAATAAACACCAACATCTAGTTAAAAGGGGGTCCATTTAGCTAGGTTCTGGTGTATTTTTATGTATTTTCTATGCTTGTTGGTTCATTGAGAAAAGTGGCAAGATGGCGGTTTCCATGGCACAAAAAAATGCTTGGTGCTGTGCCAAGCAAGTAGTGAGAAACCAAAAAAGGGTCCTGCAACATCAAATTTTTATTTTGCACCAGAATGTTAACTCAAAAACTATACTGCACATGCTCAGAATGGGAAAAGCAAAACTTTAAAGCCTTATAATTCTGTAACCATTTAATATTATTTTTGCCAGATCTTTCAAAGGCACTACCTTAAGACATCCCATGTATGCCCTGCAAGTTTTGGGAAAAATTCCATTCCATATAGGCTGTAGATGAGTTCAAAAAGCCCATGTTAAGTATAGGAAAAACAATTAGACATTTTCAGAAAATGACATATGTGGATCTCAGAAACCTCACAAGCTGTCATCAAAAAACCTTCCACAGATCAAGACCTTGCCCACTAGACAGCACATGCAAGAGTTCTGCTGATTTAGTCAAACAGTTCCAAAGCTATTCATGTGCAAAGTTATGGGTCTGACCTTGAACAGGCTACTTAACTGTAAGTAGAGGGGTGAGACCACATCCCTATACTATATAATTGGAACCAGATATTCAAAGGGGTTGCGCCTGGCACAACTGAGTTTCAGCGGTACAACCTCTGCAATGCACCCCAGTGCGATATTCAAAAGGGGGACTTGTGCAGTGCAAGTCCCAATGCACCAGGGAGCATTGGTAATGTATGCAGTGCATCTTAAGGGGGTGTGCCCATGCATATGTGGCACATTCCAATATTCAGCATGGGATGTGCGGTGCAGCTGCTGGCACAACCCCTAGATGCTCCGTATACTGTGGCACAAAGTTGAGCCGGAAAAAAAAGCTTAAATGCTGGCCACCCACAGGCAGGTGGCTGTATTGCAAGGTGCAACACAGCAGCCGCCAGCCATGGGTGGCCATTCACCCACCCACCCAGAACACAGTCCACAAGCAACTGTATAGTCTCTGGTAGTCCAGTGGTACCTTCCTCCCTCCCCTTAGTCCAATTATGGGTATTATTAAATAAAATAATATTCCCTGGTAGTCTAGTAGAACCCCCCTCCCTCCTGTAAGCCCAATAGCCAGGTGTAATACACATAAGAAAGCCCTGGTAGTCTAGTGGTTCCCCCCCACCCCACCCAATGCACCGATCACCATAAAAGATTCATGTTTCCCTTCCCAGGTGATCTAGTGGTACCCCCTACCCCTCCCAATGTACAGATCACTGGTAATCCATATAGTAATATAACCCTGGTAGTCCAGTGCCCCCTGTAGCTGTGATCACCGGTAAATGAGACACATCCCAGCTCTGGTTGTCTAGTGGCATCTCCCACCCACACAGGACCCCTTGCCCACCCAGCTCCCCCCATCATCAGCAGGTGGCGTCAACCTGCCCACATACCACCTTGCTGCCAGCTGAATGACAGCTTACAGTAGGTACTGTAAGCCCATTGGTCCACAGTGTAGACCAATTAACTCGCAAGGCATACTACGAGACAGTTACAAATATGTGAATGAAGTCCATTCATATATTTGTGACTGTCTCAGTAGTATGTCTTGTATCCCCATTGGTCCACACTGTGGACCACTGGCTTACAGCACCCACTGTAAGCTGTCATTCAGCAGGTGGCTGTGCGTGGGTGGATCAATGCTGCCCACCGATGATGGGGGAAGCTGGGTGCAGGGGTCCTGTGTGGTGGGGGGGTGGGGCACCACTCAGACCACCAGAGCTGGGATGTGTCTCATTTACCGGTGATCACAGCTGTGGGAGATGGGGCACTGGACCACCATGGTTATATTACTATATGGATTGCCAGTGATCTGTACATTGGGAGCAGCGGGGAGTACCACTAGATCACCAGGGAAGGGACACATTAATCTTTTATGGCAATCGGTGCATCGGTGGGGTGGGGGGACCACTAGACTACCAGGGCTTTCTAACGTGTATTACACCTGGTGATCAGGCTTACAGGAGGGAGGGAGGTTACCACTAGACTACCAGGGAATGTGATTGTCTTTCATGATACCTGCGATCGGACTGGGGGAGGGAGGGGGGTACCACTGGACTACCAGGATTTGTATATCTTTTATTATTGCCCGCAATAGGGCTACAGGGCAGGGGTGCCCCAGGACCCCTCTGTCTGCAAGACCTGCAGTGCAGGGTGCCAGATGCATTTTGCCAGGCTGCCCTGCTCAGCTCATGCAAATGGGGCATAATGACATGCAAATGGCCTAATTTTCACCTTGCCTACATTATGGCCCCATTTGCATGCCCAAGTTTGAATATCTCAGGAATGCACCCAAGTGCAACTACAGTTGCACTGGAGCATTTCCAGTCCTCCCTGTCTGGGGAATGCGCTGGTGCATTGTATATGTGCCATGCACATTCTGTGCTATATTGAAAGGTGATGCACCATGGTGCTTCACCTTTGAATATCCCCCCTGTCAAGTCCCTGGCGCATCTCGATTGTGTTGTGCCTCCACTTGCACCATTGCCTGGCATAGTCTGAATATCTGGCACCTGAGATTTGACAGCAACTGTATGTTAGAGTTGAGTTAGTGTTTGTGTGTTTGTGTCTCAGTGATCGTAAACCCCAGGACTATGAAATTTGCTATGCATAGTCTCCCTACCAGGGACTTTTTATTTGGGGGGGGCACTTTTAGCAACAATCAGTTTGGTGGTTCAAAAGTTATTAATCAGTGAAGTAAAGCACATTACACAACAAAATCCCAAATTAAGACTTTTTTGCCCGTGAATAGAGAAAAGAAAAATACCAAAATTTAAATTTTGAAATGTATAGGCTTGTTTGAGCTTGTCCCAGAAAAGGGACTTTTGTATCTTCAGAATTAAATAATTTGCAGCATTTAGGTTATGATATTCTAAAGTTTTAAAATCTTATGCATGTCTGGAGCACTTGGAAACATACCATAAATAAATAAATTTTTTCTGACTTAAAGTTGGACATGAACAAAAACTTTAAAAGCCAAAAATGTAACAAATAATTAATGTTAAAGGCTGACAGTTCAGTGGTTTGCCAGAAGACAGTCTGACAAGATGCATGAGATGACCTTCAAAAAAAACTTAGTTTTTTTATTTGAAAAAATAAGTGATTATCTTAAAACGTTAACAAATTCAGCATGTGCACTTTATAACACAACTGAAAAACTACTGAGATAAAAATTGTTGACGTGACTGAAATATAGTAAAATGCATTGTTTTTTCTTTAGTTTGTGAATGACTAGGGGACTTGGTAAAACCATCATGAAAATTGTACTAAATCCCACATGAACCAAAATGGTAAAAGTTACAAAACATGAAAAATAGTTGAGAACATGATAAAAAAACAAACAAAAAAAAAATCAATCTGCATATTTAATACTACATTTAAAGTGCCCTTGACACCATAGGGAAAACTGAGAAATGTAAGATTTATGTACAGTTTGGTTTACATTTCATATATTTTCTGTCATTCTTTTGATCTTTTTCTTTATTGCTGAAGACAATTGTATGAAAACAAGACCACTGACCCCTAGACTGTATCTGCTCTGGCTGGTTGTCTGCACCTGACATCATAATCCCACATTTATGACATCATAATTATCTCCACAGCAGCAGACTGTGTTATCACAAATGGAATTGTGATGTCAGGTGTAGACAAGCAGCCACAGTAGATAGGGCTGAGATTCTATTTCCATTCAGATGTACTTAATAATAAAGAAATAATGATAAAATTTACAAAATCATATGAAATATAAGCTGAAGTGTGTCTCAGTATCACATTTTTCAAAGTTGTTCCAATGGCATCAGGAGCTCTTTGAAGTCAGACACAAACAAAATATTAAGAAAATTATGATTCACCTGCAGCACAGAGTTGTGACTCATCTCCTGCTTCTTGCATAGCCGTACTTGCCAAAAGTTATGGCTCATTTCCTGCTTCACTCATGGCTCATTTTCTGCTTCATGGAGTGCCCTGTGTAAAGAAAGTTGCAGATCATTTCCTGTTTCATGTAGCACCATGCCGGGGGGGGGGGGGGAGAGAAGCATTTGTAATCATTTTATTTATTTATTTATTTTATTGAATTTTGGTAACTGGATAGGTCCTCTGAGACAAGACAGTCCGTTTTTCAGGGGTGAGCTGGGAAGTGCAGTACATTGATAGCACTTTCATTGATACAAGAAATTAGACAAGGAGTAGTCATACATACAGTAACAGAGTACATCAATTACATTCAGTTATGCAAAATAAACAATTTAAAGCACAGGCATCAAAACCTTACATACAGACATCATTTACAGTATTTTTTTTCTTGGAGAGCAGAAGATAGAGAGAGTGTAAAGTTTTGCTAGGAGAATCATGCAAGGAGTGAACAGGGGTGAAGAGTCAGTGGAAGCAGGGGCAAGGTGGAGCGGTTAGGAGAGATAACAGCAAACTTTGAAATTGAGAGAGGGAGGTGCAGGCCAGTACAGAAGGAGGTAGAGAATTCCAGTAGGACACAGCAGAAATTGCAAATGATCACCGAGCCATGGAGATTCGTACGTTTGGCATTGAGAGAAGAGGAAAGGAGGTAGATCTGAGGGCACGTCGAGGGAGACGACGTTGAACAATATCAGCAAGGCAAGGAGGAGTGAAGTAATGTACAAGCTTATATATAAAGCTTAGTGTGGCATAGCATAATTTTCATTCATAGGGTAGTCATCCCAGGGCAGACAGGACATTGCAGTGATGGTGCTGAGCATTGGCCCTGAGAGCAAACCTGCTAACTCTACGGTAGGCCTGTGATAGGCATGATAGTATGGATGTGGTAGCAGAGACTAGTAATGTAGCACCATACATAAGGAGGGGCAGGAGTGTTGCATCTGCAATCTTGCAGCAGGAGATCAATGTAAGGAACAGACTGATGCTGTAGAGGACACCGATTTTTTGGTTTATAGTTTTAGTGATGGCAATAACATGCACATCCAGGGTAAGTGAGGGATCTAAAGTGACTCCCAAGTATTTGAAGGACCTGAGCAATTTGAGTGCATCCCCAGTACATGAGAGTACAATCAGAGGGGGAAGGGTTGGTGTGGATGAGTTGGAGAATGACATGCTCTTTGTTATTTTAGTATTAAGGACAATCTGCTTCTGAAGGAACCAGTCCTCAAGGGTGTGGAAATTGGAGGCTAATGTTAAATTGAGCTACCCAGTATCAGGAGAAGAATGATAGATGATAGCAGATGAAAGGCCCCACCACAATTATTAGGGAGGTCATTATTATACAGCCAAAAAAAGAGAATGGGCCCAATATGGAGCCCTGGGAGACACCATGGGTAATGGGCCTCAGGTCAGATAGGGAGCTTGCCCATTTTACTTTTTGGGTACGGCCATAAAGGTAACTTTGGGTCCAGGTCAGCCAGTAACATCAAGGTCAAGGACATTCAGTTGTTGTAATAGAAGGCCATGGCTGACCAAGTCAAAAGCCTTGGTCAAGTCTATGAAAATTGCTCCAGTGGCACAGCCATGATCCATTTCACGGAATGTGTCAGAGGTGACTTTAATTAGAGCTGTAAGTGTACTGTGGGTTTTTCCTAAACCCATGCTGAGAGGTTGAGAGGAGATGGTGGAGGTCAAGGTAATCCTGTAGGTGGTCATAGATTCTCTGATCTTGTATTTTTGCTAGAGGGCAAAGTATTGAAATAGGCTGGAAATTTTCCACTGTCGAGTTGGGACCTCCCTTGTGGATGGGGACGACCACCACTACTTTCCATTTTCAGGGACGGTGCAGGTGTGGAAGGATCAATTAAATAAATCTCAAACTGGGTGGGCTAGGGCATCAGCTCCCAATTTAAAGAACTTAGGCTCTAAAGTGTCATGAACAGGTGAGCTGTCAGCCTTTAGGTTCACCAGGAGATGGCAAACCTCCATAAGGGTTGCAAGCTTTAGATGAAAGGCAGGGCAGTCCATAGAGTCGACTGATGGCAGGGGGTCAGGTTGGGGGAATGGATGAACTAGAAAATAGTGATGTGTACCTATCCAGACTGGTGAAGAACTCATTGAAGCCAGAGGCAGTGGGGGAGGGTCAGTGAAAGAGACCCCTTGGGCATCAAGGGAACTGGGAGTCTCAGAGGTGTTACCCTTTAAAAGGGAGTTAACCTGTCACCAGAATTCTTTCAGATTACTAAGATGCTCAACATGGAGTCTCTTGAAGTAGAGTCATTTTGCTTTTTGGATTGAGTTATTGCAGCTGTTCCTTAGTTGCCTATATGTTTGCCAGTTGGTAGGTAGCCCACTATCCTTATATGTCCTCCATGCCTTATTGCGAGTGGACATGAGCTGCTTTAATTCCTTGGTGAGCCATGGTGCTTTAATACCTATTACCCAGAAACTTTTTAAAGGGGTGTGTTGATCAACAATGTTAGTGAATTGTGCCACAAAATAGTCTAGTGCCAAGCTAACATCTGACAGGGTATTTATTGGATCCCAATCAGTTTCTCGGATGGTATCGACAAAGTTGTTGGTGTCAAACCTGGACATGTCCCGCACAGTGATGATCTTAGGAGGGGGATTAGGGAAGTTGTTATGCCATGCACAGAGTGTCAGCGAGTGGTCACTTATACCATCTGAGAGGACCACCACTAATTTTATCTTCAGGGCAGTTTGTGACCACCCAGTCAAGTAAAGTATGGTTACCCGTCTTTGTATTAATACAAGTAGGGTCACCAATCATTTGAACCAGATTTGAGTCAGCCAGGATGGCAATCAATTTGGAAAAATTAGAATGCATCCAATCAACATTGAAGTCACCTCCAAGTATGAGGTCATGCTTCGGGAGGTTAGCAAGGGAGGTTATAATAATGACTGAGAATAGTTTGGACAGGTTGACCCGGTCAATCCTAGAAGTGTTACTGTGGAAAATACTGATTTCATTATGCCAGAGGAGTTTTAAAAAACTAGAGAATGAACCTTTAAACTATCATCTGACTTTTATTCCACTGTTATAAATGGGGCTATACAAATATTTGAAAAGAAGGTCTGGCGACAAGTGAATGATTTTAAAGTGAAAAATACCATGGTTGTTAATAAATATCTTAATCTGAAACCACAAAAAATACAGGCATTGAATTCTCTAACACAAAACAGGAAAATTATAATCAAACCCACTGATAAGGGTGGTAACCTGGTGATTATGAATAGGGATCACTATGGGAGAGTGGTGTTGAAGCTATTAGAGGATGACAAAAAGTACAAAAAAAGTGCCACATAATCCAGTCTGGGATTTTAAAAAAGAACTAATGTCACTGTTAACAGGAAGGCTTACAGCAGGTGACATTACAGAGCAAGAGTATAGGTATCTCTGGAATGACTCCCTGATAACTCTGTTTTTAAACTCTCCCGAACATACATAATAATGTAGAGGAACCCCCAGGTAGACCTCTTGTTTTGGGGGTGGGATCATTAGAGGATCATCTCTGTCAGTTTTTGCACTTCTTCTTAAAAAGAAGTGCTCAAACCCTCCCATCCTACCTTAAAGATACAGGAGATACCCTAAAAAACTGAGAGGGGGTCAAATGGAAATCAGGTATGGTATGGATGACCATCGACATCAAGTTACTTTACACCTTGATTCGACACTCTGATGGGTTAAAACATGTATGCACTTTTTGGAAAAAAGCCCCTGCAAGGAGAATATCCTCACAGAATTTATTAAAAAATCCATAGAATTTGCACTTCAATTGGAGTTCAATAATGAATTTTATTTACAGATTTGTGGGACAGCAATTTGGGCTGCAATGGCCTCTGCATATACCAACCTCCTTTTAGGATACTGGGAAGAAATGTAATTTATAACACAAGTGTAAATCCATTTAGATTGAAACTTAAAAACTGGTTTCGATACATTGATGATTGTCTCTGTATCTGTGAGGGTACTTTGGAGGAAGCACAGGAATTCATAAATTGTATTAATCAGAATGACATGAACCTTAGGTTCACAGACCATATGGATTGAAAATATTTCATCAGCTAGAAGAAGTAGCAGGACTGCTTTAAAAAGCTTACGCTTCTACTCCAGCACTCCAGGTCGGCTGTTGTCATCTCACAGCCCCAAGAACACTGTGAAATCCTGACTTTGTGCCATTGCTCCTTCAAACCCAGATGGCAGAAGCCCAGCTGAGAGGAGGCAGAGACTGGAGATATTTCGTCAGCTAGAAGGAGGGGCAGGACTGCTTTAAAAAGTTCATGCTGCTACTGCATGAGCTTGAGTGGTGTGAGCACCACTCGGCAGACAAACAGCTTGCCATTATTAAAAATAGTCGGTAAGAAAATTCGTAAACTAGCACTGGGAAAGATAATATTACACTATGTGGACTTAGGGAAGTGTGACTAATAAATTGAGTAGTTTCATATATAAAATAATTGTAAAGCCTGTTTTAGATGTAATTAAGTGGTAATTTATATATGAAGTAAGATTTAGTTTATGTATTAGAATGTTTATATAAACAAAATGAAGTCGTATGCTAGGTTAATGTTCTATGGTTGCATATTATGTGTTTTTTATGGGAAGGCTTCAACTCCCTGTTTAACTGAAGAATTGAGTGCTATGACACTGGAGATTGGGCCCTCTATAAATCCCAGGAGAATTTTAACTAGTAGAGGAAATAGAGACAAGGTAAATGGTAGAAATTCCTTTGCAAAAATTAGGAGTCAGTTAACTAAGTGTATATCTGTAGTATCTGTAATAGGTTTTGACCAACAAAAATCGAGAAACTGTCTAATTATCTCACTGCTGTTTGGGGGGGACATTTAACTAAATCCAGGCCCTGAGAATAAAAGTGAGGTTAAAATAATTTATGATAATGCAAGAAGCTTAAAGAATAAAATAGATTTGTTTAAAACCTGGACAGCTACGGAATCCCCAGAAATGGTGGCTTTGACTGAAACCTCATAGACTAAAAATATAGACATCAAAGAAATAGAGCCTGAGGGATTTCTTGGTCATCGACTAGATAGGGTTGGGAGAAAGGAAGGAGGTATCCTCTTCCTTACAAACTGGGAGTTAGGGCAAACATCATTCATGTTTGCTGGTCAAATAGGGCTTATTGATTGCCTACAGATTAAGATTC
The DNA here is from genome assembly GCA_016271365.2 of Neoceratodus forsteri. NCBI lineage: Eukaryota > Metazoa > Chordata > Ceratodontiformes > Ceratodontidae > Neoceratodus > Neoceratodus forsteri. Next base: position 452,521,705 of record CM057453.1, on the reverse strand, counting down.
ACAAATTAGCACTCATAGTGGGTGTTTTTTATGTCCTACCAAAATCTCCTGCATGTGAATTTGAAAACCTAGCATCAGTTATACAAACTCATTCTATGGGATTTGACCTATTGATGATAGGGGATTTTAATGCTGCATGGGGAAAACCACATGGGTTAGCATTACAAAAAAGCTTTAAAGTCTTAGATGTAGATACAAAAATTGTACCTCCAATAGGAAAACCTCTCAATCCAGCACAGGTAATATTTTGGATTTAATTTTTGTTACAACAAGAATTTTAGTTCAAATTTTAGAAATAAAACAACCAATTCTGGGTGACCATAGTTCAATAAATTGTACCTTTAAACTGGGTGGGAAAAGAATTGTAGGCCAGATCCCTTTAAAGGTCAAAAGTAGATGTTTTAAAAATGATAATAAAGATGTTTTTTTGGCCATATTAGCTGCTATTAACTGATATAGACTATTCTTAATTCCATCTGTAGATTTAGCAATCCAGGAATTTATCAAATGGTTTCTTGAAGTTTGTAATGAATTGGCTCCCTTTAAAAAATTGTGCAAAGGAAGACCCATGTTCCCTGGATAACAGATAAATTAAAGAAACAGATACAAAGGAAAGATAGGTTATGGAGAATTGCAGGGAAGACCTTAAAACCTGCAGATTGGGAAATATACAAGAGAGACAGAAATTCATTAAGACTTCAAATAAGAAAGTCTAAACAATAATATTATGAAATTAAGGCAAATGAGACTACAGATGTCAAAAAATGTTGGACCTTGATTAGATATTTTAACTCTCCTGTTACCTCGAGACCCCCAGTTCAAATGTTAAGTAAGGGCACCCACTAACCTCCTAGGCAATCTGCAAATATTCTTAATAATTATTTTGTAAAGTTACCAGATTTAAATATCCCAAATACTATATTAAATAATAATGCTTCTTTAAAAGAAAAGTTTGACATTCATAAATTTAGATTTAAATATCTCTCCTGTAAACAGGTTAAGGATGAAATAAGAAAGCTTAAACCAAAAAAAGCCTTTGGCCTGGATTATATAGAAAATCGCTTCCTTAAAGATTCCCTACAGATCATTGCTCCAGTTCTAAGTAAACTTTTTAACTGGCGCTTAAAAGAAAGAATTTTTCCCTGTAGTTGGAAAAATGCAAAGATTATTCGTATTTATAAAGGAGAAGAGGATGCTTATGTGCCTACAAACTACAGGCCCATTGCCTTGTTATCAGGTCTTTCAAAAATTATTGCCAGACTGGTACAGATACAACTCAGTGATCATTTGGAAAAACACTCACTATTGACTAAGTACCAGTCTGGATTCTACAGGGTTTTTTTCACAGGCACCGCACTCACCAACATGGTATTTATTATAGCCTCAAAACTAGAGGATGCCCTGTCGTTAGGTGCGGTGTTTGTGGATTTATCAAAGGCCTTCGATACTGTGGCACATGGACTACTGGGAGAATGATTAGAAGAGGTAGGCCTAGTGAAAAATTCTCTAGATTGGTTTATGTCTTATCTAGAGAACAGAACCCAACAAGTGTATATTGATGGAATATTATCTGATAAAGCCTTGGTACAGTGAGGGGGTGCCCCAAGGCTCTATTTTGGGACCAACACTTTTCATATATATATATATATATATATATATATATATATTAGAGCAAAAAACTCCATTTAGTGCATTGGTTAGGGTTGTTCCACAGCGACAAAAGTGAGGACATTCGATTATTAGGGTTGAAAGCCCCTTGGACTCCCCGCCCACACCCCCAACCGGCATCGGGGTGTGCGTTGGGGCTGTTGGTCCTAACTCTCACCCCATCAGATGTGTGAAGAAGCAGAGGTATAGGAGAATGGGGTGAGTTAGGACCGACAACCCCAATGCACACCCCGTTGCCAGTTGGGGTGTGGGCGGGGGGTCCAAGGGGGGCTTTCAACCCTAACATCGAATTTCCTCACTTTTGTCGCTGTGGAACAACCTTAACTAATGCATTAAATGGAGTTTTTTGTCTCTAATTTCCCTTCTTTTTGAGAAGGATAATGAGAAATAGTGAATGTAATGCAGTGGTGGGAGCGCAGGGCCCTTTGGGCCCCGTTCTCCAGCCACGTGATGTCTTGTCACATAGTAACATGGTGCCCGCAAACGCAAATGGTAATGCGCATGGTGATGCAAAGCGAAACAGAAAGAGAAACAGTACCGTAGACACAAATGGTTAAAATAACACAAACGCAAGCTCAAATGAAAACGTGAATTGTAACACACATGGTGCCGTAGACGGGAACAGTAAGTGAAATGGTTACGGAACCACAAGCAGAAGTGGTAAGGGTAACAGTAATGTAAGCACACAGGCTGGTTTTCCCCAAAAGCTGCATAGAGAAAGACAGTGAGTACAAAGAATGTATGTATAATAATAGGTCTTGGAGCAGAAAATGAGGAGTTGGAATACTAAATTGCTTATATCTCAGTAACGGTACAATGAGAAAAAAAATTTAAAAGTCATATGATTTATGACTTTCCTGGCTAGTTTTATGCTTAGTACCTGTTAGGGGGCTAAGCATTTTTCCATCGAAAGGTCTGTATCTTGCACTGTTTCCGAGATACGGGCCCTGAAAGGCACAGCAAACGCCATAATGTTATCCTGAGCGAAAAAAAGAGAAGTTCAGAGTGCCATAACTTTGGCTCCCTGTAATATTTTTTCACCAAACCATTAAAAGGCACATCTGTGGGATGCTGGCTTTCTTCCCTCCAAATTTCAGCCCAAAAGACCAAACCATTATTTTGCAGCAGGGTGGCAAAGGATTCCTGTAATGCGGCGGACGCCGTAATGTTATCCTATGGGAAAAAGCATCAACTTTGGAGTGCCGTAACTTTGCTGCCCTGCAATATTTTTTCACCAACATACTGCAAGGCATATCTGTGAGATGTTGGCTGTGTTCCCTCCAAATTTCAGCCCAAAAAACCAAACCGTTCTTTTGCAGCAGGGTGGCAAAGAATTGCTGTCATTTTCCCACAGCCTGGAAAAGTACTGTCGAACTTTGCGAAAGCTTTCACAAATTCATGTGACAGTGTCGCAAATGCGAAAGTACTTTGTGAAAGTACTTTTTTCCAGAAATTTGAAAAACATATTTCTGGGGTGTTTTACCCCAAAATAAAGGCATGCCTAGCATCCTCAGGGTCCAACTAGGTGAATACAAAAATAATTAGGTTGCTAGAGGGTCCCAAAGTTAAATGCCAAGCATTTTTCTGATGACCAACTGAAAACAAAATGGCAGATTTGCCACAGTAAAATGGCCGTTTGCGAAAGTAAAAACTGCATTTGCGACACTGTCCAACTTTTCGTTAACTTTTCCCATTGACTTAGAATGGGAAATTGTTTTTTGAATAACTTTTGAACCATTCAATATTTTTTCACGAAATCTTCAAAAGGCACACCGGGGACCCTGACCGCACGTTCCCAGAAGATTTTGGACCAGTCACGCAAACTGTGCGACCTGTAGAGATGAGCAAAGAATTCCCAAAAAGCGTAAACGCGTGTGCAGATCATGTTTAATAACTCCACAGCCGTATACCTGAACAATACAAAAGTTAGCAGATCCCAAGATGTATGGTTCTTGATTGTGCATTCCAAATTTTAGGCAAATCCATTAAACGGCTGCAAAGTTATTAAGGTGCAAAATTTTAGGTTTAACATGTCTCCTCAACCCTAACTATGGTAGCACTACCGCTACCAGAATATATATATATATATATATATATATATATATATATATATATAAACCAGTTAGTTGATAGTGTAAAACATTCAAACATCCGCTTATATACTGATGACACTGTCCTGATTTCTAGTGGTAAAACCCCTGAGATTATGGAAGCGCATTTACAAGAAGACTTTACAAGGCTCTTAACATGGCTAACAGACTTGGGGTTGATAGTAAACAGTAAAAAAACAAAGCTCATGGTATTTCATAAGGGAGAAAATGTCCTGGATAAAAATAAAAAACAAGTATCAATTACAACATCACAGAATGAAGTGCTTGCTCAGGTCTCAGACTATAGATACCTTGTATTATGGATAGATAATACCTTAAAATGGTTCTATGTGATAATGGTGAGTGCCGAATGGTGACCCACATTATCGCACCGTCAGGGCAGCGAAACCAATTTCACCACCCTGACATCATCGGCACATGGAAGAACGGCGTCGGGGACTTAAAGCATTTGCTTTCTGTGGGGCTGTGCCTTCATGCAGGGGGATCACCCCCGCACTCTACTTAAGGATTCTCAACTCCAGGGGGATGCATGTTGGGGGGGAGCAAAAGCAAAAAAAATAACAAGTTTTGGGTCGGGCGCAACAAAACTGTAGTAGTGCCCAGACCCAGACCCAAACCTGGAACCCTACTCACCGAAAGCAGAGGCCAACCCCCGACACCACGGCACAGTTCGGCAGCCGACCACAGTGCCACTCCTGCATCCCCTCTGCCCCCTTCCAGGCATTGCTCCCCGTGCTTCCCCCCCTGTGTGCGTACACATATAGCGGCATCCTGTCACTAGGGTCACCCACCATACCACATCCAGTCACCCTCCCTGCCCCCTCGCCTTTCGGGCTTTTGTCCACATCACATCGCCGTTTTGGATGGCATCTTAATTCAAGCATCCATGTCAGAGACTACCCCTTAAAATCTGAATATCATATAACTGAAACAGTATTGAAGGTTAATAAAAAGCCGGGTGCATTCAGACGATCCAGCTTTTGCATAAATAAGTTAATGAGGGAGACTATAGTAAATCAACTTCTTCTCCTGTTCTGGAGTATGGTAGCCATGTATATGGTCTTGCTACTAAAGGTACTGTATGTTGCCTAAAATTGACGCAATGTATAATCTTTTGGCCATATTTACACTGAGGAAGGATTACCAAGAACATCATTGTAACCTGTGTGAGAAATCAGATTTATAAGGTTGTAAATATAAACCAGCCAACATATCTGTATGAGAAATTGGAAAGGAAAGCATATGTTCATAATCTTAGAGGCATAAATACGAGAAATTTGATTTTCCAAAATTTAAAAATAAATATAGTAATATGCGCTTTCCCATAATTATGGATAAAATATGGAATTCCCTAAGATCAGTTACATATAAGCAATACAAGGATATTAAGACTTTCTCAACTAGTTTAAAAATTGAATTGAAGACTTGGGGCCAGATATTCAAAACTTTGTGCCAGGAAAAAAACGTTTGTACAGGTTTAGCGCGGGATTAGCGCGGGTCTGCTATATTCAAAAGGCCAAATATCACGGGCAAACTGCATTAGCGCCAGGAAAAAATCATAATGTATTCAAGGGGCAAGCTGACATGAATACAGGCGCAATGCTATATTCAGCGACTAGCGCTGTGCAAAGTAGTTTTGTGCGACTTAGCGTGACACTTAGCGTGGCGCACATTACCACCAAGGAAAAGCTTGTCTTAACCCTGGGCAATCAGCTTTGCGTGACACTTTGGCTTTTTGCAGTATTTGCGTGGCTTTGCGCGACCCGAACAAATAAATATGACACATAGAGAAAGCCAATCATATAGGAAACATGCTGCTAACTGATGGCATCACAATGATGCCATCATCTGCCACCAGTCCCGTTCCAGCCATGCCAGGCAATAAGTGGTGAGCCTGCCGCCAGTGGACAGCATGGCAGTGTGGCCAAACAGCACACACCTGTGAACCACTCTTCTGTGGACGCCAACAGATGCCAGCACACACATGCAGCACTGTGGGCATGGAGGATGTTGAGGGGAGAGTGTATGGGTGGCAAGGCTGTGCCACAGACCAGGTGTGGCCACAAGTCTGGGACACATCATGCAGTTCACATGGGACAGTATTGGGCATACCCCAGCACCAGTGTACCTTTCTGATAATATATACTCCCCCGGCCACATACCGCACAGCTGTACAACTGCCACAGCACACAAAGCTGGACATGTATATGTCACTGTGAGCATCCCATGCCAGTGGGGCAGTGTCTGTGGGTCACACAACAGCATAACAGTAATGTCCACTGTCAGTAAACACCTGCAGGTTGGGCCTCTCACTGTGTATAGTGCAGTCATCATCACTGCCCTACACACCATAGGCATTGCTATGTCCACACACTACTGGCCCCCTTGCTACTGTAGTGTCTGCTGTGCACTGTAGCATGACCTACAGTGTGACAGTTGCATGCAGCACCACCACCATCTGTGCTTATGCTGTGTTGTCCCAGTACAACTGCAGACAGCAGCGCATGTTAAAGTACAGTGTTCAAAACTGTATAATATTCCCCAAACTGTTTGCACAGCACTAACACGTTTGCACGGGTTTAGCGCAGGGCTAAACTGTTAGCCCAGTGCAAACTGCATGCAAATCAGGGCATAATGAGATGCTAATCTGGATGTTTGCCCAGAGACTACCTAAGTAGGCTCATTTGCATGTCCCTTTTGAATATGGCAAAATGTAACACTGGGCAAACGTGTTTGCACCGGGCTAATGGTTTAGCCCTGAGCTAAACCCACGCAAACATGTTAGCACTGCGCAAACAGTTTGGGGAATATTATACAGTTTTGAACACTGTACTTTCACATACACTGCTGCATGCAGCTGTACTGAGTCCACGTATTGGCCACATAATTCACCTCTACCTACCTTCACAACACTGTGCACTGTGTTGCTGTTGTGGTTTGCACTTCCTGGTTGCCATATTCAGAGCTGTCTTATTCCAGGGCTAAGTTTGCCCTACACTCCCAGCCCAGTTTTCCAGGCCTCATTCCCATGCTATATTCAGAAGCTGTTTGCCCTGGGCTATTCCTTTTGAATATGGCTTGCTTTGTGCTCTGGGCTAAGTTTGCCCACCTGGCAGTGCTAATTTAGCCCCGGGGCAAAGTTTTCAATATCTGGCCCTAGGTTTGAGTGTTATGGGTAGACCTTTTAGCTATTGGGATATGAGTTAAAATTGCAGCTGTTTGAAGGACACATTTACTTTTAATCCTGTTATAGTACTAGTTGGTGCAATAACTTGTGAGGCATGGTTTTGAATGACTGTATTTATATTACATGTTCTAATAAGTCTCTATATTGTTTTTGTCAAATTTTGATACTATTTGTAAGCTTTTAGCTCTTGAAATTTTGTAACAACAGCACCATCTTGTAAATAGGATGTGAAGTCCTAATGATGTATTTTTCCATCTACTATCCTGTATAAAAATAAAGGTTTTACTAGTACTGTTAGTGTCAATTTTTAGGGCTGCAGTGGATGGAGCCCTGCAGTCCTATTGCTGTCAGAAAAAGGGGACTCTGCATTCTTTCCTTCCTAACAACAGTTGTATCACAGTTCCCTACGCAGTCTGTGAAACCCTCTGCTGTGTCAATGCAGTCTTCTCATAGGCACTATTTTTTGTTATATGGGATGGGTGTGGGGGCGGTATAGTCTGATATCACACTGACTCACATTACTATGATTCCTAGCTTTCTTTCATGCTTAGATATCTGCATCAGTGGGGGGTGATGGGCGTGGGCTGCTTTAGTGTGGCATTACTCAACTTACAGACATTCTCAGCTTTCTTACATCTTTGATGTCAAGAGTGTGTGTGGGGGGAGGAGAAATAACTATCTGATTTCAGTTTGGAAGGGTGGAGAAGTTTGGTGCTATTGTCATTTGTACTTGTAATATGATCTGTGGTTACACTGTCTCAGTACTATGCATTTATATATAGATAAAAACTTATACATAAAAGGTTTAAGAAAAAGAGAGCCATTCCAAACATTGACTTGATGCTAGATTCTATCACTGCTGAAAACTCTCATACTGTAGAGAAGCAGAAGTATGCATTTTCTGTATCAATTTTATCCTGGAGCATAAAGTGTTTTTTAAATAGTTCCTACATCTGGAAGAGTGGGAGTCTTCCTGGTTAGCTTTAGCTTACAAACATTCAACACCAGATCCCATGGACCCGAATCATTTTAAAATTCTTGCATCATTTATAAAGACAAAAGTAAAACCTGTTCGGCAAAATCAAATTCTTATTTTTGAAGTTTTATAGCCATTGTTATTACTTATTTTCCTATATTCAGTAGGAGTGAGGATTATTTTTAATGTTAATTACATTTGGCAGAACTTTTAAGACACTGTAGAACACAACAGGTGGCATTTTCAAAAGTTAAACAAAATGATACAGTTGTGTCAAGACACCTAAATTTACATCATGCAGATGCAGCATATAATTGCTCCATATTTTCATAGCTGCATCAAAACAACACTTATACTTGCATCATAATTGTAGCATATTTGCAATATATTTATGGGATGCATCACTACTGCATCATGTCTGTGTCACATTTTGCATCACTAATCTACAGTAGATGCAGTGCAGGGGCAGCAGACTATGGTGCATCCATCTTCTGATGGTAGTGCACCCTTCTGATGCAGACACAGCTGTGATCTGTGATGCAATGTGCTGCTGAATCTGCAGCAAATCTTTGAAAATACAGGCTGGTATATTTACCCTCCCATCTCTCATAAACTCCAGACAGTCAACTGTAGATAATGGGTCCAGAATGAAGCACATACCTTGCAATACAGATTTACAACAAATGGAGGAAAATAAGATGAGGGCCCATTTCTTGCAGCATCTTCTTTTTCCTCTTCAAGTTCAAGATCAGGAGAATTACAGCAAAGAAGATGCTCTGCTCCTAGCCAGTTCCACCTGTTAACTGAAAATCACTGACTGCTGCCCATATATACACATGTGTGTACTATTAAACTCGCCTTTTCTGAAAAATTATACCTTTACCATCTGCCTTACAATGAGAGGGAAAGAAAGGAAGCAAGGAAAGTCATGCTGCTGACTCCACCATTTTTGAAACGTTACACCTCTACTATCTGCCTTAAGATATTTAAACTAATTTCCTAATAATTTTAAAGATGAAGAACCTTAGTACCTAAACTGGGAAATGATGTGTTTTTCACGGTTCCATGTGATAAGGACGAATTTGGAATACCGAATGCCCTTATCGCAACTTCACATCACTGAAATTCAATTTCAGAGATGTGGAATCCCAGCGCCAGTGAAAGCGGTGTAAAAATCATATTTTTTTACTTTTATGTGGGGGCTGCACCTCCGGCAACCCCATCCCACAGGGGGTTTCACCCCCCCTGCAACCCCCTAAATTTAGATTCTCAACTCCAGGTGGGTGCATGTCGGGGGGGGTGCATCCACCTGAAAAAAAAAAAACACCTGTCTGGGGCTGGGCACAACAAAAACCTAATGGCGCCCGGTCCCAAACCCTGCATCCCTGCCACCCCAGGCCAGCACCCACCCCACCACAGCTTGACATCAGCTCGGTGGCAACCTGCGGCACCACCCCTCACAAACCCTCCCGCCCCTTGCTCGGTGCGCTTGCACCCCCCCCCACGCATATACATGTGTAATATCCCATCACCATTTCGCGAACCTTCCCTATCTGGTCACCAACCCCGCACCCTGGCCATCGGTGCAGTTGCCGCAAGTGGGTCACCATTTCGGCAGGTGCCCACTTGCGGTCTGCCCATATCACAGGATACCTTTTTTCACAGATGCCTGTTCTATGAAAAAGTTCCCATCATTATGACAAGAATAACAGTTTATAATGTCCCTTCTGAATAAAAGATGCATCAAGCCAGGGCCATGAAGATGATTGAGAGGCAGCAGGGTAAATCATAGGAGGACAGACTGATGGTCCTAAATATTTATTTATTGAATTTTGTTGACCCGGTAAGACCACTGGGCCTAGAAGTCCCTTTTTCAGGGGCGACCGGGGGGAGGGGGGATACAGATGGTAAGCAACTGAAATTGAACCAGATTAAGCTGTTAGAGGTATTTTTAGTGAATGTGTGAAATTTGGCCAGGACACCGGGGAAATTCCCCTACTCGTCAGAGGGAGAACCTCTGTCTAAGATGGTGGACGCACCCTTGCCTTCTGAGGAGGGAGCTATGGAGGTGGGAGATTTGGTCTCTGCTCCTACCTCTGAACAAATGGAGACCACGATGCCAACAACTGATGTTTTGCCTGTTGCTTTTCCTACTTCAACTTTAAGTTCTGCTGCTCATACTAAGGCTGTTATACCTAGCCCTCTGCTTACTTCTTATGGAACTGACTTGCTGACCTGCGTGCCTACCGTCGACTTACTGGAGGATTTCACTTCATCTGACTCTGAAAACCACTGTTTGACAGCACAAGAGATCCAGGAGCATTTTGAAACAGTGGAGCGCCGTTTTGCTAGTGCAAAACTGAAAATGCACAGAGATATGCAATTCCTGAGAGCCGACAGCACAGATGCATCTTCCCCTCGGGTGGAAGTTTTTGAAGATTCACCTGACTTGTCTCCTTTACTGCCTGTTGCTGTGATAGGCTCTGACCCAACTAGTGCGTCGGGAGCTGAAGCCCTACTGCCTGCTCTCCTGCTGCCTGCAGTACAAACGGATTTGATTTCCTTTTCACAACCTGCTTCCATTACATCACAGAGTTCCTCAAATGTACAAGACTTATCTACAGTAAATGCTCCCCTGCCACCTGCAGTACAAGCAGATTCATTTTCCTTTTCCCTACCTGCTTCTATTTCATCGCAGAGCTCCCTACATGTACAAGCATCATCTACAGTAAATATTATTAAAGAACCTACCTGGACTGTTGAATCGGCACTGAGAGGTGCTGGCTGGGTCCAGGGTACTGTTCCAGGAAGTTGGAAGTCTGGTCCATCTCCAATTCGGTCCCCCCCCGCCCTGAAGATTTTCCAGAGCTACAGAGCAAGATGGGTGCTTCAAAAGTCACTACTGACCCCTTGTGTCTCCCTCATGAACTGGAGCTTACACAGAACCCTGTGTAGGATTATCTGAAGGGTTCTTCACCTCAGATTCTCTTTCTACCACTTCTGTAGAGGCTCTGGCTCCCCCACCACCACAGCCCCCCCCCAAAATTTCGGAACCAAGCCGCTCATATTCTTCTTTCTTTAAATTTCCAATTCAGGCTGCTAAGAGACATAATGCTGTTTGCTTGGCATATCGGGCGGGGGGTTACCTGAGCCACCTGATCGGGTCTATGTGGCACATACACTGCTAAAGGATTCTTTAAAAAATTTTTCCCATGAAATATATGCGCGTTAATTCATATCTCTGGTGAAACTACGTTTGACATTAGTTTCCAAACATCTAGGGGACTGGAGCATTTTTGGTCAAAGTATAATTCTCTGCGGACTACTGCATTATGGACCCCATTTCAGGCTATTCCTCTTTCTAAACCCACTTTTAAGGTGATCACTATTCTGTTTCGTAATGAGGGAGTTGAGGTGGAGGACGTGGTGTATTGGCTGAAACAGCGTTGTGACGTCCGGGGACAGCCTGAAGCCATTTTGGATACCGAGAACATTTGGACTGGGGGCTGGAAGTTTAAAGTCTTGTTACGATCTAATGATTCTGGGGTTGTACATCTGCCTAACTCTTTTTTCATAGGCCGAGATAGGGGGGTCTTGTTCTACCCGGGTCAGCCAAAGGCTTGCTATCGGTGTGGTGACCCTGCACATCTTAGTAATGTATGTGATAAAATGAAATGCAATGTCTGTGGGGAATTGGGCCATGTAGGGGCACACTGTTTGAATGAATGTAGATGTAACCTATGTGATGAACAGGGGCACACCTTTCAGAATTGTAAATGGGCTGCACATAACCAGGAATTTCATGATGGTGGAGTGGACCAGTGCTTTATTATTACACAGACGCAGAAGGCCCGTCTCCGGACCATCTTGGCTGTACCTCCCCCTAGTCAGCCCAGCCCTTACTGCAGGCTTCAGTGCCTGTTGTATCCTCTTAGGCCATACCTCAGATGGTTTCCTTTATGGATGACCCCTTGCCTGAGATTTCTCCTGTCCCTGATCCTGCCCAGTCTAATTTTCCTGTTCTGGACCCGGTCCCAGGTCCAAGTACTATGCCCCCTCCCCCCCAAGTGCTTACAAATGTCATACATAGAAGGTCACTGAGAAATAACCCTCGGGTTGCACCATCTCCTGTGAGTGGTCCGGAACCCCCCAGTGCCCTTATCTAATTCTTTTGAACTTCTCCAACCCCTTTCTGATGATGCTGGAGGTGAGTCGGACTCTTCCTCCATAGCTTCTTCTCTCCCTGACGGTACCACTGACCCTGAGTTGCAACTTGGCACTAGCCTTTCTTAGAAGCGTAAGGCCAGAGTAAAACTTAAAGGGAAGAAGGTGGTTGGGAAAAGGAAATTGTAAAATGTATTTTTTGTCTATTTTCCTTTTTTTTGTTGCTATGTTTCACTTTGTTTGCCATACTATTAATGTAAATAGTATGAAGCGTATGGCTAAAAGGAGATTGATTTTTTCCTTTTTACGGCTTTTGCCTTTGGGTTTAATTTTATTACAGGATACAAGACTTCATACTACACATAAGATCCGGCAAGCACAACAGGACTGGTTACTGGGTCCTTCTTTTTGGTCGATTGGTCAGGATTCTTGTTCGGGACTGGAAATAATTAATATTCCAGACTTCCGTTTGCTAAAATTGTTTGATGTAGCCCCTGGTAGGGTGCTTATTATAGATTTTGTTATTGGATCCTGTCCTTACCAGGTGATAAACATTTATGCCCCTCAAATCAAAACTGAACGCATAGCTTTATTTGCTTTGCTTCATCCTTATTTGCATACTTCCTTTCAGGTATTGTTTGCTGGTGACTTTAATTGTGGCCTGAGTCTTCAGGATAAGAGCTCCTTTGCTGCTACAAAGAAACTGTTTTGTGATTCCCACGAATTGGGTAAATTGGTTTGAGTCGCCCATAACGGACTCTTATCTCTCCTTACTACACAACACACCCTACCTTCCAAAGGGTAAACTAGCCACACGTATTGATTATGTGTTTTCCTCTCCTACAGTACCAATTATTTCTGCCAAAGTTCAAGCGGTTGAGTTTTCTGATCATAAGCTGCTTTCTGTTGGTTTTGGTTCTGTTGTCTCTTCCCGTAAAGGTCCAGGTATTTGGAAATTCAACACATCTCTGTTGCAGATTCCGATGTTTATGCAGTCCCTCCTGTCCTTCATACAAGCCCGTAAATCTGTTTTTATTTGTTATGAAGATCCTGTTCAGTGGTGGTTAGACACGAAACATGATCTGGTCACTTTTTTAAAAACTTACAGTCGTTTAAAATGTAGGAGGGAATACCTAGACTATTTGCAGAAGAGGGTACATTTTCAGTCATTATTAACCATAGCATACATAACAGGGCAAGACCTTACTCTACAAATAAAAGTCCTACAGAATGATATGTTGACTTTCCAATTACGGCAATCACAACAACTTTATTACCAACATAAATTCTGTACTGTTGGAACACATGATGTCATTTGTCCTTTTGAATATAATTCCCGTCAGTCCACCTGAAAAAATATGACGTGTCTTCTAAATTCAGAAGGGACCTTATGTTCCTCACAAACTAAGATTTGTCATATTGTATCGAAGTATACTACAGCCCTTTTTTCTCTCCCCTCCCTGCTGTGGCTGGTAACAGTGCGACTTTGTATAGTGGCCTTGATATCCCAGCTCCCTCACAGCTATGTCAGGACCAGGCTTGTTCTCCTATCACGGAGCAGGATTTGACACTGGCTATTTCTTCATTACCTGTACAGAGAACTCCTGGTCCGGATGGTCTCCCTGCTGGCTTATATAAGGTGCTGGGTGACCATTTAGCCTCAGAACTTACATCTGTTTAATTCTCTGTTAACATGTGAATCTCTCCCTTTGGAATTTACTAAGGGTACTTTGATTTACATTTATAAACAGAAAGGTGATAGCCATTCTCTAGAGAATTGGCGACCTTTATGTATGTTGAACACCGACTTTAAGCTCTTAACAAAAATTATTGTGAAGCGTTTGGTGAGGATAGCGGAGGTGGTTTTGCATCCCGCCCAATCCTGTTCAGTGCCTCAAAGGAGAATTTCTGATCATTTGATCCTCTCACGAGAATTATTTTCTCATGGCTATGCAGGTCTAGCTTTGGGACTTGTTGTTTCCATAGATCAGAAGGTTGCTTTTGATTCGGTTAGGCATGATTTTTTATGGGAAGCACTTCATTTTCTGCATGTACCTGATGTTATGGTACACTGGATTCGTGCTTTCTATAGAACGGCGACTGTTGTGCCTGTAGCGAATGGTTGGATAGGACCCATGAGCCCCATAAAATGGGGAGTTTGTCAGGGCTGTCCTTTAAGCCCGTTGTTATATGTATTTTTTCTTGATGTTTTGCTCCATTGGCTGAATACTAATTCTCAGATTCTGTCTATTTCTAGTGGTGCCTTATGCTTGCCTTACAAGGCTATTGCATATGCAGATGATGTTTGTTTTCTTGTATCTGATGCAACCTCAGTGGTTCATTCTCTCCATGAGTGCTCTATTTTTGGAAACTTCTCTGGTGCTGTTTTAAATTACACTAAAAGTCTGGTTGTTCGGGTATGTTCAGCAACCTCCCCCTCAGACTGTATTGGCCCATTACGTTTAGTTGAGGGCCCTATTCACATTTTGGGAATTTTTTTTGGGACACAGGACTCAGATTTGTTTAACTGGAATGTTAAACTGCAACAAGGTAAACTTCAGGTGGCCTCCTGGAACCGGGGGCAGATAGGGGAAAAAAATGTGTTTTCTTAATTAAAAACTATTTGATCTCTACTTTCCTTTTTCTGAGTTATGTATTCCCTATTCCATGACAGCTAGAAACTGCTGTCTTTAGCCTGTTTTTTCAGGCTCTTTGGGGTAGTAGGTTAAACCCGATAAAGCGGAATATCACTTATTTACCTATCCCTGAGGGTGGCGTTTGTATGGTTAACCCTTTGTTATTTTTTTCTTGTATTTTTTTCACTGCAAACCTTAGGCCTTTATTGATTCATGCCCAAAGGGGATGGGAACCTTGGTTTTATGACTCTTGCAGGATTTGGTTTCATCAATGGGAAACTAATTCCTTAACTGTGTTAAGACAGACTGTTGGTATACCAACTTACTTAAAACATATGTTTTTACATCTCAAACAATGGAAGGTGTCTGTTCAGATGTTATTAAATCATTCACATAAATTTTTATATAAGAAATTACTCCTGACAGTTTGTGCTGTATCAGTACCTTTCGATAAGTGTCCTGGTCAACACCTCCCTTCCCTTTTGTTACTGTGCAAATGTAAGAGGGTTCCAGCCAAAATGTGGGATTTTCATTGGCTTTCATGCCATGAAAAGATTAATGTAAAATCAAATCATAAACATAAGCAGTCCCAAGATAGAATGTGTTCTCGCTTATTATGCATTACAGAACTTGAAACTATCCCTCATTTATTTTTTGACTGTTCCTTTATCAAAAATTGGTGGTCCTTTTGGCACAGGCATGGGATACCCTTGCTTGATCGGTTACTTATTTGAATCTTGTATCCGGGGTTTTTTCTCTCCAGTGGTCAAAATGGTATCAGGACACTTTAAACCTTGTTTTTGTCTGCATTAAATGGAATATTTGGATGGTGCGTTGCATGTTTTCTTTGCAGCAAAAGGACTGCTTCTATTTGGAGCTCAAAAAAAAGATTGTACAAGATTTAAGAGAAATTTATGAGCATGAACGTACTCTATACTCAGATACGACACTTTTGGAACTTTGGAAAGCTCTTCCTTGGATCACTGACTCTGATTTTGCAGTTACCTGAATGATTGTATAATACTTATCCTGTGTTTCCTTTGTTTTGTATTATGCTTAGTGTACTGTTGTATGATTTTTGTCTCAATAAAACTTTCCCCTACTCTGTCAGTAGAGGTACTGCTGTCATGGAAGCTGACGTGATGGAGATTCATTCTGCTGGTGTACCTGAGGGAGAGCTGGTCTCCCCTCTCTCAGGTCCAGCTCAGGAGACCACTATTGTTACTGAGGATGGTAATGTAGAGGAACAGAATACATCAAACCTTGGCCCAGCAACACTTGATGCTACTACAGGATTATTTGGAAAGGATTCGGTATGGTTGGAAAATATCTTGAAACAGAATAAAAATTTGCAGCACAAGGATGCAGAAGATGCTGTAGGAAATAACTGCCTGGTGAGGTGATTTCCACCGAGGAAAATAGCATGCATGAAGTCCTGCTGAGAGACGCTGCAAAAATGATTCAGTCTGAGTTAGTGAAAGAGACAGCAGCTGAGATTCAAATGGAGACTTGTCTGAGTCAGCACGATGATGTACGCTCATCAACGAGTGGCATTTTGACAGAATCTTTCACTGTCATGCCACGTCAAACAACTGAATCTGGGCCTGATAACATTGAGTGTAAAGGACCTTTTTCTCAGCATTTTTTGGACAATGTGAATACTCCTGAACTTTCTGTTAAAGCACCTGAAGAATTAGTAGGCTTGAACTTGGGAATGCGGAAAGGTAGACTGGACAAAAGTCCCCCTCTCGCTACCCGAAAATGCTTGGCGTCTTCACTGGAGCGTTCCCTATTGGGAGCAGGGTGGAAGCAGGGAGAAATGGGTGTTTGGGTACCTGACCCAGCACGCAGCCCTATTCCAGGAATTCAGTTAGTTTTGCCAGATCTGCAGGCTGAAACAAGTGTGGAGAATCCTCTACAGGAGACTGTAATACAACAGCCATTTACAGTTCATTCGCCTTTATCTAGACATGACTCTGCCCACTTAGTTGCTTCTTCCTCGGATTCAGATGTTTCAACTCACAAGGAGTGGGGAGATATTGCTGATCAGACAGTATTACCCTCTGACTCATTACCAGATTTTACCAAACAAGTGAAAGCAGCATGGGAATCCTTTCGTAGAAAGGATCCTTTTTCAGGTCCCCCCACCATCAAAGAAATGCTGTGTGGTTAGAATATCAAGGAGGATTGGACATTGCTTCAGACCATGTTTATGTGGGGAAAACACTATTGAAAAGCTCCATGGGTTTCTTTTCCAGTGAAATCCATGCTCTTATACATGTATCGGGCTCTGTAATATATGATGTTAGTTTTTCCACTCCACAGGGTTTGGATCGTTTCTGGTCTAAATTGGACTCACTAAAATATAAGGAATTATGGCTCCCTTTTAAAATAATTCCTCTAATGAAGCCATCTATTAAAACTGTGACTGTTTTATTTAGAAATGAATCAGTTTCGGTGCATGACATAATATATTGGTTACAGAAAAAATGTGAAGTGCTAGGTTTTCCTTCCCCCATTTTTGATGAGGAATGTATATGGAATGGGTGATGGTTGTTTAAAGTGTGTCTGAGGAATAACAGTATTGGTCCAGTTCATCTTCCAAACAGCATATTTTTGAGGAATGAAAGGGGACATTGCTGTTTCCCAGGCCAGTCAAGAGGATGTTTTAAATGTGGTGCACTCACTCACCTGGGTGTAGTATGTGATAGATTAAGGTGCAATCATTGTTTGGAGTTTGGACACATAGTATAGACTGTCATGCCGAATTGAAATGTAACTTGTGTTTAGATTCTGGTCATACCTATTGATCATGTCCATGGGCCACACATAATCGAACAGACAGGAAAAGTCAGGATGTCATTATTCAGGAGGCTCAGAAATGGGAAATGTCAAAAAGAAAAACTCATTCAAGTCCTCCACTCTCTGAGCCCCCTGAAACTCAACCCCCCTCCCCCTTCGCATGTAGTGAGTGAGAATCTTGAGGAGCCAGTAAATAATATTAACCCTGATCCTGTTGTCCTGGGAAACCAGACTTTACAATTACCATCAGAAATGCTTCCTGCTCCTGAACAGGATTTGAATGATATGCCCCCCCAAACAGTGAAAAGTGTGGCAAAAAAGCTAGATTTGAAACAAACCAAGCCTAGATCAAAAGTGGCCAAGGTGAATGTGGTAGAGGCTGACAATGTTACATTTTCCAATAAATATGAGTTATTGCTGCTCCATTCCCAAGAATCAGAACCAGGTGGGGATTCTGAGGCCTCCTCTTTTGCCACTCCCTGTTCAGACACAGATGGTGAATTACAAGACAAATGTAAAAAAGTGGTTAGTGAGCCAAGGGTTAAATCTAGGGTACGTCGCCGTACTAGGTTTAAGAAACCACCCTGACTTCAATCATCTAACCCTAAATGTTGAGCACTTCTATTCCCCACCTGAGGATAACCACAATAAATGTGAACAGCATTAAAAATGCTAAGAGAAGGTTGGTAGCTCTTTCTGTATTAAAAGATTTAGATTGTGATATTTATCTTTTACAAGACACAAGGTTGAATTCTTCTTATTTAATTAGATCTGTCCAGCAATTATGGTATTGGGGACCATCCATTTTTTCATTTGGTATAGATGTTTGTGAAGGGGTTGGTGTTTTATTTAAAGGGAACAAATTTCAAATTTCAAAATTGGTGGAGATCTCATTAGGGAGAGTGTTAATGATAGACTTCTCATATGAGGGAGTAGGGTGGAGGTTAATAAATGTGTATGGTCCGCTTACAAAAAAAGGACAAATTGATTTATTTAGTCTAATTAAGCCCTACTTGTTGACTACAAAAATAATAATTTGGGGGGTGACTTTAATTGCATAGCGGATGTGGGTGATAAAGGTGGAAAAACAACAAAACTTTATTGTGATTCAAATTATCTTATTTCAATGTTGTCACTAGGATATTTACAAGATTCTTATCGGCAGATTCATAAAGAGGGAGGGAAAACTTATTTTTGAGGTTCCTTATCCACAAGGATTGATTTTGTTTTCACTAACATTCATATTGGAGTAGAAAAAGCGATGGTGAGTCCCATGGAGATTTCTGACCATGCTATTTTACTGGTTACCTTAGGTAACGATAATGGTCAAGAATATGGGAGAGGGTATTGGAAATTGAACACTTTAGTGTTAACAGAAAAGAAATTCCAATATCAAGTTACTGAATTTCTTAGATCACGTATGTCTATGGCTGGTTTAGTAAATAATATGAGTAGTTGGTGGGAGATCTCAAAAACAGGTTTAAAGAAACTAGCCCAAAAGTATTCTATTATAGGGCACAGGATAACTATAAAAAATATTTGAGATTGAGACTACAATTGCATAAATTATATACAAGTATTCATTAATATCATATCCCTTTAACTGAACGGGCCTTAAATGTTAAAAGAGAGATGTTCTCCTTACAATATAACAGGGTTGCAGCAATGCTGAATGAACATAAAATTTGTTCTCCAGGGAAGAAAGGTTTAGGAGATGCTTTTAAAACTTGTTTCCAAAGGATAGGAAATCGATTTATGTCCTCTGTTTTGACAAGTACTGGTGATGTAATTCAGGATGGTCCGGGTATATTGGATACAGTGTCAAAATATTTGAAAGAAATGTATGCTGCCCCTTCAAATGTAGTAGGAGCATCAATGGACTTTTTGTCACATATAGCTATTCCAACTGTACCTGTAGACCTATTGATGACACTTTCAGGGCCTATAACAGTAGTGGAGATTAAACAAGCTATTAGCGGACTTGGAAAACATACGGCTCCAGGCATTGATGGTCTATCAGCTGAATTTTATCAGACGTTCATAGATTTGATAGCTCAAATATTAGAAGTAGTATTTAATTGGGTATTGTTGACTTTACAGGTGGATTTTAATTTTTGCATAGCTATACAAATCATGGTATATAAGCATGGTGATAGGACAAATCTAGATAATTAGAGATCACTCAGTCTACTGAATACAGACTACAAAATTTTGATGAAAATAATGCATTCCAGGTTGTTACTTATTACACCATATCTGATTTTGGTAGCTCAATCTTGTACAGTTCCTACCCAATCTATACAACATAACCTATTGTTAATAACAGAATTGGTAGAGCAGGGGAAAGAGTCTCAGCTTACAGGATTCATCATGTCACTAGAGCAGGAGAACACCTTCAATAGAGTTCCACACAGGTTTATAATTCAAGTTTTGAAGGCTTATGGGATCCCAAAGACTTTTCTTACATGGATAATTACTCTATATGACCATGCTAAAGCAATTCCACTAGTGAATGGACATCTAGGTACATATATTACTTTCTCTGGGGGTGAGACAAGGGTGTCCACTCAGCCCATTATTGTATGTGTTTTGTCTAGATCCATTGCTACGTTTAATACAGCAAGACACAAATATTAGGGTATACGACCACGGGGGGAGGTGCGTATTATAGCTTACGCAGATGATGTATGTGTCATTGTTACAGATATACAGTCAAGAGAATGAGTATTGTCTTTAATTGACAGCCTCTCCCAAGTTACAGGAGCAAGCTTAAATAAAAAAAAAGTGTGAATTACCCTTTGGACAAATCAATACCTACACCACAGACTCGGCAGGAAATAGTTGTTTCTTGTGACCCATTTAAATATTTAGGGGTTCAGTTTTGGACAGGAGACAATAGCTTGTTAAATTGGAATAGATTGAGGGACAATGCTTCCATGAAGGTGGCCACTTGGAAGTCATGGACCCAAACAAAGAAAAAGAAAGTTATGCTAGTTAAAACTTATTTGTTACCACTATGTGTATATATAAGTGCTATACATCCTTTAACTAAGGCTTTGGAATCAACTCTTCTAGGTCTTGTGTTTCAGATTGTATGGGGTAGTAGGCTTAATCCTATTAAGAGATATATTTTGTATCTATCAACTGCTGAAGGTGTATTAAATTTACTAAATCCTATAGTGTTTTTTTTTACTATTTTTTTCAGAAGCAATTTACTAGATTTAACAAAGCCTCAGACTGCAGTGTAGTTTTCATTCACTGAGCACTGGCTAAGACTCATATATAAAGTGTGGGGAAAACAGGGAGTTTTGTTAGCTCAAGTAAAAACAAAAAATTTTTTCCGGCCTGCATTGGGGAAATTGAAACAATGGAAATTGGACATGAGTATTTTGACATCTCCATCCAATAAAATATTGTGCAGGAGAATTCAGCAAAAGATTACACTATCTCAGATAACATTTAAAGGGGTAGAGATGACAGACACCCCAAGATTATTGGAAACTTTGACAGATACATATATCCCTCCCAGATTGTGGGTTGTAACATGGCTTAGTGCTCATGGTTGTCTGAATGTTAAGGGAAATGCTAAGCACAAAAAAAAGGAAGAAAGAATGTGTCCAAGACAGTGTTGTGTGGAACAGGAAGAAACAATGATACATTTTTATATTCTTTGTCCATTTGTACAGGAAATATGGGGATTATTGGCAAAAGAATGGAAGCATACCCATTGGAGAAATATTTCATATGCTGAAGTGGTGGGTAGTTTTAGTAAAGTAAATTTGGGTATACCAGTCTCAATGTTGTGACTTGTACTGTCCTTTATAAAGTTTATATTATGGCAAGTACGATGTAAGTTTGTACTACAACAGATAGATCAAGACCCAGAGACTGTTGCTAGAATTATCGAATCAGAAATTAGTAAACAATGCCAGTTTGAGCAACAACATACATCATATCCAGTGTGGAAAATTAGATGGTTAGTTGTTCCTTTTCTAAAGGACGAAATCGGATGATGTGTCAGTTTAAATTTTGAATATTAATGTTGATTTCTTCAGTACAAGTTTGGCTTTATGTATCTCTGTTGTTTACATTTTCAATGTATGAATTGTTCAGTTCTGTTTCAATAAAATTTTCCCCTACTCTTTTTTGATAAGTGCCATGGGATCTTTAGCATCCACCTGAACTACCATCAATCCAGGCAGATGGAACCTCAGTTTAACGGCTCATCCGAAAGATGGCACCTCAGAAATGCAGCACCTCCCTCATGCTGCACTACAGTGTCAGTATTGGGATATTAACCCAAGTGCCAGATGTGGGAACTGATTTATTCCTTGGCGGACAGAAGGGAGAGGTGAGACATGATTGAAAACTTCAAGTACTTGAAAAAGATTAATACATTGAACAGGAAGGGTATCTTCAGGCTAAGCTGCAACAAAACCCTGAAGAGGCACAGCCTAAAGTTGCTCGGTGGGTGTTTAAGAGGGAGGTTAGAAGACAATTCTTCACAGAAAGGATGGTGAGCAAATGGACTGCACTGCCAGAAGAGGTGATCTCATTGAGGACAGCAGGCAGCTTCAAGACAGACTGGGATAGATACAGGGGAAGATAAAGGTAATGGAAGGAGGGTAGGAAGGTAGTGGAAAGATAGGGGATTGGGAGCAGGAGCACCAGCCTGAGCTAAGAACCCTGGACAATGAGCACACTAGATAGCCCAAAAAGACTAATTCTGTTGGCTTCTTCATATGCTCATGTGAGATTGCAGTCTTAAGTAAAAATGTTAATTCTTTCAGAAAACAGCCTACTATTCTGTGTGATAATCTATTCTTTTAACTATATAAGATGAATAAATAAGTGATTATACCTTATATGTACTGTTTCATATATTTTCATGTTTGTTAATCAATACAAACCACAATCCTGTATGATCCTACAAGGGGCACAATAAATGCTTTTGTTTATTGCGCTGTCATATTTATTCTGATTCTTTTTTGAACTAGTTAAATTCTTAAAGTAAACAATAGATACTCTCAGAAGTCACTTCCATTCTCATGTTCTTATGTTTGTTTAATAGAGATTTTCTATGCTGACCAACCCACTGGTGCAGCTGCAAGGCGTCTGCTTGTGGTGCTGACATTCCAGGTTTAGTGATGGACTCGGGAGTTGTAGGGACAGCTGGGGACAGTAGAAGGATTCACTGTCCTGAGCATTGCTCTCCTTCTCTGGGGGAGGGGGGAAGAGTGTTTAATGCTTTACAGACTCCTGGCAGAGGCTGGAGATACCACTGCAGCCAGCGCCAACATCACCTTAGGGGACAGGGTGGATGCTGGACATCATTGCACATCCCCACCCAGGGATCCAGCATTCAGAAAAACAGCTGTCCCCCAAGCATGATGCCCTGCTCTGCCACTGTCTCCACTGCCACCAGTGTCTACCGGGGGGTCACACTCCCATGGCCCCAACCTAGGAGGTAAGCTGAGCTCTGGTAAGGGTCGGGGGCCACCCCCCAAAAAGTTGAGGGTTTCTTTCCTTTCTCTTCTTAATACATGCCTGTAGATGTTCTATTCCCTCTCATTCCATAAGCTATGCCTGTTATGTTTAGTAAAACAGTACAATAATGGTCTGGGTGACAAACTATCATCTATTTTGTCCACCATCTCCTTCTCTGACATCCTGCCAGTCTGTGAGAGGAAGGCAGATGGACAGAAGGTCAGAGAAGGGGAGCTAGGGGAGATAAACATGTGGCTCAAGGACTGGTGCCAGGAAAAAGGACACAAATTTGTAGTGAACTGGCAACAGTTTTGGGAGTGAGAGTTCTTTAAATTTGATGGACTGCATCTAACTAAGGAGGGAGTCAGTGCATTGGGGCAGAAGTTTGATATTTTTGCAGAATATTTAAAGTAGCAAATAGGGAGAGGGGTGCAGCACCCCATACGTAGAATGGGAAGAACACCCTTCCCCCCTCAGCTAGTGGTCAAACAGGAGTTCAGCATGTTTGTAGTCCATTTGCATCACCAGGTAAGGAAAAAGTCCAGCTCCCCATACGTTGCACAGGGGAAATGCCAGACCTTGCCCAACAACTAACACACCAAAATCTGGCCAATGGAAAATCATGTACACAAATGCTCACAGTCTTGGAAACAAGATCCCAGACCTGCAGACAACAATGACCAAGGCTAAACTGGACATAATAGCCATTAGTGAGACATGGTTTACCAGTAACCACACTTGGGAGACGTCAGTGCCTGGCTATGTACTGTTCAGAAGAGACCGATGTGGAGTGGCGCTTTATGTCAATGAAAATATCAAAGCTACAGAAATTCAAAATACACATAAAGAGCCAGAAGAACTGAGGTCACCCTGGAAACAGGAAATGGGACATCCATACAAACTGGGGTTGTCTACAGGCCTCCAGACCAGGTGGAGGACATAGACACATTACTGTTAGAAGATATACAAAACATGACAGCTAAAGGGGAGGTTCTGATAATGGGAGACTTCAACATTCCAGATATAGATTGGTCAATACCAGCAGGAACATCTGCCAGAACTAGACACATGGTGGATTCCCTGCAGGGGGAGGTCCTCAAACAACTGGTACAACAACCTACAAGAGACAGGGCTATCCTAGATCTAGTACTGACTAACAGGGAAAGGATCACAGATCTCCAGGTAGAAGATCACCTGGTGGCCAGTGATCATCACATGGTATGGTTCAAGTTGGTCACTAGAACTAAATCGTCCCATTCCAAGGCAAAAATATGGGACTTCAGAGGAGCTGACTTTGATAAGATGGCCAACAGAGTTAAGCTAGTGCTGGCAAAAAGAAATACAGGTGAGGGGGTACAGGCAAAGTGGGCAAGCATTAAAGATGCAATACTTGAAGCAACATCCCATTGTGTTAGAGAGAAAAGGAAGTGCAAAAGAAGGAAACCACTTTGGTTTTCAAAATCAGTAGCAGAAAAGGTCAGAGCCAAAAGGCTGACCTTCAGTAAATATAAGGGAACTCAGCAAGATGAAGATAGGGAGGCATACTAAACTTCCCTAAGGGAGGCAGGGAAGGCAGTAAGGCAGGCAATGGCCCAAACCGAGGAAACACTAGCATAAACAGTGAAAGAAGGTGACAAGATTTTCTATAAATACATTAGTAAAAGGAAAAAGTCCAGAGGGGCTATTGCTAAGATCAAAGGGGATAAGGGGGCATGTCAGGAGGAGGACCATGTAAAAGCATCTTTCCTGAATAGATACTTGTGCTCAGTATTTACTAAAGAGAAGGTAGGGCAGGGCCCACAGCTCAGCACCATGGACACAGGGGGGAGGGAGGTGTGCACTAGTCCTTTCACAAAAGAAAGGGTCCTACAAGAGCTCAATAAGCTCAGGGTGGACAAGGCAATGGGACCTAATGGCATACATCCCAGGGTACTGAAGGAGCTAAGGATGGAACTAGCAGAACCATTATTAGAACTGTTTAGTGTGTCTCTGAGCACAGGAGAGGTCCCAGAAGACTGGAGAAGGGCTCATGTGATTCCACTTCACAAGAGTGGTAGCAGGGAGGAGGCAGGGAACTGCAGATCAGTCAGTCTTACCTCAGTAGGGGGCAAGATTATGGAGGCACTCCTTAAGGAAAGGATAGTGTAATACCTGGAATCCATAGGAGCACAGGATCCGAGAGAGCATGGGTTTTCGAAAGGAAGGTCCTGTCAAACTAATCTCATAGATTTCTTTGACTGGGTAACCAGAGTGGTGGACCAAGGAGGAGCAGTTGATGTCTCCTACCTTGACTTCAGCAAAGCTTTCGATACTGTTCCACATAGAAGATTGATTAATAAGCTGGGTAGGCTCAGGGTGGGTCAGAGGTTGGTCAACTGGGTGGCAAACTGGTTGACGGGCAGAAAACAGAGAGTGGTGGTAAATGGTATACAGTCAGAAGAGATGCAAGTCACAAGTATGGTACCTCAGGGATCAGTCCTGGGGCCAGTCCTCTTTAATATCTTCATCAGTGACATTGCAGATGGACTGAAGGGTAAGGTTTGTCTGTTTGCAGAAGACACCAAGATCTGCAACAGAGTAGATGATCCAGATGGGGGTGGGAAGAATGAGAAGAGATCTGGATAAACTAGCAAAATGGTCAGAAGAATGGCAACTGGGATTTAATGCAAAGAAGTGCAAAATCATGCACATAGGGAAGAGAAACCCTGAAGCCACCTATAGGCTGGGAGGGGAGTTGCTGGCAGTCTCAAGGGAAGGAAGAGACTTGGGCGTCATCATCACTGATGACCTGAAATCATCCAAGCAGACCCCTAAAACAGTAGGTAAGGCTAGAGGAAAGTTGGGCTGTATTAGTAGGGGTATCACAAGTCGTAAGAGGTAGGTAATAATCTCTCTTTACAAGACACTGGTTAGGCCCCATCTAGAGCACTGTGTGCAGTACTGGAGGCCACACCTTCACAAGGACATTAACCAAATTGAGGCAGTCCAGAGAATGGCAAGCAAAATGGTGCAGGGACTGCATCAGAAAACATATGAGGACCGATTAACGGAGCTCAAAATGTATA
The DNA here is from genome assembly GCA_016271365.2 of Neoceratodus forsteri. Taxonomy (NCBI): domain Eukaryota; kingdom Metazoa; phylum Chordata; order Ceratodontiformes; family Ceratodontidae; genus Neoceratodus; species Neoceratodus forsteri. The sequence continues at coordinate 452,495,609 of CM057453.1, read as the reverse complement.
CCCTAGAGCAAAGGAGGGAGAGAGGGGATATGATTGAAACATTCAAATACCTTAAGGCGTTAACAAGGTGAAAGAGTCTAACATGTTTCAATATAAGAAAAACAGCAGTACAAGAGGACACAGCCTGAGATTAGAGGGAGGCTGATTACGGGGTAATGTGAGGAAGTTCTTTTTCACAGAAAGGGTGGCGGATGCATGGAATGACCTACCTCTGGAAGTGGTAGATATGAATACAGTGCAGGGATTCAAACAGGCATGGGATAGGCATAAGGGAGCAATACAGATGAGTATGAATAGATAGGCCATTGACAGAGCAAAGGCCCATGGCACATTCATAATGTAGAAAAAGAAATGGGCAGACTGGATGGGCCTTGCAGTCCTTATCTGCCGTCATCTTCTATGTTTCTATGTGAAAAGAACACAATTTTGCACTAATATTGACAGTTCATAACAGAATAATAAAGAACACAATTCATGAAAGAGCAACCAAGAGCACAGTGCATAAAAGAACGATCAAGAACACCATCCATAAAAGAACAACCAGTTCATATGAGGTGGCAGCCAAGTTTAGAAAACCAGTCTTGAAGAAAGCTTGCATGCGTTGCTTGAAGATCTTACCAGTACCACTCTGCAGAAACCCAAAAACGTGTAAAACCTTGTTAAAAACTTAGTTTTAAAACACACATACAGTATAGTCGTTTTGAAAGGCAGAAAGAAAAAGAGTATGGTTATTAGCAATGACTTTGAGTGTGGTGTGGTGTGACATAGACAAGTGATGGCATTGGCCATGCACTCAGAGGTGCAAGTCAAGGTCCAATAACAAAAATATACTATTTATTCATCTGTGAATACACCCTGTTTCCAGGTCCCAGAAGAGGTTGTGACAGTAGGAAAAAAAAAACATAGTTTCCCTGCCTATGTGTTGCTGTTTGGCCTTGTTTAGGCCTATCTCATGAAATTAAAGTGTGATATTATGCTTGTTATATACAATGTGAACCATTATCTTAAAGCAGTATACCATTTACACCATGTAACACTAGGATGTACAACAGTGCCTGTTGTGCCTGTGAGATTTGTGAAGGTCCCTTCCATTAAGTCTGTTGTCCAGGGTGACATACTCCAAGGTATTCAGTCATGTGGTGCTCATATACTGGGTCTTGAGTATGTATCAGATCTGTTGCAAAAGGGTCTGGTAATATGGTGCTATGAAACCTAGAAGTGGTTGTATTGAAGCAGAATCAACATGCTACCATATTATGTGCATATTACATATTATTTACAAGGGTACTTGGGAATGATGAGGCAATCAGACCACAGGGTTTTTGCTTGGAAAATTGGGTAGGCTTTTCCTTTGTTGGGGTAACAACAGTAGGAAACATGACAGTTCTAGCAATGGAATGATATGTTCAATAACAGTATTAGTTTGTAAAAAGAAATAACCAATTTGTTTCTGAAGTTGTGGTGTACCCCCCCCCCAAGTCAGGGTGACAGATTCAACCTGTTATACACTCCCCATCAGACTCATTATACCCAATTTTGCAGGAGGAATTTGAGTGGAACATTCCTAGATGTGGCTCAAGTTCCTGATCTTATACTTGATAAGCTACAACTATATGTAAAAACATAATAACTTGAAACTCAAACATAATTGTAATGACACAATGACCATAGGGGACATAGTGCATCACAATATCCTTAAGTTTGCAAAGACACAAATGTCATGAACATTTGAAATTACAGTCAGGACTTCCTTGTGAAGGTTGTAGTTGAAGTTTGTGTGCATGCAGTTTGTTGTGCACTTATTTGGATGAGTGGCACAGGGTGGGTATACCGTTAAGTGTGTGGGACCACATGGTGCTGCATATCTTTGGTAAAAGAGAATTATTTTTGTATCCCACCTCTCTGTGTTTGTGGGTTTGAAAAGGATGCCTGGCCTACACGTGATGCTAGGCATGCAGGATATGGCAATCAAAACCAAAGAAAAATTAGGTGGAGCTTATAGTTGTTTGAAAAAGGATATTTCTTCTTGGTCAGTTAAAGTATTTTGCATTGTTCTGTGGAGACAAAAAGGAACAGGTGAAGATACAGCATCCCCCCCACCCCCCAGCACAGCTAATTACTTATTAAGGGCTTTGGTGCTGGTGCTGGTTGGCATAAAGCCACCTATGAATAGGTTTTTGTGTGGTTTGGTCACTGCACTTGATAAACAAATGAGCTGAGCTGGTGTACAATGTTAGAATATTTTGGATCTTTTCAAAGTGTAAGCAACAGATTAATTTTAAACACACATTTTTCTTTTCATTTGCACCTATTGGAGGGACAGTGGGTTTACCTCCCTCATCTCTGGATCTGCTAGCTGTAACTCAATCAGGTTGAGAGGGACTTTTGTTTGTTTGCAACCACTGTAGGTGTTGCACTGGAATGGGGCATGGTCCATTCCCCACCCCTTGAGCTCCTTGTATGGATCAGGAGACTTGGCTGTAGTATGTCATTGCCCATGGATATTTTATAGACAATGTGAATCACATCAAGAGTGGTAACAGTTGCAGTATTACTCAAACCCATCACTTATGAACCATAGAAGCCTTCTATCAGGCAGTGTGGCCTGAAATAAATAGCACACATAAGCAGTGTGATTAACATTTCCAATATTTTTCTTCCCCTTATGCGCACACCTGTTGTTAAAACAGAGTCTACTGTAAATGATCAGTTAATGGGGGTGGGGCACACATACGATTCATTTCTTTTTTTTTTTTTAGTTGTTTAACCAGGAATAGCACACTAAGCTGAAAGCATTTTTACAGGAGTGACCAGGGAGCACAAGGAAGTGAAGTGACTTTCTCAGGGTCACACAGTATGCAAGTGGAATCTGTGAGATTCAAACCCAGCAGCTCGGGTATTATAGTATACTGTGGGTGACCAAGGCAGGAGCAGAGGCCAGACAAAACAATAAGAAATTTTACTTGTAACAAGTTCTCTGCATAAATGTTAGATGACACTTTATTCACAATAGTGGTGTGAATATTTATACAAAAATATTATGGCAATGTTTCTTTGCCAATCAGTCATCCCCTTAAAGGTTGTATGCTGAATAAACCACTAATGGGTAGACCTTCATTTTTTATAGAAATGAGGGCAATACAGTATACCACTACTACTTAAACAGTAACAACATTATATTGGTTTAAACATTTTTATACATTACCAGCAGTTGTCTTTTCCCCCTCAAGAGAGGAGACAGAAAGAAAAAACAAGCCACTAAAGGGTATGTCTTGTCAGCACTGTCTCCCTGGGGGAGGTTAGCATTGATTTTAAAAATGCTGATACTTATATGAACTCTGTACAGATGTATGCCTCCAGTTACCATTGCGGGTCAGTATTTGGATTCCTGAAAATTAAAATAAGGTTACTACTAATGTCAGAGAAAGAAGTGTCCTAATTTCTCTGTCTTTAACATGAAAAAACATGTCAGCTGAATTTATACATCATCCAGATTGATGCCACTAGCTGTATTTCATGGCATCATATATGTACATTATAAAAAATAATTGTAAACCTAGGCCTGGATTCGAAAAGAAAAATTATTAAGTAACGTAACTGGTAAAATTCTCTAAAGCAGTTATAATATTTCTTGTAGCAGTGAAAAACTATGTAGCTAGCTTTGTTAAAGTAAACAGCTTATTATAAATGCTTGGGTTGATCAGCCCCCCCTCGATTGCCTTGCATGGCGTGGGGATCACGTGATACAGTACATGGACAAAGAAGCTGTGTGAACAATGAACCTATGTGAAGAAAGGCATATGTAGGGATGGGTGGGGTTATAGACAGCCAAAAGGTTCTGTCTTGAAGCCCAGGAGAAAATGGCAGTCCTTACTTCTTGGACAGAAGATGAGGACTGTGACAAAAAAGTAAACTTTTTATGAATCATATTTGATGTGCACCCCATTAAACCCAGAATTTAGATAAAAAAATTGTGATTTATTTAAGGAACCACATCAATTTTGAGCTGGAAAACAGGTACAACTCAAAAGTACAAGGAAGTCAAGTGACATGCCAAATGTCACACAGTATACAAACAATGGCTGCTGGGATCAAAACCCAGCTGTAGTTGTAGTGTCCTTGAACACTGCGCTGTATGAGAGGTCTTACTGACAAAAGAACAATGAGAGCTGCTGGCTGAGGCACCAAAAAAAATTGCTTAACATAAAATGTTTTACATGATGGCCAATAGAGAGGCCATATGTGATACGCAAAAAAACTGTAAAAGTATTTGCAAGATGCTTTGCCTTCTTGCTCTTTATCAACAACCTACAATTATCTAGACTCAACCTTAATGAAACCATTCCAAATCTAGCTAAAATATACATGTATGTCAGCCTTGAACCACTAGCAATGTCTCATCAGAACATCTGAAAAGTTTGCAGTATTACAGAACATATGGTCTGGCTGTGGGTGAAAGCACAGGTAACAGACTGGACCATGCCCTTGGCAAAAAGCCAAATTTATCAGTCATTTTACAAGCAGATTTTTCTCTGTAAGAAAAACATGAAAAAAGAGTTGCTTTATTAAAACCCCTGTTAGAGGCATTGTTAACTGATAACAGTGACATTTGACATAGCAGTTGCCTAATTTGGCACATTGTTTGCAAACTACAAATCTTTTCCACAAATTACAATCCATGATGTTATATTCTTACACCTACAAAAGCACATTCTTCAACCATATAACACTTACTAAAGCCAGTCTTTATCAGGCAAACAAGATTCTTCCAATTTAAAATTAATTAACTCTAGTGACCATAGCTACATGACATAACCAATCTAAAAGACAGACTCGACTTTTGCTGCCTAGAGAACACTAATAACTGTAAGCAAAACAGTTTTAAAACAAACAAACAATAATAGTCAAAAAAAACTGATGCTATTAAACCTTAAGTTACATTACAGAATACAGTACTGTCTCTGGTGTTTTGAGTATTCACCAATTAGCCATTATCTCAGTTGCAGGGTACAGAGCAACCTTGAGAGAGGAAGATCTTAGTCTAGCTGAAAAAGTAAACATTGGCATTCACAGAATAGAGAACAAAACATAGTGTATTACTATTAAGTCTTCATGCTTCTTAAAGTGAGTAGCAAGGAACATTTGTAATAGACAAAAGTTTTACCCTTAGAACTGTTGTAGATTACAGTAGACACAAAAGGAAAGGTTGATCAACCAAAAGATATAATTAAAAGTGCACACCATGGACAAGGTTGAAAAGAAGTGTTAGGACAGGTTTAGCACCCAGCCAGAGGATTTTTCTTTAAAAAAAAAAAATTCCTCCAGGGTCATAACAGACAAGTGTTTGTTCCAGGAACTCCAGTAGTTTCAAGTATGCCATTAACTCTGTAGGCTGCAAAGACAAGAGTTTTGGATAAGAATTGGAATACCTCTTCCAGCCTACATATAGCCTGTACAAGATAGTGTTGCTCAGATAGTATCCTAGAAATAAGCATACCAACAGATACCTCCAATTTGGCCAGATAGTTGTGGTGGTAGGATAGTAGTGCTATCTGCTATAGTTAAACCCTATGCAGTTACTCTGCCATAGTCTCTCAATGGATTTGGAGGTTTCCAGGGGTGTGCTACCTAGGGCAACCAATTAGAAATAGCTTAGTATTCAATTACAACTGCTCAGTTTTTTTTTCTCCTATTTGTCTAATTGTCATGTAATTGCTCTTTAATGCCTAATGATCGGGCCTCTGTAACCACTGAATATGTGTATTGTCTTATTGTCCACCCTGATGTGGAACCTTTGTAAAAGAGCTCATGCTCAAAGGTCTTTCCGAAATACTAATTAAGCAATTAAACAATCTGACCATGTGTTCTATCAGCTAGAATACCTGGATCCTAACCAGGATCAATCACTGTCTGGCCCCAGGTCCTATCTGCCGTAGGATCTGTGGATCTTAACCAGGACACCTGGATCCTAACTAGGATCCATCACTATCTGACCCTGGATCCTGCATCTGTCTTTGGCAGGATATCTGGTAGAATCCAAGTCAGGATACCAGCACTGTCTGACAGATAGTGCTAGGATCCACAAAAGCACTATCTGAGCAACACTAGTACAGGATTATCTTTAGTTTTAGCTACTGTAGCAAAATCATCCAACTCATCATGGGCAGTGAGATAAGTTGAGACATTTAGTCTCAGCTCTGCACATATTTTAGACATATCAATAAGCAGAGAAATCTTTAACCGTTTGTGGTTCAGCATCTGAGTTTTGAACCACAGTAGTTGAAGACACACATATGGCTATGATGTATGTGGGTGACTTTAAAAAGGACTCCACAGCCTACAAGCAAGCAGCCCAGCTTCACAGAGTCCCAAAGCTGCTTAAGGTTCAACTAAATGCAGAGTGGCAGGCCACCTGTACAGAGGTTCAAAGCTGCCTAAGACCCACTCAGTAGGGGAGTGACAACATGCTGTACATCATAGTCCTTGTGCCACTGCTCTAGCAAATGGAGAACTGCAGTCTGTGAATTTAAACTGGAGTCACAAGCTGAAGCTTGCAGCTATTTGTACGGGAAAATTAATTCCCAGAACTCAGTTTCTAATAGAAAATGAGTGTGCCTTAATTAGCCAAATAATATTTGCCATAGTCGCCATTGTTACGGTAAGTCCAGCTTACGATCAGATTCTTGTATGTTGGATTGGCTATCCAAAGAATATACCACAAGCAGTATGTAATAAAAAGCAGTTTTATTACAAATACTCATGTCAGACATGTCACAAAGCAATCACAAGGGAGATGATTTCCCATCATTCCTCAAGTATGGTCTATTTCTCTCTGAGGAGCTGGTGTGCATACAATATATATACATAATATATATATATATATATATATATATATATATACAATAGGGGTGAGTCATAAATGAGTGAGATAAAACAGCGTATCATCCACTGCAGTGTGATATTTTTACCCTCTGCTCTACTGTGATGATATGAGACATTTACACACACAGGTCACAAAAGGTCACTGATATCATCACCCTAGGCAGCATTCCCCTCAGCATGAAAGAAGCACCTATGCTGTTACCATAGACACAAATGCAGAACTACCTGAGAGGTCTCACTGCTGCCTACAGCTAACTCAGTGAGCATTACAAAACACACCTATCCATCCCCCCCAGCTTCCAGCTCATTACTGTGATGTTCTCAACTTGATGCAGCCAGAATTCCAAACAGCACAGCTTCACAGAACAGTCTAAACTACTGCCTGCAGCTAACTCAACTACCACTGAAACACACTCTCACTTGTTCCTCAAACTCTGATTCTCACCCATTACAATTACTGTGACAATTTCAACTTCACTGCAGCCAGAATCCTAAAGAGCACAATTTCACAGAACACTCTGCACTCTGCCCTGCTGCTAACTTAATTACCACTGAAAACAGTATCAGCTGTTCTGACACGCTGCCTCTCAGTTCATTACAATTACTGTGATGCTTTTAACTTCACTGCAGCCAGACTGCTAAACAATACAGCTTCACAAAAGTATGTTTCTCATTCCTATCTAAAACTAACTCATTTAGCATTGCAAAACACACTCATGTGTCTCTCAGAGTTTATAACACTGCCAGCCCATTCAGAAATGCTCACACACAGAATGAGCAAACACATTAACAGGAACAGAACACAAGAGAGCATAACAAAACTTCTAAAACTCTTGGCCCTATTGTATATATCGAATACATGATGGGCAGATCGTGTGCTATGGCAAATATTGTCACTCATGCATCGTGAGCTCACTCTGCAGGAGTGACAATATTTGCCATATCACACTCATGCCCATCATGTATCCCCTATACATATATATATATATATATGACAGATAACAGTGCAGTTACAGATATAATGAACATACAGCATTGGATAAGGCATGTAAATAAGGTGGCTTCCTTGGGCAATTACATAGGAAATAAAGTTGCAAAGTAAATAAGAATCTCAGAACAATGAAAATGCATTGTCAACTATATGTTATGAACAATTAGAAAATGGGTAGGGAAAATCCTTGTTTTTGATTGGATAATGGCAACCACCACCCAGTCTGGTATCAGGCAATAGAGACCGGGAAATAATGAGTCCCAGTCTCTGTTGCCTGATTTTGTTCTAAAATGCTTGTGCATAGAATTTTCAGTTTTAAAATGCCACCATTTTTATTATCTCACTAAGCGAGTGAGTTGGCAGCTGCCCACCCCATTCTGTCTCTGTTTTGTAATGCTGCCTAACTGAAAGAAAATAACAACAAAAAGAAATAGCTGCCTGCTGTTTCAAAGTAGTACAGTCACTCGAAGTACAGCAAATGTTACTGTAGGGCTCCTATCTAACCCCTATGTATCGGAACTCCCTATGTAATGAACGCAACCCTTATTGTCTGAGTGTACAGTATGCCAAATTCAGGAGCAGTGCCATGACATCTTCTATAGAGCACATCAGCTCTTCACTATAGTAAGGGCTCCCGAGTTCTAACAGAAACAGACTAAGCAAAGTCAGTTACCTTCCATCCTCCCACTCGGTCTGTGCTCCAGCAATGTGAACTAGCAACCCCACAAAGTGATTGCTGGTGAGGATAATCGGAGCCAGCTAGCTCCTGTTCACTGCATCCCCACTTAGAAAAATCACAGAAACAAGGCAATCAATATTTGTTCTTTCTTTTTTAATGAAACAAAATTCTTATCCTTGACTGATCAAATGCAGTGTCCTGTCACACGTGGAGCAATCTGCTCCAATCTGTTCCCATTTCTCCATACAGACACCCATTGAGCTGGTGCTGACACTCGGGGGGTGACAGTTAAAAAATGGGTTCAAAGTTCAATGCATAAATACATTTAAAAAAAACACAAAAAGAGCCTGTGTGCCTTGTGTCTTGGTTTCATTTTACAAATGTAAACAAAATAACAGAAAAAAACAAGCTTCCTGCTCAAAAAAATACTACAATTATCTTCAACTTTGTTTGAATTAGCTTCCCGGTGTAACTCCATCTCAACCACAGAAATCCCTGATGGCGATCCACCATGAAACAGGAAGCGCTAAACAAGTTAACAAAAATGGAAACCATTGGATCTGAAACACTTACAGAGCTCCCATGTCACAACATACCTCCCAGTGTACTCTTCCTACTTTAACGTGGCAGGCCATGCATGTAACAGCTGCAACTCCTGAATGGGGGGAGTCAAGCAGAAAGAGCCGAAAACTGAGTTTGCCACTGAACAACCATAACAAGAGACTGGGGGGATGACGTTAAAAAAGACTTTTTTTGTATAACAGGGAACAATGGGGTGCGAGTGAATCCTGCCTCCACAATAAGAGCTACAGTGCCCTCTAGTGTCAATACCAACAGTATGCAGACAGCATAAAAACATTTTCTAATGCAGGTGGAGGAACTATTTCATAACAAAACTGACTTTAACATAATTTGTAATTACCATTTTTTATTACAATTCATTTTTTATGGTACCCATTTTCTAAGCGCAACAATACCCTCCAGGGTGTGCAATATGGGAATTACCGGACCACCCAGGGGTTATGAGGCCCTCCGCCTGTGGTGTCGGTCCTCATTATGCCCCTGGGCAGTCTGGTATTGCCCAATGCCACCCACCCTGTTGGGTATTATTGCTTGCAGAGAATGCAGTACAAGCAGAAATGCACGTCATGATACTTTGGTATAAAACACAAATTACACATGATTATATGACTATATCAGAACATAAAAGGAGCTCACATAACCTAGGTAAACACATTACAATAAAATATATGCATATCAGGTGTAATACACATAAAACATGTATAAAACCATAAAATGATGTAAACATAATATACAGCAGCAAATACCAGTGGCAACCATAGCCCTAGTACCCATGCTTGTACGATGGATACCTATTTCTATATGTTAGTGTAATACAGCAATATCACAGTGAAAATAAACAAGATTACTTTTGGTATAAGCACATATTAGCATATGGGGTAAACCCCAGGATAACAAGATGCAATGTGTGCCAGTATAGCATACAAGACATAAAAGTTAAATGTAGCAACAAGAAAAGGGGTCTTGAAATTAGAGAATTTATTTAATGCTTGACAGACTTCATAATATGTTTTTTGTATGGTAGCAGCCAAAGACACTGCCAGCTATTTCCAGAAATTTCTGTGATATTTCCAGATATATCTAATGCTTTCTCCATTTCTACAGAAGGGGCAGCAGAGAGAAACTCTTTAGAAATTTTGCGAAATATCTGGAAATAGCTGGCAATGTCTGTGGCTACTACTGTAGTGCACATTTAACTTAAACTACAGTGGTTGTTATTAAAAAGTTCACCGGTACTGTGGTGTACCACTCAGTACCACTCCATACTACTTGGTGGAGTGGTGAAGAGGAGGAGTGCTAATGCAATGCATTATAATAGTTATTTGGATGCATTTCCTGGGTTAACCACAGGATGGCTACCATGAGCCATCTCAGTGATATTGCCTGCCTTCAATGTGATTGTGTTTTCTTTCTCATCATGTACCTGCAGATGGCACTCTGCTGCACTGCCCTTTATTGAGAAAAAAGATCATGAAAGATTCCTTTAATGCACTGACCATAGCAAACACACAACTACCTATATTAATTGCAAGTGCTAAAATGTAAAGCACAAAATAACAAAACAAATTGCTCAAAGCAAATACTACCAGATTAGATTCTGGATAGCTGTAGTTGCTATTTATTGCTGACCTAAAGCCATATACCCCTGTTGTCTCTGCCTCTTCATTTTAACTCATACCAGTTACCATCAATTCCAGTGTTATGCACATGCTTGCAGAACAGAGTTTTTGTCTGTACAACTGAAAATGCATACAACCAAAATGGACTAAACTGATGAAACAAAGAAACCCAGTACTAACCCAATTTATGCAGGGAGTGCAATTTCACTTTACCCATACATAAACAGCAAAGTTCATGCTGTGTGTTTGCAATCAAGTTATAAGTAAGTTATGAGCATTTCATGCACTGTTTAATTGTAGAGTTCTACTCCTGTTTAACAAAGTCAGCTATTTGCATCTGATGTTTACTTGTGGCTGCTAGTGTCTTTAGGTGCTGATCGAATACAGTACGTAGTACCACATGTGCTGATTTTGCACTCGGGTTTCTATGTAGCACCTTACTTTTTAGTAGAATTTTCCATATTTCACGGGTTGTAAGAACATATTTCTCTTCCTAATTATTGTTGTCCAATATGCTGTTTATTCCATGTACCATGTACCGTACTACATATCTCTGCTTCAGTGAATTCTTCTGACATTGGAGATTCATTATTGATTGCTGTGTAAGTAGTAGTCAGCAGCATGCATTCTGGTGGCAGGAGAGGGCATCTGGGTCATCATCAGTTCCTACTGACTCTTCAATTGATTCACTGAGGCTGGCTTTTCTCAAGCAGTTTTTTTACTGTCTCACATATGACATCATTTCTCGACCAACTAATAACATGAATAGCATCTAGAAGAGTGATGGTTCTGGCCCTGGCAATAAAATCCTAGTTGTTGGTTAGTCATGTGATGCTGCTCTGCTAGATAGAACATATTGAAATGAGCTCTGTGGGATCTGCTCTTTAAACTCAAACTTTTAACAACTCTAACATTTTATTTTGCCTGAAATAAAGACTCTCACAATAGAAATACATGTTGAAAGTCATCAGTGTTAATCTGGAATCATCAGATGACAGCTTTCAAGAGAAATGACTGACAAAGACAAGATGCTGGAAGGACTGTAGAACATTAGAACCATTGTCAATGATAAGACTGAAATCCTTGTAGGTAGACATCTCATGGAGGCACACACCAATGATCCTAAACACATGATGTATATGGACCTTAAACATGTGAAAATGGTGACAGACTGAATCTCCTATTGAAAAAAAAAATTACTGGATTGTTAAATTTAAGTCCATAAGTCCTGGAGGCCTGAATGAGTATAGGGACTTGAAATGCTTTCTGAAAGAAAGATAAGTGACGCTGACATTGCCGTGTATATAGTATCAACTGCCTTCTTGTCTCTCCCCTTCCTCTTCCCTCTTTCCTCTCCCTTCCCTCCCAATTCCTTTCCTTTCCCCTTCCTTCCTCCCTTCTCTTCCAAAGCCAACCCCCACATTTCCCCACTCCCTTCCCTCCCCACCCTCTCAGAATACCTTATTTTACCTTACCACTTCTCTAACTTTCCTTCCCTTTTCCTCCCCCATCCCTCCCTCCAAATGCCCACCCAACCCCTCCCTTCCTGTCCCTCCCTTTGCCCTCATTTCCCACTACCCACCCACATACTCACCCTCACCCACCCCAAACTCATTCCCAATCCCTCCTCCCTTCCCTTGTCTCCCACACCCACCTTTCCTTTTCCTGTTCCCTCCACTTTTCCTCCCCTTTCTCCTCCGCTTCCTTCCCTTCCCATCCTTTGCTTTCATTCACCTTTCCCATCACCCACCCACCCCACCCAATGCTCTGCCCCCTCAACCCCACAACAAAAACACACCCTTCTTCCCTTTGCCTCCTCCCTCTCATCCTTCTTCCCACTCCCCTCCTTCCCTTTTCTTTATAACCTTCCCTTCCGCTATCTTAGAACCCAAAATCCCCCTAAACAGCCTCCACATCATTCTGCCTCACTATCCCTTTTACTCTCCTCTATCTTTTATCATCTTTTTTATGATGTGATTCCATTGGATGATTATAGCTGGTGAAACATTTTCAGTTCTCTTGTATTTAATCACGTACATCTTATAATATATTTTCTTTCTCTGTTCTAGCTAAGAATAACAAGAATTTTTGAAGTTTTGGATATTGATGCCATCTTTCTATTCTGTACATCACCTAGAGATTGGGAGATTACCTTTAACAATTTTGGATGATCACAGCCTTGAAAACGGTTTGAAGGACACTAACTTCAAACTGCACAATATTGCTTAGATTTCACCCTGGAAAATACCTGTTTGAACTTGTAACATATGTCTTTTTTACACTTGGTGGCAATATCTCAATTTTGTATAGGGAATTAACATGATTGGTCCATTTTAAATTGTAATGTCATAACTTTTACGATATTTATGTGTGGTAAAGACAGGTAGTCTCCACCCCCTGAGGAAGCCTAATGGAATAGCACTGGGGTAGACTTCTGTTGCCTGATGTGTGAATGTGTTACAATTTGGGTGACAATAACATTTTTGATACACTGTAACAAAGTGGACATTTCAGTATTTTTCTGAGGAGCGCAGCAGTCTTTGGACTATAAGAATTCTTTATATGTAGATAGTATCACAAAATAAAAACTGGCTTGTGACCAAACATTAATTGGTCAAACCAGACAGCTATCCTGAAACTATAATGAGCATGCTCAGAAGCCAAATTCTAAAACCTTATAACTCAAGAACTGATTTATATTTTTTCATGAAACCTTTTAAAGGCACACCCTTGGGCTAAGCCACCTCTACCCTAAAAAGTTCTGAACAAATTTCCAAACTGTTTTTGCTGTATAGGCAAGCAAAAAAAAAAGCTAAAAGTGCATTGTTATAGAAGAAGAAGAAGACGAATCAACATTGCATTTATATAATGCATTTCATAAACAGTGTATTCCAAAGCACTTTACAAGCAATGCTAGAATGGCAGTGAAGTGACTGAATGTGTGGTGGTGGCCATATCACACATCATCACCCACACACAGCCTGGATAATTGCATGAACCAGTTTATGGGAAGGGGAATGTTGGCCAGGACACCGGGAATGTTCCCTACTCTTTACAAAGAGTGACCTGGGTTCTTTTACTTCCACCTGGACACCCACCAGGACCAGGACAACACCAGGATGGGCAGAAGGGAGCTCGATTTAATGTCTCATCTGAAGGATGGCACACCCCAGCAGTACAGCACCCCCCAATACTGCACTCAGATGCCAACAATTTTTAGGTGCAAGTCTAATCCCTGAGTGGGACAAGATCCCATGACCTTCTGGTCCAGAAGCAGATGTGCTACCAACTGAGCCATGCTGACATAGGATTTTCAATTTTTTGATCTCAGGATTCAAAAAAGTAGCCATCAAAAATATTGCCAAGGAATAAAACTCTTGCTAGCCTTACCGTGCATACAAAATTTCATGCAATTTTGTTGAATGACACCAAAGTTACTAAGGTGCAGAAATTTGGGCTTAACAACAAAATGCCTGCTCAACCATAAGTCAACCCTAAGTATTGGGGGTGTACTGGGGTGTGTTGGGTGCTGAGTGGGATGTGGGGATGGGGCATCAAATTGATGAGAAACCTTTTTTTTGCAGGTAAAAAACATTGAGGGACTATTTTCTTTACTTCAGTAGGGGTACGATAATTGGAGGGTGGAGGTGCCACTAGACAACAGGGAAATATTTATTATTTACAGGGACAGTGATCAGAGGGTGCGGGGTCCCACTAGATACCAGGGAAAGATTCATTATTTATGGGTACAGCGATTTGATGGGGGGGTGCCACTAGATGCCAGGGAAAGATTAAATATTTATAGGGATGGTGATCAGAGGGTGGGTGGTGCCATTAGACACCAGGGACACATTTATTATTTATGGGGATGGTGATCAGAGGGTGGGGGTGCTACTAGACACCAGGGAAAGATGAATTATTTGTGAGGATGGCAAGCGGAGGGTGGGGGTGCCACTGGACAACAGGGAAGCATTAATTATTTATGGGGACTGGAAGGTGGTGATCAGAGGGTGTGAGTTACCACTAGACACCAGGGAAAGGTGCATCACTGCTCTCACTGCAGCCTGCAGCACAAGTTCCAGCTGTGGTTACACAAGTCAAGAAAATCCTACTGTTCTCATACAGAGAATGGGGGTATGTGGCTCTTCTTGCTAAGCTGGGCACTGTGTATTTTGGGTATCCAGAAAAGGTATTTATGGCAACTTTAAAAACAAACAAACACCAGAATCTAGCTAAAGGGGGCCCATTTAGCTACATTCTGGTGCTTAATTTTTAAAAATGCCAGCATTTTTTCATGCTTGTTGGTTTGTGGAGAAAAGCAACAAGATGGTGATTCTCACAGCACAAAAAAGATTGGTGCTGAGCTGAGCAAGTGGTAAGAAACCAAAAAAGGGTCCTGCAACATCAAGTTTTTCATTTCACACCAGAATGTTAACTCAAAAACCATACTGTGCATGCTCATAATGGGAAAAACAAAACTTTAAAGCCTTATAACTCTATAACCATTTAATATTTTTTTCACCAGACTGTTCAAAGGCATTACCTAAGACAGCCCACGCATACCCTGCAAGACTGGAGAAAAGATTCCATTCCATATAGGCTTTAGATGAGTCCAAAGGAACCCATGTTAAGTGTAGGAAAAAAATCAGACATTTTCAGAAAATGATATATGTGTATCTGAGAAACTGCACAAGCTACCATAACAAAACTTTCCACCAATCAAGACCTTACATGCAAAATTTCAGCTGATTTAGTCAAATGGTGCCAAAGCTATTAATGTGCAAAGTTAGGGGTTTAACACAGAACAGGCTACTCAACCCTATCTGTAGGCATAAGACTGCACCTTATAATATATAATTGAGGTTTGGCAACACCTGTATGTTAGGATTGATTTAATGTTTGTGTGTTTATGTCTCAGTGATCTTAGACCCCAGGACTATGAAATTTGCTATGCACAGTTTCAGCCCTTGGGACTATTATTTTGGCAGAACTTTTGACAAAAATCTGTTTGGTGGCTCAAAAGTTATTAATTCATGAAGTACATTTCATAGCAAAAAAAAAAATAAATTAAGACATTTTTGCCCATGAATAGAGAAAAGAAACATACCAAAATTTAAATTATGAAACTTGCAGGTTTGTTTGAGCTTGTCCCAGAATAGTGCCCTTTGTGTCTTCAGAATTAATTTATTTGTAATGTTTTGGTTATAATGTTTTAAAGTTTTAAAATCTTATACATACATGGAGCACTTGGAAAAATACCAGAAATAAATTAAAAAAAACGTTGATGTAAAGTTGAACATTTACAAAAATGTTAAAAGCTAAAAACATGAATAATTATTGTTAAAGGTTGACAGTTCAGTGGTCTGTCAGAAGACAGTCTAACAAGATGTCTGAGATGACCATAAAAAATAGTTATTTTTTTAATTTGAAAAAAATCTATGATTGTCTTGAAAAACATTATCAAATTCAGTATGTGCACTTTGTAACTCACAGCTGAAAAACCCTACCAAGATAAAAATTGTTGAGAATGTGACTGAAAAATAGAAAAACACATTAGGAGGATTCACAAAGGTCTTGCACTCGGTGCATCTTGGGTGCCCCGGTGCAAATGAGATGTACAGAGCACAAACTGTGGCATTCACTGAAGATGCACTGGGGGATGCTCCAGGTACATCCCCTCTGTGAATACCCAGTTGCGACCAGCCCAGGATGTGCCAACACAACCCCCTGGTCAGGCTGGGTAGACAATGGGGTAGTGCATCTCCTGATGTGCTGCACTGAAAACCACCATTCACAGCTGCAGACATGCAAATGGAGTCATTAGGTTTGCAAGGTGCAATGGGGCCATTTGCATGTCATTATGGCCCCATTTTCATGCACCTAGCAGGGCTGCATCTGGCAGAATGTGCCAGCCCCCTGCAAGGGCTGTGCACTGAACAGTGCACCCAGGACCACCAGGACAACCGGCACCCACCACCCACCCCAACCCGCATCCCCTTACACTTGCCATTGTCTGCTGTGAATATGTTTCAAACAGACCCCTCCCACCTGAATCCTCATTCACCTGTCGCTATCTGCAGTGATAATGTTGAATAGCAGAACCCACCCTCTTCACCCTGACCTGAATGGCAATCCAGAAGACCCCCGGTAGCCCAGCAGATCTCCACCCCCACCCACTCAGGCACCCTCAACCCACCTAGCTCCCCCCATCCCAGCTGAGTACCACTGTGTGCAGGCAGCACAACCCACCCTTATACCACAGTGGTTGTCCACCAACAGAGCTGTCTGTGAATGACAGCTACTGTACAACTGTAAGTCCATTGGTTGACTGCGATGACCAATGGGCTTGCAGTGCATACTGGAAGCTGTCATGCACAACTACAATATAAAATGTCATTGTATGCCAACGATGTTTTGTTATTCATAAAGGATTTGGAAAATTCGGGGGTACCGCTTTGTCAGACACTACAAACATCTGGACATGTGTCAGGCTACAGGGTAAACTGGTCAAAATCTGAATGTCTTTTACAAAATTAATCAATAATGAACTCTGAAATCTAATCAGTTATTAAAGAAAATTACAGTAAAACCAAAAATAAAATATATGGGTGTTATTATTTCACTAGACATAAAAAATACATATGATAATAATTGTGTACCATTAATCAGTAATATGCAAAAAGATCTGGATAGATGGATGAGCTTACCCTTAACAATGTTGGGAAGAATTAATATACTAAAAATGAACATCTTGCCCAGGTTTCTTTTCTTGTTTCAAACTCTTTCCATTGTTTTGAACAAGAAAGTGTTTACAGTAATAGACAAAATGTTCAGAAAATGTTTCTGGCAAGGTAAAAGACCTAGAGCCAAATAAAAAAAATAGTACCCCCTTTAGAGCAAGGCAGTTTAGGTTTGCCAGATTTACAGTTGTATTATTATGCAGCTCAACTGGAACAAACAAAAGAATGATTTATGGGTTGGATAGTGTCAGGAGGTCTAAACCTCACTCTCAGGTTCTTGGCGATAATGGGAATGCAAGGAATCACAGACATGTTGCGTAAGAGTAATAAACTTGTTTATTACTACCAAAAGGATAAATCACAGTTTCCCTAAGCAGTTCTTACCAAATATGAACTGGGAGGCAATGCTAAGCGTTCCCTATCCCTCAAAGATTCTCTGTGTCTCTTGGGGTCTCCAAGGTATAAGACGTAATGTCTTACATTATATACCTATGATAGTTACTATTGGTTAAATTAGAGGTGGCTCCACGGCCCAAGATAACATTATACAATTTTGTAGTAGTCATCGCTTTGTAAAGACAAAGGAAGCTCAGTTGTACATATATTAGTGTAATAGTACAAATCACCAAAAGATGGCAATGCTGAGTTATATATATATCATCATCATTACAAGAACACAGTTGTCCTAACATCTTATAAGCAAGAAATACATATATGTATTAGAAAGCAAAGTGTATAACAATAATATGCATACATATCCTGACATCTACTCTTATACGGTAGATGCCCTATGTCCTATAAGTTAGTATAACATATGCCTAAATACTATCTGTCTACGGTGTACCTCTGGGTGTACCAATAAGGGTGCAGGGACCTCATGTAACATTCCCCCCTTGTTGCCTCTCGGGGAAACACAGCAGAAGTAGGGATGTGGAGAGAGAGCAGGTGTCATTTACAAACCCGAAGTGCGATCCTTGTAAAGGAACTTCAGCTGCTCATGGATTTGATGCAGTGTGCGCCATAGGCAGCAAAGCATAATAATAAGAAAGAATATCAAAAATGTTTGTATAATAACAAAACCTTTGAATGTAATCTCTAACCAAGTGTTAGTTAATGCCCTGTTCATATCACCATCATTAATAAGTGCAAGGACAGCTTCATTAGCCTTAGTAATAGTATTGCTGATGTGGATGAGATGATTATCTTTCCTCTCTAACAGTGATTTTAATGTCAGTGTAAGGGGGTCAATGTGTACATTAAAATGCGGTAGATATTCAGATAGGGTGAGCAGATAATCAGGGTTACCATCAATGATATCAGCATCCATAAGAGGGATGGGTGTTATAACGGTATGTCCAATAACCGCTTTTTGATGAGGGACAATGCAAAAGTTAGGGTTGTCAATAACACGTTTGAGTTCCATAAAAATAAGGCTTTATATTAGTCACAACACAATATTCCCCATCAGAATTATATTGCATTTTAACAGTGGGGAGTCTCCACTTTTGCAACTGTACCGGACAGGTGCAGGTAGTCTTCATCATCCATGTTGACAGGCGATGAGCCTCCTCTCGATAAGATTGGTAAAGGTTGTCTGGAGCCAATGCTGAGTCCAAAGAGTCTGTGCCATTAGTGCTGATGTCATCGTCCATAGAAAAGGACCAATCAATACTGTTGGGAGAATAACCAGATACAGGTTTAATAACATCAAATACATCACATCGACACAAGTAAATGTATTGCATCTTCACACAGCAATCTCTGTGCGGGGTGACCCAGGCATCCAGGAAAGGATGCAAGACCAGTGGAGGAGGCAAGTTGAGGCGTTCTCTGTAGATATCATCATTGAGGTGTCCGACTGAGTGAACGGTTGCAAGTTTATCAAATAGAGCTGTAGTGGGATCAAAATGTGGTAAAGAGGCAGTAAAAGAAACAAACATTGTATCCTTAATAGAACATTTCTAAGAAGTAAAACATGGACCGTGTTAGGGTGCCTAGTCACAAAACCCAGATTCCTAGCTGTGGAAAGTGGAATGGTCGGAGTTTGTTGCATACACATTGCAATACAGCTAGGAGTTTTACACCATGAATAATACCATTTAGAGATACCTCTATCATGAATGATATCAGGGATCTTTCCAGATTCTAGATCATGGAAAAAATTATTGATAGTAGTGATAATATATGAGCCATAGGCTGAGCACAAAATTTCACGGGCAATGTATTGTCTATCTGTTTCTTTGTTATTTTGTGCAATGAGAGCGTAAATCTTATCTTTAGAATCTGTAAATGCCTTAGCAATGCTGTGCATGTTGTATAGAGTGTATTTTTCTTCCTGACTAAGGCCACCCACACCATGCAATAATGGAGGTATTATATCATTCACCAAACCAGATTGGAATTTTGCTGAATGTGTTTTGATAGCAGCAATGTCAGCCTTATTCCAAATAGACAAAAGACCTGTGACGGTGCCTGTGGCACCTGTGACATCAGAACTGTCAACCTCACGGGTATTAAGTTTGTGACTTTGATCATCAGGATTAGGTTTTCTCTTAAAATTGCCTCTATGCTCGGTGGTGTGTACCCTGGCAATAGGTTCTGAGTATGAATCTGAAAAGCTGCTAAACTGTCAAGCAATAAAGTACTATAGAATGCTGAAGTATTAGAAGTATAGTATGACACAAACCAAATTCTTTCATATTGCAGTAAGTTAAATTGAACAAAACAGGTATAGGCATAAATTGTAAGTTATTAATAAGTGTACCAGGTAAGGCAGTGGCTGTTAGACCACTACGGGGACCAGGGGTATGATTTGGACATTCCAAAAGCTGTTTATTGGTCAGGGGTAACACAGAAAGATACATGGCAGCAGAGGCCATGTTGTGTACAGCACAGAATTTCCTGGCAGAGTCTTTAGACAAGGAACTACATTATGAGGGATCAATCAAGGCAGTGATATTGTATAAACCAGAATGTCTGAGAGCAGTCTGGAGCAAGGACAGTGAACCATTAGGGGATAATTTTGCATTCGGCCAGCCATGGAAAGTTCCCTTGGAAAGCTTGGCCACAGGGAAAATTTGTCCTTGTGACGTGGTTTGCCACTCAATTTGTAGAGTAGATTTATCAGGAGCAACAACCGAGGCAGTGAGGTAGGCATCAGAACCTTTCTGGACAGTAATAAAATTGTCAGGTATATTGATAGAAACTCCCTCTGGGGCAGATGTTGGAGGATCAAGATGAGGAAGGAGGTGCTTTACCATGCCTTGGATGCAGGGGATAACTCCTGAGATGAGGAGAAAGTAGAACAAGATAACCATCTTGTCAGAGTACCTGAAAAGGAATACCAAATATTAGTAAGTTAGTACTATTCCACCCAATGGGGTGAGGAAAAGTAATTATACTCCTTTATACAGTTTCAGCAGGTTTGCATGTAACCATTTGTCAGTCAGTTTGTTGTTGTGCATTAGTCTAACCTGATAGATTGCTGGACTGAGCTTGTTGACAATGGGGTAAGTCCTTCCTACTTATTGGAGAAGGAGTGTGTGGGATATGCAAATCTGAGAACCATTATCTGATCTCCAACTTGCCAATCTACTTCTTGTGCGTGTTTGTCAAACTGTATTTTGGACTGTTGCTGGGCCTTGCCCATGCAGTTAGCAGCATACAAGTGTGTGTTTATGAGATCTTGTCTGAGTTTTTCCACGTATTGGTCTACAGACACATGGTCTGCTGTGGGGGTATGCAGGTCAAACAACAAGTGTTCAGGTAATCTCATCTGTCTGCCAGTCATCACCTCAAATGGTGTCAACTGGGTGGCAGCTGAGGGTGTGCCCCTGATTGCCATAAGGAGTGACAGCAATAGGAAATCCCAGATATTGGGATTGTCCTCAATGGATGTGGAAAGCATTTGCTTAATCCATCTGTTGGCTCTTTCTACCTGACCTGAAGATTGTAGGTGGTAAGGTATGTGGAATTTTTAGTGAATTCCCAGGAGTTCAAGTGTTTCTTTCATCAACTCACCTGTAAAACTGGTTCCTTTATCAGAGTCCACCTTGAGAAGTAGGTCCCACCTGGAGAAGATCTGTTCCACCAGGATTTTGGCAGTGATTTTAGCAGTACATGTCTCAGTGGGGAAAGCTTCCACCCACTTAGAGAAAAGATCAGTTACCACAAGGGCGTATTTGTTATTCCTGCTGGTATTGGTCAATTGGTCAATAAAATCAATCTGTATGGCATGCAAAGGGCCAGAGTGCCTTTGTTGTAGTAGTTTAACATTTCATTTCATGTGGATAGGATTGTTTTGTGCACAAACAAGGCAATTATCTATGTACTGTTTGACATCCTTGGTGACACCGGGCCACTAGGCGGTGGTCTTGAGTCTTTGGAGGGTGTTTTCTACTCCCTGGTGTCCACCAGTAGGGGTGTCATGCAGTTGGTGCAAAGATTCAGACCTGAGGTGTCTGGGAACCACCCACAGTTTGGTGGGGCTATCATTTGGCTGATACCAGATGAGCTAGTCATCAGGGGACAAGTGTAACTTACCTTTATGCCTCCAGTATGTGTTGTGGGTAGGTACATTTTGTTCAGTGCTGTTGTCAAGGAATCTGAACACATCTTTGAGTTCAGAGTCTGCATGCTGGGCTGCCAACAGGACCAAGAGGGGAAAAGGGTTTAGGCTTCTTTTTGATTGCTGAAATGTGTACAGCCGCCCTGGCTTCTGGGTGATCCATTATCCAGTTGTCCCCCCCTCGGGCCCCTTCCTTGGCAAGGGTGTCCACAGTATTATTGAAGGCATGATAGAGGTCATGTATGGAGTGAGCTTTAACTTTGTGTACATAGAGTTTGTGTGCAAACCTCTGTGCCAGTGAATGTATGTATATTACCAATTCTTTGTGTTTCACTGGGCTGCCATCAGATGAGAGGAAGGAGTTCTTCTGCCAGAAAAGGAGAAATTCTGTAAGAGAACAACAAACCCCAGTTAGAGTCTGTAAAGATGATGGTATCCTCAGTCCCATGCTGAATGAACTCGAGGGCACAGGCCACTGCTGCCATCTCGGCATATTGTGATGATGCCACACTGCAACACTTAGAAATTTTCAAGTGTTACCGTAAGGATAAATCACCAGAATACCCATCTCTGCAATTTGTTCTCCCTGGTAATAGGAAGCTGAACCATCTGTAAAGATACGAGACAATGAGGTGCTCTCAAGTATTTGTGGTGTGGCAGGGAGGAAAGGACCTGGATCTGGAAGATCAGGTGGTTGCAATGTACAGTTATGGAGTTCTCCTTGGAAAAGGAGGCCATGCGCCAGCATGGATGGTATTTTGGTTGGGTGGACCTGACTGTCTCTATCTTGGAGAAGAAGTGAGCAGTGTGTCAGCCTGGTATTAGAGACTGACCCATCCTCACTTTGTCTGATAGCAGAAAGGTAGTTGGGGTGTGGTTTGTGTTGATAATCAGTGGAGAGTACCCAATGATATACAAGAAGCGCTTGACAGCCCAGTAGGTAGCTAGAAGGTTCCTTTCACAAAGGCTGTACTTCTGTTCTACTGGGGTCAAGAGCTGTGATGCATATGCAGCGGGTCTCAAGGTGCCATGAACCTTCTGGGCCAACACTACTGACATAGCTATGTCAGAGGGGGCACATTCCAGATGGAATGGCAAGGCTGGATTGGGGTTGACCAGAGCTGGAGCTGAGGCCAGGGCCTGTTTTAGTGACATCACAGCCTGGGTGTGAATGGGGCCCCAATTCCAGGGAATGTCCTTTTTCAGTAATTCATACAGAGGAGCAGACTTCTGGGCAAAATCACAAATAAAATCTGTGGAATAGTTTACCATACCTAGAAATCTCCCAAGAGTGGCCACACTGGAGGGCAATGGCAGATCTTTCAGTCCTTGTACCTTCTTCCAGGTAGGGCTTCGGCCTTGATCAGTTATTCTCAGGCCCAGAAAGAGTACCTCTTTCTGACATAGTTGTGCTTTTGCTGGGTTACATTTGAGGCCTGTTCTCTGAATGAGGGTCAGTAGCTCATCCAAGTGTTGTTCCTGCATGGCTGTTGCCAACAACAGGTCATCCACATACTGCAAGAGACACTTGGGGTTAGAGAAACCCTCAAGGGTATCCATCAAGTGGAGATGGAACAGGGATGGGCTGTTATGGAATCCCTGTGGTAAGCAGGTCCATGTGTATTGTCTACCCTCAAAAGTGAAAGCAAACTTGTATTGACTTTTAGGGGCCAATGGCAATGAGCAGAAACCATTGAAGATGTCCTGGGCACTGAACCATTTTTGGTCAGGGGTCAAGAGTCGCAGCACATCAGGTGCTGATGCCACAGTTGGAGCACAACTGGGGGTGACCTGATTCAGTCTCCTGTAGTCAATAGTAAGTCTCCAGGCACCTGTGGGTTTCTTCACAGGCCGCACTGGGGAGTTGGCAGTAGAGACACATGTCCTGATCACACCTTGTTTGAGGAGTGATTTTATTGTTTCCCTAAGAGAGGGCAAGGCCTTTGGTGGAAAAGAATATTGCCTTTGCCTCTCATGTGCTAGGCCTGTCACTTCTGTGACAGTGTGCATTCTGCCACAGTCATGCTTATTGATGGCAAATGCCTCCAAATGCCTTTGTAGAATGGGGAGGAGTTTTGGGAAAAGCTCATGGTTCTTGAACAGATCTATGATGTCATACTCTTTATTATTGGCAGATATTGTTGCCACCACATGTGAATCAGGAATCATGATGGTATGATATGGACCCTGAATTTGTATCAGTGACATACTGGCTAGATCCACCACACAACTGTGTGGTACTAGAAAGTCAATTCCGATTATACTTGGATGGTCATGCAATATCATTAGCTGGAAGGTGTGATAGGCCTTCAAGTGTCCCAACTCTACAGGTAGTGGTAGAGAATGATATGCAGGCAACCTAGTTCCATCTACTCCTGACATGTTGTCCTTCCATCAAGTGGACCAAGATGATGTCTTGGGGTGCTCATCATGAAATACAGACACAGCCAGTAGTACTGTAAATAGGCGCCCCCCCGACCTCGGCCTCAGTGCAGGGCCTTCCATTTGTATCCAAGACTAGCTTGTTTACAATATGGACTGGGGCCTGTAATTTTCAATCTGTACTTACAGAAGCATGGAGGGATTGGGCCTGGCTCCTTTGAACCACCTCACCATGCTGCACTGATGCAATATAGGGAGCCGCTTCTGGGTTCAGGCCTGTATGGGCCTGAGGGCCTGTACTTCTGGTATCTCCATGGCCTGTTGAGGCCTGTGCTCCTGGTTGTATGGCTGCAAGGGCCTGGGTGGGAACAGCATCCGCTACAGAGCGCACTTGCCCCAGAAGTTCTCGGAACTTCCGATTCTCTTCAGCTATCTCCCTATAGGAAGGGCCTGGTCTTTGTTGTTTACCCTTGTTGTTCTCATGGTGTTTCTTATTCCTATGGTAATTCCGGTTCCCACCCCATTGTTGTTGTTGCTGCTGCTGTGGTTGTTGGGCCTGCTGGGGGTGTTGGTCATCTGTTGGGAGGGGCAGTTTCTCATGGGCCTGCCCTTCCACCATATAGTGCATCATGGTCTCTGAAGTAGTCTCCACAGTGGCTAAGTTTCTGGAACCGGAGCCCAGATCATGGATGTAGAGTTGATAAACTCTCTCAGTTTTCTGAAGAAGTTGGCAAACCTCTCCATGGTGGGATAGGTGGTTGGGTCTACCTTTTCTCTCACTGCAGGGATCATGTTCCTAAGGAACAGGGTTTTATACTCAATAAGGTCTACATCTGCAGCTTCCTGTGCAAGGTGCTTCCTTTCTCGGTAGGACATCCAGAGCCTCTGGTGATAAGTCACTGGACTTTCTTTGCACTCTGTTTCACAGGATATGCAAGCATCACTCCTACTACACCTAGGTTGTGTGCAGACATGAGCTCAGCTGCAACCTCGCCAAAGATGGCATGGCTGTCCTGGAGAACAGCATCGGGGAGTTTAGCCCACAGTCCAGAATCAACGGTCTGGCATAGGATCTGGACCTGGTAGACTGCGGCGAGACTAAGCATTTCACATTTAGCATACACTTTTTCCAAGTCACAGCTGAGGCTGTCAGATGGCTCATCCGACCAATACTCAACTATTTGCTGAACAGAGTAGGCCATTTGTAGGGGATTATTGGGCCAATCAGGCAGAGGTAGGTTGCCCAGGGAGCCATCCAGGGCTGCCCGAGCTGTGGCCTCAGCAACGGTATGAACCATGCCCTCCTGAGTGCCAGTCTCATGCAGAAGCTGCCTAATTTGGGTTTTAAGGATCCGCTTGTTTCTCTCAGAGATAGGTACAATGCCTATCGCATGTTCAATCATCGTCTCTATCACCTGCCTGTCTTCCGCATTAATAATGGCTACTGGGGGAGCCATTGGGACTAGGCTTTGGCCTACTCCCCACCATCATGGGGTCACCATTTTGGCATCGCCCATGATGTGCGTCATGATGTCGATGACGTATGACATGGGTTGGGTGCGACGGGTGTCCACCATGTTGTGGATGGTGGGGTGGGAACTCTGGGTCATAGTAGAGGTGTGACTGAGCATTGTATTGTAAGATATCATCATCTGTCGCCTCCACTTCAGATGATGTAGTTAAGGCAGGGGCTACGCCTCCCATCACCTTAACATGTCCAGCCAGAACCTCTCGCTGATGGCATAGTTTCGCCATTTTGGATTTACATTCAGCATGATTCACATTTGCAGCATTCATATCTACCTCATCCTGCACCTGTTTCTGCAACACTCTATATGCAGCTCTCAATTCTCGATTGTCCCTAGTAGCTACTTCGAAGTCATTACGTACCTGGTTTATCTCATCCTGAACCTCTCCCAACTCCTCACTCAATTGTTCATTCATTCTACTTAGTTAGTCATTCATTTGCAAAGCCTGACTCTTATCCTGTCTCAAACTTTCACACTCATGCTTCAACATACAAAGTTCCTGCTCGCCTGCCTCAGCAGAATGATGCAAAAGGGAATCCTTTTCATGTTGCAGAGTTTGGAGTTCAGATGCCAAATCCTGCTCATGTCTCACACATTCTATTTCCTGCAAACCCATCTCCTGTTTAAGAGAAGAGATTTGCAGTTCAAGTGTTCGAAACCTCGCTTTGGAGGCTTTCAGAGCAGCATAGAGAGCCGTGGCCAACAGCCCTTTAGCTTCTCTCTTTCTGGCTGTTTGTCTCGTCTCTGAGTACTGAGTTGAAATCCCCAGCACAGTGTTGTTGGATTGACTTGCGTCCCACGTGAAGTCAGCTCATCCTTCATGGGAAGCAAAAAAGTTTGAGACATCGAGTCTCAGTTCTGAGCAGGTATTTGATACGGTAGCCATTGTGTGGGAGGGAATGAAAAATCAAACTGCGAAAAAGGTGCCATGCTGAGTATCGATCCACAACAGGAGCACTTTATTCACAGTCAGGCTACTGTGCACTTCGAAGCTTGCAATTCAAAACTGCTGTGGAGTGGGTCAAGTCGGCATCGACCACACCCAGAAAGCAGCCAGACTTTGCAAGTGATTACAAAGTGATCGTACAATAGGAGAGGTGAAGTGAGAATGCACACCTACAGTCCCCATTGGGAAGGGAATAGTTTGAAGCAACAAGTGAAACTTTGTAAACACCAAATATTGCCTGCACACGGTCGTCAATTGTCAGGGGGTCTAAACCTCACTCTCAGGTTCTTGGAAATAATGGGAATGCAAGGAATCATAGACATGTTGCATAAGAGTAATAAACTTGTTTATTACTACCAAAATCATAAATCACAGTTGCCCTAAGCAGTTCTTACCAAATACGAACTGGGAGCCAATACTAAGCATTCCCTATACCTCGAGGATTCTCTGTGTGTCTTGGGGTCTCCGAGGTATAAGACGTAATGTCTTACATTATATACCTATGATAATTACTATGGTTACTGTAAGACAGAAACATTTCTAGTTACAGAGATGAGCCCTATTGGCTACATTAGAGGTGGCTCCACAGTCCAAGATAACATTATACAATTTTGTAGTAGTCATCACTTTGTAAAGACAGAGGAGGCTCAGTTGTACATATTTTAGTCTAATAGTACAAATCACCAAAAGATGGCAATGCTGACTTATATATATCATCATCATTACAAGGACACAGTTGTCCTAACATCTTATAAGCAAGAAATACATATATGTATTAGAAAGCAAAGTGTATAACAATAATATGCATACATATCCTGATATCTGCTCTTATACGGTAGATGCCCTATGCTCTATATGTTAGTATAACATATACCTAAATACTAGCTGCCTATGGTGTACCTCTGGGGTACCAATAAGGGTGCAGGGACCTCATGTAACAATAGAATTATACAACCTAACTGGTGTCAGATTGAGAAACATTACCCTCCATTTTCTTATGCATAACTTATATGAAGATAGTGATATCATTAAATTATACCATAATATGTTGGCTGCAAATAGAAATACAATATAAATGTGAAATATTATCCAAAATACTGTGTATCAGAAAAAACATTTATCAATATAGTCACCCTTGCAGGAGAATAATAACTTAAAATTTGCATATAAAAATGAAGTAGTTTATGTATGCCATGCAGCAACTCCATACAGGGATGCAGTCACATCGGCCCACCTTTCCCAACTTGTCTCCTCACCCATTAGGGTAAACTACAAGACTGGCACATCAACATTACTAGACTGGGTTCTATCAAATAGGCTGGAATACATCACCCTCATCTCTGTCCTACCTGATGCTTTCAGTGATCACTCACCTGTTCTAGTTTGCTGGTCCAACACCTACTCCAAACCCCCTACTAGAACTGATACAAATAGAGTCCTTAAGCAAGGCCACCTGGACCAATTTAGAGTTGGCATGAGTCAACAGGACTGGTCCCAAGTCTGCTCTTCTACTTCTGTTGATATAACCCCGGAGTGTTTCATCAAATTATTCAACATGGTCTGTGACATACACTCTCCAATAAAAAAAGTGGAAAATAAAAGGCTGCAGCAACCCTTTGTTCTCTCCTGAGCTTCTCAAGTGCTTGAAAGCAAGAAAGCCTATGGTATAGAGCCTGGGAGACTGCCAAGCAGGCCGACATTCAACTCTACAAAAAGGCCTGCAATGATTGCACTAGGGAGATATGAGTGGCAAAAAAATGATACTATAAGGATGCACTTACCCTGTCTTGGAATGACAGTAGAATATTTTGGGCTAACCTCAAGGAGGTCACAGGGCAAGTTAACAAGTCAGCTCCTACAATGCTCAACATAGATGGCATACCTACAACTGACCCATAAACTATCACTAACTCACTCAACAAAGCATTTACCAATCTCTCTGGAGTGCTACCCCTGGACTTCTTCCATCCCTCTCACACCTCAGTCACAGCGTAATCAATGAACCAGCCACCAACTAACCATCCTTTTCTTTTAAGAACCATCTCATTAAATGAAGCAAGGAAATACCTTCTAAAGGTCCTGATAAAATCCCGATATAGTGGTGATTCCCTTGACCTAAAATTTGTAGCCCTATCCCTGAAAGTCATCCTGGAGCCTTTAACCTGCATAATCAATGCCTCTGTAAGATTATCTCATTTCTTGCATTGATGGAAAGTGGCATTAGTGAACCCAGTCTGTAAGAGTGGTGATCATTCCATGCTAGGAAACTACAGACCCATCTTGGTTCTCCCTCCCCTATCCAAGGCACTAGAGAAGATTGTCATGTACCAATTAGTTGAATATCTGGAAAAGCACAACATTCAATGCCCTGAGCAACATGACTTCCACAAAGCCCATAACACCACCACAGCTCTGCTTGAGTTCATGAGCTTTATTCACAACTCTCTTGAGCATGGCGAACTGGTTGGTGCAGCATTTATTGATTTGTCTAAAGCATTTGACACAGTTTATCATGACCTCCTTACTGAGCAACTAGATGCTATTGGTCTTTCTGATGAGACTGTAAGATGGTTTAAATCCTACCTCTTGGATCATTCCCAGCAGGCTGGAATAAACAATGTCTATTCTGACAGCAAACCAGTTCACTCAGGTGTCCCACAGGGCTCCATCTTGGGTCCCCTAATATTTAGCTTATTTTTAAATCTACTTTCAAATTCCTGTTGCAGCAAAATTCTGCTCCATGCAGATGATGTTGTCCTCTTTTCTAAAGGCACTGACCCTAGTTCACTGGAGCACTCCCTACAGGACAACTTCACCTCTGTGGAAATGTGCTTCAAGACACACAAACTTGTCATGAATTACAAAAAAACAAAGGCAATAATGTTCTCCAGTCTGCAGAATTGACACCGATTGCACCCACTCACCATTACCAATGATAAAGGTGCATCACTTGACCAGGTACAGTACTTTAAGTACTTGGGGGTTATAATTGACAGTACTATGTCGTTTGTCTACTATACAGTATAGATAATATAGTAAAACCACTCAACACATGCATCAGCCTCCTTCATAGGCATAAGCACAATCTTACCCCTGAAGCACCAAACCGTTCCATCTGAAGCTCAGGTCATCTCCCTTGTGAAATATGGTATTGTAATCTATGGATCTGCTATGGATACAGCCTTCCACCACATCAAAGTTGCCTTAAATAAGGCATGCCACCTCTCCACTGGTTCCAAATGGCAAATCCACACCTGTGACCTTTATGCCCGTGCCAACTGGCTCCAGTTCAAGGGCAGGCTTCAGTACCAGACCTGCCTGCTGGCCAAAAAAGCAAGTCTAGGCATGCTGCCTGTGGGCATCCAGAAGCTCCTCACCCCCTATGAAAGCAGCCACCCCACAAGAAGCTCCAGAAGCATGGTCTTCATGGTTCCCAGATGTCGCACCTCACTAGGACAAAGGGTCTTTGCCCACCAGGTGCCCAACTGGACTAACAACCTTCCCCCAAGCTTCACTGCTATAGCAATACTAGGCCTCTTCAAATGCACACTAAGATCCCAACTGGTTGCCAAAGCAAGTTGCAACTGTTTCCATTAAGGCCTCCAGCCCCCCTGACTGTCATCAACCTTAGCATGCTGGGCACCTTCTCTACCCCTACTTCTTCCCTCCCTAAACTGTTCCACCCTCCTCCCCCTCTGCATCTATCCTCCCTCACCTCATCCTCTCTCTACCATGAGCCTTCTGCTCCAATTTCCTCCTTCCCCTTCTTGAACAGACATCCTGTACCAATCCTGCTCTGCCCCTACACCCGGCACCTCTGTTTAATATTTACCTGCTACTAGTACTGCCACTATGCTTAGAATAAGCATCCTTTTCACTTTTGAAGAGGCGCATCCTTTTCACTTTTGAAGAGGCCCACGATCTGGGTTGATTCCTGCCTATCCTCTCTCTGCAGTTTGTCTTCTCTCTATTGCCCCTGTCTTCCTGAGCCAGCCTCTCCCTTGGTCACTATCTCTACCTCCCTTTTCCTCTTTACATTTGCTAGTCCCATTGTAGTTAGTGTTATCTTACTTCAGTCACTGACATCTAACATTTGGCTTAATTTGCCTTAATTGTTTACTTTCTTGAAGCATATCTGTTAGCTGTTGTTTTGTTTGTCACTGTATGACCCTGACATGGAGCCTATGTAATAAGCCTGTATTCAAAGGTTTAATCTGAGATCTTAATAAATAAATAAATAAATAAATATATGGCACTCTAGAGGACTCATATCCCTACTGCAATGTTTGGAAAATGGGGTATTAAAATCTTTCAACCAGTTAAAAGTAGAATATAATCTCCCAACAGGCAGCTAGCTCTTAGGCATACCTGCAGTTGTGAGATTATCTACAGAAATATATTAACACGAGAGGAGAAGTAGTGTCAACCCCTCTAGAGGAACTACTTAATAAAGAAAATGAAAAAAAAAGTTTTGGCATCAATATACAAAATCTTATTGGAGGCAAAAAAATAAATTTACAATTATGGCAAGCATGGAACAGAGATCTAGAAAAATAATTATCTACAGAGGAATGGAAGGATTTATTAAGTACACCAGAAAAAATATCCAAAAATAATAAATTAAAACAAATACAATTTAATATTATACATAGGTTTTATTTCACACCAAATAGGTAAACCAAATATATCAGACCGTTGTCGAAGATGTAAAACAGGAAAAAGGATCCCTACTACACACCTTCATCATGTGTCAAGAATTGCAAATATTCTGGAAAAAATACATAGAATATTAGCAGAAATTCTGGATATTAATATACCTTTTGATTCTGGAATTCTATTATTAAGTCTTAATTCTGAACTGGGCAATACTGCAGAGTAGGATATACTATTGTCACTTGCATTGGGCTTAGCAAGAAAAGTCATTTTGTTAAATTGGAAATACTCCGTCACCCCAAACCACAAGGAATGGCTAAATCTATTAATAGATTGTAAAAAATTTATTATACAAAAGAACAAAAGGAAGAAAAATGTCAAACAATTTGCCAACTAATTATGACTTTCTGAGAAAAAGATACAAAGATGATAATGAAAATAAGAAGTTAGAAAAGAAGACAGGACAAATAAGATATATATAAAATAGGATAGTGACAGCTTTCCCCCACTTGTATGATAATGCTACTGGATATTATAAACAGCATACAGCAACTGCTTGAGAATAAATTCTAGTCTGAGTACAAGGTTAAAAAAAATTGGTAAAAGTTACGAAACTTGAAAAAGAGTAGAGAATATGACCAAAAAAAAAAAAGCGGGGTGTATTTTGTACTGCAATTAAAGATCCCCTGACACCATTAGGGTAACTGAGAAATGTAAGATTTAGACACAATGTGGTTTATATTTCATATATTTTCTGTCATTCTTTTCAGGTTTTTCTTTATTACTGAAGACAATTGCATGAAAACAGGATCATTGACCCCTAAAGTGTGTCTGCTCTGACTGCTTGTCTGTCTGCTCCTGACACCATAATCCCCTGTTTATGCCATCATAATTAATTCCACAGCAACAGATTGTGTTGTCAGGTGTTGACCAGCAGCCAGAGCAGATAGGGCAGGGATCCTGTTTTCATGCAGATGTCCTTAATAATAGAGGAATAAGGATAACATTTACAGAAAAACTTATGAAATATAAGTGATGTGTGTCTCAGTATTATGTTTCCAAATTTGTCCCAAAGGCATCGGGAGCTCTTCAAAGTCATACACAAACAAAATATTAAGAAAATTATGATTCATTTCCTGCATAGAGTTGTGACTCATCTCCTGCTTCTTGCATTGCCATGCTTGCAGAAAGTTATGGCTCATTTCCTGTTTCAATTGCCGCTCATTTTCTGCTTCATGTAAAGCCCTGTGAGTAAGGAAAGTTACAGCTCATCCCTTACTTTGCGTAGGGCCATGCATGCAGAAAGTTATGACTTATTTCTTGTTTTCCTTATAGCTCATCTGTTGCTTCACACAGGGTCCTGACTCCAGAAAGTTATAGCTCAGCTCCTGCTCTGTGCAGTACCCTGAATGAAAAAACCTATACTTGTAAACAATAAGACACGATGGGACATTAGTTGTGCTGGTTTTATCTCAAGCTCAGGGGTATAGTTAGGTTCAAGACTGCAGGCTGAGTGTCTTCAACACCTGGATGTTCAACAACTAACAGCCCAGTTTTTCCTACTGTGCTTACAAAATTTACCTGTATGCAACTTTAAAAAAAAACAAATATGCTCAATGTTTAAAATACACAAAAATGTAATAAAATATTGCAAAAAATATAAAATAGTCCCTCCACAGATGACTTCCACCTGTCAGTCATCTGTCTTTCTACACATTCACTACATGGTGTTTTTGTCTACAAAAAATGAAAAATTCTGCAGTACTTCACTAGTAGAATACTCCCTCCACACCCCACTGCACACACATGAGTACAAAATTCTGCAGAATTCCACAAGTACACACACATGCCTTACTTGAAGTCAAAGCCTCTGTTGTATTCCCCACAGTGTAAGCAGCGTGGAGGTCTCTGGCAAACTGGTAAAGATAAAGTTTTTTTTTGTTATAGTTATAAAACAACCACCAGAAATGGAAATTCTGAATAGTACTTGAATTTTTAAATTTGTTTATGTGTGTGTAATAAGGGGAACATGAGTAAAAAGAACATTCAGTTATTTACTTATTTTGTCTAATTTAAGGGAGTTTCATTATTTTAGTGTTGAGTTGAAGGTTTTGTATATGATTAAAGGTGGAAACCATGTTTGTGATGGCAATCAGGAATGAGTGAAGTGGCTTATGAATTCTGTGTGGGAGTTGCCCAAAATCCAAATCACATAGCCAAACTTTTTTTCAATCTGTGCAGTTGTGGAGAATTAATATATGGGTATCAGAACTTGTTTAGCCAATCAGAAAGCAGTATATTTCCAGCCAGTTTTATAACTGAAATTACTCATTCTCAAACAGTAAGAACATTCATTGCAAAAAAACTACATTAATGCACACATCAGGTTACAAAGTCACAAAAGTAGGGAAATGTAGCACTACAGTTTCCAACCCTAATGCCCACCCCATATGCATTCCAATCCCTTATGACCCAAGTTCAAGCTACAGGTTCAGGACTGCACCCTATCAGTCTGCTTCATCTAGCTACAAGTATGAGACTCTGTGTGAAGATAGTAATGACTGATTTTCTGCTTTTGGGGAGGGACCATAGGACTCTAGGTGAAGAAATGTATGACTGATCTCCTATGTAACAAAACTTATGCTGGCTAATGTGGGTCCTACATGAAGAAGCAGACTTGTGGGGTATGGCTCCACCAGACCTGTAGCATGGAGTAGGAGATCCTTTCGGCAAGGCCCCAGACATGTAGCTTGGTTGTGGGTTATGAAGGCAGGGGATGGGGAGTGAGGTGATTTTGTAACCCTTCCATATGAGTTAATGCCATTTTTTTGCAATACATACATTACTGTAATTGTCAAAACTATGTCAATGCAGAATTTAGAGTTTTTAAATCATTAAAAGGAAGGAAAGGGGGCAGATACTTCAGGGGAAGGGATGAGTGGGCAGGGGAGGGGTGAATGATACAGGGATTACAGAGGACAGGGTTCTGGAAGGATTAAGGGCACTGAGGGTGGATAAGGCACCAGAACTAGATGGCATTCACCCTAGGGTACTTAAGGAAGTAGCAGAGATCCTGGCAGGACCACTGGCTGACCTGTTCAATACCTCCCTGGACACAGGATGCATACCACAAGACTGGAGGATGGCCCATGCGGTGCCCATTCACAAAAGTGGCCCTAAAGATGAACCAGGCAACTGCAGACCAGTGAGCCTCACATCAATTGTGGGAAAGCTCATGGAGACAATCCTAAAAGAGAGGCTGGTGACCTTTTTAGAGTGCAATGGACTCCAGGACGGTCAACAGCACAGGTTTGTCTTGGGTAGATCCTGCCAAACAAACCTAATTGAGTACTATGACTGGGTGACCAGGGAACTGGAAAAGGGCCATTCAGTGGATGTCCTGTATTTGGATTTCAGCAAGGCCTTTGATTCTGTGCTGCATGGGAGGCTGGGGAGAAAACTGGAATATGTAGGGGTGGGAACAAAGATGGTCAGCTGGATCACCAACTGGCTGAAGGGAAGGCAGAAAAGGGTCATAGTGGGGGGAACTATCATCACCAAGGAAGGTGATGAGCTGGGTACCACAGGGATCAGTACTGGGACCAGTGTTGTTTGGGATATTCATAGCTGATATCTCACACGGGATCCAGAACAAGAGCAGTCTGTCCACAGATGATTCAAAGATGGGAGCTGTGGTAGACAACATTGAAGGGTGGAGAGGGCTACAGGACAACTTGACCAAATTTCAGGAGTGGTCAGAAACATGGCAATTGGGATTCAATGCCAAGAAGTGCAAGGTACTGCACTTTAGATCTAGGAATCAGGGGAGGAGCTATCAGCTGGGAGGGGTACAGCTGAGAAGCACACAGGAGGAAAAGGATCTAGGAGTTCTTATAACAGGGAGTATGAACAACTCAGTGCAGTGCAGGAAGGTGGCAGCTAATGCCAACAAGATGCTGGGGTGGATAACAAGGGGAATCTCCTCCAGAAATAGGGAGGTGATCCTTCCCCTGTACAGGTCACTGGTCTGGCCACACCTGGAGTACTGTGTGCAGTACTGGTGCCCATTCCTGAAAAAGGACATCAGATTGCCGGAGGGGGGTAGAGCGGATGGTGAATAAGATGATCCAGGGATTCAAGGGAAGGTCCTACGATGATAGGCTAAGTCAGCTGAACATGTATACCCTGGAGGACAGGAGGAATAGGGGGCATATGCTTGAAACCTTTAAATACTTAAAGTGAATAAACAAGACAATACAGAAGGGATTTTCCAGATTAGAAGAGGCAGGGACATGAGAGGGCATCAGCTGAGACTGGAGGGGGAAGATTCAGGAGAGAAACCAGGAGGCATTTTTTCACAGAATAAGTGGTAGACAAGTGGAATACTCTGCCAGTGGAGGTTGTATCCAGTAGGATGGTGGGCAGTTTAAAGAGGGGTTGGGACAGAGTGGGGGTTAAATATGAAGTGGGAGGGAGGGTGGGGCAGCTGCCAGTTGAGGGCTAGCTACACAATCGAGCAGACTTGATAGACCATGAGGCCTGCTTCTGCTGGCGTTTCATATGTTTGCATGTAAATCCAGTTGTTAAGGATTTTGTGAACCCTAACTTTACTTACCCCCATGAACCATCCCCATGAACTCCACTGAACTGACTACCAAATCCCTATTTCAATCCCAGTCACAAAGGGCCCTGCATGTCACAAGTTAGGACTTAGGTCTTCTTTCACACAGGGCCTGAAGAGCCCTGCATCTTCTATATTCTGCATTTGTCTTTGAAGCAAGTTAGGAATAAGGTCCTGTTCCTGCCCCAGACCTACAGTTAGAAGCTGAAGACCCATGGTCATCACCCCAGTTCTGTAGCTTGGCTATGGTTCATGAGGCTAGGGACTGGGGAGGAAGATGTGTGTTAGGGTTGATAAAGACCCTACCACCAAAGTTACCTACTTTTGTGGCTATGGAACCCTAGTGATGCATGTACATTAATTTTTTGCCATGAATTTCCATACTTTCTGAAAAATTCAGGTTCTGCATGAAGCAGGGCCTGACTCTTATCTTGCTTCACATAGTGTCCATTAGGACTGGGATCGGAATCATGCTTTGGCATTCAATTTGGTGGAGTTCACAGGTGCATAGGGTGGGTGGAGTTAGGGTTAAAAAAAACTAATATTGGATTTCCTTATTACTAATATTTTTAAAACCCTGTGTATTAACAGTGTTTTGAAATGAATTTCCTGTCTTTAGATACTGTAGCTATAGTACATTAATGCAAGCATTGTGCAGGGTCTACATAAGTTCAGTTATCACTGCTAGTCAAGAACCAGCAATATGATTATGCATAGTGTTCCAGAGCTGTACCTTGCTTCATGGTTGATCCTGCAGGCTACTCATGAAGCAGCTGCATAGTGATATGCAATACATTACATAAGACCACAAGTAGCCTGAGGAGCCCCCTACCCAGTTAAGTTGCCCAAAATGTGTCTGGATTTAGTTTTGTTGCAGTTCTTTCTTTTGGCCATAACTTGGCCATATTTAGCCATTTCAAGACCACATTTTTTGTGTGGTAAAGTTAAGACCCATTTTCATAACCACAGACAGTAAGAGACACCTTGTAATTCCACACAATATGTAAATAGTTGGGAGGTGCCTCCAAAAACACATGATTTACAAGGTGCCATTTATGTGATCATGTGGTGGAGTGGCAACTTGCCCACCTAGAAAATTTATGGTCAACATGGGCAAAACAGCAAAGCTATGAGTAAAAGAAAAAAACCTGGAAAATAAACTACAGTAAGTTCAAAAATATGTGTTCTGCCCATATGCCTGTACTTAGGTTTTTTCCCACATTTTTACGGCTGTGTGGGCGGAGCTCCACAGATGTTTGGCTGTCACTGCAGTAGAACAGCGGGCCAGCTCCGGAATGTGACCCTATGTTTTCCTACAGTGATGCGGTAATGTCAGCACAGCGCTGCTGTTATGGGCACTGTCCTCCATGACGGAGCTCCCATCTGCAGCATGGTCGCCTCTTCCCATGATGCACTTCTTCGTGAGGTCACATTCTGTACAACTGCGCATGCATGAGTATTGTGCATGCGCAGTTTTGCCCTGCCACCATCTTGTGAGTGGCAAACCACCGCTACTCCACCACTGCTTCAAAACCGGGTGCTCCATTGTTGCAGCCGTCAGGTGCGCCGTTGTTGCTGCCACCACTCCATGATTCACCATTGTTCCATGCAGCCACAGCTAAGAGCTCACTGCAGCCATATCAGCTCTGATGAGAATTTGTTCTTTTAGCCATAACTTTGACATTGGTGGACATTTTTGTCCCATATTTTCAGAATGACCAAGCCTCAAGTCACTCTAGAGGTATCCAGGCTGCCCACATCCTTAAGCTAATTTGGAACAGTAAGAGAATCCTGTCTTGGAGATTCTCCGGCCAAGATCAGGACAATTTCTGGGAGGCATGAAGATAAATGTGGTAATTATTGACTATCCTAAAATGGAATTACTTGTTTTACTGCTGTGCTTATGTGGCTGTCTTGTATTTAAATAAAACACAACATTTGAAGACAATCTTTAACACAAAAAACCTTGATAGATAGAATGTAGATAGAACAGTATGTGCCTTTGGTCTACTACAGCAGATAACTCATCTGAAAGTTAAATAGCTGTCTGACAGTTTTCTTTAGAATGCCTGAAATTTTAGACAGATCTTGTTTTTCCCATTTTAGAGTATGGATCTGCTGTGCCTGTTTGTGATGAAGCTCCACCCTCAGGTTTTCCTGCAGTTAATTCACATGCAGTAGCAGTGTTTGAATAGTGGCAGTAGCTCAACAGGTTGCACTCTTACCTTTAAGGCCAGGAGATCAGAAAGTTGTGGGTTCTAATTCCACACCAGAAACTTGGGTTAAAATCCTAAAACGGACACTGTAGTGCATCATGAGTGGGTGCTGCACTCCTGTGATGCCATCTTTTAGATAAGACACTGCTATACACAGGTCTCATCTGCCTAGCCCAGTGGTTGTTTAGGTACATGTTAAAGATCCCATGGCACCTCTTAAAAAGAATAGGGGAATTTATTATTTAAAAAAAAAAAGCAGAGCGCAAAATAACCAACATACTGTACGTACACGTTACACAAAAAAGAACTCAATATTATAACTTACTGTAATTTATACAAGAATAAATTCAAAGCAATTCATCGTAATTACTGTATAACATGAAAAGAAAAAAAGTGATCACTGTTATCAATTCATGCTACTGTCATAACTGAAAACAAGTCTTTCTACTTTAGCTTGATACCCCTATTTCAATACTGAATTATGACATTCTTTTCAGTTTTTTAACCTTGGCATTTGTAAGCATCTTAGAATCATTTTAATATGAAAGTAAAAGAGAACCTGATGTGGAAAACATTTGTTTTTTCAAATTGTTTAACCAGGAGTGGCACACTAAGCTGAAAGCTTGTTAACAGGTGCAACTTGGAAACACAGGAA
The DNA here is from genome assembly GCA_016271365.2 of Neoceratodus forsteri. Classification (NCBI taxonomy): domain Eukaryota; kingdom Metazoa; phylum Chordata; order Ceratodontiformes; family Ceratodontidae; genus Neoceratodus; species Neoceratodus forsteri. Next base: position 452,456,547 of record CM057453.1, on the reverse strand, counting down.
AGTTAAGTGACTTACTTAGAGTCACACAGTATGTAAGTGGGGGCTGTGGGATTCAAACCCAAAATCTTCAGATGTGGGGTTCACAGTCTTAAACCACTGTGCTATACTACCATCTACAGTTTGAAATACTGTAAGAGAAAGAGTAAAATCACATCTAGCTTACCAAGTGTAGTACTCAGAATGGCAAATATGATTGCAAGTGTTCCCCTGTCATACTTGTTCCATTCTACTGGATAAATGCCTAATACCAAGATTTGACAAGTAAACTCAGTAGTAATAGTTCCTTCCACTTAGCTGCTAGATGGTTCCAGAATATTTTGACAGGTGGGCCTTCTACAAATAAATGAGATTGAAGCAGCATTTCTCTTCAAGTTATTTGTGTTTCAATAGTCTTTTACTTCTAACAAGCCATGGCAACTCAATCACACTATGTCCCACATGGGAGCTGTCATTCACCAACTGGTAAAACTGTTTTCTCTTGACCAATCAGACAAAACAGAAAAGTGAATTAAATCTGACAGTTTGTCCTTAAAACATGTGCATAGATCTGTGGTCTTAATTTATCAATTAAGACATAAGGGGCAGGATCACAAAGCAGGTGCACCGGGTGCAAATGAGATGCACCCGCGCAACCTGAAAATGTGCCATGGAGCCATTCACAGAGAACGTGGTTGCCCTGGTGCAAGCCAGATGTGCTGCACTGAACAGGATGCACGGTGGATGCAAGTAAATGACATGCAGCACAAAACGAGGGGGCATACACATGCATACACAGCACAGAGCAATTCACAGTACAAAAGGAAGGCACAACTATGGAGCATACACGGTGCAAGTACCAAATGCACCATGGAAAGATAAGTATAGAAGGAGACTTAAGTGAAAGCCCCAGCAGGCCATCATGGGAACACCAGAAGCCAACAGGATGTGAGACGCAGCTGAAAGGCTAAAATGGATGGAGCACCATTTCTGATGGTGGGCATGATAATGGGGATGAGGAGATGGGCAGAACAGCAATGTGGTGGTGGAAGGCACCGTAGGCGGCCAGTCCCAGTGGTATCATGCCAGACTGACAATCGGACAGCTCACCAACATGAAAACAGTAGGCCGATACCACCTGAATAGGGCCATGCTGAGGCAGCTCTGTGAGCTGTGCCATGATGAAATGCAGACACCCACTGGATGAGGTCATGCCATAGCTGTGGAGACCAAGGTGATGACAGTAATGTGCTTGCTCACCACAGGAATCTTCCAGAGGCCAGCCAGGGACACTACAGGCATCTCACAGGTATCCACCTCCTGTCTCCTCACACAATTGCTCATTGCACTGCTACCACATGCTTCAGCGGACATCCACTTACCAAGCATACAGGCAGAGTAGACAGAAGCCATGCAGCAGTTCTGCAGGGTGGCACACATGCCAGGTGTCATAGGGGCCATTGACTGCACCTGTGTGGCAAACCGCACACCACCTGGCAATGATGCAGTAACGTACATCAACCACAAAGGGTACTATTTAGTAAACTGCCAGGTGGTGTGCAGAGCCACAAGGTGCATCAGCAATGTCTGTGCCACACACCATGGGAGCACACATGATGCCTTCGTTTGGCACCAGTCTGCCTTCTTCCACAGATTTGAGGCAGGGGACATAACAAGTGGACACTTAGTAGGTGTGTGGGACTAGCTGACCTGCTGAACAACAAGACACCATGGAACAGAATAGGAAGGGGGCAGGTGTGCAGGCAGCACAATGCACAATGCACAGAGGAGGCAGCGAAGGTGGGACAGCAGAGGGGGACAGCGCCACAGGTGTGCACAAACTGGTACATTGTGGCACAAGTACAATGCATGGAAGCAGGGGTGCAGTGCCATGGGGGCAGGTGTGGCAGGGCCTAGTGCACCACATGCAGGCATGCATGCGCATCTGCCAGGCACACTGGGCCAGACAATAGGGACAGAGGCACTTGTGGAAAGCAATGGCATGGGCAGCCAGGGGCAGACAGCAGCAGCAGGGCCAGACACCATCGGTGGGGAGGTAGGAAGGCACAGAAGGGCAGAACACGGTCAGTGGTGTACCCACACCACACACAGCAGTGTGCCATGGTGCAGAGGGGGCATGCTGCACATGGGAATAGTGGACTAGCAGCCACCCTTGCTCCCCACAGGTGATGCAACATTCCCACTCAGACCCTGGCTACTCACCCCCTTCAGACAACCCAGAACAGAGGCGGAGGAACATTACAATGAGTCACACACCGCCACACGCACCATCATAGAGCACATCTTCGGCATGCGAAAGATTTATTTATTTATTTAGGAAATCGGAATTACAACCCTTTGAGTCATAGACTCATTTCCAAAGGCTCCACATCAGAATAAAACATAGACATTCATACAGCACATACATAAAATAAATGTGGGCGAGTAATCATACAGAGTATAAGTACAATGAGCACGAGTAATGCCTATACATCTGGTAGCTAAAACAGGGCAGAGCTATCGACATATTTACCTAATAAGCAGTTAAGGCCTATACAATTGGTAGCTAAAACAATGCATGATGTGAGTTGGTAGTAAGCTGCCTCAGGGAGGCATTGTCTTATGCATAATACAATGCATTCCTAGTCCAGTGCAACTAGATGCCCTTCTGGTGCCTGGATAGGTCGGGTGGGGCCCTACAGTATAGCCCTGAGAAGGCCTGTGGCATATTCCTGGCCTGTTGCATACTAGACAACATGGCCATGGACCACCGAATAGCTGTCCAGGCCATGGAGGGTGGCAGTTCCAGGGAGGAGGAGGAGGAGGAGGAGGAGAGTGGAGATGAGGATGCAGTGCCACAGTGTCCGCAGGCAGGACCGCCACTGGTGCATCATGACCATACTACTCAACTGTCCCTGATTTTCAGGGATGTCCCTGATTTTGCCTCAAAATGTTACTCTGTCCCTCCTAAAATTTGTGCTTCCATAGCTAAACAGTGGGGATTGTAAGCAAAAAATAATGTCAAACATTAATGTTACAGATTTGTTCTTTTTGGAAAATGCATTTTACACTAAGCACCTTATTCTACCTGCTTCCTGAGTGGATATCACCTATTTTGAAGATGTGTCCCTGATTTTGATCCTTTGTCCCTGATTTCTTTATGCCTTGTCCCTGATTTATGAGGCAGAAGGTTGAGAGGTATGATCTTGACCCATTCCTGGCTGTGAGGGCCAGGTAGTACAGGGACACACTTGTGGAGGAACACTTTGGTGAGCGCAAGTGAGTAACACAGGTATGGATTGAATTTTTTTTCTTTTATTCTGAATCAGACCAGAGCATGTTTCTCATCTAACAAGACATTATTGTCCTCCTATGGAGAAGTTGCTCATCATCATTTTTCAGAAAAAATAGGGGTGGGTAGGTGGTTATGCCAGGAGGTTTCTAACAAGAATCTGGGTCTTAAGTCTTTTTTATGGAACTTCTGTGAAGGGGAGTAAGGTGACACAGTTCTTTATTTTTCTTCTTTTATAAGGACATTCATTAAGGGATCCCATATTTTTCCAAATCTTTTTCACTCAGAGGCTTGAAAATAAAAACATCATTCCAGATTCCCACAATCCATAACTAAATTTAGCCAATTTGTATAAGTAGGTGGATCTTGGAGTTTCCAGTTTTGCAAAATTACCATTTTAGCATTAATTAATAATATATCTAATAACCTTTCTTTATCAAATTCCTCTTCGGGGTTTTTCTCTAACTGCCAATAATAACTACTCCCAAATATAATTATTCCAGGGTTAAAGGGTATCTCCAAACCAAGAACGTTTGAAGCACACGTCAATATATCTTCCCAGTTCTTCTATATACAGGTTTGTATTGCGGAGGAGCACATCAGTGACTGCAGGTGAGTAACCCTGGATTGTAGTGCAAGGCTGGCATAACATACCACACATACAGCCCCACTCAGCCACACACACGCACACGTAACACAGGCCATGCAGCAGTGCCGATGCTGCAGTGGAATGCAGACATGCCAGTGTCCATGCGGCACACACACACACACACACACACATATGTGCATGCCACAGGCAATACAGCCATGTGTCACATGTCATTGCCAGGGATGGCATGGATCAGTGTACAGCTGCTGGCACACTTGCACAGCAGACACAGGATTGCACTCATTACGCCCATACCACAACAATGGTGCACACAGACATGCAGGTGGCACTGCACAGGGGGCCTATGATGGCAATGCACTGTGGCATGCGCATGCCACTCATGCCACCCCAGAGAGCATTAGCCAGGTGAGTGGACACACAGGCGGCAGGTGCAGTGACTGCTGGATGGGGGACCTGGTTGTCACAGGGTGGCACCATAGCCACCACAGGCACGTGGGCAGCCTCACCCATGGCTGGTGGCTGCTGCCTCAACACCACCAGCCACAGGGGGAGTTGCCAACACCCTTGCAGGGATACTGCAGTGAGACCATGAATGAGTTCTCATTGGGGTTGAGGCCCCATGAGCCATGTTAGGTCCGGGGATGCTGGGCCTGGTGAGTTGTGGCGACGGCATCAGGAGCAATGGATCCACCTGACACTGCTGCCTGGAACTGTGAGAGGCACTCCTGGGTGTACTGCTGGAGGCCCAGTGGCCACAGCACAGACTGGATGCACACACTGCCTCGGCGGTGGCTGCAATCCACTCCAGAGCTGCGGTCATGCCCATCCACAGTAGGCATGCCTCTGCCAACATCTGGGCATGCCACACAACTGCCAACTCATGCTCAAGGGCCAGCAGTATCCAGAGGCCCTTGAATTCCACCCATAGGGGTGCCTTCCCCTCCACAGTGTCCTGCAGGAGGCGGGCATAGTCCTCAATCTCATTGGCGGGTGAAGGCTCCCATTAACAGTGCTAACAGATGAGTGGTGAGCCAGCCTGCTGGGGAGCATTTACAGGCAGTGGTTGCACCATGGCAGGCTGCAGAATGGGTGGGGCATGAGCATGCCCAATCCCATGAGGTCCAGGGATGGTGGAATCATGGTTCAACACCACCTGCATGTGACCCTCAGCACCCGGACGGAACTCGCGGACTGACCCCACTGCCATAGCAGGACTAGGTGCAGAGGGCATAGCACCCACCACTGGGGGTGCTGTGCAGACCCTGCAGGTGTGCCATGTGCAGCAGTGCCACCAATGATGTGTCAGGTGCCACCTGTGCAGGCACCTGTGTGTTGCATACACCACTGTCAACCATGCCCTCTTGCATCTGTGCGGCATCTGGATCATCAGGGGCATCACTGTATGCCCCCTGTGTACCAGATGCCAGCACCAGCAAGGCATCAGTGATGTCCACTGCATCCCTTGGGTCATCATCAGCCAAACCCAGGAAATCCTCCAGCTATGAGGTGTCATGCCCACCAGCAGTGGCACCACTAGCTGAAGGGTGTGATGGGCCCACCACCACTGCCACTGCAGCTGGAGCCACTGGTGCATTGGAGGGGCTAGGGATGGCACCATCCCCTGACATGCCTGCAGCCCTTAGGGCTGTCCGGCATCATTGCCTGCTAAGACATCCCGTGCAGCCATGGACATGGCTGCACCCATGAGGCGTGATGGAGCTGTGAAAAGAAAGGAGGGAAACATGGTCAATGGCAATGGAAGCAATGGTGGCAAACATGGAAGTACAGTGTGTCACAGTGGAGTGCCATAGTTGCACATGACAGTCCCTGGCACAGCCAGACAACGCATGTCCTGCCACTGCTGCCATGCACCAGCAGTGAATGGGGATGCCCGGTGCCAGTACACACTCACATGGCACCTTGTGGGTCAGTGCTACACCATGCCCATCCAACAGTGGGATGGAACCTCTAGCCTGATGGGTAACAGAACAACACATGTGAGCCCCCCGGTCATGGCCTGGCAGACACATCTGTGCACTGCATGGGTCATGTATGGGCCATGGCCACACATGGTACTTCACACAGGCACACAGGCAGCCTGTAGCACACAGTGGGGCTGCCATGGCTACCATGGCACACACACGTGGCCTGACATGTGTCAGGGACATGGATACTCAGGGTGCTGCGATGGGCTACCACCCATCTGGAACCTCCCCTCCAGGGACACCCTGCATAGCTGACTGGGCAATGCTGGCCATGAGCAGCTCCTCATTTGGGGTGAGACACACATGTGACTGTGGATCACCCCTGTCCTGCTCAGTGAGGCCTCGATGTGCGCCACCTTCTTCTTAGGCCTCCTCTTCCCATCATTCAGATGTTTCCTACATTCCTGGGTGATCTGGTTGTACTTTCCCACCGCATTGATGTGGCATGCCACTGCCTCCCAGGCCGCATCCTGTGGTGCATGGCTGCCACCCCTGCCAATCAGGACATCCCTGCGCAAGTTGTACACCTCTATGAGGGCTCTGTCCTCGTCATTTGTAAAGTTAGGCCACCGGTGACTGGTGGCACTGTCTCCTCCAGACATCATGGTTACTGTGGCATAGAAGACACAGACATTAGACATGCATATGTAGGTCCCTGTGTGGCCTGTACCACCATACAGTGGGTGCAGTGTACTGGCACACCACCTGCCTACCAATGACCTTCCTTCAGAGCATGTCTGGGACAGTATCACGGTCTGACGGGGCTGTTTGTGCTGTGACAGTGCTGTATCCAGGTGCAGTGCCATGGACAGCTGCACTTCCCTGGACATGCCACAGGTGATGCATGGCATGGAACATAGGCAGGTGGCCTGGCCTACCATGACACTGTGCAACTGTCACTGTATGTGCATGCACAGTACCCTCCACCATGATCCCCCAGCCTTGCTATGATGGGCTGTAGGACATTGTGTGGCACACATCAGGTTGTGACTGGTGTCCCTGCACATGTCTGGATGGTACCAGACTGTCCATGGCCTATAGCATCATTTGCAGTGGCTACAATAGTAATGAAAATGTAAACAGAACCTACCTTCAAGGCTGTGAAACCCCTCAGTCATCTATGCTCAGTGTGGGTTGAGTTGAGACCATTTATGGTTCAGGGCATGCAAAAGAGGTTTGGGGCAGGTATAATGAGATGCTAAACAGCTGAGATGCCTCTGAATTCAAAAATGGTCTGATTTGGGAGCAATCTCTGTGAATTGCATAATTGCCTTCAGCTCACCCCAATCAGCATGGCGCATCTGCTGTGCTGTGCATGTGTACACATGGCGCATTGTCTGCACATGCGCAGTGTGTTCAGAGCATGTCCCTGAATGCAGTGCAAGTCCATGGGCATATTGTTCCCACATGTGCAGTATGTTCTGTACCCCTAGGAGCATTACTGCATCTGCACGATTGGCCTGACAGTCGCATTGCCAACATGCAGCTCAGGCACGATGTGTGATGACATCTGTATGTGTATACATGTCCATGCCCGCTATGACACCTAATCCTATGCATGTCCCGATAGCGCAACACCTGCCTTTGCATGCCCATGGGCCACTGAGCATCACTGTTGCTGTGCACGATGATGCATGCATACACAACATGGCAGACATGTACGTATTGCACATGGGCGACCCACATGACCCCCGGACCCCACTTTCCCACTACGACATTAAGACAGACAAAGCGATGGGCATCAGTGGCACCAATCATGCATCAGCGTTCAGTGTTCTACATGTGGCCTAGTGGAGCATGTGGTTCGATCAGGCCATTCAATAACTCAGGCCTCACAGACAGCACTGTGTGTACACTGAGCACTGGACATGCCACGTGCCAGGTGAGCAGTACCCAGGGCCATAAACTAGTCTGAGGGGGAGCTCCTACACCTGGTGGCCCAAGTGATGCAGATGGAGGGCCAGCTGTTTGGCCAAGAGGACCTGCAGGTGCCCAGGGTAGATGTGTGGGCCAGGACTGCAGACCAGCTGGAGCACCGCACAGGTGTTCCTCACACAGGGGAGCAGTGAAAGCACAGATTTGGGGACCTACAACACTTGGACAGGGTGCAGCTGGACCATTTGCGGGAACATGCGTGCAGGGTTGAACTGCCCCAACCAGGTATGTCACACTTGTACATGTGCAGCACGGCTGCATGGGGGTTGGGGCTACTGCACCGAACAACAGCATACTCTCATGTGCACACACACACACACACACACTTGGGCATGGCTGCACTTGCACTGTGGTGCCTTGTACTGCATGTCATATGGGGTGGGCTTCTCTCCAGTGGTGTGTGGGTAGGCCAGGGCCACGGTGCCATGCATGGGGTGGGGGTGCCGTTTGCATTGCATGCCTACAGCTGGGCACTTGGGTGCACAGGCCAGGGTGCAGTGCACTGCAGTGCACTGCCAGGCCATTCACCAGTGGTGCACTGTTTGTTGACATCTTCACTGCATGCCCACACCAGTGTTGGGGGGTCTGTGCCATGTCGCAACTCCTCGTGATGTTCTTTGCTTTTGTGTGTCCTGCAGTTCTAGAGGCCAGGCTGTGGGCCACAGAGGCCATTGAGCTGTGGGAGTAGAGGGTCATTGGAGGAGAGGCACAGGGTGGTGGCCATGCAGGTGCAGGTAAGTTACTATGTTGTGCATGTATTGTCTGTCAGGTGGGGTGGGTGTCTGCTCAGGTGGGTGTTGCTGCAATATTGTGCCTGCCCGTGTGTTGCTTGTCATGTGGGTCCATTGCTGGTGTGGGTGCAGCATGTGCCTGTGACATGGTGTGCATGGCACCTGCATCAGCAACATTCATGTGTGTACTGTGGCCACTCAGTGGTGCACTAGTGGTGTCCTGTCAGGGCCCACACACTTGTGCATGCCACTGCTTTGTGCACATGTTGCATGCAGCTTGCCCTCTGCGCCCTGCACAGGCCACTGTCTGTACATGTTGGTCATGTGCCCACAGGTTCTTGTGCATATTTGGTGAGGCACCTGGTGCCTTCCTGGTGTGTTTTGCATTGTGCCTGGTGGGCTCTGTGCCATTTCCATGGCAGATGCCTCCACCCTACGCATAGGGGTTGGGGGTGGTGTTTGGTACATGGCGCTAAACATCTCTTCTCTGTGTTCCCACTCAAGGTCACCAGGATGTGCATGCTAGTGGCTGTTGCCATGGGGGATGTCAGCAGGAAGCACTGCGGGACACTGGACTATGTGTGCAGTGCACCATCCGCGATTCACTGAGGCCACTATTCTGGAGGCAGGGACATTTGCTGAGGGCATTGACTGATGTAATCAGGCTAATGACGGCACGGGGCTGGTGGCGTGTGCACTGTCCCCTGGCACACCCCATGGCATAAAAATGGACTTTGTTTCCTTTGTTTTACCTCCCTTCAGTTATTCTTTGTCCTCCTCATCCCCTATACCTGCTCCCACTGTCAGTTTCCTCCTTTGTATTACCCAGTTTCTGGTTTTGTATATAGTCCCACTCTCCCCATCCCTTGTTAATTCTACTTGTAAATAGTTGTCCCTGATGTTGTTGTTGGTGTTCTACTTTTATTAATCTGTTATTCATTTGACCTGTTGTCTGTAGTCCTTCACTGTTTCATGTTCATGGGTTTGATGTTGTTTACAGCTCGCCACTATCCCCTTGCTGCCATATTCCTGTCTGCACCTATATTTGTATGTGCAGCTACCTCCTGCCCCTCCGTCCTGCCCACTGTGTGGCCACCATGTTGCCTGTGGCTTGTGGGTGGGCCTACTGTCCTGCTACTCATGTCTATGCCCCTGGTCTGAGTGTGCTGCCTGTGGAATGCATCCATTGCAGTGCTGCACTATCGGTCATTGTAAATGTGTGCAGTCTCCTATGGTTGAGGGTCTGGCATGCCTGTGCGGTGCAGTGGTGTCACCATGTGCCACCTGGCCTATGCACCAGTGTTGCCCTGTGTGGCTTTGTACACCACCACATCCCTTGATACCTGTGGTGGTGGCCTTGTCCATTGGCCACCACCATGCTGCATGGTGTCCCCCGCTGATCTGCAGCACCTTGCTGGCAACAGTGTGCCTGTCCTGTGTGCCTGCCATGGGCCTGTGTGGGTTGTGTCGTGTGGTTACGGGTGTTGTTCTGTATGCCCTATCTCCGCATTCCATCTGCTGTGGCCACTGTTGGGCCCTTGGCCACTCTGCCTTGTACATTAGGGAATGTGTCCCTCTCTCCTTTGTCCCACTGCATTGTCCCCTATTGCTCCTGCATTCTCTGTTGGGTTGCTCCTTTTTCACTGTTCTGCTCCCCTGAGGGGTTGTGTGCATCACAGATGTGCTGGGTCATCTCCCCTTGTGGCATGCACATCACGAGCGATTCACAGTGGGGTTGCGCATGGCACATCCCATGGTGCATCCCTTTGTGCATCTCTTGGCTTTTGGTGGGTGCATCCTGTTAGCGCAGGCACATCTCATTTGCACCCCAGTGTATCTGCTTTGTGAATCCTGCCCAATGTGTTATCTGCCATTAATTAACAGACAACATGTTTTTATGCACAGATAACTGCAGTTTTATTCCTGTTACAACCTCCTGGTTGATATTTTAGATTATAACTGGGAGGCTGTAATTGGCACCTGTCAATCTTGTGCATGCCCACCTTAGCACAAGCTAAGCAACCCACTCTGAATCACCTGAATGGACTTCCTGACAGACAAAACACTCAGCCACAAAACGGCACAAAACCTCTGCATAAAAAATGCTGGTCATTAATTAAATAAAACAATATATGGGTGGGTGTGTGTGAACCAGAATTTTACACAGGCCCTCGGTGTGGGATGATTGTATAAACTCCTTGGGCTTCGCCCTCGGAGTTTATGCAGCATCCCACATCTTAGGTGTGTGTAAAATTCTGGTAACACCCACCCACCCATACATAATTCTATATATAATTACTGGTGCTTGTTTTTTTTCCCAGAGGGAAACCTGGTTGTAATTTGCTATCATAACCAGCTGGTTATAACAGCAAACATGCACTGGGTTTCCTTGAACTGAGCATGCACAACCACGGTTCTTCCTGAGTGCCGCCTGACTTTTCCCCACTGTTCAACAGTTCGCCATGCTCTGAATCAGTCAGCGCCAGTAAGTTATTAAAAAAAACAAACAAACAAGCATATTTTTTAAAAGCAGCTCACTTAAAAGAAAAAACAAGAAACTTTTTTTTTTTACTCATGAGCTGCAAACCACACCGCTCCATAGGAAATGGAATACCTTTATTTTATATAATTTCTGTGGTGAAAAAATGATCACTGGCAATTATATAAAATAAAGGCTCAGTGGGGGGGTGTAAACCTCTAATTTTACACACATGCTTGGTGTGGGATGCCTTTATAAACCCTTCTCAAGTTTTGCTCTTGGGGTTTATGTGGCATCCCACACCTCAGGAATGTGTAAAATTCTCATCATAATCCCCTACCCAGGCATTATTCTCTATTTATACAATGGCAAGAAAGAATGCTGGGCTCTGATTGGTCAGTCTGGGGATGGACCTGTGATATTATCCCAGCATAACATCATGGGTCTAGTCCCGGCACTGGCAAGATCACATCAAATGTTACATAAATCACATGACAGCTATATACATCTCAGATGTGCCCGGGCATCTCCTTTGACAATGTCCCCCTTGATTTTCTATATGTCTCACCATTACAACCAACATTTCCTTATTTTTGATACATATTACTCCTTGTAGTGTTTTAATTCTTAGATGAAAAGTTTTTGATATGCTCTGATTACAGCTTTTAAAAGAATTAAGAGTTAATTTTGTTCACTGGGTTCCAAATTGCATTTCTTTCTGTAATAAAATCATTCTGTTGCATTGTAATTTAAATATTTCCTTTTCTGTGTGTGTAATTTAGTCTGGAAAATGCCCCATTTTCTTCTGAATCTTATATATTAGCTAATTCAGCTGTATTATTGCTATGCACTGATGAACAACCTTTAAAAAAATTCTGTCTTTTTTTTTAATCTTCCCACCATACGACTATTTTAACAAGCACAATTTATTGACAGTCTGGCCTTAAATAGCCTTTCCCATTTTGCTTTCACTCTGTCATCTGTTAATATGGAGGAGTCAATCCACCATATTCCTTTTCCATTTTTGGAGGAAGAACCTAAAATACCCTTATAGGATAGTACCATATGATCAGAAGTTTCTACTGCTTTATTGTTGGCTAAAAATGGTACAGTAGTATGCTTCTAGAAAAGAACATAAAATCTATTCTAGTGGAATATAATACCTACAAATGGGTCATTGGTAGTGTAATTCTCCAAACACATCAGTCAAGTGAGTTGTCAAAAATGCATTTTTCAGATCATTTGAGTCAAAATACACTTTCTGTTCACCTTACTTTACATTATCTCAGGGGCATTTAAAGTCTCCTCCAAATATTACATATCAGGCTATAAATAGGTATGGTTGTATGACCTTTAAAAAATCTATTCTACCAGTTTTAGTTTGGGGCCCATATACACATACCACTCTAAATCTGCTTCTCCTTTTCAAAGATCTAACATTAGAGCTCTGCTTGAGATTACATCCACCAATCTGGAAACATGCCAGTCATAACTATTTAATAATATACCATCTCCCTCACAATTATCCATGCCTATGGAGAAAAAGGAAAGTCCTTTCATCTGTAACTTTTGAGTTAATGTTAACTGAAATATTATTTTTGATCTCAAGTCTTGCAAAAGTATTACTTCATTTATCAAGGTACTGTATGAACAATTAAGAGTGTTGTGAATCTTATTCTTCTCTTATTTGACTTCATGCTATACATATTCAAAGAGTTTACTTCTACAGAGTAAAGTGACATTAATAGGAAAAACATAACATTAACAGTCAACTAGTTTTTATTGTACTCTTGCACATCTCCTTGTATTTTTAAAAGTGTATGCTTCAGAAAATGAATCCTCTCAATCAGAGGACAAATCCTTTTGTAAGGAGGTAATGGAGGAAACCTCAGAGTCGCCATCCTTAGCCTCAGTGACTCTCCATCTCTTTTTTCTTGACCTTAGGTAAGTGTGTCTGTTTTCTACCACTAAATGTTCATGGGAATGATTTTTGGTTTTGTCTTTCTACTTTTCCCTTGTTTTTGCTTTTGTGTTATCAACTGAGATTCTGTTTACTGGGGAGGGTATGTTTGGGGAAGCATTGCAGTTTCAGACTCATTCTGGGTCTGTACTGTAAAGCCAGTGTCCTGTTCTATACTGATATCTTCTGCTGTTGTCTGTTTCTCATCCCTCTCCTCTGTCAGTGTGGGGGACTGTGGTTAACCAGGGCATACTTGGGGAGAGTTGGGGGGAGGAAGGGCCAACACTAGTATTGATTTCTATCGGAGTAGTATGTTCTCCAGCCTCGGATTCACTGTGTTCCCTCATATTTTCTCTGTCTAGATCTGCAGAATCATTGCCTATATCCCCCCTCTATATCTGACAACTGATTTTTTTGTACTTTCTTTATTGAAATCTGCCAAAAATAGTATACTGTGTACAGTATTCAAGTTCTGCTGTAATATTACAGTTTACAGTGCAAAGGCTCTATGACAACTAGCTGTACAGTGTTCCATAACAAACAGTTTTTTAAATGTTAACAATAAAAAAACAATTAACTTATCTACCTAACCAAAACCAGTGGAGTGACAGAAAGGGGCCCCAAGGGGACAGGTATTATGGTCCATATTATCCAAGTATCACAACTTATACAGTACACTCTAATAATCCTTTGGGGTAGGTCACCCTGGAGCTTCTATTTCCTACCATGTCATCTTCTCTAATATCATAAGGTTGAACCTGGGAAAGGAGTTGGGAAGTATGTTACCCCTGTGCCCTCCCCACAAGGTACTGCTGAAGTCCAATCTACCATCCTGTCCTCAGATATGCACCTCCAGCTCCTCAGAAGTCCCACCTGCAACCTCATAATTTTGTGTCAATTCTCTCCTCATCCATCTAGTGTGATACACCTGAGTACAATCAATCAATCAATCAACATTTTTATTTAACTAGGTGATCGCTGTTGAGCAAGCTCATTTTCGAGGCGGACCTGGGTGCAACAAATACAAATACATACAAATACAAGATAACAAAGAATACATGATAGTTACAATTCACTGGCAAATCAACAACAGGAAATAACAATTGCTGGGGAGTACGGATTAAATGCATCAAGGATTCAGAGTGAAAAGGTATGAGCAGCAATAGTGTAGATGAGTTCAGCAAGGCTCAGTGGAATAGGGCCCAGAAGGAGGTAACTAAATAGCTGGAGCCCCAGGAGAGAGATGCGGGGGGTGCCTAGGGGAGGAGGGAGAAGGGGGGGAGAAAAGGTCAGGCAGTGGCTGGGAGCAGGAGCTGAAGGAGGAGGATGAGGCAATATTAGATGAGGGGCTCCATTGGCATGGGGGATCAGGTATTCAAGGGTAGCAAGCACAAGATTCCTTATAGTGATGTGAGTAAAGAGTTTTGAAGGCTGCTACACTAATTTTATGCTTTAATTTCAGAGTTTTTTGTAGATTGTTCCACAGTTGGGGCAGCACATGACTGATAGAGGCTCTGCCGAAGTGGGATTTGGTGTTAAGTACCTTAATGGTGAAGTAGGAGGTACTTCTCCAGGCATATCTACTTAAGGCACAAAGTGGTAGGCATGCAGAAGTGTAATCAGGCAGTTTGTTAATGATAGATTTATAGGTCCAGAGACCGGCGTTTCTTTGGCGTCTAAAGCTAAGAGAGGACCAACCTACTGCAGTGTATAGTGCACAATGGTGGGTGGAATAGGGAAGGACTGTTATGAACCTTAGGGCTCTGTGATAAAGCGTGTCTAGTTTTAGGAGTGCTCCAGTAGGTGCTTGACTATAGATGAAATCAGCGTAGTCTAGAAGGGAGAGGAAGGTAGTTTGGATTAGTCTTGTCTTGGCATCTGAAGAGAGGATTTTTTTTATCCTGAAGAAGAGGCCAAGCCTTTGGCAAAGTTTCTTTGTCAGTTCATCTATGTGTTCTAGAAATGAGAGTCTATTGTCCAGCCATACCCCCCAAGTATTTGAATTTAGCTACATACTCCAACTGTTCGCCAAGGATGATAGATATCAAGGGGAGAGTCCCAGCCATAGCTGGGTTCAGTAAGTTGGGGAAGGGTGAAAAGAACATAGCTTTTGTTTTCTTAGCATTCAAAAGCAACTTTAGTACAGAGTACAACCCTGTACTGAGAAGATCAAGCGTTCCATTTCTAAAATTTGACTAACAACCTCCACCCAATCATCTGTCGAGGGAGGAAGGTCTGCAGGCACTTTCCAGTGTTAGCTCTCACAGGTGCCATTATACACATATTCCATAGCTAACAAAAGTCCTCCCCTCTGACCCCTTTCAGAGTTACCCCCAGATTAAGTGTTAAAATAAAATGGGCTCTTCTATCATGAAAAGTTTATGCAATTTGTCTTTTTCTATTGGCCACTATAGCTGAACTGATGGAGCGGTCCAAAATATATGACTGTGAGTCACACTCAAGTTCCCACATCCCCTCTAGCACTGAGCAGTAGCTCAGGTGTCCAACTTTGCCTTTAAAACTGCGTTAATAAAGTGTAATAAAGTAATGAGTGTGCATCTTCCAGGCAAACTCATTCCCTCTAGGAGAAGAGGCCACTTTAAAATTAGCTTGCCGTATTCTCCCCATTCCTTGAAGGATATTTGTGTCTGGGTCTCAGCCTAACATTTATCTTAAATGTATTGTGTTTCAGTTTCCTGGGTCAAGAATTGGTACAATAAAGTTATCACCCCTTTCCATTGTATGAAGGACAGGAGAGTCAGGAATGAGAGGTCATCTGTTTGTTCTGAATCCCCCCACCTTGCTCCAGTCTTAGCTTTTTAGTAAGATAATCCTAGTGTTGAAAGTATCTGAAGTGGTCCCATGCAGCCCACCCAGCTTCAGCTTTGCATGCCTCAAATGGTTCAACAGGATTTTCAATCAATAATTGTGTGGGGTATTGTAAGTTATGTGAGGCTTGCCTATGGAGCCAGGGGTCTATAGTGCCTTGTAGAAATAGGTTGTCCCAAGCTAGTCACTGATAATGTCAAAGATATTTGACCACACTTTGTTTTTTCAGTACATTTATCCCAGTTCTTTATGGATACCTGCATTTATTTATTTGTTTGTTTATTTATTTATATATTTATTTCAAAACTTTCACCAGGAAAGACATACAGAGCTGATAACAGCTTATTTCAAGATGCATCCTGGGTGTAAGCGATGTAGAAAATTATAACAAAAACAATATCTCATGGTGCACAATCAAAAATTTAATACAGATCAGTATAACAATGCATGTAATAGAAACATTTGAGACAATTTAGATGATGGAACTACCTTACAGAAAAGTGACCATGCAATGAAGGAAACAAACTGCCTGGGCAGGGAAGGAAGAGAGTCATGGACAGTTACAAGAGGCAGAAGAATAGTCTTAAAGGAGAGACTTTAAAGGGAAAGCAGAAGAGGCAGAGTGAATTGGCAAGGAAAGGGAGGACCAGAGTTCATGAAAGTGGTATGAGAAAGCAGATTGACCAACAGTGGACTCTAGAAAGAACAGTGAAAGAATGGGAGGCATTATTGCACAGAGGGTAATAGGAAGTTGAGGGATAGGATAAGAGGGATATAAGGTAGAAGGGAAGGAAACCAAACCAGAATTTAGATATAAAGGAGGCATAGTGGGAAAAGCACTAAGCATCAAGTGCAGGAAGTGAAAGGGCAGAGCACAGTGAGCAATGGTGGATACGAGTGGAACTGTCTAAAGCAAAATGACAAAAAGAGTGAAAGAGAGGTCCAGTCTAGAAAGGGAGGATTTTGAGCTCCACTATAGACTATGTCACTGTAGCAAAAAATAAGAAGAATCACCTTTAAAAAAATCTATTGGCAGACAGGAAATGGGATACTCACTTTGTTCCTGTACAATACACCAAGCCTGTGGTGCAGCTTTTGGTGTATGGCATCAATATGAACAGAGACATCAAGATGATGGTCAAACCAGACCCTAAGGTACTTTAAAGAGGACACATCCTCAATAATAGCATCATCAAGGATGAAAAATAAAGGGAGAGGGGTGAGTCTGGAGAGCCTCTGACAGGTGCCTAAAGTCATAGAAACTTTTTTTTTTGGCACTGAGGGATAATTGGTTAGACTGAAATGAGTACTGAATATTGTCAAAATCCAATTGAAGCTGTGAGGTAAGATCATGTGAAGAGGAGCCAGAAGCAAAAATAACTGCATCATCCATACACATATGAATGAAGGCAGAGGAACAGAAAGAGGGGAGGTCATTCAAGAATATGGAAAAGAGAATAGGACTCAGACAGACTGTTGATGGATACCTAAACAGATAAAGAGTGGTGATGAAATGGAGCTGCCTATCTGGACAGCTGAGACCTTCCCTCAAGGTAAGAATGAAACTAGCTGACAGCAGAGTCAGAAAGATCCACTGCTTTAAGCTTGTCAAGAAGGTGGGGATGTGCCACTGTGTCAAAAGATTTAGTAAGATCAACAAAAATGGTGCATGTGACCAGACCCTTATCCATACCTGTGAGAATGGCATCAGTGAACCAAGGAAGGGAAGTGGAAGTGGCGTGAGGTTTCCTAAAACCAGATTGAAAGGGGGTAAAGAAGGAGGAGGAGTCAAGGAAGGAAGAGAGTTATGACAGTTCAAGGTGTTCCTGTAACTTAGCAAGGGTAGGAAGGAGCAAGATAGGATGGTAATTACCAGGAGAAGAGGGATCACCACCTTTAGGGATATGAAGTGTACATCAGCAGCTTAATGAGTATATATAAAAACTTGTGATTTATTGTCCACAAATCAACATGGATTTTGAGGGGGACCAGCACTGAGACTGCCTTGCTCAGGTTCATGGACACCGCCCTCAGGGCCACTCAGACTGGTGACCTTACGGGGGTGGTATTCGTAAACCTAACCAAGGCTTTCAAAATTTGGTTGATCACTCACTTTTGCTGGATCACTTGGAGTACTTGGGGTTGGGTGCCCCCACTTTGAACTGGTTTGAAAATTATCTTTCCGATAGGTTTCAGTGTGTTAAATTTGGTGGAGTTTATTCATCGTACAGGAAGGTCCAGTGTGGAGTTCCTCAGGGCTCCATACTGGGCCCTCTGCACTTTTCATTATTAATTGACCTTATCTTTCAGGTGAGCTGTAATTGTGACTTATTTTTATATGCAGATGATGCAGTGTTAATGACTCACAATTTGGAAATATCTGAAATTAATACTACATTAAGTTGTAAATTTGCTAAGTTGCAAAACTGGCTTTGTCAAAATTGCCTTGTCTTAAACAAAAAAACAAAAACAAAATCTATGCTATTTGGTTCAATTCCTAAACTGAAATAGTTTTCCATTGACTTTAAGATACATACTTGGGATGGATGTTTGATTGAATCTGTAAGCTTATTCAAATATCTAGGTGTTGTTTTGGATCCACCACTGAGTTTTAATGTACACCATGACAAAGTCACTGCAAAAATTAATTAGAAAATTGGTACACTTTATCACATATATCATTTTTAACACAGGAAACTATGCTTCTACTGTCATTGATACTGCACCTTCACATCTTCTCTCAAGGAAGGAGGTACTGCTTCAAAAAATTGAAAAATGTCCACTTTTAGCATTAAATAGGACTCACCACTGCTTAATTTTGGATGGACCTGACTGGCCTTCAGTTTCAAATAACTACAAAATATCTCTAGCATGTCTTACATATGATTCTGGCATTCCTGTCTCCATGTGTGGCTTATTAAATAAGCATACCTCTATATATGATTCATGTTCATCTGAAAACTTAGTTGTATCATTTGCTTGCACCATCACTGGTAAAAGAACTTTTGCATATTGTGCTGCTTCATTATGGAATTCATTACCAACAAATCTTAAGGACCTCCCTTTTGTTAAGCTATTTATCTGTTACTCGGTATTTTAAAAACATAAATGTATGTTCATGTACAGGGGTGGCTAAACCGGGGGGCTGGACTGGCCATGGCCACCCCACTCTTATTCCTGGGTGGGTCACATATGTATTTTGGCACCCCCACTTTTTTGACACTAATGTATTTTTTTTATTAATGTATACATAGTCTGTGTATACTACTCTCAATCAATATATGCAGCACAGAAATTGAAATTTGAGTTGTGCATTACCATCAGCTGCTTGTGAACACTGATTGTATACCAATATCATGATGGTAATAAGGTCAGTGCAATTTAATCTGCCTGCCTGGTTGCTATGTAAGTTTGAATATAGAATTCGTTTATTGCTTCTCTCAATATTACTATGGTGATGGGTGCTCTCTGCAAGTAGTACTGGGAAACCAATAAATTAATTCTTCATTCAAGCCAATGAAATATCAGCACACAGCAGCCACTAGGTGGAGCGGGAACACTGCATACTGGTAGTCAAACTGAGTTGGTTGGCAGGTAATAGAAGTGCCTGAGGTAATAAATTCATGGCCAAATCCTGCCTTTTTACACAAAAGAATGATCTGTTCTGCATCTGTACTCATTCCATCAAGTGTGGCTATATTAGGTCAGGTTAAACAGTGGATGGGTCTGATGTCATATGGTGCCACTGGAAGGAATGGATTAAGAGTGGTGTGGTTCTGATCTGTGTTTGCTGCCTAATATTTTTATTTATTTGTGGGTAATCAAAGTTCCAAATCCTGAGTGACTCAGGTAAATTGTCGAATTCTGCCATTTTCCACAGTAGTATGATTTGTACTGCCACTGCTGCCTATTAATTCAGAGTGGCTCAGATTAGCTTTTGCTGGCAAATTTCATTTTTTTTTGTTCACTGGGTAATTGAAGTGCCAGATCCTAGGCTGGGTGACTGATATAAATTGTCAGATCCAGACATTTTCCATAACAGTCTGATATGTAATGCATAACACTCTTTTGGTGAAAACAGGTGGATTTGACAATTGACCTCAGTCACTCATCTGCTGCCTATTAAATAAGAGTGGTTTTGATTTGTGTTTGCTGTCCAACATCAGTTTGTTTTATTTGTGGGTGTTTGTAGCCAGTGGCTTCATGTGGCATTGGGCCTTACTTTTATTATGTTAAGCCCTCATACCTTCCACACAGTGTGTTTCATGCTCTGAGCATGCTTAGCTGTAACAAGAGCTCATTTGTGTGTCTTGATGATTTTGTAATGTTTGTGATCTATAACCTTTTCAGTCTGGATGTATTGGTGGGGTTACTGAAGCAAACAACTCCTTCTGACCCACTGCCGAAGGGCTAAAATGTAATGATTATTGGCAGTGCAGACAGTTGATTAGCAAGTGTGTTCGCTAATAGATATTCTATGGGTCAGTGCCACTCTGGAGTGAGAGGGGCTGCCTTTTTCATAATTAAGGGAAAAAAAAATCTGACACGATTGCTGGTTTTGAAGCATCCCTATCCTCCATCTTCCCCTTGAGGCACATTATGTTCATTGATGCCAACTGCCATCATTGTATATTTATCTATGAGTTTACTGTTTCAACTGTGGAGTCCTTTAAAAAAATCTGAGATGGAGACAGTTTGCAGCTTTTTAACTGTGGCTGTTATATATGCCCATTAAATATTAAAAGCTCCTCTTGCAGTCTGGCTGTTGTGTGTGGTATCTGGTAGCATTTTTTTTTTTTTAAGACTGATGGAGTTGGGAAACTTATGATTTATTTCTTAATGTCATTGTCCATTTTCTTGTCTCTTCACTGCCCCTGCGCTCTCCACCCTTTCCCCTTCCATTGATTGGCTTATGTTAGTCAAGCACATCGACCACTCACCCCCAATCTGGTCTGTGATTTAGGTATCTTGAAATTAAAAGAGGGGCAGTGAGGGAGTATGTGCTTAGAAATGCATTGGCTCTGAGACATTGTTGAAGCCCGCCAGCTCGTCTTCTGAGCACTACTATAAAAACACTCAACCTGGCATTGCTTATCTCACCTGGTACAAGAGTAATGCAAGCAATATCAAGTCACACGCTGCAGGGGAGACTATGTGAAACAGCATTTGTGCATGCTAGGCACAAGAAGGAAGGTACTGCACAGCACCATTCAAGGTAATGAGTCTAATTAGATTATTTAAGAATAAATTCTTGACATGATACTGTATAATTTATTTATATGAAGTAAACATGGTGAAAGATAAAAAAGACACCAAAACACTTCAAAAAGTGTAAAATTTTCTGGGGCCCGGGATCCCCTGACACATCAGTGAAGATTCATCGGCCCTTCACATTGAACATAGTTGAACTGCCCCATTCATATAAGTAGTAATAACTTGTGCACATTCTTTGTCTCATTGAATGTTTCACTGTATTTGTAGTGTGCTTTGCATAAGTTGCTTACTATTGTGTTGATATTACTTTGACCTCAGGTCGTACCTGAAAATGGAATGTTTATATTCCAGTGTACCAACCTGCAATTCAAATAAATGAAATGAAATGAAAACTAAATGAATGACAGTAGCCTGCTTCCAGGCATCAGGAACAACAACAGAGGAGAAAGAAAGGTTTAGAAGCAGGGTACTGGGCAGTGCAATGGGAGGGGCGGATAGAAGGAGAGGGAGAAGGAGAAGGAGATGTTTGGGATCAAGGTCATCAGGGCTACCACATTTGTGAGGATTAAGAACAAGCAAAGACATAAAGGAAGCAGAGGTGGTGGTGGCATTCCCTCCAACATGTCAGGAGTTCACTCCTCCCTAAGGACTGTATTCAATAATATAGATGATAATGGAATAGTATCCATGGACTCCATTTCTATTGATTTCCATGTGTCTACATATGTCAGATCCCTCCACAGAAACATTAATTTGACTTGGGCTGCAGTCCAGTAATCTTCCAGTGATGGAAGGGCCCAT
Organism: Neoceratodus forsteri; assembly: GCA_016271365.2. Taxonomy (NCBI): domain Eukaryota; kingdom Metazoa; phylum Chordata; order Ceratodontiformes; family Ceratodontidae; genus Neoceratodus; species Neoceratodus forsteri. Next base: position 452,434,735 of record CM057453.1, on the reverse strand, counting down.
TCCACCATGTTTTCTTGGCTTTTAGGATTCCAATGCAAATGCTGGGTGTCATCTGCCCCTAAACAAGCATAATGATTTGTTTTCGAGCTGTAGCAAACCACACTGGGACCAGGCACATCAGGGCACTCTGAAATAAACAAAGATACTTAAGTAAGTGGTGTATTTTAAGTTCTTGTATCCTGGAATACATTGGTAGGGGTAGGAGGGACCTCCTCTTAACACCATCCACCATTGTTTACAATAAGGGTGCAAAGTTATCATGGAAGAGAAATGCATTCGTGGATCTAAAGTATATGCCTAAATATTTTTATTTTGTCATGCCCAGTTTCATATTGTCATGCCCCAATTCATAGTGTATTGTTTTTGTAACATATTGGGTGGGTCAAAGTAGAAGGTGAGGACTTCCATCTTAGTATTATTTAGTGTGTATCTGGAGAGGAGGGGAAATTCCCGTACCACTTCCATAATTAAGGATGATTGAGAATGTGAAAGGTAGAGAAGCTCACCATCTGCATAAAGTGCAATTCTATGTTCTCAGCCCTTCATAGTTACCCCCTGTAGCACCGTGACTTAACATATTGCCTGTGCCAGTGGATCTATATACAGAGCCAATCAAACTGGTGACAAGGGGTAGTCCTGTCTGGTTCTGTGACTGAGCTAAAACCCAGCTGAAAGGTGACCATTGGCCTTGCTATAAGCCCGAGGAGCCACATATAAAATGTGAATGCAGTGTATGAAATGGGGGGGGGGGGGAACAAACCTGGCGAAGACTCAAAACAGATACTGCCAGTCAACCTGGTCAAATGCTTTTTCAGCATCCATACTCATAATGAGGGCAGGGGTTTTGCTTCTGGATAAGTAACTGATAATATGCAACATCCAACTGACACTATCCTGGACCTGTCTTCCCACCACAAAGCCCGTCTGAGCCAGGTCCTTCAGACCCAGGAATAATGACCTGTAGACAGCAAGTTAGTATTGCAGTAAATAACTTATAGTCGACAATAAGGAAGGATATGGGACAGTATGAAGGACAGAGGGTAGGGTCCTTACCAGGCTTGGGTGGGACAGAAATAATGGCATAATTTAATGATGGGGCCAAGGCCCTTCCCACCATCATGGCTGCCTGATAGGCCAGTTTGAGTACAGGGACCATATCCACCCTGAAGTATTTATAAAATTCAGAGGGAAGGCCATCAGATACCAGATATTTACCTGTTTTACTATTCTTAATTTCTGTTACTATATCATCCCCTCTAATTGTACTGGTAAGAGCATCATTTTGTTCTCAAGTAACTTGGAGGGGGAGATGCAACTTCCCCAGTTAAGTATGTGCTTCAGTGAGGGGATGCCTTGGTCTAGTTGCATACAGGGTGGAATAATAATGTTGGAAGGCATCAGAGACCTCCATCACTCCCTTCACTCTATGCCCCAGCCCCTGGTGTACCACCTTAGAAATGCAGACTCTAGCTCCATGTGTGTGGAATCTAAACACCAATAGCTTTAGGGTTTAGGCCCCTCCTCATAGTACCTCTGCCTGAGATGTTGCAGATTTTATTACACCTGGTAATAAAGTAATTTATTTCATTCTTTTTTTCAATTTCTGGAGTTCCTTGTCCTTTTATCTTGTTAGTCTGGCTTGCTGCAGGATTTCCAGTTCCTGAATTTTGTTTTCCAGTTGATGCTGCTTCTTCATTCTTGCCCTCTTTTTTTCAAGTTGCAATGGAGATCAGCTGTCCTCTGACCATTGACTTTATGGTATCCCATAAAATGCCTGGTGAGATATCTGAAGACTCATTATCCTTTGCAGCTTGTGCAATCAATTTAGAGACCCTGTCTCGGGATTCCTTATTCTGTGGCAGGGAGACATTTAGCCACCTGAAAGAGGAAAGTCTCTGCATTTGCAAGTCTAACTGGAGTGTAACAGACGAATGATCTGAAAGTGTCAGCAGGCTGGTTGTATGCCTATGCACCCTGTCTAAATGTAATTTAGCAAGTAGAAATTCATCCAACTAGGAATAAATTTGGTGAGCTACCAAAAAGAAGGTGCATCCCTTAACCTGCTCATTTGAATACTACCAGGTGTCTGCCAAACCAAGTTCGGTCAGAAGACCTTTAAATCTGTTAGAAATGAAGTGTTCCTTGTGGGGAATCTGCAATGTGCCCTCCTGTGGGTAGAAGGTTAAGTGATTATGTTTAAATCACCTGCACAGATGACTACCCCTGTAGATTTCAGTTGAAGCATAAAGAAACTGCAGAACAATGCTAAATCTGTTGCTAGAGGATCATATACTAAACCGAGGTCCTATCTGCCCAGGCTGGTGGTAGTTCAGGTGGATGTTAAACATCCCATGGCACTTATCGAAAAGAGTAGGGGAATTTCCCCGGTGTTCTGGCCAAATTTCCTTCATTCACTAAAAATACCACCAACAGTTTCATCTGGTTCAAGGTCAGTTGGCATTCATCTGTATTCCCCTCCCCCGAGTTGTGCCTGAAAATAGGCAGAATTTGTCTAGTGCACTTACCCGGTCAACAAAAACTAAATAAAATAAAATAAAAAATATACTGACACCTAAAGCAACTGTGAGTTATACTTCCCTTTGAGAAGAACATTGCCCCTTCTTATCTGTAAGGACTTCTTTGATTTCAAATGTAACCCAGTTTGGGACGAAAATCACCACCTCTCTCCTCTGCCCAGGTTTATAGGAGGAGAAGTGGACATGATGGAACCCAAACCTGTCCAGCTTCTGGTGTTCCTTGTCAGACAAGTGCATCTCTGCTTTAAGTTGTTTAAGATGATAATATTTTACTCCATTTAATGGGGTTTGTTAGCCTGTTTACATTGTAAGTTACTATAGTGGTATTAGATGCTGTTATGATGGGGCTGTAAAAGAAGCCACAGAATGTAAGAGTCCAGCTAGAAACTGCCGTAGGTTAGTACTTGCAAGTAAAGTGTCTATGTGGGTTACTGTCACTCCACTACTAACATTATAAACCTGAACAGTGCTAACTGGGCTACAAACTGAAGAGCACTATGTCTGCTTCCAAGACAGAAGAATATTATATAATATTTTCTATACCCTGTTAGGGTTGTTTAAACCTCCACCAACCTTCTAGCCACAGGCAGTAGTGGTATGCCCATCCCCCACTGCTGTGAGGGACACTTCACTGATTACTCCAAGCAAGAGTAAGCTCAATAACAAACAAGCATTTGTCAATGCCGAATGTTTGCTTGCTGATATTAGCATTGGAAGTGCAGGAGTTACACAGATGCAGAATAGAAATAGCAGTGAAGTACTAAACTTGATGCCAACCCCACCTCCAGCCTGCAGAGATGGACAGGTATTGGGGTGTGCCTTTGGGTCATCACGCATAACGCTCATGCCATTTCACCTCACGCTATCCTGCAGACACCGACAAGTGTTGAGATGTGCCTTGGGGTGTTCAGCTTTACAGTCACCCCATTCCATAAGGAAATACACTGAAATGGGTGCAGTATAGGAGAATGGGGTGAACTCTTGGGCTGAAGAGTCCAAGGCACACCTCAGTGCCTGTCAGTAGCTGCAGGATGGGGTGAAATGGCATGAGCATTACAGCAGGCAATCCAAAGACACACCCCAGATGCCTGTCAGTCTGTGCAGGGTGGGATGTTATGGTTACAAACCGTAATGCCCTGGGCGTTTGTTGGTATTTGCACTACAAATTTTCAGCATGGCCTTTTTGTGACCCCCATCTCATGAAAGCATTTGGTACCTCTTCTCATGAACAGTGGCACTGTGATTTTGTTAATCTATCTCGAATGTTGATTTACTACAGTGACCGTGCCATTCTGTGCCAGATGTACAAAAACACAATTCAGGCAGGATGTCAAAAATGACAGCTGTCCTGTTCATATGGAGGTGTGAAAAAATGCCAATGTTGAAAATCTGGAGTGAAAATATTAAAAAGTCTCGAAGTTACGAGCATGCATGGAAACTGCACAACGCATGCTCGTAATACAGTCATTTTGTGAAATGTTCTCACCAAACTTTTAACATAGGCATTTTGGGACCTCCACTCATCAACAGTGTCACTGTAATTTTATTAATCTGCCCCAAACACTGATTTCCCATAGCGACCGTGCCATTGTGCGCCACATGTGCGAAATCACATTTTGGGCTAGATGTGAAAAATGACAGCTGTACTGTTCATAAGGAGGTGTGAAAAAAATGGTAATGCTGAAAATCTGGAGTGAAAATATTAAAAATTCTCCAAGTTACGAGCATGCGTAGAAACTGTGCAACGCACGCTCATAACACAGTCATTTTTTGGAATTTTTCCACCAATTTGCACCATAGACTTTTCAGGAGCCTACCTCATGAACTGTAACATTGTCAGTTTGTTACTCGGTCCCAAAAGGTGATTCCACGCAGTGACCATGAAATCACTTTTCAGGACTGAATAAAGACATGATAGTGACTGAATTCATGAGGTGGGGTCCCAAGAACCCCATGTTGAAAATGTGGTGCCAAAATTCGCAAAAATGGCTGAGATATCCACCTAAGTTGAAAAAAAACATTTATGCCATTATACAGCTTACCGACATTTCTTCAGTTCGCAGTTGGCTTTTGAAGAGTGCAGACGTGTTCCCGGTCCACCGAAGACTGTAACTCCGACTCCGGAGGTAAGTATGGGGTGAGGGGGTGCAGGGATATGAGTGCACAGAGGGTGGGTGTGGGTTGGGGGAGAGGGCACCGGACACAACGGAGGACCGTTTTCAACTTTTCAGGTTAAAAAAGAATAAATTAAAATCATTGCGGGAAGGTTTTCCTTTCTTGCAGATAGATTTGGTACTCTGGGGTGGGTTCTCAGCATACCACCTGTGTGTTTTGGGGGGAGACTGGAGCCACTGGGGATTGGGCCCCCCGATGGGAAAGGAACAAGGATCTGGGTTTGGGGGGTAGACATGATGCCGAGGGGGATTGGGCACCCCCTTGGAAAACAAAATGTATGGGGGGTATTATGCCAACAGGGGGTGTACTCCCTCATTCACAAATGATCTGGGGAGAGGGCATTCCAACAGGGGGATTGTACACCCCCATCAGCTTTTATGGGGACTCTGAGGTGGTTGGTGACAGCCGACACCATGAAACTTGAAATGTTACATCAGGCAAGGCACTGACCAGCAATGACGGGTCACTCCCTCATTGCAGTGGTGATTTCATTTCAACTTGGTGGAATGCTTGCTGAACTAGTGTCAGCAGCAGCATGCCACTGCCTTAGGGAAACATGGGCAGGCCCCAAAATGCAGTGGGGCTGTTGGCCACCACAATGCCGCACCTCCAAAACCCTGCTTCTCTCCTAAGCTATCACATAATGTTTCTTGGGCATGCTCGTAAGCAAACATGAAAGCATTTGCCATGGTCCAGCCAGCATACCCAGTACACCCTCTCCCTCACCTGCCTCCCTGTCATAAGTAAGTAGACCAAACATTGCTCCCTACTTCCATAGCAAATAAAGAACAGTGGCACAGTAAAAGAGTAATCTATATTGGTGGACCATATGATGCATCTCCACAGACTGTATTACCCTCCCTGAATACATCATTTAAAAAACAGTCAGTCATGAAAAAAAAAGAGCCTCTAGACCTGTGGTCAGTTCCGTTAGGCTCTCCTCCCACAACATCTGCAAACAATGACCCAGGTGTTGCTTCTTGGTACCCAAAGCTCCTGTTGCACAGGTTGACCATCAGAGCCCAGTTTATAAGTATAGATAAACCTGGAACACAGTCAGAGCGAACCACAACTTTTTTTGTGGTGAAACTAAAGAACTGGAGGGCACTACTAAGTGCAGAGCCACACAATACAATAGGCTATGAGGGCAAGGGCATCCCTCCAGTCCACAGCTTATCCAGCTATGCCTTACATGGGACCCCCACCACCAAGCTCCCCCCGGTGGCACTGAGCAGGCACAGTAACTTTTGTAGGGCCCTCTAAGATCTGTGATGAGTGTGGTCACTTATGCCATGGACCAGCAAACAAAATTTAATGCTATGAGCCAGGGTCAAGTCAACATGTGGATTTCCAGCCTGTGGACATAACTACAGTAAATTAGGCCTCTATAATTCCCTGATAATCATGGGATCATATCCTCCTAATGGGGAGCTATAAGCTAATGGGGTGGGAGAACTGGCAGAAATACGTGGTTTTAGGTTATATAGGTTATATATAGGTTATGGGTTAGGGACTCATTTAAAACAAGCATTTGTTAATGCCGAATGTTTGTTTGTTGGTATTGGCATTGGCACTGCATAAAGTAGAGAGATACATAATAGGAATGGTAGCGAAGTATTGAACTAATGTCAACCCCCACCCCCACCCTGCAGAGACTGACAGGCGATGGGGTGTGCCTTTGGGTCATCGGCCATAACACTCACACTAACTATCTCCCATCCTGCAGACACTGATAGAAACATAGTGTGCCTTGGGGTCTTTGGCCCTTACACTCACCCCATTCCATAAGGAAACAAGCTCAGATGGCTGCAGTATAGGAGAGTGGGGTGAACGTTAGGGCCAAAGACTCCAAGGCACACCTCGATACCTGTCAGTGGCTGCAGGGTGGGGGTGGGGGTAGAATGGTGTGAGCATTATGGTTGACAGCCCTAAGCCACACCCCCGACACCTATCAGTCTGTATAGGGTGGGGCATTATGGTTGGAAACCCTAACGCCCCAGGCGTTTGTTGATATTTTCACTCCAGATTTTCAACATGGGCTTTTTGGGAAACTGCATGGCGCTACTGTATTTTACATCTTCTGCCATTTCTTTTGTAAGTCAAAATACAGCTTTATAATTGTGAAGTGTTGGTGCCGTGTTTTTTCTTGATTGCTATATTATCTTTTTACACTGGCACGACTTGAATTGGAGCCGCTACTGCTGTGATTTTGCCTTTTTGGGACACTACCACATGAACAGTGGCACAATCATTTTGTTACTCAATCCTGAATGGTGATTTCGCACAGTGTATGCGCCATTCGGTGCAACAGGTGCAAAAAGGCACTTTGGGCAGGATGTGAAATATGACATCTGTACTGTTCATGAGGAGGTGTGAAAAAATGGCAATGTTGAAAATCTGGAGTGAAAATATGAAAAATTGGCGAAGTTAGAGCATGCGTAGAAATTGCATAGCGCATTCATAACACAGTCATTTTTTTGGAATTTTTTCACCAAGTTTTCAGCATGGCTTTTTGGGACATCCCTTCATGAACAGTAGCACTGTGATTTCATTAATCTGTCCCAAAAGTTGATTTTGCACAGCGACTGCACCATTCTGTGCCACAGGTGCGAAAACATGTTTCTGGCAGGATGCAAAAAATGACACCTGTACTGTTCATAAGGGGTGTGAAAAAAATGGCAATGTTGGAAATTTGGAGTGAAAATATTAAAAATTAGCGAAGTTACAAGCGTGCATACAAACTGCACAATGCATGCTTGTAACGCAGTCATTTTGGGGAATTTTTTTCACTAAACTTGCAACATGGCTTTTTGGGACCCCACCTCATGAACAGTGGCACTGTCATTTCATTAATCAGTCCTGAAAGGTGATTCCATGCAGCGACCACAAAATCACCTTTTGGAACCGAGAAACGAAATGACAGTGCTGGTGTTCATGAAGTGGGGTCCCTAAAAGCCCATGTTGAAAATTTGTGACCAAAACTCAAAATATTGGCTGAGATATCAACCTAAATTGAAAACCCCTCTTTCACTGTCATTATAGGGCTTATCGCATCATTCCTTCAGTACCTTGTTGGTCTTTGAAGAGTGCAGATGTGTTCCCAGTTCACAGAAGATCACTGCTCACTGCTCCCTACCTCCAGAGGTAAGTATGGGTGATGGTGGTGCGGGGAGGTGGGGTGCTCAGAGGGAGGGTGCTGGTTGGGGGAGGGGCGGCCGGGAATGACGAGGGACCGCTTTCTTTTTTTTCCAGTTTAAAAACAAAAACATTGTGGGACTGTTTTCTATTTTGCAGGTGACATATTACAGAATGGATTTTGGCACACTGGGGTGGGCTCCCAGTGTGCCAGAGTGGTGGTGGGAGGATCAATGCTGACCCGGGGATTGGGCACCCCAAGGTCGGCTGAAAAAAAGGGGGTATGGGGGGCACATCCAACACCGGGAGTGGGCATCCTGGTGTCATAAAAAGATAATTACTTTGGCACACTAGGGTGGGCTCTCAGTGTGCCACAATAGTGGGGGGGGCATGCCAACACAGGGATTGGGCACCCCATTGTCGGCAAAAGATATGTTCTGGCTTGGGGGGCATGCCAACACAGGATTGGGCACCCCGATGTCGGCTTTTGGGGGAGTGTGTGGTAGGTGGCAGGAGTCACCAATCATGCAAAGTGTCAGTGTGGCTCATTTATTTATTTCACCAGCAAAGGCACACTGAGCAAACAAGTTGCTCATAAGTCCAGCCATGCACATTACTGTGCGCTGCAATGTGCATGGCTGGAATGTGCCTGGTTGCCTGAGGGGGGAGAAGAGATCTGCCACTGCAATGACAAAACTGTCTGTGATTGGAGCGGCAGATTTCTTTCAAGTCCGGCGCTTGCTCTGAAGCTGCTGTCATCAGCAGCTTTCCTGTTGACTGGTGGCAGAAGGACGCACCCCTGCAAGCATTCGCTGGATGGGCCGAACACTGCCACACCTCTGCAATACTCTACTAACATCAATATGCTTCTTGTGCACTGTGTGCACAAGCAAACATAATAAAAGTAGTTCTGAGTTCCGTGTAATGAGAACAGTCAATGCTGTGCAGTGTCTTGTAGATACAGTGCGATCCACTGGCTTCCTGCTGTTACGGTAGCCAAATGGAAAATAAGGCAAAGTCAGAAAGCATTGGAACAGCCCTGGCTAACTGTACACAGGTGGGTTGGAGGGAATTAAACAAAGCATAAGCCCACCAACACCTGTAGGAACTATAGAGCTATACAGTGGGGAATATAAGAGCAAGTACCTCCCCCCAAAGGCAGCCCTAAACAAACTGCTCAGCAGAGGAAAGGACAGCTGTGTCTTTTAATGTCATTCAGGTTGCTGACTCACTGCCATCTGATGTCTTGACTGTTCCCTGCACTGCCTGAAGGATATTCCAAATTTTGGACATAGCTCTGGTCACCTCTATCTGTCCTGTGTCCCAGATCTGCTGCCTTCTAGCCATCATCCATTCAGACCTCTGGGGTTTCAGTAGGTTGTCCTGAGACTGTCTCCAGTTTTCGACTGGGATACCTCTCTCCTTCAGGGCTCAGGTTAACTCCTCTGCAGTGCTATACAGCTTCACTCCTTCCTCCTAAAAGCCTTTCAGCTGAGCAGGGTAAGGTATTTGTAGTTTAATCTGTTTACATAGAACCATAGAAACATAGACTTTGAAGGCAGATAAGGACCACTTGGCTCACCCAGTCTGCCCCTTTCCCTACCTATTGAATAAGCTGCAGATCCTAGTTAACCAGCAGTATACTTCCTCTAACCCCCACTAGAACTGCCTTATGTCTGTCTCATGCATTCTTGAATTCCCCCACTGTTTTTGACCCCACAACCTCCTCAGGAAGGCTGTTCCATGCGTCCACCACCCTCTCCATGAAAAACTACTTCCTCACTTTGCCCTTGAGCTGTCCCCCCTCTATCTTCAAATTGTGCCCCCTTGTTCTTGCATATCACTTTTTCTGAAAGATGCTACCTTCTTGGACTTTGTTGATTCCCTTGAGGTATTTGAAAGTTTCTATCATATCCCCCCTCCCTCCTTTCCTCGAGGGTATACATATTAAGCTCCTTTAATCTCTCTCTTCATATGGCTTCTGGTGCAGACCCTGCACCATTTTAGTTGCCCTCCTCTGGACTGCCTCCATCCTGTCTATGTCCTTGTGGAGTTGGGGTCTCCAGAACTGCATGCAGTACTCCAGATGGGGTCTCACCAACTTTCTATACAGAGGGATAACAACTTCTTGTTTTCTACTGGTGAAGCCTCTCCTTATACATCCCAGTATCCTCTGACCCTCCTTACTGCCTTCTCACATTGCTTGCTTACCTTTAGGTCATCTGATATGACTATCCTAGGTCCCTTTCCATTTTTATTGTTGCTAGTATCCCCCCCCCCATTGTGTACTCTCTCCTCTGGGTTCTTGTTTCCCAGGTGCATCCCTTGGCATTTCTTTGCATTGAATCAACTGCAGAGGGCTCTAATAATATCAGCATACTGCAGTCTCCTTTTTTTAATCTCGGGGGTAGTCTTGATCGAGGTAGTTGTCCCAGTGCACAAGGGAGATTCCAACTCCATTGTAGACAATTACCGACCAATCTCTATCCTATGCCTATTCGGCCAAAATCCAAGAACGCATGGTCTATAACCACCTCCAGTACTATCTTGACTCTCACAATGTACTCTCCCCTTTTCAGCATGGCTTTAGAAGGAAACATAGTACTGTACTCTCACTGCCCTGTTAAAAGTTATATCTGACATATTTCATGCCATGGACAAAGGCCTTGCCACAGGTGCCATTTTCGTTGATCTCACCAAGGCATTTGATCTAGTGAATCATGATCTCCTTCTCCACCAGCTTCTTCTCATTGGTATGGACAACAGTGCCCTGAACTGAGTCAAAAGTTATCTGACTGGGCGGTCCTAGAGAGTGAAGTGGGATGGTTCCCATTCCGACCTATGTCCAGTTTCCCATGGGGTACCACAAGGATCCATCCTGGGCCCCATATTATTCTCGCTCTTCATCAACAAACTCCCCCGCTTCTGTGGTGGTGCCTCTGTACATCTTTATGCAGATGGCACAATCCTATACCACTCCTCTCGACACACTGACAATATCAGCCATGACCTTGCCTCTGACTTTGCTTCCCTTGAAGATTGGTTCATTCACAATTATCTTTTCCTTAATGCAAAGAAAACTAAGTGTATGCTTTTCTCACATCGTCCAATACCTAATCTTCATCCCCCACCCCATCACATTTCAACTCTTAAGGGTGATATTGGAGGTAGTGCACTCATTTAAATACCTGGGATTCACTCTGGACTCTATGCTTCAGCACTCATGCCTCAATTATTGATAAATCTCTTAATCAGAAACTAGGTCTCCTCTACCATATTCATTCACTTCTCACATCTGCCTCATGCCTGAAAAAGGCCTCCTCCTCCCTTCTACCTCTCATAACCTATTGTGCTCCCTTACTTCTTTCTACTAACTCTGCCTCCTTGTCCCTCCTCTCTCAGGCATACCACAGGATTGGAAGATTTGCCTTGGGGGCTAAAGCCCACTCGCACCACTGTGATGTCCTCTTCTCACTAGGATGGTTTTCTTGCTTTGATAAATTAAAGTACTCCTGCTTGAGCCTTATAGTCAAGCTCGTCAACATCTTTATACCTTCTTGCCTTGGTGAACTAGTGTGTCTCCGACAATTACTGAGCACCCTTCACTCTGCCTCACTTCCCCTTCTTGTCATACCGAAACTACGTCTGACCATCTCCAGGAGATCTTTTTCGTTCGCTGCTCTCTGACTGGAACTCTCTTTCTCTGACTATCTTGTCTTGCTCCTCTCTTCATTTGTTCCAATCAAAGTTGTCTGCCTTGTTATCCACCTCTACACCCTGTTCTTGCTTCACCTGAATATGTCCCCTCTATATCTCTAATTACCCCCTCTTCTACTTCCTTCCCTGCACCCCCCTCCTTTCTGTCTGTTCAGTTGCCCTATCCTCCCTCCCTCCCCCTTCTAAATCTTCCCCATATGTTTCTCCTCACTATCTTCACTACTTAATGGTTTGTTGAAGTTTTTATCTTGTGCCATTGCCTACCACTGTACTCATTTATCTTCAACGTGACAAAGTTTTGTCCATTCTATTTAATTTCCTTTTGCTGCCAAGTCATTTTGAGTACCTCCTCATTCACTCGGTAGCTAGAATATTTCATAAGTACAGGCCTGGGTCTGGTATGTGGATCAGTGGGCTTGGGCATAAGTGCATGGTGGGCCCACTCTGTTCTCACATCCAATGTTGGAGGGAGGGCCAGAACATCTCTCACAAGGTCCACTAATAAGTCACACATATGGCCCATCTCCACACCCTCAGGGAAGCCCATGAGGTGAAGATTGTCTTTTCTGGATCTAGCCTCCAGATCAGTACATTTTGCTTGTAGGGTCTTGGTATAGGTCAGTAGAGAGTTCACTGCAGTATCCAACTGGAGGGCCACATCCTCCACTACTCCTACCAGCTGTTCTGCTTTGTCAAAACACTGCTTCACTCCTGTTGGGCGATCATGCAGTTTTTTAAAATTCAGCTCTGTTTTCCTTTCTGGAGGCTTGGATCTCTTGCAGGAGCAGCTCAAACCAGTTTTGGGTGAGTCTCTTGGTTTCCCCATTACTTTTATAGCTGCGACCATGCTGGTGAGATGCTCCCTCTGTACTCTGCATTCCTGTCTCAGAATCCACCACCATCCTTTCAGCTCTGCATCTATTAGGAGCAGAATCTGCTCACTCTGTGTTCCCTCTCATGTTTTTTTGATATACTGCTCAGGTTTAGCACAATTTGGCTTAGGGGGAAGAGAAAAATCACCGAGGAGGATGGGGAACCTCTCTGCTAAGCTGTTATCTGATCTGTGACATCACTGGAAGCCTTTGTAACTTACAGTTGAGAGTATGTTACTGTGGGTCGCTGCTGTAGAGTAGCTCTAGCCTTCACTTTTGCTTGTTAAGCTCTAGTCATTGTCTGAGTCTGATCTATTCTGCCTGCTCCATTGCAGGAGCCCACGGGCAGCTCCTATTGGAATGGCCTTTCTCCTCACACAAATGGCAATGAAATGGTTTGGACAATAGCAGCTGTTATGCCGATACGCCAGACAGAGTCCACACTTCTGCTGGTCACATGCATTACTTAAGCTTGCATGTGAGCAAAGGTTGTGGCAGGTTCAGGATGGCTCTGATAAAAGCACAGCTCTCAGTCCTTACTCAGAAAGAAGCTTCCAGGGAGATACAGTAAGCCAGTATTGTTAGAGTGCAGCTGCACGCCCTCTGTCAAAGACTTACTGCAAGTTGAAGCACTGGGGCAAGTGGCAGGCAACTCCATTTGTCTGTGATCTATGTCTGCACACTTTTTCAATAAATTGCAAAGAATCATCAACTGACTTGGTTTTTGTTTTAAACATTGATGTTCCAGAGTGCATCAACTTTCTGGCTGTACTGTATGTAGGGTGGGCAACTCCCTTTATTCTTAGCACTGGTCTTGCACTGGGGATCACGGACCCACTGCCTTGGATTTTTGCAGAAATGGAAGGAAGATCCAGGGAAGCAAGAAGGGGAGAAGTAAGTTGTGGAGAGCCATGTACACCAATGCAACGAGTCTTAGAAACAAAATTCCAGACCTAGAAACTATCATGGCAGAGGCTACCAGGATTTAGTTGTTGTAATAGAGACATGGTGCACCGAGCACCATGAATGGGACAGAACCCTACCAGGCTACTGTCTGTTCAGAAGACAGGGCAGGGAGGAGAGGAGGAGGGTTTGTATTATAATTGAGTTAGGGAATCAAGACCTTGGAGATATGGGGGGCCCATGGAAAAGGAGGAGCTTGGAGTGCTGCGGGCCATCCTGGGGACAGGCTGTAAGGTTGCTATCCATAGTGGGGTAGTGTACAGAATTCCAGCAAAGGGAGAGGAGTTCGATAAGGCACTCTGGAAACCCACCATCAGAATGGCAAGTTAGGGAGATATGCTGTTAATTGGTGACCTCAGTCTGCCAGATGTGGAGTGGGGCCTTTCAACTGCAACTTCAGCAAAAAATTAGGGCCATCCTTGACTCCTTACAAGGGGATTTTCTCAGGCAGCTAGCCAAAGAACCCATTAGGGATGTGGCAGTGCTGGACCTTGTGCTTACAAATAGGGACAGCACTGCAGACGTCATTGTGGGCAAACCTGGGTACCGGTGATCACTGTACAGTGTGATGTACTATAAAACAGGAACTGGGCTAACCACATGAGGACAAAGGTCTTGGACTTTAAGAGAGCAGATATTAAAGAAACAGGAGAGTGCCTCAGAAACTGCCTCAAAGTGAGGGATTTCTAGCGAGGGGCAGAGGCATGGTGGGGGAAAATAAGGAAGAGCATAATCAGAGCAATCAACCTATGCATGAAGCAAGTGAGTAAATGCAGAAGGAAAAAGAGACTGTTACAATTCTCTAAGAAAGTGGCAAAGGTGCTGAAGGAAAAAAGGGTGGCATTCAGGAGGTATAAGGAACCCCCAAAAGAAGGAGGATAGGGGGTTATACCAAGTAAAGCGGAGGGAAGTAGGCAAGGTCATGGGGGTAGCAAAGGCACAGACAGAGGAAAGGATCATCAAAGAGGTCTCTAAAGAGGATAAGACTTTCTTCAGATACTTAAGTGAGAAGAGGAAAGCAAGGGGAAGGATAGTGAGGATAAGAATGGTGGAAGGGGAAGACTGCACTGAAGAGGACCAAGAAAAAACTGACATCCATAATAGGTACTTCTGCTCAGTCTTCCTGGTGGGGGGGCAGACCACCAGGGAGTAGCAATAACGAGGGGGAGATGTACATAAGTAAATTTTTAGAGGAAAGAGTCTGGAAGGTACTTGCAGTTCTGCAGGTGGACAAGGCTATGAAACTGGATGGGATACACCCGAGGGTACTAAAAGAACTCAGGGAGGTGCTACCTGTCCCACTGACAGCCTCATTTAATAGCTCACTGGAAACAGCCATGATTCCATAGGACTGGAGAAGAGCTGATATGGTACCTCTGCTTAAAAGTGGCAGCAGGGAGGAGTCTAGCAACTATTGGACAGTCAGTCATACTTTAGTGGTAGGAAAATGAATGGAAACCCTCCTAAAGAAAATACTGGCAATATCTGGAACCCAATGGGCTACAAGACCACAGGCAGCATGGACTCATGGGGGAAGATCATGATAAATGAATTTGATAGATTTCTTTGACTGACTGACCAGGTAAGTATGTCTGGGGAGGGTAGTGAATGTGACTTATCTAGAGTTTAGCAAGGCCTTTGACACTGTGCTGCACAGGAGACTGATAAAGAAAATGAGCAGCCTAGAGGTGGGATCCAAAGTGGAGAACCAGGTATGGAACTGGTTAATGGATATTTGACAGTTGGTTTTGGTTAATGGCACTCACTTAATTAGGAGAGAGTGATCTGCGAGGGATTCCACAGGCTCTGTACTGGGACCTGCCCTCTTCAATGTCTTCATAAGTGACAGTGCAAAAGAACTGAAAGGGAAGGTATGTCTTTTTGCAGAGGACACTAAAAATGTGTTGTAATAGGGTGGACACTCCAGAGAGGGGCAGAGAGAATACCTAGGGACCGTGGGAAACTTGTGGAATGGTCAGGAGCATGGCAGTTGGGGTTCAGTGCCAAAAAGTGTAAAATCATGCACCTAGGGCATAGGCACCCAGGAGCTGAGCATAAGTTGTTGGGTTGGGGGGGGTACCGACAGTCACTAAGCAGGAAAGGGACCTTGGGGTTATCATATCTGATGACCTCAAAGTGGCAGGGCAGTCTGAGAAAGTAGTTGGTAGAGCCAGTGGAATGCTGGGATGAATAGGGGAGCTATCTATAGCAGAAGGGCAAAAGTAGTATTGTCACTGTGTTGCTTGCTTGTGAGACTCCACCTGAAGTATTGTATCCAGTTCATGGGACCACACCTCAGAAAGGGCATAGACAGGGAGGAGGCAGTCCAGAAGAGGGCAACAAAAATGTTGCAGGGGTTGCATCAAAAGTCCTATATAGAGAGACTGAGGGATCTCAACATGTACACCCTGGAAGAGTGGTGAGCAAGAGGGGACATGATTGGGACCTACAAGTATCTCACAGGGGTCAATAGAATGCAAGAGGAGAGTCTCTTTAAAATGAGAAAGAGCACCAGGACTAGAGGGCATGTGATGAAGTTAGAAGAGATGGGGTTTAAGATGGATGTGAAGAAGTACTACTTCAATGATGAATAGGCAGGGAGGAGAGAGGGAGAGTTGCTGAAGACCACTTAGGGCCAATGTAGGTAGGCTAGGCAGGGGTCATCTTGGCAGGCTGGATGGGCCAAGCAGTCCTTCTCTGCCAACAAACTGTATGTTTCTATGTTTCTGTGCTGCATGCTAGTCAGAACATTAGCTTGCTGTAATGATTTACTTACTAGGGTTACTCAGTGACCTAAGTTTCCTACACTGTGTTAATTTCTCTTCCCCAGCATGTTCAATTGCTAGGGCTTACAGTTCCTCTCTAAAAGAGTTTGCATGTGTGGAAACAGATTATTCTACTGTAATCTGAGTAACTCATGATCACTATCAGGCTTTGATCATGGTTTCCAGATATTTCAATTTAGTGTTGTGACTTGGTCCAGAAATTTAGCAAGACAGAGAATAAGTTTCCATAGCTGCTACTTTTGATATTCTTCATTGTCCTAATCAGCAGATTTTTTTATGCTTCTGCCACAAAGGAAAATGTTCAAGTCCAAGAAGTATTTCACTAATCTTTAGCCTGCAATGAAGTAAATTGATACTTGTTTTGTTTCTTAATACTAAATCATAAGTGGAACATTAAAACAGAAACATTCTTGTTTAACAAAATAAAAAATGTATTGACAGGCTGGCACAGCAATTCACAATACTTTTAAAATTGCATTTCATTATCAGTTAGGAGTTAAGGACCAGGAAGTACAGGTACAGTCCCAGGGAAAGGAATGATATACAGTATACACCAGAGGTGAACCACCAGATACAGACTGAGAAACATTTCTGGGCAAAACAGCTATAGATCCCAAAATAAATATTTACTTTCCCTGCCCACTTGGACTAACAGCCAGGCCCTCATCGCCTACTCAGAGGCTAGGGAACCAATTATCCCCTGGGGATTTCTTAAGAGTGGCCCATATTGCTGCATACTTGTGTGCTTGCCACAATATAGAGTACTGAGTCCTTCCTAACTTCATGCATTCTAGGAGTACAGTAACCCAATGAACCACATTCGGTGCCCCCTCCTGTAACCTGCACTGAGCCATTACCTTCTTTCCCTCCACTATGCCCAACTTTCAGAGGGGTGTTTGTATATTGTTCTTCTGCTGTCACCCGCTATCAGGCCTAATAATACTCCCTCTGGTGTTAGTGTGAGGGGAAGGTTTAATGATTTAGACAGAATGGTTATTTTTTCTTCCCAAAAGAGTATGTCTTTGGGCACATCCACACCATGTGGTGAAATGTACCAGTTTCGACTTTACATTTTGGGCAGTTCTTCGGCCTGTCAAGGTCTATCATATGAGCCAAGTAGGGTGTATAGTAGGCCTGGTGTAAGAAATTAAAGCTTATCCAGCTGAGTTAGTTATTAACCAAGCAAGTCCCTGTGTCCTTTAGCATCTGGAACTTGTCCCCCCTCTCTGTCTGGGGAGGGTCTCAGCATTCTGCTCCCATCTTGCTTTTATACACCTCATAGAGTCTTGGAAGCTCCCTAATAGCAGATTATAGTATTGCTGCAAAGGCCTCATTTGAGGTCTCTGGTCAAATAGTATTTCTTCACATGGTGATCTGTTGGAATAATCCTTTACCATGGCTCCACTCCCTCTATATACAATGTGACTTGAAGGTAAGCGAAGAAGTCTGATGGAGTCAGTGTATGCCAAGCAAATGACTATTTTAACATAATCCCATCCTCAGACAGGTCTCTAATAGTGACTAGCCTATTTGTGTGCCATGGGTGAAGAACTTTGCTCGTTAGAGCTGGGGTCCAGTGCTCCTCTGTCAAAGGGCCCTTATTATGTCAGCCTCTGGGGACAGTCCCTTGAGGTGGCCAGTCTGACTGATTCCCTTGTGAAGGGATTCAGTATGATGCATATGATACATCTACTAGTGCAGGGACAAGTAGATTATGAAGGAGGAAGCCCCCATATGGATCCTTCCCAAAGTTCACCCAGGCTGGCTGTTTCCCCCCTTGACACACAGTGTCTTTAAGGAGAGACAATTGCTGTGATAGGTAATAGAACCTTAGGTTAGGGAGGCCCAAACCCCTCTTTCCTAATGGGGAACACAGTGAGTCCTGTTTGATACGTACTCTCCTGCCCTGCCACAGCAGGTTTGTAAGATAGCCCTTGAGGGATGCAAAGACTTTAAGGAGGATGTGAATGGGTAGAGATTAAAACAAGTATAGACATTGGGGAAGAATGGACATCTTCACTATAATGACTCATCCTATGAGGGAGGGGGTAGGGTTTTCCACCACTTGCAGTCTGCTTTTATTTTCTGCAGCAAGGGCTTGTAGTTCAGGTTGCCAACTGTTGAGATTTTCTTGGACAGGTGACTTTCTAGGTATTTTAAGCTCTATACCTGGTTGAGCAAGGATTAACCACCACTTTAGCTGGTTTACCACAACCCTTCCCCACAGGGAGCAACTCATATTTAACACAGTTGATTTTATGGCCTGAGAGTGGGTCATATGCATTAAAGATATCTGTCAAGGCAGTGAAGGTTTTTCCCAGGTCTGCCACAAACAGCAAGGTATCATCTGCAAATAGTGATATTTTCTGATTGGTGCCCTGGAACTTTAGGCCCTGAATGTTCGGGTGGGCCTTTGTGGAAGAGGCCAGCAGCTCTATTGCAAGCACATAGAGAAGAGGTGAAAGGGGACACCTCTGACACATTTGCTTGTTAGGAAGAAAGGGTTAGGCAGCTGTCCATTGGTTAAGGACGTCCACTCTTGAGGACTGGGACAGGACAGAAGTCCAGGCCCATATCTGGAGCCCAAAGCCAAACTTTCTACTGTGGTGAGCATGAAGGTCACTTGACCCAGTCAAATGCTTCCTTTGCATCTAGAGACCAGACCAAGCAGCCCCTCCCCATGACCAGCACCACATGACGTTCAAGGTGTGGCAAAGGTTGTGTTTTGCTTGTCTACCTTTGATAAAGCCACCCTGATCTGGGTGGATCAGGTCAGGCAGGACCCCCTCTATGGGGCCCACCAGGACTTATCAGGATTGTATAGTGTGCATTTAGTAGGGAGATTGGGCGGTATGAGCCATACTGGGTAGGGTCCTTACAGGGTTTGGGGAACACCATAAGGGTTGTCAACATCTGAGTGGGAGAAAGGGAACCCCCATCAAGATCTTCCATCATCATATCCATCAGAGTTTCTCTAAGAACAACCCAGTATCCCTTGTAGGGCATAGGATCTTACCAGCAGGGTTCCCCTAATTGCCATGAGTACTTCTTCCTTTGCCACACACCAATCTAGCTCCTCACTGGCCTCTAATCCAAGGGAGGGCAAGGATACAGTTTATGAAAAGGGCCATGGATCTGCTCCTGGGGCCAGCTCTGAATTGTATAGAGCAGAGTAGAAAGAACAAAAAAGGCTCACTTGTGTCCTCCTGTTTTGGGGACTGAGTTCCATCTGGGTACACTATGCTAAGTATGGTCTTGTTGGCTGTCTGTTTTTCAGTTGCCAAACTAACCACTTGCCTGCCCAGTTGCTATCAAGAAAAGCCCCAACTCTAGCTATGAGCAGATTTCTTTCTATCTGGGTTGAGATCAATTTGTTCAGCTGGCCCTTCAATCTCCCATGTGCTGCAGTGAGCCTGTGCTCATGATTTTACTTTTACAGGACCCTGATCCTGTCTTCCAGATGTTTTCAGTTTTAAACTCCTTTTTGTTTTTGATGGCTGCCTCTGAGATGACCACTCTTCGGGAAAAGGCCTGCAGGGCCTATCATCTGGTCATGGCCATGATCTCAACTTTTGTGTTGTGGAAACAAAATTCCTGAAGGGCAGCCTCTAATTTGTGATTAAAGGTCTGGTCCAAATGTAGCCAAGAATCTAGGCACCATTGCCTGGGAGGTGGCTGTCCATTTCCATCACACAATTCCATCCGAAGGGAAGCATGGTCATTGTAAGATCAGACCAATGTTCTGCCAATGTGACCCTATGTAGGAGATCAGTTGCTACCAGCACTGCATCTATTTGGGTATAGATCTGATAATCACAGAGGCAACAAGCCTTTATATGAAGCAAACAAACAAATCAAAATGAATTAAAAAGCCACTATGGTTCTCAAAAGAAGTGGTGGGGAAGGTTAGGGAGAAAAAGATAGCATTTAGGAAGTATAAGGAAACACAGAAGGAGCAGGACAGAGAACTGTACCAGTTAAGGCAGAAGGAAGCAGGGAGGGAAGTCAGAATAGCAAAGGCCCAAACTGAGGAAAAGATAGCCAACTCAGTTAAGAAGGGGGATAAAACCTTTTATAGGTACATCAGAGAGCATAGAAAGACAAAGGGAGGGATAGTGAGACTGAATGGAATGGACTGATGGTGGGCAGAGAGGGACAGTGAAAAAGCAGGGATACCGAATGAATGCTTCTGCTCAGTATTCACAAAAGAGGAGGAGGGGGAGGTGCCTAATCCAATTAACAGAAGCACTCTGGATAAGGGGGTCGATCCCATTTCTTAAAACTGAAGGTAGACAAAGCAATGGGGCCTGACGGAATTCACCACAGAATTCTAAAATAATTAAGGGGGAACTAGTGACACCACTGACTACCCTGTTTAACAAATCATGGGAGGATGGTGTGGTGGTACCTGAGGACTGGAGGAAGGCAGATGTGATTCCCTTCACAAAAGTGGGAGCAAGATAGAGGCAGGAAACTACAGACCTGACAGCTTGACCTCAGTGGTAGGGAAAGTGATGGAATCACTTGTGAAGGAAAGAATTGCTGAGTACCTAGAGGCCAGTGGGACACAAGACCCAAAGCAGCATGGGTTCACAGCGGGAAGGTCATGTCAGATGAATCTAATTGATTTCTTTGACTGGGTGACCAAAGTAGTAGTAGACCGAGAAGGGGATGTGGACATGGCCTACCTAGACTTTAGCAAGGCATTTAACACAGTCCCACACAAAAGATTAATAATCAAATTAACCAGCCTGGGAGTGGGTCCCAGGGTGGTAGCCTGGGTAAAACATTGGCTGGACAACAGGACACATAAGATAATTGTAAATGGAGTCCCCTCTGAAGAAAGAGGGGTTACTAGTGCGGTACCGCAGGGTTCAGTACTGGGTCCGGTCCTTTTTAATGTCTTTATAAGTGACATTGCAGAGGGACTGGAAGGAAAAGTATGCCTCTTTGCAGATGACAGAAAGATCTGCAACTGGGTTGATACACAAGGGGGTGTGGAAAGGATGAGAAGGAACTTGGCAAGGTTGGAGGAACTGTCAGAAATATGACAGCTTGGATTCAATGCAAAGAAGTGCAAAATAATGCACCTGGGAAACAAAAACCTAGGGGAAGATTACCCAATGCATGGGGAGGTAGTAACAAAAACAAAAATGCAAAGGGATCTGGGGGTAATCATATCAGATGACCTTAAGGTTAGCAAGCAATTTGAGAAGGCAGTACAGAGTGCTGGAGTGATACTGGGATATATAGGGAGAGGCATCACCAGTAGAAAACAGGAAGTTGTTTTCCCTCTGCACAGACAGTTGGTGAGATCCCATCTGGAGTACTGCATCCAGTTTTGGAGACCCCATCTCCGCAAGGACATAGGCAGGATGGAGGCAGTCCAGAGGAGGGCAACTAAAATGGTGCAGGGTCTGCAAGAGAAGCCATAATTGGAGAAACTAAAGGAGCTTAATATGTATACCCTTGAGGAAAGGAGGGATTGGGGGGATATGATAGAAACTTTTAAGTACCTCAGTGGAGTCAACAAAGTCCAAGAG
Source organism: Neoceratodus forsteri (assembly GCA_016271365.2). NCBI lineage: Eukaryota > Metazoa > Chordata > Ceratodontiformes > Ceratodontidae > Neoceratodus > Neoceratodus forsteri. The sequence continues at coordinate 452,413,007 of CM057453.1, read as the reverse complement.
GGTAGCATCTTTCAGAAAAAGACATGTGCAAGAACAAGGGGACACAATTTGAAGATAGAGGGGGGACGGCTCAGGGGCAATGTGAGGAAGTTTTTTTTTTCACAGAGAGGGTGGTGGATGCATGGAACAGCCTTCCTGAGGAGGTTGTGGGGTCTAAAACTGGGGGATAATTCAAGATTGCATGGGACAGACATTAGGCAATTCTTGTGGGGGTAGGAAGAAATAGGCTGTTGGTTAACTAGGATCTGCAGCTTATCCTGTAGGTAGGGAAATGGGCAGACTAGGTGGGCCAAGTGGTCCTTATCTGCCGTCAAAGTCTACAAGCATGGGAGAAGAAGGAGTATTCTGTATTGGAGCAGTAGAGATACCACTATGCATCTACCAGCCCCCACTCTATTTCTATACCTTGCAGAGTACCAGAGTTCTTGGGGATATTTTGAACCAAGTGGGCTGATATGTTCACTATCAGATCCCAAGGGATATTTAAATCTCCCCAGAATAATCTTGTCTGGAATTGTGGCAAGGGTCAGGCTAGTTGGTGTAAATATTCGGAGTGGTCAAGGTTCAGATGATAGACAGCTGCAACTGTCAATTGTTCACTCTCCACCTCTACCTCTATGATAAGGAACCTCCCTTGGGGATCAATGATCTGTGTTTTAAGATGCACCTGTAGCCCTTGCCTGAACCATATAGCCATCCCCGAGCCTTGGATGCGAAAGGTGCTGAAAAAGTGTACCTCCCCAAGACTCTTCCAATTTGGTGGCCTCCTCCATTGTCATGTGGATTTCTTGCAGTATGCTAATGTCTCCCTTCACTTTTTTTATATGGATCAACATCTTGCTATGTTTTATGACAATTTTGAGCCCATTAACATTCCATGTAAGTACCCACAGCCCCCCCAAATCTGCCCAGGCTATGATGCCAATTCCCTCTAGCTTCCCCTTCATTCTCTGATCCTCCCATATGGTTGCTGTATCAAGCTCATCACTTATTTGTTTCCTAAAACTACCCTTAAAAGCCTCTCCATCCCAGAAACAAACATTCCCCACAAGCAACCAGCTCAGAGTCCAGAAGAACTCCCATGTCCCCTCCCACTGTAAAGCCTTAAAACTGAACCTTCCATCCCTCCCCATCTCCCTACAGAACCCATTACAACCATTGTTTTAACATGGCAAACAACAGGCTTCACCTTCCCTCAGCAGCAACCAGCTCGACCGGGGTGAAGAAACTTTCCTAGAACCACGTGGGTCCTTTCCTACCATTGTCATTGTAGTCTGGGCTGATTAGGAAAATACAACTGGCCCACATGCAAGCATTTCTTCCAATCTGAGTTATGCCATCCTTAGGTCACATATGGTGCCTAAATTAATGAACTTTCAGCAGGCAGCGCCTTGCAGAATAAGGCACAACTCACTTGTGGCAACCTGAAAGAGTGCAGCTGTATAGGGCAGCTTGAAAGAGTAATTTCATCCAAGATTGCTGGATAGGACAAGAATGAGAAGAGCTGCAGCACGTCCCTCTCCTTAGAGATCAGCCCTTGCATGCCCACCCCACCCCCTTTATCATATGCTTAGAAATAGATTTGCCATTAGTGTTCAGATGCACTATGCCTATGGGGGAAAAATTTGTAACAATTATTTGTGAACAGCTGATAAAACACATAGATAAAACAGATCAAACAGACCCAGCTTAGAGAAACAGGGTTTTGTCAGACATAGCTCATAGTTCTGTGAGTCGTCTGTTCCCAGTAAGTCTCTAGTGAGTTCAATGGAGTGCCCTGAAGCCTGTCTCCACGCAGTTTACACTTTATCATGCTGGAGTCTCCAAATGGCTTTGCCTGTCATATGGGGTCAGCCATAAGTGGCTGCAGTAACTGGGCAGATGTTATACCTAAATGCACCCAACTTGTTTGTGTAATGTCAAACAAGCATCCAATAAAAGAAAACAAGTTCAACCTTTAATGTCAGAGTACAAAGTTAGCTCTTTCTGCTTTCAGCTTAAGGGTTGGTGCATGGTGAGTAGTGACCAGGGGTATGTTCAAACTGTGGAGTTTGGAGTCCGATTTGCAGTTCATCTTCTGTAGCCTTGCATGTGTCCTGATGGAATCACTGGCCCTCCCTACCATTCCCACCATGGTTTTCACTGTGTCCTGGACAAATCAATGCCATATCAGCACAGGAAGATCACTCTGGGGTAGCCTCTCTGTCAAGGTTACATTAGGTTCCATCCAGGATCCATCGTGGCAGGGCTACTAGCTGATGGGATGCACCATACTTGCTAAGCTCAGCTTGAAGGGTCAAAACCACCCCATAAGTAAATTTTCAGGACCCCCCCTGCCCTGCCACACTCTCCTCACATCCAGAAATCATGTTCTTGCTCTCCTTTCGTCCCTCAGGCTGTAAGACCATTTTTTATTCGGTAGGTGCACCACTCCCCTGCTGTAGTCTCCATCACCAGATAATGCATGGCCAGGTCTGAATTGATGAATGTCCTAATCAGATCTCAGGGCTTTTGGATAATTAAATGGTATGGGTAGATGTGTGCAAAGGGCCAGTTTAGTTCACAGAGTCATTTTTAGCCTGGTTGAGTTCCTGATGCAGTGATTGGAGGTGCCAGTTGTAGTCTATAAAAATGTTCACCCATCGATTCTTGATCAGAATGGGCCCATTTTTCCTTGTCTTCTGAAGCACCCATTGAGAGTCCTGGTACTGCAGGAATTTGATCAGAAAGTTTCTTGGGCACTCGGTGGGAACAGGTTTCTTGCATAGTCAGAGCTGTGCTCTCTGTATTTCCAGGATGGTCCTTGGAGGAAACATTAAAATATTGGGGAGCCAAGATGACAAACAGGCCAGCTGGTTGCAGCCATCAAGACTCTCCAGGAGCTCCACCACATAGACATTGTTCCTGTGCTCCCTATAGTCATGGTCATCAAGGGTCCTGACCAGCTCCAGGATAGTTTTGTTGGTGGACTCAAGTTCTGCAGAAGTTGTGGTCATCTTATCCTGCTGGGAGCTCAGACGAGCATCTAGCTACTCTAGCCATTTGCCATGCAAGTCAAGTGTATCACCCAGTCAGTTGACAGTTTATTGAATATGGACATATTGAGCATTCAGTTTCTCAGAGCCTGCCCTCATCTCTGTCCAGGGCTCATAAATTAATGTTTCTAATGTCACCTTCATGACTGGTAGTGTCAGTAGAGATGGGGATGAAGGGTCTGTCTACTAGCTAGTTCCTGTTCATATTGCTGTGCGATGTAGCAGCTCACCAGGCCATCCTCTCTCCCTCACTTATCTTGCCATTTTGAAAGCAATCTGAATTTGCTTTCAGGCAGATTTTGGTTGTGCTGACAATGAGGCAAACTGGTAATGTCATTGCAGGTCTCAGCTTGTAGAATTAATGCAGGATAGTAAAAAATGTACATTGATTCCCCTAGAGCTCAGAGATTTTGCGGCCCTCTCAGTTCCTGGCCAGGCCATTGCCCCCTGAGACCTTCTCTTAATATTGTGTCTTTCAATCATTTCTTTACCACACAAGATGTAAGATCAGGAGTTTTAAGTGTAGCTCTGGAATCCCATCATGCCTCACATTTTTGTTTGCCATCCTCACTTATGTTTTTGCACATTTTAAACTTCCTACCAGCTGTTAGCAAAAAAAACAAACACAAAAAGCATTTTTAAAATATTACAAAAATGCTGTGGTGAGATGTGAACATGCAGATAAAATCCCAAACATTCTTTGTGGACACAGATGTTAAATGCATAAAACTAAATTCAGATACTGATTGAAACTCCTTCAAGTGACTATCAAGGACAAAGCCATTTCTGAGTTGGTGTTCATTTGGTACAAGGCAGAATTATTCTGCTTTATGGAACAGATTTCTGCAAAACATTATTTATTTTAAACTTTCACAGTATCTTTTTTTTATATCAGGGATTAATTTTGACAGTTTATTTAATTTTTTAGCTTTAATTTTATTTCATGCATCACTTGCACCGGGCAGCAGATCTGTAAACAATATAGATTCTATGACTGATTGCATAGAAATGTATTTATTTTTTTAAGTTAAAAATTATTTTCTAAAGATCACAGTCTCTGGGTCTCTGTGGAAGAGAAGCAGCGCAGCTTGGATTGGTTAGTGTGATGGATACAGAGACTGGTTATTTTATCTGCTTGATGTAAGTTCCTTGGCAGTAACCACAAAGGAAGGGCAAGTGTAGCTAGTAAATGCAATACCAGAGGACTGTGCACTGGCCTCTTTAATTATAAGGTGGAAACATTCAATTTAAAGATCTAGGAATTACCACATAACTAGACATTAGTAATGGGGCTGGGCCAACATTTTTTTGCATACACAATTTGGGCCAAAACACATCTTTGTATGATTCTCTTTGTGGAAAATATGGTCAAAAAGCCATTTTCTCATGAGCCTTAAATGCACATGAAAAGGGGCTTTCACATGATTTTCATATGCAAAATTGCTTGAGACTTAGATTTTCACATGGCAATAAATTGTTCAGTTTTCACTTGTGTTAACTGGTTCCTGTTGCAAAGAGAGATAGAGAGAGAGAGAGAGAGAGAGAGAGAGAGAGAACTTTTGGAGAAAACAATACTTAGAGCCACAACTGATATTTTTTCATTTTTTACAATTGCGTTTTTATGTCTAGAATCCTTTCTTCCACCTTTACTGAACTTTGTATTGTATCTATGGGAGGGCCTGAGGTTTAATGTGGGGGAATAACTCCTTCCACTTCTCCTATAAAGCCAGCCTCTCCCAGCTATCCTCACTCAGAGTGTTTCCAAGCTCCTGAGTGGCTGCATGGTTCCTGTGGCTCTGCCCTTCCTTCTTGTTCTGCTGGTTTCCTTGTTTTCACCTCTATTCTTCCTCCCTTTCTGCTTCTGTTGCTCTTACCACTGTTCACCCTTCCTCAGCGGTTTGCCACCCCCCCCATCCCCTTCCTCTCTTTTTGTTTTCTCCACCCCCTTCCTTCCCCCTCTAGGCAGTTTCTGCCCCTCCCCCACTGACCCATACCTCCCTCCTCTTCGTTTCCCTCTCTTTGCTGTCTGTTAGTCACCCCCTTTCCCTTTGCTCCTGTGGCTTCAAGCTGCTTTTTTTTTGGGGGGGGGGTCTCTATTCCATACGGTTCCATTTTCAGAGTGCTCTCCTCTTCCAGTTTGTGATGCTGCTGATGTCACTGCCCAGTCCAAACTCCAAACTCTGCCTCCCGTATCTTGCTCCTTCCCCTGCTGTTCTCTATATATTCACTCCTGCAGCTCTCCCTCAGCTCACTACAGTACAGTTCCAAAAGTTCCAGGCAACTCCTGTACCAAACATAATAGCCTTGCATTTGTACCCTGCCACTCAAGTAACCAACATACATGCTAGTACGTTAAGACCAAGTAACTTTTCTAGCCAATTTCGTTCACTTAGCTTTGGCTCCAGTGCAGTTAGTAAGCTTATTTGTATTTTTAGCATTCATTCCCATAAGCTAACAAACCCTCTCATTATATTCATTCCCAATCCACAGTACACCAGGAGCCATTACCCCTATTTATTACAGTTCATAATGGGGTTGTCCATGCCATTCAGTTCTGCTCGCACTCTTCAAATATTTTCCTCACTGTTTTGCTCTTCACCACATTGCTGCTCAGTGTTCTGTGCTACTCCCTAGCCTGGTTTCATGCCTTCTTAATCTCTTTTGCCTCCATCTCATCCACCTAACAGGCTAGCTTGCTCTCTCCTAGTCCTCCACATCCCTCACCAGCAGCCCTCCTGGACTCTGTCTCCATAACTCATATTTGAGAGTTCCTTGAGTGCAGCCAGGATTGCTTTCATCCACCAAAGTCAAGTCTCCACATCTTCAAGCAAGCAACAAAATAACAAACTCACTTTTCATTCTGAATGCCAGCATTCTCAATTTATTTATCTTCAGTTCAGCGTCATCCATCAAGTTTGATTTTTGCAAAATCCAGCTCAGGTAAACATGACCCACTTGAGCCATTCCATCTGCAGCAATCTCTAGTAATCGGCCCAAAAGCATGGTGTCCATCTTTTCTTGGCGCTGCCAGCAGTAACACCTGCCCACCAACTTATGAGAAGTGCAAGTGGCCCTTGTCTCTCCAAGTTTGTATAGACTCCAGTTCCTCTACTGAGGCTTACATAGAAACATTGAAGTTGACAGCAGATAAGGCCCACCAGGCCCACCTAGCCTGCCCATTTCTCTGCCTGTTACAGAAAGCACAGACCCTACTTGATCTTTGGCTTTGATTGCTTTCCTGTCACTATGGTTCCCCTATGCTTATCCCATGCATTCTTGAATTCCCCTACTGAGTTTGTCCCTACTGCCTCTGCTGGGAGGCAGTTCCATGCATCTACCACCCTTTCTGTGAAAAAAAACTTCCTCACATTGCCCCTTAACCTACCCCTTCCCTCTTCATGTCATGACCCTTTGTGCTAGAACATCTCTTTTTCTGGAAGATGTTACCCTCCTGTAACTTATTGTTGCCCTTGATTGAAGGTCTCTATCATATCCCCCCTTGTCCTTCTCTCCTCCAGGGTATATATATATTGAAGTCCTCCAATATCTCCTCATATGACTTACGTTGCCGGCCTGTCAACATTTAAGTTGCCCTTCTCTCAACTGCCTCTAACCTGTCTATGTCTTTACAGAGATGCAGTCTCCAGAACTGAACACAGTATTCCCGATGCGGCCTCACTAGTGATTTGTACAGAGGCATCACCACCTCCTTCCTTCTGCTGGTGCTACTTCTCCCTATGCACCCCAGTACCTCACTGGCTCACCCCACAGACATGGCACATTGCTTGGACACCTTTAGGTCATCTGATATGATAACCCCCAGATCCTTTTCCTATTTGGTTGCCATGAATATCTCTGCCCCCATCATGTAGTCTCCCCTGAGTTCCTGTGCCCAAAATGCATGATTTTGCACTTTTTTGCATTGAATCTTAGTTGCCACACTTTTGAACCAGTAGAAAAGGTAGAACTAGTACTGTGCCCTCAGGGTTCCCTTTGGACTTCCTCAGGCACATATCCATTCCAAAGACCTTCAAGGACACTACCAATCATGAAGGTGACATTAGAAACACTAATTTGTGGAGGTCACGTGATGACAGGGTGAAGGGCAGCAGCAACCTCCCGCAGCTCTGCACCTCTGTTCAGCAAAATAGTGAATTCCAACTTACTTCACAACAAGCGGGGTACCCAACCTACATCAGAAGGTTGCTAGAGTCTCACAGTGGACAGCTATCTGTCCAGAATGGAAGTCTTTATAAAAAAAAAAACAGCACTGAGACACTCACCGCCATCAACGCCGGAAAAGGAGAAGGTCACAAAGTGGCCTAAGCACCAGCAGTTGAATGTCAGTAGAACTCCAGCTACTAATACTACTCTCTCGGAGGAAAGATTTCTGGAGGTTATGAGACCTCTCCAAGAATGTATCTTGGAGATGGCGGAAGATATGCAGCAGATCAAAGCCTCAGTGCAAGCCCTGACTATGACAGTGGGAGATTCAGATGCTAAGCTCCTTTCACTAGAGAGAAAACAGGACAAGAACGAATTGGCGATCGTGCAGTTTGGGAGAAGGCTGAAAATACTTGATGGGAAGCTAGAAGACCTTGAGAGGAGGATGAGTAGGAGAAACAATCTCCTAATATTTGGTGTGCCTGAAAAGGAAGAAGTTTCGAACCCGATTCTATTTTTGCAGAAATTCTTTGAAAAGATAGCAGGCCCTTCTCCTAATGGAGCCGCAAATATTATTGAGCGAGCACACTGGGCCTTGCATCCGCCCCCACCCCTAACTCTCCCCCGCGACCCCTGATCTGTCGCTTGCTCAATTTCCTAGATAAACAGTATATCCTGGCTAAGGTTGGAGACTTGAGAGAAATATTATGGGAAGGACATCGTCTCAGGATTGCACAAGATCTGCCTCAGTCGGTCAGGGAGAAACGACAAGAAATGCATCCAATAGTGTCCAAACTGATTGCAGCGGGAAAACCCTTCAGAATTCGATACCCCACAGTGCTTCAGATCAAGCATCAAGATCGGTGGATCCCTTTGGAAACTAAGGAACAAGCTCTGAAGGAGCTCAGAGAATTATTTCTTGAACTGTTCAAGGGGAACGGAATGAGAGAGGGTATCACGGCTGCAACCAACGAGAGATCACAGTGGCAAGGCTTTTGTAAATGAGACACTACTGGAGCTTATTATATATTCATCAGGATATCAATGTGAAGTGAACATAGGACAAGTGGACAGTGTCCTGCAAGTTAGGCCATGGGAGGAGTTCTAGGCCTAAATATCATCTAATGCTGGGGGAAAGAAAAAAGGGAACTGTTCCGGAATCAGACTTTAGACTGGGCATGCACCTTATGGGACACACTGGACACTCGGGGTTTCAGTTTCTTTCAGCTGTGAGATACTGCGACCGGAGAGATGGGGGGCTCTTCTGACTGCAGTGGCAGTGACATGAGACCGAAAATGGTGCCAATTGCCATCCAAAGACTTACTTTAAACCACAAGTTTCTGCTTTTTTCTTTTTGGGTGTGGCCATTTTATTCCTCTTTCTGCTTCTCCCTATTTGAGGGATTCATGAGGATGGAGCAAAGCGATACTACTGGCCTTCGAGCTATCAATTTCAGAGTATTTTGCTCTGTTTGCTAACACTGTCAGGTTCTTTTTTTTCGCTTAGAGAGCTAACTGATTTGAATGAGTGGATAGTATCCTGCGAGTTATGCCACGGGAGGAGACCAAGGCCTAAGTATCATCCAATGCTGGGGGAAAACAAGGGGAACTGTTCCGGAATCAGTCTTTAGACTGGCATGTACTTTATGGGATATGCTGGACACTCGGGGGTTTCTATTTCTTTCGGCTGTGAGATATTGCGACCGGAGATATGGAAGATTATATTGACTGCAGTGGCAGTGACAGGAGACTGAAAATGGTGCCAATTGCCATCTGGAGACTTACTTTAAACCACTAGTTTCTGCCTTTTTCTTTTTAGTGTGGCCATTTTATTCCTCCCTCTGCTTCTCCCTATTCGAGGGATTTGTAAGGATGGAATAACACGATATTACTGGCCTTCGAGTTATTAATCTCAGAGTATTTTGCTCTGTTCATTAATACTGCCAGGTTTTCTTTTTATTGCTTAGAGAGCTAACCAACTTAAATGTATGTAGGTTTGGCATACTGTTTGTTCAATGGGGGGGAGCGGTGGGGGAACATGGTGCATACCACTCTGTGAGAAGACATCACTCACCACGATTGTTTGGGTGTTGCAGTTCTCTGGAACTGGAGGTGAAAGAAGGGGATAAAAGGAATTGTTTTGTATGTTAGTTGAGGGTCTAATGGGATAAATTAAGGGAATAGATAATAAGAGGGGAGTCTTGAGTGGGGGGAGGGTGTCAAGTGTGTATAATATGGATGATACTGTACACCACTGGCCAAGATATCTTTCAGGGCTCAGCTGTATACCTGGGTTAAGGAAGGGAGCAGATCCTCATAACGACATGAATACAATTGCAGGTAATGAGTAGTCAATACAATCTTATCAGCTGGAATATCAAGGGGGCTCAGGACAAGGACAAAAGGTGGGTTATCCTCAGACACTTGCAGCATTTGAGGGCATTGATCGCATGCCTCCAGGAAACCCACATGAGACGGGAAGACACCCACCTACTCATCAAAGCTTGGGTAGGACAGGCCTTCGGGACTGGGAGATCTAGCAATAGTAGTGGGGTGGTTATTCTCATAAATAAGAATATCCCCTTTATATTAAAGAATGAGATATATGACCCCAATGTGAGATATATTATCCTGCTAGGTAGTATTGAGGCTAGACCAAGTCTAATTGGTGCGTTATATGGTCCAAACGGAGAATCCCCTGAGTTCTTTATACATCTATTAAGTATGGTGGTCACTAATCCACCGGTAGCAACTATATTGGGAGGGGACTGGAATGTAGTGCCAAACACGCAGATGTATAGATCTGACTCGCGGAGACAGAGACCTTCCCCATCGCAGAGGGCACTGCACGACTTAATGAGTGGTGCAAATATCCTCGATGTATGGTGGGTGTTACACTCTATGGAGCGCCAATACACGTTCTACTCACCCCCACACAAATCTTTATCCTGTATTGATTTTATCTTATTAAGTTCCCACTTGCTTCCAAATGTGGTGTTCTCTGAGATTCATGAGGGGGTCATATAAGACCATTCTCCTGTTTCACTACTGTTTTATTTGGGGAAAGGATTTAGGAGGGCTTTTGTCTGGAGACTGAATAACCAGTTGTTCCCGAAGGCTGAGACCACACAGCAGATAAGGGATTTTCTCTCCAACTTTATAACAATTAATAGGGGCTCGGTTATGAGAATTGACATGGTCTGGGCAGCAACAAAGTGTGCCTTGAGAGGGGAGCGCCTACGTTTAGCGACCATCAAATCTAGGCTACACAAAGCTCAGCAAGACAATTTACTTTCAGCTATCCGAGGGTTAGAGGCCACCCTTAATAATGAGTCCCCCGATGCAGAATGGGCAGTTCTACATAGATTACAGGCCTAGTATTCAGCCCTGATATATCAAAGGGTAGAGTTGTCGTTGAAGCGTACCAAGATCAAATATCTGGATGCTGGGGAAAAAGCTGGGAAATTGTTAGCAGTTAGGCTTAGGCAGGCTGAGGCCTCGCGCTTCATTGCTGGTCTTAAAGTGGGTAGTCAAGTTATAACGTCACCCAGAGAAGTGGTTGAGGAGTTAAAGAACTATTACCTGAGACTGTACTCAGTCGATCAGGTGGACTGCCCCAAAGCTCAAAGTATTCTCAATTATCTGGACCTAATAGAGCTACCGACAGTGACCCCTCAGAGTGCTAAAATACTGGGTAATCCGGTCACTGTGAAGGAGGTCATACAGGCCATCCAGCAACTCGCATTGGATAAATCTCCTGGACCAGATGGTCTTTCTAACAATCTATACAAAGCGTGTGTGTCAGAACTTGCCCCCCTATTAACAGAAGTGTTTAATTTTTGGTACTCAGAGGGCATGTCGGAGGATAGTTTTCTGAAAGCGTTGATTACTCTCATACCCAAGCTGGGGAAGGACACCCTCATTCCTGGCAGCTAGCGGCCCATCTTGTTGATTAATACAGATGTTAAGATCTTAGCCAAGATTTTGGCTAACAGACTAAGCTCAGTATTAGCTACTCTTATTGGGCAGGAACAAATTGGGTTTATGGCAGGCAGATCATCAGTTGACCATATGTGGAAGGTCATGCATATCCTCTCGGCGTCCAGAGACTCCAACTCCACAGCGGTGTTGGTATCCCTGGATGCTGAGAAGGCTTTTGACATGGTCACCTGGGACTTCTTATTTTTAGCAATGGCACAATATGGCCTCCCCACAGGATTTATTAAATGGGTCAAGATCCTGTATTCCTCCCCATCTGCACAGGTTTGGTGTGACGGCATCTTGTCTGGCCCTTTTCGGCTTCAGAGAGGGACCAGGCAGGGATGCCCCCCATCCCCCCTTTTGTTCAATCTTTATTTGGAACCCCTTATTAAGAAATTGATTGCCTCCCCACAAATTAGAGGTATAAAATTTGGAGAGCAATGGTATGCTCTGTCCACTTATGTGGACGATCTGTTGATACATATTGAGGAACTGGTAATTGGGATCCCAGCTCTTCTGGAAGTGACTAAATCCTTTGCAGAGGTCTCCCACTGCAAGCTGAATATATCTAAATCTAAGGTCTTCCCCCTGAATGATAGGACCACCCAGGCGGTCATAAGTAGCACCAGTTTGGAGTGGACACCACACACCCTTACCTATTTATGTATTCAGGTCGCCAAAGATCTTCCCACCGTGATGAAACTGAACCTTACAGAGCTGCTTAAGGTCATCATATCGGATCTGGAAAGATGGGATAATCTTCCGCTTACGTTATGGGGAGAACTAATATTGTAAAAATGAACGTCCTGCCCAGGGTTTTATATCCTGTGGGGATGCTTGGGTGCTATCTTCCCAAAAAGTGGTTTGGCCAACTCCAGTCAATGTTAAACGCCTTTCTGTGGAGGGGCAAAAAGGTTAGGCGGTCATATAATAAACTCACAGGACCCAAAAGACAAGGTGGTTCAGCTTTACCTTCCTTCTTTACCTACTACTGTGCCTATCATTTTAGTAGAGTAGTCCATTGGTGAAAGGCAGGTTGGGAGAACGAGAGTCAGGTCTATACTCCCCTGTGGCTGGATATAGAAAAATCATTAATATCTCAGCACCAGGATACCCTCACCTCTTTGATTTATGTCAGCCCTAAGAAGCTCCCCTGCACGCTGAAGAACACCCCTATTGGATGGTCGGCTTGGGCCCTCCATCAATTACAAATTTTCCTTTCATGTAATTGGCATGTATCCCTGGAACAACCCATTGTGGGTAACCCCCACTTTCAAATTGATCATAAACCCGTCTTGCCCACATTCTGGCTGCTCCTGACTGATAAGAAGGTGGCTGACTTATCAGAGAACGATCAATTGATATCCTTCTCGACTTTCCGTGCACATTTCTCAGTGCTGGTTATGTTTTTTTTTAAATATAAGCAGGTTGAAGAGGCAATTAAAAATCATGTGGGAAGGGGGAATACAAACAGATTGCACACGGAGAAATTGAGTAGTCTCTTACAGGCAGTGAGGGAACCTCATACAGTGTCCAAGATTTATAAAGAGCTACAATCTATGGACACTAGCCTACCCCTGGGGATTTGCTATTATTGGGCTCAAGAGTTGTCAATCATACCTGAGGTGGAGTCTTGGGGACGAGCATGGAGGAACAGTTACATATTTGTTAAGCAGGATAGACTACGAATGATACAGTTTAACATTTTGAATAACCTATGTTTTACACCAGTTAAATTGCATAAAGTGGGACATTTCCCCTTCCCTACGTGCACTAGGTGTTACCTCGCCCCTGGTTCCCTATATCATATGCTGTGGGGCTGCTTAGTGGTCCAGACCTTTTGGCAGTCTATTAAACAACTGCTGGATCCTTTGCTTGGGCTTGATTCCCTCTTCACTTCAGAAATATGTTTATTATAATGGTTTCCGAGAGGTATTCCCAGAGTTAGGAAAGCACATATTGCCTTAGTCTCGGCAGTAGCTAAACTCATTATTATGAGACACTGGAAAGAAGAAACACGGTTATCAGTGAGGGAGTGGTATAAGGAGATGCTCATGGGTTTGCAATTAGAAAAACATATTCTGTACATGAATAATCGGCCTCACTTATACCAGCCCAGATGAGGCTCCTTAGGGGCATTGCTTGCTACATGTAACCCATAATGGCCTATAGTCAGCTGACCGTTTGCCTTGTAGGTGGAGTTTAACTTTGCAGTTATGCTGAAAGTATATGTACACACTTGCTGGAGGGGAGTGGTAAAGGGGAAGGGGGTAAAGGTTAATAGGAGAAGGGAATGGGGTAGTTAGATTGGGATAAATTGGTAGATATAATAATAGAATTGTGATGATTTTAGCTGATGTAACCATAAGGCTAATATGGCATGTTCTTGGTCTTTGTACAACAGTGTCTATGCCATATCACCTACAGTGTATTGTGGATGCTGGAAAAAATGAATAAAGTATACTAAAAAAAAAGAAACACTAATTTGTGAACCTTGGACAGCTTGTTCCCTGAGCAGTATATGAAGTGGCATTCCAGCTCTCTAAGCCTCTGTTTTACTGTTTCTACACCTTCATATCAGAAGAAGTTCTGTAGGATGCCCCTTGGATGTCTTCAGTCACTCATCCATCCACAAGGCCTGGATTTCTAGGAAAGTCCTCAGAGCCCCCCTTAGTCTTCCTCAGACACTTATCCATCGTTCAAAGATTCTTTTAAGCTTCTACCTTGTCTACTGGTTCTACATCATCACATTTGAAGAAGGTCTTCAGAGTTCCCCTTGGACTTCTTCAACCACGAATTCATAGGAATCATAGGAATTTTTATAGGTTTTTAGCATTAGCCATTATGAGCCTCGTCCTTGAGTAAACTTTTTGTCAAATATACCAATCACCCCATGTGTTTATCCATTTCTGCTTTAAACAGCTTCATAGTTTCATTTTCTACTACTGTATCAGGGAGTTCATTCCATATCTTCACTACCTTCTGTGTAAACCAACCTCCTCTGAAATTTTTTTGCATAATTTTCTGCTTTTATCTTTTTACTGTGGCCTCTTGTATCCATGAGGTTAGGTCTAGTTTGTAGGCCTACACATTCCCAAATGTTGACCCGGGGTCATAATGTCACAAGACATTATGCCATATGCATATATCGTGCTGCCAAAACAGCACAATATATTGCATGCAGCACAAGTCTATGTTTATGTGGGGGGTTCCACCAACCCCGAACCCCCCCAAATAAAATATCTAACTCTGGGGGGGCAGTAAATATTACACATTGTGCGAAAATAGGAAACAGTTCATGTGTCTGGGACTGGGACTTGAACCTGGTCCAAAACACCATGCTTGCTTCCATCCAGGCCAGGGGCTCATCCCTTCGAGCCATGGCAGCTGTTCGTCAGAAGCCCATCCCAATAGCAGTAATATCCCCTGCCTCCAATAGTGACAGGGTGCAGTACCGTACACAGAACCATTCACGGTATTGCTCCTCTTGCTGTCCTATGCTGCACTGTTGCAGTTTCAGGGTTTTGTCATACGCTATTAAGCATACGACATTTTGACCCGGTAGGCCAAATGTCAGGGTTTGCAGAGGCTCCATATACACAGCACATGCCTCCTAGATCGTCTATACTGGAGTGAGTACAGACCCAGGGACTCCAGTCTCTCCTCGTACGAGTAATCTTTAATGTCTGCTACCAATTTGGTTGCCCTCATCTGTACCCCCTTGATCCTGCTACAGTAGGATTTATTGGATGGAGCCCACACCTGGCTACAATATTTCATGTGTGGGTGAACCAGCGCTGTATACAGAGGCATCACCACCTCTCTATCGCTACTCCTGATGCTTCTTTTTATAGATGCCATAATCCCATTTCCTGTCTTTATAATTTAAGAACAATGCTTGTTAAAGTTTATGTTATTTGTAATGAGTTCTCCCAAATCTTTCTTCTCATCTGTGACACTGACCTCCTGTCCCTCTAAATAATACTTGTAGCATTTATTTTTCTTGCCCAGATGCATAATTTTGCATTTGTCTAGGTTAAATCTCAGCGTTTTGGTCTTTGCTTTGTTTGCTATTATGTTTATATTCTCCTGAAAACTTAGTGCCTCATTAATATATGTTACTATGGACCCCATTTTCATATTATCTGCAAATTTAACCATCCAAGAATTACTATCACACATAATGGAAGCAACTACAACACTGAACAGAGACGATCCCAGGATGAATACCTGTGGCACCCCACTTGTCACCCTCACTCAACATGAGTGGTGCCCCTTTATGCTCACCCTTTGTCTTCTGTTGGATAACTAATTTCTTATCCAACTCAGTAGATTTGTGTCAAATCTTAATTCCTTTAATGATTTTGTAAGTTCCCCATGTGGCATACCTTCAAAGGCCTTTTCAAAGTCCGTAAACAATACATCTACTGACATATAATTTTCCAGTGCACTGTTTGTGTTTTCAAAAAAATACAGCAGATTAGTGAGGCATGAGCTCCCCTTTGTGAAACCATGCTGGGTTGGATCCAATAGTACCTTGATTACTAACTGATTTTCTATCACTCGCTTTATAATTGCTTCCAGTATTTTTCCAGGGATAGAGGTTAGGCCAATCAGCTTGCAGTTTTTTTTTTATCTGACCTTGCACCTTTTTTGTAAATTGGGATCACAGTGACCACTGTCCAATCCTCCGGGACCTCACCCTGGTCTATAGATTTTTGATATATCTCTTTTAGTGGTTCAGCTCTGTGGCTAATTCTTTCAACATTTTGAGGTGTAACCCATCTGGACCTGGAGATTTGTTCTGATCCAACTTTAACAGTCTATTTTTTATATTCATCTCACAAATATCCTATTGAAGCCTCAAATCCCAGGAGGTCCTAAGGGTTGTCTCCAGACTTCCTGAGGCACATGTCCATCATTCAAAGACTCCTCAAAGCTTCTACCTCTTCTACTGGTTCTCCATTATCAGATTTGAAGAAGGTCCTCATGGTTCCCATCAGACCTCTTCAACCATGAATTCATCTTGCAAATATTCTACCAAAACCTCAAATTCAAGGAAGGTCCTTAGGGTTCCCCTTGGACTTTCTCAGGCACATATACATTCCAAAGACCTTCAAATACATATTCTTCTAAGCTTATAACATTTCTACTAGTTCTACATGGTCAGATCCAAAGAAGGTACACAGGATTCCCCTTGGACTTTTTCAAAATTGCATCATCTTGAAAGATCTTCTCATATACTGTATACTCAACAAAGCATCGACCATTCTTTGGCCTTCATCATCAAATTCAAAGAAGGTATTCAGGGTTCCCCTTGGACTTCCTCAGGCATGCAACCATTGCAAGATCTCCCCTTCTACATTCCATGAAGCTTCTACTACTTCTTCTGGTTCTACATCATCAACTTCCAAAGAAGGTCCTCACATCCACCTCAGACTTTTTAGATGAGCATCCATTTTTCCAAAGACCTTCAAATGCACACTCCTATTAGTTTGGGCTGCTCCTTGCCCATTCTACATCAGAACCTCTCCATTCACCTCAACTTGTAATCAGGAACTACCCCATTTAGTTATAACCCCTAAACCTCAGTTTGCCAGAGATTTTTGCATCCAACATGTTTGTTTCCCAGCCTTCCCTATTACCTCATCTAAAATTTGTGGATTTAAGGAAGTTCCATCTTGTATCACTTCTCACAAGGACAGCTTCCCTCATAATCTATTCTAGCCTCCAGTCTGCAATACCTATGCCCCTTCCTCCACCAGTCATTATGATTCAAGTGCTTGCCAGCCATGAGAGCTCCATTCAGAGCTGCCTACCAGGTAGAATTCATTTGACTCAAAGACCCATTTTTGTATGCATATCTCAGGGCAAATCCTGGCATTGAAAATGGGGTATGCATTTTTGATTATCACCTGTCCTTCTCTGCACAGCCTCAGTTGCTCGAGTTCACTTTAACATAAGTCGAACTGGGCCATACTTGAGCTATAGAGTAACTGGAGCAGCTCCATGAGGTGCTTGCATACTGCCCTTCCTATCGCCTCCTTACACTTTCACTTGGACACAGGAGGCTTGGTCAATACATAGCAGAGAGTAAACCAATGCATATAACCTGAAGCAAATGCTCCCAAGACTATGGCTTCCATTTCTCCACATCAGTAATTATCATCATGCTCTCATTCAACTCCCATGTCCTAAAGAATAATGTTCTATACAATGGTAATATCTTTGTCTCATCATTTTGCCTCTGAAATGGATATATGTTTTACAAGAACCATCTCTGACCTTACATCCATGTAATACTAGCACATTTCTTATTTATGGATATACAGCTACTTCAGTCATTACTAAATCACCATTCCTAGCTTTGAAAGACTTCAATATCATCTTCACTCTCTAATTCATCTAAATAGAAGCTACTGCATCACTTGGGATCATCTGGATCTGCTACCATCTCAATCGTCAATCAGCCAACAATGGACATAATTGACAGATCTGGTCCTGTTCCCTTTATCATGTGGCGGCTTGGTTATCTCTATAACTTCTCACTCACAACAGTTTATCGATTCTGGGACTTTCGTCTCATCCATACTTCAACAGACTCTATCACAACTTCTCCGTCTAGAGTTGCAAATTCTTCATGAGATAATTTCAATCTGCAAGGTGTGGGAGCATCCATGTACTTGCCTTGACTCCTACCTCACTTCAGAGAAGCCCTCCTCATTGATCCTATTTAATTAATCCTTTCATCATAGCCCCTACCATCATTCTTAAAGGAAGTTATGCTTTCGTAGCAACTCATACCCCTGCATAGAAGAAGCTGTCTCATCGTCATTTACTCAATCTATAAATTCCTCCTTTATCAATCACATCACACACTATTATCCTACTGCCACCAAACCTTGATATATTATCATGGGTTCTCTGGATCATTACCTACCTAGGCTCAAATCTTCTAAATTACATCACTGTATCTCATACCTCAGCCAAACACTCCTCCTGCTTGGGATCAGCTGAACATCATCCACTAAAATTCCCAACAAGGCCCTAGGTGAAGTTCCATTCTGACACTTATCAGACTTTCTGTGCACTTTCAAATCTTACCTATTCCAACATTTATTGCCTGGCCTCTTTGTCCTGAGGAATCAATTATTACATCAGCTTCTGCAAGATCCTCACATCTAGCACTTAAGAAACCAAACCAGTCATTTAATCCTGTTTCCATAAGGAACACAGTTCTCACTGCTAAGTACTGGCACCCAGTAATTCTCCTGATCAACTTAGCATTCCATGGTTGCTCCAAGTTTTCCTCAACCTGTTCTGACTTCCGGCTCAGACTCAGCCCTTATACCTTGAGTCATCGAAGCAGCTGCATCATCAGTCTTACTCCTGCTCACGTCACCAAGGCTCTTGACCATGGATCCTTTCATACCTAAAATTATACATCTTAAGAAATTAGCAGCATTTAGCATCATCTCCTCATAATATGCCTGGAGGATGAGTGGTTCAGTAGCCATGGGTCCTCAGAGGTTTCCTCTACAAGGGTTTTTTTTCCTCTCCAGTGTGCTCCTGTTCATACTCTTCATGCATTGGAGGAGGTTATCTCTTTCTCTTTGGGCCTTCTATTCCCTATCACTCCTCTACCAAGGGTAGGAATAGAGAAAGGCCAAAGTTAAGTATGCATAAGCACCATACACTATTACCCAAATATTGAATGGTTGGGCTTTGCCCAAGGTTCAGTGTGGGGTAATAACACCTCCCACTACTCCTACAAAGCCAGTCTCTCTCCACTGTCCTTACTCAGAGCGTTTCAATGCTCTCTCCATCCTCCTTTCCTCCTCCTCCTCCTCTGGCACTCTTTTTACCCTTACTGTTGGGCCTTCTCTTCTCTTCCCTATTGCTGCCCAGCTCCTCTATTGAGGGTGGGAATAGAGAAAGGCCAAAGTAAAGCATGCATAATCACCTTACACTATTCGCCAAACATTGAAATTCTGTTTGTTTAAACTGAACTCCATTTTGTTTATCATTGCTATGTCTCTTTGTGATATCTTGGGTGCATTGGAGGTCACCAAGATGGTGCTACTAGTACATCCAAAGGCACACCTCCTTTTTAAAGGTGACTTAAAGATGACATCATTTCAGCACCATAAGCAGTGTCAGTGGCTCAGCAGGTAGCACACTCACCTCTGAGGCCAGGAGATCAGTAGACTGTGGGTTCTATCCCCACAACAGGCATTTGGGTTAATATCCCAATACTGACACTGTAGTGCAGCATGAGGGGGATGCTGCACTCCTGAGGTGCTGTCTTTAGGATGAGACGTTAAACCAAGGTCCCATCTGCCTGTTCTGGTGGTAGTTCAGGTGAATGTTAAAGATCCCATGGCACTTCTCGAAAAGAGTAGGGGTAATTTTTATTGAAAATAAACATGTCAAACATAATGGATAGTAAAGGACAAAAAATATGGTAACAATTGAAAAGGAAAAAAAGAACAATTTCAGAACTTGTTTAACAATATATACTAAAATGAAACATATGCTAGGATATAAGAACTGGGAGAGAGAAAAAAAAAACACAACAATAGACCACACTCTTAAACTCCTAATAATTCTAAAAGAAGAAAAACAAGAAAGTTTCAAAAAGGGAAAGAAATATTGGGATTAACTGTTATTAGAAATATCCAACACCCTTATTTAAATTTAATAATGTGAGAAAAACCTTTCCACCACATTCTGACTTTTGTGACATTAAACTGTTGAACATCTGAAACAACAATATTGTTCAAAACATTTGTAACATAAGCCCTAAAACCTTGAACTGATGGTTTCTTTTGTATAGGACCCATTGGCATCTTGTTTGCCATAAACAATATCTTAAACAAGCAAAAAATATCTGCAAAGTTCCCTTATGAAAAGACTGAAAAGATACCGAAAAGACCCAATTACTAAAATATCGTAGGTGAGATGAGCTAGCCAAGGAAAATTCCAAGCTATAGCCAATGATCCCATATTTTATGTGCTATTGAGCAATGGAGAAAAATGTTCTATAGTTTCTTCTTGGTCTGTGCAACCTGAATATGGACACATTCTCTCCGTTTTAGCCTTGTATTTAGCTGTGCCCCTTACATTTAGTTTACCATATAAGGTAAGCCATTGGGATTCCCACATAAAAGCAGGTAATCTTGTATTATTTAATTGACTTAGAATATCCCCATTGTGATTTTTTGGACAATTCCTAAACTCTGGGGTACTTGAATGTATAGAAACCAATAATTCTTTGTACAATGTTTTCGAGGAACATCTTAGTATTTGCTGTTTTGTGACCCGCCATTTAAAAAGTTTCTGTGCTGCAGGTTTAAAATAAATTGGTAAGGCTAGGTGAGTAGAAGGTTTGGGAGCACAGTGTAACCATGCTGTAAGGTATCTTCTTAATAGGCTACTAAAGAAAGGTAATTCCTGTCTATCAGAACCTTCTAAACAACCTTTTAAGGAAGTGGAGAAAAAAATAGCAAAACAAAATAAAACTGGGTCAAACATTCCTAAGCCTCCCTTTTTTTTCTCAAGGTATGTATAGCATCTCTTAACTGGGTTCAGTCTGTTACCCCAGAGTAACTGAAAACAGATACTATATAACCTAGTTTCCAGTTTGACTGGAATAGGAAATATTGCAGCCGTATGTTGTAAACAAGGTAAAATGAACTGTTTTAGAACCTGTATTCTTTTCTCCTTATTAAACCTATATCAGTTCCATCTGAGAACTTTTTTTTCAATTTTGTCTAGGACAAGCTTCCAATTTTCTGCTGGGCAATTTTGTGGGCCAAATTGGATCCCTAAAATTGTTATAGGTTTATTTGTAAATGTAATTGAATTCTGGACTAATGGTACTTGAAAAATCCCTCCTATAAATAAGCCTTTTGTTTTAAGTAAATTAATCTTAGTGTTAGCTACAACAGAGTATTCCTTAAAAATGGTAAAAAATAATTCAAGCTGGTTGATGTGTGTGAAAAATAAATAGACATCATCTGCATAAGCCTGGATGGTTAGAGATGTATCGGAGTCTGGGATTTTTATTCCTTGCCATAAGGGGGACATACTAATTGACCTTAGAAAAGGCTCTAGGGAAAAATTATATAACAGGGGGCTTAAAGGAAGCCCTGTCGTACTCCACAATTGACCGGGAATCCGTTCCCGAGTTCCCCATTAAGGAAAGGAAACACTTTACCTGTACTATAAAGGTTTTTGATTAAATTTCGTAAGTGAAAGGGGACTTGAAAGAAATCTAATGTCGCAAATAAGAAAACATGATTTACTCTATCAAATGCCTTTTCTAAGTCGAGTGAAACAAGAAAACCACTATCACCCAACTCATTAGATTTTTCGATTGAGTCTCTAATTGAACATAACATAGCCTGAATGCTGCGATCGGGAATACCACAATGCTGAATTGGAGAAAAACTATATTTAGCCAACTCCCTAAGTCTGTTATTAATTACTGACATCAAAATTTTATAGTCAGAGTTCAACAAAGTGATTGGTCTCCAATTCCGAAATAACCCCTTATTACCTGATTTATGAATGTAAGTTTGTATACTATCAGAGAAAGATACTATACTAACTCCCTGATCCATGAAAAATTATAAACAATTACCAGGATAGAAACTAAGTTCTTCAGAAAATGTTTTATAAAAGGAATTAGAGAGACCATCTGGACCTGGAGCTACATTGGGCTTTAAGAATTTTAAAGCCTTCATAATCTCCTCATTCTGAAAGGGTTGTGTGAGAGAGGTAGATAATTCTGGTGTTAAGGCCTTTGTTATAGGGAATCCTAATACTTTATTAATTTGGGCTTGGGATGGATTTTGAAGGGGCTCTAGATCCCTAAAATGTTTATGAATTAAGTCTTCTAGTTCTATAAGTGAAGTGACAGTCTTATCACCATCTGTTAAAAAGGATAAAGATCCATGCTCTTTGACCTCTTTACATAGTTCAAAAGGGTCTCCAAAAACTGATTTCCTCAAATGATTTGAAATGACCGCTTGCAAAGTTACTGCTCGATTGTACTGGAAGATTTTCATTTGTGATTTAATTTCCACAATTTGTGA
Source organism: Neoceratodus forsteri (assembly GCA_016271365.2). NCBI lineage: Eukaryota > Metazoa > Chordata > Ceratodontiformes > Ceratodontidae > Neoceratodus > Neoceratodus forsteri. The sequence goes on along the minus strand of CM057453.1, from coordinate 452,390,728 downwards.
AGAAAAATCCTCTCTGGAAGAAGTGGCTTTGGATAATAATGTTTGTAACTGAGTCCTGAGTTGGAGATAGCGAAAAAAATTATTCTTTTGACGGAGTTTACCTTGTTTCTTAAACCAATTAATACAATCATTTTTTGTCTCCAACCACCAAATCCCCAAATCTTGATATAAAAAACAAACAGATAGTCTGGCTTGTAAAATTAATTTAATGGAATTTAGAACCAAAGGTTCTTGTAACATGGAAGTGTTAAGTTTCCATCTTAGTTTTTGCTTATGAATAGAGCTCGTAAGGCCTATGTGAGTCAATAAAAGAGCATGGTCTGAAAATTCCACCAGAATGATTTGGGAATGGTGGAATGAAATTTGTTTAGATACAAAAAGATGATCGATAGTATAACCGACCCCACATTTAAAATAAGTACCGATTGGGCCTGAGGCCTGATTATTCATGCAAGAAATTAAATCAGCACTTTTAATAATGTCTAACAAGCACACTGTGTCACAATACACTTTTTTAGAGTTTTCAGTTTTCCTTTTTAATGTTATCCCACAATTAAAATCTCCGCCCCAAAAGGTAGGGACAGTAGTCACCAAAAAGGGTTGTATTTGTCTCATGCAAGCAACCCTACCAGATTTTGTCTGGGGATTATAAATATTAATTAGACGAAGGGTATAGGAGAATCAAGTCCCTTCTAGTATCAATATTCTTCCGGGACATAAATCAATTAGTTTGTGTAAAATAAAGTTGAAAGAATTAAAAAGGATACCAACACCATCTGCCTTATCTTCCCCAAAGGACCAATAAGATAGACCCCAAGGCCAATCCCTAGCAAAAGCAGAGCACTGCATTTTATCACACATCCATGTTTCTTGTAGGAATATAATTGAACAGCTGAGTTCATGCAGCATATGAAAAAGTGCATATCTTTTCTTAGATTTTAACAGGCTATGTGTATTTAAGGATGCCCAAGAAAATTTGCACTCCATGCTTTAAGATTTAGACAAGAATTAACAGCTTGAATTATTTTTTTCTCCTTTTCTTTTTTTTTCCTTTATAATCTTCCCTCATTGTCACCAAGCCATCTTGTACTGAGACTTGTGAATCCGTGTCACACATTTCAACCTCAAAATCCCCCCAACTCAAAGCCTTGTATGAGTTTTTGGTTTCTATTCCTTCAGAATCAGGGATCACTAAAGTTTTTAGAGTTCTACTCGATCTTCTAAGTACTGGTGGAGGCTTCGAGACTACTTCGTCTTTGTCCCCGGGGCCTTCTTTAGAATCTGTATAACAAACCGGCTGCAAAGAAATCGGAATGCTTTTTTCCCTATTGTTCCCTTTTGGTCCTGCCTGATTTGTAATACTCTCTGGCTGAACCTTCTTGGGTAAAGAGACCTTAGGACTCTGAGGAGTTGGGGGGGTAATATAATAAGTTGTTCCGGAACTTGATGACCCATATCTTCTTGGGCTTTTTGTATAAAAAAATCAGATTTTCCGTTTAAATTTTTTTTGTTTTGTGCTGCCCATGGACACTCCCTAAAGGCATGGTTTAGTTCTTCACAAAGGTCACATTTGATTGGGTTATTACAAAACATAGTAACATGCCCTATTTCCCCAGTTATCACATTTGGGCTGGTCACAAGTACTTGATAGATGATTTTAGCCCCACACCTGTAGCATGCTCTCGCTGACCACTATAAAACACCACCCCCTATCCCTACCTAACAAGAAGGAGTTAGGTATGTGTTCAATACCTGAAGCCGTCTGGACGTAATTTAACTTTGAATTTCCACCCCTGTCCAAAACTGTTCGGCATCTAAAATAGGTTCTGATCACTTTGGATTTCACATTTTGTGCTAGCCAAAAGGTGATATCCTCAACATGCACACTCTCATTTCTAAACATGACAGTAACGAACTTAGTTAGGGGTTTAGACAGTGGAATAACCATAAAAGGGGACAAAGGGGGGAAAACTTGACCTGATTGTATCGATCCCAAAATAGATCTAATAAAGCTGGGGACCGAAAGCTAACATCAAAGTTGTCCTCCCCAGAAATGTGGATAAACGCAAAAACATCTCTAGGTAAAAACTTTAAAGAATCCTTCAGTAGTAACTTACCCACGTAATATCTGTCTGGTTTGTCCTTTAACCCACCCTTATACCTAATGCGCACCGCATTCCTCCTGGGTGCTGCTTCCCTTTTGCTTTGGGAAAACAAACTCGACATAAGAGGTTTATCTGCTACAGTTTCATCTTTTTTATCCTGTCCCTTGGTATCTAATCGTGCTGAACACACATTAGGATCAGGACAGTCCCCCTCTGTACCCCCGATGCACCATCAACTCAGTACTGGGTAGAGGTTTTACCTCAGAATTACCAGGATGCCATTTAGGAACATGTTTGTTAATATCAAAAGTACTATCCCACTCAGTATCAGGAGACCAAATCCCTTTCCCCAGAGGTTTCCACCCTGCAGCTGTTAAGGCTGCTTGCGGGGTCCAATTTGCATCATGTTCACCTAATGAAAGTGAAGGCAGACTTAAGGAAACTTTATCTTGGGCTGCTATCTCCATTTCAGGGGTTTTCCCACTGTCAGTAAAGAAAAAATCTGTCACCCCCTCTTGAGAGCCTGTTGTCGTCTGATAAATTACATTCTCAGTGTTTTTCCGAGACTCAAAAGCATGAACCTGAGGTTTAAATACAAATCACGCTTCCTTGTTTAGGGTAATTGTAGCAAAAGCAGTTTTGGAAGTAGCGGGAGAAAACTGTTCGTGAGTTTCCAAAAACAAAGGAGGTTTTTGGTTTACCCCCTTCCTTTGCGCAAGAACACCAAAAGTTGCACTGTCCTCTGTCCCTTTCCCTTTCCGATCGCCAGTCAGTGTTCTCTGCCGCCATGATGTGAGCTGCGTGCTCCTCCGAGCGATTCCTGCCGCTTCCACTGCTACTAACGCTAGGTGAGAGAGCCGTGTTACATACTGCCTGGCTCTGAATTCTGTCTTCCTCTGAACCGCTGTGATTTGTTCCGTTGTCGAAATTAAAGGCGCCACTAGAGATATCGCTGAAACCACTGCGAGTTCAGTATCCATTGCCAAAACGGGATTTCCACTGGTCGGTAATTCTACAAACTCAGTATTGCTCGATACAGTATGTGCTGAAAAAGCGGTGCTCAATTCTGAAACTGTCGGGACCTCCGATTGCTCTGGATCCAAAACTGACCGTCTCTCTACAGAGACCTCCTCCAACACCTCCTCCTCCTCCTCCATCTTCCATGCAGTGGCCATAACTGACCCTTGCACGCCTCTACTGGCCTCCCAACGCCAGCAGAGTAGGGGATTTTCCCCGGTGCAATGGCCAAATTTCCTCCATTCACAAAAAATACCACCAACAGTTTAATCTGGTTCAAGGTCAGTTGGCATTCATCTGTATCCCCTTCCCCTGGGTTGTGCCTGAAAATAGGCAGGATTTGTCTGGTGTACTTACCTGGTCAACAAAAACTAAATAAGTCAATTTGGACTAAAACTGCCAAAACATTCTGCTAAAAAAATGGGTTGTGCCTTACATGGAACTGATCCACCACTGCTGGAAGGACATGTGCTGCTGTAGGAAGTCACTGCTAAGGAGAGTCCTAGCACAGCTGAATGAAAAATAGCATGAGGAGACTGGATTTGGTGTTGCTGGTCAAGGTAAAACACATTACTTTGTGATCATTTAAGAAGAATAGAGTTTTTGGGGTGGCCATCAGCATAGCAACAGCCTCAATGCTGGCACCCGTGGTTCAGGAATAAGCCCGTGTCATTGTATGAGTGACAAGAGATACATACACAAATCTAAATGGCCTCCAGCCTTCTACCTGCCATATACGCATATTAACAAGAACGCTTGCTGACTTCTGCCACTGTGCCAGGAGCCAACACAAACTTCAAACCCAGCCATCTCTACCTAGGCTGACCCTCCAAGGCTCCAACCTACCATAAATATATGCATATTAATATGATACATAGACACTGTTGTCAGAAAAAGACCTAGTAACCCTTCCAGTCTCCCACACTACCTAATTAGCTCTACTGACCATCCCTCACCTTAGTTTCTGACCCTCATCTTTTGGCTTAGCCCATATGTCTATCTCATCCCTACTTGAAGCTGCTTACCAATTTGGCCCTTATCACTTCTTCTGATACCTTGTTTCACTCGTTCGGGTACTTGTACATTTTTATCATGTCACCCCATTTCCTTCCCTTCCCAAGAATGTAGATGTCAAAGTACAAGGTTATCCATGGGGTTTCCTTGTGTGGTGGCAGCCACTGGGTGGTCACATTGGTGATATCAGCGAGGCTTCTAAAGTACCAAGAGGCATAAAAAAACAGCTCAGACATATTTAGAGTCAGTTTTCTGCATTTTACTTGTTTTTATTCTTCATCATGTGTTATTATTTATTTGTTTTAATTTTGGCTTGTTTATCGGTCTTAACACCAACTGTTTTTATTTCTCTTGGAGATGATTTAGGAGTTGTGGTTGACCATTTCCAGGTTCATGGAATGACCAACACCAGCTATGATTTTCCCTGGTCACTAATATTCTGATCAATTGCTTTTTCAGCCCTCTGATTTTCATTAATTGATCCATATTTAGTAATAAGCTTTGTACAAAAACATATATTTGGAATCCAATTTATAGTCCTCTCTCTCTCTCTCAATGGGCCATAAGGTTAATGGTTTTTAATCTGTTGTTACTAATCTCAAAGCATTTAAATTGATCCGACAGAGAGGTTTCCTTTTTACTTTACTTCTTTTATCTGGTACTGTTTATCCCCACCCTGATTCCAAAGTTACTAAAGAACCTTTTGATAGTAGATATGATAGAACTCTGACTATTGTCCATCTCAATCTACAAAGCCTTATATGAAAAAAAAAAACTGAGTTTGAAGCCTGTGTTCAGGAAGGTAATTTTTATATAATGACAGTTTCAGAAACTTGGTTAACACATAAACTAGATTAACTCCTTTATTGAGTTGCCCCAATATGCAATATTCAGGAAAGACCAAATTAGTAAAAGGGGGAGCTATTTAGTTTATGTAGCTAAATCATTATTGACAAAGGAATCTACTTTTGATCAGCCTTGTTCTTCCTGTGAGTTTGTTACGATTGAACTGGGTTACTCGGATTTAAAAAATAATTACTTTCCATATGGCTGCAAAATGATTGTTTTGCTTTTCTTCATGAGTTTAAGAATATTGTACCATCTAATAACAGTGTCAGTGGCTCAGTAGGTAGCACACTTGCCTCTGAGGCTGGGAGGTCAGATGGCTGTGGGTTCAGTTCCCACATCTGTCACTTGGGTTAATGTCCCAGTACTGACACTGTAGTGCAGCATGAGAGGGGTGCTCCACTTCTGAGGTGCCATCTTTTTGGATGAGATGCTAAACCGAGGTCCTATCTGCCTGGATTGGTGGTAGTTCAGGTGGATGTTAAAGATCCCATGGCACTTATCAAAAACAGTAGGAGAATTTCCCCGATGTCCTGGCCAAATTTCCCTCATTCACTAAAAAAAATACCACCAACAGCTTAATCTGGTTCAAGGTCAGTTGCCATTCATCTGTATCCCCCTCCCCAGGGTCATGCCTGAAAATAGGCAGGATTTGTCTAGTGCACTTACCTGGTCAACAAAAATGAAATAAATAAATAATATGGAGTGGATTGTGTTCGGGGATTTCAAATGTAATTGGGCAGATGGTAATACAGTAAAAACATGTTCAAGGAATGCTTAATTGAACTAGAATAACAAAAAAGTATCACTGCCCTTACTAGAATAAACTATTGGACAGTTTCTGAGACTATCTTGGACCTAATTTGTGTAACCTACCATGATAAGATAAATACCTCTGGGATCCTTACAGATGATTTAAGTGATAATTCCAATGTTTTTTTTTACCCTAGAACTAAAAAAGGCTTGGGTTACCCCAACTTACGTAGAATTTTGTAAAATCAGTAATGACTTGGCTGGTGTACTTAATGAAAAACATTTTCCATACTGATTGAACTTTCTTGAAAAATATTATGGACATTGACTTGGTCTATTCTAAATGCTGTTCTGTTTTTACTAAACTCTGTAATTCTGTTTTTCCAGTTAAGAAGTTAAGTGTTAAGGTAAAGAGAAATGAGTGGGTCCCACTGGAATTAATTGAGATGTTTTGTAGATGTAATACATTTTGGAAGGACTATAGAAAAAACAGCGACTCAAGCCTCCTAATATGGCATAAGCAACTCAGGCATAAATGTAAAACTGCTTGTAGGAACACAATGATAATTTTTTTCCAAAAAACAGCAATTGAATAATATGGGTGATTCTAAAAAAGTTTGTCAAACCCTAAATCAAATGTTGTGAAGAAGTAAAAATAATTTCCATATCTCAATTGAAATGGATAATGAATTAATTGATTCCCCTGTTGAGGTAGCCAGGTTATTTAATAAGTATTTTGTTAATCTGGAGGACCTTAGAAAAAACATTGTTGCCCAAGAGTCAATCCCCTTGCAATCTAGTGACAATAATCACAACTCCTCTTTTTTATTTTACATATCTCACACCTACTGTGGTTATGGATTATATTCTAAAAAGTCATCCAAATCCATCTGTTCAACTAGTTTAAATTGATTTTTGATTAATTAAAATGGCCTGTTCTTCCATTTCAATTCCCCTTACCCATTTATTTAATTATTCCCTGTGTCAAGGAATATTCCCAAAATGTTGGAAAACAGCTATCATAAAACCAATCCATAAATCTGGGCCTAAGAATATTTTATCAAATTATCATCCTATTTCTCTACTCCCACCATTATCAAAACTCCTTGAGAGAATTGTATTTGATAAGGTGAATGAATGTCTTTTTAAGTATGACCTCTTGTCTGGGACTAAGTATGGTTTCAGATCAGGCTATAATACTGAGACAGCCTTGGTGGGGTTCATGGACTATGTCCATGGGGCTCTGGATAAGAGGCTCCATGTGGCATCAGTCTTCATGGATCTCATCAAGGCCTTCAACTTGGTCGGCCACGAGCTTCTTCTGTATACTGTATCATGCTGAAAGAAGATTTCTTAGCTGATTCAAATTTTTTGGTTCAGAAGCTATCTTCAGGGGAGATCTCATTGTACTGTTATTGAACAGGCTCAATCTGATATTAAGAAGATACGTTGCAGAGTCCCTCAGGGCTCCATATTGGTCTCTTTGTTATTTTCTTTATTTTTGAATTCCATACTTTTTCTTTGTACCTCATCTAAGTTAATTTTATATGCAGACAATGCTGTTTTGGTTAGTTCCGATAAAGATTTTCACTGTTTACAAAAAAAAAACCTTAAAAGTGACTTCAATCATATTCATACATGTTTTTTGGTCTAATAAGTTAATTTTAAATTTGAAAAAAAAAATCTATGTTTTTTCCCATCCCAGTAGACCATTGTTACATGATATCCAGATTTTTGATTTACATGGGCTCCCCATTGATACGTAGATAACTTCTGTTACCTGGGGATCATCCTGGATAAACATTTCACATTTGACCTTCACATTGCCCAGCTAATTAAGGTAATACAACAGACTGGGCATGCTATACAGAATGAATCAGTGTTTGGTTCCTGAGTCATGAAGGTTATTGGCGAATAGTTTGTTGTTATTGAAGTTTGATTATGGTAGCATTTTTTTATTTCTTCTTGACTGAAAATCTATTCAATAGATCAAATATACCTTACATTTCCATATGTAGGTTTGCTACTGGGATGAGGGGACCAACTCACCATTGTCTGTTGTATAGTTCAATGGGATGTCTTCTGTTCAATCAACAGGTTGAATTTAAGATTTTGATATTTTTGCACAAAATTGTTTTAGGCCTTATGCCAAACACAGAGAGAGAGAGCAATTCCCTAGATGTACTAACATGTTTTCCATCAGGTCTCAAAACAAATATGTTTTTTCCAGTCCTCATTTTAATTCAACTTTTGGCCAGAGATCTTTCAAATACAAAGTGATTATTCTTTATAACAACTTACCTCAGTTTGTCATGAGTGGTGTACAATTATCCTTATTTAAATCTGGATTGTATAATATGTTCTTGTTGGATTCCAACTGTGTATATTTTAAGTAATGTTTTAATGTATTTGTTTTTATATACTGGTCATTGTGAAAAATGGCATTGTTGCTAGTCTTCTTGCTAATTTAAATAAAATTGAAATTAAATGAAAATGAAAAAAAGTCCAGCAGCTTCTCATCATATGATCTGGCCCTGCTCCCCAGACCACCTTAGTTGCCCTGTGCTGTTCTTCTTCCACTTTGTCACAGTCTTTCCTCAGATATGGACTGCAGTACTCCAGATATGGTCACAACAAATATTTTTACAGTGGAAGGATGTCTCTTGACTTCTGTTGTTTATCTCCCTCCTTGTGCATCCCACCATCCAGCTGTCTATTCCCACATCTTTGTTACAGTGTGCTGCGAACTTTAAGCTTTCCAGTATCATGATACCTAGGTCCTTTTCCTCCTTGTTGCTTTCCAGAACCAACCCCTCCTCAGTTTGTACTGCAATCTTGGGTTCCTTTTCTCAGTTAGCATCACCTTACAGTTTTTTGTGTTGAAGAATGGTTGCCAGATTTTTGATCAGTACTCCAGCCTGCCCAGATCCTTCCCAAGTTCCTGTATCCCTTGTTCTGTGTCAACCCTTCTGCAAATCTTTGCATCATCTGTGAAGATGCATACCTTGCCCTTTATGCCTTCTCCTATGTTGCAAAGGAACACATTGAAAAGGACAGAACCCATAACCAATCCCTGTGGTACTCCACTTGTAAACTCCATCACTGAGAACTTCCCATTTACTCTGACCCTTTTGCATTCTTCCTGTCATACAGGTTTCCACCCAAGTCCCCACTTTTTCCCTCCAGCCCCAACTTCCATAGCTTTTTGAGCAGCCCCCTATTGGGGACTGAGTGAGGCCTTGCTAAAATATAAGTATACTACATAAACTGTTTGCCCCTTGTTAGTTGCCTTTGTCACCCAGTCAAAGAAGTCAACTAGATTTGTCTGGCAAGACCTTCCCCCACATGAACTCATTCTGCCTGGGGTTCTGTATCCCTTTCCTTTCTAGAAAGTCCACTAGTTCCTCCATCAGTAGGGACTCCATTATCTTTTCCACTATAGACTTCAGGCTGACTGGTCTATAGTTTTTTGGATCATCTTTTCATCCACTCTGGTTCAGATAGACTATGTCTAACGTCATCCAGTCTCTAGGGACCACCCAAGTGGCCAGTGAGCAGTAGAATATTTCTGCAAGTGGAGCTGCCATTACATCTGCAGCCTTCTTAGATTTAAAACTGAGTTAAAAACCTATTTATTTAATTTAGCCTTCCCGAAATATGGATGACCTGTTTTTATTGTTTCTGTTTTTAATCTTATTATATTTTATTTAATTGGTTTTATGTAGAGTGCCTTGGTTCTGAAAGGTGCTATAAAAATAAAGATGATTTGATTTGATTTGATTAAGAATCCTAGGATTTAAGCCATCCGGTCCCACAGATCTTTGTTTTTTGTGAAATAGCAATTTTATTGAAATTTTCAATAGGACAGCACAAGCATGCAACTGGAATAACGTGACAATACAGGTAAACAAAAAAGATAAACAACATTCAGAGAGCTCCAGGCATGGACAGTATTCCTTTAATCAACTGATTTTGTGTTCTGTACCTGTCCTGAGCTACATAAAGAAAATAAACAAAAGTATACATTAAGGGGAAGGTATTATGCTCACACAACTACATCTACACAACTGTTTGCTTCATACAGGAAAGATATATGGTTGTATAGCCATGGGTCTTGAATTGCTACACTTGCCCCAGTGGGGTCCTGAATACACTTGCAGTTAGAGCCCCTTAACCATGATCACCATTTAATCAGTCTCTCTGGCTAGACTTTCTAGGATGAAGATATCTTCTGCTTCATAGAGGAACTCAGTGTAGGGTGCAAACTGGCAGTGAATTTTTGTGGTGGAGATCAGGAACCCTTCCTCCACTGAGGAGGTAAGCATGCATGAGATGCTCAGCAATCATCTGCTGGCCAGCCCTCCAGCAGTCCAGGCTCATTCCTGAACCTGGGTCGCTGGTTTCACCAGTGGTAGTGCTACCACTGCACCAATGGGCAGGCCTCACTCATGTGAATTGGATAACATACTCTGAAGGGTTTTCCATGTCACCCGGAGGATGCAAATTAGGAATATGTGAAAGAAAAAGAGTAACTTTGGGAGGATTTTCATCCTGGTTGTCTCACCCCTTATTGTTATGGAGATTGGTAGAGCTGCCCACCTGGTACAGTCCCCCTGAATCTTGGTTATTAACTTCTTTTAATTTGCCTTACATTATTTACTGAGATTCACAGGGATAGGTCCCATAGATTTATTTACTTTCAACTTTTTACCTTTTCCAACATCCTTTCACCCATATTCTGCCTACACTACATGTGCTTCTTCCACCCCCTCTCTTTCCATCTATATCCCACATTTTGGCAGTAGACCCTGAGCTGTGAACCATGACTTGGGCACAAGGGGATGGCTAATCTCAATTGTAACTACCTGGTTAACTCTGTCAGCCCCCATTGCCTCTCCTGTCCTCTTCAAACTCAGTAAAAAAATTACACGTATAAAAGTATGAATGCACCCAGAACTGGAATGTCCCCAAAACCTCAACTGGAATTTGCCTTGCACAATCACTAAAGGGAGGCATTCCAGCAGGGATGGTAAGAATGGACCACAAAAACACAAAGGAGCAGGCACAATTGAACATTGAATACATGGAGCTGGGCGTAGTCCCAGAAACAAGTCCAGCAAGATCAATCACACAAAGAGGCTGCACTCTGCAACTCAATGAGAAGGCAAACATCGCAAAATCTGTCCTAAAAGCTGTTTATTGCTGTAGTGATTAAACAGAGGACAAGACAAAAAGCTGACCCCAGTTCTTTGAGTCTGAGACAACTCTTTGTAAGTGGCATTGGGTGTGTAAGAGGAGGACATTTAGTTTGGGGGTACAGTTCCTGATTTGGGGGTATAGTCTATTCAAAATTAGAATGCAACCAAAATCAGAATGCACCCCAAATTGGGAATGATGCCCCAAAATTTAATATGCCTCCTGCTTACCATCCATGCCAGAATGCCCCCATGGTTACTACTATTGCCAGAATGACCACCCATAGTTCCTGCCACAGCTGGTGTGCCCCCTACAATGACTGCCTCAGGAGCATTCTAGCTGAGGATTTGGGGGCATTCCAGTTCCTGACTTGTTCAGCTTTTAAACAGTCTCTGAGTCAGAATGGGGTGGGGGGCGCTGAACAGATATTGCTGCAGACGATTGTTTCTGGTGTTCACATTATTTTCCTTTTATTATAAATTCAGCAAATGTCTCAATGTTTCACCTACAGAGCAGGCTTTTTCAAGAGATGCCTTCTATAAGCTTATTTACATAGACCAAATGATTCACTGTGTATTTCTACACTTAGTTAAACAAATCTTAAAATCCAAAAAGGAGCATTTGAACTCAGCGTCTGGCGTCGCAACATAAAAAAGCTATCAGCCTGATGGGACAACTTGAATGAATGAATTAAATAAAAACAACAGCAAAGGTCTGAAATATTGTGAAGCATAATGAGTGCATAACCTGGAATTTGAAAAGCAGAAATTTTTGGATTTTAAGATTTAACTAAGTGTAGAAATACACAGTGAACCACTGAGACATTTGCTGAATTTATAATAAAAAGAAAATAATGTGAACACCAGAAACAATCGTCTGCAGCAATATCTGTTCAGCGCCCCCCACTCTCATTCTGACTCAGAGACTGTTTGCACTGTTTTCACATCAGGATAGGCTGCTTCAAGTACTTTTAAAAGGGCAGTTCATTTCCTGTGGATTTCCCCTTTTTTTGGTCTACATGTTCAGCTTTTAACCAAGTCCCAACCCTATCCATTTGCTGGTGCCCATCATGTTTAAACTCAATCCCCCTCCCTATCCACCTCCAAAAGCCCCCACATACTTTTATTTTAAAGTTGGACCACATGTTCTAACTCCATGTTGCAGTATTGGTTGCTATTAGCCAATCATCAGAAATCAGCCTTGCTCAGTTAAGTCTGGTGACTGATCAAGTCTGGTGGCTGAGCAAGTCTGGTGTCTGAGTTCTAGTGCCTAACTGAAAAACTGTAGATCAGTTCCGCATTTAGCTTTGAAATGGAAGCGTGCAGAGTGCACCATTTTGCAGAGCCCCGGACTTCTTCAAAATAAAAACAAGTGAGTTCAAACACCTGAAAAAAGGTGTTTTATTTACAAAGCTGCTAATTGGAGGTAAGCCTTTTGGGGGTGGGGTATCTCACAGTATGACTGCTTTCCTTTAATGGAGATTTAACTGTTTCTGTTTGATTTCACTGCTCTGTTTTGAGTGCAGCAGAGGCCATAGTTGTGCCATCAGACAGTGTTCAAACTGATCTCCCATTCATTAAGACAAATAAATCATTTATCTGTGAAGTTTGTCTTTCACCTACATTGTATGAATAAATCATAGCATAGGTAATGCAGGTGAACCCTGTGGTAAACACTACATTCATATGTTGTAAGGCATAAGGTCACAGGATACTTGCCTGGAGTAATCTGTGTGATGGTGTAGCTGCCACCTCCAAAAAAGTTGCACCATCACAGACATTGTCCCAGGTCTGTAGTAGGCTTTGTGAATGGCCCTGTGGCCACTCATGAAGCATCTACACCATCACACACATTGCACCAGACCTGCATCCTGCGGACTTGTATCTCACAACATAGCCAGCATGAGTGCAGTGTTCATCACTGTAACCTTAATCCTCAAACTATGTTGTTTACTTATGATGTTAAAACATATGCATTAAACCTGGGCTGTGCATTGGCATACAAGTTGGTGGGGTTCACAGGGGTTGTGGCTGCTGGTGGGCAGTTGAGGCTTAAAAAAAATCATAACATCCGATTTCCTTACATTTTGCCCTATCAAAAAAGAGGGTCAAGCCAAAATTTCTAATATTAATAAATTCTGAAATGTGATCAGAATGTGCCCAGTAAACCACCTCTTAAAACTAAGAACACTAAGGTACATTGTTTTAAAAGTTCCAATACATTTGATAACCCTCAACTTACTGCTTGTACAGAAATGTTAGTTTTTGTAAAAATCTATGAATGATGTCAGCTCCAAAACTCAAAGTCTAGTCCTTCCTGCCAGAAACCTCATATGACTCATTTTTTCCAAGTTAAAGGGAACTGACTGCATACAATTGTTGGTCTGTACTTGGTCTCTGTACAGCACAGGGTTCAGTAAATAGCAAACTAGAACTATTATTAGAGTCCTTTTATGAAGCACTCTTAATTATTCCCCCTCCTGATTATCCTCAACCCTCCATATCCAACAACCTTGCCTCCTGTACTGTTTAGTGTCTATGAGAATTCCCTCTGATATCTGCCATCTGTCAGCCTCTTTCATTGTCCTGTCCTTATAGAGCGCTGTTGTTTCCTTCCTCTTTTATCTGCCTGAGTGTGGTCAGTGCTGTTGTTAGGCAGTGGAGCTGAGACTTTGACTACATGCAGGCTAGCTTATCCTCTCTAGAAGGAGACTAGTGCTAAGATGGTGACCGCGCTGGGTTGACCGTCAGACTGCAGGATCAGCAGCATAGTTTTATTGTTTACATTTTTGTCTACATTTTCTTTTTTAGCTATATTTGTGTGTTTTGCAGTAGCATTATTACTTTTAGATAGTGATTAGTTTAGTTTTAGTGAGGGATCAAAAAGTGAGTGAAGTTACTGTAGTGCATTTTCGACTTAGCTAGCAGCACTTTCATTAATGACTCCTTAGTTTCGGAGTCTACTATTAAAAAGCTATTCTGGCCCACAGAAATGGATGAGGTGGCATAATTGGACAAATTTTATCTACATTCTTTGTCCGCCTGGCTGTTTGATCCTGTTGTTTCGACGACTTGTTCTGAGACTTTGATGAGGAGTCCATTTTCTATCTGCTTTCCACGCTCTGCACCGGAACTGTTGTTGAGGGAGCGGTGCTGGGTTAGTGGTGGAACATGCTGGAGTGTGTGCAACTGGGACTTGGTTTGTTGCTGGACCACCTGTTGGCCTGGAACTGCTTCTGAAGGACTCCAGGGTTGCTGTGGAGATCGAGGGGTGCCTCTGGTGGAGCCATTTATTTCCTGGACTGTGGTTGCCTCTAGCATCTGGGGCCCTGTCCTCTTTTTTCTCTCTCCATTACCGGTGCTCACATGGGGATTGGGTTCGGGGTGCTACCTGAAGTTTGGCCTGAACCTGTTATCCCTAAGCTCTCTAAGGATTCAGCTGGTGGACTGTGTCTAAGGAGAGCTGAGGTGTGGAGTTGCTGGTGATCGGGAAGGGAGGAGAACCATTGTGGAGTATTGCAAGCCCAATCTGGGATAATTATATCTTGAGGCTTAGAAGGCCGAAGGTTCCCTGTTTGAATCGATCTAGAGACCCTGGAAGCCTAGCTGGAATTGATTTGGACGATTGGACTACAGCCTGGTTTGACTTTCCCCTCATTTTTTTATTTCTATTATTTTTTATTGTTTTGGCCAGAGTATCGTTATTATGGGCAGTGAGACAGCCTAAAGTTTAGACTTTGGACAGTGAGAGTGTCAAAGTCTCACATCATTTAATGATTTTACCCTGACATACGTGAGCGGTATTGTTTGGGAAATCTAACAGTCTATTTTATCTTCTGGGGAGGTGGGAGCTCCCTAGATAGAGATAAATTTTTGTTTTTGAAATATTTTTGCTGCTGTTTGGAAGCCTTCGCACCCTACTTTAGATAGCTTACTCTACTTTTGGAGGTGGGGGGATTGTATTTGTTATAGATTGTGTTGTTGTTTTTTGTAAGGTTATATATTATTTGGTTCGGGTTATTTGTTTTTAGAAAAATGTGCCAGCCAGGGTAGACAGTTAGGCATTATTCCCCCTCCGGGCTGAGGGATCTTCACCCTTTTTGTTTCCCCCCTCTTTCCCCGGAGGTGTATAGATGGTGAAGTGGATTGGGAATAGCAAAGAAGGGTTAGGGCAGGGACTCGGCCTGTTGGGAGAATGGAGAAGAGTGGGCGGATTAGGATCATGGAGACAAGGAGACGCCCTGGGGCAAAATGGGTCCAGGAAAAGGTGTTCCCTGTCTGATTCCCTTACACAAGGGTTCTGCTTATTGCAGACAGGAAACTCGGTCTTCACCAGCTGCTCATCAAACTCGGGTGGTGTTACGCAATGCCAGGTCTATTAAAAACAAGACCATCATAATAGGGGATCTTGTTAATTCAACTGACCTGGCTTGCATCACTGAGACCTGGTTGGATGGAAATGCTGGCCCCTATTTTGGCTTCAGTGGTTCCACCCGGGTGCTTGGTGATACACCACCAGAGGATTGATCATAGGGACGGGGGTGTGACCCTTTGTTTTAAATCAGAACTGAACCTGAGGGAAATTCCAGTGAGAGTCACCAACTCCTTTGAATGTATCATGGGTGAGGGTGTGGGGTGCAGGATTCTTCTCGCCTACCGTCCACCTGAAGATGGGAATGTTTTCCTACAGGAAGTCGCAGACTTCATTGCCAACCTAACATTGGGACCCCATAGATGGCTGATCCTTGGGGATTTCAATGCTTGGGTCGACAATGAACTCTCACAGTTTGGACAAGACTTCCTCCAGTTGATGAGTTTACTGGGCCTCACACAGGTTGTTTCCTCCTTGACCCACATTAGTGGTCATTCACTGGACTTGGTGTTTCTCCTGGGGATGGAGATATCCAACTTGGTGGTGGAATCAGTTGGGTGGTCGGACCATCATACCATCATACCATCATACCATCAGCTTCAGTTTTGAGGCCCCCCCTAGAGACCTGCCTCTATGGAGATGGTCCAGTATCGCACTTTGAAAGGTGTATCCCCAGATGGTCTGATGGTGGTGCTGAATCTATTGGGCATGCCAAGGGAATGCATGGATCTTGGGGATCTTGTAGTCACCTATAATAAGGCCTTAACAGAGGCTCTGGATTCCATTGCTACTGTTCATGTTCGTCCACTCTCCCTTCGCCCTAGGTCTCCATGGTTTGATGAGGCCCTGAGGGTGTGGAGGAGAGTTGGACAAAGGCTAGAGAGGTGATGGCAGAAGTCTGGCCTCATGTGTGACAGGCTTAGTTTGATAGACCATTATTTGGTCTATCAATCAACAATTTCCCATAAAAAGGCAGAATTCCTTTCCAGGGAAATTGCTGCCATGCGGAATCGACCAGCTCAGCATTTCCGGACTGTAGACAGACTGTGCAATCCACTCTGTCTTCAGCCCAGAAATGCTTTTTTCACAAGAGCAGTGTGAGAAGATTGCTCGATTCTTCATGGCTAAGGTTGCCACGATCAGGTCTGACATCCGCCTGACCCTTTCTCTAGGGAGTAGCAGTGGTCAGCAGGAGATGTTATACTTCTGATTTGTATAGTGCAACTTTGGCCAGCCTACAATCAGTGATTTTGTGATGGTCATCCAGACATTACATCCTACCAACTGTAGTTTGGATCCGGGCCCTACGCATTTGCTTGTTGGCTGGATTGATGTCATCAGCAAGGTCCTTGCTGAGATAGTCTGGTTATCCTTGGAGAGGGGAATCTTTCCAGCTTCCCTTAAGGAGGCCATGGTTTAGCCCCTTCTTAAGAAGTCCTCCTTGGATCCCGACTGTCTAGCAAACTACAGGCCGGTCTCTAACCTTCCCTTTTTGGGTAAGGTTATTGAAAAGGTTGTGGCATTACAGCTGCAGGACCATTTGACCAGCCACAATATCTATGATTCTCTCCAGTCTGGTTTCAGGAAGAGACATAGTACCGAGACTGCTCTTGTTCGAGTACTAAATTACTTCCTGATAGCGAGAGATCAAAAGACTCGTTCCATCTTGGTCCTTCTTGATCTCTCTGCAGCATTTGATACTGTGGATCATGGTGTGGTGTTGGATCACCTTCAGCTTATCTGTGGACTTCCGGGGGTTGTCCTAGGATGGTTTCGATCTTACCTCATGGGTAGGACTTAAAGAGTGGTGTCAGGGGTTTGTACCTCAGTTCCATTCTCCCTACCCTGTGGGGTTCCACAGGGATCCATTCTAACGCCCATGTTGTTTGCCGTGTACTGTATATATTGCTGTTGGGAGCGATTATTAGATGGTATGGCTTGAGTTTTCACTGCTATGCAGATGATACTCAGCTATACTAGTCTTTTGTCCCTGAACAAGATGATGCTGTCTTGGTGCTCAACAGCTGCCTGACTGAAATTCAGGCCTGGACGAATGTGAGCTGGCTAAGGTTGAACCCTGAAAAAACTGAGGTGTTGGTTGTGAACCCGGGTCATTGCGAGGCTGGTATGTTGGCAGGTTCACCTTCTGGTTTATGGCTTGGAGGTGTCCAGCTAGCTACCTCAGACTGAGTGCGGAACCTGGGCATAATGTTTGATGACTGTCTGACCCTAAAATCACAGGTGTCAGCTGTTGTTAAAACTTCTTTTTACCATCTGAGAAATATCACCCATGTGAAACATCTGGTTCCTCCTGATGATCTTCCAACGTTGGTTCACGCCTTTGTTACCTCCCACCTTGACTACTGCAATGCCCTTTACCTAGGGCTGCTGGGGGTTGATATCTACCACTTGCAGCTGGTGCAGAACACAGCAGCCAGGCTATTGACTGGTGCTTCAAAAGTCAGTCATATAACGCCTGTGCTCCACGGTCTGCACTGGTTGCCGATACAGTGGCGGATCACCTTTAAGGTTATTTGTTAACCTATAAGGGACCGAGTTGCCTGAAAGATCTCCTTTGTTCCTATTGTCCCCTCCATCCTCTCCGATCCACCGATGAGGGATTGCTAGAGGTTCCCAGGGCACATTTGCAAACATCTGGAGCAAGGGCATTTAACTTTGTTGCTTCGTCCTTGTGGAATTCTCTACCTCATCGGTTACAAAATTGCCTGACCGTCCAGAGTTTTAAAACTGCTCTGAAAACTTATCTTTTTGGCCTGGCATTTGTTGATTGATGTTGCTGTTTTAGTTTTGTTATGTTGCTACTATACTGCCTTCTGTTGGAAGTCATATGCTTGATTTACAATAATTTATTTTTATTTTATGCATTTTATTGTACAGGCACCTTGGTTTTAGAAAGGCACCTTTTTTATAAATAAAACAGACTTGACTTGACTTGTTGTAAGATAACAATCAATGACTGCCCTTCCTGCCCAACCAGTTGCTTGTCTGTTTCTCATACAGTAGAAATGCATAACTGAAATCTGCCAAGTGTACAAAAATACACACACTAGTACCCACTCCCCAGTTAGTAGCCTTTTTTGTTTTGTGAGCTAGCCACTTGTTCACTGCTCAGTAACATATTACTTGTTTTTCTCATGTTCCCCCAATCATTGTGGTGTTCATGGCATAAGGTCACCCACAGAATAGAGTGCATCCATTTAGAAAAAAAATTGTAGCTTCAGCATGACTTTGAAAGTTACAAAAATGTGAAAGTTACAAATTTTGTAGGTTTCACTGGGTCCAACATGGTGGCAGTGCAATTCGTCATGGTCCCATTTCTGACTGGCATTCAAACATTGTTATTAACTCAGAACAGGAGTGTTACAAACCTTTAAAAAAGTCTGCCCTTTTGCAAGAAGGGGTCCAGCGGTTCTGAGGTTGACTTGGCATGATTCCTGAGCTGTGCACATCACTCAGATATGCCACTTTGCCACGGAGGGGAGAAAGGGAGACCTGACCTGGAGGGTCCCCCCCGCTCTTCTACCGACGACTCGCGCCTCCTAGGCTACTTCTCCCGAGTGGACATGCCGGCTTGACTGGCAAGCATCGGCGGGCCTCCTCAGGGACATCGGGACTGTGACTGCTGCAGACCAAGGAATCTTTTTCGCCCCTGCTGCTTGCAGGTGAACTTTTAAAAAAATAACTTAGGAAATCCTACCTGGTAGCATCCAATGGCGAGCCCTGCTCTACCGACGGCTTCTCGGACGACATTTTTCTCAGAAGGTCCTTTGTCTACTTTGGCACCAAATTCAGTCTGCCCACCGCGCCCTCCGATTGGCTGCTGTGATCCCCCAACCTCCTGAGCCCTCCTGATTTAAAGAGCGCTCCCAAGTCAATTTCCTCCTGCCACTTTGCCACGGGAGGGGGAGGGAGACCTGACCTGGAGGTTCCCCCCCCCGCCCTTCTACCGTCGACTCGCGCCTCCTAGGCTACTTCTCCCGAGTGGAGGTGCTGGCTTGACTGGCAAGCATTGGCGGGCCTCCTCGGGACATCGGGACTGTGACTGATGCGGACCAAGGAATCTTTTTCGCCCCTGCTGCTTGCAGGTGAACTTTTAAAAAAATAACTCCGGAAATCCTACCTGGTAGCATCCAGTGGCGCGCCCTGCTCTACCAACGGCTTCTCGGACGACATTTTTCTCGGAAGGTCCTTTGTCTACTTTGGCGCCAAATTCAGTCTGCCCACCGCGCCCTCCGATTGGCTGCTGCAATCCCCAACCTCCTGAGCCCTCCTGATTTAAAGAGCGCTCCCAAGTCAATTTCCTCCTGCCACTTTGCCACGGAGGGGAGAGAGGGAGACCTGACCTGGAGGGTCCCCCCCGCCCTTCTACCAACGACTCGTGCCTCCTAGGCTACTTCTCCTGAGTGGAGGTGCTGGCTTGACTGGCAAGCATCGGTGGGCCTCCTCGGGGACATCGGGACTGTGACTGCTGCGGACCAAGGAATCTTTTTCACCCTTGCTGCTTACAGGTGAACTTTTAAAAAAATAACTTCGGAAATCCTACCCGGTAGCATCCAATGGCGAGCCCTGCTCTACCGATGACTTTTTTAAGTGCCCTCCCACCCGCCCTGGTTGTGGGCTGAGTTTTGATCGTTGCATGCTCCGCCCACTGGCTGTAATCCTAGACTATTGGTTGAAAAGGGGCAGCGTTGATTCTACCTACTCCATGGCTCCCACTTATGCTCAGCCCACCTGTAACTGTGCCTACTGCGCTTACTAACCCTGTTCATTTTGTCTAATCCTGAAACTGTTGCTTTTTCCCAGTGTAACTGTTATTACAAACTGTTGACAATTTTTGACCTCTCAGCTAGGTTGCTAAGAATCTTTATGCTTAGCAAGCAGCCCACCCCTGGTGCCTCTGTTACCCTGCCTGACTTTGTCCTCAGTCTCCACGCAGCTCCCAGGCCCTCCAGCTCCCCACTATCCCTGAGCTCACTCTGCCACCACCGGTGGTACACATTTCTGGACGAGCATCCCCGCACCTCTCCCAGGTCCCTACAACTTGCCCCTGCCACCAATCCCACAAAGGTGTTTCACCATCGTGCTCCTGCCTAAGTTGATTATCCTACCATAACCTAGTCCGGTCTTTCAAATGAGTGCTCCCAAGGGTATCTGTTTCCTTCCTCACCCTCACAAAGTTCTCCTGTCTCTCCTCATCCTGGGTCTCATGTCCCTCCACTCTGACACTGCCCCAGGCCTGGGTAGTGACAGGGACAGGCCCTCCCCCCACTGCTCAGTGACCGATTTTACGTTCTCAAACCTCATGGCCAAAGCAGTGGGTCCACGCTATCCCCCTTGCGGACTGTTGCCTAGATCCATCCTGTTCCAAATCCGGACAGTATGTCACCGGGTCCGAAGGCTTGAAATAAAAAGGTCTCTCCCTAGTGGACTTCTCCGGTGGTTACTCTTACTGATCCTTGCCTTATCTGGTGACATCGAACTGAATCCCGGCCCCCCCTCCTCTGACTCTCCTCAGAATTGGTGGACCGGCAAGGGTTTGAAAGTAGCTCACCTTAACATTTGGAGTCTACTTCCTAACCTCGATGAGCTACCGCATGGGCCTCTCTCTACAAGCCCGACATCTTGGGGATAACTGAGACCTGGCTCAAACCCCAAACTCCTGACTCTGCCTGTGGGCTCCCTGGTTACGAGTTCAAATGGCTTGACAGAGCCGGGAGCAAAAGGGGTGGAGGTATCCTGATTTACTACAGGAGTTATCTCAACGTTTCCCTTATAAACCACACCTCCTTGTTGCTGTCATCCTGTGAGCTCCTCCACTCCGTGCTACTACTTGGCAATGCCAAGAAATTGCACGTGGTGTGCACCTATAACCCACCCAAGGGAGGGCTCCAGGGCCTCACCCATCTCCTTGATACTGTCTGTCCCAGCACCGGGGACAATGAACTTCTAATCCTGGGGGATGTAAACCTAAACTGGGCAGGGGAAAATGTCAAGTAGTTTGAGGCCTTGCTTGCCACCGAATCCCTGACTCAACTTGTAAAGGAGCCCACTCGATGGAAGGCTAACGGGACTTCCTGCTCCCTTCTGGACTGGATCATGTCAAACCGACCCAAGAGGATCCCCTCTGTAGGGACTCTACCCAACGCCATCTCTGACCACTCTCCTGTCCTTTGTAATTGGAAAATCCCTTCCCCTAAGGTCCCCCATAAAATTATCCAGGTCCGAAACTTTGCCAGTTTCAACCCGGACCTGTTCTTGGAGGAACTAAGGCTCACGGACTGGACAGAAGTCCATCGAGCTCAGGACCCCTCCTCTGCTGTCGCCGCATTCCACAACATCTTTGCGGACCTACAAGATAGGCATGCCCCTATCACTAGATGAAGGGCCCGTGGGACAGCCACCCAGTGGCTGAATGGGGGTCTCCTCTCCCTTATGCGAGTGAGAGACAAGTGCTGGGCACGGTACAAATGCTCACACGACACTGCCCTGTTTCAACAATATAGAAAACTCAGAAATGAGTGTAAGAAAACCATCAGAGGGGCAAAAAGTGACTTCTGTAAGGCCGCCCTTCTCAGCTCTGCAAATGACCCCAGACGGTTCTGGAGTACCATCCAAACACTGGTCAGTGGTCGCTCCAACTCCGGGGTCACTGACATGCTCATCGGAGGTGTCTCCTGCAATAATCCCCACGTGATTGCCAATGCACTTAATTCTCACTTCACCGACCTCCCTACCATCCTCCCTCCAGGGTCTACGGGCTGGAACTCTAACCATTATGCTCCCACGACCCAGCGGGAGTCTGGCCTGGCCTACCCTCCTTTCCACCTAAGGGTAGTATTGGTAAACGAGGTGTGGTCTCTCCTTCTAGGCCTCTCCCAGAACGCAAGCCCTAGCCTGGATAACCTGGAGCCAAAGCTCCTCAAACTTGGTGCCCCCCCTCATAGCCTCCCCAGTTGCCCACATTTTCAACCTATCCCTCACCCAGGGACGGATCCCTGACATCTGGAAGGTTGCCAAGGTCGTCCCTGTCCCTAAGCAGGCCGACCCCAAAACCCTGGACAACTACCATTCTATGGCCATCCTCTCAGCTGTCAGTAAGCTCCTGGAAAAGGTGGTAGCCAAACAACTCTCGGAGTATATCCACACCCATGGCCTGCTGTCCCCTGCCCAACACGGCTTTCGAAAAGGGCACAGCACTACCACAGCACTCATCTCTGTCTCCTCCAGCATCAGAGCTGCAATGGATCTGGGGCAACTCTCAGGCACTGTGTCAATTGACTTATCCAAGGCCTTCGACCTCGTTGACCACGGCATGCTTACCTTGCAGATGAGGTCCCTTGGTTTGTTCTCTTCTGCTCTAAACTGGGTCTCTGACTATCTGCATGGCAGAGAACAACTAACTAAATTCAACAAAGTCCTCTCTGCCCCCCTGCCCGTAACCTCCGGTGTCCCACAGGGCTCAGTGCTGGGTCCACTACTCTTTTCCCTGTTTATTAACAATCTCCCTGCCGTGATCACCAGATGCCGAGTTACCATGTACATGGATGATCTGGTTCTCCTGGCTCACTCCCGTGATACAGCCACTCTAAATCATCACCTATCAGAGGACCTCTGGAACACCAAGCTTGGCTTTCCAGCCACAAGCTGGTCCTTAACCAGAAAAAAAACCAGGCCATGCTATTTGGCTCCTCAGCCAAGATTCGGGCCTCTCCAACTCCACTGCAAATCAACTATGATGATGGTACTCCCTTTCCTACAGTGACCTCCCTTAAATATCTTGGTGTGATGCTTGATCCCCAACTGAACCTGGGAAATCATATCCACCGTGCCTGTAGTGGGGTAAACCGTAAGCTGGGGCTGGCTTACAGGGCTCGGTACAACCTTACCCCTGTGGCACGTCTAGCTATTGCCAGGGGAGTACTACTCCCTTCCCTAAGCTATGGTTTCCTCCTATTTGCTCATACTTCCAAGGTCCTCCTAAGCAAGTGGAGCACGGCGTACAACAATATCTGTCAGTTTGCCTTGGCCGCTCCCCATCTCACCCATCACTGTGAACTCTATGATAAGCTTGGCTGGCTATCCCCGGTCAATCACCTCTACTTTAGCACTGGGTGCCTCACGAGCAAAGTAGTCAGCTCCGGCACCCCTCTGGAACTTGCCCGGCTTCTCGCCCCAGCTGATATCTCCCCCTACCCTCTTAGATCCCAGGGCCCTGGCCTACTGAATATACCTACCACCCGCACCGTCATGGGGAACCGGAGCTTTGCTGTTCATGCTCCCAGGCTTTGGAACTCCCTTCCTGAAAATGTCCGCACTACCCCTTCTCACAAACTTTTCTGGACCTCCCTGTGGGAACATCTAAAGCTGGCCTCTTGCTGCGATTGCCTAAAGCCTCCCTAGAACACAGTTCTGGTGTCCACTGGATAGCTGGTTTCACCTTGCCCGTGCTTATACCGCCAGCCCTGCTGGTCATTGCACTCTTATCTCACAAATTGTACTCTTGCCCCAAATTTGAAACTGGGTGTTCTTTTCCAATCCAATGTAAAATTTGTAAACTGTCTTTTTCTACTGCTTGCTGTATTGATGTATTTGCTATACCCTATTCCTGTAACTGTTGTACCTGTTATACCTCCACTGTACTCTCCCGGGTCGTTCCTGAAAATAGGCATATAACTTGTCTAGTGTACCTACCCAGTTAACAAAAACTAAATAAATAAAATAAATAAATGTACTGTGTTGGTGTTTTAATAAATATATGTCTGCAGCCATTCCTTCAAGACTGGTGTGGTGTGTGTTTATCCAGATCAGAGGAGTTAAGGGTCCATCAAGACAATGGAATGCACAACTAAAGATGCTTGTTTCAAAATTCTGGGTCGAGGTTGGGGGTGTTTTATCAACGAGATAAAACAAAACAACAGCAGTACCAGTAACTTTAAAATGAAACTTTCTTTGTAAAAAGGCTAATTGGAGTTGCCCCACACTAAGGTGTGGGGCAACTTTACATGGACATTTCCCTTCAAATAAAATTGCAGTAGTAGTAAGCATTTGAAAGAAAGAAGGCTAACACTGGGCGGTATGCTGCATGGGATTTCAGAATGTGCAGATCTATGGTACTTAAGAGTGTGGTGGGGAGCTGGCACTGGCATGCAGCAGCAGACATGGTTTTGGTATGCCAATGTTGCGCACAATTTCAGAATACTGTAGGGGTGAGATTTTAAAATGCCACCAAGTTGCAATTTGGAATATATGGACAGTTTCAAGCATCAGCAATAGGGACATGCACTTCTGGAATGTGGCAGAGACACTGAAATTCAGAATGTGGTGGTGTCACAAATTTTCAGAATGTGTCGGACACAATTTAATGATGGGGACACAACTGTGGAATGTGGTGGAGACATGAAATCTGGGCTTAAGAATCACATTTTCAGCAGTGGCAGCAATGGCAATTTCATAATTTGTCTGGAATATAGAATTTTGGTTTTTGATAATAATGCTCAATTTCAAAATGTGTTACGAATCCTCAATTTCAGATTGTGTTGGCAATATGCAATTTCAGAATGTGTCGGGGGCACTTGATTTCAAAATGTGTCAGGGATACTCAGTTTCAGAATGCGGTAGTGATGCGCAATTTTGGAATCTGTTGGGTTGCACACTTTTGGCATTTTGGGATAATGAGAATGTGGTGGTGATGCTCGATTTCGGATTGTGGTGACAACATGCAGTTTCACAATGTGGGGCATGGAGTTTCAAAAATGTGATGGGACTGCACAATTTCAGAACATGATAGAGATGCACAATTTTGGAATGTTGTGGAAAGAGCAATTTCAGACTGTGATGGTGGTGCTCAGTTTCAAATTGAGGTGGCGATGCTGCATTTCAGAATGTGGTAGGGACAAGAAACTTTGAAATGTGGTGGTGATGCACAAATCTGGAGTATAGTGGGAATGTAGAGTCATGGAATGTGGCTTGGAAGTGTATTTTCAGAATGTGGCAGGGAGGCAAAATTCAAAATGCGAGAGGGACATGCCATGTTGGAATGTTGTGGGGCAGGCATTTTTGGAATATAGCAATGACATGCAATTTTTAAATGTGTCAGGGAGTGGACACAGACAATTTTGGAATGTGACAAGGATGCACAATTTTGGAATGTGGCAAGGGCATGAAATGGTATGTCTTGCCACATTGTAACAGTGCAAATACCTCACTCCAAGATTGCACACTCCCTTTACATTCCAAGGTTATGTAGTCCTACCACATTCTGAGTTTGCCCATCCCCCCATTTTTCAAGATTATCCATCCCACCACATTTGGAAATTGCATGTCCCTGCCAAATTCCTAGATAGTGTATCTTTGCCGTATTCTGAGATTGCACAGCCTGTCACATTTTGAGACTGCACCTCCCAACCACGTTCTGAAGTTAAATATCCACCACATTCCCAGATTGCATGTTCCCACAACAATCTGAGATTGCACAACCCTTTCACTTTCTGAGTTTGCGTGTTCCCACCACATTCTGAGACTGTACCTCCCTCCCAAATTCTGAGCTTTTGAATATCTGCCACAATTCAAGGCTACATGTCCCTGACAGCAAAATTAAGTATCCCTTCCACATTTCAAGACTACCATGTTCCTGCCATGTTCTGAGACTGAGCATCACCACCACATACCAAGATTGTGCAGCACTGCCTTATTCTGAGATTGTACATACTTATCACATTCTGAAATTGTATATCCCACCGAATCCAAAGACTGTTTTTGCCACATTCTGAGACTGAACATCCCCACAACATTTCACAGTTGTATGTCCCTCATTCCAAAATGTTGTGTTCCTACCAAATTTTAATGCTGTACAGTCCCACCACATTCTAAGATTGCATATCCCTGCCACATTTTGACACTGTGCATCCTAATCACATTCCAAGATTTTATATCCCTCAATATTATGTCCCCACACTTTCAGAGATTTCATGTCCCTGCCATATTCTGAGATTGTGTGTCCCTGCCATATTCTGAGATTGTGTGTCCCTGTCAGATTCTGAGATTGTGCGTCTTTGCAATGTTCTGAGATTGTGTGTCCCTGTCAGATTCTGAGATTATGCATCTTTGCAATGTTCTGAGATTGTGTGTCCCTGTCAGATTCTGAGATTGTGCGTCTTTGCCATGTTCTGAGATTGTGTGTCCCTGTCAGATTCTGAGATTGTGTGTCCCTGTCAGATTCTGAGATAGTGCGTCTTTGCCATGTTCTGAGATTAGGGCCAGATTCTTGAAGGTGGATGCAGGACTTGCACCAAGCTCTGCATCCACAACAAAGTTTGATGTAGCTGCGTCAACGCCCTTGGAAACAACAAAGTCTGATTCCAGAGGGGCTGATGCAATTGCTACAGTCTTCCCACTTTATGGCTGCTTTTGCCAAATATTTGGCACAAGCCCCATAAAAAGAGTACCCCCACAGACACAGAGCTAGACTGGGGGGCTGGTCTAACTTTGCTGCATTTGGGACTTGCAGCAGTTGGCTTTCTGGATGCACAACCCGTTTGGTGCAAGAGATCCACTTGTGTCAAACACCTTGCTGTAAGTCCCCTGTGACAATTGCAACCCCTTTCAGAATCCAAACTAATTTATGTACATTATTCTGAAATAGTGTTTTCACCCCTCCTTTGGAAAATGTTTCTTTGTCATATTCCAAAATTGTGTGTTCTGCTACATTCTGAAATTGTGTTCCTGTTGCAGTACAAAATTGTGGCCTTGTCATATTCTGAAATCTCATCACTGCAGTATTCTAAAACTGCAAAACTTGACATTCTAATGCCATGTCCACCGCTACATTTCTTTTTTTTTAAACTTGTCTTTTTATTTAATTCTTCAGATACGGCTTCATTCCGGTACAGTACACATCCTTATACATATACATAAATCAATTTTAATTTCTAAGAATTTTTACAGAACTGGTTTTGAGTTAAGCAGTTTCATATGTCTTATCGTCCTTGTGAGTTCATTATATTCTGAGCCTTTTCCTTTTTTTTATTTATATTTCTTTTACAGGACCTTTTGGCTGGAATTAAGGCAATAGGTTTGTTGTTCATACTGTTCTTCTGTAGTTGTGCCTTCGTCCTAATCAATTTCAAGTGCAAATTGTTTTTCTTAGATGAAGGAAAAGAAGGATACGTATCTAACCTCCATACTTCATCTGTTAATAGCTTTGATCCATATCAAGCATTAAAGTTTCTATCCCAAATAACAAAACAAACAAAATAAACAGATTTTTTAAACCATCTTTCCTGTCTGCTGTGTTTTCTTTTAAACCAGTTCACTAGGTTCCCTTTCAGGTACTGCCTGTATGGGCCATAAGAGAATCTTATTCTCTCACCCTTCAACTGATATTCTAGGTCAGGTATTGTTCTAGGATTGGGATTGAGGTTGTCTCCTCAATGTATTTGTAAAAAGGAAGCCACCTCAAGTTGAATTTATCTAGTCTCAGCTGACGTCTGGCTTTAAGAGCCTCTGTTGCTTTTATTTGCTTCACATTGTGCAGCCATTGTGAGATCTTAGGTTTATTTGGTGTTAACCAGTTTTGAGTAATTGTTTTATTAGCTGCAGCTACACATATATAGAATAGATATTGTTGGTCTTTCCCTTTCATCCACACTGGGGGTAGTCTGAGAACCAAGTGTTCAAAATGAGGGAAAATGTTTCAACCTCAGATTTGTGTGAATATGTCATATATTCGTTCCCAAAAACACCCTGAGCTCCGGACATCCCCCAAATATGTGGAAATAGGTACCTCTCTCCTTACATCCCCTCCAGCATAGATCTGAAACACCAGATCCCAAGTGTTTGGATATGGTAGGCACTGCAAAGAACCTAATATTTACCTTCCGTCTAAACTCTCTCCAAACCTGTGAGCTTGATGTTTTGTATATACCTTTCCAGATGTTTTCCCAATCATGCTGTGACAGGGCATAGCCCAACTCCTGTTCCCATGTATCTTATATATTTTCTCGTGCAGCTAGCACCTTCCACCACATTCCAGAGTACAGTGTCATGCATCTGAGCATCCTGGAAATGCATGAATCACACCCTACTTAGTTCCGCTATTGTTTTAAATGATTACTACAATTTCAGTTTCATAGATTTTTGAGAAATGCCATATAATACTAGTGCATCAATAAGAACCAGAGTCACACTTTGGTCATTTTTTTAAAAATACTGATTAAGTAAGCAATAAAACACAAGGGGTTGTGCATTAGACATTTCTAACACACAGCCAGGGGTGTAGTGATGCATGAGGCCATAGGCCAAGTGCCTGCAGCCTCTGGCCATACATTAGAAATGTCTAATGCACACCCCTGGAGTGTCTTATTGCACTTATAGAATGGGCTCTGTAATAAATATTTATGTGGAAATTAAAACTGATACGTTTTAATAATAAAAAAGTAAATTCTTTGCCTCAATTTGACATAAAAATAGTTCCTCCACCTACAGGATCTGGGTGCACTTTCTTTTTATTTAGGACTTTTGTCTTACTATGGCTTCCCTAGTTATAGTTTTCTTGAGTCCCATCCCCATACAGACACACAAACACTACAGACGTCTGTTTAGTTAATGTGCTGACAAGCAATACTGAACATGTAGATAGCTTAGAAAATGTATTTATTTTGTTACTAAATGCCAGGGATATTATTTCTTTATTTTTAGTCTGTGGTAACCAGGTAAGGCCCACTGGGCACAAGTGCCTGTTTTCAGGGGCAACCTGGAGCACTGGGCATTTATGTGACTTGCTCAGAGTTGCACAGTATGCAAGTGGAGGTTGTGAGAATCAAACTCAGGCCTGGTCTGCTGGATGTATCAAGCTCATTCACACCTCGTTCCTCTAACCTCTAGGCTATACTGCCAGGCATGGAAAATTCATGACTGCTAGCCACTAAGGAGAAGTGGGAGTGCTAGTGTGACTGTAAGCATTGCGGTTGTAACAACAACAAATGGTTGCCGTTAAGCTTTTTTGTTCTTTTTAAATGTTTACTGGCTGTTTAATGGTAGGCTAAGGAGTGGCATGTGAGGACTGCAGGGAGAGTGGGAGACGAGAGGACACACGTGAGCTGGGAGAGACCTCAACTGAAGAAAAAAAAAGAAAAGAGTGCAGAGAGAGCGAGAGCAAATGGAACAATTTACCAGCATCACATCCAATCTCTTGAGTGTGTGAAGTCCATTTTATTAGGAAAACATTTACAAACAATTGAAAATAAATACCAGGTGGGAAGCAGTATGCTGTACAAACTAGGAGAAAGGCTTATTTCTCCTAGTTCTGTGATGTGTGCATTGTTGAAAGGCACAAGAGGTGAAGTAGTCAGCCTAGAGGATAGAGAAGCAAGCTATGAACCAGGACATTACAGAAGTGGAGAAGCTGGGCAATTGAGAGTTGTGAGGAGTGTGTGTCCGTTTTACTTGGAAAACATTTACAATTATTTTTAAATAAATACCATCTGGGAAATAGTGTGCTGCACAAAACTAGAAGAAAGACTTACTTCTCCTAGTTTTGTGATGTGCTGGTAAATGCTTTTTTTGTATTTTTTGTGCGTATGAGAGGTACGAGATGGTAAGTTGCTGAGTGGGTGGGAGGAAAGTGTTAGCGAGCCAGTGGCGGCTGGGGGCAAGATCAGTTGGAGGACTGATCACAACAGACAGGGAAAAAAATGACAGTGTGAGCTACACATAAGCAATAAGACATGAAGGTGTGTGCATTAGACACATCAAGTCAGGGGCATACTAAGGCATGAGGCCTTATTCATTATTCATTAGATGTTTCTAATGCATGGCTACTAAACAATCAAAATAAAGGATTTTTCCTGCCCATTTTATAACTGTGTATATTAAACAAAATGGACAAAACATTTATTGTTTCAAATTAACAATAAAACATGCAAGTAAGTACTGGGGTTGCTGAACTACTCAGAGTCTTAACAACCCATGTGGTTAGATTTTCATAGCCATATTTATGCCCAAAGTCCCAGGTCCATCAAATATATGATGCATGGAACTTGCAGCAAAAAATTGGAATTTTTCATTCCTGCTTCAAATTGAAAAATGTGATCTACCATGCATTGGTGTTGGGGCCTCTTTCTTGCTCTTGTATCAACTTTCACCTTGTCCTCACTGTGAACTGCCACAAAGCACATGCAAGTTCCTTAATTCACCTAGGATTGGAAAACAGGGTGCAGTGGTGGCACTTGGACTCTGTGCACCAGCAGTGCCAAACCCTTACAGCAATATGTGTGTGCTGTGTACATGCAGAATGCGTGCCACATACTTAATTGTGCAATGTTTGCATGCAGTTCGCATACACAAAATGAACCTAAGCAAACCAGGTCTAAAAAGCAAATCAGGTTTGCATGCTGCAAGCTTGACGTATGCAGCAGGTAAGGTGATGCAAACATCTTCTAAAAATCACATCAGGTTCGCATGTTGCAGGCTTGACATGAGTGCAGCAGTTAAGCTGGTGTGAACATCATTTTAAAATCACATTAGATTCACACGCTGCATGATTCCCATGTGTGCAGCAACTAAGCTGGTGCAAATCTCATCTAAAAAACACAACAAATTCTATTTTTCATACAACTGCTAGCAATTAGAGCCATTAAAATACATTGTTCATTGATTTCCCATTAAAATTAGTTAAACTTATTAATTCTGATCATTTTGCAAGTTGTTTAATGGCTTTTGATTTTTGCCATTGAATTTCCATTAATTTGTAAAGTATTGCTTGTTTAATGCTTTAAATTCCTAGGATATAGTCAGCCAACATCCCTCATTCCAGATGTGCGAAGAGGGGCCTCTGTGTTGTGAGCCTGACCTTTCTGCATGCAAATCCCCATATGCATATTTAGTGCTACAAATGTGTTTCTCCATGACTGATTCTGCTGACTTACTTTCCCTTTGTCATTTTGTATGGAAGTTTGTACACTATGGCCATGCTAAGAACTCTTTGTGCTGAGTAGGATTTTGGAAGCATGCACCATACCTCACATTTTGTCACTGAAATGAGGGACATAGACACTCAAAATGAGGTACAATGAGGGACACTAACCATCATGATGATCAGGACGCATCCTGAAACATGGAGATACAGTACCTCAGAACACAGTGGAAACTTGTACCGACACCTGAGAATGAATTACTACCATAAAGCAGGGGTGCCATTTAAGAAGGGTGGGGGGCTTCCTCCCCTGTATTTCTGCCTAGATTGTTCTTATGGTGTGGCAAAAATGGCATTACATTTGGTTTTAATCTTTTGCACAATAAGTGCCCCCCCCAGCCTGTGTGCACTCACACTGCAGGTGCACTCCTGACTTGACTATGTCTGTATTGTGTTGTCCACTCTCTCCACCTATTAGTGGTGGCACCATCACACATGACATGGAGGACCTCCAGCCAAGCAAGAGCACATGAGTCACATGAGTGCAACACTGTCTTTCCCACCATAGAGAAGATAGACTGCACACTACAGCGTGGTGTGGCAATAATGGCATTACATTTGGATTTAATCTTTTGCACAATAAGTGCCCCTGGCATGAGTGTGCTAATGCTGCAGGTGCACTCCTGACTTGACTGTGTCTGTATTGTGTTGTCCACTCTTTCCACCTATTAGACAGGCTGCTCACTTTAGCTTGGAGGAGTCGGTGAGCACTGAATTCTCAATAGCAGTGTTGTGGTGGCATATTTTTGTTGGTCAACTCTTAGTGAGTCTCCATCTCACCTGGTGGCTGAAGGGATGGGGGTGAGCTGAAAGCTAACTCGAGACTTGGCTACCTACTTACTCTACTAGGCTCCTCTCATTAAAAAAACACAATGCACAGGCCTCCTTGGCAGAAAGCTAGGCCTAGCAGCAGTAGTGACAGCAGTGTGGGTGGCCTTCATAGGCCTTGATCAGTGCAATGCAGCAGCAGCCAAGCAAGAAGCAAGCAATGCAGGTTGGGTGTGTTTGCTTAGTGAGGCGACTTGGTCGCAGTCCACGGACAATGTTGGGAATCTGGGATGGTTGGTTCTAACATTCAGCTTCTGGAAGAAGGATAGAGGAGGAGGAGGAGGAGTGGACTGAAAACTGGGTTGATGGCACAGTGGGCCAGGCTTCAGGTTCTGGCCAGATGACGAGGTAAGTAAAAGTAAATATTTTTTTTAAAGGGGGACTGGGAAAGGAGTAAGGACTGAAATACAGCATTGATATATGTTTTCCATGTTTCTGCACCTGTGGATGGCTTTACTTTTACTTACTCAGCCATCTGGCCAGAACCTGCGGTCTGGCCCAGTGTGCCAACAACCCAGTTTTCAGTCTGCTCCTCCTCCATCCTTCTGCCAGAAGCTGGATACTAGGACAGACCATTCCAGGTCTCCAACATCATCTCATGAACTGATACCACCCAATCTGTGTTGCTTGCTTCTTACTTGGCTGCTGTCATGGCTGCTGCTGAAATGCACTGATCAAGGCCTATGAAGGCCACTCACACTGCTGTCATCACTGTTGCTAGGTCTAGCTTACTGCCGTGAGGGAGGGCTGTGCTGTTTTTTTTGTGAGGCAAGCCTAGTAGAGTAAGTAGGTAGCCTAGTCTCAAGTTAGCTTCTAGCTCACCCTGTGCTCTTCAGCCACCAGGGAAGCTGGAGACTCACTTAGAGAAGACCAACAAAAATATGCCACCACAACACTGTTATTGAGAGTTCAGTGCTCACTGACTCTTCCAAGCTAAAGTGTGCAGCCTGTCTAATAGGTAGAAAGAGTTGACAACACAATATAGACACAGTCAAGTCAGGAGTGCACCGGCACCATGAGCACAATCATGCCAGGGGCACTTATTGTGCAAAAGATTAAATCCAAATTTAATGCCATTATTGCCACACCATAAGAACAACCTAGGCACAAATGCAGGGGGGGGGCAACTGCCCTCCTCTGCCCTTCCTAAATGGGACCTCTTCTTTATGGCAGAAATTAATTCTCAAGTGCTAATATCATTACAAGTAAATACAATGGATTTCATTGTATTCTGAGGTACTGTATCTCCATGTTTCAGGATGTATCCTGATCATCGTGATGGTTAGTGTCCCTCATTGTCCCTCATTTTGAGTGTCCATGTCCCTCATTTCAGTGACAAAATGTGGGGTACAGTGCATGTTTCCAAAACTCTACTTAGCACAAAGAGTGCTGAGCTTGGCCATACTGTGCATGCTGCATATAGAATGAAAAAGGGAAAAAGAGATCCAAAACAGTCATGGAGAAACACATTGGTAGCACTAAATACGCAAAAGGGGAGTTGAATGGCCCAAAACAAAAAGGCCAGGCTTCACAACACAGAGGCCCCTCTTCGCACATCTGGAATGGAGGATGTTGTCTGACTATATTCTAGGAATTTAAAGCATTAAGCAAACAATACTTTATAAATTAATGGAAATTCAATGACAAAAATCAAAAGCCATTAAACAATTTGCAGAAGGATCAGAATTAATGAGTTTACCTAATTTTAATGGGAAATCAATGACAAATATATGTTAATGGCTCTAATTGCTAGCAGTAGTATGATAATTAGAAACTGATGTGTTTTTTTAAATGTGATTAGCACCAGCTTAGTTGCTGCACACATGGCAAGCGTGCAACATGTGAACCTGATGTGATTTGTAAACGATGTTCACGCCAGCTTAACTGCTGTACTCATGTCAAGCATGCAACACGTGTACCTGATGTGATTTTTCGATGTTCGCACCAGCTTACCTGCTGCATACATGTCAAGCTTGCAGCATGTAAACCTGGTTTGCTTTTTAGACCTGGTTCGCTTAGGTTCACTTAGTGTATGTGAACCGCAGGCAAACATTGCACAATTAAGCATGTGGCATTCATTCTGCATGTACACAGCACACTTCTGTTTCTGTAAGGGAGGAGCATGGCAGCAACATTGACTGCAAGCACTGTGTTTTCATAGGAAAATCTAGCCCACGTACTTAACAGTTACATAGTAATTATTTTAAATGTCAGCAGTAACACATGATAGCGTATGGATTGTGACACATTTAGTATTCCCTGGTGCTTTGTGCGCTTAGTACCCTCAACAAGTAAGACAAGTGTGTTAATCAATCACCCTCTCATAACCTGGGGTGTGTTATTGCATACATATGTTATAAAAGCAATGTAGTCAAGGGGTTACAGCACCAGCATAGTGAATTGACTTGGGAATCAATTGATGACAGGATCAAACCCCATTAGAGCCAAATACTCACTATGTGACCTTGGACAAGTCATATAACATCACAGGGTTCCAGCAAATCCAGTTGCAAAAATGTGTAGCAGCAGGACCCTACTGGGAACAATATGTTGCATCT
This sequence comes from Neoceratodus forsteri, assembly GCA_016271365.2. Classification (NCBI taxonomy): domain Eukaryota; kingdom Metazoa; phylum Chordata; order Ceratodontiformes; family Ceratodontidae; genus Neoceratodus; species Neoceratodus forsteri. Next base: position 452,356,049 of record CM057453.1, on the reverse strand, counting down.
CTGCTGGGCTACACTGGAAACTAAATGGTAAATATGTAGGTGATCTGCAATGGTTCAACTCAAATGATGCAAGTTAACTTCAAGTGTGAGGCCACAGGATCAGAACTCATGGGTGACACAGTCCTGTCCCTTCACAAATGATGATATTTTGATATGCAACATTAATTTATTAGTTATCAGCTGTGTCAGTTAGGGCTGGGCAGACTGTTCCATCCGAAGTCTGAACCCCTAGATTGAACCTAGTAACCACAGACCCGGATAAATATGGATTTCACTGCAGAAGTCTGGTTCCAGGTCTGTGGTAAGCCACAAAGTGTGTGTTTCCTCCAGAGTGTTGACTGTTGCCATGGGGATGCCACCGGCACACTCACTTCACATACAGGCAGCCAGCAGCATCCAATCAGGCAAAAGTCACGTGATGCTGCCAAGGGAAAATGACATGATGAACTCACTCATGGTATATAACTGTGGTGAGTGCATAACACAGCCCAGAAGTGCAGCAGGTACAAGCGAGGCATGAGCAGGGAGTTTTGTTGAGCGGCGTGCTACTTGTCTTTATTGGGAGTCCGGTGGGAGGATTTTTTTGTGCTGACTTGTTGGTTGGGTGGCTATGGCTGGCAACAAGTTCCTGGAGGGCAGAAAAAAAAAAGACAGAGTCAGACAGAGTCAGAGACGAAAAGACACTTGAGGAGGTGGCAGAGAGAAAGTCATCGGGGAGGGAGAGGAATTGGATGGAGAGACAGAGAGAGGGTGGGTGGGGGCCAATTAGAGGTGAAGAAAAAAGAAAGAAAAATATAAATGCACCATCTTTTTGGCCTGTGTGAAAAAAAATACATCTTTGATGTTTTTGTTCCACCATAATTTCCTTATCCAGACTAGAGGAAAAGAGACAAAGAGACTACAGGGGGGCAAATAAAAATTATTACAGCCACAGAAATCACAAATAAAGAAATTCATTTTGGCCTCAGTGTAGCTGTGTGCATGTGTGTGCGCGTGTGTGTCTATGGATGTGTGGATGTGTTTCTGTGTGTATAGAACAGCCTGGAAAAATAAATCTTTGACTTGAGGGTCACGTGATGGCAGCTTGCTAAATGGCGGTAGGGGCTTAGTGCTCTCTCCCTCTACATTCCCAACTGTCACCTCTTACTAACTTCTTGGTCACCATCTAAACAGATCGTCATTTTAAAGTACCTTAAATTCGTCTACTGACCCTCCGGATTGGTTTTCTCGGCCGGAAGATCAACTTTTGAAAGGATGGAGGTGGATAGGATCCAGGCCGCGGCCAAGCACACGCCGCCTGCCTCTCCCAGTAAGCAACCCAAAAAACTGTGGATCCAAACGGCTACAGGATCCGAGAAAGCCGGGGAGAAACTCTCTTCTTCAAGTCTACTTACAGAAGAAAAGTTTTTGCAGGAATTTACCCCGATGAGAAGCATGCTCCAAGATATTACGGCCGAGTTGAAGGCAATGCGGGGAGACCTCGCCTCTCTCACGGTCACAGTATTGGATTCTGAAGCCAAAGTTTTCTCGTTGGAGCAATGGAAAGAAAAGACGGAGACAGCGATGTCCGGGTTGGCCCAACAGGTGCGGCGACTTCAATTGAAGACGGAAGATTTAGAAGGCCGCAATCGGAGAAACAACCTGTTGGTTTTAGGCCTCCCGAAGCTGGAAGAAGGTCCGGATCTGATGGCCTTTCTGCAACGCTTCTTTGTTAAGATAGTCGGCCCTTTGCCAATCAATCCTAGTTACCACATGGAACGACCACACCGTTCACTGAGACCCCGACCACCACCTAATTCCCCCCCATGTCCCATAATCATCAAATTCTTAAGCTACATCGAGAGACAGCATATATTTAACAAAACCAGAGAGCTGCAGGAGATTAAGTGGGAACAAGCCAGAATCTGCATAACTCAAGATCTACCCAAGGAGATGAGGTTAAAAAGAGCTGCCTTTCATCCAATTGTGCAGAAACTGATAGCTGCCTCGATCCCTTTCAGGATGATCTACCCTGCCACTCTTAAGGTTACCATCAATGGTATCAGCTTCAGCTTTGAATCCCCAGAAGCTGCTCAGAAGGATCTTGCCTCCAAGCTTCCTGAACTATTTAAGATGAATGGCTGAAAGTTTTTGGAACTGCTACACATGTTGTGTATATTGAACTGATGGTTTTGTGGACCTTAAATGCTCCCTTGTATTTTTTCCTAATTTACTTTTTTGTTTTGTATGTAGCCGCTGTCTATATCTTGTTACCCCTGTTTACTTCCTCCTCTCGATTGAAATCTGGATGGCCTCTTACCTATGTGGATCAGGCTGTTCGGCCTGGGCCGTCAATTTCCATGTTGGGGGGTTGATACCGATCTCGCCGCTTTCTTTCGGAGATTTTAACTCCTTCCCGGAACTATATGTCAGGGTTTGGGTTTCCAGTGGGACTACGTTGAATGCGGGACCGGGCGTAGGTCCGGTTAGTATTTGGCGTTCCATGAAACAAGAGGCCGCTTTATCCTACCTAGCTTTGGCTTTTAAAGCCTGGATCCTCGGTCTCGTCGAGTCGTGAGTATCCTCGTTTCTGGGGGTGAGTGTTGGTTCTGTCTCCCTTTTGGGTCTCAACCCTTGTTGCTTTTCTGGACTTGGGCTCACCGTTGTTTTGAGGTTAAATTACCAGGTCTGGGTCTGGACTGATACTAATTTATTGGTGACACACCATTTGAATTGGCGACAGTTGGTGGGGATGGGGGATGGCTGAAGCTCCAGCTACCTGCAGTAGCTGAATCGCTAAGCCGGTAGTAGGGGGATAGCCAATCCAGCCCTGCCTGTAGGCATTTACTGCTCTGTCTAAACCGGATCAGATGGAGGTATTAATCATTGGGTTTGAGTATTAGGGCCCTTCCCTCCTTATGAACCCTACATAAAGGCTGGTTCTGATCTCGCGCTAAGGGACTGGCTCCTGAAGTCTGGATTGTTACATGTTATGGTTGTTGCTCCGATGTGGGGCCAGACTGTATATAGTTGTTTAGGGAACTTGGGGATTAATTTTTTTGGGGGATGAAGGAGGGGTTGGGAGTAGTTGGGGAGATGGGGATTGTTCGTATATATTGTACACTACTACATACTAATAAGTATTTTATACTGCTAGAAGCAGTTTAAAACGTTCTTGGTGGCAATTTCGGGAGGTTGGTTTTGGGGACTGCACTTGGATGAGGGGTTTGGGGGAGGGACTAGCCTGCCATATTAAATTATTTATGACTCTTCTCTTGCTGGAGCAACTCCTGTGAACCTCTGGTTGTTTATTCTGGGACTATCCTGGCAGGCTGTTGGGTTTTGGGTATATGGGGTCTCAGTGTACTGCGTTTCTTCTCGTTATTTCTGGGTGTTTCGGTTTTGTATCCCTCTGGTTTTGTATTTAAAATGGCTATAAATGCCGTCAAAATAGCGTCCTGGAATGTCGCGGGCTCAGGGATCGGGTCAAGCGAACTCAGATTTTTAACCACTGCTCGTTACTGCAGGTGGATATACTTTTCTTCGGAAACCCACTTAGGCCAAGCAGAATCAAATGCCTATCTCGATCTGGCTTTTCGCAGGTCTATGTGGCTGGAGGCTCTAGCCTCAGTAAAGGGGTAGCTGTCCTTATTAAAAAACATGTTCTGTTTATGAAGGACCTGGTTATGTTAGACCCAGACGGGAGGTTTGTCTTGGTTAAGGGTACCCTTAATGGGAACACTGTTGTCTTGGGTTCCATATATGGGCCTGTTGGGGGGAATCCTGAGTTTTTCATGTGCCTTGCCGACAAAGTTAGCACCCTCCTCCCTTCGCAAGTTATTTTGGGTGAGGACTGGAATGTCCCACTTTCACCTATATTGGACAGAGACCCCCAGGATAACCATTCCCCTACACCTGCACAAAGGGCTCTTCATGATCTCTTACTAATGCTAGGGTTATGTGACCCCTGGAGACTCTCTAATCCCTCTCTTCGGGCTTTCTCATTTTTCTCTCAGCCCCACAAATCAAGGTCGAGAATAGATTATGTCTTGTTCAGTAAAACCTTCCTTACTGGTCTTCTTCAGTCTGGCATTGATCCAATTATTCTCTCGGATCATGCAACAGTATGGGTCAAAATCTCCTCAAACCCCGATTTCTGTCGGGATACTATTTGGAGGCTTAATACTCAATTGCTTAAAGATCCCCACACGGTTTCACAAATAAGATCCCTGAGCTCTCTTTTCCTTGCAGATAATCTTGATTCTACCCCGAGGTTTGATATGATTTGGGTTCACTAAAATGTTATCTCAGGGTGAACTAATTAAGATAGCTTCTGCAAGGAAGAAGACTCCGACATGCACAAGCTCTTTCTTAATGAGTAAAATTAGAGAACTAGAAACAGTTTACTCTCCAACCTCTTCGTTACGTCCTTAGAGGCTCTCCTGGCAGTTAAGAATGAGTACATGGATCTCTTGAAAGAAAGCTGAATATTGCCTTATTCGAACTCAAGCTAAATATCTGGACCATGGGGAAAAGGCCGGAAGCTTCTAGCTTTAGCTTACAGGCGTTGGAAGGTTCTAGGATAATCCGTCTTTGCATTCCCCAGCGGTTCCATAGAAACTTCCCCAGAGGTATTGCCCAAATATTCGAGAACTATTACAAAGATCTTTACAGTAAGCCTTTATCCTCTGCCCCTCTTTCGAATATCATAGCATACTTGGAGGACACTGATATCCCTCGTTTACCATCAACTCACCAAGAGATTTTGACTGCTCCCATTTTGCTTGATGAGATAGAGAGGACCATTACCTCTATGACTTTAGATAAAGCACCCGGCCTTGATGGATTCCCTGCTAATTTCTATAAGGTTTTTTCCAAAGAGCTCGCGCCTGTACTTCTTAAACTATATGAGTATCTTTCTTCCTCTTGCGATATAGATCCCATCCTTCTCGAAGCCACTATTATCTTAATTCCCAAACCCGATAAAATTCTCACGGATCCAGCGAATTACCGACCTATATCCCTCCAGAATTATGACATGAAAATCTTTGCTAAGATCCTGGCGGAAAGGATCAAGAAGGTTTGGTCTGGCTTAATTAGTCCTGAACAAGTAGGTTTTGTGTCTGCTAGATCTTCTGCGGACCACTTAAGAACCCTATCTCACATTTCCCAGCAGACTCAAACAGTGTCTTACCCTATGGCCTTGGTTTCGTTAGACGAAGAGAAAGCCTTCGACCGAGTGGATTGGTCCTTTCTTTGGGTTGTGATGGCGACGATGGGCTTTCTGACACCATTTCTAAAATGGGTTCAGGTTTTTTACAGTTTCCCCTCGGCCAAAATTTATTGTAATGGAGTTTTTTCCTCCCTTTTCTGTCTATACACCGGCACCAGGCAGGGATGTCCTCTTTCACCTTTATTATTTAATTTATACTTAGAACCCCTTCTTATTAGGCTTAAATCCTCTCCACTTGTTAGAGGTTGTCTACTACAGCAGCAGGAATTGGTACTTTCAGCTTATGCAGATGACATACTCTTGCATCTCGAATGTCCTGCTGAATCCCTAAAAGCGGACTAGATGTTATCAGACAGTTTGGTGCCCTCTCAATATTAGATTGAATATTTCTAAATCTGAAATCTTTCCGTTGAATGTTCATAATGTATAAACAGGATTTTATTAACTTCGGTATGAAATGGGCTCCCAAATCGATCAAGTATTTAGGGATTCACTTCGCGACAGAGCCCTCTCTTTTGAAGAAGCTTAATCTGGATAGTATCAAAAATCTCGTCCAACAGGATTTGCTACGATGGTCTACCCTTCCTATCTCTCTCTGGGGCCGGATCAACATTATTAAAATGAATGTCCTTCCCCGGGTCTTTTATCCCCTTAATCTGTTAAATCTTTGGTTGCCTATCGCTTACCTTCAACAATTTCATCCGATGTTTCCAACTTCATCTGGCGAGGAAAGGGTGTTGAGGCGTTCAGTGCTCTAAACTATCTCTCCCCAAAGACAAAGGTGGTCTCCGGCTCCCTAATCTTCTATTTTATCACTGGGCAGCTCATCTCTCTAAATTAGGGAAATGGCTTTCTGCGAACCCTGACCTTCCATGCCCGACCTGGCTTCAAACTGAGAGGGCACTTCTCTCTGGGGCCAAGTTGGATACTTACACAGTATTTTTTACTTCTCCATCTGTAGCTTAGCAGTGGATTACTGACACTATGATTCTGACATCCCTTAAGTCCCTTGTTCAATGTCTGCATTCTCTTAATATCCTTACCGGGCCAGATCTGGGTCAGCTGGTGGTCCTTAATCCTAATATCAAGTTGGGTAAATCACTGATCACACCTGACTGGCTTCCACAACTTAATGAAGCTAGACTAGAACATTTTTATGATCATGGAACCCTTCTCTCCTCAGCTGATATACTCACAAAATTTGGTATTCCCAATGTTAAGATTTTCAAAGTTTACCAACTAAGGCATCTTATCGCTGAAAAATTTGTTATCTCCTTTAGCGAGCGATTGGCCTATCCCTTTTTTTCTCAAATAATAACTCTCGCTTCTCAACCACACTCTATTTCGTTAATCTACTCCTTTCTTCTAAATTATAAATTTCCCGATACTGTTAGGGGCTCCAATATCTGGTCCTCTTTGCTGCCTGAGTCTGCCCTGAACTGGTCTCATATCTGGAAGGACCTTCATAGATATCACACCCAGGATGGATTAAGGCTGACTCAATATTATATCATGAATAATCTGTACTACACCCCTACAAAACTTTTTAAGCTTAAAAAGCTTCCCCACCCTACCTGCTCTAGGTGTATGCAGGATGAAGGGAACCCCCTCCATGTTTTTTGGTCTTGTAGGAAGGTGGCTCCTCTGTGGTCTCTTATCCAAGATAATTTGGACCCTCTTTTAGGTCCATCAAGTTTTTTTACCCCGGAGATCTGTATTCTGGGCGAATACGCTAGCATAGATAGTGTGGAACGCCAGTATCATATGGCTTTGGTGTCCATGGTGGTCAAGAGGTTGGTCCTGAGGCACTGGACTGATCAATTGGCCCTGACCTACGCTGAGTGGCTGGTTGAGCTTTCTGCATATCTTAACTCCGAAAGTCTGGTTGCCAGCCTACGCTGTCACATGGACCTGTTTCAGAAGAGATGGGGTAGACTACAGACGCTGTATCTACATCAATGAGTTCTTGGCCTTACCCCTGTTGCCCGCATTGACAACATATGTCTTGCTATATATTATTTCCTGTAACTTTTACTGGTGAGGGAGGAACTCAGTCATAAATGGCTGGTACTTTTACTCATCCAGATTAATGGTAACATTGGATTGGCACACTTGTTTTTGGGTGGGGGGTGAGGGAGGGAGGAGGAGAGTTATTAGGGTTTGGTGAGTTCCTTATTTCCTTTCATATATGAAAATCTGGGAGTGGGGGTTTGGAGTGGGGGGGGTAGGTTTTTGGTTGTACCATGTACTTTTCATGTTATGTCTACCTAGTATATTGTTATGTTTTTGTTTTATGTTTGTAAAATTAATAAACTTAAATTTCAAAAAAAAATCTTTGACTTGTTCCTTCCAGAGGAGAAAGGGATAGAGACTACCGGGGGCCAAAGAGAAATTACAGTGGCAGAAATCACAAATAAAGAAATTCATCCTGGCCTCAGTGTGGCTGTTTGTGCAGGACAGGATGGAAAATAAATCTTTGACTTTATTTGTTCCATCCAGAGGAGAAAGAGATCAAGAGAGACTACTGAGGGCCAAATAATACAGTCACAGAAATCATGAATACAAAAATACAACATATTTATTTTTCTTGTTGGTTCATCAAGTGGAACCAAAAGACAGAGCGAGAGAGACACACACACATACACAAAAAGAGAGACAAGGAGACTTAGAGGCCTGGTGGGGCTAGAGATTATAGGGCAGGCAGGCAAACTAAATCTTTGATTTTATTTTTGTTCCATCCAGAGGAATCACCACTACGAGTGTGAGAGAGAGAGAGAGAGAGAGAGAGAGAGAGAGAGAGAGAGAGAGACTACTATGGGCCAAATACAATTACAGTCACAATCACGGAAATCATGAATAAAATATATAGCTGGCAAATCTGAGGGTGGGACAGAGGTAGTCACGTGGGTTAGAAACTGGTTGAGTAACAGAACATAAAGAGTAGTGGTAAATTGGGTTAGCTCACAGGAGGAACAGGTAACAAGTGGCGTACCCCAAGGATCAGTGCTGGGACCAGTGCTCTTCAATGTCTTCATAAGTGGTATTGCAAAGTGTCTAGAAGGGAGTGTTAGCCTGTTCATGGATGACACAAAGCTATGTAACAGGGTAAATACACAGGAAGGTATAGAAAAAATGAGGAGAGATCTGAAGAGGCCAGAAAACTGGTTCAAGGAATGGCAGTTGGATTTCAATGCAAAAAAGTGCAGGGTTATGCACCTGGGGAAAGGGAATCCTTGCGTCAAGTATGAACTAGATGGGGTAACACTGGAGGCCACCAAAGAGGAAAGAGATCTGGGGTAGTCATAGAAGACAACCTCAAAGTGGCTAAACAGTGCAACAAAGCAGTCTGTAAAACTAACACAGTACTAGGGTGCATAGGGAGGGGTATAACAAGTAGAAGGAGGGAAGTGGTGGTACCATTGTACAACTCCCTAGTAAGGCCTCATCTGGAGTACTGTGTTCAGTTCTGGAGGCCTCATCTCTAAAAAGACAGACAAGATGGAGACAGTGCAAAGGAGGGTGACAAAATGGTGTCCGGGATGCAGCATTAGGCATATGAGGATAGACTCAGAACTCTCAATATATACTCCCTGGAGGAGAGAAGAAAGAGGTGGGGCATGATAGAAAGCTTCAAGTATCTCAAGGGGATCAAGAAGGTACCAGATGGGAGCATCTTTCACATGAAGGGGAAAAAGCAGAATAAGAGGGCACAGCATGAGACTAAAATGGGGAAAACTTAGGGGGAACTTAAGGAAATTCTACTTCACTGAAAGGGTGGTGGAGAGATGGAACAGTCTCCCCCAGGAAGTGGTGGGGGAGGCCACGGTTCAGGGATTCAGGAATGTGTGGGATAGGCACATAGGAATTATCAAGCTAGGGCAAAGAGGGGAACTTGTTGTATTATCTAGGGTACCTTATGCATTAGAGAGAGGGATATAGCAGACTAGATGGACCATAAGGCCCTTATCTGCCAACAACATCTATGTATCTATGTACATCTGTATCATTCTTGTTGTTCCATCAAGAGAGAGGCTTAAGGGGGACATAGATTATCACAAAATAAATCTGTGTTCTTGTAATTCCATCCACTTCCATCGACAGGCATCATGATTCTGAAACAAAAACAGAGAGAGACTTGCTGGTGGTCATAAAAAAATATTATTCTAGCGAGCCCGGTGGCACTGAGGGTTGAAGAGCTGGATGCCACACCTCGCACTAGACTGGCGACCAGGGTTTGGGAATGAGCCTGGGCTGCTGGGGGGTTGGCAGGGGAGGAGAGAGGATTGAGCGTCTGGAGACTGCTCTCCTCTCTCCAGGGAATGGGACTAGTCATTCCACCTGCTGACTGCCCTCTAGCAGTGGCTGGAGGGCAGTACAGGTCTGGAAGCTTAGAAGCCAATGTGCTTACATCAGAGGGAAGGGATGGAGAAAAACAGAAATAGGCATGGGCTCCCCAGACCCATGATGGCCCATCTGCTCCCACCACCAGATTTGCCATACCGGGTGGTGGGGGATTGCCAGCACTCCTCCACCTGGCCCTACAATGAAGGGGGAATCCATGGGGGAATCTCAGGGGGCAGATGAGCTGGGAGTCAGGCTGGAAGATGTATCCCCTCTGAGGGAGGGGGTCATAGCCTCATGGAGCCCACAGAATTTGCAATAAAGAAAAAAAAATAAAAATATTATTCTGAGCCAAAGGCTGACCCTGTTGCAGGGCAGTCACATTGCTGTTGGCTGGGGTGGCCCTGTGGAGGGCAAAGTGACAGACAGTGCTGGATGTCAGAGAGACTGGGAACTGTCTGCTGTGGGTCATCATGTTAATTAACGTTCGCATATAAAAAACCTTTTCTGGCAAAAGCAGACAAGTTGCTGAGCCTGTGCTACTGGCTGTGGGTGGGGGGGGCTGATGTGGAGGGCAAAGTGACATACTGGTACTGCTGCATGTCAGAGAGATTGTGCACTGTCTGCTGTGGGCCATCACAATCACATTAACTTTCACTTATAAAAAAAATACTTTTTTTCTGACAAAAACAGACAAATTGCTGCTCCTGTGTTGCTGGCTGTGGGTGGCCCAGGGACATTGTGAATTTGTGACTCGTAGAAGTCTATTTTGTTTATTTTTTTTGTTTAACTCAGAGAACAAGAAAGGAAAAGCCACAAGGTGTTTTCATTCATTAATTTATTGTGACTAAATAGACTCAACAACACAAGTACACACAAGTGTTATCATCACTAATCCCATCCATTATTCCTCTTAATCCTTCTTATTTTCATCCTGTAACATTAACCAACCCCAGTGTGTGACTGTGCATGCACTAGTTGTGCCTGCATCACCAATTTGAATTCTGAGGCTGTGGAACACTATTGAGTAAGAGTTGCTGAATATAGTTGGTCACAGAACAGTAACCGTAGGAGTCACTCAAAGAGCTACGTTTGGAAGGAAGTGGTGGTGAACTGGTATCAGAGTGCTGAGTATAGTAAATTTGTAGGTGTGGGAGTCATCAGAGGATGTTAGGTAGAGGGATCTTTTTACAGGTTAGAATTATAAATAACAAAAAATGGTCAAAGTGTTGAGGTACATTCTTGGGTAGGCAGCAGCACTGCAATGGACAGCAGTCAACCCAAAAGGGACAACAAAACAAAACCCAAAAAAGTGCTTTTATGTCTAAAGTGTTGTCTTAAAAGCAAATGCTTGAATCCAAAAAAGGTGCATATGTTGAATCAGTCCCAGGTAAAAAAGAAGTTATATAGTTAAAACCAAAGAGTTCATGAGTACCACCTGCAGAGGCACCCCAAGGTATGGAACAACTGCATACTATGCTACTGCCAGTCCCTCACAGTCTTCTGATTCTTTTGAGGTTGAACCCAATGAGGGTAATAAAGATGAAGATGATGAAGAGAGTGATCAGGCAGTACAAGGTTTACTGGAAGGGATGGAAATTGCAGATGAGAAAGAAACAGAAAGAAATGTTTTGGTTAAGGATGAGGGCAGTGGGAATTAATCACAAGAGGAACAGGCCCAAGAAAAATCTGGGAAAAAAAAATGAAAAGGTGACTGAGGTGCAGTGCCTTCCTGGGAAAATAACTAAAAAGATATCATTGTTTGTTTGGTCATACTTTTCCATTAGTGCTTCTAATGAGTTGGTGGCATTATGCACTTTTTGTAAATGGCCAGTCAGCAGGGGTAAAAAGAAAGGAGCATTGGAAACTTCAGCACTGAAAACGCATCTAGACAGATATCATAACATTACTGAGAACTCTAGTCATGATACTCAAAGAGAAAGTGACAGTGATAGCTCGCTACACTCGGGGTAACTCTGATAGATGAAAGCAGTGGCAGCCCCCGCAGCACTACAGAAACACCTCCACTACTTCCATTCGAAGGACTCCTACTGTTATTGAAAGTTACCATGTGTTCAAAATCCTCCCTCATTCCGGGAGACAGCTTACCATTTCAGAAACATTTGAATATAAAGCCAAATATGCCTCAACCCACCTTGTTGCTATTACAATAACCAAGAACATTTCAGAAATTATAGTTGTTGATTTGCTACCATAGAACATGGTTGAACATGTAAGATTCAGGCAGCTGTTTGAGTACCTCGAACATCGATATAGTATACTATTGAGAAAATACTTCTCCTCAACAGGGATTCCAGAACTCTAGGATGTTGTATGTAAAGATTTAGACAAGTTTTGTGCAGTGCTGTTGGGAGGGTGGTGTATCTCACAACAGATATTTGGACAAGCTGTCAGCCTAAACCCTTCATGTCTGTCACTGTTCATTGGGTATGTTTTGACCATTCTTGTGGGGACAGTGAAACACAGTGTGCTGTTCTAAGAATGTTTTATTTTCCATCTGAATATACCTCATACACCATCAATGAACAGCTCCAAAAACCAATACAGCAATAGCTCACTTCACAGGGACTGTCAGTTGGCTTTATAGTTGCAGATAATGGGTCCAATATAAGGAAGACCTTGGAGGAAGGGGGCTTTGTTCACATCCGCTGCTTTGTGCATTGCTTACATTTAATAGTTCACAGTTTACTTGATGAGGACAGAGACATTAATGCTCTTCTTAGCACTGCTAAAAGAATATGAACTCACTTCAGTCACTCAAGCAAGTCCATCATTCATTTGAAAAAATACAGCAGAAGCAGAATTTACCTTTGCACAGACTGATCCAAGACATTTCTACTCATTGGAATTTGACCTGTCTTATGTACCAAAGGCTACTGGAACAAAAGGAGCCTGTCAGACAATACACATTGGAAAATAAAATTGGTGATGCAGTCATCTGTATTACTCCACCACTGTGGGCCATACTGAAGTTTCTAATTTCACTCCTCCAGCCATTTGAGGAAATCACCAGAGAGGTGAGTGCTGTAATTGGGTAATAAATCACCCTTTCAGGTTCTTGGTGGAACAGCACAAAAGGAAGAGACAACAGACAAGTGGTACTCATGTAATATATAAAATTTATTACAGATTAGTAATACAGACTTACACCATTACAGCGTGAACACTGGAAGAACACCAGTTTTCCTTACCTAGGTAATGCAGTCTCTCTTCTTAGAGAAGTTATGTGTTACAAAGGGTCTTATACCCTAATAATAACTATGGCAACGCCTAAAAAGATACATAAAATGTATATAATTGGACAAAAACAGGAGGTCTGAGTAACCATTCTAACTAGTATGAAAAGTTACACAGCTTGCAGTAGATAACACTACAATGGGACCACTATAATCCCAAGGTCAGTTGTAATTGTAATGATGCACAAATACTAAAGATGGCACTGTTGTACTATGTATATAAAATACAGTAAGAAATAGAGTAAAAAGCATTTCTCATGGCTAATATATATCAGTAAAGCATTATAAAGCATAATATAACACAGATCCTGACAACTATGCTTATATGATAAGTGTATTTGCCCTAAGGTTAGTACATATACCTACATAAGTTGTTCCCCATGAGGTGAGAGCACCATCAGGGGTGCTGGACCATGGATAACATTCCGCCCTTGTTGCCTTCAAAAGAAAAGGCATCAACCACAGGAAAGTAGTGGGATGGAGCTACAAAACCCATCATTTACAAGCCGAGGCACAAGCCTTGCAAAGGAATTCAAGTTATTTGCGATGTTGTCTAAGAGTACGTCGCAGACTGCAAAGGTTTAGTATCAGAAAAACAATTAAAAATGCTTAGATAATAACAAAAGCCTTAAAAGTTAATTCTAACTAAGTATTGGATAGAGCAGTGACTAAATCATCATCATGAATAAGTGTATTAAGAGCATCACCAGCTTTAGAAATGTTGTTGCTAATATAGATAAGTTGTGAATCCTTTCTAGCTAAAGGGGATTTCAAAGAAAGTGTCAAAGGGTCAATATGTACATTGAATACAGGCAAATACTGAGACAGGGCAAGCAAGTTTTGTGGATCAGTATTAATACCATCTGGTTCAGGGAGAGGAACAGGAGTAATAAATGTGTGACCAATTACTCTTTTTCTGCTCTGGAGCAAAACAGAAGTTAGGAGCATTAATAGCACAAGTTTTGGCACCATAAGCAAAGGAGTTATGATTTGTCACTACACAATACTGCCCGTTGGAATTGTAGGTAACTCGTACAGTTGGAACTCTCCATTGTTGTAGACATATAGGACAAGTGAATGACTGGTTGGTGAGCCATGATGTGTAGTGATGTACCTCCTCCAGGTAGCTTTCAGATGCAGCTCTTTCGGAAGTGGGCACTGAAGATGCAGCTTGCGAAGATTGTTCAGTCAAGTTAGATGACAGGTCATCACCCAAGGAATAAGACCAGTCTAAGTGTTCTGGAGAGTTTCCACATACAGGTTTAACAATGTCAAATACATCACAGCAGAACAGGTAATAATATCCCTTCTTGTCGCAGTAGTTGGTATGCGGTGCAACCCAGGCTTGTAGGACAGGATGATACATGAGTAAAGAAAGCAACTAGGTTCATTCTTGGTAAATGTTCTCATCAAGACATCTGATGGAATATATAGCAGCCAGTTTGTCAAAAACAGAAGTTTGTGGATCAAAGCAAGATCGTGACACAGTGAAAGTAATGAACATGTTGTCATGAATTGAGCATTTCTTAGAAAAATAGCATGGAGCTTGGTTTGGAGAATGTGAAACATACCCAAGATTTCTAGTAGTAGACATAGAAATATTGACAGAATTTGGCATACACAATGTAATGCATGCAGTAGATTTGCAGTGAAGACAATACCATTTAGACATTCTCCTGTCATGAATAATATCTGGAATGTGTCCTGTTTCCAAGTCCCTGAAGAGATTCTTAACAGTGGCAATTACGTAAGAGCCATAAGAAGAGCATTAAAGTTCATGGGCAATATATTGCTTGTCTGCCTCTTTGTTATTTTGAAAAATCAATTCATTAATTTTGTTTCTAGTGTTGTTGAAGCCTTTAGTGATTTTCTGCATGTTATAAACAGTAAAATGCTCTTCCTTACTTAAACCAACTACACCATGTAACAGTGGTGGTAACACATTATTTTTGATAGACTGTTGAAAGTTAAGTGTTTGTGATTTAGTAGCAGCTATAGCTGCTCTAATCCAAATAGACATTCCTGAACCAAAATGTCCAGAAACGGTGCCTGCTGCACTGGTAACATCTGCAGTATCACACCTAGTGTGTGGTTTACTTTTAGCATTAGGTGCGGGTCTAAAAACTCGTAAGTGTTCAGTGGAATGAGGCCCACTAACTGGATCATTTGTGCGAGTTTGGTAAGCAGCTACAATGTCTAGAAGCATCATACTGAAAAATTTAGAAGTATTGGTTGTGTGACAGATACCAAACTCAGCCATATTTCAATGTGTAAGATTAAAAATAACTGGAACATGCATAAATTATACAATATTAATCAAAGCTCCTGGAAGGAAAGTGGTGGTCAGACCACTAGGAGGACCAGACTCCTGAGGAGGACATTCAGTCAGTTCTTCTGTGGGTGGGACCACAGAAAGGAACATAGCTTCAGTAGCCATATACTTGTGAAGACAGAAAGCTTTTGACTCCTCAAAGGGGAGATAGTCACAAAAGGTAGGATCTATTAGGCAGTTAAGTTGTAGAGACCAGTATGTCTAGAAGTGGCTTGTCAAATAGAGAGTGTACTGTTTGGTGCAATCCCTGTGTTTGGCCAGCCGTGAAAAGTACTTTTGGATAAAAGTGCTACAGGAAGTATGTAACTATTAAAATCAGTTTCCCATTGTATCTGCAATGTGGATTTGTCTGGAGCTACTACCATGGCATTAAGATAGGCATCTAAGCATTCTTTAACAGTAATAAATTTGTTGGAGACATCAATACGTACTCCCTGGTGACCGGGGATGGGTGCCTCTCTATCTGAATGTTCAAGTTTGTCAAGCAAATGTGCTATACATTGTCTGTGTTCAGTCGAAAGAGGTTTGTCTTGAGAGTAAGTCAAAGAAAGTAGCCCCATCAGTATGAGGAGGTGCAAGATAACCATCTTGTCAGTTTAGCTGAAAGAAAAAGAAAAGGATTGTTAAGTGAGGGGTACTATTCCACCCTAAGAGGGCTGGGAAAAGTAATTAGTCACCTTTATACAACTTGAGCTGATTAGCATGGAACCACTTGTTGGTGGTCTGTTTCTGATGCTGAACTCTGACCTGATAAATAGCAGGGCTGAGTTTGTTGACAATGGGATATGGGTCTTCCCATTTGCTGGTAAATGAATGAGCCAGTGGTCTGTATTGGAGAAGCATGACTTGACTTCCAACTTGCCAGTCAACTTCTTTGGCATGCTTATCAAAATGGGCTTTTGCTTGTTGTTGAGCTATACCCATATGATTTTCAGTGAACAAATGTGTTTTCATGATGTCATCATGAAGTTTTTCAACATATTTGTCCACAGATACCCTATCTGTGGTAAGGCTATGGAGGTCAATCAACAGATGCTCAGGTAATCTCATGGCTGTACCAGTCATAACCTCGTATGGTGTGCACTGAGTAGTTGCTGCAGGAGTGCCCCTGATTGCCATCAGCAGTAGTGGCAAGAGGGAGTCCCAATCCTTGGGATTGTCATTGATGAATTTGCATAACATATGTTTGATTCTTCTGTTTGATCTTTCTACCTGGCCTGAAGATTGAGGGTGGTATGGGAGATGGAATTTCTGATATACTCCAAGCATTGGGAGTGTCTCGTTCATTAGCCAAGCTGTAAAACTGGTTCCCTGGTCTGAGTCTACCTTAAGGGGTAGGCCCCACCTTGAGAACAATTGATCCACCAGGATCTTGGCAGTTGTCTTTGCAGTGTTCTTCCTGGAAGTGAATACCTCAACCCACTTAGAAAACAAATCTTTGACAACAAGTGCATACTTCTTGTTCTTGCCAGAGTTGGTCAGTGGGGCAATGAAATCAATTTGTATCACATTCCATGGTCCATATTGCCTTTGTCGCAATAATCTGGCATTTCTTTTCACCACAATTGGATTGTTCTGGGCACACATTATGCAGTTGTCCACATAGTGCTCCACGTCATTGGTCATGCCAGGCCACCAGACAATGATTTTAAGTCTCTGGATGGAGTTTTCTGCTCCCTGGTGTCCACCAGTGGGGGTATTATGAACTATATGGATGAATTTGATTTGTAATTATTGTGGTACAACCCACAGTTTGTGGCCTGTATCTTCCTTCCTATACCAGATCAGTTTCTGATCATGAGATAGGTGTATGTTGCCAGAATGTCTCTTGTATGGACTACCAATAGGTAGTTCTTGTTCAATTCCTTTGTCTAGGTATTTGAACACATCTTTTAGTTCTGTATCAGATTTCTGTGCAGCAGAAAGGTCCAGTGGTGGTTCTCATTGTGGTTTCTGCCTGGTGTTGGCAGTTAAGAAAATGGCTGCCGAAGCAACTGGGTGGGCCATTGACCATGTCTCCTCCCCTTGAGTGCCTGCTTTCGCAAGTGAGTCTGCTCTAGCATTGAATTTGTGGAAAGGGTAATAGCATTTACCTTGTGAATATACAGTTTATGAGTAAACTGCTGGGTCAGTGTGTGTATGTACACAAACAAATCCCTGTATTTGACAGGTGTACCATCAGAGGATGTGAAGTTATTTCTCTCCCAGAATGGTAGAAATTCAGTGAGGGAGGAGCAGACCCAACTGGAGTCTGCAAAGATGATAGCCTCCTTAGCACCATGTGGCATGACCTCTAGATCACAGGCCACAGCTGCAAATTCAGCATACTGTGAGGAAATGACAGTACATTTCCTAGCAATGCGCTAGAAATCACCATCTGGATAGACTATAACCATACCAAATCCTGATATCTGTTCCCCCTCCACATAGGAGGTGGAGCCATCTGTGATGATGCGGTACATGTTGGTACCCCCGAAAACATCTAGTGCAGCTGGTAAAAATGGTCTTGGCTCCAGTATGACAGGAGGTTGGAGTGCACAATTGTGGGGTTTCCTGAGTAGATAAGGCCATGAGCCAGGACGGATGGCATTTTTGCAGGTACTACTTTGATGTCCCTATCCTGCTAAAGCAAAAACCAGTGGGTGAGTCTGGTATTAGAAACTGAGCCATCTTTTACTTTGTCTGAGAACAGGAAGTTAGTTGGGGTGTGACAGGTATGCAAGACAAAAGGTGCATACCAAATGATGTACATGAAATGTTTGACAGCCCAATAGGTTGCCAAGAGTGTTCTTTCACAGAGGCTATACTTTCTCTTTACTGGGGACAGCATCTGAGAAGCATAGGCAATGGGCCTAAACTACCCATTGTACTTTTGTGCCAGCACTGCAGACATGGCCACATCAGATGTGGCAGTTTCCAAATGGAATGGAAGATCTGGGTTAGGATTGATCAGCGTTGGGGCTGTTGCTAAAGCCTGTTTGAGTTGTGTCACAGCATCAGTATGAGTGGGGCCTCATGTCCATGGGACCTCCTTTTTCAGAAGTCCATACAACGGAGCGGCATTCAAGGCAAAGTCAGGGATAAAATCCCTAGAGTAGTTTACCATTCCTAGGAAATGTCTTAGTGTTGTCAGGCTAGTAGGAAGTGGCAGATCTTGCAAGCCCCGGATCTTTGCTGGATGAGGCACTCTGGGTCAACCCTGGAGACAGGAAATGGCACCACAATCCACATGGGAGTTGTATACAGATCCCCATCTCAGGGGGAGGGAATGGACAAGGAAATGATAGAAGGCTTCCTTAGAATGGCAGAAAAAGGGGAGATATTGTTGATGGGGGACCTGAATATGCCAGATGTTAACTGAAGCACCTTTGCTGAAAGGCACATCCAAAAGCAGGGTTATTCTTGATGCCCTACAGGGGGCATGCCTCAGACAGCTAGTATTGGAACCCACTCAGGAGGGAGCATTCTTAGATCTGGTACTCTCAAATGGGGGATGGAGAAAGAATCTCAGATTTAGAAGTGGGTAGCCATCTGGGAACAAGCGACCACCAAACAGTGTGGTTCATGATAAACACAGCCATACAATCAAGCCATACAAAAGCAAGAGTATTGGACTTTAGGAGGGCTGACTTTGGGAAAATGAGAGAGTGCCTCAGAAAAGCACCAGCAAATGGGCAAGAAGGAGGGGTGGAGGAACAATGGGGAGTAATCAAAACAGCCATCACAGAGGCAACAAGCCTTTGTGTAAAGCAAATCAATACGAACATACGAACATACGAAATTTGCCAGCAGATAAAGGCCTAGAGGTCTATCAAGTCTGCTCGAATGTGCAGCTAGCACCCCTTATTCTGCAGCTGCCCCTCCCTTCCACCCTTCCCCTTCATTAACCCTCCCCCTTGTCCTGTCCCATCCTCGTTTGAAGCAGTCCACTGTTCTACTGCATACCACTTCTGCAGGTAACGCATTCCACCCAGCCACCACCCTCTGTAAAAAGTGTCTCCTCATCTCCCTCCTGAACCTTCCCTGGCTCCAGTCTCTATCACTTGGCCCCTGGTGGCCCTCCCTCCCTTACTTTGAACAGCCCCTCTGTACCTGTCTTGTTTATTCCTTTCATGTATTTAAAGGTTTCAATCATGTCCCCCTGTCTCTCCTCTCCTCCAGTGAGTACATGTTCAACTCCTTCAACCTCCCTCATATGATAAGTCCCCCAGACCCTTGATCATCTTTGTGCCCTGCGCTGCACTCCTCCAGTAACTAATGTCCTTTCGAATCACAGACGCCAGAACTGCACGCAGTACTCCAGGTGTGGTCTAACTAATGACCTATACAGTGGCAGAATCACCTCCTCCTCCTTGAGGATATACCCCTCTGCAATACAACCCAGCATTTTGTTGGCCTTTGCAGCTGCCTTCCTACACTGTGCCGAGTTGTTCATTGACCCTGTGATGAGCACACCCAGATCCTTCTCCTCCTCTGTCTGGGCTAGCTGCACTCCCCTAGCTGGTAAGTCCTCCTTGGGTTCTTCATCCCAAAATGCATCACCTTGCACTTTTGGCATTAAAGCCCAGTTGCCAGGTGTCTGACCAGGTTTCAAGCTTTGCCAGATCATCCTGCAACCCTATCATCCCCTAGGTCATCCACCACCGCCACCTTGGTATCATCAGCAAACAGACTGATCTTGCTCTTGATGTCCCATGATATGTCTGCAATGAATATCCCAAACAACACTGGTCCCAACACGAGCCCTGTGGGACACCACTTGTCACTGCCCTTGGGTGTGAGGCTCCCCACCCACCACCACCCTCTGTTGCCTTCCCTGCAGCCAGTTTCTACCCATCTCACCAGCATTGCACCTGCCCTGTGCCTACTAACTTCCTTCCCAGCCTTCCATGTGGCACTGAGTCGAATGCCTTACTGAATCAGATACAGGACATCCACTGCATGTCCCCGTCCAGTTGCCTAGTTGCTGCCCAGTCATAGAACCCGACCAGGTTGGTTTGGCAGGATCGTACCGCATGTGAAGCCATGCTGTCTGCTGTCCTGTAGTCCTTTGGCCTCTAAGAGGGCCACCAGCCTCTCCTTCAGGATAGTCTCCATTAAGCACCCACGATGGATGTGAGGCTCACTGGTCTGTAGTTTCCTGGTTCATCCTTGAGGCCACTCTTGTGGAGGGGCACCACATGAGCCATCCTCCAGTCCTGAGGTACACACCCGAATGTAGTGAGGCATTAAATAGGTCTGCCAAAGGTCCTGCAAGGACCTCTGCCAGCTCCTTCAGTACCCTGGGGTGGATGCCATCTGGGCCTGGTGCCTTGTCCACCCTCAGTGCCTTCAAACCCTCTCGAACTCTGTCCTCCATGATTTCCCCATCTGTCACCACTTCCCCCCTTGCGTCTGCCATTTCACCCATCTTGGGTGTCACCCCCCTCTTCTCTTTAGTAAATACTGAGCAGAAGTACTCATTTAGTGCTTCCGCCTTATCATACCCTGCTTCCACCCAACCCCCCTCCTTCCTAATCCTTACTATGTGGTCCTTACAGCTCCTTTTCTCCCTGATGTACTTAAAGAAGTCCTTCTCCCCCTTCTTAATGCCTTGTGCCAGCCTGAGTTCCGTAGATGCTTTGGCTCCCCTTACTGCCCTTGTCACCTCCTTCGATTCTGTCAAGTACTCCTCTCTGTCCTCCCCCCTCCCTGTTTTCTTGTATTTCCTAAAGGCAGCTCTTTTCTTCCTTATCTTTTCCATGACCTCCTTGCTCAACCAGCTCGGTTTCTTAGCTCTAGCCTTCTTGCTCTGGGCTTTGCAGCAGGTTTTGGTTGCCTCCACTATCCCCAACTTTATGAGCTCCCATCTCTGGTTATTATCCATACTAGATTGAATTCTGGCCAGGTACCCTTTTACCACTTCCCCCATCCTCCCAAAGTCAGCCCTCCTGAAGTCCAGCACTCTTGTGCCAGATTCCAAACACAGAATAAAACACAACGAAGGAAAAAAATGCTATGGTTCTCAAAAGAGGTGGCAGGGAAGGTTAAGGAGAAAAGGATAGCATTCAGGAAATATAAGGAACCACATAAGGAGCAGGACAGAGAACTTTATCAGTTAAAGCAGAAAGAGGCTGGGAAGGCAGTCAGAATAGCAAAGGCCCAAACTGAGGAAAGGATCGCCAATTCTGTTAAGAAGGGGATAAGACCTTTTATAGGTACATTAGGGAGTGAAGAAAGACCAAAGGAGGGATACTGAGGCTTAATAAAGGGGAGGGAATGTGGGTAGAGGGTGACAGTGAAAAAGCAGGGATACTGAACAAATATTTCTGCTCAGTATTCACAAAGGAAGAGGAGGGGGAGGTACCTAAACCAAACAAGAGAAACACTCTGAAGACGGGGTTGATACCAGTCCATTTACAGAAGAAAGGGTTCTGAAAGAACTAATAAAATTGAAGGTGGACAAAGCTAATGGGGCTGATGGGATTCACCCAAGAATTCTAAAAGAACTAAGGGTAGAACTAGTGACACCATTGACTACTCTCTCTTTAACAATTCATGGGAGGATGGGGTGGTACCCAAGGACTGGAGGAGGGCAGATGTGATTCCTCTTCACAAAAGTGGGAGCAGGACAGAGACAGGAAACTACAGACCAGTTAGTTTGACCTCAGTGGTAGGGAAAATGATGGAATCACTTCTGAAGGAAAGAATTGTTGAGTACCTAGAGGCCAGTGGGGCACAGGACCCAAGGCAGCATGGATTCACGATGGGAAGGTCATGTCAGATGAATCTAATAGATTTATTTGACTGGGTGACCAAAGTAGTAGACCAGGGATAGGCTGTGGGACATGACCTACCTAGATTTTAGGAAGGCATTTGATACAGTCCCACACAAAAGATTAATATACAAGTTAGCCAGCCTTGGAGTGGGTCCCAAGGTGGTAGCCTGGATAAAAAATTGGCTAGACAACAGGATGCAAAGGGTAGTAGTAAATGGAGTACACAGTGAAGTATGTCTCTTTGCAGATGACACAAAGATCTGCAACAGGGGTTGATACACAAGATGGAGTGGAAAGGATGAGAAGGGACTTGGCAAGGTTGGAAGAATGGTCAAATGTATGGCAGCTCAGATTCAATGCAAAGAAGTGTAAGGTAATGCACATGGGAAAGAAACACCCAGGGGAAGCGTACACAATGGGGGGTGAGATACTGACAACAGTAAAAATGGAAAGGGACCTGGGGGTAATTATATCAGATGACCTAAAGGTGGGCAAGCAATGTGAGAAGGCAGTAAGGAAGGCTGGGGGATACTGGGATGCATAGGAAGAGGCATCAATAGTAGAAAACAGGAAGTTGTTATCCCTCTGTACAGACAGTTGGTGAGACCCCATCTGGAGTACTGTGTGCAGTTCTGGAGACCCCATCTCTGCAAAGACATAGACAGAGTGGAGGCTGTCCAGAGGAGGGCAACCAAAATGGTGCAGGGTCTGCGCCAGAAGACATATGAAGAAAGACTAAAGGAGCTTAATATGTATACCCTTGAGGAAAGAAGGGAGAGAGGGGACATGATAGAAACTTTCAAGTACCTCAAGGGAATCAACAAAGTCCAAGAGGGTAGCATCTTTCAGAAAAAGAGATATGCAAGAACAAGGGGCACAATTTGAAGATAGAGGGGACGGCTCAGAGGTAATGAGGAAGTATTTTTCACATAGGGTTGTGGATGCATGGGACAGCCTCCTGAGGAGGTCGTGGAGTCAAGAACAGTGGGGAATTAAGAATGCATGGGACAGACATAAGGCAGTCCTAGTGGGGGGTAGGAGGAAGTAAGCTGTTGGTTAACTAGGATCTGCAGCTTATCTGTTAGGTAGCAAAATGGGCAGACTAGCTGGGCCAAGCGGTCCTTATCTGCCATCAAATTCTATGTTTCTATGTTTCTATGTTTTTGACGGTGGGGCTCCTGCCTTGGTCTGTAATGCATAGGCTAAGGAAGATGACCTCCTTCTTACACAGTTGTGCCTTGGAGGGAATTGCACTTGAGGCCTGCTCTCTTGAGAGAGTCAGAAGTTCATCTAGAAGTGTCAGATGATCTTCTTTCGTGGCGATTGCTAAGTGCAAGTCATCTATGTACTGCAGGAGACACTGGAGTGTGGAGAACCCCTGCAGAACATCCATCATGTGGAGATCGAAGAGGGAGGTGCTGTTGTGAAAGCCCTGGGGAAGACAGGTCCAGGTGTACTGATGTCCATCAAAGGTGAAATCAAATTTGTATTGGCTTCCCTGTGCTAATAGGATTGACCAAAACCCATTAGAAATGTCAAGAGCTGTGAACCACTTTTTGTCAGGTGTCAACAGCTTGAGTACAAGAGGTGCTGATGCTATGGTTGGCGTGCAGCTAGGAGTAACCTGATTACATTTTCCATAGTCAATTGTGAGTCTCCAGGCCCCGTTCGGTTTCTTAACGGACCAAATAGGTGAATTAACAGTGGAAACACAAGTCCTAATCACTCCTTGTTGAAGTAGTGATTGGATGATTTCTCTTAGTGATGGCAAGGCCTGTGATTTCAATGGTAGTGTGCATCCTACCACAGTCCTGTTTGTTGGTGGCAAACACATCAAGTTGTTTTTGCAACAAAGGTGCAAGCTCTGAAAACAGGTCATGACTTTTGAACAAAGCCATGACATCATACTCCTTGTTGTTATGGGAGATAGCTGCCACCACATGCGAGTCTGGAATGGTGATGGTATGACATTGTCCTTTGATCTAAATGAGTAGCCTGTTGGCTAGATCCACTAGACAGCCATGTAATGCTAAGAAATCAATTCCCAGAATACTGGGGTGATGACATAGAACCATGAGGTCAAAAGCAAAATTTGTCCTGAGGTGGCCTACCTCCACAGGTACAGGAACAGATATGTAGGTGTGTAGCTGAGTACCATCTACACCCTGTACACTGGTCTTCCAGAGGAGGACTGACCTGGCTGCTCCAATGTCCAGAAGCATGGTAAGTTGGTGACCCCTGACCATGGCCTTTATGCAAGGCCATCCATTTGTGTTGTGTTCACAATCAGGATTCTCACAATCCAGACTGGGTCCTGTTATTGTCAATCCAATTGTTCAGAATCGGCATCGTCTTCCTGTTCCTGAAATTGAAGGCCTGCAGGATCTTCTAAGGCCTTCTGTATGTCTTGCAATGGGTACAAGTGTGCTTGTGATGTCACAGGTGCAGTGATGGCATGCACGGGTGGTTCTGCCTTGGATGTTGCATCAGCCTGGCCAGTAACCAATGCAACCTGCCCAGGCTGTTCGATGACTCGACAGCCGGGGACAGGGCAGCTATAGTCCTTGTAGCTGGAGCTCCCCTCTTGGCACAAATTTCCTACTACATTTTGTGGAGGGTTTCATTCTCTTCTCTGATCTGGTGATAGCTAGGACCATTTCAGTGTTGGTTCTGGCTATTCTGTTGGTCATTTGGATTTTTTCAACTGCCTCTGTTGTCCCTATTCCTGTTGTTTCTATTATTCTGGTTTCCACCCTTGTGTGGGTGCTTGTCATCAGAAGGGGCATCATTTTTCTGGTTGTTTCCCTTCACCGTATAGTGGGTGTGGGCATCAGGGGTTGGCTGTATGGCAGCTACCTTGTTGGATTTACCAGAAGAAAAGGCGTGGAGGTAGACCTGATAGGCCTGCTCAATTTTGGTGAGGATATCAACAAACAGATTGGTACTTGGGTAAACATTAAGTTCAGCCTTTTCCCACAAGGCCAGATACATGTTCCAAAGGTACAAGTCTTTGTACTCAATTTGATCTTTGTCTGAAGTCTCATCTGCGAGGGCTCTGCCAGTTTTGTATGCAAGCCACAACCATTGGTGGTAGTCGGCTGGGCTTTCTTTTGCACTTTGCTTGACCTTGTAGGCCAAGTGCATTCCCTCAACTCCGGGGTAATTTGCACACATGAGGGCAATGGAAATTCCATCAAAGGTGAAGTTTTCAGCACTCTGTGCTGTCTCTGAGAGTTTAGCCCAGAGGGTTGGTTCAACTGTTTGTCGCAAGACTTGAACCTGGTACTTGGGTTGGAGAGAGAGCTTCTCACAAAGACAGCGCACTCTCTCCAAGTGGCAACTGAGATTGTCAGTTGGGTCCATCTGTCCAATGCTCTATGCAATTTGCTGGATAGAATGAGTGACTTGCAGGTGGTTGGAAATATGCATAGTCGTACTCAGTTCATTATGTTCCATGGCCCCACAAAGCGCAACCTCTGCTACCGCATCAGCGATTGCCTTCTAGGTTTGATCCTGGGTAACAGAATCTTTTAGCATTTTGTCAGTTTGGTCCTGGATGGCCTTCTTTTGATTCTCTGGGACAGTGATCCTACTGATCGTTTCAGTAATCATGTTGTAAATCTCTGACTCATTGCCTCTTGTGAGAGGAGTGAACGGAGGTGCATCACAGAATACAGGCCCTCCACCTGTGTCATGGGGGCCACCATCTTGGCATTGCACATGGAATCCGCCATGTTTGTGTCGATGTAGTGACACAGTGTGTTTGCTTATGTTGGCACCATCTTGTGAATGGCAAATGAAAGTTGCTACACCATGGGGGTTGGACTTGCATGTGACATGGCATGCCTCATCATCCAAGTTACAGTCATCATCGCTGGATGATGTAATGTCAATGGGTGTATACTGAAACCCATTCATGGCCTTAACATGGCCGGCAAGAACCTCCTATTGATGGCTTTTGTCTACATTTCTTGTGACAGACTTTTGAAGTGTGCTGCTCAATACCTCTCTCAACCTCATGCTATAACACTCTATATGCAGTGCCCAATTTGATGTTTTCCCTAAGCTCTTTATTCAACTCACAACTCACTCTTGTAATTCTCTTTTTCAACTCAGCATTCTCATCTCTTAAAGTCTCATTCATATCACTTAAAATATCATTCAAATGTGCTGTTTCTTATCACATTTCAACCTCTTAACAAACACAATTCTCACTCAGTGTCTTGAGCAGCACAGTACATTAGCCTGAAATTAGCATCATGGAGTGACTGTGTCTCCTCCGCTAGTTTCTGTTCCTTTTTCTGTAACTCTGATGCCTGCAAGTCCATCTCTTTTTTTAGAGATGCCTTTTGCAGTTCAAGGGAGGCACGCCTTGCTGTGAGACTCTCAACAGCGGTATGTAGAGTTGCAACCAAAAAACCTTTGAGGTTATATTTTTTGGTTGGTTGTTTGGACTCAAGGCAGTAGTCAGAAATTAGCAACAATGATTTGTCTTCAGATTTTGCATCCAGTACGAAATCTGTCCATCCGTCACAGGATGTGAGGTATTTTGAGACATCAGGTCTCAGTGCACAGATCAGACATGACAAATAAGGGGTAGACAAACAAATAAGCAGTTTGGAAACCTGGTAAAAATGCCCTGGCACTGTCACCAACTGCTTTCTGGTCCCTGGTGGGTGAATGGTCGTGCCAAGGGGGTATGCTATCACTTGCAGAGGGTGTGTAAAGGGGTCCAGTGTGGGTCTGCCACAGTCAAGACCAAGACAGTGTGGGTCTGCCACAACCTCTACCACTGTAAGCACAGGTAGGTTCAAGTAGGCAAAAATTGCATTACACTACTCCACATTCAAAATAAACTGAATGTGAAGCTTCCCTTGTACATTCCACCTGCACACAGTTGCTAAAATGCAATTTGGTAATAAATCACCCTTTCAAGTTCTTGGTGGAACGGCACAAAAGGAACAGACAATAGACAAGTGGTACTCATGTAATAAATGAAATTTATTACAGATTAGTAATACATGCTTACTACCATTACAGTGTGAACACTGGGAGAACACCAGTTTTCCTTACCTTGGTAATGCAGTCTCTCTTCTTAGAGAAGTTACATGTTGCAAAGGGTCTTATACCCTCATAATAAATATGGCAACAGCTAAAGAAGATACAGTACATAGAATGTATATAATTGGGCAAAAGCAGGCAGTCTGAGTAACCATTCTAACCAGTATGAAAAGTTACATAGCTTGCAGTAGATAACAATTCACATCCCTGTTTGGACCTAGTAGGGAAGGAGTGGGTCTGGGGGAGGGAGAGACTGTCCAGTGGACATTGTCAAGCCATGGGGCAAGGTGGGCAGGTACCACAGGTTACAACAGGGGGTTAGTTGCACCTACAACAGTGGGTATTAAAGATATGGTTCTGAAGGGCTATTTTGAAGAAGCCAATTTTTGGCAAGTTGTAGATGCAGCTAGGGAGGGAGTTGAACCAGGTGGGGGCTCGGTAGAGGAAGGATCTCTGGGTAAGAGAGGTCTTGGTTCTGGGCACTTTGAAAGTGGCCTTAACAGAGCTACGGGTGGTGATGGATGATGATGACTGCTGTTGGGAGGTGGAGACCCCTGGAGAAGAGAGTCCTAGCAGTGATTTCTTAATGAGAAGGCAGGTCTGGTAGAGCAGTCACTCCTCAAAGTTGAGCAGATTGGTGGTAGTATAGAGAAGGCAGGTGTGCGTGTGGCTGGGGGCACCGCTCAGGAGCCTACAGGCCTTACTGATGGAGAGCTGGATTTTGGAGAGGGCAGTGTTGTCAGCTGCAGCATAGATGGGCAAGCCATAGTCCATGAGCGACAAGATGGAGGAGGTGATGGCCAGCCTAAGGGCAACCTGAGGCAGGCAGTCCCTGTGCCAGTATAGCAGGCCAATCTGAGAGTTAATGGTAGCTGACAGGACATTAATGTGGATGGGGAAGGAGAGGGCAGTATCGAACGTGAAGCCTAGGTACTTGTATGTGGTCACTTGCAGCGGGTGCAGACTACTGGGGATAATCAAGAGGGGGGTAATTTTAGCTTTATTTTGGTAGTGGGAGAAGAGGATTGATTTGGTTTTCTTTAGGTTAATGACCAGTCTGCGGTTGCTGAACAACCTTTCGGCTTGGTTGTAAGCTTGCTGGAGGGATAATTGGAGGGAGGTGGGACTGGGATGTGAGGCAATGAGGACTGCTTCATCAGTGTAGAGGAGCATTTTACCAGTACATGAGCTGGGGAGGGTGTTGAGGTAGAGACTAAAAAGTATTGGACCCAGGATGGAGCCATGAGGGACCCAGGAGCGAACCAGAAGAGTGCTGCAGAGGGAACCACTGATCTTGACATGCTGGGATCTAGCAGAGAGGTAGCTAGAGAACCAGGAAATGAGACTGCCAGAGAAGCCAAGTTGGTGGAGAGAGTCGAGTAGAAGGGGATGACAGACAGTGTCAAAGGCCTTGGCGAGGTCAATGAATACTGCTCCTGCAAGGCCGCCGGAGTCGACAGCAGCATGCAGGTGTTGGGAGAATTCCAGGAGAGCCATGGTTGTACTGTGTCCTGGGCAGAAACCGTGCTGCTCTGGGCACATATAGTCGTACTTGGTTAGGCATTCAGAGAGCTGGATCAACACCACTCTTTCAAGGGCTTTAGAGAGTGGGGGGAGGATGGAGATGGGCTGGTAATTGTTGGGGGTGGACCGGTCCCCACTCTTATGCATGTGAGTGATTTCAGCAGTTTTCCAAGCACTTGGGAACAGACCCAGGCATAGAGACTGGTTTAGAAGGTCAGTCAGGGGGACTAGGACTTCGTCCAAGGCCATACGGAGGATCCTGAAATTGAGGGGGTCACTCCTGGGGTTATTGCTGCTTAAGGCTTTTAGCAGGTGCTTCCTGGCTTCTTGGGGGGATATGATGCACAGCTAGAATGGTGGGTGATGCAGGGCCGGAGGGATAGAGGTGGGGATTGGGTCAAAGAAGCTGCTGGGGAGGACCAAGCTTAGGTCAGAGAAGCCAGTGTTAAGGCAATCAGCTAGAAGAAGTGGATCTGTGGTGGGGGTGCCATTGATGAAGAGCTGAGATGGTGGGGGGAGCAGGACTTCCCATTTAGCTCTTTCATATTATCCCAGAAGGTCATGGCTGAACCCCAAGTGGAAGTAAGGGTGGTCTGGTAGTGCTCTGCCTTGGCCCACCTAATGACCCAAGTGCACTTATTGCATTCTGCATTGTAGGCCTGTATATCAGATGCCTTTCCAGATTCTACAGCAATGTGCCAGAGATTATCTCTGTTTTTGAGTCTCTGGAGGGGGGGGTGGGGTGATCCATGGGTCATTGCATTTTTTGGAGTGGATCCTGGTGAGGGTGGCAAAAAGGTCACAAGCCTTACAGAAGGCATTTGTGAAGTGGTCAAGAGCTGAGTCAATGTCAGGGGCACGCTGGATAGGGGACCCGTCTAGCTGGGCTAGGTATTGTTTTCATTTTCTGAGGCCACCAGGGCATAAACGGTGGTGTAGAGTGGCCTGGGACACTGGCTTCAGAGTAGAAGATGACCAGAGACAGAGGACTGGGAAGTGATTGCTAAGAGAGTCGGGGAGGACAGTGACATCCTGGATTTTGTAGGGGTGGTTAGATATAACAACATCTAGGAGAGTACTGGTGCCAGTAGAGTGGTTGAATCTGATGGGCTGGGTGACTAACTGGGACATATCCAGGGCAGCAAAGGAGTCCCTTATATGGGAGGCAGTGGAGGCAAGCCAGTTAACATTGAGATCACCTAGGATGACTTGCTCCACTTTGTGAGGAAGAGATGTGAGGTAGTCAATGAAAGACTGGACTGCTTGGGATCACTATAATCCCAAGGTCAGTTGTAACTGTAATGATGCACAATTACTAAAGATGGCACTGTTGCCTTACTTATACAAAATACAGTAAGAAATAGAGTAAAAAGTATTTCTAATGGCTAATATATATCAGTAAAACATAAAGCCTAATAGAACACAGATCCTGACACTTATGCTTATATGATGTATTTCCCCTAAGGTTAGTGCATATACCTAAATAGGTTGCTGCCCATGAGGTGGGGACACCATCAGGGGTGCTGAACCATGGATAACAGTGCAAACACAGCAACTCTGAGTCAGGTGATACTCCTAACAAAAAATGTTAAATTCATATTAAATCTGATTAGGGAAAACCTAGACGATTCTATCACACAGGCTGCCAGTGGTACTGCTGACACATACAGGTTGCTCCCCAGACCACAACAAAATGTAACGAGATGTATGATCAAAAAAGTTGAAGAAGATGACAAACTATGTAAAATGATTCTTTCTGAGTACTACATTAAAGCAACAATGTT
Organism: Neoceratodus forsteri; assembly: GCA_016271365.2. Classification (NCBI taxonomy): domain Eukaryota; kingdom Metazoa; phylum Chordata; order Ceratodontiformes; family Ceratodontidae; genus Neoceratodus; species Neoceratodus forsteri. The sequence goes on along the minus strand of CM057453.1, from coordinate 452,325,780 downwards.
GGAGTCATGATACAAATCAAAGCAACTATTGAGTGATGAGGGGATAGGGATAAGGAAATGTACCATCATGCATCTAGAAAAGTCACCCGGATGGTGAGGGGAGCAAAGTCCAGTAAAGAGCAGTGGCTGGCACAGGGGATACATGGAGGGGAAAAGGGGTTCTTCCGGTACATTGGGGAGCAGAGAAAAACAAAGGGCCATCTCAGCAGATTGAGATCAGAAGGAGGGTGGGTGGAAGAGGTGAGGACCAGGCAGAGGTATTTACAGTACTTTGCCTCTGTGTTCACTAGGGAGGGGATGGGATATCTACAAAGCAAGGCATGAAGGGGATAGAAGCGGCAGTGAGTGGGATCAGGGAGCAACAGAAATGGAGCAAGAGGGAGGAGAGTACCCCAGGGTGTCACATCTGGATAAGGATAAAAAGGCCAGTAAGGTGGAGGGATGGATGATGCTATCTCCGTAAAGGTGTGGTTAGCCCTCAAGGCCCTAAAGAAAGACAAATCTCCTGGGCCGGATGGCATTCATCCGAAAGTACTATGGGAATTGGTGGACATACTGGCTGCACCCCTGGCGGAGCTCTTCAACAGGTCACTTGAGACAGGGAGGGTACCTAGGGATTGGCGAGAGGCACATGTGGTGCCAATCCATAAAGGGGGGGTCGAGGGAAGTACCAGGTAACTATAGACCCATCAGTTTGACCTTGGTGGTGGGAAAATGAATGGAGAGTATACTAAAGAAACGATTGGGGGTGTACTTGGAGGAGGTGGGAGTCTGGATAGTCGGCAACATGGGTTTGTGCCAGGTAGATCATGTCAAACCAATCTTGTGGAGTTCTACGAATGGGTAACATCAGAACTGGAAAGGGGAAAGCCTGTGGATGTATTATTCTTGGACTTCAGCAAGGCGTTTGACTCTGTCCCCCACAATGGTCTGGTGGAGAAACTGATGGGGTTAGGAGTAGGCCCTTTGATGGTCAGATGGATTGAAAACTGGCTAGCTGGATGCACCCAGAGAGTAGTGGTCTGTGGGGAGCTCTCGAACCCTAGAGAGGTTGGTAGTGGGGTACCGCAGGGCTCGGTCACGGGTCCGATCCTGTTTAATGCATACATATCGGACATCGGGGAGGGTATAGGGTGTGAAATGAGTCTCTTCGTGGATGACTCCAAGATGGGAGCAGTAGTTGATGGAGAAGAGGGGAGGTTGACCCTGCAAGGGGACCTGGACACCCTGGAAAGCTGGGCTCACACATGGAAATTAAATTTCAATATCACCAAGATCAAGGCGTTGCATCTTGGTCGGGGAAACCCTAAACACAGGTACACCCTGTGAGGGGAGACACTGGAGGCCTCAATAGGGGAAAAAGACCTAGGGGTCATGGTGGATGCATGTATGAATAACTCTGAGCAGTGCATCGTAAGGGGGATCACCTCTAGGAGCAAAGAAGTGATTCTGCCACTGTACAATGGACTGGTTAGACCACACCTTGAGTACTGTGTACAGTACTGGAGACCACACTTGAAGAGGGACATACAGCTCCTGGAGAGGGTACAGAGGAGGGCAACTAAGATGATACAAGGGATAGGGGATTTGACGTGTGAGGACAGACTTGAAGAGCTCTGCCTGTTTTTATTGGAGGAGAGACAGGGGGGACATGATTGAGGTCTTCAAGTACCTCAAGGGAATAAATAGGGTAAACATGGAGGGGATCTTTAGACTAAAGCAGGGAGGTATCACCAGAGGGCATGGCTTGAAGTTGGAAGGTGGAAGGGTGAGGGGGGAAAGAGGAGGAGGTTTTTCACTGAGAGGGTGGTGGAACCTTGGAATGCACTGTCTGGCAAGCTGGTTCAGAGATCACAGTGGAGAGCTTCAAGAGAGGGTGGGACAGACACAGAAAGTGGATGCATCAGATGATGGCCTGTCCCAGGAGGGTGGGGATGGATGATAGGGATTTCTGGAGCACAAGGGATGGGAGGGCCTCGGCACCCAACTAAGGATCTAAGGTTCGAGCAGACTCGATAGACCATAAGGCCTAATCTGCTGGCAAATAGTATGTTAGTATGATGACATTTCCTTCAAAATAAACAAACAAGAAATAATTGGTGAGGTGCAAGCTGTCATGGAACAGAATACAACAACAGCACCAGATTCAGAATCTTCTTCACAACACAGAACAGCATCGGCTGGCCCATCCTCTAGTGTCATGGCATTTTATCCCTCTTCCTCTTCCTCTTCTGCCACTGCAGCAGGATTTTCTTCTTCATCTCCATACAAACATAGCACTGTCCCATAGTCACTTGGTTCAGCTTTATGTCTCTGGAGTCACTTACAAGATATAACTGTAACATCTTCTTTATCTACTTTTTCTAACATAGCCTCAGCACAGACCATTGTTAAAAAGTACCTAACAGAGCCCAATATCAACTGTAATGCTGATCCTTTGAAGTACTGGAAACCCAAACAAAGTATGTGGCCTGCTTTAGTAAACATTGTAATGAAGTACTTGAATTGCCCTCAGACTAGCATCTGTTTAGAATAATTGCTTAGTTCAGCTGGTAATGTTATTACTGACACATGGTCCTGTTTGACACCAGAAAATGCTGAGCATTTGGCATTTCTGAAAGTCAACATTCCTCACTTTAATTTTCAATATGACACCAGAATGAAATAAACACTGACAGCTTTTTTTTTAAGAGAAACAGGGTTTTTGTCCATGAGGTGATATAAGTTATATTTAAGCAATGTGTTGATGTCTGGAAGTCAGGTGTAATGATGATGGACTGTTACAGAAAATGTGATATTAACTTTCAGAAGGGGGCGCTTTTGATAAGGGCAAGGTAGTTATGCTTCTGATAATGGGAATATTAGGAAAGTATGAGGTCTATTCAGAAGTGGAGTACAAATATGCACAGTTTCATAAGTATGTGCTCAGAGTGCAGGCAAACGTGATATGAAGGTTTGTTTTAGAAATATGTAAAAATAGCGATACATGCAATTAATAGCAAGATAGATAATTACATATACATATAGATAGAGAGAGAAAGACAGAGAGAGAGAGACAGACAGACAGACAGACAGGCAGAATAGGAATGGCAGTGAAATACTGAAGTGACGCTAACTCCAGCCCAACCCAGCAGACATGGACAGGCATTGGGATGTGCCTTTGGGTCGTTGCCCATAACGCTCATGCCATTTCACCTCACCCTACCCTGCAGACACAGACAAGAGTCAAGGTGTGCCTTGGGGTTTTCAAACTTTACACTCACTCCATTCCATAAGGAAATACACTGAAATGAGTACAGTATAAGAGAAAGGAGTGAACTTTGAGGCTGAAGAATCAAAGGCACACCTCAATACCTGTCACTGTCTGCAGGGTGGGGATGGGGGTGGAATGGCATGGGCATTACTGTTGACAATCCCAAGTCACACCCCGATGCCTGTCAGTCCCTACAGTGCAGGGTGTTATGGTCAGAAAACCTAATTCCTTGGGGATTCATTGGAATTTTCACTCCAAGTTTTCAGCATGGGCTTTTTGTGACCCCACCGCATGAACAGTGACACCATCAGTTCATTAGCCAAAAGGAGATTTTGCATAGTGACTGTGCCATTTGGCACCATAGGTGCAAAAACACATTTTGAACAGGATGTAAAAAATGACAGCTGTACATTTCTTGCTTCTGTAACTGCTCAGCACATCTGTTGCATGACCTGCTTATTAACATTTTATATCTGCTATGCAATGTACTGCTGCTGTGTCTGGGGAAGAACCTTTCCTAGGTTGCAAGAATAGCCTCAAAGGAACACACACACAGTAGAGCACAGCTGCGAAATGATTAGATTGTCTACAAGCACTGTTTTCCATGCAAGACACAAGCAATTGAATCAAAAGCACACAGAAACACACACACATGCACACACACACACACCAGAATGCACCAGAACACATCAGCAAAATTATTAGATTTGTCTACAAGCACTATCTTCTATGCAAGTTGGAGCATGGGGGGGGTTAAGGCTGGAGATCAGTTATGGTCCATGACATAACCACATGGTCAGAATATTAAATATTTCAAAATAAACAGAAATGCAAAAGTAACCATTTCAAGAAGAAAATGCAAACTGTGACACTTGACAGTTATAGGGTAAGTTAGCACATCTGGACATATTTACTGCATATGCATCTCAATCGCGAAGGGCTCCTGACCATGTTCACCCTTCCTCAAGCCAAGCTAGCTACAGTATGTCTAGCAATAACATGGATGGAAAAATTATGCCATATTTTCAACAAGAAGTTAGCATTTTAAAAAGACAGTGCTGTAGACTGAGAAACAACTTGTGTAGGTGCATATATCATGATAGCTAAGACATATTCTGGTTGCGTTCCATAAGGCTAACCAGTGGGAAAAGTAGGGGAAATGGATAGAAATCTAAAATAGAACCATTTAACCCATTTGTGATTTAAAGTTGCATGACAGAAATGCGGATTCCAGAACTGGGCACCATATTCCAAATGAGGCTTCACCAGTGATCTACACAGTGGCATTACCACCTCCTTTCTTCTGCTGGTAATACCTTACCCTATGCACCACAACACTCCAATGGCTCCCTTCACAGCTTTGGTACATTGTTTAGCCACCTTTAGGTCATCCAATATTATTACCCCAAAATCCCTTTCTATTTTGATGACCATAAGCCACCCCCCTCCATAATCATTCACTGGGTTCCTGCAACCCTTCTTTATTCAGCAGGCAGTTAGTGCATCTGGATTTATTTGCTGCATATGCATCTCAATTGCTAAGGGGTCCTGACCATGTTCACCCTTCCTCAAGCCAAGCTAGCTGCAGTATGTCTAGCAATAACATGAATAGAAAGATTAGGTATAACCAGTGGGAGAAGTAGGGGAACGGGATATAAATCTAAAATTGAACCATTTAACCCATTTGTGATTTAAAGTTGCATGATAGAAATGCAGATTCCAGAACTGGACACCATATTCCAAATGAGACTTCACCAGTGATCTACACAGTTGCATCATCACCTCCTTCCTTCTGCTGCTAATACCTCTCTCTATGCACCATAGCATTCCACTGGCTCTCCTCACAGCTTTGGTACATTGTTTAGCCACCTTTAGGTCATCCAATATGATTACCCCAAATTCCCTTTCCATTTTGATGACCATCAGCCCCCCCCCATAATCATTCCTTGGGTTCCTGCAAACCTTCCTTATTCAGCAGGCAGTTAGCTCATCTGGACTTATTTGCTGCATATTCATCTCAATTGCTAAGGGGTCCTGACCATGTTCACCCTTCCTCAAGCCAAGCAAGCTGCAGTATGTCTAGCAATAACATGAATGGAACGATTATGCATATGAACACTTATTAATTATGCTGTACATACCCTAAGCCTCAAAGTGTGTCTCCTTTGGCTGCCATAATGTCTGTGGTTAATATGAAACAAAAGACAATGTAACAAGACACTGGACTCCACCGTAGCTATCAAATAATAGAGCAAACTGCACTCTGGGAAGATTGCCTGGGGCAAGATACAATTAAAAAAAACCTGAATATCAGGTTCCAGGGAGTATAAAACCACCAGGAATGTTAGAAAAATCTCCCCTTCCCCACTCATTCACAGGTGTCAATCAATGTATTTGTTAACCATGCTGGTTAATCTTCTTGCTTGCCTCATAGTAAAAATGTAAAACTACATTTGTGTTATTTTAGTCTGCATGTTTTTTGTTTGTTTTTTGTTACAAATGTGAAGTATCTTTTTTAATAAAGTATAAAAATATGTATGTGTGAGTTATTTAGTTTGGAGAATATTTGTTTTATTATTTGAAAAAGTGTGATACATTAAATGTGTAGTGCAGTGAACCATTGCAATATGGAATCAAATGTGTAGCTGAAATAGTCACTGCCATCCTATTGCTTTCATGCCACACCACACACAGGAGAAAAACTGACTTCAAAGTATTTTGCAGTTTCTAGGCTGCAGCTTCATACCATGCACTTCATTTGTAAAACAAAATGAAAATCTTGTCACAGAGCAAAATCAGCACTAACTGCTAATAGAATGCTGATACCTACATTTACAGTTTAGAAAATACTTGAAATCTAACTGAGTGGGGTTTCTGTAAGAAAACAGCTAGAGTCTTTATTAATTATAGCATTGATGATCTGGGCAGTTTCTGTGCTTTTATGGTTGTGTATAGTTTGATAAAATTAAAAGTTTTAAAATTGAAACACTCCTGCTAGCTAGACCTGACACACATAGAAACCAAAAATAGTGAATTTGAGCTATTTAGTAGCTGTTGTCTTACAGAAACCCAAGTTAGCTAGCTCTCAGATATTATGCAAAGGGTTGGGGGAGTGTCAAGTAGCATTGTTGAGAGACAGACCCTAACTTGTACTACAAATAGATGAGCTCCATGATGTTTCCAAGCTAGTTTATGTAAAACATTCCAGTTCTGCATATTTCATTTTATGGTATACTCCAGCAACATGTAAGGGGATTTTGTGCTGCTTAGAATGGGTGCAAAAACTGAAAGGGATTGAGAGAAATAGCCAGATGAGTGCAGACACAACCACTGTAAGTGACATGATTAAAACACACACACACACACACACACCAGAACACAGCTAGACAAGGTACCAATACTATATCTAAAAATGATTGATTAAACTCATCCAAAATCTAGTGTGTCTCCTCTGTAAGCAGTATTTCTCTGTGGCTGAGCTGTGACAGACCCTGTAACAAGACACTGTCCTTCTATAGGGATGATTAAATATCATATCAAAGGGCACTCTGGGAAGACTGTCTGGGACAAGAGGCAATAAAAAAGCCAGAATGGCAACCTCCAGGAGCAATAAAACAGCCATGGAAAATTTGAAAAAAAAAAACTCTCACAGCCAGAGAAAACAAAAAGAAACTGGGAAGATGTTAAAACAAAGAAAAAATGGATAAAACATATATTTTTCTGAACACTAAATGTGTAGCACAGTGAACCATTGTAATATGGAATCAAATGTGTAGCTGAAATAGTCACTGTCATCCTATTGCTTTCCTGCCATACCACACACAGGAGAAAAACTGACTTCAAAGTATTTTGCCGTTTCTAGGCTGCAACTTCATACCATACACTTCATTTGTAAAAAAAAAATGAAAACTTGTCACAGAGCAAAATCAGCACTAACTGCTAATAGAATGTTGATACCTACATTTACAGTTTAGAAAATACTTGACATCTAACTGAGTGGGGTTTCTGTAAGAAAACAGCTAGAGTCATTATTAATTATAGCATTGATGATCTGGGCAGTTTCTGTGTTTATATGGTTGTGTATAGTTTGATAAAATTAAAAGTTTTAAAATTGAAACACTCCTGCTAGCTGACCTGACACACATAGAAAACAAAATAGTGAATTTGAGCTATTTAGTAGCTGTTGTCTTACAGAAACCCAAGTTAGCTAGCTCTCAGATATTATGCAAAGGGGTGGAGTGTCAAGTAGCATTGCTGAGAGACAGACCCTAACTTGTACTACAAATAGATGAGCTCCATGATGTTTCCAGAGCTAGTTTATATAAAACATTCCAGTACTGCATATTTCATTTTATGGTATACTCTAACAACCTATAAGGTGATTTTTGTTGCTTAGAACTGGTGCAAAAACTAAAGGGATTGAGAGGAATAGCCAGATGAGTGCAGACACAACCACTGTAAGTGACATGATTAAACACACACACACACACACACACACACACACACAAGAACACAGCTGAACAAGGTATCAATACTGTATCTAAAAAAAGTATTGATTAAACTCACCTAAAATCTAGTAGTATGTCTCCTCCGTAAGCAGTATTAGCTCTGTGGCTGAGCTGTGACAGACCCTGTAACAAGACACTGGCCTCCTACAGGGGCAATTAGATATCATATCAAAGGGCACTCTGGGAAGACTGTCTGGGACAAGAGGCCATAAAAGAAATCAGAATGGCAACCTCCAGGGGCAATAAAACAGCCATGGAAAGTTTGAAAAAAAACAACTCTTACAGCCAGAGGGAAAAAAAACACACTGGGAAGAGGTTAGAACAAAGGGAAAAAAGGATAAAACATATATTTCTGATTTTAACATGGAGTTTTCCTTTAATTACTTCCCTAGGCAGCTCTGATAATCAATTGTTCCAACATGATAGATCCACCTCATGCCCCTCCCACATGAATCAAAAAAAAGGTGGGGGAGGATCTTTAGAAGCTTTTCGGGTAGAGGGGAGGGTGAATCTTACTCCCCCCAAAAAACTAATGCTGCCTCCCACTACTCAGGTTCCAGTTCTTTAACACCCATTTAAGAAAGAAAATAATACCCTGCAATCATTGACTAATATGAAAGCATATTTATTTGAGGGTGGAAAACATTTTTGGAGGAGGAGTAGGCGGAGAGACTATTTACACCTTCAGTCAGTTCCACGGACAGAAAACATGACATTACTCCTTTTGTACATACAAAATGTCTGCAGGCTCCACCTACTACAGCCGTAACAAGTCAAGTCAGGAGGATGGACTAGGCCAGGCCAAATTACTTGAATGATTACAATGTGCACAGATACATGAAAAATAACATCAGTGTTTCAGAATCCAAATACAGCATGCAACTGCATTTCATGTCACAAACTTACCTGGTGGTGGTAGTAGGTACCACTCTGATTTGAAAGGTAGGGTACTGCTATCTACTACAACTACTTGTCACTTTTGCCCTCACTACTACATGTCACTTTTTGTCCTCAGCAACTGATTAAAAAAATATTATTATACAATGGCAGGAGAATTTCTCATTTCCTTATTGATCAATGTGTGCCTGTGACAGTGATGTTATTGAACAATAACATCACTGGATTAAATACTGAGCACACAGGTGACTCAGAATAGAAACAAATTCCTCCCTCCACAAGAATCACAAACCCCACACTGCTCAATCAGCTGCCCAACAGATAATTTCCTCCCTCCTGATTTTCTTCACCACCCCAAAACACCAACAGCTAAGGAAAAGCAGCCACACCACAAGCAATACTGTAATAAACTCAGTTTCTGCAGTTTTCCCTGACAGCTTTGCTAAACCACTCAACTGTAACTGTTGTTCATACGCGCCTAAGTGATATCACCCAATTTTGGTGGAAAAAACAGGCAGGAAAAGAAACACATATTTAATCCAAGCTGCTCACCGGCACAATAATTGTGGAGCTATCTGTCAGGGAAGTGTTTTCCAACTCCTCGTGTCCAAATAAAATGTCCTGCACAGTCTCCGATCGGGTCACAAACCACAATCCCCCCCCCAACTAATAATGACACAGGTGACTGCAGAATAGGAAACAAATCCCTCCCTCCCCACAAGAATCCACAAAGCCCACACTGCTCAATCAGCTGCCCAACAGATAATTTCCTCCCTCCGATTTTCTTCACCACCCCAAAACACCAACAGCTAAGGAAAAGCAGCCACACCACAAGCAATACTGTAATAAATTCAGTTTCTGCAGTTTTCCCCCAAACCGAGCAGCTTTGCTAAACCACTCAACTGTAACTGTTGTTCATACGCGCCTAAGTAATACCACCCAATTTTGGTGGAAAAAAACAGGCACGAAAAGAAACACATATTTAATCCAAGCTGCTCACCGACACAATAATTGTGGAGCCATCTGTCAGGGAAGTGTTTTCCAACTCCTCGCATCCCAAATAAAATGTCCTGCACAGTCTCTGATCCGATCACAAACCACAATCCCCCCTCCCAACTAATAATGACAATCAAAAAAAAGGGAACAGGACTAAAATTTAAAAGGCCACTTCAGCAACCAGTGAAAATGCTGTCGGGGAGGGGGATGCTGAGAATGCTGTAAAACATCACTGCAGCAAGCTTACAGGCTTCAAGATTACAGGCTTGGGAAACCAGCATCATTTACTGAGCAGCTCTACCTACTGGTGGAAGTATATAGTGAACTTTTTTAAAACATGTACCTCCACGCACACATATGGGGAAAAACACAAATTTTTTGTATTTTTCCTTTTAAAAAAATAAAATAACGAGCCATTGTATAATAGCAATAAGGCACCCCAGGGATGTGTGTTATTGTGTAATAACGTCCTCCTGGGGTGAGAAGCTACTAAGCTTTGCCTCATGCTTGACCACCCAGGAATGATGTTATTACACAATAACACATACCCTGTCAAGCCTTAATGCTTAATTTTACCACTGACCTGACTCTACTGCAGTTTTACTGTGTTAATGTTCATACAATGGATGGCTTAGCAGAAGCCTGAACCCTGAAACTGAATGCTTTTTGTATACTATATTTTTCATGTCCCTCATGTTTGGCCGTTAATACTTCACAGACAAAAATGTTACTCAATTAATTTCTTCATTGTGTGTGTGTTGGTATGCTAGCCTGGCTGTAATACTACATCTCACTCACAGTAACCGAGCTGAGATTATTATATTTTACATACTTAAATTACTTGCCACTGGCTGGCAGCAGTTGTGGAACTAGAAAGGATGTAACTGTGTGTCATCAGGTCTTCAGGTGGCAATTGTAACCTTTATTTTATGACTGCACTGAACTTGACCGATCTGCGATGTGACTGGCTGCCTGGGTGGTGATCCATATGTCTTTCATTTCTTGTTTAATAAATATATTCAGCATGTTGATCAGTAGAAGTAGTCACAGAAAACATTACCACCTGTTGGACCAGGTAGTGTACCATACCACAGTACACCGGGACATACAATACAGTTGCATCATTCACATGGACAGGGTGGGTGGGCTGTTACTGCTGCTCATTTTGATAATTTATCTTTTTAGCCTGGCTTGCTCTGACTGTAACATCCATCAAAATAATACCCACACAGCAGCATTAATAAAAAATATCTTAGCTGCCTGCAGTGCATGTTATTGCTTTGTGGTATGATATAGGTACTTGCATCTCTCTCTCTCTCTCTCTCTCTCTCTCCACACTCACATCATGGGACCAAGCAGGATATGCCACCAGTACAGGCCAGCCATGAAGGAGCAGATTAGCTATGAAATACTAAATCCCATTTGATATCCCAAGCCGTACATTCCAAATTGATAATCGTCTGACAGATCACCATCCCGAGAATGGAAAGTCTGACACCAGACTTCTGCTGTGTTGGTGGGTGGACAGGGGACTATCCCCCACACCCCGATGCAGAGGCGAAGCCCATCTCTAAATTATATAATCATCACGAGTCATGACAAGTAGTATTGGCGGGCTTTCCATCCTCAGGATGATGATCTGTCGGGTGATTGTCCTTTCAAGATGTCGGGATTGGGACATCGATCATCAGAATTTTAAATTTCGGTATTCCATAATACTCCAGAAGGAGCTAGTAGTGATTGCTTTAATTTAGCAGTTTTACTATAATTTTATACAAATAATGCATTAAATTAGTTCCTTTGAGCCTCTGTATTAAATATGACTGACTTTGGCTACTTTTATGCATTTTATTGCATTTTTTCAAATATTTTTAAATAATCAGAACAAATCAGAACCCCACCATGTTCTGGTTCTTATTTAAAAAGGGTCAGAACTTCACCAAGTTCTCCCAGCCCTAATGACAACACTAACAATAGGATTTCATGATATAGTGTAGATACTGTACAAGCTATCCCTTGTTATCTTCTCATTTTTACCTCCACTGGTGTTGTATACATCTATTTGTGCAAACGTAATGGACACTAAAGACATGGGAAACATTGTTTATTTTGACCAACTATGTGTATAAATGTCCTACCTTACATTTTACACATAGTAGACAAGTCATCACTCATTTATACATTTGGTCCTCACATCCTCTCTTAGCTGATACTAATTATTGCACCACACTTAAATGAAAATGCAACCCCCCTCCAGAGTACACATACATTTTCTTTTGTGCCAGTTCTTTCACTTCCCCCAATCCATCTAATTTTTTCTACACCTTGTCCCCCTCAAGTTCTCATTCTGCCACCCACAGCCTCTGGACCCCTTACCCCAGTCCTGTGAAAAAGTAATTGAAAGCAGTCCAAACTGCTTAAACTGTACCCCATACCACTGCTCACTAGTTCCTCAGCACTGCACCACATACCATCATTTAGCATGTCCCCAAATTCACAAGAACAATAATACTCCACTACTACTGTAGTAGCCTTAACTCGCCACTGAGGCTACTACATTACTACTCTCTCTCTAATTCCTTGATGCTGTCAGGCATACTTTTCACTTCTCACAGTTTCTCCCACTGCTCATACCAACACCAACTAACCAGCAGACACATCTGCTCCATGGTTGTGCAAATGCCTGCAGCCTGGTGGCAACAGTATGGTGCACCACTGCTGCACCTGGCTTACCAGCTGCGCCATCTCCTCCGGTGTGTAGTTTGGGGCATGGCCACTCAGGCTGACATCCCTGTTGTGAGACACGGTGAACTGAGACCTGCAACATAACCATGACAGGATCACCAGCTGCGGCCGTACACATGGCAAGGCACAATCACCCTGGCCAAGGCACTCACCTTCACCATGTTCCACGTACACCTCAGATGGCAGGCCTGCAGACAGCTGTGTGGCACCTGGATGGGGAAATGGAAGCATGGCAGTTATAGCAGGTAACATCAGTGAGTGCTGCATGTGTGTTGATGCTGCAAGGAACCCCACCCCCACTGTTCCATTTGTGCCAAACCTCAGGGGTACCACTGGGAGTCTTGCCAATGCTGACTGCATGTATCGCTTGGTGCAGGATTACCATACAGCACATTGGACTGTGCAATGACCCCACCCATCCCAGAGGTGCTGGGTACCTGCACAGTCACAGTAACCAATTATTGCCAATGTGTGTCCCACCTGGTGTACATACATGTACACAGTACAGTGCCAATTCCATGGGGCACTGAGTGCTGTGTCTGTGCAGGCTGTGTGATGTCCATGTACCCACCCATGGCCCACCACCCCACAGCATCAAACACCATAGCACTGGCCTGCACATTACATAGCACAGGACCAGTATGTGTGGCACTGTCCTGAACTGCACAGTAACATGTCTACAGATAGTGGGCCCCATATGGTTCATGATCAGGACTGTCCCAAGCACTGTAGGACACAGATGTGGCATGGAATGTGTGCCCAGAATGGGTCTTTCCATCCTGAGGTACATCCACACATCTGTGCAGAGCACAGGTATATGTATGTGTGTGTGTGTGTGGATCACAGAGCTATGCATAAGCCTTACCATATGGCAGGTGTATGCTCACCAATCAGTTGGCTGTGCTGTGGCAACAGATGTCTGGTTTGCTGTACATCCCCGGAATGCCCAGTCTCCTTCCACTGCTGCTGGGATCTGCTGTGTGTCAGGCGGGCGGTTTGTGTCCTAGCACCCACCGATGGTGTCCTCGCATATGTTCCACGTACAAGCCACCGTGCGGTGTCACTGCACCACCATATAAATGCGACCTGAGAGACACATGGATGCAGTCAGCCACCTGCCAAAGTGCAGACACTGGAATCACGCAACTGCTGGCTGCTTGATTGCATGTTCATTCAGCTTTGTGCAGTATGCAGTTGCACCTCCGTCCTGTTATGCAGCATTAATGATAGCGCCACAGAGGATTTGTGCAGAGTGTTGTCATAGTGCAAGACAGTCAACTACTGGTGACAATCCCCACACACCATCACCCAGTGCCCTTGCGGTGCACATTTGTGACCCCACACAGTGCCTCCCCTTTACACACTCACACACACATGTACACCCCTCACACACAGTTGCCACATGCACCACATGCCCACCACCTGTGCAGCCCATCCCCACAGCAAATGACAGGCAACATCGTGCCATGGTTGCATGTCCATTCTGTGCCTGTTGCTAGCACCCAGTTCTCTTCTGCTTTGTGGACTGTGTAGTGGCACATGTCCCACCCTGCACACGCTGCACTCTGGTCATGCTGCCACTGTCACTGGGTGCCACCAGCACCACAGTCCTCCGGGTACTGCTGTGTCTCCCAGATGCAGGTGGCACATGCTGTAGCACTGTCCCTCAGCTACTCCCCATGGGCGCACTGCTGTCCATGGCCTTCCTCCATGCCACCGCCTGTGCCGCCTCCTGCTGTGAGCCAGTGGTCCTGTGCCCTGTACCCAGTGCCTTCTGCCCCATGCCCCTGGCAGAGGGTGTTGCAGCTGCCATCTTGCCAGTTGATCCTGCAGCCCATGCTGCCACCGGTGTACACCCATTTGCCTTTGGTGGCTGATGTCACCCCACAGCTGTGGGTGTTGGCGGCACTGGGGGCTGCAGTGCCTGTGATGTGGACGGTGGCACTGGTGCTGGTGGTTGCGGTGCTGCTGACAGCTGCTGTGTCATGGCTGTAGGGGGCAGTGGGGGTGGCGGTGTTGTTGGTGGTGGTGGTCTTTGTGCTGTTGGAAGTGGCGGTGTGGGTGTTGGTGGCACTGGCCTTTGAACTTCCAATAGCAGTGGCACTGTGGCCTCTGCATCTCTTTCTGGCACCATTTGTGGGGCTGTTGCTGGCTGCTTCTCTGGTACCAACTGTGTAGATGTGTCACACCCAGCAGTTGCCCATTGGCACAGGCTTGCTTGCATGGCCTGCAGCAGGGCCACGAGGGCATTGGCCTGCCTTGTCTGTTGCTCCACCAACCCTTTGACAGCCATGGCCAGGCAGGTGATGGCTCACATCTGTGACTGAGAACTGGACTGTGCTGTGGCCATGGCCTCCACGATCCAATCCATGGTGCTTGAGGTGGTCTGCACCCCAGTCTCCAGCACCCCTATCAGTGCTGCCATCTGCTCCTGCTGTGCCACTTGGTGGGCATCAATACTGAGCTGTATGCAGCCCAGCATCTCCACCTGCTCAAAATGGACAGTCAGAAGGGTGTGGCAGAACCCTATATTAGTCGACCAGGGTCCGTGGCCTCTCTGCCTTGGGCATTGTCATCCCATTCAGAGCCCCCTCCAGCCTCTGGTAGGAAGCGGGGCTCAGGTCCTGTGCTATGTCACCCCCCCAGGCTGCCACAGCTTAGGTAGTCACTGAGGTACAGCAGTGGCTCCTCCTACAGCTGTTCCCCCTCTGATTGCTGCTCCCACCACTGGTGTCTCCACTGTGTCCTGCTGTGCCTGCCCTGCAGTGTCTGGCACACTGTCCACCGCCACTGTGTCTACTGCTGCTGTGCCTGTGGGGAGACATCAGTGCATTAGTGGTATGTCCACTGTCATGCTTCCTACCATCCCTCCCCTGCACTGCTCTCCCATGCACTGCTGTTGGCACTGGCCATATCCTTACCTGCCCCATTGCCATCTGCCTCTGTGCCTGTGGGGACATGTGAGGGGATCAGTGTGGCTGCACCATTACATGACACCCATGCCTGCCATGGTCCACTACACTGCAGCTCCATCCCGCAGGGTGGTGGCACAGACAGCCATTGGCTTACCTTCCCTTGTGTCTTCAGGCTCATCACCTGTGGATTGAACAACAGTGTTTAGTGCTACTACACCTGTCAGTGCCTAGCATACGTGCCATCATCCACACCCCTGTGTCGCTCTGCATCTCATGATGGGCGGTGCTGGCTGCCACCTTACCTGCCCTTGTGTCCGCTGTAACATAGAAACATAGAAACATAGAAACATAGAAGTTGACGGCAGATAAGGACCCAAGGCCCATCCAGTCTGCCCATTTCTTTTCTACCTTATAAATGTACCATCGGCCTTTGCTCTGTCAGTGACCTATCTATTCATAGTCATTTGTATTGCTCCCTTATGCCTATCCCATGCCTGTTTGAAGCCCTGCACTGTATTCATAGCCACCACTTCTTGTGGTAAGCCATTCCATGCATCTACCACCCTTTCTGTGAAAAGAATTTCCTCACATTCCCCATAATCGGCCTCCTCTAATCTCATGCTGTGTCCTCTTGTCCTGCTATTTTTCTTATATTTAAACATGTTAGACTCTTTCACCTTGTTTATGCCCTTAAGGTGTTTAAATGTCTCGATCATATCCCCTCTCCCTCCTTTGCTCAAGGGTATACATATTGAGCTCCGTTAATCTGTCCTTATATAAGTCTTCTGATGCAGTCCCTGCACCATTTGGTTGCCCTTCTCTGGACTGCCTCAATTTGGTTAATGTCCTTGTGAAGGTGTGGCCTCAATACTGCACGCAGTACTCAGATGGGGCCTAACCAATGTTCTTGTACAGAGGATTATTACCTCCCTCTACGACTTCATGATACCTACCACACACCCTAACACCCCTAGCCTTACCTACTGCTTTAGAGGTCTGCTTGGATGATTTTAGGTCATCAGTGATGATGATGCCCAAGTCTCTTTCTTCCTTTGTGACTGCTAGCAACTCCCTCCCAGCCTATAAGTGGCTTCAGGGTTTCTCTTCCCTATGTGCATGATTTTGCACTTCTTTGCATTAAATCCCAGTTGCCACTCTTCCAGCCATTCTGCTAGTTTATCCAGATCTCTTCTCATTCTGCCCACCCATCTGGATCATCTACTCTGTTGCAGATCTTGGTGTCATCTGCAAACAGACAAGCCTTACCCTCTAGTCCATCTGCGGGGTCACTAATGAAGATGTTGAATAGGACTGGCCCCAGGACTGATCCTAAGGTACCCCACTTGTGACTTGCATCTCTTCTGACTGTATACCATTTACCACCACTCTCTGTTTTCTGCCAGTCAACCAGTTTGCCACCCAGTTGACCAACTTCTGACCACCACGAGCCTACCTAGCTTATTTATCAATCTTCTATGTGGAACAGTGTCAAAAGCTTTGCTGAAGTCAAGGTAGGCGACATCTGCTCCCCCCTTGGTCCACCACTCTGGTTACCCAGTCAAAAAATCTATGAGATTAGTTTGACAGGACCTTCCTTTGTAAACCCATGCTGTCTTGGATCCTGTGCCCCTATGGTTCCAGGTGTTGCACTATCCTTTCCTTAAGGTGCCTCCATAATCTTGCCCACTACTGAGGTAAGACTGACTGGTCTGTAGTTCCCTGCCTCCTCCCTGCTACCACTCTTGTGGAGTGGGATCACATAAGCCTTTCTCCAGTCTTCTGGGACCTCTCCTGTGCTCAGAGACTCACTAAACAATTCTGCTAATGGCTCTGCTAGTTCCTCCTTTAGCTCCTTAAGTACCCTGGGATGTATGCCATCAGGTCCCATTGCCTTATCCACCTGAGCTTAGCAAGCTCTTGAGGACCCTTTCTTTTGTGAAGGGAGTAGTGCTCACCTCCCTCCCCTGTGTCCATGATGCTGAGCTGTGGGCCCTGCCCTACCTTCTCTTCAGTAAATACTGAGCAAAAGTATCTATTTAGGATAGATGCCTTTACAGGGTCCTCCTCCTCACATGCTCCCTTTTCTCCATTAAACAGCAATACCCCCTCTGGACTTTCTCCTTTCACTAATGTATCTATAGAAAGTCTTGTCACCTTCTTTACTGTTCGTGCTAGTGTTTCCTCAGTTTGGGACTTTGCCTGCCTGCCTTACCTGCTTCCCTTAGGGCAGTTTGGTATGCCTCCCTATCTTCATCCCGCTGTGTTCCCTTATATTTTCTGAAGGCCAGCCTTTTGGCTCTGACCTTTTCTGCTACTATATTTGAGAACCAAGTGGTTTCCTTCTTCTTTTGCACTTCCTTTTCTGTCTAACACAATGGGATGTTGCTTCAAGTATTGTATCCTTAATGCTTGCCCACTTTGCCTGTACCTCCTCACCTGTGTTTCTTTTTGCCAGGGCTAGCTTAACTCTGTTGGCCATCTTATCAAAGTCAGCTCCTCTGAAGTCCCATATTTTTGCCTTGGAATGGGATGATTTAGATGTAGTAGCCAAATTGAACCATACCATGTGATGGTCACTGGCCCCAGGTGACCTTCTACCTGGAGATCTGTGATCCCTTCTTTGTTAGTCAGTACTAGATCTAGGATAGCCCTGTCTCTGTGGGTTGCTGTACCAGTTGTTTGAGGCCCTCCCTGCAGGAATCCACTATGAGTCTAGTTCTGGCAGATGTTCCTGCTGGTATTGACCAATCTGTATCTGGCATGTTGAAGTCTCCCATTATCAGAACCTCCCTTTAGCTGTCATGTTTTGTATATCTTCTAACAGTAATGTCTATGTCCTCCCTCTGGTCTGGGGCCTGTAGACAACCCCAGTTCTTATGGCTGTCCCATTACCTGTTTCCAGGGTGACCCACAGTTCTTCTGGCTCCTTATGTGTATTCTGAATTTCTGTAGCTTTGATATTTTCATTAACATACAGGGCCACCCCTCCCCCCCTTTTTGCACCTCGGTCTCTTCTGAACAATACATATCCAGGTACTGAAGTCTCCCAAGTGTGGTTACTGGTAAACCACGTCTCACTAATTGCTACTATGTCCAGTTTAGCCTCTGGCATTATTGCCTGCAGGTCTGGGATCTTATTTCCCAGGCTGTGAGCATTGTGTACATGATTTTCCATTGGCCAGATTTTGGTGTGTTAGTTGTTGGGTGAAGTTTGGCATTACCCCTGTGCATCGTATGGGAGACAAACCTTTTCTTACCTGGTGATGCAAATGAATGGCAAACACGCTGAATTCCTGTTTGACCACTAGCTGAGGGAGGTGTTCTTCCAATCGACGTGGGTGCTGCACCCCTCTCCCCATTGCTAGTTTAAATATTCTGCAAAGGCGTCAAACTTCTGCCCCAATGCACTGACTCCCTCTTTAGTCAGATGCAGTCCATCAAATTTAAAGAACTTTCGCTCCCAGAACTGTTGCCAGTTCCCTACAAATCTGTCCTTTTTCCTGGCACCAGTCCTTGAGCCACGTGTTTAGCTCCCCTATCTCCCCTTCTCTGACCTTCCGTCCATCTGCTCCCTTCTCCCAGACTGGCAGGATCTCAGAGAAGGAGATCCCAGACAGAAATAGATGATAGTTTGTCACCAGCCTAGTCAGGTGTTCCTTGGTCTCACAACTGACCGGCTGGCGAGATCATAGTCCCTATGTGTACTAGGACATCAATGTTTCTCCTGCTTTGTGAACAATTTGTAATGCGGTCAGTGTCTCTCCATGCTGATGTACCTGGGAGACATCTGACCATCACCCTGGCTGGAGATGGGTATCAACTCCCGAATCATGGAGTCTCCTATGATCAAGTTTTTGGTTTCCTTTCTGCTTGTTTAGTTTGGTTCCTGATTTGGGTGAGTATTGTTGTGCTAGCTCCTGTGCGCAGTGTCCTGCTCTGCAGTGTCTTCTGCCTCTTTATTTGATTTCAGAGATAGAGGCAGATACCTGTTTTATAGTGTTTATATGGTTTTGGAGGTAATGTGTTGGAGGCAGAGAGTGATGGGGCACCTGATTTGCTCCTCCTAACCACCTGCCAACCTCCTGGACCAACTACCCTCTGCGGTCGAGGTTTTTCTGTTGGATGCTGGGGAAATGGCGGGTGGTTCTTATAATGTATTTCCTCTTCAATATGAAATTTGAGGCGTGCAATCTCTGCCCATGCTGCCGGAGCTGAGACCTAAGATCTCCAAGGCCCAGCATGTAGGACAGTGTCCTAAATCCTGTAAGACTGTCCTTCTGAAAATTGTTCCACAGTACCTGCAGTTAATGAAATCCATTCCAAATAAGTTGCTGGGTTTGTAACCTAGTCAGAGTAATTAGAAGGAAAAAAATGCAAGTAATGGTTTAATTGTGCTTTGTTTAACTTGTTATAACAAGTTAAATTACTAGTGCCCTGTAAATGAGATCACCTTGTAGGCCCCTGATCCGCCCTTCCTGTTCTGCCACAGGAAATGTTACAACTGTGGTACCCTATAAAGAGTGTAGTGTGGGGTGGTTGGGGATGGGGTGGGTGGCTGGGCCCTTCCCTGCCAAAGAAGAACCCACGGAC
This sequence comes from Neoceratodus forsteri, assembly GCA_016271365.2. Classification (NCBI taxonomy): domain Eukaryota; kingdom Metazoa; phylum Chordata; order Ceratodontiformes; family Ceratodontidae; genus Neoceratodus; species Neoceratodus forsteri. The sequence goes on along the minus strand of CM057453.1, from coordinate 452,305,876 downwards.
GAAGAACAAGGAGGTAGAGCAGAAACAATCAGTCAACAACAAATGCAGTAACCTGAAAGCTTATCCTAATGTTAGATAAAACTGTAAAACCTGTAAAGCACCACCTGTAATAATTTCAGAAGATATACCCTGTAAGACACTTTGCTCCAGAGAAAAATAAAGCAGTAACAGAAGATATACCTTTCAAAGACAATTTGAATCAGAAGATTACAGCAGTAATCTGTTAGCACACACCTGTGAGGCACACTTGTAATAATGCAGAAGAAGGTATACCAGCAACAACAATTTGAATCAGAGAAAAAATAAAGCAATGAAATGTGCTAACAAACAGTAGCAATCCTGTGAGTAAAAATAAAAATACCACCACACAGTAAATCTGTTAGCCAAACTAAGTCTTAATCCTTCTCCCTTGCTCTGGTAAGTTTTCTACTCTGCCTTTCAAGCAGTCTTAGAAGGAAAGAGCTCAGGTGAAGCTAGGTGCCTTATCCAGCAAACCAAGTCTTCTACCTCCAAGATATCAACTAACCTGACTTTTAACCCTTCTTTCTGTTGGAAATTACTGACAGTTTGCCAGCTCCACCCCACATACACACCTAATCCTTTGGAAGAGCTGTGGGAGGAAAAGCAATTAGCTCCTTCAATGTGAGAAGGAGACTGAAACACCTCTGAGACAACAAACCTTTCAACAAACAAGAATAAAATAAAACCAGTGTCAAACAGTAATTTTGTTAGCCCAATGATAAAAAGTCACAAAAAATGTAAGCTCCACCTGTAATACAGTAATTTCAGAGAAGATATACCCTGTAAGAAACACTTTGCTCCAGAGAAAATAAAGCAGTAACAGAAGATATACCTTGCAAAGACAATTTGAATCAGAAGATTACAGCAGTAATCTGTTGCACACACCTGTAGGCACACCTTGTAATAATGCAGAAGAAGGTATACCAGCAACAACAATTTGAATCAGAGAAAATAAAGCAATGAAATGTTAGCAACAAACAGTAGCAATCCCTGTGAGTAAAAATAAAAACACCACCACACAGTAAATCTGCTTAGCCAAACTAAGTCTTAATCCTTCTCCCTTGCTCTGGTAAGTTTTCTACTCTGCCTTTCAAGCAGTCTTAGAAGGAAGAGCTCAGGTGAAGCTAGGTGCCTTGGCCAGCAAACCAAGTCTTCTACCTCAAGATATCAACTAACCTGACTTTAACCTTCTTTCTGTTGAAATTACTGACAGTTTGCCAGCTCCACCCCACACACACCTAATCCTTTGGAAGAGCTGTGGGAGGAAAAGCAATTAGCTCCTTCAATGTGAAGGAGACTGAAACACCTCTGAGACAACAAACCTTTCAACAAACAAGAATAAAATAAAACCAGTGTCAAACAGTAATTTTGCTTAGCCCAATGATAAAAAAGTCACAAAATGTAAGCTCCACCTGTAATACAGTAATTTCAGAGAAGATATACCCTGTAAGAAACACTTTGCTCCAGAGAAAATAAAGCAGTAACAGAAGATATACCTTGCAAAAGACAATTTGAATCAGAAGATTACAGCAGTAATCTGTTAGCACACCTGTAGGCACACCTTGTAATAATGCAGAAGAAGGTATACCAGCAACAACAATTTGAATCAGAGAAAAAAATAAAGCAATGAAATGTTAGCAACAAACAGTAGCAATCCTGTGAGTAAAAATAAAAACACCACCACACAGTAAATCTGCTAGCCAAACTAAGTCTTAATCCTTCTCCCTTGCTCTGGTAGTTTTCTACTCTGCCTTTCAAGCAGTCTTAGAAGGAAAGAGCTCAGGTGAAGCTAGGTGCCTTGGCCAGCAAACCAAGTCTTCTACCTCAAGATATCAACTAACCTGACTTTTTAACCCTTCTTTCTGTTGGAAATTACTGACAGTTTGCCAGCTCCACCCCCACATACACACCTAATCCTTTGGAAGAGCTGTGGGAGGAAAAGCAATTAGCTCCTTCAATGTGAGAAGGAGACTGAAACACCTCTGAGACAACAAACCTTTCAACAAACAAGAATAAAATAAAACCAGTGTCAAACAGTAATTTTGCTTAGCCCAATGATAAAAAAGTCACAAAAATGTAAGCTCCACCTGTAATACAGTAATTTCAGAGAAGATATACCCTGTAGAAACACTTTGCTCCAGAAAAATAAAGCAGTAACAGAAGATATACCTTGCAAAGACAATTTGAATCAGAAGATTACAGCAGTAATCTGTTAGCACACCTGTAGGCACACCTTGTAATAATGCAGAAGAAGGTATACCAGCAACAACAATTTGAATCAGAGAAAAAATAAAGCAATGAAATGTTAGCAACAAACAGTAGCAATCCCTGTGAGTAAAAAATAAAAACACCACCACACAGTAAATCTGCTTAGCCAAACTAAGTCTTAATCCTTCTCCCTTGCTCTGGTAAGTTTTTCTACTCTGCCTTTCAAGCAGTCTTAGAAGGAAAGAGCTCAGGTGAAGCTAGGTGCCTTGGCCAGCAAACCAAGTCTTCTACCTTCTAGCTGCAGCTGTGGGGGTGGAATTACAGTGCATCAGTGCTGACCGTCCTTGTGGTGGCAGCAACGTCAGCTGTTCAGAGGGATGTGCACCATACCTGGCTACATTCCAACATTGTCCCCCCCTCCCGTCTGTGCACTGTTCCACTTGGCGTTGCTGTGCCCCACCTTCACAGTTCCCACTGTGCTGTGGCACACTGTGCTCATAGTATGTCAGACCCCCTCCTGACCATTATTATTTTCCAACTGTATATGACATTTGCTATGCTTTCTACATCCACTTACCCATCCCTGCATCTATCCAGAACATGTCCAGCCTGAGTCCCCATGGACACTGTGCTGGCTCACAAGCTCACTCATCCTCTCTTCATTGTGCTCAGGGGTCACACTTCCTGTGGCCTGCCTCCTGTGGCCATCGCCTGCCGCTTGTTATATGCCTCCTTCACCTTGGCATGGCACTTGAGGTCACTGTACCTCTTCTGCAGGCCCTGCACAGTGTGGCGCGCATATACCACTGCATTCACCTTCTACACGACTACATCCCATGCTGCTTTCTTCTGTAGCCATTCCTGTCATTCACCCCCCTTCCCCAGCAGTTCTGGATTTGCCTCAAGTTCTTCCAGGAGAACATCGGTCTCTTCAAAGCTAAAATTCCTCTTTTGCTTTTTGCTATTGCTTGCCACCTCTCCCCGCTACCTGCCATCTCACGCCCCTACTGTAGCATGCCTGCGACTTGCGCACAACTTTATAGTTATAGAGTTGCTTGTGTAGTGCTAAGCCGCTCTTGCAGGCTGTGACATTCACTATCAGCATTAGTTGCGACATGCGTAATCTGGCGTTCTTGGCATATCTTGCAGCTGTCTTGGAATTGGTGCAGCTTGCACGTTGTAGGGATTCTGGTGTATCTTACACTTTGGCGTACTTTGCTCACTGCTCTATCCGCTGTGTTGGAATTGGGCCCTTGGTGCCTGCTGGCAAATATTTTTTTTCTTACATGGAAGGGAAAAATCACCATGACTTGGGTTCTTTTCCCTTGCCTTGTTTTCTTCCCCTTGACTTGAGGACATTGTGCATGGTGGAATTTTGCAAAATATTTAAAATATTTAAAACTTCTGTGGGCAAACATGCTTCAAGACTGCAACATACTGTATCTACAAACAAAGACTGAACAGGGGCGCTCTCGACTGGAAAGTTCATACGAAGGTTTATACTAAGGTTGGGGAAGAACAAGGAGGCTGAAGGCCCATATGCACTCTTTTACTTTGGTTATAATAATAGGCTCATTTGTACCCTGATAAGATTTTGTCAAGTCTCTTTTTGAATTCATTTTTAGTTTTGCTTACGATTACATCCAAGGGTAAGTTATTCCATGGATTAATAACTCTCAAAGTGAAAAAATATATTCTGCTAAGATGGTTGAATCATTTACCCTTTAATTTGAGTGGCTGTCAGTGAGTATTATGAATTGAGTTCTTAAATTCTAAACCAAGTTCTACCATTAAATATGGAACCTGGATAATGTCAGAAAGGAAAAGCATGTCACCTCTTAACCTTCTGATCTCAGTGTCATTAGGTTCAGAGTGTTCAGTCTATACCCATATGATTCATTATCAAGACCAGCAATGTGTTTAATAAACCTTTGTTGAATATTTTCTAGGTGTTTTTACAGTCAGATTTTTTGTATGGGCACCATAACCATGCAGCACGCTCAAGATGAGGTCACACATAAGATCTAAATAGAGGCATAAGAACATTACAGTCCTTAGATGTGATGCTGCATTTGATAGACCATATAACTCTATTTGATACTTTTGACTGAATCCAAAATTTGAATAGAGTTGTTCAAGTCATTTGCAATAATTATACCCAGATCTTCTCTTTTGATGTTGATGCCAGGATTGTATTCCCTAATGTGTATTTAACCACATTGTTTTTCCCTCAGATGCGACCCACATTTTGCAGCATTAAGTTTCATGCCCCATGTATTTACCCATGAACTGATTTTGTTCAGTTCATCTGAAGGAAGATTGGTGGAACATCTGGTTGTCAATGGACTACAGGACCCAAGGCAGCATGGTTTCACCAGGGAGGTCATGTCAGACCAACCTTGTTGAATTCTTTGACTGGGTGACTAGGGAGGTGGATCAGGGAGGGCAGTGGACATGGCCTATCTGGACTTCAGCAAGGCCTTTGACACTGTGCCACATAGAAGACTATTACACAAACTGGGGAATATGGGTGTGGGCAGGACAGTAGTGTGGTGGGTGGTAACTGGCTGGGTGGCAGGACACAGTGGGTGGTGGTAAATGTTTGTCCTCCACAGAGGAACAGTGACCAGTGGGGTACCACAGGGATCAGTGCTGGGACGGTCCTATTCAACATCTTCATCAGTGACATTCGCCTTGGACCTAGAAGGCAGAATTTCACTGTTCGCTGATGACACAAAGCTCTGTAACAGAGTAGACACACCAGAGGGTGTAGACAGAATGAGAAGGACCTGCAGAAACTTGAAGAATGGTCAGGGGTTTGGCAGTTGAAATTCATTGCAAGGAAGTGCAAGATAATGCATATGGGGCACAAAAACCCTGGCACAATATATCAGTTGGGGGTGAGGATATAGCATGTACCAAGCAGGAAAGGGATATTGGGGTTATCATCTCTGATGACCTCAAGGTAGGGAAACAGTGTGACAAGGCAGCAGGTAAAGCAAATAGGATGCTGGAATGTATAGGCAGGGGCATCACCAGCAGGAAAAGGGAGGTCATAATTCCGCTATACAAGACACTAGTGAGGCCCCACCTGGAGTACAGTGTACAGTTCTGGAGACTATATCTACTTAAGGACATAGACAGGGTAGAGAAGGTTCAGAGGAGGGCAACAAAGATGGTGCATGGATTGCATCACAAGTCCTATGAAGACAGGTTGAAGGAACTGAACATGCACTCCTTGGAGGAGAGGAGGGAGAGAGGGGATATGATAGAGACATACAAGTATCTTACAGGGAGGAACAGGTGCAAGAATACACTATTTTTAAGTGAAAAAGATGTTCCAGGACTAGAGGCATGAGATGAAGTTGGAGGAGGGCGATTCAGAGAAGCGTGAGAAAAATTTCTTCTACAGAGCAGGGTGGTGGACAAGTGGAACACCCTGCCAGAGGAAGTGGTGGGGGCTGAAACAATAATGGGATTTAAGAATGCATGGGATAGATATAAAGGAATTCTGGAGGTCAGGTGTAAGGGGCAACAGACTTCTAGGAAAACATAAACTGAACTTACGAGCTCAAATGGGCAGACTGGGTGGGCCATTGGCCCTTATCTGCCGACACTGTCTATGTATCTATGTATCTATGTATCTTGTATTGTTGAAGATTGAGTATCACATAGGCCACCAAGTTTGATGTCATCTGCATATTTTATCGTGCGTATGAGAAATTGATGGTCATATCAGAAATAAAAATCTGGAATAGGCATGGTCCCAAAACAGAAACCTGTGGTACACCACTGGTAACCGTACATGAATCCGAATATCTACCATTTATCAAAACTCTCTGAGATCTTCCTGTCAACCAGTTTGCTTTACAATTACTAACGTACTGATTAATATCTGCGATCTGAAGTTTAGCTAATAGGCCCTTATGTGGTAGGCCATTGAAAGCCTTACTGAAATCAAGAAAGATAGTATTGTAAAGGGTATTATTATCAAAGTTGAGGCTGATGGTCTCATAAAATCACATTAAATTTGTGAGACATCCACTGCCCTTTTTAAAACAATGCTGTTCTGATTAATGATTCTAATATCTTACTCATGGATGAAGTCAGACTAATTGGCCTATAGTTGTCCCAAGATGATTTGTTTCCTTTTTTATGAATTGGGGTGATGTCTGCTTTTTTCAAGTCCTCCAGTACATAACCTGTTGAAAGGCAGCTTTCATATAATAGTTTTAAAAGATAAACTATAGAATCACTTGGTAAAGATAGATAATGGCCCGATATAGTATTAGGACCTGGACAGTTTTTTTGTTTTGTGTTTTAGGTTTTGCCAGTACAAGTTTTTCTGATAGGGTAAGTTTAGAAGCATTACCTTTATCTACTGGTGTAATGGGAGCTTGGGATTTACCAAAAATTTCACAGAACTTGTTGTTGAATATGTTTGCCATAATTGGTGGAGAGAAGATGGTGTCATTCTCACAAATCGAGGGCCCTACTTGACACACAGGTTTTTTGTGAGTTTATGTACTGTAGGGAAAAAAATATTTGCTTTTTGATTTATTAACGGAGTAAGCTAAGTGACATTTTCAATGTGTCTTTGCTTTTTTTGTAGCTGATTCACATTTTTCTGTGTGTATTTTTAAATGAGGAGACATTTTCTGGAGTTTTATTTTTTAAGTATGTACTATAGAGTCTATTTTTCTTTTTAATGATTTCCTTTACAGCTTTATTCATCCATTTTGGAGGGAGTTTAAAATTTGTGTGCTTCTTTATCGTAGGAATATATCTGTCACGTCATGTTATCAGTGTGGTTTTAAGGTAACCCCAGAATTCTGCCACAGTAACTGTATTGAAAATATTGTCCCAATCAATTCTCTTAAGTCTATTCCGATTCTGAGTTAAATTTGCTTTTCTATATAAAAATACTTTTGTTTTATTTTTGTTGTATTGGTGAAACTTATTTAAGTTAAACTCCACTGTGTTGTGGTCTCTGTTGCCAATAGGGACCGTTGTTACTACGTTATTAATATTTAAGTGATCACAGGAAAGAACTAGATCTAAAATGTTCTCATCTCTGGTAGCAGATGAAAGACATTGTATTAGGTGAAATTCTTCACAAATTGACAACAGTTTTTTTTCCTTTACTTGTTTTAGCTGTTTGATTGGTCCAGTTTATTTCATTTAAATTAAAGTCATCCATGATAATAGTGTCATAAAGTTCACAATCATACTCAAATTCTTGCAATAATGGCTCAAAAGCATCCACGGGAGAGTTGGGAGGCCTATAGCATGTATCAAAAATAATAGGGTCAAAGTTTTCCAAAAGCAATTTGACCCATAATGATTCAGTTTCTGCTTCATGTTTTTTTATTTTCTCAGAGATAACAATAGTTTTTATTCTAGCATCTATCAAAATGACAACACCTCCTCCCTTTCTAGTTAATCTGTTTTGTTTGTGTACACGATACCCTGGTATAGTAGTTTCCCAGGAGGCTCTTTGTCTTGGTTATTGAAATAATAGTTACATTACTTTGACTTACTCTTGCCCTGAGTTCATCAGTTTCGTTGTTTAAACATCTTGCATTAAAATAAAGAAAGCCTAATTGCTCATATGCAGAATTTTGGTCTGATGTATTTAGGGAGGCCAGCTTAACTAGTCTCTCCCCCAATATTATTAGTTTAACTACTTGTTAACCTCATAGGAGAGGTGTTTTCCAAGTAAGCTATTTCCTATTCTACTTAAATGAAAGCCATCCCAACAATATAGCTCGTCCCGTTCGGTAAACCTCTCTCAGAGCATAATACACCCTGTATCTTGTGTAAGACACCACCTCCATCACCAATAAATTATTTGTTTTATTTTCAGTGAAATATGTGAAGTTGCCCTAGGGACTGGAAGAATTTCAGAGAAGGCCACTTTGTACCCTTTGTCAATTAATTTGTTTGACATGGCGATACATTCTGCCTTGACATTATCTAGTGATTAATATGAGATATTATTTGTGCCTGCATGCACAACAGCTAAAGGGTTTTGTCCACAGTCTGCCAGGCTGTTGTCAAGCATGTGGGTCAGTATTTTATTTGAGCACCAAGAAAACTAGAACAACATCTGTCAGCTTTGTTCCCATTGCATAATACTCTATCAAGATGTTTAATGGTAGAATCCCCTATAATATATACTTGTCTAGGTTTGTGTTGGCTCTCTGAGTTCGAATTTAGGCCTACTTCCATTTCTTCAATTGGGCTGTCTGTGTCGCTGGCTACATCAGATGGGATATCTATCAGAGGCTGATCGATGTGGGCTATATTTGGCACTGGGCATGTAGATTGTGTTGTATTAGTAAAGGGGGGGCAGACATCTATGTGGTGGTTCAGTCAAGGTACTAGGTGTCTGCTCAAGGGGTTCAGCAGTTTCAATTGACTCTGGATCTATCATCTGTGGGTCAAAGCAGTTGTGTAATTTGAGACTAAAGTCTTCAGCTTTCCAACCTTTTTTGGCTACCTTGCAGCTTTGCACAAAAAAAACAATTTTCATTTTGATCAATTATAGAATCCACTTCCCTGGCTCTTTTTTTAGAGGGTTCAGGGATCATGATTAAAGCAGGGGCAGTTAAGGATGAAGATAAAGAAGAGGTAGCCATATGATCATTATTGGTTAAAAAAGTATTTGTCTGTGTGCTGCACAATGGTGTAGGCTTAGTATTAAGTATATAGCCTTCAGGAGGGCGTCAGATTCTCATACGTTCTGCCATTTCTTTTTTACTTGTTTCTACTGCAGCAAGTCTAGATGTAAACACCCTAATTTCCTCTAATAGTTCTGTGTTTTCCTTACATTTATCGCATATGAAAAGAAATGGGGAAGAGTGGGTAGAGGAAAGGATATACATGTTACAAGTGCCGCATTTAATACCGACATTAACATCGGTAGTAGTTATGGTTGCAGGCATATTTGCAGGCAAAATAACAATGCTTGGTATAGGCTCCATAAGAACATAGCTAAACGAACTAGGTACACAAATGTGAAAAATGTTGGGCACTTACTACCCAGGTTGAGAAGAAAGAAATGAAAATCCATGCAGTTTAGATATCTAACACGTTTCAGATATAAAAAAATACAATCCTTTTTCAAAGGAAAAAGGATTGTATTGTTTTAAATCCTAAATGTGTCAGGCATATAAACTGTACAGACTTTTGTTTCATGTGTCGGCACCTACAGTAATTCAAGCACATTTTTTTGCACAAGAATCCTGAAGGAGCAGCGTTTTTCTTTCTTTCTTCCGAACCTGAATGGTGAGTGCCCAACTTTTTTCATGCTTGTTGTACCAACATACTGTACTTGGTACTCCTATTCCCCTTATTCTGGGTTTCTCCTGGTGACACTCCTGCAATTTCTCACATCCTTAGCCTGAACCGTAGCTGGTTGTTGGCAGCCACCTGACAAGTGAAAAGACTTATTCTCGTGAAATGGAAGAAGATTCTCAGTCCTGCCTACCCTGTCTCCCTCCCTTCTTTTGGAATGGCATATGGCACCACGTAAGCTTGAAAACTTTGAGTGATTCAACCCCATTGCAGTTCAGAAGGTGGAGGTTTTTAAAATAAATGGAAACCCTATCTGCACTCTTCCCTTTATTGAATTTTATTAACTGGGTTTGCTTATTGAGACAGATGCCCCTTTTTCAGGAGTGACCCAGCATTAGTTGCATTAAACAGGGAAATCAATTCACTTATGCAAGGATAACAATGTTCAGTTTACCAAGAATATACAAGAGGATGGGTGACATGACAACAATGAAGTTAACTGACTTCATAAGGTTGTACAGTGCCTCTCATGAGGGTCTAAGTAAGCAATAATACTCAACAGAGTGGGTGGTATTGGGCGATACCTGAGCGCCCAGGGGGCATAATATAGGGTAGCGCTGCAGGCGGAGGGCCTTTATAACCCTGGAAGGTCCGATATTGCCCAATACCGCCCACACTGGAGGGTATTATTGCACTTAGAAAATGGGCATCTGTGTCATGTTTAATTATGTAATAAAATAAGAGAGGACATTAGTTTAAAATGAATAAAAAGTCTAGAAAAAAAACTGTTGCTGGTAAAGTAGTCCCTACTTTTTTATGCTGTTCCATCTTGTGTTGATCCTCCCCAGATAGCCATTCTGTTGCAGTTACACCCCCTCACTCACTCACACTCACACACACACACACACACAGACACACCTTCCAGATAAAATCACAACTGGACCCCCTTCCCCCATCTTATTTGTAGCAAGCTACAGTAGTAGGCACATTTTAAAAATAAAAGTAGGACAGAAAATAAAATAAGACATTGTGCCATCTTCTCTCCTGACCTGTAAGTGTCCATACTTGACTCTCACAGATCAGACTGTGCTCTGCTCTCCCTCCTTCAGCTGTTCATGAATGCATTTGGATTTAAAATAAAAAGATACACAACAGCATTTACTTTGTGGTCCTGGTGAGAAATTCATCCTTTCTCCCAGCCGCAGTCATATCCTATGGCATCAGTCTCCTGATCGCTCTCGCACTGTGAGACAACACTGCACTTCTAAATTAATGCTGAAATGCCAAAATTAAGAACAGTTGTGGCTCAATGGTTTGCCTATTGGCTTCAATTTGAATGCAGGACACCTCCCCCACCAATCCATCCCAAATGTATGTGTTAACCTATGGTTGGGCCTCCAGTGCTGAAACAGGTAAGCCATGCAATGATTGTGGTGGACTGTGGAAAGACTCGTGACAATCGGTCCATTTAAAAATAACTTTTAATTTTCTTTTTGTTGCCAGACTGGGGAGGCGAGTGGCTCAGTGAGAATGGCATGGTTTGGTGTGTGATGCTCAACCTACCGGACTCCACCTGCTACTGTTACCTGTTTCAGGATGCATGCTTAGGACTTTGAACTGAGCTACCGGCTTTCCTGGGGTGAGACGATGTGCTCATGTGCTGATACTGTGCAGCTATTACTGTGAATGCAGGTGATAGCTAGGTTTGTGGATCTTGTACTTTACTTTTTGGGGATGCGATATTGCTTTTTTAGAGAAATGTGACATACTGCTGGATTTGGAAGGGAAGGAGGGGTGGAGGCCACAAACTCTCCCACTAAGCAGCGAGAAAAAAACTTGGCAGTTTTTTAAAATACAACATTCTAATTGCTTGATGATATTGGTGATGAGGTTTGTGGCAAAGCTGGCACTTTTAATGCCTGGGCTCTGTTGTCTGATAAACGCCCAGCTTGCCAGCGCTATCAACCAATCAGAGACTGGGGATTTTCTTGCCCATTTTCTAAGGTGCTATATTTCAATTATACAGGTACAACTCAAACAATAATTATATACAACTGAACGTATGTATAGTATCTCCTATATCATTTGCCAAAATGCTCCAGACTAGTGACCCCACTTCAGCTCATGTCAGTGCCCCCCCCCAAAAAAAAATTCCAAGCTGGGACAAGTTAAGCAAGTGCTAATACTTAATGTTACAGCTCATGGTCAGGGGCTCATTACTTGCTTTGAACAGCTTGAGACCACAAGTATGTTACTCATTACAGAATGTTTTACTTAATATTGTGGCATTGTCACAATCTCTCTCTCTCTCTCTCTCTCTCTCTCATATATATATATATATATTTATTCTATGCAGAAACTTCATTAATGCATCATTTAGGGTTAAAACACAAAAATGAGAAATTAGACCTTTAAGGTTGCCCCCTCTCCCCCTCATGTACCCCCCATCCTCCCAAGATTGACAGATGATGGGGTGTGTCATTGGGGTTGTGAGGCCTAAATGTCACCCCATTCCATGTGTAATCATATTCACAAGCCACAGTAAAGAAGAATGGGGTGACATTTAGGCCTCACAACCCTAACGACACACCCTATCATCTGTCAATCTCGGGAGGATGGGGGGTACACAAGGGGGGGAGGGCAACCCTAAAGGTCTCATTCCCTTACTTTATTTTGTTTTAACCCTAAATGATGCATTAACAAAGTTTTTGCATAGAATTTCCTTACTTTTTGAGAAAGAATAGAAAAGTAGAAAGTTGCACAAGTTGGTGGGACCTGCGCTCCCATCAACTTGCAAATTTCTGCCTAACTTAACAGTACACGTACTGAATATCATATGTATTGGTGGGAGTGCATATGGTTGGGCCCCCCGCTCCCACCACCTTGAAACAAAACAAAGTTTCATTCATCAGAGTGGCATAATTCCATACCTGTTTGCATGTCAGACACCTAACCACTGAAAATTTCCTCCATGACAGTAAGGCTAGGTACCCTATAAATGTGAAGCCACTACCACAATGCAAAACACTATATGCAAAATGTAAAGTGCGTCATGCAATATCTCCACAGCAAATTAATTTTCCAACACATAAGCACCATAATTCACATGTACAGGACATCTCCTCAACACCCTCCAAATTTCAGTTTAAAAGACCAAATTGTGTCTGAGATGTAACAATTTAAAGTTTGAGATTTTCATTCGTCGGAGTGGCAGAATTCCACACCTGTTTACATTTTATGCACCTAAAGACTGAAAAAGTCGCCAATGGCAGTAAGGCTAGCTACCCTATAAATTTCATGCCACTACCACAATGCAAACGCCTTTGCAAACGTAAACTGTGCCAATGCAATATCTCCACAACAAATGTATTTTCCAACACCTAAATCGATAATTCACATCTACAGGACATCCCATCAACACCCTCCAAATTTCAAGTTAAAAGACCAAATCATTTCCAGGATATTTAATTTTAAAAGTTGTTAAAATTGGGCTATCTGGTCCCTCCAAATCTGGCCATCTAGTCCCTCCCTCGCGAACAAAGATTGTGATCAGAGAATCTCATGATCAAAGAATTTGCAAGCTTACGCCCAAAGAATTTGCAGGCTTGCGATCAAAGAATAAAAAATGGTAAAACTACATTTTTACACAGAAATACATTAAACCACAGCCATGCCTCAATAGAATAAAGCCACCTGAGCAAATCCCATCCTAGTTTGACTTTATAAGTCACCCCTGGACTGAGAAATTTGATTTTTTAATCTGGCCATCTAGTCGCGCCCTCACGATCAAAGATCACGGTCAAAGAATCTCGTGATCAAAGAATTTTCAGGCTCATGATCAAAGAATCTGCAGGCTCATGATCAAAGAATAAAATGTTAAATCTCAGTTTTACACATAAATACATGAAACTACAGTCATGGCTCGATAGAATGAAGCCCCTGAGCAAAACCCATCCTAATTTATCTTTATAAGTCATCCCTGGGCTGAGGAATTAGATTTTTAATCTGGCCGTCTAGTCACGCCCTCGTGATCAAAGATTATGACCAAAGAATCTTGCGATCAAAGACTTTTGCAGGCTACTAATCAAAATCGTTCATGAAGCCACGATCAAAAATTTAAAACTTTGAAACTTTATTTTTGGACAGAATTAGAAGAAACCACAGGCATGGCTTGATAGAGGAAGACCCTGGTAAAATCCATCAGAGTTTTACTTCAGAAGTCACCCTGAGATATTTGTTTTGTCCGACAGTAAAATCAAAACAACATGGCGGCCGTCGCGATCAAAGAGTTCCTCATGATCAAAGATTCTTTGATCGTGAGCCTGCAAATTCTTTGATCGTGAGGAGGGACCAGATGACCAAAACCCCATTCTTCTTTCACAAAATAACCATATAAATTTTCCCATAGACTTATAATAGGAACTTAAAACTTTAATAACTTTTGAATGGATTAATATTTTTTCACCAAACAAAAAGTGGCATATTCCTTGACCCAACCTCTTTTAACATGCCAAGTTACAGAGTGGCATGCCATACAATGGCCGCACAGCACTACAAACAAAATCCAAAAATCTGTTCACATAACTGGCGAAAAATGCATTTTTCAGCGTTTTGGTGCGCAAAAACCGTAAGTCCGACTGAAACAAAATTTGGCAAATCAAGAGATCTACCATGCCCCACCACAATACCAAATTTCCTGCAAATTCATTGAATGGGTCCAAAGTTAGTAACGTGCATAATTTTGAGTTTAACATAGAAGTGACTTCATAACCCTCAATATAGGGGCATGCCCATGCCACTATAATATATAAACATACAGTATATATACTGTATAAATATATATATATATATATAAGACAAAGAACCTCTGTGCGTAAACACTGAGGTACGGGTTACCTAAAGGGGCATTTGGCTGGGAGCCAAGTTTCAAGAAAATACAAAATCACACATGCCCCCACAATGCAAAGCATCATGGGCTGCATATGCAAATCACCACAGAATGTTATGCTGGTCCAACTTTAAGCAGAATTGCATGGTGCGAAAGGCCTCTCACACAGTTTGCAAGGATGCTAACAGAAGACATAGACATGTGTTTCGTCCTACCAGGACTCATCAGTATGCCTCGTCTGTTTGACACCCCAGTGGATATATATATATATATATATATATATATATATATATATATAATGCAAAAACATTGTTAATGCACCAGCTAGGTAACTCAATGCGAAAAAGTATGGAAATGTGGTGTTAGGGTTTCCAACCCTAACAACCCACCCCAAATCAAGCAAAAAGGAAAAAATAATTAGGGTGTTGGGTTTCTGGAGGCTTGGTGAACCAGTGGTGGGGTCTCCTTGGGGTTGTCAGTCCTAATGGCCACCTCATTCCATGAGCAAACAACTTCACACATGATCTCCTTTCTTTATGCAGGACCCACAGGGTCTTGCATGAAGAAAGGTACAACAAAGTGTGTTGGCAACCAGTGGCAAGGCATACTTCTCACCTTTGAAGAGTATATCATTATGAGGCAATGGCTTGAGTTGTACTTTGTGCTTCACACTGGAGGCTAGGGGTTGGGAGAGGGGTGAGCATTAGGTTGACAACCATCAAAGGAGACCCCACTGCTGATTTTCTCAAGACTCAAAAGACCCAAAACCCTAATGCTTGTTTCTTTTGCTGCTTGAAGGGTGGGGGGGGCAATTAGGTTTGGAAACCCTAACATTACATTTCCCTACATTTGCAGTGTTGAGCTACCCTAACTGGTACATTAACAAAGTTTTTTGCAAAGAATTTCCTTTCTTTTTCAAATAGTTGAATTGTATCCTCATTCATGCAAGTCCCTTCAGGACCTGTGTGAATAGATGCAGATGCACTGCACAAACAGAAATGTCCATCCACCTACAGAAGTACAGGGCCCACAAATTGCGAGCCTTGCTGTTTGGTGCAACAACAGATGTGAAGACCTCATGGGGCTGTCTGGTAGGTTGTGGACATGCAGGGCCTTGTGGTCCCTGCACTTTCATGTGGCCACAGCTACAGATGCACAGGACAAAGAATGCATCTGTCAGCCAATTCACAGGGCTGTCTGCCACCCAAGGGTTAGAGGTTCAGGGCCTTATGCCAAGAGGACAGTTGTCTTCACTATCAATCAGTTTCAATCCATCAGTCAGTTTTTATTTATTCAGCACAATTCTCATGATGACTCAATGCACTTTACATTAAAATATTAAAGCATTTAAAATACAAATACATATAAATCATATTATTACAAACCATTAATAAATAGTAAAATATTAGTCCTCTTCAGGAAATGCTAATCTAAATAAACAGGTTTTAGCTCCCACTTAAACTGTTCAGCCAATTGGCTTTCTCATATAGGATGAGGCAGGTAATTCCAGAGGCTTGGGGCTGCATATTCAAAAGTGCGTGCCCCAGATGAATGTAAATGAGACCCCAGAATCTCCAGCCATCCCTTCTCCATGGAGCATTGGCGGTGGAGGGTGGTAGGATAAGAGGAGGTCTTTCAGGTAGCTGGACCCCTGCACATGTAGTTTCTTATAGGTCAGCAAACCGACCTGGAGATCCACCAGTGAAAGTGTGGGATAAAACTGGCACAACAAACCAGGCGTCGAGGAGCATAAAACACAAAGTGCATTGTTATTTTATTCAAATCAGAAAATAAAATAAATAAAATCATAAACATACAGAAAGCAAAAGGTTATTAAATGTCTAGTATCCAGCAAACTTTCTAATTTGGAAAATTCTGAGGTTTAGCTTCAGCCTCTGCAACTAGAACTTCAACTGATTTGGCCTATCTACAGTATCTTTGTTACTCCAAGTGGTGTTTTTATATATTTCATGTATGACATCACCATCAGGTGATCCACCCCTTTTTGATGAAGCCAGTATAAATCTCTTATTCTCAGGAGTTCTCCATCAAACAGTAAAAACATACATGTTCATACATGTTAATCTTTCTAGTCTACACTCAACTCCTCTTTTCTTGCTTAAGGGGGTTTTATGTTAAAGGGGTTTTAAGTTAAGGGGGTTTATGGTAAGGGGGTTTAATGTAAAGGGGGTTTTATGTTTCCATTTTGTTTATCGCAAAAGATAGTTGTAATAAGATAATAAGTCCATGTGGGTTCCACTGGGTTTGCAAGGGAAACGGGAGAATGAGGGTGCACTCCTCTTCTCCCTTCTCTTGCCAATCCTTGGAACTCATTGTATCTTTTCCTTTTTATTTCCATTAAATTGTTAAATGTGACATGCTAAAATAGACAAGCATGCAGCAAACATATTTCATTTTCATTATCAGCACGAGCAGCCATCCCACGGAAACAAAGAGCAAAAGGAATGGGTGGGGTCCTGGATACCCCACACATGGGCATTACCCAGACAGGACTCATCCTGTCACACACACCATGCACAAGAGGGCAACAGTCCTTTCTGTTGACAGTCACCCTGCCAGAACCCTGGAAGAGTTGGAGCTTCCACCCACCCACGCTAGAAGCTCCGCCTCAGGGACCCTATGAATCAAAATGGCATCTGAATCCTGATGTGCCATCATCAACTGATACCATTCAATTTCCTGAGGCTTTCTACATAGGTTTTGCCTTAATAAACATTTCATTTAAATATAGTGGTCATTTCTGCAACCTTTTTACCATCTGGTACCATGTGAACTCGGTGGGAGTTTTCCCCTATTCCAAGAGCATAATTTCTTTTCCTTAATGACCTCTTCCCTTTGGGACTCTCTCTCCACACCCCATATACTAATACCTCTGCTGAACAGATGTCTACTATTCCCTGCAGGAACCTCTCTCTGGTTGCATACTGGACAGGCCCTAATAAAGGCTGCCACCTGTCGGTACAGCCCAGGTTAGTAATAATATGGGGCTAATCGAGCCAATACACTAGCATGGCTCAGATACCCACAGGAACTGGCGTGTGCAGCCTCCATCACCTGTTGCCTGTATGCCTCAGGCACCACTACCTGGGTATCCACTCTTTTTGTACTGGGGTTGGGCCTCATGCAGTACAGAACACCTTTCTGCAGTTCATACCACCAAAATTGTTTTGCCCCAACTCCACCATTAACCTGCCTACCATCCTTGACCTTTACATACTACAATAGTTTGGCAACATCAGCATCTTTAGCCTGCAGTTTCTCCCAGTCATTATTGCATTGAACATTGTTACTAGCTACAGATGGATCAATACAAGAAAAAGTCCCTTCAGCCTCACAGGCTTCTTCTGGCTTGCTTGTAGTCTTCAACCCCAGTAAAATATCACCAGTCACAGTCTTACCTGGGGTCTCATTTTCATGTCCCATGCTGGCTTCTCCATCCTCCAACAGGTAACATCAGGGAAATACAGGCAACAAAGGAATATCCTGCTCAGTTATGGACTCCTCCTCTGCTGAGCCTAAGAATAATCCTCCTCCGATTCATTTCCAAATTCTCCAGCTGGAACCTCTTCAGTAACACTTGGCATCAGGTGTTCTGCCTCTCTGCTGAGTCAGTATTCCTCCAGCCATTGCTCACTCATCAACTGGATCATCCTCATCAGGTCTCCACCACACAAACGCCATCCTGTACTTCTGGTTTGCCTTGACCACTCCGTAGTTCTTCATCCATCAACTAATGCATCATACAGAGCCATCATAGGCGGGTCACTGGGATCCTCCAGCATTCTCTCCCCTCTTTCTGTCCTCTGTATCCGTCTTGCTCATCCTTCACCTTTCTTCTGGCTCCAAGATCCAACCAGATCATGTTTTTCCCAGTCTTCTCACCATAGCACAAGTGAATGTTTTGTCTCAGCACCCTGATCTTTGCAACTGTCAGGGTATTGATTCAACACCCACTGATAATATTTCTCAGGCAGTCTGCACTTACCAGAAATCCACTTGACACCACTGTGAAGGTGTGGGATAAAACAGACACAACAAACCAGAAATCAGGTACATAAAAATGCAAATGTGCATTATTATTTTATTCGAATCAGAAAATAAAAAAAATAAAAATAATAAACATACAGAAAGCCAAAGGTTATTCGATGTCCAGTATCCAGCAAACGTTCTAATTTCAGAAATTCCTGCGGCTTAGCTTCAGCCTTTGCAAATAGAACAGTGTGGAAACAAGCACACACTTCTGAGGTCCTCCTCACTTGGTAGTCAGTATTCAATTGATTCCCCGTCTATCCTTGTCACTCCAAGTGGTGGGTTTTTATACTTTTCATGAATGACATCACCATCAGGTGATCCACCACTTTTTGCTAAAACCAGGATAAACCTCTTATTCTCAGGAGTTCCCCATCAAATGGTAAAGACAAACATGTTAATTTTTCTAGCCTAAACTCAACTCTTCTTTTCTTGCTTAAGGGGGGGTTTATGTTAAGGGGGTTTTATGTTCCCATTTTATTTCATCTCAAAAGATAGTTTTAATAAGATAGTAAGTCCATGAGGGTTCTACTGAGTTTGCTAGGTAAACGGGACAACAAAGGTGTGCTCCTTTTCTCCCTTCTCCTGCCAACCCTTGGAACTCATTATAACTTTTCCTTTTTATTTCCATTAAATTGTTAAATGTGACACCCTAAAATAGACAAGCATACAGCAAATGTATTTCATTTTCATTCCCAGTGCAAGTGGCCATCCCACAGAAACAAAGAGTGAAAGCAATGGGGGGGCCCAGACACCTCACACATGGGCATCCACCCCCGACAGGGCTCACCCTGTCACACCATCACCTAACTGGCAGCCAGTGCAGATAGCAGAGCACAGGTGTAATATGACACGACCAAAGCAGGACGGTCAACAACCTGGCCACTGCATTCTGCACTAGCTGCAGGCAGTGAAGATTTACCCCACACAACCCTAGATATAGAACATTGCAATAATCAAGGCAAGAGGTCATAAAGGCATGAAACAGTGCTGGCAGATCCAGGGGGAATCCTAGTGATGTTTCTCACATGATAGAAAGAGGTACAGACAACTGCTGACACCTGCCACTTGAGTGCCAAACAGCCATCCAAAACAACGCCAAGATTCCTCACCCGATCTAAGGTCCTCAACTAGGAGTCTTCAAGCTAAAGCCCAGAAACCTGACCAGATTGTCCCATTGCCCCCCCCTGCAACCAGATTCCAACACCAGTACAGTCTTGTCTGGGCTCAACCTGAACCAGTTGGCTTTCATCCAGCCTTGGGTTTTGGCAAGACAGCTGCTAAATACTGAGACCGACTCCTGTTGTACAGGCACAAAAGAAAGGTATACCTGAGTGTCATCTGCATAGCAGTGAAAATGTAGCCCATACCATTTTATAATGTCTCCAAGCAGAAGCATATACACCACAAACAACGTGGGGACAGAATGAGCCCTGTGGGACCCACATGACAGGGGCATGGGAGCTGAGGAAAAAATTCCTGATACCACCCACTGTGACCTGCCAATAAGAACAATTTAAACCAGTTGTGGGCTGTACCAGCCAGTGCACAGCAAACCTGCAGGCCCTCCAACAGCACCCCGTGGTCCATGGTGTCAAATGCTGCTGAGAGATTGAATAGAACCAAGATGGCATGCCTCCCTCAATACCTCACCACCTGGAAATCATTCAGCACCTGAACCAGAGCACTCTCAGTACCGAGCCTTTTCATGAAACCAGACTGGATAGGATCATAGATGTTGTGAGTTGTTAAATGGGTCTCAGTTGAATGGCCATCACCTTCTGGATAACCCCTTACAAAGGCAGGTTGGAGACTGGTCTGTAGTTAACCAGGCAGTCTGGATCCATTGAGGTTTTTCAGGAGTGGTCTTACAACCGCCTACTTCAGGGGTCCTGGAAAGACCTCTGTTACCAAGAACCCTGAACTATCCAGGCTAGAACTGGGCCAATGACATCAATACTGCCCCACTAGGAGGCATTGGACCGGGTCCAAACTACAGTATGTTGGCCATAACCCTGGACAACCCTCACAACATCCTTGACAGCCAGCTGGTGAAGTCAGACCAGACAGACCAAGTGCCAGCAACCTCAAGCTCATCACCGCAAGGCCCATTTGAGGGCATTGACTTGATTTCCACCCTGATGGTGGTAATTTTTTCAGCAAAGAACAGAGCAAACTCATCACACCTTACTTGGGAAAAGGCTCCTCCGGACTGGAGACAGGCTGGATTGCACAGCCTATCAACAGTGCAGAAGAGCTAAGCTGGTCTGTTAGTTGCTGCAGCAATCTTCCTGGACAGGAACTCTGCCTTCTTATGGGAGGTTGCTGATTGAAAGTCTCTATAATGGACCATCAATATGAGCTTGTCTTCCTCCAGACTGGTCTTTTGCCAACATCGCTCCAACCTTCGAACCCTCCTCCTCCTCATCTCCTTGAGTGTCCCATAAAACCAGGGGGACCTTTGGTGCTAGGTGAGGGGTCGAATGCAAACAGGTGTAATGGAGTCAAGGGCCTTGGTCACAACCCTATTATATGTCAGTACCAGTTCCTCCAGCTCTTCACATGCTCTCATCAAACCTGATAGGTCCAGCACTACATGGTACCCAGGGCCATGCAGACAACCCTGCACCTTTCATTCCCAGGCTGGGGGGGTGTTGCATAACAGCACCATCCTCCCACCCTCACCCCCATCCAGCTGAGTCACTGAGCTCACTCCAGAACTCAGCTCACCAGCACAGGATCACAAAGCACACCCATTGTGGTCAAGGGTGGCACTACACACAAAGTTTGTTAACAATTGTATATTGTTTTTTTCAATTTTGACCCTAAATTTTCAAGATACTCATTTTATGATTTGCCTTATAAACACAACATGTACCATTTATAGTATACTGGCTGAAATGTCATTTTCACACCAGGGCGGATATTCAGAGCAGTTGCGCCATGCACAATAGGGATGCACCCATGAAAAGAGCGAAATGCGCCATAGTGGGATATTCGTGGGGAGCGGCAGTGCAGCACAACACGCAGTGCACCACAGTGCAACAGAAATGAATGCACTGCGCAACTGCGGGGGCGGAACCAAGAATACAGAAGGCGATATTCATCAATACGACGCGCGCAGGAAGCTGAGCAAGTGGAAGTTGCGCGACAGTGGAAATTAGTCAAAATAAAAGGGAGCGGGGGGGAATGAATGCACCACAGAGGAGCCATAGGTGGGAGCGTGGAGACAGAGTGGCAGGGAGGCAAGACAGGAAGCAAGGGGCAGGTGTGGCCAGGAGGTGGACAGAGCCCACCAGAGGTGTGCGTGAGTGAGAGAAGGAGTGTGTGTGTGTGTGCCTGTGTGTGTGAGAGGGCCTGAGAGTGCCACAGAGGATGGAGGGCAGTGGTAAGAGGAAGGCACACAGAGGTGAACAGCCAGAGGTGAACCTGATGCAGGGGTAGCACCAGCAACACACAGCGGGGGACCAGGTAGACAGCCACCCAGAGGATCACCAGCCAGGGACATGGCCAGTGCCACCTTCCAGATGGAGGTGGTAATGAGGGGTGTGAGAAGGCAGGCAGCAGGGAGGGTGTGGCCATGGAAGGGCCAGTCAGTATACCCAGAACAGGCTGTGCACGAGCCCACACCACCTTCAAATAGTACAGTGACACTGAGATTGTGGGCTGGTACTGCCTGAACCAGGTGATTCTGAGGCAACTCTGTGAGCTGTGCAGTGATAAGATGCAGGCACCCACACAACAGAGCCATGCGCTGTCTGTGGAGACGAAGGTCACAGCCGTCATGTGCCAGCTCACCACGGGCACCTTCCAGAGACCAACAGGGGACACGACAGGCATAACCCAGTCAGCCGCATCACACCTACTCACACAATTCCTCAGCGCACTGCTGCCACATGCTGTGGAGTACATCCGTTTCCTCAGCACACAGGCGGTGCACAGAACACTACAGGAGTTCCACAGGGTAGCCACGGTTGCCTGGCATGCTCGGGGCCACAGACTGCACCCATGTAGGCATCCGCATGCCACCTGGCCCGGAGGGGCAGCATACATCAACCGCAAGGGGCTACTCGAGTGTCAACTGCCAGGTAGTGTGCAATGCCAGGGGGTGCATAATCAATGTCTGTGCCATTCACCCTGGAGGAGAGCACACGATGCCTTCATCTGGCACTAGTCTGCACTGTGCCATATGTTCAAGAGTGAGGACATCCCCACTGGCCATCTGGTAGGTGAGTATGAATAGCATGCTGGACGATGGGTGCAGACTTGGGGGGGTGTGGGGCAGTGGCAGGGGTGCCATGGGAAATGGCCATGATGGCCCATGGCACAGTGATGCAGACCACCATGCTAATGACTCCTCTCTACACACAGGTGACAGTAGTTACCTGCTACGGCCCTGGCTGCTCACACCATACCGGTGCCCCATGACCCCAGCACAGCAACAGTACAATGAGGCACACACCAGAACACCAAGTGTAATCGAGGGGTGTTCAGACTGCTGAAGGCACGGTTCTGTTGTTACATGTCAGGTGGTGCCTCACAGTACAGCCCTCAAAAGCTCTGCGGCTATTCCGGCCTGCTGTATCCTGCACAACATGTCCACTGACTGTGGGATAGCCATTGAGGTCGAGGAGGAGGACAGCGGTGGGGAAGAAGAGGACTCGTCCAGCTGGTGTTGGGCAACCAACCCCTGGGTGAAGGGACCCCGCTTGCCCAGATGGCACAGCAGCACCGGGACACCATCACAGAGGAGCACTTTGGACAACACAGGTAGGCAATGGGTCCATATGCAACCACCAAGGGCAAGGGCACAGCCCACAGACAGGCAGGGTGACACCAGGGAGGACAACATCAGGGCATGGGAATGGGTGGTGAACCACACTCAAAGGCAGGGATGGGCAGGGCTGCACACAGCACTCACACACATGCACACACACCACAACATGTGTCCAAAGGGCAACAGGCATGCCCACCCCAACAGGCACCCCCAAACCCATACAGGACCACACACAATCATACCCAGTTGCTGGCACTGTGCATGCCTCAGACACTGAGCACCATCGCACAGTGGCAGACAGTGCTATGCAGGCATCATAATGCACATGCCACAGTGGCCAGCAGCTGGGAGGGAGTGCACAGGGACCATGTGTGTGCAGGGCTGAGCACCTCACCCATGCATCACACAAAGAACACCACAGTGCACACAGGGCAGCAGCAGACAGTGTCCATGGAGGGGGATGGGTTAGTCATGTGGCACAGTACCACGGCCACAACGGATGTGTGGTCAGCCCCACAGAGACCTGCCAGCCAGCCAGGCTGACCAATGGCCTCATGGGGTGGCACCGAAGGGCCCCCAGGGGTGACACTGCATGAACGTGACCATGTCCATGCAGGGGTCTGCAGACCACCAAACATGCCCGCACCAGGTATGCTAGGTATGCCCACAGCTAAACCCGGCTTCTACATAGCAGGGGTCACACGACACCGGGAATGGGGCATGGACATAGTACTCTGCAGGGTGTGAGGTGGCTGGGCACCCAACCAGTTGGCCAGTGTAGCCACAACAGTCACCATTGCAGTGGTCTGCCTGTCAATGGCAGTGGTCACATCCACCCGCTGCTGAGCCAACTTTACCAGGAGCAAGTCATGACCCATGATGCACCGCTCCTCTGCCTGGTGCAGCACCACACTGAGCACATCCACTGCCACTATGAGCCGCATCTGCTGATCCAGTGAGGCCTGGAGAAGACAGCTGCGGTCATCCAAGGGGTCGTCTGCATGTCCAGCATGCTGTCTCCCGTGGTGTTCCTGGCCCTGCTGCACAGCACCCCTCAACAGTGGGCACTGCACAGCACTGCCATTCTGGGGTACATCCACACACGGTGCACTGCCACTGCCCCCTGCCCCTGTCCCCACAATGACAATGTCCATCTGCTGCTGCTGCCCTCCATCTGCCAATCACCAGGCAACACTGGTGAGGCTGCAGTTGCAACAACAGCCCCACCACCCTGGCCACACACCAGTGCTGCCCCACTGGAGCATGCAGACACAGCCTGGGAATAGGCTGTTGAGCAGGCAGCCATACCAGCACTACCCACGGAACCACCTGGGCAAATGCCATCCGTGGGACCATCCTGTGTCCTACATACATCACTGTCTGGGACGTGCTTCACATCATCATCAGTGCTGGAGCCAGCCCCGATCCATGTCACAGCACACTGGACACCAAGGGCGGTGTCACTCTGGGACACAGGCTGGGCCATGTCCACACCCGCACCAGCGGCATCAATCCAGACAGATGTGCAGGGCTGCAGATGGTCAGTCCCTTGGACACACATGGAGGTGGATGGGCGCTCCACCATTTCCAGGGCCTCCCCCTCAGTGGACACACCCACCACAACTTCCCCTTGCAGATGCTCAGGAGCTGTAAAGGACACAGTACCATTATAGCTCTGCCTGGCCCTGGGGCCTGCCCTCTACCACCACACACACTGCCAGCGCTGGACCTACCATGTAGTGATAGGCTGCCGCCTGTCTGGAAGCCACTGCCAGAACACCCTCGATGGCACTATGCTGCATGCTGCCAGCCACCTGCTCCTCCCGTGGCATCAGGTGGGTATGTCCTGCTGGCCCCACTGGTGGAAGGACCTGCCACCCTGATGGCAGCCACTTTATCTTTATCCACCTCCTGTCCATGCAACCTTTTCTTGCACTCCTGCACAGACTGCTGGTGGCTGCCCTGCTGGTTGACAGCACGTGCCACCCTCACCCACGCTGCAGCATGGGACTGTGGTGTTCCCTCTGTCTACTAAGCAGTGGCTCCTCTGTCGAGGTATGCCTTGATCAGGGAATCAGATGCTGCCCTGGTAAAGTTGGGCCTCCCTTGCACCCTTCCTGCTCCTCTTCATACTCACCAATCATGCTCGTGCCTGGGATGGACAGGTGTTACCTTGGACTGTGCAGTCCCATACAGACCTCCCAGACCACTGTCCCCAAGTCCCAACAGCATGCCACCTCCCTCAAAGGACTGCAATAGTGATCCATGGCCCATGCAGCCTCAGGTCACATTTTTATAGCGAACGCATGCAAATGAGGACAGGAGCAACTGTAATGGGATGCAAATGCAGTGGATGAGCCGTGGAATGACTCATGAGCTGATTTGCATATCCTGGCTGAATATCACCATTGGCCCTTGCACAATGGTGTTGGCGTGCTCAGGCTATGGCGCACCACTGTGACATGCACAATCGCGGCACCGCTCTCGCATGCCCACGGTGCTGACAGTGGACGCCAGCAGTGCTACTGATGTGCTTGGCGCAGGAGGCAGTACAGGGTACAGTCACTACTGTGCCTGTATGTAACTGCACTATATGTTCAGAAGGGTGCTCGTGCCATGGTGAACAGTGGGTGCCATGGCACCACAGTGTGATGAGGCCACTGCATGGTGACACACATGCACCCTACTGCACTACATGCAGGGCTTCCCAATAGTGCTGTGGTGCTCCATGCGTGGACAGACCCTTGACCCAGTGGCTGACCTTGCTCTCTAGGCACCATGCGTACGCATGGCTACATCCCATTGCACAGTCCGGTGCCAGTGTGACAGCAACTAGCAGCAGTACCATGCTGCCTCTGCACATGGGACACATGCGCTTCAGGGTGCCATTTTGTGCCCGCCAGTTACAACACCAATGCCGTGCACCAGAGTGCCAGTGTGGATGGTGATTAAGCTGGCCAACCTGGTGGCATTAGTGGAGCCCCATGCAGGTGCCCTCTTTGGTAAGGTACCCCTCCTGAGGCCACGGACAGCGGTGTGGCAGGAGATGGCAGAGGGCCTTGAGGAGGCCATGGGGAGCAGCAGAACTGCCAAGCAGTGTCACCACCGCTATGGGGACCTCCAGCAGTGGGACCCTGACTGCCTAGGGTGACTGCAGGTGCGTCCCCAGTGGGGTGCCATGCCATGGCCAGGTAGGTGCTCCTTCACAACACTGGTAGTATCTGTCTGTCCTGGTATCATGGTGGTCATCAGGCCATGCTGCAGGGAGGCCCGTACCTGTGTTGCTGGTGTTGGGGGTGCTTCATGTACACCCTGCACCACCTCATCACAGCTGGGCTGTGCGGGCATGCACACAGCAGGGGGGGCTATGTTACTGACCTGTACTGATGTTACCCTCTCCACATTTGCACTCTAGGCCTGGAGGATCACCATAGGGCCCGGTTGGCCCATGAGCAAGGATGGCAGGATGGCACTGGAGGAGTGGCCTTGTAGGCAGGGCACAGTGGTGGTGCCAGGGGTCAGCAGCACCCTGCTGACCAGGATGCAGGTGAGTGCCATGTTTCCCCTTACATCTGTGCATGGTGGGTTGCAGGGGAGGTGGGGCATGGCCCCCTGCACATGGCCCCTACTGCCATGCACGTCCCATGGTGCCCTCCGCACCATCCTGTGGGGCTGCATGTGTGGGTGGGTGTCGCAGGTGGGCTGTGCGTGCACTGGGTGCCTGGCTGTGACACTGCCATCACACTGCATAGCCATGTCTCTGTACGGCCATGATGGTGCTGTGCTGTGCAAGGGCGGTGGGGGTGTGCAGTGGTTTGCATGGCTTTGGGTGCCTGGGTAGGTGGGTCATGTGGACGCACCCCCTGTGGGTGGTCGCATGCCATCACAGGGGTGCAGGCCACAGCTGTATGTCATGCACATTGGGTGGGCTCCGGTGGTCTGGCCAGTCACACGTACTGACTCTGCTCTCTTTTCATAGGTGGATAATGCTGGACGACCCTGGAGCGTCATGTTCAGGAGATCCTGCAGGTCACCTGGGCCACACTGGAGCTACTACAGGTTATGGAGCGGAGTGAAAGGCGGCAGCACAGAAGGCACCACAGGAGTGCAGGGACGAGGGGCCACCAGTAGGGCCTGCAGCACCTGCACTGTTCCTTTCCTCCCTGATCTGTCCCTCACACCCTTTGTCACCCTCCTTGCTATTCCCTTGCCCCCTGCCAGTCCCCCCCAAGTTGTAGCCTTGTACTTCCCCTCCCCCACTTTGTATATAGCAATGTATATAGTTCATGTTGATTCTGTTACCTGTTGCAATATAGATGCTTTTCATACTACAACTGTGGTGGTCTCTGATTTGCAGCAGGCATCAGGTGACTTGCTGCAGTGGTGTGCATGGCGTCTGAGGGGTGGTGCCAGCCTGGCCGTGGGTGTGTCTGCCAGGGCTCCTCCACTGGTGTGGGTGGGGGCCATGGTCCCTGTCAGTGGTATGTGTGTTGTGTCCTGTGCACTGTATGCCTGTGTGCAGCGGTCTCTGGTGCATGTGCTATGTCCCAGTAGCCCCTGGCAGTGTGTGCCTGGCCCATGCAGTGGTGCCACTTCCATGTCTGTGGTACGCATGGTCATGCTGACCCCACCACTGCATGCATGTCTGCTGACATGACATTTTTGGCAGTCCATGCCAGCCACCCTCTGGGCACGGTGCCCTGGCAGCTGGCGTCCTGAGTCCCAGTCTATTGCACGCCTGCCTCTGGTGACACTATGGGTGGTGCTGTTGTTGTCCCTCCATGCTGTCTATGGTGGTGCCTGTTGTCTGCTGTCTGTCACATGTGCTCCAGCTGCATGCTGGCAGTGGACAGGTTCGTGCGCCACCACATGGCTGGCTCACCAACACAATGGTGGTGTGAGGCCGTGGTACATGGCACCATTGGACTCATGACAGCGGCATCTGTTGCCCCGCTATGTGTGACTATGTGACGGGTACCCTTGGGACCAAGTGGAGGATTTTGTTCATGCCATGTGTTACTTCCTGTGTGGCGATGCCTCCATGCACCACAGTGGGCTGCTATGTGCTGTCTGGTGGGGCCAGTGCTGGGACAGAGTGTGTGCATGGGTGGGTGTGTGGTGCCGTCCCTGCTGGTGGTGGCAGCCAGGGCGGGCCTTGTCACATGTGGGGTCCCTCGGTACTGGCGCAAGGTCGACCTCTTTGCTGTGCCACTGTAGGGGCATACAGGGGCATTGTGTATACTGTGGTGGCATCAGTGGCTGGTGTCACCTGCTGCGGGGGTCATTGTGGGGCTAGCTGCATGGTGCCATGAAATCGGTTGCATTGTCACCGTGGTGGCGGTGGCATACCTTCGGTGTCATGCACTGTTTGGTCGTGCTTCTGGGCTGGGTACCTTGGGATCACTGTACAGGGGGTGGTCAGCATTGGTGTGGTGCTGTGGCATGGGAGGGTCCTGGTCCTTCTTGTGTTGTGGTCACTGTTTGCCGGGGGAGAGTGCTGGGGCACCTTGCCCTGTGGGTGTGGACTGCTGGCCCACGTCTGCTGTTGGATTGGTGCTGGGGTACATGGGCTGGTGGTCTGTTCAGCTCACCTCTGGTTGTGCAGCTCATGGGGGGCCTTGCAGGAGGGGGTTGGTCCCTCTGGCCTGCTGCGTGCTCCTCCACTCATGGCGCATCCATGGCTAGTGCACTCCTGCTTCCTGTCCTTGTCCCTGCGCATCCCTGGATGTGCTACTGTACATTGGCCCTGCTCCACTGTGTATCCCTGGTTGTACCATGGTGCATCGGGTGTGATATTCAGCTGTGCTGCACAGGTACACCTTGGCCTGCACTTGGTTTGAATATAGCGCCTGTTGCTCAATGGCGCACTGCTCTTGCGCCTGCTCCTCCTATTGCACATCTTTTTGGCGCAGTCTGAATATCCCACCCCAGAAGTGCAATGACACATCTCATCCAGGATTTAAAAAATGACACGTCACATTTATGAGATAGTGTGGAAAAATGGCCATGCTGAATGTTTGGAGTCAAAATAGTGAAAATTAGTGAAGTTATGAGTGAACGTTGAAATACTGCAATGTTTACTTATAACCTGCACATTTTACCATATTTGTACATATTTCCCCACTTCATGAACCCAGTAGTAAAAATTTCCAAATCCCCGCCAAAACGTTATTCTGCAGCATCAAAACATCATTACGCACCACAGGTGCAAAAACACATTTTGGGTAGGATTTGAAAAAAATGACAGCCATCACATTCATGAGGTGGTGTAAAAAATGGCCATATTGAAAACTTGGGGTCAAAATATTTAAAATTACCAAAGTTATGAGCAAGCGTAATAAAATGTCAACGTATGCACATAACTTTGCCATTTTTACATATTTTGACCCCAAACTTTAAGCATAGCCTTCTTATGATCCCACCTCATGAACAGGGGTGGTGACAATGTTCAAATCCCACCTGAAAGGTGACATCACCAAGCGACTGCAAAATCGCTTTTCAGGCAGATTTGCATAATTCCACTACCATTGTTCATGAGGTGGGGTCCAAAAAAGGCCATGTTGTATATTAGGGCTCATAATATGCAAAATGTCAAAGTTATGCATCAAAGTTGAAAACCCCATTGAAATATATTGAACTGCACTTAACTCACTTTCTCATATTGCAGTTGGCAGTTGCAGAAGCAAGATGTGTCTTCAATTGGAGAGTGGATCATTGCCCTATGACCTGTTCAGGTGAGTGAGGGTGTGTGGGGGTGTACTGGGGAGTGTGGGGTGGTGGGTGCTGTGTGTAAGGTGTGGGTTGGGGGGTCAGATCGGTAAGGGACCATTTTATTTTTTGCAGTTTTAAGAAAAAAAACATTAAGGGACGTTTTTCTTAGTTTGAGACTGAGACGGTGATCGGAGGTTGGGGAGTACCACTATAGACCAGAAAAAGACAAAATCTTAACAGGTATGGCTATTGAAGGGTGGGGGGGCACTAGACACCAGGGAAATACAAAACTTGATGGGGACAGCAATCAGAAAATGGGGGAAAGTGCCACTAGACACCAGGAAAAAATAAAACTAATTAGAGGGATGGCAACTGGAGGGTGGCGGGTGCCACTAGACACCAAGGAAATATAAATTCATGAGAGGGACAGTGATTGGAGGTTGGTGGGTGCTACTAGACACCAGGAAAGAAGATTAAATCATTAAGGGGGCAGTGATGGGGGGGTGCCACCAAACACCAGGGAAATATAAATTCATGACTGGGTCAGTGATCGGAGGTTGGTGGGTGCCACTAGACACCAGGGAAAGATTAAAGCATTAAGGGGGCAGTGATTTATTTATTTATTTAAGAGATTTACCAGGAAGGCATACTGAGCAGAGTACCGCTCTATTCCAGTTGCGCCCTGGGGGTAGGGGGTTACATGGGTGAAGTACTAAGACGAGAACAGTTCATACATATGTGAAAAGGTTATAACAGACAGTGGTACAGTAGTATAGTAGAAATACAACAATACAAGTGAGAAAATTGTATATACAAAATGGGTAAGGCGTACGTACAAATTCACAACAGTAGTAGGTTCAGCAATAAGCATTTAAATAGCACTATGTGACAATATTGTAAAAACCGGGGCCCAGACTGGAGCAAATAGCTGATAGAATGGGTAGGAGTTGTGCAGGTAGCTGAATAGATTGGGTAGGAGTTGTGCAGGGAAATTCAGAGATGGGGAAAGCATGAGCATTTGGTAGCGAAATGTGATTTGAGAAGGGCATTCCATTGGGGAGTACTGGTGGTGTGTCTAATGTCAGCTGCCAGTGAGTTCCATAACTTGGGCAACCTGAAACTGAAAGCTACCTGACCTGATTGGGTGGATCTGTGTGGAATGCAGGAGCCTGGAGTCAATGTTCTGAGATCGTAAGTAGGTGGGGAGAGCGGTTAGGGATGCAGATAGGTAGGAAGGAGTGTATGCGACCAGAATTTGGCAGCGATTCTAGTACCATGCAGCAAGCGCCAGTTTTGGAGTGATGAGAGGACAAGGGACTGGTATAGGTCACAGTGGTGGGTAATGGGAGAACGGTCCAAGGTGAACCGACAGAAGGAGTTGTATAGGGGGTCAAGCCTGACTAAGGACGTATGGGGGCGGCACCGTAGCTGACATCTCCATAGTCAATAGTTGGGAGGATCATTTTTTAGACAAAGCTAGTCTGGTTGGTAGAGGGATGCAATACTTGTTATGATAGAGAGCTCCTAGCATGGGATGCAGTTTTTTGTGCAGAGCGTCTATGTGCGCTAAGTCAAGGTACTGATCTAGCCAGACGCCGAGATAGCGATATGTGGAGCAGGTGGCAAGTGGTGATCTGTCCAAGGTATAGAATGTGGGTGGTTCAGTAAGCCGGGTTAGATTGGCCCGGGAGCCGAAAGTGAGGGAGACAGTTTTTTTTGTGTTTAAGAATAGTTGGTTCCCAAGGAACCAGCGTTGGATGGAGTCAAAATCCTTCTGTAGACATGCTGTCACGGTGGTTCTGGATGGGCCAGAGGTGAACAGCACCGTATCGTCCGCATACATATGAATGGCAGTTTGTGTGCAGACAGCAGGCAGATCGTTGAGGAAGATTGAGAATAGCAGCGGGCCGAGTACAGACCCTTGGGCTACACCACTGGTGACAGGGAGAGGGGTGGATCAAGTCATTCCAATGCAGTGATGAGGGGGGGTGTCACTAGACACTAGAGAAACAGCAGCTTACTGCTCTCACTGCAGCACACAGCACGTGTTCCATCTGTGGCTAATGAAGTCAACAATGTCCCACTGTTCTCATACAGAGAATGTGGGTGAATGGCCCCTCTAGCTAAGCTGGGCACCCAGGATTTTGAGTACCCAGAAAAGGTATTGCTGGCCCTTATTGTAAAAAAAACAAACATCAGAATCTAGCTAAACAGGGCCCGCTTAGTTAGGTTCTGGTGTTTGTTTTTTAAAATGTCAGCATTTTATATATTTTCTATGCTTGTTCATGGAGAGAAGCAACAAGGTGGAGGTTCTCACAGCCCCAAAAAAGTTTTGGTGCTGTGCCAGGCAAGTGGTGAGAAACCAAAAAAGGATCCTGCAACATCAGTTTTTCAATTTGCATCAGAGTGTTATCTCAAAAATCCTACTGTGCATGCTCAGAACAGGAAAACACAAAAGTTTAAAGCCTTATAACTCTGGAACCATTTTAATATTTTTTTACCAGACCTTTGAAAGGCACTGCCTTAGGACATGGCATTGGTGCCTTGCAAGTTTGGGGAACAATTCCTTTCCATGTAGGCTGTAGGTGAGAGGAAAAAAATACATATTAGGTATAGGAAGAAATTTAGACATCTACAGAAAATGACACATGCGGATCTCAGAAACTACACAAGCTGCCATCACAAAGCTGTCCACAGATCAAGACCTTGCCTGCTAGACAACACATGCATAATTTCAGCTAATTTCATCATACGTTACCAAAGATATTATTGTACAAAGTTTGGAGTTTAACATTAAACACCCTACTGAACCTAACTATAGTGGTCTGCACCACTTGTAATATAGATATATATATATATATATATACCGTATATATACAGTATACATATATATATAGCACCCTTTGCAAACTGTGTGAGAGGCCTTTCGGCACCATGCAATTCTGCTTAAAAGTTGGATGAGCATAACATTCTGGTGATTTGCATATGCAGCCCATGATGCTTTGCATTGTGGGGGCATGTGTGATTTTGTATTTTCTTGAACTTGGCTTCCCAGCCAAATGCCCTTTAAACTCCTGCCTCAGTGTTTACTATAGAGGTTCTTTGTCTTTAAATAGTTTTTATTTTAATGGGTTCACCACAATATATCCCAGGCACACTGCCTTAGGGGTAGTTGGTCCATTCCACTGGGGTGTCAAACAGACGAGGCATACTGATGAGTCCTGGTAGGACGAAACACGTGTCTATGTCTTCTGTTAGCACCCTTTGCAAACTGTGTGAGAGGCCTTTCGGCACCATGCAATTCTGCTTAAAGTTGGACCAGCATAACATTCTGTGGTGATTTGCATATGCAGCCCATGATGCTTTGCATTGTGGGGGCATGTGTGATTTTGTATTTTATATATATATATATATATATATATATATACATGTATGTGTTTCACGTGTTGACTGTAATCTGGTTATCACCAGGGTACTGTACTCTGCAGTTTTGCATCCTTTGTATTAAATATTTACTGAAATTTTCAATAAAGAATTTTGTTTAATAAAAAGTGAAGCAGTTTCAGTAAAGACACTGAAGCAGATGGAGACAAGCAAGCTATATGTATTGTTACTAGGTAATACAAGCATTTGTCAATGCCGAAAGTTTGGCGTGTTTCTAAATGAACAGTGAGAGGATGCGCTCTACAGAGTTTAAGGGGGACAATGTTAAGAAGGTTGTTTTTATATTTTCCAGTGAAGATTTTGCCAAAGAAAGGCAGTCGCTTAACTAACAAGAACCTTTTTAGGTAAGTGACTGAGATCTTTGACATAATTGTCACTGGAAAGTATAAAAATAAGCTTTTAAAAAGTGTCCCTATTAAACGCTATGCAGTGCATCCCAGCGCTGTTCATTTCTGTCCATGCGCAGATGCAGTGGTGGTACTACACATGTGCGGAATCAGCTACATTCCAGATATATTTCTTTCATGACTGAACAGCGATCAGCTGTTCACTGGCTTTTTCTTTTCATGTTTTTGCACTGGCCACTCATAGCAATAAGTTAGCAGCATGCAGGCATGGTGAACTTAAAAATGATAGCTGGTGCAATTATAGATGAGTTGGTCAAGGATGAATGGTTTTAAGAACATGCTAACATCACAGAACAATATAGGATTTAATAGAATAGAATGTTGGATTTATATAGCACCTTTTATACACACTGTATTAAAACATATCCATGATACACTGCTTGAGCTATTCCTCAAAGTATTTCAGCTGTATTAGAAGCGTTAAAGCACAGCAAATGCAAAGTGTCTCAATGTGACAATGTCATTTACGATCTGATATACTGCAACACAGGTTTGTTCTAAGGGTTCTGAGCAGCAGTACGTACATGATAAATTAAGGAAAAGCCCAGTTTCCAGTGTCCTTTTCATCTTAGGTATGAGGTAAAGGTATTTTAACATGTGGTCTGATCAGCAAACATACTGCATACAATGTTACTGAGTATTAGGTCATAGTGGTCTGTTGGCTATATAAGTTGTCCAATATTCCTCATCAATCCAGTTTACAGCAGTGCTACTCCCAACTGACTGCACATTGCACACCTGGACTATATACACTCTTGGCAAAGACATTGATTATAGTACAGTATGTGGACAAATCACCCTGAATTTGCAGACACCCAGTCATCTGAAATGTGAGATGCAGAGTAATCAGTTGTTCCATGGTAGACAGCAATCTGACGGAATCAGCTCTATGTCCCTACAGCAACATCAATTAATGTATTGGGATAAAAAGATTACCTTTGCTGATGCAAAATGCCTGCAAGTACATTTTCAGCCCTCTCACTAGTTTAGCCTGAGTAAAAGCTCACCGTGGTTAGTTACACTGTAACCGAACAAAGAAGAAATATAACACATGGAAATACTAACATTTATGAAAGTTAATCTTCCACATTTCAAGTACAGTCCATGTAGGAGTTTGGAGAAGAGGACATGGAATCAAAAAAGATTAAGAGAGAAAGCTAATTGTGACACAATACATGGCATGTGGGGCTGTGGATTCACCAGTACTGTACATTTCAGGAGCTGGTAAGTGCCTCAGCTTAGATATCACAGTTATTTGAAATCCTGTCACATAAAACATGGGGTCATTTGAACCCCAGGTAAATTTATATGGAATATAGTTTTTCTTATGAACCCTCGAGGTACATGTGCTTCTGCATCAGGCAGACTTGATAGAGTGCAAGGCTTTCTTTCTACTGGTGAAATTCTGTTTCTATGTTTCTTTCCTTCAGTTATCTGACAAACACTAGGTTACTACTGGGCAGTAAATATGGGTTAGAGTACTGTGGCAATGTGTTTCCAGAGCAAAGAGGTACCTATCAATAGGGTCAGACAAGACGACCAGGAGTCACAGTTTAGTGAGTGAGACTGTAACTGTTAATTCAGAAGCATTTACAGAGCTCTGGCAAAATTATGAGATAGCTAAGGAGAGTGCAAAGGCTCAGGAAACTGAACAGAATTTTGCAGTTTCTGTTTGTCATGTACAGAAACACTTTAGGACATCCAAGGGGTGGACTTTGTAAAGTCTGTGGGCCTCATTCTTGCAAGCAGTGTTGCTACAGTAAATGGTCACTGTAACCACTTAGAACCAGCAGTGACTTTGTGACCCATCAATCTCTGCTCAAAGGAGGGCACTACCCTTTCCCACATTGCTACAAATGATACTGCAACCATGCAGGAAAGAGGCAAGGGTTGCCATTCAAAAGGCATGCAATGCCATTCACAAAAACAGATCTGCCCTCGGAAGCCTAGTCACAGTCTCATGTGATCCCCCAGAGTTACTTCCTTTTAAAACCACATGGTAATGGGGGTTGCACTACTACAACCAGGTGTTTTTGATTAGGAAGGGCAAAACCTTTAGAGGGCATCACAAAACACTGCCTATTGTACAACACTGAGGCTAGGGAGGGGAAATGACTCTATGCCAGAAACATTCCTGTGGTTGGGGAGTGGGTGGGCATCACTGGACTGCCAATAAGTTGGACCATTTGACCATTAAGGGAGAGAACTAGTGGTACACCTGGCCTGAAAAGGTGAGGTGCTGGGGGGGGGAGATAATTCCATGTGAGATACCAGTGTCAGCACCATCACCAGCACTAGTCCAACCTGCTTGCAGCATGGCATTGTACCACGTGCCTGGTACATAGAGTATGATGATTATGCAACTATGTGTTATGGCTTTTTTTACACACCTGAGGTGTGTGATGACCCATAAACCTAGAGAGCAAAGCTCTCAAGATTTATGAGGTCATCACACACACTAAGTGTGTGTAAAAAGCCCTAACAACACAGTTGCATAGCCTCTAATTTTTATAATTACGGTGCAGGGAGTTTTTTCCTTCAATACTTGAGTGATGCCAGCATTTCTGAAGCCTTGCTGTCACACACACACACACACACACACACACA
This sequence comes from Neoceratodus forsteri, assembly GCA_016271365.2. Lineage (NCBI taxonomy): Eukaryota > Metazoa > Chordata > Ceratodontiformes > Ceratodontidae > Neoceratodus > Neoceratodus forsteri. The sequence goes on along the minus strand of CM057453.1, from coordinate 452,269,464 downwards.
CTGTGTCTGTGTCTCACCTCCACTACAGACATTCCTTTCATTTTTTTCTTTAATTTTTTTTTTTTTAAACATAGAGTGTGGAATCCAATAAGAAACTACAAGTAATCAGCCATGGTCCTTTCTCAGTGTCAGTAGCCATCTCACGTAATCCCGCTCAGCGTAAGAAGAACAGGATCAACCAAATATTTTTTATTTTATAATGGTAGGATCAACCAGATAAGTACTGAAAAAAATATTACCGTTCGTTATAGTGAGAGGCAAAGAATAAGTGTGTTTCATAGGTAGTGGAAAAAATGGAGCCTCCATGTTTGTTTAGCAATTCGACCCACCCACACACATAGTAAGAGCCAATGAGGCAGTGTGCTGGAAATGAGTAACAGAAAGTGCTGTCGCCCACACATATAGAGTAACAGCTAATGAGGTACATGCTTGAGTTGTGTCAAACCAGTGCATCCCTCTCCAGAACAATTCTACTGATAGAAAGTTTTGAGAATGCAGTAATTTCCAGTTTTCCAATTATTATGGTGTTTGAAAGGCACTTGTAAAGCATGTGATAAATGGGGGCACAGGTAATTAGAATTATATAATGCAGCCTGATTACACTTGTATTCCAGCATGTTATTGTGTGCAAACTCTATTTGCACCCCATCAATTCCGGATTTGCATGTTGTATTGCATCTTAATTTGGAAAGGGGAGGAAGGCTCCTTTCACTTAAGACTAGCACCAAGATTTCTGTATAGTGATAGCAGGTGGTAATGCAAAGGTGGGTAAACTTTCCTCCAGTTTAGTGCCACTGCCCAAAGTGACTGAGAAAAGGTCCCTGAACTCTATTTACTGATAACTGTATTCAAGCATTGTAAGGACTGTGAAACTAAGACTAACAACTTGGTACAGGTTAATATCAAGGAAATCTGTTACTGTTTAGCATACACCTAACACCTTGCTGGTCTTGAAAACTTTACTGAGAGCCAAGTAAGTGTAATTAGCCAGAAACAAAGTAAGAGTGCAGAATCCAGAGGGCACAGGGTCATCTTGCCGCAAGCATAAGCTATGCGGCAATCAATGCTGCAACCATAAGGGCATGCTGAAATAACATCGGTGAAAACACCGACAACCACAGAAACAGTATACGCCTTGAAAATATGGGCTTCCTTGTTTTTGCAGGTGGCTTACCCCCATTACCCCATGCCCTGGAAGTTAGATAAACCCCGGGGTGGACTTCAAGGATGGGAGAAACTCAAGAGATGGTAAAACTGTTTTGTAACAAAACAAAGCCGCAGAATGTTGCAGCATGGGGAGACCTGCGGAACTGAGCAATGGTCCCAGATCTCACATTCGCTGTGTGCTGGTGCATTAGCCACCCACAGAGAGCAGCTCTACCAGGTGCCCAGCACATGGCAGCTTTATCCCTCGAAAGAATAGTGTACATCAATAGGGGTAGCGGTAATTTCTTACCGCTGTTATACCCCTATCGCTGTAAACCCATACGATCTCTACACAGTGTGGTTAATACCGCAATGTCTTTCTTGCACGGTATTGGCCCGGTACCAATCCAGCGCATGTCCATGCCTACCAGAAACTCAGTTTGTTTTACCAACATGTGGTCATTGGAAACTTCAGTATTGAGGGCTTGAGCCACAGAAGTGGCTGGATATGTGCCATGGGTAAGTATCTGTCCAACAGAGTCCCAGACATGCAGAGCTGCAGAACACATTTACTGAGATTGTAAGCTCTGTCCAGTTTAAGTATATATTTTTCCTAACACTTGTAGCATGCATTGGCACTTTCAAAGATCAAATCTTGCACATTGTGGCTGAAGTATTGTTTACGTGTACTGTCTCTTTAAATGTGGTATTTTTATAGGTTGCCTGTACAGACAGTCGTCACTCTGAGGAAGACATCTTTGTGATGTCAAAATGTAAGTAATGTGTGTTTTCTGAGCATTAGGAAGTGCGACTGGTGGTGGGTAATAAGTTAAAAGTAAAATTTTGTTTGAAGTTTGCCATGCATAAGAGACCGTCCTACAGTTGCTATACCTGGATATGGTTCTGGAATGATTTGTTCTTCTGCTGCACTGAAGTGAAGTTCAATAAAGCATAAAACTGATGGAGTGAAGTTGCAGTCAGCCATTTTTTGAGTGCCGACCTTTCCGCTTTGGTGATTGTGGAGTTTTTAATTGAAGAAGAGCCCTTGTATGTGCACCTTAATGCTTGGTCTTTAAGTCCCTAGTCCTTTACTGATCCCTGGTATATTGCATTGCTTGCCTCTGTACTGCTTTGTTGTCAGACTCCTAGTTTTCCATCTACACATGCATTTGCACAGCATGCTTGCACTTAATTTGTTACAAGTTTGTACCAAAGATATATTAATTTTCTGCTCTGGGTCTGCACTTTGCATTCTGTTCAGTGTAATGTACTATGCTATGTTTTTCTGTTTCCTCCAGTAACCATTCTCCCGGTCACACCTGGAAACAAGCCTCAGCTGTGTGCCTCTTCCGGTTACCAGTTGTCAAATAAATGCATCCATCCATCCATACACATCGTGCATACATAAATAAGTACTAGAGCTACTACTTTTGTGATGGGATTAAGAGTTTTTCACCTGTAAAATAAAATGTAAATAAATTCATTTATCAAATCCAGTGTTTGCCAGATACAGTAGTCTTCATCCATCATAGTCTATCAGTCAAAGAGAGGTTTAAACCTACACCTTGAGGATAGACCCGCCATGGCTGCAACAAAATTACCTATTCTAAGATGTCCTGCTGATTAAGCAAATGATGTCATGATTTCCTCTGCTTCATTCATGAGCAGTTCATGCTGTTTTCGTCATTTAAATATTGTACTTCTGGCATTTAAGGTGGTTTAAAAGCTTGGGGCAGAATACATATTCTTGTGTCTCATGGAGTGGTTTAGTTCCAGCCACATGTAAATAATGTTTGGGCCAGTATATTTAATAAAATATCTAACAAATGGCTTTCTGGGTGCCACTATGACTGCCCAGAGATCCCACCATCAACTTCTAACACATTACCCCAGGGGACACACTGCAGTTGTGGGAGGGGAAAAATCAAACATGAGTATTCCGATAGCCATGGTGGTGGTCTTGGGGGATTTCTTAACTCCAGCATCCAATGCCACCCCAACCAGGGGTAGCCCAACACATGCACAAGAGCAAAACTCATTGTGGTGCAGAGTGGAGCTGTCAGGACATGGAGTACCACTAAGGAAAGTGACTGCACTGACACGTTTTCCTATGCTTTCTTTGGCAAATGGTCCTGTAGCTGCAGGGAGAAAGGCAGTCACTAGGACTTAAAGTAGTGTTTTTAAACATTTTTGTGATTAAATATGCAGTGCTGGGGAAACTCAAAAGCAAGTAATCCATGCTTTATGATGAGAGTTACACTGGCAGCCACCAACAAAACCTGATAACCCATGACTGTTTGTAGTGCAGATTTGGAGACATGGTCACTGTTGGGCGAATGCAGGGCACACATCAGTAGGTGCATCCTTCATTCCCCAATCAGCCTGTGTGCCGGCACCACACAGTGCATACCTAATGTGGTGATGAGATCAAACGAAAGGTCTGCTGCAATGCCAGCTAAGCTCATCATATGCAGCGAACCTTCCGACGCGCTTTCTCTGATGGAGAAAAAAAAGAAAATTAATACGGCGACATACTGCCTACTTTGGAGGTGCCCAATCCCCCTGTCGGCATACCCTGGCCGAATGTGTATGCCGATGGAGGAGCCCACTCCCTGCCAGCATAATTCATCCCACCCATTTGTTATGTGCCGAGGGGAGTACCGAATCGCCTCGGCTCTTACCCCCCTGCTTTCGGTGTGTGCCGACGGTGGTGCCCAATCTCCCTTCGCTATAGCATCCCCCCAGAAAACATTTTCAGATGGCACACTGGGAGCCCACCCAGCGTACAAAGCCTCTGCAAATAAAAAGTCCCCCAATGTTTATTTTTAATTTTTTTAACCTGTAAAAAGAAAACTGTCCCTCATGTCTCCTGCCTGCCTCCCTCCACAACGCGCCCACCAACCTGCGCACCTGCCTCCCCACCTCCCCTCACCCCATGCCTACCCAGAGTCTGGCGCGATGATCTTCAGTGGACCGGGAACACGTCTTCACTCTTCAAAGCCGACCGCGAACTGAGGAAATGCCGGTAAGCTGTATAATGGCCCAAATAGGATTTTTTCAACTTTGATGCATATCTCAGGCATGTTTTGGAATTTTGGTACCAAATTTTCAACATGGGGTTTTTGGGAACCCTCCTCATGATTTCTGGCACTGTCATGGTGTTAATTGGCCTCGAAAGATGATTTCGCGGTCACTGTGCGGAATCACCTTCCGGGACCAATTAACAAAACGACAGTGCCACTGTTCATGAGGGGGGCTTTTAAAAAAGCATATGTTGCAAATTTGGTGAGAAAAATTAAAAAAAATGGCTGTTTTACGAGCCTGCATTGCGCTGTTTCCATGCATGCTCGTAACTTCATGAATTTGTAATATTTTCACTCCAGATTTTCAAAATCGGCATTTTTCCACACCTCCTAATGAACAGTACAGCTGTCATTTTACATATCCTGGTCAAAATGTGTTTTCGCACGTCCAGCGCAGAATAGCGCGGTCACTGTGCAAAATCACTTTTTGGGACAGTTTGAGGAAATGGTGGTGACACTGTTTATGAGCAGAGGTCCTAAAATGCCTATGTTGAAAATGTGGTGCTGAAAGTCCACAAAATGACTGTGTTGCAAGCGTGCGTTGAGCAATTTCCACGCACCCTTGTAAATTTGCAAATTTGCAATATTTCCATGCCATATTTTCAACACTGCCATTTTTTCATACCTCCTTATGAACAGCACAGCAGTCATTTTTCACATCCTGCCCAAAATGTGTTTTTTGCACCTGTTGCGCACAATGGCATGGTCACTGTGGGAAATCAACTTGTGGGACAGATTAACAAAATTGCAGAACCACTGTTCATAAGAGGAGGTCCCAAAATGATTATGTTACAAATGTGGCTAACAAACTCCCAAAATAATTGGGTTACGGACGTGTGTTGCGCAGTTTGTATGCATGCTCATTGCTTCACCAATATTTCATATTGTCACTCCAGATTTTCAATGTTGCCATTTTTTTACGCCTCTTCATGAGCAATACAGTTGTCATTCTCCACATCCTGCCCAAAAATGTGTTTTCATCCCTCTGTCACCAAATGGCACAGCCACTGTGCAAAACCACCTTTCAGCTAACAAAGTGATTGTGCCGCTTTTCATGAGGTGGCCTGACAAGCAGCCCATGTTGAAAATATGGAGTGAAAATACCACCACATGCCTACGATGTTAGGGTTTCCAACTGTAGCACCCCACCCAGTACAGACTGACAGGTGTCAGGGGTGTCACTTGGGATCATCGGATGCAATGCTCATGCCATTCCACCCCCCACCCTGCAGCTGCTGACAGGCATCATGGTGTGCCTTACACTGTTCAGCCACAATGTTCACTCCATGCTCCTATACTGCACCCACGTCAGTGTATTTCCTTATGGAATGGGGTAAGTATAATGCCCAAAGACCCCAAACCACACCCCTACACTTGTCAGTGTCTACAGGGTAGGGTGAGGTACAATGGCATGAGTGTTATAGCTGATGACCCAAAGGCACACCCCAATGTCTGCCACTCTCTACAGGGTGGGGATGGGGTTGGCGTCACTTCAATACTTCACTGCCATTCCTATTATGCATCTCTAGCTTCGGCACTGCCAATGCCAATGCCAGCGTGACAACATTCGGCACTGACAAATGCTTGTTTGTTATTCTTGTACCTCTGCATTCCTAGATACTGTCTGAAAATAAAGCTTTGCTCCTGCTGTGCAGTAGATTTGATAACTGTCCAAACCTTCTAAACTAAAGGAGCTATATTTGTTTAACATTTAAATGAAACTTGTATTTTATTAAGGAAAAAGTGTTTTCCTCTTTTTGAAGATCTTTTTCCCTACTGTGCTTTACTAGCCTCTGACAACAGGAGAAAGGGCCTCATATGCAGCTCTGCATTTAATTGAATTGTTTTTATATAGTCGGTTGAGAACTTTCTGGTCAAAAGACACATTGCAGGAACAATGATTAATAGCTGAATTGGGAACTCTTTGTTGGCTTCTGATACAGATCATTAATTTGGAAGAATTTGAGTTCAAAGACTGCAGGGCCAGAAGCTTCTACTACATCCTGCTTGTGATCAATAGAGAGAAACAAAAATGAAGCTTCCCTGTTAACCAAGCTTCTAATTGCCTTAAACCTCAAGGTTTTTTCTTTCATTTGAAAATGGCATGTATGTTTTTAACAAGAAATATGCTTTCTGGGAGAATGTACTAAGCTGTAGTGTGTCTCTCCCCCTGTGTTCAACAAAGCTTATTCCAAAAAAATTTCATACCCAGAAGTTATTATTCATAAGGGAGGCTTCTGGCATATCCTGAAGCAGGCCATCATTATCTGAAGAGTGCAGAGCTGTGAAACTATAGGGGTGGCATCCCTATCATTTACTAACTCTGTGACCCAAGGCAAGTACATAACACCCTTCCCCCATTTTCTTTTACAAAGGTTCATGGTATTTAAGTAATTTTTAGGACACAGCACGTGTGTGTGTGTGTGTGTGTGTGTGTGTGTGTGTATGAATGGTCTTATGTGAAAAAACTTATTTTTACTTCCAGCTATAGTGGCAGTAAAACTTGCCCAAGCCACAGATGGAGGGAAATGTGACATTTGAATTTTTCAAACATATCACCCACCGCTCCCCCATCTCCTAACCTATTGTGACCCAAAGCCAAGTTACAGGTCTGGGGATGTGCACAATAGGTCTGCTGCAGAGGAGGAAGAACCTTAAAAGGTTCAGTTCTAAAAGGTTCTGAGAACAACAGAAAGTTCTGAAAGATATTCAAACCTTATCTAGACCTTTCAGAACCTTTTGTATTAAAGGCAACTGTATGGTATAAGGAATAAGACATGACAGGGTGTGCATGGAACATAGTTTACCACATGGCCAGGAGTTAATAAGGCACAAGGCCACAGGCGAATGACTTTAGCCGCTGGCCGTGAGGGTAAAATATGTTCCAGGCACACCAAGTGTCTTATTGCACTTATAAATGGGCTTCTATTTTTTTTTTAATTTGTAGTTAGAAAAATGATGCTTGTATGTAGAAGAAAGATTTTATTCTGCTAACCTATACTAAAATAGTCCGTCCACCTACAATTAATATTCCCCAACTGCTTGATCATGGGTTTGGGAATTGGGTCGGGCACCAGACCTCAGCGCTCCGCTGCTTGAGGAGAGAGGAGTGTCTGCAGTAGCCAGTCAGGATTTTTTTCATATATTTATTATTTTACATGTGTTGTACCTTGACGCTATGCAGTCACTGAGTTAGGGACTGTATGCGTGCTGACATCTGAAGCCATCACTCGGAATGGAGGGATTCTGGCTGTTCTGTGTTCTGGTGCGAATCTTTAAAAACCACACACCAGCAAGTACATGCCTAGCTGTTTAGACCTGCTCTTAACTGAATGTAACTGTATTTTGTGCAATCTCTGAGAATCCTATTGGCTTGCATATGTATTTCTTAAAGCTATACCATGACAACAAAGGTAGGAATACCCATCCCAGCAGTCTCATGGCTAGTAAAATAATTGCAGTTAGCCCAAAATGTAATTGTTGTTTGCAGCTAGATAATCTCTCATTTATTTGTTCTTATACTGCTATGTTGCTCATGCTGTCTGTGCTATAAAATTGAATTTCTTTACCTTGGACTGCTAATTTGGCACAGGAGCATGGCGAGTTGCTGTAGCCTATACAGATGCACATAAAAAACTGAGGACAAGAGGGATCCGGGGGTTGGTGATGTGATCGAATACGATCTTATGTCACATGTCACATGTGCCTCAGGCAGCCTATCAGGCAGACATAAATCAGAAGGTAAGGAAATGGGAGTGCCATTGATATACAGTAACACAATTACCTTTTACTAGGTGAGTAAACTACCAGTAGTCTGGTGTTAAAATGTATGGGTTGAACCTACAACCTTCCCCAAGGAAAATAACTCAGTCTGCATGCAGGCAAGTTCCAAATCTCTGACCAGTCTTCTGAACTTTTAGAAAGTAATAGTGTGTAAAGCTATTCTTCAGCCATGGTTTCCCATGGATAATCATAGATTTCTTATAAATATTAGGTTGCAGAGCTGACCTTGACAAATGCAATACCTTCCAAAACAATCAAGTAAGCCAATCTCAGGCACAAAAACAGATATAAATTCTCTTGAGTGTTGCAATGTTTTTAATGTTTTGTTAGGGGTCTTAATAAAACATTGCAGCACTCAAGAGAAATTTGCATGGCTATTTTTGTGACTCAGAGTGGCCTACATCAACATTGTTGTTTTTTTTTTTTTTTTGCAAGGTAAAGTGATTTCTTAATAGGTACCACTTATATAAACATCCTCTCAATTATGAATGAAGCTTGGACATGCCACCATGGGTGTACAAACGTATATGCCAAACCATGGCTTACAAGTTGATTTTGGGTGGGTGGCATTCTGGGGCTTGTCTGTCAATTTTGGTTGCTCACTACTGGATCCCACTCTTTTCATATAAAATCAGATTTTTGTACTCTTTTAATTAAACATAATGCTAACTGCTTTGGTAGGCAGCATAGCATAGATGTCAGAACACTGAACTGTGTATCTTGAGATCCAGAAGACCTTGAATTGAATCCCATAACCTTCATTTGCATATGATGTGACCCTAAGCAATGAAAAAATTAACCTCCCTGTGCTCTTGGGATGTACCTTGAAATGAGAGTCAGCTGAGCTTGCCTTCCCCAACCAAAAACTAAATGCATAACACTAAGTACTGCTGTAAATGTTTTGAGTTTACTGTACACTTTTTGAAGTACAACATAAGTTATGTGACTTTTTTGGGAAATGTTCCCAAAATTCATCACATTCTGGTAGCTTTGTTTTTTCTGTGATAGAAGTGGTGAACTGGTGACTGGCTGGTGCTGTTACATATAATGTTTCTTTCTAGTGGTGGTGTACACTGGTATAGCTAGGAAAGCAAAACATGTATACCAGAACCCTTTTTGTCTCCTTATGTTTTGCTTTCTAACTATACCAGTGTATACCACCACTAGAAAGAAACAGATTATATGTAACAGCACCAGCCAATCACCATCTCACCACTGCTATCACAAAAAGACAAAGCTACCAGAATGTGATCAATTCTGTATAAATAGGAACATTTTCCAAAAAAGTCTGCTCCGACTAGACTAAGATAAGAACAGGGGTTTGCCTGTTACAGTTGCCAGTACAGTGGCACATACACGAGAGCTCTATCCTACACCCAGTATGATGATTTGGTCTAAAAGGCAGGCAAAACCTAGATTTTACAGTAAACACTCTTCTGATTCTGATTTTTATGTTTGCTTGGCAGAGGCATAGCAAACATTCTGCTGTCTCTCTGTGATAGCTGTGAGATTGCTATTGGGGGTTTGGCTCTCCTTCCCCTTTTATAGCTTCAAAATGATTGATCTCCACCCCAGTTCTGGCCACTTTCCTTCTCTGCCTTGCCTATTCTCTGTTTGTCCTTTTGAAGTACACAGCCAATCAGAAGGCTGTAAAATGCACTATAAAACGTTGTTTTTAATGGTCAAGTTCTTGCCCTATTAGGAATGTTTCCTGTGCTTAATGTACTACTTTTGTGGTGCTGGGTAAGTTACTTTTTCTATTACTTTCTATTAAGTTTGGAAACTTGTTCCAGGAAGCTCTGTGCTGTCACTAGCAAGAATGGAGAAGTACTAGAAAAAGTAATACACCTTACAATTATAGTTACTTATTTCTTTTTATACAAAAACAATACAAAAATAATAAATAGCTATAACAGATTACATTTCTTGAAAGTAATAGGTTAGTTACTAGTTACTTTCAAATAAATGTAATCAGTTACAGTTACATATTTCTTTTGTATAAAAATACATAAGTAATTGTAACTGTAAGGTGTATTACATTTTCCAGTACTTCTCCTTCCTTTGCTCATGACTGCACAGAGCTTTATGGAACAAGTTTTCGAAAGTAGTAGAAAAGTAACTTATCCAACACTGGGTGCTGTTAAGTGGTTTGCTTCCCTGTCGCATGGGATAGTATTGAAGTTGCACATTAGCTGTAGTCATTTTCTTTTTCACGAGCTTGTCCATCTGCTTTTCACTTGCATACTGTTTGCTAGCCTTGGGGCTATTTTCAGACATAGTGAACAAAGCACATAACCTGAAAGTGATTGTCAGCAGGGTATAGGCAAACTAAGTCCCAGTTTGAAATAAGTATGAGAAGTGCAGGAACAGGCTGATTGAAAAAAGACTCCCTGTTTTCAACCAGTTTGTTCCTACATTTCCTACGCTCACTTCAAAATAGAACTTTGTTTGCCTACTGCAGCATGATGGCCACTTTCAGGCCATGTGCTTTGTTTCCCATGTTAGAAAATGCCAGAAATCCACCCCCCTGCCACAATCCAGCACTGCCCAGTCCCCACTGTCATGCTCCCCAAACAATATCTTCTTTAAGAAAAAACCATCCTGCAATGCCTCCCACCCCTCACCACCCAAACTCCCACATCCCTCTCAACACCACCCACCACCACACCACTATCTCTCACTTACATCCACAGAGTCTCACAATGTACTCCTCTAACTGACCTCCAATGCTCTCACAACAGCACACAACTGCAGACTGAAGACATAGTAAGTCTGATTAGTGTTTTTATAATTTGTTTTGAGCTTTTAATCATAACGTCATCATTTTTCAAGATGTTGGCCCCACATTTCCAACATGTTTTTTTTTTACCACACCTCATGAACAAGAGGTGCCATTTTTAAACTACCTCGAAACATGGTTTTTACAGGTATTTCTGAAAATTATCTTTCTGACAGGAATTTAAAAAATGACAGCTGTCGTGATCATAAGGTGGTGCTAATAAAAAGACTAGAGCGGTGCCAGGCAAGATGCAGTGCAGTACTGCAACATACTGCAGTAGTGTAACTGCAGTAAACAACACAGTCCCAGTGGCAGTCAGTCTCTTCTGCCATGCAGAAACTCTAGACACTGTGTTGCATCCGGGCTGGCACCAATCTAGGTTCAAAATCTTTGGTCACAAAATAACAATGACATAAAGAAACAATAAAGTTGTTCCACATTTACTTATAACTTTGGTATTTCTTGAGATTTTGAGAAAATATTTCAACATAGCCTTTTTTTTATCCCGCCTCATGAGCATAACAGGTGTCATTTTCCAAATCCTGCCCAAAGCACATTTTCATGGTTGTTCTGCAAAATCACATTCTGTGGATTTGGTAGATGACACCTGTCATGGTCATGAGGTAGGTAATAAAAGACTATGTTGAAAATTCAGTGTCAGCCTCTTTATTTGTGAATTATGATCATTTCACTATTAAAACTCAAAACTTTAAGTGCCACACTGCCTAAGCCAACAACTACACAACAAATACAAGCAAGCAAATATGTTTGATATTGACTAATGCTTGTTTTAGAAGTCAATACTGTGTATAGCTAGTTCTGTTTCTCAACAGGCCCCACAAAGGTGATTCTACACTGTCATAAATGCGCACCAGTAACCTGAACACTTGGGTTGCTCTGGTGTAAATGTGGCAGTCTAGACACGTACATGATCATGGTAAGTCACCCCTTACTCTCCTCCTGAAGCCACGGCAGAGTTGGAAACATGCAGCAAAGCCCAGTGGTGTAAGCTGCCATGTGGATTAACAGCACCAGTTGCATTGCTGCAACATGCTCGGATCCCACAATATCCTGTTTGTAAACAGGAAGTTGTGGCTGTGGGAACCAAAGAACAGTCTCTTGCCAGTGCTAACACTGCTTAAAAAATTGAACTATTTTAAAGACTGCTTTTTTTTTAAATATGTCTGCTTCTTCTTGAATGTGCAGTACTTCGGCTGGACTGTCAAATGTGAGTGCAGGGCCTACTGACCCAGGTATGGTTACTTTTGTTTCAAGCAGCTCCAGTATCATTTTCTATCACATAACTAAATCACATTTCAAGGACTTTATCATCACCTGCGCCAGTTTAGAGGCATACTATGTAGATAATGTGTGGGCTTGCTGTTCTAATATATTATTTAGTGTATATGCTTGTTTTTTATGTTACCTAATGTCAGTGTAATGACACTACACTGTGATTTTTTGCCACACTTTCATTAGATGTCATTAGATGTCAGGTTAAAACTGCCCATCTGCAGACTCATGGCCCTTCTTGAATGAGGCTTGTACTGGCACTTTGAGAGGCTGTGTAGATGCACACTTACGATCACTGTGAGAGTGAGTGAGTGAGTGACCAGAGCAGAACTCTGCTGCCAAGATAAATGCTGTATAAATGCTCCTTTTGTTTAGCAATGTCTTAGCAATGTCTCTCAGTTATGAATGAAGCAGCACACACACCTCCATTAGGAAGAAACAGAATGCAACATAACAGCACCAGTCAGTCACTGGTTCACAGCTCTTGTCAGAGAAAAGGCAGAGCTGCCAGCATTGTAGTCACTGATGTGAAAAGGCAATAAGGCACATGTCACAAAAAGGTCTGTTAAAAGAGACTGTTATGACAACAGGGCTTGCTTGCTTCAGTTGCCTCCTGAACAGTGTCATGTGCTGGCTGCATCTCCACCCACCCCTGGATGATGATTTGGTAGAAGAGCAGGCAAATCTCAGAACTCTAGCTAACACATTTCTGATTCTGATTTATTTTTGGTGGTAACAATATGCATAGCTAATGGTAGTTACATTTCTCAACAGGGACCACTTTGTTTAGCACTCTCTCAGTCATGAATGAAGAATGAACACAGCACCACTAGGAAGAAGCAGAAATAAGAGCACTAGCCATTCACCACTTAACTACTACTACTACCACGGCTATGTGAGAAGTGGATTTTGCTGATGCTGAGAGGTAGAACTTTGAGTACCAATAAAGACAAATTAGAATATTTGTTATCCTTGGATATAAAAAACAATCTTGCAGCAGTGAATTATGAGAAAATAATGATGAAAAAATTACTCAAATACAGCCCACAGTATCCAAATCAGATAGTCTTTCATTAAGATGTTTATGCAACTATGTAGAATGTTTTATTTTGTATAATGTCATTTTAAAAATGCAATAAATCTTGTGATTTTATACATTGTACCAATAAACTTGAACTTCTACTACAACAATTACTATAAGGGGAAAAGGCAGAGGAACCGAAGTCAAACAGTAGGAGAAGGCAGTTATGGTACATTCCAATAATAAAATAACTGTAAAGTAAGAAAGGCTTTCTTCTTCTTTTAAAAAAAAGTGTAATATGACAACGTGAGGGTAGCCTGCAGTATAGTATTCTGCTATTTGTAGTCATGTGTTTCTAATGCTACCACTGTCACCAGCAGACCATAGACTGGAGGAAATTGTTTCTGAGGAAGAATCGGAGAACGGGCTGAGACCTGACCCTTGCCTGCTCCTGCTGTGCACCCTATACTCTGAGTTGTTGCCACCATAACTATATATTTTAATTACAAATATTTTTAAACCAAATATTATATGTAATTATGGTACATTTTTTTAAAAGTCTACTCAGATGTTTTATTAGATTGTTTTCTGATTAACTGCACATTGATCAATCTTTGAATTAAGTTTTTTGTAGCTTTTAGCTTTTAATGTTTTTGTCCATGCCAACTTCATGTCAATAACAAGGTTCACATTTTTGTCTTTTTTACAAATGGTCCACACTTGCTAAGATTTTTAACTTTAAAACCTTATAACTTAAAAATGATAACAGTTCTATTTCTTACCATGAAAAGGTCTTATTAAGGGACAAACTCTAATGAGTCTGTAGTTTCATAATTTAAATTGGTGTCAGTTTTTTTCACTATCCAATGGCAAAAAAATCTTAATTCGGGATATTTTACATAATGTCACTAACAGAATACTTTTGAACCACTTAACTGATTGTCATGAAATATGCCAGAAAATTAACCCTCGGAAGTGAGAACTACACACATCAAATTTTGCAGTCCTAGGGGCTAAGATCACTGAGATATTCCCCACCATATTTTCTGCTCACTGTCTTACAGTTGCTACCCTATACACCTCTCTTCTCCTTATTTACTGTCCCACCTTCTAATGGATGTCCTTTGCCCCATACCCTTCATATGTCCCCCTCACTCCTTCCCTCTCCTCATACTTGCTGCACCCAGTCCCTGAACAGGGTTCTCATCATCCTGAGGGGATTGGGTTCTGAGTCACTTCCCTCTACTCTAACTTGCCAGCTCCCTGTCCCCTTGCAGGGTTTCAGCATCCTGAAGGGAATAGGTTTCGAGGTCCCTTCAACTCCTCCCACATCCTAATACATCACAATACAGCACTTAGTTTCCCTGCCCATCTTCCACCCTTCCTTGCACTTAACAGAGTGCCTCTGTTCCTATCAACACTTGGAACTATTTTGTTCTCTGTTGTATTGTTGCATTATTGCCTGTCCATTCCTCTTGTCTTCCAGTTCTGTTTAGACTTAGCCACTGCAGCTTTTTATTAACAGTTAAGTCTGTTATCCATGCCTCCTGGTTTCCATTTAGAGATGCAGCAGCATTTTATTTCACTAGTGAAATTCTGGCAAAATCGTGAATTTCGCTGTGCTAAATATTTTGCAAAATTCTGCATATTCTGTGAAATATTAAGTGGGTGTGAAATGCAGAATATCTCTGGTGAAATCAGGAATTTCACCAGTGAGTGTCAAAATTACACATTTTGCTATGTAAATTTCACATTTTGACAGCAGAATTTTGCATTTTGCACCCATGAAATATTTCTCAAAATGGGTGAATTTCATGAAATATTTCATGGAGCGCAATTCTGCAGTCTCGCACAACACTATTTCTGTCCCCTTGTACTTTATAGGGATAATGTATGGTCATCGAAGGTTAACTGGTTTCTTAACCATCGAGAGGTTGCTAGACGACAATGTAAACCTCAAGAGCGAAGCTCAAAGGTTTATATCACCATGGAAACTTCGAGATGGGTTAAAATGGTTAACCATCTATGTACCATACATTATCATTTTTATAGGGTATGGTACCATTTATGGATTTTAAAAAAGAAAGCAGTTCCTTACTGCAGTTTTTTTAATGTCATCACTGCTCTGCTCTCACCACCATGGCCGTTTCAAAGCCATTCGATCCAGTTGGTCGCATGCCCAGACTGTTCCCAGTTGTTAACCCATTGATGTGATGTACCATTGATGGGTTAACAGCATTGTTATGTCACATCAATGACAAAACATTGTTGTAAAATGGTAGATTTCTACCTATAACAACATTCTACCATACATTATAAATGTATAACTACACTGTCCAACCTGCTTACTATCTGTATACATACTGCATCCAGTGCCTCCTGTATAATTGTATAATATCTGTTTTGTACATCCTCATTGTACCCCCAGGTCGCACGGAGACAAGCAACTTGTTGTTCAGTGTGCCTTCCTGGTAAAACATTTCAATTAATAAAAAAAAAAAAAAAAAAAAGATATACACTGTCCAAAACCCTGTTTTTGACACAAACATGAAGTCAGCCCTAACATACAGTACAAGTGATATTGCACCTGCATAGCATTCATGTGTACTGTATACTGCAACAAAGTATAGTACTGCATCAATTAGGGCTGAGGGCCAAAGCCAAAAGGGCAGGGAAATACAATGTTAGAGTACAAAAGTCTCCTGGCTCTTTGTGAATGAATAGAATGGTGTTCCTCAGGATTTGAATATGTGTTCAATGCAGCTTTGGTGTTACCCTAACTCCATACTATTTTTCAAGGTATGTTAATTTATTTACACACCAATGTTTTAAGAGAGGGGTGCCTAAGTTAGGGTAACACTGGGTTGAACACTTATCCAAACCACAAGAAACACCATGCCACACATTCACCAATGGTCAGTGGATTTTATCTCCTCACAGCACATTTCCTTACTTTTTTAGTTTTTAACGTGAATCCTACCTGATGCATTAATGTAGTCATTCTTCTAATACACTTTCTTGCATTTAAAAAAGATAACAAATAACAGATGCACACTACATTATATTGACTCTGCTGGCCCAAGACCAGCATTGTCAATACTTTCCAATGGCAAGCAATCCATGGAGTGTAGTGACACCCACTCCCACACCCCATCCCATCCCCTGCCAAACATTTCCTTCCATTGACTGGTGGCCTCATTCACACCCTACCCCATACAAAGCATCACTGGCATCCAGTGGCATCTGCTTCTGCACCCTACCACATGCATAGCATTCCTGGTATCAAGTGGCACCCCCTCCCACACCTGATCCTATTTCAAGCATCTCTAGTGCCCAGTGGCACCCCCTGTTACACAAGTTGTAACCAATGGTTGAAAACTGTGTTTAAGAGAACCTGAAGTCATTATATGATACTTGTATCTTGTCATTTTCCCCCATTTCTGATTAGTAAAGTATCATGGTAGTGCAACTATAGTTACGGTTGAGATGGCACTTCTATGTTAAAACCTGAATGATGCATATTAATACGACTGCCAGCCTTGACTGGAATAACCTGAACTTTATGCTGCATGTTCTTAGGATCGGGATCACTGGATCCTAAACATTTGGTAAAAATTGGGTTAGTGGTTTAATTGTTCTGGAAGGTGGAAAACATTAACAAATATGGTTTGAAAACATGTTTTTGCTCACAGATAGCAATCACAGTACCAAAGGTGCCAAAGAATGTATGTAAAATGAAAAGTAATTATGTCACCAGAAGAAAACCCGCAAGGCCACACCAGGCAATAACAAACTCTAGCCAGGGCCAATACGGCTGCAGAAAGCTTGTAGGTAAGCCTGGGAATGAGCACAGCTGAATGTCTTTACCAAGATACCATTCCCAATATGGCGGCGCAAACAGAATGTAGAAGTGGTGGATGGCACAAGAAATAGTGCAGCTGTGACTGCATCACAAGCGGCAGTGGTGGACTGTTTCTGATTATGTGGGGGTTTCAGAAGGATCAGTCTGAAACTCCAAAATGAAAGCATGCCATGGTCGCTCATTTTCTGAGTGACTGCAAAATGGCTGCAGGCTCTGCCCACACAGCTGTAAAAAGGGAAGTGGCTAGGGAGACCGTGGCCTGAAACACAGGATACATCTTGAATTTCTTAAAGTAATAGCTTTATTTGGAACTCAAACCTAAAAAAAAAGATGATTGCCACAAAAACTGCAGTTGTGGATTTTTTTCTATCAAAACAGATAATGACACTTATAGTAAACCTTGCTAATAACCAGATTTCCTGGTACAATCTTTATGGTAAAAATAACCATATTTGCCAGCCCAGTAGAGCAGCAGTAGTGCTTCCACATACTATGCTGGTGATTGGGGACTGGGAATGATCCTGGACTCTTTGGGGGCCAGCTGGAGAGGAGACTGAGTACCTCAGAGAAGCTCTCCTCTGTCAGTAAAGGGGATGCTGCATCTCACTGTTTTACTGACATCTGGAGGAGGCCAGTGTTAGTGCAGCAAGCACACACTGCCGAGAAAGAGACAGCCACCGGATGTCATACATACATGTGTGTCACAGTGCACATGTGTGATTGTCATTGAACACCAGCACCTTTGGTAGAAAATGGATGAAAAAATTCTAGTTCATCCAGAAGCCAATGCTAACACACTCACAGGCCCACGCATGAGTGACATGGCAGGGCATCAAGTGGTGGATAACTGGTAAGTTCACAAGAAGGTCAGTGATGGCATTGGGGGTTGCTGTTGGAGGAGGGGCAAAATTGGCACTGAAACAAAGAATGAAATAAAATAACCATAATGCCATTTTAGCACTAATCAAGTTTCAGTCAGCACATCCATATATGTATAATAACAATCCCCTCCAGATAGGGGATGTTTTCTGAATCCATGCAAGTTTCCTACCCTAAAACTGGTCTGGCAGGAGCCAAGGATCATGGGAAGCAGGAGTGTCAGGAGTTTAGTGGAAAAAGTAAGTGCCTAGGATTCAGTCAGAAGCTTAGTGCCACAGTGTTGCGAAGTCACATGCAGGGGGGGTCCTGCAAGTGGACAGACAGCCCATGAAGATCCAAGCTTACTTCAGGTTTTGGGACCCCAGTTTAATAGCAATCACCTTAAAGTCCAGCAGCATGTAGTGGGACCATCAGGAGAGTGTGGGAACAGTGGGGGTTCCCCCTCCAATGGAGCCACCTGATGGCTGGCTGGCTGATCTGAATATGTTTTCTCTGAAGACTTGAAGGTAGACCCTGGTTGGGGGGATTGTTTGAGAAGGTGCCTGTGTCAAGGAAGGGACATGCAAAGATGCTGCATGCAGTGAAGTGAGCAGAGATGCTGGCAGTAAGGTAGGAGAAGCTGTGTCAGTGCAGAGATCGTGCAGTGTTCCAGGAACTGGAAACTCAGGCTGGGGGATACCCTATGACCATGCCTGGGAGACAGCTCAGGTATTGTGGGAGAATAGTCTTATGGCATGTTAAGGCATGGACATGCAGTAGTGGCTGGGCTCTGGCCCAGGCTCAAATAAGGAAGAGTTGGTGGGAGGATGTTGCTGCAAAGCACCACAGATCATAACTGCTTTGCCTAATATGCCCTGAATAAATTAAGTCTTGACCTGCTTCCTCAGCCTGATGCTTCAGAGTGACGTCTTTAATCGCCAACTGAATCAAGAATACAGAAACAATCTGAGACCCTGAGAGAGAGGAGGCAATTGTAAGTTTTCTAGACAGAGCAAAGACTATGTGAAGAGTGTGAGTGGGTGAACATGCACACTGAAGTCATCAGAGGCCTTGCCTTATCATTGGTGCTGAAGCATGTTGTGACCAGGAATGTAAAGGCTGTAATATGGTCATTCCCAAGATGTAACTGTGGTCACTAATGAGTGACACAGGAAGATTACTGGATTGCAGCTGTACTAGTGAAATAGGTTCTCTGGACCCATAGCAACTGAGAAATGTTATCAATGTCAGTCCCAAGGTGTGCTACATATCTGTCTCAAGTAGTTATTGACAGAGGAACCATAGGTTTGGACCAGGTGATGATATTCATGTGCCAGAATATAGAATAAATAAATATTACACTGCAGGAGACTCCTCCCTTTGTCATGCTACCCTATATTGGACGTGTCCAAGGTATTGCCCATGGCACTGGGAATGCCCCCATTGGGGTATTTATAGTCCTGCAAGTTGGCTAGTGCCCACATGTACTAACTGTAAGTACTGTATTACTTTTAAGACATGTCAGTTGCTCAATTTTTAATCAAATGCATTTTGTGTTTGAGTGCCCTCACTAATTTATGAAGAGTTGAATTGCCAGTGCCAAGTCCTACAGGATACCTTCCTGTGGAGGGAGGGTAGCAGACTCTGCGGCTATATTGCCACTTAGATGAACACAGGTGGTGATACAGTTGGAATTGCTTGTTAGAGGACACTGACTGATGTGGAATTCAAGGATGCCTCACATGCGTTAACACTCTGTGGTGTCCTAACTGTTGGTGTACAGAGGAGGGAAGCAATTAAGGAGAGAAAAACCCTGCAGAATGCAGCAGGGGTGGGAGGTTCCTGCTCTTCAGTAACAGCTCTTTGGTGGTCAGGGAGAGAGAGTATGGGCAGGAATATGTAGTCCCTGACAGGGGCATGAAATCATGCCTAGGAATGACACAGAATGGTGATATAAGATCTTGTTCAGCAAGTATTATGCCAGGTGGTGTGTTGGAGGAGGGGTACAGGACTGCATGGCTTTTGAGCTCAGTCAGATTGTGGTGGGTGAGCATAATCCTAGCCCAATTCTCACTGGTCAGAAAGAACTCCAGTATCAGGTCATACCCCAATGGGATGGGGCTGTGACATAAGAGGGATTAGAAAAGGCGGAAACAGTGGTGCTCAGGGTGGTGAAGCCACCACATTCCCCGGAGTCAGAAGAGTCAAACCATTTCTGCTTCTCACCAGCAATGGCCAGTCCAGGACAGTATATGAGGGAGCAGGCTGTGGGTAATTGGTGGCAGATGGCAAGTGCTTCAGTATGCGTGAGATCACAAGCCAGTGGATGGACAGAAGCAGTGGGTAAGGAGAGAAAAATAGAAACTCAAATCTTTATGACAACCATTTTTAAGAGGCATCCAAGTGAATGAATGGCATAAAAAATTAATATACATTTCTGAAATCAGAAACTGTGCAGACTCCAGAAGCAATTAAGCAAACTAATGTTATTTGAGATTGTAAGATCCCATTACAAAGAGACAAAAAGCCTGAAATGTGGTCACAATGAGTAATCAGTCTCTCCCAATTAAAATAAATATAAATAGATTCTGTTTAATACAGACAGTCTAGATTCTGTTTAATATAGACAGTCTAAAAGAAGAGAGCTTTTTATTATTTTACAATGGATTTATCCAGAACAGCCCAGCTGATATGCAACATCTCATTTTCAGCAGGGTCCTGCTTCTATATATTTACACAACTGAGTGGACAGGAGCACTGGGAGATTGAATGACTTTCCAAAAGTCACACAGTGAGTAGTGAGCTCTAGATGGGTTTGAATATGTGATCCTCTAGTTCTTAAGCAGGTGTCCTAATCGTTAGACCACAAAGTCTCCTAAAGAAAAAGGAAGGAGAAACCAACACAAAAGGAGATCAATGATTCTCACAAAAAGGAAGTCAACCATCCATCACTTATCAGAATTAAACAAATTAGATTCTGCTTACAGGTGATCTTCAAGGTTATATTTTGTTTGTAAGTGTTCCATAAATATGCACATTGCACTCTTGTGATTGAAAATGTAATTATCTGTGCAGCCCCAGGTTGTGCACTGTAGAAAGAGTAATATGCTCCAGGACAGCCCAGTTCCCAGTTGCCTTGGTGGCGCAGATGCTAGTGCAACTGGAACAGTATTCCAGGTGGCCTGGGTTCAAGTCCTAGCTGAGGCACTTACTTCTTTCTCTCCTCTGTTTGTATGTGTTCCATAAATATGCACACTGCACTCTTGTGATTGAAAACTGGTTGGATGATTTCTGCATGACAGCTTGCCGTGCATCTACATAGCCCACTGCCACAATCAGCATTACATTCCACAGTGCGACTCTACTGCATAGGCATCCCAAGTGATTAACTGCTGCATTATACATGCAAAAGATGATGCTAATCTTTAAAAAATGCACAAGAACAGTACACATTGTCACAAACCCACTCAGCAGGTCAGGCCCTCTAATCCCAAAGTGCCAACCTCCGAGCACAGTCTTGTGAACAGTTTAACAGAACAAGGTAACTCTCTTGTCTGTTTTGTGAGTTCAGATCAACCTTTGGTCTCAAGTCTTGGAGGGATTCAAACTGTGAACCTCTTGCTAGCATACCCAATGCACAGGCTCACATATATCTGTCTTCAGGGGGCCAGATATCCTTGCCTACGGGCACCTAACCAGGTATACAGAGATGAACCCTTAAAAACTTTAATAAAGACCTCAGATTTAAAATGCTTCTCTTTCCAGTTTGGTACCACCATTCAAGCTTATGCTTCGTGTCTGCTATAACATATATACTCTTCTTACAAGTGAAGGAAAACAAAGGCAGACCATGTAAGCTCTAAAAAGAGTTTTTACTAAAAATTGATAAAAATATGTCAAACACAAAATACAGAACTCTTATATCACAAGACATACAAATCTTATAAAAGAACAAGGTTTAAACAGTGCAATTCCTACTGCAGTACTTAGTCTCTAAATACCTGCTTAAAGTGCTCACAGATGTGTCCTTGTCAGAGTCTAGATAAACGTGTCCAAGTAAAACAAAATTATTCCTTAAAGCAAACTGTATTTGCCAACCCCTTTTTGGGTGAGGTCACTTAGCTCCTCCTCTGTCAGAATATATATAAAAATGTATCTAATAAAAAAAAGGATGTATTTTCAAAGTATTACATTTTGTAATCCTCAGCATGACTCATATGTTCTTCAAATGATATCACTTTGATCTCATGATAAGCTTCCCCCTTTCAGGACATGAAAGCATCTTTATTGATTTTGCACTCCTGTGTAATAACCTGGGTTTTCCCTCCAACGTCGTAAAATGGATATGATCTTCCATCTTAGCAACTACAGCTGTAATTAACTCAGAAAAAACAGGAGATCATTGATTAAGGCCTTCCATGTAACACATTGTCTCTAAAACCTGTGTGGGTAATCTCACATGCTGGTTCAGCATTTTCTCAATGCTTTCATCTTTCAGCTGAAACCGGGGGGGGAGGGAGCGAGGTCACTCCTAGAGCATCAGATTTTCAGCAGAGACAGCACTCAGAACTGGCTGTCCACGTCACACACATGGCTCAAAGAGGTGCTGCAAAGCTATGGATTTGGCACATAAACATAATGGCTGAGAACTGAAACTTGAAACTTTCAAGTTTGTGAGATATTGGGCCAAGGGTGTCACTTTGCTTTCTGGTTTTCTTACAGAATGAGTAAAAAAATTGAATTAATAACAAAATAAGATTACATTTTCATGCATGATCATTTCTGTTTTCACAAATTTCCATATTTTTTATCCTTTTTTTTGTGAAAGCATTGGTCCTGTTTTCTTGATTCAGTGACCATTTCATGAGATAAGCCTGCTGTTTTCATGCGTTTTGTGATCTCGAAAGAAGAAGAAACCCATGTTTAATGGATAATTCTGCACTCTGGTGTCAGTATGGCTCATTCGGTAGCATATACGCCTCTGGATCAGAGGCCGTGGTTTCTCGTCCACACTGGGATTGGACTTGTACCTAAAAACTCTGGCACCTGAGTGCAGTATTAGAGGTGCTGTACTATTGGGGTGTGCCATGCTCCAAATGAGACATTAAACTGAGGTCCATTCTACCCATCCTGGTGCTGTCCTGGTGACTGTCCAGATGTAAGTAAAAGAACCTAAGGCATTCTTTGCAAAGAGTAGGGGGCATTCCTGGTATCTTGGCCAACATTCCCCTTCCAATAAAACTGGTTCATGCAATTCTTCTGATTGTGTGTGGGTGTTGATATGCAATATGGCCGCCACTAGACATTCTGTCACCTCTCTACTAGTCTAGCATTGCTAGTAAAGCTCTTTGGGATACATTGTGTATGAAGAGCACTATATAAATGCTGATTCTTTTTCTAATTTTTGCTCTTTGTTTTCTGATCAATGGCTGTGAGCTCAAGGGATTGATTTTCAGCAGCACGTCAGGGACTGTACATTTTCAACACTTGAACTGATATGTTAGACCACCTAGACCACTTGAAAGGTGATCTAACTATCATGAGCATCTGCTAGGACATGTGGTGACTCATGAGAGCTATAATAACACGTATCAAAATTTAATGCATGCATCATTATTTTATAGTGAAAGGGCAGCAACTGCTGTAAATGGAGCATAACATTAGAAAATCATGACTAATCAATGTGTTGCATTTACCCTGCCACAAGCACATACCAAAATCAAGACTTGCACCTGTGGCAGAATGGCCAAGGATCCAGCATCAAATATGTAACTTGTGTGGATGAGAGAGTATGGTGTAAGGATATTGCTTCTATTGTACTTTGATGGGTTTTTTAAACAACGTTTTTCTTTAAATATTAATACAACTAAATGTATTGTTTACATAGAATCATAGAATGTGTCAGCAGAAAAGGATTGGCAAGCCCATCTAGTCTGTCCTGTTTTCTTCCCTCACACTACACCCCAGACTCTGGTCACTGGTGTCCCTCTTCCTCCCTTACCACTGTTTGTTATACCCATGTGTCAATCCCATTCATATTTGAAGTTCCCACCATCTTTACCCCTACCACCAATTCTGGCAGGCTGTTCCATGCATCCACTGCCCTTTCTGTGAAAAAGTATAGCATGCCCCTGTGTTCTGGTGCTCTTCCTCATGTGAAAGAGACTCCCCTCCTGCACCTTGTTCACCTTGTGAGGTACTTACAGATCTCAGTCCTGTCTAGTCTCACTATTTTCTCCTCCAGGGAGTACATGTTGAGGTCCTGCAGTCTCTCCTCATGTGGTTTATCATGCACCCTTACACCATTTTAGTAGCCCTCCTCTATTCCAATTTTACCCTGTAGATGTCCTTGCAGAGGTGCAGCCTCCAGAACTGAACACAGTACTCCAGGTGGGTATCAAAAGCGAGTGATACAGAGTTAACACCACCTCGCTTCTCCTACTTGCGATTCTCCTCCTCCTCCCTATGCATCCCAGCATCCTGTTCACCTTACCTACTGCCCTGTTACACTGCCCTGCCACCTTGATATCATCATATATGATCACCCAGGGGTACCTCTCTTGCTTGGCAACTGTAAGTATCTCCCTCCCATCTTACACTCAGTCCCCAGGTTTCCCATCCTTAGGTGCATGACTTCGCATTTTTTGGCATTGAATCCCAGCTGCCACTGCCTAGACCACTTCTCTAGTTTCTACAGATCCCTTTGCATTTTCTCCACCTCCTGGTGTCCACTTTGTTGCAGATTTTTGTCATTTGCAAAGGACACACTTTCCCTCAGTTACTCAGCAATATCACTTTTTAAGATATTAATGAGTACAGAACATATCACCAATCCCTGTGGAACTCCAGTGGTTACTCTCCCATCCTCTGTGTGACTGCCAATTACCACCACCCTCTGCTTCCTACCTTTCAACAAATTGGCTACCCAGCTCACCACCTTCTCCCCCATCCCAAAGCTGCTAAGTTTCTTTATTAGCCTCCTGTGTTGTACAGTGCTGAAGTCCTTACCGAAGTCCAGATAGGTCACATGCATGGGTCTCTCTGATCCACATTCCTAGATACCCAGTCAAATAAATCTATGACATTCATTTGACATGACCTCCCCTCTGTGAAGCAGTGCTGCCAGTGGTCCTGCAACCAATGTGTCTCCAGGTACTCCTTTAGTCCCTCCCTCAATATGGACTCCATTAAAATATCCATCAGTGACATGTGACATAAGACAGACCAGTCTGTAATTTCTAGCCTCCTCCCTGTGGCCACTCAAGTGTGGTGGGAAAATATTGGCCCTCCTCCAATCCTTGGAAACTCTTGACTCAGAAATCCATTTTCGTGAGACAGCATCTCTGCTTTTGGGACACTTTGTGGTCATGAAAGTGGAAACAAAATTCAGATAGTGCACATGTGTATGGGGGCCGATTGTGAAAATAGCATATCAGGGGATCAGATTAAAAATTTGATGTCCCAGTGTGTTCCTTGGCCCCAGATTAGGTAAACCCAACCATCTGTGTTTACCTAGGGCCATTATTTTTTGAATTAGTGCCCTTTTTTAGCTACCACTAACTGAAACAAGATGGTGGTGGTAGTGTTGCAAATAGGGCATTTGCAAAAGTAAAAAGGCACTGGTGGCAGCTTTTGAGAGGCACATATATTTTTTTTCTATTGACTATAATGGGAAACTTGTTTTTGAATAACTTTTGAATGGATTAATAGTTTTTCACCAAATCTTCAAAAGGCACGCCAAGGACCTATTCTGCACCTTCCCTGAAGATTTCAGACCAGATGGACAAATCATGTGGGCTGTAGCCCGAGCAAATAAAAGTGCAAAAACACTGTTTTTTGGCATTTTTTGGCACTCTGCAGTTCCTCAACCGCTCATCTGATGTAACGCAACTTGCCAGATCCAGAGATCTATGGTACCAGACCGCACATGCAAAATTTCAGGCAAATCCATCATACAGTGGCAAAGTTATTAAAGTGCAAAATTTGGAGTTTAACATAGAAGTGGCAGGGCAACCGTTACTAACTATATATATATATATATATAAGGATTAAGCCATGAGAAAGCATGGGTCTACTGTGGTATTAATCCATGGTTGGGGGGTCCAACCAACCAACCATGGATTAATCTCCACTGTAGACCCATCCTTTCTCGAAAGTGGCTTAACCGCTTGTAACATGGCAATGAGTGACTAATAGTCTTTGAATAAATGAGCACAATCACACTGATTTACTTTCAGAATACCATAAATTGAGCTATTAAACATGATGTACATATACTTGAAAACAATTGGAACACACCTATTGGAAATATCGTGGCTGCTATTTCACTTTTGTCAAAATAACTTTCATTGCAAGCTTTAAGCTTTCTAACATCAAAACATATTTTACAACTTTTCAAAAACTTGCAATTCACTTTCTATTCTAGGTGCTTTGATTTTCCTCTCTATGTATTAGAAGATATGGGCTGCACTGCATTATGGGAGTGTGCTATGGTACATTTTAGTTTTCTTTCTCCAGTTCCTTTGCAGACCAATAGGTGGCTGTCACACAATCCTAGTAGCACAAGCACCTTTTCTCCAAATGTACTGAACTAAGCCAATCTGAAAAACACTTTATTGAACAACTACTATTTTGCGGAATATTATTTTCACTTTTTTTCCCTCTAAACTACCTAACTCAGCAGGACATAGAACAACATAACGTATTGCTTTCATCTTTCAAATACTTGTTTTGTCTACTATTGTTAGTCTCTTTCTTTGATTTCTTTTTGTTTCTCTCAATTTATTTTTCTTTTCACCCACAGAAGTATCCTCTCTCTTTAATTTTGCTTTATCTCAGTGTCTGTTATTTTTGCTTTCGTTTATAGAAGCTGCATGCTCATCTTTACCACTGTGTATTCACCAAGGCTAGGCCAGATAATGTTATTCAGTCATCCACAATGCATTGCACCCACAGTTGCTTAGAAAGCAGTAGATCAGAAAGGATGGTAACAGTATGCAACTGTTCACTTCTACAGAAATATTGCTTGCAGCATAATTAACGTATATAGTGGAGTTTAAATGTACAATCTTTAGTAACTCATGAACTTCTGTTGTAGTTACAACAAAGAACAATCTTGAAAGTCAAACACCCTGTGCCAGGAAAATTCTTAGTAAATACAACTTGGGACAACTACACCTGCAAGCTATTTGCATATTGCTTTCACTTGTGAGACTGCTTCTTACCTGTAGTGGATTGCCAAGGTATTACAATACAAACCATGATCTACTATGATATTAGACCATGGTTTCTACTGCTTTCACATGGTGTGTTGCACCTATCTGAGTGCTTCATTTCGTTTTCTTTTTATGCCATGTTACAAATATATATATATACTCTCAACCCACATTAACAAATTGCAAACATTCCTTACTTGACTGGGTGATCACTAACTACCCTCTAAAGATTAAAGCTGTGGGTTTACTTTCAGACTATATAAGTAATCATTACCACACTTTTTGCATCTGGAGGAATCATTGCCCCAAACCCCCTCACCATGATCTCCCTTGTCTGTGACATGTCCAGACTTAACACTGCCAGCTTCATTAATACTATTTCCAGTACTGACTGGGGACCTATTAAAACCCTCCCTTATATCAACCAAGCCCTGGATATCTTTATTTCCACATTTACATGAATCGTTGAAAAGGATGCTCCTCTGAAAAAATGCAGGTCTAAAGGCGTCAAGGCACCCTGGCTCAATAATGATCTCAGGGTGCTTATGTCCTCCCACCACCATGTGTGGCGGACTTACAAAAAAAGCAGTTTGGCCTCTGACTGGCAACTATTCAGGCAACTCAGAAATAAATGCAAGAACTCCTTTCATAGAGCAAAATGACATCACTACGGGTTGCTGCAAACAGAACAGCTTTGCAATCTGAAAGCATTCTGGAGACAGATCAACACCTTGGTCAAAGGGAAAGCTGCTGAGCTTCCAAGTTCCCTCATAGCCCAGGGCACCACCCATACTGACCCCTCCTTCGATCGCTACTGGCTTCAATGAATTCTTCACAGACCTTGACAGGTATACTTCACTCTTTACTAACTCCCCCTTACCCTCTTGTGCCTCATCTGCCCCCAACAGACTAGGGGCTCATCCCTATTTCCACCTGAAGTTGGTCTCCACTAAGGAGGTTCAGAGGCTCCTAGCTAATTTGAAGTCTGAGAGCTCACCTGGTCACAACATCCTAGAGCCAAAATTCCTCAAACTAGGTGCATCTGCTCTCGCTCGCCCTGTATGTGACCTCTTCAATTGCTCCTTCCTTTCTAGCAATGTCCTTGACAAGTGGAAGGTTGTGGTAGTCATACCTGTGCACAAAGAGGCACCCAACTCGGTGGCTGAAAACTTTAGACCAATATCTATCCTATGCCCCCTGGCTACAACTTAGGAACACATAGTTTATAATCATCTGCAGAGTTACCTGGAACACTATAATTTACTTTTCCCAACCAGCATGGATTCAGAAAGAATCACAGCACCTTACAGCCTTAATTAAGGTTACAACAGACATTTTCCAGACCATGGACCAAGGCTCAGCTATGAGTGCTATCCTTGTTGACCTGACAAATGCATTTGATCTCGTGAATCATGGTCTTCTGCTACATTGGCTTCTCAAGCTTGGTCTTGACAATAGTGCCCTTGGCTGGGTCTGCAGTTATCTGTCCTGCCATTCTCAAAGTGTTAAGTGGACTGGTGCCCTCTCCAGCCTTAAACCCATAACCCATGGGGTGTCACAAGTCTCTAGTCTTGGGCCAATATTGTTCTTCCTGTTTGTCATCGACTTACCCAGCAACTGTGGAGGTGCGTCTGTGCACTTCTATGCAGATGATACAATTATATACCGCTCCTCACCTAACATTAATCAAATAAACAGTGACCTTGCCTCTGACTTCTCTGCCCTGGAAGGTTGGTTCATGTGCAATCAGCTCATCTAAGACACAAAAAAACCAAAAGTATGTCATTCTACCCTTCCTCCCTCCTAATACCTCCCCTCTCTATTACATCTCTGAGTAGAGATGCCCTTGAATCTCCTTACCTTGAATACCCGGCATCACCTTTGATTCCTCACTCCTTTAATATACATGCCTCCACTATAGCTAAATCCCTGAACCAAAAGTTAGGGCTCCTCCATCTTATCCTGCCCTTCCTCACCTCTACCTCCTACCTTAAAATTGCTTCGTCTTCCTTCTCCTCTCTTAACCTATGGTGCTCCTCTATTACTGTCAAGCAATGTCTATACTCTGTCTCTCCTGACCCAGGCATGTCGTGGAGTTGGTAGGTTGCACTGGGGTCAAGCTCATCACCATCACTGTGACGTTCTGTCCACTTTAGGCTGGCTACCATATGAATCTAAGCTGAAGTATTCCACCCTGAGTCTCATGCATAAGTTGATCCGCAAATGCACCCCCCACCTCAGTGAGATTGTATGCAATAGACAGGCTTTCCAAGCCCTAAGATCTGCATCCTTCCCCCTTCTCATATGACCTAATATGTGACTAGCTACTACCCATAAGTACTTCGACTTTGTAGCAGTGTCGGATAGGAATTCCTTCCCTCCTCCCATCCTATCTTGCCTCACACTTCCCATGTTCCAATCCAACTTGCACGCTCTCTCTCTGCTGCTGCTACGTGCTCCTGATTAAGGTGAAGTCTAATACACCCCATGTCACTTCTTGTCTGTCTTCTTACCCTTGCCGCACTCCTGCCCAGGCTTTACTTCACCCCATCCTCACTGTTCAACCCTTTATACCTTTCACACTTACCTCTAGGCCTGTTATTGTTATTGACTTTGTATAACCGTTGTCTTATAGATGTCTAGCCTGTTATTTGTTTTTTGTTATTACTACTACTGTATATTGCTGTGCTTATTGATCATGCTTCTTGACCATGTTATATATGTCTCTGTTGCTGTAATTATCCCTCTATGAAATTGTTCTGAATTGTAGTTGTCAGTCTTTTATATTGCTCTGTACTATACTATACTATACTACTCTTGTTGCTATCCCGGGTCATCCCTGAAAAAGGAACTGCTATTGTCCCAGTGGACTTCCCCAGTTACCAGAATTCAAATAAATAAATAAATAAATATATCAGAGCAGTTAGGCAGCAGACTGAGGAAGCTAGGAGACTGTAACCAGGAGGGGTAAGTAGATACTCTATTAGAAGTGTAGGTTCTGCAAGATAGACTAGGACCTTCAGTCAGAGCATAAAGGCACAGATAACAGTGTAACAGTGTGCTAGCCTGATTGCAGGGGAAGGCAGGCAAAACTTGTCCCTGCAATTAGCTCAGAGGATAGCTGTTAATTGGTGGGTTGGACTTAGGCAGAAGTGAAGGGATTGTTTATAGACGTTACTTTTGTTATACCAAACTTCAGTTAAACTCAACGAAGCTGACAGTCAAGTCCACCCAAGCACTTCATCTCATTGAGGGTCCCATCAGATGAGTGGCATGGAGCAGGAGTGGGACATATGACTTGGGGACATCTGCAGAGTGTCACAGGGACTGCAGAACTACAGAAGACTCTGTAGATGCAGTATCAGGTATGTTACAGGTGCTGTAACTGGAGACCTGTCAGTATAGAAAATCCCAGTAACTCTCTATTCAGGGTACACCAGCTTGGAAATTGTGTGGGTTACCACAAATTAGTGGTAATTTATTAACCGTTGCCTCCACAGGAGCTCTGAGATTGCAATACTTGTCTCCTGTATACTGTTAACAGGGAATCCTGGGCTTTCTAAGCAAAATCAAGCCAGAATTGGCATGCCTCAAACAAATGCTAATAGCACAAAAAACGTAAGTGCAAGACACAAAGTATGAGTGGCAAAATTGTTTAGCATAAAATTACCTTTCCAATGGTGGTATGCAAGGAATAATGGGTAATTTAGTTTAATTTCTGTGTTGGTTAAACAGCAAAACTAAATATTTTTCCACTAAAAATGCACCATAAACCTTTTTGTTGGGAAATATGTAAAATATCAATACCAAATTAAGCATCAGACATTAGATGTAATTTTACTAATTTGTTTGTAAAAATACAGCTATTTCTGTAGTATTAAACATGATTTTTCCCATTTGACTCAAAGTGTGTTGGTGAGGTTTGAGGGACAAATCTGAACCGTACACACCATACCATAAACAAATGCATATAACTCCTAAAGTATACATGATACACACAACATATCGGTGGCAAAGTTGTTCCACACAAAATTGCCTTTCCAATGGTGCTATGCAATCAACTGTACTCAATTCGGTTTTTGTTTTATACTGGCTGAGATACTGTGTGTTTTCTTCAAAGTGCTTATGTGGTTCTAGATTGACAAAATGTCATAAACAAATGTGAATAACTCCTAGTGTGAACATGATACAAACAAAGTGTCAGTGGCAAAGTTATTCAGCACAACATTACCTTTCTAATGGTACTATGCGGTCAATTCCAATCAATTCTGGCTGGCAAGTAATATTAAAACATGTGACTGACTTCTCCAGACATTTCTAGGCACACAGGAAGTCTGTAAGTGACTTTTTAGGCATTTGGGGACACACTGCAGTAGATTTGCTGATGCCTACAGGCATTTCTAGGAGGTAATGAGTTAAGTACTTTGTACGCTTGCTGTATTCAAACTGCAAAATAACTGGTAGCCTTAGCTAACTGCTTATCTAGGGTAGGGTGCAAGGAAGCAGTCAAAGGAGGGAATCCAGGAAACCATGTAAGACAGGAAATGCAGCAAAACTCCCTATAAAGTATAGGATTCTTTGGCTCTAGTCAAAGGTTATTAGGCAAATAGTAGGAAGAAGGCTATTACCAGTGATCCAGGAGTTATTAGAGAACAATTATTGGGCACAGGTACAGTGAGAAGGCAGTCAGCTGCTGGGACTGTGGGATGCTCTTCTCCAGGGTAGAAGGCATCCTTGGGATAGCAGAAAAAGGGGAGATATTGCTGATGGGGACCGAATATGCCAGATGTTCACTGGAGCACTTTGCTGCAGCCACATCCAAGAGCAGGCCATTCTCAATGCTCTACAGGGGCATGCCTCAGACAGTTAGTTTGGAACCCACTCAGGAGAGAGCAATCTTAGACCTGGTACTCTCAAATGGGGATGGAGAGGATCTCTGATCTTGAAGTGGATAGCCATCTGGGAACAGGCGACCACCAAACAGTGTGGTTCACGATAAACTTAGCTGTAGAGTCAAGCCACACAAAAGTGAAGGTATTGGACTTCAGGAGGGCTGATTTTGTCAAAATGGGAGAGTGCCTCAGAAAAGCACTAGCAAACAGGCAAGAAAGTGGGGTGGAGCAACAATGGGGAAACATCAAAACCACCATCACAGAGGCAACAAGCCTTTGTGTGAAGCAAATAAACAAATCAAAATGAAAGAAAAAACCACTATGGTTCTCAAAAGAAGTGGCGGTGCAGGTAAGGGAGAAAAAGATAGCATTCAGGAAGTATAAGGAAACACAGAAGGAGCAGGACAGAGAACTGTACCAGTTAAAGCAGAAGGAAGCGGGTAAGGCAGTCAGAGTAGCAAAGGCCCAAACCAAGGAAAATATAGCAAACCTCGATTAAGAAGGGGGATAAAACCTTTTATAGGTACATTAGGGAGCAAAGAAAGACTAAGGCAGGGATACGGAGGCTGAACAAAGAGGAAGGTGGTTGGGCAGAGAGCGACAGCGAAAAGGTAGGGATACTGAATGAATACTTCGCTCAGTATTCACAATGGAAAAGCAGGGAAATACCTAATCTGGTCAATAGAAGCACTCTGGATGGGGGTTGATATTAGTCCTTTCACAGAAGAAAGGATTCTGAAAGAACTCTTAAAACTGAAGGTGGATAAAGCAATGGGGCCTGATGGGATTCACCCCAGAATTCTAAAAGAACTAAAGGAAGAACTAGTAACACCACTGACTACCCTTTTTAATAAATCATGGGAGGATGGTGTGGTACCTGAGGACTGGAGGAGGGCAGATGTGATTCCCCTTCACAAAAGTGGGAGCAAGACAGAGGCAGGAAACTACAGACCTGTCAGTTTGACCTCAGTGGTAGGGAAAATGATGGAATCACTTCTGAAGGAAATAATTGTTGAGTACCTAGAGGCGGGGGGGCACAGGACCCAAAGCAGCATGGATTCACAGTGGGAAGGTCATGTCAGGCAAATCTAATTGATTTCTTTGTCTGGGTGACCAAAGCAGTAGACCAGGGAGGGGCAGTGGACATGGCCTACCTAGACTTTAGCAAGGCATTTGACACAGTCCCACACAAAAGATTAATAAACAAATTAGTCAACCTGGGAGTGGGTCCCAGGGTGGTACCCTGGGTAAAATACTGGTTGGACAACAGGACACAGCGGATAATAGTAAATGGAGTCCACAGTGAAGAAAGGAGGGTTACTAGTGGGGTACCTCAGGGTTCAGTACTGGGCCAGGTCCTTTTTAATGTCTTTATAAGTGACATTGCAGAGGGACTGGCAGGGAAAGTATGTCTCTTTGCAGATGACACAAAGATCTGCAACAGGGTTGATACACATGGTGGGGTGGAAAGGATGAAAAGGGACTTGGCAAGGTTGGAGGAATGGTCAAATGTATGGCAGCTTAGATTCAAGGCAAAGAAGTGCAAAGTAATGCACCTGGGAAACAAAAACCCAGGGGAAGAGTACACAGTGGGGGGAGAGATACTGACAACAACAAAAATAGAAAGGGATCCGGGGGTAGTCATATCAGATGACCTAAAGGTGGGCCAGTAATGTGAGAAGACAGTAAGGAGGGCTGGGAGGATACTGAGATGCATAGGGAGAGGCATCACCAGTAGAAAACAGTTGTTGGCCTCTGTACAGACAGTTGGTGAGACCACATCTAGAGTACTGTGTACAGTTCTAGAGACCGCCTCTCTGCAAAAACATAGACAGGGTGGAGGCTGTTCAGAGGAGGGCAACCAAAATGATTCAAGGTCTGCAACAGAAGACATATGAAGAAAGACTAAAGGAACTAAAGATGTATAGCCTCGAGGAAAGGAGGGAGAGGGGGGACATGATAGAAACTTTCAAATACCTCAAGGGAATCAACAAAGTCCAAGAGGGTAGCATCTTTCAGAAAAAGAGATGTGCAAAAACAAGGAGGCACAATTTGAAGATAGAGGGGGGACTGCTCAGAGGTAATGTGAGGAAGTATTTCTTCACAGAGAGGGTTGTGGATACATGAAACAGCCTTCCTGAGGAAGTCATAGAGTCAAAAACAGTGGTGGAATTCAAGAATGCGTGGGACTGACATAAGGCAATTCTAGTGGGGGGTAGGAGGAAGTAGGCTGTTGGTTAACTAGGATCTGCAGCTTATCCATTAGGTAGGGAAATGGGAAGACTAGGTGGGCCAAGTGGTCCTTATCTGCCATCAAATTCTATGTTTCTATGTTACGCTCTGGACACTGTCCCATTTATAGGACCTTTATGGAGCTCTGTGCTCAGCTGGTAGCAGCGAAAGATGAGATATCTTATCTTCAGCACTGGCTTAGCTGCTGCTTCTACCCCACACACCAACTTCTCCAGAGATCCACTGGCCCAGGAGGTTGGAGAGTGGTGGAGAAGGGAATGGGGATGGGAAGGAGGGCAGTCACAAGGGGATCAACCAAACTGAAGTCATCTCAACAGCAAATCACTTTTCAGCCCTGGAGGGGCACAAATACTTGACTCCATGGGGGAGCTCTGAGTTAGTTGGGGGAGGGCAGGATGACTTGGTGGCACCTGAAGGGAGAGTGGGAGAAAGTCAGCAAGGACTGTCTTAGTCATTTGGGAGTCAATGACTGGGGTGTAAAGAAGGTGGTACATTAGCGATCAGGATATACGAACATATGAAACTGCCAACAAGCCTGCTTGAGGGTGCAGCTAGCAATTCCTTATTCTGCAGCTGCCCTCCTCCCTTCCCCCCCAAGTGACTGTCCCCCTCGCTTTGTCCCATCCCCTTTTAAAACTACTCACCAGTGCTGGCCTGGTGGCACTGGAGGTCTAGGTGCTGGTCGCTACACCTAGTGCCATGCTGGGGACCCAGGTTTAGGAATGATCCTGGGTCACCTGGGTCAGCAGGGGCGAGAGAGGATCAAGCATCCGGAGGACTGCTCTCCTGTTTTGAGGAGGGAGGGTTTGTCTTCCCGTTTGCTGACTGCCCTCTGGTGATGGGTGGGGGGGGGCAGTACAGGTTGGGAGGCACGTACCGATACCCTTGCATTGGTAGGGAGGTGGAGCAGGGAGAAAATGGTGGAAAAGAGCCTGGTAGCTCCTGATGATGCATCCTGAGGGTCATCTTTGGTTTCTAGATTGGGTCTCAGGGGAGGAGCCAGCATCCTCTTCTCTGGCCCCACCATGGGGGGAAGCTGCGGGGAAATTCCCAGGGATTGGCAGGAGTGGGAGCATGAGGGACCGGAGAGTGAGTCCCTCCGCAAGAAGGGCAGTAGCTGCCTGCCAGGTCTCCGGGTGGAAAAACAAAATAATTAAAATAAATAAATAAATAAAACTACCCACTGACTTGCAGGACATCACTTCTTCGGGCAGCACATTCCACCTAGACACCACCCTTTCTGTGAAGAAGTGCCTCCTCATTTCCCTCTTGAACCTTCCACCCTCCAATCTCAGACCATGCCCCCTTGTGTCCCTCCCTCCCCTCAACTAAAAATTCCCCTCTGTACCAGTTCTGTTTATACCCTTCATATATTTAAAGGTCTCACTAATATCTCCCCATCCCTCCTCTCCTCCAGGGAGTACATGTTAAGCTCCCTCAGTTTCACCTCGTAGGGTTTGTCTTCCAATTCCAGGATCATCCTTGCTGCTCTGTGCTGGACCCTCCTCCAGTAGTCTAACATCTTTCTTCAAGTATGGGCACCAGTACTGCATGCAGTACTCCAGGTGTGGCCTCACCTGCGACCTGTACATAGACAGAATCACCTCCCCCCCCGCCCGGAGGTGATTCCTCTAGTGATACACCCCAGCATCTTGTTGGCTTTAGCTGCTGCTTTCCTGCACTGTGCTGAATGATTAATTTTGCCTGTTCTAACCAGGGCCCCTACTTTTCTGCGGCACAGTGGGACCAAGTTCTGTGGCAAGTCTACCATTTGCCGCAAAACTTCTGCAGCGGTGGTTTGTAATTTCTCTGAAAGTTCTGCGGCACTAACAAACTACCACATCACAGTGTCAGCTTGTCATCCTGACTTCACTTTCATGGCAGTGGTTATAGCATTCAGGATGGTGGAAAGCACAGTAACACTAGTTCAAAAAATAACAGACATAAAAATAATGTTATGCCTAAAAAAAGCAAAACAAATGTCTCTCCCTTAAGGTCCTAACCTGTTGCATAAATGACATATGCAGAGGGGATCTTATGTGATAAATAAGGTATTTCTATATGCATGCTATCTATCCCACTAATGAGGTTTCCACCGTCTATCACTTATATATTTGTATGTACTTTCTACTCCACTCATGAGGTTCCCACTGTGCATCACTTATATATTTATATGCAATCTGTAACATACATACAAATATGCATGTGTGTGTGGTGAGAGAGACAGAGATATTGTGTGTGTGTGTGTGTGTGTGTGTGTGTGTGTGTGCATGTGTGTGTGTATATATATATATATATATATATATTTTTTTAATTTCCATGAACTTGTATCCTCATTCATACAGGTCCCATTGGAAATGGAATAGAGGAGTTATTGCAAAACTAATTTTCATGTCAGCCTGCTTTCCCTGACAAACTCATGTAACACCATCAGGCCATGACATGCATGTGAACCAGCTGGGAGATACAGCTCTCTGGCCCATCACAATGTGTCCACCATGTGACACAACACTGCACCATACCTTCCCAGGCTCCGAGCAGTGATGTGTTGCACCAATCCTTGTGCTGCCCAGCCAGCTCCCAGAGCTAATCTCTGAACCTGAGTTACCAGCATGGAAACACAGCATGCTACCTTCTGGCCCAACAGCTGTCCCTGCACACAACATTTCTCAATAACTTTTAGGTGATTCTATCAACCAATGACAATATGTAATCAATAACCGTGGCAAAATGCATACAGTGCAATTATTTATTTAACAGGTCTATTCTTTCAACAGGTCTACACATTATTATACTTCACTTTTCTGGGCATAATTACTTTATTTTTCTTAAAAATTTAGACATTTAAATTCATTTTATCAGTTATTCATTTCAAATAGCGTCTCTATACTTTAAAGGCACAAATAGGTTTGTACAAAGTGAGGTATGGACATAACAGGTCTGTGCTATTGACAAAGTTTTGTTTAAGTTGGCCCTAGTACAACAATGTATGACTGAAAATTGTATTAGGCTGTGGTGCAGGTTGAGCAAATATCACCATGCATTATGTGCTGTGCCACCGTCTCTGGCAGTGGGAGCTGGGAAGATAAGTGACTGTTCATGTCTGTTGCAGAATGCAGCCATTTCATTAGCTAATGTATGATGTTATAGCAATGATAACATCCCATTCTGAGCAAATGGGGGGGTTTGAATATAAAAAGAGGGGAAGGGAACCAGATTCTATGTATAAACAGAAATATTAATAAAAAATCACCAAGGAGAGTGAATTCTGCAGCACCGCAGAAGTTCTGCGGTAGATTGCAAGTTCTGAGCAAAATTTTGTGGCCGCAGAATTCTAGGGACCTTGGTTATAACCACCCCAAGATCCTTTTCCTCCTCTGTAGTGGCTATCTGCACCCCTCCCAACTGATAACACCTCCTTGGGTTCCTTGCTCCCAAGTGAATGACTTTGCACTTCTTGGCACTGAACCCTAGCTGCCATATGTTAGACCAGCACTCAAGGTTAGCCAGGTCCTCCTGTAGCCCCTGCCACCCTGCAGTGTCATCCACCACTGCACCAATCTTGGTATCATCAGCAAAAAGACTTGTCTTGTTCTTAATGCCATGTGAGATATCGGCAATGAAAATGCCAAACAGCACTGGGCCCAGTACCGATCCCTGTGGTACCCCACTTGTTACAGCCCCTGGAGCCGAGAGTTCCCCTCCCACCACTACCCTTTGTTGTGTCCCTTGCAGCCAGTAATTGATCCAGTTTGCCATCTTGGCCCCTGGTCTCTGGTATCCCACTTTGCTGATCAGCCTCCCATGTGGTACTGAATTGAATGCCTTGCTGAAGTCCAGGTACAGGACATCAACTGCATGGCCCTTGTCAAGTTCCCTAGTCACCCAGACATAATAGTCAACTAGATTGATCTGGAAGGATCTTCCCAAGACAAAACCATGTTGCTTACTGTCCTGGAGTCCATTACCTTCCAGAAAGATTACCAACCTCTCTTTGAGAATCGCCTTTATTAACTTTCTAGCAATGGATGTGGGGCTCACTGGTCTATAGTTGCCTGGTTCATCGTTGGGTCCACTTTTGTAGAGGGGTACCATGTGAGCCATCCTTCAGTCTTAGGTATGCACCCTGTTTCCAGAGAGGTGCTGAACAAGTCTGCCAATGGCTCTGCCAGGACCTCTGCAAATTCCTTTAGAACCTGGCTGCCCACCTGGTCCTGGTGCCTTATCCACCCTTAGTGTCTTTAAACCTTCTAGTAACCTGCCTGCTGTGATTTCCCCATCTGTCACCTCCTCCCCACCACGCCTACCCTCCCTAACCCCTGAGGCAGAGACCCATCCTTCTCCTTAGTAAATACTGAACAGAAATATTCATTTAGCACTTCTGCCTGCTCTGTCCCTTTCTCTGCCACCCCCATTCTCCCTGATCCTTACTTTTTTTGATCCTTGCTGCTCCTCCTCTCTCCCTATGTACCTGAAGAACTCTTTTCTCCATCCTTGGTGCCCTGTGCCAGCCTCAGCTCTCTGGAAGCCTTGGCTGCCCTTGCTGCTCTGGTCACCTCCCTTGATTTTCTCAGGTACTCCTCCTTATCCTCCCCCCACCTGGATCTCTTGAATCTCCTGAAGGCTGCCCTTTTCTCCCTCACCTTTGCCAACACCTCCCCACTTAGCTAACTTGGTTTCTTGGCCATAGCCCTCTTGCTTTGCATCTTGGTACAGGATCTAGTGGCCTTTGCAAGCCTTAACTTGACAACTTCCCATTTTTGGTTAGCATCCATGTGTGGTTGGATTCTGGCTAAG
This sequence comes from Neoceratodus forsteri, assembly GCA_016271365.2. Lineage (NCBI taxonomy): Eukaryota > Metazoa > Chordata > Ceratodontiformes > Ceratodontidae > Neoceratodus > Neoceratodus forsteri. The sequence continues at coordinate 452,230,482 of CM057453.1, read as the reverse complement.
TGCCTGGCCACTATTTCTCCATCCTCCCAAAGTCAGGTCTCCTGAAGTCCATCACCCTGGTCCCTCTTCTCACAGCTTCCTCGCCCATGGTGAATGAGAACCACTCTGTATGGTGGTCACTCCATGCCAGCGGATCCTCCACCTCCAGTTCCCTGACAAACTCACCATTAGACAGCACAAGGTCCAGGATATTGCCTAGCCTGGTTGGCTTATTAACCATCTGTACTAAGAAGCTGTCCTGGAAAGCCTCCAGGAGGATCTGCTCCCTTGTACTGTATGTGGCTGGGGTGCTCCAATCCACCCCTGGCAGATTGAAGTTCTCCACAATCATAGTGTTATCCTTCCTGCTGATCCTCCTTATCTGCTCTGCCAGTTCTCTGTTCATTTCCTCCGCTGGAGATGGTGGCCTATTCAGCACCTCTATCCTAAGTGCCCTGTTTCTTGAATCCTGGAATTACATCCATATTGTCTCTGTTCTACACTCATCCCCCTCTTTCCTGGCACACCTTATCCCCCCCCTCACATAAATTGCCACCTCACCCCCTTTCCCTTTTTCCCTATCCCTGCTGTAAATCCTGAATCCTGGGATTCCAGGTCCCAGGCCTGGTATTGTGTGGCCCATGTTTCGGTGATGGCAGCTATGTCCACCTTCCTGTCCATCATGAGAGCCTGCAACTCTGCTGTTTTGTTCCCCAGGATCCTTGCATTCAAGGAGGCTACCGTCCAAGATGTGCCTATCCCATCCCTTCCCCTGTGTCTACTGTTATTATCAACTCTGTAGGAATACTCCCTTGTTTCATCCTTACTGGTGTGGGGGGTAAGCCCATTTGGCTTTAGACTGGATAGGCAGAATGGTGGGGAAGGGGAGGGGGAGCTAGAGTGCTGGTACACTTTGGTGCAAATGATCTGGTGAACTGCCTATGGAAACAGTGAAGCACAACTATCAAAATCTGGGGACAATTTGAAAGCCCACTCAGCTTCTATGGCTTTTTCTGAGGTCCTCCCATTGAGGGGTAGAGGGAATGTGAATGATAGAGTTAAGAAGGAGGAAGAGACCAAGGAGTTTAATAAGTGGTTGAATGAATGTAATCAGGAGGTGAGTACCACTTTGTGAGGGGACTGGGGGCTTCTAGGACGGATGCTCTTCAAGGGTGATGGCCTTCACATATAACAAGAGAGGGAGTGCGCTGGGGCAGAAGTTTGACATTCATATTGGTGGTCAGTTTAACTGGACCGCTGAGCAGACTGTGGCTAGGGAACCACTCTGAGAAGGGAGAGAGAGTTGGGAACCTAGCAAGTACTCCCCAAACTGGGTGCTAGTAGCAGTAACAAGAGAAATATAAAGGTTTGAGTTCAAATTAAGTTGGGGAAAAGACCAAGGAGGGACGCTCACAAAGTCTATAAGCTACAAGAAAAACAAGATGTTAAGGAGGTTTGGGAAAAATAAGAGGGAAGGACCAGTAGAAAGTAAGAAGAGGGGATAGGGACTAAAATGGAAAGTGGACTGTCATAATAGCAGGAGACTGTGATATAAAATCAGGGAGCTCCATGCAATGGTGGCAGACACATGGATGGATTTCATAGCAGCTACAGAAACCTGGACTATAGAGAATGATGACTGGGACCTGACAGTGCCAGACTACACCATGTTTGGGCAAGATAGAGGGAAAGATACAGAAGAAGGAATAGCCCTCTATGTCAGGGAGGAAATGGGGAAATAGAAATGTTGTGGGTGCAGCTCAGGATAACCTCAGGTAAGAAACTATGGATGAGAGTGGTCTATAGACCACCAGTACAGGAGGAAGAGAGAGAGATAGGGAACTAGGGGCAGAAGTAGAGAGGGGCAGTGAAGGGGAGGTGGTTCTGGTTGGGGATCTCAACCTACTAGATATTGATTGGAACATTCCAGCAGCAAGGCGCCAGAGGTCAAGCACTGCTAGATGCATTGCAGGACTGCATGCTGGTGCAGCTCATTAAGGAATCCAAAAGACAGGCTAACATTCCTGACATGGTGCTCACCAACTCAGAATTGATAGGAGAAGAGTGGGTTGGGGAGCAACTTGGGTACAGTGGCCATATTACCTTATGGTTTGAGCTGGCCCTTGGGACCATTAAATCCTCATCAAAGGCTGAAGTTCTGGATTTCAGAAAAGCAGACTTAAATGGATGAGGGAATTAGTCCAAGACAGGTCAATTAGAGTGAACAGAATCTGGGGAGTGGAGGAATGATGGGTAGAAATTAATGGGGTAATTCCCAAGGCAAAAAAGTCATGAATGAGAATGGTAACCAAATAAAACTTGCACAAGAGACCAATATGATTCATCAAAAAGGTAATGGAGGAAGTGCGGGCCAAAAAGAAGGCCTTCACCAGTTACATGGAAATACAGGATAAGGAAGAATGGGGTGTACCAAGTGAGTATAAGGGGAAATAAGAGAGAAGCCAGGGATGCAAAAGCAGACACAGAGCTGTATATTGATGAGGGGGTCAAGGGCAGGGGGAAAGCATTCTTCAGATATATTAGGAAAAAAGAAAGATGGGAAGGGTAATTGTTAGGCTAACAGAGGGCAGCAGGGTAGTAGTAGTGGTAGTAAAAGCTTTTATTCATTTCATTATGAATTGGATAGCTCTTGTAAGTAAAAACTCATTTCCACCGAGGTCCACTGTACAAGGTTTCCAGTTGTAGTACCAATGATCATACTTACAATACACCTATTTGTATATATAAAACATCACATTATACAACAACAACAAAACAAGACACATGAATGCATAAACATTCAGAAAATAAACACAGTAAATAATTATATCATATTATCTCCTATAACATAACCCCTTGCTTCCATTAATAATTTATCCCATGCTTTTTTTATTAATTCAATTATGTTAAATCTGTTATTGTTCTTAATTTGGCTTCCTCAGTGAATCAGTTCTTAATGGTACTTGTACAATTTTTTTTACTTTCAGGCCGGGATGCTTGGGATAAGGTGTTCCAGGTCACAGGACCAGTATAAAAGAAGTGTTTTCGTCCTAGGGTTGTTCTATAGTTTAGAGGTTTATACTCTAGCCCCTGTGCAGACCGTAACCCTTGTTTAATGTATCTAAATTTCAAATTATCTAGGATGTAATCTGGAACTAGTCCCTTGATACTCTTAATCATAAACTGTATTATGTGCAATGTTCATCTTTCTGCCAGACAGATCCACTGAAGTTCTTTATAAAGGTCAGTAGGTCAAGGGTAATAGAGGAGGATGAGTAAAAAGCAGCCATTCATAACAGCTACTTCTGCTCAGTGATTCTAATGGAGAACAGTGGGTCTTTGCCAGACAGTGGTATAAAGGTGACTGTAAGGGGCATCCCAGAGATGAGACAGTAGGTATTTACTAGTGAAGGGGTCTGAAAAGGGCTATAAGCCTAAAAAGAGGCACTTCAATGGATGGAATGCATCTGAGGGTGTTTAAGGAATTGGCATTAGAACTAGCTGAAGCCCTGGAAGGCCTGTTCAATTGCTCAAATCAGACAGGGGTAGCTGTGAAAGACTGAAGGGTGGTGGATGTAGTTTTGCTCTGGGTGGCGGGAGAGCAACCAGGTAACTACAGCCCACTCAGTGTTACCTCGGGTGTAGATAAACTGATAAAGACAAAATACAGAGGACCTAGTGGACTACCTGGAGAGAAATTTACTCCAGGATAATAAACAGCATGGGTTGGTGGCAGGGAGATCTTGTCAGACCAACCTGATATTATTTTTTGACTGGGTAATGAGGGTAGCAGATAAGGGTCACTCTGTGGATTTACTCTACTTCAATTTCAGACTGGCTTTTGACGTGGTGCCTCACAGAGGGTTGCTGAAGAAGCTAGGGTGCAGCAAAGGACACAGATGGTTGCAAAATTGATGGAAGGAGAAAGCAGAGTTGTGGTAAATAGAGTAAAATCCAAGTAGAGGAGGTCACCACTCGGTGCCACAGGATCTATCCTTGGTCTAGTCCTTTTCAGTATATTCATCAGTGACATAGGAGAAGGAATATGGGGCAAGATGTGTTTCTTCACAGATTGCACTAAGCTCTGTGGTTGTGTAGACTGCCAGGAACTGACTAGGAGGTGCAGAGGGACCTACAAAGGCTATAGAGATGGTCCAAGGTTTGGTAGATGAAATTCAATGCCAAAAAGTGTAAGATGATGCACATATGGAACAAGAATCCCATGACAGAGAACTGGCTGGAATGGTTAAGCATGGCACTGCTTCTGAGGAAAGAGATCTAGGAGTCATAGTAAGTCCAAGTAGGCCCCCTTCCCCAATTCAACACCCTGGTTACCCAGTCAAAGAAATGTATCAGATTTGTTTGGCATGACCACCCCTCTCTAAAGTCATGCTGCCTTGGGTCCTGCAGACCACTGGATTCCAGGTGTTCCACAAGTCTTTCCTTTAATAGTGTTTCCATCAATTTACCTACTACAGATATCAGGCTGACAGACCTGTAATTTCCTGCCTCCTCCTTGCTACCACATTTGTGAAGTGGGCCTACGTATTCCCTTCTCCAGTCTTTTGGGACCACGCTGGTCTCCAGTGAACTGTTAAACAAGACTGTCAGGGATGCAGCTAGCACCTCCTTGAGTTCCTTTAACAGTCTTGGAAGCACCCCATCTGGCCCCATGGCTTTGTCCACCCTCAGATTATTGAGCGCTTTCCTGACGCTTTCCTCAGAAAAAGGACTAGTGTCCATTTCCCTCCCTCTCAATCTCTTGGTGCTTATTTGTGGTTCTTCCCCTTCCCCCTCAACTGTGAATACTGAGCAGAATTTTTTTAAGATGTTTGCCTTTTTGGGTTCTCCTCAGAATAGACTCCTGCTTCCTTTATTAACTGTGCAATCTCTCCTTTGGTCTTCCTTTTCTCACTGATACATAGATACATAGACAGTGTCGGCAGATAAGGCCTATGGCCCACCCAGTCTGCCATTTGAGCTTGTAAGTTCAGTTTGTTTTCCTAGAAGTCTGTTTCCCACCCTGACCTCTAGAATTCCTTTATGTCTATCCCATGCATTCTTAAATCCTGTGATTGTTTCAGCCCCACCACTTCCTCTGGCAGGGTGTTCCACTTGTCCACCACCCGTTCTGTGAAGAAATTCTTTCTCCACGTTTCCTCTGAATCGTCCTCCCTCCAACTTCATCCCATGCCCTCTAGTTCTGGAACATCTTTTTCGCTTAAAATAGTGTTTTCCTGCACCCTGTTTCTCCCTGTAAGATACTTGTATGTTTCTATCATATCCTCTCTCCCTCCTCTCCTCCAGGAGTACATGTTCAGTTCCTTCAACCTGTCTTCATAGGACTTGTGATGCAATCCATTCACCATCTTTGTTGCCCTCCCTCTGAACCTTCTCTACCCTGTCTATGTCCTTACGTAGATATGGTCTCAGAACTGTACACTGTACTCCAGGTGGGGCCTCACTAGTGTCTTGTATAGTGGAATTATGACCTCCTTTTTCCTGCTGGTGATGCCCTGCCTATACATCCCAGCATCCTATTTGCTTTACCTGCTGCCTTGTCACACTGTTTCCACCTTAGGTCATCAGAGATGACAACCCCAAGATCCCTTTCCTGCTTGGTGCATGCTATATCCTCACCCCCAACTGATATATTGTGCCAGGGTTTTGTGCCCATATGCATTATCTTGCACTTCTTTGCATTGAATTTCAACTGCCAAACCCTTGACCATTCTTCAAGTTTCTGCAGGTCCTTCTCATTCTGTCTACACCCTCTGGTGTGTCTACTCTGTTACAGAGCTTAGTGTCATCAGCGAACAGTGAAATTCTGCCTTCTAGATCCTGCGCAATGTCACTGATGAAGATGTTGAATAGGACCGGTCCCAGCACTGATCCTGTGGTACCCCACTGGTCACTCTTCCCTCTGTGGAGTGACAGCCATTTACCATCACCCTCTGTGTCCTGCCACCCAGCCAGTTACCTACCCACCACACTACTGTCCTGCCACACCCATATTCCCCAGTTTGTGTAATAGTCTTCTATGTGGCACAGTGTCAAAGGCCTTGCTGAAGTCCAGCTAGACCATGTCCACTGCCCTCCCTGATCCACCTACCTAGTCACCCAGTCAAAATACTAATGAGGTTGGTCTGACGCGGCCTCCCCTGGTGAAATCATGCTGCCTTGGGTCCTGTAGTCCATTGACAACCAGATGTTCCACCAATCTCTCCTTCAGTAGTGCTTCCATGATCTTTCCCACTACCGAGGTGAGGCTGACTGGTCTGTGGTTCTCTGCTTCCTCTTTGTTCCCACTTTTGTATAAGGGGACTACATCTGCTGTCCTCCAGTCTTTGGGTACCTCCCCTATTTCCAGTGATTGGCTAAACAGGATAGCCAGAGGTTCAGCCACCACCTCTCTTAGTTCTTTAAGGACCCTGGGGTGCACCCCATCTGGCCCCATTGCTTTGTCAACTCTTATTACTTCCAGTTCCTTCAGGACCCTTTCTCTTGTAAAGGGACTTGTGTCCATTCTGCACCATTCTCACCCCTTGTACTCCCTTCAGACCCATTACCCCTTCTTCTTCAGTAAAGACTGAGCAGAAATACCTGTTCAATATGTCAGCTTTACTGTTGTCATCCTCCACGCGACTCCCATCCTCCCCCTTCAGTCTCACTATCCCTCCCTTTGTCTTTCTTTTTTCACTTATATACCTGTAAAAGGTTTTGTCCCCTTATATAGCTGAATAATGTCTTGTTCCCCTTTGATGCTGTCTGGGCTATTCTTTCCTCAGCTTTCGCTTTTGCACTCCTTACTGCCTTGCCTGCCTCCCTCTGTTTCCCCAGATACACTTCTCTGTCCTCCTCTCTCTGGGTCTCCTTATACCATCTGAATGCCACTGTTTTTGCCCTTACCTTTTCTGCTAATTCCCTCAACAATCACAATGGTCTCTTCCTCCTCCTTCTGCTTTTGCTTATTTGGTTGATATACAAGTTCATAGCCTTTACTATGCTCTCTTTTATTGTGGCTCATTTTCCCTCCATCCCCCCTCAACATCTCCCCCTCCAGGTCTTCTCAGATTCATTCCCTCATCTTTGTAAAGTCAGCTCTTCTGAAATCCAGGACCCTTACCCTTGTGCATCTGGAGTCCGCTGTTGTCCTTATATTAAGCTATACTGTGTGATGGTCACTGGTCCCCAGATGACTCGCCAATCTGACATCTGCCACACTGTCCCTGTTCAGAAATACCAGGTCCAGTATTGCCCCAGTCTGATTGGTTCACTGACCAGCTGCCTGAGGAATGCACCCTGCAGGGAGTCCAATATGTCTATGGTCCTAGCTGATGCTTCAGCAGGTAGTCTCCACTCCACATCTGGCAGACTAAAGTCCCCCACCAGCACCACCTCCCCCTTCTTAGCCATTTTGTCTAAGTCTTCCAACATCTCTTTGTCTACTTCCTCTACCTGTGTTGGAGGCCTGTATACCACTCCCATGTCAATGGTGGCTCTGTTTCCAGACTCAAGGTTGATCCACAACACTTCCCAAAGGAAACTAACAAAATCTCTAAAGGGTTTTAAATATAAGGATTATAGGTCAAGAATAAATTAATTAAATTTTTTCTCTCTGGAGACTAGAAGGTTAAGGGGAGATCTACTTCTGACCTATACGATTTTGCAGAGCTCAGCAATGATGAGGTTATGTGGGTTTAAAAGCAAAGATATACCAGTTAGGGACTTGAGATCACACAGGAGGCAATTATATGTTCCAAGGGTTAAAACAGTTAAAAGATCAATTTTTTTTACCATAAGATCTGCAAAATTATGGAATTCCCTACCAAATAATATACTAATGGCTCCGTGTTTTGAGCAATTTAAGCTCAGTCTAGATAACCTTCTGATCCCAAATCAGCTAAATAACTGACCCCACTAGCAGTGGGAGACAATTAAATGGGCTTTGCAGCCTACTTTATCTTAACTTACCAAGTATTGCCAAGTATTACCAAGTATCTCCCCCACCTGTCCTTCCTGACTTTGTCACTTTGATGTTCTCCTTAACACAAAGCACCCACTGCCACCTCTCCTTCCTACACTGTCCCTTCTAAACACTGTGTAGCCAGGTATGACCTTTTCCCAGTCATGGTTGTTTGTGCACCATGTTTCAGTGATGGCCACACTATCTAGGCCTGCCTCAGCCATGGTGGCCTCCAGGTCAGTATCTTAGTACTCAGATTTTTAGCATTGGCACACATGGCTGTCCAGATTTTGTTAGTCCTACTTTCATCCCTTCTCATGTTGTAGAGTACATAAGGAGCACAGGAGGTGAAGACAGTAATGAAGAAGGAGGCAAAGGTCAGAGATTTGGGAGTTATCTAATTTGAGGACTAGGGAAGACAAATGAGTCAGTGGTGAGAATAGGGAGTGGATAACTTCCAGAACTTATAGGTATGGCCTAGATTGTTCTGGAGTGTGGATGTAAAGTATTTCAACTTCAGTAGCCTGGGTAGATCTGGTACAGCTATTGCTAAGGGACCAATATTAAGCCAGGTCAGCATGGGAAACAGGGGACTTTTTAGTGCCAGTATTGGTCTCTAGCAAGTAGGCAGGCAAGCAGCTCGGCTGAGATCTATGGGAGGTGTAAATATCTGACCCTAGTTTATCTAAGGTGGGACAAAGAAATTCCAGGCAGCCATGAATTTAGAGTGGAAGAATTGGAGGACAGAGTTGATGTTGTTAGCTAATGAAATGGGAGACCAACTGGTTGAGAGTACATCAGTATGGAGGGAAACAAAATAAAGTGACCTAAGTAAGCAAATATGGATAAATTTAGGAGTAGATGTGGGCCAACAAATTAGGCACACAAAGTAGACCAAATGGTGATCACTGAGAAAGATAGGCAGGGTACCAGCATTCATGACACAGTGAGACTGAGAGGGGAAAACCCAGTACAGGAGGCAGGGGTTAAGGCCAGGCAAGGCAAGGCACTCTCTATTTATAGAAAGCCCCATCCCAAAGGCTCTGGGCGCTGTACATAGAAGAAGTCAGAAAATGCAAAATGGGCTGCATCACAACTCCATATATTAAAATATGATCAAATAAAATCAAACACCATACAGCTCTAAGATTAACTAGCTGGGTAAAGCTTGTTTGAATAAAAAAAGGCCTTCAGAGAGGCTTTAAAAGCACTGACAGAGTAGCGTGGAGGGTTAAGATGCTATAAGTGGTTGGGCACCGCTAAAGGAGCTCTGAGTTGTAGACTTTTTCCACCAAGGGGAGGTAGTTGTATTCTCTCATCTCCGGTCTCTCTACAAAGTGCCGGACATGCACATGTTTAAATTTACCCAAATTAAACAAGCAATTTTTGCTTTTACAAGATATACAGCAGATCAAATGGTAGTGGATCCAGAGGTGCAAGAATTAATCCAGGTAGCATCTAAATCCCACCCTGTCTCTGGGGTGTATAAAAGCTGCAAGCATTAGACCATGATTACCCAAGGGAGTATGCTATCATTGGGCATGAGCTAGAGTTGACACAGGATACAGACACATGGAAGAGAATATGCGGAAACTGTTATAGATTCATCAAACAGGATAGGCTCCATGGTGCAGTTTAACATAATGCATAACATATAGTACACGTCAGTAAGGTTGCAAAATGTGGACTTATCCTACACCTTTGTGTAGAAGATGCCATGTGGAAAAAGGCACATTGTTCCATATGTTATGGACCTGCCCAAATATCAGGCCCCTCTGTACGTTGTGATGAAAGGGTTGGATCCTCTCCTTGATCTGCAGTCATTGTTTACCCCAGAAGCTTGTTTAATACACCTGTTTCCCTAGAACTACAGTGCGCACAAAAGACATTGCCCTAGTGGCAGCGACGTCAAATTGATAATTCTTAGACATTGGAAGGATGATCTAACACCCTTGGCGACAGAATGGCATAGAGAAATGCTATTGGCATTACAGTTAGAAAAACATATTGCTCATATGAGACATAGAGGAGATGCATATTTTACTCTGGGGCTCACTTGATGCCGCATTGGCAGTTTAGAAACCCTAAGAGGTATTATTCTCCCTTTGTCCACATATTTGTGCATCTCCCTTCTCTCCTTTGAATAATAGGAGACATAACTCGGTTAGCATTACTGGATTTTGCACTTGGCAAGGGGTGGAGGGGTTAGCTAGAGAAGGGAGGGTGAGTAAGGTTCGTTGTTTTTCCTTTTTTGGGGGGGACTTAGGAGAATAGGGATGAAAAGAATGAGCTGATGATAACCAATTATGTACTAATGCAACATGCTGATCATGTATGTAATTATGCTCAAATAAAACATACTTAATGAAAAAAAAAAGATGCTATAAGTGGTTCACCTCCTGCCATGCTGGCTACCCATGTTCAAAAATGGACATGGGTTGCTGATATTGGGCCAGGAAAGGGAGGATAGTGCATTGAGAAGACAGCTCCCCTCCTTTGGGGGGGGTTCTGTGGCTCACCACTCTACCACCATCTGGAGGAATCCAGCTGGAGGCGCATGTGGTCACATTAAGTGGGAAGGCCCCACATCTATAACACCAGGGGTGTCTCCACGGAGGTGGAGTTCACACAACATGCTCATTGTATGCCTGTGATTGGTTTGGGAGAAAAAAAAGGATGAAAACAGTGGAGGATAGGTTTCATGAAGCCCTGTCCATCTGGAAGCAACTGCTGTACCGCTCCAGGTCTGTGGCACATCTGGATGAGCTACCAGGAGGGATAGGATGGCCCTCCTCTCCTGCCCTGCTGCAGGGGGAACAACCCACAGGGGATTCAGCCCCTGACTTTGGAGGTGGCTGGAGAAAGCTGTAGTGGATGGAAACAGGGGTTGATGTAGCGCCCATCCGGCCTAGGTGGAAAAATACCTATATAGAAAAAAAGAGATGCTTTGAAAGCCTCCACTGAGCAGGTTAAGGGTTTTAATACATACATGCATGCATACATACATACATACATATGTATGCATATGTAACAGATAATCCACTACAAGGTGTGCAGTCATGCTCTGAGATATGCATTCCTTGGTGTGTGGTGAGGCACGAGGCCGCAGGGTGAGTGAGTTCAACCACCTAAGGCATGCCTATGTCAGACTACAGCTGCATGGCCTTATCTGTATTATAAAATGTCCAGAAATTTCTGAAGGATGAAAAGAAGTGCAGGCATATGGTCATTGTGGAATAATGCATGGTTATATGATGTATTTCATCCAATCAGGAGACTGGATTTTCACAGATTTTTTTCTTGCCCATTTTATAACTGTATACATATGTTTATAATAATAGATGGGGAACTGTGTATTACATGACTATAATACCATTGAGACGTTCTGGTGACATGTGAACTTTGAGAGAGAAGCTCAAGAAATTTCAACATGTCACCAAAACCTTGAAATAGTATTATAGCCAAGTGATAGAAAGTCCCCTATTTTTTATTGTTTTGTAATATACTGTATGAATCCAGGAATCTCCTCTCCTCCCTTTCTTTAGCTGCAGCAGCTTCTCTCTCTCTCTCTCTCTCTCTCTCTTTGTCTCACTCCCTCTCTCTCTCATTCTGGTGGCCATATGCTTGACAGGGCTTCAGAGCTGCAGCACACAAGCAGTGTGAATTCTTAAAAAAAAGAGCTCTTTACTTAAAGTGAGTGATCCCGTTTAACGTCCCCACCAAAGCCAATGCAGCTTATTTCACTCCATCTCTCTCTGTCTCTATCTCTCTCTCTCTCTCTCCCTCTCCTGTATCCATGTTATCAAGAAATGAGAACAGCTTGCAGCAAAAATCCAGCTTTTCTCCATGTTAGAGGGCAGGATTTGGAACAGAGATCAGAGACAGCCAAGAAGAGAGAAGAAACCCACAATGGGATTAAAAAACTACAGACCCACCACTTATTTGCATACTTGACAGCCATTAACTGTTAACAGGGCCTCAAAGCCACAGCATGCAAACAGCATGCTTTATTAATAACATAAACAAAAGAGGCAGCATTCACAGAACAAAGTTGAAACTGATCTTATCATTGCCTGTTTTCAAATAAGGGTCCCTACCTTGCCCAGTCTCACACTGCAGAATCCATTTTTGTCACAATCTAGTCAGCAGGGAGTTAGCATTTATTATAAATAGAAGCTACAGTAAAAGTCAACTTATGCTGAGCATGAGAATTTAAGCAGTGCACATGAAGATGGATCTCTTTTAATACTACCGTTGAGAGCTCCGAACAATAGTATCACAGGAATCCAACCATAGTATTATGGGATTTTTAAGTGTAGTATTACAGGCAACTTTTTAGAGTGTTTTCAACATGTTATGGTTATCCCTTATAATTAGGGTGAACAGGGGTTTCTACTGTATGTTAAAACTCAAATTTTGAACTTTAAAAATCTTTGCAACTGTTTAATAGATTTGTATGTAATTTGCATGCGCAGTCTCATGGGGGTAGATCTCTTGATGTGGCAAGTTTTGTTCTGGTTGGATGTGCGGATTCTGAGATGTGAATAGTGAAAGAAAAACGTAAAAAGGTGCTATTTCTTTGCTTTTTATTTTTTTATCACCTTGCAACAGTTTTGAATTTTGGTTTGACATTTTCAGGGTAGAAAGGGCTTGGCCTACAGATTTTCCTTTTCTTTTTACTTTTCCTTGTTTGATGAAAAAATATTAATCCGTTCCAAAGATACTCAATTTTAATATTTCAGTTTTTGAGCATGCTCAGTACAGTCTTTTGGATGGAGGATTTGAACGAAAAAAGAATTTGGTCAGAACAAAAAAGGATCATTTTTTGTTTGGAGACAGTCCTTTCCCATTTGAAAAAATTATTTTTCTATTGCCGCCATTTTGTTTTCCATTTTTTCTTTAAAAAAAATTCAAAACCTGCAAAAATGGCATCCACAGGGCCGACCCAGTGGCATGGAGGGCTGAGGCACTGGACGCCTCATCTCCTGCCACACCGGTGACCTGGGGTTGGGAACATACTCAGACTGCTTGGAGGTCAGCGGAGGGGAAGGATGAGCATTCACAGACAGCTTTCCTTCCTCCAGGAGGGTTGACAAGTTGCGCTGCTTGCCTGACACCCAGCGGTGGTTGGGTGTCAGCACTCTGCCACCAGGCAGAAAAGAAAGGGATCCCATGTTTAGGATGCAGGTGCCATCTCTGTGGAGGTGGAGCTTGGACATTGCATCCATTGCACGTCCTGTGGGCCCAGGGCAAAAAAATGGAGGAAACAATCCCTGAGGTGGCAGGTTGATGACTGACTCCCCCCCCCAGAGGCTCCACACTGGGCACAACTGCAGGTCCTGTGGCAGATGACCGAAGGTGAAGGTAAATCCTAGTGGAACCGGGTGATGGGGCTGGGGGGTTGGCTAGATGGGGTCACAAGGGGTGAACAGGAGAGATAAACAGATGATGAAAAAAATGACATCCTACAGAGGGACCTAGACATGCATTTTGCTCATCGGGACCTTGTTAGGTGGATTCTGCAGTTAACTGTGGATGAAATGACCCCCAAATGTGTTTATTTCACATTTTAAAATCCATTTCTGTGACTCACTTCTGCTTTTGCCTTGTGGGCTTTCTTGTTCAAATGAAAAAGGATCCCTTCACATGGAAAAGGATTTCGTACTTAGTTTTTTGCAGTAGCAGGTCAATATCATGTAACAATAACCACGCAGCAATAAGAGTGCAGCAATAACAGTGGAAGCAAACATGCTGTGGCACCAATAAAAGCGTGGGTCTGGGACAGCGTATCTTTCTGTGCATGTGTGAGTATGGATCCTTTAGTTGTGGGAGGTGCAGGGGGCAAAGCCGCTGCATGGTGGGTGTGGGGGGCATAGCCCCCTGCATTAAAATTTCAGTTATTTGCTGTGTGCTGCATGGTTTGTGGACATTACAGATGTGCGAAGTCTGCAAATTTTGCTCCACAAAATATTTCACAGAGTGAAGTGTGAAATTCTGCCCATGAAATGTGGAATTTCGCCCTCAAAGTTCGTAGGCAAAATTCCGCAGTTCACTGGTGAAATGTAACTTCGCTGCATCTCATATTGGTGTTGGGCAGTGCTGGATTTGCGAGGTTGTTTCTGTCGCTGTTTTTTCCTGACGTGATCTTTTATTGCATGGTTTTGGTTATTCTGTGTTTAACTGCGCAGTTAAAGTTTAGCGGTTATTGGCCTGAATTGATTTTGCCGATTTTGTTTCCATTTAAATGAATCCTTTTTCATTTCCTTTTTTCATTTGATACCAAAAAGGATTCCTTCAAAGGGAAAAATGATTTTTCCAGCTGTCCTTATAATTATGTGAACTTTCTCTGGTATCTAGTGGCACCCCCACCCTCTGATTGCCATCCCCAAATTTGGTAATATTTTTCCCAGGTGTCTAGTGGCATCCCCCCGATTGCCATCCTCCCCACAGCTGTTTCATTGAGCACTGGTGTCAAGTGGTGCCCCCTACTATCTGATTGCCATCCCCTTAATTACAGGATTTTTCCCTGGTATCTAGCAGCACCCTGCAATCACCATCCCTACAATTATTAACTAGCTCCCTGGTGTCTAATGGCACCCCCCCACCCTCTGATTGCCATCCTCATAATTAGTAACTATTTCCCAATTGTCTAGAGGCACCCCTCCCCATCTGGTCGCCATCCCTGTGATGGTGGTATTTGTCTCTGGTATCTAGTGGCATTCCACACTCCAGTTGCTGTCCTCTTGATATGTTCACTTTCTGCTGTGTCTATTGGCACCCCCCTCCAATGTCTGTCAACCATTTAAATTAAAAAAAAAGTCTTTTGGTGTCATTTTTTTACCCTATAAAAATGAAAAGGTCCCTTGCCGGTGTCTAGTGGTGCCCCCCCATCTGATCACCATTCTCTTAATCACAGCATTTTTCCCTGGTGTCTAGTGGCACCTTCATTGTCCGATCTTCATCCCCTTTACCGTGGTATTTGTCCCTGATATCTAGTGCCTTCCCACTCCAATCATTGTCCCCTTGATATGTTTGCTTTCCATGGTGTCTAGTGGCACCGCCCCACCCTCTTATGTCTGTCAGCCAGTGAAACGAAGAAAACAGTTCCTCAATGTCTTTTTTTAACCTGTAAAAACAAAAGGTCCCTCACTGATCCTACCACCCACCCCGACCTCCCTTTCAGGACCCACCAGCTCGCACCTCCCAGTTCATCCCACACACCCTCACTCACCTGAACAGGTTCCAGTGTGAAGATCCACCCTCCAGTCGAAGACATGTTTTGCTGCTGGAACTAGTGACTGCTATATGACAAAGTAAGGTAAGTGTGACTCAATGTATTTCAATGAGGTTTTCAACTTTGGTGCATAGCTTTGCCATTTTGCATATTTTGCACCAGATTTTGAACATACCCTTTTTGAGACCCCACTCCATGAACAATGTTGGTGGAATTATATAAATCCAGCCAGAAAGGCAATTTCATGGTTGCTTGGCGAAATCGCCTTTCTGGTGGGATTTGAAAGTTTTCACCACCCTTGCACATGAGGTGGGTTCATAAGAAGTCTATGTTGAACATTTGGGGAAAAGTATGTAAAAAATGGCAAAGTTATGCACATCCATTGAAATTTTACTACACTCCCTCACAACTTTAGCAATTTTAAATATTTTGACTCCAAATTTTCAACATAACCATCATTTTACAGCACCTCATGAGCATGACTGCTGTCATTTTTCAAACCATGGAACAACTATGATTTTGCACCTGTGGCACACAATAGCATTGAAGTGGTGCAGAATCATATTTTGGTGGGGATTTCAACATTTTTATTAATAGGTTCATGAGATGGGGTGATATGAAGGCTATGATGGCACTTTCATTCCTGTTTTACTACAAATGCAAGTGCAGGGCCCAAAGGGCCTATGCTTCCACAGCAACAATTATGTACACATCTAAGAAGGAATGAGTGCAGGCCCAAGGGCCCTGCATTCCCACAGACAAAATGAGGATTCAATTATACTATCTCAAAAAGTAAGGAAATTCTTTGCAAAACTTTATTAATGCACTAGTTAGGGTTGCAGTGACAAAAGTAGGGAAATGTGGCATTAGGGTGTCCAACCCTAACACTTCACCCCACCCACCAGGCAGCAACAGGAAAAACATTGCAATTTCACCACTGCTGTGTCTTCTCTAATCAGGCATGGGATGTGCCTTGGGGTTGTCAGCCCTAATGCTCACCCCATAAACAGTGACAGTGGCTCAGTAGGTAGCACACTCACCTCTGAGGCTGGGAGATCAGAGGACTGTGGGTTCCCACAACTGGCACTTGGGTTAATATCCCAATACTGACACTGTAGTACAACATGAGGGGGGGTGCTGCACTTCTGAGGTGCTGTCTTTTGGATGAAATGTTAAACTAAGGTCCCACCTGCTTGGATTGGTGGTAGTTCAGGTGGATGATAAAGATCCCATGGCACATATTGAAAAATAGTAGGGGAATTTCCCCGGTGTCCAGGCCAAATTTCTCCCATTCACTAAAAAAATACCACCAACAGCTTAATCTGGTTCAATTTTAGTTGCTTACCATCTGTATCAGCCCTCCCCCTGGTCACCCCTGAAAAAGGGACTTCTAGGCCCAGTGGGCTTACCAGATCAACAAAATTCAATAAATAAATTTGATCATAAAAGAAGCTGAGATGTGTAGAGTATATGAGAATGAGGTGAGCAATAAAACTGCATCTTCTGAAGAGTAATGTGCACACATACAAGCAGGGATATTTTGAAGTGATTATTGAGCATTCTCAGAACCACAATTTTTAAAATGTAATAACTTAGGAATGGAGTAGAAGTTTTCACCAAACCAGCAAAAGAAACATTTGTGGCAAAACTCTTTCTACCCTGAACATTTTAGACCAAAAGTGTAAACCATGTGGGTGCTAGGCAATGGCAAAAAACAGCAACAAAACACTGTAAAGTCAACATTTTTGGATCACAGAATACAAAAAACCCAGAAGCAAGTCATAAAAAATTATTTAAAAATAAACAAAACATAACTTTGGGGGTCCTTTTTTCAACAGTAAACTGCAGAATCCACCTAACAGGATCACAATGACCAACATACATGCATTGGTCTCTCGCTATGATGCCATTTTTGTGTGTTTTAATTTTTATTTATTTATTTGATGAAAATGAAAAACAAGATGGTGGCATTCGAAAAACCTCACAAAAAAATACTCTGCATATGGAAACTTCACACAGCTAGTTTGAAATGCTGACTGAGCATGCTCAGAATCTGAAGTTTAAAATGTAATAACTTTGGAATGGATTCATATTTTTTCACCAAACCAGCAAAGAAAATCCTTCTATGCCAAAGCCTTTCAGCCCTGAAAATTTCAGATTAAAATTTCAAACCATCTGGGCACAACATGAGTGGCAAAAAAACATCAAAAGAAAGTGATTTTTTTTTATTTTTGCTATTTCCATCTCAGAATCTGCACCAGAGCAAAACTTGACACATCAAGATAACTGTTCCTCGAGACACTGCATGCAAAAGTTTGGGCAAATCCATTGAACTGTTGCAAAGATATTAAAGTGCAAAATCTGGGATTTAACATTAAAGTGCCTGTCCAACCCTAGCTATAATGCAGACATACATATATATGTATGTATATATACATGTAATAGCATCCTTATAGTTAGGGTTGGTACAGCAGTTCGATGCTAAATCTCAATTTTTACACCTTAATAACTTTGTCATTTGTCAACCAAATAACCCCAAAATTGGTATGTGCTTTCATGTTGTCAGTGTCACAAGTTGTAGAAAGTTTCATGATGGCAGCTTTTACAGTTACAGAGATATAAAGTGGTCAAAAATGCAAAAAATAACTTTTTTTCCATAGGATAATGGGATTTTTTTTGCTCTCATGTATAGCACACACAGAATTAAGTTTGCCCCTAATACGTTGAGGGATATTAGGGTGTATGACAAGGGTGTGCTTTTGATGGTTTTGGGCAAACATATATTACTTTGAATCATAATGATTTTGGGATAGATGCAAGACAGGCTGAGTACACTGTAAATTGCAATTACATATTCGAACAGTAAATTGCGAATGTAAATTACATTAATCATTCACAATTTACTGTTCGAACAGTAAATGTGTGAAAGGTAAATGCCATTCACCATTCAAACAGTAAATGTTTGAATGGTAAAAGTCATTTGCCATTTGCAATTTACTGTTCACAGTCACAGTTTTCAGTGCCGATTTTTGCTATCTTGTTTTCAGTTAGCGAGGCTGGAAAACTGAAATATTTTTAAAAATAATGTCCTTAGGTAAACACTAACACTTATGATTACCTAGTGTATATACATGTAATAGCATCCTTATAGTTAGGGTTGGTACAGCCGTTCGATGCTAAATCTCAATTTTTACACCTTAATAACTTTGTCATTTGTCAACCAAATAACCCCAAAATTGGTATGTGCTTTCATGTTGTCAGTGTCACAAGTTGTAGAAAGTTTCATGATGGTGCAAAATCATGCACATAGGGAAGAGAAACCCTGAAGCCACTTATAGGCTGGGAGGGGAGTTGCTAGCAGTCACAAAGGAAGAAAGAGACTTGGGCATCATCATCACTGATGACCTAAAATCATCAAGCAGACCTCTAAAGCAGTAGGTAAGGCTAGGGGGTGTTAGGGTGTATTAGTAGGGGTATCACAAGTCGTAAGAGGGAGGTAATAATCCTCTGTACAAGACATTGGTTAGGCCCCATCTGGAGTACTAGGCGTATTGGAGGCCACACCTTCACAAGGACATTAACCAAATTGAGGCAGTCCAGAGAAGGGCAACCAAAATGGTGCAGGGACTGCATCAGAAGACATATGTGACAGATTAACGGAGCTCAATATGTATACCCTTGAGCAAAAGGAGGGGAGAGGTGATATGATCGAGACATTTAAACACCTTAAGGGCATAAACAAAGTGAAAGAGTCTAACATGTTTAAATATAAGAAAAATAGCAGGACAAGAGGACACAGCATGAGATTAGAGGAGGCCGATTAAGGGGAATGTGAGAAATTCTTTTCACAGAAAGGGTGGTAGATGCATGGAATGGCTTACCACAAGAAGTGGTGGCTATGAATACAGTGCAGGGCTTCAAACAGGCATGGGATAGGCATAAGGGAGCAATACAAATGACTATGAATAGATAGGTCACTGACAGAGCAAAGGCCGATGGCACATTTATAAGGTAGAAAAAGAAATGGGCAGACTGGATGGGCCTTGCGGTCCTTATCTGCCGTCAACTTCTATGTTTCTATGTTTCTATGTTTCTATGTAGTGGGGGCCCAAGGAACATGCTCCCAACATTTATTTTTTTATTCTGAGTCCCCCGACGTGGCACAGGAGTGATGCTCCATCCTGCATTGAACTGCCATGCTTTGCCAAATGGCATGGCAGTTTGATGCAGGATGGTGCATTGATATGTATTTTGCAACATGGGTTTGCCCATTTCCCATGTCACCCCCCTCAGTGTGGGACACTTGGTAGCCCACTCCCAGTGTCCTGATGCCAGTGTTGCCACATTTTTTAACCTATGAAAAAAGAAAACAGTCCCCCAATGTGGCACAGGTGCGATGCACCATCCGACATGGGGGTGTCCATTAAACATGTCAGCAGTGGCTCCTCCCTCCCTGATAGTGTAGGACACAGGGTAGCCTACTCCAGTGTTCTAATATACCCCCAGCAGTGTTCCTCTTCTTCGTAGTTTGCCAACTGCGGGTACCCAATCCCCATGTCGGCAGCAGACCACCCTCACCTTAACAGTGTGGGACACTGGGTAGCCCACTTCCAGTGTCCCCAGCTGTCCTTAGCCCAGCTATTTCTGGACTCTGGGAGCCCACTCCCAGGTCCACAAACAATAAAATCCCTGAAATAAAGAAAACAGTCCACCAACATATTTTTTCCTAAAGAAGAAAACAGTCTCTTGTCATCTCTCACAAACCCCTCCCCCATGCCCACCCTCCTCTGAACACCCCTTCCCATCCCCCCTTACCCCATACTTACCTCCAGTGGTCAGTAGCTGTGATCTTCAGTGGACCGGGACACATCTGCACTCTTCAAAGCCGCACCGAGAACTGAAGAAATCAAAGGTAAGCCATATAATGGCAATCAAAGGGGGTTTTAAACTTATGTTGATATCTCAGCCATTTTTCATCATTTTGACCCCAAATTTTCAACATGGGATTCTTGGGACCACACCTCATGAACACTGTCACAGTCACTTCATTTCTCAGTCCTGAAAGGTGATTTCATGGTCACTGCGTGGAATCACTTTTCAGGACTGATTAACAGTGTTACTGTTCATAAGGAGGGGTCCCAAAAGCCCATATTGCAAATTTGGTGAAAATATTCCCAAAATGACTGCTTTAGGAGCTTGCATTGTGCAGTTTCTACACATGCTCATAACATTGCCAATGTTTAATATTTTCACTCCAAATTTTCAACATTGCCATTTTGTCACACCCCCTCATGAACAGTACAGCTGTCATCACTCACATCCTGTCTGAAATGTGTTTTTGCACCTGTGGCTCAGAATGGCACGGTCGCTGTGTGAAATCAACTTTCGGGATGGATTAACAAATGACAGTGACATTGTTCATGAGGAGGGGTCCCCAGAAGGCCATGTTGAAAATTGGGTGAAAAAAATCCTGAAAGTAACCAAGTTACATGCATCCGTTGAATTGTGGCACCCGCGGCACCTTTCGTTACCTGTATCTCAAAAAAAATTTTGAGATACAGACTTTTAGCTCTCTGAAGTTTAGTAAAGTAGTGGACTAAGCTTCTGTGGAGGATTTGAAGTCACAATTACAACTGCAATGGAATTTTTTTAATAGTTGCTACGGTTACTGAGATATTACCAAATTAGTGTTACAAGGGTTCCTTTCCATGACTATAGAGTTGCAGTATGTGTCTGTACTTATGTGTAAGTGAAAGTGCAGGACCCAGAGGGCCCACACTCCCACATATGCATATCATTATGCAAAACTGGGCAGCCTGAGGGGAGCAAAGGGCCTGGAGGGCCCACGCTCCCACAACCACATACCAGTTACATTAGACTTTCTCAAAAAGAAGGGAAATTTACTGCAGAAAACTATGTTACTGCATCAGTTAGGGTTTTTATTAAAGTGCCAAAAGCTGGGAAATTTGATATTAGGGTTACCAACTCTACCCCTAACCCCCACCTCAGTACATTAACAGATGTCAGGGTGTGTCATGGAGTGGTCAGGCCTGAGTCACTGGTGTGCCTTTTGAAGATTTGGTGAAAAATATTAATCTGTTAAAAAGTTATTCTGTTTTTAATTTTCCCATTATAGTCAATGGGAAAACTATATGTGCCTCCCGAAAGCTGCTGCCACTAGATTTTACTGTCACAAATGGCTCTTTTACTGTCGTGTGGCAGCCATCTTATTTTCAGTGAGCGAGAGAGAAAAATGTCTGGTGTTTAAATTTGGGACCTGCTAGGTAAACACTGACAGCTGGGTTTACCTAGCTGGGCCCTGAGGATCACAGCACTATTTATTTTGGGGGCAACCCTCCCAGAAATGCCTTTTCATCTATGGGACCCCCCATAGTGTCACAAATTGTGACAGAATGGATGCGACACTTTTGCAAATTGTGAAAGTGTCATGCCCATTCTGTTGCAGATTTTGTGAAAGTGTCAATTTGTGACAGAACTGCACCCAAAACAGCAATTCTTTGCCACCCACTGCATCAAAACAGTAGGGGCTTTTGAGCTGAAACTTTGCAGGGTGGCAAGCCCTGGTCTCACAGATGTGCCTTATCATGGTTTGATCCCAAAACATTCAATGGGCCCATAGTTACAGTGCTGAGAACTTCATAAATTTCCATAGGCTAACATTGCAGTGCCAGCTGCAACTTTCAGTGCCGTATCTCAAAAATGATTTGAGATATGGATTTTTCGCTACCCACACCATAGTCCACCTTTACATAAACTAAGCCTGCATGGAGGCTTTGAAGTCATGATTACAACTGCAGTGGAATTTTTTTCATAGTTGTTACAGTTACTGAGATATTGCCAAATAAGTGTTACAAGGTTTCCTTTTCAGTACTATGGGGCTGCTGTATGGCTCAGTACTTATGTGTAAGTGGGAGCGTAGGCCTTCACATAACATTATGCAAAAAATGAGCAACATGAAAGGAGCACAAGGCCTGGAGGGCTGGCGTGCCCACAACCACATAACAGTTACCAATTACATTACACTTTCTCAAAAAGAAGGGAAATTCATTGCAAAAAACTTTGTTAATGCATCAGTTAGGGTTGCTAGCAAAACATCTAAAGTATGGAAATGTGATGTTAGGGTTACCACCCCTACCACCCCACCTCCACCACCTCCACCTCCACACCAACAGACATCAGAGCGTGCCATGGGGTCTTCAGGCCTAACTCTCACCCCATTCTCTATACTGTAGCATGTCAGCTTGTTTACACATGGAATGGGGTGAGAGTTAGGCCTGATGACCCCATGGCACACCCCGATGACTGTTGATGTATGGAGGGTTGAGGGTGTGGGTGGGTGTGGGGTGGTAGAGGTGGTAACCTCTAACATCACATTTCCATACTTTTGTCATTGTGCTATCAACCCTAACTTTATGCATTAACAAAGTTTTTCACAATGAAAAATATGATATATATATATATATATATATATATATATATGTGTGTGTTTATATATATATATATATATATATATATATATATATATATATATGTATATATATAGTGCGCGGTTGCACCACTATATTTAGAGTTATAAAGGCATTTCTCTGTTAAAGCCAAACTTTTGCGTGTTAATAACTTTGGACCCATTCAACAGATTTGCCTAAAATGTGGCATGCATGGTGGGACATGGTAGATCTCTTGATTGGCTAAATTTTATTTTGGTCGGACTTATGGTCTTTGCGCGAAAATGCTGAAAAATGCAAAAATTATCCAGTTTTGGAGGCAGTTTGGGGATTTTCTGTGGCCTGTGTGGCCATCATGTGGTGTCCCACTCTGCAAGATGGGTCATCTGAAAGAGCTTGGCTGGCCGAACATGCTGCTTTTTGTTTAGTGAAAAAATATTGAGGCATTCAAAAGTTATAGTACTTTTAATTTCCCTTTATAAGTCTATGGGAAAATTTATATGGTTATTTTGTGAACAAAGAATGGGGTTCTGGCCATCTGGTCCCTCCTGGTGGTCAAAAATTTGCAGCCTCATGGTTCAAGAATCTTTGTCCTTGAGAATTCCTTGATCGCGAGGTCCGCCATCTTGTTTTTCAAATCCAGTCATAAAAAATCAAATGTCTCGGCTCTGGGGTCACTCCTGAAATAAAACTTACATGGGTTTTACTCAGGGGGATTCGATCTACTGACCCATGCCTTCAGTTTCATGTAAAAGTGTCAAAAAATAGAGTTATAACATTTTACATTCTTTGATCATGGCTCACTAATGATCTTTGATCGTGAGCCTGCAAATCTTCTCTCCGAGATTCTTTGACACGCAATCTCCATCGTGAGGTAAAAATACAATTTACTCAGCTCAGGGATGGGCAAGGAACACAAATGAGGGTGGGTTTGATCAGAGGGCTGCGTTCTACAAGGCATGGTGGTGGGTTTCAACTAAATCACCCAAAACTGGCATTTCACCATTTTTATTCTTTGATCATGACAGTGCAATTTCTTTGATCATGAGCCTGCAAATTCTTTGATCGTCAGATTCTTTGTCGCAATCCTGCATCGCGAGCGAGGGATGAGATGACCCTTTGAACAATGCAAATTTCTCAGCTCAAGGGTGGCCTAGGAACACAAATAATGGTGGGTTTTGCTCAGGGGGCTTCGTTCTATTGAGACGTGGTAGTGGTTCATGATCGTGAGATTCTTTGATTGCCATCTTTGATTGTGAGGTAGGGACAAGATGGCCAGATTTTATAATGCATTAGATAGGGCAATTTCACCAATCTTTAAGTTTAAATATCTTGGAAACGGTTTGGTCTTTTTACTTGAAATTTGGAGGGTGTTCTCGGCATGTCCTGTAAATGTAAATTACCGTGTTTACATGTCGGAGAAAATTTGTTTGCGGAGATATTGCATGATGCAATTTACATGTTGTGGACAGTGTTTTGCATTGTGCTGGTGGCTTGAAATGGGTAGGGTACATAGCCTTAGTGTCATGGATGTAGTTTTCAGTCGTTGTGCCTGTAAAATATTAACAGGTGCGGAATTCTGCATCTCTGACAACTGAAACTCTCAAAGTTTAACATGTTATATCTCAGACATGGTTTGGTGTTTTATATTGAAATTTGGAGGATGTTGATGGTATACACACGTTTACAAGTTGGTGGTTGCTCAAGACCCAAAGAGCCCACGTTCCCACCAACTTGCACAGGTTCTTAGTTTTTCTATTCTTTCTCAAAAAGTAAGAAAATTCTATGCAAAAAACTGCGTTAATGCATCATTTAGGGTTAAAACACAAAAAGTCAGGAAATTAAAAATCTTTAGTGTTGCCCCTCCCCAGACCCACCCATTATCCCAAGATTGACAGCTGATGGGGTGTGTCATTGGGATGTGAGCCTAAATGTCACCCCATTGTATAAATATCACACATATGTGCAGATTGTGTGCTATGGGGAAATATTCTCACTCTTGCATGAGCTGTGCATTCTCACTTGTGCCTTTTGGCACTCATGAGAATACAAAGCTCACTCTGCAGGAGTGAGAATATTTCCCATATCGCACTCCTGCCTATCATGTATTCCATATATATAAAATAGGGGCACAGTCACTGCCTGAAAGGTGATTTCACGGTTGCTGCACGGAATCACCTTTTGGGACTAATTAACAAAATGACAGTCCCAATGTTCGTGAGGCGAGGTCCAAAAAAGCCCATGTTGAAAATCTGGTGCAAAAGATCCAAAAAAATGGCCATGTTACAAGTGTGCATAGTGCAGTTTCTACACACGCTCTTAACTTCACCAATTTTTAATATTTTCACTCCAGATTTTCAACATTGCCATTTTTTTCACACCTCCGCATGAACAGTACAGCTGTCATTTCTCACATCCTGCCCAAAATGTGTTTTCACACCTTTGGTGAAGAATGGTGTGGTCACCTCCTAGGCGCTCCTATAATAAGTTTGGCCTCCATGAAAGACTTGGGGGTCTCTGGCTCCCCAATTTTCTTTTCTATTATTGGTCTAGTCACTTATATAAATCCAGTAAATGGTTACTCGCCGAACCTCACCATAATGATGGAGAGTATGTCCCCCTTCGGTTGGAAACAGAGAATACCTTATTGGCAAAATCTGGCCTTTCTGGCCCCTCCATCTTCTTTTCCTCCTTTCGTTCTCTCCCAGTCTTCTTTAACCACTTGGTCGTAGGGACTTCCCTTCGTGTTCTTTCACAACTTTGCTCGTATTTCAAATTTCACCCTCCCCCAATGATACCTCACAATCACGTCTTTTAAACAGCAACATTAGAATTGGGGATCCTACACTCACAACTCTTTGGTTACCACAACTCTCTGGTCTTAAGGTTTCTGACCTGTACTCCCAAGGGGTTCTGCCATCCTCACCTGAGATCTTGTGGAATCTTGGCCTAGGTTCCTCGTCAATTTTTAGAATTTTTCAACTCCGGCACTTAGTTCAATGGCAGTTCAGGCTATCCCCTACTCTCTCTGGATTTTTTGACTTGCTTTTGAAACTAAAACAACTCACTGTCAGACTGCATGGTATAGTTAGGTGTTATTCCCTTCTCTTAGACAGTCTGACCTCTTCTCCGATAAGTGGCTCAAAAATATGAGATGTACTAATCCCAGACAACAACTTTAACTGGGACCACATTTGGAAAGATCTTTACAAATATACCACACAGGATAGGCTTAAGCTTACTCAATTTTGAATCCTGCATAACATGTGTTATTCCCCTGTGAAGCTGGACAAAATGGGATGCCTTAGCTCACCCCTCTGTACTTGATGTGGCAAATCGGAGGGCACCCATTTGCATATTTTCTGCCATTGTGAGAAGGTCGCACTGCTCTGGTCCTTAATTGAATCATGACATGACCCTTTACTGGGCTTGGAGGGGCTCTTTTCTCCTGAAATTTGTTTCATTGGAGACTATAGTCAGATTGGGATTAGGGAAAGCAAGTTTCACATTGCTCTAATCTCTTTTGCAGTTAAGAAATTGGTCCTTAAACACTGGATGGATCAACTTTGTCTCTCACACAAAGAATGGTTACATGAGTTATCCTTTTGTCTCAGAACGGAGTGTATGATTGCAAATTTGAATTGTAGACTTCCTCTTTTTGACAAAAGATGGGGTAAACTTCAGGCCTTATATTTACATTGATTGTACTCTGCTCATCCTGGTTCTTCCTCTCTTTTCAACTGAATAATCTTGTTTTCTCTTAATGTAGATGGAGACTGCTCATTCTAATGGACATGCTCCAACTAGGTGGGTGGAGGGGTGGGAGACTGGGGATTGGGGGACTGGGGTGTGTGTGTGGGGGATGTTGGGGTTGGGAGAGGATGTTTCTTCCTCGACATGTTCTTGTTTCATTATGTTCTCTGTATTGCTTTAAAACTCAATAAATGTTCTTGAATAAAAAAAAAAAGAATGCCGCAGTCACTGTACAAAATAAACTTTCAGAATAGAATAACAAAATCACAGTGCCAGTTTTCTTGAGGAGATTTCCCAAAAAGCCCATGTTGAAAATCTGGTTAAAAAATTCTCCAAAATGGTCACGTTTTGTGCAGTTTCTATGCGTGCTCATACCTTTGCCATTTTTTCCCTCCTGATTTTCAACATTACCCTTTTCTACACCTCCTCACGAACAGTATACAGCTGTCATTTTTCACATCCTGCCCAAAACATGATTTCACACCTGTGGCACAGAATGGTGCATTCGCTGTGCGAGCTCAAATTTTGGGACAGATTAATGAAATGACAGAGACATTGTTCATGAGGTGGAGTCCCCAAAATGCCATGTTGAAAATTGGGTGAAAAAAATCCTGAAAATGCCTGAGTTATGTGCGTCCGTTGAATTGTGGCACCTGTAGATTGAAAACGATTCGAAATATGGATTTTTTGCTCTCCGCAGCTTAGTCCACCTTTATGGACTTGTACCAGTTACATTACACTTTCTCAAAAAGAAGGGTAATTCATTGCAAAAAACTATGTTAATGCATCAGTTAGGGTTTTTATTAAAGTGTAAAAAGCTGGGAGATTCGACGTTAGGGTTACCACCCCTACCACCCCCCATTTTCCCACCCTCCACACACCAATAGGCATTGGGGTGTGCCTTGGAATCATTGGGCCTAACTCTCACTCCATTCTCCTATACTGTACCATCTCATCTTGTTTACACATGGATGGGGTAAGAGCTAGGGCCGATGACTCCAAGGCACACCCTGATGCCTGTTGGTGTGTGGAGGGTGGGGGTGGGATGGCAGGGGTGGAAACCCTAATGTCGAATTCTCCAGCATATTACACGTTAATAAAAACCCTAACTGATTCATTAATGTAGTTTTTGGCAACGAATATATACTGTATATAAATATATATACTATACTGGTGTGATAGTGCCAGTATATTAGGGTTGAGTGCAAACCTCTATGTTAAACCCAAAATTTGAACCTTAATAACATTGGAACCACTAAACGGATTTGCATGCAATTTGGCATGCATAATCTCCAGTGGCAGGTTCCTTGACCTGCAGAATATTGTGCAAACCCATTGTGTGGTTTGTGAGATGGACACTATCAAAAATCCTACATTTACCAGGTTTTTCACATTTCTTTGTCCACCTGTATCTCAGAAATGTCTTAATGTTGTGGTCTGAAAATTTCAGGGTAGAAAGCCTTTGCACCATAGATGTGCCTTTTGAAGGTTTGGTGAACAAATATTTATCTGTTCTAAAGTTACTACATTTTTAATTTCCCATTATTTTCTATGGGAACATTTATATGTCTGTCACGAAAGTTATAATTCACACAAGCTACATAACTTATGCAAGATACTGTCATGTACGAAAGTTTCAGTTTGCACAAGTTACATAACTTGCGTAAGATACTGCTGTATTTTGCGCAAATTACTTAGTTTGCGCAAAATACAACAGTATCTTGCACAGGTTATGTAATTTGCACAAAATACAGTACATGTTAAACCTGAATTTTTGAACCTTAATGACATTGGAACCTTTTTACAGATTTGCACAAAATTTGGCATGAATAATCTTTACAGGAAGGTAGCCTGATGTGCTGAATGTTGTGCAAATCAGTTTTGTGGTGTTTGAGATACAGAGCATCAAATAATCCTAAATTTACCAGTTTTTTTATATTTCTTTGTCCATCTGTATCTCAGAAACAGCTTTAGGTAGTGGTCTGAAATCTTCAGGGTCGAAAGCCTTTGCCTCATAGATTTGCCTTTTGAAGGTTTGGTGAAAAAAATATTTATTCTTTCAAAAGTTATTAAACTTTTAATTTCCCATTATTTCCTATGAGAAAATGTATATGTCAGGCAGTAAAGTTGTAATTTGCGCAAGTTGCATAACTCACGTAAGATACTGTCATGCACGAAAGTTATAATTTGCATAAGTTACATAACTTATGCAACAGTATCTTGTGCAAGTTATGTAATTTGCACAAATAAGAGTGCAGGGTCCGAATGGCCCTGTGCTCCCACTGTAACATAAGGATGCTGTTATACTGTCTCAATGGAGGATGAGAGCACAGGGTCTAAATGACCATGCAGTCCCACCATAACATAAGGATAATGTTATACTTTCTCAATGGAGGATGGGGAACCTGCGCTCACACCGTAAAATAAGGATATTATTATACTATCAGAAAAGTAAGGAAATTCACTGCAAAAACTTTGTTAATACCATTAGGGTTGAAGTGTAAAAGTAGGGAAATGATATTTAGTGTTCCCAAGCATAAGGCCTTCCCCACCATTGGCTTCGAACCGAACCTCATCCTCACCCTCAGCTTCCAACCCTAAGGCTCACCTTCACCCTGCATGCAGGAACAGGTGTTAGGAGTGTGTCTTGGGGTTGCAAATCCTAATACTCACCCCATTTCAACAGTTAATAACCTGATATGTGTACAGAGTAAAACGATGGGGTGAGCATTAGGGTTTGCAACCCAAGTCACACCCCTCACACCTGTTCCTGCATGCAGGGTGGAGGTGGGCCTTAGGGTTGGAAGCCGAGGATGATGGTGGGGTGTTTAGGTTGGAAGCCAAGGGTGGGGGTAGAGTCTTACGCTTGGGAACACTAAGATTGCATTTCCCTACTTTTTAAGCTTCAGCCATAATGGTTGCATTAATGAATATATATATATTTATACAACAGGGGTGAGGTGATATGCTAAGAAGTAAATGGTGTTATTTTCACAGCCACTGTATAACCACTGTGATGACATCACCACTGTGGATTTATTTCCTGATAAACCCATAGTGTCTACATCACCAGCAAATATACAACAATGGTGATGTCACCAGAGTGAGACCATCTACACTGCAGCCTGCATTTAAGAGCTTCACAGTTTCTCTTTCTCACTGAATCCTTCTACTAACTCAATTAGCATTGTAAAAGACAATCACCTGTGTCCCATAGTTATTCTGACAATCCTAGCCCATTACTGTGCTGCTATAATTTTCAAACTCGCCTCCTTCATAAACCGGTTTCTCTTCCTGAGTGCTGACTGCAACAGTTTCTCTGTCTCAGTGAAGCCTGCAACTTACTGAATGAACAGTCTGTTTGTCACTCCTAGCTGCAGGTAACACAATTATCATTGCAAATCACATGTACCAGTTTTTTATAGTGTCTAACAGTCTCAGCCCATTCAGAAACACTTACACACACTCAGACCACACACAAACAGTGCTGTCAGTATAGCCTAGAGTTTAGAGTAAGAAGCAATAAACAAACTTTCTACATCCAGCAGCCCAGACCAGTGTTTGATTCTCACAGCTTCCATTACAATATTATGTGACTCTGAACAAATCAGTTAACTGCCCAGTGCTACCAGGTCCCCCCTAAAAACTTACCCAGTTGCCAAAATAAAAAAAAAAAGAGTAAACAGGGAGAAAACACAGAAAAGAATGTTCCCAAAGGATACTAACCCTATTGTATAAATCGCACACATGTTGTGCGACTTGTGGAATATGGCAAACATTTGCACTCATACAGAGTGAACTGCAATAATATCACTCGTGCCTTTGGCACTCGTGATATTATCACAGTTAACTCTGCACTCGAGCAAGTATTTTCCATATTCCACAGTCGCCCATCATGTATCCTCTATCTATCTATCTATCTATCTATCTATCTATCTATCTATCTATCTATCTATCTATCTATCTATCTATCTATCTGTCTATCTATCTATCTATATAGATAGATTGATATATATATATATATAGGTTCACGTTCATGCCCCTATACTTAGGGTTGAGTAGCTGATTTAATGTTAAACCTCAAACTTTGCACTTTAATAACTTTGCAACTGATCAATGGATTTGCACAAAATTTGGTATGCACTGTCCTATGGAGCAGATCTCTTGATGTGACTAGTTTCGTTCTGGTCCAATGTGTGGATTCTGACATCCAGATAGTGAAAAAAGTAAAAGTTACCCTTTTTTGCAGTTTTTCCTCCTCAACTTGCATCCAGATGGTCTAGAATTTTGTTGTTTTGTTTTTATTGTATAAAGAACTTGTAGCAGAACTGCCACTGTTAGTGTGGTGCAAAAACATTATACTGTTGCAAAGTTACTAAGTTTTAAGTTCCCATTATATCCTATGGGAAGTTTGTTTTCAGGACAGATGTCTTTTTGACAAAGATTTGCTCTCATGAAAAGGATTGAGTCTGGCGAAGTGTTAATTTCTTATGAGAACAAAATCGTTTTGCGAGGAAAAATCCTTAGTAAAGCGGAGGCGGTAGACAGTAAACAAACCATGTAGCTTGGTCATCAGGACTTTGTTAGATGGATGTTGAACTTATTTTGTGGTACAACATCATTATAACGTCTTTTTGAGGGCATTCTATATCCTTTTTAGTGACTTGCTTACTTCCCTGTTTGTGAGCCAATTCTTTATTCGAAAGCTGATCATTTTTCATGACCAAAAACAGGATCCAGATCTGGTATCGAATACTTTTTGCTGGATCACAAAATGGTATCTTGTATTGAGGTCGTGAATAAAGAGTCCTTCATGATAAAGAATCCATTTTTCCAAGATTGCGGAAAAAGAATCCTTTTTCCTGAGGTCACGAACAAAGACTATCTCATGAAAAAGCATCCCCCTGGCTTAGCAACCCACTGGAGCTATAGTGAAGCCCACCAGGATGAAGCTCAGTGCTGCAGAATTCTACAGTAGAGTTACTGCAGCAAAGAATGTATTTTCAATAAGAGTTAATCCTTTCTGTCATACAGTAAACCTGTGACACTGCACTTCATCCTGGTGGGCTTTACTGTACATTATAGTATTGTTTGCAACAGCACAGGGCATTGAGAGCAAAACTGAACTTTGGACCATCCCAGACCACTGTCTCTCCGACAGAATCCCCCCCATCCTATCAGTTCATAAAGCTTCATTATAGCACTACCTGCACCAGCACAGTGCATTGAGGCCAGAACAGAACTCTATATCTTCCAAGCCCACCCTCCCTGCTCCAGGACTCCCCCCACACCTTACCAATGGAGCGGCATTACAGTGCTGCTTGCACCAGCACATGACATTGTGGGCAGAACAGAACTACAGACCCTCACAGCCCACCCTCCATATTCCAGGACTCCCCTCTGCCTTGCCAGTTTGTGGAGCTCCATTACAGAGCTGCTTGCATCAGCACAGGTTGTCAAGGTCAGGACAGAAATACAGACCCTCCCAGCCCACCCTCCTTGCTCCAGGACTCTCCTCCTGCCTCACCAGCCCACCATAGCTCCATTACAGTGCTTCTTGTACCAGCACAAGGTGTCACAAGCATAACAGAACTTTGGACACTCTCTGCCCACCCTCTCTCCTCCAGGACTCCCCACTGCCTTAACACAAAGCTACATTATAGTGCTGCTTGCACCAGCACAGGTTGTCAACAGCAGAACATAATTTTCAGCACTCCAAGTCCACCCTCCCTGCTCCAGGAATCCCCCCCTGCCTTACCAGCCCAACATACAGTAGTTACATTTTAGTGCTGCTTGTACCACCAACAGAATATGGCATTATGATAGTTGTTACACACAGAGTTGTAAGCTCCCCCACCAAACACACACATATTAATGAGACACTACATGCACAGATGTCTGTAAAAGTGTATTTAACACCTCAGGCAATAAACTTAACACAGGAAAAAAATCACCAATATGTATTATGAAATAAAAATATAAGACAATTAGAACCCCCCCCACCAAAAAAAGGTTGTGTGTGGTGTGTAGGTGCAGCTCTTCTATTTTTTGACCAAAGCATATGTGGCTCTTCAAAGAGCCATTGAGGAGTGGTAAGTTGGTACTATTGATCTACGTACCGACACATTCACAACAATGCTTGGATTCCATGTTGGAGGTCCCCCAGGAAAATCCTGTTACCAGCGTCTGAGAGATGCACACCATCTTTGAGGTATAGCCAATATTTGCTGTATTTAGTTTCGGGGTGACGTACAGTGTGCATTCCCAGATCATAAAGGAAGCCAGATATTTGAATGTTTATCTTATGACATGATCTTTCTAGCCCAGGAGTGTATTGTTGGCGTTTCTTACAAGCAGGTAACATTGCTGTTAAAGCAGCCAAATCTGATGTAGCTGCTTCAATTAAACCTATACCCCTTTTGTTTCCCAAATCATTACCTCCAAGATGGATAAGGAGTATGTCTGGCCTAGGGTGTGTCTCCAAAATCTGGTGTACAACTGGCGTGAGCTGCTTCCATCTCATGCCACCCTTAGAAACCATGACTCATCACAGTTCTGCAGGTGCAAGTTATTCCCAAAATAACTTCTCCTAGCAAACTCTGCTGCCCTACACACAAGGGAACTCCCTAATATCTAAGCATTAGTTCTGGAGCCTTCTGCCATGCTTTACCCTTTGTAAGATAGTGTAAATGTCAGCAATCTCAGCAATGTGTCTGTCTCTCTCAACAGCACTGTGCCAAGTGAGTGGCAAATTTCATGTCCGAAACTGTAACGAGACAGATTTGCTGAGTCACATAGCTCTAAACAGTTGGATATCATTTGGTTGGTTAACCACACTTAATGTGTGCCAATTAGATAATGTATTATTATTGGGTGGTACAGTCTGTTTGCTATTGGATAACTGCATCAAGAAAAAAATGCTTTTCTAACAGCATGATTATCTGATAGGTCACTTCTAGTGACTTGCCAGTACTGACCAGTCCTATTGGTCAATCACCAGGTAGGCATAGACTGGCATACCATCTGTTCTCTCCTTTTTGAGCCGCCATTCTGGGTGATGAGACAGTCACATCACAATCAGTGTATTACTTGTATTTATTGAGTGTGTGAACCAAAGAAAAAATTAAAAATGTATGTATATGGTAGAACAGAACAGTGTTATATAATGGACAGTATATGTTTCTGTAAATTAAATGTATAGCAGTGTGACAGAAGGCAAGAGAGACATAAAAAAACTGGAACACAGAATGGCTGTATCTCAAAGTGCTTTGCAGTTTACAGAAACTGTTGTGCAAATTCTAAAGCATTTTGAGTACAACTGAGTTCATAAGTTTTATCTGTTTTTTTATATCTTTAACTGTTAAAGAATAACTGTCATGCTAGTACGAACTGCCTTCTCCATAAAACTTGCTATGATTTTCACATGTACTGACTACCTGTAAATTCTTTGCTTTTCAGATGTGAAATACTTGTTACAGTCACATTTTATAAATAGTGCTATATTCTTTATTAATTCTGATTTCATTTTATATATTTTAATCAGCAACAAAACAAATGTAAACATTTTTAAAAGTTTAATTTAAATTGTGTAACTTACAGTGTTCTGACATTTCTGATAGCAGAACTTGTGGAAATCCAAAGCAGCACACTTCAATTATCAGATCCCATTCTAATTAGTTGATTTAAGCACTTCCTGTTTATTTTGAAATTTCTTTTTTGTGACTTGCTGATCTTTGTTTGCGAGTGAGTGGCAAAAAAGGAATACGAGCAGCTCAGGAAAAAGGCTCCCTTTTTTGCGAGAAAATTCCATTTCCAGTTTGAAAAAGTAAATCAACGTTGAGAAAACATTTTTTTTTTGTTATTAATTACATTTTTACATTTGTTTAGGGGTTCTTAATGTTATTTATAGGTGCACTCAATGGTTTTGTATTTTAATACAGATCCTTTTCCCCAACTTGCCAATCCTTGTTTATGTAGCAGTGGTGAAAAAGAATATTTAGCAGCTCGTGAAAAGGAATCTTTTTCATGAGACCACTTCCATTTTCCATTTGAAAAAATCCAACATTGAGAAAATATTTTATTTGTTGTCAATTACATTTTTACATTTCTTTAGGGGTTCTTAATGTTATTTATAAGGTCATCCAATGGTTTTTGTATTTTAATACAGGTTCTTTTTCCCGACCCATCGATCCTTGTTCAAGAGCAAGTAGTGAAAAAGGAATACGAGCAGCTTGTGAAAAAGGATCTTTTTTGTGAGACTACTTCCATTTCTGGTTTGGGGAAAAAACATTTTTTTTTTATCAGTTACATTTTAAAAAATTTTTAGGGGTTGTTAATGCTATTTATAGGGAAACCCAATGTTTTTTATATTTTAATAGAGATCCTTTTCCCCGACTCGCTGATCCTTGTTCATGAGCAAGTGGTGAAAAAGGAATATGAGCAGCTTGTGAAAAAGGATCCTTTTCATGAGACTGCTTCAGTTTCCAGTTGCAAAAAAAATTCTGAGGATGGAAACAACATTTTGTCTTTCAGTTAAATGACTGTTTAACATTCTTTAAGGTTCTTAATGTTATTTAAAAGGTCAGCAATGGATTTATGTAATAATAGGTCATATTTTGACACACGTCGATCCTTCTTCACAACAAGTCATGAAAAGGAATGCGAGCTCATAAAAGATGCTTTTTCATGAGAACACTACCATTTACAGTTGCTAAAAAATATTCCAAAGTTGGTGTAACTTTTTAAATTACAGTTTCACATTCCTTTAGGGGTCTTAGTATTATTTATATGGTCATCAATGATTTTTATGTCTTAATAGACATCCTATTTTGCAACTCATCGATCTTTCTTGACAAGCGAGTGTCAAAACAGGAATGCAAGCTTACGAAAAAGGATTCTTTATTTGTGAGATTACTTCAGTTTCTGGTTGCTAAAAAAACTCTGACATTGGGAAACATGTTTTTTCTTTATGTACAGTACATGACAGTTTAACATTCTTTTAGGGTGCTTAATGTTATCTATAGGGTCAACAGTGGTTTTTGTCTCTTAATATACATCCTATTTCACCAAATCACCAATCCTTCTTCATATGTTCTACATGCCCTACCCCCCACAGTACTCCCACCTGCCTTAGCATCTCACTGGAGCTCCATTACACTGCTGCTTGACCAGCACAATGCATCGAGGGCAGAACAGAACTCCAGACCTTCACAGCCCACCTTTCCTGATCCAGCCCCCCATCTTCACAGCCTGAAAGAGCTCCATTACAGTGCCACTTGCACCAGCATGGGGCATCAAGGGAAGAAAAGAACTTTGCACCCTCTTAGCCCACTCTTCCACCTCCAGGAGTCCCCCCACCTTACCAGCTCATGGAGCTCCATTATAGTGCTGCTTACAACAACACAGGGCATCGAGGGCAGTACAGCACTGCAGACCATTCCAGACCATCCTCCCTGCTCCAAAACTCCCCCACCCCACCTTACCAACCCACTGGAGCTCCATTATAATGCTGCTTGCACCTGCACAATGTGTCAAGGGCATAATAATACTTAGGACCCTCCCATTCCACCCTCTGTCCTCCAGGACTCCCCACCACCTTACCAGCTCATGGAGCACCATTACAGTGCTGCTTGTACCAGCACAGAACATTGAGATCAGAACAGGACTACAGACCCTCCCAGCCCAACCTCTCTCCACCAGGACTCCCCTCTGTCTTACCAGCTGAGGCAGCTCCATTACAGTACTGCTTGCATCAGCACAGTGCATTGAGGGCAGAACAGGACTCCACAGACCTTCCTAGCCCACCATCCCTGTTCCAGAACTCTCCCACCCCCACTTTACCAGCACAATGGAGCTCTATTATGGCGCTGCTTACACCAGCACTGGGCATTGAGGGACAAACTGAACTAAGGACTCTACCAGCCCACCCTCCCTGCTACAGGACTCCCTGCCTTCCCATCCCAATGGAGCTCCATTACAGCACTGCTTGCATCAACAAAGGATCTTTTTTTACAAGACTACTTCACTTTCTGGTTGCTTAAAACAAATTCCAGCATTTTAAAAAACTTTTTTTTCCTAGAAATGACAGTTTCACATTCCTTTAGGGTCCTTAATGTTATTTATAGGGTCACCAATTTATTTTATGTTTTATTACACAGCGTGTTTTGCCACTCGATCCTTCTTCACAAGCGCGTGATGAAAAAAATGTGAGTTCGCGAAAAAGGATCCTTTCATGCAACTATATAGGCATTTTCAATTGTTTGATGTAAAGTACTATCTATTAACATAACTTAATTAGTAATAAAGTGTGTCCAAAGATTATATTGTACAGTGGTAAATATATTTATTCTCTGTTTCTTTTATAGATTCACAAAAGACACAATAGAGTATACATCTCATCCATCAATAGTATGGCACCTGTAGTAACAGAAAATCTTTGCAATAAAAACAGAAGTACTTTGGTAGGTGTGTTACATGCAGTAAGGAAGGTAGTGTTCATAGTAACAGTGTCCATATGGCACAATGCCACTGCACTCAAAGGAAAGTGACCCCAAAGGTCACATATGGCTCCAGATGTCATGCCACTGCTATGACAACCACATCTAAGAAACATCATGCCAAGCTCATATTGAAGAAACCAACACACAGAGTCCACAAAATGATCAAAAGACAGTCATGTAAGCAAAAGAAAAGCAATACAAGTGACAGTGTAGATAGTATATGACACAAAAGACTAAAGTACTTTAAGATGTCGTACAAAGCTAAGACTGGTCACATAATATCAACAACAGTGACACGTACTGGGAAAAAAGTGAAGAAAACTTTCTCTCAAGCTATGTCTGGAATGCCCATCAGTTTGTTAATATGGCAATGAATATGTGGTTACAGTTGTGGAGTAATATGATGAAAGCCATTGACAAATTTAACATCAAGGTTGAGATACTCAAAGCAATACTACGTGACATTGAACATCTCAGCAAGGACAACTTGTGCTTGGTGTTCAGTGGGTAATGGCTACATACAGAACACAGTGAGGCATGCTTTTGGGAGGAGATATATCATGCACATAATATCATGCACTCTATTTATGTGGATGATTGTGGTAAAGCTCAAAGTGTTTTACTTCTGCTGCAGAGTGATGCCATTGAGGATTTGGATGTTGACAATTCTCCTTTGTTTAAAGAAAAAAACAGCACCTTGTGCATCATGGACATGTGATGCTATGTGCAATGTCAGAGAAGACTCTCTCCATGTAGTTGAGACATTCTTTGATACTTTTCTGAGCACAAAAAGATGTGACAAACACAAACTTCTTCAACACATTGACAAGTGTGAGATTTGAGAACACCATAGTCTGATGGGGCATTCCTTGGCTTGCTTGCAAACTGGAGCATGTGATAGTATATTTCATCACTTTTGTATGATTGCTGTACACAATACAGATATGTGCAGATTTGTCAGGAGTTTATACCTCCTCAGATGTACTTTGCTAAATTTCACAGTATTTGACTTCTTACTAACTGATGGTGACATGCATGGTCTGCTACAATTTATCAAGGAACATAACCTGTGTAGGACTGTCCAAGGTGATGTTTCAACAGAGTGTTGATCATCTACAACAGTCAGTGACAGTACAAGAATCACGCTTGCTAAAAATATTTGGAAATGACATAGCAAAATTTGAGATGACTAAGTCTGAGAAATTTGATGTTACATGTGTATAATTTAACCATCTGTTCTATTCTAAACAAACAGTAAAGGTTGACATCCAGAATATTCCAAAATGGAATGAAATGAGGGGGCATTTGGTTGTATACATGTTCTTGAAAAATAACGTTCAGCTTGTCGAAACAGTATACACTGCATGTGTACATACAGTTTACGTAAGATAAAATTGGACAGTTTGCCTCCAAGATCAGTTCTGAACAAAATGGAGGTTGGTATAATGCCTGCTGACATTGATTGCTTGAATTTGTTTGAACGGATTCTGGTACAGACAATAAAGCTGTTCCAAACAATTCTACATTTGAACACCAAAATGAAAAATATGCCACAGAAGGATCTTATTAAATCATTAAAGGGTTCTATCATGTACCTGCCACTGACACTGCAAGAAAATGTTGAGACCATCTCCTGAAACAACAGTATTATGATTCTGGTCAATGGCATGCCAACAAGGTCAAAGACCATTTGGCAAGATGTTGTCAATGTGGAAAAGGTGAAAAAGTTCTATAGTATTTAAAACTACACAATACTGTCTATGAGGATATTAGTGTAGATCACCTTGCTAACATTGATACTCAGTTTGGAGTAGTTGATGCCAGTAAAGCAATGATTGAAAAGGTCTCCATGGGAACTGATGAAAATGTGTATGAGCAATACACAATTCACCCTTTACATGACCAGGATCCTGTTGTTGATAAGAGGAAGGGATACTGGGAAGGGGAGGTGGGAGGGGCAACAGCATGAAGAGGGACAATCTGCACACTCTAGCAGACTTGATACACCATGAGACTTGTTTCTACTGGCAATTTCATAAGTTTGTATAGATTTTTACAAGGTAAAGCAGGTTGAAGGAACACCTATAAGTATCTGGAACAGTACACTGGAGGTACAGTGTTTCCCTGATCTGTTTCCACATAGTACTGGTGGTCATTTGACATACATGAGGTATGCATACCTGGAGATGAGTACTGAGCTTCTAGAGTACTTTATTCAGATGGTAAGTTTCAAAGAAATATCCAGTATTTATTTCACCTCTTGTGGGGAATGAACTAAGCATCCTGTCTGCATCAGCTGCACACACTTGTGGCTCAACACTGACTTCCATGACATGAAAGTTGCACGGTTGATTTTGAAGTTACAACAGAAGGATAAGACATTGCAGACAAATCTTAGTTCCATCCTCTCCAGTATGAGAGGTACTAAAGAGTAGTGGTATAGAAGGCACTCAGAAGTAATGTGCATGTTGCGAGAGTTTGGTGCAACTACATGGTTTGTTACTCTTAGTTGTGTAGAGTACTCATGGGAAGAGTTAGCAGACCTTCTGAAGTGGGCAAATTCAGATGTAGATGGCATAGCATCCATGACTCTCAGAAAAATGTGCTCTCTAGACCATGTGTCTGTATCATGGCACTTCAAGCATTGGTTTCATTCAGTCCCAAAGTTCATCTTGTTGAAAACTAATCCACCTCTTGGAATTATTGAGAACTACTTCTGGAGGATGGAATATAAGGTTCATGGAGCTCCTCATATTCACATGCTACTGTGGGTGAAGGATGCTCCCCACATTGGTGACTGAGATGATTATGTTATACTGAACTTCATCATGAAGTACATTACATATCAGATTCCTGACAATTAAGACAGCTCAATACTATGGAAACTGGTAGAGAAATTCAAGTACCACCTGTGTTGTAAATAGTGTCATAAGAAGGTGAAGACCCATAAAAATTGGTACACAAGGTGTCGTTTTGGGTTTCTGAGTGAGTCTGTCAAAAGGCACATTTGAATGACATTTTATGTGCCGTGCATCATCATCTCAAAGTGAAATCCACAAAAAGAGTGTACAAGTTGCCCAGGAAAGAATCTGAGGCTTTTATCAATGACTGCAGCCCAACTTTGTTGTTGATGCGAAGCTAACATTGATGTCAATTTGTTGCAGACAGTTTCATGGCTCTGGTATGATATGTAACCGTACATCACCACGAATAAGCAAACTTGCTAGCAAGAGCTGTGGGAAGATCTGTCAAACAGTAATAGACCTATATCTTCATATCTCTGGTCCCTAGTGTTAAAGACTCTGTTGCACCATGAATGTGCGCTTATGACACTGTGATAGACTGACTGGCACATGCCTCTATGGCAAATCAGAATCAATTTGTTACCTGAATGTCAACTTCAAGGAAAAGAGCTGATGTGTTCTCCAAAGGCATGATGAGGTTGTAGAACTAGTTGCATTTAAGCCATCTTTAACCAACATCTTGAAGAACAACTTGATTGATACTTACTATCCACAGAGTCATGCTGCTATGGATAGCATATCTCTATTTGAAATTGCTAAGTGGTACAACTACAAATGGGATATTGAAACAAGATCCATGTAGACACACTTACAAAGTCACTGGCTTGGAGGGTAGTCTTGTGATGAGATGGAAACCATGGTTGATCAACCACATGAAGCTGAGTCTGGCAACTACTGAAAAGAGAGGAGCATTACTACTTTGCTCTCATGTTTCTGTTTAAGCCATGGAGAGTAGAATCTTCACTAACGGGTGATTGCAACAATATGAGGAGCAATTTCACCTTAGTTATGATTCATTTAAGACATATGCTTCTGTTTATATTAACAGATTAGAGTTGGAGAAACAGCTGCTAGAGAAAGTGAGAGAACAGTGGGAAGAAGATACTCCGGTTAACTTGTAAGAAAGGTGTGATCCTGATGGTGACGCACTTCTGGGACCTCCCCTTCCCACAAATGATCCAGCTGTACTGTCAGTGGTTGAAAGTGCTATGCAGCAGGTTAAACACTTCACCAATGACTGCTCCATGGATGATAGTCTGTTAAATGAACATCAGAGGGCTCATTTACAGTACTGTAATGCATGCAGTTGAGCATGGGATGAAGCATCCAAACAAACTGTGCTCTTGTGACCAACACAATCCAACTCAGATGTTCGTGAGTGGTGCAGCTGGAACTGGTAAAATTTTGTAATTGAAGCCATCAGTGCTGCAATACGCAAACTGACTGGTGTGTCAACCTTTGTGATTGTGTCAGCCTCCACTGGACTAGCAGCACACAACATAGGTGGTGTTTCATTACACTACCTCTTTATGATGCCTATTGAGCATGACAACACAGGAGAGTACAGACAACTACCATTTAAAGTTGCCAGCAAACTATGGACCATGTTTTACAAAATGGAACTGTTAATCATTAATGAGATCAGTATGATTTCAAATGTTCTTCTTGCATTCATTCACCTATAGTTGCAGGAGATAGCACAGATGATGATGCAACAGTTAGTGGAAAAACATAGTAGTTTTGGAGACCTACTGCAGCTTGCCCCAGTAAATGGTCAACATGTATTCTCTACACTTTTAATAGAACAAGCAAAAACAATTGGTG
This sequence comes from Neoceratodus forsteri, assembly GCA_016271365.2. Classification (NCBI taxonomy): domain Eukaryota; kingdom Metazoa; phylum Chordata; order Ceratodontiformes; family Ceratodontidae; genus Neoceratodus; species Neoceratodus forsteri. The sequence goes on along the minus strand of CM057453.1, from coordinate 452,188,957 downwards.
GCATAGGACGTGTGAATCTATGGAGTTCTTCTCATATGTTGAACTTTCCCAAAATCTGCACAACATGAGATCTACAATACAAAACACTTCTTGATGAAGCTTACATTGGGAACTTGTCACTTGAACATGAGAAGGTTGAAGACATGAGTCATAGACAAAAGCAAGATTCCCGCTGGATGCATGTGACATGTTTTCTCACCTACATATTGGAGCTGTTCACATTGTCTGTTTGATGCCATGGCTTAAGTAGTGTGCTGAGTTCAACCAAATTATGTTTGAGAGAGAACAGCAAACAATTGTGACACTTACATCACTTGATGCAATTGATGGCATTAGCTTACCTCCTTCTATAGTAGCAAAGATGGTAGCAAGATTGAAAGAACTGACCTCAGACGTATCATGTACTGCAGGCTTAGAAACAATTCCCATACTTTGTATCAATGCTCATGTCTTGCTTCATCCCAATTTTGATGTAGACCACAGGCTTAGTGGTGCTATTGGATAGTTCACTTTCACTACAATATATAGAAAACATTTGTTGAGATGGTTTGGTCAGATTTGACAACCTTGCAGAACCTGTACCTTTGACAGGTGCACTATTAAGTTTCAAATTTTGAAGGACATATATGTGACGAAAACAGTTCCCACTTTATTTTGCATATTCTGTGTCCATACACAAGTCTCAAAGCTTGAGCCTTGATGCTGCAGTGGTTGAAACAGGCAGTGCAATTTTCAAAGATGGGATGAGCTATGTTGCCTTATCTTTTGTCAAAAGTGTAGCAGGTCTCTACATTACAAATTTTGCACAGAACAGACTCTGTGCTGATATCAAGTGCATTGTGCTACCGATAGATTGCATGGATCCGGGAGAGCTGGTGCGTGCCTATAATATGGCGGTGGCAGTGGCCCTGGATTCCATTGCTCTTGTTCATGTTCATCCTCTCACTCTCGTCCCAGGTCTCCTTGGTTTGATGAGACCTTGAGGGAGTTGAGGAGAGTTGGACGAAGGTTGGAGAGGTGCTGGCGGAGGTCTAGTCTGGATGATGACAAACTTAGTTTGATGAACCATTATGTGGTTTATCAATCCGCAATCTCTCGTAAGAAGGCAGAATTCCTGTCCAGAGAGATTGCGACTGCACAGAATAGACCAGCTCAGCACTTCCAGACCGTGGACAGACTGTGCAATCCAGTTTGTCTTCAGCCTGGAAGAGCCTTTTCTCAAGAACGGTGTGAGGAGTTTGCTCTCTTCTTTGCAGATAGGGTTGCCAAAATCAGATTGGATACCCGCTTGACCCTCTCCAATGGGAGTTGTGATGGTTAGCAGGAGATGTCGGACACCCAGTTTGCATGGTCTGACTTCAGCCTCCCCACAATCAATGACATTTGTGATGATCATCCAATCACTGCGTCCGAACAACTGTGATTTGGACCCGGGCTGCACGCGTCTCTTAGTGGATTGTGTGGATAAAATTGGCCCAGTCCTTGCTGTGATAGTCTGGAGGTCCTTGGAGAGGGGAATCTTTCCAGATCCTCTTAAGGAGGCTGTAGTTAAGCCTCTTTTGAAGAAGCCATCTTTGGACCCGGATTGTCTAGCAAATTACAGGCATGTCTCTAACTTACCCTTTGTGGGTAAAGTTATTGAGAAGGTGGTTGCAGCACAGATGGATGATCATCTGACCAACAACAATGTCTATGATTCTCTCCAGTCTGGATCTTGGAAAAGGCACAGTACCGAGACAGCACTGGTTCAGGTACTAAATGACCTCCTAATAGCGAGAGATCGAAGGACCTGTTCTGTCTTGATTCTTCTTGATCTCTCTGCGGCATTTGACACTGTGGACCATGGAGTGCTACTGGAACATTTGCGGTCTATCTGTGGACTGTCTGGTACAGTCTTCAGGTGGTTTTGATCTTACCTCGAGGGTAGGACTCAGAGACTGGTGTCTGGAATTTTTTCCTCGGCATCAGTCTCCCTATCCTGCGGGGTACCGCAGGGTTCCATTTTGGCACCTATGTTGTTTGCAGTGTATATGCTGCCATTAGGAGTGATTGTTAGATGATACGGTCTGGGTTTTCATTGTTATGCAGATGATACCCAGCTGTATATGTCTTTTGTGCCTGGCCAGGAGGCTGCCATTTCGGTATTTAATAACTGTCTTGCTGAGATCCAAGACTGGATGAATGGGAGTTGGCTGCGGTTGAACCCTGAAAAAACTGAGGTGTTGGTGGTGGACAAGGGTCGCTGTGAGGTGGGTTTGTTAGCTGGATCGCCCTCGGGCTTATGGCTTGGGGGTGTCCAGCTGATGACCTCAGACCAGGTGCGGAACCTGGGCATTGTATTTGATGACTGTCTGACTTTTAAATCTCAGGTGTCAGCAGTGGTCAAAACCTCTTTTTATCATCTGAGGAACATCGCCGGTTGAAACACTTGGTTCCTCCAGAGGATCTTCCAGCGTTGGTCCACATGTTACCTCCCGCCTTGACTATTGCAATGCCCTTTACCTGGGGCTATCGGGGTTGAACTTCACTGTCTGCAGCTAGTGTAGAATGTGGCAGCCAGGCTGTTTGACTGGATCTTCTGGGTCTATGGTCATATAGCGCCTGTCTTGCCGCTTGATCTTACTAGTTGCCAGTTTATTGGTGAATCACCTTCAAGGTCAGTTTGCTGACCTATAAAGCCCTACACGATCAGGGACCTGTTTACCTGAAAGAGCTCCTCTGTCCCTACTGTCCTCCGCTCTCTCCGATCCACTGACGAGGGATTGCTAGAGATTCCCAGGGTCCGTTTAAAAACTTCAGGGGCAAGATCGTTTAGTTTTATGGCCCCGACCCTGTGGAATTCTCTACCTCGCCAGGTGCGAAATTGCCCGACTGTCCAAAGCTTTAAGGGAGCTTTGAAAACATCTTTTTAGCAAAGCTTTTAATGATTTATGATTGTTTTAGTGTTCTTCTAAGTATTTATTGTTTTATGTATTTGTACAGGGGCCTTGGTTTTAAGAAAGGCGCCTTATATAAATAAAGAATGAATGAATGAATGAATTGTAGAGTACAACCATTTGTGGACTTTATACAAACCTACCATGAAACTGATTACTGTACCTAGAAATGTAATGAAGTGAGATGCTTCTCGTGATGCAGTTCATAGGTTAAAAAGGAAGATACCTAAGAAGATTCACTCTTCTGCATTTGTTTTTCATAACAAATTGACAGCACTTGATCACATGAGATCACTGCCCACAAAGCAGTGTATTGGTTTGGCTGGAATGCCAACATTTGTCAACAGTACAGGAGTCAACTGTTATACAAATGCTGCAATGGAAACACTCCTACATATGCCAGAATATGTTGATATGCTCAGTGCTTAGCAAACCAACAAATCTGTTGGAGGCATGGAAGAGAGTTATAAGGGCAGACAACAACAGCTTCCTACTTTACAGAGCATAATGTCACTCGTTAACTCTCTCAGCTTATCATGGACAGGAAGCTTTTGCTAAAACTTACAGCAAGATGTCACTGAATTTGTGATGGGTTTGATCAAACCCTTTAGATGAGGATGATATTCTTCTGAGACAGTATTTCAGTGAACTATGTGTGCAAGTATAGATGTCTCTCTTGTGGTTTCATGGACAGCCAAACCACAAATGGCGTGCTCTGGATATCCTTGTATATTCCGGATGACACATCTGCAAAATATATAAATTGCTCTGTGATGCTTAGTGTGGATGGAAATGCTAAAGATGTGGAGACCTAAAACACAGTCTCTAAAAGTCACTAGATCCAGCACATACATCATGATTTTGCTATAGTAATTCAACTCGCATGGACTTGAAGTGATGACTCCCATTGCAGACTTTATTGCTTGTACACACGCATATTCTGGTCAACATTTTGACATTCATGCCATCATTTTCCACCATGGACCTTCTGCACATTCTGGCCATTGTGTTACATGATGTAGATACAGACGTGGGTGGGTAAAGTGTAGTGAATCAGTGTGCAACATGAAAGAAAGACTGCCAAAAAATCTCAAAGATGCATATGTCATTATACCGAGGAACATGAATCTTGTACAACCTATTGAAGAGTAGGGCATATCAATATGCCTCAGAGCTTTTCTAGCTTACCTGTTGCAGTTATACCACTTCTGTGGTTCATTTTTCAATCTATGTTATAGCATGGAACTGCAACTCTGTTCATGTTGACAAAGGATACAGCAGATATATTCTCTGGAGAGTGTTTGTTGTACATGATGTGGCAGTCATGAAAAACAACCTCAACATGGTTTTGCTGTAAGTAAAGTGAAAGCAATGATTTATTTTCCTGTTTACTTCTACATGTTACACCATTATTGCTCAGCTGCCTACATTTACATATCTGCACTTCAAATGAACTCGTATGTATATACACGGTGTTGTACTCAGAGCTCTAGATAAGATTTTTTGGGATGAGTACCTCTACTCCTCATTTTGAAAGTGAGGTGTGTAAAATGAAATTCAGATGTGTACAAATATCTTGCTAGAGTGGACTGAGGAGTACATTTATTAAAAACATGTCGTTTTTTTTTAGATAAGAATTTCAGGTGCCAACAATGCTCCAAATAATGTTGGCAGGTAGGAATTAACTCACCAGTTTTAAAACATAGTGAGTAAAACAAAGGTGGGATGCATACAAGTGCTGTAAATCTGGCAAAAAACTGTTCCTTTTGAATCACCGGTTATGTTATGAATCACTGTTATTTGGTGTGTGGAGTATTACAAATGTTGGGTGAGTACTGGTACTCATTAAAAAAAATTCTGAAAAGTATTTCCTAAAATGAGGTGAGTAAAATAGGCCGATACATACCTTATCTGGAGCCCTGGCTGTACTACACAAATGCACCAGCTAATACATGGTATCTTGGCTCATGTAGAGTCGACTCATGGCTTAGTGCTGGAAACAGCTGTGTGACACACTCACTGTTCACTTACAACATGCATCACAACATCATTCCTAGTGGCCACAAATGATAATATGCTATGGCACCATTCTGCACTACTTAAACAAGAACTACCAAAGTACTACTTAGACCTTGTAAATATGTATGTATGGAATCATGCATTATTTATTGTTTGACATACTGCATTGTTTTACCTGTATTATATTAATTCTTACACAATGCAGTTGATACTGCTCAGTGCAGTTGTACATATGTTACTTATCACTATGGTAAGAAGGAATAACAGTATATAACAGTTTACAATACCTAACATTCTGCATTGTTTTTGTTGTATAACAGTAATGTAATACAATTCTACTGTTCATGTTCTTTTTCACGTATGTAAATTCTTAATATAGTAAGAAAGCATTACAGTTTTTTTTACAGTTATCATGAGTTAACATTATGCGTTGTTTTAGTTCTATTAAATTAATTGTGATACAATGCAGCTGATGGTAATTGTTTTCAGCTTTACATACAGTATGTTAACTGTTAACATAGTAAGACAGAATTATAGTTATTACAGTTATCAATACTTTGCATTTAACAAAAGTAATTCCTGTAATATACATATAAGTTTTATGCTTTAATACAATCATTATAAATGTTACATGTTGTTATAATATAACCATTTTGTACTGTAAGGGTTATAGGGTTACCAATTTAATGTTAAACCTCAAATTGTGCACTTTAATAACTTTGTAACTGATGAATGGATTTGCACAAAATTTGGTATGCACTGTCCGTAGGGGTAAATCTCTTGACATGGCAAATTTTGTTCTGGTCGGATATGTGGATTCTGAGATCTGGATAGTGAAAAAAAATAAAAAGTCAACCTTTTTTGCAATTTTTTCCTCCTCGCCTTGCGCCCAGATGGTGTAGAATTTTGTTGTGATGTTTTTATGGTATACAGAACTTGGGTAGCAGGAACTGCCACTGTTAGTGTGGTGCAAAAATATTATATTGTTGCAAAGTTACTGTGTTTTTAAGTTCTCATTATATCCTATGGGAAGAGCATTTTCAGGATAGATGTCTTTTTTCGACAAAGGATTTGCTCACGCAAAAAAGGATTGAGTCTCATGAGTGTTCCTTTTTCATGAGAACAAAAATCCTTTTTCATGAGGAAATAATCTTTTTTCGTGAGCCACCATCTTGTTTTCTCTTTTTCCAAAAAATGTTATCTCGTAAACAGAGTAAAACAGAGTGGTAGAGAGTAAACAAGTCATGTATCTTGGTCATCAGGACTCCATTAGATGGATGCTGAACTTATTTTGTGGTAGAGCATCATTGTAAGGTCTTTTTAAGGGGCATTCTGTATCCTTTTCCGTGACTTGCATACTTCCCTTTTTGGGAGCTTATTCTTTTTTTGTGGACAGATTCTTTTTCACGACCTTGCAAGAAAGGATCCAGATCCTGCAATCCAATACTTTTTCACAAGAAAACAAAATGGTATCCTGTTGTACGAGGCCACCCTCCATACTCCAGGACTCTGCTCTGCCTTACCAGGTCATGGAGCTCCATTACAGAGCTGCTTCCACCAGCACAGGATGTTTTTGGCAGTACAGAACTGAGGACCTTCTCAGCCCAACCTCCTTGCTGCAGGACTCCCCACCACCTTACCAGCAAAACAGAGCTCCATTACAGTGCTGTTTTCACCAGCACAGGGCATCAAGGTCAGAACAGAACTACAGACCCTCCCAGCCCAACCTCACTCACCCAGGACTCCCCCTCTGCATTACTAGTTCATGGAGCTCCATTACAGTGGTGCTTGTACCAACACAGGGCATTGAGGGCAGTACAAACCTACAGACCTTCTCAGCCCACCTTCCCTGCTTCAGGACTCCACACTGCCTTAACAGTATAATGGAGCTCCATTATAGCACTGCTTGCACCAACACAGGGTGTCTAGGTCAGAACAGAACTACAGACCATCGCAGCCCACCTTCCATACTCCAGGACTCCTCTCTGCCTTACCAGCTCATGGAGCTTCAATACAGTGCTGCTTGCACCAACACAGGTCATTGAGGGCTGTACACAACTGCGGAGCTTCCCAGCCTACCATCCCTGCTCCAGGACTTACCACTGCCTTACCAACACAATGGAGCTCCATTGCAGTACTGCATGTACCAGCACAGGGCATCAAGGTCAGAACAGAACTCCAGACCCTCACAGCCCACCCGTCATAACTCCAGGACTCCCCCTGCCATACCAGCTCATGGAGATCCATTACAGTGCTGCTTGCACCAACACAGGGTGTCAACCTCAGGACAGAAGTATGGAACCTCCCAGCCCATCCTACTTGTTCCAGGACTCCACCCTTGCCTTACCAGCTTACGGAGATTCATTACAATGCTGCTTGTACCAGCACAGGGTGTTGAAACAAAACAGAACTATGGACCCTCCCAGCCCACCGTCTCTGCTACAGGACACCCCCCTTGCCTTACCAGCTCATGGAGCTCCATTATAGCACTGCTTGCAGCAGCACAGTGTGCCAAGGACAGAATAGAACTCCAGACCATCCCAGCCAACCCTCCCTACTCCAAGACTCCCACATCGCTGCCTTACCAACACAATGAAGCTCCATTACAGCACTGATTGCACCAACACAGGACATTGAGGGCAGTACACAGCTGTAGAGCTTCCCAGCCCACTCTTCCTGCTCCAGGACTACCACTGCCATGTCAACACAATGGAACTCCATTGCAGCACTTCTTGCACCAGCACAGGGCCTCAAGGTCAGGACAGAAGTACAGAACCTCACAGCCCACCCTCCCTGCTCCAGAACTCTATCCCTGCCTTACCAGGTCATGGAGATCCATTACAGCACTGCTTACACCAGCACAGGGCATTGAGTGCAAAACAGAACTTTGGACCCTCCCAGCCCACCCTTCCTCCAGGACTCCCCCACCTTATCAGCTCATGGAGATCCATTACAGCACTGCTTGCACCAACACAGGGCATTGAGGTCAGCACAGAAGTACGGAACCTCCCAGCCCACCTTCCTTGCTCCAGGACTCCACTCCTGCTTTACCAGCTCATGGAGATCCACTACACTGCTTGCACCAGAACAGGGCATTGAGAGCAAAACAGAACTTTGGAACCTTCAGGCCCACCCACCCTCCCTCCTCCAGGAGTCCTCCCTCACCTTACAAGCTCATGGAGCTCTATTATAGCACTACTTGGACCAGCAAATTGCATTAAGGCCAGAACATAACTGCAGACCATCCCAGCCTACCCTCCCTACTCCAAGACTCCTCCACCCTGCCTAACCAGTTCATGGAGCTCCATTATAGTGCTGCTTGCACCAGCAAAGTGCATTGAGGCCAGAACAGAACTCCAGACCATCCAGCCTCCCTCCCTATTCTAGGACTCCCTACCCCCACTTTACCAGCTCATGGAACTCCATTACAGTGCTGCTTGCACCAGCACAGAGCATTGAGGTCAGAACAGAACTACAGACCTCCCAGCCCAACCTCTCCACCAGGACTCCCTCTGTCTTACCAGCTGATGGAGCTCCATTATAGCACTGCTTGCATCAGCACAGTACATTGAGGGCAGAACAGGACTCTAGACCTTCCTAGCCCACCGTCCCTGTTCCAGAACTCTCCCACCCCACTTTACCAGCACAATGGAGCTCCATTACAGTGCTGCTTGCACCAGCACAGGGAATCATGGTCATAACAGAACTATGGACCCTCACAGCCTACCCTCCATACTCCAGGACTCCCCTCTGCCTTACCACTTCATGGATCTCCATTACAGTGCTGTTTGCACCAGCACAGAGCATTGAGGTTAGGACAGAACTACGGACTCTCCCAGCCCAATCTCCCTGCTGCAGGACTGCTCCCCCACCTTACCAGATTATGGAGATCCATTACAATGCTGCTTATACCAGCACATGGCATTGAGGGCAGAACAGAACTACGGATCCTCACAGCCCATCATCCCTCCTGCAGGACTCCCCCTTGCCTTACCAACTCACTGAAGATCTAGTACAATGCTTACTGCACCAGCAAAAGGTGTTGAGGGCAGAACAGAACTGGCCACAGTACTCTACATGGTGTCTTAGCATCGATCTATACATATGCAACACCACCTCCCTCTTTCTGCTGGTGATACCGCTCCCTCTTTCTTCTTTCCCTACACTTCCTGAATCCCAAGCAACTACAGCTCTCTGCACCTCCTTTGTCATAATTCAACTTGTTAGTATGTAATTTACCCCTCCCCTTTCCCCAGGACACATCTGGAAATGAGCTGTACAGCTCAGTATGCCTGTCCTGGTAAATGTGTTTCATATAAATACATAGATAAATTTGCACCACATCACACTATCACTCCCGATTGCCTTGTTGCACTGTCAGCCCATGTTAGGGCATCTGCAGCAGTCTTCATTCCTCCATTGTTATCCGTTTCTGTTGCTCATTATGATGATTCTGTCCAGAATGGTCTTTTTTCACATTTCACATGGGCATCTGTTGGCGTGTCCTGGAATCTTATTGCACTTATATATATTTTTAATATATTTTTTTTTACTGATGACATTGAATATATGTTCAGTCACATGGTTAAAGTCATGAAAAGTATTAGAAACCTGTAGTGAAAACCCTTACAGTGGCTATTTAAGCAATAAGGATGACAGGGGTTGCGTTATGGTGTGTTAATGACCCACTTTGGGTGGGTTGAATGAAGTGCTTATATCACCCAACTAGGGTCATTAGCCCACCATGATGCACCCCCTAGAGTGCCTTATTGTGATTATGAAATGGTTCCTTTTTTTGTAAATTGGATGTCTTTTTTAAAACATATTTTTGTTCAGCTACTTTCAGCTGGGCCATTGTAGTGCAATAACAGACCAGCTGAAAATACCTGTTGGCCAATTAGAAGCCAGCATTCTTTCTACCCATTTAAAAATAACTGTTTGAATGGTGTTGACAAGATAACTCATCATAAAAACTATGCATTGTAAATGTTGTGCCAGACTAAGAATTAAGTAACACTTTATGCATTACCTGAAGTTGATAAATAGTTGACATTATTTTGGTTCCTTGTATACAAGCACTATTACTAACAAATGTCATGGGACTTCACAGAAACATAGAACTTGACACCAGCAAAGGACTGATATGTCCATGCAGTCTGGACTTTGTTATATGTGTGTCTGGTAATGCTGACCCTACTTGGTCATTGGTTTAGCTTCTCTGTTACTCCATAAATTTCCATATGCCTATCACAACCATTTTGATGCACCCTCAGACACACACACACACACACACAGTGGTTGCTTCCACTGCTGTGTGTGGCATTGCATGCCATGCATCCACCAACATATCTATAAAAAAGCAAAACTTTCTTAGCTTACCCCTTATCCACCCCCCTGCAAACTCATATCTTGTGCCCTCGTTCTTGTACTTCTCTTATACTTAAATATTTTGACCATTTGCACCTTAAAGAAAACATAACACCTAGCATGCTACTCATGCAGTGTTCCGGTCTCTTTTGTTGGATCGCCTTCATTAAGGAGTCGAGTGTGGAATTTTCCAAGTTTATGGTGGTACACACTAAGTAGTTTTACTGTATAATATTTATGTCTACATGCCTAAGAAATTAGCAAGCTGTTGATACATACTTGCAACAAAATGACAGCTTGCTTTTTGCATATATATATATATATATATATATATATATATATATATATAATACACATACACACACACATACAGGCTAGGCAAATTTTATTTTCCAAGGCACCCAATCCCAGAGGCTCTGGGCATCATACAAAAAATAAAAACTATTCATAAAATAAAAACAAAGGCATAAATAACATTATTGATAAATTAAACAAATCATATAAATAAGCAATCTGAACTAGAAACAGTTGCTGATTGGGTTATCCCAGAAATAAGATTTAAAAGATAGTGGGCCCAATTCTAGAAAGGGGAATACGCCAGATGCAAGTAACACAATTGCGCAAGACATGCCAAAGCAATTGCAACATGCTATTTATAGCCTATTCTAGAATATGCAAGAGATATGCAAAATGCAACTGCACAAGTCACAACATGCAAGATACACCATATAAAAAGGCATAATATGCAGCAGTGGCCTAACATACATCAGCAGCTACACCACAGCCATGGCAGAAGCTGTGGTAGAGAGACAGAGGAGGAAGAGAAACTTCACACATAAGGAGGTGAACACACTGGTTGAGCAAATAGACAGGCACCATGCACTCCTCATGATTTGCTGAGGAGATGCCAAGAGGAGGAAAAACAGAAGAAGGCATGAGACAGGGTGACACATGAATTCAGCCATCACTGCACAGCACTGGACTGTCTGGGATGTCCAAAAAAGTACCAGGACCTCAAGCGCATGGTGAAGTGCAAGATGGCACAAAACAGGCACAGTGCACAGGACACAAGGGGTGGACCCACCCAGCAGCAGCCACTCAGCAGCATGGAGAGGAGGACTGCAGCACACCTCAGCCAGCAGAGCATCACTGGGAGTCACACAGCTGGACAGCTTCAGACAGCACACTGCCACAGGTAGGGACAAACAACAGCAATGTATGTGACAGGTCTGACATGGCAACAACACTACAGCCAACAGCAAAGGTGGGGTGGGTGGGGTGAGAATGTGTAGGCAGATGTAGTGGTGGGGTGGCATGCCACAGGAATGCCATAAGGCCACAGCTGGCCACAGAGTGGGCCTAGGGAACCAGACAATGGCCAGGGGCAGGCCAGGGACAAGCATCTGTGCAGCTGACATGTGCAACTGTGCAAAGGAACATGACATGCCCATCTGTGGAGGGGCTGGCATGTGCATATGAAACCGGTGGGGGGGGCTGTGCAAAGGTATGAGCTGTGCTGCACTGTGAGGTGCTGTGACATGCACTGTGAATTGGTGTGGGGGGGTCGAGCCCAGGTATGGTCTGTACTGCACTGGGAGTTGCTGTGGCATGCACTGTGTACTGTTGGGGGGGTAGTGCACAGGAATGGCCTGTGCTGCACTGGGTGTAGCTGTGACATGCACTGTGTACTGTTGTGGGAGTAGTGCCCAGGGACAGTCTGTGCTGCACTGGGAGTTGCTGTGACATGCATTGTGTACTGGGGGGTAGTGCTCAGGGATGGTCTGTACTGCACTGGGTGTTACTGTGACATGCACTGTGTACTGGGGCAGTGCACAGGTATGGCTTGTGGTTCACTGGGAGTAGCTGTGACATGCACCATGTACTTTTGGGGGAGTAGTGCTCAGCGATGGTCTGTGCTGCACTGGGAGTTGCTGTGACATGCACTGTGAATTGGTGTGGGGGGGTAGAGCCCAGGTATGGTCTGTGCTGCACTGGGAGTAGCTGTGACATGCACTGTGTACTGGAGGGGCTGTACACAGGCATGGGTTGGGCAGTAGGGGAGGGTATGGGTCACTGGTCCTGGGCATGCACAGTGAGGGTGAGGGCTGCGTAGATGTGCATGGATGGAGGGTCAACATAGGCACCCAGTGGAGCTGACCCCTGCAGAGCAGTGGTGCCCCATGGGCATGGCGTGCATGGTGCTACTGTGCAGTGGGGATCTGTACAGGGCGGCAGTGTGACAGCTAATTACACGTACCAGGATGGACAGCACAACATGGGCAGCAATGGTGGGGGCCATGCCACCTGTGCAGGATGCAGGTACAGTGGTGGCATACGCCAGGTAGGACTGCACAGATGTGTGGTAGGTGCAATGCCATAGTGAAACACTGAAGCAGACCTGGGAGGGAAACACTGATCAGGCAGGGGAGGGCACACAGTGAAGAGGAGACACACTAACATGTTGCCCATCCAACACATGCTGTGGCAGCTGGTGCAGGTGATCCCAGTGGAGCTGGAAGGCAGCAGCAGCAGCTGCAGCAGGGCCAGGATGCTGCTGGCATGACCCAGGCCACCAGCACAGTGTTGGATGATGAGGCAGCCTGTGGCTGGAACACGGGCCCGTGACAGATCCTGAGGGGAGTGATGATGATGACAGCCCCATGGTTGAGGGCGGCAGACAGCCGTGAGGAGGATGCAGCAGGGCCACCACAGGAGCAGCAGGGGACCATGGAGGACACCACCAGCAGTGCCACCACAGCTGTGGAGGCAGTGTAGATGCCTGTGTCCAAGCAGGAGGTGGCAAGTGAGACCAGCCAGCTGCAGAGGACACTGCCATGGGGTTACTGAGCCCACTGGAAGACCAACTGGATGAGGCTGTCCATGAGCTGCAGGACCAGCTGTCTCCACCGGCCTACACTGGGGACTACTGCCAGTGGGTGCTGGCTGGCCAAGGGATGTCAGGCAGGAGCTGGGGAACATATGGCAGGGCATGCAGGAGCACACCACACCAGCATGGAGCTGCAGCTGTCCAGCATTGCCAGCTGTCTGGAGGCATTCACCAGGGACTCTTCAGCATGTATGGCTGGCCTGGGAGATGCCATACAGGGCATCCAGCACTGTGCGGAATGCCAGGTGGTCATCATGGACTGCCTCAGCACAGGCCTGGAAAAACATGTTGGCACACCATCAGCTCCAAGATACAGCCATGGCCATGCAGCCCATAGCATGTGCACTGCATCCGTTGCACCACCTGCAATACCTGGCCCAGTGGATGGCACCCCCAGCCACTGCACATTCCAGCACCCGGACACAGCAACCGGATCCAGTTGCATCCCCACCCCTACCCCTGGCCCAGGTGCCAGATGTGCCCCTCCCACCAGTCATACTGCCAAAGCCGCAGGCCCAGCCAGGCACTGCCCACACTGACCCAGGCACAGGACGGCACCATGGTGCGACCACAATTCCACACACAGGCATGCTAGCAACACAGGCGCAGGTCAGGCCAAGCCCCACACACAGTCCCACTGGAACAGGGTCAGACACAGGGCACACATGGGGAGCACACTGAGGTAGGGGCTCCACAGACTACACATGGCCTGAGACATTCAGCACATGATGGAGGAACACACAGTGCAGCCCCGGCACAGCCGCTGCCACATGTTACACAGAGGCATGTAGGCTTACATGGGCAGAGGCACAGCAGAGCAACTGTGGTGGCACACACAGGCCCACAGGGTGAGATGAGAAGCATAGATCACCAGGGCACTGCACAGTCCAGGACAGCATGCATGTGGCAGATGGTGGAGACCTGTGCAGTTGGAGATGGTTTGGTGGGGCTGAGATGGGGTGGTGGGGCCATTAGCATGGCAAGGGGGGTCACATGTTTATGGGGGGCACTGTGCATTCACAAGGGTGTGTGTGTGTGTATGTATGACTGTGTGCATGGGTGAGTGTGGGGCACGCGTGATGGAAAGGACTGGAGAGCACTGTGATATGTGCACCTGTTGTGTATACTGCACGATGTTAATAAATCTTTTCACCATATCCCTATTTTGTGTTGTCCGTTTGTCATCAGTGCAATGGTAGTGCTATACAGGATACATGTTGGTTAGGGCATAGCCCCCAGTCACAACAATGCCCTGTGTGGGCCACCGTCGGTGGGCAGCATCCTGCCTCTGACCACCCCAGGGTTGCATGCATACGCACGCGCACACACACAGACACATACGCACACACACACAGCCCTGCAGGCCCTGCTGCTACACATGCAGGTGTACCCATACCCATGTTACAACTGTGTTGCATCTGCAGAGAGCACAGGCAATTGCGTGGCATCAAGCAGGCCGCAACCCCACATCATAGATGCCAAGACGCACATCACTATCGTATATCACAATTGCTGCCATGCATGCCGCAATTGCGCATATGCAATGTGTGATATGCGATGCACGTGCAGTGGGCACATGCAGTTGTGAGTAGATAGGCCCTGACATGGTGTAGTGTTACAGGAGCAGTAGTACTGGGCCTTGGACTGAGCTACATCATTGCACTACCAGCCAGGACAGGACAGGGACAGACAAACTGCACACAGCTGAGTACTGGACTACAGTAGGCCCCCCATACATAAGCCTGATCCATCTGCTGCTGACCTGAGGGCCAGAAACAGGTATGGACACTCACAATGGTGGACATTCAGGGGTTCAGTAATGTTATGTGCAATGGGATGTGTACAATATCCAGGATCTGTGCCCAGGTTATATGTCAAGGGTTATGGGGGCCATGTTACATCCAGACACCACTGTGTGGCAGTCAGTATCCAGGGCTGGACACATGTATGGATGGTAACCTGTTACTCCAGTTGCACATCACTTTTTCATGCAGGGAGGCCCACCATCACTGACCACCATGCCTGCATTGGTGGTGGACATCTTATGCTTGTGTTCACACCTGGATTTCATTGACATTACCCCCCTACATATGGTTGTGAATGCCTGCCATCTGGAAGGCACCAACACCTATATTGGTGTCAGAAGGGCCCTGGGGACAATGTGGGACACAGACCCTCAGGATGGGGATCACTGCCCATCACATAGAGATACAGGAGCAGACAACAGTGGACACCATGGTGTTGTACTGTACACTGTGTAGTACGGTAGTAGGATAGTTGTGTACATGGTATCTGGGTTTCAGCATGATTTCACAGCATGGTAGCTTTGTGTGCAGCATGCTGCCCATGGGGACTTATGTGGGTCCAGCCACTGGTCAGGGGCATGGGGTTGGATGTCCCCCATGCTGGGGGATGCCTGAGGGATATGCCCCCAGTCCCCTGATCCCCTTAGCAGTACTACCCATGGCACACACCATCACAGCTGCTTGGCACAGGCCCAGGCCAGACCCCTCCACAGCTCCTGCAGTACAGGGCTGTCCCTGATGCTGTCACAGCCTTTGGGTCACAGATGTGCCTTTTGAAGGTTTGGTGAAAAAATATTAATCCGTTCAAAAGTTATTCCAGTTTTTAATTTCCCATTATTTCCTATGGGAAAAGTTAAGTGTTTGGCATGAAACTGAAATTTTCACAAATATGGCTGATTTCTGATAACAAGACTTTTGCAAACATGTTAGATTTCAACAATCTTTGAGGGTTAATAACTTTGGAGCTGTTTAACAGATTTGCATGAAGGTTGGCATGCATAATCTCTAGAGGTAGGTCTCTTTATCTGCCAAATGTGGTGGGAATCCATTGAGTGTTTTCTGAGATACAAAGTGTTGAAAAAAAAACAGAAAAATAATCATTATAGTTAGGGTGAATGTGCACTTCTATGTTAAAGTTCACTTTGAAGGTTAATAACTTTGGAGCTAACAGCATTGCATGACATTTGGCATGCATAATATCTATGTATAGGTCTCTTGACCTGCCAAATTTGATGGGAATCCATAGAGTACTTTCTGAGATATAAAGTGTTGAAAAAAAAAGAAAAAGCATCGGACCCAATGGCAATGTGGAGGGTGAGGGGATGGGGGTGGGTGGTAGGGGTGGAACCCTGGGGCTGAGGTATTAGGGTTGGAAATCCTAACTCCTCATTTTGTCACTATAGTATTCACTGATGAATTAACAAAGTTTTTGTAGATATAGCTATCTATCTATATATATATATATATATATATACAGATATATATATATATATATATATATATATATATATATAGATATATATATGTATATATATAGCATGCTGTAACAGATTGTGGCGGCACTCATTGTACAATATTTCAAAGGGAAGATGGTATATATTGTGTAGAATTTGTTTGTGAGCTTTCATAGAGTGTACTTCGATCGCATGGACATGGGGGAGTGGAGTTTTTTGCTGTGTTTTAGGTGAAAGCATGTGAGAAGCAGGCCAGGAGATTAGGATGCTTGGTTGGCATGGCTCGGGTAAGATGGAAAAGAATGGGGACAGAAACCACACAGCTGAGCTGGGCCTGCATCCACAAATGGCACAGGTACCATGGTGTTTGCTGTGGAGGCCTGGATTTGGCTTGGGGACAGCAACGTTGAAATTTTCAGGATGGGCAAAGGAAGAAGCGGGATGGTTGGTTGGTACGGGTGATGGGAGGGAGAGCTTGTTTGATTTTCCTGGGGTTTGGTTCAAGAGGCTGCAGTTGAAAGGTGGATCAGCCCTCGGAAGTCATTGCAGGGGTTACAGGCACAGGGCAGAACAAGGCTCAGGCGTGTAGTCTTTGGGTGTGGTTTTAAATGGCAGTTTGGAGAGAGAGGAACTTCAGCACTGGGTGAGTTGCCATATGAAAAACAAGCTCTGGCAGAGCCACTACAACTGTGAATTCATTAACTAGATAAGGGTGTTTCATGGGCTTAAATATGAACAGTTGTTTATTTATTTATTTAAAAAATATCAGATTTACAATCCTTTGAGTCAGAGACTCATTTACAAAGCACCTCTCTGAAACTAATACAAAGACAGCACAGTTAACAAGTCAAAAACAATGACTCAGAGAGCAGACAGTTATAACAGTCATTCACTGGAGATACATGGGTAGCAGTAGATAAATAGATTACATAGTTTAGGCACACAGGCACCACACCAAGAAGACCAAAGCAGTTCAAACAATATACAATAGCTAAAGCAAATAGACATCAGGAGTCAAAGAGAAGCCCAGAGTGTTCACATGAAGGCTGTTGCATATACACTAACTGAATCAAAGTACGGTACATTGAGAAAGGGTATATTTAAGCAACCAGGCATGACAGGGTGTGTGATATCATGTAATAATGTCACTCCTGGGGTGGGTTGAAGCATGAGGTGAAGCCGAGTGCTTCCACCACCCCAGGAGTGACATTATTACAAGATAACACACACCCTGGAGTGCCTTATTGCAATTATACAATGGTTTGTTGTTATATACAGAATAAAAATACATTTTAAAGGATGTTTTGTTAGTGTGGAAAATATTTCTTAAGAGAAAATGAAGGAATGATCCAACTCCAAAGCTACGGTGATGTTATTGTGTAATAACATGACTGTTTCAATGGGTCAGCAACCAATCAGCTTCTTACATTTTCCTTGTCATTGTATAATTAAAAATAATGCACCTTTTGTATTACAGTTACCTATATGTTTTGCATTTATTCTATGCACTGTTATAGCAATCAACTCAATAGAACCAGGCCATCATATACATGAAGGTACTGTACCCTAACTGAAAACACTGCTGAGACTACTGTATGTTGTGACAAGGTGGAAGATAAACACAATGTTGAGACAAGTTTTTGAAGACATTTGATGTGTTTAATTATTTATTTTAGAGACTTATATACAGTTCACACACAAAATTCATATAATATAAAGAGCATATGCCCAAATGCCAATGTAAATTGACACATTTCATTAAGCTGTTCTCTTGAAAGAATATTACTATATAAGGCCTAAAATGGGCATCAGGTAAATGTAAACTGGGGTAGGTGTGGTATTGAGGGTATTGCATAGTTTATCTTTTATTGATGCTCCACGGATCAACAATATTTGCACAAGCTATGACCAGTCCAGATTTTATAGCTCTGGTCTGGGTCTGGTGATGTGGGTTTTACCATACCCACTGCATGTGGCTTAGTGATATACTGTACAGATGGCTACAAAGTCTAACCCATTGAAGGTTGAAGTTTCAGAAAACCATTATGCTAAAAATATCAAGACTCACTCCCTCCCTCACCCCCCAGTCACAATTAATCCTCTACCAAAGTCATGCTTAAATACTTGTGCCTTTACATCCATGCCACTAAGCTTTTAATGCCAACATCAGGGTTTTATTTAACTCTAAAAATTGATTAGTGTTTTGCTCATAAAAGTGCTAAAACTTTGTGAAAATTAATAGCTCTTGCCTCACTGTCTTTAACAAACACAGCACTTCTAGAAAATCTATATAAATACTTTCTGTACAGTTAGTATTGTCCCAAGAAAAAACTGCTAATCAATTATTTAAAACCCTGCAACATGCTTCTTTTTTCTGCTGCTGTGAGTAACCCTCATCTGTGAAGTTCCATTCTGCTTGTGGCAGCCCCCCCCCCAAAACCAGATAATGTATTTAAAAACATTTTGTTGAGAAATTTTAGTTTTAGTATAGCCATGGTCAGGAAAAATGAATTTGTAAAATAAACCAAAATCCCCATTTATCAATTCATTGAATCACAATACAGCATGTTATGAATTTTTCAGATTCTATGTAACATACAGTAAGTCAAACAGAAATTAGACACACAAATGCCTGGCTATTTGCAAGAGAAGCAAATGTGGTTATTATCATTCAGTTATTAACACCTATAGTCACAAACTGCAAGTTAAGAAAATTCAGTAGAATATTAACACTAGCCCAGAACAGCCTGCCTGAAAATGAAGTTGGTATATTATTTGGAAAAAGGCAAAAAATCGGTCTCTTTTGCAGTATGCAATGTCCTGCAAAGATGGTGGTGTTACATGGCTTAATGAGGTGCTGTGAGGTGCCTAAGGAACTTGTTATGCAGAAAGTTCCAGGAGCACAGTCATAAAACTGGAATAACAGGTTCCAAGGAGTAATTAACTCAAAAGGAATGTTAGAAAAACTACCTCTATTCATTCAGAGGTGTCAATGAATACATTTGTTAGCCATGCTGTTTATCTTCTTGCTTCCCTCATTGTAAAAATGTGAAACTACATTTATGTTATTTTAAATGAAAAATGAGTGATAAATTCATCACAGACTGTGTTTACCAAGTAATGTGCCCATTTTAGTATATAAATGTTTAAGAAATACCTGAAAGTTATCTATTTTCCTTGAAGTTGAACCCATAAGCTGGAGTTTCAGACATTTCTTAGTGTTTCCTTTTGAGACACCAGGCGACTCTGATAATCATTTGTTCCAAGGGCTTCCTTGAAGTTGAATCCTTAAGCTGTAGTTTCAGACATTTCTTAGTGTTTCCTTTTCAGACACCAAGAGACTCTGATAATCATTTGTTCCAAGAGTTTTTAAGTCAGTTTAAAGGCAATTTAAGTATCTTCTGTTCTCTTAGTCCTTAACAAAATGCAGGGACTCCACAGATTTGTTGTTCCTTGGTCCACACCCCAAACTCCAGTGAGTCTTCTTTCAGTATGATAGATCCACCTCATGCCCCTCCCACATGAATAAAAAAAAGGTGTAATGGACCTTTTGGAGCATCTTGGGTGGAGGTGGGGTGGACCTTACTTCCCCCCCAAAACAATGCTGCCTCCCACTACTCAGGTTCCAGTTCTTGTACCACCCATTTAAAAAGAAAATAGTACCCTGCAACCATTGACTAACATGAAAGCATATTTATTTGAGGGCAGAAAACATTTCTTGGAGGAGGGTAAGGTGGAGGAGACTATTTACACCTTCAGTCAGTTCCACAGACAGAAAACATGACATCACTCCCTTTGTACATGCAATACTCCTGTAGGCTCTACCCACAGTTGTAAAAATAGCTGTTTTTTGTTTGGGATAGGGAAGCAGGCTGAAAACATGGCTGGTGGCTTGGGTCATGGAATGGGGTAATGCTCAACCATGTGGCTGCCTGGGCAACGGGGGTGTGAGGAGAGGCTCATAGGTGCAATGGGGGTTTCTTGTTTGTTGCTCAAGGCTCAAAAGTCTCTCTCTAGAATCTAAATCTAGAGTCTTGATGTATCTGCCACTGATGTTAAAAAAAAAATAGAATGCAATATATAAGGACAGGAGATTATAGGACCTTGCGATTGGTTGGGCAAGCAAGTTAGTCATCCTGCAAAGGGAAATCAGTATGCAGCGGCAAGGGGTGGGTGATCAATTCACTGATGAATCCAGTTTATGGGAGAGGGGGGAGCACAAGTGGTACATTGCGAGTGATGGGAGCATCGAGTTAAAAAAAAATTATTATAACAATAACAAAAAGGAGACAATTGCTTTTAGTTAAAAGGTTAGCCTGATGGGATATGAAGGGCATTTTTGAGGGCAACAATAAAGGAGGCATTTTAGACTATGTCAGGTGTTGTGCACAGAAGATTGATCTTTCTGAGGCCTACAGGAGGCAAATGGAAGGAATCACCCAACGCAGTTGGCTGACCATTGGGAGAGGCAGCTGGCTGCGGGTAGATGCAGCCAAAAATGGTGGGGGAGGTGAGCAAGATGGTGGCTGTTTAGTGAGTCATATAGTGCCACTGGTAGAGGGTAAGGTGAGGATGGGAAAGTACACACAGGGCAAGATGAGGATGGGAAAGTACACACACACACACACACACACACACACATACACAAAAAAATAGAATATGAATAGGCTGGATATCAGATTGGGACTAAGAGGCCTGGAGGGAGAGGGTGAGGCCTACACAAGGATAGAGGCTAGGCATCCAGCAGGGGCAGGCAGTGTTGGGGAGTGGGCAGCATGACGATGCGATCAGAAGAATTGATGGCATGGGAGTTTTCTAAAAAAACCAAAAATAATAAACAAAAAGGGAATGTAATGCAAGGAGAATGTGGCAAAAAACTATTTCAGCTAGGGAGGTGAATGGGAAGATGCGACTGTATTGATGGGAGGATGATGGAGCTCCTGGATGCAGCAGAGAAGAGGGATGCAGAAGAGGAGGTGGTGCGGAAAGGAAAAATGCCACCTAGAAGTGTTTGGAGGGGAACAGGAAAAAGACAGCAAATGGTAGAACCAGACATTGTGCCATGGGAAATGGTAAGGTGGATGTGGACCTGTCTAAGGATGGTAATTTAATAGATTACTTAGCAGGCATCATAAGTAATATAGATGACAAAGGGCTAGAAATAATCGAAAGAGTTTTGAAAGAATTTAAAGGAGACAAAGGAGACGAGCCAGGAGAGGGGATAGAGAAAAAAGGGGGTAAGAAAGGGAGTGAAGGAGTCCTGGGGATGATTTGAAGTGATCAGGTACCTCAGACGATTAAAGAAAAAAATATGGAAAGGGGACTATGTGGATATTTTTGCACTAGTAGACAAAGAAACGGCTAAAAATATGAACAGAGAAAAACAGCTGGGAAATCAGAGATGGCAGTGGCATTGGTGCTGGTAAGTAAGGCATCTGAGGATACATCATACAAAGGAAAAAACATAGATACATGACAGGCTAGGTTTATAGCAATAAAAACAATGGAAGCAGTCAGCTCAAGAACGTCCAGAAAGGAAGAGCAGTCCAAACAAAAAAAAAACATCTGGAAGTGACGTGAAACGTTGATGTCTTGGAGGGGTGTGTTGCCACTATTTGAACTCAGGGCATTTGCCCTTTTAGACTGTTTTTAAAATATTAAAATCAGCCTGATACAGTGTCCAAATGTGGACTGCTCCTTCTTTTGGCCATTCTTGAACCTGCTGCTTCCATTGTTTTTTTGCTCCTACCTTTCACAGAGTGGCTCCAGCTGCAATGTCCTGAGCTGCCTCCCACTCTACTGCCTAGGCTGAGTTTATGGTTTTCAGTGCCATTCTATTGGAGAAACAGCCGGATCTAGCCATTCCATTGTTAACCTATTCTGCTATTATAAAGGATACATATAAAGTAAAATTGGGTTACGGATGATTGAGGTATGACAAGGCCTTCAGGCAAAGGATGATGGCCTACAAGGACTTAAAGTGGGACTGCATGCACTCAGAGTTGTGGTTGCAGATGCTATCCGGCCAGGCTGGCAGCAGTGGGGACAGTTTTAGGAAAGGGGAGGAATAGCCAGGTAGGGAAGACCTGTTGGGAGATACAACAAGGCATCATGCACATGGGCAAACTGTAAATTTAAGCATGTCTGCTCCAAGTGTGCTGGGCATCATCCAGTGTCAGATTGTAGGACAATAGGGGACAGAGCTGAGCTCAAGGCATCAATAATCAGTCCTTTCGGGGGGGTTATTCAGGGGCAAGGGGAGAGGATCGTACTAAGGTGGCAGGGGGAGGGGTTCCAATGGGAGATGGGGCATTTGGCAGATGGTACAGTGGAAAGTAGAAATGAGGGGTTACCAGAGGCGGGGGATTCTTATTAGCCAGGACACCCATAAAAGTAGAAATAGTGCAAGACTGGACTAGATTTATCCGAATAAGGAGGTGGAAAGAATGCTGAGGGAGGGTTTCGAGGGGGGCTTTGGGTTGGGTTACAAAGAAAAAGGTAGAAAGATGTCTGCAAAAAAACTAGTGGTCTGTCAAGGGCAAGGAGGACATAGTGTGTAGGAAGACTGACAAAGAGTTAGCAGCGGGCAGGGTAGAGGGGTCATTCAGCGAGCTCCTTTTTGAGGATTTCAGAGTATCACCATTAGGGGTGACAACAAAGAAACAAGTGGGTGAATGTCAGTTAATTCACCATCTGTCATATCCAGAGGGGGCTTCAGTGAATGACCACATCCCTCAGGAACAGAGTGCAGTGTCATATGCGACTCTGGAGCTGGCGGTGAAATTGGTTAGGGCACTTGATGGGGCATGGCTGGTGAAATAGAGTCGGCATTTCAATTGTTACCAGTGAGACTGGAGGATTGGGATCTACTAGGTTTTAAATTCCAGGGAGGGTACTATTTTGACAAAGCCATGCCAATGGGGTGCTCAGTGGCTTTTGTCATGTTCAAGGCCTTCAGTACCTGGATGCAATGGGTGTTGAGAGCAATACAGGCACAGGTCTGTAGTGCATTACCTGACAATTTTCTACTGATAGGCCATGGGAAGAGGGCATGGGTATAATACTGAGGGATTTCAATAAGTGTGTGTAAGGATAGGGGTACCCTGACTGAGGATAAGACAGAGGCCAGCTAAAAAACTGGAATTTATGGGCATAGAGGTGGACACTAAACATGAAGTGTTCCAGTTGCCACAAGACAAAGTCCTTAAACTAAAGGTTTTGCTGAACAAGGTAAAGGGTAAAAGGAGGGTACCATTAGCAGTAGTTCAGTAGCTGTTCAGGCATTTAAATTTTGCCTGCAAGACAATAGCACCTGGGAGCGCTTTCACCATGCGGTTAGCATGGGCCATGGGAAAAGCAAAGGTACTGCACCATTGGGTAGATATCGCAAAATGGGTACTGCAGGACCTAGAAGTCTGTGAACAATTTTAAGATGGGTACAACAGGGTCACTTTCTGTCAAGAAGAGTGGCTGTTCAACACAGACCTGGAGTGGTATATGGATGCTTCTAAAGCAGTGGGCATAGGAGCCTACTTCAAAGTGTAATGGATATCAGAGGCATGGCCTGTCAAATGGTGTCAGAGGGAATTGTTAAAAGACATTACCTTTTTGGAGATATTCCCAATAAGGATAGATATTGTAGTGTGGTAGTGTGGGGAAAGGAATTGAGGAACAGGAGGATTATGTTCTGGTATGACAACAAAGTGGTGGTAGAGGTGATCAATAGACAGGATGTCAACTGAATTGATAACAAGGGTTTTGCATCACATAGTGCTACTGGGTCTCAAAATCAATCTGTCATTTAAGGCAAAGCATATTGATGGGATTCATAATGAGGTAGCTGACAGCCTTTCCATCTTCAGTTGGACTGGTTCAGGTCACTGGCCCCCAGGCCACAGTCCAGAGAACACAGATTCCAACTCAGTTATTGGAAATTGGATGGAAGGAGCCTGCCTGTTGTGTAAGAGCTCTTGGTTGGCCAATACACTTGGAGGCTTATGAGGTGTGTGGAAGGCCTTCCTGGAGTTGTGTCAACAGGCAGGATTTGATAAATAATCCCATAACTGAGGTCAATCGGCAGGGTTATAGTCCAAAATGGAGGCATGGATGGCACACACTACTATGGGGCACAATTGAGGAGATAGGTTGGGCATGCAACATCAGGAGTTGGGAGGAGCCAAACAAACTCAGAGTGGTAAGACACATGCTCTAGGAGGGAAAGGACAAAAGGGAGAATAGGAGACAAGAGGAAGCCAGTGGTGGGTAATTGATGGTAAAGTTTTTAGAGCATTAGGCACATCTGCTCTTCAGCGCACAAGGGTGTGCCTCTCTTCAGGTGGTGTTTACTGTCATGGCAGGTGGGGCATTCAGAGTAGGGAGGTGGTCATAAAAAGCAAGATGAATGTCAGTGGGGATTTATTCTGGGAGGAAGTGCAGGTGGGAACAGAGTAGATAACAGTTTGGCTATGCAGCTCAAAAAACAGACCAAGCCATCTGGGGTACAGAGGTCATAATAGAGAAACAGCCTTTGTTGGAGTAGTGTGCAGTGGCAGCCCAGGAGGGGTACATGGCAATTCGGCGGGGAAGAGGTTTTCATGCATGAAGATGGTTCCCCTGTTACTTGCTACAAGTTACCATGGTTTTAAAGAAGGGACAAATTTTACTGGGGAAGACCCCATGCATTTTTCACCCCATTCCTTTAGAATAGGTGCAGCCTCAGAGATGGTGGCACAAGGAGGTTCAGTAGAGGAGGTAAAGCAGGTGGGCAGATGGAAATCAAACTGCTATAAGAGATATGTCAGGAAAATTATATAATGGTTTGGATTTATACCAACAAGCAAGAACTGGCAAAGGCAAGTTTGGATCGTGGGCCACTTGTTTATTTATTGGGCAGAGAGACATGCATAAGCTATCCCGGGAGGGAGGCAGCTCTTGAAGGCAACAGAAGACAGATGGATTCAATGGAGAGGGATCCAGGGCATGAAATGGGCACAGCTCTTGCTGGTTCTAGAGGAACAGAAGGTCAAATGGCCCAAGCTGGACCTAGTAATAATGCACCCAGGTGTGAACGATATGGGGGTTAGGCCATGTGGGGCTTTATGTAAGGACATAAAAAGGGATTTGGGGGTTATTAAGGGATGGTGGCCTTCAGACGACAATTGGGTGGTTGAAATCATTTCCTGACATGTGGAAGCACTGCCAGACATTAGTCTGTTGAAAAGGCCAGAAAATGTATTAACAGGAGGGTGGCCACCTGGATAACTAAGATAAAAGGCATCTACATTGTGCCTAGAGATGTCTCCAAGCATGCCTGGGATATTACAGGACAGACAGGGTGCATCTGTTGAAGAGGTGGGGTATCTTCTTTATCCTGCTTATCATAGGGACCTAGAGGGTTGACAAAGAGGGAGCCAAGAGTGGGAGTATCCATCGTCCATCACTAGGCTGAGATGGGCTAGTTGAAGGGAGGAGGAAAAGGAGGGCCAGAGGGGAGAAGCACAACTGGGGGTTTGAGGGCACAAAATAGAGGAAAAGGGGAGGAAATCAAGCACAGGCCAGTGTCAGTGGCATTCAGACGTGGCTTTAACAGGTGGACTAGGGTTCAAGTTTAGGGCATCTGACCCCAGGTAGAGAAGCAAAAGGACTAAATGAAAAGGAAGTTGTAAGAACCGGAGGAAGGTGTCGGGTCATGCACCCTGGCCTTGAGAATATGGCAATGGAGGGACAACAAGAAAGCATGGAATGGAATGTGGATTTTGTAAATATGTAAAATGTGTGAAGTATTTTTATGAAGATGTATTGGTTTGCACCATATATGTTTTTGAATAAATGGAATTGCCCCTCAAGCACCCAAAGAAACATGGTGTGGTGTATTCATTTCCAAGAGAAATCCCCCTGACAAATAGGGTTGCCATTAAAATGCAATCAGAGTTGTCAGGGGTTTCCATGGAAAATGGCAGGAGCTTGGTTGGAGAGTGGGGGTTCAGGATAGCTAGGGGAGTGGAGAGAGAGGGAAGAAGAAGAAGGGATGGGAGGAGGAGCTACAGGTCACCAGTGACACAGAGGAGGTGGGCAGATAGGAAACCAGGGATTGTTCAGAGAAGGGGTGAGGTTAGGGTCCTTAGGGCTCCTAAAGGGGATATGAGGAGCTGCAGAAGGGCTCTCCATTCTTTGCTGGATCTGATTCAGAACCCACCCACCCACTCTTAGATTAGGGATATGGGAGGGAAGAGGTAATGGGTTGGGCCACTGAGTGATCATGGCAGGAGAAATTGAAAGGTGGTTACACAAAAGAGGCAACAGCAAGTGGGTCGGTGTTGTCTAGGGGGCTGCCACAGAAGAAGGCAGGAGAACATGAAATTAAACTGTAGTCGGAAAGAGGGCAATGGAGTGATGGGCTGACTGAAGGACAGGAGAGGAAAGAGACATGAGATGTAGGGAGGGGTGGGAAGGAGGAGGAAGGGGGCCAGAGGGGAGAGGGCAAAACCAAGGGTGGAAGGGTACAAGAGAGGTAAAAGGGTGGAGGAATCAGGCATGGGCTGGGGTCAGTGGCATCTGACATGGCTGCAATGGGTGGGCTGGGATTGGGTTTAGGGCAGCCAACCTAAGGTAGAAGTAAATAGGCTGGATGAAAAGGAATTTGTAAGAACCAGAAGAGGGTGTCGGTTCATCATCCAGACCCAGAGAAGATGGCAATGGAGGAACAATGAGAAAGCGTGTGGAGTGGAATGTTGTGAATTTTGTAAATACGTCAAATGTGTGAAGTGTTTTTATGAAGATGTGTTGATTTGTACCATAGATTTTTCTGAATAAACGGAATTGCCAATCAAGTGCCCAAAGAAACATGGTGTGGTATATTCATTTCCAAGGGAAATCCCCCTGACAAAAACAATGCTGTAATTTGGGTATTACAGATTTGTATTTGTGACTGCAGAAGAGCAGGCCTCACAGTGGGTACTTGGTGCAGGGCCCAGAGGGCCTTGTGTATCTGCCTTTGTGGCCACACAGAAGTACAGGACCCGGAGAGCATTGCACTTCCACAGGCAGATGGATTCCTCACTTGCTGGCTTTCTATCTGCAGCCAGAAGTGGGTGTGTATGTTATGTAGTTTCCATGTTTATCCAGGACTGCAAAGCTCTGACTCTCATTATGGATGTGTTTTGTGTCATCTGGAAGCAGTTACATGTTGTTTGTCTTACCTGATGATGGCTGTCTCTGTGTGTTCTTGTCCTTTGCTGCTAGAATGTTGGGGAGTTAGGGTTGGAAACTATAACACCACATTGTCAGTGGGATTTTCCCATGGAAATGATACACATATCAAAATTATTGTGGGTGCTCAATCGGAGAGCTGTTTTTATTGTATGTTAAAAATTCATACCACATTTCTTTATGCATCCTTTTCACCACAATTCAAAACATTCATAATCATACTTTATTTACAACATATGAGAGTCCATTTCCTTCTCAACCTATCCTTCTTTCTTCAAAATTTCTTCCACATTCTTCTCGGGGTCCGAATGCTTGACCTAACACCCCCTTCTGGTTATTCCACACCTTTCTATAATTTTTTGGGGGGTCAGATGCCAAGAACCCGTCCCCCAGCACACCCTTCAGATATGTCCTCCCCCACCCATGATACAGCCACGGCTGGATACTGACCCAACCCGTGCCTTTTTTTTTTGACTAACATGACCTCTCCCCCTTCTAAAACCCTCCCTACCTCACCTTGTTGTTTTCTTCCCCATCATCCTCTATTTCTCTTACCCCTCTAGTCCCATAAACTTTAGTCGCTCTCCCTCACTGGCAGTCCCCTTTGCCATAACCAATATGTTGCTGTCTTGCTGCAACCCATCCATGACCTCTACTCACACTTTAAATACCTCTTGCTGCCTCTGCTGGCAGCTCCTTGATCTGAAATCCTACATTTCCATTGCCCTCTTTAAGAAACCTGTCCATCAGCTGCTCCCATTGCCACCCCCATCTAGCTGCTCTAGTAATTTCAATCCAGTCTAATCTCCTGCACTCCTTGTTTTTTTTTTTTTACACCAAACTCAGGTGGGTGGGTAATTCAAAATCTTAGCAAAGAAGGAGTTCTCCTCTTACATCCCATTTATAGTCCTTAGCTTAGCCTTTTGACCCACTAGGCCAATCACCTGCCCTTCCCTCCATAGTCTGCTCTGACTCATCATCTGACATCATCAGTCTGCTTCCTCCCATCCTTCCTTCCTTCCAGTGTCCCTCACCTAGCCCAGACCCCCCATTACCCACCCCCCTACTTCCTGCCAGCACCCTTTCCATTTCCTTTAGAAAAATCCCTGACAATTCAGGCTGCCCTGTAATGGGTAACCCCATTTGTCAGTGGGATTTTCCCATGGAAATTATATGCAGACCAGAATTATTTTGGGTGCTCAATTAGCAAACTGTTTTTATTATATATTCAAATTCATACTACATTTCTTTATATATCCTTTTTATCGCAGTTCAAAACATTCATATTCATAATTTATTTACAACATATTAGAGCCCATTTCATTCTTGACCTTTCCTTCTTTCTTCCAGATTTCTTCCACATTCTTCTCAGGGTCTGGATGCTTGACCTGCATCCCCTTCCAGTTATTATATACCTTTCAATTATTTTGGGGGGGTCAAATGCCAAGAACCCGACCCTGTATCATCCATCAGATGTGTCCCCATGATGCAGCCATTGGTGATTCTGACCTGCACAAGCCTGTTTCTTACTAACCTGGCCCTCATAGAATTTGAATTTGATTGCAGATAAGACTGCTTGGCCCACCTAGTCTGCCCATTTCCTACCTAATGGATAAGCTGCAGATCCTAGTTAACCAACAGCCTACTTCCTCCTATACCCTACTAGAATTGCCATATGTCTGTCCCATGCATTCTTGAATTCCCCCACTGTTTTTGACTCTACGACCTCCTCAGGAAGGCTGTCCCATGCATCTACAACCCTCTCTGTGAAGAAATATTTCCTCACATTACATCTGAGCCGTCCCCCCTCTATCTTCATATTGTGCCCCTTGTTCTTGCACATTCTTTTTCTGAAAGATGATACCCTCTTGGACTTTGTTGATTCCTTTAGGATATTGAAAGTTTCTATCATATCCCCTCTCCTCCTTTCCTCGAGGCTATGCATCTTAAGCTCCTTTAGTCTTTCTTCATATGTTTTCTGGTGCAGACCCTGCACCATTTTGGTTGCCCTCCTCTGGACAGCCATCACCCTGTCTATGCCTTTGTGGAGATGGGGTCTCCAGAACTGTACACAGTACTCCAGATGTGGTCTTACCAACTGTCTGTACAGAGGGCCAACAACTTCCTGTTTTCTACTGGTGATGCCTCTCCCTATGCATCCCAGTATCCCCCCAGCCTTCCTCACTGCCTTCTCACATTGCTGGCCCACCTTTAGGTCATCTGATATGACTACCCCAGGTCCCTTTCCATTTTTGTTGTTGTCAGTATCTTACCTCCCCCATTGTGTACTCTTCCCTTGGGTTTTTGTTTCCCAGGTGCACTACTTTGCACTTCTTTGCATTGAATCTAAGCTGCCATACATTTGACCATTCCTCCAACCTTGCCAAGTCCCTTTTCATCTGTTCTACCCCATCTTGTGTATAAACTCTGTTGCAGATCTTTGTGTCATCTGCAAGAGACATACTTTCCTTCCAGTCTCTGCAATGTCACTTACAAAGACATTAAAAGGACCTGCCCCAGTACTGAACCCTGTGGCACCCCACTCAGTAACCCCCATTCTTCACTGTGGACTCTATTTACTATTACCTGCTGTGTCCTGTTGTCCAGCCAGTGTTTTATAAGTTATCACCCGGGACCCACTCCCAGGCTGGCTAATTTGTTTATTAATATTGTGTGGGACTCAGTCAAATGCCTTGTTAAAGTCTAGGTAGGCCATGTCCACAGCCCCTCCCTGGTCTACTGCTTTGGTCACCCAGTCAAAGAAATCAATTAGATTTGTCTGACATGACCTTCCTGCTGTGAATCCAGTGCCTTGTGTCCAGTGCCCCACTGGACTCTAGGTACTCAACAATTCTTTCCTTCAGAATTGATTCCATCATTTTACCTACCACTGAGTTCAGACTGACAGGTCTGTAGTTTCCTGCCTCTGTCTTGCTCCCACTTTTGTGAAGGGGAATCACATCTGCCCTCCTCCAGTCCTCAGGTACCAGATCATCTTTCCATGATTTATTAAAAAGGGTAGTCAGTGGTGTTTCTAGTTCTTCCCTTAGTTCTTTTAGAATTCTGGGGTGAATCCCATCAGGCCCCATTGCCTTATCCACCTTCAGTTTTAAGAGTTCTTTCAGAACCCTTTCTTCTGTGAAAGGACTAATACCAACCCCCCTATCCAGAGTGCTTCTATTGACTGGATTAGGTATCTCCCCCTGCTTTTCCATTGTAAATACTGAGCAGAAGTGTTTGTTCAGTATCCCTGCTTTTCCTTGTTGCTTTCTGCCCAACCACCTTCCTCTTTATTCAGCCTCAGTATCCCTGCCTTAGTCTTTCTTTGCTCCCTAATGTACCTATAAAAGGTTTTATCCCCCTTCTTAACCGAGTTGGCAATTTTTTCCTTGGTTTGGGCCTTTGCTATTTTGACTGCCTTCCCAGCTTCCTTCTGCTTTAACTGGTACAGTACTCTATCCTGCTCCTTCTGTGTTTCCTTATACTTCCTGAATGCTGTCTTTTTCTCCCTTACCTTCCCCACCACTTCTTTTGAGTACCATAGTGTTTCTTTCTTTCATTTTGATTTGTTTATTTGCTTACACAAAGGTTTGTTGCCTCTGTGATGGTGGTTTTGATATTTCTCCATTGTTGCTCTACCCCACCTTCTTGCCTGTTTGCTAGTGCTTTTCTGATGCACTCTCCATTTTGACAAAATCAGCCCTCCTGAAGTCTAGTACCTTCACTTTTGTGTGGCTTGACTCTACAGCTAAGTTTATCATGAACCACACTGTTTGGTGGTTGCTTGTTCCCAGATGGCTACCCACTTCAAGATCAGAGATCCTTTCTCCGTTCCCATTTGAGAGTACCAGGTCTAAGATTGCTCCCTCCTGAGTGGGTTCCAAAACTAGCTGTTTGAGGCATGCCCCCTCTAGGGCATCAAGAATGGCCCTGCTCTTGGATGTGGCTGCAGCAAAGGTGCGCCAGTTAACATCTGGCATATTCAGGTCCCCCATCATCAATATCTCCCCTTTCTCTGCCATCCCAAGGATGCCTTCTGTCATTTCCTTGTCCATTTCTTCCCCCTGAGATGGGGGTCTGTATACAACCCCTGTGAGGATTGTGGAGCCATTTCCAGTCTCCAGGGTGACTCACAATGCCTCCTCTCCTCCCTGTTTACCCTTTAGTTCTGTTGCTTTGATCGCTTCCCTTACATAGACAGCTACTCCTCCTCCTCTTCTTCCTGCCCTGTCCCTCCTGTAGATTGTGTACCTTGGTATGTTGACATCTTGGTCATGGTTCTCTGTGTACCATGTTTCTGTGACTGCCACAATGTCCAGGCATCCTTCTTCCATCAAGGCCACCATTTCGGGGGGCTTTTTACCTAGATTACGGGCATTGATACTCATTGCCCTCCATTTTTTTAAGGCTTTAGTTCTTTTTGCCTCACCCCTGTCCCTACTGCCTTTGTCTTTTTCTCCATTTACCCCTGCCTTCTCCCTATCAACTGCTCTGTCTTGGTGTTTACCTCACTAACTACCCTGATTTTTTGGGGAGGGGGCTAGGATTTCCCTTCTCCTTTTCAATGCCTCCCCCTTGGCTGGTTTAAATACTTGCCAATGAAGCATTTAAACCTATCACCTAGGATCCTGGTTCCCCTCCTGGATAGATGCAGATCATCGCACCTGTATAGACCTGCATCCCACCAGGTGGAGCCCCAGTCCCCAGTGAAGCCAAATCCCTGAGCTCTGCACCAGTTTTTCAACCAGTCATTGAATCCCATGGTGCAGTGTACCCTAGCCTCATCCATGCTATAGACAGGTAGCACGTCTGAGAAAGTTACCATGTGTGCTACTTGTCTAAGGCCCATCCCCAACTCTACAAACTCCTGTTGCACTGCTCTGATCCCATTCTCAGCCAGGTCATTCATCCCTAGGTGGATAATGACATCCAGCTCACTCCCCCTTGCAGCTGCTCCCATGATCCTGAGGATTTGTTTCCTGTCCCTCCATGCCATGGTGCCAGGCAGAACCTTACCTCCCTTTCCTCTCCCTCCCTCCCCTAGTTCTACCCCCAATAATTGAGTCCCCCACCAGGAGTTGTTTCCTTCCCCTGAGAGGTCCTGTGCCACCCTCCGGTGGGTCTCCATTGTGGAGGTTCCCAGCATCCTCCTTGGCCTCCACTGTGGGTGCTTCCATAGAGGAGCCATGCTCCACCAGAGTGGTGAATGAATTGTGGAGAGGCACAGCTGGAGGGATGCACTCTGTTCCACCACCTCATCCTCCCTGAGCCAAATTGGTCCAACCACCTTTTTCTTGGCAACCTCTCAGGTAGTGGTAGTGGCCTGGGTGGTCCCTGGGTGGGGGAGCAGGTTTTCTGAATCCTTGCCAGGTCAGCATGGAGACGAACAACCTCCTCCCTCAGACCAGAGAGCTGCCTGCAAATAGGGCAGCAACACAGTCTCCAGAATGTCTCCCGGAAGACTGCTGCTCCACAGCCAGTGCATTGCACCACTCCCCACGTGTCTGTGTCCCTTCCTGTTACAGATGCTTTTCTTTTTTTATTTCTTGTTTTAGTGTGTTCAAGCTTATGAGTGTCTCTATCCCCTGTTCAGTGTGCTGTGCCTTTAAGGATATGAACAGGTATATGTTGTTATCAATTTTCGAAGTGATGTGAACCTCTGCTATAAAGGAAGTTATGCGCTTGGGTGGGTGGGGAGGAAGGGTGGCAGGGGGTAAACCTATGCCATCCTGAAACAATCAACTACAACTCTGAACCTCCACCCTGGGGAGTGCCTTCCTTCCTTTCAGACACCTATTTCACAGAGGTTAAGTAACAGGTCTAGTCACAAATGACTGCAAATATCTTCCAGCTACAGTTCCTCCCTGGCAAATTAAAGTTAAAACTAAGAAACCTCAACCCCAAAAACAGAATCAATACTAGTTACTTACACAGGTCCAAAAAGTAATAATTCAATTCAGTGTAGTCTAGAAAATAACCTCATTGATTCAAGGAAGCTGTGGTTGCTTTCTCTCTCTTTCTCTCTGTCTCAGCAAACAGAGACCACAAACAACTCCTGTTTTAAATCCACAGTTCACCTAAGCCCCTTTCAGCTCCTCCCCTTAACAGACACCTATTTCACAGAGGTTAAGTAACAGATCTAGTCACAAATGACTGAAAATATCTCTCAGCTACAGTTCCTCCCTGGCAAATTAAAGTTAAAACTAAGAAAAGTCAACCCCAAAAACAGAATCAATACTAGTTACTTACACAGGTCCAAAAAGTAATAATTCAATTCAGTGTAGTCTAGAAAATAACCTCCTTGATTCAAGGAAGCTGTGGCTGTTTCTCTCTCTCTCTCTCTCTCTGTGTCTCAGCAGACAGAGACCCTAAACAACTCCTGTTTTAAATCCACAGTACACCTAGGCCCCTTTAGCTCCTCCCCTTAACAGACACCTATTTCATAGAAGTTAAGTAACAGATCTAGTCACAAATGACTGCAAATATCTCCCAGCTACAGTTCCTCCTGGCAAATTAAAGTTAAAACTAAGAAAAGTCAACCCCAAAACAGAATCAATATTAGTTACTTACACAGGTCCAAAAATAATTCAATTCAATGTAGTCTAGAAAATAACCTCTTTATTCAAGGAAGTTGTGGCTGCTTTCTCTCCCTCTCCCCTAGAGCCCCCACCTCCTTCCTTGTGTCCTCCCCTCATCTCCTATTTCTCTCACACCTCCACTAGCCCATCTCCAGCCTAGCGATGGATGATGGGTTCCCCATTCCTGTTCCACCCCTTTTCCCATTCTCCTGATGCCCTGATTAAAGGCAGTAGAAAAACGGCATGCCCTCATCTGATAGTTGAACCCCATCTGACCTATAATATCCAGAGCAATCATAAGAAATATCCTTGTGGGGGCTGTACATACCCTTTACTTTAGCTATCACTCCAACCACCCTCCTGTTCAAATGCTTTCTTGCCCGCTCTATTGACTTTATATTCCTTACGTGTCTCCATACCTGGTATGAGATGATCTCCAACCACTCCACCATAAGCCCAGGCCACCACCCTATGATGACTCTCAAATCCCTCCTTATTTCTTGGAATTATTCCCCCCATGGTCTATGACCCAAATAATTTCCTCTCCAGATGTATTATCAAAAGGTCAGGTGTAGGCTATCTCAATTTTGCTCCTCCAACACTGGCAAAAGCTGCATCCATCACATTCCCTGGATGCCTTTCCATTGAACTCATGTCCCCTTAGCCGTTCTCCACAGCTGTCTCCCTCCTGGCATTGTTGCAGCGTGCCTCTCTGCCCAATATACAAACAAGTGCCCCACGATCCATACCTGTTTCTTGTGCCCTAGACCTGCGGATAGAAAACAATAACCTGTTAACACAACTTCCTCACATATCTCTTGTAACTTCTTGACCACCATCTACCCGTTTTTTTCACCTCCTGCTTTCACCACCTCCCCCCCCCATAGTGGCCACCTCTGATGCCGCACCTATTCTGAAGGAGTGTGATGAGAACTTTCTTGCATCTTCCCCCAAGAAATTCATTCCCTTTATCAGAACCCCTGTCACCTGATAGCAAGTGACCTGGGTCCTATCCCCACGTACAAACAGCTTGTTCACTCTCGCTGGCCTAATTGCCTTGTTATCCTTAGGAGCCGTGACTGCACACCAGCCTTTTTGGTGGTGCCTCTCCAGGATGACTTCAGTGCCATGACCTGCTTGGTCAGTCTTAGAGTGCCTTAACTAAATTACTACTCTTTCAGCCCCCACAGTGAACTTCATCACATAGCAATCACCCTAACCCATTCTTCCTGCTGCAGGTGACCACTTCACACACTCTAAATGCACCTTTTGCCATGACCAGGAAGCCTGACCTAAACAAACATGTCTCGAAACTCAGTGTATATATGTGTCCTAATGCCTGCAGCAGCCTGTACAGTAATTTCCCAACTACTGGCCTCATGTCATCCATTTGCCTGCCCTGTGTCCTCTGCCACCCAATAAGCATGTGCCTTATTATTGTACCTTCGACTTGTTGAGCTCCCCATCCCAGTAACTTACAGGCCCACCCAATTCCTACTAGCTGCACTCCCGTGGTCGCATGTGCCATCCTGGCCTCCCATTTTTGAAACATCAATCTTATAACCTGCTCCTCTGTTACAGCCTAGCTTACCTCCATCCCTTCCTGCTGCTGAAACTCTTGGGATGGGTTCCATACACCCTTGTATGATTTTAGCGTGTTCATAGACCAAGAGCTTCGGTACAGCAGCTGGGCTTTTTCCAGTCAATCTCCCATGAATGAGGTGGAACTAGCATTCTCTGAACCAAGGACCTGAACCTGTCCAACTGAAGATGGAAAAGACTGTCAGCCACCTCATCCTTTTTTTTTCAACTTTCTTTACACCCCTTCTTTCACCAGCGATCCCAACCTCTTTCTGGTGAGGACACTCAGTACGGTCTTGCTCCCACCCACCTGAAGCCTCCGGTCTCTGTTCTCAGCCATGAGCCTATCTCCCTTCTGCACACCTGGCCACCAGACCCCCCAGCTCTGAGACCCCCGGGGCGGGATCGCCAACACCTCCGGCGATCTATCTGCAAGTCTGATTGAGTGACCAGGGAGCAGAGGGAGAGACCGAGGCAAAGCTGGAAGGCCCGACATTGGGAATGGGGACTGAACACTGGTCCTGCCTTCGCCTATCAGGCACTGAAGTTTTTCTTCTTTTTCTGTCCCCCCCACCATGGAGCTCAGATGTGCAATGATGACCAGCATCCACCGAGTTCCGCCCCCCTTAGTGCCACTGCGGCAACATCACAGGTGCCTGGCTACCCCTGACTGATGCCAGAGGTTGCTCAAGTGTGACACAGTCCCTATGCTCCACCCCGGGAAGGGATAGCAGTCTATCAGACACTCAATCCCTTCCCACCCCTGCCAATCCTCGATGACCTGGGCTCATTCCCGAACCTAGGTCACCGATGAGCCATGAGGTGAGGTATCTAGTGTCTCAACCCTCAGCTCCACCAGGCCAACCAGCCACCTCATTCTTAACCCCCTCAATATGCCTCGCTTTAAATGACAGATTCTACTGTAATGTAAACCTTCTAAAACCAGTTGTTGTAATACCCTGGTCACAGTTACTGTGAAATGTACCTGCCTATTGATAACCTCCAACACAGCTTTGTTGTCACACCAAAGGATAACCTTCTGATTCCTCAGCTGCTTACTCCATATTAACACTGCTACCCATATAGGAAATATTTCTAGGAAAATGATGTCCTTCAGCAAACCTCTCCTTCTTCACTACTAAGGCTATGCCTCTGACATCTATTCCCCCTGAAAATATGCCCCCACACCATGTGCCTCTGCCGCATCTGTATATAGTTCCAAATCTGTGTTTAAAAGCCAGTCCTCCTGCCAGAATGTGACCCTGTTATAATGTATCAGAAATTGTTCCCAGATCTCTAAGTCCTGTCGCACTCCTTTCGAGATGTCTACCCAGTGATGTGGCAGCTTTGCTTTCACTGTGGCCCTAGCCAGCCACCTGGTAAATGCTCTCCCAGGTGATATTGCCTTACATGCAAAATTCAGATGTCCCAGTAGTTGCTGCACCGCTGAGAGGAGTTCTCTCCTCTTACTTATCAACTTGCCTATTAGCTCCTTTAGCTTGTCCACCCTTTCTTTTGGTAAGCAAAAAACTCCCTCTTCTGCCAGCCTCTATATTCAAAAACTCCAGTCTCCTGGCTGGCCCTTCCATCTTACCATCTGCTAAATGTTCCTCAGTTTCCAACACATGTCACAAAAGTCTACTAACATGTCTACTGTTCTCTTCTTTCCTTGTCCCACTAGCAGGAAATCATCCAAGTAATGCAATACTGACCTGTACCCATACCACTCTCTGAACACCCATTGCATCCATGTGCTGAAAGCGTCAAATATAGCACATGCCATTGAACACCCCATGGGCATGTCCTTATTAAAATAGTACCCACCCCTGAATTTAAAACCCAATAAATCCCAGTCGTCTGATCTGACTGATAATAACTGAAAAGCTGCCTTTATATCAGTTTTAGCCACCCATGTCCCTTGACCACCCGAATGATTTCAACTGCATGGTCCAGTGTTGCATATGACAGTGAACTCTGCTCATCTGCTATGGCATCATTCACTGACCACCCTCTGGGTATGACAAGAGGTGCATGGAATTCCCCTGCTTGCTTTTCTGTCACCAACCCCAGCGGTGACACTTTGAAGTTATCCAGAGGAGGCTTCCTGAAAGGCCCTTCTTCCCTGCCGGCCACTACTTCTTTTCAAATTTTCTTGTCCACCACCTCTTCCTTGTCCCTTACTGACTCTAATTGTTTTTGCTGACATTTTTCTCCAAATCCCTTGATAACATACACTAAAACCTTGTGAAAACTCCACCCTCAAAATCTCCCTGCTCTTCTATCTGGGTACCCCTTGATCCATTCTTGTTGTATATCCACTCTAATGGGTGTATAAGCCAATCTGAAACCTCCTTCTGACATCCCTTGCCCTGTCAAACTTATCTCCCCTGCTCCAGAGACAAATGCCTCTCCTGCGAAACCCCTCCCTTGTTGCCCTGTAATGTGCCCCCCTTGCCCCTCCATAATTGCTTCAAAAGGGCTGCCCATTGTAAATTTGAGTAGCTACCCTGTCACCCATTGTCCTACACCATGATACAGAATGTTGGCTAGTGCACTTGGAACAAACATGTCAGAATTTACAATTATCCCAACTGAACATTGGGTTCCATGTGACAAGGGCACACTGTGATGGGTAACTGGAATGTGGGCCAAGGAATGATGGCGAATGGCACAGCAACGCATGGGAGGAAACAGTGATCTGCAACCGGCGCTCCACACAACTGTGCTCATGAAAGAGCAGCGAGCAGCAGAAGAAACCCCTGCAGAATGTTACACAGTAGGTGTGGGCAAACATCAGAAGAGTAAACAGCAGATTTAAAAAAAAAAATTTGACAAACACCACCACGACAACAGAAAGGCCCAGACGCAAATGGGTTGTGGGGGGGGGGCAAGGAGGCATACCAAGGAGTGCAGATGGATATAGCCCATGGGTGCACAGGCCCCATGCAGGCAGGGGGAGTGAGCAAAGGGGAGGTGCTGCAGAGCATGGGCGGCATTACAGTGAAGCCACACAGGTGGCTGGCAGGTATTGTATACAATGCACCCAGAGGCAGGAGTCAGCAATGGACAAGGTGGATGCAGAACACTGGCACAGTCATGCACGGCACCAGTGCAGAGGGTGATGCTGTAGGCAGATGGTGCAGTGGTGGGCATAGGTAGGGAGCAGCGTACAGAGTGCAGCAGAGGTAGCAAGCTGTTGGCAGCAACTGCAGGACAGGGGACCTGCATGTTACGAGATGGAGAAGGCAATGAGGGCACAGAAAATGGCAGGAGGCACTGGAGCAGGTGGGTAGTCTGAAATGGAGGTCATGGGCGACAGCTGTGCAGTACCCGATGATGGCCGGCTACAGCTGGAGTTGGAAGTTATATGCCAGGCCCCTCAGGTAGTCAGTCAAGGTGTGCTAGCTGTAGTCCTCCACAATGCTCTCAATCCATCATGTCAGGTCCCTGTACTTCCTGCTCTTTGCTGCGGTGCCACACCAGAAGACAAGATGCTCAACGTGGATCTCATTCAGGCACTGTTCCTCACAGAGGCAGTCAATGAAGCACCAGATCCCAAGATGGGTGACACCAAGATTGGTGTTAAAGGCCCTGTGCCAGCCCTTGACAGCATTGTTCATATGTGCCAGCCCTGCACATGTGGCATCGAACATGTTCCACACCTCCAGTGGGAACAGAGGCCTGCACCTGGCCGTGCGTACAACGGGACATCCAAGCCATGTCTCCTCAATATAATCAAGGATGGGTCTCAGCGGGTCCTCATTTACCCAATAGTATGCTGAGTCACGCAGGGTGGCAAATGCATCCAGCACATCACCAATGGACACAAAGGCAAGAGCGAGTACCATCCTGAGTTGCAGAGTGAATTCCTCATCTGTGGAATAACATTGGAGGGCCATGGGTGACCGCTGTATGTGCCACCACAGGGCCTGGCTGAAGTGAATGAAGCAGCCCCTCAGCGACACCCCTGGGAACACCGTGGTGAACCCACACCAGGCCACCATCTTAAAGTCAATGAGCGACATACGAGGTGCGATGTTTCCCACCAGCCTATGCACCTCTGTGAACACCCTGTGGTATGCCTGCTCCTGACGGCTGCACATAAGAACATAGACCACAGCACAATGACATCTGCGCACATGCCCTGAATGGTGTAGAGTTATCAGAAGAGAGGTGGTGTGGCACGAAAGGTGTCATCAAGGAACCAGTCCTCGCTGTCACTCAGGAAGTGTAATATGCACTGTGTTGCAAACAGCAAAACCCTATCATCAGTCTGGCCACTGCCATACAGGAAGAAAGGCTCCCCTGTGCAGGTGACTTGATACTCTGGGGGTACGTCCAGGTCCATGACAGTGGCAGGCATGGCTGGGCAGCACCACACAGCTTGCTGGACACACTGTACTGTCCTCTTCAAGAGGGGCCGGGTGGACAGCCTGCCCACCACAGCATGCATCGCCCCCAAGGTGCACTGGACGATCACTTGTCCAGTGCTCTCCATGCTTGTCTGCACACTGGCATGGACATCGGCCATGACCCTGCACACACCAACCTCACCAGCATCAGGGACATGATTGTGGTTCTGCCCCTGATGCACCACATGGTCAGCAACTGTGTGTAGACATGCAGGGCATCTAAAGTGATTGTACTGGGCACACCACCAGTACACCTTTCCTCTCACCTTATCTCAGTGATATACGTATCCCGACAGGGAAAGTAGGGGTCTCCCCTCCTGGCTTTGCAGGAATGTGGGATTCTCCATCCTACATATGCCAAAAAGCCTATGACACTCTCCTTTTGCAGGCAGCTGCCTTTTCTAGCCCTACATGGTCACATGACTGGCGATGTCATGGAGGGCGGAACATCAGGTGCATGCCCACATCTTGCAGCCAGTGTGTAGAAAAGGGGAGCACCTCCCACAGGGCGAGTTTTTCTTGGCAAACAGATACTACTCTGGGCTATGTTGGTGTGTGTTTAGTGTCGCGATGCAGTGCTGTGCTCCCACAGATATTCCCAATGTACCACTGCAGTTCCAGGAACCTGCTCCGAGTTCCCAATGAATGAGTGCACTGCCATTACAGGCACATGCCTGTTGATGTGTCTCACTGTGCACCGTGTTATGTCTCTGTTTGTTCTCGAACCCACGACCATTGTCTTACCACACTGTACTGCCTGCCTGCCTAAGCACTACCTAACTCTGTACGCCATGAGGGCTTGATGGCTGCAGTGGCGGTAGGCATTTCAGTCTCCTGCTGGACTGTGGATGCTGTGTTGTGGCTGGGGGTGCCTGCTGCATGTGGCGTTGTGCCACACAGTCCACTGCTTGTGGGAGTGGGGGGGCATCCAGACTGTACACCACATGGGGGTTTACGAGTATCCACAGCAGTGGCTTGGTGGGGTTTGGGTGCGATGTAGTAGGCATTTTTCCCATGCCTGTCCTGCTTGTGTCAGGTGTGCCTGCACCAGTGTGTCACCTCCAGTGGGCAGGGGTCTGGCAGCCTGGTGTGTTATGCGCTGTGCATTATTGGGGGAGCATTGCCGTGCTGTAATTGTGGGGGTGGATGGGCGTTATGTGGCTAGCACCTCATTTGTGTGCATAGGGCAGGGATGGGGACTGCTAGTCTGTTGCTCCATGGGCAGGTTTTGCACCGGGGGAGGCCACATGTCACACTGGAGACCTACCTGCCTTGCATGTGTGCGTGTCCCTTCAGGGCGTGGGCACTGCTTGTGGGTAGGTTTTGCATTTTGAGCACGTGTAAGCGTATGCGTTCTATTTTGGTGTTCACCCTCATTGTTAATCACTCTTTTTGTAGTCACCCTAATGACCAGTTGCCCTTATTGGCAGTCGCTCTATTGTTGGTTGCCCTTATTGCTACTCGCTCTTAGTGCCAGTCGCCTTTCTGATGTTCAGTTCACCTGACATGTGCCCTCATGCACTGTGGCGGTCATGTATCAGTAGCCATTCATGGTGTGTCAGCATTATGCTTCTCTATTATGTTGACAAGATATATTTGCAGGTGCTAACATTCAGGTGCTGTTATCACCGGTTACTGAACAGTGCCTTATTATATCCCAGCATTTCTTCACAATCTGTTTTCCTGCTCCACCACTAGCTCCTTCTCCACTGTTCCCTGACTGCCCTGACAGTGTTCATACCCACAGATCCATATGTGTACAGTCCCATCTCAGGTGCCAATAGGATGCCATCCACTGTTGGAAAGCTTTATTGTAACTCAGCCACAAGTACAGCAACTTTACTTTATA
The DNA here is from genome assembly GCA_016271365.2 of Neoceratodus forsteri. Lineage (NCBI taxonomy): Eukaryota > Metazoa > Chordata > Ceratodontiformes > Ceratodontidae > Neoceratodus > Neoceratodus forsteri. The sequence goes on along the minus strand of CM057453.1, from coordinate 452,146,861 downwards.
TGTTTCCTTGATTATTTCCAGATATGAGTACAGCGGGATGACCAACTCTGGCTGCTTCTGCAATAAGATGACACTAAAGACCATAAAACCTGCTTGCCATGTGTCAATGTTTTTCCCCTTGTAGGTGGTGTCCTCAGCCATTTTACACACCAATGCCAATGCAACTGCCATTTCTGACTTACCCACTGTTTCCCTCTGTTCATATTTTTTTGCAGTTTTTTGCAGTTTCTTTGTCCATTAATGCAAAGATATCCACATATTCCTCTTTCCATACTTTTTCCATAATGGACTGCAGGGCATGGTCACCAAGCATCACTCTTGGTATCCCATTTTTTAACACACCTTCTCCCCCAGATCCCTCAGTCTGCCCCTCCTCATCCCCCGTGACTCTTTTAATTCCTTTAATGCCCACTCCATCTCTTCTAGCCCTTTGTCCCCCATCACCTCCATAATCCCTGCCAAGTAGTCTTTCAGGCTACCACACTTAGTTAGGTCAGCCCCTGGTTCTTTACTCTTGCCCTCATCTGGTGCCTCCAAAACAAGTTGCGGCAGAAGCTTGTTACCTGGACCCTTCCCAGCACCCCCAGTTGGTTTCTTCCTCTTCCTGATTCTGCTCTCTTCCTCTTCTTTCTGCTCAGCCACCTCCAACAGCTTGTTCACCTTTCTGATCAACTCTGCCACTTGCTCCATTAGTTGCACACTGGTGCTCTTCGCCGGTGTCTTTCTGGGTGCCATCTCTGTGTTTTTAAACTCAAATATAATAAAGACACACATTAATCATTGTACTTTCTGCATACCCACATGCCATGATCCCTACCCCAAAACAACTTGTTGTATCTCTATGTTGGAAAAATCCCTCCATTCACCCTTTTTTTATGACCTCTCACCTTATAGCTTGTTCTCCCCCTGTATCTTATTACACCACTGCAGCGCCTTTCATTTTCCCCTCATTATCCTGATATCCATGCCTTTGTATATATATATATATATATATATATATATACCAGCAAATTATATTGCCCTTACAAGCTTGAACTTGTAGTCCTGTGTGTTCAAGTCCCTCTGACCTATTTGTAGGATGACACTCTGCCCAATGCTGTTGTTCATTGCTTGCATACTGTATTTTTCAACTTGAGACCACCAGCATATGATGCCTTCATTGTCTCATGGCACTGTTCCAACTAATGGCCATTCCATTTTCATTCTCATGGCCTCACTATGTCTGCTGCATTCCATGTATACATATTCATATTTTTTTTTTTTTATCCCTGCCCCCTGGAACATGTGACAATGAGCGCATGAGAGATCCCTGGAGAAAAAGGAATCTCCTTTTAAAATTGATGGCTCTGCCTTGATGTGTGCCAGTCCTGCAGTAAACAGCATGTGCTACATGAGTGCCATTTTGTATCCACCATTTTGTGCCCAACCTCAGCTGGCCACCATTCTGAATTAGTAAGCCATGTGGTGTTCCTTTCATTCCTCTCATAAACCAGGCCATCCACCATTTAATTACTAAGCAACATGGCATTCCCCATTCACTTCTCTCTTAACCCCCCCAAAGTCCTTTGCCCATGCTGCATAGGAAAACTTGGTACCTCCACTTTCACACACACTTCTCAAAAACTTTCTAACATATACCATCATTTTTATTTATTTATTTATTTATATCTGCAATGCCGCCTGCAGTGTTTTCTTCCTTGCCACCTTGCTTCCTGCCCTTCTCCAGCCTGACTACACTTTCTCGATGTGCTTGCCCACACTTTTTTTTGTGTAGCATCCTGTGCCCATCGCCCCTCACCCTTATACCTATCTCCTTATCAGCACCATTTTCATGTCTGGTTTCTTTATATCTAGACAAAACAATTTTTGTTTTAAACAAGTAAACCACGGACCATAAACAGACTTAAAAGCATTACCCTGCATCAGGTTGTCTGCCCGGATAGCAGACTCCTCCAACGGCCCATCCTTTCTCTAAACAAACTTTGCCCTGCTCCTTTCTTTCTTTTATTTTTTTACTCATCCACGGCTGTGCAGGCCATCCCCTCCCAGCAAACAGCAAGCCAAAAAATGTCCGTCCAATCGACAACAAAGGAACTCCAGGCAACCAAACAAAACAAAAGAATCCACAGCAAACTCCAGGGAACTCTTCATATGTGATCTTCCACTGGAAAAGAAAGTACTCCTCCAATCCTCCTTTTCAAAATGGCCCCTTGTGTCCAACGCTGGCTCCCTTCCTCACTACCAGACAAAACCCACCAAATCAGTGTTTTCTTTCTTTCTTTTTTTAAATTACCATTGCTCTCAATGCCCATGTGAGCATAAAAATGGATGGGTGCTGTCCCCTTCCTGAGCCTGCAAATACTATCCTGGACCTATCATTGCCAAACTTTTCCCCACCTGGCAAACCTATCCACTTAAATGGGGACAGTTTAACTGGAGCCTTCCCTTTCTTGTGCCTCTCTGCCCATGTTAGTAAACTTTGTGTTCTACCCCTCGGTTCACTATATGCACACTAACAAAGCAACCTGACACCTTCCAACTTTTCAAATCCACATTGTACATCCTAAGAAACAACTATTAAACAAACTTAACCACTCCTTGCAAAACATTTTTTAAATAACCTTTTTCATACCACTTCACAGTTGGAAGGTCCCTTCTACTTAAAAACACATACTTCTAGCCTTACAGTACCTTCCTGTGTCTCCAAAAATGCCCAGTATTGCCAATTAAGTTAAGTTTAAGTTTATTGTCAGAAAGACTCCATTGAGCACGTTCATTTTCAAGGAGGTCCTGTAATGACAACCTTAAACAACAGTGTACAATAAAAGTGATGACAAATAATACAGGTACAATAATTGGTAAAATAAAAGTGCATATATGGTCAGTGAAAACAATAAAAAAACAGATCAGAATCTGGTGCCTGGGTAAGCAGTGGTGACATGCCATAAGGTAACAATAATTTGTAGGAAATACATACAGGGTCAATGAAAAGAAAAACAATAGTGAAGCATACAGGAACCAATTCATATTAAGAGGGAGAACAAAAAATAGTTTCAGTAAGAACTTATACGATTGCTGTCAGCTTCCCAAGATGGCTGAGAGTGCAGGAAGGAAGGAAGGGGGTAAGATGAAATACAAAACTACTTCTGACAAGGAAGGAGTCCGACTCGAGGGGGCAAGGGATAAGTGCAAGAAGTTGGGAGAGGACAAAAGAGCAAGGGAGAGAGTTGGGCAGGGATCAGGGATGGAGGGTATTGAAGGAGTCCTGGGTGTAAGGGTGGGGATGGACTAGGGAGGACAGGGGCCAGGGTGGATAGGGAGACTAGGGAGAAGGATGGAAGAAGTCAGAGGGTACTCACTTGATAGCAGTGACTAGAGACTGGCATGATATGATAGGACCTATGGCAGTGACAGACTACTGGGAAGAATTTGTAAGTCAGGGCTCTGAATAAATTTAATGAGACAATGCTGGTGAGCCTGAGTGACATCTGGATGAGATCCCATGCTGATGGGGATGGTGTCATTAATGGCACCCTTGTCGAGGGAGGTATGTATCTGGGGTACATCAAGGAGGATATAGGCAGATTTCCTAAGGGAGTAGGAGCAATGAGAAATATTAACAAGTGAGGAGATATAGGTCGGTAATTTATTTAGTAGACTTTTGAGGGTCCAGGTACCTAAATGGAGTAGCCACCGGTCGGTGAGGAGTTGCCAGCTGACTCCTTTGTATAAGTTACAGTAGTGCATCTTGAAAGGTGCTTTAATAATGAAGCGCGGAGCCCGATGGAACAGTATATTGAGGTTGCAAAGGTTGGTAGCAGCGGCACAGTTGTAGATAACAATTGATGTGCTAAGATCCAATTCAAAATCTTGGCAAAAGAAGGGTCTCCCTTCTTACATCCCATTTTATAGTCCATAGCTCAGCCCTTTTTGACCCACCCCCTAGCCAATCACCATTTCTCCCCTCCATCCCCCTGCTCTGACTCATCCTCTAACATCATCTGTCCCCTCTCCACTCCATCCTTCTTTCCAGTGTCTGACCCCTAGCCCAAGTTCCATCCCCCTCCGCCACCCCCACCCCAGCCAGCACCCTTGCCATTTCCTTTAGAAAACCCTCTGACAATTCAGGTTGTCGTGTGATGAGCAACCCCATCATCCCTACTTTTGTTGCTTTAAGCTGAACTCTAACTGGTACATTAACGCAGCTTTTGCAATGTATTATACTGGTACAGTAGCACTAGTATAGTTTGGGTTGAGCAACAGGTTAATGTTAAACCCCTACATTTGCACCTTAATAGCTTTGGCAATGTTTAATGAAATTAGCTGAAATTTTGCAGCATTGTCTATTAAGCAAGGTTTAAATATGTGGAAAGTTTTGTTGCAGCAGCTTGAGCAGTTCCTAAGATCCGCAAATGTAATTTTCCTGTTGCTGTCTAATTTTTTTCCTATACTTAATATGGGTTTGTTTTGGTTTTGCTCTCACATGCAGCCTTCATAGAATGGAATTTTTTAATGAACTTTCAGGGTAGATGCATGCTGTGCAAGGTAGTGAAAAGGTGGCTTCATGAAAAAATATTAAACAGTTCTAGAGTTATAAGGATTTAGTAACATACTAACATACTAATCACCAGCAGATTAGGCCTTATGGTCTATCGAGTCTGCTCGAACATCAGATCCCTAGTTGGGTGCCGAGGCCCTTCCCCCCTTATGTTCCAGAAACCCCTATCATCCATCCTCACCCCCCTGGGCCAGGCCATCATCTGATTTAAACTTTGTTTTGTTTTCTGTGATTTGAGCATGCTCAGTAAGGTTTTTGGGATAATGTTAAAATATGACAAAAACATTTCTGTGGCACAAGACCATTTTGGGTTTCTCACCACTTGCTTCTCACAGCACAAAACATTTTTTGTGTCATGACAGCCACTGTCTTGTTTTTTTCCCCCTCTGACTAAAAAAACATGGAAAATATGTACAAAACGTGTAATTAAACAAACTCTGGCCAGAGCTGATAGGGCTGCGGTTGAAGAATTTTGGGTAAAAATATTGTAAATTATTTTCTTTATATTTTTACACCAAATTTTCAACATAGCCTTGTTATGAACCCGCCTCATGAAGACAGGCAGAAAAAATGATCAACTCCTGGCTTAAAGGTGATTTTTAACAGGGGTTGTGAAATCAACTCTTGGAATGCTAAAGCACATTTTGGGCAGGAGTTAAAAAAATGACAGCTATCACATTCAAGAGGTGCTGTAAAGAAATGGCTATGTTGAAAATTTGGGGTTAAAATATTGAATATTACCAAATGTACAAGCCTGCATTCACAAAATTCAACATAGGCTCCTAACTTTGTTGAGTTTTACTATTTTTGAACCAGATTTTCAACATACTCTTCTTATGACCCCACCTCATGAACAAAGGCAGAGAACATTTTCAACTCCTGCCCAAAAGGCAATTTTGCATAAGGACCAAGAAATCATCTTTTGGGATGTAAAAAAACAACAACATTTTGGCCAGGAGTTGAAAAATAACAGCTGCCACATTTATGAGGTGCTAGAAAGATATGGCTATGTTGTTAATTTGGAGTAAAAATATTGAAAATTACAAGTTACGAAGCTGCATTCCCAAAATTCAATGTAGGTTTATAACTTTGTTGTTTTTTAATATTTTTACACCAAATTTTCAACAGAGCCTTCTTATGACCCCACCTCATGAACAAGGGCAGATAAAATGGTTAACTAATGCCCAAAAGGTGATTTTGTGCAGGGACTGCAAACTCACCTTTGGGGATGTTAAAAATAATTTTGGTCAGAATTTGAAAAACAACAGCTGTCACATTCATGAGGTGCTCTAAAGATATGACTATGTTGTAAATTTGGGGGTAACAATATTGACAATTACCAAAGTTATGAGACTGCAGTCTAAAAATTCAATGTAGGTTCATAACTTTGTTGTTTTTTAATATTTTACACCAAATTTTCAACAGACCCTTCTTATGACCCCACCTCATGAACAGGGGAAGAGAAAATGTTCAACTCCTTCCCAAAAGGTTGTTTTGTGCAGTGACTTTCAAATCTCCTTTTTGGACAGATTTGCCTAATGACAGTGACATTGTTCATGAGGAGGGGTCCCAAAGAAGGCATATTGAAAAGTTGTGCCAAAAATATGCAAGAATGCACAAGTTATGCCTCTAAGTTCAAATCCCCATTGAAATACATTGAATTTCATACCTATTTCTTCAGCTTATGGTCTGGCTTTGAAGATTGAAGAGACGTCTGTGACCCAGAGAGAATTATGGCATTGGACTCTCGATGGGTAAGTAAGGGCTTGGAGGGTACAGGGTGGTGGACGCTGAGTGGGAGGATTGGGTGGGGGCTGTAATGGCACAAAGACATCAATGGATAGGTTAAAGAAAAAACAGGATGGAATGCTGATCAACACTGGGGATTGGGCACCCCAGTGTCATTGTTATGTCTCTGGGGGGTAGGGTATGCACTGAGAGGGAGGGTCTGATGGTGGGAGGATTATATATGTGTATATATATATATATATATATATATATATATATATATAATATACAGATATGTACATACAGTGAAACCTGCCAGGATGAAGAGCAGTGTCACAGGTTTATTGCATGACAAAGGATTAACTCCCATTGAAATTGCATTGTTTAGTGCAGTATCGCTACTGCAGAATTCTGCAGTGCTGCGCTTTATCCTGGTGTGCTTCAATGTGTGTGTGTATATATATATATATATATATATATATATATATATATATATATATATATATATATATATATTATAAAGTATGTTGCCACTATAGTTAGAAACTCATACTTAGGGTTAGGGTTACATACTAAGTCAAAGTTTGGGCATTAATAACTTTGGACTCATTCAATGGATTTGCTTGAAATTTAGAATGTGCAGTGGGGCATGGTAGATCTCTTGACTTGCCAAATTATGTTTCAGTTGGACTTACAGGCTTTGCTTACGAAAACACTGAAAAATGCAAAATTATCCATTTTTGGATGTAGCTTTTGGGATTTTGGATGTGGCCCTGCACAGCCATCATGTGGCATGCCACTCTGTAAGATGGCTCATTTGAAAGAACTTTGGTGGATGAACATGCCACTTTTCATTTGGTGAAAAAATATTAAGGCATTCAAAAGTTATGCCACTTTTAAGTTCCCATTATAAGGCAATTGGAAAATTTATATGTATGTTTTGCGAACAAAGAATGGGGTTCTGGCCATCTGGTCCTGCCTGGTGATCAAATAATTTGCAGCTTCACTGTTCAATAATCTTTGCCCCCGAGGATTTTCAAAATTCTTTGATCGTGAGGTCCGCCATCTGGTTTTTTGTTTCCGATCAGAAAAACACAAATATCTTGTCTCAGGGGTCACTTCTGAAGTAAAACCTGGATGTTTTTTTACTCAGGGGGCTCCGATCTATCAAGACATGCCTTTGGTTTCATCCAGATCGGTCAAAATATAGAGTTATAAGCTTTTAAAATCTTAATTCGTGGCTCGCTAACAATCTTTGATCGCGAGCCTGCAAATTCTTTGATCGTGAGATTCTTTGATCGCGATCTTGCATTGCCACATAAAACCACTAATATCTCAGCTCAGGGGTGGGCTAGGGACACAAATAAGGGTGGGTTTTGCTCAGCAGGGTCCGTTCTATCGAGGCATGGATTTGGGTCCGTTCAAATCAGTGAAAAATTTGAGTTTCACCATTTTTTATTCTTTGATCATGAGCGTGCAATTTCTTTGATCGCAAGCCTGAAAATTCTTTGATTGTGAGATTCTTTGATCGCAATCGTGCATTGTGAGTGAGGGAAGAGATGGCCCAATTTAAAAATCTAATTTCTTAGCCCAGGGGTGCCCTAGGAAGTCAAATGAGGCTGGGTTTTACTCAGTGGGCTTCGTTCTGTCGAACCATGGCAGTGGTTTACCACAATCCCTTCAATTTTATGATTTATAAGATTTTTAATTCTTTGTTCATCAGCCTGCAAATTCTTTGATCGTGAGTTTCTTTGATCGTGATCTTTGATCGTGAAATAGGGACAAGATGGCCAGATTTTTTATAATGGAATAGGGAGGGAAATTTTACCAATCTTTGACATTTAATATCTCGGAAACGGTTTGGTCTTTTTACTTGAAATTTGAAGGGTGTTTACGGCATGTCATGTGGATGTAAATTGCAGTGTTTATGTGTCACAATTTTTTTTTACGGAGATATGGCGTGGCGCAGTTTACGTTCTGCGGACAGTGTTTTGCTTGTGGTGGTGGGTTGAAATTGATAGGATACGTAGCCTTAGTGTCCTGGATGTAGTTTTCAGTCATTCTGTGTGTTAAATTTCAACAGGTGTGGAACTGTGTCACTCTGACGAATGAAAATTTCAAACTTTGACATGTTATATCTTGGACACGATTTGGTCTTTTCACTTGAAATTTTGAGGGTGTTGATGGCATTTCCTGTAGATGTGAACTGCAGTGTTTATGTGTCAGACAATATATTTTTTGTGGAGATATTGCGTGGTGCAGTTTACATTTTATGGACAGCATTTTCTATTGTTCTACTACATTAACATTTGTTTGTTGACTGGCCTTGCGGTTCTCAATGTACATTTTAGTCATTAGATGTGTACTGTTGCCCGACACTGTGCAATTTTCTGCTTTTCTATTCTTTCTTAAAAAGTAAGGAAATTCTATGCAAAAAACTTTGTTAATGCATCAGCTAGGGTTCTTCTACAGCGACAAAAATGTGGAAATTCAACATTAGGATTCCCACCCCTTGCACCCCACCCCACCCTGCCCCAACAACAGGCATCGGGGTGCGTTGGGTCATCGGTCCTAACTCTTACCCCATTCTCTACACTGCACCACCTCAGCTTGTTTACACATGGGATGGGGTGAGAGTTGAGCCTGATGTTCTAACGCACCCTGATGTCTGTTGGTGAGGTGGGCAGGCAAGGGTGGGAACCCTAATGTCAAATTTCCATGCTTTTGTCACTGTAGAAGAACTCTAACTGATGCATTAATAAAGTGTTTGCATAGAATATATATATATATATTTTTATATATTGCTAAAACTTATTAATGCACCAGTAAGTTAATATTAAAACAACAAAAGTATGGAAATGTATTGTTAGTGTTCCCAACCCTAACACCCACTTCACCCACCCACCCAACCCTACCACCTCACCATACCCCCACCATCTCCACACCAACAGGTGTCAGGGTGTGCCCTGGGGTCATTGGTCCTAATGCTCACCCCATTCCATATGTAAGAAAGTTGAGATGGTACAATACAGGAGAACTGGGTGAGCATTAGGGCCAGTGACCCCAAGGCAGACCTCGACATCTGTTGGTGTGGGAGTACAGTGTTATGGTTAGGAAAACTAATATCACTTTTCCATACTTTTGCCGCTTTACTATGAACCCTAACTGATGCATTAATGAAGTTTTTTGCAATGAATTTCCTTACTTTTTGAAATAGTAGAATAGTATCCTTATTTAACTGTGGGAGCACAGGGTCCTTTGGACCCTGCATTTCAATCCCTCTGTAGAAGCACATATGTATGTAGGTGTGGAAGTGCAGGGCTGTCTGGGCCCTGTACTTCCATGTGTAGAACAAAAGTGACCAAATTGTTAGCACAGCCATCTTATTACCTCACCTCATGTACCGCGGTACAGAGAAATTGTTAAATGTAAGGCAAAATGTAATTATGCCCAACTAAAATGCTATTCTGCACCACAGTTGTGAAAACACAGTGCAGGCAGGACTTGAAAAATCAGAGCTGTGACATACATGTGGTGGGGTGATAAGAAGGCTGTGTACAAAATCTTGGATAAAAATATTTATCATTTCCAAAGTTACAGGTGTACATAATGGAATTGCAATGAATGGTATAAGTTTGGCAAATTTTAACATTTTGACCCCAAATTTTCAACATAGTCTTCTTATGACCCCACCTCATGAACCCATAGGTGAACATTTTTAAATCCATGACAAATACCATTCTGTCCACAGGTGTGAAAACATATTTTGGGCAGGATGTGAAAAATGCCAGCTGTACTGTTCATGAGGTGGTGTGAAAAAAATGGCTATGTTGAACATTTGCTGACAAAATATTGAAAAGTACCAAAGTTATGCACGTGTGTAGAAAAAATTCAACAGGTGCATGTAACTCAAGCATTTTTAAGAATTTTTTCACTAAATGTTCAACATGGGCTTTTTGGGACCCCACCACATGAACATAGGTACTGTTATTTCATTAATCAGTCTTGAAAGGTGATTTCATACAGCGACTGCAAAATCACCTTCTGGGCACAAGTAACAAAATGAAAGTGATAGTGTTTATGAGGTGGTGTCCCAAAAAGCCCATGTTGAAAATTTGGTAAAAAAAATGGCTGAGATATCACCATAAGTTCAAGACACCAATGAAATACATTATTTGGGACTTACCATGATTCTTCAGTTCACAATTCAGCTTTGAAGAGTGTAGAAGTGTCCCAGTCCACAGAAGATGACACCAGATGACCTCCATTGATAGGTATAGGTTAGGGTGGGGTGGGGTGGTGGGTGCTCAGTGGAAGGGTTGAGATGGAGAGGGATGGGAGACAATGAGGGACCATTTTCTTTTTCAGGTTGGAAAAAAGGACATTGAGGACTTTTGTTTCACTGGCTATATCATTTTGGAACACTGGGTGGGCTCCCCAGTGTCCCACAGTGCTGGGTGGTAGACTTCAGAATGCTGACATGGAGATTGGGCACGATGTCAGCTGACCATAAAGTACACAATGGGTTTGGGAGGGGGCATCTGACACCGGGGGTGGGCATCCTGGTGTTGTAATTGACAGTAAACAGTAATAGGGCTCCCAGTGATGCACACTGCTGGGGGGACTTCAGAATGCCAACATTGGGATTGGGCACCCTGATGTTGGCAGCCATGAGCCTAAGTGGGAAACATAGCAAGATAAATGCAAATACATACTGTACATATACATATAGTGCTGGAAAAGAGTTGAACAAGTGGAACAAGAGATGCTGGATGATAGTTCAAGTTGAATGCTGCTAAAAGAAAAACTTTTTTTAACAGTCCTTGGCCCCCTTCCCCTTAGAGTCAGTAAAATGGGGAAAAAGGGCTTTTCTGTAGGTAAACACCAACAGGTGTTTACCTAAACGGGAGCTAGGGAATCAGATTCTGGGGTCTGTTTGCCTCTAAATGTACAGGGGGGATGTTATGAAGTAGTGCCGCAACCTCCCTACACACACACTCTTTCATGCAATACCAAAGGTTTTGCCACAATTTACAGCATTTTTGCACAGGTAGTGTCACAATTTGCAGCAGTACTGCCACAAATTTGTTACACTATCAAAAGCCAAATGCAGAAAACATCTTTCCATATTTAAAACATATTTAAAAAAACTAATGCCAGAATAGTGTCCCTCGGGCCCCAATTAGGTAAACATAACTGCTGGTGATTACCAAGGGGCAGTAATGTTTGAATTACATCATTTTTTTCTGCATTCCTAACCGAATACAAGATAGCAGAAGCTCAAAAGAACTGACCCCATTTGTGAAAGGGAAAGTACTTTTGCAAAACAGAATTGGCACTTTAGCATGGGACAGCTAATTTTTCCCATAGGAAATAATGGGAAACTTGAAGTTTTAATAACTTTTGAAAGGATTAATATTTTTTCATGAATCCTTCAATAGGCACATCTGTGACCCAGACCCCATATACCCTGAAAGTTTTGTAGAAAACCACAAGCAGTTTCAGAGAAATGGCGTGACAAAGAAATTGACAAAAAAAAGTGGTATTTTTCAGATCTTTTGACATTCTGTACCGCTGCACCCGTACATCTGACTGGAACAAAACTTGCCAGATCCAGAGATCTATGGTACCAGATGGTGCAGACAAAATATCAGGTTAATTGGTCATATGGTTGCAAAGTTATTAAAGTGCAAAAGTTTGGGTTTAACATAGAAGTGACCATTGAACCCTAACTATTGTGCAATACAATACAATACAACTTTATTTATAAAGCGCCTTTCAAAATCAAGGTGCTGTACAGACAAAAACACAATATATAAAAACAGCTGCCCATATAAATTATTTAAAAATAGTCTGGAAAAGCTTGGGAAAATAAATAGGTTTTTAACACAGTTTTAAAACTGCTGATGGTTGGTGCTGCAAAGGAGAAAGCATGAGCTCCAGATGTTTTTAAGCGAACTCTGGAAATCTCTATCAATCCCTCATCGGCAGATCAGAAAGGACAACTGGGGGAGTAGGGAGTCAAGAGATCTTTCAGGTAGTTGGGTCCCTGTTCATGTAGGGCTTTAAAGGTAAGCAAGCATACCTTATAGGTGATCCATCACTGGACTGGTAGCCAGTGCAGCTCGCACAGCACAGGTGTAATGTGACTGGTCCTGGAAGTACCAGTCAACAGCCTGACAGCAGCATTCTGCACTAGCTGCAGGTGGTGGATGTCAACCCCAGAAAGTCCTAAGTAGAGAGCATTGAAGTAGTCAAGATGGGTAGTAATGAAGGCGTGGACCAATTTTGGAAGGTTATCCCATGGAACCAGATGTTTCACCTGGGTGATATTCCTCAGATGGTAAAATGAGGATTTAACCACGACTGACACCTGATTTTTTAGCATCACATCATCATCAAACATAATGCCCAGGTTTCACACCCGGTCTGAGGTAATGAGCTGGACACCATCAAGCCAAAGGCCCGACATGTGCCCAGCCCCAAGACCCACTCCTGGGTGACCTGGGTCCACAATCAACACCATCATGTCACTATAATATATAAGAAATGATGGTGCATGCCTGGCAGTGGAGGATAACTGCACATCTACAGTAGTGTAGGAGGGATGTAATGAGGATTTCTGCACTGGGGGATTGGGGACACCCAGTGCCACTGTTACGTTTTGAGGGGGTGAGTGCAGAGAGGGAGGTTCAGATGGGGGGGTTATGTATTTCAGCAGTCCTGGACCCGCAGACTGCCAAAACAGTTTTCCTCACAAGTAGTGCGAGCATGGAGTGGGCCATGGTGCACAGACATGGAGGCATTTTTTGTCACTTCATGAGATGGTTTGTTCACAAGCTGCTTTGCTCCTAGTCCTTGCAAGAGGAATGCAGGGCTTTGCTCACTGCAGCCCTAAACACAAACAAACAAACACCTGAACCTAACTATTAAAAAAAAAAACACCCGAACCTAACTAAACAGAACCCACTAAGCTAGATTCTGGCATTTTTTTTTTATGCACAGAAATACCATTTCTGGACACCCCAATATCAAGGATGCCCAGCTTAGCGACAAAAGCCATTTACCTGTGTTCGGTGTATGAAAACAGCGGGACTTTCTTGAGTGGTGCAGCTTGCTGCTGGCTTCAGTTCAAGCAGCAAGCCAGCGATCCCCTGTTTCCTCTATCTTTGTCTGCCTCTGTTTCTCTATCTATGATTGCTCTATCTATCTATCTATCTATCTATCTATCTATCTATCTATCTATCTATCTATCAATGCTTGCATGTCTGTCTGTCTCCCTGTCTCTGTCTGTCTGTCTATCTATCTATGCCTGCATGTCTGTCTGTCTGTCTATCTCACTATCTACTCTATCTATCTACTAAGAGACGTTATTAGCTATTTACTGACTGTTGACTCAGTATTTCAGATGTGCCGTGTAGCCCCCTGTAGTTTTCAATTAGGTGATAGAACTGTATTCTGGTCCCCAATTTTCTAATATGATTATTTTTTCACTCTTCTGAAAGTGTCTTTTAATTCAGGTGACCCCTCTTAGTGTGGTTGCCAGATGCTCCGGTGCATTCATACAACAATACCGTGATGGAGCAATATTAAACTCATGCAGGGATCGAGTTTAGACTTCTGTGTCCTATATGATCTAAACTAGTGTTGAGCAAAACTGAAAAATTTCACCCCTCAAAACATTTTGTGAAATTTGTGCATTTCAAGAAATATTTTGTGGGTGAAATCAAAATTTCACCTAGAACTGATGAAATTTCACCCATAAACTGCGAAACTCACCACTTGCAGGCGAATTTGCCAACCGCAGGTGAAATTTCATAAATGTCACCACTTAAGACTTCCCCGTCCACCTCACCAGTCCAAATGTAGAAAACGCTTTTATTTCTCCCTGGTGTCTAGTGGTCCCCAACCCCCGTCCAATTACCCACCAAAATTGAATAAAGCCCCCCACCCAGTTACCCTCATTTCCTCCATGTATCCTCCTTGTAAAAAAAAATCATCACTCCCTGGTGTCTAGTGGACCCCCAGCCGCTCACCAGTCCAAATGTAGAAACATTTTATTTCTCCCTGTGTCTAGTGGTCCCCCTCACCCCTGGTTGATCACTGGTTGAAACTGAATAAAGTCCCCCCAGTTACACTCATGTCCTTCTTGTAAAAAAAATCAAATCCCCGCTCCCTGGTGTCTAGTGGATCACCCCCGTGCTGCTCACTGGCCCAAATGTAGAAAAATTGTTATTTCTCCTGATGTCTAGTGTCCCCACCCCTGACCGATCACCATCAGAAACTGAATAGTTTCTCCAGTATTTTCATCAAGACAGAAGCCCTCCAATTACCTTTCACAACCGCATCATGATTGAGATGTCAATGAAATGAGCATGCTTGTAAGCTGTGCTCATTCATTGAAACACTTAGGATGCTGGCCATGGAGATGAGTGGAGGGCTATGCCTGTGGCCAACTGGTACTGGTGGGGAGCGGGTGGTGCTGTGTGACTGATCAGAGGGTGGGTGGGGTGGGGGGTCCACTAGATACCAGGAGTGGGGATATGATTCTTTTGTTTGTACAAGGAGGACATGAGGGTAACTGGAGGGGTGGAGGGCTTTATTCAATTCCAGCCAGTGATTGGCCGGGGGTGTGGGAGACCACTAGACACTAGGGAGAAATAACATTTTTTTCTTTGTTAGGCCTGTGAGCAGCCAGAGGGGGGACCACTAGACACTAGGCACCCATTTGCTGGGGGTGAAATTTTGCCATTTCACCACAATTTTGTGAAAACCTTTTGCACAGCAAATTGCTGATTTTGCAGCAATTTCACTGGTGGAATTTTATTTTGCAATATCTCTAATCTAAACACAGTTTCTGATACTAGACATCAACCTGAGCCTCTTGATGTATTTCACATTTAAAAATAAGCAGTGTAACCATGTTAAATTTAATGTTTGAAATTAAAATGTTAAATTTAGCAGGATTACACTGCTCATTTTAAATGAAAAATACATCAGGAGGCTCAGGTGGATGTCTAGCATCAGAAACTGTGTTTAGATCATATAGGACAAAAAAGCCTAAACTCGATCCATATACAAGTTTAGCATAGCTCCAGTGCCATGTTGTTGAACTTGCCAGAGCATTGGGCAGCCGCACTAAGGGGTGTCACCTGAATTAGGAGAGATTTATCAAAAACGAGAGAAAAATAATCATAATAGAAACTCAAGGCCACAGTACAGTTCTATCGCATTCACCTTACTGAAGACTGTTGGGGGCTACAGGGCATGTCCGAAATACCAAGTCAACAGTCAATGAAAAGCTGACAGTGTCCCTTTAATCAGACAAGGGTGTCCACCCCTAGTACTGCTTCTTTCTCCCCCCTCCTCTCCAGCTTGCTCTCACTCATTCACAATGCTGTTCTTGAACCCCCTCCCTCCAGGTCACCCTCTTCTCACTATCTACATGGTGGCACCAGGGTGTTCACCCCTGTTACTGCCAAATAGCAGCTCAACACTGGGGTGCCTAATCCCCAGTGTCAAAATATCCCCTGAAATAAAGAAAATCATCCTTCAATGATTAATTTTTACATGTACAGTAACTAAGAAAACAGTCCCTCAATAATCTGACCCCCTGCACACACAGCCTACCCACCCCACCCAAATCTCTCACTCAGCATCTCCCCACACCCCCACACACACACACTCCTCCTCTGAACATGTCCCATGGCATAGATCCAGTCTCTGATCAAAGACATGTCTTGTTGCTGGAACCTAAACTATGATATGAGAAAATCAGATAAGTGCGGTTTAAGTATTTCAATGAGTTTTGAACTTTTATTCATAACTTTGTTACTTTTAAATATTTTTAAACCAAATTTTCAACATGGCCTCTTGGGACCCCATCTCATGACCAATGGCAGTGGAATTATGCAAATCTGTCTCTGAAGATGATTTCACAGTCACTTTGTGACATCACCTTTTGGGCAGGATTTGAAAAATGTCACTGCCTTTGGCCGTAAGGAGGGTCATAAGAAGGCTATGTTGAAAATTTGTGGTCAAAACATAAAAAAATGAGTGTTATGAGCATATGTAGAAATGTTTCTATGCTGTCTCATAACTCCTTACTCTCATGCCTCAAGAAACATATGTTTTGAGATAAGTGGCCTGATAAATTGATATCTCTCTCTGAACATGAAAAGATACTGATATATTTTCTTGATGTTTATAACATGGGGTAGTGAGAAGGAGGTAGGTGATTGGTAGCATGCTGTCAGGTGATAGTGCATTGATGCACATTATCGGCACAGTTAGGGTGAAGAGGTCCCCAGATTGTGAATCAGTGGGCAGAACAAGTCTTGTTTTCTGTCTGAATGCAGAAATGTGAAAAGCAGCCATTTGTAATAGGCAGCTTAACAAGAGCTACTAGGCTCCTCACCTACACGCCTCGGGGATCTCTGGGGACTGAGTGCACACTGAATGGAGAGAGGGAGTGCTGAGTTTTGAGAGTGTGAGACAGTGAGTGAGTACCAGAGGGAGACACAGTGTGAAATTTCATTCAGAAGTCCTGCTGCATGCAGTGGTGTGTCTCTCTGTCTTTGTGTCTTTCTTTTCTCTCTCTCTCTCTCTCTCCATAGGAAGAGTGAAAAGCAGTGATGTAAACAGCAGGTCAGTTGTTCAGGTAGCTGTACTGTACAGGACAGAGAGGTCTGACCCACAGTGCTCCATACTAGTGCCTGACACACTGTGTGCTGTTCCCCCTCACTGGGTAAGAAAGAGAGAGAAAGAGAGGGAGAGCACACTGCCGTTGTTCACCATTAGTGAGAGAGAGAGAGAGAGAAAGAGAGAGAGAGAGACTGTGACAAGAGATCAGGTGCCTGTTGTCAGGGAGCAATCCTGCCAAAGTGATGAGAAGTGACAAGAAAGGGTGGGCTTGTTTACAGGGAGCAACCTGCCGATTTTGGTTTCCCCATCATGGTCAGAGCAGCTGCAGCCCATGTGGTATTCCCTGTCCCTCTGAAACAGTGAGAGAGGGGGTGACAAGAGAGTGGATGCCTGTCAGCAGCTCCTGAGTCCCTGCCAGGGGAGAGAGAGAGAGAGATACATAGACGTGCACTGTCCCCATGTCCATACTCCCTGAATGTGTCCTGAGGCCTCCCCCCATGGTGTGCAGTGCAGTATCAGTATTTCCAGTGCAAGACAGCTCCAACCAGCTGACAGAAGCTAAGCGCTGTGCCCCTGCATCTATGAGAGAGAGAGAGAGAGAGAGAGAGAGACTTTTGACAAACAAATGCCCCTAAAAAAAGCAAAAACAAAGGAATTGTACATCAAATGTTTTTATTATATACTGGCCATAATGTAAAGAGATGGGGCTCAGTGAGTTAAACAGAAGTAGTAGCAAGTCTTGAAAACCCCTTCCAAACAAGCACTGTAACCATAAAGGAATCCAGAAGTTAGTCATACATTTCAAAGTCACAAGCACTTTTTATACACATTCCCAATCTTATTTGTAAATCTCAAAACATATGTCAGTATAAACAGAACATGACATGTCCTGACTGAAGATATTATATTTATCTTAAATCAATGCCAATGATATTAAGATATCGCACTTGTGGCTTCACCACTCATGAGATATCATAATATCATTAGTCTCCAGTGAAGATAAATAGGATAACTTCAGTCAGGCCATTTCACATCTATCTATCTATCTATCTATCTATCTATCTATCTATTTATCTATCTATCTATCTATCTATCTATCTATCTATCTATCTATCTATCTATCTATCTATCTATCTATCTATCTATCTATCTATCTGTCTGTCTGCCTATCTATCTATCTGCCTACCTATCTATCTATCTAGCTGTCTATCTAGCTGTCTGTCTGTCTATCTGTCTCTGTGTATATCTATATCTATATTCATAGCTAAATCTATATCTGTATCTATATTATAGTGGTGCAGTAGCACCACTCTAGTTGGGATCAAGTAGATACTTTAAAGTGGGACTATGGTGAAAATTTCTGGCATTAGTGAATTCAGAATTTGGATCAGCATAGACCCAATCAGCCTCATGCAAACAATGAGATCTCTAGGTTACGTTATTTAAAAGTTACAAGTCATTTTACAACCTTAAATTCACTGCCTGTTCAAAAAAGCTAGTATCAGTGAAGAGCTGCTGATTATGTCATCTCCTGAATTCACAGTCTAGTCATCCCTGTCAGCAAGCTTATAGGACCTGTTTCTCCAAAGTTTAAAGTGATTTATGGAAGGTTGCCATTGCAAATGGGCATGGTAACCTGTAGGAGTTGTGAATCAGTCTCCTACCATTCAAACTGCCAAAAGGTACTGTTTTCCATGAAAACTCATGTGTAATTCAGTGATTGACCTACAAATGGCAGGAGGGTTCAGTTCTAGCTGGGTAAGTCTATAATTAAGTGTCAGTGGCTCAGTAGGTAGCACACTAGCCTCTGAGGCCGGGAGATCAGAGGGCTGTGGGTTCAGTTCCCACATCTGGCACTTGGGTTACTAT
Organism: Neoceratodus forsteri; assembly: GCA_016271365.2. NCBI lineage: Eukaryota > Metazoa > Chordata > Ceratodontiformes > Ceratodontidae > Neoceratodus > Neoceratodus forsteri. The sequence goes on along the minus strand of CM057453.1, from coordinate 452,128,062 downwards.
CCTAGTGCAGCAAGAGAGGGGTGCTGCACTTCTGAGGTGCCATCTTTCGGATGAGACGTTAAACCGAGGTCCCATCTACTTGGATTGGTGGTAGTTCAGGTGGATGTTAAAGATCCCATGGCACTTATCGAAAAGAGTAGGGGAATTTCCCCGGTGTCCTGGCCAAATTTCCCTCATTCACTAAAAATACCACCAACAGCTTAATCTGGTTCAAGGTCAGTTGGCATTCATCTGTATCCCTCTCCCCTTGGGTCGTGCCTGAAAATAGGCAAGATTTGTTTAGTGCACTTACCTGGTCAACAAAAAATAAATAAATAATTTATAATGGAACTGATGTGTAATTTAGTGACGGCCCTACAGAAGGCAGAAGTGTATAATTTATAACAAAACTTGTATAATTTAGTGACTGCCGTATAGATGGCTGGAGGGATCAGTTCTAGCCAGGGTAAGTGTATAATTTGTAATGGAACTCATGTAATTCAGCGACTGCCCTAAAGATGGCAGTAGTGAGTGTTACATTTTTACACTTTAATATCTTGGCAATCATTCAACAGATTTGCATGAACGTTTGCATGTGTGGTCTTGCTGGGTAGATATCATGATGTGCCAAGTTTTGTTCTAGTTGGATGTGTGGATTCCTAGATGCAAATGGCAAAATAATGTGAAAAATAACTTTTTTGCATTTTTTTTTTTGTCATCGCCTTGCGCTCACTCCAGACAGTTTGGAATTTTGGTCTGAAATTTTCAGGGTACAAAGGGCTTCACCCACAGATGTGCCTTTTTCTGGTTTAGTGAAAAATATTAATCCATTCCAAATTTAATATTTGGAGTGTGTAAATCTCACAACAACACCCACTGTTGTGCATTATTGCTTAAACGGAACTCATGTCCAATTCACTGACTGCCCTACAGATGGCAGGAGGGATCGGTTCTAGACAGGTAAATGTATAATTTATAATGGAACTCATGTGTTGACTACCCTAAGGCACACCCCACACCTGTTTCTTCCTGCAGGGTGGAGGTAAGGTGCTAGGGTTGGAAACCCTAATGCCACATTTTCCTGCTTTTTTCACTTTAACCCTAACTAGTACATTAACAAAGTATTTTGCAATTATTGTACATATACATACACATAACACAAATACAGCATATTATATAGCTTTATAGTAATCTAATCAGAAACACAGCACAGTGCATCAGAGCTTTGTATACAAGTAAATATTTTTATACAGTAGCTTTCCATGGAGCACTAACCATAATTAAATATACTTGAATGAGTCTATTTGTCAGCACTCTCACTGCTGTAAATCATGGTGATTGCCCAATATAAACATTTATTAACTAAGGGAAAAAACTGAAGCACTTGATTGGCTAACACCCTCCAAGGTGTTCAGTGGCAGCGCTGAGCTGACAGTGTAGCCTAGAGGTTACAGTAAGGAGCTGTGAATAAGTCTGGCATATCCAGCAGACCTGGGTTTGATTCCCACACCCTCTACTTGTATACTATGTGACCCTGAGCAAGTCACTTAACCTTTCTATTGCTCCCTGGTAGCACCTGAAAACAGGACTTCAACCTAGTGGGCCTTACCTAGTTACTGAAGAATAAAAATAAATTAAATAAAAAAAGCATCCCATAGACTTTCATCTGTATTCTCAATCCATTGTTTACATTTTTGAGGTACATAAGTGAAAAGAAAAAAAGCAAGGCCGGGATAGTAAGTATAAAAGGGGAAGGAAGGGAAGTATGGAAGAGGACCAGAAGAAAGCAGACATATTATGATCCTAGCCCATAGGTGCCTCACTCCCTCCCTCCCCAGCCCTTTCCTAGACTCTTGATGACAATTGCCTTATCTCAGGCTGTAATTCTGAATTTACTGTATTTGTCCTTGGAGCCTAGCTTTCGCACTGTATAGACCGCTGTACTGCTATTGTATACTGTAACTCTTATCTGGGCACTGGATGGCTTGGGATTCTATGTTGTTTGTTCTGACACCTGCAAATATATGAATACTGTTTGCTATTCACTGTTTGGTATGTAACAAAAAACTTCTGTAACCTCTGGTCTATTATACTGCATTTGTGTTGCTGTCTATGTGTTGAATCCACTGGAACTGACGTGGAGCCTTTGGAAATGAGTCCTTGACTCAAAATGTTGTAATTTTGATATGTATAATAAATTAAATAAAAATGTTGAACAAGTACTTTTGTTTAATATTCACAAAGGAAGGGGTAGGTGATGGTCCACAGATGGGGGGAAAAGGCATTAGAGGGAAGGGAGGTGGACACTAGCCCTTTTACAGAGGAGAGATTCCTCCGGGAACTAGCTAAACTAAGAGTAGACAAGGCAATGGGACTGGACTGAGTTCACCCCAGGATACTGAAGGAACAAAAGGATGAACTGTCTGTGCCTCTGATGACCCCGTTCAATCTATCACTGGATACAGGGGAAGTTCTGGGGGACTACAGGAGGGCAGATGTGGTCCCACTACACAAAAATGGGAATAGGGTGGCGGTAGGAAACTACAGACCTGTAAGCCTGACTTCGGTAGTGGGCAAGGTTATGGAAGCACTACTTAAAGAAAGGATTGCAGAATACCTTAAACTAAGTGGATTGCAGGATCCAAGGCAGCATGGGTTCACAGGGGGGAGATCTTGCTAAACAAACTTAATAGAGTTCTTTGACTGCGTTATCAGGGAGGTGGATCAGGGAGGAGTGGTGGATGTGGTCTACCTGGATTTCAGTAAGACCTTTGACATCATTCCACACAGAAGATTGGTAAACAAGCTGGGTAGCCTGGGAGTGGGTCCACAGATAGTTAAATGGGTACGAAGTTGGCCAAGTAACAGAACTTAGAGGGTGGTGGTGAATGCAGTTCACTCTGAAGAAGGTAAGGTAGCCACTGGGGTACCTCAGGGGTCAGTACAGGGAGCGGTACTCTTCCACGTCTTTATTTGTGACATTGCAGGGGACTAGAAAGAAAGGTACGCCTGTTCATGGATGACACAAAAATCTGAAACAGAGTGGACACACTGGGTGGGAGGGTGGGGAATGAGGGAAGATCTGGTCAAGGGTTTGGCAACTGGCCTTCAATGCTGAAAAGTGCAAAATTATTCGCATGGGGCACAGAATCCAAGGGCAATATATCACTTGGGGGAGAGGTGTTAACAACCACAAAACAGGAAAGGGATCTGGGGGTCATCATATTTGATGACCTGAAGGTAGCAAAGCAGTCTGATAAGGCAGTGGGAATGGCTAATGGAATGCTGGGATGCATAGGGAGGGGTATCACCAGCAGAAAGAGGGAGGCAGTGTTACCCCAGTACAGATCAATGGTGAGGCCCCACCTGGAGTAATGTATCCAGTTCTGGAGGCCCCATCTCAAGAAAGACATAGATCGAGTGGAGGCAGTACAAAGAAAGGCATCCAAAATGGTGCTCGGCCTGCATCAGAAGCCCTACAAGGAAAGACGAGTTAAATATTTACTCTCTAGAGGAAAGGAGATAAAGGGGAGACATGATAAAAACATTAAAATACCTCAAAGGTATCAATAAGGTACAGGAGAGTGGCATTTGGCACAGAAAGATGCTCAAGGACAAGGGGGCATGTTATGAAGCTGGAAGGGGGGAGACTTTATTTATTTATTTATTTTTAGCTAAGTATTTGTTAACCAGGTAGGTGCACTGATCCAATGGACTATTTTCAGGCACAACTTAGGCCATGAAGATGGCACAATGGTAAAGTACAAGTACAAAGTACAGAAAACAACTCAGGATAATCCAAGTACAACAATACCAGAACAGCTACACTAGAACTGAGTACAGTACAGATAAATGCCTGAGATGTGAGTAAAAAAAAAAACAGTATAGTGCAAGCAACAGTATGTATGTAGTTGTACAGCATATTCCATAGAAGTGTACAAAATACAAAGCCAGTAGTGGTGAATACGCATTGTTACACAGTGTTTCCATTGTAGGATAAATATAATAGAATGTATTATCTTGACTATCTGAGTTTCTTGATGACCTCAGCTGTCACTGTGAAACATATTGGAGTTGTACAGGGGGGGTGATCACCCAGGGGCAGGTACAAGTGGCAGCAGCCATTAAGGCTGTTTTACAGTGGGATTTAAATGAAAGGTGAGAGTCAAGAGAGCGAAGTGAGGAAGCCAGACTGTTACACAGTTTAGGGATGACTGCAGAGAAGTCTTTGCTACCCAGGCAGGTGGTCATCTGAGGGGCGGTTGGAGGAGTTTCAAAGGTTGCAGGGGCAATTTTTAGGTTTCAGCAGGGGGGAAGGGGTGATAGGTCCCCACCTCTGATGGTACTGTCAATGTTGCAGCCAAGGAAGTAGTCACTGTGAGCCTGGTGACGGAACCAGCCAAGGGACTGGTATAGGGAACAGTGGGTAGAATAGTGTGCCAGCAGTGCAAATATTCAGATATTATTATATGTTGTATTTAGCCTAGTGAGTTGAAGGGTGGAGGTTTGCATATAGATGGGAGCACAGTAAGCCATTAACGAAAGGAGATTGCCCTGGGCTATGGCAAGATGGGCCTGGAGTCAGGTAGTGTTTCAATCAATATCCCACCACCAGTTTTTGGTTGATGTACTGAATTGTGTTACCTATTTGCTCAGAGAAGGTCAACACAGGATCTAGGGTAATGCCCAGGTATTTAAAGGAGGATACTGTTTCGAGAGGGGAGCCACCAGGAGTTGATACACAGAGGACTGTGGACGTGTTGGCATGTTTGGTTAGTTTAGGTTTGGACACCAAGAGAATGGTCTTGGTTTTGTTTGCATTAACCAGGAGTCTATTTTCAAGGAACCAATCATGAGCAGCACAGTAGTTAGAACTGAACATGCTTGAGAGGCTATCCAGTGATTTGTCACTGTAGAACAACACAAGGTCATCAGCATAGATGATGGCATTACAGGTGAGGCTGTCATTGGGAATGGATTTTATGAAAAGTGAAGAAAGGAAGGGTCCCAGGATAGAGCCCTGGGGAACACCTGTGGTCACTGCCCTTTCTTTGGAGGTAGCTCCTTTGACACACACAGTTTGGGAGTAACCAGTGAGGTAGTTCTGAAACCAGGAAGTGGTCCCTGAGGAGCAGCCAAGGCCCTTTAGCTTGCTCTGTAAGATATTGTGGTCTATCAGGTTGAAGGCTTTGGTCAGATTCACAAAAACAGCACCTGTGAGGTGCCATACATCCATATTTCTGAAAACATGATTTGTAATGTGGGCTAGGGCAGAGAATGTGCTATGGTACTTCCTAAAACCATGCTGCTGGGGAGAGAGGACATTATACTTAGTGACATGCTCTGAGAGTTGACGGTGCACAACTTTTTCGAGGAGCTTTTTAAGGTGCAGTAAGATGGAAATAGGTTGGTAGTTGTCCATTGACTGGGGATCTCCAGATTTGAAAATGGGGACTACCCTGATGTTCTTTGAAACAGTGGGCACAGAGGATGTGGAGAAGGAGAGATTAAAATCTATGATCAGGGCATTTGCTATGAGAGGGGCTATAAGTTTCACAAAATGTGGGGAGAGCCTGTCACTCCCTGGGCTCTCCCTGTTTGGGAGACTTATAAATAATTTGTATGTTTCTTGGGGGAGATTGCATTAAAGTTAAAAGGTGGCAGATCAGTGTCTGCCATGGATGTGTTGTGGGCTAGGTTTGCCGGATTGAGAGGGGGCAGATTGCAGAGGTGGGCAGACAAGTCTGTGAATTTGATGTTGAGGGCACTGGCCACTTCATTGGGGTCATTTTTAGGGCCAGCAGGGGTGTTTAGCTGTAAGACTGTCTGGTTGGATCTTGGGGCAGTCATGGAGCCTATGGTGGACCAGAACAAATGGGGGTTGCTGAGGCTGTCACACTGGAGTTGCAGAGATATGTCACCTTATGTGCTTTAATGTGCTGTTTGCAATGGTTGTGCAGTATTCATTCCTTGGGGGGGAGGCCTTGGAAGTGGCCCATTTGGTGTCTATCACCTTCATCAGGGAAAGATCTTTAGTGAGTCAATAGGTATTTCCCCTTTGTATCTGGTGGGAGGTTAATGGGAAATGCTTGTACTAGATGTCTACAGGGGCATCAGTCAGGAAGTAAACAGCAGAAGTAACATTATGCAGGGAGAGTAGCAACATGTAGTTTACTGCCTGATGTCAGTGAACAGACGGGTGGTGTCGTAGCTGGAGAAATACCTAAATGTTGGGTATTTAGGGAGTGGACGTTAGAGCTTGGAGGACCAGATGCAGTAGGTGGAGGAGTGGTCACTGATGAAATTGGACAGGATCCCATCTTGAATGATCCTGTCCTTCCTTTTTCTTATGATCCAATCCAGAAGGGAGTGGTTAGGTGACCTTCTGTTTCTTCATGTTGTTAAGGTAAGTACTTCAGTAAGGTTATGTTGTTTAAGGAGATCACTGTATTTAGACTGCATGAGACTCAGCCAGCTGAGGTTGAAATCACTCAGTACAATGATCTCCCAGTGTGGGGAGATCTGTCCCAGGTCCACCAGCAGATGTGTTAGCCCTGGTGTGCCCATTTTAGGGGGCTTATATCAATAGCCAATATAACTTAGAGGGGATATGAGGAAATACTTCTTTATAGTAAGGGTGGTAGACATCTGGAAGAGACTCCCAACAGAGGTGGTGGGCACCAAAATGGCAACAGGTTTCAAACATGGATAGGATAGACACAGGAGGACTTTAGTAACAGGGCTGGGGGAAGGCTGGATATTGGGATCTATAGTAGCACAGTAGGTAGGGACCTTAGGGCAAACTAGGTGGGCCAGGAGGTCCTTTTCTGCTGACAGTTTCTATGTTTCTATGTTTCAGTAATTCACTATAATTGCATACCTTAGGACTGGGACTTATTAGTAACCATATCACACAAAGAGAAAATCAATCCCCTTACCCAAAACAGACTTACCATAAACATGGCTGCTACCTTTACTCATTAAAAAAGCTTCAACTGCCTTAAAAATAAAACTACCTAAAAAATCAACACAAATTAATGAAATGTTGTTTCCTTGATCCTCACACTCTCCTTACAAAAATAAACTACATAAAATAAAGTACTGTACTATTCATAGCTTTTTTCATTACTATTCTTCCTTTGTTGACACTGAAAAAATACTCCTATCTTTACCACCTCCTCCAGACTATGTCTTCTCTGGGACTGACACAGGTCATTGCTGCTGCAGTGCATCAGGACGGCCACATGCTGGACCTGGTGTTCTCACTGGGGCTTGAAATTGACAATCTCAAGATTGATCGAGTACCTTGGTCTGATCATTGCACGGGTGCAGTTCACGTTTGGGACTCCTGCTGGATGCCCTCTCCCTACTGAGATGATGAGTTGTCGCCCTTTAAGGAGGTTGACCCCTGAGAGTTTTTTGGCGGCAGCTCATCTATCTAGTGTGGGTGATGCATGTGTCAGAGGCATTGGTGCTGGGGTTGATACCTATAATAGGGTGTTATCTGACACCATTGACTCCCTCACACCTGTCCGTGTATGACCCAAATCTTCTTACCTGAGGTCCCTGAGGTATGATGGGGCTCTCAGGGAAATGAAGAGGAAGGGTCTGAGGTTAGAGCACTGCTGGAGGAGATCCGGCCTGGAGGGGGACAAACTCGCCCTGCGTGTGCATTATAACGCATACCAGGGGGCAATCAACCATAAGAAGGCAGTGTTCCTGTCCAGGGGAGATTGCTGCTGGGAAGAACTGACCAGCTATACTTTTTCTGACTGTGGACAGCCTTCTCCATCCTGCCTGTCTATAGCACAGAAAGGTTTTTCCTAAGATTGAGTGTGAAGAGTTAGCTCAGTTCTTCTCAGACAGAGTGTCCAGTATCCAGCAAGTGGTTTCTTCAGCCAGCAATGTCGTATCTTGCAGTGGTCACCTAAAATGTGTTGAGTACACTCTGCCTGGTTGGGGGGAGTTTAGACCAGTGGAGGTAAGTGAGGTCATTGAGGTGGCACCCAATCTAAAGCACACCTTTTGTGAACTGGACCCAGTGCCGACGCGTTTCTTAATGAGATGCATTGACACCGTTGGCCCGGTGTTTGCCCTGATTGTCTGGTGTTCCTTATCTGAGGGGGTCTTTCCTGATGCCTTGAAGGATGCACTAGTGAGACCCCTTTTAAAGAAACCATCTTTGGACCTGGAGATCAGGGCAAATTACCTACCTATACCCAACCTTCCCTTTTTGGCAAAGGTAGTTGAGAAGGTGGTGGCACTTCAGTTGGAAGAGCACTTCATGACTCATGAGTTGTACGAACCCCTACAGTTGGGATTTTGGGCTAGAAACAGCACAGAAACCATGCTTATTCAGGTGCAGAATGATGTCCTCAGGGCGAGAGATCGCGGGGATAGGACAATTCTTGTTCTCCTCGATCTCGACTCAGCATTTGACACTGTGGACCATTGTGTGTTGCTTGACCACCTTAGGGAGCTCTGTGGACTCACCAGTACTGTCATTCACTGGTTTGAGTCCTTTTTTACCAACAGAAGGCAACGGATTGTGATGGGGAATTTTTCCTCCACTCCTAGCCTCCTATCTTGTGGAGTTCCTCAAGGGTCAGTACTGGCCCCAATGTTGTTTGCAGTGTACATGCTCCCCTGGGAGAGATCATTAGGAAGTATGGCTTGGGTTTTCATTGTTATGCTGATGATACCCAGCTATATCTTTCCTTTGCCCCAGGAACATCCAACACGGTGGATGTGCTAAACATCTGCCTTGCTGAAATCAATGACTGGATGACCTCCAGCTGGTTTGCGACTGAACCCTGATAAGATGGAGGCACTGGTGGTGGGGTCGAACAGAGTGCATGATAGGATGGCCTCTGTTTCAGCAACTGGACTTGTTCTGGGAGCTGTTTCATTGAAGACCTCCTCTTGGGTGCGAAACCTTGGTGTTATTTTGGACAGGAATTTGACTGTGGGGTGTAAATATCCTCCACGGTCCGTTCCTGTTTTTTCCATCTCAGAAATATCGCCAGAATAAAGTCCCTTGTGCCACCTCTGGACCTCTCACCTTGATACAGGCCTTAGTTACATCAAGGCTTGACTACTGCAACGTGCTCTACCTCGGGGTCACAGGAGGATCTCTCCACAGGCTGCAGCTGGTGCAAAATGCAGCTGCCCGGTTACTCACTGGGCAGCAAAAATTTTGCCACATTACACTGGTGCTGCGTGAATTGCACTGGCTGCCGGTAAGGTGGAGGATCCTCTTTAAGGTGGGTCTTCTCACCTATAAGGCCCTACATGGGCAGGGTCCTAGTTATCTGTTAGACCTTCTTGCACCTGCTCTCTCTGTCTGCCTCCTCCCCTCTTCCAGTATGGACCCCCTGGCAATTCCGAGAATGAGGCTGAGATCTGCTGGAGATAGAGCTTTCAGTGTTGCTGCTCCCGTTCTTTGGAATTCGCTGCCATCTGTGGTTAGGGGAGCCCCCACTGTAGATATCTTTAAGGCCTGCCTGAAGGCCCTTCTATTTTCCCAAGCTTTTTGGGATTAAACTATGGAATTTAGTAGAACATGATCATTTATTTGATAAATTCTATTCTGTGTATTTAAATATGTGATGTATTATGCGTTTTTTGATGCTGCATTTATTCATTTTGTACAGCGCTCTGAGATTGGGCGTTTTAATTTTTTTTTTACAATTTAAACTTTATTAATACATTTCCATTATGATGGGCAGTTACATCAAATCAAAATGATGAGACATAATTCTAGAACAGTTAAAACTGCCAACCCACCCTCCCACCCCATCCCCCTTTACAGCAGCAACAAAATTGGGTCGCCCTAACGTGCAGTGCGTGGATCAATGGTACGTATGGGTAAAACCAGAGTGTGATATAAGTTCAGTGAGGTAACAAGAATAAAGAATGAAGGGGGTCCCATATCTTGCTATATATCTCTAGTCTGTTATGAAGACTTGCAATTGCCTTCTCTGTTCGAAGGTTGGCAGTGATTTCATGTAACCATTCCTGGAAGGAAGGAACCGATTTTTCCTTCCAATGACATAGTATAAGTTTCTTAACAGAGAGTGCAACCATAGAGATGTGATATTTCCTAATTCTAGCATTAACCAGGGACATGTCCCCTAGAAGACATACCTCTGGAATGAAGTACTCCTGTAGGCTCAGTAGGGGATCAAGAAACATCTTAATTGTATTCCATAAGGAAGAAACTTTGGGACAGGACCAGAACATGTGCAAGAGAGTACCCTCTTCTTGCAAGCACTTAGTACATGTACTAGAATTCGAGAAGACCCATTTTTTTATTTAATAGGGGTACAATACATGTTATGTAGAATGTGGTATTGCATGAGACGCAGCCTATCTTGGGAAACATACTTATGACAGGATCTCCATAGGGATTGCCAGTCCAACTGGTATTGAGGGAGGAGTGAGTTCCAGAAACTAGTAGGTCCAAAGGTGTCCCCATACTTCTTATAATACAGCACCTTGTATAGCTTGGATATTATGCCAAACAAACTGGACAATTGGGAGAATTCAGGAATCGGACCTGATACCTTCTGGGGAACCCCCCCAGGGCTACAATGAGAAGGTGTCTTAACTGCATAACTTTAAAATGAGCTGAGCCTGGAATATGGAACTTGTCGATAATTCCATGTGAGGACAACCAGTGCCCTTTCCTGTATACCAGGGAAAGCAGTTTTCCATCGCCTAGTTGAGGCAGCCAGTTTGAAGGAATCCACTTTCCACTAAGAGTGAAAGATGGGGAGTTCCAAATGGACTGAGCTAAGTCAGTCTGAGGGGAGTAATGAAGAAATAAACATAACTGCGTATATACTCTTAAAGAGGTACTTATTGTGGTACAGTTAACCATCTTTACATGAGACAACTTGAGATAAAATAGGTTTGAGGGATCCAGGCATTTAGATTTAATTGCATCTAACTCAATCTTAAGCCACACTGGTTGTACCGCTTCAGGGCCTGGGGAGATCTATCTCAGACAATAGGCCAGATGACTGGCCCAGTAATATAGTGCCATATAGGGAATCCTCAGCCCCCCCCCCCCAGATTTTGGGGCAGCTAGTTTATGATAGGCCAACCGAGGATACTTTTCTGCCCAGATAAATCTGGTAAATATACTGTGCAGTTTCTTAAACCAGCGTATGGGGATAAAAGAGTTGAGAAGAGATAAGGGGTAATAAATTCTAGGAAATACATTCATCTAAATGATGTTAATCCTACCTCATAATGATATAGGAAGTTTAGACCATCTGTTGAGGTCATGCATAATGACCTGTGAAAGAGAATCCAGATTATCTTTGACCCACTTCGAAGGGTTACGGGATAGCTTTATACCCAGATATTTAATTTCTCTAGGAGTCCAACCTAAACCTAAGGGGCAAATATCATCCTTAAATACCTTGTGATTTAGTGGGAAAAATAAGGATTTATTTGCATTCAACTTGTAGTTGGATAACGCACTGAACCTAGCTATTTCGTTCGATAGGGGTGGTATTGAAGAAACCGGATGGGAGAGATATATCAGCAAATCATCTGCGTACGCTGTGAGTTTAATCTCATGAAGACCAACTCTGATACCTCATATAGAGATGTTTAGGAGAATGTTTTGGATGAGGGGTTCTAGATATAGGTTAAACAAGAGAGGCGACAAGGGGCAACCCTGCCTGGTGCCTGAATGAAGTGAGAAATAGTTTGAGAAGGTCCCATTAGCTGAGATTCTTGCTATAGGGGATTTATATAGTGCAGCAACCCAGGAGATGAATACCGGGGGAAAGTTAAAGGCACTCAAAACCTTGAAGAGAAAACTCCAATTCACCTGGTCGAATGCCTTCTCGGCGTCCAAAGAGACCAAGCCTGCAGGGAAGTCAGTGTATCTGGAGGTCGAGAAGACATGGGATAACGTACGCAGATGATCCGCCAAAGAGTGTTCCTTCATGAAACCTACCTGATTCATACCTATTAACTCGGGTAGCATCACGGATAGCCTGTTAGCTAAAATCTTTGAAAGGATCTTGATATCCTGATTTAGGAGAGACATAGGCCTGTAGCTCTGGACGAGCTCAGGGTCTTTATCTGGCTTAGGGAGGAGCACTATCAAGGCTTCAAAGAGATGGCGATCTTCTTCTGACCCGGATAGGATGTGCTGGAATAAACTATGAAGTGTTGGCAATAGAAGATCCCGAAATGTTTTATAGAAAAGGGAGGAAAACCCATCAGGGCCAGGAGTTTTATCCGAGGGTAAACCACTAATAACCTCAGAGATTTCCCCCAAGTTATGGGAGAGACCAGAGAGGCTCCGTAATGTACTGGAAGGGAAGGTAGATGTGAGCCCGTCAGGTACTTCTCCACGCTTTCTGGGCTGGGAGGGAGCTCCATGTCCCCGTAAAGCAATTTATAGTATACTGCGAACTCTTGAACTATCTCTGTGGGAGATGTTTTCAGGGATCCATCATCAGAAGCCCTAATTGAAGGGATGAATCTTACTGATTCTTGTTGTTTGATGCGAAGTGCCAGAAGGCACCCGTCTTTTTCGCCTTGGTCAGTATAACTAGCTTTAGTATGTATGATAGCTAACTCCGCCTTTTCTCAGAGTAGTTCTAAATACTTATCTCTCAGCCCTAGGAGCCTCACCTTGTCCTCCTCTGAGGAGTTAACCAAATCATTGGATTCCAGAGCCCGAATTTGGGATAACAAGGACAGTAATTATCTCTCCCTAACTCTTTTCCTAGCCACCGAGAGGCCGATGAGAACTCCTCTCATGTAAGCCTTGAAGGCCCCCCATACACTATCCGGCTTTGCACTATTTAAAGGGTTGGACAGAAAAAAGGCCTCGATGTGCTCCCTTATGATATTGCAATAATTAGAATGTTTAAGCAATTGGTCATTGAACTTCCATCGTGTTTCTCTCCTTGACACATCATGAATTGAGAGATCACACAGCACCAGGGAGTGATCGGAGACAGGGCCAGGTTGTATCAATGAGGACTTAACCTCGGGGCAGAAGAGTCTGAGAAATGAATATGTAGTCAATGCGGGACTGTGAACCATGTACCAAAGACCTGAATGTGAACTCCTTGGAATCAGGATTTAAAACATGCCAGACATCACAGAGCCCGCATTGATCCACTAATTCTCTAAAGGCCCTCTGACCCGGAAAGATCCCCCCGATACGCCTCCCGACCTGTCAAGATTGTAATCTGCAATTTGGTTAAAGTCGCCCCCCCAGGACAATCCTTATGGGAAGGAAAGGCAGGATTGAACTTGTAAGTCTCATGAAGTACACGGGGTCATCAGCGTGGGAACCATATACTGCCCAGTAGCAGAGGTATTGACCAGAGAGTACCTATAGCTAAAACAAACCTACCCTCAGGGTCCCTGATAGTATGAGTTGGGATGAATGGTATGCCCCTGTTAATGATGATCAAAACCCCACAACTGTTTGAGGAGTCTTGCGCCTCGTACACCATCCCCACCTGTTGCCTCCTCACTTGTGAGGCTTCTGTTTCTAGTAAGTGCGATTCCTGTAGGAAAGTAACCTGAGTATGTAAAAGACTTAAGTGTTTGAGAACCTGGTATTGTTTAGATTTTTTCCTGAGCCCCTTGACGTTCCATGTTGAAAAAGTCACCCCCTTAGCCATCTACTTAAGGATTCTAAGGGTACTAGAATCAGCTTTGCTCTCAGGGTGTGTAGCCCGAATAATCTAACCCCCCCCATTGCTGCTGTAAGGTCCTCCCACCACCCTAGCCCCCCTGCAAAAAACCCCAATTCAAACCCTCTAGTACATCCCCACTCCCCAACAAGAGCACGTACCCCTCTCCCCTCCCAACCCCCACACTGTCGCAAGCAACGCTTAGCACAGTACTGGATCTTATTCTCCCTCCCACCCCCGAATGTATCCCCTGCAAGTGCTCGCCCATATAATTCAAAATACAAAACAGTCAATAGGCTACATTACTGAGGGCATAGAGTCAACGAGCGGTCTCGGGTTTCCAGGGCCTACAAACATCTTCTGGTGAATCCACTAATGAACGAGAGAGAGAAATAGAACTAGATGCCATAAATGTGAGTGTGAAAAAACGTCACTCGAGTCTTGAGAGGGAGATGAAAAAAGCCTGTTCCCTACAGGGAACTATTTCTTGAACCAGAACCAGAGCGAAAAATAACATGGAGGGGTGAGCCCATCATCGAGATAAAAACCTGAAAAAACAAAACTGGATGAGAAATTAAATAAAATCCAGAGATGAGAAACCCGTGGGAGAAACTACCTAGGGGTTGTGTACCCCTAGCTCTGAAAAGCCCCCTCTACGAAACCAGCATGACTTAATAACAAAAGCAATCCCTCTCGAGGCTGGATGACCAGGATTGCATTAAACAGGTGAGCCGCACCCTCTTGTGGACATAACCTGATCTAGCCCACCATTCAAAGGCACCCTGAAAGCCCCAAATCACTTGAAAATCTGAGTTTCCATCCTCCAAGGACTAAACAGGAGGCATAACCCGAGACCTAGCCCTGTGTGTTTCCCCAGATACTGAGTAAGCGATGTTATACCTGATGCAGTCCAAAACAAACCCCTCAGGAGCCCCCCCCAGGACTCTCCCTGTAACACTATTCCCACTAACAGGTCAGGGCCTGTTAAAAGAAAGGTTGAGCCTCTACTAGTAGACCAGTTCTATTAGGAAGCATAAGTCGAGTGAAATCCATCTTTGAAAAGAACACTGTCCATACAAAGATCCGAACAACAGTTTGTTCTGAAGTTGCAGTGAGCCCCGAAGATCATGAGGCCCTCTCAGGTCGTGCGAAACAGGTCTGGCAATGCTGACTTAAGGTTTAGTAACGCAGCATCGGGATCCTCGAAATTAAGCCATGAGCCATTTACAGTGACTTGTAATTTCGCTGGGTACCCCATCCTGAACTTTAATCCAGCCGCTATAATCTTGGATACAATTGGGTGGAAGGCTTTCTGTTTCAGTTGAACCAAACCAGGGATATCCTGATCAATTTTCAGCTTCACCTTCTCCCATCTGACTTCTTGCAAGGCCTTGGTTTTCTGTAAAAAATGCTGCCTTTCCAGATAATTGAGAAAGTGGCAAATGATGGGGCGAGGAGGTGCATTGGGGGGGGGGGTTGGTCGCAAAGATCGGTGGGCCCATTCTATTATGTAGTTTGGGCCAAAGGGAGAGGGGCCAGTGACTTTTTCTACCAACTTCTGAATAAAGACAACGGTATTCTGGCCTTCTTCCCCCTCGGGGAGCCCGAGGATTACTACATTATTTCTCCGACTACGGCCTTCCAGATCCTCGAGTTTTGCTTCTAATCTAGACAACCTCTGTTTCGTTAGTAGAAGCTCAGGATCCATGCTTTCCAGCTTTCTCTCGATCGAAAATATTCGGGCAGTGTTGTCTGATACTATCGTGGAGACTTCCTCTATCTTTCTGGAGAGGGACTTCAGGTTGATTGCCATATCTTTCATCTCCTCCCGGAATGGTTTGAATTCCTCTAAAAATCTATTAAGTGTTAGGGGTTCTTGGTCCCCAGCTTGACATGCAGATTCAGGCTTGTCAGGGCCACTCGAGGCTCAGGATTTCTTTGAGGCTTTCTCGGGTGTGGCAGGGGGGTATGATTCTGCGGGGCTTCCTTCATGTTAGCCTCCATTTACCACACAGGAACTCAGTACAGGAGCGCACACTGTTCAGAGACAAGAGAACTCTTGAGCAGAGGAATTAGATGAAATTTAACTATATTAAATAACGATTTTGTATTCGGAAGGCAGGAGCTTAACGGAGGAGCATCTACTCAGCACTCTGCATCACGTGATCTCTCAAAATGAAAACGATTGGGCGTTTTTAAATAAACTTTGCCATGCCTTTCCTTGCCTTACCTGCTTACTCAAAGGAAATCTATGTGGTTTTTCCTGCCACAGATAAAACTGAAGCTTGAGGCTTTTGTTGTGTGAGTAAGTTAGGAGATGTACATTCTGCTAGTGGAATTGCGCAGAAGTTTGAATTTCTCTGTTACGTATTGAGTATTGGGAAAACAGAAAAAAAGAAACAAGATGAGGAAGAGAGACAATGATACAAAAAGGGGGAAATGTTGGAAAACACCATTAAAAGGGCAGAGGCAGACCTAAAACGCTAAAAGAAAATTATGAAATCCTTAACAGCAGATGCATTTGAATCAGGTATAGGAGATACTGTTCAGGAGAAATCATCTACCCCCCACACACACACACATCCACACACATACACATCCACACACACACACATCCACACACACACACACACACAACCTGTTGGGTTCAATTATTTTTAATACATTTCAATTAAACACCACTACTGGCTTGAAATGCAAATTAGGCAACTTTTTCTAAGAAATTTGTGCCACACAGGGTTGTCATTGTCCATTGTGTTTTAACTACCATCTTCTCTCCCCAGTTACCATAATATAGACTATATTTTGTCTTCAAAGTTAAAGTGCAATGATATTTCAGTGAAAGGTCTTCATTATTATCTTCTTAAATTTCTTATTGTTATTCATTTTAAGTCTGACATTTAAAACCATTTTATAACCACAATATGACATACTGTATCTGGGAGTACAATTATGGTGATACAATTGTCATTCTCAGATGCATTTAATGTCACTTGGCTATGCCTCATGCCTCACAGTGTATGTGAGGTGTGCAATTAGAGCACAGTAATGCACACCATGTGTTATCTTATTGCTTACTGATAGAATGGAAATAAATGGCTGTCTTGTAGAAAGCCCCAAGATGATTACAAAGAAATCAAGCATAACCATGCAGTCATAGAAATTGATAATTCAAAGTACTTATCAAGTAATTATAAAATATATTTACTTCAGGGGGATCACATGATGCAGGGTACTGGGTAGAAGCTCCTCTGCATAGCTCCAGCCTCCTAATTGTAAAATCTCACTATCTCAGGCTATTATATCTGCCTAAAACCCAGAAAGGTTGTTTATTACCGCCTTCTTAGTACCCTGTGCTCCCGCTGGCTTGATTTCGTCGACTATGGAGGTTTATATGAAGAAAGCTCCGCAGAAGCACACCCCACTGGTTACTCCTGAGAAGACCCCGAAAAAATCAAGGGCCTCAAGTGCAGTGGATAAGCCAGAGCCTTTAAACCTGATTGCTGAACAAGAACTGCCAACACTGAGTCGATTTTTGGAAGAGTTTAAACCCTTCCGTGAAGAAGTAAAAGAAATCTCAGCTGAAATTAAATCCCTTTCCAAAAAGCTTGAAGAGGTCTCAATGAAAACTTCTGATAATGTAGCCTGAATCTCCTCTCTTGAGAAGCAAGTGGAAAAAATTGACCCCTGTCTTGTGGCTATGTGGCAGAAGCTCTCTTGACTGGAAGCCAAGCTAGAAGATTTACAGGGCTGCAACCGAAGGAATAACACAGTTATTTTGGGCCTCCCAGAAGGAGAGGAAGGCCAGAATACAGTTATATTCATGCAGAAACTGGTGGAAAAGATCACCTGTCCCTCTTCTTTCGGGGCCAAGTATACCATAGAAAGGGCACATAGGTCCTTGCGACCCAAACCTTCCCCAGGAGCAATGCCACATCCCATTATATGTCGCTTTCTAAATTATTTGGAACGACAACACTTTTTGGCAAAAGTGAGAGAGCTGCAAGAAGTTAAATGGGAAAATGCCAGGCTTAGAGTCACCCAAGATTTACTGGGATCGGTCAGAGCAAAACATACTGCATTTCATTCTATTGTATCTGAGATCATAGCAGCAGGCCTTCGCTTTAAAATGGGTTACCCAGCTAGATTGCAGGTATTGGTAGCTGGTACCTGGTCAACATATGAGGATCCTGAAGCTGCCCTTCAAGGCTGCCCTGCCTGATCTGTTTTGGGACACCTGACCTGTCTGTTCGGTCTCAGCCTATCCAGCGATGGAAGGGAGAAGTTTTTCTTGAGCTACTATACAAAATGGGGAAAGAACACTTGTCTGATGCTGAGTGTTCCTGAGTGCTACGGCGGAAGGGACTATTCTCATCGGGATCTTGTCTACTCTCATTACTCATTTCAGTGCTCAATGTTATGGGACAATTCCATATCCGAGGAGTTTGTTTTCAAGGGGGTTGTGTCTAGTCTGGGAGAAACATCCTTTTTTCACTTGGAACATGTTTTCCTGATTTTTTGCAGGGGCTCGAATGTATTTCCCATCATTTAATTGTTAGAGTGAATGCCCTCAGATCTGATGTTCCTGTCTGTTAAGGCAACAGTCAAGAGAGTGACCTCTTAATATTAATTTCAGTTGGCTATGCGTTTCCGAGCTTATGCCACTAGAGGGTGCTCTTGCAGTTTACTCGGTGGATCAACTCCATTACTTATTTCGGGAACCTACTTTCCCTGATCGAGTTTAATAGTGGGGGTCTGGGAGTAAACTGAGATCCTTTACTTGGGAGCATCTAGTTCTACCGCTAACAAGGAGCAGTGAGAAAGATTCTAATGTTGCTGGTAGCAGTAGTTACGATAGCGAATTCTGCTATCACACGTTATACTACTGTTTTTCTCATTCAGGTATTCGGGTCCCCTAGACTGCTCCCAAATGGGGGATGCTCTCTCTTCCCTTTCTTGTTTTTTCTCTTCTCTTTTCTTGATTTCAGGAGCCTAATGGCTGTGTGTTATTATCTACACTATTATTATCTTTGCATAGATATCAATGATTATTGTTTTAACAAGAAGGTTTGCATATTAGGGTAGAGTTTTTGGGCACATGTTTGGGAGGTTGGAGGGGGAGGAAGAAAAACGGTATTGTGCTGAACGTTGCTCGTGACAGCTGGGGTGGGGAAGGAGGGGGATGATGTTGTGCTTATGTCTTTCATTCTGCTTGTTTGCTGGGTGGGAGTGAGGTATTTGGGGGGTTTGTGGGGGATTGGAAGGAGGGAGGTTGATGTTGGGTTGGGAGGGAGATACAGCAGTAAACATGGGTTCTGGACACTTAATTCCTATTATTGCAATTCCTGAATGTTACATAAGAGACCCACTCTTTCGTACTTAGATGACCAGTAGTATAAATCTGGTTACTTGGAATGTGAAGGGGATAAGGAAAAAAGTTAAACAATATCAAGCCTTAAAACATTTAAGCTTATTGGCCCAGATATTCAAACTGCGCTCAAAAGTAGCGCAACAGCAGGAGCAAGCACAAACCAGTTGCGCAAATGCGCAACAGGTGCGATATTCAAACATGGAGCAGAGCAAATTGCGCAAGCAACCAACGTCTGAATATCGCACATACTGCGCCATCGCACAACCAGGAAGGAGAAGCTGAGCCAAAATGTTGCTCTTTGGAGCAACCAGGGAAGCTCAGCTGAGCATTCCAGAGCTGCCATAGCGCAAGCACAGCCCCCCAGAGCAATGGAACTGCACATCCAGGGAGGCAGGCTGGGGCCCACCGCCAGCCATGCCACACATGGGCACAGGAACACACTGCAGAACCCACACCACACCGGCACACCCCAAGCACAGCATCACTGGAGGTGGGACGGATGATCCACGTGCCCATGGGGACAAGCCAACAAAGCATAGCAGAGCCCTGACACCCCAGCACAACCACTGGCAGGCGGAGAGTGCCACACACAGGGGGTTGACAACCACAGTGCACATCAGCCCCCCGTATGCACAGCACACCCTGCACTGTGACCCCAAGACACCACCCATGTTCAGTGACTGGCACTGCAGGAAACCATGCAGTCCCCCCAGCACATGTCAGCCCCATGCAACACAGAAGCCTACAAGCCAGACACACCCTGTGCACCCAGCACTGGGTGGCAGCAGATGGCAAGACCAACCGAAAGTCACTGCCATGCTGGAGATACCTCCCCATGCGCGTGCACACACACACACACACACACACACACACACACACACACACACACTCACATATAACCAGGACCATACCACCCCAGATGGCATGTACACCCCTGCAACTGAGCACCCATAGCCAGCTGCAAATCAGAGACCAACACAGTATTCGTATCAAAATAGAAATGTATATTTAAATATCGAATAGTAAAGAAACAAAGCAATAACAACTATTTACAAGGGGGGGGACGGGTACAAGGTAGGGGTGTTCAAGGGGTAGGGATGAACAACTTGGAGAGGGAAGGCAGGGTGGTAGATAAGGGCCTATGGGCCACCCAGTCTGGCCATTTGACCTTGTAAGTTCACTCTGTTTTCCTATAACTCTGCTGCACCTTACCCCTGACCTCCAGAATTCCTGTATGGCTATCCCATGCATTCTTAAATCCCGTGACCAAGTCAGCCCCCACCACTTCCTCTGGCAGGGTGTTCCACTTGTCCACCACCCGTTCTGTGAAGAAATTCTTTCTCATGTTTCCTCTGAATCGTCCCCCCTCCAACTTCATCCCATGCCCTCTAGTCCTGGAACATCTTTTACGCTTAAAAATAGTGTTTTCCTGCACTCTGTTCCCCCTGTAAGATACTTGTATGTCCCCATCATATCCCCTCTCCTCCCTCCTCCAGGAGTACATGTTCAGTTCCTTCAACCTGTCTTCATAGGACTTGTGATGCAATCCATGCACCATCCGTGTTGCCCTCCTCTGAACCCTCTCTACCCAGTCCATGTCCATAAGTAGGTATGGTCTCCAGAACTGTACACTGTACTCCAGTGTGGGGCCTCACTAGTGTCTTCTATAGTGGAATTATGACCTCCCCTTTGGTTGTGTTGTGCATGGCTGGTGGTCTTGCCCCCCCAGCATGCAATAGCATCCATGAAGTAATGATACTCACACTCCTCCAGCAGCTGGGTCTGCCGCTGCTGCTGATGCTGCTGCTGCTGCTGCTGCTGCGGTTGGGGTACAACACCCCCTGGCACGGGGCCCTGGCACTGCCCACCTCACCCTCGCCCTGCGTCCTCAAAATCCGGCCTGTGGGAGACATATGTTGAGACAAACATCAGTGTGACTCAAAAGCAGAGTGCCCCCTGCCCCAGTGAGAGTGCCTGCCCACACAGCCATAACCATCCATCGCACAGCTTCACACACTGACACAGCCAACCGTGTCTGAGCCGGCACCTATGCACAGCCACCCAAGCACACACACACCCCTACAGAGAATATAGGTGCATAGATGGTACACTCACCTGGCCTAGGCACTACGCCCCACCTGGCACGTGACCGCAGCTGCGACAAAAGTTCTGGCTCCCTCCGGTGGAGGTCATTGTACCAGTGCCGGCACTGCTCAGCAGACCGGCCCCGTCCAGTGATCTCCACCAGGTCAGTAGCCACTTGCTGCCACAGCTGAGTCCCTGGCACTGGTGAGGGCACCTCACCATACAGAGCCATCATGGTGTGGCTCAACTAGGGCCACCAGGTTGGCCACTTCAAGCTGGCCCAGGACACCGCCCTCCTCCTAGCCATGGCACCAACTTCACAGCAGGCAATATGGCGCCGCCGCGCCATAACCCCACGGGAGTTGTTGTGCAATAGACCACCACAGGCTCCAATCGCGCTGTTCGAACAGCGCCGTCCTTCACATGGCGCTGTCACCAGACGGTGCAATGAGAACGATACACATGGCATGCCAACAGCACCAGGGTCAGAAGGCATACACAAGGTCACGGCAATGATGCGCAGTTCGCACAGCGCCGCCGGACATATAGGCATCCTGCGCGACTGCCAAGCTGTGCACCAGTGCCACAGTGGACTATCGCGCAGTAGTGCCACAGCGCCATATAGTGCCCAGTGCTGTAGCGCCACTGGCACAATGGTGGCCATGGTCTGAATTGCCTATCGCGCTCAGCAGGTCTGCAGCGCGATAGACGCATGCGTAAGCTGTCTGGGCATGCGCAATGCAGTGTGGCACACAGCCAAAAACCTGCGCCATTGGCTCAGCCAGACCTTCCGTATTGCGCAAAGAGCAAATACGCGATATTCAGCTGACATATGCAAATCATGCGATCAGCCATTCAAAGGTGCAGTGGCGCGATTAGCATGTCATTAAAGTTGCGCCACACCTCATTTGCATGTGTTGCGCTATAAAAATGCGACGGTGGGTTGTGCTGGCCAGATTTGGTTACTGCAGGTGAGAGGTGAGTTACATGCTGTGTGATGCTCAGGACAATGCTCATGGGCGGAGGATGATAAAGGCTGAGGGGGGCTGAGTATGAAAAGGGCACTTAGAAAGGGACAAAGGGCACCCTTTCTATCAGTATCTGCCATGCGGAGAGGAAACGTGGGGGGCTTCCGCCCCCCCCGGGCTGGCAGCTATGCTCATGGGGAAATGCTGTCGACTGCACAGTGACAGGTGTCCACTTCCACCCATACAGATCACCATGACTGACCAGAGCCAAGCTGAGGGTATGGACGGCGGGCGTAGGAGGAGGCTGAACTTCACCGCGGCAGAGACGGAGGGCCTTTTCCAGGCCTACCTGGAGGATGAGCCACTAGTGAGTGGACGGAGGGGCACCCCTCAGGAACGTGCAGCTGCATGGGAGGGGGTAGCTCAGGCCGTCAGCCTGCACGGAAGCCACCAGCGCTCCGTGCAGGAATGCAAGAAGAAGATGGGGACTGACCGCAGGAGGCTGAAGGAAGGTGGCAGCCTTCAGGGCCCGGCATGTGCTGGCACTGGTGGGGCCCACCAGTGGTGCTGCAGCTGACCCCTACAGAGAAGACACTGGTCATGGCCATGCAGCCGAGTGCCATTGCGGGCGTACCAGGCGGAGGATTCCAGACAGGTGGAAGCCCATCACTGCACGGTATGACATGGTGGTGTTATTGGGGGGGGGCTGTTGTTCACATGCACTCACATGTACTCTCTTTCTGTTACAGATCCTGTTTGTCTTCAGGAGACAGTGGTGGTGGTGGTGGTGGGTCCAGACAGTGATGCAGACCTGCTGGACGTGGAGGAGGGACCATCCACCTCCGCCACCAGCCTGCAGGCACTGCAGCAGCATGCATGCTGGGCCAACAACTCCGGTGTCAGTGATACGGGTGCAGGGGGTGCACAGCCTGTGTCACAGCAGTCTGGTATGCAGGTATGCCAGCATGCTGTGCCTATGGCAGTGGCACACACCTGCACCATTGATGATAACAGGCCTGCAATGGGCAGTGATAGGTGTGTGTCCCAGCGGACACATGGCAGGCCAGCACGTACCCTGGGCCTTCCAGGTTCCACCTGTGTACCAGCATGCTGGCACAGTCCCAGGCTGTACCTGTCAGCACCGGTGGGGCAGCACCGGTGGCTGTGCAGGTGTCTGGCACTATTGTCAGCAGAGGTGGAACAGGTGGACCTGGGGCTCCAGCAGTTGGAGGGGCGGCAGCAGCAGTCGCACACCAGGTCTGGGGGTACAGTGTCAAGCAGTGGCACATGTTCACCGCCCTTTGATCCGCCCATACCTGGTCCTGGCAAACAGCGCCCACCCTCAAGGGGTGCTATGCACCAGGACCGTCCACACCCTGGGGGTCACGATGCCATTGGGGCACAGTACCCATTGGACGTGCACACCCGCCTGCTGCAGGACTCGGTACAGCTGCAGGGGTGGGTTGCAAGGTCCGTGGAGGCACTGTCTGTGTCCGTGGGCGGCATAGCGAGGGAGTGTGCTTGGGACCGAGCCGAGCTGGTCCTTATTCGAGACGGATGTGGCGGCTGCCATTGACAGGCTGACCCAGGCAGTGGTCTCTGTCGCGGACGCGTGGCCACACTGTCAGGTGCCCCTGTACCACACACCCCACACAGTGCGCTCTCCACTCCCCATTCCCGGCGTCGTGCGACACCAGGCCTGTCGACGCCGGGTTCTGCTGTGGGCATCCCGAGCATCCCTGGTGCAAGTTTGTTTGGCAGGATGCAGACCCCTGTGCGGGCAAGGTCACGTTCGGCAGTGGGACCCCTGGTGGTGCAGCAGTGCCACCCGATGTGGCCCCTGCTCAGCCTGCCAGTGCTGCTGGGCCCGGTGGGGCCGCCCACGCATCCGTGGTGGCCGTGGGACAGTGCTACCTGACTGAGCTGTCTCCCAGTGCAGGCCCTGTCTGGTGCTGCCCTGTGTGCAATGTGTGTCATGGTGGGCAGTGCACTGCTGGGTGCTCTGCTCACCACGCTGACACACGGACCACCTGCACACTTTCCCAACTGCTGTCCACAGGTGCGTGTGCATGATGATGCCTGCATTGCACTGTACACCAAGGTGCAAGGGTGCCCAGATCCTGACACATGTACGTGGACAGTCCAGGTGGAGGGGGTGGTTAGTGGTGCTGTGTGTTGGCAATGTCATTTCCGCAGTGCTGTGCTGCTGCCCATGTACGCTGCCTGGTGTGTGTGTGTGTCCATATGAGTGCTCACCCCTCTCTGATGGTGTGTTGGTATGCCTGGAACCTTCAACTCCCCTGACCTTCATGCACGGTGTGTTCCCTGTGTGCCTGTGGTTTGCGCATGGACAGTGTTGCTGCACATGTCCCTTGACTTACCTGTGTTGGCGTAGTGCTCTTCTGCAATGGTGTCCCGGTGCAGCTGGGCCTGCCGGGTCAGTCGGTATCCCTCCATCCTGGGGGGCTGCTCATCACTAACATCACAGGCGCCACTGGCGTCCCATCGCTATCCCCCTCTTGGACCTGTCACGGCTATCCCATGGTCTTTGGCCATGTTGTGCAGGATGCAACAGGCCAGGAGAATATCCCACAGGCCTTTGGGGGCTGTACTGTAGGAGCTCCGCCGGAGGTGTCCAGGCATCGGGCGTGCCTTGAGCATCCCAAACACCCGCTCTATGATGTTACGTGTTGCGGCATGTGCCTCATTGAAACATGGCTGCGCTGGGGTGCGTGGGGCGCCCGATGCAGTGTGAGCAGCCAGGGACGGAGTGGGTATCGACAGTCACCCGTGTGGAGATAGTGGAGATCGGTGTCATGTCAGGTCCATATTGCCCATATCCTTGTGCCACTACCATGGCACCTGTGTCATTCCACCCTTGCCCAGAGTTTGCATTCCATACATGTGTACTCACCCACTAGATGACCCGGGGATGTCCCCACTCTCAAATTGATGGCACAGTGCAGACTGGTGCCATATGAAGAGCATCATGTGCTCCGCCAGGAGGTGTGTGGCACAGACATTGATAACGCCCAGTGGCATCACACACCACCTGGCAGTTGACACTGGAAAACCCCTTCGGTTCCGATATGCCTGGCCGTCGGGGCCAGGTGGGTCTGAATGGCCACATGGGTGCAGTCTATGGCACCTAGCATGCCAGGCATCGTGCTACCCTGTGGAACTCCTGCATGTTTGTTATGACGCTCTGCCGCGGTGCTGGGGAAATGGATGTACTCCACGGCATGAGGCGGCAGTCTTGCTGAGGAATTGGGTGAGGATGCGCGGATGTGCCGACTGTGTAATGCCTGTGGTGTCCCCTGTTGGCCTCTGGAAGGTGCCCGTGGCAAGCAGGCACATGCAGGCTGTCACCTTGGTCTCCACGTACAGAGCATGACTCCGTCGTTAGGGTGCCTGCATCACATCACTGCACAGCTCGCAGAGCTGTCTCAGTATTGCCCTGTTCAGGCGGTACTGGCCCACAATCTCGATGTCTGTGTACAGCTCGAAGCTGATACGGGCACGATACCACCTGTCGGGGGCATACCGCCGACGGGCCCCTCCGCGGCCACGTCCCCCTGCAGCATGGTGTCTCACCCCCCTCATTACAGCTTCCATTTGGAAGCTGGCACTGTCCATCTCCCTGGCTTCTGCCCCCGGCTGCTGTTCCTGTGTTACCCCGCTGCCCCCACTGCTGATTCCACTGCACGGGCACCCCCCACTGGCCTCTCTGTCCTCCTGGACCCACTGTCCCTCTCTTCCTTCCAGCTCCTGTCTCTCTCTCTGTCTCTCCCCAGTTTGCGGCCTGCTAGGGTTCTTGCCTTCCTTGAACCTTTTATTTTGGCTCAAATCCGTGCACTTGCCAACTTCCGGCTGAGCCACTCTTGGCGCATTGCTAAGTGCTTCGATATTCCATTGCGGCCTTATGCATGGACCCGCCCCTCCTGCCGCGCGCATGCCTCATTTCCACTGCGCTGTTGCTCAGCATGTTTTCGGTGGCGCAACTGGCCCCTTCTGAATATCGCAGAATGGCGCATTTTTGGAATTGCGCACGCGCAACCCTGTTGCGCATGGCGTAACCCTTTTGAATATCTGGGCCATTGTCTTCTCAGATTACATTCTTGCAAGAATCTCATTTACTTGAAAGTGAATCTCTGCAACTTTGGAGGCAGCAGATTGGGCAGGTATTTACTGCCTCGGGGTCCACTAACAGTTGTGGGGTTATGATTCTGGTCAATAGAGGCATTCCCTTTATCTCTAAGCAAGTTCCCAAGGACCTGGACGGTAGATATGTCCTGGTACAGAGGAATCTTTGGTCCATACCAGTTTTACTTGGTAGCGTGTATGGGCCAAATGCAGATGACCCGGGCTTCTTTATGAAGCTTATTTCCTTAATTCTTCCCTTGCTTCCCATTGGTATAATTATGGGTGGAGACTTTAATTTGGTTCTGGATCCTGAAGTGGATAGGTCTGGTAGTGGGTCAAGGAGTTTATCTCCTGGGCAGAGGGCACTCAGGGATTTTCTGGATCGGTGCGGTCTGTGTGATGTGTGGCATGTACTGTATTACATCCCAAGGACAGGGAGTATACCTTCAACTCGCCTGTGCACAGAACCCAGTCTCGCATCGACTATCTTTTTATCTCTCAGGTCCTCTTACCAGGGGTCTTAGCTGCCTCGATTCAGCCAGGTCCAGTATCAGATCACTCCCTGGTGATTTGTAATCTGGCTTTTCTTAACATTCCCCAAAAAGAAACCCGATGGAAATTAAACGAACAATTATTAAAAGTTGTTAAATATTGCAACCTAATAAAAGATCAGATTGATTTCTTCTTTTCTATCAACTCCTCAGAGGATATGGCACCTGATATGTTGTGGGGTGCTTCCAAGGCCTACATGAGAGGGATTATTATTAGCCTAGCCACTAAAAAGAAAAGGGTTCAAGAGGCTGAATTATTAGCTTCATTATCTCTAGTTAGGTCTCTGGAAACCAACTTATCCTCTAATACCTCAGAGGAGGATATGAGGAGGCTCTCGGTAGCTAAAGACAAATACTTAGATTTGCTGAGGGAAAAAGCAGAGTTATCTATCATTTGCACTAAAGCCAGCTACACCGATCGGGGGGAAAAAGCAGGTCGCTTTCTAGCCTTAAGGTTGAAACAGCAGGAATCTGCTAGGTTCATACCTCCAATCAGGGCCCGGGCAGATGGATCCCTGAGGGTATCACTTTCTGTGGTTGTGCAGAAATTTGCCTCATGCTATGAGCATTTATATAGGGACATGGATAGTCCTCCTTCCTTAGAAGTGCTTGAGGCATACCTGAGGGATTCTTCTCTACCCTCTTTGTCCGAGCCACAGAGGAAGTTGCTATCTTCCCCAGTATCTATGGAGGAAATATCAGAGGTCATCGGGGCTTTGCCCTCAGACAAAGTCCCGGGACAGGATGGTTTTTCCACTTTATTCTATAAAACTTTTCGAACACAACTATAACCGGTTCTTCACCGGTTGCATTGTCACATTCTTTCTGGCACAAGAGCAGACTCACATTTGTTTGAAGCCCTGCTTGTTCTCCTCCCTAAACCTGATAAAGACACAGAGCTAGTTCAAAGCTATAGGCCAATCTCTTTACTGAATCAAGATGTTAAAATTTTCTCAAAGATATTGGCCGACAGAATAACTCGGGACCTCCCGGACCTGATTAGTTTGTCTCAGGTGGGATTCATGAAAGGGCACTCATCGGCTGACCATTTACGTACTCTTTCACATGTCGTCTTAGTTTCCAGGGATGCTGCCTTCCTTGCGGGACTGGTCTCCCTGGATGCCGAGAAGGCATTTGATCATGTCAACTGGAATTTCCTGTGTCAGGTTTTAAAAGTATTTGGTTTTCCTGCCATATTCATAGATTGGATTCAGGCTTTATATCGAACTCCCTCGGCCAGAGTTTCCGGCAATGGAGCATTCTCCAAACCCTTTCTTTTATTTTCCGGTACCAGGCGGGGTTGTCCCCTCTCCCCTCTTCCCTCTTTTATTTAATTTATATTTAGAGCCCCTTATCCGAAATATCCTCAATAATCTGGAGACACGAGGTATTCCGATAGGGAATAATGTGGTGAAGATCACGGCTTACACTGATCATCTGCTCCTCCATCTCTCTCGCCCAAAAACATCTATCCCCGTTATGTTAGGAGAAATAGCCAAGTTCAGTACTTTCTCAAATTATAAACTGAACGTCAATAAATCCTTCATTTTCCCTCTTAACCATAAGGTTTTCAAAAGTGATGTGTCCCCTTTTGGTCTTGGTTGTTCTCCTCGTGTTATCAGATATCTGGGTATCAATTTGACACGTAACCCCTCTTTCTGGTTCAAAGAGAACTTGGAACCCCTTTCCCAAGTGACAGTTTAGGACCTCAATAGATGGTCTAAGCTTCCTGTCTCTCTTTGGGGTGGCATCAATATAATTAAAATGAATGTTTTCCCCTCACTTGTTTTATCCCCTCTCGCTTCTTAATTCCTTTATTCCTTTATCATGGTTTCAGAAAATGCATAGTATTTTCACCAACTTTATTTGGTCCAATAAGCAATCCAGGTTAGCATACCATAAGCTGGCCGCTCAGAAAATGGATGGAGGATTACGGATCCCCCATCTGGCAATTTATTACTGGGCTAGCCATATTGCAAAGTATATGTGCTGGGTGAGTCCGGGTCCGGAGCACCCAAGACCGCTCTGGCTCAAAATTGAGTTAGACTTTATCCAATCCGAGAACATGGATCCCTTGACTATGCTCTGTGTTAAAATTGCATCCCTTCCAGACACTTGTAATTGTCCCGTCCTCAAACGTCCTTAAAAGTTCACACACAGCTTTGTTCATTTTTGCGGTACTCCCCCTCACTTGGACTTGTCTCAGTCCATTTGGAACTCCCTGTCCTTCATAATAAATAATAGGAAGATCCCTCGCATGTGGTTGCCCCAAATTGGGGATGGGATAATTTCTACTTTTCTGGATGATGAAGGGGAATGGCTCTCAGTTTCTAATATAATCTGTAAATTTGACATCCCGGTAGCTCATTACTCCAGGGTGGTCCAATTAAAACACTTGCTTTCTACAGTGCTTGGTAATACCCCTCCTCACCCACCTGCCTTTTCATTTGTACCCGAGCTCTCCTCCCTGATGGGATCACCAGGTGTTATTTCCAAAATATACCGAGTTCTATTTTATTGGAAATTTGGGAGACCTGAAGGTCCCACTAAGCTTTGGGTTTCATTTTTTCCCCAATACACTCCCAACTGGTTGGTTTTATGGAAGTTTTGTCATAGATACGTCTCTCAGGATAGACTGTGACTCATGCAATATCACATTATGCACAATATGTTCTACACCCCTGTTAAGTTGAGGAAATGGGGCCTTATAAGTTCAGGGGCTTGTACCAGAGGATGCCAGGAGGATGGCACACTTCTTCACATCTTTTAGTCATGCCCCAAGATAAGGTCTTTGTGGGTGGCTATCCAGACTAATCTAAATCCTATTCTGGGTTTTCAGGACTGCTTCGCCCCAGACATATGTTTGTTGGGGGATCTATCCTCTATCAAAGTAAAAATCAGGAGATTTCATATTTCCATGATTGCATTATCTGTTAAAAAAATTATACTTCGGCATTGGAAGGATGCGGTAAGTCCAACATATCAGGAATGGGTTAATGAAATCCTAGCTAACCTTCATACAGAGAAAGTGATAGCGAGCCTCCACAATAAGTTGCAGTGGTACAAGAATATTTGGGATCCCCTTCACACGCTAATCATGACCAAATCAGGTATATAAGTTACTGTAACAGTGAATCTTAATTTATGACACTATATTGTACTGTTTTTCATATTACAGCATGGATTCTTGCTGCTGTATGGGGTGGGGAAGGGGACAGCTCATGTAACATTTCGAACATATGCAGGGTATGTTGTAACTTTCTGTCCCCTGTATTGTGGAAATTTGTTAATAAAGTTTGAATTAAAAAAAATATATATATTTACTTCAGTTATGTTACAGATTATATATATATATATATATATATATATATATATATATATATATATATATATATATATGTATATTATAGTTCAGTTACCAACCTATTGTTCATCAACTACATAAAAGTTGGAGTTGAGAGGATCCAGGCAACTATAGACCAGTCAGTCTAATATCTATAGGGGAACCCTCCCCCCCCATCTATAATTATGAAAACTATGTTGTTTCTGGGGTCCAATGACCTGCAGAGTTTGAAACCACACAGATTTATCATTGGGTGATCATGCTAAATGAAATGGATTGGATGACACAGACTGTAGATGGGGTTCAGGCAGTTGATGCCTTGTACTAAAACTTCAGCAAAGCCTTTGACTCTGTCCACAGTGGAAATTGATAAAGAAGTTGTGTGACCTAGGGGTGGGTGACAAGTTTATGGTTTGAGTGAACAACTGGCTGAGTGGCAAGACCCAGAGTATGATCCTAAATTGAGAAATCTCAGGGAAAAGGGAAGTCATGGGCAGGTTGCCCCAAGGATCATTTCCAGTACTCTTTCTCTTTAACATATTTATTTTGTAATATGGGAAGGGGGTTCAGAGGAAGATATGCCTCTTTGCAAATGACAGCAATGACTGTGGAACAGTGGACACCAAGGATGGGAGAAGGGTCATAAAGAGAGATCTGGAGAGGTGACTGAGAGTGTAGCAACTGAATTTTAACACAAAAACATTCAAGATAATGCACATAAGGCCAAAAACCCAAGAAAGGAGTATAGAATGAATGGGTTGATAGTAGAGGAATGGGACCTGGAGTTGTTGATAATGGAGAACATGAAGGCATTGGCACAATGTAGTAGGGCTGTGGACAAAGCATACCAGATACTGGGATGCATAAGGACAGGGAGCACTGGCAGAAGAAAAGAGGTAATACTGTCCCTGTATAGATCCCTGGTGATCACTCACCTGTTGGATTAATCTGTGCAGTTTTGGAGCCCACACTGGAGGAAGGGCAGAGCAGGTTAGAGGTGGTACAAAGGCAAATCACCAAAATGTTTTAGGTGTAACAGGTTTATTTATTTATTTAAGAGTTTAACCAGGAAGGCATGCTGAGCAGAGTACTGCTCGATTCCAGATGCGTCCTGGGGACATTTACAATACACAGAGGAATTCAGTCAAAATACAGCAGTGGTAAAAAGCATGGTACATAACGAAATGGAACTACAGTGAAATAAGGGTACAGCAGTGAAATAAGGGCATGGACATCTTACTATAAACAGGGTAGCGCAGTCATTACATTGATGAACATAAACAGACTGGAGGTGCAGCCTGATGACAAGCATATTGACAACAATAGGTTTAAAAGGGATATGGCTACAGAGCAATCACAGGAAGGGGTAGGTGACCTAAAAGCAGATAGAGGTGTTAGGCACATGAGCAGCTGGCATTGAAATGCACTGAGAGAAGAGTGTTGAGGTGCTGGAAGGGAGACGTGTGCCGAATGTCTGGGGGGAGGGAGCTTCACAGCTTATACATTCTGTAGCTGAAAGCAGCCTGGCCTTTCAAGGTAGACCTAAGGGGAATATGTAGAAGATGAGTGTCATGTTGTCTGACCTTGTAGACAGGGGTGAGTGGGTGGACAGGGCCAAATCAAGGTATGGGGGCAAGGACTGATCCCAGCACTTGGCAGCGATGTGAGTGCAGTGCGCTGATCTGCTGTCTTGCAGGGAGGGCAGGTCCAGGGACTGATAAAGGGTGCAGTGATGGGTAGAGTAGGAAAAGTCAAGGGCGAAACGACAGAAACAATAAAAGAGGGAGTCCAGTCTGGACGGGGCAGACTTGGAAGCGGCACTGTAGACTACATCTGCGTAGTCAAAAATTGGCAGAATCATTTTCTGTACAATTGCCCTGTGGATTGGCAATGGGATGCAGCCATGATTATGGTAAAATGCACCCAGTCTGGGGTGGAATTCTTTGTGGAGGTCATCTGTGTGTACAGAAAAGTCAAGGTGCTGGACAAGCCAGACCCCAAGGTATCTGAAAGAGGGGGATGCCTCCAGTGAAATCCCATCTAGGGTGTGGAAGTTTGGGATTGGGGGAGCCGCCAGAGTCTCTGCTTTGTGCTGAAGGTCATGGAGACTATCTTCTTGACGTTGAGGTGAAGCTGATTGGAGTGAAGTCAGAGCTGGACACTGTTGAAGTCCTGCTGCAATGTGGTTGCCACATCAGTAGTGGAGGGGCCAGATGAATACAGTACCATGTCATCTGCATACACATGAATGGAGTTGTGTGGGCAGGCAGTGTGCAGGTCATTTAGGAAGTTAGAGAACAGGAGTGGCCCTAGGACAGAGCCCTGTGACACCCCCAATGAGACAGGGAGGGGATCTGTGGTGGCGTTACCAATCCTGACAGATTGTGTCCAGTCAACTAGGTATGATTGGAACCAGTCGGTGGCCTTACTAGAGAGCCCTGCGTTGTCAAGCTTTGCCAGGAGAAGGGCGTATGATACTGTGTTGAGCGCCTTTGCTAGGTCGACAAATATGGCTGAGGTGATGTGTCCTTTATCCATGGCAGAGAGGATAAAGTCAGTGAGCCTCAGCAGGGAGATAGTGGTGGAATGGGCCTTCCTGAAACCAGACTGGTAAGGGGTGTAGAAGGAAGTGACATAGAGGAAGGAGGAGAGTTGAGGTAGGACAAGTTTCTTCAGAATTTTCACCAGAATGGGAAGGAGGGAAATACGGCGGTAGTTACCTGGGGCAGAGGGATTACCTCCTTTTGGGAGTGGAATGACAATGGCTTGCTTCCACTCAGCAGGTACCGATGCTGAAGAGAAAGACAGGTTAAAAAAACACTGCCAGTGGGGAGACTATGGCAGGGGCTGACAGGTGCAGCATTTTGGAGTCAAGTGTGGCAGATTGAAAGCAATAAGGACATCGTACACCTCCAATGGTGTGACTGGATGAAAGGAGGAGTATGTGGGAGGTGGGGCTTGGTCAGTCATGTTGAGGGGGAGGTGATGGAGGAAGGGAGAGAGGATATTAATGCATCAGTGTAGCTTGTAAAATAGGAGTTAAAAGCTGCAGCTACAGCTGGAGGGTCAGTAACCGTGGATGTACCTAAGTTTAGGGTCAGTGTTGGTGGCTGGGGGGGACAAAAAGTGATTTAAGCACCTCCCAGAAGTTAGCCTGATGGTTTATGTTTGTGTGAAAGGCAGTATTGAAATACTTTGCTTTTGCCTGGTGCATTAATTTAGTACATGCATTGCTCAGAGCCCGGTACTTTAGGTGAGCTTGACGCAATCCGGACACCTTAAAAGCTTTCCATGCAAGGTCCCTTGCTTTGAGACTTGCTATGACATCAGCCGTAATTCAGGGGAGGTGTGCACTATGCACTCTGGACCATCTAAGCAAAGCATAGTGGTTCCAGACAGCAAGGAACCTAGTTTTGAAACTGTCCAGAGCAGCTTCAATGGAGGAAGCTTGGTGGATGAAGCACCAGTCTGTAAGGGCCAGGTCACATAGGAGGGAGTCGAGGCCCAGAGATTTGTAGGACCTAGTCAGGAGGATGTTTGTGGGGGGTGCCTTGGGCCTGAAGATTTTTCTGCGCATGTAAATCATCTGGTGATCGTAAGGGAGTCGGGGAGCAGGCCTGTGGCTAGTATCCGGTGCAGGTGGGAGGTGAGTGATCAATCAAGGAAAGAGTGATTTAGCATTTTGTGATTTAGGCAAGTGGGTTCTGTGATCATTTGAAAAAGGTTCAGGTCACCAACATTGTTCTGTAGTTTAGAGTTTGCACAGGAGAGCCAATTTTGGTTGAAGTCTCCAAGAATGTGGTGCTTACCCCCGATGCCAGGGTTATTAGGTGTCCAAGGTGGTCCAAGATGGCTGGCAAAGATAAGTCAGGTGAGTAGTAGGAGCCTGTGACATATATCGGTGCAGTTTGAGGGAGGGTTAGTTTTATTAGAAGTGCATCGATGAATCGTGTGGGTAAGTTAGGGAGATGTTGGTGTACTGCAGCATAGATGCTAAGTACATGGCTAAAAGGAGCACTTTGAGAATCTCAACCATATACACACTGGAGGAGAGGAGAAAGAGGGGGTACATGACTGAGTTGTTCAAGTACCTACACTGACTACACAAGACGGACAGCAGCAAGCTGTTCACAAGGAATGCTGACACAGATACCAGGGAAAACTTTTTAAAACAGGAGGACAAGAAGATGAAGAAAGATGTCAGGAAATATATTTTATAGAAACAGTGGTAACCATCTGGAACAACCATCCAGAAGAGATCCTCAGGGCTGAAACAGTGGGAGGGCTCAAAAGGGGATGGGATTTGCATATTGGAATAGTGCGAAAGGGGGAATATGATGAAGTGGGTAGGCAGAGAGAGACATGACTGACAGTGGCATAATTCAAAAGTTAGACCAGGTTGAGCAGACTGGATGGGCTATGGGGATATAATCTGCTGTCATTTTCTATTTTCTATGTTTCTGTCATTTATTAAAGTACAGTATTAGTCACTTTTATCTCAGAAATTTGCTGACTGCTATAATCTCAGATAGCACTGACTGTACCATTCCAGCCAGTTGTCTCCATGTGCTAACTAAGTCTACTATATTTCACGTCATATGTAGCCATAAATGAGTGTATGTATTCAGTAAACTGCATTGGATGTAATGTAAGATGTGAATACTGGAAATATCCTGCATCCTGTGCCACTGCAATCCTACTATTTTCCAGTTTACAGTATCACATCATACTAGCAGGAAACATATTTATTCAGTACTTCACTATAATTACTGGGCCATACAATAAGCAGATATAGTGTTACTCACCAATATGATTTAAATTAAAAGCCATATGGTTATTTTATGCATCACATCCTACTGGTGGGAAAAATTGTATTTGCGTGTTGCATTACAATTACAATGTTATGTGGTAAGCTAATGCTGTAGATCCAACTTATTTTAATTGTAAGATGATGTGCCACATTAAACACTAATGTAGCACATCATTTTCCAAATATCAGTTATGGGTCAGTTTTCATGAGCTGTGGAGACCAACTACAGTTTTTCTCTTCAAATTGGTCATGCCCAGTGTTTATTGCTTACTGTCCATCATGCTTATTTCTCCTTTTCAACTGGTGCTGAATGGTATCTCATGGAGGTTAGTAGAGACTGTACATAATTCTGTTTGTGCTAAACAGGATCAAGCTGTCTTCCAGCTCTCCCCCACAACACATTATTAAAGCATTCCCATTTACTGTTCTTCCTTTCTGAAGATACTGTAGAATTTAAAAGTAAAAAAATGTAAACAACTAACCTAGAAAGTTCTTGGCTATTCAGAGAACCACTGATTTGATTTCTTCACACTGCATATTCTGGTTTGTTTCATCACTGCTTTGAGAACATGATTTTAAACTAATTACAGTAGATGTAAACAAGCATTTGTCAATGCCGAATGTTTGCTTGCTGGCATTAGCAGTGGAAGTGCAGGAGTTAGACAGATGCAGTATAGGAATGGCATTGAAGTATTGAACTGATGCCAACTCGATCCTCACCCTGCAGAGATGAACGGGCATTGAGATGTGCCTTTGGGTTGTCACCCATGACGGTCAAAACATTTCACCTCACCCTACCCTTCAGACATGGCCAAGTGTCGAGGTGTGCCTTGGGGTGTTTGGGCTTTACATTCACCTCATTCTATAAGGAAGTACACTGAAACGGGTGCAGTATAGGAGAATGAGGTGAACTCTGTGGGAAAAGGGTCCAAGGCGCACTTTGATGCTTGTCACTGGCTGGAGGGTGGTGGTGGGGGGTGCAATGGCATGAGCATTACTGTCAACAATCCCAAGTCACACCCCTGACACCTGTCAGTCCCTACAGGGTAGGGCATTATGGTAGAAAACCCTAACGCCCTGGGCGGTTTCTGGTATTTTACTCCAAGTTTTCTACATGGGCTTTTTGTGGCGCCACCCCATGAACAGTGACACTATCACTTCGTTAGGCAAAAGGTGATTTTGCACAGCGACTGCACCATTTGGTACCACAGTTTCAAAAACATATTTTGAACAGGATGTGAAAAGTGACAGGTATACTATTCATGAGGAGGTGTGAAAAATGGCATTGTTGAAAATCTGGAGTGAAAATATAAAAAATCTGGTGAGGTCACAAGCGTGCATAGAAACTGTGTAATGTACACCCGTAATGAAATTAGTTTGAGGATTTTTTACAGCAGATTTTCAACACAGGCATTTAGGGACCTTTGCTCATTAACAGTGTCACTGTAATTTTCTTAATCTATCCCGAACACTGTTTTCCCACAGTGACCGCGCTATTCTGTGCTGGAAGTGCGAAAACACATTTCAGCCAGGGTGTGAAAAATGACAGCTGTACTGTTCATAAGGAGGTGTGGAAAAATGTCAGTGTTGAAAATCTGGACTGAAAATATTACAAATTGATGAAGTCACGAGGGTGCGTGGAAATTGTTCAATGCACGCACGTAACACAGTTATTTTATGGACTTTTGTCACCAAATTTTCAACATAGCCATTTTAACACCTCTGCTCATGAACATTGTGACTGTAATTTTCTTAATGTATCCCAAACATTGATTTCACAAACCAATGGCGCCAATGTACGCTACATGTGCGAAAACACATTTTGAGCTAGATGTGAAAAATGACAGCTGTACTTTTCATAAGGAGGTGTGGTAAAATGGCAATGTTGAAAATCTGGAGTGAAAATACAATATTACAAATTCTCAAAGTTACGAGCGTGCATAGGAACTGCACAATGCACGCTTGTAAAACAGTCATTTTTGGGATTTTTACTAAATTTTCTAACATAGGTTTTTAGATCTACCTCATGAACTATGACACTGTCATTTTGTAAATCGGTCCCGAAAGGTGGTTCCACGCACTGACCACAAAATCACCTTTCAGGACCATATAACAAAATGACAGTGACTGAGTTCATGAGGTGGGGTCCCAAGAATCCCATGTTGAAAATTTGGTGAAAAAAGTCCCAAAAATGCCCAAGATATGTACCAAAGTTGAAAAAACCCTATTTCTGTCATTATACAGCTTACCAGCATTTTCTCAGTTCGCGGTCAGCTTTGCAGAGTGCAGACGTGTTCTTGGTCTACTGAAGATCATCACGCCAGACTCTGGAGGTAAGTATGGGGTATGGTGGGGGTGTGGGGAGGTGGGGCACTCAGAGGGTGGGCGTGGATTGGGGGAGTCGGTCAAGACAGTCAGCGAGGGACCATTTTTTCTTACAGGTCTTTTTTTTTTACAGACGATGCGGGACTTCTGCCATGCTGGGGTGGGCTCCCAGCATGGCAGCTGGAAGGTTGTTTGGGGCAGTGGAGCCAAGGGGGGATTGGGCACCCCCATCAGCCATATGGACAGTTGCCATGCTGGGGTGGGCTCCCAGCGTGGCACCTGGAAGTCTGTTGGGGGGCACAGCAGGGCCGACGGGGGATTGGGCCCCCTGTTGGCCATACAGTGTGTGTGGTGGGAATGCTTGAGTACGCTGGGGTATGTTCCCAATGTGTTACTTGTTACGGGGGGGGGGATGGAACTGTCTATGACAGCTGTTTCAGTGCAGTGCTGACATGTACGCACTTTGCAAACTGCCGATGGCAGTATGCAAATTACACGTTATCATCGCTGATTGCAGTGATTTTTCACTTTCAACTGTACGCCACTGCATCTGAACGGCTGTAATAGACAGCTTTGACATTCATTGGTGTGGTGCTGCTGCACCTGCAAAAGGCAGCAGGGCATTGGAAGTGGGGGAGGCACACCTACGAAAACTCATATGGTGGCACTATGTTTCTTGCACATGCATGCAAGCAAACATAAAAAGGAATGTATGAACATATTCTGGCAGATGCATCCTAAAGAATTTATATGAAGTCTGTGACTTAATTGCAAGGGGAAGGATGAAGCAGGTTGAAAACATAAAAACTAGTGACACTGATGCAACTGAACATTTTTCAAAACTATTGAAATAATACCTCACTGGTGAAAGAGCAGTTCTTCAGATGAGATACAGTACCAAATGGCAGTCTCATCTTTCTTTTTATGTTTTTTTTTAAGGTGGAAGTTAAAAATCCCACAGCATTTTTAGAAAGGGAAGGAAGGGACTGACCTTGGAACCCAGGCCACCATTCCATCTTATTATAAAAAGGACCTGATGCAAATGTTTAGGGAACTGCAGGAATATTGTAGCTGCCTAATAGATACTGCTGTTTTGTTGGCATGCTATCCCTACACTATTAATACTGTACAGTGTCTCATGTAGTGGTACATGAAGTGTTTTGGAATTGAATTACTCTCAGTGTATTTTCAAGTTCCTACATAAAAACAAATGATTTTCTAGCATCATACATTTCCCATAGTATCTTTCATTTGGAGAAAGCTACAGAAAGAGATAAAGAGATGGATTGATGGAACGTGGTCAGTATTGCCCCATGATGAAGGCTAAGTGCAGCCAAATCACTGGGGGTCTGGTAGTGGCTAGAGCTGTGTTGTGAGTTCATGTGGAACCATGAATAAATGGAGCATTATTTTATTTATTTATTTATTTATTTCTCAGATGACACCTTTGAGCAAAATTGATAATTTACAAAGGTTTCTTATCAGTAATAACAAAAAATATACAATACTTAGTTCAATTAAAATAAGCAATAGAAACAAGAGATTGGTAACAGAAACATTAGGGTACAGCATTATCACCGCACTGACATACAGGGCCAGATATTCAAAAGAGCTGAGCCATGCGCAATAGGGTTGCGCCTGCTCAAGTCCGAAAGTGTGCCATTCTGCGATATTCGGCAGGAGGCAGTTACACCCCCCCAAATCACGCTGAGCAACAGCGCAATGATAATGAATGTCGCAACTGAAGGGGAGGAACCATGCATAAATGGGCGAGCGTTGATGTTCAACAACATCGCCATGCGTAATAGGAGAGCCAGCGGAAGTTGCACCATAGTGGAAATGAGCCAAAAAAAAGGGAACAAGGGAGAGGTGCAAGAACGCTACAGGGAAGGCACATGAGGCTGAACTCTAGCAAGAGAAACTGGGTAGCAGGGACACACAGGGCAGACCAAGGAAAGGGCACCTGGAACCCACAGGCTCAGGGAAAGGTGTGGGGAGCCACAGTGCAGAAGGGGGAAGTACTTGCCACACAGCAGTGAGGCCAGCACAGTCAAGTGTTCCCGGTGTAGGGGAAGTAGCAGCCAGGACAGTGGGGGGAATACAGAAACAGCTACCGGGGGGTGAACACAAGCCAGGGACATGGCCAGTGCCATCATTCAGATGGAGGCAGTAATGAGGGTGGTGAGAAGGTGGGCAGCAGGGGGGCGTGGCCGTGGAAGGACCCGTCGGCAGTATGCCCCCAACAGGCAGTACCGAGCCTGCACCAGCTTCGAGCTGTATAGTGATATGGAGATCATGGGCTGGTGCCACCTGAATCAGGCAATTCTGAGGTGGCTCTGTGAGCTGTGCAGTGATGTGATGCAGGCACACACACGACGGAGCCATGCTCTGTCAGTGGAGACGAAAGTGACAGCTTACATGTGCTTGCTCACCACGGGTGCCTTCCAGAGACCAACTGGGGACACCACAGGCATAATCCAGTCGGCCACATCATGCCACCTCACCCAGTTCCTCAGCGCACTGCTGCCACATGCTGTGGAGTACATCCATTTCCCCAGCACAGCGGCGGAGTGCACAGCAAACATGCAGGAGTTCCACAGGGTAGCACATATGCCTGGCGTGCTAGGGGCAATAGACTGCACCCATGTGGCCATCCTCACACCACCAGGCCCCGAGGGGGCCACATATGTAAATCGCAAGGGCTATGCCAGCATCAACTGCCAGGTGATGTGCACTGCCTGGGGGTGCATAATCAATGTCTGTGCCACGCACCCTGGGGGAGCACATGATGCCTTCATCTGGCACCAGTCGGCACTGTGCCACAGATTCGAGAGTGGGGATATCCCCACTGGCCACCTAGTGGGTGAGTATGCAAACCACATGGACAATCATAGGCCTGGGGTGCATGGTCAGAGGTGACATGGGTAGTGGCCTACATGGCCCAGGGCAGGGCGATGTTGATCACCAAACTAACCTCCACCCTCTACTCACGGTGACAGTGGATACACTCCGTCCTACTTCTGCACCTCAGGTGGCTCACGACCCCCATCGCAGCAACGCTACAATGAGGCACACGCCACCACACGTAATGTCATTGAGCGGGTGTTCGGGATGCTGAAGGCACATTTCTGTTGCCTGGACACCTCCGGCGGTACCCTACAGTACAGCCCCTCAAAGGCCTGTGGGCTAGTCTTGGCCTATTGCATCCTGCACAACATGGCCAATGAATGTGGGATAGCCGTACAGGTCGAAGAGGGGGACAGCAATGGGGACGATGAGGACGCCGGTGACAATGGTGATGGGCAGACCACCTTGGGCGACGGGACCTCCGACTGCTCTGGCTGGCACAGCTGAACCGGGACACCATCATGGAGGAGCACTTCAGACAACCCAGGTAAGTCATGGGGCCATGTGCAACCACCAGTGGCTAAGGCACAACCCACAAACATGCATGGACACACACCAGGGGGTGCATGCCATCAAGGGAACAGGCCGGGCATGGAACCACACACACCACCAGGGATGGGTTAGGTCTAACATGCCACGCAGACACACACACACACACACACACACAATGCACCAGACATGCACAAAGGATAGGAGGCACACTGACCCAGAATGCCACCCCTAGCCACACATATGTCCACAGACCAGCACGCCCACTGCCTGTCATTGTGCATGTGTCAGATGCTGAGCACCATTGCACATTGGTGTACAGCGCAAGGCAGACATCATCATGCACACGCAACTGTGGACAGCAGCTGGGAGGATGTGCAGATGGACTGTGTGTCCATGTGCAGGGCCGGGTACCCACCCGTGCATTGCCCGCTGAATGACACAATGCACATAGGGCAGCACCAGACAGTAGCCACGTTGGGAGACAGGTTAGTCATGTGTCACAGTGCCCCGGCTGCCATGGATGCAGGGGTGGCCCTGCTGAGACCCGCCAGCACTGACAGGCTGACCACTGGCCTCATGGAGTGGCACTGATGGTCCCCCAGGGGTTCCACTGCGTGAACACGACCGTGCTTGCACAGGGGTCTGCAGCACACCAAACATGCCTGCACCAGGTGTGCTCGAGATGTCCACAGCTGAATCCAGTGTCGACAAGGATGATGTAGCATGACACCGGGAATGGGGGTGGACAGTGCACTGCGTGGTGTCTGCGACGCATGGGAAAATAACTGTGTGGCCATGACAGCAGTGAAAGCCTGTGTCTGCCTGTCAATGGCAGTGGTCACATCCTCCCGCAACTGGTTCATCCCTGCCAGGATCAGAGCAGTGTCTCTGCTGCGATGCTCCTCTGCCCACTCCAGAGCTGCACGCAGTGCATCCACCGACGTCGCAAGCTACATCTGCTGGTTGACTGATGCTTGCAGTATGCGGGTGTGCTCATCCAAGAGGTCATCTGCCTCCTCACCATCCTGTCCCTCAGGGTGTGCTCTGCCCTGATGCTCAGCACCCCTTGAGGGTGGGCGCTGCACACCAGGACCAGGTCTGGGCATGTCCACGGGTGGTGCACTGATGCCACCCTCCGACACTGTACCCCAAGCCCACTGGCTAACTGCTGATGCTGCCCCTCTGGCTGCTGCTCCCTAGGTCTCACTGGTGCTGCCACAGTGGCCGCAACAGTCCCACTGTCCTGTACACACACCAGTGCTACCCCAGTAGTGCTGACAGGCACAGGCTGGGACTGTGATGATGCGCAGGCCTCCATGGCGGCACCACCCACAGCCATGGCGGCACTGTTACCTGCTGTGTGGCCATCCTGTGGCACACACGTGTCACTGCCTGTGGCGTTAGTGACATCATCATCAGTGGCGGGCCCGGCACCAGCCCGAGTCACAGCATGCTGCCATCCATGGACGCTGGCACGCTGGGACATGGCAGGGCCTCCTCTGCACCTGTTCCAACAACATCAGTCTGGACAGCCAGGCGGGCCCACTATCGCATTGAGCCGCGTATACCTGTGGAGGTGGATGGGCCCTCCTCCATCTCCATCTGACTGGCCTCAGTGGACAGGCCCACCATTGCTGACCCATGCAGATGCTCAGGAGCTGTAAGGGAAAACAAAGTTGCGATACTGCATGTGACCTACCCTGCCCCCCCAATAGACAGACCATGACCTACCATGCAGTGTCGGACTACCACCCGCCTGGAAGCCACCACCTGGAACACCCTCAATGGCACAATGCTGCATGCTGCCAGCAACCCTCTCCTCGTGTGGGTCAGGCATAG
Organism: Neoceratodus forsteri; assembly: GCA_016271365.2. Lineage (NCBI taxonomy): Eukaryota > Metazoa > Chordata > Ceratodontiformes > Ceratodontidae > Neoceratodus > Neoceratodus forsteri. Next base: position 452,085,570 of record CM057453.1, on the reverse strand, counting down.
CACCTCCAGCTGTCCCCCACCTGTCGCAGCTCATACTGCCCTGATGGCAGCCACCTTCTCCTTTATCCTCCTCCTGTCTGTGCCCATCTTCTTCTTGCACTCCTGCACAGAGCGCTGGTGGCTGCCATGCAGATTCACTGCACATGCCATGTCCTCCCATGCAGCAGCACGGGCCTGTCGTGTTCCCTGCCGTCTGCTGAGAAGTGGCTCCTGATTCAGGTAGGCCTCAAACAGGGCATCCATCTCGGCCTTGGTGAAATTAGGCCTCCTCCTCCTCCTCCCACCACTCTGTTCCTCCTCTCCCACAACTTGCTCAGTTGTGATTTAGCCTGTGAGAATGAAAGTTGTTACCTGTGACTGTGCAGTCCCATGCATGTCCCAAAATCCACAGTCCACACTCCCAAACAGTATGCAACTCACTAATAGACTGCAGTAACCGACTATGGCCAGTGCAGCCCAATGTTGCACTTTTATAGTGCAACCCATGCAAATGGGGTGAGGCGCAACTTTAAGTGGATGCAAATTGCAGTGCTGCACCATCGAATGACTGATTAGCTGATTTGCACATGATGGCTGAATATCACGCTGTTGCACTTTGCGCAGTTGTGTTGAATGTGCTGAGCCAAGGGCACAGTTCTGTGACATGCACAGTACACACCTAACTGCACATGCGTGGGTTGCTGACGCAGGAGCCTGCTGTGCTGCTGATGTGTTGTGCACGGGAGGCAATGCAGGGCAAGGCCACCATTGTGCCAGTGGCGCTACAGCGATGTTCACCTATATGGCGCTGTGGCACTGGGGCATCGTAGGCGCACTGGGGCAACAGTGCGGTAGGCTGCTACTGGAGGTAGCACACAGGCACCCAATTGTGCTACATGCATTGGGTTCAAATCGCGCTGTGCCTGTCCATGCGCCAGAGACCCTTGACCCTGTGCCTGACCTTTGCCCCCTAGGTGCCATGCGTCAGGCATGGGTGCACCACTATCGTGCTGTTCGGTGACAGCGCAATAGGGAATGGCAGCACTGTACCACTCAGCATCTGCACGTGTTGGAACCGCACTGCAGAGTGCCATTTTGAACCTACTGAGCAAGAGAGATGGCGTGGAGGAGAGCTGCCCAGTGGAGCCAGATCGAAATGGCAAACCAGGTTGCCATTGTTGAGCCACTTTATGACCCACTGTTTGGGGAGGCACCCCTGGACAGGTCCAGGAGCCAGGTGTGGCAGGAGGTGGCCGACGCCCTGGAGGAGACCACAGGAATGGGGCGGACGGCGGAGCAGTGCTGCCACAGGTATGGGGACCTGAGGCGGAGGGACCCAGACCTGCTTGCCTGCCTGTGGGCACTTGCCAGGAGGGGCACGGTGCCACGGCCAGGTAGGTGTAACATCCATACACTGTTATCTTCCATATGGGTATCACGGTTGCATGTGTCCGGAACATGGGGGGACCGTCCAGTGTTGGCTGTGGTGGTGTCATCAGGGTGGGGTGGGTCTGGCTGTGTGGGATTGCACACACATGGGGGCAGGGGGACTTTGCTACAGAATTGCACTGATGTTCCTCTCTCCATGTTTACACCTTAGGGCCGGAAGAGAGACGGCTGGCGAGAGAGCAGCGGCGCCAGCTGGACGACCAGAACAATCGGAGGGATGAAGGTCCACAGTGCCAGAGGGACCAGCCTGATGATGGTGAGTGTCTTACCTCCATGATTACTATTGCATGCTGTGTAACAGGGCGGGCAGCGGGGCATGGCCACCATCCATTGACACCACTGCCATGCACACAACTTGTTACAGTCAGCACTGTCCAGTGGCACTGCATGTCTGGGAGTGTGTCAATGGTGGTCCATGTGTGCACCGGGTACATGGCTGTGCCACTGCCTTCGCACCACATAGCCATGTCACTAAATAGCCACAGTGGTGCTGTGCAGGACTTGACCGTTGGGTGTGTGCAGTGGTCTGCATGGCTGTATGCACCTGGGTGGGCAGGTCTTGTGGACATGATCACTGTGGGTGGTCACACACCATCACAAAGGCATGTCCCACGGCCGTATGCCATGCACAGTGGGTGGGCCGTATGGGGCTGTGCATTCACACCTATTGACTGTGCTCCCTTGTCCTAGGTGTCCGCCAGCTGCAGGCAATCCAGGAGGCACTGCAGGAAATACTGACCATGGTGAGGGCATCACTGGACATCCTGTGAAGGATTGAGCAGCTGGGGGTCTGGCGGAGACATGGGAGGTGGAGCAGCGGAAGTGGGGAGCGGGGCTCCCACTGACCATCTATATGCCCCTGATTTCCCCTACCTCCCTGGACCCACCTCACATCCCCCACCTTGTTTGTGGCCCTCCCCCCCTCACATTTGTACATAGTTGTAAATAGTTTTGTTTGATGTTTTTGATTACAATTCTTTTGGTATGAATACTGTGGTGGTCTCCGATTTTCAGCGGGTTATAGGTGCTCAGCTGCAGTGGTGTGCATAGTGTCATGGGTGGTGCAGTCATGGGCATGTGTGTGTGTGCGTCCCCGTGGGGAAGTGACTATGGCATGGGAGTAGCTATCAGTCAGTGTCTGTGGTGTGTGTGTGTGTTGTTCCCTGTGCACTGGATGACTGTGTGCAGTGGTCCATGGTGCATGCTCTGTGTCCATGGCACACCTGTCAGCTCGTCCATGGCCTGTGCAGCTGACACCCTTTCATGTCTGTGACCTGCACGGTCTTCTGGCATGTCAGTGGTGGGTGTCCATGCAGGGCAGCCAATGTATCCATCACAATGCTGGGTTGCCTCCTGTCACTGGTGTGGTGCATGTCTGCCTCAGTGACACTGTGGCCTCCGCAGTTGTTGTCCCACCTCCATGCTGTGGCTTGTGTGTGTTGCAGAGGATGTGCACCACTGTCTGTGACTTGTGCTCCAGGCAAATGATGGTGGCGTACAGGTCCGCAGTGCCTGTGCAGGGTGGCTGGCACTCCTGTGCCATGGAGGACTGCTGGCCATGTGTACACTGTTTCCATGGGCCCACGCTGGGGGGCTTGGTTGCCCCACTACTGCGTCCCTGTGTTGTTGTGCCCTTGGGTATGGGTGGGTGTTTGTCCATGCACTGTGTTGCATCCAGTGTGGTGCATGCTTCCACGCACCACTGTGGGTGTCTGTGCTGGCTGTTGTGGCCAGTGCTGGGTCGGGGCATGTCCTTGGGAGGGTGTGCAAGGTGCTGTACCACTGGTGGTGGGGTCTGGGGCATGCCCTGTCACGTGTGGGGTACCTCGTGTGCCGGCGCGTGGTCAGTCTCTCAGCTGTACCTCAGGGGGGCTGTGCATGGTGGCACTGTGTATGCCATCATTGCATCGCTGTGTGCTGCCACCTGCTGATGAGTGCTCATGGTGGGGCTGCCTTGCATGGTTCTGTGGTGCACAGGGTTGCATTGTCACAGTGGGGGTGGTGGCATGCATGGGGTATCCTGCAGTGGTGGATGCTGCTCCTGGGCAGGGTGTCTGGGGGTCACGGTGCAGGGTGTGCTCTGCACTGGGAGGATGGTGTGGCATGGGGTGGTCGGCCCTCCTTGTGTGCTGGTCACAGCTTTCCAGGGGGTGTGATGGGGCACCATGGCACAGCTGTGGGTTGGTTGCTTGTCTCCATGGGCCAGTTGTTATTCTAGCCCTCCCCAAGTCGTGCAGTGCATGGGGTGTGGGGGGACAATGTCTGTTCTGCTGTGTGTTCCTCTGCCCATCTGTGGCATGGGTGGTGGGTCCCTGCATCCCTGGTTGTGCAGTTGCATTGCTGCCCTGCTGCTGGGGGGCATCCCTGGTTGTGCTATGGCACCTCTGGACTGCTCAGCTGAACATCCCTTGTTGCGCTATGGTGCATCAGATATGCTCAGCTTCCCCTCCCTAGTTGCGCTATGGCACAGGTGGTGTGATATTCAATCATCGGCTGTAGGCGTATCTTGGCCAGCTCAGTTTTTGAATATCGTGCCTCTTTCGCATGGGCGCAATGGACTTGCGCTTGCTCCTGCTATTGCGCACTTTTTGGGTGCAGTTTGAATATCTGGGCCACTGTGTTTTGTAAATTCTTTCTACCGGTTGCCATTGAGTAAGGAATTCTTATACTGTGTCTGCAAAGTTGGGCCTGGCCACCCTCTTCCTAGCATCAACCCTGCACTGCGGTCTGTGTGGCATTCTTCTCTGGTTGATAAAGTAGGTAGTCATCATAGATAAAGGAACTCATGCTCTTTCAGTGGGGATTTCAAGAGAGTGGAAGAATTCATAAGGTGCAGTTAAAGGGTAGCTGTTCTATGACACTGAGTAAAGGGACTTAAAGCTCCGATTCCCTGGTGCAGAGGTCGATGAGAGGAATGGAAAGGAAATTAGAGCTAGAGGAATGAGTGAACAGGAGAGGGCGAGTAGAAAAAGAGAGATCTGAACAATAGGATGGAGTGGATAAGGCCTTGAAAGAATTTGAGGACTGCTAAAGGGAGCATAACTCTTGTCGTTCTGTATTTTCTAGTTTATAAAAACTGGGAAGGTATTTTTCCCATTGTTTGAGCCAGTTATAATTTGCCGGCAAACATGTGCCATGCCACCCAAACAAAAGCCACATCCTAATTGGCTTGTAACTTCCCCTGGGCGGGCTTACCGGAAAAAAAAAACATTGGCATCTCCTCCATCCCACTTAATGAGGAGCCGTCACAGCAAGAGCATGTCTTTCTGTTTTTTAATTTTTAAACAGTTATCTCCTCCTTTATTCCATCTGGTTGATCCTGCCATTCAAAAACTGCAACTTGCAGTTTGCAGCCGCACCAGAGAAAAACTTTCCTTGGATGCACTTCAGAGGTAAGCACCAAATGAGAAGGGACAAACCAGAAGCCAAATAAATGTAAAATGATGAAAAAAATGAAAACAAATGTCAAAAAACAAATTGATGCCGTGTGTGTGTGTGTGTCTGTCTGTCTGTGTCTGTATGTGTGTGCGTTTGTCTGTGTCTCTCTCAGACATAGAAAAAATCAAGTGTGGCAAAAAATTGCTTACCAGCAATTATAAATAATAAAAGATGGAGGAGTGAGCTTAAATTTGAAATTAATGGTTGCCCTCGGTGTGGGATGCTACATAAACCCTGAGGGCAAAGCCCGAGGGGTTTATGTAGCATCCCACACCTCGGGCAACCATTAATTTCTCATTAAGCACACTTCCCCATCTATTATTGTATATGTAATGTGAGCATTTGTGAAGTCTGTTTATTACACCAGCTTAATATTTAATGTGCTTGTTTTGAAATAGTCTTTTCCCTCACACAGAGTCAATTGTTTATGCTGCATGTTCCCTGCCCAATGTTCATTTCTTAATTCCTTACGAGTTCCACAACCCAGTGACAAAAGTTGAAGAGAAGCTCAGAATGAAGCTTTCCATGTTGGCTTCAGCTTAAAGGCACACAGTCAATCCTTTTTTGCATCATGTTATTTCTAGATGAAAACCCACATTTTATGACTGCTTACATTCTCTAGAATTCATTCACCGATGTTGCTGTTTGTTTGATATGCTTCCTTTCTTAGTAGAACCGAAATGCATGGGAATGGTGTAATATACCCAACCTTGCTCTGTTTCAAATCCACAATCAACTCTTATTTCATATTTCTGAGCATTTATGAACACTTTCAAATAGAGATGTGCAAAGTTGGAAAACATCGCCCTGTGAACTAATTTATGAATTTCACACAATTCACGAACCACAATTTGTGAATTTTGTGCATTTTGAGGATCTGATTGACAATGAAGTGCAACATTTTGCAGCAAAGTGCAGAATTTAATCAGTGAAATTCCACACTTCATGGAAAAATTCTGCACTTAGCAGCAAAAACTTCATGATTCATGTGAAGTTGAAGTTTCTCCAGTCTAGGAAAATGTTGTAATGCTCCGCGAAGTGCAAATTCATCACATTTCTACTTGCTAACAGAGTAGCCGCTCGTGATGCAATAGTCTCCTCTCATCTCACTGCATCATGAGTGGCCAGACTGCATGTGTGAGTGGGGGGGGGCAAGTCCAGGAAAGATCCAGTGGAAGTTGATCATGGGATATAAAGAAACATGTTTTGGTGTGGTGACACTAGCATGGTGGGTAGTCTGTTTTTCACTTCTGAAAAGAAAAATAGAATCAGAATCAAACAACCAGCTACATCAGCAATCTTTACAGTATGTGAGCAATCATAAGATGTGTTTATAAACTAGGTACACTTTGACACCTATAGGGGTTTACAGTGTCCCTTTAACTAATATCACTGAGTTCAAGAAACAATAAATATAATTAAAAAATGAATACTGTGTAGCAAAAAGGCAACATTAATAGGAAACCCTAAATTAGAAAAATATGGCTAGTTCACAAGCAAACTAAATAATACAGAGGGAATACAAAACAGGTCTAACACATCCACATTTCTAATAATCTTAAAAATTAAAAAAAAGCAAAAAAAAATAAGTTTTATGTTTGTTTTTTTTTAACAGACCTTAACTGTGTTTTATAGTGGCTACATCAGTGAAGTCTATATTACTGGTGAGGTTGATATGGTTATATTTTCTTGAGAGCAGTGCAGAAAGCAGAATTCTACTGACAGAATTCCTGTGGAATGGCACTTCTGCTTCTGAACTGCTTTTAGGAATTTCTTTTCTTATCCTGTGTAATTCTGAAAAGTATTTCTATGTAACTCATGGAATATTATTCTGCAGATCATGTAATCCATGGAATAACGCTCTGTGGTTTGCAAAAAATTAATCCACGGTTTACATAAACTGCAGAATACAATTCCACAGTTTCTTGGAGCTAAAAGGAACTGCTTCCAAAGGGAGGATTATGACTTCAGTGCCAGTCAACTAACTGAGTGATTCATTGCAAGGGGCTACAATCAAACTGTAGTCAATAATGCTGAACAGAAGGTGGCCACTATGAACAGAGACAATTTACTACATCCACAAGAGCCCTCCGCTCTTTCATCTTCAACGAAAACCTTTATTTCTAGACAAAGATATAGACTGTCTCATACACCAAAATTCATCACAACTTTTAGTCCATAGCCATACATTTTTACTAACATTATTAAGAAAAACTGGCATATCCTACACACTGATAAAAAACTGGACCATGTCACAAAGGATTTGCCACAGACAGTTTACAGCAGGGGAACAAATTTAAGGGATTCTCTGGTTCATAGCATGTGCGCTGAAAAAACAACAGATCAAATTAATAGAATTCCAAAAGGCACCTTCAAATGTGGAAACTGCAGTTTTTACAAATATATACTTGTGACACTTGTACAGCTGGTTCTGATTAATCTATGCTTTTTGTAATATAAAAATGTGTTAGTGAGTGTCTTTCATGAGACATGCTGTTTCAGCTAAAATATGAAAGCCAGGAGATAATTACAGGCTAGAAAAAACTTAAAGTAAGTATCTCCTGTTTATCTAGCTTAATTGTAGCTGTCAGCTGCTAGGCTAGAAAATCATAAACTTTTATGACATTTAGAAAAAGAATACAGGTTATGTCACTGTGTTTCGAAGTCATAAAAGGTCCTTTGATGTCCTTGAGAGAGGATGCTGCCCATGGATGAAAGAAAGGACCTGGAAAATTATAGATTTAATTGGGAAGTCATATGGGGAAACAAGTTTTTTCTGCTGATGTCAACTATTAATTTACCTCCTGACACAAGACATCCTGATTGTATAATTTTTAATAAAGAGAGGAGGAGCTGGGTGACATCATGGAGAAGGCAGGGTCAAGACTGTGTTTTAATTATGCTGTAACAGACCTTTAAAGACACACATGTTTGGACTCTGAAAAAAGAAACATCTACAGCACTATAAGAAGATAAGAATACATTAGGTAGACAGGTCTAAGTGTATTATTGGTAGGAATTTGCACTTTTTAAACCTTATTGTTTTAAATGATTGTATGTTTTATGATATATGGTTCTGTGTTTTACATTTTACATTGTTATCTATTTTAAGTAAACCTCTATTTTTAGAGACTACCTGGTATGCCTTTGAAATTCTTTCTTTGACAAGGGAAGCATATATGGTTAAAGCTGATGCTGTACAAAGCTTACTGGTTTTACCAAACTGGGAAAAGGTAAGAGTTTATTCTGAGGTCTTTCATAGAGTTTTTAAGGGTTTATTTTGTACACCTGGTTCGTGTACGGCGGTAATGTCCCCGGACAAATCATCGTGGATATAATATTGCGGTGTAATTGCCGTCCGGACAAAATAACACAGATAGCTAAGTAGCTGGCTGCGCTGTTCACGTGTAGTAAATGCCGCAATTACTAATATGTCACTGGACAAATAGTAGAACGCAAAGTGCAAAGTTGCTTCAGTCCAAAAGGGCAAAGTGCAATAGAAATGGAAAGTAATGTGAAAAGTCACAGTCCCAAACGAATTAACTGCTGTTTGGAAGTGCAATAGAAAGGCAAGTGCAATTAATTAATTGACTGACAAATGAATAAATTTACTGTGAAACGGAAAGTAATGTGAAAAGTAATTCTTTATTAAAATACCTCACAGTCCCAAACAAATTAACTGCTGTTTGGAAGTGCAATAGAAAGGCAAAGTGCAATTCTTTAGTACATAATTTAAAATTACCGCTACTTCAAAGGCCCAGATGAATTAATTGCTGTTTGGCTGTGCAATAAAAAGGGAAAATGTAATGCTTTAGTACATAATTTTAAATCACCACTACTTCAAAGGCCCAGACGAATTAATTGCTGTTTGGCTATGCAATAAAAAGGAAAGTGCAATGCTTTAATACATAATTTTAAATCACCGCTACTTCACAGTCCCAAACAAATTAATTTGTGTTCGGCAGTGCAATACAAATGGAAAGTGCAACGCTTTAGTACATCATTTTAAATCACCGCTACTTCACAGTCCCAAATGAATTAATTTGTGTTTGGCAGTGCAATACAAATGGAAAGTGCAACGCTTTAGTACATAATTTTAAATCACCGCTACTTCACAGTCCCAAACGAATTAATTTGTGTTCGGCAGTGCAATACAAATGGAAAGTGCAACGCTTTAGTACATAATTTTAAATCACCGCTACTTCTCAGTCCCAAACGAATTAATTTGTGTACAGCAGTGCAATACAAATGGAAAGTGCAACGCTTTAGTACATAATGTAAAATCAACATTACTTCACTGATTCAGAACAATAAAAAGGGAAAGTGTTATGCTTTAGTACATAATTTAAATATCAAATAATTTAAAATCAACATTACTTCACAGTTTAAAAATGAATTAAGAGAATGCTTTAGAACATATTTTAAAATCTACGTAAAGTACCAATGGAAAGTGCAACAGTGCTTTAATCAGACAACATTAATTTCAATGACTGTTGCTATGTCCATTATGTACTGCTTTGGCTCTCGAGAAGCAAAATCACTGCAAATGGACTTAAAAACTTTATTGACACGTATATATTTTGCATGCTTTCTCGGTGGTTGTTACCCAAGAGTTACCTGTCTCTGATGCAATGCTACTGCGTGTTGCTCCTGCCTTAATTTCCATGCTAGGCGGCCACGAGTAGGGTGGCTGATGGCTACTGTGCGAGTGAAAGCCCTGTGCCAGGCTTCAATAACATTAGAGCTTCTGGGAAATTGTTTAGCACTCGGGCATACTGATTCCAAAACACTTTTGGAAACCTTGGCATTCGCCTTTTTTTGTGATTCCTTGTTAGTCGCCCAACGTAATTGTCCTCAAAATAATCCAGTAAGCATACAATGTCTTCAAAATTGGTGTCATCCTGGAGCATTTCAAAGCTCTGTTCAATGAAGTCTGCAGGTACAAAGGTGACTGCCAATATGCATTGCACTTTGTGTGCAAACTCCTCATCATGAATATATCTTTGCTGCAAACCTTCTTGCTGTACTCTGTGCCATAGTGCCTGTCCCAGATGAAGGTTGCAGCCTGCGGCTCAGCATGTGGCATTAATTCCTTTAAAACATTTATTGCCACCATCTTGAAGTCAGTCATGACACTGAGTGCAGTTAACTTACCATCAAGCAAGTTTTTAAGGTGTAAAAAAACTTGCGATAAATTGCCTCACTGCGACCGGGAAGGAGTGCATAGACACAGGGTCTATTGACACCATTTACCAGTGCATGCACTGTGTACATTTGATCATCTTCATGAGGGGCAACTGAAAATGTTCCATTGCAGAACCAATGCTCACTGTCATTAAGGACTTTAAGGTCTGAATTACTGGCAAATACTAACAAATCACTTTCGTTATTCTTAAAAAGATTTCCCCATCAACAGTATTGGAATAAAGATTTATATCACTATCGTTTGGGCCACCATGCTGCCTATGGTGACGCACATCTCGCCGCAGGGTTTTCTGTGATGGTAGCAGGTGAGCATGCCTAACGGATAGTTCTTGCAGCCCGCTATGCATGACATTTCTTGTCGGCTCTTCAGACTCTCATGCTCTCTGTCGCATATGGGCACAGGCAGCAAGAACCTCAACCCTACCTTGTGTTGGTGCATGGTTGTGCACAGTAGGGGGAAAGACAATGGAGTCCCCCTTAGTGTGTAAGCGTGCTCTGCATGTTCGGTTCTCACATCGCCAAATTGTCATTTGATCAGCACCATCTTTTTCTTTCGTATACAAAAAATTATCCATTGCAAGCTTCTGCTTGCCCTTCTGTGTCAGTATTTACTCCATTGAGGCAGAAATGAAATGCCATTGGAAAAGCTTGCTTAAATACCCCTGTAAGTGCTCAGGTAAATTCCTGTTCTACTCACCTGCAAATAATAAAGCTATGCCTAGTTCGAACACCAGAGGTCAGTAAAGAAACAGGTAAACATGGCTGCCATACACTGCAGGACAGAGTGTTGTGGAGATATAGTTGCGGTGGCTGTTTAGTTTCTGCGACTTATTGTAACAGCAGCAACATTAAATATTGACGCAGTGCCTATAACTAATTGACTGCGACATTTAAAACCACGCCGAATTGACCGTATGCCTACCTGGTTAGGTGCCTGTAGGTGAAAGATATCTGGCCCCCCATAGAGCAGAATTATCTGAGCCTGTACATTGGGTATGCTAGTAAGAGGTTCACAGTTTGAGTCCCTCCAAGAACTTGAGACCAAAGGTTGATTCAAACCCACTAAACAGACAGGAGGATTACCATGTTCTGTTAACTGTTCACAATACTGCACTCAGAGGTTGGCACTGTGGGAGCAGAGGGCCTGCCCTGCTGAGTGGGGTTGTGACAGATTGGTTGATAGCGGTGTGCATAAGTTTGGTATTACAAGCTTTTATTGTTCAGTGTGTCAGCTTGAGACCGTCAGCTCACTTGCAAAGAAAGAAAAAGGCAGTGATTTATTTTTAGAAAGGAAACAGAACTATATCACTTGGCGTACAGTCAAGTTCCTACCTGTTTTATTTTTTTTTCTCTAAAGTGCAAGTCAGAGTAGCCATAGTTAGGGAAGAAGATGGCTTCCAACTACAGCAGGCACACTGTAGACTACTTAAAGCAGTTGTGTGGGGACATAGGTGTCCCATTTGAGGTGAAAGCCACCAAACAGAACCTCATGGATGCCCTGATGGTAGCAGATACCCAGAGTATCGAATCACAGACAGTGACTGAAAAGGACTGAACCTTGAGTGTGGCAGGGCTAGCGGCCACTGCAGTGTCCAGATCTAATGAGGAGGGCAACATGGCCACTGTCAGCGAAGGGCCACAGCAGCAGGGCAAGGTCACCAGTATCCTGGATCCAGAAGTACTCAGGCTGCAAATTGAGTTGTGCAGAATGGAGCTGGAGTTCCAGAGGGAGAAGGAGAGGGACCAGGAACAGTGGGAGGCAATCTGTGAGAAGCTTGAGCACCAACAAGCTGCAGAGGAGAAGAGGGAACAAAAACAGAGGGAGGAAGAGTGAGAACACTGAGAGGCAGAGCGAGAACAGAGTGACGCTGACCTTGAGGAGCGTGAGCGCCAGAGGCAACAATGAACTGGAGAAGCTACGACTCCAACCAGAGGCACCAAAGCAGGTAAGTGGCTTGGGTTTAACTGGGACTACAGGACTGGGTTACAAATTGAATTCCAAATTGATAGCTGAATTTAAAGGGGGGGAGGATATGAATGCCTTTTTAAATTCTTTTGTGAAAAAGTTTGTATTCAGGCTAAAATTCCTAGGGAGTCCTGGAGCTTCCAACTATCCCCGCTACTTACCAGGAAAGCTCAGGATGCATTAGGTCAAATGGACAATGAGGACAGTGATGATTACAGCAAACTTAAAGCTGCACTGTTAAAGAAATTTGAATTAACTGCTGACTCACACAGAGCTAAATTCTGTAAGCTCAGGAGAAGCCCTGACATGAGCTATGAGGAGCTAGCCATGAAACAATGTCAGTTTTTAAAACGTTGGTGGGAAGGAATTGAAGCAAACTCTGTTGATAAAATTGAAAATATGATTTTGTTAGAACATTTTTTCTGGGCATACCCAGCAGAGCTGAAAACCTGGCTGGAGGACCGAGATCCCAAAACAGTGCAAGAGGCTGCTGAACTCTTGGACCGCAATGCCAAGAGCAAACCTGCTCTGAGAGTGAATGGGGTGGGCGTGGCAGTGCAGAAAGAGAAAAGCGCACCTTCAGGGCAGCTAAAACCCCCACTGCCTCCACCAAAACTAGTTAGCCCCAGGTTTCAGAGAAAAGATTTCTCTGAGAAAAGCAATGAATGTTGGTTGTGTAAGGAAACTGGGCATATTGCCAAACAGTGTCCCAAATGGACAAGCAATAATACGCAAGGTAGTGCTAGGAAGGAAGTGAGTTGTTAGTGTGTCCCTGGAAACATGCTTGTGAACATGAGGAAACACATGCACCCATTCATGGTGAATGGTGTACAGACGCAAGGGTTAAGGGACACAGGGCATCCATGACATTGGTAAAAGGGGATCTAGTAGAGCCAGGTCAGCTTAAACCCAATAAATACGTCACTGTACAGGACTTTAATGGTGAAGAGAAAACATTGCCCCTAGCTAGTGTTCTCCTAGACTGGGGTGAAATAAAGGGAACTGTGCAACAGGTGGTTGTAGCCAAAACATTAGCAGTGGATGTGATCCTGGGCAACAATCTAAAACAGGGGATGGTGTGTGCAGTTACCCATAGCCAAGTGGCAAGGGAACATTGTAGTTCCCTGGACCCCACAGATGCCATTGTGGAAACCACTGAGAGGCTGGTTCCCCAGCCTGTGTCTCCAGATGGGGAGATTAATGAAAAGGGGGTAGAAATTTCCCCAGTAGCAGTTATACACACAGCTATTGAGGGTTACTCTGAAGAAGGAAGGGTGACTCATTATCAGAGGGTTGGGACTGACAGTGATCCTGAGTGCCCTGACACTAGTGCTAGGGACCCTAGTTTAGCAACTGAGGGGGACCTGTCCCATGCCTTGGGAATGTGTGAGGGGTTTGCAGGTGCTCAGAGAAATGACCCTAGTCTAGAGTAGCTGAGGGCTTGGAAGACTCTGATGGGGCACAGGGAGGTGATGGCAGGTATACGGTTTATTGGGAAAATGGACTGATGTATACTCAGGCTGTGCAGACAGAGGGAGGGTGCTAGGCAGGCAGCTTGTTGTTCCCCAGGTGTATTGTGAGCAGTTGCTCAATATTGCACATGCTATTCCCTTGTCTGGTCATCTGGGAGTCAAGTGCACTATGCAGCAGTTGGCTCAGAATTTCTATTGGCTTAACTTCATCCAGCAGGTGAAGGAGTATTGCAGGTCTTGTCACTGGTGCCAAGAAATAGGGAAGGCGGGCAAGAAAACCCAAGCCACACTGATTCCATTGCCCATAGTGGAGGAGCCATTCCAGAGGGTGGGAATGGATACTGTGGGGCCTTTAAATACCCCCAGCTCCTCAGGGAAGAGATTCAGCCTGACTGTGGTGGTTTATGCCACCCAGTACCCGGAGACAGTAGCCCTATCCTTACTGAGGACAGACAAAGTGTCAGATGCCTTACTTGGGATTTTCTCCCGTGTTGGGTTTCTGCAGGAGGTTGTCATCAATCGAGGGGGTTCCTTCATGTTGGACCTGATGAAATGTTTATGGGAGAAGTGTGGGGTGGTGCAGAGATGCACGACACCATATCACCCACAAGCCAATGGCTTGTGGAAAGATTCAATGATACCCTGAAGTCAATGCTCTGGGAGTTTGCTGAACAGCATGTGAGGGACTGGGAGAAATACCTTCCCCACCTATTGTTTGCATACAGGGAGGTGCCCCAATAGTCTACAGGATTTCCCCCTTCAAACTCTTATATGGACGCCGGGTACATGGGCCCCTAGACTTGATCTGGGAGGACTGGGAAGGCAAGCACACCACCCAGGGAACTCCCATTATGGATTACATCCTTAGGTTTAGGGTAAGGCTGAAGGAACTTATGGAGACAACCCACAGCAACCTGGAAGCTGCCCAACAGAAACAAAAAGTGTGGTATGACCACAGAGCCAGAGCTCGCTCGTACATGGTGGGTCAGGAAGTCAAGGTCCTTATTCCAGTCTGGAAATGCAAGCTGCAGACTGAGTGGGCAGGACCATACAAAGTGGTTAGGAATGTAAATGACGTGAACTATAGTGTAGAGTTATCTGACCGAAGACAGTCAGAAAGGATGTACCATGTCAACATGATGAAGCCATGTGCAAATGGGGCTGACATGGTGTTTGCAGTGTGTAGTCCTGGGGAGGGGATGGACAAAGGAGACTCCCTTCTGGACTTGCTGGAAGAAAGTAAGCAGAAGTCCTCTGTGGAGGCAGTTAAATTGTCTCCCCAGCTGACCCCAGACCAGATCCAGAAAGTAAGGGAGGTTTTAGCAGACTTTGCCCCATTATTTAGTGCCAAGCCTGGACTAACCCCCTTAGTGACTCATGATGTGGAGACAGGAACACAGACGCCCATACGGCAGACAGCATATCAGGTGTCAGAGGCTGTCCAAAAGGACATTAGGAGGGAAGTGGAGGAAATGCTGGATTTAGGGGTAGTCCAGAGATCCAACAGCCCCTGGGCCTTACCCATAGTCCTTGTGCCTAAACCAGATGGCTCTACTCATTTCTGTGTGGACTATCATGGACTGAATGCAGTCACGAAGTCAGACGCCCACCCAATGCCCCAGATGGACAAACTACTGGACAAGTTGGGAGGGGGTGACCTACCTTACAACCATTGACCTGACCAAGGGGTATTGGCAGGTAGAGCTGATAGACAGAGCTAGGGAGAGATCAGCCTTCATCACTCTGATAGGCTTATTTGAATTTAAAGTAATGCCTTTTGGAATGAAGAATGCCACAGCCACTTTCCAAAGGTTGGTGAACCAGGTGCTAAATGGTGCTGAGGAGTACTCCTTGGCGTACCTGGATGACATTGCCATCTTTAGTACCAACTGGGAGGAACACCTATCCCACCTGAGGGAAGTGATGGGTAGGATACAGAGGGGCCAGGCTCACTGTCAAAGCAGAGAAGTGCCAGGTGGCCTTGGGAGAGGTGGCATACCTTGGGCATGTAGTAGGTGGAGGACAGCTCCATCCTAACCAAAGAAAGATAGAGGTAATCTGGGCGTGGCCCAGACCAGAAATGCAGAAGCAGGTCAGGAGTTTCCTTGGGACAGCAGGGTACTATAGAAAATTTGTACCCAATTACAGTGCCCTGGCTGCTCCCTTATCTGACCTGGTAAAGAAAAGGATGCCAAAGAAAATTACCTGGGGACCAGCCTGTGTAGAAGCCTTTACCAGATTGAAGAAGACACTGTGCAGTGCTCCTATTTTGACAAGTCTTGACTATAGCAGACCCTTTATAGTTCAGACTGATGACTCAGAAGTGAGTATTGGGGCAGTACTTGAGTCAGACATCCAGCCAAGGGAAAGATCACTCTGTAGCATATCTGAGTAAAAAGTTACTTTCCAGGGAGCAGGCATACTCCACTGTGGAAAAGGAGTGTCTTGCCATAGTGTGACCCCTAAAGAAGTTGAAGCCATACTTGTATGGGCAGCATTTTGTGGTACAGACTGACCACAACCCTCTGGTTTGACTGATGCAGATGGAAAAAAACAATGGTAGATTGCTAAGATGGAGTCTTGCTTTACAAGGGTATGACATGACAATTCTACATAGGGCTGGAGCGAAAACTCAGAATTTGGAGGGGTTGTCTCACGTCTATGAGGAGAGTGAGCTGATTTGGGAAGCTTATCCCATGCAGGGAATAGAGCCCCCAAATTCAGTCTAGGTAGGGAGGACTGTGAAGCTTGTACAGCTGGGTCTGATTAATCTATGCTTTTTATAATATAAAAATGTGTTATTGAGTGTCTCTCATGAGACATGCTGTTTCAGCTGAAAGATAAAAGCCAGGAGATAATTACAGGCTAGAAGAGACTTAAAGTAAGGATCTCCTGTTTATCTAGCTTAATTGTAGCTGCCAGCTGTTAGGCTAGAAAATCATAAACGTTTATGATGTTTAGAAAAATAATACAGGTTATGTCACTGTGGTGCGAAGTCATAAAAGTTCCTTTGATGTCCTTGAGAGAGGATGCTGCCCATGGATGAAAGAAAGGACCTGGAAAATTATAGATTTAATTGGGAAGTCATATGGGGAAACAAGTTTTTTCTGCTGATGTCACCTATTAATTTACCTCCTGACACAAGACATCCTGATTGTATAATTTTTAACAAACAGAGGAGGAGCTGGGTGACATCATGGAAAAGGCAGGGTCAAAAAGTGTTTTAATTATGCTGTAACAGACCATTAGAGACACACATGTTTGGACTCTGAAAAAAGAAACATCTACAGCACTATAAGAAGACAAGAATACATTAGGTAGACAGGTCTAAGTGTATTATTGGTAGGAATTTGCACTTTTTAAACCTTATTGTTTTAAATGATTGTATGTTTTATGATATATGGTTCTGTGTTTTACATTTTACATTTTTATCTATTTTAAGTAAACCTCTATTTTTAGAGACTACCTAGTGTGCCTTTGAAATTCTTTCTTTGACAAGGGAAGCATATATGGTTAAAGCTGACGCTGTACAAAGCTTGCTGGATTTACGAAGCTGGGAAAAGGTAAGAGTTTATTCTGAGGTCTTTCATAGAGTTTTTAAGGGTTTATTTTGTACACCTGGTTAGGTGCCAGTAGGTGAAAGATATCTGGCCACCCCGAAGAGCAGAATTATCTGAGCCTGTGCATTGGGTACGCTAGCAAGAGGTTCACAGTTTGAATCCCTCCAAGAACTTGAAAATGTTGATTCAAACCCACAAAACAGACAGGAGGGTTGCCCTGTTCTGTTAACTGTTCACAATACTGTGCTCGGAGGTTGGCACTGTGGAGCAGAGGGCCTGATCTGCTGAGTGGGGTTGTGACAATACTGACTGGAAGAACCTTCAGAAACCCAATCACAGGAGAGTCCTTTGCCATCTCAGATTTTTGCAGTTGCAGCACTCAAAACATTGTGCACTTGGCAAACTGCAATAAGTGTCCTGCCTTTTACATAGGCAAGGTGACAGAAATTTAGAGAAAGAATCGCTCAGCATTCAAGAAGTATTAATAAACGGGACGATGTGAGTGCTTTGGCTCAACATGTTAAGAAAAAAGGCACTGATCACAAATTTGTTTTTCAAATGATGGAAAAAGTAAAAGCAAACATTAGAGATGGTGACATTGATGAACAAGCATTTTTCAATGCCGAATGTTGTCTTGCTGGTATTGGCATTGGTAGTGCAGGAGTTAGAGAGATGCATAATAAGAATGGCAGTGAAGTACTTGAACTGACGCCAACCCCACCCCCACCCTGCAGAGACTGACAGGCATTGGGGTGTGCCTTTGGGTCATCAGCCATAGCGCTCACACCATTTTACCTCACCCTATCCTGCAGACACTGATAAGTGTTGTGGTGTGCCTTGGGGTCTTCGGGCCTTATGCTCACTCCATTCCATAAGGAAATACAGTGAGATGGGTGCAGTATAGGAGAATGGGGTGAACTTTGGGGATGAAGACTCCAAGGCGCACCTCGATGCCTGTCACTGGCTGCAGCATGGGGATGGGGGTGGAATGGCACAAGCATTACAGCCAACAATCCCAAGTCACCCCCCCCCCGATGCCTGGCAGTCGCTACAGAAAGGGGCGTTATGGTTGTAAACCCTAACACCATGGGCATTTGTTGGTATTTTCACTCTGAATTTTCAACATGGGCTCTTTGTGACCGTTCCTCATGAAGAGTGGCACTATCAGTTAATTAGCTGAAAGGTGATTTTGCATAGCAACTGCGCCATTTGGTGCCACAGGAGTGAAGACATATTTCAGGCAGGATGTGAAAAATGACAACTGTACTGTTCAAGAGGAGGTGTAAAAAAAATGACAATGTTGAAAATCTGAAGTGAAAATATGAACAATTGGTGAAGTCATGAGCATGCGTACAAAGTGCACAATGCACGCCCATAACCCAATTACTTTTGGGATTTTTTTAACCACATTTTCAACATGGGCATTTTGGGACCTCCCCTTATGAACAGCAGCACAGTAATTTTGTTAATCTGTCCCAAAAGTTGATTTCCTACAGTGGCCATGCCATTGTGTGCCACAGGTGCGAAAACACATTTTGGGCAGGATGTGAAAAATGACAGCTGTACTTTTCATAAGGAGGTGTGAAAAAATGGCAATGTTGAAAATCTGGAGTGAAAATATGAAAAATTATTTGAAGTTACGGGTGTGTGGAAACTGCACAATGCATGCTAAATAACATGATCATTGGAATGTTTTCCTAAATTTGTAACATGGGCTTTTTGGGTCCCCCACCTCATGAGCAGTGGCACTGTTGTTTCATTAATTGGTCCCAAAAGACGATTCCACACAGTGGCTATGAAATCACTTTTCAGGACTGAGTAGCAAGATGACAGTGCATGTGTTCACGAGGTGGGGTCCCAAGAACCCCATGTTGAAAATCTGGTACCAAAATTCCCCCAAATGGCTGAGATTTCCACCTAAGTTGAAACCCCAACATGTCTGCCATTATAAAGCTTACCACATTTTGTTCCATTCCTCATCAGCTTTTGAAGAGTTCAGACATGTTCCCGTTCCACAGAGGATCACAGTGCCAGCCCTCCAGAGGTAAGTATGGGGTGAGGGGGGTGTGGGGAGATGGGTTGTGCAGAGGGTGGGTGTCGGTTGTGGGAGGGGGGCATGGCAGGATGACAAGGGACCATTTTTTTTTCACAAGTAAAAAAATAGAAACCAGACTTCGGGGTACTGTTTTCTTTATTTACAGGTAAAAAAATTATTTTGGGCATGCTGGGGTGGGCTCCCATTGTGTCACGAATTTTGGGGGGACATGATGCTGATGGGGATTGGGAAGCCTCGTCGGCAAAGAAAGTTTGTGTGTGTGTGGCAAGGAACATGATGTCAACTGGGATTGGGCTCCCCCCATTGGCAAACAAATTGAATTGGGGGGCATGCCGACACCAGGACTGGGCATCCCCGATGTTGGCTTTGTGGATATTGTGTGGTGTGCAGCAGGAGCTGCCATATTTATTGGAATGTTTCACCAGGAAAGGCACGTAATGGAGCCTTGTCATCTGACGCTCCAGTGAGGAAACTGCACCTCATTGGAGCAGCAGATTTCTTCTAACTCCGTGGCTCTCTCTGAAACTGCTGTCATCGCCAGGATTCTTGCTAACTGGTGGCTGAGGGATGCACTCACTAAAGCGTTCCCTGCATTCACCACAACAGTGACACACCTCTGAATGTGCTACTACAGCAAGATGTAGCTTGCGCGTGCGCGCAAGACAACATAAAAATTATGCCAAAGAGAGACTTATTGGCAATACAGATTTAAATCTTACAATGCACCAGGGTTGAATGACTTTTTTCAGCTGACACCAAACTTATGACTGATAAGATCATTAAGAAGATACATAATAGGAATATTTCATGTGTTGATAGGATTACCAGTTATTAAATATAAATAAAATAAAATCAACTGAGTAAAATAAAATAAAAATTACTTTAAATAAAAGTATTGATACAATTACTGAAGAAATAAAAATATTATAAGTTAGGGAATAATAGTTTTGCTGAAAAATAAATTTTTATATTTTTGTGTCATACATCTCAGAAGGGTGTCTTTTACAATTCAAAATAGAATGCCAGGTTTTTCTATGTACCCTAGTATGATCTGCCTCTTAGATATTTATGCACTTTACATACTGACTTATGCACCTTGTATTTAATCATATTTATTTCCATGTAGTATATATTTTTTTACTTGCTTTTATATCTGTGTATTTATGCACATTGCTATCATTGCACTAATGGTATTGAAAATAGTGACTTTTGTCTTTATACTTGTTATTATTCCTGCTTTAGTGGTGGTGGTATTGTGATGTTTTCACACAGACTGCACCTTATTTTGTGTCAAATAGGCTTTGCACTAATGCACTGAATCTTTAAAGCATTATTTTATATAGGTGCAGTACCCAATACCACCCTATGCCTTGAGAAAGCGTTGATATTGCACGGAAACATTTGGCAACAGGAAGGGGTACCTGCACCAAGCTGCTGGTGTCTATGGTCGAATAAAATATTCACCTTTTATCCTACTGCATTTTTGGCTGGCATCTTTTATGTGCAGTAACAGTGAAGCCTTTGATTGCATCTACAGTTCCACAGCTATGTTTCCATGTTCAGAATTTCAGAATTTCAATTCTGATTACATTCTGCAGAACTAGGGGAAATTTCTGAAATTCAGCGGAATTCTGGCAGAAGCAAAATTTAAAAATTCTGCAGAACTTTGATTTGCATGATCTTGTCAGGAATTGATATGAGCAGTAGCTAATTAGAGAAGGTGACCCTTTGGTTGCTTTGATGGGATTGAACTGATGCTTAGAATAAGACACTGGGGGTTGCTGACACTTCTCTGTGCTATTTAACAGCCTGGCATCTTCAACAATTGTCCATCAGCATGCTAGTAAAAACCTCAAAGAGCAGATAGAATAGTACAAGGGATGCCTCTCAGCTGAAAAACAGGCCTCCAGTCAGAATCCTACTGTTATAGCTGAAATGTGTTAGGAGTAGATGTGAGCAAAGTAGAGGTGGGCAAAAGTTGTTATTTCTGCCTTAGCGGAACTTCAGTGAAATTTAATATGTAACCCCTAGGTGGCACTATCCTATGGGTTACTACCCCCGCCTGCGTGGCTAAGCACAGATTAAGGGGCCTGAGCTCAGTGGACAGATACCTCCACCTGGAGGAATGGTTTTGGAGTAACGTAGCTGTTGTTGGTATAGCCCTCCAGGATACTATAACCATCCACCAATCCTCCTAGTGGCCTAAACGATTCAGCAACAGAACATTCACATTCACCATATGACAGTAATGATATGCTCACACTTCTTGCACTAACCACTAGGGCTGGATCTTCTGCAACTGCCCTGGAGACCCCCTGGAAAATAAGACCAATAATGCAACAATACAATAGCAGTGCTGTATCCCCACCAATAAGCTACACACTAGCCAGGTTAAATGTGAAAAACCACAATCTGATTTATTCAGGGGGATGTGAACAAGAGTGGGGTGTAAATCTAGCAAGTGATTGGCAGATGTGATTTAATTCAGGCTGAATGGGCATGCACAGTCCTCACAACCTTGGGTACCCAGTTGTTTAACAGGATAGCCTGAAGCATAGCCCAGGTTGGAGCTCTTAGGAAAGAAAACAATTAGCATACACTCACCCCAAATATTTGTAATCCAGAGCTGGATGGCTCAGTCCATTGCAATAAACCCAAACACAAGAAAATCAGATGACACATAAATTATTGTAGCTTTTGTTGCAGGGTGCTACCCAGTTTGTACTCACACTACCCAGACCCGGATGTAGGACAGGTGAGATGCAGACCTCGTGGTGTTGCACTGGATTGCCAGGGGAAGTAGGGCCTACAAGACTCACTGTGGTGTTCGCTACCTTTTCGGTGGTGTTGAGCAGGGGGCCGAATCCCCAAGCGGGTCTTTCTCTGGAAATGTCTCTGAATCGAGAGCTGTGGCCTAGGCTGAGGTGGCAAGGCCCAGGCAGAGCAGACAGCTCGGATGAAGTCCGTGATGAGTGCTGGACAGCCTCCAGCTGGCATAACAGAACTCACTGTGGGGAACCAAATCACGACCCACAAAACACATTCAGCACATCTATACCACTCAAAGTAGTTTGCCACAGTTTGTATAAAGTCTGTTTGCAACCCGTAGCTTCTCTGCACAAACCTTTCGCTCTAAGGCTCACTTTGGTACCAGGTGGGTTGATCGCTTCTGGAACAAGTCTTCGGTCCACTCTCAAGTAGCACTAATACACTTTTTCTCTTCGGACACAGGTCTTGATCTGGTAATCAGACAAGTCTGACTTTCACACTCAAGGCAATACTTCACACTAGAAGGTGTGGCAGGCAGGCCAGCAGAGCCTTCCTGCCGATTCTCCTTAGGCTCCAAGCAGGAGCAGCTGCTCCATGGCTCGAGCTGTTCACGCTCCAAACTCCAACTCTCGACTGACACACTGCTTCAGGCAGATCTGGGGATTTCCCGGTAATCCAAAAGGTTCAGTTGGCAGAGGGAACTGTCTGTCATTTAAAGGGCTCCCCCTCCAGGTCCATTTAGGTGCCAAACCTTAAAAACTACAATTCCTACATAATTTCAATCCCACAAGACCTCTGGGAATAGTCTCCATTTTAAGTCCTCTGAGGTTCGATTGGTCCAACACTGGCAATCCAGAACCAAGATGGTGGCTCTTATACCAAAGTTCAAGCTGCAATGGAAGGTAGGTTAGACAAACTCCTATATTACCATTATTATTATTATTATTATTACAGCAGATAAACAGCAAATAATCACTTTCCCTAACAGAGCTCCCTCTGCACAAATAGCGACAGCAGAATGGAGCAGAAATATGGACTGTCTGGCTGGTCACGAGCCTTAAATCACCTGGACCCAGCCCAGACTAATTTTCTCACACAGCATAGATGCTCTCTTATAGAGACAGGCATGGAGGCTTACTGGAGCACTCACATGCAGACAATTAGAGCTACTGCATACACAGGACACCATTCTGACAATGGCATTAGGCAAGCCCAGGAAGACATTATAGGAACCCCTATTTGTAGGCGGGTTATACTCTTCATTGCCTGGAAAAACTTGGCATCCGCGTCAAGTCTATGCTATACTATAATATTCTACATAGAAAACATTATACAAAAACATACATGTGTCATTTAGTATACCATTTAGATAAGAAGACTGGTGCTTCAGGAAAAAGCAAATGGCATTAAGCATTACAATACTTATTCATGATAGGAATAATTCCCTATAAAGATAACAGTTTTCACACATTCATCATAAACACAACAGTATTTCAAAAAACAGTTCAAACATATAACCACATTACTCTGACCATTTGGGTCTGTACTATTTCTTGTACTTTAATAGACATGGCTGGGGGCCCATCCCTATCAGCCACATTGGGGCTACATGGGGCAGGGGCACCAGGGGTTGAGGGCTTGACTATTAACTTGGAAGTAGCAGAATAGATCAATTTGGGAAGAGAGCTTTCAGAAATGCAGACTCCTTTATGCACAACATGTAAGGGAAGATCCACAGACCTCCCAGGGGAGTTGTAACTGAGGTGTATCACTGGCTTGGTGGCTCTTCCAGACTTTCTGTGAGGAACAGGCTCAGCATTTTCAACATTTGCATTGGGGTCTACGCCTGTAGTGAGGGGTACCTCTGCACTGGTTGTTGATTTTATATTAGGAGCTCTCTCAGCTCCATATTCTGTTAACTCTGGTTCAGCAATATGGCTCTCAGTACTTGGATCCAAAGGAAACATATATTCACCATCAAGGGGGAATTCCTTGGAATTTAAGTCTTGTAATACTTGGCTAACAATCTCAACATCGTCCATTCCATTATTGCCATTTGTCATAGCAGATTCTGGATCATTACTTTTGCACAGCTCTGTACTTTATGGTATGTCACTAGGAATGCTTTCTGTTGCAGGCTCTCTTTCTTGCAATTCAAAAAGTTCTATTAGACACAAAGAGTCAGCTACCTCAGAAGTCACACTTTGCACCTCACTTTCAAGTGGTACAGCGTCTGTGGAGAAGGCTGGCGGGTTTGGCAGTCCTGAAGGTCCAGCTTCATCTCCAAAATTGTACATAGGATTACCTTGGAACAATTGACTCAATTGATAAGATGGGTAATAAGATGCTTCACACTCATTGTACTGGCACCTAGCTTTGAGCTATTCAAGGATAAATTAGATGATTTTTCTTATCCCAAACCAGATGGGTCAATAACCCCACTATGAGTAGGAGACAATTAAATGGGTTGACAGCTTACTTTCTCTTAACTTACCAAGTATTATCAAGTATTACTGTCATCAGACTCAGACTGGCAATCAGTGTAATTCTGGACCTGCCGGCCTTGAATTTTTGGTAACTGGAGAATGGGTAGTCTGTCTCTTTTTGGCTGCAGCTCTAGTTACAGGCCCAGGACGGGCAGTGTTTTGCGGTACAGAGACTATGATTACTTGACCAATGGGCAGCAAATGATTCCGATGCATTGTCTTGATAGCTTGTGGGTTGTTTTCAGGGTGCACTTTATAGACTAGCAGATCTTCCAATTTACTGACAGCCACATAAGGAAGGTGGTACCATCTATCAGCAATTTTATGCTTTCCATGCAGTCCCAAATTCTGCAACAAAACCCAATATCCAGGTAGCAGTTCCTGAGCTTTGACATACCAGTCATGCCTTTCTTTATTTTCCAAGTTTCTCTTTGCCCACATGGTTTGTGCTAGTTGGTGGGCATGGTTTAACTGGGCCTTTAACTTTGGAACATATTGTAGGTAGTTCTCAGCTTTGACTCCATTCAATGACACCCTGAAGCAAATGTCAATGGGTAACCGGAAACTCTGACTTGTCAAATCAGTGGGGAGAAAACCCAGTGGCATCATGTTTGAGTAATTATAGGCATGTACCAAGGTGCTGATCTGTTGGCTCCATCTGGACTTGTCCTGGGCATGAAGTGTTCCCAGCATGTCAAGTAGGGTCCTGTTAAACCTTTCAGGCTATGGATCCCCCTGGGCACGATAGGGGGGTAGTTTGGGTCTTTCGCACTCCTCAGAGCAAAAGCATTTCCTTGATCAGGCAGCTTTCAAAGTCTCTCTCCCCCCTGATCAGAATGAATTCTCTGAGGTGCACCATAATGGGCAAAGAACTTTTCAGCTAAGACCCTGGCCACTGTAGATGCTTTCTGGTCCTTAGTTGGGTAAGATTGGGCATAATGTGTGAACTGATCAGTCACCACTAACACATTTCCAGCATTCTTCTGGTCAGGTTCTAGACACAAGAAGTCAATACACACCAGCTCCATGGGCATGCTGGTTGAGATTTGTTTTTTGAGTCTTTGGTAACTGGGTAAGGCTCACTAGGCACAAGTGCCTGTTTTCAGGGGTGACCTGGGAGCAGTAGGTGGTTAAGTGACTTGCTTAGAGTCACACAGTATGCAAGTGGAGGTTGTGAGAATCAAACCCTGGTCTGGTCTGCTGGATGTTCCAAGCTCATTCACAGCTCATTACTCTAACCTCTAGGCTATATTGCCAGCCCATATTGACCAAGGGTACAGCCCACTGGGGTGGAGCTTTTCTTTGGAGACAACGGCTGCAAGTCCTAATATGGGCCTCATTGTTAGTCCCCATCTTCAGCCAGTAGAACTGAGCATGGGCCAAATCTGTGGTTCAGTCACCACCCAAATGTCCCATCTGATCATAGAGGGCCCGTAGAACCAAATGTTTAAAGGCTGTAGGTAATACCAGTTGCTGCTTGTGAAGTTGACCTTGTCTGTTTATGGTTTTCTATAAAGTAGCTGGCTACGCAATTTAAGTCTGGGGTGCTCTTTAAACAACAGTGCAGTCAGGGGATCTGAGGAACACATCCTTTCCAGCACGTAGGGCATCAAGCACAAGTTTAATCATGGGGTCTTGGGTCTGCGCCCACTGTACATTGTCAGGGGTGAGTTGAGGCAAGATGCTAATGTCTAAGGCTGCAAGGTGGCAGTAGGCTGCAGGAACATAAGTGTCGGGAGGACCTAAACAGTCTACTAGGTAGTCAACTGTATCAGGCTAGAGATGCTCATCTTTCATAGGATTCATAGGATTGATACTGAGCTAATGGACTTGCATCTTACATGCTTGCCATCTAAATTTTTAAGCTCTAATTTTATTTATGTATGCATCCCATCTAAGTTTAAAAACTACTGTTGTTGGACTAGCCACAACCTCCAATGGTAGCCTGTTCCAGTCGTACACAGCTCTTTGATTGAACCACCATGTACTACACACTTTCTTTCTGTGTGGTGCTGTTAACTGCATGGAGTGGGACCTAGTGTTGTATGTACTTGTATTACTTTCAAGACTGTTTAATGTCCCAGAGATCCTCATTATTACATGCCCTGTGTACCAAGCACGTCGCCCCTTTTCCTCCTTGCCTCTAAGGAGTACATATTCAGCTCAGACAAACGAGTCTCGTAGTTTTTACCAGCTATATTCTGTATTGCCCTGGTAGCTCTCTTCTGTACTCTCTCCAACAATGTAATATCTTGCTTTGTGTAGGTTGTCCAAATCTGGCACCGTATTCTATAATCGGTCTAACCAGGGATGTATACAATGGCAACATGACAGCCCTTCTTCTTGCCACTATATGTCTAAATATACAGTTAAGAATTCTATTTCCCTTCTGAGCTATCTTTTGGCAGTGTGGTGTAAAAGACATCACTGGACACTATAATACCTAGATCCCTTTCCTCATCTATTGTTTTCAGAACAGTATTTCCTAGTCTGTAAGGTATTCTAGGGTTTCTTTTTCCCAGATGCATGATAAAGTATTTGTCTTGGTTTAGTGTTAGTTTAGATTGCTGGGTTCATGTCACTATGTTGTCAATAGTTGCTTGTAAGTCAGATGAATTTTGACTAGTATTGATTTCTGCACCTATCCTGCAGTTGTCTGCAAATTTATGTAGCCAAATGGTGTTATGGTTAATTTGAAGTGATGATACATATAAATTAAATAGACAGGGGCCCAGCACTGAACCCTGGGAGACCCCACTAGTCACTTCTGACTGTTCAGAAAACTCTCTTCTGATACACACTCGTTGGTTCCTATTTTCCAGCCATTTATGGACCCAGTTTGTTATGGTTATTGAATTTCTGGCAGAGGGCTTTGACAGACTGCTCAGATATTCTCACCCAATTGGTATTAGAGTTACTGTAGGTCATCAGGAAAGGGCATCTGCATCAATGTGGTTCAAGCCCGGTTGATACTCCACTGAATAGTGGCAAGTGGAAAGTGCAGATAACCAGCGATGCCCTGTGGTGTCCAATTTAGCTGAGGTCTGGACATAAGTTAGGGGATTATTGTCAGTTTTGACCAGAATCTTGGCACCATAAAGATATTCATGGAATTGGTCCACCACAGCCCATTGTAGTGCAAGAAATTCAAGCCTGTGCACCGGATAATTTCTTTCAGATGGGGTTATGCTCTGACTGGCAAACGCCACTGGGCATAAGCTTTTCTCATACTCTTGATACAGAATGGCACCAAGTTCCTTCAAGCTGGCATTGGTGTGTGGCACATAGGGTCTCGTAGGGTTGGCATAGGCAAGCACAGGGGCATGGGTGAGTTGGTGAATGATATCATAGAAAGCAGCTTCACACTCAGAAGTCCACCTGGCGCCAAATGGTTCATGTGTCCAAAAGTGAACCTTGTCTTCCTCCTTAACTGTGCTTTTTTTTATATACTTCTTGTTCATAGGGGATAGCCTTGAGTTAGGTTGAGCAAAGAGCGGATAACTTTGGAATACTCTTTTATGAACTGATGATAGTAACTGCAGAACCCCAAGAAGCTTTGCAACTCTTTTATGTTTTTAGGCTGAGGCCAGGTGGTCAAGGACTCCACTTTGCTCGGGTCTGTCTGAATCCCATCAGCTGACACTATGTGACACACATATTTCACAGGTGTTTGAAAGAACTGACACTTGTCTATTGATAGCTTTAATCCAAAGTCCTCCAGTCTATCAAGAATCTTAAACAAGCAAGCTTCATGTTCCTCCATGGTCTGGCTGAACACAATGACATCATCAAGATACACGAGACATTCTAATAAATTCATGTCTCCCACTGCTGTTTCTATAACAGCCGCTGGAACATGGCAGATGCACCCAAAATACCTTGAGGAATATGTAGAAACTCATAGAAACCCAGGGGGCAGATGAAGGCTATTTTATTACGGTCCTCCTGGGCCATCAGGATTTGATAGTACTCACTCCGTAGGTTGAGTACTGAGAACCACTGGCTTCCCTTGAGGCAGTCAAGGGCATCCTGGATACGGGGCATGGTGTACTAGTCCAGGACGGTCCTCCAATTCAATGTCCGGTAGTCCACACACATCATCACCGATTCATTCTTCTTTAGGACTACCACAATCGGGGAGGCATAAGGGCTCTGAGACTCTTGAATAATCCCTGTAGCCAGCATTTCTTGAAGGTGATGTCTAACATTGTCTATGTCTGCTGGTGCAAGGTGATGGGACCTCTCTCTGAATGGTCTTTCATCATAAAGTCAAATGTAGTGTTCAGCCCCGGTGACACAACCCACGTCCCACTCCTTCAAGGAGAATACTTCGCTTTTCTGGGACAACTTCTGGCTGATTCTGGCCTTCCATTCAGCAGGAAGGGGGGACTCCCTGAAGTCAAACAGGTCAGGGGGTGACCTCATCGCCTTCGTGGGGGCACTTCTGCTTGGGCAGTACAGTAGCATCCACACAATACACAGTGACTAGGGTGCACCCTCAATTCACACAAACCTCTCGATCTGACATATTCTGGACCTGCTTCACTACCCATCGAGTATAGGCATGGGCCCGGGCAGGTAGAATGCTGGGCTTGACCAACAGTCTGTCAGGCAGTTTCCCCTCTTCTGGGGCATCCAGCATAAGAATCTTATTTTTAACATCTGAATTTAGGCACCCTTCCTCACTAATGGTGCACTGAGCATTGGATGGTAGTAGCAGGGGGTCTGGATCCTTCTTCCAGACCACCACCACAGGTTCATCCTTCTCAATCTCCTGTGTCCGCATCTGCAAGTCATAGGCTCACTGTACTAGGGCCGGAATGCGCAGGGCCCGTCCTGTTCGCTTGGCTTTCTTTTCCTGACAAAGTTGGGCCAACTGCCCGCACATAATGGCATTCATACCAATTAGCAGAGGGACACCATCATATAGTCCGGTTAGTGGGCACACCAAGGCCAGGGTCTCCACTTGCTCATACACACCAGCTAAGTAGTAGGGAAGGACAATCAAATTTGAACAGACCCCAAATAAGGATAGGATTTCTCAATCAACCCCCATGCATGCAGTCCTTTGAGGGGTTGGAGTGGGAGGTCAGATAAGTGCTGGTCATGTCAGTCACAAAAATAATGGTGACTTGTGAGCCACTGTCCAACACAGCATGAATGGAAATGCCATTGACTGTCACTGTAGTCTCCATGGAGGGGCCCACCATCTTGGACCAATCTGGAGAGGTAGATTTGGTAGACTGTCCCACAGCAGTTTTGGAGGAGTAAGATTTTTTTGGTGGGCCTGGCTGGGGCTTTATATTGCTTTTATGAACCAAGTTTAACAGTCTGGCTGTAACCTTCCGCAGGTTTTCTGGATAGGTGCAGCCCAGTCAGGTATGGCTGTATTCTCCACACTGGCATCAGAACACCTGTTCCTTATCATTGGAGTGGTTAGGTTCTTTACAAACTTTGTGCTGGTTGGAAGAAGTTCTACTATCTTCCATTGACTTTGATTCAGGTTATCTGTCCTCACAACCTCCCCAGTGGGCAGATGTACGGGTGGCATGTATGAGGTCTCCCACTAGGGCTTTCAGCTCTCTCATTTCTTCTATTAGCTTGGACTCAACCCAGGGTTTGGGAGCAATGGCATGGACACCCACACCCCTGGGAGAAACTTCATTTCTAGTCTCAGTTGGTAATGGGCAAGGGTGGGAACTTCGGGCCGCCTCAACTGCAGCTTGTTGACTGGCTCGCATCTTCTTTACCTCTTTAAGCAGTTCTTTAACTTGCAGGATTTCAGAAGACTCCCACCCTTCTTCTGACCGATCCGAGACTTGGCTAGTGCGGACAACCCCTGCATAGGGCTCCCATCCTTCCTCATCATTCTCAGCTTCTCGAATCTCTTTCATTAGCCACCAGTATTCGGGGCGGGTTTAGTCTTACTGCCCTGAAATTTCAATTTCAGCATGAGCACACTAGAATACAGGACAGATTTTGAGAATATGCTTCAGCCTGAATTGGTTCAATTCACTAGCAGAACTCCACCTTTTCTATGGGGCCTCTGCAATGCCCTTTCAATTCGAGAGACAAATGCAGACAATTTCTCATTGTTCCATTGTTTAGCAGACTTAAATTTCCACATTAAGTCTTCCCCAGATTTTGTGCTTCCAAACACCCCTGCTAAGGCAGAGGTACACAGCTGCAGTGGCCTCTGGATTAGTGGATCAAAGAAATCAAATGGCTTTCAGTGTAGGGCCCCTTAAACCTTCCATAAGTCTCATTCTCTTCTCCCCCTCAGAACATTGCCATTCTTGGAACAGTGGAGTAGCATAGTCCATCAATGTTTCTAAATCATCCTCCCCCACTGGCACAGGAACTGCACCAGAGAACAGTCTAAGCCTGCAATAGGAGTCCAGGTGTGCAGAAAGTATCACAATAATAATAATAATATTAATAATATTTATTTATACCGCGCCTTTCTAAAAATCAAGATGCTTTACATAAACAGTATAATAAAACACACATATAATAAATAATAAATCATAAAACAGTAAAACATCAAGTCATGTACGCTTGACACCACAAGTGGGTCTTCAGGGCCTGTTTAAATTCCTCCACGGATGTGCACTCCTGAAGCGGACAGGGTAGAGAATTCCAAAGAGTTGGGGCCACGTACATAAAAGCACGGGCCCCAGAAGATTTTAAAGAAACCTTTGGAATCTCTAGCAAACCCTCGTCCATCAAGCCTAGTGAATGCCTAGGGCAGTAGGAAACCAGAAGCTCTTTCATGTAGTCCAGGCCAAGTCCATGTAGGGCTTTATATGTCAGCAGTCCGACTTTATAGGTGATCCACCACTGTGCTGGCAGCCAGTGCAGTTCACGCAGCACGGGGGAAATATGACAAGTATGAGGAGATCCCATCAATAACCGGGCCGCATCGTTCTGCACTAGCTGCAAGCGGCAGATATTGACTCCTGGTAACCGTAGATAAAGGGAGTTGCAATATTCAAGGCACGAGGTCACAAAGGCGTGGACCAAAGTCAGCAGATCATGGGACGGAACAAGGTGCTTAATCCTGGAGATGTTCCTCAGATGGTAAAAGGAAGATTTGGCAACCGCCGACACCTGCGATCTCAGTGCCAGCCCATAATCAAAAATCACCCCCAGGTTTCGCACCTGTTCAGAAGTGGGGAGCTGGGAACCACCAAGAAAAAGTCCTGAAGGTAAACCAGCTCCCCACTCCTCCATCCGGTGACCAGGGTCCACAACCAACACCTCCATCTTCTCCGAGTTCAACCTTAGCCAACTCAAATCCATCCAATCCTGGATTTCAGTGAGGCAGTTGTTAAAAGTCGAGAAAGCTCGGGTGCAAAAGATAGGTAGAGCTGCATATCATCAGCATAGCAGTGAAACCTCAGCCCATGCCTTCTTACAATGTCTCTGTGGGGCAGCATAATACTGCGAATAACATGGGGGACAACACTGAACCCTGAGGTACCCCACATGACAGAGAGAGACTGGGCCAGAGGAATTAATCCTCGACACCATCCTCTGAGTTCTGCCAGTGAGGAAAGATTTAAACCACCCAAGGACTATACTAGACAGGCCACAGATGAACCTCAGGCATTTGAGAAGAACCCCATGGTCCACAGTGTCAAATGCTGATAAGAGATCAAGAAAAACCAATATGGAATGGCTCTTTTGATCTCTTGCCATCAGGAGATCATTGAGCACCTGAACCAGCGCAGTCTTGGTACTATGCCTTTTTCGAAAACCAGACTGGAATGGTTCATAGATGTCATGGATGGTAAAATGGTTCTCCAGCTGTATTGCCCCTACTTTCTCAATCACCTTTCCCACAAAGAGAAGGTTAGAGATTGGTCTGTGTTTCACATGGCAGTCTGGGTCCAAAGAAGATTTCTTCAGGATGGGCGTCACCACCACCTCTTTCAGGGAGCTAGGAAACTCACCCATCTCCAAGGAGCACCAGACTATCCATGCTAGGACTGGGCCAATGGTATCCCAACAACCGTTAATCAGGGAGGTTGGACCCGGATCCAAACTACAGCATGTAGGGCACATACCCTGGACAATCCGCATGACATCAATGAGCTCCGGTCAGGTAAAGAAACTCCAGGAGAGCTCGGGGTTAGTGACCAAGCACCAATCCATAGCTTCTCCCATAGAAGGTGCAGGTAGGAGCACCACCCTGATGTCAGCCACCTTAGCCACAAAGAAGTGAGCAAGCTCTTCACACTTTACTTGTGAAAAAGCTCTTTGAACCTGCAGGTAGGCTGGGTTGCACAGTCTGTCTACAGTTCGAAAGAGCTGAGCTGGTCAGTTCTGAGCAGCAGCAATCCCCTGGACAGGAACTCTGCCTTCTTATGGGAGATTGCCGAATGATAGACTTAATCATGTTCCATCAATCTACGATGGTTGGCATCAAGGGCGGATCTCCGCCAACAACATTCTAATCTTCGTCCTTGTCGCCGCATCTCCCTCAAAGTCTCATCAAACCATGGGGACTGAGGGCGAAGGGAGAGAGGACGAACACAGACTGGAGCAATGATATCCAGAGCCAAGGAACTGGCCTTATTATAAGTCAATACCAAGGCATCTGGGTCACTACTTACTCCAGAAAACTCCGATTGGTCAAGCACCACCATCAGGCCCTCCGAGCTTATATCTCACAAAGGGTGGTACCTGACCATCTCCACAGGGGTAGGCCTACAAAGGGGGGGGGTGGTGCAAAAACTGAACCTTATGGTGTAGTGATCGGACAATCTGACTGGTTCCACCCCCAAATCGAAGGCATCGATCCCCAGGAGGAAGACTAAGTCAAGGGAGTGACCGTCTTTATGAGTGACAGAAGTAACAACTTGTGTGAGGCCCAATGATGTCATCAATTGGAGGAAGTGTTGTCCAAATTGTGAGAGTTTGTCATCAACCCAGGCATTGAAATCACCCAGGACCATCACCCTGGGTGACCCAAATGCCATGTCGATCACGAAGTCTGCAACTTCCTGCAGGAAACACTTCTCATCACCTGGAGGATGGTAAATGAGGGCGATCCTGCAACCCACACTTGCCACTATGGTACACTCGAATGACTCTGCCTCTCCAACTGGTACACTCGTGAGGCCCAGCTTGGTCTAGAAACAGACCGCACCCCCCCCACAGTCCAACCTCAGGCGGTGCAACACTGAGTACCCAGCCGGAATAGCTGCCTCTAATATGGGGCCTGCATTCTCATCCAGCCAGGTCTCAGTAATGCATGCCAGATCCATAGATCCAACAAGATCTGCAATAACTGCAGTCTTATTTTTAATGGATCTGGCAATGGGGGGAGGCCACAACAGGGGATGCTCTGGGAGTAGATGGAGAGGCCGGAGGAAATTGTATGGGAGTGATCTCCTCCGAAACATCTAAAATCTTTAACAATTCCTTGGTTGTCCGGCCTTCAGTGACCAACAGCCTTAACAGTTTGTCTTTGAGCTCTTCCATCATTGGGACCCCCAGAGGAGGACGGGTCACTATGCAAATGAATAACTCTCCATCCCTTCCAGGACCCTTCAGGCATGATATCAGGGGGTACCTTTTCTGGGTCTATAGAGAGGCTATGAGAGAGGAGGGCCACCAAGGTTTGATCAAACAGATATGAGTCCCGCCCCCGTACTTCAATCTTCCCCAGACATTTAACCTTCCCCACAGCTTCTTCAGTCATGTCATTAGTGGTTCCCAGAGGGATATCAAGTACCAATATGGCATGTTGGGGATCTACCCCCTCAGCCTCATTCCACTGCATCATATGGTGCACGACCAGCTTGTGGGGAGCAATTTTCCACTTGAGCGTAATAGGCTTCTCCATAGCAGTTTCTGTCTAAGTTTTACATTGTGTTGTAGTTCCCACATCTGACCACTAGAGGATGCAAATCCTAGTGGTGCCTCCAAGATGTAACTCCTAGGTGGTGCTATCCTATGAGCTACTACCCCTGCATGCGTGGCTAAGCACAGGTTAAGGGGCCTGAGCTCAGTCAACAGATGGTTTTGATGTAGCATAACTGCAGTTGATATAACCCTCAGGGATACTATAACCACCCACCAACCCTCCTAGTGGCCTAACAGGTTCAGCAACAGAACAGTCACATTTGTCATATGACAGTAATAAAATAAGCTCACACTCATTGCAGGGCTGGATCTTCTGCAACTGCCCTGGAGACCCCCTGGAAAATAAGACCAATAATGCAACAATACAATAGCAGTGCTGTATCCCCACCAATAAGATACACACTAGCCAGGTTAAACGTGAAAAACCACAATCTGATTTATTCAGGGGGATGTGAACAAGAGTGGGGTGTAAATCTAGCAAGTGATTGGCAGATGTGATTTCATTCAGGCTGAATAGGCATGCACAGTGAGTCCCTTTAACACAGTCTTCAAAACCCTGGGTACCCAGTTGTTGAACAGGATAGTTCGAAGCATTGCCTGGGGTAGGCCAGCATTGCAGCTGTTGTTGGAGTCCTTAGGAAAGAAAACAATTAGCATGTACTCAACCCAAATATTTCTAATCTGGAGCCAGATAGCTCAGTCTATTGCAATAAACCCAAACACAAGAAAATCAGATAACACACAAATGACTGTAGCTTTTGTTGCAGGGAGCTACCCTGTTTTGTACTCATGCTACACAGACCAGGTTGCAGGATAGGCGAGATGAAGACTTTGTGGTGTTGTATTGGATTGTCAGTGGAAGTAGGGCTTACATGACTCACTGTGGTGGTTGCTACATGTTTGCTGGTGTTGAACAGGGGGATGAATCCCCAAGTAGGTCTTTCACCGGAAATGTCTCTGAATTGGGAGCAGTGGCCTAGACTGAGGTGGCAGGGCCCAGGCAGAGCAGACAGCCCGGATGAAGTCCGTGATGAGTGCTGGACAGCCTCCAGCTGGCATAACAGAACTCACCTTGGGGAACCAAATCACGACCCACGAAACACATTCAGCACATCTATAACACTCAAAGTAGTTGGCCACAGTTTGTATAAAGTCTGTTTGCAACCCGTAGCTTCTCTGCACAAACCTTTCGATCTGAGGCTCACTTCGGCACCAGGCGGGCCGATCACTTCTGGAGCAAGTCTTCGGTCCACTCTCAAGTAGCACTAATACACTTTTTCTCTTCAGACACAGGTCTCGATCTAGTAATTGGACATGTCCGACTTTCTCACTCAAGGTAATACTTCACACTAGAAGGTGTGGCAGGCAGGCCAGCAGAGCCTTCAGATCAATTCTCCTTAGGCTCGAAGCAGGAGAAGCTGCTCGATGGCTCGAGCTGTTCACGCTCCAAACTCCAACTCTCGACTGACACACTGCTTCAGGCAGATTTGGGGATTTCCCAGTAATCCAAAAGGTTCAGTTGGCTGAGGGAACTGTCTGTCACAGAAAGGGCTCCCCCTCCAGGTCCATTTAGGTGCCAAACCTTAAAGACTACAATTCCTACATAATTTCAATCCCACAAGACCTCTGAGGACAGTCTCCATTTTAGGTCCTCTGAGGTTCGATTGATCCAACACTGGCAGTCCAGAACCAAGATGGTGGCTCTTATACCAAAGTTCAAGCTGCAATGGAAGGTTGGTTAGACAAACTCCTATATTACCATTATTATTATTATTATTATTATTATTACAGCAGATAAACAGCAAATAATCACTTTCCCTAACAGAGCTCCATCTGCACAAATAGCAACAGCAGAATGGATCAGAAATATGGACTGTCTGGCTGGTCACAAGCCTTAAATCACCTGGACCCAGCCCAGACTAATTTTCTCACACAGCATAGATGTTCTCTTATAGAGACAGGCATGGAGCCTTACTGGAGCACTCACATGCAGATGATTAAAGCTATTGCAGACACAGGACACCCTCCTGACAGCGGGCATTAGGCAAGCCCAAGAAGACATTATAGGAACCCCTATTTGTAGGGAGGGTACATATAACATTTATGAAAGTTTCAGAACTTCCGCTTGTGGCTGATTGGAAAACTTCTGAATGTTTTGGGGGAAATTTCATCCTGTTCCACTCAGATATAGATGGGAGAAAACAAACAAACTAACAAAAAGACAAAGTTTACCTGGTTTCCCGTGTCCCCCCCAAGCCCTGCCAGAAATAACTTTAAAACTCCCTGGTGGCTAGTGGTCCTTCCCCCAACCAATCACCAGCTGCATGTAATAAAAAAATCCATTGTGGATAGCAGTCCACAAGCATGCACTCATTGTTGCCATCTCCCACTCATTGAGTGTTGTGTGACAGCTCTGTGGGGAGGCAGACAAGAGTGGAGGGCTTTTCTAGTAGCCTGAGTGGTGTCGGGTTGGGGACAATGGTGTGTTGGATACCCTGCTCCACCAGCCACCAGAAAAGCCCTCTTTTCTACCTCCCCACAAATCTGTCACACAATGACAACACTCAATGAGCAAGAGCTAGAATGTCAATGAATGAGCACGTGCCTGTACAAGCATGCACTCATGCACTGACAGTTCAGTGGGCAGCGGGCTGTGCCAGAGAGAGAAGGGTTGTGCCGGTCACCTGCTCGGGTTCAGGATGGGGGAGTAGTGTGGTGGGACACTATCTGCCAGGGTGGGGTGGGTGGGTGCACTAGACCACCAAGGAGGATATCTGAATTTCAGGACTGGGGATCGGGGATAGGGAGGGGGGTCACTAGACCACCAAGTAAATGGTTATTTTTTTGACTATACATGAGATTGGGTTGGGGGGTTACAATACTGGACACCAGGGCATGATGCACATCAGGTGGGTGGGTAAGGGAAGGGACCACTAACCACCAGGGATTTTGTGTATTAGTTGCAGTGGGTGATTGGGTGGGAAAGAGTCCAATAGCCAACAGGAATGGTTTTATTACATGCATAGGGTGATGGGGTGGGGAGGGGCTAGCCACAAGGTTTTATTATTACATGCAGTGGGTGATTGGCTGGGGGGAGGGACAGCTAGCCAGCAGGAAATTTTCTTATTACATGCAACAGGTGATCAGGTGGGGGAGGGATGGCTAGCCACCAGGGAATTATTATTTTTTCATTGGGTAGTGATCAGTGATCAGCGACCAGCTGGGGGCAACTAGACACCAGAGAAGAGTGCAGGGCATCAGAAATTTCTGCAAAAGTTCAGAAATGGATTTCCGAACTTTCGTGGAAGTGAAAGTCTGACTTTCGCTGAAATTCCACCAGTGTAAGTTTTTTTTGCACACTTCTAGAGCAGAGATATACATTCTAATATTGCCTACACATGTATTATAAATTAAAATAAGTGAATTCACCTACCAGTGATTCAAGCCCTCACATTGACTTCAGGACTAATAGGTGCAAGAGGGTGAGATACGATCTTCATCTCCCTTCTGATCTTTTGTTTTCCGTTTTG
This sequence comes from Neoceratodus forsteri, assembly GCA_016271365.2. Lineage (NCBI taxonomy): Eukaryota > Metazoa > Chordata > Ceratodontiformes > Ceratodontidae > Neoceratodus > Neoceratodus forsteri. The sequence continues at coordinate 452,047,787 of CM057453.1, read as the reverse complement.
GTTTCCTGCACAAGAACTGTTTTTTAGCTTCTACCTCAGTGGATAACTATGCCTCCTCCCAAGGACAGCATCCAATCAGTGGGAGAGAATCTACATGGGGCAGGGCTATAACAGCCTACCAAAATTCTCATCTCCCTTTTTATTCAGTTACTCTCAAGTGGCCCTTCCTCACTGCAGCCCTAGCAGTAAGGTCTGAGTGCAAAGGACATCAAGGAGTCTGCCTGGAGTCAGTCCTAAGTTGGCCATTGGCTGGCTGTGCTTCTTTCTAAGTCTGCCTCCTCCCAGCTCTGTTGGAACTCTCCATAGCCAGTGTACTACATGTAAGGCTGTGTGAACCTGTTTTGCTTAAAGTTATGCACTCTGTGGCCAACTTTTTACACCCTAAGTGGTGCTATATTTCCTCCTTGCAGAACCACTCTGCCTAGTATTGCTGTGTCTTCATGCTATTCTGCTAGCTTGTCCATGTAATTTTGCTATTCTACTACCATATGATTCCTGCAGCTTTAGTTTCATTTTACTATTGTTTTTGCTGACTCCTAGTATAGACCTCTCTGGGTGCAGCCTATTTTTATTTAGCCTTCTATAATTTTTTTCTCACAAGATCTGTCATCATAAGCTTTACATCCACATGTCAGTTTTTTTGTTCTCCTTTTTGTTCATTTGTGCATGTTCTTTCTCTTTCTTTTCAGCAGGGGTTTCTCCCTCCCAACCCTGCCTCCCCATCCCACCCTCCCGATCATCAACTTATATAGGGCTGTGACCTATCCCCTGTTTCCTCCCTAAATAAGAGGAAGGGAAGGGGGTCTATGTGATTACAACAAAAAGCCAAAAAAAGCCTATTTCTCTTTCATCTGCCTGAAACAGATCATCTTCCTCTAACTGTGAATAATCATGTACTCTTTCTTTCCATCCACTAGCATGCACATGGATATCATTGGCTGCCAACACTGCGGGACACTGTTCAATGGACACATCCCCTGAAGACAGGGCCGCTGTCCCATATGCTTGGAGATATGTCACTTCAGGGCTCAGCTGCAGGAGGCATTGGGTGAGATCAGCATCCTGCATAACTACCTAGAGGGAAACATTTATTTTAGGAGTGCACCTCCACATAACCAACACCAAATCAGCACACCTCTCCCCCAGAGAATGACCAGGCCTGGGGGATGGCAACTGGTTGCAGGAAAAGGGGGCAGAGCTCAGACAACTCTCCAAAACCAACAAAGCACTCTAAACACAACAGACAGGTACACACCTCTTGAATCCATACCATCCGTAATGATGGAAGATGTCTTGGCTAAAGGAATGCCAAATGCAACAGGATAGTAAAACAACATCATAAACATAACCTCAACAAGAAAAAAATCATAATCATAGGGGACTCCATGATTCATGGTGTGGACCCCCACCTGAGAAAAAACAAACATGCAGATGTGCAGGTCAGATGTCTCCCAGGAGCATCTGGTTGGAGGGACACTGACAGAATAGTCAACATAGTTAAAAGGAAGAAGAGGGCTCATACATCCTGGTACACCTAGGAACCAATGACCTTGCTAGCCGGCTGGCTGAGTAGGTTAAGGAGCACATTGTGCAGCTCAGCATAAACTGGTTTCATTTTCATCCAGCATTGCATTCTCTGAGATTCTGCCTGTTTGGGAAAAGGGGTAGAACAGGCAGAAAATCAGAGAGAAAGAGATAAGTGAGCTCAACGCATGGCTCAAGAACTGGTGCCACACAAAGGGGCACCACTTCATTAAAAACTGGGGCAACTTCTGGGAAAGAGAATTCTTCAAATTCAACGGCCTCTACCTGACTAAAGAGGGAGTCAGAGCACTGGGCCAGAAATTTGATGTCCACATAGGACATTTAAACTAGCGGAAGGGGAGATGATGGTAGCTCTAGAAGAAGCACACATAGAGCATGCTGGCTGTACCCCTCCAGTTAGCACCAAATCTACACACTCCAGGATAGCAAAAGCAGACAGCCTGGAACATAAAACCCTTTCTGACTCTGGCGTTGACCATCACAATGGAAAGGGAGGAACAATAAACAGGGAAAACTACAAAGGGATGAACAATAAGATAAAGGAAGGCATGACAAACAAAGCGACACAGCAAGAGTGCTCAGCATTATTCCTCAATGCAGGCAGTCTGGCTAACAAGATGACTGACTTCACTGTCACAATAGCTGAGGCAGGACTAGACTGAGTGGCCGTGACCGAAACATGGTTCACAAATAATCATGACTGGGAGGTGACTATCCCAGGGTACAACTTGTTTAGGAGAGACAGGACTTGGGAAAAGGGAGAGGGGGTAGTTATTTATGTTAAGAATACCATCAATGATACAGAAATGCAACAGGCAATAGGGGAAACAGAGGATATATGGATCACAATGGGGGCTGGAAGCCAGAAACCCATTCGGGTAGGAATAATCTACAGACCCCCAAATCAGGAGGAAGCCAGGGATAAGGAAATTCTGTAAACCATCCTCCAGATGTCAGGCAAAGGGGACGTGGTGCTGGTGGAGGATTTCAATCTGCCGGACATAGATTGGAATACCCACACAGCAGCATCAAAGAAGAGGAGGGAATTCCTAGTCACACTACAGGAAGCAGGCCTAAGTCAACTAGTGAAATCACTCACAAGGGGTAACATGGTTCTAGATCTGATATTCAAAAATAGCGATAGGGTTACGGGTGTTGAAGTAGGGAACCACCCGGGCAACAGTGATCATAACATGGTATGGTTCAGGGTAAAAAGGACTGTATACTCCACACACTCCAAACTGAAGGTTCTTGACTTCAGGAGGGCAGACTTCACAAACATGAAGGCCTGCCTAAGAGATAACCTTAGTAACTTGACAGAAAGGAGCATTGAGGAATATTGGACATGGTTAAAAGATGCAATAACCATGGTCACATCACAGTGTGCCCATCTGTTTAGTAAGAACAAAAGGAGGAAAAACCTACTACGGTTTTCTAAGGAGGTGGCAACCATGGTGAGAGAAAAGTGCATAGCCTTCAGAAAGTACAAGGAGTCGGGGAACGAGGCAGACAAAACAGAATATAAACAGAAACTAAAAAAATACAGGGAAAGTGATAAGAAATGCAAAGGCCCAAACAATAGCTCAGGAAGTAAAAAAGGGTAACAAAACCATCTACAGGTACATACATGGAAAAAGGAAGACCAAAGGAAGTATTGATAGAATGACAAAAAAAGATGGACAAACCACAGAGCAAGATGGGAAGAAGGCAGAGGCACTCAATGAGTACTTCTTCACAGTCTTCACAAAGGAAGCAGATGGTAACGGACCAACAATAGGCATAAAGAAGCGTCCGATTGAAAGAATAGACATGGGTCCCTTCACAGAGGCAGGGGTCCTGGAGGAAACAGACAAGTTAAAGGTAGATAAAGCTATGGGGCCAGATGGAATACACACAAGAGTACTGAAAGAACTAGGGAGGGAACTGGCAGCCCCCTTAGCAGTGCTCTTCAACAAATCATTAAGGAGTGGGGAGGTGCTGGAGGATTGGAAGAGTGCAACAGTAGTACCACTCCACAAGAGTGGAAGTGAGGAACAGCCAGATAACTACCATCCAGTTAGTCTAACGTCAGTCATGGGAAAACTGATGGAGTCCATGCTGAAGGAAAGAATCATAGCTTTTTGGGAGCAAACTGGTCAGCGCAACAAAAATCAACATGGTTTCACAGCAGGGAGGTCCTGCCAGACAAACCTGGCTGATTTTTTCAGTTGGGTCACCAAAACAGTGGATCAGGGTGGGGCAGTGGATGTGGTTTACCTGGACTTCCTCAAAGCTTCTGACTCCGTTTTGCACAGGAGACTAGTCAAAAAACTGGAGAACATGAGAACTGGGCCTGAGGTTACAAACTGGGTCAAAAACTGGTTACATGGGAGAACTCAGAGTGTATTAGTAAATGGTACTCTGTCTGTGGAGGGGATGGTGACTAGCAGAGCCTCGCAGTGCTCAGTTCTGGGGCAGATCCTCTTCAACATATTCATCTGCGACACTGCGGTTGAACTGGAGGGAAAGGTGTGCCTGTTTGCAGATGACATCAAAATCGGCAACAGGTAGACACAACAGAGGGACAGCAAAGTATGGAAGCTGATCTCCGAATACTGGAGGAGTGGTCCAAGACCTGGAAATTGAAATTCAGTGCCAAAAAATACAAGGTCATGCACCTGGGAAAGTGTAACCCAGGGAAACTGTACTCAATGGAAGGGGAGCAGCTGCTGGCTACCAGGCAGGAGCGAGACCTATGGGTGATCATATCAGATGATCTCAAGGGTCAGTAGACAATGTAAAAAGGCAGCACTAAAGGCTAGTGGTATTCTGGGATGCATAGGGAGGGGTATCACGAGCAGAAGGCATGATGTAATCATGCCCCTGTATCGGTCCCTGGTCAGGCCTCACCTGGAGTACTGTGTCCAATTCTGGAGGCCACATCTCAGGAAGGACATAGATAGGCTGGAGACAGTACAGAGAAGAGCAACAAAGATGGTGCAGGGCTTGCATCAGAAACCATACGAGGCAAGACTGGATGACCTCAAATTATACTCCCTAGAACAATGCAGGAATCATGGGGACATAATAGAAACATTCAAATACCTTAAAGGCAACAACAGGGTGCATGTGCAGAATCTCTTTCAGGTAAAGGACTACAGCAGGACTAGAGGGCAGAACCTTTAACTTTAGGGAGGAAAGTTCAGAAGCAATAAGGGGAAATTCTTCTTCACAGAGTGCGTTGTGGAACCATGGAATAGCCTGCGGGTGGGGTTGGTGGGAGGCAATACAGTGGGAGAATTCAAGGGGGCATGGGACAGACACTGTGGAATACACAAGCAGGCAGCTAAGTAGGGGTGTAGGAAGCCAAGGGCAAACTTGATGGATCAAATGATCCCCATTTGCTGACAGCTTCTATGTTTCTATGGATCTATGTTTCACCCTGCTTATTTGTACCAGCTTAAGTCCAGTTGGTATACTGTGTATCCATTCTGCATATCTCCGCTCTAGCCTGTAGTCACTACTAGTAACTTGTAGTCACTGCTTAGATATTGTTTTTGTAAGCATTTCATTCACCACTTAGGCTTGTTCTGAGGTGCAGCTTTAAAGTGTTCGATCTAATGCTAATTCATTTTCCTAATTTACAGTATTACATAATAACTAACTATTGCATCATTCTTCATGCTTACAATATATCTTGATGTCTTCCTCATTCCTTTCTTTCCTACCCCACCCGTTTCACCTCCTCTGTCATCCTGCTAACCCTTCCCCCAATCCCCCTTTACATCCTCCCATCCCTCACTCTTCCACCTTACCCTCCTCCATTCCTGTCTATTCTGGTTTCCATTTTTTCCCTACCTTAACCTTGAGTTTCTCCATCATTCTCTCATCTCCTTTCCCTACCCCACTCCCCCATTCCCCACTCCCCTACTCCCTGCCCTCTCCCTCACTACTCTAAGGGGCAGAAATCTCACTCCATCCTTCTGAATCTCCTGCTGAATCTCATTCCACCCTGCTGTTTCTCTTCCTGTTCCTTCTCCTGTGTGGTGACATGGAGTCCAACCCAGACCTCACCCTTCTAGTCTTCTCTGCCTCCCCAGTTGCCAAAGGCTTGAGCATATTTTACTTCAGTGCTTGGACCCTTCTGCCAAAACTCAGCCTACTGTCTGTATGGATTTCACAATACTCTCCAGAGATCCAGGATTTTAGATTCTATCCTGCCCCTTTCTGACCATGAACTTTTCAGGAAGAACAGGGGTAAATGTGGGGGAGGTGTTGCCATCTACACCCATCAGAACATCTCCTGCAACACGGCTAACAGAGAGGCTGCATCCTCCTCCCACAAATTTCTTCTTGTCAGGCTTTCATTATCCTCCTCTGTGCCACTATTCATTGGTGTACGCTGTGCCTCTCCTAAAATATCATTCTCCTCCCTGGTTGATTCCATCTCTACAATCACCTCCCATTCTACCATTATTGAACTCATTCTCCTAGGAGAGTTTAATATCAGTTGGTTGTCCCCGGCTTCTGGACTGATCACACACAAGGTTGAGTCCCTTGACCTCAAACAGATTATCACCGAGCCTTCTCAGCTCAACCCTCACTCCTAAAACTATATCATCTTGGACTGTGTTCTCTCCTCCCTTCCCTATCGCATTGTTGGAGCAGGTATTTTGCCTGACACTTTCAGTGATCACTGCATGACATTCTGCATTAGGAAAATCTGATGTCCACCCTTTTTCCCAAAATACATCTGGTCCAGATCCCTCCAGTCACTAAACACAAAATGACGTTTCTGTATCAGACTGAACAGTCATTTACACCACCTCTGATATTGACATTGCCCCACACGATGTTTCACTCTAAATTCTACTTTGTTTCAGACAATCAAGCCCTGCTTCAAAAATCCAGGGTCAAAACTCACCGTCACCATTGGATTACCCTGGAAAATCTTGATCAGTACAAGTCCCTTGATCTCGATGGACACGGTTTAAATTATTTCAGTCCAGTCCAGACCTCCACCTTTGTAGAACTAGCATGAACTCCTGTACAAAAGCTACCAGGGCTGTGAATTTACAATATTTGAAGACCAATCTTCAGTACAACTTTAATTTCCCCCTCAAAGTTCTGGAAGGTAATTCACTCTCTTTTTGACCCTCTAACCTAGTCCAGCCCCTCTGTCCTTCTGGTAAACGGCTCACCTATGTCTGGCCCTGTTCCTCCCTAGTTGTGCTCTTCCTCTAGCCACCATTTCTTCACACCGGTATGCTGCTAGAACAGTGACTTTTCAAAAGCGAAGTACATTACAGCACCAATTCGATGTTGCCGTTGTAATGTACCTGTGGGATCATGGCACTGCTTCTCTGGGTCTTGGATACCCTCTCCAAATCAACTCCGACTTGAAAAAACTAACAGTTTATCTGATGTCTTTATACCAACCGCAATTTGCAGTCAACATAAAGCTGTCGCTGTAATGCCGATCGACAACATTTTTGTCGAACCAGCATAGTAAATCCCTTCAAACCACATTCCCTTTTCCCTCCCAGGGTTTCCTCTTCTCCCCTGTTACTACCCAGGAGACCCTGACTGCTCTTTACTCCCTGAACCTGTGCAAGTGTAACCCTCATGGACTGCATCCTAACTCATCTATATCTCTGCTCCTCCCATTGCATCTCCTCTGATTCACCTATTCCACCTCTTCTTCTCCCTCAGTGCAGTCCCATGGTCCTGGAAGCTGGCCTAAGTCATATCAAACCACAAAGGGAGGGCCCTTCCTCTTCTGGTGGCTACCAGCCAATCTTCCTCCTCCCCTCTCTTGCCAAGCTGCCACAGAAATTTGTCTACACTACATTCTCCAATTTCCTCTCCTCTTCTGATTTTCTCTCTCCATTCCAGTCTGGCTTCTGGAAGGATCACTCCACTGTTTCTTTCCTGCTGTACGTAACTGATTCTATTCTCTCAGGGATTGATCATGGGCACATCACAGCCACCATCTTCATTGATCTGGCCAAGGCCTTTGACTCAGTGTCCCAACATCTCCTGCTGGTTAAGCTGAGTTCTGCTGACCTCTCAACCCGTTGTTGACTGGTTCCATTCTTACCTCATTGGCCATCTACAATCAGTACCAGTTGATTTCTCCTCTATCACCTCCTCTTTCCATCCAGGTCGGGCTCCATCCTGGGTCCCATACTCTTCTTCATCTTCCTCATTTGCCTACCAGTGGCCTGTGCCAACTCATATATTCACAGGTATGTAGACAGCACAGTAATTTATGCTTCTGGTCCCTCCTCTACCACCATGGAAGGTCTGCTGCAATGCTCCAGCAAAACTTCCACAGTGTCCTATGATGGTTCCAATCAAACAAACTCCAGGTAAACACTAACTCTCTTCTTTTCACCATCTTCCCCATCTTGGATGGCTCCCCACTAGAAGTGGTTCCTTCCTTCAAGTACCTTGGCATGTAGCTTGACAGCAAGCTTGACTTCACTGCCAACATGAATGCCATCCGTGCCAAGCTCTGACCTAAACTTGGTGCCTTGTACCACAATAAAGACTGTCTGTCTCTGCTGGATCACCAAGAACATAAAATGGTGCTATCGGTCTTTGACTATGTAGAAGTAGTCTACAGATCCACCCTTCCACCTCACTGGCCAAACTGGAAACCCTTTGTAATTCTTTTTGTCACTTTGTTACCAACTCCCTCTCTCAAACCCATCATTGTTCACTTTACTGAACATTACCTATTCTCCATCTACCCTCACATTGCCAGATGCACTGTGTCTCCTTTATATCTAAATACTGGTTTAGTCCCCTTCCATCCTAGTTCTCTCATCACTTCTTTGCTTTGTCCCCACTGCCTCCTGTTCCCTCCACTCCAGGTATCCTTGTGCCTTTGCTATGCCACATCTCTGTACCTCTGCAGGCCAATTATCATTTGCCTATCATCTTCCCTCACTTTGGAACCAACTCCCTTCTTCCCACTGCTTCACTACCTCCCCTGGCTCCCTCAGGTATGAACTGAGACTCCGTCCCTCCCCCCTTGCTCCTATTTTCCATCCCCTTAATAGTTCCCTATACATTTTCTTGTAATGCTCAACTTGTTGCTTTTACCTTGTGTTTTTTTATTGTGCACTTTCTCCAGTTTCATTGTGTTCACTGATTTCCCTTTATCGTAACTGTGAATTGTTTCTGTGCTATGTATTTCTTATCATCTATTCCCCAACCCTCTGGGTCGAGCCTGGAAATGTTCCTTGGCTCAATGTGCCTTTCCCATTCTCCAATTTTCAAGCAAACAAAAATAATAAAATAAATTCTGCCAGCAGAATTGCTATTTCGCTTCTGGAATTATTGAAAAAAAATTGTGAAATTCTGCCAGTAGGTAAACTGTGGGATTTGTATGTAAACTGCAGTTTTTTTGTTACTAAAACAAATGTTAACCATGTTTTTTTCTGCAGTTTCTTATGCATATTGCATAGAATATACATCAACGTAACTGAAGAATTTTATGAATCTGCTTTCAAATGCATAAAAAAGTAGGAGTTCACTTGATGAATGTTTACATGATCCTTCAAGATGCTTTTTGACTCTGGGGAGGGGGTGCTTAACAGCTCCCGATGTTGCATAGATTAAGGTTTACAAATGCAAGCTCATAGCCACAAGGTGAGTATGCATCTCTTACACCCCTTAACCCATAATGGGATTCAACATTAGACTGACGCAAATCAGAACAACATTAGGAACCTAGTGTGTTCAGGCAGTTCCAATTATGGGACTGATGTGGGAACATAGGATGCCACGAATCAACTGATGGCATTGGAGGTATGCATACCCTACTGGTACATATGCCTCTAAGGGTTAGACATTGTGGGCCAGATTTTCAAGGGTGGTGCAGGGCTTGCGTTCAGCCTTGCACCACCAGACTTAGGTTCTGATGGTGCACCGATATCTTTGCTGCAACTGCACCCGATTTTACATTCTTGGGCACAGTTGCGGCAGTTTCATGGTTTATGGCGGCTTGCGCCATATATCTGGCACAAGCTCAATAAAACAGCCCTCAGAATTGCCTCACATTAGACCAGAAAAAGTTGACCTAATTTGCAGCTATTGCCAGCATGGGATAGAAAATCCTGTTAGATTGCCGCAAACCCCATGCGCCATATCAGCACACCGGGGCTTGTGGTGATCTAAGCCAGTCAAAAATCATACCCTGTGTCTGTTAATTCTCTAGTTAGAATATAACCTCCCACTGGATGGGTTATTTCAGGTGTGAGATGCGCAGCTTACTACTGCTTCAGCTGAGGAATGTGATGACTAATTCCAGCTGATTGGAGGAACAGAGTTTTCCACCACAAGTCTCTTTGACAGAGAATAAAATAATTAAAGGAAAACTGCAGTCCAGTCAAAATTTGCAAAAACACAGAAACATAGAATTTTGTTTGCAGATAAGGACTGATTTACCCCACCCCAAGTCTGCCCATTTTCCCCCTCCTATACTGTGACTACAGGCCCTACCTTATCTGTGGCTTCCTCCCCCTATGCTTTCCTACCAAAATTCCTTTATGCCTATCCCATGCATGTTTGAATCACATTACTGCTTTTGCCCTCACCACCTCAACTGGAAGACTGCTCCAGACATCCACCACCCTTTCATTGAAGCAGTACTTCATCACAGCCCTCCTAATTTTCCCCCTTCCAGCTTCGTTGAATGCCACCTGTTTCTTGTGCACCTTCTTCTCTGAAAAATACTATCCTCCTATACTTTATTCACACCTATGAGATATCTATGTATCTCTGTCATGTCCTGCCTCTCCCTCCTCTCTTCTAGGGTGTACATATTGAGATCCAGCAATATCTACTCGTAGGAAATTTGATGAAGCCTCTGCACCATTTTAGTTGCACTGGACCTCAGAGACCTCAAAGGCCTCAGTCTGTATATCAAATACAAGACATTTTGAATGGTATTTCTGCAAGCCTTGATTCCCCTCTTGCACACAGTGGACAGACTCTGTTCCCTAGACATCAAGGATGCATACCTTCACATCAGCATCAGAAAGTGTCACAGACAGTACCTCCACTTTATGCTGTAGGGCAGACACTATCAGTTCAGTGTTACCCTTTTCTTATCCTCTGTGTCACAGATCTTTACTAAGGCTGGGTGAAATTAGCAAATTACAATTTAATGGAATTTTTTGCAAAATTCTGTGAAATTTCACAAATTCCTGTCACATTTTCTGAAATTTTCGGAAATTCTGTGATTAGCTATAACTCAGTTTCATAGCTAGAATTATGCAGTGCGGCATGTGTATTGTAAGGAACAGACTCTAAAAATACCACATTTCTTGACATTTGGATGAAGGACAAGGAAGTTATAGGAGCTCAATGTCTGACGATTTATTATTCATGTGTAAAGATCTGAAAATATATAAGTGCTTACAACTTAACCATGTTTTGAGCTAGATAACTGAAACTTTATATGTATACTTTCTTGCATCATAGAAACTGCTAAATAGAATGGTAATTTGTTGTGTAAATTGTAAGTTACAGAAGTTCAAGATTTCATCATTTAAGCATTTTTTAAATTATGTGAAAAGTTTCAAACCATTTGACTGTTTATAGCTCTACTATTTCAGGTATACACTCAAGATTTGGCATGCATATCTAAGTAAATCTGTCTTGGAATCTAATTAAGCAGGATAAATGTGGTTTAGTGGGTTAAAATGTATTGTGGCTACTTTAGAAATTACTAATTGGCAATATTTTGCTCATACATTCATGTACTCATAGTACATAATGCTACTAGAATTCCACTTGTGGAATTTAACTTTCACAAAGTATTTCTCACTATTAAATCACCTTACTTGTACTAGCATCATAGCCCTGCAATAGTCAGCACTCCTGTGACAGTGGTGCTCAGCATCGTGTTCCATCAAGACTAAGGATATCTAGATACTTCTGTCACAATGGTCTAAGTCACAACTAGTTGTAAGACTTGAGATTCGGGGTCACTTGGTACCATTTTCAAATAGCAAAAAAATACACCGCTCTCTACAGGGTTGTTAAAGAGTCAGTAGGTGGCACTGTACAGGAACAATGCTGCACATGCATGTGATTCCACAACTCATTAAAGGGAATCCGTATGCTTCATTATGAAATTATTGTAACAGTTGCTATGAGGATCCAGTACATAAATTGCTGGGTTATATTTAGAAACTATTTTCAGTAAGACAGAAAAATGCTTTTTAATCAGAGATGTGGCGGCATCCATTTTGTGGACAGGAAGGGTGTTCTGATGATGTCACTGCCTCACCAGTTTTAACAGAGTGCAGTGCAGCAGGTGAGGACAGTTCAACTGTGATGTCAGGGATTCTATTATGTTCTGAGGAACACGAAGGATTTTATGTTTAGCAGAGTGCAAGAAAAGAATCTAGTGCTTCTCTTCATGATAGAACAGGATCCCTGTGTGCAGGAGCTGTTTGTTTTAACCTTGCTTAATTGCATACTGTTAGAGCTGGTGAGGCAATGACATCATCACAGCACCCTTCCTGTTCACAAAAGGAACGCCTCCACATCCCTATTTAAAAATAATTTTTCTGTCTTACTGAACACATTTTCTAAACATAACCTAGCAATTTACGTACTGGATCCTCATAGTAACCGTCACAATAATTTCATAAGGAAACATATGGATTCCCTTTAAGTCAGTGAGCTCTAGGGGTTATCTGACATACTGCAAGAATTCAGGCTAGTACAAGTGATGTTCAAAACTATTCTTATGGTTTGTCATTCAAGACAGTGACCTGACACTTGGCATCACTATGTTTTCCCCTATGGCACCTCCTATAAATGTTACCTTGTTGCCATTTTACCCAGCCTTATCTTCCTCGACAATGGCAACTGAAGTGTATGACTGATGCAAAATATATGGAAATAGCTTTGACAAAAGTATCATAACATTCCACAATTACACAAAAGCTCATGAAATTCAACTTTAACTACTGATGTTATTTTGGAATCTTTGGCTGCTTATAACATAACCAACCTTTGAGCAAGAGAGTAGAGAACTGACATACACAGCCTCCTTTTTTCGATATTGTATTTTCTCCCAGCCAGCAGCTCATCTTTCAAGGATATACCCCATTCCCAGGGATATACCTTGTTCAGGCTGAACCCAGCCATAATTCAGAAAGCTACAGGGGTTTTCTCCGTTTTTTCCCTCCCATCTGCCCTAGTAGGTGTGGTGCCTCTGTCAGCCTTGCACAGTCACAGCTTCGCCTATTGCAAGAGCAAGCTCATGGCTCAGCCACAGGAGTTGCTGTGTCAGTGTAACCCACTGCCAGCCCTCCATGACTGAGATAAACTACCAAGTGGCAGCTGTCTTGGCCGTGGCCTGCCTCCCAATGTAACTTCCAGGCCTTGCTTCTGAACCCCAATCATCAGCATGGAAGCATGATGCTCTGCTGCTGGGCCATGTGGGTGGCCTTAAAGCCTAATATTTAGGGTCAGTAAACCAAACAAAATTAGTGATATTCTGTTCTCTAGCTTTAATGTTATAGGGGCTTGAAATGATATGGTTTACATAATTGTGAAAAGTAATTTAAAAAATGTATGAAAGTTCAGAGGCTTATAATTCCATCACCTTTAAAGACAACTATCTGAAACTTGGTACACTTCTTTATGGACCTTGAGAAAGACATCACACCACATCTGGTGCAATTTGGACAAATATGTTTAGATTACATAATTGCAAAATGTAATTTTCAAATTTCTGAATGTTTAGAGGCTTATAACATAGTTACCTCTGACAATAGAGATCTGAAAATTAGTACATTTCTGCATCAACTTTAATAAAGACATCATACCAAAATTGGTACAATTTGGGCAAATATTTTCAGTTTACATAATTGCAAAACGTAATTTTAACATTTTAAAACATTTGGAGGCCTATAGCACAAACCTTTAAAGATAGAGATCTGAAACTTGGTACATTTCTGTACAGATATTGGCAAAGTAACCATTCCAGATATGGTACAGTTGGAACTAATAATGTTTAAATTAGATGGAAATAACTGAAATCACAATTTTGGCAAATATTGTGAAATTTTGACAGAAACATGAAATTTCACAGAAGTGAAACTGGAATTTCACCAGACTTTCACTGGCAGAAGATATGTTTCACAAAGCCCCAGTCTTTACAAAATTATATGTCCTTCCTGGGATGTGGTCTGCAGAACTGGACACAATACCCCAGGTGGAGGTCTTACCAATGATCGATACAGTGGTAACACCAGCTGTTTTCTTCTGCTGGTAATACTCCTCCCTTTGCACCCCAGCATCCCGTTGGTCCTACCTTTTGCCTTGTTACATTGTCTTGCCATCTTGAGGTCATCTGATATGATTTCCCCAATGTCCTTTTCTTGTTTAGTGACCATCAGTACCTTTTCTTCCATTTTATACTCTGCATCTAGGTTTCTGTGCCCTAGGTACAAGATTTTGCACTTTTTCACATTGAAACCCAGCTGCTATACCCTTGACCGCTCCTCGAGTTTTCTTAGGTTTCTACACATTCTCTCAACCTCCTCTGTAGTATCTATCCTATTGCAGATTGTTGGTGTTACCTGCAAAGAAGCATACCTTCCCTTCTAGCTCTTCAGCAATGTCACTTATAAAGACATTTAAGAGGACTAGTCCCACTACTGAGCCCTGAGGTATACCGCTGGTCACTATCCCTCCCCAGAGTAAGTGACATTTACCACCACCCTCTGTCACCTATCCATAAACCAGTTTTGTATCCAGTTTACCACCTTGGGACACCCCCAAGCTGCTCAATTTCCTTATGAGCCTCCAATGTGGTACAGTGTTGAAGGTCTTGCTGAATTCTAATTAGGCCATGTTTACCACCCCACACTAGTCTATAGAAACATAGAAACTTAGACTTTGATGGCAGATAAGGATCACTTGGCCCACCTAGTCTGCCCACTTCCCTACCTAAAGGATAAGCTGCAGATCCTATTTAACCAACAGCCTATTTCTTCCTACCCCCCACAAAAATTGTCTTATGTCTGTCCCATGCATTCTTGAATTCTCCCACAGTTTTAGACCCCACAACCTTCACAGGAAGGCTGTTTCATGCATCCACCACCCTCTCTGTGAAAAAATACTTCCACACATTGCCCCTGAGCCGTCCCCCCTCTATCTTCAAATTGTGTCCCCTTGTTCTTGCACATCTCTTTTTCTGAAAGATGCCACCCTCTTGGACTTTGTTGATTCCACTAAGGTACTTAAACATTTCTATCATGCCCCCCTCCCTCCTTTCCTCAAGGGTATACATATTAAGCTCCTATAGTCTCTCCTCATATGGCTTCTCTTGCAGACCCTGCACCATTTTAGTTGACCTCCTCTGAACTGCCTCCATCCTGTCAATGTCCTTGTGGAGATGGGGTCTCCAGAACTGTATGCAGTACTCCAGATGGGGTCTCACCAACTGTCTGTATAGAGGGGATAACAACTTCCTGTTTTCTGCTGGTGATGCCTCTCCCTATACTTCCCAGCATCCCCCCAGCCCTTCCTACCACCTTCTCACATTGCTTGCCAACCTTAAGGTCATCTGACATGATTATCCCCAGGTCCCTTTCTATTTCCCTCATCACTCAGTCAAAGATATTGATCAGATTTGCCTGACATATCCTTCCCTCCTATGAATCTGTGCTCCTTGGGTTTTATATCCTAATAGATTCAAGATATTCAGCTACCCTTTCCTTTAAAAGCATCCCTATTAACTTCTCCATCACTGACATCAGACTGACTAGCCGATAGTTTCCAGTGTCCCCCCGACGCAAGTTTTATGAAGTGGGACTACAGTACATCTGCCCTTCTCCAGTCCTCTGGAACAACTCCTGTTTGCAGTGATTTGTTGAATAGGGCTGTCAGAGGTTCAACCAATACCTCTCTGAGCTCCATCAGCACCCTTGGGTTTATTCCATCTGGTCCCATAGCTTGACCTTCTTTCAAATTCACAAGTCCTTTCAGGACTCTTTCCTCTGTCAATGAACTTGTATCTACCTTCCTCCCCCAGTGTTCCTGCTTCTTTTATGTGGTCCCTTATTTTCCACCTGTACTTAGCAAGTGCAGAGAAACATGGACCACAATCAGCCTGTAGGTATGCTTCAGGACTGCTTATGGGACCCTGCCATTTGTTCTACTACCTCTTGACTGGCCATGGGGTAGGGGGCATATCAACAGCTCAGAGCAACTAATGGGCATGGGTTTGGACTGCATATAAGCCAGTGCTGTGGTGACTACTATCAACGCCTGTTAACACCTGCTGTGTAACACCTGCAGTCAGCAAGCTACAGAGAAACATTGTCTGCACTCAGCCTATAAGTGTGCTCCAGGACTGTTACGAGACCCTGCCATTTGTTCTGTTACCTCTCAGATGGCCAGGGGGTTCAGGGGCAGCAGTTGGGAGCAGCTAATTGGGGGGGGAATGGACTGCATAAGCCTGTGCTTCTGTGACTACTATCAGAGCCTGTTAATACCTGCCATGTAACACCCACAGTCAGCAAGCTGCAGAGAAACATTGTTCACATTCAGCCTGTAAGTGTGTTCCAGGACCATTACGGGACCCTGACATTTATTCTGTTACCTATCAGCAGGCCAGGGGGTATGGGATGTTCCAGCAGCTGGAAACAGCTAATGGAGGTGGGGCTGGACTGCATAAAGCCTGTGCTACTGTAGCAGCCATGCATGTAAGTGGTGCAAGTGCCATTTGGAGAAGAAAATTTTGTTTTATTATAAACATGGATATTACTATTTTGATATTTTATTCAACTGTGAATCTACTGATATATTGTTAAGTCAATCTGAGACAACATGATAAAACTGGGTGTAGTGTAGAGGGTTCATTGCAGTAAATGCAGATTTTCTGAATTATGTAAACAGCTAAGAATGGTGGAGAGCGGTTGAGGATAGAAAAAGTTTAATTGTTGTTAAAACTGTATTTTTGTTTGTTTATTTATTAGCCTTAAATTATTGTCTCTTATTCTATTTTTCTTTTACTGTTTTGCATTTATTTATAAAGGCATTTTTAATTTTAAGTAAACTGATATGAAGCCTATTGTGAAAACCAGCTTTAGTGTGCTGGGTGGACTGCTCTTGTTAGCACTGTGGATTGACTTACTAAATGGGGAGTTGAGGGAGCTGTAAAACTGGGTGAAAATGGTCCGAAAAATATGGATTGGAAAATTGGGACTTCTACAGATCATCATACGAAAGTGAAAAGAGATGACATCTTCCACTTAACCACATTGGACTGTATGGATGAACAAAAGGTTACTAAAGATACTATTAAACTGATACATAGTCCCGGATATTCAAACTGCGCCAGGCTGTGGAGCAAGCTTGGGCGCAGCTCAACTTGGCTGCTCAGGGGAGTGGCCTGGGCGATATTCAAATGAGCTGTGCCATGGCTCAGCAGCTTTGAATATCGCACCCTGGCCAACCCCACTGTGCATGGCACAGTGGCACTGCACCAGCGCAAGTGGCCAGAGTGGAGCATGGAGATGCGCTGTCGCAAGTGCCATTGCACCATTCACAGCACCCGTGATATTCAAAAGGAGACATGCAAATGGGGCCATAATTAATGCAAGGCACACATTGGGCCATTTGCATGTCATTATGGCCCCATTTGCAACCCATTTGCATGCAGGTGCACCGATCCCTGATGACTTGCGCCTGGCGCCCTGCCAGGCAGCAGCTGTTGGGGACCAATGCCCCCTGCAGCCCGATCGTGGGCATCTATGTAAAAGTAGAAAACCATCCTATATCCCTGGTGGTTCAGTGGACCGCTTTGTGCCCGATCGTGGGCATCTATGTTAATAATAAAGAAAACCCATCCAATATCCCTGGTGGTCCAGTGGACCACACTCTGTCCAATGCGGGCATCTGTTGTATGAAAGACACCCCCCAAGATCCACTGTCTCCTTGTCCGTGGGCACCTGTTGTAAGAAAGACACCCCTCAAGATCCTGCTGTCTGCCTGATCTTGGGCATCTATTAACAAGAAGACACCCCCCTCATCCAATATCCCTAGTGGTGCATGAGCCCCCCCTCCACCAGCCCTGAGCCCCACCACCCCTCCCCCCGTCAGCCAGCGGGCGGTAGCACCCCACCACCTGCCACCCGCCGCCCACTGGCTGACAGCTCAGGGCTGCATGCCCGTGGCTCATGCTGTGAACCAATGGGCAGGCATCCCCTACTGAGCTGTCGGACAGTGAGATGACGAAGCTGAGCAGGTTAGGTGCTGCTGCTCGATAACTGATGGGGAAAATGATGATTGAGGCTCGCAGCAGAAAGAAAATACCACTGAACCACCAGGGGAATATTGGATGAAATCTTACAACAGAATAAATCGAACGAACAGCGGACCGCCCGGAGAAAATCTTTCTTACAACACATGCCCATGATTGGGCATAGTAGGTCACTGGACCACCAGGGATATAGGACAGAGTTTCCTTATTAAAATGGATGCGATCGGGCAGAAATCGGTCCACTGGACCACCAGGGATATAGGACGTTTTTTATTTTTATGAATGCCAGCGATTGGGCATGGGGGCACCACCAGGTGCAGCTGGAACTCAGGTGACCACCCACAGGTGGCAGCTGCCATGTTGCGCCCTGCAATGTGGCAGCTCACCTGTGGGTGGCCATCAGTTGTTCCTTTTTTTTTGGCTTAACTTTGTGCTGGTGCAAGTAGGGGTTGCACATGCATGGATCTGCACATCCCAGGCTGAATATCGGGCTGTGCAGGTTATGCATGGGAATGGCCCCCTACCTGTGCCTGCATACATTACTGATGTGCTCTGGTGCATTGGTATTTGTGCGGCGTACTTTTCCCTTTTGAATATTGCACCAGGGCGCATCAGTAGGTTGCACATGGTGCAACAATGTTGTGCCATGTGCAACCCTTTTGAATACCTGGGCCATTGTGTAGAGTTTAAAAACAAAGTTGTATTAGCCTACATTGAAGGGGAAGGGGGGAAGTGAATTGGGGAAAAATGTATAAAGTGGGTCTGAATTTCTTTGCAAAGCTACAGATTTTTCTCAGTATCTTAGGAGACAGTGATATTAACCCCAACCCATGACCAGTTATGGCAAAAACAGATTTTACTAGCAGTGTATCTTTTTTACATACTAATGTAAGGAGTATGTTATCAAAATGTGAAATAATTAAGAATTTTGCAGCAGAACATTTACCAGATGTTATGATGTTAACAGAATCCTGGATAAATAACAAGATATGTGATGACATGTTAAGTATAGAAGGTTATAGCTTAAAAGACAAGATAGGAACAAGGGGTGGGGTCGGGGGATTCTAATTTCTTGCCAAAATAAATTTGTTCACAGGAAATTGGTCTTAACTGTTCCTAGTGATGTATGTGAAGGGTTGGCAGTAGAACTAAAATTACAGGGGGGTAAACCTGTTCTTCTGTTTCCATGCTATAGACCACCTACTGTAAGTTGGCTCCAGTTAGAATTACTGAATTAACCAATATTCTGTCTCCTTTTTCCACATCTCATTATATATTGTTGATTGGAGATTTCAATTTGAATTTGATAAACCCTGAAAAAATTTTGCATTTGTAGAATGTTGCCTTGTCCCAAGGTCTTGAACAGCTAATAGATGAACCAACCAACATTACTGCCAAATCCCCTGCAACAGCTTCAGTGCTGGACCTAATCTTTACAAACTCCCCACATCTTTACTGGGGATCTAGAATTCTGCCAGATCTTGCCAGTGACCATCACACAATATATTGTATTGGGGTAAACAAAAAATTTGGGAACACCAAAGAGGGTACATTTTAAGCTCAACTAAGACTTTTGATTATTTCAAATTGATGGATGATTTGGATAATCTTAAATGGTATAGGCTATATCTAATCCCAGACATAAACAATTTTTGAAACAATCCTTCAGCTGAACTAAACACACTTTAAGATAAACATATTCCTTTAAAATCTAAGAAATTTAAAAAAAGATGATATAGCATGGTTTAATTCCCATTTAATAAAGTTGAGACTAGATAAAAATAGTTTTTGGGATGAAGCATGGAAGACAGACAAGTCTGAAGACTGGTAAATATATGGAACATCAAGATATAGATTTCCAAGAGAGATTAGGTCTGCTAAAGAAACATATTTTAAAAACTAGACTAATAAGTGGGCAGATGAGCCCAAAAGGTTTTGGGAAATCATTAAAGCATTACATGGAAAAACTAACAATTGGGAGGAAATACAAATTTCGGAGGATGGGATGGTATTTATAAGACAGGATGAGTTACCAGAAAAATGTAACAAATTTGCTTGTGGATGTGGGAAAAGTCACAAGTTAACAAAAATTAGAGGATGGAAAGAATATAGAAGAATCAGCCCAGGGGAGAAGAACAACTTTTGTTTTGTAAAAGATTACAGTAGAGGAGGTTTGTGAACAAATTCTAAAACTAAGGGTGGATAAAAGATATTGGCCAGATAATCTGACATCCAGATTTTCAAGACTGTCAGACCTCAGCTTTTGGAACATCTGGCCTATAATTTTCACTGGTTCTTGAAGGAGGGAATGATTCCGCAGGGATGGGAAAGGGCCAAGGTTGTCCCAATTTGTAAAGGGGGCAGCCCTGACTTGACTAATTATAGGTCATTCTCCCTACTTTCAGTAGTAGCAAAAGTATTAGAAAGATGTGTGGCTTGACAGTTGCAAACATTTATGGAAGATGAAGGCATGTCTGATAAATAACAATCAGGCTTTCATAAAAAACATATGACAATTACTGCCATTTTGAGGACAATGTCAAAAAGTAATGGAACTGGGCAAGGTCACAGGTGCCATCTTTGTTGACCTCTCCAAGGCCTTCCACATGGTGGATCATGTTAATAAAATTGTGGGAGATAGGACTGAATTCTGGGGCCTTGAAATAGTTTGATAATTAGTTGATGGGCAGGGCACAGATGACCATAGTGAATGGAAAACAATGAAGAGATCTAGTTATAAAAAGTGGAGTCCCACAAGGGTATGTTTTGGGACCCTTACTTTTTATTTTGTATTTGAGGGGTCTGGGGGACTCTACCAGAGGTGCAGACTACAAACTTTATTCAGATGATATGGTGGTCTACACATCTGATGGTTCTGTAGAGGAAGTCCAGCTACACCAACAAAAGGCCTTTGATGGCCCGCAGTCCTATTTTGACTTGTCCTTAGTAAAGTTGAATTCATCTAAAACAAATGCAATGTTATTCGAGTCAATTAGTAAATTAAGTGTTCTTGGTAGCACCCATTTAAACCTATACACTTTAGATGGTAATAAAGTAGAGCAGGTAAATAGACATAAATATTTGGGATTTTGGATGAATCTAATAGGATCAGGAAATTTACATGTAAAAAATTTGATAAATAATGCTGGGAAAAGTGTAGGTGTATTGTAGCAACATAAAGGTTATCTAGATTCTGAAACTAGACTAAAAAGAATTCCAATGCTAATCTTACTGATTTTAGGTTATGCAGACATAGTGTATGATAACTACGCAGGACAAGTTGTCTGAACTTGATGTATTATATAAAAGGATGGCGATGTTAGTAAACAACAGCCCATATGGTATGTATAGGTGTCAGTTATTGGCTTCATTTTCTAAAAATTATTTTTCTTTTTGTTATCATTATTATAATTGTAATTTATCATATTTTCTTTCATATTTTTGGAACTTTCAAGATTACGGGCAACAACAGCTTGGATGGAGGTGAAGATATCCAGACACAAACCCAGACGAGTCCCATTTCATCCTGTTACTATGCAGGATTTGCTAATGACCTTTTCCTCCTAAAGTTTACCTAACTTATAAATGTTCTTCCAGCTTTGTTCCTAGATTTAAATGTTTAAATGTAAAAGTTTTAATAATAATAAGTGGGCTTGAAATATTAGTACAGTATATAATTGTATAGTGGTTTCTCTTTTTTTATACTTATTATACTATTTTGTAATGACTTCATGTCAATCAATAAACTTGATGAATGTATAGTTGTCAGTTATTCAATCAGTTAAGCTGGATGTCACTACAGGAAAGATATAGGCTACATAAGATTTAGTTTACTTTAAAAAGTATCCCTGAAGAAGTCTGAGAACATCTGCTAGAGCATTTAACTTTTAGGGAAAGACAAGGATTTTTAAAGAATGCAGGCCAGGTAGAACTATTGACACCTAAGGTTAAAACTTTGAGGGCTATTAATTATTACACTAGTATGATTCCAAGGGAGTGGAACTCCTTTTCAGTTAGTTTCTGTTCCAAGAATACAAAATAACTGATTTTGAGGTTTATTAAAAATTGTTTTTGTGTACCCCACAATCCTGTGTTAAGTGTAGAGAAACTGTCTCTGATATAACCTGACCATTGATACTAACTGTCACAAACACACTCAGCAGGTCAGGCCTTCTGCTCCCAAATTGCCAGCCTCCGAGCACAGTAATGTGAACAGGTAACAGACAGGGTAACCCTCCTGTCTGCTTGTGGGTCCAGATCACCTTTGGTCTCAAGTTCTGGGGGATTCAAGCTGTGAACCTTATGATAGCGTACCCAAATGTACAGGCACAGATAATATTCTCTTCAGGGGGGATGCAATATATCTTTTGCCTAAGGGCATCTAACCAGGCATCCAAAATGAACCCTTAAAACTCTATAAAAGACCATCAGTATATTCTTACCTTTTCCCAGTTTCATTTATTTATTTTTACCAGGAGTAGCACGCTAAGCTGAAAGCTTTTTTTTATAGGTGCGACCTGGAAGCACAGAGAAGTTAAGTGACTTGCTCAGGGTCACATAGTATGCAAGTGGAAGCTGTGGGATTCAAACCCAGGTCTGACCTGCTGGATGTCACCAAATTTGCAGCTCAGAGCCTTAAACCACTGTGCAATACTGCCTCCCTAGTTTAGTAACACCATCAAACTGTTGAACCATTTTTATCAGACTTAATCTTCTATACATCACATGTTAAAAAAAAGAACTGGCAGGCAACCCAAGGCAGTCTTTCAAATAATGTATTTACTAAAAGTGGATAAAAATATGAAAAATGTAAACACAGAACAATATATCAAAGAGCATGCAATCACTTAAAAGAAAACAAGGAAAAGTACAACACAAAAACTTCTACCACAATATATTTAGACTTTTTCTATCTAATTTATTGCCTCTGAGTGCCTATAGTTAGATCATAGAGCTGAGAGCTCTGTCTCTCTAGTGTCCCAAGATGGAATATGACAAAAAGATCAGACACCGGTATTAGTTTAAACTGTGTCTCTCCACACCCCTTCTGTGAGTCATCTAGCTCCTCCTTTTAGAATATAAAAAAAATTACAAACAGTAAGTCCTATCAGGAGGTATATTAAATAATGTGACTTCAGCAAAAACTAATTTCCCAAATGATGACAGTTTTCAATCAAGCCTTTCCTTTGAATTGGTGGCTGGTTTATTATTTTCCCAAGAAACATCAAGGGTTTTTACAACTCTGCCATACGTCACTTAGGTGCGAATATAGCCATGTCCTGTCCTCTAATAAAATGTTTATTTAGCTTCCCAACTTCAAAGCATGTCATAAAGGCCATAAAATGCAATTTCTCTAGGAAGTTAATTACATTAGAGAGATCTCCTGGTCAATTATATATCCTGTAGTTTTCATTGAAACCTTGGCTGGGGGAGCACCATGGAGCACAGACTCACATATTATATTTTTATATTACAAATATCATACAGCAGTCATAACCAGCTGGCCAAGCATCGCAATACTCCCCACCTAGACTGAATTTGGGGGCTCTATCCCCTGCATGGGATGAGCTTCCAAAGTCAGTTCACTCCTCATATAGACGCAATAAGCCATCTGTGTTCTGATTGATTGCTCCAGCCCTATGTAAGATTGTCAAGTTATACCCTTGTAAAGCAAGACTCCATCTTAATAGTCTACCATTAGTTTTTCCCATTTGTGTCAGTGAAATCAGAGGGTGTGATCAGTTTGTAGCTCAAAATGCTGACCATATAAGTATGGCTCTAACTTCTTTAAGGTCCACACTACGGCAAGACACTCTTTTTCCACAGTAGAGTAAGCTTGCTCCCTTAGAAGTAAATTTTTGCTCAGGTACACTACAGGGTGATCGTTCCCTTGATTGGATGTCTGACTTAGTACTGCCCCAATACCCACATTTGAGGCATCAATCGGGATTATAAAGGGTCTGCTTTAGTCAGGACTTGTCAATATAGGAGCACTGCACAGTGTATCCTTCAGTTGGGTAAAGGCTTTTTCACAGGCTGGTTCCCAGGTAATTTTCTTAGGCATCTTTTTCTTTACCAGGTCAGATAGTGGAGCAGCTAGGGCACATTAATTGGGTACAAATATCCAATAGTACCCTGCTGTCCAAGGAAACTCCTGATCTGCTTCTGTGTTTCTGGTCTGGGCTATGTCTTGATCACATCTATTTTTACTTGATTAGGATGGAGCTGTCCCCAGTCTACAACATGCCCAAGTTATGCCACTTCAGCCATGGCCACCTGGCACTTCTCAGCTTTGACAGTGAGCCCAGCCCTCTGTATCCTGCCCAGCACTTCCCTATGGTGGGACAGGTGTTCCTCCCAGCTGACACTAAAGATGGCCATGTCATCCAGGTATGCCACGGCATACTCCTCAGCACCATGTAACACCTGGTTCACCAACCTTTGGAAAGTGACATGGGCGTTCTTCATTCCGAAAGGCATTACTTTAAATTCAAATAAGCCTATTGGAGTGATGAAGGCTGACCTCTCCCTAACTCTGTCAGTTAACTCTACCTGCCAATACCACTTTGTCAGGTCAATAGTCATAAGGAATGTCACCCATCCCAACTTGTCCAGTAGTTCATCCATCTGGGGCATCTGACTTCATGACTGCATTCAGTCCATGATAGTCCACACAGAAATGCATGCAGCCATCTGGCTTGGGCACAAGGACTACGGGTGAGGTCCAGGGGCTGTGAGATCTCTGGATTACCCCTAAATCCAGCATTTCCTCCACTTCCCTCTTAATGTCCTTTTGGACAGCCTCTGACACGCTGTCTTTATTTATTATTTGGTTGTTTAACCAGGTACAGCACATTAAGCTGAAAGCTTTTTTACAGGAGCAACCTGGGAGCACAAGGAGGTTAAGTGACTTGCTCAGGGTCACACAGTATGCAAGTGGAAGCTGTGGGATTCAAACCCAGGTCTGGTCTGCTGGATGTCACCAGATTTGCAGCTCAGAGCCTTAAACCACTGCGCTATACTGCCTCATATATACTGTCTGCCATATGGGCATCTGTGTCCCTGCCTCCACATCATGTGTCACTAAGGGGGTTAATCCAAGCTTGGCGCTAAACAGTGGGGCAAAGTCTGCTAAAACCTCCCTTACTTCCTGGATCTTGACTGAGGACAGCTGGGGAGACAATTTAACTGCCTCCACAGAGGACTCCCACTTGCTTTCTTCCATCAAGTCCAGAAGGGGGTCTTCTTCATCTGTTCCTTCCCCAGGACTACATACTGCAAACACCATGTCAGCCCTATTAGCATATGGCTTCATCATGTTGACATGGTACATTCTTTCTATCTGTCTTCTGTCAGGTAACACTATAATATAGTTCATGCCATTTACCTTCCTAACTACTTTGTACGGTCCTACCCACTCAGCCTGCAGCTTGTCTTTCCAGACCAGACTAAAGACAATGACTTCCTGGCCCACCGTGTATGAGCGAACTCTGGCTCTGCAGTCATACCACACTTTTTGTTTCTGTTGGGCAGCTGCCAGGTTGCTCTGGGCTGTTCCCATAAGCCCCTTCAGCCTTTCTCTAAGCCTAAGGATGTAATCCACTATGGGATTTCCCTGGGTGGCATGCTTGCCTTCTCAGTCCTCCCGGATCAAGTCTAGGGGCCCACGTACCCAGTGTCCATATAAGAGCTCAAAGGGAGAAAATCCTGTTGACTTTTGGGGGCACCTCCCTGTATGCAAACAACAGGTGGGGAAGGTATTTCTACCAGTCCCTTCCATGCTGTTCAGCAAATGCTTGGAGCGTTGCCTTCAGGGTACCATTACATCTTTCCACAAGCCCATTTGCTTGTGGGTGATAAGATGTTGTGCATCTCTGCACCACCCCAGACTTCTCCCACAAACATTTCATCAGGGCTGATGTGAAGGAACCCCCTCAATCGGTGATAACCTCCTGGGGAAACCCAACACGGGAGAAAATCCCAGGTAAGGCATCTACCACTTTGTCTGTCCTCAGTGAGGACAGGATGACTGCTTCTGGATATCGGGTGGCATAATCTACCACAGTCAGGATGAATGTCTTTCTGGAGGAGCTGGGGGTATTTAAAAGCCCCACAATATCCTTTCCCACCCTCTGGAATGGTTCCTCCACTATGGGCAATGGAATTAGGGTGACTTGGGTTTTCTTATTTGCCTTCCCTATTTCTTGGCACCGGTGACAAGACCTGCAATACTCCTTCACCTGCTGGGTGAAGTTGGGCCAATAGAAATTCTGGGCCAACCACTGCATAGTGCATGCGATTCCCAGATGACCAGACAAGGGAATATCATGTGCAATCTTGAGCAACTGCTCATGATACCCCTGGGGAATGACAAGCTGCCTGCCTGTTACCCCTCCCTCTATTTTCACATCCTGAGTATATATCAGTTCATTTGCCCAATAAACCTCATGTTTACCCTCACCTCCCTGTGTTCTGTCAGAGTCAGCCCAAGCCCTTAGCTTCTGTAGACTAGGGTCACTTTTCTGAGCAGCTGCAAACTCCTTACACATTCCCAAGGTATGGAACAGGTCTCCTTCAGTCTCTAAACTAGGGTCCCTAGCACTAGCATCAGGCACTCATGATCACTGTCATCCCTAACCCTCTGACAATGAGTCACCCCTCCTTCTTCAGAGTAACCCTCCGTAGCTGTGTGGTCCTCCATAGCTGTGTGGTTAACTGCTACTGGGGAAATTTCTACCCCCTTTTCATCAGTCCCCATATCAGAAGACACAGGCTGGGGAACCAGCCTCCAGTGGTTTCCACAATGGCTTCTGTGGGGTCCAAGAAACTCCAATTTTTCCCTTGCCGCTTGACTATGGATAACTGCACACACCATTCCCGTTTGAGATTTTTGTCAAGGATGATGTCAACTGCTAATATTTTGGCTGCAGCCACCTGTTGCACAGTTCTCCCTGTTTCACCCCAGTCTAGGAGAACACTAGTAAGTGGCAATGTTTTCTCCCCCACAGTGAAGTCTTGTACAGTTATAAATTCATTGGGTATGAGCTGACCAGGCACCTTCTGTGGAGGTGGAAGACTAGGTTTGCAAGCCAAGGCACCTAGCTTCACCTGAGCTCTTTTTTTCTAAGTTGCTTGACAGGACAGAGCAAAGAACCTTACCAGAGCAAGGAAAAGGATTAAGGCTTATTTTGGCTAGGCAGATTTACCATATGTTGTTATTTTTATTTTGTACTCACAGGGATTGTTACTGTTTGTTGCTAACATTTTATTGTTTTATTTTTCTCTGATTCAAATTGTTGTTGCTGGGTATACCTTCTGCTGTATTATTACAGGGTGTGCCACCAGGTGTGTGCTTCCAGATCACTGGTATAATCTTCTGATTCAAATTGTCTTTTGCAAGGTATATCTTCTGTTACTGCTTTATTTTTATCTGTAGCAAAGTGTTTCTTACAGGATATATCTTCTGTGAAATTATTACAGGTGGTGCTTTACAGGTTTTACAGTTTTATCTATCATTAGTATAAGCTTTCAGGGCTACTGCATTTGTTGCTGGCTGATTGTTTCTGCTCTTGCCTCCTTGTTTCTTTTTTCCATGGTTCTTCTTTTTCGGCAGGGGAAGGGCCCAACCACCCACCCCATCCCCTGCCACCCCACACTACACTCCTTTTATAGTGTAACACAATCTTGACATTTCCTGTAGCAAAGCAGGAAGGGGCAGATCAGAGGGTATCCACACAGTGACCTCATTTACAGGGACACTAGTAATTTAACTTGTTATAACAAGTTATACAAAAACAAACAAACAAACACAAAATCAAACTTTTGCTTTCATTTTCTTCCTTCTAATTACTCTGACCAGGTTATAAACCCAGCAACTTATCTGGAATGGATATCATTAACTGCAGGTACTGCGGAACACTTTTCAGAAGGGCAGTTTTACAGGATTTAGGACACTGTCCTACATGCTAGGCCATTGGAGAGCTAAGGGCTCAGCTACAGGCAGCATGGGCAGAGATTGCATGCTTCAAATTGCATATTCAATAGGAAATATATTATAAGAACTGCCTACCATTTCCCCAACATCCAACAGAAGCACCTCGACTGCAGACAGTATTTGGTCCAGGAGGTTGGCAGGTGGTTAGAAGGGGCAAATTGGGTGCCCCATCACTTGGTGCTCTCCAACATATCACCTCCACAAACCATATAAAACTACAAACCGGTATCTGCCTCTATCTCTGAAATCAGACAAAGTGGCAGAGGACACTGCAGAGCAGGACACTGCAGCATAGGAGCTAGCACAACAAAACTCACCCAAAACAGGAACCAAAACAAAAAAAGCAAAAAGGAAATCCAAAAGACTTCTGATCTTAGGTGACTTCATGATTCTGGGAGTTGATACCTATCTTCAGCCAGGGGTAATGGTCAGATGTCTCCCAGGTACATCAGCATGGAGAGACACTGATCACATTGCTAAAATTGTTCAGGAGAAAACATTGATGTCCTGGTACACATAGGGACTAACAAACTCACCAGCTGGTCAGTTGTGGAGACCAAGAAACACCTGACCAGGCTGGGTGACAAACTATTATCCATTTCATCCAGCATCTTCTTCTCTGAGATCCTGCCAGTCTGGGAGAGGGGGGCAGATGGACAGAAAGTCAGAGAAGGGGAGATAAGGGAGCTAAACTTGTGGCTCAAGGGCTGGTGCCAGGAAAAAAAACACACATTTGTAGGGAACTGGCAACAGTTTTGGGAGCGAAAGTTCTTTAAATTTGGTGAACTGCATCTGACTAAGGAGAGTCAGTGCATTGGGGCTGAAGTTTGACATTTTTGCAGAATATTTAAACTAGCAAATGGGGAGAGGGTGCAGCACCCCATACGTCGTATGGGAAGAACACCCTTCCCCCCTCAGCTAGTGGTCAAATAGGAGTTCAGCATGTTTGCAGTTCATTTGCATCACCAGGTAAGGAAAAAGGTCCAGCATCCCATACGACACACAGGGGAAATGCCGGACCTTGCTCAACAACTAACACACTGAAATCTGACCAATGGAAAATCATGTACGCAAATGCTTGCAGTCTGGGAAACAAGATTCCAGACCTGCAGGCAATAATGACAGAGGCTAAACTGGACATAGTAGCCATCAGCCAGACATGGTTTACCAGTAACAACATGTGGGAGACTTCAGTACCTGGCTATGTACTGTTCAGAAGAGAACGAGGTGCAAAAGGGGAGGGGGTAGAGTGGCCCTTCATGTCAATGAAAATGTCGAAGCTACAGAAATTCAGAATCACTCATAAGGAGCCATATGAACTGGGGTTGTCTACAGGCCTCCAGACCAGGGGGAGGACATAGACACATTACTGTTAGAAAATATAGAAAACAATGACAGCTAAAGGGGAGGTTCTGATAATGTGAGACTTCAACATGCCAGGTACAGATTGGTGAATACCAGCAGGGACATCTGCCAGAACTAGACATATGGTGGATTCCCTGCAGGGGAAGGGCCTCAAACAACTGGTACAACAACCCAAAAGAGACAGGGCTATCCTAGATCTAGCACTGACTAACAGGGAAAGGATCACAGATCTCCAGGTAGACGGTCACCTGGGGGCCAGTGACCATCACATGGTATGATTCAGTCTGGCCACTAGAACTAAATCATCCCATTCCAAGGCCAAAACATGGGACTTCAGAGGAGCTGACTTTAGTAAGATGGCCAACAGAGTTAAGCTAGCCCTGGCAAAAAGAGATACAGGTGAAGGGTTACAGACAAAGTGGGCAAGCATTAAAGATGCAATACTTGAGGCAACATTTTTTTTTTTTAGTTGTTTAACCAGGTATAGCACACTAAGCTGAAAGCTTTTTTACAGAAGCAACCTGGGAGCACAAGGAGGTTAAGTGACTTGCTCAGGGTCACACAGTATGCAAGTGGAAGCTGTGGGATTCAAACCCAGGTCTGGTCTGCTGGATGGCACCAGATTTGTAGCTCAGAGCCTTAGACCACTGCGCTATACTGCCATCTCATTGTGTTAAAGAGAAAAGGAAGTGCAAAAGAAGAAGGAAACCACTTTGGTTCTCAAATACAGTAGCAGAAAAGGTCAAAGCCAAAAGGCTGGCTTTCAGGAAATATAAGGAAATGCAGCAGGATGAAGATAGGGAGGTATACCAAACTTCCCTAAGGGAAGCAGGGAAGGCAGTAATGCAGGCAAAGGCCCAAACCGAGGAAACACTAGCACAAACAGTAAAAGAAGGTGACAAGACTTTCTATAGATACATTAGTGAAAGGAGAAAGTCCAGAGGGGGTATTGCTAAGATCAAAGGGGATAAGGGGGCATATGAGGAGGATTACCATGTAAAAGCATCTATCCTAAATAGATACTTCTGCTCAGTATTTACTGAAGAAAGGGTAGGGCAGGGTCCACAGCTCAGCAACATGGAGAGAAGGGGGTGGGAGGTGTGCACTAGTCCCTTCACAAAAGAAAGGGTCTCACATGAGCTCGATAAGCTTAGGGCGGCGAAGGCAATGGGACCTGATGGCATACATCCCAGGGTACTAAAGGAGCTAAGGGTGGAACTAGCAGAGCCAATATCAGAACTGTTTAGTGAGTCTCTAAACACAGTAGAGGCCCCAGAAGACTGGAGAAGGGCTCATGTGATCCTGCTCCAGAAGAGTGGTAGCAAGGAGGATGCAGGTAACTACAGACCAGTCAGTCTTAACTTGGTAGTGGGCAAGATTATGGAGGCACTCCTTAAGGAATGGATAGTGCAACACCTGGAATCCATAGGAGCACAGGATCCAAGACAGCATGGATTTATGAAAGGAAGGTAATGTCAAACTAATCTCATAGATTTCCTTGACTGGGTAACCATAGTGGTGGACCAAGTGGGAGCAGTTGATGTTGCCTACCTTGACTTCAGAAAAGCTTTCGATACTGTTCCACATAGAAGATTGATTAATAAGCTGGGTAGGCTCAGGGTGGGTCAGAAGTAGTTCAACTGGGTTTCAAACTGGTTGATAGGCAGAAAACAGAGAGTGGTGGTTAATGGTATACAGTCAGAAGAGATGCAAGTCATAAGTGGGGTACCTCAGGGATCAGTCCTGGGGCCAATCCTCTTCAATATCTTCATCAGTGACATTGCAGATGGACTGGAGCGTAAGGTTTGTCTGTTTGCAGATGACACCAAGATCTGCAACAGAGTAGATAATCCAGATGGGGTTGGTAGAATGATTAGAGATTTGGATAAACTAGCAAAATGGTCAAAAGAGTGGCAACTGGGGTTTAATGCAAAGAAGTGGAACATCATACACGTAGGGAGGAGAAAGACTGAAGCCACCTATAGGCTGGGAGGGGAGTGCTGGCAGTCACAAGGGAAGAAAGAGACTTGGGCATAATCATCACTGATGACCTGAAATCATCCAAGCAGACCACTGAAGCAGTAGGTAAGGCTAGGGGATGTTGAGGTGTATTAGTAGGGGTATCACAAGTCGTATGAGGGAGGTAATAATCCCGCTTTACAAGACACTGGTTAGGCCCCATCTGGAGTACTGCATGCAGTACTGGAGGCTACACCTTCACAAGGACATTAACCAAATTGAGGCAGTCCAGAGAAGGGACAACCAAAATGGTGCAGGGACTGCACCAGAAAACATATGAGGACAGATTAACGGAGCTCAATATGTATACCCTAGAGCAAAGGAGGGAGAGAGGTGATATGATCGAAACATTCAAACACCTTGAGGGCATTAACAAGGTGAAAGAGTATAACATGTTTCAATATAAGAAAAATAGCAGGACAAGAGGACACAGCATGAGATTAGAGAGAGACTGATTAAGGGGTAATGTGAGGAAGTTCTTTTTCACAGAAAGGGTGGTGGATGCATGGAACAGCCTACCTCAGGAAGTGGTGGATATGAATACAGTGCAGGGCTTCAAACAGGCATGGGATAGGCATAAGGGAGCAATACAGATGAGTATGAATAGCTAAGCCATTGACAGAGCAAAGGCTGATGGCACATTCATAAGGTAGAAAAAGAAATGGGCAGACTGGACGGGCCTTGCGGTCCTTATCTGCCATCAACTCCTATTTTTCTATATTTCTACCAGATCCCGTTTTATCAATGTCAGGAATGCCCCTGTGTCTCTTAACCCTTGTCTCTGTACACCATTCACCATGACTGGGTGGTGTATTCCTCATGTTCACAGGTATGCTTCCACGGACACTTAAACAACCCACTTCTTTCCTAGCGCCATTCTGCATATTGTTCATCCTTTTGGGACACTGTCTGGCAATATGTCCAGTTTCTTTACAAACCCAGCATTCATTTCTTTTCTCAGAGAATTATTTTCTTTGAAACCTGGAGCTAACTGGTTTCAGTGGAGGCAGTGAGGATTTTAGCTACCCTGAAGGAGCGCTTTTCCTTTTCTGTGCTTCCATGCCAACCCCATTCACTCGCAGTGCAGGTCTGCTCTTGGCATAGCGGTCCGAGAGTTCAGCAGCCTCTTGCACTGTTTTGGGATCTCGGTCCTCCAGCCAGGCTTTCAGCTCTGCTGGGCATGCCCATAAAAACTGTTCTAACAAAATAGCATTTTCAATTTTATCTACAGAGTTTGCTTCAGTTCCCTCCCACCAATATTTTAAACATTGCCGTTATTTCATGGCTATCTCCTCGTAGCTCATGTCAGTGCTTCTCCTGAACTTAGGGAATTTATCTCTGTATGCTTCTGCAGTTAGATCAAACTTTTTTTAAAGTGCAGCTTTAAGTTTGCTGTAATCATTACTGTCCTCATTGTCCATTTAACCCAATGCATCCTGAGCATTGCTGGTAAGCAGCGGGGATAGCTGGAAGCTCCAGGACCCTCTAGGAATTTTTGCCTGAATACAAACTTTTTCAAAGGATTTTAAAAAGGCTTCCATATCCTCCCCCTCTTTAAATTCAGCTATCAATTTTATTCATTTTTATTTATTTATTTAAAATTTGGTGACCGGGTAGGCCCACTGAGCCCCAAAGGTCCCTTTTTCAGGGGTGACCCGGGATAACAATACGTATTTTCAAACAGAGAAAGACTGAAGTTACAGAGTAGTTTCAGGTGTGTGAGCAGGTTTGGAATTCAATTTGTAATCCAGTCCTGTAGTTACAGTTAAACCCAAGCCACTTACCTGCTCTGGTGCCGGTGGTTTGAGTTGTAGCTTCTCCAGTTCATGTCGCCTCTGGCGCTCAAGCTCTTCACTGTCTGCCTCTCACTGTCCATGGTCCGCTTCTTGCTGTTCCTGCTCCCTCTTCTCCTCTGTGGCTCACTGTTCTCACTCCCTCTTCTCCTCTGTAGCTCGCTGGCGCTCTTGATCTTCAAGGTCAGTTTCTCGCTGATCACGCTCCCTCTTCTCCTATGCGGCTTGTTTCTCTTGCTCAGCGTCTCTCTGGAACTCCAGCTCCATTCTGCGCAACTCAGTCTGCAGCCTGATTGCTTCTGGCTCCAGAATGCTGGTGACCTTCCCCTGCTGCTGTGGCCCTTCACTTGCACTGGCCGTGCTGCCCTCCTCACTGGATCTGAACACTGCACTGGCCACTAGCCCCTACACACCCAAGGTTTGGTCCTTTACAGTCACAGTCTGTGACTCGATGCTCTGGGCATCTGCTGCCATCAGAGCATCCGTGAGATTCTGCTTGGTGGCTCTCACCTCGTGCAGGACTCCTCTGTCCTGGCACAACTGCCTCAAGTAGTCTGCAGTGTACCCGCTGTAGTTGGAAGCCATCTTCTTCCCTAACTATGGCTACTCTAACTTGCACTTTAGAAAAAAATAAAACATGTAGGAACTTGACTGTAAGCAAAATGATATAGTTCTGTTTCCTTTTTAAAAATAAATCACCGCCTTATTTTGCAAGTGAGCTGTACAGTATTAAGCTGACACACTGAACAGTTAAAGCTTGTGTTACCAAATTTATCACACTGCTGCTAACCAAATCTGTCCCAAACGCACTCAGCAGGTCAGGTCCTCTGCTTTCACAGTGCCAACCTCCGAGCGCAGTAATGTGAACAGGTAACAGACAGGGTAACCATCCTGTCTGCTTGTGGGTCCAAATCACCTTTGATCTCAAGTTCTGGGGGGATTCAAACTGTGAACCTTATGCTAGCATACCCAAATGTACAGGCTCAGATAATAGTCTCTTCGGGGGGATGCAATATATATTTTGCCTAAGGGCACCTAATCAGGTATCCAAAATGAACCCTTAAAACTCTATAAAGACCTTAGGTATATTCTTACCTTTTCCCAGTTTAGTAACACCATCACACTGTTGAACCATTTTTTCAGACAATCTTCTATACGTCACATGCAAAAAAAAAAGAACTGGCAGTCGATCCAAGGCAGTCTTTCAAATAATATATTTACTAAAAATGGATAAAAATATGAAAAATGTAAACACAGAATAATATATCAAAGAGCATACAATCACTTAAAAGAAAACAAGGAAAAGTATAACACAAAAACTCCTACCACAATACATTTAGACTTTTTCTGTCTAATGTATTACCTCTGCCTATAGTTAGATCCGAGAGCAGAGAGCTCTGTCTCTCTAGCGTCCCAAGATGGAATATGACACAAAGATCAGACACCAGTATTAGTTTAAACTGTGTCTCTCCACACTCCTTCTGTGAGTCATCTAGCTCCTCCTTTTAGAATATAAAAAAATTACAAACAGGATGTCCTATCAGGAGGTATATTAAATAATGTGACTTCAGCAAAAACTAATTTACCAAATTATAACAGTCTTTAATCAAGCCTTTCCTTTGACCTGGTGGCTGGTTTATTATTTTCCTAAAGAACATCAAAGGTTTTTACAACTCTGCCATACATTACTTAGGTGCGAATATAGCCATATCCTGTCCTGTAATAAAATGTATATTTAGCTTTCCAACTTCAAAGCATGTCATAAAGGCCATAAAATGCAATTTCTCAAGGAAGTTAATTACATTAGAGAGATCTCCTGGTCAATTATATATCCTGTAGTTTTTGCTGAAACCTGGGGGGGGCACCCATGGAGCACAGACTCAGGTACTATATTTTTATATTACAAATATCATACAGTAATCATAACCAGCTGGCCAAGCGTCACACTAACAGCTGAATTCTATGATGTCTAAGATATGATCTGACCCTTAAAATTTATTTTATAACTGAATTTTGTGGTTTACTCTTTTGTAGTTTTTCTATTTTCATTTTTTTGGATTGAGTGTGTATAATACATAAAATTACATCTTTTTGTAATGTTATGTGTATTTATTATTAATGCAGCTGTAATTTCTTATTGCTAATGAGCATCATTGCAAATGAGCATTTGCTCAATGACTTTACCTAAATAAACAAATTAAAACTCAAATCTGCTTCCACTTTAAAAAATGAATAGAAGTATCTGTACAGAACATCTGTTTTTTCCTGATCCTCCTCTGATCATCCTCCCTCTGCCCATCTTAACCTCACAATCCCTTCCCTTGTCTTCCAATTATCACTTATATATCTAAGAATAGTCTTATCCCACTTGATTGCCCCTTTGGCTATTTCCTCAGTTTGTGCCTTTGTGCTTCTCATCACCTTCCCTGCTTATTTCTACTTTTCCTAGTACACCTCCCTGTCATCTTACTCTGCATCTCACTGTACCTCCAGAATGCCTTCCTTTTAGCCTTTACCTCTGCAGCCACTTCTCTTGAGATCCACAGAGGTCTCCTTTTTCTCCTTGACTTTGGAGGTTTGTCACCTTTCCTATGCCATCCCTTAACTTGGTCCACTCTTCCTCCACCACTCCCAGGCAATCATCCCTACTGAGTTATCCCTGAGGCATTCACTAATGTTTTAAAAATCTACCCTCCTAAAGTCTAGGACCTTCATCCTTGTGTGGCTTATGTCTGCTGCTGTCTTTATATTAAACCACATTGTGTGGTGACTGCTGGTCCCCAGGAGGCATCCCACCTCAATGTCTGTAATACTGTCCCTATTTGTGAGCACCAGGTCCGGTACTGACCCATCACAAGTGGGATCCTTAACTAGTTGCCTGAGAAATGCCCCCTACAGGGATTCAGGGATGTCCCCTGCTCTTAGCTGAGGCCATGGCTGGAAGACTCCAGTCTATGTCTGGCATATTGAAGTACCCCACCAGAAGCACCTCTGTTTTTTCTGCCACTGTGCTAATGGCTTCTCCATTGCATTATCCCATTCCTCACTCTGTGTTGGAGGTCTGTATTTTTATTTTATTTTTATTTATTAAATTCTCAGATTACAAATACCTTTGAGCAGAAACTGCTCATTTACAAAGGTTCCCACGTCAAAGGATGAGGGTCAACATACATACAGAGGTAGTAAAAGAATGCACAATAAACAACCAAAACAACTAAAAGAAAAAATAAAGATACTCAGTTATAACATACTTTGACATAATATTCATAAAACGAGAAGCTTGAGTAGGCAGCTGGCTGCGGTAACAATAAGAGAAAGAGGGCACCATAAGCAGTTAGTATTGCAGGCATGCGACCGGGAGAGGAAGTTGGCAGGCTAATGGGCCACTGTCCGATGGTGGTGGAAAATGTCTTGTACCAGTGGAGATGTGAAGCAGGAAAGAAGTCACAAGGAAGGCCCAGTGCCAGAGGGAATGAGATTGGGAAAGGGCGGGCTGTGAGACATGAGTGAGCTGGGAGGTATTTAGAGAGATCTTTGTTCAACAAAGCAGTCACATTGAGTGGTAGAGGTGAGGTAAAGTTTGAGATTCCTTTTGAAGGGTCATAGTGTGGTAGAGGAAAGTGCTTCTTTATTGAGGGAATTGAACCATTGAGCAGCTCTATTGATAAAGGACCGCTGACCCATGGAGGTACGACATCTGGGAACCTGAAAGGTTAGAGATTGGGCACCATGTGTTTGTTGAGTGCCATTGTAGGTAGTAAGGAGTGAGCTAACACCAGGTGGCATGAGACCAAGGAGAATCTTTTTGGTAAGTAAGCAGGTCTGGTATTGTATTCTGCTGCATAGGGGTAGCCAGCTGGCCTGTGCATAGAGGTCACAGGTGTGAGTTTGTTGGGCTGCACCCATCTGTAGTCTACAGGCTTTGTTGAGAGCAACTGAGATCCTGTGGAGGGCACTTGTTGGGGCAGAGCCATAGATGGCAAGGCCATAGTCAATGATAGAGGTGACAGAGCTATAGATGGCTAGTTTAAGGGCATCCGCAGGCATACAGTGCTTGTGTTTGTGTAGTAGTCCAATCCGTATATTGGCGGTCTTGGCAACAGTGTCAATATGCCGAGTGTAGGAGAGGGTACTATCCAGGGTAATAACAAGGTACTTGAACTCCTTGACATGTTCGAGTGGGTTCTCAGCGTGGTTCTTGATGGTGAGGGACAGAGAGTTGTGCCTGCTTTGTCGGTTACAGAAGGACATGGCTTTAGTCTTGCTGTGGTTCAGGACAAGTATATCACCCCAATGTGAATGGTGGCTCCTGCTCCTGCTTCCAGGGTGACCCACAGTACCTCCAACCCCTCCCCCCAGTTCCCTTGTGTTTCAATCTCCTTTATACCCTTTCTTATGTACAACACAACCCTGTCTCCCTTACTCCCCTCCCTATCCCGCAGTGTCAGTGGCTCAGTAGGTAACACACTCACCTCTGAGGCCAGGAGATCAGAGGGCTGTGAGTTCAGTTCCCACATCTGGCACTTGGGTTAATATCCCAGTATTGACACTGTGGTGCAGCATGAGAGGGGTGCTACACTTCTGAGGTTCCATCTTTCGGATGAGATGTTAAACTGAGGTCCCATCTGCCTGGATTGGTGGTAGTTTAGGTGGATGTTAAAGATCCCATGGCACTTATTGAAAAAAGAGTTGGGGAATTTCCCCGGTGTCCTGGCCAAATTTCCCTCATTCACTAAAAATACCACCAACAGCTTAATCTGGTTCAAGGTCGGTCAGCATTCATCTGTATCCCCCCTCCCCCGGGTCATGCCTAAAAATAGGCAGGATTTGTCTAGTGCATTTACCCAGCCAACAAAAAATAAATAAATAAAATCCCTCATGAACCGAGTGTAGCCCTGTATGGCCATGTCCCAGTTATGGATAACTGTGCTCATGACTCACCAATGGCCACAAATCCAGATCTGCCTCCACCAAGATGGCTTCTATGTCTAGAATTTTATTTAGACTCTTTTAATTTGTACACATGGTCCTCCACACATTGCTTCCACTCTGCCTACAACCCCCCTTATCTCCTTGTGCCCCCACTCCATTTTCCCCTCTCTTTTTGCAATTTTAGTTCCCATCTCCTTGTCCTCTACTTCTCAGCTGTTCCAATTAACATGCTCATTGGGGGATTTTCATCCCCTTGGGTTCTCCCTTCCTACTGTTGCAGTCTGTTAGGGGAGAGCAGTTTATGTCTCCCTTTGTTTTTCCTCCACTCCCTCCAGCTAGTTGAAATGTTCATCAAAGTAACATTTAAATCTTCCACTGAAGACTAACATAGAAACATAGAACTTGATGGCAGAAGGGGACTGCAAGATCCATCTAGTCTGCCCAATATGGGTAACTACCCCTTCCCCTTCTATCCTTTATGTGAAATTATACCTTTGTGCCTGGCCCAGGACTGCAGTTACTCTTCCAGATGGATGTAGGCCATCACCTTTGTACAGGACCTCATCCTTACAGGTTTGTCCCCAGTCCCTAATGTAGCTGAACTCCTCTTCTCTGCACCATTCCTTCAACCATGGGTTTAAGCTCCTGGTGCACAGTACCCTATCCTTCCCTTGGCCATAGACAGGCAGCACCTTGGTGAACACCACCCGGTATACTAATTACCTTAGACCCCCTCCCCACTTCTCTCAACTCTCTCTGCACAATCCCAACCCAGTCCCTTGCTAGATCATTAGTCCCCAGGTGGGCAGTGACATTCAGCTCCCCTCTGCCTTGACACTTTAGCAATCCTTAGGATCTGATGCCCACGCTCCAAGCCATGGCACCTGGTAGGCACTTTACCCTTCTCTATCTGCGTTTGATATCTCCTTCCTGTTCCCAAATCTACTCCATAACAACTGAGTCCCCCACCAGAAGCTACCTCTTCCTCTGCTGAAGTCCTCTACCTCCCATCTTGGAGCTTTCCCTATGGAGGGCCCCCACATCCTCCATTATCACTACTTCAGGTGCCCCCTCCTGGAAGTCCCATCCTGTCAGAATGGTGAAGGAAATCTGTAATGGCACAGGCTGAGGAATGTGTCCCTGACTTAGCAGTCCCAATCTATTGAAGCTCACTGCAGTCCAACTGTTCACCTTTCTCCTAGGCAACCTCTGGGGCAATAGCAGCAGACTCGGTTGCCCCTGGGTGGGGGAAGAGGTCCTCTGGATCCTAGTCAGCCCAGTCCAGAGACCAGTGACCTCTTCAATCAATCAATCAAGTTTATTTTATACTGGAAAGAGTGTGAGCAAACATGCCAATTTTTCCAGTAGTCCAGATTACAGAGTATCATAACATATACAGCAAAAGAAAAATACAAGAGCAGAAATAACCATATTTACAACAAATTTAAATAAAAATTAAGACAGTCATAAATATTGGTGAAGATGAGGGAGGTAGACAGTGGGAGGGGGAAGTAAAAATGAGACAGTAAACATAGAGCTGAGGTGGAGAGGCTGGGGGTATGTGACTGGAGAAAAAGGAGGCTATATAAGGGGTGACCTTAAGAAAGAGGAGCGGAACCTCACAACTGCTATATGGAACTTACCACAGGGGGCACTTACAAGAATAACTCTCCAGAAGCAAATTTTTTGCAGAGGTAATTAATAAGAGGATGGAGTCACAGGACAGGGTGCCAGGAGGTAGGTTGTTATAAAGTTTCACACCCTGATAGCAGATGGAGTTTTGCACATGTGTGGTATGAAGGAAAGGAACCTCAAAAATTTGGCTGGTGCTCTCTCTGGTGCCATGCTTGGGGCCAATTTGGGGAAAAGTTCCAAAACACTTGGTGACAATAAGTTAAGATTAACCTTGTGTAGAAAAAGAAGTGTTTAAAGTTGAAACCTTCCTTCTGGGGTAGCCATGAGAGAGGAGGGTAGAGGGAACAGTGATGGGTGGACCAAGGGAGGCCAGTGACGAAACACGCAATATTGTTGTAAGAGGTTCTCAGTTTGGAAAAAAGAACAGATGGGGGGAGTAGACTGTGGAGCCATATTCAAGAAGGGGAAGGAGCAAGCAGCAGGCAAGATGAGCTCTCAAGGCTGGAAGAAGGAATTTTCTGATCTGGAATAGCAGTCCTAACCTCATGTTTATTTTCTTGATAAGATTAGTAATGTGTACTTGGAAAGCGAGGTGTGGGTCAAGAAACAAGCCCAGATATTTAAAATCTTTAATTTTATCAATACTGTTCCCATGAAGGTCAGAGAGGGTGAGGTTAAATTCTACATTTTTTTCTGGAGCTTGCAAAGAGCATGTACTTAGTTTTTTTAGAGTTAAGAACTAGGTTTCTGTGAAGGAACCAAAAGTAGAGCCTTAAGAAGTCAGTTTGCAGATTAGAGAACATGGTGTCTGGGGTTTTATCACTGCAGTATAGAGCTGCATTTTCTGCATAGAGAACTATCTTGGTGTTTTGACAGATTTTTTGGAGATTATTAATGAAGAGAGAAAAAAGCAGGGGGCCTAAACTAAAACCCTGCAGGATGCCACAATTAATTTGGCAGACGTTTGACAGTATCCCTTTTATGGTTATCCTTTGAGATCTATTTGACAAGTAGCTGTCTACCCAGCAAACTACATCCCGGGATATATGAAAGCAGGAAAGAGATTCTAGGAGGAGGCTGTGGTCCACCAAATTGAAAGCTTTAGTCAGATCAATGAATACTGACCCTGAGTACTGACCATTGTTGCTTGCTTTAGTAATATCACTGTTGAATCTTACTAAAGCCATCTCCATGCTGTGGCCATCTCTGAAGCTATGCTGTGCTTCAGTGGGCAGATTATGTTCTTGAAGAAAAGAGATTAGTTGGGAGTGAACAATCTTCTCGATGATCTTGGAAAGAGGTGCCAGAAGTGAGATAGGGAGATAGTTCCCTACATCACTCCTGGACCCGGATTTATATAGGGGTTGGATTGTAGCTGTTTTCCAGATGCTAGGGAAGGCACTAGAACAGAGGGAGTGGTTGAGGATGTTTGTCAGGGGCTTGGCTAGTGGAAAAATACAGAGCTTCAGGATGTTATAATCAATGCCATCATCACCGATGCAGGGCTTAGGATTGTTGCCTCTGATGAGGCAGATGGTATCCGATGACTTTAGGGCATGGAAGTAGAATTTAGGGCAGTTTTTGGGGTCACTGCAGGGCTGGTTATCGGCAGGCGGGGGAGTTCAGAGACGGGGGTCTTGGGTAGAAGGTTTGAACTTATCGAGGTCACCAAAGAAAGAATTAAACATGTTGTTCACTTCGCTGGGGTCATTTGTGAGCCTATCTCCTGGAAGCAGGGTAATAGGTTCTAAAGTCTTTGTTTTTCCTAGAAGAGAGTTTAATGTCCCCCAGAGCTTTCTTGGGGTTGTTAGATTCACCAAGTTGTTTGTTATGGAAATGGTAAATTTTAGCCTTTCTGACAGCAGATTTGCACTTGTTTCTTAGTTTTTTATAAGTAACAAGGAGGGAAAAGTCACAGTTTTTGTTGTAGCTTGACCAAGCTTTATCCTGGGCCCTCATGAGTTTAATGATGTCAGAAGAGACCCAATCCTTTCTGTGTCTTCTGACCATGATTTCCTTTAAGGGAGCAATTTTGTCACAGATACCAAGGAAGATGTTTGTGAAAGTGATGTAAATGGTGTTAAGGTCGTATGGACCATTTGTAAAGGTCCAGTCAACCTGATAGAAGGCACTTGTTAGTCTTTCAATGATGTCATCAGTCAGACACCTGGAAGCAATGAAATTTGGGGGATGCTTGGAGGATTTGGAAAACCAGAGGCAGGAGATGGTGCAGTGGTCACTGAGGCAGTCAGGCAGAGTGCCAACCTGAGAGACATGGGCTGGGTTTGTGACAACAATTCGGTCAATTAGGGATTATGTACCAGTCTTGTAGTTTATCTTCATGACGGTGGTGATTACTTGATGGAGGCGGAGGCCCAAGATGCATGCCTTAGCTGCGTCAGATTTACTTGAGGCACAGTTAATGTTAAAATCCCCAAGAAGTATCCATTCCCTGTTTAGGGGGAGGGAGTTCTTTGAGGTTAAAAGATACTCAAGGTCCAAGAATGTGATGCCAGGGGGAAGGTAAGTAGTGGTGAGTAAAGTATTTTGCTCTTGCTTAGGAGAAGGTTGATGGAGAGAACTTCCAATCTTTCAAAAGCCACTTCTGAGGAGTATTCAATAAAGGAGAACCTACTTGAGACATAAAACAGGCACGCTCCTCTCCTTTCATTTCCTGGTCTGTCCTTATAGACAGCTGTTTATCCTGGAAGGTCAATCTCTCCGGTAGAAAATGAGTCGGTGAGCCATGTTTGGGAGAGTGCAATGACATCAAAATTATTATCGGCAGCCCAAGCCTGAAACGCATCAAACTTGGTGGTGAGGCTTTGTATATTAAGGTGTATGATAGAAATACCATTTTTGTGGCAGGCTGGGTTAAGGGAGGGGAAGGGGAGGGGGGCCAGGGTTGGGGTGCTACCAGTCAGCAGTAGAAGGAGGATTAGGATTCTGGCTAACATAGAGATAGGTGGCCGAGATTTTTGCAGCTGGTAGCACACCCGTTTAGTCCAAGAGACTATGGAAAGTTAGAGTGGTATAAAGGGCTAGGCAACCCACTTCCCTCAACCCAGAGAGGTGTGTGCAGATGGGGCAGCACCTCAATCTCCAGAATGTCTCCTGCAAAACTGCAGTTCCACATCTTTTGCATTGTACCACTCCCATAATTGACATTACTGTTATCTACTGTTATTAACTGTGCCTTGCCCCTATTGCCCACTTCCTGTGTTTGGTTCTTTTCCACCTACACCTTCTATCAGTATTTATCACCCAACTGTAAGTAAGGTGTTTCTTGCTTTCCCCTTTTTTCCTCTTGCTTTCTCCTTTACTTGTTTGGCTATAGCATACCCTGTACCCATCTTCTTCTTTACTTCTTTTTTAATTAACCATCCCTATTATGCTTTTTTTGAACAGTTTCCACACACTACCGTAGGTAGCATGTCTCTCTTGTACTGTAACAGCTACCTGCTTATTACTTTTCCACACAGATGGTTCCTACCCCATCATATGCAGTTCCCTATACAGGTAACAGTAAGCAACCAGGTACCCTACCTTACCGTGTCAATCTGGCAGAGTCCCCTGCATGCCTGCTGTTACCTGCAGATGCCTGCCGGTGCCTAAGATGGCAATTGCAACCTGTTCCACTTCTGCTCTGTTCCACTCATGCTCTGGTACCCAAGTGTGATGGGACATGCTGGTTGGAAGGGATTAAATACTGCTGAGTGGGGTTCCTGATGAGCTCTAATTGGTTACTCAGTTTCCAAAATTCCATCTCCTCCCCAAACCAGACTTGGCATCCTAGCCACTAAATGCAGCTCCTACAAACAAAGAACTTTAGAAATTGGGTTAATTTACTCTATTTTAAGCCTCTCTCATGCCCTTGTTGCTGGCACTTTGGATTTCAGCACTGTGCCCAGAAAAGTGTTCCAATCTGGGTTAAGTGCCTGCTGCTTTAGATTTTAGCACTGTATATGTTGTGCAGAGTGTTTTGGTGTGTATGTGTGTGTGTGTGTGTGTGTAGTCCTACTGTCTCTGTCCCATTTTTGCTATTATGAGTTCATTTTCTAAATTTGCTCACTAGTTTTATTGCCCTTGAGTATCTCCATGTTTGAATAATTTATTGCTCTTCTTTTTCCTACAACGCCATATGCCATATGTGACACTGATGCAACCAGGACCATTGATTGAGTGATAGGAGCCTGATGTTCTGGCCTCAGCTAAAAAACTCTTTCTAGAAAATCTGTCTTTTTTTTCTGGACAAGTATCTTGGTCTAGCTCGCATTATTGAATTGTTTGTTTTTAAAGCTTTTATTTCATGAAACTACAGATAACAATAAAAAAAACAAAAAAACACCCCAGGT
The DNA here is from genome assembly GCA_016271365.2 of Neoceratodus forsteri. NCBI lineage: Eukaryota > Metazoa > Chordata > Ceratodontiformes > Ceratodontidae > Neoceratodus > Neoceratodus forsteri. The sequence goes on along the minus strand of CM057453.1, from coordinate 452,003,867 downwards.
CATCAACGTATTAGTTAGTGAAGACTCTAGCTGTTTCATCACAGAATAGCTCACTCAATTATCCCTTAGTGTTTTCAAAACATAAATGTAGCCTTTAGTGTTGTCTGGATTAGGAGAGTTATTTAAAATCATAGCTCTATAGTTGTAAACATGACTCTAAACCAGTACTGGCGGTTTATATGGTCATGAATGTGCCACTGTTGCATGTGGGGGGGGGGTACAGGAGACACTGTAGGAAAATAAGAGTAATAAAACATTTAAACATGGAGATCCCCCAGGGCAATAAACCCGAGAAGAGTCAATACAACTGAGAAGGGGAAGGGGAAGAGAAAGAGAGAGGAGGTGCAGGGATCCAGCATATTATTGATGTGATAAAACTCTACTGTGTGGATGTGCAATGTGATTTGTCGGCTATCCTCCAACTCTTCTTCTGTTGGCAGTACATCAGCATAGCTCTGCAATGTAGCCATAAAAATGACAAAAATTGCTCTTTCAGTTATACTTACGTAGTACCAAATGGCAGCTAGCTCCTCAGCCCATCTGCTGCAGTGAGATTGTCCTTCTGCTGGTACTTATGTACTGAATTGATCTCATCAGTTATCTGAGTCCCTCAGTGATCAATATCACTGACCAGTAAGGGACTGACATTTATAATTGTCCACCTGTGTTGCCTCTTTAAGTCAGTTTGGACCCTGATTCCTGGTGTCACATGTCCCAGATAAAGATGGCTGAGGAACTCAGAGTGAACTATAAAATAAATGATTGAAACAATTGGTCATTACCAGTACACTTGTTGTTGTATCTCTACTGCTGTAGAAGAAGCACACATACTGCAGCAGGGATCAGTAAATATTTTTGAGAGTTTCATGATGGCTGGTGAGTAGAGATGTTGCAAAGTTTTAAGTCACTGGTGACCTTCTGGAAAAGTCACCAACTTTGCCTTCACGGATCAATTTTTGCCATTTACTAGGAAATTCACTTTTTTTAACTTCACCTTTGGGGTGCATTTGGGCAAAGCTTACCCAAAATTGAGGCTTTAGGTAAACAAGTGCCTGTAGGTCACATGGAAACATCTCCTGCAGGTTACTAGCTACCTCTTTATGTACAGACTAAACCTTAGTTTTGTTTTGCAGTTTGAGCAAGTTAGTGGAGGAAGTCAGATCTGCTGCTTTCAGAGGGTTTAAAAAAGTCAACTTTTACAGCTTTTTTTTTTTTTGCCTTTCTGGCTAACTTTTTTGCTTTCCTTGTTATCATCTATTTACTTTGCAGTTTTGTGGATTTATTTTAGTTGTTATTTCAGTGTATTTTTCTTTCTTTCTATTCATCACTTTTATTTTTCTTGCTTTTACTCTTTTTACTCTCATTTTCTCCAACTTAAAATGAGTGGGACTTTCAATGGGAGACTGGAAGAACTGGGACCATTCACAGCAAGGAGAGTGGGATACAGTCCACAGATAGGACATGCCCTCTGATCCATTTAAAGAGGCCAGCTTTGGCACTTGGAGCACTGGAAAGTGGTACAGTCAGCACCTGCTTCCCACAGCATAGCACCAGCAACAGCATGCAATGGCACTTCACCGCCATCAGTTGGCCCTATTCCAGTACATCCTGTACCTGCTGCAACACCTGCCCCTGTGGACCCCCTGTGGCTGTGCCACTACTGTATCTGAGTCCTGTGAGGAGGATTAGTCCCGCCCATGACCACCTGGCTCCTTCCCTCATCAGCAGAAAAAGTTCCATTTTTTGTGATTTTTGTGTGATTGATCCCACTGACAACACAGTGGACACATGCACTTTGTGTCACTTCATTGTTCAGCTTGGGAAATGGGGCAACCATATGGGCACAGGTGGGCAGCACACCCACATTAAGGTGAGGCACCACTAGGAGTGGGAGGAGCATGTGAGGTGGAGACAGACTGAGACAGCTGAGAGGGTCAGAGGCAGGGGTACTCCACTGCTCCTTCCATGTCACAAGGTGGGCAGCACAAGAAGATGTGATGTGGAGGGTTATCAGACTGTGCACAGGGCTCGGGGGGGCTTAGAAGGGACTAGAAGAGGGAGCTGCAGCTGCACTCGAGTGCTGTGGGGGTCACCTGAGAGATCAGCCTCAGACCCTCCTCCTACATTGATACATACATACAGAAGTGGCATAGCTGTTCATGGAGATAGAGGAACTCTCCCACCAAGTTGGGGCCATGAAACAAACTTTGGAAGTGTTGTTCCAAAACCAGTGGATCATTCTTGAGAGGCTGGTGAAATGCCACAGTGGTGGTGCACCCTCTGTCCCCAGGCCATAGCCTTATTCTGTCTACACCACTTGAATCAAGAAAAGATTCCACTGGAATTAAGAAATGATTCATCATCATATGCAATCTGTCTTACAGTCTCCTCTATTCTTATCTTAACCTATTGTAAAAAAAATAGTAAAAAAATGGCAAAAAAAAGTACATCTTCATTTCTTTCTGTCCTGATTTCTGATACTGCCTCATGCTATCTGTCTGTCTGTCTGTCTATCTGCCTGTCTATCTATCTATCTATGAGTATCTATCTATCCATCCATCCATCCATCCATCTATCTTGCTATCTATCTACTATATCTATCTCCTTCGTCCCATGTCCTCTCCTCGCTCCTGTGCTCTCAAATTGCCCCCACATGCAACTGCATCCAATCTCTTGCATTGGATCCCTACTTTTCCCTTCTCTTGTTGTACCTCCTTCACATTCTCCCTTTACTCATCCCTTTTCTTTTTGTACCCATACTCACTCTTCCCTTACCCTATGCCTTTTGTACCAAGTCAACTATGTAAAGTGAATGTAATAACTATGTTTTTAATACTTATGTTGTATATTAACTCTGCAATCCATATTGTAGCACTTGTTATGCTTTACCTATTGTATCAAATTGTTCTATTCTCTGTACTACCCCATTTCCTCTCCCCCAAGGATGCATCTGGAAACTAGCAGTGCTGCTCAGTATGTCTTCCTGGTGAAACATTTCAATAAATAAATAAATATATCTGTCTGTCTCTGTCTGTCTCTTTATCTATCTGTCTGTCTGTCTATCTATCTATCTATCATACTGTTTCATGCTATCTGTCTCTCTTTCTCTATAGATATATTATATATATATTATGATGTCAAATATCCTCCTCCAGCTTAGCCAAAGGGAAAAATCTAATTTCCTCTCTATATTGTTTTATTTCTTGTACAACTGTGCAGTCCTTATACTATCACTGTCTTCTTCTCACACTATTTTCTCAACTACCAGAATAAATATGTCATGCTGCTACATAGTGCTACATTGTGTGTGTGTCAGTCCCCCCCCCCATAGTTCTTGTAACACACTTTAGGGGATATTATGAGAAAAACTCAACATACAGTATACAAATTCTGTACTCCCAGAATTTTTCTCAGCTACCAGAATCAACGTGTCAGGATGCTGCATGTTGCTATCAGGCATTGCACTGTGTGTCAATACCTCATCACAGTTATTGTAGTGCATTTTAGTTGAAATTGTGAGAAAAGCACAGCATACATAAATTCTGTACTTCCAGAATTTTGCCAAACTACTAAAACAAATATATCAGGTTGTTGCATGCTGCTACAAGGTGCTGTACTGTGTGTCAGTCCACTGTTCTTGCAATACACATTAGTGGAAATTGTGAGACAAGCACAACACAACATACATACATTTTGTACTCCTAGAATTTTTCTCAACTACCAGAAGAAATGTATCAGGCTGCTGCGTGCTGTTACATGGTGCTGTGCTGTGTTTCAGTCCCACTGCAGTCCTTGTAATACACTTTAGGGGAAATGGTGTGAAAAGCACAATATACTGTACATATATTCTGTGCTCCCAGGATCTTTTTCAACTATCAGAAAAAATATGTCAGACTGTTGCATACTGCTACAAGGTGCTATGCTGTGTGTCAGTCCTCCATTACAGTTCTTGTAACACACTTTAGGGAACATTGTAAGAAAAGCACAATATACAGTACATAAATTCAGTGCTCCCAAAGTTTTTCTCAACTACCAGAAAAAAATGTATTAGGCTACTGCATGCTGCATGGTGCTGCACTGTGTGTCAGTTCCACCACCACAGTTCTTCTAATGTTCATGCAGTTTTGATGAAATGGTGCTAAAAGTACAATAGGCATACATTCTGTACTCCCAGGCCAGGATATTCAGAAATGCACCAGAGGGAGGCACAAGAGGCGTGCAGCACAAGTGCAGTGCGCCATGGTGCAACAGGCATGATATTGAAAGGATGTGCATGACAGGATCCGCCTGCGCAACATGGCTGAATATCACACGGTTGTGCCATTACACAACCAGGGATGCACCAAGGAGCATGTGCAGTGCAATAGTGCACCCAGGAATGCATAGGGGAGCAAGCCAAGGAGCAACACACAGGCATCCAGCACAGGCACACACCACACGGCCTGACAGGACAGGCCACAGCCACCCCACCCATACCAAGACAGAACACCACCAGGTACAAAGCCCCATCCACCTCAGGTGGAACACACAGCAGCCATGCACAGCACTGCAGCATGACTCCTCACACCAGCTGCAAAGCAGACACAGGCACAGACACAGATGGTTAACCAACAATAATATAATGTAACATTCAAAATAAAACTATGTACAGATATATACAATGGATACGGAAGGAGGGACCACCCACACACAGGGAGGTCAGGGAAGGGAGGCAGGGTGCAGGGGCAAAGGCAAGAGAGGGAGACAAGGGAGGGCAAGGGAGGGTACACAGGGAAGGGGAAACAGTCCTGTACAAGGGCACTATGGGCATCCCCGCCCCACCATCGGGCATCGCTGGCATTGGCACCTCCGGCCATGTAGTGTCTGCGCCAGCCGCTGCACCACCTGTAGTGTGGTTGTCATCACACGAAGTATCCACCTCAGGAGCCGAGTATGTACAGCACTGGGCACAACACCTATGACAAAGGAAGGAACACCGTATGAGTGCATGTCCAGAATGCAGCAGCCCACCCACTGTGTGCAGCGGACATTGCTGACATGCACTCCTGGGCTGGCAAACCACCACCCACAGTGAGAGCGCCCATATGAGCCACCTACCCAGGGAACCACAGCCATGCATAACACCACACACTAACACCACCCATGTGCAGCACACCACCACCATGGCGGGCAGGCGACGTGGCCATGCAGGCAGTTAGCAGTGACACAGCCAGGTCCCAGGTGCACCCACAGCCCACATGTAGCAGCCACCCACATGTGCAAAAGTTATGGTGTGGTGCAATATGCACCACAGGCAGTGCACAGCTGGACCGAGCCATTCTGACAGAGGGCTGTGTCCACCCCAACCACTACTTCCCACCCGACACAACATGGAGACAAGTACATGATCCTACCTGCACACTGAGGTGCATGCTGTGGCTGTCCAGCCACCATGCCAACACATCCTGTGACCAGTGCACCACCCCCTGCAGTGGCCTGACCTGGCCAGCCACAGCACCAGTGAGGCGAGCCCGCCTCTGATCTTCAGGCCCTAGGAGGATTGAATGCAGAAAGAAACATCAGCACTGGGAGAAACCACAGGGCATCCCCCCAGCACAATGTGACACCCTGCACAATGTACCAGTGGTACAGGGTGGCCACAGTGTACCACCACACCCAATGGGGCATGCAGCCCCAGCCCCAACCCCCAGCAAGGTGAGCCAATGGCACCGCCCCATGGAACACAGGATGAGAATGGGCACAGGCACTGAGCACTTACCTGGCCGTGGCATGGCGCCCCTCCGGATGCGTGCATGTAGTGTCCATAGACGGTCTGGGTCCCTATGCTGCAGGTCCCCGTACCACTGCCTGCACTGATCCCCAGTGTGCCACACACCTGTGGCCTCCTCCAGGGCATCTGCCACCTCCTGCCACACCTCAGACCTAGGCCTTTTGAGAGGCACCTGGCCGAAGAGTGAGTTAACATGTGGCACCACCAGAGCCACCAGGTTAACCAGCTCAACTTGAGTCCAGTTCTGCACCCTTGCTGCTGTCCTGTGCAGCATGCTCTCAGTTTAACAGGCAATCCAAAATGGCACCCAGCAGCACTCGTGCCACACGTGCTGGGGATGCACAGCTTACACCACGATGCGCTGCCACCACCAATCGCGCAGTCACAGACATGGTCGAGCTGGATAATGGAGCATAGCCACGTGTTGCAGTGCACCTACAAGGGCAAAGAGCACCCGTGGGGTCAAAGGTTGTGCTGTGCACCTTGCAGCACAGCGCTATTGGGCATGGCAGATATACTGCACAGTAGGGCCATATGGCTGCCATACTACATGGCCCCACTGTGCACGGGCATCATAGTACCCATGGTGGAGGGGTGCCAGCAAAGGCATGGTACCAGAGCGCTATTGGCTCAGTGGCACATAGTGCCATAGGCCAAGCAGCGCACGAGCACCATATGTGCAATAGTGGACGGGCACAGTACTGCCTATCGTGCACATTGCGAATGACGCGTCACTGGCATACGTGATGTCCGCACGGGCATGCACGTGGCACAGGTGGTTGAGGACGTCACATTGTAGCGCCATGACATGTGCATGCGCAACTCCATTGTGCAATGTGCAACCATGCAATATTCTGCAGATGTATGCAACTCAGCTGATTACAATATCCATGGCAAATCAGCTGCATTTGCATGTCATTGCAGTTGTGCAAGCCCTCATTTGCATGTGATGTGCTATAAAGGCACCATGGGGATTGCACAGGATAGGAATGGTTGCATCCTTTAGAGGTGAGGTACATGCTGCGGGATGGTGGAATGGGAGGGTGGATGGGGACCTAGCAGCACATGCTAACACATGTCACCCTTCACAGGAAGAAGCATGACCGACCATGAGGAGAATGAGGAGCATGGGCCTGCACGCAAGCACAGGCCCAATTTCACCAGGGCAGAGTCAGACGCCCTATTCCAGGCATACCTGGACCAGGAGCTGCTCCTGAGTGGCTCCACAGGCACCCCACAGGCCTGGGTAACAGCATGGGAGGGTGTGGCCCATGCCGCAAACCAGCAGGGCAGCCACCAATGGTCTATGCAGGAATGCAAAAAGAAGGTCAGCACGGACCGGAGGCAGATCAAGAAAAAGGTGGCAGCCATCCGGTCAGCGCGTGCCACCACAGGCGGGGGTCAGCCAGCCCTGCCCACCCTTACACCGCAGGAGGAGTTGATGGCAGCCACCATGCAGTGCAGTGCGGTTGAGGATGTGCCCGGCAGAGGGTTCCAGATGGGTGGAAGCCCATCACTGCATGGTAGGCATGGCAGGGACAGGGGCAGGAGGATGGGGCGGGGTGGGTGACAGCAACACTAATGCCACTTTCTTGCCTTCCAGCTCCTGAGAGCCTGCATGAGGTGTCAATGGTGGGGGTGTCTGCTGTGGGGGCAGTCCTGGCCCCAGAGGACCATCCAAGCATCTCCAGTGGGCTTCATGGCCTGGATCGACTGCAGGCCAGTACCGCTGTCCATCCTGATGCTGAAAGCGCAGATGCAGATGAGGCCCTGGCTGCGTTCCAGCAGGACACCAGGTATGGTGTCCTGTGTGCTGAGATGCAGGTTGTGGCAGGGTCCAGATCCGATGTCGACAACAACCACATCACAGACAGTGCTGTTGTGGCTGCAGGAGAGACACCCATACCACAGGCATGACATGTTAGCACAGCTGGTGGCCCAGTGGTGGTTGCCTGCACACCGGTCACTGCAGCAGGCATAGCCAAGGCTACCACAGGTGCAGCAACGGATGGCTGTGGTGGCGGTGGTAGCTGTGGTGGTGCAGCCACACTGGTGTTACCCTGCACACAGCGGCCAGAGGGGCAGCAGCAGAGGCTGGATGGCATTGAGGGGGGCCTGGGGCAGTGCCTGCTGCCAGTGTAGTGCATGGCACCCAGCCCCAGGAGGGACCCACTGTGCAGCGCTCACCATCGTGGGGTGCTGGGCCGCAGGGTCGGGATACACACTTGGGTTGGCACAGTGACCCTGCACCCCAGGGTGCTGACCACTTGGACAAGCACACCCAGCTGCCCAGGGCCTCTGTCGAGCAGCAGGTGCAGCTCGCAGCAGGGGTATGTGCACTCTGTGAGGAGCTGCGCCAGGTGACAGAGCGGTGGGACAGGGACTTCGCCCTGCTCCTGGCGGAGAACCAGCAAATGCGGGTGGACACAGCCGCAGCCATGGATCGGCTGACCGCTGTAGTCACAGCTGGACTGGCACCTCTGGCCACCCTGGTGCATGGCCATCTGCCACTCACACCACAGATTGCATCCTCCACCCCTCAGGCCCAGCGGTGTGCTACTCCCTTGGTGTCACCACTAGGGTATGCTTTGGGCATTCCCAGCATGTCTGGTGTGGGCATGGTGTGGAGGCTGCAGACATCTGCATGGACACGGTTGTGGTCCCACAGTGTCAGCCCTGGGGGACCATCTGTGACACCCCCTTTGGCTGACGCACGGGCAGCAACTGCTGTGCGTTCCTGACGTGGCTGTCCACGTGTCCCAGGTGGCAGTGCTACCATGCAGTGATCCTGAACCACCCATCTCCATGTACACCATTTGCTGCTGCCCTGTGTGCACATTGGTGCATTGTGTGCATGTGCGTCCCATGGCCGTGGCAACCGTGGTCAACCTCACACGCGGCCCATGTGCCCACCCACCTGGCTTCTGGACACCATGGCATGTGCATGATGATGCCAGCACAGTGCTGACTGACACTGTGCAGTGCCGCTCAATGCCTGACACATGCCCGGTGCCCGCCTCTGGCCGTGGCATGATGGGTCCTATGTGCATGTGGGTGTGTGGGTGTGTGTGTGTGTGTGTGTGTGTGTGTGCACGTGGTGTGTGGGTCTGTGCTGTGTTCTGCTTCGGTGCCTGTGCCCTACCCCTGTTCAAGCCCCCATCCACCAACCCTGGCACTGGGGCCACCCATGCCTGCCTGTCCACTGTGCCCTGGGCCTTGGCCCCTGCATGTGGCCATGTACACCTACCTGCACACTCTATAATGCTCCTCAGCGATTGTGTCTCTGTGCTGCTGTGCTGTCTGTATCAGCCGAGATCCCCTCACCCGGGGGGGGACTGCCCACCACCAGGCCTGGTGGCCTCATCGTCCCCACTGCTGTCCCCCTCTTTGACCTCAACATCTATCCCACAGTCAGTGGCCTTGTTGTGGAGTACACAGCAGGCCATGAATAGGCCACAGGCTTTTGAGGGGCTGTACTGTAGGGCACCACCAGACCTTCCAGGCAACAGAACTGGGCCTTCAGCAGCCCGAACACCCACTCGATGATGTTCCGTGTGCTGGTGTGTGCCTCATTGTATTGCTCCTGTGCTGGGGTCAATGGGTGCTGGTATAGGGTGAGCAGCCAAGGCCAGAGTGGGTAGCCACTGTCACCTGTGTGGAGAGATGTCTGGTTAGCTTGGTGGCCTGTGTCAGTGCACCCCCTGCCATCCCGGCCACATCCCCTGGCACCCATGCCCTGGCATCCCACACACCCTGTCCTGCTGTTCCTGGCATGTGACGTACACAGCATACTCACTGACTAGGTGGCCAGTGGGGATGTCTCCACTCTCAAACCTCTGGCACAGTGCCGATTGGTGCCAGAGGAAGGCATTGTGTGCTCCCCCAGGGTGTGTGGCAAAGACATTGATTATGCACCCCCTGGCATCGCACACCACCTGACAGTTGACGCTGGGGTAGCCCTTCCTGTTTACGTAGACCACTTCCTCCAGGCCTGGTGATGCACGGATGCCAACATGGGTGCAGTCAATGGCTCCTAGCATGCCATGCAACTGTGCCACCCTGTGGAACTCCTGCATGTTTGCCGTATGTTCTGCCTGTGTGCTGGGGAAACAGATGTACTCCACAGCATGTGGCAGCAATGCCCTGAGGAATTGTGTGAGGAGACGTGATGTGGCCAATTGGGTTATGCCTGTGGTGTCTCCTGTTGGTCTCTGGAAGGTGCCTGTGGCAAGCAGGCACATGGCGGCCATGACCTTTGTCTCCACAGACAGGGCATGGCTCCATCTTGTGGGTGCCTGCATCTCCTCACTGCACAACTCACACAGCCACCTCAGAATGGCCCAGTTCAGGTGGTACTGGCCCACGATCTCTGTGTCACTATACTGTTCAAAGGTGATGTGGGCACGGTATCACCTGTTCCGGGCATACCGCCGACAGGCCCTTCTATGATTGCTCTGGTCTGCTTGCTACCTCCTCACTACCCTCATTACTGCCTTCATCTGGAATATTGCACTGGCCATGGCCTGGGCTGTATGTCCTCCCCCTGGGCATCCCTATCCCCTGGCTCCCCTGCTGTTGGCTGCTGTCTGAGCACACTCCCACTCACTCACACACTGACATGCCCAGTGTCTGGTGCTTTAAGGCTCCCAGGTCATCACTCTGTGCCTGTCTCAGCCTGCCACATACTGTGTGACTCCCCTTTGGCTTCTCGGACTACCCCCTCACTCCCCCTCAGTCTGGCTCCCCTGTGGCACAAGCGCATGTCCTGGTTGCTCCTGTCTTGTGCCATTCACCTGCCATTGAATATCGCACTGTGCCATGTATGCATGGCTATGCCTCCAGCATTTGTGCATGCATTCATTATCCTTGCACATTGGTGCATTGGTACTTGCGCTGTGCATTTGCTGCTGCTGCTGAATATCGCTCTCTGGTGCATTGCCACACTTGTGCTGGCGCATCCCTGTTGCTCATTGTGCAACAGCTCTGAATATCCCGGCCCCAGAATTTTTCTCAACTACCAGAAAAAAATATGTCAGTCTTCTGCTGATGCTGCTGCATGGTGCCACGCTGTGTGTCAGTCCCACCAACACAATTTTGGTAATGCACTTTAGTGGATTAACTTTATTACACAGAAATTATCAGCCTAATAAATTCTCCTGACTAGAAATTTTCACATGAGGAAACAAAATGAGATGGACTCCCTGAATTAGTATGCTGCTCTTACACTATCTAAATCTCCCACTACAGTACCTGTCCTGATAAACTGTAATGACATGTAGCATTCTCAGATATACTACCTGTTCTGAGAGCCAGTACTGTATGAAAGCTGAAGATTGCAGAATTCAATACATGGCTGGGAAGATGTTGTGAGGCAAATGGGTACAGGCTGGTCAGAGACTGGGGTAGGACATGGGAACAGAAATACCTATATGCAGAGAACAGGCTGCATCTGAGTAAGGAGGGCATAAGGGTCCTGAAGGACAACCTGGAAAGGTACTTGATGGATAAGCTACATTTAAACTGATGGAGGGGGGACAGTAGAGGGCACAGTACTCAGCACCAGGTGAGGGGAGGCCTCTGGCCCCCCCAGTAGGGAACCTAAAGGAGAGGAGAGGGAAAGTGGAAGGAATAACAGAGATAAGGGGTGAGGAGAGTCAAAAAGGGAATAGGGGGAAACAAGGGTCAGGGGGTAGAGATGGAAAGTGGTCTCTTTGAAGACCAGGAGTCTGACAAACAAGTCAGCAGACCTACAGGCGCTGATGGCAGAATGGGAGGGAGACATAGCTGCCATCACAGCGGCAACCCAGTACCATGACTGAAACCTCAAGATCCCAGAGTACCAATTTATAAAAAGGATAGAGAAAGAGGGAGGGAAGAGGAGTAGTGCTGTACATAAGGGATGGGATAATGTGCACCAGGGAGGAGGGGGAGGAGGGAGTGACTGAAGCCGAATGGGTAGTGCTACAGAACACAGCTAGGAGAAAGATTTAGATGGGGGTGGTGTATGGGCCACCATCAAATGACATAGAGCTGGATAGGGAGCTGGGGGAAAAGATCAAGAAGGCAGGAGAGAGAAGGAACATTGTAATACTAGGAGAATTTAATCTGACTGGTGTCAACTGTGGCATCCAGCTACCTCCTGCTGCAGGGAAAAGGTCATCCTGGATGCTATCCAGGAGTATTTCCTGACACAGAGAGTCACAGAGCCAACAAGAGTGGAGGCCATACTAGACCTGGTGCTGTTGGATGGGGAGCATGTCCAGACAGTGTGGTTTTACATTAACATGGAGAAGGATGCAGCCAAGACAAAAATGAGAGTGGTGGATTTCAGGAAGGCAGACTTCGCTAGAATGGGTATCATACTGAAGGAGCACCTGGCAAAGCTCAGGCCACATATGGATGCAGAGCAGAAATGGGCCATCATCAAGAAGGAGCTAATAGAGGCCACCGACACCTGCATGAAGATTTGTAAAAACATTCCAGGTGTCAGAGACCTAGCTGGTATAGCGAGAGGGTGGCTGAGAAGGTGAAAGCAAAGCGGGAGGCCTTCCTGAAGTACAAGCATAACTTAAGGGAGGAGGACACGGAGGTGTACGTAGAGAAATCTCAATCTGGGTAGCCAAGGTGGAGAAAGAACTAAGACTGGCACAGGAGATTAAGGAAGGGAAGAAGGATTTCTTCTGCTACATTAAGGAGAAAAGAAGCAGACGGGATAGGATTGTCAGGATAAAGAGGTACGAAGGATGGGCAGAAAAGGGGGAAGGTCAAACAGAGGCTTTAAATAAATACTTTTGCTCTGTCTTCACTATGGAAGTGGAAGAGCCGATACCACAGGGGAGGAAGACGGGAATCTTGGAGGGGTGGATTATGAAGGGGAGATTGGGATGGACAGGGTCTTAAGGGGGCTAAGTGAACTGCGGGTGTACAAAACACCGGGACCAGATGGTTTACACCCAAGGGTCCTGAGGGAGTTGGCAGGGGTACTAGCAGACCTGCTTAACACCTTGCTGGAGGAGGGGTGTGTGCTGCAGGACTGGAGAACTGCTCACGTGATTCCACTCCACTAGAGCAGTCCCAGGGATGAGTCAGGTAACTGCAGGCTGGTTAGCCTGACCTCCATAGTAGGGAAGATAACAGAGACCATTCTAACGGAAAGGCTGATGTCCTTCCTTGAGGAAAATGGTCTCCAGGATGACAGGCAACATGGGTTTGTCAGGAGGAGATCTTGTCAAACCAACATAATTGACTTCTTTGACTGGGTTATGAGGTCATTGGACAGGGGACAGGTGGTGGATGTCCTGGACCTGGACTTCAGCAAGGTGTTGGATTCAGAGCCACATGGCAGGCTGATCAACAAGCTGAGGGACCTGGGAATAGGGGACAAACTGCCGGGGTGGGTCAAGAACTAGAAGCAAGATAGGAATCAGACAGTGGTGGTGGGGCAACTATCCAAACCTCAACCTGTAACCAGTGGAGTCTCACAGGGCTCAGTACTGGGACCTGTGCTGTTCAACATCTTTATTGGAGACATTGCAGAGGGGATCATAAGTAAGATTTGCCTGTCTGTAGATGTTACAAAGCTCTGTGGGAGGTTGGACACACTGGAGGGGAGATAGGAATTAAGGGAGAATCTGGCAAGGCTGGAGAAATGGTCAGGCATCTGGCAATTGGGTTTCAATGCCAAGAAATGCAGGTTCATACACCTGGGTTCCAGGAACCCAGGAGCCAGCTACTAGCTGGGGGAGCACAGGTGGCAGTCTCAGAGGAGGAAAAAGACCTTGGGGCGATGGTCAGAGGTGACATGAAACATTCTGCACAGTACTGCAAGGCAGCAGCCAAAGCAAGCAAAATGCTAGGCTGCATCACCAGGGGAATAACCTCCAGGAGGGAAGAAGTCATTCTGCAACTTAGCAGGTCACTGGTGAAACCACACCTGGAATACTGTGTGCAGTTTTGGTTCCCGTATCTGAAGAAGCATATCAAGCTTCTGGAAGGGATCCAGAAGAGGGTGACCAGGATGATCAAGGCTATGAGGGACAAAACATATGAGGAGAGGCTGAGGGAGCTCAACATGTAGTCCCTGGAGGATAGGAGAGAGAGAGAGATGGGAGGCAAGATAGAGACCTTCAAGTACCTTGAGGGAATAAACAGGGTAAGATTGGAGGGCATCTTTAACTTAAGGAAGGAGGTTACAACAAAGTGGGATAGGATAGGGTGAAGAAGAACATTAGAGTGGGAGGGGGTGTTTCTGGGATGGAAAGGGGGAGGATACTAGGAGAGGGATAGTCGACTACAGGGGGAGTGGGGGGTGGCAGCTCCAGGGAACTAAACAGACATGCACACTCGAGCAGACTTGGTAGACCATTATGGCCTGTTTCTGCTGGCAAATTTGTATGTTTGTATGACCAGAAATTTGGGATAGTTTCTCATGAAATCATAATGCCTGTTTGGGATGCAGATCTGGATGATGATCTTTGAGTATTGCTGTATGTACTACAAGCAAAGGTAAGTGTTTATTTTTTACTTTTTGTCTGGGGAGGGGCTGAAAACAGTGCATTTTTAGCCATCTTTTTTTCCTGTTTCTCTCTTTTCAGGTATTTATCACTAGAGTGATGAAATCCTGTTGCCACATGTGTCCAGCCCATATCTGGTTATTTAATTTAGCAGGGCTTCCTACAAGGGAAGGTCAGTATTCATTTTTTTTTCCAATTTTGTTTTTCAAATTTTCTGTGTTATTTGTATGTCAGTCTGTGTTTTCTGCTCCTTTTTCTCATGTTGCAGGGATTTCTTCAGCTGCTCGATATTGTACAATCAAGCAGCAGTATCAGGTTAATAAATAGTATTCCTGGTGGATACAGACAACGGATTGACTTTAATAAGATCACACACAGTGGTGGAGAAGCTTCATTGACCACATCATGATCTGGTGGAGAAGATGGCGATGGCTTGCTTGCTGGAGGTGGAAGAGGAGGAGGCATCCATGACAGAATGGAATGAGACCTGCGACTACACGATTAGAAATTATTTTGACTCTACTACAGTCCCTATTGTGTTGCACCTGTGAAAGGAAACAAACAATAAAACACTAAAAGAAAAAAAAATACTTTTGAAATGAGTACTACCAGCACATTGCTGATGGCCATGCCTTGAAATAGCACAAAGATGTCCCAGATAGAGGAGGCGTAGGAGGAGAAGTCTTACTTGTTGAATGAGAAGACAGCAGGACAGAAGACCTGTGAGGACAAGAGAAAATTATTTAGATGCTACTCAATTAGCCACTGTGGGTGACTGCACAGATAGTTTATCCATTGTCTACTCTCCATCTTACTATATATATGACCTATGAAGAAAAAATTGAAATATTTAGCCTCACTTGATCACTGTGTTACTGTGTACCTAGGAAAAGAAAATTTAAAATACAAAAGGAAAAAGTCATGTAATGATACTTGCCATCAAAGTAGTGAGGGCAATACCATGTACTGGCATGATGGTGCCACAGAGAGGGGTGGCGGAGGAACTGGTAACTAACATCTGTGCCTGTGGGCTATTTGGATATTTGACTCACTTGCCAGTCATTCCTGTGAATGGTCAAACCTGCAGTGAGAGAGATACAAAAAGAAAGAAACACATTTTAATGTCTGTTAAGCAAGGTGGAAGCTAATGTCTGGCAAGCATGGTGGAAGCCCCTCCTGTGTGAGGATGGAGATACCACCATCAGTGAGGATAAGGAATGTGAACAACAGTGAAAGTAACTTACCATCACAGCAGGCAAAGTTGGGCCTTGATGGACTTCAGGTAGTGATACCTTGATGAGCTGGCTAGCTGGTGGCTTGGATTGAGGGCTGACTGGTTAAATGGAGGTCTGCATGGAAACAGCATTTATGCTGGCTTAGCAGTCCAGAATTCTCACTTTGCATGCATATGGTGGATACAGCTGTGGCCCATGTTGTTGGTGGATGTGAAGGACACAAGCAGGCCAGAGGAGGAGGAGAAAACAGTGTCTTAATTCCTGGAGAATGCATGGTCTGTATGGCTGGCAGTGGCATTGATGCTGGCTTAAGTCTGGGTGTTTCAGTCTGGGTGCATATGGTGGAGGTGGCGATGGCCCATTTGTTGGTGGATGTGGGGAGTACAAGCAAGAAAGCTGAGGAGGTGGCGGTGTCTTTATAGCTTGAGGATGCATGCTTTGCCTGGCTGGTAATGGCATTTACACTGGTGCAAGAGTCAGGGTTTTTCAGTCTGGATGCATGCACTGGAGGCAGCGGTGGCCAATGTTATTATCAGCAAACATCCCATGGCATGAAATGATGTAGTGTTTACTGATTTTCTAGTTTTTACTCTGTAGGTCTCACATAGGATAAGGATTAAAGAGGTAATCAGATGGATTTATGCAGCAGCAGCATAACTTGTGTTAAAAAATAATGACAGGAAAAAATTTGAATCATGAGGAAAACAATTCAACTGATGAGGAGGAAAGGATGGGCAGAACATATTTATTTTTATGTTTCAATTATCCTCAGCAGGTAGCAGCTCTTACAGTCTTGCAGACTGGAGTTGTCCCAACATAGAATTCATTCTCCATTCGTGCTTTATCTACCTTAGGAGAAGGCCATTTGCCAATGGTGATAACCTCAGGATATTCAGGATCATCTTCACCACCATCACTATCACCTTCATGTGGTAGGAATGATGACATGAATGTCTTGAGGGGCACGTGCCCTACATTCATATTAATATACTGTGTGTTAGCACCAGGGTCGAGCATCATGTTGGGTCAAGGTTTGGGGCTGTTCCAGTTTGGCAGTGTACGAAAAACCCCACTGAATCAGGTTTCACTGCCAAAACCTCCAAATGCCCTGATCCAAAACTGAAATTACGCTTTTTTTAGTATTTTTTTTTACTGTCTCACACTCAGTTAGGGTGGCTCCATGACACATCTGCAATGAACTCTGGTGAGAGGAAGAGGTACAATACTGTCACTCAGGGCAAAGAGGAGGAATCAGAGGATGTACCTGAATGCTAGCGGCTGCGGCTGGTGTGTCTCCCTCTGATCTCCTCCTCCACTTTGCCTCCTCTTATGCCTCCAGCCTTTCTCACTTCTGGTTCTCTTCCTCGGCAACCATGCATGACGCTACATACATGCAAGTGCACAAAGCAGGAGAGAGTCTTGTGACTGCACTAGTGGCAGTCAAATTAGGGAATCTGTCTCCATGCTCGCTCCGACTCTTGCTGCTAAAAGGTCTGCACTGATTGGAGCAAACAGAATGACATTGGGGGCTTTATAACCCCCTCACATAGTGTAGCAGTGTCAGAGGTGATCAGGAGAGCAGCAGCACCACTTGCAGTCACTCTCACTCTCAGCGCACACATCACGATTCAGTGAGAATGATCAGAAAAATTAAATAAAAAATACTAATTTTAGGGGAGGCAGACAGAAGGGCTTAGAAGCAGCAGAGCAGACAATTGGACAGATATAGCAGCAACAGAACAGTAATGACTGAAGTGAACCAACTAAAGTAAAGCAGCAGTTGCTGTTGGGGGAGGTAGGGGTAGGGGAGGGGGAGGCTATCAGGGCCAGAGGCAAAAAAAAAAAAATCTTTCTTCCTGAGGATTCAGCCAGTTAACAAGAAAAAAGTTGTTCAATGCCAGGTGATCTGTTGATGTGGCAGTTGTGGACTGTGGCGGCCTGTTCTGCACCAGTACATTTGTTGGACATAGAGGGGTAGGGTGCTGCTGGCAAGGGCTGCCTCTCTCTGACTGCCCAGATGAAAATTGGCAAAATATTTTATTATTTTTAAGTGATAAACCTTTTGCTGTCTGAGTCCCCCCAAAAAAAAAAAAAGTGTGAAAAAAAGTCTGTTGTGAGCCCATTATAATGGCACTGTGCTGTCCCAGGCAGAAGTGATGACACCTGTGCTCTAATTTGAGGTTCTTTAAATATGCTACATTTCCCCAGTGAGAAACCTTTTTTGTTGCAGTCAAACAAAACATCCGTGAGCCCACTGTAGTGCAGCAGTGCATCTGTCTCATTGTCACACGCAGAAGTGACAGCATCTGTGCTCTGACCTGAGGTTGTTTAACTGTGCTTCATCTCCCCAGTGAGAAACCTTTTTTGTTCAACTAATACACTAACGATGGAGAACAACAGACTCCCAAAAGTTGGCCAAAAATTGCCCCTAGAGCAATGCATCTTCTAGCTCCGAGGAAAGTGACATTGTGCAGCACTCCCATGTGTGTTGCAGAGCCAGATAGCGATCAGCTTTTTCACAGTCTACGGAGAATGGTGCCTCACAGTCCACAGCAACAAATACCATAACAGCCCATCATACCCTGAGAAAGAAATGATACACATTTTCAAACTCCATTCAACCATGAGGTAGTCACTAAAAAAAGATAACTTTAAAGGCAGCATTTGCTGAAAAAGAAAACAAAATTTAGCCCAGGTCATCAAACTGCTGTCAAAATTGGTCATCAAATTGGGGAGATGATAGCACTTGATTTAGAGCCATATCCAAAAGTAGAACACATTGGCTTTTGGCAACTGTTACAGGAATTACAGACTAGGTATCAAATGCCTTCACAACATACTTTTGCAAGTCACATTATTCCAGACATATATGATGCAGTGAGAAATACAGTTGCCAGTCACTTGACAAAGGCAAAAGAGGGATTTGTTCATTTCATGACAGACTTTTGGACAAGCTTCACACCACATGCTTATTTGTCTCTCACAGCTCACTGGGTCACATTTAAAAAGTCTGCAGCTTCATCACCAGTATACATCAAAAAAGTCAGTCAACCTACTGCAACATCTTTGCTTCTTGACGAATACAAGGGTATGGCACTACTTAGTGCATCTCCTATGGACACCAGTCATAACACAATAAATATACAGCTTGTTCTAGAGAAAGTTCTGAAAGAATGGGTTGTGTCCAGGGGCCTTACCATTGGTATGACTGTGGTGGATAATGGTGCAACTGTTATTAAAGCTCTCTGGGACTGTGGCACTGAGCACAGAGTTAAAGGTGTTTTGCTTTGTGCACATGCGAAATTTGGTTGTGTGCCATGCTGTGCTAAATCATGATGATGTATGTAACCTGGTTCAAACTGCACGTAATATATGAGGGTGTTTTCACAGATCTGTAAAGGCCACAGCCATTCTTTGGCAGTACCAAAGTGAGTGCAAAGTACCATCTAATGATCTCATCCAAGATATAGTTACTCGGTGGAATTCCACCTATTATATGTTGGAGCATATACTGCAGCAGAAGTTAGCAGTACACAATATAGCATTAGTCCATGAAACTGGGGGCCTGATCACTCAATGGGAGTTGTTAGATGACCTTGTTAAAATATTGGCACCATTTTGAAATACCACAGAATTACTTAGCAGTAAAAGTGCATCCATTAATCAGCCTTCTCAGACACAACTGATGCCATGGACAATAATGGAGTTGAGAGACAGTCCCAAGAGATACTGAAATAGCTACCGTTTTAAATACAGAGCTGCATAGGGTGTTTGATTAAGTTCTTACAGACAAGAAGAATGTCATTGCTACAATACTAGAGCCCCATTTCAAGGACATCTTTTTGGTGCAAGACAGTTTGCTAATACACTAAAGATGCTGACCGATGTGGGTCTGCCCTTAGTTTGCTGCAGCAGCAGTTTATTTTTTTTAAGTTTTTAGTGTTATTTTTGTTTTAAGTTAATTTTTATTTTGTATTTGCTGCTTTTTGTCTTTGATTTCCTGATTTGGGATCTGGAAATACCCCCACTGCTGCTATTGTGGACCATTTGTTTAAGCCCTGCTTTTTTCCCTGAAGCCAGTTATGTGATGGTGTGAATTACAAGTTGAACGATTGTGACTCTGTGCGATTGTGATTCTGTGGATTTACCAAGACTCTGTGGACTTACCAGGACATTCGGAGACCACTCTGTGAGCTTCTTTGGGTTTGTGTTGGCAGAGGATTCTCCGGGACTATCTGGGTGCTCTGGAGTCCTGTGTTTTGGATGTGTTCTCCCCCCCTCCCCCGGTGGTGCCTGATTTGGAAGGAGGTGGTGAGCTGGCCCAAGATAGGCATCTGTTTTTACTATCTGCAGAGTGTCGGGAAATGAAGAATTTTGCTGGGCCGAGACTCATTGCCGCAGCAAGGAAGAGACCTCTATCTTCGCTCCCAGTGGGTGAGGGGGTTGTCGGAAGCTCACTGGAGGGTGAAGTCTTTGTCCACCCAGGGGGGCTTGCAGTTTTGGGGTGGTCATTGGGCCACTCTAGGTCTGGGGCCCTGACCCAGGGGAGTGGTGGATTTGTGCAGCTCCAAGCCGGTGCGGGCTTCAGAGGTTCTTTTCGGCTTTGGCTGCTGCATTCTTTGGGAGATGACACATTTTCCTGGATTTTTGGTACAGTGGGACTAGAAGACAATTGCTGGCTTTGAGAGGGGACTGGTGTGTGGCCTGAATGCTCTCTGGGGGGTTTGGATTGTCGCTAGGGCCGGTCCCATTTCTGGGGCACAGCTGAATTCTCTTATTGCCTGGACCGTGCAGCATGTTATTTTGAACTCTGGATTTCATCTGATTATCTGGACTGGGGAAAAGAGATAAGTACTCTGGTGACTTAATGGGCTTAATTTCAAATGGCTGTCTGGTGGGGTCATGAGAGAGCCTCTGATCTGCATATTTTACTTTTAGCCTTTATGTACTGTTGTGAGAGAACAGTGCTTGGACTTTAAATGGTGGTAGTGGGGGTGAGAGACCCATCATTAAAAAATGTTTATATTGATTTATTTGTTGGTATTTATTTGTTATTGTATTCATATTGTAATTGTATTTGGAAAGTGTTATATGTGGTTGGGTGGGGAATTTTTTAATTTATTGTTATTAGTTTGTTAAACTGTTCTGTTAATTTGTTTGTTTGTTTTGTTTATTTATTATGTGTTGGCAGGGGTCTCTCCCCGTCAGATGCTACTCTCCTGTTGAGTTCCGTGGCCTCCGTCCCTTTGAGTGTCCTCATTTGCTGGCTGAAGTCTATACTCAATGCCATGCATTGGGGATTTTAAGGAGAAGACATAGGAGCAGGGGCCGTGGACCTCTTGGGAGAGTGGAACCAAGTGGCTGGATTGGAGTAGTGGGGACTAGGAGACACCCTGGGGCAAAATGGGTTCCCAATAGGGGTTCGCCCTGTCTGGCTCCCATACCCAAGGGTTCCACTTTGTGTGGGCGGATGACTCAGTCAACTTCGGGGTCTCATCCAACTCAGGTGGTGTTATGCAATGCCAGGTCTATTAAAAACAAGACAGCAGTAATGACTGATCTTGTTGGATCATCAGATCTGGCTTGCATCACCGAGACCTGGCTGGATGAAAATTCTGGCCCAATTCTGGAGTCAGCAATTCCATCCTGGTTTTTGGTGATACACCGCTTGAGGGTGGATCTTAGTGGTGGGGAAGGGGGCCATTGGTTTTAGATTGGAATTGAGCCTTGTGGAGGTGCCAGTGGAGGAGACTCGGTCCTTTGAATGTATCATGGGTGCAGGTGTGGGGTGCAGGATTCTTCTCATCTACCATCCACCCGGCGCTGAGAAGTAATTCCTGCAGGAAGTCATGGACTTCATCGTTGACATGGTGTTGGAGTCCCCCAGATGGATGGTGCTGGGGAACTTCAATGCCTAGGTCGACGATGAACTTTCTCAGTTTGAACAAGACTTCCTCCAGTTGATGAATTAGCTGAGGTTCTCACAGATAATTACATCTGCGACCTATAGTCACAGTCATTCCTTGGATCTAGTCTTCCTTCTGGGTGTGTAGACCTCTAATTTGGTGGTGGAGCCAGTCAGTTGCTCGGACCATCACACCATGAGGTTCAATTTCCAGGCCCCCCCCCGATATAGGCCTACCCCTATGGAGATGGTCCGGTACCACCCGTTAAGGGGTTTACCCCCTGATGGCCTGTTGGTGGTGCTGGACCTATCAGGGCTGCCAAGGAATAGTGGTGACCCAGATGCCCTAGTCTGGAGTTATAATGATGATGTGACTGGAGCTCTGGATTGTCTCGCTCCTGTCCGTGTCCGTCCCCTTACCAAGCACCCTCAGTCCCCTTGGTTTGATGGGACCTTGAGGGAGATGAGGAAAGTGGGACTAAGGCTGGAGCATTGCTGGTGAAAATCGGGCCTGGATGATGACAGACTTAGATTGTTAGCCCATTATAAGGACTATCAATCGGCTATTTCCCATAAGAAGGCAGAGTTCCTGTCCAGGGAGATTGCTGAGGCACAAAATCAACCGGCTCAGCTCTTCCAAAATGTAGACAGACTGTGCAATCCAGTCTGTCTGCAGTCTTGGGGAGTATTGTTGCAAGGGTAGGGCAACAAGTTCACTCGCTTTTTGCCGATAAGGTTGCCGACATCAGGTCTGAGATTCGCACGGGACGCCCCAATGCGCAGATGGTGATCAGTGGGAGGTGGCAGCTCCTCAATCTGTCTGGTCCAACTTCAGCTGGCTGGTGATTGGAGATTTTGTGAAGATTATCCAGTCTTTGCGGTCGACCTGCTGTGGTTTCGACCCTGGCCCAAAGCACCTCATTGTGGGGTGTGTTGAGACCATTGGCCTGGTCCTTGCTGAAATAGTCTGGTGTTCATTAGACTCTGGAGTGTTTCCAGACACTGAAGGAGGCGATAGTGGTACCCCTTCTTAAGAAACCATCTCTCGACCCAGACTGTATTCCTAACTACAGACCCATCTCTAACCTCCCCTTTGTGGGTAAGGTTATTAAGAAGGTGGTCACACTGCAGCTGGAGGATCATTTGACCATCCACAACATCTACAATTCTCTCCAGTCTGGTTTTCAGAAGCGGCATAGTACTGAGATGGCCCTTGTTTGGGTTCTCAGTGATCTCCTAACAGCAAGAGATTGGAGGAGCCATTCCATCTTGGTTCTTCTTGATCTATCAGCAGCATTTGACACTGTGGACCATTGAGTGTTGGTTGGGTGCCTGCAGTCAGTCTGTGGACTGCCTGGTACAGTCCTCAGGTGGTTCCATTCTTTCCTCACTGGCAGGTTTCAGAGAGTTGTCTGTGGGGTTTACTCCTCTGACAAGGTCTCCCTGCCATGTGGGGTTCCGCAGGACTCTGTATTGTCCCCCATGTTGTTCACAGTGTATATGCTGCCATTGGGAGACATTGTAAGGTGGTATGGGCTGAGTTTTCACTATTATGCAGATGATACTCAGCTCTACCTGTCCTTTGTGCCCTATCAGGGGGGAGCTGTCTCGAGTTTTGATGACTGCCTTTCCAAGACTGAGAACTAGATGAGTGCCAGTTGGCTGAGGCTGAATCCGGACAAGACTGAGGTTTTGGTGGTAGACCCGGGCCATCAGGTAGAGGGGCTGTCAGAGGGGTGAGCCTCAGGGCTTTGACTCAGTGGTCACCAGCTGACGACCTCTAAACAGGTGTGAGATCTGGGTGTGGTTCTTGATGACTGACTGATGCTTAAACATTAGGTGTCATCCATTATCAAGACTGCCTTTTACCATCTAAGGAATGTAGCCCAGATCAAGCACCTAGTTCCTCCCGATGATCTACCAGTTTTGGTTCATGCCTTTGTAACCTCAAGCCTTGATTACTGTAATGCCCTATACCTAGGGCTACCAGGGGTTGATATCCACCGCTTGCAGCTGGTGCAGAGCACAGCTGCTAGGCTGATGACTGGGCTATATCGTAGCTGTCATGTCATGCCAGTGCTGCATGATCTGCACTGGCTGTCTATTCAGTGGCAGATCACCTTTAAGGTTTGTTTACTGACCTATAAGGCCCTACATGGACAGGGACCGAGTTATCTGCAAGATCTTCTTAATCTATATTGCCTCTCCCGACCACTTCACTCCACCAACAAGGGATTGCTAGAGATTCCCAGGGTTTGTCTAAAGTCATCTGGGGCCTGTGCATTTGAATTTGTGGCCCCATCCCTGTGGAATTCTCTACCTCGCCGGATTCAACAGTGCCTGATGGAGGAGAGCTTTAAATGTGCATTAAAAACTCATTTATTTACCTTGGCCTTCCCTGACTATATTTGACCTGCTGCAGCTGTTTTTATATACGTAATTGTTTTTACGAATTTTATGGCCATGTACTAGCGCTATGGTTTTGGAATAGCGCTATTTTACAAATAAACGATGACAGATTGATTGATTGATATCAAGGTAGAACTCATTTAAGAGATTGAGGAGGTCCAAAATGAAACTGATGGCATTCAACGGTAACAGCCATCACCAATGCTGTCACAGTGAGACTCAACTAGTAGTTTACTACACTGTCAGTAGCAACAAATATTGGTTCTCCTTCCCCATGTCATCCACTTCACTTTAAAGTTAACAAAGCTGATGATATCTGGATAAAGCTAAATGCCCTTGGTTGCTCAAGGCCAATTTTAGAATAATCATGTGTGCCTACTGCTGAAATAATGCTGAATATGTATCTCATGGAGCCACAAGAGACCAACCCCAAATGTGACCTTCTTATCTACTGGAAAAACAAGCACTTAATTTCACCAGTCAGGGCTCAAGTTGCAGTAAAATATTTTGCATATCGACCGTAAGTGTGCCATCAGACCACATCTTTAGTACTGCTGGGGATGTTGCATCCTCTTCTCGAAGTAGTATAGATCCTGAGCATATTGAAGAGTTAACATTTCCGAAAATAAACCTGGCATGACTTAATTACACGTATAATACTTCTGCACAAATGTAAGATTATAAAATCAGACTCAGAGTGCCCTACTGTGTGTTGCAAATACATGACATCTCCCTTCTACCTCTCTTATGTAATTGATTT
Organism: Neoceratodus forsteri; assembly: GCA_016271365.2. Classification (NCBI taxonomy): domain Eukaryota; kingdom Metazoa; phylum Chordata; order Ceratodontiformes; family Ceratodontidae; genus Neoceratodus; species Neoceratodus forsteri. The sequence continues at coordinate 451,979,275 of CM057453.1, read as the reverse complement.
ACTATGTGTATGGGATTATATAAAAGGAGTCTCAGTCTTGGTTAGTATCTTGTAAATTATCATCATCATCATCATCATCATCATCATGACTCCATCATCAGTGCCACCATGGGGACTACTACCTAGGGCAGCAGGGTTGGGTGGGATAGAATGGAGGAGGAGGAGGAGGAAGGTGTTGCACCTCAGTATTTTCTGGTGTCCACCATACCAGCCACGGTATGTAGCGACCTGCCTACCCTGAATTGCCTCACATTCTGTCAGCCTCAGCACTGCGAAGCACAGCAGCTCACTCTCCTTTTTATATTGCCGACCATTTTCATTTTCTTAAGCCCTATTGCCATCATTACTGTCATCATCATTATCATCACTCCATCATCAACGCCACCATAAGGACTACTACCTAGGGAAGCAGCATTGGGTAGGACAGAATAGAGGAGGAGAAAGGTGTTGCCCCTGGGTATTCTCTGGTGTTCACCTTAGCCAACCACATAATACATCTACCTACCTGCCTTGAATTGTCTCACATTCTGTCAGTCTCAGCACTGCAGCAGCACAGCAGCACACTCTTATTTTTCTGATTGCTGATGATTTTCATTTCCTCAAGCCCTATTGCCATCATCATTGTTGTCATTATCATCACTCCATCATCAGCACCACCATGGGGAGTACTACCTAGGGGAGTAGGGCTGGGTGGGATGGAACAAAGGAGTAAAAAGATGTTGCCCCAGGGTATGCTTCAGTGTTCACCGTAGTCAACCACAATAAGCATCTGCCTGCATGCCCTGAATTGCCTCACATTAGTGTCAGTCTCAGCATTGCAGCGGCATAGAAGCTCGCTCCCATTTTTCAAATTGCCGACAATTTTCATTTTCTGAAGCCCTCTTACTATCATCATCATCACTCCATCATCTGCATCACCATGGGGAGTACTACCTAGGGGAACATGGTTGGGTGGGATGGAACAGAGGAGGAGGAGGAAGGTGTTGCCCTTGGGTATGCTCCAGTGTCCACTGTAGCCAACCACAATCATAGAATTATACAATCGTTGACTGATACAAGTCTGCAGTCAAGGGCCATAAGGACTCTACCAATTCACCTTAGAAAGGCAAATTTCTCATCACCCATATAATCATCAAGGGATGACTTAAATTTCTCAAAGGTAGAACTTGTCATCATATTTTTTGGAAGCCTGTTCCATACCTCCACCACTTTCTGATTTATCCAACCCCTTCTCAAATTAGTCCTAAAGAATTCTGCCTTCAACTGTGCATCATGATATCTATTACTTTGCATCATATTGCTGGCTAGTCCCATACATTCCCACAGATCTTGGTTCCTATGTGCTTTGTACACCATACATAAGTAGCCTCTAAGTCTCCTGTATTGAAACTGCAGATTCAGTTTTTGCAACCTGTCTCCATATGGTATTCCTTTTTGCTATTTTGTACTTCTTGTTGCTCTTCTCTGGATATTTTCAAGCATTTTGATATCGCTGTTCTTCTGAGGGGCCGAAAACTGAACACAGTATTCAAAATGTGATTGCACTAGGGATGTATACAATGGCAAGAATACTTTCCTCACTTGACTTGTAATATTTGCTAATATGCATCCCGTGATGCAGTTAGCTTTGCTAGCTGCTGCTTTACACTGTCCTGAGGGGGATAAATCTGTTGACACCATTATCCCTAGATCTCTTTCCAGTACTGCTACGGGAATGGTTTCTCCAGATAGAGTATATGCTGCACATCTATTGTTTTTGCACATATGCATGATTTTACATTTTGCTAAATTTGCAGTTAGTTGGTTTTTATATACCCATTCACCTAACTCATTAATATTTGATCATAGGCTTTCAACAGATTTATCATTATTTACTACACTAGCTATTTTTATATCATCTGCAAATTTTGTAATCCAAGTGCAAGATATAGTCTATATGGGTGCGGATACAATACTACTATTGATGTCTGGAAACATCCACCCCAACCCCGGCCCACTAGCTTCATCAGCCCAGACCCCAGCTAATAATGGACAACTAAGTATTGTGGCTATGAATATATGCAGCCTCCTAGCCAAACTGACACAGCTTGAGGCTTGGGTGACACTTACCCAGCCTGACATCATTGCGTTAACAGAGACTTGGCTCACAATGCACACACATGACTCAGCAGTCTCCTTATCTGGCTACAACTTGCATAAGGCTGCACCGCACAGGGAAAAAAGGAGGTGGATGTTTAATCTATACCCACAGCAATCTGCATTGCCACAGAGTCCAATTGTCAGTCACTAATAATGACTGTGAATGCCTAGCTATAAAACTCCTGATAAGCAAAGGGGGTAAAGGTCTGATTGTTATGGCTGTATACATCCCACCAGGGTGGCAGCAAGTGGGGCTAGAAGCCTTTGCTAACCTCTACACCCAGGTCAGCCAGAATAAAGAAACAATCATACTTGGAGACTTTAACTTCAAGTGGCTTGCCAGCTCCAGCTCCGCACACAGAGATCTGGTATCGGGGCTATATCTAACACAGATGGTCAAGAGCTGCACCTGCACAAATTAGCACACAGGCTCTAGCACACTGATTGACTGGGTGCTGACAATGCACCCAGAGTGGCGAAAGAATATTAGGGTGCTCCCTGACACCCTCAGTGACCACTCACCTGTCCAATGTGAGTGGACGACTAAACAGACTAAGTGTTCCCCTGGAATAGTGAAGAACCGAGTCATAAAAAAATTCCTCAATGGGTGGCTTTAGGAATTACCTCAAAGGGATAGACTGGAGCTTCCTTGATTCATGCCCCTCTCTTGACACAGCACTGGAGCTCTTTCTCAACCACTTCAACGTGGCAGTGGATAAATTCGCCTTGTTTTGAAAGAATCTGATTGAAGTCTGCAACATGGACTGGGCCACCCCACAAATCCTAAGCCTGCTGCGACAGTGTGATCTACTTTGGCACCAGATAGAGCAACTGGGACTGCTATGGATATCCAAAGCTACAAAATTTCCCGAAACAGGTGCACTTGGGCTATCCAATAGGCTAAGGCTACTTACCACAAAAACTTTCAATCTCAATGCTGGGGTGATGGCAACAAATTCTGGGCAGCTATAAAAAACCTCATCAGAAGTGACGACTGATCCCACCCTTCCATACTTCACCACAACAATGAAGTAATACTTGCTGCAGATATTATGGCTAATATTTTCAACAAGGCATTTATGGATTACAGTGCCATTCTTCCCCCAAAACTGGCTATGTACCCAGATGGAACAGCAACCTCTGACCACTCACCCTCTTCCTCCAATACCAGGACCTTCTCAGCCTTGTACTTCAGAAGGGTAACCATCAATGAAACAAAAATATTCATTACTAGAGTCCTTGGCAAAACTAGGATGGGTGATGATGGTATAGAGATGAAACTGATCTCTATAGCCCTTTCTGAGGTCACTGGACCCATCAACAAGCTATTCAACCTGTCACTTTGACTGACTACCTTCTCCTCCACATGGAAAACCTCCCTAGTCACTCCTGTGCACAAAGGGGGTGACCGGTCACTAGTCTTGAATTATAAGCCCATCTCAATTCTCTCACCACTCTCAAAAGCTCTGGAGAGAATCATAGCTGACCAACTCATGGACCATCTGCACAAATACGACCTCCTCTCCCACCAACAGCATGGCTTTCGTAGATTGCACAGTACTAATACCTCCCTTATTAATTTCACTGGATACATACATGAGGCACTCGACTGGGGTCAGCTAGTTGGGGCAATCTTTATAGACATAACCAAAGCTTTTTTGGCCTCGTGGACCACCAGCTGCTGCTTCACAGATTAAGAGGCCTAGGGCTGTCCCCTGGCTCAGTCCAATGGTTCTCCAGCTGTTTATCCAGGCGATCTCAAAAAGTCCGAATTAACTGTGCTACCTCCAATACCTGTGAGGTGTCAGTAGCTGTACCCCAGGGGTCTATACTGGGCCCTTTTCTCTTCAGCATCTTTGTGAACCACCTCCCTGATGCCTGTCCCACATCTGAGATCCTGCTATATGCAGATGACACAGTGCTACTCTCACGAAACTCCTGCCAGGAAGCACTGACTAAGGAGTTGCAGAACAACTTTAACCTACTACAGGAATGGTTCAAGGACAGCATGCTGGTGATCAATAGTAAAATAATCAAGGCAATGCTCTTTGTCAGATGACAAAAGTAGAGGTCCACTGCACCTCTCTCAATTACTGCAGCTCTCACACCACCCTGGAGCAGATAACTTCCTTGCAGTATCTTGGTCTCACCATAGATGAGTCCCTATCGTTTTACGAACATGTACACAATATTACCATGGTGGTCAATAGGAAACTAGGAGCTCTTTACAGGTACCAGTTCTGTCTTACTCCTGAGGCCAGGACACAGGCAGTCAGAGGTACAAACCTTCCAATCCTGGACTATGGGAATGTAGTCTATGGGGCTGCCACTGAAACTAGCCTGCTCAAAGTGCATGCCTCCTTAAATAAAGCCTGTAGGTTTGCATTAGGGGCAGATCACCTATTGCATACATGTGAACTGTACATATGGACTGAATGCCTCCCACTTATGGACCGCATTAAGCTCCATGCCTGTATCTTGGGACAGAAGGCCCTACTTGGACTTGTACCTCCCTCTATACAAGCCTTATTCCATCCAGCTCCAGCTGAACATGCCACAAGAAGTGTTACCAAACATGCATTAGCTGTTCCATTCAGAAGGACTGCCTTGGGGAGATGAGCCTTTGCCATCAGGGCCCTGCTTGGATAAATGAGCTACCAACTGCCACCACAAGCCTTATCCAACTTGGGCCTTTCAAGTCTGAGCTAAGGAAGTCTATTCACCCTCCTGTACATTGCTATTGCCACTCTTAACCCACGAGCCAGCATGCCTCTGTTCCTCAAAGCCATGCTCCTAAAGACTATCTCCCCTCCTGTACTCTGCCACAGCCACTCTTAGCCTAACAGGTACCAGAACCCTAGGCTTGCCAAGGTTCTTCTTTCACTCTACAATCTGATGCAAAACTCCCTGCTCACCACCTGCCCATGTCTTCCCACCTGCCTGCTCACCTTTCTTCTCTCACACTCTCCCTGACAAACCTTCACCCGCTGACCTCCTTATACCACCCACCTTTGAGACTACTGTCATCCCCTCCTCTGATTCTTCTTCTCCTACCTAATCCTGTGTGGTTCCCTCTACCCTTTCTGACTACTATGCCTAAGCTGACTACTCTGGCTATAGCTTAGTAACCTTTAGGTATCAGTTTTGATGAACAGCTCCATCTCCTGTTTCCTCCCAATACAAGATCCTGCCTAGCTTCCACCTCTGATTTTTTCACAAACTAGCACCTAACTCTGACATAAGCACTTAATTGTATGGCATGACGTGTGAACCCAACCCCATTGACTATGTACCCTTGTTCTGGTTATGTGTTGTTATTTGCCTATGTTATCCTACATTGTTATGCTATTGCCAGTGTTCACTGATTTCTCCTGTTCACATTTTTCTTATTATTAGATGTTCTTGACAATGCCTATTAAGCTGCTACTGACTCCAAACTTATGTAGCCTCCCCTATCCTACCCTTGTGATGATGATCCTTTGTAAATGAGCTTCTAGCTCAAAGGTTGTAATTCTGATTACTAAATAAATAAAATAAAAACATATATACTAAATAAAGTGGGACCCAGCACTGAACCTTGTGGTACACCACTGGTCACATCAACTCATAATGAATAATGCCCTGCTATGCAAACCCTCTGCTTTCTCCCTTCTAACCAGGATTTTACCCATATTACTAAATTTATTTCTAATCCAATATCATATAATCTCTCAATCAGCTAGTTGTGGGGTAATGTGTAAAATGCCTTGGGGAAAATGAAGGTATAGGACATCTACTGGTAAACCCGAGTCGAATGTGCTGCATACTGGGTCAAAAAATTGTATTATATTTGTTTGGCAGGAATACCTTGGATGGAAACCATGCTGGTAAACATCTACTAAAGACAAAGAACCTCTGTGCGCAAACACTGAGGCAAGGGTTACCCCAAAGGGCATTTGGCTGGGAAGCCAAGTTTCAAGAAAATACAAAATCACACATACCCCCACAATGCAAAGCATCATGGGCTACATATGCAAATCACCACAGAATGTTATGCTGGTCCAACTTTAAGCAGAATTGCATGGTGCCGAAAGGCCTCTCACACAGTTTGCAAAGGGTGCTAACAGAAGACATAGACACGTGTTTCGTCCTACCAGGACTCATCAGTATGCCTCGTCTGTTTGACACCCCAGTGGAATGGACCAGCTACCCTAGAGGCAGTGTGCCTTGGATATATTGTGGTGAACCCATTAAAATAAAAAACCGTTTAAAAGACAAAGAACCTCTGTGCGCAAACACTGAGGCAAGGGTTACCCCAAAGGGCATTTGGCTGGGAAGCCAAGTTTCAAGAAAATACAAAATCACACATGCCCCCACAATGCAAAGCATCATGGGCTACATATGCAAATCACCACAGAATGTTATGCTGGTCCAACTTTAAGCAGAATTGCATGGTGCGAGAAGGCCCTCTCACACAGTTTGCAAGGGTGCTAACAGAAGACATAGACACCGTGTTTAGTCCCACCAGGACTCATCAGTATGCCTCTGCCTGTTTGACACCCCAGTGGAATGGACCAGCTACCCTAGAGACAGTGTGCCTTGGATATATTGTGGTGAACCCATTAAAATAAAAAACGTTTAAAAGAAAAAAGAACCTCTGTCGTGAAACACTGAGCAGGAGTTACCCAAAAGGGCATTTGGCTGGGAAGCCAAGTTTCAAGAAAATACAAAATCACACATGCCCCACAATGCAAAGCATCATGGGCTACATATGCAAATCACCACAGAATGTTATGCTGGTCCAACTTTAAGCAGAATTGCATGGTGCCGAAAGGCCTCTCACACACAGTTTGCAAGGGTGCTAACAGAGACATAGACACGTGTTTAGATCCTACCAGGACTCATCAGTATGCCTCGTCTGTTTGACACCCCAGTGGAATGGACCAGCTACCCTAGAGGCAGTGTGCCTTGGATATATTGTGGTGAACCCATTAAAATAAAAAAGCGTTTAAAGACAAAAAGAACCTCTGTGCGCAAACACTGAGGCAAGGGTTACCCAAAGGGCATTTGGCTGGGAAGCCAAGTTTCAAGAAAATACAAAATCATGCTTTGCATTGTGGGGGCATGTGATTTTGTATTTTCTTGAAACTTGGCTTCCCAGCCAAATGCCCTTTGGGTAACCTTGCCTCAGTGTTTCATGCACAGAGGTTCTTTTGTCTTTAAACGGTTTTTTATTTTAATGGGTCACCACAATATATCCAAGGCACACTGCCTCTAGGGTAGCTGGTCCATTCCACTGGGGTGTCAAACAGACGAGGCATACTGATGAGTCCTGGTGGACCAAACACGTGTCTATGTCTTCTGTTAGCACCCTTGCAAACTGTGTGAGAGGCCTTCGCACCATGCAATTCTGCTTAAAGTTGGACCAGCATAACATTCTGTGGTGATTTGCATATGTAGCCCATGATGCTTGCATTGTGGGGGCATGTGTGATTTTGTATTTTCTTGAAACTTGGCTTTCCAGCCAAATGCCCTTTGGGTAACCCTTGCCTCAGTGTTTGCACAGAGGTTCTTTTGTCTTTAAACGGTTTTTATTTTAATGGGTTCACCACAATATATCCAAGGCACACTGCCTCTAGGGTAGCTGGTCCATTCCACTGGGGTGTCAAACAGACGAGGCATACTGATGAGTCCTGGTAGGACGAAACACGTGTCTATGTCTTCTGTTAGCACCCTTTGCAAACTGTGTGAGAGGCCTTTCCGCACCATGCAATTCTGCTTAAAGTTGGACCAGCATAACATTCTGTGGTGATTTGCATATGTAGCCCATGATGCTTTGCATTGTGGGGGCATGTGTGATTTTGTAACATCTACTAAGCCCATCCTAATTATATGATCACAAATTACCTCCTTTATTATACTCTCCGTTAATTTTCCCACAACGAAAGTTAAGTTAATTGGTCTAAAGTTTGTATAATCATTATTGGAGCCCTTTTTATGTAAAGGAATTACATTTGCAACTTTCCATGATGTGACAGTAGTACCCTGAGCTAAGGAGGAATTAAAGATGTTTGCCAGTTGTGCAGCTATGACATCAGCCAGATGTTTTATCAAGGCAGGTGCAGGTCATCAGGGCCAAGTGATTTACGTACCTCTAATCTTCGAAGTCTAGTTTTAACATCTTCCTCAGTAATATGATGTTCATTGAGGGTGATATCTTTCTGTAGTCTCTCCATTAACTGACATGGAAATTCGTCCTTAGGTTTATAAATGCTGGAAAAATATTTGTTAAAAACTTCAGCCATCCCTTTCTCATCTTTAATAGTCTGTCCATCTAGTCCTTTTCTTTTACCAAATATATATATATATAATATATGCATCTGCCTGCCTGCCTGCCTTGAATTGCCTCACCTTTTTCAGTCAGTCTCAGCACTGCAGCAGCACAGCAGATCATTCTCAATTTTTGACTGCTGACCATTTTCTGTTGCACTCTTGCCATCATCGTCGTCATCATCATCATCATCACTGCATCTTTAGCACCACCATGGGGAGTACTACCTAGAGGAGCAGGGTTGAGTGGGATGGGATAGAGGAGGAGGAGGTAGGTGTTGCCTTTCGGTATGCTCTGGTGTCCTCCATAGCCAGCCACAATGCATTTGCCTCACATTCTGTCAGTCTTGTCAGCAATGCAGCAGCACAGCTCACTCTCATTTTTCAGATTGTTGATCATTTTCATTTTCTCAAACTCTGTTGCCATTGTCGTAATTATTAATCATTGCACCATCATCAGCACTGCCATAAGGAGTACTACGTAATACGTATTTAGTGGAGCAGGTTTGGGTGGGATGGAACAGTGTAGCAGGAAAGTGTTTGGGTAGGCCACCCAACTCTTAGCATCTTGGTATGGACCCTACCCCACTCACTGTGAAGGTTCTGCTTATTCATACTGTTTATTGCTTATCGCGCACTTCGGTAGCATTTTTCAGTAATACACGAGAAATCATTTCAAATCCAATGTGTTTTAACTCTCAAAACCCTTCATTTCATTTCAAGCCAGATCAGGCCAATCCAAGTTTTTCTCATCTCGGCTTGAAATTGGACTTTATGACCAAAACTGGCTGACTTGAACAGCCCTATTTAGCATGCCCATATTTCTAGAGGACAGATTTATATGCCTGTCCTGCACAATGGCCCCTGAACTGAATATCCTCACCACATTGAAACTTGAGGGTTGACAGCTCTGGTATTTGATTGCTAAGGAGGTCAGTGTTGGCCACTTAATGACCTTGCTACTGTATTCCAGTACAGTATGGGCTCTTCCATGATGGTAAGGTGCATGGTGTGTGCCAAATATGCATCCATCAAGAGTTGTGCTGCCGCAATCTTGCTGCCTCACCAGCCTCTTCCTCCACCTTTCCCTCCACATCTTTAATTTCCACCTGGTACAAAACATCACAAAGTGGATTTGTGGTTTTGTTTATGCGGTTACTTTGTAAGTTTTATCAGCCTGTTTACCATACAAGGTGGTAGCAACACCATTCTCTGTTCATTTTTCTGTTGTGCCTTACATAACTGTGACTTTATCATCCGAGCACCAGTCTTATTTAGAAGATTGGTTAACTTTGGACCTGATCATACCCTCCTTCACGTATTGAGAACAGGCCTGATTTATATCATGGGCCCAACATGATAGTAATCCCCAAATCTGCAGACTGCAGGACACTGAAAACATGGATATTGCAGTCAAAGACATGGAGCATGTGTTTCATTAAGGCACAGCTTCCCATATCATCACTTTGCTCCAGCACCTGCTGTACATTTAACAGTGTCTGCCTCAGCATCACTAGAAGTTAGATGGCCTGACTAATACAGGCAGTTACTGCACTCACTGCCTGTCTTGCATGTTCAAATGGCCTTAGAATCATGATCAGGCTAACCATTCATCATGACCAGTCTATTGTCAGACACATGGATACTCTAGCACTGTACTTATATGCAGCAGCAGATATTCAGAGATGGCTTAGTACTGCTCATATAAGCACTTGATCATGTACAATGTTGAGTTCCACCTGGTGACGACTTCCTGCTTCATATCATGCTGATGCAGTTTGTTCTAGATCTGTACGTGCCAGAGATGGTCATGGGCCTTTCCAAAACAGGCAAAGTGGGCCACAAATGTGACGGGCCATAGTCAACATGAACTTGATATCAGGATGTGATAGAAGCTCCTGGACAACAAGATTAAGACTGTGTGCCAAACTTGGCACCCTGAGAAACACACCATCACTGATGCATTTTTCTACATTTGAGCCATTATCACTCACAATGAAACCCACTTTCAGTGAATGGGGGTGCAGCCACTCATCAGTTTCAGCCAGGAGCAATTCTGGCATTTTCTGTGTGATCCAGTTACACTCTTTATTGCCAGCATAGCATGATTGTGAATACCTGGAGTGTTGCTACCACCACATTTCGGCTTAGCACAGTGTTTTCTCTGGCCAGAGGCAAATACCACCCCAGGTACTGTTACAGCACAGATAGGAGCTACCAGCTGTTTGGTCACTGGTCTACATATCTATGCTGAAATGTACGTATGGTGATGCTGAATGCAGCAGGGCATGAAATACTGTGCATGACACTGATCCATAAGGTTCAGGAATGGCACATGTGGAGAAGTCAGTTCTTGAAGGAATCTACCGTTCAAGACAGGCACGCACCACCAACCTTCTAAATCCCACATTTTGCACAAAAGTGAATAGCAATAGAACAATTGCCAGCATTTTAGCTGTTGTTGTATTCAGTTCACATGCAGTAGCATGACTGAGTGGGTACATGGCATAATGATTAAACATGCTATGCAGCGTAGGTTGGACCTTTCTGGGTGTTGGGCTACCAAACAGCTGGACTTGGTATGGTGGCATGGCTGCTGGGGTAGCATTTGATTCCTGGAGATTCACAGGTACTGCTTGAATGAAAGCAGAGCTATGGGGTGTTTTCTGCAGTGGGTTTGGTGTGCTTTTTGACTCTGGGTGCTAGTACTCAACCCACCACTACTACTATGACCACTACTAGGAAGTCCCACAGATTCCTACTTATCTCTGTAATAGTACTCCTCAGTCAAGCCACCTTCCTCAGGACTATTCCTCTACTGCTTCTGGATGCCTTTGCAAATGCAGAAGATAAAGGAGAGGGGCCCCTTACACTTATTTTCTTTTGGTGCTGAGTAACAGGAGCCTGGACTTTAGGTGTGTGTGCTGGCCACCAGTGCCAAGGTGGCTGTCCTTGTATTTTTTTTTTATTTACTATGCTCTTTGGCTGCTCCAGACAATTGCGTCATCTGCCCTGGTCACGGCGCCCCTACAAGCTTCCACCTCCTAGATCACCGGAGCTCTTTCAGTCACCCCTGACTAGCCCCCCAGAGGGTGGGGTCATGGCACCATCAGGCTTACCAGTGTCGCAAAACTATGACTGGTCAGGAGAGCCAAGCTAGGAAGCTAATTGAAACCCCGGGTAGGGCTTCAAGGAGACGGCCGGAGCAGGATTTTCCCCCTTAAGCTGAGGCGGGGACGTGCAATGACGGCAGGCACCCACCCTGCCCCAGAGAGTAACTGGTGCCGGTGCAATGCGACAAACCCAGCCTCTGCCGGGTGTCGCTTCTGCACTGAACGTGCACCACCCTCCCCCCTGGAGAAAGAGAGCAGTCTAGAGGATGCTCAATCTTTCTCCCCTGGCCAGCCCTCCAATGACCTGGCTCCGTGCCCGAACCCAGGTCGCCGGCGTTGCAAGAGGAAATCCAACCGATGCACCGACGGGCCAGCAACAGCTGTCCTTTTCCTGTGACTAACTCCTCCTTGACACAGCTGATGGATTGCAAGTGTTTTATCAGCTAGGTCCGATATATAAAAATCCCAAACTAGGTATTTTGTATCCATTGATTTTACATAGTGGTGGGAGTGGAACAGTGGAGGGGTGGAAATATCAGCTTTTAGGATGATTTATACACTTCAACACTGGGTGACTCATAAGCTATAATGGTCTCAACACTGATAAGAGGAACAACTGTTGCAGTATTGGAGGGAGGAGTTTGGTAATTCCATGACACACTGGTGTGCAATGTGTGCAAAGCCCCACATTTTCACCTTCCTCTTTTCCTTTTCTTGTCCCTGTAGGGGATCCAAATCATCACCCCAACCACCACTGATATCCCCCCCCTCCTCCTGGGCTCTGTCTTCCTCATCTCAGATCCTTAGCATGTGCTTCCATGGTAGCATAGGTGCTTTCAGCACCTGAGTGAAGACATCTGCACTTCCCAGTTGGTTGATGGCACTCAGTTGCACCTCGTGACTCACAACCCACCTGGGGAGTGTGCTAATTTAGCATTACCACACACCCTGTCATGTGTTATTGCTTACTTACAATTTACAATGTGATCCTATGAGAATTTTATATTGCACTTCCCAGGTGGTTGAATGCACTAAGCTGTGCCTCTTGCCTCACATCCGAACTGAGGCATGCAGCAATTTAGCATTGCCACATACCCTGCCATGTGTTATTGCTCACTTACAATTTACAATGTGATCCTATGGGCATCATATACGGCACTTCCCAGGTATATCCCTTTAATGTACCAACTGATTATTGCAGCTGTGATGTTGCTGGCAGAATAATGTCACACGCTTGCTGTACGGCTTTGATTTTTTTGCATCAGGCAATGTTGCCAATCCGTGGTTCACCCTTCTTGCCACCGGGGTGTGACACACAGTTTGTTATATAAATAAGTGGGTGGTGTGGGGGCAAAGCCTCCCACATCAGGGGGTGCAGTAGGCATAGTCCTCCAGAACTGAGGTTGCTTCTACTGCTGGATGTCACACAGAGTGTGGTGCCTGATGTTGGTGAAGTGTTGGTGCTGTACTTTATGCAGACAATGTCACTGTCACTGCAGCATGGGTGAACCCTTCCCAGGTGGCTGAAGGCATTCAGTTGTGCCTCATGTCTCACAACCCACCTGAGGCATGCGGTAATTTGGCTTTGCTGCACACCCTGTCATGTATTATTCCTTACTTACAATTTACAATGTGATCCTATGTGAATTTTTTACCGGAATTCCCATGTGGTATGCAAGTGTATCCATGGCTACAAAAGCGGTGGTCTGCAGTCGGTGGCTTCTGTTACAGATATCTAACTCATCATAACTTAAAAAAATTATTTTCTATACTTTTTTAACAGAAGATGACTGATTTTAAACTTCTAGCAGTATGCCCTTTACTACCATTAACACAGATAGGTTGCACTACACTACAACAACAGAACTATTTAGCTCTACTCTTTCTACAGTCTGTGGCTTCCTTTACAGGCACCTAAATAATCTTAAGTTACAAAAGGCAGTTTATATACTTTTTCTGACACAAGATGCCTTATTTTAACCCTCTGCCAGCATGTCCTTTACCACCATTCACACTGCACAGTCACACAAAGCATCTAGTATCCCAAGTCTTCTATACCAATGGAGGACATCCGGGATTGACAAATACTTGCTCACTTTAGTCTAGACTTTTCTCACTGCACAACAGTCAGATCTCCCACCTCAGGCTCTGATTCATGGTCAAGCTCCACACTGTCATTTGGGAATGGGAAACTATCAAGATCATGCTCAGTGCCACCACCAGCAGGTGTCATAGGAACACCAACAACCTCCTCCTAGACCACTGTGCCTGAGTCAGACATTTTGCTACCTCTAGGACTCCTCCTCTTGTCTTTGTCTCCCCCAGATCCCACCAGTATGCATGTCACAGAAGTCGCAGAGAAAAATTTGGCCACAGAAATGCCATCTGAACTGATGCCAATTACTGCTTTACTACTCCTGCTGCTGGCCCCAGAGCCCATAGATGGCACTTCTGCAAATGTAGTTTTTGTAGCTTCAATACCCCTTTGACTCGCAAAACTTACCCACCTCTTTTCCACCTACCCAGCACCTCTCCTTTTGGCTGATCATCACTTCCCAGTCATTTTATATGTTTAGATTTTTAATATTGTTGAGGAGAATAATTGAAAGAAACCCTGGTGTAAAACTAAATAGCAGCAGCAGACAATCCCTCCACTGAGGGCTTAGCAGTGTGATGTGAACTTAATTTACTGAGCTAATAGTAGCTACTGTGAAACCACCAAAAAAAAGTTATTTTTTTAATGCGACTGGAATTAACAATACACACATGAAAGGGGTAATTAACAAGTTACTGTAAGTAACACCGACACTTTAAAAACTAAACAAAACTACTAATATAGAAAGAGACTGACACAATACTTCATTTAACCACACCATACTACTACAGAAGTAAAATGAGAAACCACAGATGACAGATAAAAAACAATTAACAAGAAAGGCTGAGGAAAACAAATATGAGATGTCTGTCGTACACAGGCTAGTGCTCACAGTAAAAAACATTAAAAATCACTGATCTTTCTAGGCTGCCTTTCTAGCTGAAACACTTCCCTTTCCCCACACAGCAGTGCTTTACTTGACAAAACAAAACCACTGCTGTAAACTAAATAAATCAACAAAACCAGAAACAAGCAACATTAATCTAGCCACACAAGGCCCTATAGATTTTTTTGTGAGCAATTTTGTTTCAAAGGACTCCACTTTTGGATTGATTTTAAAATATTTTTTTATTCAGACAAGAAGGGACAAACTTCTCTCCAACTCTGTCTTCAGAAGACTGCACTAAATACAGCCTCCACATGACAGACAGCTAATTTCCGTACCATGTGATCTCCACAGTCCCATAGTACATAGCAAACTCCGGCCATGGAACCCAGTTTGCTGGTGAAGTTATCAAGTTTTCATTGCATGAAGTTATTCCAGTACTGCAAACTGACACTTCACAAGGTGAATTAACATCCCCAGTTGTGATGAATCTGCAAATTAATTTGCAAAGTGAATTTTTCCAACTTCACACACCACTGCTGGTAACCCTACTTAGGTATTCCCCAACAAACACCAACCTCATATCTTTATGTAGCAGATACACATACAAAAATCCATTTTCATGAATACTACAACCCTAATGCTATTTGTTTTATATAAAACAATGGTTTAGCCCCAATTTAGTGGGAAAAATGGGCAAAAGGCATTCACCCAGTAGACTGACTTGCAATGTTACTGTTGTCTAGAAAATGTTAATGTTCTTGTTACCTAATACCTGCTCTAAGACTTGGGGCTAGATTCACAACTTTTCCTCATTACAAACCCAGTTTGTGCTATGGAAACTGGGTTTTGTCCCAGTGTGGTATTCACAAAAACTCAGTTTGCACCCACAAACTGGGTTTGCGATGGGGCAACGTTTTGAGGGGGAAGGGACCTGCATGTCCCTGCAGTTCCATTCACAAACCATTTTCTCCAAGCAAGGACCTGTCACAAAGGTCCCTTGAGTGGTGAAAATACCATTGAGCCAGACCTGGTAGTAAGTCCCCACAACCA
The DNA here is from genome assembly GCA_016271365.2 of Neoceratodus forsteri. Lineage (NCBI taxonomy): Eukaryota > Metazoa > Chordata > Ceratodontiformes > Ceratodontidae > Neoceratodus > Neoceratodus forsteri. The sequence goes on along the minus strand of CM057453.1, from coordinate 451,963,680 downwards.
TAGTGGCTGGAGGAGGTACTGCATCCCCCATCACCTCACCGATCACCGTCCCTATAGTGAAAAAAAAGTATAGAGGTCCTGGTGGTAGTGGTTCCCACCTCCTCCCCATTCCCAGATCACTGTCCCATTATGAGGGAAGCTCTTTTTCCCCTGGTCGTCTACTGGTCCCTCGGCCTCCCCGTTCTCCGATCACCGTTCTATAGTAAAATTAATTATTCCCAGGTAGACTGTTGGTCCCTCCCCCCCTCTCTTGATTCCTGAGTACCATGCCTGTAGAATACAAAAAAATGTCCCTGGTAGTCCAGTGGTCCCTCCCCCCACCACTGTTTGCCAATCACCATCCCAGTGTGAAAAAACAAAATCCCCCTGGTGGTCTAGCAGTCCCCCCAACCATCTCTGATCTGCTTGTATAGGGCACCATACAGTTTTCTCTGGTGTCTAGTGAACCCCCACCTACCCACTCTGTGAGGGATTGTCCCACCACCCTGATCCCCACTGAACCCGACCCCTGGCTGGCGACCAGCATAGCCCTCCTCTCACCTCCATGGGTGGCCTCCGACTAAGCTGTCAATGAGCACATACTGTATACAGCACGTGCTCATTGATTGACAACTCAGAGTGAGCTAGCAGTCAAAGCACTGAGAGCTCAGTCGGTGGGCCAGCTGTGGCATTGAGAGGAGGGCTGTGCTGGTCGTCAACCAAGGGTTGGGTTAAGGGGGGGAGTGGGATGGTGGGACAATCCCTCAGAGGGTGGGTGGATGGGGTGGTTCACTAGACACCGGGGAAAACTGTACAGTGCCCTATACAGGTAGATTGGGGATTGGTGGGGGGACCACTAGAAAACCAGGGGGATTTTGATTTTTCACACTGGGATGGTGATTGGCGAACAGGGGTGGGGGAGGGACCACTGGACTACCAGGGCATAATTGATTTCACTATCGAGATGGCTAGCAGAGAATGGGCAGGGAGAAGGACCACTAGACTACCAGGGAATAATTGATTTTACTATCGAGATGGCAATCAGAGAAAAGGAAGAGGGAAGATACTACTAGACCACCAGGGATATTTAATAGGAATTAAGGGGGCAGAGATCCGCATGGGGGACAGGAGAGGGAGTGGAACCACTAGGCCACCTGTGACTATGGCTGCATTGGGCAGGGGCTTGGGGGCATAGCAGGACACCCTCAACCCATGTATATGAACCCATAATGGGTATGTAACTGGCCAGGTAGTGCCTTGCATACCCAATGGACTCCTTTGCATGGCAGCTTTTGTGAATAACAAATAGTGCACTGGCGCTATTTATAGTGGGGCCATTTCAAGGACTGCAGGTTGGGTACAGTACTAGTGGGTTCCAAGGTAGTGGTAATGGGGTTACCGCTGACTCACCTGCTCCTCTTCACAGTCAGATAGCACCCTATGCTATCTGTCTGTGAATAACATTTTTTACTACTCAGGTAACCCCAAAGGGCAATGTAAACTTCATGCTGCACTTTGCAGTAATTTGTGAATCTAGCCCTTGGACTCATACTCAATATTAGCCCTGCAGTGTAGAATGGTAGGAAGCTATACCTAAGCATTGCCAGCATTTTCCTTGGGTGCTCCAAATCCTCCCTCTCATGAAAATCTTTTGAAAACAATTTCAATTTCTTTTAAAAGTTAACTTGTTTTGTGCTGTAACCCACTAGCAAGTACCAGTTCCGAAGGTTTTGAGGATACTTACAGAATGACAAATTTACTTTGTGCACTGATACTAGGAATGCATGAGAATCAGTTCAAAAGGATTTCACTCAGTGGGAAATGGTCAGCACCAAAGAAGTATGAGCAGCACAAAATAACTGAACTGGCTTATATGTACTTCTTTATTTGAGACCCACATGAAAGTGCACAGTACTTTCAGTGCAAACAAGCCAGGAGGCTGCTACAGACTTTGACTGCTGGAGGAGTGCTTCAGGAACTTAACTATTCCAATCTAACACTGCTTTTCAGCAGTGCATTCAGCTCCCGATGGGGGGGGGCACTACGAGCTACCTCTTATGTATGGCCCTTCTGAATCCATTCCTAAATCTAACACGGTTGCATGCAGCTGTAGTTTCCCTCCATCTGACTCAGAACAGCCAATCAAAGTACCCTATCTACACATTCTCATGTTCCCAATCCCACATGCCCCAAAACATGGATTACTTCCACCCTCGTGTGCAGCTAACTAGGTGAAGGGTAGTGATGACAAGGTTTAATGTGTAAATGTTTATAACTGCAGGCAACTGCAGTATTTGGATGGTGTCACCGGAGAAAGCCATGAGGCTGGAATAAAAAGATCCACATTAACAAAGTGGGGCAGGTTGCAGCCTCACCTGCTATAAAGTACAGAAATGAATGACATGAGCTATAAGGTTCCCAGAATTCAGCAACATTCAGTGACTATCAGGAGCCATGCTTGATAAGACTAACTGCCTTATGCTTTCATTTATCTACTTATCATGGTACATGCACTTGCTTTGGATGCTATTTATGAATGAGCCTGGCTCAATGGCTTTACCATTCTCTTTCTGAATAAGCTTAATGAATGGATTTTCATGTTCACTACTAATTAAAAAAAACACTAGGATCATTGAACAGATTGCTTAAAATAATACCATAAAAAAGAAATGATCGAAGACTAAAAGTCTGGATCCCATCCTTAGAGCAGATGGAAACCCCTCCCCCATCTGCTAATCCAAACTACATCAGTTTTGCATTGCGAGGAGTTATAGGTTATTATTGTAGGTAAGATATAAAACTGAGATCCATTCTGTCAACTGCTGGTGTTGTTTCAGTGGAATTCAGAGATCCTTCCATAGTGCTATCTCAACTGTGCGTCGTCATTCCCTCTCTGTCACAATAATACTAAAAAGTCATCATTATAATTGAAGTAATTATAGTTTGCAGGCTCCTTACAGATGTTATGGATAGCTGTAGAAAGCTGGAGGGGACTCAAGCTGGCATCAGCCTCATTGGCCTTTTCAGATGTCCTGCCAGTTTGGGGCAAGAGGGAGTAAAGACATTTTCTGATGTCTTATTTCAGTGCATGGCTGAAGGAGTGGTGTAAGGAGGAGGGATGGGGTACCTCAGGATTAGGCCACTCTTGGGAGGATAGAAGGCTATTCAAGTGGGATGGCCTTCATCCATCAGTGGAATGCACAAACATGCTAGGGTTCAAATTTAAAGAAAACATTGAGGGCCCTTAAAACTGGCAGGGGGCAGATTTAAGGCAGAGAACTACACCTAATTAAATGAGGGGGTTCCAAAGGACCTCCCATCACTGCTACAAAATAAGAAAGGGAAAGCAGAAGAAATAGAGGGAAAATAGGGGGATGACAAAAAAGTTAAAGAGAAGGGCTGCAGGGGATCTGGAGATGAGGTAGAAAAAGGGAGACAGGTCAAGACAGGATAGGTGGTCAGAAAAAGAGAAATGAGTCTGGACCTGGGGGGTGAAATGTAGAGCTATGTTCATGAATGCCAGGATTTTCGGTAACAAATTTGTGACCTGGAAACAGTAGTGGATGAGGTATGCTTGGAGACGGTGGCGATCATGGAAACATGGGTAACCCAGTATCATGACTGGGACATGACCATGCTGGAGCATGCTGTATTCAGGAAGGATAGAGAGGTAAGGAGGAGCAGTATATGTATAGGAGGTTATAAAGACTACAGAGACTGACAAGTTGAGGAATAGCAACACACAGAGACAATATCAGTGTAAGTTGGTAACAGGAGAAAAGGGGGAATATTGAGCTGAGTGTTTTATACACCATCATCTCAAAAGGATGAAGCTGATGTGGAATTGGGGGATGAAATTTAAAAGGCAACAAGGCAAGGGGAGATGCAGCTAATGGGGCATTTCAGCATGCCAAACATGGACTGGATAATCCCAGTAGTAGCAAGTGCAAAAAGCCAACAGTTACTGGGAGACTTTTAGGAAGTATTGCTAGTACAGAAAGCAGAGGTGCCTACTAGAGAAGCAGCCCTCCTTGAATTCATGCTTATTAATTGGGACAGTATTGTGGCGGTCACAGAGATGGATCAATTTGGAGCTAGCCTAGTGACCATCAGACAGTTTAATTTGACATCTGATTTGAAGCAGTGAAGAATCAGTCACAAACTGAAGTCCTGGATTTTAGGAGGAACGATTTTAAAGGACGATAGAGCTGTTACAGGGGAAATTGAAGGGGGTAGGAATGATAGAATGGGTGGTAGTAAAAATGTGCGACGACAGAGGTCACAAATTTATGTCTAAGGGCAACAGGGAAGAACACAAGGGCTAAAGAAAACATTGTGATTTACTAGAGAGGTAGGGGAGGCTGTATGGGCAAAGAAAAATGGCATTTCAAAGTGCACAAATAGCCAGACAAAAGGGGACAGGTTGGAGTTTCAGAGCAAGATGAAATAGGCCAGCAGGGTCATAAGGAATGCTAACGCTGACACAGAGTTGAAAATAGCAGAGGATTTAAAGACTTTCTTTAGGTACATATAGGAGAAGAGGAATACTAGGAAAGAAATATTCTGACCAAAGCAGGGAAGGGAGTGCATTGGGAAGAGGAAGATGAAAGAAAGACAGAAATCCTGAACATATATACCTGCTCTGTGTTTACAGAGGAGGAGAAGTGGTTGATGCCTGACTATACTCCAAAATCAAGAATGAGACTCTATCTCAGTACCTATTTTCTTTATTTCATGTAACAGGCCTCAATGCTACATTTCACCACAACATGGCTTAATCATGCATGGTCCTCCAGTGAGCGGGATGACATCACACCCAGAGCATGTGATACAACTCTGAGAGATGGACAGAGTATTTGAACAAGCCTGCAAGAAGTATTAAAATTCCAGAAATGGACCAAAATTTGAATGAAGTATCCATTAACTATATAAGGAGGATCATGCATGATTATGCCATGTTGTGGCAAAACATAGCACAGAGGCCTGCTACATGAAATAAAGAAAACTGGTACTGAGATAGTCTCATTCTTGATTTTTGCAGTTGTGGCATAGCTGCAGAACTGACAGACTCTCTCAGTGAACAAACTAACACAGTTTCTAAGGAGAAACAGGATGCACCTAGAACATCCTAGTGGGCTGATGCCTGACTGTGCCATCAGGATGGTTGGGAGGAATAACTGATGATCTTATTTCCGTTAAAAGAAACTAGATGGCTGAAGTGCACGTAAAGTGGATAGGTCTACAGAATATGTCCAGATGGGCTACATCCCATGTGCTTAAGGAAATGGGGCAAGGCCCTAGTTAAGGCACTAGCAGAGGTATTCAATAGCTCACTGGAGACAAGGATAGTACCCATGGACTGCAGGAGAGCAAATGTGGTTACCACGCACAAGAGTGGGAGCATGGATGAACTTTGTAACTACAGACCTGCGAGCCAAATATCTGTTGTCGATGAACTGCTGGAGACCATGAAAAAGGAAAGAATAGTGTGCTTCCTGGAGGCAAATGATCTAAAGGACAAAATACAGCATGAGTTCACAGTAGGGAGGTCATGCCAGACAAACCTGATAGATTGCTCCAATTGGGAGACAAAGACACTGGACAAGCAATGGACATACTGTACTACGACTTCAGTAAAGCCTTCAATAATGTTACACTTGGATGGTTGGCAAAAATAATGCATGACCTCATGGTGGAAAACAAAGTCACTACATGGGTGTGAAATCGACTATGTGACAGAACCTGGGGGATAATTAATGGGGGTCAGAGGGGTCACTAATAGTGTGCCATAGGGATCGGTCTAGAGACCAGTTCTCTTCAACATGTTTATCATAATATAAGGGCAGGGATACAGGGCAAGATATGCATCTTCACAGATTATAGCAAGATCTCTAGCTGGGTGGACCATGATGAGGGTGTCAGAATTATGAGAGCGGACCTGGGCAGATTAGATAAGTGGTAACAAATATGGCAGTCAAAATTTAACACCAAAAAGTGTAAATTGATGCATATGGGGGTAAGAAATCCAAAAACTAAACATAGAATGGACAAGGTTGTAGTGGAAAACACCACTGAGGAAAAGGACTTGAGGGTATAATTTCAGTCAGGAGAAAACAGCATGATGCAATAGGGCACTGGGAAGGGCAAATAAGATGTTGGGGGCACATAGGGCAGGGGATCAGCAGCAGAAAAAGTGAGATACTGATACCACAGTATAAGTCCCTAGTTCATCGCCTGGAATATTGCATTTAATTTTGGAGACTGCATTTAAAAAAGGATAAGCACACAGATTACATGGTGAAGGTAGTACAGATTAAGGTTACAAGGATGACTCAAAGACAAAAGGAAAGGATTTATGAAGGGAGGCTGCCAGATCCAAATATGCAGAAACACAGAAACAAAGAATGTGTTGGCAGAAAAGGACTAGTAGGATAATCTAGTCTGTCCTATTTCCCTGCCTATTATTACTTCCTGGACCCTTTTCAGTCTTAGTTGCCCCTCTCTCCTCTCTTACCTCTATTTATGATGCTGATGTACCTATTCCATGCATGCTTGAAGCCTCCCACTGTCTTCACCGCCACCACTGGTAAACTGTTTCAGGCATCCGCTACCCTTTCTGTGAAGAAGTATTTCCTCACATTCTTCTTAACCCCCCCAAAGCTCTATTGCATGCCCCCCATTCGGGTGCTCCTCCTCCTCCTCCTTCTCTGAAAGAGACTCACCCCTGCACCTTGTTCACCCCTGTGAGGTACTTATAGGTCTCAGTCATGTACCCTCTCACTCTTCTCTCCTCCGGGGTACATGTTGAGTTCCCGCAGTCTCTCCTCCTATGGTTTCTTGTGTTGCACCATTTTGGTAACCCGTCCCTGGATTGCTTCTACCTTGTAACTGCCCTGCAGTCGTGTGGCCTGCTGAACTGTACACACTACTCTAGGTGGCATCTCACTAGTGAGTGATACAGTGGCAACATCATCTCTCTTCTCCACCTTGAAATCCCCCTCCCTATGCACCCCATCATCCCATTAGCCTTGTCAATTGCCTTGTTGTATTACCCTACAACCTTGAAATAATCAGATAGGTAATATCAAGGTCCCTTTCTTGTTTGGTGACTGTAAATCATGTACATGCTAAACATGATTGGGGGAGAGAGAGGGGGGCATGATTGAAGCATACAGAACAACTGTCTCCTTGGGATGAACAAAGTGGACAGCGAGAATGTGTTTAACTCGAGTATGAACACAAGCATCAAGGGTAACTCTATGAATCTTGGGGGGAGGGGGACAAATTTAGGATCAAAACTAGGAAATATGTTTTCATGGTGAGGGTGGTGAAGGGGTGGATTAAGCTGCCAGAACACATGCTATGTGCAAAATTTGTGGTGGGCATTAATATGGGTGAGATAGATACATGGGCCAAAAGACAATACCGAAAAGGGAGAAGGAAGGAAGGAGAGTGAAGCCATTAGGGCTCCTACATTCCACATTAGATAGGTAGGTCTGGGGCAGGCACAGTGGGTAATGGGACATTTTTCTACTGACAAATTCTACGTTTCTATAGTAGTTATAACAATCGTCATCATTATAAGAAGGCCTTTTGCCAATGGCACTGTGCGGGCTAGTGTATTGGTGGGGCACAATGGCTGCTGTGTTTGCCTGAGTAGGATCGTTTCACTAAGTGGTATCTATCAATTGGCTCTGATCATTTTCTGCCTGTACAGTTTCTATATTTCTATTGGTGGGAGTGGAGGGTGGGTGAACTACCACTAGGGCGCTCGGCAGTGTACACGCAGTCCTAGACTGGTGGGGCCGAGTAGGACAGGAACAGAGCAGACATGAAGGGCCCCAGTCTTTTTTTCTGCCTGTAAAATTTCTGTTTCTGTTCTTGTGTGTAGTACTTTGAGATGTAGTATGTCTGAAGAAGTGAGCTGTATAAATGTACTTACAGAGCATTACATTCAAAACCAATCGTGTTCTAGTACAGTACAGCTTTGTTACAGTAACACTCAATTTTTCCAGTCACACTTTCAAAGGATCATCTGGTAATTCATATGTAATTAGAGATGAATTAACTGTGCATTGCATAGATCATTCCAGAGAAGTGAAAGGAAAGTAAGATAGATTAATATACTTGTATTCAGGATGAATGAAATGGTTTTAATTTGAACAGTATTCCTCTTGAAGTGTTATGCAAGTTGGTAATTATGCATGCTGTTTTTGTACTTGATTATGGATGGGAAAAAATTAACCCCTTATCTATGAATATGACTGTAGCAATTCCTGATGTTTCTGTTTTTGAAGAGCATCAGTACTTAAATGCTGAAGAATAAAATATTTAACTCATCCACAAAACTGAAACATTGAATTCATCCTGAATAAGAATTCATTAATCCAGCTATGATTATGTCAAACGCCTAATGGATTTTACTTCACTCAGGTCAGAAATAAATAACTTGTTTATGAATCATGCAGTCATCCTAAAATATTTGACAGTGTCACTGCTTTTCCAACACCATTGGTCTCAAACCCTGACTGAATGTTCTTACATCAGCCATTAGTATCAGTAATGCCTCAAAGTGCTCAGCGCATGCAGTATATTCCCAAGTGCACAGCTCATTTCTGCTGGAGAGAAAGATTATAGTTACTGGGCCCCACAACTCTGGAATATAATACTTCCCAAATGTATTAGGGATTTTCCCTGTTTCTAAAACTAAATTGAAGATACATTGGGGGTAGGCCTTTAACAAGTGAAGTATGTATCTATCAATGTAAAGTGAAGCACTCTGAGATACTTACATAAAAGTGTGGTGTATTCAGTTTCTGTCCCAGCAACTACAAAGCTGGAATCATTTCACTGATCACTTACGTAGTATGTTATGCTATTTTGCAGAAAAAAAATAAAGGATTTTACAAATCCCAACTGTTTTATGTACTACTAGTTTATGAACATACGAACATACAAAATTTGCCAGCAGATAAAGGCCTAGAGGTCTATCAAGTCTGCTCGAATGTGTAAAGCTTGGGACAAAAAAAGTAGTATGGAGTCAGCATGTAAAGTTTAGTGAGAACAAAGGGGTTCTGTTTAAAGTTGTCTACAGTATTTGACCTGAATAAATGCAAATATTTTACATGGACCTTATGCTGTATGTACAGTACACATTCTTTTTGAGTTCCCACTTCTTCATTCCCAGCACAAGTAGCTTGAACCTAATCAAATACTAACAAAGAAATTAGCATGCACTTGGTCCGAAATGGTGCTGTCAATAAAAGCAAAGGCTACCAAAAATAAGGAAAAAGGAGAAAATAACAAGAAACAAATAGCATACTCTGAGGACAACTGCAAAATGTAGTTTCTTGATTAGAAAATATGTTACCCTGAAAAACAGGCCCGACATGGGATCCATTTGGTTTGCTGAAATGCATCGGCCCGATGCTCCGAATCCTGACCCCAGGCACCAAACACGGTTGCCCGACATCAGGATATTTCCCAGTGGAGTGGAGAATTCTAAGCACGGGCTGTGGGGAGGCTAAGTGCCCCAAATCACTTGCTGGGGTAAATCCCACGTCGGGCAAACCGTGTTTCGGGTGCCTGGGGTCGGGGTACGGAGCATCGGGTCGATGCATTTTGACAAAACATAGTATATCCCCAGACACAGCACATGCACAAAAGGCTTCCTCAACAGGGGTGGAGTTTTATACAAGTTCCCATCTTAAATTAGAGCTCCCGTAAAGATGCAAGGTTATGTAATTCAAGTCATATGAAATCAGTTCATGACCACTGGACTGATTACGCAAAGCCTTTCCCATCACCTCCACCTCCACATAAGTAATGTGAGCATTCCTTACAGCTCTTTCCCCTGGAAAACCCTTAAACTGTCCCTGTGTCTCCTACTCCGTTATCCTGGGTTGGGATTGGGGAGGGTGGTGGCCTAGTTTTTGAGCTTCCATTTCTTCATCCCCTGCACCAGTAGCTTGGTCCCTGTCAAACAGTGCCTGTCACTGTGATTGTCACTTCAATTCTTGTCCATTTAGGGGTGGAAGATCATTATAATCAGCAGCAGGATTAGCACTAAAAGGCTCTGTTGTCTTCTCCTGCAACACTAACCTTTGTCTCCTTTCTTGTGCTGACATTTTGTATTCTTTCCAATTTTAAATAAAGCCTCATCTAATTATTGTATTTTTTGATCTTTGTTCTTTTGAATTACAATACTGCACCAAGTAAAATAGCTACTGTATTGTGAGGCTGGTAAAAACACCTGTCAATGAAGCAGAAAAAGCAGGTCCCCTATAACAACACACCAGTAAAAACAGAGAAATATTTAGGTCTCAAAGGCCTCACTTGGATTATTGCATACAACTCTGGTCTCATTAATACCAAAATGACAATTGAGAAGGTACAATGCAAGGCCATCAAAAGTATTACAGCGATGGAAGGCCAGCCCGATGGCACAGGGTAGCACTACTGCTCATAATGCTAGCAACCTAGTTTTGGGAACAGACACCCTGCAATGGAAGCAGAACTGGAGGATGATCTGGCTGAGAACATCAGGGGTCACTGTGGCCTCAGAAAGGGCAGGGTGGTGATCATGGGCAACTTGAACATGCAGGGGGAAGACTGGGGTACTTTGACATCCTCGGTGGCCAGGGAGCAGAGGTTGATGGATGTCTTCCAGGATGTCTTCCTAGTCCAGCATGTGGGGGAGCCTACTAGGCAGGATCAGATCCTGGACATTTTCTTAGCAGATAGTGACCAGATAAGGGGCCTGGAGGTGAGCAGCCCATTGGCAGACAGTGACCATGCCACAGTCTGGTTTTTTATGTTCCTAGGAGGAGAGGAAATTTGCACTAACACAGAAGTAATAGATTTCAGGGGGGCGGACTTTGAGGGCATGGGAAGGATTCTTAAAGGGTGCGTGGATGAGATAAGGCTAGACATGGAGGCTGGTAGCTTGTGGGAAACCATTAAGAAGGGGGTGCAGGAGGCTTCGAGGGCCTGCACAAAGGTAAGGCACAGGCAATGTAGGGCCAGTAAGCCGTGTTGGTGGACCTGGGAGGTGCAGGAGGTGGTGAGGGAGAAAAAAGCTGCCTATGCATGCTTAAAGCACTCAAGGGGAGCTAGGGAGAGGGGAGAGTATGATTTCCTGGCTAAGAGGGTCACCAGGGTGGTAAGGGGGGCAAAGGTGAAGAAGGAGCTTAACCTGGCCAGGGATATCCACAGGGGGAGAAAGGGGTGCTATAGATACATAGGGGAGAAAAGAAAAGTGAGGGCACAGATCAGCAGGATTAGAACTGGGGGCTGGATGGGCACAGGAAGCTGGAGAACAAGCAGAGGTGCTAAATGAGTACTTTGCCTTTGTCTTTACTGGGGGAGGTGGGGGGATCTTTTCAACTCAATGAAAGGGTAGAGGAGCCCACTGAACCAGGAGGTCAGTTGGAGACTGAAGGACTGAATGAGACTAGGGCAGGGGATGGGTAGTATCTAGAAGGGGAGGAGAGGATGCATGGGGGGATGGGAGGATGAAATCACAGCGGATAGAGTGAGAGAGGCCCACCAGTCGCTAAATGCTGAGAAAGCACCAGGGCCAGATGGGATGCATCCTAGGGTGCTGAAGGAGCTGGTGGCTGTGCTGGCAGCTCCACTGGCCTCACTCGTCAACACCTTCCTGATGACAGGGTGGGTGGGTGCCTCAAGATTGGAAGGTGGCTCATGTGGTGCCTATCCACAATGGGGGGAGGGGTTCAGAGAGGAGATGGGGAATTATAGGCCTGTTAGCCTAACGTCTGTGGTAGGCAAGGTTATAGAAGGCATTATCAAGGAGAGGCTGGGGGGGGAAACTGGAAAGGTTGGGGCACCTGGATGACAGGCAGCATGGTTTTGTTCTGGGGAGGTCATGCCAGACTAACCTGGTGGAGTTTTATGACTGGTTGACAGGTGCCCTGGACTGACTTAGGCCAGTGGATGTCCTCTATCTGGATTTCAGTAAGGCGTTTGATTCAGTACCCCACAATGGCCTACTAACAAAGCTGAGGGGGATGGGGTTGGGGGGCATTTGCTCAGGTGGGTGGAAAACTGGCTTACAGGGTGAATACAGTGAGTGCTGGTTGGAGGGATAGTCTCCTCCCCCAGGAGGGTCATCAGTGGGGTCCCCCAAGGTTTAGTCCTGGGGCCTCTCCTGTTCAATTCCTATGTCTCGGACATAGGGTGGGATTTTAGGAGTAGGTTGAGTCTCTTTGCGGATAACTCAAAACTGGGAGCACTGGCAGATGGGCAGTAGGGGAGAGAGGCCCTGCGGAGGGATCTGGATACCCTGGGGGGTGAGCAAGGAAGTGGAGGTTGAAGTTCAATGCAGGGAAATGTAGGGTGCTGCATCTGGGGATCAGAAACCCGGGACATGCATACACCCTGGGGGGGACCACACTGCAAGTCACATTGGGCGAGAGGGACTTAGAGATAGTGGTGGACAGCTGAATGAATAACACAGAGAATTGTTGAAGAGCTGCAGCAAAAGCAAACAGGATACTGGGCTGCATCACCAAGGGGATTACCTCCAGAAGGAGGAGGGAGGTGATCCTCCCTCTGTATAATGCCCTGGTTAGGCCGCATCTTGAGTATTGTGTGCAGTTTTGGAGACTCCATCTTAAGAGGGACATAGCACTGCTGGAGAGGGTCCAGAGGAGGGCGACCAGGATGATTCAGGGCATGGAAGGTAGGACCTATGAGGAGAGACTGGATTAACTCAATATGTACACATTGGAGGAGAGGAGGGACAGAGTGGACATGATAGAGACTTTAAAGTATGTAAAGGGGATAAATAAGGGCAGAGCCAGGGAAGTATTCGGTCTTAAGTAAGAAGGAACTACCAGGGGGCATGAGTGGAAGCTGGAAGGGGGGAAGTACAGGGGGGAGTGAAGGAGATACTTCTTCACAGAGAGGGTGGTGGAACCATGGAATGCACTGCCCAAGAATCTGGTGGAAGAGACCACAGTGTAAGGATTCAAGAAGGGTTAGGACAGGTACAGGGGGAAGATGAGGCAAGGGAGGGCCACCTCTGGGGCTGGGAGATGGAGAAGCAAGCTCCTAGTAGGGGGCTAGCTGCCGAGCAGACACAATAGACCATGGGGCCTATTCTGCTGGCTTTATGATACTATGATACTATGAATGAGCAAGAGTCATTGAGGCCAGCTGGAGGGGGAGGACTGAATGTCCCAGAGACCACTTTCTGTCCCTGGCATGGAAGGGTATCATCCATCACTGCCACACTGCCCCCTGCATGCAGGAGATGGTAGGGCTTGGAGTGACCAGGAGTGGGCTGAGCTGTGCTGGTTGCATTTGATGTCAAGTGTCAGCATACACTCTTGCAGTTCTCAACCACATGGATCCTAAGGGCTGGGTGAGAAAAACATGGAAAATGGAACCCTGAGCCCAATGATGATGAACCCCCTGGCTCCACCAGCTGTTCCTGTTTGGACCTCCGAGTCTGCCATTTGATGACAAAAGACATGCTCGAGGGAAAGGGCCCTCATCTTATTTCCACTTGGGGGGGTAAACCATAACTCCATGAAGGATGGTACCTCAAGTTTGGTCAGATATGAGGGACAGTGGCTAGCCTTGGGGAATTGGAAGGAAATCTGGCTCAGAGGGTGTCAATGGGCCATAAACAGAAATAAAAAAAATGATTACTGAAATGGGGTAATGTATTCACCCTGGAGAAAAGGAGGCTGGAATGGGACATAAACACAGTTGTCTACATACTTAAGGGTATCAACAAGGTTAAACAGATGGAGATGCTTGATTCTGTGTTCCCCAGCAGGATGTGGAGACATGCCCTGAAGCTGAGGGGTGGGAAATTCAGGGGTAATGTTAGGTAACACTTTTCTCCCAGAGAGTGGGAACCCTATGGAATAGCCAGCTAGTGGAGACTGTGACTATAGAACAGTACTGGCCTTTACAGTAAGCCTGGACACATTTATTTTTTTCCGGTGCCGACCTGCCTTCTGTAGCTCATCCCCGACTTCGATTCAACTTATCAGGTGAATCACAGCGTACCCTGAAGACTAAAAATGATAAGATATCCATATTAATTAGTATATGTTTACACAACATACTTATTAATCCCTGCTTGCAAAGCAGGGGTTGTGACCTGGTGGGTCTATTCTGTTTGTAGAACTGTACAAGCAAGGCTTTAGATAATTGTACTTTGGATGTATTTTATATTCAGAAATGTGTGCAAAATGTCCAAAGAGAGACACCTTGGAGTAATTTATGTCCTAATGTAACAGCCCTATTAAGGGCTGATGTGTTTTTTTCTGTTGTGGATGTCTTATTTTTTATTATTTAACCCCTCACACCAAACAAAGAGACACTTTTGGTGCTCACTTTGCATATATTCAGTTCAGATGTGAAGGGGTTAAATTGAACTAACATTGCAACCCTGCTGTAATCAGCTACATCAAGGAGAAACATCTGTTCTATGTTCCATGACAGTCCAGGCTAGTCTGCAACTCAAAGATTTACAGCCAAATTTGAGGTGACTGTAGATGAGTGCTCCTGGACCAGTGTGTATCAGTTTATTTATACAAAGAAGAGAAACTTTAGCCTGCTGTTTTGTGTGTGTCCCTTGTCCTGCCACTGCTCAACCTCTGGTCCAGTACATCTGGTCCATACTCTCAAGTCATCGGTGGGCTTCCCTACTGCCCACTCTGTGTTCACCTGGCTGGTCTCCATTACTAGACTTAGACTCATCACTGGCTGGAGGGTACAAAAGTTTTTTTTTTTGTTAATTAGAGAGCCAGGAAAGACAAGAGTTACCTACGTGTGACATGGGTAGGAGAGTGGAGGAACAGTTGTACAGTTAGGCTGGCACTGGCAGTATAGCCTGAAGGTTAGAGTAACAAGCTGTGAATGAACTTGGTATATCCAGCAGATCTAAGTTTGATTCCCACAACCTCCACTTGCATACTGTGAGACTCTGAGCAAGTGACTTAATCTACCCAGTGCTCCCAGATCACTCTGAAAACAGGAACTTGTGCTTAGCAGGCCTTACCTGGTTACCAAAGAATGAAAAAAACTTACTTGCTCCCTCCCAATATGTACTTCAGTAACCTAGATAGGTCAGTAATGAATGTTTGAGAAGCAGAATAGCCAGGAAGTTTTCAAGCTTATAAAAGGGTGATTGGTGACTTTTTATTTAATGGTTGACTAATATCTACTGCATTTTACTTTTTATGTTTGCTTGCACGCATGTGCAAGAAACATAGTGCCATCATCTGAGTTTTTCAGAGGTGTGTCAGCATCTTCCAATTCAGTCAGTGTGTTTGCAGGCGTGGTCACAGTTCTCCAATCACTGCTGAAGCTGTCTATGACAGCAGTTGAAAATGCAGTGGCATACAGTTGAAAGAGGGAGCTACGCTTCAGTGAGCAGCTCCCCCCCACACACACACACAGATCAACTGTGTCAGTTGCCTGATAGGATGGTGTAGTCTTGTAGTCTTGTCTAGCTTAGAGAGACAAGCCACACATCATTACTTTAATAAACTGTTCCCTGCCAAAGCAGAACCACCAAAATGTGTGGGTGCCTAACAGTCCTTACACACGCCAGCTCTCCAAAGCACACCTTCATGGACTCCATGGGTTCTAATCCTCCAGAAAAAAAATACCTCAGCATTTGATGTGAAAACTCAGACTTCGTTGTATGTGTGATTCCAAGCGTTTTCTCTTACTAGACTCTGTCAATGTGAACTCCCCGCTGCTAAAACCTATGCAAACGAACTTGAGCGTACTGTACTACCTGCAGCTGAAGCAAAGAACAGCCAGAATGCACAAAGGAGAACATACTGCTATGCATTTCAGCAGCAGCCAGTGGGGGAGGTTTTCATGACTGAAGCACTTTAATGCGCCTTTTAGTGCTGTCATATACACACCCCTGTGTGGTAATTCACTCAACTGCACACTTAGTCTGGTAATGCAGCTTCAAAATATTTTTTTTTCCTCTGAATTGCCGTGAGCTGGCATTTAGATAGAATCACACAGCTCTTTCTCAAATCAGATGCTCAATAAAGTCATATCACCTTGTGACCCTAAACATCTTAGAGTTGGACATGTGCCCTAACAAAACAGCGAAAACTAGGTATAGAAAAAGAATACACAAATTCAACTGTAGCTCACAATTGAATCCACCCTTTTCTCCGGTGAATCTGAAGCCACCTAACAGCCCACCCCTGGGTGCTCATGCACTCCCTCCACCCGCACAACATATGGCCGACGGGGGTGCTGTTGCATTTTATTTCATAATTTCCTGATCCGTTGCTGCCACCATACTGATACAGTAATACTTTTTATGGCTCAAAAACTGCTTGACATTAGCTGAATTATAAATGGCATCCCTGTTTGACGCTGTGGTGCGGAATATGGTGGTGCTCAAATTTTAAGCCAAGTATTACATGCAGATATGTTGTTATTGACTCATGTCACTTACCATTTTATACATCTATTGATTTTTTCAATTCACTTTGCTGACAAATGTTGATCGAGGATTCTGGTGTCACAATTCAGTTCAGTGACGTAACATCTTAGTGCAGATGCTAAGTAACTGTTTTAAAATGCTGAAAAAGTTAACAGCAATGAAAGTGCATGAACTTCTTTCTTCCTTGTCTGGAGCTGTAGTGGTGTTATTGGCAAGTGCATGTCCCTTTGCTCCAGATCTATCAGTGAGATGTCTATTCTGTGCAATGGACAGTGGCTGAATGTTATCAGCTGACAGTTTTCATTTCATTATCAACAGATAAATATTTAGGGCTTTGTAAATGCAACTTTGCTGGTAGCACAGTTTCATGCCCCCAAGTGTCTCATCAGTTAGCGGTTATATCTTAACCGATGATCACAAAAAGTATGAAAAAGGGTCGGCCTGGTGGCGCTGAGGGTTGAGGCGCTGGACGCCACACCTCGCTCCACGCCGGCGACCCGGTTCGGGAGCGGACTCGGCCGCCGTGGTCGGCTGGGGGAGACAGGCTTGAGCGTCCAACGACAGCTCGCCTGCTCCGGGGAAGGATTCGGACGATGCCCGGCACTTGCACGACCCCAAGCGGAGGCTCGGGGAACTGCAAGCCCCACCAGGGGATGGCTGGCCGTTGAGCAGCACGGACATCGACGTGCACGTCATGACATCAGGGGAGGTCATTGGCTGCTCGGGGAAGGAGAAAACGCGGAATGAGCCTGCCTCAGCTGGGAAGATGGGAGGACTTTGGACGTGCCCATGATGTGCCCGTGCCCGCCCAGCAGACCATGAGATCGACGAAACGTAAGTTACGGGGTTAGAACCCTCCACCTCGTCCCCACCCGGGGGGGGTAATCCGCGGCTCCATGGAGATCTGTGGTCTGTGTGGGCAGGGTTCCGGGCAGTGGGATGTCCAGGGGTCCTCACTGAAGGGTCGGAGGAGGCAGGCTGAGAGGAGAATAAAGAGTAATTTCAAAAAAAAAAAGTATGAAAAAGACTTGCTGCTGAGTAATGTAAATGCCAATCTACCCAAGCACCTTTAGGCTGCAAACATAATTTGAATGTATAGGGATTCTGGACCGGTGTACCACTCCGTGGCACAGCAATGGTTAATAAGTTTAAGCACATTCTCAGGACATTATTTCACTTGCCCCCTCTCCCCACTACGATCCTGGTCACCTGAAATAAACCTGACATTTTAGTATCTGTTTTACATCTTGGCTCAGTTAGGCAATCAACGCTGTAAGAACATAAACGGACATATAAATGGGGACTATAAGAACATGGTCACCTGAAATAAACCTGACATTTTAGTATCTGTTTTACATCTTGGCTCAGTTAGGCAATCAGCACTGTAGGAACATAAATGGACATATAAATGGGGACTATAAGAACATGCCGTGGGTGCTTGTGCCTTAGTCCAGCTGTGCAACATCAGCCTGAAGCTCAGGTAGGGCTTACTGTCTACCACTTTGTTCACCCCCCACCATGTACCTGTACCATTTCACATCCTCCCTTGCCTTAGTCCAGCTGTGCTACATCAGCCTGAAGCTCTGGTAGGGCTTACTGTCTACCACTTTGTTCACCCCCCATGTATCACTGTGCTACATCAGCCTGAAGCTCTGGTAGGGCTTACTGTCTACCACTTTGTTCACCCTCCCATGTACCTGCACCATTTCACATCCTCCCTTGATCTACAGTGAGTGGATCCCTCATTCATACGTCACATATGCACGCACAAAAAAAAAAAAATGGTCTTCAAAAATTAAGATACATTTATTATGTTTGTTATGTTTGCTTGCACACATGTGCAAGAAACATAGTGCCATCATCCGAGATTTCGGAGGTATGTCACCCGCTCTTCCAATTCAATCACTGTGTTGGCAGGCGTGGCCCCTGTAAGCCAATGCATGATGGAGCTGTCTATGACAAGCTCCAAAATGCATTGGCACACAGTTCAAAGGGGGAGCTACGCTTCAGTAAGCAGCAATAAAATATCGCTTGCTCATGTGCAGCTCCCCCCGCATGCACACACTGTATAGCCGACGGGGGTGCCCAATCCCCTATCGGCTGTGCTGCACTCCCCCTGCCCCCCAAAGCCTTCCAAATGCCACACTGGGTGCCCACCCAGTGTGGCAACTCATGATATAGCCGGGATGCCCAACTTCGCCTGGCTCCACTGTCCTCACCCCCCAGGTACTGGGTGCCGCGCTGGGGAGCCCACCCCAGCGGGCAATTGATGCTTTGGGCGATGGGGGTGCCCAATCCCCCGTCGGCTGAATGCCCTCCCAACCATCCTTGTGCCATGCTGGGAGCCCACCCCAGCATGGCAAACGTCCCGCGTCATCATTGGAAACAAAAAGAACACCTGTAAAGAAAAGACGGTCCCATGTAGTCTCCCTGGCCCCCTCCCACAACCCGCACCCACCCACTGTGCACTCTGCCTCCCCACACCCCCCCCTCACCCCATACTTACCTCCGGACCTTGGCGTGACGATCTTCGGTGGACCGGGAACACGTCTGCTCTCTTCAAAGCCGACCGCGAACTGAGGAAATGCCGGTAAGCTGTATAATGGGCTAGATAGGGGGTTTGCAACTTTGTTGCATATCTCAGGCATTTTTTTGAATTATTGTACCAAATTTTCAACATGGGGTTTTTGGGACCCCTTCTCATGAATGATGTCACTGTCATGGCATTATTCGGGCCCAAAGGGTGATTTCGTAGTCACTGCGTGAAATCACCTTTTGGGACCGATTAACGAAATGACACTGCCAGTGTTCATAAGGTGGGCTCTCAAGAAGCCTATTTTGAAAAATTTGGTGGAAAATTTCAAAAACCACTGTTTTATGAGCGCAGACTGCGCACTTCACATCAGTAAAGTCTGCACAAATTTTCAATATTTTCACTCCAGATTTTCAACATTGCCATTTTACCACACCTTCTTATAAGCAGTACAGCTGTCATTTTTCACATCTCACCCAAAACGTGTTTCCACCCATGTAGCGTACAATGGCACTGTCGGTGTGCTAAATCAATGTACGGGACAAATTAAGAAAATCACAGTGACACTGTTCATGAGCAGAGGTCTTAAATGGCTATGTTGAAAATTTGGTGAAAACTCCAAAAATGACTGTTTACTTAGTGCGCAGTAGTTCCCGCCACGCATCACCGTAAGTTCGCAAATTTTCAATATTACTCAGACGCAACATTGCCATTTTACCACACCTCCTTATGAGCAGTACAGCAGTCATTTTTCGCATCTTGCCCAAAATGTGTTTCCGCCCATGTAGCGCACAATGGTGCTGTTGGTGTGTGAAAGCAATGTTTGGGACAGATTAAGAAAATCACAGTTACACTGTTAATGAGCAGAGGTCTTAAAATGGCTATGTTGAAAATTTGGTGACAAAAGTCCATAAAATGACTGTGTTACAAATGAGCATTGCACAGTTTCCATGCACCCTCGTATGTTCATGACTTTGTAATATTTTAAGTCCAGATTTTCACCAGTGGCATTTTTCCACACTGCCTTATTTACAGTACAGCTGTCATTTGTCACAACATGGCTGAAGTGTGTTTTCACACTTTCAGCACAGAGATGCGTGGTCGCTGTGGGAAATTATTGTTCGGGACTGGTAAAGAAAATTACAGTGACACTGTTCATGATCGGAGGCACCAAAATGCCTGAGTTGACAATCTGCTGTAAAAAAATCCCCAACCTAATTATATTACGGGTGTGCGTTGCACAGTTTCTATGTACGCTCATGACTTCACCATTTTTTTAAATATTTTACTGCAGATTTACAAATTGCTATTTTTACACCTCCCATGAACAGTACAGCTGTCATTTTACATCCTGTTCGGAATGTTTTGCACCTGTGGTGCTAAATGCCATAGTCGCTGTGCATAAGCAGCTTTCGGCTAAGAAACTGATATTCCCCCTGTTCATGAAGTGGGGTCACAAAAAAACCATGTTGAACATTTGGAGTGAAAATACCAACGAATGCCTGAGGTATTAGGGTTTCCAACCATTACGCCCAACCCTGTAGAGAATGACAGGCACCAGGGGTGTGACTTGGGATTCTTGTCTGTAATGCTCATACCATTCCACACCCTGCAGCCAGTGAGAAGCACTGAGGTATGCCTTGGACTCTTCGGCCCCAAAGTTCACCCCATTCTCCTATATCACACCCATCCTAATGTATTTCCTAATGGAATGCAGATAAGGACCTAAGACCCCAGGAACACCGTGCCACTTGCCAGTGTCTGCAGGGTGGGGTATACTGAAATGGCGTGGCCGTTATGCCTGATGACCCAAAGGCACACCCCAATGCCTGTCACTCTCTGCAGGGTGGTGGTGGGGTTGGCTTCAGTTCAATACTTCACTGCCATTACTATTACGCAGCTCTGTAATTTCTACACTACCACTGCCAATGCCAGCAAGCAAACATTCGGCATTGACAAATGCTTGTTTAATTCATGTTGATGATTAAAATGTAGTTTATACTCTTTTCAAATGCTATCTGTTTTACTTAGGTGAAATTATTTTGGGAGATGGTACTTTTGTGCCTAGTTTTCAGTATTACTAATGTCTGGACAAATGTATTAACCTGATACAGGCAGTGTTTCTGCATGGGAGGTCTGTGTTGGGGCAGTGGGTAGGGGAGTTGGCAGGGTTTACTTGGATGGGGGTAGGGGCTCACAGTGTTGGTGCTGAGGCTGGCTGTGTTCGCTTCAGGGACTGGCTATGCTGGTGTCAAGGGCATCAACATTCACTTGGGTAGTGCAATGGGGCTGAGGTAAGATATTTACTTGGATGGGGTGGAGTGACTGGACATGTAGGTGCTGGGTCCATCAGTGTTCTCTTGGATTTGGTAGAAATGCTGGTAGTATTGGTTCCAGGATTGGCTTTGTTTACTTGGGTGGGGTGGGGTTGCCAGTGTTGGTGCCAGGGCTGTGTTCACTTAGGTGGGGGTGGTTATGGGGGCAGACTGTCCATGTTGTGGTTCAGGGGCTATTTATGTTGCTGCAGTGGCTGAGGGGGCTGGCTGTGGTCATTTCAGGAGAGCAGGATGCTTGGATGAAGAAGGACTCACTGGGGAAGGGGGATTCATTAGCCATATACTATCAGAGAGATAGAGTGTGTGTGTGTGTGTGTGTGTGCATGTGTGTGTATTTATTTGGATACGGTGGAGCGGACTGTGTGTGGGTTTGGGGAGCAGGCTGTGTGTCTCTTGTTGGGGGATGCTGGCCATCATAGGAGAAGTCGGGTGTATGTGTGGGGAACTGGCCATGTTGGCAGCGGAAGAAACTGAGCATATCTATGGGGAGCTGATCATGTTGGTGGGGGTAGGCATGTCGCAGGAGCTGGCCATGGCATTTGGGGATGAGGATGCCAGACATGGGGACCTGACCATGTTGGTACCTTAAACTGATGGTGAAAGGTTATTTTTGGCTTACACAATGTTATCAAAGCATGCCATACCTGGCCACACTTTTGGAAGTATGTTAATAAATTGTTCTTTGTGTGTGAGTGTGTGTGGTGGGGAGGCAACAGGTTGAAAGGCTGGAAGATAGCAGGTGTGTCCAGGAGGGCCCTTGTGATCGTAGACTGCTACACACACTGTGCTGTACTGCACAGGGTATGGGGGGACATGTGTGTGTGTGTGTGTGTGATGTGTGTGGGTGTGGTGCATGGAACCTGACTGTTTAGGTGAGTTGGCTATGAGGACTGAGAGAACGCACTGTGTTTATTGGGGGCCATGCTAGTGTGGTGCTGGCCATGTTGATGAGGTGGTAAAGCTGACTGATTATTTGGGGTCATGGTGTGAGGCTGTCAGTTACTGTGCATTTAGGGGGATTGGCAGTGGAATAAATGTGTTGTTGCAGTGTCTGGAATAGCGATCTGTGTTCCCTTGGGTGTAGTGGGGGGGGACTGTCCATGTTGGTGAAGGGGCAGGCCGTGTTGGTTCAAGGGGTGGAGGAGCTGGCTATGTTTGCTTGGATTTGATGGGTTGAATAGTTGTGTTGGAGTGTGGGTGAGCTGTCTGTGTTTTTGTTGTGAGCAGTCATTCATGCTGGTGGGATGTTTGGGAGAGACTGGTCATGCTGTCATGGTGGAACAGCCGTCTGTCTTCATTTGGGTGGGTTGGCAGTACTGGTTCCAGGGCTGACTAAGTTCACTTGAGTAGGGTAGGGGGCTGTCAATGTTGGTGCAAGGATGGTCTGTTTGTGTTGTGTGTGGGAGACTGTGTGAGAGTTGACACAGAACACAAGAAAAGAGTCCACTTTAATTTGTGTGTGTGTGTGTGTGTGTGATGTGTGTGGGTGTGGTGCATGGAACCTGACTGTTTAGGTGAGTTGGCTATGAGGACTGAGAGAACGCACTGTGTTTATTGGGGGCCATGCTAGTGTGGTGCTGGCCATGTTGATGAGGTGGTAAAGCTGACTGATTATTTGGGGTCATGGTGTGAGGCTGTCAGTTACTGTGCATTTAGGTGGATTGGCAGTGGAATAAATGTGTTGTTGCAGTGTCTGGAATAGCGATCTGTGTTCCCTTGGGTGTAGTGGGGGGGGACTGTCCATGTTGGTGAAGGGGCAGGCCGTGTTGGTTCAAGGGGTGGAGGAGCTGGCTATGTTTGCTTGGATTTGATGGGTTGAATAGTTGTGTTGGAGTGTGGGTGAGCTGTCTGTGTTTTTGTTGTGAGCAGTCATTCATGCTGGTGGGATGTTTGGGAGAGACTGGTCATGCTGTCATGGTGGAACAGCCGTCTGTCTTCATTTGGGTTGGCTAGGTACTGGTTCCAGGGCTGACTAAGTTCACTTGAGTAGGGTAGGGGGCTGTCAATGTTGGTGCAAGGATGGTCTGTTTGTGTTGTGTGTGGGAGACTGTGTGAGAGTTGACACAGAACACAAGAAAAGAGTCCACTTTAATTTGTGTGTGTGTGTGTGTGTGATGTGTGTGGGTGTGGTGCATGGAACCTGACTGTTTAGGTGAGTTGGCTATGAGGACTGAGAGAACGCACTGTGTTTATTGGGGGCCATGCTAGTGTGGTGCTGGCCATGTTGATGAGGTGGTAAAGCTGACTGATTATTTGGGGTCATGTGTGAGGCTGTCAGTTACTGTGCATTTAGGTGGATTGGCAGTGGAATAAATTGTTGTTGCAGTGTCTGGAATAGCGATCTGTGTTCCCTTGGGTGTAGTGGGGGGACTGTCCATGTTGGTGAAGGGCAGGCCGTGTTGGTTCAAGGGGTGGAGGAGCTGGCTATGTTTGCTTGGATTTGATGGGTTGAATAGTTGTGTTGGAGTGTGGGTGAGCTGTCTGTGTTTTTGTTGTGAGCAGTCATTCATGCTGGTGGGATGTTTGGGAGAGACTGGTCATGCTGTCATGGTGGAACAGCCGTCTGTCTTCATTTGGGTGGGTTGGCAGTACTGGTTCCAGGGCTGACTAAGTTCACTTGAGTAGGGTAGGGGGCTGTCAATGTTGGTGCAAGGATGGTCTGTTTGTGTTGTGTGTGGGAGACTGTGTGAGAGTTGACACAGAACACAAGAAAAGAGTCCACTTTAATTTGTGTGTGTGTGTGTGTGTGTGCGTGCGCGCGCTTGTGTGTGTAACACAAAGACAAATGAGATATTTTTTGTGTTTTTATTTAATTACTACACATGGTTTAACAAAAAAGCCCTTTCTTACTCTAAAGAGTTTGTCATTCATACTTATCTAAATTTGGCTTTACTCGCCTCACTTTGAAAATGAGAAATATATGCTCACACTGTCTGTATTGTACTATGCGTACTGTATGTGTAAAGCTGGCTATGATTGGGGGTTGGGGGAGCCAAACATGTGCGATGGAAGCTGTCCATGTTGATGTCTTAAGCTGGGGGTGAAAAGTCATGCCCTCTGGTGACTGCATCCATATTTCTTACAAACAGGTTCTCACTACTCACCTTGTTTATACCCTCTAGGTTTCAGTCATGTGTGTCCCATCCTGTCCCATCCGCTCGCGCCTAGACTCTAGCACGTGCATATTTAGGGCTTCTAACCAACACCCACCATAGGATCTGCCCTTCTGACCCTGGATTATCTTTTTAACTCTTTGCTGCACCAATGTTAGCCTGTCCATGTCTTTCCTTGGATATGGAACCAGGCATGTGGCATGGGAGCTGACTGCGGGGTCTGGTAGCTGACTGGGTTTCCTTGGGTGGGATGGTGGACTGGTAGTGTTTCAACTGGATCTGTGTGTTTGGGCCAGTGGTAAAGGAGGTTTGTTTGCCAGTGTGGGTGGGCTTGCAGCGACTAATTGTATTCGTGTCTGAGCTTCAATGTGAAAACTAAGAGTCTCACTTTTCATGAAATGAACATATACCTTAAGTAACTGATTTTCCTGCATGTTTTCCTTTCCTAGACTCATTCAGAAATATGTTTCTGTGGATGTGCCATCGATGGGGTACAGTGAGGCATTCAGAAGGCCTATGACTTCAAAAACTATAGGACTTGGAGTATTTCAACTTCCAAGATTTGTGGACTGGAATTATTTTGACTTCCAAAAATAGACGGATGTATTTTGATTTCGGTAAAACTGAAATGACTTCCAAATTTCAACCCAGGGAAGTACTTGACTTACCCTAAAAAAATTATCTGAAGCCCTGTGCACAAGTACCTTTTTCTGGCAATACCCTGGTTGCTCTGCTTTGTCTGTTATTCATTAATTGGTACAGCCAGATGTAAAGAAAATCAAAAACGTATTGTACAAAAAAGAAACTATATCTCTCCCCAAGTGGACACAGCTAGTCCACTTGCCAACCTATTCCCATCTCATTCCCCACTCATTTCCTACCCTACACAATCTACCCTATCCTCACAAAGACAGAGTTTAAAAAAGCTGTTGGTTTCTGGCACTGTCCCAGAGCCAACACCATCTTTAAATTCAACCCACCTTCTGTAGTCCACCCCCTAGGCCCCAAATTTAATCGTGAATTCAGAAGAATAATAGACTTGAATCTTTTTAGAAGAAGGATCCAATAATGTGCAACAGTATAATAGCTTCATTCAACAGTGGGAATCCTTCCTGACCTGAAGTCATGATTTGGAGCAGCCAGTAACAGTCAAATTCCTGGCTGAATCACCCTCCTCCTTAACCTGCAGCATGCCATCCCCTTATAGTTTACACAATAACCAATCTGTACTGTGTCAGTGTGTGGTGTGTAAACTCACAAGGGAGGTGGTGGAGTGATCTGCATTACTGATGGTGCTAGGCAGACTGGCCCAATCTGCATTACTAATGATGCTAGGCAGACTGACTAGATTTGCATTACTGATGGTGCTAGGCAGACTGTCCCAATCTGCATTACTAATGATGCTAGGCAGACTGACTAGATCTGCATTACTGATGATGCTAGGCAGACTGACTAGATCTGCATTACTGATGATGCTAGGCAGACTGGCCCAATCTGCATTACTGATGATGCCAGGCAGACTAACCAGATCTGCACTGCGGATGGTACTAAGCAGACTGGCCAGATTTGCATTACTGATGGAGCCAGGAAGACTGACAAGATATGCATTACTGATGGTGCTAGGCAGACTGACCAGATCGGCATTACTGATGGTGCTAGGCAGACTGACCAGATCTGCATTACTGATGATGCTGCTATGCAAGCTGACCAGATCTGCATTACTGATGGTGCCAGAGAGACTGACCCAGATCTGCATTATTGATGGTGTCAAGTAGACTGCCCAGATCTGCATTACTGATGATGCCAGGAAGACTGATCAAATCTGTATTACGGATGGTGCTAGGCAGACTTATTAGATCTGCATTACTAATGATGCTAGGCAGACTGACCAGATCTGCATTACTGATGATGCCAAGAAGACTGATCAAAACTGCATTACTGATGGTGCTAGGCAGATTGATCAGATCCGCATTACTGATGATGCCAGGCAGACTAACCAGAACTGCACTGCGGATGGTACTAGGCAGACTGGCCAGATTTGCATTACTGATGGAGCCAGGAAGACTGACAAGATATGCATTACTGATGGTGCTAAGCAGACTGACCAGATCGGCATTACTGATGGTGCTAGGCAGACTGACCAGATCTGCATTACTGATGGTGCTGCTATGCAAACTGACCAAATCTGCATTACTGATGGTGCCAGAGAGACTGACCAGATCTGCATTATTGATGGTGTCAGGCAGACTGCCCAGATCTGCATTACTGATGATGCCAGGAAGACTGATCAAATCTGTATTACGGATGGTGCCAGACAGACTGATCAGATCTGCATTACTGATGGTGCTAGGCAGACTGATCAGATCTGCATTACTGATGGTGCTGCTATGCAGACTAACCAGATCTGCATTACTGATGGTGCCAGACAGACTGATCAGATCTGCATTACTGATGGTGCTAGGCAGACTGATCAGATCTGCATTACTGATGGTGCTGCTATACAAACTGACCAGATCTGCATTACTGATGGTGCCAGAGAGACTGACCAGATCTGCCTTACTGATGATGCCAGAAAGACTGATCAGATCTGCATTACTGATGGTGCTGCTATACAAACTGACCAGATCTGCATTACTGATGGTGCCAGACAGACTGATCAGATCTGCATTACTGATGGTGCTAGGCAGACTGATCAGATCTGCATTACTGATGGTGCTGCTATGCAAACTGACCAGATCTGCATTACTGATGGTGCCAGAGAAACTGACCAGATCTGCCTTACTGATGATGCCAGAAAGACTGATCAAATCTGCATTACGGACGGTGCTAGGCAGATTCATCAGATCCGCATTACTGATGATGCTAGGCAGACTGACCAGATCTGCATTATTGATGATGCTAGGCAGACTGATCAGATCTGCATTACTGATAGTGCTAGGCAGACTGACCAGATCAGCATTACTGATGGAGCCAGGCAGACTAACAAGATCGGCATTACTGATGGTGCCCGGCAGACTGATCAGATCTGCATTACTGATGGTGCTAGGCAGACAGACCAGATCTGCATTACTGATGGTGCCAGACAGACTGATCAGATCTGCATTACTGATTGTGCTAGGCAGACTGATCAGACCTGCATTACTGATGATGCTAGACCGACTGATCAGATTTGCATTACAGATGATGCTAGGCAGACTGACCAGATCTGCATTGCTGATGGTGCTAGGCAGACTGATCAGATCTGCATTATTGATGATGCTAGGCAGTATGATCAATCAGTTTGACTGGGATCAGAAGGGAATAGCCAAGGGACTAGCCTGTGGAGGGAAAGAGGTATTCTTTTAATTTTTATTTAGTTTATTTGTCCTTTCCTTTCCTTTCCTTTCCTTTCCTTTCCTTTCCTTTCCTTGCCTTTCCTTTCCTTTCCTTTCCTTTCCTTTCCTTTCCTTTCCTTTCCTTTGGGCTTAGCATATCCTTGGTATTTAGTAATACTACTGGCCAGAGAAAAAGGAAACATCTGTTTATGTTTGTTTAGCCTACATGGACTGTAACACACCACCCTCCCATGCTACCCTACAGAAAACTACTGACCTAGTTTAGCCAGCAGCTAAGATTAACATGATTAAAACAATCTCTTTGAAAGAGAGATCAATAAAATAAGAATGGTATTTTCCAATTGATTGTTTTTGTAACTCTTTTACAGACTGTTTACGTACGTCTAAGTCTTATGACTGCTTTTGCTTCTTCCAGTATATCTTTCCTTATTATCTAATGCATGAGTGAGAGAGTTGCAGAAATGATGTGACAGACAATGAAACACTCAAGCAAACAATGAAACACACAAACAAACAAATCATTCTCTTGAAATTGACAGATCACTTTGTCTTGTGACCATTTATTTCAGCACTTATTTCTAACCAAAGCCTTGCATACAGGATTATAAAAAAATAACAGAGGTCACCTTTGATGGTAACATATCAGCAAGTGGACTTAAGTGAACGCTTATCTTCAAAACAGTGTTATCAGTGTTCTAGATTATAGCTTACTGCAACTGGAAATCAAGGAAGTGAACACTTATCTTCAAAACAGTGTTATCAGTGTTCTAGATTATAGCTTACTGCAACTGGAAATCAAGGAAGCAGGACAAAGTCTCAAACCTCGTATAGTATGCAAATGTAACCACGTGCATGCAAATGGAATTGTGCATCATATGGTGCACAAATCAATAGATCATTTGCCTGTAACACAATTCAGTCTTAAACAGCTCCTTCAAAGAGTGAATTTTAAAAGCTATCACAGGGAAGTGTATATTTTGGGAGTAACTCTGATTCTAAAGCTTGTTCTGCTGTTAACAAACCACATATTTATTTTTCTTTGTAATTCCACAGACTAATTGTTTCAAGCATCATGAAAACATGCAAGTTAATTGGTACTACTCTGCTTAAGTAGATGTTCTAGTTTCCATCAAATTCATGGTGGGCACCCGTAAAACTCAGTTACACAAAATTCTTCAACATTTAAATTTATTTATTTATTATTTTGGAAGACACCTTTGAGCCAAGGCTCTTTTACAAAGGTTCCACAGTGGGGAAACAATGCAGAAATAGTGAGGACAATAACAAGTACAGTAGTTTCAAGCAGCCATAGGCTTTGTCAGGTACATTAAAACTTTCATATGGAATTACTGTAATATGTACAAAGATTCACAGTATGTATGTTAAGTTACAATAATTTGTGTATATTACTCAAGGATGTACGTACAATAAAAAGCACAGTTGTAATATGGTTCACTAGAATAAATTAGAAACTGCTAGGAGAGATGGTAGATATATGTAGAGCAGGCTATGGGGAGATAATGTAGATAATAGTGGGGAAGTAAAAAGGGAGGAGATAGGAGATAATGGGGGGATAAAAGTGGGAGGGACTTAGAGGGGGAAACTTAGAGGGAAGGAGAGTAAGTTTATTTAGGAGAAACATTCACAGGAGGCCATTGTGACAAGGTGCTGATGCAGGTTGCACTTGGAAGTGCCCAGGGTAGTGTCATTGGTAACAGCAGGTGGAAGCGGGTTGTACCAGGATGAGGCTCTGTATGTAAAGGAGCATTGTCTTTGGGTAGTGCGGCAGTGTGGAACAGAAAAAGTATGATTTTCTGAGCTCCTGGTTAGGCAGGGGATGCAGCGTGGGGCCAGTAAGGACTGAATCCTTGAGGGTAGGAGATTTAAGGTAATCTTTTTTTGCTAGTATACAGGTCTGGTATTTGAGTCTGCTGGGGAGTTGGAGCCAGTTTGCTTGCTTGTAGATGTCACAGGTATGTGAGAGGCATGGAGCAGATGTCAGTAGATGACATGCCTTGTTAAGGGCAATGACTATTCATTGAAGTGCGGTGTCAGTGACAGAGCTGTAGATCACAAGCCCATAGTCAATTATTGATATAACAGAGCTCTAAATGACAAGGCTTAGGGCTTCATTGGTGAGGCAGCTCCTATGTCTAAAGAGAAGTCCTATGCGGGTGTTCATGATCTTGGCAATGCTCTCAATGTCTTCAGAGTAAGACAAGGTGCTGTTGAGGCTAACCCCCAGGTATTTAAACAGTTGAACATGTTCGAGCAACTTCCCTTCACTGTTTGTGATAGATAGGCATTTGTTATGATGCTTGCACGCATGTGAAAGAAACACAGTGCCATCATCCGAGTTTCTTGAGGTGTGGCAGCCCTCTTCCAATTCAGTCAGTGTGTTTACAGGCATGGCCGCAGTTCTCCAATGGCTGCTGGAGCTGTCTATGACAGCAGTCAAAAATGCAGTGGAGTACAGTTGAAAGGGGGAGCAACACTTCAGTGAGCAGCAATAAGATATCACCTGCTCATGCGCACTCTCCCTACTCACACACACACACATACACACGCATGCATACTGTGTGCCGACCCCCCTATGCACACACTGTATAGCTGACTGAGGTGCCCAATCCCCTGTCAGCTGTGCTGCACTCCCCCCAAACAGAGTTCCACATGCCATGCTGGGTGCTCACCCCAGCGTGGCTACACATCGTATAGCCAACAGGGGTGCCCAATCCCCCGTCAACTCCACGCCCCCAAACAGCCATCCTTGTGCCATGCTGAGGCCCACCCCAGCATGGCAAACATCCCGCATTGTCATCCTTTTTAAAAAAAACCTGAAAACACAAAACGGTCCATCACTGTCTCTGTCCCCACCGTTGTCCACCCACTGCGCACCCTGCCTCCCCACACCCCTTACCCCATACTTACCTCTGACTTGGCGTGATGGTCTTCGGTGGACCGGGAACACGTCTGCACTCTTCAAAGTCGACCGTGAACTGAGGAAATGCTGGTAAGCTGTATAATGTAATAAACAGGGTTTTTCAACTTTGCTGCATATCTCAGGCATTTTTTGGAATTTTTGCACCAAATTTTCAACATGGGGTTTTTGGGATGCCTTCTCATAAACGCTGTCACTGTCATGGCATTGCTCAGGCCCGAAAGGTTATTTCGCAGCCACCACATGAAATTACCTTTCCAGAATGATTAACAAAACAGCACTGCCAGTGTTCATAAGGTGGGCTCTCAAAAAGCTTATGTTGAAAATTTGGTAGAAAAATTCCTAAAAATGACTGTTTTATGAGCATGTGTTGCGCAGTTCCTATGCACGCTCATAAGTTTGCGAATTTTCAGTATTTTCACTCCATATTTTCAACATTGTCATTTTACCATACCTTCTTATGAGCAGTACAGCTGTCATTTTTCACATCTCACCCAAAACGTGTTTCCGTCCATGTAGCACACAATGGCACAGTCGGTGTGCAAAATCACTGTGTGGGACACATTAAGAAAATCACAGTGACACTGTTCATGAGCAGAGGTCTTAAAATGGCTATGTTGAAAATTTGGTGACAAACTTCCTAAAAATTACTGTTTTACGAGTGTGCATTGCGCAGTTCCTACGCACGCTCGTAAGTTTGCAAATTTTCAATATTTGCACTCCACTGACTTCCAAATACCTACACAGCACATACAAGCAAGCAACATTTGGCACTGACAAATGCTTGTTTTTATGTTTGTTATGGATGCCATGAAACATCATTGTTTTGTTTTTTTTGTGATTTAGTATATGAGTTTTTGAGATTTAAACCATGTCTCCACTTGCGTAAAGCTTGTTTGCAGTTGCAGTTGTAGGAGGGAGAGTTCAGGGTGGGAGGTGAAAATAACTGCATCGTCTGCATAAAACAGGAGTCTATTATGGCATGTTGCAGGGAGATTGTTCAGAAAAATACTTACAAGTAAGGGACCCAAGATGGATCCTTGGGGAACTCCAGAACGAATCAGATGGGAGGGTGAGAGGGACTCACCAACTCTGACTTTTTGGGTTCGGTCGCTAAGGTAGCTTTGGAACCAATGTGCAGCATCATCTGAGAGGCCAATGCAAGATAATTTTTGTAACAGCAGGGATTGGTTGACAGTGTCGAACACCTTTGTCAAGTTGATGAAGGAGGCGCTGACAAGATGTCCCTGATCCAGGGCATTATGGTTGTAAGTGTTGAATTCAAGGAGAGCTGTGGTGGTACTATGTCCTTTTCAAAAAACATGCTGCTCCTGACATTGCAGGTTGTTGTTATCAAGGTATTCTGTAAGTTGATCAGCAACTGTTCTCTCCAGTGCTTTCAAGAGAGGGGGAAGAATGGAGATGGGTCTGTAGTTAGAGGTTAGGGTGTTATCCCCACTTTTGTGAATTGGTGTCACAACAGTAGATTTCCATATTTGGGGGAACTGAGAAAGCAATAGGGATCGGTTGAGGATTTTAGTGAGTGGGGTCAGGACTTTGTCAATGGTGAAAGCAAGGAGTTTCAGGTCTAGGGAGTCGCCACTGAATCTGGACCTCCCAAGCACTTTAAACAGTTGTTTTTTGGCTAGGGCCTCCAAGATAGTTTTAAAGTAGATAGGTGGATAGCCCTGTGTTATTCTTGCTTTGTCCAAGCCTGGAGAGTCCGGTGGGGGTCAAAGAAGGTTGGAGGAAGCACATGACTAAGATTGGTGAATGCCGCATTAAAAGCATTAGCCATGGTGACCTGGTCCAGAGTGAGGCTGCTATTTACATTGAGCATAGAGGGTGGTACTTTGGGGATATGCCCTGCAACTTCAGAACGATTCACCCAAAACTTCTTCCCATCTTTCCATGAGTTAGTGAGTGTGTTCCTGTAGTATCTTGCCTTTTCATTTTTAATTGCTCTATTACAGGCATTTCTTGCTGCTTTGTAAGCCTGGGTATCAGCCTTGGTCCCAGTCAAGTTGGCCAGATGCCAAAGATGATCCCGGGACCTCAATTGTTCCAGAAGATCAGAGTTAATCCAAGGACTGTTGACACCTTTAATCTTGCATTTTTTGCATGGGGCATGGACATCAAAGGCACTGTTAAAGCTGTAGATAAAATATTCAACAGCAATGTCAATGTTGGAGTATGTGTCTATCAGAGACCAATCATGGTCTCGTAGGAGGGTTTTTAGATACCCAAGATGACCAGGAATAAGTCTCCTGCTGTTAATAGTTTTGGGAGGAGGCTTAGTGCATTTGTTTGACCAGGAGCAAAGGATTGGGGAGTGGTTGCTTAAACTGTTGGAGAGAACTACTGTTTTCATGATGTGATCCGGGTGGTTTGTGAGAACCCAGTCCAGAAGGGTGGTAATACCTGTTCTGTAGTTCACCCTTGTGGGTGATTTGACCATTTGCAAGAGGTTAGCAGCAGTCAGTGCATCCTTATATTTGTTTAAACTGGGGGAGGACCAGTTCACATTGAAGTCACCAAGCAGAATTGTTTCTGCTTTTTGATTAAATGAGTGTATGAAGTCTAGTATGAGGTTTAGCCCTTGGTTGGTCAGCTTGGGGGGATATAGATTGATGCCACTGTCAGGTTTTTGTTTTGTGCTCCAAGCAGTATCTTCATGGCAAGGACCTGGATGTCATTCTCAGGGAGAAGCACACTGAAAACTTGACCCTTAATAGATTCTTTCAGGTAAAGGGCACAGCCTCCGCCTTGCTTGGAGAGCCTTTCTTGCCTGAAGACTGTATACCCTGAGATTGATGTTGCTGAGTCTGGGATCTTTGGGGAAAGCCATGTCTCAATTATGGACAGAATATTAGGGCTGTGATGTGCTGTCCAGGCTGTAAGGCAGTCGAGTTCATTGATGAGGCTACAGATGTTGATACTTGTCAAGGAGAGTGTCCCAGCCTTGACTTGTTCTTTGGCACCAACTAATGGGGGATGGCCAGGGTTAGGGTGTACATTTCCTGACATAAGTAGTAGCAGCAGTATTAGATGTTTTATGAAGGTCAGCTTTGGTTGTTGGATAGATAGCCCTTAGAGACAAGTACATTAAAAGTTGATTTCAATTGAAAATGTTGATACCTGGTGGTTAAGTCAAAAGCCAAAAGAAATGATCAACTGTTGAGGTCCAGAGTCACAGAATGTGTTAAAATTCCTGAAGGTGATGAACTGTGCCTGCGCATATGCAGGATGTGAAATCCTTTTGTTTGTATGTTTCCTTTGTCATTCAAAGAGGTTGTTGAAAATCCCACACACAGATCCTTTAGGAGAAGGTCAGATGAAAATGTGGATTCAAGCAGGACCCAGAGTCACTGAGTTTGTCAGACTTGGTTGATTGACTTATGTTTTGCTTGGGATAGATTCCAGAAAGTTGATTTTAAAATATGTCCTGTAGCAGGTGAGTGGCTCTTCGTGGGCATTTGTAATGCCACAGTCAGTGAGGTCACAATACTGATGAGGAATGACAAGAAATGAGTAGACCTACATATGTCAGCTTTCAGGTAAAGTACAGTTTCACACACTACACCTAATACTGGCAGGTAGAAAACTAATTAACCAAAGTGTAATAAAAGAAAAATACCTCTGATATAAAAATAGAAGGTAAATAGTTTTAAAGCAATAGTATTTCAGTTAGTGTAGCAGCTCTTTGAACCAGGATAGCTCCCCCCTCAACTCCATGTATTTCCATTGGTTATTCCTGCTATGCAGTAATTCTCTATTTATATTACAACCTGTTGTCACACAAATTATTCTGATGTCATAAGAAAAGGATTATGATTTCAAGACAAGAAAAGTGGCAGAGACAGATGGAAGTCTGAAGAGCCTGGTTGCATGCAAATGTCTTTTGTAATAAATAATCATGTCTCTTGAAATTCAGAGTGTTTAAAAGTTACAAGATGTGAGTCCTACTTATGCCTAAAGCATTTTTTCCAGGAAACTGGCAAATCACATTGAGATTGTATAAAGGGAAAAAAAGGTATTGTGTTGACTGCTAGTTTCTAGTTTTCAGTGCCTGTAATGTAGCAGAAAAAAAAATGATGTGGGAAAAAAATAGCCTTTTTTATATTTCTGAATAAATTATTAATGACTGACAGCTATAGGTCAAAGAGTATAGGGACATCCTGCATCAATTATTGATGTCTGAATTTGATTTGATCTTCTGTATGTCTCCATGTGAATATGGACTAATTTTCTGTGTCCTGGATACAGATGTTTTCTTTGGCTTTCAAGCTGGACTGATGCTTTTTTATAGGAAAGGTCAGAATTTAAGCTGAAGAAAAAAATAAGGGAAAAATGTTTTGTGTTTGTTATATATCTAAATAACAAATCAAAATGAGTTGCCATTGATGTGGGAGTTATGTTGCACTTACTCTAAGAGAAGACTGGGCAATGAGTTCCTCTGTTTGTTGATATCATAAATAGAGTGCAATCCAGTATATTGTTCAAATCTCTGTTTTTCATTTGTGGTAATCGAAGTCAGACCATTTCAATTTACAACTTTGGGCCCCTGGAAACTGCCACAAAGGCTCCAGTAAGTCTATCAGTTGGATGAGAAAGATACAAAATGGCCGAGACTAGACCTAACACTTGAGTTCAAAGTATTGTACATGAGACAAAATCCTATTTGTAACATAGAATGCATAGTCCAGTAAATACTGTATGTGTTTCTTGGCTGACCTCTACTTCTAATGAGTTCTACAGAGGAACTCTAAAATATTATAAGGAAAGTACTTTACCAATCATCTAGACCTTCAATGAGCTTAATAACTTTGTAGTCCATGCATGTCATATAGCAATGTTGAAGGAAACTATTTCCCTGCACTCTGAGACAAGAGGCAGCCATTTTTGGAATGTATTTGCACACTTCACTCAATAATACAGGTAGATTACAAGGTTAAATGCAGTGGCAGGGGACCTGGAATGGAGAGGTAGGACATACTTATTGTCTTCAGCCTTGTCCGGGGTGATACAGATGCACACTAATTGATACTGAACCAGAATTAGCTTTTGCTGGTTTTCTGTGACTAGGGTAAATCTGGCTAGGACACTGGTGAAATTCCTTTACTTTTTTTCTAAAAGTGCTATGGGATCTTCAATGTCCAACTGAACAACCACCAGATCAGGCAGATGGGACTTCAGAAAATTGTTTCATCTGGCAGATGGCACCTCTGACAGCATAGCGTTCTCCAAACCTCATATTAGTAGGGCATAGGTACAGGGAAGCACCAAGTTATGTTGGCAATGACAATGCCGACCTCCCCCACAGTGATGGCACAATACCAATGCAGGTATTGTGCCGCCTGTTCTGTGGGTGTTTTCAGTGGGGGACTGTGCCCCCCAACCCCCCATGTGTGGGGCTCTGCCCCCACACCCCCTGGACTTTAAGATTCAAACTCCAGGTCAGAGTTGGTCCAGGGAGGGGGTGGAACACTGGGGGAAGGTGAAACAGGGAATAAGGACCATTACTGCGAATGTTGCCATAATGGTCTTTTTTCCTATTTCATTGTCGGGGTGTCGCTGTAAAGGGGTGCACCGTAGGTATGGTTGTTTTTAAGCAAGGTAAGAGTGCCTCTGGCAGATATATTAACATCACTGCTTGTAGCAGCTGGTGTTCATTGGAGGTCTACCATCCTACTACACTACTGACCAGGCCTGATCCTGTTTAGCTTCTGAGACTGGAATTGAGCAGGCTCCAAGGTGGTAAGGCTGCAGGCAGAGTACTGCAGGGTATACAAAAGCACTGACCAGCTACTCTCAGGCATTGTATTGTACTGCACTTGAACATTGTCAGAATATCTGAGTTTGTTTTCCCTTTTTTAAAACTATATAACCACAGAGAGTTATTGAGATTGAGTTGGAAGGGGCAGATGGGACTGCAATTTGCCAAACTGTGCAGCACTTAATCAGAAGGTACATAATTTATAGTAACTAATTAGGGAAAGGGTTACAACCATGAATAAGTAATTGTTGCCTTTTGACTCTGTTCTGTAGCCCTTTAGTGCATTTGTGGAAACTACTGTTCACAGTAAAGAAGGACCATGCCGACTGGCATTGTACGGAAGGGGAGCTTTTTCTTTGCCATCAGAAAGGATTACTGTTAAAATAACAAAGCCTGTGAACATTGAATGTCTTAGATTATAATATATAACATGTGTGTGTCTTCTACAATGTAGTTATATTATTTAAACTACTGAGGGTGTTTGTGTTCTTATAGCTCTGTTCTGTGTTCTACATCTGAATAAAGTTACATTTCCGTTTCTCTGCATAAGTTTATTTTGCTTGTTAAAGAGGAGAGGAAATCATTTCTAAATGGCTGCTTTTTATAAAGTTCTTGTTTACAGAAATTATATTCATCCCCCTAAATTATCTATATTTAACTGTACCTAAATAAAAATGACATAAAAAGCAGTATTTTATACTGTTTTGTTTTTATGGGCAGCATTCTGTCACAT
The DNA here is from genome assembly GCA_016271365.2 of Neoceratodus forsteri. Taxonomy (NCBI): domain Eukaryota; kingdom Metazoa; phylum Chordata; order Ceratodontiformes; family Ceratodontidae; genus Neoceratodus; species Neoceratodus forsteri. The sequence goes on along the minus strand of CM057453.1, from coordinate 451,926,478 downwards.
TTCTCTTCATGGAACATGTGATCCAAAGTTTCAACTATCTCTCTGGTTGTGCACTAAACTCTGGGCAAGGTTCTTATAGGCCAACAATTCATAATAAGCATTTTGTACTCAAACTGTGACATAGTAGAAACTCCAAACTACCAGTTCCATGAAAAGATCTATGCAATATGTTGTCCATCAAAAGAAAACAACTGAAAACACACATTTTCATATCAGTGTTTATTCAGGTACAGTTAAAAATGAATCATTTGGAGGTATGAATTTCATTGATGTAAACAGGAATATTATTATCTTCTGCCAATTGGCACTAATTTCCTGTCCCCTTTAAGCTCTATTTTGGGGATTCAGAATTTACACAAGGAAGTTTATCTTGTCCTCACGCTCTAAGAATGTGTGCAGTTTAGTTTTAAGTTGAAGCTGACAAAACAAAGCATGAGTTTTTATAGAAGGCTTTAGAGAACATGCCAACATGTCTGTGCCCTTAGTTGTATGTTAATTAAGCAAAACTATTCTCTAACTTATCTGAGGTTCATTAATTATAGAATATCTTCATTGCAAAAAAACTACATTATTGCATCGGGAAGGGTTGACCCTTACTATCACAAAAGTAAGGAAATGTGATGTGAAGGTAAAAATGTCCCATGAGCCTTGATAAAAACGTTCTGTGGTATTTCTCGTGGTTTAAATGATCACATGACACAGTATCGACACAGTCCTAATTTAGGCACTGACTTCCCGTGTACAGAAAAATGATATCATACAAGTGCTTGGAGAGAGGGTGCTAACATTAGGGCAATGCAAATGTTGCATTAGTAGATCATTTAAAGACCAAGGGCTCGATTCTCAAAGGGCAGCACAAGCTGCACCAGCGGCAGCTTTCACCAATTGTCTGTGCATCATGGACCCTGTGCCTGATTATCTGTTGGGTAGGGTCCTGATGGCAATGTCCCATAGCTTGCAGAAAGGAGGCCATGCATCAAACAGACAGTGCACCCAGGATGTTTGATGCAAGTTGTGGGCACCATCAGGTGGCACTTATACATGTAAAATATACAGCAGTCCCAGATGGCTAACAGCCCCCCCACCCTGATCCCCTTTTTATTACAAGTAATCATGTCCCTGGTGGTCTAGCAGACCCCTCTCCCGATTCCTGATCTTCCCCTTTAGTAGTCATATAACTTTCCCCGGTGGACAAGTGGACCCCCACCCTGACAGGCAGTGCCCCACCTCACTGCTCCCCCCATCTTATCCCTGGCAATTGGCACAGCCCTCTGCTCTCCACCATGGCTGGCCCCTGACTGAGCTGTCAATGAGCGATTACCATGCAATCAGCTGTTACAGTATGGACTCATTGACAGCATAGTTGGCAGCCAGCCATAGTGGAGTGGACAGCTGTGCCAGTCATTGGGTCATGGAAGGTATGGGGGGAGAGGGGTGATGGAACACTGCTTGCTGGGGGGAGGGGTCCACTAGACCACCAGTGAAAGTTGTATATTACAATATACAGGCAGATATCCCCCCACCCTGCCCCCTTTTTCTCTTCTATCACTCCTTCCCATTTATTTTTTGACAAATGCCTCTGGCTGCATCTTCATCCTCCCTTTCTCCTCTTATCCCTGTTTCTCTGCCACCCCCGGGTGCCTGACCCTACCCATTCCTTGTGGGCATATGCGTCCTAGCTGTGCTCACCATCTTACTGCAGCTGCCGCTGTTAACTACCTACACTTCTCCTTATCCTCTACCCCTTACTCTTCTTATAATTGACCCCCTTTCAATAGCACTGTTGTACATGAATTGTTTACTGTTATTTCACTGTTGCTTCCTTGTTGTTTGTTATTTCTGACATTGAACCTTTGTAAAAGAGCCTTGGCTCAAAGGTACTTGTAATCCTAGAATAAATAAATAAATAAAAAATAAATAAAGATAGGGGATATGTAGGTGGGTCCATTAGACCACCATGGAAAGATATATGTTTCTGTCAAGGGGAGATCAGGGATAGGGAGCGGGGACTGCAGCACATGTTCCCTCCCACCCAGGGAGGGATCTGCAGGTGGTGCAAGGACCCTTAGACCAGTCCTTGCTGGTTGCACAGGCCACTTCTGAGAATTCTAGATATGGGGATGTTGCAGCATTACACTGGCCCCCTTTGGTGCATGCAGCCTGCATTTGATGCTGGCTGCTTTTGAGAATTGCTCCCACACATCATTTGGTGCAAGCTGCACCTTGCACCACTGCTTGTGGTGCAAGTCCATTGCACCATTCAGGGAGGCTTTGAGAATCGGGCCCTAAGAAACACACACCAAACCACTGATTCATCATAACTTAGGAGAATTTATGTAACCAAATGTCAAATTTTCCTTTTTTTGTGGCATTAAGGGTCAATCCTAACAGATGCCCTAACACAGTTTTTCACAATGAATTTCCTTGCCTTTTAAAAAAAAGCTATTTAGTTACAGATATTCGCTATGTTAAATTGACAATGCCAAACTTTATCCGACACTGGAAATACTTATAATGCCAACCAGTATCTGGTCACAGTGCCACTCCACATCCATACTCCATCATTTACCAAACAATCCTGGTGTTACAGTGTTATGCCTGTATACCAAGCAGTACCTCATAGCCTATTGTATCCCCTTCTTTCACCCTACCCCATTCCAAACATCACTGGCAACCATAGGTACCCCCAGACCATGCCCTGTTCCATGTATCCCTGGCATCTGATGGCATCCCCTCCCATATGCCCCATGTACAAGTATTGCTGGTGCCTAATGGCACCCCCCTTCCATGCTCTGCCCCACGTACAATTATCCCAGGTCTCCAGTGGTATTCTCTCTTGTGCCCTGTCCCATTTCAGGTATCCGTGTTGCATCTGGTGGCACCCCTCTCTCACACTTCCCATTGTCCAAGTATTTCTACAGTCTAATGGTACCCCTCCCATCCATAGCAATGCCATCTCCATTGCTGCAACTCCCATTCTGACACTGGATGCCTAACCCAGGTGTTGGAAATAGTTAAGTAAAAGAAAAATGATTTCCCTACTTCCCACACACTAGCACCCATCCCACCCTCTTTCCCCTCTCCACCATCCATTACTAGAACCCCCTTCCACCAGTCCAGTAGAACCCCATTCCCACCCTTCTCCACCTATGCCAACTATGATAAAAAGGAAGACAGCAGTCAGTGCAGCCCTCTTCTCATCATGTTGTCTGGCCAGTTTCTGAATAAATGGAAGTGTGACAAGCTGTTATTAAATGCGCTTTCTTTCATTTAGATGGTGACCAAACAAGGTGCTGAGGGGAAGGCTGTACCACCACTGTCTCACATTCTTTTAAGCATGGTTACAGTAGCTGGGAGGAGAGGTGGGAATGGGGTGCTAGTGGGCTGAGGAACAGTGGTTCTAGTCCCAGATGGTGGTAGGGAGAGAAGGTGGGATGGGCTGCTGAAGTCAAACTTCTCCTTTCATACTGTAAGCATGTTACTAAAATTACCAAAGTGGGGGGGGGGGGGAGCATGGCTTGAATACTGAAGGAGTTAGCCACTTGAAATCGGAGCTCCCACTACCTGCAATATATTCCTTACAAAATCCATGCATGATTGATCCAAACTAAGAGATTTTGAGCACCGGAACATTGATAATTTACTTACTTGTGGTGCAGTCTGGTTTTTGATGCTTGGCCACTGATCAAGGAGGTGTGCTGTAAGCTGACAGTTCTCCATGAGGCTGGGCCCTAGTTGAGCTCTCAATCCCTGGCATGGCATGGCACCCTCCTGCTGAAGCAGAGGGGGACTTAAAAGAAATACAAGCAATGTTTTCTCAGATGCTGCTCAAGATGGACAATCTAGAGATAGTGGCTCAACAAAACACCGCAGACATTCTTACAATTGCACAAAGAACTTATTTAATCGAGCAAAGGCTGGCGGATACACAGGATCAGACACATCATCTAGATGGCTGCATGAGAGAACAGAACAGGTTAATACAGCCACAGCAGCAGAGACTGGAGGATTTGGAGAACCTCTGCCACCAGAATAACCTATGGTTTGTAGGTTTTCCTGAAGGCTGTGAAGGTCGGGATACCATCAAGTTTTTACAAAATTAGCTCCCTGCCATTCTGGGCCATTGTGGGGGGGTGCACTTGAAATTGATTGGGCACTGCACTCCCTGGCTCCACAGCCAGCTCCTGGAGGCTGTCCATACCTGATATTGGCCAGATTCCATAGATTCTGAGACAGGGAATCTATATTCCTAGCAGCCAGAGCTAGGGAACAGCTATCCTGGAAGGGCCAGTGAGTGTACATTTTGGAAGATTACTCCCAAGTGCTCTCACAAAGAAGAAGGGCCTTCATAGAGGTGAGAAAGGCCTGCACAGACCTGGGGCTGGATTATTCACTATGGTATCCAGTGGTGCTGGACCTGATGATAAATGGCTTGCTGCACCCTTTGACAGTCTGGAGGTGGCTGAAGCATTTCTGGCATCGTATGCTCCATAATGTAAATGGGACAGTTCCAGAGCCCAAAACAGAAAGGCTGTATCACCCCCTAAACCTGCAAGGATGGATTTTACCTCCCAAGGAGAGCAGTGCAATGTGGAGACCCCCCCGCCTGAATCCTGTGCAGAGAGCCCACCCAGACAATGCTGATTCCAGGTCACCAGCACAAAAAGGTCGACGACAAAACCGGAGGAAAAGGGTCATGGAGGGGATGCATCTGGACAAATCACCACAGCTCCAATCAAGAAGCCAAAGTGCCAGCCAAGAATCTGAGGCCTCAGTGGATGAAACAGGCCCATCACCTGGAGGAAGCAGGTATGATGTGCTGAGAGGCTTACTCGATGATGATCCACCACTGTCATGGTCGCTGGTGATGTTGGGTGAATCTCTCCCCACTGGAGCAGGCACCTCCTGGAGAACTGCTATCATGGGCCTAAGCAGCCACTCCTGTGGTACTACTGGGTTCTGTTTTGATCAAGGAGGCCAAGACAGGGAAGGAAAATGGCCTCCTCTCTCTGGTTGAAAGGAGCACAGATGGCTGACCTCATGGATTTATCTGATGGTCTGGTTTATGGGAGCACTAAACCTCATGGGACTGACCCTTAGGGTCGATATAGGCAAGTTCCACTAATGTATTATTTGGGGGGGGGGGTCAAGATTCATGCCTAGTCTGGCTTTATGGTCATTTATTCCTAAAGCTGCCATGAGACTTTGAGGTAAGAACCCTCTCCCAGGTTTAACGAGTTTTAAAGGTGCCCCTGGTGTGTATGTGTATATAAAAGGTGCTCCAGTTGGGCTTAACTGGCTGTTTTAGAGATGTGGTATATTTTTATTTATTTATTGAAAATATTACCAGGAAGGCATACTGAGCGGACTACCGCTTGATTCCAGATGCGTCCTCGGGGTGTTAGGGACAGGAGGATTCATATACAAATACAGAATATAAGGAATATTTACAAAAATATATACAGAATATGTACAACAGCAAGCAAAACAGCAACATTTGGTAGAGAGTGCAAATGACAATCACACAGTATCAGAGATATAACATTTAGGAGTAACCACAGTTGGAGAGCTAAGTTGGAGAGCACGCCCTTGACTAGTGTGAATTTTGGCTGCATGAGCAGGTGGCAGAGAAGTGTCCTTTCAGGAGGGAGTTGAGTTGCCGGGAGGAGGGAGCATGCTGAATGTCCTCAGGCAGGGAGTTCCATAGTTTCGGCATGCAAGCTCTAAAGGTTGACTGGCCGGAAGAGGTTGCCATGTAAGAGACATGCAGGATCCGGGTATATACTGAGAGTATGGAGCCACCACGTGGGAAAATAAAATAAAGTGGCCCTAAGACACCACAGATATAATGAGTTCTCCTAGATGGCTTGTGGAAATTTGAGCTGGGGAGCTGAGGACATAAAGAACACCCGTGATACGGATTTAGGTCCAGAGGGGTCATCCCTCCTCACTCCCACAGTAAGGGTTTGAGGGTCTCGCTTATTACCCAATTGGGCAGTAGTTCTGCTTTGTATATAGTCCTGGGTAAGGGGAAGGGGTATCCCCAGGCTCTTAACCCATCTAGGATGTTTGCAGGATTGGGGCACACTGCAAGCAGTTATAACACCCCATTGGGCTTCAATACTTAGAGGCTGGGGGAAGCTGCTGGGTATTCCCCACTGTCATGGATAATGGAGACCTCCACCTACAAGTTAAATTCTGTTGCTAGGTTAAGACCACGATGGCCTTGATAGGTGGGCTTAGCCTGCATAGTGTCAGTCCATTTGGTTGAAAGAGGTACAGGGGTCTAGTCTCCTGTGCCTCATATAGCCATAGATCCTTAGGCTAAATCCCTGCTCCTTGACAAATGTAGGGACAAATTATTATATTGGCAACAACCCAGGAGGAGGAGGGGACCCCTACTGAAGGGGAGATGAGTGGCTGAAATAATGAAATACACCCTAGCATGGAGCAGGGCAGCTCCTGCTAGCAACTCCCACCCCGAGGGTCATGTTTCACTGATCCTCTGGGTCACTGAATTCTGGGATGCATGACATCCAGAAAGACAAATGGATCCAAGAGCTAGGTCTCGTGTTTTGCTGTCTAAGTCCCTTTTTTTTTTGAGTTCATCGTGGCTCACAGGCTCAGATGAACTCATTGCTATAAGGTGCTCTACACGGGTGTGCCCAATGGAGAGCTCTGTTTCTTGGGGCAGGTCAGCAGCAGGTGAATCAGTCAGCAGGCTGGCAATAACTCACTTTCAGTCGTTCGGACTGAGTTGGTCAACTTTTCAAAGGACAGAGCCGCACCAATAGTGGCGCGGCTCATTCCTTTGCAGTTGCATTCCTGCGTGCATACCTGGCTGCGTTCACACTGCTGTAGCTTACAGCTGTATGAACAAGCTGAGCCCAGGACTTCCGCATACCAGTTCACAGTTAAAAACAAAAAAACAAATCAATGGAGGTTCCCAATACCCTCTGTTGGCATGCCCCTCCCAGTTGATTTTGCTGATGAGGAGCCCATTCCCCATCGGCATAATGCCCCCCCAATTTCTTGTGTGCCAAGGAAGGTGCCCAGTCCCCCTTGGCTCTTGCCTACCCCAACACTTATATGTGCTGACGGGGGTACCTAATCCCCGTTGGCTACAGTCCCCCCAAACACTCAGGTGGCACGCTGGGAGCCCACCCTAGTTTTCCAAAAGACCATGTAATAAAGGAAAAAACCTTCCCGCGACCTTCTAACATTTTTTTAAACCTGTAAACTAGAAAACAGTCCCTCTTTCAGTCCAGTGGCACCTCCCCTAACCCGCAGTCACCAACTGCGCACCCCACCTTCCCACACACCCCTCACCCCATACTTACCTCTGGAGCCTAGCGCGATGATCTTCGGTAGACCGGGAACACATCTTCACTTTTCAAAGCCGACCACGAACTGAAGAAATGCCGGTAAGCTGTATAATGGCATAAATGGGGGGTTTCAACTTTGGTGCATATCCTGGACATTTTTGTGAATTTTGGCACCAAATTTTCAACATTGAGTTCTTGGGACCCCACCTTATGAATTCAGTCAGTGTCATCTGGTTATTCAATCCCAAAAGGTGATTTTGTGATCACTGTGAGAAATCACCTTTCGGGTCCGATTAACGAAACAATAGTATTACTGTTCATGAGGTGGGCTCCCAAAAATTTGGTGAAAAAATTCCAAAAAATGACTGTGTCACGAGCATGCGTTGCACAGTTTCAACACACACTTGTAACGTCATGAATATGTAATATTTTCACTCTAGATTTTCAACACTGGTATTTTTTTACACCTCCTCATGAACAGTACTGCTGTCATCTTTCACATCCTGGCCAAAATATGTTTTTGCACTTCCGGCGCAGAATAGCACGGTCACTGTGGGAAATCAGTGTTTGAGACAGATTACAAAAATCACAGTGACACTGTTCATGAGTGGAGGTCTCAAAATACCTATGTTGAAAATCTGATGACAAAAGCCCATAAAATGACTATTTTACGAGCGTGCATTGCGCAGTTTCCACGCACACTTATAACTTCGAGGATTTGTAATATTTTCACTCAAGAGTTTCAACATTGTCAGTTTTGCACACCTCCTGATGAACAGTACAGCTGTCATTGTTCACATCCTGCCAGAAATGTGTTTTCGCACATCTGGCGCACAATGGCGCAGTCGCATTGGGAAATCAACATTCAGGAGAGTAAGAAAATCATAGTGACAGTGTTCATGAGCAGAGGTCACAAAATGCCTATCTTGAAATTTTGGTGCAATTATTCCACTAAATGACTGTTACGAGCATGCGTTGGGCAGTTTCCACCTACGTGTTCGAGCATTTTTAATATTTTCACTCCAGATGTTCAACATTGCCATCTGTTCACACCTCTGTATGAATGGTACAGCTATAATTTTTCACATCCTGTCCAAACTGTGTTTTCACACATCTGGTGCAGAATGGTGTGGTCGCTGTGTGAAATCAACGTTCGGGACAGATTAACAAAATCACAGTGCCACTGTTCATGAGCAGAGGTCCCAAATGCTTTCATGAGGTGGGGGTCACACAAGGCCATGTTGAAAACTTGTAGTGCAAATACCAACAAACGCCTAGGGCATTAGGGTTTCTAATCATAATGTCCCTCCCCCCGAACCCATGGTGGGGTTACAATGCCCTCATCTTCTCTGAACCGCAGACACATCGTCGCTCCTCAAAGCCAGATCATGAATTGAGGAAACAGGTATGCACTTCACTGTATTTCAATGGTAATACGAACTTGATGGCATAACTTGTTATTTCTTCTGAGAACTGTAGTCCTGCCACTCGGTGCGTATCAACAGCAATCCCAACGATGAATTCTGGCATTGACAAATGCTTGTTTGTTGTGTGTTTTCTGTATTTCCTTGGTTTCCTCTTTTTTACATCAGGTAGTGGACAAGGGTAATAAGCTAGCCAGTAGCCCTGTTTCTTAGGCAAGCAGCCTAAGTGGTCTACCTCCAGCAACCATCGCTGTAATCTGGGCTACAGGTAAGCCGATGAACTTAGTGACAGCTGGTCTCAACAAGGGGATGGGTAGGGGAAGGGAGGGGTGTGTGGGTTTATACAGATATTATGCATTCTAATTCAGATAAGTTTACAGTTTTGTTTTATTTTGATGTGTGTTGTTGAGAAATGGTTCAGGTCTGGCAATCAAGATCGACAAGAGAGGAGAAGTCAGGGTGGGGGGGTATCGGTTCTGGGGGGAGGACTAGTAACAGAGGTCCCGGGAGGAACTCAGGTTGGAGTAATACACTAAGGCCCATTTGATATCTTAGACTGAGACATCAGTACGGAGACTAGTATGGTGTCTTGGAATGTCAGGGGGCTCAACTCCCCTACTAAATGGACAAAATTCATGTTACAACACAAGCAAATGAGCCCCCTGGTGACATTCCTCCAAGAGACCAAACTCTCCACCAGGAAAGCCAAAAAGCTGAAGCAGGGATGGGTAGGGGAGGAGGTCCATAATGTGGTACCCTTCAGCAAGCAGGGAGTATCTATACTTTTCACAAGAACCTAGGATGGAAAGTTAACAGACACAAGGCAGACAAGGAGAGCAGGTGGATAATGGCTGAGATGGGTACCCCAAAAGGTCCCATAACCCTTCTCATTGTGTATGCCCCCAATCAGGACTGTCCACATTTTTTCTGGGCCTAAATCAAGCTTTGATGGAATTTAATAAAGAAGGTCACCAGGTCATAATGAGTGGAGACTTTAACCTTACACTGGAGCCCAGCATGGACAGAAGCAGAGGATCTATTGGACTGCACAGACAGGCTGCAACAGTGGTCCAACAGCTCATGGCTGAGCACATGCTCCTGGATGCATGACAAACCAGACATCCAGGTATGAGGGACTACACCTGCTTCTTGACCATGCATGGGACCTCCAAAGAATTGATCTCTGGTAGGTCTCGGCTACTACTTATGACATGGTGTGCAATGTGGACACATATCCGATTTGTATTTCAGACCATGCTCCCTTGGAGCTTAGAGTGCTGTGGGACCCCGAGGAGCCTACGCTATACATCTGGCATCTGGACACCTTGCTATTAGAGGACAACCAGTTTCAACAGTGGCTAGGCCGTGAGAGGGCAGATTATTGTGCTAATGATGACAATGTGGAGATTTCAGATTCTACTTTGTGGGAGGCCTATAAGGCCACCATACAGGGCAAGATTATCGCTTATGCCTCTGCCAGGAGGAAATGCAGGGTTGCATAACAAACTGCACTGGAGAGGACCCTGGGGAATTTGGAGGCCCAATATAAAGCACTACCATCAGGGAACCCTACACAAACCCTCCTGACACAATTAACTGATGCTAAGTTTCACTTAAATTCCCATCTTGCAAGGAAAGCAGAGCATAACCTTAGAAGGTTGGGCCATGCCTACTGGGAGGGTAGCGAGAAGGCTAATAAACTTCTAGCTTACCGCCTAAAGAATAGACAGGTGGCCAGAACTTCCTAGGCCTCAGAGACAAAGAGGAGGCACTGACTACAGCCCAGAAAGGTATAAATAAAGTAATGGCTCAGTTTTACGAGGGTCTGTATTCTTCCCCTTCTCCTCCAGATACCAATAAAATAGAGGCTTTTTTGGCAAACCTTCCCATCCCCAAATTGTTCCCTCCCAGGCAACTTTCCTGGATGATCCCCTTACAGAGACAGAACTGACTGAAGTGATCAAAGCTATGAACCCCCACAAAGCCCCCGGAAAAGATGGTTTCCCCATAGATTTCTATCAAGTTTCAAGGTCATGGGTTATTGATTACCTGACAAAGAACCTACCTGCTGAGGGCATTTTGAGATTCCCTAACTAAAGGATCTCTCCCACCATCTATGAGGGAAGCGGTGATTACTGTCCTTCCAAAGAAGGGGAAGGATCCTCTAAACCTCGGTAGCTACACGCCCATATCCCTCATAAATGCGGATGCCAAGATTTTCGCCAAGATCTTGGTGTCCTGCCTGGAGAAACTACTCCCAAGGTTTAGTCATCCTGCACAAGCTGGATTTGTTAAAGGGAGAGTAGGGTCTCACCACCACAGGACCCTGACTACATTGATGCATGTGGTGCACAACAACAGCTCACCCATGCTTTCCCTGGCAGTGAACTTTGAGAAGGCTTTCAACTCGATCAAATGGCCTTATCTAATTTTGACATTGGAGCAAATGGGGATAGGCCCAAGCTTTAGAGCATGGGTGAAATTGATGTGTACCGCCCCTTTAACATCAGTATTTATCAACAAGAATATGTACCCTGCCTTCAGTCTCAAAAAAGGAACCTGACAGGGATGTCCCCTCTCACCCCTGTTGTTTGTTTTGCCAATAGATCCATTAGTCATCGCAATTAGGGAATCCAGGGACATAACAGGTATTAGGGTGGGGGCACATCACACAAGGCCTTTCTGTATGTAGATGACCTCTTAGTCATCATGGCATATTCCTCACTAATCATCCAGAGAGTTCTGGATACCTTGTCTGAATTTACTAAACTGTTGGGCCTGAAAGTGAACGAGGGCAAAACAAAGGTCCTGCCTTTGAACAAGGCCTGTACAGGGCAGGACATCACTTGCCTGGGACTGAAGTGGTCTCCAGATGGTATCAGATATCTGGGGATCAGTATGCACCCACCTTCACCAAGATGGTGGCGATGAACTTTCAGTCTCTCCTAGCAGGGATCAGGAGTGATCTAGATCTCTGGATTTCCCTGAAACTCTCCTTGACAGGGAAAACAGATTCCTTGAAACTTATGATTGCTCCCAGATTACAATATCTCTTAGCTCATCTTCCAATAGATAGTCCCCCAAAGTGGTTTCAGAAGATGAATACCCTAATTGTAGGGTTCTTATGGGAGAGATGACCACTTCCCTTTAGTAGGCAAAAATTACTTCAACATTGGTCAAGGAGGTGGGGTGGGAGCTACCATGGTTCCAGGGGTACCACATAGCTTTCACCACTGCCCAAACTATGAAGTGGTTTACACCACAGGATAATGAGACTCCAACCTAGGTTCTTTTGAAGACATCTTTAGTGGCCCTGTCATCTGCCACAGTACTCTACAGGACTAAGAGGGCCCCATGGGCTTTGGACCTACTTATCGCATTATCAGTTAAATACTGGAAGAAAATTCACTCTCTCCTGGGTTACAATCCTACCCCCTGGGTGCTCATGCCACTGCGAAATAATCTTTCTGGGTAAGATCATGATACATTGGTGCATCTGGGAATCCCAAGGACTCAGGTTGGTGTGGGACATGCTAGTTCCCGCCACTAATGATGTGAACACATTTGTCTCTCAGAGAGAGAGATATCATCTCCCAGTCAATCATTTTTGAAGATATTTGCAACTAAGGGATGCTATTAAAAAGCTGGCCCAGCAACAGGCAACCCTGGCATCCTTGACCCTGAACAGATGGGAGAAATGTGAGAAAGAGAGAACAAGCCTGATCTTCTCTGACCTCAGGAGCGCCTCAACTGACCCCTCACTCCTGGCTAAGGCCCAATGGGAGGCAGAAATGGCTTTGCAGATTTTGGACAGACAATGGGCCCAGCACTGGCACAGAATCCACTGCAACTGCAGGGATGGTAGGTCCCGACTGATAATGAACAAAACATTACACAGGTGGTATTATACCCCTGTTAAGCTTAAGCAGTTGGGCCTACTTCAAGAAGATATGTGATGGTGCTGCAATCAATCCAGGGCTCACCTGTATCATATTCTGTGGTCGTGCCCACAAACACAGCTATTTTGGGATGGGGTACTGCACGTGTGCTCAGTAGTCGCTACCCAGCTAACAGTTGATGCTCAGAGGCTCCTGTTGGGGTGCACCCCTGAGGCTCTTCCCAAATGGGACACTATGGCTCAGTGGGTTACTACACTGGCTGTGGCAGTACTATTAGGATTTGTTATCCTCACTGTCACAATTTGTGCATGACCACCATTGTAGCCCTTGTTGTTTAAGGCTAGCACCATCATAGTACTGTCTTGATATAGCTACCTTAGCCCGCTGTTTTATATTGCTTGTCTAGCTTCCTTTGGCTATGTTAACTACGCTGCCTTATTTATGTGGATAACCTTGTAATTTTTTGCACTAGACTAGACCCAGCACTGTCATTTAACCTACTGTCCCAAAAAATCTAGCTCAGCACCCCAGGGCTGGCTTTCTGCAGCTATTTAGCCTTCAGGATGCCACCCTAGAGTGGATGCCTGGCCCTTCCTGGCCCAGCTGGGGGCACAGCCCACATCCCTGTTCCTCGAACCACCCCACCCTCTCTCATGTCCCCCATGGCCTGGAAATTTACCAAAGGCCTAAAAATGGTACATATGAATGTGCGTAGTCTCCTACCCAGCCTTGCAGAGCTAACCGCCTGGGTGGCCTCTACTATCCCGATATCTTGGGGATCACAGAAACCTAGCTAAAGCCGCACATCCCAGACTCCATGTGTGCCCTCCCAGGTTACAACCTAATTATGCAAGACAGACAGGCAAACAAGCGTGGAGGTGGAGTGCTTCTCTACTACAAGGGGCACTTAAATGTGTCTGTCATCAGACATCCCCACAACTTCTGCCTGTGAGTTCTTGCATGCCCTCCTCCTGCTAGGTAATACCAAAAAGGTCCACCTGGTCTGTACCTACAACCCTCCTAAGGGAGGAACACTTGGGATCTCCTCCCTACTTGACTGTCTCAGGGACAAAGTAGGCTCTAACAAGTAGCTAGTTCTGGGCTACCTCAACCTGAACTGGCTGGGGGGCAATGTCAAGCTTTATGAGCCTCTGCTGTCTGGTCTTGCCCTCAAGTCAGCTCATTGCTGAACCTACGAGACTCTCCTGTTGTGGTGCAAAGGGATCCATCATCGACTGGGTACTGAGTAACAGACCCAACAAAACAGTCACCTCAGGAATCCTCCCCGATGTCATCTCAGACCACTCTCCCACCTATTGCGTATGGGGCCTCTCCTCTCCCAAAATTCCTAGCAGAGTGATCCAGATGAGGGACTACTCCAATTTTGACATTGACGACTACCTTGCTGACCTATGTCAAGCGTACTGGACCCAGGTCACTGTCTCAAGTGATCCCTCAGTGGCCCTCAACAACTTCTCCACTGTCTTTGCGCCCCTGCAAAACACACATGCTCCACTCTCAAAAAGGAGGGTGAGGGGCACAATCATCAAGTGGCTCCATGGGGACCTACTATCCCTCATGAAGCAAAGAGACAAATGTTGGGCAAGGTTCAAGTCCTCCCACTCTAGTACAGACCTCCTCGACTATCGACGGTTGAGAAACTCTTGTAAAAGAGCCATCCGCTCTGCCAAGAGCAATTTTTACCAGTCCACCCTGCTATCCTCTGCCAGAAACCTGAGGAGCTTCTGGCAAAACATTAAAAACTTGGTCAGAGAGTTTGCCAGAGCCCAGGTCTCTGACTTGTTCATTGAAGGTGCCAGCTGCAATAACCCCCTCACAATCACCAGTGCTTTTAACTGCCAGTTCTCTGACCTGACTGTTCCATCCTCCCAACCTCCTGCTCCTCCCTCCCAACCCCCTGCCCCCACATTTACAGTTCCCTCTTTCAGTGCGACCTCCAGCCATCCTTCCTTCTACCTAAAAGCTGTCTCTGTCCTGGAGATCCGGAGGCTCCTCGCAGGTCTCTCCCCTCACATGGGAGCTGGGCACGACAAACTGCTCTGCCTGGGGGCATCCCTCCTAGCCCAGCCTATCTCTCATATCTTTAACACCTCCCTAATCTCTGGAACCATCCCGGATGTATGGAAGATGGCCAAGGTCGTCCCTGTCCTCAAACAAGGTGACACAAGAGATCTTAATAATTATCGCCCTATTGCGATCCTGTCTGCCATCAGCAAGTTACTCGAAAAACTGATTGCCTCCCAGCTGACCCACTACTTCCAGAGATATGAGCTTCTATCCCCAGCTCAACATGGGTTCAGAAAAGGGCACAGCACTTCCACTGCCCTTGCAGTGGTTACCTCTGCTATCAGGTTCACCACCGATCAAGGCAAACTGACTGGAGCCATCTTCATAGATCTCTCCAAAGCCTTTAACCAGGTCAACCACTCACTCCTGTGATCCACTCTCTTGACCTTGGGCTTCTCCCCCCCCCCACACCCTTATCTGGTTCACACACTATCTGTCAGGGAGACAGCAATATACCAACTTTAACAAGGCCATCTCCGACCTAGCCCCAGTGATCTACGGTGTTCCCCAGGCTTCTGTCATTGGTCCCATCTTGTTTTCCCTCTTCATAAATGAGGTACCCTCGGCCACAGCCTTTGGGCAATCTACCCTGTATGCAGATGACCTTGTCATCCTGGCTAGCTCTCGGGACTCTATATCTATAAACACCTGGTTAAACTCTGACTTTAACCTTATCCAGTCCTGGCTCGAGGACGTAAACTTACCATTAACCTCAAGAAGACTCAGGTCATGCTCTTTGACTCCTCAGCCAAGATAAAAGCCTGCCCTGCTCCTCTAAAAATCTCAGGAGCTGATGGGTCCCCACTGCTTGTTGCAGAAGCGGTCAAGTACCTGGGAGTAACCCTTGACCTGCAGCTGAACCTCACTCTGTACATTTGCAACACCTGCAAAGTTACCATCTGCAAGCTGGGCCTAGCTTACAGAGCTAAATCGTGCCTCAACCCAGTGGCTCATCTGGCCCTAGCCAGGGGTGTCCTCCTACCCACGTCCCAAAAACCAGTCTCTCTAAATGGGACACGCATACAATGATGTATGCTGCTTTGCTCTCTCTGTTCCTCACCTCACACATCGATGTGAACTATACTCCCAGCTGGAGTGGATCCTCCCAGAGAACCACCGCACCTTCGTCCTTGGCAGTGTTATTGACAACGTCATCCGAACTGCCATCCCTTCTGCTCTTGCCTTGTCCCTCACTCCCACAGCTCCTCCCCTACCACCTAAGATCCAGCGACTCTCAGGTCCCCCTGGTTCCTGCAACCTGCACCCGAATGGGTGACCGGGCCTTCCCTGCCTTCATTCCGAAGCTGTGGAACTCCCTGCCAGCCTGCACTCACTCCTCCGCCTCACATTCCTGCTTCAAAGCCTCCCTATGGGGCTTCCTGAAATCAGCCTCAGCTTGTCTCTGAACCTGAGCTGCTATTACCTGGTCTCAACTACTGGGTGTCTAGTCCATGGCTAAAGCTTGCACTTTGCCCAGCTGGCTAGCTAGTGTCATCTGACATACCATGTATGGCCTCCCCCCCCGCACTACTATCCTATCCATCCTGGATCCCTCTTACCCCCTCCGGAGGGTGTGTCCGGCCTTGCTTGGATGCTACTGTTGACCATGCCTGTCCCATTTTGTTATCTGCCTTTGATGTAGCCTATGAGCCTGATGCTCTATGTACCCTGATCTGACCAATCCTTTTTTTTTCATTTTTTTTTAACCTCTTTATTGAAATTTTGTTGCAAAGTACATACACACATACAGCCCGAAGAAGAGACCGGGCCCACACCCCAAAACTGGGTGCGGAAACTATGTACATCCCCTTAACTATATACAATCACAGTTACCCAATCCAATCACAATACCCACAGCTCCCAAACACATTGTGGTGGACTAAAAATGCATGCACTACCCCCGACCCAATTTAGGCCCGGTTAGACCCTTCTACTTAACAGCCTGGATTATAGATAAGGTGATTGATCTGACCAATCCTGATGTTTTGTACCTTGTTAATCTTCCGGGTGGCTGGGAGACTCCTGTCACCCATGCCTGTACTTTGCCACTTGCTACCTCCTATAGCAATCTATGTACCTCATTTCTGAATTTATTAATGTGCTTTATCCCTTTGTAATCTATGTACCTTATTCTGATGCTGCATATGTGCCTGACCCTAATGTATGTTTACCCTGTATATGCCTGATGTTCATGTTTATGTACCATTGTAACCCTCCTGGGTCACGCCTGAAAATAGGCACTTGGTTGTCTAGCGTGCTTACCCAGTAAACAAAAGCAAATAAACAAATAAACACCTGATCCTGACACATTGGAAAACTACTAACTGTCCCACCTTAACTGAACTACTACAGGTAATGACACAGGTGGCCACATATGAATGTACAGTATGTCTAGCTTTGCAGTGGGTACAACGGACAGGTTTGCCCTCTGCTGGCAGCCCTTCTTGGGGTCAAGGTTCTGCCAGGATGTCGCAGTGGTTCCTCTTGCACTAACACACTGCAGACTTCCCCCTTAGGACTGTAGAACCTCTCACCCCCTCAGATATCTAGTCCAATGTATATCTTCCTGTTAAACCTTGTCTGTTATATGTATATAGTTTTAGTTTGTAGTGTAAGAGACACTTGACAAATGTGCAGCAAGGGGAAGACTGAGGCAATACCATTGGATGAAAATCGGACACCCTATCTGGAGTCCCAGATCCTGGGTATAAGAGTTATCTTTCGATTATAAAAGAGGACATCTTCCCTGACTCCCCCACCCTAGAGTTCCAGCCTGATATTGTTTGTATCCTCCCAGGAGCAGGAAGGCTGGCGATAGAACAGTATTGTAGGATTATGTTCACCTGATGACTCTAGACAATGTTCGGAGGGGAGTTCCCCCTCCATTCGTTTTTTTTATTCAATAAGCTTTATTGAAATTTTAACAAACCAACTATAACATAAAGAACCAAATTAACAATAATATAAGAACAATACAGTAATGATTTGAAAAGTCTGAAGTGGAATGCTTTTTTTTAATTCAATCTTCCATTAGTTTTTGATGTAACCCTTGCAATATTCTTGTTCTTGCTTAAAATGTAAGACGTTTTGTTTGTCCCAATCAAAATGTTCAACTTCAAAAAAATTATCAAAGTGGGGTTTTATCATTAAAGAAATATTTCCAAACTTTGTGATGTTTTGCCTGTTTTTAGCATGGAATACTTATTTACACAGTCATAACTAGTCTTTGTCAATAAGGAAATAATCTTTAAGTTGTGACAGCATGCTTTTATAAGATGTAGAAACAAATAGTTTGATACCTTTATTGTATCAATACAGATGTAACAAAGGAAAACAGCGCTAAAGCTTTTGCACCAACCAAGTCCTTCCTCGGCAACTTGTACCAGTTGTACAGCAACTAACTAATTCTGCATCTATAAGATGTGACAGGAATCATGGCCGGGGTTGGGGGGAGCTACCACTAGGGAGCTTGGCAGTGTACAATAGCACTAGGCTGGTGGGGCCGAGTTAGGCAGGAACAGTACTAATATAGTGGACTCTGATCCTTTTCTGCCTCTCAGATTTCTCTGTGTCTACATTTAATAAGGTTGTTTGAAGACAAGTGTACTGTTTTCAAAACTGCCCCATGCAGAAAGTTCCATATTGCACATTATACAAAATACATTACACACATTAGATAAAAAATACATTACAATCCCATTCTACTGGGCAGACTGAATGGGCCAAGGGGAACATTTTCTGCTGACAAATTCTATGATTCTATGTTTCTAATGTTAAATCATAGACAACAGCCAGCTTACGTAACTTATCTTCGTAGACCCTGATGTACCTCTATTACTGCTACATACAATAAGTGTTAGAATTGTTGTATGTTTGATGATCCAGTAGCTGGTGATAGTTTTATCCAAGCTAGGGAGGCTCTGTATTCAGAAGTCATTGATCTAAATTTGGTCTTAATTTTAGGCCAACAATCGGTGGGGGTGTTTGGGGGTGGAAGGGTGATTGTTGTAACTGTGTCTGGTGGGGGGTCAACTAGACACCAAGGAAAGGGAATTTAATTAAAAACATATTAATATTTTTACATGATATGGCCAATTCTCTGACAGTCAGTGGGTGTGTGTGAGGATGGGAGGATAATTGTTGTAACTCTGTCTGTCGGGGGGGGGTCTGCTAGACACCTTGTGGCCAAAGTTTGTGTGGGAATTGTGGAATTTCAGGGGTGAAATTTCACACTTTGCATTCAATCTGGCCTCAGTGAATTTGGCGAATTTCACACATTGCACTTCACGTAATGAGCGCAATACGCAAAATATTTCACGGAGCGAAGCTTGTCGACTTTGCCTACCTCTAGTTACAAGATATTCAGGCATACAATGTTAACAGCGAAAAAATAATGGCATATGGGTAAAGTAACAGTAGACAATGTAGCAATTGTAACAGTATATACAAATGACACAAATGTATACAATCATTTTCCTATGAAGACCAGGCCAAGGACTAGAGACAACCAATCATATGAGGGAAAAGAATACCAAACTAAGTGCAGTTGAAAGAGAAGTTAGAGTTCATCTGATCACACAGGGACCTCCTAAAAAAGTAACGGGAGGGCACACCACAAACAAGCAGTGGGAGGGAGTTCCATAGCCTGGATGCACAGACAGCAAGGGTCTGAGCTTCCATGGCTATGAGGGTTTTTGGAACACATAGCAGAGGCAAGCCATTAGACTTGAGATTGTAATTTCAGTTAACAGCTCTTAGTTGTCCCACCAGGAGAGGAGGGATGGCAGTTCTAATCACTTTATTAATAAAGCAATCCAAGGCAAAGGTGTGACAGTTCCCCAGAGACAACAATTCCAGTTTCTCATAGAGCTCACAGTGATGAGTGAGATGAGTAGCTGAGAGGACAAAATGATATACACTGTTATAGGTGACATCTCATTTAGATAAGGTGGACTTAGCAGTATGAGTAAAGTAAGGAACCCATACTTAAAGGTGGCAAGGAGCACTCCTCTGGCAAGAATGAGAAATGCTGCAGGTGTGAGGTTGCGTCTGGCCCTGTAGGCCACACTGAGCTTATAATTAACTGCCTTACTTACATTATGGATGTGCTGTGAGAGATCTAGTTGGAGGCTGAGAGTGACTCACAGATATTTGAAGGAGTCAGCAATAATAATAGAAGAGCCATCAGCATTAGTAATATCCAGGGGCTCAGGACATGCACTGATTTTTACCCAAGAGCCAAAATGCAGAGCTTGCATTTTCTAAAGATTAAGGACTAATCTATTCAACATAAGCAGAACTGGACTTGATGAAATTGGCCTATAATTGGGAGTTTATGACTTTGACATCTTGGTAGCTAGTCAGTAACACAAAGTCAACAGTGTAAAGGGTGGAACTACAGAGTGGCACCTGGGGTAGGTTGTTTATGAACAAGAAAAACAAGATAGGTTCCAGGATGAAACCCTGAGGGACCCCCACAACAACAGCAGCTATTTCACAGAACGTCTTGTTGTATTTGACTAGCTGCTGCCTACCCTGCAGATAATTTGCAAACCAAGCTAGAGCAGGGTCAGACAATCTGAAAGACCATAGCTTGGAACAAAGGAATTTATGGTCTATCAAGTGAAAAGCTGTTGAGACATCTACAAAGATAGCTCCAGTCAGCTTCCTATGATCCATGGTGGCTCTGACCCCAGAGATAACTATTGGAAAGGCAGTAGAGGTGCAATTCCCCTTTTGGAAGCCATGCTGCGTCGGGGCAACAGATCATATTTGTGAAAATACTCTGTTAATTGAAATGCACAACTTTCTCTAGTAATTTGCTGATGGCAGACAGTACAGCTATGGGATAGTAATTTTCAATATGTTTCAGATTACCATGTTTAAATACTGGGACAACCCTAGCTACTTTCTAAAGGTCAGGAACCACTCCAGTTAGCAAGGATATATCGAAAATGTGGGAGATGGGCAAAGCAAAAAAAGGTGCACCCAAGCAAATAAGCTTTGCTTCCATATTATTATGCCCAGCACTATTAAAGGAGCAGCAACTAGTCAGGAGTCTGAGAATCTCACCCATCCACACAGTTTTAATGTAAAGGGGTCTGAGATGAAGGGGCAGATCGGAGGCCACAGGTTTTTCATGTGAGTTAGGATCAGCAAACAAGGAGGTGAGGGCTGACAGGTCAGCAAACTGTCTGCTAGAAAGTATATGCAATCATTTTAGGGTTGTTACAGTTTATCCCACCTCTGAGCATGTTAACAGTTTGATATTTGAGTGAGCCACCCACAACACTTTAAATATTGTGCTGAAAGCATCTAGGATCCCTGGCAGAGACCAATAATGTAGATTTACAAAAATATTGGCTGCACATATAGCTTTTCTACAGACATTACAGAGTCACCTGTCCTCACGAAAGTCAGATAAAGCTTGGGTAACCTTAAATCTGGCCCAGCATTTATCCCTAGACTTTATGGGAGATAGCAGGTCACTGTGGAGCCATTTTGTGATAGTGCTTCTAATTCTCCTCTTTATAAGTGGGGCATGCTTATCTTGCAGGGAGCGGAAGATAGTTAGGAAGTTATTTAGTGCAGCAGAGGAATCCCCAGCAGATAAGACAGGAGACCAGTCAGAGAGGTCAAGGTCCCTATTAAATGACTCAAGGTCTAGTTTGGATGAATCTCTAAGGATGATAATTTTATGGGGACTTTTAGGCATTGTGTTCCTCCAGAAACAGTAAGTGGGAGAATGGTCAGAGATAAAATTAGGGAGGGTCCCAGACTCAGGGATCCTCTCAGTTCTGCTTGTCATGATCCAGCAGAGAAGGGTATGCTGGCCACCAGAAGTGGAAAATCGGGTAGGATCTGAGATAAGCTGCTTGAGGCCATGACCAGCCAGTAGCAGCTCATATTGCTTAGCATTCCTTCCTGTCCAGTTTAGATTAAGGTCACCAAGTACTGTATATGCAATTCATTGGGAGCCTACCTTTTTATTAATACTGTCAATGAGATAGCTTAGGCCATTTAGTCCATTCGTGGGAGGAGTGTAGGCACAAACTAGGTGAATCTTCTTACCCCGGGGAGAATAATGAGTGAAGGAACTCACAAATAGGGAAAGAGGGGTACATGTGGCATGCATGGGAGACATTTAAATGGCTTTTATAATATAACAGCAAGCCTCCTCCTTGTTTCTGGCTCATGCGATCAAACCAAATCAAATTAAATCCAAGGAGGGCACACACAGAATCGGGGATAGAAGGTTTAAGCCATGTCTCAGTCAAACCCACAAGTCAGGATTATAGTGAGTTATCTATACAGGAAGCTCATCAAGGTAGGCAATAAATTTCAGATATTTAAGTGAGCAATTTTAAGGCCTTTAGCATTTAGCCAGACAGGACAGCATGCACATTGGGAGGCAACAGGCCCAGGGTTAGGGTCAACATCACTAGCCAAAGCAATAAATAGTAAGGACAAGCTGCAGAGACAGGACAAAACTAGCCACCTTACTGTGTTTCCAGGGCAACATAATTTGCACTTAACAAAGCGGCTAAGTAGTAAGACTATCTGAAGTCTAAGAAGCCAGGTAGGTTGCAGTTACCCCTCTCTAGCAGCAATACGGTTAGAAAATGTGTAATCTGCTAGAGGGACATGGGGTTAAGGGCCAATATGGCAGGTAAGGAGAGGTAAATAAAGGAGGTTTGCAGCATGAACATGGTCACTAAGACACCAGCTACAGTACAAGATACATCATAACAGGCAGCAGTGATACTTAAGTGGCCTACCTAATGTAGTGGCAATGCAGGCAATCAACAGGAACAGCACACCTAGTACACTAAAAACAAGGTCCTTACAGTTTGTTATAATAATCAATAGTTGCAATTTGCTTCCCTGGAAAATTATTAGTTTTGATTTAATTCTTTCCTTTAAACATTTTGTTGCAGTGGTGGAGGTCTGCCGCTTGGTTCTTTTACTGAATCATAACCAATTTAGACATATTCAACCACTTATATGATCTGTTAAAATCTTCTTGGCATTTGACTTGCATACATGAAAAAGAAGCATCTGTTGCTAGAGTGTCAGTGTTATCAGTATAAAGTCTTATTTAAGTAAGAACCACCAAATTTACAGCTGTATTAATATAGGTTGGAAACAGGAATGGGCACAAAAGTTAGCCTTGATTCACTCTTGCTAAAACTTCTGATTCAGATATATGACCTCCACCATCATCAATGTTGTTCTATTCCTCAAATGTAATAAGTATCAAACCATCTTGTGGTATCACTAGCCACCCCAGTATCACCCATTCTTTGCAATAGTATATGGTCCACCATATCGAAGGCTTTTGACAGGTCCATGAACACTGTACTCACATGCTGCTTCCTCTCTGAAATTTACATTGGGCCCGATTCACAAAGGCTTCACAACGCATATCCCAGGCACATAGGCTACCCTGCATGTGAAAGCCACGCAGTGGGGGTCCCACGGATCTCTGGTGGCATTAGCTAAACTGCACACCAGCCAGATGCATACCAGATCCCCATCCGAGCAGAAAGCAATGCACCATGGATGGTTCGTGAGGAGTGGCAGAGGCGTTTCGGCACTCTGCATGACTCACAAAGGCATGGAGTGCTGTGCACAGGGGTTTGGGAGTTACAGCAGGGGGGAACCCATAACCGTGTTACGTGACCACCCACATGCACACAGGGCATGTATGCCTTATTCACAAAGCCTACGTGCCGCGTATGTGATGTGCATATGCAACCCTAAGTGACAGGTCTGGGATGTGGCGGGAAGGGTGGGCAGGGGAGGTGGACAGTAGCACAGGGAAATGTGACTGCATGACATGGGCACTGCCCATACACCAGCACACCTGCGCATAACACTGTCTCCATGCCTCATGGAGGGGCTGTGTGCAGGTGTAGTCCTAGGGATGGGATTGTGTGTGCGGTGGGCAGAGGACTGTTCAGAACCAGCCCCCATGGCTAAGCATGCCACCTGTACACCATGCTCTGTACAGTGGCTGTACTGTAAGGACATCATATTCAGGTGGATGATGGGACCCACCCTGCTGCCTGTGCCCTCTTCTGTAGAGTAATAGCTATCTTTTCCTGGTGGCCTAGTGGCCCCCCCATCCCTGATCTCCATGTAGTGTGCCATAGAATGTCTACCCTGGTGGCTAGTGGACTCCCATCCCAACATCCCAACAGGTATCATCCCACATCATCTCCGCTTCTGCCTAATCCCAAAGCCGGCTATTCCACTCCACTTCCACTCATCACCACGTCTGCTGCCAACTGACCTTTCAATAATGAGCCCATACTGTAACAGCTGATTGTACAGTACATGCTTATTATTGATAGCTCAGTCGGTGGCAAGCCATGGTGGTGAGTGGAGGCTTTGCCAGTCACCAGCTAGGGGGTCAGACAGGGTGGTAGGTTGGTAGAGTGATACCTGTCAGGGTGGGGGGTAGGGGGTCTGCTAGCCACCAGGTTAGACATCCTACAGCACACTACATGGGGATCGGGGATGGGGAACCGCTACGCCACCTGGAATGATAGATCATTTAATACAGAGGGATTAGGGATAGGGGGTCCACTAGGTCATCAATGATGAATAGCTTTTACACTACAGCTGAACAGTGATGGGGGGGGCTCAGTACACACATACAGGGGTGCACTACTGCTGTCTGCACAGGTGGTCAGCACAGAATTTTGTGTACTGGCACCACTACCTGGTACCACCAGTGCCTCTTGCAGTCCGTAGTGTTCTGTGCCTTCCCATACACCCCTGCATGGGCTAGTAAGGGATGCACTCTGGGACCTAGGGCATGCATCTGATTGAATGCCTGCCTGGGTCAACAATTTCATAACATAGGATAAACTCCACTCATACAAAGTATTCTAATTTAGCTTAAGCAGTTCTTCTTTTTATTTTTTCTGAACATACTGGGAGTCTCCTGGCAACAGTTTTGTAGTTAAACGGGCACTTCTTCAAGCCCTCATATACAGTGTTGTTTTTTCTGAATCTCCTGTTAATTTACTTGATGTTTCAATACACTACTCCATATGAATCCATTTAAATGCAAAACAATTTTTCTCCAAAGGAAAATAGAATGGCATGAGTCAAGGACTAAAGAGTAGCAAGAAAAACACAATAAAATGTGAAACACAAAGTGCTAGTGGAGGCATAAAGATCTTCCTGTGGTGAAACTAATATATATATTATATGAAGATTTGCATTTAAATGGATTCATATGGAGTAGTGTATTGAAATAGCAAGTAAATTAACAGGAGAATCAGAAAAACAACACTGTATATGAGGGCCTGAAGAAGGCTACAAAACTGTTGCCCAGAATTTTTGATATGAATTTTGAAAAATAAAGAAGAGCTGCTTTTAAGCTAAGTAAGAATACTTTGTATGAGTGGAGTTTATCCTATGTTATGAAATTGTTGTCTCATTGAATGTTGCTATGTAGGATGACCCAATTATGTAAGTTTTAAGATACAAGAAGGGCAATCTAAGCCAATATTTAGTGGATAATATGCCTGCCTGGGTCCCACAATCCGCCCCTGTGCAGCCCCGATTCAGCACTGTGTGGCTGCACACTGGGGTTGGGGCCATGAACAGATGACCAACATTTGTAAATACCATGTGGTGCGCACCTGACTGTGGGTGTGGAGCTGCACGGGCAGGGTGCGCACTTCTGGTCTGTACTTTTCACCCTTTTGTGAATACAGCTCAATATTTGTGAGTGCTGAGTTCATGCAAGAGCCCATCCTGAAGTCCAACTGGTGAGTTGTAAACAAGGAATACTGTTCTAATATGGCCTACTCACTGGGGCTGTCTTTATCGACCTCTCCAAGGCATTTGATACTGTCCACTATGGGCTGTTTATTGACCAACTACTGAACGCCAGTCTTTCACCTGACTCTGCACTATGGTTTAACAGCTACCCAGAACACCAGAGGCAAAGAGTAAAAATTGCCAGTGCTCTTTCTGATACCCTGCCTTTTCACTCTGGTGTTCCCCAGGGGTCCATATTGGGCCCCCTCCTGTTCAGCCTCTTCCTAAACTCCCTACCTCAATACTGCTCTGCACACATCATACTGTATGCAGATGATGCAGTAGTTTTTTCCACACACAAAAACCCTAAGTCATTACAACATAGTCTCCAGCATGGTTTCAGCACTGCTGAGTTGTGGTTCCACAATCATAAACTAGAGCTAAATCACAAGAAAACTAAATTTATGCTTTTTCGCAGCTCTCACAATCTGCACAAGCAACACCATATGGCTATCTTCACCGCAAAGGGAAATACCCTCGAACAGGTTCAGTCCTTCAAATTTCTAGGGATACTACTTGACCCTAATCTTTCCTATGGGGCTCATGTTGACATTGTGACCAGAGCCGCTAATACACGTCTTGGTCTACTTTACAAACACAGACCACATCTTACCCCGGATGCTCTGAAGATTGCCTTACAGAGCTCTGTGGTCTCGGTCATCAACTATGGACTCATCATTTACAGCTCTGCCATGACGACAACCCTCAGACGTATATCAATTGCCTTAAATAAGCCCTGTTGGCTTATTACTGGTACCCACCGTCTCACCCACGCTTGTTACCTGTATGCTCAGACCGTTTGGCTCCAACTATCAAATCGCATCAAGTATCTCACCTGTAATATGACAAAGAAAATTCACCTTGGACTTGCACCTCCAGGCGTCTTAGCCCTGTTACATCAAAGCTCCATTTGTTGGAGCTCTAGGAGATCCAATAGGCAGCTCCTGAAAGTTCCCCATCATCGCACTACCCAGGGTCAACGCTCTTTTGCCTACAAAGCTCCACTTTGGCTAAATGGCCTCAGCCCCACTATCTCCTCAGCCAAAACACTTGGGATATTTAAAACCAGTCTCCGGCACCATCTCATTGCCGCCAGCTCCTGTGATTGTTTCACCTAAACTCAGAACCACTATCTCTGCCAGCTATTGTGGCCCCTCACCTCTCACCAGTCTTACCAACCACACCTTGCATCTGTGTACCCCCTGTTGCACTTTTCCTTACCTTCGTATCCCCCGCCACCATATCCCCTACCTGCTCTTCTTCCTAACTGTCATATCCCCTCACCTCCCCTCCCTCACCACCACCACCCCCCCTGAAAACTGCACTTCTCAACAAATTCTCTGTTTTGAAACATGCCTCTGGCTGCTTCGTCTTTCCCCACCCCTGCTCTCCACCCCCTTATGGTTATTCCCAATGTCTTAGTACACATACTGTCTGTAATCACCACATTGTTGTTGTTCTTTGAAATGTTGTTACCTCATTTGTATTTTCTGATGTGGAACCTTTGTAAAAGAGCCTTGGCTCAAAGGTAATTGTAATCCTAGACCTTAAATAAATAAATAAACAAATACCCATAAACCATCTGCTTGAGGTTTGCTCACAGAATTTCTAAAGCCCTTTTAGCTGTTCCTCGGTCTAAAGTAAAAACATGTGGTGATCAGGCATTTGGTTGTAACAGCCCTAGACTCTGGAATGCCTCACTACCATCTATAAAAACTAAGAACAGCTACTTTGAGTACTTTTAAACCAAGCTTTAACACTCACCTTTTTGCTTTGGCCTATGATATAACATGACAGTTCTGGCTATTATAAAGTCTTCAGTCATTTATTGCTGGCATATTTTTAGCTATCAGAGCACAGGAAGACAGTAGCATAGCAGAACACAAAACAGCCATATGGACGTGCAATGCAAAATATGCAATAGCCAATCGCTTCATGGAAGCAGACCATGGATCTGCAGCAGCCCTTAGACATTTGGGTCTGGAAAAAGTACAACCTGATAGCAGAGGTGGTAGCCTGAAACAAAAACTTTTATGAAGGGAAGCGTATTGGATTATTATTATGCTAGAGACACTTGCTTCTAGAAGACTTCATGATAAAATACCATTATACTCAATCTGATTTTTACTCTTTAGTTTAACCATATGAAATGCTGTAAGTAATATTACTCTTCCCTGTATGCTTAAGTGTCTTTTTGAGTTCATCGTGGCACGCAGGCGCAAACTCTTTGCTATAAGAGGTACTCTAAAGGGGTTTGCCCAATGGAGAGCTTCATTTCTAGGGGTGGGTGAGCAGCAGGTGAATCTGTCAGCAGGGTGGCAATGACTCAATTTCAGCTTGGTGGAGTTGGACAACTTTTCAAAGGACAGAGCCACACCAATAATGGTGTGGCTTGGTCCTTTGAAGTTGCATTCCTGGTTGTGTGTTCGCATTGTTGTAGCTTACAGCAGTGTGAACGCACTGAGCCCAGGCTGTCGGCATGCCCCCTCACCATTAAAAAAAACGAAACAATGGGGGTGCCCAATCCCCCTGTCGGCATCATCATACCTCCTCCCAGTTCATTTGCTGATGGGAAGCCCACTCCCCGTCAGCATAATGTCCCTGTTCCCCAATTGTTTGTGTGCCGAGGGGGGTGCCCAATCCCCCTTGGCTCTTGTCCCCCCACAACACTCAATATGTGCTGATGGGGGTGCCCAATCTCCCGTGGGCTGCAACACCCCCAACAAACACTCAGATGGTATGCTGGGAGCCCACCCCAGTGTGCCAAATGTCCCTGTAAAAACGAAAACCGTTCTGCAAGATTTTTAATTTTTTTTTAAACCTGTAAACTAGAAAACGGTCCATTGTTGGGTCCAGTGGCCCCTTCCCCAACCTGCGCCCACCCTCTGTGCACCCGACCTCCCCACTCCCCCTTCACCCCATACTTACCTCCAGAGCCTGGCGTGATGATCTTTGGTGGACTGGGAACATGTCTGCACTCTTCAAAGCTGACCGTGAACTGAAGAAATGCCAGTAAGCTGTATAAGTGCATAAATGGGGGGGTCAACTTTGGTGCATATCTCGGCCATTTTTGCGAATTTTGGCACCACATTTTC
This sequence comes from Neoceratodus forsteri, assembly GCA_016271365.2. NCBI lineage: Eukaryota > Metazoa > Chordata > Ceratodontiformes > Ceratodontidae > Neoceratodus > Neoceratodus forsteri. The sequence goes on along the minus strand of CM057453.1, from coordinate 451,897,808 downwards.
AACATGGGGTTCTTGGGACCCCATCTCATGAATTCTGTCACTGTCATATGATTATTCGGTCCCAAAAGGTGATTTTGCTGTCACTGCACGGAATTACCTTTCAGGACCGATTAACGAAACAACAGTGTCACTGTTCATGAAGTGGGCTCCAAAAAAGCCTATGTTGAAAATTTGGTGAAAACATTCCAAAAATTACTGTGTTATGAGCATGAGTTGCACAGTTTCAACACACACTTGTAAGATCGCGAATATGTAATATTTTCACCAAATTTTCAACATTGGTATTTTTTTATACCTTCTCATGAACAGTACAGCTGTCATTTTCAACATCCTGGCTGAAATGTGTTTTCACACTTCCGACGCAGAATTGCCCAGTTGTTGTGGGAAATCAGTGTTCAGGACAGATTATAAAATTCACAGTGACACTGTTCATGACTGGAGGTCTCAAAATACCTATGTTGAAAATTGGGTGACAAAAGTCCATATAGTGACTATGTTACAAGCGTGTGTTGTGCAGTTTCCACACACACTTGCAACTGCATGAATTTATAATATTTTCAGTCCAGATTTTTAACATTGGCATTTTTTTATAACTCCTTATGAACAGCACAGCTGTCATTTTTCTCATCCTGGCCGAAGTGTGTTTTCATGCATCTGGCGCACAATGGCGTGGTCACTGTGGCAAATCAACGTTCAGGACAGAGTAAGAAAATCATAGTAGCAGCGCTCATGAGCAGAGGTCATAACATGCCTATGTAAAAATTTTGGTAAAATTATTCCACTAAATGACTGTTATGAGTGTGCGTTTTGCAGTTTCCACATATGCTCGTGCGTTTGAGCATTTTTAATATTTTCACTTACATAGAAACATAGACTTTGATGGCAGATAAGGACCACTTGGCCCACCCAGTCTGCTCATTTCCCTACCTATTGGATAAGCTTCAGATTCTAGTTAACCAACAGACTACTTCCTGCAACCCCCCACTATAATTGCCTTATGTCTGTCCCATGCATGTTTGAATTCCCCCACTGTTTTAGACCCCACAACCTCTCCAAGAAGGCAGTTCCATGCGTCCACCACTCTCTCCATGAAAAATATTTCCTCACATTACCCCTGAGCCATCCCCCCACTATCTTTAAATTGTGCCCCCTTGTTCTTACACATCTCTTTTTCTGAAAGATGCTACCCTCCTGGACTTTGCTTGATTCCCTTGAGGTACTTAAAAGTTTCTGTCATGTCCCGCCTGTCCCTCCTTTCATCAAGGGTATACATATTAAGCTCTCTCAGTCTCTCTTCATATGGTTTCTGATGTAGACCCTGCACCATTTTAGTTGCCCTCCTCTTGACTGCTTCCATCCTGTCTATGTCCTTGCGTAGATGAGGTCTCCAAAACTGCACACAGGACTCCAGATGGGGTCTCACCAACTGTCTGTACAGAGGGATAACCACTTCCCTTTTTCTACTTGTGATGCCCCTCCCTATGCTGTTCATCATGCCATCTCTTCACACCTCCCTATGAATGGTACAGCTGTAATTTTTCACATCCTGTCTGAACTGGGTTTTCGCAAATCTGGTGCAGAATGGTGCAGTCACTGTGAGAAATCAATGTTCAAAACAGATTAACAAAATCACAGTGCCACGGTTCATGAGCAGAGGTCCCAAATGCTTTCATAAGGTGGGCATCACAAAAGGCCATGATGAAAATTTGTAGTGCAAATACCAACTAATGCCTGGGGCATTAGGGTTTCTAACCATAACTCCCCCCCCAACCCATGGTGGGGCTCCAGTGCCCTCATCTTCTCTGAACTGCAGCCACATTGTCACTCTTCAAAGTCAGATCATGAATTGAGGAAACAGGTATGCACTTCACTGTATTTCAACAGGAATGTGAACTTGGTGGCATAACTTGTTCTTTCTGCTGGGAACTGTAGTCCTGCCAATTGCTGCATACCAACAGCAATCCCAATGACGAATTCCGGCATTGACAAATGCTTGTTTTATTTGGCTATACTAGTGTGACAGCTATTTTTTGCAGCGCCACGCTAATCCTATATCTTTGCTTCAGTTGAGCATTTTTGGTTTCACTGCACTGATGTTGTTTGCACTGATGGCAAACTCCAGGTGCATCAGGGTCCATGCACCTGAAAAATGGGGGTCCCTGCGGCAAAGGCCTGAGAGTTGCCACCACCGCAGGGTTGCGTCAAACTTTTGGCACACCTGACGGGTTTGATGGAGGGTCCTGTCAAGCTGCCCCAGCCCAGCACAACCCTAGTGGAGCTGCAAAATGTTGGGGTGGGAGAGGGAGAATAGGCATGCAGGGTCAGGACCAGGGCAGAGGGACCAGTGAGGGTGCCATAGTGGGTAACAGGGGAATGGTGGCAGTGGCGGGATTCCATGCCCACTAGGACAGGGCCACTTGGCCCATGAGCATGTAGGTTAGCACAGACAAACTCTCTGATTGGCCCCTAGGTGGAAACAGCCCTGGCACTTGCCCCAGAGGTGACACAATCCCTGAAAGTGTAGGTGGGCATCAGCTTGCCACCACCATGGGCTGTGTAGCAAGGGAATGTTGTGGTGCCCAAGGGACATTCTTGCCTACTGACTGCACCTCCTAACCTTCAGCCAATGCACCTGCCACATGTAGGGGACCATGTCACCTCTGGGGCAGGTACCAGGGCTGTTGCTACCTGGGGTCTGGGACAGGGTCTGCCCATGCCAAACTGCATGTACCCAGGCCAAGCAGCCCTGTCCCAGTGGATATGGCACCTCTGCTGGGTGCCACCTCAGAATTCTGCCAGTGCTGTCATTCCCCCATCACTCACCATGGCACCCCCACTGTCCGTCTGCCCCTTGTCCCATCCTTGCAGGTTCCCCCCACTCACCTCCCCCTGAAGCAGTGGCACAAGGATCTTAGATAATCTAATGGCTGGTCTATGCTCAGCACCCTCATATGTCCACATTGCGGCTTCTAAAATCCCAAATAGAGAGGATGGTGCAGCCCTCACTGTGGCGCAAGCTCCCTTATGACCTGGCACACTGACACCTCTGATGCAATAGTGGCGCAGAGCAGCCTTGGTGCAAAGCGCCCTGATTTCAATGCAGCCTGCCTTCAAAAATCAGGAGTGTGGCAGCATTTGGTGCAAGGTGCCACTTACATCAAATCCTTTTGGCACAGGCACCTTGTGTCAAAGTTCAGGGCTTGAAAATCCAGCCCCCTGTGACCTGGAGCAGGGGCACAGTTTATTTCTGTGTTTGCAGCAGCTGCTTCATGAACTCCTGCTGTTGGTCTCTCTCTGCACCTACAACTGTGCTTGATGCTGGTCTGTTTGAAACTGCTGTTGCACTTGCTGAGCCATCCAGTCCCTTTGCATCTGGCCCTGTTGTGCTTACTGTTCTGCCAGCCATTTCAGTAGTTTGTCTGAGTCCATCTTACTCCTACTTAGACAAGGGGGATTTCCATCCCACTACTAAAGCCAATCACGTTTGACAAGGTAGTGAACTGGGTGGCTTATAGGGAGCACTCTCAAAGAGAACACTCCAGACACCAGTTTAAATTAAATGAAATCTGCTTTACTTCCATTAACAGGAAAAAGAAACAAACAGTTTGTATTCAGCATAACAGAAATTTCTTGAAGTTCAGTCTCTTGCTCTCTCTACTTCCATTTCAGTGAGACAAAAACCTCCTTCTGCTTGTTCACCCTTCTCCCTTTATTGGGCTAAGGTGTTGCTTGTCAACACTCTCCCTCCCTCTGAGTGATAGTTAACAGGTTGAACATCCAGTGCAGTGAGGCCTTAAAGGGCCAACTTTAAAACAAAAGGGGTTTGGTACAAGTCCCACCACAGTCCCTGTCAAAACCTGTGTTGTCTGTATTGCAGGGGGTGAAAGGAGCATGACAGACATACACTCCATCGCAGAACCATATTAGCCCTATGCCTTGCTCTGCTATTAACAATACAACATTATACAATCGCGCATAAAAAGCTGATTCTCGATGAGTTATCTAGCAGGATTTACAATGTGTAAATCCTGCTAATACCCAACAGGAAAAAGTGTCAGCTGCACCCCCATGCCATATACCCTCTCAAAATCTGTCCGACACCCAACATCAAACCCGAGTACCGCCGTCTCCCATACTGTTGCTACAGACCGCTGTAAATTAAAAAAAATAAACATGGAACACTCCTTCCAAGTCATAGACGAGACGGAGCTTGATTAAATATTTTCTAACATTCCAAACAGCTTTCCATGAACAAGAACATCTGAAAACTCTTCTCAGGACTTACCTGACATCTCAGCTCGAGCGTTCGAGCAGCCAGCCTCTGAGACTCCTTGAGAACCGGCACCTATATATCACTATATTAATTGTTGTCTTAACAATCAATAAAACCTGTAATTAAAATATTTAATTTAAAAAAATTCTAATTGTATAATAGCAATATCCCACAAGAGGGTGTAGGTGATGCCAGGATTTACTCACAGATGGTGTGTTGCTGGTCCCTCGGCTGCGCCTTGGAACCGAACAACACACCACCGGTGGGTAAATCCTGGCATCACCCATACCCTCTCGTGGTGTATTGCTTAATTCAATAACATAAAGCAAAAATATGAATGTAAAAAATAAAGAACAAAACTGAGTTAACTGAAGTGGAAGAACACAAAGTGCACTGTTGAGCAAATATTGCTCACCCTACAATTTTTTTACATTAATTTATCAAAAAAGTAATTTATTTTCTCCCCCCTCTGCACCCATTAGTCAATCAAAATCCATCAATCAATCAATTAATCACATTGTTACTTGCTGGTGCTAGCACAACCACCTGTAAAATGTGACTTTTACCATCCACACTCCTGAAACAACAAGGGATTGAGTGGTGCATCAATTGGCCTTATCCAAGTTTGGATTGTTTTTTTAACTGCCTATGGGCAGTATTCATACATTTTTCAATATCGAACTTTTTACAAAATATTTCTATTTTCAAACCACCTAAAGCACCACACTTGGGAGAGGCTTTAATGACATGCATGTTTTGGCTCTAATGAACCTACACATTTTAAGATTTGAAAAACAGCCATTTGTTAGCTATTTATTTGCAAAAAAACACCTTTTTTTCATATTTCTTTTTTCCCTATAGAGCTTCTTTTCTCCAGCCATGTCTGTCAGGTATATACCCTGTTCTGGCTGTTGACCACTGTCTCTTCTGTGTCTTGCTTCCACCAACATTTCCTAAAGGTCTTCCTTCAGTGGAAGGTGCTCCAGGGGGAGGGCTGTCCTCTGCCAAGAGGCAGTTCACTATGTGGACTTGGATTCAGCACTGATGGACATCAGGGTCCAAGAGAAGCCTAGGGAGCCATGACCATTATGTAGATAGGCATGGGTTTTATTTATTTCTCACTCCCTCTTCCCTTTTCCCTTGGCATGGTGTAGCCCATTGAGTGGCCTCAGCTGCATATAGTGACATCCTTAAGAGGCAGCAGGCTTTCTTGGTCCACTGCTGGGGTCACTGTGGTGTCAGAGTCCAATTCCATCCTTCCCCGGCTGCACTACACTGATGAAGCAGGACAGTTGTATATCTGAAATATAAGACGTGCATACCTGCCTGTTGTTGCCACAGATATCACGGTCAGCCATGAGTGTTGTATTTATTTGTACTATGGCACTATAGCACTACAGATAAACTGCTTTTTCTTGGATTTGTTTTTGGTACTCCTTAACTTGGGTGCTCTGTTTTTTTGTTACTGTGCATTGCACTTGCAAGCAGAAGCTGCTGTGGTCTGGCTGGTTTCCTGGCACTATGTCCCAAGTTTGCTCCTGAACTCAGGTCATATGCGTGGCCATGTGGAATGCTGCTTCTGGGCCATCAAAGTGGCTGTTTTTTATATTTCTAAAGTTCTGTGTCACTTCGTACCATACAAACCACTGATTCTAATTTCACCAAAATTGCCAGGTCCTGAGGCCCTTGCCTAGAAGGAATGCCTTCCGAGTTTCTTGACTGCACGTCAAAAGATGGTCAAGACCAGAGATGCAGCAAATTTAAATTTCGCTAGCGAAGTGCCTGGGAAGTGGGCACTTTGCATTGTCACTCTTCTATGCAGAGTGGCCAATGCAAAAGGCTCACTTCGCCTTGTAATTATTACTTCACATTGTCATTCCACCTTAATGTGAAGTAAGACAAAGTGACAATAATATTGGAAGCCCTTCACACACATACACACACACACACACACACACACACACACACACACACACACACATACACACACACACACACATATACACACATACACACACGCACACACACACACATATACACACACACATACACACACACACACACACACACACACACACAGTCACCAGAATTAATGTACATCCCCACAATGCTCATGTCTTGTGTCCAGAAAACTCCCCAGTGCTGACGGTGATGAAGTGAAATGAGAGCACAAGAAATGCAAAGTCTCCCAGAATTAATGGTGCACTTAGACGTCATACATGCAGCAGCAACACACAGTCACCAGAATCAATGTGCATCACCAAAATACTACTGTCTTGTGTCCAGAAAATTCCCCAGTGCTGACAAAGTGAAATGAGAGTGTAACAAGAAATGTGCAGTCTCCCAGAATTAATGGCACACTCACTCATGTGTGCAGTGTCACACACTGTCACCAGAACTAATTTGCATCCCCAAAATGCTACTGTCTTGTGTACAGAAAATTCCCCAGTGCTGATGAAGTGAAATGAGAGGGTAACAAAAAACTGCAAAGTCTCCCAGAATTAATGGTGCCCTCCATCATGCGCGCAGTGGTCACACACAGTCACTCGAATTAATGTGCATCCCCAAAATGCTACTGTCTTGTCTCCAGAAAATTCTCCCATGCTGACGAACTGAAATGAGAGTGTAACAAGAAATGCAAAGTCTCCCAGAATTAATGGTGTACTGCAAATGCACAGACAGATTAAGATTGCGCTGTGCACTCAAGAGATGCAGACACAAAGGCACAACAAAACCTAACCAGTGCTCACAAGTCACAAATCCAAATCTGGAAAAGAATACCTTTTGCCAATGGGGGGGGGGGCAGTAGTGCATGGCAGTAACAGTCCACTACCAGTAAGATACCACAAAGCAGTTTAAAAAAAATTCATGCAGGTGCAGTGGATAGCAGGTTCACACACTGCTGCAATTACTCTGTGTCACAATAAAAGGTGTCTGATTTAATGGCACACATCGCACACACACTCACACACACTACAAGTAATGCGTAGCAAATTGAAAACCTTTAGTAATATCACCAAATGTTTTAAACAAACTGAAATTATACACTGCTGCACCACAACAATCAGCAAAAAAATGTCAAGAATTACTGAAAATATTACTGTGTGTACATTAACACAGTTATACAAGAAAAATATGACCAAAACAGAAAGACTGCCTTTTTCTCCCAGTTAATCTACTACACCACAGATATGCCCCTTCCCCAAAGCACATGTCACAGTACACAGACTGTTCTAAATTAACATTCAAAATCCATACACAAACAATAAACACTCAATGATACGAGCACAGGAGGGTTTCCTGCAATCAATGTACTAAATTGTAAGCCAAACAAATAGCTCAAAAAGGCTTTTTTAACAGCTTTTAGAGGATCTGAATTGCAGAGCTCTGAGAGGAATCTGCCTCCATCTTCCACTACACATACTACACAGAACTGAGTCTGTGCAAAACAATCTAGAGCCCATGTGACCTGCAATCCCATGAAGCACTGCAAAATTCACCTTGGAGCTCAAAAACAAGGTGAAGTGAGGTGAAGTACATTGATTTCAATGTACTTCACCTTAAAACTGGTGGAGAAGTGGTTTGGAGAAGGCAGAATAATGCAAAATCATTGTTCTCACTGGACTTAGCATTCCCCATTATAACACAAAGTACTCCGCTTTGCATTGCGGAATACTTTGCGGATTCCGCGTTACTTCATGAATCACTTCATGGAGCGTATTTCAGCCATTTCGCCCACCACTAGTCAAGATAGCTTTCTCAACCCTAATTATAGGGGAACTACTGTGACACTATCATAATCTGCCCTGTTTTGTTTAGTTCGCACAGATCTTGAGTTTCTGTTTTCCTGTTAGAGATCATTGGATACTCCACTGACACTTCAAGATAAATTCAGATTACATGATTTTGGGTCAGAGCAGGCAATACAGATATGGAGGGCTTTGCACTGGGACAACATAGAATTTATTTCTGGAGCAGAGCTCCAGGGTATCCAGAGCTCTGTGGTCTCTGGGTTATGAACGTCATAGTGGGGGGCATGATTATCATTTCATGAAATGAAGTTCTCAGTGGGTGTGTTGTCTTTTTGGTAATTGACATTTTTATTGAGAGGTTATCAAGGACAAAGCAGAGGTTGCACATAGTCCATACATTTATGTGATACAGACAGTGCAGAATCTGGTAAAAGGGGCATATATAGGTAACCACATTTTCTGTTTAACTCAAAAACAAGTAAACTCCATGAAGGTCAGAGAGAAAATCTAGGCCTTTTACAGTCACATGCAGAATTGTCTATTGATTAAAATAATAAAATAAGCAACTATCATTCAGCAGTAACAAGAACTTTGCATTGTGGATTCAGAACAGTTATGAGCAACACAAAAAGATCAATCCTCATTCTACTGAGTAGTGAAAAGGGGATAGGAGTTTGTAACATTGATGGCATGGGTAATCCCCAGTATGGGAGGAGGGCTGATAGAGACAGTGAGGGCCAGGAGGCACCCTGGGGTGAAATGGGTACAGGACAGGGGCCCTTCCTGCCTTGTGCTCACACCCAAAGGCTCTGACCATGCAGGTAGTACAATCATCCTCAGGCTCTCATCCCTCTAGTGTGGCATTATACAGTGCTAGGTTAATCAAGAATAAGACAGCATTGGTGGCTGATCTGCTAGCCTCTGAAGACCTGGCTTACATTACAGAGACCTGGCTGGATGAAAATGTAGGACCCATTTTGGCATCTGCTATTCCGGTGGGGTTCTTGGGGCTGCACCGCCCTAGAGAGGACCTTTGAGTAGGAGGAGTCGTGATCTGCTTTAGATCAGAACTGAATTTCAGGGAGGTCTCAGTGGAATCTACCAACTCATTTGAGTGCATCATGGGGGCAGGTGCAGGCTGCAGGATTCTTCTCATTTACTGTCCACCAGGTGATGAGAGGGTTTCTTGCAAGAGGTAGCAGAACTTGTTGCCAGATTGATATTGAAGTTCCCCAGATGGTTAATTCTGGGGGACTTCAATGTCTGGGTCTATGACGAGCTCTCATCATTTGGTCAAAACCTCCTCCAGTTGATGGAATCACTGTGCCTGACATGGGCAGTTACCGCTGCCACCCACGGGGGGGGGACACTTGTTGGACTTTATATTTCTCCTGGGGATGGAGATCACCAACATGATGGTGGATCCTGTCAGATGGTCAGACCATCATGCCTTGAGATTCAGTTTTGCGACTCCCCTGAAGAGGTCTGCCCCAAAGGAAATGGGACAGTATCTTCCTTTAAGAGGAGTTACCTCAGAGGGCCTAATGGTGGTACTGGACCTTTCCGGAATCCCTACTGATAGCAGTGACCCAGGGTCCCTTGTTCTCACCTATAATAAGGCAGTAGAAGGGGCCCTGGATATCATTGCTCCAGGTCGTGTTCATCCCCTGATCCTTCTCCCCAGCACTCCATGGTGTGATGGGTCCCTGAGGGAGTTGAAGAGGCAGGGACCAAGGTTGGATAGACACTGGTGGAAAACTCACCTGGAGGAGGACAGGCTTAGATTGCTAGATCACTATAAAATCTATCAATCAGCAATCTCCAATAAGAAGGCAGAGTTCCTGTCCAAGGAGATTGCTGCAGCCAAAAACAGGCCAGCTCAGCTCAGCTCTTCCACACTGTAGACAGACTATGCAATCCAGTCTGTCTGCAGTCTGGTTGAGCATTGTCACAAGAAAAGTGTGATGAGTTTGCACAATATTTTGCTGATATGGTTGCCTCCATCAGGAGTGAGATCACCCAGTGCCTCCCCATTGGTCCTTACTTTGATCAACTGGGTGGTGCAGTTACTCAAGTGACCTGATCTATCTTCAGCCTGCCAGCAGTCATTGATATTGTGAGGATCATCCAGACTCTGCAACCAGCTTGCTGTCGTTTGGATCCGGGCCCAACTCACCTTCTTGTATGGTGTGTTGAGGTCATTGGCCCAGTCCTGGCCAGGATAGTGAGGAGTTCTCTGGAAAGAGGGATCTTTCCAGACCCCTTAAAAGAAGTGTTTTTTTGACCCATCCTGAAAAAAACCTCCTTAGACCCTGACTCCCCAGCTAACTACAGACCAGTCTGTAACTTGCTTTTTATGGGTAAAGTTATTGAGAAGGTGGTCACTCTGCAGATGGAGGATCATTTGACCAGCCACAATATCTGTGACCCTCTCCAGTCAAGTTTCAGGAAAAGACATAGCACTGAGACAGCCCTGGTCAGGGTACTAGATGATCTTCTGATGGCCAGAGATCGGAGATCCTGTACCATCTTGCTTCACCTTGATCTCTCAGTAGCATTTGATACTATGGACCATGGGGTGCTGCTCGAGCACCTGCGGTTCTTCTGTGGACTGGGGGGGCAGTCCTCAGTTGGTTACAATCGTTCCTCGGGGGCAGATCTCAAAGGGTGTTGTCAGGGATTTATTCCTTGTCCCACCTTGAGCTGTCCTGCAGGGTCCACAGGGCTTGGTGCTGTCCCCCATGCTGTTTACAGTATATATGCTACCATTAGGAGACATTATAAGATGGTATGGTCTGAGTTTTCACTGCTATGCAGATGACTCTCAGCTATACATATCTTTTGTGCCCGGCCAGAAGAAAAATACTGTATCGGTGTTTAACAGCTTTCTGGCTGAGATTCAGGACTGGATGAGTACCAGCTGGCTGAGGTTAAATCTGGGAAAAACAGAGGTATTGGTGTTGGACCCAGATCATAGGTTGTCCGGGACGTTGGTGGGACAGTCCTCTGGATTAGAGCTGGGAGGAATACCACTAACTGTCTCGGATCGGGTGCGTAACCTTCGAGTGATTTTTAATGAGGGTCCAACCTTGAAGGCTCAGGTATCAGGCATAGTCAAATCTTCCTTTTACCATCTTAGGAACATAGCTAGGGTGAAACACCTGGTTCTGACTAAAGATCTTTCTACTCTGGTCCATGGCTTTGTCACCACTCATCTTGATTACTGTAATGCCCTTTACCTAGGGCTACTGGGGGTTGATATCCATTGCTTGCAGCTGGTGTAGAATGCGATGGCCAGGCTGTTGACTGGAGCCCCTAGATCCAGGTATATAACATCTGTGCTGCATGAACTGCACTGGTTGCCAGTACAGTGGTGGATAACCTTCAAGGTCGCATTGCTGACCTATGAAACCCTACACGATCAGGGGACCACAGTACCTGCAAGAACTTATATCCTCTTACTGTCCCTCCTACCAACTCTGATCCTCTGACGAGTGATTGCTAGAGATTCCCAAGGTCCATTTGAAAACGTCTGGAGGAAGAGCATTTGCCTTTGTGGCTCTGACCCTGTGGAATTCTCTACCTTGTCGGATATGAGATAGCCTGACTGTAAAGGGTTTTAAAACATCTTTGAAAACACATTTATTTAATCAGGCCTTTTCTGGTTTGTGACACTAAAGGCTTACACCAGGCAGTTGTTTATAAACAAGAACCATATGTGCTGAATTTTATGAGTATTTAAATATGTATGAGGCTGTGATTTTTATATGTATGTGATTTTATGTGTTCAATTGTAAGGGCACCCTGAGCTCTGGAAGGGCACTTTTTAAAATTAAACTTGATGATGATGATGAGTTGCCTGGACAACCTCCATAGTTCAGGGGTTCAGCATCTCAATAACATGGGTGAGTTAGAGAGCAATATTAGTATAAACACATAATGGAAGTGTTCAGTCCTCTGTGTCATCCTGGTAAAAGGGAAGAGTTGAATAGTACACGGTAAAGTAGCCAGTGAGTCCACATGTCCAAACACTTCTGTTCCTGATTATGGAGTGAGAGGTAGATAACCTCCATTCTATAAATGTCATGTACATGTTTCTTCCATTCCTCTATAGTAGGAGGGGTAGGGGAAAGCAAATTCCTGGTGAGGCAGTTCTTTGGGACATTGACTAAAATACCCAGCACCTAGCTGCTTTTTCCTTCTGTAGAGGAGAGAAATAAAGGAGGATAAAGAACGGACATTGGATCATGGAACATTCTTTCTCCAAAGCTATGATAAATGATTATAAAACTGGAAAAGCCCAGGCAATATGATGACATGTAGCTTTTTGCTCCCTACATTGTCATCAGGATGCTGGGATCGAGGCCTTTCCCCTGTGCACCTACATAATCAGGTGATAAAAGAACCTGATAAGATGTTTCCAGATTATTCTCTCCATTCAAAGCATTGTGCAAGGCTTGCATCCAGCCCTACGCCACAGCGCTTAGGTTCTGTCGGTGAAACAAATCCTTTGCAGCAACTGCTTTCGATTATATAGCCTTGCGCATAGTTGCGACAGTTTTCATGAATTACGGCAACTTGCACCAAATATCTGGCACAAGCTCCATTAAACTGGCCCCCAGGATTTCCACACATTAGACCAGAAAAAGTTGGTCTAACTTGCAGCAATTGCCACACAGGATAGAAAATCCTGTTAGAGTGCAGCCAGCTCCATGCGCCGTATTGTCGGCGCACTGGGGTTTGCCGCAATCTAAGGTTTTTGAAAATCCTGCTCCATGTGTGCATGCCCCATGTGTGCAGAGCAGTAGTGAAAGCTCCGTTGCACTGCAGAGATAGAGGTGGTTAATTCCTGAGATCACTTTTCCTACGCCAATATACAGTCCTCTGGAGAAAAAGAAACTGGTGTAAAATCATAATAAGCACAGCGTCTATGCTTTAGCTTACGTATACAGGGAGGAGTCACCATCTATCAAAATCTTGGAACATTTGAGTAGTAGATATATGGATAATACACCTAAGTACATGTACTTTGTTGATGACTTCGTTCACAGCAATGGGTGTCTTTGTTGAAACTCCTCAGTAGGAACCCATTTAGAGGTCAGGATGTCCATTTTGCCATGATTTATCTCACAGCCTGATAGCCTGTCAAAGAGCTGCAACTTCTCTATCACCTTAGGGTAAGATATTTCCAGGTCACCTATATGTAATAGGATGTCACAGCATACAATGACAAGTGGTGTTCCACCCACCCACCTGCATGCCAGCTAAGTCAGAGGCATGGCATATAAACTAGACCAATGGCTCCAAAGTGAGGAAGCAAAGTGAAGGGGATAGAGAACAATCATTATGGGTCTCACTCTGCAATTCAAAACCTGCAGAGAGGTTGCCATTCACCTGTACTCTGGTTTTAGAGTCATCGTACAAATAGGCAAGAAGGTCACAAAACTATTCAGGGAAGCCAAAGGCCTACAAGGTAGAGTGGTGAAAACCCCATGACAAGTGGTCAAAGACCTTCACCAAATCAAGACTGGCCAGTAGTAGTGGAGTTCGGGTGGTTTTGACAAAATGTATAATATGAAGGGTGTACTTTACACTGACTGAGGTCTGTCTATTCCACGCAAATCCTGTTTGAGCTGGGGCAACTAACGAGGGGAGAAGAGCATCCAGACAGTCAGCCAAGACAGAGGCAAACCACTTATAATCTGTATTCAGAATAGATGTCAGATGATAGCACAGTGTATAGGAACTTTTTGTGGCTTCAGGATAACTAAAATAATGGCGTAATGCCAGGAAAGTGGGGAGGAGGGCTTCCACTGTAACACTGTATTGCAAACCTCAAGTGTGAGGAGTGCTTCTTAAAATGTGTTTTTTTTTATCTCCCCAATACTCATCTGAGTCTGGGCATTTATTCTTTTTCATCTTTCCGAGGGAATGTTCCACCTCAGGACCAACAATAGGTCTTAGAAGATTATGGGCACTTCCATTCACTAAATGTGGCAACTGTAACCTAGATATACATTCTGTTCACACTGTATTTAATGATTCAGGGAACTGGGTGTATACATCCTGATAGAATAACTGAAAAGCTGAAGCAATTTACTTCACTATACCATCATCCCCTTCACAGAAGCCTGGAGTTTTACTATAGTGGCCTCTTAAAAATACCTGAAGTTTATGGGGAAACAAACAGTTGCCAAAGAATCACACTGATTATAGTTCACTGGGCATCCAACCTCTGATTGGTTGGTATGGTATAGTGCTAATGTAATGTACCTTTGGCTTATTCTCCATTATTTCCACCCAGTTAGAGGTGCCATAGGTGGAGACCTACAGCAAAAGGAAACAGGAGTTCCTGGGTAAGGAGCCCAGGAGACTCAGGCGAATATAGGAGTTGGAGGATGGGTGGGAGGTGGGAGAAAAGAAACAGACTGGAGCACTGAGGTGTGCATACAGACAGTTTAAATAATGGTGGGGGAGTGGTAGATGAGCTTAACAATGAATCTCAGCAAGCTCTTAGTTAATCAATGTAACAAAGCCTTCAGCAAAGCTAACAGGCTGTTGGAGTGCATCGGGAGAGGGTTCAAGAAGAGAAGCCTGGAGGTACTGTTACCATTGTATTGGTCACTAGTGAAGCCACACTTGGAGTATTATGCCCAGTTCTGAAGTCCCCACCTAAAAAAAGGACAGGGCAGGCTAGAGAAGGTACTACATAGGATGACCAAGATGATTCAGGGCCCGGAGGCCAGATTTTTTCAGGATTGTCTAAAGACACTGAATATGGATTCACTGGAAACCAAAAGAGAAAGAGGGATATAATAGAGACCTTCAAGTTCCTGAAAGGAATTAACAAGGTGGACTGTGAGGAGCTATTTACCAGGAATAGAGAAGATGGGACAAGGGGTCACAAATGGAGGTTAATACGGGGAAGGTTCAAAAAGAATGTGATAAAGTATTATCTTGCAGAAAGAGTGGCTGATCCACTGAATGATCTGCCGACAGAGGTGGTGGGTGCCAAAACCATAAATGGCTTCAAACATGGCTGCTAAAGGGATATTAGCTACTAAGCAGGAAGTGTGTGTGTGTGGGGGGGGTCAGAAACAAGGATAACAAAAGATGGAATTGTGTAAGTGAAGACCTCACAGGGACAAAAGATTCTGGGGTATGATATAGTCTGGGGGCCCAAATGGAAAACCCCACTTACATTTGAAATTGGTAGCACCCCCTATAAAAAGGTTTAACAGTTTTTTTATGAAGAGATGAACCCCCAGGAGTGATTTTTTTTTGGGGGGGGGTGGTATTATGCAGAGGTAACTTTGAGAAATATGGATGCTTTTCTAAATCATGTCCAATTGTGTTCACAAATTTCTTAGAAAAGTCCAAATAATGACTCTCCTTTAACATGTGATTATAATGGGGAATAGGAACAACTTGGCTCAGTGCATGAAGACAGCAGCAAAAGCCAACAAAGATGCTGGGCTGTATAGTAAGGGGTATCTCCTCTAGCAGTAGTGAGGTGATCCTTCCCTTGTACAGGTCACTGGTCAGGCCACACCTGGAATACTGCATGCAGTAGTGGTGCCCATTCCTGAAAAAGGACATCAGACTGTTGGAGGGGGTGCAGCGCAGTACAACTAAGATGATCCAGGGTTTGGAGGGGAAATCCTATGAGGAAAGGCTGAACATACTTAACATGTATTCCCTGGAGGAGAGGAGGGATAGGAGAGATATGATTGAGACCTTTAAGTGTCAGAAGGGGATAAACAATGCTAATACAGGTGAGATATTCTGGATCAGAAGGGGGGGATACTACAGGGCATCAACTGAGATTGGGGGAATTCAGGAGAGAAATCAGGAGACATTATTTCACGGAGAGGGTGGTAGACAAATGGACACTCTACTGGAGGAGGGGTTTTCCTATAGGATGGTGGGCTGCTTTAAGAGGGATAGGACAGAGTGAGGGGTGAATGACTGTGAGGAGGGGAGGGAGGGGTAGGGCAGCTGCAAGTTGAGGGGCTAGCTGCACAATCGAGCAGACTCAATAAACCATGTTGCCTGTTTCTGCTGGCATTTCATATATTTGTATGTGTATAATTTTACACTGTTTTCATCCTATATTGATTTAATTATAGCATATTTACTTTAAATACGTTCTCTGCTTGTTGTTTGTCTGTATGTGTAATTTATGAACCGCTTACACTATATAATTTATAAAAAAAAAGCTTATTTCAACATCATGTTTTACAGCTATAAATCATGGACAAAGGGTGTTTTCTTTTTATAATTGTACAAGAAGAATAATGTATTAATGACAATATTTCTAATTGCATTTCTCTTTTTCTCAGGTATTAACAGCAGCTGAGAGGAAACAAAATGGCTGAAGACCCTACTGAGACATTGACCCTCCTCACCAAGAAACCATTCCTGACTAGTGACTTGTCCAAGTACATCATTTGCCAAATAACAACACAGGAACAACTGAGGACTGCAGCCCCTGGAGGACTAAATACATTTTATAATGCATGCCTTGTTAGAAAAGATCATGATTATCAGTGATTGCAGCCATTAGACATTGATGCATTATTAGCTTTGCCTGCAGTACATTATCATGCACAGTGTTATCAGTCCTACACCGGCAAAGCAAACCTGAAGCATTTTGAAGGTCCAGGAAGAAGTTCAAGTCCTGGCTCTTCCACAGATACTGGCCAGTGTTCAAGCTCACAGAGTAGGCAATAGACTCACCAGCCTAACTGGAATTTGTGTATAATATGCCAGAAGGTATAGCACAAAACAGCCAAAAATCTATCACAGATTATAACCTTCAGCGAGCAAGAAACTCTGCTTGATGTGGCTGAAGCCTGGGAAGATGACACAGTCTTAAAGCGAATAGCTGGACTGGACTTTATTGCATTTGACTTCCATAGTACTTTCACCAGCAAAAGAAACATACAGACAAAATTTTCACTATCCACTAACAAGGAAGATGAGTCTGTGTATAAAGCATGTTTCACAGACCTAATTTCTGAAATTGAGAATGACCTTGTTATCAGCAGAAAAGCCTTCTCCATGTCTTACCTGTTACAGAAATGCTGGGATATTCTGAAAGACAATATTCCTAGCAATGAGAGTTACCGCAGTGAGAAGCTAAAGACGAGGCTAACAAACTATTTTGGTAACCAAATAGTTTTTCATTTTTCAATTGCAGCATGCTCCAAGTAAACCAGAGTTTGTGTATCGCAGTGCTGTGTCTTTGAAAGATGTCATCAACATAGCTTCCCAGCTACACTCAAAGCAACAAATTGAAGGGGGGAAAACCCTCTCCCTACTTCTGAAAATACAAATAGATATTCAACTGCATCTACACTGTTTCATGTAGCACAGGTCCTCTGTAGCAGACTCAAAATGTGTGAGGGACTGGATATCAACCCAATAGATAATTCCACTGTGAATTTAGAATAAGCATTAGACATGATTCCTGACAATGTGTATAGAGTAGGTTCCTGAAATGGGTATTCCAAGGGGGTGTTGGTGATGAACCTATTGAAGATGTCAGTCCTTTAGTAACAGTCACTAACAAGACACTCCACAGACAGATATTATCAGTTGGTCAGGGCTTCAATCATATAGTATCCAGAAGTGCAAAGCATACACCTAAACATGTTGAGCTTACAATGTCCATGTGCCATATGACAGGCTCTAAATAGGTAGTAACAATGGTGCACAAGCTAACACACTGTGTCAGTTATGAACCTTAGAGAGAACTGACACAGCTGTTGCAATGGATCAGCATGAAGAAGCTGCCAGGGACAATATCATAATTCCATCAAACTTTTAGCATAGGGATGCGAGTGTATTTACCAAACAAAACTTTTTGCAGTTGCACTCTGTGCTAGCCCACTGGAACAAAATGTTTCCAAACTCCTATCATAGTGCTATCATTTTTTTATTTATTCATAATCATTTTATTTTATTCTATTTCATTTTAATTTTCCACCTTTCCACCTTAAACACTTCCAAGTATAAGCACAGTTCAAAATGAAAATCCCCTTCAAAATTAAGCTTTTTACCATACTTCTTCAATTCAGTTCTGCCTTGTTGTCTTTTCCATTTTATTATTCTCAGCTCTATTGCCTATTCCTTTTGGTCCAGGTGTTCTTATTGCCTTATGCTTTCCGTTACCAGCGGGTTCCATTGCTAGCCACTTCTTGTGTCCGAGGGTACTTAAGGAGTCCAGACTGAATACATTGTGCTCATTCTTTATAGGGAAAACATCCCCTTCTTTTTGAACCATGTGTTTTCCTCCTTGTAGCTCCTTCTGTTCCTTTGTCTGCTATGAACTCCATCTCTTACCATGCTGATGTATCAGAGCTATGACGCTCCATCCTCAGAGCCATAGCATCACAGCTCTGAAACATCAGCACGGTAGGAGAACACCCAGACCAAAAGGGATAGGCAATAGAACTGAGAAGAAATAAAATGGAGGGGACAACAAGGCAGAACCGAATTGAAGAAATATGGAAAAAAGCTTAATTTTGAAGGGGACTTTCATTTTGAACTGTGCTTATACTTGGAAGTGTTTAAGGTGGAAACGTGGAAAATAAATAACATAAAATAGAATAAAATAAGATGATTATGAATAAATAAAAAAATGTTAGCACCATGATAGGAGTTTGGAAACATTTTGTTCCAGTGGGCTAGCACAGAGTGCAACTGCAAAAAGTTTATTTAGGCAAACACACTCGCATGCTTGACCTTTCCTTGGCAGTTAGCACCTGAGGAATCACAAGGCCCATAAATACAAGGATATGAGTGTAGCTAAAACTTTCTTCTTTTGATACAGCATAGGGAATTTGTTCAGTTTACTGCTGACAATAACGATAGAAATGAGGAAACATTAGATGGAAAGCACACAACTATGGTAGTATATCAGCATCAGACTCCCACAATTCTGAAGGCAGCTTTGGCACAGTGGCAGCTCAGGCTCAAACAAAGAAAACAGCATTGTGAACCTGATCACTTAAAACCCCTGCAATGTGTCAAGCTATTCTGGAGTGCAATCCTAATGGCAGATGCACTACACCAAATCTTGTGGGAAAAGTAAAAGGTAAGTGGTATACTGATGTTGAGTCTTGTCGACAAGCCACCAACCTTGATCTGCAATGGCTAATTCTAAGATGCTGCCCAACCAAGCTATTTGAGTTTGATTTTGAAAAGGTGAATGCTCGGCAAGTACCAGGATGTACAGCTTTTAATGTGATGATTTCATCTACCATACCAACAGTAACATCTGTTGGGTACTGTCCAATGCTGCCAGCATCACCTACTGAATGAAGCACAGTTTTCACTGTAATGAAGAACTTCTGCAAGATGTCTAGGACACTTGGCCAAGATTACAGTGTCTTGACATTTGATGAGGCTATATATTAAAGGCCAAAGAGATTCAGTGGAGGTGCCCAGAGGAATTTCAGAAAAGTCTTGAGAATGGGTGGTTTTCACATAGCACAGACATTTCTGGCTATAATTGGAAAGAAGTAAGAAGAGAGTGGTCTGGAAGACATCCTCATAGAATCACAGGTGTATGGTAGAAACACAGCAAGCAATCTACTTAAAAGCAAATCATACAACCGTGGAGTGAGGACCCACACGCTTGTAATGGATGCTCTGTCCAGACTGAGGTGGCAGCCATTTTGTAACTGGGTACAAAAGAATGAGATTGATTGTGATGTAAACATCATCAACACCAAGCTCCAGGAATGTCAAAATGTGGTATCAAACAATGATGCAGCAAGCCTAACAGCAACACTTTCCCAGTTCGGTGATGTCCTCAAGAATGTACAGGATGCATTGCACATATTCTGCAATGTTAGAAAAGCAACTTCCCAAACATTTGCATTCTGGGATGATTACACCAAAATGGTTAGCATCCTAATGTGGTTCATTAGAGCAGAATGCGAAAGCAACTGGGACCTGTATCTTTCTTTCTTTGTTTATTTCTTTCTTTATTTGCTTAATGGGTAAGCACACTGGAAAATGAATTCCATTTGCAGGTGCGACCCACAATTCGTACAACAGATACAATACACACAATTACACACATAATACACAAAAATAGGAATAAAAATTCCACATTAGAATTAACAATAAAAATTAAATTAAAACATCTACATTCAGATAATATTGTACAACGCTGTAGCAGAGCATGTGAAAAGGATTTAAAAGTTATTACATTTCTAACAATGAGTGGTATATTATTCAAATTACATGGAGCAGAATAAACAAAAGCACATTGACCACTTGTAGTTCTCATTAAAGAACACTTCAAAGTTATATCATCTACCCCTTGTTGAGAATAAAAACTCAGATCATGTTTCTGTAAATGTTTAGATAAACTTAAAGGGATACCAGATGTGGTGATTCTGAAAGTAAATTTAGCTACAGAATATTTTTGTGGCAGTTGTAGAGATGCTACCACTATTTTTTGTCTTAGACCACACCAACTATTCTCACTGGGTATCTGTGTACATAAGTGAAATGAAGCTTCTGCCAGATTGTGCCCCCGAAGTTCATGACAGTTTGTGCAAGGAAATCATGCTGTAGCTCGGTCTAGAAATAAACTCAGCAAAGTCTGCACAGACATGGCACTTGAACGAACAGTAAACTGTGACAGTAAAGTAAAAGGGGGTATAGTGGGTTTCACTTTGAAAACAGAAGCCTTGGCTAGATGGTTCATCACTGCTCATGGAGCGTTCAGCTATCAGAACTTCTACAAAGGTAATGTGTGATATGGTAGACTCAGATGTTTCACAGGGGAAAACACAAGCAGGCTGCACCACATCACATGCAATGAGATGAAGGAGATGTAAATAAGATTGTTAATGTAATCACCGACTCCATGACAAACTCATTTGATTTGAATGCTGACTTGATGGCACTCACCAACATTGCAACTGGCATTGTTGCACCCGCAGAGTTTGCCACCCAGCTTCTTACTGTGAATTATACAGGAATCAAAGCAATGAAACGGTTTGTGGAAAACAGACTAAATTCAAATACCACTGGATTCTTTGAACCACTGCACAAGCTCAACATCAAGACATTTGCATCTCTAAGCAAGAAGATCAACTCAAATGTTAGTGATAAGACAGTGACTATCAGTGCAGACAGGGAGTTGTTTAATCATCTTATAGTAGCTGCACAAACAAGAGAGTTTGATTTAAAGGAAGTTTGCACACATGAGCTTTCCACAGTTCCATATGCTCTAGCACAGTCTGATGATACCCTGAACAAAACTGCAAAGAGTAAGCTATCGCCTGAATTAGAAAAAGAAGCAGAGTCAATGTATCAACTGCCAGCGTCCAATTTGCCCACAGCATGGATAGTGAATGACATGGCTGTTATACAAATGGTCAAGCAAGGAGGTGCAACTAGCTTTGGAGAACTTGCTAAACTTGTCTTCAGATTAGTACACCAGCCTCTACAGAGTTATGAGAGCTGCAAAAGAGTAGATATCATCTTTGCTCAGTATGTCAAATACTCAATTAAAGCTTTTGAGAGTACACAAAGACAATTCTCACAAAGCAATGAAGTCAAAATCCATGGACCCAAACCACCCATCCCAACACAGTGGAGTAAGTTCCTTGAAAATCCCAAGAATAAAGAACATCTTGTAAAGTTCCTGTAAGACTCATGGTGTGATATGGCAAAAACGTTACTTCGACCAGATCAGAAAATGATTATTGCAGGTGGATTCAAGGATGGCTTCATTGCTCACATGGTCACTTCAAATGGAGTTATAGACCAAGAAGATCTATTCTCATTGCACAAAAAAGCAGATACTCGGCTTCAACTTCATGTTGCACATTCTTCACAAGAATACCCTCGTGTAGTGGTGTGGTCTCCAGACACTGACATTGCAGTTCTCTGTGTACATTTTATTCACATGTTGGAAGCAACTCAAGAGCTTTGGTTTCATACTGTGTGAAGGATAAAGCCAGGTTTATACCAACCCACACCATATCAGCTGAACTTGGACAACAAAAATGCAGAATGTTGCCAGCAGTACACACACTGACTAGGTGTGATTCAACTAGCAGTCTTGCAAATGCTGGAAAACTAAAGCCATAGAAGCTTGTCAGGAAGAATCCACACAAGTTTAGAAGCCTTACCAAGTTTGGCACTATGGTGGATATACCTCCTGCACAGTTGAAATCAGTAGAACTTCTGATAATACTTTTCTGTGACACAATGGCTAACTCAGAGGATGTAAATGGTGTGTGATATAAGCTTTTCTGTTGCAAACAGACCTGTAATGAAGCCCTCCCCCAATTTCTAATAGTCTTCTGCAACATATCAAGTGTGCAAATTACCAGACCCTTATCTGGAACCATGCTCTGGAGGCTCAGCCTGACATCCCATCCCCAATTGGAAATGACTGATATTATGACAAGGATGGACACATTTATCCAACACTAATGACACAAATACCTGCCCCTGAAGTGCTCCTGGAATTCATTACATGTGGGTGTAAAGAAGCCAAGTGTGAGCGCAACTGTAGTTGTCCCAGGCAGAGCATGGCATGTACACAGGCTTGCTTGTGTACTGGTGGTGAGGACTTTTATAATTCTCATAACATTGCCAGTGTGGCTCTAGATTAGTCTGATACTAGAGATGATTCAGACTTAGACATGCAGCATATGACAAATATATTGAAAAAGGCTAGACATTCATGCATACTGTCATATTGCCCATCGCTGAGGGGGAGTCCATTGGATATTAATGTTTTACTAGCACCATGATGTGCAGTAGCATACCTGGCTTCTATTATAATAAATACAGTATTTAAAACTTTTATGTCAATTAATAATCTGTGCATTTATCAATACAAACCACAAGGCCAACATTCTTTAAGTAATGAGCCTTATTAATAATTTGCGTCAAAGAAACCTTTTGTATGACTAAAATTTGTTTTTGTCTTTTAAAATAAATGAGTAATAATTTGTGTCAAAGAAACCTTTTGCATGAATAAAATTTGTTTTTGTCTTTTAAAATAAATTGTTTAAATCCCATTTTATTGGTAATTTTTACTTTCAAACTTGTCTTGACAACTTTAATACATTTTTGTGGCCTTTTCAGTTGTGTAAAATGTTGTTTTGACGTGGGTACAAAAATCTTGCATTGGCTTACCTTGCTACCACTTTACATGTCACATCCACCCTAAATAAGTACCTAAGGAACACTTCTATCAAAATTACATAGTTGTTGCTTTCTGTATGTGGGGGTGCTACATCACCAGAAATTTAAGGCCTGGGCTTCCAGACTAATACGGTAATATGGGCAGACTGGATGGATCATTGTGTTTTTTCTGCTGTCATTGTCTGTGTTATTATTACACATTCCTTTCATTAATAGATCACGTGGACCTTCTCTATAGCTATTGTACTGCCTCTGCCCTGGCTAAGTTGGACACCCTATACCACAGAGCAATCAGGTTCATAACGGGCCTTCCACTTTCCACGCACCATTGCTCCTTGTACATTGCGGTGGGCTGGACTTCCCTTCATTATGGGAGAAATAGAAATGCCGCTGTATGAGCTTTCAGAGTGGTTACTAACAAGCTCCCCCTATACTTCTCTGATTGTATTCCCCTGAGTGTGATAGGTGCCTATCCTCTAAGAAGCTATTCCCTAATTGCCTTGCAATTACCTAAGGTCAAATCTCGTTTCAGCAGAGCTGCCATAAGTTTCTCATTGCCTTCCTTGTGGAACAATATGCAAAAAAACTTGAAGCTGAGCTGAGCCTGACTATTTTCAAGTCTCTCTATGACCGATCCATGAAAGAATCCTGCAAATGTTTCCCACATCACTAGCTCACTCATTTTCCAGTTTCCCTTCCGCGCATCCTGCCTCCCGCCCTGCCTGTGCCGCAGCCTCTTTCTCCCTACCAAAATACCGGCTTCTCCGCCTCTCTTTAGCCATGGCCAAGTTCCACTCCATTCCCTGAAGTATGCCAGTTAATTATTCCAACCACGTCATTTCTTCCTAAGCTGGTATCCCTCTTCTTGCCTTTCTCTCTCCTTTTAAGTAAACATTCAGGCCCGGATATTCAAAAGGGTTGCGCCATGCGCAACAGGGTTGCGCATGCGCAAGTCCAAAATTGCACCACTTTGCGATATTCAGAAGGAGGCAGTTGCGCCACCGAAAACATGCTGAGCAACAGCGCAATGAAAATGAAGGCATGCACAACCAAGGGGTGGATCCATGCATAAAGAGCGAAAATGTGATATTCAAGACTTGCTAATGCACAATAGGGCAATAGCCGAAATTGGCGTGACTAGCGAAATGAGCCAAAACAAAAGTGCTCAAGGAAGGCGCAAGAACGCTACAAGGCTGCCAAGTGGGGGACAGAGAGAGAGAGAGACAGACAGACAGACAGACAGACAACAGACAGGCTAGGGCAGGCAAGGAAAGCTTGGGCCATAGGCTGTAGAGGCCAGTGGGGGGTGCCCGGTGCAGTGGAAGTAGCAGTGAGGACAGCGGGGGTAACACAGCGACACCAGCCGGGGGGGGTCAGAAGCCAGGAGATGGATAGTGCCAGCTTCCACATGGAAGCTGTAATGAGGGGTGAATGCATGCTGCAGGGGATGTCGCCATGGAAGGGCCCATCGGCTGTATGCCCCCAACAGGCAGTACCGTGCCCGCATCAGCTTTGAGCTGTACACAGATGTAGAGATCGTGGGCCGGTACCGACTGAACAGGGCAATACTGAGACGGCTCTGTGAGCTGTACAGTGATGTGATGCAGGCACCCTCACGACGGAGTCACGCTCTGTCGGTGGAGACCAAAGTGACAGCCTGCATGTGCCTGCTCGCCACGGGCACCTTCCAGAGGCTGACAGGGGACACCACAGGCATAACACAGTCAGCCACATCATGCATTCTCACTCAATTCCTCAGTGCACTGCTGCCACATGCTGCGGAGTACATCCATTTCCCCAGCACCGTGGCAGAGCGTACAGCAAACATGCAGGAGTTCCACAGGGTAGCACGTATGCCCGGCGTGCTAGGGGTCATAGACTGCACCCATGTGGCCATCTGATGCCACCTGGCCCTGATGGGCTCGCATATAGGAACAGAAAGGGATTCTCCAGTGTCAACTGCCAGGTGGTGTGTGATGCCACTGGGCGTATAATCAATGTCTGTGCCACACACCCTGGTGGAGCACATGATGCCTTCATATGGTATCAAGTCCACACTGTGCCATCGATCTGAGAGTGGGGGATCACCACAGGACATCTAGTGGGTGAGTACACATGTGTGGAATGCAAACTCGGGGCAAGGGTGGGAATGCCACAGGTGCCATGGTAGTGGCACACAGGGATATGGGCAATATGTACCTGAACATGAGACTGATCTCCACTATCTCCACACAGGTGACAGCGGATACCCACTCCATCCCTGGCTGCTCACACCGTACCGGCGCCCCATGACCCCATCGCAGCAATGCTATAATGAGGCACATGTTTCCACACACAACATCATAGAGCAGGTGTTTGGGATGCTCAAGGCACACTTCCGATGCCTAGACACCTCTGGCGGTGCTCAACAGTACAGCCCCAAAAGGCCTGTGGATATTCCTGGCCTGTTGCATCCTGCACAACATGGCCAAAGACTATGGGATAGCCGCAGGTTGAAGAGGGGGACAGCGATGGGGACGCCCAGTGGCGCCAGTGTTGATGGTGATGAGCAGCCCCTAGGACGGGTGGGACCCCGACTGATCCGGCAGGCCCAGCTGCACCGGGACACCATCACAGAGGAGCACTATGCACAACACAGGAAGTCAAGGGGACATGTGCAACCAACACTGTCCACTGCAAACCACAGGCACACAGGGTAACACACCAGGGTGCAATGATGGCCAGGGAGTGGAAGGGTCCAGGCATACAAACACACCATCAGGGAGGGGTGAGCACTCATATGGACACACACACACCAGGCACAGAGCGTACATGGGCAGATGCACAGCACAGCAGAACCGACATTGCTAACAAACAGCACCACCGACCACCCCCACCACCTGTACTGTCCAAGTACATGTGTCAGATGCTGGGCACCCTTGCACCTTGGTGTACAGTACAATGCAGGCATCATCATGCACATGCACCTGTGGACAGCAGTTGGGAGGGTGTGCAGGTGGTCCGTATATCGGCGTGGTGAGCAGAGCACCCAGCAGTGCACTGCCCACCATGACACACATTGCACACATGGCAGCACCAGAAAGGGCCCACACTGGGAGACAGCTCAGTCATGTAGCACTGTCCCACGGCCACTGCGGATGCGTGGGCGGCCCCGCCATGACCCAACAGCACTGGCAGGCTGAGCAGGGGCCACATGGGGTGGCACTGTTGCACCACCAGGGGTCCCACTGCGCGAACACGACCTTGCCTGCACAGGGGTCTGCAGCATGCTGAACAAACCTGCACCAGGGGTGCTCGGGATGGCCACAGCAGAACCCAGCATCGACAGGCCTGGTGTCGCATGACGCCAGGAATGGGCAGTGGAGCGTGAACTGTGTGGGGTGTGCGGTACAGGGGCACCTGACTGTGTGCCCAATGTGTCCACGACAGAGACCACTGCCTGGGTCAGTCTGTCAATGGCGGCGGTCACATCCGTCCGCATACGCACCAGCTCTGCACGGTCCAGAGCACACTCCCTGCTGTGCCACTCCACAGCCACAGACAGTGCCTCCACAGACATTGCAACCCGCCTGCAGCTGTACTGATTCCCTGCAGCAGGCGGGTGTGCTCATCCAATGGGTACTGTGCCCCAACGGCATCCTGTCCCCAGGGTGTGGAAGGTCCTGATGCACAACACCCTTGAGGGTGGGCACTGTTCGCCAGGACCAGGAATGGGTGGATCAAAGGCGCGGACATGTGCCACCACTTGACACTGTACCCCCAGATCTGGTGGGTGACTGCTGCTGCTGCCCCTGCCAACTGCTGTGCCCCAGGGTCCACCTGCTCCACCGCTGTGATAGCAACAGTGCCAGACACCTGCACAGCCACCGTGCTGCCCCACTGGTGCTGACAGGCACAGCCTGGGACTGTGCCAGCATGCTGGTCACAAGTTGGAACCAGAAAGGCCCAGGGGCACGTAGTTGGCCTGCTGTGTGTCCATCATGGGACACACACCTATCACTGCCCATTGTAGTCCTTGCATCATCAATGGTGCAGGCATCGCTCAGCCATAGTCACAGGCGCTGGCATGCCTGCATGCCAGACTGCTGAGACACAGGCTGTGCACCCCGCACCCGGAATCACCGACACCAGATTTGGCCCAGCGTGCATGCTGCTGCAGTGCCTGCTGGCTGGTGATAGGTGGATGGACCCCTCCATGTCCAGCAGGTCATCATCACTGCCTGGACCCACCACCACAGTCTCCTGAAGATAAACAGGATCTGTAACAGAAAGAGAGTACATGTGAGTGCATGTGAACAACCTTCCCTCCAACCCCCCCAACACCACCACCATGTCATACCGTGCAGTGATGGGCTTCCACCTGTCTGGAATCCACCTCCTGGTACGTCCTCAATAGCGCTCTGCTGCATTGATGCAAGCAGTGTCTCCTCAGCCGGGGACAGCTCCAATACCACTGGCGAGCCCCCGCCAGTGCCAGCACATGCCGGCCTGAAGGCTGCCACCTTCTCCTTCAACCTCCCGCGGTCTGTCCCCATCTTCTTTCTTGCATTCCTGCATGGAGCGCTGGTGGCTTCCGCAGGTTCACGGCCCGAGCTACCCCTCCCATGTAATCGCGACAGGACTGAGGGGTGCCCTCCGTCCACTCAGTACTGGCTCTCATCCAGGTAGGCCTGGCAGAGGCCTTGTCTCTGCGGGTAAAGTTAGCCTCCCACGCCCACCATCCTCTACCCTCACCTTGCTCTGCTCGGTCATAGTAATCTGTATAAGGGCAAGTGGACACCTGTCACTGTGCAGTCTGCAGCATTTTCCCATGACCATTGTCCAGAACATCACACAGCATGCAACTCACCTCTCACCTGCAGTAACCGAATCTGGCCAGCGCAGCCCAATGTCGCACATTTATAGCGCAATGCATGCAAATTAGGAGTGGAGCAACTATAATGACATACAAATCGCGCACTCGCGCTTTGAATGGCTGATCAGATGATTTGCATGTGTCAGCTGAATATCGCGAATTTGGCGCGCTTTGCTAATACGGTTGAGTCGCTGAACCAATGGCGCAGATCTGGTGACCGTGTCGCATACCGCATGCGCGATGCCCAGATAGCTTGGCGCAGGCGCTCGCCGCACTGCTGACGTGCTGTGTGCACGGGCACCAGGCCATGGGTCACCATTGTGCCAGTGGCGCCACAGCACTGGGCACTATATGGCGCTGTGGCACTACCGCGCAATAGTCCACTGTGGCACTGGTACGCAGCTGGTCGGTCGCACAGGATGCCCATACATCAGATGGCACTGTGCGTGGCCTTGCGCCATTGCCCATGACCTTTTTCCCACCTTTGCCCCCTGGCCCTGTTCGGCTGCTGCGTGTAGTAAGCTCCTATTGCGCTGTCTGGTGACAGCTCTTGTGAAGTGACAGCTCTGTTCGAACAGCGCGATTGGAACCTGTGGTGGTCTATTGCGCAACATCTCCACGTGGGGTTACGGCGCAGCGGGGCGCCATATTGCCTGCTGTAAAGTTGGTACCATGGCTCGGAGAAGAGCTGTTCCGTGGAGCCCATTGGAACTGGCCAACTTGGTGGCCCTAGTAGAGCCCCACTATGGGGCACTTTATGGTGAGGCATCCCTCACCATTGCCCGGACATAGGTGTGGCATCATGTGGCCACTGACCTGATGGGGGTCACTGGATGGTGCCGGTCAGCTGAGCAGTGGCTGCACCGGTACAGTGACCTCCGCCGGAGGGATCAGGACCTTCTGGATCAGCTGCGGTCACGTGCCAGGCGGGGCATGGTGCCTAGGCCGGGTGGGTGTACCATCTATGCACCTGTATTCTCTGTAGGGGTGTGAGTTTGTTTTGGTGGCTGTGCATAGGTGATGGCTCTGCCATGGTTGGCTGTGTCAGTGTGTGCAGCTGTGAGATGAATGGGTCTGGCTGTGTGGGCAGGCACTCTCACTGGGGCAGGGGGCAGTCTGCTCTGGAGTCACACTGATGTTTGTCTCAACATATGTCTCCCACAGGCCAGGATGTGAGGATGCAGGCCCGGGTTGAGGAGGGCCGTGCCAGGGCCCTGTGCCAGTGGGAGTTGCACCCAGCAGCAGCAGCAGCAGCATCAGTGGCAGACCCAGCGTTTGAGCAGTGTGTATCGTCATTACTTTATGGATGCTATTGCATGCTGGGGAGACACTAGCCCTGCACAACACAACCATGCAGGAAAGGGGAGGTCATAATTCCACTATACAAGACACTAGTGAGGCCCCACCTGGAGTACAGTGTACCGTTTCCTGGAGACCATACCTGTAAGGACATAGACTGGGCAGAGAAGGTTCAGAGAGGGCAACAAAGATGGTGCATGGATTGCATCACAAGTCCGATGAAGACAGGTTGAAGGAACTGAACATGTACTCCTGGAGGAGAGGAGGGAGAGGGATATGATAGAGACATACAAGTATCTTACAGGGAGGAACAGGGTGCAGGAAAACACTATTTTTAAGCGAAAAAGATTTTCCAGGACTAGAGGGCATGGGATGAAGTTGGAGGGAGGACGATTCAGAGGAAACATGAGAAAGAATTTCTTCACAGAACGGGTGGTGGACAAGTGGAACACCCTGCCAGAGGAAGTGGTGGGGGCTGAAACAATCACGGGATTTCAGAATGCATGGGATAGACATAAAGGAATTCTGGAGGTCAGGGGTAAGGGGCAACAGACTTATAGGAAAACAAAGTGAACTTACAAGCTCAAATGGACAGACTGGGTGGGCCATAGGCCCTTATCTGCCGACACTGTCTATGTATCTATGTATGTATGCATGACACAGGTGACATGCATCACTGTCCAGTATCACAGCACGTCTGTGTATGTGTCACTGATGGTCCATGCATGCACTGGGCACATAGCTGTGTAACTGGCATCGCACCACGTTGCCACGTCACTTGACAGCCTTGTTTGTGCTGTGATGGACATGAGCAGTGTGTGTGTGCAGTGGTGCGTATAGCTGGTGCCCTGTTTGTGATGGCCATGTGCATGTTCACTGTGGGTGGGTGCATGCCATCACAGGTGCGGGACATTGGGCTATATGGCTTGCAGGTTGGGTGGTGTTCAGGGTTGTGGTCAATCACAGCCATTGACTGTGTTCCCATTTTCCTAGGCCTCGAGGTTCTCCGGAGGATTCGGCAAGACATTCGGGGCCTGACACAGGTGTCCATTGAGAACCAGGCCATCCTTCCAGTCCATCCAGGTGCCATGGTCAGCGGAGGAGGCGTACTGGGACAGTGCGGAACCAGGCACAGGATGACCAGCCGGTGGGCCTTAGGAGAAAATACCTTCCCACTTCTCCATCCCTGCCCACCTCTTCTTTCACTCTCCAGTTGTTCATCCTTACCCCTGAACACCCCTACCTTGTACCTGTCCCCCCCCTTGTAAATAGTTGTTGTTTATTGTTTTGGTTATTTAGTATTTGAACATTTAAATATACATTTATATTTTGATATGAATACTGTGTTGGTCTCTGATTTGCAGCTGGCTATGGGTGCTCAGTTGCAGTGGTGTACATGCCATCTGGGGTGGTATGGTCCTGGGTATGTGTGTGTGTGTGTGTGTGTGTGTGTGTGTGTGTGTGCGTGCATGGTGAGGTATCTCCAGCATGGCAGTGACTTTCTGTTGGTCTTGCTGCTTTTGCCACCCACTGCTGAGTGCACAGGGTGTCTGGCTTGTATGTTCTGTGCTGCACGGGGTTACGCGGTGCTGGGGGGGATGCATGGTTTCCTGCAGTGCCAGTCACTGCACATGGGTGGTGTCTTGGGGTCATGGTGCTGGGTGTGCTGTGCGTACGGGGGGCTGATGTGCACTGTGGTTGTCAACCCCCTGTGTGTGGCACTCTCAGCCTGCCAGTGGTTGTGCTGGGGTGTCATGGCTCTGCTGTGCTTGTCCCCATGGGCCAGTAGATCATCCGTCACACCCTCAGTGATGCTGTGCTTGGGGTGTGCAGGTGTCTTGTTGGTTCTGCAGTGTGTTCCTGAGCCCATGTGTGGCATGGCTGGCGGTGGGCCCCAGCCTGCCTCCCTGGATGTGCAGTTCCATTGCTCTGGTGGGGGCTCTGCTTGCGCTATGGCACCTCTGGACTGTTCAGCTGGGCTGCCCTGGTTGCGCTATAGAGCAACATTTCTGCTCAGCTTCTCCTTCCTGGTTGCGCTATGGCGCAGTTAGTGCGATATTCAGACGTTGGCTGCTTGCGCAATTTGTTCTGCTCCATGTTTGAATATCGCACCTGTTGCGCATATGCACAATTGGTTTGTGCTTGCTCCTGCTGTCGCGCACATTTTGGGCGCAGTTTGAATATCCGGGCCCCAGACTATACCCAGTCATGATCCTATCTGTTGTAAAGGCCCTCTCATGCAAATGTTGATGTACATATGTATATTTTTCTTCTTTGTATAATATTGCATTATGTTTTACCATGTTACTGTACTATGATTTTTGTATGACCAGGTCCATCTTGCAAATGAGCCCTGCTCAATGGTGCCTGCCTGGATAAATAAAGATTTTGATTGATTGATTTAATTATGTTTCTAATTCACAGGGTATCTGATCACTGATGTGTTGGTGTGGTGTAGTGTTTATGTAACATACACATAGACAGATACCTATAGGAAACTGAAGTTCAGAAGTAAGGAGCCAAAAAGGTCAGGAGAATGAAACTATACAACCCTCTCCAACTCACAGAATTATTGTATCACATGGCACTAAGGAGAGGAAAAAAAATGCTTGTGGGGGAACCTCTGGGGATGCAAGGCCTGACTGAGGTCCTGACAAGACTTAAGTATGCCTTCCCTCCAGGCACATGAGTTAAGAACCTCTAACTACTTGAGCTCTGACAGTGTAAACAGGATCCAGACTACTGGAGTCATGATGGAGATGAAGTACTGCCCAGTCTGATGGGGCTGGATACCATTCCAGTTCTTGTCAGGCTGGTATGATTGAGCACAGTAGCCAAAAGAATGAAGGGTTCAATTGGACTCTGGCAGCTGAAGTAGAGATGTTATGTATGCCAATCACAATGCTGTTAACTTATGTTTGAAGACGGAGGTGTAAGGTTGTGGTCCCTTGTTGGTTAATCTATAAAAAGCCCTGCTAGAAGATCAGGTGTTGAATATGTCTGCCAGTTGCATGTCTTCAGCAAAGGCTGACAAGCACAGGAACCCTGAGGTGTTCACTGGCTCATGGGATGGTTGGATTGTAGGTTGTAGAAGAAATAGTGAAGTGCCAGCTGCAGGTACTGTTGGAAGCCTGTCATAGCTAGTACAGGAAAAGGTGTCTTCTGGTAAGGTAGAAGGCTAATGTAGCCAGTGAGGAAAACTTGTGATTCTTAGTTTATGGCTGACCAGTCATGCAAGTCAAAGGACGCAGATCCCTCAAGGGACTTAGTTAGTAGGAAGATGAAACCAGAAGGGGTGAAAGTGCCATGAGATTCTGATGCCTATCATTGTTGGTGGGCAAAAACAGCAGTACAAAGCAATAGGAGCCAAATACATACTGAGTTTTAGACGGCAGTGTGAAGGCAACTGCACAAATAATGGAAGGCAATGTTTGCTGCTGATGTGGGCATTGCTGTGGTGTGAGCCAGAGAAGGGGAAAGTGTACAGTGTTCTTGATGGGCATGTCAAAGATGAGGCTTGATATACATCTTGTTGGTGGGCTTTGCCTGCATTATGAAGCCATGGGAGGTGAAAGTGTACTGTGCTCTTGGGAGCAGATAGCAGGTGACAGCCCTTTTAACGGAAGGCCAATATCTGTATCTTCATGGTGGTATCATCGGCAGTATCAATCCCTAGGAGGAAAAAGCATACTAAGTAATAAAAGTGAGAGCAGAGGAAAGCCAACTGAGGGATGGCTGTGGTCTGTTTTTTTGATGGGTGTAAGTCATAGGAGGTAAAAACGTACTGAGTTCATAATGGGTACCACCTATTTGAGGCTTAAAGAAGACAGGAATGCTTTTACATGTATTTCACTGTGTGAATATGACGTGTTGATAAATAAAATCATGTTTTTGCCAACAATTTGTCCCCTGCATTGTATTTTTTTGCCTTTTACATTCAAAGTGTCAAGTAGAGTGAGTAGTACTTCTCCCTGTTCCACGGTATGCACAAGTTCAACACAATGGATGCAGTGTTAAGCCCGTCTGTTTATTCGATATGTTGATGTCTGCAATGGCCTGAAATAGCTTTTTTTTTTTTGCTTTCAAAGTGATTTCCTCAACTGATGCATTTGAATGTTGTGGAAGGCACTTTTTGAACCCATCCCACACAAAAACACACATGTTACAAGGGGTATATCCTCGAGGAGGGAGGAGGTGATTCTGCCACTGTATAGGTCATTAGTTAGACCACACCTGGAGTACTGCGTGCAGTACTGGGGTCCGTATCTGAAGAGGGACATTAAGTTACTGGAGGGGGTGCAGCACAGGGTGACAAAGATGATCAAGGGGCTGGGGGCTTATCATACGAGAGGAGGTTGAAGGAGTTGAACATGTACTCACTGGAGGAGAGGAGAGACAGCGGTGACATGATTGAAACCTTTAAATACATGAAAGGAATAAACAAGATGGGTACAGAGGGGCTGTTCAAAGTAAGGGAAGGGAGGGCCACCAGGGGCCATGATATGAGACTGGAGCGAGGAAGGTTCAGGAGGGAGATGAGGAGACACTTTTTTACAGAGAGGGTGGTGGCTGGGTGGAATGCGTTACCTGCAGAAGTGGTATGCAGTAGAACAGTGGACTGCTTCAAATGAAGATGGGACAGGACAAGGGGGAGGGTTAATGAAGGGGAAGGGTGGAAGGGAAGGGCAGCTGCAGAATAAGGGGTGCTAGCTGCACATTCGAGCAGACTTGATAGACCTCTAGGCCTTTATCTGCTGGCAAATTTCATATGTTCGTATGTTCACATACAGTGTGAGCCGCATTCTGCTATATAGGGTCTGTTGTGATCATCTGATTTTTTTCCTTACTATTAGTAACCTGATATCTGCATAAGTCCCCCTCTCCATCTCGCAGCTGCAGTTTTCCATCTAGCTCAGTATCTTGCCGCTCTCCACGCCAACTCAGTCTCTGGTTATCGAGCTCTTTTGCCATAGACACATAGAAACCTAGACTTTGATGGCAGATAAGGACCACTTGGCCCACCCAGTCTGCCCATTTCCCTACCTACTGGATAAGCTTCAGATTCTAGTTAACCAACAGCCTACTTCCTGCCACCCCCCACTACAATTGCCTTATGTCTGTCCCATGCATGTTTGAATTCCCCCACTGTTTTAGACCCAACAACCTCCCCAGGAAGGTGGTTCCATGCATCCACCATTCTCTCCGTGAAAAAAAATTTCCTAACATTACCCCTGAGCCGCCCCCCCCTTCTTTAAATTGTGCCCCTTGTTCTTACACATCTCTTTTCTGAAAGATGCTACCCTCTTGAACTTTGTTGATTCCCTTGAGGTACTTGAACATTTCTATCATGTCCCCCGTCCCTCCTTTCATCAAGGGTATACATATTAAGCTCTCTCAGTCTCTCTTCATATGATTTCTGATGCAGACCCTGCACCATTTTAGTTGCCCTCTTCTGGACTGCTTCCATCCTGTCTATGTCCTTGCGTAGATGAGGTCTCCAAAACTGCACACAGTACTCCAGATGGGGTCTCACCAACTGTCTGTACAGAGGGATAACCACTTCCCTTTTTCTACTTGTGATGCCCCTTCCTATGCATCCCAGTATCCCCCTGGCTCTCCCTACTGACTTCCCACATTGCTTACCAACCTTTAGATCATCTGATATGACTACCCCAGGTCCCTTTCCATTTTTGTTGTTGTTAGTACCTCCCCTGCTACTGTGTACTCTTCTCCTGGGTTTTTGTTTCCCAGGTGCATTATTTTGCACTTCTTTGCTTTGAATCTAAGTTGTCATATGTCTGACCATTCCTCCAACCTTGCCAAGTCCCTTCTCATCCTTTCTACCCCCCCCTTGTGTATCAACTCTGTTACAGATCTTTGTGTCATCTGCAAAGAGGCATACCTTTCCCTCCAGACCCTCTGCAATGTCACCTATAAAGATGCTAAAGAGGACTGGACCCAGTACTGAGCCCTGAGGTACTCCACTAGTGACCCCCTTTCTTTGGAATGTGTTCCATTCACTATTACTCTCTGTGTCCTGTTGTGCAGCTAGTTTGCCACCCAGGCTACCACCCTGGGACCCAGTCCCAGGCTGGCTAACTTGATTATTAATCTTTTGTGGGGGACTGTGTCAAATGCCTTGCTAAAGTCTAGGTAGA
Organism: Neoceratodus forsteri; assembly: GCA_016271365.2. NCBI lineage: Eukaryota > Metazoa > Chordata > Ceratodontiformes > Ceratodontidae > Neoceratodus > Neoceratodus forsteri. The sequence continues at coordinate 451,862,282 of CM057453.1, read as the reverse complement.
CCATATACACAGCCCCTCCGTGGTCTATTACTTTGGTCACCCAGTCAAAGAAATCTATTAGATTCGTTTGACATGACCTTCATGCTGCTTTGGGTCCTGTGCCCTGCTGGCCTCTAGGTACTCAACAATTCTTGCACAATAAGCTACAATCCCCCCCCAACACACACACACACACACACATATGCACAGCCTCCATGTTCTGCACTGTACTCTGTTATAACTCCAACACTTCTCAATCCGAGCTGGACTCCACTCCATAAGCCTGTCTCTGCTCGGATACTGCTTCCCTCCCCAGCCAAACAAAAAGACTGACGATTGGACCAGCAATGATCTCCACAACCTGGGGTGCTGTTACTGAAAAGTGAGAGGGATAGCGGTATGGGGGTTTGCAGTTTACCACTTGTCTACTTAACAATCAGGTGTAGTCAGATAGGCTTATATACAACACCCACTATCTTCTTTCATTAAAGCTGCAGTCAAAAACTGAAACGAAGCATATACACTGGATGGATCAATACTTTTGGTGTAACAGCAATGAATGGAATGCAAATCCCAATCGGCACACTAGGTATACTGCAGTTGAGAAAAGCCAGTGCCAAACAATTCATCATACAGTAGCAGTATTTTCAAAACCATCAATTTGAATCGGGTGTACAGTGTATATGTAATGCAAGAGGTCAAGTAATAGCTATGCGCTTAACCATAAGAGTATTGTTAGTTCCTCCCCCCCATACAATAGATGCAGTGTAAGAAACTGAATGTACAAGACCTAGGCGATCGATGTCAGGCTTGGCTCAGATGTACTGGATTTTTTAGTGTATGATTGTTTTTCATTTACTTTCCTACACTGCACAATTTTATTGAATGAATGGGGAATCTGACAATTCTTGACCTGTTGCATTACATGTTTTCATGTGTATGTTTTCTTTTAAATACTGTTGTTTCCATACTTGTTACAAATGCTATATGTAGATTTGTCTTGGGAGTTTAGTGACTCTTTAGTTTAACACAAAAAAATCAGCTACCATAAAGAAACAGGTTCCAACAGCCAATCTTGCACCTTCTTATAATGGCTGACTAAATCTTTTGATGGCTCAATTCAGATATGTGCTTGGCATGAGGACAGCAGATGGGACCAAAAGCACAAACTGGCATGCCGAAGTAAAACCGTCTCGCTCACTTTCCACAGCTACAAACCGGAAAGTTGAATGAAGTGGCTCCCATAGCAGCCATATTGTGAAACTACATACATTCATGGATATAAAATAAAGGATTACAGACACACACACACTCACCAAGTCTTCTAAATTATATAAACACACATGTAGTGTTTGAAAAAGGCAGGACTCATTTGATAGTTCAGTAACTGTTTTTTATTTCCTGTCCTCTTTAACAGCTGGACAGATGCGTGTTCGGTCGTGAGGGCTGAAAGAACAGTCCTCCCCCCCTGCTCCCACGCGACAGCTGGATTTTCGCAACCCGCCCAGGTACTGACCTCATCACGATCGTTTCTAGTAGTGTAGCGGCTGCCTTTTTGGGCTCCTTTGATTTCTCCTTTCTGCTTCGGCTCACGCTGGCTTTGCCCGCTCGAGCCAATGCTTTGCGCTCGGCTCCCCACCGCTCCCCCCACCACCATCCTTGGTCAGCTTCCAAATATATAGGCTGTTTTGTGATAAGGTGATCACAAAATAACCTATCAGGCCACCTTCCCATCTGCAGCTTATCCTCCTCCACCACTAGAGGCCCTTTTCACCCTTTTCACTCTTTTTCTCTTCTTCCACATACTTTTTTCTCTCTGTAGTTTCTCTACAACCCTGTCACATATTTTTCCTCACGTTTCTACCCTATCATGCACCCACTCACCCTCATCGCTCTACTCCTGAAACTTACCCAGGCACCGCCACCCCCAACTCAACTTAAAAATGGGCAAATATAGAAACCCTCTGTCAGCTTTCTGGCTGGCACTCCCAGCCTGCCCTCCCCACTGCATATGCACCGCCAGCACATGCAAGACCTGGCCACAAAGCCATCACAAACTCCCCCCCACAACATATATAAAGAATCATCCACTCCCCTCCCCCGGATGTCATCTGCCACGGAAAGTCACCCACTGGAGCCCCCCTTTCTCCTACCAACCTCCCACCATATATGAAACTAAACAACCCCCCCATTTTCTCCTCCTATCTTCCTCCCTTATGCTGAAACTACCAATACCCACCATCAGTCATACACAGCATAAAGGCCAAGGACCTACTACACGAGCAGACCAAAACCGCCTCAGGTCACTCATTCTTCTTCTTCTGCTGACAGGTAATGTCCACCCAAACCCTGGCCCCCCAGCTTACCACTCCAACTCACCCATCCCCTGGAAATGGCCTGCACATTGCCTCACTAAACATTTGCAGCCTGCAAAAAAAATGGGATTCCTTTCAGGGCTGGGTACTCCAGAACAACCCAGACATCATTGCCCTGAGCGAAACCTGGTTCTCCCCTTCTGTTCCTGACTCGGCAGTTAACCTCCCTGGATACTGCCTCTATCAGACCGACCGTTTGGGAAAGCGAGGTGGTAGCTGCGCTACCTACCTCAGAAACTCCCTCACTGGCCACCTTCTCCCCATGCTCATGCTAACATCCAGAGCTCAGGCCCTCACACTAAAAATCACCCTAGGCAGGTCTACATCCCCAGTCCTCCTCACCACAGCCTACGTTCCCCCCAGAAACCAGAAGCTAGCATTCCAAACCATCATGTCCCACATCGCCACGCTACCCCCAACACAAGAAAAAATACTACTGGGGGACTTTAACATAAATTGGCTGGCCAAAACAGCCATGCCTTACATAAATGAGGCTGCTGCCCTCGACCTCACCCAGGTCATCAAAACGCCCACCCGGCTGCATGCCCGCATGGGAACATCAACCCTTCTAGACCTAGTTTTCACTAACCGCCCCCACAAAATAACAAGCACCCAAGTCCTCCCAGACACCTTAAGCGACCACTCACCAGTACTTTGCAACTGGTCTGGTACCCTCCCCAAAACTGTGCCTAAAATTATTATACAACATAAGCTAGGGCCTGGCAAGTTACCCCTTCTCAAGGCACACCTCAGAGACTGGGACTGGACACCCGTTATAAATACCCTCAACCCTGACCACGCCCTCAAACTGTTTGTCAACACCTTTAACACAGCCTGTGACAAGTTCGCCCCCTTCGCCAAAACAATGACCAAAGGGAACAAAGACCCATGGTTCTCGGACTACCTCCAAGGCCTATTACGCCAGCGTGATGCTCTATGGCACCTGGCCAATGAGACCCAATGGCCTCAGGACAGGCAGCGCTATCGGGAGGCCCATAACAAATGCACCTGGGCCATACGCACGGCCAAGGCAAACCACTACAAAGCAACGTTACCCTCTGCCTGGGGAAATGGACGCAAGTTCTGGGAGAACATAAAGGAACTCTGTGGCAAGGGTCCTAATCTACCACCTGGCCAAATACTCATTGATGATAGCCTCTCCACCGATCTTGTCAGCATAGCGGCGGCCCTAAATGCTGCTTTCTCTGATCTCTCCCAGGTTTTGCCCCCTAACTTCTTCGACCCTCCTTTGGACCGTATCACACCTCACCATCCATATACGGTGCCCTTCTACCTGCGTGTCCTTACACCAGAGACTGCGAAACCCTACCCTAGCAAAGCCCTAATCAAAAGCCACTACAGTCACGACTCCCTAGACCATAGACTTCTCCGCCTCACCCTCCAGGAAGTCCTTGCCCCGCTCACCCACATTCTCAATCGTTCCCTCTGCCAAGGGAAATTTCCCACCCCCTGGAAGTCTGTCTATATCACACCTATCCATAAAAGCAGTGACTGTACATCCACAAACAATTACCGCCCCATCTCGATCCTACCCCCCTGTCAAAGGCACTAGAACGCATAGTTGCTGACCAACTCACTGAACACCTGAATAAATATAACCTTCTTACCAGGCAGCAACATGGTTTTCGAAAGGGTCACAGCACCACTACTGCCCTCCTTGAATTTACCTCCCATGTCCACTCAGCCCTGGACCACAGCCACCTCTCGGGCGCCGTCTTCGTGGACCTATCCAAAGCATTCGACACAGTAAACCATGCCCTCCAACTAAACACCCTGGCCTACACGGGTCTCTCCGATGAAACCTAAAATGGTTTGCCAGTTATCTCTCTGATAGAATGCAGAGAGTCAAGATAGGCAGGGTCCTATCACCCTGCCTCCCAATCCGATCTGGTGTTCCACAGGGCTCCATACTTGGACCCCTACTTTTCAGCCTATACCTCAACTCCCTCCCATCCTCGTGCTCCAGAAATCTGCTCCTTTATGCAGATGATGCAGTCCTGTTTACCTCCAACCCAGCTCTCCTCAGACTTCACCAAACCCTCCAGCTCTCCTTCCGTGACATTGAAGACTGGCTCACCACCCACCGTCTTATTATCAACTATAAAAAGACCAAAGTCATGATTTTCACCCACCCGCAAAACCCACACAAAAACCTATGCTCCAAAATTCTCACTGCTAACCAGACCCCCCTAGAACAAGTATACAATTTTAAATACCTAGGGATTACTTTAGACCCTGCCCTCAGCTTTAATCAACACACCCTAAACCTAACTACCGCTTTTAGCTCCAGGCTAGGCGTATTCTATCGCCACAAACACTGCCTCACCCCCGAGGCACTACAGCTTACCGTAAACTCATCAATCCTATCCCTGCTTGACTGCAGCATCCTAATTTACAGTGCTGCATCCTCTACAGCCCTGAGCAAACTCCGGCTGGTACTCAACAAAGCCTGCCGTCTCATCCTAGTTTGTGATTGCCTCATACGCTCCTGCTCCCTTTACAGTAGCACAAACTGGCTAAACCTGGACAGCAGAATCAGGGACCATACCTGCCTTATGGCCAAAAAGGTACTACTAGGCCTCACCCCACCCTCACTGCACCAAATTATCCTCCCAGCACCACGAGGCAAAACAACCCGTAGCTCAAGCAAGCAGCTACTGTTGGTATCCCGTAGCCGGACCTCCCAATACCAACGCACTTTCAATTTTAGGGCCCCATCCTGGATAAACTCCCTCCCTATCAATATAGCTGAGGAAAGAAGGCTGGGCCCATATAAATCAAAGCTAAGGGAATACCTGCAGGATTCAAATAAATGTGACTGCCCATGAAACCTGATCTGCATTGCCCTTACTAACAAGCTATCAGCTTCTCAGTGTACCTCAAATGCATTTATGAAACATGACAAACAGCCCCCTACTGAATATCTCTGACATTACCATTGTTGTTTTTTATTTCCCCTCATGGCTGTGCTAAATTTCCTAACTTTCTCTGTTAGCCCACTTTGAAACAACTATATAGCCTGTTTTTTGTCATCTCATGTCACTATGTAATGTACTGTTAGTATGACGTAGAACCTTTGTAAATGAGTCTCTGACTCAAAGATATTTCTGAATATTCAAATAAATAAAAATAAATAAAATTGTTGATGGATGTGTAACTGCAGTACAATGCCATAGGATGCGAAAGCATACTGTGCTCTTGAAGGCAGAGAGCAGGTGATAGCCTACTAACAGAAGTAGATGCATGTCGTGCCAGTGGCATTGTCAGTGAAACATTCTGTCTATTTGAGGGGAGAGCAAGAAAGGCCCAACTGGAGAAGGGCTTCCATCTGTTGCTGATGGGCATAGCCCACGGTACAAAGCCATAGGAGACAAAAGAGTTCTGGTCTTTGATGGGTCGAGCATAGGTGAGGCTCAATGGATGGAGGACTGATGCCTGTTGTTGTTGGCAGGAAATTGTACCTGCAATATGAATCCATAGTGGGTGAGGGCATACTGCACTTTTGGAGGCACAGTGTCAGTGACAGCCGGTCTGATGGAAGGCCACTGCTTTGTTCTGTTGGAGGTGTTGCCAGCAGTGCAAAGCCATAGAGGGTGAAAGCATATTGAGTCATTGAAGTGAATGTGGAGAAAGTCTGATAAATGGAGGGTTGAAGTCTATAGCTGATGCTGGTTGTTGCCAGTAGTACGAAGTCACAGGAAGCAAAAGCGTACTGTGTGCTTGATGAGCAGAGCATAAGTGAAATCAGACAGATGAAAGACAGATGCCTGTTGGTGGTGTACAGCATCCTTGAGGTGAGAGTGGAGGAAGCCTGACTGGCTGAAGTTGTTGTTGGTGCTAGGTGTTACTAGCAGTATGTAGCTATAGAAGGCAAACATGTACTGTGCTTTTGGGCAGAGTGGGCAAGCTCAACCGAGAGAAGGCTGCTGCTTTATCATGGTTGATGAGTGTACTCAACTGTTGAAAGTGGGTCTATGGTCACTGAATGTGAAGTAGTACTTATAAAGGGCAGATATAGCCAAGAAGACTGGAGTAATGTTTGGCAAAAGTTCCAGATGGAACTAGAAGCATAGTTGTATAAGTTCTTGCTAATAATGAATGCCTGAACCAAGACAAGCATTTGTAGGAGTGCAGCACTGACCAGAGTCCAAGTAGAAGGAGGTGCAGTAAAGAGGTTCAGAGAATTAGGCAAGAGACTTCGAAAAAGGATTTGCTGCCATAAAAGTGAGTTCCATGTTTGAGCAAAACAATGCTGACTCCTCTGATTCTTGAGTTCTGACCAGTTTGCAACTTCTGAGGAGCTCACTATGGATGATCATCCCCCGAAATGCTGGTTTGAGCAAATCAGCTATGCAGGTTATGAGGAAGCAAACAGGAAGGAGGGAATGCCCTTGGGAGGCAGCAGAGACACAGATAGAGAGCAGACTGCAGTGGCCGATGTGGTCACAAGTGTGATTGGCTTATTGGGAGTGATGCAATAGATGGGAATGCATTCCAAGTGATGTTTAAGTCACAGAAGGCTACCATTGTTGGTCTTATTCACTGGAAGGTATGGGTGACAGCACTTGGTGGAAGAGCCACGTCAGAGGTCAGGTGGACAGAGATGGCACAGGGCAAAGAAACCACAACCAGAGGTCAAGACATTGATGACAGTGGGTGAAGGGGCTGCAGCCAGAAGTGAAGATGGGTGACAGCCACTGGGTGGAGGGGGCCACAGCCAGAGGTTAATAGGAGTAGCAGCACTGTGTGGAGGAGCCCCAGTTAGACATCAGTATGGATGATGGCACTGGATAGAGTAGCCACTTCCAGAAGTTAGAAACAGAGGAAGAGTTCAGAAGCAGTATTAACAGCAGGAGTACCTGTGATGCTGGGTGAGACTTTGTGGTGGTGAGAGTGGAGGTACAGCAGGAGACAACCGAGGTAAGAAAAGTCTTGCTGCTGTCACTTCAACAGGACCAGTGGTTTACTGATTAGCTGATTTGCATTAGAAAGTGGAGGAGTACACCAAACTGTTCGGAGTAGAATGGCTCTCTGACTATGGGACAGCACTGGGTGGAGGGTCTACAGCCAGAGGTCAGGATAGGTGATAGTACTGCATAAAGGAGCCACAGCCAGAGGTAAGGACAGTGATGGCACTGGGTGGAGGGGCCAGCAAGCCAGAGGTCGGGTGCTGACAGCACTGGGAGGAGGGGCCAAGCAAGAGGTAGGATAATAACAGCAATGAGTGGAGGCATCATATAAACAGGTCAGATGATGAGGCACTGAATAGACGGGTCACAGTCAGTGGGTAGCACGAGTGGCAGATGTCAGGGATGGAGGTCAGGGAGGTTAATGGAATCTGAGGACACTCTTCACTTGGTGGTAGGCAGCAATCCCTGTGGTGCCTGGAAGGGATTAGTAGCACCTGGAGGAGACTCAGGTACCTGACTCGGGGGACTTTGGGTCAGTTTTTGGAAAAGGGAGTGATGACCTGGTGGTATCCAGGGTGAGAGTGAAAGAAGGCACCTAGGAGAGTCTTAGTTGTCAGGCTTCTATAATCAGGGGAGTAAAGAAGGTGTGGGTGGGGCAAGGGTGGGGTTGATCAGGTGTCTTCCTGGGTCATCAGCCATCTGGGACATAGACAGAATAGGGAGGATAGTGGAAGGAGGGCCGATGATGCTGGTACACATGGGTACCAATGATCTGGTGAACCAGCCTGTGGAGCAAGTGAAGCAGAACTTTCAGAGGCTGGGGGACAGTTTGCAGGTACACTCTGCCTTTCTGGCCTTTTCTGAGGTCTTCCCTGTGTAGAGTAGAGGCAGAGTAAGGAGGGAAGAGATAGAGGGATTAAATAGAAGGTTTAAGATATGTGTCAGGTGAAAGGGTACCACTTTAAGTGTGATTGGGGACTTCTGGAACAGGAAGCTCTTCAAAGGTGATGGCCTTCACCTAACAAGAGAGGGGACCTGCATGCTGGATCAGTCTTTTGATATCTACATTAGACAGTTAAATTGACTGCAGGGGACACTGAGGCTAGGGGAACCATGGTAAAATAAGTGTTAACATAGGATGAGGCCAGAAGAAAGGCCTAGCATCCTATCAAGTCTGCTTGAATGTGCAGCTCTCAGTTTTGTGCACTGATGCTGCCATCCCCAACCCACACACACCCTTCCTTATCTATTTTACCATTTCCCCCTTCCCCATTTTGATTCTGCCTTTAAGTTTATCCCAACTTCCCTTAAATCTCCCCACCAATGCCCTCAAAACCAGCTCTTCAGGCAGAGCATTCCATGTCGTCACCACCATCTCAGTGAAAAAGTGCCTCCTCATCTCCCTTCTGAACCTCCCCCCTCCAGCTTTAGACTATGTCCTTTTGTAATTCCATCCTTTCTAATTTTAAACAGATTCTCATGACTCACCCTATTAATACCCTTCAAGTATTTAAATGTCTCATTCATATCCTGCCATCCCTCCTGTCTTCAAGAGAGTACATACTGAGCATCTGTAGCCTATCCTTGCAGGGCTTTTCCCTCAACCCACCCAACATCTTGATAGCTCTCCTCTGTCCCCCCTGATGTCCTTTTTTAAGTAGGGATGCCAGAACTGCACACAGTACTCCAAGTGGGGCCGCACCAATGCCCTGTATATTGACTGGATCACTTCCCTCACTCCCTGAGGTGATTCCCCTTGCTATACACCCCAGCATTGTATTAGCCTTTGCTGCAGCTTTTCTACACTGTGCAAAGTGATTTATATGACCTGCAACTAGCACACCCAGATCTTTCTTCTCAATGGATACCAGTAACTGCACACCTCCTAGTTTATAGCTACCTGTATATCCAGGATTTCTGTTTCCAGAGTGCATAATCCTGCACTTCTTGGCATTGAAGCCCGACTGCCAGGTACTTGACCACCTCTCCAAGGTATCCAGGTCCCTCTGCAGAACCACCCCCCTTTCTTCCCATCCACCACTGCACCCAATTTGGTATCGTCAGCAAACATATTTATCCAACTCTGAACCTCAACTGACATATCAGCCACATAGATGTTGAATAACATTGGTTCCAGCACCAAATCCTGTGGATCCCCACTGATGAACTCCTGTGGTGTTGATAACTCCCCTCTTACCACCACCCTCTGCTGCCTCTTATCCAGCCGGCTGCCAATCCACCTGACCACCCTATCACTAACCCCCTAATCACTCAGCTAGCCTATCAGTACCCTGTGTGGCACCAAGTTGAAGGCCTTGCTGAAATCCAAGTACAGAACATCCACTGCTTTACCCTCATCCAGAGCCCTAGTCACCCAAACATAAAAGTTCACAAGATTGGTCTGACAAGACCTTTCCTCTGTGAACCCATGTTGCCTATTATCTAAGAGACAATTCTCCTCCAGAAATGTAATTATTTTTTCCTTCATGATTGTCTCCAATAGTTTAACCACAATTGGCATGAGACTAACTGGCCTATAGTTCCCAGGATCATCCCAAGAGCCTCGTTTGTGGATGGGCAACACATGCACCACCCTCCAATCTTGGGGCACACAACATGATCGATTAGACATGTTGAAAATGTACATCAGTGGCTCGGCCAGCACCTCTGCAAGTTCCCTCAGAAACCTCGGGTGTATCCCATATGGCCTTGGTGCTTTATCCATTCTCAGCACCCTTAGAACCTCTAGTACCCTCTGCCTACTTATCTCATCATTCACCATCTTTGCTCCCTCAACCTTCTGCTCATTGCTCTACACAAGCCGACTGGGTAATCCCCTCTCCCTTGTAAAAACTGAACAGAAATATTCATTAAATATCACTGCCTGTTAATCCCCCTTATCTACCCACCCCTTATCTATGTTAATTTGAGAGATCTGCTCCTTATACTTCCTCCTCTCCCTGATATACTTGAAGAACCCCTTTTCACCCTGCCTGATCCCTTGAGCAAGCCTTATTTCCTTCTCAGCCTTGGCAGCCCTTACCACCCTTGTAACCTCCTTGCTACTCCTAATATAATCACCTCTATCTGATTCCTTACCAGTCCTCTTATAGTTTTTAAAAGCCACCCTTTTTTCCTTCACTTTCATCAGCACTTCCCTGGTCTGCCAGCTTGGTTTATTAGACCTTGCCTTCCTACTTCTCCACACAGTACAAGAGTTAGTGGCCTCCACCAGTCCTAATCTTATGATATCCCATTTTTTAGTGGTGTCCACGTCAGGTTTTATGCTAGCCACTTGCCTCCCTAGTACTTTTTTTTTTTGGTCTGAGCTCTCCCTCTCTCCTCAGGACCAGTCTGCTCGCTGCCCCCATGCACAGGCTTACCCCCCCAGGGTGGGCCCACCAAGGGGGCTTCCCACTCCCTAATGGATATTGTGGGCAAGCCCAGGACTACCCTCTGGGTCATGGACACAAGAGCAGGAACCACCCCCCCAGGCATCAGAGGCAGTGGACAATGGAGCAGAACAGGCCGTCATGCCAGAGGGCCGTAATTTATGTTGCTTTTTTGCTGCCCTGGGGCAGGGATGTGCAATGATGTCTGTCCGTCCCACCCCCTAACATGCTGGCGCTGGTCACTTGTGGCACCCCCAGCATTCCCCAGGGGCCATCAAGCACCAGACACTCTTCTTCTCCCTCCCCCCAGAGAAGGTGAGCAGTCCCCAGGACACTCGATCCTTCTCCCCGGACAACCCTCTGACTCCCCGGGTCCGTTCCTGAACCCAGGTCATCGGTGTCACAAGTGGAAGTCTAACCACTACGTCGGTGGGCCGGCTCCTCCCTAGTACTTCTGCCATCCTACTGAAATCTGCCCTTCTAAAATCAATAATATTTGTGGCAGTATTTGTCTCCTCACTGTCCAACTCAAGTACAAACCATACAGTGCTAAGATCACTTCCCGCTGTATGTACATCCACCATCACTTCCCTTACTTGAAGTGTTGGAGGGGAACCTAACTTGTGCTCCCCCAATACTATAGAACAGTAGCAGTAAGGTGGGTAAAAATAAGGTTGAAGTTTAAAAAGGAGTTGTCAAAGAGACGAAAGTGAAATGCTTTCAGACTCTGCAAGTAAGATAAATAATAAGACGATAAGGAAAATGGGAAGGAATGCAGGTGTAGGATCACAAAACAGCAAAAGAGGATCCTGAGTTAGTTGGAAGGGGGTCTGCCACAATGCCAGGAGTCTGGGTAATAAAATCAGTGAGATCCAGGCATTGGTGGCAGACACTGAAGTGGACCTCATAGCCAACACAGAAACTTGGACCACAGAGAATAATGACTGAGACTTGTCAGTCCCAGGTTACGCAATGTGTAGACAGGATAGAGGGAAAGGCAAAGGGGGGTTGTAGCTCTATATGTCAGGGAGGGTATAGAGACTGTGGAGGATGGACATGTCAGGGCAAGCAAAGGAGAAAGTGAGTTGCTGAGGATTAACCTCAGGGCAGCCTCAGGCAAGAAAATATGGGTAGTGGTGATCTATAGACCAGGAGGACAAAGGGAAGAGAGAGACAGGGAGCTCAGAGAAGATCTGGCAAGAGAAGTGAAAAAGGGGAAGTGGTGGTGGTGGTGGGTGATCTTAACCTGTTGGATATCAACTGGGACATTCCAGTGGCCAGATGTACCAGAAGTCATGCCCTGTTGGCTATATTGTAGAACTACAGCTAGTGCAGCTGGTTAAGAAACCCACTAGATAGGCATCCATTCTTGATTTGCTGCTTACCAACTCAGAGATGGTAGGTCGAGTGAAAGTAGGGGATCACTGGGGTCCAGCAACCATATAACTACATTTAGTTCTGCTTGGCCCTCTGGATCAGAATACCCTATCAAAAACTAAAGTACTAAAGTCAGTCTGGTGGCACTGAGGGTTGAGGTGCTGGATGTCACACCTCGCACCATGCAAGCAACCTGGGTTTGGGAGCGAGCTTGAGTCACCAGGAGTTGGTGGGGGGAAGGCTGGGAGATGAGCATAGCAGCAGCTGAGATGCTCTCATCTTCCAGATTGGGGAGGCAAGTATCCTTACTCTCGGCTGACACCCGGTGGAGGCTGGGTGTCAGAGCAGAAGTACAGGGGGCTGATGTTATGTTGCTAGAGTGGAAAAAGCTGTGGTTCCAGGAGCACATGCACACCTCCATTCGCAAGCGCCCATCATGCATGGCACATTTCCAGGTCGGGATGGGAGAAAAACAGAAAATGTCTATATCTCCCCTTTGCCATGTGTCATGGCTCCCAACGCTCTCAGGCCCTGCTTCTCGTGGATCTCCACTGGTAAAGATAATGGGGGAGAGGCTGACAGAGTTGGGAGTGCAGGGTCCTGATGGCAGGAGTAGGTGGTAATGGGGGGCAAAAAGCTATAAAAAAAAAAAAGAGTCCTAGATTTCAGAAGAACAGTCTTCAGTGGGATGAAGGATTTCGTTTGAGTCAAACTGATCAGGGTGGACAGCATCAGCAGCGTAGAGGAAAGATGTAGAACAATCAAGGAGACCAGTCTTAAGGCAACAAAATCATGCAAGACAATTGTTACTAAACAGGTACAGGAGACCAATATGGTTCTCCTAAAGGGTCAGAGAAGCAGTGAGGGCCAAGAAAAAGGCTTTCACCATGTACAAGGAAAAGCAGGGGAAGGAGGAATGGGGAGAGTACCAAATGAAAACTAGGGAAGCAAAGAGGATGATCCGGAAGGCAAAGACAGGCACAGAGCTGCATGTTGCAGGAGGTCAAAGGTGGGTAAAACAATTCTTGAGCTATATTAAGGAAAATGGGAAGCACGAAGGGGGCATTTTTAGGCCACAGGAGGAGAGCAGAGTACTAGAGGAAGATGCTTAATGATTACTTCACAAGGGAAGACAGTGGGCCACTGGCTGAAGGTAACATCAAGGTGATTTTCAGGAGCATTCGTGAAATAAGGCAGCCAGTATTTACCAGAGAAAGGATCCAGAAGGGGCTTGAAGCCCTAAAGGTAGATTAAGCCCTAGGGCCAGATGGGATGCACCCAAGGATGCCCAAGAGATTGTCTATGGAACTGTCTGAGCCCCTAGTAGGGTTATGCAATAGCTCAGTTTAGACAGGGGTAGTTCTGAAACACTTGAGGATAGTGAACATAGTCCCACTACACTGGGTGGGGGGAGGCAAGGAGCAACTGGGGAATTGCAGATGTCAGCTATATCTCTAGTGAGTAAACTCAGATGGAGTCACTAATCAAAGAAGACCTTACAGATCACCTAGAGAGCAATGGTCTAGAGGATAGTAAACAGCATGGGTTTGTGGCAGGGAGGTCTTTTTGTGACAGGGTAGCAAAGGTAGTAGATAAAAGCCACACATTAGATTTACTCTACTTTGATTTCATCAAGGCATTCGACTCAATGCCACACAAAACATTGATGAAGATGCTGGAGGACCTGGGCACAGTTAGGAACATAGTTACATGGGTAGGAAGCTGGCTGAAGAAGAGACAGCAGAGGGTGGTAGTAAATGGGTCAAACTGAAAGAGAGGGAGATCATGAATGGGGTGCTGCAGGGTCTGTCCTGAGTCCTATCCTCTCCAATATGTTCATCAGCGACATTTGAGAGGGCATCTGGGGCAAGTTGTGTCTCTGCAGATGGCACAAAGTTCTGTGATAGGGTAGATAGTGACAAGGGTATCAGAGAGATGGAGAGGGATCTCCAGAGGCTAGAGGTCTAAGTCTAAGGTTTGGCAGTTGCAATTCAATGCCAAAAAATATAAGGTTATACACCTAGGGAAAAAACAAACAAACAGGACAGAGTACTGGATGTAAGGGGTTAAACAGAGTACTACAGCAGAGGAAAGGAACTTTTGAGTAATCATATGTGACTCCCTCAAATAATTAGACCATTGTAACAAGACCTATACTAATGCTAATTGGATGCTGGGATGTCTCAGAAGGGGTACTGACAGCAGGAAAAAGGAGATACTATTACCTCTATATAGGTTACTGGTGAAGCCATAGCTGGAATACTTTATTGAGTTCTAGAGTCCTCACCTAAGGAAGAATAGGGACAGGCTTGAGATGGTGCAATGCAGGGTGAACAAGATGACTCAGCGCCAACAGGACAGATCATACGAAAATCGTCTCAAGGCACTGAACATGCACTCACCGGAGAGAAAGCAAGACAGGGAGATATGATAGAGATCTTCAAGTTCTCATAGAAACAAGACAAGATGAACTGCGAGGGACTATTTAGCAAAAGTACAGAGTCAAGAACCCAACGTCACAAGTGGTAACTGGTAATGGGAAGATTTAAGAGGGCTATGAGGAAGTTCTATTTTTCAAAAAGGGTGGTGGAGCCATGGAACAGTCTGCCAGCAGACAGGGTGAGCACCATGACCATAAATGGTTCCAAGCATAGTTGAGGCAGAGAAGGGTGAAGGGTTTGGTGGTTGCTTAGGTCAGAATCAGTAGGGAAGGAAGCGGGGGGGTGGACTGGGAGGGATAAAACCCAGTATGGACAATAGGTCCTGAGGCAGATAGGGAATTCCAGGCTAACTAGATGGACCTTTGGTCTTTTACTGCCATCATTTTCTATGTTTCTATGTAGCAATAACACTGTAGAAGTAACTGAAGGTGGCTGAAGCAGAGAGACACAAGTCGTGAAAGCAGTGGCTAAACATAGGAATAGTGGTAGTCCTTTTTTTTCCCTCTAATTGTTTAACAAGGAGTGGCACACTAAGCTGAAAGATTGTTTACAGGTGTGACCTGGGAGCACAGAGAAGTTAAGTGAATTGCTCAGGGTCACACAATATGCAAGTGGGGGCTGTGGGATTCAAACCCAGGTCTCCAGATTTGCAGCTCAGAGCCTTAAACTACTGTGCTGTACTGACTCTCTACTCTGCTGCAGAGCTGTTTGTTTTCTGTCAATGCTAAGGACCCCTCCCAAGTGTTTGGTGTCAAGTTGTTTGCTTGCTGCATCTGACAAATTTGGCAGTCTAGTCACAGTTGTACATGCAGGAAGCTTTTGATAGATGTTCCTTTTAACTTCCTAAGCATGTTACTTACTAAATGGAAAAACAATGATATGCATTCATTTTCAGTAGATAGTACCAATGTACAGGCAGTACAGAAAGGTCAGAAAGGAACCTTGTTTCTGGCTATGTACATGTTCACAAGGCTGTTTAATAAGTAGCACTTTAGAGGAATGCTAGGGAAACTGTTTCTAGTAGACTTTATTATAGTAACGTTTAAGGCCTATTTACAAGGCAGCATTTGCATTGCAGTAATCTAAACACTCGAGTTACTGTGGTGCAAATGCAACTGTGTGGACACATACAGAAACATAGAAGATGATGGCAGAAGGACACAATAGATGGATGGCTAGATAGACAGGCAGACAGACAGACAGATAGATAGATAGATAGATAGATAGATAGATAGATAGATAGATAGATAGATAGATAGATTAGATAGATAAATTATTTATTAAGTGCCCATTTCCTCAGACTCTGGGTGCTGTACAAACTACAACAATAAGATAAACTCGTTAATAAAACCAGCCAATATACAACTTATAACATAATTAAAATCACAATAGTTCAATTCCATTCAACAGTTAGTCATAAAAGGCCAGCCAGAATAAATATGTTTTGAGGCCCTTCTTAAAAGCTTCTACCGAGGGAGCCCCCTTCAGATTCTCAGGCAAAGAGTTCCACAAGGTAGGCATGGCAAACGAGAATGCCATATCTCCAGAATGCTGCAGCCTCATCCTGGGAACCTCAAGGAGGGATCCCCCGGCAGAAAGAAGTGCTCGAGAGGGGTGATATTGGACAAGGAGATCTTGCAGATAAACAGGCTCTCCATTGTGTAGGGTTTTGTAGGTCAGGAGCCCTACCTTGAAGACAATCCTCCACCTGATCAGCAGCCGGTGCAGTTCACGGAGTTCCTGGGTGATATGCTCAGATCTCCTAGCACCTGTCAATGATCTTGCTGCCACGTTCTGTACCAGCTGCAGTCTGTGGAGGTTGCCACCAGATAACCCTAGGTGCAGGGCATTACAGTAGCCCAGTCTGACATGTACTAGTGCAGGCAGGTCATCAGGCGGAATCAGGGATCAGATTTGGGCGATATTTCAGAGATGATAAAAAACACTCCTGACGACAGCCGACACCTGGCCATCCATGGTCAGTCCGTCATCCAGGATCACACCCAAATCCTTCACCTGTCTGGTGGGGACAAGAGGAACACCACCTAACACTAGGTCGGAGGATACCCCTGCACTCCCCCCCGCCAATTACCTGGATCCACTACCAGCACCTCAATCTTGTCTGGGTTTAGTCTAAGCCAATTTTGAGCCATCCATGCCTGGATCTTCTCGAGGCAGTTGTTAAACGCGACAATTGAAACCTGGTTCTTGGGTGAACAGGACAGATACAACTGGGTGTCATCTGCATTACAGTGAAAACACAGTCTGTACCACCTGATAATGTCCTGCAGTGGCAACATGTACAACAAGGGTGACGAGACCGAACCTTGTGGAACACCACAGCACAGAGGCTTTGGGGCAGGTCAGATGAAGCAAGCCCCATCTTTACCTTTTGCACTCTGCCTGTTAGATACAGTATGACCTAAACCAGCAGATGACCTTGCCAGATAGGCCACACCAGAATGTCAAGCAGTCAAGCAGCACCTCATGATCCACAGTGTCAAATGCCGTGGAGAGGTCAAGGAGGACTAAGATGGTACAGTCCCTCCAATAGGTCCACCTAGTCTTCCCAAAGGTTACCGAGGCCTTCTATGGATCTCAGGACCTAGCCCCCCCACCCTCTGTACCTTGTTGAGCTCTGGCTCTATGATGCCGAGTCAACAACTAACTCATCGACCAGCATTGCAGTGCCAGGCTCCCTGCTGACTGCGAGTTGCGGTCAGCAGGCAGCCGTGCACAGCAGGGACTGTTTTTTTCTTCGGAGGGCTTTACCCCTCATACTTATGGATACCAACTCCATATCGGAGTTGGTTCAGGGAGGGGGTGCAAGATGGGGGAGAGTGCTGCTGGATCCCGGGCGCGTCCCCTACAGTGACTTGGCACTGTTGTCGGCAGTGACGTATGTCACTGTAGGGGCTTCACTTCAGGAAGTGTATACTTTGAGGGATCTTACTCTGTCCCACCTTCTCAAGCTGCCATGGTTTTAATGCCCACAACCTCAGCAGGCAGTCTATTCCACAGTTCAGTGACCCTTTCTGTAAAGGAATACTTCCTCAGATCCCTTTTGAAGCTCCCAACCCGTAGCTTCCATTCATGTCCCCTAGTGGCTGAGCCTTCTATTCTGTTAAAGATTTCTGAGTATGGCATTTTGTTAATGTCCCTCATGAATTTGAATTTCTAAATCATATCACCCCTCTCCCATCTAGTCTCTAGAGAGTACATGTTCAGTGTCTTTAGTTGCTCCTTGTAGGAGAGCCCCTGGAGGCCCTGAACCATCTTGATTGCCCTTCTCTGCACAGTCTCTAACCTATCTCTGTCCTTCTTAAGGTGAGGGCTCTAGAACTGGACTCAGTATTCCAAGTGGGGTCTCACCAGGGATCTGTATAGAGGGAGGATCACTTCCCTGTCCCTAGTGTTGTAACCTTACCCTATACACCTCAGCATTTTATTTGCTTTGCCGTAAGCTTTGTTGCATTGGCTTGACTGCTTAAGGGTGCCACATGTTATGACCCAAGATCCTTTTCCTCATGTGCGGTGCTGAGTTGGACCCCATTGAGCCATTACTCTGCTCCTGGGTTCCCCTTACCCAGATGCAACACCTTGCACTTTTTTGTATTGAACTGTAGCTGCCAAACCTTGGAACATATCTCCAATTTTTTCAGGTCTTCCTGCAAGTCCTTCACTGCCTCGCTGCTGTCAACCCTACCACCTAATGGTTCTATGTCATAACGGTGATCATGGAACAGCGATCGCCATTAGAGAGAGTGTACATCTCTGAAAATGAATTTCAGTGATGCACACTCGCAGCAAGGAGCAAGAGGGCATCCAAGACCTAGGGGATTGTTGTTTAATGTGGGGGGCTCTGCCCCCCACTCCCCCCACTACTGGATTCTCAACTCCAGGGGGGTGCATGTCGGGAGGGGGTGAAAAACTTAGTAAATGAAAAGCCACCTACTGTCAAGAAAAAAAAAAGTGCCACACCAGACCCGAACCCTGCACCCTGCACCTCCCAACTGACCACCCTCCCCACCATGCTAGCGGACGAGCTCGGCAGCTTCCCGCCACCCCCTCCCACATACCTTCCCTCCACTGCCTTTTCCCACCCGTGCAAGTGCATGCGTGTATATGCCCATATTTCTCATCCCTATATGTCACCCACCCCAGTATCCAGTTGCCCCCCCACCAGGTAGCCCTGAACACAGGTGCCTTAACAGAGTCGCCGTTTTTGTAGGTGCTCAATTGCGGTCACCTTGTTCACAGGTTACCCACCTAACTTAGTGTCATCTGTGAAGAGGGCTGTTTTGCCCTGAATGCCTTCTCCAATGCCATTAATGACCATATTAAAAAAGACCGGTCCCAAGACCGATCCCTGTGGCACCCCACTAGTGACCTTCCTGTCACCTGACCCCACCCTGTGACCACCACTCTCTGCTGCCAGTCCTTCAGCCAGTTTTCCACCTACCAGTCTATTCTCCCAGCAGTGCTTAGGTCCTCTGACTTCTTTAATAGGCACTTATGTGGCACCGAATGAAAGGCCTTACTAAAATCAAAGTATAGGAGATCCACTGGGTGGCCTTTATCTAACTCTTTGGTCACCCAGTCAGAGAACATAATGAGCTTTGTCTGGCATAACCTCCCTGCTACGAACCCATGTTGTTTCCCATCCTGAAGTCCTTTCTTTTCCAGGTATTCTACTAGATCCTTTTTAATTAATGTTTCCATTAATTTCTTGACTACAGATGTGAGGCTCACCAACCTATAATTGCCGGTCTCCTCCATACCCCCTCCCTTCTGGAGGGGTACCACATCTGCTCTTCGCCAGTCCCTAGGCACTGTTCCTATCTGTAGTGAGTGGCTGAACAATTGTGCCAGGGGGTATGCCAATTACTTGGCAAGTTCCTTAAGGCATTGTGAGGTGCATTCCATCCAGTCCAGATGCTTTGTCTGCTTTAAGATGCTCTAGTGCTTCCCTGACCCTGTCTGTGGTGAATGTTGGTGTCACCATTCTTGGGATCCCCCTATTATCAGCCTTTCCGCCACTATCTGGAATGGGCCCATCATGCTCTTTGGTGAATACTGAACAGAAGAAGTTATTCAGAACAGATGCCTTCTGTTAATCATTCTTGAAAATCCTATCACCATCTAAGAGCTGGACTATGCTCCCCTCTCTCTTTTCTCTTCTCCTGAATGTATTGAAAGAAGTGTTTGTCCCCCAATTTAATCCCCGTCACGATCCAAAGCTCAGTTGCTGTTTTTGCCAGTCTCACCACCATCTTAGCTTCTTTGCTTTTCTGAGTGTAGTCATCCCAGTCACTGTCCCCTTTGATTGTCTTGTATTTGTGGAAAGCTTCCCTTCTGCCCCTAATTGCTTCCCTGACCTGGGCCATGAACCAAATGGGTCTTTTTTTTTTTGTTCCTTTTTGTCATAGTCCTTATGCATAGTTTGGTGGCCCTAGAATGGCTTGTTTAACCTCGTTTCATTTCATTTCTTGGGGTTAAACCATTGAGCAAGCTCATTTCAAATGGTGACCCATAATAAACAATTACCAACAGTACTGACATATTAAAACACATTACACTATTAGATAGTCTGGTACTTTACCCAATCCACTTTTGTAGGGTAAAACAAATTTGTATAAATGACATCTATCTGTAAGGGAGATCCACCCTAAACGTTTGTACATATTACAATGCTGAGTTTCTTTAGGACAGTTCAAGATCAGCCTGGCCAGTTGTTTATATAATATACTGTATCTAGTTTTTGTAGTTTGCTTTTGTTTCATAATCATAGAAAACATCACCATAATTGAATAAAGGAAAAAGCTGTTTCAACTATATTTCAAACAATGTGGCTACCCAGACAGTTTTGATTATTGTATATTATACCATGGACATTCAAAAGCAGCTTAAATCCTCTGCTGTCATTGGCTGGCTGGCACCTTTCTGCCATGGTAAATCCTATGATATACCCAGGCAAAAGGTCCCAGACAGCCGCATCTGCACACAATTCTGTACCGCTGCACACACCTCACTTCACTCGACTCCCACTTCCTCTCTGGCTCCACTCAGTCCCAATCTGACTCATGGCTCCTAGCCCAATCACTGTGTCTCTCTTCCTCAGTAATCATTAAATTATGAATAAAAAAAACAGCACTTGTAAACAAATCCCCCCGAACACCACCGTAATTGCATTTGTCCCTCCAAACTTATACCCGGAAGATAACAAACTTGAACTCAGAAACAAACTGACATGCGGTCTTCTGTTCGTGATTAGTACACATACTCTGTTGACTAACAGTTATTACCAGCTCTCGGAAAAACAATGTCTGTGTGAACTGGTGTGGGATAGAAAAGGCATCAGACAAAAATGAGCAGCAAAATAATTGTACGTTTATTTCAAAACAGCGGACTAGTAGGTGACAAAACAATAAACAGAATACAAAAAGAAAATCAGCAGAGTCATGGATTCAACTGAAGAGATAGAATTAGTTAACTCTGATGGGTGCTGCTAGATCCACACCCCTTTACTCACTGTGTGACCTCCCTAGACAGAGGCTTTATAAAGCAATTTTTAATCATGTGACAAGAAGACTCTACCTTTGTCATAATCAGTTTTGAACTAGAGAAATAAAGAAAGTATTAATTTTATTTATACTCATGAAATATGTTTATAAATTGCCCACATCAAATAAAAAGCTCAAAATGAAATAACAGCCCTTCTATCAATTTATTACGTCCAGAAGGAAATTCAGCAGGACCGCCCCTCCGACCAGCAGCATAAAGGAAGGGTGTTTTCGGCCGGCCGGCCCATAGACATGATATGCAAGAAGAAGAAAGGGGGACGTAGAAACTGCACAGATCTGGAACAAACTTCCTCATTTCTAAACAGTTCCAGACTTGTTTAATTACTCAAGCTGTTGGAAAGCTGGGGTAAGCTAAGCTTTCCGGACAGGTATACTCTGTTCAAAAGATTGAGTTTCTATTTTTAAAAACTAAAATACCTTCGCGATAGAGCGAGCGTTCGAGCAGTAACATTTACTGGAGCTCCGCACTATCACGACATGATTTATACTTGCCTCAAGAGTTCCTTGCTGCTTCTTGCTTCATATATAGTGGGACAGTAAAACAAATAGCTGCAGCACACTATACTACAGTATATCTAGCGCCCTTTTGAAACCACAGAAATGTGACCCATTGACGCGGTTCACCTTTTTACAAATATAAAAAAAAATTAAAACCTAGCGCTAGACCGTAATACCGCAGTCACTTAGACACATATTGCAACCTGCAACCAGAACTATAGAGAATGCTCGTTGGGGTTGAAGTTCCCTGAACCCAGGGAAATTTGCCTGTCTATACCAAAGGGTTTTTTCTTCCATAATCCAAATACCAACACTTATTTTAAAACAAAAACAAAACCCTGCTTTGAGGAGTATGGATAGCACATCGGGGAAAAGAGGGACATAAACAAATGACGAAAGGATGAACAAGGTGGGTGGCCAGCCCAACAAACAACACATAACATATACACAACAACATAATATGAAAAATGTGTGCTTTCCAAAAGTCCACCAGAGCAGCGGCAACGGGTGGGGGGCTGTAATACTTTCACAGTCTGAGTAAGGAAAAAAAAAACAGCATCTACCTCTGTGTCTCAGATTTTGCTCACTGTCCCTCATAACTTATTCAAAGCTGACACTGTGCACTTCCTGCTCACTGAAACCCACACGCTGCGATCATCCAGCTTCTTTCATAACAGAACATTGCAGCTTTGTCTTCTCTCCCTTCCTGTGACGCTACCGGCAACCGCATCAGTCATAAATAGTTCTAGAATCCCTATATCATTTTTTTTAATACTCTCAACCTGCTTATAGCATTTTTCATAATAAACGATTGTATCGGGCGGGGGGGGGCAAGCATCTACTCAATATTCAACCTACCAACAGGGAACTATTTTTTTTGGCTGCAACAATAAATTCCATAAAATATCATTTCAACTAGCATATGACACTATTTTTCTTTACATTTTTTACTCAGTTACTAAAAATACACATTGTATAATCGCAATAAGCCACTCGAGGGATATGGGTTATCGGAGGATTTACCACAGCTGGTGAGGATTTAACCACTCGGCTGTGCCTTGTGGGCAAACCACTCCAGCTATGGTAAATCCCCCGATAACCCACACCCCCTCATGGCCTATTGCTTAAAAAGCCCCACTCTCCTGCCAATCTGTGCAACAAGTTTATCTACATGAACATTGCCAGAGCCCAAGGAGTCCAACCAATATCCTAAGTACTTGTAGGAATCTACCTGATCCAAATGTGCCCCTACAGCATCCAGAATAGCTACAGTAGATCTCTGCCACTCTTAATTTTAGTTGTAGTTCTGAACAGCATACACTTACTTTTACCCATATTCATTTTAAGTTTAGATCTTTCAAAGTAAGCCTGCAGACCATTTAAACTGATCTGCAGTTTACTTTGGACCTCTGACAGTGATGGTGCAGCAACATAGAGAATTGTATCATCAGCATATAAATGATATGCCATATTGGGCACACTTTCTCCTAGACCTTTTGGATAGATCAAAAACAATAATGGTCCAAGGACCGAACCCTGTGGGACTCCTTGGACTATAGGCAGCAGTGTAGATTCCACACCATTTATAGCAGTCAATTGCACCCTTGCTTGAGGGTATGAATAAAACCATTTCAGGGTTATTCTAGTAACCCCAATTTATGCAAGCCTGAGTAAAAGGATTTTGTGGTCAACAGTGTTGAAGGCCTTGGAGAGGTCAACAAAATTGGCCCCTGTTAAATGTCCTGAGTCCATAGCTTTGTTGCCGTCTTCCAAGACCCTTAACATGGAGGCCACAGTACCATGCTTTTTGTGAAATCCAGATTTACATTTATCAAGTAGGTTGTTTTTATGTAGAAAATCAGTTAACTGCCTAACCAGTAGCCTTTCAAACAACTTTGATAATAAAGATGTAGGGCGGTAATTGGTCAACTTGTCAGGACTGCCCCCCCCCTTAAAAATAGAGACAGTCCTGGGTAGTTTCCACTCCTGTGGGACTGCCCCCTCTAATAGAGACCAATTGAACATGTATGCAAGCAGTTCAGCAATCTGTAGTGCAGAATATTTTAGAAGTGAAGGTGTTAAACCATTTAAACTACAGCCTTTATATGGTTTTCAATTCCAGCAAGAGGTCCATAATTTCGTAAACCTCAATCATCCTGAATGTGAAGGATGAGGCCTCATCCTCTCCTTTCTGGGCTCCAGGGATAATTTAAACTAGGATCAGGGTTGCCAAAAAAAAAGGTCCCAGCATCAACAAAGTACTTATTGAATTTATTAGCCATGGGCTCTCCTTCAATACTATCTATTGTCTCAAAGAGATGAACATTAGACGACTTTTTTGATTGTCCATTGATTTTTTTTATTATGGCCCAGTCTTTTGGGGTCACGTGCTGCATCATCAATTTTAGCAGTATAGAATGCTCTTTTGGCATCCCTAATCACAGCTACATAGTTGTTTTATTGTTTACTAAAAGGATTAGATGCATAGAAGGCCAAGGCCCATAAATCATGCATCTGCAGCCAGGCTGGTTCATCGTCCCTTGATCAGTAAGTGTAGGTCCAAATTATGTTTAAAGTTTGTGTGATTGGTACAAGCTATTACTGATTTAGGTAAGGTATTCCATAATGGGATTATTAGCCAAGTAAAGAAAGAGCGCCTTTTATTATTTCTAGAGTGTGTAAGAATTAATTGATTCTTGTGACTTCGAAGGTCACAATCCCTTTGACTAAAGGTCATTCCTAGCTGTGACATTAATTCTGTATCATTTGTCAATTTATGCATTAAGAAGAGATCTCCTTTTATTCTCCTTTGTTGTAGGGAGTATAGATTTAATACATCCAATCTATCTTTATACTCTTTATTGTACATGTTTTTAACCATTTTAGTAGCTCTTCTCTGAACACCCTCCAGTCTAACTACATCCTTCCTTAGGTATGGTCTCCACAGGGGGGGAACAGTAATCCAAGCAGTCTCATAACATAGGATAAACTCCACTAATAACACAGTTTTTAATTGCCAAAAAGCAGCTCTTTTTATTGTTAAAAATTCACACCAAAGTCCTGGGCAACACTTTCGTAGCCAAAACGCCACTTCTTCAGACCCTGGTATACAGTGTTGTTTTTCTTATTCTCGTCTTTATTTACATAGTGTCTTTAACAAGCTTCCTTCAAATCCATTCAGATAATTGCCAAATCTGGAAGAGAACGGCTGAAACCGCGTAGCGAGAAGGACGCTTACCAAACTAAGGAATGAAGCTCTAAATGAGAATTAGAAGTTTAACTGTGGTGAATAAAATATTAATTAAATTAAGTTTTTTTTTTTATCTGAATTGATTTGCAAGAAGCTTGTTAAAGACACTATGTAAATAAAAATGCGAATAAGAAAAATAACACTGTATATGAGGGCCTGAAGAAGTGATGTTTTGGCTATGAAACTGTTGCCCAGGACTTTCGTGTGAATTTTTAACAATAAAAAGAGCTGTTTTTTGGCAATTAAAAACTGTGTTATTAGTGGAGTTTATCCTATGTTATAAGATTGTGTGGATGTCCTATTTTGCCATGTAGGATGAGCCAATCACTTTTATGTCTAGAAAAAGGAAGGGCAACCTAAACCAATATACTGTTGGAACAGTAATCCAACAATGGTCTCACATAGGACTTATACAGCAGCAATATACACTCCTTATTTCTTGTACTAAAGCTCCTTTTATGCATCCCAAGACTCTGTTAGCTTTATTAATAACATAATTACAATGATTATGGGAGGATATAACTTGTGAAATATGTGTACCTAAGTCACTATAACTGTCAACTGATGAATGTATTTGACTATTTAAAGTTACCAGATATTGATGATTTGTTGTACCAAGATGCATGATGACACATTTACTAGTATTAAAGATCATTTTATTGTTTTCTCTCCAGTTGTCCAGTTTTTTAAGATCATTGATGAGCATATGTCTTTCCTCTTCACTTTTTACTGAGGCTGCTAGTTTGGTATCATCAGAAAATTTAACTACCATACTCTGAAGGTTTTCTGTCAAATCTGGGATATAAATTGAAAACAATGTTGGTTCCAGTACTGATCCCTGAGGGACACCACTAGTTACTGGGCATAACTCAGATAAATGTCCTTTGATACATAGTCTCTGGGTATGGTTTTGTAACCATTCTTCTACCCAGTTTATGATTGTAATATTAATTTTTAGTTTTTTCCATTTTATCTATTAGAATGTCATGGGGCACTTTGTTAAAAGCTTTACAGAAATCCAAGAAAATTACATCTACTGGATTATTGTTTTCTAATAATTTACTGATGTATTCGTAGAAAACCACATTTCCAGTTAAACATGATCTGTTTTTTTTGAAACCATGCTGATCTTTATTCATTAGTCCTTTTGTTTCTAGGTCATTTTTTAATTTGTCTTTCAGCAATGCTTCAAAAAGTTTACCTAGAACACTGGTCAAGCTGATAGGTCTATTGTTGGAGGTCTCTGCGTGGCTTCCCTTTTTATAAATTGGTGTCACTACAGCTGTTTTCCAGTCATTTGGTATGATATGTCGATGTAAGGACATATTAAAAATCCTAAAAAGGGGTTCAACTAACCAGTCCTTTATTTTTTTCAGTAGTCTAGAGTGTAACCTATCAGATCCTGGGGATTTATTACTGTTTAAATTATTCAATTTGGCCAATATATCTTGCTTAGAAAATATCAATGTCTCAACTGAATCAATTCTGGGTGTGGATCTATTAGTATTTGTTTTCAAATTAAACACAGAACAGAAGTATTTGTTGAATTATTCGGCCATATCCTTTGGTGTGGTACTTCCTCGTCATTTAATTTTATGGGCCTGATTATTCTGGGAGTTTGCTTTTTGTTGTTAACATAGGCATAGAAGCTCTTTCCCCCATCTTTTCTATATGCCAAACTTTTTTCAAATATATTTTTTGCTGTTTTGATTTTATTTTTACAGTCTTTTTGAATTTTCATGTATTTCCATTTGTTAAACTCATTATTATGTCTTCTCAGTAGTTAATATGCCCTTTTCTTTTGTTTAATCAGGTTTAATATTTTAGAAGTTACCCATGGTGGGATTTTCCCCCTTTTATTATAAATTATCTTGTCTGGGACATAAATTTCTTCCATTTCTAAGATTTGTTCCTTAATTCTTTCCCAGAGATCTAAAAAAATGAGTAAGTTGATCCATTATCCCAGTTCCAGTTATATAATTCTTGCTTGCAAATCGTAAAATTTGCTTTATTATAGTTTTTAAAATTTTTTTTACCTTGTTCTTGCTTTATATGAAAATGTATATAAAATGTAATGACCCTATGATCACTATTATAAATTGGTGCTTTGATCTTAATGTTACTGATCTTCTCTGGGATATCCGTTAAGAGTAAATCTAGTGTATTGTTTTCTCGAGTAGTCCTGTTAATTAGTTGCTGTAATCCAGTTGAACAACATAAGTCCAAAAATGAATTTTCCTGACTATTTGATCCTGAAACTTCATCCCTGTTGATACCTAGTAGGTTAAAATCACCCATGAGTATTATTTCTTTGTAATTGGATTTATTACTAATACTATTTAATAACTTATGGTGTACAATTTGATTAGAGTCTGGAGGTCTACAGCACAATCCTATAAGTAGTTTTGGTTACTTATCTGTAAACAGTTCAACCCAGATTAACTCCATGGATGTATTTTCCCCTGGTTCACAAATCAGTTTGAATGTTATATTATTTTTAATGAATAGGGCTACCCCTCCCTTCCTATTCTGGTTTTATGGCATGTTGTATAGCCAGGTATGTGTATGTTCCAATCTAAGGAATCCTCCCACCAAGTTTCTGTTATAGCAGTTATGTCTATATTATCTTTAAGTAAGGCTATTTTTAGTTCCTCTATTTTTGTGCCATGTTGGCTCCTAGTATTAGTCAAAAGAAAGGACAATCCTGTATTTGTAACTTTTCTAGATGTGGTGTTAAATGTTTTTGAGTTAGTTACATCATTTATTTTAGTCTCTATGTTGCCTGTAGTGTTTAATGGTTCCTTTTGCCCCATATTCACAAGTTTTTTGTTTCTATGTGATGAAGTATATTGTAAAAGATGCAGCCAAGGCATCTAGATCCTTGCCTACTCAGGTGAAGTCCGTCCTGCCAATAAAGTGTTTGATTTGATTCAAACAGTTCCCACGTCTTTATATTATTTATATTATTTATCAAGGACCTTCTACGCAGCCAGCTGTTGAAATCTTTAATTTTTCTGTTCATTTTAAAGCTTGCCTTTGGTACAGGTAGGATTTCTGAGATTATAGGTATTGCTCCTAGCCCCTGTATTTTCTTTATTGCTTCCTCCATATCCTTTATTATATCCCCTAGATCTTGTTTACCAATGTCATTTGTTCCTGCATGTAGTAGTACAGTTTTACGTTCAGAAACATCTTGCAGTATACAGTACCTGGAAGAAGATGAGCAATGTCTTTAATTGTTGCTCCACTGTAGCTACAGCTAGTTGTATTTTCTTTATTTCTCCTTGTTGTGTATATGTCTGTAAATTGTATCATAGAATCTCATAATATGAAAAACTGTTCCTGTAAGTTTCCCAATCTTTGGGCAACTTAGTCTTCCATGCTTTATCCTATGCTACATTTTTAACCTTTTTAACTTCCATAATGAAGTAGTAAACCAGGGGGCACACCTATTTTTGACTTTCTTTGTTTTAATTGGTAAGCACAAGTTATATACCGTCATTACTTCTGATACAAAGTAATTCCATCATAGATCTATACTGGGAATTAACTTTGGTCTCTCCCAATTTATACTATGTAAATCTTTTGCAAATGTTAAGTAGTCAAAGGCCCAGATATTCAAAAGGGTTGCGCCATGCACAACAGGGATGCACCAGCGCAAGTCCGAAAATGTGCCATTGTGTGATAGTCAGTGGGAGGCAGATGCACTTCCAATCACTGCTAGTTTAAGTAATGATAATGAATGCATGAGCAACTGAAGGGGAGGAACCATGAATGAATGGCGCAGTGTGATATTCAACAATATGCATCATGTGCAATAGGGGAGCAAGTGGAAGTTGCGTGATAGCGGAAATGATCCCAAAAAAGGCAAAACGAGAGAGGTGCAAGAATGCTACAGGGAAGCCACATGTGGGTGAACTGCAAGCAGGCACACAGCAACTGTGAGCAGGACAGGGCAGGAGCAGGACAGAGCACCTGGAACCACCAGGAACAAAGAAGGTGTGGGGAGCCTGTGCCACTGCACAGGACAAAGGCAGGAAGTGCCACACAGCACTGAGGGCACAGACAGTGGGCAGTACGGCCACTAATGGGAGGTGTTCCAAGTGCAGGGGGAGTAACAGTAAGGACAGTGGGGAGCAGTGAAAACAGCTGCCAGGAGGTAACACAAGACGAGGACAGCCCAGTGCCACCATCCAGATGGAGGCGGTAATGAGGGTGAGTGAAGGCGGGCAGGCGCGGCCGTGGAAGGGCCCGTCAGTGGTATGCCCCCAACAGGCAGTACCGAGCCCACACCAGCTTCAAGCTGTACACTGATACTGAGATTGTGGGCCAGTACCGCCTGAGCCAGGTGATCCTGAGGTAGCTCTGTGGGCTGTGCGGTGATGTGATGCAGGCACCCACACGACAAAGCCATGCTCTGTCAGTGGAGATCAAAGTGACGGCTGTCATGTGCCTGCTCACCACGGGTACCTTCCAGAGACCAACAGGGAACATGACAGGCATAACCCAGTTGGCCGCATCATGCCTTCTCACCCAATTCCTCAGTGCACTGCTGCCACATGCTGCAGAGTACATCCATTTCCCCAGCACACTGGCAGAGTGCACAGCAAACATACAGGAGTTCCACAAGGTAGCAGGTATGCCTGGCATGCTCGGGGCAATAGACTGCACCCATGTGACCATTCGCATGCCACCTGGCCCTGAAGGGGCTGCATACATAAATGGAAGGGGTATGCAAGCATCAACTGCCAGGTGGTGTGCGATGCCAGGGAGCATATAATCAATGTCTGTGCCACACACCCTGGGGGAGCACATGATGCCTTCATCTGGCACCAGTCTGCACTGTGCCACAGGTTCAAGAGTGGGAACATCCTCACTGGCTACCTAGTAGGTAAATATACAAAGCACGCAGAAAGACCTGGAGCTTGGGAGGGACATAGTCAGAGGTGACATGGTTACTGGCCTAGATGGCCCATGGCGGGGTGATGCTGATCACCAAACTAATGTCCATCCTCTACACACAGGTGACAGTGGATACCCACTCCATCCCTGACTGCTCACACCATACCAGCGGCCCGCGAACCCATCACAGCAAGGCTACAATGAGGCACCTGCCACCACACGCAATGTCATCGAGTGGGTGTTCAGGATGCTGAGGGCATGTTTCCATTGCCTGGACACATCTGGCGGTGCCCTACAGTACAGCCCCCAAAAGGTCTGTGGGCTATTCCTGGCCTGTTGCATCCTGCACAACATGGCCAACAACTGTGGGATAGCCGTACAGGTCGAAGAGGGCTACAGTGATGGGGACAATGAGGGCGCTGGTGGAGATAGTGATGAGCAGCCCCACCCTTGGTTGAAGGGGCCCCTGACTGATCCTGATGACACAGCTGCACCAGGACACCATCACAGAGGAGCACTTCAACCAACTCAGGTAAGACATGAGGCCATGTGCAACCACCAGTGGCAAGGGCACAACCCACAAACACACATGGACAAACCCCAGGGGTGCATGTCATAAAGGGAATTGGCCAAGCATGGAACCACACATGCCGCAGGGATGGGCAAGGTCTAACACGGCACGTGGTCTCACACACACACTCACACACACTCCCCCCCCACAAGACATGCACAAAGAGTAGGAGGCACGCCGACCCCAACCGCCACCCCTAGCCACACACATGTCCACAGACCACCACGCCCAGTGCCTGTTATTGTGCAAGTCAGATGCTGGGCACCATTGCACAGTGGCGGACAGTGCAATGCAGGCATCATCATGCACATGCCACAGCAGACAGCAGCCAGGAGGGTGTGCAGATGGAACGAGTGTGTGTATGTGCAGGGCTGGGTACCCCACCCGTGCATTGCACGTTGAACAACACACTGCACTCAGGGCAGCATCAGACAGTGGCCTTGGTGGGAGACAGGTCAGTTATGCGCCACAGTGCCACGGCCACCACAGAAACATGGGCAGCCCTGCTGAGACCTGCCAGCAGTGACAGGCTGACCAATGACCTCATGGGGAGACACCGACGGTCCCCCAGGGGTTCTGCTGCGTGAACATGACCGTGCTCATGCAGGGGTCTTCAGCACACCAAAAATGCTTGCGCCAGGCATGCTTGGGATGCCCACAGCTGAACCTGGTGTTGACAAGGAGGGTGTCGCATGACACTGGGAATGGGGGGTGGACATTGCACTGTGCAGTGTCTGCGATGCATGGGCAAATAACTGTGTGCCCACTGTGGCCATGACAGCTGTGAACGCCTGTCAATGGCAGCAGTCACATCCTCCTGCAGCTGGTCCATCCCTGCCAGGAGTAGACCGGTGTCCCTGCTGCACCACTCCTCTGACTGGTGAAGGGCTGCACTGAGTGCATCCACTGCCATCACAAGCCGCAACTGCTGATCTACTAAATCTTGGAGTATGTGGGTGTGCTCATCTAAGAGGTCATCTGCCCGATTGGCATGCTGTCCCCCCCATGGTGTTTGTGGCCCTGATGGGCAGCACCCTTTGAGGGTGGCCACTGCACACCAGGGCCATGCCTGGGCATGTCCACAGGTGGTGCACTGACGCCACCCCCGACACTGTACCTCCAAGTTCATTGGTCAACTGCTGACACTGCACCTCTGGCTGCCACTCTCCAGGGCTCAATGGTGCCACTGCAGCAGCTGCAACAGCCCCACTGTCCTGGGACACACACCAGTGCTGCCCCACTGGTGCAGACAAGCATAAGCTGGGACTGTGATGTCACGCAGGCCTCCACAATGGCACCACCCACGGCCATGCCCATGCTGTAACCTGCTGTGTGGCCATCCTGCGGCCCACAAGTATCACTGTCCATGAAGTGAGCTTCATCATCACCAGTGATAGATCCAGCACCAGTCTGAATATCAGCATGATGGTGTCCATGGATGCTGGCATGCTGGGACATGGGTAGAGCCTCCTCCGCACCTGCTCCACCAACATCAGTCCAGACAGCCAGGTGGGCCCACTGTCGCTCTGACCCTCAGGCACCTCTGGAGGTGGACGGACCCTCCTCTATGTCCATGGTATCACCTTCAGTGGACAAGCCCACCACCGCTGACCCATGTAGATGCTCAGGATCTGTAAGGGAACACAGTAACATTAATGTATCTGCCCTACCCTGTCTCCTCCAGTGACAGATCAGGACCTACCATGCAGTGACGGGCAACCACCCATCTGGAATCCACCAGCTGGAACACCCTCAATGGCACAATGCCGCATGCTGCCAGCAACCCACTCTTCTTGTGGGGTAAGGTGTTGCATGGCCAGCTGTCCCCCAGTGGTCACAGCCCATGCTGCCCTGATGGCAACCACCTTGTGCTTAATCCTCCGCCTGTCCATGCCCACCTTCTTTTTGCACTCCTGCATGGACCACTGGTGGCTGCCATGCAGGTTGATGGCACGCGCCACCTCTCCCCATGCAGCAGCACGGGCCTGTTGTGATCCCCGCTGTCTACTGAGCAGCCGCTCCTGGTCAAGGTAGGCCTCGAACAGGGCATCTGTTTCTGCCTTGGTGAAGTTAGGCCTCCTCTTCCTCCCACGTCTCTGTTCCTCTTCCTCCACCTCATGATCGCTCATTCCTGATCCTGTGGGAATGACAGGTGTTACCTGTGACTGTGCAGTCCCATGCATGTCCCACACACCACAGTCCACACTCCCAAACAGCATGCAACTCACCACAATAGACTGCAATAACAGACTATGGCCTCTGCATCCCAATGTCGCATTTATATAGTGCAACACATGCAAATGAGGTGAGGCGCAATTTTAAGTGATGCTAATGCAGTATCTGTGCCATTGAATAGCTGATCAGCTGATTTGCATATACCGGCTGAATATTGCACTGTTGCGCTTTGTGCAATTGTGTTGAACGTGCTCAGGCAAGGGTGCATTTCTGTGACATGCGCAGCAGACACCGAACGGCGCATGCCATGGGTGCTGACGCTGATGCCTGTCACACTGCTGATGTGCTATGCGTGGGAGGCAATGCAGGGCACAGCCACCATTGTGCCAGTGGCACTACTGCACTGTTCACATGCATGGCGCTCTGGCACTGGGGTGCCGTAGGTGCACTGGGGCCACAGCATGCTAAGCTGCTACAGGATGTGGCACACAGGCACCCTACCAGTCTACACATGGTGAGTACCAATAGAGCTGTGGCGTCCGTGCACGAGAGACCCCTGACCCTGTGCCGACCTTTGACCCTAGGTACTATGAGTCCACATGGGTGCATCTCTATCAAGCAGTTTGGTGACAGGGCGATGGGGAATGGCAGCACAGTACCACACAGTATCTGCACGTGTCAAACGTGCACTACAGAGTGCCATTTTGACACTGATACATTGCAGGATGCCACTGAGACGGTCACAGATCTGGAACCAGATGGAACTGGCCAATCTGGTGCAGTTAATGGAGCCCCATGCTGCAGCCCTATTTGGGGAGGTACCCCTGGACAGGGCCAGGATTGCGGTGTGGGAGGAGGTGGCAGTGGCCCTGGAGGAGGCCACTGGCATGGAGCAGACAGCGGAGCAGTGCAAGCACTGCTATGGTGACCTGCAGCGCTGGGACCCAGACAGGCTTGCCCACCTGTGGGCATGCACCAGGAGGGGTGCGGTGCCACAGCCAGGTAGGTGCCCCATCCATTACTGATAATATCCATATGGGTATCATGGTGGCATGTGTCCAGCACATGGGGGGCCATCCAGTGTGGGCCGTGGTAGTGGTATTGGGGTGGGGGGAGGATGGGTATGGCTGTGTGGGATTGCACACACATGGGGGTGGGGGGACTTTGCTACCAGATTGTACTGATGTTCCTCTATCCATGTTTGCACCCTAGGCCCAGAGGAGTGCCGGCATGTGAAGGAGGGGAGGCTGCGCCATGAGCAACAGCATGCCAAGAGGGCGGCCAGACCAGACTGGTGCAGGGAACAGCCTGATGATGGTGAGTGCCTTTCAGCCATGATTACTTTTGCATTCTGTATAACAGGGTGGGCAGCAGGGAATGGCCACCATCCATTGACACCACTGCCATGCACGCAACTTGGTACAGTCAGCACTGTCCAGTGGCACTGCATGTCTGGGAGTGCATCAATGGTGGTCCATGCGTGCACCGGCTACATGGCTGTGCCACTGCCCTCGCACCACATAGCCACGTCACTGAACAGCCATGGTGGTGCTGTGCAGGACTTGGCCAGTGGGTGTGTGCAGTGGTCCGCAAGGCTGTGTGCACCTGGGTGGGCAGGTCTTGTGGACACGATCACTGTGGGTGGTCACACACCATCACAGAGGCATATCCCATGGCCGTATGCCATGCACAGTGGGTGGGCTGCATGGGGCTGTGAATTCACACCTATTGACTCTGTTCCCTTGTCCTAGGTGGATGGCAGCTGCAGGCTATCAGAGAGGTGCTGTGGGAGATCCTTCAAGTTTCCAGGGCCTCACTGGAGATCCTTTAAAGGATAGACAGGCTGGGAGTAAGACGGCGGCACAGCGGGAGGAGCAGCCAGAGCGGGGAGCGGGGCTCCCACTGAGCTTACTACTGCTCCTGATTTCCCCTACCCCCCTGGACCCACTCTCACACCCCTCCTTCCCTCTACCTTTTGTTCACCCCTGCCCCTTACCCACCCCCACCTTGTTTGTGTCCCTCTCCCTAACCTTTTGTAAATATGTATATAGTTTTGTTTGCTTTTGTAAAATACATTTGCTTTGATATGCCTACTGTGGTGGTCTCTGATTTGCAGTGGGCTATAGGTGCTCAGCTGCAGTGGTGTGTATGGCATCAGGGGTGGTGCAGTCATGTGCATGTGTGTGTGTGTCCATGGGGAAGTGACTATGGTGTGGGAGTAGCTATCAGTCACTGTCTGTGGTGTGTGTGTTGTTCCCTATGCACTGGATGACTGTGTGCAGTGGTCCATGGTGCATGCTCTATGTCCATGGCACACCTGTCAGACCGTCCATGGCCTGTGCAGCTGACACCCTTGCATGTCTGTGACCGGCACGGTCCACTGGCATGTCAGTGGTGGCTGTCCATGCTGGATAGCCACTGATCCGGCACAATGTTGGGTTGCCTCCTGTCACTGGTGTGGTGCATGTCTGCCTTGCGTGACACTGTGGTCTACGCTGTTGTTGTCCCACCTCCATGCTGTCACTTGTACGTGTCACAGGGGATGTGCACCACTGTCTGTGACTTGTGCTCTGGGCGCATGCTGGTGGTGTACAGCTCCATGGTGCCTGTGCAGGGTGGCTGGCACTCCTGTGCCATGGAGAGGTGCTGGCTGTGTGTACATGGTTTCCGTGGCCACAAGCTGGGGGCTTGGTTGCCCCGCTACTGTGTCCCTGTGTTGGTGTGCCCTTGGGAATGGGTGGGTGTTTGTCCATGCACTGTGTTGCATCCTGTGTGGCGCATGCTTCCATGCACCACCGTGGGTGTCTGCATGGCTGTTGTGGCCAGTGCTGGTTCAGGGTGTGTCCTTGGGAGGGTGTGCAGGGTGATGTACCACTGGTGGTGAG
Source organism: Neoceratodus forsteri (assembly GCA_016271365.2). Classification (NCBI taxonomy): domain Eukaryota; kingdom Metazoa; phylum Chordata; order Ceratodontiformes; family Ceratodontidae; genus Neoceratodus; species Neoceratodus forsteri. The sequence continues at coordinate 451,826,922 of CM057453.1, read as the reverse complement.
GTCCAGGGCATGCCCTGTCACATGTGGGGTACCTCGTGTGCCGACGCATGTTCAGTCTCTGAGCTGTACCTCAGGGGGATGTGCATGGTGGCATTGTGTATGCAGTCATTGCATTGCTGTGTGCTGCCACCCGCTGACGGGTGCTCATGGTGGGGCTGCCTTGCATGGTTCTGTAGTGCACAGGGTTGCATTGTCACAGTGGGGGTGGTGGCATGCATGGGGTGTCCTGCACTGGTGGATGCTGCTCCTGGGCAGGGTGTCTGGGGATCACAGTGCAGGGTGTGTTCTGCATTGGTGGGATGGTGTGGCATGCAGTGGTCAGACCTCCTTGTGCACCAGTCATGGCTTGCCAGGGGGTGTGCTGGGGCACCATGCCCCAGCTGTAGGTTTGTTGCTGGTATCCATGGGCCAGTAGTTATTCCAGCTCACCACTGGTTGTGCAGTGCATGGGGTGTGGGGGGTGATGTCTGTTCTGCTGTGTGCTCCTCTGCCCATCTGTGGCATGGGTGGTGGTCCCCTGCATCCTGTCCCTGCGCATCCTTGGTTGTGCTGTTGCACTGCGGCCCTGCTCCACTGAGCATCCCTGGTTGCACTATGGTACATCTGACCTGCTCCACTGAGCATCTCTGGTTACGCTATGGCGCATCTGGACTGCGCAACTGCACATCCCTGGTTGTGCTATTGAACAGGTGGTGCGATATTCTGTCATGTGCCACAGGTGCATCTTGACCTGCGCAGTTTTTGAATATCGTGCTTCTTGCGCATGGGTGCAGTGGACTTGCACTTGCTCCTGCTGCTGTGCACTTTTTGGGTGGAGTTTGAATATCTGGGCCAAAATGTTTATCTGAGCAATATGCGATAAACCCTGTTTAATTTGGTACTCTAGTTCTTCCTCTAATACAATATACAGTATTGTATTATGATCGTTACTCATATCAGTCAAAATTTCTGCTCCTAAGAGCTGTGTGGGGTATTTGCCAGAATCAAATCTAGTAAAGAGGAGTCAACAAGTTTTTTGATATTAACATGGGTAGGGTCTTTAATCAGTTATTCCAAGTCCAGGTTGAGAGGAATATTTTTCACTACCTTAGTACCCTTGTTGTCCAGTCAGTCTTCATTAAAGTCTCCTGGCTTCAACTCATGCATTACATTATAGGGAAATAAGATGTCAGATAAAGACTGCATCTTAGTATTTGACAATTCCAGGAGTCTGTATCCTCCAAACAACAATAAAGATTTGCCAAAGTTGAGACTGATCTCTAATGCTAGAAACTCACAGTGATCAAATCCAATATTAAGTGATAATTGTTTGGGTGAAAACTTATTTTGAACATAAATCATAACCCCTCCTCCTGTCTTGTTCCTATCAGCCCTGATTAAACTGTAGCCCTGTATTGCCACATCTAAATCATCAGTTTTGTTATTTAGCCAGGATTCCATAAACACCATAAAGTCTGGATCATGCTGAATGACAAACGCTTTAATCAAATCCATTTTTGGAAAAATACTTCTTACATAAGAATGTGTAGTCAGGATACATTTTCTGTTCTTGATTGTTTTGTCATATGGACCAGGATCGGGGCTAATATCACCACACTGTAATAAACTCAAGGTGATAAATAATCTACTAAGGATCCTCCACCACTTTACTTAATGTACCAGATTGGACAGTAAGTTCCATAGGTTTCCTATTCCTACAGTTTTTCTGAAGCATCATATACATTTGATTTCTCACCAAAACCATAAAGAGCTGGAAAGGGGAAGAATCCATAAGTACCTCACAAGATAAGGGCATGTCTCTTGTGCCATACTATGAAGGGGGAAAGGCCAAGAATCCTTATGTAATTTCATAAACATGCCCCCAAATGACTTCTACCTCCATTTTCTCATGGATCCCTGGCAGTGTTTCCCCAATTAGCAGTTTCAACCTATCGAAGTTGGCTCCTCTGAAGTTCAAGATCTCCATCCCGGATTTATATTTAACTTCCTCTAGGGACAACTTGAACCAGATGGAGTTGTGGTCACTACCAGGTACTGGTTCCCCAACCTTAACAGCACCAGCCACCTCCTAGTTGGTTAGGACCACATCTAGGATGGTATCAAGCCTTGTTGGGGTGTTTATTAGCTGGGTCAGTAGGCAGTCTTGTAAGGCCTCAACCACCTTTTGACTTTTTGAGGATGTAGCCAAGGGTATACCCCAGTCAACATCTGGCATGTTCAGATCACCTACTATCACTGTTTCCCCTTTCTGTGCCATGCCCCTAATCTCCTCCAGCAGTACCTCATCTTTTTCCTTTGCTTGCCCGGTGGCCTGTATATGACTGTGAAGAAGATTTTTTTTCCCTGATGCCGAGCTAATTTGCACCCACAAGGGTTCTACCCCTTCTTTTTCACTGATGTTGAATGTCATGGCTCTTATTCTTCCTGAATATAAAGTGCTTCCCCTTCCTCCTGGCTTTCCTGTCCCTTCTATAGAGTGAATAGCCCTGTACTAAGAGATCCTAATCATTGTTGTCCATAGCCCAGGACTCAATTATTGCCACCAGGTCTAGCTGGGTGTCCGTCATTATTGCCTGCATGTCACTCACTTTATTTCCTAGGCTTCTTGCATTGAAGCATATTCCCCTACAGGTATCCAGAACTTTTTTCCTTCTTTTGGTTTTCTCTGCCTCTTATTGAATGGTTGTTCTCCTTTATGGTCTCTTCATCAATCCATAATAAGTACCTCACAAGCTAAAAGCAGTCATATACAGGCCACCAGGGCAAGCACAGGAAAAAGATGAGGTACTGCTGGAAGAGATTAGGGGCATGGCACAGAAAGGGGAAACAGTGATAGTAGGTGATCTGAACATGCCAGATGTTGACTGGGTATACTCTTGGCTACATTCTCAAAATATCAAAAGGTGGTTGAGGCCTTACAAGATTGCCTACTGACCAAGCTAATAAACACCCTACAGTTGTTTGCAGTATGAGGTAGAGTGTTCCGCACTTCTGGGGGAGTGACAGATAAGTTTCTGTCTTCCATGCTGTGACCAATAAGTTCCCTAGCCATGACCTCCCCCTTTCCTAGTTTAAATGTCACACAAAGACATTTAATTTCTGTCTGAGTTCGCTCACCCCTTCCTTTGTCAAGGTGAAGTCCATCAAACTTGAAGAACTTCCTGTCCCAGAAGCTTCCCCAGGCTCCAATGAAATGTCAGCCTTTTTCCATACACCAACCATGTAACCATGTGTTGAATTCTTCAATCTCTTTGTTCCTGTCTCTGCTGGTGAGTCCAAAGAGTTGGGTGTGACTGCATTTATAACACAACTTGCAGAGGAGAGCCAGAGGACTGTCCAGAAGTCCTAACCTAGTGACTAACTCCAGGCCTAGTGGGCCAGTAGGGATAATCAAGCCATAAGTCTGTAGCTGCAGCATGCTTGGACCTTCTCCCAGTTGAGTCCTTGCTCAAGATGAGCCTCACACCTGACATCAACATTACAAAGACTAGAGAGAGGGAGGGACACTGGCCATGGCCATGCTCAAGAGAGAGCAATCAGTTTCCACTGCCATCAAAAAGATAGATATAGCCAGAATCACTTAGCCTTAATGGCCGTCAATTTATATGAAATGAAAATTTGAAATAAATAATGATGAGCATTGCACAGCACTGGGGGTTAGATGTAGCTACAAGCAGGGGCAATGGGGCATTCATTCACAGTTTTCACGCTTATTGGTTTGACACTCTTTTAAAATGCCAGTAATTAAAATGAACTAGTTTATGGGGTTAAATGCCAAAAAGAAATGCATGACTTCTGTAACAAGGTTTAAGTTATAGAGTTCCAATCGAATTGCATGACTTTTGTAACAAAATTTAGGTTGCAGATGTCCAATCCAATCCAACTGCATGCAAATGTACAACCAATTAAAGATAATTTAACTTGTCTTTTTTATATTTTTATTGATGCAGTGTATATAATGCAATAAACGATATACAATATCATGAGGTATTGAATGGTAGTTCAAAGATATACAATATCTTGCAATACTGAATAGTAGTTCAAACAGCTGATAAAAGTTTTAATTGTTATATTAATAGATGGTGTGTAAAACATATACATAAGATTAATGTTTTTTTTTACACACAGAAGAAGAAAAAGAGAAAGGATCCATGAAATGTATCTTTCACTTGCTTATTCTCAACAAAACTTGTTCAAGGTAAGGACCCTAAGGATCATAAGCATTATGGAAATGTCCTTAGATGGAAACATTGATCAGAATATTGTGAGGCCAATTGCATTCTGAACAGGTAGATGGATTTCCCAGTATTAAAATGGACACTGTCAACTGTGCACTGACATTTTTTGCAAACTATAACAAAAGTGCCTGCACTCCCTACTGCCTTCTTGGGGCTAAAATGTAAATACCTGCTTGAGATGTCCAGTAATTAAATATTTTTTGTTTCCTTTTTCATCCTGTTTGAAACTCTGGTGAACCACTCTTATCTGAGGCCACACAACACTGATGCATGCTCACATACTTAAAAGGATGCTAAAGCGCCAGCAGGCTTGTCCGTGGATGATTTTTAACCATTTTAAAGTGACAGTGTCAGCTTCTGGGGCTGATAAACTTGTGCATGCAGATTTCAATGCTGCATTTCTCTGTGTTTGAGCACTTATTTTCAGTTGTAAGATAGTTTGCTATATTCAGGGGACTGTTGGCATTATAGAAATAAAAAAATATATACCACATGTTACATGAACTACTTGTGAGTGCATGAGTTTACTGTCACCTGAGTGCTATATTTAGAACAGGAACTTGCATCTGCACCTGATGGACGCCAAAGAGTTGGGTGCTCTTAATTGAATTTTTATTTTTAAAAGGAGAAGAAACCGAAATATATTAAAATCTGGGGCACACTATACTATTAGCACACTATTGGCAGCATGTGCCATCATAGGTTACTACCAAAATAATCACCTCAGAAGCTGACAATGACCCTTTAATTAAATGTTTTCTTGTATAATAAGATTTTGTTTTCTGTTGCATGCTTTGTAGAAATAGATTCTTCCAGAGGTCCCATGTAGGGGATTTGGTTCTTTCCACATTCTAGTTATGCATCGTGTGCCAGTTAATAGTGCCATTTGTCCCTTTAGAAGTATCTGTTGAGATGGTTCCAAAAGACACAATTCTGGTTGCACATCACACTTAATGGAAAGTATTTTATCAAGACAGTTGAAAATATTTTTTCCAAAAAGTCTTAATATTGGAGCATAAAATGATCACATGGGTTGACGTAGCCAAAGGTATTGTGGCAACTATTACACAATGGGAAATAGAGGGACTAAACTTGTTTCATATATAGGGTGAATAATACATTTTATGCAATACATAAAACTGGATTTGATTTTATCTATTAGTAATAGTGGAGTTCCAGGTTTATGATATTATATCTTACTTTTCATTTGTAATAGTTATATGTAGATATTTTTCTCATTTGTTTTTGAGTTCAAGTGTTTCCATCTTGGAGTTTCCCATTATAAAGTTATATATTTTTTAAAATCAGTTTAGTTCTTTTAACATGTTGTAGTTTGTCACATATAGAATTTTCTTTTCTATCAAAGTCTTTTACCATGTTCATCATTTGGAGCACTGATCTGACCTGCAAATAGTTGAAAAAATTACCCTAAGGAAGATGGTAGTAAGATTCTAACTGCAGAAATTATTTAATAACATCTTCTTTAAATAAATCATCCGTACTCCTGATATTGGAGCCATCTTCTAATAGCTATGATTTGAAAAACAGGGTTAAAGTAGCAGTGTTTTGAACTATCTTTATGTGTTTGCATTGGAATACTCAAGCTATAAATGGTTCCTTTAAAAAAAGTAATTTTAAGTAAAAATGATTTTTTCTCATACTTTACAGGTTTGACTTGCCTCTTAGCCAACACAGACCCTTGCCAGGATTGCCATTTGTAAAGAGAGTGCATCACTGTTATAATATGAGTTAACATATTAGCCATAATACAATTCTGTTTGCCCATAATGCAGTGCTGCATTTATGTTGTAGTGCCATGTACATTCATGGAGATAGCCAACAATGACTGTGTGAAAAATGACAGCTGCAATAACATGGTCAAGCTGCAGTGCTACCTCTAATAGCTCTGATACAAAGTGTGTCTGTTTAGTGCAAACTCCCCACAGTAGAGGAAGGAAAAAAAACACTTGTTTGACTGCTCATTATTTAGATGTTCAAGTGTTTAACATCTAATACTGATGCCCCATCCCTCCACCAGCACCACCACACAATCACTTATGTTGGGGTTTCACAGAGTATCTGTATTGTTAATTATTTTCAGTTTGGAGTTATAATGTCATACACTGGTTCAGAAAAAAACACTAAATTTGGTCAGCTAATTCTTTAAATCAGGTCAAAACAACACTGGCAATATGTTAAAACTTTTGCTTATAATGTAAGCCTGATCTCAAGTCTCAAACTGACAGTGAAAGGGAAGTGGAAATGTTGAATGCTATCTGTCATTTCAGAATAATAAATGTATAACTACAGAATGAAAAAAATGGCATTACCATGTAAATACAACAAAAGGAAATACAATGCTCCCTTTAATCAATCAATCAATCAAGCAATCTATCAATCAAAATCTTTATTTATCTAGGCGGGCACCATTGAGCAAGGCTCATTTGCAAGGTGGACCTGGTCATTGAATACATCAAAGTACAGTACAGAAGCAGGTATACAAAAAGCAATAATATACAAGGAAGAAAAAGTATATACAGAGTATACAGTACAGTACAAGGTTGAAATAAATTATTAAATAAAAAAACAGCATTATTATACAATTGAAGAAGTCAGCAGATGTACAATCAACCACAGGCATACACGGGTTATAAGCAGAGATCTTTTGAGTGAGGCAGCTGACAACTACATGTATAGGGGAAAGAGGCCATCTATGGAGTGTCAGGTTAGAGAGGTAAAGAAGAGGAGGGATATATTACTGATGACTGAGGGAAAAATTGGTCTAAAACCACAGAACATGACGATGGCTGTTGTATACTTGTTTATTATGATAATGACAGAGGAGGGGTAGATAATTAGGACACTACTATGGATGGGGTGGGACATTAGCCAGGCTGCAGTGGACAGGGACTGGTGGGTGCAGCAGGTAGAGTTAATAGGGAAAGAGTGAGAGCCAGGGGTAGAAACATGGTGAGTGTCAGGATGGAAAGAGGAAGTTGCAGAATTAGTGGGCTAGTGATGAAGAAAACATTTGCAAGGTGTTTCATGTAGTATTCGTAGAGCACCTCAAAGATATTCAGACTAATAGGGCAGCTCAGCTTCAAGTTCTTTTGTAAACCAGAGAGTTCCTTTGTTAACAGGAAAGTTTATGATCAAGCCAAACTCCTAGATATTTGAATTTAGATACATACTCTAGTGTTTCTCCAAGAACAGTGGTAATTTGTGGGATAGCTCCTCCCTCAGCAGCAATTGCCATATGCAAGGAGGGGGAGAAGAGCATGGCTTTTGTCTTTTTCACATTGAGCAAAAGCTTTTTGTTTATGAGCTGGTATTGTAGAAGGTTAAATTCAGCTAGGAGGTCTTCACAGGCTGCTTCCAGCGTGGGATGACTCAAGTACAGTACAGCATCATCCGCGAATAAGTGGATGTTAGCTTTTTTGACGGGGTCACTGATGTTGTTAATGTAGACTGCAAAGAGGGGACCAAGGATAGAGCCCTGGGGCATGCCCCTCAGCATAGGTTTAATGGAGAAAGATCACCTTCAGCTATAACCTGCTGTTTCCGTTCTCCGAGGTAGTCGGTAAACCAGCACATAGATTTATGGTCCAGGCCTAAGGTGTTTAGGGAGGAAAGAAGCAGGCTGTGATTGACTGTGTCAAATGCCTTACTAAGATCAGAGAAAATGGCACAAACATGCTTCTTGTTGTCAAGGTCTAGGAGCCAATCATTGGTCACTTTAGCTAGGGCTATTACGGTGCTGTACTTTGCTCTGAATCCAGACTGAACCAGGTTTAATAGGCTTCTGAATTACCAGGTGCATGTCCAGACATGTCTTTTAATGTTTTCCATCGCTTTGAAGGATTTCTTGAGGCACAGGCTAGCTCCAAATGATAGTAGGTGGGCTTGGCTGCTCTGACCAACTTGGTGCACTTGTTACGTGCTCTCTTAAAAAGACAGCAATCGGAGTCATTCTTACTTCTTCAGGCTTTTTTCCATAAAGTATCCCTTTCTAACAGGGAAGCTTTGAGCTCAGGTGAGAACCCATCACAGGTGCTGCTCCTGACCCGCACCTTAACCAAGGGTGCATGCTTATTTAAAGCCTCACTTAAAATATCTTAAAAAATAGTATATGCCCTGTTAACCGTTTTGGCTAGGAAGAACTCCTGCCATCGTGGTGAATGTTTCAAGTCATGGAAGTATGCAAATAAATCGAAGTTGTGTTTGCACCTCTTGATAGAGAACTTTGGCACAAACTGTGGGTTGGCACGGATCTAATGGTGGTGATTATACAATGATCGCTTATGTCTGAGAAAAATGTTCTGACATGAGAGAACAGGTGTGGCTTGCTAACTAAAATTACATCTAAGAGGGAGCTGTTGTTAAGATTCTTTTTATTTGGGTGAGTAGGCTCGCCAGTGAGTTTCACCAGCCCTAGAGTACCACAAAAGGATTTCAAGGGAGCTGATGCACTTGATAGCCAATCATAGTTCAGGTCACCAAGAATAATGGTTTCCAAGGAACTGAGCCCCAGTACAGAACTGAGGTGAGACAGGAGATGAGGCCCGGCAGAAGGGGGCCTGTAGCAGCCTATTACACAGAGTGCACTGGAAGGAGATAGTTCGATCTTTAGGGTCAAGCACTCTAATTCTTTGGGGGAGAATGATGCGTCGATGCATGCGGATGAGTATTGGTCCCTTACATAAATTGCCACCCCACCTCCTCTTGATTGCCTATCCACTTTGAAGAGTAAATAATTTGGGATATTGATTTCATTGTCTGGGGTGGCTGGCCTAAGCTAGGTCTCAGTGATCACTAGGATGTCAGGTAGGGTGTGGCTCACCCAAGCCTGGATAAGGGTGAACTTTTTCAGCAAACAACAGGCATTAAGATGCATAAAAGACATTCCTTTGATACCTGCCAGGTCTGATGGAGAAGCAAGGGTGTCTAATGATCCTGGGTTGAGTTTGACATTGCCTGAGCACAATAGTAAAAGAAGCAGGATTCTTTTTAAGGCAGTGAACTGTAATTTGTAAACACTATTTTTTGGGCGATAGGGGAGGCGGTGTTGATGGGTAGGCCTGTACCCACTCCTGGTGTTATACTGGCCTAGTGTTGCAGCCACTAGTGTCCTGGCAGGAATTTGCCATGAGTAGGAAGTATTGAGTCTGGATGGGGGAGTAATCTGCAGAGGCAGCTCAGGAGATGTCCCACTCCCCGGCAGAGGCAGCTGAGAAGCCCAATAGTCCAGAAAGGCTACCTGAAAGAGCTGTTGGATGCAGGACAGGGAGAAGTGCAAGGGCAATTCCACTTTAGGGAGGGATAAGGGTTCTGAAGAACTGAGCTGAGCACTAGTAAAGCTAGTGACACACCGAAGAACCAGCTGTAACTTCCCATGGTAGCTGTAAATGCCACAACTGCCAGCAGTAAAAGTCAATAGAAGCCTAGACCAATTAGCAATCAGGTGTCATAAGTTCAAAATCTTTTTGTTGGCTGAGAGGCAGTTTTGGTGCTGAACATGACTGTGGAGCAGCTCTTTGCAGCTGAGCCAATGAAGTGGTTCAAGGCTGCAATCTGGTGTGGCAATATTGGGCTGCAGTCTTCATTTCTGTTTCTGGCCCTGCTCCACCAGTACAGAATGAGAGTGGGGGAAGGCGTTCAAGTCTTGCAGCCTTAGTGGATGAGCATGGTTCAGCCTGAGAAACAGGCAGAAAACCCCGTGGAATAGTTCTCAGAAAGACAGGTATCCCAGGTCCACTAGAGCAGAAGAGGAAGTAGAAAATATAAAGTGTTTCCTCTTTAACAGAAAAGAGAGCTATTGTAGCACTCTAGTGTCTATGTAGTATAATTTGCAAATGAGAAAGTAGAACTTAAAAAAAAAAGAAATTCTTGCTTTACAAAAAAGGATATTCCCAGGGTCACCAGCACTGATAAATGTCTCTAATGAAGCAAGGTAAAATGGAGAACAGTAGGAACAAGTCAGTGAGGCTGAGACACTCCAATCAGAGTGTTGCTGCTGAAAATTCTGAATGTCCAAAGGCACCAAATACCAATGTACCTGAGGGGGTACACAGTTTTTGGATGTTTCTGTAGATTTCTGAGCCCTGCAATGAACTGGAGTTTGGAGGATCCCGGGGTACAGTTTCAACAGGGGAAGAAAGCCTCAGGGTCTGCTAATTTGCAGTAGCAGAATCACGGGTTGCTTCCCAGGACAGGCTTGCAGCTTTTCCTCTGGCAGCGAGGTGAGAGCCCCAGGAGAGGACGGCACACCTGAGGGGGAGAAGAAAGAAGATGGATTAAGTAGGGGCAGGCAGGGGAGGTGTGGTTAACTCAAACAAAGAAACAGGGTGGTCATTATTATTTGGAAGGAGGAGGCTAAATTACAAAGTGGGTAACAGAAACAGGGAGGAGACATAAGTGGGTTAGAGGGCAGACAGGTAGCAAAGCAAGAGGCAATGATTGGGCTTTAAATTTAGAATGCTAGGCAGTACACTGAAAAGTCTCGTCAATTTAAAACTACAGCTTTACACAGAAATTAATTCCAAAGAGGATTCAGTTGTTCACTTAAAATAATAGACAGTGCAGTACAGGTCTAATAATCTTAAAACTCTGCAGTTTTACACTCAGAATTAATAAAAAAAAAGGATTAGGCTGTGGTTTTAGGATATTGAGGAGTGCCTAAAAAGGTCAACTTAAAACTGTTCAGCCTTTCACAGAGAATTAATTCTAAAGAGAGATGTAATCACAATGCATTCAGAGCGGGTAAATCACTTTAAACAATGGCAGTGTAACACTAAATGGCCTAAACTGGATTGATAGATGAGGAGAGAAACAATGGGGTGGAGGGCCTTTAATGCCATTCTAGCTTTACAAAAAAGAACAATTTCTTTACAAAAAAAATTAAATTCTTGCTTTACAAAAAAGGATAGTGCCAAGGTCAGCAGTGCTGATAAACGTCTCTAATGAAGCAAGGTAAAATGGAGACCAGATGGAAGAAGTCAGTGAGGCTGAGCTACTCCAATCAGAGTGTTGGCACTAAAAATTCAGAATGTCCGAAGGCGCCAAATACCAATGTACCTCAGGGGGGTATATGGCTTTTGCCTGTTTCCATAGATATTTGGGCCCTGCAATGAACCTGAGTTCAGAGGATCCTGGGCAACATTTTCAATAGGGTAAGAAAGCCTCAGGGTCTGCTTATTTGTAGTAGCAGAATTGTGGGTTGCTTCCCAGGACAGGCTTGTAGCTTTTCATCTGGCCATGAGGTGTGATCCCCAGGAGGGCACGGCACACCTGAGGGGTATAGGAAAGGAGATGGATTAAGTAGGGGCAAATGGGGGTTTGTGGTTAACTCAAACAAACAGGGTGGTCACTATTATTTGGAAGGAGAAGGCTGAACTACAAGGTGGGTAATAGAATCAGGGAGGAGACTTAAGTGGGTTAGAAGGCAGACAGGTGGCAAAGCAAGAGGCAAGGACTGGGCTTTAAATTTAGAATGATAGGCAGTACACTGAAAAGTCTGGTCAATTTAAAACTACAGTTTTACATAGAAATTAATTCTAGAAAGGATTCAGTTGTTCGCTTAGAATAATAGACAGTGCAGTACAGCTCTAATAATCTTAAGACTCTACAGTTTTACACTCAGAATTAATAACAAAAAGGATTAGGCTGTAGTTTTAGGTTATTAAGGAGTGCCTAAAAAGGTCAACTTAAAACTCTTCAGCCTTTCGCAGAGAATAAATTCTAAAGAGGGATGTAATTGCAGTGCATTCAGAGCAGGTAAATCAATTTAAACAATGGCAGTGTAACACTGAATGGCCTAAACTGGATTGATAGATGAGGACAGAAACAGTGGGGGGGGGGGGCTTTCATGCCATTCTAGCTTTACAAAAAAGAGCAATTTCTTTACAAAAAAAATTATGAAGTTCTTACTTTACAAAAAAGGATAGTCCCAGGGTCACCAGTGCTGATAAACCTCTCTAATGAAGCAAGGTAAAATGAAGACCAGCAGGAAGAAGTCAGTGAGGCTGAGATCCTCCAATCAGAGTATTGGTGCTGAAAATTCAGAATGTCTAAAGGTGCCAAATTCCAATGTACCAGAGGGGATATAATGCTTTTGACTGTTTCTGTAGATTTCTGATTCCTGCAATGAACTGGAGTTCAAAGGATCCCCGGTGGCAGTTTCAAAAGGGGAAGAAAGCCTCAGGGTCTGCTAATTTGCAGTAGCAGAATCATGGGTTGCTTCCCAGGACAGGCTTGTAGGTTTTCCTCTGGTGGCAAGGCGCTCGCCCCAGGAAGGCACGGCACACCTGAGGAGGACAGGAAAGGAGATAGATTCAGTAGGAGCAATCAAGGGAGGTGTTGTTAACTCAAACAAAGAAACAGAGTGGACACTATTATTTGGAAGGAGGAAGCTAAACAACAAAGTGGGTAATAGAAACAGGGAGGAGACGTAAGTGGGATAAAGGGAAGACAGGAGGCAAAGCGAGAGGCAAGGATTGGATTTTAAATTTAGAATGATAGGCAGTAAACTGAAAAGTGTGGTCAATTTAAAACTACAACTTTACAAAGAAATTAATTCTTAAAAGGATTGAGCTGTTCACTTAGAATAATACTGCAGTATAGGTTTAATAATCTTAAGACTCTACAGTTTTACACTCAGAATTAATAATGAAAAGGATTAGGCTGTAGTTTTAGGATATTAAGGAGTGCATGAAAAGGTCAACTTAATACTCTTCAGCATTTCGTAGATAATGAATTCTAAAGAGGGATGTAATCACAGTGCATTCAGAGCTGTTAAATCACTTTAAGCAATGGCAGTGTAACACAGCATGGCCTAAACTGGATTGATAGATGAGAAGAGAAAGAGTGTTGGGGGGGCCTTTCATGCCATTCTAGCTTTACAAAAAAGAACAATTTCTTTACAAAAAAAAATTGAAATTCTTGCTTTACAAAACATTATAGTCCCAGGGTCAGCAGTGCTGATAAATGTCTCTAATGAAGCAAGGTAAAATGGAGACCAGCAGGAAGAAACCAGTGAGGCTGAGATCCTCCAATCAGAGTGTTGGTACTGAAAATTCAGAAGGTCCAAAGGCGCCAAATACCAACTTAGCTGAAAGGGAATATGGCTTTTGGCTGTTTCTGTAGATTTCTGGGCCCTGCAACGAATCATAGTTCAGAGTATCCCAGGCGGCAGTTTCAACAGGGGAAGAAACCCTTAGGGTCTGCTAATTTGCAGTAGCAGATTAGTGGGTTGCTTCCCAGGACAGGCTTGTGGCTTTTCCTCTGGTGGCAAGGTGTGAGTCCCAGGAGGGCACGGCACACCTGAGGGGGAGAGGAAAGGAGATGGATTAAGTAGGGGCCAGCAGGGGAGGTGTGGTTAACTCAAACAAAGAAGCAGGGTGGTCATTATTATTTGGAAAGAGGAGGCTAAACTACAAAATGGGTAACAGGAACAAGGAGGAGACATAAGTGGGTTAGAGGGCAGACAGGTGGCAAAGCGAGAGGCAAGGATTGGGCTTTAAATTTAGAATGCTAGGCAGTACACTGGAAAGTCTGGTCAATTTAAAACTGCAGCTTTATAAAGAAATTAATTCTAAAAAGGATTCAGCTGTTCGCTTAGCATAATAGACAGTGCAGTACAGGTCTAATAATCTTAAGACTCTACAGTTTTATACTCAGAATTAATAATAAAAAGGATTAGGCTGTAGTTTTAGGATATTAAGGAGTGCCTAAAAAGGTCAACTTAAAACTCTTCAGCCTTTCTCAGAGAATTAATTCTAAAGAGAGATGTAATCACAGTGCATTCAGAGCAGGTAAATCACTTGAAACAATGGCAGTGTAACACTAAATTGGCTAAACTGGATTGATTGATGAGGAGAGAAACAGTGGGGTTGGTGTGAGGTTTTCATGCCATTCTAGCTTTACAAAAAAGAACAATTTCTTTACAAAAAAAAAAAATGAAATTCTAGCTTTACAAAAAAGGATAGTCCCAAGGTCAGCAGTGCTGATAAACATCTCTAATGAAGCAAGGTAAAATGGAGACCAGTTGGAAGAAGTCAGTGCGGCTGAGCTACTCCAATCAGAGTGTTGGAACTGAAAATTCAGAACGTCCAATGATGCCAAATACCAATGTATCTGAGGGGGTATACGGCTTTTGCCTGTTTCTGTAGATTTCTGGGCCCTGCAATGAACTGGAGTTCAGAGAATCCTGGGTGGCAGTTTCAAAAGGGGAAGAAAGCCTCAGAGTCTGCTAATTTGGAGTAGCAGAATCGCGGGTTGCTTCCCAGTACAGGCTTGTATCTTTTCCTCTTGTGGCAAGGTGAGAGCCCCAGGAGGGCACGGCACACCTAAAGGGGAGAGGAAAGAAGATAGGTTAAGTAGAGGCAGGCAGGGGAGGTGTGGTTAACTCAAACAAAGAAACAGGGTGGTCACTATTATTTGGAAGGAGGAGGCTAAACAACAAAGTGGGTAATAGAAACAGGGAGGAGGTGTAAATGAGTTAGAGGGCAGACAGGTGGCAAAGTGACAGGTAAGGATTGGGCTTTAAATTTAGAATGCTAGGCAGTACAGTGAAAAGTCTGGTCAATTTAAAACTACAGTTTTACACAGAAATTAATTCAAAAAAGGATTCCGCTGTTCACTTAGAATAATAGACAGTGCAGTACAGGTTGAATAATCTTAAGACTCTACAATTTTACTCTCAGAATTAATAATAAAAAGGATTAGGCTGTAGTTTTGGGATATTAAGGAGTGAATAAAAAGGTCAACTTAAAACTCTTCAGCCTTTCACAGAGAATGAATTCTTTTTTTTATAACCTTCTTTAAACATACACATACCTGGCAAGCCAGGGTTCACAGCCCCAAACTGGCTGTGATAACTATATACAAATCCATATATACATCCATCCACAGCAGAGAGAACCACCCTTCATGTTTTCCTTGTAAATATGCCACACCTATGCCTCTGAGCAGCATGGTCGGTAAGTAAATTTGATCCAAAAAAAAAAATGTAACCCCTCCAACCCATCAACTGTTACTCTCAAACTAGCATCACGTCTTAAACACCACTTTTGGGTAGTTCTCCAAGGTGATCTCTCCTTGCTGTGTCCTTAGGAGAGAGAGAGAGAGAGAGAGTTCCCATTCTATTGTTTATCCTAGCAGACCAAGAGCATCCAGCTAATCATTTATACATATATTGAAACCTATTCACAGAAATCAATTATCCAGCCATCCTAACCAAAGTTCTACTAAACATCACTGAAGCCTAAACCAGCCTCTCTTTCATCACCTAATCACTCCTAGACAGACAGGCCTGAGTCCCAGCCCTTTTGCACTACAGTGAGTATATTGCCTCTAGTTTCGACCATCTCTTTACATATAACCCCAGTTTGCCCTCCCAGACATAATATCGCTGCATTTTTCCCATAGCCCCAATAAGATCTCTCTTCCATTGATCATACGTGTACACCTGATCATCTTTCCAATGCTGCAATACAAATGCTTTAACCATTGCAGACATTAGAGAAAGATGATCTTTGGGTGCACTACTATTGACCTGTGAGTAGTCACCTAGGATACATATCTCCGGAGTCATAAATTCAGAATAATCCATTGGTGGCTCCATGCACCATTTGATTTCAGCCCAGAGGACTGCAATCTTACTACACTCCCACAGCACATGTAAAAGATCCCCTCCTGTAGCTTCACATCTAAAACACAGGTCTGTCTGTCTGAGGCATCTATCACATAGCTTTACAGGGGTAAAGTACATATTTGCAGCAATAAAGTATTGCATACTTTTATACTTGGGTATAGGTATATACTTATTACTCTTCCATATGCAGTCCCAGTTTAGAGTCCCAGGGGCCATCTTCTTGACCCAATATGCCACTTGTACAGGAGATTTAAGACTATAATAATCTAATAGCCCTTTATATACTTGTGACAAAACCTTAGATAACGGATCAACATCTTTCAAATTATCCCAGGTAAAAGAAGTATCCACAAAATCTCTCAACTTTTTCCTCATCCCTTCTAACATACAACTGATTTGCAGTTTTCTAAAGAACTGTATTCCTTCAGTTCCAGCTGGGAAAGCCACTCTGCTGCCCTGAGTCATATCCCTTATCCTCAAGCCCATCAACTGTGGTGCACATTTTCTATTAATTATTTTATCCCCAATTAACAAATTAGAATTGCCCATTATTGGCTGGTCACTAGCCTTCATTTGATTCCTCCTTTGGATTGGGGAGAGAAATGACCACCAAGCACCTGCTGACTTCACAATTGGATTCGATAATATCTTGTTAGGGCCCCTTTCTACATTAGGAAATAAAATTGCCTCTGGCGAGAGTCCTGTGTCCCTTAGTATTTGCTTCTCAATTTGTAACCAAGTTGGAACATAGGATTCCCTTTCTGAACATCTACTCCACCGTATCATAAGCCCCATTTGGCCTGCCACATAGTACAGTTAGAGATCAGGCAATTTAATCCCTCCCCTTCCATATGGCATACGCAAAATACTAAGCTTCTTCCTCGGAGGTCTAGCATTCCATAGAAATTCCTACAAAAGCTTCTTAATTCTTTTAAACCATATCCCGGGTATGCAGTATGAGGCTAGATATATCGGATATAGTAACCTGGGTAGTAGGTTCATCTTGATGAGACCCAATCTGGCCATGAAGTTCAAAGGGAGCTTACTCCATCTTGTTATATTCCCCTCAATCTCTGATAGTATCCCCTCCATATTTAGTGCGGCATACTTATCCATAGCAGGTGTAATCCAACCCCCCAGATATTTCAAAATATCCATCTTCCACTGCATTTGTAGTGGTGCAAAATGTACCCCAGATACATAAGGAGTCAGAGGCATAATCTGGGTCTTAGCCAAATTCAATTTGTAATTCACAACTTTGAAATACTTCTCTACTAAGTCTATTGTTTCTTTAAAACTTGTTACTGGATCCTGTAAATGTAGGAGTATGTCATCAGCAAAAACTGAGAATTTAGCTCCCACCCCACTATATTGATTCCCTTTATTAGTACATCCTTATTAATAGCTCTCAACAAAGGTTCCAGATATATGTTAAATAGAATCAGTGAGAGAGGGCATCCTTGATGAGTCCCGTTTTCTAGATATATCTCCTGAGAAACAAAACCATTACATAATACCCTAGCTGTTGGGGCTGCATATAAATTTTTAATACCATTGATTAGACTCTCTGGAAAATCCATCTTGCCCATTGTAGCAAAGAGGAAGGAATGGGAGACCCTATCAAAGGCCTTTTCTGCATCTACTGATATCAGTGCTATGGGTATTTGAGAATCTGGTGCACAGCTAAGTATATGATGTATCTTCCTTAGGGCATCATGTGCGTCCCTCCCTGGCATAAATCCCACTTGTTCGTGACTAATTAGAGCTGGGGAAATGCTTAGTATTCTATTAGCTAAAATTCTGGTAAGGATTTTAATATCTTGATTCATCAGAGCTATAGGTCTATAATTGCCTGATATGTCTTTAGGCTTATCTGGTTTGGGGACAAGTGTGATATACGCCTGGTACAGTGGAGTGTGGCTCACCCCCTCTCACATTATAGTACTGAAAAATTCTTGGAGCATAGGAAGTATAGTCTGTATGTGTACTTGGTAAAACTTAGTCGTTAGCCCATCCGGCCCCGGGGTTTTACCATGGGGCAAAGACTTAACCACCTCCAATATCTCTGATGCCATTATAAGGGCCCCTAATTTATTAGCTTGTGTGGGATCCAGGACTGGGAGCGGCACTCCCTTTAGAAATGTTCTAATTTCCTCCTCACTAGCTCCCCCTCTTACTTGATAGATCTCTTTAAAATAATCAGCAAAAGCATTTGCCATTTCTTGGGGATCTATTATCTGATGTCCAGCATATTGTATATAAGTAATCCTCCTACTGGCTTCCCATTCCTTAACCCTAGCCACTAAAAATCGCTCAGGTACATCCCCTTGCGTTAAATACTTAGCCTTACTCTTTCCTAACCAGAATTCGACTTTCCCATTTAAAATATCCTCCATTTCCCCTCTCAAGCTTTTAAGTTCTGGGTCAATTTCCCCAGAGAACCCTTCCAATGGAGAGAGCGACTCAATAGCCCCCATAATAAATTCCTCCTTGGCTCTCCTCAATCTATTCCTTTGCACTGCTAGCCTCTGAGCTGCTCTCGCATACAGCACCTTATATGTTGGCCATTTGAGCTTTTCATTCTGTAGTGTGGGTAGCTGTTGGTGGATAATCTCTCTGAGGGCTTCCTCTAATTTTCCTTGATTTGGAGCTGTCACTAATAAGGAATTGTTTAATCTCCATCTATGTGATCTAGGAGGGATAGGCGCCGGTTCCCACCTTAAATGAATAGGGGAATGATCTGATAAGATTCTACCCTCAGTAGTTATTTCCTTAACCTCCCTAAGTGCTTCCCCATTTACCAAAAAAAAATCGATATGTGAGTGACTCTTGTGAGCCGCAGAATAATACATCATATTATTGCCCCCATAGAGCAGGTCCTGAGCGGGTCTACTAAAGCCAAAGCCTCCATCAAACTATCCAGGGCAATCTGAGCCTTAGACATAGGGCCTCTGAATGGTGGAATTCTGTCCTCTAAATTGTTTAAACAAATATTCTAATCCCCTGCCAAGATAAGGGAATGATGAGATAACACAGCCATATCCCTTTCTAATGATGCAAAAAATTCTGGCTGGGGGGGGGGTTGGAGCATAAATTGAGGCCACAGTTAATGTTTTACCAAATAGGGTACCCGATAGATATATCCCTCTACCATCCTCTCTAACTGTTACTTGTTCCACCTCATACATGCATGTTTTCTTTATTAAAATCACCACACCCCTGACGCCTTTTTCTTACTCACCCCAAACACTTGACCCACCCACAATCGCTTGAGGCTACTCACCTTCTCCGTTAATAAGTGGGTTTCCTGCAGGGCAACAATGTGGGCCCACAGCTGTTCAATATGTCTGAGGACTACGATTCTTTTCCGCTTACCCCTAAGTCTCTTAGTGTTCCATGGCAGAATTTTAACCCCTGCCATTATGAAATCTAAATCTTGTTATAGCCAGGCCATCACCTTGCACATATTCTTGGTCTGCTAGCCGCACACTCTCCCTGGTAGACTCTCGCTCTTTCCTATCCCCAAACCCCCCCACCCTCTTGCCCCCAATCCTGTGATCACCCCTCCCAACTCTCTGATTCATGGAGGAACCACTTTCCGCGCCTCCACCACCCCATCTTATTGTGCGAGCATCTCCTAGTACCCATCCCTTATCCATAACTAACTGAAGCATCCTTACATCTCCTCCTATATCACACTACCCTTTTAACTCTTAACCTGCCTTCCCTATCTATACCTCTCTCTCTGGGTTTCAAATCTACCCCAATGTCCCCTAAGCTTTAGTGTTTAACCCACCACCTTTAAGGTTTAACCAATACTATGTATAAAGTTCCCTGGATGTCACCTCAGTCCCAACTTTCCTGCTATGTAAAGTATCTCTTCCACCCTTTACTATCCTCCATCAACCCCCTCAACCTTTTTCTTCTAGTCCCCCTTTTTTCTTCCACACTCTTACTAATGTAAGCACCCCATCCTCTTCTGGTGCCTGTTATTCACCCCTCATTTTGCCACTCTCTTCCCACCCTAGATTTAAGTTCCCCAACATGGGGTGCCCTAGAGATTCCAAACTATACTGAAAACCCAACCAGACCCCACAGCTTCTCACCCCACTTTACCCCATTGTTCAAGCCCACTGGCCCTCCTTTGATCTAACACACTCGCATCTGTCTCCAACCCTCTACCTTTACCTTCTGCACCATCCCCTCTTATCACCCCCAAGGTTAAACTATACTACCAAACCCAATAAATCTAAAACTAGTTCACTTTTTTGTGGATCCTTTGTAATACAAACCCAAAACAACAAGAAAATTTTGTAAGATCTTTTCAGTGTCCAAAGTCCCAGTCTTTCTCTCCATCTTGCCTCTCCTCTTTCAGCCCAAACTTCAGGTTGGTGCCTTGAATAATTCCAGGAGTTCAACCCTCAGGCCCTCCAAAGCACCTCTGGCCATCAGATATCTCTTCTACCCAGACTGGAGCCACACATTCAAGGTTTTGGGTATTATAAATGGAATTTAATTCCCACCATATAGAGCTTCTTTTTGATCTTGGAGTACTCCTTCTGCTTCTCCCTGACCATTGGGGTTTGATCCTGGAACATCCACAGCGACGCACCATTCCACTGTAGTGTCTTCTTTTGTCTTGCAGTGGCCAATGCATGAGTCTTCTCTATATAATTCAAAAATCGCATTATCACTCATGGCCTTGCACCAGGAGGAGGGATTTCTCTTAGAGCCCTATGTGCTCTCTCCAGGTTATAGGCTTCCCCAAAGAGTGTAGGACCCAGAAGCTTGAACAACATATCTTGTAGAAAAGAAATGCAGTCTGACCCTTCAGCCCTCTCTGGGAGCCCCGCTAATATTAAATTATTCCTCTGACTTCTGGACTCTTGGTCATCCATCCTCTCTTCCAACATTTTCACTTACTTTCTCACAGCCACCAACTCCTGATCCAATGTGTCAACCTTCCTCTCCTGGGAGGAGATCCTTATTTCGGCATCTCCCATCCTTTTTGTTAGAGACTGTAAAGCAGTCTTCACCTCAGCAAAATCCAAAACTAAACCTTGAAGCAGCTTTTTGATTTCCTGTATATCATCTGAGGTCTTCACTGCACCCACTTCCTTATTCAGATGCCCCTCTTGCTTGCTCTGATCAGGGGATAGGGGCTTCCGTCGTTTGGCTACCGGCGTTCTCACTGTGAGGGGCTCTGTAGCCTTCACTTCCATGCTGCTGCTTCAGAAAGGCCCTTCACATCTGGTATGCCCATGCAATAAATATACTAACTGCTGCTTTTAAAGAGCTTTCTCCTGTGTGGTTTCAGTTCAGCTTTGTACCGCTACCTCTCCGCGGCAATTACCCGGTGATTTAAGCCACCACCTATCGGTACCAGAGATTTTAGAAGCTTTAATCCACACTGGGGCCTGGGAGCAGCACAGAACACATCTAATCAGACCCAGCTCATCCCGTGATCCTCGCAGAGAAGGAATTCTAAAGAGGGATGTAATCACAGTGCATTCAGAGCAGGTAAATCACTTTAAACAATGGCAGTGTAACACTGAATGGCCTAAACTGGATTGATAAATGAGGAGAGAAAAAGTGTGTGCATGGGGGGGCTTTCATGCCATTCTAGCTTTAAAGAAAAGAACAATTTCTTTACAAAAAAAATGAAATTCTTGCATTACAAAAAAGGGTAGTCCCAGGGTCAGCAGCGCTGATAAATGTCTCTAATGAAGCAAAGTAAATGGAAACCAGCGGGAGAAAGTCAGTGAGGCTGAAATTCTACAATCAGAGTGTTGGAGCTGAAAATTCAGACTGTCCAAAGGTGCCAAATGCCAACGTACCTGAGGGGGTATACGGCTTTTGGCTGTTTCTATAGATTTCTGGGCCCTGCAATGAACCGGAGTTCGGAGAATCCCAGGTGGCAGCTTCAAAAGGGGAAGAAAGCCTCAGGGTCTGCTAATTTGCAGTTACAGAATCATGGGTTGCTTCCCAGGACAGGCTAGTAGCTTTTCCTCTGGCAGCAAGGTGCGAGCCCCAGGAGGGCATGGCACACTTGATCGGGAGAGGAAAGGAGATGGATTAAGTAGGAGCAGGCAGAGGATGTGTGGTTAACTCCAACAAAGAAGCCGGGTGGTCACTATTATTTGGAAGGAGGAGGCTAAACTACAAAGTGGGTAATAGAAACATGTAGGAGACATAAGTGGGTTAAAGGGAAGACAGGTAGCAAAGTGAAAGGCAAGGATTGGGCTTTAAATTTAGAACGCTAGACAGTACACTGAATAGACTGGTAAATCTGAAACTACAGCTTTACAAAGAAATTAATTCTTAAAAGGCTTCAGCTGTTCACTTAGAATAATAAACAGTGTAGTACAGGTCTTATAATCTTAAGACTCTACAGTTGTACACTCAGAATTAATAATAAAACGGATTAGGCTGTAGTTGTAGGATATTAAGGAGTGCATAAAAAGGTCAACTTAAAACTCTTCAACCTTTTGCAGAGAATTAATTCTAAAGAGGGATGTAATCACAGTGCATTCAGAGCAGGTAAATCACTTTTAACAATGGCATTGTAACACTGAATGGCCTAAATTGGATTAATAGATTAGCTCAGAAACAGTGTGGGGGGCCTTTCATGCCATTCTAGCTTTACAAAAAATAACAATCTCTTTACAAAAAAAATTAAGAAATTCGTACTTTTCAAAAAAGGATAGTCCTAGGGTCACCAGCGCTGAAAAATGTCTCTATTGAAGCAAGGTAAAATGGAGACCAGCAGGAAGAAGTCAGTGAGGCTAAGATCCTCCAATCAGAGTGTTAGTGCTGAAAATTCAGAATGTCCAAAGTTGCCAAATAGCAACGTACCTGAGGGGGTATACAGCTTTGGGCTGTTTCTGTAGATTTCTGATCCGTGCAATGAACCGGAGTTTGGAGGATCCAGGGCGGCAAGTTCAAAAGGGGAAGAAAGCCTCAGGGTCTGCTAACTTGCAGTAGCAGAATCGTGGGTTGCTTCCCAGGACAGGTTTGTAGGTTTTCCTCTGGCAGCGAGGGTCGAGCCCCAGGAGGACAAGGCACACCTGAGGGGGAGTGGAAAAGAGAAGGATTAAGGAGGGGCAGGCAAGGGATGTGTGGTTAACTCAAATAAAGAAACAGGGTGGTCACTATTATTTGGAAGGAGGAGGCTAAACCACAAATTGGGTAATAGAAAGAGGGGTGAGACATAAGTGGGTTAGAGGGCTGACAGGTGGCAAAGCAAGAGGCAAGGATTGGGCTTTAAATTTAGAATGCTAGGTAGTACACTGAAAAATCTGGTCAATTTAAAACTACAGCTTTACAAAGAAATTAATTCTAAAAAGGATTCAGCTGTTCGCTTAGAATAATAGACAGTGCAGTACAGGTCTAATAATCTTAAGACTCTACAGTTTTATACTCAGAATTAATAATAAAAAGGATTAGGCTGTAGTTTTAGGATATTAAGGAGTGCATAAAATGGTCAACTTAAAACTCTCCAACCTTCCACAGAGAATTAATTCTAAGTAGAGATGTAATCAAAGTGCATTCAGAGCAGTTAAATCACTTTAAACAATGGCAGTGTAACACTGAATAGCCTAAACTGGATTGATAGATGAGGAGAGAAACAGTGTAGTGGGGCCTTTCATGCCATTCTAGTTTTACAAAAAAGAACAATTTCCTTACAAAAAAAAAAATGAAATTCTTGCTTTACAAAAAGATAGTCAAAGGGTCGGTGTAGGGGTTTAAATTCTCCTACCAGAAATTAATTTTTTTTTTAAAAGTCTGTTGCAACAGCTTTTCCCCTTTTTTTTTCACTGTTGTTATATACAGGCTGGCCACCTATATATATATAATCAGTTTGACGTTTTTTATTCTGGTACTGAAATTGAACCCCCCCCCCAAGTTTTGGATTAGACAGTCATGAATCCGTATAAGAGTATAATATTAATACTACATTGGAATGTCTGAATATTAGCACAGTAGCTTAGCGTTTACTTTCCGAATGGGTACACTAGTGTCAAGGTAAACAGCTCCTGCTGTATTAGAAGAAGTACAGGTATATTTCTTGCATGTTTACAAGGAGTTGAAACCCCCCCTCCCGCCAACTTTAAGGTAGTTGGCATTACCTTCCCGTGCCTTTATAAACCCCCCTTTTGTACTATTTTATTTTTTTTTTTTGTCGTTTTAATTTTCCGGTTATTTTTGGGCATAAGCTGTGCAGTGCAAGCTATCTTGGAGGCTGTTAGGTTGAATCCTGCTCGATCTTGCGCACTTCGTCATGCACTTTTGAGCTGTTGTAACTCTTTTTCTTTCTTAGCAGTTTTAAGTAGTTCGGGAACGGCCACATAAAGTTAAATAATGCACGGCTTCTAATAAAGTGCATAGTAGGATTAGCTTTCCGTTCCTGTTTTACCCCTAGCGTCTCCTTGTAAACAATTCCTCTGCACAAATATGTTCTGGCGTATGGCTTTTCTTCTGAAGCGCTGCTGCTGTTTGCCAAATAAAGATTTCTTCATGCTCGCTACTTTTCAAAATGCTCCTTTAATTCTAAGTATCAAGTTAGACTTGCAGTTATGAAAACATTTTTTTTTTACATTGTATTCAGCCTTTAGTTAGCTGAACTGTTAGGGAGAATAATCCAAAATATGCTAAAAGGGTACAAATTAAGAACGCGTTGAATTGAATTGAATGCTTAAACATCTCTGTAAAACCTAGTTAAGGTAACTGTTTTTTTCTATCTCGGTAGTACCCTTGTTTTTTTTCTTTTGGCGCTAATTTTTTTTGGGTTTACCTGGTGTTTCTTCAACAGTCCCTCCGATATTAGGCTTCTGTGTAAGCCCCTCCTATAGAGCCAGCCGGCTGCAACCTTGCGTTATTTAAAGGTATACTCCAAGGGGTGGAGTTATCTTGGACACTCTAGAATTTATTTTAATATTGAGCCTTCTATTTTTAAGTTCTAATCCTGTGTTAAACTAAATAATATAAAGAATGCATTTTGAATTTGTTTTCATCTAAAATTATTACTTATTTATACGCAAAATCTGTTTTACCTAAGTAAAGAGGGAGGGACCTGTATGTCACATGGTTATTAAGGGTATATATAGAAACCCTGGGTCTCATTGAGTCAGATAGTTTTTGGTGGAGTTCAGACTTGTTCTGTCCTCATAGAAGGTAAAAGCACTAGCAGTATTCTGGTGTTTTTCTTGCAATTTTATTTTCTTTCTTTTGTGAATGCCTGAAGTTTGATTTTTGTTTTATTTTGTGCATGTAAATAAATTTGTTCCTGGAAGCCACAATTTTTGGACAAGACTTCCTTCTTTCTGATACTCACACCTTCACACGTGGTGTCAGAAGTGGGATTATCTGGAGATACTGTTTTCAGTATTGGAAGGAGGTCGTGGATGTCCCAGAAGGTACCTACTGGAGTATTGACCAGAACCAGGGCAGAAAAACTGGGACAACCCTTGATGACTGAATTGCCAGATGTCAGACGGAAAACTACAAAGCCTGAGGAAGAAGCCGATGAAGAGAAGGAGGAGTTGGAGAAGGAGCCCCCACTGGTGATTCACAGGATTTGCTGTAATGGTTATGTATGCAACAGATAGTCATGGCAAAACAGAGGGAGAAAGATATGCAAAGGAACGAAGATAGATGGGCTGACACCTTACGAGCCATACAAGCCCTTGGTGTAAGTAGGCCCCCTCCACCTGCAGGGGATAATCCTAAGGATATTAAACTAACTAAGTTGAGTGAAACAGATGACATTGAAACTTATCTGACAACCTTTGAACGCATTGCACGAGCATGCCAATGGCCTAGAGACCAGTGGGTTATAGGGTTGGCCCCATATCTAACAGGGAAGGCACAACTGGCTTATGGTAATGTAGATAGTGCTTTAAGTGAGAACTATGACACTGTTAAAGAAGCCATCCTGAAATGGTATGATATTTGTTTAGAGACCTATCGGCAAAGGTTTCGAACATTACGGTTTCAAATATCAGATACTCCACAGGAAGCATATACTAGACTAAAAGATTTATGTACTAAATGGTTACAGCCGGCCACGAATACAAAAGAACAGATGCTAGAGACTGTAGTGTTGGAACAATTTACTCGTATTTTACCACAAGATGTCCAGATGTGGGTACGGGAACACCCTCCAGAGACATCCACAAAAGCAGTCCAATTGGCTGAAGATTATTTAACTGCCCATCCTAACAGGGCTAAAGGACAATCTGGAGCTGGCCCCGCCCATCCTACGATAAGAACGTATACACCTTCTTTGCCAGCTTCTAGTAATACTGTCAAACCACTGAATATGTCTAAAGTGCCGCATCTTGAGATAACCTGTCATTATTGCCAAGGGAAAGGACACATAGCTAGATTTTGTCCCAAAAAGAAATCCACTCCCACACACCTGGCCTTGGCCAATTGAGGGCAGTATATAACACCTGTTACAGTCAATGGCAGAGAAACATTTGGTCTGTTGGACTCTGGTAGTAGGCAGACCTTAATCAAATCTGATATAGTACCTACAGTCACCAACATAACTGCACAAACAACAGTGACTTGCATACATGGTGACACCCATAGCTATCCAGTACAACAGGTGGAAGTCCAAATGCAATCTAATGTGCGAAGAATGAATGTTGGGGTGGTTCCAGAACTTTCAGTGCCCGTTATTGTGGGGCATGACCACCCAGACTTTACACAGTTACTTTCTGATGCCACAAATATGGAAGCTGTAACAACTAGAGCACAGGACAAAATAAATATGGATTTAGCACGAGATTTCTCTTTTGAGGATGAATTATTTGAACTTCCCGGAAAATCAAGGACGACGAGAAGGGAAAAACGCCAAGAGAAACAGGTTTGGCAACAAACCCAGGAGGCTATAAAAGACAATAATGACTTTAAAGTAGTAGATATTAAAGAACTGAGTTCTCAAACAGAATTTCGAACAGCACAGTTGCAAGATGTTACTTTAAAACCTTTTTTTTCCCTGATAGGTGCTGAGTCAAATCCTAAACAGAAATATGTTCTACACAATGGGTTGTTATACCGAAAATGTTTTAATGAGAAAAAAGGTGATATGGTATTACAATTGTTAGTACCTACTGGATATCAGGAACAGTTGTTCAGCCTCACCCATGACTTACCAATAGCTGGCCACTTAGGCCGAGAACGTACATTACAGAGACTACTGTATAGATTTTTCTGGCCAGGAATACACGAACAAGTGGCTGAATATTGTAAGTCATGTGTGCAGTGTCAACAAGTGAGACCAATACTGTAAAAACATAAGGTACCCCTGCAGCCAATACCATTAGTGGATACCCCATTCACCCGGGTTGCAATGGATATAATTGGTCCGTTACCTAAGAGTGCGAAAGGGAACCGATTCATTCTAGTAGTGTGTAATTATTTCACAAAATACCCTGAAGCAATTCCGTTACAAACAGTTACGGCAGATAGAATAGCGGAAGAGCTAATCAAAATATTTTCTAGAATGGGTATACCAAAAGAAATATTGACAGACAGGGGCAGCAACTTTTGTTCCCAGGTGCTGAGACACCTCTATCATGCTTTAGGGGTACATTCTATTCTTACTTCTCCTTACTATCCACAATCTGATGGTCTAGTGGAGCGTTTCAATAAAACATTGAAGCACATGTTAAAGAAATTTATTAGTGATGAAGGCAAGTATTGGGACAGGTATTTACCTTATCTAATGTTCGCATACCGTGAAGTTCCCCAAGCTTCTACGGGATATTCACCTTTTGAACTACTGTATGGGAAAAATCCAAGGGGAATACTAGACATAATAAAGGAAAAATGGGAAGGGTCTATGGTAGATACTATCCCTGTATCCACTTTAGAGTACGCCAACACTACATCAGAGATTGACTAAATATGCAAAAGTTGCCCAACAGTGTAATAGAGAACATCAAGCAGGGCAGAAACAATATTATGATCAGAAGGTGGGCAATAAAATATTCCAACCAGGTGATAAAGTTCTCCTATTATTACCTTGTACTGAAAACAAACTATTAATGAAGTGGCAGGGACCTTATACAGTACACCGGCAAATAGGGCCGGTGAACTATCAGATCATTTGTCCCGACAAGAAGTAGTCCCTAAAGATTTATCATGCTAACTTACTGAAAAGATGGTATGATCGGAGTTCACCTACCCTATTTGTACACCCTGAGATAGTTGACAGTGACTTAGAAATGGCCTATGAGCGGTTAGAATGCAAAGGGAACATAAAAGAAATAACTATAAGTGATAAATTAAGTACTGAACAACTACAAGAGGTACAAGATTTGATACACACTTTCCAAGACATATTTAAGACAGTCCCTGGGACCGTGGAGGGAATTGAACACCACATAGAGTTGTCGGATCATAAACCTCTGAGACATAAGTCTTATAGAATTCCAGAGAGTTTAAGAGAAGAGGTAACTAGAGAACTACTAAAGATGCAGCAACTAGGGGTAATTATTCCTTCTAAAAGTCCGTGGAGCTTCCCCATGGTCGTGGTAAATAAAAAAGAGGGAGGTGTACGGATCTGCCTGGACTTTCAAAAACTAAATGAGATATCCAAGTTTGACGGATATCCCATGCCACGTATTGATGACATCATAGATAGACTGGGCAATGCCCAGTACATCAGTACGTTAGATCTTTCGAAGGGTTACTGGCAGATCCCGCTAGACACTGATTCACAAGACAAGACATCATTTAGTACCCCTATAGGGTTATTTCAGTTTACCAAGATGCCATTTGGGCTACATGGTGCACCCACAACTTTCCAGAGGTGTATGGATCAGTTATTACATTCCCATCTAGATTACAGCGCGGCGTATTTAGATGATGTCATTATTTTTAGCACCTCATGGGAGGAACATGTAAAACATTTACATAACATATTAACAGTAATAGCACACGCAGGATTGACTATTAATCCTGCAAAATGTTCTATAGGGATGCAGGAAACCAGATATCTTGGGTTTATTATAGGAAACGGAAAGGTGAAGCCTGAAGTAAATAAGCTAGATGCTATAGCTGGTAGCCCACGACCACAAACAAAAAAACAAGTACGTTCTTTTTTAGGACTGGCCAATTATTATCGCCGATTTGTAGGCGATTTTGCTGAGATTGCTACTCCCTAATTAATTTAACGAAGAAACATAATCCTGATAAAATTCATTGGACCGAACAATGTGAAGAGGCTTTTACAACCTTGAAAGCCAGATTATGTTCATATCCAGTACTATATAGCCCTGATTTTCATAGGCCCTTTATGGTACAAACAGATGCCTCTGAACATGGTCTAGGAGCTGTCCTCTCTCAGATGGTTGGGGAAGAGGAACATCCCATTATATATATTAGCCAAAAATTACATCAAATCGAGACTAGGTACTCTACTATTGAAAAAGAATGTTTGGCTATACATTGGGCAATAAATGCGTTAAAATTTTATTTATGGGGAAGATCCTTTACGATCATAACAGATCATAATCCATTGTGTTGGTTACAGACTATGAAAGATAGAAATCCACGCATTATGAGATGGTATTTGGCCCTACAGCCATACAAGTTTGAAGTTCGACATAGAGCTGGGAAAAAGCATCTTAATGCTGACTACCTTTCACGATATGGGGCAGGTATTGATAAATGATTACAGACCCCGGAGTAAAGAAAGTTGGAATTAAAAAAAAAAAAAGAAAAAAAATATAATAATAATCTTTATTGTTATTATACCGGGACTCCGGGGTGGAGCTTTGGGAGTGGGTGGGTCAAAGCTCCATCTCCCCTATTTTCTTACATTTAGGAGGGAGATCTGTTATTTAAAGTAAACCAAAAGATGGTATTTAGTATGTAACTCATTTTGGTTTCCTCTTATAGGGGGAGGAGTGTAGGGGTTTAAATTATCCTACCAGAAATTAATTTTTTTTTTTTTTAAAGTCTGTTGCAACAGCTTTTCCCCTTTTTTTTTCACTGATGTTATATACAGGCTGGCCACCTATATATATAATCAGTTTGACGTTTTTTATTCTGGTACTGAAATTGAAACCCCCCCTAAGTTTTGGATTAGACAGTCATGAATCCGTATAAGAGTATAATATTAATACTACATTGGAATGTCTGAATATTAGCACAGTAGCTTAGCGTTTACTTTCCGAATGGGTACACTAGTGTCAAGGTAATCAGTTCCTGCTGTATTAGAAGAAGTATGGGTATATTTCTTGTGTGTTTGCAAGGAGTTGAAACCCCCCCCTTCCGCCAACTTTAAGGTAGTTGGCATTACCTTCCCGTGCCTTTATAAACCCCCCTTTTGTACTATTTTATTTTTTTTTTTTGTCGTTTTAATTTTCCGGTTATTTTCGGGCATCAGCTGTGCAGTGCGAAATATCTTGAAGGCTGTTAGGTTGAATCCTGTTTGATCTTGCGCAACTTCGCTCGCGCACTTTTGAGCTGTTGTAACCCCCCCCTTTTCTTTCTTAGCAGTTTTTAAGTAGTTCGGGAACGGCCACATAAAGTTAAATAATGCACGCGCTTCTAATAAAGTGCATAGTAGGATTAGCTTTCCGTTCCTGTTTTACCCCTAGCGTCTCCTTGTAAACAATTCCTCTGCACAAATATGTTCTGGCGTACGGCTTTTCTTCTGAAGCGCTGCTGCCGTTTGCCAAATAAAGATTTCTTCATGCTCTCTACTTTTCAAAATGCTCCTTTAATTCTAAGTATCAAGTTCGACTTGCAGTTATGAAAACATTTTTTTTTTACATTGTATTCAGCCTTTAGGTAGCTGAACTGTTAGGGAGAATAATCCAAAATATGCTAAAAGGGTACAAATTAAGAACGCGCTGAATTGAATTGAATGCTTAAACATCTCTGTAAAACCTAGTTAAGGTAACTGTTTTTTTCTATCTCGGTAGTACCCTTGTTTTTTTTCTTTTGGCGCTAATTTTTTTTGGGGTTAACCTGGTGTTTCTTCAACAGTCCCTCCAATATTAGGCTTCTGTGTAAGCCCCTCCTATAGAGCCAGCCGGCTGCAACCTGGCGTTATTTAAAGGTATACTCCAAGGGGTGGAGTTATCTTGGACACTCTAGAATTTATTTTAATATTGAGCCTTCTATTTTCAAGTTCTAATCATGTGTTAAACTAAATAATATAAAGAATGCATTTTGAATTTGTTTTCATCTAAAATTATTACTTATTTATACGCAAAATCTGTTTTACCTAAGTAAAGAGGGAGGGACTTGTATGTCACATGGTTATTAAGGGTATATATAGAAACCCTGGGTCTCATTGAGTCAGATAGTTTTTGGTGGAGTTCAGACTTGTTCTGTCCTCATAGAAGGTAAAAGCACTAGCAGTATTCTGGTGTTTTTCTTGCAATTTTATTTTCTTTCTTTTGTGAATGCCTGAAGTTCGATTTTTGTTTTATTTTGTGCATGTAAATAAATTTGTTCCTGGAAGCCACAATTTTTGGACAAGACTTCCTTCTTTCTGATACTCACACCTTCACAGTCGACAGCACTGATCAATGTCTCTAATGAAGCATAGTAAAATGGAGACTAGCAGGAAGAAGTCAGTGAGGCCGAGATCCTCCAGAGTGTTGGCACTGAAAATTCAGAATGTCCAAAGGTGTCAAATACCGATGTAGCTGAGGGGGTATACGGCTTTTGGCTGTTTCTGAAGATTTCTGGGCCCTGAGATGAACTGAAGTTCAGAGGATCCCAGGCAGAAGATTCAGCTGGGGAAGAAAGTCTCAGGGTCTGCTAATTTTCAGTAGCAGAATTGTTGGTGCTTCCCAGGAGAGGCTTGCAGCTTTTCCTCTGGCGGCGAGGTGCGAGCCCCAGGAGGGCATGGCACACCTGAGAGGGAGGGGAAAGGAGACAGATTAAGTAGGAGCAGGCAGGGGAGGTGTGCTTAACTCAAACAAAGAAACAGGTTGGTCACTATTATTTGAAGGAGGAGGCTAAACCACAAATTGGGTAATAGAAAGAGGGACGAGATGTAAGTGGGTTAGAGGGCAGACAGGGTGCAAAGCAAGAGGCAAGGATTGGGCTTTAAATTTAGAATGCTATGCAGTACACTGTAAAGTCTGGTCAATTTAAAACTGCAGCTTTACACAGAAATGAATTCTAAAAAGGATTTAGCTGTTTGCTTAGAATAATAGACAGTGCAGCACAGGTCTAATAACCATAAGACTCGACAGTTTTACACTCAGAATTAATAATAAAAAGGATTAGGTTGTAGTTTTAGGATATTAAGAAGTGCATAAAAAGTCAACTTACAACTCTTCAGCCTTTTGCAGAGAAATAAGTCTAAAGAGGGATGTAATCACAGTACATTCAGAGCAGGTTAATCACTTTAAACAATGGCAGTGTAACACTGAATGGCCTAAACTGGATTGATAAATAGGGAGAGAAACAGTGGGTAGGGGGGCCTTTCATGCCATTCTAGCTTTACAAAAAGAACAATTTCTTTAAAAAAAAATGAGATTCTTCCTTTACAAAAAAAGATAGTCCCAGGGTCGGCAGCACTGATCATCATCTCTAATAAAGCAAGGTGAAATAGAGACCATCAGGAAGAAGTCAGTGAGGCTGAAATCCTCCAATCACAGTGTTGGCGTTGAAAATTCAGAATGTCCAAATGCACCAAATAGCAATGTACCTGAGCGGATATATAGCTTTTGGCTGTTTCTGTAGATTTCGGGGCACTGCGATGAACCGTAGTTCAGAGGATCCCGGGTGGCAGTTTCAACAGGGGAAGAAAGACTCAGGGTCTGCTAATTTGCAGTAGTAGAATCATGGGTGCTTCCCAGGACAGGCTTGTAGCTTTTCCTCTGGCGGCGAGGTCCGAGCCCCAGGACAGCATGGCACACCTGAGGGGGAGAGGAAAGAAGATAGGTTAAGTAGAGGCAGGCAGGGGAGGTGTGCTTAACTCAAACAAAGAAACAGGTTGGTCACTATTATTTGAAGGAGGAGGCTAAACAACAAAGTGGGTAATAGAAAGAGGGACGAGATGTAAGTGGGTTAGAGGGCAGACAGGGTGCAAAGCAAGAGGCAAGGTTTGGGCTTTAAATTTAGAATGCTATGCAGTACACTGTAAAGTCTGGTCAATTTAAAACTACAGCTTTACACAGAAATGAATTCTAAAAAGGATTCAGCTGTTCGTTTAGAATAATAGACAGTGCAGTACAGGTCTAATAGTTTTAAGACTCTACAGTTTTACACTCAGAATTAATAAGAAAAAGGATCAGGCTGTAGTTTTAGGTTATTAAGGAGTGCCTAAAAGGTCAACTTAAAACTCTTCAGCCTTTCGCAGATAATTATTTCTAAAGAGGGATGCAATCACAGTGCATTCAGAGCAGGTAAATCACTTTAAACAATGGCAGTGTAACACTGAGTGGCATAAACTGGATTGACTGATGAGAAGAGAAACAATGTGGATGGGGGCCTTTCATGATATTCTAGCTTTACTAAAAATAACAATTTCTTTACAAAAAAAATGAAATTTTTGCTTTAGAAAAAAATTACAGTCCCAGGGTAAGCAGTGCCGATAAACATCTCTAATGAAGTAAGGTAAAATGGAGACCAGCAGGAAGAAGTCAGTGAGGCTGAGATCCTCCAATCAGAGTGTTGGCGCTGAAAATTCAGAATGTCCAAAGACACCAAATACCAAAGTAGATGATGGTGTATATGGCTTTTGGCTTTCTCTGAAGATTTCTGGGCCCTGCAATGAACCAGAGTTCGGAGGATCCCAGGAGGCAGTTTCAATGGGGGAAGAAAGCCTCAGGGTATGCTAATTTGCAGTAGCAGAATCATGGGTTGCTTCCCAAGACGGGCTTGTAGCTTTTCCTCTGGTGGGGAGGTGCAATTCCCAGGAAGGCACAGCACACCTGAGGGTGAGAGGAAAGGAGATGGATTAAGTAGGAGCAGGCAGGGGAGGTGTGGTTAACTCAAACAAAGAAACTGGGTGGTCACTATTATTTGGAAGGAGGCGGCTAAACTACAAAGTGGGTAATAGAAACTGGTAGGAGATATAAGTGGGTTAGAGGGCAGAAAGGTGGTAAAGCGAGAGGCAAGGATTGGGCTTTACATATAGAATGCTGAGCAGTACACTGAAAAGTCTCGTAAATTTAAAACTACAGCTCCACACAGAAATTAATTCTTAAAAGCATTCAGCTGTTCACTTAGAATAATAAACAGTGCAGTATAGGTCTAATAATCTTAAGACTACAGTTTTACACTCAGAATTAATAATAAAAAGGATTAGGCTGTAGTTTTAGAATATTAAGGAGTGCATAAAAAGGTCAATTTAAAACTCTTCAGTCTTTCACGGACAATTAATTTTAAAGAGGGATGTAATCACAGTGCATTCAGAGCAGGTAAATCACTTTAAACAATGGCAGTGTAACACTGAATGGCCTAAACTGGATTGATAAATGAGGAGAGAAACAGTGTTGGGGGACCTTTCATGCCATTCTAGCTTTTCAAAAAAGAACAATTTCTTTACACAAAAAGAGAAAAAAATGAAATTCTTGCTTTACAAAAAAGGATAGTGTCAGGGTTGGCAGCACTGATCAACATCTCTAAAGAAGCAAGGTAAAATGGAGACCAGCAGGAAGAACTCCATTACCCTGAGATCCTCCAATCACAGTGTTGGTGCTGAAAATTCAGAATGTTCAAAGGCATCAAATACCAATGTACCTAAGGGTGTATACGGCTTTTGGCTGTTTCTGTAGATTTCTGGGCCCTGCAATGAACCGTAGTTCGGAGGATCCTGGGCGGCAGTTTCAACAGTGGAAGAAAGCCTCAGGGTCTGCTAATTTGCAGTAGCTGAATCATGGGTTGCTTCCCAGGACAGGCTTGTAGCTTTTCCTGTGGCAGCGAGGTGCGAGTCCCAGGAGGGCATGGCACACCTGAGGGGGAGAGAAAAGGAGTTAGATTAAGTAGGGGCCAGCAGGGGAGATGTGGTTAACTCTAACAAAGAAGCAGAGTAGGTCACTATTATTTGGAAGAAGGAGGCTAAACTACGGTAATAGAAAGAGGGATGAGACGTAAGTGAGTTAGAGGGCAGACAGTTGGCAAAGTAAGAGGCAAGGATTGGGCATTAAATTTTGAATGCTAGGCAGTACACTGAAAAGTCTGGTCAATTTAAAACTACAGCTTTACACATAAATTAATTCTAAAAAGGATTCATCTGTTCACTTAGAATAATAGACAGTGCAGTACAGGTCTAATAATCTTAAGACTCTACAGTTTTACACTCAGAATTTTAATAAAAAGGATTAGGCTGTAGTTTTAGGCTATTAAGGAGTGCATAAAAAGGTCAACTTAAAACTCTTCAGCATTTTGCAGAGAATTAATTCTAAAGAGGGATGTAATCACAGTGCATTCAGAGCAGGTAAATCACTTTAAACAATGGCAGTGTAACAATGAGTGGTCTAAACTGGATTGATACATGAGGAGAGAAACAGTGGGGGGCCTTCAATGCCATTCTAGCTTTACAAAAAGGAACAATTTTTTTCCAAAAATAAAATGAAATTCTTGCTTTACCAAAAAGGACAGTCCCAGTGTCAGCAGCGCTGAGAAACATCTCTAATGAAGCAAGGTAAAATGGAGACAAGCAGGAAGAAGTCAGTGGGGCTAAGATCCTCCAATCAGAGTGTTGGCGCTGAAAATTCAGAATGTCCAATCACGCCAAATACCAATGTACCTGAGGGGGTATATGGTTTTTGGCTGTTTCTGTAGATTTCTGGGCCTTGCAACGATCCTGAGTTTGGAGAATCCTGGGCAGCAGTTTCCACAGGGGAAGAAGGCCTCTGGGTCTGCTAATTTGCAGTAGCAGAATCATGGGTTGCTTCCCAGGGCAGGCTTGTAGCTTTTGCTCCAGTGGTGAGGTGCGAGCCCCAGGAGGGCACAGCACACCTGAGGGTGAGGGGAAAGGATATGGATTAAGTAGGAACAGGCAGGGGAGGTGTGGTTAACTCAATCAAAAAAACAGGTGGTCACTATTATTTGGAAGGAGGAGGCTAAACTACAAAGTGGGTAATAGAAACAGGAAGGAGACGCAAGTCTGCTAGAGGGCAGACAGGTGGCAAAGCCCTTGCTGTAGTTACCTCACTGATCAGGACTGCTGCTGAGCGAGGCAATCTTAGCAGAGCCATCTTTGTGGATCTCTCCAAAGCCTTTGATAGGGTCGATCACTCCTTCCTCAGCTCCACACTCCTGTCTCTTTGGTTCTCCCCTCTGCCTTTGCTTGGTTCTAAACTACCTCTCCAGCAGGCAGCAATATACCAGCTTCAATAGGACCCTCTCCTACCCCTCATCAGTCCATTGCGGGGTCCCTCAGGGATCTGTCCTTGGTCCCTCCCTAGTCTCACTCTTCATTAACGAACTACCGTCTGTCACTGCCCATCTACATTCCACCCTGTATGCTGATGACCTCGTCATCCTGGCCAGTTCCCAGGACATCTCCACAATAAACTCCCAATTAAATTCTGACTTTGAGTGCATCCAAACCTGGCTAGGGGCCACAGGCTCACCCTCAATCTCAAGAAAACCAAAGCCATGCTCTTTGGTTCCTCGAACAAAATAAAATCCTGCCCCACTCCCCTGCAAATCTACGGGGCTGATGGCTCTCCCCTGCAGATGGTAGCCGCCGTCAAGTATCTGGGCATCACCCTGGTCCCACAGTTGGACCTTACCCTACATATTCGGAACATTTGTAAGGCTACTAACGGTAAGCTTGGCCTAGCCTATCGAGCTCAAAACTGCCTCACCCCGGCTGCTCGTATGGCTCCCCTAGCCAAAATCCTCCTCTCACACTCTGCTACAGGCTCGTAACATTTGCCCCAGTACCTAAAACTAGCCTCTTGAAATGGGACACGGCCTACAACAATATCTGCTGCTTTGCACTCTCTGACCCTCTGGAGTGGTTCCCTCTGGAGAAGCACTGCTCCTTCATACTCGGAAGCTTTATCAACAACATTATCCATTCGGCCAACCCTTCTGCCCTGGCCCTTCTCCTCAAGCTCAGTGCCCCACCCTACCACCTAAGATCTGGGGTGTTACTGGATCACTTGGTTCCTAGAACCCACACCCTTGTGGGGGATTTGGCCTTCAACACATATGCCCCAAAAATGTGGAACTCGCTCCCTGCCCTAACTCGGTCCTCCTCCTCCTCCCATCCCAGCTTTAAAGACTCCATCTGGAACTTTCTGAAATCTTCCACCACATGCCCCTGCACTTTGTAGCTCACTAGCGGAGCCCCCCTTTTCCCCCTAGGCTGGTAGGGTGGGGGCCTCAGCGCTACTTGCACTTACTCCTTCTATAACTGGTCAAGTAACTAGTATTCTAATTCCTGCCCAGAGTAACCCTGCCCCGCTGGCACTTATCGATAGTCTTGTTTACTCTGATCGAACCTGTCAGGTATTCTGCTGTTCACCTCCTAATCCATCCTGTATGTACCATTTACTGTATTGTATATGTGCCAATCTGTTCTCAAACACTGTTAGCTACCTAGTGTAATCCCTGTTATGCCTGTTATTCTCTGTGTGTTTAACTTGACTCATCTACTGTTCATGTACGCATTTACCCTATAATCCTCCAGGTCGCTCCTGAAAATAGGCACTTGGCTGTCTAGTGTGCTTACCTGGTTAACAAAAGCAAATAAATAAATAAACGCTAGCGGCAAGGATTGGGCTTTAAATTTAGAATGCTAAGCAGTACACTGAAAAGTCTGGTCAATTTAAAACTACAGCTTTACAAAGAAATTAATTCTAAAAAGGATTCAGCTGTTTGCTTAGAATAGTAGACAGTGCAGTACAGCTCTAATAATCTTAAGACGCTACAGTTTTACACTCAAAATAAATAATAAAAAGGATTAGGCTGTAGTTTTAGGATATTAAGGAGTGCATAAAAAGGTCAACTTAAAACTCTTCAGCCTTTCACAGATAATGAATTCTAAAGAGAGATGTAATCACAGTGCATTCAGAGCAGGTAAATCACTTTAAACAATGGCAGTGTAACACTGAATGGCCTAAACTGGATTGATAGATGAGGAGAGAAACAATGTGGGGGGCCTTTCATGCCATTCTAGCTTTACAAAAAAAGAACAATTTCTTTCCAAAAAAAAAAAAAAGAAATACTTGCTTTACAGAAAAGGATAGTCCCAGGGTCAGCAGCCCTGATCAATGTCTCTAATGAAGCAAGGTAAAATGGAGACCAGCAGGAAGAAGTCAGTGAGGCTGAGATCCTCCAATCAGAGTGTTGGAGCTGAAAATTCAGAATGTCCAAAGGTGCCAAATACCAATGTACCAGAGGGGGTATATGGCTTTTGGATTTTTCTGCAGATTTCTGGGCCCTGCAATGAACCAGAGTTCGGAGGATCCCGGGTGGCAGTTTCAGCAGGGGAAGAAAGCCTCAGGGTTTGCTAATTTGCAGTAGCAGAGTCGTAGGTTGCTTGAAGGACAGGTTTGTAGCTTTTCCTCTGGCAGGGAGGTGTGAGCCCCAGGAGGGCACAGCACACCTGAGGGGGACAGGAAAGGACATGGATTAAGTAGGGCCAGGCAGGGGAGGAGTGGTTAACTCAAACAAAGGAACAGGGTGGTCACTATTATTTGGAAGGAGGAGGCTAAACTACAAAGTGGGTAATAGAAACAGGGAGGAGACTTAAGTGGGTTAGAAGGCACACAGGTGGCAAAGCGAGAGGCAAGGATTGGGCTTTAAATTTAGAATTCTAGGCAGTACACTGAAAAG
Organism: Neoceratodus forsteri; assembly: GCA_016271365.2. Classification (NCBI taxonomy): domain Eukaryota; kingdom Metazoa; phylum Chordata; order Ceratodontiformes; family Ceratodontidae; genus Neoceratodus; species Neoceratodus forsteri. The sequence goes on along the minus strand of CM057453.1, from coordinate 451,788,252 downwards.
TCTGGTCAATTTAAAACTACAGCTTTACCCAGGAATTTATTCTAAAAAGGATTTAGCTGTTCGCTTAGAATAATAGACAGTGCAGTACAGGTCTAATAATCTTAAGACTCTACAGTTTTACACTCAGAATTAATAATAAAAAGGATTAGGCTGTAGTTTTAGGATATTAAGGAGTGCATAAAAAGGTCAACTTAAAACTCTTCAGCCTTTTGCAGAGAATTAATTCTAAAGAGGGATGTAATCACAGTGCATTCAGAGCAGGTAAATCACTTTAAACAATGGCAGTGTAACACTGAATAGCCTAAACTGGATTGATAGATGAGGAGAGAAACAGTGGGGGGCCTTTCATGCCATTCTAGCTTTACAAAAAAGAAAAATTTCTTTACATAAAATAAAAATTAAATTCTTGCTTTACAAGAAAGGGTAGTCCCAGAGTCAGCAGTGCTAATAAACGTCTCTAATGAAGCAAGGTAAAATGGAGACCAGCAGGAAGAAGTCAGTGAGACTGAGATCCTCCAATCAGAGTGTTGGCACTGAAAATTCAGAATGTGCAGAGTCACCAAATACCAATGTAGCTGAGGAGGTATACGACTTTTGGTTGTTTCTGTAGCTTTCTGAGCCCTGCAACGAACCAGAGTTCAGAAGATCCCGGGCGGCGGTTTCAACAAGGGAAGAAAGCCTCAGGGCCTGCTAATTTGCAGTAGCTGAATCGTATGTTGCTTCCCGGGACAGGCTTGTAGCTTTTCCTCTGGTGGTGAGGTGTGAGCCGCAGGAACGCACGGCATACCTGAGGGGATATACGGCTTTTGCCTGTTTCTATAGATTTCTGGACCCTGCATTGAACCAGAGTTCGGAGGATCCCAGGCGGCAGTTACAACAGAGGAGGAAAGCCTCAGGGTCTGCTAATTTGCAGTAGCAGAATCATGGGTTGCTTCCCAAGACAGGCTTTTAGCTTTTCCTCTGGCGGCGAGGTGCGAGCCCCAGGAGTGCACAGCACACCTGAGGGGTTATTTGGAACTGTGTCTGTAGACTTCTGGAGGATTCTTTTTAACAGATTTAGACAGACAACTGTAATATAGTGCATAAAAAATGCATATTCTGCGTTTGTCAATTTATTGTCCAAAAAGCAAAATAAAGAAAATAAAGGATCCTCGCTACCACAACTGGTGTCAGAAGTGGGATAGATAAGAGTGAAGAGTATCAGGTCGGCCACCCTGATATGAATAAAAGGATAGTCAGAAAAAGGAAAGAAGATAGGAGAGAGTGAAAAGGAAGTTGAAATTTTAATCTATGCATGATGTTTGTTTATTAACATCCTAGCACAGGGCCCTGCAACGAACCGGAGTTTGGAGGATCCCAGGTGGCAGTTTCAACAGGAGGAGAAAGCCTCAGGATCTGCTAATGCCCTTGCTGTACCAATCCCCACTATTATGAAAATTCAGGCATTGGTAATGACCCTCATGGCTCCCAACACTAATCAACAGATGATTACCATGTAAAACACAATTGCTGTTCACACTGCTCCCAGTACATGACAGTAGGCAACAGCTGAAGAGCTGAAGAGGAAGCTCTAGTAGCTGAAATTAAATCCTAACTTTAAATAAAAAAGTTGGAATTACTCTGCTTGTCATAAAAGGAGGTGTTCCACAATGTGCAAAATGGATCGATCTGTCTGACTTACATGTTCAGAGCTGAGCGTTTTCATTAGGAAGGAGCATCTCAGGCTTAATTTTTAGAAACTTGAAGAAGCACTTCTCTTTAATATGATTGCTTTCTATCTGTACTGGAGTTTTCATGAGACCTGTATCACACATGAGACCTGTATCTCATCATAGGAGGTCAGTGTCACTATTACTTTGGAATGCAAATAATTATTAATCAGTTTACTGTTGGGGAAAATGAGCGGGCATATATGGAGGGGAACATTGTATCTAAACAGTAGTTGGGGGAGCAGACGAGAAGCAGGAGGTAAATACTGTACTCTTTCAAAGATATCTTTAAAGAGCAACTATCCTGGTCTTTTTCAAATTTCTCCCTCAGAAGAATAAAGAACCCTTACCTGCTCCCAGTTCATTTGCTGCTGATCTTCTCATTTGTAATTGCCCCTATTTTGGAAGGGAAGGGATTGTATTTTGGCTCCATGGAGCCACGCCATGCTGTGTTGATCCCTTCCACTTCCTGGTACCTTCTTATACTGCTAACTGCCCCCGTGGTACCCCACACTAGCACATTTTGTGATGTCACTATAAGGAGAGTGCAGGGGCATGCCGCATAGACATGAATGGGGCCATTTTTCAAAGTTTATTTCTCATAGTTTAGATGGCCATTTGGAATAAATCAAGGCCACTGCTTAACTTACAAAGTCCTTTACAATTACAAATGGAACGATTAACACCATATGAATTGAGGGCAGGTAAAGGTTCTTTATGCTTCTTGGTGTGAGTACCTGTAAAGTTGCTCTTTATTAACTATTATGTCACCAGAGTACTGTAGAAATCTTGCTATTAGTTGCATGATAAAATTATTTTTGGCCAAGAAATGTATGGTATAGGATTCAAGCTGAAAGAGAGGGCAGTGCAGGAGCATACTGGGACAAATCTGTTTTTACGCATCCCTCAATGTAACGAATGGTGAGCTGTAACTAACTCAGGTTATGGCTCTCATTCTGTCTGTTATAGTGAGGAACTACTGTATATAGATGCCGCTCATATCCACATGTTGCAAACTACAGTATTGGCAACCAGAGGGTAACATTAGGAAACTGTTTTTAACAGTGAAATATCTCCGGTCTTCTATACAAAAAAAAAAAAAAGCTGTGAAGTTACTGAATCTTTTTGTATCTATTTCTTACATGGATTGTGGTCTTTTTTGGAATAATGACACTGCAATTAATTTCACAACAGTATGCTTTTGTTAAACAGTGCTTCATTTATCAGAGTAGACTGCATATTGTGTGAATATAGTATTTTATGCATGCGCTTTCAGCAGGTTATTCTAGAGAGACTGAATTCTGACCCATTGGACTTCCTCTAAACATCTAATAAGGTTGCAGTTTTGCTGAAATGGTAGTTTAAAAGGTATGAGTCCACCTTATCTGATGCAGATCAGAACAGAACAGGAAATTTAAATCCACTGGATAGAATCTGATAGAGAAATGTATTTGTATACAGGTACCGTACACTGTGGCTGGGTCCGCAGCACTCAATACTCCCTCATCTACAGTCTAGGTTCTTATATATGAGTCTGTGATAATATTCTTGTCATAACAAGAGAAAAATATACTACAAAAAATGTCTCTTGCTACTCAAAAGAAATATTCCTTAAACCTTTGGTGATGGGACACATTTATTATGAATCTCTGGGTCTGTAAGCAGATGTGACACAACAGCTTTCACATTTCCTGCCAAGAACTCAGGATCTAGTATGTACTACCAACAACAAAAGTACACCAGTGAATTGTAGGAGGTTTATGCCCCAGCACAAACATGGTGGAGGGTCATTAATTTGTGTAAATTACTATGCACCTTTAAAGAAAATATATATTCAGATATCATTTGATAACAAATGCATCAGAAAAATGAGAACCGCATGTCATATTGATTCAGTATCATGTCATAACAGTGACCCAAAATGAGTGACTAGAAATATAGCGATTCATTTTGGACGCTGTTATTGTGGGCTACCCTGCAGAATATCAAGGGTATGGGATAGCGACCAGGGAGAAAGGAGAAGAGAAGGGAAGAATAGCAAGGGGAAAGGAAGGGACAGGGAAGGGTTTTTCAGGCACTGGTGTACCTGCTGCCACCGAGCTAACCGTGTGGCATGGTCGTGAGGGAGGCTATCTCTGGCAGAGCAGGTATTGGGTTTGAGTCCGGGAGTGGGTTACATTTTGCCGTAGCTGCGGGAGTTAATTTTTGCCGAGATCTGGATTTTGCACCCTCCCCGACATGCACCCCCCTGGAGCTGAGAATCCTAATTCAGGGGGATGAGGGTGGGTGCAGTGGGGCACGTTTATTTACATCCCAGAAGTTGGGTCACCTTAAAGTATATATATCGCTGATTTGCTTTTCGGCGATAAAATAGTTATTGCTGTTTTGCAATTGCTATTATAACATGGAACCACTGAATCCAACACACAGGTTATAGAATAACTTATATTTCTGATGAATATTCTTTGCACTGCTGCTTTAAAGTTAGTGTTATGGATAGGTAATAGTTTGTCAATATTATTTTAATTCCTTATTTGGATACAAGCATTTTACAGACCAATAATGTGTTTCTCAAAAATATTATTTCACTAACCCATCAATAATTTACTGTTAATATTCTGAAATAACAACATACCTAAATTGTTAGTATTATAAGGGGTATGGGCAGTCCCACAATATACCCAGGGGGGTGGACTCCTATTTGAGAGTTCCTTCAATAGTTCCAGCACCGATGCCCAATGGTAATGTTCAAAATTATGCAATTTTAGACCAGATTTGCTATGGGGTGCCATTAATTTGCTTTTTTTAATTATTTGTTTATATTCTTTCCAAATAAATTTTGATATTGCTCTATCTAAATCCTGAAACATAGATTTTCAAATATTTATTGGAATTGCCTGAAAAACATTTAAATCTTGAAGGATGTTTATTTTTATGTTCGCTGTGCACATGTGCAGCAAACATTTTGTTATAAGAGTGGGTTTTAAAAGGCGTGGCACTGTCAGTCCAATGCAAAGCAGTCTGCAAGGGCTTATCAGTGTCACATCAATCATTGGTCAAGCTGATCATGACACTGGTCTGGCTTGCTGGGCAGAAACTTCATGTAATTCAAAGGAGAGAGTTGACCCAACCATAGGGCAGCTTTTCCCTTGATCTACATAAGCCTGTGCAGCAAGCACAGCTGATCTGTCATGATCAACCTGTTGTAGTCTCCCTCATCAAAATAATCTCTGATGCCAGCTACAACCCCCCACCCTGCCCATTTTTATTGCACAACACTAGGGAGCCCACCACCGGTATTGCCAAACATAATGAAAACCCTCCCCTCTTGCATGACACCAGTGCAACCTAACACAAACAAAACCCTCCCTCAATGTCTCCCACCCCATTTTCTGGCACAGGGAGTTGCCCACCCCTAGTGCTGCCATACTTAATGAAAACCCTACCCTCTCATGTGACACTGGGGAGCCCACCCCTGGTGCCCCTTAACATAAAGAAAACCTTCCCTCAGTGTCTTTTTGCACTATTTTCCAGCACAGAAGTACCCAATCCCCCATGCTGGCTGCTTCACCCTATTCTGTCTGTTTTGACTGTGTGACACCAGGGAGCCCACCCCCAGTGCCGCCAAACATAACACTGACACTGGAGTGCCCAAACCCAGTGTTAGTACCTGAAATAAAGAAAACTGTCCCTCTTACAGTAGTTTTTTTTGTAATACATCTTGTAAAAAAGGAAAACATCCATCAATGTCTGTTGCTGCCACTGCTGTTACTGTCTCCCATTTAACCTTTTGACTAAGCACCCATGACCCCACACACCCCCAAGCCTTTACTTACCTATCGGGGGTCCAACACCATATTCATTAATGGACAGGAGATACAGCTTCTCTCTTCAATGCTGGAGCATGAACTGAGGAAATCAGGTATGCGGTTCAATATATTTCAGTGGGTTTTGAACTTGTCATCATAACTTTGTTCTTTTTTGAAAATCTTTGCCCCAAATTTTCAACATGTCTTTTTTGGGACCCCATCTCATGAACAACAAAAGAGAAATTAGGCAAACTTGTCCTTAAAGGGGATTTTGTATTCACTGCACAAAATCACCTTTCAGGCAGGATTCAAACGTTTTCTCCACCCTTGTTCATGAACTGAGGTCATAAGAAGGTTATGTTGAAAATGCAGGGTAAAAATATGAAAACAAACAACAAAGGTAGGAGCCTACATTGATATTTATTAACAGAGGCTCATAATTTTGGTAATTTTCAATATTTTTGATCCCAAATTTTCAACATAGCCATTTTTTCACAGCAACTCATGAATGTGGCAGCTGTCATTTTTTAAATCCTGGCTAACATGTGTTTTCATATTTGTGGCATAAAATCACCTTTTCAGCAGGATTTGAAAAGCTTCTCTACCCTTGTTCATGAGGTGAGGTCATGATAAGGCTATGTGAGGTCATAAGAAGACTATGTTGAACATCTGGGGTAAAAATATAAAAAAACAACAAAGTTATGAGGGTACATTGAAATTTTTTAATTCACATGTGCAACTGGCCATTTTCAACATTTTGACCCAGATTTTTAAGATAGTCATTTTTTCACACTGCCTCATGAATGTGACAGCTGTGATTTCTTGAACCTACCCAAAATGTGTTTTCATACTTTGGTGCAAAATGATGTTTCAGCCATTGTTTTATAAATAACAGCTGCCATACATACTCAGAAGGAGTGGTCATAAAAAATGATGTTGAAAATTTCAGGTAAAAATGTGAAAAAACAACTAACTTATAAAGAAATATTGACTTATCCCCTGCAACCTTTAGAGTTCTCAGGAAATTCATCACATATTGGGTTATCCTCGATTCATCCTATTGACCGATGCACGATCAAAATCTTAGCTGGACTGCCAAAGGCCAATCCCCCAGCTACGTCCAGAAATTACAGTTTATTTTGTGCATCCCTAGATGCTGGTCATGATCACTGATCGCTCCCAAACTCTCAGGTAACTTTCTAACAAAACATTTATTTTCCTTTCTTTTTTCTACTCTCATATAGCATGTCGACAGATAAAAGTGTGTGTTAACCTTAGGATTTCTCCTGGTCTTCTGCATGCCTGTATTATCACACTAAAAATAACAAAGCTCTAAGGTCATTGAGCAGGGGAACAAGATAAGCTAGACCCTTTAGTTGTGTCCTACCTTACACACCTGTGCAGGTTGGGACCCTCAGGTAGCTTCCCCACCAGCAGCTCCCTGAGGACTGGATTCTCATGTAGCATCCACTCCAAGTCAGGCAGCGTTCATCAGGAGTCTCAGACACCACAGGCACTAAGACCCAGGGGAGCAGTCCATAGGAGCTTAGAACACAATAATGTTAATAACCTGGGTGCATTCAGCAGATCTAACTGTGATTCCTACATTCCGTGCTGGCATTCTGAAAGCAGCAATATGAGGGAGCTGGCCCAGTTTATTTCTGAGGCATCCTGGTCTACTTACTGTGCACAGTATGGAGCCCCTGGGAGGATCTGTCTTGTTTTGTTGTTTGTAATAATCAAATAATAGGATTCCTTATTTTAGCAGACAACCTTTATAGTGCCTGTCAGTAACATCCAGCACAGAAAAATGGTCAAACTTCCAAGTCGCCAGGTTGAAGGGATGATTTCATCTTCAGTCCCAGCATGGCCTGGTGCCTCAGTTAACCCTTACTTGTCTCAAGTAGTCCTGTACTAACACAGGGTCTGCAGTCTTTGCCAGTGCCTCTGTGCTGGTGACTGTTCCCAGCAGCATTCAAGTGCAAAGTATCAGTTAGGTTAGAGCTGTTGGGCAATGTGCTATGGGTAAACCTTCTCTTACAAAAAGAAACTGCAATACAACTATAAAAGAAAACTGCAGTATCATGGCAGACTGTTACAAGAAATTGAACCTCATCCCCCCTCCTTGCCCTGGCTACAGGATGCATGAAAGAGTCACATGAACTGGTTCATAGCCTGGAGGTTAGAATATTGCACCTACCAGATCGCTGATGGAGCATGGCATCAAGTGAAGGGATTCCCCCAGAATCAAGTATATATCTAAAAAACTAAGATTCCCTATTTTTCCATGGGCAGCTGGGGGGGGGAATTGGGAGGGTGCACAATCCTATCTTCCATGCTTTTTGGAATTAAATTGGCACCAATCACCATCTTGGTGACACCCCCTCCTGGTAAGGCTAGCTCCCCAACCCCTCCCTGCAGACTGCAAAAGGCAGGGTCTCACATTCCTCTGAGTGCTTGAGATCTCACAGCTGCCATACTGAGGCCAAACTCTTGCGGGAGTAGTGCCCAGTCTGTTCCCACACTAAACATGCACAGTGAAGTAATCACAGGTGTATCCTTTTAGTGAAATCACTGCAGTGCACCTCCCCAGTTGCAATGGCACTTCCATTTTTCTGCCTGAATCCTCCAGGGCAGTGGGCAAGGGCCAGGCAGTGTAATCTCATGAGGTGATCTCTAGAGACCGGTCGCCATGCTGCCCTGGTGCTCCTGCAGCAAGCAATCTCGTGGGATGACAGCCATGTTGCTACAATATCCAGTAACACCGAGCTCTTGCAGGGAAACAGTCAGTTTTGGAAGATTAGTGGCCATCTTACATGCGGCATCCCTCTTTCCTTACACTTGCATGGGTAAAATGGCCATGAGTTCAATGCTCCCCTGGAGGAAAAGGTTGGCCATCTTAGGAAGGCCCCTCCGGATATCAAACATAGTGCCCATTCAGCAACTACTCTAACTGTCCAAATTTAGAAGAAAGGCTCAGTACTCTGGATAAGTGTTTGAAAGGCAAGTCACCACATTTATTTTTCCAAGGTGTTTGGTCCAACAAAACCACTTTCCCCAGCGCTTTGACCCAAATCCAGGTCTTCCTCGGGGGCGTAACTGTCCCTCTGCTCACTCTAGCAGCTGCCATACTGGTACAGCGCCTATGCGGGAGAGCGACAAATCAGAACCCCCACTCACAAGGTCTACCTAAAGGACAGGACCCTGCTGCAGCGTTCAGTCCTCATCCAGGTGGTGGCCACAGGTCTCCACCAGCACTTTATGATCTGGACCAAAATCATATGCTAACGCATTCTATATACGAGGACAACCACATAGGTTGGGGGGAAGCTCAGTGCTCAATGGCCCTCCCGAAGGTGCGTTAGTTACCTAGAGGTTAGAGTAACAATGGTGAATGAGCTTGGTACATTCAGCAGACTGGGGTTTTGATTCCCACAATTTCCACAACCTCCCCCATACAGTAGTATTCCACTAATGTAATGTAAAAAAGGAAGTTGTACTGCACTGCACCTTAAATTATTGCAGTGGTACTGCAGACTTACTTCATTGAACTGCATGAAACCTGCCATAAAATGCAGCGTGATTACAATAACATTGGTAAGATTGGAGTGCAATGGTGCCATTCTCCATTCAAACCACTAGGGTACCACAAAATCCTAAGGAGCACATGCTCACAGGTATGGTGCGCTGCAGCCAGAGTATAGTTCAGGCCTACCTATACATCATGGCCTCAATTCAGCAACAGGTGTCCCTTCATCAGTTCTGAGCACTGCGCAGTGGCCCAAACTACCACAGACAAGTGGATCAACGAGTTGGTGTCTCAAGATTATGCCTTAGAGTTCACACAAACGATAATTCCATACAGGCTGATGGTATCCTCAAAGTCTCAGAACCCTCTAAAGGTGACAAAAATTCAGCAATCTCTCAGCAATCTTACCAGGAACCGGGCCATTGTACTTATGCCACCACAAGAAAGGGACATGGGGGTGTACTCAATGTTCTTTATAGTCCCCAAAGAAGATTGGCGACCTCCACCCAGTCCTCAACCTAGAGTTTCTCAACAAGTTTGCGGTCTACAGACATTCAAAATGGAAACACTTTAGCCAGCTCTGATGGTAATTCAACCAGGTGACTTCATGGCCTCGAAAGACCTAAAAGACACCTACTTGCACATTCTGATTCGCCCCAGTCACCATAGTTACCTCAAGTTCCTAATCAATGGCAGTAATTTCCATTATACCTGTCTCCCATTCGGCCTAGCTTCGGCCCCACGAGTCTTCACAAAGACAGTAGTGATCACTGTGGCCATCCACAAACAAGGGGTACATGTTACTGCATATCGGGACAACTGGCTCTTTAAGCCAGGTCTCCAGCTTAAGCCCATAGTGACAGAGAGGCTATGGTTCAGTTCCTACAACAGCACAGCTGGGCCATCAAACTGAGACAAGAGCCAGCTAATCCCCATGCAAGAAATCACTCACCTAGGCACCAGAATCAACATCAGTGTGGGCTGGGTTTTTTCCAATGGAGGAAAAGGTAGAAAACATACTGTCTCCTGGGGTCCAAACAGGCACAGCCCTGCAGGTCTGTGCATACACATGTTGGATCTTATGGCCTCAATGATAGCCATGGTCTCATAGGCTCGCCTGCAAATGTGTCTGCTCCAGCGGTACATGCTGGATGCATGGAATCAGAAGTCCCAAGACTTTGAGTACAAACTCGACCCCAGCCAGGGCATACTCCAAAGCCTCAATTGGTGGATGGACTGGAGCAACCTGACTAAGAGTATTCCATTGTCAATGCCCCCAACTGCAATGATTACAATGGATGCCAGTCTACTTGGATGGGGAGCCATGCTGGGTCGACATGTTACTCAGGGAAAATGGTCTCCAATGGAAGCCCGCATTCCAGTCAATGTCCTAGAGATGAAGGCAGTGTTCAGTGCCTTGATATTCTTCACCCCTCAGACAAAAGGTCAACCAGTGCAGATCAGGACAGACAACCATGTCACCAAGGTGTATATCAACAAACAGGGCAGAACCAGAAGCAGAGCAATGCTCAGAGAAGAACTGCAGACCTTACGCTGGGCAGATAAACACCTGCCAATGATCTCAGCCACATATCTGGTAGGGAAACTTAAGTTGTAGGTGGACTGGCTCAGTTGAATGACTCATGACTAGGCAGAATGGCAGTTGAACCCTCAGGTGATTCATGTTCTCAGCCTGTGATGGGGTCCATTCCAAGTGGATCTGATGGCATCCAGACACAACACACAACTGCCCTATTTTCACTCATGCTGCCCAGACAGCCAAGCCATAGAAACAGACACAATGGTGGTGCCGTGGAAGTTCAAAAAAAAAGCTTATATCTTTCCGCACCCTCCCAATGATTTGCGAAAGTGCTTTCCAAGATCAGTGCCATGAAAGCAACAGTACTTATGGTGTCTCCGGACCAGCCGAGGAGCTCATGATATTCTTTGTTCAGAGTAATATTGATCGGCGATCCCTGGCATCTGCTACAGCATCTGGATTTGCTAGTTCAGGGTCCAATACTTCACCACAATCCCTATGTCCTTCAACTGATGGCATGGATTCTGAAAGGACACAACTGTTAAAGGAGGAATACCCCTCTAGAGTGATTTAACAACTGTGGAAGTCCAGAAGAAGGTCAACTAATAAGACTTACTAGTGCCAGTGGCAGACTTTTCTGTAAATGGTGTACTGCAAAGGGTCTGTCACCACTGGTGGCAGGACTTCCCCAAATTTTGGATTTTCTCAATGATGGGGCAGAGAAGGGTTTAGCCTACTCCTCTTTGAGGGTTCAGGTGTCAGTTATCTTGGCAATAAGGGCATCCCTTTCAAAGGTGGGTCACATAGGTTCACATCCTGATATAGTCAGATTACTCAGGGAAGCGCAAATTGCTACTCTTCATGTCAGGCCCACATGTCCACCCTGGCACCTAAATTTGGTGTTGGAGGAACTATATAGGCCTCTGTTTGTTCCCCAGTACCCTTACTGAATGACCCTTAGAACAGTGTTACTCACATTCATGTGTTCTGCCAGTTGGGTGTGAGAACTGCAGGTGCTTTCCTGCCATGAACCGTTTCTTACCTTTTATAATGACAGGGTGTCTCTTGTAACGGTCCCATCTTTAACCCCCACGGTGATTTCTCCCTTCCATTTGGAGCAGGCCATTCATTTGCCAGCCATGTTCAGGGCTTGCAAGAGTGTAAATGGGGAACCACATCTGTTGGATATGATTTCTTTGCTTAAGGAATATCTGACTATGTCTGAGAGTTTTTTAAGTCAGATATACTGCTTGTGTTTTTCTCTGCCAGAAGATGGGCCAGTGGCATCTAAGAAGCTATTGCCTCACTGGACAGGGGTAATAGTCATCGCCTATCAAGGGCCAGGCCAGGATTCCCCAAAGGACATTAGGGTACACTCCACCAGGGTGCTATCAGCTTCTTGGGTGGAGAGGGGAGCTGCATCCACGCAGGATATCTATGCGGTGGCTACCTGGTCCTCGGTCCACAGCTTTGTTCAACATTACAGGATTAATGTGGCTTCCACTGATAAGGCCACATTTGGTAGGACTGTGCTTCGGGCAGCTGCAGGTTTTGCCTGATCATGTGGGTTTGTTATTTCCCACCAATGATTTTCCTGGGTACTGCTATGAAGTCTCATGTGATGATTTTCCTGAGCACTTTAAAGGTTGCAGGGGATAATGGTATTTACTCACCTGGTAAAGGTGATTATACCTGCAACCTTTAGGGTGCTTAAGGTCCCTCCCATGATGGATAAATCAGACACCGCTGTAGCCCGAATCAGAACCTGAACTGCCCTACTTTTCATAGGTGTTGGATAATAATGTTATTAGTTTCAGTGGTGCCCTTACCTAATGTACATTGGTAGACAGGGCCTTATTTAACTTGTGCATTTACATGTTTGTTTCTGCATTTACTAGATTGCTGCTATTATCTACCTGAATTTTCATAAGCAGATACCTTATGACCTATATACAGTAATATGTGTAACCATCTTCCTACCGGTGATATTTTTAAGTAAATGACCTTTGTTCAGTACAAAACACTGTTAGTCCTGGTCATTTTTATGTTTGCTTGCATGCATGTGCAAGAAACATTATGCGGCAGCTTAGGAAAGAAGCAGGTTGTGGAGTTGCGGCAGTGTGGCGGCCAATGCCAGCACTGGATTTGTGGGCTTCACAGTGTGGACCCAATGTAGTCCCAGTGTCCTGATGACACTGGTTCTGCAGAAGTGCCACCAACTTGAAACAATTTGGCTGCTGCAATGAGGGGCTGCCTCATCATTGTAGTGTCAGCAATTCTGCTGCAATGAGGGAGCGATCTATCACTGCAGGGTAGTACCTCACCTGGTGTAACAGTACTGGGAACATGGTGGCTCCATGCGGCTACCTCAGAGCCGATGGGGGGTACCTAATCCCCCTGTCGGCATGCCCCCGACCACCTTCATTTGCTAATGGGGAGCCCAATCCCATTTGGCATAATGTCCCCACTCTCAAGTTTCTGATGTGTGCTGAGGGGGTGCCCAATCCTCCTCAGCATCATGCGCCTCCCCAACAGTCTTTCTTTGCTGATGGGGGGCCCAATCTCCGTCGGCTTCAGTCATCTCCTTCCAGTTCAAGTTGCCGATGGGGGAGCCCATTCCCCTCAGAAACATAGAACATAGAAACATAGAATTTGACTGCAGATAAGGACCGCTTAGCCCACCCAGTCTGCCCATTTCCCTACCTGATGGATAAGCTGCAGATACTAGTTAATCAACAGCTTACTACCTTCCTCCCGCCCCCCACTAGAATTGCCTTAAGCCTGTCCTATGCATTCTTGAATTCTCCCACTGTTCCTGACTCCACAACCTCCTCAGGAAGGCTGTTCCATGCATCCACAACTCTCTCTGTGAAAAAATACTTTCTAACATTACCTCTGAGTCATCCCCCCATCTTCAAATTGTGCCCTTTGTTCTTGCACATCTCTTCTTCTGAAAGATACTACCCTCTTGTACCTTATTGATTCCCTTGAGATACTTGAAAGTTTCTATCATGTCCTCCCTCTCCCTCCTTTCCTCAAGGGTGTACATATTAAGCTGCTTTAGTCTCTTCTCATATGTCTTCTGGTGCAGACCTTGCACCATTTTGGTTGCCCTCCTCTGAACAGCCTCCACTCTGTCTATGTCTTTGCGGAGATGGGGTCTCCAGAATTGCACGTAGTACTCAGATGGGGTCTCACTAACTGTCTGTAGAGAGGGATAACAACTTCCTGTTTCTACTGTTGATGCCTCCCTGTGCATCCCATTATCCCCCAGCCCTCCTTACTGCCTTCTCACATTGCTTGCCCATCTTTAGGTCATCTGATATAATTACTCCTAGGTCTCTTTCGATTTTTTTTGTTGTTATTAACTTACCCCTCATTGTGTACTCTTCCTCTGGGTTTTTGTTTCCCAGATGCATTACCTTGCACTTCTTTGCATTGAATTTGAGCTGCCACGTATTGGACCATTCCTTCAACCTTGCCAAGTCCCTTTTCATTCTTTCCACCCCACCTTGTATACCAACCCCATTGCAGATTTTTGTGTCATCTGCAAAGAGGCATACCTTTCCTTCCAGGTGCTCTCCAATGTCACTTATAAAGATATTAAAGAGGACCGGTTCCAGCACTGAACCCTGCAGTACCCTGCTAGTTACTCCTTTCTTTACTGTGGACTCCATTTACTATTACCCTTTGCGTCCTGTTGTCCAGCTAGTTTGTTATCCAGGCTACCACCTTGGGACCCACTCTAAGGCTGGCTAACTTGTATATTAATCTTTTGTGTGAGACTGTGTTGAATGCCTTGCTAAAATCTAGGTAGGCCATATCCACAGCCCCTCCCTGATCTACTACTTTGGTCACCAAGTCAAAGAAATCTATTAGGTTCGTCTGACATGACCTTCCTACTGTGAAACCATGCTGCCTTGGGTCCTGTGCCCCACTGGCCTCTAGGTACTCAACAATTCTTTCCTTCAGAAGTGATTCCATCATTTTCCCTACCAGTGAAGTCAAACTAACTGGTCTGTAGTTTCCTGTCTCTATCCTGCTCCCACTTTTGTGAAGTGGAATCACATTTTCCCTCCTCCAGTCCTCAGGTACCACTCCATCCTCCCATGATTTGTTAAAGAGAGTAGTCAGTGCTGTTACTAGTTCTACCCTTAGTTCTTTTAGTATTCTTGGGTGAATCCCATCAGATCCCATTGCTTTGTCCACCCTCAGTTTCAAGAGTTCTTTCAAAATCCTTTCTTCTGTGAATGGACTGGTATCGACCCCCCTATTCAGACTTTCTCCCTTGTTTGGTTTAGGCACCTCCCCCTCCTCATCTGTTGTGAATACTGAGCAGAAATATTCGTTCAGTATCCCTGCTTTTTCACTGTCACCCTCTGCCCATATTCCCTTCCCTTTATTGAGTCTCTATATCCCTCCCTTGGTCTTTCTTCGCTTGCTAATGTACCTATAAAAGGTTTTAACCCCCTTCTTAACAGAGTTGGCTATCTTTTCCTCAGTTTATGCCTTTGCTATTCTGACTGCCTTCCCTGCCTCCTTCTGCTTTAACTGACAAAGTTCTCTGTCCTGCTCCTTCTGTGTTTCCTTATATTTCCTGAATGCTATCCTTTTCTCCTTAACTGTCTATGCCACCTCTTTTGAGAACCATAGTGGTTTTTTGCTTTGTTTTGTTTTATTGATTTGCTTCACACAAAGGCTTGTTGCCTCTGCGATGGCTGTTTTGATTATTCCCCATTTTTCCTCCACCCCTCCTTCTTGCCCATTTGCTAGTGCTTTTCCAAGGCACTCTCTCATTTTCCCAAAGTCAGCCTTCCTAAAGTCCAATACTCTTGTTTTTGTATGGCTTGACTCTATGGCTGTGTTTATTGTGAACCACACTGTTTGGTGGTCACTTGTTCCCAGATGGTTACCCACTTCTAAATCCTTTCTCCTTCCCCATTTGAGAGTACCAGGTCTAAGATCGCTCTCTCCCGAGTGGGTTCCAGCACTAGCTGTCTGAGGCATGTCCCCTGTAGGGCATCAGGAATGACCCTGCTCTTGGATGTGCCTGCAGCAAAGGTACTCCAGTTAACATCTGACATATTCAGGTCCCCCATCAACAATATCTCCCCTTTCTCTGCCATTTTAAGGATGCCTTTTATCATTTTCTTGTCCATTTCCTTCCCCTGAGATGAGGGTCTGTGTACAACCCCCATGCGGATTGTGGTGCCATTTCCTGTCTACAGGGTGACTCGTAATGACTCATCAACTTCCTGTTTACTCTTTAGTTATGTTGTTTAATCCCTTCCCTTATATAGACAGCTACTTCTCCTCCTCTTTTACCCACCCTGTCCCTCCTGTAGACTGAGTATCCTGGTATATTGACTTCCCACTCATGGTTCTCTGTGTATCATGTTTCAGTGACTGCCACAATATCCAGGCATCCTTCTTCCATCAAGGCCACTAGTTCAGGGAGCTTGTTGCACAGACTGTGGGCATTGGTACTCATCACCTTCCATTTTTTTTAATGGCCTTACCCCTTTTAGCCCCATCCCCGTCCTTAACACCTTTTTCTGCATTTATCCCTGTCCTGCTCCCTACTGACTTCTCTGCCTTGGTGTTTACCTCTCTAACTACTGTGCTTTGTGGGGTGAGGCTGGGATTTCCCTGCTCCTTTTCAGTGCCTCCCCCTTGGCTAGTTTAAATGTTTGCCAATGAAGCATTTAAAGCTGTCACCTAGGATCCTGGATCCCCCCCGGACAGATGCAGACCATCGCACTAGTATAAGCCCCCATCGGCACAATGTCCCCATCACCCCTCCTTCTGCTGTATGCCGAGGGGTACCAGTCCCCTTGGCATCGCGCCCCTACCCATTTCTGTGCCGATGGGGCCCAATCCTCACGGCTTCGGGTCGCCCTCCCCACTAATGCAGATGGTACACTGGGAGCCCACCCCAGTGTACCAAGCAACACCTGCAAAAGAAGAAAACCGACCCACATAGTCTTTTTTTTACCTGTAAAACAGGAAAACAGTCCCTCCCGGTCTCTCCTGCCCCCTTCCTCAACCCGCACCCACCCTCTGCGTACCGTGCCTCCCCACACTCCTCTCACCCCATACTTACCTCCGGAGCCCGGCACGATGATCTTCGGTGGACCGGGAACACGTCTGCACTCTTCAAAGCCAACTGCAAACTGAAGAAATGTCAATAAGCTGTATAATAGCATAAATAGGGTTTTTTCAACTTTGGTGCATATCTCAGGCATTTTTGGGAATTTTGGCACCAAATTTTCAACTTGGGATTATTGGTACTCCTTCTCATGAGGTCAGTCACTGTCATGGCATTATTCGGTCCTGCAATGTGATTTCATGGTCACGCGTTGAATCACCTTTTGGCACCAATTAACAAAACAACAGTGTCACTGTTCATGAGGTAGGCTTTCAAAACACCTATGTTGCAAATTTGATGAAAAAATAAAAAAAAATGACTGTTTTACGAGCGTGCATTGAGCAGTTTCCACGCACTCTCATAACTTTGTGAATTTGTAATATTTTTCACCCCAGATTTTCAACATTGGCATTTTTCCATACATCCTCATGAACAGTAGAGCTGTCATTTTATATATCCTGGCCGAAATGTGTTTTCGCACTTCCTGCGCAGAATAGCATGGTCGCTGTGGGAAATCAGTTTTAGGGCCAGATTAAGAAAATGATAGTGACACTGTTCATGAGCAGAGGTCCTAAAATACCTATGTTGAAAATTTGGTGGCAAAAATCCATAAAATGACTGTGTTACAAGCATGCGTTGCGCAGTTTCCACGCACCTTTGTAACTTCGCAAATTTGCAATATTTTCATGCCAGATTTTCAACACTGGCATTTTTTCACATCTCCATATGAATAGTACAACTGACATTTTTCACATCATGGCTGAAATGTGTTTGCACACTTCCGGTGCAGAATAGCGCGGTTGCAGTGTGAAATCAGTGTTTGGGACAGATTAACAACAAGCGAATGAGAGGGGGGAATGAGTGAGCTCAACGGAGCTCTGTCAGGACTGCTGAAGATTTCTTTGTGGGCAGAAAAAGGCACCAATGCAGGCAGTATCCCAGTACAAAAGGGAAGTCTGCAGCACCATGAGAAACAGAACGAGCAAGTGAGAGAGGGGGAGTGAGTGAGCTCAACGGAGCTCTGTCAGGACTGCTGCAGATTTCTTTGTGGGCAGAAAAAGGCACCAGTGCAGGCAGAAACCCAGTGCAAAAGGGCATCCTGAAGCACCAGGAGAAACAGAATGAGCAAGTGAGAGAAAGGGAGTGAGCGAGCTCAATGGAACTCTGTTGGGACTGCTGTGGATTTCTTTGTGGACAGAAAAAGACACTAACGCAGGCAGAAGCCCAGTACAAAAGGGCAGCCTGCAGTGCCAGGGGAAACAGAATGAGCAAGTGAGAGAGGGGGAGTGAGCGAGATCAAAGGAGCTCTGTCAGGACTTTAGAGTTGCTCACCCACCTGCCCAGGGTCCTGTGTGGTCCATAGTACAGCAGGGTTTCTGGGGTGGAGATAAAGCAATGATTGGATACTTTTACAATTGCTGCAATAATACAGATTTAGTTGTTCTGTTTATTTCCCTAACTGGGCTAAGTACTGAGCTATACTGTTAGGATTGCTGTAATAATATATATTTATTTGTTCTGTTTATTTCTCTGAGTTGAGTAATACTTGGAGTGCAATATAATTTCTAACTTGGCTAAGAGAAACTATGAAGGCTGAGAACAAAAAGTATGGTAGCTCAGGGGTGAAAAATGGACAAGGAGGCTTTAGGATTGCTACATTAATACAATATCTAATGGATGAAATTTGAGACTGAATTAACCCAGTCAGCAAGGGGGCAGTAGGGGGACTAGTGTGGGGGGAGACAGGAATTTGAGTTAATAGGGCCCTAACAGTTGTAGTAGGGTACAGAAACAGACAGTAAGAGCTGTAACATAAGATGGGAGCCAAAATTGGGCAGGTGCCATGTGTCAATATGGCGGGCATCTTTGGATGGCTGGTGGGGTGTACAGGGTGTGGGTCTGCCGTGATCCTGGACTGGGCTTGGAGGATGGGGGGGTGTATGGTCTGTAGACACTTGGCTAGTTTTATGGAGGAACTGTGGCGGTTAGGGAGGAGTCTTAAGTGGCAGTGCAGATGAGTATGGTAGACATCCTGGCTGGGGGGGGGAATAGGGGATGGCAATTGGGGATGAGGCAGAACAACTAGGAACTGAAACTGACCCCAGTATCAGATACATCAGCAGAAAAGAGAGGAGAAGGGAGGGGGTGCCCAAGGTGAGGGAGGGGGCCTCCTGATGGGGGAGGAAGAGACCACCAGGAGTACCAGGGGAGAGAGCAGATGGCTGCGGGTAGGGAGGGACCAGGAGTGGGACCAGGCAGGCACAGAAGGGAACAAGTAGGAGGGGGGATGTGATAGAGGGAAGAGATGTAGGAGGGGTATCAACTAGGAATAAATTCGAGCCTCTGCTATTGGAGAGGGGGGAGCAGGAACACACTGAAGAGGGGAAGACAAGCAGGGCATGAGAGGGATGGCAACAGGTAGGGGAAGAGATAGCAAGGACGAAAGGGTAGAAGGGGGCTTGCAAGGAAGGAGGGGGTGACTGAAGGAGAGAAGGCTATGAGAAAGGGAAGGATTGGAGGGGGCATTACTATCGGGGTCGAAGGGAATGGGGGCTCTAAATTGACAACAACAGTGATAGGAGAGGGGTTGGAAATTAGCAGGAGAGGAGAGGAGGTCAACATGGGAAGCCTAGTAAGAAGTAGTCGGGCTGGGAAGGGGTTCAAGAGGGATGGGAGGAATAAGGCAAAAAAAGGGGTGAGGCAGCAGTAGGAGGTGCAGATACAGAAGTCACAGAGGGTGCAGCTGGTGGGGGTAAGGGCAGGGAAGAATGAATACTGGGGTGGTGGAAGGGGCATAGAAGGGAAAAGGGGTAAGGGATGGGGGGTACGAGTCCTGGGGGATTCTACACTGAAAAGGGTGAGATGGGTCAGAAGGGGGGAAGGCACAGCCGTATTTGGGTAGAAGCTATCTCTGGGTTGACTGTAGGAGGGGCAGGCACTGCTGAAGTGTGCAGCAAGGGGGAGGAAGAAACCTCATTTACTGTTGCATGTGGGTACAAATGACTTGGAAGGAAGACTGGGGAAGTAGTGAGGAGGAGGTTCTAGGAGTTGGGCAAGCAGTGTGAGAATGTGGGGGAGTTTCTTGGCATTCTTGGAGGTCCTCCTGGTACCATGTGCAAGCATGGGGAGGAAGGGTAGGATTAAGGACTTCAACAAGTGGCTAAGGGATTAGTGCCATGTCAAAAATTATGGGTTAGTGACTAACTGGGGTAGGGTCTGGGGGAATTGTGACTTGTACACTGCGGACAGGCTACACTTGAGTATGGAGGGGACGGGAGTATTAAAGGTGGGATTAGAGTGGTATATCTCTACTAAGGTGGATTTAAACTAGTGAGGGGTGGCCAAAACACTGAGGTTGGTAGAAAGGTCCGGACAGTGGAGCCTAATGAGCTCACCCCCCTAGATGTAGGTAAAGGCAGAGGCGTAGTAACCCTGGGAGGGGGCAGGCAGAGTGGTCAGAGTGTAATACAGAAGACACCACCACCCGATAAGAATAATGAGGAGAAAGGGTGCGGACTACTGGGAGGGAGGAGGGGCACAGGCCAAGGAGAAGTGTGAGGAGAAGGAGGGGTATGGGTGGAAGGTGGTCTTTCTCAATGCAAGAAGTCTGGGGAACAAAATTGCAGAGCTTCAGGTGCTCCTTTCAGAGGGGAAGGTGGACACTGCTACAGTGACAGAGACTTGGGCCACAGAGTACCATGATTGGGAGTCAGCAATCACAGAATACAGGATATACAGCAGGGACTGGGGGGTTGGGGGGTGCACTCTATGTGAAGGAGGGGATCAAATGCACAATGGACGAGGAAGAAGAGGAGAGGACAGAGGCACTTTGGGTACAACTCCTGGACTCCAATGGCAGAAAGCTGAGGTTGGAAATTGTGTACAGACCACCAGCCCAATTTGGGGAACTGGATGGGGAGTTGGCAGAGAAGATAAGGAGGGTCTACAGAAGGGGGAGTGTGATGATAGTGGGGGATTTTAATCTACCAGGGGTTGACTGGAGCACCCTAGCCACTAGCAGTACCTGGGAGAAGGTGCTTGTTGATGCATTCCAGGACGGACTTCTGATGCAATTGGAAAGTGGGCCTACAAGGCTTGGTAGCACTCTGGACCTAGTACTGGAAAATGGGGAAGCAGTGAGGGAGGTAAGGGAGGAGGACCCACTAGTGGGTAGCAACCACCAAACAGTGTGACTTATTCTTGCACTGGGCAGGGAGACAGGAGGCACAGGCACTAAGGTGATGGACTTTAGTAGGGTGGACTTTGGGAGGATGGGAGCAACACTGTGAGGGAGACTCCAGGATATAAGACCGGGGATCAATGCAGAACAAAAGTGGGGAATCATAAAGACTGGGCTAACAGAGGCCACAGTAGCCTACACCAGGGCCAGGAGTAAGAAGAGCAGAGCCAAGAAACCATGCTGGCTGAACAAAGACGTGCTGCAAGGGGTGAGGGCATAGAGGGCTGCATACTGGAAGTACAGGAGAACAGGGAAGGGAGAGGATAAGAAGGCTTATGGGAGTTGGTCAAGGGACGTGGCCAGAAGGGTGAAAAAAGCTAAGGCCTCCAGGGAATTAAGGCTAGCACAGGGCATAAAGGGAGGGGAAAAGGACTTTTTAAGGTATATCAGGGAAAAGAGGAAGTGCAAGGAACATAGTGTGAGGATAAAGCGGGGAGAAGATTGGGTGGAAAAGGGGGAGGAGCAAGTGGAAATTCTAAATGAGTACTTCTGCTCCATTTCCACTAAAGAGAGGAATTGTCCAGTACCAGCATTGGCTGGGGGGGTTGGGAAAGGAGGGAGAAGGTGACGGACAAAGTGATCACAGGGACTAGGGTGCTAGAGGGGCTGAGGGCAGTAACGATGGACAAGGCATCAGGTCCTGATGGCATCCAATCCAGGGTGCTGCGGGAGGTGGCGGAGCTGTTGGCTGAGCCACTAGCAGATCTGTTCAATACCTCCCTGGAAATGGGGTGTGTGCTCCAGGACTGGAGGGTGGCCCATATGGTGCCCATACACAAGAGTGGGCCTAGGGAGGAGCCAGGAAGTTATTGGATGGTTAGTCTCACGTCCCCATACCCAAGGGCACCACCTCTTCTGGTGGGCAAGTAGCCAGGGCAGCCCCAGAAAGCCATCCAACTCGAGCAGTGTTATGCAATGCTAGATCTGTTAAGAATAAGACCACAATTATTGCTGATCTTATTGAAACAACCGATCTGGCTTGCATCACCGAGACCTGGCTGGATGAAAATGTGGGCCCCACGTTGGAAGCTGCAATTCCGGATGGGTTTTCGGTAATACAACGCCCGAGATTGGACAGTGGGGATGGGGGTAGCAGTCTGCTTTAAGACTGAGTTGGGCCTTTTGAGTGTACCAGTTGAGGAGGCCAAATCTTTTGAATGTACTGTGGTAGTAGGTGTTGGCTATAGGATAGCTCTTGTCTACCGTCCACCTGGGGATGAGAGGCAATTTTACTCTCACAATTTGGACAGCACTTCCTCCAGCTATTAATATCACTGGGCTTCACACAGATTGTTACCTCTGCTACCCATACACATGGTCACTGTCTTGATTTGGTCTTCCTCCTGGTGATTGAAGCCTCCAATTTGGGAGTGGAACCTGTTGGTTGGTCTGATCACTACACCATGAGGTTCAACTTTCATGCCCCCCTACGTAGGTCTGCCGCTGTAATAATGGTCAGTCACCGCCCTTTATGGGATGTGAGCCCTGAAGGCCTAGCGGTGGTGATTGACCTCTCGAAGTTTCCTGTGGCCAGCTTGAGCCCAGAGGTTTTGGTCTTGGCCTATAACAAGGCTATCTCTACGGCCCCGGACTCACTTGCTCCTATCCATGTTTGTCCTCTCCCCCTTCACTCTTGGGCCCCTTGGTTCAACGGGTCCTTGAGGGAGTTGCGGCAACTAGAACGAAGGTTAGATCGGCGCTGACGGAAATCCACCCTAGAGGACGACCACCTTAGATTGGTAGAGCATTATCGGACCTACCAATCAGTGCTCTCCCATAAGAAGGCAGAATTACTGTCCGGGGAGATTGCTGCTGCTCAGAACTGACCAGCCCAGCTTTTCCAAACTGTGGACAGGCTGTGCAACCCAGCCTGTCTGCAGTTACGAAGAGCTTTTTCGCAAATGGAGTGCAATGAGCTTGCTCTATTCTTTGCGAATAAGGTGGCGGACAACAGGTTGGAGATCATCTTGACTCGTTCTTTGGGGGATGCTGTTGATCGGTGCTCAGTCATCTCACCTCATGCTTCCTGGTGTACCTTTGACCTGCCAGAGTTCACGGATGTCACGTGGATTGTCCTGAGCATGTGCACTACATGCTGTAGTTTGGATCCGGGCCCAACTTCCCTGATCATGGGTTGTTGTGATATTATCAGTCCGGTCCTGGTTCAGATAGTCCGGTGCTCCCTTGATTCAGGTGAGTTGCCCAGCTCCCTGAAGGAGGCGATGGTAACACCTATCCTGAAGAAGGCTTCTATGGACCCGGACTCTCTGGCCAACTACAGATCTATCTCAAACCTTCCCTTTATAGGGAAGGTTATTGAGAAAGTAGTGGCAATGCAATTGGAGGACCACTTGACCACCCATTCATCTATGAACCTGTCCAGTCCGGTTTTTGAAAGAGGCATAGTACCGAGACTGAGCTGGTTCAGGTGCTCAATGATCTCTTAATGGTGAGAGATTGGAGAAGCCGTTCTATTCTGGTGCTCCTTGATCTCTCTTCAGCCTTTGACACTGTGGACCATGGGGTGCTGCTTGGGTGCTTGAGATCAATTTGTAGCCTGACGTGTACGGTCCTCAAATGGTTTACATCTTTCCTCACTGACAGAATGCAGAGAGTGGTGTCCGGGATTTTTTCTTCGGACCAACTCCCTCTGTCATGTGGGGTACCTCAAGGCTCAGTGCTGTCCTCCATGTTGTTTGCAGTGTATATGCTGCCCCTCTGAGACATTGTAAGATGATATGGGCTGAGGTTTCACTGCTATGCTGATGATACCCAGCTCTACCTGTCTTTTACACCTGACCAGGATAGTGCTCTCTCGATATTTAACAACTGCCTCACTGAAATCCAGGAGTGGATGAGCTCGAGCTGGTCAAAGTTGAATGCTGAAAAGACTGAGGTGATGGTTGTAGACCTGGGTCACCGGATAGAGAGGATAAGGGCTAGTCAGCTCTCGGGACTCTTTCTGGGGGCTCCCAAATCCTTTCCTCTGAACAGGTGCAAGTCTTGGGGGTGGTGCATGATGACAGGCTAACTTTATGATCTCAAGTGTCGGCGGTCGTCAAGTCCTCCTTTTATCATCTTAGGAACATCGTCAGGATCAAGCACCTTGTTCCATCTGGGGACCTGCCTATATTGGTCCACCCCTTTGTGACCTTGTGCCTTGATTACTGCAACTCCATTTACCTGGGGCTACTTGGGGTTGATAGCAGCAACCTGCAGCTAGTGTAGAATGCTGCAGTGCATTTACTGATGGGGACATCGTGTTCCTCTCATATTACGCCTGTACTGCGCGAGCTGCACTGGCTGCCGATTTGGTGGTGGATCACCTTTAAAGTCGGTTTGTTGACTTACAAAGCCCTACATGGACTTGGCCATGACTACTTGAAAGAGCTTTTTGTACCTTACTTTCCTGAGAGACAGCTCTGTTCGGCTGACGAGGGGTTGCTGGAGATTCCGAGGGTGTCTTTAAAATCTTCTGGGACCCGTGCATTTAGCTATGCATCCCCTTCCCTCTGGAATTCTCTACCCTGTCAGCTTTGGGAGTGCGCAACTGTGGGGGGCTTCAAACAGGCGTTGAAGACTTTTTTGTGGTGCCAGGCCTTTTCTGGTGTGGTATAGTGGGACCTGTGAGACTGTATTTATTATTTTATCATTATCTGTGTTGATTTTACTATTGCTGTTTGATTTTATTGTGAAGCGCTTTGATATTTTGAAAGGAACTTAACAAAATAAAGTTTATTATTATTATTATTATAGTGGGTAAGCTTATGGAGGCAATACTGAAACAGAGGCCGGTGGCATTCCTAGAGAGTAATGATCTCCAAGATGGGCAGCAACACGGGTTCATCTCCGGGAGGTCTTGTCAAACCAGCCTAATAGAGTAATGTGACTGGGTGACAAGGGAGTTTGACAGGGGCCATGCAGTACATGTCATGTACTTGGACTTCAGTAAGGCCTTTGATACAGTGCCTCATGGGAGACTGGGGGGAAGGTGATGGCAGTGGGGGTGGGGAAAAAAGCTGACTTAATGGATAGAGACCTGGTTACAGGGGAGGGTGCAGAGGGTGGTGGTGGTGGGGGAGCTCTCGGCACCTAGAGCAGTGACAAGCAGGATGCTGCAGGGGTCAGTGCTGGGCCCAGTGCTATTTGAGCTCTTTATCTCCGATATAGAACATGGAGTGGGGAGTAGGGTTAGTCTGTTCACAGATGATACCAAATTGGGGGCAGTGATGGACAAAAAGGACGGATGGGAAAAACTGCAGGGGGGACCTAACTAAACTAGAGACATAGTCGGTGGAGTGGCAGCTAGGATTCAATGTAAACAAGTGTAAGGTGATGCATTTCAGGCCTAAGAACCAGAATAGGGACTATTGGTTGGGAGGTGAGGCTGGGGATCACAGAGGAGGAGAAGGACCTAGGGGTGTTGGTAACTGGGAGCATGAACAACTCAGCCCTGTGTAGGAGAGCAGCAATGAAGACAAACAGGATGCTGGGGTGCATCACAAGGTGGTTCTCATCCAGACACAGGGATGTGATCCTATCTCTCAACAGATCATTGGTCAGACTGCACCTGGAGTACTTTGTGCAATACTGGAGGCCGTACCTGAAGAGAGATGTAAAGTTACTGGAGGGGGTGCAAAGGAGGGCAACAAAAATGTTAAAGGGGATGGAAGGAAAGGAATATGAAGTTAGGCTGAATGAGCTGAACATGTACACACTGGAGGAGAGGAGGGATAAGGAATATGATTCAAGCATTTAAATACCTGGGGGGGTAAATAAACCTAGCACCATGTGGTGTTTAAATTGAGGAGTGGAAGAGAGACAAGGGGGCACGGACTAAGGTTGGAAGGGGAACATTTTTAAGAGGGAAATGAGGAGGCACTACTTCACTGAGAGGGTAGTGTCTAGTTGGAACATGCTGCCAGAGGCAGTGGTAGCATGTAGAACATTCATTAGCTTTAAGAAGGACAGGGACAACGCAAGAGAAAGAGTCGAGGGGCAGGGGATGGGACAAATGGGGGAGGAACTGAGGGGGAGGAAGCTGAGGCAGCTGCAATCTAGGGTGCTAGCTGCTTACTCGGGCAGATTTAGATAGACTGACTGGTCTGTTCTGCTGGCAGATTTGTATGTTCGGATGTATGTTCATATGTAAAATCACAGTGACTCTGTTCATGAGCAGAGGTCCTAAAATGCCTATGTTGAAAATTTGGTGACAAACGTCCATAAAATAACTGTGTCACAAGAGTGCGTTGTGCAGTTTCCACACACCCTTGTAACTTCGCAAATTTGTAGTACTTTCACTCCAGATTTCCAACATTGGCATTTTTTCAGACCTCCTTATGAACAGTACAGCTGTCATTTTTTACATCCTGCCTGAAATATGCGTTTACTCATCTGGCGCAGAATAGTGCGGTTGCTGTGGAAAATCAATGTTTGGGACAGATTAAGAAAACCATACTGACAGTGTTCATGAGCAGAGGTCACAAAATGCCTATGTTGAAAATTTGGTGAAATAATTCTACTAAATGACTGTGTTACATGCATGCATTGGGCAGTTTCCATGTACGCTCAGAAGTTCAAGCATTTTTAATATTTTCACCACCGATTTTCAACATTGCCATCTCTTCACACCTCCCTATGAATGGTGCAGCTGTCATTCTTCACATCCTGCTCCATCTGTGTTTTCGTACATCTGGTGCACAATGGCATGGTCGCTGTGAGAACTCAAAGTTTGGGACACATTGACAAACTCACAGTGCCACTGTTCATGAGAAGAGGTCCCAAATGCTTTCATGAGGCGGGAGTCACAAAAAGGCCATGCCTGAAAATTTTTAGTGCAAATATCAACAAACACCTGGGGCGTTAGGGTTTCTAACCATAACGTCCCACCCTGTACAGACTGACAGGCATCAGGGGTGTGCCTTTGGACCGTCGACTGCAATGCTCATGCTATTCCACCCTCACCCCCCCCCCACCCTGCAGCCGGTGACAGGCATCAAGGTGTGCCTTGGACTCTTTGGCCCCAGAGTTCTCCCCATTCTCCTATATTGCACCCATTTCAGCATATGTCCTTATGGAGTGGGGTGATTGTAAAACTGAACACCCCAAGGCACACCTCAGCACTTGTTGGTGTCTACAGGATAGGGTGAGGTGAAATAGCATGAATGTTACGGGCAACAACCCAAATGCATACCGCAATGCTTGTCTGTCCCTGCAGATTAGAGGTGGGGTTGGCGTGAAGTTCAATACTTCACTGCCATTCCTACTCTGCATCTGTCCAACTCCTGCATTTCCAGTGCTAATACCAGCAAGCAAACATTCGGCATTGACAAATGCTTGTTTCTTTTCTCATTTCACCTGTTTTTTCTTTGGGGTATGTGTTTTCCTTTTTGCTGCTAAGGAAATTTATTACTGGAATTTCTGAACATAGCTGGAGGATTAGCCTCTGGTGTACAAGCAAGATCTGCTACAACAGCAATACCAGTAGTGAACATTCAGCACTGATAGATGCTTGTTATAACTTGTATGCTACCTAATAGTGTGAGTAGTAGGCCTTTCCATCTTGTAAGATTCTGTCAAATGGTTCTAATTAAAGGAGCTATATTAATATTCAATAATGTATCCAAGTTATTGGTTAACTGTATTCCTAAATATGTAATAGTATCATTTATATGAGGGACCGAATTGGCCTTCTCTGGGGGCTAAACAAAATATGATTTCGATTAATCAAGTTAGGAAGGAAATAAAAACTTATATAATAAACTGGAGAAAAAAAACAACCATTCACATAACTTAAGGAACAGTGGAGTGCTTAGAGATTACAAAATAAAAACTCCTAAATCCAGATATGGAGAAATGATCTCCTCATTTTACGCAATTAAAACTTGGAATGAGTTAAAAATCTAAACAAAATATATAAATGATAGTACAAAGAAATTTAACACAGCTCTTAAACAGGAACTATCAAAAAGATGCACATGTTTTGATTAGCTAACTCATCCTATGCAACGAGTCTTATCAGTGATGTTGTTAAATGTGACAATAGATATGCAACTAGTTATCTTACAATTGTGTTAATGCTGTAACACATACCAAACAGAGTGTACTGTATGTTACTACTGGTATTTAAATGTGATGATGTAATTTGAATGTAATCTGGAAATGTAACTTGTTTTCGTGCAACCCAGGAATTTCTTATAAATACGCAGTCTCAGGAGTAGCTTGTAAATAGGACTGTTGTCCTAATGGTTTATGTGCCACCTGATCCTGTTGAAAAATAAAGATTTGTACTACTATTATATTTTTTATAGTAACTGGTAAATTATTCGAGTCTTTGTTACACTTATGAGGTTGTAATAATAGGACTTCAGGTTTATTCCAGTTAATTGCATAACCTTTGGCCATATTCCTGAATCATCTGAAAGAAAGATTTTTCAATTCCATTTCATGATTTCTAAGATTGAGTATCACATCATCCACAAATGATGCTATTTTTAGGTTTCTACCAGTATTGCCATATTCTAAACCAGTTATTTCTTTTGAGTTTATTATAGCAATAGCTAATGACTCTATGACCAAGGTAAATAAAAACGGTGACAAAGTGCAGCTCTTTCTTGTGCCTCTACATAGTTTGAATATTGCAGAAATAATGCCTTTGGTCAGGACCTTTCTTTTTGGAATGTTATATATGGCCTTAATCCAAGACAAATATTTACTGTATCACCTATATTCATGGTTTTAACACTGACAAGCATTTGTCAATGCCACGTTTGCTTGCTAGTATTGGCATTGGTAGTGCAGGAGTTAGAGAGATGCATAATAGGAATGGCAGGGAAGTGTTAAACTAAAGCCAACCCCCACCCCCAAACTGCAGAGACTGACAGGTGTTTGGGGGTGTGCCTTTTGGTTGATGGCCATAACAATCATGGCATTCCACCTCACTCCACCCTGCAGACAACCGACAGGTGTTGCGGTGTGCCTTGGGGTCTTTGGTCCTTACGCTCACCCCATTCCATAAGGAAATAAGCTGAGATGGGTGCAGTAGAGGAGAACTGGGTGAACATTAGGGCCGAAGACCCCAAGGCACACCTCAATGCCTGTCACTGGCTGCAGGGTGGGGGTGAAATGATATGAGCATTATGGCTGATGATCCCAAGTCACATACCCAACACCTGTCAGTCTGTACAGGGTGGGGCATTACAGTTGGAAACCCTAACACCCCAGGCGTTTGTTGGTATTTTCCCTCCAAATTTTCAACATGGGCTTTTTGGTACACCATCTCAAGAAAAGTGGCATTATCATTTCGTTTCTCAATCCCAAAAGGTGATTTCGACAGCGACTGCACCATTCCGTGCCACAGGTGAAAAAACACATTTTGGGCAGGATGTGAAAAATTAAAGCTGTGCTGTTCATGAGGAGGTATGAAAAAATGGCAATGTTGAAAATTTAGAGTGAAAATATGAAATATTGGTGAAGTTGCAAGCATGTGTACAAACTGCGCAACGCATGCCTGTAACGCAATAATCTTTTGGAATTTGTTCACCAAATTTTCAACATGGGCATTTTGGGACCTCCCCTTATAAACAGTGCCATGGTGATTTTGTTAATCTGTCCTGAAAGCGTATTTCTCACAGCAACAGCTTCATTCTGTGCCATTGGTACTAGAACACATTTTGGGCAGGATGTGAAAAATAACAGCTGTACTATTCATAAGGAGGTGTGAAAAAATGGCAATGTTGAAAATCTAGAGTGAAAATATTAAAAATTGGCAAAGTTACGAGCGTGCTTAGAAACTGTGTAATGCACACTCATAACGCAGTCATTTTTGGGAATTGTTTCACCAAAATTCGCAACATATTTTTTTTGGGACCCCACCTCATGAACATTGGCACTGTCATTTTGTTAATCAGTCCCAAAAGGTGATTCTGTGCAGCAACTGCAAAATCACCTTTCGGGGTGGAGTAACCAAATGACAGTGACAGTGTTCATGAGGTGGGGTCCCAAGAACTCCATGTTGAAAATTTTCAGCCAAAATTCCTAAAAATGGCTGCGATATTAACCTAAATTGAAACCCCCCATTGACTCCCATTATAAAGTTTACCTACATTTCTTCAGTTTGCAGGTCAGCTTTGAAGAGTGCAGAGTGTCCCGGTCCATAGAGGGTCACTGCTCCCAACCTCTGGGGGTACATATGGGGTATGGAGGGTTCGGGGATCTGGGTCTGCAGAGCAAGGGTGGGGTGGGAGTGGGGGTGGGGGAATGGAAAGATGGTGAGGGACTGTTTTCTTTTTTACAGGGGGAAAAAAACTTTGGGGATAGTTTTATTCATTGTACAGGTTACCATAAATATTTAGCCATACTGGGGTGGGCTCTAAGTGTACCACAATAGTGTGTGTGTGTGCGTGAGCGTGTGTGTGTGTGTGTGTGTGTGTGCATGGGGGGGCATGCCGACACAGGGATTGGGCACCCTGATGTTGGCACATTAACTATTTGTGCGGGTGGGGCGGGTCATCTGACACTGGGAGTGGGCATCCTGGTGTTGGAAACATATATAAAAAATTATTTTGGCACACTGGGGTGGGCTCAGGGATTGGGTACCCCGATGTTGGCTTTCCAGGGAGTGTGTGGTGGGCAGCAGGAGCCACCAATGTTGACAGCTGCACCACAACTCATTTATTTATGTATTGAAATGGTTCATCAGGAAAGGCATATTGAACAAACAAAGTGCTCAGCAGCAGGAGCTGACAAGAACCACAACTCTGGCCATGTGCATTGCTGTGCACTGTAATGCACATGGCTGGAATCTTGTCAGCTGCTGCCAACAGAGAGAAGGTATGTCTGTGTGTCTGGTTGGGAGGTAGGGGGAAGGTCCAGCTGCAACAAGGAAACTGTCATTCATTGCAGCAGCAGATTTCTTTCAAGTAAAGTCTGCTCTGTCGAACTGCTGTCATAGACAGCTCACCAATCCATTGGTGCCTGAGGGATGCTCCCCATAAAGCATCATCTCGTAACCATCCCTGATTGGAGCAGCACTTTTCTTTCAAGTGAAGACCGCTTCTCTCAAACTGCTGTCATAGACAGCTCACCGATTCACTGGTGCCTGAGGGATGAGCCCCATAAAGCATCAACTGCATTGGGCAGAAACTCACACACCTCTAAAATGTTGTACTGTTCCAGGATGTTTCTTGCACATGCATGGTGCGCATGCATGCAAGCGAACATAAAAATGAATATACCCATTCTGCCCTGTCAAATGTTTTTTTCCACATCCAGAGACATCACCACAGCATTCTGGTCTTTAGCCTGATGAATTTTGTTTGAAGTGTTCCTAATATTGTTGTGACCCTTCCTTCCTTCCTTCCTTTTACAAAGACCATCTGGATTAGGTTTATTACAGATGGTAAAATTTGTTGTAATCTGGCAGCCAAAATATTTGAGAAGATCTTGTCGCTGGCATTAAATAAATAATCAGGATGATATGAAGCACATCATGTTGGTTCCCCTTCTTATGTTTGCTTGTGCACACAGTGCACAAGAAACATTTTGAGGAGAGTAGAGTATTGCAGAGGTGTGCCAGTGTTTGTCCAATCCAGTCAACACTTTCAGGGGCTCGTCTCTTGGTCACCAACCAACAGGGAAGCTGCCGATGATGACAGTTTCAGAACGAGCACTGGACTTTAAAGAAATCTGCAGCTTCAATCACAGACAGTTTAGTCATTGCAGTGGCAGATCTCTTCCCCTTCCCCTTCCTGGCAACCAGGCAAATTCCAGCCATGCACATTACACTGCACAGTAATGCACATGGCTGGACTTATGAGCAACTCATTTGCTCAGTGTGTCTTTCCTGGTGAAGTAAATAAATGAGCCCCACTGTGGAAAATTGGCAGTTCCTGCCGCCCACCACACACTTCCCCCAAAGCCAACATTGGGGTGTCAAATCCCTGTGCTGGTATGCCCCCCCCAAGACCGAACATATATTTTGCCAACAATGGGGTGCCAAATCCCCTTGTTGGCATGCCCCCCTACTATTGTGGCACACTGGGAGCCCACCTCAGTGTGCCAAATTAATTCTTATGTCTTTCCAACACCAGGATGCACACACCTGGTGTTGGATGTGCCCCCCACCCCCCCTTTTTGTCAGCTGACCTCAGGGTTCCCAATCCCTGGGCCAGCATTGATCCCCCCTTCACTAGTCTGGCACACTGGGAACCCACCCCAGTGTGCAGAAATCCATTTGGTTTTTACCTGTAAAAAAGAAAACAGTCCCAAGATGTATTTTTTTAAAACTTGCTGGCCCCCCTCCCCAAACCTGCACCCTCACTCTGCACACCCCACCTCCCCACACTCCCCTCACTCATACTTACCTCCAGAGGTCAGGAGCAGTGATCTTCTGTGGACC
This sequence comes from Neoceratodus forsteri, assembly GCA_016271365.2. NCBI lineage: Eukaryota > Metazoa > Chordata > Ceratodontiformes > Ceratodontidae > Neoceratodus > Neoceratodus forsteri. The sequence continues at coordinate 451,755,879 of CM057453.1, read as the reverse complement.
GGGAACACATCTGCACTCTTCAAAGACCAATCGGGAACTGAAGAAATGACAGTAAGCCCTAAAATGGCAGTGAATAGGGTGTTTTCAATTTAGGTTGATATCTCAGCCAATTATTGGAGTTTTGGTCCCAGATTTTCAACATGAGGTTCTTGGGACCCCACCTTGTGAACACTGTCACTGTCATTTCATTTCTCCATCCCAAAAGGTGATTTTGTGGTCACTGTGTGGAATCACCTTTGGGGACCGATTAACAAAATGACAGTGCCACTGTTCATGAGGTGGGGTCCCAAAAAGCCCATGTTGCAAGTTTGGAGAACAAACTCAAAAAAACTGCTGCATTATGAGTGTGCGTTGCACAGTTTGTACACACACTCGTAACTTCACTAATTTTTCATATTTTCATTCCAAATTTCCAACACTGCCATTTTTTCACACCTCCTTATGAACAGTACAGCTGTCAGTTTTTTGCATCCTGACCAAAACATGTTTTCACACCTGTGGTGCAGAATGGCACAGTCACTGTGCGAAATCAACTTTTGAGACAGATTAATGAAATTACAGTGTTAGTGTTTATGAGGGGAGGTCCCAAAAAGGCCATGTTGAAAATTTGAACAAATTACAAAAAATTACTGCATTACAAGCGTATGCATGCTCGTAACTTTGCCACTTTTTCATATTTTTACTCCAGATTTTCAACATTGCCATTTTTTCATACCTCCTCATGAACAGTAGAGATATCATTTTTCACATCCTGCCCAAAATGTATTTTCATACCTGTTGCTCCAAATGGTGCATTCGCTTTGTGAAATCACCTTTCAGGATTGACTAATGAAATGATAGTGCCACTGTTCATGAGGTGGGGTCCCAAAAAGCCCATGTTGAAAATTTGGGGTGAAAATACCAACAAATGCCTGGGTCATTAGGGTTATCAACCGTAATGCCCTACCCTGTACAGACTGACAGGTGTCGGGGTATGTGGCTTGGGGTCGTCGGCCGTAATGCTCATGCCATTCCACCCCATCCACCACCCTGCAGCTACTGACAGGCAACAAGGTGTGCCTTGGGATCTTTGGCCCTAACGTTCACACCATTCTTCTATACTACACTCAGCTCAACTTATTTCCTTATGAAATGGAGTGAGCATAATGGCAGAAGATCCCCAAGGCACACTGTGACACCTGTCAGTGTCTGGAGGGTGGTGTGAGGTGGAATGGCATGAGTGTTATGGCTGACAACCCAAAGGCACACTTCAGCACCTGGCAGTCTATGTAGGGTAGGGGTGGGGGTTGGCGTTAGTTCAATACTTCACTGCCATTCCTATTATGCATCTCTAACTCAAGCTGTACCAATGTCAAAACCAGCAAGCAAACATTCAGCATTGACAAATGCTTGTTTGGGTATTACTATGATATTGTCAAGGAAGGAGGGAGCACACCAGTAAGGAATTAAACAACACAAGCAATCTAAGTACCATGTTTTCTAAATACCTCATAGAAGCCAGTGGGAATACCATCCAGCCCTGGATCTTTTTCTGTTTTCTGATGTTTAATAACTATGTCTACTAAATAAAGCCTGTCAGTTCATGCTAGGAGTTAAAAGACTCACACATACTGTGACCTGTACTCCCAATCTGGCTGGCTCCCACTACGAGATAGTCTTAAATACCGGGTTTGCCTGCGAGGCTTGAAGGCACTAAAAGGTCTTACCCCCACCCACACCACCTCCACAATACAAAATCTCCTTTATCCCGTCAGCAACCAATACCCCACTAGGCATATGACTAGAAAATTGCTAACCATACCTTTCCATATAACCAGTCAAGCCCAGCACTCATTTGCCTATAGAGCACTGCTCTGGTTAAATGAACTACCTGAATCCTTGATGAGCCTACATACCCTATCTCACTTCAAAACAGGGTTGAGAAAAGCTGTTTCATCTAGCTGTGGTTGTGACTACAACCAGACCTAACAGGGTGCCCTTTCAAGGCTACTTGGTACAATGAGCATTATAGTATTACTAATATTACACCCTGTTATCTCCTCTCCATTGTTGTACCTCCTGTAGCTCACTGTGACAAGTCTCCTTTGATTCTGCAGAATGTACTCTACCTGTTTTAATCTATGTAACTAATTTCTATCAAAAGGAACCTTTGTAAATGACCCTGTGACAAGGCTCGTTTGGTCCTGCTGAATGTACGCTACATGTTTTAATCTGTAAGACCAAATATGAAAAGGTGGCAGTGCTCATAAATCCTTTTTGTGGATTGAAAGGGACTGGTGCTAGATAGCAGGGATTAGTTACAGTAAAGGGCATCTCACTAAACTGTAGGCAGTCTGTATGCACAGCAGAGTAAAAAAGGCCTTACACCATTTTTTGTTATCAACACATTTATTGATTTTTGCAATAAAAAATCTGTATGCCCACCTTGTCCCACATAGGTGCTGGAACTGACAAAAGTATTTTTGCTTTTATTATCCGCAGTTTAAATACAGTTAAGTGAGAAGTCATAGTACCAGTTATTTAAATAGTTTCTTTCTGGCTCAATTGCCTAATACACCACCTTTTTTTTTATCTTTCATTTGATTTTTAAAGTAAAGCCTTCCACTAATCCTGCCAAGTGTAAACTGTAACTTGAATGGTACTCCTACTGAAGTTGCCTCGTATAAGCAGTAACCAAATCCTTATTTGTGTGATTCCCAGGCTAGGGGCATCTTCTCCAAGGTACTGCTGCTTTACCTGCTTCCAAGTGTGCACTCATGTGCATTCAGACGTGCTGATGTTTCAGAGTAAGGTGACTCCATCCTCAGATGAGGAACCTTTGAAAATGTTCTATCAGCTCAAAGGTGTATTGCCGATTGAGTAAATAAACTGTGTGTGTGTGTGTGTGTGTGTGTGTGTGTGTGTAATTGGCTTGCTCAGAGCTGCTTGCAGAATTATACTATGTTTTGGGATATCATAGTATAATTCATTTGATTCAGTAACTCCCTGTGATTGATACAATTTAGTATAGTGATATTTAAATTCCTCATCAATAATTTGGTGTTTATTAGATATGTGTCCTTATTATGATTCTAGTTTTATAGCAAGTATTTCTCTAATTGTTCTTTCTGTAATAAAAGTCAATAATTTACCACTACGCTCTGACTATACATAATATTGAAACTGTGAGAAGAGCATTAATATTTCAACATTTCCTATTTCAATGTTATTGTGTTCATGTTTCAAGTTCTCCAACTCTTTCAAATGTAGATTATTTTTTTATTGGATATATAGACATTGGACTTTTTATGTAATTTTCAAATTGTTTAAAGTCTTTTTTTTTTTCAATAGAATAAGATATACAGATTCTGCATAAAAATGCTTTATAAGCATCCCAAATAATAATTTTATATGTAATCTATCTGATTTTGTTGAAAACAATTTAAGTTTCCTTTATGATTTTTTTCTTGTAAGATTTTGTCTTTTAAAAACAGTGGGTTTATTTTCTATGATCTTGCTGGGTGGTGCCTCTGGATGCAAGAAGCAGATCCACAGGGGAATGATCAAAACTAATTGGTTCATATTTTAAACCCATAATATCATGGTATAATATTTTTGAACTCAGAAGAAAAGTTGATATGAGAAGAATATGCTTTATATCCTGATGTGAATAAAGAGATTTTTTTTGTTCAAATATCAAATTTTCCACAGATCACTGAATGCAAGGTATCCCATTCTGCTAATAAGAAATTCTATATTTTTAGCATCATGTTCTTTGTTATTATATACCACCTCGATATATCACTTTTTACAAATTTTGCAAACTTTAATGCTGAGGATTTCCTATATGATGTCTTCTTGATTAACTGGTTTAATCTTTATCTAGCTAGTGATGCTGCCACAGCCCTTAGCATATTCCTAAATGAATTTTGCTCACTCCAGCTCAAACATGCCCCTCAGATAACCCATTGAGTGAGGGGTAAACAAACACATTGGGCTTGATATTCAAACTGCGACCAAAAAGTGCGCAATAGCAGGAGCAAGCACAAGTCCATTGCGCCCATGCGCAATAGATGCAATATTCAAAAAAGGAGCAAGCCAAATTGCGCCAACAGCCAATGTCTGAATATCACACAATTTGCGCCATAGCACAACTAGGAAGGGGTAGCTGAGCAGATACACGATGCGCTATGGTGCAACAAGGGCTGACCAGCTGAGTAGCCCAGAGGCACCATAGCGCAAGCAGGGAGCCCCCTAGCAGCATAGCAATGTAACTGCACAACCAGGGAGGTAGGTAGGGGCCCACCACCCATGCCACAGATGGGCACAGGAACACACTGCAGAAATGACAATGCACCCCCACACCCCAAGCACGGCACAAGTGGTGGAGGGCTGGAATATCCACTGGCCCATGGGGACAAGCAAACAAAGCACAGCTGGGCCATGGTGCCCCATCGCACCCACTGGCAAGCTGAGACTGCCACACAAGGAGGGCGGACCACCCCATGGCACAGCAGCCTCCCCCCGTGCACAGCACAGCACACCCTGCACCATGATCCCAAGACACCCCCCATGAGCAGTGACCACCACTGCGGGAATCCCCATGCATACCACCACCCCCACTGCCACACTGCAACCTCATGTACCACAGAACCATACAAGCCAGACCCACCATGAGCACCCAGCAGTGGGTGGCAGCACACGGCAATGCAACAATGGCAGACACAGTGCCAACATGCACAATCCCCCTGATGCACATCTGAGAGACCAAACATGTGTCAGCACAAAAGGTACCCCACACGGGAAAGGGCGTGCCCCTGACACCACCTCCACTAATACAGCACCCTGTACAGTAGACAGGTGTCAAAGCCCAACCCACCACAAGCCACAGCAGCCAGCACAGACACCCACAGTGGTGCGTGGAAGCATGCAGCACACTGGATGCAACACAGTGCAGGGGCAAATGCACACCCATACCCACGGGGACACTAACACAGGGATGCAGTAGTGTGGCAACAAAGCCCCCATTGTGGTCCCATGAAAACTGTGCACACGCAGCCTGCAGTCCTCCACGGCACAGGGGTGACACCCACCCTGTGCATGAACTGTGGCCCTGTACGCCACCAGCATATGTCTGGAGCACAAGTCACAGACAGTGGTGCACAGTCCCTGCAACACACAGAAGCCAAAGCATGGAGGTGGGATAGCAACTGCGGAGGCCACAGTGTCACCTGAGGCAAACATGCACCACACCATTGACAGGAGGCAACCCAGCATTGTGACGGTCACAGTGGATGACCTGCAGGGACAGCCACCATTGACAAGGCAGCAGACCTCACAGGCCACAGACATGCAAGGGTGTCAGCTGCACATGCCAAGGATAGGTTGACAGGGGCACAATGGACACAGAGCAGGCACCATGGACCACTGCACACAGTAATGCAATGCACAGAAAACAACACACACACCACAGATACTGACTGATAGCCACTCCCACACCAGAGACACTTCCCCACGCACACACACATACCCATGACTGAACCACCCCAGATGCCATGCACACCATTGCAACTGAGCACCTATAGCCAGCTGCAAATCAGAGACCACCACAGTATTCATATCAAAGTAACTGCATTCAAAAATATAACAACAACAACAACTACTTACAACTATGTACAAACATGGGGTGGAGGGACAGGAACAAGGTGGGGGTGGGTAAGGGGCAGGGGTGAACATATGGGAGAGGGAAGGCGGGGTGTGAGGGTTGGTCAAGGGAGAGGTTGTCTGCAGTCACTGGCAGCCAGCCTGGTCCTCTGCTGCCTGGGGCTGTTGCCTGGGTCGCCTCCTCCTCCTCACCCCATGCTGCTGAAGATCCCTCAGGATGGCGAGGGACTCTTGCGACACCCGCACAAGATCCTGGATGGACTGCTGAATTCGCAGGAGTATCCGCACACCTAGGACAAGGGATCAGAGTCAATGGGTGTGACTGTCCATCCCCCTGCAGCCCACCCATTATGCATGGCATACAGCCATGTGCCACGCTCCTGTGATGGTGTGCACCCACCCACAGTGACCGTATCCACAAGACATGCCCAACCAGGCAGCAACAGCCATGTGTACCTCTGCACACACCCACCGCCCATGTCCAGCACAGCACAACCCAGGCCGTACAGTCACGTGGCTATGCAGTGGGCAGGCAGTGCCACAGACATGTGCCCAGTGCATGCATGGACCACCATTGACGCACTCCCAGACATGCAGTGCCACTGGACAGTGCTGACTGTCACATGTTGCGTGCATGGCAGAGGTGTCCATGGATGGTGGCCATGCCCTGCTTCCCACCCTGTCACACAGCATGCAATAGCAATCATGGTGTCATGGCACTCACCCTCATTGGGATGTTGATGGTGTTGGGGTTGGTCCCCAACATGCCCCCGTACAGCGTCCTCCACCCTCTGCTGCTGCTCCAAATTCCTCCTCCACTCGGCCATGCCTGTGGGAGGCAAAAGGAGAGAAAAACATTAGTACAATCCCAAAGCATATTCCTCCTGCCCCAATGTGTGTGCCCACCCACCCAGCCAGACCCACCCATCCCATACCCTGTAAACACTGCCACAGCCAACCCTAGACTATCCCTCCCCTATGTGCTGGACACATAAGACAGTGTTACCCATATGGACCATACAAGTGTGTAGACATATCACCCACCTGGACGAGGCACTACGCCCCTCCTGGCATGCGACCGCAGACGTGCAAGTAGCTCCGGCTCCCTCTGTCTAAGGTCTCCATACCAGTGCCTGCACTGTTTGGCCATTCTCCTGTGGCCAGTGGCCTCCTCCAGGTTAGTGGCCACCTCCTGCCAGACCTGGGTCCTGGCCCTCTCCAGTGGCACCTCACCAAACAGTGGGCCATAGTGTGGCTCCACAATGTCCACAAGGTTGGCCAGCTCAAGGGCACTCCATTGAGGAGCTCTCCTGCATGCCATCTCTAATGCTATAGTAGGCAATATGGTGCTCTGCAGTGCAGCAACCCCATGTGAAAGTGCTACATGGTACATCGCCGCCATTCCCTATCGTGCTGTTGGTACAGCGCCACCATTCCCTATCGAGCTGTCACCGAACAGCACGATAGAGGTGCAGCCATGCCAGACATATAGCACCAAGGGGGTGCAAAGGTCGGGCACAGGGTCATGGGTCTCTGGCGCAAGACCATGCACAGCGCCATCAGACATCTATGCGTCTAGCGCGATTGGTTGCCTCTGTGCCATCGCCACAGCGAACTATTGTGCAGTTGTGCCACAGCGCCATGTAGTGACCCTCGCCATAGCGCCACTGGCACAATGGTGGCTGTGCCCTGAAATGCCTACTGCTCACAGCACATCATCAGCGCAGCAGACACCTGCGTAAGCTACCTGGGCATGCACAGTGCAGTGTACTATGCAGGCCACAGAACTGCGCCATTGGCTCAGCACGTTCAACACAATTGCGCAAAGTGCAAAAGCGCGATATTCAGCCGTCATATGCAAATCATTCAATCAGCCATGCAATGGCACAGCAGCACGATTTGCATCTCATTAAAGTTGCTCCACACCTAATTTGCATGGATTGCACTATGAAATTGCGACACTGTTCTGCAGAGGCCTTATTCGGTTACTGCAGTTTATTGGTGAGTTGCATGCTGTGTAGTGTTCTGGACTGTGGTATCAGGGTCTTGCTTTGTACTGCACAGTCACAGGTAACCACTGTCACCCATACAGGCTGAATAATGACCGAGCGAGGACTGGGTGAGGAGGACAACAATGGAGGGCGGAAGAGGAGGCCCAATTTCATCAAGGCCGAGACAGAGGTACTCTTCAAGGCCTATATCGATCAGGAGCCACTGCTCAGTGGACAGCGGGGAACCCCTCAGGCCCGTGCTGCTGCATGGGAGGGGGGTGGCATGTGCCGTCAACCTGCACAGCAGCCACCAGCCCTCTGTGCAGAAGTGTAAGAAGAAGATGGGTACTGACAGGAGGAGGGTGAAGGAGAAGGTGGTTGCCATCAGGGCGGCACGTGCTGCAACAGGTGGGGGCCAGCTGGAGGTGGTGCAGCTGACTCCGGCTGAGGACAGGCTCGCTGCAAGCATGCAGTGCAGTGCCATTGAGCGAATTCCAGGAGGTGGCTTCCAGACAGGTGGTAGCCCATCACTGCATGGTACGTCATGGTCTGTCGGGGGGGAGGGTAGATCACATGCACTAACGTGTCCTTACTTTCTGTTACAGATCCTGCACATCTGCAGGGGTCAGCGGTGGAGGGCCTGTCCACTGCGTACAGTCATCTGGAGTTGGGGGAGGGACCATCCACCTCCGCAGGTAGCCGGCGAGCATTGCAACAGTGGGTCCGCCTGGCTGCCAACACTGATGTCATTGAGACAGGTGTGGGGGAGGCCCTTCCTGTGTCTCAGCGGTCTGGCATCCAAGGATGCCAGCACGCTGTGGCTGTGGCTGTGGCAGAGACCTGCACCACTGATGATGCAATGACCATTATGGGCAGTGACATGTGTGTATCACAGAATGGACACACACAGGCCAGCTCACGCCCATGGACCTGGCTGGTTCCGACGTGTGTGCCAGCATGTCAGCACAGTCCCAGGCTGTGCCTGTCAGCACCGGTGGGGCAGCACTGGTGGCTAGTCAGGTCAGTGGTACTGTTGCGGCCACAGCGGCGGAACAACTGATCCCTTGGGCACAGCAGGTGGAGTGGCAGCAGTAGCAGTCACCCACGGGGACTAGGGGTTCAGGGTTCAGTGGTGGCATCTGTGCACCACCTGTGGACTTGCCCATACCTGGTCCTGGTGAGCAGCGCCCACCCTCAAGGGATGCTGAACATCAGGCCCTTCCATACCCTGAGGGACAGGTTGCCGAGGTGGCAGATGACTTCTTTGACGAGCACACCCGCCTACTGCAGGCATCAGTACAGCAGCAGATGCGGCTTGCAACATCCGTGGAAGCACTGTGTGTGGCTCTGGAGCGGGTCGAGGAGCAACACAGCAGAGACACCGATAGGATCCTGTCATGGATTGATCATTTGCGGGAGGATATGACCGCTGCCATTGACAAGCAAACACAGGCGTTGGTCGCTGTCATGGCCACAATGGGCACACAGTCAGGTGCCCATGTGTTGCTCACACTGCGCAGTTCGCTATCCACTCCCCATTCCCAGCATCATGCGACACCCACCCTGTCGACGCCTGGTTCAGCTGTGGGCATCCCGAGCACTCCTGGTGCAGGTATGTTCGGTGTGCTGCAGACACCTCTGCGGGCACGGTCACGTTCGCGCAGTGGAACCCCTGGTGGACCATCAGTGCCACCCCATGAGGCCTGTGCTCAGCCTGCCAGTGCTGCTGGGTCTCAGTGGGGCTGCCCATGCATCCGAGGTGGACGTGGCACTGTGTCGCAAGACTGACCTGTCTCCCAGTGTGGGCCCTGTCTGGTGCTGCCCTGTGTGCATTGTGTGTTTTGGTGGGCAATGCACCGGTGGGTGCCCAGCCCTACATGCAGACACACGGTCCACCTGCACACCCTCCCGACTGCTGTCCACAGCTATGTGTGCATGATGATGCCTGCATTGCACTATACACCAAAGTGCGATGGTGCCCAGCATCTGACACACGCACATAGACAGTCAGTGGACGTGGTGGCCTGTGGACATGTGTGTTGCTAGTATTTGTGTTCCGGCTCTGTTTTGCACCTGACCCCTGTGCACTTTGTGCCTATTGTGTGTGCATGTGTGTGTGTCCATCCATGTGGCGTGTTACTGTTCACCCCTCCCTTGTTGTATGTGTGTGCTTCTGTGCCCTGCCACATCCCTTGCCAGCATGCACCCTGGTGTGTTTCCATGTGTGTATGTCGGTTGTGCCTAGCCACTGGTGGTTGCACATGGCCCATGACTTACCTGTGTTGGCTGAACTGCTCCTCTGTGATGGTGTCTCAGTGCAGCTGGGCCAGCCGGATCAGTCAGGGTCCAGTCGCCAAGGGGGCTGCCCATCCCCATCATCACAGGCGCCACCATCATCCCTCATCGCTGTCCCCCTCTTCGACCTGTAAGGCTATCCCACAGTCTTTGGCCATGTTGTGCAGGATACAACAGGCCAAGAATATCCCACAGGCCTTTGAGGGGCTATACTGTAGGGCACCACCAGAGGTGTCCAGGCAAAGGAAACACACCTTCAGCATCCCAAACACCCGCTCAATGATGTTGCGTGTGGTGGCATGTGCCTCATTGAAGTGTTGCTGTGATGGGGTCGTGGGCTGCTAGTAGGGTGTGAGCAGCCAGGGACGGAGTGGGTATCCTCTGTCACCTGTGTGGAGATAGTGGAGGTTGGTGTCTTGTTCAGGCTCAGACTGCCCCAAACTCTGTGTGCCACACCCATGGCACCTCTGGCTTACCCCCCCTTGCCCATGATTTGTCAGTTCTGCATGCATACTCACCCACTAGATGACCTGTGGGGATGTCCCCACTCTCAAATCGATGGCACAGTGCCGACTGGTACCAGATGAAGGAATCATGTGCTCCCCCAGGGTGCGTGGCACAGACATTGATGATGTGCCCACTGGCATCACACACCACCTGGCAGTTGACACTGGCATATCCCTTCCGATTCATGTAGGCGGCCCCATCGGGGCCAGGTGGCATGTGAATGGCCACATGGGTGCAGTCTATCACCCCTAGCACGCCAGGCATACGTGCTACCCTGTGGAACTCCTGTATGTTTGCTGTGCACCGCGCCGTGCTGGGGAAATGGATGTACTCCGCAGCATGTGGCAGCAGTGCGCTGAGGAATTGGGTGAGGATGCGAGACGTGGCCAACTGTGTTATGCCTGTGGTGTCCCCTGTTGGTCTCTGGAAGGTACCCATGGTGAGCAAGCACATGCAGGCTGTTACCTTGTCTCCACTGACAGAGCATGTCTCCGTCGTGTGGGTGCCTGCATCACATCACTGCACAGCTCACAGAGCCACCTCAGTATTGCCCTGTTCAGGCGGTACCGCCCACAACTGACATCTGTGTACAGCTCAAAGCTGGTGCGGCTCGGTATTGCCTGTTGGGGCGCATCACGACGGGCACTTCCACGGCCACGCCCCTGCAGCATGCCTTCTCACCCCCTCATTACAGCTTCCATGTGGAAGGTGGCACTGTCCATGTCCCTGGCTTGTGTTCCCCAGCTGTTGTTGTTTTGTTCCCCCCGCTGTCCTGACTGCTACCTCCACTGCACCGGGTACACCTACTGGCCTCTGCACTCTGTGGCCCCACACACCTTCCCTTGCCCCTATTCTGTGGTTTTGTTTCCCTGGCCTGCCCTCTTTCTCCCTCTTTCTCTGTCTCTCTCCCTGCCTCATGTGGCTTCCCTGTAGCGTTCTTGCACCTCTTCCTTGCTCCTTTTTATTTTGGCTCATTTCCGCTATGGCGCAACTTCCGCCTGCTCCACTGTTGCGCATTGCGCAAGTCTTTGAACATTGCACTGTGCACTTTATGCATGGTTCCACCCCCTTCGGTTGCACATGCCTTCATTATCATTGCGCTGTTGCTCAGCATATTTTCAGTGGTGCAACTGCCTCCTGCTGAATATCGCAGAATGGCGCATTTTCTGACTTGTGCTGGCATTAACTCTATTGCGCATTGCGCAACCCTTTTAATATCCGCCCATTGGCTACATAAAGACCTTTGACGCAATTGAGTGCAAGAGATAAAAGCTGGAGGAACTACAAAGGGCTAGTCTCTGCTGACTATTTTCATTATAGAGCCCGCAAATTCATGTAAAAGGAAATTGGGTTTGCAAAGAGTGCATGTTGCAAAGGCCTATTACAAAATTCTGCTGGTGACCCTAGGAAGTTCTGGGCTCATATCAAAACCTTCTCGGGGCCTCATAGTCTTTAACCCCAATGACATGATATTAAATGGTGCCCACTGCAGTGACCCCAAAACAATTTCAAACTCCTTCAATCGGCTCTTTTCTGACCTGTCTCAGCACTCTTCCTTCCTCTCCTCTCAGTCAGGTGCACCATACCTCTCTGCATGACAGTCAATACCTCCTTACGTCCCAGCCACCTATTCATCTGCCACTCCATCTTTCTTTTCAGGGCACTCTCAAGGCATGATGTTTTAAAATTTGAAAACTATCTCAGATACCACTAGCATTGGGGCAGACACTCTGAAGCCAAGCTCCTGAAAATTACGGCCTCTTATATTGTCTCCCCACTGGCAAAAGTTATATGCTATCACTTACCCACTGTCAATTCCTAGACATTTAAAAGATTGCTCAGATAACTCGGTGGTCAAAAAGATGATAGAAAGGACATAAACAACTACAGGCCCATTGCCATTCTGTCAGTACTAAGCAAAATTCTGGAAAAAATAGTTGCTATAAAAACAATTGACTACTTGACTAAGTATGACCTCCTTTCTGACACTCAGCATGGCTTCTGGAAAGGTCATAGTACCTCTACTGCCCTGCTCAAATTTATCATGGATACACTCGCTGCTATGGACTCTGGCCTACTGACTGGTGCAGTCTTCATTGACCTTACCAAGGCTTTCAACCTGGTTAACCATTCACTGCTCCTGTCTACCCTTCATCTTATGGGTTTCCTCTCCCTCAGTAGTTAATTAGTACTGCAGCTACTTAACAAACAGAGTCCAAATTGTCAAATATGACTCCTCCTTATCTGAAAGTGCTACAGTCAACATTGGAGTTCCCCAAGGCTCCATCCTTGGTCCTCTACTCTCCTCACTTTTCATAAACAACATAGCTAACAACCTACAATCTTGATCATCTCTACTCTATGCTGATGGCCAGGTGCTTTACACTTGCTGTAAGAGCATCACTAACATTAAACTCATGTCTCTCCTCCAACTTTACTAAAGACCAAGCCTGGCTGACAGACCACAAACTAGTATTTAATGTAAACAAAACTGAAGCCATGATATTTGGCTCCGCCCCCAAACTAAGGTCTTGCCAAAATGCATTGCTCATGGACAGCTCAGGTGGCTCTCCACGTCAATGTGTCACTTCATTTAAATACCTAGGCATTCTTCTGGACAAGTATCTCGACTTCAGTCTTCATATACAGTCAATATGTAAATCTGTCAACTCCAAACTAGGAGTAGCCTACAAAACCAGCTATATGCTCACTCCTTCAGCTAGGCTAGCCATTGCTCAGGGTATACTACTCCCTGCACTCACCTACGCTGCCCCCACTATTGCTGCTGTGCATAAGACCATGCTCCACAAGTTGGATGTCACCTATAACAACATATGCCATTATGTCTCCTCATCCCACTGACTAAAACATCACTGTTGACACTATAGGGATGTAAACTGGATCTTGCCCTCAGCCATTAGAAGCTACTCCCTCTGTTCCCTGGTTGACTCTATCCTGAGGTCTCAAACCTCCTCTGACCTTGCTGCAATGCTCCTCCAACAATCATCCTGTTATGGTCTATGCTCTGTGGATAAATCCCTTCTTCATATACCAAGGTGCATGACATCCAAAGGCCTTGCAGCCTTCTCCCACTATGCCCCCCAGGTTTGGAACTCTCTTCCCCTCATCCTTCAACAATCCTGCTCCCATGCCTGCTTTAAAAATGAACTCCAAAAATTCCTATTTGAATCTAAACCCTGTGTGTGCTTAGGACCCTCCTTAAAATTTTTGCTCTCCCTCTCTTATCCTCATCATTTGTTCTACTACAGCCCCACAACTAGCTTGCTCTTATGATCTTGCTAACACACACTGTATCATGTGCTACTGTATTATTCTCCTCTGTTAGAAATTCCTTACTGTTATTGTAAATATGCTGCTTATGTTACTTTTTTGTACAGTGTCCATCTCTCATAGGTTCATAGGTTGTACATGTTCGAGGGCAAGCCCATAATGAACTCACTGCCACTGTTTCCTAATGGTGGAAAACAAATTTTCTGTTGTCCATATATTGAGCGTAGTCTATGTTTAAATTGTTCAATATTGTTACTTGTTACAATAGTGACTGGTAGGAGTTCCATATTGGGTGTATTCTTTGAATAATGAAGTTACTTCTTCTAACAGTCCTGTTAAGTTTGACCTGTAATTTCAATTTATGTGATCTAGTACTATCTCTAGAGACTTACCTCTCAAGGCAGATTCTTTCAAACAAAGCTGGATCGTGAAATGCCTTGTATATCAAGTATAGTTCACCCCTAAGAGCTCTGTATTCCAGTGAATATACTCTCAGAAAGTTTAGTCTCTCTTCATACCCAGAAGTATGTATATTGCTTATATTCTTTGTGAGTTTCCTTTGAACTGACTCAGCAGTTACTTTGTCACCTATTGAGGTGGGTGAGCAAAAGAGAGCACAATATTCAATGTGGGCTCTGACCAGTCTAGTATATAATGGGAGAAAAATCTCAGGGTCCTGGCTCTTCACATGTTTGAAAATACATCTTACAATCCCATGACATTTTGTTGACCATTTTATTTATATGGGTAGTGAATTTTAGATTGTTTGAAATAGTAACACCTAGATCTTTTTCAGATATCACTACCTATAACATAGTGTCATTAATAGTATAATCAGTGAGTTTCTTACTCTTTCCCAGGTGCTTCACCTTGCCTTTGGCAATATTAAATATCATCTTATTTTCTGATGCCCATTTAGCTAAACTGTCCAAGTTCGTCTGTAAGGCTCTAACAGAGTTGTTGTAATTTACTATACAGCCAAGTTTGCTGTCATCGGCATATTTATGGATCCAGACTCCATTAAAGATCTGCATACTAGAGATCATGATATTAACTCATCGTGATCAATTTGACCTACACTTGTTTCAAACTGTTATGTATCTTGTATTACTGCCTAGTTCTCCTCTGCATTTAATTTCTACTGATGTTGTCAACATGCTGCTTTTGTTATTTTTGTACATTACCTACCTGCATTGTGGTCTTCACTGACCAATGTCTGTTTTCCATTGCTCTGTATAACTGTTGTACTCTCCTGGGTCATGTCTGAAAATAGTCATTTTTTGGCTAGTACACTCATCCGGTTAACAAAAACTAAATAAATAAATAAATTGAAAGTTGAGTCTAGATTCAGGTTTATTACCAAGTTATAATTCCTCCTAATAATAAAGGTGAGTAAATTGGAAAATTTGAAGAAACATTCACTAAAAAAGCCACTGATGAATTATTTTGCACATAGATGTGAACTATAGTGTACTTATTTTCCAAAACATTTATTGCAAGTATAACGAATCCACCATTTGCATCAATATATGTTTTTTTGATTTTAATATTGAACCCCTTTCTCAGCAGCTTATCAGTGCCACACAATTTGGAGTTATAAACTGAATGGTAACCCTTTGATCCCTATATTTTATTTACTTTTTCTGCCTCCTCAGCAATTAAGTGAGTTTCTTTTGACTAAAAATGTCTACATTTTTCCTTTGGGCATATTTTGCAATCTTCATTTCTTTTTCAGGGTTGCTAAAAACCATTTATGTTCCAAGCAAGCAATGTAAATTGCTCCATAGTAATATAATACATGATTATTTTGCATATTCACTGGTTTAGCAAATCATTACAGACAGAAGAAACACACCATAATAGAAAACAACTACCATTTTGTTTACCTATTGTTTTATAGTACCCTTCCCCCTTCCCAGCCCCCTTCACACCACCATCCTATGTCTCAAGCTAAAGTTTCTCTACAACATGAATTCTTGCAATATAACTCACTTTACTTTTCAAGACAGAACACACTGTTCTTACTGAGAATAACCTTTCCCCTCCCCTAACATAAATAATATATATGAATTATAGAGTAGACTGGCACACACATTTATTAATTTTAACAGTATTATTCATCATTAATTTGCATGTTTAGATGCTCAACATCCACTATTATCCCCTCAAAAAGAGAGAAAATCAAAAAAGGGAAGAAAAAAGCATACAACAGATTTTCATCATGCATTAATCAGGGCATTGTCAGATTAATCCATGTATGTTTACAGATAGTATCTACTTTGGAAAGGTCACACCTGTCTTTGTCTCCCATACTAGAAGTCAATGGCTCTGGGTGGATTAGAACCCTATAGTCTGAACTAGTTGAATCCTCAGACATCAACTGATTTGTCAGATTCTCCTACTCCAACATCTGTGTTCTCTTTCTTACTACTGTTTAAGGGATTTTTCACCAGCTGATCTTTTCGTATTATCCTCTTATTGGAACCCATGATGTCCTCTGGGACCAGAAGTCCTAGAATTTCTTTTTATATACACAGCAGTTTCTGGCACATTGTCAAAGACCATTTGTTTTCCTTTGTACAAAATCTTTAGGACACTAGGTATCATGTGCTTAAAATGTCCTTTTATTTTCACAGAAGACTGTGTCTACTGGATTGAAAATTCACAGATTCATGTGTATATTGGAGCCTATGTCTAGAAAAACAAGATTTGTTTATTGCTGAGTTGAAGACCTTTTATAACAAGCATTAGTACTTTCTCTGTCTTGAAAGCACAATAAATTACATACATAATTCTAGGGTGGGACTGTCTGTTAGAGTATGTTCTGGCAGGAATTCTGTGTGCCTTTTCAATTTCTGGTTTGTTTCTAAACCTCTATCAAGTACTTTACATAGCTATTCTTCCAAAACTGAATGATACTGCCTGTCCTTTCTGTCCCTCCAGTATGTTAAGAATTTTAAAATTATTTCTGTGTGACCTCCAATCCAAGTCACAATTTTCCTCATTTCTTTGAGTTCTTAATAATTACTCATAACATTGGCTTTAATTTTGAGAGAGAAGGCTTCACATCAGACAATTATGTCTCAAGTTCAGTTACTTGCTGGTTCACAACTTATATTTCCTTGAATAGTAATGATTTCTTTTGCCACCTGCTCAATTTTCAGAATTAATCCCATGAAGTCTTTTTTCATTGAATTAAAAATTATGCTGAGCTCAGGATCACCTAGTTGATGTTGCTTTTTGCATTGTTCTGCTCTCTCTGGAGAGATATTTAACTGCACTATAGGCCTAGGCTCTTTAGAGCTTGAATCAAGATTCTGAGATATAAGTTTTATATCTTGAATCGCAGTCCTCCATTCTTTATGCCCCATTTTCAAACTGTAAAGGCAATACAGGCTGTAGTGGCTGAGATAGCACTGTTTTCTCCACCAGATTTATTTTTGTCTTTTTTTTACATACTGTTCAGTGCTTATGTTTATGTATTCGAGTCTAATCTCACTTGAACAAAAGGGCTTACTTTGCTCATATAAGTTTTCTCATGCTTTCTTGCTTTCTTGTTTTGCTATATCTCTTGCATCATTACCTTCAGCACTTCCCTCTGTAGTTGGTATTAGAACATTTGTTTTAGCAGAAGACAATTTGACTTCAGAGGAAATACCTGCAGTGAAATGTGAGCTAGGCACAAAGGAAAACAATAAAGCATTCGGTACCAGAAATTTAGGTGTTGTCTTTTTTCCTTCATCTGCAGAAAGCAGCTGGGTGGAAACACTTGGATTGATTTCTGTCAACTCTGTTTGAATACTGAGTACACTGGGTTCACGTACAATGTTAGAAGTAGGAGCAGAACCAGTGCTTCAGGGGGTTTACACTGGACATTTTAATAAATCATTGTTCAACACTAATTCTGGTGTCCCTTCTGCTCCCATTCTCTCTTTTTAAACAGGTGTAGCACTAGCTTCCCTTGTGCATCTTGCTTCCATTGTGCTTACCATTCCATTTGTGCCCATACTGCACCTCTCAACTGTCCTTGATTATGAGGGACATCCCTGATTGTACCCTTCAAAATTGCTTTGTCCCTCAACCATCCCTCAAGGAAAAGCTGTTGCCCACACAGAGAATGTGCTGACAATTTATACTTTAAAGTACAAATTCCTAATATTTTGAGATACTAAATCAAAAGTAAACTGTGTACAAATAAACACAATGGTTTCTACAGTGTTCTGAGCTTGTATCTCCATGTTTGAGGATGTACTTTCATTATGAGAGTCATTGTCCCTCATTGTTCTTCATTTTGAGTGTCCATGCCTCTCATTTCAGTTACAAAGGTTGAGAGGTGTATATGTGGCTCTTTCATTCTGTGCATCAGACCCATGTCTGTCATTCACTGCAAGCACCTCTTGGTTGACCATTGTCCTGGGAACCCTTGGAACTCCTCTCAACTCAACACTCATGGAGGAATCTAATTTGATTGCTTCTCTTGTGGACTTAAGACAAGTAGTCCACCTACTTCCTCCAGTTGTTTCAATGACACAGGCAATAACCTCAGGTGGCTCCAGCATCTGTATTGAAGTGGCTGCTTCAGGTTCAGGTACTGTAGATATGGTACTTTCTAACAATCTTTATTCAGTTTGGTTTGCTCAGTGGGAGGCAAGTTCATCAGGTTTACTAAAGCAGTGTTATTTAATTCTGGAGCACACAATTTTGGGTCTCGCTCCCCCATCCCTGAAAGGCAAAGATGTCTTATATTTATGGGATATATTATCGGTAGCCACATGTAAGACAGTTACAAGGAAATGGCTCTTAGCAGAGCCCCCGACTGTAGCAAAATGGAAGCAAATAAGTAATTCCCTAACTGTGGAGAAAATAACATTTGATTTGCAACAGAGATTCGAGGCTTTTATTTCTCGATGGACTAGGTGGGAATTATACCAAATTGACACTACTTAATGTATTTTTTCTTCCCTCCCCCCTTCCCCAATAATACAACCTGAGAGACACCCCCCAAACTTTACACCAAACCACTATATACCTACAATAAAATATGGCTTGCCCCTTACTTGCCCCACACTATAAAAATAGGAAGGACAGTGACCCATAGATTACATATAGATTACATAGACATTTCACAGCATAAAGACATTTGTCCATGAACTCGCAAGAGAAACTTTACTCATACCATATTTTTACTTAAGAGAAATTTATCTAACTGTGTTTTAAATTCCTGCATTGTAATGCTTTCCATGACCTCACCTGTTAGCATATTCCAAATTTCTGTTACCCTATTGCTTAACCAATATTTCCTTTTATTTGTATTATATCTATCTTTTAACAATTGGTAATAATGAGCTCTAGTATCGTATGTTTGGTCCCTTTTTACCAGGCCTAAAAGATCCCACAAATTAGTATTGGTCAATACTCTATAAATCAGACACATGTCACCTCTCATTCTACTATACTCTAGTGAATACAGCTCTAAATATTGCAGTCTCTGCTCATAGTTCAATCCCTCTGTCCCTTTGATCCTTTTAGTGACTCTCCTCTGCACCCTCTCCATCAATTCAACATCCTCCTCTTGTATGGGGCCCAAAACTGAACACAGTACACCACGTGGGGATGCACCAGTGCATTATACAGGGGCATCACAACTTGCCTATCTCTACTTTTAATATGTCTCTGTATACAATATGTTATGCTGCTAGCTTTTTTAATAGCTGTATTGCAATGTAAGCTAAAACTAAGATCATTGTTGACCATGATCCCAAATCTTTTTTTTCGTCTACTGCTTTTAGTACTGACCCACCTAGGGTATACTGGAATTTGTTATTTTTCTTTCCAAAGTGCATAACATTGCACTTATCAATATTAAAAATAGATTGCTTCTGGGAGGCCCACGTATACAAACTATCCAATGCTGTTTGCAGGACTGAATGCTCCTCCAAATTATTTACAGGACACCTGATCCTAGTGTCATCTGCAAATTTAGACAGCCAGACTGCTGAGTGCACCTGCATAGAGGAAATATATGAATTAAATAAACATGGTCCCAAAACCGACTCCTGGGGGACACCACTAGTTACTCCAACCTGGCCAGAGTATTCCCCCTTTACACAGACTTTCTGGCCTCTGCCTGTAAGCCAAGCCTTCATCCATTTTTATATCCAAATTGGTACATCTAGATCATAGAGTGAGTTAACAAGCTCCCATGGGGACTTTATCAAAGGCCTTTCAAAGTCCAGGAAAGTCACTTCAACTGGATTTCCATATCCATGGCTTTACCAACCTTATTATAGAATTCCAGTAGGTTGGTTTGGCATGATCTTCCTCTGGTAAATCCATGCTGGGTCATGTCTATCCTACCTGTACTTTAGATGAATTCAACTATATAGTCCTTAATTATACCTTCCAGAATCTTTCCAAGCACGGAGGTCAGACTAATGGGCCTGTAATTTGAGACCTCCTGCCTACAGCCTCTTTTATGTATAGGTATAATCACTGCTTGTATCCAAGCCTCAGGAACCTCACTGGTGTCTATACTTTCCTGAAAAAGGTAAGTTATTAGACCCACTAGTAATATTGCCATTTCTTTGATCACCCTGGGATGAATCCCATCTGGCCCTGTGCTTTATTCTGATTTACCTTTGTAGTCTAGTTAAGACATCAGCAGGGTCTAACCTAAGGCTTTGTCCCCCATGTCTAGCTATCCCTATGTCCCAGAAAGTCTGAGAGCTTTTATTGAATACTGATGAAAAATATACATTATATTCCTCCGCAAGTGCCTTATTTTCTGTTATGATATTCCCATCTTGTGTTTTTAGGGATCCAATAGCATTGTTTTTCCCTTTTTTGCTGTTAATATATGTATAGAAGGTCTTATAATTATCCCAGACCTTTGTGGCTATCGTATACTCATATTCTCTTTTGGCCTGAGCTATAGCCTTTTTTGCAATGTTAAGGTTTTTCCTATATAATTCCCAGTCTGCTTCCATTTTGTTATACCTTGCTTGATGGTGATCTTATTTTTACTATTAATTAATCCCTTAACAAACTGGGTCATCCAAGGTGCAGAGGGACCTTTGGTCTCTTTATATTTGTTTCTAGTTGGTACATGACTTGTAATTAAGCCATTTATGGTATCTGCCAATTTTTCCCACATTTGAGCTACTGTCCGGTTCTCAAACTCTGATTTCCAGTCCCATGTAGCCAGGTCTTACCTCATCTGTACAAAATTAGCTGCGTTGTGTCTATGGAGTACAGTGGCACCTTTATTATCACCTAGAATACCAGAATACTGAATACTGAAACCCTACTATAGCATGATCACTTGAACCCAAGGGGGGAAATAACTTACAATTTATAATAGTGTCCCCAAGGTTACTTAATATTAGATCCAGAATATGATTTCCTCTTGTATTGGCTGTAACATATTGATCCAGACCTATGAGGCTAAATATCTCTAAATATTTGGATTCAACCCATGTACTTGCTTTCAAAGTATCCCACCCAATACCGGGGAGGTTGAAATTGCCAATTAATATTACATTACCTGCCATTGACAATTGGTTGATGTGATCTAAAATAATTTCATCCTCCATTATCCTAGTGGATGGTGGCCTATATATTACTGCCAAATTGATCTTAGCTCCTCTGGGGGGGCTAATCTTAACCCAGATGACTTCAACATCTAGCCACCTAGTTGTATCAATACTCTCTGTAGGAATACCCTCAGCAACATATAGAGCCACCCCCCACCTCTAGATAGGGGCCGATCTTTATTATAAAATGTATACCCCTGAATTTGCCTATACAGGTATCCTCGGGTTGCCACCATGTTTCCACAATTGCACAAATGTGTATGCTATGTGTATTTAGAATTAGATGTAACTCATCAAATTTATCTGTTAAACTCCTTGCATTATTGAGCATAAAATTCCACTCAATTTCTGAATGACCTGATTTTATAACCCCCACATCCCCCTGCTTGTGGAGTTTAAATGATGACGTACAGAAGTTTTTAGTTGTTGCGCTAATAAGCGCTTGCCCATTTTATTAAGGTGTAACCCATCCCTTGCAAATAGCTGCTTTTTCTGAAATTCCTGCCAATGATCTATATACAAATAACCTTCTCTAGCAGTCCATCTCTTAAGCCAACCATTAAATCTGTAAATTTCATGATTTGTTTGTTCACTTGCCGTTGGTGTAGGTAGAATCCCAGAAATAAACACCTCGCACCCTCTACTTCTAAGTGTAGCACCTGCTGCTTCAAAATACCTCTGTATTTCCAATGTATTCCTTTTCCTATGTCATTAACACCCACATACAACACTGTAAATGGGATAATGGTGTTTTCTAATAAACCTGGCAACAGTTGCTTAAAATCACCTATGCCTGCCCCTGGTAGAACACTCACAGTTGTGTGCTCATTCTGCTGCTTACATAGCACATTGCATATCTCAACATTGACTCCCCAATAAACAAAATGTCTCATGGGGTATTACTTGCCAGGACTTGAATTTGTGGTGGTAAATGTTGTGCTGTATTCTGGGTACTTCTACATACATTTATTGAATCAAAGGGGCCTACATCAGTATTTAGTGGTTGTGTTGAATGTTCCACATTATTCTGTGTGCTTGTGCATACATAATCCACTTCCATGGCACCCAATTGTTATCAGGGCCTGGAATCTGTTTGGGGTCAGGATATTTGATACACCTCCAATATTCCACCTGCCTCTTTTGTACAGTCTTTTTTTTTTTTGGAACCTCTGACCATTTCTCAGGGCTCCTAGCTATCTCATTTGATAACAGAGTATCCTTACAATCCTCCTCCATGCCACTACTGCTATCCTGAATAATACCCTCTGCCCTGGAGTCAATACATTGTTCCAACAAAGATATTTCTAGCTTCACCTTAATCCTCATTTTTAGCTCTACTATTACAGCCTTAACTTCATTAATCTCACAGCACTTGCTGCAAACAAAATTGTCCTCCTTTTCCCCTTGCATGAACATGTCACATATGCTGCACAACAACACATTTATGATGGTATTACTCACACTCTGTTTAATCTCCTGGTTAACTCAGCTTACTCAGCTGACCAGCCGACACTCACTGACTGCATGAGTCTCTCCGCATGTCTCCCTGCGTGAAATTATGCACCTGCTCCGCTCCCACCTGCTCGCTTCAGAATGACACATTACAGGTTGGGCCCCCGAGAGATTTCTCTTTTATATTTGATTAGAAGTAACGGTCAAAAGTCCAACTCCTAGAGGTTTATCTTAGAGTTTTTCCAGGAATATACATGAGAGGTACATTGATGAATTTCTGTTTTTGTGTCAGACACCTTATGGCCTATATTAAGCTTTTATAGCTTATATTAACTTTGTTATCTGTTAATTGATGTAATCTCATGTATGAGTTCATGATATGTGTACTATACTATGAATTTGTTTGATAAAGCTGTGATTTTTTTCAATAACCTGAAAATAAAAAAAATAAGTGTTCTTGTCTTTCTTTTCCAATAGTGGTACAATTAGCAGAACACTTTATCTTACCAGTCCCTGATTTAGGTGGAAGCGTTGCAGGATTAGTGAATTTATCAATTTTACTCCTGTTGTTTAGTCAATGCTTTCAAAAAGAACTTACAAATCTCCTTTGAGTTTTTGTTTTATTTTTTGTAGCTCATACTTAACTTTAATACAAACTACAGGAAATCTCCAGACTGTAGAATTCTTGATGGATATAAGAACAGTCTTGGTCACAATCTAACTTTCTATAGTGATTTGTGATATTCTTTCTGCACGTGGAGCTGTGCTATGCACCAGATTAAATCACAAGCAATTTGACACTCTTAAAAAAAAGTAATGGTCTAGTTTTAACATCACTTAAATTATGGAGCTTTAAACAAATACAGAAGCAGACATGGTACGTTTAGCCAGGCATCCACTTTGTATTGAAACAACCATGAAAGTTTAATAGATGAAGGGAAGAAATGTAGACTTTCACTTACTATTCTCATGTGTCACCATCTTCTCCCATTGTCTTGAACTGTTGCTGGTCTAGGCTTCTATTGTACCCTTCTAATTTCATCAGGATTTACTAAGGAAGAAAGGGACCTGGAGGTTATCATTTCAGATAACCTAAAGGTGTCAAAGCAGAGTACGAAGGCTGTAGGCAGGGCCAGTGATATGGTGGGGTGCATAGGCAGAGGTATCACTTGCAGGAGGTGGGAGGTGGTGATGCCATTGTATAAAACACCAGTGAGGCCTCAACTAGAGTACTATGTGCAATTCTAGAGACCACACCCTTGCAAAGACATTGACATGGTGGAGGCAGTCCAGAGAAGGACAACAAAGATGGTATGGAGCTTGCATCATAAAACATGAGGAGAGATTAGAGGACCTCAATAAGTACTCACTAGAGAAAAGGAGGGAGTGGGGGGACATGATAGAAACATTCAAGTACCTCAAGGGCATAAACAAGGTACAGGGGTGAGACATCTTCCAATGTAGAAGGGGTACAAGAACAAGGGGGCTTGATTTGAAATTGGAAGGGAGGCAGATTAAGAGGAAATGTGAGAACGTTTTTCTTCACAGAGAGGGTGGTAGACACATGGACTAGTCTGCCACAAGAGGTGGTGGGAGCAAGCACAGTGGGGGGGGTTAAACATGCCTGGGATAGGCACGAGGGAACCTTGAGGTGGGAAGGAGTGATGAAAAGCCACTGACTGGATAGAGTCAGTGGCAGCAAACAAGTATAGAGCTTTCAAGTAGACTGGATGGGCCTGCCGGTCCTTATCTGCTGACAATTTCTATGTTTCTATGTTAAATGTAAATAAAGCTACTTAAGTCTGGTGATAAAACTTTCTTGACTTTATTGCAAAGGTCATGGTCTGACTCATGTAAAGCATCCTAGAGTTTTATGGCATTTTATTGCTAATACCTGCAGCAGTTATACTGTATTAGTTAGTGTTGTTGCTCTCCTCTTCTGTCCATATGTTCTTGTCTTTATGCTTGCCATGAAACTTTCCAAGGCATTGTAAGTGCCCTGCTGCACGTATCTGAGTTAGGGAAAAATGCATTTAGAGATTACAGGACTTCACAAGACATGTAACAGAACTGAATAAAAGTATAACTTCTGCTGGTTTGTGCAGGTATGCATAATCAACTTCCATGGTGCCTTGCATCAGTGGGATCATGATCTTTGCAATGGAGACAAACAGGTTTTCACATCAGATCAAAAAAGTGAAGCAACTTCATTTATATTTAAATTAGGATGAAATATGGGGAATGCAAGAAAGGGAATCATTGTTCATGCTTACAAATCACACATATATACAGACAATAGGTTGAAGAAACTTTCCCCTTGAGTAAATCTAGCAGAACATTTAAGGCAAAATCAGCTTTGTGATTGTCACTGTTACCACCTAAGATGCCATTGTCATTATGCTGCAGTTATCAACATTCCTATCTGCATGCTATGTGCAGTTTACTTGTCACACAACAGTCCATGCTAGGTAGCTAGCCCAGGGGTAGAAATATTTTCAATCATGGTTAGGTCAGTTTAGTGTTTTTGAACTTGTGCTGGAGGTGTAAAACTGGGATTATAAAAATGTTTACAATGGCAGATTTTAAAAAAATTGGTTGAAGTTTCTTTATTTAGTTGAAGTCATAAATGTCAAACTGGTGGAAAAGTATGTCAGGCTGTGGTATAAGGCAGTCATAATTGGTAATTCACTGATTCCAGGAATCTAAGGCCAGTCATGTTTTATAGCTGCAAGCATTTTTGCCTGTCAGGCTGGTTTGTCCAGTCCATTTAGATTTACAGAATAGTGTTTAATGTGTGGATCAATCATCAGAATTGTCAAATATAAGGAAAAAAATATACGAATAATATAAAGGCAACTCATCCCATAGTCTCAACTGTACAAGAATAGGCACAGCCCATATTTCTCTGATACAATGCATAATCTTCAATAGTAAAATAATAAAAATAACAAGAAAAAGAACACGAGGAACAAACTGGGAAACAAGAAGAAATGACATGATGTTCTTCCAAGGTGGGGGTAAGAAAATCAATCCAACCCCTAGGTACCAGAAGGACCCACTCCAGAAACACAGTAAAGACACCCTGGCCCAGAGGAAATCCTATGGGGTTGAATCCCAAGGGGTCTCTGTGATCTGCCAGACCCATTAGGAAAAGAATTAAAGGTGGAGAGAACTGCACCACCAAGCAAAAAGGATGCCCAAAAATTCCCTCTACCCAGCTCCCTATACAGAGTGGGAATCAAGTACTGCATAGGTACAACAGAAAGTTAAGGGAGCCATCCTGTAGGTTTGTCAGAATAGGCAGGAACATCAATTACTTATTATGGGAATTTAGCTAGGCCTTTAGCCTTGTCTCGTAACATTTGCATAAAACCATATGAACAATGTAAGACTGGCTCAAACCTTACTTTTCACCTATGGCATGCAGTTCTAGATAATGGCAAATGACTTTTTTTGTCACACACTCATGTAATATATAAGAAAATAGATTTTATTTGTCCCTGTATAATTCAACTAATTACTAATGACTTTTACATAGATAATAACACATTCAAACATAATGAAAAGCAATGTAAACATGAACAACAAAGATCTGAGAAAATAAATGAAACAAAGAAAAAGCAGCAAAAATTCAAAAGCAATGAATAACATCAGCTGTATACATGCCTTCAGCATGCTTTTGTATGTAGCATTACTTTTCCCGCATGAGAACTTGCAAACTCTGCATTAGTGTATTGGACTATTTTTCTGTTTAAAACTTGTTTAAATACCTTATACTGTAGCATTCAAAATGTTCATATCTTTAGAATGAGTGTGAGTTTTACCATATACCCAAGCATTTGTATTTAAGAAGTTAATTTTACCATGCCACTTCACCAGCTAAATCAAATTAAAATATTATAAAATTAATTAAAATAATATTCAGACATTGGGTTATCTGTAGAAGATTTATTTCCTTTAACTTCAAAATCTTGGTGTGCTCTTCTTTTGATGACAAAAGTTCTTTTAGTGGTTGGATCTTGTTATAGTTCCTGTTTTCACTCCACACACTCAGACCCTGGATCATGAACTCTGTTGGCTTTAACACAGCAGTGCAGGCTTGCTTCTCCTGGTTCAGGCATCATTAGGTAGTCTCAGATCGCTTGTTCTGGTTTTGGCTGGAACGTCAAACAGTGCTTGTAACACAAACAAATGTCCACAGCACCACAGCCGTCCTCTTGGCATCCTAGTTGGAAGCAGACTGAGTGATTCTTCCAGTAGTTGTCTTTATTACCTCTGGTAAGAACATCATCCTGACATCATTTCCTGCAAATTTTACCAACTTTGACTAGATCATAAAAATGATGAAAGGTGGCTCCTCCTTTCTCTGGGGACTGCCCTCTATTCAGATCCTAGTTTTTAAGCTTAAAATTATTTTTCTTCTAACTTTGAAGGCAAATGATACAGTTTCCATGCAAACATTTTGAATACAGCTCATTAAAAGCAGTCTTTGAGATGTCTCCCATGTCTGTGAGACAAATATTTCCTGAGATAAACTAAAAATGATTACAACTTTACTTCTCAGCAAAATCTTTCAAAAAGGGTTTAATCAGCTTACAGTTCATGTTGTAGGCTACAAAATTAAGCAGATCTCTTATATTCAAGGTTAAGAAAGTCCTTAAAAGCATGGAATTCCACTGTAGGCAAATGGATCTTTGTTCTTCCAAGGAAACACATTCATCAAGCTGTCAACTTGTTTATTCTAAACTTATTCAAGACAGTTTTTTCTGTCTAGCAACAAGTTGCATACACAGAATTATATCTTTGAACTTTTCATGATACCATCTTCCACTTAAGATCAAACTTAGTATGCTTACTTTAAAGATTCTTTTCCAAGATATCCTTGTGTATAACTTTGGATCCCCAACAGTTGCATTAACACAATTTGGCCAGTCAGCAGGTTAGCATGATCTTTGTTCACTGTGTAAGTTTCATGCTGGCAGCATTAAAAATAGTCTTGGAGAAAATGAAGGATTTTCTTTCGTATTGAAACATATAGCAGTTTAACTTCAGGTACTTGGTGGTGTCAGCTAAAAACTGATACAGAGGACCATCTGTAATTCATCAAATGTCAGGTTTCTGTGGTAACTACCTCTTGGCTGGAGACAAACTGAATCTTAAGTCTGTAGAAGCTCTTCACAGATTTTTTCCTCAGGTCGGCACAGATTCTTAGTATTACCATCTAAAGAGGCCTAACTTAAGGGAGCATTCATTTTAAACAGAGAGTCATAGATGCCATGTCCGCTAAGTTTAACCATTTAGGCAGGATATTTTTCCTTTTTCAGAGTCCATTTAAGCAGTTTTTCCTTGCTTAGAGCAATAGTAGTAGTAGATTTTTTTTGTTTGTGGCACCCTTCTCCAAAGGCTCAGGACACCTTTACAATAAGATTTAAAACACATACAACATACCTAAATAATAACACAGGAACAGTAAATAAAGCATATATATAAAATCCCAGACACAATTAAAATAGCTGAACCCATTCATATTCTTAAATGGCCCTCTCAGACCCAAAGGCTTGTGCAAACAAGAGTGATTTCAGTTGGAATTTAAATATGTAAAGATGACGGTGCCTCCTGGAGGTGCTCAGGCAGTGATTTCCATAAAGCTGGGGCAGTAATCTCAAATCCCCGGTCTCCAGAGCTCTTCAGGATCACTCTGATGATCTCCAAGAGGGCACCAGTAGCTTATCTGAGGGGGTGAGACAGGACATAGGGATGCAGGAGATCCTTCAGGTAGCCCAGACCCAAACTGTCTAGGGCCTTATAGGTCAAAATATCTACCCTGAAGGTGATGCACCAATACACTGGCAGCCAATGCAGTTCGCGACAGCACTGGGGTGATATGACTGAATCTGGAGTGACCAGTCAACACCTGTGCTGCTGTATTCTGCAGCAGCTGCAGGTGCTGCAATGCACCACCTCCAACCCCGAGGTAGTGGGCCTTACAGTTGTCGAGTCTTGAGGTCACAAAAGCATGAACCACTGTAGCCAGGTCTTTGGGTGGGACAAAGGTTGATCCAGGTGATTTTACAGAGATGATAAAATCTGGACCAGACAAATGCCCACAACTGAGCATCAAATGTTAGCTCGCTGTCAAACACAATGCCTAGATTCTTCACCAATGATTAAACCTCCAGTTCTGTCAGGCTTATAAAAAGATCAACCTTGCAGCTCATCAGTGCAGTGGCTGGATTTCTGCTTGTGACGCTGGTAACCTGGGTTCAGGAGCAGGCTCAGGTCACTAGAGGGCCAGCTGGGGGAGAAGGCTGGAGCACCCATGACTGCTTGCCTTCTCCAGGGAGAGGGAGGGGACCAAAGCCTGCAGCTTGCATGACCCTGAGTGGAGGCTTAGGGTACGACAAGTCCTGCAGTTGCAGGAGGGGCAGGTTACAATGAGTGGAGGATGTCAGCACGTAGCACCATGATATCAAGTGTTCACACCACATGTCAGGGAGTAACGGAGGAAAATAGCCCGCCATCGCCGGGGAGATGGAGTTCTGGAGATGTGCCCTCAATGTGCCTTCACCCACCTGATGGCCCTGGACTGACAAAATGTAAGTTGTGGGGTGCTCAGGGCCCTCACCTCGACCCCACTCGGGGGGTAAGCTGTGACTCCATGGGGATCCAGAGGTCAATCAGGTAGGGCAAGAGGCAGAGGGATGTCTGCCTTGGATCTCCTGATTGGTTGGGGATGGCAGGCTGGGAAGGAGGAGAAATAGTAATTTAAAAAAAAAAGGTCAAGCCTATCACTGGAGGTTTCCAAGCCCAACCCTCTGACCCGGCTCTACCACCAATACCTTAGTCTTCCCAGGGTTCAGACCAGTCAGTTTGACAACATCCAAGCCTGGATCTTGCCCAAACATTTATTTAGCACATCAACAGCGCTAAGTTTACCAGGTGTCAAAGACAGTTAGAGCTAAGTATCATCAGCGTAACAATGAAAGCTCAACTCATACCATCTTACAATGTAGCCCAGAGTCAGCATATACACTGCCAACAACATGGGAGAGAGGACAGAGCCTTGGGGAACTCCACAGGGCAGGTCTCTCAGGCTCGAGGAACAATTTCTTACTATTACCCTCTGAGACCTGCCCAGGAGGAAGGACTCAAATCAGCTGATGACCTTGCCAGTGAGTCCCACACACTCCCTCTGCTTGTCCAACAAAACTCCATGGTCCACAGTGTCAAATGCTGAGGAAAGATCAAGGAGGCCAAGAATTGTATGCTCTCCCTGATCCCTCACCCTGAGCAAGTCATTCAACACCCTGACCAATGCCATCTCCATGCTATGCGAGGCCCTAAATCTGGACTGGAAAGGTTCATAAATCTGGAAGTCTATGAGATGGTCCTCTAGATGTTCTGCTACCATCTTCTCAAGAGCTTTCCCTAAAAAGGGAAGGTTCGAGATAGGCTGGTAATTTGCTAGGATGTCATGGGCCAGTGATGGTTTCTTCAGCAGGGGCTTAACCAGAGACCATTTTAGAGACTCTGGGAAAACCCCAGCTGACAAGGAACTCCTGACTATCCTGTCAAAGACCAGGCCCAGGGCTTCAACACAGCCAACTAATAGCCATGTCGGGCCCGGGTCCAGGTCACAGAATGTTGGTTTCAGACTGACGACTATCCCACAGACCTCTTGCACCATCACTGGCTGGAACTCACCCCAGCGTGGCCGAGTGCAATTGCCCACATGAGAAACACCACTGCTGAAGGATTGAATTCCACTTGGAGCAATCACGGATCTCACAAAGGACACTCTGAGAAGAACTGAGTGATCTTTTCACATTTGTGAGTTGAAAAGGCTTTAATAGATTTCAGACAGGTGGGATATAATAGCCTGTCTACAACCTGGAAGAGCTGAGCCGGTCGATTCCTTCCAGATGCAATTGTCCTAGACATAAAAGCTGCCTTTTTCTGGATGATAGCATTCTGATACTTATCATAATTAGTCACCAGAACCAGCTTGTCCTCTTGAGACCCAGTTTTCTCCAGTGCTTCTCCAACCTCAGACCCTTGTCTTCAACTTCCTTAGCTTCCCATTAAACCAGCCAAGGTGTGAGACAAGGGGATGCACACAGATCGGCACCAGATGGTCCAGAGCCCCAGCAACAGCACTCATTACAAGCCATCACTGCATCTCCCAGGCTGCTGGTGTAAGCCTCCAACACAGACAAAACATCCAGCTCCACCAACAGTCCCTCTAGTTGAACATCCCTCAAATAGCGGAACTGGATCATTTCCACAGGGATGGACATTTAGGGTTTTTTTTTAAAGCTGAACCCAATGGTGCAATGATTGGACCAAGCAACCTGATCAGTCTTGAAGGTGACAGTTTCAAGCCCCTGCAAGAACACCAGATCGAGCCCATGGCTGGATTGGTGGGTCTAGGATGTGGAATGCAGGATCAGGCCCAGAGCCTCCATACTTAACCGGAGATCTCTGGCCCAAGGTGGCATCACATCATTCACCCAGGTGTTGAAGTCACTGAGAATAATCCATCTTGGTGACTCCAGCACTCTCTCGGCAACAAAGGATGCCACCTGCAAGAAGTCCTGGTCCCACCCAGGTGGATGGTAGACCAGCAACACTCTAAATTCCACACCAGACCCCTCCCCCAATGCACCACCACACACTCAAAAGAACTGGTGTCCCCAGCTGGGTGCACCATCAGGCCCAGCTCTGATCTAAAACAGATCACAACCTCCCCTCCCTATGGTCCTTCCTCGGCAGTGCACAACAGAGTACCTGGCTGGGACAGATGCCTGTAGCAAAGGACCCAAGGTATCTCCCATCCAGGTCTCTGTAATGCAAGTCAGATTGACTGACCCAACAAGATCAGCCATTATAGCGGTCATGTTAGCCATCAACCTGTCATTGCAGAGCACTGCCCAAAGAGGATGAAAGGTTGGGGCTGGTTCATCAGCCCTGTCTTCTCAGTCCACAGGATACCAGGGTATAGAGACAAGGCATGAGGGACCTCGTTCCAACTGTCTCCTTAGCTCAGGGCATCTCCTGGTCCCCACTACCCAAATCAACTCCCAGGCTACATCCATCTTCTCTTCTCTCTCTCTCTCTCTCTAGCACCCCTCCTCAGGATATCCAACTCTCACATCTCCACCATCCTGCAGCATCAAACGGTGGAGGAAAGGGGCAGATCTCAAGAAGAGAGACAGAGGGAGAGAGAGTAAGTCAGTAACTGGGCCTGAGATGGAAACCCCATCCTAGAAGAAACTACTACTACCTATGCACTAAAATACTTCAAAATTAAACTTACTCATGACAGAGCTCATGTAAACAGAAATTTTGACTAGATGCCTTAGTATGACCTCCCAATTACCCTAATTAATAATTAAGCATTTACAAAGAGTATAAAATAGTAATTAAAATAATGTAAAACAACAAAATTATAATAAAATATTTTTATAACTAGCATTTTTTTTCCCATGGGATGTCAGCAGTATTATAATACAGCCTACATAATCCAGTACGGGGTAGGGGATCAGGATATAGAAAAAGGCAATGTTCTGCAATCTACAGTAAGACAAATGGGCACAAATTATTAGGGGTATAGGAAAAGGAAAAAAGGGAAAAGGAAAAAAAGGAATCCCCAATGGCTATAGCTCAACCCAACTCACAACCTATGACATTAAGTGAACTCTGGTATACACTATGATAGAGTTCAGTATATAGATCTGTAAACTGCAAGCAGTTACAGATAGGCAGAAAAAATTCAGGGCTTTGATGCCTCCACTAGTGATGAGAGGATATAGCCAGACATAATAACAAAGCAAATGCCCCATCGCTACAATAGTAGGCAGAATTAATATGGAAGGCAGTCAACAGTCCTTGGAGCTGTGCATAGGTAATCAGCTGTGTCTCCAAACTTCTTCCCTCTTCCGGGGTCATTAATCCAAAGTAAAAAGCAATGAGCATGTTTCAAAGCAGAAAGTAAATCACTACTGTTGAAAGCAGGAGACCCCATGGACCTCAACAACTACAGACCAATCTCTATCCTCCCAGTGCAATCCAAGCTGCTAGAAAAATTAGTGAGCATTCAACTAAGAGGATATCTCAAGAGGCTAATCTCTTAAATCCAGCTAAATCTGGGTTTAGAACCAAGCATAGCACCATCTCAGCCCTGGCTAAAGTAACAAATGACTGGCAAATGGAACTGGACAAAAATAGTGTTTGTGCTGTATTCCTAGACCTGAGTATATGCTTGATACGGTTGATCACGAATTGCTCCTCTCGCTCTTTGTATTCCATAGGTTTAGATCTATCCTCCCTTAGATGGTTTAGAAGCTACCACGGAAGGACACAGCAAGTGAAAGCTGAAGGAGACCTATCTCCACTCAAACCACTGCAAAGAGGAGTTCCACAAGGATCCATCCTGAGCCCCTATCCTTTTGCCATTTACATCAATAACATTGACACAAACCTCACCAAAGTCACTGTACACTTGTTTGCAGATGACACTGTATTATATGTCAGTAACCCCTCACCTGTAATGGCATGTGAAGAGCTACAAGCGGAATTTCATATATTGCAACATCAACTACTGGAAAAAAAAAGCTTCCTAAATGCAAAAAGACAAAGGCAATGTTTTCTCCACCCAAAGTCAAACAAGTCACGCCTCACCAAACAATCTCCCCAGCTATCCACTGTTTCTGAGAAACCTTGAATATGTAAACAAATTCAAGTATTTGGGGTCTGGATAGATAGCAGACTCAACTACCTAGATCACCTTGAAGAACTGCTAAAAACTTTGACAGAGTCTTGGACTCTTTTACAGAATAAGGCACTTTCTAACCAGTGACTCTAAGGAGATGCTGGTCCAGGTCACAGTTCTCTCAGTATTAGACTATGCAGATTTCCTTTACGTTACTGCCCTACTATCTATCTGAACAAATTGGATGCACTTTACCATAGATCCTTGAGGTTCATTACAGATCTACCCCTCAGCACTCACCACTGCTCTCTCTACGCTGCAGTCGGATGGACATCACTCCAACTCAGAAGAAACAGAAATGCCGCATTATGGACGTACAGAGCACTAACTAAGATGCTCCCAAATTATATCTCAGAGTGCTTCATGCAAATCACAGCAAGTAATTATGCCCTAAGAAGCCATAACTTCATCATGCTTAAAGTGCCTAAATTCAATACCCGGCATGGGAGATCTGCTATCAGCTATGTACTATCTACATCATGGAATATGTTACAGAAGACCCTGAAATTGAACAACTTTATATCATTAACATCCTTTAAACATTTATACTTAAGTCTTATCCAAGAAAATGTAATTGCTTCCACAGCATTAGAATATTCCTATTCCTATCCTTCCCCTCCTCAGGCAGCCAATTCTGGTTTGAATACACCTCCCAAAAACCTCATCCCTCAGACTCCGTGCATCCTGCCTTTAATCATCTCCCATTACTCTCTGGCTCATATCGTAGCCCTTACCCCTGCCATTTATCTTCCAGTGCAGGCCCCAGCCCTGCTCAAGCCACTTTTATACTATCCTATCAAGACACTATCATAGTCGATGATCCCCATCATCTAGACATTCTATCACTGCTTCTACTTTTGTCCATTGTGACCTTACACTTGAACATTGAAACAGTGATTGCTTTGATTATGATACACACTTAGACAGTACTGATGTTGATATGTATATATTAGATTAGATGGTGTGCATTTGTATATTTATATGTATCTATGTGTCTTGCTATGCTTAGGATGTAGACTTAGACAATGTTGATATTGAAATCTGTACATATGTGTGTTAGTATAACTGTATATAACCAATTATTTGAACCTTGACCTTATCAGGTCCATCTTGCAAATGAGCTGTGCTCAATGATGTTTGTCTGGATAAATAAAGATTTTGATTGATTGATTGATTGAAATCAGTAGACGTGGCCCAGGGGGTCAACATTTTAGGTGATGCTGAACCCTCCAACAGAGCCATAAGTAACTTGTTTCATACCATGGTACATAATGTGCAGCCCCACCTACATCAGAGTGCCAGTTCAACCATATATGAGCGTGTTCAGGGAGGAAGTCAAATATTGGCTGTCAGCTGCTTTACAGTAGGGATGCCCCATCTAGAGATGGCAAACTGCCAAGAAGACCACTAGGATTTAAGTTCCTCCTCAGTTCCCTACCTTCCTGCCTGGACCTCAATGGCTGTGACATCTAAAACAAAAGTAAAAAGATGTCCAATTAGGGCAGGTGGCATATGCACTATGAAAGAAGGGCATATATCCCCATCAGGAGTGAATCTGCCTGAATATACCATTATGGATCTATGTAGGCCCCTGTTGTTCAGGCAACCAGTGGAGAGGCCAGGATGACAGCTTATCAGGCATCCCTGCTATTATCACCCTGTCAAGCCCAGATACCAGCAACTTAGTAGGAATGCCAGATACTCCCAATGCCTCATGTGAGGCTGTAACCTACTATGTAAAGTGTACCTTGTAGTAAACAAGCAGTCAGATATCGATGTGGTGTGGGGGGTGGGAGAAGGAGAAAATGCAGCCTGGCAGACCTGCCCATGTACTGTAGGAAGAACTGCTCATATGTGAAGCCACACACTATGTCAGAGGAGGGGGGGATAGAAGTCAACCAAGAAGCAAGTGGCAAGGCGCAAATGTACAAATAGGCATTTAAAAGTTAAATGTGATACAGAGGTACACTTAGCTGCTTATGCTGGCCCTGTTGCAGGTTCCCCTGAGGTGCAGGAGTTGGCATCTGCCCCCAGGCATGCTATGCTTCCTTGCATTGTAAAGTCAGCATGTCTCTGATCATCCACACCTGCATGACCCACTGCCATGTCAGGAGAGCAACAATGGAACCCTTCATCCACTGTAGTTTGTTGGGAGGGGAGTGGAATACAGATCCTCATTCCTGCAAGTCAGCTTTGGCCTCTTCCACTGTGTGATACATGCTGCCCATCTGGAAACTACACAATCAGCCAACAGGAGTAAGGAGTGTAAAATGTCAGCTTCTGTCCCAAAAGTGATTTAATTATCAGGATATATTTCTTCTTCAGGCCATTATAAAGGCAGGATAATTGTCCGGATTCTTCCCCCAATGAGGACAGACAACCCATATGTTGTTGTGGTGCTCAGACTGGCAATCAATTTATTTCAATTAGCACATATATTGGTTTACAATATTCCATCACCATTTCATCATTATTGTCCTTATTAGCAATTCATTTTCTTTCCTTCTTAATTCACATTTTGATCAATAATATATACATATGCCTTTTTCTTTCTTTCTTTCTTTCTTTCTTTCTTTCTTTCTTTCTTTCTTTTTTTTCTTCCCACCCCCAGGTGAAAACCTGGGTGACTTCTTCCTTCTTCTCTTGTAATGTAATAATGAAAACCCAGATCGCTTCTTCTCTCTTTCTGTTGCTTTTCTCCTCATTTCTTCCATTGTTATTTCCTCCCTTTCCCCCACCCTATTTTTTATTCCCCTGCTCCCCTTTGTTCCTGCCTTCCACCTTCGGCAGTCAACCTTATTCCATTAATTAAACCTCCTTTCCCTTTTGTTGGGTGGGTGGGAAGCAACAACATTTTTCAGCAAAAGAGGCTGTTCTCTGTACTGCCCCTTATATCCTGGGGCTTAGCCCTTCCTCCTCTTGTTCTTTACCCTATAGCCTTCTGCCTGGTCTTCCACAGACTTCATCCCTTCTGGGAGCTTAGTTCCACCTCCTATGACTCACATTGACTCCCCTGTCCCCCCCCCTCTCTCTTTATCTCCCCTTCTGAGCAATTCTCACTTAGGGGGATTTCACCAGGATGACTTGGTCTGCCCCTTTTAAAGGGGCAAACTCCATTGCCCAGAATTCTTCCCCTAATGAGGACAGACAACCCATGTCATGGTGGTGCTCAGATTGGCAATCAGTTTATTTCAATTAACACATTTATTGGTTTAGAATATTCCATCACCTTTTCACCATTACTATACTTATTAAAAATCCATTTTCTTTCCTTCTTAACTCATATTTTGATCAATAATATATACATATGCGTCCTTTCTTTCTTTTTCTTTTTCTTCTTCTTCTTCTCGTCCCCCAGGTGATAACCTGGTGACTTCTTCCCTTCTTCTCTTGTAGGTAACAGTGAAAACCAGACCACTTCTCTCTCTTTCTGTTGCTTGTTTTCTTCTCATTTCTTCCACTGTTAATTCCTCTCCTTCCCCACCCTACTTTTATTCCCCCACCTTTTTCCCATAGCCTGTCTCCAGCCTGCGTTGATGACTGGTCTTCCCTCAGCGCCCCACATTTATTTCCTGTCCTGTCTCCTCCAAGCTTCAGCGAAACCCATCATTTCCATTTTAAACATATCTATTGTTAGGTCTGACAAATGTTCTCCATCTGATTGGTAAAAGTCATCTACTCTCTCTCTTCCACCCCCCACAGTATGATGTGACCCCCATGCTCCTTACTAGTGTCCCCACCTCCTATTCA
This sequence comes from Neoceratodus forsteri, assembly GCA_016271365.2. Classification (NCBI taxonomy): domain Eukaryota; kingdom Metazoa; phylum Chordata; order Ceratodontiformes; family Ceratodontidae; genus Neoceratodus; species Neoceratodus forsteri. The sequence goes on along the minus strand of CM057453.1, from coordinate 451,718,587 downwards.
TCTTCCACCTTGCTCTCTCTCCTGTCAGCACCGTGGGGCAGCACTGGTGGCTAGTCAGGTCAGTGGTACTGTTGCGGCCACAGCGGCGGAACAACTGATCCCTTGGGCACAGCAGGTGGAGGGGCAGCAGTAGCAGTCACCCACCGGGACTGGGGGTTCAGGGTTCAGTGGTGGCATCTGTGCACCACCTGTGGACTTGCCCATACCTGGTCCTGGTGAGCAGCGCCCACCCTCAAGGGATGCTGAACATCAGGCCCTTCCATACCCTGAGGGACAGGTTGCCGAGGTGGCAGATGACTTCTTTGACGAGCACACCCGCCTACTGCAGGCATCAGTACAGCAGCAGATGCGGCTTGCAACATCCGTGGAAGCACTGTGTGTGGCTCTGGAGCGGGTCGAGGAGCAACACAGCAGAGACACCGATAGGATCCTGTCATGGATTGATCATTTGCGGAGGATATGACCGCTGCCATTGACAAGCAAACACAGGCGTTGGTCGCTGTCATGGCCACAATGGGCACACAGTCAGGTGCCCATGTGTTGCTCACACTGCGCAGTTCGCTATCCACTCCCCATTCCCAGCATCATGCGACACCCACCCTGTCGACGCCTGGTTCAGCTGTGGGCATCCCGAGCACTCCTGGTGCAGGTATGTTCGGTATGCTGCAGACACCTGTGCGGGCACGGTCACGTTCGCACAGTGGAACCCCTGGTGGACCATCAGTGCCACCCCATGAGGCCTGTGCTCAGCCTGCCAGTGCTGCTGGGTCTCAGTGGGGCTGCCCATGCATCCGAGGTGGACGTGGCACTGTGTCGCAAGACTGACCTGTCTCCCAGTGTGGGCCCTGTCTGGTGCTGCCCTGTGTGCATTGTGTGTTTTGGTGGGCAATGCACCGTTGGGTGCCCAGCCCTACATGCAGACACACGGTCCACCTGCACACCCTCCCGACTGCTGTCCACAGCTATGTGTGCATGATGATGCCTGCATTGCACTATACACCAAAGTGCGATGGTGCCCAGCATCTGACACGCACATAGACAGTCAGTGGACGTGGTGGCCTGTGGACATGTGTGTTGCTAGTATTTGTGTTCCGGCTCTGTTTTGCACCTGACCCCTGTGCACTTTGTGCCTATTGTGTGTGCATGTGTGTGTGTCCATCCATGTGGCGTGTTACTGTTCACCCCTCCCTGGTTGTATGTGTGTGCTTCTGTGCCCTGCCACATCCCTTGCCAGCATGCACCCCTGGTGTGTTTCCATGTGTGTATGTCGGTTGTGCCCTAGCCACTGGTGGTTGCACATGGCCCCATGACTTACCTGTGTTGGCTGAACTGCTCCTCTGTGATGGTGTCTCAGTGCAGCTGGGCCAGCCGGATCAGTCAGGGGTCCAGTCGGCCAAGGGGGGGCTGCCCATCCCCATCATCACAGGCGTCACCATCATCCCCATCGCTGTCCCCCTCTTCGACCTGTAAGGCTATCCCACAGTCTTTGGCCATGTTGTGCAGGATACAACAGGCCAAGAATATCCCACAGGCCTTTGAGGGGCTATACTGTAGGGCACCACCAGAGGTGTCCAGGCAAAGGAAACACACCTTCAGCATCCCAAACACCCGCTCAATGATGTTGCGTGTGGTGGCATGTGCCTCATTGAAGTGTTGCTGTGATGGGGTCGTGGGCTGCTAGTAGGGTGTGAGCAGCCAGGGACGGAGTGGGTATCCTCTGTCACCTGTGTGGAGATAGTGGAGGTTGGTGTCTTGTTCAGGCTCAGACTGCCCCAAACTCTGTGTGCCACACCCATGGCACCTCTGGCTTACCCCCCCTTGCCCATGATTTGTCAGTTCTGCATGCATACTCACCCACTAGATGACCTGTGGGGATGTCCCCACTCTCAAATCGATGGCACAGTGCCGACTGGTACCAGATGAAGGAATCATGTGCTCCCCCAGGGTGCGTGGCACAGACACTGATGATGTGCCCACTGGCATCACACACCACCTGGCAGTTGACACTGGCATATCCCTTCCGATTCATGTAGGCGGCCCCATCGGGGCCAGGTGGCATGTGAATGGCCACATGGGTGCAGTCTATCACCCCTAGCACGCCAGGCATACATGCTACCCTGTGGAACTCCTGTATGTTTGCTGTGCACTCCGCCGCGGTGCTGGGGAAATGGATGTACTCCGCAGCATGTGGCAGCAGTGCGCTGAGGAATTGGGTGAGGATGCATGACGTGGCCAACTGTGTTATGCCTGTGGTGTCCCCTGTTGGTCTCTGGAAGGTACCCGTGGTGAGCAAGCACATGCAGGCTGTTACCTTTGTCTCCACTGACAGAGCATGTCTCCGTCGTGTGGGTGCCTGCATCACATCACTGCACAGCTCACAGAGCCACCTCAGTATTGCCCTGTTCAGGCGGTACCGGCCCACAATCTCGACATCTGTGTACAGCTCAAAGCTGGTGCGGCTCGGCATTGCCTGTTGGGGCGCATCACGACGGGCACTTCCACGGCCACGCCCCTGCAGCATGCCTTCTCACCCCCTCATTACAGCTTCCATGTGGAAGGTGGCACTGTCCATGTCCCTGGCTTGTGTTCCCCAGCTGTTGTTGTTTTGTTCCCCGCTGTCCTGACTGCTACCTCCACTGCACCGGGTACACCTACTGGCCTCTGCACTCTGTGGCCCCACACACCTTCCCTTGCCCCTATTCTGTGGTTTTGTTTCCCTGGCCTGCCCTCTTTCTCCCTCTTTCTCTGTCTCTCTCCCTGCCTCATGTGGCTTCCCTGTAGCGTTCTTGCACCTCTTCCTTGCTCCTTTTTATTTTGACTCATTTCCGCTATGGCGCAACTTCCGCCTGCTCCACTGTTGCGCATTGCGCAAGTCTTTGAACATTGCACTGTGCACTTTATGCATGGTTCCACCCCCTTCGGTTGCACATGCCTTCATTATCATTGCGCTGTTGCTCAGCATATTTTCAGTGGTGCAACTGCCTCCTGCTGAATATCGCAGAATGGCGCATTTTCTGACTTGTGCTGGCACAACTCTATTGCGCATTGCGCAACCCTTTTTAATATCCGGCCCATTGGCTACATAAAGACCTTTAGGCGCAATTGAGTGCAAGAGATAAAAGCTGGAGGAACTACAAAAGGGCTAGTCTCTCTGCTGACTATTTTCATTATAGAGCCCCGCGAAATTCATGTAAAAGGGAAATTGGGTTTGCAAAGAGTGCATGTTGCAAAGGCCTATTACAAAATTCTGCTGGTGACCCTAGGAAGTTCTGGGCTCATATCAAAACCTTTCTCGGGGCCTCATAGTCTTTAACCCCTAATGACATGATATTAAATGGTGCCCACTGCAGTGACCCCAAAACAATTTCAAACTCCTTCAATCGGCTCTTTTCTGACCTGTCTCAGCACGCCTCTTCCTTCCTCTCCTCTCAGTCAGGTGCACCATACTCCTCTGCATGACAGTCAATACCTCCTTACGTCCCAGCCACCTATTCATCTGCCACTCCATCTTTCTTTTTCAGGGCAATCTCAAGGCATGATGTTTTAAAATTTCTGAAAACTATCTCAGATACCACTAGCATTGGGGCAGACACTCTTGAAGCCAAGCTCCTGAAAATTACGGCCTCTTATATTGTCTCCCCACTGGCAAAAAGTTATATGCTATCACTTACCCACTGTCAATTCCTAGACATTTAAAAGATTGCTCAGATAACTCGAGTGGTCAAAAAAGATGATAGAAAGGACATAAACAACTACAGGCCCATTGCCATTCTGTCAGTACTAAGCAAAATTCTGGAAAAAATAGTTGCTATAAAAACAATTGACTACTTGACTAAGTATGACCTCCTTTCTGACACTCAGCATGGCTTCTGGAAAGGTCATAGTACCTCTACTGCCCTGCTCAAATTTATCATGGATACACTGCTGCTATGGACTCTGGCCTACTGACTGGTGCAGTCTTCATTGACCTTACAAGGCTTTCAACCTGGTTAACCATTCACTGCTCCTGTCTACCCTTCATCTTATGGGTTTCTCTCCTCAGTAGTTAATTAGTACTGCAGCTACTTAACAAACAGAGTCCAAATTGTCAAATATGACTCCTCCTTATCTGAAAGTGCAGTCAACATTGGAGTTCCCCAAGGCTCCATCCTTGGTCCTCTACTCTCCTCACTTTTCATAAACAACATAGCTAACAACCTACAATCTTGATCATCTCTACTCTATGCTGATGGCCAGGTGCTTTACACTTGCTGTAAGAGCATCACTAACATTAAACTCATGTCTCTCCTCCAACTTTACTAAAGACCAAGCCTGGCTGACAGACCACAAACTAGTATTTAATGTAAACAAAACTGAAGCTATGATATTTGGCTCGCCCAAACTAAGGTCTTGCCAAATGCATTGCTCATGGACAGCTCAGGTGGCTCTCCGTCAATGTGTCACTCATTTAAATACCTAGGCATTCTTCTGGACAAGTATCTCGACTTCAGTCTTCATATACAGTCAATATGTAAATCTGTCAACTCCAAACTAGGAGTAGCCTACAAAACCAGCTATATGCTCACTCCTTCAGCTAGGCTAGCCATTGCTCAGGGTATACTACTCCCTGCACTCACCTACGCTGCCCCCACTATTGCTGCTGTGCATAAGACCATGCTCCACAAGTTGGATGTCACCTATAACAACATATGCCATTATGTCTCCTCATCCCACTGACTAAAACATCACTGTTGACACTATAGGGATGTAAACTGGATCTTGCCCTCAGCCATTAGAAGCTACTCCCTCTGTTCCCTGGTTGACTCTATCCTGAGGTCTCAAACCTCCTCTGACCTTGCTGCAATGCTCCTCCAACAATCATCCTGTTATGGTCTATGCTCTGTGGATAAATCCTTCTTCATATACCAAGGTGCATGACATCCAAAGGCCTTGCAGCCTTCTCCCACTATGCCCCCAGGTTTGGAACTCTTCCCTCATCCTTCAACAATCCTGCTCCCATGCCTGCTTTAAAATGAACTCCAAAATTCCTATTTGAATCTAAACCCTGTGTGTGCTTAGGACCCTCCTTAAAATTTTGCTCTCCCTCTCTTATCCTCATCATTTGTTCTACTACAGCCCCACAACTAGCTTGCTCTTATGATCTTGCTAACACACACTGTATCATGTGCTACTGTATTATTCTCCTCTGTTAGAAATTCCTTACTGTTATTGTAAATATGCTGCTTATGTTACTTTTTTGTACAGTGTCCATCTCTCATAGGTTCATAGGTTGTACATGTTCGAGGGCAAGCCCATAATGAACTCACTGCCACTGTTTCCTAATGGTGGAAAACAAATTTTCTGTTGTCCATATATTGAGCGAGTCTATGTTTAAATTGTTCAATATTGTTACTTGTTACAATAGTGACTGGTAGGGAGTTCCATATTGGGTGTATTCTTTGAATAATGAAGTTACTTCTTCTAACAGTCCTGTTAAGTTTGACCTGTAATTTCAATTTATGTGATCTAGTACTATCTCTAGAGACTTACCTCTCAAGGCAGATTCTTTCAAACAAAGCTGGATCGTGAAATGCCTTGTATATCAAGTATAGTTCACCCTAAGAGCTCTGTATTCCAGTGAATATACTCTCAGAAAGTTTAGTCTCTCTTCATACCCAGAAGTATGTATATTGCTTATATTCTTTGTGAGTTTCTTTGAACTGACTCAGCAGTTACTTTGTCACCTATTGAGGTGGGTGAGCAAAAGAGAGCACAATATTCAATGTGGGCTCTGACCAGTCTAGTATATAATGGGAGAAAATCTCAGGGTCCTGGCTCTTCACATGTTTGAAAATACATCTTACAATCCCATGACATTTTGTTGACCATTTTATTTATATGGGTAGTGAATTTTAGATTGTTTGAAATAGTAACACCTAGATCTTTTTCAGATATCACTACCTATAACATAGTGTCATTAATAGTATAATCAGTGAGTTTCTTACTCTTTCCCAGGTGCTTCACCTTGCCTTTGGCAATATTAAATATCATCTTATTTTCTGATGCCCATTTAGCTAAACTGTCCAAGTTCGTCTGTAAGGCTCTAACAGAGTTGTTGTAATTTACTATACAGCCAAGTTTGCTGTCATCGGCATATTTATGGATCCAGACTCCATTAAAGATCTGCATACTAGAGATCATGATATTAACTCATCTGATCAATTTGACCTACACTTGTTTCAAACTGTTATGTATCTTGTATTACTGCCTAGTTCTCCTCTGCATTTAATTTCTACTGATGTTGTCAACATGCTGCTTTTGTTATTTTTGTACATTACCTACCTGCATTGTGGTCTTCACTGACCAATGTCTGTTTTCCATTGCTCTGTATAACTGTTGTACTCTCCTGGGTCATGTCTGAAAATAGTCATTTTTTGGCTAGTACACTCATCCGGTTAACAAAAACTAAATAAATAAATAAATTGAAAGTTGAGTCTAGATTCAGGTTTATTACCAAGTTATAATTCCTCCTAATAATAAAGGGTGAGTAAATTTGGAAAATTTGAAGAAACATTCACTAAAAAAGCCACTGATGAATTATTTTGCACATAGATGTGAACTATAGTGTACTTATTTTCCAAAACATTTATTGCAAGTATAACGAATCCACCATTTGCATCAATATATGTTTTTTGATTTTAATATTGAACCCTTTCTCAGCAGCTTATCAGTGCCACACAATTTGAGTTATAAACTGAATGGTAACCCTTTGATCCCTATATTTTATTTACTTTTCTGCCTCCTCAGCAATTAAGTGAGTTTCTTTTGACTAAAAATGTCTACATTTTTCCTTTGGGCATATTTTGCAATCTTCATTTCTTTTTCAGGGTTGCTAAAAACCATTTATGTTCCAAGCAAGCAATGTAAATTGCTCCATAGTAATATAATACATGATTATTTTGCATATTCACTGGTTTAGCAAATCATTACAGACAGAAGAAACACACCATAATAGAAAACAACTACCATTTTGTTTACCTATTGTTTTATAGTACCCTTCCCCCTCCCCAGCCCCCTTCACACCACCATCCTATGTCTCAAGCTAAAGTTTCTCTACAACATGAATTCTTGCAATATAACTCACTTTACTTTTCAAGACAGAACACACTGTTCTTACTGAGAATAACCTTTCCCCTCCCCTAACATAAATAATATATATGAATTATAGAGTAGACTGGCACACACATTTATTAATTTTAACAGTATTATTCATCATTAATTTGCAATGTTTAGATGCTCAACATCCACTATTATCCCCTCAAAAAGAGAGAAAATCAAAAAAGGGAAGAAAAAAGCATACAACAGATTTTCATCATGCATTAATCAGGGCATTGTCAGATTAATCCATGTATGTTTACAGATAGTATCTACTTTGGAAAGGTCACACCTGTCTTTGTCTCCCATACTAGAAGTCAATGGCTCTGGGTGGATTAGAACCCTATAGTCTGAACTAGTTGAATCCTCAGACATCAACTGATTTGTCAGATTCTCCTACTCCAACATCTGTGTTCTCTTTCTTACTACTGTTTAAGGAATTTTTCACCAGCTGATCTTTTCGTATTATCCTCTTATTGGAACCCATGATGTCCTCTGGGACCAGAAGTCCTAGAATTTCTTTTACATACACAGCAGTTTCTGGCACATTGTCAAAGACCATTTGTTTTCCTTTGTACAAAATCTTTAGGACACTAGGTATCATGTGCTTAAAAATGTCCTTTTATTTTCACAGAAGACTGTGTCTACTGGATTGAAAATTCACAGATTCATGTGTATATTGGAGCCTATGTCTAGAAAAAACAAGATTTGTTTATTGCTGAGTTGAAGACCTTTTTATAACAAGCATTAGCACTTCTTCTCTGTCTTGAAAGCACAATAAATTCACATACATAATTCTAGGGTGGGACTGTCTGTTAGAGTATGTTCTGGCAGGAATTCTGTGTGCCCTTTCAATTTCTGGTTTGTTTCTTAAACCTCTATCAAGTACTTTACATAGCTATTCTTCCAAAAACTGAATGATACTGCCTGTCCTTTCTGTCCCCTCCAGTATGTTAAGAATTTTAAAATTATTTCTGCGTGACCTCCAATCCAAGTCACAATTTTCCCCCCTCATTTCTTTGAGTTCTTAATAATTACTCATAACATTGGCTTCAATTTGAGAGAGAAAGGCTTCCACATCAGACACCATAGTCTCAAGTTCAGTTACTTGCTGGTTCACAACTTATATTTCCCCTTGAATAGTAATGATTTCTTTTGCCACCTGCTCAATTTTCAGAATTAATCCCATGAAGTCTTTTTTCATTGAATTAAAAATTATGCTGAGCTCAGGATCACCTAGTTGATGTTGCTTTTTGCATTGTTCTGCTCTCTGTGGAGAGATATTTAACTGCACTATAGGCCTAGGCTCTTTAGAGCTTGAATCAAGATTCTGAGATATAAGTTTTATATCTTGAATCGCAGTCCCTCCATTCTTTATGCCCCATTTTCAAACTGTAAAGGCAATACAGGCTGTAGTGGCTGAGATAGCACTGTTTTCTCCACCAGATTTATTTTGCTCTTTTCTTTTTACATACTGTTCAGTGCTTATGTTTGCGATTCGAGTCTAATCTCACTTGAACAAAAGGGCTTACTTTGCCCACATAAGTTTTCTCATGCTTTCTTGCTCTCTTGCTCTTGCTATATCTCTTGCATCATTACCTTCAGCACTTCCCTCTGTAGTTGGTATTAGAACATTTGTTTTAGCAGAAGACAATTTGACTTCAGAGGAAATACCTGCAGTGAAATGTGAGCTAGGCACAAAGGAAAACAATAAAGCATTCGGTACCAGAAATTTAGGTGTTGTCTTTTTCCTTCATCTGCAGAAAGCAGCTGGGTGGAAACACTTGGATTGATTTCTGTCAACTCTGTTTGAATACTGAGTACACTGGGTTCACGACAATGTTAGAAGTAGGAGCAGAACCAGTGCTTCAGGGGTTTACACTGGACATTTTAATAAATCATTGTTCAACACTAATTCTGGTGTCCTTCTGCTCCCATTCTCTCTTTTAAACAGGTGTAGCACTAGCTTCCCTTGTGCATCTTGCTTCCATTGTGCTTACCATTCCATTTGTGCCCATACTGCACTCTCAACTGTCCTTGATTATGAGGACATCCCTGATTGTACCCTTCAAAATTGCTTTGTCCTCAACCATCCCTCAAGGAAAAGCTGTTGCCCACACAGAGAATGTGCTGACAATTTATACTTTAAAGTACAAATTCCTAATATTTTGAGATACTAAATCAAAAGTAAACTGTGTACAAATAAACACAATGGTTTCTACAGTGTTCTGAGCTTGTATCTCCATGTTTGAGGATGTACCCCTCATTATGAGAGTCATTGTCCCTCATTGTTCTTCATTTTGAGTGTCCATGCCTCTCATTTCAGTTACAAAAGGTTGAGAGGTGTATATGTGGCTCTTTCATTCTGTGCATCAGACCCATGTCTGTCATTCACTGCAAGCACCTCTTGGTTGACCATTGTCCTGGGAACCCTTGGAACTCCTCTCAACTCAACACTCATGGAGGAATCCAATTTGATTGCTTCTCTTGTGGACTTAAGACAAGTAGTCCACTCACTTCCCTCCAGTTGTTTCAATGACACAGGCAATAACTCAGGTGGCTCCAGCATCTGTATTGAAGTGGCTGCTTCAGGTTCAGGTACTGTAGATATGGTACTTTCTAACAATCTTTATTCAGTTTGGTTTGCTCAGTGGGAGGCAAGTTCATCAGGTTTACTAAAGCAGTGTTATTTAATTCTGGAGCACACAATTTTGGGTCTCGCTCCCCCATCCCTGAAAGGCAAAGATGTCTTATATTATGGGATATATTATCGGTAGCCACATGTAAAGACAGTTACAAGGAAATGGCTCTTAGCAGAGCCCCGACTGTAAGCAAAATGGAAGCAAATAAGTAATTCCCTAACTGTGGAGAAAATAACATTTGATTTGCAACAGAGATTCGAGGCTTTTATTTCTCGATGGACTAGGTGGGAATTATACCAAATTGACACTACTTAATGTATTTTTCTTCCCTCCCCTCCCCAATAATACAACCTGAGAGACACCCCCAAACTTTACACCAAACCACTATATACCTACAATAAAATATGGCTTGCCCTTACTTGCCCACACTATAAAAATAGGAAGGACAGTGACCCATAGATTACATATAGATTACATAGACATTTCACAGCATAAAGACATTTGTCCATGAACTATAAGAGAAACTTTACTCATACCATATTTTACTTAAGAGAAATTTATCTAACTGTGTTTTAAATTCCTGCATTGTAATGCTTTCCATGACCTCACCTGTTAGCATATTCCAAATTTCTGTTACCCTATTGCTTAACCAATATTTCTTTTATTTGTATTATATCTATCTTTTAACAATTGGTAATAATGAGCTCTAGTATCGTATGTTTGGTCCTTTTACCAGGCTAAAGATCCCACAAATTAGTATTGGTCAATACTCTATAAATCAGACACATGTCACCTCTCATTCTACTATACTCTAGTGAATACAGCTCTAAATATTGCAGTCTCTGCTCATAGTTCAATCCCTCTGTCCCTTTGATCCTTTTAGTGACTCTCCTCTGCACCCTCTCCATCAATTCAACATCCCTCCTCTTGTATGGGGCCCAAAACTGAACACAGTACACCACGTGGGGATGCACCAGTGCATTATACAGGGGCATCACAACTTGCCTATCTCTACTTTTAATATGTCTCTGTATACAATATGTTATGCTGCTAGCTTTTTTAATAGCTGTATTGCAATGTAAGCTAAAACTAAGATCATTGTTGACCATGATCCCAAATCTTTTTTTTCGTCTACTGCTTTTAGTACTGACCCACCTAGGGTACTGAATTTGTTATTTTTCTTTCCAAAGTGCATAACATTGCACTTATCAATATTAAAATAGATTGCTTCTGGGAGGCCACATTATACAAACTATCCAATGCTGTTTGCAGGACTGAATGCTCCTCCAAATTATTTACAGGACACCTGATCCTAGTGTCATCTGCAAATTTAGACAGCCAGACTGCTGAGTGCACCTGCATAGAGGAAATATATGAATTAAATAAACATGGTCCCAAAACCGACTCCTGGGGGACACCACTAGTTACTCCAACCTGGCCAGAGTATTCCCCCTTTACACAGACTTTCTGGCCTCTGCCTGTAAGCCAAGCCTTCATCCATTTTTATATCCAAATTGGTACATCTAGATCATAGAGTGAGTTAACAAGCTCCCCATGGGGGACTTTATCAAAGGCCTTCTCAAAGTCCAGGAAAGTCACTTCAACTGGATTTCCCATATCCATGGCTTTACCAACCTTATTATAGAATTCCAGTAGGTTGGTTTGGCATGATCTTCCTCTGGTAAATCCATGCTGGGTCATGTCTATCCTACCTGTACTTTAGATGAATTCAACTATATAGTCCTTAATTATACCTTCCAGAATCTTTCCAAGCACGGAGGTCAGACTAATGGGCCTGTAATTTGAGACCTCCTGCCTACAGCCTCTTTTATGTATAGGTATAATCACTGCTTGTATCCAAGCCTCAGGAACCTCACTGGTGTCTATACTTTCCTGAAAAAGGTAAGTTATTAGACCCACTAGTAATATTGCCATTTCTTTGATCACCCTGGGATGAATCCCATCTGGCCCCTGTGCTTTATTCTGATTTACCTTTTGTAGTCTAGTTAAGACATCAGCAGGGTCTAACCTAAGGCTTTGTCCCCCATGTCTAGCTATCCCTATGTCCCAGAAAGTCTGAGAGCTTTTATTGAATACTGATGAAAAATATACATTATATTCCTCCGCAAGTGCCTTATTTTCTGTTATGATATTCCCATCTTGTGTTTTTAGGGATCCAATAGCATTGTTTTTCCCTTTTTTGCTGTTAATATATGTATAGAAGGTCTTATAATTATCCCAGACCTTTGTGGCTATCGATACTCATATTCTCTTTTGGCCTGAGCTATAGCCTTTTTGCAATGTTAAGGTTTTTCCTATATAATTCCCAGTCTGCTTCCATTTTGTTATACCTTGCTTGATGGTGATCTTATTTTTACTATTAATTAATCCCTTAACAAACTGGGTCATCCAAGGTGCAGAGGGACCTTTGGTCTCTTTATATTTGTTTCTAGTTGGTACATGACTTGTAATTAAGCCATTTATGGTATCTGCCAATTTTTCCCACATTTGAGCTACTGTCCGGTTCTCAAACTCTGATTTCCAGTCCCATGTAGCCAGGTCTTACCTCATCTGTACAAAATTAGCTGCGTTGTGTCTATGGAGTACAGTGGCACTTTATTATCACCTAGAATACCAGAATACTGAATACTGAAACCCTACTATAGCATGATCACTTGAACCAAGGAAATAACTACAATTTATAATAGTGTCCCCAAGGTTACTTAATATTAGATCCAGAATATGATTTCCTCTTGTATTGGCTGTAACATATTGATCCAGACCTATGAGGCTAAATATCTCTAAATATTTGGATTCAACCCATGACTTGCTTTCAAAGTATCCCACCCAATACAGGTTGAAATGTGCCAATTAATATTACATTACCTGCCATTGACAATTGGTTGATGTGATCTAAAATAATTTCATCCTCCATTATCCTAGTGGATGGTGGCCTATATATTACTGCCAAATTGATCTTAGCTCCTCTGGGGGGGCTAATCTTAACCCAGATGACTTCAACATCTAGCCACCTAGTTGTATCAATACTCTCTGTAGGAATACCCTCAGCAACATATAGAGCCACCCCCCACCTCTAGATAGGGGCCGATCTTTATTATAAAATGTATACCCCTGAATTTGCCTATACAGGTATCCTCGGGTTGCCACCATGTTTCCACAATTGCACAAATGTGTATGCTATGTGTATTTAGAATTAGATGTAACTCATCAAATTTATCTGTTAAACTCCTTGCATTATTGAGCATAAAATTCCACTCAATTTCTGAATGACCTGATTTTATAACCCCCACATCCCCCTGCTTGTGGAGTTTAAATGATGACGTACAGAAGTTTTTAGTTGTTGCGCTAATAAGCGCTTGCCCATTTTATTAAGGTGTAACCCATCCCTTGCAAATAGCTGCTTTTTCTGAAATTCCTGCCAATGATCTATATACAAATAACCTTCTCTAGCAGTCCATCTCTTAAGCCAACCATTAAATCTGTAAATTTCATGATTTGTTTGTTCACTTGCCGTTGGTGTAGGTAGAATCCCAGAAATAAACACCTCGCACCCTCTACTTCTAAGTGTAGCACCTGCTGCTTCAAAATACCTCTGTATTTCCAATGTATTCCTTTTTCCTATGTCATTAACACCCACATACAACACTGTAAATGGGATAATGGTGTTTTCTAATAAACCTGGCAACAGTTGCTTAAAATCACCTATGCCTGCCCCTGGTAGAACACTCACAGTTGTGTGCTCATTCTGCTGCTTACATAGCACATTGCATATCTCAACATTGACTCCCCAATAAACAAAATGTCTCATGGGGTATTACTTGCCAGGACTTGAATTTGTGGTGGTAAATGTTGTGCTGTATTCTAGGTACTTCTACATACATTTATTGAATCAAAGGGCTACATCAGTATTTAGTGGTTGTGTTGAATGTTCCACATTATTCTGTGTGCTTGTGCATACATAATCCACTTCCATGGCACCCAATTGTTATCAGGGCCTGGAATCTGTTTGGGTCAGGATATTTGATACACCTCCAATATTCCACCTGCCTCTTTTGTACAGTCTTTTTTTTGGAACCTCTGACCATTTCTCAGGGCTCCTAGCTATCTCATTTGATAACAGAGTATCCTTACAATCCTCCTCCATGCCACTACTGCTATCCTGAATAATACCTCTGCCCTGGAGTCAATACATTGTTCCAACAAAGATATTTCTAGCTTCACCTTAATCCTCATTTTTAGCTCTACTATTACAGCCTTAACTTCATTAATCTCACAGCACTTGCTGCAAACAAAATTGTCCTCCTTTTCCCCTTGCATGAACATGTCACATATGCTGCACAACAACACATTTATGATGGTATTACTCACACTCTGTTTAATCTCCTGGTTAACTCAGCTTACTCAGCTGACCAGCCGACACTCACTGACTGCACGAGTCTCTCCGCATGTCTCCCTGCGTGAAATTATGCACCCTGCTCACGCTCACCCTGCTCGCTTCAGAATGACACATTACAGGTTGGAGCCCCCGAGAGATTTCTCTCTTTTATATTTGATTAGAAGTAACGGGTCAAAAGTCCAACTCCTAGAGGTTTATCTTAGAGTTTTTCCCAGGGAATATACATGAGAGGTACATTGGATGAATTTCTGTTTTTTGTGTCAGACACCTTATGGCCTATATTAAGCTTTTATAGCTTATATTAACTTTGTTATCTGTTAATTGATGTAATCTCATGTATGAGTTCATGATATGTGTACTATACTATGAATTTGTTTGATAAAGCTGTGATTTTTTTCAATAACCTGAAAATAAAAAAAATAAGTGTTCTTGTCTTTCTTTTCCAATAGTGGTACAATTAGCAGAACACTTTATCTTACCAGTCCCTGATTTAGGTGGGCGTTGCAGGATTAGTGAATTTATCAATTTTACTCCTGTTGTTTAGTCAATGCTTTCAAAAAGAACTTACAAATCTCCTTTGAGTTTTGTTTTATTTTTGTAGCTCATACTAAACTTTAATACAAACTACAGAAATCTCCAGACTGTAGAATTCTTGATGGATATAAGAACAGTCTTGGTCACAATCTAACTTTCTATAGTGATTTGTGATATTCTTTCTGCACGTGGAGCTGTGCTATGCACCAGATTAAATCACAAGCAATTTGACACTCTTAAAAAAAAGTAATGGTCTAGTTTTAACATCACTTAAATTATGGAGCTTTAAACAAATACAGAAGCAGACATGGTACGTTTAGCCAGGCATCCACTTTGTATTGAAACAACCATGAAAGTTTAATAGATGAAGGGAAGAAATGTAGACTTTCACTTACTATTCTCATGTGTCACCATCTTCTCCCATTGTCTTGAACTGTTGCTGGTCTAGGCTTCTATTGTACCCTTCTAATTTCATCAGGATTTACTAAGGAAGAAAAGGGACCTGGAGTTATCATTTCAGATAACCTAAAGGTGTCAAAGCGAAATACGAAGGCTGTAGGCAGGGCCAGTGATATGGTGGGGTGCATAGGCAGAGGTATCACTTGCAGGAGGTGGGAGGTGGTGATGCCATTGTATAAAACACCAGTGAGGCCTCACTAGAGTACTATGTGCAATTCTAGAGACCACACCCTTGCAAAGACATTGACATGGTGGAGGCAGTCCAGAGAAGGACAACAAAGATGGTATGGAGCTTGCATCATAAAACATGAGGAGATTAGAGGACCTCAATAAGTACTCACTAGAGAAAAGGAGGGAGTGGGGGACATGATAGAAACATTCAAGTACCTCAAGGGCATAAACAAGGTACAGGGTGAGACATCTTCCAATGTAGAAGGGTACAAGAACAAGGGGCTTGATTTGAAATGGAGGAGGCAGATTAAGAGGAAATGTGAGAACGTTTTTCTTCACAGAGAGGTGGTAGACACATGGACTAGTCTGCCACAAGAGGTGGTGGAGCAAGCACAGTGGGGGGTTAAACATGCCTGGGATAGGCACGAGGGAACCTTGAGGTGGGAAGGAGTGATGAAAAGCCACTGACTGGATAGAGTCAGTGGCAGCAAACAAGTATAGAGCTTTCAAGTAGACTGGATGGGCCTGCCGGTCCTTATCTGCTGACAATTTCTATGTTTCTATGTTAAATGTAAATAAAGCTACTTAAGTCTGGTGATAAAACTTTCTTGACTTTATTGCAAAGGTCATGGTCTGACTCATGTAAAGCATCCTAGAGTTTTATGGCATTTTATTGCTAATACCTGCAGCAGTTATACTGTATTAGTTAGTGTTGTTGCTCTCCTCTTCTGTCCATATGTTCTTGTCTTTATGCTTGCCATGAAACTTTCCAAGGCATTGTAAGTGCCCTGCTGCACGTATCTGAGTTAGGAAAAAAATGCATTTAGAGATTACAGGGACTTCACAAGACATGTAACAGAACTGAATAAAAGTATAACTTCTGCTGGTTTGTGCAGGTATGCATAATCAACTTCCATGGTGCCTTGCATCAGTGGGATCATGATCTTTGCAATGGAGACAAACAGGTTTTCACATCAGATCAAAAAAGTGAAGCAACTTCATTTATATTTAAATTAGGATGAAATATGGGGAATGCAAGAAAGGGAATCATTGTTCATGCTTACAAATCACACATATATACAGACAATAGGTTGAAGAAACTTTCCCCTTGAGTAAATCTAGCAGAACATTTAAGGCAAAATCAGCTTTGTGATTGTCACTGTTACCACCTAAGATGCCATTGTCATTATGCTGCAGTTATCAACATTCCTATCTGCATGCTATGTGCAGTTTACTTGTCACACAACAGTCCATGCTAGGTAGCTAGCCCAGGGGTAGAAATATTTTCAATCATGGTTAGGTCAGTTTAGTGTTTTTGAACTTGTGCTGGAGGTGTAAAACTGGGATTATAAAAATGTTTACAATGGCAGATTTTAAAAAAATTGGTTGAAGTTTCTTTATTTAGTTGAAGTCATAAATGTCAAACTGGTGGAAAAGTATGTCAGGCTGTGGTATAAGGCAGTCATAATTGGTAATTCACTGATTCCAGGAATCTAAGGCCAGTCATGTTTTATAGCTGCAAGCATTTTTGCCTGTCAGGCTGGTTTGTCCAGTCCATTTAGATTTACAGAATAGTGTTTAATGTGTGGATCAATCATCAGAATTGTCAAATATAAGGAAAAAAATATACGAATAATATAAAGGCAACTCATCCCATAGTCTCAACTGTACAAGAATAAGGCACAGCATATTTCTCTGATACAATGCATAATCTTCAATAGTAAAATAATAAAATAACAAGAAAAGAACACGAGGAACAAACTGGGAAACAAGAAGAAATGACATGATGTTCTTCCAAGGTGGGGGTAAGAAAATCAATCCAACCCCTAGGTACCAGAAGGACCCACTCCAGAAACACAGTAAAGACACCCTGGCCCAGAGGAAATCCTATGGGGTTGAATCCCAAGGGGTCTCTGTGATCTGCCAGACCCATTAGGAAAAGAATTAAAGGTGGAGAGAACTGCACCACCAAGCAAAAAGGATGCCCAAAAATTCCCTCTACCCAGCTCCCTATACAGAGTGGGAATCAAGTACTGCATAGGTACAACAGAAAGTTAAGGGAGCCATCCTGTAGGTTTGTCAGAATAGGCAGGAACATCAATTACTTATTATGGGAATTTAGCTAGGCCTTTAGCCTTGTCTCGTAACATTTGCATAAAACCATATGAACAATGTAAGACTGGCTCAAACCTTACTTTTCACCTATGGCATGCAGTTCTAGATAATGGCAAATGACTTTTTTTGTCACACACTCATGTAATATATAAGAAAATAGATTTTATTTGTCCCTGTATAATTCAACTAATTACTAATGACTTTTACATAGATAATAACACATTCAAACATAATGAAAAGCAATGTAAACATGAACAACAAAGATCTGAGAAAATAAATGAAACAAAGAAAAAAGCAGCAAAAATTCAAAAGCAATGAATAACATCAGCTGTATACCATGCCTTCAGCATGCTTTTGTATGTAGCATTACTTTTCCGCATGAGAACTTGCAAACTCTGCATTAGTGTATTGGACTATTTTTCTGTTTAAAACTTGTTTAAATACCTTATACTGTAGCATTCAAAATGTTCATATCTTTTAGAATGAGTGTAAGCTTTACCATATACCCAAGCATTTGTATTTAAGAAGTTAATTTTACCATGCCACTTCACCAGCTAAATCAAATTAAAATATTATAAAAATTAATTAAAATAATATTCAGACATTGGGTTATCTGTAGAAGATTTATTTCCTTTAACTTCAAAATCTTGGTGTGCTCTTCTTTTGGATGACAAAAAGTTCTTTTAGTGGTTGGATCTTGTTATAGTTCCTGTTTTCACTCCACACACACTCAGACCCTGGATCATGAACTCTGTTGGCTTTAACACAGCAGTGCAGGCTTGCTTCTCCTGGTTCAGGCATCATTAGGTAGTCTCAGATCGTTTGTTCTGGTTTTGGCTGGAACGTCAAACAGTGCTTGTAACACAAACAAATGTCCACAGCACCACAGCCGGTCCTCTTGGCATCCTAGTTGGAAGCAGACTGAGTGATTCTTCCAGTAGTTGTCTTTTATTACCTCTGGTAAGAACATCATCCTGACATCATTTCCTGCAAATTTTACCAACTTTGACTAGATCATAAAAATGATGAAAGGGTGGCTCCTCTCTTTCTCTGGGGACTGCCCCTCTATTCAGATCCTAGTTTTTAAGCTTAAAATTATTTTTTCTTCTAACTTTTGAAGGCAAAATGATACAGTTTCCATGCAAACATTTTGAATACAGCTCATTAAAAGCAGTCTTTTGAGATGTCTCCCATGTCTGTGAGACAAATATTTCCTGAGATAAACTAAAAATGATTACAACTTTACTTCTCAGCAAAATCTTTCAAAAAGGGTTTAATCAGCTTACAGTTCATGTTGTAGGCTACAAAATTAAGCAGATCTCTTATATTCAAGGTTAAGAAAGTCCTTAAAAGCATGGAATTCCACTGTAGGCAAATGGATCTTTGTTCTTCCAAGGAAACACATTCATCAAGCTGTCAACTTGTTTATTCTAAACTTATTCAAGACAGTTTTTCTGTCTAGCAACAAGTTGCATACACAGAATTATATCTTTGAACTTTTCATGATACCATCTTCCACTTAAGATCAAACTTAGTATGCTTACTTTAAAGATTCTTTTCAAGATATCCTTGTGTATAACTTTGGATCCCCAACAGTTGCATTAACACAATTTGCCAGTCAGCAGGTTAGCATGATCTTTGTTCACTGTGTAGTTGCTATTGCTGGCAGCATTAAAATAGTCTTGAGAAAATGAAGGATTTTCTTTCGTATTGAAACATATAGTTTAACTTCAGGTACTTGGTGGTGTCAGCTAAAAACTGATACAGAGGACCATCTGTAATTCATCAAATGTCAGGTTTCTGTGGTAACTACCTCTTGGCTGGAGACAAACTGAATCTTAAGTCTGTAGAAGCTCTTCACAGATTTTTTCCTCAGGTCGGCACAGATTCTTAGTATTACCATCTAAAGAGGCCTAACTTAAGGGAGCATTCATTTTAAACAGAGAGTCATAGATGCCATGTCCGCTTAAGTTTAACCATTTAGGCAGGATATTTTTTCCTTTTTCAGAGTCCATTTAAGCAGTTTTTTCCTTGCTTAGAGCAATAGTAGTAGTAGATTTTTTTTGTTTGTGGCACCCTTCTCCAAAGGCTCAGGACACCTTTACAATAAGATTTAAAAACACATACAACATACCTAAATAATAACACAGGAACAGTAAATAAAAGCATATACATATAAAATCCCAGACACAATTAAAATAGCTGAACCCATTCATATTCTTAAATGGCCCTCTCAGACCCAAAGGCTTGTGCAAACAAGAGTGATTTCAGTTGGAATTTAAATATGTAAAGATGACGGTGCCTCCTGGAGGTGCTCAGGCAGTGATTTCCATAAAGCTGGGGCAGTAATCTCAAATCCCCGGTCTCCAGAGCTCTTCAGGATCACTCTGATGATCTCCAAGAGGGCACCAGTAGCTTATCTGAGGGGGTGAGACAGGACATAGGGATGCAGGAGATCCTTCAGGTAGCCCAGACCCAAACTGTCTAGGGCCTTATAGGTCAAAATATCTACCCTGAAGGTGATGCACCAATACACTGGCAGCCAATGCAGTTCGCACAGCACTGGGGTGATATGACTGAATCTGGAGTGACCAGTCAACACCTGTGCTGCTGTATTCTGCAGCAGCTGCAGGTGCTGCAATGCACCACCTCCAACCCCGAGGTAGTGGGCCTTACAGTTGTCGAGTCTTGAGGTCACAAAAGCATGAACCACTGTAGCCAGGTCTTTGGGTGGGACAAAAGGCTTGATCCAGGTGATTTTACAGAGATGATAAAATCTGGACCAGACAAATGCCGACAACTGAGCATCAAATGTTAGCTCGCTGTCAAACACAATGCCTAGATTCTTCACCAATGATTAAACCTCCAGTTCTGTCAGGCTTATAAAAAGATCAACCTTGCCAGCTCATCAGTGCAGTGGCTGGATTTCTGCTTGTGACGCTGGTAACCTGGGTTCAGGAGCAGGCTCAGGTCACTAGAGGGCCAGCTGGGGGAGAAGGCTGGAGCACCCATGACTGCTTGCCTTCTCCAGGGAGAGGAAGGGGACCAAAGCCTGCAGCTTGCATGACCCTGAGTGGAGGCTTAGGTGCGACAAGTCCTGCAGTTGCAGGAGGGCAGGTTACAATGAGTGGAGGATGTCAGCACGTAGCACCATGATATCAAGTGTTCACACCACATGTCAGGGAGTAACGGAGGAAAATAGCCCGCCATCGCCGGGGAGATGGAGTTCTGGAGATGTGCCCTCAATGTGCCTTCACCCACCTGATGGCCCTGGACTGACAAAATGTAAGTTGTGGGGTGCTCAGGGCCCTCACCTCGACCCCACTCGGGGGGTAAGCTGTGACTCCATGGGGATCAGAGGTCAATCAGGTAGGGCAAGAGGCAGAGGGATGTCTGCCTTGGATCTCCTGATTGGTTGGGGATGGCAGGCTGGGAAGGAGGAGAAATAGTAATTTAAAAAAAAAAGGTCAAGCCTATCACTGGAGGTTTCCAAGCCCAACCCTCTGACCCGGCTCTACCACCAATACCTTAGTCTTCCCAGGGTTCAGACCCAGTCAGTTTGACAACATCCAAGCCTGGATCTTGCCCAAACATTTATTTAGCACATCAACAGCGTCAAGTTTACCAGGTGTCAAAGACAGTTAGAGCTAAGTATCATCAGCGTAACAATGAAAGCTCAACTCATACCATCTTACAATGTAGCCCAGAGTCAGCATATACACTGCCAACAACATGGGAGAGAGGACAGAGCCTTGGGGAACTCCACAGGGCAGGTCTCTCAGGCTCGAGGAACAATTTCTTACTATTACCCTCTGAGACCTGCCCAGGAGGAAGGACTCAAATCAGCTGATGACCTTGCCAGTGAGTCCCACACACCCCTCTGCTTGTCCAACAAAACTCCATGGTCCACAGTGTCAAATGCTGAGGAAAGATCAAGGAGGCCAAGAATTGTATGCTCTCCTGATCCTCACCCTGAGCAAGTCATTCAACACCTGACCAATGCCATCTCCATGCTATGCGAGGCCCTAAATATGGACTGGAAAGGTTCATAAATCTGGAAGTCTATGAGATGGTCCTCTAGATGTTCTGCTACCATCTTCTCAAGAGCTTTCTCTAAAAAGGGAAGGTTCGAGATAGGCTGGTAATTTGCTAGGATGTCATGGGCCAGTGATGGTTTCTTCAGCAGGGGCTTAACCAGAGACCATTTTAGAGACTCTGGGAAAACCCCAGCTGACAAGGAACTCCTGACTATCCTGTCAAAGACCAGGCCCAGGGCTTCAACACAGCCAACTAATAGCCATGTCGGGCCCGGGTCCAGGTCACAGAATGTTGGTTTCAGACTGACGACTATCCCACAGACCTCTTGCACCATCACTGGCTGGAACTCACCCCAGCGTGGCCGAGTGCAATGCCCACATGAGAAACACCACTGCTGAAGGATTGAATTCCACTTGGAGCAATCACGGATCTCACAAAGGACACTCTGAGAAGAACTGAGTGATCTTTTCACATTTGTGAGTTGAAAAGGCTTTAATAGATTTCAGACAGGTGGGATATAATAGCCTGTCTACAACCTGGAAGAGCTGAGCCGGTCGATTCCTTCCAGATGCAATTGTCCTAGACATAAAAGCTGCCTTTTTCTGGATGATAGCATTCTGATACTTATCATAATTAGTCACCAGAACCAGCTTGTCCTCTTGAGACCCAGTTTTCCTCCAGTGCTTCTCCAACCTCAGACCCCTTGTCTTCAACTTCCTTAGCTTCCCATTAAACCAGCCAAGGTGTGAGACAAGGGGATGCACACAGATCGGCACCAGATGGTCCAGAGCCCCAGCAACAGCACTATTACAAGCCATCACTGCATCTCCCAGGCTGCTGGTGTAAGCCTCCAACACAGACAAAACATCCAGCTCCACCAACAGTCCCTCTAGTTGAACATCCCTCAAATAGCGGAACTGGATCATTTCCACAGGGATGGACATTTAGGGTTTTTTTTTAAAGCTGAACCCAATGGTGCAATGATTGGACCAAGCAACCTGATCAGTCTTGAAGGTGACAGTTTCAAGCCCTGCAAGAACACCAGATCGAGCCCATGGCTGGATTGGTGGGTCTAGGATTGGAATGGGATCAGGCCCAGAGCCTCCATACTTAACCGGAGATCTCTGGCCCAAGGTGGCATCACATCATTCACCCAGGTGTTGAAGTCACTGAGAATAATCCATCTTGGTGACTCCAGCACTCTCTCGGCAACAAAGGATGCCACCTGCAAGAAGTCCTGGTCCCACCCAGGTGGATGGTAGACCAGCAACACTCTAAATTCCACACCAGACCCCTCCCCCAATGCACCACCACACACTCAAAAGAACTGGTGTCCCCAGCTGGGTGCACCATCAGGCCCAGCTCTGATCTAAAACAGATCACAACCTCCCCCTCCCCTATGGTCCTTCCTCGGGCAGTGCACAACAGAGTACCTGGCTGGGACAGATGCCTGTAGCAAAGGACCCAAGGTATCTCCCATCCAGGTCTCTGTAATGCAAGTCAGATTGACTGACCCAACAAGATCAGCCATTATAGCGGTCATGTTAGCCATCAACCTGTCATTGCAGAGCACTGCCCAAAGAGGATGAAAGGTTGGGGCTGGTTCATCAGCTACCTGTCTTCTCAGTCCACAGGATACCAGGGTATAGAGACAAGGCATGAGGGACCTCGTTCCAACTGTCTCCTTAGCTCAGGGCATCTCCTGGTCCCCACTACCCAAATCAACTCCCCCAGGCTACATCCATCTTCCTCTCTGTCTCTCTCTCTCTCTCTCTAGCACCCCTCCTCAGGATATCCAACTCCTTACATCTCCACCATCCTGCAGCATCAAACGGTGGAGTGAGAAAGGGGCAGATCCTTAAGAAGAGAGACAGAGGGAGAGAGAGAGTAAGTCAGTAACTGGGCCTGAGATGGAAACCCCATCCTAGAAGAAACTACTACTACCTATGCACTAAAATACTTCAAAATTAAACTTACTCATGACAGAGCTCATGTAAACAGAAATTTTGACTAGATGCCTTAGTATGACCTCCCAATTACCCTAATTAATAATTAAGCATTTACAAAGAGTATAAAATAGTAATTAAAATAATGTAAAACAACAAAATTATAATAAAATATTTTTATAACTAGCATTTTTTTTCCCATGGGATGTCAGCAGTATTATAATACAGCCTACATAATCCAGTACGGGGTAGGGATCAGGATATAGAAAAAGGCAATGTTCTGCAATCTACAGTAAGACAAATGGGCACAAATTATTAGGGGTATAGGAAAAGGAAAAAAGGGAAAAGGAAAAAAAGGAATCCCCAATGGCTATAGCTCAACCCAACTCACAACCTATGACATTAAGTGAACTCTGGTATACACTATGATAGAGTTCAGTATATAGATCTGTAAACTGCAAGCAGTTAAGCAGATAGAAGGCAGAAAAAAATTCAGGGCTTTGATGCCTCCACTAGTGATGAGAGGATATAGCCAGACATAATAACAAAGCAAATGCCCCATCGCTACAATAGTAGGCAGAATTAATATGGAAGGCAGTCAACAGTCCTTGGAGCTGTGCATAGGTAATCAGCTGTGTCTCCAAACTTCTTCCCTCTTCCGGGGTCATTAATCCAAAGTAAAAAGCAATGAGCATGTTTCAAAGCAGAAAGTAAATCACTACTGTTGAAAGCAGGAGACCCCATGGACCTCAACAACTACAGACCAATCTCTATCCTCCCAGTGCAATCCAAGCTGCTAGAAAAATTAGTGAGCATTCAACTAAGAGGATATCTCGAAGAGGCTAATCTCTTAAATCCAGCTAAATCTGGGTTTAGAACCAAGCATAGCACCATCTCAGCCCTGGCTAAAGTAACAAATGACTGGCAAATGGAACTGGACAAAAAAGATAGTGTTTGTGCTGTATTCCTAGACCTGAGTAAGGCGTTTGATACGGTTGATCACGAATTGCTCCTCTCGTCTTTGTATTCCATAGGTTTAGATCTATCCTCCCTTAGATGGTTTAGAAGCTACCTCACGGGAAGGACACAGCAAGTGAAAGCTGAAGGAGACCTATCTCCACTCAAACCACTGCAAAGAGGAGTTCCACAAGGATCCATCCTGAGCCCTATCCTTTTTGCCATTTACATCAATAACATTGACACAAACCTCACCAAAGTCACTGTACACTTGTTTGCAGATGACACTGTATTATATGTCAGTAACCCCTCACCTGTAATGGCATGTGAAGAGCTACAAGCGGAATTTCATATATTGCAACATCAACTACTGGAAAAAAAAAAGCTTCTCCTAAATGCAAAAAAGACAAAGGCAATGTTTTTCTCCACCCAAAGTCAAACAAGTCACGCCTCACCAAACAATCTCCCCCAGCTATCCACTGTTCTTGGTGAAAACCTTGAATATGTAAACAAATTCAAGTATTTGGGGTCTGGATAGATAGCAGACTCAACTACCTAGATCACCTTGAAGAACTGCTAAAAAAACTTTGACAGAGTCTTGGACTCTTTTACAGAATAAGGCACTTTCTAACCAGTGACTCTAAGGAGATGCTGGTCCAGGTCACAGTTCTCTCAGTATTAGACTATGCAGATTTCCTTTACAGTTACTGCCCTACTATCTATCTGAACAAATTGGATGCACTTTACCATAGATCCTTGAGGTTCATTACAGATCTACCCCTCAGCACTCACCACTGCTCTCTCTACGCTGCAGTCGGATGGACATCACTCCAACTCAGAAGAAACAGAAATGCCGCATTATGGACGTACAGAGCACTAACTAAGATGCTCCCAAATTATATCTCAGAGTGCTTCATGCAAATCACAGCAAGTAATTATGCCCTGCTAGCCATAACTTCATCATGCTTAAAGTGCCTAAATTCAATACCCGGCATGGGAGATCTGCTATCAGCTATGTACTATCTACATCATGGAATATGTTACAGAAGACCCTGAAATTGAACAACTTTATATCATTAACATCCTTTAAACATTTATACTTAAGTCTTATCCAAGAAAAATGTAATTGCTTCCACAAGCATTAGAATATTCCTATTCCTATCCTTCCCCTCCTCAGGCAGCCAATTCTTGGTTTGAATACACCTCCCAAAAACCTCATCCCCTCAGACTCCGTGCATCCTGCCTTTAATCATCTCCCATTACTCTCTGGCTCATATCGTAGCCCTTACCCCTGCCATTTATCTTCCAGTGCAGGCCCCAGCCCTTGCTCAAGCCACTTTTATACTATCCTATCAAGACACCTATCATAGTCGATGATCCCCATCATCTAGACATTCTATCACTGCTTCTACTTTTGTCCATTGTGACCTTACACTTGAACATTGAAACAGTGATTGCTTTGATTATGATACACACTTAGACAGTACTGATGTTGATATGTATATATTAGATTAGATGGTGTGCATTGTATATTTATATGTATCTATGTGTCTTGCTATGCTTAGGATGTAGACTTAGACAATGTTGATATTGAAATCTGTACATATGTGTGTTAGTATAACTGTATATAACCAATTATTTGAACCTTGACCTTATCAGGTCCATCTTGCAAATGAGCTGTGCTCAATGATGTTTGTCTGGATAAATAAAGATTTTGATTGATTGATTGATTGAAATCAGTAGACGTGGCCCAGGGGTCAACATTTTAGGTGATGCTGAACCTCCAACAGAGCCATAAGTAACTTGTTTCATACCATGGTACATAATGTGCAGCCCCACCTACATCAGAGTGCCAGTTCAACCATATATGAGCGTGTTCAGGAGGAAGTCAAATATTGGCTGTCAGCTGCTTTACAGTAGGGATGCCCTCATAGAGATGGCAAACTGCCAAGAAGACCACTAGGATTTAAGTTCCTCCTCAGTTCCCTACCTTCCTGCCTGGACCTCAATGGCTGTGACATCTAAAACAAAAGTAAAAAGATGTCCAATTAGGGCAGGTGGCATATGCACTATGAAAGAAGGGCATATATCCCCATCAGGAGTGAATCTGCCTGAATATACCATTATGGATCTATGTAGGCCCCTGTTGTTCAGGCAACCAGTGGAGAGGCCAGGATGACAGCTTATCAGGCATCCCTGCTATTATCACCCTGTCAAGCCCAGATACCAGCAACTTAGTAGGAATGCCAGATACTCCAATGCCTCATGTGAGGCTGTAACCTACTATGTAAAGTGTACCTTGTAGTAAACAAGCAGTCAGATATCGATGGTGTGGGGGGGGTGGGAGAAGGAGAAAATGCAGCCTGGCAGACCTGCCCATGTACTGTAGGAAGAACTGCTCATATGTGAAGCCACACACTATGTCAGAGGAGGGGGGGATAGAAAGTCAACCAAGAAGCAAGTGGCAAGGCGCAAATGTACAAATAGGCATTTAAAAGTTAAATGTGATACAGAGGTACACTTAGCTGCTTATGCTGGCCCTGTTGCAGGTTCCCCTGAGGTGCAGGAGTTGGCATCTGCCCCCAGGCATGCTATGCTTCCTTGCATTGTAAAGTCAGCATGTCTCTGATCATCCACACCCTGCATGACCCACTGCCATGTCAGGAGAGCAACAATGGAACCCTTCATCCACTGTAGTTTGTTGGGAGGGGGAGTGGAATACAGATCCCTCATTCCTGCAAGTCAGCCTTGGCCTCTTCCACTGTGTGATACACATGCTGCCCATCTGGAAACTACACAATCAGCCAACAGGAGTAAGGAGTGTAAAAATGTCAGCTTCTGTCCCAAAAGTGATTTAATTATCAGGATATATTCTCTTCTTCAGGCCATTATAAAGGCAGGATAATTGTCCCGGATTCTTCCCCCCAATGAGGACAGACAACCCATATGTTGTTGTGGTGCTCAGACTGGCAATCAATTTATTTCAATTAGCACATATATTGGTTTACAATATTCCATCACCATTTCATCATTATTGTCCTTATTAGCAATTCATTTTCTTTCCTTCTTAATTCACATTTTGATCAATAATATATACATATGCCTTTCTTTCTTTCTTTCTTTCTTTCTTTCTTTCTTTCTTTCTTTCTTTCTTTCTTTCTTCCCACCCCCAGGTGAAAACCTGGGTGACTTCTTCCCTTCTTCTCTTGTACGTAACAATGAAAACCCAGATCGCTTCTCTCTCTTTCTGTTGCTTTTCTCCTCATTTCTTCCATTGTTATTTCCCCTCCCCTTCCCCCCACCCTATTTTTTATTCCCCCGTTCCCCCCCTTTGTTCCTGCCTTCCACCTTCGGCAGTCAACCTTATTCCATTAATTAAACTCTCCCTTTCCCCCTTTTTGTTGGGTGGGTGGGAAGCAACAACATTTTTCAGCAAAAGAGGCTGTTTCCTCTGTACTGCCCCTTATATCCTGGGGCTTAGCCCTTCCTCCTCTTGTTCTTTACCCTATAGCCTTCTGCCTGGTCTTCCACAGACTTCATCCCTTCTGGGAGCTTAGTTCCACCTCCTATGACTCACATTGACTCCCCTGTCCCCCCCCCTCTCTCTTTATCTCCCCTTCTGAGCAATTCTCATTAGGGGATTTCACCAGGATGACTTGGTCTGCCCTTTTAAGGGGCAAACTCCATTGCCCAGAATTCTTCCCTAATGAGGACAGACAACCCATGTCATGGTGGTGCTCAGATTGGCAATCAGTTTATTTCAATTAACACATTTATTGGTTTAGAATATTCCATCACCTTTTCACCATTACTATACTTATTAAAAATCCATTTTCTTTCCTTCTTAACTCATATTTTGATCAATAATATATACATATGCGTCCTTTCTTTCTTTTTCTTTTTCTTCTTCTTCTTCTCGTCCCCCAGGTGATAACCTGGGTGACTTCTTCCCTTCTTCTCTTGTAGGTAACAGTGAAAACCAAGACCACTTCTCTCTCTTTCTGTTGCTTGTTTTTCTTCTCATTTCTTCCACTGTTAATTCCTCTCTCCCCTTCCCCACCCTACTTTTTATTCCCCCACCTTTTTTCCCATAGCCTGTCTCCAGCCTGCGTTGGATGACTGGTCTTCCCCTCAGCGCCCCCCCCCCACATTTATTTCCTGTCCTGTCTCCTCCAAGCTTCAGCGAAACCCATCATTTCCATTTTAAACATATCTATTGTTAGGTCTGACAAATGTTCTCCATCTGATTGGTAAAAGTCATCTACTCTCTCTCTTCCACCCCCCACAGTTGATGTGACCCCCATGCTCCTTACTAGTGTCCCCACCCTCCTATTCATCTTCCACCTTGCTCTCTCCACTGCTGTGTGGCTCTGCTCATGTCTCCATACTCTTCTTGGTATCATGTCTGACCAGGCCAAACTCACTCTGGGCCACCACTGTTTTACTTTTTCAAGGTCTTGCTTTATCCATAAATAAGTGTCCAACCAAAGCCTTGATCTGATATCATTGCCCCCAAGGTGTATGATGGTTAAATCTGGAATGGGTTGCTTCTTTTTTATCTCTCACAGGGTCGGGAGTAGCTGCGCCCATCTCTTTCCCCATATTGCTCGCCAAACCAGTCTACATTGTCTGACCTCTTGGTACAGCTGCTTTCCCCCAGCTTTCTTTTCTGCTCTCATCTCGGCCCAATAAATGTAGGAGTGCCCGAAAATCCATATTTCTGTGCTCTGCCCACCACCTATTTGATTAAACAAAACATCTTCTATTAACTCACATTGTCATTCCTTTCCCCTTCTCATTTTCTTTTCTACTATTTACTCTTAAGAAAACGCTCTTAAATTCTGTACCAGTACATCAAAACATTGGGGAGATATGCTAGTATTGTTCATTCTAAGATTGTATGTACAGTATCTCTTGTAGCTAGAAGACCTCCATCACCCAATCTCTTACACTCGGGCTACTGTTTCACCTTCAGCTGCCATTTTGGATGCTGCCCCTATTCTGAATGAATGGGAGGAATACCTAGATGGGTCCTCTCCTAAAAACTCCATGCCCTTTTTCAGTATGGCCATGACGTGGTAACTTATCACCTTCTTCCCATCCCTGTGTACAAAGAATTGCCCTTCCTTGACATGTCACTCTGTGGCATAGTCCCACAAAGCTTTTATCGGGCACATCCTGGTATTAAGATGTGACCCAATGGTCACCACACTACCTTTCCCTTCCTGATCCGTCTTGGAATCCTAATCATTAAACATATCTTTTCCCCTTCCCCACCCTATATCTCCCCACCCCAGCCCCCCACTCTTCCTCCCATGCCCCACTGCCTCGCTCACTCCTAGGGCCCCTGCAAACATCACTAAGTAGACCATTTGGAAAAGCCGCACCTCATCCATTGATTTACATATTGCCAGCAATATTCAACCTAACCTGTCCAATAGCTTGACCGCTATTGGACGTCTGCTATCCACAGTCGCTTGCTTCGCCCGACTCCACTCTTGCATCATTTGCAGAATGAACATTGATTTTGTGGGGTCATACCACCCCTTTAAACTACAAACTATTCTGATCCCCACTAAATATATCCCCATCGTGTTGTGGGCCATCCCTCTTTCCCACTGATCTACTGTAAATGTTCCTACTTGTTCTTCTGTGACCGGCCCACTTACCTGCATGAGGTGCAACTCCCTGAATACTTGAAATGCCCGCCAAGCCCCTTCATAAGCCCTTAAGGTCCTGGGTGCCCATGAGTTGTGAAACGGCAATTTGGCTCCATCTTGCCAGTGTTCCAGATGTTCATTGGAATAGGCATTTTCTGTCCCTCTGCTGTCGGTGGAAGTGGCCAGAATCGATCCCACTGCAGATGAGAAAGGCTGTCAGCCAATATGTTCCATATCCCTTCTATATGCCTAGCTCTAAAGGACATGTTCAGTTGTAACCCTTTCAATACTAATTGTCTCAATATCCTTGTCACTGCATCTGACCTCATCTCCTATTATTAAGAACATCCACCACTGCCCTGTTATGACACCAAAAGATAACCTTCTGATTCCGCGAAGCTCTTCCCCCCAAACTAGGATACAGGCTCAGATCAGCATAATCTCCAGTAATGTGATGTCCTGGGTCAAACCCAGCCTTGTCCTTTCTGTTGGTCATGGTTCTGAAAAACATTTTCCTCTCAAGTAGCCTTCCATTCCCAATCCCCCCTGCCGCATCCATATACAACTCGAGGTCTGTGTTGTACACCCAGTCCTCTTGCCAAAAGGAACTGCCATTGTAACTTTTTAAGAATACTTCCCACACCCAGAAGTCATCCATTACTCCCTTTGTGATATCCACCCAGTGATGCAGTCTGGTGACCCCTGCGGTAGCCCTACCCAAACTTCGTGTGAATGTTCTCCCTAGGCCTATTGCCCCACAGGTAAAGTTGAGATGCCTCAGGACCTGTTGTACCAGCCTTAGTTGCACCCTCCTTTTGCTAGTGTACACTTTGATAAGTCTCTTTAGCTTCTACACCTTGCTGTCTGGGAACCAGAACACCTTCTCTTGTGCATCCACGTCGATCCCTAAAAAACTCTAAAACTCTGCTGGGCCCTTCTGTTTTATCTGGTGCTAGCAGTACTCCAAGTTCTCTTCATAACTCTTGAAAACTTGTTAACATCTGTTCCACCTCACTTCATCCACTTCCTATTAGCAAGAAATAATTAAGGTAGTGTATCGCCACCTTGTACCCCATTTTCTGTTGGAAACTCCACTGTAAGCAAGTGCTAAACATCTGAAATGTGGCACAGGCCATAGAACAACCTATAGGCATGGCCTTGTCGAAACAGTACTGACCATCAATCTTGAAGCCTAATAAATCATGGTCCTCTTTTCAGACTGGTAGCAGCCTAAAAGCTGATTCTATGTCAGTCTTGGCCAACCATGCCTCCGGGGTAGCCCTAATATTCTGCACCACCTACGCCAGTGTAGCATATGTTACCCTGCTGTGTTTCTCTCCTATAAAGTCATTGACTGGCTCCCTCTCTGGAAATGATAGGTGGTGGATAACCCAAAACTCCCCTGGTTGTTTCTTTGGAACCAAACCTAATGGTGAGACCCTTAAAGTCTCCAGTGGGGACTTGGAATGGTCCTTTAATCCTTCCCACCTCATTCTCCTCCTTTATTTTCTTTCTCAAGATGTCTTCCTTTCCCCTCACTAACCCCAAATGTTTTGCCTCTGTTGCCTGTCTAGGGCCCATGGATTGCAGCGGGAAGCCTGTTTCAAACTCTGTCGTAATTCTTTCCACTGTTGCTCTGTCCGGGTAATGCCTCAACCATTTTTTAAAAGAGTCAATCTTAATGGGGGTATTTGCTTTCAAAAAACTCTCCCTGACCCCCTCTGTCCCCTCAACTGTCCCCTTTTCCCATTTTCCACCTTAATATTAATATGTATGGCTGCCTCTACCCACATACCCTCTATCTCTCATTCCCCTAGCCCATGTCTGCCCTCTGTATCCTTGCCACCCCTACAAAAGGGCTAGTTAGTTATACCCTGTGCCCCCCCAAGTTGGCCCCCTTGATTCCATGTTGTTCTGCATCTGGAGGCTGGGTGGGTGCCGCTGCATTTTGAACATGCATGTCTGAATCAGCATCGTGGTCATGAACAGAATGCCCTATTGTACCCCCTGCAACACTTTTGGGGTAGCCCTGCCCTTCTACCCACCTCCCCCACTGGCATGGATTGATCAGTGATGTGGTCTGTCCACAAGACTAACTTTTTTCGTATCCAACTAACATCCCCACATGTTGTCATCCCCTGCCGAAAAAAAATTGTTGTAATATAACCATCCCACTCCCCCTTTTGCTTTTGCCCTCCTCATGATCAGTGAATACGTGATCAGCGGTAACCCCAACTCTGGCTTTTTCTCCATGACTATGGCAGAATATGTGGCAAAGGCCTATGAACCACCCATCCCATGTCTTTCCTTTTGTGAACTTATCTTTCTCCTTCTTACTCAATAGAACCACTGCTGCCACCATCTCACTCTTGCCTATATTCTCTGTTTCTTCATACTTAGTTGCTGTTTCCCTACTCACAAGGGCGAATATGTCCACATACTCACCTTTACATGTCTTTTCCTTTGTGGCCAGGGGTATGTGTTCCCCTATTCTCATTCCTGGGGCTCCTACTTCTCTCTATCCTTTTCCCTCTCCCTCTGGTATCTTTTCTCCCCTTCCCCCTGTTCCCTTATCTGCCCTAATTTCTGCTAATGCTGTCTCCATCTGTCCCAACCCCCTCTGCCCCAAAGGTCGATATCATCTGTTCTATATAATCTTTAATACTGTCTCCTATCAATCCTGCTACTTTACCTGTAGGTTTTTCTGTTCCACTTGGCCCCGAGTTGTTGAGGTTGGTCAGCTGGAGCTCCAATTGTGGGGTGGGCATTGGAAGCAGTTGTAGCTGGAGGTTTGGGGCTGTTGGGGGCCCAGGCATGGGTTCTAGTGTCAGAGAAGGAGAGGGATCTGGCAGAGGTAGAAGCTGTCCAGGAGGGCTGAGGTGTGGTGGAATGGGGCTGACTGGCCAAGGCAGACTCGCCAGCACTGGCTGTGGCTTCTCTGATCTGCGTGGCCTCACAGGCGGTCTCTTCCACTTCCCCCCTTTGCCCTTCTTTACCTTCCTCTTTTCACCAAGCCTCCGGGGTTCCTTCCCTTCCACCAGCTTCCCCATCATGTTGGTCTTCTCTGCCGTTTCCACTATTGTCTTGTATGCCTCCTCTTTTGACGGCTTGCTCTTCCTTGGTGCCATCTCTTCACCAGCGTACCTATGAGACTCAAAAATAAACTGAAAAATTGTTTCATGTTAGTTCATGCAGTAAAAAAAAAACACTGTTCCCATGTCAAATTCCAAGTTGCCACTTTTGTGGTCCTCCCCTTTCTGTGTTATAATCATCAATCAATCAGTCAATCACTCTTTATTTGTATAGCGTCTTTCAATATCACGGCACTGCACATATTGTTACAACAAATATAAAAACAAATCTAAAAACAGATAACCTTGCCTCCCCCCATAGCAATGGTTGAGCCCACATACCCTGGCTCACCCTCTCCTGTCTTGTGGCCTTGTTGATTCATCCGTCTCAATATCCATCATTGTGCTCATCCCCCCTGAGTCTACTTCCCCCGTCCAGTAACAGATCAATTGCTAGCTTGTAATTTTAAAATCTCCCTTTTTTTTTGTATAGGACCCCTAAACAGCCCATCATCAGCTCTGCTCTCTTCCTCTGCCCTTTGTGTAAGGCCCCTCCATACCACACAGCCAAGACCTCTAACGTCCCGCCATCCCTCTGTACCCTTCCAAACTCCAGTCTCTTCACATAATCCTGACAGCATCCCTAAGCAACCTCTGTATCTCTCCACAATAAAAAAGCCTAGCATTGCAACTGTGGCCTGCCTCCTGAACCCTTCATCACCACCTTTCATCCCTGCTCCCCCCTCCTGGAGCTTATCCTTGTTTTTAGGCCGCCCCCCTCCAAGTGGCTATGATGTCAGACACCGAATGACTGCTTGGGCCCTTCTTGACTGCTCCGCCCAATGCTCTGCTCTCTCTCTCTCTTTCTCTCTCTCTCGTGCCCTTCCATTCACTTCTCTTGCAAGGTCCACTGCAGACAAATCCAAAGCCAGCCAAAAACACTGAAGGATAGCATCCTTTTTTCATAACTTAGTCCCGTTTTGTAACCAGAGAGAAATCAAGCAAGGACTGCAACCAAAATAATAAAAGACCCTACAGAAAACGTGACCTCCTTAATCATCGTCATTTTACTTCTTTTGTTGTGAGTCAGAGCCATGTAAACAATCCTACATGCCTATCACTGCTCCCTTCACTAATTATCAACAATGGACTTCCCGACTCCTCCAGGGCCCCCCCCCTTGCCTGAGACCCTCCTTTCGAACACTCTCTCTATTTTTTTTGATTCCTGGAACTTTGTACCTTCCCCCTTCCTATCTGCTCAGAAGTGACTAAACAACATCCCCTCCACCATCTACATTCCTTCCAAACTGGCCCCTCTCGTGCTCTGCATCCTGACCAGTGCGGTATGATGTCAGATGCCATGAAACCACATGGTACCAGCTCCTTAGGCCTAAAACTGGCCACAGTCCTCGCTCTGCTCCTTCCTTCTCTCTGTCTTAATTTTTTTGTACTTCTCCCATATGCGTAGAGCTGCCAGCTAACCTCAAAATCTCCCTGGCTTCCCATCGTTCTCGCTGTCCATTTCCTCGCAAACACAAAACAGCTTTTCCCATGCCCGTTGGCCTCCCCCCCCCGCTCAATGCACAAGAAACATAGAAACATAGAATTTGACGGCAGATAAGGACCGCTTGGCCCACCTAGTCTGCCCATTTTCCTACCTAACAGATAAGCTGCAGATCCTAGTTAACAACAGCTTACTTCCTCCTACCCCCCACTAGGACTGCCTTATGTCTGCCCCATGCATTCTTGAATGCCTCCACTGTTCTTGACTCCATGACCTCCTCAGGGAGGCTGTTTCATGCATGCACAACCCTCTCGGTGAAAAAATACTTTCTCACATTACCTCTGAGCCGTCCCTCCTCTATCTTCAAATTGTGCCCCCTTGTTCTTGCACATCTCTTTTTCTGAAAGATGCTACCCTCTTGGACTTTGTTGATTTCCTTGAGGTACTTGAAAGTTTCTATCATGTCCCCTCTCCCCCTTTTTTCCTCAAGGGTATACATATTAAGCTCCTTTAGTCTTTCTTAGATGTCTTCTGGTGCAGATCCTGCACCATTTTGTGTCCCTCTCTGGACAGCCTCCACTCTGTGTATGTCTTTGCGGAGATGGGGTCTCCAGAACTGCACACAGTACTCCAGATGGGGTCTCACCAACTGTCTGTACAGAGGGATAACAACTTCCTGTTTTCTACTATTGATGCCTCTTCCTATGCATCCCAGTATCCCCCCAGCCTTCCTTACTGCCTTCTCACATTGCTTGCCCACCTTTAGGTCATCTGATATAATTACCCCCAGGTCCCTTT
Organism: Neoceratodus forsteri; assembly: GCA_016271365.2. Taxonomy (NCBI): domain Eukaryota; kingdom Metazoa; phylum Chordata; order Ceratodontiformes; family Ceratodontidae; genus Neoceratodus; species Neoceratodus forsteri. The sequence goes on along the minus strand of CM057453.1, from coordinate 451,683,141 downwards.
CCATTTTTACTGTTGTCAGTCCTCACCCCCCATTGTGTACACTTCCCCTGGGTTTTTGTTTCCATGTGCAATCTGCACTTCTTTGCACTGAATCTGAGCTGCCATACATTTGACCATTCCTCCAACCTTGCCAAATCCCTTCTCATCCTTTCCACTCCATCTTGTGTATCAACTCTGTTGCAGATCTTTATGTCATCTGCAAAGAGACATATTTTTCTATTCACTTCTTCTGCAATGTCACTTATAAAGACATTAAAAAGGACCGGTCCCAGTACTGAACCCTGTGGTACCCTCGCTAGTATCCCTCCTTTCTTCACTGTGTACTCCATTTACTACTACCCTTTGCGTCCTGTTGTCTAGCCAATTTTTTATCCAGGCTACCACCTTGGGACCCACTCCAAGGCTGGCTAACTTGTGTATTAATCTTTTGTGAGGGACTATATCAAATGCCTTGCTAAAATCTAGGTAGGCCATGTCCATAGCCCCTCCCTGGTCTACTACTTTGGTCACCCAGTCAAAGAAATCTATTAGATTTGTCTGACACGACCTTCCCATCGTGAATCCATGCTGCCTTGGGTCCCGCCCACTGGCCTCTAGGTACTCAACAATTTTTTCCTTCAGAAGTGATTCCATCATTTTCCCTACCACTGAGGTCAAACTAACTGGTCTGTAGTTTCCTGCCTCTGTCCTGCTCCCACTTTTGTGAAGAGGAATCACATCTGCCCTCCTCCAGTCCTCGGGTACCACCCAATCCTCCCATGATTTGTTAAAGAGAGTAGTCAGCAGTGTCACCAGTTCTACCCTTGGTTCTTTTAGAATTCTTGGGTGAATCCCATCAGGCACCATTGCTTTGTCCACCTTCAATTTTATTAGTCCTTTCAGAACCCTTTCTTCTGTAAATGGACTGGTATCGACCCCTGTCTTCAGAGTGTTTCTCTTGTTTGGTTTAGGTACCTCCCCCTCCTCTTCCTTTGTGAATACTGAGCAGAAATATTCATTCAGTATCCCTGCTTTTTCATTGTCACCCTCTACCCACATTCCCTCCCCTTTATTAAGCCTCAGTATCCCTCCTTTGGTCTTTCTTCACTCTCTAATGTACCTATAAAAGGTCTTATCCCCCTTCTTAACAGAATTGGCTATCCTTTCCTCAGTTTGGGCCTTTGCTATTCTGACTGTCTTCCCAGCCTCTTTCTGCTTTAACTGATAAAGTTCTCTGTCCTGCTCCTTCTGTGTTTCCTTATATTTCCTGAATGCTATCCTTTTCTCCTTAACCTTCCCTGCCACCCCTTTTGAGAACCATAGCGTTTTTTTCGTTCATTGTGTTTTATTGATTTGCTTTACACAAAGGCTTGTTGCCTCTGTGATGGCTGTTTAGATTACTCCCCATTGTTCCTCCACTCCTCCTTCTTTCCTGTTTGCTAGTGCTTTTCTGAGGCACTCTCTCATTTTCCCAAAGTCAGCCCTCCTAAAGTCCAATACTCTTGCTTTTGTATAGCTTGACTGTATGGCTGCGTTTATTGTGAACCACACTGTTTGGTGGTCGCTTGTTCCCAGATGGTTACCCACTTCTAAATCTGAGATTCTTTCTCCATCCCAATTTGAGAGTACCAGGTTTAAGATTGCTCCCTCCTGAGTGGGTTCTAATACTAGCTGTCTGAGGCATGCCCCCTGTAGGGCATCAAGAATGACCCTGCTCTTGGATGTGCCTGCAGCAAAGGTGCTCCAGTTAACATCTGGCATATTCAGGTCCCCCATCAGCAATATTTCCCCTTTTTCTGCCATTCTAAGGAAGCTTTCTATCATTTCCTTGTCCATTTCCTCCCCCTGAGATGGGGGTCTGTATACAACCCCCATGCGGATTGTGGTGCCATTTCCTGTCTCTAGGGTGACCCAGAGTGCCTCAGTTGCTCCCTGTTTACTCTTTAGTTCTGTTGCTTTGATCCCTTCCTTTATATAAAGCGCTCCTCCTCCTCCTCCTTTACTCTCCCTGTCCCTCCTGTAGATTGAGTATTCTGGTATGTTGACATCCCAGTCATGGTTCTCTGTGTACCATGTTTCTGTGACTGCCACAATATTCAGGCAACCCTCTTCCATCAAGGCCACTAGTTCAGGGAGCTTGTTACACAGACTATGGGCATTGGTACTCATCACCCTCCACTTTTTGATAGCCTTACTCCTTTTAGCCCCATTCCTGTCCTTACTGCTTTTGCCTTTCTTTACATTTACCTCTGTTCTGCTCCCTAATAACTTCTCTACCTTGGTGTTTACCTCACTAATTACCATGTTTTGTGGCGGGAGGCTGGGATTTCCCTGCTCCTTTTTGGTGCCTCCTCTTTGGCTAGTTTAAATGCTTGCCAATGATACATTTAAACCTCTCACCTAGGATCCTGGTTCCCCCCCGGACAGATGCAGACCATCACACCAGTATAGGTCTACATCCCTCCAGGTGGCTCCCCAGTCCCCAATGAAGCCAAAACCCTGAGCTCCACACCAGTTTTTCAACCACTCATTGAATTCCCTGGTGAGGAGTGCCCTAGCATCACCCTTGCCATAGACAGGCAGCACCTCCGAGAAGGTTACTGTATGCGCTACTTGTCTAAGGCCCCTCCAACTCTACAAACTCCTCTTGCACTGCTCTGATCCCATTCCTAGCCAGGTCATTTGTCCCTAGGTGGACAATGACATCCAGCTCCCTCCCTCATGCAGCTCCTCTCACGATCCTGAGGATTCACTTCCTGTCCCTCCAAGCCATGGCGCCAGGAAAGCACCTTATCTCCCTCTCCCCTTCCTCCCCATTTCTACCCCTCTAATGATTGAGTCCCCCACCAGGAGTTGTTTCCTGCCCCTGTGGGGTCCCATGCCACCCTCCTGTGGATCTCCTTTGTGAAGGTTCCCAGCATCCTCCTTGGTCTCCACTGCAGGTGCCTCCATAGAGGAACCACTATCCACCAGAAGAGCGAATGAATTGTGAAGAGGTACAGCTGGAGGGATGCAACTCTGTTCCACCACCCTCTCCCTCCCTGAGCCCACCCTGGTCCAGTCTCTCCTCTTTCATGGCAATCTCTGCAGTAGTGGCATTGGCCCTGGTGGTCCCTAGGTGGGGGAGGAGGCTTCACAAATCCTAGCCAGGTCAGCCTGGAGACAAGCAACTTCCTCTCTCAGACCAGAGAGGTGCCTGCAAATAGGGCAGCATTGCAGCCTCCAGAATGTCTCCCGGAACACTGTCGCCCTACAGCCATTGCACTGCACCACTCCTATCATGTCTTATTTTGTGTCCCCTCTACTGTTTCTCTGTATTCTTACTCTCTCCTCTGCTTACAAATCTCACCCTTCCTGTTCTGGGACAGCAACTTCCTATCTTCTTCAGTAGCCTCCTTCTTTCTTGCTCAAAGTCAGACCACCAGCAGCTGGGGGGGGGGTGAGCTACTTTTTTTCCTTTAGGGTTGACAAAACCAATGTTTCTCTATGATCATTCCCTTCCTACTGCCAAACAGGAAGTTCCTGTTGACAGTCAAATCCAGTGGCTATAAAATTAGAACTGGCTTTGGGTGGGTGGGTGGAGGGGTGGGATGGAGGGCAATTAGTAAGAAAAAAGGCTAGCAACAGGAAGTTGTAATTTGAGACACCTGCTTTTATAGTGTCTAAGCCACACCCCCAATTAAGCTGTCTTTCCTCCTACTGGTTTAGCAAAGTCAGCTGATACAGTACCCTTCCCGGCACAGAACACACAATAACTTTCTTTCTTTTCTTTTCTTTCTTTTTTTAACCCTAAATAAGACCCCTTCTACTTCTAATAAAGTATCTGTCTACTTAATCTCAACAGACACTGATTCCTGCTGAAATATAAGTTTTAAATTAATAAGAAGATGTAGCTTCTTTTAGTTAGCTGCTTTCTGCTCTACAAGCAAGGCTAGCAGCAGGAATTTTTAATTTGAGTCACCTGCTTTTATAGTATCTAAGCCACACCCCCAATTAAGCTCTTTCCTCCTACTGGTTTAGCAAAGTCAGCTGATACAGTACCCTTCCCAGCACAGAACACACACTAACTTTCTTTCTTTTCTTTCTTTTTTAACCCTAAATAAGACCCCTTCTGCTTCTAATAAAGTATCTGTCTACTTAATCTCCACAAACACTGACTCCTGCTGAGATATAAGTGTTAAATTAATAAGAAAATGTAGCTTCTTTTAGTTAGCTGCTTTTGCTCTACAAGCAAGGCTAGCAACAAGTACCATGCTATACCTGCCTAGGCCTCTCACTATTGCATTACAATTGTTCCTTCTCCATGCTTGCTGGCCTCCAGAGCTTCTATGGACAAGTGCCTTATCCTCTACCCACATCACCTTCCCGTGCTCCCACTTTCTGTCTGAACTACCAAAACCTCTCTCTGCTCTCTAGCAGCCCCAGCAGTCTCGTCTTATTTTTTTCCATTGTTCATAAAAACACTGTCTTTCCTTATCTTCGCATTTGCTTGGTAATGCCATCTTCTTCAGGCAGTTCTCTCACTGACAGTCCCTAAGGATGGCTAGGCTGCTATTTAAACCAATAATAATAATCTTTGACCACTATTTCATAACAGGAGGGTAGCTTGCTCCCCAGTCCTGTCTGCCAAATCTGACATTCTGTATTCTGCTGAGGAAATCACCCAACAAAATTTTTCAGCAAAAGAGGCTATTTTCCTCTGTGCTGCCCCTTCTATCCCAGGGCTTAGCCCCGCCTCCTCTTGTACTTTACCCTATAGCTTTCCGCCTGGCCTTCCACAGGCTCCACCCCTTCTGGGATCATAGTCCCACCTCCTATGACTCACACTGACTCCCCCTCCCCCTCTCTGTTAATCTCCCCTTCTGAGCAATTTTCACTTACAGGGATTTCACCAGGGCAACTTGGTCTGCCCCTTTAAAGGAGCAAACTCTATTATTATCAAAAACATCTAGTGCCCAACCAGAATCTCTTGTTTCACAGTAAATTTCAAGAAGCACATAGCAACCAAATAAGGTCTTGCCACCAGATCTGTCAGTTTGGGGCCCAAGGCACAAGCGACTCTCTGGAGAGTAAGCTGGAGGTCTGGTGGGAGGGATAAGGGTTGATGTAATAAACTGTCAATAACAGCTGAGATTTGCTGGCCCTCTATCCCCTCTGACAAGCTGTAAAGATGCAAATTATTGTGCTGAGCTTAACTTTCAATATCCTCAAATTTGTCCTGCATCTTTTGCTGCTATTTTTGGAAATGCAAGATAAGGGCCTTCTTATCACCCACATGGCAGTCTGTGGCCATGATTTGTTGTCCACTTAGTCCAAGGGGCCCTCCACTATTTGCATTATCATTTGTACTGTATGTATTGCATGAAAGGTTTGATTTCAGCCCAAAACACCTTAACAAGGAATCTTCTTTCCCTTTTTAGGTGTTTTGTTGTCAGACTTGCTGGGTTTCCCTAGCCTGGCATCCAAGAGCTACACTGGAGGTTTGTGAGGCCTCACTCTCTGACTCAGCTTCACAGAATCCATCACCATTATCTGTTTCTGGCAGTTGCTTCAGTCCAGCAAAAAAAACAGATTGGAGAAACAGCCCACTCACCACTAAGATATAAACAGATAACTGTTTATTGTAATCACAAAAGGTGTATGAGTATAAAATCCTACTACCATAATTCCAATGTTTTTGAGTATATTTCTCCTTCTTCAGGGAAATCTGACTAATATCTAGAAAATTAAAATATATATACTGTCTATTAACAGGTTACTAATTTTAAATTAAATGTAATATGCATTCAGGAAAAATAGATGAAAAAAACTTATACAACACTCACTTGTATTTAGTAATGGGCGAAATTGACTAAATTCAATCTGCAAATTAATCCATGAATTTAGCGCAATTTGTGAAGCTCAGATCATTCCACAAAGTGTGGAATTTCATCATGAACTGTGGAAATCCCCCCACAAAGTAAGGCATTTCACCTGTAAATGGTAGAATTTCGCTAGTTGTGGGAAAAATCTGCCATTTGTGGGTGAAATTCTGCACTTCTTGGGTGGAATTCCACCATTCACATGGAAAACTTTATGATTTGGGGGAAAGTCAAAATAGCTGAGGGTAAGGAAACCTTTGTAATACTCTACAGATGTGAATTTCGGCCACTTTGTGGCAACTTCGCTGGCGGAGTAAATCTTCACTGCAACTCTTCTTGTCTTACATCAAAACAGAACACTGACTCTTTAAGAAATGATGCTCACACTCTGAGATCCATATAAAAAAATTACAGCACTAGTGATACCACTGTTAGACATACCTCACTAAATTAATAGAATTCAAAATAGCAAATTCTCATTGCCAGAATTTAATTTATCACTTTATAATTTGTATTGAAATCTATGTATTCAATAATGAATGTTGTTACATTACTATAAACATAAATTAGCAAATGTATATTAATGCATGTGTAATTTAGATTGTAGAAAATTAGCAATACATCATAACTGCTATATTGTATATCAAAACTGTGTTCATATATCATATTTCAAGAGGTTCAATTTAATTTCCTTCAATATTAACTTCACACCATAATACTGTCACTCCTCTCGCCACTCAGTGAACAGAACTATACCTAAGATGATATGAAGACTATGGGATTTGACATATGAGGACAGACTTGAGGAGCTCTGCCTGTTTTCATTGGAGGAGAGGAGAGACAGGGGAACATGATGGAGGTCTTCAAGTACCTCAAGGGAATAAATAGGGTAAACATGGAGGGGATCTTTAGACTAAAGCAGGGAGGTATCACCAGAGGGCATGGTTTGAAGTTGGAAGGTGGAAGAGTGAGGGGGGGAAAGAGGAGGAGGTTTTTCACTGAGAGGGTGGTGGACCCTTGGAATCTGCTGCCTGTTGAGCTGGTTCAGAGATCCACAGTGGAGGGCTTCAAGAGAGGGTGGGACAGACACAGAAAGTGAATGTATCAGATGATGGCCTGGCCCAGGGGGGTGGGGATGGATGATAGAGGTTTCTGGAACACAAGGAGGGGGAGGGCCTTGGCACCCAACTAGGGATCTGAGGTTCGAGCAGACTCGATAGACCGTAAGGCCTAATCTGCTGGCAATTAATATGTTAGTATGTTAGTATGTCAAACACCCATTTGTTCATGTAAGATATCTAATCAGGTCAAGTTTTATTTGCTTCACTATTAACTGTACACCTTAATACTGTCACAACTCAGTTAACAAAACTCTAAACACCCATTTGAATTGTGGTCTGGATACCATCACAGTGCAGTATTTGTGAAAGCAAAGTAAAAGTGTATACTTACCTAATATAACTACTTCTCTTGTGTGCCACTGCCTAAATAAAGAAAGTACAGGCATATTAAATGTGCTTCATTTTTTCAAAATGTAATATCCACATTCTATGAGAAGACTGCTTCTTACCTGAGCAATGTGTGCTGCAGCATGGCCCCTCTGCAGTCCCTCAAGGTAGGCAATGTGCTGCAGTGGAATTCACCTACAGTGTTTATAGTCTGAACTCATGCTGTAAATGGGAATGATGACACATGCACCTTTGCCGACATCCTGAGTGATGTCAGATGCCAGAAACACCGCTCAAGTACAGTTGCTTCATTCATTCAGTCTTCCCCATTGCTGGGAAATATCCTCCTTCTTGATTTGGGAACAGTTTTAAAAGTATTTGATTCGCTTAGTGGGTGTTTTGGGAAGTAGGGAGAAAAAGCTTGTTCAAGATGTGGCTATTAAGCAAGGTGACATCACAAGACGTCCCAGTGTGTGTGTGTTGTCAGTTTCAAGATCATTACTCATGACTTGGGAGAGGAAGCTGGGGAGAGGTATCCACAACTGAGGAAATTTTTGTTCTAGAAATAAAAGGAATTGCTAGACGTCATACACATACAGCATAGTGAAGATGCAAAATCTGATTTCTGCCTTTGATTTTTGATAATGTGTGTTGCATTATGAACATTGTTTAACTCACTGCATCTGTCAGTGTGAAGGAGAGAGGAGGATTTTCAATTTGTGCTTAAATAAGGTGTTAATTGGATGGAATGCAGTGAATGAATAAATCTTTGCATATGTAGCACAATGAAGCAATGAAAATGAAGTGCTCTTTAACTGTTTCAAGCAGTTTATTGTTTTCCTAACTGCTGCCTTATAGACAATTAGCAGACACTGGGAGTGATATACAGGCACAGCTGCTGACTAGGTTTCTGTTGTTGTTGACTGAAAGGCATATATGTAGTAGTCTAGTAGGTGCTTGTAGTATATTGTGACACCTTAAATAGCCACCGACGCCTTGAGAAGAACTTTTAAAAACATAATACTTGGACACAAAGCAGCTTATATTTTTCATTATCTCTGTATTTCTTATCCCCATTATTTATTACTGAGGTCATATGCATGAAAACAGGATAGCTATTCCCTTAGAGTTCACCATCTCCAATTGCTTCTTTCCAACTGATGTCATAATGCTCTGCTTGTGACATCACAGTTATTCCCATGGCAACAAACAGTGATGTTACAACAGAGCATTATGACATCAAGTTGGGAATAAGCTACAAAGGCAGAGGGACTCTAAGGGCTAAAGATCTTGTTTTTATGGGAATTTCTTTAGTAATAAATAATGGAGATGAGAAATTTATAGATGATGGACAAAATATAAGCTGAAATGTGTTTAAATATTATGTTTTCTAATATTTGTACAACTGTGGGCACAGCCAACAGGAGAATTGCATGTACAAAAGGAGTGATGTCGTTTTCTGTCCGTGGAACTGACTGAAGGTGTAAATAGTCTCCTCTGCCTTACCCTCCTCCAAACAATGTTTTCTGCCCTCAAATAAATACACTTTCATGTTAGTCAATGGTTGGTACAAGAACTGGAACCTGAGTAGTGGGAGACAGCATTAGGTTTTTTTGGGACTAAGATCCACCTCCGCCTCCACCCCAAATTTTTTCTGATTCAAATGGGAAGGGCATGAGATAGCTCTAGCATGCTGTAATGAGATACATTAGTTTGGGACCTTATCAACCAACACACATGCCTTGGCAGTGGAGAACAGAACAGAGCAGAAGTTATTTAATGCCTTCAAATTGACTTAAAAATCCTTTGGAACAAATGATTATCAGAGCCACCTGGGACCTCAGAAGGAGACCTAGACACACATCTAGCTCTGTAAGAAAATGTTCATATTTTTTTTGTGGGGGCTGTGGGATTCAAACTCAGATCTAACTGCCCAGATCATCAATGCTATAAAATGCTATAATTAACAGACTCTAGCTGTTTTCTTACAGACACCACACTCAGTTAGATTTCAAGTATTTGCTAAATTGTAAATGTAAGTATCAGCATTCTGTTAGTAGTTAGTGCTGATAGCGGCCTGTGACAAGATCTTTTTTTTTTTTTACAAATGAAGTGTATGGTAGGAAGCTGAAAACAGACTTTGATGATAAAGTGTGTTCTTTTCTTTTAAGTTGAGATGTATTAGAAAATTTTGAACAAGAAAATAATTGGTGATTTTAAAAGCTATTCTGATCAGAGCTAAAATAAAAAAAATCTTAACAATTTTTTAGTTTATCATGGACACTAGAAATAGGATGTCACCATTCACTCCATTAAACCTGTTTTTCAGGTTTTTTATAGCATCCCTGCCAGGGTAATCTTCCCAGAATTCAATACATATGTTATTTAGAGTGTTTTGACTAGCTGTCACCTCCTCTATCTTGTCCCTTGTGGACTATGGCCTGCCTGTCTATTGTGCTGCGGATATGACCAGCCTCAATAAAATTCGACACACCCTGAACAAGGCCTGTAGATTAATCACGGGTGCCACCAGATTAACCCATACCTGCCAGCTATATGACTTTGCGAAGCTGCTCAACCTGGACAAACGGCTCAGATACCAAACCTGCCTCATAACTAAAAAAACACTCCTTGGTCTATCCCCTCCTGGTCTGACAGCCTCTATGCACCTAGCTCAACCCTTAGTCCAAACTCGTAGCTCCTCCAAGGCCACCCTGTCTATCCCCAGAACCAGGACCACCCATGGTCAACGGTCCTTCTATTACAGAGCCCCCACCTGGTACAATACTCTCCCCAGCTCCATCACCGATACCCGTTCAATCTCCAGCTTCAAAACCGCACTTCGAAGTCAACTATTTAACATGCATAGCTGTGCTTGTCCCCGGCCATAGGTGTTCAAGGTCATTGTACCCAACAAAACTCTCTGAGTAGCTTCACAATCAACAACTGACAAAACTCACAAAGTGGCTTGCCCCCTCTCTTATCATCTACCCTGTCCCTTAACCACCTGTTTTTACTAACCAAGCAGGCCCTGCAAAAGACTAGTTGTCTGCTTAACCAATGTATGCTCACCTCTCAATCGTATCTGAATAACTATATTAACCTGTGAATACCTAACCTGTTACTCTGTTATTGTAAGCAATGTAATTACAGCATATATCTGCCTAAACTGTTGCCTGCTATGATGTAAAGAAAAAAAAAAAAGAAAAAATGCTGTTATCTACAAAGATGTAACGAAATGTTGTACTGTGTTTGTCCTCTTTGTGACGAGGTACCTTTGGAAACAAATGATTATCAGAGCCACCTGGGACCTCAGAAGGAGACCTAGACACACATCTAGCTCTGTAAGAAAATGTTCATATTTTTTTTGTGGGGGCTGTGGGATTCAAACTCAGATCTAACTGCCCAGATCATCAATGCTATAAAATGCTATAATTAACAGACTTTAGCTGTTTTCTTACAGAAACCACACTCAGTTAGATTTCAAGTATTTGCTAAATTGTAAATGTAAGTATCAGCATTCTGTTAGTAGTTAGTGCTGATAGCGGCCTGTGACAAGATCTTTTTTTTTTTTTTACAAATGAAGTGTATGGTAGGAAGCTGAAAACAGACTTTGATGATAAAGTGTGTTTTTTTCTTTTAAGTTGAGATGTATTAGAAAATTTTGAACAAGAAAATAATTGGTGATTTTAAAAGCTATTCTGATCAGAGCTGAAATAAAAAAAATCTTAATTTTTTAGTTTATCATGGACACTAGAAATAGGATGTCACCATTCACTCTATTAAACCTGTTTTTCAGGTTTTTTATAGCATCCCTGCCAGGGTAATCTTCCCAGAATTCAATACATATGTTATTTAGAGTGTTTTGACTAGCTGTCACCTCCTCTATCTTGTCCCTTGTGGACTATGGCCTGCCTGTCTATGGTGCTGCGGATATGACCGGCCTCAATAAAATTCGACACACCCTGAACAAGGCCTGTAGATTAATCACGGGTGCCACCAGATTAACCCATACCTGCCAGCTATATGACTTTGCGAAGCTGCTCAACCTGGACAAACGGCTCAGATACCAAACCTGCCTCATAACTAAAAAAACACTCCTTGGTCTATCCCCTCCTGGTCTGACAGCCTCTATACACCTAGCTCAACCCTTAGTCCAAACTCGTAGCTCCTCCAAGGCCACCCCGTCTATCCCTAGAACCAGGACCACCCATGGCCAACGGTCCTTCTATTACAGAGCCCCCACCTGGTACAATACTCTCCCAGCTCCATCACCGATACCGCTCAATCTCCAGCTTCAAAACTGCACTTCAAGTCAACTATTTAACATGCATAGCTGTGTTTGTCCTGACCATAGGTGTTCAAGGTCATTGTACCCAACAAAACTCTCTGAGTAGCTTCACAATCAACAACTGACAAAACTCACAAAGTGGCTTGCCCCCTCTCTTATCATCTACCCTGTCCCTTAACCACCTGTTTTTACTAACCAAGCAGGCCCTGCAAAAGACTGGTTGTCTGCTTAACCAATGTATGCTCACCTCTCAATCGTATCTGAATAACTGTATTAACCTGTGAATACCTAACCTGTTACTCTGTTATTGTAAGCAATGTAATTACAGCATATATCTGCCTAAACTGTTGCCTGCTATGATGTAAAGAAAAAAAAAAAAAAGAAAAAATGCTGTTATCTACAAAGATGTAACGAAATGTTGTACTGTGTTTGTCCTCTTTGTGACGAGGTACCTTTGGAAACGAGCCTCTGGCTCAAAGGTTGTAAACTGATGTATAAATAAATAAATAAATAAAATGTATGTTAAGTCCTAGTGTGTCCTTCCCTCTGTCTACTATTTGGAGTTTTTCCTGAATTGCCTGCTAGCTGTATAGTAGTTTTTCAACTCCTGGGGATCTCCATAATGAATAGTTTTATTGGCTTTCTTTCTCCTACGATGCCCCCTGTCTCATTTTATTTATTTACTGTAAATTCGGAATTACAAACCTTTGAGTCAAAGACTCTTTTGCAAAGGCTCCACGTCGGTTACAAAGGGTGGAGGGGGGAACACGAGTTGGGGGAAGACAGATGGAACAGGCAAATTATATACAAGCACAAATTATTTACAGATTTATGTACAATCACATTTTAGTAACATTAGCTCTCCGGTGGTTACAGAGGGTGGAGAGACATATGACAGTAAAGGCAATGGAAGGCAACTTTCAATACATAATAAACAAGTGGTATTACTGAATTAATGTGACAGTGATGTAGACATGCCCTTAGATTTAGCATGTGTACTGCTTTAAAATTAGTTTAGCAACTGCAGTGCCTTGTAACTGTTCTTATCCAGGGAGCACAAATGTCAATAGTTAGATTAGCAGAAACCTGAAAGCTATCTAACTGGGGTTTCTGTAAGAAAACAGCTGCTAAATAGCTCTAATTCATAATTTGTGTTTTTGATGTTAAAACACTCCTATTAGCTAGACCTGATGCACAGAGAAAACAAAAATAGTGAATTAGAGCTATTTAGTAGCTGCTGTCTTACAGAAACCCCAGTTAGCTTGCTCAAAGGTTTGTAAATCTGATATTCTTTAAGTAAATAAATAAATACATGTTTATGTTTAAGCCCATGAAACACCCTTATCTAGTTAATGCATTCACAGTCGTAGCCAGAGCTTGTTTTAAAGGTCTCAGCTGCTCTTTAAGGTACAGCATTCTACCAGTGACACTAATTTGCACCACACATATCCTACATATCATTATGACATGGGTATAACAAATCCAGGAACCTGAATGGCTGAGGATTTCAGAACACAGTGCTGATATCCCAGCACAACAGCACTGGAAAATAGATAGACATAGAAACATAGAAACATAGACTTTGATGGCAGATAAGGACCGCTTGGCCCATCTAGTCTGCCCATTTCCCTACCTACAGGATAGGCCGCAGATCCTAGTTAACCAACAGCCTATTTCTTCCTACCCCCCCACAAGAATTGCCTTATGTCTGTCCCATGCATTCTTGAATTCTCCCACAGTTTTAGACCCCACAACCTCCTCAGGAAGGCTGTTCCATGCATCCACTACCCTCTCTGTGAAATAATACTTCCTCACATTGCCCCTGAATCGCCCTCCTTCTATCTTTAAATTGTGTCCCCTTGTTCTTGCAAGTCTCTTTTTCTGAAAGATGCTACCCTCTTGGACTTTGTTAATTCCACTGAGGTACTTAAAAGTTTCTATCATGTCCCCCTCTCCCTTCTTTCCTCAAGGGTATACATATTAAGCCCTTTAGTCTCTCCTCATACGGCTTCTCTTGCAGACCCTGCACCATTTTAGTTGCCCTCCTCTGGACTACCTCTATCCTGTCTATGTCCTTGCAGAGATGGGGTCTCCAGAACTGGACACAGTACTCCAGATGGGGTCTCACCAACTGTCTGTACAGAGGGATAACAACTTCCTGTTTTCTGCTGCTGATGCCTCTCCCTATACATCCCAGTATACCCCCAGCCTCCCTACTGCCTTCTCACATTGCTTGCTAACCTTAAGGTCATCTGATAAATTACCCCCAGGTCCCTTTCCTTTTTGTTGTTTTTTACCTCCCACCCATTGTGTATTCTTCCCCTGGGTTCTTGTTTCCCAGGTGCATTATTTTGCACTTCTTTGCATTGAATCCTAGCTGCCATACTTCTGACCATTCCTCCAACCTTGCCAAGTCCCTTTTCATTCTTTCCACGCCTCCTTGTGTATCAACCCTGTTGCAGATCTTTGTGTCATCTGCAAAAAGGCATAATTTTCCTTCCAGTCCCTCTGCAATGTCACTGATGAAGACATTAAAAAGGACTGGACCCAATACTGAACTCTGCGGTACTCCACTAGTAACCCCTCTTTCTTCAGAGTGGACTCCATTTACAATTACCTTCTGTATCCTGTTGTGCAGCCAATGTTTTACCCAGGCTACCACCCTGGGACCCACTCCCAGGCTGGTTAATTTGACTATTAATCTTTTGTGTGGGACTGTGTCAAATGCCTTGCTAAAGTCTAGGTAGGCCATGTCCACAGCCCCTCCCTGGTCTACTACTTTGGTCACCCAGTCAAAGAAATCTATTAGATTCATCTGACATGACCTTCTTGCTGTGAGCCCATGCTGCCTTGGGTCCATGACCTCACTGATCTATTTACATTAAGCAGGCATAGTTGTATCAATACACCTCAATTCACTTATAGTACCTGAATTTAACATGTTCTGGAGAGCCAAAATGGTGGCTAATGCAGTAACCTGATAAGAGATATAGAATTCAAGTTTGACTTGGATTTCTATGTATTAGTTATATTATTGTAACATTAAAATTTTAGATTTACATGACAATAATATAAAAAGGAAAACATTACACATCAAGATAATGCAAAAACAGCAGTTGCTAGCTCTAGACATAAGAGCATACAGAAGAAATGCAGACATCACGGACATGCACAAACACACACACACACACACACACACACACACACACACACAAAATGCAATATCTCATTTTCACCCGAGTCCTGCTTTTATACATTTTGGCACTGTGGCCCAGATATTCAAAGGGGTTGTGCCTGGCTCAGCTCCGCATTGTGCCCCGGCGGGATATTGAAAGCGCTGCCCAGCACAGAGCAAATCCCAATGTGGCGGAGCGCAATGTTATCATATGCAGTGCAGATGCAGGGGGCGTGCCCATGCATATGCGGCACATCCTGATATTCAGCCCAGGATATGCAGCACATATGCTGATGCAACCCTTCATTACACTGCATAGGGGTGCTCAAAGTTGAGCCCTGGAAAATTAGGAACAAATCCTGGCCACCCACAGGTGGGCTGCTGTATTGCATGGTGCAACACAGCAGCTGCCCGCCATGGGTGGCCACCAGCCCACCCAGAACACCGTCCCCAAGCACACACAACCCTGGTGGTGTAGTGGAATCCCCCCCTACCCATAGCCATGATCGTGTGGTACATGTTAAGATATAAATCCCTGGTACTCTAGTGCCCCCCCCGTGTCCCAGATTCCCCGAGAAATATAAGACATGACCATCCCTGGTGGTCTAGTGGTCCCCACCCACCCGGTCCCTAATTCCTGATATATGTCACATTGTCCATCCTTGGTGGTCTAGTGCAATAGTTCTCAGACTTTGTCACAGTGAGCCTCCCCAAATCCATGGAAAAGATTTTGAGCCTCCCCCCAAAAAACTGAAATAATCTTGGGCCTCCCCAAAGAAAAATATCATGCTGTACTGTGCGCAGTACACCATGACTAAATTGAAACCCCTTTGAATACTTGGCTCACATTCAGTTCTTTGTCTTATACTGATGTGGAACCTTTGAAAAAGAGCTCCTGTGCTCAAAAGCATTATCTGAATAACAAATAAATAAAATAAATAAATGTAACCCCCCCTCCTTTACAGGCCAGCCTACTTGCTCCGCTATTTTTATTCTTGAACTATCGTTACCCTTTGTTGCAGTACCTTCATGGGTCAGACTACTTTCTCTGTTTGCTCTCTATACAAAATAACCTTCCTACATACTTTGTCTCTCCCTGTCCTTCTCTGCTTCTAAGTAACTTCTCAGGAATTACTTTGTTCCTTCCTGTATTGCTCTTAGCACTTCTATGTTTAACCCTTGTATTTGGGCTGGTCTGCCATCAGGCTGCAAATTGATCAATTACCACCACTCATTATTAGTTTATTGCTCATATTTGTTTGCACTATTGTTTATTGTGTATTTCTTGATTGTTTTGCAGTTACCTTTTTGAAATGTATTGACTCCTACCTTCTCAAGTACACCTGAAATGAGCTTTGGCTCATTCACCTTCCCTTGTCACCTATTAGTAAATAAATATATAAGATTTACCTACTATTATCTTCTTTCAGTTTGCTTCACCTCTTCACACAAAATATATAAACCTCAAAATTTAAATACAGTACTTTTTCAGACTTGCTTGAGCCTCCCTTGGAACAGGTTGGGGCCTCCCAAGGGAGGCTGGCCTCACCATTTGAGAACTCCTGGTCTAGTGGAACCCTCCCACCCAATGCCATGATCACGGTACACCTCTGTCATTAAATGCCTGGTGATCCAGTGGCAACCCCACCCTCCACCCACACAGAACACCTGTACCAGACAGTCCCAAATATGTGTAATGACTTCATTCACATATTTCGGACTATCTAGTACAATATACTCCCTGTAAGCCCATTGGTCCACACTGGGGACCAATGGGCTTACAGCCCATACTGCACCTGTCATTTAGTGGCGGCTGGGCAGTATGTGGATGGGATGCTGCCACCTGCCAATGATGGGGGTGGGGTGGGCACGGGGTTCTGTGTGGGTGGAAGGGGCGGGGGTGCCACTGGATCACCGGGGCATTTAATGATGAAGGTTTACTGCGATCATGGCATCAGGTGGATCGGTTCCACTAGACCACCAGGGATGGACAATGTGACGTATATCAGGGAATTGGGGACTCAGGTGGGTGGGGGGACCACTAGACCACCAGGGATGGTCATGTCTTATATTTCTTGGGGAATTGGGGACACAGGGGGGTCCACTAGAGTACTAGGGATTTCCCTGTCAACATATACCATGCAATCACAGCTACGGGTTGGGGGATGCCCCGAGATCCCCACTGCACACATCATGCTGTGCAGGGCGCCAGGCGCAAGTCACCGGGCTACCCTGTGCAAGGCATGCAAATGGGGCCATAATGACATGCAAGTGGCCCCATTTGCACCTTGCATATTTTATGGCCTCATTTGCATGCCCCCAGCTGAATATCATGGGTGATGCACCATGCACAACTGCACTTGTGCTGGTACATCCCCATGCTCCCTATCTGTGGCTTGCACTGGCGCAGTGCCACTGTGCCATGCTCAGTCTGTGTGCCGAACTTGCCATATTCAATGGTGCTGAGCCATGGTGCATCACCATTGAATATCACCTGGTCCTGGCCCCAGCTCATACCAGTTGTGCTGCATCTAGGCTTGCACCACTGCTTGGTGCAGTCTGACTATCTGGGCCTGTATGTACCCAGGATAGCACAGGTGAGATGCAATATCTCGTTTTCAGTCAGGGTCCTGTTTTTACATATTTCTACAATGTATTAACCTAGGAGAGTCTAGCTTAGATGTAATATCTTCTTTTCAGTCTGGTTCTACTTTACCAATGTAGTCCTCTCAATACAGAGCAGCTGAGATGCAATATTTCCTTTTCATTGGAGTTCTGCAGTAGTGGAGTCTTGATTTTATTAAATGTTACAATGTATTTACCCATGGTAGCCCAACTGAGAGGTAACATCTTATTTTTAGCAGGTCTTGACCCTGACATTCAAGGCAATATTTTGATTTTACCAGTATATGATTATGGCAGGTGTCCTTTATCAAATGCCACCAAAAAATGTGATTTTTCGGAACTACTATGACAACAGATTTTGGAGGGGGATTTGGAATAATGCCTATCATGTTCATCAAGTAAAGTAAAAAAAATATATTGAAAATGTAGGTTCAAAAAGTAAAAAAAAAAATTATAACATTATGAGTAAACATTTAAAAATGTCAATGTCTGTTCATAACTTTGTCATTTTTTGAGATTTTGGCCCAAATTCTCAACATAGTCTTTTTATGACCCCACCTTATGATCAAGACAGGTGACATTTTTTTAGATTCTGTCCAAAAGGTGATTTCATGAGTGACTGCAAAAAGGGAATTTGAAAAATGACACCTGTCAACTTCATGAGGAGGTATCAAAAGAGCTATGTTGAATGTTTGGAGCCAAAATCTGCACAGATGACAGTTATGGGTAAATACTGGGAAAATTCAATATTTCTTCATAACTTTGTTGTTTTTTGATATTTTGACTTCAAATTTTCAACGTAGAATTTTTCTGACCACATCTTTTGAAGTCTGGTGGAATTTTTAAAATTCCATCTGGAAGGGGCTTTTGCAGTGTGAATGCAAAAAATAGGTTTCAAAAGGGATTTGAAAAATGACACCTGTCATGTTCATGAGGTGGGGTAACAAAAGGGCTATGTTGAAAATGTGGAGCCTAAATCTGCAAAAATCACAGTTCTGAGTAAAGTTTAAAAAAAAAACTTTCTTCATAACTTTATTGTTTGACATTTTGACCCCAAATTCTCAAAACAGGCTTTTTATACCACACCTTATGATCAAAATTGAAAACAGTTACTGTTTCTTTATAACTTTGTTGTTTTTTGACAATTTGTCCCCAAATATTCAATATAGTCTTTCTATAATCCCATATTATGATCAAGACAGGTGTTTTTTTAAAATTCTGTCTGAAACATGATTTCTTAGAGCAGCTGTATAAACACATTTTAGAGTGGAGAGATTTGAAAAATGTTATCTATATGGTTCATGAGATGGGGCAAAAAAAGCCATGATGAAAATGTGGGGTAAACATATAAAAGAGTGATAAAGAAATTAGTAAATGTTGAAAATGTATTGAAAAGCCAGTAAATGAACTTACCTTGTTGTCAGTCAGGTTGCAGTTCACATTGGAAGCAGCTGAGGGGAAGTGCTCAACCCACTGGATAGGTAATTTCAGGGTGGGGGGGTTGTTAGGTGCTGAGAGGGTGCTAAGGAAGGGGAGTTGGAGGGTGTGTTTACAGAACTTGTTGAGGGACATTTTTTTGTCACAGATTAAAAAATAAAAGACTATGAAGGATGATTTCCTTTATTTCAGGGTGTATTGCTTGGAAACACTTGCGGTGGAAACCCAATGTGGAATACTGTTTAGGAGGAGGGATGTTATCTGGCACCAGGTGTTGGACACCCCAGTGTCAGAGTTTGTTGGATCATGGTGGAAATTCCTTTGTCATCGGTAGCAGCCATGACTGGTGAGGGGAGCAAGATGTCTTTCTTTTTTATAAAGGAAATGGAGGTGGGGGAGAAACTGGCAGATAATGCAAGAGTTCCCACTTGCCAGAACCAGTGATGATACAGAGTTCCTTGGTTGTGGGGCTGCTACGCACCAAGGACTATCATTGGGGAGAGGAAGGAGGTCACTATTTGGGTGGATGAGCTACAAAGGGAAGAAAAATATGCAAGGGAGCTGAGAAAGAGAGACATAGAAGAGGGCAGTAATTGCATGCATACCAATGATGTGATGACTCCACTGCGTGGAAGGACAATGTGACATTTGTAGACCATTCTCTCTGTCCTCCTATGCAGCTGTAAAAAAGAATGCCACATCTGACAACTACTGGCAAAGCAGCAAAAATTAAAATGGCTCAATAGCAGTGGCAGAGCTAGATTGTGAACTGCGGGCGGGGGGAGAGGGGGAGGAATCAGTAATTCAGCAGCTTCAAGATGGTAGCAACTGAGTACCAAATCAAAAATGAGATCTGGTGTGCTGTATTATCAGTGCTTTGGTCTACTGCTTAATCAGTGTTTTTAATCTGTTTATTTTGTTTGTTGTATTTATTGGTAATGGTTTGACTGGGAAAGGCACATGCATCTGTGACAGCTTGTTAGCAAGTATGTCCAAAACTGTGGGGGGAGGGAGTTAAATCAATCTATTTTATGAGGTAATTAACTTCCACCTGGACAGCCATCAGTTGTGGGCTGGTTGCTCCTAGGATTACTGTCTCATCCAAAGGACAGAACGTCAGAGTTACAACACTGCCTCTTCTACAGTTTCCCCAGTGCTGGGGAATACATGTGCACAATGCACAATGCACCATATAAAGTGAGCTTGCAGCTCCGGCCCCGGCTCATGCCCATGGGCAGCAATATTCTCTCCCCTCTATGTCCTGGATTAAAAAACACTACGGGATGTAACACATGCAACCATTTT
This sequence comes from Neoceratodus forsteri, assembly GCA_016271365.2. Classification (NCBI taxonomy): domain Eukaryota; kingdom Metazoa; phylum Chordata; order Ceratodontiformes; family Ceratodontidae; genus Neoceratodus; species Neoceratodus forsteri. The sequence goes on along the minus strand of CM057453.1, from coordinate 451,663,020 downwards.
AAAGTCATACCCCTGCCTTGGGCAGCAATATTCTCTCCCCTCCACATCATGGATTGAAATGCACTTACGCTACAGTCTGTACAGTATGTAAGGCACCATACTATATAAAACCATTGTCTGCTTCTGTATGTACAAAAGGACTATCAGCTCCAGCCTCAGGGATGTGGGGGGCATCACACACAACCTCAGGCACTGGAGAGGGTGAGTGCTCCCCCGTGCCTCCCAGCTCTGGTTCTGGTCAATACAAACTACTTGTTCTCTTATTTTTTTTTACCCTTTTCTTATTTTTACTTATTTAATTTAAAACATTTCTTTAAATTATTTCTTTACTATTCCTAATGTACTCATTTCAGAATAACAATAAGGCACTGTACAGTGTACTTTGTGCTTCTTGAGTGGTGGAAGTGTTTAACCTATGGCCTCATGCTTCAACTCATCTGAGGCATGCCATTATCCCAGAACAAAGAACACACTGTTATGCCTTATCGCTAAGTAGTGACTAGGAATTACAGTACTATATATATGTTACACAATTCCTATATAAAGTAGTTACTGGGTATATATATATATACACTTTTTTATTCACAAGGGTGTGGTGCGTATACCATTGTATGAAACACAGATGAAAGAAAGAAAGAAAGCCTTTTGCTGGGATTTGAACCTTGGCTACTTAGAATACCATCCTATTGCACTACCAGTTGTGCCACCAAGGCAATTGAAAATCTAAGACTCACAGGAGCTCTGTACTCTTTCTCAAATACATGACCTAGTGCTGCACAAATTAATTACATTTTTGTTCACCTGGATGCTGCGTGCATATATATGAGACACAATCAGACAAAAGAGAGAAAGAAATAAGTACAGTACGTTAGCTATGTTTCACACCCAGGCCACTCAGAATAATGTTTCGTTGTACGTTGCAAAGAGATGTGCAAGAACAAGGGGACACAATTTGAAGATAGAGGGGGAACAGCTCAGGGGCAACGTGAGGAGGTATTTTTTTCACAGAGAGGGTGGTGGACACGTGGAATGGACTTCCTGAGGAGGTCGTAGGGTCAAAAACAGTGGAGGAATTCAAGAATGCATGGGATAGCCATAAGACAATTCTAGGGGGAGGTAACAGGAAGTAGGCTGTTGGTAAAACTAGGATCTGCAGCTTATCCAATAGGTAGGGAAATGAGCAGACTGGGTGGGGCAAGTGGTCCTTATCTGCAGTCGAAGTCCACATTTCTATGTTTCTGTGTTTCAACCAGCTGTGCCACCAAAGCAAGTGGATAACCTGGACTCTCAAAAGCACCTTACTATTTCTCAAATGCACATCCTGGTTCTGTACAAATTAACATGATTTTGTACTAACAAGGCTAGGGTGTACATATACTGTATATGGGGCACAAACCCACTGCACTGAGAAAGAAATAAGTGCCTTAGTTTGGTTTTGAGCCCAGGATGCTCAGCATACTGTTCTGATGTGCTATTAACTGTGCCACTAAAGCAATTGGAACCCTGGAACTGCCTAAACCACCTTACATTTTTTCAAATGCACAACATGTTACTGTAAAAAATAATTCAGTTTTTATTCACAAGAGTGTGGTGGGCATATTGTATGTATCTCAGAGCTGTACTGAGGATGTAATGCTGATCTGAAAAGCTCTTAGAAAACTTCTCCAAATGCTGTCTTAATCATGCCCCTATCACTTTCTCGATAACTGTGCAAAAAGGGAAAGACAGAGATTGGTTTAAAGTTTACAAAACCACCAGGATCTAATGCAGCCTTTTATCAGCATGGGTTAAACCACAGCCTCTTTCAAAGCTGCAGGCAAAAAACCCTCTCTCACAGAGGGTTTGATGATTTTCATAGAAACCGGCCCAGCACTGGTTCAAATCCGGTCAAGGTCCAGTAGGTGGCAAAAGCCATTATCACACTCAGGCTGTTCTGTGACCTATGTGAAATGAGTTGTGGGGGTCTCAGTCAGGTTCCCAGTGAGCAGGTGTTCACATTGCAAAATCACCAACACAGCTGGCACTAATTGGCACCTGTGTTGGCAGTTTCATATAACAGGCCAAGAACTGAATGGACCCGGAGTCTGAAATACCTTCTCACCTACATGGTGATCCCTCCATGGCTGACTCCACGACCGGCCTGAGGCACATTGGTGGGGAAGTGTTGGAAAGCTTGCACAGTGATTGCCAGTGCTGTACCCGTCATGGGGATAAGTAAAGGATTTCAGGGTCCCATGCAGTCGATCCAGCACCTTTCATGAGCATTGAAGTTCACACAGAAATATAAATTCATAGTTCTTATTTCCAGAAAAATGTATATATTATGCCATATAACTATTTATTAAATAATGTGTTATGCTCACCACACGCTCAACTGCTACACAATTTCAATTTATTTTCAGCAGCCAACTTACGGTCACACCCATTGATTGCTCATACAAACAATTTTGTACTGTGAGTGATATTTTTTATTTTACATACAAACCACAAAGTATTAGACATATTAATTGCAAAAAACTACATTAATGCAACGGTCATGCTATGCAAAATTGACATTACTCTAATAGCTCAGTGTTTCTGAGAAGTTATTCTCAGTGCTAGAATATTTACCACAACTAGCTGGTTGTAGTGATTTAATCCAAATGCTGACCATTAGGTTGCTTCTCACCGCATGCAACAGAACACTCACCGTGCTTTCCATTTACATCCCTCCAAGGCACACTACCCTTACAAAAATAACTGTATGAAATGTTCTCATACTGCACCCATAAAACTACCCAAGTGATATGTGTGCTGCAAGTATGATTTAAATGTTAAATTGGAACCGATTGCATGCATACAGCATGAGTGCAGCAAGCAAGGGTGGAAACCATGATTTTTATGTTAAGTTGGGAATGACTGCATGCATGTGGCATTCATGCAAAAAAGCAAGTGGTCACTGATAACTGCACACGTAAAACTTAAATGAGTTACTCAAGATCACACCACACACAAGTGGGAATTGATGAGATTCAAACCCAGGCCTTCATCCCTCCAAGTTTACTCCCTTGCAGTTCAGTTCCTTTAACCACTAAGCCATACGGTATGCACATATATGGCTAGCTTGTACTTCAGTACATACTGTATCTCTTCCAGTGACGCCAGCAGACTTATGGCTGTCTAGCTTTTGAGCTCCGTCTCCCTACTGACAACAATCCTCTTACATCACCTGTTAATAAGATGTCATTGCCAATAAAATCCAAAAGGAATAAGCCAGGGAAGCCTCCGTCCACAACGGTTCAAAAATTGAAGGGCCTAATCCACAGTGAAAGGGCAGGAGACATAGACAACAGCGAGATGTCTGAAGGCCTAGTACAGATAGGGTCGCGTTCCGAAGAAATACAACCTGACCTAGCTGAAACGATCATGCAAATGGCTTGCACAGTGTCAAAAATCGAGCAGACCCTCAACGAGTTCAGAACCGATCTCAACAGAGTTGATCATAAAACAGAACAACTGGAACTCTGTGTCACCCAAATGTCTGAGCAGGGCGACAGACATGACTGGCTGTTACTGCACCTCCTTGCTCGAGATCACGAACTTACCCACCATTTGGATGATCTTGAGGGCAGAAGCAGAAGGCAGAATGTAAGGGTTTATGGGGTTCCCTAGGGATCGGAAGACAAGCACCCCAACGTCATGTCGTTCCTGCAAGAATTTCTTCGGGACTTGCTCGCACTCCACCAAGACTTCAATCTTGCTATGGATCATGCTCATAGGTCTCTGGGCCCCAAACCCCATGCTGCCAAGACACGACCCAGCTCAATCATTGCCAGGTTTACCTCCTACCAAGCTAAAGAAGAGCTTCTGAGCAAGGCCTGGCAGCATGGTTCTCTACATTTGATGGTCTTCGAATTAATATTGACAATGACCATATGACCTCTGTGCAGGATGCCAGGAGACTTATGTGGCCTATATTGAAGCAATTGCAAGCCCAAAATGTCAGGGCCCAGATCCTGTACCCAGCAAGGCTTAAGGTTACCACGGACCAAGGAACTAAAGTATACCAGGATCTCCTGTCCGCTTCTACCTATCTACAAACTATGGGAATCAGCGTACCACCTCTTGTAAAGGAAAAGCTTGAGAAGGACTTACTTTCTTCAGTATGGGCTGTCACTCAGAAGGGAATTTCCAAAATCGGGTTCACTCAGAAGTTGCCGCAAACAAACCTACGTGCGGATGTTTCCGCCTTACTTCGGAGATATGGCGATTCTGCAAAAGTAAATAGAAAAGCTACACACCTCCGAGAAGATCTTGAGGGACTCTCATCAAATGACGCCTCTCCACTCTACCAGGAAACCTGAGGTAATCAGAGTGGAAGCTTTATGCCCTTTCCTGCTAATTCAGATGATTTTGCAATGTTCCCCCATGTTTCCTTAGCCTCATCTCCACCTGGGTCTTACCGCTATCCTGTGACTGCGTTCCCAAGAGGCTCGGGGCTCTCATCTCATCGCTGAGAAGAATAAAAACTCCAGCTAGCTTGCACAGCAAAACCCTGTGAGTACTCTCACTTTGCTGGACATAATTTATACTTCCTCGTCTGGATTCGCTGGGCCATGCAGGAAAGTGGGAAGGAGTGCTCATTTGGTGTATTGTCACCGAGAACGCCTGCATTACTGGCGATCAGAACACTAAAGGACTCCCTACAATGACCTTTTAAAGCCGAAAATACCAGTCTGCATGATTGCATGAACATTTTGCTAACTGACTTAGTTGTGTTTTCTCTCCTAACCCTGCATTATTTTTGGGCTCTAGGTAACTTCATGGGGGAGGTGGGGGTTTACACAGGAGAGTACTTGGAGCCGAAATGTTTCCTGAAATAGCCATTGCTACTCAATGGGAATACTTTTTGCATAGGGCATTAGTATAAAAGGTTTTAAAGGGAAGTTGGATATAAGGATTGCTTTGCTGCCCTCTTCAGGCAGCTCCAGGGCATACATATTGCTTATTATCTTGCAGGCATACTTAAAGTGTAAACATTGCTAATCATTGACCTCACTGCTTTATTTGTCAAACGGTGTGGTTCTGAGTTTACGCTCACTATAATTCATATATAGATGCATACTGTATGGTCTCTATAGGCTCATTATAGTTTGTCACTTGTTGAGTTGGTATTGGGGAAGGGTGACTATTTGCATCACATGCCTACTGCTGGCAAAAGGGCTAGCCCACTATGGGTTAATTCCCAAGGTCTTGAGGGACAGCTCTTAACATTTTTGAGCACTCTTTTTCTTCTTGCATATGTGACCGCCTTATGGCTGGGTTACAATCACCAGCTTCACCTTGGAAGTCACGTCATACTTGCTCAGAAGTGGGGGTGTCAGGGCTTAAAAACCCCGGTGCACCCAAGACTCTTTCGGCTCTGGGTCTTAACAGTGATTTGCTCCAAGCACATAGTTCTTGCCCATTTTGGGGTTTTTAGTTTTATTACAATTGTATATAAGTTTTCAGTTGATGTTTCTGATTTTTAAGATAAAAGGGCACTCGAATCCTAAAAGAATTTATGGTTTTCAGACAAACTTCTATAGTCATCATCCATGTCATCTTTCAGAAGAATTAACCACATTATACCCAAATGGTTAACCAATATGCAAAAGTACTTTCCTATAATATCAATGGTTGTTCTAACCCTATCAAGAGGAAACAAATTTTGAAGTTTATCACCGCGCAAAAGTATGAAGTGAATTTCTTGCAGGAGACCCACTTATCACCTATGGAGGTTCTAAAGCTAAAGTCCAGGACCCACCTGCACCTATTTCACTCTTCACTCTTCACTGGAGTCAGGTAGGAAAAGAGGTGCAGCTATTTTACTCTCTGCATCCCTTCCCTTTGAACAAGAGGAGGTAGTGGTGGACCCCGGGGCAAGATATATTTTGGTGGTCGGTAGGGTACAGAACATGTGAGTGACCCTAGTCAATGTATATGCCCCGCCAGGATCCCCTATATCGTTCTATTCCTCACTTTCCCAACTAGTGGCAGGAAAGATGAAAGGTGTACTCATAATGGGCGGAGATTGGAATTTGGTCATTGATAGAACCTTAGACACTACCTCTAGAATTCAAAATCCAGATTTCCGGAAGGCTCGTGCCTTCAAAAAGATCTTTAATCAAATAGACCTAGTGGATAGCCGTCGGGAGAAATACCCTAGGGCAAGGGAGTATACTTATTACTCTCCCATATTTAACATTTTCTCCCGATTGGATACCTACATCACTTTCTCTGCGAGTCTTTCCAGCTTTCCTTCTATGTGGATAGGCACTTCTACCCTCTCTGACCATAACCCTATTTTCCTAGAGGTTGCTCTCTCTCTGCCAAAGAAAAACACTCACTGGAGGCTAAACACATCCCTACTCTAGGACAAGGAGGTTCTAGATAATCTTAAACAGCATATTAAGGACACTATAGCTGAAAATACAACACCAGGGGTGACTCCCCAAGTACTGTGGGATACTCTCAAAGCCACCATCAGGGGGAGACTGATCTCAATAGCCTCTCAAAAGAAAAAAGTCCATATACTCCAACAACAGGATCTTACAACTCAAATTAGAGAACTGGAGAACTATCAGAAAATTAAGTGGGAGAAAAACAGAGACTCCACGATAAAAGACCTTAGGGCGGACTTGCAGAAACTTCAAAAGGCAGAAATAGAAAGATCCCTTTTCTATTTGAAACAAAAGTATTACGAGGGAGGTCCCAGAGGAACCAAACTCCTAGCATTTTGCTTATGACAATACGCAGCTAGGGCTACTATTATGAAAGCAATATCCCCAACTACAGGCCTCCCAGTCAATAGATCAGAACAAATTGCAGAGGCCTTCGTTTCTTACTACTCTAAGCTCTACAGCCCTCAGACTAACACAACTATTGAAGATAAACTGAAATACCTTGGAGCCCGCCCCCTTCCTACCCTCACTCCTGAGAGGGGTCAAGCACTGACTAGGCTAATCTCACACTTAGAGATCCTAAATGCCATTAAAAACTTAAAAACCGGGAAATGTCCTGGACCAGATGGCTTTAGTGGTGAATTTTATAAGGCCTTTAAGACGGAGACAGTACCTTTGCCATTAGATGTTTTTTCTGAAATCTGGCAGGAGGGGAATCCACTCTCCCCTTCATGGCAATATGCTACAATTACTCTCATACATAAAGAAAATAAAGACCCTGCCTGATGTGAATCCTACCCCCCCATTTCCCTCCTTACCTCAGACTATAAGATATTAACTTCAATTATAGCCTCTAGATTAAATGTATTGCTCCCAGACCTAATCAATTTGGATCAGACTGGATTTGTCTCTGGCCGACAGGCCCCAGACAGTGTCTGCTATGCACTAAATGTCATTGATACTATTCACCACACCCATCTCCCTGCCTGCCTCATGAGTCTGGATGCTGAAAAGGTCTTTGATCGGGTCTCATGGGGCTTTCTATGTCTAGTACTCGAACAAATGGTTTTCCCACAGGCCTTAATTAATAGCATCAAGACACTCTACAGTAGCCCTCAGGCACATGTCAGGGTGAATGGGGGGATCTCTAATAGATTCCGTTTAAACAGGGGTACCCACCAAGGTTGCCCTCTATCCCCTCTCTTGTTTGCTTTATATATTGAGCCTCTGGCAGAAGCCATTCGCACCTCGGATTCCATCTTTAGGGGTGAGATAGGGGGCCAACAACGAAAGACATCTTTGCATGCAGACGATGTTCTGTTCTACCTATCTCGTACCGAACAATCAATCCCCCAGGTCTGGTCGATTTTATCAGAGTTTGGAAAACATTCTGGATACTCACTTACTGAGACCAAAATTGAGATCCTCAGGTTTTACTATTCCCCTTCCCGAATGATTCTGGACTTTTTACCCTAAATTGGACTGCGGACAAGATGAAATACCTGGGTACCTGGGTTACTAAGTACAATTCTCAATCATTTAAAGCAAATTACATCCCACTTGTAAATCAAGTAAAAAGGGACCTTGACAAGTGGGCCTTAATAAACATCCCTCTCTACTCAAGGATCCAGACGATCACCATGAATATCCTCCCCAGGTTTCTATACCTTTTCCAGTGCATTCCATCCTTTATCCACAAATCGCATTTTCAGGCCTGGCAAAGGTTAATTTCAAAATTTATATGGAACAATAAAAGGCCTAGAGTAAACATACGCATTCTTCAGGAAAACAATACTAAAGGAGGCAGATCTCTTCCAGACCTGGAGGACTATTACCTAGACGCTCAGCTGAAAACTGCTCTACAGTGGTCCACCCCAACATATTTCTCCAGCTGGAAAGAAATGCAAAAGGGAGAGGAAGAGGAAGAGGAAAAGGGCATACTGTTAGAAACCCGATTCATGTATCCCGCTAACACGTTCATAACTCACCCACCCCTGTTATTCACCATTGGAGACACTATAAAAGCTACACGTAGGGCATGGCAAAAATACAAATTAAAAACCTCACTCTGGCCCCCAAGTCGGTTAGCCAGGGATCCTGCCTTTGCTCCATCCCTACTTGATCATACCTTTAGGACTTGGGAGAAACAGGGCCTAGTTTATATAAATCAGTTCCTTCAAGGAGACACAATACAGGATTTTGTAGCTCTTAAAAATACATTCAGGCTGTGTAATTCTGACTATTTTAGATACCTACAAGCCAGGGCATACATTAATAGCTGTCAGAGGATGGATCTGGACCCCAACAGGGCAGCTTCTTTCATTGAATGCCTCCAAACAATTCTGTCTTCCTAGACAACAAAGGGTCTAATTTCAATAATCTATAAATCCCTGGCTGGATTAAAGAATGACCCCTTAGGGAAAATCAGATTGAGTTGGAGGAGCGATGGAGGAGCTGATCAGAGGGATATTAACTGGAGTACAGTGTTTCGTGTTGCCTCTAGGACTAGCTGCTCCCCACTTTGGCAAGAGTTTAGTTGGAAAGTCAGGGTCCACTTCTTCCACACTCTCCTAGCTCTAAACAAGAGGGATCCAGCAAGAGAGACGACTTGTTGGAGGTTATGTGGGGCAACCCCAGTGGCTCATCTACATGTCTTCTGGCTATGCCCACAGATTGGAACCTTCTGGAGGAATTTGACCCTTGCACTCAGGGATCTTTTTGTTTTGGGTGTCCCCCTGGACTGGCCCAATGTAATTTTGGGAGAACCACCGGAGGGTCTAAGTGGTGCTGATTCAATTTACCTCTGGGCCATCCTCCTTGTAGCAACACATAAGGCCATTCATTACCTGTCACTGGTTAAAGGCCAAGTCCCCTACCATACACACCTGGCTATAGGTGGTACAGAAAACAGCAGAACTTGAAGAACTGACATTTAAGATCAACCAGAAAATGAAAACCTATACTCGCAGATGGACGAGGTGGCAGATATGGTTGGATACTGGTCTCGAGCTGTACTCACATCAGAATGCTCTAGGGGATCCCACCGACTCATTTCCCAGAAATGAGGGTTCTTGGTCTGGCCTGGGAGACCTAGCTGATGTCTGATTGGAGGTTGGCCCTCCTGGCTATGAGATCTGCTTGAACAACTTATTTGTAATAATGGTGAATAATTAATACCTGGGAAGACATGAAATATGTGATATGATGACTTACAAATTATACTGTAATAACATTTGAAAAATATTATTGTCTAATTATGAAACCCTATGGATGTAATTGTACCCAACTGATGTTAATAAACTTGAATTTAAAGAAAAATACGTACTGTATCTGAATACATCTGCATGCATGCAGCATGCTTGTAGCCAGTATATACTTTTTAGTTTTCTTCTCTCCCTTATCTCATTTTCACAGTTGAACTGTAGCACACATACCAATGTAAACACATGTTTTTCCCACCCCAATACACAAACTTACCCAGAAAACCACTTAATTACTTCTGTCTGGCCTGTACTCCTATTTTTTCTCCATAGTTTTGAATACTTACACACAAACAGACTTTCAGGTGCAAACACAAACGTAGAAATAACTTGACACCCCCCACACACCCCCACATGTCCAGTCCCCCCCCCATGCACACACACACACTGTAGTGGGTATGTCCATGCTACTACAGATAACCCACCAAGTAGAAATATAAGTAAAAAGTCTCTTACTTAAGTACTTGGGAGCCAGAGGCAGGAGTCTATAAGACATGATATCCATGGGTCAGAGTGCTGGGGTGTACCCCCTTGAAATGAAGGGAGTTATTTTCTAAAACTATTTTATACATTATGACAGTGAGTTAGAAAATAATGAAGGCCACTGTTCTACTAAAAAGGCTCTTGTTAGTTGAGCGGTGGCCTTCATTAATCTTCAACTCTCCATCAATGATGTATAAAATAGTAATTAAAAAAATACCCCCATTAATTTCAATGGTGCACACCCCTGCAGTCTCCTTTGCACTTTGTCATAGTGTGCCTGATCATGGGGATGTGGAGGTCAACTTCACTGGGGGGGGGGCATAAACCTGACTATAGTGGGGCTCCAATAGTCTGTGCTTACCATGCCACTTAACTGTCCATGAATGCAAGGGACAGCTCTAGAATTTCTGTAACATCTCTAGAAGATACAACCTTTTTGGTTTGACTGAAAAATGATATGCAAATCAGGAAACATTCTAATGTATAAGATTCATCTGTATATACCCCAGAGCAGTGCATCAAATTTGGGATTAAACCCACCCAGTTACTAACCAGTTTGTTTCCTGGTTAAAGTTCGCCCTCCTCCCAAAAAAGAACTATGTCCAGATTATTCTCCCTGACTCCAGTCCATTCAATACCCATCCCTATAGGTCATGAAGCCACCCAAAGTTGAAGAAACATGACAAACATTAATATTTCAGTCCTTCCTCCTTCCCCAATCCTACTATAAGAACAATATTTACTTTTACTTACCCGGCCATATGGCCAGAACCTGCAGCCTGGTATAGTGTGCCACCAGCCCAGTTTTTAGTCTTCTCCCCCTCTCTCCTTCACCAGAAGCTGGATGCTAGAACTGACCTTCACAGCTCCCCAACGTGGTCTGAGACCAAGTCACCTCGCCATACGAATCCACCCAACCTGGGTTTATTCCTTCTTGCTTGGTTCTGCTGAGGCTGCTGCCACACTGCACTAATCAAGGCCTATGAAGGCCACCCACACCACTGTCACCACTGCTGCTAAGTCTAACTTGCTGCTGTGGGGGTCTGTGCTGTTTTTTTTTGTAATGCGAACCTAGTAGAGTAAGTAGGTAGCCTAGTCTTGAGTTAGCTTCTAGCTCACCCTCTGCCCCTTCAGCCACCGGGGGAGATGGAGACTCACTAAGAATAGAACAACAAAAATATGCTTTCACAACACTGCTATTGACAGTTCAGTGCTCACTGACTCCTCCAAGCTGTAGTGTTCAGCCTGTCTACTCCGTGGTTAGAAAGACAGTGCAAGGCTCATGCGCGCTTTCTTGGCTGGATCTCTTCCACATCACATGTGATTGTGTTACTGCTAATAGGTAGAGAGAGTGGACAACACAGTATAGACCCAGTCAAGTCTGGAAGGTACCTGTAGTATGAGGACACACAGGCCAGGTGGGCACTTATTGTGCAAAAGATTAAATCCAAATTTAAAGCCATTACTGTCGCACCACAAGAACAACCTAGGCACACATGGGGGGGAGGGGCAACTGCGCTCTCCTCTTCCCTACTTAGATGGCACCCTTGCTTAATAGTAGAAATTCATTCTCAGGTGCTGATACAATGGTTTCCACTGTGTTCTGAGGTACCGTATCTCCATGTTTCATGAAGTGTTCTGATCATCATAGTTTCATAGCTGAGTACAAGTTCTGAAGGCTGAAGCCCATGATGAACTCACCACTATTTTCTGTAAAGGTGTAATGAATTTTTTTTTTCACCCATGTAATGGTCTAGTTTTCTTTTAAGCTGTTCCACATTATCATTCATTGTAATATTGTGTGGTAAAGAATTCCAAATAGAAGGAACTGTGCAAAACAATTATGTTGCCTTTTAGTTTTACATACTGAGCTTTTTAGTTTGAAGTTATGTGACCTTGTGATATTAATTGTTAATTGTTTTTCTAGACAAATTGTGTCTAGCACTGAATCTTTTTGAAAGGCCTTGAAAATATAGATTAGATCTCCTCTTATGGATCTGTATTCCATGGAGAATAATCCAAGTGTTTTAAGCTTGTCTTCATAGTTTTTATTGCTCATAATTTTAATTCTCTTTGTGACTTTACACTATACTTTTTCTAACATTGATTTACCATCAATAGAGGTGGGAGCACAAAATGGGGCACAATATTCTAAGTGGAGTCTCACAAGGCTTGAGTAGAGAGGGAGGATGACCTCCGGCTTCCTGCTTTTGATATGCCTATGAATACAGCCTATCATGTGGGTTAGTGTCCCTCACTGTCCCTTATTTTGAGTGTCCAAGTCACTCATTTTAGTGACAAAATGTGAGGCATGGTGCATGCTTGCAAGACCCTACTTAACACAAAGAGTACTGAGCATGGCCATAGTGTTTATACTCAGTACAGAATGACAAAGGGAAAGTAAGTGAGATGAAACAGTCATGGAGAAACACCTTTGTAGCACTAACTATGTATAAGGGATGTGCATGGTCCAAAACAAAAAGGATAGGCTTCACAACACAGAGGCCCCTCATCATACATCTGGAATGGGGAATGTTGACTGGGGGAGCACATCAATTCGCTCCTACCGTTTCACTTCCGGACAACCCGCTCCTGACCATTCGCTCCAAACTAATTCTCTCCCATCACTTCCCGCTCAATGTCTTTTCACTCCCATTTACAGCAGCTGTATAGAGCATTACTCCAGAACTCCATAAAATTACCGAACTCAGCTTTCAGGTAAATAAATCATTGATTCATAACTCATGGAATTCAGCTTGCACAGAACTCCCTGAACTCAGCTAGCACCCGTGCTTAATGGTAGAAATTCATTCTCAGGTGCTAATACAATGGTTTCCATTGTGTTCTGAGGTGCTGTATCTCCATGTTTCATGATGTGTCCTGACCATCATGTGGGTTAGTGTCTCTCATTGTCCCTTCTTTTGAGTGTCCATGTCCCTCATTTCAGTGACAAAATATCAGGTATAGTGCATGGTTCCAAGATCCTACTAAGCACAAAGTGTGCTGAGCATGGCCATAGTGTTTATGTTCCATACAGAATGACAAAGGGGAAGTGAGTGAGATGAAACAGTCATGGAGAAACACATGTGTAGCACTAAATTAAATAAGCTATTAAACAACTTGCAAAACTATCAGAATTAATGAGTTTACCTAATTTTTATGGGAATATGAATAAAAATGCATTCTAATTACTAATTGCTAGCAGAAGTATAAGAAATAGAAACTGATGTGTTTTTTTAGATGAGATTTGCATCAGCTTAGCTGCTGCACACGTGGCAAGTGTGCAGCATGTGAACCTGATGTGATGTTTAAATGATATTCACACTAGCTTAACTGCTGCATTCATGTCAAGCGTGCAACATGCAAACCTGATGTAATTTTTAGAAGATGTTCACACCAACTTACCTACTGTGCACATGTCAAGGTTGCAGCATGCAAAACTGATTTGCCTTTTAGACCTGGTTCATATATGTTCTCTTAGTGTATGCGACTAGAGATGCAGCAAAATAAAATTTCACTAGCAAAATTGTGGCGAAAACGGCAATTTCGCCACATGCAATGTTTCATGAAATTGCGGCGAAATTTCTCAATTTTGCCTGCAGTTCCACCGGCTCAGCAGTCCAGCACCAATTGGAAGGCAGTATAGCACAATGGTTTAAGGCTCTGAGCTGCAAATCTGGTGACATCCAGCAAACTAGACCTGGGTTTGAATCCCATAGCTTCCTCTTGCATACTGTGTGACCCTGAGCAAGTCACTTAACTTCCCTGTGCTCCCGGGTCGCTCCTGTAAAAAAGCTTTCAGCTTAGGGTGCTACTTCTGGTTAAACAACTAAATAAAAAAAAAAAATAGCGAAATTTCACCCGCAGTGGCGAAATTTCACTTGCAACTATGGGTGAAATTTCTCATTTTGCCCAGTGAAATATTTCACAAAATGCACAAATTACATGAAATATTTCTCTGGCCGAAATATTTCAATTTCGTACAGCACTATAAGTGATCCACATGCAAACATTGCACAATTAAGCATGTGGCATGCATTCTGCATGTACACAGCACACCTATATTTCTGTAAGGGTAAACCTGGCTTTGCATCCTTCATAAATGCCTTAAGAGGAATGAGCCTTCACTCAGAATTTCTAATGCTTGGAGATTTTAGGATAAACTGGTTCTCCCCTAACACCACTGATGCCAAGGATGTATTATCTGCTATCCACCTTTTCCAGCTTGTAGAAGTCCCAACCAGGAGGAACTACAAAACTGGGACCAATACCTTACTGGACTGGGGTCTATCTAACCAGCCAGATAATATCAAGGGCACCTCTGTCCTACCCGACTGTATTAGTGATCACTCCCCTGTCAAGTTTTACTGGTCCAATAACTACTACAAGCCCCCTGCCAGAACTGTCACTAGCCAGGTCCTCCTTCTGGGGCACCTCGAGCTACTGAAAGCTGATGTGAGGATCACTGATTGGTCTAATATATATACAGCCAGCAACATCCACAGTGCATTGGAACTTTTCATTGACCTCATTAATGCAACCTGCAATAAGCATGCCCCCTTCAAAACCACAAAAATCAAGGGAACCCATAATCCCTGGACCACCCCTGCTCTATTTGATCTACTAAAACACAGGAATCACCTCTGGCACATCTCTCAAGTGCTGGGGACACAAGCTAACCTACAGAGGTACAAAGCAGTGAGGAAATGAGTGTACCTGTGCTATCCATTCTGCTAAAAGCCAGTATTTCAAAGAAGCCTTTTCCACCTCCTGGAATGATAGTAAGACGTTCTGGAAGAACATCCAAGACATCACTGGTAAAGATGCCAAAACTACCCCGAACATGCTGAACATCGATGGCACCCCTACCATGGACCCAAAAGCCATCGTGAACACTTTCAACAAAGCATTTACAGACCTTAGCAATGTTCTCCCCTCCCAACTACTTCATGGTTACCCCCTCAGGTATGAACACTGCAGTCCAGAAGCCACCCAGAGACCACACACCATTTTACTTCAAAGCAGTGTCTATAAATGAAGCCAGACATTATCTGAAGAAGGTCCTGGGGAAAACTAGATTTAGTGGGGACTCCTTGGACTTAAAATTTATTTTCCTTACCCCCGAGGAAATCCTCACACCTCTTATCAAAATAATCAGCCTGTCACTCTCTCAGTCACAGTTTCCATATCTTTGAAAATCAGCAGTGGTCACCCCTGTGCACAAGAGTGGTGACCGGGCACTGCAGGGAAATTACTGCCCGATCTCTATTCATCCCCCTATCTCTAAGGCACTGGAGCACACTGTGGCTGACCAACTCTTAGAGTATCTGGATAACTACCAACTCCAATAGCTTGGCAGAAGACACCAGGAGAAAGGACTGCTGTGTGACTGGACTTCTCTGCTGGAACTATATTGCCCTCCTTCCCTCTCCTCCACCCCCCCCACCCAAAGCTAGTTCTATTTTTATAGGCACAGGATTTGACTGACAACAGAAACTTCCTGTTTGGGAGCAGGAAGTGAGTGATCTCAGAACCACCAAAGACCCACAATCCTAGAAGGGCAAGAGTAGTTCTCTGGCCCCCTCTAGCTGCTGGAGGTCTGCCTCTGAGCAAGTAAGTGGTCTACTGAGAAATATAGGATATTCTTGTCTCAGAACAGGACAATCAGGAGCTTAAAGGGCACACAGGCAGAAAGTAAGGAGAGAGAGAGAGAGAAAAACAACAGAGGAAAGAGTAAGGATTGCAAACAGTTAAGGGGCCAGAAATAAGACATGATTGGAGTGGTGCAGTGCAGTGGCTGTGGAGCAGCAGTCTTCCGGGAGATGTTCTGGAGGATGCGGTGTTGTCCCATCTGCAGGCACCTCTCTGGGCTGAGGAAGGAGGTTGCTCATCTCCAGGCTGAGTTGGCCAAGATTTGTGGGACCTCCTCTTCCATCCAGGGACCACCAGTGCCACTGCCATTGCCTCAGAGGTTGTCAAGAAAGAGGAGCAGTTGAACAACAGTGGGCTCGGGAAGGGTGAGGGTGGTGGAACAGAGGCGCATCCCTCCAGTGGTACCTCTCCACAATTCCTATGCCATTCGGGCAAAGTGTGGTTCCTCTATGGAGGCACCCGCAGTGGAGACCAAGGAGGATGCTGGGAACCTCCACAAAGGAGACCCACAGGAGGGTGGCAGGGGACCTTGCAGGGGAAGGAAACAACTCCTGGTGGGAGACTCCATTGTTAGGAAGGTAGAACTGGGGGAGGAAGGGGAGAGGGAGGTAAGGTGCCTGCCTGGCGCCATGGCTTGGAGGGACAGGGAGTGAATCCTCAGGATTGCCGGAGCAGCTGCACAGGGGAGGGAGCTGTATATCATTGTCCACCTAGGGACAAATGACCTGGCTAAGAAAGGGATTAGAGAAGTGCAGGAAGAGTTTGTGGAATTGGGGAGGGGCCTTAGTCAAGTAGCACGCATGGTAACCTTCTTGGAGGTGCTGCCCATCTATGGCATAGGAGAGGCTAGGGTGTTCCGCACCATGGGATTCAATCAGTGGTTGAAAAACTGGTGTGGAGCTCAGGGATTTGGCTTCATTGGGGACTGGGGGTCCACCTGGAGTGATGCAAGCCTATACTGGCATGATGGGCTGCATCTGTCCAGGAGGGGAACCAGGATCCTAGGTGATAGGTTTAAATGCTTCATTGGCAAGCTTTTAAACTAGCCAAGGGAGGCACTGGAAAGGAGCAGGGAAATCCTAGCCCCCAAATAATCACGGTAGTAAGTGCGGCAAACACCAACATAGAGGTGTCGATATGGAGAAGGGCAGGGGTAAATGGAGAAAGTGACAAAGGCAAGAAGGACAGGGATGGGGCAAAAGGGAGTAAGGCCATCAGGAAATGGAGGGTAATGAGTACCAATGCCCGTAGTCTGGGCAACAAGCTCCCTGAGCTGGTGGCTATGATGGAAGAGGGATGCCTGGATATCGTAGCAGCCACAGAAACATGGTACACAGAGAACCATGACTGGGATGTTAACATACCAGGGTACATAACCTATAGGAGAGACAGGCAGGAGAGAAGAGGGGGAGGAGTAGCTCTCTATGTAAAGGAAGGGATAAAAGCAACTGAACAAAAGAGTAAACAGGGAGGAGAAGAGGCACTGTGGGTCACCTTGGAGACTGGAAAGGGCACCACAATCCGCACAGGGGTTGTGTACAGACCCCCATGTCAGGGGGAGGGAATGGACAAGGATATGATAGAAGGCATTCTTAGAATGGCAGAGAAAGGGGAGATAATGTTGATGGGAGACCTGAACATGCCAGATGTTAACTGGAGCACATTTGCTGCAGCCACATCCAAGAACAGGTCCATTCTTGATGCCCTACAGGTGGCAGGCATTAGACAGCTAGTTTCGGAACCCACTCATGAGGGAGCCATCTTAGACCTCGTACTCTCAAACGGGGGCAGTGAGAGGATCTCAGATCTAGAAGTGGGTTGCCATCTGGGGACAAGTGACCACCAAACAGTGTGGTTCACGTTAAACTCAGCTACAGAGTCAAGCCATACAAAAGTGAGGGTACTGGACTTTAGGAGGGCTGACTTTGGCAAGATGGGAGAGTGCCTCAGAAAAGCACTAGCAAACAGGCTAGAAGGAGGTGTAGAGCAACAATGGGCAATCATCAAAACTGCCATCACAGAAGCAACAAGCCTTTGTGTGAAGCAAATAAACAAATCAAATGAAAGAAAAAGCCACTATGGTTCTCAAAGAGGTGGCTGTGAAAGTCAAGAAGAAAAGATAGCATTCCGGAAGTATAAGGAAACACAGAAGGATCAGGACAGAGAGCTGTACCAGTTAAGGCAGAAGGAAGCAGGGAGGGAAGTCAGAATAGCAAAGGCCCAAACTGAGGAAAAGATAGCCAACTCAGTTAAGAAGGGGGATAAAACCTTTTATAGGTACATCAGAGAGAGTAGAAAGACAAAGGGAGGGATAGTGAGGCTGAATAGAATGAATGGTGGGTGGGCAGAGGGGGACAGTGAAAAAGCAGGGATACTGAACGAATATTTCTGCTCAGTATTCACAAAAGAGGAGGGGGAAGTGCCTAATCCAATTAACAGAAGCACTCTTGATGGGGGTCGATCCCAGTCCTTTCACAGAAGAAAGGGTTCTGCAAGAACTCCTAAAACTGAAGGTGGACAAAGCAATGGGTCCTGAAGAATTCACCCAAATTCTAAAAAGAATTAAGGAGGAACTAGTGAAACCACTGGCTACTCTTTTTAATAAATCATGGGAGGATGGTGTGGTACCCGAGGACTGGAGGAAGGCGGATGTGATTCCCTTCACAAAAGTGGGACCAAGACAGAGGCAGAAAACTACAGACCTGTCAGTCTGACCTCTGTGGTAGGGAAAGTGTTGGAGTCACTTCTGAAGGAAAGAATAGTTGAGTACCTAGAGGACAGTGGAACACAGGACCCAAGGCAGCATGGGTTCACAGCGGGAAGGTAATGTCAAACGAATCTAATAGATTTCTTTGACTGGGTGACCAAAGTAGTAGACCAGGAAGGAGCTGTGGACATGGCCTACCTAGACTTTTAGCAAGGCATTTGACACAGTCCTGCACAAAAGATTAATAGTCAAATTAACCAGCTCTGGAGTGGGTCCCAGGGTGGTAGCCTGGGTAAAACATTGGCTGCACAACAGGACACAGAAGGTAATTGTAAATGGAGTCCACTCTGAAGAAAGAGGGGTTACTAGTGGGGTACCGCAGGGTTCAGTATTGGGTCCAGTCCTTTTTAATGTCTTCATCGGTGACATTGCAGAGGGACTGGAAGGAAAAGTATGCCTTTTTGCAGATGACACAAAGATCTGCAACAGGGTTGATACACAAGGAGGCGTGGAAAGGATGAAAAGGGGCTTGGCAAGGTTGGAGGAATGGTCAAGTATGGCAGCTAAGATTCAATGCAAAGAAGTGAAAATAATGCACCTGGGAAACAAGAACCCAGGAAGAATACACAATGGGTGGGGAAGTAGTAACAACAAAAAGGAAAGGGACCTGGGGTAATCATATCAGATGACCTTAAGGTTAGCAAGCAATGTGAGAAGGCAGTAGGGAGGGCTGGGGGTATACTGGGATGTATAGGGAGAGGCATCAGCAGCAGAAAACAGGAAGTTGTTATCCCTCTGTACAGACAGTTGGTGAGACCCAGCCTGAGTACTGTGTCCAGTTCTGGAGACCCCATCTCTGCAAGGACATAGACAGGATAGAGGTAGTCCAGAGGAGGGCAACTAAAATGGTGCAGGGTCTGCAAGAGAAGCCGTATGAGGAGAGACTAACGGGCTTAATATGTATACCCTTGAGGGAAGAAGGGAGGGGGACATGATAGAAACTTTTAAGTACCTCAGTGGAATCAACAAAGTCCAAGAGGGTAGCATCTTTCAGAAAAAGAGACTTGCAAGAACAAGGGGACACAATTTAAAGATAGAAGGAGTGCGGTTCAGGGGCAATGTGAGGAAGTATTATTTCACAGAGAGGGTAGTGGATGGATGGAACAGCCTTCCTGAGGAGGTTGTGGGGTCTAAAACTGTGGGAGAATTCAAGAATGCATGGGACAGACATAAGGCAATTCTTGTGGGGGGGGTAGGAAGAAATAGGCTGTTGGTTAACTAGAATCTGCGGCCTATCCTGTAGGTAGGGAAATGGGCAGACTAGATGAGCCTAGCGGTCCTTATCTGCCGTCAAAGTCTATGTTTCTATGTTTCTATGTTTCAATGTCTCCAACAGGTTAGATTCAGGCATGGGCAAAGTACCATCACTGCATTCCTGGAGTTTACAGGCTTTATCAGTAACTCTCTGGAACAAGGGCTCTTGGTAGGGGGCAACTTTCATAGACCTTACCAAGGTCTTTAACACTGTCAACCACGATCTCCTCATCAAACAACTCTCCTCCATTGGTCTTTCCTCCGACACTACAAGCTGGTTCTCCAGCTACTTAAGCAACCGAATGCAGCAGGTAAAAATTGGTAATGCCCTATCCGTTAGTAGGCCTCTATGCTCTGGAGTCCCTCAGGGATCTATCTTGGGTCCATTGCTTTTTAGCATCTTCCTCAATTCACTACCAGGAGCTTGCTGCAACCACATACTTCTATACACTGATGACACTGTACTTTTTAATCAGCTGGACCCTTACCTTCTCCAGGACCAACTTCAGCAAACCTTTACATCTACAGAGAAATGGTTTCAGGATAATAACCTCCTCATTAATTATAACAAGACTAAGACAATGTTGTTTTCGACCTCCCAGAGCAGACACAAAACCTTCTCATGTACCATCATTAATAACACTGGCTCCCCTCTTGAACTGGATCACCATTTCAAGTAACTGGGTATAACTATTGACTCTACCCTGTCTTTCACCCAGCATATCGACCAAACACCAAAGCTATTAATCAGTGTTTAGGAGTTCTGTACAGGAACAAACATAATCTCACTCCAGAAGCACTGAACATGGCCATCCACAGTTCTGTGGTCTTTCTCATGGACTATGGTATTGTCATTTACGGTGCGGCTACAGATACTGCCTTCCGATGTATCAAAATGGCCTTAAATAAAGCATGCTGCCTTCTTACTAGTGCCTCATGCTTGACACACACCTGCAGTCTTTATGCCCAGGTTAGCTGGTTACAATTTGACAGCAGACTCAAATACCAATCGTGCCTGCTTGCAAAAAAAGTCACCTTGGGACTGCTACCCCCTGGCATAATGGCCCTTCATTCCCCTGCATGTAACCCATGCAGTACCAGAAGCTCTGGAAAACAGGTTTTCAGAATCTCATGGTGCTGCACCACCTTTGGACAACGTGTATTCACATACAGAGCTCTGCAGTTGTACAACTCCCTGCCTCCTGACATAACCAAAGCTACTTTGCTGGACTCCTTTAAGAAAAAACTCTATCAGTATTTAATCTCACTGTAAACCTGTGACTGCTACCACTAATTTGCCTTTACCTTGCTCCTACCATTTGAAATCTCTGTGATCTCTATTGATTAGTAAAATGTTACACTTCATGTCCATTTCTTGGGTCCCCGGTCAAGTTGACACTTTCATGGGCTTTCTACCCCTGCCTAAATTATTTATTTTCCCTCCTCCTCCTCTTTCCCTTTTTGCCCCTCCATCATCCCATGCCTCTTTCCTCCCTACCACCTTAATTGCATCTTCATCATTACCCCACTATCTACACCACCTCTTCCTCCCTACTCTCCTTCACCCCTCCTTTCCACCCACTTTCCTTCGCCTTTATTCCACTTTGACTGCATAGCTATTCTTCTCTTTCTCTCCTAGCTATCCCCATCCTACCCCCCACCTCTGCTTGCCTTCTCCCTCCCCGTACTTTCCTCCTCCTCCCTCCCCTTTCCCTCTCTACTGGTACGAGACCTTCCTTCTTTCTTTGACTCAGGTACAATCCAATTATCTGCCTAGGTTGTTAGTTGTACAATTATCCTTTTTAAACAAGTGTCCTCATGTTATGTTACCGTTACCTAGTGAAACGTTAGCCTTTGTTTTGACTCTGCACCCTGTACGTGCTTAGATTGTGTAACTATTGTTAGAATTTATGCCTGGAGACAGCTTTCAATTGTTTCTTGCTGTATCTGTATCTGTGGAACATAGCTGTATTCTTGTTTGTGTCATACTTCACATGGAACCTATGAAAAAGCTTTCTGCTCAAAGGTGTTAATCCAAGATCTCAATAAATGAATAAAATAAATAAATAAATAAATAAAACCTTTTTGCAGGTGCTACTGATTGGCTTTTGAAGATGAACACTAATCAGCAGCACCAGAAAGTGGGAGCTGCTTAAAGTGAAACCAAAAACAATATCCCATCTAGATGAAATACTGATATTTTGTATAGATGAAATGTTGACTGACCATCTCTGTTTGACAGCTTTTATTTCAGAAAAGAGGTTTATATTATATTATATACAACCCACCCTGACATGCAGAAAAGCTGGTTCTCACCTTGGAGGGTTGGTGCTATCAGAGAGCACTTGAGGTTTACTCTCGTGCTTTATGATGTCACTGACCCTCCTCTGTGTGAGAATCAGCTTGTTCTGCACGCTGAGGGGTGTGTTATTCTCTATATCGGCACTCTGTGTGCAAGCTGCTGTGTCATATACTTTACACAGAAACATAGAAATTGATGGCAGATAAGGACGCTAGGCCCACCCAGTCTGCTCATTTTTTCTACCTGCTGCAAAAACCACAGACCCTACTTGATCTCTGACTTTGATCTGTTTCCTATCACTAGGGTTCCCTTATGGCTATCCCATGCATTACTGAATTATTAAAGGAATAATGCCTGACAAGGTGGGTGTTATGCTGTAATAACATCCCACCTTGGGTGATTGGGCCTAAGGCCGAAGGCCGATGGCATCCAACACCTGAAAAGGGATATTATCCCAGCTTAACACCCACCCCGGAGGGCATTTTTCCTATTATACAATAGCTCATTTACATTTGCATTTGGAAAATAGGGGAAACGTATGTTTTCATTGTGTTTTTTATAGATTTCTATTGTGGAAGGATATTGCCATGCAGTCATGTTCATTTAGAGTTTTTACTGTTGCAGGTTGGATCGGAAGACCTGTGTAGTCTGTATTTTTTAAATGAGGATGGTTAGTGCGGCAGGGAAGGAAGACGGGAAATCCATTCGATATGGCACGCTTGATCTGCTGTCTGCCAACGGCTTCATTTTAATTTTTTAATGTATTTTGTCTGGTAAGTTAAGTGGGACCAAAAGAAGGAAAGTTGGCAACATGAAGGGAACGTTAAACTCTGACAGTAACTGTCAGGTTTCTACAGTTTTCAAGGATGATCGGTGACACCAGTGTCGTTAGCAGTGCAGCTGTTTCTTTGGGGATCCTAGTTCCTCATGGAGCATGTGCTATAGCCAAGGTAATAGTTGAAGTGTGTAGCTGAAATGCGTGCTCAGGTCAGTGAGTTCTGGGCATGCAAGGATAGCTGAAGCCAAAGGGATGGCAGCCAAGACTTTTGTGGGAGTGACTGGCTTAATTCAGATCTTTTTTTTCTATTTTTCTTACTGAGGTGGTTGTTAGTGGTATCGAGGGAATGGAGTGAGTGTGATGTGCTGCCCAGCACTGGGGTCACTGAAGTTGGCTGCTGATGTAGAACAAAGGAGCTGATCTCACTGACAGCTTCACTTTTGGGGAGTGATTTTTTTGTTCATTCTAACATTTGGTGCGGTCGTTAGTGTACTGGGACTAGAGTCAGGCTGTTATATTGGGATAACATTCCAGCTCCAGTCCCAGTCTAACCAATCAGAAAGCAGCATTCTTTCTTGGAATTGTAGAATGTAAATTCATGTTACTTAGTGTAACAAGACAGTGGCAATATTAAGGTAATGCCAGACCAGCGTCACATGGCCATTGAAAACCCAAGAAACACTACACCACCACTTTGCTATGTTTCCAGACTTACAACTCTAAATATTCATTCTTATTTTGTATGCTTTGGGTTGCAACCCTAATAGATGCTTAACATAGCTTTTTTTGCAATGAATCCCTTATTTATTTTGTTAAACAATATCTAAAATCATTTGCATAGTGATGGTCTCTGCATCACACCTGAAACATGCTTTGCGAGTTGCCCTGCCAGCCACTTATAAAGCAGTTGCATGGTAAAACTTACTGTGTTTTACTTGTGTCTTGCTTATTGAGTGATCATGTAGGCCTAACCTGAAGTAGCTGCATAGTGATGCTCACTGCATCAGACCAGTAGCTGACTTCTCCTTTAGTGTACATCAGTCTTAATCCCCATGATGAATACTGCACACTGAAGTTCACTGTGCCACACCTGTAACTTGATTCACCTTTTGCTTGCATCTGTTTTATACCCCGATGAGCATTGCATAGTGACTCTTACTGAATGACATCTGTAGCTTGCAGGCCATTCATGAAACAGCTGAACAGTAGTGCATAGTGCACCAGACCACTAGTGTCTGAGAGCAACCCCCCATTTTGGTTTCCTGATACTGAGTGCTCAACTACTGACATCCATGCCACCCTCTCCTCCATAGTAGTAAAAAATACCCTATTCCCACAGTTCCTCTTAGCACCCTTACCCACCCTTCCCCCATAGCAATTTGTTTAAGTAAATCTCAGTGTTAGGAAATTGGCACAATCCTCACGTCACCTATTACTAAAGTGAAAAAACAAACAAAAACAAAATGGGAAAAAAGCATGTCATGAAACGAACTGATCACCTATGCAATTGAACATAGGTTTTTTCTTCATATTCTTATCCTCATAACTTGGACATTTAGGGCCATTTTGGGCCCATAGGTGCTCATGTTGCCATCCCACCTGATAACCACATAACGTAATGTGACTTTAACAGGGACCTATATTGTGGCAATATTATCTCCCTCTTACGACTGTCAATCTCCTCCCTATGCATCTTGGCATAGTGGCAGTCATGATTCCTTACTGTATGCTTTGTTACATTGACCATCGGTTTTGAGGTTACTGTAATTTATGATCCCACTTGTAACCCCACTATCATCTGATTTGACCCTGTTTACTACTATACTTTGTTTTCTCAAACCACCAGCTATTACTTCTTATGATAAACATGGTGGTAATAACAATCTATATGTGCCACCTATATGATTGCCAGAGTCCATTTGACAGTATTTGACAGCTGTGAATGATAGGATTCAGTGCCTTACTGTAAGGTTACACTATGTTGTTCTACAGCATTTCTCTCCATAGTCTCCCTGCATAGCAACCCATTTTACAGCTAGCAGGCTCACAACCCTCGACTTCTGCTGGCTCAAAAGTCAACAAAAGGACTGCAATTACGCTTAGCTGAAAAATTGAAATGCTGCAGGAGACTGACAAAATTCCTAAGTTCAACCTCTGAGACCATGCTGCACACTTTGGGATTCCTAAATCAACAATGAGTGACTTGCTCAGGTCAAGAGAAAACATTGTAGCAGAGAGGCATTCCAGCCAAAATCCCTTCCACAAATGAAAGTGGAAAGGTAAGACAGTGATGTGAAGGAGACATTGTTACAATAGTTTTGGGCTTTTCTGCATGCATTAGAGGTCAGCTGGAAACAGTATGCAGAAAAGCCAAAGATACAGTACAAAATAATTGGCTTCTGAAGGGAGAGCCGAAGCCACATTGACAATGTTGTGTTCAAGTGCGAGTGAGCAGACAATCAGCTACTGTGCAGTATTTAAGTTTAAGTCAACTGAATTTTATTGCTGCAGGTTTCTGGCTGCTAAGCAGGGATTTAAAAAATAATGCTTGCAATCATCTAACAAAATCTAGTCTTTTAAAGGGACACTGCTAACCCCCTTCAGCCTCAAAATGTCTCTAGTTCAAAAAAGACATATTATGATTGGTCGCATTCTGCAGAGAGTGCTGATGTGCTGTAGCTGGTCATTTGATTCTTATTCTTTTTTTTTCTTTTTAAAAGTGAAAAACAGACAACCCACCATACTAGTATTACCACCCAAAAACATGTTTATTTGCAGCCCTTGATCATTTCCCATGGCATCTTCCTGGGCTTGGAAACACCCCAACACAGTCAAGCCACACATAACGCAGAGGGAGGAGAGGCAGCTATTGCATTATGAGTAGCTGCACTGTTTGGGGCTTTTCTTAATATGCAGGAAGTACGCAATAATAGTAGACCAAGAATTTGAAACAAAACAAGGTTGGATATAATTACACCATTTGCATCCATTTCAGTTTGATTAAGAAAGGAAGCAGAGAAAAGATCAGCAACATCAATGAATTTTAGAGTAGGTTAAGTAATCATAAACTGTGGGTTTTCAACTACAAATAATCTGATGCAAAAAGGTTTGACAGTATCCTTTTAGTTTATGACCTCAAAATACTCATAAAAATCTACGGATAAGAGAAAATCAAAAGGATCTGACATTCTAAAAGGTTATGATGAGCCCCTTCCCACAAAATGTGTAATACTTATATAAACTGTATGAGAATCAACAGAACAGTATGCAGTAGGTTGTTTCTACATTAAAGTAAAAGTATTTGAAAACTGTTGTAATGCAATTATGAAGTCATCAGGACCCCTTCCCCCCAATCAGTGTAGCTGTAAAAACGTGAGGCAGGATTCACAAAACAGATGCGCCTGGCGCATCTCAGATGTGCCGGCGCAAGTTGGAAATGTGCCGGAAGGTGATTCAGGCACAGGAAGGAAGCGCCAGTGCAATCGAGATGCCCTGCGCTGAAAGACATGCACCATAGGTGCAACGTAATGACATGTGGCACATGTACAGGGGGCGTACCCCTGCATACACTGTGTATCCCTATCCACAGAGCAAAACCAAGGAGCAACAATGGAGCAACTCCAGTGCAAAGCCAGGATGCACCCATAAAAGATAAGTACAAAAGAATTAGACTTAAAGTCCAGCACACCAGCAGGCCGTCAATGGAATGACAACAGCAGGACACACACAGAGGGGAAGTCATAATAGACAGAGAGGCACAGACAGCAAGCCACACCACAGGATTACAGCAACAGAGGGGATGAACCCAGCAGCAGTTGCCATTGCTGGTGCCCCAATGAAGAGGAGGAGGCAAGGAGCCAGAAGTAACCGTAGGCAGCTGGCCCCATGGCGGTACCGTGCCTGGTTGTCCTTCGAGCAGCTGACAGAGGAGGAAACAGTCGGGCAATACTGCCTCAAGAGGCCATGCTGAGGCAGCTATGTGAGCTGGGCCATGATGTGATGCAGGCACCCACTGCATGAGGACACGCCATCACGATGGAGACCAAGGTGACAATGGTCATGTGTCTGCTCGCCTCGGGAACCTTCCAGAGGCCAACAGAGGACACCACTGGCATATCATAGGCCTCAATGCCCCGCCTCCTCACACAGTTCCTCACTGCACTGCTACCGCATGCTTCGGAATACATCAGATTCCCCAGCATAGGTAGAGCTGACAGAAGCCATGCAGGGGTTCCACAGGGTGGCACGCATGCCAGGTGTCATAGGGGCCATCGACTGCACCCATGTGGCAATCCACACACCACCTGGTAAGGAGGGCATTGCATACGTGAATCAGAAGGGGTACCATTCAGTGACAGCCAGGTGGTGAGTGATGCCACGGGACGCATCACCAGCCTCTGCGCCACACACCCTGGGAGTGCACATGATGCATACATATGGCACCAGTCGGCGCTCTGTACAAGGTTTGAGGCTGGGGACATCCAAATTGGACACCTGTTAGGTACATGTGACAGTGCACCAGCAGCCTGGGGGGGGGCCACCATGCTCGGGATACCTGTGGCGGGCCGTGGGTAGGAGACCACTGGCTTGGGGGCACTGGGCCAGCAGGGATTTGGAACGGTGCTGGGGCAGCAGCAGGGTGGTGTGTGCCATAGGATGGATGGGGGCAGGCAGGGGCAGCAGGGGAAGCAGGACTGCCAGGCATGCAGCAGCAGGGTCGGGGGGGGCAGGGCAGGGGCACACAACACAGGGCAAGATGGGGTCAGGTCACACGCCACAGTGTAATACCGTTAACTAATGGAGACACATCTACCCCACAGGTGATGCTGCATACCCATTGCATCCCTGGCTCCTCACCCCCTTCTGATGACCCATAACAGTGGCAGAGGAATGCTACAATGAGGCACACACTGTGACATGCGCCATCATCGAGCGTGTCTTTGGCATGCTGAAGATGCATTTCCGGTGCCTGTGCCAGTCAGGCGGTGCCCTACAGTACAGCCCTGAGAAGGCCTGTGGCATATTCCTGGCCTGTTGTATGCTACACAACATGGCCCAAGACCATGAGATACCTGCCGAGGCCGGCGAGGGCAACAGTTCTGTGGAGGAGGAGGAGGGGTGAGGGAGGGTGCAGCAGGGGCACACCCGGAGGAACATGGAGCCAATGATGGACACGGGCACAGGGATCCAAGGCTGGCGGCCAGGGCACGGGCATACTGCAGCAGAGTGGTGTAGGAACACTTCGGGACACGCAGGTGAGTATGCAGGTTGGTACATGTGCAGGTGTGGGCACCAAAGTGTAGGGACAACATGGCGGGGACAAGGCAGGCACCATATGCCACACCGGGGTGCACATGCGGGTGCATGCACATGGTGGGACACACAGATACACACGCACACACACACACACACACACTGCATGCACCACACCAGAACCACACAGGCCACACCCACACCGTCACAGGTCAGTGTGCACTGTGGCCGGCACATGGGCACTGCATGCACCATAATGCACTCATCATACCCATGACACATGGCATAACTGTAGCACACACACACACACACACACATACATACACAGACGCACAAGCACAGGTGACATGGGGGTGTGCCAGGGCACCGTGTGGCTAGAGACCACCACGCACAGCAGCACTGGCACCACCTACAGGGCAGCCAGTATGCATGACCATGCCACCCACCACCACAGGTCCCTGGGCATGGACATCACAGGGCCACCCTACAACTGCCATGGACACGCGAGCAGCCTCTTCCACAGCTGCTAGTGATCGGGGTGCCACCACCAGCCACAGGGGGTGTCTTCAGGGACCCCACAGGGATGCTGCACTGAGACTGTGAACAGATGCTCAGTGGGGTGGATGAACCATGCCCTCTGGCTGAGCCATGGCTGGTGGGGGTGGATGCCAGTGGCGATGGGGTCAGCAGCAGGGGCCCACCTGGTCCTGTCGATGGGGTGTCCGGGACATGCTCCTGGGTGTCCGACTGGATGCACGCTGCCCACGGCATGCTGTGGATGCAGCCACTGCCTCCGCAGCAGCTGTGATCCACTCCATGGCTGCGCTCATGCCCACCCACATGAGGCGTGTCTCAGCCAGCATCTGAGCATGCCACACTGCTGCGGACTCATGCTCCTGGACCACGACAGCCCGATGGCTATGGAACTCTGCCCAGAGTGCCTTCTGACCATCCACAGTTGCCCGCAACAGATCAAGGTAGACACCCATGTCATCGGCAGGTGATGTGGTATGTGGGCAGCGCCGCCGATTCAGGGAATGGGCAGCCTCACCAGGGTTATCCATGGGCAGTGGATGCACCCTGTCAGGCTGTGCTGTGTGCGTATCATGGCTGGGCACAGTTACCTGCTGTCCATACATGTCTTCCTGTGGTCCCACTGTAGCGGGTATGTGCCCACTGGTGCCCTGCCTGGATGCCACTGATGCTGCCAGCACTGTGCTGGGCAGTGGTGCAGGAGGCACAGCACACACAGCCCCCAGGCATATGTGCCACCACTGCACCGGTGTCAAGCACAGTGGGGATGCTGTTGGCACCCAGGGTCCCGAGCACAGGCAGCCCCGCGCTGTGTGCACTGCAGTCACCCATGGCAGTGGCGCTGCTGATGGTAGTACATGTGTCAGTGCTAATGCCCTCACCCTGCATGCCACTGGCAAGCACAATGAGTGCACCCCCTATGTCCACCACATCCTCTGGGTCACCATCAGACAACCCAGCCAGGCCCCCCAACCATGTGATGTACCCACCTGCAGTACCACCATCACTGGTGGAGGGCTCTGCAGGGCCCTCCACCACAGGTGCCATGACTGGTGGTGTGTGGAGCATGGGCATGACCATGTCACTGTCAATGACCCCAAGGGGTGGGCCCGCATCATTTCCTATGGGGGCTGTGCCGTCGGCCCCGGCCGTGCCATGGAGTCACGATGGAGCTGTGGAAGACAGAAAGGGAGACGTGATTAATGCACAGGATGCACATGGCACAATGCACAGTCAGCCACACACTGCCGGGTATGCACACCTGTCCATGGTGGGTGTGGATAGGGTGCACAGCTACTCACCATGCTGCCACAGGCTGCCCCCCATCTGGAAACCACCCCCAGGGATGCCATGCACGGATGTCCCTGACACACTGGTGGCCAGGAGGGTCTTGCTGGGGCTCAGTGGTGCCACTGAGCTGGGTCCACCCACTGTCTGCCTCAGGGAGGCCTGGATGCTGGCCATCCTCTCCTTGGCCCTCCGTTGCCCATCATTCCAATGCTTCCTGCACTCCTGCACTGTGCGGTTGTGTGGTGCGACCGCATTCACATGCCAGGCCACCTACTCCCAGCCTGCTGCACCCGCCGTCCTGCTGCCACCCCTGCCAGTGAGTACATCCAGGCATAGATGGCATGCTCAATGAGTGCCCTCTTCTCATCCCGTGTGAAGTTTGGTCGCCGCCTGCTGGCGGCACCTGACTCCTCGGACATTCTATACACTGTGGGTGGAAGCAACCTTGTGTCAGACCTGCCCAGGTGTACATGCAGTCCCACACCAAGCTCCCACTGTCTGCAGGCTCACCATGGTTTGTGGTGCCAGTGGCCTGTGCTGTGGTCCATGTGTGGGCTGCCTGGCACAGGTGGACATGCACCATGGTGTGCGGTCCATGATGGACAGCGCACGTGCCACACATGGCACCCAGGATGCAGCAGGGGTACCATGTAGCCACCACAGGGTGTGTGACACCGACCTGTCCACCATGTGTGTGTGTCCCAATACCCCTGCTGTGTGTGTCCCACCACCATGGTGCACCATCATACCTGGGTGCCACCACTGAGTTGGCTGCAGGGCAGATGGGGACTGCCATGTGGTGGCATGCAGTGTTTGCAGAGCGGTGATGTGCATGCTGGCAATGATGACACTGTGCCTGCACAGGTGTTGCACTGTGTGGTGTACATACATGTGTCATGGCGCTGCATGCACCTCGCAGTGCAGTCCAACCCCAGCCATCCGTACCATCCCTGTGTCCCTGTGTACTATGTGATGTCCTCTGTACATGTTGCACCTCTCCTGCAGTGCACCGCCACAGCGCGTTGCCATCCATCGTACAGTGGTGCCTGCACGTGCTGTGCTGTGTGTGTCCCAGTGACACGGTCCTCTGCTGTGGCCTCTGCAGGGACCTGTCCAATGTCACCCCATGGATACGTCCCTGCGGTTGTACATCACATGTTGCTGTGGTGCCCACCTGATGGTGGTATGGTCCCACATGTGGTGTACTGGGGCAGCATCAGCTGTGCACACTCTGATGCAGGCACACCAGTGTGTGCTGTAGCCCTGTGACTGTGGCAGTGTACTCACCCTGTAGGCACTGACTCCTCTCAGTACCCTGGTCTCAGCCTGCTGAATTGGGAGCATTTATGGATCAGAGCACACAAATGAGGCCTGAGCACCTGTTAATGATATGCTAATCGGCTGAGATGCCCATGCATGGATGATGAGGCTGTCTGGGGTCATTCTCTCTGAATTGCATAATTGCTCCCAGCACATCTCACTTTTCACGGAGCATCTGTGTGATGTGCCGCCGACAGTATGGTGCATTGCCAGTGCATGCGTGGTCTGGGTGGTGCATCTGCATGGCTTTGGGCTGTCAACATGGCGCATCCCCCATGCATGCGTTGTACGTGTTGTACGGTGCATATTCTGTTATGTGCCATCATGCCATTGTCCGGTGTGCCATAGTGTGCTTGCCGATCATCGGTGCAATGTACTGTATCATGCAGCTTGTCCCACAATGCGCTGTCCAGGCTGCAATGTCCGTCCCTCCCCACAGATCGTGCACTATGCACGGTACACATTACTGGCATATGCCATGCGCAACATGGTGCCAGCACATGCACAGCGTATGTGTGATCATGTCCTTCCCATGCAGCGCCATTGCATGGTGGCATGCACATGCACGG
The DNA here is from genome assembly GCA_016271365.2 of Neoceratodus forsteri. Lineage (NCBI taxonomy): Eukaryota > Metazoa > Chordata > Ceratodontiformes > Ceratodontidae > Neoceratodus > Neoceratodus forsteri. The sequence continues at coordinate 451,631,136 of CM057453.1, read as the reverse complement.
TTCTGTTGGCAGTGGCCAATAGTGCTTTACGTTCAGTGCGCAGTGTGCTGCACATGTATCACTGTTGCACGTGGCACATAACAGTCGATGGACAGCACATTCCCTGATTACACCTTGCCACTGTATGTACACAGTGTAGGATGCCTGGAGCTGGGAAAATGGTGCCTAGGGCCATGAACTGGTCACATTTGGAGCTGTTACACCTAGTGGCACAGGTCATGGCTGTGGAGGGCTGCCTGTTTGGACAGGAGGACCTCCATGAGCCCAGGGCCAGGGTGTGGGCCACCATTGCTTCATGGATTGTGCAGCATACTGGCATGCCATGCATGGGTGAGTAGTGCAGGCATCGCTATGGTGACCTCCAGAGGCAGAACCCGGAGAGGCTGGCATGACTGCGGTGCCGTGTACACAGGTAGGTGTTCTCCAGCTCTATCCTTCTGTGACATATGCTGTGTGTGTCTGTCACTGCCCCCATGGTGCTCTTGTGCTGCTTTGCCCTATTGCTGGAGGGGAACGGGCATGGCTGTGTGCACCCACCTACCATGGCTGTGTGTGCCCACCTACACTGGGTGCCTCGGACACTGGCATCACTGTTTGTTGCATGGCCACGTGCTGGCAGGGTGGGGTGGGTGGGGACTTGCATCCTGCACTGTGGCAGTGTTCGCTTATGGTGCTGTGTGTTGTGTTTTGCAGGTCAAGGGGTCAGACAATGTGCCGCAGATGATGCTGAATTGTGTCATCACCGATACATGGGTGCCAGGCCTGGTGCCCCTCCAGGGGTGGGTGAATACCGCTTTACATGGTTGCAGTCTTTCTGATGTTGTGCGGGCTTTGGTGGGTGGGGTTGTGTTCCACATTCTGGCCCTCAGTGTGTGTTCCTTCTGTCATTTTCTGTAGGTGTCCATGATCGCCGTGCTGCTCCAGGTGGTGATGGTGGTGGTGCTGTGCCAGAGGATGTGGACCAGAGGATCCTTGTGGCCATCCAGGCAGCCCTGCGCCCTCTTACTCTGACTGTTCGTCGCCTGTCATCTGCCCTGTGGGGCATCGTGCTATGCCTTCCGGGCCACGCCAGGGTGCTGCGTGGCAGAGCATGGTGCCGCTAGTGTACCCCTACCACCAACTGAGGGTCTTCCTGTGTAAATAGTTGCCCTACCCTGTTCCCTGTTTCTGTCCCTTTTCCCATCCTCCTACCCATCCCTGCTCCCCCTCATCCCCTTCTGTGGATGTCATTGTTGATGTTGTTGTTGATGATGTTCCTTTTCTGGCATTTGATCTGTACAGTTTCTATGGCCATTACATTGTATAAACATGTTTTTCTCTACATCTGTGTTGTGGGTCTGTTTGTGTCGGCTCTGTGTTTGCTCCTCCTGCCCTGCTGCTTTGCTCCAGTTGTTCTGCTGGCTCCCCTGTGTGGCTGCAGGGCTGCCTGCCTGTCCTGGGGCATCTCTGGATGCTCCGGTGCTTCTGCAGATGTGCTGTTGTGTCCTGTGGTGATTCACAGTGGTGTAGCGCTTGTTGCTTGGCATGGCGCATCCCTTTGTGAATGCCACTGCCTGGGCTCGGTGCATCTGACTTGTGCCGGAGCATCTGAGATGTGCCAGGCGCATCTTCTTTGTGAATCCTGCCCGTGATGTCTACTATAGGACTGCTCCCCAAAATTAAAGAGTAGCTAATTCTTATTTGAAGCTTGAAAAACTTCAGATTAAAGTTCTTATAAGTGTCTAAATGATGTTCACAACAGTAAAGATCTTTGGAATGTCTTATCTTATTCACTATTATTTTCCTCTCCTTGCCCCAGTTTAAATGACAAAACTTTATATTCTTGCCTAGGTAAACAAGTAAACTTCAGTCTCATCACTGAAACTGATATGCATTAGTACAAAGTTCATGTTTTCTTTATGTTGTGACAACCCTTAAACAAAAATGTAAACATATCATCAAAATATGCTAAGCTGTTCTAAATTGTATCAATTAAGAAGACTTTACTCAACAATCCATACATTATTTGATTAACAGCACAGTTTACGATGTCAAGCTAAACATACATAAGCATATTGATCAAAATGAATAAAACCATTCATAAGAATATAGAAATCTGTAACATTCCTGTAAAATTGAAAAAAGACATTGTTTGCAGTCAGCTGTTACATTTTATTACAATTGTGCTCAGCAGCATGTTGTTTTCTGCAGCATGAGAGCGTATCAGCATTTTGCTTTAGCACTGCATCTCTTTACTCTCCAGCGCATCACATCCATGGCAATAAATAATTTTATTCATTATTGAGCCTGTATGTTGTGAAGTAATTGCATCTCACTACCACAGTGTGTCATTTTCATCTGTAAATTATGGGCAGGCTTCAGCTCTGCTATGATTAACCTACTTTCCCCTATGTGCATTATACAGTAAACAAAAACCACCCATTGAATAACCCTTTAGCCTTATATTATCAACCTGGGCATTTCTGGTGCTTTCAGGAGCCACCTTGGGGAACATGTACAGTATTCCAAATCTCACATTAATACCTCAAGAAATGGCAAAGTTATAACTTCTGTCTTATGTTTGTAAAGCAAATGCAGGTACTAAGACGAGACATTCAAGCAGCACTTTGCCAAGTAAACAACACACAGATATACCCCTAAAAACACTTTACCCTTATTTTGTCAACCTGGGTATTTAGGGGCTGCCAGGGGACACCTCAGGGAACAAGTACCCCAAAGTTCTTGTTTATACCTCAAGAAATTACTGCCTGAGTCTGATGTTTTTGAAGAAAATGAAGGTACTGAGGAGAGACATTCAAGTGGCATTTTATTAAACAAACACCACACAGATGCAGTCCTCACAAAAAAAAAAAAACTTTATTCTTATTTTATTAACCTGGACATTTAATGCTTGTCAGGGGACACCATGGGAACATGTATACCAAATTTCATGTTAATACCTCAAGAAATTCTGAGTTATTACACTTCCATCTGATGTTTGTAAAACAATTGTAGACACTGAGAAGAGACATTTGAGCAGCACTTTGCCAAACAAACAACAAAGAGATAGACCTATCAGAAAGCACTATATACTTATTTTATCAACTTTGGCATTTAAGGGCTGTGAGGGGACATCTTGTCCCCTGACACACAAAACACACAAATACAACCCTCAAAAATACTTTAACCTTATTTTATTAGGATGAGCATTTAGGGGTCTTTCAGGGGATACCTTGGGGCACAAGTATCCCAAATGTCTTGTTTATACCTCAAGACATTGAAAAGTTATTACTGCTGCTGCCTAATGTTTGTGAAGCAAATGCAGGCTCTGGGAAGACACATTCAAGCAGTAAATTGCCAAATAAACAACACAGAGAGGCATCCTCCAAAACCATTTTATCCTTATTTTACCAACCGGTGCATTTAGGGGCTGTCAGGGGACACCTTGGGAAATATGTAGCCTGAATATCTTGTTAATGAATGTCTTGTTAATACTTTAAGAAATTGCAGCGTTACCCTATTACTTATTCTGTCGGATGTAAAGAAAGCCAATACAGGCACTGAGAGGAGATATTTGAGCATCACTTTGCCAAACAAACAACACACAGATGCACCTTTTGAAAAACTCATTACCTTTTATCAACCTAGGCATTTTGTGGCTGTCAGAGGACGACTTTGGGACAACACATCACAAATTTCTTCTTTATACCTCAAGGAATTATTGAGTTATTACTGCTTCTGTTTGATATTTTTAAAGCAAATTCTGGCCATAAGAACAGACATTCAAGCAGCATTTTTAACAAACAAACACACAGATGCACCCCTAGAAAACCACATTACGCTTACTTCATCCATCTGGTCATTTTGGGGCTGTCAGGGGACAACTTTGAGAACATGTATACTGAGGCCCAGATATTCAAAAGGGTTGCGCATGGCAAAACGGTGTTGCACCATGCACAACCCACTGATCTGCCCTGGTGAGATGTTTAAAAGGGAAAAGTGCGCCGCACAAATCCTGATGCGCTGGGCGCATCAGTATGTATCAGAGCACAGGTGGAGGGGCGTGCCCCTGCATAACCTGCACAGCCGATATTCAGCCAGGGCTGTGCAGAATTATGCATGCGCAACCCCTACCTGTGCCTGCACAAAGTTACCCCCCCAAAAAAGGAACAAGTGATGGCCACCACAGGTGAGCTGCCGCATTGCAGGGTGCAACACAGCAGCTGCCACCTGTGGGTGGCCATCCTGTTCCTGCCACACTGGTGGCCCCCATGCCCGATCACAGGCATCAGTAATCCCCCAAGTCCAATATCCCTGGTGGTCCAGTGGACCGCACGGAGCCCGATCACGGGCATCAGTCATCACCCCAAGTCCAATATCCCTGGTGATCTAGTGACTGGACTGACTAGTACAGTATGGGCTGCACACCCATTGGCTCATGCTCTCACCAATGGGCATGCAGCCCTACCGACTTCGTCGGGCGGCGGCAGGTGGGTGGGGTGCTGCCGCCCGCCCGGCTGGCGGGAGTAGGTGGTGGTGCTCAGTGGGTGGGTGGGGTGAGAGTACACTAGGTCTCCAGGGATATCGGACTTGGGGGGGTGATGACTGATGCCTGCGATCGGGCTCCGTGCGGTCCACTGGACCACCAGGGATATTGGACTTGGGGGAGGATGAATGCTGCCTGCGATCGGGCTCAGTGCAGTCCACTGGACCACCAGGGATATTGGACTTTTTTTGTCCCTTACGAGATGTCCCGCGATCGGGCTGCAGGGGGCGTTGGTCCCCAACGGCTGCTGCCTGGCAGGGCACCAGATGCAAGTCGTCGGGGATCGGCGCACCTGCATGCTAACGGCATGCAAATGGGGCCATAATCAGATGCAAATGGCCCCCTGTGCACCTTGCATAAATTATGGCCCCATTTGCATGTCCCCCTTTGAATATCACAAGTGCTGTGCATGGCACAATGGCACTTGCGTCACCGCATCTCCATGCTCCACTCTGACCACTTGCGCTGGCGCAGTGCCACTGCGCCATGCACAGTGAGGGTGGCCAGGGTGTGATATTCAAAGCAGTTGTGCCATAGCGCAGCTTCGTTGAATATCACCCTGGCCACACCCGTGCTTGCACCACAACCAGGTGCAGTTTGAATATCCGGGCCTGAGTTTCTTCTTTATAGCTCAAGAAATTTCCAAATTATTATTGCTTCTGTCTGATGCTTGTGAGGCAAATGCAAGCCCTGAGAAGAGACAATTTCAGCCACACTGCCAAATACACAACACACAGATCCACACCTCGGTAAACACTTTTCCCCTTATTTTATCAACCTTGGTATTTAGGCACTATCTGGGGATGCCTTGTAGAACATATATCCCAAACACCTTGTTAATACCTCAAGAAATTGCAAAGATTTTATTGCTTCTGATTGATATTTGCAAAGAAAATGCAGGCACTGAGTAGAGACATTTGAGCAGCACTTTGCTAAATGAACAACACACAGCTACACCACTGGAAAAGCACTTCACTCTTTTATCAACCTGTGCATTTTGGGGCTGTCAGAAGACACCTTTAGGAACTTGTATCCTGAACATATTGTTCATATCTCAAGAAATTGTAAAGTTATTACTTATTCTGTATGTTTTTGAAGCAAATGCAGGCCTTGAGAAGAGACATTCAAGCAGCACTTTGCCAAATATACATCAGACAAATGCACCACTCCAAAAACATGTTGCCCTTATTTTATCATCCTGTCTATTTTGAGGCCACCCGGGAATACCTTGGGGAACACATATCCCAAACATTTTGTTTATACCACAGGAAACTGCAAAGTTACTAATGCTTCTGTCTGATGTTTGTAAAGCAAATGCAGGCACTGAAAAGAGACATTAAAGAAGTACTGATGTCAGAAAACAACCCTCAGAGGCACCCCTAGAAAAACACATTGGACGCTATCCACGATCGTGCATTAGGAACACTTGAAAAGGAAGTATCTGTACACAGCATGCAGGGCACCCAAAATATGTGACATGCACAAACACCCATGCAGGACACACAGACTTAGGGGGCAGGACCACAGGGGTCTTGTAGCAGAATGTGCAGCACATACAGGTGTGCCCAGGATACGCGATACTGCCCCTTAACCCCGCTATATGTGGACATGCTCCTCACCTCATGTAACAGTAGGAAAGTGAATGCCACACAGAAAACAAATGTGGCCACAATGGTGGAGAGAGGAGAAGGAGCAGGGTGCACCCCCCACCATTGGCACAGGCCAAGGGGACAGGACACACAGCCGGACATGTCTGCAATGGGGGCCACACCCTGGGACAGAACATGACCATGTGCACCCAACTTCCCCAGCACACAAGTGGCAGCCATGGTGAGCAACATCTGTGCCCACTATAGCAAACTGTATGGGTCACAGGCACTAACAACCCCTGCTGAGTTCAAGGCATGGCTGTGGCTTGAGATCCAGGCTGCTGCCAATGACGCCAGACTAAAGACCAGGACACTCACTGTGATCTAACATAAATGGAGGGACCTGCATTCCACCATGAAATGGAAGGTTGTGACCTGAACACAGGCATGATAGCGCACCGGTGGTGGCTCACCCACCATAGACAGCCAGCTAACACCCGTGGAGTGGATGGTAGCAGACATGCTGACAGACATCAGCGTCCATGGCAAGGTTGACTGAGTGGATACCATGGTGGGTAGGCATGCACACAACGGGCATGGGAACCTGAGGGAGCCATATGCAGGGATGACCTAACAGATGTGTCTTACATCCACAGACACAGCCAGGGATGGATGCCCACCAGCCAGCAATGTGGGCAAGAGCCAGAATGCACCAGTAGCTCCTGTGGCATGGCAGGGGAATGGGCTGGATGAGGATGGCACAGGTGGGTACCCGTGGGACACTCAGAGGAGCTGCTGTAGCTGGCACTGTACTGTGCATGCTGACCAACACAACCTAAACCACTACAGGAATGGAGCAGGACATGGTGGATCAGCAGGAGGCTGACACAGACATGGAGACAACAGTGGCCGACACAGAGGATGGAACACAGGAGACCAAAGGCAGGATGGAGGATGAGAGTGGCAGCACTGAGCAGCACATGGAACCCACACCATGGCCACATACAGATGCTGAAGTCCAGGGCAAGAGCAGCACACACCCAGGACCCACCACACATGGCCATGGGGCATGGGTGGTGCCCACCTAAGGCCTGTACCCATGGACAGTGGTAATGAGGGCACATAAAGCCATCCTGCCAGGCGCACACAGGCAGCATGATGCCATGCTGGCATTGAGGCACAAAACAGAGAGCTCCATCAGCTTGAGCTCAACAGGCTGGATGCCCAGCACCACAATAATGATCCTCTGGTGGCACTGACAGGTGTGGTGTGGGAGAGGGGTCGTGGCATGGACTGCATCACCACCACACAAGACTGCAGGGTGGAGCTTCTGTCCAGATGGCATGTGGCACCATGGCACCCCACTAACACACTGCCTCACGTGGCACATGCACACACCTAGATGTCTCCCAATACCATCACTAAGGAGTGGGAGGTGGACATGGAGCCCTGGAACATGGACAGTGCAGGGGCTGTTGGGGCACAGGGCCTGAGGTGGATGGCATGCCAGTGTGTGGATGGCATGTCATGGCCATGGTGGACACTGACACCGGTGGTACACATGGAGACTGGAAGGTGATGCTGGCATTTAAAGCACCGTGGATATGGATGCACAGTGTGACATCAACTCTACAGAATCACAGGGCAGCAGGCTGCACAGTACCTGGCCACAGGCATTGGGGATGGTGACAGGGAACTCATACATCAGCCTGGCTACAAGCCATGCCATATGACTCTCAGGGGCCATGAAGCACACCAAGCGTGTGCGCGCATGCACACACACACACACACACACACACACACATGCACACACTGGTTATGGTTTGATGTGGTCCTGCATATGCAACAGGAGTGCATCTGTCATCTGCGACAATGCCCAGGAAATGGAGGACTGGCTCATACCCACTGCATTGCCAGTCACACATTGGAAAGACCCCAATGCATAGTATGTTAGGGTGCACATCACCTTAGTTTTGACAATCATTGCAAAGGAATTGTGTGTACTTGGTGCGACGTTATCCCAGACCATGTTGCACAGGTGTGCTATTATGGGCCAGGGGAGCCTGAAGCACTCTATACAGTTTTTGTCCCTGAACATGGTGGTATCCATCCATGGTTGGAGCACACATGCCCATGGTCACATTCATCACAGCCACTCCCACACCTGGTTGTGCAGATAGACATTCAGCAGCAGGCCTGGACACATTCTACCTGTCCTGTAGCTTCCCTTGTTGCCACATACTGATACAGTTGCAGTCCATCATCTGCAACAGTGAATGGGCATGCACCTTTATGTGGGTGTGGCATCTGTCACATGCACCATGCCTGTACCTGTACAGGTATAAAAGTATCATACGGCTGCTCCTGTTGTAGGCAAAGTTGGCGAAGTGATGGCTGATCGCAGAATGTCATTGGTGGGTGAGTCGTGTTGTGCTATGTTCCCCCAGTGCCTATATCAGGTCTCTGAGGAAACCTACACAGATCAGCATGGTGGTGGAACTCTGTGGCATGTGGTCTTCCATAAGCTAATAAATGGCATGTCCGCTTTGTTCGTTGCTGTACTTGGCTAGGTGTAGCTGTTGTGCAAGCTGTTACTAATGCTCTCCCTGTCTCTCCCCATACAGGACTACCATGGACTGGCACAATGGCTGGAGTTTCTATGTATTGAGCAGCTAGATGGTGTGCTGTGTGTGGTGTGGTCCCTTTGGTAGCATACTGGATGGTAGAGACTCAGGGTCCCAGGTTACTTCACCCAGCAGTATGACATACAGGATGGGGAGCTCCACGAGGTGGACACCTGTGATGTCTGGCATGTGGTTGTCCCATCACAGGTGAGTCGCACATGGCAAGTGCTGTCCCACTCTTGCACACATGCTCCTCTTGTCAGCAGGAACTTTGCATGGCATCCCTAGTGAAAATCCTCTCCATTTGTTTTGCAGCACTACAGGGGACCAGTGTGGTGCTTCATCCTGGATGGGATGGGCTGGGAGCAGAGATGCTGCAAATTTAAAATTTGCTGGTGAAGTGAATGTGAAGTGGCCACTTCACGTTATCATAATGATATGCAAAGTGGCCATTGCAAAGTGCTCACTTTGCCTTGTTATTATGACTTTGCATTGTTATTCCACCTTAACGTGAAGTAAGGCAGAATGACAACAATATAGGCACTTTAGGCAGCCACCCCCACACACATCACATGGCTTACGGTACTGTAAGACACATGCTTTAGCCAGGCAGGAAGGAAGTGAGTCATACAAGCAGATAATGTACTTTCACATTCTCCTTTGCAGAGGTAGAAGGAGGAGGAAGCATTTTGTGTAGAAGACAGTTTATTCTTAGTTTCTTTCTTGAGCAAATTTCAGAAAACCCAAAAGCTTTTTTAAAAGTTAATTCTTTAGTTTTTTTTGTACTGTTGAGTCAGTTCTTTTTGGTGACCGATTTCTTTGTTTTATAAGTTTTGTTTTGTGTGTGTGTGTGTGTGACTGTCTGTGTGTGTGCGTGTGTGTGTGAAGTCGCTCATTGCAAGACGCATCGGAGAGGGAAGGAGTGTTTTTCACGATGGACTAGGGACAGTATGTGGCCCATGGCCAGGGGGATAGTGCACACGTGGGGGTCGTAGTTGGGTGGTGTTGGACTGCTCCAGACTGTTTGGTCCTGCTTCCCCCTCCACAAGCAGCAGCACCACCAGTGCCACTGCCACATCCACCAAGTCCGCCACCACCAATAGCAGCTGCAGGAGCTCCAGCAGCACCACCTCCACAGCAGCAGGTGGAGCCCCAGGTGCATGACCATGCTGCCAACACTACATCTGCCCCTCCTGTGTGTGGTCCCCCCAGCAGCTTCCCAGTTTGGCAGTTTTTCAGCTGTGTCAGGGGGGGACAGCAGCCTTGTGGTGTGTCTGCTTTGTGATGTGCAGGTGCACCGTGGCTCCCGGGGGACACATCTGGAGACCGGGGGCAGGTGCACACATATGCTGAACCACCACAAGGTGGAGTAGCAGACTGCCACCAAAGTGGCCAGGCCTCCACCTGCTGGCCCTTCTGTGGCAGTGGCAGAGGGTGCTGCTGTTGTGTATCACTGCAGCAGGAGGAGGGTCACAGCAGCAGCTGCTCCACCACTACCCCCACCAATGCCACCAGCACCACCCTCACCACCACCACTACCTGGTTTCCCCCTGCACCAGTGGACCCCACAGTGCCTGCAACGCAGGCAGACATAGGACTTTTGTGGGCTGCGGTGAAGGAAAATAATCAGAGGGTGGGTGCTGTCCAGCAGCAGGTGGAACAGATCGAGCAACACCAGCTACAGATTGTGTCGATGTTCCATCTGCTGCTGGAACATCAGGGGATCCCATAATAGCTTTTTTTTTCAGCACACCTCCTCCCCCACTGCTGTAGTGTTTTGTCTTTTGTTTATGCATAATAACAGACAGAGAGAGAAGGCCACACACTATTAGTTTAAAGGGAAGCAGTCAGCAACAGGAGGTCCTGTCCCCTGCAAGGCTTACCCTCCAGTTTAGCCTTTTAAGTATGTTGCAGCATTTTTCCCATGCTGCAACATACTTTATTTTACTAAAGAAAGTCAGTGACCGTAAGTATGGGTGGGCGCTATAGGGGCTCCATTATGTGTAATGGTGCAACGGCAATGCACCATGCGATTCAATACAAGAGTATTGAAGCGCATGGTGCTTTTCCGCCACACCTTTCCTTTACACATAATAAAGCCTCCATAGCATCCACCATCCTTCAGGATTGCTGACTTTTCTTTATTAAAATAAAGTATGTTGAGGTGTGGGAAAAACGCCACAACATACTTAAAAGGCTTAACCGGAGGGTAAGTCTTGCTGGGTGCAGGCACTCCTGTTGCTGACTCTTCCCTTTAAATATATAATATATATATATATATATATATATATATATATATATATATATATATATATATATATATATATATATCTATATATATATATATATATATATATATATATATATATATATATATATACACACATGCAGATTATACACGCTCCTTACTGCCCTGTTATTATGATCCATTACATCATTAACGTTTACATTCTGTTGTGGAGTGGTTGTGGAAAAGCTGGTGTGAGCAGTGCAAGAATGATGTGCTAAATTGCATGTGTGCAGTCAGTGTTGTTTTACGTGTGTGTGTGTGTGTGACATCAGACATTGTGCAGCTTCTTGCAAACATATATTGCTGACTTGTTGCAGTGTTTATGATATAAAGAATAGTGATAAGAATAATGTATATTTTATTGTCACCATCATCATCAGCGGACTAAGGGATACGATATTTTTTCAGAGGTGTCTGGCCAGAGTGCACCTTAGTCACATACTGCACACTTGACTTTTAGGAGAACATGTGTTTTTTGTGCTATAATCTCCACAACGTCATGTGTGCACTGTGAGTGACTGAGGTGCACAGTGACCCAATACCTCTGAAAAAATATCATATCATTTACTCCACTGGTGCTGATGGTACAAATAAAATATATTGCATATATTCTTTCTTATCTTTATTCTTGAGATACTGCAACAAGTTACACCATATATATGTTTGCACGAAGCTGGACAACATCTGCACACACAGGAAAGAACACAGATGGCACACATGCAGTTTAGCACAACATACTTGCACTGCTCAGTCATGCTTTTTGTGAAACACTTCAAATCATGAGTCCCGACACAAAGAAAACATTATTAAAGCTCCAGAAATATTTCTTTATTGAAATAGACATTAAAGAGATTCACCAAGTTACAGTATTGCACCTGATATATGGGTGCCTTACCTCCAGGGGAATCTTTCTTGCTCCACATGTCCTTACATAGTGCAATACTTTTCTGGCAAAAACGCTAGTAATTTTAGTAAACCGGGTCTCGGAGGACTTCACAGGTCTAAAGAACCACCGAAGTTCCCACCCCGGCACTCAACGCAATTATGATGTGATGATGCCAGGAAACGCAGAACGCAGGCTCCATTATAGTAAATGGCCAGCAGCTTTCTGAAATTTTTATGTTATAATGGTCAGTTTGTGGTGAAATGTGGGCAGATTCCACTAACAAGGCTCTTGTTAGTGGAAACGTGTCACACGCTTTCACCACAAACTACATTAAATAAAAAATTCTGCATACCTAATCAATACAATGGGAGGCCCTCGCTCCCTGGCATCATGTCTAACGTTGCTTGGCGTGAAAACAGAACGGGTTCCTCTTCAGACTGTAAGGCCTCCGGGTTGTTACAGAGTAAGAGGAGTTTTGCAAATATTACACTAAACGTAATGGGCGAACCACATGGCAAAACATCCACATCGAAAGTACAATTAACTATGCAACAGGGCTGAATCTATTTCACTTTAACAGTGCAACAATCTGGTGAAAAATTTGACCTATACTTTTTTATGCTATTTTACATTGCCACTTTACTTATATCCTGACTTGTATGATACTATTCTTTCTAGTATTTGAGTCTGCTTTAGTACTTTTGCTGATGCCTGAAATAATAAAAGGAGCACTCCTTTTAATATAGTGAGGACCAGGTCTTCATCAGTATTTCCCACTGTTTTCCTTCATCAGTTGTTATATATTACTTCTGTTGTAAAATTAACAATTATGCAGCAGGCAGTGTTTTATGACCTCACAGAACAATATTTATTCAAAAACAGCTGCAAATAGTGATGAAAACCTGGTCAGAGCAATATTAATAGGCGTGCTTCTGTTTTTTTCAGACATGAGAAAAAGTAGTAAAGCAGACACAAATTTTGAAGAGAAGAGTATCATAAAAGTCAGGATGTAACTAGTGGTTGGCAATATAAAATAGCATAAAAAAGTATAGGTCAAAATGTTCACCACATTGTTGCACTGCTGCTTTAATTTATAATTTAAGTATGACATTACAGTAAGTGCTTGCAATCACAACACACAAAATGCAACTGTCTTGTGTACAGAAAATTTCCAAGTGCTGCCCTCTTTCTCCTTATCTTTTTAATCTTTACTTAGCACCTCTTATTAGGAAAATTAACTACTCCTCACTTGTAACGGGCATAAAAATAGGGTACCAGGAATATTAAATATCAGCATATGCAGATGATTTACTGGTACATATTTCAAATCCTGCTCAATCCCTCCCTGCTGTATTCCAAATTATCACACAATTTGAGTCTTTCTCAAACTATAAACTGAACCTGATGAAAACGGAACTTCTTCTCCTTAATAAATATACCATGGAGGCTGATGTGGATCATATGGGTTTACAATGGAACCTGGCTAAATTGAAATATCTCGGAATCTATCTCCATCCTTCTTCAAAAATTATGAAAAAACTTAATTTAGATGCTTTCATTAATACTTTAATAGAGGATTTTAAGCGCTGGTCTTAAATTGCCGTTAACCTTGTGGGGGCGTATGAGCCTTATTAAAATGAATGTGCTACCATGCCTACTATACCCTTTACAAATGCTCAATCAGGCTCTCCTGTACTCATGGTTTTCTCAGGTTCATGGAGTTCTTAGTAAATTCATATGGCAGGGCAATAAAGTCAGAAGAAGCTACCTTAAACTTACCAGACAAAAATTAGATGGCGGTCTCCAAACCCAAAACTTCCATATATACTATTTAGCAATTCACCTGGTTAGAATTTGCCACTGGTTACAGCTTTTACAATGTGCTAGTTATCTACCTTCTTGGGTCAGGATTGAGCAGGATCTCTGTGAAGCACACAGCTTGGACCCAAAGGTTATACCCTTTATCCCCTAAAAAAAGCTCCAAAAACCTCTGCAGACCACTCCCTTAAATTCTTTAATCCAAGTGCAACAGCAGTTAAGTATTCTTCTCAAACTAGACATGTATAGGGATATAATACAGCCCCTGTTTCGTAATCCTAATTTGTTAATTTCAGGTAAACCAATCAATGTTCAGTCCTTCTGGCCACAAATAGGTATAGAGCGGGTGGAGCAGTTAGTACGAGAACAAAAAATGATCTCCTTTAAGGAAGGTTGTTCCCTTTTTAAATAGGAAAATATCTCCATTTTCAAATATCTCCAGTTATCCCACATGCTGGCGCACTATTTTGGAACAGGGACCTGGTCCAGTTCTTTTATAACTATTTTACTCCCTTATCTGAAGGCCATCCCATCTTCCCATCTAATAGCCTACTCCTATGATTTTATTCTAATGACAATAACCATTTCAGATTATGATGGGATAATGCCACTCGCGTATCCTCTAGTTCTAGAGACTGGTCTTCAATTTGGGCTCACCTATATAAATATATTAAATGGGACAGATATAGATACTGTATATGCAGTTTTGCATTATTTATAATCCCTCTAAACTACATCAAATAGGTATCCTACCTACAAATCAATGCTCTAAATGTCACCAGGCTCCTGCAGATCTAACCCATATGCTATGGTCCTGTGAAAAGATTGCTCCCCTTTGGCATAGCATCGCAAACAGGTTGGACCCATTATTGGCACTAACAAACAGTTTTAACATGGAAACCTGTCTTATAGGTGATCATACATCGATACCAGGGGGCAATCAGAGAGCCCATATGGCTTTAATTTCAGCATATGCTAAAAAAGTTATACTAAGCCATTGGTTAGATTTGACCACCCCTAACTATCTGGAATGGTTCAAAGAAATGATGTTCGCTCTATAGGCTGAGTCTACTATAGCTAGACTGTCAAATTGTATGGGCAAATACAAGAAAAGATGGGAACCCCTTTACACCTTTCTTTCAGTTAGTTAGTTTTTGACTTCCCAAACCTAGTCCCCCCTCCCCCCTTTTTTGAGGTCTGTTTTAAAGAGAACCCCAGGATTTTGGCCCCTAGAAATTTTAACTTCAGCTGCTTTCTCACTCTGCAGTTCCCATATTCGTATCCCTGTCTTGGCTTTTATTTCTAAGTTTTTGAGGCAACTATAACTATAATAAATAGCAACTGGTGGCAGACAAAGGTGGGTGGGTAATGGGGGGTGGGGTAGGGAGAAAAATAGCAATCAAACAATCAAACAGCAACTTTTTTTTTCTAACTGTTCTTTATGTTAGAATTGGCTCATGTATTAAGGCATTGGAATTTGCTTCTTCTTTTTATGTTATAAATGTATACTTTGTATTTAATTGAAATTCAACATTTATGTTCTGCCTTGATCTCTGTCAAAAAGTTTGCTTGCTAAAATACAATAAAGCATATTAAATGAAAAAGAAAATTCCCAAGTGCTGAGGAAGTGAAATGGGAGTGTTACACCACATGCAAAGTCCCCCAGAATGTATTACGCAGTCACTCATGCACACAGTGGTCACACAGAGTCCCCAGAATTTTTCTGCATCCCCAAAATGCATCTGTCTTGTGTCCAGAAAGTTCCCAAGTGCTGAGGAAGTAAAATGGGAGCATTACACCACATGCAAAGTCCCCCAGAATTTATTGCACAGTCACTCATGTGCGCAGTGGTCACACAGAGTCCCCAAATTTTTCTGCATCCCAAAATTGCATCTGTCTTGTGTCCAGAAAATTCAGAGGTGCTGAGGAAGTGAAACTGGAGTGTTACACCACATGCAAAGTGCCCCAGAAAGCATTGTGCAGTCACTCATGCACACAGTAGTCACACAGAGTCCCCAGAATTTTTCTGCATCCCTAAAATGCATCTGTTTTGTGTCCAGAAAGTTTACATGCTCTGTGATGATGATGTACCCATGATGAACAGTGTCTTGCCAAACTGTGTGAAGAATGGATAACATGACATGAATCCATTCAGTGTTCCATCAGAAATTATGACTGTGAGAGAACTGTTGCTGGTCCGAAGTGTTCTGCAATTCCCTCAAATGCGATGCAATCACCTCAACCGGATTCCCTTTGTGTGTACACTAATAGTAGCCTTGTGAGTTGATATATATATATATATATATAATTATGTACTATATATGTATATATATATATTATATATATATATATATATATTATATGTATTTTCTAGGTTGGGGGTTGACATATATAGATATGTACTCATTGTATTGTTTTGTATCACAGGTCACACATACTGTTGGTGTGCACATTCCAGTGCTTGACGAGAATTTTTTGCGTTGAATTTGGAAATGGAATACTCTCAAGCCAATGATGGTAAGTATTTTTTTTTGGGGGGGGAGCATATTTGCAAGTATGTCTCATTAATGGTTTATTATCTGGTTGCTTCTTCACAGATTTCATCTGCACCCTTCTCCAGTCTGGTTGGTAATGATGGTCATTGACTGAAATGACTTCTGCGTGTTGCATGTCTGACCCAGCCCTGGGGGGGCCTGATGTTGAAGAACTTCTTTGGATAATGCAACTATGACACAACAAAGCAACTGGAAGTTTCTTAAAAAAAGAAATGAAGGACTTATTACAACTGGATTGCAGCAGTAACACATTATGTTTAAGCCGTGGCTGTTCCACGAATATCTGGATTAACACAGATAGCAAACTGTCCCACTGCAATCATTAGATCACAACTTAATTTAGTACCAGGCTGTGTAACAAATACACTAAGTCAGTGTCCCTGCTTCTCAACTCAAGTTACATTTCAAAACCACATCTTGTAAAGTAACACAACCTGGGTCCAACTTTTTCAACACTGTCATGGCTGCACAGCTGCAAATTTGGAATACAGTGCATGATATGTTGCAGAAATATTTTTTGTGATGTACACGTCACCTAGTTTATAAATCCTAAGTCAGATTTGTTGCACTCTTATGAAAGAAAAAGGAACAGATGAAATAAAATGTATATACTTACCAATATGGATTGGAAATGGATATTCCATAGGTTCCTGTAGACAATACTGCTGCTGTGCCACTGATACAGACCTTCAGCGAAGGAGTCATTTGTTGTTAACCTGTAAAGAAACAAAATAAGTTTACCGTATGTGTTTGATCATTGCAGCTCAGAAAAACAAAAGAAAACAAAACACACAGCTAAAGGAAGTTGAATAGCATAAAAAAAACATTAGTACACATAATCACTTTATAGTTTTAGTAGTAAGGAGCATTGTGCTTGTGGCTGATGGATGTGGTCTCCTGTTTGACTCCCTCTTCCTTGGCATGGTCAATGTAATGGAAAAACATTGTCAGAATGACACTGGTGGTGGGTGCTGGTGGTCATAGCTGTGGCACATGATGACATTCCCTCTGACATCTTCCTACATCTGGTGGTGGTGGCAGTGGCTAACAGCGGTCTTATGGTGGTGGTCCAAGGGGGCACACAAAGTCATTCCCTCCAGTAGCAGTGGCTAACAGTGGTCTTATGGTGATGGTGGTCTGGGGGCACATGGTGACATTCCTTATAGTGGCACTGGCTAACAGCAGTCTTATGGTGGTGGCCCATGGGGGCACACAAAGTCATTCCCTGTGGTGGCAGTGGCTAACAGCAGTCTTATGATGGTGTTCCAGGGTGGCACACAAAGTCATTCCCTCTAGCGGCAGTGGTCAACAGCGGTCTTATGGTGGTGGTACAGGGGCCAGGATATATTGTGCTCTCTGTTACAAATGTGATGTGACATATGGAATTTGAGTCACTCTGAGTGGGACACTCATTTAACTTTATGAAAAAGAAAACAAGTACTGTATCATACAACAAATGTGACAGCCTTTAAACCACTTAAGTTAAAACCTACCATCATTAACCTCATCATCATCCTCATAAAGAAAGCTGCCCTCACAGTCATCTATGTCTGAATTCTGACCACTGGGAAATTCTTTCTCCATTGTGTCATCATCTACGTCAGTGGTAGGCCGTTTCATGCTGCCATTGCCAGTGCCACCAGGATGGTCCATTTCTAGATCAACAAAACCATGACTAGGCTGAGGTATAAATACTGAGGTTGCAGTCTGAGCTGGTATGTGCTTCTCATTCATTTTTATGAAAGTTAGCAAACTGACATTTGCAGGAGAGAGGTTTGTACGACGATCCTGAACTATTGCACCTGCTTAGCTGAATACCCTCTCAACACTTACACTGGAGGGTAGGCATGCCAGGTACTTCAGTGCCACTGCAGTCAGCTCTGGCCATTCACTAACCTTTCCACTCCAGTATTAAAGAGGATCATCAGTTATTGACAGATGCCTGTTTTCAGACAAATATGACTCAAACATTCTCTGTGCTGCACTAAGTCCAGTGGTTGATGCATTATCATGTTCTCTGGAATCATTTAGGTCACAAATCCCCACTTGGGACAAAGCCTTCCAAAATGGGTTGACACCAACTGCTTTGTATGACAGACCACCTGGAGCTGCAGTCCCCTTGCCCTTACAGGATATGCTTGATAGTCCTCCAGGTTCGCCTTTAGCCTGATTATGCTGCTGAGGTTTGTTGACCTTGACACGTGACTTCATTGCCCCATGAACCAAGCACACCAGTTGCCCACTGACATTTTTCACCTGTTCAGGCTGACCTCCAGTATTGAGGCAATTCCATGTTTGTATCATGGGTCCAGCATTGTTGCTTTTGCAAAGCTGTCACTATGCTGAATGCTCAAGATGTGACTGTTGTGGTTGAATACTGTCAGCATGTGTTTCAGCAACATACTGCTAGCACTGTCTCCAGCAACATCAAGGCTATGCTGTACATTCACCAATATCTGTCTCAGCACCCACAGCAGTGGAATTGATTGGCTAATGCAGGCAGACTTGCCACTCACTGCCTGTGTGGCATGTTCAAAAGGCCACAAAATTGTTATTACAGAGTCCATGAGGTGCCACTGTTCAGTCGTCATAGACATGGAGGCCCCGGAACTGTCATAGCTAGTGTGCATGACAAGATATTCTGAGATGGCTTTGTATTGTTCATACAACCTCTCTGCCATCTATAAAGTGGAGTTCCACCGGGTGACAACTTCCAGCTGCTAGCGGTACTGAGGGAGGCTGTTTCGGATCTGCAACTGCTGAAGCTGGTCACAGGCCTTCACAGAGCGTGAAAAGTGGAACAGATACAGCGTGCAAGTGTCAGAATTTCCTTTATATCAAGGTGCTGCAGAAACTTCTGCACCACAAGATTTAAACAGTGGGCCATGCGTGGAACCCGAACAAAGCCACCATTCATGATGCATTTCATCACATTTGACCCATTGTCTCTTGCTATGAATCCAGCTGTCAGGGACAGGATGTTCTGACACTTGTCAATTTCCGTCAGTACCAAATCCAACATGGTTTCACCAGTGCGTGAACAGGTCACATTGCGCATAGCAATTGTTGCATGCTGTTGAATTCCTGGAAGAGTGTTACCACGACACTCCACCTTACTGAACTGATTATTCACACTACCAACAGCACAAACAACACCCACCACCTGCACCCAATGTGCAGTTATACACAAATATGAACTCCACGCTGTTTTGCCACTTGTCCACATATCCATACTTATATGGATGAATGGAGAGGAGAAATGTTGAAGGGCATGTCTTATAGAGTCGGACACAGTACGATACAACTGGGGGACAGCACAGGTCGAAAAGTATGTCCTGGATGGGACTTTCCATTTTGGACAGGCACATGCAGCAAACTGCTGGAACCCAGAATACTCCATAAAGGAGAAGGGCAAAAGATCAATTGCCAGCATTTCAGCTACAGCAGCATTAAGTTCACGTGACACTGTATGATTGGGTGGGTACTTCAGCTTATGCACAATTACACTGTGTAACGTGGGCTGACTTAAATGTTTTACATGGGGTGTGGTGACAAATGGTTCTGCTCTGTGAATGGCAGGGGTTGGAGAGTGGATGTTTGATGAAGACAGTTGCACAGGTGATGATGACAAACCCACAAATGCACTTATTTTGCCAGATTT
Source organism: Neoceratodus forsteri (assembly GCA_016271365.2). Taxonomy (NCBI): domain Eukaryota; kingdom Metazoa; phylum Chordata; order Ceratodontiformes; family Ceratodontidae; genus Neoceratodus; species Neoceratodus forsteri. The sequence goes on along the minus strand of CM057453.1, from coordinate 451,611,188 downwards.
ACCAACTGGGGTTGATGTACCACTTGCACTAGACATACTGCATTCTTCTTCACCTCCACCACCACCACCACAAAAACTGCTACTCTCACCAGCACTGGACAATATTTCAAAATCATTATGCTCCTCCACCTCATCATGCCTGTAGCAATCCTCTGCTCTTATTACATCACTACTGCACACATTTAATTTCCTACTTGATTTAACCAGTCATGGAAGGGGATAATGTGCTCATTATAGTTGATGACGAGGGTGAACGCCCCACTGTGGTATTAGCTGCCATCTTGTGCTGGGTCCACAGTGCCATGTGCCTGTTCTTAGGATGCGTATGCTGTCCTCCTGTGCCCAGATGGCTCCTCTTTTTACCTTGACTCACACGCACATGACAAACCTGACAGATTGCAACTGACTCATCATTTGCATCTTGCACAAAAAAATCCCAAACAAGGGATTGTGATGCTCTAGTTTTAACATGTCACTGATGCTGCTTATTGAACTCTGTTTGTTTAAGCCATGAAGTGCGGGGTGTGCTAGATGATTTCTCTGGCAGGACAAACTTAGACTGCAACTGACCACCACAACTACCTATCATTATTACTGGGTCATCACCATCAACTGAAACTGGTAAATCACAACTTTTTATGGGATGAGGGGATTAATGTAAACAGACTCAGACACAGCCACCTTGAATTTCTTTTTCTCTGGTTCCCAACTGGGGTCACTTACATCATCATCATATTCATCAACGTCACCCACATCCACATCATCTGCTTGGATGCTGGCATGTGGACTGCATGTTGCAACCACGGCAACATCATCATCAGATTCATCATCATCAACACCACCATCACCTGATATTTTTTCACCACACTGTGAATCACTGCATGGCAAATGCATGAGCTGAACCACGGTGGAAGAAATGTCACATTGTATGCTATCGTTGACATGATGATCAGAATCCTCATGTTCAGTTACTGGGATGTTACTGGGCAGTATGACATCATCTACACTGCCACTCACTCGCACTGCTTCACACTCCACTATATTTTTTTGGACACAGTAAACTGGTCAGAAGTGGAACTTGAGGCAGCAGTACTCATACCACCACCAGCAACTGCACTAATACCACCAGCTGGGATAACATCATCTCCTCCAACTATGAGTGAAGCTACTAATTGCACTGTAAAAAACATTGAAGGAGAAACACCTTTCCTCACATTAGCAATGCACTTCTGCGTCTGTGTACTACCACGCCCACAGACAATCTTACCACTGGCAGCAGTGCCCTGGTGAGAAACTGCTTTACTTGCACATCTCTTTGTGGGCATGTTGGGGGTCAACAAGAATATTCTAAACAAATTTATATTTTGGAATATTCACTTTGGGAGGGAGGGCACTAGATGTGAAGCCAAAAAAAACAAATGTGGCTTCAGCAACAGATACAGATGCAAAGTCACAAGTTCAACAACACCTTAACTAACCAGTGGTGCTGAAGTCACAAACAATCTAATCTGGAAAACAATTCCTTTTGCCAGTGGAGGGGTGGGGAGTACTGACTGCAGATTTTTACAGCCATGCAAGCAGCAAAACCAAGAAAAGATACCACAATGGCAGTACAAAATCACGCAGCTGCAGTGGATAGCAGGTTCACACTGCTGTGCCTGCAATTGCACTGTGGCACAATAAAAGGTGTATTATTTGATGTCATGCACTGCACACACACACACACACACACACACACACACACACACACACACACACAATTTGTCTACAAAGAATGCATAGCAAATCGAAAACTTCAGTAATATACCACGTATAGCTTGGTAGAAGACACCAGGAGAAAGGACTGCTGTGTGACTGGACTTCTCTACTAGGACTAAAGAAGAAGAACTTTTGTACTTGGATCTTTAATTTAGGGTAAAAAAACCTAACAAACAAAACAAAATAAAAGTGTGTGTTTGTCTGGGTTAACTGAACTGAATGGGTATCTGAACAGTTATCTAGGTGTAAATCTCAGGTGATTGAAAGGACTTAATAGCTGTGAGGTTTAAATTACTTGTAGAAAGATCTAGTAAGTAGGGGGAGTGGCTTAGCTAGAAGGAAGCTACATTTAAAGACTGCCTTAGAAAGATTCTGCTAATAGCTTGGCAGAAGACACCAGGAGAAAGGACTGCTGTGTGACTGGACTTCTCTGCTAGGACTAAAGAAGAAGAACTTTTGTACTTGGAGCTTTAATTTAGGGTAAAAAACTAACAAACAAAACAAAAAAAGTGTGTGTTTGTCTGGGTTAACTGAACTGAATGGGTATCTGAACAGTTATCTAGGTGTAAATCTCAGGTGATTGAAAGGACTTAATAGCTGTGAGGTTTAAATTACTTGTAGAAAGATCTAGTAAGTAGGGGGAGTGGCTTAGCTAGAAAGAAGCTACATTTAAAGACTGCCTTAGAAAGATTCTGCTAATAACTTGGCAGAAGACACCAGGAGAAAGGACTGTTGTGTGACTGGACTTCTCTGCTGGAACTAAAGAAGAAGAACTTTTGTACTTGGATCTTTAATTTAGGGTAAAAAAAACTAACAAACAAAACAAAAAAAGTGTGTGTTTGTCTGGGTTAACTGAACTGAATGGGTATCTGAACAGTTATCTAGGTGTAAATCTCAGGTGATTGAAAGGACTTAATAGCTGTGAGGTTTAAATTATTTGTAGAAAGATCTAGTAAGTAGGGGGAGTGGCTTAGCTAGAAGGAAGCTACATTTAAAGACTGCCTTAGAAAGATTCTGCTAATAGCTTGGCAGAAGACACCAGGAGAAAGGACTGCTGTGTGACTGAACTTCTCTACTGGGACTATATTGCCCTCCTTCCCTCCTCTCCACCTCACACCCAAAGCTAATTCTATTTTTATAAGCACAGGATTTGACTGACAACAGGAACTTCCTGTTAGGGAGCAGGAAGTGAGTGATCACAGAACCACCAAAGACCCAGCATCCTAGAAGGGCAAGAGTAGCTCTCCGGCCCCCTCTAGCTGCTGGAGGTCTGCCTCTGAGCAAGTAAGTGGTCTACTGAGAAATATAGGATATTCTTGTCTCAGAACAGGACAATCAGGAGCTTAAAGGGCACACAGGCAGAAAGTAAGGAGAGAGAGAAAAAAACAGAAGAAAGAGTAAGGATTGCAAACAGTTAAGGGGCCAGAAATAAGAAATGATTGGAGTGGTGCAGTGCAGTGGTTGTGGAGCAGCAGTCTTCCGGGAGACGTTCTGGAGGATGTGGTGTTGTCCCATCTGCAGGCACCTCTCTGGGCTGAGGAAGGAGGTTGCTCATCTCCAGGCTGAGTTGGCCAGGATTTGTGGGACCTCCTCTTCCATCCAGGGACCACCAGTGCCACTGCCATTGCCTCAGAGGTTGCCAAGAAAGAGGAGCGGTTGGACCACAGTGGGCTTGGGGAAGGTGAGGGTGGTGGAACAGAGGTGCATCCCTCCAGCTGTACCTCTCCACAATTCCTATGCCATTCTGGCAAAGTGTGATTCCCCTATGGAGGCACCCATAGTGGAGACCAAGGAGGATGCTGGGAACCTTCACAAAGGAGACCCACAGGAGGGTGGCAGGGACCCTGCAGGGAAGGAAACAACTCCTGTTGGGGACCCATTGTTAGGAAGGTAGAACTGGGGAAGGAAGGGGAGAGGGAGGTAAGGTGCCTGCCTGGCGCCATGGCTTGGAGGGACAGGGAGCGAATCCTCAGGATAGCCAGAGCAGCTGCACAGGGGAGGGAGCTGGATGTCATTATCCACCTAGGGACAAATGATCTGGCTAAGAAAGGTATTAGAGAAGTGCAGGAAGAGTTTGTGGAATTGGGGAGGGGCCTTAGTCAAGTAGCACGCACGGTAACCTTCTCGGAGGTGCTGCCCATCTATGGCATAGGAGAGGCTAGGGTGTTCCGCACCATGGGATTCAATCAGTGGTTGAAAAACTGGTGTGGAGCTCAGGGATTTGGCTTCATTGGGGGCTGGGGGTCCACCTGGAGTGATGCAAGCCTATACTGGCATGATGGGCTGCATCTGTCTGGAAGGGAACCAGGATCCTAGGTGATAGGTTTAAATGCTTCATTGGCAAGCTTTTAAACTAGCCAAGGGGAGGCACTGGAAAGGAGCAAGGAAATCCTAGCCCCCCCAAATAATCACAGTAGTAAGTGCAGCAAACACCAACATAGAGGTGTCGATAGGGAGAAGGGCAGGGTAAATGGAGAAAGTGACAAAGGCAAGAAGGACAGGGATGGGGCAAAGGGAGTAAGGCCATCAGGAAATGGAGGGTAATGAGTACCAATGCTCTAGGTCTGGGCAACAAGCTCCTGAGCTGGTGGCCTTGATGGAAGAGGGATGCCTGGATATCGTAGCAGTCACAGAAACATGGTACACAGAGAACCATGACTAGGATGTTAACATCCCAGGGTACATAACCTACAGGAGAGACAGGCAGGGGAGAAGAGGGGAGGACTAGCTCTCTATGTAAAGGAAGGGATAAAAGCAACTTAACAAAAGAGTAAACAGGGAGGAGAGGAGGCACTGTGGGTCACCTTGGAGACTGGAAAGGGCACCACAATCTGCACAGGGGTTGTGTACAAACCCCCATGTCAGGGGGAGGGAATGGGCAAGGATATGATAGAAGGCATTCTTAGAATGGCAGAGAAAGGGGAGATACTGTTGATGGGAGACCTGAATATGCCAGATGTTAACTGGAGCACATTTGTTGCAGTCACATCCAAGAGCAGAGCCATTCTAGATGCCCTACAGGTGGCAGGCCTTAGACAGCTAGTTTTGGAACCTACTCGTGATGGAGCAATCTTAGACCTTGTACTCTCAAACGGGGGCAGTGAGAGGATCTCAGATCTAGAAGTGGGTTGCCATCTGGGGACAAGTGACCATCAAACAGTGTGGTTCACGCAACTCAGCTACAGAGTCAAGCCACAAAAGTGAGGGTACTGGACTTTAGGATGGCTGACTTTGGCAAGATGGGAGAGTGCCTCAGAAAAGCACTAGCAAACAGGCTAGAAGGAGGTGTGGAACAACAATGGGAATCATCAAACTGCAGTCACAGAGGCAACAAGCCTTTGTGTGAAGCAAATAAACAAATCAAATTGAAAGAAAAGCCACTATGGTTCTCAAAAGAGGTGGCTGTGAAAGTCAGGAAGAAAAATAGCATTCGAAGTATAAGGAAACACAGAAGGAGCAGGACAGAGAGCTGTACCAGTTAAGGCAAAAGGAAGCAGGAAGGGAAGTCAGAATAGCAAAGGCCCAAACTAAGGAAAAGATAGCCAACTCAGTTAAGAAGGGGGATAAAACCTTTTATAGGCATATCAGCGAGCATAGAAAGACAAAGACAGGGATAGTGAGGCTGAATAGAATGAACGGTGGGTAGGCAGAAGGGGACAGTGAAAAAGCAGGGATACTGAACGAATATTTCTGCTCAGTATTCACAAAAGAGGAGGGGGAAGTGTCTAATCCAATTAACAGAAGCACTCTTGATGGGGGTCGATCCCAGTCCTTTCACAGAAGAAAGGGTTCTGCAAGAACTCCTAAAACTGAAGGTGGACAAAGCAATGGGTCCTGATGGAATTCACCCCAGAATTCTAAAAGAATTAAGGGAGGAACTAGTGAAACCACTGGCTACTCTTTTTAAGAAATCATGGGAGGATAGTGTGGTACCCGAGGACTGGAGGAAGGCGGATGTGATTCCCCTTCACAAAAGTGGGACCAAGACAGAGGCAGGAAACTACAGACCTGTCAGTCTGACCTCGTGGTAGGGAAAGTGATGGAGTCACTTCTGAAGGAAAGAATAGTTGAGTACCTAGAGGCCAGTGGAGCACAGGCCCCAAGGCAGCATGGGTTCACAGCGGGAAGGTCATGTCAGACAAATCTAATAGATTTCTTTGACTGGGTGACCAAAGTAGTAGACCAGGGAGGGGCTGTGGACATGGCCTACCTAGACTTTAGCAAGGCATTTGACACAGTCCCACACAAAATATTAATAGTCAGATTAACCAGCCTGGGAGTGGGTCCCAGGGTGGTAGCCTGGGTAAAACATTGGCTGCACAACAGGACACAGAAGGTAATTGTAAATGGAGTCCACTCTGAAGAAAGAGGGGTTACTAGTGGGGACCGCAGGGTTCAGTATTGGGTCCAGTCCTTTTAATGTCTTCATCAGTGACATTGCAGAGGGACTGGAAGGAAAGTATGCCTTTGCAGATGACACAAAGATCTGCAACAGGGTTGATACACAGGAGGCGTGGAAAGGATGAAAAGGGACTTGGCAAGGTTGGAGGAATGGTCAGAAGTATGGCAGCTAGGATTCAATGCAAAGAAGTGCAAATAATGCACCTGGGAAACAAGAACCCAGGGAAGAATACACAATGGGTGGGGAGGTAGTAACAACAACAAAAAAGGAAAGGGACCTGGGGGTAGTTATATCAGATGACCTTAAGGTTAGCAAGCAATGTGAGAAGGCAGTAGGGAGGGCTGGGGGTATACTGGGATGTATAAGGAGAGGCATCAGCAGCAGAAAACAGGAAGTTGTTATCCCTCTGTACAGACAGTTGGTGAGACCCCGTCTGGAGTACTGTGTCCAGTTCTGGAGACCCCATCTCTGCCAGGACATAGACAGGATAGAGGTAGTCCAGAGGAGGGCAACTAAAATGGTGCAGGGTCTGCAAGAGAAGCCGTATGAGGAGAGACTAAAGGGCTTAATATGTATACCCTTGAGGAAAGAAGGAGGGGGGACATGATAGAAACTTTTAAGTACCTCAGTGGAATCAACAAAGTCCAAGAGGGTAGCATCTTTCAGAAAAAGAGACTTGCAAGAACAAGGGGACACAATTTAAAGATAGGAAGGAGGGCGGTTCAGGGGCAATGTGAGGAAGTATTATTTCACAGAGAGGGTAGTGGATGCATGGAACAGCCTTCCTGAGGAGGTTGTGGGGTCTAAAACTGTGGGAGAATTCAAGAATGCATGGGACAGACATAAGGCAATTCTTGTGGGGGTAGGAAGAAATAGGCTGTTGGTTATCTAGGATCTGCTGTCTATCCTGTAGGTAGGGAAATGGGCAGACTAGATGGGCCAAGCGGTCCTTATCTGCCGTCAGAGTCTATGTTTCTATGTTTCTATGTATTGTAAACAACCTGAAATTATGAACGGCTGCACCAGATCCACAACACACAATCAGCAAAAAAATTTCAACAATTACTGAAAATATTACTATGTGTACACTAACACAGTCAGTTATATAACAAAAATATAACCAAAAAACAAAGGACTCCCTATTTCTCCAAGTGAACTCTACCTACACCACAGATACACCCCTCCCCCAATGCACACTTTCACTGTCTCTTACTACACAGACTCAATGTTGTACATTAACATTCAAAATCCACACACCAACAAAAAAAAGCTCAATTTACATGAGGACAGTAGGGTTTCCTACAATTGATGAACTAAAGTTTGAGCAAAAAAAATTACTCAAAAAGGCTTTTTAACAGCTTTTTGAAGGTTTGAATCAAAGAGAGCTCTCAGAGTAGGCTGTTTCCTACTGCTTCCTTCACACACTACCCTGAACTGAGGCTGTGCAGAACAATATAGAGCCCATGTGACCTGAAATCCCATGAATCACTGGAAAATTCACCTTTGGAGCTTAAAAACAAGGAGAAGTGAGGCGAAGTACATTGTTTTCAATGTAGTTCATCTTTAAAATTGGTGGAGTAGTGGTTTGGGAAGGCGGAGTAATGTGAAGTCAATGTTTTCAATAGATTTCTGGTTACCTATTATAATGTGAAGTACTCCACTTCGCAATACGGAGTACTCCTCGAATTTGTCTTTACTCCCCGAATCACTTCGCCGAGCGAATTGGACCCACTTCACCCACCACTAGCTGGGAGGACACCTCCACCTCTAGGGACACAGAGGATGACAACACCATGAATGCCTGAGGGCATGGTGGACCTCTAGGTGGCCCATATGTGTGTTTGGGGCAGTGTGGCCATGGTGGATTCCCATGGCACAATGGACTGGCACTGTTTAGCGTTTTATGTTTACTGTGTTGCCTTGCTGTTGTACTGTGTACGTGCCTGTCAGTTACATGTGTGTGCCTATGGTTCTGTTTGCATTTCACAATAAAGCTTTTACTACTTTATACCATGTGTGTTCCCTGACTCTGAGACTGGGGGTTTTGTGCGTGTTGTGCTCTGGGTTAGTGCCATGGGGGAGCATGTTGTGGCTTGGCACTGTGCATGGTGGCACTACATGGGTGTTGCATGAGGGGGAGGCTGCTACAGGCTGTACCATCCTTGGGGTACATGTTGCAGAGCAGTGTACTGGCCCCACGGCTGCCTACATGCCCATGTATGGAAGCCCTTTCACTACTGTACATGTCCTCACCCTGCCTCACATGGCTATCAGTCATAACTGGCTTCATGCATGGGTGCAGCCTGCTGCTGTGCCCTGCTGTGCATGGATACACCCTTGCATGTATGCTGTACATTGATGGCATGTGGGTGCACAGGGATGGCTGCACAGCAACATGCGCGGCTGCTATGCATGCCTGAGAGTGGTGCCATATGTGGGAATTGCATATATCACCATCTGTACATCCCCTGGTGTATTCTTTTTGTGCATAGGGCCCACTGTCCTTATTTTATTAACCAGGGCATTTACCGGCTGCAAGGGGACACCTTGGGGAACATGTATCCCAAATATCACGTCAATACTGCAAGAAATTGCAAAGATATTACTGCTTATGTTTGATGTTTGTAAAGCAAATGCAGGTGCTGAGAAGAGACATTTGAGCAGCACTTTATTAACAAATAACACAGATGAACCCCTCAGAAAACCCTGTATCCCAATTTTATCAATCTTGGCATTTAACGTCTGTCAGAGGACACCTTTGGGAAATGTATCCTAATTTCTTGTTTATACATTAAGAAATTGCAAAGTTTGGATTGTTTCTGTCGGATGTTTGCAAAACAAATTCTGATACTGAAAAAGGACATTTGAGCAGTATTTTGCCAAACAAGCAACACACAGCTGCATCCCTTGAGAAACACAATATCTTTATTTTATCAACCTGTGCATTTTATGGGTTTCATGGGACACCTTGGGGAACATGTTTCCAAATTACCTATTTATACCTCAAAAAACTGCAAAGTAATTACAGCTCCTGTCTGATGTTTATAAAGCAAATGCAGGTGCTAGGAAGACATTCGAGCAGCACTTTGCCAAACAAACATTACATAGATGCACCCCTCAAAGAACATTTTACACTTATGTTTATCAGTCTGGGCAATTTGAGGCTGTCAGGAGAATCCTTCAAGAACATATATCCTGACTTTCTTCTTTATACCTCAAGAAATTGCAAATCTTTCTTGTGAAACAAATGCAGTCCCTGAGAAGAGACATTCAAGCAGAAATTTGCCAAGCAAATAACGCACAGATATGCAGCTCAGAAAATACTTTACCCTTATTTTATCAACCTGGGTATTTAGGTGCTGTCATGTGACACCTTGGGGAACATATATACTGAATATCTTGTTTATACGTCAAGAAATTACAATGTTATTACTGTTTTTGTGTAATCTTTGTAAAGCAAATGCAAGCACTGAAATGAAACATTTAAGCAGCACTTTTCCAAACAACACACAGATACAGCACTGGAAAAACACTTTGCCCTTATTTTATCAACCTGGGTATTTAGGGGCTGTCAGGGGACACCTTGGGGAACATGTACTATATTCTGAACATCTTGATTATACCCCAAAAAACTACTGTGTTATTACGGTTTCTGTCTATCGTTTGTAAAGGAAATGAAGGCACTGAAAAGATAAATTCAAGCAGCACTTTGCCAAACAACACACAGATACACCACTGAAAAAAAACACTTTACCCTTATTTTATCAACCTGAACATTAAGGGACTGTGAGGGGATTGCTTTGGGAACATGTATTCTGAATTTTTGTTTATACCTCAAGAGACTGCAAAGCTTTCTTGCACAGCAAATGCAGACCTTGAGAAGAGACATTCAAGCAACGCTTTGCCAAATAAACAACACACAGATCACACTTCAGAATACACTTTATCCTTATTTTATAACCTTGGGTATTTATCGGCTGTCAGAGGACACCTTGGGGAACGTGTATCCTGGATGTCTCATTTATACCTCAAGAAATTCAAAGTTATTATAGTTTCTATCTGATGTTTATAAAGGAATTGCAGACACTGAAAAGAAACATTTGAGCAGCACTTTGACAAACAAACAACACACAGATACACCACTGGAAAAATATGTTATCCTTATTGTATCAACTTGAGTGTTCCTGTCAGTGGACACCTTTGGGAACATGTATCCTGAATTTTCTGTTTATACCTTAAGAAATTGCAAAGTTATTAATGCATTTATCTGTTCGTGAAGTAAATGCAGACCCTGAGAAGCGACATCTGAACAGCACTTTGCTAAACAAACAACACAGACAGGCACCTCTCAAAACACTTTACCTTAATTTTTATCAGTTTAGGCATTTAGGGGCTGTCTGGGGGCACATTTAGAAACATGTATCCCAAATCTCTTGTTTATACCTCAAGAAATTGCACCATAGGTGCTGCAACATGGGGAAAAGTGGGGGTGCTAAAGTTCAAAATGACATAGGGTAAAAAGGTAGTCTGCGCAAGCAAAGGGGCTGAGGGTGCCACCTCCCCCTGCCTATAGGTGCTGGCACCTATGAATTGTACAGTTATTACTGATTCTGTCTGATGTTTGGAATACAGGCTCTGAAAACAGACATTCAAGCAACATTTTGACAAACAAACCACACACAGATGCACCCCTTGAAAAACACATTACCCATATTTTATCAACCTGGGCATTTTGTGGTTGTTATTGGACTCCTTGGGGAACATGTACCCCAAATTGCTTGCTTACTCCTCAAGAAATTGCAAAGTTATTACTGCTCCTGTCTGATATTTGTTTCAATGTGTGTACACAGATTATTGCTGATTTATGCTTGTGCAACTTCATTGATAGTCTGAAAGTATTTGAATGCTTATCTTGTTGACTGACATAAACAGATATTTTGGACATTCACTTGTTGTATCCCACATGGTATTACTACCTTATCAGGGTACTCGTGAAGGCAAAGGAACCCTCTTGAGGAAGGTTCCACCCCTATAGGTGCTGTGGGAATATAATTCCTTTAGGCTAAAGATACCATAGGAAGGAGCCCCCAAGGAGAGAGAGGTGCACCACTGGATGAGGAGGGGAGGATAGTGTGAAAAGAAAGAATGCATCTGAGTAAGACTGCAGGGAGCTGACTTAAATAACTTAGGCAGGATGTGTGGCTAATTGCTCCCACCCATTGAACTGTAGTCATAGCCTTTGATTTCAATGTGTGTATGCAAGTAAGTGCCGAGTTATGCTTGTGCAACTTCATTGATAGTCTGATAGTGTGTGAATGCTTAGTTATGTTGTTGACTGAGATAAATACAGTAGATACTTTGGCTGTTCACACTCTGTGTCTTTGAGGAACTACCACCCTCTCTGGGTAGCGTGAAGGCAATGGAACCCTCATTATTAAGGTTCCACCCCTTGAGGTGTCATGGGAATATAATTCCTTTAGGTGAAAGGTACCTTAGGAAGGAACCCCCCAAAAGAGAAGCAGCAAGTGGTGAATGAAGAAACTGGATGAGCATGGATTGACAGCAGTAGCGATAACTTGAAACAGAAATAGGCAGGATTGTTCAATGACTGACAATATCCATATTGATAGCAGAAGGGGCATGACTTCCATAAGGAGAGAGGAAATGGCAAAAGAGAAAGAAGGTCATCATCCAACTCCAACTCAACAGCAGAAACCTACCTGGGTAAACATGTACTATATAGATATACTTCTTGAGGACTACCTTCTATGGACTACCTAACCTTTAGTACCTTTGGCATGGAGGAGAGGAAAAAATCCCTATGACAGGAACCTCTGGGGATCCAACACCTTGGTTGCCTTCCCTCCAGGCTTGGGATGAATTAATGACAGCTCACTACTGCAATTTAAAGAACCAATTCAGGGGAAGATTTTTAAAGGAAGGGCTCTCACTCTATCCCTCTAACAGGAAAGACATGGGGGTGCTGTGAGTTTATGGCCTCTGCAACTAAAGGGGAATCCTGCTGGGGCCCATACCCCCAGCAGAGGAGGAGAGCGACAAATGCTGAAATGCACTCACCTTGCCTCCAAGCGAAGGCCCAGAGGAGAAGCCAAATCCAGGAGTGGTAAGGCTAAAGCCAAATGCAAGATGGGTAAGGCTGAGCTCTGGAGTGGCAAAAATAGGAAGATTGCACAGTTTTCAACCTTGATGGGCAGGAAGGACAAGGGAGAGTATAGAATGGAGACCAGGTGAACCTTTATGCAGCTATAGACAGAATAGCTCTTTTTTTTATATTCTTTATTTTAGTTATCAATTTCTTACAGCAGGAATTCATTAAGCATATATCACATTCCAAAGAGTGATCAGCAGATGATTTAACCCCATACAATACTAAAAAGTTGTCATGGGGAATCTAAGATTACCGTTACATAACTTAGTACAACAGAGAAAATATCGAGCTTTCCAGTCCTGAAAATGTAATAATCTTATAACTTGCTCAAGGAATAAAAGATTTATCTACTGTAAAAGGGTGATGTGAAAAACCCAAGGTCTCCAGATTAGTTCAAATAGTTTCACCTTTCCTGTCCAAAAAGCTATAGTCCTTTCCAGGTATTAAACCTTGGACATCACTGCATACCATCAGGAGAGCATTGGAGGGGTAGTCGTTCACCACAGGAGTGTAATCACTTATTTGGTAGCCACCAGGTAAAGGTATATCCTACTGGTATTCGGGGGTTACCTCATCTGTGCCCAGGTAGAGCAATACTAATTGATGTGTTAAATTAGATCTTTATCAATTAATTGCCTTAAGCTTTCTGACACCAATTGCTAATATTGAAGTAGCTTTGGACAGGCCCAAAAAATATGCTTGTTGTTTACCCTTAGTTCTCCACAGCCCCTCCAACAAGTACCCTTATTCTTTGGTAGGAATTTAGCTAACTTATCTGGTGTATTAAAAAATTGAACTCTGCATTTCCAGATGAATTCAAACTAATATGGGGCTTGTAAGATTTTCATAGATGGGGTAATTGGTTCCAACCATTTCTCATATGTTATCTGTGCATTTAATTCCGTGTTCCAGGCTGACTAACTATCTCTTGTTGATTCAGGCCATTTTTCTCTAAGGGCCTTATATACGTAGCCAATCAAGTGTGTTTTTTCTTGTCCCCTGAATGCCTCTAGGAAAAGTTTCATAAGATCAAACATGGGCTTTTGAAGGGCATTTCTGTTTTTTTTTCTCTGAGTTAAAAATGTTCTTACTTGGAGATACCTATAATGGTGACTACTCGGGAGAGAGACTGTGGCCTGTAAAAATACAGAAGTGACTACTCCATGAGTGTCCAAGAATTGGTATAACATTGATAACCTTCTACCGTGCCATGCTCTAAAAATATGGTCTAATTGTGCAGGAATAAAATCCTTCTCCATCATCAATAATTGGAAATAATAGAACTCGACTTCTAAAGTTGGGGAGGTTCTGATCTCAAACCAAATCTTTAAAGTATTACGGGTACCATAAGTGAAGTTCATGAGGCTGGGTAGCGAGGTTAATGGAGCAAAAACTATAGGTAAGATATCGAACAAATCATTAAGTACAAATTTGATATACTTCCATGTAGGGTGAATATTCATATTAAGCCAAATCATCACTGTTTTGGAAACCGCCCTATGATATTCCCTCAGATTTGGGAGGTTCACGCCTCCCTTATCAATGGGTAATTGTAGAAGAGTCCATCTTATCCTTGGGTGTTTCCCTGCCCAGACAAATCTGGATATAATTCTGTTCCAGGATGTAAAATAAAAATGAGCAGGATTGAGGAGGAGGAGGGTTTGAAAATAATACAATATTTTAGGGAATACCGTCATGCGAATGTACTGAATCCCTAGACAAAAGGACAGTGGGAGGTGTGCCCAGACACCCACCAACCTCTCTATTTCTATTGTCGGTGGTTTTAAATTAAAAAGTTCCAAATGGTCTAAATTCTGTGGTATATGTATGCCCAAATATTTGATTTTATTGTTTCTTCATCTCTCAGGTAGAGTGGTCTATAAAGTTAGGGAGGGGAAGAAATTTATGGGTAGGATCTCCATTTTCTGTATGTTTATTTTATAGCCTGAAATATTAGAAAAATTTGTAATTACCTCAGGAACTGCTGGGATGGAATTTACTGGCTCCAACAGAGTTAACAGAATGTTGTCTATGTATTGTGAGAGGGTAAATTCCCTTTCCCCCAGTGGGATACCCTGAATCTCAAGATGGTGCCTTGCCTTATAGCTTCGGCCAAAGGCTCAATGTAAAGGGCAAAGAGGAGGGGCAACAGTGGACACCTCTGCCTAGTTTGCCTCCACAAATATATTGGTGGTGACAGTTGTCTGTTAACTTTTATATAGGCTCTAGGTGAATCGTATAGGTATACGTTGCATTAAAGCAATAAACTCCTCTGGGAATCCAAATTTTAATAAAGTGTTCCACAGGAAGGGCCATATGACCTGGTCAAAGGCTTTGTCAGCATCAAGGCTGACAAAGACTGTCGGTATCTTTCTCTGGTTTATATGGTCTAATAAATGCAGTGTTCTACGTATGTTATGTGTGGTCTGTCTAGAGTGAATGAATCCTGACTGGTCCGTATGTATAAGGAGATGCATCAACTCATCTAGTCTGAGGGCTCAAATTGACATAAACAGCTTATAATCCATATTTAAAATGGGAATAGGCCTATAGGAGGTGGGTAGGTCAGGTGGTTTACCTTGTTTTAATATGGGAGAAATAGTGGCATATGCCCAAGAGGGAGAGAGGGCTCCCTCTTCCTGAATCTCCGGAAGGCTGCCAGGAGTGGGGGTGCCAGTTGTTTAAAAAATGACTTGTACCATTCCAAAGGGAAACCATCTGGCCCAGAGTTTAAAATAATATATAAATAGTATTACCGATCAAGATGGTAGGTTTGTTTTGGTTAAGGGCCAGCTTAACAACAGTAATGTGGTACTTGGGGCAATATATGGTCCTGTGGGAGAAGACCCCTATTTTCTGATGTCCTTAGCAGATAATCTGAGTAGATTTCTGCCTTCCCTTTTCATTCTTGGGAGCAATTGGAATATAGCCCCATCTAACGATTTGGACAAAACCTATAGGCCATTAAAACCTTCGGTCCCTCCCAACAGGCTCTCACCGACTATGTACTGCTAGGCTCTCATGAACCTGGTGCCTTCTCAATCCCGGATAACTGCCTTTTCTCCTTCTACTCTCAGGTACATCAAACGTGGTCAAGAATTGACTACATTTTATTTAGCTCTACCCTATTGAGTAATACACATCAAGTAGGTATAGAACCAATAGTTATCTCGGACCACTCTCTGGTATGGATCACGGTTTCCCTTGGTCTGCAGGGACAAAGGGACATTCCATGGAAATTAAATACGCAAATCTTAAAGGATGAACATACAGTTATCCAAATTAAAGACAAGATTCTATCTTATCTAGAATGCAATCAAGGGTCTGTCCATAGGGATGACATACTCTGGTGCTCCCTCAAATGTTTTATTAGGGGCGAATTCATCAAGGTTGCTTCCAGTAGGAAAAAGATAAGAGAGACCAAAATTATCTTAATATCCAAACAGCTCAGGTCAGCCGAAGATAATCTTTTTCACTCCAATTCCTCACAAGACCTGGCAGCTCTAGTTAAACTCAGGAGTGAATACAATGATCTAACAAGAGAAAAAGCAGAATATGCTATGCTTAAAACTAAGACCCATTATCTGGACCAGGGAGAAAAACCTGGAAGAATGCTAGCTCTTAGACTGAGAGAGATGGAGAGCTCTCGATTAATCCCGGCTTTAAACTCCCACTATGGCACCACCAAAACTTTTCCTAGAGATATTGCACAAATTTTCGAATCTTTTTTATAAAGAGATATACGGCAAAAGTACCTCTCATTTACACCCTCATATGATAGAACAGTTTTTGGATGGGGTCAATCTCCCTTCCCTCCAGGCACATCACTGTGATATTCTATCAGTCCCTATCACCTTAATTGAAGTTGAAGAGGCAATTAATGATTTGCCTTTGGATAAGGCCCCTGGGCCTGACGGCTTCCCTTCGAACTTTTATAAAGTCTTTTGCAAAGAACTGTCCCCACTACTTCTAAAACTATGTGAATACATGTTTTCCTCAAAGTGTCTTGACCCCCTCTCTTTTAGAGGCCACGATAATTCTAATCCCAAAACCTGATAAACCCTTACAGGATCCAGCCAGTTACCGACCAATTTCACTCCTAAACTATGACATCAAAATATTATCCAAAATTCTCTCACTTAGAATCAAGAAGATTTGGCAGCATTTACTGAGCCCGGATCAGGTTGGTTTTGTCCAAGGTAGGTCTGCAGCCTACCACTTGAGAACCCTGTCTCATATCTTTCAAATGGCCCAAAATTCACAATCTCCTATGGTCCTAGTTGCACTCAATGCAGAAAAAGCCTTTGACAGGGTGAACTGGGACTTTTTGTGGGCTACTTTGAAGAGAATGGGCTTCCTTGACACCTTTATCTGTTGGATCATGATGATCTACAAGGCTCCCTCGGCAAAAGTTTACTGTAACGGGGTTTTCTCCTCCCAATTTCCCTTATGTTCTGGTACACGTCAAGGTTGTCCTCTTTCCCCTTATCCTTTAATTTATACCTAGAACCCTTATTAATTAGTATCAAAGCTTCACCACGAGTTACAGGCTGTGTCATTTCTCAACTCCCACTAACTCTGTCAGTTTTTGCAGATGATATTCTGCTACACCTTACCAACCCAGAAACATCCTTAGCACAAGTACTACAAATTATTGACTGTTTTGGTCTGGTGTCTAATTACAGGCTAAACTTATCTAAATCAGTTATTTTTCCGTTAAACTCTATTACCTTTCAAGCGGGCTTCACACAGTTTGGCAGGAAGTGGTCCCCGGCCTCGCTTAAATACTTGGGCATCCACTTGTAGAAACAGTCAGGAAGCTTAATCTAGATGATACGTTAACAAGGATTCAGAGAGATCTTGACCGGTGGCAAAAATTACCAATATCCCTATGGGGGCGCATTAACATTGTTAAAATGAATATCTTACCCCGGATATTTTACCCCCTAAATCTACTTAATATTTGGCTCCCCAGACTGTATTTTAGTCAAATACACTCCTTGTTATCCAATTTTATCAGGAAAGGTAAACAGCCTCGACGAGCCTTTCTCAAACTTAGCGCAGCTAGAGATAAAGGGGGCCTTCGCCTACCTAATTTCTTACTATATTATTGGGCTAGTCACCTATATAAAATAGGGAAATGGTCCATTACTCAACCTAACTCACCTCAACCAATCTGGTTACAACTGGAGCTTAGATTAATGGATCAACACAACCTACAACCCTCCCCATATCTTCTGTTACTCCTTTTCCACATTACCTGTAGCCATATAGGAATCCGCTATTGGTCTCTCCATTAAAATTCTCTCCCAATGTTGGAATTTCTTCAATATACCCCATACTAAGGATTTGGCACAACCTCTCACTTTAAACCCCAATATTAAAATTGGAGGTAGTTGGCTGACCTCCGAGTGGCTCCCACAAATCCACAACTCACTTGTGGAGTCTCTATATGAGCAAGGTTCACTCCTCCCATCGGAAGACATTTTAGTCTCTTTCAATATTTCCCAGAAATATATCTTTAAAGTCTTTCAATTGAGACACTCAATACTCAAAATATTTGGGCCTGTATACTTTCCATCTAAAACAAGGCCTTTCTTGGAGAAAATCCATGAAGCTGTCGATAATCCTCATGGGATAGCTAACATATATGACAAATTGTTGGATGCCCTGTTTCCTAATATCCTGGAGGGCTCCACAATCTGGTCATCTCTTACCTTGGGCCTCCCCCTTTTATGGGAACCGATTTGGAAAGACTTGTACAGATATCTTTCCCAGGACAATCATAGATTAATCCAATACCACATTCTGAATAATCTTTATTATATGCCAGTTAAATTGGCTAAATTTGGTAAACTTAAATCAGTTAACTGCATGCGATGCGGGGTAACTGAAGGGAATCTGCTGCATATCCTCTGGGATTGTGACAGAGTGGCACCCCTCTGGAATACAATACGAGACAATCCAGACCCACTTTTGGGGCTTGAAGAGTTCTTCACCATAGAAGTTTGTATTGTAGGAATTTACTCCAACATTGAGGTGAAGGAACGCAAGTATCACATGACTCTGATTTCTATAGTTGTCAAAAAGTTGGTCCTCAGACACTGGATGGACCAAAATTCTATCACATACCAGGAATGGCTCAAAGAGATGTCCCTCTTCTTTAACACCAAGAAATTGATAGCTAGCTCCAGAAACCGTCTGGCTTCTTTCAATTGGAAATGGGGTAAATTATATGTGCTCTACCTGAAATAATCTCCATAGGTGATGACCCTTCGATATTTAATGGGTAATATGCCTGTGCTGGGCAGTTATGGCTAGCTAAGTGCTGTTTCCCATTTCCCCTCTCTTAAGCCTCAGTATCCCCTTTTGCTATGGCACTCTCCGAGGTGATGGTGGGGTGGTGGGGGGATAAGTGGGGGGGTTTGGGAGGGTTTGGGTTGTGTGTGTTTCTTTTCTATTGAATTCCTCTAAATTTTGAGAGGTTTTGTTCACTTCATTAAGTGTTTTCTTACTTGTTCCATGCATAGTATGTCAAATAGCCTCTATTTCATGTATTTTTGGTTTTATAAAACTTAATAAAATTTAAATTTCCAAAAAAGTTTCAGTATTTTCAAGGCAATGTTAGGAGTCAGTTTCTTGCCGTATTTGCCAGTCTATACTCCTTTCTGGTATGGGTAGAGTCAAAAAAGGGCAGTCCACAAAATTAAGGCACTGTGGTATAATAGGAACAAAACAACAATGTTCAGTCTAGGCCACTAGACCCAGGCCGTTAAGCCGAGGATGTCAGAATGTAGGTCATAAATTAAGACCTACCCAGTGTACAAGCGATGGAGACTCAGATCCCATCCTTCAGGTCTTACCACATGCTGGTTGACAAAATTCAGCCAGGTGGTTAGAAATACTGACTGCCTTCACAGGGGATCTCTTCCATTGGTCTACTGTAACCCCTACTGTCTGCCATCGGGGTGGGTCTCGTGTGGTAGATCTTTGCTCTGGCCTCGTCTTAAACTGTATTCTGCTGCTCTGGAGTTCTTCTTTGGCCTCCTCCACAGAATGAAACTTCTTGTGGCCCGTGGAGAGCTATACTACCAGGCGTGCAGGATAAGGGGTAGTAAATTTAATGTTAGCTTGTTTCAATGCTGGTAAAATGTCTGAGTAAGCCCTATGATTGTGCATGGTCTGAGGGGCATAGTCATTATCTAAATATATATGAGTTTGACCATAGAAAACTTACTCCCTGTGACACACTGTTGTGATGATAGTTTCTTTCACAGTGAAGCTAAGGAATCTGGCTATAATTGACCATGGTCTGGTGTCCAGATTTGTAGGGCGAGGGCCTAAAGCTCTGTGCACCCTCTCTATTTCCAGTTTTAGGTCTGAGGGTAATTTGAAGGCTGTTTTCAGTAAAGTAATGTCAAAGTCCATAATGTCTTGTCCCTCAGATCCCTCAAGGATATAGTAGAGCCTGATGTTTGTACATCAGGTGTGATTTTCAGTGTCTTCTTGTTTAGTTTGAGCTGAGCACACTGTTCTTGTAGATTCTGCATAGTGATCTCCATGTCATCCACTCTTTTTTCTACTGCCGTGATCTGACATTCTGAAGCATCGGATCTCTGTTCAAGATTGACTACATCCCTTCATAGCGCCCCGTAGAGATCTTTTATTTCTGCTTGAAAGGCAATCAGTTCTTTACACATCGTATCCAGCTTAATTCTCTTATTTTTTGCTGGTTTATTTTGGGGGAGTACGATCTGATCCTGCTGGTCAGCCTGGGCCTGAGAGTGGTCTTAATCCGATGGATTGGGTGCCAACATCTCCCCAGCTTTTTGAAGCAACGTGAAGGTATGTCTCACTTCAGTGAAAGTTCCCTGATTTTCTACCTGATTCTGTTTACCAGCTAAGTAGTAGCAAGAGGTAACCAGGGAAAATTAAAGCGGTCAGTGCAGAGCTGTTCAATTATGTGGCCATCTTAGAAGGTGCTCAACTGGAAGTCTGGGAGAATAGCTCTTGAAGGAATTGAAGGAGCCACCTGGGAGTTCCCACTCTCTGGCAGCTGAAGTCTTAAATGCTACATCAAGAGGTGCCACCAACACTGTCCACATGACCAAAGACTTCCCCCAGAGTGGTGGACCTTCTCACCCTAATGGTAGAAGAGATGGACCCTGCCCCCAGTAAGGGACCCACCCTCAAGATGCAGACTTCAAGGTGGCAGAGCTGTGCTAGTTAGAGAAAGGCTGGGCTGTGACTGAGAGTGCAGGACTGGGAGTGCAACTGGTGGTATTGAGAACAGCAACAGCCAGCATGAGTGGGAGTGCAACTGTTGGCACTGGGTTCATTGAAAGAATGCATGAATGGGAGTGCAACTGTTAGCACAGAGTAAGTTAAGATACTGCATGAGTGGGAGTGCAACTGTTAGCACAGAGTAAGTTAAGATACTGCATGAGTGGGAGTGCAACTGTTAGTACTGAGTATATAAGACTGCATGAGATGAAGTGCAACTGTTAGCACTGAGGACATCGAGACTAGAGACAGGTGAAGTCAGCAAACTGCTCTGTGAATTAATTCACAAATTTCACACAATTTGCAAAGTGCAGTTTGCAAAATTCTCGCAGTTCACAGATGGCAGAGCGACCCGTGAAGTGTGGAATATCACAGGGAAAATACCACAATTGGAGGCAAAAACTTCATGATTTGGCAATGTTAAAGTTTCTCAGGTCTGGGAAAACTCTGTGAAGCTCTGTAAAGTAAGAATTGTTGCCACTTTGTGTGAACTTCGCTGGCGCACTTAAACTTCACCACATCTCTAATGAAGACAGCATGAGGTGGGGAGCAACTGTTAGCAATGAGTCTGGTAAGACAGCATGCTGAAGCTGTAGAGAATGAATAAATACTGTTAGGGAATGCACTGGCATATGGAATGCAATAGGATGGTGGAATCAAATGAGGAAGCACTGCGCTTCTAGAGTCAGTAATGAAACCACTACACCCAAAAGAGAGTGGCTGCCAGGTGTAAGCAATTAAGGAGTTTAGATGAGCAGGAGATTGCAAATGGTACAAAAGCAGTGCAGGTAAGCAGGGAGTTTTCAAATAGTACAGAAACACAGTAACTCTAGAGCCTGAATAAGCACAAATCAAAATAAACTGACAAAGGCAGGATGCTGACAAATAGGAATCCCCAAAAAGAAACAAAAGCAGAGACAAACACAGGAACCAAGAAGGAAGCTCAACAAAAACAGGAGCTGGAAAAAAAAGCAAAACAGCAGCCAGGTGTCAAAAGCAAAATACAGACCTTGAAAGGTGGCGGCATAAGGCAGCAGAAATCCTCAAAAGCATGAAGGAAGCAGGAGACAAACACCAGGGGAAGGGGGGGGGGCACCAACACAGCCTCCAGCTTCAGCAAGGAAAGAATGCATCTGAGTGAGACTGCAGGGAGCTGGCTTAAATAGCTCAGGCAGGGGGTATTGCTAATTTTTCCTACCCACTGAACTGCAGGCATAGCCTTTGATAAAGCAAATGCAGGCACTTAACAGGCATTTCAGCAGCCCTTTGCCAAACAACTCACAGATGGACCCCTCAGAAAACACTGAACCCTTATTTTATTAACCTCGACATTTAAGTGCTATCAGGGGACACATATGGGAATATGTATCTTGAATTTTGTTTATAACCGAAGAAACTGCAAAGCTGTTCCTGCTTCTTTCAGATGTTTGTAAAGGAAATGTAGGCACTGAAAAGAGACATCTGAGCAGCACTTTGCCAAAAGAAACAACACACAGATGCACCTCTCAAAAATACTTTACCCTTCTTTTATAAACTTGGACATTTAGAAACTGTCAAGGGACACCTATGGGAACCTGTATGCCAAATTACTTGTTTATACCTCAAGAAATTGAAAAGTTATTGTTGTATATGTCTGATATTTGTGATGCAGGCACTGAAAAGGGACATTTGAGCAACATTTTGCCAAATAAACAACACATAGATGCACCCCTCAAAAACGCATTGCCCTTATTTTATCAGTCTGGGCATTTTGTTGTTGTAAAACGCCATTTCACCATACTTAGACCTAGACCTAGGAATGGATGGCTGATTGTAGTCAGATGATCTAAGGGAGTATGAGTTTTTGTAAGGCACAAGGTGGGAGGCTAGGGAGTGGTGCATCAGGTTCAGTTGTGTGTTGCGGATTGTTCTGCTGTGAACTCAGTGCACATGCATGACTTCACTGCAACTGCAGAACTGAAATTGCACATGAGCAACTGTATAAGCATGGTTGGGCATGCACACTAAGCTCTGGAAGCCATCTTGGGCTTGGTAAACTCTCAGAAGTGACTGGCAGCAATAACATAGTGCGCCCATGGAGGGGAGGGGCTGTGGATACACAACAGCAAACCAATGACTGCAGCAGTGTGGAAGATGACCACAGCACTGTGGAAGAGTGCAGGTAAGGATTCTGGTCATGTGCTTCCACCATCCCTTCTCTCTCTACAGTGATAGCAATACATCAGCATGGTTCTGCCCATGCAGCTGTAAAAATGGCTATGACAGTGTGTCAAATGTTTTTTTTTTTTGTTTTGTTTCACCTGGTCTCTAGACTTGAATCTGATTAAGACTGTGTGGCATGTCATGAAAACATTTATCAGGAGAAAGAAAAAATATGGAAAAAGCAGGAACTTCCTGATGCCATTCAATAGTTTTTGAAGACTTTAAACAGAAAACACTGCAGATGACACATCGCACACTTGCAAAATGTGTTGCCAGTTGTGTTTGGCAAGCATGGACGCATAACTGGAATGTGTATCACATCAGTGCTGCTGTGTATAGTACTGTGTTTGTTGTGTGTAATTTATCTTTAATTTGTAGAGTTGTTGTCTACTCTACTATATGTGTTCTAATAGCTAATATTGGTGGGCAAGGATCTGTGAATATGTTGTGGTTCTGTTTTTTTATTTTCTGTTACAGTGAAATTTACAAATGTACTGCATACTGTATTGCAATGTATGTAAAAATGCATTACACCTGTGAAATATTTCAATAAAGCCTCCCCCCACATAGAGTACTTACGTAAAACACAGGAATGAGGTCAGATTTCATTAAATGCTCCAGCCAGGAAGGGGGACACATTTAAGGTCATGGTTTTCCAGAGATTTCTTTCACTAGTAATTTATTTAGTTTTTGTTGACTGGGTGGGGTGCAGTAGGCATACATTTGCATACTTTCAGGCATTATCCAGGAGGTTACAAATGTAGGATTTTACAATACTCAGAGAAAACAATAACAAAGCAACAGAAGTAGTACAATACACAAACTGAATAATATAAGCATTAACATAACATATACTGTATTAACATAACTGGAAATATGAAATCCAATGCCCTCAACAGCTTGGATTTAGAAAAGGGCACAGTACCACCACTGCCCTTTTGGAGTTTACAGGTTTCATCCACAACACACTTGATCAGGGAAGCTGTGCTGGTGCAGTGTTCATTGACCTAACAAAAGCTTTCGACACTGTCAACCACCCACTTCTACTCAAACAGCTCTCCTCCATTGGTCTCTCCAATGAAGTGCTACAATGGTTCGAGAGTTATCTTGTGGGCTGGTTCTAACAAGTCAGGATTGCCAATACCACCTCGAATCAAAAGCCAGTCCTCTCAGGCATACCACAGGGCTCCATCCTGGGACCGTTACTGTTTAATCTATTCATGAATAATCTTCCTAGTGCCTGTTACCAGAGAATGTTACTATATGCAGATGATGCTGTCATCTTTACCAGCCACCAGGACCCTAAACTCATTGAGCATCATCTACAGCTTGACTTTATGAGGGTTGAAGAATGGTTCAGTGCCCACAAGTTGATCCTGAACCTCAGCAAAACCAAGGTCATGCTATTCAGCAGTGTATGTAGCAAGCATAAAGCCTATTCCCTCACCATCCAGAATGGCTCTGGCGCCCAACTTGAGCAGGTCAAGCTCTTCAAATACCTTGGGATCACGTTGGATAACTTTCTCTCCTACACACAACACATCGAGAATGTTGCCAAGGCCATAAACATTCAAGTTGGAATGCTACATAAGCACAAGCATTGTATGACTACAGATGCTCTGCAGCTAGCAATCCACAGCTCAGTTACCTCCTTCATTGACTACGGTCTAGCCATCTATAGCTCTACCTCCCCTACTGCCCTCCATAGGGTAACGATGGCACTTAACAAAGCCTGTTGACTACTCGTTGGCGCTGCCTGCCTTACTCACACCTATGAACTATATGCCCAATCTGGATGGCTCCCACTCCTTTGTAGGATCCAGTATCAGACCTGCCTGCTAACAAAAAAGGTACTCCTAGGCCTCATGCCACCAGGTGTCAAAATGCTCCTAAACATGCACTGTACCACTCAATGTACCCGTAATGCCATAAATCAAACCTTCCAGGTTCCCAGATGTCTGACCTCTATGGGACAGAGATTGTTTGCCTACAGGGCTCCACACTGGTATAATGCTCTCAACCAGGATATCCTGACTACTCCCAAAATTGGCCCCTTAAAATGGCTTCTCTGGGTACACCTCACCTCTTCTAGTAGCTGTGATTGTTTCACTTAGTGCTCCACCTCCCTTAGTACTCCAGACTCTCCTGCTCCTCTCCAATAAATTTCTGCTATCTAGTCCACCTTTTGTTCCCCTCCGCTACCCCCCGCTACTCCCACCCCATCACCACCAACACTAGCAATTACAGCATCCCTGTCCCCTTCCCAACTAGCACCTCTCAATCCCTCTTCCCTTGACAATGGCCTTCTAGCCTAACCACTCCTCTGGGGCTACCCTCCCCACTGTTCTTCCCCTCATATGCTTTCACATCTAGTCTACCTATGCACTGCTTCCTTCTCAGTCTGAGCCAGCCTCTCCACATCTATCACTGGTTTTAGCTCTACTCTTACCTTACCTGTGTAGTCTCATATAATGAATTATGATGTTAACCCTTGTATGTTCTCTACCATATGTGTAACTACTGTATAATTTTTGTAATGTTGTTTACCCTGTTCGTCTACTGACATTTTGACGTGGAACCTATGTAAATGAGCTGTTCATACTCAAAGGTGTTTAATCCTAGAATTAATAAATAAATAAATAAATAGACAAATAAAGGACAGGGATACATACTCTGCAAGTAGCAAGTGTAACAGAGTATGAAGACATTTAAGATCATAGCAGTACTCATATACAATTTTGCAAAATAGCACATCAGATTCATAAAAGCAAGAGGCAATTGGGTAAGTTGGAGTAAGAAGTACAGACAAGCAGTAGTTAAGTGCAACGAGTTGTCAAATATGTGACTTCAGAGGAGCTGACTTTGATAAGATGGCCAACAGAGTTAAGCTAGCCCTGGCAAAAAGAAATACTGGTGAGGGGTACAGGCAGAGTGAGCAAGCATTAAAGATGCAATACTTGAAGCAACATCCCATTGTGTTAGAGAGAAAGGGAAGTGACAAAGAAGAAAGAAACCACTTTGGTTCTCAAAAACAGTAGCAGAAAAGATCACAGCCAAAAGGCTGGCCTTCAGGAAATATAAGGGGGCGCAGCGGGATGAAGATAGAGACGCATACCAAACTTCCCTAAGGGAAGCAGGGAAGGCAGTAAGGCAGGCAAAGGCCCACACCAAGGCAACACTAGCACAAACAGTAAAAGAAGGTGACAAAACTTTCTATAGCTACATTAGGGAAAGGAGAAAGTCCAGAGGGGATATTGCTAAGATCAAAGGGGATAAGGGTGTGTGTGAGGAGGTGAACCATGTAAAATTATCTATCCTAAATAGATACTTCTGCTCCGTATTTACTGAAGAGAAGGTAGGGCAGGGCCCACAACTCAGCACCATGGACTCAGGGAGGAGGGAAGTGTGCACTAGTCCCTTGACAAAAAAAGGGGTCCTACAAGAGCTCGATAAGCTCAAGGTGGACAAGGCAATGGGACCTGATGGCATACATCCCAGGGTACTAAAGGAGCTAAGGGTGGAACTAGCAGAACCATTATCAGAACTGTTTAGTGAGTCTCTGAGCACAGGAGAGGTCCCAGAAGACTGGAGAAGGATTTGTGTGATCCCACTCCACAAGAGTGGTAGCAGGGAGGAGGCAGGGAACTACAGACCTGTCAGTCTTACCTCAGTAGGGGGCACAGTTATGGAGGAACTCCTTAAGGAAAGGATAGTGCAACACCTGGAATCCATAGGAGCACAGGACATAAGACAGCATGGGTTTACAACAGGAAAGTCCTGTCAAACTAATCTCATAGATTTCTTTGACTGGGTAACCAGAGTGGTGGACCCGGGGGGGGGCAGTTGATGTCACCTACCTTGACTTCAGCAAAGCTTTCAGTACTGTTTCACATAGAGATTGATCAATAAGTTGGGTAGGCTCTGGGTGGGTCAGAAGATGGTCAACTTGGCGGTAAACTGGTTGATGAGCAGAAAACAGAGAGTAGTGGTAAATGGTATACAGTCGGAAGAGTGCAAGTCACAAGTGGGGTACCTCAGGGATCAGTCTTGGGGCCAGTCCTCTTCAATATCTTCATCAGTGACATTGCAGATGGACTGGAGGGTAAGGTTTGTTTGTCTGCAGATGGCACCAAGATCTGCAACAAAGTAAATGATCCAGATGGGGTGGGCAGAATGAGAAGAGAGCTGGATAAACTGGCAAAATGGTCGGAAGAGTGATAACTGGGGTTTAATGCAAAGAAGTGCAAGATCATACACATAGGGAAGAGAAACCCTGAAGCCAGCTATAGGCTGGGAGGGGAGTTGCTGGCAGTCACAAGGAAAGTAAGAGACCTGGGCATCATCATCACAGATGACCTGAAATCATCCAAGCAGACCACTAAAGCAGTAGGTAAGGCTAAGGGGATGTTGGGGTGTATTAGTAGGGGTATCACTAGTAGTAAGAGGGAGGTAATAATCCCTCTTTACAATACACTGGTTAGGCCCCATCTGGAGTACTGCATGCAGTACTGGAGGCCACACCTTCACAAGGACACTAACCAAATTGAGGCAGTTCAGAGAGGGGCAACCAAAATGGTGCAGGGACTGCATCAGAAACATAAGAGGACAGATTAATGGAGCTCAATATGTATACCCTAGAGCAAAGGAAGGAGGGAGAGAGGTAATATGATCGAAACATTCAAACACCTTAAGGGCATTAACAAGGTGAAAGAGTCTAAAATGTTTCAATATAAGAAAAATAGCAGGACAAGAGGACACAGCATGAGATTAGAGAGAGGCCAATTAAGGGGTAGTGTGAGGAAGTTCTTTTTCACAGAAAGGGTGGTGGATGCATAGAATGGCCTACCTCAGGAAGTGGTGGATATGGATACAGTGCAGGGCTTCAAACAGTCATGGGATAGGCATAAGGGAGCAATACAGATGAGTGTGAATAGATAAGCCATTGACAGAGCAAAGGCCGATGGCACATTCATAAGGTAGAAAAAAAAATGGGTACACTGGATGGGCTTTGCGGTCCTTATCTGCTGTCAACTTCTATGTTTCTATGTCAGTTAAGAGTAGGTAGGATAGTGTGGGGGTTTGTGGATTAGGAGTGTCACAAATCGGGGGGCTAGGTCTGGCCACCGAGAAAATGGCAGCCTAAATCCTGAGGTCTTCCAAGTCTGGTGGCAATCCACGATCGGCTGGCCTAATCCTGGGATGTAACCCAATTTAAATTGTCTCACACTACTCGGGTAACTGTCCCAATCATCCAGTGCAACTAGTCTGTGGTTCTGCAGTGCAACACTGTTCTTACTGGCTCCGGTACTCACAAGTCATTTGCTCAGGTAGGCCACGGAGCCACGGCTTTATTTGGATTTTCACTAAGCTACAATCTTGCTCTGCCTGGCTCTTCACAAGTATCAGAAGCTGCAGTCCTCTCTAATCCGAGATGGCATCTGGAAAACCTCCGACTGGGCCCTCGTCTGTGCCACCTGGAACTCCCTTATCCACTTCAGTGGGAGACTCACTCAGTTATATTTCCTGAATGTTAGAGGCCCTGTTGTTGCGAGTGGAAGATATTAACTCTGACCTCATGGGCACCACCGATGATGTGCACCAGCTGCAAGACCGACTAAATGTGGCAGAGCAGCAGGTGGAAACCCTAGAACAACAAGAAGTGAATTTAAAGCAAAAAAGTGCAGATGCAAGATGAGAAATTGGGGGTTCTACTAGCCAGAGTGGAGGACCAAGAAAATAGGGGCGACACAACAATCTCCATATTATAGGTATTCCAGAGGGCTCAGAGGGGGCATCTATGGAGAGGTACCCTAATGAAATGTTGCCCATGTTATTAGGGGAGTGATGGAGAGGCCCAGTGGAGGTTGAAAGGGACCACCGCATTACTGGGAGGAAAGACAGACTGGCACAATCACCAAGGCCCATAGTGGCATACTTACTTATTTACTCAACTAAAGAGCGTATTCTACAGGCAGCCCGTGACTTGGGGGAAATCAGGTGGCAAGGGGCAACTATTTCTTTTTTATAGAGACTTTGCACAGGAATCAGCTAGTAAATGACGTGCCTATGGTCCCTTGAAGACATTTTTGGCTGCCCACAACTTCCATTATAGATTCAGAGGACTCACCAAACTCCTGGCATCCCAGAAGGGTTGGGGACCCATCTGTCTCGCATGCAGCTGCTAAGAACTCTGTTTTGGGAGGGCTGCCCCCAGGGGACTGTTATGTAACCAGACCAAGTCTTAGCTTTAATGATTCCCCCAGGACAAGGAATCTACCATGTACAATGCCCTTCGCCACATCTAGACCTATGGTTTCTGCTGAACAAATATTCCTTCCTCCTAGATCCACAGGGACTACTCCACACCAGAGACAACATTCGAGAAGTGGCCAGCAGCTTTCACTGGAACTACAAGGAACAGCACCTCCTGCAAAGATACCTTGGGACAATTCCCCTGCAATCTCAGTGGACTGCCACTCTGCATGTCCTGATTTTTCACCTACAGACAATGGACTTCCCATGGACTGGGCTGACATGCCAGACTCCTCATTAGTTGATGTGGTGGAGTTTACTAGGAAGCTTAAACCTGGGGAAAAAACGTATGCTGCTGCTGTTTTCACAATATCTTCAGACACTGTAAGGGCTCCCTGGGACTCTTAGAATACTCCTCAGATGCTCCCAAGTCACAGTGCAGACCCTACTGGCTGAACTTTGTATTAGGTTTTGTACCATCTCTTTTTGGCATTTTTCTAGCTGTTTGTTCTCCACTCCAAAATTGCATATGTTCAGCAGGCTGGTTTTCCACCTGTTTTCTCATTATGTAGGAATATGCATGCAAGTTATACTGCCAATAATAATCTTTAACATGTGATTATGCTACATCGTGTAGCTCAGGCACAACTACATTGGCAGGCCATAACCAACACATTGCTGCCATGACTGAATGTACTAAATAATGTGGGTTTGCTAGTAAATCGGCCCTTATAATGTTCGGTTGGGGTGATTACCCGATCCCCCTTCCCCTTTGTTCTTTTTTCCTTCCCCATCCTCTCGGAGTTGTGCTAGATACCGGGATTGTTACTGGATGAGGAAAAGCTAGTTATTCTTGGTTGTCTTATTCCTGTCCTGCCTCTGAGCATGGAAGCTTGCGTAGCTGAGTGTACACCATTCCCTGTTCCTTCTTTCGCTAAAGCCTCCTTCGCACTTAGTGTATGAATGCTGTTAGAATTGTTGCAGTGTTCCTACCAGTCAGGTATTCTGAACTAGGTAGGACTACAATAACTGTGTTCTGGTTAATACTGTTTGTATTATTGTTCCTAAATTCTCTTTTCTGTCTTTTTACAGACTCTGTGTAATTCCTGTTACAGTTTTCGTTTGGTGTTTAAACTGTTCTCTGTCTGGTACACCCTCATATATTCCTCAAAAAGCAGTGCAGTTATATCTCCCGGATACCCAACAACAACCTAATAGTGACAAGAATCAGGTTTGCAACCTCCTGAGTTACACCTTCTGGGTCCCCCCTACTCGTCCTATCTATAGGTGGGTAAGTACCCTGAAATTTCATTCCAGTGTCCCATCATGGCTGCCTCCCAGTTCACAAGGTCTACATTTGGTATCATGGAATGTTAAAGGTCTCAACCATCCCATCAAGCGTACTATGTCACGCTGACATAGACCTTTTACAGGAAACACACCTCCTTAGTAGATCTGTTTCCTGGCTTAAAAAATCTTGGGTTGGTGCTGTTTATGCTAGCTCGGTCACCTCCAAATCCAAAAGGGTTGCTATCCTCATTCGTCAGTCCAGTGCATGGGTAGTAGAAGAGTCCCGATCTGACTTTCAAGGCCGATGGGTCCTGGTTAAACTGGCATCCCCCACTGGGAAACTTATTTTGGGCAACGTGTATGCCCCTAACTCTGATCAGGCAGATTTTTCCTAGCCTGAGTCAAGTCATCTCTACTTTAGAACAGTTCAGCACCATCAATCCCCTAATATTGGGAAGAGACTGTAATCTAGTATCTGATATCTTTTTAGATAAGTCTAAACCCACCCCCCCTTAAAAGCACCCTTGAGCCCATGCTGCCTTACAAGTTTTACATGCAGAGTGGGGTCTAATAGACGTCTGGAGATGTGACGACCCTACTGGTGAGACTATTCCTACTTTTCTGCTTCTTATGGGGTACATAGCCACATTGACTACTGGCTGGCAAACAATGCAGCTTCAGGTGGAGTCTCTAATAACTCAATTTGCAGTATTATTATCTCAGACCACACACCTGTTCTCACCACCTATACCCCCCCCCAGGGCATCGATCTACCGGTACGAGATGGAGATGTAACCCCATACTAGTCAAGGATCCAGAATTTAAGCAAGCTATGATAAAAGCTACTCAAGATTATTTTGCTCTTAACTCAGTCTGTGGTGTATCTCTGAGCACAGTATGGGAGGCCTTTAAGGTTAACATCAGGGGTCATATCATAACATTTGCAGCCCACCAGAACAAAGCCCAGAAAAAAATCTCTGGATGTATTACAATTGGAACATAAGGGTCTAGAAATGCACTTTAAAGCCTCACCTGCTGCTGCTGGGGATGCAGCCCTAAATCGTTAAATAGTAGGGCTTAAATACCAAATGAATGCCCTGTTATACAACAAAGCAAAATGGCTCTTGCTACGATCAAAACACTCCTACTGGGAGGGGGGGACATAGGAGATAAGTTTCTTGCTTTCCAGTTGCGTAAGCAACAGGCCTCTGCCAAAATTCATGCCCTCCGTACTACCTCAAGCTCGATTACTACTGACCCTGCAGGTATCAATGAGACTATGAAGCTATTCTATCAATCGCTATACAAATCGCATGCCTCCCAGTCGCCCATTCAGCTGTTCCAAGACCTCAACAAGTTTTGCCAACAGTTTACTATACCTGCCTATTACCTGAACAAGCCGCTATCTTAGATGCCCCAATCACTGTTCCGGAGATACAACAGGCTCTTTCCCAGATGACACAGGGGAAAGCCCATGGACCTGATGGGATGACTGCTGAATTATACCAGGCATTGGCACAAGAGATCGCCCAGCCGCTGTTGTTAGCACTGCAGGATGCCCATGCTTCAGGATCCCTTCCCACCATGATGAAAGAAGCTTTCATTACGCTTGTACCCCATAAATCCACTGACTCCCTTAATTGTGCTAATTTTCACCCTATATCTTTATTGCCCATGGACTCTAAGATCCTGGCCAAGATCTTAACCACCAGAATGCACAAATTTCTTACCTCCTTAATACACCTGGCTGAGGTGGGGTTTATGCCAGGTAAGGTGGGATCTGTTAATACCAGCCTACTACTCAATTTGAAATGGTTAGCAGCTAAGGCCAAGATCCCTATGGCTGCTTTAGCAGTTGACTTTGCTAAGGCATTCGACTCTATTTAATGGAACTATTTACATGAAGTCCTTCGTCTCTATGGCTTTGGACCCCAATTTCACCTTTGGGTCTTGACACTTTATAACTCCCCCCTAGCTAAGGTCTTAATGAACTCGGATATCTCCCCCTTCCTTCCCGCTCTATAGGAGTACTCACCAAGGGTGCCCTCTGTCCCTTCTTCTCTTTTTGGTTGCCCTGGACCCGCTGATTAGGGCACTGGCCAATGCCGAAGGTCTATCAGGCATCTCAGCGCATGGTAAATCATATGTAGTGACAGCATATGCTATTGATCTGCTACTCACTCTATCTCGCCCTCAGCAGTCTCTCCCAGTAGCTATGTCAGTCCTTCAGGATTTTGCTTCACTATCTGGGTTACAGGTTAACCAGTGGAAAACCATGTTGGCCCCTCTTAATACACTGTATACACAGGAATGTTTAAAGAGCCCAGAACTGAGTTGGGTGCCCCAAGGATTTACCTACCTTGGAATTTATATTCCTTCTAAGTGAGCGGTCTTTGAAGCCTCCAATTTTGCCCCCCTCTTATAGCAATTGAATACAGAAGTAGAGAGATGGCACAAACTATACCTATAATTACTAGGTAAAGTGGCTGCTATACGAATGCTTCTCCTCCCCAGAGTCACATATCTATTCAATAACTTTCCGATCCACCTTTCTCCCAAATTATTCTCCTCCCTCCAGACATTGGTGGCTTCTTTTCTCTGGGAAGGAAAAGCGCATAGATGGGGGAAACATAAGCTTTGAGCGCACTGGTCCGGGGGGTCTAGGTGTCCCCTGGTTCCAGGGTTACCATGTTGCGAGTGTAGCTGCTCAAGTCACAAAATAGTTTACACCCTCAGGCACATCTCCTCCTTTGTGGGCAACTCTTGAATCCAACATGATGTCCCCTACCCCACTTAGGTCCCTGTTAGGGCCAGGCAGGCCATCCAACAAAGGACTTTACCATGTTTTGCATGAGTCCCGATATGCTTGACAGCATATTATGAATCTATCCCATACCCCCAAAGAAGCTTGTCCTCCCCATTGTGGTATGCTGAGCTGTGGCAGAACAACTATGTCACTCTCGGGGGGGACAACCCATTAAATGGCCATCCTGGGAACCCAAAGGAATCCGCTACATACAAGATTTAATGCTACTTGACTCAGATATCATGTTATCCTTTAATCAGCTAAAACAGAAATTCCACCTTCCTAATAATGATTTTTGGTGGTTCCATCAAATATGTAGTATTGTCAATGACCTTGTTTCTCAATGTAAGTCACACAATAAATGGTCATGGCTTGCCTCTCTGCATAAGTCCCCCTTCTCTAGGGGCCACTTAGGCAACTTCTATGCCACCTGGTGAGACTCTCAAGCTGACCCCACTGAACATTGCAGGGTCAAATGGGAAACAGACATGGGTATAGCTATCTCTGTAACATCTTGAACCCCCTGCCTTAAGCACTCACAAAAAGGGCATAGAGACTCCAAAAGCTGTTTTTCACAACTTAAGATTCTCTTACATTGGTACAGAACCCCTGCTGTCCTGCATGCAGCTGGAATCCTGCCTCACTCCAAGTGTTGGAGATGTCAGCAACCAGATGTTCACTTACTTCATATACTGTGGACTTGCCCCTTGATAGCAGCCTTTTGATCTACTATTGCCCATGAGTGTTCCAGGGTCCTAGCATTAAAGATCTACCTTTAGACCCCAAACTACTGTTGGGTGATTCCTCCGGGCTAACCCTCTTACCTAGGGCACATAAAGACTGGACCATGCTTGCGCTACTAGAAGCCAAATGGCTGCTTTTAATAAATTGGGACAGCCTACTAATCCAACCATTAGTATGTGGTATGTAGCCCTGGCCCACTTGGCTCTTATGGAGTGGCTCTCTTACTCACACCGAGGTCAGCTAGACTATTTTTTCAAGAAATGGGAAGTCTACCTACACTCCTCACTTTGTAAAATCCCTTCCCCTCCAGGAAATCCTCCCTGACTAAGACAGTCATAGTTGCACAATGGCTTTATCGCTGACTGCTGTTCTATGGGTAGCTTTAACTAGCACTGCTATGATTCTAGCAATGTTTTGTCTTTTATCTTCTCTGATAGTACTGTTTCTCTCACTATGGCTTGTCTACACTGCCATACAATGGCTGTCACCTAAATCCTGTTGCCTCTACTCACTAGGCTGCTTCATTGATTCTATGACCAGATCTCCCTGCCCTCAAGCTCTTAGAGCTATGTTCAGCCCTGTGTTACACAACCGCCCACTAAGGTCTTCTATTTCCCCTCTGCTCACTGTCCTGAATTGTTCTACTAAAATGGGTAAGCAATCATTTGCACATTTGGCCCCTAAATTCTAGAATACCCTCCCCCTTGTTTAAAGGGCCCTTTGTCCCATCCATCTTTCAAAACTGCACTATTTTCTCAGCTATTAGCACTTGGCACTTGTGACTGCATCTAATCATAGCCTATCCTGACTGCCTCTACCCCTCATTTCAACTACCGTGCAGACTGCCTTTATTGTTTTGACATGCCTAACTCATCCCTGCACAGATGGTACTGCTTGATGTACAAATCTGTCTACTCATGCATTGATATCTGGTGTATAGTTTTGATATATCTTTCTTAAGACTGTTAACTATGTACCCTGAGTTTTGATTGTAATAACTGTATTTCCTGTACTCTCCTGGGTCGTGTCTGAAAATAGGCAGGCTTATTTGCCTAATCCACTTACCTGGTCATCAAAAGCTAATAAATAATAAATAAAATAATATTGTTATGCAAAATGTACATCCTTTGTACTCTGTGTAAGCATTGTTTTATATGGCAACATAATATATATGTTGTCTGAGGCGTACCACCTTAAACAACTGAAAAAACCTTAATAAAACCTTCTATGATAAAAAATGAGTGTCACAATCCCACTCCTGAGGGTCAGGCAAACTAAGCTCACAGTGCCCACCCATAAGTGCAATTTGTGACAGGGTGGGAACAGGGATACCCTCCTCATCCTTTTTGAATGCTCAGCAAGGTCACGACTGCACCTCTGCGGCTCTGCCATGAGGATCCAGGGCATCCCTGTAACTCTGGATAAGGGAACAATACCAGGTTTGAACCTTGTGGTCAAATATGAACCCTTTCTTTCTATTACACAAGAGAGGAAGACCCAGGCATCACACTCTCTCCAGGTGGTAGCAGTGTAAAACCTGATTTGGCCTTCTCCCTACAGGACATGCAACAGCCTGGTTCAAAATCCTTGCAGACTCTGGTATTCTTCTTATCCTTATCCAGATGTCCCTTACAGACCGTTTTTCTCAATTTGGTTACTTATAGTGGCCCTTCTAAGCAGTTAACAGTTGTCACAGATTATTAATAAACCTTCAATAGTCACACACAAATATAGAAATCTCACACAGGCAGAATTCTTTAGGAACATTAATGTTTTAGTAAAATACTTAAATAAACACAGTTACAACTAAAAAAGAATATACTAATTTGAGTTACAGTGTGCAGAAACAAAATGGGGAAAATGTGTACAGAATAACATACTAAACTGTTAGCTGAAAGTCTACCTTATATCTGCAGTAAATTGAAGTTCAGAAAAGTAGATGAAGGTTTTCAGTTACTTTAGTCCTTGGCAGCCACACTGGGTCTCAGCAGTTTTATTCCTGGTGTGTGTCAAGTAGAGTTTCCAGATGAAAATGTGTGTCAGAATGCCCTGATCTGGGCTATTGATATACCTGTCTGTGAACAGAGGATGGCTCTTCCATTTTAGGCCACTGGGTGTCACTCTTCAGCTTCCCCAACACAATGTTCTAGCTCAATAATTAACCAGTAACATGACTGTCAAAGTTAAAACTTTGATGTATCAGTATACACCCTATAAGCTAATTCACAGTGTTCTGTTAGAATTTCACACAGCTTTGCTAGAAGGATGTTTTCTTTCATGTTGCCTCCTAAAATGTGATATATTATAACAGCTTCATTAGAGCAAAGCATTCTGCTCCTGAGTGCATGGTTTTATATCCTACAAATGAATTTTGGCATATCTCTGTTAAAAAAAACCTGAGAATGCAATCTCAGTTCCTGGCAAGCAGTTACCGTGTAGGTCAAAAGAAGGTCAAACCCGCTTTTAAAAAAACAAGAAATCCAGTCTTTTCCTCTGGGTGCCTTGAATTAGCACTGACATTTTCTTGGCATGTACATATTCACAGAATTACATAAGAATATATATATATATATATGTACAACATAATTATATGTACAAATAAGGACCAGCAGCTGGGAAGCTCACCACAAGGAGCAATCACATAGAGAATGTTGGAGTTACTAGGAGAGGAATTGATGTCTAAAGGAGTTGGTGACTTGGCACTGGCATATGGGAGGTGGGATGCTATTCTGTAATTTAGGGGCTGTGGTTGTAAAGGGCATTTTACTGTACTTAGACCTAGATCTAGGAATGGATGGCTGGTCATAGTCAGATGATCTAATGGAGTATGAGTTTTTGTAAGGCACAAGGTGGGAGGCTAGGCAATGGGGCATCAGGTTCAGTAGAGTGCTGTGGATAATTCTTCCAAGAGAAAGGTTCCATAAGGTGGAAGGGACTAGCCAACCTAATTTAGTGTAGAGTATGCAATGGTGGTGAGGTGGCTGCATGCAAGAGCAAAGCAACAGATGTTGTAAGCCATTTCCCACGTATGCAGCAAGAAGCAGGAGTCATGGGCAAAGAAAATAGGTTAACTTAGGTAGGAGAAAGGCACATGCAGTTGTTATTCACACTGAGGAGGAGAGGTTAGGACTGGCTTGGTGGCCGGCCCGGTGGTGCTGAGGGTTGAGGCACTGGACATCACACCTCACGCCACGCCGGCAACCCAGGTTTGGGAATGAGCCTGGGGAGCCAGGGGTCAACAGGGAGGGAGGGAGGGAAGAGATTGAGCATCCGCTGGGCTGTTCTCTCTTCCCAGGGATGGGACGAGGATATGACCACTGGAAGAGTGACCTCTGGTGGCGGCTGGAGGTAGCTCAAAGTAGCATCGTGGTGTATGCCTCAAGGTGGAGCCATGGCAGCACATTGACATGACAGCCGGGCTCCACAGAGGATCTCTCATGCACAACAAAGAGAAAAAACCCTCATTGCCAATAGGCGAACGCGCCTCCCTCTGCAGACCACACTCCCTCATACGGACTCGGCTCTCAGGCTATCACCCCCTCTCTAGCCCGGTGTCTCAATACTGTGAGAAAGAGCTCATGGGGCAGGGGCGGCCCTTCCTTGGAGGGTAGACCCGGGGGATGCCTGGAGCTTGAAGAGGAGCCTGTAGATTACCACCGAGCCACGTTGGGAGGTAGAGACTGTGGATCATGAGGTCTCTGGAGGGAGTTTGGAGATAAGGGGTAATAAATAGGATTTGGAAAAAAAAAAGACTGGCTTTGTAAGCTATGCTAAGTCTGGTGTTAACTGCCTTGCTGATGGTAGGTATGAAATGAGAGAACTCAAGGGAGGAATCAAGTATAACACCAAGATATTTAAAGGAAATGACAGTGTCCAAAGGGAAGCCATTGTCATAGAGCACTGTTAATGGGGTGTTAGTGTTTTTTAGCTGCTAGGGGGTTCCAAGGAGCATGGCTGAGATTTAGTTTGATTCATTAATAGTTTGTTTTCTTTGAGCCAGGACTGGATGGCCTTAAGGTCATAGGTTAGTGCACTATTGATTTCAACTACATCAACAGCACTGCTAAAGAACACTAAGTCGTCGGCATGTAGGAGACAGGTGCTGTTTTCAAAGCAGTGGTGGATTGAGTTTATGTATAAAGACAAAAGTAAACTCCCAAATATTGACCCTTGGGGGACATCAGGTATGGAGGGAAGATAATCAGAGAAAGAAGCGCCAATCCTAACTCACTGCTATCTGTTGGCGAGGTACTGTAGCTAGTGAACCAGGGTAGAGCATGTTTGGATATCCCTAAGGTATTTAGTTTATTGTGAAGAATGGAGTGGTTTTCCATATTGAAGGCCTTTGTGAGCTTCTATGAATACAGCTCTAATGTATTCACTTTTATCAAAAGTGGTGTATACACCACTTGTTAGGGTGAGTAATGCAGCAGTAGTACTGTGGGTTTTGTGAAAGCAATGCTGGGCTGGGCAAAGGAGGTCATGTTCATCTAGGTAGGAGCTAAGTCGGGCAGCAACAATTTTCTCAAGTGCTTTACTCAGAACTGGTAGGATGGCAATAGGCCTGTAATTGGATATTAGTTTGTGGTTCACTTTTTTGAATACTGGCACAATATTTGCCATTTTCCAGATGGATGGAACAGCATTAAAGGAGAGGGAGAGGTTGAAGATTCTGGTTAGAGGGACTGCCAACTTTTGAGCTACAAGTTTTAAGGAGATTTGGCTCGATGTCATCAGGGCCAATGGATTTGGATTTGGGGATCTGTTTAAGAAACTTGTGTACCTCAGTGGTACTGACCTGTTTAAAGAGGAAGGGAAATGCTGCCCTGAGGGAGAGATTAAAGGAGAGGTCAGATTTCCAGAGGGGAGTGTTAAGGACCAGTGAAAGCAGACAGATGTGAGAATAGCTTGTTAAAGGCATTGGATATGGTATGGTGGTTATTGCAGTTGACACCCTCAATCTCAAAATTGGGAGGGGTTGGAGGGCTGTCATGGCCAAGGGACCATTTAAGGTGGTTCCAGTATTGGTGTGGGTCATTAGAGGAGGCTAACTGAGTTTGATAAAAGTTACTCTTGCTCTGTTGGATAGCTTGTTTGCACTTGTTTCTAATGGTCTCTTCTAAGTGTCTGGATGTTCTGAAATGACACTGCCTGGCAAAACTGTACAGTAATTTTATAAACCCGCACACATGTACTGTACTTTATAAATAAAGCTGAATTAGAAAATACATTTCCTAGATCACGTGATGCAGAGTGCTGAGTAGCAGCTCCGTCAAGCAGCTCCCGCTTCCCGTCTCTTATTTAGCTCATTTTGGTGCTCTATTTTATTATTTTCTCTCATTTCTAAGTTTTTACGCTGTACATTAGCTGTTGCAATCTGGTCTGGTTATCTTCCGAATGGATGGAGGCTTATATGAAGAAAGCCCCACAGAAGCATACCCCTCCAGCAACTCCCGAGAAGGCCCCTAAGAAATCCAGGGCCTCGGGTGGTTCTAGCTCTGATCTCTCGAGCCTAAGTGGTGATCAGGAACCTCTAACGCTGGTCAGATTTCTCGAGGAATTTAAACCCTTTCGAGAGGAAATGAAGGATATGGCAACGGACTTGAAGTCGTTATCCAGAAAATTAGATGAGCTCTCATTGTCTGTTTCTGATGATGCAGCCCGAATTGTTTCTACTGAGAAAAGAATTGGTAGTCTTGACCCTGAATTGGTCTCAATGCATCAGAAAATGTCTCGCCTAGAAGCCAAGCTCGAGGACCTTGAGGGTCGGAGCCGAAGAAACAATGTGGTGGTTCTCGGCCTACCGAAGGGAGAGGAAGGCCAGAATGTTGAAGTATTTATTCGGAAATTGGTTGAGCAGGTGGCAGGCCCATCCCCATTTGGATCTCGCTACATAATAGAGCGTGCCCACAGGGCT
Organism: Neoceratodus forsteri; assembly: GCA_016271365.2. Taxonomy (NCBI): domain Eukaryota; kingdom Metazoa; phylum Chordata; order Ceratodontiformes; family Ceratodontidae; genus Neoceratodus; species Neoceratodus forsteri. The sequence goes on along the minus strand of CM057453.1, from coordinate 451,571,365 downwards.
TTACCGCCTAAGCCACCCCCTGAGGAACCCCCTCACCCTATTGTGTGCCAGTTCCTGAATTATCTGGAGAAACAACATTTTCTACAAAAAGTGCATGCCCTCCAAGAGGTTCACTGGGAACATGTAAAGCTGAGAATCTCCCAAGATCTACCTATCTCGGTCCGCACGAAACGCAAGGCATTTCACCCTATCGTTTCCAAGCTAATTGCTGCAGGCCTGAAGTTCAGAATGAGTTATCCAGTTAGACTATAGATTTCAACTAACGGATCCTGGAAAAGCTATGAAGACCCTGAAGAAACCTTGAGGAGCCTTAAGTCCATGTTGCCTGATCTCTTCAAAGACCCATGGATGGTGGTGGCATAGTATCGAGCATTGCACGGAGCCAAGAACTTGAACTTTTATTTTTCTTTCCTCAGAGAAATCTTAGGATTGCAAAGACTCAGATGACTGCATAGTTTGCAGTGAATTTGGGGGCTCACCACAGGCTGCCCTGTTCCTTCTTTTCTTTCCGTTTTATAATGGTCCCACAGTGGCCTGATGTAAAGGACACTGGGGGTTCAAGCCTTCTTGGGAGGGGTTTACGAGCCAGGATTTTTTGGCAACAATTTTTGCTGGGGATTGAAAGGGCCCAGTTTGGTTGTGGGCTAGTTTTTTTGTTTTCTTCTTTAAGTTTGTTGTTGCGATGGTCCTGGGCTTTCTCCATCTCACCCTCCAACCCGGTTTGGTCTGGGAATTGACCACTAGAGGGCGCTCCTACCTTTAGGGACTTGCGAGGAAACTCCACTCATGAGGGCTTTAACAGGAGTATTGATTAGCTGGGAGGCAGCACTCCCGATTGCTTATGGAGGCCCTGTTTACTGGACTCTGACTGAGAGTGGGGAAAGGTAGTTTTTATGCCCTTCTCCTCTGGTCTATAGTTTCCAGCTTTACTATCTTAACTTTCATCTTTAATGCGAACTGGGGCATTTTTCCCTCCATGTGTTGCTGAAACCAGCGCCTCCGATTTTAATATGGATTACCACAAGTGAGCGAGCATTGAGAAGGCCCTATCAGCTTCCCTATGTTATTTTTTCCTCACTCATACCCATATCTTGGTCTGAAGGAGGCGAAGGCCCAGGACTACTCATTCTTGATGGGGGTACAATTGTCAGGGCTCGATTTATTAAGGCTGTCCTTAGTGTGCAACAGCACTAAATAGCAAAGTTTACTATCGGGGTGGGAGCAGAGGATTAGAACCAGTACTGTGCTGAACGAGCTTGTGTCAGATTGGGGAGGGGACGGGGTGTGGTTGGGGGGTGGTGGGGTTACTGGGGATCGTCGGTATCTGCTTCTGGGTGGGCTAGGGAAGAAGGTGGGTTTTGCTGCAGTAACCCAGGGGATACAGGTAGTGGAGTTTCACATCTCGTGTGCTGAGTATAACTATTTCGGTTTGTCATCTCTTCTGGATGGTGAATGAGTTAACATTTGTATCTTAGAATGTTAAGGGGATCAGAAAGCAACATAAACAATTTCAGGTTTTAAACACTTAAGTTTATTTAACTCACAGATAACCTTTTTGCAAGAAACCCATTTATTAGAAGGGAAAGCTTTGCAATTAAGGAGGCAACAAGTGGGATCGATTTACAGTGCCCAGGGCACAACAAATAGCTGCAGTGTCATGCTCATGATTAACAGGAGTATCCCTTTTTCCCCTACACAAATGATTAAAGACACCGAGGGTAGATTTATTTTGGTCAGGGGTACCCTCTGGTCTGTCCCAGTTTTATTGGGCTGTGTTTATGGCCCTAATCAGGACGACCCCGGATTCTTTGTGAGACTTATATCTATCATTCTCCCAATGATTCCCATTAAAATTATCTTAGGGGGAGATTTCAATCAAGTATTCAATTCTCATTTAGATAGACTGGGTAGTGGCCCGGGCGGAGTTACCCCTGGACAGAAGGCACTCAGGGAGCTACTAGATAAATGTGAGCTCTGTGACGTCTGGCGCGTCTTACACCCTGATTCCAGAGAGTTTACTTTTAGGTCCACGGCCCACGGCTTGCAGTCCCGCATTGACTATTTACTTATTTCTCAGTGCCTCCTGCCTGGGGTGAAGACCTCCTCAATTCAACCTGGCCCAATCTCCAACCACTCACTGGTGGTATGCAACTTGGTACTGCTCAATGCAGTTAACAGGGAAACTAGATGGAAGCTCAATGATCAATTTCTTAAAGATGCTAAATACTGTAAACTTATTAGGGAAAAAATAGAATATTTTTCCTCACTAAACCCCTTAGAGGGTGTAAAACCTGATATCTGGTGGGGGGGGGGCTTTAAAGTCTTCATGAGAGGGATACTGATTAGCATGGCGGTTGGTAGGAAAAAAGAGCTAGATGAAGACCTTAAATCCCTATTATCTCAAATTACAACTCTGGAAACCAACCTTCCGGCTAATCTTCTAGATGAGGATATTCAGAAACTTCTGAAATTAAAGGATAAATGTCTGGGGTTACTTCAAGAGAAAGCAGAATTAGCTATTATTCGTACCAAAGCTAAATACACAGATCAAGGGGAAAAAGTGGGGCATTTACTGGCATTACGTATTAAACAGCAGGAGTCAATGAGATTTATCCCCTCTATCAGGTCATCAGCAGACGGAACTCTCATAGTGTCTCCTAATGAAATAGCCCAGGAATTTGCTGCTTATTATTCTAAACTGTATAGTGACATGGAGCACCCTCCCTGTCCAGAAGATATACAAGGTTATTTAAGAGGTTCCCATTTGCCCCTTCTCCCTGACAGGTGCGGTGAAACTCTGGTTGTCTCTATTTCTCAGGAGGAGATTGCCAAGGTTATTAGTGAATTGCCTGCTGGCAAGGTCCCTGGTCCAGATGGATTTTCTCCTTTATTCTACAAGGTCTTTCGAGACCTTCTCGTACCAATACTTGGTCATTTATTTCAACATATCCTATCTGGGGAGGATACAGATCCATATCTCTAAGAGGCCCTGATTGGTCTGCTTCCCAAACCTGATAAAGACCTTGATGAGGTTCAAAGTTATAGACCCATCTCTCTTTTAAACCAAGATGTCAAGATTCTCTCTAAAATACTGGCCAACAGGTCAGCAGCGGTTCTTCCTGGGTTAATAGGTACAAACCAGGTGGGATTCAAGAAAGGGCGATTATCTTCTGATCATTTACGCACTTTGTCGCATGTCTTCTCAGCTACCAGGGATGCGGGGTTCCCAGTGGGCCTGGTCTCTTTGGATGCCGAGAAGGCATTCAATCATGTAAACTGGAATTTCTTATTTCATACCTTGGAGGCTTTCCAAATCCCTTCTCTGTTTATCTCCTGGATTGCCGCCCTTTATAAAAACCCATCTGCAAGGATTTCTGCGAATGGGGCCTTCTCCCACTCATTTCCGCTTCATTCAGGTACTAGGCAGGGGTGCCCCCTCTCTCCCTTATTATTTAACCTATATTTGGAACCTCTTATCCAAAACATTCTCAATAATGACTCCATACAAGTAGTTAGAATTGGGCGGCATGACGTGAAGGTTACTGCATATGCTGATGATTTGTTAATACATTTATCCCATCCGGTATCCTCTGTTCCAGCCTTACTAAGTGAAGTGGCAAGGTTCAGTGCTCTGTCTAACTATACATTAAATGCCAGTAAGTCCCTGTTTTTTCCCTTAAATCACAAAGTCTTCAAAACTGATATTAGTCCCTTGGGGCTATGCTGGACTACCAGGTCTTTTAAGTATCTGGGCATTAAACTTTCACGTAACCCCTTAGTATGGTTCAAGGAAAACCTAGATTCTTTACTGCAGGGAATTACACATGATTTAGAGAGGTGGTCCAAACTCCCTATCTCTCTGTGGGGCCAAATTAATATAATTAAAATGAATGTATTTCCTAGGATTTTTTACCTGTTGTCCCTTCTTAATGCTTTTGTTCCTTTAGTCTGGTTCAAAAAGGGTCACGGTATTTTTACTAAATTTATCTGGGCCGATAGGTATCCCCGCCTAGCTTACCATAAACTGGCAGCTCCTAAATTGGAAGGGGTGTTGCGAATCCCCCACCTGGCTATATATTATTGGGCTAGTCACCTTGCGAAATGTTCGCGGTGGGTATCTCCCAGCCCAGAGGAAGCGCAATCCATCTGGCTCAAAATAGAATTGGACGCAATTAAGACCAATAATCTGGACCCTCTCACGTTATTTTTCCTTAAGTTATCTCAAGTAAGTACAGCTGTAGATTGTCCCATAATAAGGACCTCTTTGAGGGTCTACCTACAGATGTGCTCCTTTTTGCAGTACTCTCCCCATCTGGACCTGGCCCATTCTATATGGAACTCTCCATCATTTACTATTAACAAGAATCAAATCTCCCATTTTTGGTTGCCTCAACTCGAAGAGGGGAAGCTCTCGACCTTTACTGATGATAAGGGGCACTGGCTATCAGTGGAGGAGATGGTTAGAAAATTTCACATTCCAATTTCTTCTTTCTTCAAAGTCTTGCAATTGAGACATTTACTAGTAATCTCCCTGGGGAGTACTCCTCTCTCTCAGAGCATCTCCTCTCTGATACCCGCGATATCCCCGCTTTCTGGGTCCTCTGGCGTAATCTCGAAATTATATCAGGTTTTGTTTCACAAAAAGTTCGGGGGCCCTTTTGGGCCATCAAGATTTTGGAGTAACTTTTTCCTCCATCTACAGTTAGATTGGCATTCTCTCTGGAAGTCATGTCACAAATTTATCTCTCAGGATAGACTGCGTCTCATGCAATATCATGTATTACACAACCTATACTATTCCCCGGTTAAGCTCCACAAGTGGGGCTACTTAGACTCCAATAAATGTAACAAATGTTTGCAAGATGAGGGCACGCTTTTTCACATGCTTTGGTCTTGCCCGAGTATTTCCACATTTTGGGTTTCAATTCAAACCTCCTTAGACCCCTTGTTGGGCCTCCAAGAATACTTTATCCCTGAGGTATGTGTCCTGGGGGACCTGTCTTCCATTAGAGTCAAGGTGCGTAAATTTCTCATATCCATGGTCCCCTTGTCGGCTAAGAAAATAATTCTCCATCATTGGAAAGACAGGTCCTCCCCTTCTTTCCAGGAATGGGTAAAAGAAGTTTTATCCAATTTGTGCACAGAAAAAGCAATAGCCAGCCGACACAACAGACTGGCAACTTATGTTAGAATCTGGGATCCCCTTCACTCATTAATCTCTCTGGTTCCAAACTAAGTTTACAATAGGCTCAACGCTTTTATAAGGCCTTTTAATTAGAGGCTCGGCATTTACAGGTTCTGCGATGGGTTACTGCAGTAAGGGGAGGTGAGGGGGGGCAGCAGCTTTTTATTATGTATCAATGTCTCTCTGTCAGCTTCTCTGTATGCTGCCTTTTATGGTGGAAACTGTGTGAATAAGCTTAAATTAAAAAAAAAAAAAAAAAGAAAATACATTTCCATGCACATTTTGCACACTGTAAAAGAAAACCTAAGCTTCAGACTACACATACACTGAGCAGATGTTCAAACTTGGTAGTGCCTACATTTCATTAGGTGCCTCTGGGAAGAAGGGGGACACATACAAGGTCATGATTTCCCAGAGAATTTTGTCACTGATTTTATTTTCTTTCCTGGGTGCCTAGATGTTGGAAAATGGCACCGTCTGGACAAAATGTATTGTATTTTATTAAATAAGCACACACATACTTTTTAAAACTGGAAGGAGCTCAAGCAAGAAAATTCCATCCCTGTTAGGATAATTGCAGTGGGATGATTTGGAGTTTCCAACCACCCACAAAGAAGTTGTCATCTGGTCACCATGATAACATCACAATAAGGTTAGCGCAAAGCAGCTGTCACCTTATTTAGACTTTAATGCCTGGCCCATAGACCTGTGAAACAAGTAAATGGAGGATGGGAGCACATGGACAGGACACTGCGTGTGGATGCCAGGTGAAGTTTAATCTCTGATTTCAGCAGGGGCAGAGAAAAATGCTAGGTGTTGAATGGAATACTGTATTGTGACACAATTTTCTTTTCTTTTTCTTTTTTTTTTTTTGCATAAAATCCCTTACATGAAACTTTGAGCTCAGACTAAAGTACTTTGTGGACTTTTACTGGCTGTGGGGGGTTTCAAGTTCTGCCTAGTTGTAGTACAGTACCTATATGCTTATGCACAAAATGGATGTGAACAGAACAGTAAATAACTAATCACAGTTGCAGTCATTGCCATATTTCCTGAAAGCTCTGTGATATCTCTAGAGAAATCCCTGCCTGCCTGCAGTAAAACTTAAGGGCCACTGAAGAGAATCTGTTTAGAAATATCATGAAATATCTGTAAATATCTAACCATGTCAAAGGCTGTAACTGTACATGCACAGAATATCCCCAAACCAAAATGAACGAATAATATTAATATTAATAGTACTGTAGTGAACACTGGCTGATCCCCCATCTAGGATAGGTAAATCCCAGGAATGAGAACTATAAAACACACTGGACAGTACAGTTGTTTTCAAAATGGCTGAAGCAGGACTGCAAATGCCTTGAAACCACTATATAGTGGCATTCATTGAACCACAGTGGTTGGTGTTCACTGCACCATCCCAGTGCGAGCGGGTTCTGACTTTCAATGTAGTGAGTACATACAAATTTTTAATGTACTGTAAATTAGCAATAACCAATGACAGGATATGGGTTTATAGGCATTTAATGCATGCCTAGGGTGCGTTATGAGGCACAAGGCCACAGGCTGAGTGTACTCATCACACCAAAGGCGTGCATTTAATTCCTAAAAACTCATACCTTGGAGTGGGTTACTGCATTTATAACATGGGTGTTGTTAAAAATGCAAATACAGCCACAGAAACATGTTTTTGCCCTGTGGAAAGGCAGAAAAAGAGACTGTATCCTGCCATTTCCCAAAGTAGTCCCTCAGAAAAGAACCACACTGCATGGCTGGTATGCATAGAGGAATGTGACACATACAGTACTGATGCCATGTGTCACATTTTTTGTGTCTGAAACAGGTGTTTAGTGTCTCAACAATGTCTGTCTGATGGCCACCCCCCCAACAGCACACACACACACGGAGACGGTTGCTGCACGGCTCACTACAGACTTTGTCACTGCTATACTGCTCAGGGAACCTGCAGATAGGCTGAGTACGGACTTTGGGTTATGCCGCTATCAGAATTCACAGACCCACACATGGACAGATATCTCAGCTACTGACCTGCTGATGGTATACACTTAAAAGGAATGCCGCTTTGGATGTCCAGGTTCCTGTCTGGATCTCTGGCACTTCTGGGGATCGGTCCAGGAGCTGACAGTGGTGTATCTCTCTTGTACCCTTAACAATCACATTCAGCAGTGGACACTCTCTCTCATCATGTGGAGGGGGTGGTAATCTGCCTGTGGGTCACCCAGTATGCTCTTCTTCTCTGTTTTGCTGCTGGGCCATGCACTTCTGCATATCTCTCTGTCACTCTCTCTCTCTCTCTCTCTCTCTCTCTCTCTCCCCCTCCCGGTCTCCAATGCATGATGAAGTGATAGCCACAAACAAACCTGCACTGACAGCTGAAGACACAGACACTGGACAAGTTGTGTATCTGTGCTGCTTGCTTTCCTGCTGTGACTGTCTCCCCCCCCCCCACACACACACACAGCAGATGCCGTGGTCGGTGTCCTCGTTCATCACTTCTACACACAGTGACACCTTCTATAATTGTAACAGTCTGTCTCTCAGTGTGAGTGTGTCTTTCCCTCCACCCCACAACATGAGATGGCACACTCGGTCTCTTCTGTCCACTGTCATGCAGCACAGGAACACTTATTGGTTGCAAGCAGGTACAGATTGGGAAACTGTGTCTCTCCCTCATGCTCTGCGTGTTGTACAGAGATAGATTTATTAGACACACTACAAGCTATGAATCCAACAGAGTGTTTAATTGGGATCATCCATAGAGAGCGCAGAGTCATGGCAGGACTCTCTCCAAATCGAGGAAAAGTAAGGCATCCCAGTATAACATTTCTGTGCACAGAGACAACAGCACAACAGCATCTAGCAGTTCAGAATCACCACCTAAATCTGGTCACGGGTTCCCTGTCACACTGTGACTCTTACTCTTTGTGTCAGAGTGTGGGAATGAAGGTGGGGGAGACCGGGACTGTGGCATGGGACCCTCACTTGAACAGCCACATCAATGACTCAGCACCTCACTCTATGGGTGGGGGCTCTCACGATCTCTCGGGGGGTATCTGGTGAACACAGTGACTGTGATTCAGTGCTTTCAAGAAGGGCGACTCAGACATGGCACCTGTGTTCAGGGCTACCTGGCAGGGTAGGGACCGGATACCGGGGTGGGCAAGGTAGGGTGATGGGAAGCATATGCACATATATGCATGCACACATGCACGGGGGAGAGAGGAAGGGGAGGTATGGAATGTGGGAGGGGGTGTGGTGGGCAGCTGCCAAGCTGATCCAGTAGCGTAGTGGGGAGGGTGGTTGGTTAGATGATGCAGGGTACAGGGTTCAGATCCGGGGTAGCGCATTTTTTTTTTATGCCAGCAGGTGGCTTGTTTCACCTCCCCTCCAAAATGCACCACCCCTGGAGTTGAGAATTCTTTAGTGGACGGGGTGCCCCCTGCATACATTAAATTCCTGTTGCCGCATTTTAGTTCGCCATAAGTGTACATCACCGTTATTCATTTTTGGCGATGTACACTCACCCAAATGGTGATCACTATTCCGTGATCGTCATTATCACATAGAACCCTCTCGGACATGTCAGTGGGACATGCTTTGGCACTGGCCACTTTCATCAGGGACACACAGCTATTCACATATCCCACAGGGAAAACATGGGTTAGGAGACAAAAAGTAATGGAATTGATGAATGTCCAGCAGGTGACAGTGCTATGCAGCACTCCCTTTCTTCATTACTTTTTTAAATGACTGCCTTCCACATCTCAGTTGCCCAGAACAAAATGAGTACCACACTGCCCGGGATACTGAATTAGGCACCATCACATCAACTGTGCATGTACAGGCATTTAATGCACAATCACATGATGGTCTTTCATCAATACCATTTCTTTTTTTAAGTACAGTACTGTACTTGTAATACATGTAACATTCATGTGAATAAGCAGTACACAGCACAGTATAAAAAGGCAGTGTTCAATCTTGTATCATTACAGGATGTTGAAGGGTTGACAGTATAAATTGTCTGAGGTACTGAGAAGAGGGAGGCCAGTAGAAGGAGGTCCACACTGCCCAGTGCTGGCAGATGACACACCACTGCCACCAGTGCTGACTCATGATGAGGACCACTATGTGGTCACCTACAACAGGGAGTGGAAGGTGATAGGTCACCAAGTAAATACTAACCATAGTAGTAAATTATGCAAATGATGCAATGCTACTGTCTATGCCCACTATTGAAAACACATCTTCACCTTCTGTCTTTCATACCAACAATAATGGACAGGAGTCCTGGATCCTGCACACCAGACTTAGTCAGCCATGGGATTGTACTGTGAAGTAAATACTGTAAAGTATGAAAAGAAAACTAACAAAAAAGTAAATTACTTAATATAAAGTACAAATCACCAGGCCCAGACAGAGTACATCCAAAGGTACTAAAGGAACTGGCAGAGGAGCTGGCGGGGCCACTGACAGACCTGTTTAATGGTTCACTAGAGTCAGGCGTGATACCACAGGACTGGAGAACAGCACATTACGTGCCCTCCACAAAAGCAGTCCCAAGGATGACCCAGGCAATTACAGACCAGTCAGTCTGACCTCCATTGTGGGCAAGCTCATGGAAACCATACTAAAGGAGATGCTGGTGGAATATCTAGAGGAGCATGGTCTCCAGGATGTGAGGCAGCATGGGTTCATAGGGGGGAGATTGTGTCAAACGAATCTGATTGACTTCTTTGACAATGTCACTAAGACAATAGACAGGGGCCAAGCGGTAGACATTCTCTATCTTGATTTCAGCAAGGCCTTTGACTCAGTGCCCCACAAAAAGTTGATCAGAAAGTTGGTGAATCTCAGGGTTGGGGAAAAGATGGCCAGATGGGTGGAAAACTGGCTGAGGGACAGAACCTAGAGGGTGGTTGTGGGGGGAGAGTTATCTGGTACCAGAGAGGTAATCAGTGGGGTCCCACAGGGCTCAGCGCTGTGGCCGGTGTTGTTCAATGTCTTTGTCAATGACATTAGGGATGGGATTAATGGCAAAATGTGCCAATTCATGGATGACAGCAAGGTCTTCCAGAGTATGGACACAGCTGAAGGGATACAGGACCTACGGAAAGATCTGGAAAAGCTGGGGAGGTGGTCCAGGATCTGGCAGCTTGGCTTCAATGCCAGGAAATGCAAAGTTATGCATACTGGAGCCAAGAATCCCAGGACAGAGTACTACCTGGTGGAGTCCGAGTATCTGCATCAGAGGAGGAGGAGGAGAAGGACCTGGGAGTGATGATCACTAGTGACGTGAAGCACTCCACGCAGTGCAAGAAATCAGCAGCAAAGGCAAACAAGATGCTGGGATGCATATCTAGGGGGATCAGTAGTAGAAGAGAGGAGGTTATACTGCCCTTGTACAGGTCACTGGTAAGGCCACATCTAAGTATGGAGTTCAGTAGTAGTGCCCACACTCAAAATGGACATTAACTTGCTGGAGAAGGTCCACAGGAGGGCTACAAAGATGACAGCAGGTCAGCAGGGTAAGGCATATGAGGAGAGGTTGAGGGCACTTAACATGTACCCCCTTGAAGACAGGAAAGAGAGAGAGAGAGGGGACATGATTGGGACCTTCAAGTACTTGAAAGGGATAAATAAGGTTGATAAGGAGTCTCTTTAAGCTGAGTGGTAACCATAATACAAGGGGGCACAGTCTTAAGCTGGAGGGTGGGAGGTTTAGGAGGGAGGTCAGGAAGCACTTCTTCACAGAGAGGGTGGTGGACACTTGGAATGTGCTGCCAGAAGAGGTCATCTCATTAAAGGCAGTGTGCAGCCTTAAGAGAGGCTTGGATAGGCATAGGGGGAAGGTAAAGATCCTGGCTAGGGAGGATGAGAGGAGTGGGGAGGGAGGGCAGGGACATTAGTGGACCCTGCAATATAAGCAGACTTGATAGACCAAATGGCCTTCTTCTGCTGGCTTCTTCATATTGTAACAGCCCATTATCACTCACCTGGGCTGCCCCGGGGCTCTCAGGGTACTCAGCATACACCTCCGAGGGGCCAGGTCTGAGCTCTGGCAGGGTGGCCAGTGGTGACTAGGTGCCACCACCTGGGGTCGTGGCAAGGACTTCTGAGGACAAAGAACAGGATACCACCCCCCAGGAACAGTGACACCTCCCCATCGAGGCTGACCTCTTCAAAACAGCTCTACCAATTGCCCCACCTGCAATGACAATGGTAGAAAAACACAAACACATTGAATCAATGGCAAACAATAATCCCTTTATTTAAAATGCTCCAAAATAAGGAAGGTGAGGGTAATTCCTTTGTGCCTTCAGATACTCAGTACACAACCCCATACAGGAACTCCCCTCCCTCCCCTGGGTGCACCCAAATATGTCTCAGATGGTGGGTACCTCACCACTATCAGTCGCAGGCCTGCAGTCTTTCTTTGGGGCCCATATGATGTCTACACAACAAGTTATTGAAGCTCACATCTTTCAGAGGGGTGGGGAGTCTTCCCCAACCCTCTTAATTTAATCCAATAAATCCCCCCCTAGCCGCTATGCCGAGGTACTCCACAGTTTCCAGGAGAGCTGAAGAAGCTTCCAGGATCGAATGACTGCAGGTGAGGTTCTTGAGGTGCTATTCTTCACTCTCCTGGCCTTTCCAGCTTCGCCCATGGGCCTTTATATATAGTGTTCACTCAGGCAGGCCTGTTCATCCTGCTCTCTCTTTCTCCATGGTAGCTTCGATCCCAACCTGGGGAAAAGAGGGTGACTCATCCCTCTCAGCCAGAACTTGACTATTGCAGCCCAGCTTCTAGGGCTCTCCCCAGGCTGAACCCACTTGTCCCTCTACGGAGTAGCCCATGGGATCCAAGGCTCACACTCACTGTACCTTCCAGTCCAGCCAGTCAGCCCCAGTGCCCTAGTGAATCATCCTGCTTTTTCAGCACTGCAGAAGCTGCAGCCTAGCTCCTGCACTTGATTTGGAGAAAAGAGGGGTAGCCAGAGAGCCCACAGTCAAGCTGGCAGTCTTAGTAGCTGCACTTTGCAACTTGTTCCAGCTCTTTCCCTACTGTCCAGCTCTCGGCTACCCTCCTCTCAGCTCTCCCCTTTGTTCTCTCTCCTGTTTCAAGCCAGTCCTTTCTTTTTTAAAGCCCTGGCACAGCCCCCTCTCATTGACTGCTCAACCCCACTTGACCTCCAGGCCACATCTGGGTAATTCCCTAGCATCTCGAGGTCTGCAAGAAAACATGGGAGCCTCCATCTTATGTTTGCAGCCAGTCTCCCTGAAGCTTTCCAACCCCGCTATTGATTTAGCCAGCTGCCAGGGATAATTGGGGCCAGATTCATGACTGGAACTCATCCGGTTGCTGTGCGCATCTTCTCCAGACCCTCTGCTTATCTGAGGAAACACTGATTTCCTTGTCGGCCGCATGGCCAAGTGATAATAGGAGCATGGCTTCTTTAAGTCCCCCCTTCCTTTCACGCATGCGTGCAGGTGCACGGCCACTATGGCCATGCCTGGATTCATTTTCTTTTTATTTTCTACAAGCGGCCCTTTCATCCCTGGGTAGTACGGTGCCACTCCAACACTCCTGCAGGGTGCTTCTGCCTTCCTCCCCCGCAGACCCAGACTCCTCCACTGATACGGCACTGACAGGCATCAGGGCTCAAGTCACACAATGGCCCCAGGCAGAAGAAAGGTAGGAGCTGCGGGGGCTCCAACAGAAAAGGTAAGCCTGCATTTGGGGGACTTACACACTCCCCTGGCTGAGAGCTTGGCGTCCTGACAAACAATTCTAATGAAAAGCCACATGGTAGCATGCACTTTTCTAATTAGACACCTGATTCCTAACTAGTACCAACAATAATCACATTGACATACATGCTGGTTTCCATCATCGGTACTGGCACCAACAACACAGATTTACTTTATACATGAAACTGCCGGTATACACCTACACCTCTCACTCCATCCATCGGGCAACATGCTGGGGGATAGAGGATGGGGACCACAGATTTGTGGATGACATGGATAGGAAAGTTTGTGGACTCACCCAGGGTGTCATAAGTGAGCTTGACAGTTGGCCGCAGAGGCCTGCCCGACCTTCTAGGCAGAGTGGTGTCTGGGATGGAAACCTCATCCCTAGTTGTGGCCCCCCCCTTTCTGGACAGGGTCTACAGTCCCCTCTGGAGTCTGACCCCATACCACTACACTACCTTGGGTTTGGTCCAGAACTGGGACTGGGACTGGAGTGGCAGCTACCTCAATGACTGATGTGGGTGTGCCTGAATCCTCTTCACTACTCAAAGCACTACCCAGGTTGGCCCTCGGAATAGGGACAGCAGAACAGGCTTCCATAATGAATGGCTGGGCATCAGGGTTCAAGGACAGCACAGCGTCTGGAGGGTTGGTACTCATGGTGGGACCCAAGGTTCGGCAGTACCATTCCCACTGGGGTGAGGCAGGGTCTGAATCTGCCCCCCCATGGATGGAAGGAATAGTCCTCCTCACTCTCATCACTGGAACTTATCCGGCCTCCCTTGGGGCGCAGTGGGGGCTGCATCAAAACCCCTGGTCTTGTTGCCAAAAGGGGAGAAAGAGGCAGGCCCTTTCTGCCCTTTCTGCTAATTTTGCCTACGCATTACGGGCCGTCTTGCAGGCAGCGGGTCAGGACCCGGAACAGAGTTGGGCACGATCTCCCGTATTGGGGGGGTAACTGATTCCGGTGCACTGTTTTTTCTAGCCCATGGCCATGCTCCTGCATTTTCTGATATACAAGCAAGCTAGGCAGCTTTTCCACTATGAGGTAACTGTCCAGAGCCCACCAATCCTGAATCTTGTGTTTCCCCAGGAGTCCCAGGTTGCGCAGCAGAACCCTGTCCCCCACTTCCAGCTCTTGACTGCAAACTCTAGCGTCATACCTCCTTTTGTTGCCCTGATTACTATGAGCTGCCACTTCAGAGGCGAGCTTGTATGCTGCCCAAAGCTGCTCTCTCAGTTGACCAGTATACTCGAGGTATGACCTATGGGAGGTCCCATCAGCGGACACTCCGAAGCAAAGGTCCACTGGCAGCCAGGCTTCATGACCAAACATGAGGTAAAAGGGGGAGCACTCAATAGTATCATTTTCATACAGTTGTATGCTTGCACTAAATGACTGACCCTTTGACTCCGGTTCACTTTGTCAGCAGTATCAAGGGTGCCCAACATGCTCAGCAGGGTCCGGTTGAAATGTTTAAGCTGAGGATCCCCCTGGGGGTGGAAAGGGATGGTGTGAGATGTCTGTATGCCATAGGATGACAGAAACTCTGTCACCAATTGGATCTCAAAATCCCGACCCTGGTCAGAGTGGATTCTCTTTGGGAGGCCATAATGCTGGACATACTGCTGCAAGTCTTTAACTACGGTGTTCTCCTCCTGATCCTTGGTGGGTAAAGCCTGTGTGTACCGGGTGTAGTGATCCTTGATGACCAGGATGTTAGCAGGTTCCAGGGACAAGAAATCCATGCACACCAAATCCAGTGGCCCTCTGGTACTGATGTTTACCAAAGGGGCATCCCATCTGGGCAAAGTCTTCCTCTGGATGCACCACAGGCAGCGCTTACAGTGGCTCTCCACATCAGCTTTCATCCTGGGCCAATAGAACCTGGCTCTACACACATCCAGGGTGCAGTCATAACCCAATTGCCCCCTGTCATCATGTAGGGACTTGAGGACAGCACCATGGCACACTCCGGGAAATACCAACTGAAGCTTAGAGCATCCCGGATGGTCCGTGTCCTGCACTGTACGCAGCAGTATTCCATCGCACAGGACCAGCTTGTCCCACTCTCTCAGCATGTGGTGGGCATCAGGGTGACTACTCTGCACCTGTCTGGATGAATGTTCTTTCTCGATAGCCCGAAGAAGGTCTCATATGCTGGGGTCCAATGCCTGCTCCTGCTGTAGGTCAACCTTGCTAGGCTGGGGCAGAGATGAGAGATCCAGGCCTGCAAAATTCAGATAGGCAGGCAGGAGAGCTTTGTAGGGGGGCTCCCAGTACCTCTATGCCTCTGGCGGTGTGCATAACAGAATCAGGAGTGGATCTTACCTGGAAACAGAGCACTTGGACCACGGCAGATCTGACCTGGACTGGGGGGGTTGGGGGTGTCACTGTGTGGGCGTTGGGACAGGGCATCCACATCCATGTTGGCTCGTCCACTTCAATACTCTATACTGAAATTGTAGGTGCAGAGAGCTGAAAGTCTTCGGTGCCCTGCTGCGTCCAACTTTGCCGTGGTGATGACATATGTCAGAGGGTTGTTGGTGCGAATGGTGAAGGGGTCCCCATACAGATACTCATGGGACTTCTCCATCACTGCCCACTTCAGTGCCAGGAATTCCAGTTTAGGAACAGGGTAGTTCCTTTTGGAAGAGGTCAGGCCATGGCTAGCAAAAGCCACAGTGCAGAACCCCTCAGGATGCTCCTGATACAGTACGGCACCCAAACCATTCAAGCTGGCATCGGTGTGAAGCACATAGGGTCTGCAAGCTTACATGGGGGCTGCCATCTTGTGTCTGCCGCAAGTATCCCTGATGTTTGCCCTCCCTGCTATTGATTTAGCTTGCTGCCAGGGCTAATTGGGACTGGATTCATGACCGTAACTCATTCGGTCACTGTATGTATCTTCCCCGGCCCCGTCTGCTTATCTGGGAGCCAGGGAAACACTGATTTCCTTGTCAGCCACATGGCCGAGTGATTGTAGGAGCATGGTTCCTTTAAGTCCCCCTCTTCCCTTCACGCATGTGTATGGGCACATGGCCACCATGGTCATGCTTGGATTCCTTTTCTTTTTTATTCTCTACAAGTGGTCCCTTTCATCCCTGAGTAATATGGGGCCGCTCCAACACTCCTGTGGGGCACTTCTGCCTTCCTCCCCGCAGACCCAGACTCCACCACTGATGTGGTACCAACAGGCTTCGGGGCTCAAGTCCCACCATGGCCCCAGGCAGAGGAAGGGCCGGAGCTGTGGGGGCTCCAACAGAAAAGGTAAGCCTGCATTTGGGGGCTTACACAATGTTCATATGTATGTACAAAATAAAAAAGTAAATACTTAAAATACAAGAAAATATAAATACTGTACACTACAGTAAATAAACATCAATAAAATAAATATTGAACTATACTGCTCATGTCTGTGTATTATTATTCTGAATGCTGTGATTACTCAATAAAGTGCTTCTCAAGGGGTGCATCTGTATGTTTGTTTGGCAAAGTGAATCTTGAATGTCTTTTCACAGACTTTGTATTTGCTTCACAAACATCGGACAGAAGCACGTTTTTGGGGTGGTTTTAAGTGATGGCTGCCAAGATAAAGGGCAAGTTTTCAACTCTGTGAGCCTGCCTTTGCTTGGCAGACATCACACAAAATCACTAATAACTTTGGCATTACTGTTTATGTTAATATAAAATTCCAGGTACATGTTTCCAAAGGTTTTCACTAAATACTACCAGAAGCGCAGATTGCTACCAAAGGGTAAAGTGGTTTTCTTGGGGTGGTGTTATATGATGACTGCCAAGATCAGGGCACGTTTTCAGCTCTGAGAGCCTGTGTTTGGCAGACATCACACAAAATCACTAATTAATTTGCATTTCTGGTAATATTGACCTGAAATTCTGCATAAAAGTTCCCCCAGGTGTTCCCAAAGTACCACCAGAAGCACATGTTGCATCTACACAATGGGTAAAGTGGTTGGAGGGGGATCATTGTATATGATGACTGTAAAGGTCCAGGGTGCATTTTCAGTTCTGAGAGCCTGCCTTTGGTTAACAGATATCACACAATATTGCTAATAAGTTTGGCATTTCTGTTTACATTAAACTGAAATTCCGGATGCATGTTCCCCAGTGTGTTCTCTACATACCACCATAAGCGCATTTTTCTACACAAAAGGTAAAGGAGTTTTCAGGGTGCTTTTATGTGATGCTTGCCAAGATCCAGTTGAGTTATCAACTCTGACAGCCTGCCTTAGTTTGGTAGACATCACACTAAATAACTAATAATGTTGGCATTTCTGGTTATATTCACCTGAAATTCCAGACACGCGTTCTGCAGTGTGTTGGCTAAATACCAAAATAAGTACATGTTGCTACACAAAGAGTAAAGGGGTTGTCGGGGGTGGCTTTTTGCAATGGCTGCCAAGATCTAAGGAGAGTTCTCAGCTCTGAAAGTGTGCTTTTACTTGGCAGACATCACACAAAATAACTGACTTTTGCATTTCTGGTTATTGTAACCTGACGTTCCGGATGTATGTTCCCCATGGTGTTTATCAAATACCAGCAGAAGCACATGTTGTTACACAAAGTGTAAAGTCAATTTCAGGTGGAAGGGGGTTTATGTGATGACTGCCATTATCCAGGGGGAGTTTTCAGTTCTGTGAATCTACCTTTACTTGGCAGACCATACAGAATTTCTAATAACACTGGTATTTATGATTATATTAACCTGAAATTCTAGGTAGAAAAAGAAGAAAAATCACCATTTATATAGCGCTTTTCATACACAGTGTATCCCAAAGCGCTTTTCAAGCAACGCAATGTTCCCTAAGTTGTTCACTAAGTACCACTAGAAGCACATGTTTCTACAAAAAGCGTAAAGTGGTTTTCTGTGGATGGTTTTATGTATGACCACCAAGATCCAGGGTGATGTCAAAGGCGAAACTGCCACACCCCCTTGAAAATATGAATGCACTACTAGGGCCACCTATGGGTGGGAACCGAGACAGCATCTAAGCATTACTGTAGCACAAAATGGTTGTTACATTACTACTGGCTGCAAAATGCTGCAATAACATATGATGTGTGAAATGATGGAACACAGTATGTTGCTGGATATAACTGCAATTTTTTTACAGTTACATATATTTATATGTAACCCCCCTACAAATGGGGGTTCCCAAAAAGTCTTCCTTGAGCTTGCCTAAATGCTCACTGCCAGGCTGTTGTCCTGTGTTTTAGCAGTTTAAATGTGATTACCAGAGCCTATATAGCCTTTGTGTACTGTCTCTTTAAGAGCTGCCTAATTGCAGTTTAAGTAATCTGAGAGGGAGTTCTGTTTAAAGATGTAACTATTTACTGAAAATCATTTAGAGTGATAATGATAATGTAGTTTGTCTAACCTGCTTTCTTTGTAGCAAGGACTGTTTTGTTTGTCTCCACTGTCTTGGTCCTGGTCTGCAAATTGGACCAATCAGTACTGGTGGGACTTAAAATGTAGCCGGACTACAGAAGCTGTCTGAATTCAAAATCTGTAGGAACTGTAGTTTGAACTTTTTGGCCTTTTTTGCAACTGAAGGGGGAGCTCTTGCTTTGACTGACAGCCAAATCAGCCAACCAAATCTTTTGGATCTTGGGGAAGTCCCGGGCTGCTTGCAGTTTTCAGTTAGTGCTGAGCTGCAAGCTCAAGAAGAAGGAGCTGAAGTAATTCTGAGCAGCAATCCAGAGTGGATTTGCATGGGAGAACTGGGAAAAGGCTGAGTGTTTGGCCAGTATGTCTGCCTGCTGCTCCTGAGAGGGAGAGAAGAGAATTAGTTTGGACTAAATCCAAGTTTGTGTGACTAAAGTAAGCTACTGAAGTGGGCCAGGCTCAACCTGAAGAAGACCAAAGATTTTGCTGAATGTGATCAGCCTGTCAGGAGTTCCAGCTACCCCTAAGCTCCTGGTGTATGCAGAGACTTTGCGATTGTGACCAGGGAGCGCTTTGCCTGGTACAGTAGAATTCCAGTACATGGAAATGTGCTATGAGCTGCTAGTGGGTTGTGAGTTAGTTTCCCACTGTGTGAACTGTGTTCTGCTTGCTGGAAGCTATATCCAGCCCAAAATGGAATGCACCCGAATTTGTCTCCATGCGGTCTGGGCCTTGACAGACTGGCCCAGCCAGAATACCCACTGCACAGAGAAGCTGTTGACAAGAGACCTTCCTGGGGACCGCCCCCTGCTCAATGCTTGAACAGGAACGACGCCTCTGAGACTCGTGTGGGCCCTGCTTCTCCTGGCATTCCAGATCAACCACCTGCAGTCTTGATTTTCATCCAGCCTGTGTCCAGTCTTGGGTATCGTGAGTAAATACCATGGTAGCTCCCTGCAACAGCTTAATCTGAGTGTGTATCATCTGATTGTCTTGTCGTTTCATTTCCTTTACGAACTGAGCCCTCTGGCTCTGAATTACAAATATTGTGTACCGTGCATGTTGTGTTTTCCATCACAGGGCCCCAACCAGCTGCAACCCCGGACAACGGTCCTGGCTAGCCCATCTCTTCTCCACCTGGGTACCCAGAGGTGGACTGTGTGGGGGGACTCAAAGCGCATGCATAACTGCTTGATTGATAAAACCTTTAAGCTAATTAACCTGATATTGCCCCTCCCTTGTTCAAGTCCCCTGAATAAATCAGATCTAACTTTTTCTGCATGTAATCTGACTGAGGTTCCAGTTTGTGCTCAAAGTACTGTACTGTTGCTATTTGTGGTGCATAACCTTGTTTTACAGGGGGTCCCCAGGGCCGAGCCAGAGAAACCAGCCCTGGTGGTAAGGGCAAACAGTGTGGGCATTTGTGTGGTGTACCAGGGGTATTGTGAAAGTGATTATTGTACAGTGATCAGGCCAGTAGAGGGGAAAGAGGGGGGTTACAATGTCCCGGAGGGCTGTGCCCAGGTTAACTTGACCATTACCAACCCTGACCTCCAGGTGGAGGCACCCGTTTCAGAACTCAGGCCTCTTAACCTGCTACTAGCCAAGCAGGCAGAGGTAGTAGCCCTTGGGGTAGCACCACCTAGGGGTTACATATGTATCCCAATAATTTATTACACCGTATATTGACTTTTATGATTTTCCCTTGCATTTTTCCCTGTGATAGAATGCCTAGCTGAAGATATTTACCTCTACATTGATTCTTTAGGCACAATGGTGTATGTAGGCAGTCCTACTCACTGTATACATTTGTGTACATTTTTAAAGTATTTGTTCTAAGCCATGGTAGGCCTTTTTCTTAACCTTTATTATTTTAATTCAGAATTGAAAGTTGTAATGGAGGAGAACATGCCAGTGCCTTCTAAGTGACCACTGAGTTGTGACTTTAACAGTTTAAAGTAAAGTTCTTTTATTTAGGGCAAACATTTATGTACTGTATATAATGTCTTTTGAGATCTAGAGGGGGTAGCAATTGGAGATTGTGTGTATGACATAAAGCTATCATTTCCTACTAGACTCCTTTTTAAGTAATTGATAATAGTATTGCACACCTGCCCCAAAAATCTTTACATGCATAATTTGCTTGCTTATACATATTTTTATATCTTTTTCTTGTCAGAAAATTGGCTTTCCAGAGTCTCATGTGGCTTCACCAGAAATAACAGAGTAACATAGTAATTTAAGGTCAAAAGGAACTCTAGGCCCGTGATGTCTTCCCCTAGTGCATTTTCCTGGAATGTCTGGTAGGCATTTTTCTGGCCACAAAGGATTTTAGAATCTGTATGAGCAACCAAATTGAACATGTAACTGCTTGAATGCTTGGCCTAACATCTTTGCTGTAGCCATTTTTAACAGGAGAAGTTCAGTGACATTATTTTCTAATACAAATGTGCATGCCATTGCTGCCAGTATCACCACACATACCACATTAATAGAACAGTGCTCATCTTACACTGCAGAAACAAAACCGAAATTAGTATATCTATTCTTTATCAACTCTATCTTTTTCCAGTTCCTCTTCCAAGAAAACACCAGACTACAGAACCAGTGAGATAAAGAATAACTGTCAGTAATCTAGTCTTGTCTCAATAAATGTTCAACTAGTTCAAGGCTTACTTTAATCATTAAGGTAATGATAAATTGCACCAGACAACCCTAAATATTTGTAACATGTGCTCCAGCTGCGAGAAAGAAGCTTTGATACACTTACCATATATCCCATTCTTAACCCTTGCAGTGCTGCATACTGACATATCAGTCCAAAATTCCTGTACGTACTAATTCTGTTGGCAGCCTAAGGGTAAGTCAACACATATTGAGTTTAACTTGTATCTTTGGCAGATATTTCTGTACCTCTGGATAGTAAAAATAAATAGATTGAATCTGTAACTGCAGCTGAAGTAAACAAAAAGTGGACCCCAAATGCTTATTTAACAGCTATGTCAGTATGGAAATGTAGTTGGGGGTGGGATTTAATATAACCATAATTATGAAATGGTTGCCAAAAATCCAGCAACCTATTTGGCTGAGCCAGCTCCTTACTTGTGATTAAAATCCACAACATAATCACAGATAAGAAAAGGTGCTAGCCAACAAGTCTTTTTACCATTTTAAAATCCCTCCTCCACAACTTTGGTGGTATATTCGACCTGTCCCCTTCTGCCTGCAAGTGGAAAACACCTGTCCCTACAGCTAATCAAAACTCTTTTGTTTTTGCAGTTACCAACTACAACTGTAGCTGACTGCCTCTTGCAACAATTTTCCCACAAATCTCCGACGGAAGCCTCAAACTCCCTGCAGCTATACTTCATGTGAGCACTGCAACTTGAAACATCTTGAAAGTACCTTTGCAGTGTGTGGCTTTTCATAAAAAAAAAAGAACAACAGCAACAAAAAAACAACACTACATTCACAACATGCCCAATACTGGGCAACACTAATTGCTGCCACCCAATCAAGACTGCTACCATTGCTCACCATTATTTCACAACCCCACCCCCCAATCAGACACTGCAACTGCCACTCAGCTGCCAAAAATGAAACTGAAACCAAATCCAAAGCATCTCACAAAAACAGCAATGAGCCATTTCAAATGCCTCTCACGATGGTGCTTATGAAAAAAAAATAAAATCAACTCACTGCCTTCTCCTTCTTTTTATTTTATCACTGTAACTGAGAACTTACTTCCAAAGGAAAGGGGAGTGGGCAGACTATATGTGACTCAAAGATTGATCACCTCTGACTACAGGCTCTCCACCTAGTGGCAACTACCAGTGTTCCACCTAGTGGGCATGATGGCACACATACTTTTTTTCAATGTATCCTGCCACATTAAGAAATGTATTAACAAAACAGTGTTTGCATGAGTTTTTTTGCAATGTTGTAAAGCTTTCTATTCATAAAACAACTTTAAACCAGTTCATAATAGCAATGGTATACTCTAGTGTGTGGTACATCTTGGGATAGTGTCACTTCTTGGGAACTTGAGGCACTCAGCCTGTGGCCTCATGTCTCACAACACACCCAAGGTATGACAATATTCAATGATATACCACACCCTGTCATGTATTACTGCTTAATTTTAAACAAAATAACACTGCTTCAAGGGATACTGTCAATCCTTTTTTCATCCTATTAGTTTCAAACCCCCACATTTTGCAATTGTCTTTCTTCCCTAAAGTTCATTCATGTTGCCAGTTGTTTTATCTGCTTCCTCTCTTAACAGAACTGAAATGCATGCTACTAATGTAGTTATGCCAAAAAGTATTTCATTTCAAAACCTTGATCTACTCTTGCTGCATACTTCTTGAATATTAGGAACCCTCCCCAACAGTGCATTCACTCATGATGCAATAGACCCCTCTCCTCCCACTACATCATGAGTGGCTTAAATGTGTTTGGGAGTGTTCCCAAGTCCAGGAAAGATGCAACGTGAGCTGATCAAAGACTACAAATAAACATGTTTTTGTACAGTAACACCAGAATGGCGTGCAGTCTGTTTTTCACTTTAAAAAATAAATAAATGAATCAGAGCCCAGCTACCAGCTATATCAGAAGAATATAACCAATCATAACATGTTTTTTTTAAGTAAAGACATGTTGAGACCTAAGGTGATTGACAGTATCCCTTTAATATAATAAAAAGATAAAGAAACCTTGTAGTTGTGAAATACCATTTTACATGGTTTGTCCAAGCTAATTTGTAAATTGTTTTATTTGCAAAACATATACAGCTTCCTTGTTAGATGTAACTAACTTTGAAGAATAATTAGTTTTAATGGATGGAATTATTTGGCATTTCTCTCAGTAAACATATACTTTTTAATAAGAACAGTTAAACGCCTCAAGCTAAGAATGTGTAAGCATAGTTACATAGAACAGTGGCGGCATACACTTACATAGAACACATGAGAACTTCTGAAGTTAGATGAATAAAAAACATGGACTTCTAGACTTTTAAAGCTCAAATTCCCTTCCCTGAAGTGACATTAATTAAACTTACCTTCAAAACTACTTGCTTGTCAACCTCTAACAGCTATATAAACCAAAATGTGACAGGTTTAATCATTTTGTCCATAGTCCATTTACTTTAAACTCCTTGCTAAGGCAGTTTGAGTCATAAATTCCACAATATGAAAGTTTTAGCACATGAGGTATCTTTTTATGTTGTCATATTTTAAAAAAAATCACCAAAGTTCATTCAATAAAAAAGTGTACACATGTGTTTCATATCCTTATTTAGAAAAATCCACACAAATGAAACTAAGGATACATATCCAGATGTTTTGTTATATGTAAGAAGCAATAATAAATGGAAACCAGCAATTTACTGTGGTTTGCAAGACACTTTCAGTAATATATCTTCTGACAAGTCAGTGATTTGTTAGTCAACCTCAGGAATAACAACATTTACTGTATCAATTATTTTTAATTACACTACCTTGTGTTTGATAGATGTATTTTGACACCACTGTCAATTGTTTCTAGTCTAATTCTACCGTAATTGATTATGGAATAATAATGCCTCAGATGGTGTCTTGTTAAGAATCAAAGCCGTGTATAATCAAGCTTGTCACTCTGCTTTAGATGCCCATAAATGGACCCATTATTGTCAATTGCACTAACATCTTGATAGCTACCCTTTGATTATCACACTGAATATTATGCAAGACTTTTACTAGAAGGATTGTTGATGGGAAAATAACTCCTATATTATCTGACATGTTCACAACCCCAAACAGTAGGGGTCATACGCGCGACCGGGAACAATATGGCAGCCTAGAATTCTAGCTCTGTATTGCTGCTGAAAATCTGTCATTTATTGACTGTTGTTCAACCTTCAATCTTTAATCAAATGATCGTTTGAATACCGGAGCATAGTGAGCCATTATATCATCACTTTTTCGAGCTGCAAAAAAGGTCTTTGTCTTACCTTAGACATACAGTGTTAGTAAATGGCAGACTCTGATCTGTGGCTAACATGGCATCCTCTGAAACTCACACCATGGTCGGGATCACTGATTTATCCAATATTAAAACTATGCTTCAAACTCTGGTACAGGATGTGCCAAATCTTAACGCATCGGTAGCCTGTCTTGATGAATGAATGTACAGTACTTAGCGGAGCAGAGGATCACTGAAGCTGAGTTCTTTACCTCTACTGTTGAATCCAAAACTGCCCATCATACTGACACAGTCATCAGATTGGAAAAGTGAGTGCAATTGTTAGAAGGCAAAATAGAGGACTTAGAGAAATGCAACAGGCATAACAACTTGTGCGTTATTGGTATTCTGGAGGGGTCAGAGGGACCCAATATGTGTAGCTTTTTACAACATCTCCTACCACATCTTCTGGACTACAGATGGGATATCCCCCTGGAAATCGAGAGGGCCCATAGGTCTCTTGGGTTGAGACCAGCAAGAGAATGTCCCCCAAGTCCAGTAATTGCTTACTTTTTGCTTTTCTCTGAAAGAACATGTTCTGCATTTGACCAGAGAAAGGGGACCTTTGAAGTGGAATGGCCATACTGTGCATATTTTTCAGGACTTCTCCAAGGCGGTGGTAGTTAGAGAAAAGGCTTTTGCTCCTTTAGAAAAGAGTTGGCGCAAAAGGGGGTACAGTATGCCATGAGCTACCCAGTGGTCCTTATTATGTTTTGGGAAGGCCAGTGGCTTAGATCTGAAAATTATCAGGATGCCAAATGTTTATGGCTAATATCAGATACCCTTGTAAAACCTGATCTTACGAAGGGAAAGAAGGCGGCTAAACCCCGATCATCCTTGTTGTCTCCTTACTGTCTGGATTCAGACCCATCACTCCCTTTTAATAAATTGGATGCTGCAGTTCATCAAGCAGAAGGATCTGGTATGCATGTACCATTGAAGGGAGATAATATTGTGACTGCTAAACCCAAGTGACAGAGAGAGGACTGCAAAAGCACTGGGGCACAGCATTCACTTTTCCCAGCAGTAGAGGGTGCGCTTGAAGGTTGCACTGAATCAATGGCTATGCTACCCTCACTAGACACAGCTAGACACCAGCTTGTTGATCTAAAGACCCTGTCTCTAAACATCCTCGACTGTTACCAACATCCCCTCCAGCACCACAACAAGCATCTGAAATGGACTGGGCAGACTTCGGAGAAGACGAGTTGATCACATCTTTATCACCAGATTCTCCTGCAGCCATCCTCTTTACTGGTAGTCCATGACATGCATGACTGCAATTGAGTGAACTGCAAAATGGTGACTGAATCATGGCACATGTCATGGGGGCTACCAATGTGGTAGGGCAACTGGATGGGGGTGGGTTTGTACATATAGCAACAGGCTGTCACTACACATATGCACGTCTGAGGGTGGGGAGTAGGAACAGCGCTCAGGGAGGGGTGGGAGGGTTTTTGAGGGGTGGTGCCATGGTTGGCTGCCAAGCTGGCTCTGTGGTGTGGTGGGTGGGTTCACGGCTTGGGTGGACAGGGTGTTGGGTTCGAGTCAGGTGCAGGTATATTTTTGTTGTGCCCAACCAGAATCTTTCTTTTCATGTTTTGCACCCCCCTGACATGCACCCCCCTGGAGCTGAGAATCCTTTAGTAGGGGATATGGGGGGGACAGCCCCCCCACATAAAATGTTCTAATTGTAAGTCCCTGGTGCCGTTTTACTGTGCACTGGGGAATCACATTGCCAAAACTGATTTTCAGTGATGTGACTTCGCCGTAATGGTGATCACCTTTCAGCGGTCGCTGTTATGACATAGAACCTCTCTACTCAAGTGGCTCCAGAGGATCAGACAATGGTTCCTGTGGCTTCTACTTCAGACTCGATCAACTCTGTAACAGAAGTTAGCACATCAACTCTGCCTGACCCTTTTCAGGACATATGACAGAATATTGTTTCTATTTTGAACTGTCTCATTCTGTTTATTTAGAACCTTCTTTTGCAGTCTGGAGTAAATTTTGTTAAACTACCCAATCTCTAGGCCTTGGAGGGTCTGGCTTTGAAATACTGAGTAGGGAGGTGGTTGGATGTTTTGCTTTATTCTTTGTATTATTGTCTGGTCAATCTTATTACATATAATTTTACCTCCACTTTAATGGGCTATGATTTGTTCCTCACTCCATAATATTTCTGTGATATTTTTACACTCTAAATATGGATATCTCTCCTTAACTATTCATGATGGTTTCAATATGCCCAGAATCGGGTTGCAATGTGTTTGGGGTACTGTATTTTCTTTTGTTTTGCTAGATGGCTCTCTTTGGCTTTCTATGTGTGGAGGGTTGCCTGGATAGCAGCAGACAGAGCGTATCTGAGCTGTTTGAAGGTCCTACCACTTGGATGGTGAGAGCTTTTTCCCCACTCGCCTGCTGAGGAGGAAAAGGGCATTAGCGGGGAATTGCCGCCGGCTCATGACAGTCTGCTCCTCAAACTACTACTACTTAGTATATGGGTGTTTATAATAATATTACTACTTTTCCTTAATCCCAGTTCTTTTTACAATATTATATAAAGGGGATCTATAGAGACGGCTTTAACACTATTTTACCAGTGGTTTCTCAACGTTTGGCTTTCCTTTTGTTATAGGGGCTTAAGGATGCTTTTTTATTATTTTTTCTAAGTTCTAAAAAGTACATTAGCTTTCTAGACCTATTGATAGTAGTCTGCTGTTCTGCTTTATATATACAGTAATAAGGACACATGTAAATTTTAGGCTTAATGGCCGTTATTGATTTAGTATGCAAGGGGATTTGCCAGCTTCCTTCACTATATTGTGTTATCATGATCCCATTCTGTTTTGTTTATGGGTGATTTGATGTTTCACACTGTCTTCTCTGGGTATAAGGTTATGGTTACCAGAATTGACATTAATGGCTAATATAAAAGTGATTTCATGGAATGTGTGAGGTATGAACCTCCCGATAAAGAAAAACAAAGGTTCTTTCATTTTTGAATTCCACTAACTGTGATATTGCCTTTCTGCAAGAAACCCACCTCCTTAAAAAAGGAGGTGGGAGGCTTGTCGAAGGGTTGAGTGGGAATGGCTTATTTCAGCTCTTTCAAGTCTAGGAAGCATGGAGTCTCAATTTTATTTAGAAGATGGTGCTCTTTTCAGGTGGTTAAAACACTTTCAGATACGGCAGAACATTGGGTTATTATGCTAGGGCAGATTTATGGTGTTTCAGTTCTTTTGGTTAATATTTATGCTACTAACCCTGATTCACCAGATTTTTATTTACAGCTAGCTCAGACACTTTCAGCATGGGTTACTGATTCCACAATTCTTATTCTTGAAGGGGATTTTAATTTTGCTCTATTTTGGATAGAACTCCTTTGGAAAAAGGCCCCTCCCCCATCTCATCAAAAATCAAGAAGTGTTGTCACTCAGATATGTTCTGAATTTGGTTTGCAGGACTGCTGGTGGGTATTACACCCCAGGATCTGTAAATATACTTTCAGATCACACCGATTCCAAACATGTAGCCGGTTAGATTATTTTCTTTGTAGTTCTATAATCTTAGGGGATTTTGGAGAAGTAACTATTTTACTCATTATTATCTCAGATCATGTCCCAGTTTCCTTAGTTTGGGTGCCTAACACCAGTGTTGTTAAATCACCTAGATGGCAGTTTAACCTCACATTTTTACATTAAGAAGATTTTAAGTAATGGCTTCAGGAGGAAATGCACTTATATTTTGAGACTTATTGTTCTTCCAAAGTGTCAATGTTTATGTTATGGAAAGCCTTTATGGCTTTTATTAGGGGCTGTATAAGTTCCTATGCTTTGAAGGTAAATAAATGAAGGAAACAGGGGGTGGCAAATTTAATCCAAAAAATATGAATATTAGAAGAGGCTGTTTGTAAATCTCCTTCGATGCAAGACCATCAGATTTCTGAACTTTTGGCCCTTAAACATAAATTGTATACTATTTTACATAAACCGGCATCTAGAGCTTTATTTTTATACAGCAATCTTACTGGGAGTTGGGTGAAAAAGTGGGCAAACTTCTTGAGTATAGACTGAAGTGCAAATTGATGGAAGTGCAAATTCCTTTTTTAATGTCAGGTGATAACTGCATTCTTACAGAATCAGGGCAAATGGCTAATAGTTTTTGGGAATATTACCTGTTTTCATACAATTTCTCTGTTTCCCCAAATAAAGGTGATTATAACTCCTTTTTTGAGAAAATAACCCTGCCTAGTATGCCAGCAGACATGGCTCAGTCCTTGGAGGAGGCAGGGCTTCAGTTAACTCCATTTTGGGAGTATTTGACTTCCAAAAATAAGTCAAAAATGTCCAAAATAAAGAGGGAGGAAGTCGTTGATTTCCAGATATAAAACTAAAAATTAAATGACTTCCAAAATTGTATGCATAGAAGTCAGAAATGATGGATTTTTTATGACAGAAATTGTATTTTACCACTAATTTATTATGTTAACATCCATAAATTTGTCCATCCTAGAATACTGACTTCCAAAAGTGGGATCCTGGAAGTATTTTGACTTCCAGATTTGAACTCCTGGAAGTTTTAGACTTCCATTGAAAATACATTAACTGAACCCCTGGGAGGAGGATATAACTTTCATTTTTTTTTTCAATTGTTTAACTAGGAGTGGCACACTAAGCTGAAAGCTTGTTTACAGCTGTGACCTGGGAGCAAAGGGAAGTTAAGTGACTTGCTCAGGGTCACACAGTATGCAAGTGGGGGCTGTGGGATTCAAACCCAGGTCTCCAGATTTGCATCTCAGAGCCTTAAACCACTGAGCTATACTGCGTCCAAACTTTGATAGAGATACAAACAGCTATCCATTTCTTAGCAACTGGAAAGGCTCCTGGGCCAGATGGCCTAAGCTCAGATTTTTATCAAGCATTTGAACCCATTCTGTCCTCTTGACTGTTTAAACTTTTTCAGGTTATTCAAAACTCCACTCTAATGCCCCCCTCAATGCAAGAAGTACATATTACTGTACAGAACAAGTCACATTAAACTGTTCCACCAATGAGTTGGTTTAGCATTGTTTTTCACAGTTGGCATTGCAATGCATTGGCATCTCAAATTGCATTGTTTGTCAATGCTTAACCAGCTTAAGAACAATGTTTGTAAAATATGTTTGCAGCTCATTTGGAATGCATCAGCAGTCCTGTCACAGTGCAATGCAAAACTGAGTTTTAACTCTTAAGAAACAGTTTGTGCAGGGCTTTGTACTGTATCCAGCAACAGTTAGTGGCTCAGTAGGTAGCACACTCGCCTCTGAGGCCGGGAGATCAGAAGGCTGTGGGTTCAGTTCCCACATCTGGCACTTAGGTTAATATCCCAGTACTGACACTGTAGTGCAGCATGAGAGGGGTGCTGCACTTCTGAGGTGCCATCTTTCGGATGAGACGTTAAACCGAGGTCCCATCTGCCTGGATTGGTCATAGTTCAGGTGGATATTAAAGATCCCATGGCACTTATCAAAAAGAGTAGGGGAATTTCCCCGGTGTCCTGGCCAAATTTCCCTCATTCACAGAAAATACCACCAACAGCTTAATCTGGTTCAAGGTCAGTTGACATTCATCTGTATCCCCCTTCCCCGGGTCGTGCCTGAAAATAGGCAGGATTTGTCTAGTGCACTTACCCAGTCAACAAAAGCTAAAATAAAAAAAAAAAAAAAAATTATGCAACTCAGTCAGAAATGCTAAAACAACTCATTGGAGCAACAGTTTAATGTGACTTGCACTGTACTTTCTAAACCTAAAAAAGACCCCATGAGTTGTCAAAATTTTAGGCTGATTTCTTTGCACATTGTGGACTGCAAGATCTTTTACTAAAATCCTCACATCCCATTTGGAAAAGGTGTTATTTCTTATTATACATAAATCTCAAGCAGGATTTATGAAAGGCTGGCAGGTGGCGATACTATCAGGGCAGTTTTAAATTTAATACAGGTAGCCACTAGGGGGTCGGAGTCTGCAGCGTTGGTGGCTATAGATGCTGAAAAGGCATTTGATTCTGTCAAATGGGACTATTTATGTTTTGTACTGTCTGAGTTAGGTGCAGGTCCATTCTTCCAAACATGGATTCGTAGTTTGTACTCTGCCCCCAAGGCAAGAGTGTTGGTGGATGGGATTTT
Organism: Neoceratodus forsteri; assembly: GCA_016271365.2. Lineage (NCBI taxonomy): Eukaryota > Metazoa > Chordata > Ceratodontiformes > Ceratodontidae > Neoceratodus > Neoceratodus forsteri. The sequence goes on along the minus strand of CM057453.1, from coordinate 451,540,827 downwards.
ATTAAATTCCTTTTCCCTGTTTCAAACAATGAAACAGGGATGCTGTTTGAGTCCCTTGTTATTTTTGATTGCCCTGGAACCATTGAATTGTGCTCTTCATCAACATCAGGAGATTCATTGTATCCAGGTGGGAAATCAATCCTTTTCTACCTTGCTATATGCTGATGACTGGCTTTTGATTATATCTAAGGTCGAAACTTCCCTACCCGCTGCTTGGAGTGTTCTTGACTCCTTCGGCACAATTTTGGGACTGAGGATTAATTGGTCCAAAACTGAAGTTTTGCCACATTGTAAGGCCAATCCTCGTTGGCGGTCAATGAGTCCACAAAAGCTAAATTGGGCGCCTAGTAGGATTCAGTACTTGTGGTTTCATATTGCAGAAAATCTGCAGGATATGGGTGGTAGGAATATACAAAATGTATTAGATGGTTTAACAGTAGAGCTACACCGGTGCGCTAAGCTTCATTTATCTCTCCCGAGTAAGACTGCTGCTATAAAAATGATGGGTTTTCCAAAACCTTTTTATTGTATTAATAATTCAGCTATGAATATTACTCCTGGCCTTTGACATAAAATAGATGTTATTTCCTAATTTTTTTGGGGAGGGTAAACTACCTCATTTTGGAAGAAAAACATTACAGGCCCCTATAACCAAAGTGGGATGGAATATGCCCCGGCCTTGGGCTTATCATGTAGCTAATGACTTTAGACAAGCTTTATATTGGTTCAAGCTACATTCTGAGCATACTCCATTGTGGGTGGATATTGAAATGGCGATTTTAGGTACCACACCCTTGGCTGTTGCTCTACGAGACCCTTTACCAGAATCAAATCAGGCCACTTATCCTATTTTATATACCAGACATGTCTGGAAACTAACAGCCCAATTGTTGGGGTGGAATTCCAAGTATTTGGGTCCTTATGAACCTTTGTGGAATAACTCCAAAATACAGGTTGGCAGTTCTGTGATTTATTGGGCCATGTGGGCCTCGAAAGGTATATGTCTGGTGAGTGATTTGTTTGATCCAGAGAGTGCTTTTTTTTAGATCTTTTTCACGACTGCAGGGTCTTCTCATTCTTCCTTCTTGAGAGTCATGGAGGTACTTTCAAATAAGCCATATTCTTTCTTCATGGATCATGAAGGGCTATCACTTAATTCATACTGTGCTAACTAAGCATTTACAGACATGGTTCAAGTTATCACGGGGACATACGAGTGTCATTTATAAACTTTTACAAAAGTTGTATACCCCCAATTGGGACTCCTGTAGATTGAAGTGGATAGGGGAAATTCTGGAATCCTTAGAAATAAGCAATCGGAATACATGTTGGTCTGAAGCTCATCGACCCTCATCTGACCCTAAAGTTCAGCTCATTCAAAAAAGATACTAAACAGATGGTATAGGACACCAGCTAAATTATTGTCTATGGGTTTATCTTCATCAGCAATTTGTTGGAGGTGTGGTATAGACATTGGAACAGTTTAATAGCCTATGTGGCTGCTCTTTGGTGGAGGTGTGGTGGGATAGAACTATGTAATGTTTGGAGATGATTTGGGGCATACAGGTTCCACACTCCTCTTCTTTTTGGATTTTGGGGTATCCTACATTATTATCTTCATAAGCTTTAAAATTTAAAATAGTTCTTTATACAGCTGCATTTGGAAGTGAAACAGCTCCTTCTTATTCATTGGAGGTCTAAAACTCTTCCTCCACAAATGATTTGGACACATGCAATGTCTAAATCAGCCTCTTATCAACAAGTGATGTCTTGGAAAAGGAAGGTACTCACAAGATACCCTCAAATTTGGGTTTTATGGTTAAGTTCTATAGTGGTAGGTTTGTAAGATATGGCTTTCTTTTATTATGTAAGGCCTTGATTGGATGTTTTGCTTTCTCTGATGGGACATAATGTGTCTAGAAGAAGTCAGTGTGAATTTATTCTGAATCATATAGAGTTACATAATAGTTTCTAGATATCCCATCTTGTTTCAAGGTTTAAGGTACAAGCTGGTACCATTTTTTCTAGTGTTTGCTTAGGTTACAAGTTTTACCTGAATAGCATATGTGTAGGGTCTTTCTGTAATCTCTCCATTGTTATATTAGCTTTGATCCTTTCTGAATGTATTGCTAGCTCAGGTTGATTAGTTGCTGGCTGATATCTTTATAGTTATTCTCATATGACAACTGATTTCTTTATGTTATTAGGAAGATTGTTTGGTTTGAATGTTATCAATATTTGTACTTGGCTTTATTTGTTTTCAATAACATTTTTTTATACAAAAAAAAAAAAAACTCCGAGCAGTACAGTGATGATCATAAACAAGTTTTGCCTTTACTGGGCCTAACTGCAGCAAATAAGGCCTTTGTAGAAGTGCCACTTTCTGGCATAAAACATCAGGGGCCCAATATTCAAAAGATTTCCTATGCACAAAGTTTGCTCTGCCTAGAAGCTAGTACTAGAACAAGGCCCATAGCCCATAATATTCAGTTGCATAGCACCAGCTCAAAAACCACTGAATATTGGGTGCAAATGCAGGTGCACAAGGCACAGGCTGGAGTGCAGTGCAAAGATTTCCCAACATTGAAAGTAGCAGGTGGGCAGTGCTGACTGCCACGCAGCCCAATACCAAAGGGAGGGACACAGGGAACACTGATGTAGAGTATGTGACTGCACACAAAATGGTGGACAGCACGGGTACACAGAGGATGGAAGGAAGTGATGCCCATAAGAACACAACAACAGACATGTCTGATACAGAGGCAGACATGGCAAGCAACAAAGGAGGGATATAGCCTGAATGACATGTACTGTCCAATGGCAATGTACAACAACAGGCAGGATGTGGGCCGTCTTGATCAAGTGATGTGCAGGATGTCACCTGTGGGACGGAATGTGACAGCTAACAAAGCCACACATCTGCCAGATGTGGAACCTTGCACAGATTGGACTGCCACCACAGACAATCACAAGACCACAGGGGTACAGGTTATGGTAGAGGATGTGGATGGATGTACCCTCAGGGAGTGTTACAGCTGAGCAGGGAGTGCACCCCAGCAAACCACAGTACAATGGCAGTATAGCAAAACAACACATACAGGACACAGTAGCATTAGATTAGTATGAATAAATATTTTACTATAGAATAAAGTAAAAAAAAACACAACAGTAACAATACAAACAAATTGAAGAAACTATTTACATGAAACAGGGAGTGGCAACAGTCCGAAAACAAGGGAGGATATGGGAAGGAGGGTGTGGGGTGGTCAAATTGGAAATACAGGGGACAGTTAGGGTGCAGGTGGGAGTAGAGGACATGTGTTCAAGGCTACTTCACAGAGGGCCTCTTGTATCTGTCCATAGTATTCCTCCATGTGCCTCAGCAGCAGGCACTATTGGGGTACAGTGCACCACAGGAGGTCATTTCTCCCCTCCATGGCCTCCAGATGATGCCTGTCTATCACAGTCTGATAGACACCTATAGGAAGAAAGAATATGTCATAAGTGAACTGTGCAGACATGGTCGACTATGTAGGTTATATTAGAACACATTGCTACATTTCCCCCCAAAGCACTGCCACCAGCATGGAACAAGGGTCACATGGGTGGACACGCACCATGGCACCTGGACATCTGGCTATGTGTGACTGTCACACATGCACTGGAATGCCACACAGAGGGCACAGGGCAGACTGGTGGCTGCAACAATGGACCAAACATCAAGGATGCCATGTACAGGAGGTGGACTGAGCCACTGTGTCTGGTGTGTATGTGATGTGTGTCAAAAGATAAGCATGGCAGTACCCAGGACAGCACAGTGCTGTGGGTCTCAGTATCATGGGCAGCACTGAATGATCCCCCTCCCATGTCTGCCCCATAGTGTTGCTCAGGTGTTATGCCAAGAATGGCCCAGTGGCAGCACACATCACTGGGACACACTGGCATGGAGGTCAACACACGGTGACATGGCCACCCAGGTCAGGCATGTGTGAACTGCAGCAGAGTGATAGTGTGGACACATATGTGGGATGTGCAGACACAATGATACTAACATGCTAGCTGCCAGAAGGCAGATGCAGGACAGGTAGCTGGCAAGCTGCATGGAAAGTTTGTGGCAGGGATTGCAATGTGCAGGGCACCTGTGCTGTGCTGCCAGGCCAGCCAGGGGCACTGCAATGCAATGCGGTAGGTCAGGCAGGCACACACACACAGGGCAACACAGCAGCGAATGACTGTCTGGAGAATGGCCAGCCACTAAAGGGGATTGTACCATGACATGGTACTGCATGCACACCACAGCACTGCCAGAGTGCTGGAGCAACCCATGCAGCAGGTGGTGTGGGATGCTGCCCCAGCGCCAGCCACCATACCTATCAATTATCCCACATGATGCTAAGCAGTGCCCCAGCACCCCGGAAAAGCCCACCCTGTCACAAGACTGTGTCACAGTAACACAGGGTACACTTTGAGTGGAAGAAACATAGAAACATAGAATTTGACAGCAGATAAGGACCGCTTGGCCCACCTAGTCTGCCCATTTTCCTACCTAACAGATAAGCTGCAGATCCTAATTAACCAACAGCTTACTTCCTCCTACCTCCCACTAGGACTGCCTTATGTCTGTCCCATGCATTCTTGAATTCCCCCACTGTTCTTGATTCCACGAACTCCTCAGGGAGGCTGTTCCATTCATCCACAACCCTCTCTGTGAAAAAATACTACCTCACATTACCTCTGAGCCATCCCCCCTCTATCTTCAAATTGTGCCCCCTTGTTCTTGCACATCTCTTTTTTCTGAAAGATGCCACCCTCTTGGACTTTGTTGATTCCCTTGAGGTACTTGAAAGTTTCTATCATGTCTCCTCTCTCCCTCCTTTCCTCAAGGGTTTACATATTAAGCTTCTTTAGTCTTTCTTTGTATGTCTTCTGGTGCAGACTCTGCACCAATTTGGTTGTCCTCCTCTGGACAGCCTCCACTCTGTCTATGTCTTTGCGGAGATGGGGTCTCCAGAACTGCACACAGAACTCCAGATGGGGTCTCACCAACTGTCTGTACAGAGGGATAACAACTTCCTGTTTTCTACTATTGATGCCTCTCCCTATGCATCCCAATATCCCCCCAGCCTTCCTTACTGCCTTCTCACATTGCTTGCCCACCTTTAGGTCATCTGATATAATTACCCCCAGGTCCCTTTCCATTGTTACTAAGGCAGTATTACACAAAATGGAATGACACATGTTAATGCAGGTAACAGACAACTTTCATAATATGAAACATACTTGTACACAGGGGCCAGAGACTGTAACCGTGTGAGCTGTTGAGATGTCCCACAAGCTGTGTAGTGTAATCACACTGTGAAGTACAATGTTACACAATTGGGGTTAGAAAGGTGAAGAGGTGTGGCAGTCACAGACCCTGGGGAGCCAGGAGCCGGGTGTATGTGTCCAGTAGCATTCCTGTCAGTAGCCTAGGAGGACCCAACAGTGGTCAGCCACTGTGCAACCAGGCTACAGAGGCCATGGTGTAGGTAGTGACCCCCTGCAAGGGATGGATGGCTGACACCCAGCACAGAGGTGATCTTGGCAGCACATGGGCAACACACTAGCTGCAGCCTGGTAGCCTGCAAAACTCACAGGAGGGCTGGCACCAGGGCACAGGTGGCAGGCCTTCTGGAGTGTTACCTGGCATGGTGTGGTGAATTCTGTGGGATGGGAAACATGCTGGATGGAAGAACCTCACTGTCCATGGCCCCCTCTCAGACACCTACATGGACAATGGATGGTGGACACACTGAGGGTGTGCCGATCAAGGCTGAGTTGCTGTCAGGCAGTGTGCAAGAGGACCATGCAGAGCACCTGGGAATCCCAATGCCATGGCCCAACTTGACAGTTGTGCCTAGGGGAAGTGTAGGGGCATACCCGATGACCTCCAGGGGTGCCTCACAGCCTGGGGCCACCTTAGTTGCAGTCACAGGACTTAGTGGCAGAACTGGGTGTGCAGACAGATGACCTGTGGCAGCATATGTGATGGTATCAGGAGATATCCCCCCATACCATGGTCACTGACATGTGCAATATGGATGACAACATAGTGCATCATGGAGGCATGTGGTATGGACAGGGTGAGCCAAAGCAACATCGGTGCATTACATGACTACAGTGTGGCTAGGGGATGGACCAACAAGACACCATACTCATGTGTCCTGTGACTCCCAGCAGATCTGGAGGGGCCTCTGTCATGGCCCAGGGACTGTTCTGTTGCCATCCTGGGCTGTGTCCTCTGTGTGTGGTCTGTCCTTCTGGATGCCTGATCTGTAGGGTAAGAAAAACAGGTGTGGTTAGACCTGCACTGTACAGGCTTGAGCCCTAGCCCTTATTCCCCTAATGCATGGACTGTGACAACATGACAGTGACACGCTGTCTCCCATGCTGGGCATGGACAGCCTGCCTGGGCATGGCCCCCCTCTCAGCACAGGTGTTGCAAATATCCTTTGGTGTGTGACACCCAGCAGGTGTCCAAATCCCCCAGTGGGCCTCGGTGACCCAGGTTTGGCACAGCAGCCAGTGCCCATGGAGGCTGTGGGCCACTGCCATGCAGTGTTTGATGGTGGTGACATGGCACATCCAACAACATTCATCACCATCCACATGCCCCAGCAGTGCAGCTGCATGGTATGCCATTGGGTCAGGGTTGTATCCCACACATGGGGCACTAACAGATGTCACATGGGGAGAGGGCCCCCCTCAAATGCCACTGATGTGGCTGTCAGATTGGCTGCCTCCATGGTGTATGTGGCCATCCTGCATGGACACCACAGTACATGCAACACTACAGGGATGAATGGGTGGAGCCATAATACAGCTCATGTCCTGGATAACAGCAAACTACATGTGGGGGCACAATACTGTCACCACAGGCAGTGTGGTGATGCAAGACACACCAGGAACCCCAACAGCTTCACTATGGAGGAAGAACACTTGAAGTGCTGACCCATACCCGTCTGTCCCATGCCAACACACACATGTGCCACATGCCACGCATCACTTGTGTGGCTGTGGGACACTGCCATCTGCCACCATCCTTCTGTACCAATGCAGGTGATCCTGATCCCTCTGCACCAAGTTGCTTTACTGGTGCTAAAATTGGTCACCAGTGTGTGTCATCCCTGTCTTGGTGAGGCACCAGTCCACCAAGTTCCACAGCTTGCACCATGTCATCTCAGTCCCAGCCTGGTCCCCCAGGAGCTGGTTCTCTCTCACCAGTACTAAGACCATGAGGTTGGCCAGTTCAGCACCTGGCCACCACTGTTTCCTCCATGTAACTAGGTGCCTTTGGGATCCATACATGCTGGTGATGCTGTCCAGGTGCTTAGACAATGGAGCACGTTGTTTCCTGGATGTGAAAGGTCACAGCATTTGTGCTCTGTTACACTTAGGCAGTGCAACAAAACATCTGATTATGCAGCACTGAAAGTGCAGCCTGGCATGCATGTGGTGATATGCATATGTGGCCTGTGCATACCCTGCACAATGGTGCACATGGTGACTGTGCTGTGCAGGTACATACATACACAGTGCATGCCGATGATGTCATCTGTGGGCATCATAGTCACTCCACAGCAGTTCTATGGTATTGAACAAATCGGCCCCCTGAGCCAGCAAAAACACAATTACTGCTAAACACAAAAACCCTATATTCAAACAAGCTATGTAAGTAGGATACTTGGACATTCAGTGGGCAATGGGGCCACTTTACATGTGATTGCAGACCCTTCTGCATACATTACCATGTTTGATTGCTGCTGGAGGCTGTTAGGACATGCACTCCCCTACATTGCATAGTGGAACTGCAGCCCACAGAGATGGAATTACGCTCATTGAGCCCTATGCACCAATGGAGCGTAGTGGCTACGTCTGCATATCTGGGGCCCCCATGCAGAATGCACAGTGGGGGGGGTGCACAGACAGTATGCATCTGATCCCCCAAGGCCACAGATCGCACTGCATGGGGGGCATGCCAGCACTACATGCCATGCACAAAGATGCGTAGTGGTCACGGGGGTGCGTACAGGGGAGGCAGGGTACACCCAGGAGTACCCTACTGTAAAACCCCTGCATGCCCCATGCACACCTGGAAACCCACCTGGCATCAGTGTGATGTGCCAACGCACTCTCGAGCCATCCCATAGAGAGCTGCTGCTGCTGCCCCCTCCCACCCCGGCACACTGACTGGTGCTGCCACATGTAGTGACCATGCCCCTCCACACACACACACATCACCTCACGGGGGCACCAGCCCCAGGGTGCTACCCATGGCACCCCCCTGGCACTTCCAGCACATCCCACTAATGGTGGGGTATGGTACTTGCCACACCACCACCAGCAGACAGCCCCCCCCAGCCCCAACCTGGCCCCGTGCACCTCTCAGGTGCCATGGGAGGGCCGGCAGCATTGTCCTTCTCAAACCTGCCACAGCCACTGGCTCTAGGACATCTGCAGAGCATGCAGCCAATGTGTTACCCACTGTGGAAGGGATCCAGTAAGCCACCCGATCCAGGCATCCAATCGGATGCCTGGCCTGAGCCACAACCCTGCTCCAGCCGCACTGTGGAGTCCTGCATGCCGGGGGAGTGGGGCTGTGGACAGGTGACTGGCAGTCGTGAATGCTGCTGGTGTGCACCTGTCTGCAGGTGTGGAGCTCCACGAGTGGGTAATGTGCCTCCGGTGTGTATTACCCACCCATTGCTGTATAGCACCCCATGTGAGCAAGCCAGTAATATAGCTCTGCAGCCACATCATGCCAGGAAAATATCTCCACAGACACTGGTAAGTGTACTGCATGACACATTCACACAGACACTTTGGCTAACTTGTGACACACCCAGTAGTGGGGACTCAGTTAGAAAACAGTGAGGGAGCACCCCGACTGCAACTATGGTAGGGACATAGTGCAGGATGCCGTGTCCAGCCTAGCACAGGTCCGGACCTATCAGGTGTGTCAGTACATTATGCAGGTGCTGCACAGTGCTCCCTCACAGCTGCATGGATTGCTGGGGGAAAGGGGATGACCTGTATCCATGCCCAGGGCCTGCCCTGGACATCCAGGTCCCTGAGGAGCTAAGTTGTATGTGGGCATGCAGGGGGTGGGGAGGCCACTCCTGAATGCGGGTGTCATTGCAGTATCTGCCAATAAAGTCCATATCACCCTATTGTCAAAAAGTCTTCCTGATATTGGCATGTTGTTGAGCTTCCACCTGCTTTTCATGGCACCAGTCCCTGGCCCTAAAATTCTTAACATCACAGCACAGAATATTCCTCCTGTCTGTACATTACCTAAGACTGCATGTCTAGCACATTATATGTAAGACTGATACACTGGGGCCTTGTGAAACAGTCCCTGATCATTGTGGACATAATAAGGAGATGTCCCATATTTGCGGAGTGCAGATGTGGCAGCTAAGCTTGCCAGAATCCTACTAACATGCTGCTTCATGACACAACACTTCATGCTCAGACACTGCAGCACATAGAACAGGTTCCCGGCCTATACCTGTGACATGGCTGTCAGGACAGGGTCTGACAGCCATATTCCTGACATACCAATGTGTGTACCTGTTGGGGTGATTCACTGCTAATTGCCTCTGGATGTGGGGGGGGGCAGTGGTAGGCCAACAGACAGTGTCTGCTACATGGGTGAGACATGGATGGGTCCATCCCACATGGGTCATCATGGTGCACTGTTCCAGCATGTCTAGGTGCATCGGTATGTCCTATGGAGTGCTCCTGTATTATATAGCATGTGACACTACAGTATGCACTGCATCCAGCCCAGGAGTTCGAAATTGTACTTGTACGTGCACCACTGTCACAGAGCTCCCTGTGCCAGGTTCTGACCCCCCCAGACCATGGCCTGCTACAAAGTGGGCATGTTGCCCACACTTGGCTAATCCCCATATGTGTGTGGCACTGGCAGCTGTGCAGCAGATTCATATCATCTTGGACGCCGCAGGCAGCCAGTCTAAGGGGCTGTGTTGTCTACATACCTGCAATGGTGGGTGGATGCACATCAACCATGTGTGTTTGCAGGGGGGCCCATGATGGGTCAGCACTATGCACAAACAACCCTGCCCATCACTGGTACCTCATACAGGGCATCACTGCACTGTCTGGACACAGTGGGGCTGCATACACCCACATGCATCTCACTCTCACATACACCACTGACTGCTGTCATACCACTTACTCCAGTAGGTCTCACGGGTGATGGTAAGAGACTACACACCCACCACTTTAGTAAGAATGAGCTGCACACCTTGGCACAAGCCTACAAAGCATGGGAGGTGGTCCTGTGCCACAGCCGTAGCATATATGCCTCCATTCGATTGGCCTGAGAGGAGATCACAGAGGAGGTTAATGCCATTGGTGGCTGGGGCCAGCCAATGAAGGCTGTTTGGAAATGATTCAGGTACCTGCACTACTGTGCCAAGGAAAACCTAGCTGCCTGATACTGGGAAAAACATGCCACGGGTGGTGGTCCATGATAGTCAGTGGTGGCCAGGTCCCTGGAACTGGTAGAGTAGGTGGTGACATCCATGCTGCAGCCTGTGGAGGTGAAAGGGGTGCTAGGAGGTGGGGCTGAGACTCAGTTTACTGCCAGTCAGCCATGCAAGTACATGCCTAGGTTCTTCCCTTGTGTGCATAGGTACACATGTGGGTCCTGCTACTGTTGGAGCACATTGCAGACACGGTAATGGTGCACATAGTGTGGATCATCAGCACCCTGGCCACTTTGCAACATATTAGCCCACTGTGGCCCTGCCCAGTGACCTCCATTGCGGCGCATGTCCCAGAGACACCCCAACGGATCATGACTGTGCATCTAGGACCAGTGGGGTGTGTCCCCGCACTTAGGGTGAGTGTGCACTGTTGTTATGTCTGTTGTCCATGGGTGATGGGACATGCTGTCATGTGTGATGTATGTGTGTGCCTTGGTGTTGGGTTGTGGTCTGCACTGTGTGTGCTGACATGCACTCGTGTGGCATGTGTGCACACCATGGTTAGGGAGCGCTGCCATGATTGCACAGTCCACCCTCCCAGATGTAGCTGTGTGAGCAGTTTGGGACTGGGTAGGTCGTCCTGCTGACACCAGTTGCATGCTGACACTGTGTTGACATGAGGCACCATCTGCCGGGGCATGCATGTACCACCAGCACCCTGCTTGTTGTACTGTGTAGTCTGTGCAACACTGATGGTCCAATCCTCAATCCACAGCACAGTCCGTGATGTCAAGAGTCTGATGAGGGGGACATGCCACTGCTGGGTCCTTCAGCCATGTTTAGCAGCTGCCACCCAGCCAGCCATACCACCCAGAGGATGACAGTGAGAACTCCCTGGAGGACAGTGATGAGGAGACATACCTCAACAGCCGTGACCTAGTAGCACTGGTTAATCAGTCAGAGAGACAGTCCCCCAAAGTCAGACCCCCCCATCAGTGTACAGCCAGAGGCACACAGCAGCCCCCTACCACATGTGTAGCCACACCCAGGACCCTTGCACCACTGTGTCCAGCACAACAGTGCCTGTACCCATCACCACCACCACAGCTGCATCTACCTCCACCACTGCTATCCACACTACCTGCACTCCTTCCCAGAAGGGGTAGGGTGGCCTGACAGCAACCTCATTGTCCCACACCCTGCCTGCACAGCCAGCATGGCTACCACAGTCCCACCACCTCCCCTACCCAAAGCAGTCACGGTGTGCCTTCAAACCACTCAGCGCCCATGGGTGCAAACAACCTGTCCCCCCCAGCCAGTGTCCTCCAGCAGTGGGGTGAGTTGCAGACTAGGCAGCTGCTGTGTTCTGCCATGGAGTTCCAAGCTGCCACACAGCAGGATCTCATGCATTTCAGGCAGATCATGCACAATGACCTGACCTGCCTCTGCCACCTCCTGCATGAAGACCTGCAGAGGCTCACTTCCTGGATGCCCTGTGACACATGTTTGGGAATGATGTTGCATCCACAGTGAGTCACACTGTGTGGCCCAGTTAAAGCCTGGGCCTCTCCATTGTGTGCAGCCCCAGTGCCCAAGGAACACCACAGGGTGGTGGATTGAACACTGGCAGCACATCTGTTACCCCCTTTTCCGGTGACACTCCTGGCCCACCAAGGCACAACCTGAACCTCCCTGCCTCTAACACACCCTAGGCTACCTTTGGTTCAGGGTGACATGTCATCATGGGCCTCCCCTCACCATCATTGCAGGTTACAATCCCCACACACAGGGATCAGCAATGGCAGATAGACTGTGCATGTGGTGGGTGCAGACAAACAGGTGGGACGGCTCCCCACCCCACCCCAGCATATCCCACAAATCTGCAACCCCTCCCCCCTCGCCTCTGCAGAGATCACATGTGTCACCCAGGGGCCATGGTGCTGGGGTCTTCCTGGGGGGTGTGTATCTCATGACCCATCTGTGGGGTCTGTCCCAGGTGATCTGGTGAGGCACACCCCACCCTATTGCACAGCACAGGTGTCCACATATTCCATTCTCCTATCACTGTTCTGTTGAACATTGCACCTCTACTTTCCTTCCCCATGTCCACTACTGTGTGTTTCTTGGCAGCCCTAGTCCCCATCTCCTGTATCCCCCAGACATTTATGTCCCTCATGTACCTCGGGTCTGTGGTGTGGGCATGTATGTTTGGCACCTATGTTTCTCAGTGTCGATGCTATGCCACACCACATGCATTGTACACACCTCTACTTGCACACTCTGTTGTATATACACTTTTCACCACTGTTTGTTCTCTGCCACCATGTGATCTGTGTCTTCACAATACAGTTTTCAGTCATGCAACAGTGTCCTGTGTGGTTGGTACTCACTCACTGCTACTTGTGAAGTTTCTTATGCTCAGAGCTCTGTATTTCAAGGCCTCCTGGACATGTGGGGGTTACACCTGTCGAGCTGCTCCACTATCCCCAGCTCCTCTGACTCCATCTCAGTTGCACTGTTTTCTTTTTGCACTGGCAGGCATATTCCTCAGGAGATCATCATGTTGTGTAGCATACAACAGGTTAGGAAAAAGGCACAGGCCTTGTGAGGGGTATATTGTAGGGCACCACCTGAATGGTCCAGGCACTGAAACCCCATCTTCAGCATGTCAAAGACTCACTTAATGATATTGCTTGTGGCGGTGTGTCCGTATTGTACCTGTCCTCCACCACAGATGAGGGGCGAAGGGGAGGTATGAGAAGCCAGGGGTGCAAGGGCTAGGCACTGTCCCCTGTAATGAAACACACATCTGTTAGCATCTGTTGACAGTCTAACTACCCATGTTCTGACAACAGGCCATGGACTGTGGCACATCCTGTGTACCTGTCCACCCTCTCCTTCCCATAGCGAGGCATGTGTGTGCTTTGCTACAACTGTATACCCCATATGGGGGGGGTTGTGTGTGGGGGGTGCTGCATGTACTCACCAACAAGGTCTCCACTGGGCATGTCCCTGTCTTCAAGTTTCTGACACAGGATGGAATTATGCAGTCTGAAAGTGTTGTGGGCGCTGCCAGGGTACCGTGTCAGGACATTGGTGATGCACCCTGTTACATCACACACACACCACCTGGCAATTGATGGAGTAGAAACCTTTCCTATTGAGTTGGGCATCCACCACATCACCAGTGGGTGCCTGAATGGCAACATGGGTGCAGCCAATTGCACAAAGTAATGCTGGTAGATGCACAACCCAAAAGAACTGCTGCCTTGTTGCTGTACGCCCTGTTGGTGTGCTGGGAAATATGTTGTGCTCACCAGTGTGTGTCAGCAGAGCATCTAGAAATTGGGTCAGCAGGCACAAGATGGTGGACTGCAAGATACCAGTGGTATCCCCCACCAGTGTCTGGAATGACCCTGTGGCCAGAAGGCATATGGCAGCTGTCATCTTGAACACAACTGACATGGCACAATTGCACTAGGAGTCAGTGCACAGCTGCTCATGCAGGAGCTCACACAGCTGCCTGAGAATGGCCCCATTAAGGTGGTACTGGCCAACTAGCTGGACATCTGTGAGGCTGTCACAGGTGGCTCATGGCCGGTACCATCTATATGCAGCATAATGTCTCAGAGGCCTATGGATGGGCCCAGGGCAGGTGTCTGCTCTGTCCTCTTCCTGCAGGCCTCCTGCAGCACAATGAGCATGTGAGCTCCCCCGACCGTCATCTTGTTTGCTGGCTGCAGCATCTTAACCTTTCTCTAGGGTTTGCCCGCAGTAGGTAGGCCTTTTTATAAGCAGAGTGCACTATGCAAAGTGACCTGCACTACACCTGTTGTGTGGTGCAAACTCGCTGAATATTGTACTGTGCAGGAACAAAAATGATTGCATATAAATGTGAATGGCCTGTCTAATCCTATAAAATGAAAAAAGTAATGACTTGCATAAAGCAGTCCAAACCAGACTTTGTGTTCCTGCAGGAGACCCATTTGACGGAACTGGAATATCAGAAATTGCAACAGTTTGTGTATGCAGGGATCTGCTCCTCCTCATATAAATCTGGGCAGAGGAAGTGCATGGCCATTCTCATCCTGACTGGGGGCCTTTTTGAAAAGTTAGACTTGGTCACTGACACTGAAGGATGATATGTGTTTCCTAAAGGATGGTTTAATGGTCAACTGCTGACTTTAGTTTCCATCTAACCATGCTTGGTGCGGTCCTGCTGGAAAAGGTGGTAATTGGGTATTGAGAGCTGAAAGTCGGAGATTCTGGGCAAGAGCCACAATTCAGTAATGCAGAGGATGTCAGGGGAATGTTGGGACACCCATACTCTAAGAAGGTCAATTTTCGTGAGAAGACTCCTGGCATGGAGGTATTAAATAAATTACAAGATCTTTTCCAGCATTGCCACCCCCTACAGTTCTATTACTTAATTCTGGTTCTCCTGCCAACATTGGTGAGAGGGTTGGGAACCCGCTATTTGTGGTATATATGTATAGCTGTGATTAGGAAAGCTATTACCCATATAGTAAATGGCTTAACTCAGACCCACCTATGGTGGCAGAGTGGTGTACAGTCATTAATGAGATCAAAGAAATTGAACGATTAACCTACTTAATACAAGATAAAATGGAGAAGTTCCTGGAGCTCTGGACTAGGTGGTCAATTGAGGTGTGATGAACAGTCCTTTGCAGTCCTTTGTAATGGAAGGGGAGTTCGTGTTTGCTGCACTTACTAGGATGGATTAGCAGGCTATCAGAGAGGGAGAATCAAAATGATAGCCATGTTGCTGAAGCTCTAAGTGAGACATTCCACCTGCCTCTCTTAGCAGACTAGAGATCCATGTGAAAGTCACCCAACCTTTATTATTGTTCAGGCTGTGTAGTATTCCATGCCCTACTTAGTTTCAAATTGTTAACACAAAGTTGATGGTTTTGTGCATGTTATGATCAACTATGGAACAGGAACATCAATCAGGCTTACTGACCTTGGGTGGGATATTCAAAGCAGTTGCGCATGGTGCAACTGAGATGCACCGGCGCAATAGCGGAAATGCGCCAAAGAGAGATATTCATTGAGAGACAATACGTGGTGCAAATCGCAGTGCACCAATGTGCAACCCTAATGAATGCATGTGCAAGTGCAGGGGGCATAGTCATGAATAAGCTATGCAGTGTGATATTCAACAGCAAGCCGAGGGCGCAAGCGGGGAGCAACAGAGACATGCACGAAGCAAAGTTGAGCCCATAAAAAGACGGAGCAAGCAAGGGACGGTGGCTTGCACCTTGGGGAGCAGGAGTGAGAGACAGAGATAGAGAGAGAGAGAGAGAGAGACAGTGATAGAGAACCAGTGGCCAGGCAGGACAGCAGCAGGGGTGCAAGTCAGGCACAGTGGCAGAAGGTGCAACAGGCAGTGGGACAGGGAGTGTGACCCTGACTGTGCCTGTGTGCTTGAGCAGCCCAGTGTGTGTGTGTGTGTGTGTGTGTGTGTGTGTGTGTGTGTGTGTGTGTGTGTGTGTGAGATATCCGTGGGGGCAGTGATGGCAGTGTGATCCTTCGAGCCCGGACAGAGGAGTAGCTATGGGAGAACCCAGACGGGTGAGAGGTGGTATCCACTGCCAGCAGGGTCCTCATCACAGGAGTGGCAAAGCAGCAACACACAGCCGGGGTAGCCCAGGGAGTCATCTGCACGGGTGGGGCAGGACAGGCCAGGCCATGGCCAGTGCAATCTTCTAGATGGAGGCAGACATGAGGGGTGTGAGGAGGCAGGAGGCAGAGCAGCACGGCCATGGAAGGGCCCAGCGGCGGTATGTCCAGAACAGGTGGTACTATGCCCACACCACCTTTGAACAGTACAGTGACACCAAAATTGTGGGCTTGTACTGCCTGAACCGGGCAATTCTGAGGCAGCTCTGTGAGCTCTGCAGTGATGAGATGCAGGCACCCACAAGACGGAGCCATGCCCTGTATGTGGAGACCAAGGTCATGGCCGTTATGTGCCTGCTCATCATGGGTACCTTCCAGAGATCAACAGAAGACACCACAGGCATAACCCAGTCAGCCACGTCACGGATCCTCACACAATTCTTCAATGCCCTGCTGCCACATGCTTCGGAATACATCCATTTCCCCAGCACACAGGAGGAGCGTACAGTGAACATGCAGGAGTTCCACAGGGTTACATGTATGCCTGGCATGCTAGGTGCCATCGACTGCACCCACATAGGCATCCGCACACCACCGGGGCCAGAGGGGGTGGCCTACATCAACAGGAAGGACTTCCCCAGTGTCAACTGCCAGGTGGTGTGTGATACCAAGGTGCGCATAATCAATGTCTGTGCCACGCACCCTGGTGGAACACATGATGCCTTCATCTGACACCAGTCAGCACTGTGCCACAGGTTCAAGAGTGGGGACATCTCCGCCGGCCATCTAGTAGGTGAGTATGCAGCTGGAATGGGCAGCCAGGCACAACAGGGCAGGGTGTGGGGGATGCTAGGCTGGGGGCATCAGAGGGTCTGGCTGGGTAGGCAAGGGGGCAGCCACACAGACCACCATGCTAACCCCTCATGTCTCCACACAGGTGACAGCAGACATCCACTCAGGCCCTGGCTCCTCACCCCATACCGGCACCCATCGACCCCAGCACAGGACAGATACAATGAGGCACACGCCAGCACACGGAACATCATCGAGCGTGTGTTTGGGCTGCTGAAAGCACGGTTCCATTGCCTGCACAAGTCTGGTGGTGCCCTACAGTATAGCCCCTCAAAGGCCTGCAGCCTATTCCTGGCCAGCTATGTGCTACACAACATAGCCACTGACCGTGGGATAGCTGTCGAGGTCAAAGAGGGGAACAGCCATGGGGATGATGCAGATGCCAGGCCAGGCGGTGGTGGGCAGCCCCCCCGGGCGACGGGAACCCTGGCTGCACAGGATGGCCCAGCAGCACTGGGACACGATTGCAGAGAAGCACTATGATGCACGCAGGTAGGTGAACATGACCACACATGTCCCAGGGACTAGGGCACAGTATACAGGCATGCATGGCTGGACCCCACAACAGACATGGCCGATGGGCAGCGTGGATCGGCATGGGACATGACTCCATGGAAGCACTGTGTACAGCACTGTAGACCCCACCCACACACCCCCACACACACCCACACACACATGCACATGGGCACCCACACACGCACACCCAGATGCCGCCAACGGGCATGTGTCAGACGCTGAACACCAGTGCACAGTGGCAGCCGGTGTTGTGTTGGCACCATCATGCACATGCCACAGTGGACAGCGGCTGGGTGGGTGTGCACAAGGTGGGCATGTTGAGTGGACCATGGACGGCATGACCCTGGTATGCACACGCACACGCACATATCACATCAATGTGCTCACAGGGCTATGGCAGGCAGCGGATAGGGAAGGTGGTGGATCATGACCGCCGTGCAGTCGCATGGCTGCCATGGACACATGGATGGCCCCGCTGAGACCGCCCAGCAGATGCAGGCTGTGCAACGGCCACAGGGGGCATCACAAATGGTCCCCCAGGTGTGTTACTGCAGGAATGTGACCGGTCCCTCGCAGGGGTCTGCAGGCCCCCGAACAGGCATGTCCAGAATGCTCATAGTGGATCCCGGCATTGACAATGACAGGGTCACATGATGCCAGGACCGAGGGATGGAGAATGCACTCCATGGTGACTGCGTTGGATGGCCATGCACCAGGGTGGCCATTGGTGCTAGGCCAGCCGTGACTGCAGTGGTAAGCCGATCCAGGGCTGCGGTGATGTCCTCCTGCATGTACGTGGCCTTGGCCAGGAGCTGCTCATAGTCCCGGTCATGCCTCCCTGCAGACTGGCGCAGCTCTGTGCAGAGTGCACGCACCCCTGCCATGACCAGCATCTGTTGCTCCATGGATGCCTGGAGCAGACGGGTGTGCTCGGTCAGTGGATCGGTGCTCTGGGGGGGCATGGGCATTGCTCAGACCCACAGGAGTTGTGTGACCCCACAGCATGGCCCCCCCATGCAAGTTGGGCTGCACAGTGGGGCCCCCCTTGAGCCTGAACAGTCTGCAGTGCAACAGCAACTGCCACTGCACCCGGCCCCCCCCCTCGGCCCCGTCCTGCTGCTGCCTCTCCAGCTGCTGTGTGTGTAACGGAACCAGGGCAGCTGCACCACCACCGCCACACACTAGGGACTGCACCGCAATGATGTCGCCCACCGCCTCACGGGGCATTGCAGCCGGTGGGTGGACAACCGCCACCAGGGCACCATCTGCGCTACGTGTCGGGTATGTGGTATAGCTGCCTCCCTGTGATCGGCGTCACCACTATCCAGGATAACAGTCACATCATCATCAGTCCCAGACACTGCCCCAATCTGTGTCTCAGCATACTGGACGTAATGGCTGGCATCCTGCTGAAACACTGCCAGGGCCTCATCCACAACCATGCCACAGGCATCCAGGCAGACAGTGGGGATGGGCTGGCAGCGGTCCAGGCCCTGGACACTGGTGGAGGTGGATGGATGGTCCTCCAGGTCCAGGACTGCCCCCATGGTGGTCACCCCCACCCCTGCTGCTGCATGCAGGTGCTCTGGACCTGTAAAGGAACACATACACATTAGTGCCCCTGCCATACACCCCTACCACCCAGCATCCCTGCCTCCCTGCCCCCGTTCCCCAGGTGCCACTGTTCCTACCATAAAGTGATGGGCTGCCCCTTATCTGGAATCCACCACCAGGAACACCATCAATAGCGCTGCGCCGCATGGACGCCACCCACCAGCTCCTCCTGTGGTGTCAGCTGTGGCACTTCAGGCTGTCCACTGCCCATGGCAGCATGTGCGGCCCGGATGGCAGCCACCTTATCTTTTATCTTCCTCCAATCTGTGCCCACCTTCTTTTTGCACTCCTGTGCTGACCTCTGATGGCTGCCCTGCTGGTTCACAGCCCTGGCCACTCCCTCCCATGCAGCCGCCCTGGCCTGCGGGGTTCCTGTTGAGCCACTCAGGAGGGGCTCCTGGTCCAGGTATGCATCGAAGGAGGCATCGCTCTCTGCCCTCGTGAAGTTGGGCCTGTGCTTCGGTGAAGGCCCCTGTTCCTCAACCTCCTCGTGTTCCGACATGATCATTCCTGTGGGTATGGACATGTGGTTAGTGATGGCTGCCACACACAACACCCCTCCAATCCACTGTCCCGACATGCCCACTGCCTGGTGTCTTACCTCTACAGGATGCAATACCAGTCTGGTGCCTGTGCAGTCCCATGGTGCCTTTATAGCACATCACATGCAAATCAGGGAATGCACAACTGTAATGAGATGCAAATGCCTCTGATGTGCCGTGGATATACTGATCAGCCCATCTGCATAGTCATAGATACATAGATACATAGATAGTGTCGGCAGATAAGGGCCTATGTCCCACCCAGTCTGCCCATTTGAGCTTGTAAGTTCAGTTTGTTTTCCTAGAAGTCTGTTGCCCCTTACCCCTGACCTCTAGAATTCCTTTATGTCTATCCCATGCATTCTTAAATCCTGTGATTGTTTCAGCCCCCACCACTTCCTCTGGCAGGGTGTTCCACTTGTCCACCACCTGTTCTGTGAAGAAATTCTTTCTCATGTTTCCTCTGAATCGTCTCTCCCTCCAACTTCATCCCATGCCTTCTAGTCCTGGAACATCTTTTTCACTTAAAAATAGTGTTTTCCTGCACCCTGTTCCTCCCTGTAAGATACTTGTATGTCTCTATCATATCCTCTCTCCTCCTCTCCTCCAGGGAGTACATGTAGTTCCTTCAACCTGTCTTCAGCTAGGACTATGATGCAATCTGCACCATCTCTGTTGCCCTCCTCTGAACCTTCTCTACCCTGTCTATGTCCTTACGTAGGTATGGTCTCCAGAACTGTACACTGTACTCCAGGTGGGGCCTCACTAGTGTCTTGTATAGTGGAATTATGACCTCCCTTTTCCTGCTGGTGATGCCCCTGCCTATACATCCCAGCATCCTATTTGCTTTACCTGCTGCCTTGTCACACTGTTTCCCTACCTTGAGGTCATCAGAGATGACAACCCCAAGATCCTTTCCTGCTTGGTGCATGCTATATCCTCACCCCCAACTGATATATTGTGCCAGGGTTTTTGTGCCCCATATGCATTATCTTGCACTTCTTTGCATTGAATTTCAACTGCCAAACCCCTGACCATTCTTCAAGTTTCTGCAGGTCGCTTCTCATTCTGTCTACACCCTCTGGTGTGTCTACTCTGTTACAGAGCTTTGTGTCATCAGCGAACAGTGAAATTCTGCCTTCTAGGTCCTGCTTAATGTCACTGATGAAGATGTTGAATAGGACCGGTCCCAGCACTGATCCCTGTGGTACCCCACTGGTCACTCTTCCCTCTGTGGAGTACAGCCATTTACCACCACCTCTCTGTGTCCTGCCACCCAGCCAGTTACCTACCCACCACACTACTGTCCTGCCCACACCCATATTCCCAGTTTGTGTAATAGTCTTCTATGTGGCACAGTGTCAAAGGCCTTGCTGAAGTCTAGATAGGCCACGTCCACTGCCCTCCCCTGATCCACCTCCCTAGTCACCCAGTCATAAAATTCAATGAGGTTGGTCTGACATGACCTCCCCCTGGTGAAACCATGCTGCCTTGGGTCCTGGAATCCACCACCAGGAACACCATCAATAGCGGTCCTGCTGAATATCATGGAATTGTGCATGGCGCAGTGGAGTTGCGCATGCACAAGCCATGGCACAACTGTATGACATGTGCAGTAGGCCTGACTGTGTGCATGCACACACTGACATCGCGTACATTGATGGTGCATCCTACGCAAAGTGCGCCATACGTGGTACAGCACTCTGCCACTACTGGGCATGTGGTGCTCGTGCGCTGTATGCCCCTATGGTGACTGTGCACCATTGGCACATGGACCCTGGAACCCCTATTGTGCACCATGCATGGCGTGCCCTATCGCACTGTCGTGCATGGTGCGTGTGATGACTTTTGACCCTACGAGTGTCCTTTGAACTTCCGGGTGCCTGCGGCATGTGCCAGTGCTACCCCAGCTGTATCATGCAGCACCAAGGCATGTGCAATTGGGGATGGCAGCACATCGCCAAGTGAGTCACACACCCACAGCACATGAGGCTCGTGCACTACCCATCGACATTTTGGATTACCAGTTCAGATACGAGCATGCTGCACCGGGAGCACAGCAAGGGCACCAAATTGGAGCCAGGTTGAGCTGGGGAACCTGGTGGCACTGGTGGAGCCACATGTTGGCTCACTGTATGGGCAAGTGCCCCTGGACTGGCCTCACACTGAGGTGTGGCAGGAGGTGGCCAAGGGGTTGGAGGAGGCCACTGGGGCCCAGCGAAGTGGGAAGCAGTGTCGCCACCGATATGGGGACCTGCAGCAGAGGGATCCTGACCGGTTGCCACAGCCAGGTGAGTGCACTCTTCCACATCTGTGCCATGTCGGTGTTCTGTGGGGGGCCATTGGGGTGTCATACCATGCTGCAGTAGGGGGGCTGTGGCTGCACGCTCTGCTGGCTGTGGCAGTGCACCATGGGTGTGCTGTGCCACCACATTGCCACTGTGCAGGGCCATGGGGAATACTGTGCTGGAGGGGGCTGGGGCATGTGGGTTGTTGCCAGGTGCCGATGTTTGCCTCTGACTGTCTCCCTACTAGGCCCTGAGGATAGGTGAAGAACCAGGATGGCAGATTCTGCTGCTGGACATTGGCTGGCCAATGCTGGTGCACAGGCATGGGATGCTGGATGTGTGGGAGGTGCTGCTGGTCAGGGGCCAGTTGTACCACAGCATGCAGGTAGGCACTCTGTCAGGGTTTGTTGTTGTGCAGGGTGGGGGTGGGCCACAGCCCCCTGTGCACATGGCCATTACAGCAGTGCAATGCTGATGAGGTCCATTGCACCATGCTGTGGCTTTTGCACGTGTGTGTTGCTGCTGCAGGTGGATGCACTGGGATGGTCAGGATGGTGGCTCGTGTGGGCATAGACGCTGTGGCTGGCTGTGTGCCATCTACAGGGCACATGTCATCACTGTCCACTGCGCATGGTGGATGGGCTACAGTCGTGTAGGCATGCACTCATCCATGTCCCCTCCTTTGTCCTAGGTGTCCGGCAGGTGGATGTGAAAACCAGACTCCTGGAGTGGATACTGAGGGTCACCACGGCCACACTACAGGTGGTAAGAATCATTAGGCATGCCCTGTGCAGGCCACGGAGGAGACAGAGAAACAGGCGCCAGTAGGCTGTGGACACACATGGGGCCCATTGGCCTGCACCACCATCCCTTCCCCTGACCCCCCTCCCCTTCCTCCCTTTTACCCTATCCCAGCCATGTCCCCTGTCCCCCTGCCTCCCTTCCCCGGCCTACCATCTTGATTGTGGCCTCCCCATTCCCTGCTCCCTGTCCCTGTACATCTGTATATAGTTGTTGATGGTTTATTTTAATACGCATTTATTTTGTTAGCCGTCCATGTCTGTGTCTGCTTTGCAGCTGGCGTATGGAGTCATGCTGCAGTGGTGTGCATGGTGGCCGGGTGGTATGTCTGGGGTTGACCGGGGTTTGTGCCTGGTGGTCTGTGCCCAGTGGCCGGTGTGTGTGCCCTGGGGTGTAAGTGTGCACCCTGCTTGGGTTGTGTGCCCTGTGTGTTGTCAGCTATGGTCCAGGTGGCGTGTCCCGTGCTTTCCTGTGGGTGTTGCCCGTGGCTGATTGCCAGTGGACACTGGTGCCACACCACCTCCATGCACTGCTGTGGTGCACATGGTTAGGGCCTGCAGCTGTGCGCCTGCCATGCCTCCTCCTGGCATCCTCTGCACCCTGGTAGTAGTCTGTTCCTGCTCTTGTGGCATGCCCCCCGCTGTGTCTGTTGCCCTGTGTCCTGGCCCATATGCCTCTGACCCTTGCGCAGCCTAGGCTGCATTATTGCATTTGCTGACTTGCTCCCTTGCACAGCCCAGGTTGCATGATGATGCCTGCTGAGTTGCTCCCCGGTGCAGCCCTTGTTGCACTATGGCACATCGCTGTAATATTCAGCCGATTTGCGCTGTCACTTGCCGTTGTGCACAACCTTTGAATATCGCATTGCGTGCACAGTGTACTTGTGCTGCGCAGCTGTTGTGCCTACTTCTGGCGCATTTCCGAATATCCCACCCCTTGTGTTAGCACAATATTTTATGTTATTTTATTAGAGTATAATCTGTAAGCTGTTCTGACATGACAAAGAAAAATACTAATAAAGCAAGTATTAAAAAAAAAGAATATTGTACTGTGCCTGTATTCATGTCCCTTCCCCTCCCTTTACTCACTGACTACATTATGTTTAAGAGCCTGCTATCCATATTAGTGCTTGCACTGACCGCCTTTGAATATTACGCTGGGGCACGAACTCCAGGCAAATGGCTCGCAATCAGTTTGCCCACTAGGCAAATGTTAGAATTGCTGGCCCCAGGTTCATTTCTTGAAGTACTGCCACACTATGACCCTCTGTTCAGCAACTTAATAAAGCTGTTTTGGAAATTCAGATATAAAGTTGAAGAGAATCCTTTACAGGCTGCAAGCAGCTGAGAGCTACACTTCCTTTTTTGCCGGTTTCAGCAACCGAATTGTGCATGGTGCAGCTTTTTCATTGCTTAAAATGGGAGACTGAGGTACTGCAGGAATATTGCAGTAAGAGTAAATTGTCTCATAACTAGCACAGTACCCATCACTTTCTATAAGGATGATCCAATCCAAAACGTTTACGCTTCCATTAAAAATATTCATTAACTGAGCAGAGATTCTTCATTTCTATGTCAGTAACAAAATGGAAACCTTTATCTAATGATCGGCAGTCTTTTAATATACCGATTAGATGTAAAACTTAATTGAAACAACATTTACTTAAACTCTCAAATTGTACATGTGTGTATAATTGGAAGGCTATAGCCCATAGTTCAAGGGGGCGGTGCAACTGGCCCCATCCCCTTTTGGCCTATTTAAGAGCTGCTCTCCTCACTCCACAGACAAGCATTTTTTCCTTGACCCATCATCCACCCCTCTTCCTTCAGCGGCAATTGCCTTATGTTTGGGTATTGCCTCTGCTGGTAAACTCCTCTGAGTTTTTGTCACCTTTATTTGGCTGTCATTGATGGACTGGTTGGCTAGCCTCGCACTGCTAAATGCCCAGGTTCCCTCATGCTGATCCTTGCTTTAAAACATGTCTGACCTTTATATGGTCTCCAACACTCAGCACTTCCATTGTTTCACATGCTTACCATGCTACTTATTGCTGCCTGTACTGTACCTACTGTGTTCCTTTCGCTGCTTAGTACCTGATATTCTCTCCAGTGCCTTGTGTGACCTGCTCCATTGCTACATGAGATTAGCCAAACATGCCCATCAATTTGGCTCAAGCTCGCTCACAGCCTACGGTCTCGCTCTGCACCTTAGTCCGTATCCTGAGCATGTGATGCCTGGTATGGGGTCCTTTCTTCCTGGTCTATAGTGGGAATGTCCTCACTCCAGGTGGAGTTTTAGCTGTTAGATCTGAAGGTCGATGCACAGCGGCACCTCTTGATGTCGAATTTTGACTAAGCTGTGAAGGGAGGAGATATTGCTATCCTTTAGCTGCAGCACCAGCTGCCTAAGGCACCTTCTACACTTTTCTCCCCATGACTGCCTCGATCATTTGGTTTGTTTTTAGTTTGGTAAGCCAACTGAGTGCCTCAGCAGTTGTCACTCTCCTCTTCCCATCTTGGAGGAACTGTGTTCAGAGTTCACTCGAAACCCTTCACAGTGTTCTCATTAGAGGGATATTGTGAGAGCATTTCTCAAAATTGGAATATTTTCCACCCCCCTTTTGACTGGGTTTTCAAATTGCAGCAGCAGAGCTATCACTAATCAAAAACATCCCAAGCCTAGAGGGAAGGTGACCTAGGCCTTGGATCCCCAGAGATTTTCTCCTCAGAGGGTTTTTTCTCTCCTCCATGCCACAGGTCATACTATTTAGTTAACCTAGGCAATAAATCCTTGGTCACTTAGGTAGGTTTCCACTCTTGGATGGAGCGGGTGACTGACCCATAAGTGTCCCATCTCCCCCTTTGGCTGTTCTCGTTCTCCTTAGGAAGCCAGGACTCCATGCCTTACTGTCAGACCTCCAAGTGGGTCACTATTCACCTGTTGTTTCCTGCCTACTATACTCAAACAATACTAACCAACTGACCCATGCTACCACTGAACCCATATTACCAACTGACCAACGTACAGGTCCTCAACCCCAATACATTTTCACTACCTTGTATGCTTTGCTCAACACTCTTTTTGGGATTCTTCCTAAGGTACCTTTAGCCAAGGGAATCACTTCCATGGCACCTCAAGGGGGTGGAACCCTCCACTATGGTTCCTTGCCTTCATACCCCTAGAGGGTGGTATATCCCATGGATAGAAAGACGAACAGCCAAAATTTATCTACGTTACACAGGCATGAAACTAGTTACACAGGCACACTGAATTGGAAGACTATAGCCTGTAGTTCAAGGAGGCGGTACTACTGGCCACACACCCCTTTTGGCCTATTTAAGGGCTGCTCTCCTCACTCCACACACAAGCATTTTTCCCTTGCCCCTCCATCCACCCCTCTCCAGTAGCACATGTCTCTCTCTCCCGTGGGCTTCTTCCTAAGGTACCTTTAGCTAAGGGAATCACTCTTACAGCACCACAAAGGGTGGAACCCTCCTCTAGGGTTCCTTGCCTTCATACCCCTGCAGGGTGGTATATCCCATGGATAGAGAGGCAAACAGCCAAAGTTTATCTATGTTACACAAGCATGAAACCAGTTGCGCAGGCACATTGAATCTTGCTGTTTTCATTTTCTCCAGTAAGTGTGATATACTTACTGTTAGTGTCTTATGGTATTTTCCATTAGATTTCTGTATTGAATTTGGGTTGCCTTTCCTTAGAAGAATGTGGATGTATATATATATATATATATATATATATATATTATATATATCCTGAATCTATATACATCCACACATATTCAGTTCTCAAAGGGTTTTAAAATATGGGCATTTGTTGCCCAAGGGTCATCCTGGTAACCAAAAATAAAATTAAAATGAATTAACTGGTTTACTTTTCCCAGTGACACAGAATAAACTCCAAAAGCCTATACACTATGGAGTATAGTAGGAGTGGTATAAGGGTTCCTCCTTCCTCTCTTCCCCAAATATTCCAAAACCGTTTCATCTTTCATTTTCCCCTTTACTCTAATTGCCTTTTCTAGTTTCATATCTAGCAGGTTCCTACCTTTATATGTGGAGTCTCTCCCTCTTTTCTCAGCTTCCATTTGGATTTTATTTAATCTACTATTTGGCTATTGCAATAAATACATAGTACTAATAAAATAATGGGCCAGATGGGATGCATCTGAGGGTGCTCAAGGAAGTGACAAAGAAACAAGCGGTATGCCTGAAAGGGTGGGTGAATACCTTATTTTGAATATTCTGCCTAATACTTGTATTTGGGTCCCCAAATATTTGCAATTCAGTATTCGTATTAGTGTTCCTGTGAGGGAAAGTTAAAAACAGATCAGCACCCTCCTCTCAAGAGCAGCTGTTTAAACATAAACGACTCCCAGCCCACTGTCTCACCCACCCAACACCCACAAGTTAGTGTTTAAAACCTAATCCTTCAATGGGTGACCAGCACAACCCATCCACTTCCATAGTTTGCCACTATGTCTTGCAGCGCTGTTTTCTAATACGATTCTCTTTCAAATAAATAAATAAATAAATAACCCCCATCCCAACACATCAGCAGCAGCACCCAACTTTCAGTCTCCTCCCCCCATCACCAACATTTTCTTATTGAAGCCCCCCCCCCAGGTGCGGAACAGTGACCAACATAACCAGCCCTTCACCACTGGCCAGTCACCTTAGTTGAATGGAAAGTGCTCCCTTGCTTGCTTACATAGTAAAGCAGCTGACCACGTGATCAGCTGCTTTTACTGTGTGAGCAAGCATGACAGCACTTTTATTCACAAAAAGGCAATCAGCTATGGTGGAGGGTGGGTTGTATTGGTTGCCTTCCCCTGCTGGGGGTGGCTTCAATAAGAAAACGTGGGTGCTGGGGGGGTGGGAGTTGGGTTCTGCTGCCGGGGTGGTGTGGTAGGAGGGTTATTTATTTCTTTGAAAGAGAACCATATTACAAATTTAACAGTGCTACAAGAGATGGTGGCTGGTCATGGAGGTGGTTGGGTTGTGCCAGTCACCCATTATGGGATCATTTTTTAAACACTAAATTGTGGGTGCTGGGTGGGTTGGGGGACAGGGGTTGAGTATGGTTAAACATTTGGGCTGGGGAGGAGGAGTGGGGTCAGTTTTCTACTTTTTCAAAGTATTTCCCAAATACAGATAACAGTGCCACTATTTGTAATTTTAATCTGAATACTGAATAGTACATTATTAATTTTATTTGGGAAATACTATTCATCCCTTACACACCCATAACCCTTGGTAGGACTACTCAACAGCTGTTCAATAGCTTAATTTGTAAGAGTAGTTCCAAAAGACTGTAGGGTAACAGATGTAGTTCTGCTCCATAATGGAGTGACAAGGAGCAACCAGGAAACTACAGACCTGTCAGTCTTTCCTCTATTGTGGGTAATCTGATGGAGACACTAGTCAAAAAGGATCTCATGGACTACTGGGAGAGCAATGGACTCCAGGATAATAAACTGCACTGGTTCATGTCAGTAAGGTCTTGTCAGACCAACCTGATAGTATTCTTTGATTGGGTAATGAGGTTAGTGAATAAGGGCCATTCTGTGGATTTGCTCTACTTTGATTTCAGCAAGGCTTTCAACTTGGTGCCTCACAGAAGGTCGATGAAGAAGTTAGATGATCTCAGTGCAGCAAAGGACACAACTGAATGGGTGAGAAACTGGTTGAAAGAGAGATAGCAGAGAGTTGGAGCTAATGGAGTCAAATCAGACAAGATGGAGGTCAGCAGTGGGGTGCCACAAGGCTCTGTCCTGGGTCCAGTCCTCTTCTGTTCATCAGTAATACAGGAGAATCAATCCAGGGCAAGTTGTATCTCTTAGCAGATGACACTAAGCTCTGTGACATGGTAGACTGTGAGGAGGGGGTTAGGGAGATGCAGAGAGACTTGCAGGGGTTAGAGAGGTGGTCAGTTGTTTGGCACTTCAAATTCAATACCAAGAAGTGGAAGGTGATTCACATAGGGAACAAAGACCTTAGGACAGTGAACTGGACGGGGTTAAAGCTGTGCATGACCTCTGAGGAATTCACTCTAAGGGTCATCATCAGTGACTGCATAAAACAACCAAACCAGTGCAACAAGGCCTCTAGTAAGGCAACCAGGATGCTGGGGTGTATAGGAAGGGGTACTGACAGCAGAAGGAAGGAGATATTACTACCAATCTATAGATCACTTGTAAGGCCTCACCTGGAGTACTGAAATAGAAACATAGAATTTGATGGCAGATGAGGACTGCTCAGCCCACCCAGTTTTCCAATTTTTCCCTAACTACGGTATCATCACAGACCTTAATCGATCCCCAGTTCTTTGTCTCACCCCCCCACTAAGATTCCCTTATGTCTATCCCATGCATTCTTGAACCCTCCCACTGTTTTTGCCCCACCACCTCCTCTGGATGGCTGTTCTATGAATCCACCATGCTTTCTGTGAAGACATTCTTCCTCACATTTCTCCCGAGTCTACCCCACTTCCCAATTCATAGCATGTCCCCTTTTTCTTGAACTTGATTTTCTAAACAATACTTCATCTTGTACCTTATTCACCCCCATGAGATATTTAAAAGTCTCTATCATATCTCCCCTTTTCAATCTCTCTTCCAGGCTATACACATTGAGGTCCTTTAGCCTCTTATCACAGGGCTTTGGTGCAGGCCATGCATCATTTTAGTTGCCCTTCTCAGGACCACCTCCACTCTGTATGTCCTTCTGGAGATGTGGTCTCCAGAACTGGACACAGTGCTCAAGGTGGGTTCTTACCAGTGATGTAGACAGGGGCAAAACCACCTATCTATTTCTGCTGGTGATACCCCTCACTATGCAACCAGCATCCAACTAGCCCTCCCAACTTACTTGTCACACTACCTGGCCACCTTTTGGTCATCCAATATGATTACCATCAGGTCTCTCTTCTGCTTGGTGGTCGTCAATACCTCTCCACCTATTTTGTACTCTGCCTCCAGGTCATTGTGCCCTAAGTGCCTTATTTTGCACTTTTTTGCATTTAAATCCAGCTGCTATACCCTTGACCACTCCCCGAGTTTTCTCAGGTCTCAGCTCATCCTTTCAAACTCAGAGAATGTCCACCCTGTTGCAGATTTTGTTGTCATCCACATGGAGACAGACCATCCCTTCCAGATCCTCTACAATGTCACTTATAAAGATATTATAGAGGATTGGCCCCAGCACTGATCCCTGAGGCACCCCAGTGGGCACATCCCTTCCTTGCAGTGCATTCCATCTACAACCATCCTCTGTTACCTATACCCTAACCAATTTCTTACCCAGTTTACCACCTTTGGACTGACTCCTAAGCTACCCAGCTTATTTACTAGTCTCCTACATAGAATGGTGTTGAAAGTTTTACTGAACTATAGGTTGGCCACATCCACTGCTTCACTCTGATATAATTTCTTGGTCAACCAGCTAAAGAAATCTATCAGATTTGTTTGACATGATCCCCCCCCCCCCAATACATACTGTCTCAGGTCTTGTAACCCATTATATTCAAGATATTCCACAATCCTTTCCATCAGTAGTGTTTCAGTTAATTTGTCCACTACTTATAATTGTCCGTCTCCTCCCAGCTACCACTTTTGTGAAGAAAAGGTGCTCAAGAACAAGGGTACATGCTATGAAGCTGTATTGTGGTAGATTCAGGAGAGATGCT
The DNA here is from genome assembly GCA_016271365.2 of Neoceratodus forsteri. Classification (NCBI taxonomy): domain Eukaryota; kingdom Metazoa; phylum Chordata; order Ceratodontiformes; family Ceratodontidae; genus Neoceratodus; species Neoceratodus forsteri. The sequence continues at coordinate 451,510,371 of CM057453.1, read as the reverse complement.
GGGAAGTTCTTCTTTACACAGAGAATGCTTGATTCCTGGAACCATCCTTCAGCAGATGTGGTGGGTAATAAAACAGTGGTGGGGTTCAAGAATGCACGGGATAGGCATAACGGAAGGGAACCATATTGGAAATGAAGGGGGGGGGACTTGGGAGACAAAGTGGTAGTATGTTCTGTGGTAAGAATGTATGTAGGGAAAAAAGTTAAACTGGGCCAAGTGGTTTTTATCTACCATCATATTCTATGTGCCTCATTTTGAACTGCTAAAATAACATTTTAATAAATAAAAAATGTATTTCTGTACAGATAACAGACATACACAGACACCAGCCCCAGCAGCACAAAAGGTGATGTCCAAGCGTGCGCAGAACAGGATCGCCCATCTACTCATGGCGATGCAACATCTGGCCCAAAATAAGCCTGACAAGACCCATGAGGGACCACCAGCTGACAGAAGAAACAGCAGCACAGGGACCACGAGATCATCATCACCACAAGCAATAATGGCAGCAACACTGCTGTCAAAGCCCACAGCACCCACAATTGCTGGAGATGTTATAACCAAGGAGGACTTCAGTGAACTTATGCTGGAAATTAAAGCCCTGCAGGAAGGGCAAGCACACACTGAGCATGACATACGTGTCATGAAATTTTTATTATGTCACATGGCTAGAACAGGCACAAAGCACAGTCTGCGAGCAAGTCATAGGCAGAGAAGGCAGAAGCTGCAATAACGGGCAAGTAGGGGCAAGATGAGTAGCCACCAGACACTCTCCACCATATCACAGCGAGGGACAGGTGGCCTGCAGTAACAAGTGGACAGTGTTGGCCTCCATTTTTATTTTTGCTTGCATGCAGTGCAAGAAACATATTGCGGCAGCTTGGTGTCAAAGCAGGTTCTGGAGGTACGGCACTGTTGAGGCCAATACTGGCATGGCATTTTGGAGCATGTGTGATGTCCACCAATAATGGGGGACATAGCCAGTGACAGTAGTTTGGAACATTGCCACCAACTTGTGACAATTTAGCCGCTGCAATCAGGGGCCACCTCGTCATTGCAGCGTCAGCTATTCACTGCAATGAGGGAGCGACCCATCATTGCAGGGCGGGATGTAGAAACCCTGATATTGTTTGTGAACACGGCGGCGGCTTACCACCATGTTCACAAACAATATTACCCCCCACCATGTTTTTCTGCCGACGGAGGAGCCCACTCCCCATCGGCATAATGTAACTCCACCCCCCCCATTTTATTGTCTGCTGACAGGGTGCCCAATCCCCGTCAGCAGAAAAGGAATACCCCTTTTTCTTGTTTGCTGATGGGGTGCTCAATCTACATAGGCTACAGCTGCCCCCCAAAAAGCAAGACTCAGTGGCAGCATGCTGGGAGCCAACCCCAGCATGCCACATGCCTGTAAATAAAAACCGGTCCCATAAAGTCTTTTTTTTTTTACCCCTGTAAAAAGGAAACTGTCCCTCAGTGATCTCCTGCCCCCACCCACAACCCGACCCACCTACTGCACCCTGCCTCTCCACATCCCCCCCTTACCCCATACTTACCTCCGGAGTCCGGCATGACGATCTTCGGTGGACCGGGAACACATCTGCACTCTTCAAAGCCGACCGCGAACTGAGGAAATGCTGGTAAGCTGTATAATGTAATACATAGGGTTTTTTCAACTTTAATGCATATCTCAGGCATTGTTTGGAATATTTTGCCACCAAATTTTCAACATGGGGTTTTTGGGACCCCTCCTCAAGAATTTGTTCACTGTCATGGTGTTAATTGGCCCTGAAAGGTGATTTTGTGGTCACTGCACGGAATCACCTTTCAGGACTGATTAACGAAACGACAGTGCCAGTGTTCATGAGGTGGGCTCTCAAAAAGCCCATGTTGCAAATTTGGTGGGAAAAAATCCAAAACATGACTGTTTCACAAGCTTGCATTGTGCAGTAACTAAGCACGCTCATAACGTTGTAAATTTGCAATATTTTCACCCCATATTTTCAACATTGGCATTTTTTCAGACCTCCTTGTGAACAGTACAGCTGTCATTTTTTCACACCCTAGATGAAATGTGTTTTCACCCTTGCAGCGTGGAATAGCGTGGTCAGTGTGAGAAATCAGTGTTCCGCACAGATTGAGAAACTGACAGTGGCACCGTTCATGAGCAGACGTCCTAAAATGTCTATGTTGAAAATTTGGTGATGATACTCCATAAAATGACTGTGTTACGAGCATGCGTTGCGCTATTCCTATGCACACTCATAAGTTCACGCATTTTCAATATTTTCACTCCAGATTTTCAACATTGCCATTTTACCACACCTCCTTATGAGCAGTACAGCTGTTATTTTTCACATTTTGCCCAAAATGTGTTTTCATGCATGTAGCGCACAATGGCACAGTCGGTGTGTGAAATCAATATTTGGGACTAATTAAGAAAATCACAGTGACACTGTTCATGAGCAGAAGTGTTAAAATGGCTATGTTAAAAATTTTGGGAAAATATTCCCCAAAATGACTGTTTTACGAGCATGCATTGCACTGTTCCTAAGCACGCTCGTACGTTCGTGAATGTTCACTATTTTCACTCCAGATTTTCAGCATTGTCATTTTGCCACACCTCCTTATGAGCAGGACAGCTGTCATTTTTCACATCTTGCTCAAAATGTGTTTCCGTGCATGTAGCGCACAATGGCGCGGTCGGTGTGTGAAATCAATGTTCGGGACAGATTAAGAAAACTGATCAAGAAAAGTGACACTGGTCATGAGCAGAGGTGTTACAATGGCTATGTTAAACATTTGGTGAAAAAAGTCCATAAAATAACTGTGTTATGAGCGACCATTGCGCAGTTTCCACGCATCCTCGTACGTTCATTGATTTCTAATATTTTCAGTCCAGATTTTTACCACTGGCATTTTCCCACACTTCCTTATGAACAGTACAGCTGTCATTTTTCACACCCTGGCCGAAATGTGTTTTTGCACTTCCAGCACAGAAATGTGTGGTCGCTGTGGGAAATCACTGTTCGGGACAGATTAAGAAAATCACAGTGACACTGTTCATGAGTGGAGGTTCCAAAATGCCTGTGTTGACTATCTGCTGTAAAACATCCCCAAACTAATTGCATTATGGGTGTGCGTTGCCCAGTTTCTACACACGCTCGTGACTTCACCAGTTTTTTTTTTTATATTTTCACTGCAGATTTTCAACATTGTCATTTTTTCCACCTCCCCATGAACAGTACAGTTGTCATTTTTCACATCCTGTTCAAAATGCATTTTCGCACCTGTGGTGCCAAATGGCATAGTCGCTGTGCAAAATCAGCTTCCGGCTAACAAACTGATATTGCCACTGTTCATAAGGTGGGGTTCATAAAATCCCATGTTGAAAATTTGGAGTGAAAATGCCAATGAACGCCTGAGATGTTAGGGCTTCTGACCATAATGCCCCACCCTGTAGAGACTGACAGGCATCAGGGGTGTGACTTGGGATTCTCACCTGTAATGCTCATATCATTCCACACCCTGCAGCCAGTGAGAGGCATTGAGGTGTGTTTTGGACTCTTTGGCCCCAAAGTTCACCCCATTCTCCTATACAGCACCCATCTCATCATATTTCCTGATGGAATGGGGTGCGCATAAGGGCCAAAGACCCTAAGGCACACCGTGACACTTGTCGGTGTCTGCAGGGTAGGGTGTGGTGAAATGACATGGCCGTTATGCCTGACGACCCAAAGGCACACCTCAATGCCTGTCAGTCTCTGCAGGGTGGTGGCAGGGTTGGCTTCAGTGCAATACTTCACTGCCATTCCTATTATGCATCTCTCTAACTCCTACACTACCAATGCCAATGCCAGCAAGCAAACATTCGGCATTGACAAATGCTTGTTTGGAACTGTTGTTGTAAATAGTTAATATGACTTAATTTGTTTATCATTTCTTTTATGTACATAATTTTTATTGCTCACATGTGTACTTGTTTGGTATGTCCTTGATGTTGTTCTTGTTTTTCACTTTTATGGTTGTGAATGTTGACACAAGACTTTTGCTGAAGCAGTTTAAAATCCACTGTGCTTTATTTGCTGTTTTAAGTTTGACAACAGGTTGAATGAACATATATAGTTATTGTGTTAGTGTTCATTTATGGTTCTTCAGTCTCACCTTGCATCCATCCCACGTAGTATTCCAGGCTTTACAGTGGTGGTGATGGTGATGTATGATCCTATAGGTCTCTCCAGTCTCCAGTTAAAAAATTTTGGAAATTCACATTACATCGATAACTCAAAACATGTCATATGACCATGTGTAAATCCTGCAACACACCACTGGTAAAGATGAAATTGTTAAAATGTTGTCATTATGTGATTTTTTTTTCTCAATTTTAAATAGTGTTTCTTTTTATAACTGCAATAGTGCACTTCATAGCGGTTGTCATACTAGGGATCTATACACTGCTTGTGTCATTACAGTCACTCCGGGGGTTGTATGGGTGGCCACAACACAGGAACGGGACCTGGGGGTTATCAAATCTGATGACCTATCAGTGGCCACTCAGAGTGACCAGGCTTTGGTGAGTGCAAACGGTTTGCTAGTGTGTATAGGGATGGGTATTACCAGCAGATATAAGGAAGGGGTTATACCACTGTATAAATATCTGGTAAGGCCACATCTCTATTATTTTGTCCACTTCTGTACACCACATGTCATTAAGGACATAGGAGTACAGGACAGCAATCTGATGGAGCTGCTGTTTGCATCGAATGTACTATGAATACAGATTGAAGAACTTAAATGTGTATACCATGGATTAAAGGATATTGCCAGGGTACACTAGTCATATTTTACATTACTGTTGTTTGTTGCTGACCATTATACAATGGCAAGAAAGAATCTTGGACTGTGATTGGTCACTTTGGGGCTGGACCCATGGCGTTATCCCAGCATAATGCCACAGGTCTAGTCTCAGCACTGTGAACCAATGTAGATGACCATTTGGCACTCTCTTTTTTTGCATCTCCTCTTAAGAAACAAAAATATTTTTCCACACTAATAAAAACATTCTTTAAAATTATTTTTTTATTTTATATATAACAACAAGCCATTGTATAATAGGAATGATGCACTCCAAGGTGTGTGTCATGCTGGGATAACGCCATGCCTGGGGCATTGGATGCACCCAGCCTGTGGCCTCGTGCCCAACTCCGCCCCTGGCATGGCGTTATCTCAGCATGACATACACCCTGTCATGTATTATTCCTTTATTAACAATCGCCTTCCTATCTCTTCCTGCTTGCCACAGAACTCTCTTCTCCCAGTGTATAGCAACAGATAAAAGTGACATTGTGACTTGAAAAATGAGGCATTTGTGTGTGTGTGTGTGTTTGTGTGTCTCTGTGTATGTGTGTGCGGGTGTGTCTGACAACTATACACTGATTTAGCAAAGCACTGTCAAAGGATGATGGCCAACAGTTGCCAACTGGTAAACATACACAGAGTGATGTGTTTCCATTTAAAAAGCTGCTGAAAGAGAGATGAGAAAATTGAGCAGCAGTGAGCACAAAGTAAAAGTCAAAAAACAGTGGAAGCATAATTTATTTTTAAAATTTTTTCTTTTGTCTAGTGTTGGCCTAATCAGCAGCCAATTTTGTATACTATACTGGAATCTGCAAGTCAAATGGGATTTATGGGGATGAGTGTAATAGGTAACCTGTGACTGAACAAGGAGCAAAAACTCTTCTGATTGCACCAAAAGTTGTTTTAAGCACACCTGCCAGCAAAATGGAGGACAGCAAAACAGAAGCCAGACTGAAATTTTGGGTCGAGATGAGGTTTGGTGACAATCCAATACCTGTGAGTATAAATGTACAAACAAATGCTATATGCAATAATGATACAGCTAGCACAAGCAGCAATGTTGGAGGGGAAGAGGCTGGAACTAAACATAGGAATGTGTCTAGTGGAGTACAGAAGGTTGCATCACAACTGAAGGGGGAGCTGGAGCAGAGTTTACCTGTGGGCCTAGGAGTGGGAAATTTACAAGATTTATCTAAATAAAAGTTTTACAAACCTGTGTTAAGGATGGCGGACTTATTCAAACATAACACCAGAGAACCAGCCCCTAGGAGGAATGCCATATGATTATTATACAAGGGAAGTCTGGATACACCCTCGGACAGCATTTATATTGGTTGAAAGTTGTTAAAAGACTCCCTAAAATTCTATGCGTCAGAGGTGTTTGCACTTATACAGACAGATGATCATAATTTTGATGTGAGCTTTAAAACTGTGGAAGCCTTGGATAGATTTTCTGTGAAATATAATAAATTAAAGGATTCGGTCTTATGGTCCCTCTTTCTTGCCATCCCCATCACTAAACCAGCAGTCAGGACAATAACAATTATTTTCAAGAATGAAGGGGTAGACATTGCCAACATTTTGTACTAGCTGAAAAAGTGTTGTGAAGTGCTGGAGCACCCAATACCAATAATGGATACAGAGCAGTTTTGGACGGGAGGATGGAAGGTGAAATGTAAATTGTTTATGGCTAACAGCGGGATTGTCCATCTTCCGAGCTGTTTTTTTCTAGGAAAGGATAGAGGAGCACTGTTCTACCCAGGGCAACCAAAATTGTGCCATAAGTGTGGTTCACATTTACATTTAAGCAACATATGCGATATCCATACCTCTCAACCTCCTGCCTCGTAAATCAGGGACAAGGCTTAAAAAAATCAGGGACAAAGGACCAAAATCAGGGACACATTTTCAGAATTGGTGTTATCCACTCTGGAAGCTGGTAGAATAAAGGGCTTAGTGTAAAATGCATTTTCTAAGGAAGAACATGTCTGTAACTTTAATGTTTGACATTATTTTGTGCTTACAACCCCTGCTGTTTGGTCACAGAAACAAAATTTTTAGGAGGGACAGAGTAAAATTTTAAGGCAAAATCAGGGACGTCCCTGAAAATCAGGGACAGTTGAGAGGTATGGCGATATCCCAAAATGTACACATTGTTTAGATACAGGCCATTTCGGGGCCACTTGTAGCAACCAGTTTTGATGCAACTTATATGAAGAAAAAGGCCATTCATTCATCAAATGTCCATGGGCCTCACATAATTCAGGAGATGGATCATCACACGAGGCCTTGGTAATGCAGCCACAAAAAATGGGGAATGCTCAGGCATCGGAAAAGAGAATGCAGGACATCTTTAGAGAAAAGGAAAAAGAAAAGAAAAGAAAAAGAAAGAGGAAAGAGAAAGAAAGAGGAAGGGAGACACAAATTATGGAAAGTATGGGAAATGAACAAGATAACCACAGTTTAGAGAAGAACCTGATAACAATGCAAACAACTGCAAATGAAAGAAAAGAGGGGTCAGATGAAGAAAACCCTCAGAAGCCTTTGGTAGAAGCAATGGTGCTGGGGCAAGAAGACTAGACAGTTGAAGAACTTTCTACTTTGCAGCAGAAGGAAGAAATGCATAAGGAAAAGCAAAATCCTGCCCCCCCAAAGTTAAAAGCAGAGGAAGATTATGCAAGGGTGACTTACAAAAAACGGACAAGGGAGAGAACATGCAAGCCTGCAGGACCTAAAGGGAATGAAAGGAGAGTATTAAAGGGAAAAACAGAAAGCTCAAACTAAGAGATACACAGTGTTACCAATAGAAAGATCAAAAAAGGATTCAGAGGAAGAAGAGACAGACTCTGGTTCATCCTCGATGACTTCATCAACAAGAGAAGCATCATCTGGACTAGAAGATGGTGGCTTGGAGAAAAAGAAATGGTCCACAGGATCTAAACAGTAAAAGTAAAGCTAGAATTACATTTCCTTACAGACGACTCCTTTTCAAATCCTTACAATAAACGTCAACAGCATTAAGAATGGGATCAGAAGGTCAGCAATTTTGACAGACCTAATGAGGCAAAAAGCTGAGATTGTGTTGGTACAAGACATTAGAATCAAAACCTTTCAGAAAATTGCTGAGAGCAACAGAATGTGGACCAAAGGAGTAACCTTTTGGTCACAAGGGCAGGAAAAAGGCAGGAAAAGTGTGACGGGGTGGGAATTTTATTCACTAACCCAGCTTTAAAAGTGACAAGATTAGTTGACCTGGAACCAGGGAGAACTCTCATTTTAAATGTAACCTATGGTACTCTTAGGATGAGCATTATTAATACGTACAGCCCACAGTACAAGGCATTACGGGCAGATTTGTTTAAAAGAATGCAGCCTTTTTTATGTACTGCTAGACAGATTTGTTTGGGAAGTGACTTCAATTGTGGCCTGCATCGAATGGATAGGGGCCTCCAAACAGCAAAAATGTTTTGTGACTCGAATGCTTTAAAAGAAATAATTACTTCAGCACATTTGATAGGCGGGTACAGGTCAGTACATCCAACAGGGGGATTTACCTATCACAGGGGCCCCTTACAGACTAGAATTGCCTTTCTTTTTGTATCCCAAACAGTAGACATACAAAAATCAGAAGTGAGAGATTTGGCCTTTTCAGACCATTTGGCAGTAGTACTGGATTGCCTAGGGGATAATGGGATGGGTGGTGGTAAAAACCCATGGAAATTAAATGCATCTCTTTTGGAACAAGAAAAATGGATAAAAAAAGTGCAAGGCTGTGGAAGGCAAGGATATCGGTACAATGCATGTATGATTCTTTAAATGAATGGTGGGAGGAAACAAAGCAAGAGTTTTACATTTTTTTTTCAGAAAGAGGTAGGTTATGAAGCTCGAGATTTATATTTGCAATATTTAACCCTGAGGAAACAACTACATAGGCTAATATCCTTGATGGAAGTAGCTAAAAAAGATTATAGTCAACAGATAAATACAATAAAAAAAGAAATGTACAAGTATCAGTATAATAGGGCGGAGACCTTACAGCAGGAACAGAGGTTCGGAAAAGAGAGTAAGAAGCAGACATTTGACCCATATAAAGACAATAAGAAAAGGGTTGAAAATAAAAGGATCTGGCAGCTAGAAGATGAACAGGGTGGGATAAGTAAAGGGAAAAAGGAAATCATGTAGATAGTAGATAAATATGTAGCAGAAACCTTTGGCTTAGCACCAGAAATACAGAATCAGGAAAAATATGTAAACAGACTAGAAGGAAAATGCCTCTCAAAACTACAAGAACAAAGTTTGGTAACCACAATAAAGGAGGAGGAGGAGGAGGAGGAGGTAAGAAATATGATAAAGTCGTTACAAAATAACAAAGTACCAGGACTAGATGGATTACCATCAGAGTTTTATAAAGATTTTGCAAGGTGGGCATTGCCGGAGCTAACTAAGGTTTATAATGAAATGTTACAAAAAAAAAGAAGTACTCAGGGCAATGGCAGAAGCAGAATTGATCCTCCTATTCAAGAAAAGGGAGAATGTAAAGCTAAAGAACTGGAGGCCAATTTGCCTATTAAATACTGACCTTAAAATGTTAAGCAAAGTGTTGGCAAGCAGGCTGGCAAATTGTGCTGAGGAACATGTCAGTGAAGTACAAGTGTGTTCTGTACCACAGAGAGGCATTCCAGAGAACTTAATAATACTTAGAGAAGTATTTCAGAGAAGTCAAAAATGAATTGAAAAGGGATACATATTAATTATTGATCAACAGAAAGCCTTTGATTCCCTTTCACAGGAATACTTGTTCCTAGTTTTAAAAAGATACGGGTATTCTATGATTATGTGCAACAATTTTGGGATGCACTAGCAGAGAAATGGGAACTGTAGCAATTTCAGTCAATAACCTACATGGAATTGATATATGTAAAATTATAAAAAGGTTCTCAGAAATGCTGCAGTCTGATTGGCTGGTAGGATTCCATCAACCTTACATTAATCTATGTTATACTATCATGTACAGCCTGATCACAATGGCACATGGATTCTTCCTGTCAGCATTCCATCCTCTAACACTGCTGAATGACTGGAATGATGCATTCTGATTTTGAACCAGCATTCTTAAACTGTTGGTGGAAGAACTATTTTATTAAAAATCTCCCCTCTAAAAGAGGAAAGCATTAAAAAAATACACTTTTAACACTTTTCTTTTGGGATCATTTTTTATAATAGCAATAAGGCACTGCCAGGGGTTAGATTAACAGTCAGTTAATCACCCCTAGGGGCAATATGGCACTCGGCTGCACCTCGTGTCACATTGCACCCCTAGGTGGTGATTAACAGACTGCTAATCTAACCCCTGGTAATGCCATATTGCTTAATAGTCCATTAAATGGCAACAGTTTCATAAAGAGACACTACAAGTGATATTTGCAATTTTAAAATATTACATCTGGCAGGCATGTTGCAAATGGGTCCTACAGCAGAATTATGTACCACATGACATTGTGTTGAAAAACATAGGTATCTCGATTCAACAAGTGTTTGAATCAGATGCAAAGAAGGTCTCTAAAAAAGCAGCTTCAGGTTTTATGGAAGTCATGTGAAATGATGTTACAATAGGTGATGGAGTAAATCAGAGAAGGAAATGGAATGGAAGTGAAATGATGTGACAAGTTTAGGTTTGACAATGGAATTATTACCCCTTTTTACCCCCAACAGAATTCCCCTACTCTTCCAGCAGGGGGCCCTGCTGGTGGCTTGTCTGTCATGGCAGACAAGTGGTCGGACAGAGAAGAAGTGGTTGGTGTACTTCCAGGGGAGCTGATCTCCCTCCCTGCAGGTCCAGCACAGGAGATCGGTCTTTTTAACCAAAATAAAGCAATTCCAGAAAATATAATGGAGGTAGCTGGTTGCAGCCAGGAACCAACTGAATCGACAGAATGATGAGTGGAGGAGGATTTGCTACAAAATCTCAGTTTGATACAACATCAGTGATTACTGATCTTACCACAAGAAAAAGTAATGAGGAATGAGTGAAAACAAACCATGTCCAGAAATCACAGGAGAAGTGATTGGAATGGCAGCGGCTTGAGCAGATTCCACTTGACAGGCCTGTCAGTGCTACAGCAAATCACGCAGTAGCATCAAGGCATCACTGACTACTGAACCACCGCCCAAGTCGGCAAGCTGTACTGAAAACACACTGGACACTGATGTGCAGGAGACACCTATAAGTCAGCAAACTGTGAGTGTTAAGGAAAACAATTTAACTTGTAATGTTCAGGATAACAGAGAGTTAAAAGAAATAAATTTAAGGCAAGGATAAACAAGCTGCTCAACTAACCAATGTACAATGGGAACAACTCCTTAGTCAGTGGGCAAAGTGCTAACAGATGCAGGGAGAAAACAAACTGAAACAGGGGAATGGATACCTGATGAAACAGTGGGCCCAATACCAGGTACCCCCTCCCCATAAAAATACAGAAGAACTAGGGACAACAAATACAGAGATTAGTCACCCGCAAGCAGTAAAAAACCCAATACAGTGTGTTACAGCCTTTGACAATGATTTACATTTTGAGGATGTCATAGGACAACAAAATACAATTGGTGACCCCCCCTCCACACGGCTTTATGATGCCAGTTCGACAAATAATTTGTCAACCGACATTACAGTGACAGATTTATGTCGACCACAATTGTGGTTGGCATAAATCCATCTATGAATACTGTTTTCTTTGGTAGGGCTTTGCCTCCTGCACCCCCCCATACTAAATATAATCAACTCTGAGTCAGAGTTGATTCAGTGTGGGGGTACAAGACTCCAAGAAAGCAGTGCTGGGGTCCCACAGTGACAGTACAGTGACCTGTCACTGTCATTTGTGGTAACGGTTTCACTGTGCAATCAGCATATGCCCCTCCCCACTGAGCAGCCTGCAGGTATTATTCTGAACCCAGACAGGACTGAAGATAATTCGAATGAGGCACATCAAAACTGAGGAGACTGAGTAGAAGATGCTATGGAAATTAATGCAGGTCCAACTCTAGCAGCTCAGGCTCCACAACTTTGGGCAGGATTTTGACAGCTGGATTAACCCTTCCAAAATGTAGCCCCAGCACAATGCAGAAATGCTGTCCACCTGCAGTATCTGGGAGGTCTCCCTTCAACACCAGACTGAATTTATGTAGGGAGGACACTTATTATAGAATAAATGAGGTTCTTTTTGAATTAAATATATGCATTGATTCATGCTTCAGGGGATACCATTTTTGATGTCAGTTTTAAAACTCAAGTGGGCTAGATAGATTCTGGGTATCATATGAAAAACTAAAATATTCAGCTCTGTGGTTCCCACTCAGAGCAATTCTGCTGACAAAACCTGCCATCACATCTGTAATGATATTATTTCAGAATGAAGGAGTCAGTGTTCATGATATCACACATTGGATATCACAGCGTTGTGACTTGCTAGGCCAACCACAGCCTATACTAGATGAGGAGCATATTTGGATGGGGAGGTGGAAGTAAAGAGTGAAATTTTGAGTAACAAACCAGGGTACAAAACATTTACCAAGTTCCTTATTTTTGGGTAAAGATAGGGGCCACTGATTTTACCAGGGACAGCTGAAAACATGATTCAAGTGCAGATCCATGATGCACCTTAGTAATACTTGTGACAGAGTGCGACAGGGAGCTCCTGCCACTCTTGAGGACCAACCTTTTCTTAAATCTGTTGCAACAGTTCTTCTATTTCTTAGCCTATTCTATTCTTTACAATTTCTAGTCCATAAGGTTGGCCACTTATGGGCACCCCTTCCCTTTCTTGGCTATGTTATAGTGTACTCTTAAATTTTTCTTTTTCCTCTCAGGTCCTCATACAGGGAGGTTATTGTTGTGACCTCCAAACTGATATAAAACAACAGGCTGTGTTCCTCATTCTTGGATTTAGTATGCAATGGCACTATGTCATAAAATACTTTAATGTATATACCTTATGTGCATAAAACCTGTAAATGTTGAAAACAACATGGCACTAGGTGTTTTTGAAAAAGGTAAAATGTTATTAAGGAACTGTCTGATAAAAATTAAGTTAGTTGTGCTATTTAAAATGCATGTAAATTGCTGTAAACTGAACATGTCTGAAATTTCATCGTGATTTGCATATACCCCATGATGCTTTGCATTATGGAAGTATGTGTGATGTTGTGTTTCTTTGAAATGTGGCTTACTGTCAATGCCCTTTGGGGTAACCATTGTTTCAATGTTTCTGCACTGAGAGTCTTTGTCTTTAGCTTCTTTTTTTTTTATTTGAGCCCCCTCCACCCAAACAAACAAGGCCTGCATAGGGGAGGCTAAATCTCAACAGATAAGTTAGATCAGAGATCAAGGAGTCAGTAGGTGCTGGCTAAGTGCAGAGGAAGGACATGCAGAGTCTGTTGCTGCAAAATGATGTACTGAAGAAGGGATATGACATTGCTGAAGGTTATCTACTGTATTTTGAATAAACATCACACAGAGATTGTGTGTTGAACCTGAAGTTTGGTGTCTGGTCCATCTGCTATCCAACAACCCCTCCACACACAGTGAAATGTAATCTGTGTTTGGACTATGGCCATCATAGTGCAACATGCACAAATGAACTCAGATGCAATCTCTGTGAAAAAATAGGACATTCATATTGGACATGTCAGTGGGCAATGCAAAACAGGGATGAAAGGCCTGATCAAGAAACCATTCTAACAACTGCCTTGAAAAATGGTATGGACAAACAGAGGAAGGCATGAGAGACACGGGCCCATTCTGAAACAAACCATCCAGAACAAGCTAGAACAGAACCTGCCCAGGAAAAGGACAACCCTCCTCCCCCTCAAGCTATGGACATTGAGATGGCAGGCTCTTCTAAAGCAACAGAAAATGAACAGCCGCCTATAGTGTCAACTGAGCACAACCAACATAATCAAGAGGAAGAAAACAGACAGCCTGATACCATAATTATGCCAACCCAGGCATGAGAGTAGCAGTCCCCAAAAAACCCTCACTTCAGAAAAATATCCCTAAAACAAAAATATCAAAGTTACGATCACAAAGTGACGTTTCTTTAGAAAATAAATACAAGACACTACAATCACAAGAGTCAGACACAGAGGGGAATTCTGAGACCTCATCTTTTATCTCATCACAGTAGGGGTTAACATCTGATTCAGAAATTGAGCAACTGGATATGAAAGCACAAGCAGCCAGAATAAAAAAAAAATCTGGGCTCTGCCCATGATGTAGTGGTAGAATTGGGAAACAACACTAAGATCAATTATTAGGACACTTCAACAACCTTGATAGCAGCCATGATCTCCCCACAAGTATACAAAGTTGCCACTCCGAACGTCAACAGTATTAAGAACAATAGAAGATGACTGATGACTTTTTCGGTACTAAAGGGTTGAAATCTGGATATTTGCCTTCTGCAAGGTACACAACTAAGAGGTCCATCTTTTTATTCCTTTGGTACTGAGAGATGTGGGGGTGGCATTTTATTTAGAGGGTATGATAATACAATTACTAAAGTAGTGGACATTGTACCAGGTAGGGTATTGATGTTAGACTTCAACCATAATAATATGGTCTGGAAAAATGTGAATATATACACACCTCAGACAAAGAAATAAAGGGTAGACCTTATGAATCAAGTAAATCCACATCTGGAGACTACAAGAAATCTGCTATGGGCTGGCAATTTTAATTGTGTACTTCACATAACTGACAGAGGGACCAAAATGACAAAACAGTGTTGTGACAAAAAATGCTTTAAACAAAACCATTGAGACACGTAATTTGGTAGATACATATAGGATGGTACACCAAACAGGAGGATAAACATTTTATAAAAGTAATCTTGTGACTAGGATTGACTATATCCTTTCTTTTAAGGCATTGGAAGTCCATAGAGCTCATGTACTGTAGTTCCAATAGAAAATTCAGATAATTGATTAGTACAACTACATATTGGTCCTTCAGAACATACTTCCATAAGTAAAGGGTATTGGAAGCTCAGTTCCACTTTACTGGAGAATAAGGATATCTTAAGTCAACTTCAAGATCTACTAAATGCTAAGAAGTCTGTAACATGCTCAGATAAGGATCTGAGTAGGAGGCAGTATGGCACAGTGGTTTAAGGCTCTGAGCTGCAAATCTGGAGACCTGGGTTTGAATCCCACAGCCCCCACTTGCATACTGTGTGCCCCTGAGCAAGTCACTTAACTTCCTTGTGCTCCCAGATTCCACCTGTAAACAAGCTTTCAGCTTAGTGTGTCTCACCTGGTTAAATAACTGAAAAAAACACTACAAAAAAAATGATATTAAGACACTATTACAAAAACTAGCTCTCAACACACATATGGAACAGTACAAAAAATATTTAATGCCAAGGGCTCAATTCTTTAATATACTTACTCTGGTAAATGAGGGATTTTCTGATTACACAGAATTAATACACATCATTAAACCTGAAATGGAACAGTTACAGTACTCTAGGGCTACATCACTATTACACGAACATCGGATTAGCACCCCAGGGAAAAATAATGTAGGAGATACAGTATGTATGAAAGTTGAAGGGAAAGAATTCAACAGAGAGTTATGGATAAATTATACTATCAAGATAAAGTAGAACTACACACAAAAGATGAGATATTGATGATGGTAACACAACATATGCAGTCCTTATATTCAGAATCTGAGATACCTGAAGAACAAATAAAATAAATATTACAAAATGTGATGATCCCAGAATTATCACAAAATCCTCTTCACATTACAGGAAGCAGAAAGTGCTATTAAGGCATTAAAGAATGCCATGTCGTCAGGCCCAGATGGCCTGACGTCAGAATTTTATAAGAAACTGGAACCTGAGATGGCAGAACTATTGTTAGAAGTCTTTAATAGTATGTTGCAAGGTGACAGAATTGCACCCCAGCTAGGGACATCCATAAAAAATGTTCATCCATAAGAAACTAGACTGGGCAGCTATTAAAAACTGGAGACCTTTAAGTTTAATGAATAAGCATATGAACATTTTTATGAAAATCCTGACTAATAGACTAGACACAGCAGCCCTTTACTTGTTAGATCTAGGATGAACATATAATGTGATTGGGAGAAGTATCCAGGACAACCTATTATTATTAAGAGAATTACTGAAATGGGGACCCAGAATAAGGTTACAGGATATATCAGTATGTCATCTCTACGGTGACACTGGCACACTGAACCCACCTCAGCGAAACCCCAACTGTGTCTATATAGGCAGTGATGGGTATTATATTTTGATGGACTTTGCAGCAACAGGAGGTATATATCTAACTCCACTGTCTGTGCAACGTGGAGTTAGATATCTAAAGTAGGAGGGTGCAGTGTTGCCGGTCGTTGTGGGTACACATCAGTGTCGGGTGTGTCGACAGGTTTACAGTGCTGTTGAGGATGTTGCTGTGGGGGATGTCATGCTGACATCATAGATCCAAATATATCCTAAGCTTGGATCAAGAACAAACATTTGATAAAGTCTTAAGTAGATATTTAGGGGAAGTCTTACAGAAATATGGCATGCCAGATTCATTTTCTAAATTGGTTTTGAATATATATATATACAGTATATAGGATTGCAGCAGCAAGGCCACTGGTTACTGGATACTTAGGACCTTTGGTTAAAATTAATAAAGGAGTGAGACAGGGGTGCCCCATAAGTCCACTGTACTATGTACGCTCTATAGACCCACTGCTCAGGACCATTCAACAGGATCCAGGCATAGATAGTATACTTATACCCACCTCAGACAGACTGCAAAAAGTTTTGGCCTATGCAGATGACATGTGTCTTATTATGCCTGATAAAATAGCTACAGTATGAGCTATGACTAAAATTGAACATTATACAGAAGCTGTTGGACCTTGGATCAACCCGACTAAAAGTCATGAGTATATTTTAAGTGAGAACACAGAAAAGATTCAAGACACACAGGGAATTAGGTTGTCGGACTCTAGTATCAATATCCTGGGGTTAAAATTTGGAAAAAATGACATGGCTGCGGATAATTGGAAAGAGAAGATAGAGATATTTTCAGAAAAAGTAAAATAAAAATGGAAAATGTGGCAACAGGCAAAGAAAAAATGTGGCCCTGGTAAAAACATTTTTTGTTGCCTATTTTTACCTGTATTTGTGTAGCATATCCTCCACCAAGCAGCTATGATAGACTTTGACTTTGACGGCAGGTAAGGACCACTTGGCTCACCCAGTCTGCCCATTTCCCTTCCTACTGGATAACAGCCTACTTCCTGCAACCCCCCACTACAATTGCCTTATGTCTGTCCCATGCATGTTTGAATTCCCCCACTGTTTTAGACCCAACAACCTCCCTAGGAAGGCGGTTCCATGCATCCACCACTCTCTCTGTGAAAAAAAAATTTCTCACATTATCCCTGAGCCGTCCCCCCTCTATTTTTAAATTGTGCCCCCTTGTTCTTACATATCTGTTTTTCTGAACGATGCTACCACCCTGGACTTTGTTGATTCCTTTCAGGTACTTAAAAGTTTCTGTCATGTCCCCCCTGTCCCTCGTTTCATCAAGGGTATACGTATTAAGCTCTCTCTGTCTCTCTTCATATGGTTTCAGATGCAGACTCTGCACCATTTTAGTTGCCCTCCTCTGGACTGCTTCCATCCTGTCTATGTCCTTGCGTAGATAGGGTCTCCAAAACTGCACACCGTATTCCAGATGGGGTCTCACCAACTGTCTGTACAGAGGGATAACCACTTCCCTTTTTCTACTTGTGATGCCCCTTCCTATGCATCCCAGTATGCCCCGGCTCTCCTTACTGACTTCTCACATTGCTTACCCACTTTAGGTAATCTGATATGACTACCCCCAAGTCCCTTTCCATTTTTGTTGTTGTTAGTACCTCCCCTGCCATTGTGCACTCTTCTCCTGGGTTTTTGTTTCCCAGGTGCATTACTTTGCACTTCTTTGCATTGAATCTATGTTGTCATATGCCTGACCATTCCTCCAACCTTGCCAAGTCCCTTCTCATCCTTTCTACCCCTCGTGTATCAACTCTGCTACAGATCTTTGTGTCATCTGCAAAGAGGCATAGCTTTCCTTCCAGACCCTCTGCAATGTCACCTATAAAGACATTAAAGAGGACTGGACCCAGTACTGAGCCTTGTGGTACTCCATTAGTAACCCCCCTTTCTTCGGAATGTGTTCCATTCACTATTACCTTCTGTGTCCTGTTGTGCAGCCAGTTTGCTACCCAGGCTACCACCCTGAAACCCACTCCCAGGCTGGCTAACATGATTATTAGTCTTTTGTGCAGGACTGTGTCAAATGCCTTGCTAAAGTCTAGGTAGGCCATATCCACAGCCCCTCCCTGGTCTATTACTTTGTCATCCAGTCAAAGAAATCAATTAGATTCATCTGACATGACCTTCCTGCTGTAAATCCATGCTGCTTTGGGTCCTGTGCCCTGCTGGCCTCTAGGTACTCAACAATTCTTTCTTTCAGAAGTGATTCCATCATTTTCCCTACCACTGAGGTCAAATTTACAGGTCTGTAGTTTCCTGCTTCTGCCTTGCTCCCACTTTTATGAAGAGGAATCACATCTGCTCTCCTCCAGTCCTCAGGTACCACCCCATCCTCTCATGATTTGTTAAAAAGTGTGGTCAGTGGTGTCACTAGGTCCTCCCTTAGTTTTTTTAGGATTCTGGGGTGAATCCTGTCAGGCTGATTGCTTTGTCCACCTTGAGTTTTAGGAGTTATTTCAGGACTCTTTCTTCTGTAAATGGACTGGTGTCAACCCCCCTACCCAGAGTGCTTCTATTGTCTGGTTTAGGTAACTCCTCCTCATCTTCTTTTGTGAATACTGAGCAAAAGTATTAATTCAGTATCTCTGCCTTGTCACTGTCTCCCTCTGCCCACCTCCCCTCTCCTTTATTAATCTTCACTATTCCTCCCTTAACCTTTCTATGCTCCCTAATGTACCTATAAAAGGTTTTATCCACCTTCTTAACCGAGTTGGCTATTTTTTTCCTCAGTTTGGACCTTTTCTATTCTGACTGCCTTCCCCTCTTCTGTCACTCTTCTGAGTTTAGTATTCCAGATTATATAGGGAAGTAGACATAACCCTATTAAAAAAAGGTATTATACTGACCATACAAGCAGGGGGGATTAGGTTTAATCAATCCACATAGTTATTTTTCTAGCATTTTTATACATGCTAACATAATGAAATTTACAGTACCCGGTGACATGGATTGGAA
Organism: Neoceratodus forsteri; assembly: GCA_016271365.2. NCBI lineage: Eukaryota > Metazoa > Chordata > Ceratodontiformes > Ceratodontidae > Neoceratodus > Neoceratodus forsteri. Next base: position 451,491,211 of record CM057453.1, on the reverse strand, counting down.
AAAGGCGCCAACAAGGTGGTTAACCCCAATTATACAGATATAGAGTCAAAGTGTAAGGGGACTTAGGAAATCTTCTCAACTTCCATCATTCATAGTGCCCTTGATAGAAAAAATAAAAATATGGAATATAAAATTAGCAAAGGCAACAGTTCCAGATAGACGTACATTATATTTTACAATTCAGGAACAGGCCTTTACAAATCCATTTGAATGAATCATGTTAAAATAGAAACATATCTAACAGATAAAAGGACCCCACCAAGAATGTGGGATGTGGTACAGTTAAACTGCCATAGAAGATTAGGTGTTAAAGGAAATGCTAAACATAAGAGTCAGGCAGAAAGAATGCGTCCAAGACCATATTGCGGGCAGCAGGAAGAAACATTGCCACATTTTTTTTAGAATGTCAGTTTACAAAACAAATGTGGACACTACTGTCAAACCATGGAATAATATACGGTGGAAAGCAGTAACATATGAAAATGTTATCACAGGATATGTGGGGGCTATACAGGGTATAGAAGAAGACACGATGCAACTGATCTTAACTTGTGTTAAATTCTTTTTATGGCTAGTAAGGTGTAAAAATGTCATTCAACAAGTAGAATCAACACCTTTAGCAGTCATATTGCAAATTAAGACAGAGTTTAAGAAACAACGTTTGTACGATCGTTCTACTCTTCCTATGGCATTGTGGAAAAAAGATGGGAAGATGTAACCCATATTACTCAGATTTAAGAATATAGTGGAATTTATGAATAAGGAGATACAAAGGCAGAAGACTACATAAAGGGTGAAGTTTATGGGGGGGGGCTGCATATAGAGGAAATATGCCTAGTTATAAAGAGAGAAGGAAAAGTAAATTTTTTTTAGGTATTTAAAATACCAGTTATAGATAACAGAATGTATCTGACTCTTTGTGTGACTGTCAAGAATAATGTTTGTTGATGTGTATTTTATGTACCAGTTATGTTTATCTTTTGAACACAATAAAAATGCCTCTACTCTGCTGCAGGGGGTTCTGTTTTCTGTGAGCATGGCTGAGGAACCCAGCATGGTTTTGGAAGCTGGTGAAGAAGGAGGTGGACGAAGCCAAGGAACTGCAGTAACAGTAACTGCAGTTTGAAATGGCACACATGGAATGCATGGAATAGTAAGTATTGCAACAGAGGAGATAACAGATGCTAACCCTTGAATGGAGCAGCAAAGCAATGACGACAGAATGGATTTTTCAAGGGCAGAACAAGTGTTACAAAAAGAATTGCAGGAGAAGAAAAACCTGCTACAACAAATCTCTCAAGCAGAGCAGGAATATCAATCTGTGAGAAGTAAACTTGAGGATGAGAAGAAAACAAACTGATGGAAACTCACTTGGCTCGTTTTCTGAAAAGCTCCTGAAAGTCTTTGTCTTTTCCAGGTGTGATGCAAACCTGGATGTAAACAAGAATCCTTGGGAAAAAGACTACTTGCAGTAGGCGAAGTCAGGAACGCAATCATGGTCCCCTGAAAAAGCCTTGAAAGGGGCAGGTTGGTTGCAACGGAAGTATGGTTCATGAATCCCTTACCCAGCGATTCCAATACCTGGGTCCCCTAAAGAGTGTTGACAAGACTGGGCAGATAGATGAGAGGAGACAGATGGAGAAATGGTAGCAGCAGGAGTCATTGACAGTAAGCATAAAGATACAGACATACCAGTAAACGATAATGATGGTAACATGGTTTATTCTCTTTCTAAGTTTCAAGCTACAGAGGAATTTTTTGATGCCTAAACAAGACTGAGTTTGCTCCCTAATTCAGGTGCACAGGACAATTCAGTTGAACAAGAGATTGCTGACCCTCAGTCGGGGGCAGGAACAGCACCTGTTGTGGTCCCTACACATGCAGTCTATTTATAAAACCTGTAGAGCTAGCAAAATGGTGGAACGCTGTGCACCTTTGATATTTAGGGAATATGGAGGACATGCCAGACCATTTTTTTTCAGGGAAAAGTTTTATTAAAACAATCTTTAGGTTTTTTTTTCCTGCAGAGGTGTATGCACTGATCCATACACCAGGGGAGGATACTTTTGATATTAGTTTCAGGACCCCAGACATTCAGGATAGCTTTTGGATAAAATATGTAACATTAAAGATAAGTCCAGTGTGGGTGCACTTCCAAGCAATACCCCTCACAAAACAAACATTCAACGTAGTTACTGTGTTATTTTGGAATGATGGGGTGAACATCTCTGACATTATCTATTGGATTGAAAAAGGATGTAAACTTCGAGGTAACCCTGAGCCTATTTTAGATGATGATTGATTCTGGAATGGGGGTGGTGCATTAAAGTAAACTTGCTCCAGAATGACACCAGTTTACAGCATCTCCCCAATTGTTTTTACTTGGGAAGGGACAAAGGGTTCATATTCTACCGAGGCCAGATGAGGCATTGTTATAAGTGTGGGTCTCCTCGACATCTTAGTCACACCTGTGAAGTGGTTAAGTGTGCACAATGTGGGGAGGTAGGGTGTACTATGTTTCCCCGCAGAAGTCCCTTGAAATGTCACCTATGTGAAGATAGTCATGCCTTCACTGAATGTCCATGGACTGCCCACAGTACAGAGAATGCTGACTATAGCATACAAGTCTTTTACATAAATAAAGCTACAAAGGTCACAAGAATTACATCCCCTCATTTACAAACTACCCCAGAGACTACTGTTACGTCTTCTACAACAGAGACCACAGCTCCTGTGATTTGGCCTACTACAGAGAATCCAGGCCTCAGTGCACAAATCAGGTAAACACCTGAGCCACAAAAACAGGTACATCACATAGAGGCATGAGCTACAAGCACAGTTGATATGCCCCCCCCCCAAAAAAAGGAACTGTTTCAGACAGTGAAAAAAAAAGGTGGAAGGGGAAGAGGGTCACATTCAGCGAAGACTTATGTGACCCCTGTATTGGTTTAAAACAAATACACAATGCTACAAGAGGGAGAGACGGACATAGAGACAGAATCAGACTCTGCCTCAGTCCACTCTTCTCAGCAGGATGGTGGTTCAGAATTAGATTCAAATACAGTGGAACCTGAGCATAAAACTAGAAGGAGAAGGATCGGTACCAGGGCATGTGTGAAAAAGAAATGATATACATAATTAGCTAATATGAAACAACCTCTATATGAACTGGTGATAGCAAACTTGAACACTAACAGCATCAAATCTGAAAGGAAAAGATTGTTAACCTTTGCACCATTTGAAGCTAATGCATTTGATGTGATTTTCTTTCAGAGCACTAGACTGCATTCAGTCAGGGAGATGCAGAAAGCCAGTACAGCCTGGTTGTGGTGGGAGGCTCACTGGTCTATGGGGGAAGACCTGTGAAGTGGGGTGGGTATATACCTTAATAATCCCACTGCCAAAATAGTACACATGGTGGACATAGCCCAGGGGAGGGCCTTGATGATAGATGCTACATGATATAAAATGTAATTTCATATTATACAGTAAATGTATATGCCCCTCAAACGAAGGCTACTAGGACTGAATTATCTCAGCGTATCCAGCCATTTTTGTTTACATCTAGGCACATTCTGTTGAGTGAGGGTTTTAATTGAGGTAGATTTCTGACAGACAGAGGGTTAAAAACAAATAAATATTTTGTGATGCTACCTTTTTAAGTAATCTTGTGGCTCAAACAGGGTTAGAGGATGCTTTTGATTCTACAGGAACAATAGCCAAGAAAACTTATTTTCAAGGACAGTTAGCCATGCGCATAGCTTATTGGTTTATTTCAAAACATTTTGAAAAAAAATCTACTAAAGTTATACCAGTGGCCTCTTCAGAATATGCCATGTTATGCTTGACAGTGGCAAATTTTGACGGAATGCATAGGGGACTGGGCTACTGGAGGATGAATTTAGGCCTCCTAGGAAACCCTTTAATTAAGCAGGGGTTTGAGAATATTTTAGAGGCATGTAAATCTGTTATGTTTTTATATGACTATCCCCCAGGAATGGAGGGAGGATACTAAGACAGACATACAAGAATATTTAAAAAAAATGGGGAAATTAAATGGAAAACTTAAGACAGATCAATATAAATCACTTAAGAATCAATTATATGTCCTCCTGTTCTTCCAGGGTGACGATAAGAGAGAATGTTCAGCACAGCTTGCTGACATTAAAACCAAAATGACAAATATACAATACAATAGATTGAAATCCTTAGAAACTGAGCAAAGATTTGGTACTCAAGGGAAACAAGCTAATATTCTTCAAGAGAAGCTACCTCTGGCTGGAAGCTGCAATACTGAACTTAGGATCTGCAAGAAAGCGAGTTGTGCTCACAACAGAGGGAGGTGAACCTTACAATTTACAATTGTCTTTGGTTTGTAGTAGTTCATCAGAAAAGCTAATATTCTTCAGGTGGAGGCTACTTCTAACGGAAAGGTAAAATAAGGAACTTAGAATTATCAGGAAAAACAGTCTTTCAATCAACAGAGAGAGGTGGACCTTGCTTTACTTTTGTTACAATTGTTGATCATTTCAGTGCAGGAAGAGTTTAAACCCAGAGGGACTGAATACTTTTATTGTGTCTGTCCTTGCGCACAGCTGACTTGATTGGAATTATTGACTGACTGTTTGCATTGCAATATTTGTAATACCGTGAGTTATTCACTGGGCCAAGAATCTGTCATAAGTCCTGAAGTGAGTGCAGGTTACAGGCTGTGTATTTGACTTAGACAGTGCCCAAGGGGGTGGAAACTGTTTTTTGTGTTTATCTCTGTGTGCCTTAAAAGGCAGTTTTGGGGCTGACTGCTTTCACAGCACAAATCACCAGGTTGTTTTGGGGCTGGGGAGGTTTACCTGTGTCTGACTTGGATGTTTGGATTTTTCTCTGTTTGATTAGCAGGGTATTTTCTCTGTCAAATTGCCTTGTAGGGCATGTTGCTGACAGGAAGGCACTCATTGCAGCGGAGGGTCAGAGCTTTTAGCTGATTGTTTCATGAGGGTACAATTTAGGCTCAAACCCTACCCACCCCTCACCCCACCCACCCCTGGAAATAGTTTCTTTATACCTGGGGTTCTGACATCATTTCCTCAAGAGGGTAAGGTGCATATCACTGTCATATCCTTTCTAGCACACTGCACTGACAATATAAGTATACACATTGTATACTATATATATTTCTATATAACACACCAATCACACACACACACACACAAAAAATTTATAAACAGGATAAACAAGAAGGCAGACAGACATGTGTGGAGTAGTGCAATGTAATGGTTTTAGGGCAGCAGTCTTCCAGGAGTCTTTCTGGAGGCTGAGATGCTGCCCTATTTGCAAACAACTCTTTGCCCTGAGGAAGGAAGTTGCCCATCTTCAGACCACACTGGACAGTAGTAAGGGAACCTCCCCCATCCAGGGAGCACCAGAGCTACCACGACTACCTCAGAGATTGCGAAGAAAGCACAGCAGTTGGACCACAGTGGGCTCAGGGAGGGTGAGGGTGGTGGAACAGAGGCATACCCAGTCAGTTGTTCCACTCCATAATCCATACACCATTCTGGGGGACCATAGTTCCTCTATGGATGCACCCTCAGAGGAGACTAAGAAGGTTGTGGACAACTGTCACAAGGGAGGCCCACAGGAAGGAGGCAGAGGACACCACAGGGAAAGGAAGCAGCTCCTGGTGGGGGACTCAATTATTAGGGGGATAGAACCAGGGGGAGCAGGGAAAACTGAAGTAAGGTGCCTGCCTGGTGCCATGGCTTGGAGGGACAGGAAGCGCATCCTCAGGATCATGGGAACAGCTGCACAGGAGTCTGAGCTGGATGTCATTGTTCACCTAGGGACAAATGACTTGGCTCATCCTGAGATTAAAGCAGTGCAGGAGGACTTTGTAGAGGTGAGGAGGGGCCTAAGACAAGTAGCACACACAGTATCCTTCTCAGAGGTTCTGCCTGTCTATGGCATGGGAGAGGTGAGGGTACTTTGCACAATATGATTTAATGAATGGTTGAAGAAATGGTGTGGAGCACATGGATTTGGCTTCATTGGGGACTGGGGTTCCACCTGGAGGGACACCAGCCTATACTGGCAGGATGGTCTGCATCTGTCCAGGAAGGGAACAAGTCTTTTGGTCATTCAGTTTAAATGCTTCATTGGCAAGCTTTTAAACTAGTCAAGGGGGAGGCACTGATAAGCAGCATGAAATTCCCAGCCTCCCCCTACAAAAGAAGATACTAAATGAGAAAAAGACCGAGGTAGAAAGGACAGTGGGGGATGCTGCTACAAGAGGTAAAGCCATCAAAAAATGGACAGCAATGAGTACCAATGCCTGTAGTCTGAGTAACAAGCTTCCTGAATTAGTGGCCTTGATGGAGAAGGAACATTTGGATATTGAGGCAGTCACAGAAACGTGGTACACACAGAACCATGACTGGGACATAAACATACCAGGATACACTATCTACAGGAGGGACAGGGAGGGTAAAAGAGGAGGAGGAGTAGCTCTCTACATAAGGGAAGGAATCAAAGCAACAGAACAAAAGGGTAAACAGGGAGGAGAAGAAGCACTGTGGGTCAACTTGGAGACAGGCAATGGCACCACAATCTGCACAGGGGTTGTACAGACTTCTCCTGGGGAGGAAATGGACAAGGAAATGATAGTATCTTAGAATGGCAGAAAAAGGGAGATATTGCTGATGGGTGATCTGAATATGCCAGATGTTAACTGGAGTGCAGTTGCAGCAGCCACTTCTAAGAGCCGGGTTATTCTAGATGCTCTACAGGGGTATGCCTTAGACAACTAGTATCGGAACCCACTTGAGAGGGAGCAATCTTAGACCTGGTTCTCTCAAATGGAGATGGAGAGAGGATCACAGATGTAGAGTGGGTAGCCATCTAGAACTAGCGACCATCGAACAGTATGGTTCACAATAAAACACAGCGATAGAGTCAAGCCACAAAGGCAAAAGTACTGGACTTTAGGAGGGCTGACTTTGCCAAAATGGGTGAGTGCCTAAGGAATGCACTAGCAAATGGGCAGGAAGGAGGGGCGGAAGAACAATGGGGAATAATAAAAACTGCCATCACAGAGGTAACAAGCCTTTGTGTGAAGCAAATAAACAAAACAAAACAATGTAAGAAACCACCATGGTTCTCAAAGGAGGTGGCAGTGAAGGTTCAAGAGAAAAAGAAAGCATTCAGGAAGTTCAAGGAATCACAGAAGGAGCAGGACAGAGAATTGTATCAGTTAAAGCAAAAGGAAGCTGGGAAGGCAGTCAGAACAGCAAAGGCCCAAACTGAGGAAAAGATAGCCAACTCAGTTAAGAAGGGGGATAAAACCTTTTATAGGTACCTCAGGGAGTGTAGGAAGACCAAGGGAAGGATAGTGAGGCTTAATAAAGGGGAGGGGGGTGAGCAGAGGGTGACAGTGAAAAGGCAGAGATACTAAACAAATATTTTTGCTCAGTATTTACAAATGAAGAAGGGGAGGTACCTAAACCAAACAATAGAAACACTCTGGATACAGAAGTTGATACCAGCCCATTTACAGAAGAAAGGGTTCTGAAAGAACTCTTAAAACTGAAGATGGACAAAGCAATGGAGCCTGATGGGATTCATCCCAGAATTCTAAAAGAACTAAGGGTAGAACTAGTGACACCACTGACTACCCTCCTTAACAAATCATGGGAGGATGGGGTGGTACCTGAGGACTGGAGGAGGGAAGATGTGATTCCACTTCACAAAAGTGGGAGCAGGGCAGAAGCGGGAAGCTACAGACCTGTTAGTTTAACCTCAGTGATAGGGAAAATGATGGAATCACTTCTGAAGGAAAGAACTGTCGAGTACCTAGAGGCCACAGGGGCACAGGACCCAAAGCAGCATGGATTCACAGCAGGAAGGTCATGTCAGATGAATCTAATAGATTTCTTTGACTGGGTGACCAAAGTAGTAGATCAGGGAGGGGCTTTGGACATGGCCTACCTAGACTTTAGCAAGGCATTTGACACAGTCCCACACAAAAAATTAATATACAAGTTAGCCAGCCTGGGAGTGGGTCCCAAGATGATAGCCTGGGTAAAGAACTGGCTGGAGAATAGGACACAGAGGGTAATAGTAAATGGAGTCCACTCTGAAGAAAGTGGGGTTACTAGTGGGGTACCACAGGGTACAGTATTAGGACTGGTCCTCTTCAATGTCTTTATAAGTGACATTGCAATGGGACTAGAAGGAAAAGTATGTCTCTTTGCAGATGACACAAAGATCTGCAACAGAGTTGATGCACAAGGTGGGGTGGAAAGGATGAGAAGGGACTTGGCAAGGTTAGAGGAATGGTCAAATGTATGGCAGCTAAGATTCAATGCTAAGAAGTACAAGGTAATGCTCCTGGGAAACAAAAACCCAGGGAAAGAGTACACAATGGGGGGTGAAATACTAACAACAACAAAAATGGAAAGGGACCTGGGGGTAGTCATATCAGATGACCTAAAGGTGGGCAAGCAATGTGAGATGGCAGTAAGGAGGGCTGGAGGGATACTGGGATGCATAGGGAGAGGCATGACTAGTAGAAAACAGGAAGTTGTTATCCCGCTGTACAGACAGCTGGTGAGACCTCATCTGGAGTACTGTGTGCAGTTCTGGAGACCCAATCTCACAAAGACATAGACAGGATGGAAGCTGTCCAGAGGAGGGCAACTAAAATGGTGCAGGGTCTGCACCTGAAGACATATGAAGAGAGACTTAAGGAGCTTAATATGTATAGCCTCGAGGAAAGGAGGGAGAGGGGGGACATGATAGAAACTTTCAAGTACCTCAAGGGAATCAACAAAGTCCAAGAGGGTAGCATCTTTCAGAAAAAGAGATGTGCAAGAACAAGGGGCACAATTTGAAGATGGGGTGGCTCAGAGGTAATGTAAGGAAGTATTTTTCACAGAGAGAGTTGTGGATGCATGGAAAGGCCTTCCGGAGGAGGTTGTGGAGTCAAAAACAGTGGTGGAATTCAAGCATGTATAGGACAGTCATAAGGCAATTCTACGGGGTGGGGGTAGGAAAAAGTAGGCTGCTGGTTAACTAGGATCTGCAGCTTATCCATTAGGTAGGGAAATGGGCAGACTGGGTGGGCCAAGTGGTCCTTATCTGCCATCAAATTCTATGTTTCTATGTTTCTATATATTAACCCATTTGAATTCTGCCAACACCAGCAACAGAAAAAATGAATAACCCAAATAACACTATCAGATGGGACAACTATAATACAGAAAACAGAAATCTTATCAGCAATAGATACTTATATTGAAAATATGTTCCAAGAACCCAGATTACCCCCGCAAGATAGCTTTGGTTGTTTGAAAGCATGTGAGCTTCCACAACTGTCACCACACTCTAAAAAACTTTTAATTCAAACTATAACAAAACAAGAATTATCAGGGGTCATTAATAACTTAAAAGTGAGTTCAGCTCCAGGGCAGGATGGACTACCATATGAACTGTGTAAACAAATAGCTGAGAAATTTTTGGAAGACATGGTAATTCTCTTTAACAATATGCTCTATACTAATAGTATACCACTAAGCATGAATAAGGGTTTAGTGGTTGTAATGCATAAATCAGGGGAGAAAAGTATTTTGGCTAATTGGAGACCAATAACACTTTTCAACTCAAATTTTAAAATCTTTACCAAATTACTCAGGAATAGACTGGCAATGATGGCAGGAGAAATTATTCACCCTTCACAGTCATGTGCAATACCAGGTAGGACAATATCAGGTAACGTGCTATTACTGAGGAAAGTAATAGAACATGGACAGGTGGGAGAATTATCTGGCTTTTTACTTAGTATTGACAAGGCCAAAGCCTTTGATAGGGTCTCCTACAAATATTTATGGGAATGCATGGAAGCATATTGAATACCTAAGGAATTCATTAACTGGGTTATAGGATGTTATCAGCAAGCGGTGGTCATACCCTGCAGTAATGGGTGGATGGGAAAAGAATGTAGGATCAGTAGGGGTGTATGTCAGGAGTGCCCCCTCAGTCCCCTATTATACCTCTTTACATTGGATCCTTTATTACAGAAAATAACTGGGTTGTCCTTTTCTAGCTTGGACACAGAGATCAGAACCATAACATACGCAGATGATATGTGCATATTGCCTGGCAGATTTAGCTTCATATTATCACATGGATCCATAGAATTTTTGAAAGAATTCTCAAGTATGACAGGTTCTCAGATTAATTATGCAAAGAGTTAATGTAACCTGATAGGGGATTCAGCACAGGCTGGAATTACTATAATAAATATATCAGTCTCAGAAGAACCATGTACAGTCATGAGAATTTTGTTTGGTAAGGGTATTTGGCACTCCTTAATTGGCAAATGCTTATACAGATGGCTCAGTCCAAAGTTACACAGTGGAACAGCTGGAGGATGTCAAAACTAAAACGGGTATATATGGCCAAAACATTTTTGCTAACTTTGGTTTTACACCTTAGTTGTGTTTTTCCACTCCTGAAACAGCTTGAAACCACCATATATATATTTTTCTTTTAAATATATATGGGGGAGTAGATTGAACCCCATTAAATAAGGTAGTCTATATTTAGACAAAGCCCAGAGAGGCCTGAAAATGGTAAACCCCGTACCCTTTTTTTTCTGTATGTTTACGACCTCAAACAAATGACCTCTACTGATCTGTAAGGAAAATTTATGGATTCTACAGGTTCAGGACAGTTTGGAATCTATTATGCAGGTATTGCCTCTGAACAACCAGATTCCAAAACAGAGGCTTTTTTAAGTTGTGTACCATCTTTCTTGCAGGCATACTTTACTAAAATAAAGTTGCGGCTACTCACAAGATATCAAATATTTTCTATGACAAAACAGGAACTGTATCAATATATTATGACAAATTTTGAGGAAACACTGATTTTTGAACATGACCAAAACATGAAATAGCCACCATAGATAAAATGCTAGGGATCTACAATGCCAGCGCAACAAAAATTTTGTTGACTGACGTTACAGTGAAACATTTATGTTGACCACATTTGTGGTTGGCATGAAGGTGGTCACTGTCTCCCATGTTTTCTTTTGGGGGCTTTGCCCCCGAACCCCCCAAGCAGGGGGTTGTGCCCCTCCAATTAAACTGATCAACTCTGAGTCAGAGCTGATTAGGGAAGGGGGTTCAAGACCCTCAGAAAACAGTGCTGGGGTCCAGTGCCGACACTACATTGACCTGGCACTTTTGTTGCTGTAGTGTTGGTCGCTGTTGACTTCTCACTGTGGGGTGTGTCTACCAAATGTTAGTATCCCCCCATATTCTGCTAAATATGTGGGATGTTATGTGGTTAGCCGCCCATGAGAAATTGAACGTCAGAGGTACTTTGAAACACAAGGGTACAGGCAAAATATTGCCATAGATACATATATGTAATGATAGTAGAAACTATGAATCATTTATTTTTTGATTGCCCATATATTGTCCATTTTTGGGCACTGATACAACAAAAATAGCCAGACTCACCTTTTTTGGAATGACACCTGAAATCCTGTTTTTAGGCATATAAATGATAAACAAGCTATGTGGTTGTTTTTAATCTGTTTCAAATTTTATATCTGGAATGTGAGATGTCAAATATCTATACAATAGGTTTTGATGTCAGAAGAACAATTGTTCTCTATGATTGAGGCTGCTATTATGAAATTGACAAATCAAGAAAAAACTTGCTTTTTCCAAGCAGATGTATGACAAATGGTGAGAAAGTATTAATTGGATTCAGTAAAGAGTATGAAAGGCTGTTTATGAGAAAGGAGTATCCTGCTTTGCCTTGAAAACAGAGTCAGTGAGTATAAATATGCCTGCCCTTCTCCTGGATCTTGAGGAAATAGGGGAAGGTATGAATCAAGGACTTTTGTGTTTTGTGGACAAATATGTCTTAGAAGACCCCCCCACTCTTTCATAGTAGGACAGGAGGAAGATAGGAGTATGACAGAAATACTTATTTGATTTTGTATTATTTATTTTGCCTGATAATTAATTTTCAACACTTTCACTAATGGGGGGCAGTAGGATCAAACTTAATGAGTTTAATTATTAGTATTTGAGTAACATATTATTTGACGTGAATGCAACATGTTTGAAATATTGCTTAATGTAGGAGTTATGATCCAAACTTCCTTTTAAATAATGGGGAAGTGGGCTGTGGGTATGATTGGAATAACTTTTGTTTTGCAGTTTTGTTTTTCCTTGCATTAAATGCCAGCAGTTTTCATGTGAATATAACGTTTGTATTATTTTTTGTTGAAGTTTTAATAAAACATTCCCCTACTCTTTTCAGTACGGGGAACCCTTGTCAGTCATCAGCAAGATGGTTGACATGCTGCTGAATGGTGGAGGTAGAGAAGGAGAAGGAAGTGGATGTGTGGGGGCAGCTGGATTGGCTGTTTTAGAAATTGCCATGGCAGATTTCATAACTGATGGACCAGTTTCTACAGAATCATTTATGACTGCCGTGAGTTCTGCTATGATGGGGAATTATGTTGTTCTGGTTCAACTTGAAAACACTGAAAGTACTGTACCTGTGCTGCAGGTAGCTGACATGTCTACTGATAGTACAGCTGCTCATTCTACTGAAGGTCTGGAACCTGCTTCAGAGGACTTGCTGAGATAAGCTATGAAAACGCACAAAGCGTTTCTTCTCAAATTGCTGCAGGAGGACTCGGAGGAAATGCCTGGCCCCATGGAGGTCATTAACACTGAACTTGAAGGATTTCTGGACTAATCCCTCACAAGTTGGGGATGCTGTGAGTAGTACTCCAGATAAGGTTATACAGTCCACAACACTAGATGGAGCAAACTGGTCGCATGCCTCTTTACATCTGTGGAGGGGCAGGAGCAACACAGACCAGTCCAGTGACCCAGCTTGGAGTCCAGTAGTAGTGCCAGCAGCAGCTGGATGGGAGCAGACTGCTAGGGGGCATGGCTGGCACTCGCTAGGCCTGGTATCAGTGCAAGAGATGATCCAGGGAAATAACTGATAAAGTGGCTTGCAGTCTAAAGCTGCTTCCTTATTAATTTTCAAAAAGCACAACATAGGTCACAAATACATGTCCAAGACTTTGTTACAAGGAATCTCCAGCAATACTCATGCACACCCGATTGAGGCTACCACAGCGTTAAAGCACATGGGGGTTGGAGGTCCTGACATTTGAACTGGGCAACCACATTGTATCAAAGGTACAAATACTGACATGCCAGTTCCAGATACAGAACTGTCTACAGATTCTGTGCCTATAACAGCTGCTTCTACTGCTTTCAAAATGTCAGATCTGTTTCAAAGGATAGGGGAGCCTTCTCAGCGAAGAAATGCTGTTAGGCTAAAATTTAATGGTGATGTACAGACAGCTCCAGATAGACAAACCTTGTTGCACATGATGTTGAAGGAAATTATGGGTATCAGCCCTCAAGATTTGTTTGCTTTACTTCATGTTAAAGGGAAGCCTACTTATGACCTTAGTTTTAAAAATGTGGCTACTTTGGAAAAGTTTTGGGAAAAATATCCTCTGCTAAATGATAATACTTTGTGGGGCCCTTTTTTCTTGTCCCCCTTACTAAGCCAACAATGAAAACTATAACTCTGCTCTTTCAGAGTGAAGAAGTTAGTATTTTTGATGTTGGCTTCAGCAGTGATGTGACAAACTAGATTGTCCTAAATCCATTTTGGATGCTGATCTAGTTTGGACGGGGTGGGTGGGGGTGGAAAGTCAAGGTACAATTGAAACAAACAGATGCAGGTATTTCTTATCTGCCAGGAGTTTTTACATTGGCAGGAACAGAGGTCTGTGCTTTTATCCTGGCCAGTCAAAAAACTGCCACAAATGTGGTGCTAAGACACATTTAAGCACTGTTTGTGATAAGCCCAGGTGTAATCTATGCCTCAAATATGGGCATGTTAGCCTTGGTTGCGCAAATCCATTCAAGTGCAATCTTTGTGATGAAACTGAGCGTTCCTATAGGTAATGTCCTAGGGCAGAACGTAATAGGTTAGATTGAGTTCCTTTGAATCAGGAGCAACTGATTACAGAATATCAGGTTCAGGCTCACTTGATACGTGCTAACTTAATCCCTGAGGGATCCCCTGATCTGGATTCCTTTTCTCATCCTGTTGCTCCTGAGTCTCCCCCTCCCCAGAATTATTACTCGAGAGCCGGCTCCCGACCCTGACCCCCTGCCAACCTGGGTTCCCAGGATTTAGACCCCTCCCATATGGGGATGGAAGTTTCTCCTTCTGACCCAGTGGCTGTAGTGGATCCTACGCCTTCACCACCTAACCCTGTCCAGGATACCCCTCTGATTGTAGTAAAGCCACAGAGATGAGGGAAAGGCAAGAGAAAACCTGGCAAGTTTTCCCAAAGGCATACTATTAACACTCAAAATAGGATTTTGGCATTATCAATAAAAAGTAACTGGGTAACACTGAAGATAAAGATGAGGAGTCTCATGCATCCTCTGTCGCCTCGTCGAGGACTGAGGTGTCCACAGACCCTCAAGTCTGAACTCTCCTCCTTGAATAAAGTAAAGGGGATGAGAAGATCCCTGAGTGGGAAGGCATCAGACTGAATTTCTGTTTTCCTCTTAACTTTTTGTCATGCATGGTGGTCAAGTTATTGTGCCCCTAACTTTGAATGTGTGCAGTATCAGATCATATAAAAAAGGGTGACCACCTTACAGTTACTGAATGATTTACCAAATAATGCCCTGTTTTTGCAGGATACTAGGTTAAAAAAGCTTCATGAGGTTTCACGAATGCAGGGAACTTGGGTAACTGGGGCCTCGTACTGGTTACAGGGTACAGATGTCTGTGATGTGGTGGGTGTTTTGTTTAAAGGGTTTGATTTTCAAATCACTCTGGTGGTGTAGGTTTGCACAGGTCAGGCCCTGTTGCTAGACAATGACTTGCCTTAGCTCAATACAGGTTATTGAATGTTTATGCACCACAAGGCACAGCACTTCACTCTATCCTTTTCTGTCAGCTGCAGCCCTATCTGCATACCAGAAGACACATAATTTTTGGAGAAGATTTTAATTGTGGCCTCACACTACAGGATAGAGGCATGGCTATGAAAAACTATTTGCAGATGCAAATTGCTTGAACTTCATTGTCAACACTGCAGGGTTGATAGATGGATTTCTGGAAAAGCACTCCATCAGGTCCAAGACTTCTGTTAGAGGTTCCCTTGCAACCCGGATAGACTATTTGCTTCAGTCCTCAACATTACAGGTACATCAGGCTGCTACCATTCCTTCTGAAACCTCTGACCACTTGGCTGTCTCCCTATATTGCACCTTAAAATCATCTGATTCCCCCAGAAGCCAAAATCCAGATGGAAATTAAATAGCACTCTTTTGCTCGATACCCATATTGAGCACACTGTAGTGAACTGATTAAGGCATGAACATCCATCATTGAAGCCTATGACTCCACGATAGACTGGTGACAGGATTCAAAAGATGATTTAAAAGTTTTTTTTCAAGAAAGCTGCAAAATGAAAAAGCCAGTCTTCTTATTGCAAATATTTAAAGCTCTGGCAGACTTTATTTTCCTGAATATCTGCAGCTCATGAACAGAAATTGGATCTTCAAAAAGAGATTGACAGTATAAAAGCTGAAATGGTGTCTTATCAATATGATCAGGCAGAATCTCTTAAAATGGAGGCTCAATACAGCACACAGGCCAAAAGCCAGTTTTAGATATTTTTAAAGGCTGCAAGGAAAAGGTGAATAACATTACCTTAGAGGTGGTTTTTGACCCAGTTCACAATAAGGTTTCTAAAGATCCGAGGGCTGTTTTGGCTGTTACTCAGAGATTTTTAGAGGCTCAAGTTTGGCTCTCCTTCCCCTGCAATGGGCAATGCTGAATACCTGCAGGATCTGAACATCCCCGATTCCTGGGGGAGGTTCAGAGAAAAATGACAGAGGACATTTCATTAGAGGAAACTACACAGGCCATTAAAAACTTGAAACTTAAATCCTCACCCAGCCTGGACATTCTGACAGCAGAATTCTATAAAGTTTCTATACAATTTCTGGCTCCTATTTTAACCTTAGTGTTTAATACTATTTTGAAAACAAACAGGTTGCCAGGTCAAATGGCACACTCTTTGTTAATTTTATTATTCAAAATGGGTGACAGGCAAGATCTGAAAAACTGGAGGTCTGTTAGCATTTTGAATGTTGATTATAAAATTGTAGCATCTATTTTATTACATAGGCTATCTTTAGCAGCAGATGGTATTATCTCCCCTATACAATCCTGTGCAGTTCCAAGTAGATCTGTCTTTCATAACCTACTCTTTTTGAGGGACTTAGTGGTTGATTGTGCTCATGCACAGTCTCCTACTCTGTTGCTTTCTTTGGATCAGGTGAAGGCATTCGACCGGGTTGATCGGGGGTACTTATTTCAGGTTCTAGAATCTTACCATATACCTCAGAAATGTGTTTCTTGGATAAAATTGTTATACAGACATACACGAATTCACCCATATATTAATGGCATTTCAGGTTCAGTGTTTTGGGGGAACAAAAGGTGTTAGACAGGGTTGCCCCTTAAGCCACTTATTGTGTGTTCTACAAATAGATACTTTGTTAAGAAAGATTTTGACCCACCCTGCTGTAGCTAGACTTGGTCTTTCAAATGGGCACATAGCCCCTCTGGTCTGCACATATGCTGATGATATATGCATTTGCACCACAACACAGATTCAGGATTCAGTTTTGGTATCCATTTTCTCAGCCTTTGAATGGGTTTCTGGGTCCAAACTGAATTACCATAAAAGAACAGGAATGTTGCTTACCTCCCAAGGCAGCCAGATTCAATCTGTTGCAACTATCCCTATTTCAGTTTCACCTATTAAAATTTTAGGAAATATGTTTGGTAGTCCTGATGATGCATCTCTGAATTGGGACTTGGTGGCTTCAAAGCCATAGGGATTGTGCACTCTTGGAAGAATCAAGTTATCTCAAAATGGAAAAGGGTACTGTTACTGAAAACATTAATACTACCTCTATATTTACATATAGCCTGTATTTTCTCTATTCCTTTGGTGTCTGGAGTAAAAGTCACAAATATATTTTTTCAAGGCTTCTGGGGCAGTAGCTCAATCCCATTAAAAGGAACTACTGTATATGTATCTTGAGTATTGTCATGGTGGTATTAGGATGCTTTATCACATTTTTTTTCATAGTCTCTTCATTTATTTGAATATTTGTCCTTCTTTCAAAGGTCAATTCATGGTTTGGTATAGCCTGTTTTTCAGTTGTGTAGCAGATGTTCAGGAAAGATGGGCAAGAGACCCTTTTGCAGTCCCTATCTGCCTAAAATATTTTGATTTACCTAAATTCCTGCATTCTGTTTTTACAAAACTTAGATGGTGGAAATGTACTACTCAATTCATTGTCCTGAATGCCAGGGAAAAACTGTATGCAGCAATCTTGCAGGACCAATTTTATAAAGTACCCCAGATAATGGGGGAGGTGAGAATCTTTTACAGGTTATTTTCAGGTAATTAACCGATAAGGGAATCTCGCTTAAATGTTGGGATGTCACCTGGCTCTCTTGTCATGGAAGACTTGGGGTTAAGGGCTCCCAGAAGCATAAAGCTCTCATGGAAAGGATGTGCCCTTATCCAACGTGTATGGACACTGTGGAGTCTGTGGAGCATTTTTTATGCCATTTTCTCCAGTCCTTTTGGTATCTCTTTCAGAGGGCATGGGAGGATGGATGTCTTTTACCTGTCACATATGAGACATTAATTCTGGGTTTATATCCTGCCAGACTAACAAAATTTTATCCCAGTACTTTGAAGATTGTGTTTGCATTATGTGGGTTTTATATGTGACAAGTTAGGCATGCCTTTTTGTAGCAACAAAAAGTGTTTAGTGAGATTTTAATAATGACACAGGCTACTCAGGGTTTGAAATCACTTTATTTTGCAAAAAACAAGTAAGATTTCTCCTTCTGTTTTAATCTTATTGGAAAGAATGTAATTGGTTTTTTCACTACCAAAGTTTCTGTATTATGTTATCCCCCCCCCCCAGTTTGGTTTTTCTCTTTTTAGGTATAGGATGTTTCTTATCTTTTTAAGTTTCCTTTGACAGTTTTATATGGTACTGCTGGTTATTCTTCTTTTTCAGTTTTGTTCAGTTTTGTTTTGATTACTAAGATTGTAAATTGTTTTAATTTCTGTTAATAAAAAAATTCCTTTCTCTTTGGCAGGGGGTGCTGTCCTGTGCTGAGAATGGAGGAGCCTAGTATTGAACTGGACATGGATGGAGGAGGTAGCAGCAATGGAGGAGCTGCTACAATAACCACAAACATGGGTGTTGACGACACCACAGTGTAAAATAATTCAGAGGAGGTACATAGAGAAAAAATATTTGAAGATTTCGATTTTCAACCCGCTGAACTACAGTTACAATAGGAATCAGAAGAGAAACAAAAGCAGATATGAGCTCAACTTTCCAATGCAGAAAGGATTACCTGCAAGCAAGAGAGAACTTGGAAGATGAAAAGAAATGTAAAAGATAAATTGAGAATTCATCTGGTTGTGTTATGGAGAACCCGACTTAAGTTTTTGTTTTTACCGCAGCACAAGGGAACCAGGATGTGAACCTGGATCCTATAGAGAAGACTATGAAGAAGAACCAGCTTTTGGAGAAAACAAAATGGTCACCTGAAGATGCCCTTCATGGAGCAGGATGGATTCAATTGTTTAAAGGAGTTTGGATTCTGTATCCAGATGTTCTGCTCCCAGGTTCAAAACTGGCACAAGTAAATAAGGATATATCAGCTACAGCAGATCAGATGGTCCTGCCACTGGTGGAATCTATGGACACTATGGAACATGATGTTGAGCCAGATAATGCTGGCACACTGTCTTTTTCTCCATTAATATCACATAAGGAAGTATTTTATGATGCATAGCCTGGCCCATCTGTTTCACAAAAAGACTGGCCCAAGGCATCGCAAATGCCAGATGAGCCTAGTGACACAAGTGCAAATACTACAAATGACACTCCACAGCAAGTAAATGCTAATACGATCCGACGTATGTAAGCTTATTCCACACTCTTGTGGAATTAGCAAAAATATGAAATGCTATAATACTGAGGTATTTAGGGGGAATGGAAATGCCACCTGATAGATTCTTTGTGAGCAGATCTTTGCTAAAACAATCCTTAAGTTTCTCACCTACTGAGGTCATAGGTTCATAGGTATTTACGAGTTTGAGGGCAGGCCCATTTAGAACTTTCCACCACTGAATTAATGGAGAGAGATACATTTTCTGTTGCCCATGTGTAGATCCAAATTTATTTTAAACTGTTCTAGGTTGTCACATACTACCACATCCAGTGGTAGAGAGTTCCAGGTAGGTGGTACTCTCTGAGTGATAGACCTATTCATTTTCAATGTCTTATTGATATCAGTTTTAAATTTTAATTTGTGAGACCTACTGTTATTATTAATTGGGTGCCATTCAAGACAGAGTGTTTCGAACAGGGCAGGGTCTCTAGTGGCCCAGTATACTAAACAAATTATCTCCTCTAAGTGATCTGTTTCAGGAGAATAGAGCCCCAAGGTTTTAAGTCTTTCTACGTAGTCCACCCTTTGTAAATTTCTGATATGCCTAGTCAGTCTCCTCTGCACTTTTTTGACTATGACTCTACTGCCAGATGAAGTGGGTGCACAAAAGGGGGCGCAATAATCAATGTGAGACCTAACCAGACTTTTGTATAATGGTATTAGGACCTCAGGTTCTTGACTCTTTATGTGTTTCAGAATGCATGCTATCATTACATGATATTTTTTAACTGTTTTATTAGTATGTTCAGTACATTTTAAATCATTAGTGACAGTAATCCCTAGATCTCTTTCTGAGGTAACTGTCTGCAACTGAGTATCATTCAAGAAGTATTCAGCAAACCTGTTGTTTTTCCCAAAGTGCATGACCTTACATTTTGACATATTAAATATCGTTTTATCTGATGCCCAAATAGCCAAGTTATTAAAATTTGTTTGAAACAGTTTTATGGATTGTATATAATTTGCAATACAGCTGAGTTTGCTGTCATTGGCATATTTATTTATCCATACACCATTTATGGTTTGCATGCTGGAGATAAGAATATTAAAAAGAATGGGGCCCAAAACTGAGCCCTGTAGTACCCCACTGGTAACTGTGCCCCATTTGGAGTTATGCCCAAGGATATTAACTTGTTGCTTCCTATCCATTAGCCATGAGTCTATCCATTTAATAATGTTCGGATGTAGATTCATCTATATCAACTGTTCAATCAGTACTTTATGGGAGACAGAGTAAAAAGCTTTTTCATAGTCCAGGAAGATAATATCTACCAGTAATCTACTATCTAAAGCCTTACTCACTGGTTCAAAGAAATTTATCAAATTATTCTATCTGGATCTCCCTTGTGTAAAGCCATACTGATATATGTCGACATGTCCATTGTATAAAATGTGCATATTAATTTTATGCTATAATAATCATTCCATAATTTAGCATATACATGAGATCAGGCTAATTGGTCTATAATTTGCATCCTTCTGTTTGCTACTTCCTTTGTGAATTGGTATAATTGTTGCTATTTTCCAATCAGATAAAGCCACACCTTCCCTTATGGAAGTATTATATAATAGTGTTAAAATACTGGATAATTTGTTTGAAAGTTCTTTTATCAATTTAGTTGGAATATCATCAGGTCCTGCTGATGAGTTAGTTTTGGTTTGGCTAATAGCAGTAGTAGCATTGGCAAGATTTCTATCTGGCAAAAACTGCAATCGGCTTACGACATGTTCAATGAAATAATCTTAGGGGGCCTTAAACAAATATGCCCCCATAATAAAAGTCCACATAACAAAAAAAAACTTGTTGATGATTCACATCTGAACTTAAATCTACACTATTAGAGAGGGATACGTTATGGAAAAAAGTACAAAAACTCAGACCCCTACAGACTGGTGCCAGTTTAAAAGGGTTAGGAATCTATGCACCAAAATGATTAGAGGTGCAAAAGTGGCCTATTATCGCACTGAATTTGATGCTGCCATCAAGAATCCAACTAAATTCTGGAAAACATTTAAGGATCTGTCTGATCACATGCCGGGAAACTCTCTACCAGACAAGATCACCTCTGGCACTGATATTATTAGTGACAGGCTTAAGGTACTGGATTCCTTCAACAGCCACTTTGCGACTGCAGTCCTAGCATTTGATTACTTTCCTGCAAACCTACTATACCTACAGGCTGTTGAGCAAGATGTGGAATCTTGTATCATTGACTCGAGATTCTCCCTGCATCCTACCTGTCTCAAAGAACTAGAAGATTTGCTACTGAAGCTGGATACAAAGAAAAATGCTGGTGCCAACTCTCTCGATCCATATTTTCTGAAAGTGGCACAACACGTGATAGCTGTGCCTTTTACTCGCTATTTAACCTATCCTTGTCCCAAGGGATCATACTGTCCATTTGGAAAAAGGCACATGTCATTCCTCTGTTTAAGTCAGAAAATCCAGATGATCTTAACAACTATAGGCCTATTTCTGTTCTTCCAGTCCTGTCTAAACAATTAGAAAAAATTGTAAGTAATCAGCTGATACTATACCTAGAAGCTATGAATCTCTTAAATCCTGTCCAATCAGGCTTCAGAGTGAAACATAGCACTATTACAGCTCTTGCAAAGGTGACCAACAAGTGGCAAAGAGAACTGAACAATAGAAACTACATCTGTGCTGTATTTTTAGACTTAAGCAAAGCCTTCCACGCTGTCGACCATAGTCTGCTACTCTTACTCATAGTCTACTCCTTGCAAGCAATAGGGCTGAATACACACTCCTTGTGCTGGTTTAACAACTACCTCTCAGACCGTCTTCAGCAAGTAATGGTCGAAGGTGACTTCTCAACCCTCAAACCACTTCTAAGAGGCATTCCTCAGGGATCTATATTAGGTCCTATTTTGTTATATATCAACAACATTGATGTCTCTATAGCCAGGACCAACATTTATCTGTTTGCAGATGATACAGTACTCTATTTGAGCCACTCAACCCCAGAAGCTGCATGTAATGACCTGCAACCTGAATTAAAATTATTACAAAAACAACTCCTAAACAAAAAGCTTTTGCTCAATGCTAAGAAAACCAAAGTGATGCTTTTCTCTCCTCTGGTACATGCAGCTAACCCGGTCAACGTAGGACTAGTGCCACAAATGTCTACAATTCTCTGAGAAAAATTGGACTTTGTTTCGAAATTCAAATATCTGGGAGTTTGGCTAGATCATAGGCTGTCCTCTATAGAGCATATAGAGGATTTACTGAAAAAAAGTATGAAAAAGATTAGGCCTTTTTTTCAGGATCAGCCACTATCTAACAAAGGATGCTAAACTACGTTTGGTCCAAACAACGTTTCTCTTCTTGATTGACTATGCAGATTTCTTGTAGAGTCATTGTCCTGCCTTGTACCTCTCAAAACTGGACACACTGTATCACAGAGCCCTGAGATTTATTACAGGGCATCCTTTCACTACACATCACTGCTCACTATATGCAGCCATGCGTTGGACTTCCCTCCAGTAAAGGCGGAATAGAAATGCTGCATTACGGACTCTTAGAGTGATCTCCAATAAGCTCCCCAGATACACTGCAGACTGCCTCCCCTTAAACCAGCTAGGCAAGTATGCCCTGAGGAGCTTTACAACCATCTCCTTGACAGTCTCCAAAGTCAAATCTCGCTTTGGTAGAGCGGCCATAAGCTTTGTGCTGCCCTCTCTATGGAACAATCTTCAGAAAACTCTGAAGCTGAGTACTCATGTCAGTGCTACTACTTTCAAGACCTTTTACTTTTGTCTCATTAAGGAGTCTTGTAATTGTTTCTCTTGACCCTAATCCTGCAATTGTCTGCCTACTCTGTGTTGTAGGTTTCCTTTCTCCTTACTCTTTTCTTATTTACAGTACATCTGTAAACTCATCCTTCATGTGAATGTTGTTCTTGCTTTCTAGCTTCTCTGTCCAGCCCTCACAGCTCTCCTGTGTATTTCCCCCTCTTCCCCCGTTATGGTGGATGCTCCCTATTCAGATAGCAGATCAAGTTGCATGTCCCTCTTCCTTAGCTCCTCCATTATCACCCTCCTATCCCTACCTCTATCACTCTATATCCCTTAGCTCACTCCCTGGTATCCCTCACTCTGATGCCTTCCTCTGTACTTATGCCAATATCCCTTCACCCTTGCAGCTAAATGCTGCCTGATCCTGGCTCCTGGTTCAGGTCCGTAGGACTCTAAATTATTCATTCCAACTGAATTACTATCCTTCATCCACCCATTCTTCCCTTCCCTGCTCCCTGATGTACACGTTCTTGTGCAGTACTTAGAAATTGGCTCCCTTTGGTCATACTCCATTACTATAGCTATATATAGGGTAGTGCATGGGGAACGGTTGACAACAGGGCTATTCTTCCACCGAGTTGGCACTATGACGACGGATTACCTCGAGAGCGCAGCTCAAGAGGTAATCTGTCATCATAGTGCCAACGAGGTGGAAGATGCCCTGTTGTCAACCGTTCCCCATGCACTTTTCTATATAGTGTATGGTGGAACGTCGTAACGATTAACATTTTAACTTTTGAAACACTCACATACAGCAGCACCCGGAACAGGAATTCACAAATCTGTGGGGAAGAGCAGAGAAAAGATAAAATTGTCTAGCAGTGGGTCTAGCTCTGTTGAGGGAATGTCATGTATTGTTCTGTGCTCCGCGTTGTCTCTGAGGAAGCAATGTATCTGCCGCATGTAATTTCTCCTTTTTTTGGCCGTTTTTTTATTCTCCTGCTCGAAGATGAATGTATCCAGCTCGGAAAGTGGTTTTGAAAATACCGCCGCCGACATTGCTGCTAACGCTATGTGTCCTGTCAAGGGAATGAGCCCTAACTGTCAAATGGTGCTTGAGGACATGGTTTGTGACGTGCACAGTGCAGTGAGACAAATCGTTCTGCTGCTCTGCGATTGTCACTACTGTGTGACTACAAGGTTTCGAGAACAATGGATTTCGGTGGAGAACGACGTTCCACCATACACTATATATGGGTACTGAAATTTGTATATGATTCTCCCATGACATTTTCTTTTGTGTATGTCTATTACCAGTTACACCATATTCCTTATATATTATTAGTGCATTGTGATCATATATGCATATATATACACCTACGTATGGTTTTTCCCTTCTTGTACTTGACCTTGTTATACCCAGGTCCATCTTGCAAATGATCCTCACTCAATGATGTTCACCTGGATAAATAAAGACTTTGATTGATTGAGTAATGTCTTCTCTAGTAAAAAGCAAAGGTATACCTGTTTGTTTAGGTTACCAAGAGACATTTTTTCTTTAGGCTTATATACGCTTAAAAAATAGGAATTAAGTTCATCAGCCATATTTTGTTTATCAGAGATAAGGACATTATTCTCCATTAAAGGTCCTACCTTAGGCTCATTTCCTTTTAGGGATCCAGTATAATTTAAGAACTGTTTTTTGTTATTTTTTGTCACTGTAGCAAAATTATACTCAATGTTTTTCTTTGCTGTTTTTATAGCTTTTCTTGTTTTATTAGCTTTTACTTTGAACCTCTGCCAGCTCTCCTCAGATTGTTGTTTCTTGTATTTATTAAAAGCCTTTTTTGGTTTTTAGTTAATTTCTTTATATCAGTTGTAAACCACAGGGGGACTCTTTTTTTGTTGTTGTTATATTTATTTTGGTCCGGTACTCGGGATTTCATGCAATACTCAGTTTTTATTCTAATAACCCTCCACATGTTCTCAGTATCCAAGTTTTGGAGTTCACTTTCCCAATTCCAATCCATTAGGTATTTCTTGCTTTTGGCATAATCAGCCTTATAGAATTTTTTTTTTTTAGTAATACCATTTGTTATATTATTATAGTATTTGAAAGACCACAAGACCATACAGTGATCACTATCCACAAGTGGATGTGGGACTTTGGGGCTTTATTCTGAAACTTTTATATTTGTAAGTATCAAATCAAGGATATTGTTCTGTCTCGTTGGTTCGGTGACAAGTTGATCCAGATAATGTTGTATTATGATGTCAAGAAATTTATTATCCGACACACTTTTTCCTTTAAGTGACTGCCAAGATATATTTGGTAGGTTACAATCACCCATTAATACAAGATCATTGAAATCTTTCAAGCTTTCAATAGTGTCCATGAAGTTATTATTATTAGTGGAATCTAAGTTAGGACAACAGTAACAGAGACATATGGATAGAGTTTTAGTGTTAGTTCTAATTTTTGCTTGAATTATCTCGCTATCGGAGGCCAGATTTTCATGGTCAATTACTTCATAGCTATTTAGATAATTCTTTATGTAAAGGGCAATCCCACCTCCTCTGGTCATAGTTCATTTTTTTAATATAATAGTGTAACCAGGTATAGCGATCCCCCAATCTGAGTCTGAGAACCAAGTCTCTGTAACACCACAAATATCAATGCTGTCTTTGTTTAAAATATATTTGAGTTTGCCAGTTTTGTTTTTTAGACTTCTTGCATTGACAAGCAGGATCTTGAGTTCCTTACAATTACCGTGTGACACAGCTATAGTGGGTGTCATTACATTAATGTTGGAGACCCTAAAATATCCATTGGTTATATGTCTCTTTTCATCATTAATGGTTAATGTGCTATGATCAGTTGTAATCTGATTTTGATTGAAACCCACCTCCCCCTTGCCTTAGTTTAAATTATGGTCTATGTATGCATTTATGTGTTGTCCCAACAACAAGAACCTTTCCTATTTGGGTGGAGGCCATCCCAACAAGTGAAATCTCTTTTTCCATAAAACTCTTCCCAGTGGGTGATACAACCTATAGTTTGTTTGAGGCATCATGACCTTAACCAGTTGTTAATATGTTTAATTTTTTCTTCAGTATGTAAGTCTGCTTTAGGTACCAGTAGTATTTCAGAGAGGGCTATTTCACACCCTAATTCAAAGGGAATGTTTGTTAGTCCCACAAATTCCTCTTTAATGCTGTGGACATTTTGGTGCATGATGTTGTTTACCACTGCATGTACAATAACTGGGGGTTTATTGCCACTATGCTTCAGAATTTGCCTGGAGGTTCTTGTTATGTCTTTTATTCTAGCCCCTCAGAAACAAGACAGTGTTCTGTTTGTTTTGTTAGGTTTGCATATATGCTGGTCAAGTTGTTTAACCATTGAATCACCTAATACAAAGATCTTTTTAGTCTCTGAATTTAAAGGGATATCAATATCCATAAGGTTTCCAATACTGCCTTCGGTGCTTTGTAACCATGTTGGATTCTGTTTAGATTCAGGTGCTTTGGAACTAGTGCTAATTGGAGTATTATGTATAGGGTTGGTTAGGGGTGGGGTACCTGTACTTCAGATAAATCCACAAGTGGGTCAAAGCTATTATGAGTCGATATTTGGAAATGTGCAGCTTTCCTTTCCTTTTCTATAGCCTTTGTGCTTTGAACTTCATACCAATTGTTTTCTGAGTCTAAATGGGTTTCTTTCTCCCTTGCCCTTTTTTTTTATTAGGGGTCCCTAAGGGGATAGTGCAATTGTGACAGAAAATGGAGACCAGGGGATCATTATTTAATTGTGTTTGGGTACTCTCATCTTGAGTTATATTCTCCTTTTTGTTATCAAGTGATGCAGCTTGAGCAATACATTTTGACGTCTCAATATGACTCTGTTCCAAGGCATTCAATCTAATACTAAATTAGCCAACTTCCAGTACCAGATCCTCATTTTGCATACATTTGAAACATTTGAACACATTATTTATTGGAGCGATAGAATTCAGGCAGTACATTAAACAGCTGATGCATGTAATTCCTACCCTGCCTTCTGATGTTGTTATTTGTTCATTCATTTTTAGTTTTCAATAGCCAGCTATGTTATACTAGATTATACTTGTACAGGCCTGTAGTGCTATATATGTCTTCCACTTACCCCCAGGGATATCTGTGACAAGTGGAACTATGAGGTACACTACTGTTTCTCAAAACACCACCAAACATGCAAAACATGTGCAGATGCACGTGTCTTTGCATGCATCTTCTTCATGCTCTGCCATGTGCTCACCCTGCCCAGGCTTGCCCTACTCACTGCAGGCCAAGTAAAAGTAGTGTCTGATGACCCGGAAGTGCTACCTTGGGTCAAAGCACAGTAAAATGCTCTAAAAGAATTTTTGGGATTTAAAAGTCAATTTAAGCACCACTCATGTGTGGCAGTAACTATAAAATACTGGAAACAAGTCCCAAAATTAAAAACTCAAAGAAGTGAATGAGCTGTAGCTCGTAGAATACACCAAAAAAATAAAGCCCCTCTTCGTGCTTCCTCAGCTAGGTCTGTACCTTCATACACTCTCCAGGTGAGAGTACTTTCAATGTCAGTTTTCATACTCCTGCATTATTGGAAAAGTTTTGGTTAAAGTACTCAATCTTAAAGTTATACCCTCAGTGGGTTCCCTTTCAGGCAATCCTGTTAACCAAGAGTCCAATTAAAATAATAACAATCCACTTCAGAAATGAGGGGATTAACATTACAGACATTTTATATTGGTTAGAGAACAAATGTACTGTGCAAGGAAATCCAGAACCTATTTTTGATGGGGAAGGTTTTTGGAATGGGGATGGAGGATGAAAATCAAGCTGGAACAAACTGGGAAGGGGGGGGTTTCCAGCATCTGCCTAATTTTTTCTTTTTAGGCCAAGACAATGGTTTCATTTTCTATCCATGGCAGCCCATGCACTGCTATAAATGTGGATCACCACAGCATATTAGCAGTAATTGTGAATTAATTAAATGACTCACTGTGGGGAAGTTTGTCATAAGGGATATTTCTGTAGAAAAATGCAAAAATGCAATTTGTGAGAGGGGAAGGCTTATTCCTTCACTGAATGCCAGCATGCAACCCATAGGAATGAGAACAATGACTATGGCATGCAAGATTATTATATTAATAAATCAGCTAAAAAATTCACCAGGGTGACTGGTTCCCCAATGATACTAACAGTGCACAAGATTTTTATAGTAATAAATTGGCTAAAACATCTGCCAGTTTGGCTGGTTCACCAGCGATACCAACACCAATAATGCACATAGAGGTTGTGCCTTCTCCAGCCAGCCCCCACCACTACAAACAATAAGAGAGGCACAGCTTCCAGTACCAGAATGTCAGGCCATAGGACCCAGACCAGAATAAAGGGATATGCCACACCCTAACCTTGATATTCTCATCTTTCAGTTAGTTAAAATGAAAATTGCAGTAAAAGTTAAACATATCACGGAATCCCAGATGGAGGAAGTAACTATGCAAAACAAGTTCAATATGCCATAATGCGGAGATGTAGATGGGGATCTGTATCACTTTCCTCATCCCAGAAAGATGGTATGTCAGATACTGAAAACCCACCCTTGGACCTTAATGGAAAACTGAAAAGAAGATGGATGGACACCAGAGCTAGTGCTAAAAAAGTACCTTAACTTTTGTTTTGGCTAAATGCATATGGTTACCCCACTGTAAGAATTATCATTAGCCTCTTTGAACACAAACAGTATTTTGTCAGAAAAGAAGAGACTGACTACCTCGTTTATGTTTGTTGGTGGTTTATACAATATTGTCTTTTTGCAGGATACCAGACTGCAGACTATGCATGATATTCAAGAGACTAGTGAAGCATGGAAATGGGGGAAACATGCTGGTCAATTGGGGAGGATAGATACAGTGGGGTGGAAATTTGAATTAACACCGCTAACTTTCAACTTATCCATATGGTGGATATTTGGCCTGGGAGGGCTTTACTGATAGAAGCTAAGATACATTCCATTGTTTTTTGGCTTATCAACATTTATGCACCCCAATCAAATGCATAGTAAATAGAATTATTGAAGTTACTTCAGCCCTATGTATTCACTTCGAAGCATATTTTGTTTAGGGGGATCTTAATTGCAGTCATTTTGCTGCAGGTAGAGGTCTTCAAACAGGCAAAGTTTTTTGTGATGCCACTTTTTTGAACCAGTTTATAAAACAGACTGGATTAAATGATATATTTTTGAAAACTGGGTTACCTAGCCAGCATACCTTTACTAAGGGCCTTTTGTTAACTCAGATACATTATTGGTTTTTAACACCTTTCTTACATATTAGAAATGTGAAAGTAATACCAGTGGCTTCTTCGGATCAGTTTGCTAAATGTTATGATTTCATGCTTTGCTGAAACAGTTAAAGGGAGGGGATATTGGAGACTAAATTATAGCTTGCCAGATAATCCCATTATAGCAGAAGGTTTACAGAATGTTTTACTAGCCAGAAGGTCAGTGTCGTGTTGTATGACTCACTAACAGGTTGGTCGGAGGACACAAAATCAGATACCAAAGATTATTTTTTTACTGTGGGAATACTGAAGGGACAAAAAGTATCTGGATTTAAGATCATCATTTTAAACTTTATTGCCCCTACAAAATGAGGGAATGTTTGATTACTCAGCTCAATTAACTAGTTTGAAAGAAGAAATTACCCAAATACAGTATGACAGGATGAATTCCTTATAAAAAGAGCAACCCTTTGGTGCTCAAGGAACTAGAGTCCAGACAAATCCTTTTGATAGTTGAGAGAAACAAAGGCATAATAAATTAATACATTCCCTTAGAACTGAAAAGGGTAATCTCTTGACTACACAAAAGTACATTTTGAGGGAAAATAAACATTATCTTTAAAAAATGTTTCAAAAATCAGATATAACAACTGAGGTTATGGGTGTTTGGTTAAATATTTGTAACCTAGGCCAGATTCCGTCCCATGCAAAACAAGATTTATCACACCCAATCACGGAGCAATAAATGTATACCATGATATCAAAACTGAAAAGTGGAACAGCACCAGGGTTTGATGGGTTGTCAAATGACATTTATAAAATATATTTTCAGTATTAAAGGCTGAAATGACTGAATTATTTAATGACATGTTGAGGCAAATGACTTTACCTACTAGTATGTACAAAGGATTAGTTATCTTATATAAATAAGGTGACAGATGACTATTATCGAACTAGAGGCCAATTACTCTCTTGAATGCAGATTTCAAAATTTTAATGAAATTACTTACTAATTGGCTAGCATCCATTTTGGACTATTTTATACACCCTTCTCAAACTTGTGCTATTCCTGGAAGAAAGATAGGAGACATGTTAATATTATTATTAGAACTTTTTGAAAAGGGAACTAATAATGAGCTTTCTGGCCTTTTAATAATCATTGATCAGTCTAAGGTGTTTGATACAGTGTCTCACCTATACTTATAGATATGCTCTTTAGCTTATGGCATACCACAGGACTTTATGAGTGGGATCCAGTTAAGTTATAAACATGCTAAAAGCTCTCCCTCTATTAACGGGTGGGTGGGGAAGGAATGTGACGCATCTACAGGGGTCATGCAAGGGTGTCCCCTTAGTCCTATTTTATATATAATTACAATAGACCCTCTTCTACAAAAACTGAATCAAGCTAAAAACATAGTTGGATTATCAGTGCGCAGTGATGCTCTTGAAATAAAAACAGCTGCTTATGCAGATGAATTATGTGTAGTACTTGTTAGTCTTCACTCTGCCACACTTGCAGAGCATATTATGAGAGAATCTGCTGTTTGTACAGGGTCACAAATCAATTATGGAAAAAGTTATTGCTTGCCAATTGGAGACACACATTCTTAAAGAAAAGTGATAATAAGTATCCCAATTGATTTTAATTTTTGTAAGATACTAGGGGTTTACTTTGGTACTGGGGATTTGGCATTCTATATTTGGTATTTACTATTGCAGGTTGCTATTAATAAAGTAAAACCATGGAATCAATGGCACATGTCATAGTAAAATGAATTTATATTATAAAAACAAGTTTAAATAACAATGTTTTTACATTTAAGTGCTATTTATCCCATCCCCCCAACAACTTGAGATTTCATTATACAGTAGTTTCTTTTTATGTATGTGGGGTAGTCATGTGAATCCAACAGAGAGGGATAACATAGCTTGACAAGAAGAAAGGTGGCTTAGGGATGATCAACCCAGTACATTTCTTTTTTTGTGCTTTTTATATTCTAACATTAAACCACTTTTAACATAAGCAAACACCCTTTGGATCCCTTGGGTATTGGATCAAGTTAAACCATGGTTGATTTTGTGGCCATAAGATGCTCCATACCCAAACAAAAACTATTGTTAGGCTTACCTTCATATTTTCAAACTTGTTTTGGAAAATTGAAATTGTGACTGGTATCAAAATAATTATTTTTTTTACTATCGAGGAAAGCCTTTTATTAAAAATTATTGTCTGATTTTTTTTCTGGAAACATCGCATTTTGGAAACAGACCTTTAAATGAGCAAGACCTAATTGGTAAAATGTTAACTAATTAAAGGGTACCAGAGCATATGTGGAGTGTGTTGTGATTATGCACACATGGTAAATTAAATGTAAAAAATAACCTTAAACATAAGTTTCTTGAAGAAAGATATTGTCCCAGACTTACCTGTGTGGAAACTCTTGAATCAATGGAACATTTTTATTTCACCTGTCCCTATATTATACAGTTTTGGACTCTAGTAAACTATAAGTGGAGAGATTCCCCATTTACCTTCCTTAACCCTGAAATTTTATTCCTATGAGTGTTTCCTCTTTCCTAGCAGAAATATGATGCATGGAACGTGATGCAGGTGATTCTGTTGAGCTTTAAGTATCATATCTGAATTATGAGATGTAAGCTGACTTTATAACAAATTGATCTCATACAAACTCAGTTTTTTTTACACAATAAAGAATGTGGTTCTAGATAATAGGCATAGGGAACAATTGAGGTGTTGACCACAAACATTTGCTGATTGGTGGGTGAATTTTGCATAGCTGGTTTAAACATAACAAGAATAATGATTTTCTAGGTTTTGTGTGGATTTCATTCTGCTTATCTATACAGCAGGGAATTATATCCTAGGTCATAGGTTGGAGCAAAATATAGACTATAGAGTAAATAGGTGATTAAGGTTTATAATATAATACATTCTAAAATGTCTCATAGGAGGTGAAGCTCATTTAGGCTGAATAATACTTTCTAGGACCTGATAGATTTTCAAATGAAGGAAGTCCCAGTAATTATATATTGCAATGTATTTAATGTAAATATCATATGGTTGACTTTTTACATTGCTATAAAGGTTTTATAAAAAA
Organism: Neoceratodus forsteri; assembly: GCA_016271365.2. Classification (NCBI taxonomy): domain Eukaryota; kingdom Metazoa; phylum Chordata; order Ceratodontiformes; family Ceratodontidae; genus Neoceratodus; species Neoceratodus forsteri. Next base: position 451,458,884 of record CM057453.1, on the reverse strand, counting down.
TACCCTGCTCTTTAGTAGTGAGGTGGGGGGGCAGGGTAGTATGTAGTTTTATTTCTTTGATTACCTAATATTTTTTCTTCAGTAAGGCAACATTGTATTATATTAAGTTTTTTCTTTCCTTTATTTCTCCATTTTGGAAAGTATGCATTAATACTTATTTTACTTTAGGACTTATGATGTATGCTTTGTATGTTATCTCAAAGTGACAAGACTGCATTGTATTTTGATTTAGTTTTAATATTGTCATAAAAGATTCTTTACTCTAAAATAGTAGGTAGGTGGGAAGGGGATATGATTTGATACCTAGCTGATTTCTTATGATTGATTTTGTTCTCTGTTTTGAGTATTATTTTGATGTGAATTAACATGTTTGTATTATTATTTGATTTTGAAGTTTCAATAAAAATTCCCCTACTCTTGAAAGGGGGCATTGATATGTTCAGTTCTAAGATGGAGGAACCTGAGGCAGCAGAGAAAGGAGTACTGCTGCAGTCTGGGGAGTTGTCCTCCTACCCAGCTAATGTGTGCCAGGAGGATAAAGATGGATCTTTTTCAATGGATAATTCTATGTATGAGAATGATTCTCACTTTGCAACACCAATGGATAGAAGAGGATACTTTACTACCTACTGAGGAGACTGATATCGCAGCTGCGGCAGCCCAACTGGAAAAGGAGATAGAAGAATAAAGTAAGTTGCTTTTTGATATGAGGGCTGAAGATGAAGAACAATATAATAAAAGGAAAGCTGTGTTACAACAAAGAACCACCTTGATATCTCCTACAGCATACACCTCAACAAATCTGCAGATGCCTAACATGACTGAAGTATCTATACCTAATACTGCTGCAGATACCATTCTAAATATTGAGGATGCCAAGGTTCAGAGTCAAAATCAAACCAGTTCATCCCATACTACTCCTGACTGTGTTGTAAAATATTTGGGGGTACAGTCGATACCTGCACAAGATGCTGTCTGGTCTCTGGAATTAGCACTCTGTGGAGTGGGATAGAAACAAGCAGAAGACAGGAAATGGGTTCTGGATCCAGAATGTGATTCTTCCCGGACACAGTCTCCCAAATTAAATTTGCCAGATCATGATGCACAGTCAAGAACTAAATTGAGTATGGCTACAGCTGCACAGTCAGAATCTGCAACTCATATGGCTTCAGAGGTGGTATCTTGTAAACAAACTGACACAAACCCCTCAATTGAACTGACATCACAGACTGCCTTCTCAAAACTGGGAGACAGAGGAAAATGTACAGGAAAAGTCACAAAAACCTATAGAAAGGCTACAAAATTTACCTGCTACGTTGGTTCCCATCTGGGACAGAACACCTAACACTGGAGTGCCTGATGTCCTGAATGCAACTGTCTCAGATGTGGCTGCAGTCCTGGGATTAAGCACTATAGGAAGTTCACCTAAAACAGTAAATTCAAGTGCTCAGCCAGATGCAGGAAGAGCAACTTTTGCAACGTCTGCAGAACCAGCAGATGCTTTTTCTCACTCAGAAACTACTACACCTATTTCCATTGTTACCAATAACCAACAAATTCATACTTCTTCTGCAGGACTGCACACATTGACCCCCTTCCCCACTTCTATCCAGAGATATGCTGACTTATTTAATAGATCATAATCTGCACCTCGCAGGAACGCTGTCAGATTATGATATAAGGGGACACAGAAGGTGAGACCAGACAGATTACATGTTGGGAAAAAAACTGCTGAAAGATTCTTTGAAATTTACTGCCCAAGATGTCTACACACTCATACATACCTCAGAAGAAGACAATTTTGACACAAGCTTTTCATCCCCACTTGTGGATGCTGTACAACCAGTTGAAACTTTCTCCATTATGGACCTCATTCTTTGCTATACCACTCACAAAGCACCTCATTAAAATGTTTCAATCATGTTTCAAAATGAGACCATTCATGTTAGTGACATTAATCACTGGCTCCAGCAAAGGTTCAAGGAACTTAATGCCCCAGAGGCCATTCTAGACTCAGAATCATTTTGGACAGGGGGATGGTGTTTCAAAGTTAAACTGAGGTAATCAGAGGAAGGTATTTCCCATATACAGAACAGTTTGTTTCTGGGTTAAGACAGAGGGGTATTCTTTTACTCTGGTCAACCAAAGGCCTATTACAAATGTGGGGCTAGAACTCATCTTTCTAACATTTGTGACCAACTGCGCTGCAGTATATGAGAGGAGTTTAACCACATCATTCTTCAATGTGCCAATCACTCTAAGCATAACCTTTGTAAAGAGCATGGTCATCTCTTCCAGAATGTCCCAGGCATCCCACAATAAATGTAATCACATCAACCTAGATGATTTAATCAAAAAAGCACAACAAAGTTATTTTACCTCTGAAGAACCCAGATCAGAACCCCAATCTCAAGCTACAATGACCTCTGCTACTTCTGCCTCACACACAGTGTCTGTTTCTATGGATTAAACTCAGGTTGACATATCTTCCCTTAACACCCCCCCTTCTGAGGGCACTGTTGTGACTTCTACCAGCCTGCCACCAGCTGGGCCACTGGATTCTGCAGACAGTTCTCTTGAGACAGAAAACTGGATAGAAGATGAGAGGAGACAGACACTTCTGATATGCCCCCCCCCCAAACTGGGCAATGCCTAACACCAGGAGGCACAGCTCAGACTAAATAAACCTGCTGCTTCAGTGGGAGACATTGAGACAGATTCAGTTTGATTTACTGTCCTCAAAAAGCTGGGGGACTCAGAAACAGAAGATTTAGTATCCAATACTTCCTCTCATTCTGAAAAAATGGAAGGGGACAAATCACAAAAAGTGGTGAAGAAGAAAAAAAAAAGACTTTCTTTTATATGGACCACTTTTTCTTTCATCATTAAATGTCCACTGTTTCCAAAATACAAGGAAACAATCTGCTGTTTTTTCCCTTTTACAAGATTTAAACCTGGACTTCATTTTTTAAGGAGACTTAGCCAACATCTTATTCTTCCATGCAACACGTTAAACATAATCGGGTTTGAGGTCCTTCATATTGGTCCTTTGGATCAGATCAAGTTGATGTTATAGGTGTCTTGTTTTCAGGACACAGTTATAAACTACAAAAAATTATAGACCTAGTCCCAGGCAGGGCTATTATAGTGGATGGGATTTGGTGTAATGTACCAAGTAGATTTATAAATGTGTATGCCCCACAAAAGAAAGCTGATCAGGTGCAACTCTTTACAAAGATACAACCTTTTTTGGCCACAGCAAAAAAAGATTTCCCAGGGGACGATTTTAACTGTACTCTGTAGGTAAAGTCCAGGCAGTTGGGTGGTAAAAAGGTGTATTGTGACTCTTTTGCACTACAGAAGTTGGTTGATTTTGCTGATTTATTAGTTTGTATGCATGAAGCACATCCCAAAATCACACATACTTATGTTAGAAGCATGTTTTCAACAAATATTGACTATATTTTTGTCTCCAGACAACTCTGTATACATAAAACTGAAGTTGTACCAATTGAATGTTCTGATCATTGTTTATTAAAACACTGATTAGTACAGACAGGGGGGAACAGTATACCATTACAAGCTGGAGAATGAATACCTCTTGTCTTAAGTTACCCAGCAGTAAAACTAAATGTTACTTCTATCCTGATGGCTAGAGTATCGGCTCTATATTTGTACAATGATTTAGGACTGTGGTGTGAGGATACTAAAAAGGATTTGATGGAATGGCTTCAGAAATTTGGGAAAAATACAGCTAATGTCAAATGTATTATATACTTAGAATTATGGATGCAACTATTTATGTTGCTTTCTTTGATGTATCAAACCAGGAGAGATTATTCTGAATAAATTACTGCCACTAAAAACCAAATGCAGAAATTTCAATATGATAGATCTGCTTCCTTATTTGTGGAAATGACTTTTGGAACAGAAAAGACACCTTATAATGACCCTTGTGAAGCCTGCAAGGAGAAAAGACAGAAATCCAGTTTTTCAGAGCTGCAAAATCCTAGAGGTACTGTAGTTCATTCTATGGTTGAGATTAGAGCTGTTGTGGAAGAATATCTAGATGCTTTCAATAAACCATTTTTGTGCAAACACTCAGGAAATACAGCACTATTTAAATGGTATTATAATACTCTTATTAGATTCTACTTATCCTACTCAATCGGTTAAACCAATCTCACGGCAGGAAATTTTAGAAGTTATTCATTCTCTGAAGGAAGGAACTTCTCCTGGCAGAGATGGGATTCTGAATACTTTTTACAAGATGTATGGAGACATTTTACCTACATGTTTGCCAAATGTTTTTAATTACTTTTTACCTAAAAATGTGATTCACCCAACCTTCTCTAGAGGGTTGATAGTTTTTTAAAGCAGCAGTGCAACGAAAATGGACTAAAATTTGACACCACCTTTTTTTCTGCCTAATTGATACCAGATGTTTTCCTGTTTATTTTGGTGATAAAATGTTCTGTTTCTGTTATAATTTAAGAATCTTATGAAAGTTTAAAAAAATTATTTCTCAAGAAAAAAAGATGGCCACCTCATTTTTGCACAGAAATAATATTGAGGACTTGAGGAAGGCAAGCATCTAGACAAAAATGCAAATGTACAGTATGCAGCATAGGAAGCATCCAGAAAACCAAAATCAACAGTTTGCCAATATTGTTCATTACCATAGCAGAACATTTGCTTTTTGGAATACATTTTTTCATTGCACTACTGCTTTAATATAAAAGTGGTGACAGAACTCTATTAGACAACTGGAAGCCTATTTGCCTCCTTAATTTGGACTTTAAAATTCTCACCACCTTATTACAGAAAAGACATAGAATTACAGCACAACAGTTGATACACACTGTTCAGACTTGTTTTCTTCCAGATAGGAACATCCAAGAAAACATGTCTATAATTTGAGATTTGATAGAATATTGCAATAAAACCAGGCAGATGGGGTTTTTGCTCTCCTAAGACCAGCATAAAGCCTTTGATAAGGCTAGTCATGATTTCCTATTTCATGTGTTATGAGTCTAAGGGATCCCAGCTAGTTTTGTAAACTGGTTATGGTTATTATATTCTAGGGTTGAAATTACTCCCCTAATTTCAGGACAAGAGGGACATAGGATACCGGTTAATACTGGGGTGAGACAGGGATGTCCTTTAAATCCACTGCTTTGCACATTTGTATCAGACCCTTTCGTGGGTAGAATTCTTGCTAATAACATTCTAAAAAGGATAAGTGGGAAGCAACTGACTGATGAAATTAAGCTGTTTGCATATGTGGACAATCTGTGTTCATTTGTAAAAAATAAAGTACTTTGTGTATGTTACAGGAAATGGGGAAACATACACATGTATCTGGGGCTAGTCTCAATTGCACACATTTTCTAAGGAGATTCATGGTGCAAACTAGAGATGTGCCGTCCATCTCAAAAAATGCACCAAAGCACAATATTCAAAAGACAGAGATGCAGCGCACATCTCCAGACGCAGCATCATGGAGAAATTATGTATATGGCACAAATAAAGGGGGAATTCCATTGAATATGCTGTGCATCCCTATATTCAGCCAAAATGTGCCATGCATCTCAGAACTAAGCTGCACAATATTAGACATACAAAAGGGTGGCCTAAATCAGTCAGCCACCCACAGGCAGGCCACAGAACTGCTGGCAGGCCATCCAGATACAGCCCTCAGAGGTGCACAAGAACATGATCCAGGCACCCACACACAGCAGTCATTCCAGGATGAATGAACCCTGAGCTACAGGTGCCATTTAACCACTGTCACCATCCAGGGAGAAACACCCTACACCGCACTCTGGATGTAGACACCCAGCAGCCACATGCCAGTAATGTTGTGTGTCCCCCAAGCACACCAGTGAGTCAGACAACCACACTGCAACACATGTACCAGGGGTCATGGCCAGCACCCATGCAGCCTGAAGGATGCCATCCGATGGTGGCATGGACACAAAATGATGTCTGTGGCAACAGTGCCCAGTTTGCCTGGTGGTACTAGTGTTCACATGGCATGGGTCAGGGACTGACCAGGAAGTGGCACATACACACACACACACACACACACACACACACACACACAGTGATACACTATGGGTGCACACAGGTGGAACCCACCCACCCAGGTACCTGGTCACTGTCTGCACACTGCCATCCCTTGCAGCGCCCACCAGGAATCTCCCATATTGGGGTGTGTGGGACACTGCAGGTGACTTTACATAGCATATGGAGCTGGGGTATCAAATTTATGTGGCATCCTGATAGGTGTGTGTCACCATGTGCCTATTCCTGTTGCATATCCAGGTGGCCCCTGTGGCCACTGTCCAGGTGGGCCCCCTGTACCCCTGTCTGACCCTGTACATGACTATGGGGTGTAGCACTGTACGCAGGCCAATGCAGTCCACACACACACACACACACACACACACACACCCATCCCATCACACCTGCCTGCTAGACTGCAGTACCTCCTGTTCATCTTTGTGGAGTGGTGGGGCAGCCCTGCAAAGCTGGAAATGAGCATGCCCAGGGTATGCAAATGGCCTGAATATATTCCAGTAATGAGCTCTGGCATGTGGGGTTTGGTCTTGGAATGTGCAGTGAGGCCATTTGCATATCCTGTCTGAATATTGCAAAGTTGTGCCATGCCCATATCACCTGTCCCAGCGCTTTTCCCTTTGTACCTACCTATGGTGCATGGTGCCCCCTGCCTAAGATGCACCACACATCTTCAGATGCATGATTGTGCATGTTCTGGATGTTCAGCCAGACATGAGTGAGCACATCTTCCCATGCATCTTCTGAATACACCATTTCTTTGGGCAGGTGCATCTTAGATGTGCAGTGTAGGCACGTGCTATTCGTCAGGAGACTTTTGAACAAATTTATTTATTTTATATATTTATGACTTTGTTAACTGGGTAGTGTGCAGTGGTCCAATGGACCATTTTCAGGCCTGTTCAGGGAGTGGTAAAGGTCACAATGGTGTGTGGAGTAAGGGGTGGACAGGGCAGATTGGCAGATGCTATTGTATATGACCTCAAGTCTTGACTGGAGGAAAGAGGAGACGTGAGTGTAAACAGGTGAACAGTAGTCCAGGATGTGGAGAAGGTTTCCTTTGGCAATGGCCAGATGAGCCTTTGCAGTGAGGTAGGGCTTGATACAGTATGCCACAACAAGCTTTTGGTTTATTCTACGAACTACTGAATTCACATGGTCAGTGAAAGAGAGGGTGAGGTTCAGCCTAACTCCCAGATACTTGAAGGAGTGATCAATGTCTATGGCGGAGCCATTGGATGAGTGGACTTGGAATGAATAATTTTATTTAAGTGACTTGGTGATGTAAGGTTTTGATCCAAACAGCATTGCCTTTATTTTTTTGACATTAACCAGTATCAGATTTTTGGTGAACCAGTTGAGGGCAGCGTTATAGTTCTGGGTGAGGATAGTAGATATGTCAAGAAGGGATTTATCACTGTGGTATATGACCAGATCATCGGCATAGAGGAGGGATTCACAGAAGAGGCAATCCAAAGCAAGGGTGTTGATAAATATAGTGAGAAGCAGAGGCCCAGTACTGAGCTCTGGGGAACTCTGGTGGTTACAGATAGGGTGGGAGAGGTGGCTGAGCCAATACTGACAAATTGAGACCGGTCAGTTAGGTAACTCCAGTACCAGTGAGTGGTATTGGGGGATGATCCTATCAAGTTTAGTTTGGAAAGGAGGATGGAGTTAGTTAACCAGGGTGAACTCCTTTGATAGGTGAACAAATATGGCACCAGTGGCATCCCCCTGTTCCATACTGGTGTATATATAGTTGGTAAATAGGGCTGGGGCAGTGGCCGTGCTATTTTGCCTGCAGAAACCATGTTGCTGGCTACATAGCATATCATGTTTGGTGAGGAACTCTGATAGCTGCTGATGGATCACTTTCTTGAGCAGTTTACTCAGGTGGGGAGAATGGATATTGGTCAGTAATTGTCTGGTGAGAGGGGGTCAACGGTCTTAAACTTGGGAATTACCTTGGCAGTTTTCCATGGGAGGGGCATAGAGGAGATTGTCAGGGCATGGTTGAAAACATAGGTGAGGGGATTGGCTATTGCTGGTGACACAATTTTGAGGAACACATAGGAGAGGCCATCTGATCCTGGACTACCTTGGTTTGGCAAGCCCCGGAGGAGCTTCAGTGTCTACTTAGGGGAGATGACCTTGAAATAAAAGGGGGGTAGGGTGTGTAGCAGCTGGCAGGGAGGCAGGTGTTGTGATGGGAAGGGAAAGCCCATGGTGGGAGGAAGGACTGGTGATGCTGTGGGCTGGGAGCACTGCAGAGGGGAGATGGGCAGGGTTGCCAGACCATGAGTTGGAGGGATTCCTATTTGGCAGTTTGCTTTGGAGGGCAGACAGATCCATGAATTTTAGATTAAAGGCATTGGCAACCTTGGTTGGATCAGTCAGGAGACCAGCCAGGGAGTTTAAATTTACCTTGGGGTTAATTGTGCGAGGGGTGAATAGAGAGTCGATGGAGTCCCAGAACTTCTTGGGATTACCAAAACCTTCTGTCTGCTGTCTGGAGTAGTAGTTTCTCTTAAGGTTATGGGTCAAGTGTTTGCATTGATTTCTAAGGCACTGATATTTGTTCAACAAAGTGGGGGAGAGGGTCTGTTTATGCATGATCCACTTACGGTCCCTCTCTTTCATGAGAGAGAGGAGTTCCTTGGTGATCCAGAAAGTGCATCCACCATGAACTGTCCTGGTTGTTACTGGGAAGTGTCGATCCTGAAGGTTCAAAAGGAGGCCAGTGAGGTGGGTTACAGCAGAGGTAACATCACAGAGCACTTAAAGGCTCTGCCAGTTTAAGTCTCTGGCATTATTTAACAGAGCAGTGGTGTCAGGGAGGTTGAAATCGCAGAAGGTGATATTTTGAGGGGGGGGGAGGCTTTGGAAGACCAGATGGCAAAAGTAGGGGAGTGGTCACTTAATGAGCCTGATAAAGTACCTGTGTGGAGGATGTGATCCCCGTGAGTGGTTATCACTCAATCAATTAGGGAGTGAGTAGAGGTCCGAGCTTTTAGCCGGGTAAGGAGGGTGGGGACTTATTCAAGGTTGAGCGACTTGAGCTGGTTTACAAAGCTGGGTTCTTGGGGGCCCAACCAGTTTAGGTTGAAATCCCCAAAAAGGATGTATTCCCTCACAGAGGAGAGAAAGCCTAAGTCTGAGAGCAGGTTCTATAGTCCGGCTGCACTGCCAGTTGGGGGGTTGTAACAACAACTCAGGTAAAGCTTCTTTGTGGAGCCCAGGGTAATTTCCACAATAAGCCAGTCACTGGGTGAGTCAGTTTCCATGCAGAGGGCAGTGGAGGCCAAGAGGGAGTCACTGACAAGGATAACAGTGCCACTGCCATTTTTTTTGCTAGGTCGATCTGTGTGTAGTAAGATGTAGTCAACTGGTAGATACATGGTGGTAGTATGTTGGGGCTTCATCCAGGTCTCCATGAGGCTGGGTACATGGAGTTTGTGGAGGGAAATACAGGCTTCTAGCACTGGGAATTTGGCTGGGATACTGCAGACATTCATGTGGGGCAGTTTTAGTCCAGCAGCATTAGCCCAGATGCATGAGGTTGCTGCAGCCATGGTGTTGATGGGGCTGGGGTTTGATTCAATATCACCACCCATAAGGAGGAGGGAGAAAAGTAGGTGGTAGTGGTGCTGGGAGAAGGGATGGAGATAGAGAGGGATTGAAGGAAGAAGCCAAGTAGATGATGCTGTTGGTTGGGGATAAAAACAAACTTGAGGAGACCATTTGGGGAGCATTCCCAGCTTAGAGAAGGGGAGATGGGGAGGGAATGGTTAGAGTTAAAATGAATTTTAATTAGGTGAGCTTGGTCATAGGCAAGGATTGATGCACATAAGTCAAAGGTAAGTAGGGTGCCTAAAAGAGAGGCAGCCATAATGGCCAGTGAAAGGGACTTCATGACTGGACTGGTGCATGAACTGAGAGAGTCAGTGCACTGCCAGCAGGAGGGGAGGGGAGTAAGTGGGTATCAGAAAATGTAGCTGTGCAATGGATTAGAAAAGTAGAGGGAGTACTGTATTGGGGGTAGGTGTCTTTAAGTTGGAGGAGAATGTAGTGAGAAGAGACACCAACCGAGGAGGGAGGTAGGGTGGGAGGTGGGAAAAGAGTTGATTTAAAGAGTAGCAGGGTGAGGAGGGTGGGCAGGCATTAAATTTGTTGAGCTGCTAGGTGGGTGCCAGAAACCCAGTGGTAAATGTTGGCACCAACTGTCCAAAGGCAGCTTACAAGCACTAGGATTCAGAGTGCAACCAGTAGGGTGGAGATTCTGGGAGCAGGCAGCCAGTGCTGGGCTTCCTCTCAATGCAAGTGGTCAATCCTGGAGCCACATGGGTTCTGAGGAGAGAAAAGCATATCTGGGCAGATTCTGGACCCGGTCAGTGATGCAGGGAAGGGCGGCTGCGACATAGCCACTTCCCCAGAGGCCAGAGTGTCTAATGTCTTAATGTGTAGGCATATATTTAGAACCTTCTTCCACAGAGGTGGCTAATGTAGCTGGTATTGATATTTCAGCAGAACCCATTAACATTTTAGGTGTACATTTTGGGAAGGGAAATATGGCACACAGAAATTGGGATGAAAATTTACAGATATGTGAACTAAAAGTAAACTGGGTGGAGAATTAGAAATTATCGAAGACCAAGAGAATTTATATTGTAAAACAATTTTTAGTGCCCTGTTTATTGTATGTGAGCTCAATCTTTCTTGTCCCACAACATTGTGAAATGAAACTTTTGAGCCTGTTTTTTACAAATGCTATGGGGTTGTTGGCTGAACCCCATTAAAAGGGAGATAACTTATCTGCCAAAACATGAAGGTGGTTTGAACATACTAAATCCAATAGCTTTTTTCATGCACTATTTTGGTCTGGATCCCTAAAAATCACGCTACAAGACTCCGGTTCCCCTGATAAAACTTGGATTCATAATAATTTGCTTACTTTCCTGCAACAATGGGTTGATACTCCTTTAAAAATCACTCTCAGATTAAATACCCCTGATTTTTTTAAACCAATATTGCAAAAATTATACAACTGGAAGGTACAATGGCATCTCCCGGGATAAAACCCACTTTTAAAGCACTCTACAGCATGCTGCAGCAGATCTACTGAATAAAAACAATGCAATTTTAATTGCAATTAGTCCCTTTTGTCATGCAGGAAATTGTGGCATTCACTTCATCCTGGCAGTGTCACATTTTCCTGAATGACGAAAGGGACTAATTGCCATTGAAATCAATTTGCCGGAGTGTCCATTTTACCCTGTAGTTACATATATAAATTAGCTACTGCTATATTGATATGTGCTAGTTCTATGTACTAATTACCTATTGATGTATTGCTATGTACTTGTCCAATTAGTTACATGTTTGCTCTTTTTCTCTAATTTCTGTATTGCTGCATTTCTCCATTGCCCCTCCCACTCCCAGGATGCATCTGGAATCGAGCAGTACTCTGCTCAGCATGTTTTCCTGGTAAAACCTTTAAATAAATAAATAAATTACATTGCTTTATTCAGTAGGTCTGCTGCATCATTCTGCAGAGTGCTGCAAAATGCTGTAGAATTGGGTTTCATCCTGGGGGACACCACTGTATTTAAACAACATGTTTAGAAAAAATCAAGGAAAGGATTATATAATCAAGTACTGGAAACAATTGGACCTGTTGAACTGAAATTCAAAGAGTGTAAGCCTTCCAGAACTGATTTGGTAATTAATCACCTCATGAACAAAAGAATCCCTAACAGGATGTGGGATATTGTTTGGTTACGTTCCCATGGGAAATTAGACATTAAAGTAAATAGTAAACATACGACTATGGAGGAAAGAATGTGTCCATACTCGGACTGTGTGCACCAGCTGGAAACTATGAACCACGTTTTATTAAATTGTACCTACACTGCTCAGTTATGGATTTATATTGTCCAACAGTGGAAATTACCGTGCTTACAAAAGATTACATATGAGAATATTGCATTGGCAGATTACGCTTAACTTATGCAGAGTTGTCACAATAGTACATTATCGGTTATGTTTGCAGTTTTAAAGTTTTATCTATGGCAGGCTAGGAGTCAGTGGATTTTTCAGCAAAAGCAAATTTCATACATATCTTTTGCAATTTATGCCAAGCTGCAATAAAACAAATATGTGTAAGTGATTTAAAGTTCCATCCAAGAACCAAAGTTATATTATGGTGGAAATGTTTTCCTTTTTTCAAAAAAAATATAGATAAATGCAGGGTACTGTATAAGACTAAATTGTTTGACGATGTTATTTAAGAGTCTTCATAACATTTTTATTGTTATCATGCAATATCTTGTTTTCTTTTTAGTTTTTGTAGGTTTTTGTTGTATTTTTTATTTGTTTTTTGGTTTTATTTTTTATTCTTTAATTTCTGAGAGTTTTAGAAGGGGGATAAGGTTTGAAAGGTATGCATTAATATTTATTTGAGTTTAATTATTGCTTTCTGTAGAATTTTCTTGCCATACTACATGATTTAACATGTTTTATAAGATTTGTTTTTGAACTCTTAATAAAAAAATTCCCCTACTCTTTTCAAGACGTGCCGTAGAATCTTTACCATTCACCTGAACAACCACCAGAACAGGCAGATGGGATCTCGGTTCAACATCACATCTGAAAGACAGCATCTAAGGAGTGCAGAACCCCCCTCATGCTGCACTACAATGTCAGTATATGGATTCAACCAAAGTGTCTGGTGGTGATAGACCCCACAGCCTTCTGATCTTCCAGCCACAGAGGCAAGTGTGCAACCTACTGAACCACTGGCATTGCTTAACTGGTTAACCATCGCATTTCCAATATAGAACAAGCATGAAGTGGAGTCATCTTCTTTCTTGCATTAAAACTACTATCAGAGGGTTCTTTGGTTCATCAGAAAAAGCAGTTGTGTCAAGCGCATAGGTGGTCACCCAGGCAACAGTTGCACACTGGCTAGTAATTCTTCCTTGTGTTGTTCTTTGATGCAGCAGCAACAGTTTTGGCATGTGATGAGGTGGTTGGACTGACAGCAGTAGCACACTGGCTAGTAGTTCCTCCTTACATTGTTCTGTGGTGTGGCAGGAACAGTAGTTGGGTTGGATGCACAGATAGGTGGACCAGCAGAAGCAGCAGCAGATGGGATAGTAGTTCCATCTAGTGTTGTTCTTTGGTGCAGCAGCAATAACAGTTTTGGCAGATGATCAGGTGGTTGGACCAACAGCAGCAGCACTCTGGCTAGTAGTTCCTCCTTATGTTGTTCTGTGGTGTAGCAGGAACAGCAGTTGTGGTGGACACACAGATTGGTGGACCAGCAGCAACAGAAGAAGCAGCAGCAGCAGATGGGATAATAGTTTTTCCTTGTGTTCTTTAGTGCAGCAGCAACAACAGTTTTGGCAGATGATCAGGGGGATAGAGTAACAGCAGCAGCACACTGGCTAGTAGTTTCTCCTTATGTTGTTCTGTGGTGTGGCAGGAACAGCAGTTGTGGTGGATGCACAGATTGGTGGACCACCAGCAGCAGCAGAGTGGCGAGTAGTTTTTCCTTGTGTTGTTCTTTGGTGCAGCAGCACCAACAGTTTTGGTGGATGATCAGATGGTTGGACTGGCTGCAGCAGCAGAGTGGTTAGTAGGTCTTCACTGTGTTGTTCTTTGTTGCAGCAGCAACAGTAGTTGTGGGTGATGCACAGGTTGGTGGACCAATAGCAGCAGCAGCAGCAGCGGAGTGGCTAGTAGTTCTTCCTTGTGTTGTGGTGGATGAAAAGGTTTACTAACCAGCAGCAGGATAGGGATTAGTAGTTGAATCTTCTTTTTTGAGAAACACAAATAATTAACATAACAGCAGCTTCAACAGTGGTATGGCTGTAAAGAGAGAGAGAGAGAGAGAGAGAGAGAGAGCGAGAACACAGAAAAACAATTGATTAACAAAGATAAACAACAGTAAATCCATTCACCCACACCTACCCTGCCCCACCCATTAACCTGACTATACTATAAATTCCAAGGTGCAGACCTGGATGGAACACCTATACCTTGAAAAGAAGTTGTATGAAACTGAATACTTGCCTTATCACTTCTGATGGACATGCCATAAGCAATGCTCCCAGCAGATCATCATGGCAGCATCAGTATGTAGCAGAATGTGGTATGCCAGTAAAGGAGCAAACACAGAAATAAATGTGTTCACCCACACCCTCTCTGCCCCACCCATCCACCTGACTATACTATACTATACTATACTATACTATACTATACTATACTATACTATACTATACTATACTATACTATACTTTCCAAGATGCAAACCTGGATAGAGCACCTCTACCATGGAAAGAAGTTGTATGAAACTGTATACTTACCTCATGGCTTCTGATGGACATGCCATAAGCAATACTCCCAGCAGATCATCATGGCAACATCAACATGCAGTAGAATGTGATACTGTATGCCTGTAAAGATAGTGAAAACAAAAATAAATGTATTTACCCAAACCCGCCCTGCCCCACCCATCCATCTGACAATATTATGAATTCCACAATACAGACCTGGATAGAGCACCTCTACCTTGAAAAGAAATTGTATGAAACCAGATAATTACCTCAACACTTCTGATGGACGTGGCATAATCAAGGCTCACAGTAGTAGTATAGTAGGTTACAGGTTTTAATAATTAATAATGAGAGGTTCTGCTGTTTACCAGGGGCTCAGTACATACAGACCTTTATTTCTTCTATACTTGGCCCAGTGGGGACATTGGGAGTATAACACCAGAAATCACAGCTGAGCTGATAAATATTATTATATGCAATTCAGGCTCATGATTGCCCCGCTGCTGCCTATTGCTCAGATGTGATTTGTGAATGATTCTGTGATTTTTGTTGGTTATGAGTAGTAATAGAAGATGGAATAGCAGCCTAGTATTAGACAAATATAGTCTGTAACCTTCCAAGTCAGTTATATTAAGTAAGTGAACATATATGCTTACTTTCTGCACACAAAGGGCAAATTGGGAGAACCAGCCATGCACTGCAATATGGGTCCCTAGGTGCTGGCTGTTTACTTTCATCTGTGACATAATGCCAGGAGCATGGGGACCTTGGTGCTGGCTGTTCCATTTTAAGTAAAACAGCAAGTAAACCACCAACCATGGCATGATTTCCCTTTGATTTCCCTGTGTTCACCATTTCTCCTGGTAACTTCTGCCCACAGTATCTCTCCTTCCTACCTTGGCTAAGTTATACTGTAGGAACGTATTATAATATCTCAGCTTAGTTCCTTTCTTGACAACTCCTCCTTTTTCACTGCCTTTCAGCCTGGTTTTAGGAAATTCCACTCCACTTCTACCTCCCTTCCTCAGCTCACTGATTCCATACTCACAGGTATGGATATAGGACTGATGACTTCTGCCACTTTTGTTGATCTTGCTAAGGCTTTTAACACTGTAGCACATGCCTTCCTACTAGACAAACTTAAAGCTGCAGGCCTTTCTGACTCTTCAGTCAGCTGGTTTTGTTAATACCTTAAAGGCAGGTCTCAAGCTGTCCAAATAGGAAAATTCATTTTATCTTCACTTCCCATTAGCTCAGGTGTCCCTCAAGGGTATGTCTTGTGTCCTATTCTCTTTTCAGTATTCCTAAATGACCAACCCGCTTTCTGTTCATCTGCATCTATTTATATGTATGCTGACGACACAGTTCTTTCTGCATCTGGTTCCTCTTAATGTGACCTTACCTCCCACTTCAATTGGATTTTGACAACATTCAGCACTGGTTCAAGGATAACCAACTGTCTCTTAATGCCAAAAAAAGTTGCAATTACTGTTGGAACCACTAGCTGGGCTGTTCAATAGCTCACTTCAGACTGGAGAGGGCCCTCTGTATTGGAGGATGACCAAGATTGTCCTACTCTATAAGGGTGGGGATAGGGACGAGCCATGTAACTACAGACTGGTTAGTCTAACCTCTATCATGGAAAGAGCTGACAGAGCCTCTAGTCAAGGAGAATCTGGTAGCCTACCTGGAAACCAGTGGTCTCCAGGATAGCAAACAGCACAAATTCATGGTGAGGAGGTCCTGTCAGATCAACCAAATTGTTTTATTTGACTGGGTAACTCAAGATAAAGATAAAGGGCAGGCAGTCAACATACTCTACTTTGATTTTCAGCAAGGCTTTTGATTCTGCGCTACACAGGAATCTGCTGAAAAATGAGGGGAACATTAGGGAACTAACTAGATGGGTAGGAAACTGTGTAGGAGGATGTCAAAGAGACAGAGTAGTAGTCAATGGGCTCAAGCCATGACACTGGGATGTTACAAGTGGAATGCTGTAGGGATCAGTCCTCTCACCAGTCCTCTTCAATGTGTTCATTTATGATATTGGTGAAGGAATACAGGGAAAGTTGTGTCTCTTCACAGATGATACAAAGCTCTGTGGCAGAGTAAGTAGTACTGTAGTAACAGTAGTAGTCGTAAAACATTTTATTCATTTTGTGCCCAATACACAAAAGTGTGGATTGCCTATGTGCCGCATAACTGAAGCATGTAGGCAAACCTACTAGTGAATACCATGCAGGCAGCAGTCAATATTGGTGCACCAGTCAGCTGTACACCAGATCCAATGGCTACCCAAGCAGCGATGCACCTAGGGTAGTCCAGGGGCATGCCAGGGGGCATGCCCACACTCTACATTATTCATGATGGTGAGCTGGAGACGTGGAGTGTCAGGCAGGGGTATGCTTCAAGAACCCTGTCATAAATGCTCAGAGCCCCTTAACAGACACCAACCAGAGGGCCAGCACCAGCCCACTGAGTTAGCAGGGGGGAGAGGGCAACATTTGGGCTCTTGCCCATCATTTGAAATGTGCCTTCCCAGGATCTCCTACACAGGCGCTGCAAGGGATTCATATCAGGACCCAAGTCAGTCATCCGATTGGATGCCTGCCTGCATCCCACACCCTGCCACTGCACATCCCCAATCCAGATCCATGCAGTAATGTGACTGGGGGCAGGGACCATGGACAGGTGCCCTGTGGGCACTTGCAGTTATGAATCCACACACCCTGTACCTGCCCAGGGCCACATGGGGTGTACACAGCAGTCTGCCAGTTTTGGTGCAATTTACATGGCATTGTGCATAGCCCCTATGTGAATCAGATGCTCAATTGAGCAAAGCTCATTTTCAGTGAGTTCCCATGCATACACACTTATTACATACAGTGTTTCAAACTACATTTTCAAAAAATCACAGCAAATATATATATATATATATATATATTCATATACCTATACCTATACATAGCAGTGTCAGTGGTTCAGCAGGTTGCACACTTGCCTCTAAGTCTGAGAGATGAGAAAGGTGTGGGTTCTTTCCCCACTCCAGGCACTTGGGTTAAATCCCAATACTGGCACTGTAGTGCAACATGAGGGGAGGTACTGCACTCCTGAGGTGCCGTCTTTTGGATGAGATGTTAAAGCGGGGTCCCATCTGCCTATTCTGGTAGTAGTTCAGGTGGATGTTAAAGATCCCATGGCACTTCTCAAAAACAGTAGGGGCATTTTTATTGTAAGTCACATCAAAGAAATATACAGTATCAATTTACTTTTGTACAATACATTTGTATATAAATCAAAGGGTCATTAGTACATTATTAAATTCTAACTTATCCATTCCCCTTTTTTTAGCAATCGCCATCATACACTCTAATGCTACTTTCTATCAAAATCTATATCACTCATATTTCATCTTTTTATATTTAATAAATATTTCAAATCCCTTCCACCATCTTGACGCCTTTTGAAAAGTATATCTTTCTTTATCTGTTATATATACAGAATTCATAGCTCTATGAATTAGGATGTTAACAGTGTCGTAAGGCATTATTCTTTGATTTAAAAATCTACGTTTCGACCTTAGGTCTTCTTCAGGAAATATCTAAAAGAGAAAAAAAACAATTATTCTATGATAAATAACCCACTGGCTTCTTGCTTGCCAGATATTAAATTTTATGCAACACAGAAAAACAGCCATTATTTCATCATCATCATACTTGTTACACAAGTGAGGACAGTTCCATACCACTAGAATGTCATAATTTGTTTTCAAAAGCCACCCAAAATTCCATGTCTTTGCCAAGTATTCCCATAGTGGTTTAACATATGAACAATTACAAAGGAAATATTATGTTGTTTCCTCTTTTGCTATACATCAGAAATATTGGCAATTTCTCTCTTCCTACACTTTATGTTTGCAGTTCCCTCTGACATTAAGTCTACCATACATTGTGAGCCATAAGACTTCGTACATATGTACAGGGATTCTTTCATTTTTTTAAAGTTTTTTAAGACTCTCTTCCTCAAATCTGGGGGGCAATTTTTGAACTCAGATTCCTCCGGATATGTTTTTGTTAATATAATATTGTACAACTGTTTCTCTGAATTCTGACAAATTTGGGCTTTTGACATGCCTCATTTGTAGTTTCTGTGCTATAGGTTTAAAATATTCTGGAGCCTGTAATCAGGGAGTTACTTCAGGAGGGACATTTTCCCAATTATGCACATAAATTGCTAGGTTATTTTGAAACCATTTGTATTGTAGGGATTCTGTGGGATGCAAACCTACTCTTACTGATTGGGCAATGAATAATGTATGAAAGAAAGTCACTGGATCTATCATGCCACCCCCCCCCCCCGAGATTTAGATAAATATGTAAAGCATCTCTTTATCAGATTTAATCTGTTGCCCCACAACATTTGGAAAAAGCAACTGTATAAGCGTGTTTCTAGTGCTGTAGGAAGCGGATAAATCACAGCTATGTATAACATGCATGGAATGATAAATCTTTTTATAATATGGATCATTTTGATTTTTGACAGCTTCCAATGTTTCTGTCTTTGAACTTTACTCTGTACAGTTTTTAAAGCAGAATCACAGTTATAACTGGGAATGTTTATTTGTACAAATGTTATCCCTAAGATTTTACAGGGATCTGCTGAAATCCGGATACTATCTATCATAACTGAAGGGGGAGTTTCGGGACCTATGAATAGACTTTTTACTTTTCTCATGATTCAGTTTAGAATTTGACACTGTAAAATAATTATCCATCTCATCCAAGAATGTCTTAACTTGATTCAGGTTTAAAAAAAAAATAGACAAATATTGTCAGCATATGCCTGGACTTTAACTGTGTCTTGGGTATTATTCCCACTAATTCCTTCCCAATTTTTGCTGGTTTCTAATTTCCTCAAGAAAGGGTCATGGGGAAATATGTAGAAAAGTGGATCTGGGGGCACCCCTGCCTTATCCCTGTCATGATCTTAATACTTTGAGTAATCTGTCATTTTATTATTGGTTGTATAGAGGCTGTGGAATACAAAAGTTTTAAGGGGTGATGTACCTTGTCAAGAGACTTGCACAGGTCCAATGAGATTATGTAGCCCTTCTTTTTCTGCAGGAAGGCGTTTTCAATAGTGTCTCTAATAATCATCAGGGCCCCTGGATCTTGTGGTTTGGAAGACCACAAAACTAAATAGGGGAGATAAGTGTGTTTGCCACCTTTTGTAATCTGTTATTCAAAATCTGTGAAAGGAATTTGAAATCGGAGTTTAAGATGGTGATTGATCTCCAGTTTTTTATTTGTTGTCTGTCTCCTGATTTAAAAAGGAAAGTTACTATACCTGCTGTAAAGAAGGTAGAAATTTCTTGGGATTCTAAAAAAAATATGCAAATACTTCCTGTTGGCATAGTGCCATTTCCTTCAAGAAAGTTTTATATAGCTCATAAGGGAACCCAGCAGTGCTGTGTGAGGTATCAAGTTTCAGTGATTTAATAACTTGCTGTATTTCTGCTGCTGTAATGGGTAGTACTAAGTCAGTTCCTGTTTCAAGGGGGGGGGGGTTGGAGTAGGTATTTCTTGTAAATATGATTTTATGTCTTTTATCTTGGGGGATCCTTCATAGCATGGGAGAGAAGATGTTCTCTAATTACCTGGTATTGATCATCTATCGATTCGGCCACCTTTCCACTTATAAGGCTATTTTCTGCTTTCACATACTTCCATAGGGTCACCAATCGGAATTTTTTTTGTGTTCCACACTAGAACATGGCTCTTATAGTAGTGGTTCTATCATATTGATATTCCTTTGTTTTTAACTTTACTTGTTCTATTCATTTCAAGAATTCTCCCTTGGTGGTGGAGGATAGGGTGTATAAATGTTGGAGCTGACTGCATGATTGTAAATATTTGAAAAATGTATTCTTTATCTGTTGTTTACTACATTTTTTAAACTAGTTTCTTAAATCCTCTTTGGTATCCTATTTATTTATTTATTTTTATTTATTCTTTGGTAACCGGGTAAGGCCCGCTAGGCACAAGTGCCTGTTTTCAGGGGTGGTCTGGGAGCACAGGGCAGTTAAGTGACTTGCTCAGAGTCACACAGTATGCAAGTGGAGGTTGTGAGAATCAAACCCAGGTCTGGTCTGTTGGATGTACCAAGCTCATTCACACCTCATTCCTCTTAACCTCTAGGCTATACTGCCAGGCCAGATCTTTCCACCATTCTCCTATATTATCATACAGAAATTTGACCGATAGTCTAGCCTGTAATGATTTTACTTCTTTCTTTACTATTAGGTCAGATAGGCAAGCAGAGTTAAGGTTCCACCTATTTTAGGGTTTATTATTTTGCTCATTCTGAAAGGAAAGTTATAGCAGGAGATGATCTGTTAATTCCATGGGAACTACTTCTAATTGGGGTATCAAAAGCCCTTGAGAAATATAGATATGATCAATCCTTGAAGTGTATTTCCCTCTTTTATAGGTAAATGCCAGACCCTTAACTTGGAATTATCAACAGTCTACTTAATCTGCTAATGATATGCACTTTTGCAAGGCATTTTCACCATAATAAATTTTCTTTCCACTAGAGCCCTTGCAGAGTCAGGGGTGTCACATTTAAAGCCCTTCCTAACAAAATGTTACCAGAGGAAACTATATATGGTTGTAAGGTTGTAAGTAACTCTGCCCTCTCTGCCTTTGATTGGGGCCATAGACCACTATGATCCTGTAAGGAGTGTTACACCACAGACCAACTAATACTAACAGTCTACCTGAGATTAAGTTGATAAATTTTGAGAGACTAAAGGAAAAATAATTAAAAATAATTCCTACACTGTCAGCTTTGTCTGGTCTGAAGGACCAGTAAGATGGTCCCCAGACCCATTCGGACTGGAACAATCGGACCTAGTCAATTGAGTACATCCAAGTTTCTTGTAATGGACATATATCTATACATTGTTCATGAATGTACTGGAACATGGCCTGTCTCTTTGAAAAGTTAATTATACTGTGGATATTAAGTGACCCTAAACAAAGGGGAGTCAAATTCTCAGATTTTAAGGGTCAGTTTTCCTCTTTTTTTTCTTTTTCCCTCTATAGCCTACAGGGTCAGTAATGGAGGTAGCATTTTTATGATTCTGGGCTTGTGAATCTGAATTCCCTACCTCCATATCTGATTCTCCCCAACTGGTGGCTATTGCTGCATAGGGTTATCCATCTCAATGTTTTGAGCTTCCTTTGAGGGGGGAGGGATTTTTGATTGCCTAGCTACTAATTTTGGAAAAGGTGTGTTGGAGGCAGGAGGGGTCTGGATCCTGTTTTTGCTCAGCCTTCCCCATTGTTTCACTGTAACATACAGAGTCAGTAGGTATGTGGGTAGGTTAGGACAGGTCCTGATGGTCTCCTTAGGATTCCCTGTTTTATTTTCCCATGAGGTGTGTTCAGTCTTACTAGTTTTGGTTTGTTTGGGGAGGGAGGAGAAGAGGGATGGGGATATAAGGGTGAGGGTGAGGGAACCCCTTGGGGTGTCTCAGTTCCTGGGGAAGATGCAGTGTCCTGAACCTGTTGAATAAGTAAGTCAGGACTTATGCAAAAAGCTTTGTTCTTCACTGCCCAGGGGCATTCCTTAAAGACATGTCCAATTTCTTCACACAGATCACATTTGGTGAAGTTAGCACATTGTATGCTAATGTGTCCCACTTCTCCGCAATTGTCACATCTGGGCCTATTGCATACACTTGATAAGTGAGTTTTTGCCCCACATTTATAACAGGCCCAGGGCTGGCCAACATGAAAACACACACCTCTGGCCCTACCTAATAGGAAGAAGTTTGAGATGTGTTCAATACCAGAGTCTGTCTGTCTGAATTTAGCTTTCTTTTTCCAGCTCCCTGTCCAAAACAGTTCCAAATCTAGGATGGGTTCAGGTGGACTCAAAACTCACATTTCTGTGACAACCAGTATGTTATGTTCTCCATGTGGATCCCCTCATTCCTAAACATTACTGTTTCAAATTTAATCAAGGGTTTTGTTAAGGAGATCACAAAAAAAAGGGGATCCACGGCGGGGTGGGGGGATTTCAACTGGTTGTACCATTCCCAAAACAGTTCTAATGCATATTGTAATCAGAACTTATATCAAAATTATCCTCTCTGGATATATTTATAAATGTAAACACTTCTCATAAAATGCAATGATTCTTTAAACAGAGTCCTGTCTACATAATGCCTATCTGGCCTATTTTCCATTCCTCCTTTGTATCTTATGCTGACTGCATGTCTTCTTGGAGCAGCTTCTTTTTCTGTTTTTTGAAAGAGTTCTGAAAGTGAAGGTCTCTGAGGGTTTGATTGGTCTTGAGCTCCTTCAGTGGGATTTAGGCTTTCAGTATTTGTTGAGTGCACCTTTTCTGTTGTTGGTGGAGATACCAGAGCCATATGTCCTGTTTCCACAATTACTGGATTTTGTAAGATATTTCTGGAAATGCCCGTTGGGTTGTTATCATTTGGTAGTATTTCAGAGGTTTGATTTTTAGACAAATTCATCACTGCAGTATTTTATGGGTTCCATTCTGGGGAGGCCAGGGGGCTTGGGGCCCAATTAGGGTCAGGAAGCCACTGTCTGTCCTTCATTTTTGTCCATCCTTCCTCCGCTAGAGCTTTTTCAGGAGACCACTGGGAAAAGGGGTCTGAATGCACAGGATTTATTGAAAATGCTGCTTGCATGGTAAAAGGAGTAGACTGGGGTTGTATAGTCATTGTTTTGTTTATTTGCACTTTAACTGGTGTATCCTCAGTTGTGTTTGGAGTTTCAGTGGGTATGTTTCACTTTGCTAGTGTTAGTGCCTTTCTTTTTTGCCTAATGTCTTCACTTATTGCAGATTTCCCCGCCTGGCCACTTGCAGTGAATGAGAATACAGTCACTCTCTTTTGATTTTCTTCAATTTTCTGAAAGAGAATTTGGTGATAAGAGAAGCCCAAGCCCTTTTTGGGCTCAGCAGATAAACAGTTCTCATTTTCCTTACTCAGTGCTTTAGTACTGCTAGCAATCATATGGTCAGGAAATCCTCTCGGTCTTTTTGCAACATTTTCTGGGTTCACCTTCAAAACTTTAGCTGAGGGTTTTCCATCAGCATTTAAACCTTCTCTGGTATCCACTAACCCCTCAGCTTTTGGCACATACTTTCATTAGTCTTTCCACTGCTTGCCATTTCAACATTTACATTTTCAGAAAGATTAGTGATTACCTGCTGTGCAGCATTGTTCAGGACTTTTTCCTCAGCTGCATCACAGGGAAAGGAACGTTGCTTGACAGACAGACCATGCCCAGTGACAGATGACCTTTCGGCACTCAGTTTGTAGATTTCATTCTGCATTTTCTTTTTAAGTTGACACTGTTTTTCCCCCTCCGCTACCAAGTATGCCAACATATTTTCTTTCAACATCAACTCCTTACTGGTCTGGCTCAGGTCTTTCATTGACGCAAAAATTTACTCCATTCCTTCTTCATTCAAATCACCAAATGTTTCAAGAAATTTGGGGGCCACTGACAAAGGGAGCACAGGGGAAGAGGCCAGCTCCCCTGACTCAGAGACATTCATCTCTTCCAAGCTCTCATGCAGAGTGGCCATCCTGTGAATGACCAGCAATTCCCCTACTGGTGAGCTGAGGAATTTCCCTGGTGCCCTGGCCAAATTTCCCCCCAGTCACTAAAAATAGTACCAAAAGCTTAATATGGTTCGAGGTCAATTGGCATTTAGCTGCATCCCCTTCCCCCAGGCAGTGCCTGAAAATAGTTAGACTTTGTCTCGTGCTCTTACCTGGTCAACAAAAACTAAATAAAGAAATATATTATAGCAGCACGGTCATGCCCCTATAGTTAGGGTTGAGTAGACTTTGATGTTAAACTAAACATTTTGCATTTTTATAACATTGCAATTGTTCAATGGATTTGCACAAAATGTGGTATGCTCCTTCCTGTGGGGAAGATCTCTTGATATGGCAAGTTATGTTCTGGTTGGAAGTGTGGTTTATGAGTTATGGAGAGGTGAAAAAAACATGTTTTCACTCATTGACCTTACTGGGATTTTTCTTTGAACTTGCCTATAGCCCAGATGCTTTGTTTTTTTTTGGTCTGAAAGTTTCAGGGCAGAAAGGGATTACCTCACAGATGTGCCTTTTGCTAGTCTGGTGAAAAAATAATAGGCAATTTTTAAGTTATTGCAATTTAAAAATTTGAAAAAAATGTTTCTGTGCATGTTCAGTAAGCACTCAATATAGCTGTATGAAACAAGTTGGAATCCTGGTTTGCATGGGAAAATTCCTACTTCATATGGCTGCCATCTTGTTTACAGTTTTGCCTGAAAAATTATAATTTGGAAGCCTCCCAGAATGATATGGGGAGGAACCAACACTTGTAGCTTGCTTGTTGTGACCACCTAGGTGCATTCTGCATTTTACTGCTTGGAAAATGCCCTTAAAATTTCCTTTATTTCAAATTAAAATTCTTCATTCATAGCCACATAATATGAAGTAGGATCCTACTATTATGATGAGACATGAATTAAGGTTCTACTTCATATTACAAAAATCCCAAAAAGAAATGTTTATGCTGACACTGGGTTGCCCAATCCCCATGTCAGCACCAGACACCCCCACCCCAGAATGGGACACCGGGGAGCCTACTCCCAGTGTCCCCAGTAAAAGAAAACTGTCTCTCACATTTTTTTCAGACAACAGGGTGCCCAATCCCCACGTCAGCAGTCACCCCCCAGGGTGAGGAATTGGGGACCCCACTCCCAGTGTCCACAGTTATATTATACCCCCTCACCACCAGTACTGAATAACACTGGGGAGCCCACCCCAGTGTCACAAAATGTTTTTTAAATACTTGTATACCTGCAAAAAAGAAAACAGCCCCCCATCTTTTAAGAAAAAAAATCCTGTAAAAAAGAAAATGGTCCATTGTTGTCTCCCTGTCCCCTCTCCCCATCCCAACCCTCCTACTGAGCAACCCACCACCCTACACCCACTTTCCCTACACTTACTATCAGAGGTCGGTGGCTGTCATCTTCTGTGAATTGGGACATGTCTGCACTCTTCAAAACCGAACTGCAAACTGAAGACTCAAGGTAAGTTCTGTATAATGGCTGTCAATGGCATTTTAAACTTATGTTAATATCTCAGCCATTTTTCAATATTTTTGCACCATATTTTCAACATGGGTTTTTGGAACCCCACCTCATGAACACTGTTACTTGTCCCGAAAGGTGATTTTGCAGTCGCTGCACGGAATCACCTTTTGGGACTGATTAACAAAGTGACAGTGCCAGTGTTCATGGGGGGGGGGGTGTCTCAAAAAGCCTATGTTGAAAATTTGGTGAAAAAATTCCCCAAAATGTCTGAGTTAGGAGCGTGCATTGCGCAGTTTCTATGCAGGTGCATAAGTCTGGTAATTTACAATATTTTGACTTAAAATTTTCGAAATTGCAATTTCTACACATTTCCTCACGAATAGTACAGCTGTCAATTTTCACACCCTGCCCAAAACATGTTTTTATTACTGTGGCGCAGAATGGCATGTACACTGTGTGAAATCACTTTTTGGGACCAACTAATGAAATGACAGTGCCACTGTTCATGAGGTGAGGTCACCAAAAGGCCAAAATGAAAACTGGTGCAAAAATTCCTCAAAATGCCTGAGTTATATGCGTCCATTGAATTAATTCTATGTATGCGCATAACTTTGGTACTTTTCCATATTTTGCCATCAAATTTTTAACATATTAATTTTTTCACACCACCGCATGAACCCTACAGCTGCCATTTCCCACATCCTGCCCAAAATGTGTTTTTGCACCAGTGACGCAGAGTGACTTTGCAGTTGCCAGTTGCACATAATTACATTTTGCCCTGCATTTCACAATTACTCTGTACCAGGTACATGAAGTGGAGTAATAAGATGACTATGCTGACAATTTGGTCACTGTTGTTTGACACATGGAAGTACAGGACTCAAAGGACCCTGTGCTTAAGTTCTACACCTACATACAGTACATATGGCATCTACAGCAGGATTGGAGTGCAGGGTCCAAAGGACCCTTGTGCTCCCACAGTAAAATATGGGTACTATTATACTATCTAAAAAAGAAGGGAAATTCATTGCAAAAAGCTCTGTTAATGCATCATTTAGGGTTTCTATTACAGTGGCAAAAGTCAGGAAAATTGATGTTCAGGTTACCAACCCTACCACCCAACCCCCACCCTGCCACCCTCCACACACCAACAGGCATCGGTGTGAACTATGCTATTTAGATGTTGGAGAAATAATTTGTTGCAGAGATATTCAATGATGTAATTGACATTTTTCCCATAGGATTACATTGCAGTCTGTGTCATGATTTTTGGCTCCGTTATCTCGGAAACAAAGTGAGATACAGACTTTTCACTACAATCGTAGCATAAGCCTGCAGTGGAATTTTGTTCATATGTTGCATGGTTCATGAGATATTGTGAAATTACTGTCACAAGGTTTGAAAAAGTGCCTGTCCAGTGCTTTTTGGTGCCCATATCTTGGAAACGATGTGAGATATGAGTACAATCTTTCGATGTTGCATGAAGTACTCACTGTCATGGTTACAATGATGTTAGAATTTATTTTCTAGCTTTTACGGTTCCCAAGATATGCACAAATAATTGTTACAAGGGTTTGGTGCCCTATAGTGCTGCTGCATGGCTCTGCAGCTTTGCATAAGTGGGAGCTTGGGCCCAGATGCATATTTTATGCAAAAAATAGCAACTTGGTGGGAGATGGGCTCCGCACTCCCACCAATACGTGTTTTTTACTACTTATATTACACTTTTTTAAAAGTAAGGAAATTCTATGCAAAAAACTGCATTAATGCTTCATTTAGGGTTAAAGGAAAAAAAGACAGGAAATGAGACATTAAGGTTGAGCCTCTAACTCTTCCTCACACATGCCACCCCAATTCTTCACAGTCTGACAGATGCCAGGGTGTGTCATTGGGGTCATGAGGCCTAAATCTCACCCCATTCTCCTTTACTGTAGCATGTCCACATACTCAGACATGGAATATATTATAGGGGAGTGGTCACACCCCTATATTTAGGGTTATGAAGCCACTTCTATGTTAAATTCAAACTTTTGTGCATTAATAACTTTGGACCCTTTCAATGGATTTACATGACATTTGGTATGCACAGTGGGACATGGCAGGTCTCTTGATCTGCCAAATTTCATTTCAGTCAGACTTACATTTTTTGCATACCAAAATGTTGAAAAATGCACTTTTTGCCATTTATGTGGGCAGTTGTTTGGATTTTGTCTGTGGTGCTGCACAGCCTTCATGTGACATGCTGCTGTGCGACTTGGCTCATCTGAAAGAGCATGGGTCAAGGAACATGCCACTTTTCATTTGGTGAAAAAATATTAATCCTTTCAAAAGTTATTAAACTTTTAAGTTCCCATTATAAGTCAATGGAAACGTTTATATGGCTATTTTGCGAAAGAAGAATGGGGCTTTGTCCATGTAGTCCAGCCTCACAATCAAAGAATTTGCAGGCTCACGATCAAAGACTCTTTCATCATGAGGAATTCTTTGATCATGATGGCCGCCATTTTGTTTTCAGTTTGCGGTCGGAAAAATTCAAATATCTCAGCCCAAGGGGAACCTCTGAGGTGAAACTATATTGGGTTTTGCTCGGTGGTCTTCCCTTTATCAAGTCATGCCTGTGGTTTCTTTCAAAATGGTCAAAAAATAGAGTTTTTAACATTTTTATTCTTTGATCATGGCTCGCTAACGATCTTTAATCGTGAGCCTGCAAATTCTTTGATCGCGAGAGTCTTTGATGGCGATCTTTGATAGCGAGGGCATGACTAGTTATCCACTTGAAAAAATAAATTTTCTCAGCTCAGGGGTGGCTAATTAATGTACCATTTAGGGCTAAAACACAAAAAGTCAGAAAATGAGACCTTTAGGGTTGCCCCATCCCCGCTCCTAGACCCTCCCATCATCTCAAGATTGACAACCGATGGGGTGTGTCTTTGGGGTTGTAAGGCCTAAATGACACCCCATTCTTCTTCTTTCCTGTGGCTTGTGAGTATGATTACAGATGGAATGGGGTGACATTTAGGCCTCACAACCCCAATGACACACCATGTCCGCTGTCAATCTCGGGATGATGGACGGGTCCATGGGGGGGATGTGGCAACCCTAAAGATCTAATTTCCTGACTTTTTGTGTTTTAACCCTAAATGATACATTAACAAAATGTTTTGCATAGAATATATATATATATATATATATATATATATATATATATATGAAAAACTCATTTTCTACAAATTAGGTGTTAAATAACTTAACAGAAAACACTTACAGTATAGCAATCACAGACACATTTCCATCCAAATCAGTTTTATTGTAATACTAGCCTCACTTGTTTGTCAAAATAACCTGTTATTATCCTTTTTTTTTTTTTAGTTGTTTAACCAGGAGTGGCACACTAAGTTGAAAGCTTTTTTACAGGTGCAACCTGGGAGCATAGGGAAGTTAAGTGACTTGCTCAGGGTCGCACAGTATGCAAGTGGAAGCTGTGCGAGTCAAACCTAGGTCCGGTCTGGTGGATGTCACCAGATTTGCAGCTCAAAGCCTTAAACCACTGCGCTATACTGCCTCCAAATCCTCCTATCCTGTGTATGGTGCTAGGCAACAAGATAATGTTTTTTATTAATCTGTTTAAGATACCATTTTTTTAGTGTTGCTCAGGTTCAGAATGGATAGCCAAGATAGGGTGAAGGAGCTGAAAGAGGATCTGGATAGGACGGAGAGGTGGTCCAATTTCTGGCAGCTTACATTTGATGCAAATTAGTGCAAGGTTATGCACCTGGGTAAAGGTAATCCCAGAAAAGATTACTAGGTAGGGATGTCAGACTGGCAGTCTCATCAGGAGAAAAAGTCCTTACAGTGATCATTAGCAACTCCTTCAAACAATCCAGTCAGTGTGACAAGGCCTACAGTAAGGTGGATAGGATGTTGAGGTGCATAGGATGAGCCATTGACAACAGTAGGAAGGAGGTGATATTGCCCATCTACGGGTGCTAGGTAAGACTACACCTGGAGTACTGTGCCTAGTTCTGGAATCCCCACCTGAGTAAGGAGAAAAGCAGACTGGACAAAGTCCAGAGGAGTGAAACCAAAATGATTCAGTGTCATCAAGACAGATCTTCTGAGGAGCTACTCAGGACCCTGACCATGTATACCCTGGAGACTACAAGAGAGTGGAGTGATAGGACTGAAGCATTCAATTTCCTGAGGGGCAGTAACAAGATAAATTGTGAGGAGCTATTCACTAGAAACCTCAGCTCTGTGACTGCGGGACATGCCTAAAGTATTTCTTCAGGAAACAGGTGGCTGAGCCTTGGAACAACCTTCCAGCAGATGTGGTTGGGACAGTGACTGTGTTCAAGCACAGATGGGATATACTGTAGCTAAAGATCTCATCAAAATATACTGTAATGGATGGTAGGTTCAAGGTATAGATAGAACACAAATGGTCAGACTGGATATACCCTTTTAATTTATCTACCATGACATTTTATGACTGTAGGATTCTATGATACCTGGCTTCACAGCAGTTCATTGAAGATGCAAGTTTCTGTCTCTGATTCCTCAATCCATCAGCTTTCTCAGGATTTACACCATTAAGGTTTTCTCACAGCAGCATTGTTCTGTACAATCCTTTCTGGCACAGGCACCCAGATATGAGCTCAGGATAGGGCTTACAGTATTTTTGGTAGGATGAACCCAGAAGAGGACTCACAAGATATCAAAAAACAAAGTGGAGTCAGCACAAGGACATGGTGCTTCCAAACTTAGTACATATATCAAAAAACACAAAAAGTTGAGCACACACACCTCTAGTAACAAGGGCACCAGTCTAGAACTGACAAGATCTAGGGCTGGCGAGGCTTCCAGCTCTCTCAAGCAGCAGGTCTGCTTACTTCTCTGTCTCTCTCCAACTGCCATTGCCCCTCATGAGCTCAGAAACTTTTCCCTCTCACTCAGTATCCAATTCATCAGGCAAGGATGTCCATTAGTCTTTCTACACTTACCAGGCTTCTCAATGGCCCCAGTAGCCCTCCAGTCCATTGAGGTTGTTTCTGATTGCATCACTCCCCCACAATCCTCTGTTAAGTTGCCATTGCTTTCTAGTCCTCTCATTGATCGGTTGAAAGCATCTGAGGTTAACAAGATGGCTGTGCCCATGCTTGCAGAGGAGCCTTGTGCTCCAAAAGTCTTTTTATTAATTTATTTTGCTGCTGAATGTGTGCTGACCCCATGTTTTTCTTTTAGCCCTCCAGGACTTTTATGTGGTCTGCTCATTTCAGTGGTGGGGTGGTGTGACCACAAATCATGGCCACCAGCAGGGTCGGAGAGCAAGGAATGCTGGAGAGGAGCCCCTAGTGCATGCGCTCCCGGTCTGTCAGTGACAGTCTATGGTGTGGCACATTGATGTGCTGAAGATATGGGGCCGTGGATAGTTTATGTTTCCTGGTCCCCTCTGCCAGGATCAGGGGACCAGGATACAAAGTATGACCACAGCCACTGACGAGAAGTGCAGAATGCACTGACAATCTTGCTGCAGCACGGCCCCTCTCTCACTGCACCACACGCATGGTTGAGCAAGAGAGAGAGAGAGAGATGGCTGCTGCAGCACCAGCAATAGAGTTGATTCAGAATCTCAGTAGAGTGACAGCAGCAGGCCATGTAAGCCTCCTCCTGAGGAGGGTGTTACATTTACTGCTTATTAAATTTCTCAGGATATCATTCCATAGGGCAGGCATTTTGTCAGCAAGTTGTCACCTCAGATTCATTTACAAACACTACCATGCCATAACCAAAGTAAACTTTTGCTTAGCATGCAAAAATTCCTGCACTGTGAAGTGTATAGGAATAATTTCATGTATACTCTTGTGACATACTGGTTTATCCCAGACTCAAGCCTGTACACTGAACCAACTTTCTCAACACTTCAGACACCTGAAAAGATCACCTTGGTATGCCTCCACCAGTCAGCTGCAGCCTCACTTGGGGTATCTCTTGGTTCAAATCCCAACAAAGATATTGCTCATGCAATACAGCGCTCCAGCAAAAGGGCAGGTGACCCACCCTTACTGCACAGATGAGAATCACCTCACCTTAGAAACAAAATATGGTAACCGTAGTTTTCTCTTCAGAGACAGAACATAGTTTTTTGTCAGTTATAACCAAGTTAACTGTACATAAAAGGACAGTCACAGAAACCTGAAGTAATAAAAAATAGCATTTTATTATTTCAAGATATTTACACATACAACACACGATATTATACTACAACTGTGGGGAGCAGTAATTATACAAAGAAAAAAGAAAATGATTTTAGCATTATGTAACACAAAGAAAAACCTCTCTCACTCTTCTCTCACTATTTAGCAAAGTCGAATAACTTACAACACAGGATGTCTTGGTGAATCAGGTTGACTCAAAAACCTTACTTGTTGGAGATCACGTGATGCCTCTGTAGGAAGTGCAGCACTCTGATCGCGCTCCCGCTCCAGCTCCGTTAATTAATGTTTAGATTACCTGCTCATCGCTGTTCCCGGGTCAATCACTGGGTGAAGTCATCACAAAGGTGCCAGGAGTGACGAGGAATCTCCGCTTAACCGCGATCTCAGGCAATAACATAATACGACCTGATCTCCACATTGGGGCCTACTGAAAAATGGAAGCAGAGATGCGCCAGGCATTGCCTAAGCACACACCCCCACAAACCCCAGAGAAGGGCTCAAAGCATTTGAAAGGTACAACGGGCGTCCCAACTAAACCAACAGCCTCCAATACCACTGAGTTAGCACAGACACCTCTCTCTGAGCAAAAATTCATGGGTGAGATACAGTCCTTCAAGGAGGCTCTAAAGGAAATTGCTAGTGAATTAAGGATAACCATGGGTGAACTCACTGAAACTAATCGAGCTATTTCAGACGTAGTAGCCCGCACTGTATCCCTTGAAAGTTGGAAGGAAAGGATGGAACCAGATATGTCAGCTATTAGACAGCGCCTACACAAAGCTGAAACAAAACTGGAAGATTTAGAAGGCCGTAGCCACAGGAACAATTTGATCATCTTTGGTCTACCAGAAGATGCGGAGGGCTCTACAATCATTTTGTTCCTTCAAAAGCTCTTCACAAAAATCGTCGGTCCCTCGCCTAATAATACAGCTTACATTATAGAGAGGGCACATCACTCATTGCGTCCCAAACCTGCCGCTGACAAACCCCCAAGGCCATTGATCATTAAATTCCTGAACTTCCTGGACAAATCGTATATCCTCGGACAAGTTAGAAGCCTACAAAAAATACTATGGGAGGATCATCCGCTAAGATTTGCTCAAGATCTGCCGGTCACGGTAAGACAGAAGAGATCAGACTACCATCCCCTGGTTTCAAGGCTAATAGCTGCAGGGATCAAGTTTAAGATGCAATACCCGGTGCGTCTATCTGTACAACATGAAGGAAAATGGGTTTCCTATGAGACTGCTCAACAAGCCAGCACAGAAATAAAATCTTTATTCCCTGATCTCTTTACCCTCTGCTGAGGATGCTGGCTGAGGGCCTTGATGCTATTCCATTTTTTCTCTGGCTCTGCTTCGTCTTTTTTGCAAGGAGGAAATTCTTGTTGTCTAAAGGAGTTCATTTCTGCTATTTGGCCACAAGAGGTCATCAAAGACTGTGTTTTTTGAAATGAGGATACGAGAATTATCTCTAAAGCATGGATCAGCCATCTGGTGCCTGCCTGAGGACAGATGTCTAGTTTCATCCTGTTCAGTTTACAAACTAGACTTAAAACTGGAGGTTATATATCCCCCCTCTTGCCCCCCCTCCACCCCTCCTTTTTTTTTCTTCCCTTTCCCTACCCTCCACTATCTGCCTGATTGTTGGATTTTTGATGCAGTCTAGACCACCTCCTCCCATCTCCCCATGAAGAGGCAGTGTGACATCTTTGTTCACTGTACTTCGCATACAGAAAGGAGATCGGCTCCACCTAACATCAGACTTGGTTCTAAACTGTGGAGGGTCTATGCTTTTGAATCCAGGTTTCCAATTACTATAGTTTCTGATTTTAAGACTACCCCCCTCCTCCCCCCTCACCCCCCCTTTTATTTTTTGCCTCCCTTCCTTATTTAGTCTTGTCTCACTGGTAGGCGAGCCTGATAATCCGGTGAGATGATGCTTAGATTGAATAGACAAGATAATGTAAATGTATAACTATTATGTAGTTTATTGAAGGAGCCGGGGTGGGGAGCAAGGTCAGGAGACAACTGCAATCCATTCAGTGCATCATGTTCTGGTACTGGTGAGGGGAGGTTGCCATAGTGGGGGTTATAATCTGGTGTCTTAGGGTTGCAGGTATTATGCTTTGGGGAGGATGCAATATTACGGACCAGGTGTTTAAATGGGACAATAAACATTTTGGTGACCTTACTATGGAACTAGGGATATGGTTAAGGGTAGAGGGGAAAAGATTTTACAGCTCCAATTGTTTATTCAGAATATGTTGTGCCCCTTCTATGTTTACATATACTGTATATATGTTAGGGTATTTTTTATAGTACTAGGAGGGTTAGCCAAATGGGTTAGGTGGGTAGAGGGTGTTATTGCCATTGGGAATTGAGAGCTTACATTAAGGGAATGGAAGGGAATAGGAAAAGGGATAAGTTCTACTTACCACAGGGTAAGGATGCTGTGGTTTGCAGAGCTGGAGATATTGACAGATATTGGAAAGTTATTCTCAAAGGACACCTTATGAACTCTTTTATTTACTCATGGCTGTGCCTCTAAAGTTTTGTTCATGGAATGTCAAAGGTGCTCAGTCTCCCACTAAAAGAGCTAAAATTCTCCTGCACCTCTTGAGGATCAATATCGATGTAGCCTTCCTTCAAGAAACCCACCTACCCACAGCACAGACTGGTATTTTCAAACGTTCATGGGTAGGTAATGTTTTGGGGGCTGGGTTTGATAGTCGTAAACGGGGCATAGTTGTCTTGATTGCACGTTGGATACCCTTCAAATTATTAGATTCGATTATTGATCCCTATAGTAGATATATATTAATTAAGGCGATTCTGTTTCATACAGAATTGATCATGGGCTCAATTTATGGACCAGTAGGAGATGATCCACATTTCTTTACAAACTTAGCAACTAAACTAGCTCCCTGGTCTAAATCTCCTATGCTTATTGGAGGGGACTGGAACCTAGTTTTTAATAATCTGTTAGACAGATCTAACTCTAAAGGCTTCCCCCTCACCCCCGCTCAACTGGCATTGAGGGAACTGATGGACTCACTTGGACTTGTCGACCCATGGAGAACTCTCCACCCCTCACTAAAAGACTTTTCATTTCACTCCCGGCCGCATAACATGTTTTCAAGAATTGACTACTTTTTGTTGGGGACTGAGCACCTATCAGGGGTCCAAGTTTGTGAATATTTAGCAAAAGTGATCTCAGATCACCACCCAATATTTTACTACAATGAACGCTACCTAATTCAACGACCCATGACAAAACCTGGAGGTTTAATTCCCAACTTCTAAAATCGGAACACTTAAGGAGGCAACTTGGCAACTTTATAGACAAATTTTACGAGTTTAATTCCCCTACCATGCCAAGATTGGATATATTATGGGGGAGCTTTGAAATGCTCATTAAGAGGAGAGGTTATTCGTATAGCTTCAATAAGAAAAAAGAAAATCTCCTCTGAATCTTCCCTATTTCTACAACAGATCAGAGCATTAGAGCGAGGCCTTATGCCCCATCCTAAACTTGAGGACTTAGAAAAGTTAGAAAGTCTTAGCTTTCAATATAACATCCTTCTTAGTGACAAAGTTGAACATCTCCTTTTACGCTCTAAAATTACATACTTTGACCAAGGAGATAAGGCTGGGAAATTACTCGCCATGAAACTTAGAGCTCAAATGGCTGACAGATTTATTGTAGACGTGTGAGATGCCTCCGGCACTCTATGCAATTCCCCTAGGGATATTGCCTCTTCCTTTAAGGACTACTATCAGAAGCTCTACTCTTGCTCCCCTATGGCCTTTAATTGCACCTCATTGGACTATTTTCTTCAAGACATAGAGCTCCCACAACTATCTCAAAATCAAATCTCAATTCTGCAAGCCCCTCTAACTTTAAATGAGGTCTATCAAGCCATTGACGCTCTAGCGCCAGATAAGGCCCCAGGCCCCGATGGCTACACATCTAATTTTTTATAAAGCATTCAAAGCCTAAATAGGCCCTAAACTCCTTGAATTTTATGACTACATTTACAGGAATGGCCTCTCAGATCACAGCTTCACCTCTGCTACCATTGTGGTCATATTAAAACCAGACAAAGATCCCAATATGATGTCTAGCTACCGCCCAATATCTCTTATAAATGCAGATCTGAAGATCTTAGCAAAAATCTTAGCTAACCACTTAGCCCAAGTATGGCAAACATTGCTTAGTCCTGAGCAAGTGGGTTTCGTGGCTGGACGCCTGTCGGCAGATCACATAAGGAAAATTTCCCATCTTATCTCTGCGTCCAGAGACTCTACTATACCATCAGTCTTGATGTCCCTGGACGCAGAGAAAGCCTTTGATTGGGTGTCATGGGACTACTTATTTCATTTACTCCCGAAGTATCACATTCCGGTACAATTTATAAGATGGATTAAAGTCCTTTACTCCTCCCCATCAGCTCGCATTTTTTGTAATGGTGTGTTCTCTTCCCCCTTTACATTACACCAGGGCACCTGCCAAGGTTTCCCGCTCTCTCCTTATCTGTTTAATTTATTTTTAGAACCCCTCATCAGAAAACTGAATACTTTGGTCTTGGTTGCAGGAATTACTATCAGCCATCTCCAATACAAAATATCAGTATATGCTGATGACATTTTGCTTCACATAACATATCCATCGAGATCTATACCGGCTTCATCAGATATTATCCAGGAATTTGGTCGGTTATTCAACTATAAATTAAACTTGTCTTAGACTGAGGTTATGCCTCTAAACAACTGGACCTTAAAGGCTGACATTCAACATCTTGGGCTTACCTGGGTTAAAGATAAGTTGAAATACCTGGGTATTTACCTATCCCTGTCTAATTCCAAAATGAAGCAGTATAATTTAGATCAATTAGTAGCTTGTATTAAAATCGACCTGCACCACTGGGCATTGCTCCCTATTTCCCTTTGGGGGCGAATCAACATTATTAAAATAAATATTTTGCACCGGCTGTTATACCCCCTTCAACTATGCCATCAATATCTACCTAAGACCTGGTTTACTCATGTCCATGGTATTATATCCAATTTCATCTGGAAGCATAAACCTCCACGCAGGGCGATATCCAAATTACAGAGACCAAAAGAATTAGGGGGTTTACAAATCCCTAACATATATCTTTATTACCTTGCTGCTAACTGTTTAGTTATCTCACAATGGCTGACCTCTGTTTCAACTCCTAGCTTGGAAACCTACGTCCCACTGTGGCTGCAGATAGAGAAATCGCTCTGTATCTCAGCTGGAATGGACATAAGGGCTTTGCCATATCTTTCGCTTAATAAGGTTCCAGGACAGCTTAAAAACACTCCCATTATGAGAACCCTTCATATCCACAGTTGAATCATACTATAAGGGATACCATGGAGAAAGACACTTCACAGTATATTCTGGGTAATCCTAACTTTAAAATTGGGAGGAAGATTATTACTCAAAGGTTTTGGGCGGAGGGAGCAGGGAAAAAGGTCATAGACCTAACAGAAAACCATAGACTATTACCCTTTTCAGAGATAATGGCTAAGTATAATGTGCCTGTATCTTTTTGTTTTAAGTATCTCCAAATCTCCCAGGTCCTTTTAAGGCATTTCGGTAGTGGGTTATGGGAACACCATCTGTCTGGGCCCATACTCAGTACGTTACATACAAGGCCTAGTTCTCATTTAATTTCATACTATTATAAAGAACTGCAGAAAAAAGTTATAGACCTGGACGGTACTCCCCAATATGTATGGGACAGCTCCCTCCTCCCAACCACCAAGGATCCCTGTCAGTGGTCACAGATCTGGAAAAGGTTGTATAAGGATGTTAGGTGGGACCATTATAGGCTGCTACAATTTCAGATAATACAGGACTTATACTACACTCCTGTAAAACTTTGTACAATGGGTAAGTTCCAAGTAGATCTGTGCACCAGATGTGGAAAGCAGCGGGGTACATTACTCCACATTTTATGGAAATGTGACAAAGCCTTCCATCTCTGGGAGAGTATTAGTGCTAGACTTAACCCACTGCTAGGCTTGCAAAATGCCTTTCAACCAGGAATTTGTATTTTGGGAGATTCGAGTAATATCCTTATTGGTAACCAAAGGAAACATATGATGCTAATCTCTTTATGTGCTAAGAGAGGGATATTGCGTCACTGGCTAGATCAACAGACTCCCACATATGTAGAGTGGCTTCAAGAAATTCTCTTTGCTCTGCAAGCAGAATATACTATAGCAAACTACTCTGGAAATAGTAAAAAATATCAGAAGACCTGGGCCCCACTACATACCTTGCTACGTAATTAATATTCCCCGTACTGGCTCTGGGAACTAACCTTAAAATACCCAGGTAAAACTGGCAATAGGTGGCTGTTTCCTGTGGATCCAGCTCCTCTCTCCTGATTTATGTTTCCCTTTTCTTTCTCCTTCTCTTCTTTTTATCTTTCTCCTGATGGCAAGGGATATGGAGGGTGGGGAAGGGTGGAGGTGCCGGGAGGGAGGGGGTGGTTTATATATTTATTGTTTATTGGTTTCTTTTTCACTTTTTTCTTTTACTTCGACAGACTGCCTTTATACACCATTAAGCTCTGACCAGCTACATAGCTTAAGTTATTGTCATGGTGTATTATGCCATGTTATGTAATGTAATTATGGATCGTTTGTTGTTTGGTAAACTTAATAAAGCTTACTAAATATGAAAAAAAAAACCTTACTTGTTAACTGCTTGCAGTCTCAATCTGATTACATTGTTTCCCACAAAATTCAGGTTTAATAAGGTTCCCAAAAATTGTTACCACCCACCCTCAGTACACATGTCCTATGACATCACTTCCTGGCCAGTGCTTTCTATCTTGAGAGTTGGATCCTCTTGTGAAACTGGTTTGATCTGGACTTCTGGGGGTTGTGCATTCCAAAGAAAACCCCCTTTGTCCTACCTTCTGTCTTGGACAGCAACACTGACTGCTTCGGTCATTAGCCAGGGCCTCTCCCATAACATGAAAGAGCTGTTTTGTCTTTGAAGCATGAAAGGGCTGTTTTGGCTTTCATCACTCCCACTAACTGGCCAAGGGGTCATGAATTACAGGAAAAATAGATTGCAATTAGTCTTCAGAGTCATCTGGTATGCCTCAGGTAGCTAACTTATTCTCACTTCCCCTGACAGATCCAATGCACATTTATCAATACAGATACAGTAGAGGTAACTAAAAAAACAAGCATTTGTCAATGCCGAATGTTTGCTTGCTGGCATTGACATTGGTAGTGTAGAAGTTACAGAGCTGCATAATAGGAATGGCAGTGAAGTATTGAACTGAAGCCAACCCCACCACCACCCAGCAGAGAGTGACAGGCATTGGGGTGTGCCTTTGGGTCATCAGGCATAACGACCATGCCATTTCACCACACCCTACCCTGTAGACACTGACAAGTGTCACGGTGTACCTTGGGGTCTTTGGCCCTCATGCAAACCCCATTCCATCAGGAAATAAGGTGAGATGGGTGCAGTATAGGAGAATGGGGTGAAGTTTGGGCCCCCGAAGAGTCCAAGGCACACCTTGATGCCTCTCACTGGCTGCAGGGTGTGGGTGGGGGTGGAATGGTATGAGCATGACAGGCAAGAATCCCAAGTCACATCCCTGATGCCTGTCATTCTCTACAGGGTGGGGCATTATGGTCGGAAACCCTAACGCCTCAGGCATTCGCTGGTATTTTCACCAAATTTTCAACATGTTTTTTGTGACCCCACCTCATGAACAGTGGCAATATCAGTTTGTTAGTCAAAAACTGCTTTTGCACAGTGACTATGGCATTTGGAACCACAGGTGCGAAAACACATTCCGAACAGGATGTGAAAAATGACAGTGGTACTGTTCACGGGGAGGTGTAAAAAATGGCAATGTTGAAAATCTGTTGAGAAAATCTTAAAAAAACTGGTGAAGTCATGAGCGTGCATAGAAACTGTGCAATACACACACGTAATGTAACTAGTTTGGGGATTTTTTTTACAGCAGATTGTTAACACAGGCATTTTGGGACCTCCGATCATGAACAGTGTCAGTGTGATTTTCTTTATCTGTCCCGAACAATGATTTCCCACAGCGACCACACATTTCTGTGCTGAAAGTGTGAAAACACATTTCGGCCATGTTGTGGAAAATGACAGCTGTACTGTTCATAAGGAGGTGTGGAAAAATGCCACTGCTGAAAATCTGGACTGAAAATATTACAAATTCATGAACTTACGAGGATGCGTGGAAACTGTGCAATGTTCATTCATAACACAGTCATTTTATGGAGTTTTGTCACCAAATTTTCAACATAGCCATTTTAAGACCTCTGCTCATGACCAGTGTCACTGTGATTTTCTTAATCTTTTCCAAACATTGTTTTTGCACACCGACTGTACCATTGTGCACTACATGTGCGGAAACACATTTTGGGCGAGATGTGAAAAATGGTAGCTGTACTGCTCATAAGGAAGTGCGGTAAAATGGCACTGTTGAAAATCTGGTGTGCAAATATTACAAATTTGCAAACTTGCCAGAGTGCGTAGGAACTGCGCAACATGTGCTCCTAAAACAGTATTTTTTGGAAATTTTTTCACCAAATTTTCAACATAGCCATTTTAACACCTCTGCTCATGATCAGTGTCACTGTGATTTTCTTAACGTGTCCCATACATTGATTTCGCATACC
Source organism: Neoceratodus forsteri (assembly GCA_016271365.2). Taxonomy (NCBI): domain Eukaryota; kingdom Metazoa; phylum Chordata; order Ceratodontiformes; family Ceratodontidae; genus Neoceratodus; species Neoceratodus forsteri. Next base: position 451,418,399 of record CM057453.1, on the reverse strand, counting down.
GACTGCATATTGTGCTACATAAAGCAGAAACACGTTGTGGCGAGAATATGAAAAATGACAACTGTACTGCTCATAAGGAGGTGTGGTAAAATGGCAATGTTGAAAATCTGGAGTGAAAATATTGAAAATTCGCGAACTTCACGAGGCGAGGGAACTCTGCAACGCACGCCAGTAAGCAGTCATTTTAGAATTTTCACCAAATTTTCAACATAGCCATTTTAAGACCTCTGCTCATGAACAGTGTCACTGTGATTTTCTTAATGTGTCCCGTACACATTGATTTCACACACCAACTGTGCCATTGTGTACTACATGGGTGGAAACATGTTTTGGGTGAGATGTGAAAAATGACAGCTATACTGCTCATATGGAGGTGTGGTAAAATGGCAATGTTGAAAATCTGGAGTGAAAATATTGAAATTTTGCAAACTTACGAGCATGCATAGGAACTGCACAATGTACAGCTCGTAAAACAGTCATTTTTAGAAATTTTTTCACCAAATTTTCAACATAGCCATTTTAAGACCTCTGCTCATGAACAGTGTCACTGTGATTTTATTAATGTGTCCCATACATTGATTTTGAACACCGACTGCACCATTGTGCACTACATGGGCGGAAACACATTTTGGGTGCGATGTGAAAAATGGCAGCTGTACTGCTCATAAGAAGGTGTGGTAAAATGGCGATGTTGAAAATCTGGAGTGAAAATATTGAAAATTTGTGAACTTACGAGTGTGCGTAGGAACTGTGCAATGCACACTCATAAAACAGTCATTTTTAGGAATTTTTCCACCAAATTTTCAAAATAGGCTTTTTCAGAGCCCACCTTATGAGCACTGACAGTGTCATTTCATTAATCATTCCAGAAAGGTGATTTTGCACAGTGGCTGCGAAATCACTCTTGGGCCCGAGTAAAGCCATGACAGTGACAGCATTCATGAGAAGGGGTCCCAAAAACCCCATGTTGAAAATTTGGTGCAAACATTCCAAAATATGCTTGAGATATGCAGCAAAGTTGAAAAAAAATGATCTATTACATTATACAGCTTACCGGCATTTCCTCAGTTCGCGGTCGGCTTTGAAGAGTGCAGACTTGTTCCCGGTCCACCGAAGATCGTCGCTCCTGACTCCGGAGGTAAGTTTGGGATGAGGGGGCTGTGGGGATGCAGGGTGCGCAGTGGTTGGGTGCGAGTGGGGGCAGAGAGACTGCGAGGGACCATTTTTTAATTTACAGTATTTTTTTTTATTACTAAGATGATGCGGGACGTTTGCCATGCTGGGGTGTGCTCCCAGCATGGCAGCTGGAAGGGCTGTTTGGAGGGGCTGGAGCCGACGGGGGATTGGGCACCCCTGTCAGCCATATGGACTTGTGCCATGCTGGGGTGGGCTCCCAGTGTGGCATGTAAGGCTGTTTGCAGAGGTTGGAGCCCGGCGAGACAGGCAATCCTGTTGGCCATATGGACTTGTGCCACGCTGGGGTGGGCTCCCAGCATGGCACCGGGAAAGCTTTTTTGGGGGGACATGGAGCCAACGGGGCATTGGGCACCCCGTCAGCTATATAGTATGTGCGTGGGGGGGAGCACATCAACACGCAATATGCGTGCATGCGTGTTGAGGGGGGGAGCTCTGCTTACTGAAGCAGAGCTCTCCCTTTCAACTGTATGTCATAGACAGCTGGAGCAGTGATTGGTGCACTGCGACCATGCCTGCAAACACACTGACTGAATTGGAAGAGGCTGACACACCTCTGGAAAACACGGATGATGGCATCATGTTTCTTGCACATGCGTGCAAGCAAACATAACAAGCATTTGTCAATGCTGAAAGTTCACCATTGGTATTGCTATTGTACAGGGTGGGGTAGGACTACAGTTCCCATCAGCCTCGGCTGTTGGCTTATTTACATGCACTTGACCAGCATAATTTCTTGCTAACCATACGAGGTTCATTTTTATTCATAGCTTATTCTGTATACAGTAGATGAGCCATGCATGTAGCCTTGGGATATACCAGACAACAGTTAATCAAGAGGCTGAAGTTCAAATCCTATGTTTGTTTTTTATTTTCAGTTGTTTAACCAGGAGTAGCACACTAAGCTGAAAACTTTTTTTTACAGGAGTGACCTGGGAGCACAGGGAAGTTAAGTGACTTTCTCAGGGTCACACAGTATGCAAGTGGAAGCTGTGGGATTCAAACCCAGGTCTTGTCTGCTGGATGTCACCAGTTTTGCAGCTCAGAGCCTTAAACCCCCTGTGCTATACTATGTGTCACTTTCTGTGTGGCTCTAAACAAGTCACTTAACTGCCCAATGCTAACTATTGTTAAGAAGAAAGAGCACACTTCTTTCAGTAAAATGAGAAGTTGGGCTATCCTGAGCAAATACTTCATTTAAACAAAAAATGATATGCCACTGCCACCACATCATGAATTAAAGGTGATGGTGAGGAGCACACAAGAGACATAGAATTAAGTAGTACAGATGCATTTGCCATTTAAAAGGAACATCACCTGACTCTTGTCCAACTTAAAAGAGCAGGTAATTTTACAAAAGGAAAGTTTGTAATGAGCACAGCTGCCCTGTTACAGTAAACCCACCAAAATATAAGTAAAAGAGAGAGACTTACCTGAATGCAGGGTGCCACGGGGTAGTCCTGGGGAGATGTCATCTGCTGCACCTGTAAAATAAGAGACAAGGGGGTCACAGAGGATTTGCTGTCCTTAGGGGTAAAATAGAGTGGAACAGACAGGAGAGAAATAAAAGAATACTAATCTGATGGAGTCAGACTCCATGTCCTGTCAGACCTGTAGAGACAGAAGAAAAAATAGGTTAGTTAAGAATTAAAAAGATGTAAGATGAGCAAAAGCAGAGTAAAAGGAGTGTAGTTTGGGGAAAGGCGCTCAACTAAAACCCCCTTTGCCCATAATGGTGGCTGAGTAGCCAGTAATTTATTTAGTAGCTGTGATGGCTAGTGCAGGGCTAGTAGCCCTTTTTGTCTAAATAAAGAGTAGCATTGGTGGTTGTGTGGGCTAGGAAATGCCTTGGGTGGGGGGGTGACACTGTGTAAAATTATGCCCTAGTGGTCTAGTGGGATAGCTCCCTAGGGGATGGAGCTAGCATTCTTTTAAATACATTAATACCCACCCTGGGGATCTAGTGGGGGCTCCCTGAGCCCTTGAATATTTTGTGGGCATTGTTGGAGAGCTTATTGGTGGCAGCAGCAGGAGGATACATTGGGGCTACAGCGTCATCATGTAGTTAGCGCTACTGCACTGATAAACAACATACTGTTTTTCAGTTGCCCTTGTGGTTGTGTGCCCTTATGACCAGTCTCTGATATTCAGTCGCTCATGTCACATAGAACCAGGTAACACAATATGCAAGTGAAGGTTGTGGGAATCAAATCCAGGTGTGTTGGAAATACCAAACTCATTCACAGCTTATCACTCTAACCACTAAGCTATCCTGCCAGCCCTGAAAACCTGGATCTTCATAAATTTACTGACCATTACACTTTAAAAAGCAGACTGCAGTGGATTTCACATAAGGTGAATTAAGAGTGTATACACATTGTCTAACCATTAACTGCTTAAACAGAGACCTTGGTTTTCATGGTATCTGAATATTTTAACAATGCCAAATGACCTTGTGAGCACAAAAGTTGATCCAATTATTTTCTGGCACTGTGCTTCCTAATTATAAAACATCCATGGGCAAAACTTTTTTTTCCAGTTGTGGCTATCCCATACATTCTTTTACCATTATATGTTAGATTGCCAGAAAATGCTTTTGCTATGAAATATGCTTGGTTTCATTATGCACATGTGTAATTCACTGTATAAGCAGTATTTAATGATGATGCTATTGACTGATGTAGTACTATATGTGCTGTATGTACCTTCATGCAACAGCATCCAGCTGTAAAACAGAATCTTTGGCCCCCACTTAGTTTATACTGGTTACACATATATACTAAGTTAAGCAAATTAAACTAGTTCCCAGAGAGTCTAAAGGCATGTTTAAAACTATGAGAACTGAGAAATGACAGTGCACACAGAAATGTAATTGATATAAATGTCATAGTTAGACAAATGTATTGTAAACACAAGATGTGCTACAAATTATTAAATATCATATACATCATATAAATATACAGAAACCCAGCGTATAACGTGCAAATCACAGACACACCAGATGAAGGAGAGATGCCTCAACATCCCTACATATCCAAGTTCTCTACTCCTTTGTCAAAGGCAGGGTTTGTGAGTCCATACTGGCTATTTATTTATTTGAAAGTTGATAACTGGGAAAAGCACACTGAGCTGAGGCTCATGTCCAGGTGCAACATGGGGTAGATACCAAATAACAGTGTTATGAAACAAATGGAGACAAAATTACAGAAAAAGCAGTAGGGATTGCAAAAAAGCAGATAGGCTGAGGTGGATACAATTACGTACAATTGCACTAGAATATCAATCAATCAATCAAACTGTATTTAACCAGGCAAAATCATCCTTGAGCAAGCTCATTTGCAAGATGGCCCTGGACAAGTAGGACATATACAACTACAGCAAAATTACCAGATAAGCAGTGTACTCACAATGAGCAAATAAAATACAGTTACAGAGAAACAGATAAGATCAGGGCTGGGGAGTATGGTGAACACTATTAGGGTTAATAATTGACTGTATATATAAAGGATTCCCTCAAGACTTGGGATTATTCAGACAAAGGTCACAATGTTACAATAAGATGAGGGATACCAGGTAGTATAAGTGAGGGAACAACAACCGAAGGTTTATGGGCAGGGGAAAAAAACAAAGGAAAGGGTCAGTGAGGGGTGGAAATAGATATAGTTAAACAAACAGGTGGGAGTTGGCAGAATAATCCCAAGGTGGAAAGAAGACTAGAAGTACTAGGGGAATACATGTAAGTGCCAAGAGTTTGGGGAGCCACAGGAGATGGAGGAGGTGGTTATTTGCGGCATACACACAGGGCTTTCAGTTTGAGAGTGAGCAGCCTCCTGAAAGAGTGAGGCCCCGGGAGTGAGGACAGCCTGAGAGTTTTTTGCATGACATTCCAAAGGGTGGACAGAGAAAAGATGATAGCTGCTGAGCCATGTCGTGTCCTTATTTTGCGTACTTTAAGAGAGACAAGAGACAAACTCCTTAGACCATACATTCCCTCAGTATGCTGAAACAGCATAGAAATATAGGTTGGTGGTTTATCGGTTAGGGCCCAGTATGTCCACATGAGGGCATTTTTTTGCCTCCTCAGAGTGAGGGAGGGCCAGTCTAGTGCCTGATAGAGCAGGCTGTGGTGGGTGCATAATGGCATGTTTAGGATAAATCTCAGCCCGCAGTGGTAGAGGGTGTCAAGTTTACATAGTGCCTGAATAGGACAGTGATTATAAAGAAAGTCAGCATAATCAAGTAGCGGTAGAAAAGTTGTTTGGACAAGTTGTTTCCTTGCGTCAAGAGTAAGGAGGTGTCTTATCTGATAAAATATGCCTAGATGTTGTCTTAGCTTTTTAGATAGTTCATTAAGGTGAGCCAAGAAGTTGAGCCTGTTATCCAGCCAAACACCCAGGTACTTGAATTTGTCTACTAGTTCCAAGGCTTCACCAAGCAAGGTATAAATCTGGAGGCTCGAAGATGATCCTGTGTAGTGGGCAGCACAAGGCGAGATAATCATAGCTTTGGTCTTTTGACATTACGTGAAACCTGAGCCTTATTAAGTTGCGCTGAAGGATGTCAAAGCTCTAGCTGCAGCTCCTGTGGCTACGTTGGCCTAGGAGGTGTTAGTAGTATAGAGCACGTATCATCATGGCTAGATGAACGTTATTGGTGCGATACAGGAGTCAATATGGTTTATATAGATAGCAAAGAGAATAGGGCCCAAGATGGAGCCTTGTGGCACACCACACGGCAGGGACTTTAACTGAGGCAGTTCCTCTTAGTCTTTGATTTGTTGCATTCGGTTGGTGAGGTAACAATCAAACCACTTTAAGGCAGTGTTGTTTACTCCGATGCTGCTCAAGATGTTAAGTAGAATATGATGATCCAATGTATCAAAGGCCTTGCTAAGATCTAGAAAGAGGGCATAGATGTATTGCTTAGTATCCAGGGTGATTTGCTATTCATTGGACACTTTGGCAAGGGCTGATACAGTACTGTGCTTGGGCCTAAATCCCAATTGGGCAGGGTTTAGGATGTTTTCGGTGTCAAGGAACTCTCTGAGTTGAGAGTTAACAATTTTTCCAGGGTCTTTGATAGGCAGGGTTTTAAATAATTGATTAGCAGTTTTTTTTCTTGGGACTATACAAACTGTACAGAAAGTATTTATATAGATTTTCTAGAAGTGCTGTGTTTGTTAAACACAATGAGGCAAGAGCTATGCATTTTCACAAAGATTTAGCACTTTTATGAGCAAAACGCTAATCAATTTTTAGAGTTATATAAATCCCTGATAGGATTGGGAGAAGGGAAATAGGGCAGTAGTTGTTCAGGTCAGTTGGGTCACCAGATTTAAAAAGAGGAATAATATATGCTATTTTACAAAGTGGTGGCAACTCACCATGAGCCAAGGAACTATTAAAAAGGTGAACGATTGGAGCTGTAAGGTGATAGCAGCCAAGTTTCAAGAAGAACGGTTCTAAGAGGTCAGCACCGGCACTTTTTAGTGTCCAAGGTTAGCAGGAGGTCCTCCACCTGTTTAAAGGTTACTGGATGAAAGCTAAAGGAGGAGCTCCCCGGGATAGCTATGGTGACAGGGCTATAAGGTAGAAACAACATTATTTACATGAGGGGCATGACTGTGCTGGGCAATTATGTACAGAGCAGAGTGCAGGTATATACATTTCCATGAAAACAAATGTAAAACAACAATTTACAACATTATTTACAAATTGGTGGGGCACCGCTAGAGCCATATATTTTGTAAGGGCATAGTGAGTAGAGAGGAAGTAACACAGAGGCAAGCAGGGTGGGGGGTGGGGGTGGAGATGATAGTTGTGGGACAGATGGGCAGATGACAGGGACACAGAGACAGTGCAGCTCTGGTCTGGTCCATAGACAATTCCATTGGACTGGGGGAGGAGGGGGGAGAGGGGGGCAGGTGCAAGGAGGAGCTGGTGTTGCTATGAGAAGGGATTACAGGATAGAGAAGGAAGAGGCAAGATGGGTGTTCCAGTGGAGTTGGTTCCAAAGGTGAGAGAGCCGATAGGAGAAAGCTGCCTGACCTGAGCAAGAGCGAGGGTGGGGAAGGGAGAACATTGGATGTTCCCTAGAGTGAAGTGGGTATGAGGAGGAGTTGGCTGGAGAGAGAAAGGCAGGAGTTGAGGTAGGAGGGGGGAATTTGAATCAGAATTTGCCAATGAATGTGAGGCAGTGTAGCTGGTGCCTGGGAGGTTCTATGTGAAAACGATGATCGCAATATAGTGATTGCCGAAAAACTAAAATGGCGATGTACACTCCCAGTGAGGCAAGTAGGCAAAAATAAATTTTTTTTTATTATTTATAAGCTGCCATATGATTGGTTCGGCTTTTTCTCTTCAACTACTGAAGGTTTCCACCCCACAAGGCAGAACAGTGTCACGATCAGCCTTGCTGATGACTGGTCTGGCACGGACGAGCCCCTTGCAGACCACTCTGCATTGGACAGACAGTGTCACACCCTTCAAAAGTCACTGTATAGTAAGAGGTTCACTGCACGTATGCGCATGGCGAACTTAACAAAACAAACAAACAAACAAAAAATACTACAGTAAAAAACTATTTGCTAAATTGTTGCAGCTCCATATTCTATTTTGAAACTATTGTGCGATTACAAAATTAAATAACTGATTGTATAGCGTGACTGTGTTTGCTGTAACTTTTTTTCCTCTGCTGGTAAATTTTACCGGTCATCTTCTGGATATGATTCTTGCTTTAAATCCAACATGTTACCATGTATGAATTGTTATCTACTATGTATATATAATGTACCCATATACAGAAAAAAAATAAAAAAATGGTGATATAAAAGCATGATGGCCTCTCTGGATTCAGAAGAGTCCAGTCTGTCACCTTCCTTCTTATGATGTCAATTACTGAAATGTCAGTTCATTCCCAAGAACCAACTGTATTATTTGTAAGATTGATTCAGCCCTAAAATCATTGGGGCCGATTCTTAGATGAATGGCATAACTTGAATGCAGTTGCGAGTTACACCATTCGCCCCTATGCCAGGGACCCTACACCACATTCCAAGAGCGGCAGAGTCCCGGCACTTGTGACACATGGGATATGCCTTGCATGGGCTACCGTCACATGCATGGCATATTGCAGCTTCATGTCACAACTCATGGCACATGACAGGCAGCCTCCCAAAGCTCCCCCAGCCCCAGACCACCTCGGCACACACTGGGGGCATGGGGGGCAGGACACATGGCACAAGCATTTGGGGAGGTGTACCAGAAACAGACCCCGGGGGTCCAAGATGATTGGGGGGTTGGGGAGCAGGGGTGTGCTTGAGAGGGCTAGGGGGACATCATGGCGCTGTTGCCGCAGTGCTATGTGGTGGTATCCGATGGTGCCAGCCATCAGATGCCACTTAGGACAGCTCCTAGCTGTCACAATTCTAGTGTGCCACTGCGTGTCTTGGAATTGCAACTGTGGGTTACAACAGTCACCCTCCTAGAATTGGGATAAGTTGCTGTCATAACACACACTTGCACCAGGCTTTGTGGGCTGTGGCCTGGTGGGTGGCATAACCCATGAATGTCGTAGCCTGCAGCTGCCGTAGTGCATATCACAACTTGGAATAGGGATAGCCATATCGCCTGACATAAATAGTGAGATACACCATGGGGTTTAGCATATCTCGCATTACGCCGGCATATCTCATCCTGGAATTGGGCCCATTATCTTTATAACAGAATCTTCTTTGGAGATTCAGCTTCTTAGTATATCATATCCATACTGTCCACATAGGTCAGCAAGTTGGAGTTGACTTGAAATCTTGTATTGTGAGCATAAAGGAATTGTATTGAGATTCACAAAGAGGTATGTGTCTTATCACCACCCCTGCCCCAAAATGTGGGATCTAGAAACATAGAAGTTGCAGACAGGAAAAGACCCTTGATCCATCATGTTTCCTAGTCCTACTTTTCTTATAGAAATTTGAGAGCCCTAGTGGCTCTTCACTCCTGTGCTTCCCCTCCCCTTTTGATACTGTATTTACCAATCCCATGTATCTGTCCCACTCATCTTTGAATACCCCCACTGATCTCATACAGACCACCTTTTTCAGTATTTTATTTTACCCATCCATCACCCTTTCCATGAAAAAAAATACTTTCTGGTATACCTCTCAAATTCCCCCCCTCCCCAACCTCACCAGCTTCATGGAGTTACCCATAGTACTTGTGTTCCCACTCATTTTTGTGCAGGTCCCAATTTTTCACCTTGTTTACCTTGTGGAAGTATTTGCAAGTCCCAGTCATGTCCCCCTCTCTCTTCTCACCTCCAGCATGTACATGCTGGCCAAAAAATTTGACTGGGTTATAAGGTCAGAGGACAGGAGTTAGGCAGTAAATATACTGTACCTGGACTTCAGCAAGGCCTTTGATTCGGTCCCTCACTGGAGATTGATCAAGAAGTTTGAAGACCTGGAAGCAGGGTTGTCAAGATCAGTTGAAAACTGGCTGCAGGGCCCAAAGTGTGGAGTTGGGAGACAGTAATCAGGAAAGATGGAGGTCACCAGCATGGTCCCATAGGCATTGATACTTGATCCAGTGCTGTTCAATATGTTTACAAATGACATTGGGGACAGTGTAAACTGACAAATCTGCCTCTTTGTGGACAACACAATGCTCTGTGGGAGGGTGAGCATGGAGGAGGGGTGAGGGATCTTAATGAGGGCTTGGTGAAGCGAGAGAGAGAGAGAGAGAGAGAGAGTCTGGAATCTAGCAACTGGGGTTCAAAACAAAGAAGTATAAAGCATGCACATCGGGAGCAAGGACCCAGGGGCTGAGTACACACTATGGGGCATGACAGTCACAGTACTCGAGGAGAAAGAACTGGGAATTGCAGTCATGAATAGTCTGAAGCCATCTGCACAAAGCAACAAGGCTGTGGCAAAGGCAAATAAGATGCTAGGTTACACATGTAGAGGGTTGACCAGCAGGTCATTCTGTTACTGTACAGATCCATGGTACACCTGCATCAAGAGCACTGGGTGCAGTACTGGAGCCCCTACCATAAAAAAGGATATACACCAGCTAGAGGTGGTAAAAAGAAGGGCTACAAAAATGATTCAGGACCAGCATGGCCTCTTGTATGGTCAGAGACCTCAGAAACTCAACATGTACTCATTTGAAAAGAGAAAGGAATGAGAGGTCATCCATACACAGACAAGCTTATGCCTTCATCTCAAGTTTTCCATGGAAACCACTGAACCTCTGGAGCTTCATTCTCATAGTTCCTAGTTACCATAACAACCACTTGATGCAGACACAGGTTTGTTGTGAATGGCTGCCCATAGATTATTCCTTTTATTTTGCCCTGTATCCCTACCCCAGTGTTGTAAATGAAAATGTGTGTAGAAGGACCAGTCCCAAGACTGATCTCTGACTCACCACTAGTGACCACACTAACTCCAGAGAATTCCTCATTAATTACTATCCTTTGTGTTTTATCACTTAAACAATTTCCCACCTATCTTGTTACTTTGACACCAAACCCCAAGTCATGCATCTACTTTACCAACCCTTCATGTGGGACAGAGTTGAAAGCTTTACTGAAATAAAGGTGCTGTTCATCTTCAGCCTCCCCCTTGTGTGCTACCTTGTCACCCAATTAAAGAAATCAATCAGGTTTGTCTGACATGTCCACCCCCCACCCACCACTCATGGACACATGTTGTCTTTTGTTCTGAAGTCCATTTGCCTCAAGTAAACAGAGCTAACAAAATTCAGGCACTCACTACCACATCTGGAATTAGGACACAGCACTTCATCAAAGGCTTTATAAAGTAATGTGAAACACATCCAGTAGGACCTGAGGGGATCTCTGTTACTTGTACTATTAGACACTTGATTCCTGCACTTTTCATTCAAAAGCACATTAATACATTTTGCAGTTTACAATCTAAAGCAGTGTCTTGTATCCTGATGCCAGAAGTGGTGGTGAGTGCCCTGAATTTTGCTAACTCAGCATTTTTCTCATCAGTTGAGCACCTGATTTAGACTGCTGCATTGTCTGCCTTGTACTCAAGAAAAGGTACAAGCCTCTCTCTTACTTGCCAGTCTTTACATTCCCCTAAATTGCAGAAGTTCCAGCTGAGTCCTAAAGCAGTTTATCAGTGTTGTCCAGAGCTGTGCTGTTACAGTGTCATCTGGGCAGTGGGCAGCAAGTGTGTGCCAGCTGGAGTTGAACTCAGCAAAGTATTTCATTTTTTAAAAAACAAGTGCTCTAACTGATATAAATCTAGGTCAGAAAGTCAAGCTGTGATACCAGGCATGTACTCATTTTTAAAAATGAAATACTTTGTCGAGCTCAGCTTGTTTTCTGCCATCACAGACAGTGTTTAGCTGAACTTGGTTAGAATGGACTGCACTTGTCCGTGGATGAGACAACTGGCATTCTGGCACCATTTGGAACTATGAGCATGCTTCTGCATTGGGCAGCTGCACAAACTGCAGACAGAAAGGGTTACAGTTTGGAATAAAATTTATACAAATGGATAATGATTGGAGGCATCCATTACTGCAGTGTATACTGGATTGCAATATAGACTCATGCAGGGCATGCAGGTACTTTTTGGAATATGAGCAGACAAGTAAATAAAAGGCAAACAGTGTACCTTTAATCTACCACTACTCATCACTGACTGCCACAGTATGTGTCAGTCCCTATAAAAGAAGCAGTGCGCATGCTGTTCCCTGTTTACAATGTCTATCCACCAAACTCAGGTCAAGCAGTGTAGAGCTAGAAAAAAATAAATTTCAAGCTATCAAATGTGGAATTCAAACATCAGAGCTAAGGTATGTATCAAGAACACATAAATCCTCAGTTTATTTTCTTAAAATGCATTTGGACAGCTGGCTAAAGAATGGGCCTCCCTTTAGACCTGCAAGTCAAAATATAAATTACAGTTTTAATGTCAAGTACCTGAGAATGGTCCTAATCAAATACAGTTCCTATATCATATTCAGCAGCACAGCTTAAATGATGCAGAAAACAGATGCTGATCATAGAGCTGCTCCTGCAGATTCATGACTCTATTACATTATTTTCTGCCTTGCTTCTGTACAATACAACACCACACAGGTTATGCTAAGGGGGGTTTTCTTGTTTGAATATGTGATGTATTCAAACTTAACCAGTAGAAATTAAATCAACCTTAAGAAATTCCTATACCACAGAGAACTAGCATTCTACAGAGGAGTCATTACATATGTAATACATCAGAAAAAAGCACTCCTGGCTGTATCAGTAGAGCCTCTATGGCATTTGAGTTGCATCATGTTTCCTGTGTCCTATATACAGTACATTAAAAATACTTGAAACACAGACTTTTGCTGAAGACAAAGAATAACTAAATAGTTGTACAATGAAAAAAGGAATGTGCTATGTGTTTAAATGTCTCTTTTGTCTTGGTATTCATAGGCTTATACGTGGAGTTTTGTTTTGTAAACAGGAGTTACCCAGTGCAAACTGTTTTGTTAAAAAATAACTGAGCTGAAGGGTAAGAATTTCAAAAGATCCAACCAAGATCTATCTGATACTATTTTTAAAGATAAATCTGACCAAACCGTTAGATCCAATATTCAATGAAGTGTTTACACATAAATATCTTGCAAAAAAAGATGTAATTGTGCAAAAAAAAAAAGACAGAAACAGGGTCTGCCTCATTACCTTACACCAAACCATGACCTGGATTTTTAAAGCCGAGGACCACAGGACTTAGGGCACTTGTTCTACCACTGCTGCATCACTGCAAATGCTCCAAAATGCTTGCATGCAATTTTCCAATGTTTTAATGCATCTGAACATATACAGGTGCCAGCAGAATGAGGCCTTGCAGTCTATTGTGTGTGTTTGTATTGCAGAGTCCACAATGTAAGCAAAGGACTCTGCACCCCACCCCAACAGTTACCTCTCATTTCCAGCTACACCACTTTTGACCCTGGCTGTCTCCTTTGCCCTGAACTAACTTCTTTTAAAGTCTCTCCACTTCCTCATGGAGCCCATTCACTCATGACACTTTGCTTACCTACACAGAAATATTATGCATCCACCCTTTTTTAACACATGCATCACTTTTTCTGCACATTTTGTGGCACTTGTGACATGAAGTTAGGTCACACATGCCACAAATAGTGCAACTGTGGCAAAATAATGCCAACATTCTTTGAAAATCCAGACCTATGTCTTTTTGTCACAAATGGTTGCAGCTTTTGAAAAAAACTTCCCAATGTACTCTGTACACTTTTTACATTGTTTTATTCTTTTTATGAAATGTATTACTTAAGGTACAGTACCTTTTGTTGTTCATGCACATGCCCCTGTCATAGTAATTTTGTTATTACTACGTCACGCCCTGCTGCATCGCCCCCACCCCGTGTCACACCTGGAAACAAGCTCCTGCTCAGTGTGCCTATTCAAGGGAGTACATTTTCAACAAAGAAATAGAATAGCAACAGAGCTGCATGGACAGATTGAAGAACATGTTGATGCATTAGCAATATAAAGATGCACTCTTGTCTGACCTTTTGATAATCCTGACTTAGGTTACAAGGTTTATCCCGTGTTATGGTCAGCACATTCATAAAGGTTTGTATGTGTTGATGCCATATTGGATGGCATTAGAATATGTTCTGAATAGCCTTGGCATAAGCACAATGATGACTGTAAGGGTATAGCCATTGCAGGGCTGGGGGACATTGCATGTAGATTCAGCAATCAGTCCACCATTCTTCCAAACAGTGTTACAAGTAGATAAGCTGCAGAAAGAGAATTCTTCATGAGACAATGCAAACTGAGGGCAAAGGATATATTAGGATAATGGTTCATCCACAAGGTCCAGAAATCTGCAAATTGTTTTCCTCTCCATCTATTTCCATTTTGCACATAGAAGCTAAGTTATTTATTTATTTCTTTATTTATAGATTCATTGATTGATTGATTTTAAACTGCTACTAATTTGTGGTCAGAAAATCTTAAATGAACTTAAGTTACAACCTGATTCCACAAATGAATATAAACTGGTGGGTATGTTTTCTACAAATCTAAAATGTCAAAAATCTAGCACTATGTGTAATAGCAATTCCACTTCAGAGGATGGTGTTTGAGCAATTGGTGCTGTTCTTCAGGTAAAAAAAATGTGGTCTAGAATAAGAGTAGGCATAGCAGCTAGGAGATAAAACAAAATCAGGTCATACTAGAATTATTGGTTACCATAGTTGCCAGGAGAATAACAGTCAAATAATACCTGGAGTGGCACAGTTCAGTGGCTGTGGGGCAGCAGTATTCAGGAAAACCTTCTGGATGCTACGGTGCTACCCCATCTGCAGGCACTTCTCTGGGCTGAGGGTGGAGGCAGCCAGTCCCCGGTTTGAGTTGGCTAGGATTCAGGAGGTCTCCACCCCCGCCGAGAGACCACCTTATCCACACCCGCTACCTGAAAGGTAGCCCAGCTAGGGAAGTGGTTGGACTATGTTGGACTTGGGCAGGGTAAGAGAAGTGTCTCAGATGCACATCCCCAAGCTGGTGCAACTAAGGAATTCTTATGCTGTGTTTCAGGAATGGCAAGATCCACAGTGTCACCTGAGGAAACACCCAGAGAGGATGAGCAGGGCCTCTGGAATGGAGCCCCAAGGGTGGGAGGTGGAGGACCCCAAAGGAAGAGGAAGATGCATCTGGTGGGGGACTCCATTGTTGGGGGAATAGAGCTAGGAGCAGCAGGAGAGGGGGAAGGGAGGCAGGTAAAGTGCCACTGGGAGGCACAGCTCGGAGGAATGGAAAGTGGATCCATGGCATTGCTAAGGCAGTAGCAAGGAGGGCGAAGCTCAATATCATTGTCCATCTGGGTACAAATGACCTAGCTTGGAACAAGGCAGAGATAGCAAGAGTGCAGAAAGAGTTCAGAGAACTGGGGAGGAGCCTTGGGCAGGTATCAATCTATGTGACCTTCTCGGAGGTGCTGCTTATCCACTACAAGGAGGAGGCTAGGAATCTCCACATCAAGGACTTCAATACTTGGCTGGACAGCTGATGCAGAGAGTAAGGTTTTGGCTTCATTGGGGAATGGGGACCCACCTGGGGGGATGCATACATGTATGGGAGCGATGGCCTGCATTTGTCAAGCAAGGGTACCAGTGTCCTAAGTGAGCAGTTTAAATGCTTAATTGGCAAACATTTAAACTAGCCAAGGGAAGGGGCGGAGAAAAGAAGAAGGGGAAACCATACCACCCACTCCCACAGGTTAATGTAGCCAGCAAGGAGGACACAAATATATATGTAGCCAGAAATGAGGAATATGAATGTAGGTTGCAGACAGGAACATCAGTACCAGTTACAAAGGGAAAGGAAGGGGTAGGAAAGCAACATAAAAAGGAAAAAGGGGTTGGGGGAAAGAAAAGGTAGGATAAGCACAGGATTAGAGGCAGGACAGGCAGCAAAGCATGGAAGGCCATGGTTACAAATGCCAGCAGCCTGGAAAATAATATTCCACACCTGGAGGCCTTTATAGTAGAGGCAGACCTGGACATAGCTGCAATAAAGAGACTTGGTACACCGCAAATCATAACTGGGATGCAAATGTTCTTGGTTATGCTCTATTCAGGAGGGATAGAGGGAGTAAAAAAAGGGGTCTAGACCTGTACATATGAAAAGGTATAAAAGCAACAGAGGTGCAGGGTAGACAGGGGGTAGACTGAGGCACTATGGGTCACCCTTGAGCCTGGCAATGGCACAGCAATCCACACAGTGGTGATCTAAAGACCTCCCACACAGGGGAAAGAGGTGAATAGGGATCTAGTGGATCAAATTCAGGTGATGGCAACCAGGGGTGAGGTACTACTGCTCGGGGACTTCAATATCCCAGACATTGATTGGACCATCCCATCAGCTGCTTCAACCAGGAGCCGAGACATCCTGAATTGCCTGCAGGGGGCAGGCCTCAGAGAGTTGGTGATCAGTCCCACCAGTGACAGAGTGATTCTGGACCTAGTACTGATCAATAGGGACAGAATCGGAGATGTCCAAGAGGAAGGTCAGCTGGGATCCAGCGACCACCACATAGTGTGGTTTAGCATGGGGACAGAGACACACTCTAGTCATGCTAAGGCAAAGGTCTTAGATTTTAGGAGGTGGGCACATGATGACTGCACTGGAGTGAGCAGCACTATCGCCGAACTTCTGCTGCACTGACTCAGTTTAGTCAAATATTTTGCATTTTACGCATTGACATTTATTCACCCCTCCACAGACAGCTGATTGGAAGGTACCCTTCAACTAACGGTGCAACAAAAACTCAGCAACAATGAACCTGAGTGAGTGAAAACAGCTCTTTTCTAGATCCAGCCTTGCTGTAATGGAGGCCAAAATGCACCAGGCCCCATCACGCCATACACCCCCAAGGACCCCAGAAAAGCAGCTGAAGAAATCCAAAAGTCAACAATTGACTACAGGAAAATCTACATCTACAGCCATTTCCATGGGCTCCTCTCAGATACCACTTACAGAGGAATTTTTTTGGGAGGAATTTCAACCCTTCAAGGCTGCGCTGCAAGATATCACTAAAGAGCTGAAATCAATACGAGGGGACCTGATAGAAACCACTAAAGCAATTGCAGATGTAGTCTTCCTTATCTCATCCCTGGAGGGATGGTGGACAAGAAGTGATCCAGAGGTCATTGCACTGCAGCAGAAACTGGCCAAAATGGATACTAAGCTGGGGAACCTGGAAGGCTGGAGCCGATGCAATAACTTGGTCATCTTCAGACTTCCAGTAGATGCTGAAGGTGCTATGCCTATTCAGTTCTCCCAGAAGTTGCTCACTCGTTATTCTCCGTAGAAATTGTTTACATTTGGTTTCCTTTCATCACCTACTTGTGTTCATTGTCATCAAGAAAAGGGATCCCTGTATCATATCTTTTGGACTTGTTCCAGAGTATCCGTACTCTGGACCAACATTCAACAAAGAGTGGACCCTTTATTGGGTCTGAATGCCCTGTTTACCCCATTAAAAGGTATCAAATCATTTGCTTCTGGATCTGTTTACCCCAGACATTTGTGTACTGGGTGACTATTCTGAAGTATCGATACTCAACCGCAGATCTACATGGCCCTTATTTCCATGTCTGTTAAAAAAGTGGCACTGCGCCATTGGAAGGCCAGTGAAGACATATCCAATTCTGAATGGCTTAATGAACTTCTTGAAAACCTCAGAACAGAAAAGGCGATAGCAAGTCTCAATAACAAGTTAAAGAAGTATATGAAAATCTGGGACCCCTTGCATACACTTTATTCTCTTTAACGTTATTATGCCAGTATCCATTTAGTCTCTAGACTTATCCGATTTCAAATATCTGTGTTGTGTATGGAAGGGGTGGGATCAAAGAGGGTGGGGAAGGGATGGTGGGGGGGGAAGTTCCAATATATTGTCCAATACATGGTAATTGTATATTGTTTTTCCTGGATCTGTTATCTGTATTGTTAAAACTCAATAAACTTTGAATTGAAAAAAGAAAAAGAAGTTGCTCACTTGGATCATGGAGCCCTCTCCCAACAATACCACCTATATCATCGAAAGGGTCCACTGCTTCCTGGGACCTAGACCAGCTGAAGGGTCCCCACCAAGTCTGTTTATCTTAAAACTATTAAATTACCCTGACAAGGTCCACATTCTGGCTAAAGTTAGAGATTTACAAGAGGTACTGTGAGATGGGCAGAAAATCCGGATTGCTCAGGATCTTCTGGTGGTGGCGAGGCAGAGGCATACTGCATATCATCCAGTCAATTCTAAACTGATCATGGCAGATATTAAATTTAAAGTTTTGTATCCTTCTCACAATTCAGGAAGACAGCAGGAATCATAAAACATTGTGTAAAACACCCTGAGGTGCTGTTTTATTGCCAGGTTTGTACAGATGGCATTTTCAGATGTAAACTTTTGTCAAGCTACTATAAGAAAAACAATAAACAATATGGGGTGGGAGTTTAGCTAGGAGACCTCTCACTAGAACACTGCAGTTGGACCTTACAATGCCCTCTGTAGACCAGGAACTGAACCCATCACATGGTATTGTCACCCTGCCAATACCCACTGGGTTTCTGCAAGTTCCTCTGCAGCCTGAGTATCTTCCCACTCAGGCCTCTGTGGCTTCTCACCAGTCTGAGTCCTCTCCCTTTGGTAAATTACAGGTGAGCAGCTTCTAGCATCCAGGTAGCCCAAATCTGACCTTTGGAGGTACAGGGCCAATCCCAGGCCACAGTGATTCCTCCTTGCTTTTAGGCTTTACAGGACTTTCAACCTGAACTCCACCTTAAGCTTGCCTCACCTTCACCTTTGGGTAACCAGGATCTCAGTAATTCAACACTGCATGTCTCTCTCATGTTTGACTGCTTCTCTGGCTCCACACTGCTTCTCCCTGAGGTTCCTCTTTGCTGCTCAGCCCAAAGTAAAACTAACTGTAGGTTATGTGATTATCACTTATATACAGCTCAGGTGTCACATGATGTATCACTCATGTTCTATTAAACAATTAGAGGAATACCAGATTTATAATTCACACAACTGCATTATTTTCAAAGAAATATACAGGATACATTTATAGGGCCAATTGTTACTCAATGCTAAACCCCTTACAAAAGCATAAACACAAGAACATACAAACAAATATCCTTTTCAGAAAGTTCATCCCTCTAAACTAATCACTTCCTGGCAGGACAATACCCAAGCCTTCCCTATATACTAATGCAATTGAGGGCCAGCCCTTCCCTGAGGGAACATCTTTCTAAAACGACTGCAGCTGCTGAGATAGCAGCAGCAGAAACACAGACCCAGGAGCTTCTGAACTCCCAGCTTCCAGGTACAAACTACCTTTAAAAAGCATAGATTCTTCTAGAGACGAACTCAACCTTTAACTGTTAGTCTGCATGTACGTTTATAGTTTATACACATCTCTTTTTCTAAAGCTATCAAATGCTTCCTTATATCATGTTTTGTTTCACAGAAATATAGTCTCAACCGTTTCCTGAAATCAGCAGCAGCCTGCAAACAGCAAACTATTTAGTGCAGGTATATTTGCCTGGATTTACTGCTCAGCATTTTGTTACACTTGTACTGGGGGGGGGGGGTTGCATCCTCCCATTAAATAGTCAAACTGCCATGCTCAGAGTTTCTACAGCAGGGAGAGCTTTATTCACTTGTTAGCTGGCAGATTACACCCCTCGGGCAGTTTGTTTTACTCTTATTTAAAAGCAAAGCCCTCATGTAATGCTAATTAAGGTGATCTCTATATACCAGCATGCCACATTCTTTGGGGGATTGCAGAACACAAACTAGATTGAAGATTACCCTGATAGTGGCCAGCTAGCAAGGCTCAAAGATAAACAATTAAATGTAAAGTACAACATACTTACATAGAGGAAGGAAAAGGTAACCACAACTTTATTTTACTTCCAGGGACTACTGCATGCTATACATATCCCTAAGATGGCATCATGGGGTAAACTTTGTTGAAGCTGAGCTGCTTTAACCATCACTACAGTTTTTCAACTGGGGTAGGGGTCACCCACCCTATCACATATACCACCCAGCTTAAAAGGGAAACAGTTTTTGCAAAGGACTGGTTTCCATGCCTGACTTCAGAAGTTTTATTGATTTAACTAACCTGGTAGTGACTTCTCTTTCACTTCCATTTTATTTTCATCCCTTTCTCTTTTAATAATAGAATCATTACCTTTCCTTATGTTCAGGTATGACAACTCAGTCAAATCACATTACTATTAATAGAGAACTTTTGCAACATAGTAATTTCTTTAACCACATCTTCCTACTCTTGAGTCTAATACCCTCACATTCCTTTGCTTTTTATCTAGAAGTACTCCATTTTTTTCCCAGCATTATAATATGATTAAACATTTCTTTAGAACACACATTATGTTTTATGCTTAGAGAGAGAGAGAGAGAGAGAAACTATATCTAGGAAGTACTTCCACCTCCACGATTCTCTCCCCAGTCTTAATGTCAAATGGATACAGGACTCCACCCATCCTGACACCTCCTACCAGAAAATTCAATTTTATTCCTTGCAACTATTCTGGCTGCCACCCTATTGGTTGCCACCACACTCTGACATGTTTTACAGGTCTTGCAGAACTCCACAACTTGTTTAATTACCCCTGGCCAGTAGAAATAGGATAGTATATGATTTAACACCCCATGGCATCTCAAATGCCCTTCCTTGGGTTCAAAATGTGCTGCCTGAAGAACCTGCAGTTGAAGTACCCTGGGCATCACCAACTGATCTTCAGTACCTTTCTCCCGGAATTTCTTGTGACGCCTATACGGGACCCCATTCTTTATAAAATAAAAGGGTCTAACACTATCCAGCCTTTCAACATTAATAGGCCCATTATCAACCATGTTTACAAATGCAAATAACCTATGTACACAGGTATCATTCATTTGGAGCGTACTCCACATTTGAAAGTCAGTATTAGTTTTAGGCATTAAAGACTCAGTCCCTTCTGATCTTAAAAGGACCACTGGTTCTTCATACCTGCAATCTGTTGAACTTCCAGGACCCTTCTGGATATCAGCACACAAGTCCTTAAAATGTTCACATAGCTGACTCGGCTCTCCCTCTCGCCTTTCAACCTCTGTCAGTTCAGGCAATTGTACCTGCATTCTTTGATCATCATCCAACTCTGGCAACTCCACATTTTCCAAAACAGCACACAAATCTGCAGGGAGTACACCACAGGACTGTTCATCTGGGACATTGTCATCATTCTCCTTAGCAAAATTAGATGGCACTGTTCAGCCACATGGTTCCCCAACAGTGCTTCATTAACAGTCACAACTTCCATCTGCTCCAGTGTCTGGACTCGTTGCTCTGCCACAGAACCTTGTTCCTCAGCCTCTAGCCACTTTTGAGTCAACCATTGCACCATCTTTGAGAGACTCATCAGCATCTCTCTCAGACAGCACCTCCTCTGGCTCACTCTGCGAGTTCATTGCTGTCAATTCCACCAAGGACTTCACTTTCTCATACACAATTATCACAGGATCAATTATTCAGTCAGCAAACTGTTCAGACTTTTAGCACTAGGGGCTTCCTGCACGTCTCGCTTTCTTCAGTACCAGCACATCTAGTACATGCCCAGCCACACTTCCCCTGTTAGTGTGTTCTAGCATCCCACTTCTTGCACCAAATGTCATGGAGTTCAATTCAGGAAGACAGGAGGAATCATAAAATATCATGTAAAACACCCTGAGGTGCTGTTTTATTGCCAGGTTTGTGCAGATGGCATTTTCAGATGTAAACTTTTGTCAAGTTACTATAAGAAAAACAATAAAGAGTACGGGCTGGGAGTTTAGCTAGGAGATCTCTCACTAGAACACTGCAGTTTTACGTTACAATGCCCTCTGTAGACCAGGAACTGAACCCATTGCATGGTATGGTCACCCTGATAATACCCACTGGGTTTCTGCAAGTTCCTCTGCAGTCTGAGTATCTGCCCACTCAGGCCTCTGTGGCTTCTCACCAGTCTGAGTCCTCTCCCTTTGGTAAATTCCAGGTGAGCAGCTTCTAGCATCCAGGTAGCCCAAACCTGACCTTTGGAGGTACAGGGCCAATCCCAGGCCACAGTGAGTCCTCCTTGCTTTTAGGCTTTACAGGACTTTCAACCTGAACTCCACCTTAAGCTTGCCTCACCTTCATATTTTGGTAACCAGGATCTCACTAATTCAACACTGCATGTGTCTCTCTCATGTTTGGCTGTTTCTCTGGCTCCACACTACTTCTCCCTGAGGTTCCTCTCTGCTTCTCAGCCCAAAGTAAAACTAACTGTACGTTACCTGAGCATCGCTTATATACAGCTCAGGTGTCACATGATTTATCAGTCATGTTCTATTAAACAATTAGAGGAATACCAGATTTATAATTCACACAACTGCATTATTTTCAAAGAACTATACAGGATACATATATAGGGGCAATTGCTACACAATGCTAAACCCCTTACAAAAGCATAAACACAAGAACATTCAAACAAATATCCTTTTCAGAAAGTTCATCCCTCTAAACTAATCACTTCCTGGCAGGACAATACCCAAGCCTTCCCTATATACCAAAGGTCTGCAACGTGAGGCTCGGGAGCTGCATGTGGCTCTTTGCCTGTGTTCATGCGGCTCTACAGCTCCTTAATTGTCAAAAGTCCAATTTTATGCTTTTCAGTATCTCTGCTACTTTGCTCCACAATAACATATTTTGGAATTGTCTGTGGAGGTCACGCACTGAATACGCAATATCACATACACACTGATATCCTTGATAGAAACATAGAAATGTGTCAGCAGAAAAGGACAGCCTGGCCCACCCAGTCTGCCTAACAAGCGGCTGGGACTTTGCAATTTCCTACCATCCCCCCAGATCCAAGAGACCCTTGTGTCTCTCCCAGGCTCCCTTGAATCCCCCCACAGTCCCTGCTCCCACCTCCTCCTCCTCCTCCTCCTCTAGGAGTTTGTTTCAGTTATCCACCACCCTCTCCGTGAAGTAGAATTTTCTTGATGCTGGGACAATACAAGGAAGTTAAGCATAATTACTTATGAGAGGCTATTGGCACTGCAGTGTCCACCATATTATAGGCCAGTATTGATACTACCATTTGCGTTACTGACATCAGCCAGTGGGATGTGAGGGAGAAGACTTTCAAAGGTTCATGGCAGGGCTGCTTGATGACATTATTGTTAGCGTTACTGCTTATCAAGGTTCTGAACAAGGTTGGTGCCAAAGTCCAGAGTGCTGCACATCAAGTGGCAAACCCAGTGACAATCAGCTCTGGATGCCTCACGACTGCACAAATGCTCTCTTGTAACCAAAAGAGTGGGATCATGTTGGCAAAGATTTGCAGTTCAGGAAATGTTGCCAGATGTTAGCAGGGCTTGCAGTACTTGACACTGAATGCAGAGGCACGAGACATGGCATGTGTTTTTACCTATAGCAGGCTGGGCCTGGCAGATGTCCATGCCCAGCCACCCTTGCCTGACTAAGACATCAGTGCCTCAAGTGGGAGGGACAGATGGACTCCTATCCTCAGATACACAGGATGGTCCAGCCAGTTATTTTGTCAACCTTCTCCATCTCTTAACAGGTGCTGAGCACTTTATGTACTTTATTGTGATAGTCTCGCAACAGTTGGGATTTAGGTGGGGTGAGAGGTACACCCACAGGTACATCAGGATGCTATGTGGCATTCAGATCATTAGAAAAGCAATTGTTCCTCAGGAAGGATAGAAGGCTGTGGGGATGGACGAAGGACTGAGTCAAGGAATGCAAGGTCATACAACTGCAAGAAATATTAAAGGGACATTGTCAGCCTTTTTTGTATTGTATTATTTTAGGTAAAAATCCATATTTTATTATTGCTTACTTTCTCTACAAGTCATTTATGTTGCTGGTTGTTTTATCTACCTCATTGCTTGTTAAAAATGAAATGCATGGTAATGAACAGCTACGCCTAGCTCTGCCTTGATTCAAATCATTGAACTACTCTCAGTACATATTTCCTAAACATAAGACACACCATCAGGTAGTGCAGCCACTCATGATACAACATTCTCCTCTACTCCCACTGCATAATGAGTGACTAGCTTGTGTTGGGGGTGTTTCCGAGTCCAGGAAAGATGCAGTGTGATGTGGTCAAGAAATGTAAACAAACATGTTTGGTGCGGTAACACCAGTATGGTTAGTTTTTTCACTTTTTAAAAGAAAAAAGGGAAATTAATTAAACTACCAGCTGCAGAAACAGTCTGTATATAATGTGAACAATCATAAAATGTGCATTTTAAACTAGGGACACTTTGAGGCTTAAGGAAGTTGACAGTGTTCCTTTAAGTGTATTAAACAGAGCTTTGCCAATGTTAAGGTGGCACTGATGCTGTGAATCAGCCATACATTTTATGATAAACTGGCACACCCAAAAAAGAAAACAATCATAGATGAGAACATAACAGACTGGAGTATTTTTGGTTTCATCAGTAGGGGTGGATGAATGTTTCAAGTGATTTGCAGCAAAAGTTTCCAAAAAATACTACTAGTTCCAGGGCATGTCTCAACCAAACATTCTATATATGCCAATGATTTGGTTGGTAGGGGCGGCGAGGCTCACCCCTACCTATACTGAGACACAGGAAGGTTGCACCAGAGAACAGAGGCCAATAGAGCAGGACTCTTTCAGTGGCTCCAAGAGATTTACAGTACCTGAAGCAGGTATTAGGAATTCATTTTGAATTACTAACCATTTGCTTTTTCAGCTACAAAATCATGGCTAAAACTCCTCTGATTCTCTTAGAGAGGATCTGGAGAGGAAGCTATCCAATGTGGCTTCTCTGTGCAGTGTTCCAACTGATTAACATATGCTTTATTCAAATAGCATTGTGGGATAAATTTAAGCTAAATTATGCAGTGCAAAAGACCTCTGCTATGCATACGCTCATATGGCTCTCTGGTGATCAGACTGGTCATGCCAGGAGGACAATCCTGAAAAGGTTGCAGACCCCTGAGTATATACTATTGCAATTAAGGGCCAGCCCTTCCCTGAGGGAACATCTTTCTACAATGGCTGCAGCTGCTGAGATAGCAGCAGCAGAAACACAGACCCAGGAGCTTCTGAACTCCCAGCTTCCAGGTATAAACTACCTTTAAAAAGCATAGATTCTTCTAGAGATGAACTCAACCTTTAACTGTTATCCTGCATGTACTTTTGTAGTTTATACACAACTCTTTTTCTAAAGCTATCAAATGCTTTCTTATATCATGTTTTGTTTCACAGAAATATAGTCTCAACTGTTTCCTGAAATCAGCAGCAGCCTGCAAACAGCAAACTATTTAGCACAGGTATATTTGCCTGGATTTATTGCTCAGCACTTTGTTACACTTGTACTGGGGGGCGGGGGTTGCATTCTCCCATTACATAGCCAAACTGCCATGCTCAGGGTTTCTACAGCAGGGAGAGCTTTATTCATTTGTTAGCTGGCAGATTACACTCCTTAGGCAGTTTCTTTTTCTCTTACTTAAAAGCAAAGCCCTCATGTAATGCTTCTTATGGTGATCTCTATATACCAGCATGCCACATTCTTTGGGGGGAGGGGGATTGCAGAACATGAACTAGATTGAAGACTACCCTGATAGTGGCCAGCTAGCAAGGCTCTAAGATAAACAGCAAAATATAAAGTACAACAGACTTACTTAGAGGAAGGAAAAGGTAACTCCAGCTTAATTTTACTTCCAGGGACTACTGCATGCTATACATATCCCTAATATGGCATAATGGGGTAAACTTTGTCGAAGCTGAGCTGCTTTAACCATCACTACAGTTTTTCAACTGGGGTAGGGTCACCCATCCTATCACATCACCTCTCAGTGCTGCATCAAGGTACCTGGCAAACCTATGAAAATGCAGATCAGGCCTCTCCAGCATTACAAGCCTTATTTCCAGAGTTATTCAGCACTCGCTGAGATTGACCACTAGAGGGCTCTGTATCACTCAGCTTGGCAGCACAGATGTGCAAAGATTTGAGAAGTGCACAAATCTGCCGGTCTGTTATTTTTGGCTATATTAGGAATGGCAATCTGATGTCTGCCCACGTTCAGCTATGAACTTTTTCTGGTATCTGAGATTCTCTGAAGTTGTCCTCAGTCTACCATGGTTGTAGATTATCATGTAAAATAAGTTTTATTGCAACACCCATGATCTGCTTATGGTTCTCTGTGGAACTCGGAATCTATTGGGATGCAGAATGGGATGCTTCACTACCTGACTGAGGACAATTATTTCCTGGACATAAGTTTTGGTCACTGGAGTTGTGAGACATTTATTGCTAGTGTCAATAAAGAGAAAGAAGAAAAGGGGGAAGGAAAGGAAAAGAAAAAAAGGGAAGAAAGAGAACAAGAAAAAAAAAAATTTTTTTGCTTTATGGGTCTACACAAAGACACTCTTTTTGGTCTGAGGATTTGTGCTGGGTTATACAACATGGTGACATAGCTTGTTGGTTTCGGTGGAAGGGACTTCTAATTGGGGGGTTGGGCGGGGTGTGTTGGAGGTTAATTTTGCTTACCTGGCTGTGGATCATGCACCAGGAAGATGGGGGGGCTGTACTTGTCTTGGGAATTCTAGACTTTATGTGGTCGATTCGCACCAGGGGGTACAGTTTAGCTATACAGACCAACACAAGACCCATTGTGGAAGGAGGGGAATCATTGCATGCAAATTGGCTACTTTTTTGGATTGGGTAACTAATTTTGGGGTTTGTTAATGGAGGGGAAGTTGTCTATAGTGGATATAAGGGTGGATCTTGTTCACTGGTTCATGCAGGGATCTCTTATAAGGGGTGGGCGTGAGGTGATGTGGGCAATAGAGGGTATGGTAATTCCTAACAATAAGAATGGGTAGTTTTAAATTTAGATATATGGAAAAATTACTATAAAGGGTTGGGGGGTCCTTGTTCATTCAGTTCCTAGTATTATTAAGGTTGTTCAGGTTCAAGGGGGTGGAAGGAGGGGCTGCACCATTGACACAATACGTGGTGAAGGTAACCGCATACTTTGATGTTGTTTTTGTATATCTAGTTGTTCAAACTGTTCTAAGTCATTTAAGGAAACATGGCTATAGACCTTAAGGTTTGTACCTGGAATGTAAAAGGTGCCCAATCACCCATCGAGAGAGCTAAAGTTCTATTACAGCTAAACAAACTAAACATTGATGTGGCCTTTCTACAAGAGACACATCTTCCACCTCCTGAAGTTCTTCAGTTCTATAGATTCTGGGTGGGGCAGGCAATGGGTATGGGGCCAGACTCAAGTAGGGGAGGAGTAGCTATATTAACAGCAAGGAGACTTCCATTTAGATTGCTGGATCAGATTATAGACCTCCAGGGGAGATACATTCTAATTAAGGCACTAGTGGGTCATTCAGAAATGGTGTTAGGTTCAGTGTATGGACCAACTGTGGAGGAGCCACAATTTTTTACTTTCCTTATGACGTTGTTGGCACCTTGGTCCACTTGGCCAGTTTTTATTGGGGGAGTTTAGTATACTGTAACTGTATGGACAAATCTAGAAAAAGGACTCAAATCCTATCTCCAGCCCAAATAGACCTTAGAGAATTTATGGATTCTGTACATCTGGTGGATCCTTGGAGGGCATTATTTCCCATTGGTAGAGAGTAATCTTTTCATTCAACTCCTCACAATTCCTTCTCTCATATTTATTACTTCTTGTTGGATACTGGGCACCTTCAAAATGTCACATCATGCAATTATCTCCCTAAAGTAATTTCCAACCACCATCCTGTATTCCTGCACTGGCAACTAGTCCCATCTCTCAACAGAGATAACGTCTGGAGGTTAAATGCCCAGTTACTGAGATCTAAAAATCTGGTCTCCCACCTCCATACTTTTATCTCTACCTTTTTAACCAATAATGTTTCTTCAATGGCTAAGTTGGATCTGCAGTGGGGGACTTTGAAATGCACTGTGAGGGGAGAAATAATATGTTTAGCTTCCATTAAGAAGAAAATTACTGCTCAAATCTTATCTGATTTCCTTTCCCAAATCAGACAGGTAGAAATATCGTTATCCACTACACCAACCCCGGATGAGCTTAATCAATTAGCAATTCTTCGTTCCCATTACAATATCCTTCTAAGCGATAAGGCTGAACACTTACTACTAAGATTGAAGGTTTGCTATTTTGATCAAGGGGACAAGGCCAGCAAGTTACTTGCTCTCCAGCTTCATGCCCAGACTACAGACAGGATTGTTCACTCCCTTCAAAATACAGAAAGGGAACTTGTTACTTCTCCTTGTGAAATAGATGCATGTTTTCAGGAATATTATCCAAATTTATACTGTCAATCCATGAGGTTCTTTGACCTGAATTTAATGGACTAGTTCATACAAGAAATTCAGCTTTTGCAATTAGGGAACCATCAGTCAGATTATCTGAGCACCCCACTCACAATGGAGGTAATTGTGTCAGCTATTGATTCCCTTCCAACAGATAAAATACCAGGTCCTGATGGCTACATCACTGAATTCTATAAAACTTTCCAAACCCCACTAGCACCTCTGTTATTAGATGTTTATAACTACATTTATAAATACAGCCTGTCAGATCTTTCTATGACCGAGACCACAATTGTGGTCCTCCCTAAACCAAGTAGAGACCCTTTCCAGGTCTCTAATTATCGTCCAAGATCTCTGATCAATGTTAATCTAAAAATCCTTGCTAAGGTTTTGGCCAACAGACTAAATAAAGTATGTGGTGCACTTATTAGTCCAGAACAGGTTGGATTTGTGTCCAGCAGGTTGTCGGTGGACCATCTCTGGAAACTTGGTCACCACATCTCTGTGTCTGGGGAGTCCAATGTTTCAGTGGCCTTGGCCTCCCTGGATGCAGAGAAAGCTTTCAACAGGGTCTTGTGGGACTATCTTTTTCACCTTCTGCCAAAATATAATCTTTCTCCACAGTTTATTCATTGGGTAAGTATATTATACTCACATCCCAGAGCCTGTACACTCTGTAATGGAGTATTGTCACAAACTATAGATTTGCCGCAAGATACCCGGCAAGGCTGTCCATTGTCACTTTTCTTATTTAATTTATATCTTGAACCCCTAATCTGTCGACTTAACAACTCACCTAAAATAATGGGGATTTTCACTAGTACCTCCCAATACAGGATGTCGGCCTATGCGGACGACATACTCCTCCATATTACCTATCCCTCTGTATCCCTTAAAGCAGCCATAGATATCATCAATGATTTTGGAGTTTTTTTTCTAACTGTAAGTTAAATATTACTAAAACAGAGGTGATGTTTCTTAATGTCTTTACCATGCATGCTGACATCCGGCATGTGGGGCTAACATTGGGTCAAGGATAAGATCAAGTATTTGGGGATATATCTTTCTTAGTCTGAAATTAAGATGAGGAAATACAATCTGGATGAGACACTATCCCATATCAAAATAGACCTTAATTAATCATTGGGTTTTACTCCCTCTCTTTTTATGGGGGCGTATTAGTGTTATAAAAATGAACATCCTTCCCTGTCTCTTGTACCCACTTCAAATGTGCAACTATTTTCTTCCAAATGTTAGTTTTCTCTAGTGCATAGTATTATCTCTACCTTTATTTGTCAGGGCAAATCACCAAGGCGAGCTCTCTCTCTAAATTGCAGCATACTAAAAATAGAAGCAGTTTCCAACTTCCCAATTTTTTTTCTATCTTTCCATATTCTGAGCCGTTATGTATCATTGGTTGATGACCCCTAACCCAGTGGATCATAATACATACTCGCCACTCTGGATGCAGATAGAGAAAGCCTTCTGTGCCCCTTATAGCATTGATCTGGGCTCACTGTTATATGCCCCTCTCAAATGTGTACCCAGGCAGTTACGGAACTCTCCTATAATGGCAACATTTTCGGCACATGCACAGGTAAATGCACTAACTCACACATCTCCTAAATATGATGTTTCCCTATAGGTGCTATGTAATCCTAATTTCAAGCTGGGGTAAGATTCTGAGCACTTCTTTCTGGCCTAGTGGTGAGAAAATTCAGATTAAGGACTTACTGAATGATGGCAGGCTGTTCTCATTTCTGGAAGCTCAATGTAAATTTAATCTCCCCTCCTCCTCCTATTGTTTTAAATATATCCAATTGTCTCACATGCTTCTCCACCATTTTGTACCTGGTCTCTGGAAAAACTATCTAGATGGAACAATTCTTCTGGTTATTTTCTCATCTCCTTCATCCCACACTATCTCTTTTTTCTATAACTGCATTCAGGACTTTATAGCAGACAAGGAGGGGCCCCCATGTTATAGGTAGGACTGTGTCCTACCTCTTTCACCCTCTTCCACACTTCCTGGAGCCAGATTTGGACCTATTTGTACAAGGATATAAAATGGGACTGATATTGTATCCTTCAGTTTTATATACTTCATGATCTTTACTACACTGCATCAAAACTCTTGTATGGGGAAGCTTCCAAATGATCTATGCTCCCATTGTGATGAGCAGCTTGGCACCCTACTGTGATGAAGCCTCCTTGTTCTGGTCTACCATTAAAGCTAAATTAGACCCCCTTTTGGGCCTGGCTGATGCATTTCATCCAGAAATATGCATTTTGGGAGATTACAAAAATGTTTTGTTTGTAAATCAAAGGAACACATGGCTTTAATTTCTCTATGTATTAAAAAAGTGCTAGTGCATCATTTGATGGACCAGAAGAGTCCCACAGCAACAGAATGGTTACATAAGATTATTTTTGCACTACAAACAGAGAATCTTCTGGCTAATCTTTCAAAGAAAAGAAAATATTATCAAAGAGTGTGGGCACCTTTATATACATTACTTACTTTATAGAGTACTAGGTACTAATCCTGTATATCCTCATGTAATGCAAAAGTATGTGTTGTGAGTAGATCTAGGAATTTTTTAAGGGCGGGTCAGTGGTGCAGCTGAGTGAGGAGGTGGGGGAGGTGGATTGGGGATTGTAGAGTTAATAGAGTTAACAAGGTTTGTTTGGCTCTACTTATGATATTCTGTTTTCTGTTGGATAATGGAATAGTATAGTTTGGAGCAGTCCTGTGCTCCTCTTTTATCATACTGGTATACTATTCTGTGCCTAGTGCTATGCTTACTTGTTCTCTCTGTATATCTTTTTATGAGAAAAAAAACAATAAAGCATACTTAATTTGTAAAAAAGATTTTAGGAGGGAAGATTTTGCTAAAATAGGGAGGTGTATCAGAGAGGCCCTGGCAAGGAGGGAGATAGGAGTGGGAGTTGAGGAGCAGTGGTTACACCTGAAGGGAGCCATGGAGGAGGTGACAAACCAATGCATCAATATGGTAAACAAAGGTAAGAGCAGAAGGAAACCACTATAGTTCTCAAGAAAGGTGGCAGGCAAGGTAAGGGCCAAATGGGCGGGTTTCAGGAAATATAAGTAGACTCAAAGGAAGAAAGACAGGGAGGTGTATCTAATGAATCTAAGGGAAGTGGGGAAGGCTGTAAGGAGCACGAAAGCAGAGACCAAGGAAAAATTAGCACAGACCATGAAGAAAGAGGACAAGACATTCTTTAGGTACATCAGTGAAAGAAGGAAAACCAGGATAGGATTGTAAGGCTCAGAGGGGATACAGGAAAGTGCAAGGAGGGAGATCTGGAAAAGATGGAAATACTGAACAAATACTTTTGTTCAGTATTCACTGAAGAGGGTGTGGGTCAGAGACCACAGCTGGGTATCAGACATAAAAGGGTTGAGGAGGTAAACATGAGTCCATTTACAGGGGAGAGTGTCCTGAAGGAGCTCAGAAAACTAAAGGTGGACAAAGCAATAGGGTCAGATGGCATACACCTGAGGATATTAAGGGAACTGGGAAGGGATATAGCAGCACCTCAGGCAGCCATGCTCACCAAGTGACTCATCACAGGAGTAATTCTGGAGGACTGGAAGAGGGCACATGTAGTCCCTCTACACAAAAGTGGTAGTAGAGTAGAGTAGAGGCAGGGATCTATAGTCTTTTCAGCCTCACCTCAGTAGTGGGGAAGATTATGGAGGCACTGCTTAAAGAAAGAATAATGACACACTTGGAATCCATTGTTGCACAGGGTCCAAGACAGCATGGATTCACACAAGAAGGTCATGTCAGCCAAATCTGATAGATTTGTTTGACTGAGTGATGAAGGAAGTAAATTTGGAAGTGGTGGACATCATCTACCTCAGTTTCAGCATGGCCTTCAACACCGTTCCACATAAAAGGCTGATTAACAAGATGGGTAGTCTGGGTATGGGGCACAAGATGATAAAGTGGGTTAGAAGCTGTATTACAGGCAGGAGGCAGATGGTGGTGGTAAATGGGATCCAATCTGGGGGGGGGTGATCAGCAGGGTGTCTCAGGGATTGGTCCTTGGGCCAGTCTTCTTTAATGTCTTCAGTAGTGACACTGTGGAAGGACTGGAGGGAGATGTCTGCCTATTTACAGATGACACCAAGATCTGCAACAGGGTAGCTACATGAGAGGGGGTGGAGAAAATGAGGAGGGAACTGGGGAAGCTTAAAAAATGGTTTGAGGTATTGCAACTGAGGTTCAGTTCAAAAAAGTGCAAAATAATGCACCTGGGATGAAGGAACCCTGGGGAAATCTACAGGATGGGGGAGTTGCTGATGATCACCAAGGAAGAACCGCAGGGTTCAGTACTGGGACTGGTCCTTTTTAATGTCTTCATAAGTGACATTGCAGAGGAACTGGAAGGAAAAGTATGTCTCTTTGCAGATGACACAATGATCTGCAACAGGGTTAATACACAAGATGGAGTGGAAAGGATGAGAAGGGACTTGGCAAGGTTGGAGGAATGGTCAAATGTATGGCAGCTCAGATTCAATGCAAAGAGTGCAAGGTAATGCACATGGAAACAAAAACCCAGAAGCGTGTACACAATGGGGGGTGAGATACTGACAACAGTAAAAATAGAAAGGGACCTGGGGTAATTATATCAGATGACCTAATGGTGGGCAAGCAATGTGAGAAGCAGTAAGGAAGGCTGGGGGAATACTGGGATGCATAGGAAGAGACATCAATAGTAGAAAACAGGAAGTTGTTATCCATCTGTACAGACAGTTGGTGAGACCCCATCTGGAGTACTGTGTGCAGTTCTGGAGACCCCATCTCCGCAAAGACATAGACAGAGTGGAGGCTGTCCAGAGGAGGGCAACCAAAATGGTGCAGGGTCTGCAACAGAAGACATACGAAGAAAGACTAAAGGAGAGGGGACATGATAGAAACTTTCAAGTACCTCAAGGGAATTAACAAAGTCCAAGAGGGTAGCATCTTCCAGAAAAAGAGATGTGCAAGGACAAGGCGGCACAATTTGAAGATAGAGGGGGTATAGCTCAGGGGTAATGTGAGGAAGTATTTTTTCACTGAGAGGGTTATGGATGCATGGAACAGCCTCCCTGAGGTGGTCGTGGAGTCAAGAACAGTGGGGGATTTCAAGAATGCATGGGACAGACACAAGGCAGTCCTAGTGGCAGGTAAGAGGAAGTAACCTGTTGGTTAACTAGGATCTGCAGCTTATCTATTAGGTAGGAAAATGGGCAGACTAGGTGGGCCAAGCGATCCTTATCTGCCATCAAATTCTATGTTTCTATGAAGAAAGAGACCTGGGGGTTATCATTTCAGATGACCTAAAGGTATCTAAGCAGAGCACAAAGGCAGCAGGGAGGGTCAGTAGCATGCTGGGGTGCATAGGCAGAGGTATTACTAGCAGAAGGTGGGACATGGTGATGCCATTGTATAAAACACTGGTGACACCTCCCCTGGAGTAGTGTGTGCAGTTCTGGAGGCGGCACCTTCATTAGGACATCAACAGGGTGGAGGAAGTCCAGAGAAGGGTGATAAAGATGATACAGGGTCTGCACCAGAAAACATATGAGGAGAGATTAAAGAACCTCAATGTGTACTTGCTGGAGGAGAGGAGGCATTGGGAGGACATTATAGAAAGATTCAAATACCTTAAAGGCATAAACAAGGTAAGGGGGAGTCATCTTCCGATACAGGAGGAGTACAAGAATGAGGAAGCATGATATGAAATTGTAAGGTGGCAGGTTAAGAGGAAATGTGAGGATGTTTTTCTTTACAGAGAGGGTGATGGACACACATGGAATAACCAACCACAGGTGGTGGTGGGAGCAAGGACAGTGGAAGGATTTAAACATGCCTGGGAAAGGCATAAGGGAACCTTAAAGGTGGGAAGGAGAGGTGAAAAGCTATTAACCAGGTAGGGTCCTAGGCCACATAAAAGAGTAGGGCTTATGAGCAGATAGGATGGGCCTAGCAATCCTCATCTGCTGACAATTTCTATGTTTCTATATACTACATTGTTGGAGTTGTCTTAAAATGGTCCAGAAACATTGCAATTACTATTATTGTGCTGTAAAAGATTGTGCTATTTATCAGTCAGGAAAGATATATTGACTATTGTCAGTGTGATAACACTATATCAAAGTTTCCACTTGATAGTTTATAATGTATAATGAGGTGCTCAAGTTCATTCTGGGGCCTGAGTGGTGGTAGTTCAGGTAAAATGTTTCTGCTTTTCCTCTTCCCAGAAAATGTACTGGATATCTAAGAAGATAGTATGCTAATACCTCAAATAGTGGCTATAAGTCACAACTGGAAATCTATGTTTAAAGTGTTACAGCTCTGGCCAACATCTGTAGTTTCCTGTATATGAGTGCTTTAAATTAATTGTTGATGGTGTGTTGTTATTAAAAAAACCTTAAAAGATTACACAGGTTTTTCAAATTCTAAGAAGTGAGGGCATGAAAGTTATGGCTGGATACAAGAGGAAGGTCACATTATCATCCTTATGATTCCCTCACACATCACAATTCACTATTCCACCTCACCTTCATAATACCATATGACTATGATACACGCCAATCATTATCAGAAAATATGACACCATTGATAAACTACAAATATCCAAATCCTCTGATCCAGACCCCATGATCTAAAGCTATTTTCACTGCACACCAGCTACATAAAATCAGGACTCACTCTACATACCTCCTCATCAAATGTTACAAGTGTGATGAGTCACTTGATAAGCATGAATTTGTAGAGAAGCCACAATAAACTTAGCTGTAGCTTAGCTGGCAAAGGTTTTTCTAATTTAAGAGTGAGTGTACTGCTTAAAACTATTATAAGTTTTCAAAAGCAGTTAACTGTTACCTTTCCATCTGAAGTACATTTTATTTTCCCTTTGGTTAATTAGAAGATTTTGTGCTTGATGGTAGTAGGTGTGATGTACAGAATAGCACTCTGCCTGGCAGCTAGCATATCTAGCCCAGTTCCTCCAATTACATCATCAACATTGTGACCTCATTAACTATGATATCACAGCTGCTCAGGAAGAGCCAGTCAATAACTGCCAGGTCAGTCACCTATGATGTTAGTGTTGGTGACTAAGATCATAGTGCTGATGATGTAGTGGAAGGAATAAAACTAGATATGCTAGCTGCCAGGCAGAGTGCTATTCCACACATTCAGCATGATACTCTCACATGTAAAACTTTATGATAAACAAAAAGAAAAAGACAAATAGTTCAGAAATAAAGAGCTATAACTGACTCCTTCTTAAAATTGGTAACATTTTACTGTCTCCTATTTTGGATTCTACAAGATCTCTAAAGAGAAGTCAGCAAACCAATCAGTAGGCAAGTCTAACAGATCCTTTCAGCTGTAAGTTTCCAGGAACTGAGAAACTGCAACAAAGAATCAAATAAGTATTTATGCACTCAACCATTCAATTCTAAACAGCCATCTACTACAATTACAGTAGAAAAAGTTCCTGCCACCATTACCAATAGCAGAAACTTCTAGAAATATCTTCCAAACAGACCCTTCCCACCATCCTATTTATCAACGTATGATAACTGGTTATTACACTTGATGAACTAGAATACACAGACAATGCAAATACTGCAACATTGATCACAATCATTGGCATCTGGCGCAGCAACATAATACAAATGACCCATGTTAACTGTAAGGTCTTAAGCAATAAATAAACTTTTAGAAAAAGCCAAGGATGGTTGTAGTATGCTACTTCAGGCAATGCATGCAATGTTAAAGCTTGCCAGCCTAGACAGTGGCTGCTCAGAAACCCTGTGGCCACTTCTCTTTCCTGACTTAATGCTAAGACATTTTAGTCTATTTATTCTTATTGTCAGATGTATCAGTGGGAGAGAGAAATTATTACTTTTCATTGTCATAGAAGTCAACATACATTTGTGTAATTTCAAAGAATACAGATCGCCAATATTTATTTCGGTGGAATTCTGAATTCCATTGGAATAGCCTATCTTAATTCTACATGGCAGACATCCCACTGCACATCTAGAGGAAAGTGGATGCAGCAAGAGAAAAACAAACTCTAGCCAGAGCCAATATGGCTGCAAAATGATATTATTGATGGTAGTGAAAAATGTGTAAGAAAGACTGTATCATAACAAACACATACTATACATATTTTTTGAGCAGCACAAGCATTTGGACATTAATCAAAAGCTTACATCCATGAGACTCTAGTTCCTCCATCCAGATTGTATCCCCTCTTCACAAACCAGTGTTATTATAAACTAATGAGATTTTCATCATGTGATTGATTTGCACATTCCAACTTCTTTTTTCCTTTTTTTATATGTACAGAAGGGAAGGTCCCCCCCCCCCACTGGTGCAACAATCCAGATTGTCTCGGGACCTGAGGATACCTCAGGATGGAAGAATGGTAGGTGCATCATGAGGCCTGCTTCTGCTTTCAGTTTTCCACTTTCTGTCCCCATCCCTGCACTGGGCCACACAAGTTGGACGTGCCTATGTGTAGGTGTGTGCATGCCTTTTGAATGCTGCAGTTCCATCCTTTCCCTGCCATCCTCAGTCCCCCATTACTACCACACCTCTACCTGATGACAGCCATTCAATGGTAGAGGCAGTCCTCCCTCCCTGGAAAAGGAGAGTAGTCCAATGGATGCTCAATCCTTTCCCTCCTCAGCCAGCCCCAGCACCCCGGTCTCGTTCCTGAACCAGGGTCACTGGCACGACAAGAGGTAAGGCGTCCAGTGCCTCAGACCTGTACACTACTGGGCCAGCTACTAATGTTATTTCTTTTCCGAACTGTAATCTAATTACATCAAGAAATATGAGCACATAAGCAATTACAATGGACTAGGTAGGTTGAGCAGTGATTATAATGAATCATGTTTTACTTTTTCTTTTTACATGTTCTCTCTGCTTCCTGTCACTACAGTTTATAATGCTATGTGTTAATTTGAACTGCATTATTCATAACCTCACAGTGAGTAGTCATGGAGGTCAGAGGGGGACTGGTATGCTCATGTGTTTTAGAAAAAAAAATCTCTCTTGATAGAAATACCATCCTGGAATCTAATCAACCCCAGTTACACTATACAATTTATATCTGCATCAATATTAACCATCAAATGAGATATTTGCAGAAGTAGTACAAGAAACAAGTATATCACACATTTTCATTCTGTGCCATACATGTATACTAGCCCCATGACACAATGTTCTGTAATTCTTTAAAACAATATTTTCTAAACCCATTTCAGTGAACTTCACTAAGGGGCAATGTGACTGCATTGGCTACCATAAATTAATCAGAGTGCAGATGTTCTCCTTTAAGAACTGCACTAACAGGGTCCACAGAACGTAATAAAAATGGGTTGGGGGAAGATAATGCAACAAGGACATGGAGTCAAATTATTAATATATTGGGTACTGCAGTTTTTGTTTCTTTTTTTTTTGAGGACTCAGATAGTTCATATAAAGAATGTAATCACCCAAGAATTAATCTTAATGGTGATATCCTCATGAGCATCATCACCATCCTCATATAACTAAATTATCCAGGGCTCCATGTTCACACAAATATACAGTTCTACACAATTCTAATACAAAAAAATTCCTCCAATTTTAAACAAGCAACTTTATTCATGGAAATATACATATAAGGGACTCCATTTTTTTTCAAAACACATTAGTCTTTGTTCTTTTAAATAAAAAACTCATTCTAATCTCATTGCATCCACAAAGAGATTCAACCATGAATCATAAGAAGGGGAGGGGATCCTTCCATCTTAACAAAATAAATGTTTTTGCCAAGATCATTGCAATGGCATATAGCTTGCTTTGGTGGATAGTCATACCCTCATTCTGATCAGAATAAGCAAAAAGGCTCAGCATAGGATCCCATCACATATTCATGGACAGCACCCTATTAAGAAAGTCATAAAGTCATAAATTGTTGCCCAGAAATTAGACAGTCACGGACAACTGTGTAGCATATGTACCAAAGTACTTGAGGTATACATACATCTAGGACACTTTGGTAAAATATTAACATTAATTTTATTTAACTTATGAGGAGTAAAATAAGTTTGATGTAAAGTATTGAGATGTATTTGTAACATCTTATTTGATCTTACTGCAACACATGGAAAAGTCAATATTTGATCCCAAAGAGATTTGGTTATTTTGACACCCAAATCTTTTGCCCATTTTCTTTTAATAGAACAATGCCCCCTCTTACAAAATCATCGTTAATAATTAGATTATACAACTTTGATATTCATTTTCTGTTTGAACTTTGTTCCAACAGATCCAAGAAACTTGTCCTACCTAAGCTACCAGAGTTATTAACTTCTTTAATAGCGTTCTTTAACAGAAGATATTTAAAAAATGGGCTTTAGGAACATTAAATTTAGTTTGTAACTGAGTAAATGATAAAAAAATATTATTCTCATATAGCTGAGCCAAAGAAAATATACCCTTTTCATTCCAATCTTTATAACTGACATCAGAAATTCCTGAAAAGAGATAGAAATTTTTATGTATTGGAGAGTATTTAGTTATAGGGAGTTTAATCTGAAGTAATTTGAGTAACTCCAGCCAACTTTTAATTGATGTATAAGTAGTTGGATTAATAATTCTCCTCAAATCATTTTTGTTATTGTAATAACCAGAAAATAAAAGCTGAATTAAAGTTTGAGCACCATGAATATCTTGTTCCATTTCCATAGATGAGGAACCCCATTCTGTTTCCCTCAACCAATACCAGATTTCACATATTTGTGACACCAAATAATAATATTTAAAGTTGGGCAGAGCAAATCCTCCTTTTTCTTAAGGCAAAATTAATTTTTGATAAGATATTCTGGGTTTTTTCCTTTTCCAAATAAAGTTTAAGATCACCCTTCTGAGAGTAACAAAAAAAATGTCTGGCAGTATAATAGGGATAGCACTAAACTTATAAAGAATTTTTGGTAACATTTTCATTTTGATTATATTAATTCTACCTATAAGAGTCATAGGAAGATGCATCCATTTCTCCAAATCTATTTTAATTTTCCCAGATAATTTTGCAAAGTTTGTCTGATAAAGTAATTCATAATTATTCGATAAATGAATACCCAAATACTTGAAAGAGTTCACTTGACCTCCTATTCCTAGTTTAGTCATATCCAGATGAAACTTATGATGTAGTTTCATTAATTGTTTTTTTTGACAGTTTATTTTATATCCAGAAAAACTACTATAAAATTCTGCAAGATTAATAAACTCAGGTATTGATCTTAATGGATTTGTTAAGAATAATAACAGATCGTCCATATAAAGACTAGTTTTATAAATCAGACTCCTTGCCATAACTCCTTTAATATTTACATTTTTATGAATAGCTATGGCCAAAGGCTCCATTGCCAAAACAGAAAGCAATGGAGAAAGGGGGCAGCCCTATCTCATACCCCTTTTAAAAAAAATAGGGCCTGATTGAATGTTTAATATAATAATAGCCTCAGGGGATAAATATAATAATTTAACCCAAGACAAAAATTGCTTACCAAAGTTCATCCTTTCTAATACAAACAGGAGAAAGGGTCACTCCACTCGGTCACATGTCTTCTCGGCATCAACTGTAAGCAAAACTGCATCCTGTTGTTTATTTGCCTAAATATTAATACTTCTACAAATAGTATCTGCTATCTTTCTACCCTTAATAAATCCGGTTTGATCATGATCTATAAGATCTGATAGGGTCTCTTCTAATCTCAAAGCTAATATTTTAGCAAATATTTTATAATCTGAGTTTAATAATGAAATAGGTGTATAGGACTCACATATAGTTGGATCTTTCTCCTGTTTGTATAATAATAATAAAATAGCTTTTCAAAAAAAGAGAAAGATCTCGTGAAACTTTATAAAATTATCAAAATGTTTAAGCAATATTGGGGTAAAAAATGTTTTAAATTTTTTATAAAAATCAAGTAAGATTCCATCAGGGCCCGGAGCCTTCCCCGAAGGGAGGCCATCTATTGCTCTGGAGATCTCTTCTTTAGTTATTGATTTATCTAAAGCTTCTCTTGTTTCATTACTTATTATTTTCAATTAATATTGGAGAAAAATTATTCCATTCTTCCATGATTTCCATTATAGGCTGATGTATATAATGCCTGATAGTAATCCGTAAACACCTTAGATATCTCAGTAGGGTCCCTTTTCAAGTTACCACTTTTATTTTTAATTATATTGATATTATTTTTCCCTTGCTTTTTCTTTAACTGCCAAGACATGAGTTTCAAAGGTTTATCAGACATTATTTATTAATTAGATCTGGTTTTCAGAATTGATTTTTATGCTTTATCTGTTAAAAGCTTATTATGAGTTATTCTTTTTTGGACTATATTTTTATAGATTGTCTTATCAATATTTGAGACAAATAATCTTTCCAAGTTCAGAAGTTCCTGTTGTAAGCACTTTTCTTCTTCATGCCAATTTTTGACCCTTTTATTTTTATATTGTTGAAAAGTAGCCTTAATCCATAACTTAAAGCTTTCAAAGATCATAATTATGTAGGTATCTTTTTCATTATTTACTTGGAAAAAATATTCCATCTCTATCTGAAATAGTGAAAAAATAGCCTTTCCATTAAGAAGTGTTATATCCATCTTCCAGATGTATTCTAAATTGCTACAAATTAGACAAAGGATATCCATAATACATGGAGAATGGTCCGAGATCATAATATCCGGATATTCAATATTCCCCACCCGATGTAACAGTGAATCAGATATAAAAAAAAATCTATTCTGGAAATAGATAAATGAGATGTAGAAAAAAAGAAAAAGCTAATCTCATTTGGTTTTAATGCTGACCACAGATCCGACAATCTTAGGTCCCTCATGAAGTTCTTTATTACTTTAACTGATGAAAGAAAAGTCAAAGAAGAGAGAGATGATTGATCTTGTCTTCTCAAAACTAAATTAAAATCCCCTCCAATAAAATATGGAGCCGACACTCCACCAGTTGTAAAAAGAAAAGCAGAGAAAAAGGAAGGAGAATTAATATTTGGCCCATATATAGAAACAAATGAATATGGTTTCCCTTGCATACTAATTTCTGTTATCACATATCTGCTATTTTTATCTAAGATAACTTCATTAATCATAAGCGAATTAAGATTTTTATGAAAAAAAATGCTACTCTAGCTGAAGCTCGACTGCCACCAGAAAAAACCCTGGACCCCACCTTTTCTGTATCCAAAGAAAGTCAGTCTCTTGAAAGTGAGTC
Source organism: Neoceratodus forsteri (assembly GCA_016271365.2). Taxonomy (NCBI): domain Eukaryota; kingdom Metazoa; phylum Chordata; order Ceratodontiformes; family Ceratodontidae; genus Neoceratodus; species Neoceratodus forsteri. Next base: position 451,376,960 of record CM057453.1, on the reverse strand, counting down.
TCTTGTAAAAAAAATACGGTTTATGTGCTTACTTTCTAAATATTGCAAAATGTTATTCATTTTAAGTTTATTTCTTGGTCCCTTAACATTCCATAATGCTACCCTGATTTTATCAGCCATTATCAACCCATATACCAGTACTACATTTATATATAACATTTGTGCGAAACCATGGAGCCCTGGACATACTTATAAAAAAAGAAATTCCAAAATATCCCTGAATACCCACCCAATTTAAAAAACAAAATTAAAATAATGCCAATTTAACCAATAAAGCCAATTGGGCCAAAGTAACCCACCCCCTAATTAGCAGAGACAATGAAAGGCATCGCCTCTATCGCCAAAGTGACTCATAGCAAGAAGGATTTTTTAATTTTTTTTATTTTTGTTATTACACAGCAGTACCCAGTTGTTTATCCCATGGGTTATTTATTAATTAAAAACCAAAGTAGGATGAAGAAGAAAGTTTTCGTTTAATCTTACTAATATGGGGACGCTTGTATATTGCTAGATTTAGCGGGAGGAGAATTTTGATTATAACATTGTTCATATGCCTCCAAAGCCTCATCAGCATCATCAAAGATTTGTATTTTATCTTTGACCAGAAATCGAATTCTGGCTGGGTACTGCATAATGAATTTCATTCCAGCGTCATATAATTTCTTTTTCAGTGGGTTGAAAAGTTTCCTTTTTGTCATTGTTACAGCTGAAAGAGTGGCAAAAACAGATAAAGACATGTCCTGGTATTTTAAACCTTTAACGGCCCGTGCTTTTGCTAAAATAAGTCCTTTATATTGGAATTTATGAGGGTTTAGAATAACAGGTCTAGGATAAGGTTGCTTCAAGGAACCAAATCTGCTCCCAATTCCATGGGCCCAATCTAGAATGATTTTGTGGTCTGGATATGAACGGCCCATGGCAGATGTAATCATCCTTTCAAAGAACACTAATTGATTTTCTGTTGCTTCAACACCCTCCAGAAGGCCACAAACTCTCAAGTTAACCAGTCTGGAATGGTCTTCCATTTCTACAATTTTTTGCTGCATGTTTACAGTAATTTTTTCATGACCTGTCATAGTGCTGGATATAGACTTGGAGGTACCTTCCATTACCACAATTCTGTTTTCTAGTTCTTTGGTTTTCATTGACTAATCCAAAAATTGTGCTAACAAAGAGCCAATAGAATCTGAAACTCCTTCTGTTGTGGACTTAATACCCAAAATGGCTTCTTTCATTTCACTCCAAAATACCATCAAAACCTGAAGCAGATCTTCCTGAGCCATAGCTCGCTTAGGAGCTAATTCGGAATTCAAAACTGAAGACCTCCCAGTCACTTCCATACCCCCCCGCTTCAGGATTTACTTCCAATTCCACACAGGTAGCCCACATATTAACTTCATTAGGGCCTACCTTGTCCCCCTCAACCTCTACATCTGTATTAATCGCCTGATTCCCATTAGGCAAGATTGATATCTGAAAGCTTTTTGGAGGCATGACGTTACTCTCTGCACCCTGCTTTGCAAAAAATGAAAAAATATTTTTACCTGGAATCGGCATTCTTGGTATAGGGGAGATCAAATTCACACTTACCACTACTGTAGAGGTGATATCAGGGAGTACCTGTTGTGGGGAGAGTGTTAACTGAGCTGCTACTTCTGTTTGGAGTGAAATAGTCAGGTCCAAATCCTGCTTGTTTTTTTTCCATTTGGTGAGCTGCTGCTTACAGTGTTCCTTTGTCCACTGCAAGTTTTTGGACATCCCGTAGAGCTAAAAAAAAAAAAATAAACTGATGGTTTTCACAGCTCTTTGGGAGAACCATAAAACTAAGGAGAACGAAAAAATGAAAAACATAGCTAACCAGTAAGTTAGTATTCAATTTGCTCAGAATGCCATTCTTCCTTCTTGCTGCCGCTGAGTCTGGCATCTGCTCAGCTCCTTCTTCTGTTGGAAACCAGAACTGACATCACCCCCCTGGGTACTGCAGTTTTGTAGAAATAGTTTAATAAAGAAGGTACTAACAAGTGTGGACAGTGATCCTGATAGTGCAGCTTTTGAAGGAAAACTTTTGGGCTCTTTATTCATTAATGGTTGCCAATGCTGTCACCTTACCCCTTAGTGTTCACTGAAATAGATTTAGAAAACTGTTTTTAAACAATTATAGAACATTTTGTCATGCGGTGAGTGTAAATGCATGGCATTGAATGGAAACGTGCAATATACTGTAGATATTTCTTGCACTACTTTTGAAAATATCTAATTTTGTGGTTAATACGTATACATATATAAACTGTATAGTGTAATTGTGGTTGCTTAAATTGCAGGAAGGTAATTCTATAAATTAAGATTTTGTTGTCTGAAACACATGAGTGTATCTGTCCCCCTCTGACCTCCATGACCTCACAGTGTAAGGAGACTGTGAGGTTGTGACTTATGCAACTCCAATTAGCACACAGCACTACAAGCTGTAGTGATAAGGATCAGACAGAGTGATAAATGTCAAAAGAAAAAGTAAAACATGATTAATTATATTCACTGCCCAACTTATCTAGTCCATTGCAATTGCATATGTGCTTTTGATTGTTGATATAATTAAATTACAGTTCAGTAAAGAAATAAGATTCATGACGTGAGTAGGGAATACAGTCCCTGAATAAATACAAAAACTGAGGTTATGATGTAAGGGCAAATATATATATATATATATATATATATATATATATATATATATATTTAACAAGGAAAAGAAGTTGGAATGTGTGCATCAATCGCATTACAAAATCTAATTTCTTTATAATACCACTAGGAGAATAGGCAGACAGAACTGGAATGTAAAAGAATGCTGGATTATGTCAGTCCATGGTGGCAAAGCAAGGCTTAAACAAAGTGGTGTGTGTGTGTGTGTGTGTGTACATGTGTGTCTGAAATTTAAAATCTAGGAGGAAACAACATGGCAGTGATTGATCAAGCACATCATTATTAAACCTTACTGCATACAAACAGAACTGTAATGTTATGTAAAGGAATTCTGAACTAATGACTGACATGTGACTCTGGAGAAGTAGGAGAGATGGTGTAACTGCAAAGGAAACACACTTTGTTTTCTCTTTTTTCTTGGGAAGGGACTTTGTTATCTGGTGTAATTATCTTGTGTAGAAGGCTGTGCTGCAAGTCCTACATGTTCTTTGGTGGGGAAGAATGCTTTGAAGTAATGCTGAGTCTCTTTTTGAAACAAGATGTCTGCAGGGCTCTGCCCACTGCAGCCATAAAAAAAAGCTTCTCAGCATGGGGACAGGATGAGTAAAACATGAAGATTATGAACCACATGAAAGCTGTGGGAAGATAAACAGGAGGGCAGGAACTGAAAAAGAGAGGCAACTCAGGCAGAGTGGTGGAAGCCTCAAAACAGGCTAGGAGGATGGAGTCATGAAGCAAAAAATTGAGAAATAGAAAAGAAGCCCTGCAAGATAGGAAAAGCCTTGGCAAGGGACAGCCACAGGTGGCAGTCTAATTAAGCCCAGAGGGAAACTGAGGTCTCAGCATTAGAAACATTGAACCTTGGGGATGGAGGGGAGTAGTACTGATGTAAGGGCATGTGGTGAAGACTCAAAAGATTAAAGCTGATTCATCAGCTCTGCAGGGGAAGGAGGATAACCATACATATTCATTTGTGTAGTCCATGGAAGCAAGACAGCTATGGACACAACAGCATCTGGTGGTCTGGGTAGACAAATACAGATGATTCTGCATTTTGGGGGAACATGAGGTCATAAACTGTGGCTGCAGGTGTGTCAAAGCTGCTTGGATATATTAGCTGCAGAAGAGATGGGTACAATGCTCATGGGCTGGGTGTGTCAGCAGATGCAGGAGAAGAGATGAGCAGACCCAGCAGTGAGAATGTCTTCCAAGCAGTGCAAGATACATTGAACTGTCCACTGAACAGAAGCAAAGAGGAAAGCCAAACCTGCAGCATGCAGGGGTAGAAGGATAACCATACATATTTATTTGTGTAGTCCATGGAAGGCAACACAGCTGTGGACACAACAGTATGTGGTGGTCTGGTAGACAAATACAGATGATTCTGCATCTTGGGGAGCATGAGGTCAAGAACTGTGGCTGCAAGTATGTCAAAGCTGCTTGGACATACTTGCTGCAGAAGAAATGGGTGCAATGCTCATGGGCTGGGTGTGTCAGCAGATACAGGAGAAGAGATGAGCAGACCCAGTGGTATGAATGCCTCCCAAGAAGTGTAAGAGACATTGGACTGTCCACAGAACAGAAGCAGAGAGGAACGATAAACCTGCAGCATGCATGCCTCCAACAGTGAAAGCATGTCTCCATGTGGGCACTTTCCAAGCTCTTTGTAGTGCCTGGGGAGGCACAGCTGAGGCACATGCTCCCCAACAGAATCACAGGACACTCTGCCCATAAATTACTGATTAATTCATCATGTGTTACCTAGAGATGTGTGGAATATAAAATTTCACAGCAGAATGCCCATGGAATTACCATTCTGATTCCACTGAATTTTGTAGAATTTGCATGAAAGTTCTGTAGAATTTTGTCAGATTTTAGATGTCAGTTATTTTGGTCTAGTTTTTAAAGTACTTATTCAGATGATACCAGTTTTGGCAGGGATAGAGATACAGATGGCATGCATAAGTGTACCATATTCTGGAGTCCTAGACTGAACGAAAGCTGGGTTATGGGTGTCCAAAGATTTAATTAAAATTTAATCTTTAGTGTTTTCTATTTAATTTCAACATTTCTTATCCACATTTCTCCACAGCTTCAAGATTTAGAGAAACATGCAGCATGGTTATGTGCAACAACATTTAAGTCTCAAGCTTTGAACTGGCTGTGTGGTAGGTATCCAAACATTTTATCAAAATTTAGATTTTAGTTTAGTATAATTTTGAAAGACTTCATTGCAATGTTACAAAGGTTTGTGGGTATATGTGCCATTATGACATTTATGTATGTACTAAATTTCAGATTTCTAGCACTAAAGGTGTCTGAGTTATATACAGATAAAGAGTTTCATGAAATTCCCCACAAAAATAAAATGATAGATTTGAGCACCTATCATTTTGAGACAATATGTTTAATATCACAATATTTGGCACACCATTCAAACTCATGTCAACAAGTAAACAGTTAAAATGTCAAATCTCTGGCTCAATAGAGTTATGACCAAATCAATAAATTTCAAAAATGCCACTGACTTTTGTCAGATTTTAAATTTAAGTTATTTTGATCTCATTTTCAAAGTACATATTCAAATTATACCACATTTGGCAGGTGCACAGGTATTAACGGCTTGCACAAGTGCACCAACCGGCAGAGTCCTATATTGAAAGGGAGTGAGTTGTGAGTGGACAAACATTTAATCAAAATAAAATTTTCAGTTATTTTCATTTAATTTTAAAAATTATTATTCAAATTTCTCCACAGTGTCAGGATTTAGAGAACTGTGCAACATGGGTATGTGCACCAAGTTTTCAGTATCAAGTTTTAAAGGGGGCCATGCTATAGGTAGCCAAACATTTTATCAAAACTTTGATTTTAGTTATTTTAGTATAATCCGCACTCACCCGTAAGAAGGCAGAGTTCCTGTCCAGGGAGACTGTGGCCACCCAGAATCGACCGGCTCAGCTTTTTTGAACTGTGGACAGACTGTGCAACCTAGCCTGTCTACAGGTCTGAAAAGCATTTTCACAAGTTAAGTGCGAGGAGCAAGCATAATTCTTTACGGTTAAGATGGCTGACATCAGGGTGGTACTCCAACTGGCACACTCTATGGGCATTGCTCTAGACCAGTGTTTGGGCACTGTCCCTCAGTTTTCCTGGAGAACCTTCAACCAGCCTGAGCCTGTGGACATCATGCGGATTGTCCATGGCATGCGCCCTACCTGCTATAGTTTGGATCTGGGACCAACTACCCTGATTTGGGGTTGTGATGACATCCTTGGCCTGGTCCTAGTGTGCATAGTCTGGTGCTCCTTGGAAACAGGTGAGTTTCCTAGCTCCCTGAAGGAGGCAGTGGTGACACCCCTCCTGAAGAAAGCTTCTTTGGACCCAGACTGTCATGCAAACTACAGACCAATCTCAAACCTCCCCTTTATGGGAAAGATGATCAAGAAAGTAGTAGCCATACAACTGGAGAACCATTTGACCATCCATGATGTCTATAGCATCTCCAGTCTTGTTTTTGAAAGAGGCATAGTACTGAGATGGCACTGGTTCAGGTGCTCAATGATCTCCTGATAGCTAGAGATTGGAAGAACCACTCCATCTTGGTTCACCTCAATCTCTCTTCAGTGTTTGACACTGTGGACCATGGGGTTCTGCTTGACCATTTGAGGTTCATCTGTGGCCTGTCAGGTACGGTCCTCAGGTGGTTTTCATCTTTCCTCACTGGAAGAACTCAGAGGGTGGTGTCAGGGATTTACTCCTCTGACCCAGTTCCACTATCATGTGGGGTTCCACAGGGGTCTGTGCTGTCCCCCATGTTGTTCACAGTGTACATGCTACCCCTCGGAGACATTGTAAAAAGGTATGGGCTGAGGTTTCACTGATATGCTGATGATATCCAGCTCTACCTTTCTTTTGCACCCGACCAGGATGGAGCCCTCTCAATATTTAACAACTGCCTCTCTGAAGTCCAGTAGTGGATGAGTTTGAGCTGGTTGAGGTTGAACTCAGAAAAGACTGAGGTGTTGGTGGTGGACCTGGGCCACTGGATAGAGGGGTTGGTGGTGAGGTCACCCTCTGGACTTCTTCTTGGAGGTTTGCCACTTCTGACCTCCAAACGGGTGTGAAACCTAGGTGTAATTTTTGATGAAGGACTGACACTGTGTTCACAGATGTTGGCCACCATCAAATCCTCCTTCTACCACCTGAGGAACATCTCCACAGTCAAGCATCTCGTTCCATCCAGTGACCTTCCTACGTTATTCCATGCATTTGTGTCCTCATGCTTGGATTACTACAACGTCCTATACCTAGGGCTTTCAAGGGTGGATATTCACCACTTGCAGCTGGTGCAGAACACAGTGGCCTGGTTATTGACAGGAACCTCTCGGTCCTGTCATATTTCTCCTGTGCTGTGCGAACTGCACTGGCTGTCAGTACAGTGGTGAATCACCTTCAAAGTCAGTATTCTGACTTAGAAAGCCCTACACAGACAGGGTCCGGTCTACCTGAAAGAGATCCTGGTCCCTTACTGCCCTGGGCGATCGCTCTGTTTGACAGATGAGGGGTTGCTAGAGATTCCAAGGATTTTTTTTTAATTTTCTGGGGCTCATGCATTTATGCACATGGCCCCCACCCCTTGAAATTCTCTACCCCATCAGTTACATGAGTGCATGACTGTGGAGGGTTTTAAAAAGACATTAAAAACCTTTTTATGGATCCTGGCATTTGAGGAATAACTGGAATACAATTTTATTTTCTCCATTTTATATTATTTGTAATGTATGTGATCTATGCTGCAGCTGTTTTAATGGTTCTGTGAGGTGTCTAAATAATTTGAAAGGTGCCATTTAAATAAACTTGATTTGATTTGATTTAACTTTTGAAAGCATTCATCAAAATGTTATAACATTTTCCACATATAAGGGATATCACTGCATTTATATATGTACCTAGTTTCAAATTTCTAGATACAAAGGTGCTTGAGCTACATGTAGATAAAAATATTCATGAATTTCCCACAAATAATAAAACAACAAATTGTGAGCATCTATAATTTTGAGACAATGTATCCTAATGTCAAGATGTTTAGTACACATTTAGAGCTCATATCAACAAGTAAGCATACCAAATTTCAAATATCTAGCTCAACCGACAGCTGAGGTATGACAGAATCAATACATTTAAAAAATGCTGTGACATTCTGGTGAAATCCCACAAAATGTCAATAATTTTGCAGAATTCCATTGAAATTCTGTGAATTTGGAATTTTTGTATTCTGCACAGCTCTAGTGTTACCAATTTAAATGCTTTGCTAAAATCCAAATAAACAAAGTCCACTGTCTTTTCCATATCCACATTACAGCTCAGTCACATAAATATTCTCAGAACAAAAGTCAACATGGCCTCCCTCTTCAAAACATATTTTAATTTGTAGCTATCATGCTCTCCTGTTTTAGATTAATGCTGCTTTCCTCTTTGATAAGTGCTTCCATGATCTTTCCTACTGCTGTACTAATGTAGGGGTCATAGATTTATAATTATTCATGCTCCCCAACATCTTACTCTCCCATTTCTGTATCCTAATAGTAACATCCATCCAGTCCTTTGGAATCAAATCACTCCTTTAACATTTCATTTAGTCTCTGTTCCACTGGATTTGCTCATTTATTAGCCAATTTCTTTTAATCATCTCAGGAAAGTTTATCGTGCCCCATAGTCACATAGCATAGGACAATTAAAGTAAAATTCTCAGAGTGGTTGGGGTGACTGTTTTTTGCACATTTTATGACAGAAAATATTGTAGGACTACAAATGGTGTACAAGTATTGCATAGGCTCTGTAGTTGCAACATTTTAATTGCACCTTTATATTGCTCATTTGTCCGTCCAGAAATGTCAACTAATAAAAGTCTCCTGGCATGGCCATCAGCAGCCATATGATATAAATTCAAGGGAATTTTTTCCAGGCAGTAAGGGTACTGTTATCTTTTGAAATGTGATTGTTATCACTGGCAGTAATATATAGAATAATGGCTGGGTAGGGGGTTATAATGAGAATTTTACACACACATGAGGTGTGGGATGCCACACTCAGGGTGTTTGTAAAATTAAGAGATGTGCAAAGTCCATGAAATTCACTCCATAAGGTAATTCATGGGTGTTACAAATGTGGTTTTGTTAAATTTGCAGCTGTGAATTTCGTGGATAATGCCCGTGAAATTCATGCTTTTCGATAAAAAAAACTTTGAATTTAGGTGAAAATATAATGCAAATCACGCAAATTAAAGTTCCAATGTTTGTGCAAAACTCTGTGAATTCCGTGAAGTGCAAATTTTCGGCACTTCATGCGAAATTGGCAGGTCAAGTTTAACTTTGTAACACCTCTAATTACAAAACAAGTATACAGAGTACATTCAGTTTAAGCACTTACATTCACTTTCATGCAATAAATATTTTTAACTTCATCCTAAAAGTCAATAGTGAATTATTTAAACAGTCAAAATAAATTTGTAAAGAATTGAAAAATTGTGGTAGTGCATACATTAGTGACTTTTGGCCCACTGTTATCTTCATCCATGGAATGACAAAAAATTTCTATTCAGATGGCCTAGTACAGACAGAACTAGGATGTCTACAAAATAGTGTGGATAAAATGGTGGGGACCTTATTCACGGTCGCTTTCCTGGCAAGGAGCCCTATCTGAAAATTGTATCAATAATCAAGGGGCAGACACCTGGCTGTACTTAACAAACTACAATGGTTCATCCTAGTTGGCATCTGCATGGAAAATCTAGCTGTCTGATTCAGAAGTACTCTTAACTTTTCATGAAGACCCACCCCACCTGAGAAATAAAAAAACAAACCATAGTCAATAAGTGGCAAAAGGGAAACTTTGATCAAGGAACTTCCTAGTGGTATTAACCAAGAGTTGATTTAATCTAAAAAGTGCCCCAATCTTTGATGATTAACTTTAATCATATTGGAAATGTGAGGCTCAAAAGTAAAGTCTTCATCTATTATTAATCCAATGTAGTTAAATTGTTATACCTGTTCAATTTCTGCTCCCAATACTGTATTCAATGATAGTGTAACATCATCATTGGCTCTTCCTCTAGTATTATGAATAGTCATGGATTTTGTTTTTCATTTAGCACTAGTCTGTGCCTTATGAACCAATCATGGGCAGCTAAAAATCATGGGATAGGTTTTCCTGTACTATATTAATGTTCAGTCCACTCATGTGGATTACTATATCAGTTGCATAAAGTAAAATATGTGAATTAATACAAACCAAGGAAAGAATATTCAAAAAGAGGTTAAAGAGGAGAGGACCCAGAACAGACCCTTGAGGAACACCCAGTGTAAAAGAGGCACTGAGAGAATACTGACCGTTAGTTTATTTTACCTGTGAATGGAGGCCCAGATAACTCTTTAACCATCTGACTACATCATCTTGGAGGCCCAGCCCACCAAGAGATGCCAATAACAAATCATGATCTACTAAGTCAAAGGCCTTGGTGAGGTCCATGAACACAGCCCCAGTACACTGTCTCTTATCCAGTGCCATGTGGATTATGCCTGTGAACCCCACCAAGGCCATTGTGGTACTGTGGCCTGGTTGGAAGTCATGTTGCTCAGGTGCAAGTAAGTTATATTTTGAGAGATACCCAAGGAATTGATCAAAAATTATTCTCTCTAGCACTTTTGATAAAGGACCCAGAAGTGATATGGGATGATAATTTTGTACATTAGTAGCATCCCTAGATTTCAAAATGGATACTACCACAGCATCCTTCCAAATAGTAGGAAACATAGAAGAATAAAGGAATAGATAAAAAATAATAGAAAGTGGAAAACACAGAATGTCTGAAGAGATCCTCATGAGCCTGTAGTCAGACTCATCCTTCCCAACTGAAAGCCTCGGGTCTATCTTCTAAAGATATCTCAGGACCTCAGCTGGCTAAAGTAAACTAAAATAAAATCTAGGTAAGTCAAGATTTGAATCAATACTGGTAGTAGTTAACATATCGACTGTATCATTAGGTAAGTATTTTGATAAATCAGGAAAAAATTCAATAAATTCCTGTGCAATCAACGATGAATCGGTGACCAGGCCAGCTGGAGTGTTGAGGCAGTGCAGACTAAAAGGACATTTTTGCCTAACAAATCATTTATTATTTTCCATGTTTCTGTTGTATTTTTATCCACAAATTCAATTTGCCCATTTGTAAAAACATTTCTTTTCAATCTCTTAACTAATGTTTTACATTTATTTCTTGCTGTTTTGTAAGCTACAGGCTTATCTTGATTATGTATTTTCCTTTATGATTTCCATAGCTTATCATGCTCTCTCATCATCTCCAAAAGTTCAGGAGTGACCCAATGATGTGTGTCATCTCTGACTCTAGATCTTTTCAAAGGAACAAACGTTTTGCAAATTTTAATAAAAAGGGAGCAATAATATTGATAAGGCTTGATTCACATTTGTCAAGTGTTTAGCACCTGACCAGTTGGCAGATGCCAAGGCAAGCCTAAATTTCTCAACTACTTGCTTTTTCAAGTTTCATGAGTGGATAAATATGGGGGGTACTGTTTTGTTTTTAGATGTCCAGCAACAATAAACAGGACTATGGTCACTGACACTGTCTGACAATACTCTGGATTGATGGATCTTATTAGTGTCAGTGACCAGGATCCTATCCAATAGAGATGAGTAACCAGCTTTGTAATGTGTTCTTGTGGAAGTCTCTATTACTTGGTTAATAACTATATCCCTAAACTTCAAAGACTCCTTGCCTAACCAATTCATATTCATATCCACCATGGTTATTAATTCCCTATTAACTGCAAGTGATCCCCTTATGCACTCTATCAGTTTCAAGCCCTCCTCATAGGAACTTGGTGGGACATATAAAACAGCCAAGGACAGAATCTTATGCTCATCTAGTATTAGCGACAGGGATAAATACTCACAAGAGGATGAATCAAGCACAGGGGCATCAGGTATAACCTTAAAATGATTTCTAGTGTTGAATAAACGGCTCCCTCCCCTCCTGGCACTTCTTTCACATCTATGGATATTGTAGCCTGGTAGGTATATCACTTCATCTGGGACTCTACTTGATAGCCAAGGTTCAGATAAAGCAATGACATCAAATTGATTTTGTACGGTCCATGCAGAAAAAAATATACCATTTTGCTTGCACACTCTGAATATTAAGATGTAAGAAATTGATTGTATTCTTTGGAAAAGCAATCAATTAAGTTTCATCATTAACTGGACCTGGGTTGGGGTGAACTGAACTCAACATTAATAGTAATAATAAGATCATGATCCTTCTAAACAAATCAGAATGGCATAGGTGCTTAAGACCCATGGATTTTGGACCCATGGTCCTAATACGGACAACAGTATGATCGTTTAGCAGGAACATGCTTCTCAAAACCTGTAACTGTATATCCTGAAACAGATACAAAGTGTTCTGTCCCAGAATAAATTGGCACAGCATTTTAGAAATCAAAGAACATTTAAACCCATACATGACAAAAGTGCACAGTCTAAAACTATGCATCATATACTGTATGGTTCAGTCTCTAATTTAGGAGTATCATTATTTCTGTGCTGCTGAGTATGCAATATTGTCTCATCTAGAAATAATAAACAAAAAAATCCTATTAAAAACATGTTTGGGTAATGGAAAGGGAGTAACCTGGTTTGGCTCAAGCAATAGCAAGGAGTTAGAGATTAAAGTGCTAATCCCCAGTCATATCACCCTTGCAAGGCCTAAGATCTGCCACTTCAAAGGTATTAATAAATGCTACTGGTGTATGATGGAGTCAGCAAGTGATATCAGGCTCAAATCAGCAAACAAAAAGTACTGGGGCAATTGTGGAGTCTGACACACATCCACACATCCTCAGTCAAATCAAATTTGAAACAGGCTCGTCCTCTGCCACCCTAAGAGTCAGCTCAAATAAATTAAAAAATACCTTCCACAGCAAAAGTGATATGAGCCAGGCCACTTCCTCAAATCAAACATTTTATATAAAGTACCCCAACATTAAGTTATCCAACCCCTATTCCCAGTATTAAACTGATAAAATACAAATTATAAAACATAAAAACATAAGCAGTTTCCTAATACCTAAGTTAAAACACTAAACTGACAAAGGGAGTAAATGATGTTAAAACTCTTAGAATGGTAGAATTGTCTCTGAGTAGAGCTCACGCCATTCACTGCTTGCGCTAAACACTCATGCTAGTGAGTGGCAAGGACTTCTGAACTATCTAGCCCCGCCCCCTCCAACCTGTTACTGGTAGCTGGCTCTTCCCAAGACCCACTCACTGAACCACACACAGGCAGAGTGAATCACACAGCCGTGGAAGAATGCTGCAGAAGTTGATAAGCTGTAGCAGTCTTTGACAGGTGAAAGCAAGCAGACACAAGCTGCAATTGATGAAAATGTTCAGAGCATCCCAATGCAGTAACTGGGATGGGATTTTGCAACTTCAGCTCAGTTGTTCTTCTGGTCAACTCTCCTGAATGGAGATCAGTATGGACTTTTGAACTATCTTGCCCCACCCCCTCTAGCCCATGACTGGTAGCCAGCTCCTCCTGAGCCCCACTCACTGGACCACACACAGGTAGAGTGAATCACACAGTCCTGCAAAAATGCTGCAGAAGTTGATAAACTGTAGCAGTCTTTGGCAGGTGGAAGCAAGCATACACAAGCTGTAATTGATGAAAATGTTCAGAGCGTCAGATACTGTAGCTGGGATGGGACCGCTCAGGTTCAGCTCAGCTGTTCTTCTGGTTCTGGTCATATCTAGAGTCTTTTGTTTATAATGTCTTACTGTATTTACCATACTCTTCTAATGTGGTGTGTAATTTTAACAGGTCTTCTGTCTGCTTAATAGTTAGTAATAATTGTTCTCTTACCTGGACAACCCTAGTTAGTATGAGCCGGATATTTTTCAGTGCTGCCTCCTCCATGTTCTAGTGACACAAATCCATGAATTATTTATCCTCTGTGCCATAAGCAGGTCGATTCAATATTCTCAGTCCTCAAGGCACTCGGTGTACTTCCAAATAGGCTTCCAAAGTAACACAGTGCCAATACATCCTTCTCTCCTTTAAAACTTCCTTCTCTAGCCATCTGGACACAGTCTGTGTCCCCACTACACCCTGAGTTTCTGGTGCAGGGTTAATGGATGCCAAAAATTGGGTTCACTTTGTCCTTGGATAAAAAATTGTTTCAGTGAGGCTGCTGACATTAACCAGGTTCTGACTAGGACACTCTACAGTTATGTTTTCTGCCACTATGTGTTATTGAATGGCAGAAGAGGGGACTACTCACAACCTGAGATGGAATCACTTCTTAGCCACCTGAACATTGCTGCTGGTTGTAGCACTGTTAGGGCCTATGTATCACAAAGGCATAATGAAATATATACTGATTTGTGGAATAATTTTTACTCCCTTACCAGGGAAACCCCTGCTCCAAACAGAAATGACACATGGAACAAGCAGAGTGAGCACTGGGAGCTGGTTAGTGGTGCTAAAGCAGACCAGTGTACAAAAAAAAAAGGCACAACACCCACCAAAAGGTCACACAACTGACTGAATGATGTCAACAAGTTTAATACATCATAAGTGGAAAACAAACCAAGTGCAGCACATGCAAAAAGTCGTTACAGCACACCATTGCTACTGAATGACATTTTGCCTAGACAAAATAGGCTTCATCAGATTCTGACATTTACAGTTCTTTTTTTTATATTTTATAAACCTGGCATTTACAATTCTACATGTCATTACATACTATTCATTTGATACAGAACACCTGTGACAAATATTTCAGTTACCTCAGTGTAAATTAAATCGTTAACAGCCATTAACAAATTCATCACATAAATCAGATATAAAAAACAAACCGAAAAAAAGTTTATAAGGGATGAAACAGATTGTAGACTAAATCAGGTATATGACTGGCAAACTAAGAAAAATAAAAGTAGGCTTTACGTGGCAGAATTAAGGTCCATCCTGAAACAAAGTACAAGCATAAGTGGAACTAAACTGGTATCCGACATGGCAGAAAATGGCACAGTCCTATATTATTTCACTGGGCCATCAGACACTGATAGCTCTGAGCAAGATCCTTTTTTAGAGGAAGAACAAGAATGAGCATCAAATTTGAGGAGCAGCCAGTGTCATACTTGATTCATGGAGCCATACCAGCCCCAATACCATGGAGGAAGAAAACTCGGGGGGGGGGGGTCTGGCATGGCAGAGGGAGAAGGATCGATTATCAGTAAGCAAGTTGTTACAAAAGAATACAGCTGTTCATGACTCACCCCCCTGTCCAGTCATTAACATCTCAAAGCAGGATTTAACAGAAGTGCAGGTTCAAGTACTTAGTAAAAGTCTATCATCTGTGCTGTCCACTGATTCTGATTTATTTCGTACTACCGTAGATCTACATAAATTTGTTAGGAATTTAACATTTACATTAATATACGGAGTGGACAATCAAAATAATGAAATGAATGTGGACACTTCAAGCACTTTAAAGGCTCACTCTTTATACTGTCCAACCTTAATTCTGTTGTTGTTATGTTGCATAAAAAATGTGAGCTAGATTTAGAAGATCTTAGAAATGTCACTGAATATGAATACCATTTTAATTGTATAAAAGATGAAAAACAAGTGTTGCATGATTTAGCAAATAATAAAGATATAGTAATAAAAGTGGCAGACAAGGGTGGGGCAGTTGTTGTTATTGAGCACCACTTTCTATGTACGTGAAATAGAGAGGCAATTATCAGATAACAACTTTTATGAGAGTTTGTCTTATAAAAAGTCCATGGATTATAAAGCAGAAATCGATGAGCTCTTAAATGAAGATTTAATTAGAGAATATATTTCTGAAGAAACATATAGAGCCCTAATGGCAGCACACCCTGTAGTGCCCATCATTTATATACTTCCAAAAATCCACAGAGATGCCCTAAGACCGCCTGGTAGGCCCATTATATTGGGAAGGGGGTGGGTCACAGAACCAATCGCTATGTATGTAGACAATATCTTACAACAATTTGTTAAAATGCAGCGATCTTATCTGTTTGATTCCATCGATGTGATTAATTTAGTTGAAAAGATGGAGATGCAACATGATTGTTTTTTTGACACCTTAGATGAAGGATCACTGTATACGGTGATTCCACAACAGGAAGGGTTAACAGCAGTACAACGGTTCCTGGATAAGAGAACTGAATGGGAATGTGTACAACCCCCCACCTGATACATGCTGGACCTACTTAATATGGTTCTTATTAAAATAGGTTTCTTTTCAAAAATTCATGCTACAGACAGATATATCGGACAGCTATGGGAGAAACAGTTGATTCCAGTTATGTCAATTTCTTTGTAGGCAGATGGGAGGAGAGCCTTCTATATAGTGCAACTACCAATCCTTACATTCATTGTTTGGACATGTGGCGGTGCTATATAGGTAACATCCTCATCATTTTGAAAGGTACGATGGAGCTGTTTAAAGAATTTGTTCACTAGCTGGAAAGTAAGAGCAGCTGTCTTAAGTTCAATTATAATATCCAACAAGCTGAGATACACTTCCTGGACTTGAAAATATACAAAAATGATTCCGGGGAGGTATGTACAATCTTGTTTCAAAAAGAAACTGATAGTAATAGCCTATTAGTGGCTAACAGTTGCCACCCACCTCATGTTGCCAGGAATATACCAAAAAGGCAACTTATATGAACACTGCACAACTGCACCAAATAAAAACAATTTGAAAATAAAGAAAAGATTTTGCGATTCAAACAAAGGGGGTATAGTAATTCCTGTATTATGAATGCTGTCAGGAAAGTAGACGGTATTGTGAGGAAAGTAGGCAGTATTTTGAGGGAAAACATTCTCATTCCCGAAAGGGATGATAACAATACCCCAGTGGTCTGTCCATTGGTAAGTAATTATTCTGTCAGATCTAAATATGTTACTGACATTATACATAACAATTGGCCATCGCTAGCTGCAGAACCCAGACTATGCCAGCTAGTGAAATCAGGACCATCTTTCATCTTCAGATGATCCAGGACCATCTTTCATCTTCACATGATCCAGGACCATCTTTCATCTTCAGATGATCCAGGACCATCAAAGATTTGTATCACCCAGTACCTCTTCCCTTGATAACAAGTTTACATCTACTTTTCCCCCGCCATGGGTACATTCAAATGTGGTAAATGTATATATTGTGCATACATTAAACAGTGCAAATATTTTACTAATCCATCCACTGGTGAACAGATTATGAGCAGAGATTTTATCATGCTTTACTTTGGGGGTTATATATCTGCTTAGCTGTAGTTGTGGTAATTTTTATGTGGGTCGCACCACCCGTTCTTTTAAAGTAAGGGTGGCTGAACACATAAGAGCAATTCAGTGTGGTGATATGAGCTATGCAATAGCTAAGCATGTGGTACAAAATCCTGATATACACCATGAAATACAATTTTTGGGTATTGAAAAAGTAAGTTGTGGCTTGGGGGGGGGGGCTTGAACAAAAAATTGGCCAACAGGAAAGTGTGTGGATTTATCTGCTTGGAGCAAGAGGTGATCAGGGGCTCAATGAGAGTATTAATTTGGCAGTCTTTCTCACAAAATTAAAAAAGTAAGGCACACATCTATAATACAAAAATGGATCTAAACAACTGTCATTGAGCATCAAATCACTTCACTATTTTTATAATGTGTGGGGGTATATAAATTCGGTAAAATGCAACAGAATAAGCTACTAGCATATTTAATTTGCCATAACAGAAGCTGAGGATTTCCTGTTTATTTTCACTAATTAACTGATCTACACAGGTGATTCAGGATGGCAGATCTATTTGCCCTCTGCAACTAGGGCTGGGTGAGATTAGCAAATTACGATTTCTTGGAATTTTCATGAAATTCCATGAATTTCATGAAATTTCATAAAATATTGTAGAATTTTCCAAAATTCTTTACTTGATCATAACTCGGTCAGTCTTATAGCTAGGAATCAGAAAGCTGGCAGGCATACTGCTTCAAGGAGGCCCTAAAAGGATGCCAAGCAACATGACATTTAGATGAGGGGCTGGGAAGTCACAGGCACTCAAAGACCAACAATTTATTATTCATGTGAACATTTCTGAAAATATTTCTATGCTTACAACTTAGCCAGCTTTGGAGCTAGATAATAGAAAATGTATATGCATACTTTCTTGGAAGAGTCTTAGAAACTGCTAAATACAGGAGTAGTTGGTTATGCAACATATAAGTTAAAGGAGTTCAAAATGTCACAATTTAATTATTTGTTAAAGTGTGTGAAAACTGTCAAAATATTTGGATGTTTAAAGCTCCACTGCTATTGCGGATATACACTCAAGATTTGGCATGCACACCAAACTAAACTGAATATGTTATGGAATCTAATCAAGTTGGATAAACACAGTTTAGTAAGTTAACATCTATTGTGGATAGTTTAGAAATTGCTAATTGGAAAACTTTGCTCAAACATTTGTGTACACATGACTCCAGCTGGGTACTCAGTGATAAACCGCCCGAGATTGGATTGCAGAAGAGGGGGAGTAGCAGTCTGTTTCAAGACCGAACTAGGCCTCACGGGGTAGTAGTTGAGGAGGTTGAATCCTTTGAGTGTACAGCAGTAGCAGGTGTAGGTTATTGAATCACTCTCATCTACCATCCACCCGGTGATGAGAAGTGATTCCTTCAGGAAGTGGCAGACTTCATCATCGATATGGCATTTGAGTCACCCAGATTGATGGTTCTGGGTGACTTCAGTGCCAGGGGCGATGACGAACTCTCGCAATTTGGGCAACACTTCCTCCAGTTAATGATGTCTCTGGGCCTTACACAGGTGGTTTCCACTGCTACTTATAAACATGGACACTCTTTGGACTTAATCTTCCTTCTTGGGATCAAAGTATCTGACGTGGGGGTGGAACCAGTTGGGTGGTCTGATTTCTACACCGTGGGGTTTGGTTTTAGCACCCCCCCAAGAAGACCTTCCCCTGTAGAGATGGTCAGGTACCGCCCTTTATGGGATATTAATTCCCATGGCCTTGCAGTGGTCCTTGACCTCTCATCCCCCACGTTGGCTAGCAATGATCCAGAGACCCTCATGTCAGCTTATAATACAGCTGTTGCGGTGGCTCTGAACTCCATTGCTCCAGTCCGTGTTCACCTTTTCTCCCTTCTCCCCAAGTCCCCATGGTTTGATGGGACTTTGAGGGAGATGCAGAGACAGGGGCAAAGGTTAGAGTGCTGCTGGTGAAAGTCCTACCTTGATGCCGACCACCTTAGATTGATGGACCATTATTCAGTCTATCAACCTGCAATCACCCGTAAGAAGGCAGAATTCCTGTCCAGGGAGTTTGCAGCTGCTCAGAATCGACCAGCTCAGCTATTTCAAACTGTGGACAGACTGTGCAACCCAGTCTGCCTGCGTGTTCGAAAAGCCTTTTTGCAATTAGGGTGCGATGAACTTGATCAATTCTTTGCAAATAAGGTGGCTGACATCAGGGTGGTACTGCAGCCAGCACACTCTAGGGCAGTTGCTGTTGATCAGTACAGTATCACTGTACCTCAGTTTTCCTGGAGTACCTTCAGTCGACTGGAGTTCATGGATGTCATGAGGATTATCCAGAGTGTGCACCCTATGTGCTGTAGTTTGGTCCCTTGTCCGACCTCCCTAATTCTGGGTTGTAGAGACATCATCAGGCCAGTCCTGGTGTGGATAGTCTGGTGCTCCTTGGAATCAGAAGAGTTTCCTAGCTCCCTGAAAGAGGTGGTGGTGACACCACTCTTGAAGAAAGCTAACTTGGACCCAAACTGTCTCACAAACTACAAACCTATCTCTAACCTTCCCTTTGTTGGGAAGGTGATTGAGAAAGTGGTGGCAGCACAGCTGGAGGACCCTTTGACCATCCATGACATCTATGAACCCCTCCAGTTCAGTTTTCGTAAGAGACATAGTACCGAGATGGCACTGGTTCGGATGCTAGATGATCTCCTGATGGTGAGAGATCAGAAGAGCCATTCCATCTTGATTTTTCTGGATCTTTCTTCAGCTTTTGATACCATGGATCACATGGTGATGATAGGATGCCCGAGGCATATCTGTGGAGTGTCAGGGACAGTCCTCAGATGGTTTACAGCGTTTCTCATGGGGAGAACACAAAGAGTCGTATCTGGGTTTTTTTCTTCAGGTCCAACTGCTTTGTTGTGTGGAGTGCCTCAGGGTTCTGTGCTGTCACCCATGTTATTCGCAGTGTATATGCTACCCCTCGGAGACATTGTAAGAAGGTATGGGCTAAGGTTTCACTGTTACACAGATGATACCTAGCTCTACCTTTCTTTTGCACCTGAACAGGATGGAGCTCTCTCGGTCTTTAACAACTGTCTGAAAGAAATCCAGGAGTGGATGGATTCTAGCTGGCTGAAGTTGAACTCAGAAAAGACTGAGGTATTGGTGGTGGACCTGGGTCATCAGATGGGGGGGGGTCGGGTGTTGGTGCACCTTCCAGAATTGTTCTTGGTGGCATCTCTCCTGACCTCTGAACGGGTGCGTAACCTGGGGGTGGTTTTTGATGATGGACTAACCCTACATTTACAGGTGTCAGCTGTCATCAAGACTTCCTTTTACTATCTTAGAAATATCGCCAGGGTGAAACATCTGGTTCTGTCTGATGACCTTCCAACTTTGGTCCACGCTTTTGTGTCCTTGCTCTTGGATTACTGCAACTCCCTTTATCTAGGGCTTTCTGGGGTTGAAATCCATTGCCTGCAGCTGGTGCAGAATGCAGCAGCCCAGCTTTTAACAGGTTCTAGGCATTTCTGCCATATTAGACTGGTGCTGCGTGAACTGCACTGGCTGCCAATACAGTGGCAGATCACCTTTAAAGTTGGTTTACTGATTTTTAAAGCCCCACATGAACAGGGCCTGGACTACCTGAAAGAGCTCCTGGTTTCTTACTGCCCTGGTCAATCACTCCGCCTGGCCAATGAAGGGTTGCTAGAGATTCCAAGGGTGAATCTGAAATCATCTGGCTCAAGAGCTTTTGCTTATGCAGCTCCCACCCTTTGGAATTCTCTACCCCTTCAGTTATGGGAGTGCACATCTGTGGATGTATTTAAGAAGGGCTTAAAAACCTTTCTGTGGCAAAAAGCTTTTTTGGAGAACTGAAGTTTTTGTTGAATTGTTTATGATTTTTAACTGTATTGTTTATTGGATTTTATATAAATCATTTTTAAATTGTTATGCGCCTTGGATTTGGAAAGGTGCGTTATAAATAAAATTATTATTATTATTATATAATAGGTAATGCCAGTAGAATTCCACTTGTGGAATTTAACTTTCACAAAGCCCTTACCACTACCAAATCACCTCAACTGCACTAGCATCATGGCCCTGCAGTGATGCTGAGCATCATGCTTCATCATTTCATGGTGAAACATCTACAGATAGTTTAGTCACAATGCCCTAAATTGTAACTAGTCATAAGGCTTGGTGTCACTTCATGCCACTGTTTTCAAATAGTAAAAACATACATTGTTATCTACTAGGTTGTTAAAGAGATAGCAGGTGGGATTGTACAGAACCAATGCTGCACATGCATGTATTTCCAGAAGTCTTCGAGTCAATGAGCTCTAGTGGTTAGCTGGCATATTGCAACAGAACAGTCTACTGCATAGTGATGTCCGTGATTATTCTTCATGGTGTGTCACTCAAGATAGTGACCTGACACTTGGCACCACTATACTTTTATTATGGAGCTTTATATGAATGTTGCCTTATTGCTAGTTTACTCATCCTTTACAGTACCTTCCTTTACAATGGCAACTCAAATGTATGATTGGGCAAAATGTGTGGACATGGCTTCAACAAAAGTATCACAGCATTCCACAAGTTCACAAAAGCTCATGAAAATCATGTTTAATTATAGATATTATTTTAAAATCTTTCGCTGCTCATAACTCGGCCAGCCTTTGAGTAAGAGATTAGAGAGTTGACACACACAGCCTCTTTTTTCCCCATAATTGTTTTTTCTCCTCGCCAGCAGCTCTTCTCTCAGGGACATACCTTGTTCACAGGGATATACCCTTTACAGGTGGAACCCAGCCATCATTTAGCAGGCTAACAAGTTTTTCCTTCCACATTTGTTCCCGCCCACTTCCCATGTTGGGGTGGTAACATTTGAGTTTTACACACATACCTAGCCCTTATTTTATATCATTGCTGGGGAGCATTTTTTTGCCACATCAATTATGTAAAATAAACTGACACAGTTGTGGACTGGTCAGATTTCAGTGAAGTCCATGGTCCAAAGGTAGGTTGCAGAAAATAACTTTTCCCTTAACTTTTCCTTTCTTTTGTTATTAGGTTTAAACATAACAGGAGAAAGAGACTTTTTTTTAAAGTAACTTACTGCCGACTTCAAGTGCTGCTGAAATCACTCGTGAGAAGGGATGGCTCCGGGAAATAGCACTGACAAATGGAAGACTGGAGGCTGGCGAATGTGTGGAGCGTGGGAAACCCAGCACGTGTTTGCCATTACAACCAGCTGGTTATAATGGCAAATTATAATTCGGTTTCCATATGGGAAACAACATGACCCAGCAATTATACTTGTGTTATTCACAGGGATACCAGTCTGAACTGACTGAGAAAATCAACATAAGGGAATTCATACTACAGTTTTTTGTTTTCCAATCAATATGGGCAAAATGGGTTTTCATGGGTCTGGTGCCTTAGAACAATTGGGTTCATACATTTCCAACCATTTTGCCAGCAATCACCACTAAAAGTACACCTGATTATTGATCATGTTACTGCTAGCAAGAAGCAGTTTGCACAAGGGCAAACATTGGTGAATTGAATAAACAATGGATTACAATAGATTCAAGTTGCATATTAGTATGTTATTAAGGGACATACAGCATGTGTCTCCCAGTCCAGGAGAAGACAAAAGCCAGTCAAATATTGATAACTTCATAGGGAGGAGTTGTGGTGTGCCCAAAGAAGGAACATCATCTTACAAACATCAAACCCTATGCTAAAAGCAAAGGTTACTCAAAAAGGTGCATTACAATAAAAACAAGTTTTAATGAAACACAGAATTACACTTATCTGCTTAATACAAGGCATCATGACCAATAAATACAAATCACTAGAAAGACATTTAGGTTGGCTATGCTTTACTCAGGAATGTAAGGGACCAAACTCCTCCACAAACAATTCTCAAAGGCTTAAAACAGCAAATGGCAGACATATATTTCATCCTTTTTAGGACTCATTAGTGTGCATAGCTAATGTCTTAGCATAGAACAAGAGAACAACCAGCCAAATGTTGACAATATCTGAGGTCATGATGACCCTAAAGAAGGAAAGCAAAGTAAAAAGGCAACAACCTCAATATGGCAAAACCAAAGCAAGGGTGTACAAAAAGCACAAAAGCATAAAAATCACATTTGGAAGAAGTACAATATTATGCATAAACCCCTTATAAAAGGTATCACAGGCAATATACGCAAATCACCATGAAGGAATTTCATCAGCCACAATTCCATTACACTGATTTGCATAAGTCACTTATGATGCCTTGCTTTTGGGCTGTATATATAGGGTTGAGTTTTTTTAAACATACTGTCTACATTCTTACTTCTGGAAGCCACCAGCTCTTAATTTTATTTGTTTATTTAGTAGAAATTGGAATTGCAAACATTTGAGTCAGGGATTCGTTTACAAAAGCTCCTCATCAGGGAAACAGATAGTGTATACAAATACAAACATAGTTACATAGAGTACTGATTGACGTAGGAAACACTATACATGTATGTACAGTACATAAATATAAGGGATAAAATTCATATGAGAGCAAAAACTCTATACAGAAAAACACTATATATGTATGTACATAAATACCAAGAATACAATTCATAAGACAGTGAAATTCTATACAGGTCCTATACAGTGATGTAACTAAACCATCTAGTACACCAGAGAGAGCAATTTGGATTTTGTTATAAATAAAAATAGGTAGTAACCTAGAACAAACGTGGTGACACTTGGGCAGCTACATGTCCTGCCAGGGCATGAAACAGTGTGGGGGGTCCCCAGTCAGGTGAGTAAGCAGCTACAGCTGTGTGTGGTGATTAGGTGTTGCCGAAGAGCAGATTTGAAGGGCCCTGTTCTTAGTTGAGATGATATTAGAGGGGAGGGCATTGCTCCAGGTCAGGGCCCGGTATAGGAAGGACCTTTGGGACAGGGATGTCCTAACCCTGGGCACTTAAAGTATACACTTGAGTGTGCTACAGGTGTAGATGGCAGGAACGGAGTGGGTGAGGACAGAAATTAGGCCTGGAGGTGCAAGGCCTGCAATAATTTTCTTAGTTAGGAGGCAGGTTTGTTAGCGCAACCTTTCCTCAAGGCTGAGAAAATCAGCAAGGTCATATAAGGTACATGTGTGGGTGAGTCTGTTGGAGCCGGTAAGTAGGCGGCAGGATTTGTTCAGGGTCCTTTTGATTTTATTAAGTCTAGTTTTGTCTGCTGCACCATATACCAGGATGTTGTAGTCCAATAGGGATAGCACAGAGGAGGTGATGGCCAGCTATAGGGCTGCAGGTGGTAGGCAGCTCTTGTGGCGGTACAGTAGGCCAACACGTGTGTTTATGGCTGTAGCGAGGGTGCGCATGTGGTCATGAAAAGAGAGAGCAGAGTCAAAGGTGATGCCCAGGTATTTGTAGGTTTTTACCTACTTGAGGGGAAGGGGGGAGCTAGACAGGACAGCGAGTGGGGCATCCATGGATTTGCTTTGGGAATGCGAGAATAGCATGTGCTTCATCTTTGTTAGGTTAATTTTAAGGCGATGATCCAGAAACCAGGATTCTGCCTGATTAAAAGAGTGTTGCAGGGCACTTTGGAGGTGGGAGGGGGTCTGGTGGGATGTGAAAAGGAATGCGTTGTCCACGTAGAGTAGTATTTTGTTCTGACCAGGAGCTGGGGAGTGTATTTAGGTACAAACTGAAAAGCAGCGGTCCAAGGATTGAGCCTTGTGGGACACCTGAGCGGACCTGCTGAGTGCTGGAGAGGGTACTGTTGATTTTCACACACTGTGACTGGGAGGTGAGGTAGTTGGAGAACCAGGACAGAGGACCATGTGAAAAACCTAACTGGGAGAGGGTGGATATGAGGAGTGGGAGGCAGACAGTATCAAAGGCTTTCGAATAGGTCGATGTAGACTGCCCCCATGAGGAGCTATTTTTCCAGGGCTGTGTTTAAATAGTTGGAAAACTCTATGAGGGAGGTAGTGGTGCTATGCCCCCTGTGGAAACCATGTTGTTCCACACAGAGGAGATTGTGTTTGTCAAGGTGTTCAGTCATTCGGTCAGCCACAACTTTTTCTGGGGCTTTCGGGAAGGGGGCAGTATCGAGATTGGTCTGCAGTTCCCGGGGGAAGTACGGTCCCCCCTTTGTGTATAGGAGTGACCACTGCAGTCTTCCAAGCAAGGGGAATTGGCCATGACAGACTGAGTAATTGAGAAACCTGGTAAGGGATGTAAGGACTGCGTCTAGAACTAGGCAAATGAGTTTTGGATCCAGTGTGTCACTATAGCCAGTGCCACTGAGCACTTTAAGTAGGTAGAGTTTGGTCTCAGATGGTGTGAGGGCCCTGAAGTGGAAAGGGGGGTAGTGAAGGTGGGGTAGGAGAGCAGGGGCAGGGTGAAAGAAGTTGGTGGGGAGGACTGCACTGAGGTCTTTGAAAGCTTCATTGAGTCTATTGGCAATACCCTGTGGGTCTGTGGTGAACGAGCCATTTACATCAAGCTGGGTGGGTTGGGACACTGCACACATTCCATTCAGCCCCTTAACATTATCCCAGAACTTCTGGGTAGACCCCCAGGAGGAGGCAAGAGTGAATCTGTAGTAGTCTGATTTTGCATTGTGGGTGGCCCAGGTGCATTTATTGAGTGCAGCACTATAGGCTTGCCTATCTGTAGGCTTGCCAGATTCGATTGCTCTGTGCCAGAGGTTATCTCTGCTCCAAAGTTGATTGATTATAGCTGGGGTTATCCATGGGGAGTTATGGCCCTTATCAGATGATTTAGTAAGGAGAGCAAAGACGTCACACGCTGCATTAAACGATCAGACAAAGTAACCTAAAGCAGTGTCATCATCTGGAGCTAGCTTAATCGGGGACCAATCCCAGCTGGCAAGGTACTCTCTAAGTTGTGTTAGCTTGCCAGGGTGAATGCGCCATCAGAGAACAGTTTTTGGTGCTGTTTTTTTCATTTTACAGGATCAGGAGAGGGTGATAAGAGAGTGGTCACTGAGGTCATTGGGTAGTACGGCAGTGCTGGTGATTTTATGAGGTCTGTTTGAGAGGACAATGTCCAGAAGTGTGGCAGTGCCTTTGGTAGGGTGGAATCGGGTGGGAGTAGTTACCAGCTGTGTAAGGGCAAGGGCTGCTATAGCATCCTTGGCTTGGCTGGCAGAGCTGGAGAGCCAGCTAATACTGAGATCACCCATCGTGATCTATTTCAGTTTGCTGGGAAGACTGGAGAGGTGCTCTAGAACTGACTGAAAGGCAGGGAACTGGTGTTGAGGGGGGACATAGGTGGCCGTGAATATTAGCAGTGTAAGAATACAGTCTAAATAAATGCAGTCACTAGTCTGGATTCTGATTAATAAGAGAGAAGATGTAGCTTTAACACAAAATCATCACTGGTGTGGCAAGCACAATCAAAATCAGTTTAAGCAGTGTAAAGATACAGTGAAACCAGGCAAAAATCCTATTCTATCCCTTAGCTGGTGGAAATCATCAAAGAGATACAGGGATTTAAGTCACTAGAGTCCAGGTTGCAAACTAGGTTGTAAATAAAATAAAGATAAGAAACTGCTCAGCAGTGAGCAGCAGTTACAGATGGCAGTGGGTTACAGATAAAGGACTGCATATCCCAAGTGAAGACCAAATGAGGGCTCAGACTGGAAAAAGGTGCCACTTTTAAAATTCAAGTGAAGTGTACAGTTACTGTCTGAGTCACAGTCTGTACCTGTCATCTGGCTCTGGGGCAGATGCAGGCTCCTTTCTTGCCCACTTGGAGGGAGTCAGGCAGGCTTGTGCAGCAGTTAACCAAATGGGCTTTCAGGAGTGCCTGTTGGCTGGCTCTGGGGCAGATGCAGGCTCCTTTCTACCCCACTCAGAGGGAGTCAGGCCTTTGGGGTGGGAACAGGCCCCTATTGCATCTAGACCCAGTGCAGGCACAACCATTTGGTAGTACAGGGCCTGAGGGAGAAGCATATAATCCAGCTGGCTGACTGTGTTTTTCTGTTGTTTGTCCCTCAGTTGGATGTTGGTGCAATGTGCTCCAGTGGCACACACAATGAGTATGTAGAGGAGAACACCCAATATCCACCCATCGCCTACTGATTCTGCCTTGCCACTCCACCTGTGGTACCCTAGGTGGCACTGGTGATGGGTGTGGTGAGCTATGGGCAACCTACCCACACAGAAAAGACATGCATCCTCTGGGTCATTCAAATCTGCCCCTCCCTGCCAGCCCCCTAGTTTCCTGAGTTCAGTATTGAAAACAGATAGCCAGTTGAAAATGCACTTTTTGAGTAACCATTGCTTCAGTGCTTTGCAGCAGTGTTCTTGTCTTTTAAGTTATCTATACAGTTCAAACTCTATATCAGCATGCTCACCATCGTGCTTCTCCCTCGCTACCTGTAGGCCCTGTGCAGAGAGGGTGGCCTCCTGAAAATATATATAGAACTGACCCAGGCACCACAGAACACTACTGGGAGCCACAACATGGCAGTGACAGCAAGACAGAGTCCAGTAGATAGACAAGTGACAAAGATGTGAGTGTGTGAGTGTCTGAAGGAGTGAAGCTCATGGGGTATAGAAGGAGGTTAAAAAATAAAGAATATGAAATCGGTCACCACCAGATCTTTTTTCCTGAAGAACATTGTAAAAACCCAGTCATATCTCTTGCTCTGACTAAAAAAAGAGAACTCTGGTACTAAAGGGCTGCAAACAAATGGATAGGTAACAGCACAGTTCTAGTAAAGTTGCAGTGATACCAAGGTCTAGTAATATAAAAAAAAAAAGGTTTCCTCATAATTGCCAATCTAGAGAGAAAACCCCCAGGTACTATTTAAATTTGAAATCTAATGCAGGTGCCTCGCGGTAAACCCCGTGAGGTCTGAGGTAAAAAACAAGGCAACTGTCCCTAATTTGATGGTTCCCACAAGAATTTGCCTCACAAATGAAGGCCGTAACTCAAGATGCCCTGCCCACCGTCTACGTTTCTGCTCCGGGTAAGCCTCCTCATCTGCCTGGGACCACACTGTGGAGCTCTGATTGGCTTGGCACTTTATGAGAGTGAGCCTGATTGGGCATTCATGTACGGCTCCTCTCCTGATTGGTTCATGTCTTCTAGCTTGAAATCCCTGGTGCTTCTGCTACAACTGCAAGCTATGGCTTTTTTTAAAAATGTATATGGTTTTAGTTTTTCATCCCACACCACCCGCCCTGACCCCGGCCTCTATTAAATACACCTTTGTCCACGCCCCTACCCGTGCCCTTATTTTCATTGGTTGGCGACTCTCCAATCTTACTATTACTTAGCTCTCGGGTGCTCCTCACCCAACACCTGCTGTAACATTGTTAAACTCCCTGGTGCACTGTACCTTATTTATTTCCTATATACTGGTAAATCCAGTAATTCCTTCTGATCCAGCTTACATTCTGCCCTTGCTTATTAGTCTGTTTGTATCTTTGCTTTGCATTACCATGAGTTGCCTATACTTGCTATTGTCAGTGGCAGCAATTCTATTATTCTCCTGGGCTGATCAAGTTATTGCCACATCTATAATCTGCCCCCCCAATAACCCTAACCTTCCCCTCCTTGTTATTACCTCCCAAAATCCCACATAGCACTACTGTACCTCCAATGTTTATCAAAAAATGATGCCCTTCAACTTGGACACTGGCTATATAAACGACGGAATACATTCTTTATGACATCTACCCAAGATATACTCTCATCCTTTATCTCATCTGTAGTTCATCTATCGGTGCTTCTCCTGCTAGCCCAGGCCAGGGATATCGAGCCTAACCCAGGGCCCCCTTGCTCGCCCACTGTCCACCTCATCCCCACTAATCTGCATCATCTGCCTAAAGGCCTAAAGGTGGCTCATTTTAATATGCATAACCTATGCCCAAAAATGTCTGAACTCGAGGCATGGACCCAGCAGGTGTCTCCTGACCTACTGTGTATAACTGAGTCCTGGCTCAAACCATCGATTAAGCAGCACAAGGTGGCACTCCCTGGTTTCAACTGCTTCAGACATGATAGGTTAGAAAAAAGGGGATGAGGAGTACTAATCTACTCCCAAACTGATCTGGACACAGTGGAGCTATCCAGTCTCATTGATGACCCATCTCATGTGGAATCTCTATTCCTTACCATCACCCTTGGTTAAGTAAAGAAACTTAACATTGGCTGTGTCTACCTTCCCCAAAATAAGGCTACTGTTGGTCTCCCATCCCTCCTAACCTGCCTAGCTAATCTTCCTAAACATGACCTTATCCTTAGTGGTGACTTTAACATCGACTGGCTACGCCAGGATGCTGACCAAGTGCGTGCATCTTTTGTTGACTCAAACCTGGTGCAACTCATTCAGGAACCCGCCCGTCTCAACACCAAGTCCGGTAAACACACGCTTATTGATTGGTTACCAACTGCCCTCTTAAGATAAAGTCTGTTGCTGTCCTCCCGGATACCTCAAGTGACCATTCCCCCACGCTTTGTGTATAGTGAAACAATAGTCCTAACCCTCCTCACAGAATCTCCCTGGTTCAGGATATGTCCAGATTTGATGTCACTAGTTTCCTCACATCTATCAGCAGCTTTGACTGGAGCCCTATCAGATCTCTACCTGATGCTAACCTAGCCTTGGATTCTCTAATCTTATGCCTTACTAAAATAATTGATATTCATGCTCCAATGAAAAAATGCAGGACCAAGGGTGTTAAAGCTCCCTCGCTTACAAAAGAGCTTCATCTGCTCATGTTGCTATGTGACAAGGCCTGGAGGACCTTTAAAACAAGCCGACTGCACAACGATTGGCAAATATATAGACAGCTAAGAAATAAATGCAAGAACTCGCTTCACAAAGCCAAACGCATTCACTTCAAATCACTACTAACTGAGCACCTACAGTATCTAACCCAAAAGAATTCTGATCTCAGATCAACTCTTTTGTAAAAGGGAAGTCTATTGAAGTTCCCAGTACTATCTTCTCCAATGGCTCTACTCTCTCTCTCTCTCTCTGACCCTGACTCTGTATAGATAACTTAAAAGACATTGCTATGGGGTTTAATGACTTCTTTACTGACCTTCATAAGTTCACCTCGTCCTTCAGTAAGTTAGCTACTCCCCTCCTTGACCCACTCCTTTCTGACTACCATGGGTCTTGCCCAGCTTTTCACTTGAAAATGGCTACCCTCAAAGAAGTTCAGAGGCTTCTTGCCAGTTTACAAGCTAAGAGTTCTCCAGGTCATGACTCCCTTGAACCAAAATTTCTTAAACTTGGAGATCCTACCCTTGCACACCCAGTACGTGTCTTTTCAATCGTTAATTTCTCTCTGGTACCACTCCAGACAAATGGAAAGTGGCTGTATTTGCTCCTGTTCACAAGGGTGGACCTAATTCCATTGTTAAGAACTACTGTCCAATTTCCCTCCTCTGCCCCTTGGCAAAAATACAAGAGCGTATTGTATATAATCACCTCCAGGACTATCTGAAACTCCATGACCTGTTGTCCCCTTATCAGCATGGTTTCAGGAGGAACCATAGCACCCTTACGGCACAAATATGACATCTTCCAGGCAATGGACCAAGGGTCTATCACAGGAGCTATTTTTGTGGACCTCACAAAAGCATTCAACCTGGTGAACCACAGTCTTCTACTTCGGAAGCTTCATGTCCTTGGCCTTGACTCTAGAGCCATATCCTGGATCAATAGTTACCTGTCCTGCCCCTCCCAAAGTATAAAATGGGCTGGCTCAGTTTCTAACCCAAAACCCATAACACATGGTGTTCCTCAAGGCTCCATTCTGGCCCTTTGCTATTCTCATTATTCATTAATGACCTACCAAACTTCTGTGGAGGGGCTATGGTACACTTATATGCAGATGATGCTGTCATCTATTGCTCCTCTCCGGATGCTGACTGGGGTAATCGCGTACTGGCTTCTGACTTTTCTGCCCTTGAGACTTGGTTCTGAGGTAGGCAACTTATCCTCAACACGAAAAAGACAAAATGCATGATATTTTCACACCTACTCCCCTCCCAGCGCACACTGTTGTACCTCACCATCTCCTCCCTCTCTGGTGATATTCTTGAAAATGTCCACTCCTTTAAATATCTGGGTATTACCTTGGATGCATCACTAGCCTTAAAAATACATACCACCGATGTCACCAAATCTCTGAACCAGAGCCTTGGCCTACTCTACAGGATTCGCCCTTTTTTATCATCTGGTTCCTGTCTCAAGATTGCCACATCATCCCTTATACCTCTCCTTACCTATGGTGTGCCCTTGCTGGGTCCCTCTGTCTCCCTCAACCCTGCCTACACTCTCCAAGGCCTATCATTGGGTGGGTAGGTTTGCTCTAGGGGTTAACTCCCATCAGCACCACTATTCTGACCTCTCTGCACTAGGATGGTTACCCTATGCATCTAAGTTACGGTACCATTTCCTTAGTCTCCTGTTTAAACTGGTGCCAAATTTACCCCTCCCAGCCTCAGGGAATTAGTATGTCTGAGACAGGCCCCTCGCTCCCTCAGATCTGCCACACTACCCCTACTAACGAAGCCAAAAGTGTGTCTTGCCACTGCTCGCAAGTCTTTCTCCTTTGCCAAGATCTCTGATTGGAACTTGCTTCCTCCCTCAGTTCTATCCTGCTCCTTCCTCCCCACTTTCCAATCCACCTTACTTGCCTCAATCTCTACCTCCATGAACTGTTCCTGTTACACCTAATCTCCCTTCTCCTACACCTGCCTCCTTTTCATTAGATTCCTGCCTCAAGAGTGAGTTTTGTCATGCGTGGGTGCTATGACTACCAAATATAATTTGTACATATGTTCATACCAGCCTGTAATTTGTATAAAATGTTTTGTGTTTTAATGCTTCAACTGTCTGATATGTTTTGAGGCTGTTGTATATAATTGTCACCTTATTTGATATTGTCTTACCTATGTTTTGTATCATTTGTTTATGTACCTAGAACTGCATATTTTAACTACAACCTTACTTCAATACCCTGTATAATTTCTCTCTATTCTCTCTGCCTTGTTTTCTAACTCTCCTGGGTCGTCCCTGAAAAAGGGACTACAATTGTCTCAGTGGACTTACCCGGTTACCAAAATTCAATAAATTAATAAAATAAATTGCCAATCTAGAGAGAAACCCCCAGGAACTATTTAAATTTTAAATCTACTGCAGGTGCCTAGCAGTAAACCCTGCGAAGTCTGAGGTAAAAAAACAAGGCAACTGTCTCTAATTCAATGGTTCCCACAAGAATTTGCCTCACAAATGAAGGAAACCATTGAAAATAAGCACCCACGATAAAATTACACTTCAAACTAAATAGTCATGGTAAAAATAAGTCAAAAGAGCACCGTTGAGCTAAAAATAAAAAATTTACACAGCGCTAATGAAAAAGTAAAACTTTCACTTAGCACACTAAAGGAAATAATTTATGAGGAAAGCTTTACCCAGATAAGCAGTGGGAGGCTGTCAACAAGGAAAGTTGAGCGACACCTCAGGAGGCAATATTGCTCAGTCCAGTGGAGAAAAAATCCTGAAGCATTCAACTGCTCTCATTGAGCTCACACCCACTCCTGCCTTTTGATTGGCTTGGTTCTATGCTCATTTAAATATCTCTTAAAGGCAGATAGGAAATAATTTTTTCATGTTTATCTGCCCATCAATCTTCCTTTCCATGACAGTTATATATTCTGATATGCTTTGATGATTTTTTGATAAATAAATAATGAAGCTTTGGGGTGCCCTCAGATCTACATTGAGTTCCACTCCACTCTACTCACCAGCTACCACTCTTGATTTCCATCTCTCTAAGACCTTCTGTGACATCACAGACTCCCATTACATGCCATTCATCTGAATGGACTGGAAAGGAGTTTGTGATGTCATAGAATGTTCAGGCAGTATGAAAAATGACAGCAGCAACTGCTTAGCAGAGAGTGATCCAGGGTAGTTACAAAAGCAACGCATTTAGATTATTATTTTAACAAAAAAGGTCAAAAGTATATCAGAATACTGGGTATCCAATAAAAGAACAACTAGAGGGCATCTAGGGGTGTAAAAAACATTTCCTATCACCTTTAGAAGAGCTGATGCCTGTTATTTGAGTAAGTAAGTAATTATATTAACTAGTTCATTTAACCTGATTAATTTTCCAAATAAGTGATTACAGTAGGGGATTACTTATTCAATAAAGTTATTTGAAAATGTTATCAGGTTACATTTTATGGACAATAGGTAGGTTGGTTCACAGTTGTTCAACTCCACACTTTGCATAGTTCACCACGGAGTGTGCAACTTTGCATGTTATTTTCTTATATGTTTATGAAGTTCACATTTTGCATAGCAAACATAATGAAAAGTCTGTTAACTTGCCTTTATTTTACCATGAAGTGACAAAATTGTGAAGTTAACTTGACACAAGTGAGAAGAAGTGCGAAGTAGATACTTTGCGAAAATGCTGTGAAGTGCGTAGTGGCCTTCTTCATGGCAGTTTCATCCCCAAAGTTTAAACCTCACATGGACCTGTAATAAGTCACTTTTATTACCTGTAAATGGCTCAACAAACCAATTTTATGAAAATCCTTTGCAGTGCATTACTAAACATTGCTTAACAGTTCCCTTGTAGTCTGCATGCAGTAAAATTATTGTTTGCAAACTGAAAGAGAAGTCACATACACTGCATGTTGTTTTACCCCTTTGGAGCAGAAAAGTAATTAAAAAAATAACCAGTAATGGATTTATTTTAGACAACTAAAATTAGTGATTGGAAACTGATGACTCCTGGTAGCAATCAGTTACCTAAAGCATAACTTTTCAAACATACTCTTATCAACCCTGCTAATGGACCCTTAGAGAGTAGGCAGTATAGTGCTGTGGTTTAGGGCAGTGAGCTGCAAACCTGGAGACCTGATTTTGAATCCCACAGCCCCCACTTGCATACTGTGTGACCCTGAGCAAGTCACTTAACTTCATTGTGCTCCCAGGTCACACCTGGGAACAAGCTTTGGTTTAGCGTGCCTTTCCTGGTTAAAAAAATCTCCCCTTTCCCTAGAGTTCAAGATTTGAATCCAATCAAGTGCTACTTCTGTACTGAATTCTAAATCACAAAATACCAGTGAGTCTGCCTTGGGCTTGATAAAATAGTTCTGTTCACTATGACTGTCATGTGTCACTGGGTTTCTCTTTCTTGTAAAAGCCATTGCAAAATGTTAAAGAGGAAATGCAACACACATTTTGCCAATGTATAATGTATGAAATGAGAGCACTGTCTCACCAACCCTGTCTTATGAAGTTTAGAGACACTCTAATGCACTGTTGAATTGAAGTGAGCCTCCCAAAGCCAAAATAGGATTTGCAAGAGAAGGTGAATATTACACTGCAGTTTCCATGTCTTTGAAGTCGTCTAAAGGAACCCACATATGTATCATTCATAACCATAACCATATTCGTATGAACTTCCAGCTCAACAGTGGAATTTGTCCAATACCAAATACTGTAAACTCATGTAATTTTCATTTGTTATCCATTTAACTTTTTCCATTGCCTGTGCATTTTACAAATGTGCAGTAATTAATAGAATTATTTTTTTGTGTTATTTTTGCAAATTATGTTGTTACACTCAGAACATATTTGTTCTTTTAGCAAAACTCTGGAATTTTTTTTAAGTGTAGGCTTCTGATTCAGGAATGCCACAATCTAATTATAAAACTAAAAGGGCCAAGGAGACATTCCATGTTTGTAACTGTTGTTCTTTATTGGCATTCATTAGGTACAATACTGTATTTACATCGTGTTTAAACTCAATTTCCATACCTATCTGAGAACACAAATCTCTGTACCATTAGCTCCTTTAGCACTGCATATCTCTTTTAGGACTGAGTCTGTATTCCAGTGTCACAAAATCCATTGCTTTCTAAGCTGTACTATAAGATATACAACTGCCTGACTGCAAACATGCCATTTATGTCAATGAGTGATGGTTGGCTCTATACTCATGAATGGTGAAGCCATGAGTCAGTTATAGAAATCCCACCCTCTCATGAATGGAAATAAATGTCATATTTTCACACAGGCTGTTGTATGTTCCATTTATACAACTTATTTGTTAATGGAAACAATATACCCAAGTGAAAAATAAACATTTATTTTTCACTTGGGTTCCAAGCAGTGAAAATAACATGTTTATTTGAATGACTTGAGAGTTATATCAGTTGACTATGTGTATGTACATATATATCTATATCTATATATATATATATACAGTATATATATGTGTGTATATTATGGTAGCACGGTGGTGCTACCATAATTAAGTTGAGAGCCATTTCTATGTTAAACCCAAAACTTTGCACCTTAATAACTTTGCAACTGTTTGATGGATTTGCCTGAAATTTGGAATTTATGATCAAGAACCATAGACCTTGGGATCTGCCAAGTTTTGTACTGGTCAGATATGCAGCTGCGGAGTTATTAAGTGTGATCTGTACGCGTTTCGCTTTTCTGGAATTCTGTGTTTTCCCCAGGTGATGTCAGTTTTCGTGACCAGCCTGAAATCTTCAGGGAAGGTGCAGCCAGGGTCCCCAATGTGCCTTTCAAAGATTTCGTGAAAAAATATTAAACGGTTCAAAAGTTATTCAAAAAACAGTTTCCCATTATAAGTCAATGGGAAAAGTTAACAAAAAGTTCAACACTTTCACAAATGCATTTTTACTTTCGCAAATGGGCCTGTTACTTTCACAAATCGGCCATTTTGTTTTCAGTTGGTGATCAGAAAAATGGTTGGCATTTAATTTGGGACCCTCTAGCAACCTAATTCTTTTTGTATTCACCTAGTCGGGCCCTGAGGATGCTTGCCATGTCTTTATTTTGTGGTAAAACACCCCAGAAATATGTTTTTCAAATTTCTGGAAAAAGTACTTCATAAAATTACTTTCATGCTCCACGAAAGTTGCATAAATTTTTGCTAAAGCTTTCATAATTGCAACAGTAATTTTCTAGTCTGTGGGAAAATGACAGCAATTCTTTGGCACTGCACTGCAAAATAACCGTTGGGAGTTTTGGGCTGAAATTTGAGGAACGAGCCGACATCTCACAGATGTGCCTTTCAGTGTTGTATTGAAAAAATATTACACGGCAGCAAAGTTATGGCACTCCAAAGTTGACAGTTTTCCATAGGATAACATTCTGGCGTGCAAGCATTACAGGAATCCTTTGGCACCCTGCTGCAAAATAACGGTTTGGTCTTTTTTCCTGAAATTTGGAGGAAGACAGCCAACAGTACACAGATGTGCCTTTCAGTAGTTTGGTGAAAAATATCACATGGCGGCAAAGTTACGGCGCTCAAAATTGACGGTTTTCCCATAGGATAACATTACGGTGCCCGACACTTAACAGAAATCATTTGGAGCCCTGCTGCAAAATAACGGTTTGGTCTTTTTCCTGAAATTTGGAAGGAAGACAGCGGAACAGCCACAGATGTGCCTTTCATTAGTTTGGTGAAAAAACATTACAGGGGAGGCAAAGTTATGGCGCTCCGAACTTTTCTTTTTCCCATAGGATAACATTACAGGCTTAGCGCTTACCAGGGCCCGTATCTCGGAAGCGGTGCGAGATCGGACTTTTAGTCAGAAAACTTTAGCCCCAATGGGGCTAAGATTCAAATTAGCCATGACAGTTGTAAATAATATGACTTTTAAATTTTTTTCTCATTAAGTACGGTTCCTGAGATATAATGTATTTAGTATTCCAAGATCTCATTTTCTGCCGATACTCATTATTTTCATACATTATTTGTACTCACTGTCTTTCTCAATGCAGGTTTTGGGAAAACCAGCCTGTGCGCTTACATTACTGTTACTGTTGCCCTTTCGGCATGAATCCGTACCCGTTTCACTTACCATTGACGTCTGCACCACCATGTGCGTTATCCTTTGCGTTTTCATTTGCGCTTGCGTTTCTGTTATTTTTTGCCATTTCTGTCTACAGTACTGTTTATCTTACTGTTTCACTTTACATCACCATGCCCATTGACATTTCTGTTTGCAGGCACCATGTTACTATGTGACAACACATCACGTGGCAGACCATTCCCGTCTACGCCACCATGTGCGTTACCCTTTCTGTTCTCATTCGTGCTTGTGTTACCATGTGCGCCACTGTTAGCATTTCTGTTTGTGTTGCTGTCCCTGTTAGTATGCCACAACACATCATGTGGCGGACCACGCTCCGCCAACGCATTACATTCACTATTTCTCGTTATCATTCTCAAAAAGAAGGGAAATTAGAGGCAAAAAACTCCATTTAATGCATTAGTTAGGGTTGTTCCTCAGCGACAAAAGTGAGGAAATTTGCTGTTGGGTTGAAACCCTCTTGGACCCCCGCCCACCCCAACCCGGCATTGGGGTGCGCATTGGGATCGTGGGTCCTAACTCACCCATTCTCCTATACTTCTGCTGCTTTACACATGTCATGGGGTGGAGTTGGGGCTGGCGATCAATGCACCGGCTGAAAAGAAATGAGGTTTTCAACCTAACAACTGCCACTATCACTGATAAACAACTTTCTTCAATGTAAGCAATTTTGCCTCTATTATATATATAGAGAGAGCAAACAACTATGATAATGCTCTAGTTAGGGTTAAAGCCACAAAAGTAGGGAAATGTGGTGTTAGGGTTTCCAAACCTAACACCCCCCACCCTGCACACACCAACAGATGTCAGGGATGTGTGTGCTTTGGAGTCATCAGCCCTAACACTCACCATATCCCATAAGTGAATACGTTGAGATGGGTACAGTATAGGAGAATGGGGTGAGCATTAGGGTTGATGACTCCAAAGCACACACACACCTCCGATGCCTGTTGGGTGTGTGCAAGGTAGAGTGGGTGTGGGTTTGGAAACTCTAACACCACATTTCTCAACTTTTGTGCCTTTAACCCTAACTAGAGCATTAACACTGTTTTTTGCTATTTATTTCGTTACTTTTTGAGATAATATAATCATGTCCTTAGTTGCCTGTGGGAGCATAGGGCCCTCTGCTCCCATCCCTCCATAGATGCATATATGTATGTAGCATTTATAGGACAATAGTGACCAAATTGTCAGTATAGCCATCTTATTACCCCACCTCCTATACCCCGTACAGAAATTTTCGAATCCCCACCAAAATGTAATTCTGGGCAACTGCAATTCTATTCCATACCACAAGGGTGAAAACACATTTTGGCCAGTATTTGAAAAGTGACAGCTGTGACATGCATGAGGTGGAGTAATAAGAAGGCTATGTTGAAAATGTTGGGTCAAAATAGGTAACATGTCCAAAGTTATGACCATGCATAGCGAAATTGCAATGAATTGTCTCAACTTTGCCATTTTTACATATTTTGACCCCACATTTTGAACATAGCCTTCTTATGACCCCAAAAGGCCATGTTGAAAATTTGGGGTCAAAATTTCAAAAAATGCCAAAGTTATGCATGAAAGTTGAAACCCCCATTGAAATATATTGAACTGCATTTATCTTAATTTGCCATATTGCAGTCGCCGGTTCCAGCAGCAAGAGGTGACTTGGATTGGAGAGTGGTTGTTTTTTTTGTATAAACTTTTTATTGTTTTCCAACATAAACATAAACACAACAACATTACAGAAGAAGGGTGTAAACAAGTGGAAGAAAAACCTCATACCTATCCTCCATGGCCTAAAGGGCCCAGGATCTCTACATCTCCCTGGTTAAAATGGTGGTGTAAAGGTACTTTAAGTGTACTACTGCAGTGCATTTACAATATAAACAATTTAAAACATTAAGAGTACCTGGTGAAGGGAGGAGGGAATCATCTATAAAGATCTTGTGACCAATGGAACATCATGGCAGCAAGCTCCACATGAAGGAAATGGTTCCTCTATCTTCACAACACATTCCTCTGTACTACAACTAAGCAGATGAAGGGAACCACAAAGTAACATGGTAACCAACAAGTGATTTCTCTATGATGCAGTTACTTTCTGTCTGGTGTCTATCCATCTAATCTACAACAATTTTGTCTGTCCTTGTCCAGGGGAAGCTTAATCCATTTAAGGGAATTTGTATACTCATTGGGGGTTGTTAAGGGCTCAGCCTACCCCTGTCCTGGCACTCAGATATGCCATGAAGGATGCCCATGTGCCAAGGTAGGTATTGAGGGAGTCTTCTACCCTCTGTATCATTTTGTTAAGGGAAGCTATTACAGCAAGGGAGTTAAGTAGCTCAGTAAGGCTGGGTACATTCGCTGTTTGCCACTTCTTGAGCAAGTGCCGTTAGATCTGCATGCCCAGAAGGGCTAGCTACCTTCTCTTGGATGGGGTGAGCTGCACAGAGTCTGGAGGAATTCCTCAAATCCAGAAATCTGGGGTCTGAGGGATTTGTTTATGTAGTGTGGTTTTGGTGAGGGTCAGTGCTTGCGTCCACAGGGATGAGATCCCAGGACAGGACCAGAGGATATGCAGAAGATCTCCTGGAGACCTTGAGCATCTCCAACACCTGTCATGTGGAAGCAGTTTAGCAATGAATAAAGTTCTGGGGATTCTGTACCAAAAATGTAAGAGTTTGCTCTGTATCATTTGACTCCTCGGGTCAAGGTATACTTTGTGCACCAACTTCCAGCAGGCATTCCACTGCTGCTCAGTGATGTCAGTCCCCAATGCCTGTTCCCACTTTGCTTTGGACTTGTGCATCTGGTCAGGGATATGTTTTCTAATAGCTGAATAAATCTTGCTAGCCACCCCTTTTCTCAGGTTTAGTGACCCATGCAGATTAGTGGATTTAGTAGAGGTTGAACCTCGGCATAGATATTGTTGGACTGTGATTATAAGTTGCAGATATTGCCAGAAGTCTGTCTGGGAGATCTGGTATACCATCTGGAGTTCCTGGAATTGGGCTACTTGCTGGGTTCCAGTGTCCAGAAGCTGGTGGATTCTGAATAGTCTGCCCTATATCCAGCATGGCCATATTAATGACTCCTTGCCCACTTGAAGTAGCTGTGTACCCGACAGGGGAGTACATGATTGAGGGGTAGGGTTGGTGCCCATCTGTACGTGGGCAGCTTTCCAGTACTTTATGGTGGGCCCAATCGTGCGATGGGTTGACAGCTGTTTTACCTGGAGGTCAAATAGCAGGGATGACAGAACTGGAATTCCAGCCTGTACCTCTTCCATCTGGAGCCAATGTTGGGAGGAGGAGGTTTGGGGGAGAACAACCTGAGTGTCTGGGCAGCACGATGGGTCAGCATATACTCTTCGAACCAGGGCAGGTTCCATCCCCTCTGTCTCCAGTGTGAGCTCAACTTCTGATGGCTATATCTAGGGGGTTTCCCATCCCAGAGGAAATTCCCTATTAACTTATCTATTTGGGTGTACCGTTTAGGGGGAAGGTGTATTGGCAGGTGTGAGATAAGGTACAGGATCTTGGGAGAGGTCACCATCTTGATGGAAGATATTTTCTCCACCAGTGTCAAATGGAACAGCTACCACCTCTCCAACTCTACACAGAGCTGGGATAGGAGGGGTGCAAGATTGAGGTCCCAGAACCAAGGGATGTCACTAGTGAACTTAATACCTAGATATGATGCCCAGAGAGGCCCATCTCAGATTGAAGAGGTAATTATAGTTTCCAGACATAAGGGATTTAATGGGAGCAGTTTGGTCTTGCTCCTGTTCACCCTAAGATAGGATAATGTGGCAAAGCTAGCCAAAAGCCATACCAATGGGCCCAGGGAATGTTCTATATCCACCAGGGGACCAACATGTCATCGGTATACATCAAGGTAGAGTAGCTCTCCATTCCTGTCATGATCCCCTAGATTCCTGGTTGTTTTCTAATTGCAGTGGCTAATGGCTCCACTGCAACCATGAATAATAGAGGGGACAGCTGGCACCCCTGCCAGGTACCTCTTCCTAGTGAGAAGGGTGGGGATAACAGGGAATTTGTAAGAATTTTGGCCATCGAGCAGAGTACAAAGCTTGTATCCTCCCTTGAAAACCCTCCCCAAACCCCAGATACTGCAGCACTGACTGTAGATAGTCTCATTCTAAAGACTCAAAGACTTTTTCTAAATCTACAGCCAGTGCTGTAGAGGGGGTGGAAGGTCTCTCACTGCAGAGGTTAGGTTGATCAGAGAGCGAATGTGATCCACACTTTATCTGCCCTGACCAAAGCCCACCTGGGAAGGGTGAATTAGTTGGGACACAATGGGGCTAAGTCTGAGGGCAAGGATCTTAGCAAATATTTTGCAATCCACATTAATGAGTGATATCGGCCTGTAGCTGGTTGGGTTTGTTGGGGCCTTGCCCTTCTTTGGAAGGATTGTTATCACCACTTCATTTAATGTGGGAGAGAATGCTCCTTTTTCCAGTGCATTTTTGTGCAGCTTACTGAGTGGGATGTTATTTCCCAAGTTAGTTGCCTTCACAGGTCTATGGTGAAGCCACCCCCTCTGGGGGATTTTCCTGCCTGTAAGGTCTTAATTGCTGCAGTCACATCTTGCTCCTCCATAGGGGCATCCAACAAGTCAGCCAGTTCCAGGGTTAGTTTGGGCATGTTCAGGGAGGTCAAAAAGGCCTCAGTCTCTGTTGCGTGCAGGTGGAATGAGGAAGAGTACAAGGCACCATAACATTTTTGCATTATATTATTAATATTCTGCATTTTGGTCTGAATCTGCCATCTGGAGTCCTGGATACCTGCTATATATTGTTCAGCCTCTTGCTTCCTAAGTTGGTAAGCCAGGACTTTCCTTCCCTTTTCTTCCCTTATGTTTAAGCCACAGTATCACATTTTCTGCCTTGCACATAAGAATATCATTAATTCCCATTCATATCTGAATAATTTCTTTCCCCAATTTGTAGTTAGCCTTCACTTTGAGTGTGGTCTCAAAGGCCAGCTTCGCATTCTTCAGCTACATCTCTAGATCTTTTATCTTCTTCTCCCTATTTCATCTATTGGCCATGGCATATCCCATAATTCCCCCTCAGAGAGTGGCTTTAAAAGCCTCCCGGGTGTTCCCAGGGGATGTATCTTCCATAGGGTTCTCCTGAAAAAAGAGCTCTGTTGTTTTATGTACCCAGACTATAAACTCAGAGTATCTTAGCAATAATGGGTCCACCCTCCAGGCAGGGGATATTGGTGGGGGAGGCTCCCACAATAAGTGTAACTGTACCGGGGCATGGTTAGAAATTACTATGGGGCTATTTCAGCACCCAGAGTGGCCTGAGTGAGTGGTGCGGACGTTAGCCAAAAGTCTAAGTGGCTATGACAGCGATGTACCAGGGAATAGTAAGAATAATCCCTGTCTCTAGGGTGGAGTGTTCTCCAAATGTCAACCATCCCCATGTCAGCCATGAGTTGCTGCGAGTCGCTACCCCTCTATAGTGTGATTCAGCAACACACTCACTCCTTTCCAGGGTGGGCTCCAGTACCAGATTAAAATCTCCTCCTAGCAGGACAGAGGTGGAGGCAGGTGCAAGATTGCCAATTATTTGAGCCACCAAATGAAAGATCTCAGGGTCATTCACATTAAGACCATATATATTGGCCAGTAGTATGGGCCCTTGCAGTGTCTTCATAAGCACTAACACCCAATGGCTCATTCCGTCGCTTCAATTTTCCTTGGGGTCCACTTCAGTTTTTCCTTACCAATATAGCCACTCCTTTTTTGCATGTAGGGGCCAAGGAATGAAACACTTTCCCTACTCACTCCCTTTTTAGCCTGGTGTGGTCCTCAGGGGTTAGCTTGGTCTCCTGTAGGAAGGCTAACTCTGCCTTCAGCCTCTTTAAATGAGAGAGCACTTGCTTGCTTTTAACCGGAGTATTGAGCCGTCTCACATTCCAAGTAGTCACGGAGAGCTCACACATTTTTAGTGGTGTGGGAAGGAATGGACGAAGGATGCAAGCACAAAATGACTGAAGAATGAAGACAGATGTCACCACCCTCCCCCTCTCATGACATTTCCAGACCAAAGAGCTTCTCACAGGTGCACCAACACCTATACAGTTTAAACAAGAATACCGGTATCATCTACAATTAATCAGTAAACAAAACATTAACATACTACTACTACCACTACATATTGCTGCTAGTCAACTGAAACTATATACATTGAGCCTAGCTCTCCATTTCAGGGTAAAACCTGAGTCCTGGCCGGGTGGCCGTAGCCATCTAAGGCCCATCATCTCCATCCTTGTGGGGGTGGTTAACCTCTGCACTATCCCTATAATTCCTCAAGCTGTTGGCAGGATTCTGTTTACCATCTACTACTAAGTGTCAGCAGAGAGAGAAAAGGAGGAGTGCATGGGGCGTGTATCAGTTGAGGAGTGGCTCTACCCCTGTAGATGGCAACTACTTCCTGCCTAACTGTGCCTAAGGGGTGCATTGTGCCTTCTGCTCTAGGGGTACACATTCTGGTTTCTAGGCATGGGCTCATTTCAAAGATTGAATGGCCCACATTCACACAAATTGGGGTGGGGGATAGAGATAGGATGAAAAAAGGGGGACAAGAGAGAGCCAAAGTAAGGGGTTAAGAAGGGGTTTACTTCTGACAGGCCCCTCTGACACCCTCTGCCAGTACATACCTTTTGTTCAGCCCCTACAGGGGTGTGTGGGATGGGGAGGGAAGGGGAGGGGGGCATCTCAAAGTCAGTATCCTCATAATGAAAAAGGAGGAAAAGGGGGATGGTAGAGATCTGTTATTCAAACAAGGGGGGAGAGGGGAAACATCTCCCATAGCACCATAAGCCCAGTGGACTCCTCCCCAGAGTCCATGGGTTTAACTTCCCCAGAGTCCCACTGCCTATAATCCACTAATAGTCCATGCATAGCCTCTTGCACCGTAGGGGAGTCATGGTGCACATTAAGAAAAATACAAAGAAACAGTATGATCAACACAACATTGAAATTTTCAAAGCATTTCAGGCAATGTACTAATAATAGTCCACATCCCTCCATGTACTCTATAATGCCACT
Source organism: Neoceratodus forsteri (assembly GCA_016271365.2). Lineage (NCBI taxonomy): Eukaryota > Metazoa > Chordata > Ceratodontiformes > Ceratodontidae > Neoceratodus > Neoceratodus forsteri. The sequence continues at coordinate 451,332,868 of CM057453.1, read as the reverse complement.
GGAGTCACTTTTAAATACTATGTTAGCAAAGGATAACCTGGGTGGGGTGGGGTGGGGTGGGGAGAGATCAAAAAGGGTGGGGAGACAGGTCTTATCACCGCCCCAAATCATGATGTGACAGTGGGGACCTATGCCCTTCCATGCAGCTGAGTACTCACAACCTGCCTGTAAATGCAAGCCACTGTCTCCCCCCTACCCCTTCACTCAACCCTTTTAGACCCTGTTACTTATCTGAGCAACTCTGTGTTGAAGGAGGGTCTCCTCAGGTCTTTGGTGGCTCTCTCTTTGGGTCCTAAGGCACCTCCACAGGGAGTGGGAACATCAGAAAAGCATCCTCGGCAGGTCCATAGGTCTCTTGTTCCAGTGGTCTGGCCCATGCACAGCCTTCCTCCTGGGCCCGCTCTGTACCATGATCCAGGGATTGTAGCCTATCACTCTGGGTCATCAGCAGGTTTCCAGCATGGTCTTGAGAGCCTGCAATGACCTCCAGTTTGGGGATTTCCATGTTGACAGGTTTTGGAGAAGGGGACCACAGGACTGCATAATAGTTCCCTTCCAACAGCAGTTCCTCCCTATCTACAGTATATAGTGAGTCTCCTTTCCTGGGGCTGCATTGACTTGTGCTGGCCACCGGTATGTCCCTTCACTGCAGTTGCTTAGTGGCTTGTCTTTTCCTGTTCCTGGGGGGCATAGCCCATTCTCCCTCAGTGTGGGTCACTTCGGGGAGCCGGTGTGCATGTTGGAAGGTCAGTTGGAAAAGGCTCAAGCAGCTAGGCCGATCTTGTGATTGAGAGCTGGAGCATCACATTTCCCTGGGCCAAGTTCTTTTCAGGTAGTCCAGAAGGTGCTCCAGAGACTCAAAGTCCAGTGGTACCCCATTATTATTTACCCTCATTGTCACCGGGTAACCGAGTGAGAAGGTCAGCCCAAGTCTATGGAGGTTCTTGTGGCCTTCTGTATAGGCCTTCCTCAGGTCAGCCAGGTCCTTTGAATAGTACTGGTAAATAAATATCCTTTGATTCTGCCAGTAGGGGGGACTGGCCAACTGAGTAGCTTCAAGCAAGGAATCCTTTTACTTGTAATCCAGGAATCATGCAAGAAGAGGGTGAGGCCTGTCTCCCAGTTTAGGTTGTGGTGCTGATGTGCAATGGGCCCTCTCGATTTGGAGTGGGGGCTTTCCTTGGCACTGAAGAATCTTGGGGAGAACATTCTGGAGGAAGCCTACAGCATCAGACCTCTTGGCCCCTTCCGGTAAAACCTAGGAACCGCAGGTTATTACACCTACTCTGGTTCTCTAGGTCATCTACTTTATTAATAAGAAGTTACAAAATTCTGTGGTGTTCTTTGCCACTCTCTCGGAGCTCCTGTATAGCCGTATGATGAGGCTGAACTGTCTGCTCCACTCAGAAAATGTGGGAATCCATTTGCTGGATCACCTCTGTGGTGACCTTATCCATTTTTAAGGCAAGCTGGGTGAACATCGCTGGGATTGGCACCAGGTCCAGAGTGATTCCGTCTCCCATTGCCATGCTGGCTGATGCAGGGTGTAGGTCATCTGACCTCGGGAGAAATGCTTCAAGGTAATCCACAAAGCTATCTTAACTTAAAGTTAATGGCCAGATGGTGCAGTGTTTAATAAGGCAATACTGATATTAACTCGGTCAAGAAAAACTGTCAGTGCAGGATTTTAGCTGGATTATGCTGAGATGGGTAGAGGAGCTCACACACCAACCATCCATCTTTCTTAGGCACTTAGCCATGCCCTGAACAGTGGGTTTTGAACCTGAGACCTGTTTAGGTGAGTGAGGGTGTGTGGGAGTGTACTGGGGGTTGCGGAGGTGGGTGGGTGCTGAGTGGGAGGTGGGGTGGGGGCTGATCAGCGAGGGACATTTTTATTTTTTTTTACAGATATGTTAATAATAAATCGAGGGACAGGTTTCTGAATTTTATCAGTTACTTAAAATAATAACACCCATGAAAAAAAATGGTTCACATATTAATTATAGCATACAGCAGAAAATGTCTGACAGTTATTGTGCCATTCACTATCAGTTTTGTTTCGATAAAGCCATCAGCTTCATAATATCTGGTTATTCAAATAATAATAGGAAAATATATTATGCAATACTCATTCAGAAAGGTGTCCTTAGTTGTACAATTAGAAGAAACATAACTATTACATTATTTAGCAATAAAATACACAAGTAGTAAAAAAAATAGTGACACATTGAATTACCAATAAACTGACGCAAACACAGTTACATCTTAGCAGCAGTAAAACAAGTTCTTAAACCACATGAATTAGCAAAAGGGGCATTTCATATTATACACTCTCATATTTATTACAAATTATGTCAAACGTCTTCCAGCTTTTGTCTCAAAGTTTCTTCTCAAATCCAGATGCTACTTTTCATATGCACTGTCTTTATTTTTTAAAACTCAATATTGAAATGTTTTTTATTCAGAAACACTACACTGCCATCTGCAAGATCAGAATAGACGGAGTGCTGTCCATGCTGTCCCTGGAAGGTGTGACAGCGCTATTGCAAGTCAATATCTCTCTCTTTCTCTCTGTCCCCCTCTCTTTCTCTCTCTCTCCCTCCCTCTCCAATGAGGCGATGTTCTTCTGATATTAAAACTTACAGGATAACTCTAATTTAAATCTAAACTTAGATTTTGTTTGCTTGCAAGGAAATGTAATGAAGTATTAACCTTTACCCAAACATTTCTACAATGGCTAACATGCAAATATGTACATTCACTAATGGAAACAACACACTATCTGGATTGCTCTGAAAAAAAAAATAATAATAATCCAGCCTCACCAGTGAGAAGAAGATGTATTTTGCTTTTGATGGATAACATTTTACCCACTAATGAAGACTCAAACATGTGTGTGATCATCATACCCACCTCCATCAGAGAACAAGATAAACAAGTTCTAGCAAGAGCTGCAGCTGATGCCCAGCCAACTGAGGTCCGGTGGAACACAATGTGTCCAAGATGGTGGTGTGGGGTTTTTTGCACATGTGCAAGTCATCATGCATGTGCAGAGCGCTCCAACAGCCATCTTGGATATGGTGGACTGCGCCGCCATGCCGCCGGTGTTCACTGTGCATGCACGATGACTTGCACATGCACGAAAAACTCTGCGCTGCCATCTTACTCTTGCTGCACTTGGGGACACATCAACAGTACCCATAACCTCTATTATATTTTGCTTTTGAGACTCCACCTGGCATTAGCACTTTGAATACGTAATGTACAGTATGTATCAAGTTAGTCACAAATATCACCCTCTAGTTTTCCAAATCAGCTCTTCTGAAGCTTAGTGTCCTGGTTTTATTTTTAGTGAAACAGCTTCTCCCTCCATCACCTGAAATGCAGTCCTGTTATGGCAAACATTACTCACTGGTTCCTTAGCCATTACTGATCAGCTGATATCATCCCCACTTTTCAGCAGCATATCAATAATCAAATCCCTCTTGTCCCATACCTGACATGCTGAAGAATGAAACAGTCCTTCCCAAAAGACAAGAAATTCCTTCCTGTTTTTCCTTGGGCACTTTCCACCTCCTAGACTGAGTCAATTGAGTTGAAATCCCCCAGTAGAACCACAGGCCCCATATTTACTGCCCCTTTAATATAAGTTGTCTTAATTTTCTGCTATATTATCTGGCAGTTTGTAACATGTTCCAGGGGTTGAAATTAAGTTTTACAGCCACCAGTCATCAGGGCTAGTTACTGGACAACTCTCCTCTAGCTCCACAGACTTTTCCACTTGCCAGGCTGATGTACTTATTGAAATGTTACTTTCTCCAGTACAAGCCCACAGGCTAGTTAAAGAAAAATCTTTATTGCCCAATACAAAATCTACCAGCATTTAGCTAGTGGATGGGTGGCAATTTTGACCCCTGTTCTACCAAAATTGTGTTTTTGCATCCCATTTATCTTAATTCCAACCACAGGTTTCTGTAGGACTCCTATCCCTCCTCACTCCCTCCTTTTCACTTGACATAGAAAGGAATTTTTTCAGCCACCTGACTATTCCTAACCCTCATGAAGACACAGTATACCTCTAACCTTGCATCCCAGTTTATTCCCACCTTCTACCATATCTCCATGACTCCTACTACATCATAGCTTGCCTTAAGAGGTTTGTCATCCATTTCATTCATCTTGTTCATTGCCTTTCTCACATTACCAATCATACTACTTAAGTTTGTGTTTTTCTCCTTCCTTGTTTTGGGCCTACTACAGCTGATCATTTTACTTCTTCTAATACCTGGTTGGGGCATGAGTGTTTTTGCTGCACCTACCCCTACTAGTGGTGGGTGAAGTGATCAAAATTCACTTTGTGGAGTAATTCATGAAATTCCACCCATTTCACAGAGCAAAATGCAAAATGTTGCCTAGCGCAATGACAAAGTTTCTCCCAGTGGAACGGCAAAATTTCACCTTTCACAGTGAAATTCCACCTTCCGTGGCAAAATTTCACGTGCGGAAGGTGAAACTTCACTTGCAGAAGGTGGAATATTGCCCGCAGAAGGTGGAATTTCACCCACAGAAGGCAGAATTTCAAAAACCAAAAAACTGTAAGATATAGTCCAAAAAGTCCATAAAAGTTTATGTGTTTATTCCATCTTCACTTCACACCATTATACTGTAGGCAACAGTTTCATAGCTTAATAAGCCACTTCCTCAGGCCATTCGTATCTGACAGTGTTGTTACTAAATGTAAAAACATAAATATAATAATTACATTCATAATATTTCAAAATAACTTTATTATTCAATAAGATACTGAATGGTTATTTATGACCAATATTCTATAATAAGGTACCTTTAAATGAACAACTTTTTTCATTAGTTTAATCAATATTCATAATATGAACTTTTTTACTATTTAAACAGTATTGATTGACATAAAACCTCATATATAATCATTTTAATCAATAATTATTAATCACTTCATCTACCTATTGTTTCTGGTAATTAATAATAAAATGTCCTTCCACTTCTTCATTCAATATTTAAGTTGCCACTTCTTTTTATCTTCCCATGAGACCTGGTTCCCAAATAAATATAATTCCATCCCGACTAGGTTAAAACAAAAATAATTTTGTTAAATAATCATTAAATTCATACTTTCAAAGTATTCTCAAATATGATGTTTATATTTTTCTTACTTTTATTAAGAATTTCTTCTACTAATTGATTGGAAACACTTTTGTTCTTTAGTAAACTTTAAAGTTCTTTATCATCACTCGTTTCCTATAGGAAAAAATCTCAACTACCATAAGGAAGGACTTATTATATGCAATTACTGTTAATCTTATGAACCATATGCCTTTTTGAAACTTTTAATTTTAGAAAAAGTAAGTATTCCCTAAGCTTACCAATATTTACTGTGCAATAAAATGTACCTTTTCATTAGAACGGAGCTTACTGAATCTGAAGGTGAAATTTCATGAATTGCTCTTGCCTGGCAAATCTGGCCACTTCACTGGTGAAATTTAAATTCACTGCATCCCTAACCCCTACCCACTTTGTATTAAAGTCTTCCCCACCACTCTGTCTATCCTGTGAGCCAACACTCACACCCCTCCTGGGCTCAGGTGAAGTCCACCTACTGCATGCAGGCTTCTTCTGTCCCAGAATGTTTTCTAGTGTGTAACAGATCCAGAAGCAAATGGTTTAATACCTTTTATCTGACCAACATAGATGGTACAAAAAGAAAACAATGATTAAGCTTTTGGACCAACCAAGTCCTTCCTCTAGTATGTAAGAAACCTAAATCCTTGCCCCTGCACCAAGACATTTGCTAAGCATGCAACAGTTTAATCTCCTGTTACCTACCTGGCTCTACACATGGCATCAACAGCATCTCAAGCCAGTACCTTGAAGGTGCTGCTCCTAAGACTCCTACTTAGTTCCATAAATATAGGATACAGAACCCTAGGTCTTCCTCTACCTATATTACTGGTGCCAACATGCACCATGACTACTGATTATTTTCCTCCTTCCACAAGAGCCTGTCAGTCCTTGCCATGTTGTCCACAACATGTGCACCAGGTAAGCAAATGACTGTGCAATCCACACAGCTCCTGTGTTCCAGTACTCCACCCACATTGCTTACATAATCCTGTTTTGCAGTGTGCATATTGCAGTTTTTGTACTGAATGTCTGTAACTGTATTTATTGATCAGTATCAGTATGATTACAGGATGTCCCTGTAAATTAACGTAACCTTAAGGCCTTTTCCAGGTAAAACAATAAACAATAACATACTTCATAACGGAGTCCCCTGTAACTACTTCTTTCCTGCTTCCCTGCCTCGCTGCTGGCCCAGATCAGCCTGCACTGAGAAAGCTCCTGTACTGAAGCCCTCAGAAGAATTCTTGTCAGATGGTAGTCATTCTCCACCTTCCCAGCCTGTGACTGGTACCAGTTACGAACAACCACCAGCTGCAACCCTACTTCACCTCATAATCCTACCCTTCACTCCCCACCCTGCCCCCACACTTACCTGAACACAGCCCTTGTCTGTCTGTAACACCTCATGTATAATGCAGGATAAAATAATTCATGTAGTAAATTCATGTAGTAAACCATGGAGAGTGTTTTTTTTTGTTTTGTTTTTGTCTGTTCTGTTTTGTTTTTGTCTGAATTCAAAAAGGAACACCGTGAAATTAAGGGAGAAAAGTAAAAAAAAAAACATTCAGAGGCTTAGCAGAACCAGTAACATCTATTAACATTTCCCAATATGTATTTTCCCCAAAATAAAATAACAACTGATATGCTGCCAATAACATGAACTGATTAAGTCAATACTTTTTTTTTTTACTACAAACCAGTGGTTCTGTGAAAGAAAAACAGCTCACTGTTGAGTGAGAAGGTTAGCACCACTATAGCAAACATACTGCAGACCAAACGTCTCACCACAAAAAGGTTTATTGTCAGCAATTACAACAGATTACTTTGGGGAGTCCAAGATGGTGGATGCACAGATCGAGTGAGAGGAGGCACGTCTGCCAACTCTGACCAGAGTTACTCTTTTTTTGCTCCCTCTCTCAGGCTTAAATGAATTTGGAGATGAATGTGCAGTAAACTACATATGAAAAATCTGGTCTACCCATAGAAGTTTTGTGACCGTCTCACCCTCACCCCCGATAATGTGTGTTTGTTCCTTGATGGCATTCAAACAAAGTGCTTACCTCTTTTTTGGCAGGCAGGAGCAGGCAGGTTTGCTTGTGCGCGTCTGCTTCTGGTGGACTTTGCGGCTGCCCTTTTTTGGCTCCTGACAATTTGTTTCTTCCCCTCTGCAGCACAGAGGGTTTGCTCTGTGGTGTTTTAGATGGGGAAAGTGTTCAGGAGTTGTTGGACCTCGAGAACATTTGAAAATTTGACTTGCCCACGATGACTCTGCGGTTACCCCCTGCTCACCCTTGTCGATGTGCACTTATCCCCTGACAGTTTGGGATTTTTTTTTGTTTCTGGCAGATGGCATCAAGGAAAGTTCCTCATGTGTGTCTGCTTGCGGAAAGCCCTACTCTGGCCCCTCTTTCAGCTCCCGATGGCTTGTCTCTTCCCCTTTTGCAGCAGGGATGTTCTGCTCTGTTGTGTTTTTGGAAGGCATTCAGAAGTAACTAGACCTTAGGAACACTGCAGAAATCGATGATCCAGCTTGGGAAAGCTGTTCAGATAAGTGAACATGAGCTGCACTGTTCTTTATGGGAGAAAATACTAATTTAAAACCCGGCTTCTTCAATGTTTTTTTTTTTTTCCCCTAGAAAAAGAGGTTAATTTTGTGGTGCTCTGAGCCATAATTCATCTACAGCAGGAACACTGCAGGACCCAATTTAAAACTTTGAAAAAGCCGACCAAGGGAAAGCAAATTAATAACAAAGGATGCTCCCTCTACACTGAAGCAGACTCCTGGGCTGGCATGCTGGAGTCAGACTAGCAAGAATAAAAAGGGGGAAGTATCAACTTTACCAAATATAAATAAAAACCCTCTAAAAAAATGTATTTCTTTTTGTTTGATAGAAGCTTAGATATAGCAGGATGGCTCAGCTGTGTGGGGAACATTATTGAAAAATGTAAGAACTTGATTTGCATGTGACAAACCTAGATACTGGTAGAAAAGCAGAGCAAAAGCTTGAAGTGGATATTAAAGGACTGGGAAGAGGGGGAGGAAAACATTTGTTGACGTATTGATTTGGGGCCTGGTAAATGTAGGTTATTTTAGAGAAGTTAAAGAGAAAAAGGAAAGCAGAGAACAAAACAGTTTATAAAACTGTATAGACAAGTCTTTTTTGCTTATAAAAGAAAACTTTATAGCGGCACCAGGGATAGGGCCTTTCTCCCCGGCCCCCCGCGACAATCTCTTTGAAAGCAAATCTGACCCTCTTTCTCTTTTTCCTCTGGAATCTAATATTGGCTCTGGAAAAAGGGGGGAAAAGGGAGATACATATACATATATATATATATATATATATATATATATATATATATATATATACATATACACTTAAACACAGAGTACATGATAAAGGACTTCCACTCAATAAAACATCTAAGAGCTTGGAGATGAATAAAAACACTGGACCAGACTGAAGACAAAACTGATGCAGAAATAAGTGCAAGAAAAGAAGTAAAAATATTGGCAGGGCAATAAAAGCTACAAGAACATACACCTAAACTCTTACAACTGGAGAAGAAAAATAAAAAAATTGAAGTAAAGCTGGTAAATAAAATCACAACCTAATCACAAAACAACAACTAGGAAAACATACCAATATACAGTAGGTCAAGAAGAAGCCCTCAAAAAATACAAACACTGCAAGCAAATATGGCAGACAAGGGCAGTGAAATGAAACCAGAAACTAAAAGACAAACTATGAAGAAAGTAAAACTAGGTGTAATGCCTATGAACGAAAGTGACAGCGAACATATAGAAGAGAAGGAAGATCAGGATGTAGCCCTACTACATGAAATGAGAACAGGATTTGAATCTATGGAAAATATGTTTGGAAAACTGTCAGGACAAGTTGCAGCAGTGGCAAAACAACTTGAATCATTAAGTTTGAGAACTAATGAACTAGAAAAATGGGCCAGAAAAAAAGAAGATGAAACTGCCCCTGCATATAAATAAATTCAAGAACACACAAAAGAACTTAAACTGTTACAAGAAAAAGTAGAAGACTCAGAGACAAGAGCCAAAAGATGCAACTTAAAATGAGGGTGCATCCCTGAAGGTCTAGAAGGCTCTAACCCAATACCATAATTTGAAGCTTTACTCACAGAAGCTCTGGGAAGAGAATATCCAGCTGATAAAGTCATCTCAGACAGGGCACACAGAGCCTATAAAAGTAATAAGAGAAATTCAAAATCCCCCAAGACTTGTATTCATTAAACCATTGTATTACCAAGATAAAGAAGAGTTATTAAGAAAAGCAAGGATAATAAGGGAATTCAAGTCAGAAATTTGAAGATACAAGTATTTCCAGATTTACCTCAACAGGTACTTCAAAAGCAAAAAGAGTTTAAAAATGTTAAAGATTTACTGTGGAAAAACAACATAAGGTTCACTATGCTACCCCCAACCAAACTGATGGTGACCTTGCAAGGAAACATGGATCTTTGCTTCTACTTATGAAGCTGCGAAGATAACAACAGATCACTTTGAGTGATATACAGTCCAGTTCACTGCAAAACATTCAAAACATAAAACAGTAGCTCAGCCTACTAACCAACAGAATAGGGCTGTCAATACAAATGGTGTCTAAGACAAAAGTTCTTAAGGTAAACTAGAAGGCTTACTTGCACAACCCACATGCTGCAGTTTCCAGTACTCGGCAGGCAATATTTGACTTCACAAAGAAACTATTTTATGTTTTGAATGTTTTGCACAGTGAACTGGACTGTATTATTATGTGAAGTGATCTGTTGTAATTGCTGACAATAAACCTTTTTGTAGTGATATGTTTAGTCTGCAGTTTGTCACTATAGTGGTGCTAACCTCTTCACTCAACAGTGAGCCTTTCTTTTCCACACAATTTGTCACATTTCTGAGGTTGTAAACACATCTGTATTTATGTGTGAGAGGCCCTTCGTTTGTTTCAGAAACCAGTGGTTCTGTTGGACAGCTTTAAGGATCCAAACATTTTCTTACTTCAAACTCACGATCAGATAAACAGGGGGTCCAAGAACACATCATTTTCTCCTCAGAATTTAAGTTGCATTTCAGCATGTAAATTTAAAAGGAATATGGCACTCTCTGAAAAGACACCTTCATCTATATCTCTCAACTGTCTGATTTCAGAGACATCCCTGACTTTGCCTCACTATCAAACATTTTTTTGTGTCCCTGTTAAATTTTACATTTCTGGAACTGAAGAGTACCGATATAAAATAAATCATAAAATACTGACAGAGATACAGTAAATGTTACAGTTTAGATCTCATTCACAAAATGCTTTTAACAAAAAGGTAATTTTGCTTCGTGATTGTTTTTAAGATATGTCACTGGTCTTGATAATGTGCCCTTAATTATTTAAGACTTAAGTTGTCCCAGATTTCTGAACCAGAAGGTTGAAATTTATGTTTCCAGTTCCAACTGAAGAGAGAGAATCTGGAAGGCTGGTCCCAGACTCTCACCAATCTGATTTTTAAGTAAAAGCTCTGCTACAAACTAAATAAGTTTCAGATGATAAGTTACTGTACTGTACATATCATTTCACATAGTGGCAGCATGACATTTTCTGTTTGCAAATGCAGCATTAACCTTAATGAACATAATTAGGGATATGTTCCATAGTTACTCACTACATGACTCTAACTAAGTTGCAATATACTTCTACAGAAAAGAAATGCAACAATGTAAGTATGGTATTCAAGAGCTGTCAAAACACAGTTACATTTTTCCAAATATGAATTTGATCATACCATGGGAGACCAATGCTTTGACTAACAGGTTGAATGTCTGCAAATGTAATGAATGACAGGTTAAGCTAAAGAAAAATTAGGACCATTAGAGCATGGAGTCCTGCTATAAATACTACCCAAGGCCTAGTCTGTCACACCAATAACATTCCAGTCATTCCCCCTTAAGGAAACTACCCCATGGCTCACTCCCCCCAAAATTGTCTTTTCTGCTATTTAATTCTTGCTTACTTGTTTCAAGCACTTCTCCTTCCATTTCTTGATGATAAAGTTCTCAGACACCTCCTCCTGCCACTCTGTCCCCTTCCCTGGTGCAGATATGGACCCTTAAGATCCTCCCCGCAAAGATCTTCTCCTCCTGCACATTCTGTCCTTCTTCTCACCAAGTGATGATTATTGTATAGTTGTCACTCCCTCTTTTGTCACATTGGACTGACCAAACTGGACTTAACTGGACTTAACAGCTGCCTGCCCTTGAACAGGGCTGCTTCAGCTCCGCCACGGTTGGCCAGCACCCAGCCAGCCACCGACCAAGACCAGGACACCCGCCTGCAGCTCCTTGGAAGCTGCCTGCCATTGAACAGGGCTGCTTCAGCTCCCCCACGGTCGGCCGGCACCCAGCCAGCCACCGACCAAGACCAGGACACCCGTCTGCAGCTCCTTGGAAGGTACGGGACAGCGCAGCCAATCAGAACACGGGTGCTTCCGGCAAACCTACTCTGATTGGCCAGGACTTTTCCCCTGCTATAGACACCTGGCACTTTGTTAGATTTTTGATAGAACTAAGCACATTTCAACTGTGTAATAGACATTTTTCAACTGTATTAGCTGGATTGTAATTTCTACTACTGTTTTAAAGTGCTTACACCTCTTCTGTCTGACTGCTCTTCCTGCAGCGCCCCCCCATCCAAGCACTCTGCCTTGGACCGATAAGTCTAACTACCTTTTGTCTTACTAAACTGCTCAGATCTAACCCACCTCTAGAGTAGTAATAGAAGTTTTTTTTTTTTTAAGGGGCTAGTTTTCCATTAGCAGGTTATACAGACCTGCCACTAGAGGGATTCTTGGTCTCCTACATAAATCACTGTACTCATTCATGGGTAATATGGCCTGCATTATCATTCTACTTCTTTCCTGCTACAAGGGGTGGTTGTAGTTGAGGTTCCCCTAAGCTTCACTCAACAGGCTGATGACTTCCTTAAAACTGCCTGTGCTACAGCTCTACAGCTGAAAACAGGAAGCCCTCAGTGTCTGCCATCCACCCTTCAGACTCAAGTCAGATAGACACTGAGCACCCTATTATTACCTACGCTACGCTGTCATACCGATAGATACTGATAGAATCCTCTGCAGAGAGCCAGCACGCCTGGGCACCCTTGATTGGTGCGGCACTGCCCTAGGGGGATTGTGATTGGTATGCCCGCTTGCCTGCTTTGCTCTGATTGGGGCACCTTCTCTATAGCCTGTTACAGTGTTCCCTTCTTAATTCTGACTTCTCAGCTGTCGCTCTGACCTGAAATTTTCTCGCACTCCCACCACCCCCCTCTCCCAGGCCTCCTTTAAATACACTCATGATCCACCTCCTATATCATATTACTGCTTCATTGGCCTAGTTTTGACTGCTGCCAACCTATGATTGGTATCTGAGTGTGGCCAATAAGACTGCCCTGTGTGAATATCTCTAGAGCCCCGCCACTAACTAAGCTGCTCCTGCTCTCCTTGTTCCCCTTTCTGCTGTATTTTCTCATCTAGGTTTTAAGTGAGTACCTAGGTGGGCAAATTACTTGCCTGGAAAATATTGCACTAATACAAATCACGAGACCACTCAATCTGGGACCATGGCTCTCTTTATTGTGTTTTTATTGCTCCTAAGGTGCAGAGTTCTCAGCAATACAGTGCAATTCAAAGTACCTCAATGCAATTCAGTTCTCCAATGTACCTTATCAATACCTAATGTTATAACGGTCTACCATGCAGACACTATGTCATTCTCCTCTCCCCTTTTAGCCTATTCCCCACGGTTAGCCTACACCCCCTTGCTACTGTCCTCATCTATGTCTATTCAAGCACTTACATTGATCATGATAAATTGTCCTTACAGTGGTGCCGCCTCTTGCGCAGCACGATATGGGTTACCGCGAAGAAATAAAAATGCAGTCTCCATTCTTATAAGCTCCTTAAAGAAAGTTATACTTCTGCTTCTTCTCTGCTCAGGAAATGTGGAGCTCAACCCTGGCCCACCCCTACAACTTACCTCGCCTATCGATTTTGCTGAGGCCACAGGTCTCAAAATGATGATGGTCAACATTTTAAGCCTGCCTAAAAAACTTGTACAGCTGAAAGCCTGGGCTGCACACGTTAACCCTGACCTTATCATAATTACTGAGTCGTGGTTAAAAAAGATGAACACTGATCAACAAATATCACTGCAGGGCTACAATTTATTTAGAGCAGATAGAGAGTCTAGAGGTGGGGGTGTGGTTATCTACGCCAAATCTCAGTACTCAGTCACTAATATTAGTTGCAAATCTCTAGCCAAGGAATTTGAGTTAGTTTCGCTGAACCTTCATCTCCCCTCCTCGGAATGTATCACTATCCTAGGTGGCTATAGACCCCCGTCTGGTGATGAAGAAGTCCTTAATCTTTTGAAATCCATGTTCGTAGATGCAAAAACTGAAACAATATTTCTAGGAGATCTAAATATGGACTAGCTGTCACCTAAATCACACGGCCTCAAATCCCTTTGTGACGAGCTAGGTCTTGGCAATTAGTCAGTGAACCCACTAGGAACAACACTCTAAATACTGCCAACAGTTCCATTCTAGATGTGGTACTAACCACCCATCCACACAAAATATCTCATTCGGCAGTGTTTCACGACATGAGCGATCATGGAATTGTTGCTTGCATAAGATCTCAAATTAAGGCCCGGCCGCAGCCCATCTTTATAACAAAAAGATCCTTTCGCAAATTCAGTGCAGTAAACTTCCTATCTGACCTGAGCATGATCAGATGGCAAGATCTCTACCTAGCCAAAGATGTCAACAAGGCAGCTTACATCCTTAATGACAAACTCACTACAATAATAAATAAGCATGCTCCTTTCATCAAAGTAAGGGTATGGAACAATTCCAACCCCTGGTTCACCTTGGATCTCAAGACAGCCCTTATAGCTCGAGATAAGCTCTGGGCTAAAGCTAGACATTCCAAAGAATCTTCGGATTGGCAGGCCTTTAGAACAACCAGGAATAACTGTGGGAAAAAACTTTGCTCTGCTAAAGCTAACTATTATATTTCTACTCTCGAACAAGCTAAAGGTAACTCTCATAAAATATGGAAGACTATCAAAGCTATAGAAGGACGGCCCATGGCCCCCTCTGTCCCAACAAAGATAGTTGCAAGTGGCAAGATTGTGGAAAACAAGTCCCTAATCCTGGAGGAACTTAACTCCCACTTTGCCACAGCTGGATTAGCTTTTGACTCATCACCTTATGCTGGTGCTGCGGTGAGCCAGCATACCCCTCCCCCTACATCTAGTCCTGTACCCAGCCCCTTCCAATTGCGCAAGATAACTTATAAAGAAGTAGAAGATTCTCTTCTTAACTTAGACACCAAAAAAAGTGCAGGGGACGATGGCTTGGAACCCTTTTTCCTAAGGTCAGGCTACGCCCATCTCACTGCCCCAATTCTCCACATCTTCAATCTTTCCATTACATCTGCTACTGTGCCGTCCTGCTGGAAATCAGTACATATCCTCCCTTTATTTAAATCTGGTGACCCATGCGATGTAAACAACTATAGGCCTATCTCCATATTGTCTGTCCTTTCTAAAGTTCTCGAAAAACTGATCCATATTCAGTTAAAATCTCACTTGGAAACCTTCTCTCTCATTAACCCAGCTCAATCCGGCTTCCGGGCTAATCATAGCACAATCACTGCACTAGCAAAAGTAACCAATGATTAGATCTCTGCTACAGATGCTAAGAAGGTAACTGGCGCAGTCTTTTGGACCTCAGCAAAGCTTTTGATACTGTTGATCACAAACTATTAGTCAATTGCCTTGCAAAGTTGGGTGCCACATACCATACCACCCAGTGGTTCTCTAGCTACCTAACTGGAAGATCCCAAAAGTAAAAGCGAGAAGGCTTTTTCTGCTGCCTTGCCAGTTGCAAGAGGAGTCCCCAAGGATCCATCTTAGGCCCTATCTTGTTTTCTTTGTACATTAATGACTTAGATGCTAACATATCTACATCCAATCTGCACTTTTTGAGGATGATACTGTATTTGTATACTTCTGGCTCATTGTTATCTGAAGTCAAGGGAGTGCTTCAAGCGGACTTCGCACAACTTGAGCATAATCTAATAAAGGCAAAGCTTCTGCTCAATGCTAAGAAGACTAAAGCTATGATATTCTCCCACAGTGCTGTCACAGGGTCCCCCAATACCCTTGCCCAAGACTTCATTGTCACCAAGTTAAACGAGCCTCTGGAAGTTGTAACCAAATTTAAATATCTGGGTATCTGGATCGACAATAAATTATCTTTCAATGACCACGTTGAAGATGTCTTTAGAAGGTTAAAAGCAAGGTTAGGTTTCTTCTACAGAAATACAAAATCACACATGCTCACACAATGCAAAGCATCATGGGCTGCATATGCAAATCATATAAATAGGCCGCTTTTCCCCCTTGAAACTCGAAACAAGCTTATACAGGCCACTTTTCTCCCCCTACTCGACTATGGCGATGCAATCTATTCCTCCACCACTCTTGCAAATCTAAGTAAACTGGACATCCTTTATCACCATGATTACGGTTCATTACCAACTCCCTTACTGTTCGCACCACTGTGACTTATATATGCAGCTGTTGGTTGGACATCCCTTACTACTAGACGCCTGCTCCATGCTGGGCTATGGACTCTTAAACTGCTCCTGCAGAAATTGCCAAGCTATCTCTTCCCTTATTAGTATCTCACATAGTGCATACTCGTTAAGAAAATCTGACTTATTATGTTTGACATACCAAGGCGGACCTCCTTTGGTAAACGTGCTATTGCATATGCCCTTCCCTCCATTTGGAACCAATTACATAAAACTGTACTGAAACTAACTAGCACAGTTTCAATAAACTTCTACAAATTGCTAAGTTCAGCCAAAATAAAAGACACCTGTAACTGTCATTAAGTCTCTTCCTTCCTCATGTGTGCCATATTTATCCACTGGTAAGGTATAATTGCTTTGTCATATTAACTGCTTTCCCTTACCCTTCTACTCCTGGCTTTATCTATGCTTACGCTCCACTGCTACTCTATCAAATCACTCCTCCCCCCCCATATCAGTTGTAGTCTGTTGTTTGTTCTAGCTGCCAAAATATATGTATTGAACACACCAGTCATCATGTTTCATTTATCAGTATGCAACCTGTAAGTCACTTCCCTGTGTCATATTAATGTTTACCACCTGCGGTCACCCTATGTGGTACCCTTGTATTTATATCCAGCCTGTATCATGTAATGGTCATTTCATGTATATACTGTTATTACCTATCTATGTTTGTACTTTAAGTGTTTATGTCACAGGACCTCCTTGTGAATGAGCTTGCTCAATGGAATTTTCCTGCAATAAACTTGAACTAACTATGCTGCTACTTTTTACGTTCGCTTGCGCACATGCTCAAGGAACGTTTTGGGAGAGTAGCACACTTTGGAGATGTGCCTCTCCCTTGCAATCCACTGCTCCGTTGAGCAGGCGTGGTGGTCCTGCACCAATGGTGGGGAGCATGGACAGCTGTGGTCTTGCTTCAAAGAAAACCACCGCTGTCATACAGAGCACCGCCACACCACCCCACCCACGCCCCGCCGCACACTGCACCCCCAAAGCTTTGGTGCCACGCTAGGAGCCCACCCCAGCGTGGCAAACGTCCAGCGTTGTTTGCGGCTGGGTGCCCAATCCCCGTCAGCTCCTCGGCCCCCTAAGTTATCCTTCTGCCACACTGGGAGCCCACCCCAGAGTGGCAAATGTCCCACGTAGTCTTTTTTTTTTAAACCTGTAAATCAAAAATGGTCCCACGGCGCTTCTCCCAGTCCCCCCTCCCACAACCCGCACCCACCCACTGCGCACCCAGCCTCCCCACACCCCGCTCACCCCATACTTACCTTCTGAGCTCGTGCGACGATCTTCGGTGGACCAGGAACATGTCTGCACTTTTCAAAGCCGACCCATGAAGCTGAGGAAATGCCGTAAGCTGTATAATGGGCTAGATAGAGGATTTTCAACTTATTGCATATCTCAGGCATTTTTGGTATTTATAGCATCAATTAACATGGATTTGGGACCCCTTCTCATGAATGATGTCACTGTCATGGTGTTATTCGGGCCCGAAGGGTGATTTTGCAGTCACTGCACAGTCACTGCACGAAATCACTCTTCAGGCCTGAATAATGCCATGACAGTGATATGATTCATGAGAAGGCATCCCAAAAACCCCATGTTGAAAATTTGGTGCAAAAATTCAAAAAAATGACTGTTTTACGAGCGTGCAAGCAGAATTCCTACTTCACACTTGTAGGTTTGACTAATGTTCAATATTTCCACTCCAGATTTTCAACATTGCCATTTTACCACACCTTCTTATGAGTAGTACAGCTGTCATTTTTCACATCTTACCCAAAACGTGTTTCCGCCCATGTAGCGCACAATGGCGCAGTCGGTGTGCGAAATCAATGTATGGGACACATTAAGAAAATCACAGTGACACTGTTCATGAGCAGAGGTCTTAAAATGGCTGTGTTGAAAATTTGGTGACAAAATTCCTAAAAATGACTGTTTTACGAGTGTTCATTGCGCAATTCCTATGCACGCTCGTAAGTTTGCGAATTTTCAATATTTTCACTCCACATTTTCAACATTGCCATTTTACCACACCTCCTTATGAGCAGTACAGCTGTCATTTTTCACATCTTGCCCAAAACGTGTTTCTGCCTATGTAGCGCACAATGGCACAGTCACTGTGCGAACTCAGTGCATGGAACAATTAAGAAAATCACAGTGTCACTGTTCATGAGCAGAGATCTTAAAATGGCTATGTTGAAAATTTGGTGAACAAATTCCTAAAAATAACTGTTCCAAGACCGTGCATTGTGCAGTTCCTACGCACGCTCGTAAGTTTGCAAATTTTCAATATTTCCACTCCAGATTTTCAACATTGTCATTTTACCACACTTCCTTATGAGCAGTGCAGCTGTCATTTTTCACATCTTGCCCAAAATGTGTTTCCACCCATGTAGCACAATGGCACAGTCGCTGTGCAAAATCAATGTATGGGACACAGTAAGAAAATCACAGTGACACTGTTCATTAGCAGAGGTTTTAAATGCCAATGTTGAAAATTTGGTGAAAAATTCCTAACAATGACTGTTTTACAAGCGCGTGTAGCACGTTCCATCGCGTCGTAGGGTTTGCTTAATTTTCAATATTTCCACTCCAGATTTTCAACATTGGCATTTTACCACACTTCCTTATGAGCAGTACAGCAGTCATTTTTCACATCCTGCCCAAAATGTGTTTCCGCCTATGTAGCACACAATGGGGGTAACAAAAAGTTCATGCTGAAAATTTATTGTGCAAATACCAGCAATCGCACAGGGCATTAGGGTAAAGCACCATACGTGCCAAACACCACTGCAAATACCTGCAAGCGAATGTTCGGCATTGACAAATGCTTATTATTTAGTGTCTCAGAGAAGTTAAAATAGACTCTCCTTTGTTCTTGCTCACTGTGCTAGTCAGGATTACATTCACCTCTGACCCCAGCACAAACTAATACAAATAATACATTATTAAAAGGATAAGAGTGAAGGTAATTCTGATAAAAAAGATTGCATCTTTGAGAAGCATATTATACAGACAGGTTTGAATCCACAAATTCCAAATATGGTTTGAATGAAGGCATCGACTGGACTCCTGTTCTGCAAAATAGAAACTGAATGGGATGATTACTTGTTTTTCTTTGTATGGTATTGGTGGAATGTTACCCCCCCCCTTTCAGTTTGAAGGGGACATTTTCCAATCGGTATTCATGCTTTGCTGCCATTAGTGTTTTATTTGTACAAGTTTGTTCTGGCTGGAGGTTTCATTTTCTTGGTCAGAGTTCCTGTTTAGCTGAACACAGGAAACTTCATATTTGTATTTATTGGGTTTAAAAATGTGTTTTAAGATTGCAACCATTGGGAGCAGTAAATAGAAAAAAAAAACTTTGACAGTAAGTGTCATTAAGGTTTTCATATTTATGTCAATTAGCATTCTATCACTGATATCTTAAAATGCAACCGTCGGAAGCAGTAAACAGATGATACAAAATTCTGTGACACTTGCTGTATTGTTTAACGGTATAGCAAATGTCTTCACTTTGTTTTCACAGCGTGGTTTTTACCACACTGTAATTGCCATGCTCTTTTGACCACATACCGTAATGCAAGGGCAATGAAGTGTTTCTGAAAAAAAAAAAACTTTTCAGAACTTTTTTGCCTTACTGTTGAAACAAGTGTTCACAGATAGATATCATCAAATAGCTATCTCGAAAAGTACCAACTACCTGAACATTTTGCCACATCACTCATTCTTGTCAAGGGACACTGTAAGAAGATGCCATTGTAATTGCACTTTGGTATGAATACTCCTGCTTCTCACTGTAGTTCTTTTGTTGTGGCTGATTAGCTGTGTCACTAGTGCACTGTATCTTGTCTGCTGTGTGGACTTTAGTTTTAGAATTAGGTTACATATCCTATATTGTTGACTCTATTTGCACTGTCTGGGTTAATGGAATTTTTTTATGTGCAGAACACTGGCCGTTATTAGTTGTTAGATTTAGAAAAAGTCTGCAGCAATGCCCAAACTTTCTGCTGCTGTAAGATCACCTGTGCCTCGCAGTTTTGCATAGTTTCCATATATAGCACTTGCATTCTTTCTTTACTGTCAGCTGGGGTCATCCGATCATGCTGCAGTAAGGGCACATTAGTTCCTTGCTGCTTCAAGCCTGACACAGCTTCGTTAATGGTATTGTACAAAACAGGATCATCTGAGTACATGATGTGAAGCTACGGGAATGGGGTCTGACGTCAGAGTTGCTCAGACTGTTATCATTATGTTAGCTAATATCAGGCCATACAGTCTTCACTGTTCCATCTGTTTGGGTGAGTAATTGTGGTTGGCAAAGACCTTAACATTTTCAAAAAAGATTTCTTTCACACTCCAGAGACCCAGTAGCATATTTTGTTTTGAAGTATGGCACATAAATGTTAAGATACATGATTTCTGCTGTTGTTTTTGGAGGGTGGGGGGTACCAAGGCAATAGGAGCTCTTTCCATATTAAACTGAAAGTCTGATGGGAGTTCTGCTCTCTGACAGAGAAAAGGCCCGAATGGACACCATGATGTCTGAGCTCTTTGCTTCCTCACAAATGACATACAGTCACATATTATTGCAGCACAACCACCCATCCAGGTCATCACATTTTTCCTCTAACTTGTAATTCTTTTTTTGTGGGGGCGGGGGTGGTATCTAGCAGTAGCTGTCACTACAGTCTGTCCTGGCATCTAGGCTGTTGATCTCATTCTCATGTTCGAGGATGGTTTTGTTTTAGAGCATAAGAGAATCAATCTCTGTACAGACTTTCACAAAGTTCATTTTATTCTTTGCCCAAAAAGCTTGGAGTTCATCAAGCAAGATGTCGATGCTCTCTGTAGCAGAGGTCTCGGTTCCTGACTTTTCAGTTTCCCATTCAAAGGCATCAGTCAGGTTTGGTTCAGCTTAAGCTAATGATTGCTTCCATATAAGTAGAGGGTGGCCTAAGATAAGAGTTAAAGTAATTTGTAACAAAGATTTGTATATCGGTGAGTGGGGGGCATACATGTCAACTTCCTGCCACATAAATCAGGGACATAGCTTAAAAGGAATCAGGGACAGAGGTGTCACTTTTATTTCTTTTTTGGAGGGGGGGGTGATCAACTTTTCCTTCAGTGAGATTTTTTTTTAACAATTGATCTGGTTTTTATTAATTGATCTGAATTTTAGCAATTAATCTGTTTTGTAACTAATCAATATTTTTTAGATGCATTTCAAAGTTATCACAAAAAACTTAATTCAAAAACTGTCCAATATTTTTTAACCAAACTATCCAAATGCACACACTTAGCAGAGACCCTATCTCCCCTGAAACAATAATGAAAAATTATGTACTGTCTAGGCTCTAGGTGAGAGGAAAAATCCACATGTTAAGTATAGAGGAAAAAAATAGTTTTTTTCACTTTGTTACCCTCCATATCTCAAAAACCATACAAGATGCCCTCATGAAACTTTCCACATCTTGAGACTCTGACAGCCTAACCATGCATGCCAAATATTGTGCTAATTCTTTAAAGGTTGACAAAGTTATTAAGGTGCAAACAATTGGGTTTAACATTAAACAGCCTGTTAAATTCCTAACTATAGTGGCGCTACCGTGCCACTATAATATTTTATATATATATATATATATATATTTGGGCAGGTGGCTAAGGGCTGGGGGAGAGAATGGGCATTAAGGTTGAGAACACAGAGGAACACTGCACTGCTGAATCGACAAGACTCCTGAGACTCCAAACTCTAATGTTTTTCATTTCCTTACTTTCCTTATGTAGTTTTTTGTGAAATATACTGTATATTGCCACCTGCAGAGTTGGGCCTCATTACACCCCTTGGCAGTCCAGTATAGCCCAATATCTCCCACCCTGTTGGGTATTATTGCTTACATAAACCACACTTACCTTGTATTAAGTCAGTTTGTGATAATGATCTGGAGCAGCAGGACATTTGTCAGCTGAGAGTGGATTATAATGGACGTGTTAGGCAAGTTAGTGGTGTGGGGATGTGTGGTTGTGGGTGCTGAGAGGAAGGTCATATGTGCTGGGTGAGGTTGTGGGGGGATCAGGGGACCAAAGACATTGATGGACAGTTTATTTCTTTTAAGGTTCAGATAAAAGGGATCAGTGAGGGACAGCTATTCTATTACAGATACTGACACTGGAGATTAGGCACTTCACTGTTGGTGTGGTCTTTGGCAGCACCAGGAGTGAGCATCCCAGTGTCACACCTATCATTTGGAGGGGAGAGACAAACCTTGGGCCACTGACACTAGGGACTGGGAACCCCAGTGTTGGTAGGTTCTGCAGTAGTACCAGCTGTGGGCACCCCAGTGTTCTTGATAATGGGTGGAATTGTGTTAGCCAACAATGGGAATTGGGTGCCCAGTATCAATGATGCAGTACTGGTGGTGGGATTAACTATCCAACATTCATTTGTTACACTGATTTGTGTGGGAAGGGTGATACTAGTGTTGAAATTAAGAATCTGCTACCAGTTTTAACAATTCTTGCTCAGGAGGGAGGGGGCAATATTGAAGATAGGATTGGGCACCCACCATCCAGTTGTAAATAAACATGGGTTAGAATAGGGGATACCAGCGGTGGGTGAGCACCAGTCACCAGTGATCTAAAGATAGCCAGAAGCAGTGTGATTGAAAGTGATTTCCTTCACACTGCTTTCATCATCTGTGAATGCTGGCTAGTCATGCTCCTGTTCATGGATGGTGAAAGAAGCATGGAGGAAATAACTTTCGATCACACTGCTTTCGAAAAAAAATCCAGCTATCTTTAGAATGTTCACTTTTAACTGAGCATACGCAACAGTTTCTAACTTACATTTTTGAAAACTATATTAGTTAAAAACATGAAAGTTACGAATGTGCGTACCTTCAGTCAAACTCCATCATATCTGTAGGTTTTAACTTTCTAATCAAAACTGTTTTTTTCAGTTACAGGTGAGCAGATAAAAACAAACATCTTAATATTTGTGATTTTCAATATTTTTGCATCTCTGTGACTTGTATAGAAACACAGAATTTGATGGTAGATAAGGACCACTTGACCCACCTAGTCTGCCCATTTCCTTACCTGATGGATACGCTTCAGATCCTAGTTAACCGACAACCTACTTTTTCCTACCCCCCACAATAATTGCCTTATGTCTATCCCATGCATTCTTTAATTTCTTCACTGTTTTTGACTCCATGACCTCCTCAGGAAGGTTGTTCCATGCATCCACAGCCCTCTCCATGAAAAAATACTCTATCTTCCAATTGTCCCCCCATGTTCTTGCACATCTCTTTTTCCAAAAGATACTACCCTCTTGGACTTTGTTGATTCCCTTGAGATACTTTGTCCCTGTTGAATTGATCACTACTCAATTTACAGGATTCTGAGATCCATTGGTACCTGTGCCATACCTCTCAAATTTAAATCACATTGGTCAAACTGAGGTGGAGTAACTAAGGAGCAAAAGTCATATTTTAACATTAAAGTGCTTACTCAACCCTAACATACAGGTGCTGTTTTGCCTATACAATGCTGTTGTAGTAGCTGTACATTAAGATTAAATAGATTTTCTATGTTAAACCCTGATTTTTTCTGAAAACTGACACGTGCGGAGTCAGTGCAATGATTTTTGGATCCTGTAAATTATGTGGTAATAGGTTTAAGGGGGCAATGTTCTAAAGGTTGAAAATACAGAAATTAACAAAAATTAAAACCTTTTTTATCACAGATAGTGAACAAATGGTTGAGATTTGAAGTCTGAAACATACTTGTTTGGCAGGGCTTGGTTGAAGGATTATATTTTGCTTATTAGTTTTTCCCTAAGTATTATGGTTTTTGAGATATCAGCAGATAATGTGTTTTACATTTTTTTTCACATGCTCAGTAGCAAAATTATACATTTGTAAGATATAACTGTCATGAATGGTGTACAATTATCATCATTTAAATCTGGATTGTATAACATGTTGTTGGATTCCAGTTTTGTATGTTTTAAGTAATGTTTTAATGTATTTGTTTTTATGTACTGTTCACTGTGAAAGATGGTATTATTGCTAATCTGCTTACCAGTTTAAATAACAATGAGATGAAAAAAATCAAAATGAAAACTGAGCTTGCAAAAGCATTTTGATATAGTTTCATATGAAAAAATTCATTTGTGAAGTAAAAAAATTAGCTTTCGTATGACTGATACGAAAGCATAAAAAACACAAAAAATATTTTCTCACTGAAAAGAGAACATTTTGGCTGAGGGGTGGTTTGTGGTTTGTGTGGTCTCTGTGCATCTACAACTGGACAGATTGTTACCCTGGCCTCTGTATGAACTGCAGCCAGATGGACTGCTACCTTGGTGCAGGGGGTCCCATGTCATAACCATGAAAGAGCAAAGGCAATTTCCTAATCAGCGAGTGTACATCACTGAAAACAACATAGGTGAATGTGCACAACAGTGGACCCTCAATTAGCCAGGGTCCACATACTGATGAACACTACTACACTTAATATTTTATGTGCATGATGCCTGCACCCCCCAATATTTTTATAAACAACCCAGGGTGGGCCTGACACTGGGGGAGTGGACAAACTCCACAGGCAGACAGGGACATGGAACTGGGGGACTGGGGGAAAAACACTCAAAAATAAATCCTAAGTCATCAGTCCCAAGAAAAATAAATATTTAACATACCTGGTCAGGCATGAATCCCACACATTCCTGACTGCAGGTAGCCACCCTCACCACTATACCAGATGGCCAACTCTGAAACCAGCCAGCAAACTCTGACCCCTATACCCACTTCCTGTCTCTCCCTCTTCTGGTCACTCTCCTACTCCCTCACTATATTAATCTACCCCATCACTGTAACCCACCCACACCATCCTCCACCAGTAGCCCACATGAGATGCTGTAAATGAGTTGCTCAAAAGAGAGTCACTCATTTGCAGTCTCCCATATGGCAGGTTACCATGTAAGGCCTGGAGGGGAATTCTGTAGTCGGACAGACTGTTACCTTCATGATGGTCCTAGAGGGGCCCCTGTGTGATCTGCAGCCAGATGGACTAGTACATTGGCACAGGGCTTGGAGGGGCCCTTGTATGACTGCAGCTAAACAGAGTGCTACTTTGAGACAGGGCCAAGATGAGTCTCGGTGCATTTGCAGTCAGATGGAATGTTACATTTGCTCAGGGCCTGGAGGGGCCCCAGTGCATTTGTAGCAAGACATACTGCTACCTTGGTACAAGGCCTTGAGGACCCTGCATGTCTGCACATGGATGAACTGTTAACTTGGTACAGGGCCTAGGATTTCCCAGTGTGTCCACAGCTGGATGGACTGTTACCTTGGTTCAGGGCCTGGTGGCCTCTGCACATAAGCAGCCAGTCAGACTATTATTTTGACATGGGACACAGTGGGCTCTTGTGCAATCACAGCTAGTTGGACTGTTATCTTGACACATGATCCAGTGGGGCCACTGTGTGATGTGTAGCCAGATGGACTATTGCCTTGATGCAGGGCCCATGTGCATCCATAGCTAGACGGACTGTTATCTTGGTGCAGGGCTCAGAGGATCCCCTGTTATCTGGAGCCAGAGACAATTTTACCTTGGCATAGGGCCTGGAGGGTCCCTGTGCATCTGCAGCAAAATAAACTGATACCTTTGTGCAGGGCCTGGGGCCCCTGCATATCTTCGGTTTGATGGACTGTTATCTGATGGAAGGGTCTGGGGCCACTGTGTATTTATAGCCAGTCTGATTTTTACTTTGGCAATGGGCTCATGGGCCCCTGTACATTCTCAGCCATTCAGACTATTATCTTGGTGCATGGCCCAGTGGGGCCACTGCATGAGCTGCATCCAAATGAACTGTTACCTTGGTGCAAGGTTCAGATAGGTCCCAGAATGTCTGCAGTTAGACAAGCTGTTGCCTTGTTGCAGGGTGTGGAGGGGGTCTTGTGTGATATGCAGCAAGACTGACTATTACCTTGACCCTCCTGATGATGCCTTGTATGAAATCAGTAGGGAATATGTGCGGGTGCACACAAGTTTTCCTTCTGGGGCTGTTTGCAACACTATTTTTATGATATGCCTGAGAAAGCACTTAAACTTTTGTGTATATTCCTGAGTGTCTGGTACAGACTTTTTCTTGACTACAGCTGTTGCCTTTAAGGTATGGCACAAATGCAACTTATGTAGAGTGGCTTCCTTTGTTTGTTTGAAATATTACGTTGATGCAGGACCTGAGGGAACTATGTGCACCCACTGCTGGATGGACTGTCAGCTTGGAGCAGGGCCTGGAGGAGTGCCTCTGCATTTGCAGCCAGATGGAATGTTACTTTCATGCATGGTCAGTAGGGCCCTTTTGTGTCTGCAGAAAGACAGACTGTTACTTTGGAGCAGGGCCCAGAGGGCCCATGTTCTTACTTAGCCACACTAACTGTTTCCTTATCACTGCTTCCTTGGTGCAGAGCCCAGGTGGTCCCTGCATGTCTGCTATTAAAGGAACTGTTACCTTGGTGTAGGGCAGGGAGGGCCCAGGTGCATCCACAGCCAGCATGACTGTTACCTTGGCTCTTGTATGTCCACAGCTAGACAGATTGCTAGCTTTGTGCAGGGCAGGACCCTGCACATCCTGTCATAGTGGTCGTTGATGCCATAATGTCAAAAGTGGAGAGAAGGTCGCACTTGGAAAAGGTGCTAACAATTGAAGGAACTAACAGATAATGGTAATAGATATAGCATTCAACACTACATGCCATTGTATTGAATTTTCAAAAAGTGCATTCCCTATTTACAGTGTTCATAATCAAAAACATTAAAAAGACCTCTTGCAAGAGGTTGTCTGATGCTTTTCAGTCAGAGACTGAGCTTTATCAAAGGCACAGGCACAATAGTAACAGTGCCATTTTTACACAGACACCTACTGTAAAGAAACACAGAAGCCTAAGACAAGGCAAAAATGCAAATGCAAGTGAATAAATAGTGATAACAAACATAGTTAAAAGACCAAAGACTGAAGATACAGATGTTATTTGTGATTTGATAACACTTGACACTGAGGGAAAAATATATCTATCTATGTGCCAGTGTGGGATACACTATGTTGGAAAGATGGTGCAAAACTTCTTCACCCAAGTGGGTGAACATTGTAGGGCAACCAAAAGTAAAACTATGCAGTATGAAACAGCCCAGCATGATCACACATCAGTTGGATTGGATCAGCAGTTTTTACTTTCAGAGGCATTGAAAAGGTCTAATCTGGCAGCAGGGAAGGGGATTTTGACAATCTGGAACTGAGGAGGAGGTTACCAGATCTGTGCCCTGGGAGCAAGAGAATGGTCAGGCCTTAATGGTCTTTTTTGAATTGGCTCCCTTTTTGCTATAGGTTTTTATAGGTATCTTTCTCAAATTTTCATGTAATTCTGAACTCCAAGAAGTCCAGATACTGAATTATGATAAAACCACAGACACTGCAGACTCTAACTAAAAAAAAAAACAGATGGTTTGGACTACAAAAGTTTAGCAATTTTTGAACAAATTAAGTTTTCAGTTATTTTGTGTTATAATGTTTTTAACCACAGTAGTGCCAATCACAGTGCAATACAATACTTCACAGTAAAAGGCATGCCTCAAACCACTACATGAGAAAATAGCTTAGTTGCCTTGAATTATATTGTTCCCTGCAGTACACTGCAGCATTCTGCAGTTATTTTACACTGCAGTAATATTTCAGGGTACTGCATTGTATCTTGTACAGTGCCACTGTATGTGTGTTATCTCTATTTATTCACTTGTGCTTGTACTTTTTGTCTTGTTTAAGGCTTAGCAACATTATCAGAATTAGGTCAATGATTCTTTAAATGTCTGTGTATAAATGGTAATGGTGCTGTTCTGCATGTGTCTTTGACAAAGATCAGTCTCTGAGTGAAATATGTCAGGCAACCTCTTGCAATGTTTTTTTTTACCTTTTTTGATCCTGAACACTATAACAAAGAATGTACTTTTGAAAACTCAGTGCAGTGATGTCTATTGGCGAGTGCTAGTGCCATAATATGCAACTGAAGCCAGACAGAATTTTGTGTATCTGCAGACTGGTACCTTGGCACATAGCCTAGAGGGCCCCTGTACATCCCCAGCCATCTAAGCTGCTTCCTTGGCACAGTCCCTAAAGGGCCCCTGCACATCCTCAGCTAGATGAGCAGTTTCCTTGGTATTGAGCATAGAGGGCCCCAGCCTACTCATGATCAGGCAGCTACCTCAGACATTGCATGTCCACAGCCAGATTGACTGCTAACTTGGTGCAGGGACCTCTGGGCCCTGAATGTCAGCAGTCAGACTGAATGTTAGCATGGTGCAGGACAGGGCCCTGCACATCCTAGCTTAATATTTCAATTATCATTACCACAATAATTGCACAATATAACTTCTAACTGTAAACATAAACATAAAATCAGTCATTCTCCCTGTATAGCAGTAAATATTTGTTTGTTGTACACCATCTTTATGTTGAACTATATGTAAGGCAAGTATTCCCTGACCTTTGTTTTATTATGCATTACTTTCATGGGACTAGCAATCCCTATGTAAGCAATAAGACATGAAAGGGCATTGGCTGTCTGGGATTAATGCATGTCCAAGTGTGTAATGAGGCACAAGGTGTTTGCACCAAGTGCCTTTAGCACCTGCAAGTGGATTAACCCGAGACAAAAAACAACCTGGTGTGACTTATTAACCCCAGACAACCAATGACCTGGTGTGATTTACAGTGCTTATACAATGAAAAAACTGTGAGCCAGCTGCAAGAAAACAAAAGAATGCAAACTTATTTTTATTGAAAAACAGATACTTTCTTTTGTTAAAAGTAACTAGTAAAAATAAGTCCCTCCTTACTTGTCAATGATTTGCCTTTCCGCACACTCAATAGATGGAAGTGTCTTTACTATGGAACACAGGAGTTCGAACTTCTGCAGAATTCCTCTGGTACAGTACTCAACTCTTCCCACACAACAGAAGACTTTTTATGGAGCTAAGGTCTTCTTAGGTTTATCTCAAGCGGGGTAAGCAACAGAGACTGCCCTTGCAAGCTGGCAAGAATATGAGGGTGATTTCCCATGGTCAATCTAAGAAACATTAGTACTTTAGTTTTTATTCATTTACATGTGTAAGGAGGGGATCCTGAGAGGAAACAATGCTTAATGATTTACTTGTTGAAGGTTTTCAGTCAGTAAAGGTGACTGCCATATTTGTGATGATAATCAGGGATAAGTGAAGGGGCTTGTTAGATGTTTGTGATTTACCCAAATTCCATATCTTCCTGCCTGAACTTGTTACAACCTGGGCACGTTTGGGGAATGAACACATGGATCTCAGAACTTATTCAGCCAATCAGGATTTCTAACCCATTTTATAAATACAGTATATTATATAGGGACTGTGGTGCCTGTATTTTTGGGTTGAGTAGGTGCTTTAATGTTAACCCCCTATTTTTACACCTTAATGGTACAGCTGTCTGTTAACTGATTCATTTTAAAATTAGCATGCATGGAGTCAGGGCCAGGATCACTGGATCCTATCAATTTCATGGTGATCAATTCAGCAGGGGCAATGCTGTAGAAGGTTGAAAATACATACATTCATGAAAAATTAAGGCTTCTACAACTCATCAATAGATCAAAAATTCTTGGGATTTGAAATCTGAAACTTTCAAGTTTGACAAAGTTCGGGCACAAGGAGTGTGCTTATTAAATTATTTTTCTTTAACCTATAATGTTTTTTAGATATTAGCAAACATGGCCCGGATATTCAGAGCTGTGCAACTGAGTTGCGCCAGCGCATGTATGGAGATGGGCCGAGGAGCGATATTCAGTGGGAGCCATGGCGCAGCGCGAAACCCATTGTGCCAATGCGCAACTATAATATATGCGGCTTAAGTGCAGGGGGCATTCCCATGAACATGCAGTGCAAAGATATATTCAACCATGAAGCCATGGTGCAAGTGTGGAGCAACTTGAAGATGCGCCAACCAGATTTGTTTCTATAAAAAACAGGGCACAAACACACAGACAGCAGTTGCACCACGAGTGTGAGAGAGAGAGAGAGGGAGAGTGAGAGATAGCGAGAGAGAGACAGACAGACAGACACAAGAACAGACACAGAGGGAGAGAGAGAGACAGAGAGGTGGAGTGGGAGAGAGAGAGAGAGGTGCTGAGAGAGAGAGAGAGAGACACACACACACACACAGACAGAAAAACAGTGTACCAGTGTGGCACGCAGATAGCAGCGAACTGCCCAGGGGGATACTGGACTGCAGGAGAGATGGAGAGTGCACCCTTCCTGATGGAGGTGGAAATGAGGGGGGTGAGGAGGCAGGAGGAACAAGTACGTGACTGACGAAGGGCCCGTCGGCGGTATGCCCAACACAGGTGGTACCATGCCCGCATCACCTTTGAGAACTATAGTGACACTGAGATTGTGGGCTGGTACTGCCTGAACAGGGCCATTCTGAGGCAGCTGTATGAGCTGTGCAGTGAGGAGATGCATGCATCCACTAGATGGAGCCAAGCCATGTCCATGGAGACCAAGGTGACTGCCGTCATGTGCCTGCTCACCATGGGCACCTGCCAACACTCAACAGGAGAAACCATGGGCATCACCGAGTCAGCCATGTCCTGCCTCTTCACACAGTTCCTCAATGGTCTGCTGTCATGTGCTTTGGCAGTTATCCATTTTCCCAGCACACAGGTGGATTGTACAGCAATCATGCAGGACTTCCACAGGGTGGCACGCATGCCTGGCATGATTGGGGCCATTGACTGCACCTACATGGGCATTTGCATGTCACCTGGCCCTGAGGGAATGGCGTATATCAACAGGAAGGGGAGTCTGAGCATCAACTGCCAGGTGGTGTGCAATGCCATGGGGTGCATAATCAATGTCTTCACCACACACCCTGGGAGTGCACATGATGCATTCATCTGGCACACCTCTGAACTGTGCCACAGGTTTGAATGTGGGGACATCCCCATGGGCCACCTAGTGGGTGAGTATGGCACTGGCAAGGTGCAATGGGCAAAGCAGACCTGGAGATGGGGGTGGGCAGCATGTGCATGGTGGCATGGGCACCAGGGACAGGCAAGGGGCACAGCACAGAACAGCAGAGGGCTAACCATGTCATTCACCACACAGGTGACAGTGCATACCCGCTGAGGCCCTGGCTGCTCTCCTCCTACCAGTGACCATTGTCCCCAGCAGAGGAACGGTACAACGAGGCACACTCCAGCACCCACAACATCATTGAGTGCATCTTTGGTATGCCGAAGTCACAATTCCATTGCCTAGACAGGTCAGACAGCTCCCTACAGTACAGTCCCTCAAAAGCATGTGGACTATTCCTGGCCTGCTGCATACTGCACAACATGGCCATTGACAGTGGGTAGCTGTTGAGGCTGATGAGGGCAACAATAGTGGGGACGATGGAGACAATGGGCTGGAGGGTGGTAGACCACCAATCCCTGGGTGGAGGGCCCCACAACTCCAGCAGCAGGCATGATGCCACTGCAACACTGTCTCACAGGAACACTTTGGCGAATGCAGGTAGGTGTTGTGGTACACATGCATGGACCACACAGACAAGTACAGCACACATGCAGGGACATGCATGGTGAGGGACAAGCACACACAGAGGCATGATGCAGGGGTAGGGGTCAGTGGCACACAACCACACACAGCAACACACACACACACACACACATGCACCCACCTACCCAGGCATTGGAATGTGGCATGGATCAGATGCATGGCACCGGTGCATAGGTGCAACCAGTGCTAGACTGCCCTCATCATGCCCACATCACATGGTCCAGCGACCGGGCATGCACACACACAGGCAGCATGCAGCATGACACACAGGCATGCCACCACTGGTATGGTGCACACACACCACCCATGTGTGCACAGGGCATCAGCTACAGACTGTGATCAGGGCAGCCCACAGATCAGGGCAGCCACATGGCACCATGGTCACCATGGCCACAGGGGCAGCTGCACCAGGGCTGATCGGCAGCCACAGGCTGCACTTCAGCTGGGGGGGTGTCCAACAGCCTCCCAGGGGTGGAAGCACAGGATCATAACTGTGTCCTCACAGGGTGGTGCAGGAGCCCAAACAGGCCAGCCCCAGGCATCCCTGGGGTGCCTACATCTGAGCCTGGCATTGACTGTGATGGGGTTGCCCAACACTGGGTCCATGGGGTGAACAGTACATTGTGGGGGTCTCCTGTGCATGGCCATGCCCTGTGGCAGCCAGCAATGCAAAGCCATCTGCAACTGCACTGGCAATGCAATCCAAGGACTCAGTTGTGGCCTCATGAATGCATTTCATCCCCTCCAAGATCTGTGCACTGCCCCTGTCCTGCCGCTTGACTAACTGGCACCCCTCTGCATGCAGTGCATGCACCCCAGTAGTGAGCAGCAACTGTTGCTGAATGGACACCCGCAGCAGCCGGGTGTGCTCAGTGAGACGGTCCACATCCTGGGGCTCCTGGGTGGGATGGCGATCATCTGGGGGTGACCTGTCACATTGCACAGCCCCCCCAGTGGATGCTGCACAGTGGGGTCTGCAGGGTGAATGGGTACAGCAGGTGCACCAGTGGCAGACCTTGTTTCTGGCTGCCTGGTGGCACCCACAGCCTGCTGCCGCACCTGTCCAGCCACTGTACACCACCCTGCACCTACACAGCCACACCACCACTATTGCAGGGCACATCCATGGCAACGCACACCACTGGACCCACACTGGTGGCAGGCAGTTGTGCCGTTGCTGGCATTGTGCTGGGCACAGTAACTGACTGTGCTGCCAGCAGGGGCGACATGCCCACAACATCGCCCATGATGTTCAGAAGGTGTGTGAAGTCATCATCAGAGTCGGACCCAACCCCGATCTGTGTCTCTGCACAGAGGACACCAAGGCTGGCATCCTGCAGGATGACATCCAGGGCCTTATCCGACCCTAGGTCAAGGACACGCACAGACACCATGGTGCTGATTTGTGGCCTATCGGGCCCCTGGATGATGGTGGATGTTGATGGTTCATCCTTCAGGGCCATGCCGGCATCCATGGGTGGTGCTGCTGCCACTGCCAGCACCCCATCCTCTGCACGGAGGCATGCTGGTGCTGCAAGAGAAGGATGGCGATTCAGTGATGCAGTGCCCACATGTGCCCCCATACACTGCTGCCACATGTGTCCTGCAGCATGGCATGTGTATGGGTGCACACATGTACACATGCCATGCAGGATGGTCACATATGACAGCATGCCTGTGTACACACCCTCTGGGCCACCAGCTGTGCATGGCTGATACACATACCATGCAGTGATGGGCTTGCCACCTGACTGGAAGCCTCCTCCAGGCACAGTCTCTACCGAGGTGTGGTGGATGGTAGCTGCCACCAACTCCTTCGCTGGCGTCATTGTGGGTGCATCCTCTGGCCCTCCTCTGGTGGCATTATGGGACACTCTGATGGCTTCCACCTTCTCCTTTATGCACTGCCTGTTGGTCCCAACCTTCTTGTGGCACTCCTGCACTGACCGCTGGTGGCTGCCATGCTGGTTGACATAGGTTACCACCTCCTCCCATCCAACAGCCCTGTCCTGTGGTGTACTCATGGTACCACTCAACACGGCCTCCTTGTCAAGGTTGACCTCGAACAGGGCATCCATCTCTCCCTTTGTGAAGTTGGGCCTGCACTTCTATGCAGGCCCCTGCTCCTCACCTTTCTCCTGTGCCGACATGTTGCCTCTTGTGAATATGCACATCACAGTGTGTCAGGGCAGCATCTCCCTGGTCCATCCTCCTTGCAATGCTCTCTGCTCCCAGTATGCTGCTGCAGCATCCACCACTTACCTGTCACAGTTGCAATACTGGTACACAACCTGTGCTGTTTTGCAGTGCTTTTGAGGCACAGCGCATGCAAATGAGGTTGTGCGCAATGGTAATGATATGCTAATACACCCCACTGGACCATGCATTGGCTGATGAGCTCATTTGCATGTGGTGTCTGAATATTGAGATATTGCACTGTGCACAATGATATGACACCGGACCAAGCGGCGGCACAATGCCCATGCATGTGCAGTGTGCGGGCCTGCAGTGCACATGCATGCTGTGCTGTCATGGTGTCAGTTGCACAAGACGTGCAACCAGTGTGATGTATCAACACTGCACAAGCTGGACATGGCCAGCTATGTGCATTTTGCGCATGATGGCATGTTCCGTATTGTGCACATGAGCACGTCATGCTGGTCACTAACGTCTGACCCCTGGATCACCTCCATGGCCCTGTGACCCTGCCGGGCCACACCTACTGTGCATGTCCAGCACTGCATGATGGCTGGGCACTGCGCATTCTCCCACACATCGCACATCTGGCACCTGTGGCAGCCACGTATGCCTGTGCCTGCCATTTCACTGCCTAACCGAGCGAGAGCCATGGCACAGGGGCGGAGTTGCCATCCCTGTAATTGGTCAGACAAGGAGGTGATCAACCTGGTCACCTGTCAGGAGCCCTACAGCCCACAGCTGTTTGGCCAGGTGCCCTTGCAACCGGCCAGGGGTAGTGTGTGGCAGGACATATCTGTTAGCTTGGGAGAGGAGGACCTGGGTGCTCAGAATGGCTGAGAAGTGCAGGCACTGGTACAGTGACCTGATGCACAGGGACCCTGACTGGCTTTGCAGGCTTCAGGCATGTGCCAGGTGTGGTGCAGTGCCACAGTCAGGTAAGTCATCCCATGTTGCATGTCTGCCCTGGTGCTGTACTGTGGTGTTGGCTTTGCTGCCTGGCATGCCCTACAGTGTGGTACACTGTCACTGTGTGCATCATTGAGTGGCACTGCCACCTGCCACTTGCATTGTGATGCAGCTGTGCTGGCGTGTGGGACAGGTCGGGCAGGGGAATGCCCTGTGTACAGAGGGCTAGGAAGGCAGCTGCTGTGGTCAGGTACCGATGTACACCTGTCTTCTTTCCATTCCCAGAGCCAGAGGACTGCAGGCAGGCCAGAGCTGCAGTGGCATGTGCCCGGGCAGTGCAACCTGATGAGAGAGGACCTGCACAAGCATCACCGCAGGGGGCAGGTAAGCACTGTCATGGTCCTTCATGCTGTACATGGGGGTCGTGGTGGGGAGTGGGTGGAGGCATGGC
Organism: Neoceratodus forsteri; assembly: GCA_016271365.2. Taxonomy (NCBI): domain Eukaryota; kingdom Metazoa; phylum Chordata; order Ceratodontiformes; family Ceratodontidae; genus Neoceratodus; species Neoceratodus forsteri. Next base: position 451,297,827 of record CM057453.1, on the reverse strand, counting down.
TGCCTGTGCCATGTGCTGTGGCAGCTGTGTGTGTTGCACTGTGCATGGTGCATGCCACTGTGGCATGTCCATTGGACACGTGTGCCGGCTGTTGGTGGGGTGGGCATGCGCCCAGCTGCCACCATTGTTGCTGTGGTGCTGCCAGTGCAGCCTGCCATGTGACTGTCACTGTGGAGTCATGTGGCCATTGTGCTGCAGGGATCACCTGTGTGTAACGTTGCGGTGTGCCGTGTTCCTGGCTGGCATTGGTCCACCCCCCACGGGTGTCCGTTCCGGGCCCTCCAGAGGTGTGTGGTCCCACTGCCCATTGCACACTGTGGGTGGGCATGGTGCCTTGGGCCATTGCACTGATCACCTGTCCTGTCCCTTGCTATAGGTGTCCAGCATCTGACACGGAGAGTGCCCAGAAGAATGTTAAGCCAGCTCATGTGGCAGACATTGCTGGTGGTGTCCAGCATATTGGAGGTCATCATTGCCATGTGGCAAATGATGGTGGCAGAGCAGAGGGAGCAATGCCTTGCTTGGCCAGCCAGACTGGGCTACTGCTAGTGTTGCAGTTTTTTTCCCCTGCTTCCCTGTTGCACCTTCCCCTACAGTCCCCGCTCCCACTGTACAGTCCTGTTCCCTGTCCCCTTCCCTGCTGTACCTACCCTTTCCCAGCCCCTGTTATATTTGTAAATAGTTCTTTCATATAAATATTTTCTGACATACCTGCCTGTATCTGTGTCTGCTTTGCAGGTGGCATGTGGAGCCATGCTGCAGTGGCCCAGTGTCTGTCAATGTTGTGTGCATGAGAGGGGGTGCGTGTTGTGCTTCCGTGGTTTCCTGCTGTGTGCTGTGGTGTGTCCCACTGTGGTGGTGTCCATCCCCTAGGTTGGTGGCTGTGCATTGGGGTGCCCATTGGGTGGCAGTCAGGGGTATGTGGTGGGTGTGTGCGTGGTGGTGGCACACGGCCATGGTCATTGTATGAGTACTGTCTGCACACTGTGTTGGGGTCCTCTGCTTGGCATTGTACAGCCTGTCCCATGTGGTCTGCCACACTGTCTGCATCCTGGCATATTCAGTGCCCACTGTGTGGGCTCTCTGTGTGCCTGTGTGATGTGTGTGTGCAAGGCTGCTTAGTCCTGGGTGTGGTGTGCTATAGTCTTGTGGTGGGGGGCACAGCCAGCAGCCTGTCTGGGGGTTGGGGCTCCCTCAGTGGCCCTCCATTGGCCATTGGCAGCTCCTGTCACCTGCTATCCATGCCACTGTTGTGTTCTGGGGTCCAGTGTCTGGGTGCCTGTGTATGCCCTGCTGTGCCCTGCTGGTGGAGGCCTCCTGTGGCTGATGTCACTGTGCTTCCATGGCTCTGTCCCTGGGATTGTTCTCTGTGCCCTGCACCCCTCTGTTGCTGTGCTGCTCTGAACTGCCATGGTTGCACTGGAGCATCTCTGTTTGGCGCAGTGGCACACCTCTGTTTGTGCCATGGCATACCTCTGTTTGCACCATGGTGCAACTATGCCATATTCAGCCGCATTGCTCTGGTGCTGTTCAGCCTGTGCAACCTCTGAATATGGCTCTAGTTGCTCCATTGCAGATTGGATTTGTGCTGTGTTGGACTTGTGCTGGCCCTTGGCGCATTTCTGAATAGCCAGGCCCCAGAGTTTAGTTTTTGCACATGCTCAGTATGGAAAATAAATGTTCTAAGGATAACATTTTCTTAGGATTTTGTATGAAAAAATGTTTTTGTGAGGAAAAGAAATTAGCTTTTATGTGAGTTAATGATGAAAGAGCTTACAAAGCCACAAATGTTTGCTCACTGTAAACAAAAATGTGGGTAGAGGGGGAGGGGTGTTTGTGGTTTGTGTGGTCAGCATACTAGCCATAAAGGAAGAATACCTTATATTGCTTATGGGTAGATACTTTTTTGCTGAAAATATAAATTTCTGAAATCATGACTGATGAAAGAATATGGGCTAGATTCAGAAAGCTCTGGAAATGGTGCATGGGGCTTGCGCCCAAAACTTTGATGCAAATTGTGGCTTGCATCAAATTTTGTGTCAAACAGCATTTAAGAAAGCAGCTTGCATCAAAACTGGTGCAGTCTGTGTCAAAGTGTTTTCTGCCATGCTTGGGTCCAAATCTTGAGTGTGCCATGCTGCAACAGGGTTTGCATCACAAAAATGATGAATGTCTCCTTTTCTGGTATACACAAAGGTGGAAGCCCTGACACTGCACCAATGATTGTAGGAATTTGTTATTCGCTAATGGGCAATAGTTGGTTAATTAAATCAGCTACATGAATATGAAGAGGGAAGGGGGGAGACAAATTTTCTCCCACGGGGGGGGGGGTTAGATTTCAGTCTAGCTATGGCATATCATTTTATGGATACTGCATCAGGTGAGGAGAAAACAATTGTGTACGATATTGTGTCTAGTGTAGCTTCTCAATATGGGTCCAAAAGAGGGTTTAAACTTGTATAATTTAAATTATGGATAGATGATGCCCAAGGGAATAAAAATGGTGACCTGGAACATAAAGGGGCTCAAGAAAAGAAATAAAATTAAAAAAGTTATTAATTACTTAGATGTGCATAAGATAAACTGTATATGCTTTCAGGAAACACACTTTAATGCTCAGGAAGCAGAATGATTTGTTAAATGTTGGGGGCAAGATTTGATTCAAACTATCGAAATAATTCAAGAGGCATGGCTATATTTTTTAAGAAATAAGTTCTGAATCCTGTCATTTTAAAAATTACCCCAGATTCTCAAGGTAATTTCCTGCTCATTGAGCTTCAGTTGTTTAATTTTAGATTTACACTGGACACGTTATATGGTCCAAATGAAAATGCTTGAGTTTTTTTTTTACAGGATTCTTTCTTCAATTGACAAATCATTCACCACCTTATGTAATAACAGGGGGTTTCAATTTAACCTTGAATAAAATGGACTGCACATATGATTCCTATAACACCCATAAATCATCTATAATTATTATTAAAAATGTTCAAGCGGAACTGAATTTATTGGACCATTGTTGTACTTTTCAAGGATAAACAAGTTAATTCATTTTATTCTAATGTTCAAGCAACATATTCGAGAATTGATGAGGTATTATGTTCAGAATCATTAATTCATAAGGTCTTAAAAATAGAATACCCTGGCATATTAATCTCAGATCATTCCCCTTGTATTTTCACTGTGGGTATTGATAAATTAGAGAGCAGCTATACTTGACGTCTAGATGTTTCTATATTGCAAAAAAGGGATTTAATAGACAAAATTGCTTCAGATATGTTAGAGTTTTTCTCTTTTAATGATAAGGAGGAGGTGAAAATAAGTCATTTGTTGGAAGCATTTCAATTATGGGCACGGGACTATTTTAAGTCTTTAGAATGGAATAGGAAAAAAATTATTAAATTTAAAACAAACTCAACTTCAACGTCAAATACAAGATATGCAATTTTTACATAGTAGAAATCTAGATCCTAGCTTATATAATTTGTTGTTGCAGAAGGAATCAGAATATAATAACATAGTTAGGAAAGAGCAGAAAAGTTTATTTTACAAACTGAAACAAATATTATTTGTATTCAGACAAGCCTTTAAAGTTACTATCCTGGCAACTTAATAAAGATAAAGAAACTAATGCTATACATAAAATATATAAACAGGATCAGTCTATAGCATCAGACCCCAAGGAGATAAATACATTTTTTTTTAGAATTTTATCAACAATTATATACCTCTCAGCTAAGTTCTAATAATGCTAAACTGCAAGAGTTTATAAACTCAGGAGATTTAGCATTGATTTCTGTCCAACCTTGTTCCATTCTAAATGCAGATTTTAGTAGTGAAGAGGTTAAGATAGCAATATCTCAACTTCCTAGAAATAAAGCACCAGGTCCCAATGGCCTCCTGCCTGATTTCTATAGCCACATTTAAACATATAATCAAACCAGTGTTGCTAAGATTATTAAACTCATTGGCCCAGATATTCAAACTGTGCCCATAAAGTGCACAATAACAGGAGCAAGTGCAAATATATTGCTCTCATGCGCAAGAGACACGATATTCAAAAACGGAGCAGGCCAAATTGTGCCTACAGCCGACGACTGAATATCGCACCACCTGCGCCATAGCGCAACTAGGGAGGGGAAGCTGAGCAGATCTGATGCACTATAGTGCAACAAGGGATGTTCAGCTGAGCAGTCCAGAGGTGCCATAGTGCAACCAGGGAGCCCCCCCCCAGCTGCAGAGCAATGTAACAGCACATTCAGGGAGGTAGGGGCCCACCACCCATGCCTCAGATGGGCACAGGAACACACAGCAGAACAGACATTGTCCCCCCACACCCCAAGCACAGCACAACTGGGGGAGGGCTAGAATAACCACTGGCCCATGGAGACCAGCAACCAACCCACAGCCTGGCCATGGTGCCCCATCACACCTACCAGCAAGCTGTGACTGGCACACAAGGAGGGCAGACCATCCCATGCCACACCATCCCCCAGTGCAGAGCACACCCTGCGCCGTGACCCCCAGACACCCCCCCCATGAGCAGTGACCACCACTGCAGGAAACCCCATGCATGCCACCACCCCCACTGTGACAATGCAACCCTGTGCACCACAGAACCATGCAAGTCAGCCCCACCATGAGCACCCATCAGTAGGTTGCAGCACATGGCAATGCAACAACGGCAGACATGTTGCCACCATGCACAGTCCCCCGAGGTTCTGCTGAGAGACTGACCATGTGTCGGCACAAGAGGTACCCCACATGGGACGGGGCATGCCCTTGACACCACCACTAGTGGTACAGCACCCTGCACAGTATTCTAGTGACACACCCCAACCCACCACTGGCCACAACAGCCAGCACAGACACCCACAGTGGTGTGTGGAAGCATGCACCACACCAGATGCCACACAGTGTATGGACAGACACCCACCCATACCCAAGGGCACACCAACACAGGGACGCAGTGGTGGGGCAACCAAGTCCCCATTGTGGGCCCATGTAAGCTGTGTACAGACAATCCGTAGTCCTCCATGGCACTGGAGTGCCAGCCACCCTGCGCAGGCACTGCGGATCTGTACACCACCAGTAGTCACCCGGAGCACAAGTCACAGACAGTGAGGCACATCCCCTGCAACACACACAAGGCACAGCATGGAGGTGGGACAACGACTGTGGTGCCCACAGTGCCACCTCAGCCAGGCATGCACCACACCAGTGACAGGGGCAACCCAGCAAAGTGACGGGTACAGTGGCTGCCCTGCAGGGACTGCCACCACTGACATGCCAGTGGACCATGCAGGTCACAGACATGCATGTGTATGAGCTGCACAGGCCATGGATGGGCCCATGGGTGTGCCATGGACACAGAGCATGCACCATGGACCACTGCACACAGTCATCCAGTGCACAGGGTGCAACACACACACACCACAGACACTGACTGATAGTTTCCCCCACACCATAGTCACCTCCACACAGACACATACACATAACCATGACTGCGCCACCCCTGATGCCATGCACACCATTGCAGCTGAGCACCTATAGCCCACTGCAAATCAGAGACCACCACAATATTCATATCAAAATCAAATGTATTGAAAAAATATAATAGTCAACTATGTACAAGAATACAAAACCTATATAAAGGTTGGGGGGCCACAAACAAGGTGGGGGTGGGTAGGGGGCAGGGGTGGACAAATGGGATGGGATAGTAGGGATGTGAGGGTGGGTCCAGGGGGTAGGGGAAGTCAGGGACCGAGAGATCTCTAGCAGGAGCGCCGTTCTGCACTTTGCGACCTCTGGCCTCTGTGCCTCCTCAGTACCCCGGTCGTATCCAATCTCTGGAGTATGTCCAGGGATTCCTGGGCCAGCTGTAGAATCTCCCACACAGCATCTCATATGTCCCTTAGATGGCGGGTTCCTAGGACAAGGGAGCACAGTCAATAGATGTGAATGCACAACCCCATACAGCCCGCCCACTGTGTATGGCATACGACCATGGGACATACCACCGTGGTGGTGTGTGACCACCCGCAGTGATCACGTCCACAGGACCTTCCCACCCAGGCACATACAGCCATGTGGAACGCTGCACACACCCATCGGCCAAGTCACACACAGCACCACCATGGCCATTTAGTGACATGGCTATGTGGTGCAAAGGCAGTGGCACAGCCATGCACCTGGTGCATGCATGGACCACCATTGATGCACTCCCAGACATGCATTGCCACTGGACAGTGTTAACTGTAACAAGTTGCATGCATGGCAGTGGTGTCTGAATGGTGGTCATGTCCCGCTGCCCACCCTGTCACACAGCATGCAATAGTAATCATGGATGTATGGCACTCACCCTCATCAGGCCAGTCAGGTGAGTGGTGATGGCCCTCGCCCCACCTGGCTGCACTGTCCTCCTCCCTCTGCCCTCTTCCCGCAACCTGCGGTGTTCGTCCTGGCCTGTGGGGAAAACAAGGAGAGAAGAACATCAGTACAATCCTGAAGAAAAGTCCCCTGCCCCAAGGTGTGTTCCTCCCACCCAGCCAGACCCACCCACCCCACACCCTGTGAACACCGCCACAGCCAACCTCAGATGGTCCCTCCCCTATGTGCTGGACACATACAACACTGTGACCCATATGGACGATAAAAGTGTGTTGACAGAACCCCTACCTGGACATGGCACCATGCCCCTCCTGGCATGTGCCGAAGTCGTGCCAGTAGCTCCGGCTCCCTCCTCCGCAGGTCCCCATAGGGTGCCTGCACTGCTCGGTGCTCCTCCCCATCTGGTGGCCTCTTCCAGGGCAGTGGCCACCTCCTGCCACACCTGGGTCCTGGCCCTGTCCAGGGGAGCCTCCCCAAAGACAGGCCCATGGTGTGGCTCAACAATTGCTACCAAATTGGCAAGCTCAGTTGCTGTCCACTGCACTGCCCATCTGCGTGCCATCCTTGCAGCTATAGTAGGCAATATGGCACTCTGCAGTGTGGCTCCCCACGTGCAGATGCTGCTCGCTACAGCACTGCCATTCCCTATCATGCTGTTACCGAACAGCATGATAGAGGTGCACCCATGCCTGACACATGGTGCCTAGGGAGCAAAGGTCAGGCACAGGGTCAGGGGTCTCTGGGGCATGGCCACACACAGTGCCATTGGAAGACAATGCATGTAGAATGATTGGCTGCCTGTTTGTCAGTGCCATAGCAGACTACCGAGTAGCTGGACCATTGCATCTATGATGGCCCAGTGCCACAGCGCCATGTAGTGACCATCGCTAAAGTGCCACTGGCACAATGGTGGCCATGCCCTGCATTGCTTACAGTGCACAGCACATCATCAGCGCAGCAGACACCTGCATCAGCAACCCAGGCATGTGCAGTGAGGTGTACTACACATGTCACAGAACTGCGCCGTTGGCTCAGCACGTTCAACACAATTGTGCAAAGTACAACAGTGTGATATTCAGCCGTCATATGCAAATCATCTAATCAGCCATTCAATGGTACAGCACTGTAGTTTGCATCTACTTAAAGTTGCTCCTTACCTCATTTGCATGGATTGCACTATAAAAGTGCGACAATGTGCTGCAGTGGCCATAGTCAGTTACTGCAGTTTATTGGTGAGTTGCATGCTGTTTGGGAGTGTGGACTGTGGATTCAGGGACATGCATGGGACTGCACAGTCACAGGTAACAACTGCCATTCTTACAGGCTACATAATGACAGAGCAGGTTGTTGGAGAGGAGGAAAACAGTGGTAGGAGGAGGAGGAGGCCGAACTTTACATAGGCTGAAACTGAGGTCCTGTTCAAGGCCTACCTGGATCAGGAGCCACTTCTCAGTGGATGGCAGGGAACACCTCAAGCCTGTGCTGCTGCATGGGAGGAGGTGGCACATGCTGTGAACCTGCATGGCAGCCACCAGCATTCTGTGCAGGAGTGTAAGAAAAAGATGGGCACGGACAGGAGGAGGGTAAAGGAGAAGGTGATTGCCATCAGGGCAGCACGTGCTGCAACAGGTAGGGGACAGCTGGAGGTGGTACAGCTAACCCCAGAGGAGGAGAGGCTTGCTGGAAGCATGCAGTGCAGTGCCATTGAGGGTGTTCTGGGTGGTGGCTTCCAGATGGGTGGTGGGTCATCACTGAATGATAAGTCATGGTCTGTCTATAGGGGGACAGGGTAGGCCACATGCAGTAACGCGACTTTGCTTTCCCTTACAGATCCTGAGCATCTGCATGGGTCAGCAGTGGTGGGCCTGTCCACTGTGGACAATTGGCTGGAGTCGGAGGAGGGACCATCCACCTCCACAGGTATATGTGGATCATTGCGACAGTGGGGCTGCCTGACTGTCCACACTGATGTCATTGTAACAGGTGTGGAGAAAGTCCTGCCTGTGTCCCAGCATGCTGGTGTCCATGGATGCCAGCATGCTGTGGCTGTGGCTGGTCCAGAGTCCATCACCAGTGATGATGACACGACCGTGATGGGCAGTGATACGAGTGTGCCACGGGATGGCCACACAGCAGGGCACTTCACGCCCATGGCTGTGGGTAGAGCCGCCATGGAGGCCTGCGTGTCAGCACAGTCTCAGGCTGTGCCTGTCAGCAGCAGTGGGGCAGCACTGGTGTCTGTTCAGGACAGTGGAACTGTTGCAACCACTGCGGTGGCACCACTGAGCCCTAGGGAGTGGCAGCCAGAGGGGCAGCATCAGCAGTCACCCAGTGGGCTTGGGGGTACAGGGCTCAGCGTCGTCATCTGTGCACCACCTGTGGACATGCCCAGACCTGGTCCTGGTGTGCAGCACCCACCCTCATGGGGTGCTGATCATCGGGGCCGTGCACACCCTGAGGGACAGGATGCCGAGGAGGCTGCTGACCTCTTGGATGAGCACACCCGCCTACTGCAAGCATCTGTCCAGCAGCAGATGCGGCTTGTGACATCCATGGATGCACTGCGTGAGGCTCTGGAGTGGGCAGAGGAGCATCACAGCAGGGACACCGCACTGATCCTGGCAGGGATGGACCGTTTGCAGGAGGATGTGACCACTGCCATTGACAGGCATGCACAGGCATTCATTGCTGTCATGACCACAATGGGCACACAGTCAGGTGTCCATTCATCGTGGACACCATGCAGTGCACTATCCACCCCCTGTTCCCAGCATCGTGCGACTCCCACTCTGTTGATGCCGGGTTCAGCTGTGGGCATCCTGAGTACTCCTGGTGCAGGCATGTTCGGTGCGCTGCAGACCCCTGCGCAAGCACGGTCGCGTTCATGCAGTGGAACCCCTAGGGGACCATCGGTGCCACCCCATGAGGCCAGTGGTCAGCCTGTCAGTGCTGGCAGGTCTCGGCTGGGCCACCCACGCATCCGTGGTGGCCGTGGCACTGTGTCACGTGACTGACCTGTCTCCCAGCAAGGCTACTGTCTGGTGCTGCCCTGTGTGCATTGTGTGTTTCAGTGGGCAGTGCACAGGTGGGTAACCGGCCCTGCATGTGGACACACAGTCCACCTGCACACCCTTCCAGCTGCTGTCCACAGTTGCATGTGCATGATGATGCCTGCATTGCACTGTACACCAATGTGCAATGGTGCTCAGCATCTGACACACGCACATGGATAGGCAGTGGGCGTGGTGGCCTGTGGACATGTGTGTTGCTAGGGTGTGCGTTCTGGGTCGGTGTGCCTTCTGCCCTCTGTGCACATTTGTTGCTTTGTGTGTGAGCATGTGTGTGTGTCCTAAGTTGTGTGGCATGCTAATCCTCACCCATTCCTGGTAGTGTGTGTGCTTCTGTGCTCTGCCACTTCCCTTGATGGCATGCACCCCTGGTGTATGTCCATGCATGTTTGTGGGTTGTGCCTTAGCCACTGGTGGTTGCGCATGGCCTCATGACTTACCTGGGTTGGCTGAAGTGCTCCTCCGTGATGGTGTCCCAGTGCAGCTGTGCCAGCCGGAGCAGTCAGGGGTCCTGTCGGCCAAGGGGGGGCTGCCCATCACCATCATCACCGGCGCCTCCATCGTCCCCATTGCTGTCCCCCTCTTCTACCTGTATGGCTATCCCACATTCGTTGGCCATGTTGTGCAGGATGCAAAAGGCCAGGAATATCCCACAGGCCTTTGAGGGGCTGTACTGTAGGGCACCACCAGAGGTGTCCAGGCAACGGAAATGTGCCTTCAGCATCCCGAACACCCACTCTATGACATTACATGTGGTGGCGTGTGCCTCATTGTAGCATTGCTGTGATGGGGTTGCGGGCCACCAGTAGGGTGTGAGCAGCCAGGGATGGAGTGGGTATCCACTGTCACCTGTGTGTAGAGGGTGGAGGTTAGTTTTGTAATCAGCATCACCCTGCCTCAGGCCATGTAGGCCACTACCCATGCCACCTCTGGCCATGCCCCCCCCAGGCCCTATGATTGTCCATGTGGTTTGCATACTCACCCACTAGGTGGCCAGTGGGGTTGTCCCCACTCTTGAATCTGTGGCACAGTGCCAACTGGTGCCAGATGAAAGAATCATGTGTTCCCCCAGGGTGCGTGGCACAGACATTGATGATGTGCCCCCTGGCATCGCACACCACTTGGCAGTTGATGCTGGCATAGACCTTGTGATTTATGCATGCGGCCCCCTTGAGGCCAGGTGGTGTGCATATGGCCACATGGGTGCAGTCTATTGCCCCTAGCACACCAGGCATACGTGCTACTGTGTGGAACTCCTGTATGTTTGCAGTGTGCACTACCACTGTGCTGGGGAAATGGATGTACTCTGCAGCATGTGGCAGCAGTGTGCTGAGGAATTGGGTGAGGTGGCGTGACGTGACCAACTGGGTTATGCCTATGGTGTTCCCAGTTGGTCTCTGGAAGGTACCCATGGCGAGCAAGCACATGCAGGCTGTTACCTTAGTCTCCACTGACAGGGCATGACTCTGTCATGTGGGTGCCTGCATGACATCACTGCACAGCTCACAGAGCCGTGTCAGAATTGCCCTATTCAGGTGGTACTGGCCCACAATCTCAGTATCAGTGTACGGCTCAAAGCTGGTGCGAGCTCGGTATTGCCTGTTGGGGGCATACTGTCGACGGGCCCTTCCACAGCCACGCCCCCCTGCCGCCCACCTTCTCACCCCCCTCATTATGGCCTCCATGTGGAAGGTGGCACTGGCCATGTGCCTGGCTTATGTTCACCCCTCCAGCAGCTGTTGCTGTATTTCCCCCACTGTCCTGGCTGCTACCTCCCCTGATCTGGGTACACATGCCTGTGCTGGCCTCTGTGCTGTGTGGCTCCCCACACCTTCCCTGTGCCTGGCTGTTCAGACTGCCATTTCCCTGGCCTGCCCTGTTTGTGCCTCCTGCCCTGTCTGTCTGCCTCTGCTTCTGACACATGTGGCTTTCCTGTAGTGTTCTTGCACCTCTCCCTTGCTCCTTTTTATTTTGGCTCATTTCCGCTATGGCGCAACTTCTGCTTGCTCCCCTATTGTGCATGGCACAAGTCGTTGAATATTGCACTGTGCCATTCATGCATGGTTCCTCCCCCTTTGGTTGTGCATGCCTTCATTATCATTGCACTGTTGCTCAGCATGATTTTGGGGGCGCAACTGCCTCCTGCTGAATATCGCAGAATGGCGCAATTTCAGACTTGCGCAGGCGCAACCCTATTGCACATGGCTCAACTCTTTTGAATATCTGGGCCATTCTGTATAGAACAATTGCCCAAATCTTTCTACGAAGCAATAATTCATTTAATTCATAAAAATAACAAAGATCCACTAACGTGTCAATCATACCATCCTATTTCATTATTGAATGTGGATTATAAAATTTTCACTAAAATATTAACATAGAGAATAATGTATAGGCAGGTGGTTATTGTAAGAATTTTACACACACCGGTGTGGGATGCTATAAACCCGAGGGGCGAAGCCCGGTGTTCTCAACATCACAAGGTGTGTGTAAAATTTTCAACAACCACCTGCTTATTACTTTATTTTATAATTGTGGTCACAATTTTTTAGCAATAATCTATTGAATTTGCAAATAAATGAATAAGGCAGTTGTGGTATAATGAAGAATTTATTTGTGGTGGTTGTACAACATTGCAGTTTTAATTATTTTAAAAACGAGTTTCTTCAACTGCCTTATTCATTTATTTGCAAATTCAATAGATTATTGCTAAAAATTGAGACGGAGGTCACTGTCTGTTTTTCTTTTGGTATTTAGATTATGCTGCTCTACTGTAAATTGTTCTGTTATAGGGGAGTCTACAATTTAAAATCTTGTCTCCATTTCTTAAGAATCTTGTGCTGTTGCTGTCGCTATTTTACATCCATTTTTTTTTTAAAGTGGTCCGTATTTGTTTTGTTTCAGAACGGTAGATCTGACAGGGCACGGCGAGCTGCAAGACCGCAAGTCGTTTACTTCCTTATGTCTCGCGCTGTGCTCTAGATCAGAGTAGCGCGTGTTTGCTGTTATAACTAGCCGAGGTAGTTATAACGGCAAATTATAACTCGCTGTGCCCGTGTTAAAAAATTGTGGCCAGTAATTATATTACAATTACAGTCAGTTATTGACCATCTAATACATCACAATCAATGTGGCTTTATTAAGGGATGAAAAATGTATGAAAATATCAGAAGAACAATTAATATAATACATAATACTCATAATAATAATGCTTTTTTCTGTCAATCGATGCAGAGAAGGCTTTTGATAAAACTGAGTGGCAATTCATATTTCAGACATTGTACACAATGAATTTTGGTGAAAGATTTATAGGATGGTTAAGGTTAATTTATCACACACCTTGAGGCATGTAACCTAAACACTCTTAGTGTATAGGGTAAATAATAATAATATGGATTCTTATGTCTCAGAACATTCGTAAACAAGCAAGGAGTACTAATAAAGTTTATTATACTATTTATGCCAAGCATGTGACAGAGAAAATCACAAGGGAGAAGGGTTTCTCATCACTATCCTGAAGAATGTACATAATCTCCAGAATTGTAGGTCTTAGGTTGTGTAAGATCTTGTTTTCTCTCCCATTCTCCAGCACTCTGCCCTTCTAGGGTACTAATCTTCTAGAGATGCTACAGTAGGTTGAAGACAACTATATACTACATATAACAGAATAGCAACAGAGATTACCTCATAGTTACAGATATGAGGAACAATATGTGCTGGTCCTAAGTCATTCTCCATTGGATGATGACTTGGGAGACAGAATTACTATTGAGTATCATATGAGACAGCATATGCTTCCATTAGCATTATAGCTGAGACAAAAGAAATGCTAACAGGTTCAAACTACATGTGGCACTTCTTGCTTACATACCGAATAAAACATCAAGACATAACAAAGGCTTTCTCTCTGTGTCAGCCTGCTTAGACAAAGAGAACTGCTGACAGGGTTCTATAACACATGGCATATCTGCCTGAGTGTAAAACACACACTACATTTAATCATATACGAATATAAGTAAACACTAATCACTGATGACCCCTCAGAGTCATCATATCAGTAATTAGGTAGATTATATATGGAACATCTATGAAAGACAAACTAATCTAGATAAATGTATTATTGTGAGGTATAATAAATCATGCATGATCAATATTAGCATAAATTAGCAGCAAAGCACATTCCTGGCACTCATGCTTATATGATCTGTGCCCATATCTACATGTTAGTGCAAAATAGCAGTATCGCAGTATAACAGACCAGGAATACAATGTGAGGTGCATGTGAGGTGAATGTGGGATGATAGGGGGGCATAACCCAGACATAACAGTCCCTTCTTTGTTGCCCTAATTGCAAAAGTGGCAACACAACAAAAAGACGGTGGTTAGGCACCATTCATCTACAGGCCTGTGGCACGAGCCTGATAGAGGAAATTAACTGGCCACTTTGGTGTTTCAGGGTTTTCCTTAAACAACAAAATGTAATTATAAAGGAAAATGTTGGTAAACCTTGTATTACTATAAACATTTTGAATAAAACTTCACAATGGGATTTTCCAATATAAAAACAATCAGTAAATACTGATATGTATCACGGGTGTATCTGTCCTATTGGGAAGTAATAGAAGAGACAAACTTAAGTTGCCTGTTTAGAAATTAAAAATAAATAAAAATTGAGATAGAGCATCAAGATAGTTAGGATTAGACTTAATGGTATCTGGTTCCAGGATGGGAACAGGTGTGATTACCGTATAACCTATTACCTGTTTAGGGAGTAAAAACAGAAGTTAGAAAAGTTCACTTTGCATAACTTTTAGTCCATATCAGAAGAATATATCATTGATCACCACACAATGTTCCACATCAGCAGAATATACCACCTTGAAAGATGGAATTTTTCAGTCGGTAAGTTGAACAGGACACAAAATGTCAATGTCCACAAGCCATAAACTATGAACAGTTCCAGGGATAAATCCAAAGTTTCTTCAAGTGTTAGGTGAAGATTCATAGTTCATATTCAATGCATTCAGATTTTCAAAGGGTAGATCAAAATGTTCAGGAAGCAGCAGTATTTTCAGAAGCCTCAGCAGGGGGTGCATTAGATTGCACATTGAGTTTTACAATGGAATAGCAACAGCATTCAGTTGAAGATGATCACATGGCTGCACAAAGTGTAAACATTTATGATGGTACTCAGTTTGTATGAGGTGCCAGCCAGGTCTGGAAAACAAGCAGTGAAGAAAATGGATTTCTTGATTGTAGATCGAATAAAGAAGAGTCCTTTTGCTGAGTTAGGGGATTGCCCCCACCCCAAATGTGCTTCACAGTATGCATAACAATGAGCTTGATTGTAGAATCTTAATTGGCTGGACTGAATACAGTTTATTTGAAAGTTCACAAATGGAAGCCTGATTTCAGTTATTAGGCCAGTATTCACAAGTTGGTAAGACAAGTTGGAAGATGTCACATCTACATAAAAGGTAATGTTCCTTTCAGGTACGACATTCAAAGTTCACAGTCAGTCACGATTCCAAGACCTCATGGTAAACAAGGAAAGGAGGTAGTTTCAACCTTTCCACAATAAAAGTTCCCATCAAGATGGTCAATACAATGGACAGTTGCCAGACGATCAGAGATGGATGTTGCTGGATGAAAATGTAGCAATGATACTGTGAGAGTCACAAACATGGCTTCCTGAAACATGGAGCAATACTGGTGTGCATGGTGACATATCCAAGGTTCATTGCCATTGACAAGGGAATAGTGCTAGATTCAAATAAACATTTGCAGCTTAAGGTATTAATGCACTGCATAGGAAAAGCAGTTAACACATACAATAGAAGTGCAAAATGTGGCAATGTCACTGACCCATACATCTGTCATGTATGAGATCAAGGATATGTTCTAATTCCAGATCTTGGAAGAGATAACCAAAGGGTTGTAAGAACATAACAGCTGTAGGCAGCCCAAAAGACTTTCCTAGCTATGTGATGCTCACCTGCTTCCATAATGTGAGCAGAAATTAATTCATTAAGAAGAACATTTGTCAGGTCAAACCCCTTCACAATATCCTTAATATTGTAAATGTAAATCATTCTTAATGAGCAAAACCATGTATAACATGCAATTGGGGGGGTATGATATATTTCATACTATCGTGAACCTTTAACATGTGTGCTTGAATAATGACTATATCAGTCCTATTTCAAATAGATATCTCACAGCCAAATAGGCCTGAGTCTAAACCTGTGTTATTAAAAAAAATCCTAGTGCGTTTGGGTAGGTTTATGATCATAGGATGTACCACTAGCAGTCAGGATGTGAAAATCCTGTTTGTGTGTCTATGTGGTGCTATCAGTCCCTGTGTAGGGAGTCATTAATGAGTACCTGGTATGCTGTCAGGGTATCCAATCACATCATTATGAAAAAAAAGTGGGAAATGTTTGTTGTGAAACATATAACAAATCATTCCAAGTTCTAAAGGTGAGATTTAAAATCACTGGGTTGTGCATAAGCTGCACATTATTAACTAGGGTACCTGGTTTGGAAGTGGCTGTTAGACCACTGGTTGGGCCAGGGTTCTGTTTTGGGCACTCAGTATTAAGTGTCACAAATTATGGGCATCATAGGGTAAAAATCTTAAAGGTGTAATGACTTTTATTGCCATAAAAACTTTGGGTGCAAAATTCCTGATTATCAATAAAATGTAAACAGGAGTCCAGATCAAGTCTAACTGCTAGAATTGATCCAAAGCAATGATCATAACATTCAGTATGGCCTCACTACCCTTCTGGACAATGAACACATCTTTTAGGACTTTAGTGTGAATTCCACAGGATGCAATTAAATCATATGGGATTGTGAGGTATTCTGCCTCAACAATCTGTTTAGGTTTAGGTCACTGGTTCTTATCTGCAATAAAATGTGCAGTTTGGGCTTGTAAGGAGACCCATACTTCTAAAAAGAATAATAAGCATAAAAGCAAGCATCTCTATATCTGGAAACTAAAAGGAAAGAGAAAAAGAAAAATAGTTAGCTTAGTACTATTTCGCCCATTGGGGTATAGAAAAGTAATTTAATCTCCTTTAAACAGGCTCATTTGATTGGCATGTAGCCATTTATCAATGACTTTTATTGTGAGGCAGTTTAACTTGGTAGACTGCAGGACTGAGTTTGTTTACAATGGGATAGAGCCTGTTGTTGGGCCTTGCCCATACACTGTGAAGCAAACAAGTGTACCTTTTGGATGTCTTGTTTGAGATATTTAACATATTTATCTACTGATGTTCCATCAGCAGTAGCAGTACACTGGTCCAGAAGTAAATGTTCTGGGAGTCTCATGGACCGTCCAGTCATGATTTGAAAAATGGGGTACTCTGTGTACCTGCAGAGGGTGTCCCTCTTATTGCCATAAGGAGTAAAGGCAATAATGAATTATAGTCCTTTTGGGTTTTCTGAACAAGTTTATTATGACATAACTTTCATCTGCCTGTTAACACATTCCACCTGTCCTGATGACTGTGGGTTGTAAGGGATATGAAACTTCTGTTTTACCCATAACAAATCCAGAGTTTCCTGCATTACTTTGGCTATAAAGCCAGATCCCTGTAATCAGAATTTACCTTTGGGGTAACCCTACCGAGTAAATAGCTGGTTTACCGAGACATTTGCAATCATTTTGACTGTGTTTTGGGACAGTTTTAAACTGTTTGCAAAATAGGTCAGTGATCACTAGTGTAAACTAATTGTTCTTAGTGGTTGACATAGGGCCAATGTAGTCAATCCGGATATTGTTCCAGGGGCCTTTTGCCTCAGGGGTAACAATGCATTTGTCCTAGCTGGTAGAGGATTGTTCTGTTCACAGATCAGTTACTAATGTAGTATTCTACATCATTTCTCATGTGTAGCCACAAGACAGAGGATTTCAGTCTGTCTAGTGTTTTTACTGACTCCCTGGTGTCCACCAGTAGGAGTATCATGTACTTGGTCCAGTAGATAAAATCTACTCTAAGGTGTTCAGGAATTCTCCATAACTTTTCACGAGTGATACAGCAGTGATGTTCCAAATGAGTAGGCCATCACTGGATAGGTGAATGTCATTTTCACTTTCTTACAAGAGCTTTTTCTGGAACTTATTCCTCAATTCCTTTATGAAGGAACCTATACACTGCCCTCAAATAAGGGTCCTTCTTATAGACCATAAAGAATATACATACAACATGCTCGAACCATATGAATGTACAGTATTTAAACTGGTTAGTGTTGTGTTGTACACAAACAAGTCACTGTATTTCTCAGAGGTAATATCAGAGAATTAGAACAGAAGTTTCTCTTCTGCCAAGGAAATTCAGTTTAGAGAGAAACAGACCCAATTAGAAACTATAATAAAAACATTGTATCTGCAGTCTTTTAGATCAAGGCCATTTTGTCAGACTGCAACACTTAACCCTCTCATGGAGTGCTGGTATCATTTTACATAAGGAAAAATATTTTTATTCCTTTCTTAACACAAGCTGTGTCTTTCTCAAGGACATTCCATCTCTTTAAACCATCCACAAATATTTGTGGTAATTAGGAGACTCCTCACCTCCCTGCTTTTCATTTTATTTGCCAGGCATGTTTTAAAATTGCCTGAAAATCATACATATACGATGATGCAATTACTAGCCATGCACACTCTGTCATCACTAGGATGTACAATAAGAATTCCAAATCCTGCTATCTGACCCTCGTTGGTATGTGTGGCTGAGTCATCAGTCAAAACATAACACACAGTGGTGTCTTTTAACATTTTCTGAGGTTTTGTCAGAAAGGGCACTGGGATAAGTAGGTCAGGGGGTTGGAGTGAACAATCATGGGTCTCTCCTGCAAATTGTAGGCCATGGACCAACAAGGATGGAGTTTTGATATGAAGGACAGTGATGTCATAATCCTGTAAAATGAGAGACCAGTGTGCAAGTCTGGCATTGGATACAGAGTCATATTTTGCTCTGTCTGACAACAGAATGTTAGATGGCAAATGATTGGAATGCAGCACAATGGGTGCATATCCAATGATGTACATATAGTATCTCACTGCCCAGTATGTAGCCAAAAGATTGATTTCACAGAGGTTGCATTTCAGCTCCACTGGGGCAAGCATCTGTAATGCATAAGCAATGGGCCTGATGTGTCCATTGTATGTTTAGGGTACAACTGCTGAGATTGCTTTATCTAATGTAGCAGTTTCAAAATAATACCCTAAAGCTGTGTTAGGATTAACCAATGCTGGGTCCATGGTTAGTGATCCCAAAAGAAAAGACAATGATATCAGTATTAGGATACCTAGTACCTTCTTACCTGTAGTGCCTGCCATTGTATGTACTGGGAATAACCCAGACTGTTCCTGGCTTGTGCCTGTTATTGCAGCCACAGTATGGGATAATCCAGGTGTCACTGATGGAGGGGGTTCTGCATCATGTGCTGGCAGTGCTGGTACTATGAGGGGTGCCTGCACAGTGGAGAAAAGTGTTGTGCAAGCTGCACAAAGTTCTCCAGCTAGGAATTGTGGTTCAGTAACCATCAGGGGTGTATGAAATAGTGCTGAAACAGTTGTCAGCCCAGGTTCAAAAATCAAACCTGTAGCCCCCCCCCCCAACGTGGCCTGTGATGCTGAAAATATCACAGCCACAGGGCTTTCAGAATCAGGGTTGCCCCTTCCCCCATCAAATGTAAAGTGGGTTTCCCCACCAGAATGTTGCTAGATGGCAGCAACATCATTTTTAATCTTGCAGCTTAAGGTATAATGCACTGCATAGGAAAACCAGTACGGTCAGTCTTCTCAGGGAAAACTGATGTTACATTGAATAGGAAATAAAAACAACATTTCATGTAATTAACTTCAATGTGTTCTTTAACCAAGGCCATGCTAATAAAGCAAACATTGTTAACAGCATCAGCTGTTTCTGCAGCATCAGACACTGACTTCATGACGGATTGTGTATCAGCCTTATTCAAATGTATATCAACATCATTTTTAATGAGAATTTTCTGTCCCACAGAAACACTAGTGTTACTGATAACATTATTAATCATGCCCAAAAACTCTGGTATGTTTTATTTGGTTATGGCAGCAATCACAGGCCCCTGTGACTGCAGGATCAAATCTCTGTGGTGTGGTGGTCAGCCATTTTGGATTACCTCATGGGCATCTTGGGTTACTGTGTTATTACCATCATCATATGACCATGAGTGGCCATCTTGGGGATGGTATAGGGATGCGACCTGATGACGTGTGTCCATCATTTTGAGACTGTAATAATTCTCCATTTTGTGAAGCACAGAAAAACAAGTGGCTAGTCTTTTCTCTAGTCCACCCCACAGCATACTACGAGTGTTCAAAATTAAACTCTTCAACATCAGAAGAGGCAAGGACTTTGGGCATTAAGTTAGTATGCCCTACTAATACCTCTGGCTGATGGCACAAGTTCACCATATCTGACTTTTTACTCCTACACTCTAACTGCTCAGATACAGGAGTTAGCACACTGTAAAGTGCATTGTTTTCCGATTGCAAGATATTCTCATCTTGTAAAACTTGCCTATTATCGACAGAAGCTGTGTCATAGTTTATAAGTTCCTGGTTTCCAAAACATAAAGAATCAGTGTTACTAACAAGAAAACCATTCATTTGAAAAACTTTTTTTCTAACAAGTTTTGCATTTTCAGTGTTATCTCTTAAGGCATGCAGGTCTTTGCTGCTTCTCTCATTAAAGAGATACTCATTTACTAGATGGACAGACTTCAGCTCAAACTTCAGTCCAATTATCTTCTCTGAATCAGAAGCCTCTTTCAGACTAATTATCTGCTTGAAAGCAGCATTCTCCATTTTGCAAGCAATATACTCAGATTCCAAAACAGATATTTCATTTAGAACAGCATCAAAACAATTAAACAATGTTATAATTAATAATCCTTCAGGATCATTGGTACCATTTTCAATTCCCCATAATGGGCAATGATATCCCTTAAAGGACTATCATTGGATTCTGCTACTTTAGCAAAATCAAACCAACTACAGTTAGCAGTTCAGCATGTTAAGGCATCCAGCCTCAAGTCAGTACTGATATATTTATTTATTTTATTTATTTATTTAGACAGCAGTTTGGAAAACCTTTGAGCCATAGGCTCATTTACAAAGGTACCTTGTCACAGTAAGACAAACAAAAATACACAGTATAACAGTATAACACAGTATAACAGTAACTTAAGACATAGATACAAACAAGCTGGTACAGGTAGGATTTAGACATGTCATATAAGATAAGAAACCCTTAGCTGTTTGTGGATCAAAAACTTTGCAACCAAAGTTCATGATAGGACACAAACAGCCTTTGGCGTATGTGGACTCCTAGATGAGTATATACCCATTAGGACTTGAATCCACAAGAAAGCAGCCTATATATCTGTTCAGATCCCTTTACAGCTGTGTTCCCACAGAGAAAGAATAGGGAAAGAAAAAACAAAATGAAAATAAAACAACTCAATACACAAAGATTGAATATCTGCCAAGAGATTATTTTGTCTGCACTGTGGAACACACAACAGACAGAAAATTTAAAGAAAAGACACTTTTTTAATTGCTTGCTACTGGGGATTTCTCGACCATTGTTTTAATCTACGAAGAAATTAAAATGAAACTTGGCAAACATCGAGACTCCACTCGCGGTCACCATTTATGTAACTTAAACACTCTTGGTGTGTAGGGTAAATAATAATAATACAGATTCTTGTGTCTTGGAGTCTGCCAAGAAACATTTGTAAACAAGCAAGGAGTACTAATAAAGTTTATTATACTACTTATGCCAAGCATGTGACAGAGAAAATCACAAAGGAGATGGGTTTCTCAGCACTCTCCTGAACAATGTACATAAATTCCAGAATTGTAGATCTTAGGTTGTCTAAAATCTTGTTTTCTCTCCCTACACTCCAGCACTCTGCCCTTCTAGAGTACTAATCTTCTAGAGATGCTACAGTAGTTTGGAGACAACTATATACTACAGATAACAGCATAGCAACAGAGATTACCTCATAGTTATAGATATGAGGAACAATATGTATTGGTCCTAAGTCATTCTCCATTGGATGATGACTTAGGAGACAGAATTACTAATGAGTATCATATGAGACAGAATATGCTTCCATTAGCATTATAGCTTAGACAAAAGAAATGCTGACAGGTTCAAACTACATGTGGCATTTCTTGCTTACATACAGTATAAAACATAGAGACATAACAATGGCTTTCTCTCTGTGTCAGCTTGCTTAGACAAAGATAACTGCAGACAGGGTTCTAGTACACCTGGCATATCTGCCTGATTGTAAAACACACACTACATATAATTATATGAGAATATAAGTATCCAATAATCACTGATGATCCCTCAGAGTCATCATATCAGTAATTAGGTATATTATATATGGAATATCTATGGAAGGCAAACTAATGTAGATAAATGTATTATAATGAGGTATAATGAATCATGCATGATCAATATTAGCATATATTAGCAGCAAAGCACATTCCTGGCACTCATGCTTATATGATCTGTGCCCATATTTATGTGTTAGTGCAAAATAGCAGTCTCACAGTATTACAGACCAGGAATACAATGTGACGTGTATTTGAGGTGTATGTGGGATGATAGGGAGCATAACCCAGGTGTAACAGGCAAAGATAAACACAAACAATATTTTGTCAGATTCTTTCCAGTTATCTTGAGGAACAAGACAGGGGTACTCCCTCTCACCTCTTGTTTTTGCTTTAATTATGGAACCATTAGCCAACAGGGTGAGGAATAATAATAATATTAAAGGAATAATTATTAAAAAATGTAATTAGAAGATCAGATTGTATGCTGATGACACACTTTTCTGTTTAGCAGATATATCCCACACATGGTTAAAGCTTTATAATTTAATTAAGGATTTCAGGAGTCTCTCGGGGTATACAGTGAATTGGCAGAAATCTTTTATTTTGACCAACAATAAATTAGATCTAAGAAAATTGCTGGATGATTGCAAATGTACAATAACTTCACAAATCTTATATCTGGGAATTAATTGCCCTTGTAACTTACAAGAGTTGTTTCAAAGTAACTATCAAGAAGTTATGACTAACACACAAAGAGATTTGAATAGATGGATTTCTTTACCTTTAACAATTATTGGATGTACTAATGTTATCAAAATGAAAATTCTACCCAAATATATATATGTTTTTCAATGCATTCTGATTGAGATTCCAGAATCCTATTTTTTGAAATGAAAACAAATAATAACTAAGTTTGTATGGAGAAATAAACCTCTCAGAGTGGCTTATGCTACCTTAATGAAGGATAGACAAGAGAGAGGGTTGGCACTTCCTGATATTTACAAATATTGTCTGTCCGCTCACTGCTCGGTCATGTGATATTGGCTTACAGACAAAAGCCACACTCCCTCAGTGATACAGATGGAATTTTGAATTAAGCAAAATTCCTTTAAGGAATTTATTATTTATTCCACACATGAAGAAAGCGAGGGCAATTATTGATAAATATGTTATTAATCTGGCAACCAGACTGACTCTATATGCATGGTATAGGGCACACACACTCTGGTTAAGTATATAATAGGGATTTCAAAAGATGTACCTCTTTTTAACAACCCAACTTTTCCCTTAATTATTACGGATAGCATATATAAAACCTGTTTTTCAAAAGGGATAGTATTTTTTGGTCATTTATTTAAAAACAATAAGCTCAAGTCATTTACTGAGTTAAGGAATTAATATGATATTAATGATAAAACAATTTCTTAATACTTGCAATTAAAAAGTTAGATAAAAGCGATAAGTACAAAAATAACACTAATAAGGAACTCTCCCTTATGGGAATTGTTACTTGATAAAAAAATGTGACACCAAATTAATAGCTGCAATTTATACAGAATTAAATCAGGATTCAAAGGAAAATTGAAACAAGTTAAGAAAAAATGGCAATAGCATCTTAGAGTTAACATTTCTGAAGAGATATGGCCTCAAATCTTACAAATTCCTTTTTTGCATTTAAAAACTTCCAAATCACAATAGTTGCACTATAATACAACTCATAGAGTTTACTATGAACCCTCAAGGTTGCATGCTATTAATCATACCGTAAGCCCCTGTTGCCCAATGTGTGGTACTACATCTGGGACTTTAATCCATCTGATTCATTCTTGCCCTAAACCCTCAAACAGTTGGCCTAGAATATTTAAAAGTTTAAATGAGGCCACAAACTACAATATACAATGCACACTGATGACAACATTATTGTCAGTATTTATGCCTGATGATAAAATGAATGAATTTAGTCAGATACTCTATACAATGGCAATGAATGTTGCAGGAAGTGTATATTGTTAAAGTGGAAGGATGTTGAACCACCAGTTTTTGAGATTTGGTTAAACTATATAAAAAACATTATTCAACTGGTGTATATATATATATATATATATATATATATATATATATATATATATATATATATATATATATATATATATATATATATACATATATATATTATTTTCAAAATAGCCAGTCAGAGAAATTTAATAAAATTTGGGCTTCCTTCCAAGCCGTTATTAAAGGGAATTCTTGATCAAGTAACTACAATTTATGATTTGTGGATTTTATTAGGAATTAATGTAAAGAGAATATATGTTTATTTATTCTTTTGTAATAAAGTAAGGGCTAGTTAGTCACTTATGAACCCTATAGGCAGGTAGGACAATATGACGTATGATGACTGGGACTTCAGTACAATCATGCCTGATTGAAAATCAGTAACACGTACAGCTGATCAGTTCCATGCTGAGTCATATTGGAAAAATAAAAAGGAATTTGTTAGACCAAGGTGGATCTGGTTTAACTGACAGTGATGCACAGAATGGAGAGGATCCAGCTGCAGACAAGGAGGGTGAGACAGCCCTAAGACCCCTGTGGGATGGTAAGTGAGCTGCACATGTCATCACTGTGGCCATTTCATTTGCCATATGGCTTTTCGCAGGTCTTGCTCCATGCAACTTTTTTTGCCCCATCTTACATCAGTTTTCATCCACCACATTGTCATTTTGATGCAGTTTGCAGCTATTACAACTCTTTGTCTCCTTTCTCTGTTTTTACCCACTTTGGGGCAATCCCATCTCTGCACCATAGTAGTGTCTCAGTGTGGGCATTCATGCCCCTTATGCATAGCCATTGTAGCTCACCTGGAGGCATTCATACACCATGATGTTGCACCTCAGCTTGTGGCATTTTCTCCACATGTCTCATATCTTTGACGCAACAAACCTCTTGCATCAGTGTGGCAGATAGGGTTGCCACCTGTCAGGTTTTTTACCTGGTGATCAGGTGTTCAGGGTCCCTATCAGGTAATACAGTTTTAATCTGTGCTGGTCTGGTTTTTGAGCCATTTTGAGTGCTCACATATTTTTGAAACAAATGTTGTCATACAATTCATTGTTTCAGCTGCATGTCCAGGTTACAAACAAGTTCTGTTGTCAATATAGTCCTTTGTTTGTGAAAGCAGTCAGCCAGGGAGGTGTAAAATATGGCCATTAACACCATTAGCACTTACTTAACCTAATCTTTTCCACTACATCTTAAAGTGGCATAGCAGCACAGCAGCCCCCACCTTTTGTAACAATAACAGAGCCAGTTGTCCTCCACTTTCACTTGCTGGTAAACATTTTCATCTTCAACAGAATTTAGGCATTTTTAAATGTTTTAAATCTTTTTTTTATCAAGAAAAAAGTATGGTCACTTCTTTGGCTTTGAAATAGTACTGTGAACATGAACAGGGAATGGAGCCAGAAAAAAGATATAAAGTACACATTACAGGAAACAATTTATTATGTATTATTATATACCATGTATACTGTTGTATGCTGTTTAGAGTATTTCCTTTGTCTGCCCCAGATCATATCTGTAAATGATATTTCTTTTATCTCTGTATGTTTATTTGGTAAACCAATGTCAATAAATACATACATAACTAAATGGATGACTAGGAAGAACCTAGGAAAGTAACTTTAACAGGTACAGTACAGTAGCTTAACATTTTTGTTGAACTGCTGCTTTATGTGTTGTCTTTTATTGATACAACAAATGGTCTTCTAGGGGAACAATGCATGGTGAGTCATGAAAAGGGGTGTGGCTAGGGGTGGATCTTAGGATCCAGTTTTTGACCCATCCAAAGGTGGCAACCCTAGTGGCAGACTTTGTCACAGAGCCTGCTCATCTTTCTGAATATGGTGCGCAGTATTTGGCACACTGACATTTGATGCAAAGTTTAGTTTATTGTTCTAGGAACTGTTGTTCTTTGATGCACTTTGTGTCAATCTAAGGGATCTTTCTGAATTGATCCACATATATTTTGCAGTTTTATAGTTATGTTTTTGTCACTCATGTTTATACTTTCATGCGTTATGTTTAGTTTAGTGACAGTTTCAAATGACAGAAAATGATTGTACAGTAACAATCTGAAAATAGGTTGGATTTTATGGTAGTAACTTGTATGTCTGACAGCTGAAGTTGTGTGGGGCATTCTTTTAGATGTGTATTGTCAAACTATGGCCCTTATTTTAACAAAATGTTTTGCTTTCATGAGTTTATGTTAAGGAATTTCTGAATATTTTTGGATTAGGAAATTGTGTCCTGGCAAGGCAGCTTTCAGGGTCTGCATGATTTTGAGCCCTGTGTGCAGACACATGGATCTTTGTTATGTTACAGACACAGAGGGCCCTGAACATCCTTGCATTCCTATCTGTGGTGTTTGTCTGTGTGCAGGGTGTGCAGGACTCTGTGCATTGTGAAATGGTCTGTTTACTTAGCACAGAGCTCAATGGGCTCTGCGAATCTTGATATGGTAGTCTTTGGTGTCTGCTTTTGCACAGGTCCCACAAGGTCCTTTGTACAGCTAGGTAGACCTTTATCTTGGCAAAAGACCTTGATGGCCCTGCATATCTTGGTATGGCAGTCTTTGGTGTCTGCCTGCATGTAGCCAGACCAACTGTTTTCTTAGTGCAGGGCCCGGAGGGCTGTGTACATCCTGGCATGGTGGACTTTGTTGTTGGCCTATGCACAGGACCCAAGGGCCCTGTACACAGCAAATGATCATTTTTGTACTGGCATGAAAGTGATTGATGATGCAAGGCTCAAAATATTATATCCTTTTTGCATCAGCTGTTGAGCTGCTCAGTATTCTGTGCTGGGAGCCAATTGGGGTCCTTGCTTGCTGGATCTGTGTTTAGTGCTACTGTTTTCCTGCTACTTGCAGGACTGCTGGTACTTTCCCCTTGTTTGTCCTTTCCTCCAATCAGGAGGCTGCTGGTGGTGCTGGGCAGGGCTTCCTCAGTACAGAGTACTGTGGCTTATAAACTGAGCCACATTTTGCATCAACTGTTGAGCTGATCAGTGTCATGTGTCAGAAGCCAATTGAGCTTCCTATTTGTATTCTGCCTCTGTGTCTCTGTGCCCTAAGTGCAGGCTTTTGCACTTTTTTGCATCAAACTCCATATACCATGCCCTTGCCACTCCTTGGGTTTTCTTAGGACTCTACACATTCATTCCACCCTCACTTTGGTGTCATCTGCAAAGAAGCAGATCTTCCCTTCCAGCTCACCTACAATGTCAGTGCTAAAGACATTAAAGAAGACTGGCCCTGTACTGAGCCCTGTGGCATCCCACTGATCACCCTCCCTTCCCCTGAGTGAACTCCATTGCCCAGCACCCTCTGTCATCTATCACTTAACCAGTTTTGTTACCCAGTTTACTACCTTTGGACCCACTCCTAAGTTGCCAGCTTCTTTATGAGCCTCCTGTGTGGAATGGTATTAAAAGCCTTACTGAAATTTAAGTACACTATGTCCACTGCCCAACTCTGATCTATTTCCCTCATCAGCCAGTCAAAGAAATCTATCAGATTTTACTGACATGACCTCCCCTCCCATGAATCCATGTTGAATCGGGTCTTGTAACCTGTGGGATTCAAGATACTCCGCAATCCTTTCCTTTAGCAGCAACTCCATTAGCTTCACCATCTGTTAATCCCTGTTAATATCCATATCTGGGTCAGGCCCTCACATCTGTAGACCCCCCCATTCAGATTTTAAAAGGAAGACACAGGGCTTGAACCCAGCTCTGCATCAAACCCTGGCACCACTGCAGCTGCTGCATTGTTGATTGCTGCATCTGCTCCCAATTTTAGTATCTCTGGTGCAGTTGTAACAATCAACCAGATTTATGGCAGCTTGCACCAAACATCGGCTGCAAGCTCCTTGAAAAGGGTACTGAGCATTGATGCAAGTTAGACCATGAAAATATCAAAGAATTACAGAATTGTACAAGTCAGAAGTTGATGGCTATTTGGACTTGACCAAATTTTCATTACCTTGTATAGGCATATTTTTTGTTTCCCATGTATGCATCTAGAGATGCCTTAAAGCTATCAGTTGAAAAGTTAGACACTACACTACCTGCCAGGCTGTTCCATGCAGTGACCACTCTTTGGCTAAACTAATGCCCTATTAAATTAGTCCTATAATGTTCTCCTCATAGTTGGTATTGAAGAAGTCTGCTGCCTCTATCTGTGTTTCGAACAAGGCCAATAGTTACACTTAGGGCTTTGTTTTCATGTGCATTATGTTTCAAACACACATCTGCTGTATGTCTCTGGTATTCCATGCTGTACAAACCAAGGTGTTTCATTCTGTCACTGTATGGAACATCTCATAGATGGTTAATTTTTTTGGTTGCCCCCCTCTGTACCTCTTCAATTGATTTGCAGTCCTCAACCTTGTTTGGTGCCCATAACTGGACACAGTACTCTAAGTGTGGTTGAACAAGAGTTGTGTACAATGGCAACATAACTCTCCTGTCTCTACTGTTGATGTTTGCCTGAATACATCCTGGCATATTGTCTGCCCTACCAACTGCAGCCTTACATTGTTCATTGGATGATAAATTATTAGATACTAACACTCCCAGGTCTCTTTTTAATTCTGACTCAGGAATCTTTTTCCCATAGAGATAGTTAGTGGCCTTAGAATTATTACTGCCCATGTGCATAATTTTGCACTTTTCTAAATTGAGAGTCAGCTGATTCTTGGTCACCCATTCACCCATCTGGTTTATTTCTGACTGAAATTTGACTATAGATTGGTTGCCATTCACTATACTATCTATTTTGACATTGTCTGCAAATTTAGCAATCCTATAACAAGATGATGTTTGTAAAGGTGTTATGTATATAGTAAACAGGATTGGGCCCAAGTCTGATCCCTGGGGGACTCCATTTGTAACCTCTGCCCAAGATGAATAATGGCCTTCTAGGCATACTCTCTGTCTTCTCACTTCTAACCATGATTTAACCCACTTTACAATATTTATATCTAGCCCTATATCTATCAACAGTTCTATCAGCCCTCTATGTGGGATTGTGTCAAAAACCTTTGAAAAGTCTAGGTACAAGACATCAACTGGTAATCTCATGTCCAAAGTGGAACTCACTGGATTAAAAAAATGTAATAAATTAGATTGACAGGACTGGTCAATCTGAAATCCATGTTGATTAATATCTGTGTTTCCCACACAATTATGATCAAGCCAGCATCACTTCACTGCAAGGGATAGAAAATCCTTTTAGATTGCCACAGTCCTGGCGTGCCATATCTTTGGTGCACCCAGGGCTTTCGGCAATCTTGGCCATTCAAAAATCTAATTCCATGTAATTTCAGGCTTCTCTCCCTGTGGTCTCAGTATCTGACTAAGGCCCTTTCCCATTCTTCTTCTTCTGAGCTAGATTAATCCTCACCAACAGCCATATGTACTGTGCCTTTTTATTTACCTAATACTTAGGTGTTTAATTTTTCCAAACTATTAATTTCTCTATGCTGTTTCCTACTCTTGGTTTTCTGTACCTTATCTTCTCCCTCTCCTCACTTCCACTATCTCCTGCTCCTTCCTTCTCTCTCTCTCTCTCTTATAACTTCACCCCTCCTCTTTCACATCACTCCCCTTCCTCTTCTCTACCCACCCTTTCCCATCCCCCCCGCAATCCTGGTTGCTATCTCCTACCAGTTTGTTGACTTCATCTTGAAGCCCTCTGGCACTTCCTGTCCCTTTTTTCCCCTTATCCTCCCATCTGCCCTTCCCCTCCCTCCTCTTCCTCAAATCAGCTTATTTCTTCCATTAAGCTCCTTGTCTCCCTGCTGCTTTAAGTAGTAGGTGACATTGAACAAAATCCTGGCCTCTTCTCTGATTCACCCATTTAGCTTCACAAAGGACTGAGGGTGGCCCAGTTAAACATCCACAGTTTCTTCACAAAATCTGACCAATTGCAACCTATCATGATTGACCTCCAGATGGATGGTCTTGTCATCTCTGAAACTTGGCTGTCCCCTAAGGACCAAGATTCTGCTGTGGTTATCCCCTGTTACTCCTTAGCCTGTTAGAATTACCTCAAGGGAGCAGTTGCATTGCCATTTACCTCTCCATTAACATCCAATGTATGCCTGTGCTTGCTGTCTCTTCTCTCTCCTCTTATGAGCTGCACCTCCTCAAATTCTCCATCCCCTTTTCTGTTCCAGTCTTTATTGCTGGAGTTTACTGCTGCCCTGGCATGTCCTTTACTACGGTTACTGAGGTTCTTTCCTCTACCTGTTCCCATTCCTCTGTCTGTTCCCATTCCTCTAAAAGAACTAAGGGAAAAACTAGTAATACCACTGAATACTCTTTTTAATAAATCATGGAAGGATGGTATAGTACCTGAGGACTGGGGGAGGGCAGATGTGATTCTCCTTCACAAAAGTGGGAGCAAGACAGAGGCAGGAAACTACAGACCTGTCAGTTTGCCCTCAGTGGTAGGGAAAATGATGGCATCACTTCTGAAAGAAAGAATTGTTGAGTACCAGGCCAGTAGGGCACAGGACTCAAGGCA
Source organism: Neoceratodus forsteri (assembly GCA_016271365.2). Taxonomy (NCBI): domain Eukaryota; kingdom Metazoa; phylum Chordata; order Ceratodontiformes; family Ceratodontidae; genus Neoceratodus; species Neoceratodus forsteri. Next base: position 451,267,370 of record CM057453.1, on the reverse strand, counting down.
GCATGGATTTATAGCAGAAAGGTCATGTCAGACAAATCTAATTGATTTCTTTGACTGGGTGACCAAAGTAGTAGACCAGGGAGGGGCTGTAGACATGGTCTACCTAGACTTTAGCAAGGCATTTGACACAGTCATGCACAAAAGATTAATAAACAAATTAGCCAGCCTGGGAGTGGGCCCCAGGGTGGTAGTCTGGGTAATACACTGGCTGGACAACAGAACACAGAGGGTAATAGTAAATGGAGTCCACAGTGAAGAAATCGGGGTTACTAGTGGGGTACCATAGGGTTCAGTACTGGGGCTGGTCCATTTTAATGTCTATATAAGTGACATTGCAGAGGGACTAGAAGGAAAAGTATGTCTCTTTGCAGATGACACAAAGATCTTCAACAGAGTTGCTGCCTGCCCTTGAACAGGGCTGCTTCAGCTCCCCCATGGTTGGCCGGCACCCAGCCAGCCACTGACCGAGACCAGGACACCCACCTGCAGCTCCTTGGAAGCTGCCTGCCCTTGAACAGGGCTGCTTCAGCTCCCCCATGGTCAGCCAGCACCCAGCCAGCTACTGACCGAGACCAGGATGCCCACCTGCAGCTCCTTGGAAGATGCCTGCCCTTGAACAGGGCTGCTTCAACTCCCCCATGGTTGGCCGGCACCCAGCCAGCCACCGACTGAGACCAGGACGCCCGCCTGCAGCTCCTTGGAAGGAACGGGACAGTGCAGCCAATTGGAACATGGGTGCTTCCAGCAAACCCGCTCTGATTGGCCAGGACTTTTTCCCTGCCTCAGCCATCTGGCACTTTTAACAAGTAGATTTTTGATAGAACTGAGCACATTGAAACTGTGTAATAGAATTTTTTCAACTGTATTAGCTGGATTGTAATTTCTACTAGAGTTTTAAAGTGCTTATACCTCTTGAGTGCTCTTCCTGAAGCCCCCCCCCAGTGGCTAGTTTTCCATTAGCAGGCTATACAGACCTGCCACTAGAGGGATTCTTGGTCTTTCTAAACAAATCACTGTACCAGTCCTAACCCCACTTGCACTGCTTGGTTGTTGGCTGTCTAAACCCTGTCTTCGTATAACTGTTGACAGGTGGTAAGTGTGCTTACAAAGGGTGAGGGCAGGAACTCCTTCCCAGAAAAAAACCTCAGCCACTGCGTCTATAGCTGGTAGCCCTGAATTGTACTGTGAAGGCCTTATTTTATTTACTTGGCACATACCAATAACAAATCTCACTAACTTTCTTCCAGCCTTAGTACATCCATCTCTCCTTCCTTCACAGCAGTTCTTGTTAGCTGACTGATAATTATCTCACAGGCTAGTGCTATGCCTCCAGCCAAGATGTGGATGTGGTTCCCCTCCCATCCATCTAGTGAGGATAGGGATACTCAAATATTAAAGGTAGAGAGGGTGCTGGCTGTCATCTGCAGGGATATAGGCCTTGTAGGTCTTATAGTGGGACTCTCCTTGTTGCATATGGTCACCTCCTCTCCAATAACACTGGGTGATAACTGGGGATGGTTGTCCACCTACGAGGTCCGCGACTACACCTTCTCCAATATCCTTGTGATCTCCAAAGTGCACTGCAGTGTTACTTGCTGTCTATATCTTCGGTGCCTTATGTATACAAGCAGGATAAAGCATACCCGTGCTAAAAAACTCCCATGTTGTCAAGCGCATAGGAGGCAGTGTCTCCCCTGGCTCCTCCTACTTGAACTACTACTGGCGGTGCCTGGCCCATTAAATCTGACCCACAAAATCCCTCCCATATGGGGCATGGGTAAGGGGCTAAAAATAGTTCATCTTAACATTAGGAGCCTGCTACCTAATCGTGATTAGCTATTAGCATGGGTTGCACTCTACAAACCCGACATCCTAGGAGTGACGGAGACCTGGCTGAAACCCTCTGTCCCTGACTCTGCCTTTGAACTCACTGGGTATGAATTCACCTGACTGGACAGAGCTGGGGGCAAGAGGGGGGTGGCATACTAATCTACCATAAAAGCCACTTAAAAATCTCCCAAATTGCCCACCAGGATTCAAACGTGTCCCCCTGTGAGTTGCTACATGTGCTACTGCTACTTGGGGATGCAAAGAAACTGCACCTGGTGTGCACCTATAATTCTCCAAGAGGTGGGCTACCTGGATTAACTCACCTAATGGACAAAATTGGTCCCAGAGTCAGGGATAATGAACTCATAATCCTGGGGATGTAAACCTTAACTGGATAGTGGTAATGTTAAGCAGTTTGAGCCTCTGACTAACCTTGCCCTGACCCAGCTCATCCAGGAACCAACTAGGCGGACAGCAAATGGATCCTCCAGCACCTTACTGGACTGGATCATGTCTAACCGTCCTGACAGGATCTCATCAGTGGGTACAGTATCTGACTCCATCTATGACCACTCACCGATTTTCTGTGTATGGAAAATTCCCACCCCCAAAATTCCACACAAAATTATGCATGTCAGAAACTACTCTAGATTCAATACTGAGGAGTTCCTGGAAGACTTAAGAGTTACTGACTGGTCTGGGGTGTATGGTGCCACTGGGCCCTCGGCAGCAACCTCTTACTTTCTCTCCATCTTTGGGGCCTTGCAAGACAAGCATGCTGCCAAGGTCACCCGTAGGGTGAGGGGGTCCGCTACCCTCTTGTTAAATGGGAATCTCCTAGCCCAGATGCGGAAGAGAGATAAGTGTTGGGCTCGTTCCAAAGGTACCAGTGATCCCATGATTATTCAAAAGTACAGACACCTCAGGAACAAGTGCAAAAAGGCCATCAGGGCAGCAAAGAGTGACTTCTGCAAGTCCGCCCTACTAAGCTCTGCCAGTAATCCCAGGAGGTTCTGGAGAGACATTAAATCCCTTGTCAGCGGATCCTCCCATCCAGGGGTTACAGACATGGTCATAAATGGAGTCTCCTGCAATAATCCCCATACTATTGTCTACTCCCTAAATAATCACTTCTCTAACCTCTCTGCCTTCACAACCCTCTTCTCACCTGATGAGGCTCTGTCCCACCCCCTTCCCTCCACTCTGCTGGAGGGTCACCCTCCTCATCAAATGTTCCACCTCAGGGCTGTATCAGTTCAGGACTTGCAGAAATGCCTAGCTGGCCTCTCCCAGTACTCCAGTCCTGGCCTAGACAACCTGGAGCCTAAACTCCTGAAGCTTTGGTGCTACACACATTGCCTCACCAGTAGCCTTTATTGTCAACCCATCTCTTGGTCTGGGGACCATCCCAGACATCTGGAAAGAGGCGATGATTGTCCCCATACTGAAGTAAGGAAATCCCAAACTACCTGACAATTATCGACCGATTGCCATTCTCCCAACCCTTAGTAAGCTCCTTGAAAAGGTAATGGCTGAGCAACTTTCAGAGTATTTCCACTCTCATGAACTTCTGTCCCCAGCCCAGCACGGCTTTCATAAGGGACGCAGCACCACCACAGCCTTAACCTCGGTTACATCAAGTATCCGGACAGCCATGGACCAGGGCAAACTCTCTGGTGCAATATTTATCGACCTGTCCAAAGCCTTTGACCTCATTGATCGCAAACTGCTTGGTGCACAGTTGTGGTCACTTGGCCTCTCCCCCATGCCATGAAATGGCTAATGGGTTATCTACATGGCAGAAAACAGCGTACCTGCTTCAATAAAGTCCTCTCCAAGCCCCTACCGGTGACCTCCAGAGTGCCTCAAGGCTCAGTACTGTGCACCCTCCTCTTCTCCCTCTTCATCAATCAACTACCCATGGTTACTACCAGCTGTAGCACCACCATGTATGCAGATGATCTGGTAATCCTGGCTCACTCCCAGAATGCCACCACCCTAAACCAGAACCTGACCAATGACTTTAACAGGGTATTGTCATGGGTTACTAGTCACAAGCTGGTCCTGAACCTGAAAAAGGCACAGGCTATGCTCTTTGGCTCAATGGCTAAAATCAAAGCCTCATCGGTCTGCTTACACGTCACCAGCACAGATGGATCCTCACTACCCATAGTGAGCTCCATCAAATATATGGGGGTAACACTTGACCCCCAACTTGACATGGGTAATCATATCCTTAACATCTGCAGGGCAGCAAACTTTAAACTGGGTCTGGCCTATAGGGCAAAGTATAACTTTACACCGGCAGCCAGGCTTGCCCTAGTGAAGGGCGTGCTCCTTCCCTCCCTCAGCTATGGGCTGCACCTATTTGCTTGCTCTCCAAAGACACATCTCACCTGGTGGTACACTGCTTACAATAACATTTGTCATTTTGCCTTGGCTGCCCCCTGACTCACCCACCATTGTGAGCTATATGAGAAACTTTGCTGGCTCTCACCAGCTAGATACCTTGATTTTGGTTTGGGATGCCTCTCTGGGAAAGTGATCAGAACTAGCACCCCCCTGGGGCTGGCCCGGCTTCTGCCTAAACTGAATCCCACCCCCTACCAACTTAGGTTTCTCACATCAGGGATGCTCAAAGTCCCTCCTACCTGGACCATCATGGGGGATCGGGACTTTGCCATAAGTGCGCCCAGACTCTGGAATTCACTGCCTGTGGATATCCAAGCTGCCCCCTCCTATCTGAGTTTTTGAAATTCCCTTTGGGGTTTCCTAAAACTAGCATCAGAGTGTGACTGCCCCAAACCTCCCTAGAGTAAAGTGTCAAATTGTTTAGTCTTAACCTCCCCAGGGTGCCTCCATTGAATTCCTGGAGATATTTCCCCCACTGTATCAATGACTTCTGACTACTCCTGCCTAAAAAGCCTTGGGCATTTTTACACCCATTATTGCTCCATGGTCACAGGCTAACCATGACATATTGCACCTTGGTCACTTGGTAGAAACTTGTACTACCAAGTGTTTCTGTTTCTGTCTAACATGTGCATATTTAGAAAAATGTGATGAGCTGTATATACCTGTCCACGATCCAATTAGCCTAGGGGTTGTATACGACAATGTTAAAAGTTATATTATGACCAATCCAGTCCTTGAGCTATGCTCCACTCCTATGTATGATGACCTGTATATATCTGTCAGTTGAACTAGCTAGTCTAGAGTGTATAATCTGAAATGTGCTTACTACTGTATGTTTCCCCTAGTGTCAAATGATGTATTTCCACATGTTTGTTTACTGTGACAAAAAACTGTACTCTCTTTGCCATGTCTCCTTGACTGTTGTTCCTCATGTTGTACTCTCCCGGGTCGTTCCTGAAAATAGGCATAATACTTGTCTAGTGTACTTACCCGGTAAACAAAAGCTAAATAAATAAATATGCAAGGTGGGATGGAAAGGATGAAAAAGGACTTGGCAAGGTTGGAGGAATGGTCAAATGTATAGCAGCTTAGATTCAATGCAAAGAAGTGCACTTGGGAAACAAAAACCAAGGGGAAGAGTATGCAACGGGGGGTGAGATACTGACAACAACAAAAATGGAACGGGACCTGCGGGTAGTCATATAAGATGACCTAAAGGTGGGTAAGCAATGTGAGAAGGCAGTAAGGAGGGCTGGGGTGATACTGGGCTGCATAGGGAGAGGCATCACCAGTAGAAAACAGGAAGTTGTTGTCCTTCTCTACAGACAGTTGGTAAGACCACATCTGGAGTACTGTGTACAGTGCTGGAGACCCCATCTCCATAAAGACATAGACAGGGTGGAGGCTGTCCAGAGGAGGGCAACCCAAATGGTGCAGGGTCTGCACCAGAAGACATACAAAGAAAGACTAAAGTAGCTTAAGATGTATAGCCTCGAGGAAAGGAGGAAAAGGGAGGACATGATAGAAACTTTCAAATACCTCAAGGGAATCAACAAAGTCCAAGAGGGTAACATCTTTTAGAAAAAGAGATGTGCAAGAACAAGGGGGCACAGTATGAAGATAGAGGGGGGACAGTTCAGAGGTAATGTGAAGAAGTATTTCTTCACAGATAGGGTTGTAGATGCTTGGAACCACCTTCCTGAGGAGGTTGTAGAGTCATAAACAGTGGGGAAATTCAAGAATGCATGGGACAGACATAAACGAATTCTAATTGGTGGTAGGAGGAAGTAGGCTGTTGGCTAACTAGGATCTGCAGCTTATCCGTTAGGTAGGGAAATGGGCAGACTAGGTGGGCCAAGCAGTCCTTATCTGCCATCAGATTCTGTGTTTCTATGTTTCACACCCAGAGTGTCTTTAATATGAATTGGCTCTACCCCTCTGCACATGAATTCCCCCAAAATGTAAAATCCTTCATTTTATCTCAGTTATTTTCTGACCCAACATGCCTAAATCTTGAATCCTTAAACCACTCTTTATTGGACTTGGTCCTATAGTGGACGTAAGTATCCTGTTTGATGCCCTCAGTGACCACTCATGTATCTATTTTTGGTTTTGTACACCTTGAAATGCCTCTAAAGGACTGTGCATTAACAACTTTAAAATGTGATGGATTTTATGGTTGTTACTTGTATGTTTGACCACTTAAATTGGATGGGGACTTTTTTGGCACACTGTTGAAGAGGCGGTCAGGCCTCGATGTGCTGGATTATTTTGCTCCAAGTTTCTGTATGTGTGGATTTCTTATGCTAATCTCAATTACAATATGTGCTACATGATAAATTAAAATTTATTTTGCCAATTAGTATTCATGTGGGGATTGCTTCTTTGTTTGCTTTCTCCTCTTTTGAATCCATGGTGGTGAGAACCCAGATTGACTGTTTCCTGCATGACTTTCATTTGTATAGTAAGATTCTTTTTTATCTGTTTTGTCCAAAAAATGTCCTTTATTTAACTGAAAATGGAAACTTACAGAGACACAAGTGGCAAAATCAGAAAGAGGTTTATGGTTTTGTGAGATAGGTTTTGTGACATATGGGAATGATTTTATGAGTTTTATTTTATATTTGTGAGGGTTTTTAAAAACAATTGTTGAAAATTGTTTTTATTTCCTTGCTCAGTTTATGTGTTTGACAGTTTAAGTTGTGTGGGGATCCTTTATTTGTGTTGTGTTGAAAAATGCCCCTTGCTTTAACCAAAACTGGAAATTTACCAAAGCACGAGTGATAAAAAAAATTGGTTTATGAATCTTTGAGGAAAAAAAAATGATTTTGTGAGACAGGTTCTGAAATGTACAAAATGGTTTTATGAGGGATATTTTTGTTTGTTTTGTGGGTGCTTATTAATGGAGTTGAAGTAAGGTTTGATTGGCTCAGTAAGATGTGCTTGCTGTGATTGGCTTGTGTAGTTTGATTTGTTTTTTATGTAGTGTCCACAGAACCCTGTGTAGAGACATTAAGATCATTCTGGCATGATGGTGGTTAGTGTATACCTGCGCTCATGGGAAGGTGATTGAATAAGGTCTGGGAGTCAGGAGACACCACTGCTTAAAGGAACCATGAACTTACCAGGCCCATGAAGAACTTGTTAAAAGCATTTGTTGAGGCTAATCGCTCAGACAGGAGGACCTGACCATTACCATAGATATCGTGAACAGGAGCTCTAGAGTGCCCCTTCAGAAGACAGTTTACCTGTATCTAGACATTTTTAGAGTCCAGCAGATTTTTGACCCGGAGACATTTTAAATAACTTCTTTTCACACTTCTAAAATTCATTTTGCAGGTATTCCTTACGTTCCTGTATATAGTAACACAGTAAAAAATTAAAGGCAAAGGTAGGCCATGACCCATATCAATTGCCCACCTGTTCACACTGGGTGAACAGCTGAAGTTTATCAATATCCATATGTTTATTTGGCTGTGTTTTAAAGCTGCTTAAAGTATTCACTTCAACTACAGATTCTGGTAATGTTTCATTAATTAACAATGCGCTGGGTGTACTGATGTTTCCTTTGATTGGTTCTAAATAGGTCACCATTAAGTTCATATTGATGTGGTCTTACACCTGAGATGTTAACCATGCACTTTAGCCAGAATGTATCTGCTAGCCCCTGATCTCTACTTGTTTTAAAAGCTAATATCATAGCTCCTTTAGTATGCCTCCTTTGTAGTGTGTACATTTTTATTTCAATCAGTTTCTCCTTGTAGTTTTTTCCCTCCAACCCTTTTATCTTTTGGCGAATCTTCTTTGTAATTTTTCTAATCCTTCTATTCCCCTTTTTGCATGATGGCTCGAGATTTGAGCAGCACATTTCAAGTGTGGTCTGACAAGTGATCTATATAGTTGCAAAAGGGTATCTCTGTTCCTGCTTGTAATATTGTATTTTATGCAACCTGAGACTTGATTTGTCTTTTTTATTATACAGTTTATATGTTTTTCCAATTTTAGGTCATTGACTAGATACCTTTTGCAATCACTAGCCCTCAGAGCTGTTCCTCGGATGATATATAAGAATAACAGATTTTTTTCACAAAGTGCATAATTATATACTTTTGTGAGCTGAAAGACATGCTAGATTCTAATGATCATTTACCTAATCTGTCCAGATTATTTTGCATTAATGTGCAAACTACAGTTGTTTCAAGTATTATGGCACTCTTTGTATCACCTGAAAATTTCTCTGCCCAGCCATTTATGCCCTCATTCGTGTCTCATATATACACTGAATGGTCCTATGTGATGTTGGTGAAAATAAAATAGTACTGACCAAAATCACAGACACAAGAGAGAAAATAAAAACTGTGAGGAGCACCATAGTGTGCCCCCCTAAAACAATAACCCACTGCCATGACTTTTCTAGGGGGGCTGTGTCCCCCCCGCCCCCCTACTAAATATAACTACTGCCGGGAGGTGTGAAAGTCATGGACAGGGACAATCTGAGGACAGGGGATACTCCCCATGGAAACAGTGGTTGGGGAGGAGGAGAAAGTCAGGCCAGCACTAACACCATGCTTGGGGACCAAGACACAGGCAGGAGGGCAAAGGGGTGGAGGGCATCAAAGTCAGGACTGTGGGAGGACCATCCAGAAAAGAAAAACACTGTGCAGTCAATCAAGAAAGAAAAATAAAACACAGTGCAGCCAGTCTCAAACCTGGGCCAACCAGACACTGAAGCAGCAACTGCACCACTATGCTATGTAGCCTGCCCAGATTTGTCACTGCAGGAAACCTCCTACCTAGTGTAAACAGTAACTCCTGTAACTCTAGACTGCTGAAAGTAAATCGCTGACCTTAACACACACGCTCTTATGTCAAAGTACCCAATTTCACATTCGCTATTTTGTGCTCTTCCAAATAGACTCACTCAAATCGAGTTGCTTTTTTCATGAGACACCCTCTGGACAGAGTTGGTACCAGTACCAATCCCTGGGAGTCTCCACTGGTAACATCTGCCCATCCTGATGTTTTCCCTCTTATTCTAACACAATGCTTTCTGTTATGTAAGTAGCTGTCTATCCATTTTGTAAATACATTAGGGAGTTTTTATTTTATCACTTTTCTATTAATAAATTAAGGGGTTCTGTGTCAAATGTTTTATTCAAGTCCAGGTAGACTAAATCTTCTGATTTTCCCATATCCATTGCCTAATTAATAGGCTCAAAAAAATTTTTTCAGTTAGTTTGGCATAATCTGTTCTTAACAAATCTATGTTGACTACTATCATCCCCCAGATTTGTTGTAATCTATTATGCAAAGTGTTCCTATATTATACTTTCCACTATTTTACTAATTATGCTTTTCATGCTGCTCAGCCTGTAATTTTAAATCTTTGTTTTTTGGGGGTTTTTTTTGTAAATTGGAGTTATAGTACATCAGTTTGCCTCCAATCTATGGGCACAGTATCAGTTTTGATGGAGTTGTTTATTAATAATAATAAAGGTCATATTATCTGATTTACATTTTATTTTACAGTTCTCAGTCTGATATCATCTGGTCCATGGGAGTTGTAAATCTTGAGTTCTGATATTTTTTTGGTATCAGTTTTCTATAGAAATTGATTATTTCTATTGCTTCTCCGATCTGTTACTCATTTATGATCTTTTTTGTTGAACACAAAGCAGAATAACTTGTTAAAATCAGTTGCAATTTCCTGGTCACTCTCTTTTCATGAGTTATTTACTTCTAATAGTCCTAATGTAGTTTTTACCTTAGTGTTACTATTTATTTATGAGTAAAACTGTTTATAATTGTCCTTAATATTAACTGCTAAATTATTTTCCATATTCCTTTTTTGTTTCACAGTTGTGTCTACATTCCTTTTGCAATATTCTATATTGGTCTTCCTTAATAGCATCTATACTTTGTATAATTTTCTTATATATCCTTTTCTATTTATTTATTTATAATTTCATGTGTCATCCATCATGGTGTTTTACTTTTTTTGTTGTATTTACATTTGAGTGGTACAGTATGTGTTTTGTGGATAGTTTGTTTATTACATTTTTAAATTATTCCCACTGTTCTAAATTTTTATTTTTAAATTCCTTTGACCAGTTCCATAGTGCCAATTGCTGCCTTATGTAGTCAAAGTCAGCATGATGAAAGTCAAACTGTGTATTTCTACTGTTTTTTTTTAATTTTCTATTTACATTCTACTATGTTATGGTCACTGTTTCTCAAAGTTTCATGAGGTTTATACCCAGTGATTAATTCAAATGATGATGAAAATAGAACATCTAAAATTGTATTACCTCTAGTTGGTTGGCTGATAACATGTTGTTTCATGTTATGCAGTGGGATTGTTTTTTAATAAGTTCCCTTTCTGCTGGCCTGGTGGTGCTGTGGCCTTAGGGGCTGGTCACTTTAACTCATGCTATGTCAGTGACCCATGTTCAGGAATGAGCATGGGCCACCGGGGATCAGCAAAGGAGGAGAAGGATAGAGTGTCCAAGGGACTGTTCTCCTTCTCCGGGAAGGGGGGTCACCAGCAGTCTGTGCTCGACTGGCCTCTAGCAGTGACTTGGGGATAGCACACCGATGCTCCAGAAGGGGGAGGAGAGGAGGCAGATGCTTGAAGGAGCATGTGCAGATGCATTCACACTCTCTCCAGAGGGCATCATTGCACACCTCCTCTCCTAAGGGAATAAAATGAGAAAAAGGGTTCCAGGTGTAGCTGCATGAATCCCAACTCTCACAGGTCCTGCTCTTACAAAAAGGTAGTAACCTCTGCCCCAGATCCATTATGGCAGGCTGAGGGATCCCCATCACCCTGCCATGGGGGGGCAAGCTATGGAGGGAAAAGCGGAAGGTAAGCTGTGAGTGGAAGACGGGGCTGAGAGGTTGGGTAGGATGGAAAGCCACCTGGGAGGAGTGAAAAAGAAATTAATTGTAAAAAAAAATAAGTTCCCTTTCTGTGGATGATCTACCTGCGCCCTTATCCCATGTAATACCTGGCATGTTTAGGTCTCCTACTAAAATGTTACCTTTATAGTCCTGTAGTTTAAATATTAAAAAATATAGGGGATGTCTTTTGTTTTGTCTGAATCTAGTAGCCTATAGAAAAAACCTAGCCCAATCAGAGACATTCTGATTTTTTACTTCTATTAGAATTCACTCCATATCACCTGTATTGTAATCTATTTGTTCGCATGTAATGTCAGATTTAATTAGCAATATAATACTCCCATGACTTTTGTGATTTCGGTCCTTTCGGTAGAGGTTATAGCAATTTATTCCTTTATAGAAGTTCTTATGAGGATTCCACTAAGTCTCTGTAATTGCTATTAAGTCTGTACTTTCAAGGCTAACCAGTCCTTCTAAGATGTTAGCTTTTTTATTCATACTCCTAGCATTTATTAAGAGGCATTTAAGGGTTTTGTGAAGTATAGCACTGTTGATCACCCTTCAACCTGGAAATGGCACAGCAATATGCACGGGGTGATATAGAGGCCTCCAGGACAGGGACAGGAACTGGACAGGGAGCTAGTGGAGGAAAAACATGAGATGACAATGAAAGGTGACATTCTACTGATGGGGGATTTCAATATGCCAGATGTGGATTGGAACACCATTATAGCTGCTTCAGCCAGAAGCAGAGGCATTCTTGATTCACTCCAGGATGCTGAACTCAGGCAGCTTGTACTTGATCCCACCAGAGACAGGGCAATTCTAGATCTAGTAATGACCAACGGGGATTGAATCACAGATGTCCAGGCAGAAGGGCAACCGGGATCCAGCAATCACAACATTGTGTGGCTCAGCATAGGGACAGAGAGTCACTCAAGTCATTCTAGGATAAAGGTTTTGGATTTCAAAAATGCTGACTTCACTGAAATGGGGAGGAGTATCAAAAGAGCCCTGGAGAGAATGGGGGCAGGAGGGGGAGTGAAAGAACAGTGGAAGCATCTAAAGGAAGCCTTACTGGAAGCAACAAACCAATGCATCAGATTGGTATTCAAAGGTAAGAGAAAGAGAAAGCCACTGCGGTTCTTGAGAGAGGTGGTGGTAAAAATCAGGGCAAAAAGGAAAGGGTTCAGGAAATATAAGGAGACCCAAAGGAAGGAGGACAGGGAGGAGTACCTAGAGTGTCTAAGGGGAGTGGGAAAGGCAGTAAGGAGAGAAAAGGCATGGACTGAGGAAGGTTTAGCACAGTCAGTTAAGAAAGGGGACAAGACATTCTTTAGGTACATCAGCAAAAGGAGGAAAAATAAACAGGGGGACTGCAAGGCTCAAGGGAGAGGGAGGGGAATGCAAGGAGGGTGACATGGAAAAGGCAGAACTACTGAATAAATATTTCTGTTCGGTATTCACAGAAGAGGGGTTGGGGAAGGGGCCACAGCAGTACAGCAGTTGCCAAGGGAGTGAAGAGGTAGACAATAGTCTATTCACAGGGGAAAGAGTCCTGCAGGAGCTCACTAAATTGAAGGTGGACAAAGCGATGGGACCAGATGGCATACACCCAAGGATATTAAGAGAACTACAAAGGAAGATAGCAGAACCTCTGGCAGCCATGTTCATCGAGTCATTCATCACAGGGGTAGTACCAGAGGATTGGAGGAGGGCACATGTGGTCCCTCTACACAAATCTAGCAGCAGGGAGGAGGTAGGGAACTATAGGTTGGTCAGCCTCACCTCAGTAGTGGGGAAGATCATGGAAACATTGCTTAAAGAAAGGATAGTGGGACATCTAGAAGCCATCAGAGCCCAGGACAAATCTGGTTGATTTCTTCAACTGGGTGACAAAGGAAGTAATTCAGGTGGGGCAGTGGATGTTGCTTATCTCAATTTCAACAAAGCCTTTGACATTGTCCCACATAGCAGAATGATAAACAAGCTGGGTAGGCTGGGCATGCGGGAAAGGGTGGTAAACTGGGTTAGAAATGGGCTAACAGACAGGAAGCAGAGGGTGGTGATAAATGGGGTGCCATCTGGGGAGAGGGGGGTAACCAGTGGGGTGCCTCAGGAATCAGTCCTGGGGGCCAGTTCTGTTCAATGTCTTCATTAGCAACATTGCAGAAGGGCTGGAGGGACAGGTTTGCCTGTTTGCAGATGACACCAAGATCTTCAACAGAGTGGATACCCTAGAGGGGCTGGAGAAAATGAGGAGGGACCAGGGGAAGCTTGAAAAATGGTCTGAGGACTGGCAACTGAAGTTTAACTCACAAAAGTGCAAAAGTTTGAACCTGGGATACAGAAACCCTGGGGAAAGCTACAGGATGGGGGAAGGGGGGAGTTGCTGACAGTCACAAAGGAGGAAAGGGACCTGGGGATTATTATTTCAGATGCCCTGAAAACATCAAAGCAGATTGCTAAGGCAGCTGGGAGGGCCAGTGGTATGCTGGGGTGCATAGGCAGGGGTATCACCAGCAGAAGAAAGGAGGTAGTGATGCCATTATATAAAACCATGGTCAGGCCTCACATGGACAACTGTGTGCAGTTCTGGAGGCACCACCTTCATAAGGATATTAACAGGCTGGAGATGATCCAGAGAAGGGTGACTAAGATGGTACAGGACTTACAGCACAAGACTTATGAGGCTAGATTAAGGGACCTCAATATGTACTTGCTGAAAGAGAGAGGAGGGAAAGAGGGGACATGATAGAAACATTCACGTACCTCAAGGGTATAAACAAGGTGCAGGTGGGAGACATTTTCCAATACAGGAGGAGCACAAGAACAAGGGGTCATGACATGAAACTGGATGTTGAGGCCGGCTCGGTGGTGTAGAGGGTTGAGGCGCTGGCGCCTTACCTCGACCCACACCGGCGACCCGGGTTCGGGAACGGACTCGGGTCTCGGGGGGTCGGCAGGGGAAGGGCAGAATCGAGCGTCCGACGGACTGCTGCTCTCCTGTTCTGGGGTGGGTTAGGAGTATCTTCGCCGTGCAGAGGCCCTTTAGTGGAGACTGGAGGCAATGCATGTAGCCACGTAACTAGATGGGGGACAAGAAAGCGAGAAACCGCACCGAAGTTAACCGGATGACGGACGTCAGTCCCGGGCTTCCTTGAATACTCTCTGAGAGCCACAATTGCCTCAGCAGCTCCGAGGGTCTGAGACAATAGTAGTGTGCTGGTTCTGCCCCCACTGGTGCCTTTCCCCTCGGAGGAGGGGGACCCATCCGGTGCAAGGGTTACACCGGACTTGCCCGAGGAAGGCTGCAGATATGAGGTAGGTGGCTAAGGGGAGTTAGTAGGGGAACGCCCTGGTCCAAGGCAGCCTGAAGGAGAGGTAACTCTGGGGCACGTAGGAGGGGAAAAGAGAAAATGAAAAAAAAAAAAAAAAAAACTGGATGTTGAGAGGATAAGAGGGAATATGAGGAAGTTTTTCTTCACAGAGAGGGTGGTGCATGCTTGGAATGCTCTGCCTCAGGAGGTGGTGGGAGCGAGCACTGTGGATGGAATCAAGCATGCTTGGGACAGGCGTAGGGGAACCATAGAGGTACAGCAGTGGGTGGGTCAGAAGCAGTAATCCAGTACAAGGGCTTACGGGCAGACTAGATGGGCTAGGTGGTCCTTATCTGCTGAAAATTTCTATGCTTCTGTGTTTCTATTACTTTTTGATTTTATATTTTGTTTATCCACTTGTTTGTGTTGATCTTTATTTTTTCTCTTGTTTTTCAAGTCCTATGTTGTTTCGGACACCATTTGGTGTGTCAACAATTCTGTTCATTACTGTTCCCCCTGTAGTTGTTAGCTTACATTTTTATCTATAAAGAACTTCCTTCTTTCACCAAACGCTAAACAACCCTTTCTGTTTAAATGCAAGTCATCTTTCCAGCACAGTGGGATAAGGCTGTCAGCTGCAGATCTGAACACCCGGGTTTGAATCCCACAGTTGCCTAGGTGCATACTGTGTGATTCTGAGCAAGTCATTTAACTTCCCTGTGTTCCCAGGTTGCATCTGGAAACAAGCTTTGGCTTAGTGTGCTACTTCTGGTTAAATAATGTTCCCTTTCCCTTTTTTCCCCATATTTGCAGCCATGCATACTTTTTTTGATGGCCCATGTTGTTCCTGGTCCTGACCCAGGTACTGAGAGAATTTCAGATATTACAGCTTTACATTTACTTCTTTCAGTACATTTCCCGCAGTCACTGAATTCTTTTATGTCCTCAGCCAAGCTCACTCCAACATCTTTAACACCACAGTGGATCATTAATAATGTAAGCAAGTTTAGTTTATTGTTTGTCTTTTGAGTCATTACAATATAGATAAAAAAAAAAAAATACAAATATTAAACACAAAGACCATAACACTGTAACATCAAAATATTGTAAGTCTGGTAAAATTGTTACATCCCAGTTTAAAAATATCAGTTTCTCCATGCAATTAATTCCTTATAGGCAGAAAATCCAAAAGGGTGTATATCTAAAATTTCCCCAACAAACCAGAAACCAGACATAAGTTAAAATATCTAATGCCTGGATTACTGCTGAGCCAAAATTGACTTTGTATATTGTTTCCTTAAAAAAGTCTCATATAATCACCCCCTAATGCTCAGCATTAAACAACATAGCAGATATAATAATTCACTATACAGGTGCTGTCTGGATATGTTAAGAAGAGTTAACAAAAAATGAGAAAAGCCATTATTCAGAGGGGTAATCCAGACCATGCATTGTCCGTCAAGCAACAAGAAACTTTTCCATAATCCTTCTGAGGAGCCCATGCTACAGTATTTACATCCACTATATAGGACTCCACCAGACATAAGGATCAGCTAAAAGAAGGCTGAAGTTCCAGTAACTCCCAAACTTTACCTAGTGGTGACACATTGGACTAGGCCCTCATACTTGCTATCACTAAATTGGGTAAGTTTTCCTTTAGATCAAAACAGTCACCTGGGCCTGTAACCATCCCTCATGACTGGTAAATTACAAGGGAGAAATTACATCAGAGCTACCCTACCCTCTAAGTGCCAGCAAATATCTTTTTCTGCCATAATTCTGAGCAGTTATATTGCAGACTTATGATTTCCACCTTGCAGAATTATGTTGAGTATTCAGTGCCAAATATTCTACAGGTTAGTTGCAAGACACCCTCTTACTTTAAAAAGATTAACCAAAAAAGCAATTCCCATTTCCCAAACCTTCCTTAAAGCTCTCATTTAAATCATGCCCAGATTCTATATGGTGCTACAAGACCATCAAGCACATAATACAATGTAAAAGGGTGCCAAGAGGCAGCCAAATATTATGCAATGTATGAGACAGTAACATGTTAATCAACTATATAACTTAAAAATAGAACAACCATATCTGAAACATTCAAAGCATATTAAACATCATACAAATATACACGCATTTAAAATGAAAATGCCTACCATAATGAAGTCGTTATTGATGCTTTAAACTATGAGGAAACCCTCTGAAACTCAGCAGTAATTCAAAGAGTTTTACTGTAAACTGAGCTCAAGTTTTTGAAACTACCATAAGCCTGCTACCTGTAATATTAGGTTCAATTAAAGCTGGTAGTCTGCTTATTCAATAAATGAAATTCAGAAGTTCAAAGCAGGCTACCAAAAATATTTAATCATTTATTGCCCTAAAATCCCTATTCATCTGAGGAGGAGTTTAATTCCAGAAGTTTTCCTTTTCCAGTATTCAACTCTATAAAAGTGTATCAAGCATTTGAAGCATTTGAAAAGGCTAACAGTGCAGCATCCCCAAAAATAAATAAGTGTTTTCATGTTTTTGTTTTTCTTTTTTACCTCTGTAAGGGAGTTATTTCACAAGCTACTTTCTTTTGAAACTACTGCCAATATGCTTTTGAGGCTGAACAGGAACAATGAATTGAATTAAACTGCTCAGTTCTCCTTCTCTGGGAGTCTGTTGTCTATTTTCCACAGTGCACTTCCAACTCCCTTTATTCTCTTGGAGGCCTCCATATGCTCCTATCAGGCAAAGTTCTGTACCGGCTGGGTTCTCAAGTTCCATCTCCTTCAGGAATGCTCACCACATATTTAGACAGTAACCAAAGTTAATTCATAGCAACTTTTCAGTCCAGGACTTCCCGACTTCAGTGACTTTTTTTCCCCATTCCATTCTTACTAGTCCACATACCTGCAAGTGGAACAAAGAAATCACTCTCTGAGTGCAATAAATGATATTAACAAACAGAGTTCAGTTCCCAGCTCCCCTAGGCAAAGGTAGCCTGTAAAATTTAGAAAGCTCACATAATAGTGCTCCATGGTGCAGAACACTCCTGTAGCTTCTCAGGCTCGCTCTGACTTCCAGTCCGATCAGCAGCCGCGAGTCTAATCCAGCCAGGAAAGCAGCCAAAAGCAACATTTTTGACATGCTTTCTACCATGAGGTTCAAACAATGCTCACCTCCAGTCACCATCAACATGGCAACACTCCCGACCAAACTTTTCCAAAACAGCAGTAATATAAAACCACAATACTACAAAAAGGATGCTGCAGATTTTAGCCAAGTCAATAGAAATTAACTTGTTTATAAAAGAGCAGTGGTATCTCTCTGAGGAAGTTCTCTAAGCAAAATAGAGGGGAGAGCTTGGAGTGGAGCAGCGTTATGGCCATCTTACCGCTTGCCCCCCCCGCCACGTAATGTGTGGACCGAATCATTACAAGTAGATTTTCCTGTGTTTTTCATCAGACTGACTAGATTTTATTTTACGTCACATATTTTTGTCTTGTCTTTTCTGTCTTTGTATGTTATACAGATGCAACAGCCAGGATGCAATGTGCAAATGCTGCAGAATACCACAGAATGTTGAAGTTTACTGCAGGGGCCATTGTAAGTCAATGGCAATTCAACCCTTTTGTCATGTAGGATTTTGTGACATGTCTTTACTGCAAGTTACTGCACTTCATGATGGCTGACTGCACTGTACATCAGTGTACCATATAATTGAGTCCCCCAGGACTAGAATATCTTGATTAGTCCTATTCAACATCTTCATTAGTGACCTCGCAGATGGACTAGAGGGTAAGGCTTGTCTGTTTGCAGATGACACCAAGATCTGCAACAGAGTAGATGATCCAGATGGGGTGGGCAGAATGAGAAGAGATCTGGATAAACTAGCAGAATGGTCAGAAGAGTGGCAACTGGGATTTAATGCAAAGAAGTGCAAAATCATGCACATAGGGAAGAGAAACCCTGAAGCCACTTATAGGCTGGGAGGGGAGTTGCTAGCAGTCACAAAGGAAGAAAGAGATTTGGGCATCATCATCACTGATGACCTAAAATCATCCAAGCAGACCTCTAAAGCAGTAGGTAAGGCTAGGGGGGTGTTAGGGTGTATTAGTAGGGGTATCACAAGTCGTAAGAGGGAGGTAATAATCCCTCTGTACAAGACATTGGTTAGCCCCATCTGGAGTACTCGTGCAGTATTGGAGGCCACACCTCACAGGACATTAACCAAATTGAGGCAGTCCAGAGAAGGGCAACCAAATGGTGCAGGACTGCATCAGAAGACATATGAGGACAGATTAACGGAGCTCAATATGTATACCCTGAGCAAAGGAGGAGAGAGGTGATATGATCGACATTTAAACACCTTAAGGGCATAAACAAGGTGAGACAGTCTAACATGTTTAAATATAAGAAAAATAGCAGGACAAGAGGACACAGCATGAGATTAGAGGGAGGCCGATTAAGGGGAATGTGGAGGAAATTCTTTTCACAGAAAGGGTGGTAGATGCATGGAATGGCTTACCACAAGAAGTGGTGGCTATGTATACAGTGCAGGGCTTCAAACAGGCATGGGATAGGCATAAGGGAGCAATACAAATGACTATGAATAGATAGGTCACTGACAGAGCAAAGGCCGATGGCACATTTATAAGGTAGAAAAGGAAATGGGCAGACTGGATGGGCCTTGCGGTCCTTATCTGCCGTCAACTTCTGTGTTTCTGTGATTATTACTTTGAGGTGGTTCTACATTAAGACTTAGTGACTCGTTAACTTGCTCTTGGATTGGTGTAATATCAAAGCTGTCTTGTTCAAGGGTTGGTGTATTATCAGAGTTGTCTGTTTTATTGTTAGCTGTGTTTGATTCTGCATCTATGTTTATTGTACTTTGGTTGTCACTTTCCCTTTCAGGATTTTGGTCTGCATCTATTAGAATGCCATATCTGGTTGTCAGCATTACGTGCATATGTTCAGCTATCTACCCATTTTATAACTTTTTCTCCATGTGACATAGGCCCAGTCTTATTCCTCATCTTTAGTTAAATCTTCTGCACTTGTGACACATTGTCTACTATTATTACTCTGAAGGTGTACATCATCCTTCATTTGCAGCATTTTTTTTTGCAGTTGGTGCTTTTAACCCCCTGTTTACTGGACAGCCCCACTTTGTGCTGACTACCCCAGCCTTGTCACCCTAACAACTGTAGGGTGTACCATACTAGCATATTCCTCCAGGGCTTACCCCCCCAGTGGGGGCTGTGGGGCTTCCCCATACCAACCATGAAATGGATCTGGTTCTATGGCAGTGCCTAGTTGTTGGCTGAGGGGCTTGCGGGGGATTTTAGGTCATCCTACTGACTCAGGTTTTCCCTTGAGTTCTCTTCCAACTCCAAAGAGAGATGTGCAATGGAGTTAATGGTGGTACCACCCACACTCCTGTGCATGATACATTGGACTTCCTAATGCTCTGTCTCCTGCTGAGTGGCCCCAATACCCTACCCCTAGCGACTGACAGGGGCCTGTCTAATGTCAGGCTCTGCATCACACCCTGCTCAGAAAAGGGGAGCAGTCCACTGGATGTTCGATCCTCCTCCCCCAACCAATCCCCTGACAGTCCAAGTTTGCCCCTGAACCCATGTCATCAGTGCCACATGCTTTAGTGCTACCACTTTGCTGGCACTATAAACACTTACAACTTATTGTTGACTTCTAAATTCAAACTCTATAAGTTGTTTATTCTCTCAAGTTTTGTGTTATTTGCTTTTAATAAAACAATTTCTTTTTCCAGCTCAATAATATTTTTGCATTTTTTACAAGTAAATACCCATTGTTATTTCCTGATTCCTCAGGTGAGTAGATTGCACAGCTTTTACATACATCCACAATTAAGTTACTTTCTTACTTCTCTAGGAGATAGCAACCTGCTCTGCTTGGCTTTACTAGCTAACATTGTGCAGTGCTCACCGACAATTGCATCAGCATCTGTGTTTGTACTCTTGGGACAGAAAGCAATTGATTTGCACTTCCTGTTTGGCAAGGTACAAGTGGTGGTGATTTAAGTTAAAAATTAACATTTAATGCACCCCCTACAGGTCCAAGAAGGTCTGGGTGTCTCTGTTTATATTTCTTTGCAGTTAAAGTAGCTCTTAAAAGAGCTATCTTGGATTGTCAGCTCCTACTGCTACCTCAGTCCGCTCCCTCTGTTCCTCCTTAAGAGGCCTCCTTGTGATTCCCAGAGGAGCCTTAAAACTGCAGGTGACAGAGCATTAAGTGTCATCAGCCACATCCTGTGGAATTCGCTTCCTCCATCTTTAAGGGGAGGACCCCCTTGGTGGAGGCTTTCAAAGCACGACTCAAGGCCTGCCTGTTTGCGCAGGCTTTCCCAGACCCAGCTTTGTTAATATCACTTTGGAATATCACCCTGTTCTGACTTGTTATACTTGCTGTCCCTGATTTCATTATTTATTTTGTCATTTATTACAGAAGCTTATTTGATTAGTTTAGCTATTGTTATGATAATAATTATTCATTGATGTTTGTGCTATTTTAGTTTTATGTATGGTGCCCAGAGCCTCCAGGATTGGGCGTCTTTCAAATAAAATTTGCCTTGCCTTGCCTATATGCGCCAATCATATACCAGCCCAGATTTTCTAAATTGATGCCAGATGCTATCTGTCTGCCTCATGGCATTTGGTGCTCATTTTTCATCCATTTGGCACAGTGACCTTTCACCTTTCTTTGTGTCATAGGGGCATATATATTTACAATGCTGTGGAAGCTGTTGATGAAGTATTCAAGGGCAAGATCAACCTACGGAAGCTCTATTATATGACAACACTGGTTCCAGTAAGGCTATTTAGAAAAGAAGTCTCATCAAATTTAGAATGGTCCTGAGCTTTGATGAATTTGGGAGAAGGGTTAGGGACATTATTTTTCCAGATACAGAAACCTGGGGAGTGATCACTGGGAGGGGCGGGCAATAATCTTGCAGCTTTAACTCTGTCAGGTTTGCTTACTAGGACCCAGTCAAGGAGGGTGAGATTTCCAGTTTTAGTACGTAATCTTACCCCCTTCCACTTGAGAATGCCCTACAAAAATTCTGTACTGAAGTTGAATCCTGATTCACTGATCATAAGCTAATCATCAATTACAAAAAGACCAAAGTAATGTTATTTGCAAGCTCCCAAAATAGACACATATCATCTTGCCTCAGTATCCTTAATAATCTCCATCAGCCACTAGGTCAAGTCAGCAGGTTTAAATACCTAGGGGTGGCCCTTGATAGCTTCCTATCATTTTGGGAGCATGTAGATCTTGTCTGTAAAGCAGTCACCATCAGGACTGGGTTGCTCTTTAGGCATAGACATTGTTTGACACCCATTGCCCTTCGACTGGCTGTGACAAGTTCCACACTATTGATCATTGACAATAGTCTAGTAATCTATGGCTCTGTCACTAACACTGTCCTTAATTGAATAAAGGTTGCTCTCAATATAGCTTTTCACCTGGTAACCAACTCACCTAGACTCACCCACACCTGTGACCTTTACTCAAGTGCTGACTGGCTAAACCTCCAAGGGAGGATTGCCTATCAACCCTGTCTCCCAGCTAAAAATATCACCCTTGGCCTCTCTCCATCCTCCTTACAATCACTTCTTACCACAGCTGCCACTCCAGGAAACACAAGGAGCTTGGCTAAGCTGTCTTTCACAGCCCTGCACTGCAGGGCATCTCTTTGCCAGCGTGTGCTCATGTCCAGAGCCCTGGTGCTGCTAAGCAGCCTTCCTCCCACACTTTTGACTGAACATAAACTAGGTCCCTTTAAATCTCAGCTACGACAACACTTCCGTACTGTCAGCTCCTATGTTTGCACTTAATCTGTCACCTACCCTTACCACTTACCTAACCATGTTTCCTGTATTTGTGCTCACTTGACTGTGTCTAATTCAGACTGTTACCCATTTGCTTTTTCATCTTTGTTGTTTGTAAATTCCCACAGGTTATTGTGGGCTACTTGTTTGGTTATTAATCAATCAATCAATCAATCAATTAATCTTTATTTTACCAGGATAATTTAGTGCCACAGTTACAGACTCTGCCTCAGTACCCAAGGAATTTGAGTGCTTGTCCCAAAAGGTTCAACTCTCCCCTTCCATGGCACGTAGTATCATAGGCTGCTACAGACCCCCATCCGAGGGGCTTAGGGTGCTGAACCACCTGTCCAACTTACTTGAAACCCTGTCATCGGAAGTCATCATCCTGGATGACTTTAACCTTGATTGTTTTTCTGCCAGCTCCAAACCTGTAAAAGACGTTTGTGACACCTTTGGGCTTACGCAACTTATTATGGAAGTCACCCACCTAAACCAGAAAAATCCAGCTAACAGTAGCATAGTTTATCTTATTTTAGTGAATAAACCACACCTTTTTACACATGCAGATGTCTTCTTTAATGACTTTCGTGACCAATGCTCAATAGCGTGTGTCATAACTCCACCTAAACCTGTCTCAACCTCTAGGTTTATTTTTAAGAGAAATAACATAATTTCAGTCTGCATGCCTTCATCTCTGACCTCCAGTTCTCCAACTGGCAAGAACTGTACCTGGCCCCTACTGTGGACGAGGCCTGTGAGGTCTTCTAGAGTATTGTATTGGGAACTTTAAATCGGCATGCGCCCTTGGTGAAAGTCTGTAGAATTAAAAAATCTAATCCTTGGTTCACGACTAGTCTGAAAATTGCCTTATACACCAGGGACCTCCTTTGGAGAAAAGCACAAACAACTAAGTTGCCCACTGATTGGGCAGCCTTTAGGGTTGCCAGGAATCATTGCACAAAACTTATGAGGGCACAAAAAGCTAACTATTTTTGTACAAAACTGGACTCCTCTTCCAAGTGTTCAGCTAAATTCTGGAAAACCCTAAGGGATATTGAGGGGTACTCCCCAGCTAACTCCCTCCTGACAAAAACATCCTTGGATGGCACCTCCTATACTGACAAGCAGACTATTCTTGACCTCCTCAACAACCATTTTGTCACTGCTGAGTTAGCATTCGACTCTTCTCCTGCTAATACCCTTCATACCATACTGTTTGCGCAGGACCCAACCTGTCCAGCTTCAGACACCACTGCCCTTGATGAGGCTTTCTCCTTCATCCCAGTCACCATGAAACAAGTCAAGGACCTGCTACTGGAATTGGACGTCAGAAAGAGTGTGGGTGCTGATATGATAGATCCATATTTCCTAAAACTTTGCTACCACGTCTTGGCTGCCCATATTACCCACGTATTCAATTTATCCTTGACACAGGGTGCTATTCCTGCATTATGGAAAAACACCCATGTCATTCCTTTATTTAAGTCTGGTGACAGAAGCAAGCTAAATAACTACAGGCCGATATCCTTACTCCCAGTCCTCTGTAAAATGCTGCAGAAATTAGCTAGCCTTCAGCTAAAGAGCTTCTTGGAGAACTCAAACTTACCAAATCCAGTACAATCTGGGTTTAGGTCATGTCACAACACTATATTTGCCCTCGCAAAAGCCGCCAATGACTGGCAGAAGGCCTTAGATGCTAGAAACTATGTATGTGCCTTATTTCTTGACCTGAGTAAGGCATTGGACACAGTGGATCATGACCTTCTTCTGGTCTCACTTAGACAAGTTGGTTTGGATCCCTTGGCATTAAAACAGTTCTCCTGCTATCTTACAGGATGTTTCCAGCAGGTCAACGCAGATGGAGATCTTTCTCTATTAAAAGCCCTACAGAGAGGCGTGCCACAGGGTTCCATCCTGGGGCCTCTGCTTTTCACATTGTACATCAACAATATTGATTCAGGCATCAAGTCAGATACAGTGACATCCATATTTTTGTGGATGATACGGTTCTATATATTGACAGGCCTACTCCAGAACTGGCCAGTATGGACCTCCAACTAGACTTCATCCAACTGCAACTAAATCTCTTGAATCAAAAATTATTACTAAATGCCTGAAAAAGCAAGGCCATGTTTTTCTCTCCAGTTGCCTGTGCACCCAGTCCCTACAACCCTGGTCTAGCTCCACAAATCATAATGCTGCTAGGTGAATCTTTAGAGTTTGTGGCAAAATTCAAATACCTGGGACTCTGGATTGACCATAAACTCTCTTTTGTTGACCATATTGAAGAACTCTCAAAAAACTTCAAACAAAGACTTGGGTCCGGATTTTCAAATGCCACAATAATGCAGCATTCCCCCTGTGTGCTGCACACATGGCACACAGGGCTTGCAGCATTCACCTGCCATTAGTCGGGATTGTACATCCCTTGTGCCTGGCGCTGCTCCTTAGGCCACATATTTGTGGTCTAGTGTGCTCCACTCCAGGGGGTCAATGTACCACTGCTTGCACCAGATATGTGGTGCAAGCTGCTGGAAAGCAGGGAAACTGTTGCAACTGCACCTGTTAATGGAACATTAGGTGCAGCTGCTGCAAAGGGGATCATCGCAGAGCCGAAATCAAACTCCCATGGAGCAGGGTTGGATGCACACCCTGTGCCACCATTCGAAAATCTTACCCTTGGTCTTTTCTACTGGCTCAAGCATGTACTCACTCAGGATGCAAAACCTAGGCTGTACAAAGCACATTTATTCCACTTTTGGACTATGACGACTTCATTTATGGACATGGTCCCAGTGCTGCATTAGCCAAACTTAACACCCTATACCACCAGGCTATACGATTTTTCACTCAAGCTCAGTACTCCACTCATCCCCGCACCCTTTATGCTCAAGTTGGTTGGGCATCGTTGAAATTCAGAAGACAGAAAAATGCTGTTCTCTGGATATTCAGAGCCCCCACCAAAAAACTTCCACAGCACATTACTGAGTGTCTGCCATTGTGTACTGCAGGTAGCTATGCGTTAAGATGCCTCTCCTATACCTCTCTCCTCATCCCCAAAATTAACTCCCATTTTGGTAGAAAATCTATAAGCTATGCACTCCCTTTTCTTTGGAATAAACTCCAAAAAACATTGAAGTTAGTAATTCCCTTCAAATTGTCTACCTTCACAATAGTACATGCATGCTCCTTCAGTGAGCCCTGCAATTGTTTTTCCTGAGTACCTCCTATGGCCTGGGCCTTCTACCCTGTGTAGCATGCCAGCTGCTCCTCCCTCCCTTCTTATCCTGCCTCGTATCACTCCAACTACTTTTCTCATCTTAATATCTGCCCTTTAAACCCCATGCATTCCCTTTTCTTTCCTTCTCTAGATATCTGTCCATTTCCCCTTCCTCCCTCCCTTTGAATTTACATAGATTAATGATGCATTATCACTGAACTCATATGTCTATATTGTAGCTAGATTTACTGTGCATTATCACTGAACTCGTATGTATATATTGTATAGAACCATTATTTTTATATCTTGTATTATTTTGTCTTCCTACTTCTGTGTATTCTGAGAATTTTTGTATTCTTACAATTTTTGTACCTTATTTGATTGTAAAATGTCTTGACCATGTCCAGGTCCACCTTGCAAATGAGTTCTAACTCAATGGTGCCTCACCTGGTAAAATAAAGATTGATTGATTGATTTGGTAATTACCTCGTTCACTTATTTCCATGGATTCTAGTATTGTTGTTAGCTTTTTCCAAATGCTTTGTATTCTCATTCTCTAACTACACCTGTAACTTGCCTAATTGCACACTGCTTATCTCTCCACACCATGTTGTTACTTCTGTGACTATCAAGTACCAGTCTCTGTACTTATGTTTTACTGTACTGCATGCTAAATTTGTATCTCATGTTTTGATATTTCATTGCATGATGTGGAGCCTTTGTAAATGAGTTCTTGACTCAAAGGTGTGTAATTTCGAAACTTAAATAGATAAAATAAATAAATAAATAAATCTGGTGGGTTCATCAATATGTGTGAGAGGTGTTACTCTGACAGGGCAGTCTTGTACCTGCTAGGATTAGAATTCAATCAGCTAAGGTTGAAGTCTCCAAGAAGAATGAATTCTCCTAATAACTGCTCAGCTGGATTGCTGGTGAGGAAAGTTAGAGCAGGGATAACAGCACTAGGAGGGTTCTATAAGCAGTGTAAACAAAGAGACTTTACCCCCCCCCCCCAAAGACAAGTTCACAAATAGAGCCTACATGGTGAGTTCACAAGGGTTGAAATGATTACTCCCTTGGCCTTATTAGAGAACCTCATATAGAGTTGGGCCTACCACCTTCCTTACTTTCTTTATCCTTCCTGAAAACAGTAAACAAAACCAGAGACAAGTCTGTGCTCAGAAAGTCCAGAAAGTATTTCACTTAGCACAACCTCTCCTAAGGGAAACTCTAGATTCTGTAAACAGTAAATCTTGGAAGCTCAATTTCATGAGTTTGGATGGGGGTTTAGCCAAATATCTGAAATCCGAAGTATTTCAGGGGAATAAAAGTTGGTCCAAGCTTCAGGTTTGTGTTTCTTGCTCCTAAGGGTATTTATACTCAAATGGACATTTTCTTAACTCCTTGGGCCACTTATTCAAAACTTTGCCCGGTGGGCAAGTGATTGTGCCCTGTTTGTCCAGGGTTTGTGTCCAAGTGAAATATTCAAAGGGGGCTGTTGCATGCACTAAAAGGCTTAGTGCATGCACATTAAATAACATATGTGGTGGGAAAAGGGAGGGGCAGGGACAGGAAAGCCAGTGCAGTGCAATATTCAGAGCATTAGCGCTGCACAATGGGAATAGTGCAGGCTACTCTGTGCTAAGCAATTACCACCAAGAAGAAGCCCAACTTACTCTGGACAACCCTAGTGGCTGGTGGAGTCACTGTAGCCAACAACCACGTTAGTGGGTGGTGGAGCACACCTGCTGCCTGGCGGCCAGTGGCACCCCTTCACCCTCTGAACCCCATCCCCATTAAGAGTACATTCTACTCTGGTGTCTAGTGGTTCCCCCCACCCTTCGATCACTCATCCCTCAGTAAAAAATGGAGTCTCCTGTATCTAGTGGCCCCCACCCTCCTATCTCTAGACCCATATTAAAGAATGTGAGCCCTGATGTCCAGCATTACCCCCCACCCTCTGTTCTCTGGCCCTGTAGTAAAGAATGTAGTCTCTGATGTACAGTAGTCTCCCAGCCCTATGATTGCTGACCTCATAGTAACAAATGGAGTCCCTAGTGGCCAGTGGTCCCCTTGCCTTCCAATTGCCAGCCCCATATTAGAGAATGTAGTTCTTGGTGCCCAGTTTTCCACCCACCCTCTAATTACAGGCTCCATAGTACAAAATGAGTCCCTGGTACCCTGTGGTCCCCCAACCCTGCGATCCCTGGCCCCAGTAGAATTAAATAAGTCCAAGGTACCTAGTGGTCTCCTCTGCCCTTGGATTTCTGGTTCTGGTAGAATTAAATATGTCCCTCATGCCTAGTGGTCCTCCTGTCCTCTGATTGCTGGCTCGGGTAGGTGCCTAGTGGTCCCCTGCCCTCCAGTCACTGGACCCGTACCATACACATATTCTCTGGCATCTAATGGCAGACCCCACCCACTGATCCCTCTCCCCGTACTAGCCCAAGCATTCCCTGGTGTCTAGCAGCCCCTCCACACTGTGGGCACTGGTCAACATACTCTGCCACCCACCCACCTTACTGGCATCACCAGTGCCACAGAAGCCCATATGGCAACTGGCACAGTCCACCTCTCACCACCTTGGCTGGCCACCATATGTGATGACAGGGTGCATGCATCCCCTGCTCTGTACTGTAAAGAGAGCATATATACTGTTTACAAGAGACAGTACATGCTCTCACTTTACAGAACAGGTGATATGCACTCCCTGTCATCGCATACGGTGGTCGGCTGAGGTGGTGAGAGGAGAACTGTTCCAATCACTCGATATGCTTCCGCAGCACTGATGATACCTGTAAGGTTGAGGTGGAGTGATAGGGTGGGTTGGCCAGTGCTCACAGTTTGGGGGACACTACAATAGATGCCAGGAAATGCTTAGGCTAGTATGGAAACAGGGATTGGTGGGTTGGGGGGGTGCCACTAGACATCAGTAAGTAAGTGAGTGATATGGTACGGGGTCTGCAATCAGAGGGGAGGGGACCACTGCACACCAGGGACCTACTTTATTCTGCTGCTGCTAGCAATCAGGGGGGGCAGGGGGACCACTAGACACTAGAGACTTATTTAATTTTACCAGGGTGAGCACCTGGAGGATGGTGGGAACCACTAGGCACCATAGGACTGCATTCTTTACTACAGGGCCAGCAATTGGAGGATGGGGGTACCACTGGGCACCAGGAACTACATTCTTTACTACAAAGCCAGTGATCAGAGGATGAGGGGACCACAGAACACCATGGAATACTTGAATTTCACCTGGGACAGAGATCGCTGGGGGGATGTCACTGGACACCAGGAAATATGTTCACTTTTATAGGACCGCGCAATCAGGGTAGGGGCAGAGCTGGTCACGGGGTTCAAACCTGCCACCACTTCCCATGCAGATGTGCCCATAATGAGCATGCAAATGGCTCCTTAGAGCTTTGGATGCCAAATGGACTCATTTGCATGATGCCATCTGATAGTCATGCTGGGAGGTACCAGGGGGTACTGTAGCCTGCACTGCCAGGATTCTTGTCAGGCAGCGCTACTTGGCTTAGTGCTGTGCTGACATGCTGCTATATTCAGTTAGATAGTGCCAGTGCAGTATCTAATTGAACATAGCATCCTTGGGGTTGTGGGCAATGAGCATGTGCAGCGCAAACCTTTGCACTCCACTTTTCCCATTTTTGAATATGTGGCTGCTGGTGTTGATCCAGCAAGAATCCATGGGGAAGACACCCTACAGTTTACAGGAATAGGGCCAGATTTGATTGTACATTTCCAGAGGGTAGCAATAGCATTAGGAGCTTTAGCCTGGTTAGTAGGTAAGGGGATTTAGGCAAGGACAACATGTTAAGCTGCTGCTGCAAACTTATACTGCAGCTGTTGCCATTTTTATGTAGCCCATACATCCTTAGCAGTGCTGGAGTAATGTCATCTGCTAGTGGTCCCAAATACAGGACTGTTCTTGCTCACTAGTATTATCAAGCAGGGAGCTGAAGGCCCAGAAGCTACTAGATCAAAGCACATAAATAAGATAATTACATTAAGGCAAGGGCAAGCCTGTTATATGAAATACTTAAACCTGAGAATATGCCTGAAAATACCTTAACACCCATCCCCCCTCTGCTGTCCTTAGCCTCATGGCCCAAGGCCAAGCTACAGGTCCAAGGCAATGCCCCATGGGACAGTTGCTTCATGCAACAGGTCTGGGACCATGCTATACTAGTTGGCTGCTTCAAGCTACAGGTCTAGTTCTGCCCATACAAATCTGCTGCTCTGTGGCTGGCTCTAAGGATCAGTCCCTAAGTGTCTTCACAGAGCCCTGCATGAAGAACAAGACCACTCTCATAACTTTGATGGTGCAGGGCCTTTTTGGTCCTGCATGTAGTATGAAACCAATCCTAACTTTCTTCACACAGGTCTTTGTGCGAAGCAAAAGATGAGTCACACATTTCTTCATGCAGGACCCTACAGGCTATGCAAAAAAGCAGTCTCATAACATTCACAGCTCATAATTTGCAAAATACAGTAGGAAACTACTCATAACTTTCTTCATGCAGGAAATCAGGAGGTCATTCATAATGTTCTTTGCACAGGATCCGAGCTGTTGAGCTTGAAGCAGCAGATCTATGGAATGTGTCTCCAGATCTGTAGCTTGGCTTTGGGCAACAAGGATAGGGACTGGGGAGGGGATGGGCATTAGCGCTGAAAAATAAACCTAGTTCCATATTCCCACCATTTGTTGACACAGAACCCTAATGGTGCATTAATGTCGTTTTTTACAATTTATTTCCATACTTTTTTTTTAGATAGTGTCATACGAACATACGAATGTGCCAGCAGAAACAGACCACCCAGTCTATCAAAATCTGCTCGAGTGTACAGCCAACACCCCTAGTTTGCAACTGCCCCAACCCCCTCCCTTTTGTCATCCCACTGCCACCCCCACACTCACTCTCCCCTGTTACCTGTCCCATGCCCTTTTGAAGCTGTTCACAGATTTACATGATACCACCTATTCTGGTAGGGCGTTCCATTTTGCTACCACCCTCTCTGTGAAATAGTGTCTCCTCATTTCCTTCCTAAATCTTCCCCCCCTCCTTTCTTAGCCCATGCCCCCTGGTGACCCTCCCACTCCTTAACTTAAAGACCCCATCTGCCCCATCCTTATTGATTCCCCTCAGATACTTGAATGTCTCTGTCGTGTTCCCCCATTCCGTCTATCCTCCAGGGTGTACATATTGAGATCTCCCAGCCTGCTATCATAGTCTCTCCCCTCCATTCCACATATCATCTTTGTTGCCCTCCTCTGCACCCCCTCCAGCAGCCTGATATCATGCTTTAGGTATGGCCTCCAAACCTGCATACAATACTCTAAGTGCGGCCTTACCAGTGATCTATAGAGGGACAAGATCACCTCACTTCACCTGGAAGAAAACCCCCTTTCTATGCACCCCAGCATTTTATTTGCTTTTGCAGCTGCTCTCCTGCACTGGGCAGTGTTGTTCATGGTCCTCCTTATCATTACCCCAAGGTCCTTCTCCTCCTCTTTGATCCCCGGCTTACCCCCCCAGCCAGTATTCTCTCCTTGGGTTCTTCACCCCAAAGTGCATAACCTTACACTTCTTTACATTGAATCCCAGCTGCCACCTCTCTGACCACTCCTCTAGCTAACTTAGGTCCCCCTGCAGCTGCTTCCACCCCTCCTCTCCATCCACTACTGCTCCGATTTTGGTGTCATCAGCAAACGGACTTACCTTGCTCACCACCCCATGTCCAATGTCTGATATGAAGAGTCCAAAAAATACTGGCCCCGACACAGAGCCCTGTGGCACCCCACTTGTCACCGGCCTTAGAATTGAGAGCTCCCCTCTCACCACCACCTGCTGCAGCCTCCCACTCAGCCAGCTTGTAATCCAGTTTATCATTTTTTCCCCATTCCTACACCAGTTAGCTTCCCCCAAGGTGCCCATGAGGCACCAAATGGAAGGCCTTGCTGATGTCCAAGTAAAGAACATCCACCACATGACCCTTATCCAGTTCACCTGTCACCAGTCATAATATTGTATCAGGTTGGTTTGACAAGACTTCCCTGAAACAAACCCATGCTGCTTCACATCCTGGAGGCCATTGTCCTCCAGGTATGACACCAGTCTTTCCTTTAGTATCATTTCCATGAGTTTGCACACTATGGATGTGAGACTTACTGGACGATAATTACCCGGTTCATCCCTTGGCCCACTCTTGTGTAATGGCACTACATGTGCCATCCTCCAGTCCATTGGCACACATCCTGACTCCAGGGAGGTGCTGTACAGATCCGCCAGTGGCTCCGCCAACACCTCTGCCATCTCCCTCAGCACCCTGGGGTGGATCCCCATCCGGCCCTGGTGCCTTGTCTACCTTCAGTGCCCTCAGTCCCTCCAGGACTCTACTTGTCTCAATTCTTCCATCTGTCACCTCCTCTCCTCCTGTTCCCACCCTCCCAGCCCATGCTGGTAGAGGTCCCCCTTTTCTTCTGTGAACATGGAACAAAAGTATTTATTCAGTGCTTCTGCCTGCCCCTCCCCCTTTTCCATCCACTTCCCACCTCTTTTTATCCTCACTATTATCTGTGTGCACTTGCTTTTCTTCCTGATGTATCTGAAGAAGTCTCCCCCCCCATTAATTCCCTGTGCTAATCTCAGCTCCCTCTGGGCATTGGCTTCTCTCACTTTTCTGGTCACCTCTCTGGACCATCTTGCATATTCCTCCCTGTCCATTCCCTTCCCTGTCCTCCTAAACCTCTGGTGAACCACTCGTTTTGCCCTCACCACCTCTACAACTTCGATGTTCAACTGAAGTCATAACTGGCTTCATGCAGGCCTGTGTGAAACAGAATACATGGGGTCATAAGAGCCTTGTGTGAAACACAAGCTGATCCCTACCTTGCATCAAACACACTTAGTGAAATGTCACATCACTCCAGGGCCCCTTGACAATGTGGGTGCTTTTAAACTTTTGTTTGTATTGGACTTAAAACTCATGTTGTGCATGGTCACTGACTTGGAATTGTTTTCACTTTTTCTCAGTTTTGTTTATATGTTAGCTATTGTTTGAAATTTTTAGCTCACATTTTCAAAGTGGGCCAGTCTCCACCCTACCCAGATAACTACTAGGAGATTGACAAACTATTACAAAGAGTGTAGGAGCAGGGTGGACTGGGTGACAGTCGGTAGGTGAGGGTGATG
Organism: Neoceratodus forsteri; assembly: GCA_016271365.2. Lineage (NCBI taxonomy): Eukaryota > Metazoa > Chordata > Ceratodontiformes > Ceratodontidae > Neoceratodus > Neoceratodus forsteri. The sequence continues at coordinate 451,234,606 of CM057453.1, read as the reverse complement.
GTGAAAAACATAAGCGATGGAAAGATTGTTCACTTGCTGTCCAAAAACACATGGGGTATACCAGCATATTGACAGCAGGACTAGGCAACTGCCATCAAGAAAAGACATAGTGAGGATTACTAACATACCGATGGTGGGATCGGTCACCTGCCATTTAGAAAACACATGGGGATACAGGTATACCTATGGCAGGGTTGTGCACTCACCACCAGGAAGAGAAAGATGAGAGGAGTATGGCTTAACAAGGGTGAGATTGGAACCTCCCAACAGGAACACAGATGGGGAGGTTCCAGTTTTCATAATTTCTGTACAATTTTACCCAATTAAAATCCTTAATGTATTTTTTAAAAGAAGTCAGCTAGACATCGTGTTAAAATGTCTTCTGACAAACCATACAACTGTCAACCTTTAATTGTAAGTTCTTATTGAGTTTTTATCAGTTTTAAGTTGTTTCCCTCCAACAACTTTAAACTAAAAAAAAGGCTTTCATTTTAGTCAGCTTTTTGTTTTTGGCATACTGTGCACGTGTCCAGTTTTAAAACTTTAAACCATTATAACATAAAAATTACTGGTCAGTCATCTCCAAAACACAAAAGGGTCATATTCTGGGGGGAATCTAATGAACATGCAATTTTTAAATTATAACTTGGCTTAATTTTTCTGTGGCCATGCGAAAAAAAAAACAGTTAATTTGAGATATTTTTTACATACTGTAAATCAACCAATTAATAACTCCCAAACCACCAAAAAGATTCTCACCAAACTTTCCAAAACATCAGCTCCTAGCACTAGGAAGGTGAACACCAAATGTTACAGTCCTGCAGACTACAGTCACCAAGATACAGTATAAGCTAACAAAAGAAAATGTTTTGACAGAGGTGCTACCACACCTCTCTAATATATACAGAAAAAAAGCTATGTGAATGCATCTGTTGGGACTGAAAAATGAAGTGTACAAAGTAGGAATATGAGTAATTAGTTTACAAAGTCTGTGGAACTCTGGCAAATGTGTGGCATAGTGTTCGTTGGGGTTTGAATGATCATGCAACACAGTGTTGGCAATGAGGAATACCTCAGCACAGGTTTACTAACATTTCAGGGACTTTGTTCACTATTTTTACATTTCCCTACTTTGCATGCTTTGCTCTTCAACCATAAGAGATTCTTTAAGACTTGTTTTTTGTAATTTCCTTACTTCTTGTAAAAGATATATAACAGCTGGCACTTTGCGTTTTCTCCTTTCTTGCACCACTTTCTGAACACTGCATAGCGAGGCTCACTGCACCAGATCTGCAGCTTCCTTTGAGACTGGCTGCAGATCCACCCATGAAGCAACTGCATAGTGACGTTCACTGCCACAGGTTCAGAAACCCACTGGTGAGGGGTGGAGGTAGCTCCCCCACCAGGTTTGCTCATCAGCATCTAAAGTGCCCCTTTAATGCATACAAGGTCAGGAAAAAAGCAGTCATGTCTGTTTCATGATTCGCACAATAAATACTTTATTTTATACTGCAGTGTCAGTTTTTATTGGTGGTGGTGTGTGCCTGGTTGTGATGTTTCAAATGTTTTGAGTTACCAGTTGCACCCCAATTGAGTGCGAGCCCTTGTGTGTGTTTATTTCATGTTTGCAGTTTTGGGCTAATACACATAGGTTTCGGGTCAGTTACCCAAGTAGAAGCACTAGTGACAAATTTTGCTGCTATCAGTATATTTTCTTTCTGGTTTCTGCATGTCTTCAGAAGCGACACCGAATTTGGTTTTTGACAACACGCAGATGCCTGTCTCTACACAGCCATTGGCCTTTGTTAATGAATTGCTATGAACAGCTGGGGCAGCAAATCTGTTCCTTTTGGATGAGATGGAAGTTAATGCCTCAGGTCCTGAAGCCCAGTCCTTGAAAGATACGTACAAGACAGGGGAGAATTTAACTTTAAAATTATGCAGAATGTACTGGACTAAGACTAACATGGAAGCCTATATACAGATACAAAGTATACCTAGGGGCTTATGTATGTACTGATTTGAAACCAGCTCATGGACAGGATAATGTTCATTTCATGTATGAATGGGAACAGATTTGAACTAAAACTAGCCTCAAACTTATTGGTCCAGTAATAAAGTTTCTTCAAGAACAAGAGACAGTAATCAGAGAAGGCTTAAAAGGTTTAGAGGCTGAAGTTTTAAAATTGCAAACCAGTGACTTAAAAGAATTTGACAGATTAAATAAAAAAACTGAGAGACTCAATACAGTGATTAGACACAGAAATTAAGATAATTAAACAGGTGAAATTTACCAGAGATAAGGGAGACTATGAGTCTGACCAGGTGTATACATGGAAACAGAAAAATCAGAAGAGCATTCTGAGAAAAAGTGTTTCTTTTGACTTCAGTACAGATGTGAGTGGGGCAGAAACTGAGGAAGAAGTTTTCAATAAGAATTGTCCTTTTTTAGAACAAAGGAGAGATCCACACACTCATGCAGCACAGCACAGAGCACCTCCTCCTCCAATCACAGAAAACTTGCCCCTCCACAAAATCCAGTACCAATTCCAGCCACTCAGGAGTCCCAGATTGAACTTTCGAGGGAGGAACAATTAAGGAAGACACCAAGAGGAAGAGGGTATGGACAGGGAGATGGGGGAGAGGCAAACTATTATCGAGACTTTTGACAGAGGCAGCAGAACAGGAGACCATTCTGAGGAGGAGGAGGAGGAGGGGAGTACTATTGACCCTGCTACTGAATCAGATATACAGATCATTAAGATATCTAATGATGTATTGACACCAGCTGAAACTATGCTACTTTGCAAAGGTTTGAACTTTGTTCCTAATGCTTCTATAGACAAGGTTCAAACAATGATTGCTGCCAGTCTACTGTACAGAAAATTAAATGTATCTGCTTTGTTTTCAAATTCTGTAATGGATGATACAAACAGTGACACTGCCATGTTTGACTTTAGACCTAATTCAACATTTTGTCCCCTGAATTGTGATGCTGTTGATGTTTTTCAAAGATTAGTTGAAAGAGACTTGGATGATTTGTTTAAGAATTTACCTCAACCAAGTTTTGATAATCTTAAACATGAGGAAAGAAGAGCTATAGAGACTTTGAAACACAATTTGAATATTGTAACTAAACAAGCAGACAAAAGGGGAGCTGTGGTGTTATTAAACAAGTGGGATTATGTGAATGAAGTGCAACATCAACAACAGAATAGGGCTTTTTATGAGAGATTGAACTATAATCCAACGTGGGAGTTTAAAAGCATAATTGATGAAAAGTCAGTAGCTTATATTTAGATGGGCACATTGACAAGCATGTAAGGGACTTTTTGATTAAAGAATCACCAGTTATGGCTACTTTTTATTTTCTCCCTAAGGTTCACAAAACCTCAATACCCCCCAGCTGCCCAGTTGCTAGTGTGGTGGGGTCTTTGATAGAAAGTCTATCACAATATGTGGATCAGATTTTAAGGTCTTATGTATTTGCATTACCCTCTTGTTAAAGAGATACAAAAGATGTCCTGAATATTATAGAAAATCATCACTGTGGAGAACCTACGTTTCTAGTTACTCTTGACATAGAATCACTATATTCCAACATCCCCCATGAGGGGCCGCTGGATGTGGTGTCCTATTTTTTGAATCATGATTCTTCTACAGCTTTACCCCTGTTGAATTTGTATTAAAATTGTTAGAGTTTATACTTAAGTTCAACATCTTCACATTTGATCAAACTATATACAAGCAGATAAAGTGCACTGCGATGGGGGTGACTTGTGTCCCTTCAATAGCCAACTTGTATGTGGGCTTGTGGAAGCAACAGAATGTCCTTGATGTATTAAAAAAATCAATTTTTTTCAGCATATATTTTTATGGAAAAGATTTATTGACCATGTGTTATTGTTTTTGACAGGAACAGAACAAGAACTGCATGATTTTGTAGCCTTTCTACATTTGACAAATGAGAACTTAAAATTCTCCTATACGGCCAGTAAAGAACAGGTTGTTTATCTGGATATTCAGATTACACAAGATTTAGATGATAGTTTGAGTTCAGATATTTATAGAAAAAGTGTGGATGGTAATACTGTTTTGGTAGCATCTAGCTACTATCCTTCACGTGCATTGGCAAGTATGCCAAAAGGAGAATGTTTATGCACCAAAAGAAACTGCAGTACTAATGTAAGTTTTGTAAAAGGTGCAGACATTTGGGAAAAATGACTTGTTGAGAGCGGTTATAGAGGCTGCAATATCAGACAGGCAAGAATAAGTGTTGACACTTTGGATAGAAATACTCTGCTGCAAGTTAAACATAGGAAGACAAGGAGTGAGAGTAGGCTTAATGTAGTGACTACATACTCTGTACATGCGCCATCTTTTTCCAACATTATTTCTAAACATTGGAGTGTGTTTGCAGCAGAGGAAAATCTACAAGGTGTTGCAGCACAACCCTCCAGGTTCTCTTATAAGAAGGCTATGAGTTTAAAATATTGTTTAGTACACAGTCATTATATAGATAGAAAAGCAAATCAAACATGGCTTACAAGACCAGTTGGATGCTTTAAGTGTCAGAATTGCACTTATTATAATGTAATTTTGACTAGCAAAGCTTTTTTTTTTTTCTAAGTCTTTGGTAACTGGGTAAGGCCCACTAGGCACAAGTGCCTGTTTTCAGGGGCGACCTGGGAGCACTGGGTGGTTAAGTGACTTGCTCAGAGTCACACAGTATGCATGTGGAGGTTGTGAGAATCAAACTCAGGTCTGGTCTGCTGGATATATCAAGCTCGTTCACACCTTGTTCCTCTAACCGCTAGGCTGTACTGCCAGACATGGCATATTTAATGCAACTTTAATGTTATATAACAATACGAGGGTTTTTTTTAATTAGACAGATGATAAATTGCAATACTACTGGAGTCATTTATTTGGCTACTTGCTCTTGTGGAGCATTCTATGTTGGGAAGACTGAAAGGAGTTTTAAAATGAGAGTGGGGGAACATCAGAGGTCAATTTTCAATAAAGATTTGACATATGCAACAGAGGCCCATGTTGTGACACACCAACAAGATGATTGTGAGCACTCTTTAAAGTATACAGCAACAGAGAAAGTGTGTCCAAATCCAAGAGGGGGAAATTATAGGAATTTTATTTTGAGAAGGGAAACTTTTGGGATTATTAAATTGAAGACCAACACTAGTCCAGGTTTAAACTGTGGAATTGATATTAAACCATTTTTGGTTTATAGAAGATGAAGGTATTTTACCTTTTGTCTATTTGTTTTAAATTACAATTTTTGTGTTCTCATTCTTCCTTATTTTAGGATTGTCCTTTCTCCCCCAACCCCTCCACCTTTCTATCCTTTTAGTCTCTATTTTTGAATTAGTAATATATGTGTAGCTTTCTGTGTCTTTAAGATATATTATGGAGGTCTCTCTAATTAAGTATATGTATTTGATTCTGTGTTTTGCCATTCGTTGTTTTTTAAAAATCATCAGTGTGACATCAGAGTGATTTATGTATAAATCAGTTTCAATGTTATGTGTGTTTTAACCTTTGAGAAAGGATCTTTGCTACCAGAAATGCATCAGGCATGTGATTTGCACAATAAATCATTTATTTTACACTGCAGCGTCAGTTTTTATTGGTTGTGATGACTGCCTGGTTGTGACATTTCAAATCTCTTTTATAATCCCTACAGCCGCCACCCCCAAATTTCCCCATATTCTGGCACCTATGTTCACTGCAGCAGACCTGTAGCTTGCTTTGCAAGTGTCCCTCTTGACCGTGCTGAATAGGAATGTTTGCTGAACCTATATAGATTTTGTGAATAGCTCAAAGCTCACACACATATTGCACCAAACCTGTAACAGACAAACCCCACACACTAGCATCATGCTACCCTCATCCTCCTTGTAACTTAAAAATAGACCATTTCCCCAAGCTCACTTAGCATCGATACCCACCTTCCTCCTCCCCAGTATCCTTCTTTACATGGGACACCCAATCACACATCCCCACACCTGGTAACACCTGTGCCACTCTCCCCCCCAATAGAAGTAAAAAGTAACTCCCTTTGCCCCAGGCCACTTAGCACCCATACCCATCCTCCTATCAACTGTTATTCAGATATTGTAAAGGTCATAAAGCATTTGGAAACCAGTACAACCTGCCCTTTACCTTGGCAAGCAACCATCTACTAAAGAAAGAAAAAAAAACTACATTCCTAAATGCAGCAATTGCACATGCATTGGGATTTGGTTGTTTTTTTTTTGTTTGTTTGGTTTTTTTTTTAGTATTTTTTTATGTTGTTCATAATATTGTTATTTTTGGCCATTTTGGCCCATATGTTCTGTACAATAATGCTCAGGGTCTTGTTCCTTCTTGTCTAGTCATGTTGCGACACTGTTGTCACAACATCCTAAGTGATGGTTGGAGACACATAATAATTAAGCAATTAGCAGTGATGGCTCTGTACATTCTTGCCATGTCATGCCTGAGGATGCTGACTGGCAAGAAGAGGCAAGAAGGAACCTGACACTGAGCACCACTGTATGCCCAAGTTACTACCCTTATGACCACATAAATGGCACCTTCTAAATTGGACCCAAAATCTTTCTGGGAGAGTTGACTCGCCCACTCCTCCCCACCCCAAAACACATGCTGGTTCAGATTTACAGGTCACCACTTGTGTGTTTATGAGGCTGGAGGTGGATATTGGGCATTCTGAAAATTTTGGACCTAAATAGTCAAGTTGTGAACAAAAGAAAACAAAAGACTGAAAACCCAAAGTCCTGATGTATATGAAGGGAGGGTTGTAGCAGTCACTCAGTACTGGGTAACCTTTAAAAAAGGTGAGTACTGGGGGTTGAGGGTGGGTATGGTTGCTAAGTGAGCTGGGGGTTATATTTTTGCTTCTTTGGGGTGGAGGGTGTCTGCATGGGTGCTACTGGGCAGAGGGGTGTTACTGATTGTTCAGCACTCAGACTGAGGACCTGGTGTTGGATACCCAAAAGCGTGGACTGTAGCAAGCCACAAGAATTGGGCACCTGGTGGAAGCCATGCCCTTCCAGTGATATGAAATACCATGTAGAATACTTTAAAGATTACTATACCAGTAAATATGGGCCTCTTCAAGTCTCTGTTCTTACGCCTGTTTAGGGAATCCTGTGATTGTTTTTAATAGTTGCTGAGTATTACTATGATTGTGCATAGTACCCCACAGCTTGGTTACTCCTTGTGCTCACTTGCCTGTCCCTCCCTTCTCCTCCCTTCTAGTCATCCCCTGACCTCCCCTGCCCTTCTCATCACCTTTCCTCTACTCCTAGCCACTTTCCTGCTTCTATTACCCCTACCTTCCCCTTATCCAGTCTCTAGAAAACTGTAGTACATGTATTGCACATATTGTCTATATAATCGCAATAAACTGTAGTATATGTATTGTACATATTGTCTATATAATCACAATAAACTGTAGTGTATGTATTGCACATATTGTCTATATAATCACAATAAACTGTAGTGTATGTATTGTACATATTGTCTATATAATCACAATAAACTGTAATGTATGTATTGTACATATTGTCTATATAATCACAATAAACTGTAGTGTATGTATTGCACATATTGTCTATATAATCACAATAAACTGTAGTGTATGTATTGCACATATTGTCTATATAATCACAATAAACTGTAGTGTATGTATTGCACATATTGTCTATATAATCACAATAAACTGTAGTATATGTATTGTACATATTGTCTATATAATCACAATAAACTGTAGTGTATGTATTGCACATATTGTCTATATAATCACAATAAACTGTAGTGTATGTATTGCACATATTGTCTATATAATCACAATAAACTGTAGTGTATGTATTGCACATATTGTCTATATAATCACAATAAACTGTAGTGTATGTATTGCACATATTGTCTATATAATCACAATAAACTGTAGTGTATGTATTGTACATATTGTCTATATAATCACAATAAACTGTAATGTATGTATTGTACATATTGTCTATATAATCACAATAAACTGTAGTGTATGTATTGCACATATTGTCTATATAATCACAATAAACTGTAGTGTATGTATTGCACATATTGTCTATATAATCACAATAAACTGTAGTGTATGTATTGCACATATTGTCTATATAATCACAATAAACTGTAGTATATGTATTGCACATATTGTCTATATAATCACAATAAACTGTAGTATATGTATTGCACATATTGTCTATATAATCACAATAAACTGTAGTGTATGTATTGCACATATTGTCTATATAATCACAATAAACTGTAGTGTATGTATTGCACATATTGTCTATATAATCACAATAAACTGTAGTGTATGTATTGTAAATATTGTCTATACAATCTCAAAACTGTAGTGTATGTATTGTATATATTGTTTATATTGCCATATAACTTTGTTACAGGTTTGGTAGTAATGCACTGAATTCTTATACTTTATTGTAACTATATTATTCTGTATGTTGTCTACTGTAATCTATATAGATTGTGCATGCCCTATCCATGTCCACCTTGCAAATGAGTCTTTCTCAATGGTGTTTTGCCTGGTAAAATAAAGATGATTGATTGATTGATTGATTGATTGTGTTTTTATGTCCGTGTGCACTTTTTCCCACAAGTTGCATGTTTAGGCGTCACTGTCACACAACTTGTATTAAAGCTCCAGTTGGTTTCAAAAAGGCACTTTTTCATGGAAGCTTTGTAAAAAATAAAGATCAGTGCACAGCTTGCATTAAGCTGCAAAAGGAATTCTTATTTTCATGCAAGCTGTGTGGGTTTCTGTTATTTTGCCAGTTTCCGGATAGGTAATAATTAGGAAACTGGGGTTTTAAAGTCATGAAAACAGACTATTAAGTGCTGAAAGCAGGACATGTTTTAATTACTCAGAATAGTCATATTGTATTCATAATTACAAAACCACTTGAACAATCAGCCTTACACCCTATCCTACTGACCACTAAAGTTTCAGACTTTTTGTAACTCCAACTTATTTTCTTGTTTTTATGCACAACTGTTTCTCTTCTTCTCCCCTCTTAGTGACCACAAAGGCTCAAGAAAGCAGGGGTAATATCTCACAAAAATGAATGTTGACTCACAAGAGTGGCATATGTCAGTTTTTCTAAAATCACCTTATGAAAAGAATGACATAAAACTGAACTGTACATGCATGAAAATGGCACTTTATTTTATAATTCAACATGTACATAATTTTTAATAAAGTCACCTGTCAAAGAATTATGCTTGGGCCAAATTCTAACTAACCTGAGAACTTAATGTTTCAACTTACATCCATTTTGTGCTATCGGAGAGCAAAATAAGTCTCAGAAACATTTTTATGTATTTTCACTGTTCTGCTGGAAGGAATCAGGGAGGCATAACCTGCCTACCCATAGGCTGAAGTAGAACCTGAGGGGACAGGAATCCCCAAGGGTGCAAATTATTAAAGGAAGCAGGGTGGTAGAAATGAAAACATTAAAATGAGAAGGAAGGAGGAAGGGCAATAAGGAAACATGAGAGTTAACAAGCACAGTGGTAACAAACTTTGGAAGGCCATGTGTATGAATGCAAAAAGTGTAGGAAATATGATTCCTGACTTACGGATCCTCATGGCAAAGACTGACCTGGATATTGTGACCATTACCAAGTCATGGTGCACTGAAAACCATGAGTGGGACATGGACATACCAGTCTATACTCTATTCAGTAAGGACAGGGTGGGAAAGAAAGGAGGTGATGTGGTGCTCTACATGAGGGAAAGCATAAAAGTGCGGAGAATATGGGGGGCAGTGACACAGTGGGTCACCCTGGAGATGGGGAACAGATCTACTATTCATACTGGTGTCTACAGACCTCTAGCACAGAGGGAGGAGTTAAATAAGGCAGTGGTGGAAGCCACTGGAAAAATAGCAGAAAGAGGGAGGTGCTGCTATTGGGGGACATCAATCAGCCAGATGTAGAGTAGAGCATCTCAGTTGTAGCTTCATCTTGAAGTAGGGACACACTGGACTCCATGCAGGTGGCATTCCTTTGGCAACTAGTCAGGAATCCCACACATGATGGGGCAGTACTGGATACTGTACTCACTAACAGGGACAGTGTTGCAGACATCAAGGCGGGTGGCCAATCGGGGACCAGTGATCACTATACAGTGTGGTTCAACATAAGGACAGCTGCAGAATCGAACTTCACAAGAGCAAGGGTCCTGGATTTCAAAAGGGCAGATTTTAAAAAGATGAGTGAATGCTTTAGGGATGCCCTGGCAGGGGGAATGACCTGGGTGGGGGTGGAGGAACAATGGGTAAAGCTAAAAGGGGGCATAGTGAAGATAAAAAGTCTCTGCATCAAGCAAGTGAACAAAAACAAGAGGAAAAAGTGGCCACTATGGTTCTCAAAGAAGTGGAAGAAATGGTAAAGTCTAAAAGTGAAACATTCAGAAAGTATAAGGAAATGAAGGAGGATACGGAGGTAAAGCCGGGAAAATGTAGGGAAGCAGGGAAAGCAGTAAAGAGCACAATGGTGCAAACTGAAAAGAGAATAGCCTAGGCAGTAATGAAAGGGGACAAAACATTTTTCAGGTATGTAAGTGAAAAGAGGAAGACTAGGGTAGGAATAGTAAGGTTAAGAAGGGGGGGATTGTGCAGAGGGGGGCTAGGAAAAGGCAGACATTCTGAGCAAGTACTTTTGTTCAGTGTTCACAGAGGAAGGAGAATGGGAGGGGCCAGAAAAAAAGTAACAGGAGCTTTCAAGGGAGGGGGAGGTGGATATTAGTCCTTTTTCAGATGTGAGAGTCCTGAAGGGACTCGCCAATCTGAAAGTGGACAAAGAAAATAGGGTCAGATGAGTGCATCCAAGGGCATTGTGAGAGCTCAGGGTGGTACTAGATGCACCTTTGACAGTTCTACTTAACAGCTCTCCAGAAATAGAGGTGGTTCCAGAGGACTGGAGCAGGGCAGATGTAGTCCCACTTCACAAAAGTGGTAGCAGAGAGGAGGCTGGCAATCATAGGCCAGTCAGCCAGACATTGGTAGTAGGAAAGTTAATGGAATCACTGCTAAAGTAAAGGATTGTGGATTATCTTGAATTCAGTGGGTTACAAGACCCGAGGCAGCATGGATTCACAGGGGAGGTCACGTCAAATGAATCTGATAGATATCTTTGACTGGGTGACCACAGAACTAGATCAGGGAGGAGCTGTAAACATGGTGTTCCTAGATTTTAGTAAGGCTTTCAACATTGTTCCACATAGGAGAATTATAGGCAAGCTGGGCAGCTTAGGAGTGAGTCCAAAGGTGGTAAACTGGGTAAGAAATTGGTTAGGGGTATGGCAACAGAGGGTGGAGGTAAATGGAATTCAATCCAAGGAAGGGAGGATAACAAGCAGGGTGTCACAGATATCAGTGCTGGGAATGGTCCTCTTCAATGTCTTTATAAGTGACATTGTAGAGGAGGTAAAAGAGAAAGTGTGCCTCTTTGCAAATGACACCTAAACCTGCAACAAGGTGTACAGTTGGGGGGGGGGGGAGAATGAGCATAGAACTGAGAAAACATAAGGAGTGGTCATGGATATGGCAGCTGGTTTCAAAGTGAAAAAGTACAAAATCATGAACTTAGGGCACAGAAAACCAGGGGTAGAGTGCAAAATGGGTGGTGAGGTATTAATGATGACCAAACAGGAAAGAGGCCTGGGGGTGATCATATCTGATGGCCTAATGGTGACCAGGCAGTGCAACAAGGCAGTTGAAGGGCTAGAGGGATGCTGGGGTGCATAGGGAGGGATGTCACCAAGAAAGAGGAAGGTGGTATTACCTCTGTATAGATTGCTGATAAGACCCACCTAGAGTACTGCATCCACGTTCTGGAGACCACACCTCTGGAAGGCCTGAGTAGAGGTGGTTCAGAGGAGGGCAACTAAAATGGTGCAGGGTTTGCATCAAAAGCCCTATGAGAAGAGACTAAAGGACCTTAATATGTACATCCTGGAAGGAAGGAGGGGAGGATATAATAGAGACCTTTAAATGCCTCATGGGAGTACATAAGGTACCTGAGGGAAGTGTTTTTCAGAAAAAAGGTGCTGAAGAACTCAAGACATGCAATGAAGCTGGAGGGGGTAGTTTCAGGAGAGATATGAAGAAGTACTTCTTCACAGAAAGATTGGTGAATTCCTGGGACAGTCTTCCAGTGCAAGTGGTAGGGGTGAAAACATTAGTGGAGTTCAAGAATGCCTGAGATAGGCATGGGGGGGGGAGAGTTGAAGATGGGGTGGTATGTGATGATACTATAGGCAGGGAAAAATGGGCAGACTAAATGGGCCAAGCAATTCTTATCTGCCATCAAATTCTATGTAGAGCTTTTTTAAATCACTGAACTAACCAGTACCACATTTACAGCATCCAGAGATCCTGGCACTGATAATGTGCAAGACACATTTCAAGGTTTACTGTTCAGGGATGACCACATTATTAAAGTACAAAAGTTGGCATTTAACATTAAACTATTTACTCAACCTTAATACAGTGTATAGTGGAAAGTCGTTCTCCATTGAAATCCAACTCTTTCGAAATGTTGTTCTGCTGCACTAGTGACGTCCACAGTGCAGCAGAATGACTTTTTGTTCTGCTGCACTGCATACATCACACACACTGTGTCCTCGAGCAGCATCTGAGAGTTAGGGCTCACTCTATTGACAGGACACACGCTCGAAGTAGCAATGTTGGCGGCAGTACTGTCAAAGCCACTATCCGAATGGGATAGATTCATCCTGGATCAGGAAAACAAAAAAACGGGAAAAAAAAACCGGAGAATGACATAGGGCAATTACATAGTTTCCTGAGAGACAACAACGAGCACAGGGCAATATGTGAATTGCTGTTCCGGGTGCTGCTGTATGTGAGTTTTTAAACACTAAAAATGTTAAAAGCTTGTAGTTCTTTTCACTTCTATGACCTCAGTAAAAATGATTTTAAACAGAAAGATGTTGTAGTGACTTTTTTTTCAATGGAGAACGACATTCCACTATACACTATAAAGAAAAGTGCATGGGGAACAGTTAACAACAGGGCTATTCTTTCACCTTGTTGGCACTATAACGACGGATTACCTCTCGAGCTGCGCTCTCGAGGTAATCCATCATCATAGTGCCAACTCGGTGAAAGAATAGCCCTTTTGTTAAGTGTTTCCCATGCACTATCCTATATATCGAATGCTATCATGCCCCAATAATATGTAATATAGATTCATAGCAGTACCTCTATGTTAGGGTTTAGTTAGTGTATGTGCTAGAAATTTATTTTTGCCAGCTGACATCTCAGTAGTCTTTTTTTCAATTATTTATTTATGCACCCTATGCTGACTGGTCCCCTTCTACTGTACCAGTCCCCCCAGCTCCATCACCCCAACATTCATGGGGACTCACCTTGATGGCATGGAGGTGCCCAGCTGGCTGAGTGTGGAGCCTGCTGCGGACCAGCATCAGCCTGCTGGTTGGCACAGTTTTCTACCTGTTTTCTCTTGTGCCCAGTTGTGGCTGCACATGCATGTGTGGGGGCACGTGCACACCGCAGACTCGCAACACCCTCCCAGTGCATGCCACATCCTGACCAGAACCATTACTGGACCTCCATCTGGTGGCAGTTGTGTGGCTGGAGCAACAGGGACCCTCTCCAGAAGAGGAGAGCTGCCTCCTAGCTGCTCACTCCAGCTCCCACCTTCCCCCCTGCTGACCCCCAACAACACCGGTTCGCTCCTGAACCCGGGTCACCAGCATAGCATGAGGTGTGGCATCCAGCGCCTCAACCCTCGGTGCCACTGGGCCAACTCATCTCAGTAATCTTAATCCCTAGGACTGCAAAGTTTGGTGTACACATTTTCAGCCTTAAAGACTAATTGATTTGACAAGTTTCATGTGAATTAATTTGGTGGTTCAGAAGATACGGGCAGGGATATTCAATATTCAATGTGCCCTGGTGTGATATTCAAAGGGGCAGGTTGCACTGCGCAACTCCCGATGCTTTGGGGTGCATTGGTAATGTATGCAGCACAGATGCAGGGGGCATGCCCATGCATATGCGGCATATCCTGATATTCAGCCTGGGATGTGCAGCACATATGCTGGCGCAACCCCTACATGAGCTGCACACTGGTGCTCAAAGTAGAGCTAAAAATAAAAGGCTCAGATGCTGGTAACCCACTGGCAGGCAGCTGTATTGCAAGGCGCAACACAACAGCCACCAGCCATGGGTGGCCACCGGCCCAGCAGGCACACCATCCACATGCACCCAGACCCTCCCTGGTAGTCTAGTGGCCCCCCTCTCCCCGTATGCCCGATCACGGGCTGTAGTAATGATGCATAATAACCTGGTGGTCTAGTGGGTCCTTGTCCGTATGCCCGATCGCAGGCTGTTATAATACATAATATAACCTGGTGGTCTAGTGGTCCCCTCCCCATATGCCCGATCACAGGCTTTTGTAATGAGAAAGTGTAACCTGGTGGTCTAGTGGTAGCCCCTTCCCCACCCACCAGCAGAGGAGCCTTGGCCACCCAGCACCCCCTCATCATCGGTGGGTGGTATCATCCCACCCGTATACCACCTGGCCACTCACCAAATGACAGCATACAGTATGACCTGTATGCCTATTGGTCCACAGTGTGGACCAGTGGGCTTGCAGACCATACTGTACTACACAGGACCAGATATGTGAATGACCACGTTCATTCACATATCTGGCCCTGTGTAGTACAATATAGTCTGCAAGCCGATAATCCACTGTGGACTCAACTCTTCTCTGAATCATACTGTATGCTGTCATTCAACCAGCAGCCGGGCAGTATGTGGGCAGGGTGCTGCAGCCCGCCGATGACGTGGGGGTGCTGGGTGTCCTCTGCTGGTGGGTGGGAAGGGGGGTGCCACTAGACCACCAGGTTATATTTCTTAATACAATGACCTGCGATAGGGCATATGGGAAGGGGACCACTAGACCACCAGGTTATATTTCTTATTACAATGGCCCACAATCTGGCATATGGGGAGGGGACCTCTAGACCATCAGGTTATATTTCTTTTTACAATGGCCTGTGATCAGGCGTATTGGGAGGGGACCACTAGACCACCAGGTAATTCTTAATGTTACAGATGCCTGCGATCTGGTGTATGGAGGAAGGGGGTTACAATAGCCCTCTAGGGACCCACTCCCAACTACAGCAAGTAGACAGGGTGCCAGACACATGTCACCGAGCCGCCCTGTGCAACGCATGCAAATGGGGCCATAATGACATGCAAATGGCCCCATTTGCACCTTGCATATATTATGGACTCATTTGCATGCCACCAGCTGAATATAACAGGTGATGCACCTAGCACAACTTCACTTGCTCTGGTGCATCCCTGTGCTCTCTCTCTGTGGCTTGCACTGGCACAGTGCCACTGCACCATGCGCAATATGTACACCTGCCCTGCCATATTTAATGGTGCTACACCATGGCACATCACCATTGAATATCACCTGGTCCTAGCCCCGGCGCAGCCCAGTTGTGCTGTGCCCAGGCTTACACCACTGCCTGGCACAGTCTGAGTATCCTGCCCACTGATTTCAGAAATTACATAAAATTCCCCAAATTCATTTGTTTTGTTTGTGCACTGGAAAAGCAAAGACTAAATTGATTTAAATTATGAAACTTATAGCTTAGTTAGACCTCATCGTGGAATTTGCTTCTTTCATAGTTTTTAAATGAGCGATGTGTTGTTTTAAATACAAGTTTTTAAAGTTTTAAAATTTTAAAATTGGGTGAATGCAAAAGAATAAACAGCTGAAATTGGGAATGTTTTTTCTGAATTAAACTTTGTGATGGACCAAAACTTTAAACCCCAAAATGAGAAAATTACTTAACTTTAAAGTTTGACTGTTGTATGGTTTATCAGAAGACAGTCTGAAAAGACATCTGAGTTGACGTAAAAAGAATAATTCCACTTAGGCCCAGATATTCAAAAGGGTTGTGCCATACGCAATAGGGTTGCTCCAGCTCAAGTCCGAAAATGCGCCATTCTGCGATATTCAGCGGGAGGCAGATGCGCCCCCCCAAATCACGCTGAGCAAGAGCGCAATGATAATGAATGCATGTGCAACTGAAGGGGGAGGAACCATGCATAAATGGCACAGTGTGATATTCAACAACATGCACCATGCACAATAGGGGAGCAAGCGGAAGTTGCACGATAGCAGAAATGAGCCAAAATAAAAAGGAACAAGGGAGAGGTGCAAGAACGCTACAGGGATGGCACATGTGGCTGAACTCTAGGCAGACACACAGGGAAGGACAGACACACAGGGCAGGACAGGGAAAGGGCACCCTGAACCCACAGGCACAGGGAAAGTGTGGGGGAGACACAGCCAAAGACAGTGCAGAAGAGAGAAACGCCACACAGCACTGAGGCCACCACAGGAAGGTGTTCCTGGTGCAGGGGAAGTAGCAGCCAGGATAGCGGGGGGAACACAGAAACAGCTGCTGGGGAGGGAACACAAGCCAGGGACATGGCCAGTGCCACCATCCAGATGGAGACAGTAATGAGGAGGGTGAGAAGGCAGGCAGCAGGGGGGCACGGCCGTGGAAGGGCCCTTCGGCGGTATGCCCCCATCAGGCAGTACCGAGCCTGCAGCAGCTTTGAGCTGTACAGCGATACTGAGATCGTGGGCTGGTACCACCTGAATCGGGCAATTCTGAGGTGGCTCTGTGAGCTGTGCAGTGATGTGATGCAGGCACCCTCATGACGGAGCCGTGCTCTGTCAGTGGAGACTAAAGTGACAGCTTGCATGTGCTTGCTCGCCACGGGTACCTTCCAGAGACTAACAGGGGACATCACAGGCATAACCTAGTCAGCCGCATCATGCCACCTCACCCAATTCCTCAGCGCACTGCTGCCACATGCCTCGGAGTACATCCATTTCTCTAGCACACTGGCGGAGTGCACAGCAAACATACAGGAGTTCCACAGGGTAGCACATATGTCTGGCATGCTAGGGACAATAGACTGCACCCATGTGGCCATCCTCACACCACCTGGCCCCGAGGGGGCTGCATACATCAATCGCAAGGGCTATGCCAGCATCAACTTCCAGGTGGTGTGCGATGCCAGGGGGTGCATAATCAATGTCTGTGCCACGCACCTTGGGGGAGCACATGATGCCTTCATCTGGCACTAATCGGCACTGTGCCACGGATTCAAGAGTGGGGATATCTCCACTGGAAACCTAGTGGGTGAGTATGCAAACCACATGGACAATCATAGGGCCTGGGGGGCCATGGTCAGAGGTGACATGGGTAGTGGCCTACATGGCTCGGGGCAGAGCGATGCTGATCACAAAACTAACCTCCACCCTCTACACACAGGTCACAGTGGATACCCACTCCATCCCTGGCTGCTCACACCCTACTGGCGGCCTGTGACCCCATCGCAGCAACGCTACAATGAGGCACATGCCACCACATGTAATGTCATTGAGCAGGTATTCGGGATGCTGAAGGCACATTTTTGTTGCCTAGACGCCTCCGGCGGTGCCCTACAGTACAGCCCCTCAAAGGCCTGCAGGCTATTCCTGGCCTGTTGCATCCTGCACAACATTGCCAACGAATGTGGGATAGCCGTACAGGTCGAAGAGGGGGACAACAATGGGGACAATGAGGTCGGCAGTGATGATGGTGATGGGCAGCCCCCCCTTGGGCGACGGGACCCCCGACTGCTCTGGCTGGCACAGCTGCACCGGGACACCATCACGGAGGAGTACTTCAGCCAACCCAGGTAAGTTATGGGGCCATGTGCAGTCAACAGTGGCTAAGGCACAACCCACAAACACACATGGACACACACCAGGGGTGCATGCCATCAAGGGAAGTGGCAGGGTATGGAACCACACACACAACCAGGGATGAGAGAGGTCTAACATGCCACACAGATGGACACATACACACGCACACACACACACAACGCACCAAACATGCACAAAGGGTAGGAGGCACACCGACCCAGAATGCCACCCCTAGCCACACACATGTCCACAGACCACCACGCCCACTGCCTGTCCATGTGCGTGTGTCAGATGCTGAGCACCATTGCACATTGGTGTACAGCACAATGCAGGCATCATCATGCACACGCAACTGCGGACAGCAGCCGGGAGGGTGTTCAGATGGACTGTGTGTCCACATGCAGGGCCGGGTACCCACCCGTGCAATGCCCACTAAAAGACACAATGCACACAGGGCAGCACCAGACAGTAGCCGCGTTGGGAGACAGGTCAGTCACGCGACACAGTGCCCCAGCCACCACGGATGCATGGGTGGCCCTGCTGAAACCCGCCAGCACTGATAGGTGGACCACTGGCCTCATGGGGTGGCACCGATGGTCCCCAAGGGGTTCCACTGCATTAACACGACCATGCTCATGCACGGGTCTGCAGCACACCAAACATGCCTGCACCAGGTGTGCTTGGGATGCCCACAGCTGAACCCGGTGTCGACAGGAAGGGTGTCACATGATGCTGGGAATATGGGGTGGACAGTGCACTGTGTGGTATCTGCGATGCATGGGCACATGACTGTGTGTCCATTGTGGCCATGACAGCAGTGAATGCCTGTGTCTGCCTGTCAATGGCAGCGGTCACATCCTCTCACAACTGGTCCATCCCTGGCAGGATCAGAGCGGTGTCTCTGCTGCGATGCTCCACTGCCCACAGTACATCCACTGACATCGCAAACCGCATCTGCTGCTCGACTGATGCTTGCAGTAGGTGGGTGTGCTCATCCAAGAGGTCATCTGCCTCCTCAGCATCCTGTCCCTCAGAGTGTGCATGGCCCTGATGCTCAGCACCCCTTGAGGGTGGGTGCTGCACACCAGGACCAGGTCTGGGCATGTCCACAGGCAGTGCACAGACGCCGCCCCTTGACCCTGTACCCCAAAGCCCATTGACCGACTGCTGATGCTGCCCCTCTGCTGCCACTCCCCAGGGCTCAGTGGTACTGCCGCAGTGGCCTCAACAGTCCCACTGTCCTGAACACACACCAGTGCTGCCCCACTGGTGCTGACAGGCACATGCTGGGACTGTGCTAACACACAGGCCTCCATGGCAGCATCACCCACAGCCATGGCTGCGATGTTACCTGCTGTGTGGCCATCCCATGGCACACACATGTTACTGCCCATGCCTTTAGCAACATCATCATCGGTGACGGACCCGGCACCGGCCCGATTCACAGCATGCTGGCGTCCATGGATGCTGGCTCACTGGGACATGGGCAGGGCTTCCTCCGCACCTGTTCCAACAACATCAGTGTGGATAGCCAGGTGGGTCCACTGTCGCACTGAGCCACATATACCTGTGGAGGTGGATGAGCCCTCCTCCATCCCCAGCTGACTGTCCTCAGTGGACAGGCCCACCACCACTGACCCATGCAGAATCTCAGGATCTGTAAGGGAAAACAAAGTTGCGTTACTGCATGTGACCTACCCTGCCCCCCCATAGACAGACCATGACCTACCATGCAGTGATGGGCTACCACCCGTCTGGAAGCCACCACCCGGAATACCCTCAATGGCACAACGCTGCATGCTTCCAGCAACCTTCTCCTCCTGTGGGGTCAGGTGTACCACCTCCGGCTGTCCCCCACCTGTCGCAGTTCATGCTGCCCTGATGGCAGCCACCTTCTCCTTTATCCTCCTCCTGTCTGTGCCCATCTTCTTCTTGCACTCCTGCATGGAGCGCTGGTGGCTGCCATGCAGGTTCACTGCCCACACCACCTTCTCCCATGCAGCAGCACGGGCTTGAGGTGTTCCCTGCCATCCGCTGAGAAGTGGCTCCTGATCCAGGTAGGCCTCAAACAGGGCATCGGTCTTGGCCTTGGTAAAATTAGGCCTGCTCCTCCTCCTGCCACCACTGTGTTCCTCCACTTCCCACAACTCGCTCGGTCATTATTTAGCCTGTAAGAATGACAGTTGTTACCTGTGACTGTGCAGTCCCATGCATGTCCCTAAATCCACAGTCCACACTCCCAAACAGCATGCAACTCACCAATAGACTGCAGTAACTGACTATGGCCAGTGCAGCCCAATGTCGCACTTTTATAGCGCAACCCATACAAATGAAGCGAGGCGCAACTTTAAGTGGATGCAAATTGCAGTGCTGCACCATTGAATGGCTGATTAGCTGTTTTGCATATGACGACTGAGTATCGTGCTGTTGCGCTTTGTGCAATTGTGTTGACCGTGCCGAGCCAAGGGCGCAGTTCTGTGACATGCCCAGTACACACCTCACTGCGCATGCCCGGGTTGCTGATGCAGGCGTCTGCCCGCTGCTGATGTGCTGTGTGCGGGAAGCAATGCAGGGCACTGCCACCATTGTGCCAGTGGCACTACAGCGATGTTCACCTACATGGCGCTGTGGCACTGGGCCATCATAGGTGCACTGGGGCAACAGCGCAGTAGGCCGCTACTGGAGGTAGCACACAGGCATCCAATCGAGCTACACACATTGGGTTCCAATGGCGCTGTGCCTGTCCATGCACCAGAGCCCCTTGACCCTGTGCCCAACCTTTGCCCCCTAGGTGCCATGCGTCAGGCATGGGTGCACCACTATCACGCTGTTTGGTGACAGCATGATAGGGAATGGCAGCGCTGTATCGCTCGGCATCTGCACATGGGGAGCTGTGCTGCAGAGCACCATTTTTGCAGACTGAGCTAGGAGAATGGCGCAGAGGAGGGCTGCACAGAGGAGCCAGGTAGAACTGGCCAACCTAGTGGCCATAGGGGAGCCACACCATGGACCACTGTTTGGAGAGGCATCCCTGGACAGGTCCAGGAGCCAGGTGTGGGAGGCGGTGGTCACTGCACTAGAGGAGGCCACAGGAAGGGGGCGGACAGCAGAGCAGTGCCACCACAGGTATGGCGACCTGCAGCGGAGGGAGCCAGACCTGCTTGCCCACCTGTGGGCACATGCCAGGAGGGGCACAGTGCCATGGCCAGGTAGGTGTTACATCAACACACTTTTATCTTCCATATGGGTATCATGGTTGTATGTGTCCAGCACATGGGGGAGGGACCATCCGGTGTTGGCTGTGGTGGTGTTATCAGGGTGTGGGGTGGGTGGGTCTGGCAGGGTGGGAGGGCACACACCTGGGGGCAGGAGGGCTTTGCTACAAGAATGTACAGATGTTCCTCTCTCCATGTTTGCACCACAGGGCCAGAGGAGCGGTGTCTAGCACGTCAAATGCGGCACCACCAAGAGGAGAGGGACGCAAGGCGGGGCGATGGTCCACAGCGCCTGAGGGACCGGCCCAATGATGGTGAGTGCCATACCTTCATGATTACTATTGCATGCTGTGTAACAGGGTGGGCAGTGGGGCATGGCCACCATCCTTTGACACCATTGCCATGCACACTACTTGTTGCAGTCAGCACTGTCCAGTGGCAATGCATGTCTGGGAGTGCGTCGATGGTGGTCCATGTGTGCACCGGGTACATGGCTGTGCCACTGCCTTTGCACCACATAGCCATGTCACTAAATGGCCACGATGGTGATGTGCGTGACTTGGCCAGTGGATGTGTGCAGCATTCTGCATGGCTGTATGTGCCGGGGTGGGCAGGTCATGTGGACGTGATCACTGTGGGTGGTCACACACCATCACAGAGGCATGTCCCATGGCCGTATGCCATGCACAGTTGGTGGGTTGTATGGGGCTGTCCATTCACACCTATTGACTGTGCTCCCTTGTCCTAGGTGTCCACCAGCTGTTGGAGATCAGGGAGGCATTGAGGGAGATATTGACTGTGGCAAGGGCGTCCTTAGAAATCCTTCAATGGATTGACCAGATTGGGGTCCGCAGGAGGCACCGGCGGAGAAGCAGCCAGAGCAGGGAGTGGGCTCCCATTAACGGTCCCTCTGCCCCTGATGTCCCCTACCCCGCTGGACCCACCCTCACACCCCTCCTTTCCTGTCCCATTTGTTCACCCCTGCCCTTTACCCACCCCCACCTTGTTTGTGGCCTTCCCCCCAACTTTGTATATATTATTGTATATAGTTCACTTTGATATTTTGTTTGAATACAGATCTTTTGATATGAATACTGTGGTGGTCTCTGATTTGCAGTGGGCTATAGGTGCTCAGCTGCAGTGGTGTGCATGGCGTCAGGGGTGGTGCAGTCATGGGTATGTGTGTGTGTGTCAGTGGGGAGGTGACTATGGTGTGGGGGTAGCTATCAGTCAGTGTCTGTGGTGTGTGTTGTGCCCTGTGCACTGGATGACTGTGTGCAGTGGCCCATGGTGCATGCTCTGTGTCCATGGCACCCCTGTCAGCTCATCCATGGCCTGTGCAGCTGACACCCATGCATGTCTGTGACCTACACTGTCTGCTGGCATGTCAGTGGTGGCTGTCCATGCAGGGCAGCCACTGTACCTGTCACAATGCTGGGTTGCCTCCTGTCACTGGTGTGGTGCATGTCTGCCTCAGGTGACACTGTGACCTCCACAGTTGTTGACCTACCTCCATGCTGTGGCTTGTGTGTGTTGCAGGGGATGTGCACCACTGTTTGTGACTTGTGCGCCGGGCAAATGATGGTGGCGTACAGGTCCACAGTGCCTGTGCAGGGTGGCTGGCATTCCTGTGCCATGGAGGACTGTAGGTTGTGTGTACACAGTTTACATGGGCCCACGCTGGGGGCTTGGTTGCCCCGCTACTGCGTCCCTGTGTTGTTGTGCCCTTGGGTATGGGTGGGTGTCTGTCCATGCACTGTGTGGCATCTGGTATGGTGCATGCTTCCACGCACCACTGTGGGTGTCTGCACTGGCTGTTGTGGCCAGTGCTGAGTCGGGTGTGTCATTGGGAGAGTGTGCAGGGTGCTGTACACTGGTGGTGGGGTCTGGGGCATTCCCTGTCCTATGTAGGGTACCTCGTGTGCCGACACATGGTTGGTCTCTCAGCAGTACCTTGGGGGGGCTGTGCATGGTGGCACTGTGTATGCCATCGTTGCATTGCTGTGTGCTGCCACCCACTGATGGGTGCTCATGGTGGAGTTGCCTTGCATGGTTCTGTGGTGCACAGGGTTGCATTGTCACAGTGGAGGTAGTGGCATGCATGGGGTTTCCTGCAGTGGTGGATGCTGCTCCTGGGCAGGGTGTCTGGGGGTCATGGTGCAGAGTGTGCTCTGCATTGGGGGGATGGTGTGGCATGGGGTGGTCAGCCCTCCTTGTGTGCCAGTCACAGCTTGCCGGGGGGTGTGATGGGGCACAATGGCCTGGCTGTGGGTTGGTTGCTTGTCTCCACGGGCCAATGGTTATTCCAGCCCTCCCCCAGTTGTGCAGTGCATGGGGTGTGGGGGGACGATGTCTGTTCTGCTGTGTGTTCCTGTGCCCATCTGTGATGTGGGTGGTGGGCTCCTACCTCCCTGGTTGCGCAGTTGCATTGCAGCCCTGCTGCTGGGGGGCGTCCCTGGTTGCGCCATGGCGCCTCTGGACTGCTCAGCTTAACATCCCTTGTTGCGCTATGGCACATCTGATCTGCTCAGCTTCCCCTCCCTAGTTGTGCTATGGTGCAGGCGGTATGATATTCAGTGGTAGGCTGTAGGCACAGTTTGGCCGGCTCAGTTTTTGAATATCATGCCTCTTGCGCATGGGCGCAATGGACTTGAGCTTGCTCCTGCTATTGCTCACTTTTTGGGTGCAGTTTGATTATCTGGTCCTCTATATTAAAGATTGACTCAGACAGACTAATTCTGTCTATTTCCTAATACAGTTTCTCGAAATGGCTGCCGGATTTGATCAAATATGTCTGCTTTGTTCCTTTAAAAATAGTGAATTCTTTTTATTTTACAAAGATCTGTCATCAGATTGATCCATTAGTTTATATTGGGAAGTTCTTTATCTTTCCATTGCACCAGTATACATTTTTTTTGCTACTAAATACCGTAGGGGAGGCTTCAAGATGCAGCAGTGCATTGATTGTGTTCCTTTTGTGAGGTCCTGTTGTGCCGGTCCTTCATACAGTGATGTTATACTCAGATATCATCACTGGTGAAGATGGGCACTGACCAATCAGAACCATGAGATTTTTCTTGCCATTGTATAATTAAGCAATTAGGCACAACAGGGTGTAGTACATCATGGGATATCATCACACCTTTAGGGGTTGGGAATCAGGCCACAGGCCGAGTGCATCCAACACCCTAGAAGTAACGATATCCCACACCCTGGAGTGCATTATTGCTATTATGAACTGGATCCCATATATATATCAACAAAATATGTAAAAAAAAGTTTCTAAAATGTTTCAATAATACATTTTCTAATGTGTAGGGATACACTGATGGACTACAGACCATTTATTTTTTGCTGTGGGCCATAGGCAGCCTTGTTGTAATGTTTTGGTAGTATACAGCTCTGCCGTAAGTGGCCCCTGATTGGGCGCACCCACCAGAATGAAACTCCAGCAACAAGGACCTGCGACTGCTTTCCCTGCCACCCTCAGCGATCCATTGGCTCACCAACAAACCCCACAAGTATGCCTTAGGCTTGGAAGGCTCTGGCAGCTCTGCTATTGTCTACTTCCTTCCTGAAGCTTGCTCACCATTAGCTACACTGTTTGGACTGGACTTCTGATTGGCCCAGCATCTGAAGCCGGTGAAGCAACTGAAGCTCCTCTCTGTGACTTTCTCACTACTGGCTTTTCAAACGGTAACAGCAACTTGAAATTTCTTGTTAGGACTGGGGTAAAATTTCTCTATTTCTGCATATTTTTTTTTTCTTAGATACTGTAAGCACTTTGTTTTGCCATAACAAGTGCTTCCCTTTCCTGCACTAGTGGTCTACCAGCCTTTATTTTGAACTTGTACATAATTTTTAGGTTACTGTTTAAAGTTATTCTTTATGCCTATTTTTCTTGCTCAAATTGAAAGTATGCTGGTTGCCTTACCGATCTTTTTCCACTTCTGTGCTAGAAGCTTACTAGCCCCATTTGTCTGCATGTAACCTGACCTAACTTGATTTTTTTGGCTGCAGGTGCCTCTTCACTCCCATAACCTACAAGCTTATTTCTGTCAGACTGCTTCCTCCTTTTCCAACTGCCGTGATTATGCCCTTTTGCTCCTTTCTCCTTTAGCCCTGCAGCCCTGCAGTCTTGCAGTCATTTAACTTTTGCTAGTGTACCTGATGCTCTGCAGTCTCTCGGTCTCTCCTCCCCCTCCCCCTTCCCCCCATGGCAACTTACTAAAATTTCCACTTGGCTCCTAACTCTAACTTCTCTTTTGCTCTCTCTGCCTCTTGCACTTCGCCCCCCTTCAGCCCAGCCTGGTTGCTGAGTGCCTCCCACCAATTTACCTTGCCACTTCAGATCTCTCCCCTGCTGTTCTTCTGTCTCCAATTCCCTGTCTCCTCTCTGCCCACTGATTTGCTTCATCTTTCATCCTCTCTACCCCTATTGTCTAACCCAGTGTTTATCTTCCTTC
Organism: Neoceratodus forsteri; assembly: GCA_016271365.2. Taxonomy (NCBI): domain Eukaryota; kingdom Metazoa; phylum Chordata; order Ceratodontiformes; family Ceratodontidae; genus Neoceratodus; species Neoceratodus forsteri. The sequence continues at coordinate 451,209,066 of CM057453.1, read as the reverse complement.
CCTAGCTCTGCTGTAAGTGGCCTCTGATTGAACTCACCTGCCAGAACGGACTTCCAGCAGCAAGGACCTGCAGCTACTTTCCCTGCTGCCCTCAGCAATCCATTGGCCTGCCAGCAAACCCCACAGGTACACCCTAGGCTTGGAAGACTCTGGCAGCTGTGCTATTGACCGATTCCTTCCTGAAGCTTGCTCACCATTGGCTAGACTATTTGGACCAGAATCCTGACTGGCCCAGCTTCTGAAGCTGGTAAAGTGACTGAAGCTCCTCTCTGTGGCTTATTTGTAACTTGAAATGTTCTCCCATCCACCGCCCCCCACCCCAACACTCTTTAAATAGACTTTCTCACTTGCCTATTCCCACTCTTCATTCTCACCTACTGTCTAGAAGGAATACCAATTACTCTTAAAGGTACAACTCCCCTCTCTCATATTGTCTTGGAAGCATACCTGTTGCTCCTAAAGGTGCAACCCCATCCTCCCTCCCAACAAGTGGTTTTATACACCTCTGGTCTCCACTATCTACTCAGGAAATGTGAATTGGTTCTTTGCAAAATGGCTACTCCTATTTTGTGCTGCCCTGGCTGGTCTCCAGTTTTTCTTAACAAACTCCTGGGGGACCATAAAACCATCTTTCCCCTATGCACACTATCTCAAACACTGCAAACCACACATGCCAACATCACCTGCCTGCTACTTGACCTGAGCCCTGTGCAACAAAATGCTACTTTGGGTACCTCAGACTAGATCTATACACAAATCTCCTTTTCTCCCTCCTCCCTCCTTCCACTGCCTGACATGTATTTTATTACTGTTGGGAGACATTGAACTGAACCCTGGCCCTGGAAGAAGGGCTATACCTATCACCTTCACCTCTATCCTACACTGGTCCAATATAAAGGGGCTTAAAATAGCCCATATGAATATCCAAAGTTTCAGGTGGAAAATGGCAGAACTCGAAGCCTGGGTCAGGCACTATAAACCTGATGTTCTATGTATAACTGAGACCTGGCTAAAGCCCTCTATACTGTCACATGAAATTGCGCTACCTGGTTACACCTCCCACAGATGTGACTGTACCTCAAAGAGAGGGGGAGGCATGCTGATCTACATGAGAAATGAGCTAGCAACCTCCACATTACCTGATTTCACCACAGTATTATCTTTTGAATATCTCTTTATCTCCATTGCCCTGAGTCAATTCAAACGTGTTACTATAGAGTACATCTATCTGCTCCCCAACCTTGCTTCCTCCTCTGACCCAGAACTCTTCAATAACATTGACTGTATCCTTCAAACAGATCTGATACTCTGTGGTGATTTCAACCTTGACTTCTTAGGTCATAACAGTAAAACCCATCATGTCATCCTATCTGATGTTAATCTGGAGCAACTTATTGATTAGCCTACCAGACTTAACATGACAACAAGCAATCACAGCCTTTTGGACTGGATGCTGACCCATAAGAAACACAACATCAAGGTTGTGGGAGTTTTTTCAGATGCCCTTATCTATCACCTCCCCACATATTGCATCTGGAGGAACAACTTTCAACCTCTTCCCCCTAAAACCACAAAAGCTCAGGACCTGGCAAACTTCAATCCTGCTGCTTTCATACTAAGTCTAAAATCTGTCGATTGGTCACCCACTGCATCCCTCTCTGACATTAATATGGCTCTAGAATACTTCATCCACACCTTCACTTACCACTTGGACAAGCATGCCCCTTTCAAATTAAGACATGTCAAAGGTAACCACTCCCCCTTATTATCCCAGGATCTTAAGCAACTAATGCACTCACATGATAAAGCATGGATAACCTTCAAAGAATCTAGACTATAATCTGACTTGCACTCCTACAGGCAATTACGGAATGCATGTAAGGCTAAAACTACCAAAGCCAAGTGGGACTATCTCCATTCCCTACCAACAATTCATCTTTCCAACCCAAAAAAACTTCTGGTCTCATATTAACTTCTTACTCAAGGGTAAAGATGCACCGTCACCCAAACTATGATCTTTAAGGGGGAAACACTATCCTCCCCTCCTGACATAGCTACAGGCATAAATAACTTCTTCACCCACCTGGACAAATACAAATTTGACTTGCCAACCACTAGCCATCTTCCACAGTTCACTCACCCTATGGTCCATGATCCCCTTTTCCATCTAAAGCTCACGACATGCTCTGAGGTTATTAAGTTGTTAAATGGCCACAAGCTGACCAGCTCTCTGGGATTCGGTTCCCTCCAAACTAAATTCCTTAAAATAGCACGTCCTGCAATAGCTCACCCAGTATCTCTATTATTCAATAGATCCTCCCTCACAAACCATACCAGACAAATGGAAGACTGCAGTAGTTATCCCCATTCACAAAAGTGGCCCCACTGACCAGGTACAGAATTACTGACCAGTCTCTATGTTATACACCCTAGCTAAGATTCAAGAAAGGATATTCTACAAACAACTTTATTCCTACCTTGAGCAGACCAATTCCTTAATCATTCATCAGCATGGCTTCTGGAGACTGCATGATAAAGAATTTGCCCTCCTGCATGTCACAATGGACATCCTTCAGGCCATGGATCAGGGGCTTGCCACCAGGGCCACTTTCATGGACTAAATGAAAGCCTTTGATCTCGTCAATCATAAACTTCTACTAACTAAGTTTGGCAATATTGTTCTCGATACCTTCTCTATCTCTTGGCTCACCAACTGTCTAACCGGCTACAATGTGTCAAATGATCAGGCTCTATGTCTTCTCTATCACTTATCACAGATGGAGTTCCCCAGGGCTCTATACTGGGCCCACTACTCTTCTCTGTCTTTATCAGTGAGCTACCATCTAATTGTGGAGAGGCATTAATACAGCTCTATGCAGATAATGCCATACTCTACAGATCCTCTAATGATATCTCACCCCTCAATATCAGTCTAGAGAGTGACTTCTGGAAGTTGGAGGCATGGTTTAAGAACAATCCACTGGTGCTCAACATAAAAAAAAAAGACAAGACTATGTTATTTCACCACACTGCTTTTGATAGGTCCACCCATCTCCATTTGGTAATCAAGATCTCTACTAGTGAAACTTTAGAAGGGGTAAACTCATTCAAATAATTCAGTTTAACACTCAATGAACACTTATCATTTGAAACACATATTGGCACGGTCAAAGTATCCATGCACCAGAAGCTAGGACTCTTATATCAGATGGCCTCCTACCTCTGACCTCAAACCAGGAGAACCAATGCCTCCACTACCCTGCTCCTGGGCTTTCTCTATGTTGCCATGCTATTGCACTCAGCTAAGACTACTGACCTAAACAGACTAAATCAAGCTTACCATAGAATAGCTCATTTCACTGCATCAGTCCCTGTGTGCACCCACCACTGTGACATGCTTCACACCATAAGCTGGCCATCATTTGAAGCCCATCTTGAATTCCTGTTGCTCTGCACCACCTTTAAGCTCATTCCCATGCCCTCCCCAGCCAGTCTCTCCAACCTTCTCACACTGAAAACCTTCACCAGATCCCTTCAATCCTCTCAATACCCAATCCTAAAATTGTCTAAGACTCACCTAGCAATTTGTGAAATATCCTTCTCTGTTGCTGCCCCTCAATTATGGAACAATCTCCCACCAGACCTACTCGCATGCATGTCCATCACACAATTTAAAAAATTATACAAAGTGACATTGTTTCCACCTCCACTTTGTGTCTGTAAATAATCCTTCTTTTTTTTACATGTCCTCCATCCTCCATGTCGTTCCTCACTTTCTGTGCTTGTCTTCTCTCCTATCCCCAACCCCTCTTTCCACCCTATATGGCTTATTGAACTCTGCAATTTCAACTCCTCACATGTGTGGTTTTCTGTCCTAAGTTCTCCCAGTTACATGTACAGATTGTTCAATAAACTATAATTATGTGTATGTACCAGACTGCATTTACTAGACCTACATAGTAATATAATCTATGTAAATATGTGAAGCTCCTCTATTTCTGCAATCTATGCCATGACCAATGATTGTATGATATATAAGTATAACCACAAGTTCCTACATATCTCTGTACATAATATGTTAACTTTTTCCTGTATCAACAAGTGTATTTTGTTTTCTCCACTGTATATCAATGTATCGAATGCTTATATTCCATGGGTTGCCCCTGAAAAAGGGACAACTCTGTCTCAGTGGGCCCACCCGGTTAACAAAATTCAAATATATAAATAATGAGGATACATGCTATGTGTTCTTTAATTACTTTTTTTAATTTGTAGTTGTTTGTTCGGTGGGTAAGAAGGTTTTGCGTTTCTGAGTAGCAATGGCACCGATGGCACAGTTTGGTGGTGCATACTACAAAATTACTTTTTTAAACTGCTGTTTTCCGAGCATAAAAATCATTTTCTGACTTTTCCCTGATGTTGAGAAACTAGTTTATTGCTTGGAATGAGGGTTATTTTCACTGGAAACCACTTCTGAAAACTAAAGCCACGATTCCAAACATGCGCATCAGCATACGCCACAGATGCACGTGCTTGGAGTCACGAGTTGAGTTTTTGAAAGGCAGTTTCCACCTAAAAAAGCCTAGTTTCAAGCAATGAACTAGTTTTTGAATATCAACGTGAACGCAAACTGATTTTATGTATGGATTATAGCCTTAAAAAGTCATTGCACAGCATGCATGAGCACTCTATCAGAGACTAACAGGGGAGGCTGACTGTGGGGAATCATTTGGACCAAAGATAATTTTAAACAAAATGGGCCAGTGAGTGTGTGCCTCAGAACTACGGGAGAGAAGTGAAAGACTAACCAACATTGTGAAGGTGCACACAGCACAGCAATTAGGAGCAGGGACAGAAGGTGTTTGTGTACAGGGGGTAAGTGGATGAAGATGAAAATGTGGCAGGTAAGGAGGCTGGTGGCCAGAGGCTTTTTGAAGCCATGAGGATGTACTCAGATATCATCATGGTGTCAAAGACCTCTCAGCCAATCAGTTTCCTCCATTTTCGTCAACCAGTTCATCATTTTTATTAAACCAGTCTTGTATTTGGGATATTTGTGCTACTAAATAGTACCACCTAAAGTTAAGTAAGGACAGTCCTCCTTGTTCTTTTGATAGCCATAACTTGTTCGGACTTAGTCTAGGTTTTTCATTTTTCCATAAGAATTGTGAGATAACCTTTTCCATATCTTTAAAATGGTTTGATACTAGCCATATTGGTATCTTTTGTGCACATTGCTTGTCAAGTAATAGAGCTGGTTCTAATGACCATTGCCTGTCTCCCTAAATTTGACTGATATTTGAATTAAGTTCCATTGGAGTATAATCTGAAATTGCTGTGTTGTAATATTTGACTGAGTTAGTGCAATGCTGTAATTGTTGTGTGATTATGAACAGGTCTATTCATGTGTAGCATTGATGGGGTATTGAGAAGAAGGAATATTGTTGTGTTAATGGGTTTAGTTCTCTCCATATATCAATTAAATTCAGGTCTTCCATATGCCCATGAAGTTGTTTTCTTATACCCATCACATTTTCTGAGAATGAGGAAGATTTATCCAACATAGTGTTTAAAGCTAAATTGAAATCCCCTCCTATGATGTAGGGGCCTTCAAAAGTTGTTCATTGTAAAAAAAAAGTGCTATAAAATTAGGAATAATAGGTATTGGGGCATATATATATTTGCTATTGTGAACATTCTGTCCAGGGTCCTTATTTCTGTAATAATATATCTTCCCTTTGGATCTATAAATTGATTTTCCAGAACTGATGGAATTATAATTTTTTTTATAAAGATTGCAGTTCCTTTTCCTGTGTTTGAAGGGCTGGAAAAGCATCCTTCTCCTCACTTTTTTGCATGAAACACTATCTGTTTTATGCAAACGTGTGTTTATTGTAACATAAAAAATCTGCCCTTTTACTGTAGACAAAATTAAATACTTTTTTGCTTTGAGTCTATCTTTGAGTCCTTTTACATTCCAAGTTAAAATCTTAACCATTTCAAAGATTTAATTAAATTGTTTGCAAGCTTTTCCTCTACAATAATCCAGAGAATTTATTTCTGATCTGTATCCAGTTGGTTTGTTTTTGTCTCCTTTTTTCCTGTTTACTTCTCTTACCCACTAATAATAGTCTGAGCTTATAATAAATATTTTTATAACCAGTTCAGTTCCCCCACCCCACCACTGCCTCTCCCTTCCCATTTCGCTTCACTTTGCTCTATTATACTGTGTGTTTTATGCTGTTTTTAAATTGCTAATGTGAAGTTTTTAAATTGCTAATTTGAAGTGCTCTGACTCTCCAGAAAGGGGAGCTATATAAATAAATATTATCTCTATTATGCCTATTATGCCTTCAGAGGAGGGCAACAAAGATGGTGCATGGATTGCATCACAAGTCCTATGAAGACAGGTTGAAGGAACTGAACATGTACTCCCTGGAGGAGAGGAGGGAGAAAGGGGATATGATAGAGACATACAAGTATCTTACAGGGAGGAACAGGGTGCAGGAATACACTATTTTTAAGTGAAAAAGATGTTCCAGGACTAGAGGTCATGGGATGAAGTTGGAGGGAGGACGATTCAGAGGAAATGTGAGGAAGAATTTCTTCACAGAATGGGTGGTGGACAAGTGGAACACCCTGCCAGAGGAAGTGGTGGGGGCTGAAACAATCACAGGATTTAAGAATGCATGGGATAGAGATAAAGGAATTCTGGAGGTCAGGGGTAAGGGGCAACAGACTTCTAGGAAAACATAAACTGAACTTACAAGCTCAAATGGTCAGACTGGGTGGGCCATAGGCCCTTATCTGCCGACACTGCCTATGTATCTATGTATCTAAGTCCATATCTGAGATCCCATACTTTATATAAAATAATCCTCTTCCCTGCCCCAACCCTCCCCAGAGAGATGTAGTCTCCTTATTTCTCATTACATCAACAAAGAAAGCTTCTTCTGTACCACCTGCCTCCTAAGCTCAGAGAGTATCATAGAGTGCATATAATTAAATATAAAGTAACCTCTAAGATGAACCACAATAACATAGAATACAATGCCTACTAAACAAGGCAAATTTCATGGTGACTGGAGATGCACTTGTCCAATCAGTATTTCACATCATGGTGTAAGGGAACATCAAGCCCTCCTCAGATTCTAGATGGTAATAAACCAGCAGAAGAAATTGCAGACAAGTGGCAAAAGCAGAAATAATTTGTTTATTACTACAAGAGTCAGACTTATGCCCTAAACAGTATCTTACCTGTGTAGACACTGGGTGCTGAGAGTTTTCCCAGTACCCCAGGGTACAAAGACGGTCTCATTAAGAATACATAATGCAATAGTTCCTATAGTAAGGTAATAGCTATAGCAACAGCTAGCCTGTACATATATTAAAATTACTTTAGAGTTACAGGCGAGGCCTATTGGCTAAAATAACTAGGTGGCTCCCACTGCATTGTTTAAGATAAGCCAGAAGGTTCTGTCTGCAAGCCCAGATGAAAATGGCTGTCTTTTTCCCCAGACAGTGTGCAAACACTGTAATAATAAAAGATAAGATTAATTCCAGGGTTCACATTTGGTGTTCTTCCATGTAAATGTGCATTTCAAGTGAAAAATGATTGCTTAAGTAAAAAAAACACATCAAGTCTGAACTGGTAGGCAAGGAGATTAAGTGACATGCCAAAGGTCACACAGTGTGCAAGTAAGGGCTGCTGGGATTTAAACCCAGCTGTTTCTGCAGGGTCCTTGAACACTACACCTACTGTATTCAAGTGTCTTTTAATGATAAAAGAGCACAAAGGGAAGCTGCCGGCTAAGGCAGTGTGGAGTTACTTAACACACAATGTATGATTAGACTGGCACATCAAGTGCTGATGTAGTGCCCATGTTTTCCTTAGAAAGCTGTAAAAGCATTTTAGATATGTGCTGCCTACTGTCTATCATGCAACAACCTGCAATTAACATGAACCAATAAATTAATAAATCCATGCAAAATCTTTTCAAATATAATGTTCCACTTTCGAACCACTTTGTAAAATAAAAAAAAAATCATCATATCTGTTCCTTTGAAGCTTACAAGGTCCTATATGAAGGTGGTAAAAGTACAGGACAATACACCAGCTCTGAGTGAAGACACATCTAGGAGACCAGAGACTACGCCCTTAGGCGCGGTGCCAAAATATGGCACTTCGCCATTTTGAAACCTCTGTTAGGAACATATTATTCCTCTTTAGAAAAGAGTTCATGGTTTTAACTAGAAGTATGATAAAGGCATTTGTAGCTGTTCACACTTTACATTTTCACCTAGGGAGTTGCTTGACACAATGTCTGCAAACTACAAATCTTTCCGCACATTACAGTTTACAACGTCATTTCTCTTCACCTTCAAAGCCACATACTGCAACGAGTAATCTACATACAAACATTCTTTCACAGAAACCCTATCCAGGCAGCATAATTCTTTTATCAAAAGACTAATAAACCATAGTGACTAAAATAAAGCCACATGGCGGAACCAAGCTAAAAGACATACTTGACTTTTCCTGCCTAGAGACTAATTATGCAACACATTTGTAAAGCACAGATTTTTAAAACAACCGGACATGTTTAAAACAGCCAGATAAGAAGAGGCAAAGAAGATTTTGCTTTCATTTCATAACTTATATTGCAAAACATGCTCTGTTGTTTGGAAGGCAGCTAAGGTTATTATCTTAACCTTGAGAACAGTGCATAAATCCAGAAAACAGAGATATACAGAGAGAAAAGAAAAAAATGTGTGCGAGTGAAAGAGAAAAAGAGAGAGTGAGAGAGACTTTGTTTAGTGTGTATGTGCGCATGCATATGTGTGTGTGTATACAAAGCAGCTCAGACTGATCAGGTGTGTATGTAGAAATGAACAGCTTGGGCTGATCAGGTCTGGTGTGGGAATTGAAAAGGTATTACAGAAATAAGGTATAGACAAACAACAACTAAAGCAAAACTGTAGGACAAGATACACAATATCTCATTCCTGTGACAACGACTGTTAGGATAAGATACACACACTTACCTCATTCCATGTCAAGGAATCCTATCTCTGTCCTGACAACTCCAGTCCAGAGAATGATCACAAAACCTTCATGACTACTTCTGAGTGCTGCAGCTATTAGTGTTGTAGCTATTAACCCTTTCAAATCAGTTTTCTTCTTGGCCATTTCAGTAGCCTGCAAAGCCAACTCTTTTTTTAGAGCTGTGGTTTGCAGTTCAACAGTATGCAATTGGAACTGGGATGCTTTTAAAGCAGGGAAGGATGATATTTAAGCAGGGAACAATGCTGTGACCAACAGACTCTGTAGAGAGTGGGTCTGTGCAGTCTGTAAAATCTGTAGCAGCACTGGGAACTGAAATCCTACTGGTTGAGATCCTCAGTACTGGGGTTTGGGATAAAGTGGTGCAGCCACCATAGGAGGCAAGGAAACTTGAGACATGAAGCCTCAAATCTGCGCAGATATTAGACATTGTTAGGAAACTCAAATTAACTAATCAGTGGTTGCCCTACTGTGTGTATATCCACAGTGACTGAATTGGACAGATGGCCAGGCATCTGCACTCTAGCAATCCTGCAACTCAAAACTGCTATTGAGCAAGGTGAGATGGAATCAACCTTGCCCGGTGAGCAGCCAGACCTTACAAGATGCTATGGAGTTAACAACTTGAAAGAGGTGGTATGGGGGTGTACACCTACTTACTACCTGCAAGGAAAAAGGGTAAGCCAGTAGTCAGTGAATCTTCACTAGTTTAGACCATCCAAGTCATGGCACCAAATGTAAGGGAGCACCAAGCCCTCATCAGATTCTAGATGGTAATAAACCAGCAGAAGAAACAACAGACAAGTGGCAAAAGCAGTAATAACTTCTTTATCACTACAAGAGTCAGACTTAACCCTAAACAGTATCTTACCTAGGTAAACACTGGGAGCTGAGAATGTTCCCACTATCCCAGGGTACAAAGATGGTTTCAGTAAGAATACGTAATGCAATAGTTCTTATAGCAAGATGGTAGCTATAGCAATGGCTAGCCTGTGCGTGTATTATAATTACTGTTAGAGTTACAGATGAGCCCTATTGGCCAAAATAGCTAGGTGGCTCCCAGTGTAGATAACATTATAAAGAAAATGTAAAGTCAGCTAAAATTAATACAATGGGCTCATACAGAGTATAGAAAAGAAAACATGCAATATTACAGAATTGCAGTATTACACAAATCCACAGGGTGGCAGTGTAGATTATACAGCAACTTCTCACAAGATTAGGCAAAAGCACAGAAAATGCATTCTTATATTAAACAGTGAAAATAACAGTAATAATCACTGTTATGTCTCTGGTAACTTACTCTTATATGTTATGTACTAGTGCCTTATAGGGTAGTAATTATTATAACTCATAACACAAAAGATACTGTCAGCGGTGTATAGTGGGTTACCAATAAGGGCTGTGGGAACCAAGGATAACATTGCAGTGTCAGTGGCTCAGCAGGTACAGTGTCAATGGCTCAGCAGGTAGCACACTTGCCTCTGAGGCCAGGAGATCAGAGGCCTGTGGGTTCAGTTCCCACATCTGGCACTTGGGCAAATATTCCAGTACTGACACTGTAGTGCAGCATGAGAGGGGCGCTGCACTTCTGAGGTGCGTCTTTTGGATGAGACGTTAAACCGAGGTCCCATCTGCCTGGATTGGTGGTAGTTCAAGTGGATGTTAAAGATCCCATGGCACTTATCGAAAAGTGTAGGGGAATTTTGTTTTTATTAAATATTTCAAAACATCACAACATAAAGCACAAGCAAAAACAAGGAGAAACAAAAGTCATATCTTCAAGTAATAGGAACATCTGAATCAGTAATCCAAGGAAGATTTTTCCATACATTTCTAAGATACATATCAGTCTGATAAGCTTTTTCTTTATAATACAGACAGTGCATTTCTTTACAAACACTCCCAACAATATCTTCATATGTCATTAACTTTTGTTGTAAGGTGAATAAACAACGAGTATTCCAAATATACCATTTAATGATAGAGAACAACACAGATAATGTACTGGAGTCCCAAGGAGACCATTCCCTGCCATAGGCACCATAAATCAATGTCTCATAAGAGACCGTATTAAAGGGTAACATATTCCAACAAACAGCCACATAAGACCAAAAGGAATGAATAAAAGAACATGTAAAAAATAAATGATACATAGTCTCAGATTGTGCCAGACACTGAGGTCTGCTACAGAGTCTCTCGTCTAAAGCTTTATGTTTTTGATTAGCTTTAACATTTAATTTTCTGTGGCAACAGAGCCACAAGACATCCCAGAATTTGCAAGGCACTCTTTTGTTATGAAACAATCGCATAAGATCAGATGTCAAGGAAGGGGGACACAAAGGCAAGGTAATGGAATCCCGAAAATGCTTGTCCTGCACCACAGAGTATAGCAATTTCTTTGAATAATGCAATATAAGTTGAGATGTGATACCCCAGCTTTTGAGGCACACAACAATTATTCTATAATAAGCGGGAGAAAATGGAATGGATTTAAAAACTTTCAAGGTATTCGAAACCCAACCACCATACCAAGCCTGAATTTTACGTTCAAACAAAGGTGACCACCAAGTAGACTGCTCACCACAAATGGGACGAAGATTAGTAAACAGAAATTGGATAAACAGGAACAGTGTCGGATTAACCATATTAAGACCTCCATCTGATACCTTTAAGTACAATACATTCCGTTTAATAGGGTTTAATCTACTACGCCAAATTGCTTGGAAAAATAAACCAGAAAGGGTAGCTTCTCATTCCTTAGGAGGAGGAAAAATCATGCTAGCAGAAAAACAAAGGCAACAAATAAGTCCTGATCAAGTATACCCTTTTAAGTTTCCCCATATGGCACTTATTCCAACCTTCAACCAAAGTCTTCCCCTGTGCAATCTTCAAATCCCAATTAAAGAGATCCTGTCTACCAGTATTGAAGGCAATCCCAAAATAGTGATAGGACCCGTCATCACTGGTATACCGGCCAAATGAGTGGCAGAAAAGGCCGACCCCAAACATTTAAGGACGCATTTGTCTTTGTTTAGACGTACACCAGAAGAAGTACCATAAAAAGTACAAAACTCGAGCGCTTTGTCCAAATCAACCGCAGATTTCAAAAGCAAACAAATGTCATCCACATAAGTGGCTGCGGTCCATGGTGCATGATGGCCAGAAATTAGAACCAGAGTAAAAAAACGAATATCATTTAATAACCAGAGTAGAGGGTCGATACAAAAAACAAATAACAAAGGACTTAAGGGACAACCCTGATGTACACCCCTTTTTACTGGAACCAGAAGCCCCAAAAACCCATTCACCAGTGGCCTAATAAAAATAAAATGATAAATAGCCTTCAACCAAACAATAAAGGAATCCAGAATACCATAACGGCATAACGTTACCCATAAAAACTCATAATCCACAGAATCAAAAGCCTTCTTTTGATCCAAAGAAATCACCAAGCCAGTGGTAAAATCTAATGAGCTTGATTTAAAAACTTCTCTCAGCAATATAAGCTGGTCTGTTATCACCTTGCCTGGGATAGCACAGGATTGGGTATGGGATATAACACAAGATGCAGCCACAGATAAGCGATGTGGCAATATTTTCATAAGAATTTTAAAATCAACATTCAACAAGCAGAATGGCCTTCAATTATCTAAATTTTCCCGAGCTCCTTTCTTATACAATAAGGTTACCACTCCCATAGCCGTGTGAATGGGAAAATATTCCTCATATAACATAAAATTATAAACCTGAGCCAATTCTTGGGAAATATAAGGAACAATCAACTCATATAGTTCTGACGGGAGACCATCCAGGCCAGATACCTTCCATTTGGGTAGTGCAGCAACTGCCTCCAAGATCTCAGCAGGAGAGATAGCCGAGGTCAGGGCAGCAACCACAGAACCAGATAGAGCAGGAATATCTAATAAAGAAAACCAGGCGGAAAAGGCAGCAGCACCAGTAGGCTGTTGATCAAACTGCTTCCCCAAATATTTAGACACTACTGACATGATATCAAATTATTTAGTAACAGTTGACATATCAGAATCCCATACAGCTGACATTGTTTTATGCTTAATTAGTGAGGAGCAACTAATAAAAGGGCAAACCTCAGCCAATGACCCCTGTGTACCAAAATGCTGTTGCATGGTTAAAGATGCCATTTGGTTCTCATGAAAATTCTGCATCTGATGCTGAATAGTCTGAATCTGACCCCCATAATCATGTTTGGTTGTATATGCTAAACTCATCAATTGCTGCAGCTGTTGCCTGAGTTTCTGATATCTCAATTTCTCAGAATCTGAGACGTGTTTGCTCACAAGCAATAAAAAGGTCCTTAAATCAGATTTGAGACTATCCCACCATAGAAAGGGAGTATCAAATAACTGAAATAATGTTTTCTTCCCACATATCAAATATAATAGTTGCTGGTGTATCGATCCTTCAGAGAGCAGTAAAGTATTAAGTTTCCAAAGGCCAGGGCCATGAGGGGAGCCCCATGCATGGACCACCATGGAAAGGGTCTTGTGATCAGAATAAGCTACAGAGTCTACCTGGGCAACTTGTACAGGAATCCTGTTACTGAGAAAAAAGAAGTCTATACGGGTAGCATGTGTACCCCTCTAGAACGTAGGTATCCCTCTAGTATGAAGTGATTTGTACACATCCTTTAACTGAGTCAATTGTATTGTAGAGTTTAAAGCCGGCATATCACAAAAAATCTTTTTGGTAGAGGTGCCACTGCCATGATCTTGAAGAGTGAGACCACAATTAAAGTCGCCACCCCAAAGCACAGCTTGTGCAGAAAAAAAGAAAGGCCGAAGCTGAAGAAAAATGTCCACTCTTTCAGCCTTTAATTGTGGTGCATAAATATTAATCAATCGAAAATAAGTGTTACGCACCTTAACATCCAAGAGAAGAACCCTCCCCAGAACTAAATCTACCAACTTTAAGAGCTGAAAACGTATATTAAATAGAAACCCCACCCCAGTGCATGCACCCAAACCAATAGACCAGTATGAGGTACTCCTGTACCTGTCGTGTTTGGCATTGCTAACATCAATGGACATGTGCAGTCTAGTGTCCTGCAGAAAAATAACATCAGCACTAGTGGACAACAAATGGGAAAAGACTCCACCACGTTTCTTTGGGGTTTTAATACTATTGACATTAATAGTCAAAAATGTCAGCTGGTCAGAAAGACTCATTAAAGGATTCAAGGGGGTTTAAGTGACTTAGTTTTGCCAGCACCAGTGGCCCTTTTCTTCCTCCCTTAAGGAGTAGGCTTCCCTTTCAGGGAACCCAACCTTCTCATGTACATCACCCAGTTCACTGGATTCTGAATCAGAGCACAGGTCAGCACAGTGGGAACCCTTCGAAGAGACTTCAGAGCTTTTATCCATTAAATCAGATTCCAAAAGTATTTGGTTGATAGTGGTTGGAAGTTTGAGTTTCTGAAATTTTATGAACTTTGGGGGCTGGTTGCCTCCAACTCCGGTGGTGGGTCACCCGTTGTTCAGGGTCAATAACTGGGTATTTTGGGGGTGGTGGTGGAGGAATGGCAGGAGAAGAAGGAACAAGCAAAATCCTCGACTCTTGCGAAAGGAAGGGCCATAGCAGTAGGAGAGGACACAGCCATCTCAGTACATACAGTGGCCACCTGAGTCACCTGAACTGCAGGGGGGGTCAGAATGAAATTCTGGAGGAGGGGGCAACATTGAGAGATCAGAAGAAGGTCGAGGACCTGATGGCAGGGGGGTGTCCCCAGACCGTATTTGTGCTCTCTGAGCTAGTGCTACCATCAATCTCTGTTCTTCCAAATCCCCAGAACCAGATTTGGCAGAAGCAGCTTGTTCACATTCCCCATAAGAATGACCAGAAAGGCCACACAAATTACAACAGACAGTCTCTGAACAATGCATGGACATATGACCCAGGTTAACACACAGGGAGCAACGTATTTTATCGCAGACACTACTAAGGTGTCCCGGGGCACCACATTTATAACAAGATTTGTGCTAGCTCGGATAAAACAAAATGCCATGGTCACCTCCCAAGAAGAAAGAATTCAGTAAATGTTGTAGAGAACCATTCACTTCCTGCAGAATAACCTGAATCCTCCAACCCCCCTCCAAATATTTTCACTATCAAAAATGGCATCAGGAGTCCCCAAAACAGTACACCATTGCTTGTGCCAAAAAAGTAAGTCAGTCACACTCACACCCTCATTACGAAACAGAACTGTGAGAGATTTCTGAGCAGGTCTGATAAGAGGGACGACCTCAAATGGGGCTCACAAGGGTGCTTTCTTTACCATCACATACCTGCTCCAAAAGGCCTCTAATCCAGCCTGTAGTTTGAAGCTTACATCAAAGGAACGTTCCCCAGATACATATATCAGTGTATACAATTCAGTAGCTAAAAATTGTAAACTCTGCTTAAGTATCGTTTTCCCCACATATTCCCTATCAGGAAAAACATCAAGTCCACCCTTATAAACAATACGAACAGCATTATGATGTTTTGTAGGAAGCACCTTTTTCTTAAAAAAGGAAGCATAAGTTTTAGAAGAGTTAGTGTTATCACCCCCAGAAGAGTTAGTGTTATCACCCCCAGAAGATTAAGTGGAGGAGGTAGTAGTAGGTAAAGGAGGGGACCCCGTAGGGTGACCAACAGGGATATTAGTAGACATAGAAGCCCCACACTTATTATCCTGAGGGTGTAATGCAGCCATCAATGGAAAGTTAAGTTTAGGATCAGGAGTTAGTTCTAGGTCTGTGTCTAAATGCAAGTCCAATACATCACCCGGGGATCCCTTAGCAGTCTGAGGAGTCACAGTAGCAGGCATCGAGGATTTTGTGGTGATATGGACACCTGGGATATGCATAGGGGCGAATCACGAAGTCCACTGTTGGGAGACAGGTGAAAGCACCCATTCCGCTGCCCTGAGGGATTGATCCACTGACCATTGCTCCATTTCATCCAGAACCTAGTCTGCCCATCCCTTCCACGGGACTGCCAGCTTGAAAGTATGTGGTTGTGCAGCAAAAGAGAATGTCGAAACACCGTCCTGTTTGAGGTGTTCAGTCTGAAAGATCACTGGCGATTGTGAGAATGCAGCACATGGGTGATCCTCTGACACACCCAAGAAGTGAGTACGCTGGGCTGTCACCGTAACCAGACAACTCCTGCCAGACTCTGAAAAACTACTCGGTGCACTTGGGAGAGCCGAAGAAGTAATGTCCACTGCTAAGGGTTTCACATTAGAACTAGGAGCATGAGCTAGTGAAGAAGATAAAGTAATACTTGCAGTGTCCATTGCAGGAAGGAAATAGGTCCCGAGTCCAACTCCTCCATTGCCGTAACGGCAACGCGATCATGAACAGGCTCAGAAGTCACAATGCCATCCTCCAAAACAGCAGCAGTAACAGGAATAGGCTCCACTGTATCAACCTCAGGCACAACTGGTGCAGCAAGCACACCATGCTCCTCCACGTCCTTCTCCATGGCAGACCTAGCAGAGACTGACTTTGCAGCAGACAGCAAAGCCCCCCTACCGACAGAGTAGGGGAATTTCCCCAGTGTCCTGGCCAAATTTCCCTCATTCCCTAAAAATACCACCAGCAGCTTAATCTGGTTCAAGGTCAGTTGGCATTCATCTGTATCCCCTTCCCCTGGGTCACGCCTGAAAATAGGCAGGATTTGTCTAGTACACTTACCCAGTCAACAAAAACTAAATAAATAAATAAATAAATTGGCAACCATCTGTATTTATAAAAGGAAAGAGGAAAAATAAACAACAGAGGGGTTATACTGATATAATCATCATTCAGCCTTTTTCTCCCCATCCTTCCCTCTTCCCCTCCCCTTCTCTTTTTTAATAACCTTCCCTCTTTATTCCCTCCTTATACATTAATCTTCCCCCCTTTATTTTATGCATTTGTCATACCTTATTACTTCTTTCTCTTCCTCTCCCCCCTCAAGACAGAGAAAATAAACATGAAGTCTGTATTTTCACTTCAGTGTATGTCTTGAGTATAACTTTTTGAAATTTCCCTTCTGGGATTTTCTTCTTGTTTTCTTCCTTTTCATACATCTGTGATGGAGAAAAATCTGTTTTTTCAAAGATATTACTTCTTGTAATGCCATAGAGGTTCCTACAAAGGGATTTTCATTTGAGAAGTGATGTGCAGAGGGCTGAAATTAACTTTCTTGATTACAATTTTTATTTTAATTTAAAGGGGCATTGTCAGCTTTGCTGGGCAGTTTGTTTATGTATGGATGCAGTGTGCCTCTTGGCACAGACATACAACATATTGTCCCTAGTATGCCCTTATGCATGTCAATCATAAGAAATTTCCTTACTTTTTCTTATTTTTTAATTAGAACATGGTCACTCGACCGATGTAAACTCACCCATGCACCTGAAGCATTATCTTACCGAGACTGTGTGGCTGCTACAAGCGCCGTCCTGAAGTGTGACATTTGGAGATACGAGGTTTAAAACTCAATTCCTCTGGTAGAGCTGCCTTTATCTAATCCTTGCTGCTGCATGCTGCCAATAAATGAGCATGGAGAGAGGAACAAATTGCTTTTTAAAATCATGACCAAAATCCTGCACATGCGCAAGCATGGCATGAGCAAAGATGCCGCGCATGCGTAGGAGCCTGACACTCTAGTGCATGCACGGGATTTCAGCCTTGGTTTTAAAAATCAATTTGTTCCTCTCTCCCTGCTAGTTTTTTGGCAGTATGCAGCAACAAGGATTAAATAAAGGCAGATCTACCAAAGGAACTGAGTTTTACACCTTGCATCTCCAAATGTCACACTTCAGGATTGCGCTTGTAGCAGCCACGCAGTCTCGGTGAGATAATGCTTCCAGTGCATGGGTGAGTTTACTTCAGGCTGAGCGACCAGCTTCTAATTGAAAAATAAGTAAAAGTAAGAAAATGTATTACAATTGACACACATAAGGGAATACTAGGGACAATAAGTTGTACATGTGTGCCAGGAGGCACACTGCATCCATACATATCCAGCAAAGCTGACAGTGCCCCTTTAACAGTTTCTTTGTTTCTCTTGGGGTTAGAAAAAAATGCATTTTTCCTTTATAGAAAAATCTCAATTTGGCAGGGGGAAGCAAGACATATCTAATTCCTCTAGCTGTTAAAGTAGCCATAACCTGATTAAATAACTTTCTCTCATTCATCATCCTGAACTGAAGCCAGGGAAGGCTTGAAATTTGTAACCCTTTGCTTTTAATCCCTTTTCAGTTCTAGCCTCCCTTAATATGAGTTCTTTATCTTGAAAAGTATGTGGTTTCACATACACAAATATCAATCTTTCAGTACCCTTCTGTTGTTTTAAGGCTCCCACTTTGTGCGTGCTGTCCAAGGATACTTTTTGCCTGGGGTACTCTAAGCCCACTGCCTCAGTCAGAAGTTCTTCAAAAAAAAAAGGTATTGGGTCACCTCGGCCTTCTGCACCTTCTGGTATGTGACAAAGTTTTATATTGCCCCTGCAAGAACAAACCTCCTGATCTTGTATTTTTTTCACTAGATATTCTAGTTGCACAGTATGTTGGGCTACTGTTTTCTTTAACGGGATCATTGAGTATTCAGGACACTAATTCTATTCAGCTGCTCTGATTCTTAAAATTGGTGCTTCCAGCTTAGAAGTTATCCCTGCAACTGCTTCTGTTAGAGACCCCAAGTTTTTTGTATATCTGAGATACCTAGCAAAACATTTTCTTGGAAGTTTATAGAAAAGGGTACCTGCTCTGGTAATGCTGGAAGAGTGGTGGTTTGTATAGTTGCTCCTGCTCCATTGTCCATTTTTGCTCCTGTGTTTTTCCTAGTTGTTGTTTTAATGCTCTCTTGTTCAATGATTGTATGCTTACTGTTGACTGATTGTAGTCCTGTTCTGAGTATGGGACTTATGTCCAGGGTTTGTTCCATTGGTGTTTACGGACTGTTGATCTCTGATGAAACAGGTTGGGGGTTTACTATTAATGAGTGCTGCAATATTGCACCCCCCCCCTTACTGTTGATGTATCTTTCAGGGCTTTGTTAGTCTGCAGAGTTAGATTTCCAGTCTATTTCTCCTTTCCTGCTTCTTGAGCTACATTGCGCAGTTCTGAGGTTGTTGTGGCTCTAGTTTGAGTGCCATTTACCTGGCATTGATTTTCTACAGCACCTGAAGCAGTAGTGTTCTTTTTGCCTTTTCCTCCTGCCGTTTCTGAGGGGGTCAATTGTCATCCACTGAATATGGTTGGAGAAAGAGGTGACAAGAGTGCAGGTAAAACTTTTTTTTTTCCACTGATCAAGTGCAAATGTCAGCTGCTGAAGAGTGTTTACTTTGTGCGTGTTTTTTGTTCTTCTTGGGTGAACTGGGGTGTCAGCAAGCATATTATCTCTCAGCTCCTTTGCTCTCCAAATTGTTTTTGACATGTTGCCTTTCTGCTTGGCTGAAGCAGAATTTTGGCATGTATCATCTTAGTCTGGTTTGAAAAAACATTAGAGCTCCCGGTACTCCTCACTCAGCATGACTCTACTCCACCATCATGGTTCAGGAAATTATCTTGTTTAAATAGATTTAAATGGTGAAATCATATACATGAAATAATCCCAGAATTTGTAGGTAATGAAGCTTTTTTTTTGCCTTTGTATTGAGAGCCAGCAGCTGACCATGCATTGCTAGGTTTTCAATGCATGGTCAGATAATGTCTCTCAGTCAATGAGGTTCCAGGATTTTTCTTTGCCATGTTATCAGTTTGGGTCATTAATGCACTATTGATAAATACTTTCCCTTCCCTACCTTGTGTAGTCCAATCTTGTTATTAATGCTATGTAATGTGTTGTAATACATGCATAGTTCTCACTTAATGTATTCTTATTATGACATATCTAACTTGCCCTGACAAAGTATTTCTCAGCCATGTGCTGTAGCTACCAACTTGTTACATGTAATTGTTTCCAGGTCACCCATGAAAAAGGGACAGCAATGTCTCAGTGGGTCTACCAGGTTAACAAAATTAACAAATAAGTAAATAATATTGCTTAATACTCAGGTTTTGGGCTTGTACCTTACTATACTGCTGGGGCATGCATTGAAATCCTATAATGCACACCCATTTGTGACTTATTACATACTTAATGCATACTCTGTTGTTGCTTATTGCTTATTTATTGCACAATTATATGCTGATCTTGGCCAATCATATGTCATTTCATATCTACCCATTTTATAAATCTGTATATCATGTTATACAATTGCAAAATGAAACAAAATGGGTTAACTGGTAAAGCTAGCAAAATACCAAGTGATACAGGCCACAAAATGTACTTTATTGTTAAAAATTACATACCACAACAGTAACCGTGATCCCCACCTGCAAACACTTTGTACCAAATTGTGTACTTTAGCAAGGCCTTGATAAAGTGCATTATTTGGTGCAAAATGTCAACAGGTAGGGATCACTGCTACTGACGTGATATGTAATTTTAATAATAAAGAATATGTTGTAACCTGTACCACTTTGGTATTTCAGTTTCTTTACCAGTCAGCCCAGCTTTTCTGCAATTGTAGTCCTTCACTTTTGCAGTAGCTCCTGGTACTTGGCTCCTCAGCAACCTTTTAGTTTTTGTTTACATATCAAATTATCAACAGCTTACAGTTGAACACTAGCTCTAGTCTTATTAGCGAAACTCAACCATAGAACTGATCAAATGGCAGTACAAAATCTTTTTAAAATGCATGCAGCCTTAGAAATCATTTCAAATTGGAAGTTGACTAATATGGCCAAAAGACAGACCACCACATAACTCAGCCAGAAAAATCTAATTGATAGCTTGACTTAGCTCCCAATGGCGAAAGTGAAAATGTCAAAGCAATTTTATAAATTACAGCCTCGCTGTGCAATGATACATTGTTGTGCCAGCTGAATATGTGGATACTTAATGAACTGTGTCATTATTGTACAAACAAACCATATTGTTTCAGATAGTTCCTATGAAAACCTAAATGCAACCCTTCAAAAGTGGAGGTCTGTTCTTACAGTTTCTAACACTTCAAGTAATGGCAGCAACTGGCATTCTGTAAACAGTCCCTTCTTAAAAGTTTCCATGCTGTGCAAAGTCCAGTTAATTAAAACTGAGACTAGTCCAGGACTCAAAACAATGCTGTATAATAGACAAAATATGCTAGATTAACCACAGAGTACACGAATTCTGTTACATCAGTGCAAGAAATGACATACATGTAAACAAAAATGTATCAAGAAAGATACTGTTTAACTTAATGCTAAAATAGGCTTTAACT
This sequence comes from Neoceratodus forsteri, assembly GCA_016271365.2. Taxonomy (NCBI): domain Eukaryota; kingdom Metazoa; phylum Chordata; order Ceratodontiformes; family Ceratodontidae; genus Neoceratodus; species Neoceratodus forsteri. Next base: position 451,187,684 of record CM057453.1, on the reverse strand, counting down.
TGGGGCATAATCAAGCAGCGCATATGTTGCCAGATTCAACAATACAGTGGTACCCTGTGCCAGTTTTCTTCATGCTTAGTCATGTCAATTAGTATGTTGAGTGAAGAAATGTCAAGAATAGTTAAGGCCATCACTTTACACTTGCCTGTCTTTTTGCAATATGCCCACTCATTCCTACAGTCTCTACACTAAAGAGCTTGTGGACACATACACACACATGCAGCACTGTTTCTATACAACACCAGCTGCTGACTCATAAACAACCCTGTGGATGATGTTGCCTTTTTATAACATTTAAAAATGGCAACACCAAGTGGCAAGAAGCATTACAACTAGTTGTGACTGATGACTTTGTGACAGTAGTATCTGGATATTTTTGGTCTTGATGGAACATGGCGCCACGTTAAGTGCTCTTGCATATAAAGGATTGTTTATTGCCAGACTATCAGGCAAGCTGACCAGCTGTATCAGCATCTCAGAATACTTTGGAATTTGTTCTGTGCAGTCTAGAATAACCCAAGTGACTACATTGTCTATTCGGTTAAATTGCTCACTCATGACACTGGGACTAGTACCTAGTTGTATACCAGTGACATCTAGATTTAATGACTCTACAGGATATTGCCCCTAACTTCTGATTATTATTTTTTGCAATAGGTAATATTTATGTAAGGATTAGTATCTTACAATACTCTAAAACTCGGACCCTACCATTTATATTGCAGTCATCAAAGTGGCACTTACTTAAAGTAAAACTGCATTGAATCTGCAAGTTATTTTTCCTATTAGAAGCTTTTTTTAATAGAAATTAAAATGTTGTTATTGTTCTAGCTATACAGATTTTTTAGTTATCCCAGTGGTGTTTCTGATTTGCACACTGCTATTAATGACCATTTTAAAATTCTGTGATGTAGTTCATGTCCTTTCTTTGCTCTTCTATTGGTGACACAATGTATCTGTGTTCCACTTCAGTACTCCTGTTTTTTAGGCACATAAATTACATCCTTACAGTTCTAAAAGGGTAGGGTATTTGGGATAGGTGTCTGATACCCCACTGAGAATGCTTAGAACCAAAATTTCAAATCCTTATAACTTGGGAATGGAGTAACATTTTTTCACCAAACCAATGAAAAGCACAGTTTGGAATTTTGGGGTGGAATTTTCAGGGTGGAAAGGGCTTGCCACAGAAAGGTGCCTTTCCTTGGTTTGCTGAAAAAAATATTAATCTATTCTCAAGTTATAAGGATTTTAAATTCTGATTCTGAACATGCTCAGTAGGGTCTTTTGGACAGGCATTTGATACCCAACTGAGCATGCTCAGAACCTTTCAAGTCCCTATAACTTGGGAATGGATTAACATTTTTTTCACTAAACCAATGAAAGACACTATTCTGGGGCAAGCCCTTTCTACTTTGAAAATTTCAGAACAAAATTTCAACTGTCTGGGCTATAGAGAATTAAAAAAAAACTACTCCCCCCTCCCCGATTTTTCCTAAAAATGCACTACCCAGATCTTGGAATCTACATATTCAACTGCTACAAAACTTAGCAAATCAAGACACCTTGCCACCCAGACTATGCATGCAAAATTTTGTGCAATTCCACTAAATGTGTGTGTGGGGGGACTATCAATATATTTATGTACAGTATATACTCCTAAATTTAGGATTATACTATAGATGCGGTTGAGTAGGCTGTTTAATGTTAAACTACTAAATCTACACCTTAATAGCTTTCCTATGTTCAACAGAATTGCACAAAAGTTTGCATGCATGGTCTGGAGGCAACGTCTCTTGATTTTCCTAGTTTCATTCCAGTCAAATGTGCAGAATCTGAGATCTGGATAGTGCATTTTTTATTATTATTGTCATCTCTTATAGCTCAGATGGTTTGGACTTTTGGACTGAGATTTTCAGGGTAGAAAGGGCATGCCCCAGAATGGCACCTTTCCTTTGTTTGGTGAAACAATATTAATATGTTCTCAAGCTACAAGGATGTGGAAATCCTGTTCTGATCCTTCTCAGTGGGGTCTTTTGGATAAGCATTTGATACCGCACTGAGCATACAGTACTCAGAAGCAACATTTCAAATCCTCATACACTGGGAAAGGTTTCATATTTTTTCACCAAACCAATGAAAAGTACCATGCTGAGGCAATCCCTTTGTACCTGGAAAATTTCAGAACAAACTTCCAGACTATCTGGGCTGTAGGTGATGACAAAAACAAAATCAAAAAAACCCAGCAGAACACTCAAATTTTTTCCTATAAATGCATGTTCTGGATCTTGGAATTCACACATCTGACTGCACCGAAACTTGGAAAGTCATGACACCTGCCCCCCAGCCCCCAGGCTGCACATGCAAACTTCTGTGCAATTCCATTGAATGGAAGTGAAGCTATTACTATGTATCTGTACAGTATTTACATCTACAGTACATACAGTATTATAGTGGTGCAGAAGTGCCACTATAGATAGGGTTGAGTAGGCTGTTTAATGTTAAACCCCTAACTTTTCACCTTAATGGCTTTGCCCCCGTTCAATGGAAGGACACACAATTTTGCATGCACAGTCTGGGGGGCAAGGTCTCTAGATTTCCAAGTTTTATTCCAGTTGTATGTGTAGATTCTGAGATCTGAATAGTGCATTTTTAGGAAAAATAGTGTTTTTTTGCTGTTTTTCTGTCATCACCTACTGTCCAGTCAGTTTGGAATTTTGGGCTGCATTTTTTCAGGGTAGAAAGGGCTTGCCCTAGAATGGTGCATTTCCTTGGTTTGGTGAAAAGAAATATTAATCTGTTCTCAAGTCATAAGGATTTGAAATTTTGGTTCTCAGTATGCTCACTAGGGTCTTTGGATAGTTGTTTGATACCCTACTGGGCATGCTGAGAACTAAAATTTCAAATCCCTATAACATGGAAATGACTTAACATTTTTTCACCAAGCCAACAAAATGCACCATTCTGGGGCAAGCCTTTTCCACCCTGGAAATATCAGACCAAAAAAAAAAAACACAGCAAAAACCTTTATTTGTTCCTAAAAATACACTATCTGCATCTTGGAAACCAAACATCAAAAAAAGGAAAAGGAGCTGTAAGGACCAGATTGTGAGGATCAGGAGGGAAGGGGGTGGGCAAAAAGTGGAGTGGAAAAAGTTGATGCTCTAAATGAGTACTTCTGTTCTGTGTTCATGAAGGAAAAGGGCAGGCTACTTCCAAAGGGAGTGGGGATGATGGGCAAGGGGGGTGAGGAGTTAACAGATGGCATGATTACTGAGGGCAGGGTATTGGACAGTCTAAGGGCTATAAGCGTGGATAAAGCACCAGGTCCGGATTGCATACATCCATGGGTGCTTAAAGAAATGGCAGATATATTGGCTGGACCACTGATGGATCTGTTCAATTAATCCATGAAAGCAGGGTGTGTGCCACAAGACTGGAGGATGGCCCATGTGGTGCCTCTCCATAAAAGTGGTCCAAAGGATGAACCAGATAATTACAGACCGATAAGCCTAGCATTTATTGTGGGAATGCTGACGGAGACAATACTTAAGGAGAGGCTGGTTTCCTTCCTGGATGTCAATGGGCTCCAAGATGTTCATCAGCATGGGTTTGTCTCCAGAAGATCCTGTCTGACAAACCTTGTTGAGTATTATGACTGAGTTACAAGGGAGCTGGACAAGGGTCGTGCTGTTGATGTCATTTATTTGGACTTCAGCAAGGCTTTTGATTCAGTTTCCATGGGAGACTGGGTGGTAAGCTAAGATTTTGGGGTGGGCACTAAATTGGTTAATTGGATTATGAACTGGCTACAAGACAGACAGCAGAGAGTAGTAGTAAGGGGGGAACTCTCATCTCTGAGAGCTGCGATGAGTGGGGTGCCACAGGGATTGGTGTTGGGGCCAGTGTTGTTTGGGATTTTCATTGCGGACATCTTGCATGGTGTCAAGGAAAAGATCAGTCTGTTTGCTGATGACACCAGGTTGGGGTGGTGGTGGATGATATAGAAAGTTGGCAGGGGTTGCAGGATGATCTGACTAAGCTGGTAGAGTGGTCAGATGTATGGACGTTGGGGTTTAATGTGAAAAAGTACAAAGTATTACACTTTGGTGTAAAGAATCATAGAAAGGGTTACCACCTGCGGGGCTCAGTTATGTACCACTGAAGTGGAATCGGATCTAGGGGTGGTGATAATGGTGAATATGAACAATTCAGTGCAGTGCAGGAGGGTAGCAATGAAGGCCAACAGGGTGCTGGGTTGTATAGTGAGGGGCATCTCCTCCAGAAGCAGGGATGTCATTCTGCCACTCTATAAGTCACTAGTCAGACTGCACCTGGAATACTGTGTACAATTCTGGTGCCCTTACAGTATCAGAAGAGAGAGATGTGAGATTGTTGGAGTGGGTACAGTGAAGGGTGACAAAGTTGATTCAGGGATTACAGGATATGCCCTACGAGGAGCGATTAAGGGAACTGAACATGCATTCCCTGGAGAGAAGGAGAGAAGGGATCAGGGGGATATGACTGAGACCTTTAAGTACTTAAAGGGAATAAATAAGTCTGGTACTGAAGAGATATTCAAGCTCTGGAAGGGGAGGGACATGAAAGGACATAGACTTAGATTGGAAGGAGGTAGGTATAAGAGGGAAATGAGGATGCACTTTTTCATAGAGAGAGTAGTGTCAGTTTGGAATGCTTTGCCAGAGGAGGTGGTATCCTGTAGGATGGTGGATACTTTCAAGAGGGGTTGGGACAGGGTAAGGGGGGTATTTGGGAAGGTGGAGGAGGAGGGGCAGCTGCAAAGTAAGGGTTAGCTGCACACTCGAGCAGACTAGATAGACCTAGTGGTCTAATTTCTGCTGGCTATTTTTTTGTATGTCCGTATGTTCATATGTAGCTGCAATGAAATCTTGCAAAGCAAGACACCTTGCTCCCTAGACTGTCCATGTGAAATTTCATGCAATTCCATTGAATGGGGGTGAAGGTATTAGTATATTTCTGTACTATATATATATATATATATATATATATATATAGATATATAGATAGATAGATATTAGAGGCAAAAAACGCTGTTTAGTGCATCAGTTAGGGTTATTCCCCAGTGACAAAAGTGAGGAAATTCAGTGTTATAGTTGAAAACCCCCCCTTGCACCCTCTCAGCCTGCCCCACCCACCCAGCATTGGGGTGTGTGTTGAGGCCATCGACCCTAACTCTCACCCCATCACATACGTGAACAAGCTGAGGCATAGGAGAATGGGGTGAGAGTTAGGACTGATGACCCCAATGCACACCCCGATGCCGGTTGGGTAGGGCAGCTGAGGCGGGGCATGTTTTCAACCCTAACACCAAATTTCCTTACTTTTGTTGCTGTGGAACAACCCTAACTGATGCATTAAATGGAGTTTTTTGGCCTCTAATTTCCCTCCTTTTTGAGAATGATGACTATATATAGTGAATGGAAAGGGCCCCGCGCTCCCACCACATGATTTTTTTGTGACATAGTAATGGTAACAGCAATGCAAACTCAAGCAGTAACGGTTACACACATGGTGATGCAAACATAAATTGTAAAGCAAGCATTAATAGAAATGCAGTTGCAAAGTGATGCCAAAGAGAAAAGTGACGCAAACAGAGACACAAGCGCATATGGAAACTCAACTGTAATGCGAATGGTCATGGTACCGCTATTGTAAACACAAATAAAAACTGTGACAGGAACACTATTGTGAAAAGAAACAGAAATGCAAATGCAAATGCAAGCACGTACGGAAACACAAACCATAATGTGCACTGTCACGGTACAGCAATTCTAAACAGAAATGGTAACGGTAACAGCAACAATAACGCCAAAGGAAACAGAAATGCAAGTGTGTATGGAAATGCAAACTGTAATGCTCACAGACACGGGAACGCAATTGGAAACACAAATAGTATCGGTAAGAACAACGATGACACAAAATGAAAGACAAACACAAATGGAAATGGAAGAGCGGCCCCCAACAGAAATGGTAATGCCCACGGTGACGCTAAGCAAAACACAAACACAAATAGTAGTGGAGACAGAAATGGTAACAGTAATGCAAATGCAAGCAGAAACGGAAATGCAAAGGGTAATGCACACGGTGGCATACATGGGAACGCTAACGCAAAGGGGCACGGAAAGACAAGTGTAAAGCCTACGTGTAGCAGTAACTGGAGTGCACGCCATATTTTACCCCAAAAGCTCCACTGAGAAACACAGTGAAAACAAAGAATGTATGCATAATAATGGGCCTTGGAGCAGAAAACGAGCAGTTGTAATACTAAAATGGTAATATCTCAGTAACCGTACAACGTAAAAAAAAAATTAAATTTCACATGATTCATGAGTTTCCTGGCTAGGTTTTCACTACATACATAGCCCATAGGGCTACACATTGCCACAATGAAAATTCAATATCTTGCACCGTTTCCGAGAGATGAGCCCCGAAAGGCACGGAGGATGCCACCATGTTAGTTTATGGGAAAAAAGTCAGTTTCAGAGTAGTGTAACTTTGCATCCGTGCAATATTTTGTCACCAAACCACCAAAAGACACATCTGTGAGATGCTGGCTTCCTTTTCTCCAAATGTCAGTCCGAAAGACCAAACCATTGTTTTGCAACAGAGTGGCAAAGAATTCCTGTTATTTTGGCCATAGTCTAGAAAAGTAATGTCGTGATTTGTGACACCTTTTGCAAAAATTTGCGAAAGTGTCGTAAGTGTGACACTACTTTGCAACACTACTTTTCCCAGAAACTTTAAAAACATATTTCTGGGGTGTTTAACCCCAAAATAAAGACATGGCTAGCATCCTTAGGGCTCAAATAGGTAAACACAAAAAGAATTATGTCCCAAGATGGTCCCAGTTTTAAATGCCAAGCATTTCTGTGATCAGTAACTGAAAACAAAATGGGGAATTTGTGAGACTACTTATGAGTGGTAATGCAAAGATGCGCTCTGAAAATATTTCTGAGTGCCTCTTTGCATTATCGCTCATAATGCAGACAGTTGGCGGCTGGCCGTGTAAGTGAGAGGAGGGCTGTGCCCAGTCAGCGGCTGTTGAAGGGTGGGGGTACTGGGTGGGCTGGGATGGATGGGTGGGGTGGGGGCCACTAGACTACCAGGTATAATATTGCATCATTATGAATTTCATTATGCTGGGGGGTGCTAGACTACAGGGATATTAACATGTACCTACAATAAGAGAATACAGCTTGGGAGCCACTAGACTACCAGGGATCTCACAAATAACAGGGGTGGGGGAGCATTAGACTACCAGGGTCTACATATAAGTTAATATATTTTATTGGGGGGGCCACTAGACTACCAGGGATGTTAATATTTTATTAGGGGGCACTAGACTACCAGGGATAGTTGTAAGTTTATTTTTGGTATGCAGATGGGGCAGAACAAAGCCCCCTGAGCAAAACACACCCTCATTTTACAGTCTAGGGCACCCCAGGGCTGAGAAAATTAATTTTTAAATCTGGCCATCTCGTCCCTTGCTCTTTATTCAAGAGTGAGCAATTTCTTTGGTTGCGAGGATGCAAAAACTTTGACCGCGAGAGTCTTTGATCGCGATCGTGCATCACTAGCAAGGGATGAGATGGCCAGAAGAAAAAATCAATTTTCTCAGCCCAGGGGTGTTGTAGGAAGTCAAATGAGGATGGGTTTTACTCAGGGGCCTTCGTTATGATGAACCATGGTGGTGATTTACCACGATTATGTGTATTTTGTAAATTTCAAGAGTCTGAATTCTTTGATCGTGACCCAGCAAATTCTTTGATCACAAGATTCTTTCATCGCGATCATGCATCGTGAGTGAGGGATGAGATGGCTCAATTACAAAAACAATTTTCTTAGCCCAGGGGTGTCGAGAGAAGTCAAATGAGGTGGGTTTTACTCAGGGGCTTTATTCTGTCGAACCGTGGTGGTGGTTTACTGTAATTCCTTCTATTTTTTGATTTATAAGGTTTTTAAATCTTTGTTCATGAGCCTGAAAATCCTTTGATCATGAGCCTGCAAATTCTTTGATCGTGAGATTCTTTGATCATCATCTTTGATAGCAAGGGAGGGACAAGATGGCCAGATTTTTTATAATGGAATAGATAGGGAAACTTTTGTAATCTTTCATATTGAATATCTTGGGAACGGTTTGGTATTTTGACTTGAAATTTGGAGAGAAGAAAGGCAGTATCCCGCAGATATGTGTTTTTGTGGTTTGGTCAAGAAATACTACAGGCGTCAAAGTTACTGCACTACAAAGTTGACATTTTTTCCCATAGGATAACATTACGGCATTTGCCATATTAGAGGAATTCTTTGCTGCCCTGCTGCAAAATAATTCTTTGGTCATTTGGGCTGAAATTTGAAGGGAAGAAAGCCAACATCCCACAGATGTGCCTTTTGGTAGTTTGGTGAAATAATATTACAGGGCAGCCAAGTGACAGCACTCCAAAATTGACGCTTTTTGCCATAGGATAACATTATGGCATCTGTTGCGTCTTTCAGGGCCCGTATCTCAGAAACGGTGCGAGATACAGACTTTTCATCAAAAAATTGCTTAGCCCCCTAAATGCAGGCTAAGCATAAAACTAGCCAGGAAAGTAATAATTTATACAAAATTAAAACTTTTTTTCTACATCATACAGTTCATGAGATATAAGCAATTTAGTATTCCAAGTCGTAATTTTCTGCTCCGAAGTTAATTATAATGCATACAATCTTTGTTTTCAAAGTGTTTTTTCAATGCAGTTTTTTTGGGGAAAAAGGGTGTGCCCTTTCATTACTGTTTCAGTTAACATTTCCAGTTGCGCTTCTGTTACCATTCGCATCGCCATTCCTGTCTACGCCACTGTGTGCATTACAGTTGGCTTTTTTGTTTGCACTTGTGTTGCCATTTTGTTTCACGTTACTGTTGTTACCATTACCATTTGCATTTGCAATTGCGGTACCATGCCTGTGCGCATTATGGTTTGCGTTTTTGTATGCGCTTGTGTTTCTGTTGGCTTTATTGTTGCTGTTTCTGTTACCATTTGTGTTTACAACTGTGGTACCATGACCTTGTGTGTAACAGTTTGCATTTTGGTATGTGCTTGTGTTTCTGTTTCTGTTGGCTTTATTGTTGCTGTTACAATAACCATTTGCATTTACAATTGTGGTTCCATGAGTGTGTGCGTTGGGCCCCGGGCCCCCCACTGCATTCCATTTACTATTTATCATCCTCATTTTCAAAAGGAAGGGAAATTAGAGGCAAAAAACTCTGTTTAATGCATCAGTTAGGGTTGTTCCACAGCAAAAAAAAAGCAAGAAATTTGGTGGCCAAGGGTTGAAGAACCCTTGGACCCCAGCCACCCCAAACAGCATCCAGGTCGGCGTTGGGGTTGTCAGTCCTAACTCTCACCCCATCTCCTATACCTCTACTTCTTTACACATGTGATGGGGGTGAGAGTTAGGCTGATGACCCCAACGGCACCCCAATGCCGGCTGGGGGGTGGGCTGGGGTCCAAGGGGGCTTTCAACCCTAATACTGAATTTCAATTTTTGCTGTGGAACAACTCTAACTGATGCATTAAACTGAGTTTTGCCTCTAATATATATATATATATATATATATAAACAGATATATATATGTGTTTTATATACATATATATATATATTATAGTGATGCAGTCGCACCACTGTAGTTAGGGTTCAGCGGTCACTTACATACTAAAGTCTAAAGTTTTGGCATTAATAACTTTGGACCCATTCAACAGATTTTCCTGAAATTTGATACGCATGGTGGGGCATGGTAGATCTCTTGATTTGCCAAATTGTGTTTTGGTCAGGTTTACGGTCTTTGCATACAAAAGTGTGAAAAATGCAAAATTATCCAATTTTGGAGGCAGCTTTTAGAATTTTGGATGTGGCCCTGCACAGCTGTTGTGTGGTGTGCTGCTCTGTGAGATGGCTTGTTTGAAAGAGCTTTGATGGCTGAACATGCCACTTTTCATTTGGTGAAAAAATATTAAGGCATTCAAAAGTTATGCCAGTTTTAATTCCCCATTATAAGTCAAGGGAAAAAGTATATGTATGTTTAGAGAACAAAGAATGGGGTTCTGGCCATCTGGTCCTGGCTGGCGATCAAAGAATTTGCAGCTTCATGGTGCAGGAATCTTTGTCCCCAAGAATTTTCAAAATTCTTTGATTGCGAGGTCCGCCATTTTGTTTTTAGTTTTCCGATCGGAAAAACAGAAATATCTCGACTCAGGGGTCACTTATTAAGTAAAACTGGGATGGGTTTTACTCAGGGGACTTTGATCTATTGAGCCATGTCTTTGGTTTCATTCAAATTGGTCAAAAAATAGAGTTATAAGGTTTAAAAATCTTTGTTTGCGGCTCGCTAACAATCTTTGATCGTGAGCATGCAAATTCTTTGATTGTGAGATTCTTTGATTGCGATCCTGCATTATGAGCTAAATATACTAATATCTCAGTTTAGGTGTGGGCTAGGGACACAAATGAGGGTGTTTTTTGATCAGGGGGTTTCATTCTATCGAGGCATGGCACTGGTTCTGTTTGAATTGGTGAAAAAATTGGGTTTCACTATTTTTTATTCTGTGGTCATGAGCATGCAGTTTCTTTGTTTATGAGCCTGTAAATTCTTTGATCGGAAGATTCTTTGATAGCGATCGTGCATCGTGAACGAGGGACAAGATGGCTCTTTGAAAAATTCAAATTTCTCAGCTCAGGTGTTGCCTAGGAAGTTAAATGAGGGTGGGTTTTGCTTGGGGGCTTCCTTCTGTTGAGGCATGGTGGTGGTTTCATGTAATTGTGCTTGAAAGTTGAGTTTCGTCATTTTATTATCTTGGACCATGAGACTGCAATTTCTTTGTTCGCGAGCCTGCAAATTCTTTGATCATATGATCCTTTGATCATGATCCTGCGTTGTGACGGTGCAACAAGATGGCCCTTTGAAAAATGCAAATTCCTCAGCTCAGGGGTAGGCTATGAACACAAATAAGGGTGGGTGTTGTTCAGAGGGTTTCATTCTATCAAGGCATGGCGGTGTTTTTTTTTTATTACACCTAAAAGTCAACTTACTTCATTGTTTATTATTTGGTCATGAGTTAGCAATTTCTTTAATCGCCAGGCTGCAAATTCTTTGAGCGTAGGTTCTTTGATCATGATCCTGCATAGAAAAGTATGGATGAGATGGCCCTTTTTAAAATGTTAATTTCACAGCTCAGGGGTGGCCTAGTAAGTCAAATGAGGGTGGGTTTTGCTTAGCGGGGGTTATTCTATCGAAGCATGGAGGTGGTCTTATGTGAATGTGGCTAGAAGTTGAGTATGGCCATTTTTTATTCTTTGATCATGATTCTGTAAATTCTTTGTTCATGAATCTGCAAATTCTTTGATTGTGAGATTCTTTGATCACTATCTTTGATCACAAAGGAGGGACAAGATGACCAGATTTTATAATGCAATAAATAGGTAAATGTTGACATTCTTTGATATTAAATATGTTGGATATGGTTTGGTGTTTTTTCTTGATATTTAGAGGGTGTTTACAGTGTGTCCTGTAGATGTGAATTATGGTGTTTATGTGTTGGAGAAAATTTGTTTTGTGGAGATATTGGATTGTGTTTTCTGTGTTCTGCATTAAGTGTTTTCTATTGCATTAGTGGGTTGAAATTTGTATGGTACCTGTTCTTGCTGGTGTAAATGTAGGTTTTACTTGTCAAGTGTATTTAGCTGATGTAACGTTCATCTGTACTCTGACAGTCTTTTGGGTCATGATTTGTGAGCCATCCCCTGCGACATGGTCAGGCCATCCCTGTTGTTGCCACACTGGGCATTATGCATGATCCTGCTTGATCTTTGTATTGTACATGCGTCCTTGGACAGTGATGGACCTACAGGGCTACTCACACGAAGTACATGGTGATGTGTATGCTAAATGTCCCACAGGGCTGCCGACAACCCAAGCAACCCAAATTTGGCATTGATAAAGGCCTCGAAGGATGATGCTCTCATCAGTTCAATTGTGCTTCAATGGCCGAGTTTATAGCTAGAAATGCAGTTAATTATGTGACAAAGCATCGTAGTCTAGTGTTACCCCTCTCATCACACAGTCATGCCAGCACTTCAGCACCCCCGTACACACCTGGTCCCAGCTGATGACTGGCATAACAAACTCTCACCTCCATGGTGAGCTGCTGAATGAGTTATGTAGGAGTGCTACTGCTAAATGTACCAAGATATTTATTTCTGAGCACATTTTTACAGTTCCTGTCCTACATAAGTAAGTTGGATGCTGGGCATGGAGGTAAGAGGTGGGCTGTGACACTTGCTGACTGCAGATGGGTGAGTGTGTGGTGGGAGGGCTGGCATGGATGGCTGGGGGGGCCAGTATAGTAGCAGGTGTTGTTAGGTTATTTGTTGCATTTCTGGCCAGCAAGTCAAGGACTGTGAGACAGGTGGGGGGATGAGAGTAGCACACTGATGGGTGTTTTACAATGGGGTATTTGGGGTGCTGGGGGTGTGGGTAGTTCTGTGCAGCAGTCATTGTAGGTTTTGGGGGGCAGGGTGTGTGTAGCCCTGTGGGGCTCTATGTGTAGACTTGGGGGTGACTCTTGATGTGGTTTGCCATGTGGGGCACCTATTGAGGCTAGCTTGGCATGGGGGGGCATTTGCAATCTGCGTTGTGACATGTAACCAGGCACGCTGAACTATGGGTGCACGTGGCAAGTATATCGCAAACTGGAACACACATTGCAAGTCCCCCCATGACAAGGTAGTCTCAATAGCCACTGTAGATAGCCATAAGACACTACACAGATTGCAAGTGCCCCCCATGCCAAGCTAGCCTCAATAGGTGCCCCACATGGCAACTTGCATCAAGTGCCACACCCACATGTAGACATAGATCCCCACAGGGCTACTCATCCCCTGCCCCCCAAACCTACAAAGACTGCCCCACAGAGCTGCCCACACCCTTAGCACTGCAAATTGCCTATTGTAAAACACCCCTCAGGGTGTCACTCTCATCCACCCCAACTGTCCCTTAATCCCTGAGTAGCTGGCTGGAAATGCAACAAATAACCTAACAACACCTAATATTCTACTGGCTCCAGCACCCATCCGTGTCAGCCCTACCACCAAATAGTGAGTCATATGCAGTCAGCAACTCGCATAGCGCACCTCTCACTTCTATGCTCAGGCTGCAACTCACTTATGTAGCCCAGCAACTGAGTGAGTATTGAGGGTAGCTTGGTTTGGGGGGGACTTGTAATCTGTGTTCTGGGTTGGGACATGCTTGCCAGGTGCAGCTAGAGTTTGGTGTACTTGGCTGCATGTCACAAGTTGTAGGAGTTAGCTGTGGAGTCTCTGCATCTTCTAGAATAGGGTGCAGGGTCAATATTGCAGTTGCAAGTGGCACCAGTTGTATTTGGTGGTGATTTGTGCTAACCTTGTGGAATTGGGTGCATGGAAATAAATGGTATAGGTGTACCATGACAGTTCTACAGAACTTTGAGTACAGACATGTTGGATGGAGTCAGCTCTACCCAACTTTAAGTACTGAGAAGTTGGATGGAGTCAGTCAGATAGTGTTGCCCCCCCATACCCAAGAGGCAATATGTTGTGAATACAGAGCTAGAGGTCTAGTAAGGTTATTTACATCAATGTTATTGCTCTGTGGTAGCATGTGCATATGTATACTACATTTAAGAGTTGCATGGGATCAGTCAGCAAATGTTCAGAATCTGTTAGACCAAGAATTGGATGGAAATTTGAGAGTCATAGCACAAATACATATGTTGTCATTTTTTTATGCGTTCTTCATATTACCTACACACAACTTGCAACAGTGAGCAATTGTGTGGACTGAGTCAGACAAACTCTCCCCCCCACACACACACATATGCAAGAGACAGTGTAGGATGTGAGTTATTGTGGATTTTCCCACTTTTGTCTGCAGTAAAGTAACTTGGTTGTTCATTGTGAGATACCACTCAAGGTGTGGGTAAGCCCACAGTAAGCCAGGCCATGTTCTGTTTTATTTTTTAAGCATGCCTCATTACAGCTATAGAGAGATTAGGACACTGATCAGTTGTACAGGCTTAACCAGGTAGTGTGTGAAGACTTACGGACCACAGATTCATTTTTGAGTACAGATGAAGAATGCAAATAATGGCATGGACATGGATTCATTACTACTTCATGTCAGCTGCTTAGAAGTTAGAACTCAGAGGAGTTGCACACTGTCAGCTTACCTGTCCCTGTCCCTGCTCCGCTCCCTCCTCCCCCTCCTCGAGGAGATCCTCTCTGCACTGCTCTCCCCTCTCTGCATACTCAGTGGCATGAGTGCATACTGAGTGGAGAAGTACAGCTGAAGTAATAGCATGATCTTGAATGGTATCAATGTATATATCAAATACTGAGTAGTTGTTAAACTTAAGGGTTGCACAGGCTGGGGCAGGTAATGCCTGTCAGAGAACCTTGAGCAGGCAGTGGGTTGTTAGTGGACAGGCATAGCCCAATAAAACATGTAGATCAATACTATACTTCTGTGACAACAATTGCTTTTCAATTACAGTATACTCAAGACACATAGGATAAGATTTATAATTATTTTATTATTTCAGTATTTAAATATTTTTAGGCTGAATTGTTTGGTTGCACTTGGGATGGGCAAAAAAATAATTCCTTGTATATATTCTTGATCATTTCTTGGTGTTTTCTGTTTTTGTGCATTTCACTACCTTAATCTACACTGTTTCATTTTAATATATGTAAAGTTTAGAATAAAGTTTTTATGCAGAATTAGTAAGTGATTACATATGGACATTTATGGTACAGAACATGTAGTGATCAAAGCTTTATTGCTGAGTAGTATTAGTAATGTGTCCACTGACACTATTTTTTGTTTAAATAGACTGCCCACTTAGATGTTAAGAGAAAGAAGAATAACAATTGATTATTTTATATGTGGTTATCACCATTTGACACCTATTTAAGAAAAGTTATTAGAACAGAATTAGATTTTTACCTAATTAATGCTTTTATACCATTTAGTTATTGAGTGCCTGTGCAAATAAGATAGCAAGAAACATTTAGTGGTTCTCATGAACATAATGATACATTTTTTAATAGGAGACCCACATGTGTAGATTATGCCAACAGTGTTAAAGTAGGTGACAATATATTACATGTTATTAGACAGTTTTAGTTTGATGGCAACAGAAACATTACTAAGTTTAATTTACCCTCATGTATTTATTTTCTTTTAGTAAGATTACAGACATGTTAACATTTTTTATTTTTTTATTCATGTAGTTTATAACTGATGTCTACATATCTTTTAATACTATTTTTTTTGTTACTAGCAGTTATTTATTTGAAAGTGGGCCAAGCAATATTAAGAAGTAAAAAATAGCTGAAAGCAACTAAACAATTTGTTACATAATTAACAATATCATGGTGTGGTGATGATACTCATTTCACAGCCATTTTGTAACAGATGCTGAAAAGGTTGGTTCATCTGCTAATAAATGTTTTTTAAAACTATTGATCATTTGTGGAACTGGGAAAAATTCCTCATCTGACCTCCAAAATATGGGTGGTCCTGTTAAAGCAAGAGCATACCAATTGTTTGCATTGGGGAGCAGAAGTACACAATCATTGGTTACATTTTCTGTTGAATTTTCAGTTGTACATGTCTGCACAGATATATAGAAATGAACTGTACAGTGGAAATAGGCCAGATAATCAGATGTATACATCTCTATAATCAGCTATAAGCAATATGAACAGTAGCACTTAATGCAATGCAATAACATTAAATGCATGGATACAGCAGTTTTGGCACAGTTAATAAATGAATGCATGCAATTTTTCTGCTTTTTAAAAAAAAAAACAGAAACACCTCAGAGTCTAGCTAAGCAACATAGACTGAATTTGAAGTTCAGCATTATATACATATGTACAAATCCGAGTCGCATTTTTGGGGTAGAGTTTGTCATATTCAGTATTGAGAGTGTAGTTCAAGAACAGTGACAGATAATCCTGTCAGATAGTGTTCAAGAAATATAGTTCAGTACTAGCAGATGACACCATAATGTAGGAAGTCATGCTGTTAACATGAGTGTAATGACTATATCTGCCAAAACATAACTCACTAACTGACATGTGTGTAATAGCCAGCGCCCTCAAGTCTGCTTGGATTTGGTGGAAGTCAATTCAGTAAGTATCACAGTCAAGGTCAAGAATGTAGACAACAACAGGGAAAGGAGTGAGAACTTAACCTGATGTGTATTGTTCTAACAAGCATAGTTCTCAACACAATATGTGGAGAGCAATGGTTGCAACTCTGATAAGTGTGTTAGTAGATTACTGAGTTTGTCATCACCATGTAAGATTGTACTGTGAAACAACTGAATGCACAGTAATATGTGCTAAGACATACAGACTTAACTGAGGCACCTGCAAAGAGACATGACTCACTGACTGTCTAATGATTACAGCTCAATACCCCTAAGTCAACTTGAGCAGTAACACTGCAGTTTTTGTAGTGAGTACATCGAAGTTGCAAATGCTCAATATCACAATACAAATAATGTTTGACAATTGTATTGCAATAAATGATGAAAACAGTATTGTTTTACATCCAACGCATGAGAATGACAGTGTGATAAACAAGTAATTGTCTACCACAGTCAGTTGCATTGGTGTACTGTTGTGGTTGTCTTCTGAAATGGCAGAGAAATCAGAGCACTTAACATGGGCTGTGGTGATAGTGTACAACAAGTAGAACACACAGATCACCATGGGTCATTTTACACAGCAGTAGTTTTAGATGAAAGGTGTTACTTCTTGTATGAAAGAGAAATACACATGTAGCTTGGTGGAAAGAAAATAGTATCTGGATGGAATATACACATTGAATGCTATTGTTGCAAAGATGATGGTTTAGTGAGGTGCTGTGATTAGATGGCATCACTCCTCCACATGTTATGCAACATTGGTGCAATGAAGAATGATGTTGTATGCATCTTTCAGATTCCTTGGGAGTCTTTCTTTCAGAGTGCATACTGTATCATTGCACTCCACCCATCCCTTTCTGAACCTTCACCAAATGACATAGTGGCCTGAGTGAATGGATAGGCCATGATGGAAGATAATTGCATGGATGTCAAACTGAGTTCCTGACAACATAGTTCTCCCAGCAATGAAGTGAGAAATTGGTGTTGTGATTTTCATGCCCTGAGAGTTAAAATGTTGCAATACAATCATTATGTATGAACTTGAAGATGTAACTCTTAGAGAGCAAACACAAGAATGACCACACCTTCTGCACAATCAACCAGTTTCTGCATTTGCAAACAACTTACGGAACCTCACGGTTCTCTGTTCAGGGACGTAGACAGACAGCCAGAGCATGTCCTGAGTTGCTTGTGGTTCTTTGTGGCCACATGGCAAACGTGTACTTGCATACATAGTCAACTTTAAAGTGTTGATGCAGATCAATTCCATCAGCTGCTAGACTGTTTATCATTCCCATCATGAATTCTGTGACATCTTGTTGTGCATTGTCAGCAAACATTGATTGTCCTGCATATTTTCCAAGAGTTAGTCATAGATGAGTCAAGCTTTGTAAACTGGGCAACTGCTCTTTACTACCTCTAATGACTCTCTTTAATGCTTACGACAGAGGTGTTGACTAACTTGAGTTCAACACATCAGCAAACTCAGGGATGTGGAGAAGTGCTTGTTTTGTAGCGTTTGCATACTAGTTTACTCCTGTGCTGTTGTCAAACATTGGCAGTGTGTTAACCCCGATACATTTCTTTACAGGCGGAGATGCGAGCTGTTTATGGAGAGAGTTCTCAGTCATTGAATGGTGAGGCGATGACTGTGGAGCCTTAGTGTGCTTTCTTTTGAGTTTGCACCCTTCATCCATTGGGATATCTGTTCCTGACGCATATCTGGTAACTGGTAACAAAGGAGCATTTGGCTGGTACAATATACCTAATCTGTTGTACTCAATAATGTATTTTGTGTCAACACAGATTTTACTTTCTGCTAGATTTACTATGTGTAGTCCAGACAACTGTCTGACACGAGACAAAGCAACATAAGACATCCCATCCTTGAATATACCAGTACCTATATCTACAATGGCACTATCAAGGCTGAGGCCTTGTGACTTGTGTATGGACACTGCATAAGCAGCACACAATGGAAATTGTTTCCTTGTCACATATATGTCTTTGACAAATTCAAACTTGACAGCAACTCTGTCTATCATTTGAGGAGTTTCACAGTTGTCAGACTTAACAACCACAATCTCCACAGTTGTATTTTGCACATTGTACTGGAACTCATGGATGTAGCCCATGGCTCCGTTCACAAGACCTTGCTCAACATCTATGTTTCTGCGAAGCATGATATGTGCATTTCTACACAGTGGTAGGACAACTTCCAAGCCAGCAGTACATAACACATCACTTGTCAGCTCTGTGAGATGCTCAATCATTTTTGATACCATTGTTCATGATAAGGTTATACCATCTATGGTATCTATGCATGTGAGAGTGACAATAGGTTGCTGTTCTCTCTGCATCATGATCTCATTGAACTCTGCACACTGTTTAAGTCTTGGGAATAGACATACAACCTGTACCCCAGATTTCTGTACATGTGCAAAGATATCACAAGCATCCTGAATAGGAGCATCATTTCTAGTGATCATGCGCTATCTTAGCATTTCCACATGAATGGGTGACAATGCACTAATGCAAGCCTCATCAAGCAGTGCTTTGTAAGACATGTCACCTTGCTGTCTCATATTCTGTGAGAGTTCAACATATGAGAAGAACTCCCACAGATTGACTCCACCAATGCATCCAATTGTTTTATTTGCCTCTTCAATGGTAAGAGTACAGAAAACATGTTTGCCATTTACAGGAGCCAGCTGCAGGAGATCCCCAAGAACAATAATATTCTTGCCACCAAATGGTATATCATCATTGGTGCTTAGCATCTCCTGTAGATGGAGGTGGACATATGTAAGGACAACATTTGAAACCATGCTGATCTCATCTATTATCAGCAAATCCATCTTGTCAAACATTGACCTCAATTCAGAGGCAACGTCATATGACAATTTCCTGTAATCACCACTCTTGCCATGCTCAACTGGCAACATGAATAACCTATGAAGTGTGATGCCACCTATGTTATAAGCTGCTGAACCTGTCAAAGCAGCAACAATAACTGAGGTTGCAGAGTTAGTAAGGTCATGCATACCTTTGCTTAAAGCTTCAATCAAGAAACTTTTTCCAGTCCCAGCAGCACCACTAACAAACATCCTCACTGGTGTGTGTTCCTCACAAACACTGTGCTTGGTACTGTGCTGAATAGCATGTTGCACAGCACGTACCACAGAGTGATACACAACTTTTTGGTATGAGTTCAACTTCTCAACAGTGTCTGCAGCTGACTCTGAGAACTGCATGCTTTGTTGCATTGTGCCCTCTACCTCTGACATTAGCACACCTGGGTCATTAGAAGGAAGAGGGGCACCAAGAGTCCCTTCTCCTTCAACATCAACCATTTCCTGTGATGTTACTGGGGTGTCATCATCCAGAACTTTCTTGGCATTCTCCAACTGATTTTTTTCCATTTCAAGTCTGTCAATGTAAGTGTCAGAGACACGACTCTTAAAGGTATCATAAGTTTCTATGAACTCTTGTTCATATGTGTCAGATAATATTTTCAATTCAGATTCTGATCTCCAAGGCTTAAACAGAAACAATAGAGCAAAATAGTAATGTTCTTTGCTTTCTGCTGTGTTCAAGCTAAGTTTGCAGTGGTCAATTAGCCATGGTTTTCTCTTTTTCACAAGTAAGCCATCAAAGCCAGTGACTTTATATATGCTCTTCTCTGGGTCAGAAGGAACACCCCACTTGTAATCATGCCATTGAACAACTTCAAAGAGACAGAGATCGTCCATAGCACTGTGGTGCTGTGGATAGTAGTTGTCAATTAAGTTGCTCTTGAGAATATTTGTGGATGTTGTTCTTATAGCAGCCAGATCCTCAATCTCTTCATGGCTCCTAAGGACATGACACCTGTTCTACTTGTAGTTCACATTCAAGAAATTCATGGAGTCTGACTTGCCATATAGACATACACCTGTAAGTCAGTCAGTCACTTGCTTCATAGGCTCCACACTAACAGTGTGAGAGTCTTAAGTCCCAGTGACCATAGCCTAGAAGACATTGACCTGTCACAGTTAGACAACTCTTCCCACATTTTCTGTAGGTTTGCCTGCTCATTCTTAGTGATGTATGATGTGACATACCTCATGAGAGCCATTGAATTATCAGCAACAAACTGAACATCAATGTTTGCTTGCCACATCAACAGAAGAGAAGGGCTATAGTCATTGATATAGACTTCTGATTCTCTGTGAGGTAGTTCACACACTCACTTTGTTGATTTAGCCTTCAAATGATGTTGCATGGCAGAAAAGACATAATTGAGACAAGCATCCAGGCAAGCTAGTCTTGGGAAAGCAAAACAGCATTGAGTGTACCACTGTCCCTTTTTCTTAACTTTCTTATGACAGTACTTGCCGCACAGGTGTCATTGGAATTTCTGAACCAGTTCCCACAGTGTTGCACTATCATACTTGTCTGGAATCTGACATGTGACATACTTCAATATGAAGCTTCGAATCTACAGCAACATATGTTTGTGTGCAGCTCCACGAGCTTGATACTGAACCCTCCAGAAGTAGTGCTCGACAATGCCAAGAGGAGGATTTGTCTTAGACAGTATGAACTTTAAGAGAACGTGGAACCGGTGGTGTAAGTAACATGAAACAGTTACTGGATCAAGTGAACATAGTTCATTCAGAGTCATAGTTTGTATGTTCTCAACGTCAGAGTTTGCCCATCTGAGAAGATCAAGCATATCATCCCAATAATATTCAGCACAACTCAACGTAACGAACTATGTTGCTGGTCCAAACTCTCTCTGCATGCACATCACCTCAGAGTGTCATCTGTACAATATTCCTTAGTACCACGCATGCTAGACAAAATGGAAGAAAGACTGACTTGCAGTGTTTCATCTTTGCTCTGAAACTTGTGTAGTAACTGTGCAGCTGTCATATTGGTGAACTCTGTACCAAGTCTCAATGTATGAGCAATACTAGCAGATAGAACACTAAGTTCACTTTCCCACAGAAGGTGGAAGAGGTATGCAATGTTTCTTTGTAACTTGCCATCCTTATGTAGAACTCTTGAGGCCCTATAGTCAACTTCTAGAACATGAAGTTCTCGTTCATCTAATCGACCACCTGAGCCAAGTGGAAAGAGATCAGGAAAACAACGATTTTCTAGTGAGGCTTCCCATATACTTACAGGATTGCCCTCCACTTGCTTCATTTGATATAAATCAATGTTATCCATTACTGGATCCTTGCCATGCAATGGGTGTATGGTAACTTGCTCATAGACATTCTGTACAGTTGCAATGTCAACCTTCTCCAGTATTGCTTTGTCAGAGTTCTCCACAGCATTAGCTGTAGAAAGACCAGCAAATGCATCGATGTCAATGTCAGCATAGAAAACATGCTCCTTTAGGTATCGCAAAGCATGCTTTACCTTCTCAACATTGACTATGTCCTGCCTTATTGGTTTTGCCTTTGTTGGTACACCATTCACCAAGATGACAACACTATTGTCCTGAGAAATAGTGTTGACATTTTCTTGCAAAGGTAAAGGCAAATATACAACAGCACCTTTCCGAAACCGTAACAGTTCTTTGTTTGGCAGGTCTCGCGTCTTTGTATTCAGCCTGATGATTGTTTGAAATGGTGTCATGGTCTGAATTAGAATCCTCTCAAACAAGTGCAAGACTGCTATCTCAGGAGGAGTTGGTTCAACTTCCATTTTATTAAGCACAGACCGAGGAGGTAAAGTGTCACTCTTAATCTTGTTATAACAGTAAAAACAGAGTGACACAGTTCCAACTTCTTCAGAGTCAGACTTTAAGAGAAGGTATGCATGAAGACAGCCCCACATTACATTCCAGCGTGGAATGTTCTACAGGTCTATTGTGACACATAAGTGTTTGTAGAACAGGCGCTCACATGATAAGCAGATTACATTGAATTTTTGTGTCTTGCTAATTTCAGTTTTAGCAAACTCACATCCAAAATTCTTCAGAAGTTGAGCTTCTTGCACCAGTGATGTGTAAATTGTGCTTGTGTGTTCGGCAACAGTAGCATTGTCCTGGATTGCCCCCTTTTGCCTCACAAAAGACAAAGCCATTGTATGTTGTTGTGCCCAGATTGGCAATTAATTTATTATATATCATAATTCCATTTACAATCTCATCATCATTTATTATTGTCTCTTTCACAATTGTGTTTTATTGCATCCATATATCAATCTCTGATCATCCATCTTTCTTCCTCTTCTCTCTCCCTCAGGTGAAAACTTGGGTGCCTTCTTCTACTCTTTCTCTGTTAGGTAACGGTGAGAACTGAGACCGCTTTTTCTCCTTCAGCTTCTTCATCTTTTCATCCTATTCCTTTTCCCTCCACCCTCCTTCCCCCCCTTTTCCCTCCTCATCTCTGCCATCCACCATTCGCAGACCATTAACTGTCCTACTGGACAAACTCTGCCATCCACCTCTGACAGGCCAATATATACAGTCCCTTTAGACTGTCTTCCCTCATGCTCTATAGTTTAAGGGTGGGTGGGAGGGATCAAAACTTCAGCAAAAGTGGCTGAACCACCACTGTGCAGCCCATTATGTACCTCCTTTAGCCCCTCCCCTTCCTGTTTCCTACTTATTGTTCTGTCTCCCCGTCCCCCCTTCCTCCCCCCCACTCTGAGCACACCATCTTCAGGTAAAGGGAAGGGGTGCACCAGGACAACTTGGTCTGCCCCTTAAAGGGCAAACTCCATTAGACCTCAATCTATGGGCTGTTTGCAACTGTTTTATGAACTCCTTAAGTCCTTCCACATCTCCATTGTTGAGCAATGCTTGAGTGCATATAGTCTCAAACAACAGATCTCACTCGATATAATCTTTGTACAAATTTTTGAATGCCAGAGTTATGCACTGCTAGCATATGAAAGTGATGAAACACTGTCACAGTTCATGTTCTCTAAGCACGCAAGGGAGTGACCCATTATGCCTGTGTGAGGCTGAATCTCACACTTGTCAATGGTGTGAATCAGTGTATGTCATTCAGATCTCTTCCTGGTTAGAAATGTTGAGGGGAAGTTGCAATAGACAGTATTGATTCTTCTCTAACATTGCATGTAGTGTCACATGACCTTTTCTTAGCTGACAGCTTTGGGTTACTTGCAAGCTGTTCAACTTCAGCGTCATTCTGCAAGTCAAGGGTTTCATGAGCTAAAACTAAGACATTCTGCACTTTTCCCTGCTCATCAATTGTCAAACTGATGTTTCTGTTGTGAGCATGGTATGTCTCTTCCCAAAAGAATTCTTCTTAGTATTCTGAATGAAACCAGTCTCCTTGAAACACCACAGAGATATTTTCTTTGTTCAAGTGTTCAAAAGACAATATTTTTTTTTCTCATCTCCTCAATCTTTAAACTTAATGTATCAATAGCTGACATCATTTCAGCCCATAACTGGGAATGAACTGCTAGAGCTACATTAACAAATTGTCTTACTCTCAAGCGCAGTTTCATTAATGCAACCTTACTACACAGTCTGTTCCCTTTACGTCTCACTATTCTAGAGATCACATTGTCAATGTTAGCTCTATGTACAAGTTTTTTGAAAAAACTTGCCTTGCTGTGTTGTGAAGTAGCAGAACTGACACGGCCAGCATTTTTTTCTGTCTCACAGATCTATGCTTTGTTGATGACAGTGCTGGATGTTGTATCTACAGAGTTCCTCTAGTAAGTCTGCTGGTTGCAGTTTTACTAGATGAGGTGTTCTCTTTGTTTAAATTTGTACACTTTATGATATGTGTACTTGAAACAGAAGAAATTTTATTGCACCTTTACTGTTTACATGGCGTGACGATGAATAAGCAGTACACCTGGCACTTTTATTTTGTTCTTTTACTTTACGGCAAATGGCCATAATGAAAGAGCTCAAGTATGTGTTCAATCTCTTGTCTGTTGTATTCTCCTAAGAAAGAAAAAAGAAAACAGAAAGTAGTGTAAGACTGATGTGCTATAGGTTCATACAAAAATACATACTGCATAAGCCATTGGCAGTATACTACACTGCAAAAAAATGCAATTTGTTAATGCTAAAATTTGTAGAACAGTGTGTGACCAGATTCAATAATTTTGTGCACCACAGCCTAATATGAATATTGGGTCACACTGTAGAACAGTAATGGTTGTTGAAAGACCACCTGTGGCAAGCGCAGTGGTGCACGTATTTGCTTACAACAAAGTTACAAGTTGTGGAGTTGTTAAATGTGACTTGCTAAATGTTTTCACCCACTTATGGCAACCTGTAATAATGACGGGATAACCAGGATACTAATATTTAATGGACATAGTGTACAGTGGTATGACAGTGCACGAAGATGCAACTGGTGTTTTAAATAGTGCCAAGAAGGTATAATATTAGCTATGTTGGTCGATGTAATTAGATATTTATATCAATGGGATGTTAATTCAGTAGGAAACTGAAACTACACAAAGTCCATGAGCTGTACATGCAAAAGTTGACATTTTTGTCATGACCAAAGAATTTGCTGCCTCACAAATGATTCTCATTATCAAAGATGGTCGTGATCAAAAAATTTGCACACTTGTGATCAAACAACATAAAAACATAATAAAATAACATTAGATGTTCATTTAGCATAGATACTTCAGTACACAGGTCTTCTAAGGTATAAATAGATATCTGTTTATATGGTGTGTTGAGAATGTCTAAAATAACAGAGTTTATTTTACAAGTAATCATTTTAAATAGTTTAAATTTCTTGTTATTCTCGGGAACAAAGAAATTGTAAGCTCACGAACGATCCTCGCGATCAATCCTGGTGATGGTCAAAGATTTTGCTCGCTCACTATCACAAGTTTTAAAGTACTGTTATGGTTTCAAACATGATAAAATATTTAAATTAACACTACATACAAGTTTAATAAGTCATGAAAACAGATATGCCCACACAGCCTATTGAAAGTTACTGATAAAATTTTTATTTTCTTTCCATTTACTTTCAAACTTCAAACCTCGCATTATCCTCGCAGTCAAAGAATTTGCAGGCTCGCGAACAAAGATCATAAGAATATTATAAAATTGTAAAAAACGTAGTACACATGATTATTAGTGTGATATTTATGTTTGATAAGTAGTGGTAAGACTGAGGAGTACTCAGTCTGTTGAAAAAATATTAATTTTAACCTTTTTTTTGAACTAGAGAGACTTCAGCACTGAAGTCTCATGTTATTCTCGCAATCAAAGATTTTGTAGGCTCACAAACAATCCTCACGGTCAAATCGAGTCATGGTCAAAGAATTTGCACGCTCGCGATCAAAGATCACAAAAATACTGTGAAATTTTGTAAAACTTGGTCAAATTGATTATTACTATGATATTTATTTGTTATAAGTAGTAGAAACATTCAGGAGTGCTCAGTGTGTTAATAAATACAGAATCTAGTGTTTTCAACAACTGCAAAGGCTCCAGCAACAAACTCTTGCATTCTCGCAATCAAAGATTTTGCATGCTCACGGTCGATCCTCGCGAACAATACGAGTTGCGATCAAAGATTTTGCTGTCTCACGAACAAAGAAACACTAACTTTATCATGTGACGTTCCTGAACCAACAGAATCAAAGAATAACATTTTGGGGGCCATTTTGAGACTAGTACTCAAGCAGCAGCTACTCCAGGAGCAAATAGTGAGTTATTTTGTCAGAACAGTTTTAGTTCATTTCAATTAAGTTTTAGTTAGTTATATAGCATATATGACTTTTATAACAGCATAAGAAGCATTATGCCATTTTTTATGCTAGATTTTGCCAATCTGTAGCCATGTTTTGATCTGATAAATTACCTGCTTAATATTGAATTATATTCTTTTTTACTGTTGCTAGTAGTTATCTTAAGACTGTTACTGTGCCAATTATTATAAGTGGGTGATTATACTGTCCCAAGTTTACTATTGCTTGTACCAGTTTCTTATTTTTTATGAGACATTTTCTTACATTTTACAGTTGTTGCATAAAGGAAATCTACTGCATTTTAGTGGTAATACAGTTTGTGATAGTTGCTTGGTTGTAATGTGAGAATAGCTCTACAACTTGCTTAAATATGTGTTTATTTTAATACATGTTCAATACTACATGAGAAAGACATTCTGTGCTGTCTAGGCTAAGATGCTAGTGACTGTTTTACTGTTATTAGATAGAGATATTTAAACTTATTTGTACTTAGCATATATAATATCACTAATTCTCTGATAATACATACTAAGTACTGAATTATCACAGCTGTAGTCATAGTATAGCAAGATAATGAAAATAGATAGCACACTTTTGAACTGTTGAAGACTATGTCTGTGAGGGACATAGCTATGCTTCCACTCACCACTCAAGCTGCTAGCTGAGAAAGAGAGGGAGTTCAGCTTCACAGACCATAATGACTACTAAGAATGCTGCAGAATAAGAGGTGCTAGCTGCACATTTGAGCAGACTTAATAGACCTTTAGGCCTTTATCTGCTGGCAAATTTCATATGTTCGTAAGTGTGTCCAATGAAAATCAGTGTTGTTGGCTAGTCATGAAGTGTGCCCAATGACCAGCCAGTGTTCTCCCACCAAAACAAAAAGAATATTTAATAAACAAAATACCAATAGAAAAAGCCTTCACAGACATAACTAGATCTTTTAGGCTGTATGTGGGATCTGGGATCAGGATATTACTTGTGATTGTTTTGACTGTATTTATCTTTATGATTACAAGTGCATACCGATCATTCTGCTGATTAGGCTTGGTAGTGCTTGGTAGTCAGACAGACACAATTGTGATCTTTCTTCATCTGAGTTTTTGAGATTTCTCACTCAGCATGGCAGAAAAATCAAGACTAAGTGTATGGATAGTGGGATCAAGTTGGGTGAGAAGGGCAGCAGTGTTCAGTAAAGGTAGTCATTTTGGCAATGACTTGCACCTACCTGAGTGCTCAGTGTCTTGGTTTGGGAAGGGTGGCATGAGGTGGGAGAAGCTTATGCCTACCATGTGCCACTTGTTGGAGACACACCCAGAACCAGACATACTCCTTATAAATCTCGGAGGCAATGATTTGGGGAACAAAAGGGCAATGGATTTAATTAAAGCTGCACAGTTTAACTTGCAGCATATTATGAGTATGTTACCAGCTTGTAAAATTCTGTTATCAGATATTGCACAGCGGATGATCTGGAGAGGTGAGGATCACTGTCCTGCACTTGAAAGATCACGCAGGAAGGTAAACATACAAATATCTGGATTCCTCCATGTTATGGGAATGCATACCATTCATCACCCCCAAATTACATATGACAAATTTTGGCTATATCTAAAAGATGGCGTGCATCTCTCTAACACAGGTAATAATATTTTTGTTGGAGACCTTCGAAATGGCATCCTTACACTTCTGTGATTGTGTACCTGTACAACTGTACCTTTCAAGCACATGACATAGGCACTGAAAAAAACAGCTCTTTTAAGAGCCAATCTCAATGGTCAAAAGATAGAAAAATTCACACTATACACATCATTGTCTGTAGCTTACAGTGTGAGGGTTTGGTCAACATACAGTGTGTGGTATTTCTATGATGGAGGTATTAGATTCATGATAATCAGTTGATTGAGATGTTGATTTGTACTTGGGATGTTATGCCTCTTTGAAGAGAGGATGACATATTGTTTGGCTGTTCCTGTGCAACTCTTTGTTTTTGTGGCATGTGTTGATGTGGTTTGAGATATGTGTAGTGTTACTATTCTGAAGTTTTTCATGGTATGTGACTGTCCACTGAGAATGGAGCATAGTTGATTTTAAGGGGGAGGGGGTTGTCTATTGTATGACTAAGGATGTGCAGCTGCTGAGTGCTTTAACTGCTGTGCAGTTGCTGTGAGCCACTCATGGTGAAGCAGTGGCATTGAGGCTTGAGAGGCTGGATGCCACGCCTTCATCCACAGTGGTGACCTGCCTTTCCAAATGAGCTAATTGCATTTGCGGTTTGCAGAACAGGATTGGCATCAAGCAGGTGAAAAGTGCTCTGTGAGTATTATGGATAATGGGGGGGATACAGAACCATGTGTGACAGTCTTTGGGGAAGCTTGCTAGTACCGTGGACATGTGCAGATCTGTAAAATGGAGCTACATGGTGGATGTCTTGATATTGGTGCATGGATGCCATTGCTATCTGTGCTCATTTTGCTTCCAAAAATGAAAAGAAGGAGGGTTGAATAGAGGAGTTTAATGGTTGTGCCCTGGCATGTTGTTTGTACTGTCATGTAAGGTTAGTGGGGTGACTTTGGTGATGATGTAGCAGTTTGGGAAACAAAGCCCTTCAGTGTATTGGCTATGGCTATGTTGGAGCCTTGTCACACCATGTTAGTGACATGTTGGCTGTCCCTGCAGGTGGGGCATGACGGTGGATGGCCTCATTGGTAAGCTGCTGCAGTTGTGGACAAATAGAACTATAAAAATACAAAAAAAATGATACAATTATATGTCAATGTTCATGACTTCAGTTATGTTGTTTTCTGTTTTGAGCATTTAGTACGTGGTGGGGGATGGCATTGCTTGAATACTACTGTTCATCTTCTCAGTGTTGAAGTACTGTGAATATGGTTTCATGGATGTAAACTTTTGATGTAGATGTGTTTATTGTTTGTGTGCAAGTGCAGTGATCAGTCATTTCCTGCTGTGCAGTTGGGTTATTGGGAGTATTGCCTGCTTGAAGGCATGCAACTGCTCAGTGTTCTAACTTGTATTCATCTGGTATAACAGACCTATACTGTTGATGTATGAGCTTATCTGAGCTGTATATCTATGATGACCAGGTACTACTTGGTGGGGCTGTAGCTATGAATTTTGGGGCCCAGGACAAGTGTCTTGAAATGGGTCTCTGTTTTAGAAACCAGTTAATGCCAGGGGTAATATGCCAGCACCTCAGGTGGGACTGTCTTGAGTTCAGGGCCCCAGATAACATCCCCACTTTTCCTCCCCCATTACTGCAGCTCAGCTACTTGGTCTGGTGGGATGGAGGTATTCTCTGGCTGCGGCTGTGCAATTACTTATTGTGCAAACAATGTGCAGGTTGTATGGCAGATTTATAATATATATGTGCATCAGTTTACTTTATCTGTGGTTATGCAGTCCAGGTGTAGCACATATTCTTTTTTGAGCTTTGGGGTAGTATTGTGTGACTCAGATATTGATTTTATATTTTCTTGTTTCTGTTCAGAGTTCTCTAATGTGTTATGTCTATTTGTTTCAACAGATAATGAATACTTGTTTGCAGAGATATTTGTGTTACAACTACTCAAACATAAGTACTACTGTTTATTGTGCGCTTTTGATGCTCAGAAGGTTGGTACACTTATGCTACATTGAATGCTGATTTAAGAACTATTGTAATTGAATATTTGTGAGCCTGTTTTTTTGTACATTCTGCTATGTTAAGTACAGACAAGAGTTTTATGAAGTGGATGATGCTATTCTATGAAAAAGTAATCTTTTTAATATTTTTTTTAGTTGTCAGTAGAGCAAAAACTACTGACCACCACTAGTAGTAAAGAGATTATTAAAATTGTGAACTGAGGTGAAGGCAGATATTAGATGAAAATCAAACAATCATGTGGCATCATTCTTATTGTTAGGCACTATGGTACTGTTGCCTTCCTTAAGGTAATTTATGCAGTTGGAGACAATGCATGATATAATGGTGGTGTGTAGCCTGTCATTGCATGTTTGTGGCAGAGTAGTTAGATGGCCCTAGAGTCACTGTGCCTATCTTTTAGAAACACATACTCAGTATGTTAATAATACACCTTAAATTTGATTATTTAAAGGACACCAGAGAAGGTCTCAATACAACATGTTCGTTACTACCACTGTTCATGAATCAGACAGCACTTGTGCCTTTATTTGCTACATGTTTATGAGGTGGAGAAAGAAATGCATCTGCTGTGATAGGATGATACTTGGTTGCTTAGTTTGCATTTAGGAAAGAGGCGTACTGGGTGAAACTAGTATTTGTCAGGCAAGACAAGTCAGTGAAGAGTAATTCTATTGATTTTATAATCTGTGACAAACATGCATACAACATAAATATATATATATATATATATATGTATACATATATAAGTGTGTATATATATATATGTATTTATAAAGTTTGTACCTTCCATGTTACTATTCTGTGTCACTGATCGGGGGGGGGCATTCCATTGTTTGAATAATGTAGTCATTGAGAGTTCAAATTTCATTACTTGTTAGAAATATACTATTTTGAGTGTTAAGAAACAGAAACAAATATGAGATAGTGAGACCATAATATATGTTATATTTAAATTTTTGTAATTAAATGAATTTTTTTTATTTTTTAACAGAGAAAAAATGCCCAAATCCTGGAGTGACAGAGAGGTGCTGGCCCTTGTTCAGGCTGTAAAGGATAATGCTAATCCTTGCATTGTGATGCAGGTGACTAACCTGAGCCTGATCCACACCTGGGGCAAGGTATGTTATTAATTGAATTAACAGATCACTATTTTTTTACTCTTAAACATGTAAGCAATAATAGTTAACAGGGTGGGCATTATTGGGAAATACCGGGCTGCTCAGGCTCATGAGGAGGTCGAATGCCACAGGTGGAGGATGTTATAGCCTCTGGAAGGTCCATTATTTTGCAATAATGCCTACCCTGGAGGGTATTATTTCACTTAGGAAATGGCCCATCACAGAATGTTGATCTGTGAAGAGGTACTTGGACTGGTTCTTATTTTTAGCTGGGTAGCTATTGAAAAATTTATCCCAAGCTTGGAGCCTGTCTCAGCCAATCAGGTATCAAAATTGATATGTAGCATTTTCTAAACTCGAATTATGACAGCTGTGGATATAAGGCATTCAAGTACAGTTTACTAAGAGATATTCCATTCATAGTAGGTTTCCTTATGTTAACATGTGCAAACAGAATGCCTTATTTAGTAGTTAAATGTTGTTTTTATGTGTGGCATGCATATAAAGATTTATTTTTAAGAGTGATGATAAGCCATGGAGACATGTTTGTGTTTGAACAGTGCAGTGTTCTGCCTAGAAGAGTGCTACAAGTACAAGAAGTGTCCTGTTATAGTTGGACAGATTTTCTATTTAGAGAATTAAGATAGTGACAAATCTTCTGTGTGAATATTTTATGATCTGCGCATGTCAGAGAGATAGTGTTACACTTTGTTAGTGACAGCTGTAGTTGTGTTTTACATAAATGTACATATTTTACTAGTACAAAATGATTTACATTACTTTTTTGTGTGTTTTTGTGCAGGTTAGTAGCACCTTGGGGAGAGAGGAGACTGCAAGATCTCCTGATGAGTGCAGGAGGAAATGGAAGATGACCCGCCAGATGTTTTTCAAGGCAAAGTCTGCGGCGGGTGATATGTGCAGGAGTGTGAGGGAGTAGTATGACACAGCTTATGCTATGTGGGAGGAAGCAGGGAAGCCTGAGTTTGGTGATTGTCACCATACTTGTAAGTATATTTGACTAATGGTTGTAATGTTAATATGTGGGAGTTTTTTTTCAGCTGCTCTTCTGTGGCACTCTTTTCCTATCGGCCTTTGTGGATATTATGGGTCTGTTTCTGACTCACAGCTTTGCATTACTGACACGTTAAAGTACCCAAAATAACCATACTGCTTCTGACACAGTTCTTTGTACAAGTAATGTCTTAGAGTATTTAAACATTGGAAGTAACAGTCTTACTAGCTTGATAATTGAGGGTGTTACTAGTTAGGAGTTGTGAACTTTTGTCACATAATTTGTTAACTGTGATTTATTTGTTTGTGTGTTGCATTGATTGTTAACACATATATAAAGAGGCTGTGTGCACTATGAAAGGGGTTCTGTGATGTCAAGATCTAGGTATGACTGATGTGTTCTTTGACACCAGCATACAGCCGAGGTTCCATGTACACAGGAAGTATGGCTGCATTTACAGTTTTGGGTATGCAGTTGTTAGTGGTATTGAACTGGATACGTTATGGAGGTGGATGAAGTGTTTGATTTTTTTACTGGTATTGATGGCAGCATGGTGGTGCAGACTGTTGGACATCACACCTTGCGCTGCAGTGGTGAACTGGGTCCCAGAATGGACTTGGCTAGCTGGGGCTCAGCAGTGTGAAGGAGGATCAAGTGTCCCATTGGTGCTCTTGTTCCTCAGGTGGGATACCAGGGGTGCCATAACATTCGAGACTCTCATACAGAATTGGTGGATGCACCGGCCTTTGAAAGGATTGGTGGCTCTGATATCAGAGTTGGGTAAGAGAGACGTTATATGGAACATGGTAGGTATACGTGTGTAACCACATCATGTGTCTCGATGTCAGTGCTATGTGCTGGCGTCCCTGAGGGGAACACAGAACAGGAAAAATACCCTTGTGGTCCTAGAAGATGAGTGCACTGCTTGCCCCAGTCCACTGATTGCAGGACAGACCTCGCTGTGCAGATGTCGGGAGGGGACACTGTAGGGGTACAGCCTGGGTACGTTGTCTGGGTGTGATGATGAGTGGTGCCAATGAGTGCTTTGTGATGGCAGGAAAAAGTAGGGGTAAATCAAAATTGTGAAAGTAATAGAAAAAAAATAAAGTGCTATTGATGTTAATCATGAAATAGTTATACATAATGCTCATTTGTTTTTTTGCTCACTCATCCACTACACCAAATGTTCCTGCTTCCTCCCATCATGTGCAGCTGATGCCACTCCCGGAAGGTGTGGCACGAGGGGCTAATGTTGAGCAGCTGCTTGTGCTCGACTCTGCTGGTGAGTTAGAATGATGTAGTGACAACTATCTTTTAAGTCAATGTGCACTATATACTGTTACATGCTGTGAGTATAGTGTATGGAACAGAGTGAACAGCTAATTTTTTTTTGTTGCTTATGGTGTTTCATTTTATTGTAAACATTGTCTTCATGTTCAGAGTTTTATTTCTGCTCTGGATGTGTCCTTTAGCCATAACACCCAATGTTCACAGTCTTACAGATAGTGTCTACTGAAGCTATGTATAGTTTTATGTAGCTCTAGTTGTCCAGTCATCATAGTTGCCCATTGTAGTATTCTGTATCTCTGCAGGTGATGCAAAGCAGGTATGTGTTCAATATGTGCAGTTTTTGTTTCCTATGTGTCTACATTCAAGATCTAATAGCTGTTCTACATATGTCACAGCATTGCAGGGTGATCTCATACAAGTCATCAGTGTTGTTAGCAGTTGTGTCCAGTTCCTATAGTGAAGGTTCTGTATTGATTTTTGAACTTGCATTGGCTTGCCTGGGGAGGGTGGGGTCATTCTGTTAGTAGGCATTTCACACTATTTATCCATGTACATTGTGTGTAGACATATCATGGGCAAGGCCACTGTTTTTCGGTTTTTACCGGAAAACCTGGTAAAATTCCAGAATTAGGGCTGCCTGAACACCGGTAAAAACAAAGATTTCATGGAATCTGCCATTTTATGCTACATCAGTAATTCTACAAAACTTGCATTTTGCTTATAATTGCTTCCTGAGCAATTTTCAACTTGCTTTATTTAATGGTCTGTATATTAAGCCTTCTTTTATTCTGATTATTTATACACACACTAAAAGAATGACAGCAGAATCTCGGTAAAATCCAGAAATTAGAATAATAATCACCGGTGCAATTCCGGAATCTGAAGTATTGAAAATGGAATTTCAGTGTTTTAATCATCGTAAATCAGTGGCCTTGATCATGGGTGTATTCCATAAATGCAGAAATGTTTACTAGTTTGTCAATGTGTAATTAGTATGTAGTACTTCTTGTCGAAATAGAGTACATATAGATAATTGTGTGTGACCATATTCTTGTATTGAAAGGTTTTCTTGATGGCAGATGACCTCTCGAGCACAGCTTCAGAGGTATTCTGTTGTCAAAGGAAGCTGAAGATACAATAATTTCTTTGTTTGTGTATCACTGTTAATCCACTCACTATCTTTCACAGTATGTTGACAGTCACAACATAGAATGTCACACAAAACCAACTGGACAAGACAATGAAGAGTAGGAATTTTAACATTTTGTTTCTTACAAGTGACAGGGTGTTGCCGATGTTTCAACAACTTGAAGTTTAGAAAAAAAGATGAAGGTTCTATGCAGTATTCTGTGTTTGATAGTTTTAAGCTAGTTGCCCAAAATGGGGAGAATGGGGAGCAGATTGTCTTGATGAGGTCTTAAAAAATTACTCTTGATGTTATCTTGTTTGAAGGTACTAACAAAGCAACAATTTTAGTTAGTGTACTGATTCAGACAGCAGGTGTAGAGTGTGTTCTTAACTGTGTAGTAGATACTATTGAAGTTGTTAGGATTAAGAATTTAGCAGAAGTGATAGTGCTGAGGTATATAAAGTCATAGTAATATTCACAGACAAGTAATGTTTTGTCTGTTACTATGTTTTTACAGAAGATGAACCATCTACGGAGGGTGCTGCTGGAGGAGCAGACTCCACAGAGGGTATTGAAATAGTGGAGCTAGAACCCTCTGTGGCGGTGACACCAGATGCTCCAGCAGCAGGTCATCCATCAGGTGCTGCAGGTCCAGCTGGGCCTCCAGCTGAGAAATGTAAGTAACTGTTATCATGTTTTTTAATTTTTTTTTACAGAGCAGTAGTGGCCACTCAGCAGACTCATTTGGACTGAGTAATTGCACTATAGCTCCCCCCAAGACAGGTCAAGTTTTGTATAGTCAGTGAACAGCCACACCACAAGTTAATCCATGCAGATGATTGGTAGACATTGCTAATAACAGTTACACACAAGTTAGGTTTCTGTCCAGTTGCGTGGCTTTAGACAGTAAATGACCCCCCCCACACCCACCTGACACACATGAGGGGGTGCATCCTGACTAGAGAGGCACAGCCCAGGTAAAGCCATGGATATCATTGGTATACTTTACTGATACCACATGTAGAGAAGTTACCCACTAACCAGTAAGATAGGTTTACCCATGGCTTGCTCACCTGAGTTTACCATCCAGATGAGGCAATACATCATGAGTGGAGTGCAAGAGCTGAAGTAAAGACATTGACATCATTATTATAGTTCAGTGATAGCAGATGAAAACAACTTAGGAACAAAATGTTACATGCCAGCCATTATATTTTTAGTACAGATGCTCAACTCATGAACAAGTGCAAAGTAATAAATGTAACATTTCTGAATTTAGTATAGAAGTAGCTTCATTGCCCTAAGGCTGTATTATTAGATAATAAAAGAGCTGATGGCTGAACTGCTGGTGTTCTAACAGATATTGTTGTGAAATAGCTACAATGTCATTTTTTTATGCTAGTCTGTAGAGACATGTAGTGCCCTGATACCCGTTGTTATACTGAGAGTGTTACATCAGGTGCTAAATGTTCTCTTGGAAACTAGACTAGCAGGAGCAGAGCATCTGTTGGTATGGTCAATCACGTTTGCACCTTGTGACCGCTGGTCACATCTGTAGGTTTTATCAATTGTATATGTTTTTGTGTATATCTCTCTGCAAGAACTTGAATCGCAATATTATTTCTTGTACTTTTTAACACTTTTAACAAGATATGTTGCATATTATACAATGGCAAGAAATAATCCTGGACTCTGATTGGTCAGTCTTGGGCTGGACCCGTGATGTTATCCCAGCACAACATCATGGGTCTAGTCTCAGTCTTACTGTGAACCTGTAGATGAGCTGGAGCATCTTGATCATTGAGCTTGATTGTTTCATCTGCTCTTAAAAAACAAAAATATTTTTCCACACAAAAACATCTTTAAGATGATTTTTTTTATTCTGTATAACAACGAACCATTGTATAATAGCAATAATGCTCCAGGGTGTGTGTCATTTTGGATAACGTCATGCCTCAGTTGTTGGACGCACCCGGCCTGCAGCCTCATGCCTAACCACCTGAGGCATGACGTTATCCCAGCACGACACACACCCTGTCAGGCATTATTGCTTAATTGTTCAGTGGAGGTACATGGGGACTAACACTGAATCTCTGATTGTGAATGATATTCTTAATGCCCGGATATCAAGTCACAGTTGCTCTGTTATATTAAATTCTGTAACACTGCAGCAGTCCTTTTGCTGGTCTGATGTTAATAATATTCACTTATATGTGATATTTGACACCTGCAATTACAGAGATGAACAGCTGCACTAGGATATTGAACAGACATACTATACTTAATAGAACTTCTCTGGAAGACTAGTATATATCAGAAATATTTAGCCACTGAGTTACACTGTCTATAAAGATCTGTTGTCAGTGAAACTATGTTGGTATGTCGGTGGTAAGGTAGTATAGAAGCATGTTACTGTTGTTCCATTTAAAAATAATTTAGAGTGTATGATAGAACGTTATTGTGGGCAAAATTCAGTGCAAACACACAGCTGTTGTACCATCGTGGAGATGTCACGATGGTGTTGAACCATATTGAGGATGTCACTATGATGGTACAACAACATCGATCTTCATTGTGTATGTACATCCAGCGATGCACAACTCCGTGAAAACAGGAGCGTGGAGGACAGATCATCAGTAAACGGATGGCAGCGTGGTGATCAGTACAAAAAAATACAGGAGAGCTGTTGAAAGGACAGTCCTGATGTGCTGAATTGGTTGGTAGCTTCATTTTTGTTTAAGAAACTTGAGTCCCATGAGAATGTGGAGAGAGCGAGCGGGGCTTCTGTCATGTTGGTGGCACCAGCAGCAGGGGGGAGGTGTTCACAATCAAGAAATGTTAAACTGATGCCCATACACTATACAAGAAAAACGATGGGCATCAGCAAACAACAACCCTGCGTTAACTTCTCAAGGTTGTCTGCCAACCGTAAACCTCCCAAACTACTCTCTCGAGGTTTGCTTGCTTGTCATGACAACCTCTCGAAGTTAACAACAGAGTTGTTGTTAACTGTTGCCCATCCATTAACATCTATGTTATTCTATGAACTTGTTTCAAGATTTTTGATTATATTGCTTCATTTATACAAGTCTGGTTATGTGTTTGATCAATATACAAATCTAGGTTTTTTTGCATGAATAGAAATCTAACAACATATACTTAATTTTTGCTGTTTTGCTGAACATTTGTTTATAGGTATGACAGCTAGTACTTATGTAACTGATGATAATTTATTATATCTGTATTCATATTGCTTGATGTCAACTTTACTGTTGAAACACAGTTACTGTATGTTCATCTGGGAAATCTGTGGTGGTATTCTGTTACATAGATGGTTCTGTATTAACAGTCATATATAACAAGGATATTGTTGTAGCAAGAGGTTTACCTGGTGACAGATTATCTCAAGAGCACAGCTCCAGAGGTGCTATGCTTCCAAGGGAACCTGAAAGTACAGCAATTTCTTTGTTTGTGTAGGACTGCTCATACACAATCTTTTATAGTATATGGGCAGTCACAGCATAGAAAACCACACAAAACCAGGTGGACAAGAGATCAGAGAATAGAAATTTTAACAATTTCTTTTTTTTTTAAACTGACACACTATGTTGCAGATGTTTCTGAAACTTTCAGTTTTAAAAACATGAAAGTTCCAGTTTGACTGGATTGAGGAAACCAAGTACATGCCAGCATCCCATGTTGTCATGTTGCAGAAGTGACATAGTTAGTGTAGCGTGACAGCTGTGATGATATATCTACTGCAGCATAACAAGTACATTGTATTTATGGATTTCTTTCCATGACAACATTGCACCATGCAATAAAATCAAATTATCTGAACTATGGTGTCTGACCTTGAGAAACATGATGAGGTGGGAATAGATGATAGAGTAGTGTATACATTTTAGTCTTCCCACATGGGATCTCAGCACTACCTTGCCTGTCAAGCAATAATCTATGAGGAATAGTACACCTAGAGAGACTCAAATAGATATAGTGGTGAGAGACACACAATGGGCTAGAGAGA
Organism: Neoceratodus forsteri; assembly: GCA_016271365.2. NCBI lineage: Eukaryota > Metazoa > Chordata > Ceratodontiformes > Ceratodontidae > Neoceratodus > Neoceratodus forsteri. The sequence continues at coordinate 451,149,468 of CM057453.1, read as the reverse complement.
GTACCTGTGGAATACTGTGTGAGTAGCTGGCAGTACAGCCTAGAGGTTAGAGGAATGAGGTGTGAACGAGCTTGATACATCCAGCAGACCAGACCTGAGTTTGATTCTCACAACCTCCCCTTGCATACTGTGCGACTCTGAGCAAGTCACTTAACTGCCCAGTGCTCCCAGGTCACCCATGAAAACAGGCACTTGTACCTAGTGGGCATTACCAGGTTACCAAAGACTAAAATAAAAAATTAAAAAAAATAAAAAATGTAGGACATCTGTGTAGCTTTGTGAAGGTGGGGGGGTAGCATCTGTTCTCTGTTAACTAGTGTACTTTTACATCTCTTCCATTATTTGAGAGGTCTGTCCAGACAATCAGCATGAATTAGCATTACTGAGTGTGTACAGCTGTGTGTCATTGGTGGTTGCCTACCTATTATAGTACCAATGCGGATGTAATTCAGAGCAGGACATATTACAGTATGCTGGGGTGGGCAACAGCTACAGCTGCTGAGGTTTTATTATTATAACATTTTTGCACATACTGCCATGGGAAGATTCTTGATGTCTTTTAAGAAATAGCATGAATTGAAACCTATTCTGGTGTTTGTAGTAGCAGATTGTGCTGGGAGAAGTGTTATATCATACTATGTGAAACAGTTGGGCCAAATGTGTGACAAGGAAATGTCATTGAAAGTATTATGAAATTAAGACAGGTTTACTGATGTAGCATAGATGTGAATATTTCTCATCTATGATTGATACAACAAATAATCAGAGTTCATTGTAGTACATTAGCACAACACTACAGAAAGGTTATTTTAATTACATCTCTACTGTTGTACTTATTTTTCTGTCTACAAGGCAGATTGCCGTCCTTAATAAGATCAGCGAGACACTCAGCCAGCTGCTGGAGGCCGTGCAGGGTGCTAACAGGGTTGCAGCCGACCATGCCCATGACACTGCAGCAAAATTAAATTATATAATTGGTCAAGGGGGGTAAATAATTAGCCAACAGGGAGAAATTATTGATTTGCTGCAGCATCACAGGCGTGTGGAGCATGCAGCCTTAATAGCCACCCGTGGGCTTGAGCAGAGCAACAGGGGCCTCACTGAAGCAGTTTGATCATTGAGAGAACTGGAAGAGGCCTTTGTTGCTTTGCTAGAGTCCACGCACGTCCTCATGGTGTGGCTGGCTGAGAATCAGCTGGAGGCCACAGAAGCTATCCATCATCTGCTGCATCAAGACCTGCAATATCTTCAGGATGACCAGCCCTCCTCAGCTCCTCAGCAACAGTCCCTCGAAGGTACCCCTCCAACAACACCACCATCAGCTGCAGAAGAGGGACACCTTGCCACATCCACTCCTGTGCAGCCTTCCATTTCCTACCCCTCATACTGTCCCCAAGGCCCTACAGTCTGAATGGCCAGCACCTCTCTGTCACTCCTGGCTGCTAATTGTAAATAGTTTAATTTAATCATTTGTTTTATTTATTTATTTTTTATTTATTTGTCTCCCCCTCACCATGTAGTACAACTGTGATGTAACACTTGTATTTTATTTTTCACTACTTTTGTGTTATTTATATTTTATTTATTATTCCTTGTCTTTTGCATGTGTGAATAAACACATTTATTTATTTTTATATTTTTGTTTATTATAATTGTAAATAGAAGCTTGATATTTTTCTATAAAAAACATTTTATTAAATGTAATAGTTTTTAAATCATGTGTTTGTCTCCTTATTGTAAATATGTATGCTGTAGAATCATTTTTATGTTGCTTGCACGCATGTGCAAGAAACATAGTGCCATCATCGGAGATTTCGGAGGTGTATCACCTCCTCCTCCAATTCAGTCAGTGTGCTGGCAGGCGCGGCCCCTGTAAGCCAATGCATTTTGGAGCTGTCTATGACACGCTCCAAAATGCAGTGGCATACAGTTGAAAGGGGGAGCTACGCTTCAGTGATCACCGATAAGAGGCTGCTCATGCGCAGCTCCCCCCTGCAGGCGTGCCCGCCTCTGCTCGCATTGTATAGCCGACTGGGTGCCCAATCCCCGTCGGCTGAGCTGCATCCCCCTCCCCCCCCAAGTAGTAGTTGCTACGCTGGGAGCCCACCCCAGAGTGGCAAGCGGTCCTTTTGCCAATGGGGGTGCCCAATCCCCTGTCGGCTGAACGCCCATCCACAAATTCCATGGCCGATGGGGGTGCCCAGTCCCCCATTGGCTGAATGCCCCCATCCTTTTGCCGCTGGGGCCCACAACCAGCGTGGCAACAAACTTATAGGACCGACGGGGTGCCCATCCCCTTCGGCTGGATGGCCCCCAACGCCACACGCCAGAGCCTCACCCCAGCGTGGGCAAAGGGTCCCACGTCGCTTTTTTTTTTTAAAATACCTGAAAACCGAAACGTTTCACGCGCGCCTTCCCAACCCTCCCACAACCCGCACCCACCCACTGTGCACCCAGCCTCCCCACACCCCCCACTCCATACTTAACTCCGGACTCCGGCGCGATGATCTTCGGTGGACCGGGAACACGTCTGCACTCTTCAAAGCCGACCGCGAACTGAGGAAATGCCGGTAAGCTGTGTAATGGGCTACAGAGGGGGGTTTCAACTTTGTTGCATATCTCAGGAATTTTTGGGAATTTTTGCACCAAATTTTCAACATGGGGTTTTTGGACCTTCTACCTTGAATGATGTCACTGTCATGGTGTTATTAGGGCCTGGAAAGGGGTGATTTCCGCATGATGACGCTGTGAAATCACCCTTCAGGCATGAATACGCCATGACAGTGACATCACTCGGTGAGAAGGTCCCAAAACTCCATGTTGAAAATTTGGTGCCAAAATTCCAAAAAATGACTGTTTTACGAGCGTGCGTTGCAGTTCCTACGCAGGGTCGTAAGTTCGTGAAATTTCAATATTTTCACTCCAGATTTTCAACACTGCCATTTTACCACACCTTCTTATGAGTAGTACAGCTGTCATTTTTCACATCTCACCCAAAATGTGTTTCCAGCCATGTAGCACAGAATGGCACAGTCGGTGTGCGAAATCAATGTACGAGACAAATTAAGAAAATCACAGTGACACTGTTCATGAGCAGAGGTCTTATAATGGCTATGTTGAAAATTTGGTAAAACAATTCCTAAAATGACTTTTTACGGGTGTCGTTGCGCGGTTCCTACATACCCTCGTAAGTTTGTGAATTTTCAATATTTTCACTCCAGATTTTCAACATTGCCATTTTACCACACCTCCTCATGAGCAGTACAGCTGTCATTTTTCACATCCTGCCCAAAACATGTTTCCGCCCATGTAGCGCACAATGGCACAGTCGGTGTGCGAACTCAATGTATGGGACACATTAAGAAAATCACAGTGACACTGATCATGAGCAGAGATCTTAAAATACCTGTGTTGAAAATTTGGTAAAACAATTCCTAAAAATGACTGTTTTATGAGTGTGCGTTGCACTGTTCCTACGCACGCTTGTAAGTTTGCGAATTTTCAATATTTTCACTCCAGATTTTCAACATTGCCATTTTACCACACCTCCTCATGAGCAGTACAGCTGTCATTTTTCACATTCTGCCCAAAACATGTTTCTGCCCATGTAGCGCACAATGGCGCAGTCGGTGTGCGAACTCAGTGTATGGGACACATTAAGAAAATCACAGTGTCACTGTTCATGAGCAGAGATCTTAAAGTGGGAATTTTTAAAATTTGGTGAAAGAATTCTTAAAAATTACTGTTTTACGAGTGTGCGTTGCACAGTTCCTTTGCACGCTCGTAGGTTTGCGAATTTTCAATATTTCCACTCCAGATTTTCAACATTGGCATTTTACCACACCTCCTTATGAGCAGTATAACTGTCATTTTTCACATCCTGCTCAAAACATGTTTCCGCCCATGTAGCGCGCACAATGGCGCAGTCGGTGTGCAAACTCAATGTATGGGACTCATAACAAAATCACAGTGACACTGTTGATGAGCAGAGGTCTTAAAATGGCTATGTTGAAAATTTGGTGAAAAAATTCCTAAAAATGACTGTTTTACGAGCGTGCATTGCGCAGTTCCTACGCACGCTCGTAAGTTCGCAAATTTTCAATATTTGCACTCCAATGACTTCCAAATACCTAAACAGCACATAGAAGCAAGCAACATTCAGCATTGACAAATGCTTGTTTAGAGAGGGGTGAGCTCATTGCATACCTGACAATATGCTAATTATGACTGTCAGAGCTAGTGGATATCTGGTATTAGAGAGAGATATAGTGGTGATCATCATGATATTGTTTGACCAAGATTCTTGAGTTATGATGCAGTAGCTGTTAACCACTGATGGGCTGACAACTTCGGTGAGGTATTGTTCTCAGTGTGTCTTATATAAAGCTTAGATAAACTTTTTAACATGTAGTGTGGTAAGAGAACATTACATTTTTATTTCTTTCTCAAAAAGTCAGGAAATTTATTGCAAAAAACTGCTTTAATGTAACAGTTAGGGTTTTTTACAGTGACAAAAGTGAGAAATTTGGCGTTAGGTTTTTCAACTCTAACTCCGCTTTCCCCAACCCCGCCGCCGCCACCCACTGGCACACACACACACACACACACACACACACACACACACACACACACAGAACACACAGCTATGGGGGGGCAGTACAAGGCAAGACAACCAATCACTGACAGACACCATAACACAACAGAAATAACATACAACTTATTAAACATACCACAACAGGCATCCATCATCATGTTTCACCAACTGTGCTACTTGTCCTAGCATCGGACACTGTTGTCTGCATAGAGCGAGAAGTGATAGAAGCATTTCAGGTATAACTACCTATGCATCTCCCTCATCACTTATATGGTAGTTTTTGAGATAAATCAAAGATTTGACAACAATATGAGGGTATGCTGTCATGTTACAGTCATAGAATGATGTGTGAAAATGTTGTAACCTTATTGGTAACAACATTTAACATGATCATGGGTAAATCATCCATTGGCTATGTCTGAGGAATGATATTTATTAAAACATTATTAAACATATTTTAACATTTGTTTTACACATTGGTCCATTGCATAATTGCAATAAGGCACTCCAGAATGTGAGTTACTCAAGATTTACCCACTTCTTATGTGGTTAAGTCACTCAGCTGCACCTGGTGACACACCATACAAGGCATGGGTAAACCCCTAATAACCTACACACTGTTGTGCCCTATTGGTTAAATATAGAGTAGTTAGTAATAGATGATGTTGCTAGTTATATTATGGTGCTATGGAGAAATGGCCAACTTGGTGACAACACGGCCTATGTCATCATCCACAAATGTGCAATTTGGTGTAGGATGCCATGTAAGGGCACCTCACACTCTGCCAAATACATGAGCTCTACTTCTTATATCATACTGTTGTGCAGAAATGGGTAGCTTTGCAAACTTGCTGCAACTAGAGTGGGTCTAAACATCTTGTGTTGTCACCAAGTCATGTGTTCATCTATTTTTATCATGGTGAGATGCAAAATCAGACAATTAGGTGGAAACATTGGGATATTCTGCTATATGGCAATTGTCAGATTGCTGGACCTTTGTCCCTACTAATATGTCTCTGTTATTAGTTATTTAAAAGTGTTATAGGGAAACTGGCAAGCAGGTGGAGTCATGGGTATGGTGGCATGCAGAAATGGTAAGGTTCATTGTAGCATACTGTAATGTTCTTATGCACAAATAGTTAAGTCACTATGGGCTAAGTACCATTTCCTTACCAATAAATGTATTTAAGTATTTATATTATTCTGTTATGCACAAATGGTTAAGTAGGCTGACATATCACGGTGCCGTCTTATGCAAAATTGGCAACTTTGTGATGCTGTGTGGCTATACTATTATGCAGTAACAAGTAATTAAGTGGAGGTGTGCAGTATGGTTTTATACAAAAATGATAACATTGCTAGTGGCACACTGCTATGCTTCAGTTGAAGAAATTGACTAGTTGCTAACACAGCAGTAAACAAAATGGGTCTACACTGCAAACAACACATGTGCATTACTATCAGTCATATGTTGTTATGTAGGAGGCTGTGCACATATAAGAAAGTGAAATGGCACAAGAACTGATACAGTTGGTGAAACACGATGACTGATGCCTGTTGTGGCATGTTTAAGAAGTTGTATGTTATTTCTGTTGCATTATGGTGCCTGTCTGTGATTGGTTGTCTTGTCTTGTACTGCCCTCATAGTTGTGTGTTCTGTGTGTGTGTGTGTGTGTGTGTGTGTGTGTATGTTTGTGCCTGTGTGAGTGTGTGTGTGCTAGTGGGGTGGGGCAGTGGGGGGTTGGGGGAAGCTGGAGTTAGGGTTGAAAAGTCTAACGCCAAATTTCCTCACTTTTGTCACTGTAAAAAACCCTAACTGTTGCATTAACACAGTTTTTTGCAATATATATATTTATATATATAAATACACACAAATTGTATTACAGTGCCACAGTGGTGCCACAATAGTTAGGGTTGAGTAGACTATTTAATGTTAAACCTCTAAATTTGTACATTAATTGTTTCCCCCATTCAATGGAATTGCATGAAATTTTCCATGCGCAATCTGGGGGCAAGGTCTCTTGATTTTTCTAGTGTTTTTCCAGTTGGATGTGCAAAATTCCATGATCTGAATAGTGTGTCTTTAGGAAGAATCAAGGTTTTTTGCTGTTTTTTTGTCATTGCCTACAGCCCAGACAGAGTAGAATTTTGTGATGACATTTTCAGGTTAGAAAGGGTTTGCTCCAGAATGGTGCCTTCCTTTAGTTTGGTGAAAAAATATATATCAGTGCTCAAGTTATAAGCATTTGAAATTTTGGTTCTGAGTATGCTCAGTAGGGTCTTTTGGATAGGTGTTTGAAACCATACTGAGCATGCTCAGAACCAAAATTTCAAATCCCTATCACTTGGAAATGGATTAATATTTTCTCACCAAACTAACAAAGGGCACCATTTTGGGGCAAGCCCTTTGTACCCTGGATATTTCAGACCAAAATTCCAAACCGTCTGTGCTATAGGTGATGACAAAGAAACAAGCAGCATGAAACCTTGATTTTTGCTAAAAAAAAAAAACACTACCTGGGATCTTGGAATCTGCACAACTGACTGCAATGAAACTTGGCAGATTAAGACATCTTGCCCCCCAGAATGTGCTTGCAAACTCCAGTGCAATTCCAACGAATGGAGATGAAGCTGTTAATATACTTATGTGCAGTATATACATCTTCATATAATATTAAAGTGGCATGTAGCACCCCTATAGTTAGAGTTGAGTAAGATGTTTAATGTTAAACCCCTAATTTTGTACCTTAATAGTGTTGCCCCCATTCAACAGAATTGCATGAAATTTTGCATGTACATTGTCGTGGACAAGGTATCTTGATTTTTCTAGTTTTGTTCTAGTCAGATGTGCATATTCCAAGTCTGGATACTGCGTTTTTAGCAAAAATTGGGGGGTTACTGCTTTTTTGTCATCACCTGCAGCCCAGGCAGTTCGGAATTTTGGGCTTAAATTTTCATAATAGAAAGGGTTTGCTCCAGAATGGTGTCTTTCCTTGGTTTAATGCAAAAAAAAATGTGACCCTGCTCTCCAGTTTTAAGGATCTGAAATTTCAAAACAAGAGAAGTTTTGTGGGCAGAAGCAGAAAGGTCTTAATGGCATTGTTCAGGTCACTGGGGAGACCACACATGGAGTTCTGTGTTCAGTATGTATTACCATATCTCAGGAAAGATGTTGCTAGAATGGTGGCAGTGCAGAAAAAAAATTACTAAATTGATATGAGGCCTTCATTCACTGAGCTGCAGTAGTAGCAGTTAATTTTGTAAGGTATTTTCAAAAACCCTGAGAGATCTCTAATGAAAGTTTCACAAGATGTCCAGCAGCACGAGCGGCAAAAAACTTTCCCAGAAGACTTGGTTTGCTGGCCAAGGCACCTAGCTTCACCTGAGCTCTTTCCTTCCAAGACTGCTTGAAAGGCAGAGCAGAGAACCTTACCAGAGCAAGGGAAAAGGATTAAGACTTCTTTTGGCTAAGCAGATTTACTGTGTGGTGGTGTTTTTATTTTTTTACTTACAGGGATTGCTACCGTTTGTTGCTAACATTTCATTGCTTTATTTTTCTCTGTAGCAAAGTGTTTCTTACAGCGTATATCTTCTCTGAAATTATTACAGGTGGTACTTTACAGGTTTTACAGTTTTATTTAACATTAGGATAAGCTCTCAGGGTTACTGCATTTGTTGTTGACTGATTGTTTCTGCTCTTACCTCCTTGTTCTTTTGTCCGTGGTTCTTTTTCGGCAGGGGAAGGGCCCAGCCACCCACCCCCATCCCCAACCACCCCACACTACACTCCTTTTGTAGGGTACCCCAGTTGTGACATTTCCTGTGGCAGAGCAGGAAGGGGCGGATCAGTGGGGCATCCAGAAGGTGAGCTCATTTACAGGGGCACTAGTAATTTAACTTGTTATAACAAGTTAAACAAAACCAAAACACAATCAAACCATTACTTGCATTTTTTTCCTTCTAATTACTCTGACTAGGTTATAAACCCAGCAACTTATCTGGAATGGATATCATTAACTGCAGGTACTGTGGAACAATTTTCAGAAGGACAGTCTTAAAGGATTTAGGACACTGTCCTAAATACTGGGCCATTGGAGATCTTAGGGCTCAGCTCTGGGCAGCATGGGCAGAGATTGCATGCCTCAAATTTCATATTCAAGAGGAAATACATTATAAGAACCACCTGCCATTTCCCAAGCATCCAACAGAAAAACCTCAACTGCAGAGGGCAGTTGGACCAGGAGGTGGGCAGGTGGTTAGGAGGGGCAAATCGGGTGCCCCATCACTCTCTGCTCTCCAACATATTACCTCCAAAAACAATATAAACACTACAAACAGGTATCTGCCTCTATCACTGAAATCAAACAAAGAGGCAGAAGACACTGCAGAGCAGGACACTGCAGCACAGGAGCTAGCACAACAAAACTCACCCAAATCAGGAACCAAAACAAAAAAAGCAAAAAGGAAATCCAAAAAACTTCTGATCATAGGAGACTCCATGATTCAGGGAGTTGATACCCATCTCCAGCCAGGGGTAATGGTCAGATGTCTCCCAGGTACATCAGCATGGAGAGACACTGACCGCATTGCTAAAATTGTTCACAAAGCAGGAGAAAACATTGATGTCCTAGTACACATAGGGACTAATGATCTCACCAGTCGGTCAGTTGTGAGACCAAGGAACACCTGACCAGGCTGGAGTGACAAACTATCATCCATTTCGTCCAGCATCTCCTTCTCTGAGATCCTGCCAGTCTGGGAGGGGGCAGATGGACGGAAGGTCAGAGAAGGGAGATAGGGGAGCTAAACCACGTGGCTCAAGGGCTGGTGCCAGGAAAAAGGACACAGATTTGTAGGGAACTGGCAACAGTTCTGGGAGGAAAGTTCTTAAATTTGATGGACTGCATCTGACTAAGGAGGGAGTCAGTGCATTGGGGCAGAAGTTTGACATCTTTGCAGAATATTTAAACTAGCAAATGGGGAGAGGGGTGCAGCACCCCATACGTCGAATGGGAAGAACACCCCTCCCCCCGTCAGCTAGTTTTCAAACAGGGATTCAGCATGTTTGCAGTTCATTTACATCACCAGGTAAGAAAAAAGGTTTGTCTCCCCATACGATGCACATGGGTAATGCCAAACATCACCCAACAACTAACACACCGAAATCTGGCCAATGGAAAATCATGTACACAAATGCTCACAGCCTGGGAAATAAGATCCCAGACCTGCAGGCAATAATGTCAGAGGCTAAACTGGACATAGTAGCAATTAATGAGACGTGGTTTATCAGTAACCACACTTGGGAGACTTCAATACCTGGCTATGTAATGTTCAGAAGAGACCGAGGTGCAAAAAGGGGGGGAGGAGTGGCCCTGTATGTCAATGAAAATATCAAAGCTACAGAAATTCAGAATACACATAAGGAGCCAGAAGAACTGTGGGTCACCCTGGAAACAGGAAATGGGACAGCCATAAGAACTGGGGTTGTCTACAGGCCCCCAGACCAGGGGAGGACATAGACACATTACTGTTAGAAGATATACAAAACATGACAGCTAAAGGGGAGGTTCTGATAATGGGAGACTTCAACATGCCGGATACAGATTGGTCAATACCAGCAGGAACATCTGCCAGAACTAGACACATAGTGGATTCCCTGCAGGGGGAGGGCCTCAAACAACTGGTACAACAACCCACAAGAGACAGGGGCTATCCTAGATCTAGTACTGACTAACAGGGAAGGGATCACAGATCTCCAGGTAGAAGGTCACCTGGGGCCAGTGACCATCACATGATATGGTTCAATTTGGCTACTACATCTAAATCATCCCATTCCAAGGCAAAAATATGGGACTTCAGAGGAGCTGACTTTGATAAGATGGCCAACAGAGTTAAGCTAGCCCTGGCAAAAAGAAACACAGGTGAGGGGGTACAGGCAAAGTGGGCAAGCATTAAGGATGCAATACTTGAAGCAACATCCCATTGTGTTAGACAGAAAAGGAAGTGCAAAAGAAGAAGGAAACTACTTTGGTTCTCAAATACAGTAGCAGAAAAGGTCACAGCCAAAAGGCTGGCCTTCAGGAAATATAAGGGAACACAGTGGGATGAAGATAGGGAGGCATACCAAACTGCCCTAAGGGAAGCAGGGAAGGCAGTAAGGCAGGCAAAGTCCCAAACTGAGGAAACACTAGCATGAACAGTAAAGAAGGTGACAAGACTTTCTATAGATACATTAGTGAAAGGAGAAAGTCCAGAGGGGTATTGCTAGCTTAATGGAGAAAAGGAGCATGTGAGGAGGAGGACTGTCAAAAGCATCTATCCTAAATAGATACTTTTGCTCAGTATTTACTGAAGAGAAGGTAGGGCAGGGCCCACAGCGCAGCACCATGGACACAGAGGGAGGGAGGTGAGCACTACTCCTTCACAAAAGAAAGGTCTACAAGAGCTTGCTAGCTCCAGGGTGGATAAGGCAATGGGACCTGATGGCATACATCCCAGGGTACTTAAGAAGCTAAAGGTGGAACTAGTAGAGCCATTAGCAGAACTGTTTAGTGAGTCTCTGAGCACAGGAGAGGTCCCAGAAGACTGGAGAAGGGCTCATGTGATCCCGCTCCACAAGAGTGGTAGCAAGGGTGGCAGGGGAACTACAGACCAGTCAGTCTTACCTCAGTAGTGGGCAAGATTATGGAGGCACTCCTTAAGGAAAGGATAGTGCAACACCTGGAAGCCATAGGGGCACAAGATCCAAGACAGCATGGGTTTACAAAAGGAAGGTCCTGTCAAACTAATTTCATAGATTTCTTTGACTGGGTAACCAGAGTGGTGGACCAAGGGGGAGCAGTTGATGTCACCTACCTTGACTTCAGCAAAGCTTTTGACACTGTTCCACATAAAAGATTGATAAATAAGCTGGGTAGGCTCGGGGTGGGTCAGAAGTTGGTCAACTGGGTGGCAAACTGGTTGACAGGCAGAAAACAGAGAGTGGTGGTAAATGGTATACAGTCAGAAGAGATGCAAGTCACAAGTGGAGTACCTCAGAGATCAGTCCTGGGGCCAGTCCTCTTCAACATCTTCATTAGTGACCTTGCAGATGGGCTAGAGGGTAAGGCTTGTCTGTTTGCAGATGACACCAAGATCTGCAACAGAGTAGATGATCCAGATGGGGTGGGCAGAATGAGAAGAGATCTGGATAAACTAGCAAAATGGTCAGAAGAGTGGCAACTGGGATTTAATGCAAAGAAGTGCAAGATCATGCACATAGGGAAGAGAAACCCTGAAACCACCTATAGGCTGGGAGGGGAGTTGCTAGCAGTCACAAAGGAAGAAAGAGACTTGGGCATCATCATCACTGATGACCTGAAATCATCCAAGCAGACTTCTAAAGCAGTAGGTAAGGCTAGGAGGGTGTTAGGGTGTGTAGTAGGGGTATCTCAAGTCGTAAGAGGGAGGTAATCATCCTCTTTACAAGACACTGGTTAGGCCCCATCTGGAGTACATGCAGTGCATTGAGGCCACACCTTCACAAGGACATTAACCAAATTGAGGCAGTCCAGAGAAGGGCAACCAAAATGGTGCAGGGACTGCATCAGAAGACATATGAGGACAGATTAACGGAGCTCAATATGTATACCCTTGAGCAAAAGGAGGGAGAGAGGTGTTATGATCAGGGCATTCAAACACCTTTAGGGCATTAACAAGGTGAAAGAGTCTAACATGTTTAAATATAAGAAAAATAGCAGGACAAGAGGACACAGCATGAGATTAGAGGGGGCCGATTAAGGGGAATGGAGGAAATTCTTTTTCACAGAAAGGGTGGTGGATGCATGGAATGGCCTACCTCAAGAAGTGGTGGCTATGAATACATTGCAGGGCTTCAAACAGGCATGGGATAGGCATAAGGGAGCAATACAAATGAGTATGAATAGATAGACCACTGACAGCGCAAAGGCCGATGGCACATTTATAAGGTAGAAAAAGAAATGGGCAGACTGGATGGGCCTTGCGGTCCTTATCTGCCGTCAACTTCTATGTTTCTATGCTTCTATGGGTGTCTTAGGAGAATATTGGGAGATCATTTGCTGAATCAACTGCTACAACCCTGTGAGCAACAGAGGAAGGAGCTGAATCTATTTACTTTTGAAAGAAGGCATATAAGAGGGGATATGGTAATTGTATTCAATGGTATTAAACATAAAATATTCTTGGATATACTGCATTTAAAACAAAAGAGAGGTATTTTATCAAATAAGGGCCACAGTTATCAACTTGGGGGATCACATTTGAATACTGAAAATAAATGTTTTCACCCAAAGAATGGCTATCATCTAAAACTACCAGACACCACATGTAGCCATCTGGGAACTAGCGACCATCGAACAGTATGGTTCACAATAAACACAGCAATAGAGTCAAGCCATACAAAGGCAAAAGTACTGGACTTTAGGAGGGCTGACTTTGCCAAAATGGGCGAGTGCCTAAGAAATGCACTAGCAAATGGGCAGGAAGGAGGGGGTGGAAGAACAATGGGGAATAATAAAGCTGCCATCACAGAGGTAACAAGCCTCTGTGTGAAGCAAATAAACAAAACAAAATGATGTAAGAAACCACTATGGTTCTCAAAGGAAGTGGCAGTGAAGGTTCAAGAGAAAAGAAAGCATCCAGGAAGTACAAGGAATCACAGAAGGAGCAGGACAGAGAACTGTATCAGTTAAAGCAAAAGGAAGCTGGGAAGGCAGTCAGAACAGCAAAGGCCCAAACTGAGGAAAGATAGCCAACTCAGTTAAGAAGGGGATAAAACCTTTTATAGGTACATCAGGGAGTGAAGGAAGACCAAGGGAGGGTTAGTGAGGCTTAATAAAGGGAAGGAGGGTGGGCAGAGGGTGACTGTGAAAAGGCAGAGATACTAAACAAATATTTTTGCTCAGTATTGACAAAGGAAGTGGGGGAGGTACCTAAAACAAACAGTAGAAACACTATGGATACAGAAGTTGATACCAGCCCATTTACAGAAGAAAAGGTTCTGAAAGAACTCTTAAAACTGAAGGTGGACAAAGCAATGGGGCCTGATGGGATTCATCCCAGAATTCTAAAAGAACTAAGGGTAGAACTAGTGACACCACTGACTACCCTCTTTAACAAATCATGCGAGGATGGGGTGGTACCCGAGGACTGGAGGAGGGCAGATGTGATTCCCCTTCACAAAAGTGGGAGCAAGGCAGAAGCAGGAAACTACAGACCAGTTAGTTTAACCTCAGTGGTAGGGAAAATGATGGAATCACTTCTGAAGGAAAGAACTGTTAAGTATCTAGAGGCCAGAGGGTGCAGGACCCAAGGCAGCATGGATTCACAGCGGAAGGTCATGCCAGACAAATCTGATAGATTTCTTGACTGGGTGACCAAAGTAGTAGATCAGGGAGGGCTGTGGACATGGCCTACCTAGACTTTAGCAAGGCATTTGACACAGTCCCACACAAAAGATTAATATACAGTTAGCCAGCCTGGGAGTGGTCTCAAGATGACAGCCTGGGTAAAGAATTGGCTGGAGAATAGGACACAGAGAGTAATAGTAAATGGAGTCCACTCTGAAGAAAGGGGGTTACTAGTGGGTACCGCAGGGTTCAGTATTAGGACAGTCCTCTTCAATGTCTTTATAGCTACATTGCAGAGGACTGGAAGGAAAAGTATGTCTCTTTGCAGATGACATAAAGATCTGCAACAGAGTTGATGCACAAGGTGGGGTGGAAAAGATGAGAAGGGACTTGGCAAGGTTAGAGGAATGGTCAAATGTATGGCAGCTTAGATTCAATGCTAAGAAGTGCAAGGTAATGCACCTGGGAAACAAAAACCACAAAAACCCAGGGGAAGAGTACACAATGGGGGGTGAGATACTAACAACAACAAAAATGGAAAGGGACCTAGGGGTCGTCATATCAGATGACTTAAAGGTGGGCAAGCAATGTGAGAGGGCAGCAAGGAGGGCTGGGGGGATACTGGGATGCATAGGGAGAGGCATCACCAGTAGAAAACAGGAAGTTATTATCCCTCTGTACAGACAGTTGGTGAGACCCCATCTGGAGTACTGTGTGCAGTTCTGGAGACCCAATCTCCACAAAGACATAGACAGGATGGAAGCTGTCCAGAGGAGTGCAACTAAAATGGTGCAGGGTCTGCACAGGAAGACATATGAAGAGAGACTTAAGGAGCTTAATATGTATAGCCTCGAGGAAAGGAGGGAGGGGGACATGATAGAAACTTCAAGTACCTCAAGGAACAACAAAGTCCAAGAGGGTAGCATCTTTCAAAAAAGAGGTGTGCAAGAACAAGGGGGGCAATTTGAAGATAGAAGGGGTGGCTCAGAGGTAATTTAAGGAAGTATTTTATCACAGAGAGGTTGTGGATGCATGGAAGCGGCCTTCCAGAGGAGATTATGGGGTCAAAAACAGTGGTGGAAATTCAAGCATGCATGGGACAGTCATAAGGCAATTCTAGGGGGTGGGGGTAGGAAGAAGTAGGCTGCTGGTTAACTAGGATCTGCAGCTTATCCATTAGGTAGGAAAATGGGCAGACTGGGTGGGCCAAGCAGTCCTTATCTGCCGTCAAAATCTATGTTTCTATGTTTCTAGCCTCCTGTAACTCTGTAGATTATTTTATATGCCAAGTAGATGAATATATGAATTACCAAGGATGAGACGGTTATTGATATTGAGACTCCACAGACAGACTAGATAAACTTTTTGGTTTCCTTTTGACTGTAATTGCTCATGATTCTATGATCTAATCTCAAAACAGGTTTTACACTTATATCCATGCCCTAAATGACAGAATTTGAACTTAAACTGTCACAGTCACTAATCATTGTCCACTTTCAAATGATGTAGTGATATGTTCTCCTCCACTTCAAACTAGAATGCTGATAGCTAGGAAATGGTATATGTTTTTGGGGGCAGATATCCTTAGCACTGTGCCAACACAGCATGATATTCAGTCAGTTAGCACTGCTCCATCAGAGAGTGCTAACTGTGATGTATCTCGTTTGTTCATATGACTATCTGAAGCTGGTCCCAGACTACACATAGCTGGCGTTATTAGTCAATAGCCACAGAACATGGACTAGGGCTGGATTTGGCTCACAGGAGATAGTGCTACCTGAAGCAGGATAACGCCAGGTCTCCTGTGGGCCATATTCAGCCTGGCCATGCAAGTGAGCTAATTGGGCATCCAAGGAGTTAAGGTGCCATCTGCATGCCCATTATGGAAACATTTGCATGTGGCACAGCAGCCCCTTAGAACCCATTATGTCTAACTTAAAGAAATTCCTGGTGGTGTAGTGGTTCCCCCACCCACGATTTCCCATTCTACTACAGTTAGAGAAAAGAGATCTGCATAATTTATTTGATTCAGAATGCCCAAAGCAGTTTGGTAAAATATCTAATGAAGAACGTGTTGCTTTGAATAATTTAAGAAAGAATGTGGATATTACAATCAAAAAAGCATAAAAAAGGGGGTAGTACTTTTCATGGATACTGGCAAATATGAACAAGAAGTATGGAGGCAATTAAGTCATCAGGATGTATACAAATTACTTGATACCGATCCTACTCAGCAGTTTAACAGCAATTTTGATGATTTCTTTGCAGAATCATGCGGTAGGGGTTTTATCAACATGGAATTTAAGAAGCACATTACAGTAGCTTATCCTGTACTTGCGACAATATATGTGCTCCTGAAACTTCATACAAATTTAGTAGACCCCACTGGGTGCCCTATTGTCTCCAGTATAGGTAGTTTACCAGAACCAATTTCAAAATATGTGGACTCTTTTTTTAAAACCTTTAGTTGCCCAGATCCCTTCTTATGTCGTAGATTCTACTGAAGTGCTACAATTGCTGAATGGTAAAATCTGGTCTCTCAATTGCTTCCTGGTCACCCTTGATATGGCATTGTTATATATGAATATTATATGCGAGGGTGGCCTCAAAGCTATAAAATGTTTGGAAACAAATGGGTGAATTGAATACTGATTTTGTCAGATATATTGTGAAATGTTTTGAAATTGTACTGAGGAATAACCATTTTGCCTTTTTAGAGAAACATTTTTTACAATTAAAGGCAATGGAGATGGTGGCAACCTTATTCCACAGTTATGCAAATTTAGACATGAGGCTATGTGAGCTCATGACAATTCAGGATCTTGATCACAATCCATTCTATAAGAACATTGAATTATATTGAAGGTACATAGATGAGTTATTTCAGATTTGGAGTGGTACTGAGACACAATTACATCAGCTTGTTGATTATTTGTATCATTCCAATCCCTATTTACAATTTTTTAGTGAAATATAGTACTGCGATTATAGATTTTTTAGATTTAACTATTACTAAGGGACAAGATGGAAATATTAATATGGATTTATTTCATAAGAAAACTGATACTAACTCTGATTTCAGGGCATCAAGTTGTCATCTACCACACATGATTAGAAACATTCCATGGGGACAATTTTCAAGACTTCATTGCAACTGTAGCTCAAATGAGAAATGTGAAGAGTGGACCGAGGAGATAGTGATTAGATTTAGAGACAGATGGTGCAAAGAAAGGGATGTTTTGTCTGCAGAAGTATGTGCAGGGACGCAACAGTGGAATTTACTGTTTGAACCAAGGAAGACTGTTTCTAACTCAAATGTAGATAATAGGTTTAGATTTGTCATGACTTTTACGAAGAGATCACATCAAGTGCAAGAAATCATTAAGAAAAACTGGCTTATTCTGCAAGCAGAGCCTATCTGTAGTCAATTTACACATGATCCCCTCAGTTTGTTTACAGACATGCAAAAAATTTATGTGACTTGCTGTTGGTATCCCGACAACTGAGCATGGGGATGAGGGTGAAGGGAATCTGGGCAGGGAAATTAGAGTGGATGCAATGTAGATGGACAGGACTTTGGAGCGGCAGTGATTTTGGGCAGACAGGAATATGAGGTCCTAACTGTGGTCCTTCCCCCAAATGTGTGCAGGCTTGGAGTCATTTTTATTATAAATTTGAGGGTGTGTGTGGGGGGGATGAAGCCCCCCTCCCACAACGGAGCTTACATATGCTCCAACCAGCGAGGTGCACAGCCCAATTCCCTGTCACGTATTATGCTGTCAGCTGTTTTCCTGTGCCCCAATCATGTTTAGTGAACTTTTTTTCACCCAATTGTGGGTAACCCCCTTGCTGGTTCATTCACTGCAGCTTACCAGAAAAACAGACAACAGGATAGGTGAACAAGTTTTAGTATGTGAACCGTGTGGCAAGTGTAAGTTTTGTACTCAAGTGAGAATGTCTAAATATTCTTGCAATAACTGGACAGCAGTTTGAAATACAACATCTTATTACTTGTGATATGGTGGGGGTAGTATATAAAGCAGAATGCATTTGTGGTGCAAATTATATTGGAAAAGGAACATGAGCATTCTGACTCAGATTTGGGTGAGCATATTAGGGACATCAAGAATGGTAGAAGTGATAATGTTTTGGCTGCTCATATTTTACAGTATAGAAATTCTGCAGTGCATAAATGGATGTTCTCAGGGATTGAATAGTTTTGCCTGGGCATAAAGGGGGATTATTTAAATGCAGCTTTATTAAAATGAGAGGCATTTTGGATGTTTAAATTAGACAGTCTTAGAATACCAGGATTAAATGAAAGGTTAGAAATCACCCCCTTTTTGTAATTTTGCCACTTAACAAAGCAGTGGTTCTTTAACTTGGTGACCTATTAAATATTGTACAATAATGGTGCTGTTGATATACATTTGTTCTTTCTTCTTGTTTTGTTAGTATCCCATGATGTGGTAACTGATTCTGGTTTTACCTATTCTCAAGGAGCTGAAGTGGCCCCCATATCTGTATGAAGGTGGAGCACTGAATGGATGAATACGAAAAATGAAAACAATGGCCATTTTTCATGAATATATTTGCCTGGCTCTAACTGTTATATTTATGCACCAGCACACATACGTCTATGCATAGGTTTTTAATATATTCTGCTGTATTTAATTTTGATTGTCTGTGTTTTACTAAATTAATTGTATCTTGGGGTGTGATTTTGTTTAAATCTGTAACACATGTGATAACATCATTTTGAAAATATTTAAAAAGCATGGGTTATAAAATCTGGTTAACCCTTGACAAAGTGCCATTGTAGGTACAAAATACCATTGCTGTTTTTTTTCAGGCTCTGGGTGACTTTTACCTGTGTGGCTTTTTATGCATCTGTGTAAGTAAAATAAACTTTAGTGCACTTTCCTATTTGGAGTGTGGTATATCTGATATGTTAGACTAGTGAGTGTGAGCCTTCTTTTGTTTTACCTTTGTATAGTAGTCCCCCCACCCGCCAACCATTAACCAACACCCCACTGGCCCACCCTTTGGGAACCTCTGCCACACACCCACCCTAACCTCAATTACCAAGTTCTATAACATCAACAGCTGGCACAGCCCTCCACTTGCCTCTTTAGCTGGCCACCATATAACACTCATGGAAAGCAATCACATACAGTAACCATGAAGCAACCTGCAAACACCATACCCACCCTGGTAGCTCACTACAGTACCCTGTGAAGACCAGGTCAAGGAAATCCAAAAAGGCAAACTGAAAACAGCTTAAGATCATAGCGGAGCTAAGGGAACAGTCAGTGGGGCCACATGAAGTAATTTTTCATTAATCTGTCCATACAGGTTTGGTGGTTGAGAACTGCAAAGTGACCACCGTGATCCTCATCTTCATCTTTGAGGCACAGTTGGATCTGGCATCCACATGCCTGTAGGTCTGACATCAGTGCTGGACAAGGTGTTAGAATCCATTATCAAGGACAGAATAATGGATCACTTGGTTAAGGCCAAGGGTCTGAGCCCCTGTCACAATGGCTTTATTAGAGGGCACATCATGCCAAACCAAACTTATCACATTTTTTGTCGGTATCCATGAATAGAGGGAGACAATGGCAGGGCTAATTATATAGTGCATCTGGACTTTAACAAGGTCTTTGTCATTGTGGTGCCTGATAAGTTTCTGGTCAAAGTGCATCAGTGCCAGTCCACTGGTGCAGCCATAGCTCTACTACCTGCGATGCCAGTGACTTGATTTTAGTAGTGAGCTCATGAGTTAGACAGCTGGCTAGGGGCAAGATGAGCAAGCATCTGATGGACTGCACTCCTCCTCCAGGAGGTAGAGGAACACACATCCCAGTACTTGCTTGACACCTGCTGGAGACCAGGGGGTTGGGCACACTGGGCTATCTAGATGCATGGGAGGAGTGGCAGCTGTCAATGCATTTCACATGGGAGCATGTGGCATGCATCATGATGGCATTACATATCTTCACCTCCTGAGGGTCAAAAAACAGGGAAAAGCACAGTGTTGACTGGAAGGGTAAATCTAGTCTCGCGTAAGCCTTGCAACTGCCTATCCAGGTACCATCTGACTTAACCAGATCCTGTATCTGGTGGGGTTTGGGAGACCTCACTGACCTCACCGGGGGGGGGGTAAGCCCTGGGGGAACAAGTTGGATAAGAGTAAGTCCAGGAGGGTGCTGAGGTGACAGGGCTGGGGAGACCAGAAGATGGGACCTGGTCAGTGCACGGGAAATAACTAACAAAACCAAAAATGCAGCAGTGCAGTGTGCATGGGGCATAGAAAATGTGAACTACTAATTGGATTGTTGGTAATAATCTGTTTTTACAAGACACTAGTTAGGCCCCATCTGGAGTATTGCATGCTGTACTGGAGGTCATATCTTCATAAGGACACTAACCAAATTGAGGCAGTCCAGAGAAGGGCAACCAAAATGGTGCAGGAACTGCATCAGAAAACATGTGAGGACAGATTAACGGAGCTCAATATGTACACCCTAGAGCAAAAGAGGGAGAGAGGTGATATGATCAAAACTTTCAAATACCTTAAGGGCATTAACAAGCTGAAAGAGTCTAACATTTTTCAATATAAGAAAAATAGCAGGACAAGAGGACACAGCATGAGATTAGAGGGAGGCCAATTAAGGAGTAATGTGAGGAAGTTCTTTTTCACAGAAAGGGAGGTGGATGTATGGAACAGCCTACCCCAGGAAGGGGTGGATATGAATACAGTGCAGGGCTTCAAACGGGCATGGAATAGGCATAAGGGAGCAATACAGATGAGTATGAATAGATAGGCAATTGACAGAGCAAAGGCCGAAGGCACATTCATAAGGTAGAAAAAGAAGTGGGCAGACTGGATGGGCCTTGAGGTCCTTATCTGCCATCAACTTCTATGTTTCTACTGCAGGCAGCAATCAGAGCATTGTAGTGGATGTGCATTACTCTGAGTGAAGAGGGATATGCAGTGGCACCCCTCAAAGTTGGGTGCAAGGCCACTGCTTTTCAACATTTTCCTCAAAAATCCAGAAGCTTGGGTCTGCAGCAGGCTCTTTATGTTTACTGATGACACTAAACTGGCCAGGTTGGTGGACTCCTTGAGGATGGGAACAAAGTTTGGGAGGCCTGTACAAACTGTGTGACTAGTCAGACTCCTGGAGTTTTCAATGTAATATAGCAATTTAATGTAATGTCCTAGGAATCATAGGAATAGTATCGAGCCTACAAGTGTTAGCCATATGCTACTCACAATTTATTATTGTACATCATTCCCACAAAAATATCTGTCAATTGATAATTTAAAAACATCCATTGTTGGGCTGCTAACTATATTCTCAGGCAGTGAGTTCCATATTGTAAACACCCATTGATTAAACCAACGTCCTCTTCTATGTGTCCAAAATGTCTCCCCTTTAAGTAGGCAATCATTCCTTCTCAAATTCTTTATTATATGCTTTCTTAGTAATCCTGTACATTCCAACAAGTCATGATTTCTAAAGACCCTGTAGACCAAGCAAAGATTTATCTATTTATTTTTATTTATTTAAAAGTTTCACCAGGAAAGACATACTGAACTAACTAGAGCTCATTTCCAGATGTGTCCTGGGGGAAGAGAAAGAGGAGTACACCTGAAAATACATAGTGTTGAAAACAGCATGTTACAACTGTAAACAGCAAATAAATAAATATGAAAGCAACTATGTACAGTACATTGTGTACATGGATTTAACCCATGCAAATAAATAAATAATCAAACAGTGTGAGAAATCATAAACCATGCACCACTGCATTGAAAATTACAACTGCTATAGCCAAATGTGCGCCAGCACCAGCTAATAGTAGAACAAAACATGTTACAATGGGGGGGGGGGGAGAAAGCAGGCTTGAGGAATTACATAGAAACAGAGGTACAGTCAAGGACTAAGAAAGGTGGGCTTCACGTGGGGAGGGAGAGAGAGACAGAAAGATGAACAGAAGGATTAGGAGTAAAGAAAGGGTTGTGAGAGGAGGTGGAGGAGTAAAGTAGAGTAGAAGGGGTGGAGCAGGGAAAGGTGGGCAGAGAGGAGGGGAAGGGGGAGATAGTAGAGGGAATGGGATAGGGATATGGATAGGGTTGTGAGATCACCCTTAACCATCTGTATTCAAGAGAATATAAATCTAATTCTCTTAATCTTTCACCATATCATAACTGTCTTAAACCTACTATCCTATTAGTTGTTTTTTGTTGGACTCCTTCTAAGAGGGAGACATCTCTTGCCTTATATGGTGCCCAGAACTGGCAACTGTACTCTAGGTGGAGCCTACCAAGTGCACCATATAAGGGCAATACAGTATTACACTTCTTTCCCTACTATGTATATGCTTAAAAATACATCCCAACATCTTGTTGGCCCTATGTACTACCACCCTGGTATGATCACTGAAGGATAACTTATTATCTATGATGACACCTAGATCTTTTTCGCAATCAGTTATGTCCAATTCAGTACTTAGAGCATACCTGTGCAATCTATTGTTCACTCCCAGGTGCATAACTCTACACATATTTTCATTGAATGACAACTTATGGTCTTTTGACCATGTTGCTAATTTATTTAGATCAGCCTGCAGTTGATTCACTGCTTCATCATTCTCAGCAACAGTTCCAAGTTTTGTGTCATCTGCAAACTTGCATATCCAAGATGCAGTCAATGTTATCATAGA
Source organism: Neoceratodus forsteri (assembly GCA_016271365.2). Lineage (NCBI taxonomy): Eukaryota > Metazoa > Chordata > Ceratodontiformes > Ceratodontidae > Neoceratodus > Neoceratodus forsteri. Next base: position 451,126,773 of record CM057453.1, on the reverse strand, counting down.
TGCCAGAAATATATTAAAAAGTATTGGTCCTAATACAGAACCTTGTGGGACCCCACTAGTAATAGTTTCCCATTCCAAGCTATACTGTTTAATCATGACTGGTTTCCTGTTGTCTAACCACGGACTGTTCCATCTGATAATGTTAGGGCTTAAATTGTATTTTAATAATTCCTCCAAACGTTCTTTATGGGGAAATAAGTCAAACACCTTTGTATAGTCAGGGTATATGATACTGACAGGAAGTCCATTATCCAGTGCACTGCTGATGGGATCAAAAAATGAAGGAGATTGATTTGGAAGGATCTTTGTTTTTTGAAGCCATGTTGTGCTAAGTCTCCTAGCCCATTTACTCTAATATGTTTTTCCAAGATTTCTTTTATAAATGTTTCCAACAATTTCCGCAGGACAGACGTCAGGCTAATCAGTCTATAGTTCATGACATCATGTCTTGAACCTTTTTATGCTCGCTTGCGCGCATGCACAAGGAACGTTTTGGGAGAGTAGCACACTTGGAGGTGTGCCTCTCCCACCCAATGCACTGCTCCCTTGAGCAGGCGTGGTGGTCCTGCACCAATGGGTGCAGGAGCTCAGTATGACAGCGGTGTTCCTCTGCTTCAAAGGAAAACACCGCTGCCATACTGAGTGCCGCTGCCATCCCCTCCATCATTCGCTCCCCCCGCTCGTGTCACGCTGCCCCCCCCAAAGCTTTCCTGCCAGCTGGGAGCCCACCCCAGCATGGCAAAGGTTGTTTGTTTTGCCAACGGGGTGCCAATCCTCTGCCGGCTTCACGCCCCCTCAAAGCTATCTCTGCTGCCACGCTGGGAGCCCACCCCAGCGTGGCTAAACTGCTGTTTGTTTTGCCGACTGGGTGCCCAATCCCCCGGCTCTCCTCAGCCCCTCCCGCATAGTTTTCGACGGGGTGCCCAATCCCCGTCAGCTCCTCAGCCCCACATTATCTTCTGCCACACTGGGAGCCCATCCCAGTGTGGCAAAAGTCCCACGAATCGTTTCTTTTGTTTAAACCTGTAAAACAAAAGCGGTCTCAGCGCGCCTCCCACCCCCACAACCCGCACCCACCCACTGTGCACCCAGCCTCCCACACCCCCACCCCATACTTACCTCCGACTCGCGCAACAATCTTCGTGGACCGGGAACACGTCTGCACTCTTCAAAGCCGACCGTGAATTGAGGAAATGCTGGTAAGCTGTATAATGGGCTACATAGGGGTTTCAACTTTATTGCATATCTCAGTCATTTTTGAATATTTACAAATTTTCAACATGGGATTTTTGGACCCTCTCTGAATGATGTCACTGTCATGGCGTTATTCAGGCCCAGGGTGATTTCGCGAGGCACTGGCGCAGGTCACTGCGTGAAATCACCCTTCGGCCTCAAATAACACCATGACAGTGACATTATTCATGAGAAGGGGTCCCAAAAACCCCATGTTGAAAATTTGGTGCAAAAATTCAAAAAAATGACTGTTTTACGAGTGTGTGTTGCGCAGTTCCTACGCAGGCTCGTAAGTTCGCGAATGTTCAATATTTTCACTCCAGATTTTCAACATTGCCATTTTATCACACCTTCTTATGAGTTGAACAGCTGTCATTTTTCACATCTTACCCAAAACATGTTTCCGCCCATGTAGCGCACAATGGCGCAGTCGGTGTGCGAAATCAATGTATGGAACACATTAAGAAAATCACAGTGACACTGTTCATGAGCAGAGGTTTTAAAATGGCAATGTTGAAAATTTGGTGAAAAAATTCCTAAAAATGACTGTTTTACGAGCATGCGTTGCACAGTTCCCACGCACGCTCGTAGGTTTGCGAATTTTCAATATTTCCACTCCAGATTTTCAACATTGGCATTTTACCACACTTCCTTATGAGCAGTACAGCTGTCATTTTTCACATCCTGCCCAAAACGTGTTTCCACCTATGTAGCGCACAATGGGGGTAACAAAAAGATCATGCTGACAATTTATTGTGCAAATACCAGCAATCGCACAGGGCATTAGGGTAAAGCACCATACATGCCAAACACCACTGCAAATACCTGCAAGCGAACGTTCGGCATTGACAAATGCTTGTTTATGTACTGGGGTAATGTTAGCTACTTTCCATTCAGTAATGACCAAACCAAGAGATACAGGCCCAGATATTCAAAAGGGTTGCGCATGCGCAAGTCCAAAAATGCGCCATTCTGCGATATTCAGCAGGAGGCAGTTACGCCACTGACAACAGGTTGCGCAAAAGAGCAATGCAAATAAATGCATGCTCAACAGGAGGGGGAGGAACCATGCATAACCTGCGCAACCCGATATTCAGTCGGGTTGTGCAGAGTTGTGCATGCGCAACCCCCAACCTGCGCCTGCACAACCTTGAGCCAAAAAAAAAGGCTTAAGTCGAGGGCCACCCACAGGTGAGCTGCTGTGTTGCAGGGCTCAACACAGCAGCTGCCACCACTGGCTGGCCCCCAACTCGGTCCCTGTGCCCCCCCACCAGCCCGATCGGGGCAGAACGTGAAAACAACCCCCACCCACACATCTCCCAAGCCCGATCGTGGGTATAACCTGTATCAACCTCCACCAGCCCGATCATCGGGCATAGAGTAACATGAACCCCCCACCCAATACACATTGATCGCTGGCATCACAGTGCTACAGAAATTTCTGCCGATAGAGGGATCGCTGGCAGTACAGTTCAGGAACCTCACTACTTCACAGCCGGATCGTGGGCAGAACGGTGTGAACTTCCCCTCAGGCCGATCGCTGGCAGAAACACACACACCTCGCCTGGTGTTCAGTGTCTTCACTCACTCATCAAGCCTTCACCGCCTCGACAGCCGGGCGGGCACGCCTTCGTCACCACCGGCTGAGCCAGAAGGCACTATTGCGGGCAGCCAGCCACGGGCGCAGCCCATACAGAGCATGACAGTCCAGATTTGTGAATGAACATCATTCACAAATCTGACTGTCGGTACGGTATAGGGCTGCACCATTGGCTGTAGCTCTGCACCACCGGGCGGCAGCCCTCACCCGGACAGTCAGTCGGTGGGCGGCGGGCGGCAGGCGGTGATGCTGCGCCCACCGCCGCGGAGGGGAGGGGTGAGGGCTTCGGGGGTGGGGGACACTAGACACCAGGGAGATGTTTGGGGGTTGTGATGTGACATTCTGCCCACGATCGGCTTTTACGTCCACTGACCACCAGGGAGATATTCGGGTTGGGGGAGGGTTACATCCCGCCCGCGATCGGCACTGGGGGTTCATACACGCTTGCCCGCGATCGGGCTGTGGGAGATGTGTGTGTGGGGGGTTCATGTATCTGTACTGCCCGCGATCGGGCTGTGGGATATGTGTGGGGGTTTCATAACTGTGATGCCCGCGATCGGGCTGCATTGTGTTGGTCCCCGACGGCTGCTGCCTGGCAGGGTGGCCAGGAGCAAGTCCTCGGGATCGGGCGCATTCTACATGCAAATGGCATGCAATGAAGAGAATAGATGCAAATGGCCCCTGCGCTTCTTGCATAAATTATGGCCCCATTTGCATGTCACCTTGAATATCGGAAATTTGAGCATGGCGCAATGGTACTTGCGCCACCGCAAGTTAATGCTCAACTCTGGCAACTTGCGGTGGCGCAGGTTCCACTGCGCCACGCGTAATTGTGAGCTGGGTGATTCAAAGGAGTTGCTCAACAGCGCAACTCCTTTGAATATCACCCCGGCCACACCCCTGCGCAACTATTTTGAGCAGCGCAGGGGCTTGCGCCTCAGAATGGCGCAGTTTGAAAATCTGGGCCACAGATTTTAAGAATAACATAGTTATAGCTCCTGCTAGTACACTAGATAGCTCTTTTAATAATTTGGGGAGGATCTTATCTGGTCCAGGAGATTTAAATATGTTTAACTGTTCTCATTTCTGTTTAACAGCACTTTTCAGTAATAATAGGAGTGGTTTCCATAGGCAAGGAGGAATTTTGAATAAGATGCTCACAGTCATCTTTAGGCTGGTAGACACTGAGAAAAAAGAAGTTAAAAAGTAGTACCATTTATTTTTCCTCTTCAATTGAAACATCAAAAGAAGATATTGACTCCACCTTTTGTTGTCTCCCCCTAAGGCCACTGATGTAGTTAAAGAAAGATTTTTTATTATTTCTTGTTTTGGTTGCCAGCATAACTTCTGCAGTATACTACACTTGAGGAGAAAATCACAGGTATGGCTTACACACTATGAAAGTCCTCTTGGTGCAATAGGAGAGGAAAAGGAACTGTGATCATACTAGTCAGGTGCTAAGGCATGAAAAGCAGGGCATGGCTAATATCAAGAAGCTAGAGGAATCTTGGGGTGCATCAAAAGTGCGTGACAGGCAGAGCAGGGAAAATAATCCTTCAACTTTAAAGCCTGGTCTGACCCCACCTGGAGTACTGCATACATTGTTTTGCTGTCCCACAAAACAATATATTCAGGCAGTTAATATGGTATAACACAATACCACCATAATGAAAAGTTGTTGAAGACGGAGTCTCTCCCAGAACCTAGTCTGCACTGCTTCCAGTTTTCACAGCCCTTCAGATGCATGAAAAGGTTATCTTAGTATGCCACCAAACCTCAGTGAGTCTCTTATTTGGGGTATCTCTAGGTCTGAATCCCACTAGAGCCACTAGTACAGTGCTCTTTTCCAAAGGGCATATGACCCACCCTTTTTGTCACTGCTGAGAACACTTTGCTTTAGGTATGGTAACTTAGTATCCTGTCTCTTTGGAAATGGATCAAAGATTTGCCATTTTAACCCTAGTTATCAATAGCAGAGTTACAGAGAGCATGAACCTTATTAAAATAATATTTGATACTCCATGATATTTACATATGTTACAGGATAATACACACTAAAGAAATTATTTCTACAGAGTTAAAAATAAACACATTTGAACAGATAAAGGTCACACAGAAAAACCTACAGTAGCTCAACACTAAATTCCTAAGCAGAGTAGAATAACCTTACCCCAACTGGGGACTGGTGAGTTATAGCAGACTTGAACACATGATGTTACAAGTTAAAAATCCCAGGCTTAACCAACCTCTCATTGCAAACATATGACAGAAAAATATTTGGCTGGTTGGCCCACTATCCCGGCATCATGTAATCAGCCTCTCTGACATCGCACCCTGTCTCTGAAGCCTCCTATTACCCCCAGGCTGGTTCAAACTTTTTGTTATTTAGAGCTTGGTCCTTTCTGTCCTTGCCTAGGCCACTGTCCATAATCAGAACAGATCTTTTTTATGACAGGGACTCAGCCCTTTGAAATGTAACAAAAGCCTTTTAGATCAAAGGACTTCTGCTACCCACACCCACTTGGTCTGCCAGGGACAGCAGATTTGAAATAAACTGTTATCTCATTTCCCAGACGATATAAACACATTTTGCAAAGACAATAGTAAAATACAGAAAAACATTTCCTAGGTGATTCCTTTGTTACAAAAGGTATGTAGGGAAATGCAATGCATAGAGACTTGAGGCCACTAACATGTTCACTCTGGCTACAAGGAGGCTGTGAGGAGATATGATAGCAATGTTTATTTTTTTTTTACTTGAAAAAGGGTGCATTACAAGAACCTTATCAAATGTTCCAGCCTCTGCAAGGAAAGGGAACTGACTCTCAGTAGAGGAAAGGATAATTAGCTTGAACAAATTATGAGACAAGACAGAGAAGTCATAGAGTTACTTGATAGCTCTAAACAGTTGGTCAAGAATGTCATACAAACTATCCCCCCCCAAAGTTTTCACAATGACTGCCATCACCAGGGATTGCTTAAGAATTTGAAATTGTATTTGGATTGTCACAGACAATAAACAAGATTAGGAATGCAGCAGTAAGCTAGGACCACCAATAAAAATGTTTTGTCCTAAGGACAAAGATAGCAACCTTGACTCATATACTTGCCTTCCTACTGCTTTTACTTTCTGGAAGCATACACCCCAACCCAGGCCCTCCCCACAACCGAGGAATGTGTGCCCAGAAGTCAGGCATGCTAACTATTGCCTCTCTAAATATTCAGAGTCTAGTTGCTAATTTTGGTAACCTCCAGGTCTGGGTAGTCCTCCATAACCCTGATGTACTATCCATTGTAGAGACATGGCTCTCCCCTAGGATTCCTGATGCCGACATCAGCATCCCTGGCTACAGGATTTTTAGGCAGGACCACTTGCCAAAAAGAGGTGGAGGCTCTGCAATCTACCTCAAAAATGGCCTTCAGAGCCTACTACAAATTCTTCCAGCCTCAGGACTTCTGCTCAGGCCCTTGCTATTAAGGTCCTCCTTGGGGCCCACAGCAAGTCTCTAACACTGCTTTCCATCTACATCCTCCCAAAGGACTCATCCCAGGGTCTCCAGACTGTCATTGACTACCTAAGTAGCCAAACTCTAAGTTCTGAGGTTATACTGCTTGGTGACTTTAATACTAACTGGCTTGGGCCCGGTGGCACTGAGGGATGAGGCGCTGGATGCCACACCTCATGCCACGCTGGCAACCTGGGTTTGGGAATGAGCCCGGGTCAATGGAGGTTGGCAGGGGAGGGAGAGGATTGAGCATCCAACGGACAACTCTCCTCTCCTGGGGGGCAGGCTGGGGTTTGTCCAGCACACCAGCAGCTCCCAGTGGAGATCAGGGGTGCTGCAGTGCGTAGACAGCACACATTAGCATGGCTGACGTCGGCAGCATTGCCGTGAGCATGACATTGGGGGTGCCCACACAAGGGAGAAGGAGCAAGCAGGGAGAAAATGGAAACACCCGGTTCCAGGGGTGGGCAATGGCACCAATCCCCATGCCCACGACCGGGTCCGACTCTGCCAACCTTCGCAGATCATCCACCCGAGGCCCACATCTGCAGCTGGAGTCTATGTGTATGTGAGAGCGCCCAAGGTAGGAGGAGCGGTCCCACCGCGACGGGGTTAAGCTGCGGGTGCCAGCTGTAGGTGCGGTGGAGAGAGGAAGGTACGGCTGGAGGGGACTTCAGGCAGGGCAGGAGCAAGGTTGGATGCCTGAGAGAGGCTCCTGGGACCATGACCAGAGGAAAGAAAGTTGGAAACAAAAATACTAACTGGCTTGCCCCTGGGGCAAACCACTTCAAGGATGCTGTCCACACTGTCCACTTCACACAGCTTGTTGATGCCCCCACCTGGACCAACTACTGGACTGGCACTAGCACTCTGATTGACTGGGTGCTCATCAATTGTCCAGAGCACACCTCTAATGCCTCTGTCTTCCCAGATAATATCAGCGACCACTTCCTTGTTATGTTCAACTGGACTAACAAATTCACCAAGCCACCTCCTAGAACAGTCACAAACAGAGTCCTCAGTCCTGGTCATGCTGACCGCCTTAGAGCTGATCTCTGTAACACCAACTGGTCAGCCATATATGAGGCACTTGACATCGGTAGTGCATTGGACCACTTCATCCTCCAGTTCAATGCTATCTGAGATACCCATGCTCCCATAAAAAAGTGGAAAATCAAGGGCCGTTACAATCCCTGGATGAGTCCTGACATCCTTGATCTTATGAAATACCGTGATCATCTCTGGCACACAGTCAGAACCTCAGGGATGCAGTCTGACACCTCAAAGTACAAACAAGCCAGAAATAGTGGCAGCAGGGCCATCCATGTAGCCAAAAACCTCTGCTACAAGGAGGCCCTATCCAAACACTGGAATGATGGTTGTAAATTCTGGGAAAACCTCAAAGAAGTCACTGGCAAGGTGCCCAAAACAGCCCCTGACATGCTCAGCATAAATGGCTCCCCTATCCTTGACCCAAAAATCATAGCCGAAACCTTCAACCTAACCTTTACAGACCTCAGCCATGTCCTCCCCCTGACTTCTTCCACCCGAGCAACCTCATCGCTTGCCCACATTCCTCCGCACATCCCCTCTTTCAGTTCAAGACCATCCCCCAATTGGGGATGCTAGGAAATACCTATGGATGGTGTTCGATAAGAGGAGATTTAGTGGGGATATCCTTGTTCTGAGTCTAACCTCTCTCTCCCTGGACGAAATCCTGGCTCCACTCACCCACATCCTCAACTTGCCACTTCATCTAGCTGTATTCCCTCATAAATGGAAAGCTGCGATAGTCACTTCCGTGCATAAGAGTGGGGACCAGGCCCTTACAGAAAACTACAGACCCATCTCCTTGCTACCACCTCTATCTAAGGCCCTCGAAAGAATAGTTGTGGACTAACTGGTTGAATACTTAGACAAGTACAAACTCCTCTGCCCTGAGCAGCATGGCTTTAGGGCTGGGCACAACACCACCACAGCTCTTCTAGAATTCACGAGACACATCCATAAAACACTTGATCATGGACAACTTACCGGAGCAATCTTTATTGACTTCACTAAGGTGTTCGAAACTGTAAACTATGCCCTCCTAACTGAGCAACTTACCTCAATGGGCCTGGCTCCCGAGGCAGTTTTGTGGTTCTGCAGCTTCTTGGACTGTAGATACCAGCAAGTTAGAATCAGTTCAACCCTCTCGGATAGCAGACTGTAAGCTCTGGTGTCCTGCAGGGGTCTATACTGGGTCCCCTCCAATTCAGCTTATTTCTGAATAGTCTCCATCAAGCCAGCCAGTGCCACATCCTATTCTATGCTGATGATGCAGTCATCTTCACACATGGCTCAAATTCTGTTGAACTGGAACATCAACTTCCAAGTGATTTTACCTGTCTTGAAAAATGGTTCATAGATCATAAGCTAATTATGAACTATAAAAAAAACTAAGACCATGCTGTTCACCAGCCCCCATAACAGGCATCGTGACTACATTTATCAATATGTAATGCTGCTGGGGCCTCCTTGGAAATGGTCCAACATTTTAAATACCTTGGGATCACTATTGACAACTTGTTGACCTACACTGCTCACATTAACAACACAGCCAAAGCAATCAACAAATGTATTGGGCTGCTTTATCATCACAAGCACAGCCTGACCCCTGAAGCCCTTAAAATAGCAGTTCACAGCTCTGCTGGTTCCCATATTGACTATGGCCTACCTATATGGCTCAGCCACTGATACTGCCCTCAGGCGCCTAAAAACTGCCTTAATCAAAGCTTGCCGGCTAACCTTAAGGGCACTTAGGCTGATTCATACCTGTGATTTGTATACCAATGTGCATTGGCTCCCTCTAGATGCCTGGCTAAAATTCCAAAAATGCCTCCTGGCAAAAAAGATCAGCCTTGGGACCCTTCCACCTGGGGTTAGTCAACTCCTGGTGCCTTGTATTAATCTGCAATACATGCGCAGAACTGAGCACAAGTCCTTCATTATGCCAAAATGCTGCACTTTCCAAGGACAAAGGTCTTTTGCCACCATGCCCCATGTGCTGGTTCAACTCTCTCAAGGAAGATCTAGTGCGGCAGCATATGTTGGGTGTTTTTCAAAGTCCACCTTAAACGGCAATTATTAAATGATGCCCACTGTGACTGTCACTCTTAGATTCGCCTCCCCTTCTCCGACACTGTTACCCCCTTGGCACCCCCTCTCCCTTTCCCCCTCCTCCTCGAGCCCTGTCCCCTCTTCCCAACCCACTCACTACCTACCCTTACCCCCTGCTCCTTCCTGAGCCTTCGCCTCAACTCCCAACCTCTCACTTCCTACCCTTGCTCTCTACCTTCCTTGAGTCTGCTTCTTCTTCCTTGCCTCCTCTCCCATCACCCTCATCAGCTGCCTTTCTCTACTCTTGCCTCATCTCCCCCTTCACCCTCACCACCTGCCATCACTCACCATCTTCCCTGCTTTCCCATCTTAATTTTCACCATATTTCCTGCTCTGTCAGCACTTGGAGCTCCTCCCCCCTCCCTACCCTGCACTTATCTTTTCTCTACTAACCTGTCACCACAGACAACTGACTGGTACTCACCATCAGGCATCTAATTACCTGTAAATCTGTTATTTGGCCTCGCTCTCCCATCTTGATTTGCCTTGTTTGCTCCTTCATCTAATTCCCTCTTCCAGTCCTGTGTAATTTTGTACTACAATGTATGTATTGTGAACTTGACTTGGAACCTATGCAAAGAGCTCTGAGCTCAAGTGGTGTAATCCGAGATTGTAAAAAACAAATAAATAAATAAAATCATACTACGGCCAAACCTGCAGGAATAACAGAGTTCATAGATGATCAAGAAAATATCATGTTGCTAAAGTTAGCATGCACTGAGCAAGTAGTCCAATGGGTATGAGAATACATTGATACAACGGGTCAAGGGATTTTTGAAATGTTTCATCAAGTCATGCAAAAAAAAAATAGATTCTGGTAGCTCAATTAAAGCAGCCTTAAATATGAGAAGAGACCAGGCCACAGTTACACAGACATTTACAGGTGGATGAAGCATGCATTTTCTCTGAAAAAAAAAATATAAAATGTGGAAGATTCTTTTTGAAACAGCAGTGTCCAGGGTTTACTGCTTGAAATTATTCATCAGATGGTAGCTGGTTAAGATCCTCAGGTCATAACCATGCAGGTAATTTTGGAAAAAGCAAATGCCCAGTAGGAATCCTTCCAAAGGAAATGCACATTTTTCAGAAAGGGGAGGGGAAAACTGAAGTATATACAATTTCACCTAAAGCATCTAGGGAAAGACAGCTTTGCCCCCCCCTCCAGCCACCCTCAAAAGGAAGGGGGGCTCAGCCCAGTGTAGTCATTATCAGGTTCTATCCTCAAGGAAATGACTTGATTAGTATCCATATACAGGGGGTGGATGCTTCAAACCGTACCATGCATCTGTGTTCTAATCCAGAACAAAAAGACAACAAAAACAGAAATCCAAAATATTTTTTTTAGTTCCCATTAGACAGTGGAAAAACAGGGCTCAGAAAAAACAAGGTACTGTGATGCTCAGCATCAGGTGCCTTGTGTCAGTCAATATCATGAGCAAGGCCCCTAGAATTCTGCAACCATGAGATTTTTCACAGAACTTGCAATCTACCACAGAACTTCTGCGGTGCCTCAGAATTCACTCTTCTTGTTGATTTTTTTATTAATATTTCTGTTTTTCCATAGAATCTGGCTCCCTTCCCCTCTTTTTATATCCTAAATCCCTATATACTCAGAATGTGATGTTGTCATTGCTATAACTTCATACATTAGCTAATGAAATGGCTGCAATCTGCAACAGAAATGAACAGTCACTTATCTACCACAGCTCCCACTGCCAGAGATGGTGGCACAGCACATCAGGCATGATGATATTTGCTCAACCTGCACTACAGCCTAATACAATTTTCAGTCTTGCATTATTGCACTGGGGCCAACTTAAACAAAACCTTGTCGATAGCACAGACCTGTTAAGTCCATACCACACTTTGTACAAACCTATTTGTGCCTTTAAAGTATAGAGATGCCATCTGAAATGAATAACTGGTAAAATGAATTTAACTGTCATTTTTAAGAAAAATAAAGTAATTATGTCCAGAAAAGTGGAATATAATAATGTAAAGACCTGTTGAAAGAATAGACTTGTTAAATAAATAATTGCACTGTACGCATTTTTGCCAGGGTTATTGATTACATATTGTCATTGGTTGATAGAATCACCTAAAAGTTATGGAGAAATGTTGTGTGCAGGGATAGCTGTTGGGCCACAGGGTAGCATGCTGTGTTTCTGTGCTGGCAACTCAGGTTCAGAGATTAGCTCTGGGAGCTGACTGGGCAGCACAAGGATTGATGGAACACATCATTGCTCGGAGCCTGGGAAGGTATGGTGCAGTGTTCTATCACATGGTGGACACGTTGTGCTGGTCTGAAGAGCTCTATCTCACAATCAATTCACATGCATGTCATGGCCTGATGGTATTACGCAGTGTGTCAGGGAAAGCAGGTTGATATCAAAAATGAGTTTTGCAATAACTCCTCTATTCCATTTCTAATGGGACCTGTATGAATGAGGATGCAAATTAATGGAAATTAGAAAAAATATATATATACACACACACACATATATGCAGTATCTCTGTCTGTCTCACCACACACACACATTTGAATATATGTTACAGATTGCATATAAATATATAAGTGATACACAGTGAGAACCTCATGAGTGATGTAGAAAGCACATACAAATACATAAGTGATAGACAGTGGAAACCTCATTAGTGGGATAGATAGCATGCGTACAGAAATACCTTATTTATCACATAAGATCCCTTCTGCATATGTCATTTATTTAACAGGCTAGGATCTTAAGGGAGAGACATTTGTTTTGCTTTTTTAGGCATAAAATTATTTCTGTAAGACTGCTATTTTTTGAACTAGTGTTACTGTGCTTTCCACCATCCTGATTGCTATAACTACTGCCAAGAAAGTGAAGTCAGGATGACAAGCTGTCACTGTAATGTGGTAGTTTGTTAGTGCCGCAGAACGTCCTCAGAAATTACAAACCACCACCGCAGAAGTTCTGCGGCAAATGGCAGTCTTGCCGCAGAACTTGGTCCCACTGTGCCACAGAAAAGTAGGAGCCCTGATCATGAGTAAAAAAACGATTAATAGTCAAGGCCATCACCGGGCACTTTCTTGTCTTCTTGCAGTTGGCCAGCTGACCGCTGGAGCCCACTTGTTAAAAGGCTTAGGGAAGCATACACATGCACAGCACTGTTTCTATGCAATGTCACCCGCAGACTCATTAACAGCCCTGCAGAAAAGGATGTGTATTTATAGTAGTTAAAGATAGTGACATCAGGCATTATAACTATTTGTGACAGAGGACATCACAACAGCATAGATATCTTTAGTCATGATGGAATCTGACGCTGGCCACGCCGTATATCAATGTTGCTCACCAGGATACCCGTACAAAATCAGTTCTGGTGGACATGATTGTACTAGTCTCCCTAATATCTAAAGCAACATTAAATAAGCAAAACAAATAGATCCAGAACACACATCAGTCAATTGAAGTGGCACTCAATAACTTTGCTTTCTCCAGCTGTAAGTAATCAATGATTAAGTCAATTAGTTATCATCACCTGGTTTTGATTTTTGCTAAGAATCAGTTTAGACATCCAGATCATGTATTTGAAACCAATACAAATATGCTTCTGGTTGCTAGTGACAACTTAAACAGATTCTAAGGAAGTCCTGACTTTCAAACCCAGCCACTGTTATTGGCAATAAAATGTATCTTACAGTATACTAATGATTGTGTGGGTTGCCTGAATGTGGTGTGGGTTCACTATAGCAGGCTGGCCTTAAACATAGTTTTACCCCTCCCTGTCTCCCAATGACTAACTGCTATCCAAAGTTTAGACTTATGAAAAGGGTTTTAGTAAGTCTCTTCCCATGAATAGAATGCTACAGAGAAGTGCATTGGGAGTGCTGTCCCAGTGTCATGGAAGGCTGAGGCATTGGGCATCTCACCTCCTGCCACTCTGGTGACTCAGGTTCAGAAATGGATGTGGGTCTCTTGGGGGCCAGCTAGGGGATGGAGGACTGAGCATCCCTAGGAAAGCACTCTTCCCTTGAGAAGGGGCGGTACATGTGTCCTTCTCAGCAGTTGCCACCTAGAGGAATCTGGGTGGTAGCACAGTGGGATGCTAGGGGAAAGTGCTCCCTCAGCAGACACCAGCAGCATCTCCATGGAAATAGAGTTCACACAAAGCATCATTGCACATGTTGAGAGCCTTCAGAGAAGAAAAATGGTGGAAAAACCTTGGCCATGGCAAGATGACGGCCCTACCCTGTGCAGGCCCCACAATGGTGACTGGGTGCTTCTGAATGGATCCTGTGGCAGAAGACCACTGTAGACAAAGTAAGATCCAGAGAAGCCAGGTGATGGGGGGGGTGTCTGGACCAGATGGGAGCAGGCCAATGAACTGAGGAGACAATATACTGTTTGAAAAAAAAAGCGTTGAAAGCACAGGGTATCTCTAAGAACAAGGTTCCTGAGGATTTGATGGTTTTGCTCAAACAAGGAGAAAAGTTGTTAAAATTGGGAACATGCCAGCTCCTGGAATTGGTAGGCTAAAATGACTGCTGGCTCAGCACTAGTGCTGCAAATCATAACAATAGTCCAGAAGAGAGAAGGGTTTCAGCAGTCAGTTCAAATTGACAGAAAAATGCTCAAAAGTTGTTTCATAGTGCTGCAAGTATAATTTATTGCAAAATCCTGATTGAAAAAGTGCCGAGAGCATTTGAGCATGAAATGTTAGGGTTCCAGTGGGTCCTCTTCTCTGTTGGACTGTACATTTTTTACTTGTTTTGCACAGTTGGAATTTTGCAATAAATATGTTTGCAGCACTATGAAATAGCTTTTATATGCTTTCTGTGATTTTGAACTGAGTGCTGAACCATTCTGTCTTCCAGCTTCCTAGAATGCAGTCCAAAGATGGGAAGGATGATTATTGCCATACTTTTCTTCCCTCTTCAACAACAAAACAGTGTTCAAGTAAAGAAAGGTCTAGTCCCAAATCATTCATCCCTAATGACACCTCTTGCAATGAAGATGTTAAGTCTGTAGGAACAGAAAGTAACAGTCCTTTTAACAAGTGACTCTTTAGGGTTTTTTGTATAACGATAGCCAGGGGTGCAAGGCATGACATTTTCCAGAGCACACTGTCTGCTAGGTTGTGAAAAAATCTTGGTAACTGGACAAGTATACAGGAAATTAAAAAGTTAAAACCCTGAAATTGTAATGGATAAACAACAACAACAAAAATTATTCTGAAGGATGTGCCTGGAGAAAAGGCATTACTAAAAGCAAGAGGTGTTGTAGCTCTGGAGTATATCATTGGCAACAAAACGTTGTCACACTTTGCATAGATTGTTGAGGGACTTAATTATCCCTTATATCTTGGTACTAATTATTATTTATTTGAAATCTGGGACGTGTGAAGGCACACTGAGCCAAGGATCATTTCCAGTTGCAACCCATGGGAAGAAATGCAGAACAAGGAGTGAAATGGCAAAAATACAAGTGAGAAACAAAGCAATGCCTTGATACAATCAACAACAATGGTAGAGCAAGTTAACATAATAAATTAAGGAGCAAAATACAAATCACTGTACCAATGGTACTGAGCAGTGCCAGGGTGTAGATGGGTCATTTTTGTGTAGTTAAAAACACATATACACACTAAAAAATGTGCATACAGATGCTACACAATACAAACACATACTGTACATGTATGTAAGCACACACATACAGTACACCTCACAACATATACAAGTATACCCACAAAATACACAAACTCCGAACTTTTAACCTGATCAGTACCTGGACTACAGTCTCTGGAATAAACATGATCTTTTGTTAAAAAAAGGCTCATGAATTGTGATTGATGACTCAATTAACTGTCTGTGCAGCACCTTGTCAAAGGCTATGGTGAGGTCCAACAAAGATGACATCCACTAGTTTTCCCTGTTCTGTTGCCTTACTGACATTTCCATAAAATGCAGAACTTTTGTTACGCATGATTGCCTCTTGGTGAGACCATGCTACGATGTGTCCCTCTC
This sequence comes from Neoceratodus forsteri, assembly GCA_016271365.2. Taxonomy (NCBI): domain Eukaryota; kingdom Metazoa; phylum Chordata; order Ceratodontiformes; family Ceratodontidae; genus Neoceratodus; species Neoceratodus forsteri. The sequence continues at coordinate 451,111,265 of CM057453.1, read as the reverse complement.
TCCTGTCTCACTTGTTATTTTATCAATGTAATCCTTGATAATTCCCTCCAGGACCTTCTCTAAAACAGAGGTCAAGCTATGTTCTTCATTCTAGGGTTACTAACAGTTCTGTGGTCTGTCAACATACTCTAAGCCCTGAAATCCCTATTGCTGATATCAGCAATGACATCTAATAATTGCTGTCATACAATAGACGCATGCTAATAACATAAATTACAGTGAAAAAAAAAATGTTCACAACTGGGAATCAAAACTGGGCCAACTAATGTCCTAGTGCTCTGCCACTGTGCAATTATTTCACATGGTATGGAAGAAGGCTTCTAGAGAGAGATGCATGCTAACAACATAAATGTTAGTGAGAAACAAGAAAAGCTCACAACTGGGGCTCAAACCCAGACCCTCTACCAACTACTATACTGGTGCTCTACCACTGTGCTATTGTTCTACTTGGTGAAACAAAAGGTTTCTAGAGTGAGAGTTGCATGCTGACAACATAAATTGCAGTGTGAAAGAAACAAATGTTCAAGACAGGGAATCAAACCCAGGCCCTCTTCAGCTACTGCCCTTGTGCTGTGCCACTGTTCTTCCATTCCACATGGTGAGACAGAAGATGTCTAGGCAATGGAGGCATGCAATGAAAAGGCACATCCTGCACTGAGTGCAGACCTCCCTATACACAGCTGTAGTGGAGATTAGTAATGAACTCTTTGCCAACTTGAAGTAATGCCTCCCACCAAGTTGCATTCAAACCTAGACAAGCCTCAAAGTCTTAGCCACAACTAATTAAGTAGGCTGAAGCAAAGAAGAAGCAGTTCAATGTTCTGAAATTCTGCTTCAAATCTTGCTTAACCTCTATCACTGACATCAGCAATGAAATCTAACAAATTCCATTATACTACATAAATTGTAGAGAAAAAGAAAATATGTTCCACACTGGAGCTGAAAACCAGACTTATGTAGGTCAGAAACACTATGCCAAGACCTCAAAGCCCTGTTTCTGACATCATCAATGATATTTTAGTTTTTGTTTTGTTTACCGGATAAGTACCATAGCCAAAGCATGACAATTTTCAGGCATGACCTGGCAGAGTACAATGAGACGGGATAAACAGGGAATGCATTTTTGAGTACAGGGAGAAAACAACAATACAGAGATAAACCAGAGTACACAAGTTCATAAGCATTTACAGGATAGTTAAGAGTACATAAACAATACTAAGTTCAAAGACAACAACACATTTAGCAAACAACAATTTGGTTTAAGAGCATAAGAAGCGTAGTCTGGTGAGACATAAGTGCCTGACAACAAAACTAGATGGGCAGGATAAATAGAGATCAGTTTGCAGCAGGGAGGTGAGACAGTAGAGCAGCAGAAACAGGGTGTCGTGTTCAGGGGGGTTTGAAGCAGGTACAAGAGACCTGGCTAAAGAGGAAGGAGTGACATTTGGTTTTGAATTGGATGTGACTGGGAGCTAGGTGGACCTCAAGAGGTAGGGAGTTCCAGAGTTTGGCCACCAAGTGGAAGAAAGCTAGGGTTCCTTTGTTAGATTTACATCTAGTTATAAGCAGCATAAGTGGGGAGTAGCCAATTTAGATCAGCATAGAGCTGACAGTGGTGTTTTGACCAGGGGGAGGCAGAGGCATACCTGCAGATGCTGTTGTAGGTGGTATCCCACTTCCTGAGGCGATAGAGGGATGCATAGAGATAAGTGACTACCCTGTAGAATAGTGACAGGAGCAATATCCCGTGGGCAATGGCTAATCTAGCTGACTGTGTTAGGACATAGCTGGCTTTGTAGGCTACCCCAATTTTAGTATTAACTGATTTACAGGTAGATATTATGTGCTTATCAAAGTTGAGGTTTTTGTCAAGGAGGACTCCAAGATACTTGAAAGAGCACACCGATTCAAGGACCAGCCCACCCTGACCAGACACCTTATATAGGTCCCGGTTGTGTTTTAATTGACTGCAGTCCCAAATAACATAGTTTGCATTTTACTAGCATTAAGGACTAACTTATGGTGGAAGAGCCAAGACTGAATAGACATAAAAGCAGAGGAAGGTGTCTGGTTTATGTGGCATATATTCTTATCACTGGAGTACAGGACCAGGTCATCCACATATAAGATTGCAAAGTAATCAGGGATATCTGACAATATGCTATAAATAAAAATAGAGAAAAGAAGGGGACCTAATATGGATCCCTGAGGAACATCTAGGTTAATTGCCATGCGGCTGGACACAGCAAAATTGAATCTGACAAGCTGAGTTCTGTTTGATAGATAGCTGTTAAACCAGGCTGAGTTAAGAGAGAGAAACCAAGGTCTAGGAGGCTATTTAGTAGAAGAGGATGATTAACAAGGTCAAATGCCTTAGTGAGGTCAATAAATACTGCCCCTGTAAAGGGGCCATTGTCCATTGCAGTAAAAGTGTCATTTGTAAGGTGAAGCAAGGCAGTTGAGGTGCTATGACCTTTACGAAAGCCATACTGAATTGGTGAGAGGAGGTTATATTTGGTCAGGAATTCAGTAACTTGGATAGATACTAACTTTTCTATTTCATGCAATGGAATCACTCAGACTGAATGTATCCTTAAACTTGACTAAATGAAGAAATACTGAAGTTAATTTTTTGACAGGATGGAACTTTAGGTCCAAAGGGCCTATTTTCAAAGCTGTCCTGTATACATAAACCATACATTCAAGAACACTCTTATGTCATACATGCAACTAAGACATTATAAGACAGACAATAGTTCTAACACTAATTACATAAAAATAAATAGGCTATTTTTGTTTTGTCTACAAACTTAAATAGTTAAGAACAAATACATTCTTCATAATAACGCATATCAATTTTTGATTTAAAGATGGATAACTTCTACAAATTTCTTATCAATAGGGGAAATTTCATTCCATATTACCACAGCAGTATACTGGAAAGTCATTTGACAATATCTGGTTCTTATTTTGGGATTTAAGACCCCTACAAACCACTTCCCTCAGTTGGTATCATTGCCTGTCACACTCTTGTTGGATGCTTAGCTTTCCCCTGATTAGCCCCTACCTGACTTTAAATATCAATTTTACATATTGTTTTTTTTTTAAATATCCAAACTATCCCACTTCAAGTTTTTATACATCTCACAGTGGCGAGCCATGAAGGGACAGTTCAAGACAAATCTGGCAAGTTGATTATAAGATTTATTAACCTTTTCCAGAATTTTTTGTCCTGCAAAACCATAAACTAAGTTTCCATACTGCAGGACTGGTAAGGAAACCCAGGTAATGTTGCTTAATCCTAAATATAAAAAAATCATAATCAAAATTTAGATATGCAAACACTAGATTCTGGAGCAAGTTTTGATTTATAAGTACTTAGGGGTACAAGTAGACAACAGTCTCACCTTTTCTGGCCATATAACCAGTGTTGTTGGCAAATTCAATATTAGACTAGGTGTGCTTAGAAGAAGAACCTTAATTCTTCCTAGAGAAACTAGAAACAGAGTGGCTATACAGTTACTCTTACCGATTTTGGAATACGGAAGTATAATATATCAATTTGCCTCAAGGACCTTATTAAATAAGTTAGACAAGACACATTATAAAATGGCAAGATATGTCTTGAGATGCCCCTACTCCACCCATCATTGTAGTCTTCTACAAAGGTTAAGCTGGGACTCCCTAGAAAATCATAGGAAAAATCGAGCTGGATATAAAGCATATGTTGAATATGGTGGAAACACCAATATTGAGAATAAAATTAACCATTCTTATATCCCCTTCTCCTCTAAATATAACTTAAGGGATCTAAAACATAGATGTCTGAAAATCCCTTTGGAGGTTAATACCTACAATAGAATGCAAAGATGTTTCTACTTATCAAAATTATGGAATGAAATAGCTCCAGAAATTGGAAACGTGGAAAACATTGGACATTTTAAACGATGTTTAGATCTAGTCTGAAGAGATGAATATAAATGTAAAAGATTGTGGCCGCCCAACTCACAGATTACCTCAACAAATACAACCTGTTATGTCCCAACCAACATAGCTTCAGGCAGAATCATAGTACCTCCACAGCTTTGCTGGACTACACTGACTACTTGCACAAGACACTAGAAGAAGGAAAGCTGGTGGGGTCAGTCTTCATAGACCTCACCAAAGCCTTCAACATTGTCAATCACTCTCTCCTCCTGACTCAACTACAGAATCTGGGGGTTGCAACCAATGCTGTCTGATGGTTCAAGGACTACCTAACACACAGAAGCCAACGTGTAAAAATTGGGCACACAGTATCTAGCTCCAACGAGGTATCATTAGGGTTCCAACAGGGGTCAGTACTGGGGCCCTTACTATTCAGCATCTTCCTAAATAATCTTCCTGAAGCCTGTGACACTAAACTGATACTTTACGCAGATGACGCTGTGCTTCTCACCAGCAGTTCATCAATAGTTGCCCTCCACTCCGAGCTGCAGGCATCCTTTAACAAGCTGGAAGACTGGTTCTGTAGCCATAAACTTCTATTAAACTACAAAAAAAAACAAGGTGATGCTCACAGCCAGCCCACAGCACAAAAAGAAGCTCCCTCCCCTCACCATCTCCAATAAAGTCTGTGAGCTGCTGGAACAAGTTCAGACCTTCAAGTACCTGGGGGTCACCGTTGATGACTGCCTCAGCTTCACCCAACACATCGACACAGTGGTAAAGGCAGTGAACACCAAGTTGGGTGTACTATATAGGCATAAAAAGTATCTCACTCCAGAGGCCCTCCGTCTCTCAGTCTCCAGCTCCATCCTTTCTACCGTCGACTATGGATTGGTGGTCTACGGCGCAGCAACAGACACTGCACTAAAAAGGATTCACATTGCCCTCAACAAGGCATGTACGCTCACAATGGCTGCAGATCAAAATACCCACACCTGCTCCTTATACGAGGAGACCAATTGGCTGCCACTAAAAAACAGGATTATATTCCAAACATGTCTCCTTGGAAAAAAGACACTAATGGGTAAAACCACCCCATGCATTTCTAGCATCCTAACACCAAGTGCTACCAGCTATACCACCAGAGGCAGGATGAGGGGGGCCCTATCAACACCTTTCAGTCGAACTGTGCAGGGACAGCGTGCTTTCAGCTATAGGGCCCCTCAATGGTTCAATGAAATCCCGGTGCACATTCTAAACTCCCAATGCATCTCACAATTCAAAAATGGCCTAAGGCAACACCTTGTTACTAGGACAGTTTGTGACTGCCACTAGGACTCTAACACCCATAATGCCCACTCATCCACATTCTCCTTCCCCTTCCTTTAACCACCACTCTTTCATCTTGCCCTATCCCTCTGTCTTCCTCTCCCCCCTGTGCCTTTTCTCCCACTGGATCAACCTTAAAACCAACCTACTACCACTACCTCCCAACCTCCTAGACAAAGCCACTTCTTTTGGCCGCCCACTCTCCCCCCCAGTCTCCCTTCCCCCTCACCTTGACTTCTCTTTGGACTCTCACACTAGGTGTCACATCTCTTTATCTCCTTCGCTACATACAAACACTGTCCTTTACCCTAGTTGAATGCTCTTGACGCTGTACTATCACCATTGGTACTATGAATGATACTATAACCTTATTGTATACTAGCTACCTACTATTCGAGTATTGTATGTAAACTGTTTGTTATTGCTGTCATTGTCACTGTTTGACGTGGAACCTTTGTAAAAGAGCTCTGAGCTCAAAGGTATGATCCAAATCCCTAAATAAATAAAATAAATGTTATGACCCTTTTGTGTAAATCTTGCTCTCTATTTCTCCCTGTAGGATTGAGGTCTAGTGGTGATATATTCTCCTTGGTAGAACCTATGTTATGGTTTCTGGGTAGATAAATGTGTATTGTAAGTTCATCTTGACATATAACATTTCTGCTTTACGTTTCTCCTGTTAAATATTAGCTGGGCCCTGTTTCCTTCCTTCCCTTTATCCTTGTAAAAACATATGGTTATTGATGTGTACAATTTAAGTGTATGCCTTAGAGTCCATCATCCCAATGCCTGTTCCCTGGGGTACATTTCATAGAGAGTTTGTTTCTCCATGTTTTAGTGTATAATATTTTTGTGTGTATTTTTCTTCTAGCCTATCTTGTGAGGGTTAAGACTCATAGCTTGAGTCTTTTTATGTATTACCTGTTGCTTATGGTCCAAATGTATCTGTATGTACCCATTGTATTTCTTGTGTGTTAACACTTCTAAATGTTTTTGTAATATTGTACCACAAGCTATTCATATTTTGTAAAACCGTAATCTTTATAGGACAGCTTTGATAAACAGGGCTTTATCATCCCAAAAGTTATATTCCTGTCAAAAAATAAAAGCTTTTTATCTGTCTATCATTGTATTACGCATTTGATGTGTCACAATTGATGCTGACTTTCACAATGCACCTATCCTTACATTCACCTTTTTTGTTATGTAGTCTATATGATTTTCAAATGTCAATGAACTATCTAGGATGACTCCTAGATATTTGTATTGATTTGTGACAGACAATGCTTGTCCACTTCTGGTGATAATGTCCAAATTTTTCATAAATTAAGTTTTTCTTTTCTTATTTTCAAAGAACATTAATTGTGTTTTCTCCCACTTAGTACTAACTTTGATTCAGAAAACCAGTCCTGGAGTATGTCAAAATCATTGCGGAGCTTTCTTAACATCAGGTCTTGTGTTTTTGCTGAAGCTAATAACACAGTGTCATGTGCGTAAAGTCTTATGTACGTATTTTTAATGTTCTCGGACAACTCATTTACATAGTCTATGAATAATAGTGGCCCCAGAAGACAACAAGATTTACAAGCAGTGCAATTACTGTACTAAAAAAGTGAATCAGACAGAATAAATAAAAAGCCCAAGTAACAACACAAGGGCAGTTGGTGGGTAAAGAGGGTCTATGTGACTGAAAAGGCCCAAATAGCTGACCAGAATATGGTGTATGGGTAAAGGAAAGGCCCAGAACAGAGACTAGAGGGAAGTCCAGAGAAGTTAGGAGGAGACAGAAGGACAAAGATGGATACAGAAGAGAATATAAAGGAGGGACTAGTTGCAGGAGCAGCTATGTACTGTACAGCATGATCATGAGAGATTTGAGAGAGCAGGAAGTGTGGAAGGAGCAGATAGTCACAGACAGGCTACTACAGAGTGTTGGAAGCCAAGGTGAGAAAGAGTCACAGGTAGGTTACTACAGAGCATTGGAAACCAAAGGGAGAAAGTTACCTGACTCTCATAGGTTCTATGTCAAGGAATATGGGAATACATTTCAGTAGACTGCAAAGAGTAGGATGAAGGGTGGAGAGGAAAGGAGGAAAAAAATGTAAGAAGGAACAAAACCAAAATAGAACTGGGAGATCAGGGAAGCATATTAGGAGAGGCACACTGATGCCTTCCAGTAAAGATATGAAAAGGTTAGTGTAGAGGGAGCAGTGTTGAGTGCACAGAGAGCAATTAAGGGTGAAATGGCAGAAAGAGTGAAAGAAGAGTCTGGCAAGGGCGGACTTTGGGTGGTGGAGAAAACGACATTCATATTGTCAAACACTGGCAAGATTATCTTGAGAAGAAACTTGCTGTGGTCCAAGCATGGAAGGAAACAGTTGTTCTAGCAGAGTGAACAGAGCTTGAAAAGACATTTTTTATATGTCCATGTTGCAAAATAAATACATGTTGAGATCTATCTACACACTACATAGATACATAGATACATAGACAGTGTCGGCAGATAAGGGCCCATGGTCCACCTAGTCTGCCCATCTGAGTTTGTAACTTCAGTTTATGTTTTCCTAGAACTCTGTTGCCCCTTACCCCTGACCTCCAGAATTCCTTTATGAGTATCCCATGCATTCTTAAATCCTGTGATTGTTTCAGCCCCCACCACTTCCTCTGGCAGGGTGTTCCACTTGTCCACCACTCGTTCTGTGAAAGTACTTTAAGCAGACAACAACTGGTTATCTTTAATTGTTCACAGCAGTTTACTGAAAATTCCACCCATGTGTCTCAGCCTTTAACCAAACTGCTAAAGAAAGTTCAACTCTTGATGTGGGGTCTAGGGTAAGCCTTTGCCATGAAGAAGGTACAGTCAAGGCTGGATCAAGTGCCTTGACCAGTGGAGGAGCTAGAGGGGGGCTGGGGGAGGCAGTCGCCCCTCCTAGCTACCCCAGAGTGAGTAGTGGTGCCCCACCACCTTCATTATTCAATGTTTAGTGCCCACTGCGGAGCCCATGATTGACTGAATGGCCCCTCCGGCTCCCAAATGCTCCCAAACCTGGCTCTGCTACTGGCCTTGACAAGCCTACTTCCTAATGGATAAGGAGTGTTACCTTTAAGCAGCAGTACATTTTTTCCCAAAAAGCTAGTTTCACCTGAGGGTTACCACCTGCCATGATTTTAACAGGATAGTCCTGCAAAAAAAAAAACATGAAAAATACATGTCCTGACCTTATAGTAGAAATGAAATATTTTGTAACCTTTTTAATGTTGCAGAAAACTATAATACCTTAACTAAAATACAGTACAAGTCATATTAAAGTGTTCCTCCAGTGAGTTGTTTTAGCATTTCTGATTGAGTTGCATAAGTGTTGCTAGATCTAGCACAAAGCCCTGCACAAACAGTTTCTAAATAGTTAAAACTCAGTCTTGCATTGTACTGTGACTGGACTATAGATGCATTCCAAGTGAGCTGTAAAAATATTTTACAAACATTGCTCTTGAGCTGGTTAAGCACTGAAAAACAATGCAGTATGAGTTGTCAATGCTTTGCCAACTGTGAAAAACAATGCTAAACCAACTCATTGGTGAAAAAGTTTAATGTGACTTGTACTGTACCTTAAAATGCTAAGAAATAATAGAAACATCCAAAAAACAACACTTAGTCTTAATTCTGATTATACAGACAAAACAAGTCCTCTGCATTGGTCAAGGTTACTTATTGTCCTGTAAAGAATCAAGTTTCAGCAAGAAATGTCCCATGTTTGGCATCTTAAAAGGTGGTAACCCTATTTCAGCTACATTTAATAAAGATAGACCTGCCAAATATACTTTTTTAGGTACCTTCCGTGCTGCCTGCTATAATTTTTTCTCAGTCATAACCCGTAACAGGTTTACAATGCAGTTTCCAAGCCAAATTTAGCGGCCATTTTTTTCATTGAGAAAAATGTAATTAAAACATTTATAAAATACTCAAATGTTGGCGGAACTAGGCTTTGCCACTAAATAAAACTGGAACATGATTGGCATCTTTTATAGCAAAGAAAAGGTAGGGTAATTTTTTTTCCAATTTCATGGCACTTCTGCTTTAAAACAACCTATCAGGGTGAACCCCACTAACGGCTCTAGCACCCTGATTGACCTTCTCCTCATCAACTGTCCCCACAGAATCTCTGACCTGGTGGTCCTTCCAGACTCCCTAAGCAATCACTCACCCATCCTCTTTTCCTGGTCATGTCTTCAGCAGAAACCGAAACCAAACTATATTGCCCGCTGTCGTCTTCAACCCGGAGGACTCACAAAACTAAGAAAATACTTAACTCAGTGGGACTGGTCCCCCATCTCCCGGGCCCCTACTATAAATGAAGCCCTTGATTATTTCACCTGTTCTTTTAATAAAGCATGTGACATCTATGCCCCACTAACAAAAGTGCAGTGCAAGAAACATAATGCCCCCTGGGTCATGCCTGCACTGCTCAAACAGCTAAAGCACAGAGATGATCTCTGGCATAAAGCAGTTGCATCCAGCATGTAGGCTGACAGGCAAGCCTATAAAGCGGTTAATAACAGATGCACTTGGGACATTAAACAGGCCAAATCAGGCTACTACAAAACAACCCTTGCCTCCTCCTGGGGGAATGCTCGTTCATTCTGGGACAATATCAAAGAACTCAATGGCAAATCCCAGCTCCCCCTCTCCCTGCTAACTGTCAACAATCTCCCTACCACCGACCCGCTGGCCACTGCCAACTGCATCAATTCATCATTCTCTGACCTTAGTGCAGTACTCCCAAATAACTTCTTCAACCCCACTCCTGCAACCCCACCCCTGACACCCAACATCCCCCTTCCCTATAAGGATGATCTCTATGAATAAGGCAAGACCTTTTCTCATTAAAGCACTCAGTGTCTCTTGCTATTGCAAAGATTCTTTTGATATGAGAATCCTACATCTAGTACTAGATACAGTCCTCTCCCCACTGACTGACCTCATTAACCGCTCCCTAAGTATGCGGCAGTTCCCCACAGCCTGGATGACTGCCACAGTCACCCCAATACTGAAGAGTGGTGATAGCACCTGCCCCAATAACTACCATCCCATATCCATTCTCTCACCACGCTCGAAAGCCCTCAAAAAAATTATAGCCACCCAACTCACTGAGTACCTGCTTCCTCATATCCTACTTTGCAGGGAGCAGCATGGCTTCAGATCTGGGCACAGTACAACTACGGCTCTCACTGAGTTCTCTAATGTTTTATATGCTGCTCTGGATAGAAAACACCTAACTGGAGCTGTCTTCATTGACCTGTCAAAGGCCTTTGATACAGTCTCCCACCTCTTACTCTCAAGCACACTCTGCCACATAGGTCTGTCCCAAGGACCTGTTTCCTGTTTTACCAGTTACTTCACAGATAGATCACAATGTGTCAAAATAAACAACACCCTCTCAACCATCTTGCCAGTCTACTCTGGGGTTCCCAAGGGCTCCATCCTTGGCCCTCTATTATTCAGCATCTACCTAAACACCTTGTCCAATTCCTGCTCCTGCAACTTACTACTCTATGTGGATGACGCGGTTCTTTTTGCTTTGCACCCAGATTCCACAGTATTGCAGTTCTCCTTCTAACACACATTTAACCAGATTGAAAACTGGTTCATAGACCAAAAACTTGTGGTCAATGTAAAAAAGACAAAGACCATGCTCTTTGCCCACTGACAGAATAAGACCAAGAATGCGCAGCAAACAATCCTCTCCCACTGTCTCCTTCCTGTAGAACAGGTCCACACATATAAATACTTGAGCCTTACATTTGATTCCAGCCGCTCCTTCTATTCACACATTAACACTCTATCATCAGTCATAAATGTCCATGTAGGCCTATTGTATTGGCACAAGGACTGCCTACCTCCAGAGGCCCTTAATCTGGCTGTCACTTCCTCAGTCCTCTTCCTAGTTGATTATGGGCTCACTATCTACTCGGCTGCTGACCACACAGCCGTTAACAAAATCCACCTTGCCATAAACAAAGCATGCAGACTCCTCTCCGGGGCAGACAAGCATACCCATACTTGTACCCTATATGCCCTGACAAATCTCTTCACCCTGGATGAAAGGCTATTTTATCAAACATGTCTCCTCAAAAAGAAAATACACCTGGGGCTTACCCCTTGGGGGTTTCTGCCTCTCTTCTATCCTCCCACACTTTGGTGAACACCCGCACTGCCAACCGACAGGTGTGGTCAATCCTGAGGGTTAAAACCTCCTTAGCTCAAAGGTCATTCCCACACAGGGTCCAGCATGGTACAACAAACTCCCCTCCGACGTCTCCTCCATCTCCAAATTAGGATTTTTAAAATCAGCCCTCAAAGAGCTGCCAATGTTCCAGCTAGTGCTGGGTCATATATCCATCATCTTACAGGACCACTCTGCCACTGAGCTCCTACCGATGGGGCTACCAAACATTACCTATTAACAATGCCTCCTTTATCTGCACTAACAAGATATCTGTCTAATTCTCTGCTTCGCTGTAAATATTTAACCTGTTACTCCCTCCTTCTATCAGCAAACTTATTGTTCTCTTATAAACTGTAAAATACAGCTCTCGGTAACACATTCAATGCAGAGAATAGTTAATCTTGATTCTGCAATATTGTATAACTAAAAAAACTGTAACCTTTAGTTGCCATTCTATATCTATATGTATTAAGTGTTTATGTTTGTATTTTCTGATGCAGAGCCTTTGTAAACGAGTCCCTGACTCAAAGGTTGTAATCCTAAAGTCTGTTAAATAAATAAACACCGAGCATTATATTACTGCATATCTGTACCAGATGTATAGCCAAGACAAACGCTATTGCACATGCAAGCCAAGCCCGAAGTGAGGTAGAAAATAATTATTCAGAGTCTGAAACAGCTTTTTTGCCACTATGTGGACCTTGCAGTATTATGCTCATGTAATCAATGGAAGAAAATGATTGCAGAGACACATCACCAGTCTGTCGCCTAGCTTAGAAGAGCTAAAGTAAGAAATGGAAAAGTCCCTTGTAGTTGAATAGTCTGTTGGACACTGGCCTTACAGGGACATGACATTGAGGTCTCGCATGCTAAAAACAAAAATGGCAAACTGTCTCAGGAGATCATAGACAAGTACCAGTGTGCAATGGCCAGCCCAAAAAACTTGACTGAGGTGCATGACAGCCCCCTGTTGTCTCAGTGGTTTGGAAGACATTGCCCTTATGAGGAGATCAGTCCACAAGGAGTGGGTTAGTGCTTACAGTGCATGGACTGATGCATATCTAGGGTTAGTTAAGACACACAGATGTTTGACACTATTCAGAAAGTCAGTATGCACCCAAAGTAAGGGTAACACAATAAATTTATATATCCATCAGGTAAGGTATTGTCCACCACACTGTACAGCATATTAAGCACAATAATTTACTAACATACTAACATGCTAAAATGCCAGTAGAATAGGCCTAACAGTCTTTCGTGTCTGCTCATTTGGTCAGCCCCCACCCTGGGAGCTGACCTGCGTCTCCCCTCGCCTTCCTCAGGCTTCTCCCTTCCCAGTTCTGGATATTCTCGCTGCACTGGATTTGCTTCCAGAACCTTCCCTGTACCTGTCCAACCCCCATTTGAACCCCTCCACCTTCTCTGCCTCCACCAGCCCCCTGGGCAGTGCATTCCATGGCTCCACCACCCTCTCTGAGAAGTAGCACCTCCTCTTCTCTCCCCTGAATCTTCCCCCTTCCAGCTTCCACCCATGCCCTCTAGTTGCCCCTCCTCCTTCCTTCGAAGCACCCTGACTGCTCCTCTCCTATTTAACCCTTCATGTACCTGAAGACCCCTATCATGTCACCCCCCGTCTTCTCTCTTCCAATGTGTAAATATTAGCTCTTGAGCTTCTCCCCATAGGTCCTGTCCCCCAAGTCCCAAATCATTTTGGTTGCCCTCCTCTGGACCCTCTCCAGGAGTTTAATGTCCCTCTTTAAGTGTGGCCTCCAAAACTGCACGCAGTACTCGAGGTGTGGCCTCACCAAGCAGTTATACAGAGGGAGCATCACTTCCCTCCTTCTGGAGGTGATCCCTTTAGCAATGCATACCAGCATCCTGTAGGCCTTGGCTGCTGCCCTCCTACAAGTCTCTGAGTTGTTCATCTTGACATCCACCACCACCACCCCCCAGGTCCATCTCAGCCATCGAGACTTGTAGCATTCCCCCACCCCAGGGTGTACACTTGGCCTGGGTTTCTGGCCCCCAGGTGCAGTACCTTGAATTTCCCTGCATTGAACCTCAGCTTCCACTTTCTAGAACATCTTTCCAGAGCCTCCAGGTCTCCCTGTAGTGTCACCCTCCCCTCCTCCCTATCCACCACCGCCCCCAGTTTTGAGTCATCCACAAAGAGACTCAACTCACTCCTGATACCTGACCTTATGTCAGAGATGTAGGCATTGAACAGGAGGGCCCAAGGACTGATCCCTGTGGGACCTCACTAATGACCCTCCTTGGGGATGAGACTATCCCGCCAACTACGACCTGGAGCCAATTGTCTATCTATCTGATCATCTGGTTCCCAGCCCCCATTTCTCCCAGCTTATCTAACAGGCCCTCATGAGGAACATAGTCAAATGCCTTGCTGAAGTCTAGAAAGAGGATGTCCACTGGTCTACCCAGGTCCAAGGCACTCATCACCCAGTCTTATGGCTCCACAAGGTTTGTCTGACACGATTTCCCTGGGATGAATCCATGCTGTCTATCATCCAGGCACTCTGACTTTTCCAGGTCCCCCCCAGCCTCTCCTTGACAATGCCCTCCATCACATTGCCCACCACCAATGTCAGGCTGACATGCTTGTAGTTCCCTGCCACCTCCCTTGAACCCCCCTGGTGGATAGGCACTATATGCACCACCTTCCAGTCCTGGGGCACCCACCCTGTCCTCATAGAGATGGTGAAAAGCTCCACCAGGGGTTTCGCCAGGACATCTGCAAGTTCCTTCATCACTCTGGGATGTAATTTATCCAGCCATGGTGCTTTCCCATCTTAAGGGACCTGAGGGCTTCCCTCACTCTCTCTGCTGTGATTTCCACCTCTGCTACCTCTTCTCTCTGCTTAGCCTTCCCCTCCTGCCAGTGATGCCTCTCCCTCTCCCCAGACCCGCCGATCAGTAAGGTTCCCCCTCTCCTCAGTGTCACTGTCTCCTCCCATGCATGATGCAGCACCCCCATTTTCCTTGGTGAAAACTGAGGTGAAGTACTCATTTTTTACCTCAGCCTGCTCCCCCGGGTCTTGTGCCCATCTGTCCCCTGTTTTAATCCTGCTAATCTGCCCTTTCATCCTTCATTTTTCCCCAATGTATCTAAAAAAACCCTTGTTCCCTCTCCTAATTTCCCAGGCCAGGTTCTGCTCCTTCCTTGCCTTACCTGCCCTCACCACCCTAGTGGCCGTTCTAGCCATCAGTTCATACTCCCTTCGATCCCTTTCACTCCTTGAGCACGTGGATTGCCTGTAGGCTGCCTTCTTTCCCCGCTCCACCTCCTGGACCTCCTTGGTCCACCAGCAGGGTTTTCGGGCCCTACCGCATTTTTGTCTTACTCTGGCACAGGTGCTGGTAGCATCCTGCACCCCTCTCCTGATTATTTCCCACCTACTGTCAGCGTCCATGTCTGACCCAATCACATCCAAATGCTCCTTAAGGATCCTTCCCATTTCCTTAAAATCCGCCCCCCTGAAGTCAGTTACCTCTGTCTTTGTGCAGCCTTCTACCCCTCCTAGGTCCAGGCAGAACCAGACCATGGCATGGTCACTCCCTGCCAATGGGTCCCTTACCTTCAGGCCCCCAACCTGGTCACTGTCTGCCAGGACCACATCCAGTACCCATGCTTCTCTGGTCGGTTCCCCCACCTGCTGAGTTAGGAACGTGTCTTGAAAGACATCCAACAACCTCTGTTCCCTGGCCACCGAGGATGTCATAGTCTCCCAGTCAGTTCCTGGCATGTTTAACTCCCCCAACACCACCACCCTTCCACTGCCAAATCTGCAGTGTCTCCCAACATCTGCCACCAGACTCTCCTCCAGTTTCTCCGTCAGCACAGGGGGTCTATACACCACTCCTATGTTTACTCTCTTGTCCCCCCTTGTTATCAAGGTGACCCAAATTGCCTCCATGGTTCCCTCTGCCTCCTCTACTCCCCTATGCCAATGCAGTTCTTGACTATTATTGCTACCCATCCTCCCCTTCCTTCCCCCCTGTCCTTCCTGAACATAGTGTAGCCCTCCAGGTGCAGGTCCGAGGTGTGTCCTGCGGTGGCACAGGTCTCAGTGACTGCTGCCACATCCACCACTCCCTCAGCTAGCCAAGCCTGGAGCTCAGGCATTTTATTTAGCAGGGCTACCTTCCACCCTTTGCCTATACTTTCATTTCCCCTGCTCGTGTTCCCATGGAGATTCTGTTTTTCCCTGGTCTGCACTTTACCAGTCAGACTTTTCCAACATTCCTCCAGCTCCCCGGGGGGGGGGGGTGGAGACAGAGTCCCTCCTTTATTGGATCCCCCTCGACAGCCTTTTCTCCCATCCCTCCCCCATCACAAGTTTAAACCCCACTTTTCACCAATGAACCCCTCTATTTTCAACTTAAGGATTCCCCTCCCCTCCAAATTGAGATTCCCTTCCCCTCCAAATTGAGATGGAGCGTATCTCTCGCATACAGCTCCTTATCCTCCCAGGTCTCCCCCCAATCCCCCATCAACCCATACCCTCTGGCCTCACACCACTCCCTGAGCCACTGGTTTATCTCCCTAATCTTTCTTTTGTGTTCCCCACTAGCCCTTGGCACTGGCAGGATTTCTGAGAAGGAAATCATGCACCCTATGTCATGACAGACCCTGACAAGCTCCCTGAATCTTGCCTGTATCTCTAGTTCACTATTTCCCTCAATGTCATTTGTACCCAGGTGGACCAGTATGTCCGGGGAACCCCCACAAACCTTTGCCAGCTGATATACCTCGTGCTTGGCCCTGTGCACCATTCATCCAGGGAAGCATTTTGTTCTAACTGGCCAGGCTTCCCCCTCCCTATCCCATTTGATACCCCTGATCATAGTATCCCCCAACAGGAGCACTCTGACTGCTCCTTTTCCTCCATTTCCCCCCCTTCCATGTCCCTCATCCTTTCTACCAGCCCCTCCACCCAGCCGGCTCCTTGTTCCTCCCCCTATCTGGGTCCCACATGCTGCCCCCTCATTTACCCTGGCCACCCCTTCCTCTCCAATCCTATGCCTCTCCTCCTCCCGAGTATCCTTCTGTGCCTCGCTACCTTCCCCTTCACTGCTCAAGACTGGTCCTTCTCCCCCATCTGCTAAACTAATCTGGCTCGTCCTCCCTTCCTTCCTGTCTCCGTTCAGTCCCTCCTTGCTTGTCGTGCTCCCCTGGCCTAAACCCTCAGCTCCCTTTACTGTATCCTCCTTGTACTTCTGGTCCTTCTCCTTGCCCTTTCCTCCCAATTGGTCCTTCTCCTTGGACGTTCCTCCCACTTCCCCCTGTCCCTCCTGTTCTGATCCACTGCTTCTCCCATTTTCCTGCATTCCAGGTTCCCCCCTGTTCCTCCTGCTATCCGGCCGCCTCCTGCCCCCCACTCCCTTTCCATCTCTAACCACCCCTGCCATGGCTACATCACCCCCCTCATCCTCAGGCAGAAGAAGAGAATTGAAGCGGTTACTGAGCATAAGGTCTGATACACCTCCCCACATCGCTTCCTTCTGTCCAGCCCCAGCCATCCGCCTAACTCCCTGAGAACATTGTCCTTCTTGCCCCCCTTTTTGCCTGCTTCTTTGGTAGTGTCCTCCTTTTGGGTCTCCTCTGCCAGGGTCCCTATGTGATCCCAGAGTATTCTCCTGCACTCCTTTCCCTATGCCCCCACCCCAGTGCTTGGTGCAACCCTGTGGGAGATCCCCTGCCCTCTTCCCCAACCATACCTCCCCCCTTCTCCAGCTGTCTCCTAATTCCCGCAACCTCCTCCCTAAGCTGTGCCAGCTGGTAGCACACTGGGCAACCACCGAACTTCCAAGCCCAGTCTGATATCCACTATCCACATTAAAAAAATGTCATTTTAAAAGATGGCGACACAAATATCTCTTGACTGGTTCCATGTCAAAACAGTGCAGATAAAACTGTGAAGACAAAAAAAGTGACTCAAAAATAATGCATCTGCAAACAGCAACTGCAAATAACAGTGATTCCTGTCAATGGCAAAAACAGTGCTGCAGTGACTTTTTGGTGAGGGCTGTGCCCCCACAACCTTCTTTGCAGAGGGCTTCCCCCCCTTAAAATAAATAACCATCAACGGGGAGGGGGGACACAACTCAGGGACTGGGAGAAACTCAGAAGGGTGTACCTTCTCCAGTGGAAAGCTACTCAAGGAGGGGGACACAGTCGGGGGGGAGATTAAATATTTTCACCGGGGGGGAATGCAACTTGGGGTGGGAACAAAGTCAGGACAAGGGGGCGCGTGACAGCAACCCTGGAAAATCATGCCTTAGTGAAACTCAAACCCTGATCAGCTACACATACTAACGCCATTCACAGACAGTCACTCTAACCTCTAGACCACACTGCCAGGACAATGAAGCAGTGCACATTCATGAACTTACAGTGCCTGGCCTCACTGAAGACTTCTACTCACATCTCTCACTTAACCATTCACTGTCATTACCATTTCAGCAATATTGCATTCACTGTATTTCATTGGCTGTTACTGAGTTGCTCTTATTGATCCGCTCTTTTGATGGGATACGCTCTTGATTCAAGGGAAACAGTAAATTGCAGACAGTACAAAAGGTTGCTGCTACCAGTAGACAGATGCTATCCCTTATTAAGAGAACCTTGTGTAACCCTTCTCTGAGTCTATGTCAAAGCATGTAACTTCAAACAGCAGAGAAAACTATGCTCAGAAGTTTGTGTGTGTGGAGACCAAGGTAAAGAAGACCAGCCCCCGTGTGCTCCTCCTCCCTAGAGGTTCAGTTTAGGTCCAATGTCTAGTCAGTATGCTGAAATAGCTGGTATAAGACTGACCATTCAAGCCATTCTAGATTACAGCATCCCTGAGGGTGGTGTGCTACAAAAGAGTGACTCAATTGCAATGCCTGTCAACTGGGCTACTGAGCAGGGAGGGAGACCAGATGGGGGGTCTGCAAATATAGTGACAGGATGTCACTACGTGTACAAGTGCAAGAGGGGGAAGTGAGCATGCCGAGCGACGGGCAGAAGGGAAGGGAGGGTTTATGTGGTGTAGTGCGGTGGTGGGCTGCCGAGCTGGCCCCATGGCATGGTGGGTGGGTGGCAGGCTAGGTTTGTGAGGGTGCTAGGTTCAGGTCTGAGTGCATGTACATTTTGTTGTGCCCGGCCCTAAAACATTTTTTCCCCATTTTGCACCCCCCGACATACACCCCCCTGGAGCTGAGAATCCTTTAGTGGGGGGAATGCGGGGGGCACAGCCCCCCTTTATAAACAAGACAATCCTAAGTCCCCGGCACCCTTTTGCTGTGTGCCAGGGGTGTACATTGCCAAAACTGATTTTTGGTGATGTACACTCACCCTAATGGTGATCGCCTTTCCTTGATTGCCCTTATGACATGGAACTGTTCTGTATAGATTCTGATTAGGTGAGAAAAAGTTTCCTGGCCTTTCTTCCTGTTGTAAAAAAATTGTGGGTTCAATAATGTTTAGGGAAAACACCAGCCACAAGGATGTGGTCTCTGTAATTTACAACATGGTCCATACCCATGAAATGATAATTTACTGGGAAATAGATAAAATGTCACTCATGGGTAGAAGGGTCATGATCAATCAGATACTAATATGGTTGGTGCACTGGCCAACTTATGAACCCTAAGTTAGTTTATTTATTTACTTATTTAAAAGTTTAACCAGGAAATACATACTGAGCTTATCACAGCTCATTTCCAAATGTGTCCTGGGAGAGAGGGGGAAAGGAGATAAATCAGTATAATACAAAAAGTACAAGTCAAATACAATGGTATAGACAAGAAAAAAATAAAAGTATCTTATATGAGAAGAAGGGAAATTAGAAAAATAACATGAACAGATCAAAACCAGAGTGAGGAGAAGAGGAGGCCAACCAGTAATAAGTTGTGAGGGAGTACAAAAGGAAAGGGTCATATACAGTTGCAGGAAGGATAACAATAGACATAAAGAAGAGACTTTAGAGAGGAAGGAGAGAAGAGGTAGAGCAAACAGAATGGGGAAGAAAGGACCAGAGTTTAGGAAAATTTTAGGAAAAATTAGACTGACTGACAGTAGATTTTCTAGAAGAAAGAGAGAGAGAGAGGGAGAGGGAGAGAGAGAGAGAGAGAGAAAGAAGTGGAAGTGGAGCAGTGGGGAGGGTAGGAGGAAGACGGGGGAGGGGATAGGAGGAATTTAAGATAAAAGGGAAGAGAGCCAAACCCGAATTTGGATAATAAACAAACACAGTGGGAAAGGTGCCTAGCTTCAAGAGAGGTGAGAGAAAGGGTTGAATAAGGAGAACAGTGGTGAATACAAAGTGAACAATCTAAAGCAAAATAACTAAAAGAATGAAAAAGGGGGTCCAGTCTGGCAAGGGAGGATTTAGGGGCACTACTGTAGACTAATTTACTGTAGTCAAAAGGTTGGCAGGATCATTTCTAGTACAATTATTCTGTAGGCAGCGAGCATAATACTCACTTTATTCCTGTACAAAACACCTAGTTTATGATGAAGCTTACAGTGAATTGCATCAATATGCACTGGAAAATCAAAATGATGATCAAGGCAGACCCTGAAGTATTTAAAGGATGAAGTATTTTCAAACATAGCATCATCAAGGGTACGAAAAAGAGGGACAGAACTAAGTTTGGCAAGCTTCTGGTGAGTGCCAGTAGTCATTGAGACTGTTTTTTTTTTCTTTTTGGAATTAAGGGACAAAAGGTTAGATTTGAACCAGTGCTGAATGTTCTCAAAATCTAACTGAAGCTGGGAGTTAAGGTCATGGGGAGAAGAGCCAGATGCAAAAAGAACGGTGTCATCAGTGTACATATGAATGAATGCAGATGAACAGATAGAGGATAGGTCATTAAGGAATACAGGGAAGAGAATAGGACCCAGGACAGACCCCTGAGGGACACCTGAGCTCATGAGGAGTGAGGATGAAGTGGATTTTCCTATCTGAACAGCTTGGAACCTGCCTTCAATGCATAAACAAAACCAACTTACAGAAGACTCAGAGAAGCACACAACCCTAAGTTTATCCAGGAGGAGGGGATGTGCCACAGTGTCAAAAGCTTTAGTGAGATCAACAGAAGTAATCAGACCATGATCCATCCCTGTAAGTATGGAGTCAATGAGCTGAAAGAGGGAGGTGGAAGTGGAGTGGGATTTCCTAAAACCAGACTGCAAAAGAGTGAAGCAGAAGGAGTTATCAAGAACAGAAGTGAGCTGAGCTAGAACAATGTGTTCCTGTAACTTAGCCAAGGTAGGAAAGAAAGATATTAGATGGAAGTTACCAGAAGAAGTGAGATCACCACCTTTGTGAATAGGTATTACGACAGCCTGTTTCCAAACATCAGTAACAGTAGCAGAAGAGACAGAAAGATTTAGAACTAAAGTAATGGGCAGAGCAATGAGAGGTGCCAAGAGAAGAAGTTTGGGGTCAAGGTCATCAGGACTACCTCCCTTCAATGGATAAAGGGCAAGTAGAGCCTTTAGAGAAACAGGGGGAGTAACAGGAAAGAGAAAAAGAAAGAGGAGAAGAAGGTAGAGAGACAGAAGGAAGGGGAAGGGGAGGAAGGGATGCGGGAAAGGGCACAGGTAGGTAAGTAGGAATTAAAAGACTGAGCAACAGCAGAAGGGTCAGAGATAAGCAAGTCACAGACTTTGAGAGTGGAAAGGGGAGACTGGGTCTGAGGAGAGAAAAGGGAATGAGTAACCTTCCAGAACTTAGAAGGGTTGTTAATATTGTTTTGGAGCATGGAACCAAAATAATCAGACTTTACAAGCCTGATGGCTTTAGTACAGGCATTGCAAAGGTGTCTATTGTTGGCCAAGGAGAGCAGGGAGCCAGTGACTTTAAAATTATGTCAGGCAAGGTCTCAGGAATGGAGACAAGTAAGTACCTCAGCCAATAGTCAGGGAAGATGAGAACCCCTCACTCTCATTTTTCTCAGGGATGCATGACTGTCCCACACAGCCAAGAATTTAGACTGAAAGTAATTTAGGGCAGAATTTACATTACTGGCAGCAGAGATGGGGGACCAATCAATAGACCATGGATCAGCTAGGAGAAAGGCCAAGTCAAGTGATTGAAAAGACCTGAAAAATATGAATTTGGGGTGCTTCGGGACAATGAAACTTGTGCACACAGCAAACCATATGATGACTGCTGAGTGCTTCAGGAAGGATAACTGCATCCACAACATGGTGGTGATGGGGAGAGAGGACCCAATCTAGTAGAAAGTGGTTAAGGGATTTAAAATTTAATTGGGTGGGCTTAGAAATCAATTGGGTCTTATATCCCCTACAAATGTTCAATTGGGCCCTTCTGCTACCATGGTTCTCACAAGTACATAGAATTCTTAGTACCTGTATATGGCAGGATAAAAAAGTTAGACGGAATTATCTTATGCTTACTCATTGAAAAGATCATGGTGGCCTCCAAGCCCCAAACTTCTACATATATTACTTAACTATTCACCTGGTTAGAATTCGACATTGGTTACAACCCTTAGATGTTTTTCCAGACTCCATTTACTGTCCCCTCTGGGTCAGAATTGAACATGCTCTCTGCTTGGTGCACGATATTGATCCCAAGGCTCTTCCTTTTATTATTAAAAAGAACTTTCCTAAATCCCTACAAGATACACTATTAAGTTCCCTGCTTCAAACACAACATCAACTAAACTCCTTCCTTAAAATGGATGAATATAGAGGTACATCCCAACCCCTGTTTCAAAATCCTAATCTCTTAATGTCAGGTAAAATAGTTAAACCTCATCTTTTTTTGGCTGGATATGGGTGTAGAATGAGTGGGCCAGTTGGTTCAGAACAAAAACTGCTTTTTTTTCAAGATGGACGCTGTCTTTTCAATTGGCCTACTACTTATGTTTTTAAATACTTTCAGATATCCCACATGTTGATACAACACTTTGAATCTGGGGTACGGGTCAGTTCTTTCACATCTACTTTGCTTACATACTGTACCTCAGCTCCATTACTACATCTCATTTGATATCCTATTCATATAAATTCCTCTTATCAAATGATACTATTTTAGAAGGCCAGAGGTTTTATTGGTGGGATAACATTCTACCATTGGCTACCACTTCCAGGGCCTGGTCTAATCTTTGGAGCCACCTATATAAGTATATTAAATGGGACAGATATAGATACATGCAATTTTAAATCAATCATAATCTATACTATACACCGTTTAAACTTCACCAAATGGGTATGTTACCCTCTAATCAATGCCCCAAATGCCAACAAGCTCCTGGAGACTTATTCCATGTGTTATGGTCCTGTGAGAAAATTGTTCTCTTCTGGCACAGTATTCAAAACAGGCTTGATCCATTACTTAACATTGTCCAATTGTTTCAATCCAGAAATGTGTATCTTGGGAGACTATACGCAAGTACAAGGGAGTAGACAGAGCTCACATGGCCTTAATCTCAGCCTGTGCTAAGAAAGTAATATTGAGGCATTGGTTAGATTCTACTACCCCAACAATGTAGAACGGTTTAAGGAAATCATGTTTGCTCTACAAGCTGAGCTCACCATTGCAGGAATTACTAACAGAATGGGTAAATACAAACAAAGATGAGAACCACTGTACATGGTTATTTTGATTCACTAGACCTCTGTCACTTATACCCCAGACAGAGTTTTTCATTCCCCCAGGTGAAATTTCCAAACTTGTCCCTCATCATTTCATTCTTTTGCAACCATCCTTAAACAACAACTACTGGCAGACTGGGGTGGGTAGGGAGGGAAGGTAGGGTGGTGGTGCACACAACTGTAACCAGTTTCAGCTACCCAATACTGTAGTTCATCACTGAATGCTATATAATTATGTACCAGGTTCATATCAACTGAACGTTGTTCCAGCATTATCATGTTGCCTGTATTTTGTGTTGCTTTTTCAAAAACAATAAAGCATATTAAATAAAAAAAAATCAATTGGGTCAGCTGCAGTGACTTTATATTTTGTGACAATTTGTTTGAATTTGGGGAGAGCGAATTTAAATTTAAGTCACCAAGAATAAGAAGCTCACCCCTCAAGGAGTTTGAAACTGTAGAGGGAAGAAGCTCAGTAACTAAAGCAGAGGATACACTAAGGCAGCAGTAAAGACCAACAGTATAGATCAGAATAGAGACAGAAAGGGAGAGTTTAAGGAGGATCATCTCATGGGAAGAAAGGGAGGAGATGGAAAGAACCGTCATGAATTGCAACTTGGTGGAAATGCAAACTGCAACACCACCACCCCTTTTAGAGTGATCTTGCCTGTCTAGAGTGTAGCCAGATATAGTTACAGACAAATTCTGAATCTTAGAGAAGAGCCAAGATTCAGATACAACTACAAAATCCAGACAATGATTAAGCAATATAGGTAGTAACTGCTCAGTTTTGGGAAGGAGGCTAGAGATGTTTAAATGAACCACCCTCAATCCTTTGAGAAGTTGCAAAGCAGAAGGTGTAATGGGGCCTGGATTAAATTCAATGTCACCTGCCAACACAAGTAGTAAGCTGACAATGAGTTGACACAAGAATAATTCTGTTTTGTTGTGGGGGGGGGGGTGATGATGAAAATGAAGAGGGATAACTAAGAAGATAATAATGTGAAAAGGTGCCAAAGATTTTCAAGATAAAGCCAAGGGAAGGGAAGAAATTGACACATAATGTAGGTTGCCGGGGGAGTGGAAGAGAAAGGGAATAGAGGAGGAGGGGAGAGTAGGTGAAAGGGATAGGGGAAAAGTGAAAGAGTAGATGGATGAAGAAACAGCAAGTTGCAGAAGGATGACAGTTATTTCTATCTCGTAGCTTATACTTTTAAGAAGTGCCTTCTTTCCTACTTAATCCTGCCTTCCCCAGTCACCCATCAGAAACTATGGTATCTACTCCTTCTTGCTCTAATGCTCACAGGGGATATTGAACTAAACTCTGGACCACCTAGTCAACTATTCTGCTCTGATACAGTGTGGAAGGACACTAAGGGACTTCACATTGTTCACCTGAACATCAGAAGCCCCCTCCATAACCTAGCGGAACTCAAAGCATGGGTCATACTATGTCACCCAGATATAATCTGCCTATCTGAAACCTGGCTTAAACCCTCTTCCCCTAACTCTGCCTGCTTGTTACCCAACTACAACTTCATCAGATGAGACAGTCCCACCTCTAAACAGGGCGTCGGGCTAGCCATCTTTTATAAATCACACCTAAACCTCTCCAACCATATCACACATGTCCTCTCCCACTGTGAAGCTATTCATGCTAACCTCCAGCTTGACACTAAAAAAATTGAACATAGTGGGCTTACAACCCCCCTCTAGGTGGCATCACTGGGCTTGTAGAACTCCTCTCACATGTCAACTTAGCTGTTGGTCAAAATAGAGCCCTGATTCTTGGTGATCTAAACTTAAATTGATTTGGCAAAACAAACAAATCCTTCCACACCATGGTCCAAGGCCACAACCTCCACCAGCTAATCACAGACCCTACAAGGATCATGCCTTCCTCTAGATCCAGTACTTTAATTGACTGGGCTCTGACCAATCGCATCTACTATATATTCTCCTCAGGAACCCTTGCTGATGCAATAAGTGACCACTTTCCAATATATTGTATCTGGCACTCAACTGGTCAACCCTACCCTCCCCCAAAACATATCACCTTCCATAACATGGCCAACCTTGATCAAGCCCAGTTCCTGATTGATCTCATATGATTGACTGGTCATGCATCTACTCTGCCACTGATGTTCAGGTAGCCCTAGACCACTTCCTAACCCTGTTTGGTTCTCTACAGGACACTCATGCACCCCGTATCACATGCTGTGTATGTGGAACTCAAACCAAATATCTGAAAAAAGACCTACTTGCTCAAATCAGGGCCAGGGACAAAAGCTGGCACAAATCCAAGGTCTCCGGTCTTCTATCAGACTACAATGACTATAGAACATGGAGAAACTGTTGCAAAATGAACATTCGATTAGCAAAGAGCTCGTTCTGCAAAGATCTACTAATAAATGTATTGATTTTTAAAGACCTCCACGATCAGGGTCCGGTCTATCTGAAAGAGCTTCTGGTTCCTTGCTGCCCTGGTCGATCATTCCACTCAGCCGACGAGGGGTTGCTGGAGATTCCAAGAGTGAATCTTAAATCATCTGGATGTAGGGCTTTTTCTTTTGCTGCACCCACTCTTTGGAATTCTCTACCTTGCTGGTTACGGGAGTGCACCTCCATGGAATAATTTAAGCGGGGTTTGAAAACCTGCTTAGGGCAAATGACCTTCCTGGAAAACTGACTGTTTTTGTAATCGATCACTTTTTATTGGTGTGATTTGTGTTGATATTTGATTTTAATGTCCAATTTTTAATGTTTTAAACTGTACAGCGCCTTGGAAACTGAAAGGCGCTATATAAATAAAACTATTATTATTATTAAATGCTGCAGGTGACTCAAGAAGATTCTGATCTCATATCAAAATGCTCCTCAGAGCCAAACACTCCAGAAATACAAATTATATAATACCAAATGGTATGCATTTTAACAACCCAGCCACCATTGCAAACTCCTTTAATCTCCATTTCTCAGATTTATCCAAATACACGTCTCTTTCCCCCTACGCAGCCCTACCCCCTCAGGAAAGCAAGTTGATACATAATTACCCACCTTTTCAATTTCAAACCATTACCAGACTGTAAGTCCAAAAGATGCTACAAACCATGCCTGACACAACAGGCACTGGCTCCAATGGTCTTGAACCCAGGCTCCTGAAACTTGCTGCCCCTCTTGTTGCCTCACCCCTAGCTACAATCTCTAACTTGTCACTATGCCACAGCTCTGTCCCTAGCATCTGGAAGATAGCTAGAGTTACTCCAATATTTAAAAAAGGAGACCCCAAAGATATTGCCAACTATGGGCCTATAGCCATTCTCTCCTTTCTTACCAAAATACTCAAAAAAACTAGTAGCCAAGCAAACCATCTCTTTTTTACATGACCACAACCTCCTCTTTGTCTTCCACCATGGGTTCCACAAAGGCCACAGCACTACCATCACCCTCCTAAAATTCATGAATGATAGCTACTCTGCTATGGATAAAGGACTCCTGACCAGTGCAATCTTCATTGACCTACCCAAGTTATTTGACCTTAATTAACACTCCCTTCTACGCATCAAACTCTGGTCTCTTGGCTTCTCCACAGATGTCGTCGTCTGATTTAATAGCTACTTGTCAAACAGGATGTAAGCTGTGAATTACAACTCTGTCCTGTCTGATCTCTTCTTCATACATATTGGTGTTCCACAGGGATCCATCCTGGGCCCCCTACTTTTTTCCATCTTCATTAATGATGGTTTGATATGTTCAGCCTCTTGGTATACTGAAAGGTGCTATATAAATAAACTTATTATTATTATTATTATTATTATTATCTCCACTTGCCCACCCCAGATTGTTGAACTCTGCTATATGCAAATTACCTTGTTATTTATTCTAGTACCAGGAACATCTCGGACATAAATCACTGTCTGCCCTCTGACTTCCTTCACGCTCAATCCAGGCTAACTGAAAACAGCATCGTTCTTAATGTGAGCAAAACACACTCCATGTTTTTCTGCTCCCCTGCCAGACTCAGAACTAACTGGAATTATCTCAATATCATATGCAATGATGGCTCATCATTGGCCTGCACATGCTGTTTCAAGAACCTGGGCATCTCGCTCGACAAATCTCTGAACTTTGAACTACACATTTCGGCCACCTGTAAATCCCTTAATGCCAAACTTGGGAGTGCTTACCGGAGTACCTATGCCCTCACCCCATCAGGTAGGCTTGCTATTACTCAAGGCATTCTGCTTCTGGCACTAGCCTATGGCTCAGTCACCAACTTAGGAGCATCAAAAACTACTCTTCACAAATGCGACACCACCTATAACAATATCTGCCACTATGCCTTTGCATCCCCTCGTTACAAGCAGCACTGTCAACTCTATGCTGATCTAAAATGGCTCTCCCCTACTGTGTATCAGCTCCAGTCCCTTGGATTTCTCATTGACTGTATTGCCAGATCTGGTCTTCCCCAATCCCTTGCTCCCTGCTGGACTCTCAAGCCATCTCCTATGGGCTTAGATCCACTGACCAGGCTCCCCTCCACATTCCTAGATGTACTGTAAAACCACTATGGATGTGTGGGCTTTCACATGTGTGGCACCTAAATATTGGAACTCCCTTCCCCATACTATTTGTTTTGCCTCGACTCATGCCTGTTTCAAGAGGCAACACCATAATCACCTACTTGTCGCAACCCCTGCATATGCTTTCACCCACCATAGACCCTGCGGCCACTACCTCCTAGCAACCATGTCTCTACCTACTGCTGCCTTTTGCTTCTCAATTTCTCCTTTCAACCTGGCCTCCTGCTTTTCTGGCTTACAAGCCATGCCCTTTTACTAGGCATCTCCCATCTCACCTCCCCTCCTCTCTCTTAAGTTCCTAATTTCTCACTCTTACAAATTCTTGCCATCTGGAAAATAAGTATAGCACATACACCCCTTGTCTTGACCACTGGATTTTTCTTTTTCATCTCTTCTGTCTAAACTGTCACTCATTTTACCTCTCTGGACCTTTAGCTCCTTGGCTGCTCACAACTTGACTCTATTGTATCTGACTTATGTTTAAATGTTTATCTGCACTTTTATTGTTCTTTTGTAATTATATTTCTCATATTTTGTATCTTGAGTTATTGTTGAGCTCACACTTGAAATTCTTTTGATCTTGTCCCAAAATGTATTTTTATCTCACTGGAACTTGTATTATGCCCATACCCTTTGTATTACCAATTGTTCTACTGTTTCAAACTGTTTGTTGATTATGTATCCCCACTTGTACCCTCCTGGGTCATGCCTGAAAATAGGCATTGCTATGCCTTGTGCACCTACCTGGTTACCAAAAGCAAATAAATAAATAAGAAAGATAGGGAGTGAGATGAGCAAGAGAACTGAGCAGCACAGTAAAGGTATAAAGGAAGCAAACAATTAGAAGTTGGAGAATTGAGTATAGTACCAAGCAATAAGTGAGGTATGAGGATAAATGGCTCAGCTAGAAAGGTAAAGGGAATGCAGCAATGTTGAATAACAGCACAGGAAATAAAATACCATGCACTCTAAATCTTTAGTAGAAATACTATATCATAAGTAAATATCAAATCCCTCTCCCCAAATGAATCAATACAGGGGTAAATCACAGCATTTACAAATAGGAACACCCAATAAAAGCTGTAGAATGAAAAAGTAAACTGAGCTGCTTGAATGAACAGTGAAATACAATAGCTTTCGATACTCATTAGGAAGTTAGCTAACATACAACGACTACAGAATGCAAAATGAGCTTACCAGTACAACAAACATTAGGTAAAATAATATAATGCTCAAACATAGTGATGAAGGCCCAAGGACACAAATATTGTTGGAGTCAACTAGCATCTTAATGTGGGTGCAAAGTCTCCAGCCAACTGCCTAAGCTGACTAAGCTGAGTCATAGATTTACCAGCCTGTCCCCAGTACTAACCATGAGATTGTCCTTCATCACCAATTTAGGACAGATGGGCTAAGCACAAAGGTGACAAAAGGATTATATAACCACAGGAGCTCTTTCCAGGGTAGCCAAGTGTTAGTAAGGTAAGATCATGACTCAGGCCTGGTGCATGTCCAGTTGGAGGGCAAAACCTTTACTAAAGTGTATCATTACATATACCACCCAGTACATTGTTTTATTTTAGATTAGGATGTGGGCCATGATATGGATTTGAAAAATCTTGCATGTTCAAAAAAAAATGTCCAGCTGCACTGGAAGATGTCTCATATTTACAAGGAAGATTAAATTCCCAGGCAAGTGGTTCCTACCAGTTACAGAGGAATGATGTTGTGTCACACCTATGATGAGATGTGCTGAGGACATCGAGGTGATCAACCTACCTTTGATGCCCTGAAACAAGTTACTTATTGGTCAGACATGAATGAGGATGTAGTTAATTTACCAAAGGCTGTATCACCTGCTGTAAATTTCAGTCATCTAAGCCTAGGTTCAGAGTTGCTGCAATGCAAAGAGTGAGCTTTCTGTGGTCAGATATCCAGGTCTGCTGAATAAATATAATTCATGTCCCACTGTCATCTAGAGGAAACAGGCATCTGTTTACACTGACTTGTCTTTTCACCAAACGGGTCAAGTGCATAACCAGCACCTAATATGGCTGTGACAATTGCCTCTCTTTTAGCAAATAATGTATTCAGCTATTAGAGTCTACTTCCTTGAGGACAGGATCAGAAAAGCATTCCCAATTACCCTCTGAGGTGATCACCAACCTCTATGAGATCCTAGGAATTCAGATGGAACATTATGTAGCCTATCATGTTCAATAGTGAGGCCAGGTGAAATGCATGAATTAGACTGTGAAAAAATGCTTTAGACATATCTCTAAAACATAACAAAAACAAACAAACAAAAAAAGCACCCACATTAAAGACAACTACAGAGTCAAAAGACAAAGGAAGAGTTTACCTTATCCTTTAATCCTGATGCTGTGTAATACAATGCTGTGTCTGTGTCATCTGATAAAGCATTGCAGTGGGTGGGGCAAAATGTTATGTATTTAGTATGGTGCATTTTATGGCATTTCATGTCTTCTCCAGTCTTGGAGTGTATATAATTCATTGACACAGCCTTTCATTGCACAGCATGAAGATTAAAGGATGAGCTATAATAATAGTATTTTTTTTTATTATGCACCCTATCCTACAGTTTCAGGTTAACTTACACAGTACATAAGTATGTAGCTATAATAGTAGAGATATGGTGCTTCATAAAATCACAATTACAAAACTAGATATGAATAAGAAAATAAAAATTCAAAGAGGATATATAAAAATCCTGAGTAACATGGTCCACTCAGCTTCCATAGAAAGGTACAGTAGTTAATCTAGAAAAGCCAGGGGGAAAAAGATGGTACTTCAGCCCTTTATAACAGCCTTAATTGTGGAGGCCTTTCTGATGTAGAGGACAATGAGTTCCATAAAACTGGGACTGCCACTGCAAGTGCATGGTCCCCCCACATTTTTAAGCATGAGCTGGGGACCATCAGGGGGCTGGGGGGGTTAGAAGATGTGGTGGCAGAGGAAATCTTCTAGGTAGTCTCGACCTAGATTGTGTAAGGTGTTTTATGTTAGCAAACCTATCTTGAAGGAGATTTACTACCTCACAAGCAGCCAGTGCAAAGTTTCACAGTGTAGGAGAGATGTGCTTGAAGGGGGCAATTCCAGCAGTCAGCCTGGCTATAGAATTCTGCACCACCTGCAAGTGGCATATCAGACCTCCAGACAGCCCAAGATATATATAGCATTACAATAGTCCAACCTTGATGTCATGAACACATGTACCACTGCCTTTATATCCTCACAATTTAGATAGGGTTTGATCTGGATGATATTAGATGGAAAAAAACACCTTGAACTACAGCCAGCGCATGATATTCTAGTGTAAATTTTTGGTCCATGATTATACCCATCTTCTTTACCATATCTCTAATGTTGAGGGGTGTAGCATACATCTCTAACCTTGGTACAGTAGTGCCCCTCCCAGCCCAATAAAACATTAGAACCCATATCTACCAGTAACACTTCTGTCCTGGCTGGGCTCAGCCTAAGCCAGGTGGAAGCCATTGGGTTGTTAATATGTGCTAGGCATCTATTGAGCATATCAACAGCATTTGTCTCTCCAGGGGCAAATGACAGTTATAGCTGAGTATCAGCAGCATATCAATACAACTTCTGACTGCATTGCCGAATTACCTCTCCCAGTGGTAGCATATACACCACAAACAATATGAATAAAAAAATTGAACCCCGAAGGATGCCACAGTCAAGGGAAGCAGGATGTGAGGAAAAATCCCCTCATGCAGCCTGCTGCACCCTGCTGGTGAGAAAGACCTTCAGTCACTTCACAATAGTGCCCTAAGGACTCACAAGTCTCTCAACTGAGCTATTAAAATCCCATGGTTTATGATGTTGAAAACTGATGAGAAATAAAAAAAGAATAAGAATCGAACAATCTCCTCTTTCTCTAGCCAGGAGAACATGAGTGCTGTCTCCATGTTGTGATGTCTCCTGAACCACAAGTGGAAAGGCTCATAGATGGAAAGCATCTCTCAATATGAATGCAACTGCATTGACACTACTTTCTGGATTACCTTTACTAGAAAGGGGAAAGTTCAAGATAGGCTTGTAGCTGACAAGGTGCAAGAGTTCAAAGATGACTTTTTAAGGAAGGGCTTTACCACCACTGTTTTTAGCACCATGGGAAAAACACCCTCCTTTAAGGAACATCTTACTATCTCCACAACAACTGGGGCCAATGCCCTCTGCCAGTCCAGCAGCAGCCTGGTAGGCCATGGGTTCTGCGCATAAAAAGTGGGATGCAGTTCCAAGAGCAATTGAAAAACATTCTTAATGGGCATTGGCTGGAATTTATACCAGATAACCAAAAGTCCCTTACAAGACAATGGGGTGGACACTGCTGGGCCATGACATTTCACTTTGAAGGACTGATGATCAAATAGAGGATATCCCATCAAGGAAAAACTGACTGAGAATAGATCTGCCACTACAGTTTTGTATCTGTTTATTGCTGATCTAAAACAACACCTAAAAAGTGTCTTCTCTTGCCCTAAAATTCTCTAGAACGTTGTTCAAGGTCACAAAGCCTACTACAGGAAAATATATTTGAAGGAATATCCAGTAGGTGACCATACAACTGCAGTCTTTGCCAGACATGCTCATTAAAATCTAACCTGAGCTGATGATGTCCTTATCTACTTACTGATAAATCATCAAATGTTGCTTATAAAATCAAATTTCAAAAAAGTGGTAGAGACTTGCTCAGTAAGTTGGTCCACATGGAACAGTTACGGCTTTAACATCAGTTTAAGCTGCATTCAAACCCTGCTGAGGTAGATAAATAGATTGGGTAATTAATAAATAAGAGAAAGCGCTACTGTAAATTACCTTGGTCAGCCTACCAGTTTGAGAAATCACTTTCATATTACCAGCATGGTACAGTGGCTAAAGGCACTTTTCAGTAATGTGACTTTAGTAAAAGTATCTATGGGGTACCTCAGTGCAAATTGCCAACATACCTGTCTGTCTGGATCAAAATTTACATCTACTAGAATTTTAGATGGCTGCTGCTTTTAAACTTCAGAATATACCTATTAATGATGATTTACAGTACTTGGACTAGAAAGGCACAGCCACCATACACATTTATGGACTCTGTCCTCTAAAGAGTTGAAGAACATAACTTTGGGGCAAGGAACCATTGAATTATGGCAGTAGATTATCTTACCCCTACCACTCTTAGCACATCCCTGTTGACTCTTGCAGTTCAGACCCCATACTTGATTTATGTTAAAGATCAAATGCACACATATTTCATAAAAAGCTTGAATTCACTTGAATTCACATCCCTGTGTCATGACTAGTGTTTCCTGGAAATATCATGCTGTTTGGTGTTGTGGTTTTCTTTAAATCAGCATCTGTTAATGTGCTCTGCAGTTACTGAAACTGAAGAAACAATGAAGATGTTTGCAGCAAGAAATGACATCATACCTGTCCTGCCTGCTACTCCTGCAATTAAGTCCCTGATCGCTAAATAAGCTGTTGCAGTCCCTAGTTAGAGAAGCCTGTAGAGCTAATTGTTATCAGTCAGAGTTTGTTACTAATCCATGTGGTTTGTGCTTAGAGAGATGCTAGAAAACTTTCCTTTTTCATGAAAAGTTGATAATTTGGGGGTTCATTGCTGAATTGAAGTGATATGAATGAATCCATGAGAAACAACATTGTCTGTATCACAGCTCTCATTTCTCTGTCATCACAAATATGCATTCTATTCTGGCTATATAACACAGGGTTGTTTAATGGATATAAAATAAACTACATTCCATTAATTCATAGAAGCAGCACGTATTTAATGTAGCCTCAATAAATAAGTTTGTGTACATGTGATGAAAAGTTTGTTTCCATGTCAGATTAAGAAACCTGTGTCTGCCACACTGCTATTTAAGGAGCATGTACTGTATGATCTCAAAAAATTCAGTTGTGTGGAAATACATCCTGTATATGTATAACTATAAATACTGTATGGCATCCTGATGCCCTTGTCTTCTGCCTCTCAGTTGAGGCTGCTGCTGCACCCTGCTTCCCTCTGTCCCTCACCCCACAATCAGGGCCAATGCACTGTGTTGCCCCCTTTTCTTGTCTCCACACACAGGGCTGATATGATCTGCTAAGCCCTAGAGTCCCAGGTCCTCTGCCTCCACAGTTTGGGCTGCTGCACCATGCTGTCTCAGGCCACCAAAGGTGGGCCTTTTGCTGCACCCTGATACCCACTTCCATTGCTCCAAATGGGCAGGGCCGCTGCACCATGTGCACCCCAGCACACAGAAAGGGCTGTTGTACCCTGATGCCCCACGGTGTCCTGCACCACAGTCAAGGGTTCTGCATTAAGCTGTCCTCTGTCCCCTGACACCTCTAAGCTCTGCTGCATCATAGAGCCTCTTGCTTCCACAGTTAGAGTTGTTGCACCATGCTGCTCCCTGTCACTAGAGTCAGATTCTTTGGTACACTTCTGAAACTACTCAAAAGAAAAAAGAAAAAAATACTTTCATCTTGTGTTATAGGGTGGGGGAAAGAGGGTAGCAGGGTGCAGTGGCCTCAACTGTTTGTGTAGGAGGCAGAAGGGTACAGCAGCACTGACTGTGTGGAGAAGACAGTGGGCAGCAGGTTTCAGCAGCCTCAGATGGGTGCAGGAGACAGGGGGCTCTTGGGGCAGGGGAAAGATAGAAGCAGAGAGCTGCTGCCTAAGCTGTCAGGCAGGACACTGGGGCATCTGGGTGCCATATAGTATTTCTAGTTATACACATACATGATGTATTTTCACACAGAAACCCTCTAAGAACTGAATTTTATGAGTTCATACAGTACATGTTCCTGAAATAGCAGAGTGTGGCAGACACACATTTGTCAATCTGACTTTAAAACAAAAGTATCACATGAACATATTTATTGAGACTACATTAAATACACACTGCATCTATAAATTAATGGAATGTAGTTTATTTTATATCCATTATACAGCCAGAATAGAATGCAGAGTTTTGATGACAGAGAACTGAGAGCTGTGATGCAGAAACTGTTATTTCTCACAGACTCATTCATACCACTTCAATTCAGCACTGAATCCCAATTGATCAACTTTTTATGAGACCAGAAAGACAGATTTTAAGCATATCTCCCTAAACACAGACCAGATGAGTTAGTAACAAACTCTGAGTTAAGACAATTAGCACTACAGACTGTTGTCACTAGGGACTGCAACAGCTTATTTAGTCAATCAGGGACTTAATTGCAGAAGCAGCAGGCAGGACATGTATGATGTCATTGCTCACTGACAGAGACAAGAAAGATCTTCACTGTTTTTTTCATGGTTTTCAGTTACTGCAGAGCACATTAACAGATGTTGATTTAAAGAAAACCACAAAGCCAACCCTCATTGTATTTTCATGAAACACTAATCATGACACATGGATGTGTATTCAAGATTTTTGTGGAATATGTGTATTTGATCTTTGAGTGTAAAGTCAAAAAATAACAAGCTTCAATTTTTTCCATCTTTACCAGCAGAGGGCTCAGGGTCAGAGGAGAGGATTTAAGTTGGCCTAGTATACCATTTTACTGCAGCAAGTTCTAACTAATTTATGAAGTCAGAAATGTTTTAGAGAAGAATAAAGTCCATTTACATTGACCAAGCCATTATGCACCTGTGTGGCTCATACAGTGTGAGTCTGCACCTGGTTGCTTATGAAGCCAGTGGGGTAAATGATTTAAGGATGCTGGCTTCCACACCAATGTCTTGGGAACTGCATTATGTGACCCATCCACCAAGGAGTTCTCTGTGTGTTGTGATGCTGAAGTACCCTCAAGCAGTGAGTTGACAAGTGACCACCATTTACATAGCACTTGAAACCATCTATTCCAGTTCAGCTCATCTGTCTGAGACAGGAACTGAAGATCCACACCAGTGTGTGTTGCCTGCATTGTTTATGCATGCAAATGTACACCAGTGTGGCTCTCCAACTCATCTCCACCAGTATAGAAATGGCCAGTATAAATAGTGCTGTTATGATACACAATGTGTTTTTACAAATGTTAGGCTAAGTGCTTGAATGTCACATGATGATAAATCAAGTTTGATCTATTGTTGTTGGTGGAACCATGAACATGATTCAGTCATTGTGCTTCTTCCAGAAGAGGGTTATGTGAAACTCCATAGAGTCACAGCTTTAGGTCATGTTTAATGCCTCATTTACTTGTAACACAAATTGGCTAATGTCTCATTTTGTTCCATATTTCTGCTGTAAGAATGCGCCTGCCATTTCATTTTGGTAACTTCAAGATACCTTACAGTATGTTTATAAGTATACTATGCTAGCCTGTTGTAATATCTACTGATGAGACACTGAACATACTTCTCTAAAGTGCATGGTTTCTAATACTCTCCCTGCAGTTAACCATCTTACCCCCTTATCCTTGTTAAGGGTGATAACTCACAGATCTATGCATAAACATTATAACCCATATACAGTATTAAAGGAGAACTGTGTTGAGTCTGTATGTCAATATTTCCAGTAGAAACTGTTTTAAAATACTGGTTCCAATTCTGTCATTGTTCCGTTTTACTAGATTTTTATTATATTCAGTACTGTAGGTATTTCTGATGTACACACTGGTGCCAAGCACCATTTTAGAACTGTATGATGTAGCTTATGTCCATATCAGACATTGGAGTTCTATAATAGAACATGGATATGTTGTGTCAACAAAGACAGAGCTAAGCAAGGACGTAAACTATATCATGCAGTTCTAAAATGCTCCTAACTAGCAGTATGTAAGTCAGAAACACCCATGGTGTTTACTAGAAGACCAGTAAAGATGGAACAATAACAGAATGTAAACCAATAGTTGAAAAAACAAATCTACAAAAAATTCAGGTTAGCCCCAGAACTCACGAGTGAGGTGAAGTGATCTATGCTTAACCTTATTCAAAATGGCTGCCTGGGACTGAATTAGTTTTAAATGCATTCCTCCTCTAAACAATGTACTAGTATTTATTTAGTTTTTTTGTTTATCAGGTAGGTGCACTACACAATACAATGCATATTTTCATGCATGACCTGGGAAAATGACAAACATCAACCAATTTTTACATAATGGAGAAGGTAACAATAAGCACACTTCTGACAAAAAATAAACATTAGATAAACAAACAATACAGAAAGCAGGCAATGCATTACAATTCAAGTACAAAATACATAAGTAAAAAGGATGATTTAAATAATTTGATGCCGGTACTGTCTAATGACTTTGTTGTGAAAAGCCGGTCACAACACTTTTTATGATGATTATATTTTGTTATATATTTTAATTCTCATTATAAAAAAAACTCCTTTTGGAGGGTAAGCCCTTTATTGTGACACTTTGTGAATCATACTAACATACTAAAATGCCAGCAGAAATAGGCCTAACGGTCTTTTGCGTCTGCTCGTTTGGTCAGCCCACCCTGGGAGCTGACCTTGCTGCCCCCTTCGCCTTCTCTGGCTTCTCCCTTCCCAGTTCTGGATATTCTCGCTGCATTGGATTTTGCTTCCAGAACCCTTCCCCTGTACTTGTCCCACCCCCTCTTGAACCCCCCCACACTGTCACTGCCTCCTAGGCAGTGCATTCCATGGCTCCACCACCCTCTCAGTGAAGTAGCACCTCTTCCTTTCTTCCCTGAATCTTTCCTCCTCCAGCTTCCACCCATGCCCTCTAGTGGCCCCCCTCCTTCCTTCAAAGCACCCTGACTGCTCCTCCCATATTTACCCCCTTCATGTACCTGAAGACCTCTATCATGTCCCCCTCTCTTCCAATGTGTAAATATTTAGCTCTTCGAGCCTCTCCCCATAGGTCCTGTCCCCCAAGCCCCAAATAATTTTGGTTGCCCTCCTCTGGACCCTCTCCAAGAGTTTAATGTCCCTCTTTAAGTGTGGCCTCCAAAACTGCACGCAGTACTCGAGGTACGGCCTCACTAAGCAGTTATACAGAGGGAGTATCACTTCCCTCCTTCTGGAGGTGATCCCCCTAGCGATGCATCCCAGCATCCTGTTGCCCTTGGCTGCTGCCCTCCTACAAGTCTTTGAGTTGTTCATCTTGACATCCACCACCACCCCCAGGTCCCTGTCAGCCATTGAGACTTGTAGCATTCCCCCCTCCAGGGTGTACACTTGGACCGGGTTTCTGGCCCCCAGGTGCAGTACCTTGCATTTCCCTACATTGAACCTCAGCTTCCACTTTTTCGGCCATCTTTCCAGAGCCTCCAGGTCCCCCCTGTAGGGCCACCTCTCCTTCTCCCCATCCACCACAGCCCCCAGTTTTGAGTCATCCGCAAAGAGACTCAACTCACTCCTGATACCTGTCCTTATGTCAAAGACATAAGTGTTGAATAGGAGGGGCCCAAGGACTGATCCCTGTGGGACCCCACTAATGACCCTCCTTGGGGATGAGACTATCCCGCCAACTACGACCCTCTGGGTGTGGTCCTGGAGCCAATTGCCTAACCTCTGATAACCGTATTATAGTGTAACTACCTTATGTTAATTATTACTGTTCAAACTGAATGAATAAAAATTGTCATCCTGCAGACTGGAGCAAAAACACCTCTATCAGATGGCATTGGTGGAAGGGAAAATAACAATTCTGCAAAGTTGCCATTCAGTGTGCTGACATAGGTAGCAGAAGAGTTTACGCCATTGAAAAAAATGTATGTAAGAAATAGCTTTGCTCAGAAAAAAAAACATAAGATGGCCCGGTGACACTGAGGGCTGAGGTGCTGGACGCCTTACCTCGTACCATGCCAGTGACCCATTTTTGGGAGTGAGCACAGGCTGCCTGAGGTCATCTGCATGCTCCCACCACAGTACTGCCATCTAGGGGAGCCCAGGTGGAAGGTGCGGAAGTTGGGGGAAGCAGCAAGGGCATTGGACAGATGTCAGCAAAAGGGCCAGAGCAGGAGGCACGCCTCAGTGTGCCTCCTAGCTCATTGGCCTGCAATGCATGATGACATCTGGGGAGACAAACAAGGGAAAAACAACCTCAGTCTCTCCTAGGCAAAGACACCTCACTGCACATCTTCAGCTTGTCAGGCAGACTCTGCTGTACTGGATCCATGACACAGTATGCATGGCTCTGGGGAGGTAAGAATGGGGGTTCCCTCCTCATCCCACCCGGGGGGTATCCAGACACCTAGGCTAGTGGAACCATGTACTATAGGGACAGACCACAATGGGACTAGATGGTACAGAAAGAGGATGTCTGAGAGAGTGGAGAGAGGAGGCAGTTGGGGGCATAAATACAAGGTAAAAAAAAACATTATCTTTGACCAGCTAGGATACCATTAAATCAGCACCAAGATTCAATCAGTTGAAGATAGACAGAAATGTCAAGGGGTAGTTTCAAAGCCTATGTCAAGATGCATTTTTCTGCTGTGTATAAAATTGGACATAAGAGCAAATTGTCCCAAATTTCCAAGCCAGCACACAGCTTAGTGAAATTTTCAAAATACTGACATAGTTATGTCTGGTTTGCAAAGTTCAAATATAAATGTGATTGGTAACAATTTGTGACTTACAGTAGGTCAACTATAAATGTGTCCTTTATCTCTTTAAAGAAATATTCAATAAAAAAATGCACTTTTTTAAAATTTAACTTATTGTAACCATACCATGTTCTTTAGATTTGTTTTCCTGATTTTTTCTATGATATGATCTTCTCTTTTTAATGAACTGTACAATCCCATCTACATCACTCAAGTGTGTATATTTTGGAGTAAAGAATAATGAGCTAGTCCATTCAAAACCTTTCTAAAATGTATTTGTCTTAAAGCAGTTAGCGGTAAATACATAACAAATAAAATGAAAGCATTACTGTATTATATTGTCCAGCTTAACTGGATAGCTCTTCTGCTGTCAGTTTCTGTTTCCTGAGCCATCTATGATGCCAGGCCTATTGTTCTGCTTTGGTAGGGGAACTGCCCTGAACAGTGGAACTGACATCAAAGATTGCCTGGGAATACAGAAAAAGACAGCAAACACTATAGAAAGGAAGAAAATCAGACACAATGGCAGTCAAAAAATAATAAGGTTATTTCTTAAAAATATATAAAACCATATTAGAAGAGTGGATTGATCTCAAAGATAAAAAAGAGGGTACATTAAAAGGAGCCCAGTCACCAGTTGAAAACTATTCTTGACATAAGCAGAACTCACTTACAAAATATTGTAACTGTTTTGAATTCAGGACCATTTTGTATTATTATTTAGGACATCTAATTGAAAAGGGGGACTTAGTCACTTATAGTGTAGGCTACGTCTAGAGCTGATGTCATAATGCTAACTTGTAATATCACAGTATTTGCTTTGGAATTGACTGTGATGTGAAAAGTGTGGCAATATGACTTGAGTTTCAGAATAAGCCTCAGCCATTGATGAACTATAAAGGGGAATACACTAGTGTTCATATAAATACTCATATCAATGAAGAAAGGAATGCCCTGAAATATAAAAGTTTTTAGAATACATTATGATTGAGCTCTGCCTTGCCATCTGTTACATATTTTTGGTGGTAGACAAACTTCCTCTTTGAGATATTTAAATTGTTTCATATCATCTCTAGCTATGGTAGTTCACTCAAACAATCACAGTTTATTATACATTATAACATTTCTCTTTAGTTATAAGTACTGTACCCTAGGCACATCCTCATCCAAGTAAAGTACATATCATTCTGCTCCTAGAGACAGAATGAATTAATCAGATACAGTAAAACAAAACTTAAGTATTAATCATTTAATCTCACTATATTATCAAGAATTACTCACTGACAAGAAAGTCTCAACCAGTGCCAACAAACAAACCTTGAAGGTGGAACTCTCCATAGTAATATTGGATGGAGACTGGACAACCATATGGAAACAGCAGTACAAAATAACATGATCCAACACCTGGCAGGAGTATGGCTGGAAAACTGCAGTACAGTTCTTCAGAACACCATAAATGACCACCAAGTACTCTACTACCCAAACTGTAGCATGCTGGTGGGGATGTGGGCATGAAGTCTCAACTCAGACGCATATTTTCTGGGCATGCACCACATTGTCACTCTTTTGGATAGATGCTGAGACTGAACTCAATACTGTCATTCAAA
This sequence comes from Neoceratodus forsteri, assembly GCA_016271365.2. Lineage (NCBI taxonomy): Eukaryota > Metazoa > Chordata > Ceratodontiformes > Ceratodontidae > Neoceratodus > Neoceratodus forsteri. Next base: position 451,070,421 of record CM057453.1, on the reverse strand, counting down.
ATTATGGTAAACTGCACCTACAGGTGAACCTGCTACCACTATGCCCTGATCACATATAAAACAAAATTCATATCTAACTATTGAACATTATGATGAAATTGGTCAAGGAAGTTATCTTAAGACTCTGGCTGTAGACGTTACCCACAATCACTCAATGGAAAAACATCATTTTAGTGATATATATAAGATGGAGAAATTGCCCAACATCACAATGCAGGCACACAGATGCAGAATAGGTGGACCATCTGGCTAACACATATGATGGCATGTAGACAAGTCATTAACCAATGAGTGCAGGGGGAAATAAAATTCCCCAAATATGGGGAGGGTAACCTTATTCCTCAATATTCCAGCAGTGCATGTGGTGAAGGCTTCCTCATTTGTCAGAGGAAATGGCTCACAGGGCCTTATGTATAATTTAAACCTGGGTAGCTATTGATTTTTATCTGCTAAGGATGGATCACCACACCTAATATAATCATGTAATGGGATTCCATGTGCATACTCTTTCATCAAAATAATTCTAGAATGTGTTCTAAAATGGTTCTCTCTCTCATCTACATAACTCCTGTAACATGCACAAGTCATGTATGTCAAGGATTATGGTCTGTAAAATTAAATATATTTCAAGTTTGAAAAAAATATATAATTATTAGTATACAAGCACAAGTAATGTATTAGAATAAAGCTTAAAGCAGCAGAGCAATGAAAAATGTTTTTCCATAAAATCTAGTTTCAGCTATGATTAAGAAAAATATTAGCATTTTTTTCAAATGTTCTTGTCTCGGTGCCTTCTATGCTGCACAGCATGAGTCTTTTTAATTTTTTCAGACTTGAATCTTTCCTGGTCTACAATGCTGTCTATGGAAAATGTAGTGGCCATCTATTTTCCTTGAGAAAAAATTAAATTAAAATATTAATAAAATGCTCAAATATTCATTGAATTAGAAAACCGTAATACTAAATAAAACTGAAACTGGAATTTATTATAGTTAAAAAAGATAGGGTCAACATTTTACCAAATTTCATTGCACTGTTGCTTTAAACCTTTAGCTGTTTCTAATAACAGTTTATAGGATTGCACGTACACTCAGGATTACTTATTTGAACATCAAGCTGTAGAAAAGACTTTGTTGTCAGATAATGCAGAATTATATCTCAGAACTTGAATCAACTACTTCCGCTCTGTCTTCAATAGGGAGGGGCAATTTCATAAAGTGAAATAGAAAACCTTGAGTTTAAACTTATAAAATTATTGTGTGAATGTGCTACTGTATATAGATGTTTATAATTGCTACATGTTGCATTGCCACATTTGTTAAAAGGAAAACTCAGTTCCCATATGCAACATGAAATATATTTCTTTAGATGCAAAAATTAGATAATGTTGATGCTTCCAGGGAGATGATATAATATCTTGTTACAGTATGCGGGTAGGGCTTATGTATATGGAATTTGACCATTTCAAAAATCTTGTTGTGGACAGAACAAAAGTTGTTATACACACTCTAAAAATGTTATTGTGCATGTTCTATCACTAGTGACTTTAACTGTGTGCTGCCTTATGTCCACTTCAGTTGCTTTTGTTCTCACAGCATGGCTCCACTCATCTGGCAGCAGTGAGAATGGGCGTCGTTAGAGCAAGAAAGTTGGCTTGGTCAGTTTCTGGAGACCATCCACCAAGAAAGCCATTCCTCTAGCTGAAGGAAATGACCTGGCTGGAGTGGTAATTCCCTTGATATATTTTTGTGTAAACAAAAATAAAAATCCAGATTCAAGGGCACAAGGAAAAAGCATATCCCCACACTAAAACCTCTACAATTGACATTAAAAGTAAAAACAGTAACAACCATATACTAAACAAAGCAAAGTATGGGCAACCTTACAAAACTAGTCCTGTGTTTCCATCTTGGGGCTTAGCTCTCAAGGTCCATATGTTGTTATCTCAACCCCTCAATAGAAACACAGGCTTTGATATGGTCACCCATACATTATTCCTCATATAACGTAAGATCAGATTGTTTCTGTGGTGGTTTCCAGACCTTGTTATCCTCCAATCTAAATGTTCAGGGAATGATTGGAGACTGTCCACACTGAGATTTAAATATCTAACTAATCAATAATACACAACAGGGTGTGTGTTGTGCTGGGATAACATCGTGTCTGGGGTGGTTAGGCATGAGGCCACAGGCTGAGTGTGTTCAGTGCCCCAGAAGTGACACTGTCCCAGCACAACACACACCCTGGAGTGCATTACTGCTATTATACAATGGCTAAATTGCAAAATGAATGAAAAACAAAATCAAAACTGCATTTAAAGTGGATTTTTACTCATTGTTTGAATGGATAGGGTTACTTTATAAAAAAATAGTGCTGATTGTTTTTTGTTTCAGCCAGTAGGTGGATTTTATTTGTTTTTTGTGTGGCTGCATGCAGACCCCATAGCAACATTTGTCAGTGCTGCTAGTCTTGTGCCCTACTCTGTTGGTGTTCATCTTCTCTTTTGTAACATGGTTTTTAGTTTCTTTCTGTAGCTGCGTATTTCTCACATTCATATGCTGCTGATGTTTGGGACAGGAGATTAAAGCCACCCTTCCCCCCATGAGGTTGTCTGTGAAACGATATGAAAAGAGGTGGTATGGAGAATGTAAGTTGGTTTTAATTTTTTTATTTTATTTTGTGGGGTTTAAGGAAAAAGAACTGAAGAAACTGAAGTGATAAGTGAGTGATCAAGTGAACAAGAGCTGCGTGGTGACTGTGCGAAGATGTGGTTACTGGCTCACTCGCTGCTAGGCGCGATTGATCCATGAACCCAATGGTAGAGATGGGTTTCAGCTTTTTTTTAAATAGGATGAAAAATTTTGGTGAATTTGGGTAATGTTTCAGGGTTGTGGATGTTCTTAGACTGCTGTCTGTATTGTGGGAGGGAGAGATTGATGTCATGTTAAGAAAATAACACTTGTGTTTCTTGTGTTCATGGAGCAGAGTCTGCTAGCAGAGCAAGGGGATTATGGTGAAGCCAATCACAAAAGGCAGCTTTCAGTTTTTTCCCCAGTAAGAAAATGAAGCTATCAGGGAATGTGTCAGGTTCTGGGTGTCAGTTTTGTTTTGTCTAGTGCTGTAGGAGGAAGGGATTTAAACTGAGAGAGTTTGTACACGGGTGTGTGAAGTACAAGCAAGAAATGGAGACATGAAGCTGATCTCAGTGATGGCTAGTGCAGGGATTCTTTTCATATTTGATTTGGTCTTCTTCATGCTGGGACTAGATCTGTGATGCTGCACTGGGATAACATGATGAATCCAGTCCCAGACTGACCAATCAGAGCCCTGGATTTTTTCTTGCCATTGTATAATATAGATTTAATTATTCTTTGCAATCCCTGAAGTTGATAATTATTGCATACTGTAACTTTGTGTTTTCTCTTTTTGACTCCCTGTAGTGTGTGGTCACTTGTATGTAATTCAGCCTGTAAATTCTATGGAGGCCTTTTTTAAGCACCCTAGATCTTTTGTTTTTATGTATTTTTGATGGCTGAAAGCTGTGAATTTATTGTATGAGATTTATAATGGTAAATTCAATAAACTATTAATTAAAAGAACAGTCAGATAAATAATTCATGGTTTAGAATGAGAATTATTTCTCCAAACAGTTAATCCAATCAGAATTGTGCAACAGCCAACCAGATGCACAGCCTGGTGCACAAGCTAATTAGGACAACTGAGATTCAAACCCTATTCATGAGTGCTCATTTGAAAATGATGAACAGTACTGAAACAAACTCTGACCATTGCATTGCATAGTAAAACGGGAGGAAAAAAACTAACCTGTAACATGTAAAATGGTTACTTTCACTCCATTTCAAACCCCATTTCAGATACAATATGGTCTTGTATTATATATAATTAAAAAAAACATACAAGAAGAACTCACTGGTAACCTCACATCTCATGAGGATGGTGACATTGTGAGGGCACTCAAGCTTTGCTCTGTTGCCCATAATGTCACAACCCTTACTCAGTGTGCAGTTACCAGCTTATTTTTCATGGAGGGGGACTAGTTATTCTCTTAGGGCCCTATGCACAAAGGATATGCGGTCAGTAAGCACTGCATAGTGCAGACAGGTATGCAGACTACATGTGCTGGCAGACAGAATGCGACATGCACAATGCCCTGCTGCATCACTTGCATGGCACAGATGTGTAACTGCACTGAGGCCCATGGTATGTGGCACAGGACAAGGGGGCATGAATGCATATACAGGGCCCCAACACCCCCATGTATAATTGGCCAGATGGCCACACAACATTGTATGAGACACACATTGCACTTTGTGTCACGGATAGAAACTATAACTGCAGATGCTCACACCCCAAAGAACAACACTGGACACAACAATGGAACAGATACTGTACACTGTTTATTCTACAGGTGGTACCCAGCATGACATGCCATCCCCAGTGGCAGTGAAAATATAATAATAAAGTACATGGAACTGTCCAGAGCCAAACAATGGCCATGCCACACAACCCATGTGGAGGTTAGGAGTCATGCTCCACCAGTGCCACAACTCATGGCATAGCACACAGTGCAAGCAGGTGAGTACCTGCAGGCCTTTGGCACTGCAGCCATGTACTGTATGCCTATAGCCCCAGGCCACTACATCTTGCAGGTGTGAATGATGGATGCCCCATAGTAGTTGGCCCATGCTGCTTTCTCTCCCTTCATCAGTAGACACCATGATGGCACTGGATTGATGTTAATCACATCCTAGCTGTCCCACTGCAGCCTGATCACTATCAGTGGTGCAGGGGTGACTTACAAGGGGGAAAGGCAGGCATGAGATGTTAATGCACATGATCTGGCCAGCCATCCCACGTGGACTCATGCATTTCCCTACATGCAGAGAGGTCAGGAGGGAAGCACCAAGAAAGGTGGTCAGTCTGAGCAGGATTACAACCTAACTACTGATTTGTACAAATTGTAACTCACTCTGTGATTTTTTTTTATTCCAGCAGGAAGTTGGCCATTTTGCAGATCGCCGAGGGTGGTGAAGATGGGACAATCAGCAGCTCAGGCAATCAAGCGGCTGCTTGATGTTTCCAGGGCAACAGAAATTTGGGGTTTGTGAAGGACTCAGAGCACAGAGATTGGGAGGGGAGTGCCAACAAAGGTGATCAGTCTGAGCAGGACTGCAACTTAACTGCAGATTTTTACAAGCTGTAACTCACTCTGTGTTTTTTTTTAATTCCAGCAAGAAGCAGGAAGCCAGCCATTTTGCAGATGGCTAGAGGGTAGTGAAGGTAGGACAGTTAGCTGCTCAGCTAATGAGGCAGCTGCTTCAGGTCTCCAGAGAAGCATAAATTCAAGCCACTCCAGCACGTCCCATGAGGCACATGCCCAACATTTGAGTGGAACAGTACAGGAGTGGAACAGTTGCAGGAATGGCATCTTAGGCATTAGCTGGCAGAGGAAGCAGAGAGGTGGGAGACTCTGCTGGTTGACTAAGATAAGGCACAAGTTCCTTCCTGTTGTTGCATACACTCCATAGGGTATACATACAAAGTGGTATAACAAACAACATAAGAGAAAACCTAGAAACACCCTATTAAGGGTAAGAGAACATTAGTATTTCCAAGGAATACAGGGGGAGCAGGAATTGTAAATTATGAGAGTGGTGCAGTGCAGTTGTTGTGAGGTGTCACTTTTAAGAGTGATCTTCTGGGACTGTGATGCTGCCCCATCTGCTTGCACCTTTTTTAGTTGAGGGAGGAGGTCGCCAGACTCCAGGCTGAGTTGGCTCAGATCTGGGGGACCTTCTGTCCCACTCAGTGGCCACACATCTCCCATGTTGTCTCGAAAGTTGCCAAGGAGGAGGAATGGCTGAACTATGGTAGACTCCAGAAGGGTGGAGGTGGTGGGTCAGAGGCATGTTCCTTAACTGGTAGCACTACAAAATTCCTATGCTGCTCTGATAGGAAGAGACTAACAGGAGGAGGGCCCAGTGGTAGTGGCCAAGAAAGGACGTGGGAGCCTTTGTAGTGGAGACCCCAAGAAGGGTGTGAGTGAACCCAGAGGGGAATGAGGCAAATTCTGATGGGGGACTCAACTATCAGTGGGATAAATCTGAGAATAGAAAGGGAGGCAGAGATGGAGCTCAGGTACCTATGTGCAGGTACCACAGCCCAGAGGGTTGTGAAGTGGATCCTTGGGATCACTAGGTCAGCAGGGTGGAAAGGGGAGCTAGATATCATTGTCCACCTGGGAATCAATGACCTAGCTAGGAATGGGCCAAGATATTGCAGGGGGAGTTTAGGGAGCTGGGAAGTGGTCTCAGACTGGTAATACACTCAATGTCTTTCTCTGAGGTGCTGTGTGTCTATGATAAGGAGCAGAAGATTGATCGCTATGCTAGGAGCTTCAATTCATGGTTGAAGGAATGGTGCAGAGAAAAGGGATTTGGCTTCATTGGGGACTGGGAATCCACCTCAATGGATAAGCACCTGTACAGGGGTAATGGTCTGCATCCATCTCAGTGGGGACCACAGTCCTCAGTGAATGGTATAAATGTTACTTTGAACATTTATACTAGCTAAGGGGGGCTGTGAAAGAAATTGGGGAGGTAGAACCCCCCCACAGGCTGAAGAAGACAGCAGGGAGATGCCAAGGGGAGAGGAACTCCCCAGGGTGCAAACTAATAAAGGTATAGGTGATAGATATGAAGGGGATGGTTTTGGGAGCACTAAGAAGAGAAGGGAGAAGAAGGAACAAAAAGAAAAAAGGGGTTAACAAGTAGAGAGGTAACACAATCTAGAAGGCCATGAGTGTGAATGCTAGAGGTCCAGGAAATAAGATTTCAGACCTAGCAATCATCATGTCAGAGGCTGACCTGGATACTGTGGCCATTAACAAGTCACGGTGTACTGACAACTGTGACTGGGACATGGCCATACCAGACTACGGTCTGTTCAAGGCAGTGTGGGAAAGAAAGGAGGAGCATGGTGCTTTATGTGAGAGAAAGCAAAACAGCAGTCTGGCCTTGTACCTTTGTGTGGAGATTGGGAGGTCTTGGTGGGGACAGGGTCAGGGCTGACTGACTCTCACGAGAGTTGGGGTAGGGCTCAAATCCCACTCTCCCACCCCAGAATACTGCACATTTATAGAGGAGGAGCTACCCTAGGAAGGGTGGACAGGACTGACAGGTGCAGCTCATTTCATCCCCTGGCCATAAGTATGAAAGCCACAGGGCGTAGAAACACATAGCTTTTAAAAAAGGAAAATCTCACCCTTGGGCCTAAACCAAAAGCTTAACATACGCAAGAAGAGAATATGGGGGGAGAAACCACATTGGAGGGGCAAATGAAGTAGGGTGAGGGCAGATCCAGGGCAGGGTACCATTATCTCAAGGGTTGGGAGCATCTCTGAGAGGGTGGTAGGGTGTACCGGTTGTGGGCCAGCCATGGTACTGAATATAGCCTGTAATATGGGGGGATGTATGGTATGTAGGCAGATTGCACAGCTAAGGAAGGAGGTGGGATGGCTGAGATGGGCACTGTGCTGGGAAAGGGAGGGCAGTGGATGGGAGGGCATGAGACATCCCACTGAAGGAACTACAGCAGCTAGAGGAGGGACTGTGGGGGGACAAGGCACAGTCAAAATAGGATCTTCAGGGGAATAAGTAGCAAATACAGCTATAGGAAATGGAAGATGGGATGAAGGCTGAAGGAAAGTTTGGGAGCACGATTGCAAGGGGAGGGAGGTAGGGGAAAGCACCAGAGGAGATACAGAAATCCCAGATAAGGGCAGCAATGGGCTCCAGAGAATCCTGGGGGAATGACTGGTGATGCAGTATAATGGTACAAAGCCTGTGCAGAGGACAAGGGAGGAGGGAGCAAGGGGAGGACTATCAACCAGAGGGGTACAGGCAGCGGGCTTAGAACAGAGGACTAGATTTACACCACTAGAGGTGCTAAATGGGGGGGAGATAAGGAAAAGGGAGGCAGAAGAGCACACAGAGGAAGACACAGAGGCAAGCATGAAGGAAGGCACAGAACAATTGAAAAGGGGAGGCCCTATCAGGTAAGATGCTGGCAACATTGGTGGAGGGCAGGAGAGGAATGGGGAGGAATGAATGGACCTAAACCAAAAGTTTAACATAGGCAAGAAGAGAAGAGAAGATGGGGTGGGCAGAATTAGAAGAGATCTGGATAAACTGGCAAAATGATCGGAAGAGTGGCAACTGGGGTTTAATGCAAAAAAGTGCAAGATCATGCACATAGGGAAGAGAAACCCTGAAGCCACCTATAGGTTCGGAGGAGAGTTGCTGGCAATCACAATGGAAGAAAGAGACTTCACATCATCATTACAGATTACCTGAAAACATCCAAGCAGACCACTAAAGCAGTAGGCAAGGCTAGAGGGATGTTGGGGTGTATTAATAGGGGGATCACAAGTTGTAAGAGGGAGGTAATAATCCCTCTTTACAAAACACTGGTTAGGCCCCATCTGGAGCACTGCATGCAGTACTGGAGGCCGCACCTGCACAAGAACATTAACAAAATGGTGGAAGTCCCAAGAAGCAACCAAACTGGTGCAGGGACTGCATCAGAAAACATTTAAGAACAGATTAACGGAGCTCACTCTGTATACCCTAGATCAAAGGCGGGAGACAGAGGTGATATGATCAAAACATTCAAACATCTTAAGGGCATTAACAAGGTGAAAGAGTCTAACATGTTTCAATATAAGAAACATAGCAGGACAAGAAGACACAGCATGAGATTAGAGGAAGGCCAATTAAGGGGTAATGCAAGGAAGTTCTTTCCATAGAAAGGGCGGTGGATGCATAGAATGGCCTACCTCAGGAAGTGGTGGATATGAATACAATGCAGGGCTTCAAACAGGCTTGGGATAGGCATAAGGGAGCAATACAGATGAGTATGAACAGATGGGCCATTGACAGAGTAAAGTCCTATGACACATTCATAAGGTAGAAAACATGGGCAGACTGGATGGGCCTTGTGGTCCTTATCTGCCATCAACTTCTATGTTTCTATGAATGCACAGGGAACAGTAGTCAGTTGGAGGAGGAAGACATGGGTAAAGGGGGAGGAGGACAGCTGGAGGGATGGTCGAAGGGAGCAGGGGGAAGGGGAGAGGAGCAATGCTGCTGGGGAGGACAGAAAGGGTGGGGGAGTCCAGGGAGGTTGGGAGGGATGTAGAGGATAGAGAAGGAACAGTGAGGGACAGGGAGGACAGGTCAGGGGTGGGTGGGACGGAGCCATGGGGAAGATAGAGCTACAAATGCGGTGGCCTTTAAAGATATGTACCTTGGTAATAGGTTGGGGGCAGGGATGAGGAATAATGAGGGGGGATACTAGTGCTTGGGGATTTCATACTAAAAGGGATTAGATGGTGTAGTAAGAGGGAAAGACATAGTCGTATATGGGTAAAGTCCATACCTGGGTTAACGGCGGGCTGGGTGGGACAATCATAGAAACATAGACTTTGACAGTAGATAAGGACCACTTGGCCCACCCAGTCTGCCCATTTCCCTTTCTATTGCATAAGCTGCAGATTCTAGAAGTGTGCAAGGAGGGAGAGGAGGAACCCACATCTTGTGGTGCACATGGGTATGAATGACCTGATGGGGGAGATGGAAGTTGTGAAGGAGAGGTTCGCAGAGTTGGGAAGGTTGTGTGAGGAGCTGGGGAATCAGTGGCATTCTCAGAGGTGCTTCCAGTGCCCTGCACTAGTAAGGTGTGGAAAGGGAGGATTAGAGAGTTCAACACATGGCTGGGGGAATAGAGTCAGTCCAAGGGGTATGGGTTAGTGGGTGGCTGGGGCAGAACCTGGGACAATAACGGTCTATACGCAGGGGACAGGCTACACTTGTGTGGGGAGGGGAAGGGAGTATTAAAGCAGGAGATAGAAGGGTACACAGCAGCAAAGGTGGGTTTAAACTAGGTGTGGGGGTGGTGAGTGGACAACTGGTCATCAGGGATCCCAGAGAGTGGAGCCAGACAAGCTTACCCCCATGTTAACGGGGTAGGAGTCATGGTAGTGAGATGGGGAGAGGGAACCAAGGAAAGGTAAGGAAGGAAATGGGCTGGAGGGTGGTCACACTGAATGTGAGGAGTCTAGGTAATTCAGCTGAGTTGCAGGCTCTCCTTGCAGTGGAGAAGGTGGACATTGCAGCCATCATGGAAACATGGGCCACCCAGTACCAGGACTGGGATATGATGATCCCAGGGTATAGAATATTCAGGAAGGATAGGACTAAGGGTAAAGGGGGTGTGTGTCATTCTATGTATGGGAAGGGATAAGGTGAACAAGGGAGGAAGGGGAGGAAGGCAAAACAGAGGTCCTATGGATACAGTTTCAGGACTCAAAAGATGGGACACTGAGGATGGGTGTAGTATACAGACCACCAGCACAAGGAGATGACCTGGATAGAGAACTAGCTGAGCAAATCAGAAGGGTCTGCAGAAAGGGGAACACAGCGGTGCTGAGGGATTTCAGCCTATCTGGTGTGGATTGGAGCTCTCCAACCACCATGAGTGTAAGGGAGCAGGTCATACTAGATGCATTTCAGGACAGCTTCCTGGTGCAGTTGGTACATGAACCAACTAGATTGGAGAAGGCACTGGATCTGGTACTTTCAAATGGAGAAGCTGTAAGAGAACTGTGGTTAGAGGACCCTCTGGCTGGGAGTGACAACCAGTCAGTGTGGTTCATGCTCAATATTGGTAGGAGAAAAGGTGGTATAGGGACCAGGGTGATTGACTTTAAAGAGGTGGACTTTAAAAGGATGGGGAAATTTGTGGTAGATATCTGGCGGGAACTTGTACCGGTCATGGATGCTAGTCAAAAATGGGATATTATTTTAAAAGGTCTAACAGAGGCCACTAGGACTTTACAAAGACATGGAGTAAGAACAGAAGGGCAAAGAAGCCCAGTTGGTTGACTCAAGAGGTTATGGAGGGGGTGAGAGCCAAGAGGAAGGCATTTTGGAAACTCAAGACATCAGGAGGAGGGGTTGACAAGGATGAGTATACGAAGAAGTCCAGGGAAGTTACCAGGCTAGTCAGGGTGGCCAAGGCTTCAAGACAGCTGAGACTGGTACAGGATATCAAGGAAGGAGAAAAGGACTTCTTCAGATACATTAGAGAAAGAAGTAAGAACAAGGACTAGATTGTGAGGATTAGGAAGGACTGAGGGTGGATGGAGAAGGGGTGGATAAGGCAGAGGCATTAAATGAATACTTCTGCTCTGTGTTCATGAAGGAGAAAGGGCACAGATATCCCAAGGGAGGGGTGGACTGGGTAGTGGGGGGGAGGGGATGACTGATGTAGGGATTACAGAGGACAGGGTTCTGGAAGGATTAAGGGCACTGAGGGTGGACAAGACACCAGGACCAGATGCAGTCATCCTAGCGTACACTGGGAGCTGGTGGAGATCCTGGCAGGACCACTGACTGACCTGTTCAACACCTCCTTGGACACAGGATGCATACCACAACACTGGAGGATGGCTCATGTGATGCCCATTCACAAAAGTGGCCCTAGGGACGAACAAGGTAATTACAGACCAGTGAGCCACACATCAATTGTGGGGAAGCTCATGGAAACAATCCTAAAAGAGAGGCTAGTTACTTTTTTGAAGGATGATGGTCTCCAGGACAGACAACAATACAGGTTTGTCTCAGGCAGATCCTGCCAGACAAATCTAATTGACCAGGAAGCTGGGTAGGAGCCATGTGGTAGATGTCTTGTATTTGGACTTCAGGAAGACCTTTGATTCTGTGCCACAAGGGAGGCTGGGGAAAGCTGGAATACACAGGGGGTGGGAATGAAGAAGGTCAGATGAATTGTCAACTGGCTGAATGGAAGGTAGCAGAGGGTGGAGGGGACTCTCATCACTGATGGAAGTGATAAGTGGTGTGCCACAGGGATCGGTATTGGGACCAGTGCTGTTTGGGATATACATAGCTGATCAGTCTGTTCACTGACAATATGAAGATGGGAGCTGTAGTAGATGACATCAAAGGGTGGAAAGGGCTGCAGGAGGACCTGACCAGACTACAGGAGTGGTCAGAAACATGGCAGCTAGGGTTCAATGCCAAGAAGTGCAAGGTACTGCATTTCGGAGCTAGGAACTGGGGAGGAGTTATCAGCTGGGAGGAGTGTAGCAGGAAAGCACCAAGGAGGAAAAGGATCTGGGGTGCTTATAACGGGCAGCATTAACAACTCAGCTTAGTGCAGGGAGGTGGCAGCAAAAGCCAAAAGGATGCTGGGGTGAATAGTGATGGGAATCTCCTCCAGAAATAGGGAGGTGATCCTTCCCTTGTACAGATCTCTGGTCAGGCCACACCTGGAGTACTGCGTGCAGTACTGGAGCCCATTCCTGAAGAAGGACATCAAACTGTTGGAGGGGGTACAATGTAGGATGACCAAAATGATCCAGGGATTGGAGGGAAAATTCTCCGGGGATAGATTGGACGAGCTGAACATGTACTCCCTGGAGGAGAGGAGGGATGGGGGGATGGGATTGAAACCTTTAAATACCTTCAGGGAATAAATACTGTAAAGCTAATACAGAAGGGATTTTACAGCTTAGAAGAGAGAGGGATACAAGATGACAACAGCTGAGAATCCAGGTGGGAAGATTCAAGAGAGAAATCAGGAGACATTTTTTCACTGAACGGGTGGTGGATAGGTGGAATGCTCTGCCCGAGGAGGTGGTATCCTGTAGAACAGTGGCAGCCTTAAGAGAGGTTGGGACAGGGTGAGGGAGGTTGTGATGAAGGTGGGTGCAGAGGGTGAGGCAGCTGCAAGTTGAGGAGCTAGCTGCACAATTGAGCAGATCCAATAGATCGTAAGGCCTGCTTCTGCTGGGATTTTCATATGTTCATAACAATGGAGATACAGGGCATACAGGGGTTAGAGGTTCTGTGGGTCACCATGGAGATGGGGAACAGAGCCTCTATTTGTACTAGTGTGATCTACAGACTTCCAGCACTGGAAGTGGAGTTAGATAGGGTAGTAGTGAAGGCCATTGCCAAATGACAGAAAAGGGGGAGGTGCTGCTGGTGGAGGACTTCAGTCTGCTGTATGTAAATTGGAACCTCCCAGCAGTGGCTTTAGCTAGAAGCATAGATTCCTGAACATCCTTCAGGAAGCATTCCTTAGGCAACTAGTCAGTAAACCCACTCATGATGGGGCAATACTGGACCTGGTACTCATTAACTGGGACAATGTTGCAGACTTCAAGGTGGGAGGCTACCTGGGGACCAGTGGTCACCATACAGTGTGATTCAATATATGGACAGCTGCAGAATTGAGCCACACAAGGATGAGGGTCCTGGACTTCAGGAGAACAGATTTTATAAAAATGAGTGAATGCCTCAGGAATGAACTGGTGGGGAGGAGAAGATGGGAGCGCGAAGGAACAGTGGATGAAGCTATGCTTCTCAAAGGATCTATGGTGTCGGTTCGACAACATTTTTGTCAACCGGTATCACATAGATGGGATTTATGTCGACCTCAAGTTGTGGTTGACATAAATCCCGATTGTCTCCTGGTCCTTTTTTTTTTATCAGGGGCTTCACCCCCCACACCCCATGTGGGGGGCTCTGCCCCCGCGCCCCCATGCTAATGATTATCAACTATGAGTCAAAGTTGATTTGGGGAGGGGGTACAGGTCCAGGAGTTGGTATACCCCATCTCAGGTGCACCAACACAGTGGCCTGTTGGCAAACTGTCAATTTTGTTGACAGTGACATAGGTTGCTGTGTTGATGTCGCTGTCGGGGGGGGGGGGCATGCTCTTCTCAAAAAAGCTTGTAGAATAGGTACAGGGTAAAAGGGTTGCATACAAAAGATATGAGGAGATGAAAAGGGAGGAGGATAGGGAGGTGTAGCGGGAAAGCAGGAATGCAAGAAAGCAGTAAAGAGCACAAAGGCACAAACAGAAGAGAATAGCTTAGGTGGTAACAAAAGGGGAAAATACATTTTTAGATACTGTATGTGAGTGAAAAGAGGAAGATCTGGGGAGGGAGTGTAATGTTCAAAAAGGAAGGGGGAACTGGGCAGAGGGGGACTAGGAAAAGGCGGACATCCTGAACAAATACTTCTGCTCAGTAATCACAGAGGAAAGAGAAGAGGAGGGACCACAAACAAGTAATAGGAGCTTTGGAGAAGAGAAGGTGGACACTAGTCCTTGTCAGAGTAGAAAGTCCTGAAGGGATTCACTGATCTGAAAGTGGACAAAGCAATCGGGTCAGATGGGGTACGTCCAAAGGTATTGAGGGAGCTTAGTGAGCTACTGGCTGCACCTCTGACAGTCCTGTTTAACAGTTTATTGGAAACAGGAGCAGTGCTGGAGGACTGGAGGAGTGCAGATGTAGTTTCAGTACACAAATGTGGCAGCAAGGAGCAAGCTGGCAGTTATAAGCCTGTCAGCCTGTCATTAGTGAAGGGAAAGTTAATTGAAACACTTCTGAAGGAAAGGATTATGGAATATCTTGAATCCAACAGGCTACAATGCCTGAGGCAGCATGGATTCATGGGTGAGAGGTCATGTTAAACAAATCTGATAGGTTTTTTTTGACTGAGTAACTAAGGAATTAGATTAGTGTGGAGTGTTGTACTTGATGTACCTAGATTTCAGTAACGCTTTTAACTGTGTTCCACATACAGGACTAGTAAGCAGGCTGGGTAGCTTAGAAGTGGGGCCAAAGGTGGTAAACTGGGTAAGAAATTGATTGGGAAATAGACAACAGAGGGTGCTGCTAAACAGGGTTCACTGCAAGGAAGGCAGGGTAACCAGTGGGGTGCCTCAGGGATCAGTGCTGGGACGAGTCCTCTTCAATGTCTTTGTAAGTGACATTGCAGACGAACTGAAAGGGAAGGTCTGTCTCTTTTGCAGATGACACCAAAATCTGCAACAGGGTGGACACTCTGAGGTAGTGGAAATGGTGAACAGAGACCTGAGAAAACTTGAGGAGTGGTCAAGAATATGGCAACTGGGTTTCAATGTGAAAAAGTACACAATAATGTACTTGGGCACAGAAACCTGGGGGCAGAGTACAAATGGGTGGAGTTGTACTGACAACCACCAAGCAGGAAAGAGACCCAGGAGTAAACATGTCAGATGACCTAGAGGTGGCCAGGCAATGCAACAAGGCAGTTGAGAGGGCTAATGGGATTCTGGGGTGCATAGGGAGGGGCATCACCAGCAGAAAGAGGGAGGTGGTGTTGCCCCTGTTTAGATCGCTGGTAAGACCCAACCTTGAGTACTTTGTCTAGTTCTGGAGACCACATTTCTGGCAGGACATTGACAGAGTGAAGGTGGTCCAGAGGAGGGCAACTAAAATGCTGCAGGGTCTGTACCAAAAGCCCTATGACAAGAGACTAAAGGACCTCAATAGGTACACCCTGCAACAGAGAAGGGAGGAGATATGACAAGAGACCTTTAAATACCTCATGGGGTAAATAAGGTACAGGAGGGAAGTATTTTTCAGAAAAAAAGCTCAAGAACAAGGGGACTGCTTTGAAGCTGGAGGAGGGTAAATTCAGGAGTGTATGAGGAAATACTTCTTCACAGAAAAAGTGAAGGAATCTTGGAACAGTCTTCCAAAGCAGGTGGTGGAGGTGAAGATGGTGGTGGAGTTCAAGAATGCATGGAATAGGCATAAGTGTATCTTAATGGAAAGGACTGGAGGGAGGGATAAAGAGTCGAAAACCTATTAGGTTTGTACTGATACTATCATTAGGGAAAAATGGGCAGATTGTGTGGGCCAAGCGGTCCTTATCTTCAGTCAGATTCTATGTTTCTATGTCCCCATGCATCCCCCTGCATGCCGTGATGTATTCTCACATGGGGCAATGCCCTTGTAGGTGTCTTTGGCTCCAGGCATGGGGCTGTACCCATGCCAATGTAAGGAAGGTTTGGGAATGTCTGTGATGATACCAATTATAATAAAATCACAGGACACAAATGATAACAATAAGCTTCCTTATGGGCAGACCTGAAAAGGTCCTGACCCTTATTATCAGGATCAGGATACAGGCCAAAGTCCTGATTAGTTCTGGAAAGTTTTGATTTAAGTCAGAACCTTTTGTAAAACATGAGGAAAACTGAAAATCTACCATAAAATTGCATAAAACGGCACTGAGATTTTTGATACAAACATGAAATTGTAAACTGCTTAGTTATTAAAGCTGCTGTTTTTTTACCTGAAACCCCCCAATTTTGATTCCGCTATAGCCTTTCACATGCCAGCTCCATACCAGTGAACTGCCAATCACTACTGTGTGACTACTATTTCAACAAATGCCTATTTAAAACAATCTAAAATCATTGGCCTATTGTGTCATCAGTAGCAAACACAAATTAGAAATGCAAAAATATGCTTAAACACAGAAGTGTGAGCAAAATCAGTGACAACAGACCCCAGACTTCAAATGCAGTACCAAACGGTGTACCCCTGATGTAACCCTTGGGGTGGCCTGTTACAATGTAGAAAGGGATGCCAAGTGAGCCCTTTCAACAGGCATGTGCCACCCCTTCAGGCTGCCCTCTGTATCTTTGGAAAAGTGTTGTATGTTTTAAGCAGCTTGATGCCGAGAACCTTGGTATAAGGTAGTGTGAGAAACTGGGACAGCCAGCCCCACACAAACTGGAATGGAAGAGTAGCGTGCACTTAGGCAGAAAAACAGTCTGGACACAGAAATTCTGTGTAAAGTTGCACTCGACTGACGCAGCCCCACTTAAATTAACAGACAATGCACAGCAGTGATAATTTCAAATAGAAAATCCTGTTATAGACAGCCCTAGCCTAGGTGGGCTAGCAAACACTTGTTGGAAGGGCTCACCTGGCATCCCTTTCTACATAAGGTGGTGTCGTGGCTCATCTGCACTAATTAATTAAAGAGCCAGCTGAAGAACTGTCATGGGTGCCATTCTCCAGAAATCAGGAGTTTCTGTAACTTCAATGCACTGAGAGAAATCACTCACATACTTGGAAAACATACTGTAACAGTACCTGTGCTTCCGACTGGCAAGCGTGAGTGCTGACCCCCTAGCTACTTGGTAAGCTGCTGCATTCTTTCATGTGTCACCTCTTCATGTGGGCTACTGTGCACTGTTTGATGAGCAGGTGCTACAGTTCTTTGTGTGATGACTATATACATTCTACTGCCATACTTCCATTATGCTGTAAGCTGCTGGCTTGATCGTGTCTCAGGGCTGCATTTCAGAACTGCCTGCTATTGTATTGATTTTAATGCCCAGAAAGAAGATCAGGTTAGAAATGTATTTTGTGGCTGTGTGATTGGGGTGGGGGCTACACTAGACACCAGGGAAAAGGGGATGTGGATGGGGATAAGGTACCTGGACCCGGGGACTGATTTAAGGCCGGTGTATGAAAGTAGGGGAGATACTAGACACTAAGGGAAATATTTTTTTTTCATCTTCTAGCCATACGCGTCCAGCGGACCAAGAATAGGCACACTTATGCAATGAGATCTTATTGATCAGGGTCCACTGGACTGCATTGGATCCAGGGGTTCTAATTTTAGGGAGGTTGGTCCACCCATCCCTAATATATTTTGCAATTTGCAAACAATAAACAGTACAGGGTACCTGCCATAGCATTTCTATTTTATTTATTTATTTAGTTTTTGTTGACCGGGTAAGTGCACTAGTCAAATTTTGCCTATTTTCAGGCACGACCTGAAGCCGGGGGATACAGATGAATGCCAACTGACTTTGAACCAGATTAAGCTGTTGATGGTATTTTTAGTGAATGGGCAAAAATTTGGCCGGGGCACTGGGGAAATTCCCCTACTCGTCAGAGGGGGAACCTCTGTCCAAGATGGCGGACGCACCCTTGCCTTCTGAGGAGGGAGCTATGGAGGTGGGAGATTTGGTCTCTGCTCCTACCTCTGAACAAATGGAGACCACGATGCCAACAACTGACGTTTTGCCTGTTGCTTTTCCTACTTCAACTTTAAGTTCTGCTGCTCATACTAAGGCTGTTATACCTAGCCCTCTGCTTACTTCTTAGGGAACTGACTTGCTGACCTGCGTGCCTACCGTCGACCTACTGGAGGATTTTACTTCATCCGACTCTGAAAACCACTGTTTGACAGCACAAGAGATCCAGGAGCGTTTTGCAATGGCAGAGCGCCATTTTACTAGTGCAAAACTGAAAATGCACGGGGATATGCAATGCCTGAGAGCCGACAGCACAGACGCATCTTCCCCTCAGGTGGAAGTTTTTGAAGATTCACCGGACTTGTCTCCTTTACAGCCTGTTGCTGTGACAGGCTCTGACCCGACTAGTGTGTCGGGAGCTGAAGCCCTACTGCCTGCTCTCCTGCTGCCTGCAGTACAAACGGATTTGGTTTCCTTTTCACAACCTGCTTCCATTACATCACAGAGTTCCTCACATGTACAAGACTTATCTACAGTAAATGCTCCCCTGCCACCTGCAGTACAAACAGATTCATTTTCCTTTTCACTACCTGCTTCTATTTCATCGTAGAGCTCCCTCCATGTACACGAATCATCTACAGTAAATATTAATAAAGAACCTACCTGGACTGTTGAATCGGCGCTGAGAGGTGCTTGCTGGGTCCAGGGTACTGTTCCAGGAAGTTGGAAGTTTGGTCCGTCTCCAATTCGGTCCCCACGCCCTGAAGATTTTCCAGAGCTACAGAGCAAGATAGGTGCTTCAAAAGTCACTACTGACCCCTTATGTCTCCCTCATGAACTGGAGCTTACACAGAACCCTGTGTTGGATTATCTGAAGGGTTCTTCACCTCAGATTCCTCTTTCTACTACTTCTATAGAGGCTCTGGCTCCCCCACCACCACAGTCCCCCACAAAAAATTTCGGGACCAAGCCGCTCGTATTCTTCTTTCTTTAAATTTCCAATTCAGGCTGCTATGAGACACAATGCTGTTCACTTGGCATATCGGGGGGGGGGTACCTGAGCCACCTGATCGGGTCTATGTGGCACGTATACTGCTAAAGGATTCTTTAAAAATGTTTTCCCGTGAAATATATGCGTTAATTCATATCTCTGGTGAAACCACGTCTGACATTAGTTTCCAAACATCTAGGGGACTGGAGCGTTTTTGGTCAAAGTATAATTCTCTGCGGACTACTGCATTATGGACCCCATTTCAGGCTATTCCTCTTTCTAAACCCACTTTTAAGGTGATCACTATTCTGTTTCATAATGAGGGAGCTGAGGTGGAGGATGTGGTGTATTGGCTGAAACAGCGCTGTGATGTCCAGGGACAGCCTGAAGCCATTTTGGATACCGGAACATTTGGACTGGGGCTGGAAGTTTAAAGTCTTGTTACGATCTAATGATTCTGGGTGTACATCTGCCTAACTCTTTTTTCATAGGCTGAGATAGGGGGGTCTTGTTCTACCCAGGTCAGCTGAAGGCTTGCTATCGGTGTGGTGACCCTGCACATCTTAGTAATGTATGTGATAAAATGAAATGCAATGTCTGCGGGGAATTGGGCCATGTAGGGGCACACTGTTTGAATGAATGTAGATGTAACCTATGTGACGAACAGGGGCACACCTTTCAGAATTGCAAATGGGCTGCACATAACCAGGAATTTCACGATGGCGGAGTGGACCAGCGCTTTATTATTACACAGGCGCAGAAGGCCCGTCTCCAGACCACCTTGGCTGTACCTCCCCCTAGGGCAGCCCAGCCCTTACTGCAGGCTTCAGTGCCTGTTGTATCCTCTGAGGCCATACCTCAGATGGTTTCCTTCACGGATGACCCCTTGCTTGAGATTTCTTCTGTTCCTGATCCTGCCCAGTCTAATTTTCCTGTTCTGGACCCGGTCCCAGGTCCAAGTACTATGCCTCCCCCCCCTCCGAGTGCTTACAAATGTCATACGTAGAAGGTCACTGAGAAATAATCCTCGGGTTGCACCATCTCCTGTGAGTGGTCCGGAACGCCCCAGTGCCCTTATCTAATTCTTTTGAACTTCTCCAACCCCTTTCTGATGATGCTGGAGGTGAGTCGGACTCTTCCTCCATAGCTTCTTCTCTCCCTGATGATACCACTGACCCTGAGTTGCAACTTGGCACTGGCCTTTCTCAGAAGCGTAAGGCCAGAGTAGAACTTAAAGGGAAGAAGGTGGCTGGGAAAAGGAAATTGTAAAATGTATTTTTTGTCTGTTTTCCTTTTTTTTGTTGCTATGTTTCACTTTGTTTGCCATTCTATTAATGTAAATAGTATGAAGCGTATGGCTAAAAGGAGATTGATTTTTTCCTTTCTACGGCTTTTGCCTTTGGGTTTAATTTTATTACAGGATACAAGACTTCATACTACACATGAGATCCGACAAGCACAACAGGACTGGTTACTGAGTCCTTTTTGGTCGATTGGTCAGGATTCTTGTTCGGGACTGGGAATATTAATTAATATCCCAGACTTCCGTTTGCTAAAATTGTTTGATGTAGCCCCTGGTAGGGCGCTTATTATAGATTTTGTTATTGGGTCCTGTCCTTACCGGGTGATAAACATTTATGCCCCTCAAATCAAAACTGAACGCATAGCTTTATTTGCTTTGCTTCGTCCTTATTTGCATACTTCCTTTCAGGTATTGTTTGCTGGTGACTTTAATTGTGGCCTGCATCTTCAGGATAAGAGCTCCTTTGCTGCTACAAAGAAACTGTTTTGTGATTCCCACGAATTGGGTAAATTGGTTCGAGTCACCCACTTAACGGACTCTTATCTCTCCTTTACTACACAACACACCCCTACCTTCCAAAAGGGTAAACTAGCCACACGTATTGATTATGTGTTTTCCTCTCCTACAGTACCAATTATTTCTGCCAAAGTTCAAGCGGTTGAGTTTTCTGATCATGAGCTGCTTTCTGTTGGTTTTGGTTCTGTTGCCTCTTCCCGTAAAGGTCCAGGTATTTGGAAATTCAACACATCTTTGTTGCAGATTCCGATGTTTATGCAGTCCCTCCTGTCCTTCATACAAACCCATAAATCTGTTTTTATTTGTTATGAAGATCCTGTTCAGTGGTGGTTAGACACGAAACATGATCTGGTCACTTTTTTAAAAACTTACAGTCGTTTAAAATGTAGGAGGGAATACCTAGACAGTTTGCAGAAGAGGGTACATTTTCAGTCATTATTAACCATAGCATACACGACAGGGCAAGGCCTTACTCAACAAATAAAAGTCCTACAGAATGATACGTTGACTTTCCAATTACGGCAATCACAACAACTTTATTACCAACATAAATTCTGTACTGTTGGAACACGTGATGTTATTTGTCCTTTTGAATATAATTCCCGTCAGTCCGCCCGAAAAAATATGACTTGTCTTCTAAATTCAGAAGGGACCTTATGTTCCTCACAAACTAAGATTTGTCATATTGTAACAAAGTATACTACAGCCCTTTTTCTCCCTCCTGCTGTGGCTGGTAACAGTGCGACTTTGTATAGTGGCCTTGATATCCCAGCTCCCTCAAGCTATGTCAGGACCAGGCTTGTTCTCTATCATGGAGCAGGATTTGACACTGGCTATTTCTTCATTACCTGTACAGAGAACACCTGGTCCGGATGGTCTCCCTGCTGGCTTATATAAGGTGCTGGGTGACCATTTGTCCTCAGAACTTACATCTGTGTTTAATTCTCTGTTAACATGTGAATCTCTCCCTTTGGAATTTACTAAGGGTACTTTGATTTACATTTATAAACAGAAAGGTGATATCCATTCTCTAGAGAATTGGCGACCTTTATGTATGCTGAACACTGACTTTAAGCTCTTAACGAAAATTATTGTGAAGCGTTTGGTGAGGATAGCGGAGGTGGTTTTGCATCCCAACCAATCCTGTTCGGTGCCTCAAAGGAGAATTTCTGATCATTTGATCCTCTTACGCGAATTATTTTCTCATGGCTATGCAGGTCTGGCTTCAGGACTTGTTGTTTCCGTAGATCAGAAGGCTGCTTTTGATTTGGTTAGGCATGATTTTTTATGGGAAGCACTTCATTTTCTGCATGTACCTGTTGTTATGGTACGCTGGATTCGTGCTTTCTATAGAACGCCGACTGTTGTGCCTGTAGTGAATGGTTGGATAGGACCCATGATCCCCATAAAATGGAGGGTTCATCAGGGCTGTCCTTTAAGCCCGTTGTTATATATATTTTTTCTTGATGTTTTGCTCCATCGGCTGAATACAAATTCTCAGATTCGGTCTATTTCTAGTGGTGCCTTATGCTTGCCTTACAAGGCTATCGCATATGCAGATGATGTTTGTTTTCTTGTAGATGATGCAGCCTCAGTGGTTCATTCTCTCTGTGAGTGCTCTATTTTTGGAAACTTCTCTGGTGCTGTTTTAAATTACACTAAAAGTTTGGTTATTCGAGTCGGTTCAGCAACCTCCCCCTCGGACCGTATTGGCCCGTTACATTTAGTTGAGGGCCCTATTCGCATTTTGGGAATTTTTTTTGGGACACAGGACTCAGATTTGTTTAACTGGAATGTTAAACTGCAACAAGGTAAACTTCAGGTGGCCTCCTGGAACCGGGGGCAGATAGGGAAAAAAAAACGTGTTTTCTTAATTAAAAACTATTTGATCTCTACTTTCCTTTTTCTGAGTTATGTATTCCCTATTCCATGACAGCTAGAAACTGCTGTCTTTAGCCTGTTTTTTCAGGCTCTTTGGGGTAGTAGGTTAAACCCGATAAAGTGGAATATCACTTATTTACCTATCCCTGAGGGTGGCGTTTGTATGGTTAGCCTTTTGTTATTTTTTTCTTGTATTTTTTTCACTGCAAACCTTAGGCCTTTATTGACTCATGCCCAAAGGGGATGGGGACCTTGGTTTTATGACTCTTGCAGGATTTGGTTTCATCAATGGGAAACTAATTCCTTAACTGTGTTAAGACAGACTGTCGGTATGCCAACTTACGTAAAACATATGTTTTTACGTCTCAAACAATGGAAGGTGTCTGTTCAGATGTTATTAAATCATTCACATAAAGTTTTATGTAAGAAATTACTCCTGATGGTTTGTGCTGTTATCAGTACCCTTCGATAAGTGTCCTGCTCAACACCTCCCTTCCCTTTTGTTACTGTGGAAATGTAAGAGGGTTCCAGCCAAAATGTGGGATTTTCATTGGCTTTCATGCCATGAAAAGATTAATGTAAAATCAAATCATAAACATAAGCAGTCCTAAGATAGAATGTGTTCTCGCTTATTATGTATTACAGAACTTGAAACTATCCCTCATTTATTTTTTGACTGTTCCTTTATCAAAAATTGGTGGTCCTTTTTGGCACAGGCATGGGATACCCCCTTGCTTCAGTCAGTTACTTATTTGAATCTTGTATACGGGGTTTTTTCTCCCCAGTGGTCAAAATGGCACCAGGACACTTTAAACCTTGTTTTTGTCTGCATTAAATGGAATATTTGGATGGTGTGTTGCATGTTTTCTTTGCAGCAAAAGGACTGCTCCTATTTGGAGCTCAAAAAAAAAGATTGTACAAGATTTAAGAGAAATTTATGAGCATGAACGTACTCTATATTCAGATACTACACTTTTGGAACTTTAGAAAGCTCTTCCTTGGATCACTGGCTCTGATTTTGCAGTTACCTGAATGATTGTATAATACTTATCCTGTGTTTTCTTTGTTTTGTATTATGCTTTGTGTACTATTGTACAATTTTTTTTGTTTCAATAAAACCTTCCCCTACTTTTGCAGTAGGGGGAACTCTCATCCACCTAGAGGTTGGCAAGATGACCAACCAAGGAGTCGAGAGTGCAGGAGCAGAAGAAGAAGCAAAGAATTCTTCCCCTCAGGACTTTAAGGGATAACAGAATGAGACATCCAGAATCTTTGACAAGAAGGAAAATGAGAGCAGCATTTTGGAAGACATGGATTTTTCACAGCCTGACATATTCGCATAAGGTACCGAGCAAATTAATCCAGAGATTGTAGCATTCCAAGAACAAACTGCTGCAGCTATAAAAAAGAAATGTTATTCTGAAGACTCTTTAAGGGCTACAAATAGGCAACAGGACACTGTTTCAGAACAAAGGATTTTGGAAATCAAACAAAGGAGGGAGAAATTATTGACATTGCTGAAAGTGGAAGATGAAGCTTTACAACACCTGGAAAACATGAAGGGTCATTTTCCATCTGCATTGAAGGAAGCCCTGAGCACTGAAAAAAGTGAGTGTTTATCTCCAGATCGTGTACAAAAAACAGAATGAAATGGCCAGGCATGGACTCCAGAAAGCGCTTTGACTGAAGCAGGCTGGCAAAAACAGCTGATGGCCTGGCATAGTTCTTCAACTCTGTTCCAACTGCTGCTGAGATTCAGCAACTGACAGCTAATTTAGCACCTGTCAAGATTCAGTCTCCCTTGCTACAGCCAGTATGTTACTCAGAAAGGAATGCTCAGGTAACCATAGGAACCACACTGGTGGCAAGAAAGAGGCTGCACCCAGTGTTCAGATTATTCAGGAGATAAATGAACCACAACAACCTACAAATGCAAAGCTTGAAAACAAACCCTGGAAAATTTGCTTGACTCGCAAGTAAGTGACAATATGCTTAATGAAAATGTAAATTTACCGGCAGGTATTCTTGCTGTAGAAACACTCCCCTCCACATTGTGGGCAGATATAATGGACATAAACTCTTCCCTAGAACTTGTGGATACCAATCTGCTCCCCATTCCTCCTCAAAAGAATATAAATGTTACAACTGATACACCACAGAAACTGGGAAGCCTGACTAAAACTTCTAAGCTCTCAGACTTCTTTGCTAATTTGGAGGAAACCGCAAAACATAAGAACGCGATTCATCTAAAATATGCAGGTGGTTTAGAAATCCCACTGGGCAGAAACTGTGTGGCCAGAAAATTACTAAAGGAAACAATGCATTTTACAGCAACAGAGGTGTTTGCTCTCATCCACACCTCTGGGGATACACAGTTGGACATAAGTTTTAGATCCCCAGTTTTCTTTGACAGATTCTGGCTCAAATACAATACCATTAAAAACTCCCCAGCTTGGACCCCCTTCATAGTCATATCCCTAACAAAACCAATATGAAAAACAGTCAACATTTTGTTTAAAAATGAAGGTGTTGATGTTTCTAATGTTTTGCACTGGGTTAAACAATGTGTGGAAGCAATAGAAAGACTGCAACCGATTTTGGATTCAGAAAACATATGGACTGGGGGAGTGGCGTATCAAAGTGAAATTGAAATGCACAGACTCTGGTATTCAGCATTTGCCCAGCAGCTTTTTTATTGGCAGGGAAAGAGGTTTTTGTTTCTATCTGGGACAACCTAAGTCCTGCCATAAATGCGGCTCCCTAACTCACTTTGGCAATGCCTGTGAAGTGCGAGTATGTGATCTAGAAATAGGTCATTCAAACCATTACTGTCCAAATCAAGTGCATTGTAATTTGTGCAATGAGAAAGGCCACTCGGATAAAATGTGCCCATGGGCAGCTCATAACAAAAGCTGTTTTTATGAAAAAGATGAAATGGTTCTTGGGGCACAGGAAAAAAAAAACAGCTCAACCTTTACTCTGTATTTCAATACAAGAAAATATCCTCAAACAGCCACCAGGGGATATTATTTCAGATCCAACAGATCCTTTTCCGGAAAAAAATACTGCAAATGTCCTTGAATTACAAAGTCAAGAAAGGAATGCCTCATCTGCGGATATTAAAGTCTTCCCCCCACACACACAGCTCCAGCAGATGATTTTGTGGTTGTTGGAGGAAAAAGGAAGCAAGATAGGCAGCAACCAAAAACTAAAATATCTAGGAGAGAATCTATAAAGACAAGAACTAAAAACTGTGCAGATGATGAGAGTGAAGAATCTGATCTCTCTTCTATAGCCTTTTCCCACAGAGAGGCATCAGAAGGGGAAGAAAAACTAAAAAAAAGGAAAGACTTACAAAAGAACAAGAAAGAAAAATATCTGATCTTAAACTTGTGTTTTGGCATTAACTAAACTAAATTTACTTTCATTGAATGTGAATAGTGTCAGGAATGTTAAAAGAAGAAGTATTTTATTTTCTTCTTTGCAGATGACTAATGCAAATATTTTTATTTTACAAGATACTAGATTGCGAACAATAACAATACTACAAATGTTCAGAAATCTTGTCCTTGGGGCCCCTCTTTTTGATCCCTAGGGATAGAACCCTACTTAAGTGTTGGTATATTATTTAAATATCTTAATTTAAAAGTTATGAGGGTACTAAATATAGAACCAGGAAGGCTATTACTTCTAGATATACGTGTAGGGGATACATATATTATAATTGGGAGCATTTGTGCCCCACAGACAAAAAGTAATAGAATACCATTGTTTAAACTGATGCAACCATATTTACACAATGCAAAAATTACTATTCTAGATGGTGATTTCAACTGTCCTCTAGACTTACAAGATGAAAGTGGTAATACATCAAAATTATTCTGTGATACAAATACTCTAAAATCTAACATGCGGACTGCAGGAATGATTGATTCTTACAGACAAATACATTCAAAGGGTGAACATGCTCATAATAGGAATTCAATTTCAACCAGAATTGATTTTATCTTTCTTTCTGATTGAGGTCATGTTCATGGAGCCTGGACCTGAACTAATGTAAATTCAGATCACATGGAACTGCATATTTCTTTAAACCTACTGAGTACTAGAAAAATGGATAAAGGGTATTGGAAACGTAATGCCTCATTACTGACAAAAGATACCATGGCCCAGATATTCAAATGGTTGCACCATGTGCCACAGGGTTGCACCAGCGCAAGTCTGAATATGCGCCATTCTGCAATATTCAGTGGGAGGCAGTTGCGCCCCCAAATCATGCTGAGCAATAGCACAATGATAATGAACGTATGCGCAACTGAAGGGGGAAGAACCATGCATAAATGGCGCAGTGCGATAGTCAACAACATGCGCCATGCACAATAGGGGAGCAAGCAGAAGTTGCGCGATAGCAGAAATGAGCCAAAATAAAAAGGAACAAGGGAGAGGTGCAAGAACGCTACAAGGAAGGCACATGTTGCTGAACTATAGCCAGCCACACAAGCAACACACACACACACACACACACACAGGGCAGGACAGAGAAAGGGGCACCTGGAACCCACAGGCTCAGGGAAGGTGTGGGGAGCCACAGCCACAGTGCAGAAGGGGGAAGTGCCACACAGCACTGAGGCCAGCACAGTTAGGTGTTCCCAATGCAGGGGAAGTAGCAGCCAGGACAGTGGGGGGAACACAGAAACAGCTGCTGGGGGGGTGAACACAAGCCAGGGACATGGCCAGTGCCACCATCCAGATGGAGGCAGTAATGGGGGGGTGAGAAGGCGGGCAGCAGGGGGACACAGCCGTGGAAGGGCCTGTTGGCAGTATGCCCCCAACAGGCAGTACCGAGCCCCGCACCAGCTTCGAGCTGTACAGTGACACTGAGATTGTGGGCCAGTACCTCCTGAATCAGACAATTCTGAGGTGGCTCTGTGAGCTGTGCAGTGATGTGATGCAGGCACCCACACGATGGAGCCATGCTCTGTCAGTGGAGACTAAAGTGACAGCTTGCATGTGCTTGCTCATCACCGGTACCTTCCAGAGACCAACAGGGGACACTACAGGCATTACCCAGTTGGCCGTGTCATGCCACCTCACCCAGTTCCTCAGCGCACTGCTGCCACATGCTGCAGAGTACATCCATTTCCCCAACACACCAGCAGAGCACGCAGCAAACATACAGGAGTTCCACAGGGTAGCTTGTATGCCTGGTGTGCTAGGGGCAATAGACTGCACCCATGTGGGCATCCACACACCACCTGGCCCTGAGGGGGCCACATACATTAGTCACAAGAGCTATGCTAGCGTCAACTGCCAGGTGGTGTACGATGCCAGGGGATGCATAATCAATGTCTGTGCCACGCACCTTGGGGGAGCACATAACACCTTCATCTGGCACCAGTCTGCACTGTGCCACAGATTCGAGAGCGGGGACATCCCCACTGGCCACTTGGTGGGTGAATATGCAAACCACACGAACAAACTTAGGGCTTGGGAGGGGCATGGTCAGAGGTGACTTGGGTAGTGGCCTACATGGCCTGGGGCAGGGTGATGCTGATCACCAAACTAACCTCCACCCTTTACACACAGGTGACAGTAGATACCCACTCCATCCCTGGCTGCTCACACCATACCGGTGGCCCGCGAACCCATCGCAGCAATGCTACAATGAGGCACATGCCACTACACGTAATGTCATCGAGCAGGTGTTCGGTATGCTGCAGGCACATTTCCGTTGCCTGGACACCTCTGGAGGTGCCCTACAGTACAGCTTCTCAAAGGCCTGTGGGCTATTCCTGGCCTGTTGCATCCAGCACAACATCACCAATGAATGTGGGATAGCTGTACAGGTCAAAGAGGGGGACAGCGATGGGGACGATGAGGACGCCTGTGACAATGGTGATGGGCAGCTCCCCTTGGGCGACGGGACCCCTGACTGCTCCGGCTGGAACAGCTGCACCGGGACATCATCATGGAGGAGCATTTCAGCCAACCCAGGTAAGTCATGGGGCCATGTGCAACCACCAGTGGCAAAGACACAACCCACAAACAGGCATGGACACACACCAGGGGTGCATGCTGTCAGGGGAAGTGGGCAGGCATGGAACCACACACACCGCCAGGGATGGGTGAGGTCTAACATGGCACATGGACACACACACACACACACACACACACACAACTCACCAGACATGCATAAAGGGTAGGAGGCACACCGACCCAGAATGCCACCCCTAGCCACACACATGTCCACAGACCACCATGCTCACTGCCTGTCATTGTGCGTGTGTCAGACGCTGGGTACCATTGCACACTGGTGTACAGTGCAATACAAGCATCATCATACATACGCAACTGTGGACAGCAGTTGGGAGGGTGTGCAGATGGACTGTGTGTGTGCATGCAGGGCCAGGTACCCACCTGTGCATTGCCTGCTGAATGACACAATGCACTCAGGGCAGCATCAGACAATAGCCATGCTGGGAGACAGGTCAGTCACACGTCACAGTGCCCAGGCTGCCACGGATGCGTGGGTGGCCCCGCCGAGACCCACCAGCAGTGACAGACTAACTACTGGCCTCATGGGGTGGTACCGATGATCCCTCAGGGGTTCTATTGCGTGAACACCACCGTGCTCGTGCAGGGGTCTGCAGCACACTGAACATGCCTGTGCCAGGCATGCTCAGGATGCCCACAGCTGAACCCGGTGTCGACAAGGATAGTATCACACAACGCCAGGAATGGGGGGTGGACATTGCACTGTGTGGTGTCTGTGATGCATGGGCAAGTAACTGTGGCCATGGCGGCTGTGATTGTATGTGTCAGCCTGTCAATGGCAGCGGTCACATCCTCCCCCATCTGGTCCATCCCTGCCAGGAGCAGAGTGGTTTCTCTGCTGTGACACTCCTCTGCCTGGTGCAGAGCCACACTCAGTGCATCCATCTCAGTCACAAGCCACATCTGCTGATTGACTGATGCTTGCAGTATGTGGGTGTGCTCATCCAAGAGGTCATCTGCCTGATTGGCATGTTGTTCCTCAGGGTGTTCATGGCCCTGATGCTCATCACCCCTTGAGGGTGGGCGCTGCACACCAGGGCCAGGCCTAGGCATGTCCACAGATGGTGCACTGATGCCGCCCCCTGGCACTGTACCCCCAAGCCCATTGGCCGACTGCTGATGCTGCCCCTCCTGCTGCCGCTCCCAAGTGAACAACGGTGCCACCGCAGTGGCCGCAACAGTCCCACTGTCCTGCACCCACACCAGTGCTGCCCCACTGATGCTGACAGACACAGGCTGGGACTGTGATGACACACAGGCCTCCATGGTGGCACCACCCACAGCCATGGCCACGATGCTACCTGCTGTGTGGCCATACTGTGGCACACACATGTCACTGTCCATGATGTTAGTGACATCATCATCGGTGACGGACCAGGCACCAGCTCATGGATGCTGGCACGCTGGGACATGGGCAGGTCCTCCTCCGCACCTGCTTCAACAACATCAGTCTGGACGTCCAGGCAGTTCCACTGTCATCCTGAGCCATGTAGTCCTGTGGAGGTGGATGTGCCCTCCTCCATCTCCATCTGACTGGCCTCAGTGGAGAAGCCCACCACCGCTGACCCATGCAGATGCTCAGGAGCTGTAAGGGAAAACAAAGTCATGTTACTGCATGTGACCTACCCTGTCCCCCCTCTCAATAGACAGACCATGACCTACCATGCAGTGATGGGCTACCACCCATCTGGAATCCACCACCTAGAACACCCTCAATGGCACAACAGTGCATGCTGCTAACAACCCTCTCCTGTTGTGGGGTCAGGCATAGCACCTCCGGCTGTCCCCCACCTGTCACAGACCATGCTGCCCTGATGGCAGCCACCTTCTCCTTAATCCTCCTCCTCCTGTCTGTGCCCATCTTCTTCTTGCACTCCTGCATGGAGCACTGGTGGCTGCCATGCAGGTTTACAGCACGTGTCACTTCCTCCCATGCAGCAGCATGGGCCTGTGGTGTTCCCTGGCATCTGCTGAGAATCAGCTCCTGGTCTAGGTAGGCCTCGAATAGGGCAACCATCTCGGCCTTCATGAAATTTGTCCTCCTCCTCCTCCCACAACTCTGTTCCTCTTCGTCCACAACTTGCTCGGTCATGATTCAGCCTGTGAGAATGACAGGTGTTATCTATGACTGTGCAGTCCCATACATGCCCCCAAATCCACAGTCCACACTCCCACACAGCATGCAGCTCACCAATAGACTGCAGTAACTGACTATGGCCAGTGCAGCCCTATGTCGCACTTTTATAGCACAACCCATGCAAATGAAGCGAGGTGCATCTTTAAGTGGATGCAAATGCAGTGACTGTGCCATTGAATGGCTGATTAGCTGATTTGCATATGGTGGCTGAATATCGCGCTGTTGCACTTTGCGCAATTGTGTTGAACGTGCTGAGCCAAGGGCGCAGTTCTGTGACATGCACAGTATACACCTAATTGCGTATGCCCGGGTTGATTATGCAGGCGCCTGCCACACTGCTGATGTGCTCTGTGCGGGAGGCAATGCAGGTCACAGCCACCATTGTGCCAGTGGCACTACAGCGCTGTTCTCCTATATGGCGCTGTGGCACTGGGGCGTCATAGGTGCACTTGGGCAACAGCATGGTAGGCCACTACAGGAGGTGGCACACAGGCACCCAATCATACTAGATGCATTGGGTTCCAATCATGCTGTGGATGTTCGTGTGCCAGAGACCCTTGACCCTGTGCACGACCTTTGCCCCTAGGCACTATGCATCAGACATGGGTGCACCACTATTGCGCTGTTTGGTGACAGCGTGATAGGGAATGGCAGCGCTGTACCGCACAGCATCTGCACATGGTGGAACTGCACTGCAAAGCACCATTTTGACTTAACTGAGCAGTAGAGATGGCGGTGGAGGAGAGCTGTACAGTGGACCCAGGTGGAGCTGGCAAACCTGGTTGCCATTGTGGAGCCACTTGTTGGCCCACTATTTGGTGAGGCACCACTGGACAGGGTCAGGAGTCAGGTGTGGCAGGAGGTGGCCGTCGCCCTGGAGGAGGCCACTGGTATGGGGTGGATGGCAGAGCAGTGCTGCCACAGATATTGGGACCTGAGGCAGAGGGACCCGTACCTGCTTGCCAGCCTACAGGCATGTGCCAGCAGGGGCATGGTGCCACAGCCAGATAGGTGCAACATCCATACACTTTCATCTTCCATACAGGTATCACAGTTGCATGTGTCCGGCACATGGGTGGGCCATCTGGTGTTGGCCGTGGTGGTGTTATCAGGGTGTGGGGTGGGTGGGTGGGTCTGGCTGTGTGGGATTGCACACATGGGGGACTTTGCTACAGGATTGTACTGATGTTCCTCTCTCCATGTTTGCATCTTAGGCCCAGATGAGCACAGGTTGGTGAGGGAGAGGAGGCACCAGCAGGAGGACCATCAGGCTGGGAGGGGTGAAGGTTCACAGAGGTGCAGGGACCAGCCTGATGATGGTGAGTGCCTTACCTCCATGATTACTATTGCATGCTGTGTAACAGGGCGGGCAGCAGAGCATGGCCACCATCCATTGACACCACTGCCATGCACGCAACTTGTTACAATCAGCACTGTCCAGTGGCACTGCATATCTGGGAGTGTGTCAATGGTGGTCCATGCATGCACTGGGCACATGGCAGTGCCACTGCCTTCACACCGCATAGCCAAGTTACTATACGGCCACGGTGGTGCTGTGCAGGACATGGGGGGGTGGGTGTGTGCACTGGTCCACAAGGCTGTGGCTGCCTGGGTAGGCAGGTCTTGTGGACACGGTCACTGTGGGTGGTCACACACCATCACAGGGACATGGCACATGGCTGTATGCCATGCACAATGGGTTTGCTGCAGGGGACTGGACAGTCAAACGTATTGACTCTGCTCCCTTGTCCTAGGTGGACAATGCTGGATGACCCTGGAACGGGCAATACAGGAAATCCTGCAGCTGGCACGGGCATCCCTGGCAGCCTTGGAGAGGTTGGAGAGACATGGGGTCCAGAGGAGGAGAACCCGGAGGCACCACAGGAGTGCACCGCAGGGCAGGGAATAGACCCTCCATGACCCCCTGACAACCATACCCCCTGGACCCACCCTCACACCCCTTCTTCCTGCTCCCATTTCTACACCCCTGCCCCATGTCTGCGCCCAACTGGTTTGTGGCCCTTCCCCCCGTTGTATATATTTGTAAATATGTTACATAGTTGTTATATTTTAATACTTGTATTTTGTTATAACAACTGTGATGGTCTCTGATTTGCAGTGGGCTACAGGTGCTCAGCTGCAGTGGTGTGCATGGTGTCAGGGGGTGTTGCAAGCATGGGCGTGTGTGTGTGTGTGTGTGTGTGTGCAGAGGTGAACTGCCTATGGTGTGGGCAGGGGGATCAGTCACTGTCTGTAGTTTGTGTGTTGTACTCTGTGCACTGGATACCTGTGTGCAGTGGTCCATGGGGCCTGCACTGTGTGCATTGCACCCCTGTCAGACCATCCATGGCCTGTGCAGCTGACACCCTTGCTTGTCTGTGATATGCACAGTCTGCTGGCATGTCAGTGGTGGCTGCTGTGGCCAGTGCTGGGACTGGATATGTCCTTGTGAGGGTGTGCAGGGTGCTGTACAGCTGGAGGTGGGGTCCGGGGCATGCCTTGTTGGATGTAGGGTACCTCGTGTGCTGACACATGGTCGGTCTCTCAGCTGTACCTCGGGGGGATGTGCAGGGCCTCATTGTGTATGCATCTGAAGAAATCACTGTCTGCTGCAGCCCACTGCAGGGTGTCCATGGTGGGGCTGCCTTGCATGGTTCCATGGTGCACACGGTTGCATTGTCACAGTAGGGCTGGTGGCATACATGGGGTGTCCTGCACTGTTGGGTGCTACACCTGGGTAGGGTGTATGGGGATCAAGGTGCAGGGTGTGCTCTGCATTTGTGGGATGGTGTGGTATGGGGTGGTCAGCCATCCTTGTGTGCCAGTCACAGCTTGCCAGGGGGGTGATGGGGCATCATCACCCAGCTGTGGGTTGGTTGCTGGTCTCCATGGCCAGTGGTTATTCCAGCCTTCCCCCAGTTGTGTAGTGCATGGGGTGTGGGGGGACGATGTCTGTTCTGCTGTGTGTTCCTCTGCCTATCTGTGGCATGGGTGGTGGGCCCCTGCATCCCTGGTTGTGCTGTTGCATTGCTGCTCTGCTGCTGGGGTGCATCCCTGGTTGCACTATGGCACATCTGGACTGCTCACCTGATCATCCCTTGTTGTGTTATGGCACATCAGATATGCTCAGCTTCACCTCCCTAGTTGTGCTATGGTGCAGGTGGTGCGATATTCAATCGTCGGCCGTAAGCGCATCTTGGCCTGCGCAGTTTTTGAATATCGTACTTCTTGCGCATGGGCGCAATGGACTTGTGCTTGCTCCTGCTGTTGTCCACTTTTTGGGTGTAGTTTGAATATCTTGGCCTATATGTACAGAATGTATTGAGTTATTGAAAGCCAGACTTTCAGTAATAGTATTCTATGACACTCTATGAGATTGGTGGCAGGACACAAAACAAGATTTAAAAAATATGCTTTTCATCTGAAAGGGAAAAAATGCAGTGAGTCTGATTATTTGCAATACTTACAATTAAGGGCACGACCTTTTAATCTCATTACTGTGTAGTCCACCACCAAACAATCTTATAAATCCCAAATTGATTGTGTTCAGTCAGAAATGAAAAAATATCTGTATGATAGAGCTAAATCTTTGGGAACAGAACAACGCTTTGGAACTAGATTAAAAAAGGGATCACTAGATATTTTAATTACAATCAGGAGAAGAATAAAACTAAAACTATTAGAGGTACAAAAAATGATCACGGTAATATATTACGACAAAGTGAACAAATCTTGGAATATGTGGAATCCACCTATGAAAATTTGTTTTCACAAGCAGAATTCTTGGGATCTTACGGACACTTTTTTTTTAAATACAGCCTAAAACTTTAAGTGACTCAGAGGTCTTTTTACTAATTAAACCTATAACACTACTTGAAGTAGATGAGGCTATACAAGCCCTTCCTTTACACAAATTTCCTGGGCCAGATGGTTTAACTTCTGAGTTTTATAAAAAATCCCAACACATTCTTAGAACTATACTGACAGAGCTTTATAATGAAATCTTAGAAACCGGATAAGTCACTAGTGAATGGTTACAAGATTGTATGATTCTGCTTTATAAAAAAGGTGAAATTACAGATTTACAAAACTGGAGACACTGACCAGAAAATCTTAACTAAAATTCTAACTAAACGCCATAACGAAATTACACCAAAGGTTATTTCTATTTCTCAAACCTGCTCTATTCCAAATAGGAATAAAACAGATAATCTTATACAAATAAGGGAAATTCTACAAAAAATATTGATAACAAATTGTCTGGGTTTTTCCTTTCCACTGATGAAGAGAAAGCTTTTGATCAAATTTCCCATCAATGCTTATATCAGGCTTTACGGTGCCGTGGTATACCTGAGATATTCATTTTTTGGATACAGATGATATATCAAAATGCTACTTTTAAAATGATGATAAATGGCTTTCAAGGTCAAGTTATTAGACAAATGTGGGGTGTTAGGCAAGGGTGCCCCCTAAGGTAAATTTTGTATATTCTTGGGTTAGACATATTACTACAACAAATAAATATAAATAAATATATCTCCAGTCATTAATGGGATCTTAATTTCTGAACATACACCTTTAATTAAAACTTTGGCATATGCAGATTACATATGCATATTCTTAGCAGACATACACTCAGGAGAGGAATAACTACACATTTTTCAAAATTTCTCAGTTATTTCAAATGCAAAAATAGGTATTAAAAAAGTACAGCGTTACAGCTGGGGAAGG
Organism: Neoceratodus forsteri; assembly: GCA_016271365.2. Classification (NCBI taxonomy): domain Eukaryota; kingdom Metazoa; phylum Chordata; order Ceratodontiformes; family Ceratodontidae; genus Neoceratodus; species Neoceratodus forsteri. The sequence continues at coordinate 451,034,871 of CM057453.1, read as the reverse complement.
AGGCACAGCAGCATACTGAAGTAGCTGGTATCCTCATAACAGAAGGAAGTCTTAAAATTCTAAGTGTTTCCTTTGGACAACCAGATGCAGTGAAAGCTAAATGGGATGCCAAAATAAATGAAGGATTTACACTCATGGCAAAGTGTATAAATATGCACATTTCAAAGAAAAAAACAAGTAATTTTAATTAAAACTTTGTTATTACCAATATTCTTATATGTCAGCACAATTTTTCCATTACCCAGTGAATTGGCAACTAGGTTATATAGTCTCTTTTTTCAAGCCTTTTGGGGAAATAGGCTTAACTCAATGAAAATAAATTTCACTTATTTGCCTTGTAAAAAAGGTGGCCTTGGTATGATTAACTCAGTAGCCTTTTTTCATACTAATTTCATATTTTATAACTAAAAATCTATACTGAGATCCAAAGTTAAAAATTTGATGTTTTGGTTATATAATGAGTTACAGCATTTAATCACCCTATGGGAAAATAGAAAACAAAATCTTCAAATAATCTGGAAAAAAGCATCTGTTTCCTCACACATGATTCTGATTAAAAAAAAAACAGTGGAACAGTACAAGAGAGGAAATTATGTTATTTTCCAAAAAAGAGTTCTATCATCATCTTATTGAAAGTAACTTTTGGGAACCCTTAGTATTTCCACAAGGATCCCCACAGCATTTGAAATCCACCTTTTAACTATTAACAGAACTCAGATTGCCAGAATACCTGTTGGAAACAACTTGGTTATCCTGTCATGGCAGGCTAGGCATCAGGAATTCCCATAATCACAAACAAATAAGTGAAAGATTCTGTCCTAGGGATACATGTAATGAACTTTTTGAACTCAGCAACATTTATTCTTACAATGTCCATATTTAATTACCTTTTGGAAAACTTTGGCAAAATTATTAAATAGTCCAGAATATGAAACAATTGATTATGGAACGTTGGTAATAGGTGAATATAAAAGTATATGGACAAATATCATTCTAGTACCCTGAGAGTGATCAAAATCAAATCATCAAATCAAATCAAATCATAATTTATTTATACTGCGCTTTTCAAATACCAAAGCGCGAGTACATAAAACATAACATCAGTAATAAATAGGAATTCAAATTAAACACAATTCAAAAAGACAGCAAAATATGAACTAATCAAAAGCCGATGTAAATAAAAAGCTCTTCAAAGAGGCCTTAAAAGATTCTGTGGACAGGCAGTCCCTAATCCAATGAGGTAGAGAATTCCACAGGGTTGGAGCCACAAAAGAAAAGGCTCTGGCCCTGGAAGATTGAAGACAAACCCTGGGAATCTCTAGCAATCCCTCATCAGTGGAACGGAGTGAGCATGAAGGGCAGTAGAGCCAAAGGAGATCTTGCAAATAGCCCTGTCCCTATCCATGTAGGGTCTTATAGGTCAGCAATATGATCTTGAAGGTAATCCTCCAATGCACTGCAGCCAGTGCAGTTCACGCAGAACAGGCGTGATATGGCAAGTTCTTGGTAACCCAGTCAACAACCTGGCTGCAGCATTCTGCACCAGCTGCAAATGGCAGAGGTCCACCCCTGGTAACCCTAGATATAGAGCATTACAGTAATCTAGATGCAAGGAAACAAAGGCGTGAACTAATACAGGAAGGTCATTGCGTGGGACAAGGTGCTTTATCCGAGCTATATTACTCAGATGGTAAAACGAGGACTTGATAACGGCCGACACCTGAGACTTAAGTGTCAGTTCACAGTCAAGTATTACACCCAGATTTCATACCCTTTCAGAAGGTCTCAACTGTTTCCCCCCTAGCACAAGGCCAGAGGGGAATCCAGGAGTCAACTTCTTTATGCGATCACTAGTATCTTAAAATATTACATCTGGTTATCTACATGCACATGGGTGTTCCAACAGACTTGGTGGACCCAGCAAGAAGTTATTCATTTTGCACAACAGCAAATATGGGTATTATATGCTCATCATCAGACAACCCTTTCAAAAGTGAAATTGATATCATTATAGAAGAATTATGAGAATTGGTGGTATAATCAGCCTTAATTTTTTTAGATTTCCTGTTTAGTTATTTTTCATTTGTATCTCCTAATTATGATTTCTTATCACATACTGGATATATTTATGTAATTATATTATCTTCATATGTATTATTTTGTATAAGTTATGTCCTTAATAAAAGCTCCCCTACTCTTTTTGAGAAATGCCATGGGATCTTTAACATCCACTTGAACTACACCAGAACAGGCTGATGGGACCTTGGTTTAACATCTCATCCGAAAGATGGCACCTCCAATGAAATACTATCTACAGAAGACTACAGAAGATCAGTAATTGTGGCCAGATAATGCCTTTTCCTAGAAGACAGGTGCAGCTGAGGTCTTCTTCCCAAGTGGGATCCCTGTCTCAGCTCCTTGTTCTCTGGAAGCCATTATTATACCCAACTTACTGTATAGTTACATGACACATACAATAACTAAGGCATCTCAGTTCCAATGACTGCTTGTTTCTCGGCATTGGAAGCTCAGCACTTCTATGCAATGGACCTCATCCTGCTGTGTCTTCCAGAGACAGCAACAGTCTGGCATGTGGTAAACAACCACATTCTCATAACAATATGCTTTTTCAATTCTGGTATATTTCCATTTGGCCTTGTATATGTGTGTGTGTGTGTGTGTGTGTTTGTGTGTGTGTGTGTGAGACTGCTAATGTGAAACACTTTCTGACATATGCTTAGCTAGGCTGCTATATCCCCTTGCACCTCATCTACAAAAAGAAGGCCTTTGGCTTACAGAAAATACAATTACTAATAAGCACTATGCATACATGACTACTAATAAGTGCAGAACCCTAACAATATGCAATATAAGCAATAATAACAAAATAAGAAGTTGTATGAGTAATAATGATGATAGCAAGCTATTTTCGCTACAATCCTCCCAACACCATCTATGCAAACATGCAATATATTGTCATGAAAAGCAATATGCTGTCATGTGAGATGGAAAACAGGTGTTTGAGATTCAGTAATCACCATCATGCTGTAAAGCATCTTAAAACTATTCCGCATGCTGCATGTCATTGCTAATTTCAATTAAATGTTTATCTTTTGTTAAACAAAATCTTTAAGTCTTGGAGAAATATGTACACTAAAATTTGGAATGTAATGGATGACATCATTTTGATGGTCAGGCCCACTAAGGATATATTCTTCCTAGTGGAACAGTACTGGCAATATAACTGTCTAATGACAGTGTGAACAGTAGGCATACAACATAAGTTTGGAGTTGTCACTGGACATGTGAGTGTGCCATAGATATAACATTTATAATCTGTAACTAGACAATGCTGACCAGACATATTATATGCCACATTTGCCATATGAAGGCACAATTTGGTGAGCCTTACTGGACATGTTCCATTTTGGCCAGACAGGTTGCTCATGTTTTGCTGGGAACCAACACTGAGACCATAGACAGGTGTAACCACATCAAATACATCACAGCAGCTTACATAGCAATGTCCTCTTACTGAGCAGCAAGCAGTGTGTAGAACCTGCCATCACACTGTAGTGGGTTGTAGATGACCAAGGAAGAATTCTCAACCTGTTCCTTGTAGATGTCACCTTCCAAGTGACTCACAGAATGGACTGTAGCTAGTCTGTCAAAAAGAGCCACATCATCATCGAATACAGGTAAAGAAACTGTAAAAGAGCTATATAAGGTGCCATGTCTGGTGCAGGACTTACTATGACCTTGGTTGGGATGCAAGGAGACATAGGCCAGGTTCTGGGAACTAGGGTACCTGTGGGAGCACTTCTCTCACTCCCAAAACAGAAAGCAGCAGCTGTAAACACTGCTTATCTTGTGCTTGCAGGGAGAGGACCATTTTTTCCTTTTATCCATGTCTATGGACTTCACCACTTCACCAGGCAACCACAAGGTGCTTTAGCAGTGCTAGCTGAAAACAGCAGAGGACTCCACAGAAAAGAGCTATAAACACTCCACTCTCTTTACTTTCTTTTAACAATGGGACCTTTCTCTCCAACAGCAGTACAGTGCTTGCAGTGGAAACCTGCATCCCTGAGCTTCCACTGCAGCACTACGTTCACCAAAGGAACCAATCAGGAGAGGGCTGCTTCAGTCTGCCTATTTGAGAGACACAGCAGATATTGACAGTCCAGTCAGGGAACTCCTATTGTTCCCTAGCTGAGCTCCAGTCCTTAAATTCAAAGCTCTATCTAGGATACACCACCACACTGGGGTACCTGAAGGAGCACCTCTCTCATGGCATACCCAAGCTTTCACAGCACCTGATTGTTTCTGACAGATGTGGGTGGTCTGAACCACCCTGCCCCAACCACCACCTCTAGGTTCTTCTCCCCCTTATAGGGTGCCACTGTGATGTCACACAGCTACACATAAAAAATATATATATTTTTCTAATAATACATTTGTTTTTCTTTCTAACAGACTACAACATGACATTGACACCCTCAAGGTTGCTTTTTGTTCTGCAATAACAAAAGGCTCACTAAGTTGCCTCACTATTTAAATTGTGTCCACTATAAGTAAAGCCAGAAATGGATACTATCAATTGCAATCATTGTGCACACTATTCTACAGGACTTTAACTCCAAGAGTTGGGCACTGTCCTACCTGCTGGACTATCAGGGACCTAAAATCCCAGCTCTGTGCCACATGAGAAGAAAACTCATATCTGCCTACCAGACTCCACACAACAACATCTTTGCAACAACCCCTTCCCCAAAGGACAACCAGACCTGGGGACTGGCAAACAGTAGGTAGGAGTTCATGGAAAGCCACAAATCACATTCCATGCATGCAAGCCTCATCAGTCACCCATATTTGCATATCAAACTGATTCACGCCATCAGACGCCAATCAAACCTCAGGTACTGTAAAGAGTACCAAGCTAATTCCAACATTGTGCACAAAAATAAATACCTCCAACACAGTCTCAGAAAGGGACTCAAAAAAATCTCTTCTAATCATAGGTGACTCTATGATCCATAGAATAGAACCTCATCTCCAACAAAATTCACAAAATCAGTTGAAGTCAGGTGCCTGTCCAGAAAATCATCATGGAGGGATATGAACCACATAAAGAAGACTATACAGAACTCACACAAAAAGATACACATCCTAATTCACCTCAGAAAAAACAACCTAGTCAGTCATTCAGTCGATGAAACAAACAAACACTTCACTATACTAGGCAACAAATTAACTTCTCTTACATCTGGATTATCCTTTTCCAAAATACTGCCTGGCTTGGAAAAGGGGATAACAGGCATAGAGTCAGAGAGAAGGAAATCACAGAGTTCAGTACATGGCTTAAAGACTGGTGCCTGGAGAAACGATATCTCTTTGTCGGCAATTGGCAGAATTTCTGGGAATGGGAATTCTTCAAATAAGATGGATTACATCTAAATAGGCAGGGAACTCAAGCATTAGGCCAAACATTTGATGTTTTTTGGGAACATTTAAACTAACAAAAGGGTGGAGGGCATCCCCACTCAGCACGCCTCAAGAAGGTGAGGATGCCCCTCCCCAAAATCTTTCTTTCATCTAGCTAAGCCTCCTGAGGTACCCATAAGACAAGGTGAAAGGGCGTCATCACCCAATGCTGCTTAGGGGATGGTTGATTCCCACCCCATCACTGACCAGTACATCATCCTTTCAGCCAGCTGAGCCTACAAAAGCACCAATAAATCTCCATGCGGCATGTAACAACAAAATCACAGAGAACGCAATCCCAGCCAGGCCTCCACAAAGGCACAAAACAAAGAACAGTAAAAGTGGGAAGCCAGCCATGGCACGCAATGTGTATTAATGCTTGCAGTCTGGCAAATAAAATCCCTGACCATAGCACCATGATGATGTAAGCCAGTCTAGATTGGGTTGTACAGAGATGAGGCTTAAAGAAAACCACACCTGGGACATCGCCATCCCAGGGTACACTCTGTTCAGATGGGACCGAAGAGGAAAAAAAAGGTGGGGGGGGGTTGCAATATATATCAAGGAAGATATCAAAGCCACTAAGATACAAATAAATCACAATGAGGCCGAGACCCTATGGGTTAACCTTGGAGCATTGGACAAGGCCCTAATCAGGATGAGTGTGGTGTACAGACTGTGACTGCAAGAAGTTCAAAAGGACAGAGAACTTCTTGAATGCATCCTAAGGATGGCTGACAGAGGAGAGCTGCTGCTAGTAGGAGACTTCAGTTTGCCAGATGTTGCCATGTGTGAAAAGCAGATGGACCACAGTAGGTTAGGGAGGGTGAGGGTGGTGGAACAGAGGTGTAGCCCTCGAGCTGCACCTCTACAAAAATCATATGTCAGCCTGGCAAATCAAGGTTCCTCTATGATGACACCCTCATTGGAGACCAAGAAAAATGCTGGAAACATCCACAAGGGAGACCCACAAAAGAGTGGCAAGGGACACCACATGGGAAAGAAACTGCTTCTGATAGAAGACTCAGTTGTTAGGGGTGTAGACCTGGGGAAGGGAGAGGAGAGGGAAGTAAGGTGCCTGCCTGGTGTCATGGCTTGGAGGGACAGGAAGCGAATCCTCAGGATTGCAGAAATAGTATCACAGGAGAGGAAACTAGATATCATTGTCCACCTCAGGACAAATGACCTAGCTAGGCATGAGATCAGTGCAGTGCAGGATGAATTTGTGGAGTTGGGGAGGGGCCTCAGACAGGAAGCAAGCACGGTAACCTTCTCAGAGGTGCTGCCAGTCTATGGCAGGGGTGAGGGTAGGGTACTGCACACCGTGCAGTTTAATGAATGGTTGCAAAACTGGTGCAGAGCACAGGGCTTTGGCTTCATTGGGGACTGGGGGTCCACCTGGAGAGATGAAGGTCTATACTGGCATGATGGTCTGCATCTGTCCAGGAAGGGAAAAATGCTCCTAGGTGACAGGTTTAAAGGCTTCCTTGGCAAGCTTTTAAACTAGCCAAGGGGGGGAGGTGCTGCTAGGAAACAGAAAAGCTCAAGCCTCCCCCCACAAAACATGGCAGGTAGTAGGGTAAATACTGAGATACAGAACTTGATAGAGGGCAGAACAGGGGCAAACGGAAAAATGGACAAGGGCAATAAGAGCAGGGATGAGGTAAAAAAGGATAAAGCCAACATTAAATGGAGGGCAATGAGTACCAATGCACGTAGACTGGGAAACAAGCTTTTAGAGCTAGTAGACCTGATGGAAGAGGAACACTTGGATATTGCGGCAGTCACAGAAACATGGTACACAGACAATCAGGACTGGGATGTCAACATATCAGGGTACACAATCTACAGAAGGGACAGGGAGGGTAAAAGAGGAGGTGGAGTGGCTCTCTACATAAGGGAAGGGATCAAAGCTACAGAACTAAAAAGTAAAGGGGGAGGACAAGAGGAACTCTGGGTCACCTTGGAAACAGGGAATGGCACCACAATCCGCACAGGGGTTGTATACAGACCCTCATCTCAAGGGGATGAAATGGACAAGAAAATGATAGAAGACATTCTCAAAATGGCTGAAAAAGGGGAGATACTGTTGATGGGGGACCTGAATATGCCAGTTGTTAACTGTGTGACATGGACTGCAGCCACATTCAAGAGCAGGGTCATTCTTGATGCCCTACAGGGAGCATGCCTTAGACAGCTAGTGGTGGAACCCACTCAGGAGGGAGGGAGCAATATTAGACCTGGTACTCTCAAATGGAGAGAGGATCACAAACTTAGAAGTCAGTAGACATCTGGGAACAAGGGACCACTGCACAGTGTGCTTCACAGTAAACACAACCATGGAGACAAGCCATACAAAGACAAGGATACTGGACTTTAGAAGGGCTGACTTTAGCGTAATGGGTGAACACCTGAGGAATGCATTAGCGAATGGCCAGAAAGGAGGGGTGGAAGAACAATGGAGAAAAATCAAAACTGCCATCATGGAGGCTACAAGCCTTTGTGTGAAACAAATAAAGAAAACAGAGTGGAATAAAAAACCACTATGGCTCTCAAAAGAGGTATCAGGGAAGGTTAAGGAGAAAAAGGCTGCATTCAAAAAGTTTAAGGAATCACAGACGGAGCACGACAGGGAACTGTATCAATTAAAGCAGAAAGAAGTGGGGAAGGAAGTCAGAAAAGCAAAGGCCCAAACCGAGGAAAAGATAGCCAACTGAGTTAAGAAGGGGGATAAAACCTTTTATAGGTACATTAGGGAGCATAGAAAGGTTAAGGGAGGGATAGGGAAGATTTATAAAGGAGAGGGGAGGTGGGCAGAGGGAGACAGTGAAAAGGCAGAATGAATACTTTTGCTCAGTATTCACAAAAGAAGAAGAGGAGGAGTTACCTAAACCAAACAGTAGAAGCACTCTGGATAGTGGGGTTGACACCAGTCCATTTACAGAAGAAAAAGTACTGAAAGAACTCCTAAAACTCAAATTGGACAAAGCAATGGGGCCTGACAGGATTCACCCTAGAATCTAAAAAGAGCAGGGAGGACATAGTGACACCACTAACCACACTTTTTAACAAATCGTGGGAGGATGGGGTGGTACCTGAGGACTGGAGGAGGGCAGATGTGATTCCCCTTCACAAAAGTGGGAGCAAGGCAGAAGCAGGAACCACAGACCTGTTAGTTTGACCTCAGTGGTAGGAAAATGATGAAATCACTCTGAAAGAAAGAATAGTTGAGTATCTAGAGGCCAGTGGGGCACAGGACCCAAAGCAGCATGGATTCACAGCAGGTAGGTCATGTCAGACGAATCTAATCGATTTCTTTGACTGGGTGACCAAAGTAATAGACCAGGGAGGGGCTGTGGATATGGCCTACCTAGACTTTAGCAAGGCATTTGACACAGTCCGACACAACAGATTAGTAATCAAGTTAGCCAGCCTGGGAGTGGGTCCCAGGGTGGTAGCCTGTGTAGCAAACTGGCTGCACAACAGGACACAGAAGGTAATAGTGAATGGAACACATTCTGAAGAAAGGGGGGTTACTAGTGGAATACCTCAGGGCTCAGTACTGAGTCCAGTCCTCTTTAATGTCTTTATAGGTGACATTGTGGAGGGTCTGGAAGAAAGGTATGCCTCTTTGGATGACACAAGATCTGTAACAGAGTTGATGTTACATGGGGTAGAAAGGAAGAGAAGGGACTTGGCAAGTTGAGGAATGGTCAGACATATGGCAACTTAGATTCAATGCAAAGAAGTGCAAAGTAATGCACCTGGGAAATAAAATCCAGGAGAACAGTACACATAGCAGGGAGGTACTAACGACAACAATAATGGAAAGGGATCTGGGTGTAGTCATATCAGATGACCTAAAGGTGGTAAGCAATGTGAGTAGTCAGTAAGGAGAGCCAGGGGATACTGGGATGCATGTAGGGAGGGCATCACAAGTAGAAAAAGGAAGTGGTTATCCCTCTGTATAGACAGTTGGTGAGACGCCATCTGGAGTACTCTGCAGTTTTGAGAGACTCCTCATCTAGACAATAGACAGGATAGAAGCAGTCCAGAGGAGGGCAACTAAAATGGTGCAGGGTCTACATTAGAAACCATATGAAGAGAGACTGAGAGCTTAATATGAATACCCTTGATGAAAGGAGGGACGGGGACATGATAGAAACTTTAAGTACCTCAAGGGAATCAACGAAGTCCAGGAGCGTAGCATCTTTCAGAAAAAGAGATGTGTAAGAACAAGGGGCAGCAATTTAAAGTTAGAGGGGATGGCTCAGGGTAAAGTGAGGAAATTATTTTTCACGAGAGAGGTGGACTGATGGAACCGCCCCTGGAGAGGTTTGGGGTCTAAAACAGTGGGGGAATTCAAACATGCATGGGACAGACATAAGGCAATTATAGTGGGGGGTTGCAGGAAGTAGGCTGTTGGTTAACTAGAATCTGCAGCTTATCCAATAGGTAGGGAAATGGGCAGACTGGGTGGGCCAAATGGTCCTTATCTGCCATCAAAGTCTATGTTTCTATGGTCCTCCTACACAGCTGCATCAGAAAGCAGTAAGGAATTCCTCATTGCCTTACAAGGGGCAGGTCTGACACAGATTGGATACTTTCCCAAGAGAGGAGGCAACCCTGAACCTTGTGCTTACAAACAGCACCAGGGTTTTAGACATGAGGATGTGGGTCAATCTGGGTTCCAGTGACCACAGGTCAGTCTTGTTCTCAGTCAACAGATATGAGGAGATCAGTCACAGTAAACTGAAGATCCTCAGCTTTAGAAATGCAGACTTCAACAAAATGTGATTCATCTTTAGGAGCATACATGAAATTGTGGCACAGGGGGATATTGAGGCAAACTGGAAGGCTCTTAAGACAGCACTGAACCATATTACATCACTATGTACAAGAGTAATCAGTAAATCCAAAAGAAGAAAGAAATCTCTTTGATTCACAAAAGATGTGGCATAAGAATAAGGGGAACAGAAAAAATCATTCAAGAAATATAAGGAAACCAAGAACAACAATAGAGAGGTATACAGAGATAGCCTAAAAGAGGCAGGCAAGACAATTAGAGTAGCGAAAGCACAAAAAAAAGAGAGGATTGCTGAGGGAGTAAAAAGAGGCAACAAGGCCTTCTATAGATACGTGAAAAGAGAAAGACCAAGGGGGAATAGTTCGACTAAAAACAAAAGAGGAACAATATGTACAGGCAGACATTAAGAAAGCAGAAATTTTAAATCACTATTTCTGCTCAGTATTTACACTAGAACAAATGGAAGTCTACCAACACTGGGGAGAAATGGACATAGCACCAAGGAGGCAGACACAGGCCCCTTCACCAAGGAGAGAATCCTCGAAGAGCTAAGTAAGTTGAAAACTGACAAGGCCATGGGGCCCGATGGAATACATCTGTGAATTTTAAAGGAGCTTAGGAAGGAACTTGCCATTCCGCTTGCCAAAATTTTCAATACATCACTGGAGAGCAGTAAAGTGTCTGAAGACTAGAAGAAGGCCACTGTGGTACCCTTACACAACAGTGGAAGCAAGGAGGAGGCAGGAAACTACCACCCAGTCATCCTCACCTCAATTGTGGGGAAAATTATGGAATTGCTACTGAAGGAAAGCATAGTGGCATATCTAGAAGTCAGTGGGAAGTTAGACCCTAAGCAGCACGGCTTCACAGCTGGATGATCACAGCAAACAAACAGGATAGACTTCTTTAACTGGGTAGCAAAAACAGTGGATCAAGTTCAGGCAGTTGATGTGGTATATCTAGATTTCAGCAAAACCTTCAATTCTGACCCCAACAGGAGGATCATCAACAAGTTAGAGGATACAGGGGTAGGAGAGAAAAAATGGTAAACTGGGTACGGAATTCACTCCAGAGGAGAACCCAGAATGTAATTGAGAATGACTCCCAATTGTAAGAGGGAAGAGTAGCCAGTGGAGTTCCACAGGGATCGGAGCTGGGTCCGGTCCTGTACAACATATTCATTAGCGACATTGCAGATGGTTTGGTGGGGAAGGTGTGCCTGTTTGCAGATGACACCAAGCTCTGTAACAGGGTAGACACACAAGAAAAGGGCCTCAGTGATGGATTTGGATCTAAGAAACGTGGAGGAATGGTCAACCACTTGGCAGTTGAGCTTCAATGCCAAGAAATGTAAGGTTATGCATCTAGGGAAAAATAACCCAGATAAGGAGTGCATGTTAGGGGGCAAACAGTTATCTGTTACAAACTTAGAAAGACACCTTTGGGTCATGGTTTCAAACGATCTGAAGGTGGGAAGACAGTGTGAAAAGGTGGCACAAAAAGCCAACGGCATCCTCAAATGCATAGGCAGGGGTACTACAAGCAGAAAACAATAAGCGATAGTTCCACTATACAGATCCTTGGTGAGGCTGAACCTGGAGTACTGCATCCAGTTCTGGAAATCTCACCTAAAAAAGGTTCTAGAACGGTTGGAGACAGTACAGAGAAGAGCCACTAAAATGGTTCAAGACCTCCACCAGGAACCCTACAAGGCAAGACTTAGAGAACTGAATATGTACTCCCCAGAATAGAGAAGAAATAGGGGAGACATGATAGAAACGTTCAAATACCTCAAAGGAATCAACTCAGTGCAGCATCAGAGCCTATTCAAAGAAAGCAAGGAGAATAGAACAAGAGACCCCAGCATGCATCTAATGAGAGGGAAGTTTAGGACCAATATCAAGAAATTCCTCTTCACTGATAGGGTCGTTGAGCTTGGAACAGGCTGCCACAATAGGTGGTGGAAGCGAAAACAGGGAATTCAAGCTTTCTTGGGATAGGCATTGCAGTAACCAGAAACAACAAATCTACTAGGGAGGGGTGTATTCATATGGGAAGACTAGATAGATCATGTGGTTTCCATCTACCAACACATTCTTATGTTCTTATGTTCCTAACTGTGAGAAAAGAAAACCTCTGTCAGGACACAAGACATGTCATATGGGCATCCAGTGTCCTGGTTACACATGCTGGGCAACTCTACTTGGTCAAATAAATTATTGTGAGAACATAGTTCCCATAGGCTGTTCATATTGCTTCTTTACATGTGTGTTTGTGTCAGACTTTTCAGTAAACAAACAAATACATACTGTACATATTGGAACATAAGAACATAACCAGCAGAAGGAGACCACATGGTCTATCACGTCTCTTGTTTTGTTGCAGGATTCTGTATTTACTCTTACACAAGTGTCCCTGGCTCCTCTCCCCTTCTCCCATCCCATGTTCCCTTCCACATCCTTGGTCCCATGATCCCCCTCTGTGTTTGTCCTAGGATTTTTTGAAAGATTCCACTGTTCTAGCTGCCACCGCCTCCTCTGGCAGCTCATTCCATGCTGCCATAACCCTTTCCATAAAAAAGTGCTTCCTCACATCTCTCCTGTATCTTCCTCCCACCAGCTTTAGGTTATGTCCTCTGGTAGTGATGTTTTCTCTCTTTTTGAAGAGACCTCCACACTCAACTTTGTTTACTCTGTTCAAGTACTTGAAGGTCTCTATCATGTCCCCCCTTTGCCTCCTCTCCTCCAAGAAGTACATCCTTAGGGATCCTAGCCTCTCTTCCTATGACCTTTCCTGTTGTCTGCTGATCATTTTAGTTGCCCTCCTCTGACCCCTTCCAGAAATTTTTGTCCTTTTTAGGCACAGGTGCCAACATCTCACTCCATGCTCCAAATTAGACCTTATCGTTGACCTATGCAATGGCAAAATAACCTCACTGTACCTACTACTGAAATCCCTTGCAATACATCCCAGCATCCTGTTGGCTTTTGCCTCTGCCTTTCTGCATTGAATGGACTGCTTTAGATCACTAGTAATTATTACCCCTAGGTCTTTTTCCTCTTCAGACTCTGCTATCTGAACTTTTTCTGTGTAGTACGCTTCTCTTGGGATTTTTGCCCCATGTGCATCACTTTGCACTTTTTGGCATTGAACCCTAGCTGCCATGTCCCTGACCATCTGTCCAGACTGGCTAGGTTGTCCCTTAACTCTTGTATCCCCTAATGGGTACCCACCCTCCCACATAGCTTAGTGTCATAAGTGAATAGGCACATTTTGCACTGATTTCCCTCCCCAGTGTTGCTGATAAATATATTAAAAAACACTGTGCCCAACACCGACCCCTATGAAACTGTGCTGGTGACTTTCTTTGTACTGGAGACTCCCCCCCCCCTTACCACAACCTTCTGTTCCCTGACTCTCAATAAGTTTTCAACTCATTTTACTAATTTCTCCCCCTACCCCAATCCCCCTCAGTTTTGCTATCAGCCTCCTGTCTGGCAATGAATCGAAGGCCTTACTAAAGTCCAGGTAAATGGCGTCTACTGCCTGGCACTTGTCTACTGCCTTGGTGACCCAATCAAAGAACTCTACTAAGTTTGTTCAACATTATCTGCCCACCACAAACCCATGCTGTCTGCTGTGCTGCACGCCAATGTCCTCCATGTACCTCACCAGCCCCTCCTTCGGTATGGTCTCCATGAGTTTACACACTATCAAGGTCAGGCTGACTGGCCTGTAGTTGCCAGGCTCCTCCTTGTGTCCACTTTTGGGGAGTGGAACTACATATGCTGTTCTTCTTTCCTCTGGCACTATTTCCAAATCTCGGGAACTATTGAATAGAATTGTCAGCGGACCTGCCAGTTCCTCAGCCAATTTCTTGAGTACCTTGGGGTATGCCTCATCAGGCCTCAGGGATTTATCCACCCTCAGTGCCATTAGTCCCTCACTCACTCTATAGATCCCAATGACCCCTATTGGATCTACTCTTTCTCCTTCCTTTCTTATTTCTGCCTGTGGCATTGGTCCCTCCTTTTTCTTTGCAAAGATGGAGCAGAAGTATTCATTTAATACCTCAGCTTTTGGCTCGTCTCCTACTACCCATTCATCCCCTTTTTTTAAGTCTGACAACACCATACTTTATGTCTCTTTTTTCCTTTTATATATCTAAATAAAGCCTCCCCCCTTATCCCCTCCACTAGGGAGGCAGTATAGCATAGTGGTTTAAGGCTCTGAGCTACAAATCTGGTGACATCCAGCAGATCAGACCTGGGTTTGAATCCCACAGCTTCCACTTGCATACTGTGTGACCCTGAGCAAGTCACTTAACTTCCCTGTGCTCCTAGGTCACACCTGTAAAAAAAATTTCAACTTAGTGTGCTACTCCTGCTTAAACAACTAAAAAAACCACTATCTAGAGCTCTTTCTGTGCTTTGGCCTGCAGTACCTCCTTTTTTGCTAACTTGGCCAGCTTTTGAAATTCCTCTTCATCTTCTACCATAGCTGTTCTTTTGCTTTTCCTTTACGCAGTCCTCTTTTCCCTTATTATTCTAGCAACTTCCCCATTGAACAGGCTTGGTGGTCTAATCCCTTTTTTCTTCCTCCTCATTTTTATGCAACTGCTTGTTGCTTTATGAATGGCCCCTTAATGGTTTTCCATAGTCTTTCTACCTCTATTCCCTCAACTACCACCAGAGCGCCACTTGTCAAAATTCCCTGAGCAGGCAAACTTTTTGAAAAACTGTACCGAGCACCTATTGGTCCTGCTGCTCAGTGACACTCAGGTGGCCGGTATCAAAAGCCAATTCTGAGCCCCTCTGGCCATACTTGCCGATCTTCCAGCCACTTCAGGGGTTTGAGGGGATGGCCCTTTGGTGGGTCCCCCCTGCAACGACCTCCGAGATGTTCACAAGACTTTTCTTCCCACCCTCCGCCCGTTCCTCCTCCCCATTCCTCCTCCCAAATGGACCTTTTGCCCCTCCCTTTCTCAGGAGGAATTATCTCACCATGCCTACCCTCACTGTCTAGTGCTAGTGTTGCCACTGGACCCAAATGTGATAGGCTGATGTCCACCTTCCTCAGTCTGTTCCACTGACACCTATTGCCTACATTTGCCTTTCCATGCTGTTTTGCTAGACTAATTGTTTCAGCCTTACTGCCTGCTACATAATAACTTTAATTTCTTCCCCCAGTGTTCTGCTGACTCATTGCCTACCTTTGCCTTTAAAGCTGTTCTGTTTAATTTTGGTGCTAGCCTGATTGTTACAGTATAACTCCTGGCCCATATACCTACCTTGCCTTTTAAGCTGTTTCCATTAGATTTGATTATGTTGCCTGACTGCCTAACACAGTTTAACTGATCTTTTTCCCCACCAAAAGAAAGTGATCCTGCACAAAGCTGTTTCTGCTGTTAATAGCCACCTGTTGAATTGCTTGCTGATAGCCTGGGTACTTGCCCAGTGTTATCTAATCCTGCTACACCCTAGGATAATTTATCCCTCAAGAGCAATATCTCACTATATTTCAAGTTTGCTGCTTATCCTAACTGCTACCTCAGTCAGTCCACAACCCCTGTTGCCCAAGTCCTTATACGGATCTGCTCCTCCACTGGACTCCCCTTCCCCTCAGTTGCTTTACCCCTCCAGGAAACTGCAGTCATCCCCTCATCCCATAGCTGACTCTACCTCCTCCAGGAGCTGCCAACATACTCCCTGTCATATCCCGAGTAACCATGTGGGGCACTGGATTTATGGCAGCCTTCACCATCATAGCCCTTATCCTGGGAACTGACCTGATCTCTTCCTGGGACCTCAGTCCCCTGGACCAGGGTGGGCACTCGGGTCAGTCCCCCTGCCCCCCTGAGCCTCAGATGGAGGAGACCAACTTGCTGCTTCATTCCATGTATGGGGTAACCCATAATGGAAATTGTTACAACATCTTTTACAGCATCCACATGAGAGACAGATGGAGGTACTCCTTCTCTCCCTCCAGAATCATCAGGTACCTTGCCAGGCTTAAGCTTGCTCTGGGAGGAGACATCGAGCCTAACCCTGGCCCCCACTCTTCTAACCTTGCTCTCAGTGACCCAGCCAACCCACTGTGGGCTGTGGCCAGGGGCCTCTGGCTGGTCCACATGAATGTTGGCAGCCTATGGCACAAAGTCCATGACCTTGAAGCCTGGACAGCATTGTACAAACCTGATGTACTACCGGTGACCAAAACCTGGCTCAAGCCACAAATCCTTCCACATGAAGTAGACCTGCTTGGCTTCAATGCCTTCAAATGGGATCATGTAGGAAGGAAAGGTGGTGGGGTTCTCATCTACACCAAGATGAATCTCAAGGCTAAGCAGCTAGACTTCCCTCCCCTCTGTAACTCAGTAAGTGAGATAATCTTTGTTAAATTGCTCCTTGGAGACACCAAGCCCCTGTACGTTGGGTGTGTCTATCTCCCACCCCAGTCTGCTGCCTCTTCCCTAGAATCCCTAACCCATGCCCTGGCAGAGCATCCCCTTGGGGAACTGATACTCCTTGGGGACTTTAATCAGAACTGGCTTGCCCTGGGGACCTCGACTAATAAGAATCCAATTTTTGACTCCAACCTAACTCAAATCATAGATCGGCCTACCAGGCATAATGACAAATCTGGCAATCATTCCTTACTCAATTGGGCCCTTGTCTCCTTCCCCGATTGTATTCTGATGGCTGGGACCATGTCCGACTCTCTGAGTGACCACTCACCATTCTTTTGCACCTTATCTAACGTGCCCCCCAAATTGTCTGCCAGGGTTATTGAAGCCAGGAACTACACCAGACTTGTTACAGCTGACTTCTGCTTAGACCTTCATGCCATTGACTGGCATCCCATTGTCACTCTTCCCACCCTGGATGAAGCCTTAGACTACTTCTCCTGCTCATTTCTGTCCATGGCTAATATCCATGCACCACAAAAGAAACTAAGAGTACAGGGTAAGTGCCACAAATTGCTAGTTCCTGGCCTCAAATGGAGTATGTTGCCCCATGACAGGGCCTGGGGACTATACAAATCCTCCAGCCACAAAGCTGACTGGGAGAAATACAGAGAACGGATAAATCGCTGTAAGAGAGCTTCCAAACATGCCAAGTCTAAGTACCTGTGTAATCTCCAGACCAGTCACCTCTTGGACACCAAGAAATTCTGGGACCAAATTAATTTGTTACTTAAAGGTGCTCCTAATGCCTAGGATGGAGCAATACTTGTTGAAAACACCCTGACTAATGGCCCCTCCACAATAGCAGAGGCATTCAACGTCTTCTTTTCCAACCCAGGTGGACTTTCTCCCCCCATCCCACCCGGTGTTCCCCTCACCAACAATACCAAATGGGAGCATGCACGGCCCCTGTTTCACCCGAAACATTTTAAACCATCTGAAGTACTACCCCTCCTGCTCAAAATTGAAACTGATTCCTCTCCGGGACATGACCTGCTCGAACCAAGGCTGCTGAGGGCCGCTGCTCCTGCTATTGCCCTCCCTGTCACTTGACTCATCAGCTGGTCCCTCCTCGAGGGAACTGTCCCAAGCAAATGGAAAGTAGGGACCATGGTCCCAGTCCATAAAAAAGGGCCCAGAGACAAAGTGGGGAACAATAAGCCTATTTCCATTCTCTGCCACCTTGGAAAGGTACAGGAGAGACTGGTCCATAATCAACTGTATGACTATCTTGAGCTGCACTCTCTCCTAGCCAACATACAACACGGCTTCAGGAAAGGCCATGGCACAGACATGGACCTCATCCGGGCTCATGTCTGATGTCCTTGACGCTATGGATAAAGGCTCTCAGATGGGTGCATTATTTGTCGACCTATTCAAGGTTTTTGACTTAGTCAACCATAGTCTTCTTCTCTCCAAACTCCACCTCCTCAGATTGGATGGGCTCTACCACTCCTGGTTCAAGAGCTATCTACTCAATCAAAGCCAAAAAGTCCTCTGGGGAGGACCACAGTCCAGCGCCCGACCAGTAGTCTCTGGAGTATGCCAGGGCTCAGTTCTGGGCCCCCTACTCTTCACCCTCTTTGTTAATGACATAGAGAGGGTTTGTGGGCTGAGTAAACTCATCCTCTATGCAGATGACACTGTCGTCTACTGCAGTGACCCGCTACCCCGGCATCATTATTGCTAAACTACAAACCAGGCTCCCAGTGCTAGAAGCCTGGTTCTCTGCCAGCTCCCTAGTATTGAATGAGGAGAACATGAAGGCTGTCCTCTTTGGAACCAGACACCTCGGTTTGGATTGGTGTGACCTTCTCCAGCTGCAATTAGACCAGGGGAAGTGAGTTGAGGTCCTAGATAGGATCAAATACCTTGGGATCCTCCTTGGCCAGGAACTGTCCTACAAACCCTACATCAACTCCTTAATCAAGTCCATCCACCAGAGACTTGGACTTCTCTATCATCTGGGAAACTTCCTTTCTGATGAGGCTCAGCGTGCAATCTCTCCCCCACCTCCTCTATGGGGCTCCCCTGTTACAGTTCCTATGAGAAAGGGAACTAAGGAAACTCACGGTGCTCTACCACAGAGTGGAATGCTTTTCCACTAACAACCCCCCTGGAGACACCACTGCGAGGTCCTCGCAAACCTTCACTGGCCCACTATAGACCATAATTTGGCCTACTCCACCATCTGTCTGACTTATAAATTCACTACCACTGATACTCCTCCTCATCTGCGTGGACTGCTAAATCCCAAAGTACAATGCCGAGATATGAGATACTCAGCCGGCCATTCCCTTGACATTCCCCACATATGCACCGACCCGGGTAAGTGCTCCTTTACATATGCTGCCCTGCATTTGTGGAACATGCTCCCAGCTACACTGGTTGATAGGTCTTCTCTCCAAGGATTCAAGGTGGGCCTCAAAGTATACCTCCTGGAACTTAGCCTGTGTGGCTGCACTCGTTAGCCCCATTTTCCCTACCGTTCATTTGTGACCTCTGTATTTCATGCCCTACGGTGTATGTGTCAATCTGTGACCCCTGTTAACTGTCGCACTGTGCAAATGTATATTCTGGATTCTTAACCTGTAATTACTGTCTCTTCAATTGATACTGTCTCACTCTTAACCTCTGTATTATTGTCCACTGTATGTAATTTTTACTGTATGTATCTAACCCTGGGTCGGCCCTGAAAAAGGGACCTCTGGTCTCAGTGGGCTTACCCAGTTATCAAAACCTAAATAAAAAAATAAACTATGCTGCCCAGATCCTCCCTAATCATTTCTCTCATTTCTTAAAGTTTGCTGTTTTAAAATTCAGTGCCCTAGTCTTTTTTGGATTGTCTTCCTTACCAATGTCTATCTTGAACCACCTTGTGCTGTAGTCACTTCTGCCTACAGGTTCCCTAATGTCAATTTCCTGTCTGTGCTCCCCATTAGAGAGCACTAGGTTCAGGATTGCTTCCCCTCTGGTGGGATCCTTCACGTACTGTGTCATGAAGCCGTCCTGTATTGCATAAAGGATTTATTGACTTCTGGCACAGGATGTGGTGGAAGTGACCCAGTCTATTTTGGTTATGTTGAAGTCCCCTGTCACCACTACTTCCTCCCTCCCTGCTATGTTTGGCAACTGCGAACACAGCACTTAGCCACTCTGCTTAGGTAGTCTATGTATGACCCTTAACCTGATCTTCCTGCCCCTATTGTTCTGGAGCTGCAGCCACAATGTTTCACTGTTCCCTTTTTCCATTTTCTCCTCCCTTGCGCACCATATCTGCTCCATGATGTATGCCTCACCTGCCTCTTTTTCCTGCTTCTCTGTCCCTTATATACAATTTATATCCTGGGACTTAGATATTGATATTATATGATGCACATATCATACATACTTTTCTTCTCTTTGTGCTAGGTCTACAATTCCATATTTATATGTACATTTGGTAACTGTATCTGCATTGTAATGCCTAACATAATCTCTTTATGGTCTTCATGTTATACCTATTATATCTGGCCAGGCCAGATGCAAATAGGCCTGAGGTGCTGGGCATAGGTTCCAGTAAGAACTGGAGGAGGTCAGCATACCCGAGAAGATCAACACACTTTTTTGTTGCAAAGACCCTTTTTGCTTAATTCATTTTGTCACAGCAGTCAGCAATATAAACTGAAGAAGATCAGCACACCTAAGGTCAGCGCACCATTTTTTTGCAAATAAATCTTACTCAGTTTATTTAGTCACAGTATCTAGCAAAATAGACAACACATGTCATACCCACATTAGAGGTTATGCTCTATTCTAGTTTTGCACGAAAACTCCACTTGTATAGTGCCTGTAGTAGAGATTGTTAATGGATGTACTTTAAGAAGTCTATTAAACATAAATCTCTAATATTGCAGTAAACAGTCTAAAGCTTGGTACCTGTGTAGTGTCATTTGAATTAAAGTAAATTGTAACTGAATATTGATATAGAAGTCCAACTCTCACCTACTTGTTGGACTGCATACAGCGTTGGTCCTGTAATGCTTAGAAAAAATCCAAAATGCATTTAACTTGCAGTACTAAATGAGCTTAGAGGTCCATGGAATGAAGATTGCCACTGCTCGAGTGCTTTCAATATGCACATCATCTTCCCATGCAAGTAGGCAAAGGTAGCCAAAAAAATTACTGGTGTCTGGTGCAGTTAGGAGTCAGCACTCTCTGCAGCGTACTTACATTTTGATCAGTTGGATCATCATTAGAGCATGAGATGATGCACTCTATCCCCTCCCTGATGTTTGCCACAACCCTTCCCCCTTTTCATGCCTCTCTGTCCCTTCTGTAAAGTTTATATCCTGGGACCGAAATATTGGTATGATATGAAGCACATATCATACATACTTTCCATGCTAGGCTTGCAATTCTGTATTTATATATAAATTTGATAACTGTGTCTGCATTTTAATGCTTAAAATAATCTCTTTATCATCTCCATGTCAGCCTATTACATCTGGCCAGGCCAGATGCAAATAAGCCTGCGATGGTGTCAATAAATCATTCTAGGTCTGGTACCTATCTAGTATGGAAGACTCCATGATAGAGTCCCCTGTCCTGCATAGCTATGGGATTCTGGGCTCCAGCATGATATGAAACTGCAAAAAAACAAAAAAAACTTTTAAACCATCAAGACCAGGGCTGGCCCAGTGATGCTGAGGGTTGAGGCACTGGATGCCACACCTCACACCATGCAAGTGACCCCAGTTCGGGAGCAAGCTCAGGTGCCAGAGGTTGGCAGGGGAGGGATCAGATTGAGCACCTGCAGGGCTGCTCTCCTATCCTGGGGGGAGGGTGTTGGGGAGTTCGGCACTCTAGTGGCCCTGGTGGAGACTGGGGGTGCTGTAGAGTGCTGGGCTACAAGTATACAGTGTGGCCTGATGCCGGGAGGGTGGCCATGTGCCGAAGAAGTCAGAAAATGTGCACCATGCACACGGGGGGTGGAGGGCATAACAAGATGGTGAAAAAAGCCATCCCCAGCAAGATAGGCAATGGCTTCTCCCAGCGCCACCACCACACACCTAATTCTGGTCTACCATCACTGCCCTTTGATTTCTCTGGGGCTGTAGGGCCCACATCCCCGGAGGGTCGTAATATCTCTGAAGATGATGGGAGGCACAGCGGGCGGTAGAGCGGACCGGCCATTGGGCAAGCTTGAGAGAGTTCCAGTAAGGGAGCGATAAAGAAAGTTAAAGAAAAAAAAAACATCAAGACCATGTAGCATATGCTTTGTACCTTTTGCTTGGCATCTAACTTGGCCATGTTCCAAAGTGACATCCCTAACCCAAATAGACTTACTGTAACACAAACCTGCCAATTCGGTCCAGCCCTTGTACATGCCTAGAGGGGAATATACTGTGCTGTTGGTAAGTTTCTTGCCTGGCTACAGGATTTTGTTCTGTTGCCCGATAGGCAGCTATAACATTTATACATTTTTAGGAGCACAAGAATGATTATGTTCACACATACAGAAATAGATTAGTTGCCATATTGGTCCTTGTAAAAACAGATCCAGAAGGAAATGGTTTGATACCTTTTATTGGACCAACATAGATGCTAAAAAAGAAAATGAAGTCTAAGCTTTCAGACCAATCAAGTCCTTCTTTGGAGACTTATGACAATAGTTCAGAGAGTCACAATCTATTAACACCCAGGTCATTCATAAAAAAAAGAAAACAGGAAAAATTCTCATAGGTTAGAAGTACCCATTTCAAATAAATCACAAATTTTAATGGAATGGAAAGCATCCCTTTAACTTGCTGTTACTGAGAATCAGGGACACTGGTTTACCGGGATTGAGAAAGGGCATATTCTGTTTTGCACATTGTAAAAAACGGTATTGTCACCGGTGTCTGCTAAACCAAAATCTGGTTTTACCGGTGTTTGGTTTTGTGTACTTTATTTAACAATTTTTAACTCTGCTAACGTGCATTTTAGCATTGTTGACCTCCACTACACATCCTTCTATCCTTTTACCAATTTAAAGTTATTTTAGGTACAAGATGTGATGGCAGCAGCAACAATACAGCCTCCATCCCTAAGGTGTGATGGAAGCAGCACTACAGCCCCATTCCCTCAGGTGCGATAGCACCAACAGCACTACGGCCCCATCCCTCTGGTGTGATGGCAGCAGCAACAGCACTATGACCTCCCTCCCTCAGGTGTGACAGAAGCAGCAGCACTGTGGTCCCCATCCCTTAGGTGTGACAGCAGCAGTACTATGTTCACCATTCCTCGGGTGTGATGGCAGTATCAGCACTATGGCCCCCATCTCTCAGGTGGGATGACAGCAGTACTACATTACATATCCACCAATGGTGATGGCAGAAGCACTACAGCCCCCACCCCTTTGGTGTGATAGCAGTATCAACAATGCAGTCCACATCCCTCAGGGGTGATGGCAGTAGTGACAGCACTATGATCCCCTTTCTTCACCACCCACACCCCACATGCACAAGTTACAAATGACTTGGTCTCTTTGCTTGTTAGAACTCAGCTGTGAATTAATCTGAACCATCTCCGCTAAGGTGGACTACCTTTGTTTTTTCCTAGCTATAATTTAACTGCCTGAATTGGATTTCTGCCTGTGACACCACTGACCAGGGTTAGGGAACAGGCTTGGGTGTTGTAGGACCAGCTGGTGGGTGAAGGCTTGAGTGTTCAATGACCACTCATCTTCTCCTGGGAGGGAGGGTGGGTTCACGGCTCAGCACTTGCTGACCCCTGGTGGAGGCCAGAGGCACAACATGTCAGCCCTCACTGCAGGAGGGAGCGTGACAGATGTCAGCTTGTGCCTTGACATCATGTGGCCTGTCACACTCCCAAAAAAATGGGAAAACACCTGCTGACCAACTGAAGGACACCTGTTGGTCCCTCCATAAGCTGAAAGCCCCAGACATTTGTCCTTTGTGACCCTGCCATGCCCAGGATACCCAGGAAGCTCTTTGGGGAAATTCTCCACCCCTGGCAGCCACCCACATGGGTAGGGGCCCACTCAATGAAGGGTTACTTCAGGTTACCTGGTAGCACAGCAGTAAGGGGCAGTGGATGGTGGTCAGGACTCAGCAGTAGTGGTAGGGGGCCTTGGCAGGTCTGAAGGAGTGGATGGCCAGGGGGTAGGAGGAGCAAAAAAAAATTAAAAAACTGCTTGAATTTGATTCTTTGAAATAAAGTGTCTTCACCAAAAAAATCCACAAGTGATTAGTGGAGGACCTTGAAATGGATTCATGCATCTCCCAGACATGTGGATGCTTTTTTTTTTTTTACTTGATGTCCATGAAAAGGGTATCTCCCAGTTTTCTTGTCTTTGTTCAGATGTGAATTGAGCACTGCTCTGCCCACCAGCATCACACAGCCCCTGGGGTCTTACCTTCTGTATGTCATTGACTGTGCTTTCAAAAATCCACTGGCCAAACATAAGTACACTTAAATACTTAACATTGGCTTTTTGTTGAAGAAGTCTATCAGAAAACATTGTGTTGTCACAAAGACTGAAACAGCAGGTGGGAGAAAATGTGCAAATGATCCAATTCACCTAAATGGGTTGCTAACTGTGAAGTCTTTTAATAAGTAGTAAGGCAGTTTCTTCTTTGTGAACATACTTTCACAGGGATTTATTTAACTCTAAAAATTGATTAGCGTTTTGCTCATAAAAGTGCTAAATCTTTGTGAAAATGCATAGCTCTTGTCTCACTGTGTTTAACAAACACAGCACTTCTAGAACATTTATATAAATACTTTCTGTACAGTTAGTATAGTCTGAGGAAAAATACTGCTAATCAATTATTTAAAACCCTGTTTCATTCAGGCTAGTTTTCATTCAAACAACTGAGGATTGTGGATGGCCCTACTGATTATAAACTTGAATAAGCTAGTTGGTAACAGTGATCCTGCATTTAGCAATCTACAACTAAGATGCTCATATGCAAAGACTACAATAAAAACCTGACTAAAATCTAAAAGCAAGCTTATAAAACACATAAAATATATCTGAACATTTATCTTTACCTATACAAAATCATTGCAGCCCAAGTAAAACTTAAGTAAATTACATGGTACCCTGACTACTATTCCATGATGCAGTAAATATATTTTGGTTTTTTTTATATTCTTCATAAAGCAGGTAAGGCCCACTAGGCAGAACTGTTTGTTTTCAGGAGTGACCTAGAAGCACTGAGGAGGTTAAGTGACTTGATTGGAGTCACACAGCATGCAAGTGGAGGTTGTGGGAATCAAACCCAAGTCTACTGGATGTACCCAGTTCAATCACCGTTTGTTACTCTAACCACTAGGCATGGGTGGTTAAACTGAATGGGTGATTACAGCAAAGCAGTGCAGGTGATTTCCTTGCTGACTCTATATGCAGCAAACCAGAAAGAATTCAAAGCACAGCAGCATTCATTTTAAGATGCTAAAATCTAGGTCAGCCAGCTGGTGCTATGGTAGCACTATTGCTTGCAATGTCAGTGACCCAGGGTCAGAAGCAAACTCAGGTTGCTGGAGATCTGGCCAGGGGAGTAGGATCAAGCACCTGGGGGACTGCTCTCCTCCTCAAGGGAGGGTAGGCTGCAGGTCTTGCTGCTTTACCACCACATGGTGTGGCCACGGGTGGTGGTGCAATGGTGCTGCAGAGTGATCAGGAGGGGAAGACACTAGCCAGGATCTGGAGCAGTGGCATGTCTCTATGTGACCTACCTCCTTGGATCTCCTCTAGTGCCAGTGCCCTCAGGGACAGAGATCAGAAAACTAGGAACAAACACCCCACATCGGCCACTGGCAGAAGGGACCCAGGTGCCCCAGACTTCATAACCAGGCTCCATGAAGGACCCACTGAGCTGCCCAACACACACTAAGGGAGTGTGGAGGGATGACCTGGGATCCCCTTCCTTCCCACCTGGGGAGGGATATAATCCAGGCAGGATAGGGGCAGGCCCACAGGAGCTCCTGAGCATTAACTGGGGATGAAGCTAGGGGATACCCAGCCTAGGAATCTCTGAAAAGTGGAGACTGATGCTGTGAGAAGGGGACATAAAAAGAGAAAATAAAAAATTTAAAAAGATGCAGAAATCTTAGAGATTCTGTGCAGTGACATGCAATTTCTGTGAGGCACCGGTACAAGAATTCAAAATCCGCAAACCAAGTAGGATTCTGTGATTGTTACCGGTGTTACCAGTAAAAATGGAAAACCAGGGTCCCTGCTGAGAATCTTTTCAAGGTCAAACCCATAGATAAGCTGAACACTCAAGCAGGCAAAGTCTGTAACTGAAATTATTAATGAATGTGTATGTTGGAGAATACATTCAAAATTAAAAGCAAGATCCTTAGATTGAAAACCACAAATGTTCAAGTTAAAACTTGAAAGTATAGTATGATAAAAACTGTACAACAGAAATATATGTATCATAATACAGTAAGAGGGGAATAAAAAAATGTACCTTGTATGAACAACTGTTTAAAACATTCATACAGAATTCAATTTATCTGGAGATATTTTTTAAACTATACGCTCAACCGGTTAACACACTCCATAAATAATAAAACCTACAGTATTGTAACTATATTTTTAACAAGATAATATAAAGTGTCAGTATTATTGCCAAATAAAAAAATAATAAAAAAATAAATGAGTCAGTGTATAATCAATCAACTATATGTGCATAAACAGTCTTAAGAATATGTATACAACCCATATGGAATTAAACTATCCCTTGGATGGCATTTAAATGAAAGTCTGAAATGGCTCTTAATGAGTCTCTGCAAAGTACATGAGGGCATGCTGTGAACAGCATGATGATGTCATAATTATCAGAAAGTCTGTGCCAGCAGATCATACAGAAACAAATGGGTGAATCATTGGGGTCAGACAGCATAGTCAGTTCTCCCCAGATCAACTATGCATTTTTCAATTGAAGTTCCAAAGTTCTGTGGCAACAAGCCACGATGGAATTAAGATTACCACAATCACCAATAGTCACCTTAATATTTCTGAAAGATGAAAGAAAAACAAAGAGGAGGACTTCAGGCTCCCCTACCTTTTTAGCATGTTAGCATTTTCCTTAAAATAATGATGCAGTATTTTTATGCAGGTGCATGTGCTTCTGGTAGTGTTGTCCAACAGTGCTGGTATTTTCTAAATACAAACCAGCAAGTCACTCATAAAAGTTTATGAATCTCCAACATCTGCTGCCACTCAGTTTGGCTGCCAGCCACAAATCATGTGATTTCTGAAGAACAAACAAAACAAAAAAAAACAAAGAGGAGGGCTTCCCCTCCATCAGTTGGTCATTTAGTAAACAGTTTTAACTGATTTACACAAAATCATTTGTTCCTATGCTGTTTCATTGCTATGTCTTGATGTTATACATGGGACTGCACCAGTTTGCTACACAGTAGGGCTCTCACAGGGTTTGGAGAAGAGTACATCTTCATCTTAAATTTTGATCACTACTGTGTCTCCTGACTTCAATTGCATTTCATGGCATTGTTTGTCTATGTCATTTCTAGGGGGGTGCAAGTTTTGTTTTTTCCTGTTGCATTTTTTTCTTCATTCTGCAGCTCTGGAGATGATTTGGCACCTTGTAAGATGCTCCAGCCAATCATAATACCACAATCCGTGTGCCCAGCCCAGAGACCAATTGAAATATCACATTGACTTGTGAGATTTTGGTCTCTGGCTGAGTTAGTGCTCAGTTGTTTTACCTCACTCACAGGGTGGCAACCATGCTGACAGGACTCACTCTTGTGTGCTCCTCCTCTGGACATCATTGCTGCTCCATTCCTGGGTCTTGGTAAATTGGGGGGGGTGGCTGGCTGAAATGGGAGGGTAAAGGGAAACAGGGAACCAGTACTCTGTGGATTTTTTGGGGGGGTTGGTAACTGGGAGAGAGGATTTTGTGTGTGACTGATGAGTGTCAGTGAGATTCAAGGAAATTTTAGTCAGAGGGAGGCCTTGGAATAAACAGAGGCAAATTGAATATATTGTGGCATGTTTATGCTGTGTTTTGCAGGCTAACCAATTTCTTTACAAAAATGGACAACTAGGCACTGACTGCCTAAAAAAAAGGAGGAACAAATGAAAAAAGGCCAACAAGGGAAAACAAATGTGCCTTACGTTTTACAGGAGACACTGCTTAGAAAAAAAAATAGAAGGCAACAAAGGAAAAAAAAATATTTTGCCTTTTTGGGCACAGCCCACAAAACAACTAAAGGCAACAAGTGGCAATGAATGTTGCTTTAGGAGGGCACTGCCTAGATGAAAACTTTAAGGCAGGAAATGAATTTTGCCTTTTTTAGGGAGGGCACTGTCTAAACAAAAATAACTGAAGGCAACAAGGCAGGAAAAATAATTAATTGCCTTGGTACATGCCCTAGTCTTCCCTGATTTTAGAGGCAAAAAAAGTAATATCCACATTTTACCTTGTTTTTGGACCCCCAAAAAGACATTTCTTTATTAAATAAAATGTATTAAAGAAAAAAGACACTGAGACAACAAAATCAAGCAGGTCAGCTTTATTTTCTGCAGCTCATTTTTTTTTTCTGAGCAGCCAGACTTCAACCTGTGAAATCAAAAAAGAAAGAAACAATAGACTCTGGCAGTTAAAATTAGAAATGTGGGCAAATAAGATAATTATTTTCTTACCTGATGAATTCCGAGGATAAGTTCAACACAAAACCACATTCTCCTCTAGCAGACACCTCAGCAGTTGAGGTTAACCTCTAGTCTGCAACAGAGCAAAACATCTTATATGGTGGGACACTGAAATTGATTGTAATAATTAATCTTACATAACACTCACCTTGAACTGAAAATTCTCAAGGGCTGATCTGTGGGGTATTTCTTTAGGGCGTCACGGGGTGGATTTATCCCTAGTCAGTTCTGCATCCTCTGACCCTTACCTGTTTGGTCTGGTGCTTCTGTGCTAGCAAAATTAATACCAAATTGCCAGAAGCTAAGATGTGGTGGTTTTGGAATGGAGTAAAGAACCCTAAGACCATAGCAGCAGAGAAGAAGGCTCTTAGGGAAAATGAGAGAGATGCTCATTATGACAAAAGTAAATGACTGTGTACTTTTCAAAAACGCTGGGTTGAACTTGACCCTGAGAAAAACATAATGTTTTGTAAATCCTGTAGGAAATTCCCAGACACAACAGATACAACATTAGCATATTTACAAAAATATGCCTAGTCTAAGAAACACTCCCTTGCTGATGCCCAATTTACTGTATAGCTAAATCCCAACAGACATCAGCTGCTGTCAGAGCAATTGAAATGATGAATTTCAATGTTGCATGCTGTGTGCAGCTCATAATTCAAAATGCACATGTCTTGGTCTAATATGCTAGGCCATATACAGACTTCCAATGGATGCATGACCTTGACAAATATAAAGGAGTTGATATTTGGGAAACCTATGACAATGACAAATCATGCTGCATGTTGATTAGTAATACTGCTGAAGTAGAACGTAAGAAGCCGGTGGATGTGGTGAAGAATATGGACTTCCTATCAATAATGATAGATGGAGCAACAGATTCTGGTATAAAAGAACAGGAAATAATTTATATAAGTACAGTAAACACGGGGGTGCCAGGTGTTTTTTTTTTGTGTCCGTGAAAAATCCACATAAAGCTGATGCAGCATCAATCACGGCATGCATCAATCAGGCTATGCTGTCATAGACAGAGTCAGCAGACTGAAAACATAAATTGGTAGGGCTTACCATGGATGGGGCAGCAGTGATGATGGGTGGGGGGGTAGCTGCACTACTGAAAAAGGATTGTCCTCATCTGGTTATGATACACTGCAATGTACATAGGCTGGAGTTAGCCCTGAAGGATGTCTTAAAAATATTACTTATCATAAAAAAACAGAACAACTACTGCTAGGGATCCATCTGTTTTATCATTTTTCACCACTAAATCATAAAAAATTGAGAGAATCCTGTCAGGTAGCAGGAGTAAGATACCTTATTCCAGCCAGAGTGGGAGGAACCAGATGAGCACAACACACCTTAACAGCACTGTAAGTTCTCATCATGGACTATCCTAGGATCCTGCTGCACTTCCAACAGGTATGTAGTGTCCTTAAATCTATTAACTCATTGACTCCTAGCAAACACCTGCAGTTGGCAATAAAATACACCAGTGTGTCCTGAGGATGACTACACAAGTCAGCTATTGACTTCCTGTGTGCCCTTGCAACATCTGAGATGTCACTTTTATATTTTAGTATATATAATATAATAGAATAATATATATATATGATTGCATAGCACTGTTGGAAAGGTCATTTGTGCTCAACACCTCTGCCACTGATATGTTGTGTATATCATGTATACTTTAGGAGTTATTTGCTTTTGTTTATGGTATGGTGTGCATGGTTGACATTTTGTCCATCAAGACTCATTTAAGTACCTTGAATAAAACACACTTTTGGGGTATTTCAGCCAGTATAAAACAAAAACTGAATTGATTACAATTGATTGCATAGCACCGTTGGAAAGGTAATTTTGTGCTGAACAACTTTTCTACTGATATGTTGTTGTATCATGTATACGTTAGGAGTTATACACATTTGTTTATAGTATGGTGGGTATAGTTGAGATTCGTCCCTCAAACCTCACCAAAGCACTTTGACTAAAATGGGAAAAAAATGATAATTCATACTACAAAGATAGCTTTTTTTTTACAAACATTATATTAAAACTACATCTAATGTCTGGATGCTTTATTTGGTGTTGATATGTTACATATTTCCAAACACAAAATAGCTTATGTTGCCTTTTTTAGTGAATTTTGTTTTTTGCTGTTTCGACTAGCATGGGAAAAAATGAAATTACTTATTATTACTTGCATACCACCATTGGAAATGTAATTTTGTGCTGATCTACTTTGCCACTCATTCTTCATGTCTAGCACTTATGGTCCTTGAGCTATTAGGATTTGTTTTTGGCATGTCGATTATGGCTTGATTTTGTTTAGAAAGGCCCAGGATTCACTGTTAACAGTATACAGGAGACAAGCGGTGCAACTTCAGAGAGCTCCTGTGGAGGCAGTGGGTTAAGCACACTTTTCTTCTGCTTTTGGAACTGCTAAAGTAACTTGTGCCATTATTTGTCTTCTCAGATGCAACATGGCAGATCCCAAGGGGACCAAGCAGTGAAAGCCAAGGGCTACCTGAAGACCATGAAGACTTGGAGATGCCTACATTACATTCATCTGATGGCAGACATCCTGGAAGAGTTCATTAAAGTCAGCCTGCTTCTACAAGCAAATGATACTTCAGTGGGAGAGGTGTTTGAATCTCTTTGGGACCTGAAGGACTGCCTTGTAAAGCTGAAAACAAGGTTATTTGTTTTCCAGATCATGCCAAGAAGCTTGCTAATTTTTAGTTTCCTTCACACAGCCAGAAAAAAATAGTGTAAGAGTACTAATCTTGATGTTCTCTCTCAGTCAGGATAACTTAGATAGCGTTAGGCCAGGACAGGGGATAAGTGTGTTTTTTTCTTTATGTTTTCTTGTTTCTAAACCAGGAAAGCACTTACAAAATCTGGATGCTTTGGAGGGACCTGAATTCCATGGACATACCCTATCTGTTGATGAACTGGACCAGTTCTCTAATGACAGAGAGACACTACTGACAGCCATGATCTTAAATGTCATGAACAGGTTTGAAGACATGCACCAGCCAGACTCCATTATGGAGGCCATGAACTACATTGTGAACTTTAAACAGTGGCCAACAAGCCATGTGGACTTGATAGGTGTGTTAGGGTGGGAAAATAACTGTCTGGTTGGCACTGGGAGAATCATTTTAGCTTAGTGAGGTGGAGGAGAGAAAGCATTTTTTCTCCAATTTGTTTCAGATTATGCTGAGGATGCAGTAGCTGCTGTTATAGATGAGTTCAGATCAGTCATAGAACAAAAAATAAATCCAGACATGTGTGTAGCAGAGTGGACCAAACTAAATAAATCACATAAAGAGAAGGTGAATTTCTTTCTTCTACCACTACAACCAACAAATTATCAATGTGCTGTCAGCCAGGTTAGGTCAGGGTACATTATCCCCCCAAAAAAAAAAGCAGGTACACCAATGCTGTAGAAGCAAAGTGGCCAGATATTCATAAGGCTTGCCAAGACAAATACCATGAAATGTTGGGACTAGTAACTTTAATTCATACTCTACCAGCAAGTACACCTGTTTGTGAACATGGCTTTAGCCTAATGAAAATAATAAAATCTGATTGGCAAAGTTCATTAGGAAAGGAGAGTCCAATAGACTTAATAAGGATCTTATTACACACACCATGTGAACAGGATTTGATCCAGTTCCAGTCGTTGAGTACTGCTTAAAAAGTGGCAGACAGAAAAAAGGCCTTCTTTGCAGTCATATGGTCCACAGAACAGAAAAA
The DNA here is from genome assembly GCA_016271365.2 of Neoceratodus forsteri. NCBI lineage: Eukaryota > Metazoa > Chordata > Ceratodontiformes > Ceratodontidae > Neoceratodus > Neoceratodus forsteri. Next base: position 451,002,675 of record CM057453.1, on the reverse strand, counting down.
CAAGGCAATAAGGAGGAGGAGGAAGAAGAGGGAGACAGCTCAGAGTCAGAAGTAGAAATAGATGAATCTCTCATATCTGAAACTTATTCTGAAAAATTGTCTGATGATGATTCTCATGTTATATCTGATGATGAAGAACTTGAATGTACTCCCATGTCAGTGTTTTGCCCTAGTAGTAGTTTGCAGGAAACTTTTATGAACTGTGGGGAGAAAGGGGATTCTTGCATCACTGAGTCTGTTCCTGACATGTGATCTCATGTCCCAGATTCAATCAAGGGTTTGGCCTTTGCCACCAAACTGTTGAGTCCTGCTTGGGCTATGTTTTCATTAGCTACAAAATCCGTTTTATTGCTATTTTCAGTTTAAATCTTTGTTATGCAAAATGTAAAGTCACTCCTGGTTTTCAGTGGCAAATAATTGCCTGGTGCCAGATTTATCAGTCAAATCAGCCAGTCAGTCAGTCAGCCAGTCAGTCAGTCAGTCAGTCAGGAGGTTACAGAAATAGTCAATCGTTAATCACATCAGTCAGACTAATTTGTCATTCTGTGAGCTCTCAGTCAATGTTCTACTAATTTCATTTTTGTTATGTAACAGACATGCTAGACAGTTTATGCTAACTTGTCAAGCAGCAGCACAGTAAAAGTCTGAGCAGCCAGTCCTAGCACAGTCCACTAACCAGTCAAGTGCAAGCAGTGAGTCAGTGAGCTGAACAATATGCACCAACTGTATAATCAGGTACTTTTTTTTATCTTACAATTAAATGTGCCTGGAATTTAATCTGAAGGAGGCAGCTGACCACCAAGAAGACCAGAACCTGGGTATGTGAACAGTCCAGTATCTTTCAGTCTTCACCATTTTCTTCCCTCACAGACTGTTAGCCCTGGCTCCCTACTCTCACTAACAGTAAAAAATAAAAGTTACAGAGAGTCCACTGACAATGAGAGTGGCTCATACTGGACCAGTAGACCAGTGGCACAGCACTTCTTTTGATAAAAACTTGATAAATTCTGGTCAAATTGGATCTCATTAAAAAAATTACAAACAAACCACACTTAGGAGAAGGGTAAAATTGTGACAAATCTGTCCAAATTGGTCATGTCATGTAAAAACTTAAAATCTCTCCTGTCACGTATAAAAAATCATGAGTCACGATAACTGAATCATGAGCTTCTGTTTACACTGGTCAGATTCATTTTTCATCTATCATGGGGTAGACAAAACAAGACAAAAAATATACTTTGGTGTTATGTCAATTGCTGCTTCATTAGCTGCATAGATCACTGTCATGTCATGCCAACAAATCAATGTAAGAGTTTAGTGCTGCATTTTGGGGTTTTATGTTGCAGATACACTACATGTGACTGTCTTAATAACTGCAATGGATTTTAGAGAGACTTCCTGCCTTAGTTCACTGCTTGTGTCATGATATATTTTAGTAATGTAACAACTGTGCCCATGATTGTTGTCAGTCCTGCAAAAGCACTTTGAGAAATGCAACATACATGCTGCTAATTCTCATTCTGTGCATCACATTTCTGTACATGAACAGAATTTAAGTGAAAGTTCAACACCTTACCTAAAAATGAGGTAAAGAGAAAGGAAAAAAACAAAGAAAATAAATGACACAATGGAGATTTTAGAATTTGTTTTTGCCTTTTATTACCTTGTATTTACTTAAACAATGATGTACTGATGGCTGGTGACATTTTCAATCCAATCAAATCAAAATTTTATTTATAAAGCGCTTTTCAATAAATCAAAGTGCTGATACATAACAAGAATAAAACATCAACAATAATAAATAATAACATAAAACAATAAAATTACCATAAAATAATCTATCTGAATGCTAGTGTAAATAAATGGCTTTTCAGAGACCTCTTAAAAGATTCCATGGACAGGCACTCTCTAATCTGACGAGGTAGAGAATTCCACACAGTCAGAGCCATAAAAGAAAAAGCCCTTACCCCAGATGATTGAAGATGAACCCTGGGAATCTCTAGCAATCCCTCACCAGTGGAGTGGAGTAGGTGACGAGGGCGGTAGGGACAAAGGAGATCTTGCGGGTAGCCCGGTCCCTGGCCATGTTGGGTCTTATAGGTCAGCAATGCGACCTTGAAGGTGTTTCTCCACTGCACTGGCAGCCAGTGCAGTTCACGCAGCACAGGTGTGATATGGCAAGTTCTTGATAACCCAGTCAACAACCTGGCTGCTGCGTTCTGCACCAGTTGCAGGTGACGGAGATCCACCCTCGGTAACCCTAGATATAAAGCATTACAGTAATCAAGGTGAGAGGAAACAAAAGCGTGGACCAACACAGGAAGGTCATCATGCAGAACAAGGTGTTTTATCTGGGCAATATTCCTCAGATGGTAAAAGGATGACTTGACAGTGGCCAATACCTGTGTCTTCAGTGTCAGTGCATTGTCAAAGATTATGCCCAGATTTCGCACCTGTTCAGAAGATCTCAACTGGGTATCCCCCAATAAAAGACCAGAGGGGACACCAGGAGTCAATTTCTCTACATATTGACCCGGGTCCACAACCAACACCTCAGTCTTATCCGGATTTAACTTCAACCAGTTCACACTCATCCAGTCCTGAATCTCAGCAAGGCAGTTGTTAAAAACCGACACTGTTTCATTTTGTTGAGGTACAAAAGACATATAGAGCTGAGTATCATCTGCATAGCAGTGAAAACTCAGCCCATAATGCCTTATAATGTCTCCCAATGGCAGCATATACACTGTGAACAACATGGGGGAAAGCACAGAGCCTTGCGGCACCCCACAGGACAGAGCAAAGGGAGCAGAAGAGAAAATCCCTGAAACTAACCTTTGACTTCTGCCTGTGAGGAAAGAGTGGAACCATCTGATAAATGTCCCTGACAGTCCGCAGAGTAGCTGCAGGTGATCCAGCAACGTCCCATGGTCCACAGTGTCAAATGCTGCAGAGAGATCAAGGAGAACCAAGATCGAACGTCTCTTCTGATCTCTCGCTATTAGGATATCATTAAGTACCCGAACTAATGCCGTCTCAGTACTATGCCTCTTCCTGAAACTGGACTGGAGAGGATCATAGACTTCATGGGTGGTAAGAAAGTCATTGAGCTGCAACGCGGCTAATTTCTCAGTAACCTTGCCCAAAAAAGGCCAGGTAAGAGATCGGTCTGTAGTTAGCGAGGCAGTCAGAGGTCAAGGGAAGGTTTCTTCAAAAGGGGTGTCATGACAGCCTCCTTCAAAGACTCCAGGAACACCCCTTGATCCAAGGAACTCCAGACTATCCTCACAAGAACTGGTCCGATCACATCCATGCACCCCACAAGGAGGCGCGTAGGACCAGGATCCAAGCTACAGCAAGTCGGTCATAAGCCCTGGACAATCTTCATGATATGCATGATCGCTGGCTGGTCAAAATCTATCCAGGTAGACCGAGGCATGTAACCCTGCATTGGTCACTGCAATGCTCATTTGAACGTATGCTGCGGATCTCTAACCTGATTGATGACACCTTATCCTCAATGAACCGAGCAAACTCATCACACTGTATTTGTGAAAAGGCTCTCTGATCCCGCAGACAGGCTGGATTGCACAGTCTGTTGACGGTCCAGAAGAGCTGAGCAGGTCGGTTTCTTGATGCAGTTATCTCCCTGGACAGGAACCCTGCCTTCTTATGGGAGATTACTGATTGATAGTCCACATAAAAGGGGTTGATACACCACTTTTTGGGGCAGAATACCAAATCTTGGGAACTGGTAATTCATGTGGGATACCACTTTTCAAAATGAATTTCTAGCCCTGTGCAAGATAAGACACCCCATTCTGGGATTATGCCTAGCTCTTCCTAGAAGCTGGATCAGGTTAGAACCTTTAAAATACCAGCAACTCACGCTTTCTGTTTCTGGAACAACTGCATTTGAGTTCAAATCCCACCTTTGATTTAATAGGAGCTCACAGCAGGAGTCACCAATTCTGTAAGGAAGATTTGGGAGTGTCTGTGGCGGTACCAATTATAACAAAACACAGGACATAAATGATAACAATAAGCTTCCTTATATATTTTGCAGTTTGCACACAGAAAACAGTACAGGGTACCTGGCATAACATTTCAAGATGAAATACTATCTAGCAACCAACTACAGAAGATCAGTAATTGTCAGATATTACCTTCTCCTGGAAGATAGGTGCAGCTGAGTTTGTCTTTCCAAGTGGGGCCCCTCTCTCAATTTCTTGTTGTCTGGAAGCCATTAATATACCCAACTTGGTGTATAGTTACATGATGTATACAATAACTAAGGTGTCTCAGTTCCAAGGATTGCTTGTTATTCAGACATGGAGGCTCAGCATTTCTATGCAATACACTTCATCCCACTGTCTCTTCCAGAGACAGCAACAGTTTGGAGTGTGGTAAATAACCATGTTCTCATAACAATATACCATTGCAATTTTGGTATATTTCACTTGGCCATGACTGTGTGTGGAAATTAATTTCTGAGCATGTCTGTGCAGTAGCGCTAATACTGTACTCAGTCAGCGGCTGTCCGTGGAGGTGAGAGGTGGGCTGTGCCAGTAGCCGGTTGGGGATGGGTGGGGTGCTGGGTGCTGTCACAGCTGGGTGGGGAGGTGGGGGTCACTAAACTACTAGTGAAATGGGGAATTTACATAATTTATAATTGTACATTCTGGGGCCACTAGACTACCAGGGAAATGGGGATTCTACATATCTTACCAATGTACAGTTTGGGGGCACTAGACTAACAGGGATGGCATATTGCTGCATATGAGGCGGGCGACCCACGGTTCAGGGCACGGGTGGGGGATGGCAGGACACCTGCAGGGCTTCTGCCAACAGCAATTTCAGAGGCTGGGGTATGGGTAGCCCTGTAGGACCCTGCTGGGTGTGGTGGGCATGAGGGGAGGAAACTGTGCACTGTCCACAGGACAGCCTCGCAGGTCTGGGACCCCAGGGTCATCTGTAAGTGATACCAGCTAAATGCTGGTATAATGTACATTGCCAGATCTCCTCCAGGGGTTCTTGTAGAATCGATGTGGGCACTTTGTGGCTGCCCTTCTAGAATGTGGCATAACTGCTGCCGTAAACCCCCAGAGCCATGTCACTGGGAGTGAGTGCATAACAGCTGTTTGCCATAAGTGGCCTGCAAGCAAGTCACAGGTCACTTTGTAGAATCGCGATGCTGCAACTGCTGGTGTGTTGCTACATGCACCATTCTGCTTGGCTTAACTGCTGTTATGCCAGGTGTAACCCTTCTAGAATCAGGCCCATTCTGTTTAAGAAAATTGTTCACCGATCATATCTTCCTTTAATAAAAAAAAAGGGTGAGTATACTGCAAGAGTGAAGCTTTCCAAACATTAATCTACTGCTTAAGTACAGATCATGATGGTTATGTATTTGCATTAATGAGTACATTTACTTCTTTGCTGAAAGTTACTTTGAATTGGCCATAAAACATTCTTTAAGGAGGTAGACATAGTAGCTGACACAAAAATAAGATTGGGCATTTCTGAGAGCAATGTTTTGGGTTTTGCAGAGGTTGGTGGAATTTGAAAGCCAGGCAAACCTGCAAGCTGAGCACAGTTAATTTGTATTTTTAGTTATTTATTTGAAACTTAGAAATTGGGCATGTTAAATAATGTATTCTGATTGACTGTTGCCAATCCATGAGCATATATTTATGTGCCAATACCCCTGTAAAGAAAAAGGTTCAACATCTAATCTGGAATTTGGACAAATCACATACAGAATTCACAAGCCACTTCACTCGCTCTTGATTTCCATCACAAACATGGCTGCCAGCTTTACTCTTAAATAAAAACCTAGAAATAGGCCTTAAAATAAAATTCCCTTAAATTTATTTATTTGTTTATTTTATTTATTTAATTTTGGTAACCCTATAAATAATTGAATGCTCTTTCTACTCATGATCCTTTTCTAATATGCAAAACAAATAAAAACAAGCACTATTCAGATTTCTTTTTTGGGGGTTTTGATGACCATGAAAAAACTTTTTATAGCCTAACCAGCTTGACAGAGCAATTATTCCTACTAATGCCACTCAGATGTAACTGAGCCTCTGGTTTATAAGATGCCCAAAGTGCATGATAGAATTAGATGTGCGAAGTCCAGGAGGTTCACTCAGCAAATGAATTTGTGAATTTTGCAGAATCCATGGAGCGATTTTTTGCAAATTTCATGCAATTTGTAGTCCGTGAATTGTGCAGATTTGCAGGCAGATCGTGTATAATTTCACCTGCAAATTTTGTACTTCACATGCAGATTGTGCATTTTGTACAACAAAAACTCTGAAATATGGCACAAATTTCACGCAAACCATGAGAATTGAATTTTAGGTGGTCAGCCAGAACTCTGAGAATTTTGTGAAGCGTGAATTTATGACTCTTCATGTGAAATTCACAGGCGGAGTTTAACTTTGCAACACCTCTAAATAGAACGATGTTCAGCAAGGAAATCCATGTCTGGAACAGCATTGTGCTGCAGTAGTGACAACAAAATGTTGTGTTGCAGTAGGACGTCACTACCGCAGCACAACAACATTGAATGTCATTGGCGCCGGTTGCTTTTCTCTCAAAGCCATGCCAGTGATCTTGACTGACATTGCTCTCTTTTACGCTTTTTAAATTTGAGATTCTGTCTTTGCTAAGTTTGTGAACAACTATTCTTGTCAGGGATTTGGCAGAGTCAGTTGAGTCAGCACCGTGGATATCTTTCGTAGTTTCTTCTGGGAGTAAGCTGAGCTGAGATGCCCATGAAGTGGACTGGTAGGAACATTGTAGTTTGCTAACTTGCTTGTGACAGAGAAGGTGGTTGAGTTGGCAGCATTTTTCATTCCTATGGTTGCCCATATAATATAAAAGATTATGTATGAGCAACCATACAAGTATAAGTCTGTGTTGAATCTTGAGGTTTCCAAATTAACAACAGACTCTCAAACGGCACTTTGAAGTCTTTCTTTTGTTAATATGGAAACCTCTTGATTCAAACAAGGGTTTGCTGTGTATGGTTGCTAATACAAAATCCTCTAGTATGTCTTTGTAATGATCATTGTTTTGATGATTGAACAAATAAAGTTACCTACCTATATTTACATGTCTGGGTGAGTGTATGCCAGTGGAATTTTGCAGAATGTTGAATTCATGCATTCCATATTAACATTCCATGCTTCTGGAGGAGGTGGTGTGAGTGTTCTTTTAGCAGAATACTACAGAATATTGATTCTTATGCTTTGTGGTAAGCAAACAAACCTTCTACTGCATGTGTAGAAAGACAAATGAATAGCAGGTAGAAACCATCTGTGGAGGAACCATTTGCATTATCTAAGGACTATGTTATTGTATTTGTTGTGTCTTTTTCATTTTTTTGAGATTTTTGTTTTATTTGCCAAACCCATTTTCTAAGTGCAATAGAATTTCAAACATTCCAGGGGCTATAAGGCCCTCTGCCTGCAGCATCAGTCCTCATGATTCACTGGGTGTGCAGCTATCCACCAATACTCCACACCCTGCCAGGTCTTATTCCTTAAATGCTTAAAATTGCATGGCTAGAGTACATTTACACTGAGTGTCAGCAATCAACACAGATTACCCAGACTTGGGTAAAATATATTCAGAGAACACACAATCCTAACAATCAAAACAAATGCTATAAAAATGTATACAAACAGTAAACAGCTATTTTGTTGTCGACATAAAATTTGGTAAGGCAGAATAGTCCTAGTCCCACTGCACTGTTCTGCACTGCCAGTCCACAGCCCAGTCCAGCTTGAGCCATGCCCAGACTCAGACTACTGTCTAACTGACTTTAAGATAGCTAAAAAGCCCACCACTGCCAGAAGCACTAGATAGTTCTATATACATACAGCTGTTGCCACCAACATTGTAACAGTTAGCAGTTTCATTTTTACCTACCTCTGTAAGTGATTATGACCCCAAGTTGGAAATTCCTGTAGAGAAACACAGAAACATAGACTTTGATGGCAGACAATTGCCACCTGACCCATCTAGTCTGCCCATGTTCCCCATCTATTTCCTATTCACAGTTCCTAAATGATCTGCAGTTTACCCCCTTTATCCTATCGCTATGGTTCACTTATGTCTATCCATGCATTCTTGAAATCCTGTATCATTTTTGCTGCTGCAGCCTTCGCTGGTAGGCTGTTCCATGCATCCACCATCCTTTCTGTGAAAAATACTTCTTATTTTACTCCTAAACCTACTCTCCTCTATTCTCATATCATGGCCCTTGTTCTTGAACATCTTCTTTTCTGAAAGATGCTACCTCTTTCACCTTATTTATACTCCAAGGTATTTGAAAATCTTTATCATATCTCTCCTTTCCTCACCTCACCTCACCTCATCTCTCCTCTCCTCCCTCTCTCCTCTCCTCTCTCTCTCCCTCTCCTCTCCTCTATCCTTCCCTCCCCATCCTCTATCCTCTCCTCTCCTCTTTCTCTCCTTCCTCTCCTCCAGAGAGTACATATTGAAGTTTGCTAATCTATTCTCATATGACTTCTAGTGCAGCCCGGCATCATTTACATTGCCCTTCTCTGAATCGCTTCTAATCTGTCTATGTTCTCCCAGAGATGTGGCCTCCAGAACCAGACACAGTACACCAGATGAGGCCTCACCAATGTTCTATGCAGTGGCATGATCACCTCCTTTATTCTGCTGGAGATACCTCTCCTATGCACCCCAATATTCCACTTTCTCCTCACAGTCTTCTCACATTGTTGTGTAACCTTGTTTGGTGGCTGCCAGTACCTCCCAAAAATGTATTCCTCCCTGCATTTCCATGTCCCAAGTGCATGGTCTTGCACTTTTGCATTGAATCTTAGCTGCAACACCCTTGACCATTCCTCAAGTCTGCTTTAGTTCCCTCTTCATTTTTTCTACCCCTCCTGGGGTGTCCATGCTGTTGCAGATCTTTGTGTTGTCTGCAAAGAGACACACGTTCCCTTCCAGCCCTTCTGCAATATCACTTATGAAGACTTTAAAGATGGCTGGTTCCAGCACTGATCCCCATGGGATAACACTGGTCACCTGCCCCTCATTGGATTGGACACCGTTCACTTCTACCCTCTGTGTCCTATTGCTCAGCCAATTTCTGACCCAGTTTACTACCTTGGGACCCACCCCCAGGCTGGCCAGCTTGTTTGCAAGCCTTTTATGTTGGATGGTGTCAAAGGCCTTTCTGAAATCCAGGTAGGCCACATTCACCGCCCCTTCCTGATCAACTCCCTTAATCACACAGTCAAAGAAATCAATCAGATTAGTTTGACAAGGCCTTCCCACTGTGAATCCATGTTGCCTTGGATCCTGTAATCTGTTGGATTCCAGGTATCTCACCTTTCTTTTAGTAGCAATTTGATTTGTTTCCCCAGCACTGAGGTCAGTCTGACTGGTCTGTAATCGTATGCCTCCTCCCTGCTCCCACTTTTGTGGAGAGGGACTACATTTGCCCTCTTCCAGTCCTTTGGTACCACCCTTTTTTTCCAGTGATCTGTTGAACTGGGCTGTCAGTGGTGTTGCCAGCAGCTCTCTGAGTTCTCTTAATATTCCAGGATGTATTCCATCTGACCCATTGCTTGTCCACCTTCAGCCTTGTGAACTCCTTCAGAAACTCTGTCTTCAATAACTGGACTGGTGTCCACCTCCATTCCTTGGTGCTTCTAATTCAAGTGGTGGTCCCTCCCTCCCCTTCCCTTCCTCTGTGAATACTGAGCAAAAATATTTGTTCGGTGTTGGTACTTTTTCTTGAAACTCCCTCTGCACACTCACCTCCTTCCTTTTTTAGTGTTGCAATCTCTCCTTGAGTCTTTCTTCTTTCACTAATGTACCTAAAAGTTCTTGTCCCCTTTGTTACTGCCTGAGATATTTTGTTTTCTCGTTTGCACCTTGGCACTCCTGACTGCTTTCCCACCTTCCTCTGCTTTTCAAGATATAGTTCCTGTCTTCATCCCTCTTCATTGTACTTCCTGAATGCTTCCTTTTTGCCCTTATCTTTTCAGCCACTTCCTTTGAGAACCAATGTGTTTTTTTCTTTCTCTTTATTTTGCTTATCTGCCTAATGAAATGGTTTGTTGCCTCCAGAATAGCTCCCTTAAGATTCACTCATTGTTTCTCTACCCACTTTCTAATTCCCTGCCAGTTATTTTCTAAGAAATTCACCCATCCTTGTAAAGTCAGCTTGTCTAAAGTCCAGGGCCCTTGCTTTTGTATGGTTTGACTCCCCCACTGTTCCCACATTGAACCACACTGTACTGTGATCGCTTGATCCTAGGTGGCTACCCACCCTTACTTCTGTAATTCTGTACCAAGTCCAAGATTGCTCCATCTCAGGTGGGCTCTAACACTAGCTGTTTGAGACTGGCCCCCTTCAGTGCATCCATGAGTTCTCTCGCTTCTGGCTGTGGCTGCAGCATGGCTGCTCTAATATACATCCAGCAGATTGAAGTCACCCACCAGCAACACTTCCCACTTTAGCTGTCATTTTGTGGATGGCTTTTTCAAGTACCCTGTTCATCTCTTCCTCTTGTGTTGGAGGTCTGTAGATTACTCCAGTGTGAATTGCAGTGCCGTTACCTGTCTCCAAGGTGATCCACACTGCCTCATCTCTTCCTGCATTCCCTGTACCTTGGTTGCTTGAATTCTCTCCTTGACATTGATAGCCACCCTTTCCTACCTTTTTACCCACCCTGTCCCTCCTGAATAGAGTGTAACCTGGTATGGCTATATCCCAGCCATGGTTTCCCATTAACCATGCCGCAGTGACAGCAATAATGTCTAGGTCTCCTTCTGCCATCAATGCCACTAGGTACAGTAAAAATTAAAGATTAGGAGCCTTCTGCCTACTCTGCTCCATTTTAGTTGCTGTGTCCTGTGTGCTGCAACTTCTGCAATCCAGGTTGGGTTGTGGTGGTGGGTGGCCTGTGACACAATCACTAATCCTGGCTTTCGTCCAACGAATGGATGGGATGACACAATGATTCCACAAAATCACCAGACTTACTAGTGTCTGACTAACGAGTTTCATTCAGAAAATATGTTTTTAACCCTTTTTCTTCCAGCATGACTAGAACAGTTGTGCCCTCACAGTGATGACACTGACACTGGCCTGTGTTATCCAACTGACAGTACTACTACACTGGTACTAATGTTAGAGAAAGTGACTGACTAATTTCAGTTACACTCACAAAAGATACCTGCCAACCTCCATTTAATAACTTTCCTTCCTCCACACACTGAAGTCTAATGGCAATGTCTCATCATGCTGCTGCCTGCCACCAGTATCTTCTCCATGAGCCCACACTCTGCAGTTTGGGAGGGATCATCTGATAACATCAGTCACAGTCATGTAACTGATGTTGCACAAGTCATGGTGCCAAAACTGATGCCTTAAAGCAGACATGTTACCTCTGGTTTGGTCCCTGTCCTGGTTGCCACCACAGTAGTTAGTATGGACTGGTCATTGCTGGTGGGTGGAGACAGGAGTAGTCAGTGTTACTTCAGCTGGATGGGCGTCATAGGTTGCAGTTCACCTCTGACTCAGAGGTGAAGGCAGAGTACTAGGACCTCAGAGACAGATTCCTGGAAGAAGAGGACTCAGGTAGAGAATGCAACTGAGATGAAATTGGTTGACGCCTTCACAATAAGTGCAAGAAAGACAAAGCATGCATGGCATGATTAATTACTATAAAATGAGCAGCAATTAAATGATTGGCTGACTATTTATAAAGTTCACCTGTAGGATTAGGAATGTCCTCTCAGTGTGACCTTACTTAGAAATGCTGAGTGCCAGGAATAAAATTAAAAATTCCTAAGTTCAGTTTCATAAGTAGTGACCGAATCTTTGAATGCATGTTTTTTTGTTGTGAAGTTTGTAAGTTGTAAGAAATTGAATACTGTAGATCCAGATCAATGAGTATTACTATTCTCTACATAATCACTGCACTGCACTGTATCTGAATGGGGCTCAGGAATGGAGCATGCCTGGGGAAAACTAGTTTTAGCCAGGGTGACACTGTTCAGGTAGGGTGCACGGTGGAGGAGCAGGACCATCATCTCACAATGCAGAGTGGGAAAAGTCTAAAAGTGAAAGTTAATGGTAAATCACACTTGAGCAGCGTACTTGAAACTACGCCATTTCCCTTTATGCACTCCCTCAGCAGCTCCAGCTCTGCTTCTTACCCCCTAATAATAATAATAATAATAATGAAGTGTGGGTCAGTAGCAAACACAGAACAGTTGCTAAAATACTAAATAAATAAATTGCACTGCCTCTGGGGGCCCTCATACTCAGAGCCCTGGGCAACAGTGCCTTCTGCTCGAGATCTAGGTGGAGGGACTACAGAACAGTGAAAGGGCAAAATAGTGTAATGGCAAAAATACAGAGGACAGAGAAAGGATTAAAAAAACAAAGAAAATAATGCAGTTATACAGTACATGTGGAAAAGAAGCAATATCTTCAGACAAGACATCAAATAATAACATAAAATTATATTCAACAAACTGGTAAAAAAAACAAAAGAAGAAGGTCAACCTGACGTCGAACAAGGGTGGCAGAAAGGTAAGGTGTGTCACATCCATGCAAATGTGCAACAACAAACACTACAATTTTGAGCAATTTAAAATATTTCAACTGGAATGCTAATATTTATCAGACTGAACAAAATAATTATTGATGGACATATTTTATAATCAAATATAGTATTTTAGGGTTTGCTGATGAACTGTGGTTACCTGAACCTAATGTATTGATATTTTATTAGTTTTATGAAGCATTAGTCTGTATCTTAAAATCCTGCATTCTCTTTGTTTTCCATTCTGCATCTCATTTTACACTTGTTTTCATATTCCAAAACTACAAAGAATGACAGGGCTTTAAAACTGACTCTGACACTTTGGCAAAAGTGCAACTCAGGGGACTGCATGCCCAGAGTGCTTTGCTTGGCATAATGATTGTAATATAGCCTTTTTTGTAGATTTGAAAGAAATACATGGCTTAATGGGTTTAATGATGCTTGGAATTGCACCAGTCCTTGTTTTGGTTTGGAACTCCCAGTATTCATCATTTGTTATCCATTCTCTCACATTTCACATTATAGTACACTTTTATGCATACAGCAAATGTAGAAAGTTATATGCAGAAGTGCTTTGGGGCTTCTCTGGCCACTTGAGTCCGTCTCATTAAACAGGTTGATGTGTGCGTCAGTGCCTTGGCTAGGGTTTGCCTGTTTCCTTTTCTCTACTTTTTACAAATATTGTTGCTTGGTAGTTAAAGTTTCCCTTGTTTTAAACTAACTACTGTCTGTAACTATGGAAAACTGAGTGGGGGTACGTGTGTCTAGCCAAGCAATGGTTGGCACTGCCTAATATCCTTCAAAGAGTTCCTGACTCAAAATCTTTTCCATCCTGCCTTTCAATACCAGTGATCAACTTTACCAACTAACTGCCAGGCTCCAGGACTGAGATATTATGTATCTATCTATGCTTTCCTAAAATTGACATATGTAGATGGTAGTCTCTATGACAACTTTATAAAATATGTCATAGTAATTTCTAAGCAACTACATGTCAGTGATTTCTTTCAATATGGTGGTGGTCTCTTGCTCATGCATGACATTTTCTACCACCATCTTGTATAAATAATAAACTGGAAAGGTATATGGCACTGTGGGGGTTTATTGAAGTTGCTTCAGTTTGCTTTTATATTATTTAGTTCCATTATTTCAAAATGTATTTTCATTTCAGCATCATGTGGGTCGTTAATATATTGGAAAATGATTGTTCATGATACTAGTGGCAGATTATTACTAATAATGATGCTAGTAAAGCAGTAACTGTCGGTAAAATAATATAGGTTTTCACATGAAAATTTACTTTATCTCTACATATGTGCTTCTACAGTACTTCAGGAACATACACTATTATCTTTGCAATCCTTTACTAAAAACGTAGCAAATAAGCCATTACTGGTGAAAATATATCATCGCAGGCAGGGTTCCCAAATATTTTTCTTCAAGCAAACCTTCATGATGTGAAACTTAACTAGTGAAGTGACACTTCATTATCAACATGCAATTTTGTGGTCTTTTGTTTAAACCTTCCCCCTCACTCTTAGCACTGTATTCCACCATCCTCTCTGCCACCCAGCCCCCAAACAATCCAACAATGTTACCCCCTTCTCCCAACTCACTCATCTCCAAAACACACCCTTCTTATGCAGTTACCCTCACAGTCTAGTAAATAAAAAGAAATACCCACTCCCCCAAGTCTAGAGTCAAAACCTATTCTGCCCTCCTCCATAGTCACCCACACAGCTTGGTAAAAACAATGAACACCTCCTTTTCCCCGGTCAACTCAACACCCATTTCTCTTTCCTCCCAGTCACAGCCACAGCCACACAGTATCATAACAAATATATTTTAGTGGGCTTACACAACTTAGTGAGGAGTTATGCTTGTGCAACTTTGTTGATAGTCTGAAGGTATTTGAATAAATGTATTGATGCTTGTAAGAGGAATACTTTGGCTATTCACGTTCTCTGTTGCATGGAGAACTACCTGTTGTCGGGGTACCATGAAGGCAAAGTAACCCTCTTGAGGAAGGGTCTACCCCCTAGACATGCTCTGGGAACATAATTCTTTATGATAAAGGTATCTTAGTAAGGATCCCTGAGGAGAGAGAGAGAGGCATGCCACTGGAGGAGATGGGGAAGATGGTGGGGCAAAGAAACAGTGCTTCTGAGAGAGGCTGGAGGGAACTGACTTAAATAGATCAGTGAGGGGGCATGGCTGGTTGCTCCCACACATTGAATTGCAGTCAAAGCCTTTGAACTCAATGGGCTTACACAACTTGTCCCCATTTACAAAAAGGGATCCAAATCTTGTACTTCAAATTACAGACCCATCAGCCTAAGATATATTGTATGTAAAATGCTGAAACTATAATTAGGAATAAAATTCTGGACACACTTAAAACACTAGCACATTTGATCCTAATCAGTATGGTTTTAGAAAGGATCAATTCTGTATAACAAATGTAATTAGTTTTATGAAAACATAAGTGAAAAGCTGGATAGTAATAAAACCATGGACATAATTTTATTTGATTACAGCAAAGCATTTGATATGGTTCTCACAGGCTATAACTGAAAAGCTACTCAAATATGATATTATCAAGGGCATTATTGTATGGATAAACAATTGGTTGACTAATATGATACAAAGAGTTGTGGTAGGGTCATCTGTCAAGAGAGGGTAGGGTAATGAGTGGAGGTCCCAGGGATCATTCTGGGACCAATATATTTCAAATTTCTATTGCAGACCTAGATGAAGGAGTCAAAAATAATATCATAAAATAAGCAGATGACACTGAACTTAGTGGACCATGTGAAACTGAACAAGAGATAGTAACATTACAACATGATATAAACACTATTGCCATGTGGACAGCACATTGGGGGATGCAATCGAATGCTGAAAAATGTTGTGTTTTACACAGGGGTACCAAGAATCAAAAACATAGGCATATACTAAATAATAAACATATTCAGAATAAACTATTTTAGAGGAACTTAGGCATATTAATAGACAAAAAGCTGGAATTTAAACAACAATACACATTTGTCATTTCAAAAGCTAATAGAACTATTAGAGCAATAAACAAAAACATCAAAATCGGTCCAAAACTGTACACCTCCCATTATATCTTTTCATATGTAAGACCACCTTAAATATGGAAGCCAGTTTGTGGAACACTTATAGGAAAGGGGATATAATCAGAATAGAGAAAATACAATGCCGGTTCACAAAATTAATAACAAATTTGAAAGATAAAATGTATAAAGAGCAGCTGGACTGTCTAGGACTTCACAGCTTTGAACTATGAAGAATGATGGGTGACGTGTTGTTTTACTTTGATCTAATGAATGACCCAGAATTAATGGCTGATTTAAACTTGCAGTTTAGAAAATGGACAAAGAAATTTCCAGGCCTTGATTGGCTGACAGCCCTGGCAAGGTGGGCGTCTATCAGGCAACAGAGCCCAGTCATTAAAAGTGCCAGCTAGACACAAGCCCAAGTATACAGATCATTTTCCAAATAGAACATTTGTTTTTAAAAAGTAGACTTTTTTTTCTCACTCCTTACCAGTCTAGTTTGTGGCCTTCCCAAACTCCCAAATTCAGTACCATGACATCAGGCATCTTAAAGCAATATTAGAATGTAAGTAAAGTAAAGTCAGTACCAAAATTCATAGCAATCACCTTTGTTCGCTATAAAAACCTCCACAGGCACCTTAATTCACTTGTATACTAGTTTCTCCTCAAGTCGCTCTCCTACCTCGAAAGCTGGCAGCTCAATTTAAATCCCCAAGCTGGTAGGACACATTGGCAAGTCTGTCAGAGCTGAACCTGTACCCCAAAGTGTTGCAGTCCCACAAGTCAGAATCACCAGCTTCTCATTTGTCCATGACCTCGACTGTGAGCAACCAAACCAACAGCAGCACAAAGCAAGTAAAGGCATTCATAAATAGATTTGTGCAGCCTACCTAGAAGTTATCACTGCAGGCCACTTCTCGTCATCCCTGCCTGTCCTCAATAAGCACAGCAAGCAATAGAGACCCCGTCTTCATGCAAATGCTGTTTCTCCCATGCAGGAAATGTTCCATTCTCCCCTCCACAACATGTTTCAGCACAAATAAAAAAGTAGTAAAATCCTGAGCATCACGACCATGTGAATAAAACCCACTGCAAAGTAAAAATACATGAAGCACATGACAGCTCAACAGAGCGTGAGCACACCCATGAATAATTAAGTACACATTTAAATGGACAGTTGGACTGCTTATGTTCAGTAATGATTTCTGTCTGTGTTTCTCATGAACATAAATTAAAAAGTTTGGTGAAAGTGAAAATGTCAGACAATGTCAAGGTAAATGTAATGTTAATTCAAACATTTTATCTGTGCTATTATAAAACAATGACTAAGCTGAGCTAAAACTGTACAGCATTCATGTAATTAGAAATATCTGGACAGTTGACAGTCTACCAATATGTAGCAGCATATATGTGAAATAGCAGAAAGTGTGCTGTCTGTAACATTGAGGCAAACTAATTAGCAATTAAAACTGTAAGCCCAGGGTTAAACCCCTGCATGCCCCTGTAGATGTCATAATCCCCCATGCATTTAAACTACTGTTGTGTTTCCAGTATAGCCACAGTAAATATATGTAAAAATATTCCACTAGAAATGGCAAACAATTGAATTTTTTTTTCCAGTGAAATTAGTAAAATGTCTCTATGTGCCCCCCCACACAAAGTAAGCTTTGCTGAAACCATTCCTTGGATGTTTTGTAATCCTCCCATTTTCTTTACCTCTTGCTGCTGGGTGTCCAGGTAGCTGTCTAATCTGTTCTTGTCACAGTAGCCAACAGTATTGCAGACTTCTGGAAGCAGATCTCTGAGACCTCCCAAGCATGCCCGAGCTTGTGGATCTGTATGTTAAACCATACTCTGCACTCTCTAGTTGCGGTATTTGGTCATGACAGATGTATTGCTTTATCTTTGTGTTTCTTTCAAATTTCTGTATTAATTTAAATTCATTATGTGCCCTTGTCTATTATTCTAGATCTTAAAAAATGTTTAACAGATCTGTAGAAATGTAATCCTTTGTCTATGGCATCCTGTGATAGCCCAATTAAAGTTCACATTCTATTTTTATTTGAAAATTAAAGGTACATTTCAGGCTGCTGGAGGCAGACAATATCACCAAACTGTTCCCCTCACAAGAGGATGACTGCAACACCATCTGCACCCAAGAAACTAAAAACAGACAAACCAACGACCTCTCACAGATTTCAAGCAGTGACACATACAGAGCTTGACAAAATAGAAGAAGAACATGAAGAGATAAATACCAAAAAAACACAACATGGGCAGTAAATGTTTTCTGGCAGTGGGAAAATTCTAGATGCATTGAACTGGACTGGCAGACAGATACAGTAGAACACATAAGCAACACCTTGAGACAGTTTTATGCTGAAGTCCACACAACCAGCAGGTGAAAATTATTCTGTATCTGGCTACTGTGCCCTAACATCCAGTCTAAATAGACACCTGAACAGCCCTGCCATAGGACATAACATAAACATTATAGGTGACCAAAGATTCAAGCCTTCCAAGAATGTTCTAACATCAGTGTTGAAAAAAATGAGAAAGGCCCATAAAGATGAAGCAAGCCACCACCCAGCAATAACTGAGACAGATCTCAACACGCTCAGGACATCAAAAGCCCTGTCTCCCAATACTGCACCTCGATTGGTGCGCAAAGTGTGGTTCGATATACAGATCCACATGGCCAGGCGTGACCTTGAAGGCCTCAGGGGAACTGACACCAGACTCATTTGCAGTGCACACAGATGAAAATGGCTAGCAGTATGTAGGACCTAAATATAACGAGCTGACAAGAAATCACAAAAATCCGTTAGAACAAAATAAAGACAGTTACAGAGGGTTTATGTGCTCTGAGCCAGACAACCCTATGTGTCCTGTTAAGTCTTTCTTGAAGTACTTATCTAAAGTGCCAGAAAATGCACCAGCCTTCTACTTACACCCATTATGACAAAGTCAAGCGGTCCTAGACACATTGCCCTTTAGGTATTCTGAATGGGGAAAAATTACCTAGAAAACTTAATGCCTAAAATCAGCAAGGAGGCAGGATTAACAAACAGGTATACCAATCACAGTGTTAGAGCCACTGCCGTTCAGCTTTTATCAAATGCAGGACTCAGCAGCAGAGAAATAATCAGTGTTACTGGTCACCATTTCAAAAAGCAGCCTAGCCAGCTACTGGGCTCCCAACACCAAAGATAGAAAGAATTAGAGCTCCATCTTAGGTGGACCCAACATCCAAGAGATTGATACAGCAAAGCAAGAAGAAACTCAAACAATGACTGGCAAAGAAAACATCAAAAGCATGCCATCTCCAAACACAGGACTGAAGATAGTTCATCCACAACAAACTTTTCCCATCTAACTGCACTTTCAATGCACCAATTAGCTTCATCACATACAACAAATAATGTGCACTAACTTTAGTATTTTAAAGTAGTATTTAGTATTTAAATTCAGTAACTCTAGTATTGCAACGCAGTTTATTTTTTTCAATTTTAGGGACTGTTTTATGTCCCACAGTTGTAATGTTAAATAAAATGAATGTATTGCTTTGCAAAGTTTAAAATCTGTGTCAGTATATTTTTTCAAACTGTAATACCATTTTCTAAGCACAATAATACCCTCCAGGGTGGGTGGTATTAGTCACCTGACCTTCCAGGAGCTATTAGGCCCTACGCCTGTGCATTGGGCCTCATTACACCCTGGGTGGTCTGGTATTGCCCAATACTGCCCACCCTGTCAGGTATTATTGCTTACATAAATAGGACAGATTTGATGTAAGGGGACACCCTACAGGTAAAATCTAAAATGTATAAGTCCACCAAAAGAAAAAAATGTTTACACTATTAGAGCAACTAATCTGTGGAATAGATTGCCAGAAAGTGTGATCCTAAGGAACAATAAAGAAACATTTAAAAGAAATATAGATAACTATATCAATATGGGAGGAAAATGACTTATTTCATATCGTCACAAAGGAGCTAAAACATGGGCCTAGGCCTTTATAGCTCCTAATTTTTAGTGAATCTTAGTTGCGTTTGTAGCAACTTTTGTTGATCTTCTGAAGGTATTTGAATAAATGTGTTCATGCTTGTCATAAGAATACTTTGGCCATTCACACTCTCTGTTCCATGGGGAACTACCACTGTTGGGGTACTGTGAAGGCAAAGAAAGCCTCTTGAGGAGGGTTCCACCACTAGAGGTACCACATGAACATAATTCCTTTAGGGTAAAGGAACCTTAGTAAGAGTCATCAAAAATACTGGGCAAAAAGTAGTGACACAGAGGTAACATGAGGACAGAGTGACAGCAATGAGTGACTGGAAACAGACAGAGACTGAATAGGGCATTGACTGGTGGATGTCAGAACTAATAGTAGAAGAAGCATGTCTTCTGTAAGGAGAGGGAATGGTAAATGGAAGAAGGGACACCATCCTGCCCAAACTCACAGTGGAAACTACCTATTGCAGTGACTACCTAAGTTTATGATCTTTGGCACAGAGGACAGCAAAAAACCCTTATGAGAAGGAAACATCTGGGTATCCAAGGCCTTGGTTGTCTTCCCTACAGACTTTGGGATATAATAGTTATGGCTTGGCTACTGAAATTTAGAGACCTGATTCAGGGAAATATGTTAGAGGAAGGCTACACCCCATCCCTCTAATAGGAAAGCTGTAGGGAGCAGTGAGCGATCTCTGCAACCAAGAAAGGCTCCAGGCAAGGAGGCCTCACACCCCAAGGCAGGAGAAGAGAGCAACAACCACTGAAAGACACTCATCTGGCTTCCATGAGGGGAGGCTTAGAGGGGAAGCTGAACACTTGAGGGGTAAGGCAAAGAGTTGGGCCCTTGAGGGGCCAGGATTTGAAGTTGTAAGATCCTCCCCCTTGAGGGGCAGAGGAAGGGAAAAATGTGGACACCAGGTGAACCTTAGGTGGCAATACGGAGAATAGCTTTCAAAGGTATTGTGAACTTGGTCTGCATAGCCAAAGGAGCCTCCCTGTACTTATGAGCCCCACCCTCCAGCAGATAAAGTCTTGAATACTACATCAAGAGGTGCCACCAAGTCATTCTGCATAGCTAAAGCTTCTCCAAGAGCAGAGGACAGTCTCACCTGTAGGGAAAAAAGAGAAGAACTGTACCCAGTTGAGGGACCCACCTTCAAGATGCAGACTTCAAGGTGGCAGAGCAAGACCATCAACTTAAAGGGAAGGATCCTTGAAGCCATGCTATGGTTGTGACTGGCATGCATCCTATTGCAGGAGTCATATAGGCCATGGCAGGGCCTGATGGCCATGAGCAATGGAGGAAACAAAACATAGGAAGGCAGAACAACTGTTTTTTATCTGAATGCAGAAGTAGTTGGAGGCTGTGACAAAGCTTATGGCCATAAACAAATGAAGGAAATGAAACATAGATAAGGCTGAACATCTGCCTCTTAAGCTGAATACAAGAGTAGTGGAGGCTATGGTGAAGCCTGATAGCCGAGGTGCTGGTTGAGACATCAATTGATAACTAGGAAATTAAATGAGACTGAATGTTGCAAGCTGGACATAATGAGGAGTGCATGCCAACCAGTTCTATGAAGGAGGTTAGTGTTAGTTGTTGATGCATTACAAGCATTACAAGGCAGTTAGACAGAGGAAGTATAAACAAATTAAATGGCTAGAGAAAGCAGTATAAAGGAACCACTGGGAGTAGAAACAACAAAATTAAAATGTTAGGGAAAGCAGAAGTATATGGAACTGAAAAAATAAGTAGCCACTGAAGTGAGCAACAAACAGAACCCAGAAGGGAGTGGCTGCCTAGCCAGGAGCTACGTGTAAACAATTAGAAATTGTAGTTGGAATTGGAGATTGCAAAAGGTATGGAAAACAACAAAATAGGAGCCTGAATAGCACAAGGCAAAAGCAAATGATGAAGGTAGAATGCTGGGAAAACTAGAAATCCTCCTCACAAAAAAAAGAACCAAAACTGAAAGAAACTGAGGAACAGAGAAACAGAAGAACACAGGAACAGGAGACAGGGAGAAGCATAAACTGCAGCCAGGAATGTAGAAAGCAAAATACTGACCTAGAATGCTGGAGAGGCACAAACCAAGCAGAAAGTCCAGCACAAACCAAGCAGAAAGTCCAAAACCACAAAAGGAAAGCAGAAGACAAAACTGGAGAAAAAAGGGGTGGGGCCCAGCAGAGCCTCCAGAGCTGCAGCAAAGAAACAGGGCTTTGAGAAAGGCTGGAGGAGCTGATTTAAATAGCTCAGACAGGGAATGTGGCTGGTTGCTCCCAAATATGGAATTGCAGTCATAATCTTTGCAGAAATGAATAAAAGAAAAAATGATTACTGGTACAATTCCTCTGCATACCCCCTCCAACTAACTGTCATTTGAATGAATGAGGTAAGCTCACAAATAGTGACCAATTAATTGATTTATTTAATATTGTGTGGGTGACTGGAGGAAGAGGGTCGGATGGGTGATGAGTAAACTGGAGAAATATTTTTTTTTTATCTTTTCATAGCTGTGTGGTTGACTAGAGAGAGGCAGGTGAGATGGGTGCTGAGTAAACTGGGGAACAAGAGTGTTTTTTATCTTTTCTTAGCTGTGTGGGTGACTGGAGAGAGGGGTGAGATAGATGCTGACTGGCTGGGGAAGGGCTAACAATATTGTATTGTTTTGGGGTTGAGTAGGATAAAGGAGATTTGAATAGGGTAATACTGTACATGGGTGAGGGCAACATGGTGTAAACTTTGTCAATGCACTAAGGACTAAACCTTGTGAGGTGTCACTTTGCAAAGTGAAGTAACTTTGCAATGTAGCTGAACTTCATGAAGTATTTTGCAAAGTGAAGTTTTTCAGCTTTTCACACCTCTATACTAAATGATTACTTTGTTTGTATTAGGGGGTAGGGGGAATCTGTTGATTTTTCCTTTTGTTGCTTCTGACCATAATGATTACACTTTGTCTCACTGATGAAACAAAATTTATTATTGTGAAAAGTATTGAAAGTGTGTTTCTAATGAATATGTGCTGTAGCAAAAATGTATGTTGACATTTATTGGAAATACATGTCAGTATATTGGTAGTAATTGGGAAAATGTACCAGACATACATGTTTATGTGCAAAACTAGTTATATACACTTCAGTATATATTAGAAATATATAGCTATATTCTTTGCAAAAACTGTGTCAATGCACCAGCTAGGATGGTAATTTAATGCCACAAAGTGGAGAAATGTGGTGTCAGGGTTTCTCACCTTAATGCCCCCTCCCCCAAGCAGCAAAAGGAAAAATGTTAGGGTTTTAGGTCTCCAGAGTCTCAACAAATCCATGGTGGAATCTTCCTTGGGGTTGTCAACCTAATGCCACCCCATTCCATGAGCAAACAACATCACACATCATCTCCTTTCTTCACACAGGCCCACTGGGGTGAGCATGAGAACTGAGGACCCAAGCAAATACCCCACCATTGATTTGCCGAGACTCTGGAGACTCAAAACCTGAAGTTTTTTGCTTTTGCTACTTGGGTGAGTGGGGGTGGGGGGGGGCGTTAGGGTAGGAAACCATAATGCCAAATTTCCCTTCTTTTCAGGCATTGTTATTCTAACTGGTGCATTAACACAGTTTTTGCAAAGAATTTCCTTACTTTTTGAGATAATATAATCATATCCTCATTTACCTGTGGAAGTGCAGGGCTGCACTCCCATCCCTCCATAGATGCGCACATGCATGTTGCAGTGGAAGCACAGGGCCCTCTGGGCTCTGTGCTTGCATTTCAGCTAAAACGGCAAAGAAATTGTCAGTATAGCTTTGTTGTTACCCTTCCTCATGAATGCCATGATGATAATTTTTGAATCCCCACTGCAAAGTCATAACACACCACCACAACTTCATTATGCACCACAGGTGAGAAAACACATTTTGGCCAGGATTTGAAAAATGGCAGCTGTCACATTCAAGAGGTGATGTAAAAAAATAGCTATGTTGAAAATCTGGGATGAAAATATTTAAAATCTCCAAAGTTATGAGCGAGCATAGAAAAATTTCAATGCATGCACACAACTTTATCATTTTTATATGATATAACTACAAAATTAATATAGTTTTTATGACCCCACCTCATGAACAAGGGTGGTAAACATTTCAAATCTCTCCTGAAAGGTGATTTCACCAAGCAACCATGAAATCTCCTTTCAGGCTAGATTCATGAAATTCCATTTGCCATTGTTCATGAGGTGGCGTCCCCAAAAGGCAATGTTGTAAATTTGGTGTCAAAATACGCAAAAATGGCTGATTTATGTATCAAAGTTGAAAAACTCACTAAAATACAGTACACTTAACTGTGCTTACCTTTGTTTCTCATAGGTGTCAGTGTTACTCAGTTGGCAGCACATCCACCTCTGGATCAGAAGGTTGTGGGTTCTTGTCCTACACTGGGATTGGACTCATATCTAAAAAATAGTGGCATCCGAGTGCAGTATTAGAGGGTGCTGTACTGCTAGGGTGTGCCATCCTTCAGATGAGACATTAAACCGAGGTCCTTTCTACCCATCCTGGTGCTGTCCTGGTGGGTGTCCAGATGAAAGTAAAAGAACCCAGAGCACTCTTCACAAAGAGCAGGGAGCATTCCTGGAGTCCTGGTCAACATTCCCCTTCCCATAAACCAGATCATGCAATTGTCCAGATTGTGTGCGGGTGTTGATGTGCGATATGGCTGCCACTACATATTCAGTCACTTCACTACCAGTCTAGCATTGCTTATAAAGCACTTTGGGATACACTGTGTATGAAAATCATGATATGAATGCTGATTCTTCTTTTTCATATTGCAGTCAGAAGTTCCATCAGCAAGATGTGTCTTCAATCAGAGACCTGTTCAGGTGTGTGGTGGTTTATAGGGATGTGGGTGGTGGGTGCAGAGGGAAGTGTGGTGGGGGTCTGATAGGTGAGGGATTGTTTTTTTTGCCGGTTTGAAAAAATACATATCAAGGGACTGTTTTCTATATTTCAGATTGGGGCAGCAATTGGAAGGTGGGGGTGCTACTAGATACCAGGAAAAGACAAGAAAAATTATGGGGATGGTCATCAGGGGTAGGGATGCCACTAGATACCAGGGAAGGATTATTAAACTATGGGGATAGTGATCAGAGGTGTTGGTGCCACTAGTCACCAGGGAAAGATCAATAAACTACTAGGAATGGCAATCACAGGGTAGGGGGATGCTACTTGACACCAGGGAAAGATAAATTTATTATGGGAATGGGATCAGAGGGGGTGCCATGAGGCCAGGTAAACGTTAATTCATTGGGGGGATGGCAATTGGTGAATGGACGGGTGACACCATGGTAACATTGTGCACATGCAGGGACAGCTTTGGGGGAGGGCCACTACAGACCAGCAAAACAGTGGCACACTGCTCTCACAACAGCCTGCAGCATGAGTTCCAGCTGAGGCTGCAGAAGTCAAGAAAGTCTCACTGTTCTCATACAGAGAACACGGGTGAGTGGCATCTCTTGATAGGCTGGGCACCCTTGTTATTGAGTGCCCAGAAAATGTACTTTTGGCAAAGTTTTTAAAAAAAGAAAACAACAGAATCTAGCTGAACGGGTCCCATTCAGTTAGGTTATTTTTTTTTCTTTTTTTAAATACATCATTTCATGGTACATTTTGTTTTGTAAGTCTAAAACAGTATAAAGGAAATGGCAGCATCTCGGATTTTTTTTTCAAACCATGGCAAGTAAATCATGCAGATAACCACTCTACTCACGATGTGTTTTTTTTTTAACTTCTGTGACAGTTTTTTCTCTTCACACAATCACTAAATTATTACCTGTTAATGCATGCGAATGTGTTTTTAATTGATCACACTGTTTTTTAATTGCTTGAACTTGAACATTATCCCACAAATTGTTATAATTTAAAACTGTAATCATCTGTTCTTCAAAGCCATCCACAGGCACACCTTGGCACAGGCCACGCATGCCTGAAAAATTTATGAAGAAATTCCATACCATCTTGGCTGTAGGTGACAGACATACCTAATGATAAGTACAGGGAAAATAAAATAAGTGTTTTTCACTTTTCTGACCTCGGTATCTCAAAAACCATACAAGGTGCCATCAGGAAACTGTTCATATCTAAAGATTCAGACAGGCTGACAGCACATGCAAATTTTGTGCTATTTCATCAAATGATGGCAAAGTTAACATGCAAAAATTAAGTTCAACTTTGAACTGCCAACTCAGCATTAACAATGGGGCACTACTGTGCCCCAATAATATATAATGTATATATGTGCCTCTATAAGATATCTCACCTCTCTCTCTCTCTCTCTCTCTATATATATATATATATATATATATATATATATATCTATATATATACTGTATATAGATGTTCAAAAACTTCATGAATGCATCATTTGAGTTGAAGCACAAAGTGAGGAAATGAGCATTAGGTTCACTCTCAACCCCCACTCCTCACCACCACCTCACTCTCACGCAGACCAACAGGTGGTGTGCCTTGGGTCATTAGCCCCAACTCTCATCCCATTCCATGTGTAACAAATCTCACAATACAGTATATGAGAATGGGGTGAGAGTTAGACCAGATGATCACAAGACAAACCCCTTCATCTGTTGTTCTGTAGGTGGGTGGGGTGGTAGGGTGGGGATGTTAGAGTGTCAACCCTAATGCCTCATTTACCTACTGTTGTTGCTTCAACCCTAACTGATGCACTAACAAAGTTTTTGGTAATGAATGTCACTACTTTTTGAGAAAGTGTAATGTAACTAGTAACTGGTATGTGTTGGGAAGTATGGGCCTCTGGGCCCTGTGCTCCCATTAGCTGCCCATTTTTGCATAATGATATACATCTGCACTCCCACTTCACACATAACTATGGAGTTACAGCAGCCCTATAGGGCTGAAAGGGAACCCTTGTAAAACTAATTTGCCAATATCTCAGTAACTGTAACAGCTATGAAAAAAAAAATCCACAGCAGTTGTAATCATGACTTCAAAGCCCCCACATGTGCTAAGTTCACCTAAGTAAAAAAAAAACAAATCTCGAATCATTTCCGAGATACGGGCACCAAAAGTTGCTGCGAGCACCGCAATGTTATCTTATGGGAAATAGCTCAACTTTGTAATGGCATTGTTATGGAATCAATGAAAATGTTTGCACCTAAACAGCATAATTCACATCTTTGGGACAGCTTCTTTATACTCTGTAAATTTCAGACCAAAAGACCAAATCATTTATTTACAGTGGACAGGGAAACTTTTTAAATTCTTTGTTTGTGAGGTGTCAAAATCCCTATTTGCGAGGTCAATTCCTGTTTGTGAGCAGTCAATATCCCCTTTCGTGAGAAGTCCTTGTTCATCAGATTTTGGTCATCTGGTCCTGATCTCATGAACAAAGATTTTGACAGCTCACGAAAGGGGATTTTGACAGATGGTGAAAGAGGATTTAAAAAACAATCCCTTTTATGAGTTGTCATAATCCCCTTTCGTGAGCTGACAAAATCTCTGTTCATGAGCCAATCCTTGTTCACGAGATAGGGCCATCTGGTCTGAAAATCATGATCAATGATTTTTGTCAGCTCACGAACAAGGATCAACTCCCAAAAAGGATTTTAACAGCTCATAGCAAAGATTTTGATAGCTCATGCAAGGGGATTCAAAAATAAATCCTTTCGTGAGCTGTCAAAACCTCAAGCCAATCCCTTTCACAAGCTGACAAAAATTCCTGTTCATAAGCCAATCCTAGTTCACAAGATAGGGTTATCTAGTCTGGAAATCATGATTAGGTTTTGACAGCTTGTGAACAAGGATCCGCAATCAGGATTTTGTCACCTTGCGAACAAGGATCGGAAGCGAGTGACGAACAAGGATTTTTAAAATAAAAAAATGCTGCTTTTTCACAGAAGTGAAGTAAACCAAAGCAATGGGATTGTAGAGGGAGTTGCTCTGAAAAAAAAACATGCTTCAATTACCACACAACACATCTGTGGGGTAAGTTACAACATTTTGTTTGTCTGAAAAAAAGAAAACAAGATGGTGGCTCGCGAAAGGAGAATTTTTCCTCATGAATGGGGATTTTATAAATCCACATTTGTAAGGGTGACAAAATCCTTGATCGCGAGCCCAATCCTCTTTTGCAAAACATACATACATTCAAAAGACTGAACTGAGCATGCTCAGAACTCAAAAATGCAAAACTAAATAACTTTGGAATGGATTAACATTTTTTTACCAAACCAATGCTGGATTATACCTTGGGGAAATCTGTTTCTACCCTGAAAATTGCAGGCCAAAATTCTAAATGGTGTGGCTGTAGAATTATGGGCAAAATTAGCAAAATGGGGAAAAAGTGAAAATGCTTTTTTGTGCTTTGCTGCACAAACTGCAAATCCGATCAAAACACAACATGGTTTATCAATAGGTCTACCATCTAAGACTGCACATTCCAAATTTCATGCAAATCCATTTAACGGTTGCAAAGTTATTAATGTGCAAAATTTGGAGTTTAACATTAAACTCTTACTCAACCCTAAATACAGGGGCAATGGTTAGGGTTGATATGCCTTTCAAAGTATGGAAATGTGGTATTAGGGTTCCCAACTCCACCATCCCACACTGAGCCCTATCACCCCCATCCCACCTCTTCACCCTCCACACACCAACAGGCATCAGGGTGTGCCTTGGGGTCATTGGCCCTAATACTCCCCCACTCTCCTATAATGTATCAATCTCTGCTTATTTATTTAGTCACTGGGTCAGAACATCGCTGACCAGAACAGCGCGGTAAAGTACTGTGTTGCAAAAATGGCATTTCTTTTGTTTTGCAGGGGCTCTCCACCTGCATCCCCTGACTGAAGAAGCATCATGCTAGGGGAGGGATCATGGGGCAAGATGAAATTTGTGGGACAGTGGAATACTGTTTCCACGGCCCTTGTAAAACAACAAAGTCCCGATCCCCAAAATCTAAAGAGACCAGGATTAGAACCCTGGTCTCCACTGCTGCCTGGCTGAGCTGCTCTATGCCTCAGCCCTCCACACCATGGGGCAGCTCAGCCAGTTGGATTCTGGTACCTGGTCCACTGTCTGCACCATGGACAGTGACCTGAGGAGCGCTTACTGCAAATGCTGTAAATCCCTCTCGCTGTCCATGGCAGTGCTATCCAGACTGGTGCTCAGTTGACTGGTGCTATTCTGGTAGTGCTAGTCTAGGGGGTTACCTTTATTTATGGAATGGGATGAACATTAGGGCTGATGGCCCCAAGGCACAACCTGATGCCTGTTGGTGTGTGGAGGGTGGAGAGGAGGGATGGGGTGGTAGGGCTCAGTGGAGGAGGATGGGGTGGGGTCTTAGCATTGGAACTCTAACACCACATTTCTATACTTTAAAAGGCATGATATTGACCCTAACTAGTGCATTAATGTATTTTTTTGGATTATATATATATATATATTTTTTGTGGCAGAAAACTCCATTTAGTGCATCAGTTAGAGTTGTTCCACATTGACAAAAGTGAGGAAATTCAGTGTTAGGGTTGCCACCTCTTGCACCCCACGCCCACACTGCCCCCACCAACAGGCATTGGGGTGTTCATTGGGGTCATCAGCCCTAATTCTCACCCCATTCCATGTGTATATAAGATGAGGTGGTACAGTATAGGAGAATGGGGTGAGAGTTAGGACTGATTACTGCAACACACACCCCAATGCCTGTTGGTGGGAGTGGGGGGCATGGGGTAAGGGTGGCAACTCTAACACCGAATTTCTTGTAGATGTGTAACAACCTAACCAATACATTAAACAGAGTTTTTTTGCCATGAATTTCCTTCTTGAGAATGTGAAATATAAATAGTGAATGGAATGTGGGGGGCCCTGAACTCCCACCATGCTGCCTATGTCTGCATAATAACCGTGAACAGTAACACAAATGGAAATGCAAACACAAATGCAAATGGTAACGGCAACGGTGATGCAGAAAGAAACAGTACTGCAAGCAACAACGTGAATGCAAATGCAAACGTAACTGCAATGGAAATGCAAATGGTAATTAAAACGGTAATGAAAATGCAAATGGTAATGCAAACAAATAGAAACACAAATGGTAATGACATGGTGACGAGAAGGAAACAGTAACACAATAGACAATGGAAACACAACTGAAATGCAAACGCTAAAGCCAAAGGAAACCAAATGATAACGAAACACAAAATGGTAATGGTAACACAACTGGAAATGCAAAGGGTAATGGTAATGCCAATGATGATGCCAATGGAAACAGTAACACAATGGAAACACGAGCGAAACGCCAATGCAAATGATAATGCACATGGTGACTTAAAAGTAAACGCTGATGAAAACAGTAATAGAAATGCAAATGATAACTGTAACACATATGGAAATGCCAACAGTGATGCAAAAGGAAACAGTAACACAAACAGTAACACAAACGCAAGTGCAAACGCAAAGTGTAATGCACATGGTGATGTAAACGAACCGCAAAACAGTAATGGAAATGCAAACGGAAAAGCTAACAGTAACAGTAACGCAAATGCACACACTTTTTTTCCCAAAAAGGTGTATTCAGAAGCACAGTGAATACAAAGAATGTGTGCATAATAATGGCCCTCGGAGCAGAAAATGAGCACTTGGAATACTAAATTGCTTATATCTCAGGAACCATGTGACGTAGAAAAAAAAATAAAATCTCATATTATTTATGACTTTCTAGGCTAGTATTGCACTTAGCCCCAGTGGAGGACTAAGAATTTTTGATGAAAGTCTATATCTCAAAGTGTTTTTGAGATATGGGACATGAAAGCCTCGGAGGACACTGTAATGTTATCCTATGGGAAAAATTGTCAACTTTGGAGTTGCTGTAACTAAGCCACCAAAAGGCACATCTGTGGGATGTTGGCTTTCTTCCCCATAAATTGCAGCCCAAAAGACCAAACTCTTGTTTTGCTGCAGGATGGCAAAGATTTTCTGTTGTTTTATTATAGTGTCTCAAAGTACTTTTGCAAAGCACAACACTTTCTCAAAAAATCACATTGAGAAAGTACTTGCAACACTATTTTCACAAAAATTTTAAAATCATATTTCTAGGTATTTTACCCAAATAAAGACATGTCTAGCATCCTCAGAACCTGACTAGGTGAACACAACAAGAATTGTGTCCCTGAGAGTCCTCAAATCTAAATGCCAAGCATCTCGACCACCAACCGAAAACAAAATGGCCGATTCGGCGAAAGTAAAAGAGTCATTTATGAAGTAAAATGGCATTAGTGACACTTTCAATATTTTGTTAACTTTTCCTATAGACTATAATGGGGAGCAGTTGTTTAAATAACTTTAAACTGTTTAATATTTTTCACTAAATCTTCAAAAGGCACATTGTGTACCCCAGCTGCATGTTCCCTGAAGGTTTCGGACCAATCGCACAAACTGTGCGACCTGTAGGCACAAGCAAAGAAACACGCAAAAATGCATAATTTATGAATTGTTTAGTGCACTTTAACTCTGCAACCATACATCTGACTGTAACACAACTTGCCAGATCCAGGCCCTATGGTACCAGACAGTGCATTCCAAATTTCAGGCAAATCCATATGGTTGCAAAGTTATTAAACCGCCAAATTTCAGATTTAACCTTAAATGCGTAGATGAACCCTAACTATAGTGGCACTACCGTGACACTATAATAAATATATATATATATATCTTCATGGCAAAAAAAACTCTGTTTAATGGATCAGCTAGAGTTGTTTCACAGTGACAAAAGCGAGGAAATTCGGTGTTAGGGTTGCCACCCCTTGCACCCAAGCCCACCCCATTCCCACCAACAGGCATTGGGTGTGCGTTGGGGTCATCGGTCCTAACTCTCATCAGTCCAAAATCTTCAGGGAACATGTGGCTGGGGTCCCCAATGTGCCTTTTGAAAATTTCGTGAACAAATATTAAACGGTTCAAAAGTTATTCAAAAAACAAGTTACCATTATAAGTCAATGGGAAAAGTTAACAAAAAGTTTGACAGTGTCGCAAATGCAGTTTTTACTTTCACAAATGTCCCTTTTACTGTCACAAATCCACCATTTTATTTTCAGTTGGTCATCAGAAAAATGCTTTGCATTTAAATTTGGGACCCACTAGTAACCTAATTCATTTTGTATTCACTTAGTCGGACCCTGAGGATGCTAGGCATGTCTTTATTTTGGGGTAAAACACCCCAGAAATATTGTTTTCAAATTTCTGGAACAAGTACTTTCGCAGAGTACTTTTGAAAGCACGACACTATTGAATGAATTTGCAAAGCTTTTGCAAAGTTCGACAGTACTTTTCCAGGCTGTGGAAAATGACAGCAATTCTTTGGCACCCTGCTGCAAAAGAACAGTTTGGTCTTCTGGGCTGAAATTTGGAGAGCACACAGCCAACGTCTAACAGATGTGCCTTTCCATATTTTGGTGAAAAAATATTACAGGGTAGCAAAGTTACGGCACTCCAAATTTGATGCTTTTTCCCATAGGATAACATTACGGAGTCCGCCACATTACAGGAATCCTTTGGTGCCCTGCTGTAAAATAACGGTTTGGTCTTTTGAGCTGAAATGTGGAGGGAAGAAAGCCAACATCCCACAGATGTGCCTTTCAGTGGTTTGGTGAAAAAATATTACAGGGAGCCAAAGTTATGGCACTCTGAACTTCTCTTTTTCCCCATAGGATAACATTACGGCATTCGCCGCAAATTTCAGGACCCATATCTTGGAAACGGTGCAAGATACAGACTTTTTGCCAGAAAAATGCTTAGCCCCCTAGTGAGGGCTAAGTAAAAAACTAGCCAGGAAAGTCATACATCATATGACTTTAAAATTTTTTTTCTACGTCGTACGGTTCCTGAGATAGAAGCAATTTAGTATTCCAACTCCTCATTTTCTGCTCCAAGACCCATTATTATGCATACATTCTTTGTACTCTTTCCCTATCTATATCATTATAAAAAATCTGACCATCGTGTCCCTCCCTCGCGATCAAAGATGGCGATCGAAGAATCTCACCATCAAAGAATTTGTAGGCTCATGTTCAAAGAATTTGCTGGCTCATGTACAAAGATTTAAAACCCTATAAATCAAAAACTGAAGGAATTGTGGTATACCACCAACATGGTTCAACAGAACGAAGCCCTCTGAGTAAAACCCACCCTCATTTGACTTTCTAGGACACCCTGGGCTGAGAAAAATTGAATTTAAATTAGACCATCTCGCCCTCTATCGCGATGCACGATAGCGATCAAAGAATCTCATGATCAAAGAGTTTGCAGGCTCACGATCAAAGAATTTGCAGGTCATGACTAAAGAATTAGAAGTTGTGTAATCACAAACTTCACATAACTACGGTAAACCACTGCCACGGTTCATCAGAAACAAACCCCTGAGTAAAACCCACCCTCAATTGTCTTCCCAGGACACCCTGAGCTGAGAAAATTTATTTTTTTATCTTCCATCTCGTCCCTCACTTGCAATGAATGATTGTGATCAAAGAATCTCGTGATCAAAGAATTTGCAGAGTCATGGTCAAAGAAATTGCTCACACATGAACAAAGAGCGAGGGATGAGATGGCCAGATTTAAAATTGAATTTTTATAGCCCAGGGGTGTCCTATAACATTATTTAAGGGTGGGTTTTGATCAGGGGGCTAAGCTCTTCCCCATCTTAATTCACAAATAGTTATTTTCATAATCCCTGGTAGTCTAGCGGCCCCCTCCCCATCATGGTAATCCACATAGCCATGCTTCTAGCCATGGTAGTCTAGTGGCCCCCCCAATTAGTACCTCATGAATATGTTTCTATCCCTGGTAGTCTATCGGTCCCCCCGTTGTGTGTTTATTTATGTATTTTAAAATATTCCTGGTAGTCTAGTGACCCCGATCTGTACTTTATTAATGATATTATTATTAACATCCTGGTAGTCTAGGTCTCCCATCTTAATAAAATCAATTTGGATTTTAATGTCCTGTAGTCTAGTAGCCCCCACTCAGCTGTTGTAGCACACTAGCACTTCACTCATTCCCAGTTGAGACTTGCACAGCCCACCTCTCATTTCTTTCTAGTGACCAGCCACTGACTGTGTGTTGTATGAACGCTAATGGAAAGAGGAGCTCAGAAATTATTTCAGAGTGCCTCTTTCCATTAGCACTCAAACAAAAGTTGGCGGCTGGGCCATGGAGGTGAGAGGTAGGCTGTGCTAGTCACTGGCTGGGGAAGGGTGGGGGATGCTTGGTGGGTTGGTATGGCTGGGTGGGGGCCACTAGACTACCAGAACTTTTAAAAATCTAAATTAATTTTATTAAGATGGGGGAACCGCTGGACTACCAAGGATGTTAATAATAATAACATTAATAAAGTACAGATCGAGGGGGGCCACTAGATTACCAGGATATTTTTAAAATACATAAATAAACACACATCGGGAGGACCACTTGTTGGGGGTTGGGGGGCCACTAGACTAGCAGGACATTTAAAATCCAAATTGACTTTATTAAGATGGGGGGACTGCTAGACTACCAGGGATGTTAATAATAACATAAATAAAGTACACATCGGGAGGGGGCCACTAGACTTCCAGAGATATTTTTAAAATACATAAATAAACACACATCCGGGGACCACTAGACTACCATGGATAGAAACATATTCATAAGGTACTAATTGGGGGGCCACTAGACTACCAGGGCTAGAAGCATGGTTATGTAGATTACCATGATGGGAAGGGGGCCGCTAGACTACCAGTGATTCTGAAAATAACTATTTGTGTATTGAGATGGGGGAGAGCTTAGCCCCCTGAGCAAAACCCACCCTTAAATAACATTATAGGACACCCCTGGGCTACAAAAATTAAATTTTAAATCTGGCCATCTCGCCCTCACTTATATGCACTATAGTGATCAAAGATTCTTGTGATCAAAGAATTTGCAGGCTCACGATCAAAGATTGTTAGTGAGCTACAAACAAAGAATTTAAAAGCTGTAAACTTTACTTTTAGACTTACTTGGATGGAACCAAAGCCATGGGAGCGGGGTCCCTGAGTAAAACCCATCGAGTTTTACTTCAGAAGTGACCCTGAGCTGAGATATTTGTGTCTGTGCGATCAGAAAACTGAAAACAAGATGGCAGACCTCGAATCAAATAATTTGAAAAATCCTCAGGGACAAAGATTCATGAACCACGAGGTGCAAATTCTTTGACCACCAGGCATGATGAGATGGCTAGAACCTCCATTCTTTGATTGCAAGATATACATATATATTTTCCCATTGACTTCTAATGGGAACTTAAAGTGCCATAACTTTTAAATGCTGTAATATCTTTTCACTAAACAAGAAGTGGCATGTTCAGCCACCAAAGTTCTTTTCAAACGAGCTATCTCAATAGAGTGGCACACCACACAACCGCACAACTTGAGCATAATCTAAAAAGGCAAAGCTTCTGCTCAATGCTAAGAAGACTAAAGCGATGATATTCTCCCGCAGTGCTGTCACAGGCCTCCCCAATACCCTTGCCCAAGACTTCATTGTCACCATGCTAAACGAGCCTCTGGAAGTTGTAACCAAATTTAAACATCTGGGTATCTGGATCGACAATAAATTATCTTTCAATGACCACGTCGAAGATGTCTCTAGAAGGTTAAAAGCCAGGTTAGGTTTCTTCTACAGAAATAGGCCCCTTTTCCCCCTTGAAACTCGAAACAAGCTTGTACAGGCCACTTTTCTCCCCATACTCGACTATGGTGATGTAATCTATTCCTCCACCACTCTTGCAAATCTAAGTAAACTGGACATCCTTTATCACCGTGTGTTACGGTTCATTACTAACTCCCCTTACCGTTTGCATCACTGTGACTTATATGCAGCTGTTGGTTGGACATCCTTTACTACTAGACGCCTGCTCCATGCTGGGCTATGGACTCTTAAACTGCTCCTGCAGAAATTGCCAAGCTATCTCCCTTCCCTTATTAGTATCTCACATAGTGCATACTGTTAAGAAAATCTGACTTTATTATGCTTGACATACCAAGGACGGGACCTCCTTTGGTAAACGTATATTGCATATGCCCTTCCTCCATTTGGAACCAATTACAAACCATACTGAAACTAACTAGCACAGTTTCAATAAACTTCTACAAATCGCTAAGTTCAGCCAAAATAAAAGACACCTGTAACTGTCATTAAGTCTCTTCCTTCCCCATGTGTGCCATATTTATCCACTGGTAAGGTGTAATTGCTTTGTCATATTAACTGCTTTCCCTTCCCCTTCTACTCCTGGCTTTATCTATGCTTATGCTCCACTCTACTCTATCAAATCACTCCCCCATATCAGTTGTAGTCTGTTGTTTGTTCTAGCTGCCAAAATATATGTATTGCACACACCAGTCATCATGTTTCATTTATCGGTATGCAATCTGTAAGTCGCTTCCCTGTGTCATATTAATGTTTACCACCTGCGGTCACCCTATG
Source organism: Neoceratodus forsteri (assembly GCA_016271365.2). NCBI lineage: Eukaryota > Metazoa > Chordata > Ceratodontiformes > Ceratodontidae > Neoceratodus > Neoceratodus forsteri. The sequence continues at coordinate 450,966,446 of CM057453.1, read as the reverse complement.
TGGTACCCTTGTATGTATATCCAGCCTGTATCATGTAACATGCATTTCATGTATATACTGTTTTACCCATCTATGTTTGTACTTTAGTGTTTATGTCACAGGACCTCCTTGTGAATGAGCTTGCTCAATGGAGTTTTCCTGCAATAAACTTGAAACTTGAACACAACGGCCGCAGGAGCACATTCAGAATGCCAAAAGGTGCCTCCAAAAATAAATAATTTTGAATTTTTCAGTGCTTTTACACACAAAGACTGCCACTCCAACTGAAATGCAATTTGGCAAATCAAGAGATCTAGCATGCACCAAATTTCAGGCAAATCCATTGAATGGGTCCAAAATTATTAATGCCCAAACTTTTGACTTTAGTGTGTAACTGACCACTGAACCCTAATTATAGTGGTGTGACCACGTCACTGTAATATATATATATATATATATATATATATATATATATATATATCTATATATCTATATATATATAATTATAGTGGCATGGTAGTGCCACTATAGTTAGGGTTGAGTACCCCATTTAAGGTTAAAGTGTGAGGATTTCAGCTTAATAACTTTGCCACAATATGACAAATTTGCCTGCAATTTGGCAGGCATGGAGAGGTGTCATAGCTCTCTGGATCTGCCAAGTTTCGTAATGGTCAGATATACGGTTGTGGAGCTATAAAAGCACAATAAAAGTCACATTTACACTTTTTGCACATTCTTTGCTCCCACACAGGTCATATGGTTTGTGTGACCAGTCCAAAAACCTTCAGGAACATGCAGTCAGGGTTTCTAATGTGCCATTGAAGATTTTGTGAAAAATATTAAACGGTTCAAAAGTTATTCAATAACAAGTTTCACATTATAGTCAATGGAAAGCTAACAAAGGTTTGACAGTGTCACAAATGCAGTTTTTAGTGTTGCAATGACCCTGTAGTGTCGTGGAGTCAGTCATTTTTTTCAGTTACCGTCACAGAAATGCATGGCTTTTAAATTTGGGACCCTCTAGGGACACAATTCTTTTGTGTTCACCTAGTCGAGCCCTGAGGGATGCTAACCCATCTTTTTTGGGGGTTAAACACCCTAGAAATATGTTTTGAAATTTTTGTAAACTGTAGTGTCAAAAGTAGTATCGACTTATGACACTTTCTTTGATTTTATTTTCTGAAATTGTCATGATTTGCGATACTACTTTGCAACACTAAGCCCAAAATAACAGGAATTATTTGCCACCCTGCTGCAAAGAGCGGTTTAGTCTTTTGAGCTGAAATTTGGAGGAAGAAAGCCAACATCACATATGTGCCTTGAGGGGTTGGTGACAAAATATTTCAGGGATGCAAAGTTATGGTACTCAAACTTGACAATTTTTCCCATAGACTAATATTACGGTGTCCGCTCTCCTTTCAGGGCAAGTATCTCAGAAATGCTTTGAGATACAGATTTTTGTCAGAAAATGCTTAGCCCCTGCTAGAGGGCTAAGTACAAAACTAGCCAGGAAAGTCATAAATAATATGAAATTGTAATTTTTTTCTATGTTGTACGGTTCCTGAGATATAAGCAATTTAGTGTTCCAAGTGCTCATTTTCTGCTCGGAGGCCCATTATTATGCATACATTCTTTACAGTCACTGTGTTTCTCAATGCAGCTTTTGGAAAAAAAAGGGTGTGTGCTTTTGTTACTGTTACAGTTAGCGTTTCCACTTGTGTTTCTGTACCCATTTGCATTAGTGTTCCCATCAACGCTACCGTGTGCATTACCCTTTGCATTTTCATTTGTGCTTGCATTTGCGTTACTGTTGCCATTTGCGTTTCCATTACAGTTTATGTTTGCATTTAGTTTTGCGTCACCATGTGCATTATCATTTGCATTTGCATACGCTCTTTCGTTTGTGTTTCCTTTGGCGTCATCATTGGTGTTACCATTAGCATTTACATTTCCAATTGTGGTACCATGACCGTGCTCATTACCATTTGTGTTTCCATATGTGCTTTTGTTTACATTTCTGTTTGAATTATTATACGCTTTGGCATCATCGTTGCTGTTACTGTAACTGCATTTCAATTGTGTTCCATTACTGTTTGCGTGTTCGTCACATTTTGCTTTTCTGTTGGCCTTAAGCGTTTGCACTTTCGGTTGCGTTTCTGTTGTTGATTGCATTACTGTTTCCTTCTGTGGCACCATTGCCTTTACCATTTGCATTTCTGTTTACGCTTGTGTTACCATTTGCATTTTTCTTACCGTTTACGTTTCTGTTGGCGTTACCATTTCCGTTACTGTTTTTGTTACCATTTGCGTTTCTGTTGCCGTTAGCATTTGCATTACCATGTGCGATACCATTTCTGTTTTCATTAACGTTTGCGCTTGCATTTCTCTTACCGTTTGTGTTAATATTTACATTTGCATCATGTGCATTATCGTTTGTGCTTGCATTTGCGTTACCGTTAGCGTTACTATGTGACAAAAAAAATCACATGGAGGGAAGGGCCCTGTGCTCCCACCACCACATTCTATTCACTATTTATAATGTTCATTCTCAAAACGAAGGAAAATTCATGGCAAAAACTTCATTTGATGCATCAGTTAAGGTTGTTTACTAGCGACACAAGCTTGTTAGGGTGTGCGCTGGGGTCGCCTGTCTTAACTCTCACCCCATTCTCCTATACTGCACCACCTCAGCTTGTTTACATTACGGGATGGGTGAGAATTAGGACCGATGACCCCAATGCACACCCTGATGCCTGATGGTGGGGAAGGGTGGGCTTTGGGGTGCAAGGGTGGCAACCTAACACCGAATTTCTTCACTTTTGTCACTGTGGAACAACCCTAACTGATGCATTAAATTGAGTTTTGCCATGAATATATATATATATATATATATATATATATATATATATATTACCTGCAAAGTAGTGCAGGTATAGTTAGGACTGAGTAGCCACTTCTATGTTAAACCCAAATATTTGCAATTTTAATAACTTTGCAACTGTTTGTCCAACTTGCCTGAAATTTTGCATGCTCTGTTTGCTACCATAGATCTCTGGATCTGGCAAGTTACGTTCAAAGTGCAAAACAACACTTTTGCCATTTTGTTACATTATTTGCTTGTCTTTACAGCTTGAATGGTTTGTCTGTCTGGTCCAAATGTTCATGGTAGATGGGAACTGGGTCAGGGAAGTGCCTTTTGAATGTTTGGTGAAAACAATGTTAATTCGTTCAAAAGTTATTAAAGTTTAAAGTTTCCATTATAGCCTATGGAAAAAATATATGTCTGCCTCAAAGCACTTTTTACTTTCGTGACAGTACTTTACTTTCACAAATGGGTTTGGTACTTTCGTTGCAGCCGCCATTCTTGTTTTCAGTTAGCGGTGGAAAAACCTTGTAGTTAAAGAAAATACTGGCCCTAGGTAAACACCAGCACTTGGGTTTACCTAATCGGAGCCAAAGGAACACGATTCTGACAGTAGTTTTTTGCCAGGATGCCCAGAAATGTGTTTTTAAAGTTTTTCCACCATCTTAGCTACTGAATTTTCATGAAACTGTAGCAGACTTTTGGGAAACATCTGCGAGTACTTTTGCAAAAGTCCTGCGACTACAATGGCAGGACTTTCTCAAAAGTTCCATGGGTACTTTCACAAAATTCCCACATCTACAATGGAGGGACTTTCATGGAAGTTCTGCAGTACATTCATGAATGGTCCCCCATGTAAACCAATGGGACTTGCGTGAAATTCTGTAGAACATTCACGAAAGTTACACAGTTCAACAAACCCCAAACATCACTTTCTTTGACACTTCATAGCAAGACAATGGTTAGGACCTTTGGGCTGAAATTTGCAGGGTGGCAAGTCCTTGCCAGACAGATGTGTCTTTTGCTGGTTTGATGAGAAAATGTACACTGGTTCCAGAGTTACAGCAGTTCAAATTTTCAAATTTTCCTATAGGATAATGTTGTGGCAGCCACAGCACCTTTACAGTGCCTATATCTCGAAAACAGTTTGCGTTATGGATTTCTCGCTAAGCACAGCTTAGTACACCTAAACATGCATGAAGGTGGCTAGATGATGAATACAACTTTAAAAGAATGTTTTCCATGGTTGCTGTGGTTACTGAGATATTGCCAAATAAGCATTACAAGGGTTACTTGGAATGCCTCCAGGCCTGTGCTATTTGTCTGTACTTGTGGGTAGGTGGAAGCGCAGGGCCCAGAGGGCCTCCACTCCCAACTATGTGTACTATTTATGCTAAACTGGAAGCACTGGGCCCTCCTACAGTATGCCTGGACTCCTATCTGTTTTCATATTTCATGACCAGATGTCCCCTCATGATCAAAGATGATCTTTAATCACGAATTTGCGGTTGATTCTCATGATCAAAGAATTTTTAAAGGTGCTAAATCTTTGAAATTAAATATCTCAGAAACAGTTTGCTGTTTTAACTTGAAATTGGAGGGTGTTGAGGGATGTCCTGTAGATGTGAATTATGGTGTTTAGGTGTCATACAATGTATATGTTGTGGAGATATTGTGTGACACACTTTACATTTTGCTGATAGTGTCCTGCATTGTGGTAGTAGCTTGAAATTAATAGGGTAGCTAGCCTTACTGCCACAGGAGGTACTTTTCAGTGGTTAGTGTGTAAAATATAAACATGTGCAGAATTAAGCCACTCTGATGAATAAAAATCTCAAATTTTAACATTAAATATCTCAGAAACAGTTTAGTCTTTTAACTTGAAATTTAGATGGTGTTGAGGAATGTCTTGTAAATGTGAAGTATGGTGTTTAGGTGTCAGAACATTAATTTGCTGTGGAGATATTGCATAATGCAGTTTATGTTTTGCAGATAGCATTCTCCATTGTGGTAGTGGCTTGACATTTATAGGGTAGCTAGCTTTACTGCCAAGGAGGTAATTTTCAGTGGTTAGGTGTGTAAAATGTAAACAGATGTGGAATCTTGCTACTCCAACAAATTAAATTTTTGTTTCCCTTCAAGCTGGTGGGAGCATGGGGCCTGAAGGGCCACGTATTCCCATGAATACACTCTCCCACCAATACATATGATTTTCAGTACTTGTACTGCTATGTCAGGCAGAAATTTGCAAGTTCCCACCAACTTGCTCAACACTGTACTTTACTATGCTTTCTCACAAAGTAAGGAAATTTTTTGCAAAAAACTGTATTAGTGCATCATTTAGGGTTAAAGCACAAGAAGTCAGGAAATGAAACCTTTAGGGTTGCCTCCTACTGCCCCCCTTGTGTACCCCCTCTTCCACAGACTGACAGATGCAAGGGTGTGTCATTGGGGTTGTAAGGCCTAAATGTCACCCCATTCTTCTTTACTGTGGCATGTCATCATGCTTTCACATGCGCTTAGCAAAAAATCTTTATCTTGAAATGTTTTTGAGATATTTGCACTGAAAGGTGCCGTGTTTGCCACAATGTTATCCTATGGAAATGCCTCAACTTTGGAATGACATAACTATGGAACCAATGATAATTTTCACACCAAATGAGCATAAGTCACATCTGTGGGATAACCCCTTTGTACCCTGCAAATTTCAAGCCAAAATTCCTAACCGTTTCTTTGCAGTGAACCAGAAAATAAACAGCAACATTTAAAGATCATATGCAAAGGTCTAAATAGTACTGCTTCTGCATGTTATAGCATTGCTAATGGTCTGTGGAATGTAGTGTGCCACAATTTGTCCATTAAAAGTTAATCTTTAATAGATTCTATTACTGTTTTTGTTGTGCTCATTCCCAGTGATTGTACTTCACTTGTTGAGATGCAGGCGGCATAAATGCTCATTTGCATACAGCAGCAAGTGATGTCATTAGTGTGTGGCCCATTTGACAGCCCTGCTCATCCGTTTTTTCCCGCCGTATTTCTGTGTCAGTCATTAATTCAATAGCTGCCTATATATTTATTTCTACACTGGTATGAGGTACTTCTATGTGTTACCAGCTGGATTTTTACTAACATATGTTTAAGAAGCTTGTTTTGCTGCTTCAACTTAGGGAAGTGATCACTGTGTTTTCTCCCGGTACTGTAGCTTGGCTGTCAAATTGACAGTAGTAATAGTAACCCACGATGTCCCTATGTAATTTGTCATTGATCAGTGTACTTCTTTTTTTATCGATGTCTGCCTTTCTTGTTATATGTCTCTTCACCTGTTGTGGTAAATGTTTTATTGGTATTTAATTCATAGTGCTTCCCACATTATGATTTGGAGTGTCTCATAATGGTATCGTGGTACCCTGACAGGATTCTGTCTGTACAGTCATACAGGGTGTTCACCTCCGAAAAAAGTAATCTGTCTGCATTTATTTCACTACCGATTACAACCCATCATGTTTACATATTTTTGTATTGTACATAAAAATGCCGTGAAGCACCACTACCAAAAAGGACCTGGCAGTAATTCTGCATAACCAGGACACATAACTGCAGAACAATTGAGCAATATATTTGACAACTTCATAAATGTTATGAACATGTGTCTATTTTTTTTTTTTTGCTCAGCTTGTGGCAGAGGAACTGTCAGCTTAGTTTCCCTACTGCTGCTTCCCGTTATTTTACAGTATGATTCTGCAGGGATACTAGTCTGTAGTGAATGAAATGCACTGAAATTCTTCTTATACTCACAGAATTAGTCACTGTTTAGCGTTCCATCTTTCAAAGTGACACCTGCCTGCAGCAATCAATGCGCATATGTTAATATTATATCTGTGACTGCAGTTCTTTATTGTTATCTGTTGTCCTCTGCACTTTCATTTTCTTTCCTTGTGTCACAGTATATTGCACAAGTGTAAGTCTCATTGTATGTCTTATGTCATATATTGATACCAGTCTGTGTTTCAAACCGCATTGTCTAGTTATGTCCCCCCACCAACATCCATTCACCATGTTGGTGTGATTCATCTGATGATCACCTTCTGTGTTAGTTCTAACCTGATTTCAGCATGTTATAAGAATTACTTTTGTACAACTATTGTCAACCTCATAACACTTGTACCACTTCATGCAGTGTCACTTGTAATGTGCAACTGTACATGTATCACGATACCAGTAAAGGTGATGCACTATATGTTCCTGTGATATTACACTTTCTGTCACTGACATTACAAGTCATTTGGACATCTATTCCTGTTATGTCACACACCAATGCAGTGTGTCACAGTGATCCAATTCTAACTATATGTCACTTTATTAAATTTTTTACAATATCATAAATGGCAAAAAATACCACTGACATGTTAATGTGGTACAATTTCAGTTTGTTACTATCTGTCTCACCTTCCCCCCAGGGTCAATCTTGAAAAAGACAATTATAGTATCAATGGGCCTAACATGTCAACAAAAATTCTATAAACAAGTAATATAATAAATTCCTCAGTTATTTGCACATGTGTCACTTATTGCAAGCAAGTGATGTGATTGTATGAATCTGTGTGACAGATTGCATTACTTACTCATGCGGTAGGTATTCTAATGACATGACTGTCCTGCATTCCACAGTAGAGTCATATCTTGTCATAATCCATAACAACATTTAGTTACCATAACTGAGAGACAAATTTATGCATATAGGAGCAAAGAATCCCATGACAGAGTATTACCTGGGTGGAGTCCTACTATCTGCTTCACAGGGGGAGAAGGACCTGGTACTGATGGTCACTATTGACCTGAATCACGCCACACAGTGCAAGAAAGAAGCAAAGCCAAACAAGATGCTGGGATGCATAGCTAGGGGGATCAGTAGTAGGGTAGATGAGTTTATACTGCCCTAGTACAGATGACTGGTAAGTCCGCATCTATACTATGGAGTTTACTACAGGTGCACACACTTCAAAAAGGACATTAACCTGATGTAGAAGGTACAGAGGAGGGCTACAAAGATGATAGCAGGTCTGCAGGGTAAGGCATCTGAGGAGAGGTAGAGTGCACTGAACATGTACTCCCGGGAAGACAGGAGAGAGATACAGGAGACGTGACTGCGACATTCAAGTACCTCAAAGGAATAAATAAGGTGGATAAGGAGAGTATATTTAAGATGAGTGTCAACCATATCAGAAGGTGGCACAGTCTGAAGATGGAGGGTGGTAGGATTAGGAGGGAGGTCAGGAAGCACTTCTTCCCAGAGCTGGTGGTGGACACTTGCAATGTGCTGCGGAAGAGGTAATGTCATTGAAGACAGTTGGCAGCTTTAATAGGGACTTGGACAGGCATAGGGAGATGTAAAAATCATTGGTAGGGAGGATGGGAGGAGTGGGGAGGGAGGGCAGGTCCATTAGCTCAAGCTGTGGACCCTGCAAGCTCAAGCTGTGGACCCTGCAATATGAGCAGCCTTGATAGACCAAATGACCTTCTTCTGCTGGCTTCTTCATATGTTTGTATTGGACTGCGAAGTGAGGAACTGAGGTGGCAAGTGTAGTATATATACAATGGTACTGAGTAAAATTGCTATTGTAAACAATTCTGTATTGATGACCCACGTTGTCCTACAGATATAGGTAACAAAACCGGTCCTATGATCCATTACAATTCTCAAACACTGTGCCAGTGAAGAAATACTTCCTAATATTTCCCACAAACGTTCCCCCTACACCTTCAATTCATGCCCCTTACTTCTTGCATGTACCTTCCATGAGAAACTGTGACAGACAGTCATGTATCAACATAAATATATCATGATTCCCTGTGACTGTAAATTTCACCTCCACACCCACATCCAGTGTGCTAAACACATCCATTTTTTTCCAGGTACTACAATGTAAATCATAGTGCACCATGTGTTCCACTACTCTTTTGTCTACTAGTAAGATCACACAGTATTTTGTGTGTAACAACAGTTTTGATGACTGTCTCTTGCATGTCATCCCACATATTTACCTCATGGACTAACAGTGCTTATATACTAACAGGTTCCAGCATCTTATATGACTTTGTTTATTCATGATTAACATTCCACATTTACATTTCTCTTTGTAATATCACTGAATCTTTTATGCTATTATTTTCTTGTTCCTCCATGTTTTCAAATCAGTGTAGCAATGAAGCACTGTTGTGCCATGGGATGCAACAATGGTAAAGACTACAAATGTAGTTTTTACCGATTCCCAAAAGATCCCAAACAATGAAAGCAGTGGGCACAGGCTGTGAAGCGTGCTGGATGGCAGCCTATGGACCATACTGTTTTCTGTGCTGATCATTTCACTGATGATCAGTTTGCTATTCTCAGACTCTGTTGGATATTACTGGTTTCATCCCTTGTCAAAAAGACTGAAACGGATGCTTGTCCATCAGTTTTGCTCATAACTCCATAAAGCCATCACGAACCAGCACTGCTGTTCAAAAAGGAGAAGACTAGAGTATATTTCTCATATGTATTTTATTACCTATGTATCATGTAATTGCATACAGTACTGCAGTATTTCAATTTCTCAATATTTCTTTCAATAGGTTCTTGGACAACTTGGCTTGCTGCCTTGTCAGTCCTTCACTGCAAGTACCGGTACACAATCCATCAACTTTGAGCAACATGAAAATGCAGAAAATACATCTTCTGGGATCCTGTGAAATGCCAGATGTTGTTGCACCACAGTCACCACCACCAACAATTTCTGACAGTGATGTTACTGGTCATCTGACAGACTCAGGATATCAGACCACACGTACTGTGAGTACTAGTGTCCCTAAATAAGCACTACAGCTTGCAAGGCAACATGCACTGTATGCGTGAATAAAACATTGATTTGGGTATCCAATTGATTTTGCTATTGGTCAGGTAGAGGAATGAAAAGTCTCACCTCCTGCTTCCTATGTGTCAGAGGGAAATGTCATAGTGGCAAATGTCATGCTCATATAGTAACATGCTGACATACTAAAATGACTGCAGAATAGGAATAACAGTTTTTGTAGTCTGCTCTCTTTTCAGCGCCCACACTGAGGGCTGATTTTGGTGTCCTTCCATTTTCCCTTGTGTTATGCTGTCCTCAGTCGCATGTGTCTCACCTGCATTGGCCTGGTCATTCCCCGGTACCTGTCCAATCCCTCCTAAACCTGGCCATAGTCTTCGCTCTACCAGCTCCTTGAGCAGTTCATTGAATTTTCTCCACCACCCTTTCAGTGAAATAAGACATCCGTCTCTCCCCTCTGAGCCTGCCCCATTGAAGCTTACACCTGTTTCCTGTCATTGTTGCCTCTTCTTCCTTTGTACAATCCCGGCTGTGCACCCCTTATTGATCCCCTTTGTAAGCAATAAGACATGACAGTGTTGTCATAGAACAGATTTTAAAAATTTTTAAATCCCTTCCATGATCACTCCGTGAGTGTCTTACTGCTCATTGTTAAGTCACAGTACCTGCCTGCAAACCATCTCATCTCTCCTATTCTCTGTCCGATCACAACTCTCTCCATTGATCCTCTCCCGTCTCTGTAGTCTATTTCCCGATTCCACATCCCTCTTTCCTCCCCTGGTGGCATCTGGGTCTCATTAGCGATTACTAGACCTTGGTTCATCCAGAGCCAGGCATCTTATAATCTGTTCTTCTCAGTGAATCCTCCTCCCAGTACCGGCAGTGGTGATGGGATGTTAGCAATTGAAGAACAATGGTGGCATCTGTAAATGTCAACCTTCTGCGCTTCATGATGTTAGCCTTTTTATTGATGTTCTTTTTTGTAACCCATGCAGGGAACATATTCCATGCATGTTGAGCTTGCTCTGTGATTTGCTGGTTTAGCCTACCCATTTTAGAAATGTACATAAAGACCTCTGTCATGTTCCCCCTGTCCACCCTCTCATCCAGGGTGTACATGTACAGATACTTTAGCCTCTCCTGATAGGTTCTGTACCCTAGGCATTGGATCACTTTGGTTGATCTCCTTTGGACCCTCTCTAATGGTGTAACATCCCTTTGTAGATGTGGTCTCCAAAATGTCACACATTACTGAAGGTGTCAGCCTAACCAAAAACTTGTACAGGTGTAGGATCATGTCTGCCTTTCTGAAGGTAATCCACCTGGCAATTCATCCCAGCATCCTATTTTACTTTGACGCTGTCCTCCTACGGGTCTCTGAATGTTTAATTTTGATATGTACCACTTTCCCCGTGTCCCTCTCACCTTCTGTAAGTTTAATTTTGTCTCCTTCAAGGGTATGCCCCTGGCCATGATTCGTGACTCCCAGGTGCAGAACCTTGCACTTCCCCTCACGGAATATTACTTTCCCTTTTCCTGACCAACTTTCCAGCACCCCACTTGCTGAAATCCAGAAAGAGAACATCCAACGGCCTACCCAGGTGTAGGGCTGTCGTCACAAAGTCATACCAATCCACAACGTTCTTCTGACATTATCATACCAGGACAAAGCCATGCTGCCTATTGTACAAATACCAGTTTATACCACTAACCCCCCTATCCTATCATTGAGGACACCCTTCATCATCTTGACGACCTCTCCTTTTCCCCAGTCTCATGAGGGACCCTCATCTGCACCCCTCCCATCTCTTCCTCCTGTTTGACCATGCTCCACCAGAAAAACATAGGACTTCCAGTACAACAAACAGTCAAAGAAGGTGAAAACAGTTTCCATAGATACATTAATGAAAGGAGGAAATCCAGAGGTGGTATTGCTAAGATAGAAGGGGATAAAGGGGCATGTGACATTGAGGACCATGGCAAAGCATCCATCCTAAATAGATGCCTCTGCTCAGTATTTACTGAAGAGAACAGCTCTGCACCATGGACGGGGGGGGAGGACTCCCTTCACCAAACAAGACAAAACCTGAAGCAACCTATACGCTGGGAAGGTGGTTGTTTGCAGTCATAAGGGAAGAAAGATAATTGTGCATCATCATCACCAATGACATGAAATCATACAAGCAGACCACTAAAGCAGTAGGTTACGATAGAGGGATGTTGGGGTGGATTAGTAGGGGTAGCACAAGTTTGAAGAATGAGGTAATAATCCTTCTTTACAAGACAATGGTTTGCCCACATCTGAAGTACTGTGTGCAGTACTGCAATCCACACCTTCACAAGGACATGAACCAAATTTAGGCATTACAGATAATGTCAACCAAAATGGTGCAGGGACTGCATCAGAAAACACACAAGGACACATTAATGGAGCTCAACTTTTGCACAGAAAGGGTGCTGGATGCATGGAACGGCCTACCTCAGGAAGTGGTGGAGATGAATAAAGTTCAGGGTTTCAGATAGGCATGGGATAGGCATAAGGGAGTAATACAGATGAATATGAATACATAGGCCATTGACAGAGCAAAGGCTGATAGCACATTTATAAGGTAGAAAAAGAAATGGACAGAGTGGATGGGGCTTGCGGTACTTATGTGGCGTCAACTTCTATGTTTCTATGTTTGTTGATGCAGAAAATGTGACCAGTGACAACACAGTGGCAAACGGATTATCATGAACTAATATATGTACATCTCATTTTGGGAGTAAATCAGGTTTATGTGCTTGATTTCTCATTTCTTTCAGGAAACTCAAAACAAGGCAACACAGACTGCAAAGTACATGCCCCATGGTCTGGGGAAAACAAAGTTCTCAAGAGATACGCAGACGCTGAACCTCGGTATAAGCAGTGGTGTTCAAGTGTACATACCAGAGAAGAAAACACTTGTTGATACTGCTACACAGTATTGTGCTCCCCATGAAAGTGAGGAATATGTCAATGACAGTGCCATCATGTATGGAGACACTGACGAGGAAGACTCTGATGAAGACTTCAAGTACAATTCGGATGATGATCCAGAATGGACAGTTGAAGATTTCATAAACACTGACTCTGATTCAGACAACGAAGACAATGTTAATGATAAAACCGATATGTAAGTGTTCAGTGCACCCTTGTTACAGTTTCTTGCAGCTCTTAACAAAAACACTAAAACATTCCACGGCACTACACATTAACTTGAGAACTGCATAACATGTGCTCTTCAGCATTCTAGTTTTGAACCCTCTACACACTGTTTTATGTTTTGTATTGGAAAAGGTAAATCATAGTTATCTTTTATTCACTGTGTGCAATTTCCCTGTTCCTTTCATAGATGTTCCAAACTTCATTCGGATGTACCTGCCGAGAACCAGCGAACCTTTATCATTTTTGAAATTATGTTAGTCGCCCTTCTACAGACATGCTTCCAATGTTTTGGAGATTGTAAAGTTGTGCTGCAGTGACTTTTTGGCACTATGGCAGTGCTGGAGCAGGTGTGTGTCAACGGTCATTGGAGGAGATGGGAGACACAGCCCAAACTTGGCCAGCTGCCAGCAGGAAATCTGATGACGGCCTGTGGAATATTTTTCAATGGTGGAAGCCCAGTACGCATGCTGAATTTCTTCAAACATATTAATATGCTGCACATATCATTGTGAACATTTAACCTAATGCAAGTGACCTACTTGATACCTTCCACTCGTACTGTGTGGAAATGACACCAGGATAACATGTTCAATGAGTTACGTGGAAGGCCAATCAAACTTGGAGGGGATGCCGGGTGCTGTTCCCCTGGGCATACTACCAAATTTGGGTCATATTCCCTAATGGACCTTGTTCATTCAAAAATAATTGATGTCAAGCTTGTTCAGGTAATCAGTCAAGATTGTTTTTATCTGACTGTGTTTGTACTGTTCTTTCTATGTCTCCATCATCTTCCATTTTTATAGGTGGGGGTTCTTGCTCAGTTAAAATTCATATTATTCCTTTTATACCATCACACAGAACAATGAGGTTTCCAGCTCAAATGCTATGGAGCTTGAAGGATTAAAAAGAAGCATTAATACTGTGAAGTCTGCTAGCTTAAAAATTCAAAGCCTTACTACAGATAGACATGTCAGTGTGAAAAAGCACATGCGCGAGCAGGAGCCTGGCATTACTCACTGATTTGATGTCTGGCATGTGGCAAAAGGTGTTTATGTCTACCGACTTAAGCAGAATAACACAGAATGGCAACTGAACATTTCTGTCTTTTAATATTTTCTGTGTGTGATTTGACCATGAAACAGGAATCAAGAAAAAACTTGAGGAGAAATCCAGACGATCAAACTGTAGAGTGCTTGCCCACTGGGCAAAGCCTATTTCCAACCACTTGTATTGGTGCACCAACTCAAGCAGCGGAAATTGTGACCTTGTTGTTGCTAAATGGAAATCCATTTCTAATCATGTGGTCAACATTCATGTGCATGACAGCAGTGAGTATCCAAACTGCCTTCATGGTGCACTGGAGGAACGGGAGTGGATTGAGAAAGGTTTGTTGTTATCTTTTATTAGATATTTTGCCATATAAGCTTATTGAAATATAGCGTAACTGTCATAACACTGCTTTTATGGCATGCCAATACTTTTACACCACTTACTCGTACCTGCCATTTGCTATTCAGTGTCCCCCAGAGAGGTACGTCTCCAGGTCCAGGCTATCATTACTGGGTCCTGCCACTTCATGGTATGTGTTTGGTCTTGGTTTTTATCCCAGTACCATGCCACTGCAATAGGTGCAGCATCCATCTGCACCTCTGTGGGGTCAGCAAAGCATCCTTAGTGTGTGCCAAACCCCTCCAGTTGTGCTGGCAAATGCAGCCCAAACACCACCACCCTCCCTGAGGAAGGAAAGTAGTCCTCTGGATGCTCAATTGTTACCTCCCCTAGACAAGCCATAAATGACCCTACTCTTTCTTTAACTTAAAACAGTGGTATGTCACGAGGTGTTGCATTTGGTTCCTCAGCTATGAGGATCACGGGATTGGATATCACTGCTTAATCACAGGTGACTGCTCTCTAGCTTAGGTTTATTTTTATTTTTCTCATGTACAATTTGAAGGAATACATCTGCAACATTTATGTTGCACAGTAACAATTCTACACTGTAAACATGGATGCACAACTGAAGTGGCAGACTACCATTTGTGTCTGCCCATTGTAGGTAGTAGAGCACGCAAAGAAATGGAAGTTATTGCCTACAACAACCTACTAATGAAGGACATCAGACAACTATCTCCCGCAGAGCAGACATCATCTCTAGAATCCTTCCACAAGGTTCTGCTTTTCTTTGCTCCAAAACTTACGCATTTTTTCTATGACAGTATGGAGGCATGGTAGGTTGACATCACATACGTATGATCTGCATACTGTTCTTACTTGCTGGTATCAGAAATGTATACAGATAGATAAATAGGGTGCCTAAAATCATACAAAAGTAGTTGATAACATCGCTGCTATTGTCTTCATTGACACATCACATGCTGTACTGAACCGTTTATTTGAAGCAGCGTATTACACATGAATATTAACGAATTGCAGTATCTGCTGAGAATGGGTGAAAGTAGGCAGCAACCTCCATCGGGTGGGTGAGTTTTCCACAGAAGTAGCTGAACTGCCTCCTTCTATTTTTTGTTATTACTGACTGTGCACAGCCCCACTGCATGGATAACATTTATTGCTTGTTACAGACTGCTTATATCAGCAATGCATTTTAATGAGAATTCGAGCCTGCCTCAAAGAATTACAAATGATGGACAGAAGCAGTGGACAGTATCATTTCCTAAATCCAGAGGAGGAGCAGTGATAGTGAAGGAAGTAAAAATGCCAATCACATATGGTAAGTGCCATACTTTTATAGTGATGCAGTCATGGAGCATTTAAGACAATGTGGCACAGGAGGTGGCATCCTGTAACTCAGCACTGTCATTCAACAGGCAATGTGAGTTTCTAACTGGTGGTGTGTAGACTTGAGGCACCTGATCCCAGACCTCGAGCCACACCAGTGACCCCTGTTTGGGAATGAGCATAGGTAACCACTGCTAGTCAGGGTGTGAGGAGAAGGATCATACATCCTATGGACTCGTGTCCTTTTCTGGGATTGTGGGTTTTCACCTGTCTGTGCCGACCTGGACCCTAGCATGGGCTGTGTGGTTTGGGGGAACAACAGATACAGTACAAAACAAAAGCAATGTCATTACTCTGTGTGTGTGTGTGTGTGTGTGTGTGTGTGTTTGTGTGTGTGTGTGTGTAACAATGACAACAATCTCTAATGAAGGCACAGGAGCTGTGTTATTAGAGAACCACATTTTTGACATTATTCAAACAATTAACGTTTAAAAAGAGAATATATGTTTTTCTAACAACGGTAATATAGTGCCCATTTTTCTAAGCACAATAACACCCTCCAGGGAGTGCGATATTGAGCCCTGTGCGGTACAAGGCACTGTGTGGTCCGGCACAGTACAATACCGCACACCAAGTCAGGTATTATTGCTTACACAATGAAATGTCTCCATATATATTTACATTGTATTTGTTCTGTCATACACAGCATATGTGAAACAGTTAACATTTAAGGTTTTCAAGATGCATGAGGAACATCCCAGTTATCACATGGTAAAAGAGGCCATGCCACAATGTTCCATACCTCCTCCACTTTCATCATGGTTTGAGAAACAAGATAAGGAACTGCTTGTTGAACAACATCGCACACACTTCAACAAGCCTGGAAATGAAGGTTAGTATTGATGTATAAATCATAATGAGGGCACAGTTCCATTTTACAGTAATGAAAGTAATATGGTCCACTTGCCATGCCCGAAAGTGTTTTCCACCTGAGGCAACTGAACCTTCCTGTGTATCACTGCCATGTAACTTAACACGTCACCAGGTGATGAAATGAAAGTGACATCATGCGCAACAGTGCTTACAAAACTTGGAAAGGTGGCATGGGTCATGGTGTGTTTCGGTCCTCTTTCTTTTTGGTTTGTTATTTCAGTATGCTGCCTTGAGGCTGGACGGGCTCCACACTGAGCAGCAGACATTGTCAAGAGTGCGAATGCATGTGGCAGTTGCTTTACTGTGTCCTACCATGTCTACAATGCATGAGTCCCGCCATGTACTCAATTATCCTCCATTGCGAAATATGGGACCCTGTACCCACACACACTGTAATTTCTAATTCAGTATAACAGTCCATTGTGTCTTTAGTTGTGTATAATTATAGTTCTTCATGACATTGTCAGTATAGTGATATAAAGACCATACAAACAAATGGTGCAGTATTGATTAATAGTATGTGGTTAGGGCTTATTATGAATAGAAAGCCGTGCCTTTCAAAATCTTGTTGTAGGACAGTTCAAAGGTCAAACAAGTTCTTGTACTATTGGTCTGACGTCACATCGATAGTACAACAACCTTTTCTTGCCCTGCCACCTGTTAGCTCAGTCCAATGCGCTTATGGAAAAAAAAAGTTGTGTAACATGGTGGTGTGATGAAGTGCGCACTGGTCGGGAGACTCTCCTCGTTTTGACACAGACAGCTTCATAAGGCTCCATGTCACAAAACTGAATCGCTGTTGTTTTATTTTTAAACCAAGTGGTGATGTGCTACCGGTACAGGGTCATACAGAACTGAGTCAGAGCGGGACAAGCATGAGGGAGCCAGAACGTGAGCAGCACGAGCCGACATAACCAAGGTAACCGTAAAGTTCTGGGCCAAAAAAAAAAAAAGAAAAACAGGAACAATATACTATGTAATATAGTGCATGGCTAAGCATCCACAACTAGGGTTGTGTTTCCATCTCTGTTGTTGAAGACATCATGGAGACCTCTCGAGTGTTGCCCTCGAGGTCTCCATGATGTCATTAACAACCTTGATGGAAACACAGGCTTGTTGTGTATGGTCAGCCATCCAGTATTGTATATGTAGTGTATAGTGGATTGTTGTTCTGTATAGAATTCCATACCTTAAAAAATGCTGTTGTACTACACATTTGGCATTCACAGTTTCGGAAACCATTACACACCTCGTGCCTGCACCTGTGGACAGCAGTTGTGTGACTTCACTAGTGCAAGAATATTGAAACCCATGCTACATCACTGTAGTTTTCACAGTGTCTATATTTGTCATCCACAGGTGCAGAAAACTACAAGCACCAACAGAAGAGTGAGCAACATCATTACGAACAATGTGTGACAGGCATACGTCAGCAGTGTCAAATGAGAAGGATATCACAGAAGCAGAAAATACATCTTCATGTCAGTGTGTGACATGTGTAATGGACAATAGGTTGGCATGTGTGTGTCTTCATGCAACATTATTCCTTGCAAATGATTGTTGAACATTACATGGACATTGTTAAGCAACGTAAACTATATTTGAAATACAATGAAATAATTCACAGTCACTAATGGTACTGAGTGTGTTACTGTTTTTATTGTTAGTGAAAACAAGAAGTTCAAGTACTTGTACTTGTGGAACTGTGACTTGTGACATTTCACAATTAGAAAAAAACTGTTGAGCAACAGTTGTAGAAGCAAAATCAAGTTTCAGCATTGCTTCAATAGTTACTTGCTGTCCTAGGATGAAAGAAAAGAACAATATTAGAGACTTAATCAGCAGTGCACTGATAATGTGCTTATATGTATACATGGCCATATATGTATACATGCAATGGTGGTGAGGGTAACATTTGTCAAATAGCAGCAATATGTTTGTGTGTGCAAAACTACATTGAGAATATTGCATTTCTCATCACTGTATGTCATCTATCCACACAGTAGGTGTACCACAGACAGATATTGAAGTTCAGTGTTGCAACACATGACGCACTCATTAACTGAAGCAAGCAGCAGGAACTACCATCACATCACATACACTTGCACTACATTCACTTTCAATCCAGTTCTTTCCAACAGCAGAACAGTTTACAACAGGAAGATGCAGCACCCGCACCACCCATTGTAAATCCCATGGTCACTGGATACATCACGACCAATGCTGTTACTACCTACACATGGGCTGACAATGAACTCTCCTACTCTGCCACATGGGCAACAACCCCCTGCTTCACTTCACCCCAAACCACTGATCACTGGACCATACTATCTGATAACGTCATCAATGCTGATTGCCTAGCAAGCAGTTGAATTCACTTGACCACTCACACACAGTGAAGCTGATATGGTAATGCTGTGAAATAGTATGCTCTGGTCAGCAGTTTATTTCACTGAAGTGGAGCAGGTAGTTGCTGTTGTTGTTGCTGAGTACTGTTCAAGTCTGTGTTGCTGTGGAGGGAGAAAGTTTCAGTTCAACATGTGGAATACCAGATAAATATAACTGTTCTGCTGTGTGAAAGATGTGCTTGGCACTGACTGCTGTAGGATTACATGCAATTGGCTCACGATGATTACTACAGCAAATCAGTACCTACTGTTTGACTGTGGTTATGTGCAGTATCTGCCTATGGTGTACGTACTGTGATGATAAATAACCTACAGTGAAGATGAATGGGATATCACAACTGCGAACAATACTTCTTTGTTTCCAGCCATTGTTTAACCAGGAGACAGACACTAAGGTGACAGCTTGTTGACACGTAACGCTGTTAGCACAAGGAAGTTAATTGACTTGATGGGGTCGCATGGTATGCAGGTATGGGATGTAGTTGAAACCCATGAATTCACATCTTAGTTTCAGAGCATCATCAGTGCACACTGCCTCCATTTGCCAATTGTTATCCTCACAATCATAGCATACTGGCATATCTATACATATATCTATATATACTGTACATATATATGTATATATCTATAAATATAGAAATATATACAGTAGATACACTTTGTACCAGTCTTACAAAATTATTCCATGACAAATGTTGCATGACATTTATGACATTGTCATGACAGTTCAAACTGTTCAACGGTTTATTCACTGATGCTCAAAGTTGTGCAATACTTGATGAATGTGATATGCCATGTTACACACATGGCATGATTCACAATTCTCGTCACAGGGTGCACTGAACTTCTGCCTCAAATAATAGTATGAAGCAGCACTTGCAACAAACAATTAAGTGGGAGGTAATGACATAGACAGTATGAGGGAAATGACAAGTGAAAACACAAAAGCAGGCTGACGCCATCCCTATGCCAAAACCTGGTCTGCAAAATGGGGCGAGGCGGTATATGGCCAGTGGTAGCTGGGAACTCTCCAGAATATGAATTCATACACTTCTCGGACACTGACATTTTCCAAGTATCCTTATACCATCCATGGTGGTTAATTGGCAAGTCAAAACCCACACCAAGAATATGCCCGTTATGATGAGTAGCAATATATCCATGGAGGTGTAATGGTCCATCCGACAACCATGTTTTGGCAGGATACGTGTATGTAACAATGAATTTACACTGTCTGTATAATGGTCATGCACCACCTCTCTGTCATGTAGTGTCCCACATGCTGAACAACATGAAGCTCTTGTACTCATCACCCAGTGATAGTTCATTCAGTGCCAGGTGTGATGGTGTGAACAGTGTTGTGGTTGCACTGAGATAAGAAATGTCTTGGTGTGGTTAACTGGGCAGGACAATACCTGCAAGGGTGGTGTTACAGTTCACTATACCATCAGTGTAACTGAATTGCTGCATACATAAAAAGACCATAGACTGTTAGAAGATATACAAAACATGACAGCTAAAGGGAGGTTCTGATAATGGGAGACTTCAACATGCCAGATACAGATTGGTCAATACCAGCAGGAACATCTGCCAGAACTAGACTCATAGTGGATTCCCTGCAGGGGAGGGCCTCAAACAACTGGTACAGCAACCCACAAGAGACAGGGCTATCCTAGATCTAGTACTGACTAACAAAGAAGGTATCACAGATCTCCAGGTGAGAAGGTCACCTGGGGCCAGTGACCATCCATGGTATGGTTCAGTTTGGCTACTACATCTAAATCATCCCATTCCAAGGCAAAAATATGGGACTTCAGAGGAGCTGACTTTGATAAGATGGCCTACAGGGTTAAGCTAGCCCTGGCAAAAGAAACACAGGTGAGGGGTACAGGCAAAGTGGGCAAGCATTAAAGATGCAATGGAGCAACATCCCATTGTGTTAGACAGAAAGGAAGTGCAAAGAAGAAGGAAACCACTTGGTTCTCAAATACAGTAGCAGAAAAGGTCAGAGCCAAAGGCTGGCCTTCCGAAATATAAGGAACACAGCGGGATGAAGATAGGAGGCATACCAACTGCCCTAAAGGAAGCAGGTAAGGCAGTAAGGCAGGCAAAGTCCCAAACTGAGGAAACACTAGCACGAACAGTAAAGAAGGTGACAAGACTTTCTATAGATACATTAGTGAAGGAGAAAGTCCAGAGGGGTATGCTAAGCTTAATGGAGAAAAGGGAGCAGGTGAGGAGGAGACCCTGTAAAGGCATCTATCCTAAATAGATACTTTTGCTCAGTATTTACTGAAGAGAAGGTAGGACAGGGCCCACAGCTCAGCATCATGGACACAGGGGAGGGAGGTGAGCACTACTCTCTTCACAAAAGAAAGGGTCCTACAAGAGCTTGCTAAGCTCAGGGTGGATAAGGCAATGGGACCTGATGGCATACATCCCAGGGTACTTAGGAGCTAAAGGAGGAACTAACAGAGCCATTAGCAGAATTGTTTAGTGAGTCTCTGAGCACAGGAGGTCCCAGAAGACTGGAGGGCTCATGTGATCCCGCCCACAAGAGTGGTAGCAGGGAGGAGGCGGGAACTACAGACCGGTCAATCTTACCTCAGTAGTGGGCAAGATTATGGAGCACTCCTTAGGAAAGGATAGTGCAACACCTGGAATACATAGGGGCAGGGATCCAAGACAGCATGGGTTTACAAAGGAAGGTCCTGTCAAACTAATCTCATAGATTTCTTTGACTGGGTAACCAGAGTGGTGGACCAAGGGGAGCAGTTGATGTCGCCTACCTTGACTTCAGCAAAAGCTTTTGACACTGTTCCACATAGAAGATTGATAAATAAGCTGGGCAGGCTCGGTGGTCTGAAGTTGGTCAACTGGGTGGCAAACTGGTTGACGGGCAGAAAACAGAGAGTGGTGGTAAATGGTATACAGTCAGAAGAGATGCAAGTCACAAGTTGGGTACCTCAGGGATCAGTCCTGGGGCCAGTCCTCTTCAACATCTTCATTAGTGACCTTGCAGATGGACTAGAGGGTAAGGCTTGTCTGTTTGCAGATGACACAAGATCTGCAACAGAGTAGATGATCCAGATGGGTGGGCAGAATGAGAAGAGATCTGGATAAACTAGCAGAATGGTCAGAAGAGTGGCAACTGGGATTTAATGCAAAGTGCAAAATCATGCACATGAAGAGAAACCTGAAGCCACCTATAGGCTGGGAGGAGTTGCTAGCAGTCACAAAGGAAGAAAGAGACTTGGGCATCATCATCACTGATGACCTAAATCATCAAGCAGACCTCTAAAGCAGTAGGTAAGGCTAGGGGTGTTGGGGTGTGATAGTAGGGGTATCACAAGTCGTGAGAGGTAATAATCCCTCTGTACAAGACACTGGTTAGGCCCCATCTGGAGTACTGCGTGCAGTATTGGAGGCCACATCTTCACAAGGACATTAACCAAATTGAGGCAGTCAGAGAAGGGCAGCAAAATGGTGCAGGGACTGCATCAGAAGACATATGAGGACAGATTAACGGACTCAATATGCATACCCTTGAGCAAAGGAGGAGAGAGGTGATATGATCGAGGCATTCAAACACCTTAAGGGCATAAACAAGGTGAAAGAGTCTAACATGTTTAAATATAAGAAAATAGCAGGACAAGAGGACACAGCATGAGATTAGAGGAGGCCGATTAAGGGGAATGTGAGAAATTCTTTTCACAGAAAGGTGGTGGATGCATGGAATGGCTTACCACAAGAAGTGGTGGCTATGAATACAGTGCAGGACTTCAAACAGGCATGGGATAGGCATAAGGAGCAATACAAATGACTATGAATAGATAGGTCACTGACAGAGCAAAGGTCGAAGGCAATTTATAAGGTAGAAAAGAAATGGGCAGACTGGATGGGCCTTGTGGTCCTTATCTGCCGTCAACTCTATGTTTCTATGTTTCTGTATCAAGGTGGTGGTATGGACAGGTCGCCACTGTGGATCAGTACGCTAACGGTCCTCATGAGGGGCATATTCATGCTGCGCAAAGGGACAGGTACACCACCAGGGAGAACTGTATTAATACTCATAATAACGAGCATATTCCTGGTGAATTGACCAGCGTAGGGAATATGTTTATTAATTATCATAATACTTTGCATATTTGGGGCGGTTGGAAATATCCAGTCTTGTGCATGAATGTGCTGCTGTTTTTGCACATCCATAGGGCCTTTTGCTAAATCAGTGCCACAGTGTGCAGTACCTGTTAGTTTGAATCATAATCATTGTGCTGAACCAATAGATTGCTTTCTTGTTAATGGTTGCAATCATAGCAATATTTTTTCAGAGACACACAATGTTGGGTGGCGTAGGAGCAGAACACCAAGAACAATGCATGCCACCTTGCTGGCACTGAGCACACAGCAGACCATAGGTTGATGTCAACATTGGTGCATGGCACAGGTCAGGGCTATAATGTCATATTCACCACTTATATACGTACAAAAGGGTACCATTATCAGAAACCCTACCAGGAATTACAGTAGTGACATTGTTGGTCACCCCTTCTCAAACGACAGCCTTGCCACAGTGTGTCCTGTGATGCACTGTAAATGTCTGCTGCTGCCTCCGTACCACACACAGCAACAGTGTGATGTGTTGCAGCATGGCCTTACACCAGCTTACCGCTGCTGTCTTTGGATCTTTTAAACATGAATGACAATGCTACACTATCTTTATCTCCAATATTTGTAATCTGTCTTCTTGTACTGTGTGCATACTGTAGTGGTACTTTGGTTTTGTGTTTGTTACCATGGTGACTGTATGTTCAAATCCATTGCTGTAAAGTAGTGTGAAACCAAAAAATGTAAACCCGGTCTCCTAGATGTGTCAGTTAAAATTGTGTTAATGCATCTTGAATATGGTGCTTTTTTCTACTTAACATTTTGTGTTCCTTTGACATACTCAGTAAATATTACTGATGGTTCCTTGATTAAACTGTTTTGATAACTCAGGCATGCGTTACGTATTCTGCTATACTTTGATCAGGAAAAACATTGATGTACAGCTCCTTTGTGTACCTCCTCCACCAAAGTGATGAAACAGAAACTGTGTCCAGTAACATGGACATAGTAATAGTTTCATTTACATGATCATCTGATAAAACATTGTAATTCTCCAGCCCGGTGGCACTGAGGGCTGAGGCACTGGATGCCACACCTCATGCCACGCCGGCAGCCAGGGTTCTGGAGTGAGCACGGGATGCCATGGGATGGCAGGGGAGGAGAGGAATCGAGCATCTGAAGGACTGCTCTTCCTCTCTGGGAAGGGGGGTGCACAGTGGTTGGCATCAAACTGCCCCGGACGGAGGCCAGGGGTCAGGGACACACGCCATACATTGGGGAGGAACTGAGGGAAGATACCTGGATGAGGATGCGTGCAGACACATGTGCAGCCACAGCCACCAGAATCATTGCATGCCCTCTGTCTCTGAGGAATATGAACAGGGAAAAAATGGCACTGGTTGTGATGGGTTGCTGGTCATTCGGCAGGATGCCCCGGTTGTGAGGGATCACTGGAAACTGGATCCTGCATAGGCGGAGATAGGGGGGTCTGCATGCCACCACAGCACGGATGGGTGGCAAAGTGAGGAGGTATACAGTGTAGCCCCAGGTGTGAGCCAGGAGTGATGTGGACAGCGGCCGGAGGAGGCGGTGGCCTGGACGTGACTGGCAGACTGGGGGCCAAAGATGTGAAAGAATGAGCAATGGAAAAAAAAAATAGTGTAATTCAAACATTACAGTACAATAATAACTATACCAAAGTATGAACAATTACTTTCATTTTATGTGACCACATGAACAGTTTCATTAACAGTGGGTGTCAATGACAACACTTGCCAGTATTGATAGCAATTCTAGGGGTTGGGGGTAGGAAGAAGTAGGCTGCTGGTTAACTAGGATCTGCAGCTTATCCAGTCGGTAGGGAAGACTGGGTGGGCCAAGTGGTCCTTATCTGCTGTCAAATTCTATGTTTCTATGAGTACAGTCGTTAGTCTTATGGTTGAGAAACATTACGGGGGTTGACAGGTGTCGGCTGTGTGGCACCAAGCAAATGTGTTCTGTCTGCATGCTGGGCACTGTGCTTTGTACACCAAGCACAAGTATCAGGAGCAGATACAGACAGGAAGAGTGTACAAATGTTAATTTGACAATTCCATCCTGTGTGTGGTCCGCATGAGCAGCTATGCTTGTATTGGGCATGTGATTCAATATCCACAGTATCAGTTCATATGCACTGCATGCCCTCAAGTGAGCAGACCAACAAGTAGCTGATGTGACAGTAAATACATTAGTGAAAAGAATTCAACAAAATACAACATACCATTGTGTGAACTGGGCATCGTGGCAGCCCTTATAGGAGTCCGATGGGAACTTGGCCCTTATAGTAGTCACTGCACATGCAGCCAGAATTTTTCTGTTCTTTCTCCCCAGGCATTGCCACACCCAGTAAACAAACCTTTGATATGCCATGTATCGAAGAAGTCTATGGACAAAAGAATAGAAAAAAATGAGATGCATTGCAATGCAGAACAGCTGACCTCTTCAATTGAAGCACTGTAGTCAATGACATCACTGTATTTTGTCACTTGTTCACTGCTAACTTCACTCTCTAACCATTCACAACTTGTGACAACAGTGGATCATGAGATGAATCCAAGCCAATATGTAATAATTAAACACAAAAGTAGTGAGTCCACAGAAGTAAAATTAAACAATGAATGCCTTTGCTTCTGTTGTCAGTCACACTGGGGCTGCTAATCGTTGTACTGCATAGATCAGTGCCTGTGCCACTCATGCAACCAATGTCATTGTGATATAAGGAAGTGCTGGAGATAAAAATGTCACTGTTTGTGACACACAAGATGTCGACAGGGTGGATACTCTAAAGGAAGCAGGCGTGAAGAGAGACCTCATAAGGTTGGGAAAATGGGATGTGTTTCAGCAGCAAGGCTTTATTGACACTAAGTGCCACATGTGTAAAGTAAGGAGGGAATGTGTTAACAAGCAAGAAGGAAAACATTGGCCTTCCGGTTCAGAGGTGCACAAATCAAATAGCATACCACAAGAGGTACTTGGAACAATCATAGTGGACACGAGAGCATATGACATGGCTACTACAGGTGACAATGGAGGGTGCAGTGAGTGTGATGGAGCAATGTTGAGGCACTGACCAGATAGGGTAGCATGCCAGAAACAAGAACCGGTGATATGAACAAAGTGGTCATCCCTATCAGTGTTGTCAGATGCCATGTAAAACTCCAACCTGTCTGATTTATTGTGTAATCAAATAGTGCCTAGTGAGAAATTACCTAGTGTCTCTACTCAATGTCATGTAGAAGTGCAGGAAACAGAACCAGTCACAGTATCGAAGCTGTAAATGCAAAGCTAGTAACAACACTTTCTTCAGGGTGTACTCTGTTTACTATTACCTTGTTTGTCATCATGACATGACAGATTAATAACAGGGGTAATGACCTTTGACACTGTCACATGTAGATGTGACTATGTGAAATACATAGACACAATCAAAGTAGGGCATGTCCACACCCACTAAGTGGTGTTCAACAGTTGTTACTGAGTCATAGCAAGGAATTTCATTGGCCTCACATAGCATGTATTTTTTTATTGCATGTTGTGTCACGGTATGTCCAGTGACAGTACAAGTATCTATTTTTGGAGGAACTGGTGGATGGTGTGGGTATACAGATGGTAACTAACTGAAAGTGCAGCATATGAAGCTGTCAGTGCTATTTGGAATGAATGTGGGACATTTTGACTGTTAAATGGGAAAATTACACTACTGTCCAGTCGGGGCCACCTCTTGGCAACACAATGGCTTGCTAGGTAGGTGAGCAGACTGCAAATGAGATGGCTGTGCAGAAGTTCAGGAAACTGTATATGCCCACTACAGATCATTAGCAAACAGATATTTTTGATAGTTATTTATATAACTACACAACTGCATGGTGTGGTGATAGAACACCTGCTTTCTCAGCGGAGAGTGCACTACCTGCTGAGCCACTGACAACGTTAACACTGCATCTTTGGTACCTGTTTTGCTTTGTCCGCTGCCCTATACAAAGTCAAGAGTAATGTGTTTCAGAACAGAATACATAATTTTACATGCCACTGATGACATATAAACAAGTCTGTAGTTTCCTAGCTGTGCCTTGCTCACGCTATTGTGAAAAGTTCTGAAATTTTCAGTCTCTCAATAGTAACATACCAAGCTCTAGTACCATAACTTGTTCACAAATGGAATATATGTATCCAGTGACTACTTTGCAATTGTTTGATAAAATATGCAATGCCACATTGCTTTGTCCAACTTCAGTTTATTACTTGTTTCAGTAGCCTTTCATCGGTGAATGGACTATGTGACCTCCTCCCCTTCTGCGGACCCTCCACCTCAATTCCCACCCTTGCCTATGTCTGCCTTCTGCACCTATACCATCCCCCTAACTTTGTCCCATCCCAACTTGAAACATCTACTGTGTTACATGAAATCAACCCTGCCTGGTACAGCATTCCATTTACTCACCGCCCTCTCAGAGAAACAGTGTCTCCTCATATCCATCCTAATTCTTTCCCCACCATTCTTACACTGTTACCCATCATGTTGCTTACAATCTTCATTTTAAACACCCCTTCAGTATTTTCTTTGTTCACCATCCTAAAATATTTGAATGTAGAAATCATTCTCCTACCAATTGTCATCATGCAACCCCTCCACCACTTGAAACCCACCTTCATAGCTACATATATCACTCCAGTCCTATGTGATCAACTGAAACCTGTCACATGCGTATAACTCACTGTTGACCCACATACTTCCTCAGTGTGGCACCAACCCATAATTCGGGTGTGGCACCAGTCCCTCTGCTATCCTTTCTTTCATCAGCTTACTGCAACATGGTAGTGGAAGTGCCACAGAGAATGCCACCTGACCCAAAACCTACTCACTGTGCCCACCCAATTCCTGTAACCTCCCTTTCACCACCTTGACAGTCTCCCCTGCCAAGTCGGTTGTACCCACAAGTAGTACTATGTGTGCTATCTTCCTGCCATTACAAATGCACTTACTACCTTACCTGACCCCTTTCAGTATGTAATACCCGAGCAGTACTACACCCCCGGCCCATGTCCTCTAACTACTCCACTTTACCCTTTCTTCTTCAGCAGTGCCCACCCTGCCCTGTCCCTTCAGTACCGAATCTGCACCATCTATGTGTTCTACAAATTCAACTACTGTTTTACTCAGCCACTGCCACTGACCTGCACACCCTTACTCTACTTATCCTTCTGCCACCAAACCTCCATGCTTTCCTTATCATTCCCCACACTGCCACTACTCTGTCACTCCTCTGCTGCATCCGCAGTTGCCGATTCTGAGCAACTATTTCCTGCTAGCCCCTAGCTCTGCTCAGCTTCACCTTCTCCCTGCCCTGAGTCATGCCCCTACTACACCCACTAGCGGTGCTCATTTCCTTCTTTTCCCTGCCCTGAGTCTTCCTCCCAGCAGGACATTTCATAGAAAGAGTTTTTCACAGTGAACATTGGTGAATACTCACTCATTTCTTGGTTCGTTATCACCAACGGGGCCATCCAGCTCGATGTACTCATGTAAGCATGACATGAGGACATCCTCATCAAGGCACATGTTTTTAAATCCTTGAACATCGGTGATGCACTCTACACCGTCCATTTCTGCAGATTTTTCTGATACAGCTGAGTAAAACCAGCAGCATCTATTTTCATACAGGGTGGGCATTAATGAACAATTGCCACAAGTACACGTGACAGGCAATAAGAAACATGGTATTACATCAACAGATATTTCTTGGAAAACATCCCGACACTTCCGCGTTCACAATGCAGTACATTGATTAACATCGACTGCATGTCCCCAAATCCAGATGCTACCCATATCATGAATATACACCATATCCAGGAGAAAATGTCATGCAACACCATACCACACCACCTGCTGTCACTGCAAATTCTGTTACTTGTTATGTGGACACCACATGTTCATGTTATGTATATCCCTCCCACCATACAATTTGTCCTCACAATGGTCTACTTACCCCCCTCCCCAGTTCTACATCTTCCACCATTAAAAACCAGCACAGCATGCAAGTTACTTCAGTGACTGCCAGACCAACTCACCTGCCATTGAATGGTATTGCATATTCGCCTATACTGCATACATTGCGGTCACTGAAAATTCACTACAGTGGCCAGCTCAGGAAGAGAAAGATGGGCAGACTGATTGCAGGATACCTTCTTCCAGGAAAAATGATGTTGGACTGACTGTGGGACACCATACCAACCAGAGGTGAAATTGTAAGATAGCCGGGGGGGCACCACAAAATGTGGTGGATAAATAACCAAAGTGACAGCAGGAAGCAGAGTGTGACCACTAGAACAACAGGAGGGTGCCTACTGTCAGACATCCAAAGCCTGCATTGTGAGCACTATAGCAACCTGACAACTGGTTGCACGACATGGATTGAGGATAAGGTATTGCTCTGATGTGTGATACAGTGGCCATGGCTGCCTTTAAAAATGACCTCCAGGTGTGCACAATCTTTGATATTCAACATGGGTGGCCACAAGCTACTGGACTTTGACTTTGGGATACTGCAATACAATAGGCTAAAGGGTATCTGGAACATACTTCCTTTTGCACAAGCCACTGTCTTAGGCAGCTCAACCCTATCTACAGAATGAGATGGCAAGAATATGCATACAGAAGTCATCAAAAAATATATATATTACAATATGTGGTACATTACATTGCAGCACTGTACATAGAGTATGCAAACAAAAATATGAATTCTGTGGGCTTATTCTGGTCATGTATTGTGAACTATTCAGGACAATTTTTTTACAGCTGTCCGGATGTCTTTACCATTCAGAAAGCTCCATAGGATTGCTATCACTGCTGCTCCTCGTTTCCTCAGATTCATCGGAATCAGAAGCCACAGGATTAGAGATGGCTGCAAGGGGTTCACCACTGTAAGGAACAACATGAAGGACTGCATTTCCAGCTGTACAGGACAATGCCAGCAACTCGTTATCCTCATCTGAAGACATTGTGAAAGCAGTGCTGGCTTACTACAGCGGTCTGCCTATAGCGTCATCAAGAAGGACGTTCACGAGCAGTCTGGGATGCGCAGTATGAAAGTAAACAGAGCGTGAAGAACAGTAGTGGGCACAATTTAAAAACTAATTTACGTGTAAATGAATAACGCTACAATGAGAAACACTGCACAGAACCGAAAGACTAAAGGTAGGGAACACAAAAAAAGTATGATGTACTAACACAGGACAAACTTTGCATATGATCTTTAAAAATCCCTTTTCATGAGCTGCCTAAATCTCTTTTCTCAAGCCAATCCCTTTTCATGAGGTGTTAAAATCTCTTTTCATGAGCCAATCCCTTTTGGCAAGGTAGGGCCATTTGGTTGTCATCTCATGAAACAGGATTTTGATAGCTCATGATAATGGATTGGCTTGCGAAAAGGTATTTTGTCAGCTCATGAAAAGGGAGTTTGACAGCTCACAAAAAGGGTTTTTTAAAAGTAATCCCTTTTTGCGAGTTGTCAGAATCCCTTTTCATGAGTCAATCCCTTTTCTCGAGATAGGGCCATCTGGTCATCATCTTACGAAAAGATATCTTGACAGCTCAGGAAAAGGAATTGGCTCACAAAAAGATTTAGACAGCTCATGAAAAGGGATCAGAAGTGGGTCACAAAAAGGGATTTTTAAATTTCAAAATGCTCTTGTGACTAAAGGAAAGCAAATCAAAGTCATAGGTTTGTAGAGGATGTTAACCTGAACAAAACCCATGCTTTGTTTACCTCAGAACACATCCATAGATAAAGTTATACTGTAACATTTTGTTTTTGAGGAAAAATTAAAACAAGATGGAGGCTCGCATAAAGGGAATATTTTCTCACGAAGAGGAATTTTAAAACTCCCTCTTTGTGAGCTGTCAAAATCCCTTTTTGTGAACCCTAAATCCCTTTTCATTCTGTGCATCTATCCCAAAGACTGAATTGAGCATACAAGAACCAGATTTTCAAAATTGAATAACATTTTAAGGATTAATAGTTTTCACCAAACTAATGCTGGTTGTTCCTTATGATAACCTCTGTCTACCCTGAAACTTGCAGGCCAAAATTCCAAATGGTGTGCATGCAGTGCGATCTCACAAAATAACCAAAAAAGGTGAAACATGAGTTTTTGAGCTTTACTGCAGAAACCACATATCCAATTGACCGCAAATTGGCAAATGAAGAGATCCACAATGTGAGACTGTGTTTTCCAATTTTTGTGCAAATCCATTGAACAGTTGTGAAGTTTGGAGTACAAAATTTGGGGTTTAACATTAAACTGCCTTTTCAACCCTAACTATAGAGGCACTACTGATACATATATATATATATATATATATATATATATATATATATATATATATATATATGTGTATA
This sequence comes from Neoceratodus forsteri, assembly GCA_016271365.2. Taxonomy (NCBI): domain Eukaryota; kingdom Metazoa; phylum Chordata; order Ceratodontiformes; family Ceratodontidae; genus Neoceratodus; species Neoceratodus forsteri. The sequence goes on along the minus strand of CM057453.1, from coordinate 450,934,944 downwards.
TGTATATATATATTTTATGCAAAAAACTTTGTTAATGTGTCATTTAGGGTTAAAGCACAAAAAGTCAGGAAATGAGACCTTTAGGGTTGCCCCATCTCCCCTCGTGGATCCACCCATCATCCTGAGATTAACAGCTGATGGAGTGTGTCATTGGGGTTGTGAGGCCTAAATGTCACCCCATTCCATCTGTAATCATATTCACAAGCCTCAGTAAAGAAGAATGGAGTGACATTTAGGCCTCACAATCCCAATGACACACCCCGTCAGCTGTCAATCTTGAGATGATGGACGGGTCCATAAGGGGGGGATGGGGCAACCCTAAAGGTCTCATTTCCTGACTTTTTGTGCTTTGACCCTAAATGATGCATTAACAAAGTTTTTTGCATAGAATTTCCTTACTTTTTGAGAAAGAATAGAAAAGTAGGACTTTGCACAAGTTGGTGGGAGTGCAGGCCTTCAGACCCAGTGCTCCCACCAACTTGCAAATTCCTACCTAAGATAAGAGTACAAGTACTGAATATTATATGTATTGCTGGCAGCACATATGGGTGGTAGCATGGGGCTCACCACCTTGAAAGAAAACAAAGTGTCAGTCATCAGAGTGGCATAATTCAACACCTGTTTAAATGTCAGACACCTAACCACTACAAATTTCCTCCATGGCAGTAACGCTAGGCACCCTATAAATGTGAAGCCAGTAACACAATGCAAAATGCCATATACAAAACATAAAGTGTGTCACCCAATATGGTTGCAGCAAATTAATTTTCCAACACCTAAACACCATAATTCACATGGAGAGCACATCCCCTCAACACACTCCAAATTTCGATGTAAAAGACCAAACTGAGATATAAAATGTGAAAGTTTCAGATATTCATTCATCACACTGGCAGAATTCCACACCTATTAACATTCTACACACCTAATGACTGAAAAGTATATCCATGGCAGTAAGGCTAGCTACTCTAGTAATTTAAAGCCACTACCACCATGGAAAACGCTGTCCGCAAAACATAAAATGTGCCACGCGATATCGCTGCAAAAAATGTATTGTCTGACACCTAAATACTATAATTCACATCTACAGGACATGTCGTCAACACCCTACAAATTTCAAGTTAAAAGACCAAACTGTTTCCGAGATGTTTAATTTGAAAAAGTTTTAAAAATGTGCTATCTGGTCACTCCAGATCTGGCCATCTAGTCCCTCCCTCGCAAGCACAGATTGCAATCAAAGAATCTCATGATCAAAGAATTTGCAGGCTCACAATCAAAGAATAAAAAAATTTAAAACTCAATTTTTAGAGAAAAATACATGAAACTACAGCCATGACTCAACAGAACAAAGGCCCCTGAGCAGATCCCACCCTAGTTTGCCTTTAGAAGTGACCCCTGTGCTGAGAAAATTGAATTTTTCATGTGGCCATCTAGTTGCACCCTCGTGATCAAAGATCATGGTCAAAGAATCTCATGATCAAAGAATTTGCAGGGTCGTGATCAAACAATATAAAATGTTAAAAGTCAATTTTTGGGCAGAAATACATGAAACCACAGCCATGCCTTGAAAGAACGAAGCCCCCGGTGCAAAACACACCTTCATTTAGCTTAATAAGGCACCCTGAGCTGAGATAATTGCTTTTTCTCAAGTGGCTATCCAGTCACACCCTCGCAATCAAAAATCGTGGTAAAAGAATCTCACGATCAAAGAATTTGCAGAGTCGCAGTCAAAGATGTTTAGCAAGCTGCGATCAAAGAATAAAAACTTTATTTTTTAATAATTTTGAAAGGAAGAACCCTGAGCAAAACCCATCATAATTTCACCTAAGAAATCCCCCTGGGTTGAGATATTTGAAATTTTCCGACTGCAACGAGAAAACAAAATAGTGGCTATTGCAATCAAAGAATTCCTTGTGATCAAAGATTCTTTGATTGCAAGCCTGCAAATTCTTTGACCATGAGGCAGGACTAGGTAGCCAAAACCCCATTCTTCTTTCGCAAAATAACCATATAAATTTTCCCATTGACTCATAATGGGAACCTAAAAGTTTAATAACCTTTGAATAGGTTAATATTTTTTCACCAAATGAAAAGTGGCATGTTCCTTGACACAAGCTCTTTCAGATGAGCCAAGTTACAGAGCAGCATGCCAAACGGCCATGCAGAGCCACAGATAAAATCAAAACAACTGCTCACATAACTGGGGAAAAGTGCATTTTTCAGCATTTTGATGTGCAACAACCATAAGTCCAACCAAAATTTAATTTGGAGATCAAGAGTTCTTCCATGACCCACTGCACATACCAAATTTCATGCCATTCCATTGAATAGGTCCAAAGTTATTAACATGTAAAAGTTTGACTTTAACATAAAAGTGGCTTCATAACCCTAAATATAGTGGCATGACTGTGTCCCTATAATATATTCCATGTCTGAGCATGTTGACGTGATACAGTAAAGGAGAATGGGGTGAGATTTATATATCATGACCCCAATGACACACCCTGGCATCTGTCAGACTGTGGAGAATCAGGGTGGCATGTATGAGGGGTTAGGGTTCAACCTAATGTCTCATTTCCTAACTTTTTGCTTTAACTCTAAATAAAGCATTAACACAGTTTTTGCATAAATTTCCTTCATTTTTGAAAAAAGTGTAATATGAGTGAAAAAAACATGTATTGGTGGGAGTGCAGAGCCCAGCTCCCATCAAGGCACCAATTTTTGCACAACAAATATGCATCTGGGCCCACATCCCACTTATTGTTCACAAAGCTACAGAGCCATGCAGCAGCACTATAGGGCACCAAACCCTTATAAAAGTAATTTGTGCATATCTTGGGAACTGTAAGAACTAGAAAAAAAATTATTGCATCATTGTAATCATTACAATGGGTACTTCACATGGCATCAAAAAGACTGTACTAATATCTCACAATGTTTCTGAGATATGGGCACCAAAAAGCACTGGACAGGCACTCTTTCAACCCTTGTGACAGTAATTTTACAATATCCATGAACCATGCAACGTATGAATAAAAGTCCACTGCAGGCTTACTCAATGATTTCAAATATTTTTCCAGTGGCTAGCTCACCTATCTCATTACATTCTGAAATAATGGTGCTGAAAGTCATGACACAGACTGCAATGTAATCCTATGGGAAAATGTAAATTAAGTCATTGAATATCTCTGCAACAAATTATTTCCCAACACCTAAACAGCATAGTTCACACCTCTATGACATCCCCTCAGCATCCTGTAAATTTCAAGTAAAATACCAAACTGTGATTGATATATAGTCATCCCAATGTGGGCTATCTGGTCTTTCCTAGGGCCATCTGGGCTTTCTCATTAACATTCAAAAAATACATATATATTTTACCATAGGATATAATGGAAATGTCAAATTGTAATAACTTTTAAACAGATAAATATTTTTTCACCAAATGAAAAGCAGCATGTTTGGCCAGTGAAGCTCTTTCAAATGAGCCATGTCACAGAGCAGCAAGCCATATGATGGCTGTGCAGGGCCATGGACAATATCCCAAAAACTGCCTCCAAAAACAGAAAAATTTTGCATTTTTCAGCATTTTGGTGCACAAAGACCATAAGTCTGACCAAAATGACATTTGGCAAATGAAGAGATCTACCATGCCCCACCATGCATACCAAATTTCAGGCAAATCCACTGAACAAGTCTAAAGTTATCAATGTTCAAAATTTTGACTTTAACATAGAAGTGACATCTCAACCCTAAATATAGTTGCATGACCGCGCCACTATAAAATATATATATATATATTTCTTATGGCAAAAAAATCCTTTTAATGCATCAGTTAGGGTTGTTCCACAGTGACAAAACTGAGGAAATTCGGTGTTAGGGTTGAAAACCCTAACTGTGCATTCTCCCCAACCCCCACCACCATCACCACCACCACACACACACATACATACAAGTAGGGGAAGGACCAAGGCAACACAACCAATCACACACATCCAGCAGGAGGTGTATACCTGTGTTACTGTTGGAGGTGGAGAAATCCAACTTCAGATATCATACATTATTTACAAAGTTGTTCTTTGAGGTTAGTTCACATAAAGGTGAACCAAACTGACAGTAGTGAAAATGTTGTACCTCACTTCATTTTCAACATATGGGTGGTGAAAGGCATCATGGGCATCGCAATGTTAGTCTATGGCAAATTGCTCAGTTTTGGAACAGTGTAACTTTGTAATCCTTAAGTATTTTAGTACAATATCAGGAAAAAACACATCTGTGGGACCAGGTCTTGCCACCCTGCAAATTTCAGCCCAGAAGACCCAACTGTTTGATTGCAGGATGATGGCAAAAATGTGCAGTCATTAGGAGCATACTTTCACAAAATACTTTTGCAAACAAGAAAGTGTCATAGCACGACACTTTCACATTTGTGAAAGTAATTTTTGAAAGTATTTCAGGGAATGTGTAAAATCCTGTTTTAGATCTTGTGAAACCCAAAATACCATATGCGTAGTTTGTGCTATGTGTTGGTGGCAGCGTGTGACCCAAGATGTCCAGTTGTCTGTAATGATATGTGTTTAGCAGTGTGTGGAATGTCTGGGATGAGAGTTAGCAGTGACAACCCCATGCCACAGCCTGATGGGAGCATGGGTGTGTGGTTTTGTGGTTTACATAGTTGTATGTTATTCCTGTTACCTGCTGCTGGCTGTGTGTGATTGGTTGTGTTGCCTTGGTCCTTCCCCTACTTGCAGGTATATGTGCGTGTGGTGGTGGTGGGGTTGGGGGGGAATGCGCAGTTAGGGTTTTCAACCCTAACATCAAATTTCCTCACTTTTGTCGCTGTGGAACAATCCTAACTGATGCATTAAACTGAGTTTTTTTTAACAGTGAATTTCCCTTCTTTTTGATAATGTCCGCTATAAATAGTGAATGGAATGTGGGGATGGGAGCGCAGGGCCCACCATGTGATTTTTTGCTGTGCAAAAACTGTATGACCGACTGAAATGAAAATTGGTAATGGACGAAAATGCACTAAAATGGTGGACTGCGAAGTGGGCAAAATTCAAATGGCCACAACTCTGGAAAGGAACAACATTTTTTCACCACACAAAACTGCCATATTCCTTGAACAAAGACCTTTCTACCTGCCAACATTCATACCTATCAACACACAGTGGCTGTGCTATGTGTTGTGGAAGACAGTGCAGAAAATAGCTAAAACATAATATTTTGCACTACAGTACGCAAACGCAAAACACAAATGGTAATGGTAATGCAAGTGATGGAAACAGTGAGGTAAAATAAAATAGTAACACTAACTGTAGCATAAATGCAAGCACAATGTACCACATGGTGACACAAATGTAAACAATAACACAAATGGTAAGAGAAATACAAGCGTTAATGAAGACAGAAATGGTAATGCAATAGTAACACAAAAGCTCACAGCAACAGAAATGCAAACATTAACAAAAACAGTAACGCAAATACTAACGGAAATGCAAATGCAAATGGTAACAAAAATGCAAATGATAACAGAAACATAAACAGAAATGCAAACGTTAATGGCAACGGTGACGCAGAAGGAAACAATAACAAAATTGACAATGGAACTGCTACTGAAAATGGAAACACTAAGGCCTACAGAAAAGCAAACAGTGACAAACACGCAAACAGTAATGGTAAATCAATTGAAACTCAAGCGTTACGGTAATGCCAATGATGGCGCAAAGGAACAGTAACACAAATGGAAATGAAAATGCAAGCACATATGCAAATGCAAATCTAACGTGTACAGTCACAGTAATGCAACTGAAATGCAAACGCTTACAGTAACACCAATGATGACACCAAAGGAAACACAAATGCAAACAGAAGCACGTTTACAAATGCAAATGGTAATGCACACGGTGACACAAAAGAAAATGCAAACAAAAACAGTAATGGAAATGCTAACAGTAACACAAATGCAAGAGCAAACGCAAATGGTAATGCACATGGTGACGTAAATGGGAACACTAATGCAAACGGGTATGGAAATGCAAGTGGAAATGCTAACCGTAACAGCAACATAAAAGCACGCCCTTTTTTCCTCCAAAAGGTGCATTCAGAAGCACAGTGAATATAAAGAATGTATGCATAATAATGGGCCTCAGAACAGAAAATGAACACTTGGAATACTAAATTGTTTATATCTCAGGAACCAGACAAAGTAGAAAAAAATGTAATTCTCATATTATTTATGTCTTTCCTGGCTAGTTTTGTACTTAGTCCCCTGTCAGGGGGCTAAGCATTTTCAACAAAAGTTTGTATCTCAAAGCATTTTGAGATAAGGGACCCGAAAGGTGTGACGAATGCTGTAATGTTAGCCTATGGGAAAAATTGTCAAATTCGTGCCGTAACTTTGCAGCCTTCTAATATTTTTTCATCAAACCACCAAAAGGCACATCTGTGGGATGTTGGCTTTCTTCTCTCCAAATTTCAGCCCAAAAGACCAAACTGTTCTTTTGCAGCATGGTGGCAAAGATTTCCTATTGTTTTGGGCATAGTGTCACAAAGAAGTGTAGTGATTTGCGACACCTTTGCAAAAAGAATCACGGAAGTGTTGAATGTGCAACACTACTTTGCAACACTACTGTTTACTAAAAATTAAAAAACATATTTCTGGGGTGTATAACCCTCCAAAGAATACATAGCTAGCTTCCTCAGGACTCAACTAGGTGAATGCAGCATGAATTGTGTCCCTAGAGGGTCCCAAATTTAAATGCCAAGTATTTCTGTGACCACCAACTGAAAACAATATGGCGGATTTGTGACACTACAGGGGTCATTTGTGACACTTTCAAACTTTTTAACTTTTTCCATTGACTATAATGGGAACATTGTTTTTTGAATAACTTTTGAACTGTTTAATATTTTTTCACAAACTCTTTGAAAGTCACATCGGGGACCATGGCTGCATGTTCCCTGAAGGTTTTGGACTGGTCACACAGACCGTGGGACTTGTAGGCGTGATCAAAGAATGCACAAAAATGCATAATTTGTGCATTTTCTGGTGCTAGTAGCTCCACAACTGTATATATGACCATTACAAAACTTGGCAGATCCAGAGATCTATGGTACCAGACTGTGCATGCCAAATGTCAGGTAAATCTATCATATGATGGTAAAGTTATTAAGCTGCCAAATTTCAGATTTAACCTTAAATGGGTACTCAACCCTAACTATAGTGGCACTACCGTGCCACTATAATATATATATATATATATATATATATATATATATATATATATACTCTTGCAAAAAACTGCATTAATGCATCATTTGAGTTAAAAGCACAAAAAGTCAGGAAATGAGACCTCTAGGGTTTGCCCATCTCCCTTCGTGGATCCACCCATCATCCTGAGATTAACAGCTGATGGAGTGTGTCATTGGGGTTGTGAGGCCTAAATGTCACCCCATTCCATCTGTAATCATATTCACAAGCCACAGTAAAAAAGAATGGAGTGACATTTAGGCCTCACAATCCCAATGACACACCCCGTCAGCTGTCAATCTCGAGATGATGGACGGGTCCATAAGGGCGGGATGGGGCAACCCTAAAGGTCTCATTTTCTGACTTTTTGTGCTTTAACCTTAAATGATGCATTAACACAGTTTTTTGTGAAGAATTTCATTACTTTTTGAGAAAGCACAGTAAAGTACAGTGTTGCACAAGTTGGTGGGCGCGCAGGGCCTGAACTTTCTGCCTAAAATAACAGTACACATACTGAATATCATGTGTGTTGGTGGGAGCATGTATTGATAGGAGTCCAAGACCCACCAACTTCAGACAAAACACATTTTCATTCATCAGAGTGGCAAGATTCTGCACCTGTTTACATTTTACACACCTAACCACTGAAAATGACCTCCATGGCAGTAACACTAGCTACCCTATAAATGTCAAGCCACTACCACAATGGAGAACGCTATCCACAAAACGTAAACTGTGTCATGCAATACCTCCACAGCAAATTAATGTTCTAAATACCATAATTCACATCTACAGGACATCCCCTCAACACACTTCAAATTTCAAGTGAAAAGACCAAACCGTTTCTGAGATATTTAATGTTAAAGTTTGAGATTTTCATTTGTTGGAGTGGCATAATTCTGCACCTGTTTACATTTTATACACCTAACCACTGAAAAGTACCTCTGTGGCAGTAAGGCTAGCTACCCGATTAATTTCAAGTCACTACCACTATGCAGAACACTATCTGCGAAATGTAAAGTGCATCATGGAATAACTTTGCAACAAACACATTTTCCAGCACCTCAAAATTTCAAGTTAAAACAGCAAACCATTTCCAAGATATTTAATTTTAAAGTTTTAACACCTTTAAAAATTCTTTGATCATGAGAATCAACCGTGAATTCATGATCAAAGATGATCTTTGATCATGAGGGGAAATCTGGTCATGAAATTTGGGCTATCTGGTCCAACAAAAATCTAGCCATTCATCCAAGAATTTGCAGGCTCGCAACTAAATAATTTGTAGCCTAACGATTAAAGAATTAAAAAATGTTAAAACTCCATTTTTGACACAACTACATTAAACCACATGCATAGATAGAGGGAAGTCCCCTGAGCAAAACCCATCCTAGTTTGACTTCACAAGTCACCCCTAGGCTGAGATATTTGATTTTAAATCTGGCCATCTCGCTCCTCCCTCACGAACAAAGATCATGATCAAAGAATCTTGTGATCAAAGAATTTGCAGACTCATGATCAAAGAATTAAAAGTTTAAAACTAAATTTTTGGACATAAGTACATTAAACCACAATCATGGCTCAATAGAGCACCCCAGTGCAAAATCCATCTTAGTTTGACTTTGGAAGTCACCCTGTCTGAGATATTTGATTTTATATCTGGCCATCTTGTCCCTCCCTCACGAATGAAGATTGTTATCAAAGAATCTTGTGATCAAAGAATTTGCATGCTCACAGTCAAAGATTTTAAAAGTTTAAAACTCTATTTTGTTACATATGTACATTAAACCACAGGCATGGCTCAATAGAGGAAGCCTCTGAGCAAAACCCATCCAAGTTTTACTTAGAAGTAACCCTGGCTGAGATATTTTTTTCAACCTCAAACTGAAAACAAGATGGTGGCCATCGCGATCAATAAATGTCTGCCGATTAAAGAATCTTTGATCATGAGCCTGCAAATTCTTTGATCTTGAGGGTGACCAGATGGCCAAAACCCCAGTCTTCTTTCACAAAATAACCATATAAATTTTCCCATAGACTTATAATGGGAGCTAAAAGTGTAATACCTTTTGAATAGATTAATATTTTTCAGCAAACAAAGTGGCATATTCTTGACCCAAGCTCTTTCTATGTGCCAAGTTTCAGACCAGCACACCACAATGGCCATGCAGCACCACAGACAAAATCTGAAAACTGCCCACAGAACTGGTGAAAAGTACATTTTTCAGCATTTTGGTGGCAAAACCCATAATCCTGACTGAAATGCAACTTGGCAAATCAAGAGATCTACCATGCCACCACGCATATCAAATTTAATGCAAATCCGCTGAACAGGTCTAAAGTTATTAATGTGCAAAATTTCAAGTTTAACATAGAAGTGTCTTCCTAACCCTAAATGTACGTACCCTATAACATATATATATATATATATATAGAGAGAGAGAGAGAGAGAGAATATCTCTCTCTATATATATATATATATATATATATATATATACACACACACACACACATATATGTGTGTGTGTGTATATATATTTATGCGATGGGGTGAGGATAAAAAAGTGGCAAATAACAGCAGTATTTCTGGTTGTTCAGACCTACAGTGAGAATATCACATTTATCCTCACTGTAGGTCATTTATCCTCACTGCAGGTAATAACCAGGCACTATCTGCACTTCAGCACAATTGCTCGCAAAGGATTTGATTGGTGGGAGCTGGCAGCATGAACAGCACAATTAGAAAGCACCTGCTCACTTGCATTCCAGCTCCCACTGGCAGTTTCATTTCTCTCCAGAAGCGCACAGAACAGTTTCATTTTCTCCCCTGTTCTTTCACTGTAACTTATTTAAAAAATCAACTTTCAGCTTCACACAATGTTAATTACCATTTCTCCTAAAGGTCCAAAATACCAGACAAAACACAGTGAATTATTTTCATTGTCTCCCCAACCCCACTTTTTTTCACCAAATATAAAAAACAACTTTTATCCTCACACAAAACATTCATTTCCTTCAAACCCCAGAACACAAAACAGCAACCAACTCACTCTTTTTTACTTTTACCACTCTCCCCAGCAGCACAATGGCACAGCGTCCTGATGCAAAAGTTTAGTTTTACAGAACACAACACTCAGTCATCCAGAAACAAAAAGAAATAAATAAAGACGTGCCTATTTTAAAAAAATGAAAATGACACTGATAAAAAAACTTGGCCCATTGCATAAATGGAACATACAATGCCCCCATCAAAAATATCTCAGATATTTTTTCCTCAAGCAGTTTGACCTGTGGCATCACTCGTGGCTTCACCACTCGTGATGTCAAAGGTCAAACTGCACTTGGGGAAAATATCAGATGTATTTTTGATGGGAGCATTGCATATCCCATATATATATATTAGAGTCAAAAATCTATGTTTAATGCATCAGTTAGGATTTTTCTACAGTGACAAAAGCAGAAAATTGGTGTTAGGGGTTGAAACCCTGATTCTCTACTACTCCTTTCAACCGGCATCGCGCGATTGGGGTTAAATGCCCCAATCTCCTCACCCCATCACATGTGTAAAGAAGCAGAGGTATAGGAGAATGGAGTGAGAGTTAGAACCAAAGACCCCAACGTGCACGCCAATGCCGGTTGGGGGAGTGGGTTGGTGGATCCAAAGGGGATTTTCAACCCTAACACCGAATTTCCTCACTTTTGTCACTGTGGAACAACCCTAACTGATGCATTATAAAGAATTTTTTGCCTCTAATTTCCCTTTGTTTTGAGAATGATGATGAGAAATAGTGAATGTATTGCAGCGGTGGAGTGCGAGTCTTTTGGGCCCCACACTCCCGCCAGGTGATGTCTTGTCACATAGTAACACAATGCCCACAAACACAAATGGTAATGCTCATGGTGATGCAAAGCGAAAGAGAAAGAGAAACAGTACTGTAGACACAAGTGGTAAAAATAATGCAAACGCAAGTGCAAATGAAAACACAAAGGGTAACGCACATGGTGGTGTAGATGGGAACAGTAAGTGAAACGGGTATGGAACCACAAGCAGAAGCGGTAACGGTAACAGTAATGCAAGCACACAGGCTGGTTTTCCCAAAAAGCTGCATAGAGAAAGACAGTGAATACAAAGAATGTATGCATAATAATGAGTCTCGGAGCAGAAAATGAGGAGTTGGAATACTAAATTGCTTATATCTCAGGAACCGTTCAAAGTAGAAAAAAAATTAAAAAGACATATGATTTATGACTTTCCTGGCTAGCTTTATACTTAGCCCCCCATTAGGGGCTAAGAATTTTTCTGACAAAAAGTCCGTATCTCACACCATTTCCAAGATACGGGCCTAGAAGGCATGGCGAATGCCGTAATGTTATCCTATGGGAAAAAAAAGAGAGGTTTGGAGTGCCATAACTTTTTCATCCTGTAATATTTTTCCACCAAACCACCAAATAACACATCAGTGAGATGTTGGCTGCCTTCCCTAAATAGTTCAGCCCAAAAGACCAAACCGTTATTTTGCAGCAGGGCGGCAAAGTATTCCTGTAATGCGGCAGACGCCATAATGTTATCCTAGGGGAAAAAGTATAAAATTTGGAGTGCCGTAACTTTGCTGCCCTGTAATATTTTTTCACCAAAACATGGAAAGGCACATCTGTGAGATGTTGGCTGCGTTCCCTCCAAATTTCATGCCAAAAGACCTAACCGTTCTTTTGCAGCAAGGTGGCAAATAACTCCTGTCATTTTGGCCATAATGCTGCAAAGTACTTTTGTGATTTGCAAAAGCTTTCGCACAGATTTGCAAAAGTGTCGTGAGCACGAAAGTACTTTGAGAAAGTACTTTTTCCAGAACTTTGAAAAACATATTTCTGGGGTGTTTAACCCAAAATAAAGACATGACTAGCATCCTCAGGTCCGACTAGGTGAACACAAAAGAAGTTTAAATGCCAAGCATTTTCCTGATCACCAACTGAAAACAAAATGGTGGATTTATGGAAAGTACTAGTGCCATTTGTGAAAGTAAAGTGCATTTGCAAAAGTGTTGCACTTTTTGTTAACTTTTCCCATTGACTTATAATGGGAACTTGTTTTTGAATAACTTTTGAACCATTTAATATTTTTCTACAAATTCTTTGAAAGGCACATCAGGGACCCCAGCCACACTTTCACTGAAGATTTTGGACTGGTCGCACAAACTGTGTGACCTGTAGGTGCGACCGTGAGAATTCTAAAAAAAGCGTAGACGCATGCACAGATCACACTTAATAACTCCACAGCTGTACATATGACCGTCGAAACTTGACAGATCCCAAGGTGTATGGGTCTTGATTCTGTATTCCTAATTTCAGGCAAATCTGTTGAATGGTTGCAAAGTTATTAAGGTGCAAAATTTGGGGTTTAACATGAAATTGCTCTTCAACCCTAACTATGGTAGCACTATGTAGACTACCGTGCTACCATAATATATATATATATATATATATGTACATATAATAGTAGCACGGTAACACCACTATAGTTAGGGTTCAACTGTCACTTCTATGTTAAACTCAAAATTTTGTACTTTAATAACTTTTCAAACATTTAACTGATTCACATGAACATTTGCATGTGGTGTTGGGGACCATTGATCTCTTGATGTGGCAAGTTTTGTTCACTTGGATGTACATTTGTGGAGACACATAGTGTCACAAAATTTAAAAATTACCATTCTGGTGCAACTCCTTTGTCACACTGTTTCTCTTACATGGCTGGTGGGTTTGGTCTGCAGTTTATAGGATGTATGGGGCTTGGGTAACAGATGTGTCTTTTGATGATTTGGTGAAAAATATTAATCCATTCAAAAATTATTAAACTTCAAAGTTTCCCATTATATTCTATGAGAAAAAATAGATGTGACATGTGAAAGCACTTCTTGCTGCTGCAAAAGCAATAGTTGCTTTTGTAAATGCAGCCTGTAGTGTCAAGACTCCACCATGTTGTTTTCAGTTAGCAAGGCAGAAAAAGTTAAATAATTTGAAAAATACCACCCCAGGTAAACACCAGCAGTTGTGGTTGCCTAATTGGGCCTGAATAATTGGATTCTGTGCTTAGTTTTTCATAAAAGTGCCCAGAAATATGTTTAATTTAATCAGCCCACTCTTGCTTTCTAGAAATGCAGCACTACTGCGCAGTTTTGAAAGTATTGCAAGTGTGGCACTAATTTATGAAACTATGGGGTTATGCTTCAAATTGAGGCACTGTTTCATGAAAATTACCACAAATTGTGAGACTACATTTAAAAACAATAGCATCAACCACTGAAAAAATGTTCTGGCCAGTTTTGGCCAGACTGTCCACAGAATTGATTTCTCAGTCCCTGTTTAGGTAAACACCTGTTGGTGATTTTACAGTGCGAACGGTGGCGAGGCATGTTAATATTAAATTTGCCAACATCGGGATGCCCAGTTCCTGTATCGGCATTAGAAGTCCTCCAGCCATGGAGTTCACTGCTACCCATCAGTTTTAAACCTAAATTGCTACTTGAGACCTTATGTCAGCCTCACATGGTCTCTGTGTAACGCACAACATCATGCCACAGCCAGAGACAAAAAGGGTGATATTTTAACACATAGATACTAAAGAAATAATCTCAAAACAACTCAGCCCTCTGCTGACTCTGTTATTCACTCTCTTGCAGGCTACTGAAAGAACAAGCCTGACTCCTTGACTGAAACTGCATTACCACCCCAACTCATCACACCACAGGATGACCTGGAGAAATTTGCCACTGAACTTTCATCCATCAAAATTTATCACAATGACATGGTAGGAAATGTCAAATCATTCAAAATAGCACTAAAACTAACTCAGAGACTGAGAGACATGAAGGAAAGGGTAAGAGACATAAAGGAAAGAGTAAGCTCCCTCAAGGATCGCTCATCAATGGAATGCCATAGTTGATATGACAATGAAGGAGGCAGCATATAATGTAGGAAAAGGTTAATGACAAAGAAAATCATGCCTGTATAAATATTCTGTCAATTATAGACATAGTTGAAAGATGAGAAGGCTCATTGTTCTTTTTATGCAGAAAAGTCTTTCAGCAGATGGCAGGCCTCCTGGACCAGGGAATCACATGCCACACTGAATACATGCCACACATAGAGTGTAGTGTCAAATGCCTGCCTTTGTAGAGATACTGAGAGATATAACTGCAGAATGCTTAAATTCTAAGACAAAGTTAATATACAACCCACACTCATACAGGGCAAGTAAATATTTCACATATTTAATGACCCAAATCAAATTATTAGAGACAAACAGAAGTCTTTTTAGAAGAAGCTGTACCAGGATGGCATCATGTTCAGAGTGGTCTTTCCAGGAAAAAATAAACTTATTCTGACCACTGAAAAGGGCAATCTTCAATTTGTTTCAGCAGCTGAAGCCAAACAAAAGCTACCAGAAATTCTGCCTAACTTGTAATAATATAGGTTATACTGTGAAGTAGAAAACAGTCCCCCGATGTCTTGTTTTTTTATCTGAAAAAAAGAAAATGGACCCCCTCATCCCCACCATCCCTCCCCATCCCAACCCTCCTACTGAGTACCCACCACCCTCACACACCCTTGACCTATACATACCACAAGAGGTCATCGACTGCCATCTTCTATGGACTGGGACAAATTTGCACTCTTCAAAGCTGAACCATAGATTGAAGAATCAAGATACGTGCCATATAATGTATTTCAATGGTGTTTTGAGCTTGAGTTAACACAAATTTTCAACATGGCCTTTTTGGGACCTATATCATGAACACTGTCACTGTCATTTCATTAATCAGGCCCAGAAGGTGATTTCATGGTCGCTGCATGAAATCACCTTTTGGGACTGATTAATGAAATGACAGTGACAGTGTTCATGAGGCGGGGTCCCAGGAAGCCCATGTTGAAAATCTGGTGGAAAAAAATCCTGAAAATGGCTGAATTATGAGTGCTCATTGAAATGAATTGAATTTTTTCACACCAACTCATGAGCAGCACAGCTGTCGTTTTTCACCTCATTTATGTCACAGCTGAGTTTTTCAGATCCTGCCCAAAACATGTTTTCACACCTGTGGCACAGAATGGTGTTTTCCATACATTTGAACATTTTCAACTATGGGTTTATGAGCTGAGGTCATAAGAATACCATATTCAAATCTGGGGTCCAAATAAGAAAAAATGCCAAATTTATGACCATTCGTTGCTATTTTGCTACGGCCACTTGTAACTTTAGAAATGTTAAATATTTTGACCCCAGATTTTCAACATAGTCTTCTTATTATTACCTAACCTCATGTATGTCACAGCTGTTATTTTTAAAATCCTGTCCAAAATGTGTTTTCACACCTGTGACGTTGCAGTTGCACATAATTACATTTTGGTTTGGGTTTGAAAATTTTCTGTACTGGGGAACATGAGGTGGGGAAATAAGATGGCTATGTTGACATTTTGGTCACTGTTGTCCTATCCATACCTACACACATAAATGTATCCAAGGAAGGATGGGAGTGCAGGGCCCAGAGGGCTCTGCACTCCCATAAGACAAATAAGGATATGACTATACTATCCAAAAAAGAAAGAAAATTCTTTGTGAAAAACTTTAACACATCAGTTAGGGTTCTTACTAAAGCAACAAAAGCAGGGAAATGTGGTGTTAAGGTTTCCAACCCTAACACCTCCCCCCACCCTGCAGTCACCAATAGACATTGGGAGTGTGCCTTGGGGTCATCAGCCATAATGCTCAGCATAAGATAATGGGGTGAGGTTAGGGTTGACAGCCCCAGCACAGCCACCCCACCTGTGGGTCTGTGCAGGGTGAGAATGGGGTGTTAGGGTTGGAAACCCTAATGTCACATTCCCTACTTTTGTCACTTTAACCCTAACTGATGCATTAACAAAGCTTTTTTGCAAAATATGCAGTGTATATATATATATATATATATATATATTTAGATAATATGTAAAGTCAAAAGTCGCTTCCTGATTGGCTAAAACAGCCTGCCACCGGGCCATTATTTCTTAACAATGGCCCGCTTCAAAACAAGTGCCAGTTTGATCGCTCACTACAGCAAACTTGCCAGCCGCCATTTTATTTTCCACGCTTACTAAGACGGCACCCTGCACCTGACTCCACCATGCTACAGCACTAAAATCCTACCAACATACTGATACGGCCTCCAGAACTCCTGTGTTCCTCCTCGACACGGAAAAAAAACCCAGCTATTTCTAACAGGTTACGAGCACGCTTAAATACTCCTGACCTTCCGTGTTCCATTTTCAATCACTGAATTTACTCACTTTTTCTGTGAGACTTATCCTTGCTTTCATGCCCAACTTCACACTCGCGCCATCCCACATTGGAGTGCAAGTACCTGTCTCTACATATTATCAGGTCCATTTCTCCGATTCTCACGTAGGCGTTGTTCAGTCGGTGTGTCTCTGTGTCACACAGAGATGAAACAAGACCACAACCTAAATCAGAAACTGCATCAAAAAACACATTGGTGACCTCTAGTGGTCATTGCAGCACTTCACACTAGGGACTACTTTACAACAAACATTATTTTTTAGTTATTTTTTATATCTACATTTTTTTTTCATTCTTTCCAAAGCTGGCAACTCTGACCCATTATCTAAGTGTAATAATACCCTCCAGGGTGGGTGTTATGGGATATAACGGACCTTCCAGGGGCTATAAGGCCCTCTGCCTGTAAGCGTTGGGCTCATTACGCCCTAAGGCGGTCCCGTTATAACTCCAACGCACCCCCTGTCGAGCTATAATGCTTACATGTTCTATGCAAAAACTTTGTTAATGCATCAGTTAGGGTTCTTCTACAGCAAAAAGTGAGGAAATTCAGTATTAGGGTTGAAAGCCTCTTGACCCTCCCAGCCCACCCCCAACCGCATCGGGTGTGCGTTGGTTGATGATTAGCACAGCCCTCTTCTTCACGGCCAGTCACCAACTGTCTGCATTATGAGTTGCATTTGCAAAGAGGTGCTCAGAAACATTTTCAGAGCACCTCTTTGCATTACTGCTCGTAATGCAGACAGTCAAAAAGGCTGACCCTGAAGGTGAGAGGTGGGTTATGCCAGTCGCCATCTGGCGAAGGGGTGGGGGGTGCTGGGTGGCTGCCATGTATGGGAGGGGGTGGAGGGCCACTAGACTACCAGGTATAATATTTATTATTATCAATTTCATTATGCTGGGGGCTGCTAGACTACCAGGGATAAAAGTATATTTATCATATAATACAATACAGCTCGGGGCCACTAGACTACCAGGGATGTGAAGACCTACAGGGGTGGGGGCACTAGACTACCAGGGCCCTACATAGGGTAATATATTTTATTGGGGGCCACTTGACTACCAAGGATGTTAATATTTTATTCTGATGGGGGCACTAGACTACCAGGATAGGTACCACATTATTTTCTCATGCAGATGGGGCACAACGAAGCCCCTGAGCAACACCCACCATAATGCAACACTATAGGGCACCCCAGGGCTATAAAACCTATTTTTAAATCTGGCCATCTTGTCCCTAGTTTCGCGATGCACGATCGCAATCAAAGATTCTCGCGATCAAAGAATTTGTCTCAGCGATCAAAGATCATTAGCGAGCCATGAATGAAAAATTTAAAAGCTAATAACTCTATTTTGGACCGATTTGGATGGAAACAAAGCCATGGCTCGATATGGGGAGTCCTCTGAGTAAAACCCATTGAAGTTTTACTTCAGAATTGACCCCTGAGCTAAGATATTTGTGTTTGTGCAATTGGAAAACTGAAAACAAGATGGTGGACCTCGTGGTCAAAGAATTTTGAAATTCCTTGGGATCAAAGAATCTTGAACTGCGAGGCTGCAAATCTTTGACCGCCAGGCGGGAGAAATGGCCAGAACCCCCATTCTTTGATCGTAAGATATACATATAAATTTTCCCATTGACTTATAATGGAAATTTAAAAGTGTCATAACTTTTGAATGCCTTAATATTGTTTCACCAAACAAAAAGTGGCATGTTTGGCCACCAAAGCGCTTTCAAACAAGCCATCTTGCAGAGTGGCATGCTACACAACAGTCGTGCAGGACCACATTAAGGATGCCGAAAGGTGCCTCCAAAAATGGATAATTTTGTATTTTTCAGCGCTTTTGGATACAAAGACTGGCACTCCAACAGAAATGCAATTTAGCAAATCAAGAGATCTAGTGTGCCCCAATGCATGTACCAAATTTCAGGCAAATCCATTGAAAGGGTCCAAAGTTATTAACGTTCAAACTACTGACTTTAGTATGTAACTGGCCGCTCAACCCTAACTATAGTGGCACGACCGCACCACTATAATATATATATATATTCATTGCAAAAAACTGTTGATGCACCAGATAGGGTTTCTATTACAGTGACAAAAGATTGAAAATGTGATATTGCCTTGGGCATCTGGCCTAATTCTTACCCCATTCCATTTGTAAGGAAGCTGAGAGGGCACACTATAGGAGAATAGGGTAAGAGTTATGCCCAATGACCCCAAGACACACCCTGACACCTGTTGGTGTATGGAGAGTGGTTGCTGGGGCAGGGGTGGTAGGGTTGAATCGTAACACCAAATTCCCAATCTTTTGTTGCTGAAATAGAAACCCTAACTGATGCATTAACTGAGTTTTTTGCAATGAATTTCCCATCTTTATGAGAAAGTGTAATTTTACTCATATGTGGTTATGCATGCATATATAATTGTCTCTGATTTTCATGAAGGAGTGCAGAGCTCTCTGGGCTTTGTGCTCTCATCTATACATAACTGCAGAGATATTGTAATGAACTCTTATCTTTCTCTTGGAGCAGAGGGCCCTTTGGGCCCTGCACTCCTAGTTCTGCATAATTGAGGACTCTGTGGTCTTATTATTGCATAACAGTATCCATATGTGGGAGTACATGGCCCTCTTGGCCCTGCACTCCCATCTACCCATAAGTATAGAGGCATAGCGCAGGCCTGGAGACATTCAAGGACCCCTTCTGGTGCAAATGTGGCAATATCTCAGTAACCATGGGAACTTTGTAAAAATTTCCACTGCAGTTGTAATCATGACCTTGCAGCCTGCATGCATGCTTAGTCCACTTAAAAAGGTACTAAGCTGTGCTAGTGAAAATCCATATCTCAAACCATTTTTGAGATACAGATGCCTAAAGGTAGCACAGCCACCACAATGTTATTCTATGGGAGATTTTGATACTTTTGAGTGCTATAACAATGGAACCAATGTAATTTTTAGCAAACCAGCAAAAGCACATCTGTGGGGCACTGACTTTATACCCTGCAAATTTTAGCCCAAAAGTCCTAACCGCTTATTTGATGTGAAGTGGCAAAGAAACAGTAATTTTTAAAAAAAAGTACTTTCACAAATTTGTGAAAGTTTTCCAAAGCTTGTAAAAGTACTTTTGCGAAACCTGTGTACGTTCACAAATTTGTGAAAGTTCATTTGCAAAACATTTCACAAATTTGTGAAAGTTTTGCAACAGCAAAATTGAAAACAAAACATATTTTTAAAAACTAATGCCAGAATCATGTTCCTCAGGCCCCAATTAGGTAAACGCAACTGTTGGAGTTTACCAAGGGGCATTGTTTGTTGAATTACAGTGTTTTTTTAGCCGTTGCTAACTGAAAACAAGAAGGATTTGCGAAATGAAAAAAAAAATTTGCGAAAGTACTGTAAAAAGTCCTTTCAAGCTGTACATATATTTTTCCCATAGGCTATAATGGGAAACTTCAAACTTTAATAACTTTGGAATGGATTAATATTTTTTCACCAAATCTTCAAAAGGCACACTAATGATCCAGACCCCACATACCAGGACAATTTCAGACCATACCCCCAAACCATTTGGGATGTAGCCTTGAGAAAATAATTTGTCAAAAAGTGGTATTTTTACATTTTTGGGCACTTAGCAGCTCCACAACTGCACTCTGACCACAACGAAACTTTCCAGATCCAGAGATCTATGATACCAGACAGAGACTGCACAATTTCAAGCAAATTGGATAAATGGTGCAAAGTTATTAAAGTGCCACATTTTGGGTTTAACATAGAAGTGGCTCTACAACCCTAACTATAGTGTCACTACTGTGGCACTATTAGACAGATGATATATATATATATATATATATATATATATATATATATATATATATATTAGAGGCAAAACTCCATTTAATGCATTAGTTAGGGTTGTTCCTAGCGACAAAAGTGAGAGAGTAAGCTGTTAGGGTTGAAAACCCTAACTCAGGTCACCTCCCCCAGCACCACACAGACACACACACACACATGCAAGTATGGGGGAGGACCAAGTCAACACAACCAATGACAAACATCCAGCAGCAGGTGACAGAAATAACAAACAATTATCTAAATGTACTACGAGACATCCCCACCCACCTGACCAGGTACTGCATGCTCAGTGGAGATCAAAAGCAAAACTGAGGCCATGTACACCAAACATACACATCCCTGATTGCAGCTGCACACAATGTACCACACTTAGTAGTTGCATGGCCTTACCTACTGATGCCCAACACCACACCACAACTGGTACTGTGCTGTTAGTCAATATAAATGCTGAAGGTGCATGATGACAGTTGTAGAAAGGTTTTAACACTAGTGAGTATACATTAATTAAGAGAAGTACATAAATTAACTACAAGACACTAGAATGCTCAAGATAAAAGTAGTGTTACATTTAGTATGTGATTTACATAGTAGTACATTTACTGCAACTGTTTACTCAAGATAGAGAGGCTGATGTAAACGTATGGCTTCTTTTTGAGAATGATAACGGAAATAAATGAATGTAGTGAGGCGGCAAGAGCATTGTACTCTCAAACGCAAGTGGTAATGCGCATGGTGATGCAAAGCAAAACAGAAAGAGAAACCTCTTTTATATATGTGTGTGTATATATAGGTGCAATATTCAAAAACTGCGCTGGTCAAGATGCGCCTACAGCTGATGACTGAATATCGCACCACCTGCACCATAGCACAACTAGGGAGGGGAAGCTGAGCATATCTGATGCACCATAGCGCAACAAGGGATGGTCAGCTGAGCAGTCCAGATGCACCATAGCACAACCAGGGATGCCCCAGCAGCAGTGCAGCAATGCAACAGCACAACCAGGGATGCAGGGGCACCACCCATGCCACAGATGGGCAGAGGAACACACAGCAGAACAAACATTGTCCCCACACACCCCATGTGCACTCTGTGCCAACTTGGGAGGGCTGGAATAACCACTGGCCCATAGGAGACAAGCAACCAACCCATAGTTGGGCCATGGTGCCCCATCACACCCCCGAAAGCTGTGTGATAGGTACACAAGGAGGGGATGACAACCCTGTGCTAACCATCCCCAATGCAGAGCATACACCCTGCACCATGACTCCTAGACACCCTGCCCAGGAGCAGCATCCTCCAGTGCAGGATACCCCATACATGCCACCACTGCCACTGTGACAATGCAACTTTGTGTAACTCACAGAACCATGCAAGGCATCCCCACCACCTAACACCTTCCATCAGCGGGTGGCACACAGTGATGCAACAATGGCATACACAGGTGCCACCACCGCGACAGCCCTCTGCAATAGCTGAGACCACCATGCGCTGACACACGAGGTACCCCACACATGACAGAGCATGCCCTGACCCCACCACCAGTGGTACAGCACCCTGCACACCTCCCAAGGAGCACACCTGACCTAGCACTGGCTACAACAGCCAGCCAAGAGATATTCACAGTGTGCATGAAAACATGCACTACACCGGATGCAACACAGTGCATGGACAAACACCCACCCATACCCTAATGGCACACCAACACAGGGACACAGTAGCGGGCAACTAAGCCCCCAGTGTGGGACCATGGAAATGTGTACACATGGCCAGCAGTCCTCCATGGCACAGATGTGCCAGCCACCCTGTGCAGGTTCTGTGGACCTGTATGCCACCAGCATTTGCCCAAAGCACAAGTCACAGACAGTAGTGCACATCCCCTGCAACACACACAAGCCACAGCATGGAGGTGAGACAACAACAGCGGAGGCCACAGTGTCACCCGAGGCAGACATGCACCACACCAGTGACAGGAGGCAACCCAGCATTGTGATGGGTACAGTGGCTGCCCTGCATGGACAGCCACCACTGACATGCCACCAGACTGTGCAGGTCACAGACATGCAAGGGTGTCACCTGCATAGGCCATGGACTGGCTGACAGGTGCACCTTGGACACAGAGCATGCACCATGGACCACTGCACACAGTCATCCAGTGCACAGGGAACAACACACACACCACAGACAGTGACTGATAGCTACTCCACACCATAGTCACTTCCCATGGACACACACACACATACACCCATGACTGCACCACCCTGACGATAGTACACCACTGCAGCTGAGCACCTATAGCCCACTGCAAATCAGAGACCACCACAGTAGTCAGTATCAAAAGAAATGTATTCAAAACATCCAACAAAACTATGTACAATTATTTAAATGTGTGGGGGGAGGCCACAAACAAGGTGGGAGGGTAGGAGGCAGGGGTGAACAAATGGTACAAGAAAGGAGGGATGTGAGGTGGGTCCAGGGGTAGGGGAAATTAGGGCAGGGGTGGGATGACTGTGTGGAACCCAACTCCTCACTCCCTGCTCCGCTGCTTCTCCTTCCATGCCGCCGCCTGACCCCCAACCTCTCAATCCTCTGCAGGATGTCCAGTGATGCCCTGGCAACAGTAAGGATTTCCTGCAGTGCCTCCCATATCATGGGCAGCTGCCGGACACCTAGGACAAGGGAGCAGCATCAATAAGTGTGAATGCACAGCCCCATACAGCCCACCCACTGTGCATGGAATATGGCCATGGGACATGCCTCTGTGATGGTGTGTGACCACCCACAGTAATCGTGTCCACAATACCTGCCCATCCAGGTGCACACAGCCATGTGGGACCGGCCACACACCCACCTCAAGCAAGTCCTGTAATAGCACCATGGCTGTTTAGCAGACATGGCATGTGGGTGGCAGCAGCAGCCATGTACCCAGTGCATGCATGGACCACCATTACACTCCTCGGACATGCAGTGCCACTGGACAGTGCTGACTGTAACAAGTTGCATGCAGCAGTGGTGTCACTGGATGGTGGCCATGCCCACTGCCCACCCTGTTACACAGCATGCAATAGTAATCATGGACGTAAGGCACTCACCATCATCAGGCTGGTCCCTCTGCCCCTGTGGGCCTTCGCCCCTCCTGGTGTTCCGATCCTCCAGCTGGCACCTCCTCTTCCTTGACAGCTGTCTCTCTTCTGGCCCTAAGGTGCAAACATGGAGAGAGGAACATCAGTATAATCCTGTAGCAAAGTCCCCTGCCACCATGTGTATGCAATCCCACACAGCCAGTCTCACCCACCCCACACCCTGATAACACCACCACAGCCAACATCGGACGGTCCCCCCCATGTTCCAGAAACATGCAACCATGATACCCATATGAAAGGTAAAAGTGTATGGATGTTACACCTACCTGGAGGTGGCACCGTGCCCCGACTGGCACGTGCCCGCAGGTGGGCAAGCAGGTCCGGGTCCCTCCGCCTCAGGTCCTCATGCCTGTGGTGGCACTGCTCCACCATCCGCCCCATTTCTGTGGCCTCCTCCAGGGTGCCGGCCACCTCTTGCCACACCTGGCTCCTAGACCTGTCCAGGTGTGCCTCCCCAAACAGTGGGCCAACAAGTGGTTTCACAATGGCAAACAGGTTTGCCATTTCAATCTGGCTCCACTGGGTAGCTCTCCTCTGCACCATCTCACTTGCTCAGTAGGGTCAAAATGGTGCTCTGAAGCACGGTTCCACCACATGCAGATGCTGTGCAGTACAGTGATGCCATTGCCTATTGCACTGTCACCAAACAGCGCGATAGTGGTGCACCCATGCCTGACACATGGCACCTAGGGGGCAAAGGTAAACACAGGGTCAAGGGTTTCTGGTGCATGGACAGCCACAGCATGATTGAAACCCAATGCGCAGTGATTGAGCATAGTTGCCTCCAGTAGCTGCCTGGCTCACGCTGTTGCACCACTGCGCCTATGATGCCCCAGTGCCACGGCGCCATATAGGTGAACATCGTAGTAGCGCCACTGGCACAATGGTGGCCGTGCCCTGCATTGCCTCCTGTGCACAGCACATCAGCAGCTTGGCAGATGCCTGTGTCATCAACCCAGGCATGCGCAGTTAGGTGTGTACTGCGCATGTCACAGAACTGCGCCCTTGGCTCAGCACATTCAACATAACTGCACAAAGCGCAAAAGCGTGATATTCAGCCGTCATATGCAGATCAGCTAATCAGCCATTCAATGGCGCAACACTGCAATTTGCATCCACTTAAAGATGTGCCTCACCTCATTTGCATGGATTGCGCTATAAAAGTGCAACATTGGGCTGCATTGGCCATAGTCAGTAGTGTAGTCTATTGGTGAGTTGCATGCTGTTTGGGAGTGTGGACTGTGGATTTTGGGACATGCATGGGACTGCACAGTCACAGGTAACAACTTTCATTCTCACAGGCTGAATCATGACCGAGCGAGTTATGGGAGAAGAGGAACAGAGTTGTGGGAGGAGGAGGCCAAATTTCACCAAGGCCTAGATGGATGCCCTGTTTGAGGCCTACCTGGACCAGGAGCTGCTTCTCAGTGGATGCCAGGGAACACCACAGGCCCATGCTGCTGCATGGGAGTAGGTGGCACGTGCTGTGAACCTGCATGGCAGCTACTAGTGCTCCGTGCAGGAGTGCAAGAAGAAGATGGGCACAGACAGAAGTAGGATTAAGGGGAAGGTGGCTGCCATCAGGGCAGCATGAGCTGTGACAGGTGGGGGACAGCTGGAGGTGCTACGCCTGACCCCACAGGAGGAGAGGGTTGCTGGCAGCATGCAGCATTGTGCCATTGAAGGTGTTATGGGTGGTGGCTTCCAGATGGGTGGTAGCCCGTCACTGCATGGTAGGTCATGGTCTGTCTATTGGGGGAGCAGGGTAGGCCACATGCAGTAACGTGACTTTGTTTTCCCTTACAGATCCTGAGCATCTGCTTGGGTCAGTGGTGGTGGCTCTCTCCACTGAGGCCAGTCAGATGGAGATGGAGGAGGGCCCATCCACCTCCAGAGGAATACGTGGCTCAGTGTGACAGTGGGCCCGCCTGGGTGAACAGACTGATGTTATTTAAACAGGTGCGGAGGAGGCTTTGCCCATGTCCCAGCGTGCCAGCATCCATGGATGCCAGCATGCTGTGACTCAGGCTGGTTCCAGGTCCGTCACTAATGATGATGTTGCTAACGTCATGGGCAGTGACATATGTGTGCCACAGGATGGCCACAGAGCAGGAAACATAGTGGCCATGGCTGTGGGTGGTGCTGCCGTGAAGGCCTGCATGTCATCACAGTCCCAGCCTGTGTCTGTCAGCACCAGTGGGGCAGCCCTGGTGTGTGTACAGGACAGTGGGACTGTTGCTGCCAGTGCAGTAGCACCAGTGAGCCCTGGGGAGCAGCAGCCGGAGGGGCAGCATCAGCAGTCGGCCAATGGGCTTGGAGGTACAGTGTCAGGTGGCGGCATCAGTGCACTGCCTGTGGACATGCCCAGACCTGGTCCTGGTATACAGTGCTCACCCTCAAGGGGTGCTGAGCATAAGCGCCACTCACACCCTGAGGGACAGGATGCCGAGCAGGCAGATGACCTCTTGGATGAGCACACCCACATACTGCAAGCATCAGTCAACCAGCAGATGCAGCTTGCAACATCGGTGGATGCACTGCGTGAGGCTCTGGAGTGGGCAGAGGACCGTCACAGCAGAGACACCGCTCTACTCCTGGCAGAGATGGACCAGTTGCTGGAGGATGTGATCGCTGCCATTGACAGGCAGACACAGGCATTCACTGCTGTCATGGCCACATTGGGCACACAGTTATTTTCCCATGCGTCACAGACACCATGCAGTGCACTGTCCACCCCCAATACCTGGCGTCATGCAACACCATCCTTGTCGACACAGGGTTCAGCTGTGGGCATCCCAAACATGCCTGACGCAGGTATGTTCAGTGTGCTGCAGACCCCTGTGCGAGCATGGTTGTGTTCACACAGTGGAACCCCTGGGAGACCATCAGTGCCACCCCATGATGCCAGTGGTCAGCCTGTCAGTGCTGGTGGGTCTCGGCGGGGCCGCCCATGCATCCGTGGCAGCCGGAGCACTGTGGCGCTTGACTGACCTGTCTCCCAATGTGGCTACTGTCTGATACAGCCCTGCGTGCATTGTGTCATTCAGCGGGCAATGCATGGGTGAGTACCCAG
The DNA here is from genome assembly GCA_016271365.2 of Neoceratodus forsteri. Lineage (NCBI taxonomy): Eukaryota > Metazoa > Chordata > Ceratodontiformes > Ceratodontidae > Neoceratodus > Neoceratodus forsteri. The sequence goes on along the minus strand of CM057453.1, from coordinate 450,908,292 downwards.
CCCTGCATGCAGACACACAGTCCATCTGCACACCCTCCTGGCTGCTGTCCGCAGTTGCGTGTACATGATGATGCCTGCATTGCACTGTACACCAACATGTAATGGTGCTCAGCATCTGACACACACACACACAGTGACAGGCAGTGGGTGTGGTGGTCTGTGGACATGTGTGTGGCTAGGGGAGGCATTCTGGCTCAGTATGCCTCCTACCCTTTGTGCATTTCTGGTGCGTTGTGTGTGTGTGTGTCTGTCCATGTGCCATGTTAGACCTCGCCCATCCCTGGTGGTGTGTGTGGTTCCATGCCCGGCCAGTTCCCTTGATGGCATGCACCCCTGATGTGTGTCCATGCATGTTTGTGGGTTGTGCCATAGCCACTGGTGGTTGCACATGGCCCCATGACTTACCTGTTGGCTGAAGTGCCCTCCGTGATGGTGTCCCGTGCAGCTGTGCCAGCCGGAGCAGCTGGGGGTCCTGTTGCCCAAGGGGGCTGCCCATCACCATTGTCACTGGCATCCTCATCATCCCCATCGCTGTCCCCCTCTTTGACCTGTACGGCTATCCCACATTCGTTGGCCATGTTATGCAGGATGCAACAGCCAGGAATAGCCCGCAGACCTTTGAGGGGTTGTACTGTAGCCCTGTAGGGCACTGCTGGAGGTGTCCAGGCAATGGAAACATGCCTTCAGCATCCCAAACACCCACTCGATGACATTACGTGTGCCTCATTGTAGCATTGCTGTGATGGGGTCGCAGGCCACTGGTATGGTGTGAGCAGCCAGGGATGGAGTGGGTATCCATTGTTGCCTGTGTGTAGAGGGTGGAGGTTAGTTTGGTGATCAACATCACCCTGCCATGGGCCATGTAGACCACTACTCATGTCACCGCTGACTATGCCCCCCCAGGCCCTATGATTGTCTGTGTGGTTTGCAAACTCACCCACTAAGTGGCCAGTGGGGATATTCCCACTCTTGAATCTGTGGCACAGTGCTGACTGATGCCAGATGAAGGCATCATGTGCTCCCCCAGGGTGCATGGCACAGACATTGATTATGCACCCCCTGGCATCGCACACCACCTTTCAGTTGATGCTAGCATAGCCCTTCCAATTTATATATGCGGACCCCATGGGGCCAGGTGGTGTGCAGATGGCCATATGGGTGCAGTCTATTTCCCCTAGCATGCCAGGCATACGTGCTACCCTGTGGAACTCCTGTATGTTTGTTGTGCACTCTGCTGGTATGCTGGGGAAATGGATGTACTCCACAGCATGTGGCAGCAGTGTGCTGAGAAATTGGGTGAGGTGGCATGAAGCGGCCAATTGGGTTATGCCTGTCGTGTCTCAGTTGGTCTCTGGAAGATACCCATGGCGAGCAAGCACATGCAAGCTGTCACTTTCATCTCCACTGACAGAGCATGGCTCCATTGTTTGGGTGCCTGCATCACATCACTGCACAGCTCACAGAGCCACCTCAGAATTACCTGATTCAGGTGGTACTGGCCCATGATCTCCGTATCACTATACAGCTCGAAGCTGGTGCGGGCTTGGTACTGCCTGTTGGGAGCATACGCCGACGGGCCCTTCCACGGCCGCACCCCCCTGCTGCCCACCTTCTCTCCCTCTCATTACTGCCTCCATCTGGATGGTGGCACTGGCCATGTCCCTGGCTTGTGTTCACCCCCCCGGCAGCTGTTTCTGTGTTCCCTCTGCTGTCCTGGCTGCTACTTCCCCTGCACCTGGGAACATCTGACTGTTCCAGCCTCACTGCTGTGTGGCAAGTACTTCCCCTTTCTGCACTGTGGCTCCCCACACCGTCCCCTGAGCCTGAGGGTTCCAGGTGCCCTTTCCCTGCCCTGACCTGTGTGTCCCTCCTGCCCAGTTTGAGTTGCTATAGTTCAGCCTCATGTGCCTTCCTTGTGGCATTCTTGTACCTCTCCCTTGCTCCTTTTTATTTTTGCTCATTTCTGCTATGGCGTAACTTCTGGTTGCTCTCCTATTGCGCATGGCACATGTTGTTGAATATCACTCTGCGCCATTTATGCTTGGTTCCTGCCCCTTCAGTTGCACATACATTCATTATCATTGCGCTGTTGCTAAGTGTGATTCACTGAATATTGCAGAATGGTGAATTTTTGGACTTGTGCTGGTGCAACCGTATTGCACATGGTGCAACTCTTTTGAATTTCTGGGCCCATGTTTAAAATTTGGTGCAAGAAATGCAACCAATGGTTGTGTTACAAGCTCGCATTGTGCAGTTTCTATGCATACTCATAACTTCATAAATTTTTAATATTTTCACTCCAGATGTTCAACATTGATATTTTTTCACACCTTCTTATGAACAGTACAGCTGTCATTTCTCACATCTTGCCTGAAATTTTTTTTGCACCTCTGCCACATATTGGCACGTTGCTGTGCGAAATCATTTGGGTTGAATTAAAAAAATCACAGTGCCAGTGTTTTTGAGGGGATTTCCCAAAAAGGTCATGTTGATAATGTGTTTAAAAAATTCCCAAAAATTACATTACAAGCATATGTTGCGCAGTTTCTATGCGCACTCGTAACTTCACCAGTTTTTCATATTTTCCCTTGAGGTTTTCAACATTACCCTTTTCCACACCTCCTTATGAACAGTATACACCTGTCATTTTTTACATCCTACCCAAAACATGATTTTAAACCTGTGGCACAGAATGGCACATTCGCTGTGTGAATTTAACTTTTTGGACGTAATAACAAAATATCAGTGACATTGTTCATGAGGTGGGGCCCCAAAATGCCATGTTGAAAATTGGGTGGAAAGAAATCCTAAAAATTCCTGAGTTATGTGTGTCTGTTGAATTGTGGCACCCATGGTGCCTTTCGGTGCCCGTACCTCAAAAGTGATGTGAGATATACATTTTGTTGACCCATCTCTCATGGAGGTCTCACTGACATGATTAAAATGACACTTGAATTTTTTTCCTACCTGCTACAGTTCCCGAGATATTGGCAAATTAGTTTTATAAGGGTTCTTTGCTTCATAGCGCTGCTGTATTGCTCTGTACCTATGCTTAAGTGGGACCGCAAGGCCCACAGGGCCCGCACTCATGCAGACGCATATCAATATGCAGAAATAGGCAGCTTTGTGGGGCCCCACACTCCAACCAACACATGGTATTTATTAGTTATATTACACTTTTTCAAAAAGTAAGGAAATTCATTGCAAAAAACGTCATTTAATGCATCAGTTAAGGTTAAAGCAACAAAAATTGGGAAATAAGACATTAGGGTTGAGCCCCTAACCCCCCACATCCTCGACCCTCCACAGACTGACAGATACAGGGGTGTGCCATGGAGTCTGGAGGCCCAACTTTCACCCCGTTCCATGTGCAAACAGGTTGACATGCTACAGTAAAGGAGAATGGGGTGAGAGTTAGGCCTCATGACACAATGGCAAACTCAGGCATCTATCGGTCTGTGGAGGATGGTAGGGTGGGTGGTGATGGGGTATTTCTGGCTCAACCCTAACTTCTTATTTCCCCACTTTAGTCACTTTAACCCTGAATGATGCATTAAACAAATTTTTTTTGCAATGAAGATATATATATATAGATTTTAGAGGCAAAATTTCCATTTAATGATCAGTTAGTTGTTCCATTAGCGAGTAGTGAGGAAATTATCGTTAAGTTGGAAATTCCTTTGCATTTCTTCACTTCATTTCAACTGGAATTGGTAAGACAGTCGCCGGCCCCTAATTGTCACCCCATCACATGTGGAAAGCAGCTGAGGAATAGGAGAATGGGGTGACAGTTAGGACCGATGACCCCAATGTGCACCCCAATTCCAGTTGGGGGTGGGCTGGAGGGGTGCAAAGGTGGTTTCAACCCTAACATCGAATTTCCTCACTTTTGTCGCTGTGGAACAACCCTAACAGATGCATTAAACTGAGTTTTTTGCCTCTAATTTCCCTTCTTTTTCAGAATGATAGTGAGAAATAGTGAATATACTGCAGCGGTGGGAGCGCAGTGCCCTGCGGCCCCCACACTCCTGCCACATGATGTCTTGTCACATAGAAACATGCCCACAAATGCAAATCATAATGTGCATGGTGACGCAAAGCAAAACAGAAAGAGAAACAGTACTGTAGACAGAAATGTTAAAAACAACGCAAACGCAACCGCAAATGAAAACGCAAAGGGTAACTCACATGGTGGCGTAAACGTGAACGGTAAGTGAAACAGGTACGGAACTGCCAGCAGAAATAATGGTAACAGTAATGTAAGCGCACAGGCTTGTTTTCCCCAAAAGCTGTATAGAGAAAGACAGTGAGTAGAAGAATGTATGCAAAATAATGACTCTCGGAACACAAAAATGAGAACTTGGAATAGTAAATTGCTTATATCTCAGTAACCGTACAACATAGAAAAAAATTTAAAAGTATATGTATTATCCCTTTCCTGGCTAGTTCTGTGAATGGGGGCTAAGCATTTTTTGACAAAAAGTCCGTATCTCACACCGTTTTCGAGATACGGGCACTGAAAGGCGCGCCGAATGCTGTAATGTTATCCTATGGGAAAAAAACAGAAGCCATAACTTTGCCTCCCTGTAATATTTTTTCACCAAACCACTGAAAGGCACATCTGTGGCATATTGGCTGTATTCCCTGCAAATTTCAGCCCAAAAGACCAAACCATTATTTTGCAGTAGGGCGCCAAACAATTGCTGCAATGCGTCGTACGCCGTAATGTAATCCTATAGGAAAAAGCATCAACTTTGGAGTACCATAACTTTGCCGCCATGTAATATTTTTTCAACAAAACACTGAAAGGCACATCTATGAGATGTTGGCTGCGTTCCCTCCAAATTTCAGCCCAAAACTCCAAACCGTTCTTTTGCAGTTGACTGCAAAAGAATTACTGTTATTTTGAGCATAGTGTCGCAAAGTAGTGTTGTGATTTGCGAAAGCTTTCACAAAAATTTTCGACACTTTCATGATTGTGACACTACTTTGTGAAAGTATTTTTTCCAGAAATCTGAAAAACATATTTCTGGGGTGTTTTACCCCAAAAGAAAGACATAGCTAGCATCCTCAGGGCCCGACTAGGTGACTACAAAAAGAATTAGGTAGCTAGAGGGTCTCAATTTTAAATGGCAAGCATTTTTCTGATCACTAACTGAAAACAAAATGGCAGATTTTCAACAGTAAAAGGGCCATTTGCGACAGTAAAAAGTGCATTTGCGAAAGTGTTGAACTTTTTGTTAACTTTTCCCATTGACTTATAATGGGAACTTGTTTTTTGAATAACTTTTGAACCATTTAATATTTTTTCATGAAATCTTTGAAAGGCACATCGGGGACCCCAGTTGCATGTTCTCTGAAGATTTCGGGCTGGTCACGCAAACCGTGTGACCTGTAGGCACGACTGTAGAATTCCAAAAAAAGCATAAACATATGTGCAGATCACGCTTAATAACTCCACAGCTTTATATCTGACTGGTACAAAACTTGGCAGATTCCAAGGCATTTGCATCTTGATTCTGCATTCCAAATTTTAGGCAACTCCATTGAATGGTTGCAAAGTTATTAAGCTGCAAAATTTGGGGTTTAACATGTAAATGGCTCCTCAACCCTAACAATGGTAGCACTACCGTGCTACCATTATATATGTATATATATATATATATTATAGTGGCGCAGTCACACCACTATATTTAGGGTTATGAAGACACTTCTATGTTAAAGTAAAAATTTTGGGCATTAATAACTTTGGACTTGTTCAATGGATTTGCCTGAAATTTGGTATGCACAGTGGGGCATGGTAGATATCTTGATTTGCCAAATTTTGTTTCGGTTGGACTTACAGTCTTTGCACACAAAAACTTTGAAAAATACAAAATTATCCATTTTTGGAGGCAGTTTTTGGGATATTGTCCGTGGTGCTGCATGGCCATTATGTAGTATGCCACTCTGCATCATGACACTTTTTGTTTGGTCAAAACATTGCGGTATTCAAAAGTTACAGCACTTTTAATTTCCCATTATAAGTCAATGGGAAAATTTATATGGTTATTTTGTGAACAAAGAATGGGGTTCTTGCCATCTGGTCCCTACTGGTGGTCAAAGAATTTTCAGCCTCACGGCCAAAGAAACTTTGTCCCCAAGAATTCTTTTATTGCAAGGTCCGCCATCTTGTTTTTGAATTCTGATAGAAAAAAATCAATTATCTCGGCTAACGGGTCACTCCTGAGGTAAAACTTGGATGGGTTTTACTCAGGGGGCCTTGTTGCATCAAGCCATGTCTTTGGTTCAGTGTAAAATTGTCATAAAATAGAGTTTTAAACATTTAAAATCTTTGATCGTAGCTCGTTAATGATCTTTGATTGTGAGCCTGCAAATTCTTTGATCGCGAGCTTCTTTGATCACGATCATGCACTGTGAGGTAAAAACACATTTTTCTCTGCTCAGGGGTGGCCTAGGAACACAAATAAGGATGGGGTTTGTTCAGGGGGCTTCATTCTATTGAGACATGGTGGTGGTTTCAGTCAATTTTGCCTAAAAGTTGAGTTTCAGCATTTTTTATTCTTTGATCAGGAGCCTGCAAATTCTTTGATAGCGATCATGCAGCATCACGGGCGAGGGACAAGACGGCTCTTTGGAAAATTCAATTTTCTCAACCCAGGGTGGCCTAGGAACACAAATGAGGGTGGGTTTTGCTCAGGGGGCTTTGTTCTATCGAGGCATGGTGGTGGTTTTATGTAAATCTGCCAAGAACTTGAGTTAAAAAAGCATTGTGGATGTCCCATATTATATGATATAATACAAGTTCCATTTCTCAAACAAAATGAACTAACTCCGTAAAACTTTAATCACTTAAGAGAATGAAAGGGGGCAATACTGAATAATTGATCAGTATTGTTTTAAGAGCCTGTAAGGCTCAACATTTATTTTTCACTGATATAAAATGCTCCTGAAACTGTAATACAGACAGGAGCTTAATAGTACCTGCCATTGTTTGGGAAGCAAGTGCATCATATCCCTGTCAACAAAGCATGACACATACAGTTAATGTGCACCTATTCCTTTCTCAGTTGCTAGGTGGTTACAGTTATTTCTACTAACGTGAAATGCTTGTTTGATGACAACTCATGGGAAGAAAATGAATGTTTTTTGTTGTTTGTTTCAAAGAAACTATCCTTACTATAGCCCCAATGCTGGCCTCCACAAGATAAACAGGGTGCAGTATCCTGGAGCAGACACCACCACACAGAAAAGCAGTCACAAACATGATCTGTTCACTGGCGTAATCCAAGGATGGGACCAATGTGAACAGTAGCACTGGGAGGCTCAGTAGACAGTGGAAAAGAGGGAGCTTGCCTCAGCCTGGAAGGAAGCATTCTTGGAGGGAGTCAATAGTCTAGGAGAGCCCATTACAGCCCTGCTCCAATCATAAAAATGAGAGGAGGGCTCATGCAACTAGAAGCCTGAGAAGATCTCTTGCTCTTTTTCCTCTTTTCCACAATCCCAAATGAGTAAGACTCTCTCCCTCTCCCTCTCTCTCTCCCTCCCACTCTCTGTCTCCCGAATGGAGGAATAATCAGTTTCACTCTTGATAAAAGGGGGTTGGATCTATTGCAAGAGTATTTTAATAAAACAAACATCAGACTCAGCTCAGTACCCCTGCTGCTGGGAAGCCGGCAGAGGAGGAATTACTAAAACACAGGATTGCTAATGACTTGTGAATATAATAGGAGCTTGTGTATGTGTGTTTAAAAGTAAGGCAGCATGCTTGACCCACTGATTCAGCGTCTCTCAATCAAGTGGCAATATCCATTGTAGTCATCTCAGTCCAAATTTGACTAAGTGACCCTTGTTTCAAAGAGTTATGCTACCTCTCCTCCTCAAGGACGAGAAGGGATTACATTGCCATCCCATTGAGATCGTATACATATAGTCTCTATGTGCCATCACAGACAGACACTCCATGAGCAGTTTCAACTGACTGCTTTTTTGGAAAGAACATCAAACAGTCATGTTAAAATGGAGACATAGCTGCTTATAGCATATATAAAATACAAGAAGCAATCTCTTTAAGGAAACTTATACATACCCCACACACACACACACACACACACACACACACACACACACACACACACACACACACACACACACACACACACACACACACACACAACTCCACTGCAGAGAAACAGTGTTACAATTAGTTGTCACATTTAAATTTTTTTGATTTATCTTGCATGTAAATGGTCATATTTATTACAAAAAGCTTAAACAGCAGCTATATACAATAATATGACCTTTAAAAAAACTAAAATGAGAAAATACACTTCTCCTGTGTTAATCAGTCTCAGACAAAAAGGCAGAAAGAGACTCAGTCAGACAAATGGGCAGGTGGGTTACTAGAACAAAACATGCTTGCTTAGCAAAGATAAGGCAACTAAAGTCTGGTAAGGAAATGGTTAAAATAATATGGGTCAAAAAGAAAATCAGGAAAGTGCACTGAGATGGCAAGGAAACTGACGAGCAGAGATGCTGCAGCTGTTGTCAGAGATTTGTAGACAACAGGTTTGGCCAATCGAATGCGGCAATGAGTCAATGTGCACAGCAGCTGCATTCCCATACAGTTTGTTCATTCCCCCTTTCCTCTATCCATCAGACTCTTACCACATACTGCCCTAGTTACACCTGCATATTCCAGGCTTATAGCACTGCACATTTTGTAAACCAAGCAACTTCACCAATTTATGTGTGTGTGTGTAGTGGTGGGAGTGGGGGGGGTGGTATTTAACACTGAGAGTTATGGAAGACTGCTTCAGTTCAGGAAGCTGGAATCTGTACAGATTATTACACGTCATGAATGGTTTATGTCATAAATGGATAAGACACTCACAAATAAGCAGTCTCATGCAGACAGAACACAGACCCTTGCTTTACTATTCCTCCAAAGTGCAGGATGCACCCTCAAGTAACTGACACCCGCCATCCATATCACCTTTGGAAAAACTGTACTGTACTCATTGTTTCCTTGCAAGACGCCAGCACTAGACTACATCATCCAAATCTGAACTTCCCGTAACAACCAATGGAGATTATATTAATAAAGTGCAAAACTGTATACAAACAGCAAGAATTAACTTAACCCGTACTATGATTTTCCTGTAACCGCCAGGCTGAAGAGATTCAAGCTTCCGTGCATTATTTTGCATGAAATAAGAACCTATTACCTGGGATGTTGCTAGCAAGTAGGCATACCCAAGAAACAGTGCAGTCTTAGACTTCATAAAAAATAATATGAAGACCCAAGATGTGACCTCACTTAGCATGGACCCAACTTTTCAGTTTTACGTAATATATAGCTATACAGATATTTTTATTCTTTGATCACGAGCCTGCAATTTCTTTGATCGCGAGCCTGTAAATTCATTGATCAGGAGATTCTTTGATCACGATAGTGCATCACGAGTGAGGGACGAGATGGCCCTTTGAAAAATTCCATTTTCTCAGCCTAGGGGTGGCCTAGGAACACAAATGAGGGTGTGGTTTTGCTCAGCAGGCTTCGTTCTATCGAAGCGTGGTGGTGGTTCCATGTAATTCTGCCTAAAACTTGAGTTTCAGCATTTTTATTCTTTGATCACAAGTCTGCTAATTCTTTGATCATGAGATTCTTTGTTCGCGATCTTTGATCGCGAGGGAGGGATGAGATGGCCAGATTTTATAATTCATTCTATAGTGCAATTTCACCAATCTTTAAGTTTAAATATCTCGGACACAGTTTGGTCTTTTTACTTGAAATTTGGAGGATGTTCTTAGCATGTCCTGCAGATGTGAAATATGGTTCTTATGTGTTGGAGAAAATTACATTTGTGCACATATTGCATGATGCAATTTACGTGTTGCAGACAGTGTTTTGCACTGTGCTGGAGGCTTGAATTTGATAGGGCACCTAGCCTTCATGTCATGGATGTAGTTTTCAGTTGTTGTGCCTGTAAAATGTTAACATGTGCAGAATTCTACATCTCTAACAAATGAAAATCTCAAACTTTTACATGTTATATCTCGTCACGGTTTTGTATTTTACATTGAAATTTGGAGTGTGTTGATGGTACACACGTTTACAAGTTGGTGGGAGAGCAGGGCCCAAAGGGCCCATGCTTCTGCCAAGTTCCATAGGTTGGTGGTAGTGCAGGGCCTGAAGGGCCCACGATCCCATCAACTTCTGCAGGTTGGTGGCTGCGCAGGGCTCGAAGGGCCCACGCTCCCACCAACTTGTGCAAGTTCTTACTTTTGCATTCTTTTTCAAAAAGCAGAAATTATATGCAAAAAATTGTGTTAATGCATCATTTAGGGTTAAAGCATAAAAAGTCAGGAAGTGAGACCTTTAGGTTTGCCTTCACCCCTGACCCACCCATCATCCCAAGATTGACAGCTGACGAGGTGTGTCATTGGGGTTGTGAGGCCTAAATGTCACCCCATTCTTATTTTCTGTGGCTTGTGAATGTCATTTCAGATAGAATGGGGTGACATTTAGGCCTCACAACCCCAATGACACACCCCATCAGCTGTAAATCTTGGGATGATGGGCGGGTCCGGGGAAGGGCAACCCTAAAGGTCTCATTTCCTGACTTTTTATGCTCTAACCCTAAATGATGCATTAGCACAGTTTTTTGCATAGAATGTATATTTACATCTATTATATATATATATATACACACACACACACACACACACACACACACACACACATATTGTTAGGGTTATGAAAGTACTTTAATGTTAAACTTGAACTTTTGCACATTAATAACTTTGGACTCATTTAACAGATTTGCATGAAATTTGGTATGCATGGTGGGGCATGATAGATCTCTTGATTTGCCAAATTGTGGTTTGGTCAGACTTACAGTATTTGCACAGTGAATCACTGAAAATGCACTTTTCACCAGTTTTGAGAGCAGTTTGGGGGGTTTTGTCGGTGGTGCTGCACAGCCACCATATGGTGTGCCAGTCTGGCACTTGCTATGTAGAATGAGCTTTGGTCAAGGAACATACCACTTTTTATTTGGTGAAAAAATATGAATTCATTCAAAAGTTATTAAACTTTTTAGCTCCAATTATTAGTCTATGGAAAAATGTATATGGTACTTTTGTGAAAGAAGAATAGGGTTTTGGCCATCTGGTCACTCCTCACAAGAATTTGCAGGTTCATGATAAAGATTCTTTGATCATGAGAAATTTATCGATCACGATGGCTGCCATCTTGTTTTCAGTTTGGGGTTGGAAAAAAACAAATATCTCAGCACAGGGGTGACTTCTGAAGTAACACTTGGATGGGTTTTGCTCAGGGGACTTCCCTCTATCAAGCCATGCCTGTGATTTAATGTAGTTGTTTCAAAAAATTGAGTTTTAATGTTTTTAAATTCTTTGATCGCAAGTCTGCAAATTCTTTGGTCGCAAGATTTCTTTGATCGCAAGCTATGTTTGTGAGGGTGGGATGAGATGGCTAGGTTTTTGCCTGACCTGATATCTCTGGGAGGGACCAGATAGCCCAGATTTCATGACCAGATTTTCCCTCACAATCAAAGGTGATCTTTGATCAAGAGGTCACAGCCAATTCTCGCTATCAAAGAATTTTTAAAGGTGTAAACATTTTGAAAAATATCTTGGAAATGGTTTGGTCTTTTAGCTTGAAATTTGGAGGGTGCTGAGGGGATATCTTGTAGATGTGAATTATGATGTTTAGGTGTTGGAAAATTAATTTGCTGTGGAGATATTCCATGACACAGTTTACTTTTCATGGATAGCATTCTGCATTGTGGTAGTGGCTTGAAATTTATAGGGTAGCTAGCCTTACTGCCACAGAGGTACTTTTCAGTGGTAAGGTGTGTAAAATGTAAACAGGTGCAGAACTAGGCCACTCCGATGAATAAAAATCTAAAACTTTAAAATGAAATATCTCAGAAATGGTTTGGTCTTTTAACTTGAAATTTGGAAGGTGTTGAAGGGATGTCCTGTACATGTGAATTGTGGTGTTTAGGTGTCAGAAAATTAATTTGCTGTGGATATATTGTGTGACACAGTTTATATTTTGTAGATAACATTCTGCATTGTGGTAGTGGCTTGACATTTATAGGGTAGTTAGCCTTACTGCCACTGAGGTAATTTTCCATGGTTAGGAGTGCAAAATGTAAGCAGATGTGGAATGATGCCATTCCGATGAATGTAAATTTGGTTTGTTTCAAGTTGGTGGGAGCGTAGGGCCGAAAGGGCCCCGTGCTTCCAACAACTTGCGTGACATTGTACTTTACTATGCTTTCTCAAAAAGTAAGGAAATTCTTTGCAAAAAACTGCATTAATGCAACAGTTAGGGTTGTTTACAGTGACAAAAATGAGGAAATTCACCATTAGGGTTACAACCCCTTGCACCCTCTGACCACCTCACCCTCACCAACAGGCATCGGGGTGTGCGTTTGGGTCATCTGTCCTAACTCTCACCCCTTTCTCCTATACTGCACCATGTCAGCTTATTTATACATGGAATGGGGTGAGAGTTAGGGCCAATGACCCCAGTGCACACCCCGATGCCTGTTGGTGGGGGCAGAGTGGTCATGAGGTGCAAGGAGTGGTAACCCTAATGGCGAATTTCCTCACTTTGTCCCTGTAAAAAACCCTAACTGTTGCATTAATGCATTTTTTTGCAAAGAATATATATATATGAGCTGCTCATTATTGGGGGATCATGAATCTTAATGAGCAGTTCATCAATATTAATGAGCAGGCCATTGATATTCATAAGTAGCTCATTAATATTCTTGAGCAAAATTTTTTGATTTATGTATTTAGTCCCAGAGCAGACTTTGGTGTTCTTTAATGAAATGACAGTCCCAGAGCTCATGAGGGAGGTCCCAAAAAGTCCATGTTTAAAATTTGGTGCAAAAAAGGCAAACAATGGTCATGTTACGACTGTGCATTGCACATTTCCTATGCACACTCATAACTTCATAAATGTTAAATATTTTCACTCCAGATTTTCAACATTGATATTTTTTTCACACCTCCTCATGAACAGTACAGCTGTCATTTCTCACATCTTGCCTGAAATGTTTTTTTGCACCTCTGCCACAAAATGGCACATCGCTTTGTGAAATCATCATTTGGGATGAATTAACAAAATCACAGTGCCAGTGTTCTTGAGGGGATTTCCCAAAGAGGTCATGTTGAAAATGTGTTGAAAAAATTCTCAAAAATTACATTACAGGTGTGTGTTGTGCAATTTCTATTCGCACTTGTAACTTCACCCGTTTTTCATATTTTCCCTTGAGGTTTTCTCCATTACCCTTTTCCACACCTCCTCATGAACAGTATAAGCCTGTCATTTTTTACATCCTGCCCAAAACATGATTTTGCACCTGTGACACAGAATGGCACATTCGCTGTGTGAATTTAACTTTTGGGGCATATTAACGAAATAACAGTGACATTGTTCATGAGGTGGGGTCCCCAAAATGCCATGTTGAAAATTGGGTGGAAAGAAATCCTAAAAATTCCTGAGTTACGTGTGTCAGTTGAATTGTGGCACCTGTGGTGCCTTTCAGCACCCATATCTTGAAAGTGATGTGAGATATAGATTTTGTTGACTCATCTCTCATAGAGGTCTCACTGTCATGATTACAATGACACTTGAAATATTCTCCTACCTGCTATGGTTCCCGAGATATTGGCAAATTAGTTTTACAAGGGTTCCTTGCTCCATAGCGCTGCTATATGGCTCTGTACCTATGCGTAAGTGGGACCGCAGAGCCCACAGGGCCCACGCTCCCACAGATACATACCATTATGCAGAAATAGGCAGCTCGGTGGGGTTCCACACTCCAATCAACACATGGTATTTACTAGTTATATTACACTTTTTCAAAAAGTAAGGAAATTCATTGCAAAAAACTTCATTTAATGCATCAGTTAAGGTTAAAGCAACAAAAGTGGGGAAATAAGACATTAGGGTTGAGTCTTTAACCCCCCACGACCCCACCCCTGATCCTCCACAGACTGACAGATGCCGGAGTGTGCCATGGCGTCTGGAGGCTCAACTCTCACCCCAGTCCATGTGTAAACAGATTGACATGCTACAGTAAAGGAGAATGCAGTGAGAGTTAGGCTGCATGACCCAATGGCATACCCTGGCATCTATAGGTCTGTGGAGAAGGGGGAGGAGGGTGGTGGGTGGTGATGGGGTGTTTCTGGCTCAACCGTAACCTCTTATTTCCCCACTTTAGTCACTTTAATCCTGAATGATGCATTAAACAACATTTTTTTGCAATAAAGATATATAAATCTTCATTTCAGAAAACTCAGTTAATGCATCAGTTAGGGTTGTTTCCACAGCAACAAAAGTGTAGAAATGCAATGAAAGGGTTACCAGACCCTGACCCCCAAACCACCCCACTCCTTCACAGACCAACAGATGCCGAGGTGTGCCATAGGGTTGTGCAGCCTAACTCTCACCCCATTCTCCTTTACTGCACCATGTCAACTTGTTTACATATAGAATGGGGTGAGAGTTGGGACACATGAACCCATGGCAGACCTCAGTATCTGTTGGTCTGTGGAGGGGGGTGGTTGGGGGGGTCAGGGTCTGGTAACCCTAACCTCACATTTCCACACTTTTATCTCTGTGGAAACAACCTTAATAGCTGGCATTAGCAACTAGATGTTGCCTCAACTTCTTCTTAAATGAGCCCAGAGCAGGAGTTGCAGTTACTTCATTGCTGAGGGAGTTGAACCAGAGTGTAGCTCAGTGGGCAAATTATCTTTGTTTAAGGGAGATATGACAACAGGGGATCCTAAAGAACTGACACTCTGTACTTCTAGTTTGTCTTTGGGTGTTAGAGGGGGAGATGAGCTTCAATACCTACTGTGCCAGAAGTTCAGAGCTAACTTTTTTGGCTAATAGACAGGTTTGGTATATGAACCTGTGCTTGGGCTGGAGTCGGTTACTTGGGAGTACAGGTTGCAAGTGTGGGTCTTGCACCCAGCACCAGTAAGGAGGCAGCATGTTTTGTTTAGAGCTATCTTGATGTGACTGAGGGCAGTGTCAGTGGCTGCTCCATAAATGACCAGGCCATAGTCAACTAGAGAAACAACTGAGCTATGGATGGCAAGGTTAAGGGCCTCCAGGATTAGGCAGTGCTTATGTCTATAGAGTAATCCAAGACAAGAACTAACTGATTTGGCAACATTGTCTATATGTGGAGTAAAAGCTAAGGTGTTGTCAATAGTGACCCCCAGTTACTCAAACTGAGGGATGAACTCCAGTGGCGAGTCCATGGCATTACTGATGGTAAGGGGATAAGTCCTGTGCTTATTTTGAGGACTTGATAATAATATCATTTTGGTCTTCTTATAGTTCATTATGAGTTTGCGATTGGTAAACCAGTTTTCAGCTTCAGCAAAATGTTGCTGGATTTGTGCCTCAAGGGTCTTGGGGTTAGGGTTGCGGGTGAAAATTATGGCAGTGTCCACTTAAAGCAGCATGTGGCCATGACATGCAGCTGGGAGTGGGTTGAGGAAGATACTAAACAGGAGCAGCCCTACTATGGACCCTTGTGGTACTCCTGAGCAGATGAGCCTTTTGTTAGAATGGACATTGCCTACCTTTACTTATTGCATTCGGTTGTGCAGATAGCTTCTGAACCAACCAACAATGTCATCAGAGAGGCCAGCAGCTGCAAGCTGATCAAGTAAGAGGGTATGGTTCACTGTGTCAAAGGCTTTTGTTAAGTTGATAAAAGCCTCACCAGCAATGTGACCCTGGTCAAGGGAGTTACGTAAGAAGCCAGTGAACTACAGTAGTGCTGTTGTGGTGCTATGCCCTTGTCGAAACCCATGTTGCTGAGGGCATTGGAGTTGATATTTATCCAGGTAGTCAACCAGCTGGTCAGCTACTATCCATTCCAGTGTTTTAGACAGTGGAAGAAGGATGGAAATGGGTCTGTAGTTACTATGCATGGTACAGTCACCACTCTTATGTACTGGCATCACTACAGCAGATTTCCGTTTCTGTGGAAATTGTGAGTACCTGAGGGAAAGGTTAACAATATGGGTAGGTGGAACAAGGACTTCATCCAGAGCAAGGGCAATGAATTTGAGATCAAGACCATCATCACTATTTCGAGTTTTCTCTATTACCTTAAGGAAGTACTTTTTGGCTTTGTTTTGTGTGATGACTTTGAAGTGGAAAGGTGGGTGCATAGGAGCACAGTTGTGATTTCTGTGCTTGTCATTTGCATCACTGGGGCTGAAGAAGTCTGACAGGAGGACACCACTGAGATCAGTAAATGCATTGTTGAAATGTTTTCATTGAACCATTGGTCAAGGGTGGGGACACCATTGACATTTAGAATTGTGAGGGCAAGCTTGGGGTCATTTCCTGTGATTTATTTTAGGTTGCTCCAGAATTTTTTCCCATTGCTCCAGGATCAGGAGAGGGCTTCCTTGTAGTGCTGACTTTTAATCACTCTCAAGGTGTAAATATTGAGATCTCAGAAGTATATTAGAACCCATAACAAGTGTGCCAATAGGACTGAAAATAACACTGGTTAAAAAAGACTGAAAGATGTAAGTAACAAAAAGTAAAAAATGTAATATTTTAATATTTATTGTAGTTGGCCAGCTCAGGGGTATCACAGTGAACTGCCCCATAGGAGCTTTAATGGACTTTAGATATCACAACATAGGGGGTAACTTATTGCAATGACCCACCACTCATGGGATAAAGAAATATTACTTCTCAGTGCTGAAGTTGTTTCTTCTGACTTGTGATAGGTGACCTCTGCTAGCTGCACTGCTAGGTTTTAATTTGATTATGAGCTTTGCCCATACAGTAGGCTCTATATAATATGGTGGCATATTTTTTTATTTGCTGTTTATGCTCCCTAACCAGCTGACAAAAATGTGTGCAAAAATATAAATGCAGTACATGCATTACAGTGAATTTCTGAATGTTATAATGCACAAAACGGCAAATGAAGAGGCAGAACACAGAGAAAGGGGCTCTGTGTTCAGCCTATTTGCCATTTTGCACATTAAAACACTGAGAAACTCAGATAAACAATTGCTCAGGGGATGCAAAAACAAAAATGAACAGATCAGTACTGCCAGGGGGAAGGACAGCACTCAAGATGGAAGGAATCAGTGGGAGTGATTATTTCAATGTGCCAGGATGGGTGGAAGGGGGAGGGTAGAGAAAGTGCAAAACTGAAATTAAAATATTTTTTCAACAGTGAACTGTGCACTGACCCAGGTTGCTTTCTGCACTGGCCCCTCCTTCTCACATGTCACTATGTTTATATTTACATCTTAAAATACTGAAACACTGGTCCTGTGGGAGCATTTTAGTGAGAAAATCTGTTACATTGTAATGAAATATAGAAATGCAATATTGTGACCAGCAACTAACATACTGTACAGGTCCATATAACAAGAAATGCTAGATTTATCACCAGTTCATTTACTTAACTGTGCTTCATATTCTTTCTTTAAAGAGCAAGTGAAATTGATTTTTGTTGTAATACTGTCAACTCATAAGTTGCTACTGTTGTTAGATGATGAACGGCACCAAAGGGTTCTCTTGGCAACACTGTATTTACAGCACCTAAAAATATTTCACTGTTTCAATGATCAACGTGAACATTTGAAACAATGCATGGCCAGGCTCCTGCTAGCTACAGTTGTGCTTAACATGTAGCAACCTCATGTTTAATGTCTGAATTCAGTTGATGTAGTAAAATGTATTCAAAAAATAGGTTATGTTAGCGTGCCAACATTTACTCAACCAGTTTAGCTGCAGCAATTTGTCTTCAGAATGTATACAGAACAGTATAAACTAAGAATGTCGCCAGTGTCAGGGTTTAAGGGCAGACTGGATATGCCTGGTGGTCTTTATCAGATGACAAATGCTATGTTTCTATATATCAACAAAAGAGCCAGGGAGTAGATCTCAGTCCTTAAAGTTCCTACATCCACCCATCCCCCACCCTTCTGTACCCCCATTAAGTCGTTCATGCACCAAGATTGTCTTAATTGTTGGAAGTTTGTTGCCATAGAGACCACCAGCTCACAGTGTGGTAATGGCAAGTGAGAAGGCAAGGAGAGAATGGCTTAGGCACATGTGGCGTTTCCTTTGTTGTCAATTGGAGATTCTGTTTTCAAAGTTTACTCAGACTAAATGACTGGGAGAGCAAGTTAAAAACTGCCTGTGCGGGGGGGCCGGAGGTTTGGTGATTTTTTTTCTATATTACATTTATTACAGGATGCCATTCACAGACAGTAGCCATGCACTACAAGTTTCCTTTTCTTTATGGCATAAGCAGTACAACAGAATTTAGTTCTAACAGCCTCAGTCAGTTAAGATGCAGCTTTCCTTTTCTACAGTATTTCAAATACATCTTACTCTCTTAGCATACCACAATCTTTTTAGACAGTCTAAGATGAAAATGATTCTATTTTTGCAAAGTGGCTGTTTTTTTTTCAAATTTTATAAATCATACACTGTAAATAAGGGTTATAATTCAGACACTCACAATATGGTAACTTGGGTACACTATGATAGTTTGAATGAGGGAAGGGTCCCATGTGTGTGGTAGGGATGCAATTGCATTCATTTTCAGTAAAGAAAGACATTGTGCTAAGCTGCATACAGTACTTTATTTTAGTCCTGACTTCCAAAAATGGAGAGGGGAAAAAAACCAAAAACGTGAAACTTTGACAAAGTTTGCAATTTTATGTTATTTTTCCCTCTCCATATTTTGTAAATCAGCACTAAAATGAAGTATTCAGCTTAGCACAATGTTCAAGATTTTTTTTACATGTGGCAGTGATAATATACACAGAATTATGGATATTATTGGTTTTTATTTTCATTTGTGTGATTTTCATCAGCCCAAACATACTCCTAACAAATCCTGGCATTTGATCTCACACCCAAACAGGGCATGTCAGTGTTCTTCTTCTTACTTATTATTATAATTTTTTGGTGCACATACACAGCTGGCATATGTGTTTAAAATGTTTACTCCCAGCACACATGCCAACAAAAATACAACTTGGAAGCTAAGCTGTTAGGCTTCTGGCATTTATTCAGCAACTTCAAGCAAGTTAGATAAAAGTGCTAAACATTTGATGTCCCTCTGGGGAACAAAAACAAAAACCTTCATGAACAGATGAAAGCCTGCAGTACTTAAACTCCACACAAACACAGCATAGCTAACATTCTCCACTCATCCCCTGCTGGCTCCCAAGGTCTAATAATAATAAGTAAAACTAATAAGTAATAAGTGAAACTAAGTGTTAAAATTCAAATAAATATACAGTTGCACATCATTTTCTCAATATTAATTATGCAGTGAAAGGACTTTATTCTGAGCCTTTCTCCCATGAAAGCTGAAACAACTGTTAGCTATGCAGCGATGCAGTTTTAGAATTTAATATTCTGTGGATGTTATACTAACTGAGTCAGGGATCTGACTAGACAACAGAGAAGCACAGAAAAGAGCAACACACAAAATATCCAGCATCCCCAACTGTAAGTAAAATAAAAAAACAACAACAAAAAAATAGACCAACAAATAATGGTAAATAAAGCAAACATATTTATTAAACACAGCAATGGAGTTGGTAAGCTAGCCCTCTGTGCTCCCAGTGAGAGGTGAGCTGTACACTGCTATGTTTAATAAATACTGTACTATATATTTATATTGTTTACCAGCATTTGTTGGCCTGGAATTTTTACTTCTCTTGGTGGTGTTGGATATTTTGCATATTGCTACTTTTTTTGTAGCAAAATACATACTTAGACACTGGGGTGGTGGTTTTTGTTCAAGCAGAGAAAAGACCCTGCCAAAGGAACAGTTTGGAGCTTGAGAAAGAGTACAGCTGTACAGTACATTACATTGATTTAAACCAGGACTTAACTCACTCCGTTACAACTAGCAAACATTAGAGAAGCACACTGGAGCACTATACAAAATTAGCAAGTGTAGTCCTACATTGTTCTTAATTCATTAATATGGGAATACAGTTTGTGTTTTGATGTCTGAGTGCTATATTCATATAGTGTGTCTGAAGTGTCTTATTTTACAGTACCTGAAAATATTCCCTTGCTAGAAAATTTGACTGGAAATTAAAACAACAAGCTGCCATGATTTTTTTATCCAAATAATGTACATGAGGTTTTTGAGGATTTATTTTAGTTTCTGGGGACAGTAACATCAACTGTATCTAACACACAGGTTTGCCAAAGTAACCCCCCATCCACCCTCCAAATTCTCATAATTTTTGGTGTTTCAGTTTTGTATGTGCCTGACTGTTTGCAAGAATTTAGTAGTATGACTGGCTAAAATGTAATTTTCCTTTTCATGTACTGTACAGTATGCATTAATGATACTTGGCACCATGCTCTCCATTTTTATTTTTCTGTACTGTAGATAAAAATAATGTGTTTCTGGGTCATTTTGACTGTAATTTCTTTCCAATTGTATCAATTTGTTGTTCATTTTCCTATTGATGATGGGTCACAGATTATCTTGGCCCCCTGAGTAATACAAATAAAAAATAGACATAGTAGTGGTCCATAACTTATTTACAGTCAAGTCGTGAGTGACCCACAATGTGTGAATTCACTTTCAGAAGTCAAGCCAGAACTGGACTTATTCAATTACTGTAGCTCATTAAACTCCCTATTTCGTATGCTGAAGCATACACATTGTAGTTGTAGTGAATCTCAATCCTCCAAACCAATCCATTCACCCCTGAATGATGTATATCACCCCATAATAACTAAAAATGTCAAATTTATATTCATTTGTATTTTGGTCCAAACTGCCAGGGCTGAGTAAGGGACAGGCTGTACTGTAGCACAGTACATGCATACAATCTGTAATGATTTTTTAATCCTTATTTTATGGCATTTTAAAGGTGAAATGTAACAAAGTGAAGTTGTTGAAGATCTGTGTCTGCTGTGTGTTTTCCAACTTCAGTTCCTATGTGATTTAATGTGCCTCTCTTTCCCTTGTGATATGTTTAATTTTATTTGAAATATGTGGTGTGTAATTAATTGATTTCCAATTCCCGCAAGCAGCTTCAAGAACCTTAATTGCATTTATGTCATCCAGTGCAAGTCAGGCTAAGTCTACACAGTGGCTGTAATACTGTATCTAGCAGTGGTAAATGAAAAAATCAGGATTTCCACTTGCTGTCATTCAGAATCTCATAGAATCAGAACATGGATTGCATTGTGTTTCTGAATGCTCCCAAGTAAGTGGTAGATGCATTTGAGGGGTTCCCTGAGACACGTTGCAACCAGGGTACTCCAAAGTAGTAAGGCATGGTAACTGGATTCAGTCATGCCCCTTCTACAGCTCCTCATTCTGCAGTACTAAGACTTCTGGGTTCCATTTCTGTTCAACTGCTTCCTGATTTGGATGCTCCAATTAAAGTTTCCTCCTGACTATGCCAGGTGAAATGAGCTAAGAAATCTTGACTGAATGTGAAGCAAGATGAATCTACTTTTCAGACACACATAGCCTGCTGACTACACCAGGTGAAGTGAGCAAAAGATCTTGCTGTGTGAAACTTGACCTGTCAACCTGGACTCTGGTCAAGGTCTGCTGTCTTGGTCGGTTTGTGGGTGGTTCTTTGACTATTTGTCTACACAATGTAAGTTTCACCAAAAAAGGAGATTCAAGAGACACAACTCATAAAAAAGGACTAGTTTATAGAGCAACTGAACCACGGAGATTAGAACAAAGAAAAGGGAGCAAACAAAATGTTCACATTCAAACCATCACTGTGTTGTTCCTACTAAATTACTTAAAATCACTTCTTTAAATGAAACTGCTGAAATTACTCTATCACTGTATAACTGTACTGTACGCTATAGCTGCAAAATTCTCTATAACTGTAAATTTATGTAGCTTCATCCCAGAGTTCGTATGGACCTGTTGAGTGCTGTAGATGATGCAGTGACAAAGAATGTGAACTAAGGAACCTCTGAGCACATGCTTTCCATTGGCCAGCTTGAAGAACTGATTAAGAGCAAGAGATCTCTGCCAATGGGCATCACCAAGACCCAGGGTCTTGAGCAACCCAGTTATAGTCAACAGAGAGCCACAAGGCCATCAAAATGGACTTGTAGTTCCAAGGACTTGTAGCAAACTGAAGAGCTTCCAGGACATCACCATGGACCCCGAGAAGAAATGTGAAGAACTAAGGCAATGGGTGAAACCTTGAAGAACATCCAAAACATCATCACCAACCCCAGGAAGAAATCTAAAGAACTGGATAAACGGACACAACCTTGAAGAACCTCTGGGCCATCACCATGGGCCACAGGAAAGGAATCTGGAGAACAGACCTTGACAAAACTAAAGATCTGGAACACTTTCGGGCTGTCAACCTTCGGAGAATCTCTAAAGAACTGGAAGCAAAAAACCCAACCCTACAGGACATCGGACCCCTATCTATAAATCAGTGCAGTTCCCTGCATTGCATAGCTCACTGCTAAGGAACAGCTGTCTTGAAGTCTCTGAAGAAAGCAGGTGACAAGGAGTTCCTTAGCTGATTACACTATTTTTATTCTGACCACCAGCCTCAAATTGTCAAGATGCAGTTGGATAAGCATATTGTGTTTGCATTTGGTAGTGGTTGCTGGTTTTAGCAGTCCTTGGATCAAGCAACCATCAAAGGTCAATTAGAAACATGTGGGTCAATTCAAGAACATGCAAGACAATCTGCACATTTTTAGCAAGTGCAATAAATTTTGAAAAGGGTTCAGAGCATACAAGGGCAGTAACTCAGTCTCAGAGCATGCAGTGAGCATCCTGGGTAACTGAGTACAAGTTAAACAATCTCAGAGAAAAACAGGGCAAACTCAGGGCATATAGGGTGAATTTAGTGGATACAGGGCACTTTCACAGTCTTGGAATGTGCATTTACTTTGGGCACTGTCCCTTCAAATAAGCATTCTTGGAACTAAACAATTCTTGTCTTTTACAGTTGTTCACAAACAATTTGGCACTGTGACTTAAAATGCATTGACACTTTCATTTTCAAATGTTTGTTCATTATTTACCACAGTCACTTTAAATAACAATTGCCCCTACACTTTAGACTTTTGTTCTGCTAACTGTGGTATTACACCAGGCAGACACTCAGTAAGGGGAAATGTGGATCAAATGGCTGGGATATACCTAGCTACACAGGGACCATGGGTTATGCCCTCCCTTCCACAGGCATACACTATAACTTCACAGTAAAACAGTAGTCCTGTCCTCCTGGTTGAGGGCCAGTTAACTAAGCCTGTGTGCTAAGGGACCAATGCTAACTCTTCCGCCCTTGCTAGGGGGTCTGGGATACCAATAAATACTTTTAAAACAAATGTTACTAGCCCCTGGCTAGGGCTGTGGCAGCTATGTTGCTGGGATGGCTACCCAGAGCCTGTCCTCCCTTCCTCTCACTCCCAGCTGGAGTTGGTGTCACAGTATACTTAAATTATTTAATCACATTAGCCCTTGGATTGGGATTGTTGTTGGCTACCTGGGCTACTAGCCCACTTTTTTCACTAGCCCTGCTAGTGCTTCCTGTCAGTTAACTGGGGCTTGCTCTGAAATAATTGGGGGCCTGTTCTGCCCTTACTCTACCCACAGAGTACTGATTTATTTAAAAAAAAACACAATGTGAGCTTGCTTGCCCTTTGCTTCCTATCCTATGTGAACTTTAATCTTAAAAACTGGGTCTGCCTGCCCTCCTAGCCCACCTGGGATTTCCTTTATTTTAAGGGGCCAGACCTGCCCCTTGATCGTCCTCTGAGAGCAGCTTTTATTTAAATCAGAGCCTCTTGCTCACTCGGTCCATACTCTGGATGGTCCTCATTTGCCTAGGGGTCTTTCCCTCCCCTTCACAGCCTCAGCCACTGCCTGCTGCACCATCTGGTATTTTAAACAACACCTTTTTTCCTTCAATAAAATAATAGTTCTGAGAGTCAGGACCTACCCTGTGATACTGCTGCCAACTCCCTGCCCTGAGAGAGGGTGAAGCACTGCTGAGTGGAGGTTGATTGCTATGGTTGGAAGGCTGGCACTGCTGCTAGCTGGTCCCATGTGATAATGATGCTGAGCAAACAGCACCAACAAATAAAAGCAAGGAAATAACAACCTCAACAAAAACAGTGAACTGCACTATATCACTCAACAAAATCAGCACTGCTAGACTTCATTTTCTGCAGGGGGTCTGCACCTTGCACCCTCCTTTGCATGGGGCTTCACCCACCTCACCCCCCATACTAAAAATACCTAACACCAAGAGGAGGCTGACACTGAAGGACAGGGTAAAACTTGGGATGGGGGGCTTCTGCACTAGAGGACGCAGGTCAGGAGGGGGAGAACATTGCAGAGGGGCAGCTTGGGAGGTAGAAGAGAAAAAGGTTAGGAGGGCAGGTGGAACAGGACTGTACAACTAAAACAAACAAACAAAAAATAATTTAAAAAGTTGTCCTCACAGGCAGTCCTGAGCCAGGTTCCACCAGCCACACAGGTGGTGATTCTCACCACTACATCACACGGCAAGCATGGAATTCACCCTACCAACAGTGACCTACATACTGCACATATTTCTGACTCCCTGCCGACACAAAAATGCTAAATTTGCCAGGGTCTCATAAATCACTGTCGATCATTTCTAACTTACTGTTTTGGCCTTGCCCAAATGTACTCCCTCATATCACGGGATACCCTTTTAGGAGGGTCGCAGTGGCTCTGTGAGTGGTCTGGAAGGTGGGATTTGCTGCTTGGCCTGACACTTTGCAACCTAACCACCATCACCTTGTTGTAGCACTGCTCCCTCTCACCTTAGCTCTGCATAATGCCACGGCTCACTGAAGCCACCAACAAGGAACCATTTTACTTTCATAATAAAAAGAAATAAATGGTACTAAATGGAGCCCCACACCATGGCAACTGACCTGCTGCTGTTCCTATTCATGTTCACAGACTTCTTCCTGCTGCTGAGGGGGCTGCCAACACTAAGAACCCACCACACACGCTCAGGGACTGCAGACTTTCAGGAAACTGGCTGAAATTGACTAAATCAAGGATGAGAGGTTGACCATAGGTAAGCCCTTGTTTCTTTGTATACCTGCATCCTTTCTCTCTCCTTGGTCATACTGTGCCAGCCTGACTACACGCCTGACAGCTACTTTACTAATCAGCATCTGAGAGCACTGCATGATCATTGAACAGCCACTGGACTCCACAACCACTTGACAACTCTGGTTCTGGTTGTACTGAAACATTTATAGTCCCCCCCCACATTCAGGACACAGATTTCCTGGCAACATGGGGGACAACCAGCTGGCCAGCATGAGCTGTATATTCAAATCACTGGCACTGGCTTGTGCTACTCTAGCTGGGGGAGGGAACTGCCCGGGGAAACTGCTAGGAAAATGCGAACAAAGGGAAATAGCTTAAAACTGCAGGCAGCACTTTCTACTCTGTGTATGTGCTGGGTTCCCATTACTTTGCCATTCTCCCTTTACTACTACCTTACTTTATTTGCAGATGGCACTGTGCTGAGGATACTAAGGCATTAGGGTTGGGGTATCCTAGCTGAAATGTACTGGTGACACTGGGCACCACATTTCTGGGGTATTACATATAATCCTGATACATAGCATGTCCTGTTCTGACATTTGGCCCAGCAGCAGACACTGGCACAGCTGATGTAGAAATAAATAACCAGAATAAAATGAAACAAAATAACTTTTTGCTTTGCTAATTACACCATGCCACAGCATGTCATGATCCATTACTGGCAGAACCAGACATACTGCCCATTGAGAGTGTATGTAGAATTGTTGCTTGTATTAGTTCTGTTGAGTTTGTTTCTGTCTGCTTTGTGTTAAATTTCTGTGGTTGTTTAGGTTTTGAAAAACTTGTTTTCATGAGCATTTAAGATTAATTTCTGTTTCTGTATTTGTTTGGGAGCACCACTGATATATTAGGTGTTTGGCTTGTAGTACATTCAGGACTACTTAACTGTATGTCACAATATTTGGCAATCACTTAGATCCCTCATCAGTGAGTAAGTTCAACAATATTCAATAGCTTAAAGAAAAACTGACTCAACTGGCAGTAATTGGTACCCTTGTTGGCAGTCTCATAAGAGAGGTCAAGGACTGAATGGGCATGGAGTCTGAACAACTGTCTCACCTATGTGGTGATCCCTCCATGGCAGGGTTGAGACACATTGGTGGGCAGTGTGGGGAAGCTTACACTGTGAGTGTCCACACTGCATCTGCGTGCAGTACTGGCGTCCGTATCTGAAGAGGGACATTAAGTTACTGGAAGGGGTGCAGCGCAGAGTGACAAAGATGATCAAGGGGCTGGGGGACTTATCATACGAGAGGAGGTTGAAGGAGTTGAACATGTACTCACTGGAGGAGAGGAGAGACAGGGGTGACATGATTGAAACCTTTAAATACATGAAAGGAATAAACAAGACGGGTACAGAGGGGCTGTTCAAAGTAAGGGAGGGGAGGGCCACCAGGGGCCATGATATGAGACTGGAGCGAGGAAGGTTCAGGAGGGAGATGAGGAGACACTTTTTTACAGAGAGGGTGGTGGCTAGGTGGAATGCATTACCTGCTGAAGTGGTATGCAGTAGAACAGTGGACTGCTTCAAATGAGGATGGGACAGGACAAGGGGGAGGGTTAATGAAGAGGAAGGGTGGAAGGGAGGGGCAGCTGCAGAATAAGGGGTGCTAGCTGCACATTCGAGCAGACTTGATAGACCTCTAGGCCTTTATCTGCTGGCAAATTTCATATGTTCATATGTTCGTATGTCACGTGGATAGAGGACTTCAGATTCCAGTGCTGTCAATCCAGCATCATTCATGAGCACTAGAATCACACACAGAAAAAAAAAACTAAAAAGAAATGAGCAGCTGAGGTACAACCAAATCAATAAACTGTGCATTTCACAAATTTCTGCCAAAATTTTGTAGAAATGGAATTTGCCTCAGACCTAGTTCTTATGGAACTGCTGAGCATTATTTGATGATTTTCACATGCTAAAATGTGTGAAAACCACTTATAACCATTAGAGTGCCTCGCAAGGATGTAGTACTGCTTTGGATGTTTCAACTTTTTGTTGTGTCATCCATTCCTTACAGTATTCTGACTTTGATTTTGCATCAGACTATTGAAATGTATACAACGTGGTTGAGAGTCAGAGCTTACAGATATGTGATTTATTTTAGTCACTGATAAATTCTAAATGACTATAAATCATTTATCTATTATTGGGTGCATCATCGCCATTTATCTGTACTTTGGACAAGTGACAAAGGATCCCTTAAACAGTGAACAACTTGCACTATGTCTGGTTATAGTGCAATGACCTTTGCTGCATTCAAAACAGAGCAGTGAAATAAAACAGAAACAGTTAAATCTTAATAAAAACACTAATTTAAATGGGTTTTCATTTAAACTACAGTATGTTGCATAAACTGGACATACAGCAGCCTGACTCAGACTATGCTACTTATTTTCACTTATAATGAGGCAGACTGTCCAGTATACAGCATAACACAGTCATGGATCTGCCACCCATGAGTCATTGTCCAGGCCTCTTACTCATGCAGATAAATGGAATATTTTGAGTTACATTTGATCCTGCCACAGTACCACTGAGGTATACCTTAGTACTGATAAACGTTTGTATGATCACCACGGTAGATCATTTTATACATATACATTTATATATATATATATATATATAGAGAGAGAGAGAGAGAGAGAGAGAGAGAGAGGCAAAAACTCCATTTAATGTATCAGTTAGGGTTGTTCCACAGCGACAAAAACAAGGAAATTCGATGTAAGGGTTGAAACCCCCTTTGCACCCCTTCAGCCCACCCCCCCAACTGGAATCGGGGTGTGCATTGGGGTCATTGGCCCTAACTGTCACCGCATCACATGTGGAAAGAAACTGAGGAATAGAAGAATGGGGTGACAGGACCGATGACCCCAATGAGCACCCGGATTCCAGTTGGGGGGGGTGAGCTGGAGGGGTGCAAAGGGGGTTTTAACCCTAACATTGAATTTCTTCACTTTTGTCTCTGTGGAAGAATCCTAACTGATGCATTAAACCGAGTTTTTTGCCTCTAATTTCCTTTCTTTTTGAGAATGATAATGAGAAATAGTGAATGTAATGCGGCGGTGTGTCACATAGTAACATTCTGCCTGCAAATGCAAATCGTAATGCGCATGGTGACACAATTTGAAACAGAAAGAGAAACAGTACTGTAGACAGAAATGTTAAAAACAATGCAAATGCAACCGCAAATGAAAACGCAAAGGGTAACGCACATGGTGGCATAAACGTGAACAGTAAGTGAAATGGGTACAGAACCACAAGCAGAAACGGGTAATGGTAACAGTAAGGTAAGAGCACAGGCTGGTTTTCCCCAAAAGCTGTATAGAGAAAGACAGTGAGTACAAAGAATGTATGCAAAATAATGACTCTCGGAACACAAAAATGAGGACTTGGAATAGTAAATTGCTTATATCTCAGTAACCGTACGACATAGAAAAACAATGTAAAAGTCATATGAATTATCAGTTTCCTGGCTGGGGGGGGGCTAACAATTTTTTGACAAAAAGTCCGTATCTCACACCGTGTAGGAATTTTGCCCTCACAAAAAAGGATTGACTACAAACAAAAAAGGATTCCTTTTTTGCTTGCTACAGCTGTGAAGCGAGTCATGAAAAGTAAAGAAAACACATCTGTGGGTAATTTTTCAGCAGTGAATTTCAGAATTCACCTAACGGGATCCCCGATGAGCCAGATAGATGTGTTGCTTTCTCTCTAGGATGTAATTTTTGTGACTTTTGAATTTCTTTTTTAAGAAAAAGAAGGAAGCATGATGGCAAAAAATGAAAAAGTATTTTTCCCCTCACGAAAAAGTATGATGTCAATACGAAGAAAGATTCCTTTTCTGTTCAGAACCACATTTTTCAAAATTTCAAAATTAAAAAACTTTGGTGCAGATTAATAATTTTTCACCAAACAATCAAAAGGTACATCTGTTGGCCAGCCACACTCTACATTGAACATTTCAAACCACAATTTTAAATCATTTAAGCTCTAGCCAGGTTCAAAGAAAAAAAAAAAAACAGCAAAACCAATGGCCTGACAATTCATTTTTTTGCACTATCCAGAACTTGGAATCTGTACATTCAACCTAAACGAAACTTGACACATCCACAGACCTGCCACATGAGACTGCACATGCACAATCTTATGCAAATTCATTGAATGATTGCAAATTAGAGTGCATAAATTGGGCTTTAACATTTAACTGTCTCCTCAACCCATGCCCCCTAGAAATATATGTGTGTATATATATATATATATATACATACATATATATATTTACAGCATATATATATTATAGTGGCACGATAGTGCCACTATAGATAGGGTTGAGGAGCCATTTACATGTTAAACCCAAACTTTTGCACCTTAATAACTTTGCAACCATTTCACGGATTTGCCTGAAATTTGGAATACATGATCAAGACCCATACACCTTGGGCTCTGCCAAGTTTTGTACCAGTTAGATACATGGCTGCAGAGTTATTAAGCATGATCTGTGCATGCTTTTATGCTTTTTCTGGAATTCTACGGTCGTGCGTACAGGTCGCATGGTTTGCGTGACCAGCCCGAAATCTTCAGGGAACGTACGGCCATGGTCCCTGATGTGACTTTCAAAGATTTCATGAAAAAATATTAAACGGTTCAAAAGTTATTCAAAAAACAATTTCCCATTATAAGTCAATGGGAAAAGTTAACAAAAAGTTCAACACTTTCGCAAATGCATTTTTTACTTTCGCAAATGGGCCTGTTACTTTTGCAAATCCACCATTTTGTTTTCAGTTGGTGATCAGAAAAATGCTTGGCATTTAAATTTGGGACCCTCTAGCAACCTAATTTATTTTGCATTCACCTAGTCGGACCCTGAGGATGCTAGCCATGTCTTTATTTTGGGGTAAAGCACCCCAGAAATATGTTTTTCAAATTTCTGGAAAAAGTACTTTCGAAAAGTACTTTCGTGCTCATGAAAGTGTCGCAAATTTTTGTGAAAGCTTTCGCAAATTGGGACAGTAGTTTTCTAGTCTGTGGGAAAATGACAGCAATTCTTTGCCACTGCACTGCAAAAGAACAGCTGGGAGTTTTGGGCTGAAATTTGGAGGGAACGCAGCTGACATCCCACAGATGTGCCTTTCAGTGTCGTATTGAAAAAATATTACATGGTGGCAAAGTTACAGCACTCCAAAGTTGATGGTTTTTCCCCATACAATAACATTACGGCGCCCGACGCATTACAGGAATCCTTTGGCACCCTGCTACAAAATAACAGTTTGGTCTTTTTTCCTGAAATTTGGAGGGAAGACAGTCAACAGCCCACAGATGTGCCTTTCAGTGGTTTGGTGAAAAAATATTACAGGGAGGCAAAGTTATGGTGCTCTGAACTTCTCTTTTTTTCCCATAAGATAACATTATGGCGTTCGCCGCGCCTTTCAGGGCCCGTATCTTGGAAACTGTGCGAGATACAGACTTTTCATCAGAAAAGGGGGGCTAAGTACAAAACTAGCCAGGACAGTCATAAATCATATGACTTTTAATTTTTTTTTCTACGTCGTACGGTTCCTGAGATATAACCTATTTAGTATTCCAAGTCTTCATTTTCTGCTCCGATACCCATTATTATGCATACATTCTTTGTACTCACTGTCTTTCTCTATGCAGCTTTTGGGGAAAACCAGCCTGTGCGCTTACATTACTGTTACCGTTGCCCTTTCTGCTTGCGGTTCCGTGCCCGTTTGACTTACCATTGACTTCTACGCCACCATGTGCGTTATCCTTTGTGTTTTCACTTGCGCTTGCGTTTCTGTTATTTTTTGCCTACAGTACTGTTTCTCTTTCTGTTTCACTTTGCGTCACCATGCCCATTGACATTTCCGTTTGCAGGCACCATGTTACTATGTGACAACACATCATGTGGCAGACCGTTCCCGTCTATGCCACCATGTGTGTTACCCTTTCTGTTCTCATTCGCGCTTGCGTTACCATGTGCGCCACTGTTAGCACTTCTGTTTGCGTTGCTGTTCTTGTTACTATGCCACACAACCCGCGCTCCCGCTGCTGCATTACACTCACTATTTTGCGTTATCATTCTCAAAAAGAAGGGAAATTAGAGGCAAAAAACTCAGTTTAATACATTAGTTAGGGTTGTTCCATAGCGACAAAAGTGAGGAAATTCACTGTTAGGGTTGAAAACCCTAACTCTGAATTCACCCCCCCAGCACCACACACACACACACACACACACACAAACACACATATGCAAGTATGGGGGAGGACCAAGTCAACACAGCCAATGACAGACATCCAGCAGCAGGTGACAAAAATAGCAAACAATTGTCTAAATGTACTATGAGACATCCCCACCCACCTGACCAGGTACTGCATGCTCAGTGGAGATCAACAGCAAAACTGAGGCCATGTACACCAAACATACACATCCCTGACTGCAGCTGCACACAACGTACCACACTTTGTAGTTGCATGGCCTTACCTACCGATGCCCCACACCAGACCACAGCACATGTGGTGGGCCACCTGAGCAATAGAGTTGAGCAAAACCAAGGAGTTGTACAGGTATAATATCTCTGATTATAACAAGGGTTTGAGAAATGCAGCTTTCTAATTGACTGTAAACATTGTAACAGCCTTATGTTTAGTTTTTATTAACATACATGTAGAGCCTAACCATATGATGAACATGGTTTAATGTTGTTTAAAAAACAGTTTTATTATGATAGCAATAAGCCACTCCCAGGTATTATGTTAATGGTCAGTTTATCACTGTCTAGCGACATGTGGCACTCGGCTACACCTCCTTCAACATTAAACCCCTACAGGGTGATTAACAGACCATTTAACATAACTGCTGGACATGTCTTATTGCTTATTGTCTTTATGAGTAGATACTCTCCCTCTGCTAGGCACAGCAGCAGCTTTGCAACACAGTGTCTCACCCAGTTACACCATACACTGTTTAGTTACTGGAGAATGGCTGTGAATATGAACTCATGAAGATGAACAGTGTAACCTGACCATTACAGTCATCGAAACCTTAGTGTGATTATAACTGACAGAGTCAGTGATAGAGAATAACCCCTGCTGTTCTAGTACACTTATTTCATTGTGAGTTAAATCAATACTAAAATACATTCTGTTTATATCTACACTATACCTACTTGATTCCTGTTGTACCACAATTAACATAGTTATCACTTTGATAGCATCAGTGACAGAAGTGTAGCAAACCCAAACACTAGGCATACAGCCTGAGTATGAAACAACTGTTAAAAAAATTACAGTGTCCATAAGTGGCATAGATCACTCATTGCAACAATAGTAAATGTATCACTATTTGAATAAGTTAGTCATCACAGATGCAGTGAGATTGTCTTTCTCAGGTACAACATACTCAGTAAGTGCCTACAGGAAAATCTATCCTATAGACATCTCCGATACAGATGCGTCATTGTTGGCTCAGTAGTGCTATGATATTTAGAAGTTGCTTGGCCTGATCTATGCAATTACATTGTTTCTTACAAAGAATACTTACTGCATCTTTAGTATCGAAACACACTGAAGGTCTATGTATGTACATCAGCAGTACACCTTCATCAGTAAGAATGCATCTGATACTGGCAGTACGAATTTCACAGCGTTGAACAGGCAATGCTTTTCCATACGTTTACATCAGCCTCTCTATCTTGAGTAAACAGTTGCAGTAAATGTACTACTATGTAAATCACATACTAAATGTAACACTACTTTTATCTTGAGCATTCTAGTGTCTTGTAGTTAATTTATGTACTTCTCTTAATTAATGTATACTCACTAGTGTTAAAACCTTTCTACAACTGTCATCATGCACCTTCAGCATTTATATTGACTAACAGCACAGTACCAGTTGTGGTGTGGTGTTGGGCATCAGTAGAAGAGCCATGCAACTACTAAGTGTGGTACATTGTGTGCAGCTGCAATCAGGGATGTGTATGTTTGGTGTACATGGCCTCAGTTTTGCTTTTGATCTCCACTGAGCATGCAGTACCTGGTCAGGTGGGTGGGGATGTCTCGTAGTACATTTAGATAATTGTTTGTTATTTCTGTCACCTGCTGCTGGATGTTTGTCATTGGTTGTGTTGACTTGGTCCTCCCCCATACTTGCATGTGTGTGTGTGTGTCTGTGTGGTGCTGGGGGAGGTGAATTCGGAGTTAGGGTTTTCAACCCTAACAGCGAAATTCCTCACTTTTGTCGCTGTGGAACAACCCTAACTAATGCATTAAATGGAGTTTTGCCTCTAAAATATATATATATATATATATATATATATATATATATATATATATATATATAATCTGTCTAATAGTGCCACAGTAGTGACACTATAGTTAGGGTTGTAGAGCCACTTCTATGTTAAACCCAAAATGTGGCACTTTAATAACTTTGCACCATTTATCCAATTTGCTTGAAATTGTGCAGTCTCTGTCTGGTATCATAGATCTCTGGATCTGGAAAGTTTCGTTGTGGTCAGATGTGCAGTTGTGGAGCTGCGAAGTGCCCAAAAATGTAAAAAATACCACTTTTTGACAAATTATTTTCTCAAGGCTACATCCCAAATGGTTTGGGGGTATGGTCTGAAATTGTCCTGGTATGTGGGGTCTGGATCATTAGTGTGCCTTTTGAAGATTTGGTGAAAAATATTAATCCATTCAAAGTTATTAAAGTTTGAAGTTTCCCATTATAGCCTATGGGAAAAATATATGTACAACTTGAAAGGACTTTTACAGTACTTTCATGCAAATTTTTCATTTGCTAAATCCTTCTTGTTTCAGTGTTAGCAGGCTAAAAAACACTGTAATTCAACAAACAATGCCCTTAGTAAACTCCAACAGTTGCGTTTACCTAATTGGGGCCTGAGGAACATGATTCTGGCATTAGTTTTTAAAAATATGTTTTGTTTTCAATTTTGCTGTTGCAAAACTTTCACAAATTTGTGAAATGTTTTGCAAATGAACTTTCACAAATTTGTGAACGTACACAGGTTTCGCAAAAGTACTTTTACAAGCTTTGGAAAACTTTCACAAATTTGTGAAAGTACTTTTTTTTAAAAATTACTGTTTCTTTGCCACTTCACATCAAATAAACGGTTAGGACTTTTGGGCTAAAATTTGCAGGGTATAAAGTGCGTGCCCCACAGATGTGCTTTTTGCTGGTTTGCTAAAAAAATTACATTGGTTCCATTGTTATAGCACTCAAAAGTATCAAAATCTCCCATAGAATAACATTGTGGTGGCTGTGCTACCTTTAGGCATCTGTATCTCAAAAATGGTTTGAGATATGGATTTTTCACTAAGCACAGCTTAGTACCTTTTTAAGTGGACTAAGCATGCATGCAGGCTGCAAGGTCATGATTACAACTGCAGTGGAAATTTTTTACAAAGTTCCCATGGTTACTGAGATATTGCCACATTTGCACCAGAAGGGGTCCTTGGAATGTCTCCAGGCCTGCGCTATGCCTCTATACTTATGGGTAGATGGGAGTGCAGGGCCAAGAGGGCCATGTACTCCCACATATGGATACTGTTATGCAATAATAAGACCACAGAGTCCTCAATTATGCAGAACTAGGAGTGCAGGGCCCAAAGGGCCCTCTGCTCCAAGAGAAAGATAAGAGTTCATTACAATATCTCTGCAGTTATGTATAGATGAGAGCACAAAGCCCAGAGAGCTCTGCACTCCTTCATGAAAATCAGAGACAATTATATATGCATGCATAACCACATATGAGTAAAATTACACTTTCTCATAAAGATGGGAAATTCATTGCAAAAAACTCAGTTAATGCATCAGTTAGGGTTTCTATTTCAGCAACAAAAGATTGGGAATTTGGTGTTACAGTTACCAACCCTACCACCCCCTGCCCCCAGCAACCACTCTCCATACACCAACAGGTGTCAGGGTGTGTCTTGGGGTCATTGGGCATAACTCTTACCCTATTCTCCTATAGTGTGCCCTCTCAGCTTCCTTACAAATGGAATGGGGTAAGAATTAGGCCAGATGCCCAAGGCAATATCACATTTTCAATCTTTTGTCACTGTAATAGAAACCCTATCTGGTGCATCAACAGTTTTTTGCAATGAATATATATATATATTATAGTGGTGCTGATCGTGCCACTATAGTTAGGGTTAATGACCAGTTACATACTAAAGTCAGTAGTTTGAGCGTTAATAACTTTGGACCCTTTCAATGGATTTGCCTGAAATTTGGTACATGCATTGGGGCACACTAGATCTCTTGATTTGCTAAATTGCATTTCTGTTGGAGTGCCAGTCTTTGTATCCAAAGCGCTGAAAAATACAAAATTATCCATTTTTGGAGGCACCTTTCGCATCCTTAATGTGGTCCTGCACGACTGTTGTGTAGCATGCCACTCTGCAAGATGGCTTGTTTGAAAGCGCTTTGGTGGCCAAACATGCCACTTTTTGTTTGGTGAAACAATATTAAGGCATTCAAAAGTTATGACACTTTTAAATTTCCATTATAAGTCAATGGGAAAATTTATATGTATATCTTACGATCAAAGAATGGGGGTTCTGGCCATTTCTCCCGCCTGGCGGTCAAAGAATTTGCAGCCTCGCAGTTCAAGATTCTTTGATCCCAAGGAATTTCAAAAATTCTTTGACCACGAGGTCCACCATCTTGTTTTCAGTTTTCCAATTGCACAAACACAAATATCTTAGCTCAGGGGTCAATTCTGAAGTAAAACTTCAATGGGTTTTACTCAGAGGACTCCGCCATATCGAGCCATGGCTTTGTTTCCATCCAAATCGGTCCAAAAATAGAGTTATTAGCTTTTAAATTTTTCATTCATGGCTCGCTAATGATCTTTGATCGCGAGCCAACAAATTCTTTGATCGCGAGAATCTTTGATTGCGATCGTGCATCGCGAGCTAGGGACAAGATGGCCAGATTTAAAAATAGGTTTTATAGCCCTGGGGTGCCCTATAGTGTTGCATTATGGTGGGTGTTGCTCAGGGGGCTTCGTTGTGCCCCATCTGCATGAGAAAAATAATGTGGTACCTATCCCTGGTAGTCTAGTGCCCCCCCATCAGAATAAAATATTAACATCCTTGGTAGTCAAGTGGCCCCCCAATAAAATATATTACCCTATGTAGGGCCCTGGTAGTCTAGTGCCCCCCACCCCCTGTAGGTCTTCACATCCCTGGTAGTCTAGTGGCCCCCCCGAGCTGTATTGTATTATATGATAAATATATTTTTTATCCCTGGTAGTCTAGCAGCCCCCAGCATAATGAAATTGATAATAATAAATATTATACCTGGTAGTCTAGTGGCCCTCCACCCCTCCCATACATGGCAGCCACCCAGCACCCCCCACCCCTTCGCCAGATGGCGACTGGCATAACCCACCTCTCACCTTCAGGGTCAGCCACTGACTGTCTGCATTACGAGCAGTAATGCAAAGAGGTGCTCTGAAAATGTTTCTGAGCACCTCTTTCAAATGCAGCTCATAATGCAGACAGTTGGTGACTGGGCCGTGAAAGAGGAGGGCTGTGCTAATCATCAACAACGCACACCCGATGCGGTTGGGGGTGGGCTGGGGGGTCAAGGAGCTTTCAACCTAATACTGAATTTCCTCACTTTTTTGCTGTAGAAGAACCCTAACTGATGCATTAACAAAGTTTTTTGCATAGAACATGTAAGTAATAATACCCGACAGGGTGGGCGTTAGTGGGATATAACGGACCGCCCAGGGGCGTAATGAGGCCCAACGCCACAGGCAGAGGGCCTTATAGCCCCTGGAAGGTCCGTTATATCCCATAACACCCCCTGGAGGATTATTAATAGATAATGGGTCAGAGTTGCCAGCTTTGGAAAGAATGAAAAAAATGTAGATATAAAAAATAACTAAAAAATAATGTTTGTTGTAAAGTAGTCCCTAGTGTGAAGTGCTGCAATGACCACTAGAGGTCACCAATGTGTTTTTTGATGCAGTTTCTGATTTAGGTTGTGGTCTTGTTTCATCTCTGTGTGACACAGAGACACACCGACTGAACAACGCTGCGTGAGAATCGGAGAAATGGACCTGATAATATGTAGAGACAGGTACTTGCACTCCAATGTGGGATGGCGCGAGTGTGAAGTTGGGCATGAAAGCAAGGATAAGTCTCACAGAAAAAGTGAGTAAATTCAGTGATTGAAAATGGAACACGGAAGGTCAGGAGTATTTAAGCGTGCTCGTAACCTGTTAGAAATAGCTGGGTTTTTTTTTCCGGTGTCGAGGAGGAACACAGGGAGTTCTGGAGGCCGTATCAGTATGTTGGTAGGATTTTAGTGCTGTAGCATGGTGGAGTCAGGTGCAGGGTGCCGTCTTAGTAAGCGTGGAAAATAAAATGGCGGCTGGCAAGTTTGCTGTAGTGAACGATCAAACTGGCACTTGTTTTGAAGCGGGCCATTGTTAAGAAATAATGGCCCGGGTGGCAGGCTGTTTTAGCTAATCAGGAAGCGACTTTGACTTTACACATTATCTAAATATATATATATATATATATATATATATACACTGCATATTTTGCAAAAAAAAGCTTTGTTAATGCATCAGTTAGGGTTAAAGTGACAAAAGTAGGGAAATGTGACATTAGGGTTTCCAACCCTAACACCCCAATTCTCACCCTGCACAGACCCACAGGTGGGGGTGGCTGTGCTGGGGCTGTCAACCCTAACCTCACCCCATTATCTTATGCTGAGCATTATGGCTGATGACCCCAAGGCACACTCCCAATGTCTATTGGTGACTGCAGGGTGGGGGGAAGTGTTAGGGTTGAAACCTTAACACCACATTCCCTGCTTTTGTTGCTTTAGTAAGAACCCTAACTGATGTGTTAAAGTTTTCACAAAGATTTTCTTTCTTTTTGGATAGTATAGTCATATCCTTATTTGTCTTATGGGAGTGCAGAGCCTCTGGGCCCTGCACTCCCATCCTCTTGGATACATTTATGTGTGTAGGTATGGATAGGACAACAGTGACCAAAATGTCAACATAGCCATCTTATTTCCCCACCTCATGTTCCCCAGTACAGAAAATTTTCAAACCCAAACCAAAATGTAATTATGTGCAACTGCAACGTCACAGGTGTGAAAACACATTTTGGACAGGATTTTAAAAATAACAGCTGTGACATACATGAGGTTAGGTAATAATAAGAAGACTATGTTGAAAATCTGGGGTCAAAATATTTAACATTTCTAAAGTTACAAGTGGCCGTAGCAAAATAGCAACGAATGGTCATAAATTTGGCATTTTTTCTTATTTGGACCCCAGATTTGAATATGGTATTCTTATGACCTCAGCTCATAAACCCCATAGTTGAAAATGTTCAAATGTATGGAAAAACACCATTCTGTGCCACAGGTGTGAAAACATGTTTTGGGCAGGATCTGAAAAAACTCAGCTGTGACATAAATGAGGTGAAAAACGACAGCTGTGCTGCTCATGAGTTGGTGTGAAAAAATTCAATTCATTTCAATGAGCACTCATAATTCAGCCATTTTCAGGATTTTTTTCCACCAGATTTTCAACATGGGCTTCCTGGGACCCCGCCTCATGAACACTGTCACTGTCATTTCATTAATCAGTCCCAAAGGTGATTTCATGCAGCTGATTCATGAAATCACCCTCTGGGCCTGATTAATGAAATGACAGTGACAGTGTTCATGATATAGGTCCCAAAAGGCCATGTTGAAAATTTGTGTTAACTCAAGCTCAAAACACCATTGAAATACATTATATGGCACGTATCTTGATTCTTCAATCTATGGTTCAGCTTTGAAGAGTGCAAATTTGTCCCAGTCCATAGAAGATGGCAGTCGATGACCTCTTGTGGTATGTATAGGTCAAGGGTGTGTGAGGGTGGTGGGTACTCAGTAGGAGGGTTGGGATGGGGGAGGGGATGGTGGGGATGAGGGGGGTCCATTTTCTTTTTTTCAGATAAAAAAACAAGACATCGGGGGACTGTTTTCTACTTCACAGTATAACCTATATTATTACAAGTTAGGCAGAATTTCTGGTAGCTTTTGTTTGGCTTCAGCTGCTGAAACAAATTGAAGATTGCCCTTTTCAGTGGTCAGAATAAGTTTATTTTTTTCCTGGAAAGACCACTCTGAACATGATGCCATCCTGGTACAGCTTCTTCTAAAAAGACTTCTGTTTGTCTCTAACAATTTGATTTGGGTCATTAAATATGTGAAATATTTACTTGCCCTGTATGAGTGTGGGTTGTATATTAACTTTGTCTTAGAATTTAAGCATTCTGCAAGTTATATCTCTCAGTATCTCTACAAAGGCAGGCATTTGACACTACACTCTATGTGTGGCATGTATTCAGTGTGGCATGTGATTCCCTGGTCCAGGAGGCCTGCCATCTGCTGAAAGACTTTTCTGCATAAAAAGAACAATGAGCCTTCTCATCTTTCAACTATGTCTATAATTGACAGAATATTTATACAGGCATGATTTTCTTTGTCATTAACCTTTTCCTACATTATATGCTGCCTCCTTCATTGTCATATCAACTATGGCATTCCATTGATGAGCGATCC
The DNA here is from genome assembly GCA_016271365.2 of Neoceratodus forsteri. Taxonomy (NCBI): domain Eukaryota; kingdom Metazoa; phylum Chordata; order Ceratodontiformes; family Ceratodontidae; genus Neoceratodus; species Neoceratodus forsteri. The sequence goes on along the minus strand of CM057453.1, from coordinate 450,868,484 downwards.
TTGAGGGAGCTTACTCTTTCCTTTATGTCTCTTACCCTTTCCTTCATGTCTCTCAGTCTCTGAGTTAGTTTTAGTGCTATTTTGAATGATTTGACATTTCCTACCATGTCATTGTGATAAATTTTGATGGATGAAAGTTCAGTGGCAAATTTCTCCAGGTCATCCTGTGGTGTGATGAGTTGGGGTGGTAATGCAGTTTCAGTCAAGGAGTCAGGCTTGTTCTTTCAGTAGCCTGCAAGAGAGTGAATAACAGAGTCAGCAGAGGGCTGAGTTGTTTTGAGATTATTTCTTTAGTATCTATGTGTTAAAATATCACCCTTTTTGTCTCTGGCTGTGGCATGATGTTGTGCGGGTTAACACAGAGACCATGTGAGGCTGACATAAGGTCTCAAGTAGCAATTTAGGTTTAAAACTGATGGGTAGCAGTGAACTCCATGGCTGGAGGACTTCTAATGCCGATACAGGAACTGGGCATCCCGATGTTGGCAAATTTAATATTAACATGCCTCGGCCACGTTCCGCACTGTAAAATCACCAACAGGTGTTTACCTAAACAGGGACTGAGAAATCAAATTCTGTGGACAGTCTGGCCAAAAACTGGCCAGAACATTTTTTTTTCAGTGGTTGATGCTATTGTTTTTAAATGTAGTCTCACAATTTGTGGTAATTTTCATGAAACAGTGCCTCAATTTGAAGCATAACCCCCATAGTTTCATAAATTAGTGCCACAATTTGCAATACTTTCAAAAACTGCGGCAGTAGTGCTGCAATTTGTGAAAGCAAGAGTGGGCTGATTAAATTAAACATATTTCTGGGCACTTTTATGAAAAACTAAGCACAGAATCCAATTATTCAGGCCCCAATTAGGCAACCACAACTGCTGGTGTTTACCTGGGGTGGTATTTTTCAAATTATTTAACTTTTTCTGCCTTGCTAACTGAAAACAACATGGTGGAGTCTTGACACTACAGGCTGCATTTACAAAAGCAACTATTGCTTTTGCAGCAGCAAGAAGTGCTTTCACATGTCACATCTATTTTTCTCATAGAATATAATGGGAAACTTTGAAGTTTAATAATTTTTGAATGGATTAATATTTTTCACCAAATCATCAAAAGACACATCTGTTACCCAAGCCCCATACATCCTATAAACTGCAGACCAAACCCACCAGCCATGTAAGAGAAACAGTGTGACAAAGAGTTGCACCAGAATGGTAATTTTTAAATTTTGTGACACTATGTGTCTCCACAAATGTACATCCAAGTGAACAAAACTTGCCACATCAAGAGATCAATGGTCCCCAACACCACATGCAAATGTTCATGTGAATCAGTTAAATGTTTGAAAAGTTATTAAAGTACAAAATTTTGAGTTTAACATAGAAGTGACAGTTGAACCCTAACTATAGTGGTGTTACCGTGCTACTATTATATGTACATATATATATATATATATATATTATGGTAGCACGGTAGTGCTACGGTAGTGCTACCATAGTTAGGGTTGAAGAGCAATTTACATGTTAAACCCCAAATTTTGCACCTTAATAACTTTGCAACCATTCAACAGATTTGCCTGAAATTAGGAATACAGAATCAAGACCCATACACCTTGGGATCTGTCAAGTTTCCTACCGGTCATATGTACAGCTGTGGAGTTATTAAGTGTGATTTGTGCATGCGTTTACGCTTTTTTTAGAATTCTACGGTCGCACCTACAGGTCACACAGTTTGTGCGACCAGTCCAAAATCTTCAGTGAAAGTGTGGCTGGGGTCCCTGATGTGCCTTTCAAAGAATTTGTGAAAAAATATTAAATGGTTCAAAAGTTATTCAAAAAACAAGTTCCCATTATAAGTCAATGGGAAAAGTTAACAAAAAGTGCAACACTTTTGCAAATGCACTTTTACTTTCACAAATGGCACTAGTACTTTCGCAAATCCACCATTTTGTTTTCAGTTGGTGATCAGGAAAATGCTTGGCATTTAAACTTCTTTTTGTGTTCACCTAGTCGGAGCCTGAGGATGCTAGTCATGTCTTTATTTTGGGGTTAAACACCCCAGAAATATGTTTTTCAAAGTTCTGGAAAAAGTACTTTCTCAAAGTACTTTCGTGCTCACGACACTTTTGCAAATCTAGGCGAAAGCTTTGCAAATCACAAAAGTACTTTTTGCAGCATTATGGCCAAATGACAGGAGTTATTTGCCACCTTGCTGCAAAAGAACGTTAGATCTTTTGGCATGAAATTTGGAGGAGCAGCCAACATCTCACAGATGTGCCTTTCCATGTTTTGGTGAAAAATATTACAGGGCAGCAAAATTCACGGCACTCCAAATTTTATACTTTTTCCCTAGGATAACATTATGGCGTCTGCGCACATTACAGGAATACTTTGCCGCCCTGCTGCAAAATAACGGTTTGGTCTTTTGGGCTGAACTATTTAGGGAAGGCAGCCAACATCTCACTGATGTGTTATTTGGTGGTTTGGTGGAAAAATATTACAGGATGAAAAAGTTATGGCACTCCAAACCTCTCTTTTTTTTCCCATAGGATAACATTACGGCATTCGCCATGCCTTTCAGGGCCCGTATCTTGGAAATGGTGTGAGATACGGACTTTTTGTCAGAAAAATTCTTAGCCCCTAATGGGGGGCTAAGTATAAAGCTAGCCAGGAAAGTCATAAATCATATGTCTTTTTAATTTTTTTTCTACTTTGAACGATTCCTGAGATATAAGCAATTTAGTATTCCAACTCCTCATTTTCTGCTCCGAGACTCATTATTATGCATACATTCTTTGTATTCACTGTCTTTCTCTATGCAGCTTTTGGGAAAACCAGCCTGTGTTACTTTTACTGTTACCGTTACGCTTCTGCTTGTGGTTCCATACCCGTTCACACTGTTCCCATCTACACCACCATGTGCGTTACCCTTTGTGTTTTCATTTGCACTTGCGTTTGCATTATTTTTACCACTTGTGTCTACAGTACTGTTTCTCTTTCTCTTTCGCTTTGCATCACCATGAGCATTACCATTTGTGTTTGTGGGCATTGTGTTACTATGTGACAAGACATCACCTGGCGGGAGTGTGGGGCCCAAAGGGCCCCACGCTTCCACCGCTGCAATACATTCACTATTTCTCATCATCATTCTCAAAACAAAGGGAAATTAGAGGCAAAAAATTCTTTATAATGCATCAGTTAGGGTTGTTCCACAGTGACAAAAGTGAGGAAATTCGGTGTTAGGGTTGAAAATCCCTTTGGATCACCAACCCCTCCCCAACGGCATTGGCGTGCCGTTGGGGTCTTTGGTTCTAACTCTCACTCCATTCTCCTATACTCTGCTTTTTTACACATGTGATGGGGTGAGAGTTAGAATACAACCCTCAATGCGCACTTCGATGCCGTTGGGGTTAGTCCAAGGGGTTTTCAACCAACACTGAATTTTTTGCTTTTTGTCACTGTAAAAAATCCTAACTGATGCATTAAACATAGTTTTTGACTCTAATATATATATATGGGATATGCAATGCTCCCATCAAAAATACATCTGATATTTTCCCCAAGTGCAGTTTGACCTTTGACATCACGGTGGTGAAGCCACAGTGATGCCACAAATCAAACTGAGAAAAAATATCTGAGATATTTTGATGGGGCGATTATATTCCATTATGCAATGGGCCAAGTTTTTTATCAGTGTCATTTTCATTTTTTAAAATAGGCACGTCTTTATTTATTTCTTTTTGTTTCTGGATGACTGAGTGTTGTGTTCTGTAAAACTAAACTTTTGCATCAGGACGCTGTGCCATTGTGCTGCTGGGGAGAGTGGTAAAAGTAAAAAAGAGTGAGTTGGTTGCTGTTTTGTGTTCTGGGGTTTGAAGGAAATGAATGTTTTGTGTGAGGATAAAAGTTGTTTTTTATATTTGGTGAAAAAAAGTGGGGTTGGGGAGACAATGAAAATAATTCACTGTGTTTTGTCTGGTATTTTGGACCTTTAGGAGAAATGGTAATTAACATTGTGTGAAGCTGAAAGTTGATTTTTAAATAAGTTACAGTGAAAGAACAGGGAGAAATGAAACTGTTCTGTGCGCTTCTGGAGAGAAATGAAACTGCCAGTGGGAGCTGGAATGCAAGTGAGCAGGTGCTTTCTAATTGTGCTGTTCATGCTGCCAGCTCCCACCAATCAAATCCTTTGCGAGCAATTGTGCTGAAGTGCAGATAGTGCCTGGTTATTACCTGCAGTGAGGATAAATGACCTACAGTGAGGATAAATGTGATATTCTCACTGTAGGTCTGAACAGCCAGAAATACTGCTGTTATTTGCCACTTTTATCCTCACCCCATGCATAAATATATATATACACACACACATATATGTGTGTGTGTGTGTGTATATATATATATATATATATATATATATATAGAGAGAGAGAGAGAGAGAGAGAGATATCTCTCTCTCTCTCTCTCTCTCTATATATATATATATATATATGTTATAGGGTACGTACATTTAGGGTTAGGAAGACACTTCTATGTTAAACTTGAAATTTTGCACATTAATAACTTTAGACCTGTTCAGCGGATTTGCATTAAATTTGATATGCGTGGTGGGGCATGGTAGATCTCTTGATTTGCCAAGTTGCATTTCAGTCAGGATTATGGGTTTTGCCCACCAAAATGCTGAAAAATGTACTTTTCACCAGTTCTGTGGGCAGTTTTTCAGATTTTGTCTGTGGTGCTGCATGGCCATTGTGTGGTGTGCTGGTCTGAAACTTGGCACATAGAAAGAGCTTGGGTCAAGGAATATGCCACTTTTGTTTGCTGAAAAAATATTAATCTATTCAAAAGGTATTACACTTTTAGCTCCCATTATAAGTCTATGGGAAAATTTATATGGTTATTTTGTGAAAGAAGACTGGGGTTTTGGCCATCTGGTCACTCCTCAAGATCAAAGAATTTGCAGGCTCATGATCAAAGATTCTTTAATCGGCAGACATTTATTGATCGCGATGGCCACCATCTTGTTTTCAGTTTGAGGTTGAAAAAAAATATCTCAGCCCAAGGGTTACTTCTGAAGTAAAACTTGGATGGGTTTTGCTCAGGAGGCTTCCCTCTATTGAGCCATGCCTGTGGTTTAATGTACATATGTAACAAAATAGAGTTTTAAACTTTTAAAATCTTTGACTGTGAGCATGCAAATTCTTTGATCACAAGATTCTTTGATAACAATCTTCATTCGTGAGGGAGGGACAAGATGGCCAGATATAAAAATCAAATATCTCAGACAGGGGTGACTTCCAAAGTCAAACTAAGATGGATTTTGCACTGGGGGCTTCCCTCTATTGAGCCATGATTGTGGTTTAATGTACTTATGTCCAAAAATTTAGTTTTAAACTTTTTAATTCTTTGATCATGAGTCTGCAAATTCTTTGATCACAAGATTCTTTGATCATGATCTTTGTTCGTGAGGGAGGAACGAGATGGCCAGATTTAAAAATCAAATATCTCAGCCTAGGGGTGACTTGTGAAGTCAAACTAGGATGGGTTTTGCTCAGGGGACTTCCCTCTATCTATGCATGTGGTTTAATGTAGTTGAGTCAAAAATGGAGTTTTAACATTTTTTAATTCTTTAATCGTTAGGCTACAAATTATTTAGTTGCGAGCCTGCAAATTCTTGGATGAATGGCTAGATTTTTGTTGGACCAGATAGCCCAAATTTCATGACCAGATTTCCCTCATGATCAAGATCATCTTTGATCATGAATTCACGGTTGATTCTCATGATCAAAGAATTTTAAAGGTGTTAAAACTTTAAATTAAATATCTTGGAAATGGTTTGCTGTTTTAACTTGAAATTTTGAGGTGCTGGAAAATGTGTTTTGTTGCAAAGTTATTCCATGATGCACTTTACATTTAGCAGATAGTGTTCTGCATAGTGGTAGTGACTTGAAATTAATCGGTGTTAGCCTTACTGCCACAGAGGTACTTTTCAGTGGTTAGGTGTATAAAATGTAAACAGGTGCAGGAATTATGCCACTCCAACAAATGAAAATCTCAAACTTTAACATTAAATATCTCAGAAACGGTTTGGTCTTTTCACTTGAAATTTGAAGTGTGTTGAGGGGATGTCCTGTAGATGTGAATTATGGTATTTAGAACATTAATTTGCTGTGGAGGTATTGCATGACACAGTTTACGTTTTGTGGATAGCGTTCTCCATTGTGGTAGTGGCTTGACATTTATAGGGTAGCTAGTGTTACTGCCATGGAGGTCATTTTCAGTGGTTAGGTGTGTAAAATGTAAACAGGTGCAGAATCTTGCCACTCTGATGAATGAAAATGTGTTTTGTCTGAAGTTGGTGGGTCTTGGACTCTATCAATACATGCTCCACCAACACACATGATATTCAGTATGTGTACTGTTATTTTAGGCAGAAAGTTCAGGCCTCTTGGCATACCAACTTGTGCAACACTGTACTTTACTGTGCTTTCTCAAAAAGTAATGAAATTCTTCACAAAAAACTGTGTTAATGCATCATTTAAGGTTAAAGCACAAAAAGTCAGAAAATGAGACCTTTAGGGTTGCCCCATCCCGCCCTTATGGACCCGTCCATCATCTCGAGATTGACAGCTGACGGGGTGTGTCATTGGGATTGTGAGGCCTAAATGTCACTCCATTCTTTTTTACTGTGGCTTGTGAATATGATTACAGATGGAATGGGGTGACATTTGGGCCTCCTACCTCTAATGACACACTCCATCAGCTGTTAATCTCAGGATGAGGTGGATCCACGAGGAGATGGGCAAACCCTAGAGTCTCATTTCCTGACTTTTGTGCTTTTAACCCTAAATGATGCATTAATGCATTTTTGCAAAATATATGTATATATATATATATATATATATATATATATATATATATTATAGTAGCACGGTAGTGCCACTATAGTTAGGGTTAGTACCCATTTAAGGTTAAATCTGAAATTTGGCAGCTTAATAACTTTACCATCATATGATAGATTTACCTGACATTTGGCATGCACAGTCTGGTACCATAGATCTCTGGATCTGCCAAGTTTTGTAATGGTCATATATACAGTTGTGGAGCTACTAGCACCAGAAAATGCACAATTATGCATTTTGTGCATTCTTTGATCACGCCTACAAGTCCCACGGTCTGTGTGACCAGTCCAAAACCTTCAGGGAACATGCAGCCATGGTCCCCGATGTGACTTTCAAAGAGTTTGTGAAAAAATATTAAACAGTTCAAAAGTTATTCAAAAAACAATGTTCCCATTATAGTCAATGGAAAAGTTAAAAAGTTTGAAAGTGTCACAAATGACCCCTGTAGTGTCACAAATCTGCCATATTGTTTTCAGTTGGTGGTCACAGAAATACTTGGCATTTAAATTTGGGACCCTCTAGGGACACAATTCATGCTGCATTCACCTAGTTGAGTCCTGAGGAAGCTAGCTATGTATTCTTTGGAGGGTTATACACCCCAGAAATATGTTTTTTAATTTTTAGTAAACAGTAGTGTTGCAAAGTAGTGTTGCACATTCAACACTTCCGTGATTCTTTTTGCAAAGGTGTCGTAAATCACTACACTTCTTTGTGACACTATGCCCAAAACAATAGGAAATCTTTGCCACCATGCTGCAAAAGAACAGTTTGGTCTTTTGGGCTGAAATTTGGAGAGAAGAAAGCCAACATCCCACAGATGTGCCTTTTGGTGGTTTGATGAAAAAAATATTAGAAGGCTGCAAAGTTACGGCACTCCGAATTTGACAATTTTTCCCATAGGCTAACATTACAGCATTCGTCACACCTTTCGGGTCCCTTATCTCAAAAATGCTTTGAGATACAAACTTTTTGTTGGAAAAATGCTTAGCCCCCTGACAGGGGACTAAGTACAAAACTAGCCAGGAAAGACATAAATAATATGAGAATTACATTTTTTTCTACTTTGTCTGGTTCCTGAGATATAAACAATTTAGTATTCCAAGTGTTCATTTTCTGTTCTGAGGCCCATTATTATGCATACATTCTTTATATTCACTGTGCTTCTGAATGCACCTTTGGAGGAAAAAAGGCGTGCTTTTATGTTGCTATTACGTTAGCATTTCCACTTGCATTTCCATACCCGTTTGCATTAGTGTTCCCATTTACGTCACCATGTGCATTACCATTTGCGTTGTCTTTGCATTTGTGTTACTGTTAGCATTTCCATTACTGTTTTTGTTTGCATTTTCTTTTGTGTCACGTGTGCATTACCATTTGCATTTGTAAACGCGTGCTTCTGTTTGCATTTGTGTTTCCTTTGGTGTCATCATTGGTGTTACTGTAGCGTTTGCATTTCAGTTGCATTACTGTGACTGTACACGTTAGGATTTGCATTTGCATATGTGCTTGCATTTTCATTTCCATTTGTGTTACTGTTCCCTTTGGCGTCATCATTGGCATTACCGTAACCGTTTGAGTTTCCAATTGATTTACCATTACTGTTTGCGTGTTTGTCACTGTTTGCTTTTCTGTAGGCCTTAGTGTTTCCATTTTCAGTAGCAGTTCCATTGTCAATTTTGTTATTGTTTCCTTCTGCGTCACCGTTGCCATTAACGTTTGCATTTCTGTTTATGTTTCTGTTATCATTTGCATTTTTGTTACCATTTGCATTTGCATTTCCGTTAGTATTTGCGTTACTGTTTTTGTTAATGTTTGCATTTCTGTTGCTGTGAGCTTTTGAGTTACCATTTGCATTACCATTTCTGTCTTCATTAACGTTTGTATTTCTCTTACCATTTGTGTTATTGTTTACATTTGTGTCACCATGTGCGTTACCATTTGTGCTTGCATTTGCGTTACAGTTAGTGTTACTATTTTATTTTACCTCACTGTTTCCATCACCGTTTGCATTACCATTACCATTTGTGTTTTGCGTTTGCGTACTGTAGTGCAAAATATTATGTTTTAGCTATTTTTCTGCACTGTCTTCCACAACACATAGCACAGCCACTGTGTGCTTGATAGGTATGAATGTTGGCAGGTAGAAAGGTCTTTGTTCAAGGAATATGGCAGTTTTGTGTGGTGAAAAAATGTTGTTCCTTTCCAGAGTTGTGGCCATTTGAATTTTGCCCACTTCGCAGTCCACCATTTTAGTGCATTTTCGTCCATTACCAATTTTCATTTCAGTCGGTCATACAGTTTTTGCACAGCAAAAAATCACATGTGGGCCCCACGCCCCATCCCCACATTCCATTCACTATTTATAGCGGACATTATCAAAAAGAAGGAAATTCACTGTTAAAAAACTCAGTTTAATGCATCAGTTAGGATTGTTCCACAGCGACAAAAGTGAGGAAATTTGTTTGATGTTGGTTGAAACCCTAACTCACATTCCCCAACCCCACCACCACCACAGCACATATACCTGCAAGTAGGGGAAGGACCAAGGCAACACAACCAATCACACACAGCCAGCAGCAGGTAACAGGAATAACATACAACCATGTAAACCACAAAACCACACACCATGCTCCCATCAGGCTGTGGCATGGGGTTGTCACTGCTAACTCTCATCCCAGACATTCCACACACTGCTAAACACATATCATTACAGACAACTGGACATCTTGGGTCACACGCTGCCACCAACACATAGCACAAACTACGCATATGGTATTTTGGGTTTCACAAGATCTAAAACAGGATTTTACACATTCCCTGAAATACTTTCAAAAATTACTTTCACAAATGTGAAAGTGTCGTGCTATGACACTTTCTTGTTTGCAAAAGTATTTTGTGAAAGTATGTCCTAATGACTGCACATTTTGCCATCATCCTGCAATCAAACAGTTGGGTCTTCTGGCTGAAATTTGCAGGGTGGCAAGACCTGGTCCCACAGATGTGTTTTTTCCTGATATTGTACTAAAATACTTAAGGATTACAAAGTTACACTGTTCCAAAACTGAGCAATTTGCCATAGACTAACATTGCGATGCCCATGATGCCTTTCACCACCCATATGTTGAAAATGAAGTGAGGTACAACATTTTCACTACTGTCAGTTTGGTTCACCTTTATGTGAACTAACCTCAAAGAACAACTTTGTAAATAATGTATGATATCTGAAGTTGGATTTCTCCACCTCCAACAGTAACACAGGTATACACCTCCTGCTGGATGTGTGTGATTGGTTGTGTTGCCTTGGTCCTTCCCCTACTTGTATGTATGTGTGTGTGTGGTGGTGGTGATGGTGGTGGGGGTGGGGGAGAATGCACAGTTAGGGTTTTCAACCCTAACACCGAATTTCCTCAGTTTTGTCACTGTGAACAACCCTAACTGATGCATTAAAAGGATTTTTTGCCATAAGAAATATATATATATATATTTTATAGTGTGCGGTCATACAACTATATTTAGGGTTGAGATGTCACTTCTATGTTAAAGTCAAAATTTTGAACATTGATAACTTTAGACTTGTTCAGTGGATTTGCCTGAAATTTGGTATGCATGGTGGGGCATGGTAGATCTCTTCATTTGCCAAATGTCATTTTGGTCAGACTTATGGTCTTTGTGCACCAAAATGCTGAAAATGCAAAATTTTTCTGTTTTGGAGGCAGTTTTGGGATATTGTCCATGGCCCTGCACAGCCATCATATGGCTTGCTGCTCTGTGACATGGCTCATTTGAAAGAGCTTCACTGGCCAAACATGCTGCTTTTCATTTGGTGAAAAAATATTTATCTGTTTAAAAGTTATTACAATTTGACATTTCCATTATATCCTATGGTAAAATATATATGTATTTTTTGAATGTTAATGAGAAAGCCCAGATGGCCCTAGGAAAGACCAGATAGCCCACATTGGGATGACTATATATCAATCACAGTTTGGTATTTTTACTTGAAATTTACAGGATGCTGAGGGGATGTCATAGAGGTGTGAACTATGCTGTTTAGGTGTTGGGGAAATAATTTGTTGCAGAGATATTCAATGACTTAATTTACATTTTTCCCATAGGATTACATTGCAGTCTGTGTCATGACTTTCAGCACCATTATTTCAGAAATGTAATGAGATAGGTGAGCTAGCCACTGGAAAAATATTTGAAATCATTGAGTAAGCCTGCAGTGGACTTTTATTCATACGTTGCATGGTTCATGAGATATTGTAAAATTACTGTCACAAGGGTTGAAAGAGTGCCTGTCCAGTGCTTTTTGGTGCCCATATCTCAGAAACATTGTGAGATATTAGTACAGTCTTTTTGATGCCATGTGAAGTACCCATTGTAATGATTACAATGATGCAATAATTTTTTTTCTAGTTCTTACAGTTCCCAAGATATGCACAAATTACTTTTATAAGGGTTTGGTGCCCTATAGTGCTGCTGCATGGCTCTGTAGCTTTGTGAACAATAAGTGGGATGTGGGCCCAGATGCATATTTGTTGTGCAAAAATTGGTGCCTTGATGGGAGCTGGGCTCTGCACTCCCACCAATACATGTTTTTTTTCCACTCATATTACACTTTTTTCAAAAATGAAGGAAATTCTATGCAAAAAAACTGTGTTAATGCTTTATTTAGAGTTAAAGCAAAAAAGTTAGGAAATGAGACATTAGGGTTGAACCCCTAACCCCCCTCATACATGCCACCCCGATTCTCCACAGTCTGACAGATGCCAGGGTGTGTCATTGGGGTCATGATATATAAATCTCACCCCATTCTCCTTTACTGTATCACGTCAACATGCTCAGACATGGAATATATTATAGGGACACAGTCATGCCACTATATTTAGGGTTATGAAGCCACTTTTATGTTAAAGTCAAACTTTTACATGTTAATAACTTTGGACCTATTCAATGGAATGGCATGAAATTTGGTATGTGCAGTGGGTCATGGAAGAACTCTTGATCTCCAAATTAAATTTTGGTTGGACTTATGGTTGTTGCACATCAAAATGCTGAAAAATGCACTTTTCCCCAGTTATGTGAGCAGTTGTTTTGATTTTATCTGTGGCTCTGCATGGCCGTTGGCATGCTGCTCTGTAACTTAGCTCATCTGAAAGAGCTTGTGTCAAGGAACATGCCACTTTTCATTTGGTGAAAAATATTAACCTATTCAAAGGTTATTAAACTTTTAGGTTCCCATTATGAGTCAATGGGAAAATTTATATGGTTATTTTGCGAAAGAAGAATGGGGTTTTGGCTACCTAGTCCTGCCTCATGGTCAAAGAATTTGCAGGCTTGCAATCAAAGAATCTTTGATCACAAGGAATTCTTTGATTGCAATAGCCACTATTTTGTTTTCTCGTTGCAGTCGGAAAATTTCAAATATCTCAACCCAGGGGGATTTCTTAGGTGAAATTATGATGGGTTTTGCTCAGGGTTCTTCCTTTCAAAATTATTAAAAAATAAAGTTTTTATTCTTTGATCGCAGCTTGCTAAACATCTTTGACTGCGACTCTGCAAATTCTTTGATCGTGAGATTCTTTTTACCACGATTTTTGATTGCGAGGTGTGACTGGATAGCCACTTGAGAAAAAGCAATTATCTCAGCTCAGGGTGCCTTATTAAGCTAAATGAAGGTGTGTTTTGCACCGGGGCTTCGTTCTTTCAAAGGCATGGCTGTGGTTTCATGTATTTCTGCCCAAAAATTGACTTTTAACATTTTATATTGTTTGATCACGACCCTGCAAATTCTTTGATCATGAGATTCTTTGACCATGATCTTTGATCACGAGGGTGCAACTAGATGGCCACATGAAAAATTCAATTTTCTCAGCACAGGGGTCACTTCTAAAGGCAAACTAGGGTGGGATCTGCTCAGGGGCCTTTGTTCTGTTGAGTCATGGCTGTAGTTTCATGTATTTTTCTCTAAAAATTGAGTTTTAAATTTTTTATTCTTTGATTGTGAGCCTGCAAATTCTTTGATCATGAGATTCTTTGATTGCAATCTGTGCTTGCGAGGAGGACTAGATGGCCAGATCTGGTGACCAGATAGCACATTTTAAAACTTTTCAAATTAAACATCTCGGAAACAGTTTGGTCTTTTAACTTGAAATTTGTAGGGTGTTGCCGACATGTCCTGTAGATGTGAATTATAGTATTTAGGTGTCAGACAATACATTTTTTGCAGCGATATCGCGTGGCACATTTTATGTTTTGCGGACAGCGTTTTCCATGGTGGTAGTGGCTTTAAATTACTAGAGTAGCTAGCCTTACTGCCATGGATATACTTTTCAGTCATTAGGTGTGTAGAATGTTAATAGGTGTGGAATTCTGCCAGTGTGATGAATGAATATCTGAACTTCACATTTTATATCTCAGTTTGGTCTTTACATCGAAATTTGGAGTGTGTTGAGGGATGTGCTCTCCATGTGAATTATGGTGTTTAGGTGTTGGAAAATTAATTGCTGCAACCATATTGGGTGACACACTTTATGTTTTGTATATGGCATTTTGCATTGTGTTACTGGCTTCACATTTATAGGGTGCCTAGCGTTACTGCCATGGAGAAATTTGTAGTGGTTAGGTGTCTGACATTTAAACAGGTGTTGAATTATGCCACTCTGATGACTGACACTTTGTTTTCTTTCAAGGTGGTGAGCCCCATGCTACCACCCATATGTGCTGCCAGCAATACATATAATATTCAGTACTTGTACTCTTATCTTAGGTAGGAATTTGCAAGTTGGTGGGAGCACTGGGTCTGAAGGCCTGCACTCCCACCAACTTGTGCAAAGTCCTACTTTTCTATTCTTTCTCAAAAAGTAAGGAAATTCTATGCAAAAAACTTTGTTAATGCATCATTTAGGTCAAAGCACAAAAGTCAGGAAATAGGACCTTTAAGTTTGCCTATCCCCCTTATGGACACGTCCATCATCTGAGATTGACAGCTGTGACGGTGTCATTGGATTGTGAGGCCTAAATGTCACTCCCATTCTTCTTTACTGAGGCTTGTGAATATGATTACAGATGGAATGGGGTGACATTTAGGCCTCACAACCCCAATGACACCTCCATCAGCTGTTAATCTCAGGATGATGGGTGGATCCACGAGGGAGATGGGGCAACCCTAAAGGTCTCATTCCTGACTTTTGTGCTTTAACCTAAATGACACATTAACAAAGTTTTTGCATAAATATATATATACATATACACATATATATATATATATATATATATATATATATATATATATATATATATATGTATCAGTAGTGCCTCTATAGTTAGGGTTGAAAAGGCAGTTTAATGTTAAACCCCAAATTTTGTACCCCAAACTTCACAACTGTTCAATGGATTTGCACAAAAATTGGAAAACACAGTCTCACATTGTGGATCTCTTCATTTGCCAATTTGCGTGTCAATTGGATATGTGGTTTTCGTGCAGTAAAGCTCAAAAAAACTCATGTTTCACCTTTTTTTTTGGTTATTTTGTGAGATCGCACTGCATGCACACCATTTGGAATTTTGGCCTGCAAGTTTCAGGGTAGACAGAGGTTATCATAAGGAACAACCAGCATTAGTTTGGTGAAAAACTATTAATCCCTTAAAATGTTATTCAATTTTGAAAATCTGGGTTCTGCGTATGCTCAATTCAGTCTTTGGGATAGATGCACAGAATGAAAAGGGATTTAGGGTTCACAAAAAGGGATTTTGACAGCTCACAAAGAGGGAGTTTTAAAATTCCTCTTCGTGAGAAAATATTCCCTTTATGCGAGCCTCCATCTTGTTTTAATTTTTCCTCAAAACAAAATGTTACAGTATAACTTTATCTATGGATGTGTTCTGAGGTAAACAAAGCATGGGTTTTGTTCAGGTTAACATCCTCTACAAACCTATGACTTTGATTTGCTTTCCTTTAGTCACAAGAGCATTTTGAAATTTAAAATCCTTTTTGTGACCCACTTCTGATCCCTTTTCATGAGCTGTCTAAATCTTTTGTGAGCCAATTCCTTTTCCTGAGCTGTCAAGATATCTTTTCGTAAGATGATGACCAGATGGCCCTATCTCGAGAAAAGGGATTGACTCATCGAAAAGGGATTCTGACAACTCGCAAAAGGGATTACTTTAAAAACCCTTTTGTGAGCTGTCAAACTCCCTTTTCATGAGCTGACAAAATACCTTTTCGCAAGCCAATCCATTATCATGAGCTATCAAAATCCCGTTTCATGAGATGACAACAAATGGCCCTACCTTGCCAAAAGGGATTGGCTCATGAAAAGAGATTTTAACACCTCATGAAAAGGGATTGGCTTGAGAAAAGAGATTTAGGCAGCTCATGAAAAGGGATTTTTAAAGATCATATGCAAAGTTTGTCCTGTGTTAGTACATCATACTTTTTTTGTGTTCCCTACCTTTAGTCTTTCGGTTCTGTGCAGTGTTTCTCATTGTAGCGTTATTCATTTACACGTAAATTAGTTTTTAAATTGTGCCCACTACTGTTCTTCACGCTCTGTTTACTTTCATACTGCGCATCCCAGACTGCTCGTGAACGTCCTTCTTGATGACGTCATTAGGTAGACGTCCGTCAGTAAGCCAGCACTGCTTTCACAATGTCTTCAGATGAGGATAACGAGTTGCTGGCATTGTCCTGTACAGCTGGAAATGCAGTCCTTCATGTTGTTCCTTACAGTGGTGAACCCCTTGCAGCCATCTCTAATCCTGTGGCTTCTGATTCCGATGAATCTGAGGAAACGAGGAGCAGCAGTGATAGCAATCCTATGGAGCTTTCTGAATGGTAAAGACATCCGGACAGCTGTAAAAAATTGTCCTGAATAGTTCACAATACATTACCAGAATAAGCCCACAGAATTCATATTTTTGTTTGCATACTCTATGTACAGTGCTGCAATGTAATGTACCACATATTGTAATATATATATTTTTGATGACTTCTGTATGCATATTCTTGCCATCTCATTCTGTAGATAGGGTTGAGCTGCCTAAGACAGTGGCTTGTGCAAAAGGAAGTATGTTCCAGATACCCTTTAGCCTATTGTATTGCAGTATCCCAAAGTCAAAGTCCAGTAGCTTGGCCACCCATGTTGAATATCAAAGATTGTGCACACCTGGAGGTCATTTTTAAAGGCAGCCATGGCCACTGTATCACACATCAGAGCAATACCTTATCCTCAATCCATGTCGTGCAACCAGTTGTCAGGTTGCTATAGTGCTCACAATGCAGGCTTTGGATGTCTGACAGTAGGCACCCTCCTGTTGTTCTAGTGGTCACACTCTGCTTCCTGCTGTCACTTTGGTTATTTATCCACCACATTTTGTGGTGCCACCCCCCCGGCTATCTTACAATTTCACCTCTGGTTGGTATGGTGTCCCACAGTCAGTCCAACATCATTTTTCCTGGAAGAAGGTATCCTGCAATCAGTCTGCCCATCTTTTCTTCTCCTGAGCTGGCCACTGTAGTGAATTTTCAGTGACCGCAATGTATGCAGTATAGGCGAATATGCAATACCATTCAATGGCAGGTGAGTTGGTCTGGCAGTCACTGAAGTAACTTGCATGCTGTGCTGGTTTTTAATGGTGGAAGATGTAGAACTGGGGAGGGGGGTAAGTAGACCATTGTGAGGACAAATTGTATGGTGGGAGGGATATACATAACATGAACATGTGGTGTCCACATAACAAGTAACAGAATTTGCAGTGACAGCAGGTGGTGTGGTATGGTGTTGCATGACATTTTTCTCCTGGATATGGTGTGTAATTATTCATGATATGGGTAGCATCTGGATTTGGGGACATGCAGTCGATGTTAATCAATGTACTGCATTGTGAACGTGGAAGTGTCAGGGATGTTTTCCAAGTAAATATCTGTTGATGTAATACCATGTTTCTTATTGCCTGTCACGTGTACTTGTGGCAATTGTTCATTAATGCCCACCCTGTATGAAAATAGATGCTGCTGGTTTTACTCAGCTGTATCAGAAAAATCTGCAGAAATGGACGGTGTAGAGTGCATCACCGATGTTCAAGGATTTAAAAACATGTGCCTTGATGAGGATGTCCTCATGTCATGCTTACATGAGTACATCGAGCTGGATGGCCTGCGGTGATAACGAACCAAGAAATGAGTGAGTATTCACCAATGTTCACTGTGAAAACTCTTTCTATGAAATGTCCTGCTGGGAGGAAGACTCAGGGCAGGGAAAAGAAGGAAATGAGCACCGCTAGTGGGTGTAGTAGGGGCATGACTCAGGGCAGGGAGAAGGTGAAGCTGAGCAGAGCTAGGGGCTAGCAGGAAATAGTTGCTCAGAATCGGCAACTGCGGATGCAGCAGAGGAGTGACAGAGTAGTGGCAGTGTGGGGAATGATAAGGAAAGCATGGAGGTTTGGTGGCAGAAGGATAAGTAGAGTAAGGGTGTGCAGGTCAGTGGCAGTGGCTGAGTAAAACAGTAGTTGAATTGTAGAAACATAGATGGTGCAGATTCGGTACTGAAGGGACAGGGCAGGGTGGGCACTGCTGAAGAAGAAAGGGTAAAGTGGAGTAGTTAGAGGACATGGGCCGGGGGTGTAGTACTGCTCGGGTATTACATACTGAAAGGGGTCAGGTAAGGTAGTAAGTGCATTTGTAATGGCAGGAAGATAGCACACATAGTACTACTTGTGGGTACAACCGACTTGGCAGGGGAGACTGTCAAGGTGGTGAAAGGGAGGTTACAGGAATTGGGTGGGCACAGTGAGTAGGTTTTGTGGTCAGTGGCATTCTCTGTGGCACTTCCACTACCATGTTGCAGTAGCGTGATGAAAGAAAGGATAGCAGAGGGACTGGTGCCACACCTGAATTATGGGTTGGTGCCACACTGAGGAAGTATGTGGGTCAACAGTGAGTTATACGCATGTGACAGGTTTCAGTTGATCACATAGGACTGGAGTGATATATGTAGCTATGAAGGTGGGTTTCAAGTGGTGGAGGGGTTGCATGATGACAATTGGTAGGAGAATGATTTCTACATTCAAATATTTTAGGATGGTGAACAAAGAAAATACTGAAGGGGTGTTTAAAATGAAGATTGTAAGCAACATGATGGGTAACAGTGTAAGAATGGTGGGAAAGAATTAGGATGGATATGAGGAGACACTGTTTCTCTGAGAGGGCGGTGAGTAAATGGAATGCTGTACCAGGCAGGGTTGATTTCATGTAACACAGTAGATGTTTCAAGTTGGGATGGGACAAAGTTAGGGGGATGGTATGGGTGCAGAAGGCAGACATAGGCAAGGGTGGGAATTGAGGTGGAGGGTCCGCAGAAGGGGAGGAGGTCACATAGTCCATTCACCGATGAAAGGCTACTGAAACAAGTAATAAACTGAAGTTGGACAAAGCAATGTGGCATTGCATATTTTATCAAACAATTGCAAAAGTAGTCACTGGATACATATATTCCATTTGTGAACAAGTTATGGTACTAGAGCTTGGTATGTTACTATTGAGAGACTGAAAATTTCAGAACTTTTCACAATAGCGTGAGCAAGGCACAGCTAGGAAACTACAGACTTGTTTATATGTCATCAGTGGCATGTAAAATTATGTATTCTGTTCTGAAACACATTACTCTTGACTTTGTATAGGGCAGCGGACAAGAGCAAAACAGGTACCAAAGATGCAGTGTTAATCGTTGTCAGTGGCTCAGCAGGTAGTGCACTCTCCGCTGAGAAAGCAGTGTGTTCTATCACCACACCATGCAGTTGTGTAGTTATATAAATAACTATCAAAAATATCTGTTTGCTAATGATCTGTAGTGGGGTACGTAACAAGTTTCCTGAACTTCTGCACAGCCATCTCATTTGCAGTCTGCTCACCTACCTAGCAAGCCATTGTGTTGCCAAGAGGTGGCCCCGACTGGACAGTAGTGTAATTTTCCCATTTAACAGTCAAAATGTCCCACTTTCATTCCAAATAGCACTGACAGCTTCATATGCTGCACTTTCAGTTAGTTACCATCTGTATACCACACCATCCACCAGTTCCTCCAAAAATAGATACTTGTACTGTCACTGGACATACCGTGACACAACATGCAATAAAAAAATACATGCTATGTGAGGCCAATGAAATTCCTTGCTATGACTCAGTAACAACTGTTGAACACCACTTAGTGGGTGTGGACATGCCCTACTTTGATTGTGTCTATGTATTTCACATAGTCACATCTACATGTGACAGTGTCAAAGGTCATTACCCCTGTTATTAATCTGTCATGTCATGATGACAAACAAGGTAATAGTAAACAGAGTACACCCTGAAGAAAGTGTTGTTACTAGCTTTGCATTTACAGCTTCGATACTGTGACTGGTTCTGTTTCCTGCACTTCTACATGACATTGAGTAGAGACACTAAGGTAATTTCATCACTAGGCACTATTTGATTACACAATAAATCAGACAGGTTGGAGTTTTTACATGGCATCTGACAACACTGATAGGGATGACCACTTTGTTCATATCACCGGTTCTTGTTTCTGGCATGCTACCCTATCTGGTCAGTGCCTCAACATTGCTCCATCACACTCACTGCACCCTCCATTGTCACCTGTAGTAGCCATGTCATATGCTCTCGTGTCCACTATGATTGTTCCAAGTACCTCTTGTGGTATGCTATTTGATTTGTGCACCTCTGAACCGGAAGGCCAATGTTTTCCTTCTTGCTTGTTAACACATTCCCTCCTTACTTTACACATGTGGCACTTAGTGTCAATAAAGCCTTGCTGCTGAAACACATCCCATTTTCCCAACCTTATGAGGTCTCTCTTCACGCTCTGCTTCCCTTTAGGAGTATCCACCCTGTCGCACATCTTGTGTGTCACAAACAGTGACATTTTTATCTCCAGCACTTCCATTATATCACAATGACATTGGTTGCATGAGTGGCACAGGCACTGATCTATGCAGTACAACGATTAGCAGCCCCAGTGTGACTGACAACAGAAGCAAAGGCATTCATTGTTTAATTTTACTTCTGTGGACTCACTACTTTTGTGTTTAATTATTACATATTGGCTTGGATTCATCTCATGATCCACTGTTGTCACAAGTTGTGAATGGTTAGAGAGTGAAGTTAGCAGTGAACAAGTGACAAAATACAGTGATGTCATTGACTACAGTGCTTCAATTGAAGAGGTCAGCTGTTCTGCATTGCAATGCATCTCATTTTTTTCTATTCTTTTGTCCATAGACTTCTTCGATACATGGCATATCAAAGGTTTGTTTACTGGGTGTGGCAATGCCTGGGGAGAAAGAACAGAAAAATTCTGGCTGCATGTGCAGTGACTACTATAAGGGCCAAGTTCCCATCGGACTCCTATAAGGGCTGCCACGATGCCCAGTTCACACAATGGTATGTTGTATTTTTGTTGAATTCTTTTTCACTAATGTATTTACTGTCACATCAGCTACTTGTTGGTCTGCTCACTTGAGGGCATGCAGTGCATATGAACTGATACTGTGGATATTGAATCACATGCCCAATACAAGCATAGCTGCTCATGCGGACCACACACAGGATGGAATTGTCAAATTAACATTTGTACACTCTCTTCCCTGTCTGTATCTGCTCCTGATACTTGTGCTTGGTGTACAAAGCACAGTGCCCAGCATGCAGACAGAACACATTTGCTTGGTGCCACACAGCCAACACCTGTCCACCCCCGTAATGTTTCTCAACCATAAGACTAACGACTGTACTCATAGAAACATAGAATTTGACAGCAGATAAGGACCACTTGGCCCACCCAGTCTTCCCTACCGACTGGATAAGCTGCAGATCCTAGTTAACCAGCAGCCTACTTCTTCCTACCCCCAACCCCTAGAATTGCTATCAATACTGGCAAGTGTTGTCATTGACACCCACTGTTAATGAAACTGTTCATGTGGTCACATAAAATGAAAGTAATTGTTCATACTTTGGTATAGTTATTATTGTACTGTAATGTTTGAATTACACTATTTTTTTTTTCCATTGCTCATTCTTTCACACCTTTGGCCCCCAGTCTGCCAGTCACGTCCAGGCCACCGCCTCCTCCGGCCCCTGTCCACATCACTCCTGGCTCACACCTGGGGCTACACTGTACCTCCTCACTTTGCCACCCATCCGTGCTGTGGTGGCATGCAGACCCCTATCTCGCCTATGCAGGATCCAGTTTCCAGTGATCCTCACAACCGGGGCATCCTGCCGATGACCAGCAACCCATCACAACCAGTGCCATTTTCCCTGTTCATATTCCTCAGAGACAGAGGGCATGCAATGATTCTGGTGGCTGTGGCTGCACATGTGTCTGCACGCATCCTCATCCAGGTATCTTCCCTCAGTTCCTCCCCAATGTATGGCGTGTGTCCCTGACCCCTGGCCTCCGTCCGGGGGCAGTTTGATGCCAACCACTGTGCACCCCCCTTCCCAGAGAGGAAGAGCAGTCCTTCAGATGCTCGATTCCTCTCCTCCCTGCCATCCCATGGCATCCCGTGCTCACTCCAGAACCCTGGCTGCCGGCGTGGCATGAGGGTGGCATCCAGTGCCTCAGCCCTCAGTGCCACCGGCTGAGAATTACAATGTTTTATCAGATGATCATGTAATGAAACTATTACTATGTCCATGTTACTGGACACAGTTTCTGTTTCATCACTTTGGTGGAGGAAGTACACAGAAGAGCTGTACATCAATGTTTTTCCTGATCAAAGTATAGCAGAATACGTAACGCATGCCTGAGTTATCAAAACAGTTTAATCAAGGAACCATCAGTAATATTTACTGAGTATGTCAAAGGAACACAAAATGTTAAGTAGAAAAAAGCACCATATTCAAGATGCATTAACACAATTTTAACTGACACATCTAGGAGACCGGGTTTACATTTTTTGGTTTCACACTACTTTACAGCAATGGATTTGAACATACAGTCACCATGGTAACAAACACAAAACCAAAGTACCACTACAGTATGCACACAGTACAAGAAGACAGATTACAAATATTGGAGATAAAGATAGTGTAGCATTGTCATTCATGTTTAAAAGATCCAAAGACAGCAGCGGTAAGCTGGTGTAAGGCCATGCTGCAACACATCACACTGTTGCTGTGTGTGGTACGGAGGCAGCAGCAGACATTTACAGTGCATCACAGGACACACTGTGGCAAGGCTGTCGTTTGAGAAGGGGTGACCAACAATGTCACTACTGTAATTCCTGGTAGGGTTTCTGATAATGGTACCCTTTTTGGTACGTACATAAAGTGGTGAATATGACATTATAGCCCTGACCTGTGCCATGCACCAATGTTGACATCAACCTATGGTCTGCTGTGTGCTCAGTGCCAGCAAGGTGGCATGCATTGTTCTTGGTGTTCTGCTCCTACGCCACCCAACATTGTGTGTCTCTGAAAAAATATTGCTATGATTGCAACCATTAACAAGAAAGCAATCTATTGGTTCAGCACAATGATTATGATTCAAACTAACAGGTACTGCACACTGTGGCACTGATTTAGCAAAAGGCCCTATGGATGTGCAAAACAGCAGCACATTCATGCACAAGACTGGATATTTCCAACCGCCCAAATATGCAAAGTATTATGATAATTAATAAACATATTCCCTACGCTGGTCAATTCACCAGGAATATGCTCGTTATTATGAGTATTAATACAGTTCTCCCTGGTGGTGTACCTGTCCCTTTGCGCAGCATGAATATGCCCCTCATGAGGACCGTTAGCGTACTGATCCACAGTGGCGTACCTGTCCATACCACCACCTTGATACAGAAACATAGAAACATAGAAGTTGACGGCAGATAAGGACCACAAGGCCCATCCAGTCTGCCCATTTCTTTTTCTACCTTATAAATGTGCCTTCGACCTTTGCTCTGTCAGTGACCTATCTATTCATAGTCATTTGTATTGCTCCCTTATGCCTATCCCATGCCTGTTTGAAGCCCTGCACTGTATTCATAGCCACCACTTCTTGTGGTAAGCCATTCCATGCATCCACCACCTTTCTGTGAAAAGAATTTCCATTCCCCCTTAATCGGCCTCCCTCTAATCTCATGCTGTGTCCTCTTGTCCTGCTATTTTCTTATATTTAAACATGTTAGACTCTTTCACCTTGTTTATGCCTTAAGGTGTTTGAATGCCTCGATCATTCACTCTCTCCTCCTTTGCTCAAGGGTATGCATATTGAGTCCGCTAATCTGTCCTCATATGTCTTCTGATGCAGTCCCTGCACCATTTGGTTGCCCTTCTCTGGACTGCCTCAATTTGGTTAATGTCCTTGTGAGAATGTGGCCTCCAATACTGCATGCAGTACTCCAGATGGGGCCTAACCAGTGTCTTGTACAGAGGGATTATTACCTCCTCCACGACCTGTGATACCCCTACTAATGCACCTAACACCCCCCTAGCCTTACCTACTGCTTTAGAGGTCTGCTTGATGATTTAGGTCATCAGTGATGATGATGCCCAAGTCTCTTTCTTCCTTTGTGACTGCTAGCAACTCCTCCCAGCCTATAGGTGGCTTCAGGGGTTCTCTTCCCATGTGCATGATTTTGCACTTCTTCATCAAATCCCAGTTGCCACTCTTCTGACCATTCTGCTAGTTTATCCAGATCTCTTCTCATTCTGCCCATTCCATCTGGATCATCTACTCTGTTGCAGATCTTGGTGTCATCTGCAAACAGACAAGCCTTACCCTCTAGTCCATCTGCAAGGTCACTAATGAAGATGTTGAAGAGGACTGGCCCCAGGACTGATCCCTGAGGTACCCAACTGTGACTTGCATCTCTTCTGACTGTATACCATTTACCACCACTCTCTGTTTTCTGCCCGTCAACCAGTTTGCCACCCAGTTGACCAACTTCAGACACCAGCCTACCCAGCTTATTTATCAATCTTCTATGTGGAACAGTGTCAAAAGCTTTGCTGAAGTCAAGGTAGGCGACATCAACTGCTCCCCTTGGTCCACCACTCTGGTTACCCAGTCAAAGAAATCTATGAGATTAGTTTGACAGGACCTTCCTTTGTAAACCCATGCTGTCTTGGATCCCAGCCCCTATGTATTCCAGGTGTTGCACTATCCTTTTCCTTAAGGAGTGCTCCATAATCTTGCCCACTACTGAGGTAAGATTGACCGGTCTGTAAGTTCCCGCCTCCTCCCTGCTACCACTCTTGTGGAGCGGGATCACATGAGCCCTCTCCAGTCTTCTGGGACCTCCTGTGCTCAGAGACTCACTAAACAATTCTGCTAATGGCTCTGTTAGTTCCTCCTTTAGCTCCTAAGTACCCTGGGATGTATGCCATCAGGTCCCATTGCCTTATCCACCCTGAGCTTAGCAAGCTCTTGTAGGACCCTTTCTTTTGTGAAGGAGTAGTGCTCACCTCCTCCCCTGTGTCCATGATGCTGAGCTGTGGGCCCTGTCCTACCTTCTCTTCAGTAAATACTGAGCAAAAGTATCTATTTAGGATAGATGCCTTTACAGGGTCCTCCTCCTCCTGCTCCCTTTTCTCCATTAAGCTTAGCAATACCCCTCTGGACTTTCTCCTTTCACTAATGTATCTATAGAAAGTCTTGTCACCTTCTTTTACTGTTCGTGCTAGTGTTTCCTCAGTTTGGGACTTTGCCTGCCTTACTGCCTTACCTGCTTCCTCTTAGGGCAGTTGGTATGCCTCCTATCTTCATCCCGCTGTGTTCCTTATATTTCTGAAGGCCAGCCTTTGGCTCTGACCTTTTCTGCTACTGTATTTGAGAACCAAGTGGTTTCTCTTCTTTGCACTTCCTTTCTGTCTAACACAATGGATGTTGCTTCAAGTATTGCATCTTTAATGCTTGCCCACTTTGCCTGTACCCCTCACCTGTGTTTCTTTTTGCCAGGGCTAGCTTAACTCTGTAGGCCATCTTATCAAAGTCAGCTCCTCTGAAGTCCCATATTTTTGCCTTGGAATGGGATGATTTAGATGTAGTAGCCAAACTGAACCATACCATGTGATGGTCACTGGCCCAGGTGACCTTCCACCTGGAGATCTGTGATACCTTCTTTGTTAGTCAGTACTAGATCTAGGATAGCCCTGTCTCTTGTGGGTTGCTGTACCAGTTGTTTGAGGCCCTCCCCCTGCAGGGAATCCACTATGAGTCTAGTTCTGGCAGATGTTCCTGCTGGTATTGACCAATCTGTATCTGGCATGTTGAAGTCTCCCATTATCAGAACCTCCCCTTTAGCTGTCATGTTTTGTATATCTTCTAACAGTCTATGGTCTTTTATGTGTATGCAGCAATTCAGTTACACTGATGGTATAGTGGAACTGTAACACCACCCTTGCAGGTATTGTCCTGCCCAGTTAACCACACCAAGACATTTCTTATCTCAGTGCAACCACAACACTGTTCACACCATCACACCTGGCACTGAATGAACTATCACTGGGTGATGAGTACAAGAGCTTCATGTTGTTCAGCATGTGGGACACTACATGACAGAGAGGTGGTGCATGACCATTATACAGACAGTGTAAATTCATTGTTACATACACGTATCCTGCCAAAACATGGTTGTCGGATGGACCATTACACCTCCATGGATATATTGCTACTCATCATAACGGGCATATTCTTGGGTATGGGTTTGACTTGCCAATTAACCCCATGGATGTATAAGGATACTTGGAAAATGTCAGTGTCCGAGAGTGTATGATTCATATTCTGGGTTCCCAGCTACCACTGGCCATATACCGCCTCGCCCCATTTTGCAGACCAGGTTTTGGCATAGGGATGGCGTCAGCCTGCTTTTGTGTTTTCACTTGTCATTTCCCTCATACTGTCTATGTCATTACCTCCCACTTAATTGTTTGTTGCAAGTGCTGCTTCATACTATTATTTGAGGCAGAAGTTCAGTGCACCCTGTGACGAGAATTGTGAATCATGCCATGTGTGTAACATGGCATATCACATTCACATCAAGTATTGCACAACTTTGAGCATCAGTGAATAAACCGTTGAACAGTTTGAACTGTCATGACAATGTCATAAATGTCATGCAACATTTGTCATGGAATAATTTTGTAAGACTGGTTACAAAGTGTATCTACTGTATATATATTTCTATATTTATAGATATATACATATATATGTACAGTATATATAGATATATGTATAGATATGCCAGTATGCTATGATTGTGAGGATAACAATTGGCAAATGGAGGCAGTGGTGCACTGATGTGATGCTCTGAAACTAAGATGTGAATTCATGGGTTTCAATACTACATCCCATACCTGCATACCATGCGACCCCCCATCAAGTCAATTAACTTCCTTGTGCTAACAGCGTGTACGTGTCAACAAGCTGTCACCTTAGTGTCTGTCTCCTGGTTAAACAATGGCTGGAAACAAAGAAGTATTGTTCGCAGTTGTGATATCCCATTCATCTTCACTGTAGGTTATTTATCATCACAGTACGTACACCATAGGCAGATACTGCACATAACCACAGTCAAACAGTAGGTACTGATTTGCTGTAGTAATCATCGTGAGCCAATTGCATGTAATCCTACAGCAGTCAGTGCCAAGCACATCTTTCACACAGCAGAACAGTTATATTTATCTGGTATTCCACATGTTGAACTGAAACTTCTCCTCCACAGCAACACAGACTTGAACAGTACTCAGCAACAACAACAGCAACTACCTGCTCCACTTCAGTGAAATAAACTGCTGACCAGAGCATACTATTTCACAGCATTACCATATCAGCTTCACTGTGTGTGAGTGGTCAAGTGAATTCAACTCCTTGCTAGGCAATCAGCATTGATGACATTATCAGATAGTATGGTCCAGTGATCAGTGGTTTGGGGTGAAGTGAAGCAGGGGTTGTTGCCCATGTGGCAGAGTAGGAGAGTTCATTGTCAGCCCATGTGAAGGTAGTAACAGCATTGGTTGATGTATCCAGTGACCATAGGATTTACAATGGGTGGTGGGTGCTGCATCTTCCTGTTGTAAACTGTTCTGCTGTTGGAAAGAACTGGTTAGAAAGTGAATTGGTGCAAGTGTATGTGATGTGATGGTAGTTCCTGCTTGCTTCAGTTAATGAGTCGCATGTGTTGCAACACTGAACTTCAATATCTGTCTGTGGTACACCTACTGTGGATAGATGACATACAGTGATGAGAAATGCAATATTCTCAATGTAGTTTGCACACACAAACATATTGCTGCTATTTGACAAATGTTACCTCCACCACCATTGCATATATACATATATTGCCATGTATACATATAAGCACATTATCAGTGCACTGCTGATTAAGTCTCTAATATTGTTCTTTTCTTTCATCCTAGGACAGCAAGTAACTATTGAAGCAATGCTGAAACTTGATTTTGCTTCTACAACTGTTGCTCAACAGTTTTTTCTAAGTGTGAAATGTCACAAGTCACAGTTCCACAAGTACAAGTACTTGAACTTCTTTTTTCACTAACAATAAAAACAGTAACACACTCCAGTACCATTAGTGACTGTGAATTATTTCATTGTATTTCAAATATAGTTTACGCTTGTTAACAATGTCCATGTAATGTTCAACAATCATTTGTAAGGAATAATGTTGCATGAGACACACACATGCCAACCTATTGTCCATTACACATGTCACACACTGACATGAAGATGTATTTTCTGCTTCTGTGATATCCTTTCTCATTTGACACTGCTGACGTGCGCTGTCATACATTGTTCGTAATGTGATGTTGCTCACTCTTCTGTTGGTGCTTGTAGTTTTTCTGCACCTGTGGATGACAAATATAGACACTGTGAAAACTACAGTGATGTAGCATGGGTTTCAATATTCTTGCACTAGTGAAGTCACACAACTGCTGTCCACAGGTGCAGGCACGAGGTGTGTAATGGTTTCCGAAACTGTGAATGCCAAATGTGTAGTACAACAGCATTTTTTAAGGTATGGAATTCTATACAGAACAACAATCCACTATACACTACATATACAATACTGGATGGCTGACCATACACAACAAGCCTGTGTTTCCATCAAGGTTGTTAATGACATCATGGAGACCCGAGGCAACACTCGAGAGGTCTCCATGATGTCTTCAACAACAGAGATGAAACACAACCCTAGTTGTGGATGCTTAGCCATGCACTATATTACATAGTATATTGTTCCTGTTTTTCTTTTTTTTTTTTTGGACCCAGTCACGGGTTACCTTGCAGGTCGGCTCGTGCTGCTCACGCTTGGCCCTCATGCTTGTCCCGCCTGACTCAGTTCTGTATGACCCTGTACCGGTAGCACATCACCACTTGGTTTAAAAATAAAACAACAGCGATTCAGTTTTGTGACATGGAGCCTTATGAAGCTGTCTGTGTCAAAACGAGGAGAGTCTCCCGACCAGTGCGCACTTCATCACACCACCATGTTACACAACTTTTTTTTTCCATAAGCGCATTGACTGAGCCAATCAGGTGGCAGGGCAAGGTAAAAAGGTTGTTGTACTATCGATGTGACGTCAGACCAATAGTACAAGAACTTGTTTGACCTTTGAACTGTCCTACAACAAGATTTTGAAAGGCACGGCTTTCTATTCATAATAAGCCCTAACCACATACTATTAATCAATACTGCACCATTTGTTTGTATGGTCTTTATATCACTATACTGACAATGTCATGAAGAACTATAATTATACACAACTAAAGACACAATGGACTGTTATACTGAATTAGAAATTACAGTGTGTGTGGGTACAGGGTCCCATATTTCGAATGGAGGATAATTGAGTACATGGCGGACTCATGCATTGTAGACATGGTAGGACACAGTAAAGCAACTGCCACATGCATTCGACACTTTGACAATGTCTGCTGCCTCAGTGTGGAGCCCGTCCAGCCTCAAGGCAGCATACTGAAATAACAAACCAAAAGAAAGAGGACCAAACACACCATGACCCATGCCACCTTTCCAAGTTTGTGTTAATTGCTGCGCATGATGTCACTTTCATTTCATCACCTGGTGACGGTTAAGTTACATGGCAGTGATACAGAGGAAGGTTCAGTTGCTCTAGGTGGAAAACACTGTTCAGCATGAAGTGGACCATATTACTTTCATTACTAAAATGGAACTGTGCCCTCATTATGATTTATACATCAATACTAACCTTCATTTCCAGGCTTGTTGAAGTGTGTGAGATGTTGTTCAACAAGCAGTTCCTTATCTTGTTTCTCAAACCATGATGAAAGTGGAGGAGGTATGGGAACTTGTTGGCATGGCCTCTTTTACATGTGATAACTGGATGTCCTCATGCATCTTGAAAACCTTAAATGTTAACTGTTTCACTTATGCTGTGTATGACAGAACAAATACAATGTAAATATATATGAGCATTTCATTGTGTAAGCAATAATACCTGACTTGGGTGCGGTATTGTACTGTGCCGACCACACAGTGCCTTGTACCAAGACAGGGCTCAATATCGCACTCCTGGGGTGTTATTGTGCTTAGAAAATGGGCACTATATTACCGCTGTAAGAAAAACATATATTCTCTTTTTAAACGTTAATTGTTTGAATAATGTCAAAATGTGGTCTTAATAACACAGCTCCTGTGCCTTCATTAGAGATTGTTGTCATTGTTACACACACACACACACAAACACACACACACACACACACACACACACACAGAGTAATGACATTGTTTTTGTTTTGTACTGTATCTGTTGTCTCCCCAAACCACACAGCCCATGCTAGGGTCCAGGTCGGCACAGACAGGTGAAAACCCACAATCCCAGAAAGGACACGAGTCCATAGGATGTATGATCCTTCTCCTCACACCCTGACTAGCAGTGGTTACCTATGCTCTATTCCCAAACAGGGGTCACTGGTGTGGCTCGAGGTCTGGGATCAGGTGCCCCAAGTCTACACACCACCAGTTAGAAACTCACATTGCCTGTTGAATGACAGTGCTGGAGTTACAGGATGCCACCCTGTGCCACATTGTCTAAATGCTCCATGACTGCATCACTATAAAAGTATGGCACTTACCATATGTGATTGGTATTTTACTCCTTCACTATCACTGCCCTCCTCTGGATTTAGGAATGATACTGTCCACTGCTTGTCCATCATTTGTAATTCTTTGAGGCAGGCTCAATTCTCATTAAAATGCATTGCTGATATAAGCAGTCTGTAACAAGCAATAAATGTTATCCATGCAGTGGGGCTGTGCAGTCAGTAATAACACAAAAATAGAAAGAAGCAGTTCAGCTACTTCTGTGGAAAACTCACCCACCCGATGGAGGTTGCTGCCTCACTTTCACCCATTCTCAGCAGATACTGCAATTGTTAATATTCATGTGAATACGCTGCTTCAAATAAACGGTTCATACAGCATGTGATGTGTCAATGAAGACAATAGCATGTTACTAACTACTTTTTGTATGATTTTAGCACCCTATTTATCTATCTGTACATTTCTCGATACCAAAGTAGGCAAGAACAGTATGCAGATCATACGTATGTGATGTCAACTCACCATGCCTCCATACTGTCATAGAAAAATACGTGAAGTTTTGGAGCAAAGAAAAGCAGAACCTTGTGGAAGGATTCTAGAGATGATGTCTGCTCCTGCGTGGAGATATTGCACTGATGTCCTTCATTAGTAGGTTGTTGTACCAACTCATTTCTTTTGCGTGCTCTACTACCACATGGGCAGACACAAATGGTAGTCTGCCACTCAGTTGTGCATCCATGTTTACAGTGTAGAATTGTTACTGTGCAACATAAATGTTGCAGATGTATTCCTTCAAATTGTACATGAGAAAAATAAAATAAACCTAAGCTAGAGAGCAGTCACCTGTGATTAAGCAGTGATATCAATCCCGTGATCCTCATAGCTGAGGAACCAAATGCAACACCTCGTGACATACCACTGTTTTAAGTTAAAGAAAGAGTAGGGTCATTTATGGTTGTCTAGGGAGGTAACAATTGAGCATCCAGAGGACTACTTTCCTTCCTCAGGGAGGGTGGTGGTGTTTGGCTGCATTTGCCAGCAACAACTGGAGGGGTTTGGCACACACTAAGGATGCTTTGTTGACCTCACAGAGGTGCAGATGGATGCTGCACCTATTGCAGTGGCATGGTACTGGGATAAAACCAAGACCAAACACATACCATGAAGTGGCAGGACCCAGTAATGATAGCCTGACCTGGAGACGCACTTCTCTGGGGACACTGAATAGCAAATGGCAGGTACGAGTAAGTGGTGTAAAGTATTGGCATGCCATAAGAAGCAGTAAGCAGGACAGTTACGCTTATATTTCAATAAGCTTATAGTGAAAAATATCTAATAAAAGATAACAACAAACCTTTCTCAATCCTCCTGCTCCTCCAGTGCACCATGAAGGCAGTTTGATACTCACCTGTCATGCACATGAATGTTGACCACATGATTAGAAATGGATTTCCATTTAGCAACAACAAGGTCACAATTTCCGCTTGCTTGGAGTTGGTGCACCAATACAAGT
This sequence comes from Neoceratodus forsteri, assembly GCA_016271365.2. Classification (NCBI taxonomy): domain Eukaryota; kingdom Metazoa; phylum Chordata; order Ceratodontiformes; family Ceratodontidae; genus Neoceratodus; species Neoceratodus forsteri. The sequence goes on along the minus strand of CM057453.1, from coordinate 450,836,968 downwards.
GGTTGAAATAGGTTTGCCCAGTGGGCAAGCACTCTACAGTTTGACTGCCTGGATTTCTCCTCAAGTTTTTCTTGATTCCTGTTTCATGGTCAACTCACACACAGAAAATATTAAAAGACAGAAATGTCTCAGTTGCCATTCTGTGTTATTCTGCTTAAGTCGGTAGACATAAACACCTTTTGCCACATGCCACATCAAATCAGTGAGTAATGCCAGGCTTCTGCTCGAAGGCATGCGCTTTTCTCACACCGATACGTCTATCTGTGTAAGGCTGAACCTTTAAGCCAGCAGACTTCACAGTATTAATGCTTCTTTTTAATCCTTCAAGCTCCATAGCATTTGAGCTGGAAACCCATTGTTCTGTGTGAGGTATAAAAGGAATAATGTGAATTTTAACTGAGCAAGAACCCCACCTATAAAAATGGAAGATGATGGAGACATAGAAAGAATAGTACAAACAAGTCAGATAAAACAATCTTGACTGATTACCTGAACAAGTTTGACATCAATTATTTTGAATGAACAAGGTCCATTAGGGAATATGACCCAAATTTGGTAGTATGCCCAGGGGAACAGCACCCGCATCCTCCAAGTTTGATTGGCCTTCCACGTAACTCTATTGAACATGTTATCCTGGTGTCATTTCCACACAGTACGAGAGGTATCAAGTAGGTCACTTGCATTAGTTAAATGTTCACAATGATATGTGCAGTATATTAATATGTTTGAAGAAATTCAGCATGCGTATTGGGCTTCCACCATTGAAAAATATTCCACAGGTCATTATCAGATTTCCTGCTGGCAGCTGGCCAAGTTTGGCGCTGTGTCTCCCATCTCCTCCAATGACCGTTGACACACACACCTGCTCCAGCACTGCCCATAGTGCCAAAAAGTCACTGCAGCAATTTTACAATCTCCAAAACATTGGAAGCATGTCTGTAGGCTGCTTACTAACATACTTCAAAATGATAAAGGTTCGCTGGTTCTCGGCAGGTACATCCCAATGAAGTTTGGAACATCTATGAAAGGAACAGGGAAATTGCATACAGTGAATAAAAGATAACTATGATTTACCTTTTCCAATACAAAACATAAAACAGTGTGTAGAGGGTTCAAAACTAGAATGCTGAAGAGCATGTTATGTAGTTCTCAAGTTATGTGTGTAGTGCCGTGGAATGTTTTAGTGTTTTTGTTAAGAGCTGCAAGAACTGTAAATAAGGGTGCACTGAACACTTACATATCGGGTTTTATCATTAACATTGTCTTCGGTTGTTCGAATCAGAGTCAGTGTTTATGAAATCTTCAACTGTCCATTCTGGATCATCATCCAATTGTACTTGAAGTCTCATCAGAGTCTTCCTCGTCAGTGTCTCCATACATGATGGCACTGTCATTGACATATTCCTACTTTCATGGGGAGTACAATACTGTGTAGCAGTATCAACAAGTGTTTTCTCTGGTATGTACACTTGAACACCACTGCTTATACCCGAGGTTCAGCGCTCATGCGATCTTGAGAACTTGTTTTCCCCAGACCATGGGGCATGTACTTTGGTAGTCTGTGTTGTTTTGTTTTGAGTTTCTAATGAAATGAGAAATCAAGCTCATAAACCTGATTTACCCCAAAATGAGATGTACATATATTAGTTCATGATAATCCGTTTGCCACTGTGTTGTCACTGGTCACATTTTCTGCATCAACAAACATAGAAACATAGAAGTTGACGCCACATAAGTACCGCAAGCCCCATCCACTCTGTCCATTTCTTTTTCTACCTTATAAATGTGCTATCAGCCTTTGCTCTGTCAATGGCCTATGTATTCATATTCATCTGTATTACCCCTTATGCCTATCCCATGCCTATCTGAAACCCCTGAACTTTATTCATCTCCACCACTTCCTGAGGTAGGTCTGCTCCATGCATCCAGCACCCTTTCTGTGCAAAAAGTTGAGCTCCATTAATGTGTCCTTTGTAGTTTTCTGATGCAGTCCCTGCACCATTTTGTTGACATTATCTGTAATGCCTAAATTTGTCATATGTCCTTGTGAAGGTGTGGATTGCAGTACTGCACACAGTACTAGATGTGGGCAAACCATTGTCTTGTAAAGAAGGATTATTACCTATTCTTCAAACTTGTGCTACCCCTACTAATCCACCCCTAACATCCCTCTATCGTAACTCATTGCTTTAGTGGTCTGTTTGTATGATTTCATGTCATTGGTGATGATGATGCACAATTATCTTTCTTCCTTATGACTGCAAACAACCACCTTCCCAGCGTATAGGTTGCTTCCAGTTGGTCTTGTTTGGTGAAGGGAGTCCTCCCCCCGTCCATGGTGCAGAGCTGTTCTCTTCAGTAAATACTCGAGCAGAGGCATCTATTTAGGATGGATGTTGCACATGGTCCTCAATGTCACATGCCCCTTTATCCCTTCTATCTTAGCAATACCACCTCTGGATTTCTCTCATTAATGTATCTATGGAAACTGTTTTCACCTTCTTTGACTGTTTGTTGTACTGGAAGTCCTATGTTTTTCTGGTGGAGCATGGTCAAACAGGAGGAAGAGATGGAGGTGCAGATGAGGGTCCCTCATGAGACTGGGGAAAAGGAGAGGTCGTCAAGATGATGAAGGGTGTCCTCAATGATAGGATAGGGGTTAGTGGTATAAACTGGTATTTGTACACATAGGCAGCATGGCTTTGTCCTGGTATGATAATGTCAGAAGAACGTTGTGATTGGTATGACTTTACTTCTACAGCCCTACACCTGGGTAGGCCGTTGATGTTCTCTTTCTGGATTTGCAAGGGGTGCTGGAAAGTTGGTCAGGAAAAGGGAAAGCAATATTCCGTGAGGGAAGCATGGTTCTGCACCTGGGAGTCACAAATCATGGCTAGGGCATACCCTGGAAGGAGACAAAATTAAACTTACAGAAGGTGAGAGGGACACGGGGAAAGTGGTACATATCAAAATTAAACATTCAGAGACCCGTAGGAGGACAAAGCCAAAGTAAAATAGGATGCTGGGATGAATTGCCAGGTGGATTACCTCAGAAAGGCAGATATGATCCTACACCTGTACAAGTTTTTGGTTAGGGCTGACACCTTCAGTAATGTGTGCATTTTGGAGACCACATTACAAAGGGATGTTACACCATTGAGGGTCCAAAGGAGATCTAACCAAAGTGATCCAATGCCTAGGGTACAGAACCTATCAGGAGAGGCTAAAGTATTCAATGCATGTACACCCTGGATGAGAGGGTGACAGGGGAACATGACAGAGGTCTTATGTACATTTCTAAAATGGGTAGGCTAAACCAGCAAATCATAGAGTAAGCTCAACATGCATGGAATATGTTCCTGCATGGGTTACAAAAAGAACATCAATAAAAAGGCTAATATCATGAAGCGTAGAAGGTTGACATTTATAGATGCCACCATTGTTCTTCAATTACAACATCCCATCACCACTGCCGGTGCTGGGAGGAGGATTCACTGAGAAGAACAGATTATAAGATGCCTGGCTCTGATGAACCAAGGTCTAGTAATCGCTAATGAGACCCAGATGCCACCAGGGAGGAAAGAGGGATGTGGAATCGGAAATAGACTACAGAGACGGAGAGGATCAATGGAGAGAGTTGTGATCGGACAGAGAATAGGAGAGATGAGATGGTTTGCAGGCAGGTACTGTGACTTAACAATGAGCAGTAAGACACTCACGGAGTGATCATGGAAGGATTTAAAATTTTTAAAATCTGTTCTATGACAACACTGTCATGTCTTATTGTTACAAAGGGATCAATAAGGGGTGCAAGCGGATTGTACTAAAGGAAGAAGAGGCAACAATGACAGGAAACAGGTGTAAGCTTCAATGGGGCAGGCTCAGAGGGAGAGAGACGGATGTCTTATTTCACTGAAAGGGTGGTGGAGAAAATTCAATGAACTGCTCAAGGAGCTGGTAGAGGCGAAGACTATGGCCAGGTTTAGGAGGGGATTGGACAGGTACCGGGGGGGGGGGAATGACCAGGTACAATGCAGGTGAGACACATGCGACTGAGGACAGCATAACACAAGGGAAAATGGAAGGACACCAAAATCAGCCCTCAGTGTGGGCGCTGAAAAGAGAGCAGACTACAAAAACTGTTATTCCTATTCTGCAGTCATTTTAGTATGTCAGTATGTTACTATATGAGCATGACATTTGCCACTATGACATTTCCCTCTGACACATAGGAAGCAGGAGGTGAGACTTTTCATTCCTCTACCTGACCAATAGCAAAACAATTGGATACCCAAATCAATGTTTTATTCACGCATACAGTGCATGTTGCCTTGCAAGCTGTAGTGCTTATTTAGGGACACTAGTACTCACAGTACGTGTGGTCTGATATCCTGAGTCTGTCAGATGACCAGTAACATCACTGTCAGAAATTGTTGGTGGTGGTGACTGTGGTGCAACAACATCTGGCATTTCACAGGATCCCAGAAGATGTATTTTCTGCATTTTCATGTTGCTCAAAGTTGATGGATTGTGTACCGGTACTTGCAGTGAAGGACTGACAAGGCAGCAAGCCAAGTTGTCCAAGAACCTATTGAAAGAAATATTGAGAAATTGAAATACTGCAGTACTGTATGCAATTACATGATACATAGGTAATAAAATACATATGAGAAATATACCTCTAGTCTTCTCCTTTTTTGAACAGCAGTGCTGGTTCGTGATGGCTTTATGGAGTTATGAGCAAAAACTGATGGACAAGCATCCGGTTTCAGTCTTTTTTGACAAGGGATGAAACCAGTAATATCCAACAGAGTCTGAGAAATAGCAAACTGATCATCAGTGAAATGATCAGCACAGAAAACAGTATGGTCCATAGGCTGCCATCCAGCACGCTTCACAGCCTGTGCCCACTGCTTTCATTGTTTGGGATCTTTTGGGAATCGGTAAAAACTACATTTGTAGTCTTTACCATTGTTGCATCCCATGGCACAACAGTGCTTCATTGCTACACTGATTTGAAAACATGGAGGAACAGAAAAATAATAGCATAAAAGATTCAGTGATATTACAAAGAGAAATGTAAATGTGGAATGTTAATCATGAATAAACAAAGTCATATAAGATGCTGGAACCTGTTAGTATATAAGCACTGTTAGTCCATGAGGTAAACATGTGGGATGACATGCAAGAGACAGTCATCAAAACTGTTGTTACACACAAAATACTGTGTGATCTTACTAGTAGACAAAAGAGTAGTGGAACACATGGTGCACTATGATTTACATTGTAGTACCTGGAAAAAAATGGATGTGTTTAGCACACTGGATGTGGGTGTGGAGGTGAAATTTACAGTCACAGGGAATCATGATATATTTATGTTGATACATGACTGTCTGTCACAGTTTCTCATGGAAGGTACATGCAAGAAGTAAGGGGCATGAATTGAAGGTGTAGGGGGAACGTTTGTGGGAAATATTAGGAAGTATTTCTTCACTGGCACAGTGTTTGAGAATTGTAATGGATCATAGGACCGGTTTTGTTACCTATATCTGTAGGACAACGTGGTCATCAATACAGAATTGTTTACAATAGCAATTTTACTCAGTACCATTGTATATATACTACACTTGCCACCTCAGTTCCTCACTTCGCAGTCCAATACAAACATATGAAGAAGCCAGCAGAAGAAGGTCATTTGGTCTATCAAGGCTGCTCATATTGCAGGGTCCACAGCTTGAGCTTGCAGGGTCCACAGCTTGAGCTAATGGACCTGCCCTCCCTCCCCACTCCTCCCATCCTCCCTACCAATGATTTTTACATTCCCCCTATGCCTGTCCAAGTCCCTATTAAAGCTGCCAACTGTCTTCAATGACATTACCTCTTCCGGCAGCACATTGCAAGTGTCCACCACCAGCTCTGGGAAGAAGTGCTTCCTGACCTCCCTCCTAATCCTACCACCCTCCATCTTCAGACTGTGCCACCTTCTGATATGGTTGACACTCATCTTAAATATACTCTCCTTATCCACCTTATTTATTCCTTTGAGGTACTTGAATGTCGCAGTCACGTCTCCTGTATCTCTCTCCTGTCTTCCCGGGAGTACATGTTCAGTGCACTCTACCTCTCCTCAGATGCCTTACCCTGCAGACCTGCTATCATCTTTGTAGCCCTCCTCTGTACCTTCTACATCAGGTTAATGTCCTTTTGAAGTGTGTGCACCTGTAGTAAACTCCATAGTATAGATGCGGACTTACCAGTCATCTGTACTAGGGCAGTATAAACTCATCTACCCTACTACTGATCCCCTAGCTATGCATCCCAGCATCTTGTTTGGCTTTGCTTCTTTCTTGCACTGTGTGGCGTGATTCAGGTCAATAGTGACCATCAGTACCAGGTCCTTCTCCCCCTGTGAAGCAGATAGTAGGACTCCACCCAGGTAATACTCTGTCATGGGATTCTTTGCTCCTATATGCATAAATTTGTCTCTCAGTTATGGTAACTAAATGTTGTTATGGATTATGACAAGATATGACTCTACTGTGGAATGCAGGACAGTCATGTCATTAGAATACCTACCGCACTAGTAAGTAATGCAATCTGTCACACAGATTCATACAATCACATCACTTGCTTGCAATAAGTGACACATGTGCAAATAACTGAGGAATTTATTATATTACTTGTTTATAGAATTTTTGTTGACATGTTAGGCCCATTGATACTATAATTGTCTTTTTCAAGATTGACCTTGGGAAGGTGAGACAGATAGTAACAAACTGAAATTGTACCACATTAACATGTCAGTGGTATTTTTGCCATTTATGATATTGTAAAAAATTTAATAAAGTGACATATAGTTAGAATTGGATCACTGTGACACACTGCATTGGTGTGTGACATAACAGGAATAGATGTCCAAATGACTTGTAATGTCAGTGACAGAAAGTGTAATATCACAGGAACATATAGTGCATCACCTTTACTGGTATCGTGATACATGTACAGTTGCACATTACAAGTGACACTGCATGAAGTGGTACAAGTGTTATGAGGTTGACAATAGTTGTACAAAAGTAATTCTTATAACATGCTGAAATCAGGTTAGGGAACTAACACAGAAGGTGATCACTGCATGAATCACACCAACATGGTGAATTGGATGTTGGTGGGGGGGGACATAACTAGACAATGCGGTTTGAAACACAGACTGGTATCAATATATGACATAAGACATACAATGAGACTTACACTTGTGCAATATACTGTGACACAAGGAAAGAAAATGAAAGTGCAGAGGACAACAGATAACAATAAAGAACTGCAGTCACAGAATATAATATTAACATATGCCCGCATTGATTGCTGCAGGCAGGTGTCACTTTGAAAGATGGAACGCTAAACAGTGACTAATTCTGTGAGTATAAGAAGAATTTCAGTGCATTTCATTCACTACAGACTAGTATCCCTGCAGAATCATACTGTAAAATAACGGGAAGCAGCAGTAGGGAAACTAAGCTGACAGTTCCTCTGCCACAAGCTGAGCAAAAAAAAAAATAGACACATGTTCATAACATTTATGAAGTTGTCAAATATATTGCTCAATTGTTCTGCAGTTATGTGTCCTGGTTATGCAGAATTACTGCCAGGTCCTTTTGGTAGTGGTGCTTCACGGCATTTTTATGTACAATACAAAATATGTAAACATGATGGGTTGTAATCGGTAGTGAAATAAATGCAGACAGATTACTTTTTCGGTGAACACCCTGTATGACTGTACAGACAGAATCCTGTCAGGGTACCACGATACCATTATGAGACACTCCAAATCATAATGTGGGAAGCACTATGAATTAAATACCAATAAAACATTTACCACAACAGGTGAAGAGACATATAACAAGAAAGGCAGACATCGATAAAAAAAGAAGTACACTGATCAATGACAAATTACATAGGGACATCGTGGGTTACTATTACTACTGTCAATTTGACAGCCAAGCTACAGTACCGGGAGAAAACACAGTGATCACTTCCCTAAGTTGAAGCAGCAAAACAAGCTTCTTAAACATATGTTAGTAAAAATCCAGCTGGTAACACATAGAAGTACCTCATACCAGTGTAGAAATAAATATATAGGCAGCTATTGAATTAATGACTGACACAGAAATACGGCGGGAAAAAACGGATGAGCAGGGCTGTCAAATGGGCCACACACCTAATGACATCACCGCGCTGTATGCAAATGAGCATTTGCGTCGCCCTGCATCTCAACAAGTGAAGTACAATCACTGGGAATGAGCACAACAAAAAACAGTAATAGAATCTATTAAAGATTAACTTTTAATGGACAAATTGTGGCACACTACATTCCACAGACCATTAGCAATGCTATAACATGCAGAAGCAGTACTATTTAGACCTTTGCATATGATCTTTAAATGTTGCTGTTTATTTTCTGGTTCACTGCAAAGAAACGGTTAGGAATTTTGGCTTGAAATTTGCAGGGTACAAAGGGGTTATCCCACAGATGTGACTTATGCTCATTTGGTGTGAAAATTATCATTGGTTCCATAGTTATGTCATTCCAAAGTTGAGGCATTTCCATAGGATAACATTGTGGCAAACACGGCACCTTTCAGTGCAAATATCTCAAAAACATTTCAAGATAAAGATTTTTTGCTAAGCGCATGTGAAAGCATGATGACATGCCACAGTAAAGAAGAATGGGGTGACATTTAGGCCTTACAACCCCAATGACACACCCTTGCATCTGTCAGTCTGTGGAAGAGGGTACACAAGGGGGCAGTGGGGCAACCTAAAGGTTTCATTTCCTGACTTCTTGTGCTTTAACCCTAAATGATGCACTAATACAGTTTTTGCAAAAATTTCTTACTTTGTGAGAAAGCATAGTAAAGTACAGTGTTGCAAGTTGGTGGGAACTTGCAAAATTTCTGCCTGACATAGCAGTACAAGTACTGAAAATCATATGTATTGGTGGAGAGTGTATTCATGAATACGGGGCCCTTCAGGCCCCATGCTCCCACCAGCTTGAAGGGAAACAAAAATTTAATTTGTTGGAGTAGCAAGATTCCACATCTGTTTACATTTTACACACCTAACCACTGAAAATTACCTCCTTGGCAGTAAAGCTAGCTACCCTATAAATGTCAAGCCACTACCACAATGGAGAATGCTATCTGCAAAACATAAACTGCATTATGCAATATCTCCACAGCAAATTAATGTTCTGACACCTAAACACCATACTTCACATTTACAAGACATTCCCTCAACACCATCTAAATTTCAAGTTAAAAGACTAAACTGTTTCTGAGATATTTAATGTTAAAATTTGAGATTTTTATTCATCAGAGTGGCTTAATTCTGCACATGTTTATATTTTACACACCTAACCACTGAAAAGTACCTCCGTGGCAGTAAGGCTAGCTACCCTATTAATTTCAAGCTACTACCACAATGCAGGACACTATCAGCAAAATGTAAAGTGTGTCACACAATATCTCCACAACATATACATTGTATGACACCTAAACACCATAATTCACATCTACAGGACATCCCCTCAACACCCTCCAAATTTCAAGTTAAAACAGCAAACTGTTTCTGAGATATTTAATTTCAAAGATTTAGCACCTTTAAAAATTCTTTGATCATGAGAATCAACCGCAAATTCGTGATTAAAGATCATCTTTGATCATGAGGGGACATCTGGTCATGAAATATGAAAACAGATAGGAGTCCAGGCATACTGTAGGAGGGCCCAGTGCTTCAGTTTAGCATAAATAGTACACATAGTTGGGAGTGGAGGCCCTCTGGGCCCTGCGCTTCCACCTACCCACAAGTACAGACAAATAGCACAGGCCTGGAGGCATTCCAAGTAACCCTTGTAATGCTTATTTGGCAATATCTCAGTAACCACAGCAACCATGGAAAACATTCTTTTAAAGTTGTATTCATCATCTAGCCACCTTCATGCATGTTTAGGTGTACTAAGCTGTGCTTAGCGAGAAATCCATAACGCAAACTGTTTTCGAGATATAGGCACTGTAAAGGTGCTGTGGCTGCCACAACATTATCCTATAGGAAAATTTGAAAATTTGAACTGCTGTAACTCTGGAACCAGTGTACATTTTCTCATCAAACCAGCAAAAGACACATCTGTCTGGCAAGGACTTGCCACCCTGCAAATTTCAGCCCAAAGGTCCTAACCATTGTCTTGCTATGAAGTGTCAAAGAAAGTGATGTTTTGGGGTTGTTGAACTGTGTAACTTTCGTGAATGTTCTACAGAATTTCACGCAAGTCCCATTGGTTTACATGGGGGACCATTCATGAATGTACTGCAGAACTTCCATGAAAGTCCCTCCATTGTAGATGTGGGAATTTTGTGAAAGTACCCATGGAACTTTTGAGAAAGTCCTGCCATTGTAGTCGCAGGACTTTTGCAAAAGTACTCGCAGATGTTTCCCAAAAGTCTGCTACAGTTTCATGAAAATTCAGTAGCTAAGATGGTGGAAAAACTTTAAAAACACATTTCTGGGCATCCTGGCAAAAAAACTACTGTCAGAATCGTGTTCCTTGGGCCCCGATTAGGTAAACCCAAGTGCTGGTGTTTACCTAGGGCCAGTATTTTCTTTAACTACAAGGTTTTTCCACCTCGCTAACTGAAAACAAGAATGGCGGCTGCACGAAAGTACCAAACCCATTTGTGAAAGTAAAAAGTACTGTCACGAAAGTAAAAAGTGCTTTCGAGGCAGACATATATTTTTTCCCATAGGCTATAATGGAAACTTTAAACTTTAATAACTTTTGAACGAATTAACATTGTTTTCACCAAACATTCAAAAGGCACTTCCCTGACCCAGTTCCCATCTACCATGAACATTTTGGACCAGACAGACAAACCATTCAAGCTGTAAAGACAAGCAAATAATGTAACAAAAATGGCCAAAAAGTGTTGTTTTGCACTTTTGAACGCAACTTGCCAGATCCAGAGATCTATGGTAGCAAACAGAGCATGCAAAATTTCAGGCAAGTTGGACAAACAGTTGCAAAGTTATTAAAATTGCAAATATTTGGGTTTAACATAGAAGTGGCTACTCAGTCCTAACTATACCTGCACTACTTTGCAGGTATATATATATATATATATATATATATATATATATATATATATATATATATATTCATGGCAAAAACTATTTAATGCATCAGTTAGGGTTGTTCCACAGTGACAAAAGTGAAGAAATTGCGATTATGGTTGCCACCCTTGCACCCCAAGCCCCACCCTTCCCCACCATCAGGCATCAGGGTGTGCATTGGGGTCATCGGTCCTAATTCTCACCCCATCCCATGTGTAAACAAGCTGAGGTGGTGCAGTATAGGAGAATGGGGTGAGAGTTAAGACAGACGACCCCAACGCACACCCCAATGCTTGTGTCGCTGTGCAACAACCTTAACTGATGCATCAAATGAAGTTTTTTGCCATGAATTTTCCTTCGTTTTGAGAATGAACATTATAAATAGTGAATAGAATGTGGTGGAGGGAGCACAGGGCCCTTCCCTCCATGTGATTTTTTTTGTCACATAGTAACGCTAACGATAACGCAAATGCAAGCACAAACGATAATGCACATGATGCAAATGTAAATATTAACACAAACGGTAAGAGAAATGCAAGCGCAAAACGTTAATGAAAAACAGAAATGGTATCGCATATGGTAATGCAAATGCTAACGGCAACAGAAACGCAAATGGTAACAAAACAGTAACGGAATGGTAACGCCAACAGAAACGTAAACGGTAAGAAAAATGCAAATGGTAACACAAGCGTAAACAGAAATGCAAATGGTAAAGGCAATGGTGCCACAGAAGGAAACAGTAATGCAATCAACAACAGAAACGCAACCGAAAGTGCAAACGCTAAGGCCAACAGAAAAGCAAAATGTGACGAACACGCAAACAGTAATGGAAACACAATTGGAAATGCAGTTACAGTAACAGCAACGATGATGCCAAAGCGTACAATAATTCAAACAGAAATGTAAACAAAAGCACATATGGAAACACAAATGGTAATGAGCACGGTCATGGTACCACAATTGGAAATGTAAATGCTAATGGTAACACCAATGATGACGCCTAAAGGAAACACAAACGAAAAGCGTGATGCAAATGCAAATGATAATGCACATGGTGACGCAAAAACTAAATGCAAACATAAACTGTAATGAAAACGCAAATGGCAACAGTAACGCAAATGCAAGCACAAATGAAAATGCAAAGGGTAATGCGTACACGAAGATGGGAACACTAATGCAAATGGGTACAGAAACACAAGTGGAAAACGCTTAACTGTAATAGTAACAAAAGCACACACTCCTTTTTTTCCAAAAGCTGCATTGAGAAACACAGTGACTGTAAAGAATGTATGCATAATAATGGGCCTCCGAGCAGAAAATGAGCACTTGGAACACTAAATTGCTTATATCTCAGGAACCGTACAACATAGAAAAAAATTACAATTTCATATTATTTATGACTTTCCTGGCTAGTTTTGTACTTAGCCCTCTAGCAGGGGGCTAAGCATTTTTCTGACAAAAAATCTGTATCTCAAAGCATTTCTGAGATACTTGCCCTGAAAGGAGAGGCGGACACCGTAATATTAGTCTATGGGAAAAATTGTCAAGTTTGGAGTACCATAACTTTGCATCCCTGAAATATTTTGTCACCAACCCCCCAAGGGGCACATATGTGGGATGTTGGCTTTCTTCCCTCCAAATTTCAGCTCAAAAGACTAAACCGTTCTTTTGCAGCAGGGTGGCAAATAATTCCTGTTATTTTGGGCTTAGTGTTGCAAAGTAGTATCGCAAATCATGACAATTTCGCAAAATAAAATCAAGAAAGTGTCGCAAGTGCGATACTACTTTTTGACACTACAGTTTACAAAAATTTCAAAAACATATTTCTAGGGTGTTTAACCCCCCAAAAAAGATGGGTTAGCATCCTCAGGGCTCGACTAGGTGAACACAAAAAGAATTGTGTCCCTAGAGGGTCCCAAATTTAAAAGCCATGCATTTCTGTGACCGGTAACTGAAAAAAAATGACTGACTCACGACACTACAGGGGTCATTTGCAACACTAAAAACTGCATTTGTGACACTGTCAAACCTTTGTTAGCTTTTCCCATTGACTATAATGTGAAACTTGTTATTCGAATAACTTTTGAACCGTTTAATATTTTTTCACAAAATCTTCAAACGGCACATTGGAAACCCTGACTGCATGTTCCCTGAAGGTTTTGGACTGGTCACACAAACCATGTGACCTGTAGGTGGGAGCAAAGAATGTGCAAAAAAGTGTAAATGTGACTTTTTATTGTGCTTTATAGCTCCACAACCGTATATCTGACCATTACGAAACTTGGCAGATCCAGAGAGCTATGACACCTCTCCATGCCTGCCAAATTGCAGGCAAATTTGTCATATTGTGGCAAAGTTATTAAGCTGAAATCCTCACACTTTAACCTTAAATGGGTACTAACTCCTTAACTATAGTGGCACTACCATGCCACTATAATTATATATATAGATATATAGATATATATATATATATATATATATATATATATATATATATATATACAGTGACGTGGTCACACCACTATAATTAGGGTTCAGTGGTCAGTTACACACTAAAGTCAAAAGTTTGGGCATTAATAATTTTGGACCCATTCAATGGATTTGCCTGAAATTTGGTGCATGCTAGATCTCTTGATTTGCCAAATTGCATTTCAGTTGGAGTGGCAGTCTTTGTGTATGAAAGCACTGAAAAATTCAAAATTATTTATTTTTGGAGGCACCTTTTGGCATTCTGAATGTGCTCCTGCACGGCCGTTGTGTTCAAGTTTCAAGTTTATTGCAGGAAAACTCCATTGAGCAAGCTCATTCACAAGGAGGTCCTGTGACATAAACACTTAAAGTACAAACATAGATGGGTAAAAACAGTATATACATGAAATGCATGTTACATGATACAGGCTGGATATACATACAAGGGTACCACATAGGGTGACCGCAGGTGGTAAACATTAATATGACACAGGGAAGCGACTTACAGATTGCATACCGATAAATGAAACATGATGACTGGTGTGTGCAATACATATATTTTGGCAGCTAGAACAAACAACAGACTACAACTGATATGGGGGAGTGATTTGATAGAGTAGAGTGGAGCATAAGCATAGATAAAGCCAGGAGTAGAAGGGAAGGAAAGCAGTTAATATGACAAAGCAATTACACCTTACCAGTGGATAAATATGGCACACATGGGAAGGAAGAGACTTAATGACAGTTACAGGTGTCTTTTATTTTGGCTGAACTTAGCGATTTGTAGAAGTTTATTGAAACTGTGCTAGTTAGTTTCAGTATGGTTTGTAATTGGTTCCAAATGGAGGGAAGGGCATATGCAATAGCACGTTTACCAAAGGAGGTCCGCGTCCTTGGTATGTCAAGCATAATAAAGTCAGATTTTCTTAACGAGTATGCACTATGTGAGATACTAATAAGGGAAGGGAGATAGCTTGGCAATTTCTGCAGGAGCAGTTTAAGAGTCCATAGCCCAGCATGGAGCAGGCGTCTAGTAGTAAAGGATGTCCAACCAACAGCTGCATATAAGTCACAGTGATGCAAACGGTAAGGGGAGTTAGTAATGAACCGTAACACACGGTGATAAAGGATGTCCAGTTTACTTAGATTTGCAAGAGTGGTGGAGGAATAGATTACATCACCATAGTCGAGTATGGGGAGAAAAGTGGCCTGTACAAGCTTGTTTCGAGTTTCAAGGGGGAAAAGGGGCCTATTTCTGTAGAAGAAACCTAACCTGGCTTTTAACCTTCTAGAGACATCTTCGACGTGGTCATTGAAAGATAATTTATTGTCGATCAGATACCCAGATGTTTAAATTTGGTTACAACTTCCAGAGGCTCGTTTAGCATGGTGACAATGAAGTCTTGGGCAAGGGTATTGGGGAGGCCTGTGACAGCACTGCGGGAGAATATCATCGCTTTAGTCTTCTTAGCATTGAGCAGAAGCTTTGCCTTTTTAGATTATGCTCAAGTTGTGCGAAGTTGTGTGGTGTGCCACTCTGTGAGATGGCTCGTTTGAAAGAACTTTGGTGGCTGAACATGCCACTTCTTGTTTGGTGAAAAGATATTACAGCATTTAAAAGTTATGGCACTTTTAAGTTCCCATTAGAAGTCAATGGGAAAATATATATGTATATCTTGCAATCAAAGAATGGGGTTCTGGCCATCTCATCATGCCTGGTGGTCAAAGAATTTGCAGCCTCGTGGTTCATGAATCTTTGTCCCTGAGGATTTTTTCAAATTATTTGATTGCGAGGTCTGCCATCTTGTTTTCAGTTTTCTGATCGCACAGACACAAATATCTCAGCTCAGGGGTCACTTCTGAAGTAAAACTTCGATGGGTTTTACTCAGGGACCCCGCACTATCGAGCCATGGCTTTGGTTCCATCCAAGTAAGTCTAAAAGTAAAGTTTACAGCTTTTAAATTCTTTGTTTGTAGCTCACTAACAATCTTTGATCGTGAGCCTGCAAATTCTTTGATCACAAGAATCTTTGATCACTATAGTGCATCGCAAGTGAGGGACGAGATGGCCAGATTTAAAATTTAATTTTTGTAGCCCAGGGGTGTCCTATAATGTTATTTAAGGGTGGGTTTTGCTCAGGGGGCTAAGCTCTCCCCCATCTCAATACACAAATAGTTATTTTCAGAATCACTGGTAGTCTAGCGGCCCCCTTCCCATCATGGTAATCTACATAACCATGCTTCTAGCCCTGGTAGTCTAGTGGCCCCCCAATTAGTACCTTATGAATATGTTTCTATCCATGGTAGTCTAGTGGTCCCCGGATGTGTGTTTATTTATGTATTTTAAAATATCTCTGGAAGTCTAGTGGCCCCCTCCGATGTGTACTTTATTTATGTTATTATTAACATCCCTGGTAGTTCTAGCAGTCCCCATCTTAATAAAGTCAATTTGGTTTTAATGTCCTGCTAGTCTAGTGGCCCCCACCCCCAACAAGTGGTCCTCCCGATGTGTGTTTATTTATGTATTTTAAAAATATCCCTGGTAATCTAGTGGCCCCCTCTCGATCTGTACTTTATTAATGTTATTATTATTAACATCCTTGGTAGTCCAGCGGTTCCCCCCATCTTAATAAAATTAATTTAGATTTTAAAGTTCTGGTAGTCTAGTGGCCCCCCACCCAGCCATGCCAACCCACCAAGCATCCCCCCACCCTTCCCCAGCCAGTGACTAGCACAGCCTACCTCTCACCTCCATGGCCAGCCGCCAACTTTTGTTTTGAGTGCTAATGGAAAGAGGCACTCTGAAATAATTTCTGAGCTCCTCTTTCCATTAGCGTTCATACAACACACAGTCAGTGGCTGGTCATAGAAGTGAGAGGTGGGCTGTGCAAGTCACCAGCTGGGGAATGGTGGGGGTGCTGGGTGGGCTGGCACAGCTGGGTGGGGCACTAGACTACAGGACATTTAAATCCAAATTGATTTTATTAAGATGGGGACCCGCTAGACTACCAGGGATGTTAATAATAATAACATTAATAAAGTACAGATCGGGGTCACTAGACTACCAGGAATATTTTAAAATACATAAATAAACACACAACGGGGACCGACAGACTACCAGGGATAGAAACATATTCATGAGGTACTAATTGGGGCTACTAGACTACTATGGCTAGAAGCATGGCTATGTGGATTACCATGATGGGGAGGGGGCCTAGACTACCAGGGATTATGAAAATAACTATTTGTGAATTAAGATGGGGAAGAGTTAGCCCCTGATCAAAACCCACCCTTAAATAATGTTATAGGACACCCTGGGCTATAAAATTCAATTTTAAATCTGGCCATCTCATCCCTCGCTCTTTGTTCATGTGTGAGCAATTTCTTTGACCATGACTCTGCAAATTCTTTGATCACGAGATTCTTTGATCACAATCATTCATTGCAAGTGAGGGACGAGATGGCAAGATAAAAAAATAAATTTTCTCAGCTCAGGGGTGTCCTGGGAAGACAATTGAGGGTGGGTTTTACTCAGGGGGTTTTGTTCTGATGAACCGTGGCAGTGGTTTACCGTAGTTATGTGAAGTTTGTGAATTACACAACTTCTAATTCTTTGGTCATGACCCTGCAAATTCTTTGATCGTGAGCCTGCAAACTCTTTGATCATGAGATTCTTTGATCGCTATCGTGCATCGCGATAGAGGGACGAGATGGTCTAATTTAAAATTCAATTTTCTCAGCCCAGGGGTGTCCTAGAAAGTCAAATGAGGGTGGGTTTTACTCAGAGGGCTTCGTTCTGTTGAACCATGTTGGTGGTATACCACAATTCCTTCAGTTTTTTGATTTATAGGGTTTTTAAATCTTTGTACATGAGCCAGCAAATTCTTTGAACATGAGCCTACAAATTCTTTGATGGTGAGATTCTTCGATCGCCATCTTTGATCGCGAGGGAGGGACACGATGGTCAGATTTTTTATAATGATATAGATAGGGAAAGAGTACAAAGAATGTATGCATAATAATGGGTCTTGGAGCAGAAAATGAGGAGTTGGAATACTAAATTGCTTCTATCTCAGGAACCGTACGACGTAGAAAAAAAATTTTAAAGTCATATGATGTATGACTTTCCTGGCTAGTTTTTTACTTAGCCCTCACTAGGGGGCTAAGCATTTTTCTGGCAAAAAGTCTGTATCTTGCACCGTTTCCAAGATATGGGTCCTGAAATTTGCGGTGAATGCCGTAATGTTATCCTATGGGGAAAAAGAGAAGTTCAGAGTGCCATAACTTTGGCTCCCTGTAATATTTTTTCACCAAACCACTGAAAGGCACATCTGTGGGATGTTGGCTTTCTTCCCTCCACATTTCAGCTCAAAAGACCAAACCGTTATTTTACAGCAGGGCACCAAAGGATTCCTGTAATGTGGCGGACTCCGTAATGTTATCCTATGGGAAAAAGCATCAAATTTGGAGTGCCGTAACTTTGCTACCCTGTAATATTTTTTCACCAAAATATGGAAAGGCACATCTGTTAGACGTTGGCTGTGTGCTCTCCAAATTTCAGCCCAGAAGACCAAACTGTTCTTTTGCAGCAGGGTGCCAAAGAATTGCTGTCATTTTCCCACAGCCTGGAAAAGTACTGTCGAACTTTGCAAAAGCTTTCGCAAATTCATTCAATAGTGTCGTGCTTTCAAAAGTACTCTGCGAAAGTACTTGTTCCAGAAATTTGAAAACAATATTTCTGGGGTGTTTTACCCCAAAATAAAGACATGCCTAGCATCCTCAGGGTCCGACTAAGTGAATACAAAATGAATTAGGTTACTAGTGGGTCCCAAATTTAAATGCAAAGCATTTTCTGATGACCAACTGAAAATAAAATGGTGGATTTGTGACAGTAAAAGGACATTTGTGAAAGTAAAAACTGCATTTGCGACACTGTCAAACTTTTTGTTAACTTTTCCCATTGACTTATAATGGTAACTTGTTTTTGAATAACTTTTGAACCGTTTAATATTTGTTCACGAAATTTTCAAAAGGCACATTGGGGACCCCAGCCACATGTTCCCTGAAGATTTTGGACTGATGAGAGTTAGGACCATGACCTCCCTTCCAATGCCTGTTGGTGGGAGATGGGGTGGGCTTGGGTGCAAGGGTGGCAACCCTAACACCGAATTTCCTCGCTTTGTCACTGTGAAACAACTCTAGCTGATCCATTAAACAGAGTTTTTTTTGCCATGAAGATATATATATATATATTTATTATAGTGTCACGGTAGTGCCACTATAGTTAGGGTTCATCTACGCATTTAAGGTTAAATCTGAAATTTGGCGGTTTAATAACTTTGCAACCATATGGATTTGCCTGAAATTTGGAATGCACTGTCTGGTACCATAGGGCCTGGATCTGGCAAGTTGTGTTACAGTCAGATGTATGGTTGCAGAGTTAAAGTGCACTAAACAATTCATAAATTATGCATTTTTGCGTGTTTCTTTGCTTGTGCCTACAGGTCGCACAGTTTGTGCGATTGGTCCGAAACCTTCAGGGAACATGCAGCTGGGGTACACAATGTGCCTTTTGAAGATTTAGTGAAAAAATATTAAACAGTTTAAAAGTTATTTAAACAACTGCTCCCCATTATAGTCTATAGGAAAAGTTAACAAAATATTCGAAAGTGTCACTAATGCCATTTTTACTTTCGCAAATGACTCTTTTACTTTCGCAAATCGGCCATTTTGTTTTCGGTTGGTGGTCGGAGAAATGCTTGGCATTTAGATTTGGGACTCTCCAGGGACACAATTCTTGTTGTGTTCACCTAGTCAGGTTCTGAGGATGCTAGACATGTCTTTATTTGGGGTAAAATACCCTAGAAATATGATTTTAAAATTTTTGTGAAAAGTAGTGTTGCAAAGTACTTTCTCAATGTGATTTTTTTTGAGAAAGTGTTGTGCTTTGCAAAAGTACTTTGAGACACTATGGCCAAAACAACAGAAAATCTTTGCCATCCTGCAGCAAAACA
Organism: Neoceratodus forsteri; assembly: GCA_016271365.2. NCBI lineage: Eukaryota > Metazoa > Chordata > Ceratodontiformes > Ceratodontidae > Neoceratodus > Neoceratodus forsteri. The sequence goes on along the minus strand of CM057453.1, from coordinate 450,817,325 downwards.
AGAGTTTGGTCTTTTGGGCTGCAATTTATGGGGAAGAAAGCCAACATCCCACAGATGTGCCTTTTGGTGGCTTGGTTACAGCACTCCAAAGTTGACAATTTTTCCCATAGGATAACATTACAGTGTCCTCCGAGGCTTTCATGTCCCATATCTCAAAAACACTTTGAGATATAGACTTTTCATCAAAAAAATTCTTAGTCCTCCACTGGGGGGCTAAGTGCAATACTAGCCTAGAAAGTCATAAATAATATGAGATTTTATTTTTTTTTCTACGTCACATGGTTCCTGAGATATAAGCAATTTAGTATTCCAAGTGCTCATTTTCTGCTCCGAGGGCCATTATTATGCACACATTCTTTGTATTCACTGTGCTTCTGAATACACCTTTTTGGGAAAAAAAGTGTGTGCATTTGCGTTACTGTTACTGTTAGCTTTTCCGTTTGCATTTCCATTACTGTTTGCGGTTACGTTTACATCACCATGTGCATTACACTTTGCGTTTGCACTTGCGTTTGTGTTACTGTTTGTGTTACTGTTTCCTTTTGCATCACTGTTGGCATTTCCATATGTGTTACAGTTATCATTTGCATTTCTATTACTGTTTTCATCAGCGTTTACTTTTAAGTCACCATGTGCATTATCATTTGCATTGGCGTTTGCGCTCGTGTTTCCATTTGTGTTACTGTTTCCATTGGCATCATCATTGGCATTACCATTACCCTTTGCATTTCCAGTTGTGTTACCATTACCATTTGTGTTTTCGTTATCATTTGCGTTTCCTTTGGCTTTAGCGTTTGCATTTCCAGTTGTGTTTCCATTGTCTATTGTGTTACTGTTTCCTTCTGCGTCACCACTGTCATTACCATTTGTGTTTCTATTTGTGTTTGCATTACCATTTGCATTTTCATTACCGTTTTAATTACCATTTGCATTTCCATTGCAGTTACGTTTGCATTTGCATTCACGTTGTTGCTTGCAGTACTGTTTCTTTCTGCATCACCGTTGCCGTTACCATTTGCATTTGTGTTTGCATTTCCATTTGTGTTACTGTTACGGTTATTATGCAGACATAGGCAGCATGGTGGGAGTTCAGGGCCCCACCGCCACATTCCATTCACTATTTATATTTCACATTCTCAAAAAGAAGGGAAATTCATGGCAAAAAAACTCTGTTTAATGTATTGGTTAGGTTGTTACACATCTACAAAAGCAAGGAAATTCGGTGTTAGAGTTGCCACCCCTTGCACCCCATGCCCACCCCACTCCCACCAACAGGCATTGGGGTGTGTGTTGCAGTAATCAGTCCTAACTCTCACCCCATTCTCCTATACTGTACCACCTCATCTTATATACACATGGAATGGGGTGAGAATTAGGGCTGATGACCCCAATGAACACCCCAATGCCTGTTGGTGGGGGCAGTGTGGGCGTGGGGTGCAAGAGGTGGCAACCCCTAACACTGAATTTCCTCACTTTTGTCAATGTGGAACAACCTAACTGATGCACTAAATGGAGTTTTCTGCCACAAAAATATATATATATATATAATCCAAAAAAATACATTAATGCACTAGTTAGGGTCAATATCATGCCTTTTAAAGTATAGAAATGTGGTGTTAGAGTTCCAATGCTAAGACCCCACCCCATCCTCCTCCACTGAGCCCTACCACCCCATCCCTCCTCTCCACCCTCCACACACCAACAGGCATCAGGTTGTGCCTTGGGGCCATCAGCCCTAATGTTCATCCCATTCCATAAATAAAGGTAACCCCCTAGACTAGCACTACCAGAATAGCACCAGTCAACTGAGCACCAGTCTGGATAGCACTGCCATGGACAGCGAGAGGGGATTTACAGCATTTGCAGTAAGCGCTCCTCAGGTCACTGTCCATGGTGCAGACAGTGGACCAGGTACCAGAATCCAACTGGCTGAGCTGCCCCCATGGTGTGGAGGGCTGAGGCATAGAGCAGCTCAGCCAGGCAGCAGTGGAGACCAGGGTTCTAATCCTGGTCTCTTTAGATTTTGGGGATCGGGACTTTGTTGTTTTTACAAGGGGCCGTGGAAACAGTATTCCACTGTCCCACAAATTTCATCTTGCCCCATGATCCACTCCCCCCTAGCATGATGCTTCTTCAGTCCAGGGGATGCAGGTGGAGGAGCCCCCTGCAAAAACAAAAGAAATGCCATTTTTGCAACACAGTACTTTACCGAGCTGTTCTGGTCAGCGATGTTCTGACCCAGTGACTAAATAAATAAGCAGAGATTGATACATTATAGGAGAGTGGGGGAGTATTAGGGCCAATGACCCCAAGGCACACCCTGATGCCTGTTGGTGTGTGGAGGGTGAAGAGGTGGGATGGGGGTGATAGGGCTCAGTGTGGGATGGTGGAGTTGGGAACCCTAATACCACATTTCCATACTTTGAAAGGCATATCAACCCTAACCATTGCCCCTGTATTTAGGGTTGAGTAAGAGTTTAATGTTAAACTCCAAATTTTGCACATTAATAACTTTGCAACCGTTAAATGGATTTGCATGAAATTTGGAATGTGCAGTCTTAGATGGTAGACCTATTGATAAACCATGTTGTGTTTTGATCGGATTTGCAGTTTCGTGCAGCAAAGCACCAAAAAAAGCATTTTTCACTTTTTTCCCCATTTTTGCTAATTTTTGCCCATAATTCTACAGCCACACCATTTAGAATTTTGGCCTGCAATTTTCAGGGTAGAAACAGATTTCCCCAAGGTATAATCCAGCATTGGTTTGGTAAAAAAATGTTAATCCATTCCAAAGTTATTTAGTTTTGCATTTTTGAGTTCTGAGCATGCTCAGTTCAGTCTTTTGAATGTATGTATGTTTTGCAAAAGAGGATTGGGCTCGCGATCAAGGATTTTGTCACCCTTACAAATGTGGATTTATAAAATCCCCATTCATGAGGAAAATTCTCTTCATGAGCCACCATCTTGTTTTCTTTTTTCAGACAAACAAAATGTTGTAATCACCCCACAGATGTGTTGTGTAGTAATTGAAGCATGTTTTTTTTTCAGAGCAACTCCCTCTACAATCCCATTGCTTTGGTTTACTTCACTTCTGTGAAAAAGCAGCATTTTTTTATTTTAAAAATCCTTGTTCGTCACTCGCTTCCGATCCTTGTTCGCAAGGTGACAAAATCCTTGATTGCGAGCGGATCCTTGTTCACAAGCTGTCAAAACCTAATCATGATTTCCAGACTAGATAACCCTATCTTGTGAACTAGGATTGGCTTATGAACAGGAATTTTGTCAGCTTGTGAAAAGGGATTGGCTTGCGAAAGGGGTTTTGACAGCTCACGAAAGGGGATTTATTTTTTGAATCCCCTTGCATGAGCTGTCAAAATCTCCTTTTGCGAGCTGTTAAAATCCTTTTTTGGGAGTTGATCCTTGTTCGTGAGCTGACAAAAATCATTGATCATGATTTTCAGACCAGATGGCCCTATCTCGTGAACAAGGATTGGCTCATGAACAGAGATTTTGTCAGCTCACGAAAGAGGATTATGACAACTCATAAAAGGGATTGTTTTTTAAATCCTCTTTCACCATCTGTCAAAATCCCCTTTCGTGAGCTGTCAAAATCTTTGTTCATGAGATCAGGACCAGATGACCAAAATCTGATGAACAAGGACTTCTCACGAAAGGGGATATTGACTGCTCACAAACAGGAATTGACCTCGCAAATAGGGATTTTGACACCTCACAAACAAAGAATTTAAAAAGTTTCCCTGTCCACTGTAAATAAATGATTTGGTCTTTTGGTCTGAAATTTACAGAGTATAAAGAAGCTGTCCCAAAGATGTGAATTATGCTGTTTAGGTGCAAACATTTTCATTGATTCCATAACAATGCCATTACAAAGTTGAGCTATTTCCCATAAGATAACATTGCGGTGCTCGCAGCAACTTTTGGTGCCCGTATCTCGGAAATGATTCGAGATTTGTTTTTTTTTTACTTAGGTGAACTTAGCACATGTGGGGGCTTTGAAGTCATGATTACAACTGCTGTGGATTTTTTTTTTCATAGCTGTTACAGTTACTGAGATATTGGCAAATTAGTTTTACAAGGGTTCCCTTTCAGCCCTATAGGGCTGCTGTATGGCTCCATAGTTATGTGTAAGTGGGAGTGCAGATGTATATCATTATGCAAAAATGGGCAGCTTAATGGGAGCACAGGGCCCAGAGGGCCCATACTTCCACCAACACATACCAGTTACTAGTTACATTACACTTTCTCAAAAAGTAGTGACATTCATTGCAAAAAACTTTGTTAGTGCATCAGTTAGGGTTGAAGCAACAACAGTAGGTAAATGAGGCATTAGGGTTGACACTCTAACATCCCCCCACACCCTACCACCCCAACCCCACCTACCACAGAACAACAGATGAAGGGGTTTGTCTTGTGATCATCTGGTCTAACTCTCACCCCATTCTCATATACTGTATTGTGAGATTTGTTACACATGGAATGGGATGAGAGTTAGGGCTGATGACCCCAAGGCACACCCCATCACCTGTTGGTCTGTGGTGGGGGTGGGGTGAGGTGGTAGAGTGTGGGGGGTTAGGGTGTTAACTCTAATGCCTCATTTCCCTACTTTTGTTGCTTCAACCCTAAATGATGCATTCATGAAGTTTTTTGCAATCAATATATATATACAGTATATATATATATATATATATATATATATATATATATATAGAGAGAGAGAGAGAGAGAGAGAGAGAGTGAGATATCTTATAGAGGCACATATATACCGTATATATTATTGGGGCACAGTAGTGCCCCATTGTTATTGCTGAGTTGGCAGTTCAAAGTTGAACTTAATTTTTTGCATGTTAACTTTGCCATCATTTGATGAAATAGCACAAAAATTTGCATGTGCTGTCAGCCTGTCTGAATCTTTAGATATGAACAGTTTCCTGATGGCACCTTGTATGGTTTTTGAGATACCGAGGGTCAGAAAAGTGAAAAAAACACTTATTTTATTTTCCCTGTACTTATCATTAGGTATGTCTGTCACCTACAGCCAAGATGGTATGGAATTTCTTCATAAATTTTTCAGGCATGACGTGGCCTGTGCCAAGGGTGTGCCTGTGGATGGCTTTGAAGAACAGATGATTACAGTTTTTAAATTATAACAATTTGTGGGATAATGTTCAAGTTCAAGCAATTAAAAAAACAGTGTGATCAATTAAAAACACATTCGCATGCATTAACAGGTAATAATTTAGTGATTGTGTGAAGAGAAAAAACTGTCACAGAAGTTAAAAAAAAAACACATCGTGAGTAGAGTGGTTATCTGCATGATTTACTTGCCATGGTTTGAAAAAAAAATCCGAGATGCTGCCATTTCCTTTATACTGTTTTAGACTTACAAAACAAAATGTACCATGAAATGATGTATTTAAAAAGAAAAAAATAACCTAACTGAATGGGACCCGTTCAGCTAGATTCTGTTGTTTTCTTTTTTTAAAAACTTTGCCAGAAGTACATTTTCTGGGCACCCAATAACAAGGGTGCCCAGCCTATCAAGAGATGCCACTCACCCGTGTTCTCTGTATGAGAACAGTGAGACTTTCTTGACTTCTGCAGCCTCAGCTGGAACTCATGCTGCAGGCTGTTGTGAGAGCAGTGTGCCACTGTTTTGCTGGTCTGTAGTGGCCCTTCCCCAAAGCTGTCCCTGCATGTGCACAATGTTACCATGGTGTCACCCGTCCATTCACCAATTGCCATCCCCCCAATGAATTAACGTTTACCTGGCCTCATGGCACCCCCTCTGATCCCATTCCCATAATAAATTTATCTTTCCCTGGTGTCAAGTAGCATCCCCCTACCCTGTGATTGCCATTCCTAGTAGTTTATTGATCTTTCCCTGGTGACTAGTGGCACCAACACCCTCTGATCACTATCCCCATAGTTTAATAATCCTTCCCTGGTATCTAGTGGCATCCCTACCCCCTGATGACCATCCCCATAATTTTTCTTGTCTTTTCCTGGTATCTAGTGGCACCCCCCACCTTCCAATTGCTGCCCCAATCTGAAATATAGAAAACAGTCCCTTGATATGTATTTTTTCCAAACCGGCAAAAAAAACAATCCCTCACCTATCAGACCCCCCCACCCACATTCCCTCTCAGCACCCACCACCCACATCCCTATAAACCACCACACACCTGAACAGGTCTCTGATTGAAGACACATCTTGCTGATGGAACTTCTGACTGCAATATGAAAAAGAAGAATCAGCATTCATATCATGATTTTCATACACAGTGTATCCCAAAGTGCTTTATAAGCAATGCTAGACTGGTAGTGAAGTGACTGAATATGTAGTGGCAGCCATATCGCACATCAACACCCGCACACAATCTGGACAATTGCATGATCTGGTTTATGGGAAGGGGAATGTTGACCAGGACTCCAGGAATGCTCCCTGCTCTTTGTGAAGAGTGCTCTGGGTTCTTTTACTTTCATCTGGACACCCACCAGGACAGCACCAGGATGGGTAGAAAGGACCTCGGTTTAATGTCTCATCTGAAGGATGGCACACCCTAGCAGTACAGCACCCTCTAATACTGCACTCGGATGCCACTATTTTTTAGATATGAGTCCAATCCCAGTGTAGGACAAGAACCCACAACCTTCTGATCCAGAGGTGGATGTGCTGCCAACTGAGTAACACTGACACCTATGAGAAACAAAGGTGGCACAGTTAAGTGTACTGTATTTTAGTGAGTTTTCAACTTTGATACATAAATCAGCCATTTTTGCGTATTTGACACCAAATTTACAACATTGCCTTTTGGGGAAGCCACCTCATGAACAATGGCAAATGGAATTTCATGAATCTAGCCTGAAAGGAGATTTCATGGTTGCTTGGTGAAATCACCTTTCAGGAGAGATTTGAAAATGTTTACCACCCTTGTTCATGAGGTGGGGTCATAAAAAGGCTATATTGAAAATTTTGTAGTTATATCATATAAAAATGATAAAGTTGTGTGCATGCATTGAAATTTTTCTATGCTCGCTCATAACTTTGGAGATTTTAAATATTTTCATCCCAGATTTTCAACATAGCTATTTTTTTACATCACCTCTTGAATGTGACAGCTGCCATTTTTCAAATCCTGGCCAAAATGTGTTTTCTCACCTGTGGTGCATAATGAAGTTGTGGTGGTGTGTTATGACTTTGCAGTGGGGATTCAAAATTATCATCATGGCATTCATGAGGAAGGGTAACAACAAAGCTATACTGACAATTTCTTTGCCGTTTTAGCTGAAATGCAAGCACAGAGCCCAGAGGGCCCCTGTGCTTCCACTGCTATGCATGCTGGCATCTATGGAGGGATGGGGTGCAGCCCTGCACTTCCACAGGTAAATGAGGATATGATTATATTATCTCAAAAGTAAGAAATTCTTTGCAAAACTGTGTTAATGCACCAGTTAGAATAACAATGCCTGAAAAGAAGGAAATTTGGCATTATGGTTTCCTACTAACCCCCACCCCACTCACCCAAGTAGCAAAAGCAAAAACTTCAGGGTTTTGAGTCTCCAGAGTCTCGGCAAATCAATGGTGGGGTATTTGCTTGGGTCCTCAGTTCTCATGCTCACCCCCCCAGTGGGCCCTGTGTGAAGAAAGGAGATGATGTGTGATGTTGTTTGCTCATGGAATGGGGTGGCATTAGGGTTGACAACCCCCAAGGAAGATTCCACCATGGATTTGTTGAGACTCTGGAGACCTAAAACCCTAACATTTTTTCCTTTTGCTGCTTGGGGGGAAGGGGCATTAAGGTGAGAAACCCTGACACCACATTTCTCCACTTTTGTGGCATTAAATTACCCATCCCTAGCTGGTGCATTGACACAGTTTTTTGCAAAGAATATAGCTATATATTTCTAATATATACTGAAGTGTATATAACTAGTTTTGCACATAAACATGTATGTCTGGTACATTTTCCCAATTACTACCAATATACTGACATGTATTTCCAATAAATGTCAACATACATTTTTGCTACAGCACATATTCATTAGAAACACACTTTCAATACTTTTCACAATAATAAATTTTGTTTCATCAGTGAGACAAAGTGTAATCATTATGGTCAGAGCAACAAAAGGAAAAATCAACAGATTCCCCCTACCCCCTAATACAAACAAAGTAATCATTTAGTATAGAGGTGTGAAAAGCTGAAAAACTTCACTTTGCAAAATACTTCATGAAGTTCAGCTACATTGCAAAGTTACTTCACTTTGCAAAGTGACACCTCACAAGGTTTAGTCCCTTAGTGCATTGACAAAGTTTACACCACATGTTGCCCTCACCCATGTACAGTATTACCCTATTCAAATCTCCTTTATCCTACTCAACCCCAAAACAATACAATATTGTTAGCCCTTCCCCAGCCCAGTCAGCATCTATCTCACCCCTCTCTCCAGTCACCCACACAGCTAAGAAAAGATAAAAAACACTCTTGTTCCCCAGTTTACTCAGCACCCATCTCACCTGCCTCTCTCTAGTCAACCACACAGCTATGAAAAGATAAAAAAAAAATATTTCTCCAGTTTACTCATCACCCATCCGACCCTCTTCCTCCAGTCACCCACACAATATTAAATAAATCAATTAATTGGTCACTATTTGTGAGCTTACCTCATTCATTCAAATGACAGTTAGTTGGAGGGGGTATGCAGAGGAATTGTACCAGTAATCATTTTTTCCTTTATTCATTTCTGCAAAGATTATGACTGCAATTCCATATTTGGGAGCAACCAGCCACATTCCCTGTCTGAGCTATTTAAATCAGCTCCCTCCAGCCTTTCTCAGAAGCCCTGTTTCTTTGCTGCAGCTCTGGAGGCTCTGCTGGGCCCCCCAACCCCTTTTTTCTCCAGTTTTTGTCTTCTGCTTTCCTTTTGTGGTTTTGGACTTTCTGCTTGGTTTGTGCTGGACTTTCTGCTTGGTTTGTGCCTCTCCAGCATTCTAGGTCAGTATTTTGCTTTCTACATTCCTGGCTGCAGTTTATGCTTCTCCCTGTCTCCTGTTCCTGTGTTCTTCTGTTTCTCTGTTCCTCAGTTTCTTTCAGTTTTGGTTCTTTTTTTTTGGCAGGGGGGATTTCTAGTTTTCCCAGCATTCTACCTTCATCATTTGCTTTTGCCTTGTGCTATTCAGGCTCCTATTTTGTTGTTTTTTCCATACCTTTTGCAATCTCAATTCCAACTACAATTTCTAATTGTTTACACGTGGCTCCTGGCTAGGCAGCCACTCCCTTCTGGGTTCTGTTTGTTGCTCACTTCAGTGGCTACTTATTTGTTTTCAGTTCCCATATACTTCTGCTTTCCCTAACATTTTAATTTTGTTGTTTCTACTCCCAGTGGTTCCTTTATACTGCTTTCTCTAGCCATTTAATTTGTTTATACTTCCTCTGTCTAACTGCCTTGTAATGCTTGTAATGCATCAACAACTAACACTAACCTCCTTCATAGAACTGGTTGGCATGCACCTCATTATGTCCAGCTTGCAACATTCAGTCTCATTTAATTTCCTAGTTATCAATTGATGTCTCAACCAGCACTCGGCTATCAGGCTTCTCACATAGCCTCCACTACTCTTGTATTCAGCTTAAGAGGCAGATGTTCAGCCTTATCTATGTTTCATTTCCTTCATTTGTTTATGGCCATAAGCTTTGTCACAGCCTCCAACTACTTCTGCATTCAGATAAAAACAGTTGTTCTGCCTTCCTATGTTTTGTTTCCTCCATTGCTCATGGCCATCAGGCCCTGCCATGGCCTATATGACTCCTGCAATAGGATGCATGCCAGTCACAACCATAGCATGGCTTCAGGATCCTTCCCTTTAAGTTGATGGTCTTGCTCTGCCACCTTGAAGTCTGCATCTTGAAGGTGGGTCCCTCAACTGGGTACAGTTCTTCTCTTTTTTCCCTACAGGTGAGACTGTCCTCTGCTCTTGGAGAAGCTTTAGCTATGCAGAATGACTTGGTGGCACCTCTTGATGTAGTATTCAAGACTTTATCTGCTGGAGGGTGGGGCTCATAAGTACAGGGAGGCTCCTTTGGCTATGCAGACCAAGTTCACAATACCTTTGAAAGCTATTCTCCGTAATGCCACCTAAGGTTCACCTGGTGTCCACATTTTTCCCTTCCTCTGCCCCTCAAGGGGGAGGATCTTACAACTTCAAATCCTGGCCCCTCAAGGGCCCAACTCTTTGCCTTACCCCTCAAGTGTTCAGCTTCCCCTCTAAGCCTCCCCTCATGGAAGCCAGATGAGTGTCTTTCAGTGGTTGTTGCTCTCTTCTCCTGCCTTGGGGTGTAGGCCTCCTTGCCTGGAGCCTTTCTTGGTTGCAGAGATCGCTCACTGCTCCCTACAGCTTTCCTATTAGAGGGATGGGGTGTAAGCCTTCCTCTAACATATTTTCCCCTGAATCAGGTCTCTAAATTTCAGTAGCCAAGCCATAACTATTATATCCCAAAGTCTGTAGGGAAGACAACCAAGGCCTTGGATACCCAGATGTTTCCTCTCATAAGGGTTTTTTGCTGTCCTCTGTGCCAAAGATCATAAACTTAGGTAGTCACTGCAATAGGTAGTTTCCACTGTGAGTTTGGGCAGGATGGTGTCCCTTCTTCCATTTACCATTCCCTCTCCTTACAGAAGACATGCTTCTTCTACTATTAGTTCTGACATCCGCCAGTCAATGCCCTATTCAGTCTCTGTCTGTTTCCAGTCACTCATTGCTGTCACTCTGTCCTCATGTTACCTCTGTGTCACTACTTTTTGCCCAGTATTTTTGATGACTCTTACTAAGGTTCCTTTACCCTAAAGGAATTATGTTCATGTGGTACCTCTAGTGGTGGAACCCTCCTCAAGAGGCTTTCTTTGCCTTCACAGTACCCCAACAGTGGTAGTTCCCCATGGAACAGAGAGTGTGAATGGCCAAAGTATTCTTATGACAAGCATGAACACATTTATTCAAATACCTTCAGAAGATCAACAAAGTTGCACAAACGCAACTAAGATTCACTAAAAAATTAGGAGCTATAAAAGGCCTAGGCCCATGTTTTAGCTCCTTTGTGACATTATGAAATAAGTCATATTTCCTCCCATATTGATATAGTTATCTATATTTCTTTTAAATGTTTCTTTATTGTTCCTTAGGATCACACTTTCTGGCAATCTATTCCACAGATTAGTTGCTCTAATAGTGTAAACATTTTTTTTCTTTTGGTGGACTTATACATTTTAGATTTTACCTGTAGGGGGTGTCCCCTTACATCAAATCTGTCCTATTTATGTAAGCAATAATACCTGACAGGGTGGGCAGTATTGGGCAATACCAGACCACCCAGGGGTGTAATGAGGCCCAATGCCACAGGCGTAGGGCCTAATAGCTCCTGGAAGGTCAGGTATTGACTAATACCACCCACCCTGGAGGGTATTATTGTGCTTAGAAAATGGTATTACAGTTTGAAAAATATACTGACACAGATTTTAAACTTTGCAAAGCAATACATTCATTTTTATTTAACATTACAACTGTGGGACATAAAACAGTCCCTAAAATTGAAAAAAATAAACTGCGTTGCAATACTAGAGTTACTGAATTTAAATACTAAATACTACTTTAAAATACTAAAGTTAGTGCACATTATTTGTTGTATGTGATGAAGCTAATTGGTGCATTGAAAGTGCAGTTAGATGGGGAAAAGTTTGTTGTGGATGAACTATCTTCAGTCCTGTGTTTGGAGATGGCATGCTTTTGATGTTTTCTTTGCCAGTCATTGTTTGAGTTTCTTCTTGCTTTGCTGTATCAATCTCTTGGATGTTGGGTCCACCTAAGATGGAGCTCTAATTCTTTCTATCTTTGGTGTTGGGAGCCCAGTAGCTGGCTAGGCTGCTTTTTGAAATGGTGACCAGTAACACTGATTATTTCTCTGCTGCTGAGTCCTGCATTTGATAAAAGCTGAACGGCAGTGGCTCTAACACTGTGATTGGTATACCTGTTTGTTAATCCTGCCTCCTTGCTGATTTTAGGCATTAAGTTTTCTAGGTAATTTTTCCCATTCAGAATACCTAAAGGGCAATGTGTCTAGGACCGCTTGACTTTGTCATAATGGGTGTAAGTAGAAGGCTGGTGCATTTTCTGGCACTTTAGATAAGTACTTCAAGAAAGACTTAACAGGACACATAGGGTTGTCTGGCTCAGAGCACATAAACCCTCTGTAACTGTCTTTATTTTGTTCTAACGGATTTTTGTGATTTCTTGTCAGCTCGTTATATTTAGGTCCTACATACTGCTAGCCATTTTCATCTGTGTGCACTGCAAATGAGTCTGGTGTCAGTTCCCTGAGGCCTTCAAGGTCACGCCTGGCCATGTGGATCTGTATATCGAACCACACTTTGCGCACCAATCGAGGTGCAGTATTGGGAGACAGGGCTTTTGATGTCCTGAGCGTGTTGAGATCTGTCTCAGTTATTGCTGGGTGGTGGCTTGCTTCATCTTTATGGGCCTTTCTCATTTTTTCAACACTGATGTTAGAACATTCTTGGAAGGCTTGAATCTTTGGTCACCTATAATGTTTATGTTATGTCCTATGGCAGGGCTGTTCAGGTGTCTATTTAGACTGGATGTTAGGGCACAGTAGCCAGATACAGAATAATTTTCACCTGCTGGTTGTGTGGACTTCAGCATAAAACTGTCTCAAGGTGTTGCTTATGTGTTCTACTGTATCTGTCTGCCAGTCCAGTTCAATGCATCTAGAATTTTCCCACTGCCAGAAAACATTTACTGCCCATGTTGTGTTTTTTTGGTATTTATCTCTTCATGTTCTTCTTCTATTTTGTCAAGCTCTGTATGTGTCACTGCTTGAAATCTGTGAGAGGTCGTTGGTTTGTCTGTTTTTAGTTTCTTGGGTGCAGATGGTGTTGCAGTCATCCTCTTGTGAGGGGAACAGTTTGGTGATATTGTCTGCCTCCAGCAGCCTGAAATGTACCTTTAATTTTCAAATAAAAATAGAATGTGAACTTTAATTGGGCTATCACAGGATGCCATAGACAAAGGATTACATTTCTACAGATCTGTTAAACATTTTTTTTAAGATCTAGAATAATAGACAAGGGCACATAATGAATTTAAATTAATACAGAAATTTGAAAGAAACACAAAGATAAAGCAATACATCTGTCATGACCAAATACCGCAACTAGGAGAGTGCAGAGAGTATGGTTTAACATACAGATCCACAAGCTCGGGCATGCTTGGGAGGTCTCAGAGATCTGCTTCCAGAAGTCTGCAATACTGTTGGCTACTGTGACAAGAACAGATTAGACAGCTACCTGGACACCCAGCAGCAAGAGGTAAAGAAAATGGGAGGATTACAAAACATCCAAGGAATGGTTTCAGCAAAGCTTACTTTGTGTGGGGGGGCACATAGAGACATTTTACTAATTTCACTGGAAAAAAAATTCAATTGTTTGCCATTTCTAGTGGAATATTTTTACATATATTTACTGTGGCTATACTGGAAACACAACAGTAGTTTAAATGCATGGGGGATTATGACATCTACAGGGGCATGCAGGGGTTTAACCCTGGGCTTACAGTTTTAATTGCTAATTAGTTTGCCTCAATGTTACAGACAGCACACTTTCTGCTATTTCACATATATGCTGCTACATATTGGTAGACTGTCAACTGTCCAGATATTTCTAATTACATGAATGCTGTACAGTTTTAGCTCAGCTTAGTCATTGTTTTTATAATAGCACAGATAAAATGTTTGAATTAACATTACATTTACCTTGACATTGTCTGACATTTTCACTTTCACCAAACTTTTTAATTTATGTTCATGAGAAACACAGACAGAAATCATTACTGAACATAAGCAGTCCAACTGTCCATTTAAATGTGTACTTAATTATTCATGGGTGTGCTCACGCTCTGTTGAGCTGTCATGTGCTTCATGTATTTTTACTTTGCAGTGGGTTTTATTCACATGGTCGTGATGCTCAGGATTTTACTACTTTTTTATTTGTGCTGAAACATGTTGTGGAGGGGAGAATGGAACATTTCCTGCATGGGAGAAACAGTATTGCATGAAGACGGGGTCTCTATTGCTTGCTGTGCTTATTGAGGACAGGCAGGGATGACGAGAAGTGGCCTGCAGTGATAATCTCTAGGTAGGCTGCACAAATCTATTTATGAATGCCTTTACTTGCTTTGTGCTGTTGGTTTGGTTGCTCACAGTCGAGGTCATGGACAAATGAGAAGCTGGTGATTCTGACTTGTGGGACTGCAACACTTTGGGGTACAGGTTCAGCTCTGACAGACTTGCCAATGTGTCCTACCAGCTTGGGGATTTAAATTGAGCTGCCAGCTTTGAGGTAGGAGAGCGACTTGAGGAGAAACTAGTATACAAGTGAATTAAGGTGCCTGTGGAGGTTTTATAGCAACAAAGGTGATTGCTATGAATTTTGGTACTGACTTTACTTTACTTACATTCTAATATTGCTTTAAGATGCCTGATGTCATGGTACTGAATTTGGGAGTTTGGGAAGGCCACAAACTAGACTGGTAAGGAGTGAGAAAAAAAAGTCTACTTTTTAAAAACAAATGTTCTATTTGGAAAATGATCTGTATACTTGGGCTTGTGTCTAGCTGGCACTTTTAATGACTGGGCTCTGTTGCCTGATAGACGCCCACCTTGCCAGGGCTGTCAGCCAATCAAGGCCTGGAAATTTCTTTGTCCATTTTCTAAACTGCAAGTTTAAATCAGCCATTAATTCTGGGTCATTCATTAGATCAAAGTAAAACAACACGTCACCCATCATTCTTCATAGTTCAAAGCTGTGAAGTCCTAGACAGTCCAGCTGCTCTTTATACATTTTATCTTTCAAATTTGTTATTAATTTTGTGAACCGGCATTGTATTTTCTCTATTCTGATTATATCCCCTTTCCTATAAGTGTTCCACAAACTGGCTTCCATATTTAAGGAGTGGTCTTACATATGAAAGATATAATGGGAGGTGTACAGTTTTGGACCGATTTTTGATGTTTTTGTTTATTGCTCTAATAGTTCTATTAGCTTTTGAAATGACAAATGTGTATTGTTGTTTAAATTCCAGCTTTTTGTCTATTAATATGCCTAAGTTCCTCTAAAATAGTTTATTCTGAATATGTTTATTATTTAGTATATGCCTATGTTTTTGATTCTTGGTACCCCTGTGTAAAACACAACATTTTTCAGCATTCGATTGCATCCCCCAATGTGCTGTCCACATGGCAATAGTGTTTATATCATGTTGTAATGTTACTATCTCTTGTTCAGTTTCACATGGTCCACTAAGTTCAGTGTCATCTGCTTATTTTATGATATTATTTTTGACTCCTTCATCTAGGTCTGCAATAGAAATTTGAAATATTATTGGTCCCAGAATAGATCCCTGGGACACTCCACTCATTACCCTACCCTCTCTTGACAGATGACCCCTACCTGACACTCTTTGTATCATATTAGTCAACCAACTGTTTATCCATACAATAATGCCCTTGATAATATCATATTTGAGTAGCTTTTCAGTTATAGCCCTGTGGGGAACCATATCAAATGCTTTGCTGTAATCAAATAAAATTATGTCCATGGTTTTATTACTATCCAGCTTTTCACTTATGTTTTCATAAAACTAATTACATTTGTTATACAGAATTGATCCTTTCTAAAACCATACTGATTAGGATCAAATGTGCTAGTGTTTTTAAGTGTGTCCAGAATTTTATTCCTAATTATAGTTTCCAGCATTTTACATACAATATATCTTAGGCTGATGGGTCTGTAATTTGAAGTACAAGATTTGGATCCCTTTTTGTAAATGGGGACAAGTTGTGTAAGGCCATTGAGTTCAAAGGCTTTGACTGCAATTCAATGTGTGGGAGCAACCAGCCATGCCCCCTCACTGATCTATTTAAGTCAGTTCCCTCCAGCCTCTCTCAGAAGCACTGTTTCTTTGCCCCACCATCTTCCCCATCTCCTCCAGTGGCATGCCTCTCTCTCCTCAGGGATCCTTACTAAGATACCTTTATCATAAAGAATTATGTTCCCAGAGCATGTCTAGGGGTAGACCCTTCCTCAAGAGGGTTACTTTGCCTTCATGGTACCCGACAACAGGTAGTTCTCCATGCAACAGAAGGAACGTGAATAGCCAAAGTATTCCTCTTACAAGCATCAATACATTTATTCAAATACCTTCAGACTATCAACAAAGTTGCACAAGCATAACTCCTCACTAAGTTGTGTAAGCCCACTAAAATATATTTGTTATGATACTGTGTGGCTGTGGCTGTGACTGGGAGGAAAGAGAAATGGGTGTTGAGTTGACCGGGAAAAGGAGGTGTTCATTGTTTTACCAAGCTGTGTGTGGGTGACTATGGAGGAGGGCAGAATAGGTTTTGACTCTAGACTTGGGGAGGGGTATTTCTTTTTATTTACTAGACTGTGAGGGTAACTGCATAAGAAGGGTGTGTTTTGGAGATGAGTGAGTTGGGAGAAGGGGGTAACATTGTTGGATTGTTTGGGGGCTGGGTGGCAGAGAGGATGGTGGAATACAGTGCTAAGAGTGAGGGGGAAGGTTTAAACAAAAGACCACAAAATTGCATGTTGATAATGAAGTGTCACTTCACTAGTTAAGTTTCACATCATGAAGGTTTGCTTGAAGAAAAATATTTGGGAACCCTGCCTGCGATGATATATTTTCACCAGTAATGGCTTATTTGCTACGTTTTTAGTAAAGGATTGCAAAGATAATAGTGTATGTTCCTGAAGTACTGTAGAAGCACATATGTGTAGAGATAAAGTAAATTTTCATGTGAAAACCTATATATTATTTACCGACAGTTACTGCTTTACTAGCATCATTATTAGTAATAATCTGCCACTAGTATCATGAACAATCATTTTTCCAATATATTAACGACCCACATGATGCTGAAATGAAAATACATTTTTGAAATAATGGAACTAAATAATATAAAAGCAAACTGAAGCAACTTCAATAAACCCCCACAGTGCCATATACCTTTCCAGTTTATTATTTATACAAGATGGTGGTAGAAAATGTCATGCATGAGCAAGAGACCACCACCATATTGAAAGAAATCACTGACATGTAGTTGCTTAGAAATTACTATGACATATTTTATAAAGTTGTCATAGAGACTACCATCTACATATGTCAATTTTAGGAAAGCATAGATAGATACATAATATCTCAGTCCTGGAGCCTGGCAGTTAGTTGGTAAAGTTGATCACTGGTATTGAAAGGCAGGATGGAAAAGATTTTGAGTCAGGAACTCTTTGAAGGATATTAGGCAGTGCCAACCATTGCTTGGCTAGACACACGTACCCCCACTCAGTTTTCCATAGTTACAGACAGTAGTTAGTTTAAAACAAGGGAAACTTTAACTACCAAGCAACAATATTTGTAAAAAGTAGAGAAAAGGAAACAGGCAAACCCTAGCCAAGGCACTGACGCACACATCAACCTGTTTAATGAGACGGACTCAAGTGGCCAGAGAAGCCCCAAAGCACTTCTGCATATAACTTTCTACATTTGCTGTATGCATAAAAGTGTACTATAATGTGAAATGTAGAGAATGGATAACAAATGATGAATACTGGGAGTTCCAAACCAAAACAAGGACTGGTGCAATTCAAGCATCATTAAACCCATTAAGCCATGTATTTCTTTCAAATCTACAAAAGGCTATATTACAATCATTATGCCAAGCAAAGCACTCTGGGCATGCAGTCCCCTGAGTTGCACTTTTGCCAAAGTGTCAGAGTCAGTTTTAAAGCCCTGTCATTCTTTGTAGTTTTGGAATATGAAAACAAGTGTAAAATGAGATGCAGAATGGAAAAACAAAGAGAATGCAGGATTTTAAGATACAGACTAATGCTTCATAAAACTAATAAAATATCAATACATTAGGTTCAGGTAACCACAGTTCATCAGCAAACCCTAAAATACTATATTTGATTATAAAAATATGTCCATCAATAATTATTTTGTTCAGTCTGATAAATATTAGCATTCCAGTTGAAATATTTTAAATTGCTCAAAATTGTAGTGTTTGTTGTTGCACATTTGCATGGATGTGACACACCTTTACCTTTCTGCCACCCTTGTTCGACGTCAGGTTGACCTTCTTCTTTTGTTTTTTTTACCAGTTTGTTGAATATAATTTTATGTTATTATTTGATGTCTTGTCTGAAGATATTGCTTCTTTTCCACATGTACTGTATAACTGCATTATTTTCTTTGTTTTTTTAATCCTTTCTCTGTCCTCTGTATTTTTGCCATTACACTATTTTGCCCTTTCACTGTTCTGTAGTCCCTCCACCTAGATCTCGAGCAGAAGGCACTGTTGCCCAGGGCTCTGAGTATGAGGGGCCCCCAGAGGCAGTGCAATTTATTTATTTAGTATTTTTTAGCAACTGTTCTGTGTTTGCTACTGACCCACACTTCATTATTATTATTATTATTATTATTAGGGGGGTTAGAGAAGCAGAGCTGGAGCTGCTGAGGAGTGCATAAAAGGGAAATGGCCGTAGTTTCAAGTACGCTGCTCAAGTGTGATTTACCCATTAACTTTCACTTTTTAGACTTTTCCCACTCTGCATTGTGAGATGATGGTCCTGCTCCTCCACCGTGCACCCTACCTGAACAGTGTCACCCTGGCTAAAACTAGTTTTCCCCAGGCATGCTCCATTCCTGAGCCCCATTCAGATACAGCAGTGCAGTGATTATGTAGAGAATAGTAGTACTCATTGATCTGGATCTACAGTATTCAATTTCTTACAACTTACAAACTTCACAACAAAAAAACATGCATTCAAAGATTCGGTCACTACTTATGAAACTGAACTTAGGAATTTTTAATTTTATTCCTGGCACTCAGCATTTCTAAGTAAGGTCACACTGAGAGGACATTCCTAATCCTACAGGTGAACTTTATAAATAGTCAGCCAATCATTTAATTGCTGCTCATTTTATAGTAATTAATCATGCCATGCATGCTTTGTCTTTCTTGCACTTATTGTGAAGGGCGTCAACCAATTTCATCTCAGTTGCATTCTCTACCTGAGTCCTCTTCTTCCAGGAATCTGTCTCTGAGGTCCTAGTACTCTGCCTTCACCTCTGAGTCAGAGGTGAACTGCAACCTATGAACGCCCATCCAGCTGAAGTAACACTGACTACTCCTGTCTCCACCCACCAGCAATGACCAGTCCATACTAACTACTGTGGTGGCAACCAGGGACAGGGACCAAATCCAGAGAGTAACATGTCTGCTTTAAGGCATCAGTTTTGGCACCATGACTTGTGCAACATCAGTTACATGACTGTGACTGATGTTATCAGATGATCCCTCCCAAACTGCAGAGTGTGGGCTCATGGAGAAGATACTGGTGGCAGGCAGCAGCGAGCATGATGAGACATTGCCATTAGACTTCAGTGTGTGGAGGAAGGAAAGTTATTAAATGGAGGTTGGCAGGTATCTTTTGTGAGTGTAACTGAAATTAGTCAGTCACTTTCTCTAACATTAGTACCAGTGTAGTAGTACTGTCAGTTGGATAACACAGGCCAGTGTCAGTGTCATCACTGTGAGGGCACAACTGTTCTAGTCATGCTGGAAGAAAAAGGGTTAAAAAACATATTTTCTGAATGAAACTCGTTAGTCAGACACTAGTAAGTCTGGTGATTTTGTGGAATCATTGTGTCATCCCATCCATTCGTTGGACGAAAGCCAGGATTAGTGATTGTGTCACAGGCCACCCACCACCACAACCCAACCTGGATTGCAGAAGTTGCAGCACACAGGACACAGCAACTAAAATGGAGCAGAGTAGGCAGAAGGCTCCTAATCTTTAATTTTTACTGTACCTAGTGGCATTGATGGCAGAAGGAGACCTAGACATTATTGCTGTCACTGCGGCATGGTTAATGGAAACCATGGCTGGGATATAGCCATACCAGGTTACACTCTATTCAGGAGGGACAGGGTGGGTAAAAAGGTAGGAAAGGGTGGCTATCAATGTCAAGGAGAGAATTCAAGCAACCAAGGTACAGGGAATGCAGGAAGAGATGAGGCAGTGTGGATCACCTTGGAGACAGGTAACGGCACTGCAATTCACACTGGAGTAATCTACAGACCTCCAACACAAGAGGAAGAGATGAACAGGGTACTTGAAAAAGCCATCCACAAAATGACAGCTAAAGTGGGAAGTGTTGCTGGTGGGTGACTTCAATCTGCTGGATGTATATTAGAGCAGCCATGCTGCAGCCACAGCCAGAAGCAGAGAACTCATGGATGCACTGAAGGGGGCCAGTCTCAAACAGCTAGTGTTAGAGCCCACCTGAGATGGAGCAATCTTGGACTTGGTACAGAATTACAGAAGTAAGGGTGGGTAGCCACCTAGGATCAAGCGATCACAGTACAGTGTGGTTCAATGTGGGAACAGTGGGGGAGTCAAACCATACAAAAGCAAGGGCCCTGGACTTAGACAAGCTGACTTTACAAGGATGGGTGAATTCTTAGAAAATAACTGGCAGGAATTAGAAAGTGGGTAGAGAAACAATGAGTGAATCTTAAGGGAGCTATTCTGGAGGCAACAAACCATTTCATTAGGCAGATAAGCAAAATAAAGAGAAAGAAAAAAACACATTGGTTCTCAAAGGAAGTGGCTGAAAAGATAAGGGCAAAAAAGGAAGCATTCAGGAAGTACAATGAAGAGGGATGAAGACAGGGAACTATATCTTGAAAAGCAGAGGAAGGTGGGGAAAGCAGTCAGGAGTGCCAAGGTGCAAACAGAAGAAAACAAAATATCTCAGGCAGTAACAAAAGGGGACAAGAACTTTTAGGTACATTAGTGAAAGAAGAAAGACTCAAGGAGAGATTGTAACACTAAAAAAGGAAGGAGGTGAGTGTGCAGAGGGAGTTTCAAGAAAAAGTACCAACACCGAACAAATATTTTTGCTCAGTATTCACAGAGGAAGGGGAAGGGGAGGGGGAGGGACCACCACTTGGAATTAGAAGCACCAAGGGAATGGAGGTGGACACCAGTCCAGTTATTGAAGACAGAGTTCTGAAGGAGTTCACAAGGCTGAAGGTGGACAAGGCAATGGGGTCAGATGGAATACATCCTGGAATATTAAGAGAACTCAGAGAGCTGCTGGCAACACCACTGACAGCCCAGTTCAACAGATCACTGGAAAAAAAGGGTGGTACCAAAGGACTGGAAGAGGGCAAATGTAGTCCCTCTCCACAAAAGTGGGAGCAGGGAGGAGGCATACGATTACAGACCAGTCAGACTGACCTCAGTGCTGGGGAAACAAATCAAATTGCTACTAAAAGAAAGGTGAGATACCTGGAATCCAACAGATTACAGGATCCAAGGCAACATGGATTCACAGTGGAAGGCCTTGTCAAACTAATCTGATTGATTTCTTTGACTGTGTGATTAAGGAGTTGATCAGGAAGGCGGTGAATGTGGCCTACCTGGATTTCAGAAAGGCCTTTGACACCATCCAACATAAAAGGCTTGCAAACAAGCTGGCCAGCCTGGGGGTGGGTCCCAAGGTAGTAAACTGGGTCAGAAATTGGCTGAGCAATAGGACACAGAGGGTAGAAGTGAACGGTGTCCAATCCAATGAGGGGCAGGTGACCAGTGTTATCCCATGGGGATCAGTGCTGGAACCAGCCATCTTTAAAGTCTTCATAAGTGATATTGCAGAAGGGCTGGAAGGGAACGTGTGTCTCTTTGCAGACAACACAAAGATCTGCAACAGCATGGACACCCCAGGAGGGGTAGAAAAAATGAAGAGGGAACTAAAGCAGACTTGAGGAATGGTCAAGGGTGTTGCAGCTAAGATTCAATGCAAAAAAGTGCAAGACCATGCACTTGGGACATGGAAATGCAGGGGAGGAATACATTTTTTGGGAGGTACTGGCAGCCACCAAACAAGGTTACACAACAATGTGAGAAGACTGTGAGGAGAGAAAGTGGAATATTGGGGGTGCATAGGGAGAGGTATCTCCAGCAGAATAAAGGAGGTGATCATGCCACTGCATAGAACATTGGTGAGGCCTCATCTGGTGTACTGTGTCTGGTTCTGGAGGCCACATCTCTGGGAGAACATAGACAGATTAGAAGCGATTCAGAGAAGGGCAATGTAAATGATGCCGGGCTGCACTAGAAGTCATATGAGAATAGATTAGCAAACTTCAATATGTACTCTCTGGAGGAGAGGAAAGGGAGAGAAGAGGAGAGGAGAGGATAGAGGATGGGGAGGGAAGGATAGAGGAGAGAGGAGAGGAGAGGAGAGGAGAGGAGAGAGAGGAGAGGAGAGGAGAGATGAGGTGAGGTGAGGTGAGGAAAGGAGAGATATGATAAAGATTTTCAAATACCTTGGAGTATAAATAAGGTGAAAGAGGTAGCATCTTTCAGAAAAGAAGATGTTCAAGAACAAGGGGCCATGATATGAGAATAGAGGAGAGTAGGTTTAGGAGTAAAATAAGGAAGTATTTTTTCACAGAAAGGATGGTGGATGCATGGAACAGCCTACCAGCGAAGGCTGCAGCAGCAAAAATGATACAGGATTTCAAGAATGCATGGATAGACATAAGTGAACCATAGCGATAGGATAAAGGGGGTAAACTGCAGATCATTTAGGAACTGTGAATAGGAAATAGATGGGGAACATGGGCAGACTAGATGGGTCAGGTGGCAATTGTCTGCCATCAAAGTCTATGTTTCTGTGTTTCTCTACAGGAATTTCCAACTTGGGGTCAATCACTTACAGAGGTAGGTAAAATGAAACTGCTAACTGTTACAATGTTGTTGGCAACAGCTGTATGTATATAGAACTATCTAGTGCTTCTGGCAGTGGTGGGCTTTTAGCTATCTTAAAGTCAGTTAGACAGTAGTCTGAGTCTGGGCATGGCTCAAGCTGGACTGGGCTGTGGACTGGCAGTGCAGAACAGTGCAGTGGGACTAGGACTATTCTGCCTTACCAAATTTTATGTCGACAACAAAATAGCTGTTTACTGTTTGTATACATTTTTATAGCATTTGTTTTGATTGTTAGGATTGTGTGGTTCTCTGAATATATTTTACCCAAGTCTGGGTAATCTGTGTTGATTGCTGACACTCAGTGTAAATGTACTCTAGCCATGCAATTTTAAGCATTTAAGGAATAAGACCTGGCAGGGTGTGGAGTATTGGTGGATAGCTGCACACCCAGTGAATCATGAGGACTGATGCTGCAGGCAGAGGGCCTTATAGCCCCTGGAATGTTTGAAATTCTATTGCACTTAGAAAATGGGTTTGGCAAATAAAACAAAAATCTCAAAAAATGAAAAAGACACAACAAATACAATAACATAGTCCTTAGATAATGCAAATGGTTCCTCCACAGATGGTTTCTACCTGCTATTCATTTGTCTTTCTACACATGCAGTAGAAGGTTTGTTTGCTTACCAAAGCATAAGAATCAATATTCTGTAGTATTCTGCTAAAAGAACACTCACACCACCTCCTCCAGAAGCATGGAATGTTAATATGGAATGCATGAATTCAACATTCTGCAAAATTCCACTGGCATACACTCACCCAGACATGTAAATATAGGTAGGTAACTTTATTTGTTCAATCATCAAAACAATGATCATTACAAAGACATACTAGAGGATTTTGTATTAGCAACCATACACAGCAAACCCTTGTTTGAATCAAGAGGTTTCCATATTAACAAAAGAAAGACTTCAAGAGTGCCGTTTGAGAGGTCTGTTGTTAATTTGGAAACCTCAAGATTCAGACACAGACTTGTACTTGTATGGTTGCTCATACACAATCTTTTATATTATATGGGCAACCATAGGAATGAAAAATGTGCTGCCAACTCAACCACCTTCTCTGTCACAAGCAAGTTAGCAAACTACAATGTTCCTACCAGTCCACTTCATGGGCATCTCAGCTCAGCTTACTCCCAGAAGAAACTACGAAAGATATCCACCGGTGCTGACTCAACTGACTCTGCCAAATCCCTGACAAGAATAGTTGTTCACAAACTTAGCAAAGACAGAATCTCAAATTTAAAAACGTAAAGAGAGCAATGTCAGTCAAGATCACTGGCATGGCTTGAGAGGAAAGCAGCCGCGCAATGACATTCAATGTTGTTGTGCTGCAGTAGTGACGTCCCTACTGCAACACAACATTTTGTTGTCACTACTGCAGCACAATGCTGTTCCAGACATGGATTTCCTTGCTGAACATCGTTCTATTTAGAGGTGTTGCAAAGTTAAACTCCGCCTGTGAATTTCACATGAAGAGTCATAAATTCACGCTTCACAAAATTCTCAGAGTTCTGGCTGACCACCTAAAATTCAATTCTCATGGTTTGCGTGAAATTTGTGCCATATTTCAGAGTTTTTGTTGTACAAAATGCACAATCTGCATGTGAAGTACAAAATTTGCAGGTGAAATTATACACGATCTGCCTGCAAATCTGCACAATTCACGGACTACAAATTGCATGAAATTTGCAAAAATCGCTCCATGGATTCTGCAAAATTCACAAATTCATTTGCTGAGTGAACCTCCTGGACTTCGCACATCTCTAATTCTATCATGCACTTTGGGCATCTTATAGAGCCAGAGGCTCAGTTACATCTGGAGTGGCATTAGTAGGAATAATTGCTCTGTCAAGCTGGTTAGGCTATAAAAAGGTTTTTCATGGTCATCAAAACCCCCCCCCCCAAAAAAAAAGAAATCTGAATAGTGCTTGTTTTTTATTTGTTTTTGCATATTAGAAAAGGATCATGAGTAGAAAGAGCATTCAATTATTTATAGGGTTACCAAATTAAATAAATAAAATAAACAAATAAATAAATTTAAGGAATTTTATTTTAAGGCCTATTTCTAGGTTTTATTTAAGAGTAAAGCTGGCAGCCATGTTTGTGATGGAAATCAAGAGCGAGTGAAGTGGCTTGTGAATTCTGTATGTGATTTGTCCAAATTCCAGATTAGATGTTGAACCTTTTCTTTACAGGGTATTGGCACATAAATATATGCTCATGGATTGGCAACAGTCAATCAGAATACATTATTTAACATGCCCAATTTCTAAGTTTCAAATAAATAACTAAAAATACAAATTAACTGTGCTCAGCTTGCAGGTTTGCCTGGCTTTCAAATTCCACCAACCTCTGCAAAACCCAAAACATTGCTCTCAGAAATGCCCAATCTTATTTTGTGTCAGCTACTATGTCTACCTCCTTAAAGAATGTTTTATGGCCAAAGTAACTTTCAGCAAAGAAGTAAATGTACTCATTAATGCAAATACATAACCATCATGATCTGTACTTAAGCAGTAGATTAATGTTTGGAAAGCTTCACTCTTGCAGTATACTCACCCTTTTTTTTTATTAAAGGAAGATATGATCGGTGAACAATTTTCTTAAACAGAATGGGCCTGATTCTAGAAGGGTTACACCTGGCATAACAGCAGTTGTGCCAAGCAGAATGGTGCATGTAGCAACTTACACCAGCAGTTGCAGCATGCGCGATTCTACAAAGTGACCTGTGACTTGTCGCAGGCCACTTGCGCCAAACAGCTGTTATGCCACATAAACCCCCAGTGACATGGCTCTAGGGGGTTTACGGCAGCAGTTATGCCACATTCTAGAAGGGCAGCCACAAAGTGCCCACATCGGGATTCTACAAGAACCCCTGGAGGAGATCTGGCAATGTACATTATACCAGCATTTAGCTGGTATCACTTACAGATGACCCTGGGGTCCTGTAGACCCGTAGGCTGTCCTGTGGACAGTGCACAGTTTCCCTCCCCTCATGCCCACCACACCCCAGCAGGGTCCTACAGGGCTACCCATACCCCCAGCCTCTGAAATTGCTGTTGGCAGAAGCCCTGCAGGGTGTCACTGCCATCCCCCCACCCGTGCCCTGAACCGTGGGTCGCCCGCCTCATATGCAGCAATATGCCATCCCTGTTAGTCTAGTGCCCCCCCAAACTGTACATTGGTAAGATATGTAGAATCCCCATTTCCCTGGTAGTCTAGTGGCCCCCCCGGAATGTACAATTATAAATTATGTAAATTCCCCATTTCACTAGTAGTTTAGTGACCCCCACCTCCCCACCCAGCTGTGACAGCACACCCAGCACCCCCACCCATCCCCAACCGGCTACTGGCACAGCCCACCTCTCACCTCCACGGACAGCCGCTGACTGAGTACAGTATTAGCGCTACTGCACAGACATGCTCAGAAATTAATTTCACACACACAGTCATGGCCAAGTGGAAATATACCAAAATTGCAATGGTATATTGTTATGAGAACATGGTTATTTACCACACTCCAAACTGTTGCTGTCTCTGGAAGAGACAGTGGGATGAAGTGTATTGCATAGAAATGCTGAGCCTCCATGTCTGAATAACAAGCAATCCTTGGAACTGAGACACCTTAGTTATTGTATACATCATGTAACTATACACCAAGTTGGGTATATTAATGGCTTCCAGACAACAAGAAATTGAGAGAGGGGCCCCACTTGGAAAGACAAACTCAGCTGCACCTATCTTCCAGGAGAAGGTAATATCTGACAATTACTGATCTTCTGTAGTTGGTTGCTAGATAGTATTTCATCTTGAAATGTTATGCCAGGTACCCTGTACTGTTTTCTGTGTGCAAACTGCAAAATATATAAGGAAGCTTATTGTTATCATTTATGTCCTGTGTTTTTGTTATAATTGGTACCGCCACAGACACTCCCAAATCTTCCTTACAGAATTGGTGACTCCTGCTGTGAGCTCCCTATTAAATCAAAAGGTGGGATTTGAACTCAAATGCAGTTGTTCCAGAAACAGAAACGTGAGTTGCTGGTATTTTAAAAGGTTCATAACCTTGATCCAGCTTCTAGGGGAAGAGCTAGGCATAATCCCAGAATTGGGGTGTCTTATCTTGCACAGGGCTAGAAATTCATTTTGAAAAGTGGTATCCCACATGAATTACCAGTTCCCAAGATTTGGTATTCTGCCCCAAAAAGTGGTGTATCAACCCCTTTTATGTGGACTATCAATCAGTAATCTCCCATAAGAAGGCAGGGTTCCTGTCCAGGGAGATAACTGCATCAAGAAACCGACCTGCTCAGCTCTTCTGGACCGTCAACAGACTGTGCAATCCAGCCTGTCTGCGGGATCAGAGAGCCTTTTCACAAATACAGTGTGATGAGTTTGCTCGGTTCATTGAGGATAAGGTGTCATCACCGTTGTTTTGCCTTTGCCTCCCTCACATTTGTAAATAATTGTACATAGTTTTGTTGGATGTTTTGAATACATTTCTTTTGATATTATTCTGTGGTGGTCTCTGATTTGCAGTGGGCTATAGGTGCTCAGCTGCAGTGGTTGTACTATCGTCAGGGGTGGTGCAGTCATGGGTGTATGTGTGTGTGTGTCCATGGGAAGTGACTGGTGTGGAGTAGCTATCAGTCACTGTCTGTGGATGTGTGTGTTGTTCCCTGTGCTGGATGACTGTGTGTGCGGTGATTCCGCGTGCATGCTCTGTGTCCAAGGTGCGCCTGTCAGCCAGTCCATGGCCCTATACGAGTTGACACCCTTGCATGTCTGTGACCTGCACAGTCTGGGTGGCATGTCAGTGGTGGCTGTCCATGCAGGGCAGCCACTGTACCCATCACAATGCTGGGTTGCCTCCTGTCACTGGTGTGGTGCATGTCTGCCTCGGGTGACACTGTGGCCTCCGCTGTTGTTGTCTCACCCCATGTTGTGCTTGTGTGTTGCAGGATGTGCACTACTGTCTGTGACTTGTGCTTTGAGCACGTGCTGGTGGCATATACAGGTCCTAGAACCTGCACAGAATTGCAGCTGCTTTATCTGTGCCATGGAGGACTGCTGGCCATGTCTTTGATTTCCATGGTCCCACACTGGGGGCTTAGTTGCCCTGCTACTGTGTCCCTGTGTTGGTGTGCCATTAGGTATGGGTGGGTGTTTGTCCATGCACTGTGTTGCATCCGGTGTGGTGCATGTTTTCATGCCACTGTGGAATATCTCTGGGCTGGCTGTTGTAGCCAGTGCTAGGTCAGAGTGTGTCCTTGGGAGGTGTGCAGGGTGCTGTACCACTGGTGGTGGGGTCAGGCATGCTCTGTCATGTGTGGGGTACCTCGTGTGTCAGCGCATGGTGGTCTCAGCTATTGCAGAGGGCTGTGCGTGGTGGCACCTGTGTATGCCATTGTTGCATCACTGTGTGCCACCAGCTGATGGTGTTCGTGGTGGGGATGCCTTGCATGGTTCTGTGAGTTTTTAAAGTTGCATTGTCACAGTGGCAGTGGTGGCATGTATGGGTATCCTGCACTGGAGGATGCTGCTCCTGGGCAGGGTGTCTAGGGTCATGGTGCAGGGTGTACTCTGCATTGGGGATGGTTAGCACAGGGTTGTCATCCCTCCTTATGTACCTGCTCACAGCTTGCTGGGGGTGTGATGGGGCACCATGGCCCAACTGTGGGTTGGTTGCTTGTCTCCTATGGGCCAGTGGTTATTCCAGCCCTCCCAGTTGGCACAAGTGCATGTGGGGTGTGGGGACAATGTTTGTTCTGCTGTGTTCCTCTGCCCATCTGTGGCATGGGTGGGCCCCTGCATCCTGGTTGTGCTGTTGCATTGCTGCACTGCTGCTGGGGCATCCCTGGTTGTGCTATGGTGCATCTGGACTGCTCAGCTGACCATCCCTTGTTGCGCTATGGTGCATCAGATGTGCTCAGCTTCCCTCCCCTAGTTGTGCTATGGTGCGAGGTGGTGCGATTATTCAGTCATCAGCTGTGGCGCGCATCTTGACCAGTGCCTAGTTTTTGAATATTGCACCTATATACACACACATATATAAAGGGTTTCTCTTTCTGTTTTGCTTTGCATCACCATGCGCATTACCACTTGCGTTTGAAGTACAATCTCTTGCGCCTCACTACATTCATTATTTCTCGTTATATTCTCAAAGAAGAGGAAATTAGAGGCAAACAACTCTGTTTAATGCATTAGTTGGGGTTGTTCCGACCAGTGAGCGAGGTCGATTGTTAGGGGTTGAAAGCCCCTCTTGGACCTACCCACCCCCAACCAGCATTGGGGTCACAGTAGTTGGAGTTGGGCCTAAATCTCACCCCATCAGACATGAAGAAGCAGAAGCATAGGAGAATGGTGTGAGAGTTAGGACCAACAACCTCAACACACCCCTGATGCCAGATGGGGGTGGGTGGGGGATCCATGGGGGGCTAAACCTAACACTGAATTTCTCACTTTTGTTACTGTGGAACAACCTTAACTAATGCATTAAATAGAGTTTTTTGCCTCTAATTTCTTTCTTTGAGAATGACAACGAGAATAGTGAATGTAATGAGGCGGCAAGAGCATTGTACTGACAAACGAAGTGGTAAGTGCATGGTGACACAGCGTAAACAGAAAGAGAAAAGAGTACTGTAGACAAAAATGTTAAAAACAACACAAAAGCAATGCGTAAAATGAAAACACAAAGGGTAATGCCTTGGTGGCATAGACGGGAACGGTAAGTGAAATGGGTATGGAACCACAAACGGAAGCGTAACAGTAACAGTAATGTAAGTGCACAGGCTGGTTTTCCCAAAAGCTGCATAGAGAAAGACACTGAGTAAAAGAATAGATGCATAATAATGGGTCTTGGAGCAGAAAATGAGGAGTTGGAATACTAAATTGCTTATATCTCAGGAACCGTATGATAGAAAATGTTTTTAAAGTCATATGATTTATGACTTTCTGGCTAGTTTTGTGCTTAGCCAGATGAAAAGTCCATATCTCACACTGTTTCGAGATACGGGCCCTGAAAGGTGCGGTGAATTGTAATGTTATCCTGGGGAAAAAGAGAGTTCGGAGTGCCATAACTTTGCTCCCTGTAATATGTCTTCATCAAGCCACTGAAAGGCACATCTGTGAGATGTTGGCTTTCTTCCTCAAATTTCAGCCCAAAAGACCAAACCTGTTGTTTTGCAGCAGGGCATCAAATGATTCCTGTAATGGCAGGATGCCTAATGTTATCCTATGGGAAAAGCATCAACTTTGAGTGCCGTGAACTTTGCGCTTGTAATATTTTTTTCACTGAAATACTGAAAGGCACATCTGTGAGATGTTGGCTGCGTTCCTTCCAAATTTCAGCACAAAAGACCAAACCGTTCTTTTGCGGCAGGGTGCCAAAAGAATTGATGTCAGTTTCCACAGCCTAGAAAAGTAATGTTGAACTTTGCAAAAGCTTTAGCAAATTCATTCAACAGTGTCATGCATGTGAAAGTACTTTGAGAAAGTACTTTTCCAGAAATGTGAAAAAATATTTCTGGGGAATTTTACCTCAAAATAAAGACATGCCTAGCATCCTCATGGCCCGACTACTTGAATACAAAAAATAATTAGGTTGCTAGAAGGTCCCAAGTTTAAATGCCAAGCATTTTCTGATCACTAACTGAAAACAAAATGGCAGATTTCGACAGTAACAGGGCCATTTCGAAAGTAAAACTGCATTTGTGACACTGTCAAACTTTTTGTTAACTTTTCCCATTGACTAATAATAGGACCTCGTTTTTGAATAACTTTGAACCATTTAATATTTTTTCTCAAAATCTTCAAAAGGCACATCGGGCACCCCAGCCACATGTTCCTTGAAGATTTCAGACTAGTCACATAAACCATGCGACCTGTAGGCGCCTGAAGAATTCAAAAAGCATAAATGCGGCGCAGATCATGCTTAATAAATCCACACCTGTATATCCGACTGGTACAAAACTTGGCAGATCCCAAGGCATATGGGTCTTGATCATGTATTCCAAATTTCAGACAAATCCATCAAACAGTTGCAAAGTTATTAAGGTGCAAAATTTTGAGTTTAACATGTAAATGGCTCCTCAACCCTAACAAAGGATATATATATATATATATATATATATATATATATATATATATTATATTCTTTGCAAAAAACTGCATTAATGCAACAGTTAGGGATTTTACTGTGGCAAAGTAGGGAAATTCACCATTAGGGTTACCACTCCTTCCACCTCGTGACCACTCTGCCCCCCACCAACAGGCAGCAGGGTGTGCATTGGGGTCATTGGCCCCTAACTCACCCATTCCATATATAAATAAAGCTGACATGGTGCAGTATAGAAGAATGGGGTGAGAGTTAGAGAGATGACACAAACACACACCCGATGCCTGTTGGTGGGGTGGGGTGGTAGAAGTGCAAGGGTGGTAACCCTAATGGTGAATTTCCTCACTTTGTCACTGTAAACAACCCTAACAGTTGCATTAATGCAGTTTTTGTAAAGAATGTCCTTACTTTTGAGAAAGCATAGTAAAGTACAATGTCACACCCACACTCCCACCAACTTGAAACAAACCAAATTTACATTCATCAGAGTGGCATAATTCCACATCTGTTTACATTTGCACATCTAATCATTAAAATTACTCCATGGCAGTAAGGCTAGCTACCCTATAAATGTCAAGCTACTACCACAATGCAGAATGCTATCTACAAAATGTAAACTGTGCCACATATCTCCACAGCAAATTAATTTTCTGACACTTAAACATATAATTCACATCCTACAGAACATCCCTTCAACACCCTCCAAATTTCAAGTTAAAAGACCAAACTGTTTCCGAGATACTTAATTTTAAAGTTTTAGATTTTCATTTGTCAGAGTGGCATAATTATGCACTAACAACAGAACAGAAAGTACCTCTGTGGCAGTAAGGCTAGCTACCCTATAAATTTCAAGCCACTACCACAGTGCAGAATGCTATCCCAAAATGTAAATTGTGTCATGGAATATCTCCACAGCAAATTAATTTTCCAACACCTAGACACCATAATTCATATCTACAAGGCATCCCCTCAGCACCCTCCAGATTTCAAGCTAAAGACCAAACCATTTCAAGATATTTAATTTTAACATTTTGCACCTTTAAAAATTCTTTGATTAAGAATCGCTATGACCTCATGATCAAAGATCATCTTTGATCGTGAGGGAAAATCTTGTTATGAAATCTGGGCTATCTGGTTCCTCCTAGAGACATCGGGTCAGGCAAAATCTGGCCATCTCATCTCACCCTCATGAATATAGCTTGCGATCAAAAAATCTCACAACCAAAGAATTTGCAGACTTGCGATCAAAGAATTAAAAAACATTAAAACTCCATTTTGTGAAACAGCTACATTAAACCACAGGCATGGCTCAATAGAGGAAGTACCCTGAGCAAAACCCATCCAAGTTTTACTTCAGAAGTCACCCCTTTGCTGAGATATTTGTTTTTTCCAACCCCAAACTGAAAACAAGATGGCAGCCATCGTGATCGATAAATTTCTTGTGATCAAAGAATCTTTATCATGAGCCTGCAAATTCTTGTGAGGAGGACCAGATGGCAAAATCCTATTCTTCTTCTGCAAAGAACCATATAAATTTTTCCATAGACTTATAGTGAGAGGTAAACAGTTTAATAACTTTTGAATGGATTCATATTTTTCACCAAATAAAAAGTGGCATGTTCCTTGATCCAAGCTCTTTCTACATGGCAAGTGCCAGACTGGCACACCACATGGTGGCTGTGCAGCACCACAGACAAAACCCTCAAAACTGCCCTCAAAACTGGCAAAAGTGCATTTTCAGCGATTCACTGTACAAGAACTGTAAGTCTGGCCAAAACGCAATTTGGCACATCAAGAGATCTATCATGCCCCACCATGCATACCAAATTTGATACAAATCTGTTAAATGGGTCCAAAGTTGTTAATGCACAAAAGTTCAAGTTTAACATTAAAGTGCCTTCATAACTCTATATATATATATTTATATATATATGTGTGTGTGTGTGTATATATATATATATATATATATATATATATATATCTATACAAAAACTGTGTTAATGCATCATTTCAGGTTAAAGCACAGAAAGTCAGGAATGAGACCTTTAGGTTGCCCCTCCCCCACAAACCTGCCCATCATCCCAAGACTTACAGCCGATGGTGTGTCATTGGGGTTGTGAGGGCCTAAATGTCACCCCATTCTGTCTGAAATTACATTCACAAGCCACTGAAAATAAGAAAGGGTGACACAATTTTTGCATAGAATTTCCTTAATTTTGAGAAGAATACAAAAGTAAGAACTTGCTCAAGTTGGTGGAAGCACGGGCCTTCAAGCCCTGCACACCCACCAACCTGAGGAAGTTGATGGGAGCATGGCCCTTTGGGCCCTGCACTACACCAACCTATGGAACTTGGCAGGAGCATGGGCCCTTGGTCCCTACTCTCCCACAACTTGTAAATGTGTGTACCATCAACACACTCCAAATTTCAATGTAAAACACCAAACCGTGTCCGAGATACAACACGTAAAGTTTGAGATTTTCATTTGTCAGAGATGTAGAATTCTGCACCTGTTAATATTTTACAGGCACAATGACTGAAAACTACATCCATGACATTAAGGCTAGATGCCCTATCAAATTCAAGCCTCTAGCACAGTGCAAAACACTGTCCACAACACATAAACTGCGTCACGCAATATCTGCACAAAAAAGTTCTCCGACATATAAACACCATAATTCGCATCAGCAGGACATGCTGAGAACACCCTCCAAATTTCAAGTAAAAGACCAAACTGTTTCTGAGATATTTAAACTTAAAGACTGGTGAAATTGCCCTATCGAATGCATTACAAAATCTGGCCATTTCATCTCCTTCGTGATCAAAGATCACGATCAAAGAATCTCATGATCAAAGAATTTGCAGGCTTTGATCAAACAATAAAAATGTTGAAACTTGAGTTTTAGGCAGAATTACATGGAACACCATCATGCTTCGATAGAACGAAGCCCACTAGAGCAAAACCCACCTCATTTGTGTTCCTAGGCCACCCTGGGCTGAGAAAATGGAATTTTCAAAGGGCCATCTCGTCCCTCGTCGCGATGCACAATCGCAATCAAAGAATCTCGATTAAAGAATTTGCAGGCTCGCAATCAAAGAAATTGCAGGCTCGTGATCAAAGAATAAAAATATCTGTATAGCTATATATTATGTAAAACTGAAAAGTTGGGTCCATGCTAAGTGAAGTCACATCTTGGGTCTTCACATTATTTTTATGAAGTCTAAGACTGCACTGTTACTTGGGTATGCCTACTTGCTAGTAACAACCCAGATAATAGGTTCTTATTTCATGCAAAATAATGTACGGAAGCTCAATCTCTTCAGCCTGGCAGTTACAGGAAAATTATAGTACGGGTTAAGTTAATTCTTGCTGTTTGTATACAGTTTTGCACTTTATTAATATAATCTCCAATGGCTGTTATGGAAGATCAGATTTGGATGATGTGTACTAGTGCTGCATCTTGCATGGAGACAATGAGTACAGAACAGTTTTTCCAAAGGTGATATGGATGGTGGGTATCAGTTACTCAAGGTGCGTCCTGCACTTTGGAGGAATTGTAAAGCAAGGGTCTGTGTTCTATCTGTGTGAGACTGCTTATTTGTGTTGTCTGCATGAGACTGCTTATTTGCAGTGTCTTATCCATTTATGATGTTAACCATTCATGACATGTAATGATCTGTACGATTCCAGCTTCCTAAGCTGAAGCAGTCTTCCATAATCTCAGTGTTAAATACCACCCCACCCCCACCCCCACCTCCACACACACACAAGAATTGGTGAAGTTGCTTGGTTTACAAAATGTGCAGTGCTTTGAGCCTGGGATATGCAGGTATAACTAGGGCAGTATGTGGTAAGAGTCTAATGGATAGAGGAAGGGGAATAAGCAAACTGTATGGGAATGCAGCTGCTGTGCACATTGCCACATTTGATTGGCCAAACCTGTTGCCTACAAATCTCTAACATCAGCTGCAGCATCTCTGCTTGTCAGTTTCCTTGCCTTCTCAGTGCACTTTCCTGATTGTCTTTTTTGACCCACATTATTTTAACCATTTCCTTACCAGACTTTAGTTGCCTGATCTTTGTGCAGCAAGCATGTTTTGTTCTAGTAACCCACCTGCCCATTTGTCTGATTGAGTCTCTTTCTGCCTTTTGTCCAAGACTGACTAAACACAGGAGAAGTGTATTTTCTTGTTTTAGTTTTTAAAGGTCATATTATTGTATATAGTTGCTGCTCTTTTGGAATACATATGACCATTTACATGCAAGATAAATAAAAAAATTAAATGTGACTTAACTAATTGTAACATTGTTTCGCTGCAGTGGAGTTGCTCTGTGTGTGTGTTTTGAAGGTACCTATAAGTTTCCTTAAAGAGATTGCTTCTTGACTTTTATATATGCTATAAGCAGGTATGTCTCCATTTTAACATGACTGTTTGATGTTTCTTTCCAAAAGCAGTCAGTTGAAACTGCTCATGGAGTGTCAGTCTGTGATGGCACATTGAGACTATATGTATATGATCTCTGTGGGATGGTACTGTAATCCTCCTCATCCTTGAGGAGGAGAAGTAGATAACTCTTTGAAACAAGGGTCACTTAGTCAAATTTGGACTGAGATGACCACAATGGATGTTGCCACTTGATTGTGAGACACTGAACCAGTGGGTCAAGCTTGCTGCTGTGCTGTTAAACACACATACACAAGATCATATTATATTCACAAGTCATTAGCAATCCCTTCCTTTAGTAATTCTCCTCTGCTGGCTTCCCAGCAGCAGGGGTACTGAGCCGAGTCTGATGTTTGTTTTATTAAAATACTCCCACTGTAGATCCTACCCTTTTCTCAGGAGTGAAACTGATTGTCTCCTCCTGGGAGACAGAGAATGGAGAGAGAGAGAGAGAGAGGGAGAGGGAGAGGGAGAGGGAGAGGGAGTTACTCATTTGGGATTGTGGAAAAGAGGAAAAGAGTGAGTGATTTTCTCAGGCTTCTAGTTGCATGAGCTCTCCACTCCTATTCATTATTGGAGCAGGGCTGTAATGGACTCTCCTAGACTATTGATTCTCTCCAAGACTGCTTCCTTCCAGGCTGAGGCAAGCTTCCTCTTTTCCACCGGCTGCTGAGCCTCCCAGTGCCACTGTACACATTGGTCCCATCCTTCGATTATGCCAGTGCACAGATCATGTTTGTGACTGCTTGTCTGTGTGGTGGTGTCTGCTCCAGGATAGTGCCCCTGCTTATCTTGTGGAGGCCAGTAGAGGGGCTATAGTAAGGATAATTTCTTTGAAGTGAACAACAAAAATGTTTATTTTCTTCCCATGAGCTGTCAACCATCAAGCATTTCATGTTAGTAGAAATAACTGCAGCCACCTAGCAACTGAGAAAGGAATAGGAGCACACTAACTGTATGTGTCATGCTTTGCTGACAGGGATATGATGCACTTTCTTCCCATAAAATGGCAGGTTCTTTTAAGCTCCTGTCTGTATTACAGTTTCAGGAGCATTTTATATCAGTGAAAATAAATGTTGAGCCTTACAGGCTCTTAAAACGATACTGATCAATTATTCAGATCAGTACTACCCCTTTCATTCTCTTAAGTGATTAAAGTTTTATGGAGTTTGTTCATTTTGTTTGAGAGATGGAACTAGAATTATATCGTATGATATGGGGCATACACAATGCTTGTTTAATGTGAGTTTTGGCAGATTTACATGAAACCACCACCATGCCTCAATAGAACAAAGCCCCTGAGCAAAACCCACCCTCATTTGTGTTCCTAGGCCACCCCGTCCTGAGAAAATTGAATTTTCCAAAGAGCTATCTCATCCTCATTTGTGATGCATGATCGCAATCAAGGAATTTGCAGGCTCATGATCAAAGAATAAAAATGGTGAAATTGAAGTTTTGGCAGATTTAAAGGAAACCACCACCGTGCCTTGATAGAACAAAGCCCCTGAGTAAAACCCACCCTAATTTGTGTTCCTAGGTCATCCCTGCACTGAGAAAATTGAATTTTCAAAGGCTCATCCGTCCTCGCTCAAGATGCACAATCGCAATCAAAGAATCTGGCAATCAAAGAATTTGTAGGCTCATGATCAAAGAAATCGCAGGCTCATGATCAAAGAATAAAAATGCCAAACTTGACTTTTAGGCAGAATTGAATGAAACCACCACCATGCCTGAATAGAACGAAGCCCCTGAACAAATCCCACCCTCATTTGTGTTCCTAGGCCACCCCTGAGTTGAGAAAATGCATTTTATCTCACAATGCAAGATCGCGATCAAAGAAGCTCTTGATCAAAGAATTTGCAAGCTCACAATCAAAGATCATTAGCGAGCCACGATCAAAGATTTTAAGTATTTAAAACTCTATTTTTACCATTTTACACTGAACCAAAGGCATGGCTCAATAGAACGAGGCCCTCTGAGTAGAACCCATCCAAGTTTTACCTCAGGAGTGACCCTTAGCTGAGATATTTGATTTTTTTCTATTGGAATTCAAAAACAAGATGATGGACCTCATGATCAAAGAATTCTTGGGACAAAGATTCTTTGACCATGAGGCTGCAAATTCTTTGACTGCCAGTTGGGACCAGATGGCAAGAACACCATTCTTTGTTCACAAGATAATCATTTAAATTTTCTCATTGACTTATAATGGGAACTTAAAAGTGCTATAACTTTTGAATGTCTCAATATTTTCTCACCAAACAAAAGCGCGTGTTTGGCAGTGAAGTTCTTTCAAACAAGCCATGACACAGAGTGGCATACTACCCAACGGCCATGCAGCACCACAGACAATATCCCAAAACTGCCTTCAAACTGGATAATTTTGTATTTTTCAACATTTTCATGTGCAAAGACTGTAAGTCCAACTAAACAAAATTTGGCATCTCAAGAGATCTACCATGCTCCACTGTGCATACCCAATTTAAGGCAAATCCATTAAATGAGTCCAAAGTTATTAATGCCCAAATTTTTGACTTTAACATAGAAGTGCCTTCATAACCCTAAATATAGTGGCCGACTGCCACAATAAAATATATATATATATATATATATATATATATATATATATCTTCATTAAAAATTTGCTTACTGCATCATTCAGGGTTTAAGTGACTAAAGTGGGAAAATTAGAGGTTAGGTTGAGCCACAAACACCCACCACCACCCACACCTATCCTCCACAGACTGATAGATGCGGGTGTGCCATTGTGTCATGAGGCCTAACTCCTCACCCCATTCTCTCCTTACTGTAGCATGTAAACCTTGTTTACACATGAATGAGGTGAGAGGTGGGCCTCCAGATCCCATGGCACACCCCAGTGTCTGTCAGTCTCTGGAGGATCGGGGTAGGTGGGAGGTTGGGAACTCAACCCTAATGTCTCATTTCCCACTTTTGTTGCTTTAACCCTAACTGATGCATTAAATGAAGATTTTTAATATACAGTGTGTGTATATATATATATATATATATATATATATATATACACACACACACATATGTATATACTTTCTTTGGGTGGGGTTGACATATATGATATATATATACATGTAGTCATTGTATTGTTTTGTGTCACAGGTCACTCACACACTGTTGGTGTGTGTTCCTGTGCTTGATGAGGAATTGTGGTGCTGTAATTAGAATACCCTCAAGCCAATGAAGGTAAGTTTTTTGGGGAGATTATCATTTGCAAGTAGGTCTCAATAATGGTTTATTGTTTGGTTAATTCTTCACAGATTTTATCTGCATCCTTCTCCAGTCCAATAATGATGTTCATGGTCATCGATTCATACTACTTGTTGCATGTCTGCCAGTACAGGGGTGGGTATGATGTTGAACAAGTTATTTGGAGGAGGCAACTATGACACCACAAATCATCTCAAAGTTTCCTAAAAAGAAATGAACTTATTAAACTTGATTGCAGCAGTAACACTTTAAGTTTAAGCCATGGCTGTTCCACCTCATCATATATGCTAATTAGTAGATAGCAAGCTGTCCCACTGAAGCCATGTGGAGAGCAAATCATCACATCACAATTAAATTTAGTACCAGGCTGCAACCAATACACTGTGTCAGTATCCCTGCGTCTTAACTCAGTTACATTTTAAAACCACATCTTCTCAAGTTACACGACCTGGTCAAACTTTTTCCAACACTGGATTGGCTGCATCTGCTGCAAATTGCAATACAGTGTGTGATGTGTTGACAAATATTATGTGAAGTACATGTCACCTACTTTATGAATCATCTGTCAGATCTGCATTCTTTTGAAAAAAAGGAACTGATGAAATAAAATTGATATACTTACCAGTATGGAAAATGGATATCCCATAGGTTGCAGTAGAGAGTAATGCTGTAGCATATAGACTTTCAGCTAAGGGGAGTCATTCTTTCTAATTTGTAAAACAAAATAAGTTGACCATATGTGTTTGACCACTGCAGCTCAGAAAAGCAACAGGAAACAAAACACAGCTAAAGGAAATTGAATAACATGAAAACATTAGTACACATACTCAGTTTAAAATATTGATAGTAAGAAGCCTTGTACCTCTGGCTGATGGATGTGGTCTCCTTGGCATGGGCAGGACATATAATGGAAAACATTGTCAGAATGATGGTGGTGGTGGTGGGTGTTGGTCATAGGCACACAATAACAGTCCCTCTCACTTCTTCCGCGTCTGGTGGTGGCAGTGGCTAACAGTAGTTTATGGTGGTGGGCGGTCCAGGGGCACACAAAGTCATTTCCCTAGTTTGCAGCTGCGAGCAGCGTTTTATGGTGGTGGTCCATGGCCCAGGATATATTGTACTCTGTGTTACAAATGTGACGTGACATATGGAATTTGAGTCACTCTGAGTGGGACACTGATTTAACTTTAAGGAAAAGAAAACATGTATCATACAAGAAATTTGACAGCCTTTTAACTCACCTACTTAAAAGCTACCAACATCATCATCTTCATAAATAAAGCTGCCCTCACAGTCACCTATGTCTGAATTCTGCCCACTGGGAAATTCTTTCTCCATTGTGTCATTATCTATGTCAGTGGTAGGCTGTTTCATGCTGTCAGTGCCACCAGGATTGTCACCAGACCACCAAGATTGACCATTTCTACAACATCAGCAAAACCATGACTATGCCGGGCACAAATACTGAGGTTGCAGTCTGAGCTGGTATGTGCCTCTCATTCATTTTATGAATGTCAGCAAACTGACATTTGCAGGAGAGAGGTGTGTATGAGGATCCTGAACTATTGTACCTGCTAAGCTGAATATCCTCTCAACACTTACACAGGAGGGTGGGCATGTCAGGTACTTCAGTGCCACTGTGGTCAGCTCTGGCCATTCACTGACTTTTCCACTCCAGTATAAAGAAGATCATCAGTTATTGACAGATGCCTGTTTTCAGACAAATGTGACTTAACCATTGACTGTGCTGCACTAGGTCCAGTGGTTGATGCATCATCCTGTTCTCTGGAACATTTATGTCACAAATCCCCACTTGGGACAAAGCTTCCCAAAGTGGGTTGATGCCAACCACTTTGGATGACAGACCACCTGGAACTGCAGTCCCTTCCTTTATAGGATAGGCTTGATATTACCCCAGGTTGTCCTTCAGACTGATTATGCTGCAGAGGTTTGCTGACCTAGTCAAGTGACTTCTGTGCCCCATGAACAAAGTGCACCAGTTGCCCATTGACATTTTTTACCTGTTCAGGCCCACCCTCCGTACTGAGGAAATTCCACATTTATAACTTGGGTAAAGCATTGCTGCTATTGCAAAGTTGTCACTATGCTGAATGCTCAAGATAATGATTCTGGTCAAATACTGTCAGCATGTGTTTCAGCAACACACTGCTAGCACAGTCTCCAGCAACATCAAGGCTATGTCTGCCACAGCACCCGCAGCAGTGGAATTAATTAGCTAATGGAGGCAGACTCACCACTCACTGCCTGTGTGACATGCTTAAAAGGCCTCAAAATTATTATTACAGAGTCCATGAGGTGCCACTGTTCAGTCATCATAGACATGGAGGCCCTGGAACTGTCACAGCTAGTGTGAATGACAAGATATTCTGAGATGGCTTTGTATTGTTCATACAACCTCTCTGCCATGTATAAAGTGGAGTTCCACTGGGTGACAACTTCCAGCTTCAAGCAGTGCTGCGGGACGCTGTTTCAGATCTGCAACTGCTGAAGTTGGTCACAGGCCTTGCAGAGTGTGAAAAGTGAGAACAAAGATGGCATGCAACTGTCAGCATTTCTTATATCAGGGTGTTGCAGAAACTCCTGCACCACAAGATTCAAACAGTGGACCATGTATGGAACCCAAACAAAGTCACCATTCGTGATGCATTTAACCACATTTGACCCATTGTCTCTTGCTATGAACCCAGCTCTCAGCGACAGGGGTTCAGCCACTTGTCAATTTCAGTCAATACCAAGTCCAGCATGTTTGCATCAGTGTGTGAGCATGTCTCATTGTACATAGCAATTGTTGCTTGCTGTCAATTCCTGGAAGATTGCTACCATGACACTCCACCTTACTACACTGATTATTCACACTACCAACAGCATAAACAACACCCGCACCTGTGCCCAATGTGCAGTTATACACAAATATGAACTCCCCACTGTTTTGCCCTTGCCCACTTAGCCATACTTATATGGATGAATGGAGAGGAGGAATGTTGAAGGGTATGTCTTACAGAGTCGGACACAGTACGGCACAACTTGGGGACAGCACAGGTGGAAAAGAATGTCCTGGATGGGACTTTCTGTTTTGGACAGGCATGTGCTGCAAACCTCCAAACCCAGCATTATCCACAAAGAAGGGCAAAGATCAATTGCCAGCATTTCAGCTACAGCAGCATTAAGTTCACGTGACACTTTATGATTGGGTGGGTACTTCAGCTTATGGGCAAAAACACTCTGTAACGTGGGCTGACTTAAACATTTTCATGGGGTATGATGATAAATGGTTCTGCTATGCGAATGGGGTGGAGTGTGGACATGTGATGAAGATGGTTGCACAGGTGATGAAAAATCCACAAATGCAGTTATTTTCCCAGATTTACTAACAGGGGTTGATGTACCACTTGCACTAGACTTACTGTATTGATCACCACCACCACCAAAACTGCTACTCTCACCAGCACTGGACAAGATTTCAAAATCATTATGCTCCTCCACCTCATCATGCCTGTAGTAATCCTCTGCTGTTATTTCATCCTACTACATTCCTGCTTGATCTTACAGTCATGGAAGGGGATAACATGCTCATTATGGTTGGTGATGAGGAGAATGCCCCACTGTGGCATTAGCTGCTATCTTGTGCTCAGTCCACAGTGCCACATGCCTGTTCTTAAAGATGTGTATGCTGTCCCCATGCCCACATGGCTCTCCCTTTTCCTCGACTCACACGTGCATGGCAAAGCTTGCAGATTGCAATTGACTCATCATTTGAATCTTGCACAAAATCCCAAACAAGGGATTGTGATCCCTACTTTTAACATGTCCCTGATGCCACTTATTGGACTCCATTTTTAAAGCCCTGAAGTGGGGTGGGGTGTGCTACATGAT
This sequence comes from Neoceratodus forsteri, assembly GCA_016271365.2. Classification (NCBI taxonomy): domain Eukaryota; kingdom Metazoa; phylum Chordata; order Ceratodontiformes; family Ceratodontidae; genus Neoceratodus; species Neoceratodus forsteri. The sequence goes on along the minus strand of CM057453.1, from coordinate 450,774,671 downwards.
TTTCAGGCAAGACACACATGGACTGCAACTGACCACCATGACTACCTATCATTATTACTGGTCATCATCATCCTCAACTGAAACTGTTAAATCACAACATTTTTATGGGGTTAATGCAAACAGACCCAGACAAAGCCAACTTGAATTTATTTTGTCTGTTCCCAACAGGAGTCCTGACATCATCATTATATTCATCAACATCACCCACATCCACATCTTCTGCTTGGATACTGGCATGTTGACTGCATGTTGCAACCACAGCACATCATCATCATCAGATTCATTGTTATCAACACCACCACCCGATATTTTTCACCACACTGTGAAACATTGCATGGCAAATGCATGACCTGAACCACGGTGGAAGAAATGTGACATTTTGTGTTATTGTTACTGTGATGTTCAGAATCCTTAAGTTTGGTTACCAAATGGGATGCTACTGGGGAGTATGACATCATCTACACTGTCGCTCACTGCTTTACATGCTATTATATTTTGGACATGGTCAACTGGTCAGAAGTGGAACTTGAGGCAGCAATACTCATGCCACCAGTAACTGCATTACATCACTGGCTGGGACAACATCATCTCCTCCATCTATGAGTGAAGCTACCAATTGTGCTGTAAAAACATTGAAGGAGAAATACCTTTCCTCACATCAGCAATGCACTTCTGCATACTACCATGCCCACAGACAGTCCTACCACTGGAAGCGGTGTCATGGCAAGAAACAGCTTTGCTTGCACATCTCTTTGTGAGCATTTTGGGGATCAACAAGAACATTTTAAACACATTTAGATTTTGAATGTTCACTCTGGGCCACTGGATGTGAAGCCAAAAGAAAACAACTGTAGCTTTAACAAGAGATACAGACACAAAAGTCACAACAAGTTCAACAACACCTTAACTAACAAGTGATGCTCAAGTCACAATCCAATCTGGAAAAGAATACCTTTTGCTGGTGTGGGGAGCACTGTGACTGCAGATTACAGTAACAGTGCAAAACCAAGATACCACAAAGCAGTACAAAATCACACAGGTGCAGTGGATAGCAGCTTCACACTGCTGCAATTACACTGTGGCACAATAAAGGTGTATTATTTCATGTCATGCATCACACACACTCACACTTTGTCTACAAGTATTGCATAGCAAATTGAAAACTTCAAGTAATATACACATATTTTAAACAACCTGAAATGATGCACTCCATCACCAGGTCCACAACACAATCAGCAAAAAATGTCAACAATTACTAAAAATATTACTGTGTGTACATTAACACAGTTATACAAGAAAAATATAAAAACAAAGAACTCCAAAGTTCAAGTTTATTAACACACACAAATGTATAAAATCAAAAGATTTGTGACATTCCTTTTAAAATTACGATTATCTCTTTGCACATAAACATAACTTAACAGATATAAATTCCACAAGGTAATAAGATTTTGCATTACCAAAAATCACATTCAGTTTCTCTAATTTTAACATTTCTTTCTGAATGCCAACAATATTCCAAGGATTATTGCCACAGAGATGGTGTTAACCATCTCTTTTCTCTTTCTCCCAGTCATGACAGTTATACATAACATGAAGCATTCTAGGAATGACTTATCATTACAATCACATTTCTTAATCATAGCACAATTTTGTTTGACATTAGTTGTATCTAGGCCCTAACATATCCAGTCTTAATTTGCTTAAGATGTTTTTGTACAAAGCTTTTCACAGATCATAAGATAGGTCTCCATACCCCATTGTTGTTTAAGTGATGAATATACACAAATTTATCAATTTCATGTATTAATTCAAAATCTTTAGCAAAAGCAATGTCTTTTAATCTTCACATAGCATTTTCTATATATTGTATAGCATTCGTTCCACAGTTGGGTAAATAAATCCTTTAGACATGCAGATTGCACTTTATCATTCAATCTTGAGAACCATACATTTTTGACATTTTGAGTTTGTAGGCGATTAATAAAATCTTTCCAACAAAGTTTGGGTAACCTATCCTCATTCATGCCTTGGATTTTACCCCAAAATTTAATTGCTTTTATTAACAGTCTTTCCTTTAAAGGTAGTATACCAGATTCTAACCAGTAAAAGGCAGAGGGACAATCCCTCGGTAAGTTCAATATAAGTTTAAAAATCTGTTCTGAGCAGCTTTAATATTATCATGTTTATCAAGAGAAATTCCCAAATGTCCCTGCCATACAACAATTGACAAATAGTTTTTGCCTCAAAGTTGATAATAGAGATTTAAAACTATTTCCGTAAATGTATTTGCAAATGCTAAAACAGCACTTGTAGTTTTATAGGAGGTATTTTTGATTTCCCTCACATGAGCAGACCAGGAATGATTTCTCTCAAAAGTAACTCTAAGGTATTTATAAGTCTGGGCTACATCAAGATTAACACCATTTATATTCCATGCCTTTCTCTTATCATATGTTCTACCTAATACCATAATCTTGATCTTCCCAACATTCAGTTCTAAGTCCAACTCCTTTAAGGTTGACATTATACTGGTAATGCCTCTTTTCAAAGCCAAATAGTGTTCTCAATAAAAGATAGCATCATCTGCATACAATAACAACTTTATTTCTCCATTATCAACCTTGGGTGCAAAAGTGTCAATGTTCTTTAGTCCATACAGTAGGGATTCAATATATAAGTTAAATAGGGTTGAGGCTAGCAAACACCTTGTTTTACACCTTTAAAGATTTATCTGATCAGATAAGGCTCCATCCTAGTATAAAGTAACCTTGCTGTAGTACTGTGATGTAGCATTTTTAAGATGCCCAGCAAATGCGAGTCAATTTGTATTTTCTTCAAGATATCCATAGAATAACTCTACTGACATAGGGAAAAGCTGCTTTATATCAATGAAACATAGATATAATGAGGTTCTCTTGGCTTCCACATAGATATCTATGATATAATTCAACATAAAAAGGAAATCTAAAGTACCACACTGTTTTTAAAACACATTGTCATTTAGATATTAATTTATTCTCCTCTATCCAACTCTCTAATCTATTTAAAATTAACCTAGTGTAAATTTTTTTGTATTATCATAGAAGTATAATTGGTCTATAATTCTTAGGGTCTTGTTTATCTTCCTTTTTAATAAAGGTATAATTATTCTTTGGTTCCAACCATCAGGCAATAACAAGCATAGGCATATAGTATTAAAATTAAAGTCAGACGCTCAGCCCAATCTCAGGATTGTGGAGGAAAATTTCTACTGAGAGACCATCATGGCCTGCTGCCTTGTTCCTTTTTGATTTAAGATGGCTAATCTAACCTCTAACACTGAAAAAACAAAAGGACAGCCTAACTTATTATCAATGATAAGTTGCAGTCTTCAACATTCTCAACACTTAAATTACTATTATAAACATTTTCAAAATATTGGACCCATGTGTTTCCAGGAATAAAACCATATAGGTTATATCTAACATTCTTCTCATCACACCCAAAAGCAACAAGAATCCAGAATAATTTTGTGTCCTTCACCCAAATAGAATTTTGCAATTGTGACCACAAATCTAATTTATATAGTCTTTCTTTAGAAACTAATAGCTTCTTATATTCTCTTTTAGATTTTTCAGGGCACAAAAACTGTAGGAGTTGTTCATTTCTGCCTTAATTTTCCAACTTTCCTTATTTCTTTTCTCATTTTCCTGCAATCCTCATCAAACCAAGGTTTATCTGAACCAATATTATTTTTAAATGGTGGATGCTTTTCCTTGCATAGTTGATCACTACAATTTACCATAAACTGATCAAGCTTTTATCATATTGTAATAAGTTGTCTTACTTTCATGATTAGTTTTCTCATTCTGATCTAATAGAGTTTTCAGACATTAATCACAATCTATAATTCTATCAACTGTCAATTTGGTGAACTGTTCCAAAACAATTTTTGTACTATATTTTATACAAATAGTTTGATTTATTTTCAACTCACTTTTCTTATTTCTATTGCATGTTAGACCAACAATCTTGCTTTTGCATTCCAAATGAAAGTGGTTGCTATCCTAGACTCTGTGTATTTTAATAAAGTCTTCCATATGATACAAGGAGACATCTATTATAAAATTGTCCATTACACTGCCCCCTTAGCTGAAGAAAATGTTATTTCCCATCCCAGTCCTTTCTGGTGCCCATTTAACACTCTTAAATTATTTCTGCCAAAAATGTTATCAAAACCTACCATTACTCGTAACATTTTATCCTTTGAGTGCCTGATTGGAATATTAAAAGTATCATCTAAGCCCCAGTCATTTTTCTTTTCTTCTTTCAGGCTTCCTATCGTGCATTGAAGTCCCTGCCAAAATAAATTCAATGCTTGGGTAGCGAACTCTGATAGAGTCAATAACATCCCTAATTCTCCAGAATAATCTAATAATCCTTCTGCTTCATGTTAGGGATTATATAAATATTAAACAATGCAGCACACTTAGACCCAATCTTCAGAATTAAATACATAAAGAAATCACTATACATACTAGATTCAGCACAACTTAAAACAAGTGAGTTATGGATAAAATGGCCAAGCCACTCTTACGTCTACCAAATCTACTTTGCCGAGTGGCTGGAACATGCCACACATTATAGCCATCAAGAGAAAACTTGTCAAGTCTACCCATCCAGGTTTCCTGGAATAATAGGATTGGAGTGAGTTATCCATTCCTGGACACACTCATCCTCTATTTTAGACCTTAATCCCACCACATTCCATGATAATATGGATGGGTGACTTTCAAAATCTGAATTACTAAATCAGTTGTTACTATCATTTAAAAATAGAGTACTTGCCTGATAACCATTTAAAGTGGTTACATTATCCATTTTGAGAGGTCATCTGCACTAGAATAAGAGTCCAATTCCATTATCAGACTATTATTGATTTTGCCCTAATTTATTTCTTCCTCGAATATAAATTGAAGCTTCAGAGTCACCATCCAGATGAACTTCGGTTTCAGTTGGTTTCATATAAGCCATAAATTCTTTGCGTGTTTATACAATTTATTTTCTGTACTCTTACTTAATTACCTCAGTTTTTGCTCTTTTTTTCCTTCAAGGGCTTTGGTCTGCAACTCTTCTCTAATTGTAGAGTCCAATAATATGCCTAAATCCTGAAGATCACTTTTCTTTTGAACAAATCCAACCTTAATTCAGCTTTTTTAACACCAAACAGATCCATCACTTATATGTGCTTAATTTGTACCTATACACAGAAACAATATCCTGCCAGCCAAATTTGTAGCCCATAATCTCTTTTACTAGATTATAGATAGTTAATTTCAGGGTATAGGGGTTTTCATTTCTTCCCTTTGGGACGTTGTTTAAAAATAAGGTAGGCAGCATATCACCTTCCTAATTAACCTATCTTTGCAGTTTTCTTCAGTAATAGTTTTAGCCATATTTACATTATTTCCACTGTTTTATTGGAAATAGCATTATTTAGAGCAGAAGCCTGTTCCATCTCAGGGCTACACCTTATATCTCTTTCAATTTACCTTTTCCTGCTGATTTTCTTTAGAATTCCTTATGACAGACCATTCAGAAGGTATACAATAACCACCTTGTGTTTTATAATTCTTCCTTAACAGCTGTTTCTCTGGTTTAGTTCTTGGATTAACTGATCTATTTTCTTAGCCTCCTTATTGACAATCTCTGTTGTTATAGTTTTTACTGATTTCAGTTATAAGCTTTCAATTGTCTTTCTATCCCTTTTTCTTTCAGCCTGAGTTACCATATTCCTTTTTCCACCTTTTTTTTTTTGAAGCAACAGCCTTGTCTCCCCACTACCCAAGGTTTGATCATCCTTTACAGCACTAGGAGTTATTTTTCTTGACTAATAGGATATTTCACAAAGTATTCCACAAGTGATTTAAACATGACATCCAGTTCCACAAGCTGTGTGTTACCAAAACAAATTTATTTTTAATTTCATTGAGTTTAACAAGATCACTACCCTCTCTTGACATAATGGGTTGCTATTACTTCCTGTCTGGATCCCAGTCTCTAGGCATAATTTATCTAATTGAGGTAATTTCACATCAGATCCCATACATCTTGCTTTTATTTCTTGGATTCATTTAAGTATCTTTATGCCCTTGTTTTATATATGGTGTAATAAAAGAGTTAAAATCTCTCAGAAAGGATCCACTTTCACATTCATGACTTTCAATATTAAGTCCGCCTTCAGAAATATTTTGGTAAATATCCACAGCTTCTGGCGGTAACACAAGTACACCCTGAGCATTTCCATTATTATCATCAGCACTAGTATTATAATCACAATTACTATACTTCATGTCCATATCAATTTTCTCATTGGTAACAATGTTCTTATTAACTGTTAAATCATTTTGTGCCAGTATTTTAATACCCCTTAACCCTGATTTTTATTGTTAACTAATATTTTAGCCGATTTCTTCCTCGATACATCTAAACTTTTATCTTTTCCAAAATCTTCTCTAATCAAATTTCCATGAGAAATTATATCTGAATAAGAGAACTCAGAACCCAACCTGGGAGCATTAAATCCTCTGTCCTTTTGGTAAGTCATTTTGTGCAAAGTTTCTAATTTCCTCTAATAAAGGGTGCTCACTTGAACAGGTCTTTTTACTCCTTATACTAAGATCAGGGGATGACGAATCTAGGAGCAAAACCTCTATTAACTTTGTTGTTAGCTCTTAATTCTATCTGCTCTGAAACAGGTCTTATAAAATGCATTATTTTGGAAATATCACGCAGGATAAGTGTTCTTAACACTTTTTAGACAAATTTGATACATTTCTATTTTACCTGATTTAATAGGCTTTTTCTTTCTGTAAGTTTTCATCTTTTTGTCATAATCAGTTAGTCACTAAGAGCCAACTGGCTTAGATACAAACACCTCAATACAGTCAATACAAACTTTAAAATAGGTTATTAATCATTCAATACATATATACTGTAGCACTATGTATTTCTTATACACTTATATTAAGATGAAAATAGTATCAGGCATAAACTCAGGGCCATTCTTGGCCTAGATAATTATTTAACATTAGAAAACAATCAGTGTTAAATCTTGTCCAGATGGAATTTAATTCCAAATTTAGTTCACAAAATAGGTGTTCCACAATTCAAATATGCAGATGACCAAATGTCAGGATAACCACAAGCAGGGCTCGATCTTCATATAATCCCTTATAATCGGAACACCAAAAATGTAGCTGTATCTGCAAGATGACTAGGCCATATAATCTTGCTATTGGAAAACTTTGCAAACTGGTAAGTCACTGCTTCTGAAACTTGTTCCCCACTGCCAGCTAAAGTAGAAAGCAGAAAAATAAATTTTCAAACAGATATAGAATATCTCACACAACAGTACAACAATATTATAATATTTACAAAAATAAAATACCGAGCACTTTGTATGGTTAAAATTAATCAGCTAGACCATAGCTAGTGCCACATAACAACTGGTTTAAAATAGAATTTAGTATCAAGTCTAAAGAAACTGTAGTCTAAAAATAGTGTAGCGCTCTAGACATCAGCTAAACACAATCTGGGAGATCACGTGATGTGTCTGGCTGGCTAGCCATGGCTCTCTAAGCTCCCACTCTCTCCATTCAGTCTACTTAATTTAATAACTTTTGGAGTTATTTCATGAAACCCACCTACCGGTATCAACCTTTAACCTGAATAGAAGCTCTTTAAAACCTTTTTGGGGATTATAAACAAGATCAGCAAGCCAAAATGGAAGCCGAGATGAAAGTGGCCCTCCCCAACCATACACCACCGGTCTTGCCTGACAAGCAATCCAAGAAAGTGAAGCAGCACCAGCAAACACCTTGACGTGACCAACCACACATACTGGAATATGGGGTACCTAGTCTCTCTCATAAGTGCTACCATAATTATTGCTTTAATAAACCTAAATGTATGGTCCCTTGTGAGTTGCACTATGATAGATACCACGGGGGACAGAAATATGATAACTTTGGACAGGTTAACACTTTTAGGTCACTCCTAAATGCCTATGGAGAAGTACCTACTAGGGTGGAAAGGGATTTCTATCCAGTAAAAATACCATGAATAGTTTGTATTGCTGGCTTATAAGCAGTATGACTGCTGTAAATAGTTATCAGTGGGTAAAATTTGGGAGGGTGGGAAAGCTGGACTGGGATTATTCAAGGCCTGTTGTTGTAACCTTTAGATGGGACTTTCAGGTTGTGATACAAGTTCATCGCTTTAGGTATTCATTAACTGTTCATGGGATGTTGACGATCATCAATATCATATTACTGACAGGTTATGGGCACGGGAGGAGCTGTGGTGCATTTTTTCCATTTAGTGCAGAGGCTATACATGAGGTATTGGAAAGTGAATGGCCTATAGTCTTAAAAATGTGTAACTTGGAATGTGAGAGGAGCTTGTATACCCAAAAGAGGTCCAAATTCTTAAACACCTAGCTCTGCTGCAAGCTAAAATCTCCTTTATTCAAGAGACCCAACTTCTACTGGGAGAAGCTATTAGCTTGTGCAGATGGGAAGTTGGACAAGTTTTGCATCGGCATGTCGACTGCATCTGGGGAACAGCTATCTTAATTCACGAGCAATAGCTTTTCAAGCCAAGACAACCATTATGAATCCATTTGGGAGATCGTATTAGTCCATGGCCTTCTAGACCACACTGAGGTGGTTCTAGGGAGCATATATGGTCCTATTGGAGGAACCCATTTTTTTTAGATTTGCTAGGCAAGCTACAGATGTTCACGTCCCTACCACTGATACTTGGTGGAGACTGGAATTTACCCCCACCCAGAATCTAGATAGATCCAATCCTTCACTTAAACCCCTTTCCATTGCTCAGAGGACACTTTCCGACTTCATAGAATCTGCCGGGTTATGTGACCCATGGAGGCTACAGAACCCTGTGACTCATACTTTTACCTTCCAATCCATGGTACACCTCATGGTCTAGATTAGATTATATATTACTCAGTCATTCCTGCTGCACGGTATATGTGATTCAACTATAGAACCAATTGTTATTTTGGACCATGCAGCAGCTTGGTGACCATTGCATTAGACAGAGATTTCCACAGACACCCTGTCTGGTGGTTAAATATGCAACTTCTGAAAGAAGATTATATCATTACAAGAACTTCAGATTTGATTCAGACTTTTCTCAATCACAACTGGGGTTCTGTCACAAGGATAGACCTTGAATGGTGTGCACTGAAATGCTACCTGAAAGGAGAATTTATCAGACTAGCCTCGCATAAACAGAAGAGAGGCCACTGCCACTTCACTTTAGCCCAAATTAAAGTGCCTGAGCAATCTCTCCTCCCTTCTTCACCAGATACCCTGAAAACACTTTTGCACTAAGGAATCAATATAACCTGCTGCTACAGGAGAAAGCTGAATTTGCTATATTAAGAACTCGTGCAAAGTACATTGAGCAGGGTGAAAGAGTGAGTCATCTCCTAGCCTTATGGCTAAAGAAATTAGAAACTTCCAGACTAATCACCTCCATTGAAGACCCTAATGGAGTTGTTAAAACTCACCCCAGGGATGTCGTCTCAGTATTTAAACATTATCTTTCCTCTTTATACAATAAAAATACTCTTTCTCCATCCCCAAATGAGATGCTGGATTACTTGACCTCATCCCCTTGCCATCTCTTTCCCTGAGCAGCAATTGCTGTTAATCGCCCCTATCTCCTCTAGGAATCCTGTCTGCTATCAGTGACCTGGCACCAGACAAAGCTCCAGGCCCTGATGGCCTACCATCAAACTTCTATAAATTATTCACTAAAGACTTAGCACCAAGCCTGCTCCATCTATACCAATATATGCTGTCAGGACAAATACAAGACCTAACCTTATTGGAAGCTACCATCATTCTCCTTCTTAAGCCAGGTAAACCATCACACTCCCCAGCAAGTTATCGCCCAATCTCCTTATTAAACTGTGACATTAAAATCCTAGCTAAAGTATTAGCTAAGAGGGTGGAACAAGCCTGGACTTCTCTACTTAGTCCGAAAAATAGGCTTTGGCCAGTAGAACCCCAGCAGATCACCACCATAAACTCCATTACATTATTAATACAGTGAAACTGTCCCCGCTCCAACGGCATTAATCTCGTTGGACACAGAAAAAGCGTTTGATAGAGTAGACTGGAATTTCCTGTGGGTCACACTATGAAGTATGGGTTTCCTAACTTATTCATAAGATGGATCCAAGCCTTATATTTCTCCCTAGAGCCAGAATACACTGTAATGGAGTAATATCTGATGCTTTTCCTCTCCTCAGGCACGCCAAGGCTGCCCACTCTCCCCTTTTTATTTAATTTGTATCTAGAACCCCTTATCAGGCATTTAAATTCCTCCTCTCTAATTGCCGGCATCCCTATAGGTAATAATACCCCAAAATCTCAGTTTACGCTGATATACTCCTTCATCTCTTGAATCCAGTCTCTCCTTAAAAGAAGCCCTGGCAATAATCGATAACTTTAGTAAATACCGAATTATAAACCTAACATTGGTAAAACTGAAATTTTCCCTCAATTATGTAACATATAGCTCAACCTTCAGTCAATTTGGTATGAAATGGGCATCACGCTCCATTAAATATTTAGGGATTTATGTTACCTTGAACCCAACCCTGTCGCGGAAGCTTAATCTGGAGGATTTATGGCATAATATCCACCAAGATTTAACAAGATGGAAAAATCTTCCACTCTCGTTCTGGGGTAGAATTAACACTATTAAGATGAGCGTTCTACCCAGATTATTCTATCCCCTAAACATGCTGGACATCTGGCTACCAATATCCTTTTCAATGCATTCACTCAGGAATTAACTCATTTATATGGTGTGATAAAATAGCCAGAAGATCTTATTCAAATTGTCCCAGTCTAAGGACTTGTGGGCTTCGTCTCCCCAACTTTTTATTTTACTACTGGGCCTCACATCTACATAAATGCGGAAATGGTTATCTCTTCCTGACCTCTTACTTATCACGGATACACCCCATTATGGCTACAAATGGAATTAGAATTGTTCATGACTCATAATATAGCCCCAGTATCTCTTTTCTACCGTTAAAAAAAATATACCCAAGCTTTCCTATTCCTCCCGATTGACACTTCCTTGGGTTCTCTCTCAGCTCTTCAGGTATTTCAAGGTATCCCCAACTTTAGATTTCTCCCAACCTTTATATAACCCGAACCTCCAAATAGGTAACTCCTTTATAACTGGAAGATGGTTGCCAATTTCTCCCGAATGCACTGTTGCTGACTTTTACTCATAGAACCACATCCTGACCACAGAAGAGATCTTATCCAAGTTTGGCTGGCTGCGTTTTGCAGCTTTTAAAATTATCCAGCTTAAACATCTTCTAACCAAAACGTTTGGGTGCAAAACCAAACCTCCCATTTCACTGAATTTTTCAGCAAATCTCTATCTTGGTTAATAAACCACATGGTATCTCAAAGCAGTATGGATTACTTCATACATTCCAAAACCCGTCAGCTGCTGGTTTGAAAATTTGGCAAAGTCTCTTCCTGAACAAAGATGTTAATTGGCAACATATATGGAGGGATTTATACATAACACACTCAGGATCAATATAGGATAACACAATATTGCATCATAAATAACCTCTACTATACCCTATTAAACTGACACAAATGAAGCGTATATCTTTAGCTACATGTTCCAGATGTAACAAAAGGAAAGCTCACTGTTGCACATTTTATGGTCATCAATACAGTATCTCCCTTATGGAAACAAATAGAATTAACTCTGGATCCGATGCTTGGGGTTGCAGGGTCTCTTCTCCCCAGAGACTTGTATTTTTGGTGATTACTCCGAGATTCAAGTGAAGGAAAAAGATACCACTTGGCTCTAATATCAATGGCAGTCAAAAACTGGTACTCAGACATTGGAAGGATCAAACCCTAATATCATATACGGAGGGCTGCAGAAATGTCTTTCGACTTTGTGTTGAACATCTAATAGCACAAGTGAATCACCGTCAGCCCTCCTTTAAGAAGAAATGAGGAAAGCTATATGCCCTTTATCTGAACTGATAGCTGTACATGAGTTGGGTGCGTAGACTCTACCTCACTATTTCTCTTATTAGCCTCTTTTCATGTTGCCTTAAGAGAGGTATATCCCTTCATAAGGTCACCTCTCCTTTTACATGCTACTTCTTGCATTCCTTATTTTGCATATTAGTATAGCCCTGCGAATTGTCATTTGTATACACCACAGGGGGAGGGTGGGGGAGGGAGGGGTGTTTAAATTGTTAAATTCAATTTTCTTGGATGTACACCTTACTGGTCTATTGATCTTTGGCCCTTATTTCTTCTCTTTTACTAGTATCTGCTATGCTACCTTTGATGAGCTGTTAATTTCTGCTTGTTTAAACTGTGTTATGACTCTGTAAAACAATAAAATATATTAAATTAAAAAAAAAGCTAAACACAATCTGTAAAATCCATAAAAATATAAACTTACAGGACATGGTTGCACCAAAACAGATTTTCACAAATCTCCCCAATTTCAGGTTATGAGATCCAAATAAATATGAAGAGCATCCAACAAGTAAAACCCACGTCGAACGTCCTTCTGCTCTGCTTCAGTTTAACATGGCAAGTTGTCTTGTAAAGGTTGCCATGATGTGTAATAAAACTACCAAAAACAGCAGAAATACAGCAGAATGAAAAAAGAAAGAGCCCCAGCTCTGAACTCTACCAGAGAGACAAATGGGACAAATGGGAGAAACAAACTAACGACTTGTCTCAATGTCTACGCAACCAAATGAGAGGATGTCTGCTCACCTTAGAGACCTAAACCAGATATTCCCAGAAACACAAGCTTAATTAAGTTAAATTAGCAAAGGTCATTATGACCAAATTATGATAGTCAGGCAAAATAATGCACTGAAATGCTCCCTGATATAAACTTCGTGCTAATTGAGATCGGGCTAAGTAGGCAAATAGACAATTAAATTGCTAGATTGCTAAGCAGAAAAAAAAAGTGGTTCTCCTCACGGTCCTTAAATAAAACAATTAATTAAAACAATTATGAATTTGCCAAATGATCCTAGCAATTATTCATACATACACACAAACAGGGAAAATAAACAAATATACAGCAAAACAAAAATATTTAAAAACAGAGTAAACAGTGAAGAATAAACAATAAAGAATAAATGACAATTTGTCCTGAGACCATTAGTCATCAGTCATTAGTCTTTTATCCTCACTTCTTAGATCTAGGTTTTTAGTTCAAGCACTGACACTGGAGATCAGAGATCAGAGATGAGCTCTAATTTTTCAGAGACAAACTCTCTGGTTAACACAAAATCTAACAGTTTATGTAGTCCACATAACTAAAACCCACAGGATCTCAAGCTTTCAAGCTCTCAGCTCTCAGCTACAGCAAACAGCCACAGCAGACAGCACACAGCCCTATTCCCTAGAATGTTGTCTTGCTCTACTTTCAACACTGTATTTGTCCATTATCCATTTGGGATCTCCAGGCTCTTCTCCAAACTTTCTTCTTTTTAAATGCCAATCTGCTGGCCCATCAGAACAGCAGTTGGATTTCTGCTGCGACACCAGTGACCTGGGTTCAGGAATGAGCCTGGGTTGCTGGAGGGCTGGTGGGGAAGAAGGATGGAGCATCCTAAGGACAGCTCTCCTTCTCAGGTGGGAGGGTGAGGAATGTTCCGGTGCCTGATGGCTCCTAGCAGAGGCTGGGAGTATCACAGTACATCTGATCACACATGCCATCAGGGAGGGGTGGACATTGGCATCAGCCATTACATCACTATGCCACTCCAAATAGAAGAGGAAAAATGTCTGGGTGCTAGCTGGATGGCGGCCTCCGGATCCTCTGTGCATCTGAATGCTCCAGGAGCCACTTCCTACAGACCTTAGCGCATCCCACAGCCTATAAGGTAGGTGTTAGTGTCCTCCTCCACTGGTACATTCCCCTGAAGGGGACCCACCAACAAGGGAAACACTGGGATACTGTGGGAAGGTCTGCGATATCGCGACATGTGGGATGGTCAGGACTAGTGATGGGTGAAGTGGACCCAATTTGCTCTGTGGAGTGATTCGTGGAGTGAAGGCAGATTCGTGGAGTGCTACACAACATGAAGTGGAGTACTTTGCATTATTAATGAATACGTGAAGTCCATTGAAAACAATGACTCTAGTTACTCCGCCTTCCCAAACCTCTACTCCACCAATTAAGTAAGGTGAAGTCGTTGAAAACAATGTACTTAGCTTTACTTCTGTATTTTAAGCTCAAAGATGAATTTTGCAGTCTTTCAAGGGATTTCAGGTCACATGGGCTCTAGATTGTTCTGCACAGCCTCAGTTTGGGGTAGTGTGTGTAGGAAGCTGTAGGAGGTAATCTGCTCTGTGAGCTCTCTGCAATTCAAACCTTCAAAGCTGTTAAAAGCCTTTTGAGTCATTTTTGCTGAAACTTTAATTCATGGATTATAGGAAACCCTCCTGTGCTCATATCATCAAGTGTTTATTGTTTGTGTATGGATTTTGAATGTTAATGTGCAACATTCAGTCTGTGTACTGAGAGACAGTGGAAGTGTGCTTTGTGGGAGGGTGTATCTGTGGTGTAGGTACATTAACTTGGAGAGAAAGACAGTGCTTTCTGTTTTGGTGATATTTTCTTGTATAACTGTGTTAATGTACACAGTAATATTTCAATGTTTCTTGCCATTTTTTGCTGATTGTTGTGGTACAGCAGTGCATAATTTTAGTTTGTTTAAAATATGTGGTTATATCTACTCAAGTTTTCAATTTGCTATGCATTACTTAGTGTGTGTGTGAGCATGTATGCGATCGTGTCATCAAATCAGACACCTTTTATTGTGCCACATAATAATTTCAGCAATGTGAAGCTGCTAGCCACTGCAGCTGTGTGATTTTTATACTTCTTTGTGGTATCATTACTGGTATTAGTACTAGTGACTGTTACTGCAGCTGTGCATTACACTGCCCCACGGTCTGCCCCAACCGGCAAAGGTATTCTTTTCAGATTTGAATTTCTGATGGTGAGCACTGGTTAGGCATTGTGCCTTTGTGTCTGCATCTCTTCAGTCGCAGTGCAGTCTTAATCCATCTGTGCATTTGCAGTGTCAGTGGCTCAGTAGGTAGCACACTCACCTCTGAGGCCAGGAGATCAGAGGGCTATGGGTTCAGTTCCACATCTGACTCTTGGTTTAATATCCCAATACTGACACTGTAGTGCAGCATGAGAGGGTGCTGCACTTGTGAGGTGCCGTCTTTGGATGAGACATTAAACTGAGGTCCCATCTGCCTAGACTGGTGGTAGTTCAGGTGGATGTTAAAGATCCCATGGCACTTATCAAAGAGTAGGGGAATTTCCCGGTGTCCTAATAAATTTCCATCATTCACTAAAATACCACCAACAGCTTAATCTGGTTCAAGGTCAGCTGGCATTCATCTGTATCCCCTCCCTGGGTTGTGCCCGAAAATAGGCAGGATTTGTCTAGTGCACTTACCTGGTCAACAAAAACTAAAATAAAAAATAAAAAAAAATTTGCATCTCTTTAGGGCTCAATCTCCATCTGTAACATAAGTCACACTTGTTTCTCTGACTTCCCTTCAGAGTACTGGACAAGTGTGGTGCTTAATCTGCATGAACATCATACTCATTAATATACATTTTAAGTCAGGACCATAATCACGAGTCACTCATGTTACAAATCACGTTCTTCATCATCACGGTCACAAATGCAGTCACAAATCATGATTCACGATCAGTAACATTCTGAATCACAACATTAATTTGTTTTCTAGTTACTTGGATGTATTGTAAGCCTGTTTTGCAGTACCTCTCAGGCTCACCACCCCACCATTGTACTCATTGATATGTGTTTTTAAGTCTGGGAGTTTTAAGCTACAGCTCATCAGGAAAGTACAGCCATAGGCGTAGGCATTCACGTTTCTTCATCATCATGGTCACAAATGCAGTCACAAATCATAATTCACGATCATGTCATGAATCACAACATTCATTTTTTTAATAGTTACTTGGATGTATTGTAACCCTGTTTTGAAGTATCTCTCCATGCTTCACCACCCCACCATTGTACTCATTAATATCTGTTTTAAGTCAGGGGTTGGACAGTGTCTGCAAGTACATACACACAGACTGGAAAGAAGACTGAATGCACACATGAAGTTTAGTACAGTATACTTGCAGTGCTCAGAATATAAAGTGTCATCATACTGAAGACAACAAAAAAAAAGGCCATAATTACATACAAGGGTAGGGGATGGTGGAGAATACATTTTATAACACAGCAAGGAAGGTGTGGGGGGGCACATGGTGTGAGAAAAAAAAAATAATGTGGGATCCATGGTGATCCAGCAGCAGTTCCAGCATGGACATAATTTGCAACTGATGCTCCTCTATGTGATCCAGCTGCTGCTCCACAGCACTCACCCTCTCGTTGTTATCCTCCACAGCACTCCAGAGAACTGCCAAGTCAGCCTGTGTTACATGCAGTTCTCTGGGGTCCCACATTCTACAGGCTGACCTGCTGGTGGTGGTGGTGGGGGTGTGGGGGAGATGGGTGCTGGTGGAGCAGCAGGTGCCAAGCTGTGGCCCTTCCCTTAGAGATGCCGAGTGCACAGCTGCACCTCTGCCAAAGAATGACCAGCAGGTGCAGGCATGGTCTGTTCTGTGGCAGCCTGCCACTCCAACTGCTGGTGATTGAGCATATGGGTGCACTGGCCCTCAGTCCTCAGTTGAGTCCCCTGGGGGCCAAGGCACCTCCACCTCACATAGGCGGCACTTGACCACACTGCTGTCCCCCACACAGTAAAAAACTGCCAAATAATGACGGTGTGGGGAGGACCAGGCACAGGCAGGGATGGCCAGATGAACTGGCAGCTGGCTGGTCACAGTGCTGAACAGGGATGGGATCCACACCTGGGCCCAGGGGAATAGTCACATCTTGCTCCAGAGAACCTGGACTTAGTGGTTGTGGTAGTTCAACTGCCTCAGAGTCAGGACAGGAGGTGGTGCTAGTCCTGCTTCTGGGGGGACTCACAAGCATTGAGTGATGCAACAGGAAAGGGTGCCCATGCCCTCCACACATGCACACGGTATGATGCTTACCACTACCACGTTCTCCCAGAGCCCCCACCCCAGACATTCCCTCACCCTGGTCCATAACTCCTACTGAGTGCCTGAAGGAGAGGGAGCATCTGAGCAGGAGTGAGGAGAATAAACACAGTACACAAAAAAATGTCAATCGATGTAGCAGTATGGGAGTGTAGCAATACAAATATGTGGCTTCTCAAGCTAACGCAGACTCGCAGCACTTTTCCAGCTCTGCTACCCATGTCCAGCTGCTCCTCCAACACTCCAGCCTGCAAATAGAAGAGAAGATGGCAGCAGAGGGACCACACCAAACCAAAAGGACCACACAAGTCTATCCAGAAAGAATAGTACACTGAACAGGTACAATATATAATACAGGTGGTATAGCTTTTCTAGGAAAAAATAGAGTATTGTACAACTCCTGCTTCACTCGCTCCTGCACAGTGGGTTAGAACTTCCTATTTCTTCAACTTATAATCTACATACACCACAGATGCACCCCTCCCAAAGCAAACTTCCACTGTCTGTCAGTACACAGACTGAATATTGTACATTAATATTCAAAATCCACACAAACAATAAACACTTTCGATGATATGAGCACAGGAGGGTTTCCTACAATTGATGCACTAAAGTTTGAAAAAAAAAAAAATACTCAAAGACTTTTAGCAGCTTTTAGAGGGCTTGAATCTTAGAGAGCTCTCAAAGCAAACTGTCTCTACAGCTACCTACACACACTACCCAGAACTGAGGCTGTGCAGAACAATCTAGAGCCCATGTCCTGCAGTCCCATGAATCACTGCAAAATTCATCTTAGAGCTCAATAGCAAGCGAGTGATGTGAAGTACATTGATTTCAATGTACTTCACCTTAAAATTAGTGGAGTAGTGGTTTGGGGAATGCAGAATAACACAAAGTCATTGCTTTCAATAGACTTTACATTCTTTGTTATGTCATAAAGTACTCCACTTTGCATTGTGGAGTACTTTGCAGATTCTGCATTACTCCGTGATTGTGGCCTTTCTGCCCACCACTACTCAAGAGTTGTCTACAGGGTCAATATTAAATACATTTCACACTAAACATTTAAATTTTTGCTTTCTGCTGTGTTGTCTGGCACTTTTCCTTGTACAGTCAAAGGGATCTAGAGATACCTACACTGCCATTTCTTTGTTGAGATGAATTTTCTCATTCATGCTCATCTTCTTATTCTTACGTTTAGCATTTGATTTTTTCTGCACTTGTCTTTCATGACTTACAATAGCATCCTTTCTTACCTATCATCAAAACTACTGATCTCATCACCATAAAATTCAGAAGAACTGGAATACCATCATCATTATATGGGACCTAGCCTGTGCTATCCCATTCCCCACTATCACCAACATCTCTATCAGCATTCACTGCCACAGCATATGAGCTTATATTTTAGAAGGATGCCTCCTTGCATGTTGCTTCAGCAGCTGGAAGTATCTGAGCCAGGGCCCCTACTTTTCTCTGCGCACAGTGGGACCAAGTTCTATTGGCAAGACTACCATTGCCGACAAGAACTCTGCAGCGTTGTTTGTAATTTCTGTGGAAGTTCTGCGGCACTAACAAACTACCACATCACAGTGTCAGCTTGTCATCCTGGCTTCACTTTAATGGCAGTGGTTATAGCAATCAGGATGGTGGAAAGCACAGTAACACTAGTTTAAACAAGCATTTGTCAATGCGAGCGTTAACACGAGGTATTTGCAGTGGTATTTGGCACTTGGACATAGCTTAAAAAAAATCAGTGACAAAAGTACAAGCATTTGTCAATGCTGAATGTTGCTTCTATGTGCTGTTTAGGTATTTGGAAGTCATTGGAGTGCAAATATTGAAAATTCGCGAACTTACGGCGCAGTAGGAACTGCATAGCATCGTTTGTAAAACAGTCATTTTAGGAATTTTTTCACCAAACTTTCAACATAGCCATTTTAAGACCTCTGCTCATGAACAGTGTCACTGTGATTTTCTTAATGTGTCCCATACATTGATTTCGCACATGACTCGCCATTATGCGCTTCTGGAACAGAAACATGTTTTGGGCAGGATATGAAAATGACAGCTGTACTGCTCATAAGGAGGTGTGGTAAAATGGCAATGTTGAAAATCTGAGTGAAAATATTGAAATTCCGCAAACTTGTGACGTAGTAGGAACTGAATAATGGCAGCTTGTAAAACAGTCATTTTAGAATTTTTCACCAAATTTTCCAACATAGCCATTTTAAGACCTCTGCTAATGAACAGTGTCACTGTGATTTTCTTAATGTGTCCCATACATTGATTTAAGCACACTGACTGCGCCATTGTGTGCTACATGGGCGGAAACATATTTTGGGCAGGATGTGAAAAATGACAGCTGTACTGCTCATGAGGAGGTGTGGTAAAATGGCAATGTTGAAAATCTGGATGAAAATATTGAAAATTAAACACTTACGGCGTGCATAGGAACTCGTAATGCAGACTCATAAAACAGTAATTTTTGAATTTTTGCACCAAATTTTCAACATGGGGTTTTCGGGAGCCCTTCTCATGAATGATGTCACTGTCATGGCATTATTCAGGCCCAAGGTAATTTCATGCAGTGACTGCGAAATCACCCCGCCGGGCCCGAATAACACCATGACAGTGACATCATTCATGAAGAAGTCTAAAAACCATGTTAGTGGTGCCATCAAAAAAAAATACCTCAGATATGCAATAAAGTTGAAAACCCTATCTAGCCCATTATACAGCTTACCGACATTTCCTCAGTTCGCGGTTGGCTTTGAAGAGTGCAGGCAGTGTTCCGGTCCACCGAATCATCGCGCCGGTCAGATGAAAGTATGGGGTGAGGGGGTGTGGGGGCAGGGTGCGCAGTGGGTGGGTGCCGGGTTGTGGGAGGGGGCCTGGGAAAAGCGCTGTGGGACCGTTTTCAATTTACAGGTTTAAAAAAACAGATGACATGGGCACGTTGCCATGCTGGGTGGGCTCCCAGCATGGCAGAAGATAGTTCGGGGCCATGGAGCTGGCCGAGGATTGAGCACCCCATCAGCAGATGATGTGGGACAGGACGTTGCCATGCTGGGGTGGGCTCCCGCGTGGCAGAAGGAGAACTGGGGGCCTGGAGCTGACGGGGATTTGGCACCCCGCTGGCAGATGTGCGGGACATTAGCCACGCTGGGGTGGGCTACATGGCATGGTAGCAAAAAGATTTGGGGAGGGCGGCATGGCGGTGCTGTGTATGACAGCAGTGGTTTTCTTTGAAGAGAAGACCACCGCTGTCATACACAGCACCACGCCCATTGGTGCAGGACTGCCACACCTGCTCAATGGAGCAGGGGAATGAAGGGAGGCATGCCTCCAAAGTGTCCCATTCTCCCAAGACATTCCTTGCGCATCATGGCATAATGACAATAAAATAACAGACTTATAAAAATAATTTTATGCCAAAAAGCAAAACAAATGTCTCTTCCTTAAGGTCCTAGCCTGTTGCATAAATGATATATGCAGAGGGATCTTACGTGACAAATAAGGTATTTCTATATGCATGCTATCTATCCCACTAATGAGGTTTCCACTGTCTATCACTTATATATTTTATGTGCTTTCACACCACTCATGGGGTTCCCACTGTGTATCACTTATATATTTATATGCAATCTGTAACATACAAATGTGTGTGTGTGTGGTGATAGAGACAGAGATACTGTATATGTGTGTGGGTGTGTATATTCTGTATATGTATATGTATGTGTGTATATATATATATATATATTTTTTTTTTTCAATTTCCATGAACTTGCATCCTCATTCATACAGGTCCCTTGGAAATGGAATAGAGGAGTTATTGCAAAACTAATTTTTCATGTCAACCTGCTTACCCTGACACACTGCATAACACCATCAGGCCATGACAGCATGAGACCGATTGTGAGATAGAGCTCTCCAGCCCATCACAATGTGTCCACCATGTGACAGAACACTGCACCATACCTTCCCAGGCTCTGAGCAGTGATGTGTTCCACCAATCCTTGTGCTGCCCAGCCAGCTCCCAGAGCTAATCTCTGAACCTGAGTTGCCGCATGGAAACACAGCATGCTACCCTCTGGCCCAACAGCTGTCCCTGCACACAACATTTCTCCATAACTTTTAGGTGATTCTATCAACCAATGACAATATGTAATCAATAACCCTGGCAAAAATGCTTACAGTGCAATTATTTATTTAACAGGTCTGTTCTTTCAACAGGTCTACACATTATTATATTCCACTTTTCTGGGCATAATTACTTTATTTTCTTAAAAATGACAGTTAAATTAATTTTACCAGTTATTCATTTCAGATGGCATCTCTATACCTTAAAGGCACAAATAGGTTTGCACAAAGTGAGGTATGGACTTAACAAGTCTGTGCTATTGACAAGGTTTTTGTTTAAGTTGGCTCTAAGCAATAATGTAAGACTGAAAATTGTATTAGGCTGTAGTGCAGGCTGAGTAAATATCACCATGCATGATGTGCTGTGCCACCATCTCTGGCAGTGGGAGCTGTGGTAGATAAGTGACTGTTCATTTCTGTTGCAGAATGCAGCCATTTAGATAGTTAATGTATGATGTTATAGCAATGATAACATCACATTCTGAGCATATAGGAGTTTGGATATAAAAAGGGGAAGGGAACCAGATTCTATGGATAAATAGAAATATTAATAAAAATCACCAAGAAGAGTGATTCGAGACCGCAGAAGTTCTGCGTAGATTGCAGCCATTCTGTGCAAACTCTGCAGCCGCAGAATTCTAGGGTCCTTGATCCAGGCACATGCAACAAAATGTTCAGTACCTCTAAGAGTAACTTCAGTCAGTTCTGAAACTCTACTATCATTTTACTAGTAACAGGCTTTTTTTGTTCAGGACATTTAGTGCCAGTTGTGGTGATTTTATTATTATTATTGTGACTATGTTCTTCATGTTGCACTTTCTCTGATGACTGTACTGCCATTGTTATATAACTCCTGTATTGCAAATCTCTGTTCACTGCACTACCACTGCTGTATTGTTGTACTGACTCTGTACCCTCCCCGAGTCACATCTGGAAACGAGCTTCAGTTCATTAATGCCTTTCCTGGTTATCAACTTTTAAATAAATAAAAATAAATAAATGTTCTTCATTAGTGGTATGCTTCAAATTGTCCATATCATTAACAGTTGCACATGCAGCAGCATTGTGCTTTCTTTCAGTAGACTAAGACTGGGAAATAAGACATATAGACACAGTCATGAAAGGATATTGTTTCACTAACTGCAGAGACAGACAGTGTAGCTATGTGACAGTAATAATAAATGACAGAGCTCGGGCCTCAGGGACATCTAACAAACAGTGTAATACAGCCATAACAGGCTTTCACTATGCTGCAGAGACAGACAGTGTAGATATATGACAGTAATAATAAATGACAGAGCTCAGGCCTCAGGGTATCTAACAAACAGTGTAATACAGCCATAAAGGCATTTACAATGCTGCAGAGACAGACAGTGAAGCTATGTCACAGTAATAAATGACAGGCCCAGGGCACCTAACAAACAGTGTAATACAGCTGTAAAAGGCTTTCACTATGCTACAGAAACAGACAGTGTAGCTATGTGACCGTAAAATAAATGACAGGACTCGGACCTCACAGACACCCTAACAAACGGTGTAATACAGCTAAAAAGGCTTTCACTATGCTGCAGAGACAGAAGTGTACCTATGTGGCAGTAATAATGTATGACAGGGCTCAGAGCACCTCACAAACAGTACAATACAGCTGCAAAAGGATTTCACTATGCTGCAAAGACAGACAGGATTACTGACTATGTCACACAGTAATAAATGACAGAGCTCAGGGCACCTAACAAATGGTGCAATAAGGTTTACTTCAAATTTTCAACTTTACATTTCAAACCAGCTGCCTTCTGTATTTTGTCTCATCTTTCCCCACCTTGCATCTCTATTCTCTCCAGCACCATCTCCTTGACTGAGGCTGATCCCCTCCCCAGAGTTGTTCCACCCCGTGATCGTTTCAGTCCACCACTATTTCTTCTTTAATTCTGCTATTGTCTGACTCTAGATCATGTTGGGTAGTTTTTTCCAACTGCTGAGTCAGAAATCAAAACACAAATCTTTACTGCAACTAGGACCCATTGAGCTGCTTCCAGACTGCTTCAATTGTGCCACGCAGGCTCACAGCAGATGGAGCACAGCCTTTTAGACACCACTGACCAATCAGGTGTCAGCCCAGTGTCATGTGCTCCAATTCTGCTGTGGCTTACATGAAGGACACCACAGGCTGCCCTTTAATGCCTGTTTCCAGCCTGGTAGCCCTTACTCATTACCCTTTACCTGTCTCAAACAACCTGACCCAAGAATTACACTATTATGTCAAGTAGGGTAGTACATTATCAAATCACCCAACCCAGTACACTGTTTAATGTTACAGAAACCCCACCCTTAAGTTGATGCACTGGCTGACCCCACCCCTGATTGTCCATTTCCTGAGGCTATAAATTCTACTGCATCCAGCCAAGAAGATGAGCAGAGGACTGTGCCAGTCACTGTTGATGCTGGTAAATAGTGACTTGTACCAGGGCTGAGTGGGTGTGGGTCCAGAGTGAGTGGGTGGGGTGGGTCTGGCAAGGGGTGAGGGACCACTACACTACCAGGGATGAGGCGTTTCACATTAGAACTGGGAGTCAGAAGGCCAGGGACCACTAGACACCAGAGATATATACTACTGGTGAACAGGCAGTTGGGGGACCACTAGACACCAGGGTATATGTTACTATAGAGCCAATGGCAATCAGACAGTGGGGGGCTACTAGATCCTAGAGATATGCTGGATGGGCACTCCAGAGAGCCCATAATGGGCATATTAATATCCTTTAGTGACTGGCATACTTGATGGGCTCATTAGCATGCTAGCACTAAATGATGCCAACAGGTGCCCTGGTTCTCTTGCATTTGAGCACTGCTATTTCCAGGTGGCTCCCCTGTAGGCCATATTCAGCTATTGGCTGTGTCAGCACAAACATATTCACTATGTGCTGTGCTGGGTATACATATCCAGACAGTTTGTGTACTCCAAAATGGTTGCAGTGTGTGAACTGTCCGAATATATCTCCATGCTGGCCATGTGCTAAGTGTCGTGCAATGTTCCTGGCTGCATGGCAAAAACAACCAGCTTTCAATATGGATGCCAAAATCTATCTTTATGGCCTCAAGAAAAAATGGGTTTCTAACTGCAATTTGGCAATCACATTTGGTAATACTGTAACTTAACAGGTTGCATGCTTTAAATACTTTGGATGCCTGCTCAGCAGTACACTGTCCATTGAACATCATATTGAAACAGTTATCAAACCAGTTCATCGGCAAATTTGCATGTTGTACCATGTATATAGAGTTTAACTTCCTGGGTCTAGAATACTTTGTCTCAAACGCTTCCTATGTTTATTTTGGAGTATGGCATAGCAGTTTACTTTTGTTGGCTTAAGACAAGCACTGTCAATATTGAGAGTCCTATACAGCAGCATAATGCAATTTGCTTTCCATGTACCATACATGACAAATCATCGTGCCTTATTAGATGGCCTTAAATAACTTTCTTTTGTTAATAAGCTCAAATATGTGGCTATTGTACTTGCTATCTGAACAAAGTAGCATTACATTTTGTACCCTCAAATATGGTGGCACCTTTTCCATTAGTCAGGCTTGAGCATAGTGCAAGGTTTCAAAAATGAATCATTTTGCTTTAAAATTTATTAAAACAGTTCAGGATCAGTGTTCTTTATCGTTAGGGCAAGTAGTATTTTGAATTCTCCTCCATCGTCTGTGGCAACGTGAACAACTCTAACATCTATTAAAAGTTTGTTAAAGCAGCTTTAATTACTTGAAATTAACTTTATTTGTTATCTATTAAGCTGGTTGCCCATTAAAATAGGCAGATTTTTTTGGTCTGTGGCCTGGCTTACCAGGTAACCAAATAGAATGCAACAAAATGGAAATTAAATAAAATTCATTGATGCATAAAGGTACATGTTCCCTCAAAATGGATCAGACCAGTAACCCTGGTGTTTGACTCACACTGAGTCTCCTCCTGAGAGAAGACTCAGTGTGAGTCGACTTCTAGGCATTACTAGTCTGGTCTGTGTTTTAGGCAGCACACCTTATGCATCAATAAATATGGTAATTCCACAACAAGTTTTGGGCATATGCCTCTTTATTTCATGAAGATTGTCTCAAGTGCAACATTCAGTTTTGTTTTGGATTACTATTTCCCTGGCATGAACAACACATAATGTTCACCATGGATTAGCTATTCAATAGACTACGTACAAAATGTTGCTTTCATTAGAACTATCATGTTTGATTTATATAACCTTCTCCAAATAGCATGGCTTATGTTAGGCCCCTCTGCTTGGAAGAAGATGTGTCTCTCCTTGAGCCCCATCAACACCTTTTGTATCTGGTAGTCACCTCTAATTCAGTCTTCTGGTCTCCACAGACTGTGGCAGGGTATCAGGTAACAAACCATGTCAGGCTTCCCTTCTTCTCTCTCTCTTATTGCACAGTAGCAAACCTTGAAAAGTGTGGCCCAAACTGCTGGCAGGGGATGAGATCAGATACTCACATCTAAGGCAGGCATTAAATTAAAAAAAATAACTTTTGGCTCCCTGCCAAGGAACACAGAGACAGAGGTCTGAACCAAACTGCATGTAACAGAGTGCTCTAGCACTTTTAAATGATCCCACACAGATGCCCAACCCTGATGGGTGTCAAGGGGTGTTTGAATATGTGCTTTGAGGAACATACAGATGATCAGAAGCTGTGTCAAGGGACAACAAAGGTTAAAATAATAAAGAATGCCCAGAAAGGCATGTGCACTGTTGTCTTCATTAACACTCTGTGCCCAATTTTCAAGTGGACTTAGAGGGATGTAAGGGACTTGTGGCAGAGAGTAGGCCACAAGTGCTGACTTCATCAGACCAGGAGTGAATTTGGTGTTTAAGCAATAAGCCATGAGGGGTGTGGGTTATCGAGGATTTACCACGGCTGGCCTGGTTTGCCCATGAGGTGCAGCCGAGTGGGTAGATCCTCACCAGCCGTGGTAAATCCTGATAACCCACACCCCTGAATGTGGCTAATGCGGTATAACATAGCTCTTTTTATTACTAAAAATAAATGAAAAGAAAGACTTATTTGTATTTTAATAATTATTTTTAACAATTTACCACTCTGCCTCATAAAGCAGTGCTGTGTTGCTAGGCAGATACTGAGGTGATCGGTTTTAGACAATGCAGTGCTGTATGGTATGCTCATCATAACTCTTTTACAACTCTGTTTTGTTGGTTTGGTCTCCCTCTAATTAAAAAGAAGGAAAAACTCTAACTGGCAAGGAAGTATGACAGAGTGTAGTGCAGTGTTCATGGGCTGTGCTTCTTGTGGGTAGAAATTTGTGAGTTAGTGAGCTGCTATCAGTTCTTTTTTTTTTATAATTCAAGCTTTATTAATACATTTCCATTATAAAGGGCAGTTACAGCAAGATGAAGTGTGACATAATTCTTGAACAGTAAGAACTGCCTGGCCCACCCCTTCCGCCCTGTCCCCCTTACAGCAGCAACAAAATTTGATCACCCCTAATGTGCAATGCGTGATTCAATGGTACTTATAGGTAAAACCTGAGTGTGGTATACCTCAGTGAGGTAACAAAAGTAAGGAATGAAGGGGATCCCATATCCTGGTGTATGTCTCTAGTCTGTTATGGAGACTTGCAATTGCCTTCTCTGTTCGAAGGTTAGCAATGATTTCATATAACCATTCCTGGAAGAAAGGAGCCGATTGTTCCTTCCAATGATGTAGTATAATTTTCTTAACTGAGAGCGCAACCATGGAAATATGATATTTCCTAGCTCTAGCACTGTCCAGGGACACGTCCCTAGAAGACACACCTCCGGGTAGAAATACTCCTGTAGACCCAGTAGGGGATCCAGAGACATCTTGATTGAATTCCATAAGGAAGAAACTTTGGGACAGGACCAGAACATGTGCAAGAGAGTACCCTCTTCTTGCAGGCACTTGGTACATGTACTAGAGTTCGAAGCCCCATTTTTTAACTTGATGTGGGTACAATACATGTTATGTAAAATATGGTATTGCATGAGAAGCAACCTATCTTGGGACACATACTTATGACAGGATCTTCATAGAATTGCCAGTCCAACTGGTATTGAGGAGAGTGAGCTCGAAACTAGTAGGTCAAGGTGTCTCCATATTTTTATAGTACAGCACCCTGTAAAAGCTTGGATACTATGCCTGAAGATCCGGACAATAGGAAATTTCAGGAATCAGAGCTGATACCTTCTGGGAGGGAGAGAACTCCCCAGGGCTACAGTAAGAAGGTGTCTTAATTGTATAACTTTAAAATGAGATGAGCTTGGAATCTGAAACTTGTCAATAATTCCACGTGAGGTCAACCAGTGCCCTTCCCCATCTACCAGGGAAAGCAATTTTCCATCGCCTAGTTGAGGCAACCAGTTAGAAGGAATCCACCTTCCACTAAGAGTGAAAGATGGGAATTCCAAATAGACTGAACTAAGTCAGTCTGAGAGGAACAATGGAGGAATAAACATAACTGTGTGTAAACTCTTAAAAAGGTACTTATTATGGTGCAGTTGGCCATCTTTACATGAGACAACTTGAGGTAAAATAAGTTTGAGGAATCCAGGCATTTAGATTTAATTACATCTAACTCAGTCTTGAGCCACACTGGTTGTACCATTTCAGGGCCTGGGAGATCCGTCTCAGACAATTTAACTAGATGACTGGCCCAGTAGTATAGTGCCATATGGGGAATCCTCAGCCCCTGCCTCAGATTTTGAGGCAGCTAGTTTGTGGTAGGCCAACAGAGGATATTTATCTTCCCAGATAAATCTGGTAAATATACTGTGTAGTTTCTTAAACCAGCGCATGTATATAAAAGAGTTGAGACAGGATAAGGGTAATAAATTCTAGGAAATACATTCATCTTAATAATGTTAATCCTGCCTCATAATGATATGGGAAGTCTGGACCATCTGTCAAGGTCATGGATGATAATCTGTGAGAGAGAATTCAGATTATCTTTGACCCACCTTAAGGGGTGCTTGGGATAGCTTTATGCCCAGATATTTAATTACTCTAGGAGGCTGACCCATTGGTGCAGCGGTGGGATTTCCGCTTGCGGCGCGGCGACCAGGGTTCGGGAATGGACCCAAGTCGGCCGGAGGGCCGGCCAGGGGAGGGGATGGAGGCGTCCTATGGACTGCTCTCCTTCTCGGGGAGGTTAGGGCAGCATCCAGAGCGCTGAGGACTCCTGGTGGAGGCCGGGAGCCTCGTGCTGCCGCACTCAGTCTCTGGGGAGGCGGGACAGATGCTGGACGTCATTGCACATCCCCACCTCTGGGAGGTAAATACAAGAAAAGAGATTGGGAGATCCTCCATCTAGGTGAAGCCTCCAGGCTTCAATTCACCTCTGCGCTGCACTCCCAACTAGTTGCTGGTTCCACAGCACTGGAATTACAGGGGAACCAGTGCCGCTCCGCCCTCCAGGGGGCAAGCCAGGGAGTGACCGGGAGGTGGCAAATAGGCAGGTGGTGGAAGCTCCGGGGCCATGACTAGGCAGATGAGCGACGGAGGATCTCCCAGGTAAAAATAGGAAAATTAGAAGAAAAAATAATTACTCTAGAGTCCAACCTAAACCTAAGGGGCAAATGTCATCCTTAAATACCTTGTGGTTTAATGGAAAAATAAGGATTTGCTAGCATTCAACTTGTAGTTGGATAGCACACTGAACCTAACTATTTCAGTTCAGTAAGGAATGGTATTGAAGAGACGCGATGGGAGATATATCATCAAATCATCTCATGACGCAGTGAGTTTAATCTCATGACACCCAATTCTGATACCTTGTGTAGAGATATTTGGAGAATGTTTTGGATGAGGGCTTCAGATATAGGTTAAACAAGAGAGGCGGTAGGGGCATCCCTGCCTAGCACCTGAATGAAATGAGAAGCAGTTTGAGAAGGCCCCGCTAGCAGAGATTCTTGCTATAGGGATTTATATAATACAGCAACCAAGAAATGAATACTGGAGGAAAGTTACCTTGAAGAGAAACTCCAGTTCACCCGATCAACGCCTTCTCGGCATCCAAAGAGACCAAGCCTGCAGGAAAGTCAGCATCTCTGGAAGCCGAGAAGACATGGATAACGTATGCAAATGATCCGCTGAAGAGCGCCCTTCATGAAACCTATCTGATTCATACCTATTAACTCGGGGAGCACCACAAATAACCTGTTAGCTAAAATCTTTGAGAGGATCTTGATATCCTGATTTAGGAGGGATATAGGCCTGTAGCTCTGGAGCGAGCTCAGGGTCTTTATCTGGCTTAGGAAAGTACTATCAAGACTTCAAAGAGATGGCAATCAACCTCTGTCCTGATAAGATGTGCTGAAATAAACTATTAAGTATTGGCAATTGAAGTTCCTGAAATGTTTTATAGAAAAGGGAGGAAAATCCATCAGGTCCAGGGGTTTTATCTGACGATAAACCACTAATAACCTCAGAAATTTCCCCTGAGTTATGGGAGAGACCAGAGAGGCTATGTAATGTACTAGGAGGGAGGGTGGATGTGAGTCCATCAGGTACTTCTCCATGCTTACTGGGATGGGAGGTTGCTCCATGTCCCCGTAAAGCAATTTGTAGTACTGCGAACTCTTGAACTATCTCAGTGGGAGATGTTTTCAGAGACCCATCTACAGAAGCCTTGATTGAATGGATAAATCTACGCTGATTCTTGTTGTTTGATGCAAAGTGCAAAAATGCGCCCTGCTTTATCACTTTGGTCAGTATAACTAGCTTTGGTGTGTATGATAGCTAATTCCACCTTTTCCCAGAGTAGTTCTAAGTATTTGTCTCTCAAACCTAGGAGCCTCACCTTGTCTTCCTCTGAGGAGTTAACGAAACATTGGATTCCAGGCCGAATTTGGGATAACAAGGACAGTAATTCTCTCCCCCAACTCTTTCCTAGCCACCGAGAGGCCAATGAGAACTCCTCTCATGTAAGCTTTGAAGGTGCCCATATAATATCTGGTTTTGCACTATTTAAAGGGTTGGACAGAAAAAAGGCCTCAATGTCCTCCTTATGGTATTGCAATAATTAGAATCTTTAAGCAGTTGATCATTAAGCTTCCATCATTTTCTCTGTTTGACACATCTGGGATTGAGAGATCACACAACACCAGAAAGTGATCGGAGACAGGGCCAGGCTGTATCGATGAGGACCTAACCCAGGGCAGAAGAGTCTGAGAAATGAATATGTAGTCAATATGGGACTGTGAACCATGTGCCAAAGACCTGAATGTGAACTCCTTGAATCAGGATTTAGGACACGCCAGACATCACAGAGCCCGCATTGATCCAACAATTCTCTAAAAGCCCTCTGATCTGGGAAGATCCCCCGATGCACCTCCCAACCTGTCCAGATTTGGATCTGCAACTTGGTTAAAGTCACTCCCAGGATAATCCTTATGGGAAGGAAGGTAGGATTAAATTTATGAGTCTCATAAAGCAAGTGGGGTCATCAGCATTGGGACCATATATCTGCCCAATAGCAGAGGTGTTGACCAGAAAGTACCTATAACTAAAACAGACCTACCTCGGATCCCTGATAGTATGAGTTGGGATGAAGGGAATACCCCTGTTAATGATGATCATAACCCTACAGCTGTTTGAGGAGCCTTGCCTCATACACCGTCCCCACTTGTTGCCTCCTCACTTGTGAGCTTCTGTTTCTAGTAGGTGCAATTCCTGTAGGAAAGTAACCTGAGTACATAAAGACTTAAGTGTTTGAGAACCTGGTATTGCTTAGATTTTTTCCTGATCACCTTGATGCAAAGGTCACCTCCTTAGCCATCTACTTAAGGCTTCTAAGAGGGCTAGATTCAGCCCTGCACTCTGGGTGTGTAACTCAGATAATCTAACCCCCATTGCTACTGTAAGGCCCTCCACCACCCCAGCCCCCAGCAAGAAGCCCCAATTTAAACCCTCTAATACACCCCATCCCCGAACAAGAACACATAACCCTCCCCTCCCAGCCCCCACACTGTGCATAAGCAATGCTTAGCACAGCACTAGATCTTATCCTCCCCATCAAACTTATTACCCTGCAAGTAATCACCCTCATAGCTCGAAATACAAAGTAGTCAATAAGCTGCATTAATGAGGGCTTAATATCAATGAGCGGCCTTTGGGCTTCCAGGCCATAAACATTTGCTGGTGAATCCACTAATGAAGAGAGAGAGAAATTGAACTAGATGCCATAAATGTGAATGTGAAAAAATGTCACTCGAGTCCTGAGAGGAGTTGAAAATATTTGTTCCCCATAGGGAACTACCTTGTGAACCAGAACCAGAGCGAGAATTAACCTGGAGGGTGAGCCCATCATCGAGGTAAAACATGAAAAAAAACAGATCCGGTGAGAAGTGAAACAAAATCCAGAGATGGGAAACCCGTGGGAGTAACTGCCTAGGGGTTGTTAACCCCTAGCTCCAAGAAGCCCCCCACAAAACCAGGATGAGCTTAGTAAGTAAGCAGTCCCTCTGAGGCTGGATGACCAGACTTGCAATAAATGAAGCGGCAGCGCCCTCTTGTAAACATAACCTGATCCAGCCCACCAGTCAAAGGTGCCCTGAAAGCCTGGAACCACTTGAAAATCTGAATTCCATCCTGTAAAGACTAAACAGGAGGTATAACCAAGATCTAGCCCCGTGTGCTCCACCTGGATACTAAGCAAGCAATATTGTAACAGATGCAGTCCATAAAGACCATGCAGGAGCCTCCCCCAGGAATCTCCTGCAACACTATCCCACCAACAGGACAGGGCCTTGTTAAAATTAAAGTTGAGCCACTACTAGTAGTCCAGATCTATTAGAGAACATTAAGTCGAGTGAAATCCATCTTTAGTATGAGCACTGTCCACAAAGATCCAAACAACAGTTCGTTCTGATGTTCCCAGTGACCCCGAAGATCAGAGGCCTTCTCAGGTCATGTGAAACAGGTCTGGCAACACCGACTTAAGGTTTAGTAATGCAGCATCAGGATCCTCGAAACTGAGCCGTGAGCCATTTACAGAGACTTGTAATTTCGCTGGGTACCCCATCCTGAACTTTAATCCCACCATTGTAATCTTGGATACAATCGGGTGGAAGGCTTTCGTTTCAATCGAACTGAACCAGGGATATCCTGAGCAATTCTCAGCTTCACCTTCTCCCATCTGACTTCTTGCAGGGCCTTGACTTTCTGTAGGAAATGCTGCATTTCCAGATAGTTCAGAAAGCGGCAAATGATGGGCGAGGAGGTGCATCGGATGGGGTTTTGGTGCCAAGATCGGTGGGCCCATTCCCATTATTATTATCTATTATATAATTTGGGCCAAAGGGAGAGAAACCAGCAACTTTTTCTACCAACTTCTGGATAAAGACTATGGTATTCTTGTCTTCCTTCTCGGGAGCCCGAGGATTAACACATTATTTCTCCAACTTCAGCCTTCCAGATCCTCGAGTTTTGCTTCTAGTCGAGACAGCCTTTGTTTCGGAGTAGGAGCTCAGGATTCAGGCTTTCCAATTTTCTCTCGATCGAAAATTTTCAGGCAGTGTTGTCCGATACAGCAGTGGAGACCTCCTCTATCTTTCTGGAGAGGGATTTCAGGTCGATTGCCATATCTTTCATTTCTTTCGGAATGGTTTAAATTCTCTATGAATCTATTAAGTGTTAGTGGTTCTTGGTCCCCAGCTTGACACACAGGTTCCAGTTTGTCTGGGCCACTCGAGGCTCAAGATTTCTTCAGCCTTCGGGGTGGAGGGGTATATTTCTGTGGGGCTTTCTTCATGTAAGCCTCCATTTACCACACAGAACCCCAAACTGGAGCACATGCTGTTCAGAGACAGGAAAACTCTTAGGCAGAGGAGTTAGATGAAATTTAATGATATTAAATGAAGATTTTGTATTCACTAGGCAGGAGCTTAGCGGAGGGCATCTACTCAGCACTCTGCATCATGTGATCTCCCGAGCTGCTATCAGTTCTGATAGTGTCCCATAGGTTGTAAGAGGTTTTTTTATGAGGGAATCAGTGTGTACTACAATTATCAGGATTTATAGGAGTGGAGGCAGAGCTGATGGTACATGGGGTGAAACTGGAGGATCAGCGTAGCATCATCATCTCTGTGGTTGCTTCCATGTGCAATTTTGTGACATAGTGAGTTGCTAATGGCGTGACAGTGTGTGATAGGCTGCAGGGTTTCTTTTAAATGAGGACGTCAGTGTATGTTCTTTGATTATCAGGGGTCACATGACTGGAGTGTGGGATAATGGTATGGAGGGTGAAACTGGGGGTTAGTGAATGTTATGGTTTGAAAGAAAGCCGAGAGTCAGTTTGGGCTGTATTCAGTTTTAGAGGTATGTTTAATTTTTAGCAGGAGTCTGTGTTACCTCTGATTGGAGCTGAAATATTGTTTAGTTTGAAGGTGTATGGGTGTTTCAAAGTTCATGATTTTCTCTCCATTTTAATGCTTAATCGGGAGGGGTGAATTCTGCTTTTAGTGGAAGGGCAATATGGCGACTTTGTGGCATGTTTGTGGGCTCAAAGGGATTTTTAAAATTATCATTGGCTGGCACCTTTGCCATGGGTATATCATAGGATTTACCATGGCAGAAAGATTCAACCCGATCAATCCTAATATGGGATTTCTCATATCTTTTATGTCCATGGTATAATTTATAACTCTGGCTGCTGCAAATCCCTGTCGCAAGTCCTTATGTCTGCTCTCCTGGTGTACCTTTGCATCCATGGGGGAGCCAGTGAATGGGGCTTGTGCCACTGCTTTGGTGAAAGCTGCTGTAAATTGAGGTACTGTTGTAACTTGCATCTCAGGTTATAAAATTAGGTACAAATTAGCGGCAAATCCTCAGAAGCAGGTGTGGCGAATGTTGCAGTGATGCAGAGCTTGACAACAAGCCCTGCGTCCCCATTTGAAAACTGGGCCCTCTGTCTTAACTGTTGGAAGAGGCCAGAGATCACTAATTGCCAGTATCAGTGGCTCAACAAGTTACACACTCACCTCTGAGGCCAGAAAATCATAAGGCTGTGGGTTCTATCGCCCACCAGGCATTTGGGTTAAAACCCAATACTGACACTGTGGTGCAGCATGAGGAGGATGCTGCACTCTTGAGATATTGTCTTTCAGATGAGCGTTAAACTGAGGTCCCATCTGCCTGTTCTGGTGGTAGTTCAGGTGAATGTTAAAGATCCCATGGCACTTCTTGAAAAGAGCAGGGAAGTTTTATTAAGAAATCAGACAAACCAAAACAAAGGAAGAAACTGTTCCCAGGCAAACATAAAAAACAAAACATATACATGAACAGGAAGCATGAAAAAAAAACAAGACCAGATAGGAACAATATAATAAAAGCAACAAAAATTTAAAAATGGCAAAGGTCATGTGATAGGTACATTGCTATCAGTAATCCATGGCAAATTTCTCCAAAATTGCCGTAATTTGACTAAATTTAGAACTTTCATTTCTTGAAATAAATCTTATACAAGTCACACAAAATTTTCCTGTAAAGCTCTTGGTAAGAAACCTTCATCTGCTGTAAAGTAAAAAGGCATCTGGAATTCCAGCTATACCATTTAATTACCACAAAATAACATTCAAAGTACTTCTGTCCCATTGTGTCCATGTAAGTGAATAATCTCCATACATCAACCTGGGATAAGAAACTTGCTGGAAAAAAACATACCTGTTGTTGTATAAAAAAATTCCAAAACAAAAGAATATAAGAGCAGGAAAAATACAAATGATAAAGCTTTTCAGGTTGTAGTATACATAAGGTTGAGAACACATCCTCTCTTCCACTTTCTTATTCTTTTGATTAGCTTAACATTCAGACGTTGTGACAAGTCAACAAATGGACGTCTTTCATTTTGTCAGGTATTCTATGTTTTACTGTATAGTATTGTAATGCCACCTGGGACCCTTGAGGGCATTTGGAAACAGGGCAGGCTCCTGACAATGTGTCTCAATAACATGGGAATAAAGCCGTTTTTTTGTTTTGGCCAGTAACATAGTGTGCATAAGACCCCATAGGCAAAACTTAACAAAATTTCACAATATAGGCCAAGGCAGGAGTAATGGTCTGGATCTGTCGCGTCCAACCACCCATCCAATCAGCATACCATCGGATATGAAAGATAAAAACTCAAACACCAATAGTTAGCCGAGGACAATAGTAAGGGTTTAAAATTTATCTGGAGAAACTGGCAGAAAGAGAAAAGTATGGGATTAACCATATGTTGACCACCCGTTCTTGAAAGGTAAATAGAGAACATTCCAATGTATGGGGTTCAACCTGCTTCCCAAAAGGCTTGAAAAAAAGACTTAATACAGTAGCTTCTCTAGACTTGGGTACAGGAAAAATAGCACTGATATAAACATCTTAATGAGATAAGTTTTAATCAGATGTACTTTTTGAAAAGACATTCTCTGTTTATTCAATTTTGAATCAAAATTTTACCTTGTAGCTATTTTTTATCCCAATTCACAATATCCATTTGAGCAGCTTCCAAAAAATCCCCAAGATACGTAAATCTTTCAGGATAAGTGGAATCCTCACTATAGTAGCAGGAAAAGCAGCGGGCCCCCAAGAAGATCCTTTACTTTCAAAGGTTAAGCTGAGTCCCAGCAAAGGTCCCAAAGACAGTACAGTGGTGGATTGCAGCTTGGTGCACACATCTTTAGTGAGAATAATCAGATCATCCGCATAAGCCAGGACAACATAAAGAACAACACTACTAGGAAAATGTATAGAAAGTACATCAATATCTGAATTTAAAAGTTTCAAAAGTGGATCTATACTAAAGACATATAATAAAGGGCTAATGGGCAACTCTGTTGAACCCCTTTATGGATTGCAATATAAGGCCCCAAATATCCATTTACACAAGGTCAGACCATTGCAGTTCTATAAAGTGATCTCAACAAGTTAATAAAGGTAATAGGGATGCCATAACGTTCCAAAGTGTACCAGAAAAAGAATGGTTAACATTATCAAAAGCTTGCTTCTGAGCTAAAGAAAAGATAAACCCTTCCACAGGTGAGGCGGTGACAATTGAATACCGCACATAACAATAGTAATGGGTCTATGATAGAACTGCTGGGAATAGTACAGGACTGGACTGGAGAAAGCAACTGCTGTGCCACCAGCAAAAGTCTGTTATTCAGGATCTTCGTAAGCAATTTAAAATCAGTGTTTAAAAGACTGATTGGTCTCCAGCTAGAAATATGAAGTTTCTCCCCATTCTTGTATAAAAATATAAGCACACCAGTGACCATGTTCAGTGGGACCTCCTGGTGCTGTAAAAGATAGTTAAACACTTTAGTAAGTTCTGTAAGAATCTCCTGTCCCAGCAGGGCATACAATTCTGCAAAAAACCATCAGGGCCAGGGGATTTATTAGGAGCAAGAGATTTAATAGTATCTAAGACTTCTGATGGAGTGAATGGTAATGTCAGGGCAATTGAGAATCCTGGGGCAGTGATGGAATCTGTAAATTCTGAGATAAGGGCTCAAAGGCAATTGGAACAGTCTCATGGCAGCCAAACAGGGACATAGCATACTCGAAACTATGTGAAGAAGCTTACATGAGGCTGGAGTGAACTATGCCCTCAGAATCCTGCAGAGCCAACATAACTTTCCATTTAAGGTGGTCTTGATTAGTAAGCAAAGGGCAAATATTAGTAAAAGAACCAGTCATGCAGTATTTTTGTTTAAGCATGGAGACCTTCATTCTAAGTAGTGTGATATTGCAACATTTTCTGTTTAAGAAGGAAATTTAGTCTGAAAAAACATGATTAGTAGTTCAGGAAAGCAAGAATAAATGTTGTAACTGCTTTAGATTACGTAAATAATCTACATAATCCACAGAACGAACACATTTACCATCTTGAATAAGCAGAGTTTGAAGATCTGATTTAGTTTCAAGCCACCAATAATAGGATTCTCATAAAAATAAAAAATAAAATTTTTGCAAGTCAAAAATAAACAATCTATTGGGAGAAAAAGCTTGTTCTAACAATTTCAAATTCAATTTCCAATATCCTGACCAAGGGTGCCTCAGGACTATCAGTCAGAAGAGACAGAGAACAATGGTCTGAGTATTCTACGGGTTGAACAGATATATGTTGAACAAGTAATGCTCTGGAAATAAACATGAAATCAATTAGAGTAGAGAGATTCCCTTTAGAAAGTCCTTTCCTCTTAAAGTATGGTCAAAAATGCGTCCTTCAACCCTGCTAAATGAGTAATAGAAACAAGTGCTGTTATATCTCCAAAAATCTTTTCCATTGTTGTTAAAGACCCCTATCTAGTCTACTAGTCCCACAGTTAAAATCCCCACCCCAAATAACATTATGGGCAGTATGGAAAATGGACTAATAAAATGAAACATCGCAGTTCTTCAGCTTTAGTCTGTGGGGCATAAATAGAAATGACTCTAAAGGGTACATTTTGATAGCAAAAATCCTATAGAAGTACTCTATCAGGAATGAGATCTAAGAGCTTCAGCACTGTCGGCTGAATGTGATGAAACAAAATCCCAACCCCAGAGCAGCTGTCAAGGCCAAGGGATCAATAGGATATTCCTGAGGTCCAGTCTTTAGTGGCCTTCATAACTTCAGGAACAGTCCAGTATCTTGTAAAAAATAAAACCAGGAGAGTGGGTATGTAAATGATGAAAACTGCTCCCTGCTTCCTATCGTTCTTAATACTGTTGACATTGGATGTCAAAAAGACAGGGAAGGTAATAAGGACATCTATACAAGGAGAGGAGGAGTTCAGTTACGTTTTTTCTTCTTCATACTACACTTTTGAGGAGCAGGTTTTGGTTTATGCCAGGAGTCTCAGATGACCCCAGATCACCTAGTACCTCCTAAGAGTGGGAATCTGCCGACAAGGCGACTGGACTCCCATCAGAGACAATATCCTCCATTAAAACATGATATTTATTGGAGGTTGAAGGCTGAGTGGGTTTGGGTTCTTTAGGTGTCGGTTGGGACCAAGCCTGCCGTTTTCTAGCAACCATCTTCCTGCCCAACTCATCAATGTTCTGGGAGGCATAGCAGAGAACTGATTATCTTCCAGGACTATCTGAGGGGATCCGCTACAGCCAGGGTCCAGACTCCAACTGAGAGGAGGGAACTGTGGGGGTCAGCAATAACATATGGTTTCCAAGGTCTCCACCAGAGGGCTTAGGGACACCATACCTCCACTAAAGGGAGCTGTGTATTCTGTGGGACCACCCCAGTGGTGGTTCAGGCAATTTTGTTTTATTAAACTCCCTTTGTGCTGTGGTTACTAAGAGTTGGTTCTTCGAATCAGCTGAAGTGGGCTTGAAATGTCGCTTCAGGACAGGATGCATAAGCATGACCAAGGGCCCACACAAATTACATCAGACAGAATTATGGCATTGAGGACTAGTATGACCAGACTCATGACATAGTGCACATTTGGTTGGTCACAAACACTACTAATATGACCCATCTGCCCACACTTTTTATACATTTTGGGCTGTCCTGGATAAAAAGGACGCCTCTGTCCCTGCCAGAAAAAACAATTAGGCAAGTGTTGGAAACCATCCTCTTCTGATCTTAAAATTACCTGAATTCTCCACCTTCCTGTCCAGATACCTTCTGTGTCAAAGATTGCTTCGGGATGACCTGCAACAGTACAGCATTGTCTTAAGTAGAAAAGGAGATCTGTAACACTGACCCCTCCATTCCTAAACAGGACCATTACTGTTTTATGCACTGGTCTAGTTAGGGAATAACCTCAAAAGGAGCCCATAGGGAGTATTTGTCTTTTGATGATAGCGGCCCCAAAACATATCCAATCCACTCCCCAACATAAAACTGACGTCAAAAGTGTTCTCCCAGAAATATGAATCAATGCATATAATTCAGAAACAGAAAAATGCAAACAATCTTTCAAAAGTGTTTTCCCCACATAAACCCAGTCAGGAAAATGTTCCAAACCAATTTTACAAATAAGCGAATGGCATTAGGCCTTTAGATGGATAATTAGTCTGTTGAAAGAAAGAAGCATAAGTCCTCTGGTTAGTTGAGGTGTCTCTAAGGTGTAAAACGTCTCTAGACAGGTTTGTTTCTGATGTCTGCAAGGATAAGTCTGGGAATGACAGAAAAATCAGAGAGGTCACTCATGCCATCCCCAAGAGTATCGTGTGAAAAGTCAACAGGCTTATCTATACGGGATGTAAGCAAGACAGGGTGCTGTGTCAGTTCAAGTTCCAGGGTAAATGCAAAGGGAATGCACAGTCTTGGGTGGAACAGTAGAAGAAGGGACAGAAGAATCTTTTGGTGTCAACTTATCTATAGAGAAGTGCTCCACAGAACTGGGTGCAGAAACAGAACTTACTGTGGGACTGGCATGTGCAGGAGCCAGAGACTCGAGTATCTTAATAGGTGTGAATCCTGGAAATCCACTGATGTGTATCAGGAGAGCAAACCAGCTG
The DNA here is from genome assembly GCA_016271365.2 of Neoceratodus forsteri. Classification (NCBI taxonomy): domain Eukaryota; kingdom Metazoa; phylum Chordata; order Ceratodontiformes; family Ceratodontidae; genus Neoceratodus; species Neoceratodus forsteri. The sequence goes on along the minus strand of CM057453.1, from coordinate 450,734,825 downwards.
GCAGCCATAAGGGAGTTCTCCACCGACCATGGCCCGTACTCCTTCATAGGAGTATCCACCCAATGTAACTTACCAGGAGTACCTCGTTTGATAGTATGATCCTGGGGTAGTTTGTCGATGAAGCAGAAAAAAAAAAACAGTAGTTGAATCCTGTACAGCACCAGAGAAATAAGTAGTGCACGGTTTGTCTGGCACAGCCTCAGGAATGATAGCCTCGGACTGAGTAGTCATAGCAGCACTAGCAACCTGCGGTTCAGCATTAGTGTTAGGCCTCTCCTCTGACACCTAAACACTAGAGTGAAATCGACCCACCAATTCCTTCCATCTATGTAGATGTTCAGCTTCTTCCAAAAGTGACAATTGGTCCAAAGTCAGCTGCAGTTTAGTTGTCATTTGCATCCCAACGGCATCATTTCAGAAAAATCTATAGACTGGTTACCAAGTTTACCATCCTCAGGTAAGGTAAAATCTCTTGCTTTCCATCTAGCTGAGAAACTAGCGGCAGTAAAACAAATCCTAGTTACAGCAAAACATTCGCTGAGGAGAGACTGCCTCCTTGACCTGCTGCACCTCCATCTCCTCGCTTGTCAATATAGCAACTGACTCAGCCATCCTCCGACGATAGCGGGTCCCCCAACTGTTGAGCAGGGAATTTCCCAGTGTCCTGGTCAAATGTCACCCATTCACTAAAAATACCAACAACAGCTTAATCTGGTTCAATGTCAGTTGGCATCCATCTGTATCCCCTCCCCAAGGACGAGGCTGAAAATAGGTAAATTGTCTAGCCCTCCTTTCCCAGTAAACAAAATAAAAAAAATAAAATAAAAATTCACCTGCTCTGTGCAGAGCCAGTCAGAGGGCCCTCAAGCCTTCAGGACACACCTCTCCTTGGCAAAGCCAATCTGAATAAATGACTCTGCAAGACAGGGACCATTGAACATTGGAATGTAGTCATGGAGCAGTGTGGAAATTGAATGAATCAGAGTTCAAATGTTTTCTGTCTTGTGGCTGTAATTACCGATAACACTAGTGGTTGAAAGGGGGCATCTACAGAGTGCACAGTGGCTCAGCCTACAGTTTCTGATTTTCATAATCCAGAGGAGAGTACAGTTTATGCGTTATGCTGCTCAGCCATTTGAGTGAGCTCCTGCCTAAAATCCTAGCCTGGGATTTTCAAAACAACACAGTTGAATGAGAGTGCCAGCCCAAGACTTCAGTACACGGAGCAGGGTTGCAGGCTCCATTTCTGTAGAGGAGATAAGCCACTTCTCCTGACCAATCTTGCTGACAAGATTTATCCTGGTAGAAGGCCTCATCATCAAGGCCCACAAGTAACTGCTGACCCTCAGGTGGGTGAAACAAAGACCTCTCGTGGGGTGAAGTGGATCACTAAGAGATTTGCTAATTGTAAACTTTTCTGCACTGCTCACCTCCTTCAGCACTGGAGCTGCATTGGGCCTACTGGTTCAGTTCAAACTGCACGGCCAGAATCACAGAAGAGGAGGCCATTGCAAAGTCATGAGTACTAAGTCAGGACCCAGATGCTCAGCGGTGTTAGTCAGACCATAGAACTTCTTATATCTGGGCAAGGGCTGCATAAATGTTGGAAACACCCAGCTGAACAGTATCTTTGAGTTTGCACCAGCAACCAACTAGACATAAACACTTTAGATCAAAGCTTAATATTGTTCTAGGATCTCCAACTTTGATCTCTTCCATCAGTACCGTATCACTTCACATCAGATCTGCAATTTCTTTTATCTATGTGCACATTATTTAGACAGTGGGAACTCCATTAGTGATGGTGGATGTAACTGGTACACCACTGGGAAGGGTTTGAGGGCATACTGATTGGCTAGCACCATAACCTAGAGGTTACACAAATGAGCTGTGAATGAGCTTGGTACATCCAGCAGAACTGGGCAGAATTCAACAACCTCCACTTGTATACTGTGTGATCCTGAGCAAGTCACTTAACCACCCCAGTGCTCCAGGTTTGTCCCTCAAACAGGCATTGTGCCTAGTGGGCCTTACTCGGTTAACAAAAACCTAAAGACATAAATAAAAAGTAAATAAATAAGTAAATAGGGTGGTAGAATAATCTGAGTACTGATTACCTCTATTGTATTGCTCTATAATAATTGTCCACCAATTATTTAAATGATGATGGCCAGTTATTATTTTCTGTAATAACTGGCTGGTTAATACAGCAAACACTAGCCACTATTCAAATCAGCTGTGCTTGGGATCTGCAGTTTAGAAGGTCAGCAGTAACTGAGAAAATGTTTTTTTCTGAAGCAAAGAAACATGGTATGAAAACTGCATGGTCACTACTATCCAAATAAAATTTGTGTGCTAAATAAAGTTATTCAAGTTCCTCCCAGCCACATCACAACAGTAACATGATCACTGAACATGTTATCTATAAAAGAAATCGCCATGATCGAGACTCACTGAGTGTCTGTTTCACTCATCAGCAGTACCTCAGATGGCATTTTTAAATTAAAGAATCTTTGCTTCTGCCCAGGTTCTGCAGTTAAACAGTGTCATATTAAATTTAACAGACATTAAAAGAACTTAAAATCCTCACTGTCACAGTCCAAAAGTAATCCTATCACCTAACATATTTTCTGTGGAATGTGAAAGTAGGTGCAGGTGATGTGCATTACTCAAATTTAATACACACCCTGATGCTTAAAGGGTACTGTCAACCCTTTTGACATCATAATATTTCTAGTTAAATTAACCAACATTTTATGATTGCTTACTAACATACTAAAATGCCAGCAGAATAGGCCTAACGGTCTTCGAGTCTGCTTGATTGGTCAGCCCCACCCTGGTGCTGACCTTGCTGCCCCGCCTTCTCTGGCTTCTCCTTTCCCAGTTCCGGATATTCTTGCTGCATTGGATTTTGCTTCCAGAACCCTTCCCTGTACCTGTCCCAGCCCTCTTGAACCCCTCCACCAGCCCCCTAGGCAGTGCATTCCATGGCTCCACCACCTCTCAGTGAAGTAGCACCTCCTCCTTCTCCCTGAATCTTCCCCTCCAGCTTCCACCCATGCCCTCTAGTGGCCCCTCCTCCTTCCTTCAAGCACCCTGACTGTTACTTCCTATTTACCCTCTTCATGTACCTGAAGACCTCTATCATGTCCCCCGTCCCTTCTCTCTTCCAATGTGTACATATTTAGCTCTTTGAGCCTCTCATAGAAACATAGAAACATAGATTTTGATGACGAGATAAGGACCGCTTGGCCCACCCAGTCTGCCCATTTCCTACCTAATGGATAAGCTGCAGATCCTAGTTAACCAGCAGCCTACTTTTTCCTACCCCACCCCTAGAATTGCCTTATGACTGTCCCATGCATGCTTGAATTCCACCACTGTTTTTGACTCCACAACCTTCCTCCGAAGGCTGCCCATACATCCACAACCCTCTCTGTGAAAAATACTCTTAAATTACCTCTGAGCCGCCCCATCTTCTTCAAATTGTGCCCTTGTTCTTGCACACCTCTTTTTGAAAGATGCTACCCTCTTGGACTTTGTTGATTCCTTGAGGTACTTGAAAGTTTCTATCATGTCCCCTCTCCTCCTTTCCTCGAGGCTATACATATTCAGCTCCTTAAGTCTCTCTTCATATGTCTTTCAGTGCAGACCCTGCACCATTTAGTTGCCCTCCTCTGGACAGCCTCCATCCTGTCTATGTCTTTGAGGAGATTTGGTCTCAGAACTGCACGCAGTACTCCAGATGGGGTCTCACCAACTGTCTGTACAGAGGATAATAACTTCCTGTTTCTACTGGTGATGCCTCTCCCATGCATCCCAGTATTCCCCAGCCCTCCTTGCTGCCCTCTCACATTGCTTGCCCACCTTTAGACATCTGATATGACTACCCCAGGTCCCTTTCCATTTTGTTGTTGTTAGTATCTCACCCCCAATTGTGTACTCTTCCCGGGGTTTTGTTTCCAGGTGCATTACCTTGCACTTCTTAGCATTGAATCTAAGCTGCCATACATTTGACCATTCCTCTAACCTTGCCAAGTTCCTTCTCATCCTTTCCACCCCACCTTGTGCATCAACTCTGTTGTAGATCTTTGTGTCATCTGCAAAGAGACATACTTTTCCTTCCAGTCCCTCTGCAATGTCGCATAAAGACATTGAAGAGGACTGGTCCTAATATTGAACCCTCGCGGTACCCCACTAGTAACCCCCTTCTTCAGAGTGGACTCCATTTACTATTACTCTCTGTGTCCTATTCTCTAGCCAATTCTTTACCCAGGCTGTCATCTTGAGACCCACTCCCAGGCTGGCTAACTTGTATTAATCTTTGTGTGGGACTGTGTCAAATGCCTTGCTAAAGTCTAGGTAGGCCATGTCCACAGCCCCTCCTGATCTACTACTTTGGTCACCCAGTCAACGAAATCTATTAGATTTGTCTGGCATGACCTTCCCGCTGTGAATCCATGCTGCCTTGGGTCCTGAGCCCCTCTGGCCTCTAGATACTCAACAATTCTTTCCTTCAGAAGTGATTCCATTATTTTCCTACCACTGAGGTTAAACTAACAGGTCTGTAGTTTTCTGCTTCTGCCTTGCTCCCACTTTTGTGAAGGGAATCACATCTGCCCTTCTCCAGTCCTCGGTACCACCCCATCCTCCCATGATTTGTTAAAGAGGGTAGTCAGTGGTGTCACTAGTTCTACCCTTAGTTCTTTTAGAATTCTGGAATGAATCCCATCAGGCCCCATTGCTTTGTCCACCTTCAGTTTTAAGAGTTCTTTCAGAACCCTTTCTTCTGTAAATGGGCTGGTATCAACTTCTGTATCCAGAGTGTTTCTACTGTTTGTTTTAGGCACCTCCCCACCTCCTTTGTAAATACTGAGCAAAAATATTTGTTTAGTTATCTCTGCCTTTCACAGTGGCTCCACCACCCTCTCAGTGAAGTAGCACCTCCTCCTTTCTCCCCTGAAACTTCCCCTCCAGCTTCCACCCATGCCCTCTAGTGGCCCCTCCTCCTTCCTTGAGCACCCTGCCTTTTCATAGTGGCTCCACCACCCTCTCAGTGAAGTAGCACCTCTTTCTTTCTCCCTGAATCTTCCCCCTCCAGCTTCCACCCATGCCCTCTAGTGGCCCCCTCCTCCTTCCTTCGAAGCACCCTGTCCCCCAAGCCCCAAATCATTTTGCTGCTCCCTCCTCTGGACCCTCTCCAGGAGTTTAATGTCCCTCTTTAAGTGTGGCCTCCAAACTGCATGCAGTATTCAAGGTATGGCCTCACCAAGCAGTTATACAGAGGAAGTATCACTTCCTCCTTGTGAGGTGATCCCCTAACGATGCATCCCAGCATCCTGTTGGCCTTGGCTGCTGCCCTCCTACAAGTCTCCGAGTTGTTCATCTTGACATCCACCACCACCCCCAGGTCCCACTCAGCCATCAAGACTTGTAGCTCCCCAGAGTGTACACTTGGCCCGGTTTCTGGCCCCCAGGTGGAGTACCTTGCATTTCCTGCATTGAACCTCAGCTTCCACTTTCTAGACCATCTTTCCAGAGCCTCCAGGTCCCCCTGTAGGGCCACCTTCCCTCCTCCCCATCCACCACCCCCAGTTTTGAGTCATCCACAAAGAGACTCATCTCACTCCTGATTCCTGTCCTATGTCAGAGATGTAGGCGTTGAGGGGCCCAGGACTGATCCTGTGGGACCCCACTAATGACCCTCTTTGGGGATGAGACTATCCCGCCAACTACGACCCTCTGGATCCGGTCCTGGAGCCAATTGCCTATCCATCTGATCATCTGGTTCCCCACCCCATTTCTCCCAGCTTATCCAACAGGCCCACGTGAGGAACAGAGTCAAGTGCCTTGCTGAAGTCCAGAAAGAGGACGCCCACTGGTCTACCCAGGTCCAAGGCACTCGCCACCCAGTCATAGAACTCCACAAGGTTTGTCTGACACGATTTTCCTGGACTGAATCCATGCTGCCTATCGCCCAGGCACCCTGACTTTTCCAGGTCCCCCTAGCTTCTCCTTGACAATGCCTTCCATCACCTTGCCACCACCACATGTCAGGCTGACAGGCCTGTAGTTCCCTGCCACCTCCCTTGATCCCTCTCGTGGATAGCACTACATGCGCCACCTTCCAGTCCTGGGGCACCCACCTGTCCTCAGAGAGATGGTGAAAGCTCCGCCAGGGTTTCGCCAGGACATCCACAAGTTCCTTCTGCACTCTGGGATGTAATTTATCCGGCCCAGTGCTTTCTCCGTCTTAAGGGAGCTGAGGGCTTCCTCACTCTCTCTGCTGTGATTTCCACTCCGCATCTCTTCTCCCTGCTTAGCCCTCCCCTCCTGCCAGTGATGCCCCCTCCCCAGACCCGCCGATCGGTAAGGGTCCCCCTCTCAGTATCTCTGTCTCCTCATGTATGATGCAGCACCCTCATTTTGCTTGGTGAAAACTAAGATGAAGTACTTATTTAGTACCTAGCCTGCTCCTCCCAGTCTTGTGCCCATCTCTCCCTGATTTAATCCTGCTAATCTGCCCCTTCACCCTTCGTTTTTCCCCAATGTATCTAAAGAACCCTTGTTCCTCTCCTAATTTCCCTGGCCAGGTTCTGCTCCTTCCTTGCCTTAGCTGCCCTCACCACCCTAGTGGCCCTTCTAGCCATCAGCTCATACTCCCTCGATATCTTCACTCCTTGAGCACTTGAATTGCCTATAGACTGCCTTCTTTCCTGCACCACCTCCTGGACCTCCTGGTCAACCAGCAGGGTTTTCAGGCCCCACCGCATTTCGTCTTACTCTTGCACAGGTGCTGGTAGCATCTTGCACCTCTCCTGATGATTTCCACCTACTATCAGCGTCCATGTCTGACCCAATCACATCCAAATGCTCCTTAAGGATCCTTCCATTTCCTTAAATCCGTCCCCTGAAGTCAGTTACCTCCGTCCTTGTGCAGCCTTCTAGCCCTCCTAGGTCCAGGCAGAACCAGACCGTGGCATGGTCACTTCCTGCCAACTGGTCCCTACCTCCAGGCCCCTAATCTGGTCACTGTCTGCCAGGACCACATCCAGTACCGCTCCTGGTCAGTTCTCCCACCTGCTGAGTTAGGAGCCGTCTTGAAAGACATCCAACAACCTCTGTTCCCTGGTCACAGAAGATGTCATAGTCTCCCAGTCTGTTCCTGGCATGTTTAAGTCCCCAACACTACCACTGTTCCTCTGCCCAGTCTGCAGTGTCTCCCAACATCTGCCACCAGACTTTCCTCCAGCTCCTCTGCCAGGGCAGGGGTCTATACACCACCCTATTTTACTCTCTTGCCCCCCTTGTTATCAAGGTGACCCAAATCGCTCCACGGTTCCCTCCGCCTCCCTCTACTCCCTATGCCAATGCAGTTTTTGACTATCATTGCTACCTCTCCTCCCTTCCCTCCCCTGTCCTTCCTGAACATAGTGTAACCCTCCAGGTTCAGGTCCCAGTCGTGTCCTGCAGTGGCCCAGGTCTCAGTGACCGCTGCCATATCCACTGCTCCCTCAGTTAGCATTGCCTGAGCTCAGGCATTTTATTTCCCAAGCTCCTGGCATTTAGCAGGACTACCTTCCACCTTTCCCTATACTTCCATTTCCCTGCTCGTGTTCCCATGGGGATTCTGTTTTCCCTGATCTGCACTTACCAGTCGGCCTTTTCCCACAATCTTCCAGCTCCCCAGGGGTGGAGACAGAGTCCCTCCTTTATCGGCACCCCTTGACAGCCTTTTCTCCCATCCCTCCCCCTTCACAAGTTTAAACCCCACTTTTCACCAATGAACCCTCTATTTTCAACTTAAGGATCCCTCCTCCAAATTGAGATGGAGTCTATCTCAGCATACAGCTCCTTATCCTCCCAGGTCTCCCCAATCCCCCATCAACCTATACCCTCTGGCCTCACACCACTCCCTGAGCCACTGGTTTATCTCCTAATCTTCCTTTGTGCTCCCCACTAGCCCTTGGCACCAGCAGGATTTCTGAGAAGGAAACTGTACATCCTATGTCATGACAGACCCTGGCAAGCTTCCTGCATCTTGCCTGTATCTCTAGCTCGCTATTTCCTCAATGTCATTTGTACCCAGGTGGACCAGTATGTCCTGAAACCCCACAATCCTTTGCTAGCTGATATACCTCATGCTTAGCCCTTGTGCACCATTAGTCCAGGGAAGCATCTTGTTATAACTGGCCAGGCTTCTCCTTCCTATCCCATTTGATACCCCTGATCATAGAATCCCCAACAGAGCACTCTGACAGCTCCTTTTCCTCCATTTCCCCCTTCCATGTCCCTCATCCTTTCTCAGCCCCTCCACCCAGCTGGCTCCTTGTTCCTCCCCTATCTGGGTGCCACATGCCACCCTCCTTATTTACCCTGGCCACCCCTCCCTCCAATTCTATGCCTCTCCTCCTCCTGAGTATCCTTCTGTACCTTAACTCCCCTCACTGCTCGCAACTGGTCCTTCTCCCCCATCTGCTTAACTAGCCTGGCTCATCCTGCCTTCCTTGCTGTCTCCATTTAGTCCCTCCTTGCTTGTTGTGCTCCCTGGCCTAAACCCTCAGCTCCCTTTACTGAATCCTCCTTGTACTTCTGGTCCTTCTGCTTTACCTTTCCTCCCAACTGATCCTTCTCCTTGTGCTTTCCTCCTCTTCCCCTGCCCCTCCTGCTCTGATTCACTGCTCCACCCATTTTCCTGCATTCCAGGTTCCCCTGTTCTTCCTGCTATCTGGCCCCTGCCTGCCCCTCCACTCCCTTTCTGCCTCAACCACCTCTCATGGTTACATCACCCCCTCATCCTCGATCAGAAGAGAGTGTAAGTGGTTACTGAGTGTAGGTCTGATCCACCTTCCTGCCTTGCTTGCTTCTGTCCAGCCCTGGCCATCTGCCTACTTCCTGAGAATGTTGTCCTTCTGTCCCTCCTTTGTGAGGGTCCCCAGTTACCTACCTGCTTCCTTGGTAGTGTACTTTTGGACCCCCTCTGCCAGGGTCCCTATGTGACCCTGAGTATCCTCCTGCACTCCTTTCCCTATGCGCTGCCCTGCTTGGTGCAACCCTATGGGAGATCCCCTGCCCCTTCCCCAACCATCCTCCCCCTTCCCCAGCTGTCTCTAATCCTCCAACCTCCTCCTAAGCTGTGCCAGCTGATAGCACAATGGGCAACCACCAAACTTCCAAGCCCAGTCCAGTATCATGGCTGCTCCACACCCTGTGCTCCCCACCACCCTCCCAAAGATGCTGGCCCTAATGCCATGTGGTTCCATCCCTTCCAAGTAGGTTTCTTGGGTGAGCCACCAGGTTCCCCAGTCCAAGATACACCCCTACTGCCTAATCAGATCACCCACTAATCTTAGATACAGTCCCACAGTACACCAGTAACCCTGTTACTAGGTGCAGTACAACACAGTAAACTTATAGGAAATGAACAACTCCCTAAGCTCCCTCTCCCAGCCTTTAAATCCAACCCCCAGTGGCTAGAACTACATGAGCTGCACCTGCAGCCTTTTCCTCCAATTGCAGGGCAGGTGTTCCCTATAAATTAGCAGAATTCTGGGGAAGGAGGGGTGGGAGGGTGAGTCTTGGGCAGACACCCGACTCGAGAGAGAGTGTATCAGCCCTGTGTCTCCCCTCCAAGTCCAGCAGTCAAAGAACCAGGCCCAAGCAAATCCCACCAAACAGGTTTTAAATCAGAAGAAATAGGCCTCCACCAGCGCAGCCTGTTACACAGTGAAACATCCAACAAATGAGCCCACTTACAGCCACCAAACCAGTTTTCAAACTTCCAACAGCCCCCAAAACAATACCCTAGCCTTAGAGGTAAGAAAGAAAATAAATAACCTTCTACCAAGTAAAATCCACAAGAACCCTGTGAAAACAACAAGAAGCAGCTACTGTCCTGGAAGACAACTGATCCTGTCCCTTCCAGTCCTTCTGAGCTTACCTTGCTTAAAATTCATTGGGACAGCTGGTGGTTTAATCTGCCTCCTTTCTTAGTAGGACTGAAATGGATGGTAATTGTGTAATTAAACCAAACCATGTTTCACTTTAAATCTTTGATCTGATCTTATTGAACACTTCCTGAACATTAGGAACACCACCAAACAGTGTAGACATCTAATGATACAGTACATTAGTCTCCTCTCCTCCCACTGCATCTTGAGTGGCTACACTATTAGAGGTGTTCCTAATCAAGGAAAGATGCAGTGGTGTTGATTAAGAAATGTAAACAAACACATTTTGGTGTGGTAACACCAGTATGGTGGAAGTCTGTTTTTCACTTTTAAAAAGAAAAGAAACAAGCATCAAACTACCAGCTACATCAACACATTTTACAGAGTGTGAACAATCATAACAAGTGTTTTTAAACAAGAGACAGCTTGAGACCTAAGGGTGTGTGTGAATGTTTCCTTTAAATAAACCCTCAGGTGTGTAAATTTTCATAATGCACACCATCCCTAAGCAGTAGTTTGTTGTAATATTTGTGTCTTTTTATCTTGGAGATTGTTTTATTTTTATTTCCTAAGCCATTTTCTAAGACAGTAAGACCCTTCAGGGTACTGGGTATTGGTGGTTTCCACTTGTTCAGGGGCTGTACGATGCTCCCTATGGTGTCAAGAATCATCAGGTCAATGGGCATGCAAATATCCACCAACTTCCCACACCTTGTCATGTCTTATTGCATACACCATACCCTGTTCTCCCTAGATCCTGTTCCTGGTTCCCTAATAAAGCTCCGTCCCTTATTGTATATACCATATTCTGACTTAGGTGCCATTATTACCTTGTGTTATTTTACTGTATTGTTTGTTCTTGTTTAACAGGGTCTTGTTCATTTTCAGTTATTTCTTTTATTTTTTAGTTTAGAAACATTGGCTGTGAAAGGCATACTGAGCCAATGCTTGTTTCCAGGTACATCGTGAGGAGAACAGGGAGGATAAGGGAATTGCTCAGGGACACACAGCATACAAGTAGAGATCGTGGGACTTAAACCCAGGTCTCCTGGGTACCCAGGTCCACAGCTCAGTGCTTCAATCTCTACACTATACTGCCTTGTGTTACATGTCTTTGGGTCCCCTGTTACCATGTGTCAGAACAGATGAATTTCCTGTGGGGTTAGCACTCTGGGTGCTTACATCAAATGGATCCCCACAGATGGAGGCACAGTGAAATACTTAAATTCTAGTACCACCCAAAGCATAAGCACCATCTACCTGAAGGCCTACAGACTCAGCCGCTCCCTTACAATTACATGGCTGCATCACTCCCCTCACGGGTGGAATGGTTATACACTGGAGGCTCCACTGGAATTTCTGGAACATGTCCATGAGGATACACCCAGGGATTAGGACTGTTTATATTGATGTCTTCTCATTTTAGTTTTCAAAATGGATCAAACAAAGTTGCTTGAGTGTTGGAAGGAGAGGACCTTGACCAGGCAAAGCAGTTCTGGTGTTGACATACCAAAATGTACCAAAAATGGAACATATGGAGATTGTGTATGTAACTAGTAAAAGTCTGGGGAAAAGCATCTGCCCAGGGAAGAACTTACAGTTTCACCCAGAAGAGTTTGTGTGTACCCATCAAGTGCCAAGAGGATCTGACCTCATTAAATGCCCCTCAAGTGACTGCAAATGATGACTGCAACCCTGGGAAATAGTTACCCGTGATAATATGGATCCTTCCTCACACGGGCAACTAACAGCCATCCAAGTTTCAGAAGACTTTCCATGCATTCCTGAGTTCAGAGGAAAAGACTACCCAAGATGCAAGAGAATTGCTCAAATACTATGGCTGGTACCACATATGCCCCAAACTTGGAATGTGGCCTTGGAGACAAGGTTGGGTGACTTATCCAGCAATGCCCTAAGAGACCTGCCCTTGTACAAGACTATGTGTACCCTCTGGCACCATCCCCACTCCAGCTAGGAAGGATAACTATGATAGCTGGGTAAGCCAGGTCTCTCAGGTGCTACAGGAGTGGAACAGTTCAGCTGATAAAAGCAACAGTGGTAGACAGCCTCTGGCATGGCTCTGGATGTTGTCAGGTCTTTACACAACAGCAATCCTGACTGTACTGTGGATGACTATCTGACCATAATCAAGAAAACCTGTGGAGCAGTTATGAGTGGAGATGGCATCCTTTATATTTGAGGACGACCACTCAGAGGGAGGGAGAGAAACTGTCACACTACTTGACATGACTAAAATGACTGGAAAGGAGATTTGGCACATCATGGAAGCAGGCAGGATTGCCCCAGACCCAGCAGGAAAACCAGGCTGGATCAAGTGCTGAGTGGAGCCTTTATCCAAGACTGAATTCTCTTCTCCTGAGGGAGTGCAGGGCCAGTCCCATTCTTTCCAACGCCTACTGGAGGCAATGCATGAGTGAAATTTCAGAAGGCCATGATAATGTCTCTGAGGGTGCCTACAGAGCACGCCAAACCATGCCACATCAGGAGGAGCCCTGAAGAATGCCCTAAATGAGGGAGCATAGATCAAAGTGGAAGCTTTAAAGAGGACAGGAAATGATTTCCAGCTGACAGCTGTTTATAATGTTCCCATTTACAGCAATGTTATGGATAACCCTAAATGATTCCTATGTAACTGTATCTGAATAAAAAGTGATGTGAAAACTATATTTTGCATGGATTTGTTTTTATTGCAGCAATGGCATTTTAACTATGTCACGGTTTGAGCACACAACTCTGACCATGGTTCTGATAGGACAATAGTTCATGCTCAGCATTCTGTACACAATCTGTGACATAGTAAAAACTCTAAATTACTGGTTACATGAAAAGAACTATGCAGAATGTTGTACACAAAAGAAAACAATTGAAAACCCAGTTTCTCACTTCAGTGCTTATTCAAGGACAGCCGCATATAGCTCAGTTGTAGGTAAATCTTTCATGTCTGTTATTAGGTACATTACCAGCTGTTGCCAATTAGCACAAATTTGCTGTCCCTTTAAAGATGGTGCAGCAACTATACCTACAACCTACAACCTACTTTAAGGCCACCTAGATGACAGTACATGCCAAATCCTTCTTCCACCTCCTAGGGTCCCTGATCTTTGACTGTGCCCAGAGCTGCCATATTCTGCTATCAATATTGTGAAGATTGACCCATCACTGAAGATGCATCAACCTATAATCAGCAACTAGTTAACCAGAAGTGGGTGAAGCAGAACTCACAGGGAAATTACTTGAGCACAATAAGAGTGCAAATTGGGACTCCAACAGTGCACAGCTCCATAGAATGGAATGAACTACTTTTCCTCCAGGAGGTAAGTTGCCTCAGGGACTAGTGGGCCACACGAAGAAATATTAATTACTACAGGCCTTCCCAAAGTGATAAGAAGCAATTTTAATTGATTTGTGGGAAGTGTAGTACTTTAATAAAATATTCTGAAATCTACTGCTGGATTACTTCTACTGCTCTTTACTTGAGCACAGCACCCAGTGCCCTATGGACAGTGTGCTCTATAAAGAATCTTTCCATGCCTTGTGCTATTTAGGGATATTCATGCAAGGTCTTGTTGGACAGTGACTCTCATGTACTGTCATCTACAGTACTGTTCCTTCTGTAGGACCCATCTGAGACATCTGCCTTTGTTGCCTGTAAAGAATTCATTATTTTGGGTTTGAGCACCACCAGACACCTCTGTTATTCATTGCAGTGCAAACTGAGTTCCCAGACACTCTTGCAGGAGTTCTGAAAAACATTGAAACAATGGCATTGATTTTCCCTAATGTTAAAATATTGGACAAGGCAGTCTGATTGGGACCAAAGCAAACATGTTTGGGAGGTTAGCCCAAATGTGGCAGGACATGGATGGTGTCTTACTTCCAAAAGACAGCTAAGGGTTACTTACTGGTGCCGATGGGAAAAGACAAAACTGCAGTACTCAAAAATCAGTGGCTCAGTAACAGACTCCAATATTGTGACAAGATTGTTTGCAGGTTAAAAACATTTATTAAATCCATTTCATGCAGCGACTCTAACTCACTGCTCCCCTCAGTATAGGCTGAACATTTTCACACCAAAACCGAGCATTTTTCAAGACCTGACACAGATCTCCCAGGCTCTGCTTCTAAAGGCCATTCTTAAAGGCATACCACCTAGAATATTGAAAGATATGCCCAAATCATTATTAAACATCAAAAGCAGGTACCATAATGCCTATATATATATATATATATATATATATATAATGATAAACGGTGAGTGCTACCATAGTTAGGATTGAGGAGCCATTTACATGTTAAACCTAAAATTTTGCACCTTAATGGCTTTCCAACCATTCAACGTATGTACCTGAAATTTGGAATACATGATCAAGAACCATAGATCTTGGGATCTGCCAACTTTTGTACTGTTTGGATATACAGCTGTGGAGTTACTAAGGTGATCTGTCGCACATTTACACTTTTGGAATTCTGTAGTCGTCTCTACAGGTCGCACAGTTTTGGCGATCAGTCCAAAATCTTCAGGAACATCGGCTGTGGTCCCCGATGTGCCTTTGAAGATTTGTGAAAAATATTAAACAGTTCAAAAGTTATTCAAAAACAATTTCCCATTATAAGTCAATGGGAAAAGTTAAAGGTTCGACAGTGTCTCAAATGCAGTTTTACTTTCTTAAATGGCCCTTTTACTGTCACAAATCCACCATTTTTTTTTCAGTTGGTCATCAGAAAAATGCTTGGCATTTAAATTTGGGACCTGCTAGCAACTAATTCTTTTGTATTCACTATTAGTACCCTGAGGATGCTAGGCATGTCTTTATTTTGGGGTAAACACCCCAGAAATATGTTTTCCAAATTTCTGGAAAAAGTGCTTTCTAAAGTACTTTCGCATGCCGACACCGTAGAATGAATTTGTGAAAGCTTTCTAAAGTTCAACAGTACTTTTCCAGGCTGTGGAAAAATGACAGCAATTCTTTGGCACCCTGATGCAACAGATCGGTTTGGTCTTTGGGCTGAAATTTGGAGGAGCAGCAGCTAACATCTCACAGATGTGCCTTTCAGTGTTTCAGTGAAAAATATTACAGGGAGCCAAAGTTATGGCACTCCAAACTTCTCTTTTTCCCATAGGATAACATTACAGTAGCTAGCGCCTTTCAGGGCCCATATCTCGGAAATGGTGTGAGATAGGAATTTTGTCAGAGAAACGCTTAGCCAGGAAAGTCATAAATCATACAACATTTAAATTTTTTCCTCGCTTACACAGTTCCTAAACATAAGCAATTTAGTATTCCAACTCCTCATTTCTTCTAAATCACCCTTGTGCTTTCTCACCTCAGTGCTTTCAAGATGTCTGATCAGTGTCAAATGTTCAAGTTCCTATTCTTACTTTTAAAACATCTGCAATATGCAATATATTCATTGTCACTTGGACCACCCTGAAATCAACCACACTACATCCTTTTAATGATTCAACTTTCAAAGTTTCATTCGCAGATTCTCATATACATTTAAAATATCATTTCCATTTCACATTTACCACATCATCATCACCATCAATATCCCATCACTTTAATATACATTAATACACCACCCAGCGTCCTTCTTTGTTTACATTTTATTAGCACCATCATCATTTATGCTTGTATTTCTTCTTGGGCCCAGGTGTAAGGATCCAGTGCCCTTCCTCTTTAATCTTCTTTCTGGGCTCAGGTGTCCCACCTGATCCCCAGCCATGTCCCTCTTGCAGTGAATACCCCATAGGGACTAGGGAGCCCTCCCAGCAGTCCTCTCATACCTCTCCCCTTTCCTACTAGGCCCTCTCCATTTCCCTTTTTAATCAAGTATTTCCATGTTGCTCTCACCACAACCTCATTTGGCACTCAAGTGCCCTGTTGCCCTCAACCAGCAACCATCATATTGCCATGAGCCAATCTGCCATTCTCTGATAAGGAGAATGGGTGGGAGTAAAGTTACTCACAACTGCAGTACAGAGATGGATTCCTCCTCTCTGCAGCCCATATTAACCCCTGCTAAGCCCTCCTTTTCCACCATTTGCCCCAATCCTCTTCTCACACCTGTTACATTACCTCTCCCCTCCCCACCCCTCCCTGTGACCTCATCCTCCCTCCTTCTGACATCACTCCTCCTTTCCCCTTCTCCTAACCTCTGTCTTATGGCCCTCTCTTCCCTCCCCCTACCAGCTAAGCTGCTGATTCCAGGAAGCCAGTGACAACCTGGGCTGCCCTTTAATAGAGCAACCTCTATTTTCACTTGGACCACCCTGAAATCAATCACACTACCCCTTCTAATGGTTCAACATTCTAAGTTTTATTACAGATTTTCATATACATTTCAAATATCATTTCCATTTCACATTTATCACATCATCATCCCCATCAATATCCCATCACTTTAATATACATTAATACATCATCACAGCTTCCTTCTTTTATTTACATTTTATTAGCACTATCATCATTAATGCTTGTATTTCTTCTTGGGCCCAGGTGTAAGACCCAATGCCCCTTCCTTTAATCTTCTTTGTGGGCTCAGGTGTCCCATCTGATCCCTAGCCCTGTCCCCTTGAGGTGAGTACCCCATGGAGCCATCTCCAGCAACCCTCTCACACCCCTCCCCTTTCCCACTAGGCCTCCCATTTTTCCCACTAGCCCATAGGGTGGCCCAAGCCAGTCTCTGGGCTTCCCCATTAAAAACTAGCAGAAACCACCCCAAAATCTTGCTACTTTTTGATCACTTCTGTTATGGCTCCATTTAAAGGCTGTGTTACCAACACCAGACATGTGTCCCCATCCTCCTGTACACCCCTGGTTTGTCATGAGTGATGAGTTCATGTCATACATAAATATACTCTATCTGTCTGGGCCATTCTGCCATCCTCCTGGTCACCATTTTCCTAGCACGTGTCTAAAGCTCAGACATCCTCGTGCATTTCTCCAGCAGCTCACGAGGACTATTTCTGATCAGGCCACCTTAGCCCTTGGCCACCATGTTCTGATTACCCCCATGTCCTTGATGATCATGCAAACCAATGTCACCCATAGCAGTGAATTCAAGTTGTTCCCCCTGCATGAATAATAATAATGTCTGGCACCCTCAGCCTCCTGCTGCTCTCCTCCAATAAAGGCAGCAGCCTTTTCCACTGAGTCCCCTCTGTCCACTACATTTAATCTGGGTTTCTCTAGGTCTTGCCCCAGCAGCCAATTCCCAGGTGTGCATGCTACCCATTGCTCCACCCAAGGTATAAAAGAATGGCCACTAATCCATACCACCCTGTGCCTCCTGCCTCCTGAAACATAAAAGGCATGTGTTTAACAGTCATTTTATACATATCTCTTATATGCCTGAGAAGACCACCTACCCAACCTCTGGACCTCTGCAGGGATACACTTGAGATAGCCACTTCTGAGGCTGTCCTGATTCTAAAGAGTGAGAGGCATAGCTGTTGGGATCCTCCCAATGAAACTCATACCCTTTTTCAGTATGGCTGTGACCTGAGATGCCGTCACCAGGTCTCCATTGCCATGCCTGAAGAACCCCATTTCCTTGTGGTCTAACTGCCACATACTCTTCAATGACCTTCTCAAGTGCCTCACCTGGCTCGCCCTTTCTGCATATGTCCACCCTGCTGCCCTTTCCCACCTGATCAGTCTTGGGCGCCTGTGGATCGTGGCTGTCCTTACCATTCAAGAAATTCAGCATCCTGTACCCCCACCCTGTCCCTTTATTCCTCACTACCAGTTCACTAACCCTGAAGCTCCCTATGCATTACTATGAAAATGGCCATAAGAGTTTTGCTTCATATGCTGATAAGCAAACACATGGCAAGCAGGACACTAGTCTCCTAGAAGGTCACTACCAATTGGCTTATGCTTATCCGGCCTTTGTCCTGTAGTCTGAGCCCCCCTGTTGCATGCACTGTATGGCTTGTGCCCAGGTGGGGCCCCCAGTCCCGCAGATGGCATACCATGCCTATACCAGCAAGGTGAATCCCCATGGTGGCACCAAACATACCCGCTTCCCACCTGTCCACCATATATCTCATGGCCTGTGCTTCAGTAACTGTGTCAATACCCCCAACCCAGCCCACTCTCAGAACCCTGAATCCCTTCCACACTGCCTCATAGGCCCTCAGTGTGTTGGGGCTCAGGTGCTCCAAAGAGCAGCTGGGCCTGCTCCAAACAATCTCCCACAGGTGTGATGGAACTGGCTTCCATGCAGCTGCCTTCAGAGCCAGTGACCAGAACCTGTTCCTCTGTAAATGTGAAATGCTGTCAGCTATTTCATTCTTAACACCCTCCACATGTTTAGCCTTAAAGGACAAGTTCAATCTCAGACCCTCCCATACTAGCCCCTGTGCTACCCTCAGCACCACTTCAGAGGAACCTGACTGTCTGTTTATTACATTGATCACTGTCAGGTTGTCACACCTGAATACCACCCTTTTGTTGGAAAACCATGGTCCCCACAGCACTAGGGCTGCCCATATGGGAAAGGCTTCCAGAAACATAATGTCCCTCATCAGCCCCATCTCCACCCACTTGGGAAACCACACCTCCAACATCCACTCACCTTGGATCGCCCGAGATCTATACCACCTGCCGTGTCCATGAAGAGTTCAAGAGCCTCACCATCCATCCACCCACTGGTCCTCCACAACATCACCCCATTGTATCCATCCAAGAACACCTCCCATGCCCTCAGATCATCCATAATCCCTCTCCCGATGTCCACCCAGTGATATGGTAGTTTGGCTTTTGATGATGCCTGGCTAACCACCTGATGAACACTCTACCTGGAGCTATTGCCCAGCAGGAAAGTTCATATGTCTGAGCACCTGCTGAACTGTCTTAAGATGTACCCTCCTATGCCCCTTCACTCCTTGGATGAGTGAATGCAGTCTAGCCACTGTGTCCTCTGGTAACCTGTAGCACTGTTGCTCCAAGTCTAGCTCAATCCCTAAAATTCCAGTCATCTACTTGGACCTTCAGTTTTGTCCCCAGCCAAAGAGAACCTGATCACCCACATATTGTCTCAAAACTCCTCAGCATGTTTCTAGTGGCCTCCTCCTCCCTTCCCTATTAGGAGAAAATCATCTAGGTAGTGGAAGATCACCCGTCTGTGCCTCTCCATAAAAACACTGCACCGCATACTAAATATTTTGAACATCGCATGGGTCACAGAGCAGCCCATTGGCAGGCAGGGTCATATGTAGCAAGGAATATTGCTGCATGGCACAATTCAGCATGCAATTTATGCCATGAGGCATATGTCTTTGTTCTGTGGGGAGCTGTGCTCCCCGGGCCCCACTAAAGATTCTCAACTCTGGGGGGTCCAACTTGAGAACACACAGGTCCTGTTTAGCCATAATGCCATACACTATTAAGCGTGCAACATTATGACCGATGCGCCATTTGGCATCGCCTTACCCAGTAGTACTTCCCCTGGAACTGAAAACCTAGCAGTTCCCAGTCTTCCTTCTGGACGGTAGGAGCCAGAAGGTTGATTCAATGTCAGTCTTCGCCAGCCAAAACCCCAGACCTCCTTTTTATCAGATCTATGGCATTGTCCAGCATCGCATACAACATCAGCTCCTAACTGGGGTGATGGCATCATTGACTGACTCTCCTCCGGTGTGAGAGATGGTGTATCATCCTATATTCCTCCAGAGCTTTTTGGGCACTATGCCCAATGGGAGACCTAAGCCACTCAAAAGGCCAGTCATCAAGGCCCTTCCACCCGGCCCACTTCCCGCTCCTTTTTATCTTCTTCTCACTATCCCTCCTTGCCTTTTATGGATGACAAGTTCTTTTCCTCATAGTTCTCCTAACCTCCATATAATAAAGATTAAAACCTGATCTGAACCCCTCCTGCAGCATTGTGACTGCCCCAAATCTGGTTATTCCTGGTTCATTCAATCACCACTTGAACCTTAACTGGTGATCGTGACATGGAACCCTCCCCGCTGTCCCTGTCTGTATTAACTTAGTGGCCCCCATAGCTACCCCTCCTGCTCTGCCATCTGAAACTACCCCTGCCCACTGAAACCTCCCTCCTCCCACTGTGTCCCTCCCAAGGGCAGTCCTTGTGGAGCTACCCCATTCCTGTCCCCATGCATCTTATATCTGAAAACTGGGTGCACTCCCTGCATCTTGAGCAAGTGTGCCTGTACTTGCAGTTGGTCCACTGGCAGCTGGCCTTGTTAAATGCCCAGCAAGCCTTCATCCCCACTGGCCCTGCCTTTTTCCCTTCATTACCCTCCCCTTTGTGCAGATAGCATTCTGATCCATAGCTCAGATAGTGTAACATCCCTTAACGTCTCCATGTGATGCTGCCCTGTGTTGGAACTTCTCACCATAGACCAACCATCCATACCCACTCTTGACCCTATTTGCATTCCTGATAATCACTGAGTAGGTAAGGCGTGGGATGTCCAGTTCTGGCTTTTCTGCAGCATAATCACACTGAAGTATGTGAAACCCTCCATCCAGGAATCAAATGTTTTCCTTTGAAACTCACTTGCTAGTCTTCCCCACTATGGCAGGGCAACCACCATCTCAGAATTACCCACCTATTCCTTCTGCTCCTATTTCTTTGCAAGTCTTTATTGAACAAAGCAAACATATCCACATACTCCCTTCCAAATCTTTCTTTTAGGGCCTGCAAAACTTGGTCCCCAAGGTCATCCCTGGGGGTCACCCCTGGCTCTTCTACTGCCTCCTTCCCCACCACCACATTAACCACTGGCTTGTCCACCTTCTTTTCCTCCTGCAATTCCTTCCACACCTTATCTACCTCCTCCCAACCTTTTTTGTCCTGTTTGTCCATAAGGCCTGCCAGGTAATCTTTTAGACTACCTTCCACTGACAGGTCTACCACAGGTACCTTACCCTCTTCTGGTTGAGGCTCACCACCCTCATCTGGGTTGCTCCTAGTAGGCCTCTTGTTGGGCCTTCTCTTTTTAGCTTGTGGTTCCTTCCTCTTGTCCTCCCTTCTCTCCTTTTCTTCTTCCACCCTGGATTCTTTGATGATCACTTGCACTTGCCCATGAGCTCTGCAGCCTTTTGGGCTAGCACTTTGCTTGCTTTCCATCTTGGAGTCTTTTTGGAGCCATCCTGGAACAATATAAGAACCATTAGATTCTGCTCCAGGCTTATGTTCACCCCATCCCACCCTCCTTTGTATGTTTTCTAACCCCTATATCCCCACTCTGTCCAGTCCCTCTTTTTTTTTTTTGGAATGTCTCTCATGGGAAGCTGGGAGGGTTGAGTACTGTTTGCAACAACTATTGGTGGGTGACGGGACTCCTGGCCTGACCTGTCAGTGGAAGAAACTTCATGCACTTCCCTTATTCTTGGCGCACTGTCTGGTCACGCAATTTAAAGCACATGCAATCATGAGGTACTGTGACCAAGGTCCTTAATTTGTTCCCAGATGTTCCTGCACCATCCGTCCCACTGAATTACCAGACTCCCAGCTGGTTGTTGCTCTGCTGGATTCTACTCAAACCAGCCAAAGTTAGATGAGATGCTTTTATTTATTTTATTACCACCTGGTTGGGTGTACCCCATTGAGTGGCCTTGTTCTGCTTCTGATTAAGTTATGCCTTCTATGAGGCATGAGTTAGTCTCCTATTTCAGATAATGAAAACTAGGTCTCCAGCAAAACAAACTTGATGAAGTGTCCTGTTTACTCCTCTTCCAGTTCCCCTTCATTCCCTGTTTCTCCTTTTTTGAAGCCTTGCCATCCCAGGAAAACAACCTCCCAATTGAGCTAAGTGGCATTCCCCAGGTCATGACCTTCTGCCTTGCCCATGTGGCCTGCTCTATTATCCTATGGACGGCAAGCCCTTTCTCCCGATAGCTGGTACATTAGATTATTATTTGTTAGCCCAGGCCGCTTTGCTGGCCTAGTACCCAACTGGAGCGGATTCCCTGGGTGGTAGAATGCCACTTGATGCATCCACCCTTGTCTGTGTGTGGGCTACCACAGACCATGGCTCTTACCCTCTCCCGGCCTTTATGGTCCTTGGTGGGGAGTCACACTCTGACCCATCCAGTGCATCCTTCCACTGCACTGCTCTCCGATCACCCCATTCCACTGAGGGCAGCGCCTGGGATGCCATGCCCCAGGCCCCCATCACTCAATGCTCTCCATTCTCCCCAATCCTCTGAGGGCTGCACCGTGGATGCCATGCCCCTGAGCCTGTGCCCCAATCTGACATGTGGCATTAGACACCAACAGTCCATGCAGGGCCTCTACACCATGACCCAGGGCCATGCTCCTTGCTTTTCTCACATGCGAATTCTCTGGCATACCCACACACCCCTGCCCACCCCTTTGTAGTCCATCTGAGTTACTGTTTGTTGGCAGCCCAATTTTCTTGGCACCCAAGCGCTGTCCCTTTGAAAACCCTTTAGATCATGAGCAGGCTACGGAAACAGACTCTGTCTCGCTACTGGAGTGACTAACCCAACCAAGGAAAACCTTCTGGCATGTCCACCCCAACTGCATCACCCCTGCCCCCAAGTGGTCAGACTGCATTTAATGGCTTCCACCATGTACATTCAGCACCTGGTTCCTGTATGCCTGGTGCCTTCACTTCTAAAACCCCATTCATTGTTCTTTTGTACTTTCTTTACCTGGTGACTCTACATGAATCACTTACCTGCCGGCCTCCTGAGAACACCATACAGGCCTCCAGTATTGAAATAGAGCAAAGGAAAACTATGTCTTGTCGCATTGCAACCAAAAATACAACAACATGCATTAACATCACTATGTAAATTAACAGCACATTCCTCATGCTCAGGCTGGCCATAAACCCTGGCCCATGGCTCCATAAAATCCAGTCAAGGCCTTGGAAGCCCTAGGCCTTAACTCAAGTCCCAAGGAGAATCTGCCACTATGGTTCTCAAAGAGGTGGCAGGGAAGGTTAAGGAGAAAAGGATAGCATTCAGGAAATATAAGGAAACACAGAAGGAGAAGGACAGATAACTTTATCAGTTAAAGCAGAAAGAGGCTTGGAAGGCAGTCAGAATAGCAAAGGCCCAAACCGAGGAAAGGATAGCCAACTCTGTTAAGAAGGGGATAAAACCTTTTATAGGTACATTAGAGAGCAAAGAAAGACCAAAGGAGGATACTGAGGCTTAATAAAGGGAGGAATGTGGGTAGAGGGTGACAATGAAAAGCAGGGATACTGAGCAGATATTTCTGCCGTATTCACAAAGGAAGAGGAGGGAGGTACCTAGACCAAATAAGAAAAAAACACTGTGAAGGCGAGTCGATACCAGTCCATTTACAGAAGAAAGGGTTCTGAAAGAACTAATAAAATTGAAGGTGGACAAAGCAATGGGGCCTGATGGGATTCATCCAAGAATTCTAAAGAACTAAGGGTAGAACTAATGACACCTGACTACTCTGTTTAACAAATCGTGGGAGGATGGGGTGGTACCTGGAGGACTGGAGGAGGCGGATGTGATTCCTCTTCACAAAAGTGGGAGCAGGACAGAGGGAGAAACTACAGACCTGTTAGTTTGACCTCATTGGTAGGTAAAATGATGGAATCACTTCTGAAGGAAAGAATTGTTGAGTACCTAGAGGCCAGTGGGGCACAGGACCCAAGGCAGCATGGATTCATGATGGGAAGGTCATGTCAGATGAATCTAATAGATTTCTTTGACTGGGTGACCAAAGTAGTAGACCAGGGAGGGCTGTGGACATGGCTTACCTAGATTTTAGCAAGGCATTTGATACAGTCCCACAAAAGATTAATACACAAGTTAGCCAGCCTTGGAGTGGGTCCCAAGGTGGTAGCCTGGATAAAATTGGCTAGACAACAGGACACAAGGGTAGTAGTAAATGGAGTCCACAGTGAAGGAAGGAGGGTTACTAGTGGGGTACGCAGGAGTTCAGTACTGGGACCAGACCTTTTAATGTCTTTCTAAGTGACATTGCAGAGGAACTGGAAGGAAAAGTACAGTATGTCTCTTTGCAGATGACATAAAGATCTGCAACAGGGTTGATACACCAGATGGAGTGGAAAGGATGAGAAGGGACTTGGCAAGGTTGGAGGAATGGTCAAATGTATGGCAGCTCAGATTCAATGCAAAGAAGTGCAAGGTAATGCACCTGGGAAACAAAAACCCAGGGCAAGAGTACACAATGGGGTGAGATACTGACAACAGTAAAAATGGAAGGGATCTGGGGTAATTATATCAGATGACCTTAAGGTGGGCAAGCAATGTGAGAAGGCAGTAAGGAAGGCTAGGGGATACTGGGATGCATAGGAGAGGCATCAATAGTAGAAAACAGGATGTTGTTATCCCTCTGTACAGACAGTTGGTGAGACCCCATCTGGAGTACTGTGTGCAGTTCTGGAGACCCCATCTCACAAAGACATAGACAGAGTGGAGGCTGTCAGAGGAGGGCAACCAAAATGGTGCAGGGTCTGCACCAGAAGACATCTGAAGAAAGACTAAAGGAGCTTAATATGTATACCCTTGAGGAAAGGAGGGAAAGGCGGGACATGATAGAAACTTTCAAGTACCTCAAGGGAATCAACAAAGTCCAAGAGGTGGCGTCTTTCAGAAAAGAGATGTGCAAGAACAAGGGGCACAATTTGAAGATACAGGGGACAGGCTCAGAGGTAATGTGAAGTATTTTTTCACAGAGAGGGTTGTGGATGCATGAAACAGCCTCCCTGAGGGAGGTTGTGGAGTCAAGAACAGTGGGAATTCAAGAATGCATGGGACAGACATAAAGGCAGTCCTAGTGCAGGGTAGGAGGAAGTAAGCTGTTGGTTATTTAGGATCTGCAGCTTATCTGTTAGGTAGGAAAATGGGCAGACTAGGTGGGCCAAGTGGTCCTTATGTGATGTCACATTCTATGTGTCTATGCTTCTATGATATGTCTGTACAACAATGAAGTTAGTTATTCACAGCTGCAGTAGATAGAGGATTCATCCTCTCTGCAACCCTTATCAACCCTGCTAAGCCCCTCCTTTTCCACCATTTGCCCCAATCCCTTCTCCCACCTGTTAAATTATCTCATCCCTCCTGTGACCTCATCCTCCCTCCCCTTCTGACATCACTCCTCCCTCCCCAACCTCTGCCTTATGGTCCTCCTTCCCACCCCTACCAGCTAAGCTGCTGATCCCAGAAAAGCCAGTGACAACCTGGGCTGCCCTTTAAAAGGACAACCTCTATTGCCACCTTGCACTATTCATTTACTGAATTCTATTTTATTTTAAATAACTTTGTTTATATCTTTTACATTTAATTATTTTACACTCCTGGTCATCAACATAAACAGCACTGCTGTAGCATTTAAAAAACAATTAGTTTCTTTCTTGTATTCCTTTTGGAAACAGCCACATTAAACCACAGTCTTAGTTCTACCTTATTATTCAGTTTAGTGCTGTTTAAGTTCATAAATAGGGGCCTAATTCCAAGACAGCCGGGAGAGCATGGCGCAAAGTCGCCAGTGCATAAAGTTACACCAAAACCCCTCGACATGCAAGCTGTGCCATATTCAAAGAGAATCATCAGATACAAAGAAAAATGCCTAATTAAAAATGTCTAGATTCGCCTGCAAGACATGGCGTAACCCGCAATAGTGGAGTAGCATAACACATGTCACAACCCGATGACCATATAAAAGTGCACCAGATGCAGACATGGTGTAGGAGCTACAGGAAAGATGGCAGGTAGCAGTGGAGGCAGCAAGCGGGAGTAAAAATGTAAGAGGAACTTTACACACAGGAGTCTGACATTCTCTAGATGAACTGGAGGCCCAACCAGAACTGCTCATGGGCAAGGGAGGAATGGGAGCAGTGCCTCAGGTGGAAGGAGGCATGGGAAGAGGTGGCCAAGAAGGTTAATAGCATTGCAAATCGCGAGAGCACCATGCATGATATACAGAAGTGCCTAAGCAACCTGAAGTGCCATGCCAAGGCCAAGGAGGCCCAGAACAGGTGGCAGGTGGTGGCCACAGGAGGTGGGCTACAGGAGATGAGACCCTCTGTGGCCACAAAGAGGTGCTGGCATTTACTAAGATTTACTACTAGGATTTGTAGGACATTGGGGGCACAAGGCCCATCGTGGATGTCCCCACACATGTGAGATATTAAACCATCTGATGTTGGTTATAGTACAGTATGATCAAAGTACTTTTGAGTGCATTTAGACTAGTATATTCAACAGCTTCCTGTGCTAATTGATTCCAAGCCATAGGTGCTCTGATTGTACAGAACTGATCCCTTTTAACTGATTCAGATCTTTGGCTTTGTACTTTGTAGTTATGTGATCTAGGTTACCTCCCGTGCATTACTGAATTTTAAGTAAAATTTTCCATGCTTTTTTATCCTGAATTAGTTTATATAGTCCAATAAAGGCCATACATAGGTGGTATAGATTGGTAGTAGGAGTTGTTCTGTCCTTCTTATAAAGGAGCTTTTTATCCTAGTTATCATAGATCTTGAAGTTTTAGCAATTTTCAGACAATGGCTGGATGATGAAAGAGAACTATCCACCATTATACTTAAATCTTTTACATTTGTGACTGATTTCAGTATTGACTGATTTAGAATATAGGAATAATTTGGGTTGTTTCTTCCAATATGAAGTACAACACATTTGTCAGTGTTCAGTTTCATACCATTTACTTCTGTCCAGATTTCTATTTTTGCCAAACCTGAAACTAATGATAAATACTTATTGATAGCATTACTTCTCCACCCAGTTTTTATCATCTGCAAATTTACTAATTAAATTTTCAGCATTCATACCCATATCATGAACATACTGCAAATGTTACAGAGAATGGGCCCAAGCACTGATCCTGGGAATCCATTTCCCACTGTTCCCTCCTCTGAGCAGACTCCATTAATACATAAGTGCTGCTTCCTATTGGTCAGCCAACTATGTATCCATTTAATCACGTCATCAGCAACCTGCAATTTAATTAGTTTCTCAATTAACTTATCATGTAAGACTTTATCAAATGCCTTGGAAAAGTCAGTAGTATTATATATGATGGACATCCACTATCAATACTTTTACTAATGGTAACATAGAACATGATTAAGTTGGTTGTATATAATCTACCCTAGTGAATCCATGTTGGTTTGCATCATTTTCCTGATTTGTTCTAGGTATGTTTCTAATCTATTTTAATTAGTTGTTCCATAAGCTTACAGCAGTGGGATGTTAAACTTCTAGGTCTATATTTTTCAATTTTGCTTCTATTGCCTGTCTAGTAAGTAGGAATGACTGTTGCCATTTTCTAGTCATCAGGAGAGAGCCTTCTCATAGAGAGGCATTAAAAATGACAGAAAGTGGAAGTGACAATATAGAGGCATTTCTTTTCAGAAAAATTGGGTTTACAGTGTCTGGACCAGGGCTAGAGGTAGTGTCCAAGTTTATTATTAACTTATATACATCTTCTGGTGAAAAGGGTATACAAGCTGGATTGTTTAATAATACTGGCAAAGTAGTACATGTTGGTGCTGAAAGACTGAACAGAAATAGTTGTTAAATTTATTGGCTATGTCTTTATCATTTTGAATCAGTTGAAAATTCTCGATTATTGGTCCAATGCTTTTAACTGTGTTTCTGCAGTTAGAATTCATATATGAGTATAAAAGTTTCCTATCTTTGGTGTGAGCTAGTTTGAATTCTAATTTACTTTTAACTTACCTAATAGTATTTTTAGATTTTCTGAACTTGAATGTATCTCTCTTTATTTTGAGATGTAGGGTTTTTTTAAGTTTTTATATGCTTTTGTTTACCCTGAATTAGTTTTTAACTTTCTGATTTAACCAAACAGGAACTCTACTTTTATTATTATGCTTGTTTTTAATGAGACATACCCATCTTCTAATTTGCTCAATATCCTATAAAGATATCCCAAGCCTCTATAGTTGTTTTATGTTTAAGTGTAGAGTCCCAGTCTATCTCAGATAGACTCTGTCATATTCAGCTTTATGATAGTTTTTAAATACTTTTCAATTTTTTATTCTTACAAGCAGGATGAGAAAAACTGCCCATTTTCACTGTGATAAGTTACAGAACATACTTAAACATACACAATATTAGACACAGTCAAAATAATAAACATAGTACAAAATGCAAAATACAGAAAACAGACACCAATTATTTAACATGAACAGGTATCATTTTCTATGATCCAATATTTCAGTCTGGTTTTAAAACACCACATTGTCATACTCTCTACAATATCGACAGGTAATGAATTAAAAACAAAAGAGCCCTATATAAAGTAGATCTCTGACCAAAAGCAGATCGAAACAACAAAATTTCATAAGTGAATTTGGTCAGGGATCTAGTACCACTAAATTAAGAAACCCAGGAAATAATAGAGAAACTACAGGAAATATGAGGCCATTTTTAACTTTAAACGTCACAATACCCATCTTATGCAAGATCCTATTTTGAAGAGATAGGCTGTGAGTATGCTTTAATAAAAAACAATGATGTGTTCAAAAGGGGCACCAAGTTTGAAATATAAAATAGAGTCATAAGTTTGTTGAATAGCCAACCAGAGAAAGAAGAGTAAATAATAATGCCATAATCCAGAGCACTCATCAGAAAACTATGTGCAAGTAAAACCTAAATTCTCTGGTCAAGAACTGCTTGACTCTGTAAAGTGAACCTAATCTCTGATGAAGAGTTTTCTTTAATTTATTCAAATGAGGTTCAAAAGTTAATTCAGAGTCAAAAATGATCCCCAAATATTTAAAACTATCTACCAATTCAATCACATTTCCATCCTGTGTAACAATATGACATAAGCCTTGAGGCTCAATGGTCTTATCTAGAAAACAACATGACTTTAGTTTTTATTAAATACAATACAGTATTAGAGATCTCCTTGGGTCTTTTTATAGTCAAACTACATGCGATTACCAGGTGATCACTGTTTCCTAGTGCTGCTGATGTATTTATATCAGTGATCCCATTTTGGATATTTGTAAGTATTAAATCAAGGATATTATTCTTCTGGGTTGATTCAGCAATAAGTTGATCGAGGTCCATTTATGATACATTGCTCAATGAAGCGCTTCTCAGCTTGATCTCGTCCCATTTGATTTTCCCAGTTGACTCCTGGGTAATTAAAGTCCTCTAATACAATGGTATCCCCAAATATAGACATTTCCTCAATTTGTTGGTTAAGTGCAGTGTTATATTCTCTGTTTGGTTGAAGGTGGTCTATAGCAGTTACCCATAATCAGTGATTTACACTCTGTAAGTATTAACTTTACCCATATAGCTTCTAGTTGAATACTTGGATCTGTTTGTGGCTTAATGGTAATGGAGAGGATAGAGCTGTGTATGTAAAGACATACCCCGCTCCACATTTCCTTCTCTGTCACATTTATATAGTTTGTATCCAGTGATATCCATTATTCCCTCTGTATCAATATCCCAGCATGTCTTGGTTATTGCTGCCACATGTATATTTTGTAAAATCACAAGTTCTTCTAATTCTGTGTTTTTTACTTGATTTAGACTTTTGCATTTGTTATAAGAAAGTTGCAGCCACCTTTGGACTTGGTTGCAAATGGCTTATTTTGTTTTAATCCCACCACCCCATTATCTAGTTTAAATGTTGTGCAATGAATGTTTCTATTTTCCTTCCTAGTAAGTTACTGCCCCTTTTATTTAGTGTAGTCCATCCCAGGCAAACAGGTGATTTTGGTCTACAGTCTTCCAGTGGGATACATTTAAAGTCCATTTCCAAACACCACTGCCTTGACCAATTATTTATGACTTTGGTTTTATAAGTCATGGCTTCTGTAGCTTGAGAGACTGGTAGAATTTCAGAAAAAGTGACCTCGCAGTCTTTTGCCAACAGAAGTTCTCCTAAAGAGATAAAATCCTTTTAATTTCTTGAATGGAAAATCTTTTATATTGTTAGTGCACACATGTATTATAACAAGTGGTTTGATTCCACCATTTCTTAATATATTGTTGGCTATCAGTGTACTGTCTGCGAAGAATGCACCTCAGTAGCTGCTGCATGTCCTGTTAAATTTATTGGGATTACACACATGAGCCAGCACAGCATCCATGGGGACATGGACCTCAACCGTTGTGGATGGGCGCAGGGATGGGTAAGTGGATGGCCAGCACTATCTGCAGTGGGTGGGATTGCACTGCAGGGGTGTGAATGGTGGCATGCATACATAATTCTCAACCAGCTGTCCCCTAATGTTGAACAATGCTCCACACAATGTGGAGCAATTGGGCAATATGTGGAACACCAAAGCAAATGTTCCCTAAGAAGCCCAGGGTACTGTGCAAATGTGTGCTGTATGGTCAGAATGTCTATTATGAAAGAAAGGAACAATGCCCAACAGGAAGGGTGATATGCTGGGATAACAGCCCATCTCAGGTGGTGTGGCCTGAGGCCACTGGCGCTATGTGCAACACCTGAGAGGGACGATATCCCAACAGAACCTGGAGGGCAGTATGCCTATCATACAATGGCATGGTATAGTATACAGACAACAATAATGTCCAAGAATGTGTTAGGTAGTGTGTAACAATATCAACAAGTCTAAAGAGACAATGCAAACAATCATCATGCAGCAACAGCCAATGTGGCAATAAATCAGCAAGGTGAACAGCAGGGATGTTATGCCAGGATAACATCCCTGTTGTGTGAACAATTGACCACTTAGAAGCCAGGAGTTGTGCATGCCATTGTATAATAAGGAATAATGCACTCAGGGTGTGTGTCATGCTGGGATAATGCCACGCCTGGGGGGTTGAACGCAGGCCGCAGGCGAGTGCATCACTGCCCAGGCGTGGCGTTATCTCAAACGACACACACCCTGGAGTGCATTATTCTATTATACAATGGCTCATTGTTATACAGAATAAAAAAATAATTTTAAAGATGTTTTGTGTGGAAAAATATTTTTTGTTTTTAAGAGAAGATGAAACAATCCATCAAAAGGTCCATAAAACAATCCATCAAAAGGTCCATAAAACAAACCATCAAAGGTCCATAAAACAATCCATCAAAAGCTCATCTACATGAGTTCACAGTGCTGAGACTAGACCTGTGGTGACGTGCTGGGATACATGCCATGGGTCCAGCCCCAAACTGACCAATCACAGTCCAAGATTCTTTCTTGCCATTGTATAATGAATAATATAACATATGCATTGTGTACCATAGAGTGTTGCAGTATGGTTTGAACAGTGAAGGTGGGGCAGGGCCATGCAATGTGGAACAGAGACCAGATGGGAGGTAATATGAGGACTAGACCCTGTAATGTGGTACAGCTGAGAGGAATGCATGCAGTGTAGTCAAGACATGGGGAGGCAGCACTGATGCACTGTTGTTTCCTCCACAGGTGCAGCAGCAGACCCAGGGGCAGGTAAGTTGATGCAGGGGTGGGCATGGAGGCAAGCATGGTGGACATAATATGGTGTGGTAGCACTGATGCACTGTCATTCCCCACAGGTGGGGCACCAGCAGACACGGGTAAGTAAACTGATGACCAGCGCTGCGCCACTGCTTGGGACAGTGATGCAGGGAGTAGATGGAGGCATGCGCGGTAGGCATTTAATAGTGTTGCGGCACTGATGCACTGTTGGTCCCCACCGTGCAGTGCCAGCAGACACTGGAGCAGGTAAGGCCATGGCCAGCACTGTCCCCAGTGTGTGGGACAGCGATGCAGGGGTTAGGATGGTGGCAGGCATTGGTAGGCATAACATGAGAGTTTTCACTGATGCATTATGTTGCCCAACAGGCCAGCAGCAGTGGATACAGGGTGGTGGACAGTGGTGATGCAGGTGCTGAGTGGGACCACAGGCTGTCAACCACTGACAGGCCACTGCAATGCAAACCCCAGGTGGTGCTGACGTGCACAGCAGGACACAGCCAGGACACCAGTGGTGGGGAAGCATGAGGCATTGGAGGAGCAACAGTGGGAAGAGGAGGATTGACCTCAGCAACTTCCTCAGCTGCAGAAGCTTAGGGATGAAATTGTACCAGACATAGGCCCGTGTCATACCGCAGGCTGGAGGAGGCCCTGGATGGGACCACGCCATCCCCAGAGGAGGACCGCTTGCATACACCCACCAATTATGCAGGGTTCTGCTGGACACTAGTAACGGCACACGAGAATGGGGAGATGCTGGGCTGCATCAGGCTGAGCATGGATGCGCTGCAGCCATGTTGGAGGAGCACATGGGCACCCTGATAGGGGTGCTTGAGACAGGGACATGCACTACAGAGGCAGCCATTGATTGCTTGGTGGATGCCATGGTCACCACCAAGGCCTGTGCACAGGCATGGGCGAGAGCCATCACCCGCCTGGCCATGGTTGTGGAGAGGTCGGTGGCTCAGCAGATGAGAAGGTGGATGCACTGTCCTCCATGCTACAGGAGGCGCATGCTGACCTGCACCCATGAGGCACTTCAGTGAGGGATGCCACCACACAGGCACCACAGGAGGTGCACCTGCCAGTAGCACCACCACAACTGACAACTGCCACGCCAGTCTGCGGAGGGCCCAGCAGTGGCACCCACCCCACCATTGCCACCACCACTGGCACCCCTGGAGCAGAAGCACCCACCACCACCACCAACACCCCACATACACCAGTGCAGGCGACCCCACCACCGCCACCACCAGCAACACCTGCGCCACAGGCACCTCGGCCCCTTGCCATCAACACCCACAGTGCGGTGCTACAGCAACCATCACCGCCCACAACAACAGCACAGTGTCACCACAGGTGGCCAGAGTGCCAGGGCATAGGGCAGCAGCAACACCCACTGCCATGGCCATGGGGCGAAGGCGCTGGGCACAGGGTGCAGGACCCGTGCCAGACAACTGGAGGCATGACAGGTGGGGGTGCACCAGCAGGCCATGTAAGGCAGTGGGCCGGGTTACAGGACCAGCGACTGCACCAGAACATGCACCAATTGTCCCAGGGAGATGCAGTAGACCCCGGAGGATGGCATTGCTGCCAGAACTATTGGACAGTGGTGGCCCAGTGGGAATGTACCAGGGCTGGGTGGATCCAGTGCTACCACTGGGTC
Organism: Neoceratodus forsteri; assembly: GCA_016271365.2. Lineage (NCBI taxonomy): Eukaryota > Metazoa > Chordata > Ceratodontiformes > Ceratodontidae > Neoceratodus > Neoceratodus forsteri. Next base: position 450,701,761 of record CM057453.1, on the reverse strand, counting down.
ATCCAAGCTCAAGAGGACTGGGCGGTATCAGCAGGCAACAGACTGCCATGCCACTTCAGTGTGCCACTGCTATGGGGGGTGGGCAGTGTGGCAGTCCAGGAGGCACGGGGTCCTGACGGTGTGGTGTGTGTGTAAGGTGTGCGTGAGCATGTTTGTGTGTGTGTACATGGGTGCACTGTGTGGGGGGTGGGCACCATAGCACAGCACATGTGTGTTTGTACATTGCACTGTCACTGGGTGTGGGTATGTGTGTGGCATTGTCTCTACTGTACTGTTACACTGAACTGTGTCACATCCTATGTCACCTGCACTGTGAAAACACTATGCATTATACATACATGTGGACTCCCTCATTACCACTGCTGCGACAGGGCATATTACATGTTGCACACATCTGGTGGCTGTGTGAGAGGCATACTGCATGTCACATATGCACGACCTGTCGTGGAAGCCACACATGCGGCCTGTGGTTGCGTATCTGCAGTATGCACCAGCGCATGATGCATATGCGTGGTACCACTCTGCAGTGCACGTGTGGCCTGTACGTGAGACATGTGCAAGGCGAGGCATGTAGGCAGAACCTAGGCCGAAGACCAAATACGCTGGAGAGATGGGTGGATCTGGCAGCAGTTGTATGCAGTAAATACCAAATTGGAGCCACACACATCCCTGACACAAAGTAGGCCCAGGTAGGACCCACCTGCAAACTGGTAAGTACTGGGACAATGCAGTGCATGAACCTATGCCACAGACAGTACTACATGCAGTTGCTAATGTGTAAATATCTGTTCCTCCAGGAGAGTCACACCCTGACAATTGGTGAGTACTGTGACAGTGCACCACCTGATCCTATGCTACAGACAGTACTACATACAGTTGCTAATGTTGTGTTAAACTCTGTTTATCCAGGAGAGCCACGCCTGACTATTGTTGAGTACTAGAACAGTGTACTACCTGCACATATGCACCTTGCCTACTACATACAGTTGCAGATGTTGTGGTCCATTCTGTTTGTCCAGGAAGACACACCTGAATGTTGGCAGGTAGTGGGACAGTGCAATACCACCACATATGCAACGGTCACTGTATATACTGGTTGTTAATGCCATGTTGCCAATTGTTTATCCAGGAGGCACAGCTAAGCTGTAGGCCTGCCCACAGGTGTGACCGGGAGCACTGGAAGGTAGGTGTCTTGCTCAGATTCACACTGTGTGCATGTTGGGGCAGTGGGATTGCAACCCTGGGCACAGGTGTTTTGGGGCAGTGCCATATACCCTGCGCATGCAGCTGCACATCCCAACTGCAGGGGTGGTGTTAGTACAGGTGTCACCAACCATTCACACTGTACACAGCTGTGCCTGGTGGGCTATGCAACTGTTGTGCAACATGCGCCATGCCATGTGCCACCACATGACAGCCAGGCATTGTGTGGCTGGACTAGGCCACTGCACATGGACACAGTACAGGCCGCTGGTGTGTGGTGAACAGTCATGTGCCAAGACACACCTGTGCATAGGAATGGCAACAGGGTGGTGCACAGCTGGGTATGGTGGGTGGCGGTGTGGGGGAGTGTGGTGTAGGCAGCTGGCGTGGGGTCACTCATTGCACACTGTATGTGCATGGCACCACACAGCCCTGTCATGTAGTGTGCGTGTGTGTGGTGGCAGCATGTACACTATCTGTAGGGTGCGTGGCATGCAGGGGCATGTATGTGCAGCACAGCACTGCCACACTGCACCCCAGGGACAGCACTTGGGATGCACTGCTGCACTCATTGCCACTGTACCCCAGCCCTGTATGTTGTGCTGTCCACTGCAGGTCACGAGCAGCATGTAGGGGAGTGACAGTATGGTGGCCACATACTGTGCACTGACATGTGTGCTGCACCTTGTTGCCTTGTAGATCTATACCACGCACCAGACACTTCCGTGCAAGGTGCCACACAGCGGACAGCATGCCACTGAGCAGAGGCCTGAGTCTCAATGGGAGGCCCCCAACTTCACCCCAACAGAGACAGCACAGCTGATGAACTTAGTCCAGCAGTGGAGGATGACACTCCTTCCACCCAGGTGCAGGAGGCACACTGCAGAGAAGCATGCCAGGGCATGGAGGGCAATAGAGGCATGCCTGGGTGCAGCAGTGGTGTGCACCACTGGGCAGCTGCAGCACTGCTGGCAGGACCTGGCATGGTGGGACCCAGGGCTACTGCAGTGGCTGGTAGACATGGTGCATGGAGGGATGCAGAGATGCACCGGTCCAGGACACAGCTGCAGGTGAGTATACCAACATCTAGCAACACATTGCTGTTATGCTGCCACACTGGCCATGGCCTGCACTGGTGCACATGTAACTGTGTTCCCATTCCCCACAGGTGCAGGACATGGCAACCAGGGTCCACAGGGTTGGCCGGATGGTAACCAGTAGTGTGTAGCAGACCTGCCACAGAAGGCGTGGCACAGGAGGTCTGGTAGGTGAATGTACTGTTTGTCATGTGTTGTGACCATGCCGTGGTGGCCATGGGGGCAGGGGTGGCAGCTGTGTGCTGCGTGTGTGTGTGCGCCACGTGTCCAGGACCAGCACTGACCTCAGCCTTGCTTCCTTACAGATGTGCATAGGAGACTGATGCCCCACCAAAGAGCCCTGCTGTGGGTGATGGCAGACATGAAGGTGGCGGATGTGGAGCATACCAGCGCCACACCCAGCACTGGCTGTGAAGGGTCCATCCCATCCCATCATCGACATTGCCACGGAGATGGAGGAGATGTAGATATAGAGAAGGTAGTGAAGGAGGTAGGGAGGTGGGTGGAGGAGGTAAAGGTGGTAGAGGAGGTGGTGGAGGAGGTGGAGGAGGCAGTGGAGGTGCGGACACCACGGACAGTGGGCAGCAGGGGCTGGTGGAGCTGCCAGAGCTGGAGAAAGCCATGATTCAGCCCGCTGCAGGGACAGTGGCAGTGGAGGTGCCCACTGTGGGGCTAGTGGAGGAGGAGCAGATGGAGGAGGTGCAGGAGCCAATGGTGCCCCCCAGTGTGCAGGTGGAGGATGTGGCCATTGATGGGGACCAGACTGACAGCAGTGGAATGGAATGGCCACAGTCAGGAGACATGGATGCCAGTGTTGGGTCACCTGGTGGTGACCCTGGGCTGCAGGTTTTGCTGTACCCAAGGCAGCTGCTGGTGGGGCTACCAGGAGCTTGTGGTGCTGGTGACCCCAATCATGGCCAATATAGCATACCTGCAGGCTCCTGGTGCCTTCCTAGCAATGCTTCAGAGGTGCTAGCACCACACACTGGGCCCGGCCATGAACAGTGGACCTACAGCCTTGGGCCAGTTGGCTGATATGGGCCTGTGAGGGCATGGGGAAACTGTAGTGGGTATGTGGGTTGAGGGTACCATGGGTGGTGTGTGGAGTCCTGGGGGCTGCTTATCATGTGGGGGAGCAGTGAGGGGCCATGCCTGGGTTAGGTCCATAGGGGTGGGGCCTTCGGCTGGGTGTTCATGATTGTTGGGGCAGGCATTGTACAGATGGGTGGGAGGGCCTTGTACATATGTGGGGCCATGTACATATGGGTTTGGGGGATGGCCACCTGGGCTGGTGTGGATGGGCTGTACAGGGTGGGTGTATTGTGGAGGGTTGTGGGCATTCCTGCTGTTGATGTTGTAGTTGATGTTGTTGTTCTTGTTAATGTTTACCTTGTTTGATACTGTTTTTACCATTCATTAAATGTTGTTTATGCACACCTGGCTCTACAAGTCTGTCTCTCTGTATTCATGGGTGTAAGTGTGTGTGTCACCATGCACGTGGGGCACACATGTGGTGGTCCTGCACCATCCCTGTGTGTCCCCACCATGCACATGGTGTCTATGTGCTAGCTGTGCCTCGTCAGCCATGGGCTCATAACGTGGTTATGGCTGCATGGTGCCCTGTGTGCTGCAGCACACCATGCCTGGTCTGGGCCACATGGCACCACACTGTGCTTGTCTTGGCTGTGTGGTGGCCTTGGGCCTGTATGCTATTCCTTCCACCCAGGGGACCAGTGGTCTCTGTGGGTGGCACCAGTGGCACACCACAATGGTGCATCTCACTGCCATATGTATGCAGGTCTGTGCCACCCAGTGCTGTGTCCCTGTTGTGGTTGCACTGTTTACATGCATCATAGCAGGGGCAGTGTGCCTGGTGATGCCATCATCATGGCATTGTTCCTCTGGCCTGTGTGTTCCCTACACCTCCTGTGACACCATGCCCATCAACCGTGCATGATGTAGTCCTCTGTGTGTGCCTGTGGTGCCGTCCCCAGATCGTGGTCCTGCCTCACGGCTGCTGTACAACATGCATGTGCACTGTTCCAGCTCCAGTGCTGCCACTCATGTCACATTGCACCTGGCAGCCAGTTTCACCTCCCTGGTGGTAGTGGTGGTGATGGCATGGGTGCCATACCATTGCCAGGGCTGTGTTGCACCACAGTGTGTCCCCCATAGTGCTGCAGGTGCCACCATTGTGGTGCTGGGGGCAGTGGTGGTGCCTGTGCTCACAGGTCTCTGTTTTCCCAGTTCTGCTCCTATTGCTGCCTGCGCTGTGTGTCCCACTACATTGCTGTCTGCAGTACATTCCTCTTGACTATCCCACATTACTTGGCACTGTTCCTCATTGTATGTCCCATCACTTCTCTGTTCCACTTTGAGATGCCTTGTCCCACATTCAGTGATAGGCTATTGTTGCTTCATGCTAGGTACATGTTGCACCACATATGTATTTCACTTACCAATGGCCTGTCTGGCCATGCTACTATTTCACTGTGTACTGGGCTTCCTAGGCACGTTTGCTTGGGTGTTCCACTGTCTGCCCATTTGTTCCACATTCAGGACCTACTGGTTGGGTAGTACGCTGCAGTCTGGCTTTGTGGGGCTTCTATGGCCTCGCTTTGGTTAAGACAGCTATTCCTTGTTCTAACTTATGTTACCTTCCTCTGGCATCTTTCCTTATGCCACCTGTTCTGGAATAGCAGTTCCATGGAGCTGGTGTGTTACACATGTCATAAGCTGCATTATGCAGTGGCATAGGCTCTCTTAGGCATAACTGCATCATAACTTGTGTTTGTCATAGCAGTTACGGGTTGCAGCATAATTTTTCTTTTGAATCACGGATGTTGCAAGTCGCTGGTGTAACTTGCTATTTGCGCTTTCAGGACTGGCATATTGCATTTACGCCTGGTCTAGTTGTCCTGGAATCAGGCCCCCAGGAGTAGAACAAGAATTAAATGTAAAAGTAAAAACAAATTATTTCAAATAAAATAGAATTCAGTAAATGAACAGTGCAAGGCAGCAACAAATATATTACATATTGCAGATGTTTTAAAAGTAAGAAAAGGAACTTGAGCATTTGAAACTAGTCAGACATCTTGAAAACACTGAGGTGAGAAAGCACAAGGGTGATTTAAATGAAGCCGATGGATTTATGGTCAAGATATAATATGATTATTCATATAAGAATTCTATGAAATGGTCATTAACTGAATATTTTTAAGTTAATAGATGATTTAAAACAGGATATGTTTAAAAATGTTTTATCCACTGCCTTCACTTATTGGACTTGATTAATTATTGATTATTAAGATATATGCTTGAAGGGAAAAGTTCCTGCAGTTACCTGTTATAAGACAGAATAAGGAACACTTTTGTTGAATGCAGGCTGTGGTTCTAAGTTGGATTTACAGTTGAAATAAGGATATAACTAGAACTAGGAACTAAAGTTTTGTTTATGTATTTATTATTAGAACAACACTGTGGCCCAGGAAGTGGCTATGCCATGAAATGCAGCCCCTAAAAGTGTGTGAAACACTGAATAAAACATTTTTGAAGCAAGAATATATATGGAGTTCGCCCAATTCCTTTACCAAAGATTATGTCTGTCGAAGGTGGATGACCCAAGACCTTAAAAACTTGACTGCTCAGTAACAGAAAGGGAAACCTGAACCAACACACTTACAACAGATGTTTAAATTGCCTGAATATAAACAAATTACATAAAGGCCCTGATATTTAGACTGCGCTGGGCACTGGCACAAGTGGCGCAGCGCATCTGAGATGCATCAGGGCAAAGACAGGAGATATTCAAAGGTGGCGCATCACCGTTGAATATGGCACAAATGTGCATGGTGCAAGTACAATGCACTGGCACATTCCCCAGACAGGAGGACGGGACTGCTCCAGCGTACCTGTAGTTGCACTGGGTGCATCACCCACGATATTGAAGTGGGCATGCAAATGGGGCCATAATATATGCATGGCACAAATGGGGCACTTTGCATGTCATTATGGCCCCATTAGTATGCATTAGCGGGATGTCCTGGTGAAATGCGCCTGGTGCCTGTCTAGCTGCTGTCATTGGAGGTTGGATCCCTGGTGAGCTATTTTAACCCCTCCTCCCGTGTGCCCAATCGTGGGCTTCTGTAATATTAAATATTAACCTGGTGGTCTAGTGGTTCCTCCCTATGCCCGATCATGGGCTGTTGTAATATTAAATATTAACCTGGTGGTACAGTGGTACCCCCTCCCCACCACACTCAGAGAGGACCCCCAGACACCCAGCACCCACCTTCATTGGTGGCGGCAGCACCCACCTGCATGCTGACCACCAAATGACAGTGTACAGTATGATATATGCAGCCTATTGGTCTACAATGTGGACCAATGGGCTTCGAAGACCTACTGTACTACACGGATCAGATATGTGAGTGTACGGCAGGAGGGGAGCGAGCATGGCAGCGTGGGCTCAGGAGGGGTGGAGGGGCAGAGGGGATATAGGGGATGGCGCGGTGGTTGGCTGCCATGCTGCACCATGGTGTCGGGGTTGGCCTCTGCTTGCAGTGCCTGGGGTTCTGGGTTCGGGTCTGGGTCCAGGCGTTACATTATTTTTGTCGTGCCCGGCCAAAAACTTGTTTTTTGTTTTCATCCCCTGACATGCACCCCTGGAGTTGAGAATCCTTATGTAGGTGGGCACGGGTGTGAAGCCCCCATGGGGGAGGTGGGCTGGTCCCCCACAGAAAGCAAATCCATTGAGTCTCCAGTACTGCTCTCCTTGCGCTGAGGTTGTCAGGGTGGTGAAATTGTTTTCACCCTGACTTCGAGCACGCGCGGGTCGCTGCTCAGCACTCATCATTATCACATAGAACCCAGTCAGCCTGTCAGATTTCAAACAAACAACAGGCTTATTCAAGGGTCAGAACTGAAGCAACTAAACTGGCACAGGAACAAAACTTTTAAAACTGTCTTTTCTTTTGGATGTGGTGGTGCAGGGGAGGAGGGATTATGTAAAAGAGAATGGCTGGGGGTGACAACAGAAGATGCAACAGCACCAAAATAAAGGGACTACTTTTCCTCAAAAGTTTTTGTAACGTTTATATTTGTTTTCAAAGTCATTTTGCCTGTTGTTTTATTACTTAAAGAGCTACTGATGCCTCAAAGAAAACTTTGAAAACTATAATTATTAGATACAATTTAGCTTGCATTCCACACCTGCTCTATATATTCTCTTCCCATTATATATTACTGAGTACATTTGTATGACTACATGATCTTTATCCCTTAGAGATCCTTATAGTTCATCTGCCTCTATAGCTTACTCCCTACTTCAAGTCATAATCCTCTGTTGTGACATCACAGTGTGTTGCTATAAGAGAACCGTGAGGTCATAAGCAGTGCATTATGACCTTAGGTAGGAGAAAGCAACAGGGACAGATGAACTCTTCGGAACAAAGATTGTGTTTTAATGCAAATGACCACTGTAATAAATAATAGGAAGAAGGTATACAGAACTAACATGAAACACAAGCTGAACTGTGTCTAAATATTATGATTTGTTAAAGCTGTCCTGAAGGCATCAGCTGCTTTTTAATTAAATGTGCACAGATGCCATTTTCTAGCACAATAATACCCTCCATGTTGTGCGGTATTGGGCAATACTGGACATTCCAGTGGCTATAAGGCCTCCGCCTGTGGTGTCAGGCCTCATTACACCTCTGGGCAGTCCAGTATCACCCAATACTGTCCACTCTGTTGGGTATTATTGTTTACATCTATCTATCTATCTATCTATCTATCTATCTATCTATCTATCTATCTATCTATCTATCTATCTATAACACCACAAAGAGATCCTTGCTGTGGCAGTGCCACTTTAAATCTAGTCCCATTTTTAATCAGAGACAGGTGTCTAGACCAAGACACTCAGCTTCTTCTTGGCTCTGCTTGCTGGTATGCACATCCTGTATCCTAGAGGCAGAACAGGAGAGTGATTTATTGTGATCTCAATTTGGTGGGCTTATGACTCTTGTGGAGAAGAAACTAAAGAAATTACAAAGGTGCAATGATGTACATTAGCCAGGGGTGATGTCCAGGCAGGTAGCATCACTACCTGCACATTCTAACAGGTTCTAACTCTGACCCTTACCTGTAATAGGTCACTGCTGATCTCTATCACAGTTAATATATCATAAGTAGGATAAAATTATAACCTGTTTTGTGCCTTATACGGAGCTTTATCAAGAGCTCTGATAAAGCACATGAAGCGACATGTTGATCTGTAATTTTATCCCACTTATGATATGCTGGCACATTAAATTATATTTGATAAAATATTCATGTCATTTGTTAAAGAGATTTAGCCAAAGACCTTTCTGTTTTGATTCAAGTAGCCAGGGTGCTGGGCTTTTATAAGCTAGAAAAAGGTGCCCCACTCTCAAAGCTAGATGCTGTTCTATAAAGGCTTCAGACCAAAAAGTCTGGTTAGAATATGAATTTTATTGTCCTGGTTACACAATAAACAGATGGCTAACACCCCAAGCTTGCCCCAGTGCTTTGAGTCATAAGACCCTGTTGAACTAGCTTTTAGTGTGAGGCACCTTCTGCTGACTTTGTGCTGCATTTTGGAATGGCTGCCCTTAGCCCCTGCACCAGCCCTGTACCTCTGGGATCACATACTACACTCACCTGCACCTGCTGGGCTTTTCTGCTACACCTTCTGTTACTTGGGCATCCTTTAAACAAATGATTAGAAATTTGACACACACAGCCTCATTTAAGTTACTGTATGAACCTAGCTGATGACGTTGCATTCTGTAGTTTTAAAGTTAAAGGGGCTTAAAATTGTACAGTTTACATACTTGTGAAATTTCACTTAAAAAAATCTTGTTTAATGCTAGACATACGAGATGTGGGTGAACTTTTCCATGAGGTAAAGGATTTCAAATGCACAATTTGGTGCAATGTGGACAAGTTCTTTCAAAATTAGATGGAAAAAATGACATTTTCATTTTGGCAATATTTTGAAAACTTTTTCAGACATTTCATGAACTTTACAGAAGTGGAATCATAATTTTGCCTTAATTCCAAAGATGGATATTCAGTTTTGTCCAGCCCTAGTCATGACATAGTCATATAGTGTATCTGAGCAAGGACTGCATGAACTTAGAAAATACCCAACAGAAGAGTTTTGTTCATACCAAAAACAAATTAGTCTTCAAAACTTAGGGATGAAACTTAATATTTTTGGGATCCACAACTTTACACTTATCCATCAATACTCCAGCATCTCACCACAGGCTGCAACTTGCACCACCTGTGCACAGTAAATAGGCTGTAGGAGATCCCAGTAAGGATGGTGAGAATCAGTGGTGCAACAGTGGGGAGGTTTGTGGGAATATTGATTGTCGGGTGACAGGATATTTCAACTGGAATCAACTTTATTTTATTGTTGTGTATTGCATTATCATATACTTTTTCCCCTAGATCCTGTTCCTAGTCCACTAATAAAGCCCTTCCTTATTGGTTGTACAAACTGTTGACTGAATTGCCATTATTGCCCTTGTTATTTGCTTATTGTATTGTTTGTTTTGTTTGATAGGGAGTAATGTGTTGCGTGTCGTTTGGGTCTCTTGTCATCATAGGTGAGAACAGTGAGGCTGCACCTTGGCAGCTTCTATCAAAAGGATCCCCACAGGTGGAGGAACTGCATTACCATTAAATTCTAATAACATCTCAAACCTCAGTAAGCATATCCAAAGGCCCAAAGACTCAACCATTCCTTCCAACTTTCCAGCTGGGTCACTCACCTTTGTGTGGGTTATAACAATTAGAATGCTCTGGAGTTTTTCGATTTGTTGTCTGACATGTGAGCATATATTCTTTGCATGTAAAAATGATATAAATTGTCTCTCTTTTAAAGATCATAGAAACATATAATTTGATGGCATATAAGGACCTCTTGACCCATCTGTGTGCCCTTTCCTCCCTACCTACACTATTACCACAGACTGTCTTGATCTACAGTTCTTTCTCCTTCCCACCTCCTTTCCACTATGATTCCTTTGTACTTATCTGATGCATTCTTGAATCCCACAGCTGTTTTCACCCCACCACCTCTGCTGGAAGGCTCTTCCAGAATCCACCACTCATTCTGTGAAGAAGTACTTCCTCACATCTTCCCTGAATCTACCCCTCCAGCTTCATGGCATATCCCCTTGTTTTGGGCACCTTTACTTCTGAAAATATTTCTTCCTATACCTTATTTACCCAAGAGGTAGTTAAAGGTCCCTATCATATCCCATCTCTCCCTCCTCTTCCAGGGTGTACATACTGAGGTTCTTTTTTTTTTTTTTACCAATTATTTTACTAGGTGAGACACACTAAGCTGAAAGCTTGTTGCAGGTGCAACCTGGGAGCATGAGGAAGTTAAGTGACTTGCTCAGGGTCACACAGTATGCAAGTGGGGGCTGTGATTCTTTAGTCTTTAGTCTCTCCTCATGATGTTTTTGATGCAGACCCTGCACCATTTTAGTTACCCTCCTCTGGATTGCCTCCACTCTGTCTATGTCCTTCCAGAGATGTGGTCTCCATAACTGTACACAGTACTCTAGGTGGGGTCTAAACAGTGATCTATAGAGGTAACACCACCTCTCTTTCTGCTGATGATCCCTCCCTATGTACCCCAGTATCCCACTACCCCTTCCAACTGCCTTGTTGCACTGCCTGGCCATCTTAGGTCATCTGATATGATTACCCCATGTCTGTTTCCTGCTTGATGGTCTCAATACTACTCCACCCATTTTGTACTCTGCCCTGGGTTTCTGTGCCCTAAAGGCATTATTTTGCACCTTTTGCATGAAACCTAGCTGCCATACCCTTGACCACCCCTCTAGTTTTTCTCAGGTTTCTGCTCATCCTTTCCTCCATCCCACCCCGGAGTGTCCACCCTTTGCAGATCTTGGTGTCATCCGTAAAGAGGCAAATCTTCCTTCCTTCCAGCCCTCAGCAATGTCACTTAAAAACATTAAAGAGGACCAGTCCCAACACTGATCCTTGAGGCACCTGCTGATCACTGCCCCTTCCTCAGAGTAAACTCCATTTATCACCACCTCTGTCTTCTATCTCTAACCAATTTCTTATCCAGTTTACCAACTTTGGCCCCACTCCTAAACTACACAGCTTGCTTACTAGTCTCCCATGTGGGACGGGTGTTGAAAGCCTCACTGAAATCTAGGTAGACCATGTCAGCCACTCCACCCTGATCTAAATCAATGGTCTGCCAGCAAAGAAATCCATCAGATTCATTTGACATGACCTCCCCTAGTGTACCCATGGTGTCTTGGGTCTTGTAACCTACTGAAGTCAAGATATTCTACAATCCATTCCTTCAGCAGTGATTCCATTAACTTTTCCACTATCAATGTCAGGCTAATAGGCTTGCATACATGAGCTCCTCCCTGCTACCACTTTTGTGTAGTGGGACTACATCTGCCCTGCTCCAGTCTTCTGAAACACTCCTGTTTCTAGTGAGCAGTTAAACAGAACTGACAGAGGTTCAGCCAGTATTTCCTGAGCTCCTCAATATCCTTGGATGTACCCCATCTGTTCCCATTGTTTTGTCCATCTTCACATTGGCAAGTCCCTCAGGACTCTCTCCTCCAACCAGGACTAGTGTCCACCTTCCTCCATCCAAAGCTTCTGTTACTTTTGTGACCCCTCCCTTCTACTTCCTATGTGAACACTGAATGAAAGTATTTGTTCAGAATGTGTGCCTTTTCCTGGTCTCCCTCTGCACAATGCTCCCTTCCTTTTCAACTTTACAATCCCACCCCTGGTCTTCCACTTTTCACTTACATACCTAAAACATGTTTTGTCCCCTTTGTTACCTCCTGGGCTACTTTCTCTTCAGTTTGTGCCTTTGCACTCCTTACTGCTCTAGCTTTCTTCCCTCTGTTTTTCTCAATACACCTGTAGTGCCCTCAGAGTTGGTGGCACCACAGAAGAGTAAAGACTAGAAACATGCTCAGCTATAGGTGCCTTAAACAGTAAACAAGTGCCCAAGAAATGCCCAGGTGCCCAGTTTAAAATGCTAACACAAACCCCTGTATAAAGCCTGTCAAGAATAATATAAATAGCTTAAAAATAATGCACAAAATAAGCATTTCTGCCTTGTTGCAGCTAATGGAATGTAAGCTGAGCTAATAGAATGCCCACTGTGTGGCACCTGCCATGCTTCCAGAACCAGAATACAGTGTGTTGCAGTTTTAAAATTAGTTTCTGTTAGGGAGAATCGTGGTGACTGTGGAGGAGTGAGGACACAGAAAGCGAGGTGGGACAAGAAGGGCTTGCCAGGAGGGCTGAAGCTGTCCCTGAAGGCTTTGTTGTCTGCCTCCTGCCTCCAGTCACTGTAGAAAATGTATCTGCAAGCTTGTTGGTCTGTGGTGCTGTCCCAAGCCACCTGTGAAGTGAAACGAGGTCCCTGTGTCCCAGGAGGCTTGGTGCCCATTTTGTTATTTTATTTTAAAGTTTGTTTCAGTCCCACAGAGGTGGCGATCGCACAGTCGCATCATTCGTGTTGCCTTAGGACATTTCGTGAGGTTCCAAGCTGTCCTAGACCTGCCTGAAGCTCCCTTTCCCCTCGAGCAGCACCTCAACCCTCCTGTCTTGAGAAACTGCTTCCTGGTGGTGTGGTGAGTTGACAGCAGCACACTGCAATGTGCTGACTGCTCTGAAACTGTGAAAAGACAGTTTCTTTTATTTTAACCAGTTTGCGCTAGGCGCAGAGAAAGCAACCGGCGCTGTGAAGAGAAGCGGGTCAGGGGCTTCTCATTAAATAAGTACAGCCTTTGAGGTGTAGCGACACCCACAAGGGAGAGAACAGCAAAGGAAAAGCCTCAATAGGGCTTGAATATTTATAAAAGAGGCATGGCTGGGCAGTGCAGAGTGCCAGTGTAGCCTAAGCCAGCCTAGAATTTAAAAAGAGCCAGAGTGATTAAAGGGGCCAAGGCTACAGGAAAGCCCAGCTCTTCAGAACAGCCTAGACCAGAGAAGCCCAGAATGCTTGCAGGGGCTCATCCAGGAAAAGCCCAGTGACCAGAAAGGGACAATACATGCCTTCATGTATATTTAAACGGGCAGAGAAGTTTATGACCCACGGGGCAAGTTAGGCCCATGCCAGTTAAAGAGGGCAAGTCAGCCCACCAGTTCTTAAGGGGTTAGGCCCATGCTAGTTAAAGAGGGCAAGTCAGCCCACCAGTTCTTAAGGGGCAAGTTAGGCCCACTGCCACATGCATTGTCATTTAAAGGGATGTTAGGCCCACTGCTACCATTTAGATTCCCAGGTGTTATAGGGGCCCAGCAGCATTAGTGACCAAGGATGTTTAAGGAGTCTGGCTAGCCACACAGAGTTTCAGTAACAGGAAGAACCTGATCTAGTCAGAGGGACCCCTGCTAGATAGGTCCACCAGTGTTAGGGGTTCTATCAGAAAACTGAATTGCCTGTATATTTACTGTGATTTGAACGTTATGACTGAAAATAGACCACTGCATCAAGAACTGAGACTTCATTTTGCAGGCAACTATTGCTGCAGCAGTGAATGTGCCAGAAAGTATTGCTTTGTTGCCAACCTTCCAAGTTGCAAGGTGTTTGACTCAGTCTTCAAAGCCTTCACTGTACTCCAGATGTTGTCTCCAGTGCATCTTGAAGCAGTCAGCAGCAGATCTTCAAGGAACCATGTTACAGTCATTTGCAACGTCCTGTTTATTGTTTTCCACTCTTCAAAGTTTCCTCAAAGTATGGCCTGGCCTGGTACAAAGGTACTGTCCGTTTTCTTGTTTTGTCATCAATATCAAAGTGCTATCCAGATCTTCTGCCACAGTGTTTTGCATCATCATCCTGTTTCTTATTTTACATAGTCCTTGGCTCATCTTGCCTTGGTGCCCAGAACCCCATTGGTGCATCTGATTCACAGACTTCCTATCTTCAGAATCTTTGTTGTGTCCCAGCAGTCCAGAAGAGAACATTGGGCCAGTTGATCAGCACCTTCTTCTTCTTCTTCCTCATGTCCTGACAGTCCAGAAGAGACTTTGTGCTGGTTGGGCAACGTTCTTCATCTTCCTCATGTCTCGCAGTCCAGAAGAGGACTTTGGGCGGTTGGTCAGCGCTTTCTTCTTCTTCTTCTTCTTCTTCATGTCCTGGCAAGTCCAGAAGAGGACTTTGGGCCAGTTGGTCAGCATCTTCTTCTTCATCTTACCCAGGCAGTCCAGAAAGGGCTGTGGCTGGGTTTGTGTTTAAATTCAGATGGCCCTCAGTGGGTTCTGAGCCAAGAGAATCATTGCTTTGTTCTTAATAAGTTCAGCAACCCTAGAGAGGTAGGGTGTGGCTGAGAGACTCATGGCCTGTACAAAATCCTCTCTGCAGTCCCTTAGTTGTTAGCCCTGTCAGCCAAGTGTTTCCTTTTGCTTTATCCTGCAACTCAGTTTCTTCCCTGATGACAGAGAAAGTCCACCCATGCACAAACTGCCCTTTTATTGACGAACAGTTAAAGTGATATGCTTAGAGTTCCTTAGAGTGGAGTACTCCAGACAGTTTAGACCCTAGGTAGAGGTGCACCTCAGGGTAGTTTCTGAATATTGTATAGAGATTTGTTGACAAACAGTACAGACCACTCGTGAAGTGGGGCTGTTACAGCTGTTTATTTAGAGTCCTCCTCATACGGGAGAGTAAGTGTAGAAAGTGTTCCCTGTCCTCCCTCAACAGATAGAGGTATACCTTGAATCCTTCCTCTGCCATCCCTGGAGATGAAGAAAAAGCATTCAGCTAGCCCCCATCACAGAAGCAAAGTTAGAGTAACAATCCATAAGCTCCTCTAGACAAGGCCCCCATCTGGATGGATTATCCCCGAACTTTTATAAGACTTTTCTGGACCAGATAGCCCCTGGTTACATAGATTTTCTCCTTTATTTTATTAGAAAGCCTTTTGACCCCGCCTATTAGAGGCCCTCATTGTATTGTTTCACAAAGTCAGGCAAGCCAGAAGATTGTGTCACAGGCTATAGGCCTATCTCTCTTATTAATAATGATCAAGATACTGGCCAAGCTGTTAGCAAACAGACTGAGTAGGGTGCTTCTTGTCTTGATTGGGCCTGAACAGGTGGGCTTTATGGTAGGCAGAATGTCCCAAGATGACTTATGGAAATTGGCTCACATTTCTCCACATCCAGGGATTCCAAACACCTGGTGGTGCTGGTTTCCCTAGATACAGAGAAAGCATTTGACAGAGTGGACTGGGAATTTATGTTCGAGTTTTGGCTAAGTTTGGCATCCCAGATCAACACATTCATTGGCTCAGAACTTTGTACACTGACCCCAGTGCCAAAATATACTGTCATGGGGTGATCTCTCCTCCTTCTCCTTAAAATCAGGTACCCAGCAGGGGTATCCTCTGTCACCTCTTTATTTAACCTATACCTGGAGCCTCTGTTGTGGAAACTCAGGAATAACCCAGCATATATGGTATGAAGATAGGCTCTCATGTCCTGAAGGTATCGGCCTATCGGATGATATCTTGTTGCACCTTACCCAACCCTCTCCTTCCATCAAAGCTGTTATGGAGACTATCTTGGGCTATAGTGTAGTTTCAAATTACAGAATTAACCTGGACAAGTCTAAGGTTTTCCCCTGAATAACAGAGCTTATAGTGCATTGTTATGTCATTCTGGCATACAGTGGTCCCAAAACTGTCTTAAGTATCTAGGTATAACCCTGGTGAGCAGTAACGCTAAACTGAAGTTACTTAATTTAGACTCCTGATGTCTAAAGTCCAACAGGACTTAACCTGTTGGAAGGACATGCCTCTGTCTCTCTGGTGTAGGATAAGTTTGATTAAAATGAATATTTTGCCCCATCTGTTTTATCCTTTGAGTATGTTGAATTTGTGGCTGCCCCTCACCTGGTTTAAAAGTTACATGGGTGGTGTCCAGTTTCTCTGGTGCAGTAAACATTCTTGGTCAGCATACCATAAGTTGGCCATTCCAAAGGAGAAGGGGGGGACTACGGCTCCATCACTTTGGCTTGTATTATTGGGCCAGTCATTTAAGCAATTACCTCAGGTGGCTGTGACCAGTAGAGACCCTATATTCATTCCTGTATGTCCCATCTTGGCTTTCCATAGAACAAGAGCTAATTGACTCATGAGCCATCTCACGGGATGCCATCCTGCATACCCAGGTTAAAGATCTTCCCAGTTCATTGACCAGTTCTCCCATTGCCACCTCATTGAGGGTGCATTTTCAGTTATGCACTGCTTTAAAATATGACCCCTTATGGACCCAACACAACCCATCCTGCTGAACCCTAACCTTCACATAGGGGTAACCTCTGATGGAGGCTTGGCTCACTCACTTACAGGGAAGAGCCCCAGGACTTAGCAACTGGTGACTTTATCTCTCAGTAAAGATATGATGTTGAAGTTCCCATTGGGTCCGGGAAGCTTTTCAGATTCTACCAGACCCGTCATCTTCTGCTTACTAAGCAGATGTCACTTGGAAAATAGAGGAAAGCTGAGATTATTCTGCCCTTCATTGTTTTTGCCCAGTAGCCTCATTCAGTTTATCATATAAGTGCCTCTCAATACAATCTGGTCTTCCCTCTTATAGATGGATCCTCTCCTTACTGGTTGGATAGATTCCTCCCAAAGACCCGTAAATGGGATAAGATATGGAGGTCTTGTCACCTGATATTATGCAAGATAGGCTGCTCATTATGCAGTTATCGATCCTTCAGAACATGTATCTGACACCGGTAAAGTTGCACAAGATGGACAAACTCCCTCTTCAGTTTGTAGTCACTGCAACCAAGCGGAGGGTAACGATATCACATTTTCTGGGAATGTCCCCTTATTGCTGCACTTTGGGAGCCCATCAAACAAAGGGCAGATCCTCCTGGGTTTAGAGAATTTATTTTCCTGGAAGTTTGTCTTCTTTGTGACTTTACCAAAGTTAGAGTCAAGCAGCGTAGATTTCTTATGTCAAGATTGTGCTCT
Source organism: Neoceratodus forsteri (assembly GCA_016271365.2). Taxonomy (NCBI): domain Eukaryota; kingdom Metazoa; phylum Chordata; order Ceratodontiformes; family Ceratodontidae; genus Neoceratodus; species Neoceratodus forsteri. The sequence continues at coordinate 450,684,420 of CM057453.1, read as the reverse complement.
CCCTTAAGGCCTTGGTGCTCTGTCACTGGAAGGATGTTCATGTAATTTTCTATACAGAGTGGCATGAAGAATTGTTATCCAACTTCAGAGTAGAAAATGGTATGTAGTCTACTTAACTGCATGAACAGTTACAAGGATAGGTGGAGCCCATATACACTTCATACTGCCTATAATACTCTGTTGTCCATAGGGCATTGTTAAGGGTGATACCTGGGAGGAGGGGATGGGGATATTTTTGTTCAGTTATTTGTATGTCCTGTCTCTTTTATTGTAGTGTGGTACATTATTGTCTTGTGTATTGTTTTATTTTGAATGTTCTTGATGGATAAAACCTAATAAAGTTAAATAAAAAAGTGTTCCCGTCACCGTGTTTCCTCCCTGGTTTGGTAAGTAAAACCTTGTAGAAGTATTTGGAACCTATTTTCTGACTCTCACCTCTCTTTGTCTGATGCCAACATCCACCCTTTTGGACCTGTTAGTAATTTGTGTGCAAGTTACTGGTGTCATTAGCACAGTTGCTTATTTACCTCTTTTTTATTGATGTGAAAATCCAGCACACATTAACATCCTTCTTACCACCTTGGGCACCACAACTCAAATTATGGTGCAGCGAGCAGGGTGAAGAGCAAGTCCTCCAAAGAGACCAAAGCCAGAGAAAGAGTAGAGTAGAGTAGAGTATAGATATGGAGCAGGATATAGAGCAAGTAAAAGAATAGAGTACAGATTCAGATGCCATCAGGATTCAGAAGTAGTGATGAGATTGATAGAGATGGATGGAACAAGAGGAGAAGGATCGAGATGAGTACAACCTTCCCTTTGACCATGCCATATTATTTTGTGTGCCATGGCTTCCTAGCTATACAGCAGAGCCAGGTGGTGAAGACTCCTGTAGTTTAGGAGAATTTAAAGTGAAAATACAGTCTATGTTTCAACTTTATCAAGTACCTGATCATCAACAAGTAGAAATTTTATTCGGACAGTTGAAAGGAGCCTCCCAATGAGAAGTGCAATCATGGTCAGAAAGAGAAAAGACACTGCAGATCAAATTTTCAATTAATTAAGAGAAACGTTTGATACCAGAACCATGTCCAAACTGAAAATGAAGTTCTTTTTAAAACCCAGAGACCAAAAGAAATATTAGGAGTATCCTTGAGTCCACAAGAAGCTCTCTAGTTACAGAGGATAGAGGCCAGAAAAGTGCGACACCTGTAAAGACTCAAAGAAAAATTCATTGATAGAGTCCTTAGTGATGCTCTCAGGAAAGAGTTACGAATGCTTCACCTTCAAGACCCTGATGCTCTCTTTTTAGATATTAAAGAGAAGGCAATACAAATTTTGGACCAAGTCGAGCCAGAGGAGAGACCACTGTGTCCCAACAGCAGATGATGTTTTCCGGAGAAACATGGTCAGACTACTCCACTAGAAGATGGAGCCCAGAAAGCCATTAGATGCCAAGAGAATGTGCAGAAGAATACTCAGACACTGAAGAGACATACATGCAGATGGCTCAGGCACAGACACAATTTCACAGACCTAGTCCAGGACCCAGTACTGATTGGACAGAACTAATGGCTGCTCTGACCAGAAAAGTTACAGAGGTATGTCAGGAGGTATGTGACTTCAAAAGTGATTGAAATCTACTCTTGATGGAGAGCAATCAGATAGAAACCAAGGACTTAGAGAGATGATGTCCCAGCTGAGGAGAGGAGAGTAGAAGGGTGATGCTTGATTGATCATTTCAACAGCAATGGTAGACCCATTTGTCGATGATGTGGAATAGCTGGAAATGTAGAGAGGTGGATGCAGACAAATGACTACAAATGCTGGGTGTTAAACAGTGAATCCCTGTGAATGCAGACCGATTGTCAGAGAGCAATGGACCAGGTCCAGCCTCAAGGGAGGACAAACCTCTTTCATAGGAAATGCCCGACCGTGACAGTGAAAGTCAATGGACAAGGCCTACTTGCACTCTTGGATACAGGATCACAAGTAACCACATTACAGAAGAGATATTTCCACTGATATTGGGACCCTAAAGAATTGCAACCTCCACCATGATCCTGGATCTGATTGATAGCCAGCAATGGTACAGAAGTCCCATACTTAGGATATGTCGAGGCTGATATCCAGTTAGGCAATTGTGTCCAGACCCAATAAGGCATCATAGTGAGTGACTCAATAGCAGTGAATTACCTCTACTCATTTTTGAAATGAATGTGCTGCAGTATTGTTTTGAAGAGTTAGTCCACATCTTATGGCAACATGCTAAAGAAGTACCCATTGCAGACAAGCAGGTACTGCAGCAGACCATTCAGCTGATCCAATGTCACCAACATTTTGCCAGCCCAGATGAAGAAAAGTCAGAGTTACTGACTCTTATCCCAAAACTTTGAGTCCAGGTACTGAAACCACGTTATGGTGTAAAGCCAAAGTAGAACCAAGAAGACAGGACTACTATGCCCTAGTGGAACTATATCCTGATGCCAAGGAGAGCATATCATTGTTGCTCACTGCATTGTGACAGTTAGCAAAGGACAGATCCCTGTCAGAGTCCTTAATTATGGAAATCATGCCGCACAAGTCTTCAGGAACCAGCCTATTGCCAAACTACATACGCCAGTACCCAGGATGTTGTAGAGCCAGAAAATCAAGTTCACACTACAACCTGCAACCAGTCAGCATCCAGAAGACTCCAGCCAGATTCAAAAGACAAAGAATTACCTAAATGGTTAAGAGAACTTGACACTGGTATCACTCGCACTAAAGATGCCCAGCAAGAAGACGTCCAACGAGTAGCAATGCAGCACCTTCAAGCATTTAGCAAGCATCCTTTGAATTTTGGACTAGCTAAAGGAGTTCAACACTACATTTCCATGAATAATCATCCACCATTCATGAGAGATTTCGACCTCTGCCACCTGCTATGTACCAACCAGTCAAAAACATGTTGAGAGAGATGAAAGAAACAGATGTAATTCAAGAAAGCCATAGTCCATTGGCTGCACAAGTGGTACTAGTGAAAAGAAGGATGGAAAATCCATTTCTGTGTGGACTACAGGAAGCTTAATAACATAACTCATAAGGATGCATACCACTTGCCTCGAATAGAAGACTCTCTTACTGCATTACAATCCACAGCCGTGTTCTCTACTTTGGATTTGACCAGTGGCTACTGGCAAGTACCAATCACATCTTCAGATGTGGAGAAAACAGCTTTCATCACCCTGATGGGATTATTTGAATTCACTTGTATGCCTTTCAGATTGTGCAATGTACCAGGAACTTTCCAGCATCTGGTAGAACATTGTTTGGAAAGCCATAACTTTGAAATACTGCTTTTGTCCTTGGATGACATCATTATTTACTCGAAGAACCATGAAGACCATCTGAAACACTTAGCAGAAGTCTTGATCGATTGACCCAATATGGACGCAAACTCAAACCTTCCAAGTGTCATCTTTTGGAACCACAAGTCAATTACTTAGGACACATTGTCTCAGCAGATGGAGTAGCACCTGATCCAGAACAACTACGAGTTGTAACGAGAATGGCCTGTACCAATTACCATTAGAGATGTCAAAAATTCCTTGGATTCACTGGAGACTACAGAAGATTTATCCCAAACTTTGCTTGATTAGCGACACCTTTACACGAGTTACGCTTGAGGGTCAACCACAGGACATACATCTAAAACTCAGCAAGTCACTTGGACTTCTGGACACCAAACTGCTTTCATGGTTTACACCACGCCTGACAGACGCTCAATTTTGGCTTACCTGTGATTATGCCAAACTTTCAAGGTATATACTGATGCCAGCAATTTAGGTCTCGTGCTGTGCTAGCACAAGAACAATCAGGGAAAGAGTCATTGACTATGCTAGTCACAGTCTCAGAGGATCAGAAAGAAATTATGAATGTTACAGCTCATTTAAATTAAAATTCCTTGCTTTGGTATAGGTAACTACAGAAAGTTTCGCATAATCTAGCCACCACACCTTTACTGTGTACACAGATAACAATGCTTTAGCTCATTTAAATATTGCCAGATTGGAAGCATTGGAACAAAAGATGGCCCTTCTGTTTGTCCAATTACCAGTTCACTTTAAAATACCGTACAGGAAGAAGCAATGCCAATGCTGATGCCTTGTCAAGATTGTCACAACACACAGAACCTGAGCATGATGATTCTGTTTTAGAAGATGAGGAAATGCCTGCATTCTACAAGTTCCTACAGAGATGGTACACATGTTGTCAGGTCAGTCCTATCACAGTAACCAAATCTGAATCTACTCCTTCAACACATGTAGCAGAATAAGACAATTTATGGATCAGCTCCAGAACCAGAGTCCTGTGTTACGACAAATCAGAAATCTGTTGGACACTAACCAAAGTCTTGGGCCTACGCTAAGAAAGATGCAAACCCAGAATTGATAAATTGTGGTGACACACAAACCAGCTGGTCATACAAGACTCCAAGTTAATAAGGCAAAGTAAAGACCCTCACACCCACTGTGAGATCATACAGATCATTGCCACAAGAGAATGCACCAATTGTTTTGGAAGCCTATCACAACAAGTCTGGACACTTTGGAAATAAAAGACAGAAGCCAATATAAGAAAACGATTCTATTGGGCCGGAATGAAACTTCATATTCAGAAATGGTGTGAAGAATGTCCATATGTAATCTAAAGAGAAGCAGTAGAACTGATCAAAAGCTCCTCTGGAACCAATTATCAGTCATGGTCCTTTGGAATTGGTCGCCTTAGATTACTTAAAACTTGAGCCAAGCAGAAATGGTATCAGTTATGTTTTAACCATGATAGACCACTACTCCAAGTTTGATGTAGCGGCACCAGTTCCTGATCTTACTGCCAAAAGCACTGCAGCAAAATTTGTTAAGTACTTTATTCAACCATAGGGTTTCCAACCAAAATATTAACCGATCAAGGAAGTGCCTTTGAGTCATAACTATTCTGTGAACTTTGTAGCTTATATTGAAATCAAAAGATCTGTACAACTGCTCTATCATCCTCAAGCAATGGATTGCAGAAAGAGCTAATCAACCTTACTTAATATGCTAAGAGCATTACCTGAGCATCGACACCCATATTGGCATAGCATTTTGCCTGAATTAACTTACTTTTACAATAACGCTATACAGAGTTCAACTGGGTATACTCCGTATTATCTACTATTTGGACATCACAGACGTTTACCTATGGACTTTGTACTTGATGTAGATTTGAAAGTCACTCCTACTCCTATCCTATTCCACAGATTGGGTAAATGAACATATTGACAGATTGCAAGAAGTAGGACTAATCCTAGACAAGTGTATAACTCACGTGAGATTAAAACAAAAGACACTATATGATGCCAATGCCAACGCTTGTCCATTACAGATTGGAGATAGAGTACTACTAAAGAGAACCGAGAGACTAACAAAATTAGCTTCCAACTCTGGGAACCTGAACCCTATCTCATAAGAGAAATACCATGTAGAGAACTGCCATTTTATAAGATCCAAGGAGAAATCAGAAAAGGCATCAAGATTGTTCACAGAAACCTATTAAAGCCATGCGTGTTTCAGTGCAGGATCAGATCCTTCAGCTGATCTTGACTCCAAGCCAATAGAGAAGCGAGAATATCCTTCAACAAATCTTGCCTTGACTAAACTAAAACCCTGACAGACTTGTATGTTAATCCTTTGAATTACTTAAGTGCTGCTAACTCAGACTGTTTTGAGAGTTTGATACCTGAAAAATACTAGAAGAATAGAACCTGTTTCTACCGAACCTTTATGTACTCTCCCTCATAGATCTCAGAGAGTCGATTTTGGAATTCCTTCTAGAAGATTTCATATGGAAAGCCCTTAGTTTTGTACCTTAAAACACAGTATGATAAAGAGTTATCCCAACATGATCACATTAACTTAGTTCATGTTCTTTAAAGTATTAAAGTTACCTTAGAGGTTAAGAAAGATTTAACTGAGATAGCCAGTTCTCAAGTATATTTTACAGAATTTGTCAATCTTAGGTAATAGAACTGCACTGAAACTCTCAAAGTTCACATAGAAATAGCGTTAAGAAACTGTTGTACAGTCAATCTAAAGTTTTAGAGATGTTCCTCATCTAAATGGGAGTATAGTAAAATACATTTGAAAGTACAGTAGTAGCCACAGAACTTTGCCAGCTATTTCCGAAATGTCGGTGATATTTCTAGAGAAATCTCCTGCTTCCTGCATTTCCACAGTAGGGCAGCAGAGAGAACTGTTTAGAAATTTCGTGAAATTTCTGGAAATAAGGCGATGTCTGTGGCTACCCCTGTAATAGCTTTATAGAAAAAATTTTGAAGGATACATGAGGACATGTATCATTTGGTGAGCTTGAATCTGTAGTGCTCCAGAGTTGGGGCACCACAGAAAAATAAACAATAGAAAATGTTCAGCTATAGGTGCCTTAATACAGTAAACAGGTGCCCAAGAAATGCCCAGGTGCCCAGTTTAAAATGCTAATGCAAAACCCTGTACAAAGCCTGTCAAGAATAATGTAAATAGCTTAGAAATAATGCACAAAATACACCTTCGTGCCTTGCTGCAGCTAATGGAAGGTTAAGCTGAGCTAGTAGAATGCCCACTGAGTGGCACCTGCCATGCTTCCAGAACCAGAATACAGAGTGCTGCAGTTTTAAAATTAGTTTCTGTTAGGGAGAATCATGGTGACTGTGGAGGAGTGAGGACATAGAAAGTGAGGAGGAATGAGAAGGGCTTGCCAGGATGGCTGAAGCTATCCCTGAGGGCTTTGCTGTGTGCCTTCTGCATTCAGTCACTGAAGAAAATGTACCTGCAAGCTTGTCCAGTCTGTGGTGCTGTCCTGAGCCACCTGTGAAGTGAAATGATGTCCTGCTGTGTCCCTGGAGGGCTTGGTGCCCATTTGTTATTTTATTTTAAAAGTTAATGTTTCAGTCCCACAGAGGCAGCGATCACACAGTCACATCATTCGTGATACCCCAGGATCTTTCATGAGGTTCCCAACTGTCCTAGACCTGCCTGAAGCTCCCTTTCCCCTCGAGCAGCACCCTGTCCTCCTGTCTTCAGCTTCTGCTTCCTGGTGGTGTGGTGAGTCAGCGGCAGCACACTGCAATGCACTGACCGCTCTGAAACCGTGAAAAGACTATTTCTTTTATTTTAACCAGTTTGTGCTAGGCGCAAGAGAAACAGCCAAACGCCATGAATGGGTGGGTCAGGGGCTCCTCATTTAAATAAGCACAGCCTTCAGGGTGTAGCAACACCCACAAGGAAGTGGACAACAAAGGAAAAGCCTCAGTAGGGCATGAATATTTATGAAACAGACATGGCTGGGCAGTGCAGAGTGTTAGTGTAGCCCAAGCCAGCCTAGAATTTAAAAGGAGCCCAGAGTGATTAAAGGCCAAGGCTAGGGAAGCCCAGCTCTCAGAAGAGCTAGTCCAGAGAAGCCCAGAATGTTTGCAGGAGCTCATCCAGGAAAAGTCCAGTGACCAGAAAGGGGCAATACAAGCCCACATGTGTATTTAAAGGGGCAAGAGTAGTTTATGACCCATAGAGCAGGTTAGGCCCATGCCAGGTAAAGAGCGGAAGTGAGGCCCACCAGTTCTTAAAGGGGCAAGTTAGGCCCATGCTAGTTAAAGAGGGCAAGTCAGGCCCACCAGTTCTTAAAGGGTCAAGTTAGAACCATGCTAGTTAAAGAGGGCTAGTCAAGCCCACCAGTTCTTAAAAGAGGCAAGTCTGGCCCACTGCCACGTGCACTGCAATTTAAAGGGGCAAGTTAGGCTAACTGCTAGCCATTTAGATTCCCCAGGTATTATAGGGCCCAGCAGCATTAGTGACCCGGATGTTTAAGGAGTCTAGCTAGTCATACAGAGTCACAGTAACAGGAAGAACCTTATCTAGTCAGAGGGACCCCTGCCAGATAGGTCCACCAGTGCTAGGGTTTTATCAGAAAACTGAATTGCCTGTACACTTACTGTGATTTGAACATTAAGACTGAAAAGAGGTCACTGCAACAAGAACTGAGACTTCATTTTGCAGACAACTATTGCTACAAGCAGTGAATGTGTCAGAAAGTATTGCTTTGTTGCCAACCTTCCAAGTTGCAAGGTGTTTGAATCAGTCTTCCAAAGCTTTCCAGAATCTGTTCACTATTGGTATCCAGATCAATCTTCTTCACTGTACTCCAGAAGTTGCCTCCAGCGCATCTTTGAAGCAATCAGCAGCAGATCTTCAAGGAACTGTGCTACAGTCGTTTGCAACATCCTGTTTATTGTTTCTCCACTCTTTAAAGTTTCCTCAAAGTACGGCCTAGCCTGGTGCAAAGGTACCATCCCTTTTCTTGTTTTGTCATCCATATCAAGTGCTATTCAGTGCTTCCAATTGACAGACTTCCTTTCTTCAGAATCTTTGTCATGTCCTGGCAGTCCAGAAGAGGACTTTGGGCCAGTTGGTCAGCACTTTCTTCTTCTTCCTCGTGTCCCAGCAGTCCAGAAGAGAACTTTGGGCCAGTTGGTCAGCACTTTCTTCTTCTTTCTCCTCATGTCCCAGCAAGTCCAGAAAGGACTTTGGACCAGTTGGTCAGCATCTTCTTCTTCTTCATCTTACCCAGGCAGTCCGGAAGAGGGCTGTGGCTGGATTTGGTGTGTTTCAGTTCCGGGGACACTCAGTGGGTTCTGAGCCAGAGAATCATTGCTTTGTTCTTAACAAGTCTGGTGACCCTAGAGGGTGGGGTGTGGCTGAGAGACTCATAGCCTCTACAAAATCCTCTCTGCAGTCCCTTAGTTGTTAGCCCTGTTAGCCAAGTGTTTCCTTTTGCTTTATCCTGCAACTCAATTTCTTTCCCGACAACAGAGAAAGTCCACTCATGCACAAACTGCCTTTTATTGACAAACTGTTACAGTGATATGCTTAGAGTTCCTTGAGACTGGAGTACTCCAGATGGTTTAGACCCTAGGTAGAGTTGCACCTCAGGGTAGTTTTTGAATATTGTATGGAGATTTTTGACATAGAATATAGACCACTCATAAAGTAGAGCTGTTATAGCCATTTATTTTGAGTCCTCCTCATACAGGAGAGTAAGTGTAGAAAGTGTTCCATGTGGCTGTGTTTCCTTCCCTGGTTTGGTAAGAATAAAACCTTGTGAAGTATTTGGAACCTATTTTCTGACTCTTGCCTTTCTTTGTCTGGTGCCAGCATCACCCCTTTTTGGACCTGTGTTAGTAATTTGTGTCAAGTTACTGGTGTCATTGACACAGTTGCTTATTTTCCTTTTATTGATGTGGAAAGCCAGCACACATTAACATCCTTCTTACCAGCTTATGGGCACCAAACACCTCCTATGCTCCTCCATCTGCAGCTTCTTATACCTTCTGAATGCTACCCTTTTAGTCTTTACCTTTTCAGCGGTCTCTTTCAAGAACCATAGCAGTCTCTTGTTCCTCATTTTGCTCATTTGTTTGACACAGAGGTTTGTTGTCTTTACTATGCTCCATTTAGCTTCACCCACTGTTCCTCCATGGCACCAAGGCCATTCCTCCCACAAGCGATCCCTGAGACATTCACCCATCTTTATAAAACCTACTCTGCTGAAGTTCAGGACCCTCACCCTTGCGTGACTCAGTTCTGCAGCTGTACTAATATTGAATAAATGGTGCAGTGACCACTGGTCCCAAGTGACCTCCACCTTGACGTCTTCAAAATTGTCCCTCCTAGTGAGTACCAGGCCCAGCATTGCCCCATTATGAGTGAGTTCACTGACTAGTTGCCTTAAGAATGCCCACTTCTAAGATGTACCTGCTTCTAGCCGAAGTCACTGCTGAGAAGCTCAAATCTAAATCTGGCAGGTTGAAGTCCCACACCAGAAGCACCATCCACTTTTCTGCCATCTTGTCAGTGGCTTCCACCAGTGCCTTATCTAATTCCTCCAACTGTGCTGGAGGTCAGTGGACCACTCCAGTACAAATAGTGTCTCCATTCTCTATCTCCAGAGTGACCCACAGTACCTCTTCCTCACCTTGTATTCCTGTATCTCAGTTGCTTTATGCTTTCTCTCACATAAAGCACCACGCTGTCTCCCTTCCTCCCACCCGGTCCTTCCTGAACAAAGTATAAGCTGGTATGACATGTCCCAGTCATGGTTTTCAGTGCACTAGGACTTGATAATGGTCACAATATCCAGGCTGTGCTCTACCATGATGGCCTTAGGGTCCTGGAATCTGATTTCCTAGACTCTAGCACTCACATACATGGCCTTCCAGATTTTGTTTCCACTGCTTGTTGTCCCTTTTTCCTTTTCCTTCCCTCCTTCACCACTATCTTTTAATAGTCCTGTTCCTTCCCCTTTATTTCTACCACCTGGCTTCCTTTATTAATTTTCAGTTCATGGGATCCTCTCCCTCAAGTTCTTACTCTCTACTTCAGCCAGTGGGGAGGGTAGACAGTTTCAACCTCCGCAATTCCTTCTCCACCACCACCCTCGGCTTGTTTAAATGGTCATTGAAGTAACATTTAAACCATCCACTAAGAACTGTGGTTTCCTTCTGGATGTATGCAGACCATCACCCCTGTATAGACCCTTAACCTTCCAGGTGGGTCCCAAGTCCCCAGTATACTCAAATTCTTCCTCTCTGCACCATTCCTTCAGTCATGAGTTGAAGTTCCTGCTGCAGAGATCCTCTTCTTTCTCCCATAGACAGGCACCATCTCAGCGAAAGCCACTGAGCAAGCTACCTGTCTAAGACCACTCTCCAGTTCCCTAATCCCCTGGTCTGTCCCAGCCCTGTCCCTAGCCAGGTCATTAGTCCCTTGGTGGACAATGACATCCATTTCTCCTCCTGTCCTGCTGCCCTAGCAATCCTCAAGATCTACTTCCCATCTCTCCAAGCTGTGGTCCTGGGTAGACACCTAATCTGCCTCCCACCCTTTCCTATTCCCAAATCAACCCCTCACAATTGAGTCCCTCACCAGAAGTTGCTTCCTCCTCCTCCTCTGGGGTCCCTATCACCCTCCTTGTGGGCACCACTATGGAAGACACCAACATCCTCCCTGGACACTGTCATGGGAGACTCCTACTGGCAGTCCTGCCCCAGCAGAGCAGTGTAGAAATTACATAGTGGTACCAGTTGAGGAATGTGCCTCTGTTCCACCAACCCCAACCTTCCAGAACCCACCATAGTCCAGCCATTCCTTTTCCTTGGAATTCTCTGAGATAAAAATTGAAGTCTTGGTGGCCCTGGGGGAAGAGGGACTCTGAATCCTAGCCAACATGGCCTGGAATCTAATGACCTCCCCTAAACCAGAGTGGTGTGTGCAGATGGGGTAGCACCACAGTCTCCAGAATGTCTCTCCAAAACTGCTGCCCCACAGCCACTGCACTGCACTGCACCACTCCCAGCATTCTCAACTTCTATTCTCTTACTTTTCTTTATCTGCCTAGTACTCTTAGATTAGCAACAGACTATATGGAGTACTTCCTACACCCCCATGCTCTCTTAACCTTGCATAAATATTGTAAACAATGAAAATCTATTTCTCTTATATCAACTGTTAACAGCATATCTCAGTATTCTGGAATTCAGTGGCCTGCTACTTGTGATGTTCTCTTAGAACCAGAACACTATGCCAGGAAAGCTGTTTCTATGCAACAATCAGATTCTAGCTAAACAATGCCTTTGAAAAGCTTATCTTTAAAAGAATAAGAACTCAGCAGCCCAGAAAACCCATGAAACAGTGAAACAACAAAACTACAGTCCCACATGATTAATAGGCCACCACAGCAACAAGTCAGAAAATCCTAGTCACAAAGACAACCCCACAAAAGCCAAAAAGAAACTGCCAAACTATATAAATAAAATTACTGGTCAATAAAGTAAATGCCTTTAACCTAAAGACAGATTTGTTCAAATTTTATAGACAGTTACATCTAAAAGTGCACTTTGAATGCAAATACAGCAGAATCTAATAGAAGTGATTAGAAATGTGGTAGTATAGTCGAAAAGATGGAGAAGAATGTGAAATGCAGTGCATTAGAGAAAGAACACCCTTCAAAAATAAGTCCAAATTCATTTCAGCAATGGGTATGAATCCTATTATTAATATATTTAGTAGGCTGGTGGAAACGGATATGGAAAAGGTCTGTAAACATTTTGAAGAAAGCAAAAAAAGGATAATTTAACAAAAAAGAAAGACGCATCAAAAGAAGGAGACAGCTACCAGATACTATCATTAAGAAGGATGATAAAGGGGAGGGTTGTGCTGGGAAACAATGTGATTATGTAGAGGAAATGCAGAGACAATTATCAAATCAAAAATATTACAAAAGGTTGAATGGAGACCCCACAGAAGAAATTAAACAAAATAGCTACACATATAGTAGAAAATGCTAGAGAAAAATTTGGATTACAGAAAAGAAAACAAATTTTGATTAAGCAGAACCCTATTAGACCAATGATATATATATATGCTTCCAAAAGTGCATAAAAATAAAGCCCAGCCTCCTGGAAGACTAATTGTTAGTTGCTTGGGATCAGTAACAGAACCAATGTTGAAATTTGTAGATTTTTTGAGACCCTGGTGGAAGAAGTTAAATCAAATGTATCGGACACAAAGGAGGTATTGAATATTTTAAGAAGTCTAGAAATAAAGGAAGAAATGATTCTAGTAACCTGTGATATAGAAAACTTGTACAATAATATTCCCTATGAAGCAGGGTGAATGTATTAAAAATAAAGTTAAGCACAAGATTGCAAAATATGGTACTGCCAACTAAGTTAATTATTGAACTGGCAGAATTTGTGTTAAAATCAAATTATTTAGATTTGAAATGTGTTCTATCAGCAACAACATGGGACTGATATAGGCACAACGTTTGCTCCTTCCCTAACAAATTTGTTTGTAGGAAATTGGGAGGACACATACATTTGGGATGAAAATAAAATAAATGGTTGAACAAACTAGTGCATTGGATTCATTTTGTGGATGATGTGCTGTTTTGTGGATTGGAAGTAGCCAAGAATTGGATGAACTTAAAGAGTACATTAATAAACGTGATGAGAATTTGCACTTCACAATGATCAGTGACAGAGAGAAGGTGGACTTTTGGATATTGCAGAATATAAGAATGGAAGAAAATTAGAGACTAAATTATTTAGAAAGCAGACAAATTGGAATGCAATTTTAGAGTATGAAGTAACCATCCAAACAAACAGTGAAAAATATTCCTTATGGCAGCTCCTAAGGGTGAAATGAAATTGTAGTGAAGAATATGACAGAAAAGCAAGTGCAGAGATGTGTCAAAGGTTTTTAAATAAAGGATATGAACCAGGATGTTTGGTTAATGCAATAAAAAAGTGGATTTAATAAAAGGGAAGATTTGTTAGCATGAATAAAAAGGTAATGGAAAATAAAGAAATGGTGATGTTCAGTACCACATATATGCCAGCATTTGGGGAAGTGAGAAATGTTCTACAGAAGCACTGGGACATATAAAAGCAGAAGATACTTTACAAGAAATACACAAAATGGGTTAAGATGCAGTTATAGAAAAGTCAGAACTTAAAAGACATACTTGTGGACACCCTGTTTTAAAGAGGAGAAACAAAACACTCGTCCTGTTTGGATGCCATCAGCACCTGTAAGGTAATTTGCACTGTGAAATTGTACAAAATGTGGAAATACAACAAATGCAAAAACATTTAATCATCCACATACAGGGAAAAAATCAAATAAATGATTTTATAAGGTGCACAACAGAAAGTGTGGTGTATTTGCTCACTTGCCCTGTGGACTGGGATATGTCGACTAACAAAGAGAGCATTAAAACAAAGAATAAGTGAACATAAAACAGCAATAAGAACAAAAAGTTAAAAATGTAGTGACCAAACATTATCAGGAGGCAAATCATGGTTCAGGTGCCACATTGAGGTTTATTGGCTTACAGCAGGTTTGAATCCCACCAAGGGGACAGACATAAGCTATTACTGCAATGAGAAGCCTTTTGGATTTTCGAGCTGCAAATGTTAACACTGAAGGGACTTGAATTAAGACCATGGATATGGAAGTTATTTGTAAGAAGTAGATGGGCTATGTTTTTAAATAAATAAGAAAAAGAAATGTAGAGGGGATAAAATATATTGCTTTCCATGGAAGGGTAATATGAAGGTCAAAGAAATGCTGCATGGGAAAAAAGAATATAAATGCCGCTTCGAAACAAACACAAATGCATGTTCTGTAGAAGGAGGGAATGTTTACATATATGGTGCTGTCATGGCAACCAAATTAGATATAAGTAGATTAGATTCCCTGAAAAAGCTAGCTCTGAGGAAGGGGTCACATGACTCCAAAACGCCAGCACATTACAAGTAAACGCAAGGATGAATAGAAGTAGGAGCAGTGAGAAGTGGTTAGAAGTATGACCTGCTCTAATTATGGTTTAAGTAGGAGCGAGGAGCTTGACTTAAATTTACAATTCTGCAGTATTCTACTTTGAGTATTCTCTGAAAGCGCCAAATTTGAGGAGAGTTATGTGGTTGAGATATAGGCAGTTGAGCCAATTAAAAGCAAGCCAAAACAACAGTTGCAATTAAGGACATCAACCGGTAAAGTACTGTGACTTTTTCAAGTGGCAGTCGCCCTATGTTAGTAATACTTTAGGAAAGAAAGAGTGAGCAAATTTGCATATCTTATGCATAGAACTTTGCAATGTCTAAGACATTGGAACAGGTCATGATTTAACAGGGCCGAAAGTGCTTAGAACCTGATGAGCAGCAACTGAGTATTAAGAGCTGCTCACACTTTTAGGAATGGAACAATGATCATTTTGCACATGCAAAGGAAATGGGACTTAAAATGGGACTTAAAATGCCAGTTTGTCATGAGTGAAGCAAAATGACTGGGGTAACTATTACACTGTGACTTAAATTATTGAATTAATTAAATTAATAAAAAGTGAAAAGAACAAAGGTGTGGATGATTGCTGTCTTTTGGGACAGGTCTAAAATGTATACTTTTTATAATCTTTTAATGTGAATCATGCATACTATATAGTTAGCCATGCAGCAAGTTTCTTTTCCTTTAGGACTGTTTTGCCAGCTGTTAAGGTTTAACTCTTACAGTTGTCTCCTCTCTCCACTCTATTAGCATCCTTTATTCTCAACAGTATACTGGCAAAAGCAAAAAAGTACAGTGAAGACCGTTACAGTGACAAATTGAGACTGTCACTGTAATGGTCCCATTGCAGACTGGCACCATTTTCACCGGGTTTCACCCCCAGTCAAATCAACTCCACCTCAGAGCTGATAATTAAAATATCGGGTGGGGGTGGGGTGGAGCCCCCACAAAAAAAACTGTGATTTTCCGACGGACGAAACTTTGACAGTCGAAGTTTCATCCGTCGATCTCGAGACTTCAACTATGTGGTTGTCAAAGTGTTGACATGGAACCATTCTCAACAGGGTATTAGGGCTCTCACAATTTAATATTATCCCATCCAGTTTGTTTTCATTTTATACCCCTATTTGTTTAGATTTACATTGCATACAGTAATATTAAGTCCATCTAACTCCATCTAACGCCTCTCAATTACTGCTCTACACTGCCCTATTGTTGGGACCTCACCTAATTCGACTATATACCCTTTCAACTATAAACCAGCTAGCAGTTAAGCAGGCCAGCAACACCAAACAAACTACCATGGGTGAAACTACCTACTACTACTCCTCACTACCTCTTTTGGCATTGCTGGTACCATACATGTCCTTTGTTCTGCATATTTTGGACTCCCACTGTTCTGTCTGACCCTTTGTGTAAATCCTCTTTATTAGTCCTCACTCTCCTTCTCTCCCTCAGCCGAGGAACTGCCACCCAGGCTCCCAGCTCCTAAGCTGCTGGATTCCCAGCTACCGGGCGGTCGGCACCCCCAGCCGATGCTCGAGATTGCAGACACGGACTCAAGGCCCTACAAGGTATGGCAACTTCCACAACCAACTGGATTGCAAGGGCCCTCTAGATAATGCTCTGATTGGTCCCTGGTGAAAGCCAGCTTCTGCTTTTTGATTTTAAACCCCAAAAATGTTTATGTTGGGACAAATGTTAAAAAGCTGAAGTGTTAACCCAGTCTGTAATTGAAAGGACTTGAATTGTGGTTTGGGAAAGAAATCTAGTGTTTACAGCCCTTTCTCTGCATATGTGCACTGGCCCTAGACACTTTTGGGCACCAAAGTAATATACATCCTCTTGTTCTGCAAATTTTGGACTCCCGCTGTTCTGTCTAACCCTTTATGTGATCCCTTTATTAATCCTCACTCTCCTTCTCTCCTCAGCCAAGGAACTGCCACCCAGGCTACCAGCTCCAAGTTGCGGATTCCTGGCTACCGGTGGTCGGTGGGGTCTTCAGCCGACGCCGAGACCGCAGGACATGGACCCAAGGCCCTACAAGGTACAGCAACTGCCACAACTTTTGACCACCCCACCTCCACTGATTATTAAATACAGTAGCTCCCACCAAAATATTAGTCCATGTCCCTGGTGCAGTGCCCACCAATAGAGACTTAGCTCATGATCCCCTCTTCTCTGTCCAGCCTGCAGGATCCACCTCAGGGTCTCAGCTACTAAATGCATAGGCTCTCCTTGGCTGTGCCTTCACCACTAAATATTTTTAATGTTATCAAATTCGGGTCGACCTGGATCGGAAAGCTACTGATAAGCTGCATTAATCCAGCAACTCCATTGGCCCCTGGGCTAATTGAGTGGCTCCTTTTGAGGTACCATCTGTGTCAGGCCCTATATGGTTCCTTATACTGCCCCTTCTTCTGCTGATACCAGCTGCCCAGCATTGGACACCTGAACTACCATCATGTTTGGTCTACAACAGCACCTTGTGCTGTATACCACATGTGCAAATTATCCTTTAATTGCCTCCATGATTCCAAGTACCAATACCTCGAACCCTGCTCTTGGACCACACATACTAGTAGTATTTACAACACTCCCCACCACAAGACCCATCTCCCACCACGCAGACTTCTATTTTCTCCCACCTATTGTAGTAGGGTACTAGCTCTTGCTACAACAGATCAGCTCTTCTATGGTGGCTACTCTCCAGTCCCTAAAACATCAGATCAACTAGATGGGAGAAAGGCAGGAATTACAAGCTTATAATTAGCACTCTTAGAAAAATCCTACTTATCCTCCTGCTATGTTCAGGCAACATAGAACTCAACCCTGGCCCCAGAAGCTATTGCTTCACCAGCAGAACTAGCAAATTTAAAAGGAATAAGCTTCTTGCATATTAATGTATGTAGCCTCCTTAAAAGATAACCTTAATACAAACCTGGTAAATGATACCTCTCCTGACATACTTGTGATTCCAAACTTGGCTTAGACCCAGCACCACTGATAGAGAAGTAAACATCCCCAACTATTCCTTGTTCAGAGCTGATAGGCACGCCAGAGGAGGAGGGGTAGCTATCTACATTAAAGACAAATTTTTCTGCCTTCTGCTTATCCTCTCGACATCTGTCGCCAGTGAATTCAATGCCTAATTCTCAAAGCAGAAATTACACAGACTACTGCACGCTGCATAGTAAGATGCTACAGACCACTGTCTGCTGGCCTACAGCTTGTGTCATATCTAAGTGACAAGTTGGGATAAGGGCTGCCAGAAACTATTATTTTAGGAGACCTCAACTTTGACTGGCTCTCTAACACAGCTGCCCTTGCATCCTTCTGTGATGAACATGGGCTGGCGCAACTTATTACTGAACCAACACACCCAAATGTGAAGAACTCCAGTAAAGTACACTTTTGGATGTGCTAATGGTGACAAACCTCATCTCTTCTCCTACTCTGATGTCTTCTTCTCAGGCGCAGCGACCATTGTTTTATTGCGGGAGTAAGATCCACACAACCCAGCACCCATCAGCAAGTTCTTTATGAAGAGATCCAGGCACAACTTCAATGAACATGCCTACCTAAACGAGCTTAAGTACTCCTCAGTGGCAAGATTTCTACCTGGCCAAAATGATTACGTCAGTTTCGATATCTTCCACGACATTCTATCAAGGGCCCTTAATAAGTATGCTCCCTGATTAAAGTTCGAACTAGGACCAAAACCTGTAAATGATTCACCCTCAGATCAAGTCCTTGCTTCTAGAAAGAGATAAGCTCTGGAAAAAGCGTGCAGACTGAACACTGCAGAGGACTGGAACTAGTTCAGAGACTACAAAATCTATGTACAAAACAATCAGAGAATCGAAGGCCACCTTCTTCAAATCTGAACTCGACTGTGCCACAAAGAGCCCAATCAAGCTCTGGAACACAATCAACTATCTGCTAGGCCACTCCCCAGGAAATTCACTCCCGACCAAGATTACCTCTGGCAACTCGACTATAACCGAAAATATGGATATACTTGATGCATTCAATAACCACTTTGCTACTGCAGGCATGGCATTTGATAACTCCTGCAAACATACTTCTCCCAGACTGCCAGCCAATTGCCTGAAACTCCAATAGCTTCACCGCCTTTCTCACTTCAACCTGCCTCACTGAAAGAGGTAGAGGACCTCTTGCTTCAGTTGGATACTAGAAAAGTGCTGGGGCGAAACCCTTGACCCTTACTTCCTAAAAATTGCCTACCATGTACTAGCAATACCCGCACCCACCTTTAACTTAATCCCTGTCTCAGGGCACCTTACCACCTATATGGAAGACAGCACATGTCATACCACTGTTCAAATCAGGTGACCCTGGCAATCTCAATAACTACAGGCCAATTTCTCTCCTTCCAGTCCTGTCCAAGCTCCTAGAGAAAATTGTAAATGCACAGCTGAGGACTCACCTTGAGTCTAGGGAACTGCTAAACCCTATGCAGTCCAGATTCAGAGCTAAACATAGCACTATCTCAGCCCTCACCAAAGTTGCTAATGACTGGCAGTGTAATCTTGAGAGCAGAAACTTTATTTGTGCTGTTTTCCTTGATCTAAGCAAGGCTTTGACACCTTCAACCATAGTCTGCTCCTTTCCTCCTTCAAACCATAGGTGTGGATCCCTCCTCTCTGCGCTGGTTTACTGACTATCTTACCGGCGCCTTCAACAAGTTAAAGCTGAAGGAGGCCTGTCCCCAAAAACTCTGCAAAGAGGTACCTCAAGGTTCTATATTAGGGCCTTACTTTTGCAATCTACATTAATAACATCGACTACTGTATAAAAAGCCAACATCCATCTGTTTGCAGATGATACAGTTCTCTACGTGAGTCACCCAACACCTGAAGCTGTCTGTACGACCTGCAGTCAGAATTCAACCTTTGCAAAGCCAACCCTCCAAAGAAAGCTACCCTTAACGCCAAAAACTAAAGTGATGGTCCTCTCCCCTTTCATCCGAGACAGGTAACCCTGTGTCCAGTAGGACAGTTCCCAAATTACCATAATTCTAGGTGAAAACTAGAATTTGTTACAAAATTCAAGTATCTGGGAGTTTGGATAGACCAAAGATTCTCCTTCATTGAATATATCGAGGACTTGCTAAACGACTTGGCAAAGGCTTGGCCTGTTTTTTAGAATCAACAATTTCTCACCAGAGATGCCAAGAAACAACTGGTCCAATCCATTTTCCTACCATTGGTTGATTATGCTGATTTCCTCTACAGCCAATGCCCCAACTCTTACATGGCTAAACTAGACACACTCTACCATCGAGCACTGAGGTTTATAACAGGACTTCCTTTGACATGCATCACTGCACCCTATATGCGGCAGTGGGGTGGACATCACTAAAGTTCAGGCGCCACAGAAATGCCGCTGTCTGGACCTATAGAGCCATCTCTAATAAGCTGCCTTACTATATCTCTTGCTGTCTTCCCCTGAGTATAATTGGGAAATAACGTTAAGAAGTTACTCAGCTATTACACCTAAAGTACCCAAAGCAACCCGCTGGCAGGGTAATCATAAGCTTCATGCTACCTACCTTATGGAACGACATCTACAAAACCCTCAAATTAAACACTCTAATTGGTATGAATGCCTTCAAGATGCTTTATTTCCATACAATCAGAGAAGTATGTAACTGCTTCATCCACTCAGACCCAGTACATGGTGTCTGCACTGGTATATAGCCACGCCTAGACCCAGTTTAGTACTGACCCCCAGCTTGCTCCTCACAAGCCTAATTGTTCTCTCTCTGTTATCCCCCTGTCTTATCAACACTAGGCCCGTCCATCCCTTATCCTTCCTTTCCCAACCTCGGATAGAGCTCCACTACCCTGGGTTGTGACATCCTACCATGTCCCGTGCTTATAGCATTCAATCTCGGATCACATACTCCTTTTCTCCATCCTCCTTCTCTACATCCTGTTTACCAACTCCTCTCTGTGCACCGTGCCCTCCTAGCCTTTCTCCCCTACCTTCCTCCCTTCCCCTGCCTCCGCCTCTACCTGGTGTATATTTTTATTTCATTTTTTTCCGTTACTTCCTCCTGCAACCTTAGATAACCTGCTTTATCTTCCTATAGACACTTCTATGTATGTAATACCCCTTAATCTGTACAATATTTGTATAATTCTATGTACATATGAACTTCTTTTTCTTCCTGTCTGTAAACAGTATTATCTGTATTGCCTTGTAAATACCTGTGTTGACCTGTATATACAATTGTTCATGCTCCACCCAGGTCCATCTTGCAAATGAGCTTCTGCTCAACGATGAATGCCCGTTAAATAAAGACTTGCTTGATTGATTGATTGAAGTTACACAGCTAGCTCAAAGTAACTATTTTCTTTCCTGGTTTCATTATGTCCCACAAGTGGAAGTGTAGGGATTTGAATTCAGTGACCTAGACTTGTCTCCTCTAGCATAACTTAGTACTTAATAATTCTTTTGTATATAAAACAACCCATAATAAATATTTTCTGGGGAGAGTATACCATTATGTTTTCTTTCTTCATTTCTAGCATACCTTGTAGTTGAAACATACATAGTTATAGTTGCCAGGAGGTCTGGAAAGCCGGTGTACTTTATAACATACGATTTCTCTTTTAAACTAGTGTCCTTAAACTTTCCATTTGCTTACTACCCATTCTAATAGCAATTTACTATCTGATTTGATTAACTAGACACTTATGTGGAGCAAAATAGTGAAAAGAAAATCATAGTTAATTCTAGAATATTGACTTCAGAGTACTATACAAGCAACCTTTGAAAGTAAAGATTTAAATATGCACTAATACTAAACAGTACACTAGGAGCATTATATTTGTTTATCCATGGGTATTATGAATTGTGTTCTTAAATAAAATGTGGCTGTTACAGAGATAGGACACAGGGATACTCTCACACCAATACAATGTGTTTATTTGAGCTATATGCTTATCTCAGTTGCAAGTGTTTCTGTTGGTGGAAGTGCGTGTGTTTATCGTTAACTCGGCATGGGAAGCACTGGATAGTTATGAATGTACTGGTGATTATTTGAGGAGCTGAATACAGCACAAAAACAATCAGCTTTAATTTAGCAAATGTTTTAATATTTTGCATTTTTGTATTAATCTTTATATTTTCTTTTCTTTCACTCTATTAGACTATATTGTCTAATACATTGGTGGTGGCGTTTGATATGAGTTAGCAACATACTGTATTTATAAATGGTCATATGATTGTTTTCTGTTCTTCCTTATCAAAACTACCATTCCTGAAGAAGTAGCTATGCCATGAAACATTAACTTATGTGGTGAAAGAAACAATAAAGACCGTGAAACTAAATAGGAGCGAACCTTCTTTTTCTTATTTTGAAAAAGACGCATCCATAACATTCTATGTCCTTTCATGAAGAGAAAGTGAGCTGCTTAAGCATATATTGACCATATATACTCCAAACTAATCACCTGGCAAAATTCTGGTGGTCAATTTTGCCTGATTTTGTTTTGTTATCAAGTTCGTGGACAGAAGATGGTAAAAGCGCAATTGCCAGGGTAATGGAGATCCTCTGATTGCACAAGCAGTGGGAATTGAGACTGAAAGGAGAGCCTTCCAGAGCCGAGTAGCACTGGCAGGGAGTACTACTACTACTACTACTATTGCTGCTGCTTGTGCTGCTGAGTGAGCTCTGTCTGTAATCTGTGCTGTTTGCCTTGGATAGGTTAAGAGGAAGTGGGCTTCCTGGTCGTTAGAATTACAAAACCCAGATCTGTCACTCAGATCAATCAAGATCAATCCTTCTGACTTGCCCAGCTGGCCCTTCAGCCACTGAAATAAATAAACAGCATGCCCTTCCTATCAACTTAAAAGATGTGCCATTAAGTGAAGCAGATGCACACCATAGCTGCAACAATAAATGCATTTAAAGTTGTCCTAAATTGCACCCCTACTCATAGTTGAACAACTGATGTTATATGAACACTGGATTTTCAATATTATCAATAGTTCACCTTTATTGATTTTGTTATGATATATACAGTATTTTAAGAAAACACATTGGATACTGATAGAAAATGTTAGTTGTACATATACATACAGATAGAAAATGTGACGTTTTCTTTGATCCCTGCTTGTAGATTCTAACATTTCCTTACATCCCGACTTGTAGAGTCTTAAAGTATTTAGTCGTTTTGTTTATTTAAAATCTGGTAAATCCATTGGCCAAATACCCATTTTCAAGGGTGACCAGAACTTATAACAACAAAAAAATAATACATGCAATATATGAAATAAACAAAATAAATACATATTTAAACAAAAGGCCAAAGTCTAGCTATGAAAACATTTACATTGACAGTTTACAGGAAGGACATTTGTTAGTGTAAGTCTGGAGCAGGACACGGAATTATTAATGCTGATTACTGAAGCTGATAATCTAATTGAAAAATAAAGACAGTTTATAGGAAAGTATTTTTTGACCAGTGGAAGTCCTCATTCTAGGTACAGAAATTGAAAATGTATAGAGGGCATAGGATTGAGACAGAAGAAATAAGATTTTCACAAATGGAATGAGTAAGCACCAGACTGCCCAGGGGTGTAATAGGCCCAGCTCCACAGGCAGAGGGCCTTATAGCCACTGGAAGGTCTGGTATAGCCCATACTACCCACCTTGGAGGGCATTATTGCTCTTAGAAAATGGTATTAGGGTTGTATTTTAGAAGAAAAAAATAGTTTAAAAATGTAAAACATACTGTAAATGGTATTTTTTAAGAGTAAATGCTTTTTGTGCAAACTAATCCCTTTAATGCTGTTATGATCACCAGATGGCACAGTTGTGTTTTGTGTTGAGTTATTGTGTTGTTTGTGTTGCCTCCCACCCAGCAGCAATGTCTGCTTTCACACCTCACCCTCCCCTTCACAGTACTAAACTCATTTCTGTTTTTTTTTTTAATGAGAGAAAAAAGATGCTAACAGTAGGATCCAGAAGTACAGAGGGTGTGTGGAGCAGCATGATTCCTTGATAACTGTCCATTGCCCCTATCCTTAGGAGTGCAATGTGAATGTTGTTTTCTTTTTGTTGTTGTTTTAATTTCTGCACCACAATCCACAGATGGAGATGGTGGACTACTCAGATTTGCTGATGAAGAATTGCAATCAGGTTGGCAGCTGAACTGCGGTAGTGCTCAAAGAAGGAAAAGTGCTATTAGTTGCTATGGAGTTGGTGATGTGGCAGCTGGCTGTTAACACTGACAGTTAAACACGTACTGTGCTACTGGTACTAATAATAAGAAAAAGTATTTTTCCTCCCTTAACATGGTGAAAGAATGAAGAAAAAATAGGGGCATTGCAGACATTATGGCAGTAGTCTCAGCTTACTACTGGACAACAAAATGCTGCTGTGGGGCTGTATCTCTCACTAAGCAATAGAAAAATTGTGGCTATTTCAAATATGATATTCCTAGGTAATCTGGTAGCAGAGATGGGGACTCATTATTTCCTCTCTCTGTTGCCAGATACCGACCAACTACTTAGTGGCATTAGCCAATCAGACATGAGAATTCTGCCTGCCCATTTTCTAAAATGAAGTTGAAACACAGTCCATGATCACCTTATTAGCAAGAATTCCCATCTGTGAGTAGAAATCTCTGGTCAATGGGAGTCAGCCTGTTTGGCAGCAAAGTACACAATGGTGGGTATGACATGGTAATTGTGCTGCAGAGCTTGCCACCCTGATTGTAAAGGGTCCTTACCTGGGCAGCAATCCCTCTCCAGCTAAATAATAAAACAGAATGCCATAATCAATTATGAGGAGAAAAAAGCTCTTTGACAGAAGAATCCTTGTTGAGGATGTGAATAATGAGCTTAATCTATATCTTTTCCGTCATGCATAGCTCATCTCAGGCAAGTCAGGATAGCCATTGCTACATATTGTCCTATCAGCAAGGTTCTAGTGCATCAAACAATGCCATAATTCATTCAGTCACTTCACTATCAGTCTAGCATTGCTTGTAAAGTGCTTTGGATGTATGAAAAGCGTTATATACTATAAATGCTGATTCTTCTTCTTCTTCTTCATAATGCCACTCATAGGATGTGAAAGGCTAGAGAATGTACCAGTTTCAAAATGTTAAATGGCTTTAAATAATAAACTCAAGAGGGCAGTGTGATGCTTGGCCAGCTGGTTATGATTGTTCTATGTTATTTGTAATATAATAATATAGCCTGTGCTTATAGGTGCCCCAGGTCAGAGAAGCTACAGGATATATTAACCTCAAACCAGGAGGTAATTAAAGACTAGACAGACTTAATTAAGAGTCTCCTGTTTTCCTGTCTTAATTAGAACTGACCCAGCTGCAGGATATAAGGCTTGTAAACTTTTATGATGTCTTAGAGGAAAATCATTTTATACCAACCTGGTGTGAAAAGTCATAAAATCATTTAATGTGCCCTGGGAATAGGAACTGTTCGAGATCAAAGAGGGATGTTAATTAAGAGTCATATTGGGAAATTAGTTTTTGCTGATGTCACCTTATTTAATATACCTCCTGATAGGACATCCTGTTTGTATATTTTTATATTCAACAAGGAGGAGCTAGATGACTCAGAAAAGAGTGTGGAGAGACACCGTTTAAACTAGGACTTGTGTCTGATCTGTGACATATCTTTTGGGGCTCTTAAGAAACAAGATCTAACTATAAGCACTATAGAGGTAACACATTAGATATACAAAGTCTAATTGTATTGTGGAAGGAGTTTGCCTGTAGTTTTCTTTGTTTTCTTTTAAGTGATTGTGTGCCTTTTGATATAGTGTTCTGTGTTTACATTTTCATATTTGTATCCATTTCTAGTAAATATATTATTTTGAAAAGACTGCCTGGGTCTGCAAGTTCTCTTTCTGCTTTGTGATGTATAGATGGTTAAATTAGATAACTGTTCAAGGGCTTGATGGTGTTACTGAACCGAAAAGGTAAGACTATACCTAAAGTCTTTTATAGTGTTTTAATGGTTCATTTTGGATACCTGGTTAGGTGCCCTTTGGTGAAAGATATCTTGCATCCCCAAAGAAAAATTATCTGAGCCTGTAAATTTGGAGCACGCTAGCATAAAGTTCACAGTTTGAATCCCCAGAACATGAGACTAAAGGTGATTTGGACCCACTAGCAGACAGGAGGTTACCCTGTCTGTTACCTGTTCATGTCACTGTGCTTGGAGGTTGGAACTGTGGGAGCAGAAGGCCTGACCTGCTGAGTGTGTTTTGACAGATCTGGTTAGCAGCTGTGTGGATAAATTTGACAACACAAGCTTTAACTGTTCAGTGTGTCCACTAATACTGTACAGCTCACTTGCAAAATAAGGCAGTGATTTATTTTTAAAAGAACAGAACTATATTATTTTTCTTACAGTCAAGTTCCTATTTGTTTCATTTTTTCTAAAGTGCAAGTTAGTTTAGCTGTAGTTAGGGAAGAAGATGGCTTTCAACTACAGCGGGCACACTATGAAATATTTCAGGCAGTTGTGCCAGGACAGAGGAGTCCTGTATGAGGGAGAGCCACCAAGCAGAACTTCGTGGATGCCATGATGCAGCAGATGCCCAGAGCATTGAGTCACAGACTGTGACTGAAAGGACCAACCCTTGGGCATGGAGGGTCTAGCAGCCAGTGCAGTGTCCAGATCCAGTGAGGAGGACAGCAGGGCCAGTGCCAACGAAGGACCACAGCAGCAGGAAGGTCATCAGCATTCTGGAGCCAAAAGCACTCAGGCTGCAGATTGAGTTGCACAGAATGGAGCTGGAGTTCCAGAGGGAGGCTGAGTGAGAACAGCGAGTGGAGTGAGAGAAGCGAGCTGCAGAGGAGAAGATGGAGTGAGAACAGCAGTAGTGGACTGTGAACAGTGAGAGGTGCACTGTGAGGAGTGGGAGCAGCAGAGGTGACATGAACTGGAGAAGTTACAACTCCAACCACCAGCACCAGAGCAGGTAAGTGGCCTGGGTTTAACTGGAAGTACAGGACTGCGTTACAAACTGAATTCCAAATTGATAGCTGAATTTGAAGAGGGGAGGATATGGATCCCTTATTAAATTCCTTTGAAAAAGTTTATATTCAGGCTAAAATTCCTAGAGGTTCCTGGAGCTTTCAGCTATCCCTGCTACTTACTGGGAAAGCTCGGGATGCATTAGGTCAAATGGACAATGAGGACAGTAATTATTACAGCAAACTTAAAGCTGCACTTTTCAAAAAGTTTGATTTAACTGCAGAAACCTACAGAGCTAAATTCCGTAAGCTTAGGAGAAGCCTGACATGAGCTACAAGGGCTAGCCATGAAACAATGTCAGTGTTTAAAACATTGGTGGAAGGAATTGAAGCAAACTCTGTAGATAAAATTGAAAATGCTATTTTGTTGGAACAGTTTTTTGGACATGCCCAGCAGTGCTGAAAACCAGACTGGAGGACTGAGATCCTAAAACAGTACAAAGAGGTTGTTGAACTCTCGGACCACTATGCCAGAGCAGACCAGCTCTGAGAGTGAATGGGGCAGGTGTGGCAGTGCAGAAAGGAAAAGCGCACCTTCAGGGCAACTGAAACCTCACTGCCTCCACTGAAACCAGTTAGCCCAGGTTTCAGAGAAAAGATTTCTTTGAGAAAAAATGTATGTTGGGTCTGTAAAGAAACTGGGCATATTGCCAGACAGTGTCCCACAATGGTGAGCAATACATAGAATGGGGCTAGGAAAGAAGTGGGTTGTTTCTGTGTCCTGGAAGCATGCCTGTGAATATGAGGGAACACATGCACCCAGTCACAGTGAATGGTGTATAGACCCAAGGGTTAAGGGACACAGGGCATCCCTGATGATGGTAAAAGGGAATCTGGTAGAGCCTGGTCAGCTTATTCCCAATACATTTGTAACTGTGCAAGGGTTCACTGGTGAGGAGACCACATTGCCACTTACTAGTGTTCTTCTAGACTGGGGTGAAACAGGGAACTCTGCAACAGGTGGCTGTCACCAAAACTTTAACAGTTGATGTCATCGATGGCAACAATCTCAAACAGGGATGGTGTGTGCAGTTACCCATAGCCAAGTGGCAAGGGAAAATTGTAGTTCCCTGGACCTCACAGAAGCCATTGTGGAAACCACTGGGAGGCAGGTTCCCCAGCCTGTGTCACCTGATATGGAGACTAATGAAAAGGGGTAGAAATTTCCCAGTAGCAGTTAACCAAACAGCTATGGAGGGTTACTCCAAAGAAGGAGGGTGACCCATTGTCAGAGGGTTAGGGATGACAGTGATCTTGAGTTACCTAACTCTAGTGCTAGGGACCCTAGTTTAGAGACTGAAGGGACCTGTCCCATGCCTTGGGAATGTGTAAGGAGTTTGCAGCAGCTCAGAAAAGTGACCTTAATCTAGAAGCTGAGGGCTTGGGCAGACTCTGACAGAGCACACGTCGGTGTTGGTAAACATAAGGTTTATTGGAAAATGGACTGATGTGTACTCAGGATGTGAAGACAGAGGAGGGGTGACAGGCAGGCAGCTTGTCCTTTCCCAGGGTATCATAAGCAGTTTCTCAAGATTGCACACAATATTCCCCAGTCTGGTCATCTAGGAATTACATACACACAGCAGTTGGCCCAGAATTTCTATTGGCTCAACTTCACCCAGCAGGTGAAGGAATATTGCAAATCTTGTCACTGGTGCCAAGAAATAGGGAAGGCAGGTAAGAAAAACAAGCTGCCTTAATTCCATTTCCCATAGTGGAGGAGCCATTCCAGAGGGTGGGAATGAATATTGTGGGGCCTTTAAATACCCCCAGCTCCTCTGGGAGGCAGTTCATCCTGACTGTGGTGGATTATGCCACCTGGTATCCAGAGACAGTCGCCCTATCCTTACTGAGGACAGACTAAGTGGCAGATGCCTCACTTGGTATTTTCTCCCATGTTAGGTTTCTGCATAAGGTTATCACCAATCGAGGGGTTCCTTCATGTCAGATCTGATGAAATGTTTGTGGGAGAAGTGTGGGGTGGTGCAGAGGTGCATGACACCTTATCACCCACAAGCCAATGGGCTTGTGGAAAGGTTTAATGGTACCCTGAAGTCAATGCTCCAAGCGCTTGCTGAACAGCATGGAAGGGACTGGGAGAAATACCTTCCCACCCTTTTTGCATACAGGGAGGTGCCCCAAGAGTCAACAGGATTTCCCAGTACTCTTATATGGATGCTGGATACATGGGCCTCTAGGCTTGATCCAGGAGGACTGGGAAGGCAAGCACACCACCCAGGGCACTCCCATAGTGGATTACATCCTTAGCTTTAGGAAAGGCTGAAGGAACTTATGGGGACAGCCCAGAGCAACCTGGCAGCTGCCCAACAGAAACAAAAGTGTGGTACAACCACGGGCCAGAGCTCGCTTGTTAACGGTGTGGGTCAGGAAGTCGTGGTCCTTATCCTTGTCCGGAAAGACAACCACAGGTTGAGTGGGCAGGACCATACAAAGTAGTTAGAAGGTAAATGACATGAACTATATCATAGAGTTACATGACAGAAGACATACAGAAAGAATGTACCATGTCAACAGGATGAAGTCATACACTAATAGGGCTAACATGGTGTTTGCAGTATGTAGTCCTGGGAGTGGACGGATGAAGCGACCCCTTCAGGACTTGCTAGAAGAAAGCAAGCAGGAGTCCTCTGTGAAGGCAGTTAAATTGTCTCCCCAGCTGGTCCCAGACAAGATCCAGGAAGTAAGGGAGCTTTAGCAGACTTTGCCCCTGTTTAGTGCCAAGCTTGGACTAACCCCTTAGCGACATATGATGTGGAGACAGGGACACAGATGCCCATATGGCAGATAGCATATCGGTATCAGAGGCTGTCCAAAAGGACATTAGGAGGGAGGTCAAGGAAATGCTGGATTTAGGGAAATCCAGAGATCCCACAACCCTGGGCCTCACCCATAGTCCTTGTGCCCAAGCCAGATGGCTCTACTCATTTCTGTGTCTACTATTGTGGACTGAATGCAGTCATGGAGTCAGGCGCCCACCCAATGCCCTGGACGGATGAACCTCTGGACAAGTTGGGAAGGGTGACATACCTTACAACTATTGACTTGACAAAGGGGTATTGGCAGGTCAGAGTTAACTGACAGAGCTAGGGAGAGTTCAGCCTTCATCACTCCGATAGGCTTATTTGATTTAAAGTAATGCCTTTTGGAATGAAGACGCCTGACCACTTTCAAAGGTTGGTGAACCAGATGTTAAATGATGCTGAGGACGCGGTGGAGTACCTGGATGACATTTCCATCTTTAGTGCCAGCTGGGAGGAACACCTGTCCCACCTTAGGAAAGTGCTGGGCAGGATACAGAGGCCGGGCTCACTGTCAAAGCTGAGAAGTGCCAGTTGGCCATGGCTGAAGTGGCATACCTCAGGCATGTTGTAGGCCAGTGACAGCTCTGTCCTAACCAAGTAAAATAGAGGGTGATCAAGGCATGGCCCAGACTAGAAATGCAGAAGCAGGTCAGGGTTTTCTAGGGACAGCAGGGTACTATAGGAAATTTGTACCCAGTTACAGTGCCCTGGCAGCTCCCCAATCTGACCTGGTAAAGAAAAGATGCTTAAGAAAATTACCTGGGAACCAGCCTGTGAAAAAGCCTTTACCTGACTGAAGGAGGCACTGTGCAGCGCTCCTGTATTGACAAGTTCTAACTATAGCAGACCCCTTATAGTCCAGACTGACATCTCAGAGATGGGTATTGGGGCAGTACTGAGTCAGACATCCAACCAAGGAAAGATCACCATGTAGTGTACCTGAGTCAAAGTTACTTCCCAAGGAGCAGGCTTACTCTACTGTGGAAAAGAGTGTCTTGCCATAGTGTGGACCCTAAAGAAGTTAGAGCCATACTTATATGGGCAGCATTTTGAGGTACAAATGGACTACAACCCCTGGTTTGGCTGACCCAAATGGAAAAACTAATTGTAGACTGTTAAGATGGAGTCCTGCCTTGCACAAGTATGACAAGACAATCTTACATATGGCTGGAGTGACCAATCAGAATGCCGTGGCCTATCGCATCTGAATGATGAGTGAACTGATTTGGGAAGCTCATCCCATGCAGGGAAAGAGCTCTCAAATTCAGTCTAGGTGGGGAGGATTGTGCAGCTTGGCCAGCTGGTTATAATTGTTCTATGCTATTTGTAATATAAAAATATAGCCTGTGCATATGAGTTACCCCGTCAGAGAAGCTTCAGGATATATTAACCTCAAACCAGGGGTAATTAAAAGACTAGAGACTTAATCAAGGGTCTCCTGTTTTCCTGTCTTAATTAGAACTGAACCAGCTGCCAGGATATAGGGCTTGTAAACTTTTATGACATCTTAGAGGAAAAACATTTTATACCAACCTGGTGTGAAAAGTCATAAAATCGATTTAATGTGCCCTGGAATAGGAACAGTTCAAGATCAAAGAGGGTATGTTAATTAAGAAGTCATATTGGGAAATTAATCTTTGCTGATGTCACCTTATTTATGCCTCCTGATAGGACATCCTGTTTGTATATACTTTATATTCAACAAGGAGGAGCTAGATGACTCAGAAGGGTGTGGAGAGACACATTTAAACTAAGACTTGCTTCTGATCTGTGAAATATCTTTTTGGGCTCTTAGAAACAAGATCTAACTATAAGCACTATCGAGGTAATACATTAGCTAGAAAAAGTTTAATTGCATTGTGGTAGGAGTTTGTCTGTGGTTTTCTTTGTTTTCTTTTAAGTGATTGTGTGCTTTTGACATAGTGTTCTGTATTTACATTTTTCATATTTTATCCATTTCTAAGTAACTATATTATTTTGAAAAGACTGCCTGGATCTGCAAGTTCTCTTTCTGCATGTGACATATAGATGGCTAAATTGGACAACTGTTCAAGGACTTGATAGTGTTACTAAACTGGGAAAGGTAAGAATTAACCTAAGGGCCCAGATATTCAAAGAGCTTAGCCATGCGCAATAGGGTTGCACCTGACAAGTCCGAAATCGCCATTCTACGATATTCAGCAGGAGGCAGTTGTGCCCCCAAATCATGCTGAGCAACAGCGCAATGCTAATGAAGGCATGCGCAGCGAGAGGGGAGGAACCATGCATAAACTGCACAGCCTGATGTTCATCCGGGCTGCTGCAGAGTTATGCAAAGTGCAACCCTACCTATGCCTGCACAACTTTGGGCAAAAAAAGGATCAAGTCGAGGCCACCACAGGTGAGCTGCCGCATTGCAGGGTTCACACAGCAGCTGCCACCTTTGGGTGGTCCTCCATATTCCCGGTGCCCCGCATCCCGATCGTGGGCATATAGTAACCCCACCATAGCCCGATCGCGGGCAGCAGAGTAGTCCCCACAGCTAGCCTGATCAGGCATACAGCACTCCCCCACACCTGACTAGCCAATCCTGGGCATACAGCACTCTACCACCCCCGACTAGCCCAATCGCGGGCATCACAGCACTTCCCCACCCCTGACTAGCCCGATCGCGGGCATAATGTCATCCCCAAAGACCAATATCCTGGTGGTCCAGTGGACCATAAAAGCCCAATCATGGGCATAAGGTCAAACCCACCCCCAAAGTCCAATATCCCTGGTGATCTAGTGGCCCCCACTCCACCCACCCAACCACCCACCTCCCCATCACCAGTGGGTGGCAGCACCCCCCTGCCTGCCACCCTGCTGCCACTGACTGACAGCACCATTGAGGGCTGCACCCGATGGTTCACAGCAAAGAGCCAATGGGTGTGCAATATACCATTCAAAGGCAGTCAAGAATAATGATGAATAATTCAGTCACTTCCATACTCTGACATGCCTAATCGCCAGCCCAGCTACTGTGGCTCAGCGGGCGTGAGACCTATCGTATACCCGGCGGTGGGTCGCAGGTGGGCGGGGGTACTGCTGCCGCTGGCTGACAGGAGGCGGGGTGGTGGGGCTCCGTGGGTGGGTGGGTGGGGGCACTAGATCACCAGGGATATTGGACTTTGAGGGTGAGATTGACTTATGCCTGCGATCGGGCTCACGTCACTGGACCACCAGAGATATTGGTCTTTGGGGGCTGACGTTGTACCACAATCCCGGGCTGAGTGAGGTGGGGGAGTGCTGTATGCCCGTGATCAAGCCAGTCGGGGGGTGGGGAGGCTGTATACTGATCGGGCTGAGTAGGGGTGGGGAGTGCTGTATGCCCAGCATCAGGCTAGTCGGGGGTAGGGAGTGCTGTATGCCTGCGATCGGGCTGCAAGGCGTCGGTCCCGATGGCTGCTGCCTGGCAGGGCGCCAAGCGCAAGTCGTCGGGGATCGGGCGCATCTGCATGCTAATGGCATACAAATGGGGCTGTAATTAGATGCAAATGGTTCCCCGTGCACCTTGCATAAATTATGGCCCCATTTGCATGTCACCTTTTCAATATCGCAGGTTTGCACATGGTGCAATGGAACTTGTGACACGCATCTGAATACTCCCTCTGACCACTTGTGGTGGCGCCAAGGTCCACTGCGCCATGCACAGTGGCTGTAGCCAGGGGCGATATTCAAAAGTTGCTCAATAAGCGCAACTCTGTTGAATATCGCCCTGGCCACCCCTGCACAACTTTTTGAGCAGTGCAAGGGCTTGCTGCCACAGAATGGTGCAGTTTGAATATCTGGCCCAAGGTCTTTTATAGAGTTTTAAGGGTTCATTTTGGAGACCTGGTTAGGTGCCCTTAGGCAAAAGATATCTTGCATCCCCAGAGAAGATTATCTGAGCCTAGCATAAGGTTTACAGTTTGAATCTCCCAGAACTTGAGACTAAAGGTGATTCGGACCACAAGCAGACAGGAGGGTTACTCTGTCTGTTACCTGTTCACATTACTGCACTCACAGGTTGGCACTGTAAGAGCAGCGAGCCTGATCTGTTGAGTGCATTTGTGACAGATAGCACACTGTACAGTACTCCTTCTGCCTTAGGAATTCTCTGCATGTTTCATAACCTAATAATTCCAGCTCTGCTGGATTCTCTTATATACATAAAGCAGTTTGGCCAGCTGAGCATTTATCAGAAGATTGCAGGAATGGCTCTATCTACTGAAAAGAAACTAGACAGACAGTAGGTGGTACAGTACCTTTTATTTGACAGACTAGTTATTTTCAGTACACACACTTTCGAGGCTCACAGTCACTTCTTTAGGTGAAGCCAATTTTTGCAAAAACTAGAAACTGATAGCAGCTTTTGAATGAAGTGTGTGTGTGTGTGTGTGTGTACACAGAGTTGTGATTCTGTGAATGTGGAGATCCAGGTTCAAATTCCACTTCAGCCTTGCGCTCACACTGTGAACTGAAGGTAGGCACTAACCACCCCATGCTTCAGCCTTTGCAGCTGTAATATGGGTGAGAAGTAGGACCCATTGTAAAGGAGTCGCAGCATCCAGTTGGACTATCCTAGGTAAATGAATTGTAAAACTGAGTCAGATGACTGAATGTAACCAAATTAGATACAAATTGTTGAGGCAATATCGTCATGACTATTTGTACAAGGCTGAACTTGTTGGAACTGTTTTTAAAATAACTTTTCATTAATATTTTAAATGCAGATTAAAAACAAATCACAGACACAATATCAATTAGACTAATTAATTAGCTATAAAACAGTACTGTTGTACATAGGAACCTTAGTAACTGCAGTACATATGGGGTGGGATATTCAAGGGTTGTGCATGGCCAACAGTGTTGTGCCATCATGAACCACTGATGTACCCAAGCGTGATTTTCAAAGGGAAGGTGCACTCCACAATTCCTGATGTGCGGAGTGCACCAGTAATCTATCTTGACACAACTGTAGGGCGTGCCCATGCATATATAGCACATCCGATATTCATCCCGGGATGCACAGCGCATATGCAGGTACAAAGCGCACCTTGTGCCGCCCAGAGGTGCAAGATCCGCCCGTAAAAGCAGAACAAGCGAGGGACACCCACAGGCGGGGCTGCCATATTGCTGTGTGCAACACAGCAGCCGTCTGCTGTGGGTGGCCACCCGATCTCCTGTGACACAATCCGAGCATCATGCCCCTCCCACTCGCCCGATCATGGGCATATGTGTCCATATATATTCCTGGTGGTCCAGTGGACCCTACCCCATCGCCTGATCGTGGGTGTACAAAATAGAAAACCCTGGTGGTCCAGTGGACCTGCTCTCCTGCCCAATCACAGGCTTTAATGTATTCTACATACCCTGGTGGCCCAGTGGACCTGCTCCCCTGCCCGATCCTGGCCCATAGTTAAAATCACATTCTCTAGTGGTCCAGTGGACCCGATCCCAACCAATTACAGGCTTTGGTTGTAAATATAATCCCTGGTGGGCCAGCAGTACCCCTCCTCCCCCCACTCAGACCCTCCACCGCTCCCCCCAGTCAGTGGCGGGTGGTAGCTCCTCACCTGCAAGCTGCCCAGTTTCCCAGCTGCCCAACGACTGACAGCATACAATACAGCTGTACACTCATTGGTCCCCTCGTGGGCCAATGGGCATGAAACTGTACTGTATTATACAGTCCAGAAATGTGAATGGTTCATTTCACATTTTCGGGACTATGTGTAGTACAGTATGGTCTGCCACACTGATTGGTCCATGCAGGGAACCAATGGGTGTACAGTTGTACTGTATGCTGTCAGTCAGTGGCGCCGAGTGCTTAGGGTGAGGGACTGCCACCCGCCACTGACCGGGGAGGGTGGCGGGTCTGAGTGGGCATGTGGGGAGGAGGTAATGCTGGCCCACCAGGATTTATGACAACTAAAATCCACGATTGAGCTAGGGATCAGGTCCACTGGGCCACTATAGGGAATTAGTTTCATTTGTCCACAATCGGCTGGGGATCGTGTCCACTTGACCACCAGGGGTTTTATGAATTATTCAACCATGGTCGGCAATGGGATAGGGTCCACTGGCCACCAGGGAATTTAAATGTTACTAAAGCCCACGATCCGCTTTGGGGAGCATTGCCCTCAGAGGGCAGGGGCATCGGTCCCCAATGGCTGCAGCCTGGCAGGCTGCCAGGCTCAAGTCACCAAGGGATCAGCACACCTGCATGCAAATGGGGCCATAATGACATGCAAATGGCCACATTTGTGCATCATGCATAATGGCCTCATTTGCATGCCTAGTGCTGAATGTCATGGTTGATGCACCTATCACACCTGCACTTGCGCTGGCTCATCCCCCCTGTTTCTACGCTTGCCACTTGTGCCAGCGAGTGCCACTGCACCATGTGCAGTGTGGGTAGCCCAGTGCCATATTCAATAGTGCTGAGCCATGGTGCAGCACCATTGAATATCATTCAGGCATGTCCTGGTGCATCTCAGTTGTGCTGCACCAGGCTTGCGCCCATGCCTGGTGCAGTTGAATATCCCACCCATTATGTGTAAATAACAATTAAATAGCCATTTAAGACAATTATAAATATTACCCCAATGTAAACACTTGGATTAAATATAGCTTCAAGACTATCTCAAAAGGAATACCTAAGCATAGTTGTCTCATTACATTTTTCTGAGTCTCACCTCTGTCAGGGATGCCCAAACCAGCTTCCAAATGTCCCAATATTCCAAATTTGTTTATTAGTTAAATAATGATTCTTCTCCAGCCTCATGATTTCTAGAAACTATTTTCCATTATCCAATATTAGGAACTGATGCATCTTTTCTTTGTATAATATACCTCTTGGTATTTAACAGAGTCAGATGGATGAAATGTATATCATCACCTTGCTATAAAGCTTGCAATGAAGAGGTACTTAATAAGCATAATTCAGGTGCATAAAATAAATTAATTTTCAGAATAGAATTTATCTGATCTATAACTGCTATTCAAAAGATTTTATACTGGGATATAATGTTAGTACATGTGGAATTAGCAATGTCTCCACAAGCTCTATTAAAGAAGGTTGATATAGTGTTGTTAAATTTATTAAGAAGATATGGAGAATAATATATTCCATGCATAGTAAAAGAGTGTATTTGATTGATTCTGTTATTAACTGCCCTGTACATGTTGTGCAAATTGATTCCCATTTCAGTTCCAAAATGTTACTCTTCAAATGTGCCTTCCACTTCTCTTCCTGACGATATTGGTTAACTTTAAATTATCTGAGGAAATTATAGAGTCTTGATATTAATTTAGTTCTATCTATAGATAGGTCAGTTATCTTGAGAAAGCTTTACTTTCAAAACTAAATATTCCATGACCTATTCGCTTTAATAAAACTGTTTGAATCTGCAAATAGCAAAAAACATATGTCTAGGGATTCCAAATATTTCTTCCATTTGCTGAAATGACTTAATATGGTGTTCCATATAAAAATCAGATATGAGTGAATACCATAATTAATCCAGATATTAATTTTGATGATCTGAATATAGGTGAGAATTATTACTGTAAATGGGCTTCAATTTGTACATGACACATCTAATTTGTATTATTCTCATAACTTTTCAATGACATGAGTATATTCTTCTTGAACATATTATCCCCACTATTGATTTCCTTATGGTTAAGATTCTGAAATAAGAAATCGTTATTTTTGAAAGGCAGACTTCCCTATCTTCATAAAAGTCAAGGTAGAATGATACAAAAATATTCTTTTATGGTGTCCAATAAAGTCACCCAATGATAATACTGTAAATGTGGTAATCTGAGCACCAACTAATTATAATGCAAACAAAATTTATCCTTTTAAATTGTGGATGCCCATCTTTCCATATGAATTTACTTATTAATGTATCTATTCTAAGAAAGGCTGACTAGGGATCATAGTTGATGAGCCTGAAATAGATATAAAAGTGAGGCATACTATTCATCTTTATTACATGAATTCATCACAGCAATGACAAGGGAGGTGCCTCCATTTATCCAGGTCCTGCCAACGGCATCTATTAACTATAGCAAAGAGGAGAGAGTTAGGAGGCTCAAAACACTCATATTCTGTGCACCTAAATATCTGGAATGTGGAACTATTAAAAATCAAAAGGTTTCATTTAATGAGAATGAGGTCAGCACCAGAACAAAACGTTGAAAGTCAAACAGTTCTTAGAAAAATACATTTATCGGGCCCAATGCACTAATGGTCGGGATATACATGCTGGAAGTGTGTATCTTGCCCTTGTAGCTCTGCACCAGTGGACAGGTGTGCACCAGCTGGTATTCACTACAGGCCACCACCTGTTCACATCCCTGCCCCCCAGCATGCAGGTCTGCACAAGGTGGCCAGGGTGTAGCTGATCCAGCCAGGCATCCAATCAGATGCCCACTCTGTGTCCCAAGTGGATCACTCATGGAGCACTCACACAGCTGGGGAGGGTCCAGATGCATGAATTGCACCTGCAGACACCCAGACCACAGATGGCAATGCTCCTTTGGGTGCTGGACCCCTGGCTGAGGCCCTGGAGCATAGGGACCACCAGTTGCCCTTCTTGCCATCACAGAACATCCACTGGCACCCATGTAGCAAGGTGCCCCAACACCCGCTGGTGCCTGGATCAGCCACAGGAGGCAGATCCTGAACCGGTATCCCCAACCCACCATCAGTGTCTAGTGGTGCCACCCTGCAACACCTACCCACCCACAGTACCTGCAGTGTTGGTGCCGTGGTCAGAGATGGCAAGTGGCACAGCCCTCCACACACACCTCCATGGCCACCATCCATCTGACATATGCAGGTGCACATCGGCTGCATGCCCTTGGGTATGTCAGACAGCTGGTGGATGTGAAGGTGTGCAGAGGCTTTGCCACTGTCTTTTCTGACTGCAGCACTGACACTGCAGGTACAGTGGGAGGCACCACTGGACACCGATGGTGGGTTGGGGTACAGGGTTTGAGGGTCTTCCGTGTGCCTGATCCAGGAACCAATGGATCTTGAGGGGTGTCAGCCTGTGTACCACACGCAGGGACCAGGCATACAGGGGACATGTACAGCACAGTGAGGGGATGAGCAAGTGTGAGGGCTGCATGTCACTACAGGGTCGGGGCCAGCCCGTAATGGGGATCATGGACTGGCACTGCTGTTATTGACCCGACCTTCCATTAACTGGGTGGTCACCCCATCAGCTGCCCTGCCCCCACCAGCAGCCTAGTGGGGCTGGGGTATCACGGAGATTGGTGCCCGTGTTCCACCACCACCAGTGGGCCATGTCCAAGGAGCACCCAGTTGATTATGGCAGGGTCCTATCTGCCACAACCAGCTTTACACTATGCTCCCTCTGGCCAGCACTGTGCATCTTTGTGACTGGCGAGTAGTGCTAGCCACACACATGCCTCCGTCTGTCCCTAGTATGTTGCTGTCCATGCTGCCAGGAATTGGTTGCATAACTGTGTTGGTCCCAGTTTGTGATGCTGCTTGAGGTCCACAGCACCCTGTTTCATGGCATTCATGTATTGATGCCAACGCACCGGTTTCAATGATGTGTTGGCATCGTGCATAGACTCTTTAACGTCATAGGGTCCCAAAGGCCCACAAGTGCAGAAAGCTAACTGCATCCATATGTAACACTGACCCCTACTTGTTACTCAGACAAGACAACAAACTGCAAGTGGTAGAAAATAGGTATCATCCTCGGCATTACAGCCACCTGGCTCAGACATCTCAGAGGTCGGGGGTAGAGCACAAAACAACATTTCTGTTTTACCCAGGTCATGGAGAGAGGTGCCTGGGCTATGCTGTGTCTCCTATCTGTGGGGCCCCAAACATCACACCAGTCACTCAAAGATGGATTGTCCGCAGCCAGGAATTTGGGATGTTACTGTATGGCTTTTATTCCTGACACAGTGTTAACAAGAATAAGGTGGTGCCCCAGGGCTTGTAACTGTACAGACAGATGACACTTTTAGTAGAAGGCAAAACATTTCCATCCTCTTGCAGGCAGTGCACAACTTACATTAACATTTTCCTCTGATGTCCAGCCCTATGCAGGGTATCATGGACTTATGAAAGAACATTTTCAGTGGACATCTATCCCTATTCATAGAATCATGGACTTATCAAAGAACGTTTTCTATGAATGTCCAGCCCTATTTCAGGGTATCTGGACCCTGGAAAAGGGACAACTCACTCTAGCCAAGATAGGCTCTCTGTGCCATTACTTTGGGAAACAGGATTCCTTAACCACACCAGGGCTACAAGAGACATCCATCCTGCATAAGCGTTATGCCAGGATACTGAGTACCTGTATTGGACAAGGCACCAGGCAACCCATTTTGAACATTGTACTTTCTACATCTTGTACCCTCAGGACACTTGTAAGGAACACTTGAAATCCACAGATCTCACAAAATCCATATCTCTGAATTGTACACACACAGTTTCTACATTTTGGGCAGTGCTGATAGCTCTTACAATCTTTTGGAGGTTGCCCCAAAGTATTTACTGAGCCTTCAGTCCCATTCCACTTTTCTGTGAAAATTCTTCACCCTAGGGGCTTCACAGGATCTGGTAGCCACCACTTCCCAGGAAACCAGCTGTTGGTTACTTTACTAAGGCAGAAAACAGCAAAGGAGGGTCCATCCCTCGAGCAAGTGATCTCTGGGCAGAGCACCACTTGCTGTAGAACTCTCAGCTTAAATTCTGACTTCAAAAGTGTGGTTTATGCTGCTTAGAGTTCCAAGCAACATTACATTGTTCCCTGCCCAGCAGTGCTGAATAGATGGTGATATAATGTGTTAGAGAGAGCTTAAACCCTCTGACACTGCCCAAGCTATCTGCCTGATCTAAACTGATGGGATTCTAGTAACCCCAGGAACTGGTTGATTACCCATATAAAAACAATAAAAACTGAAAATGTCTCACCACACCAATACAGGAAGGTCTAGAGCTCTGGTTGAGAGTGCACACGTTTGGCACAATTACACTTTATGTACTGTCTCTTTTAAATTTGCATGTAAAAGGGCTGACCCCACTCTCACTGAATGAGACCTTTTGATTTTCAGTGGCATCTATTAAAGTTTCCAGATTCATCTTCAACAACTGAGTCATATTATTTGTTAAATGTATGCCCAAATATACTATACTTCCTTCTTTCACAAAAACTGGAAAAACTTGTTTGAAAAATGGGCACAGTGCTGCCCAGGCTCTAATTTTTTTTTTTTTGGAGGGGCAGGGCATTCAATGCTGCTTTCACATTGTTCTGCTGCTGCCCTCTGTTTGTATTGCAAACCCCAGGCCCAACTTGCTAGGCTGAGGTTGGGTTGCAGCCAATGATGGGTACAATTTAACCATGCTGAGCCAGAGTGCTGAGACATAAACTAAAATTTTGCCTGGTCAGTAGAGTTGTTGAGCCAGAGCGGAGCTGAAATCAAAATTAAAGCACATGTACAACAGTTGGTGTTTGGTTGGTGGGGTTGTTGAGCCAGGAGTGGA
This sequence comes from Neoceratodus forsteri, assembly GCA_016271365.2. NCBI lineage: Eukaryota > Metazoa > Chordata > Ceratodontiformes > Ceratodontidae > Neoceratodus > Neoceratodus forsteri. The sequence goes on along the minus strand of CM057453.1, from coordinate 450,643,595 downwards.
GCTGCTGAGCCTTAGACTAAAACAAAGCTGGCTCGTGGTAGGGTGCCTCTGGAGGCCCAGCTATGCTGGTGTATGAGGCCAGCTGAATTTTTTGATTACTCCCTGTGGGTGGGGGGCTTCAACTGTGCTTTAATCAGTTCCTGAGAGTTGGGATGCCCAAGAGCAGCCGAGTGACCTGCAGTTTGATGGCAGTGCAGCATGTCTTAGACCTACCTGCACTGATCATCATCCTCAAGTCAGGACCCATCAACATAGACAGTGGTGTTGAGTCTTCATTCTGCATTGTGGAACAAGTGCAAGAATACTTCTAAAAGTGTATAAAAGCAGGACACCACTGAAAATGAGATTTTATATCTCTTCTGGAATATCCTGGGTAAACATGTAATAAAATGTGTAAAAGCTGGAACCCAGTACATCAGGCCCCTACTGAACTGTGCATCTGTACTGCTCCATCCTGGGGAAAAAACACTATAAAGCTGGATTCCACTGAAACTGTAACTTGCCTTTCAATTGGGCAATCCTGGGTAAATACATTATAAAAATGGGTAAAAGCAAGCTCCATCAAAATGAAATATTGCTTCTTGGCTGTGCTATCCTGGGTAAATACAGAGTAAACACTGGGAAAAGAAGGATCCACTGAAAACAAGATAGCATTTGAGATGTGCTGTCCTGGGTAAATACATGTGCAAACATGTGTCAAAGCAGGGTCTCATGGAAAATGAGATTGCATGTCAGCTGGGTAATCCAGAGTAAATACTGTATACTGCAAAACTATGAAAAACAGGATCCAACAGCAGAGCCTCGTTGAAAAGGAGATATACATCTAAGATGATGTGTCCTACAAAATACATTATAAAAGCAGGACCACACTAAAGAGATACGGCTTTTCACTTCTACTGTCCAGGGTAAATGCAGCATAAAACTGTGTAAAATCAGGACCCCATTGCAAATGACAAACTACATTTCATCTGGTCTATCTTGGGTAAATATATAGTAAAGAATGTTTTTGTGGTTAATAAGTTTTATTGATTTGACTTATTAAGATGACACAAACATTAAAACAGTCAGATGCATTGTAAAGATCTTACAGACTGTTACATATGTCTGTAGAAGCAGAGAACGGAACATGCTGGCCAAATAGTAATGAACTGAATATACTAGCCAGGTAAGCAGTAGGATAATACTCTGTGCCTGGATGTACAACACCTATCCAGCTGGAATTAACTTTGAAAGTATTAGCAGTTGGTGCCTTGCATTATAGCTAACTCATACAAACATATCTTACCTGGCCCCATCCTGCTAGTTTCTGCAGTATTTGACAAAGCATCAGAAATTATGAGAGGTCCAGGGCTGCTGTCCTCTGCTTTACGCCTACAAAATATAAAAGATTGATATAGTAAGATTTTATTTTATAAAATTTTGGTAACAGTAGGCCCACTGAGACCATTACATTCCCCTTTTTAGGGAGACCTGGGATTAATTACAATTAGCAAAGCAGTTTAACACATCAGACAAGGCCATTTTCACATTACTACATGCAACAGTAATTGACATCAGATAGCCCAAGCAAGGCATTTGTAGGGTTACAGCAGTAAGGTACACCAGTAAGAACAGGAAATCATCAGCGACAAGTTCTGACAGGACAACAAGTTGGGTATCATGCTATACAGAATATATTCACATCTATTTAGGCCAGTTTCAGTGGTAACAAGTGCATTGGTTCAGCTCCAAGCAGGACCCAGAACAACAGCAAAATAAGTGGCAAGCATTTGGCAATGACAAATGCTTGTTAATTACTAGTGCAGTAGTTTATCAACCAGTGAATGGTCATTTCAAACTCTGTAATAAACAGCCTATGTCATAATACACAGAAAACAGTGTTATCATGATCTGCCATGATACATAGCTTCCATACATTATCATTTGGGAAAATCAGTCTCTGTGCGTCAGAAAAAGCATAGAACACATTTTAGAATAATTTCATAATTAAAATATTGCTCTGTTAAACAAAATGCTCCTTGTCCTTACCACACAGTTTGTGTAACTGTCCAGTGCAAATCATCATCAACTCTTAGAGCAAGCAGGAGCTTCACAAAGGCATTCATTTTAAAATCTGTCCCTGACATTTTGTTGAGTCTGTGGTGACCCAGCAAGTATATAAAATAAAATCTGGGAAGTTGTACTAACTCATTTTTTCACAGACCCTTAGTGTGTGATGCCAATGTAAAAACCTCTTGAACTTTGCTCTCAGGATTTAAGGGGCATCACACCTTGAATGTATAAAAAAAAACTCATAATACTTTGTTAGTTAATGCTGATAATACAAGTTAAACAACTACATTTCCAGTAATCTTTAATTTGGAGCTGCCTTTGCACATACTTACAGTACACCCACTTATCAAACCTAACTTATTGAAAATGGCAATACCACCAAACAAGCCTGTGCACGTTAGTTTGCTCCCCTCAGGTAATGCTGGTATTTTATGGTCCCAGTAATATATATGGTGCCTTGGAACATACTTGTCATTTGCTACTTAAGAACAGGTGAGTGATCAGCATATTTGAAAATCATTCTGTGTTTTCTTAACCATGCATACACTTATGTCTAGAGTTACAGTAGAATGTGTTGTAAGTAGAGTATGCATGTGCCCAGGCTTGCATATGCAGTATATCAAAGTACCATGTATGAGTTACTGTAAGTGTGTGTGTATATATGTATGTGTGTGGTGGGGAGGGGCTTCCAAAATGGATCCTTTATATTGCAGCCTTTTGTACTCAACACTTGTATGGTATATTGCATAAACATAATAAAATGTATGCATAGTTAAGACTAAATGCATTGTACTAAAGCACAGTAATATGGGTCAGTTTTATAAAGATTCAGGCACATGGGTCTAGTCTGTGATGAATTAGTAACTTGCTTTGATTCATTTTCTTCCTGATCCTGACATTCTTTACATTATTCATTTGTTCACAGTTCCATGTTTTGTTGATTGGAGTACTTAATTACAAAGACTCCTTTAGAGTCTCTAGTTCAAAGATTCAAAATGAATATGTGATTTAGCCAAGGTCCTGTTAATACAACTTGGGTGGTTGGCTCCAAGCTTTGTCCCTGAATGTAAACCAAAACAACTTGAACAGGACTCTTCCACAGACATTTACAATATGTCCAGTCTCTAACTATTTACAGACTAGCCAGAGCTAGACCCTAAAAGTTCAGCCTTCCTCATCAGCAGCAACTAAGTCCTTCTCACTAGCAGCTCATGCAATTTAATAAACAGTTGGATAGTCACAAAGGATCCCAGTATCTAACCGATTCACCGTTGGAGGTTTCATAATAGCATTAAAGTGAACTGAGTGTCCAGATGCAGCTGAATTTTAAATAACTGACTAGTACCACATCTGACTGACTTTAGTTGTTCAACTAAATAGAACTTGCAACTTCAACTGCCTAATGCAAATTCAGTTGACTTTTCAAACAATAAGCCATGTCACATGTGCCTCCGGGGAGGAGCGCAGGGAAGAAGGGCACATTTTCTTTCAGTTCTAATATTATTTGATTAGATTATTAATTGGTTAGATAAAAGTGAGCTTCCTTTAAATGAGAAGAAATAAACAAAAGTAATTCTGTTTGGATCTGTGCAGAAATTGTCAAAATAATCTGATCAATTGTCTATCAATGGAAAATCTGGATTCCTTTGAAGCTGTCTGTAGTTTTAAACATCCAGGCATAATAGATAATTAGGCTTTTATTATCAAAATGCTTGGATCATATTTCAAAAAAATGGACCAGAACATTCTCTTTCTTTTCTGAGCCAAAAATCTTTAACAGCCAAAGCTCAAATTGTCATTTCAAAAGCTTTATTCCCAGTTTTGGTATGTACTGTACAGCAGTAGTTGCCATAACAATTACAAACTATATCTTTTCTATGTCTAGGGCATCTTTCAATAATATATGCTCTTTTGTTTGATGAAACCTTATACTACTTATCCTTGTACAATGTATCATGATCTAAATGTTTTGACACCAGTAATTTGCAGCACAATATTGTACAATTAATTAATGTTTGTTAAGACATATGGATCTGTATCCTCTGTCGATCTGGCATTAGCACTAAAACCTATTCAATCTGATACTACACTGTAACTACTTTATCTTTAATTTTGAATTTTATCTCCACATTTTGGTACTGATATGGGGTCATCAATGGCACCCTCCAACACTAACATTTTATTGGGTTGGTGGAAGGAGGAGTTCCCATTTATGACCCCAGGAGCAACCCTTACTGTGATAGGATCAGGTACTGAGGCCATTTCATTGATGATGTTCTGTGTATTTGTAATGGATCCGTCATAACGGCTCAAGAATTTATTGCAATCAATGGAGCCTGTCTTTTACTAGTACTGTTGATATGATAAGAGTCACATTCCTTAACCTGCAGCTAAGTGCAGATCTTGATTAACTGATTCACGGTGAGAACTGTAGGAAGGGTATTGCAGGAAATACACTACTGAGGTTTGATAGTTGTCATCTTCCCTTCTTTTGAATGGAATATCAAAATGCCAATTTCTATGCATCTGGAGAAATTGCTCCGTAACAGATAGTGTATGATCAGCATGCAGAAGATCTCCACAATTGCTTCCCCAACAGGGGATATTATCCTCATCTTTTCATGATGCCAACAATTTTACATGCTCAAAGAACTGTTCTGACCTCTTAAACCCTAAACCAAAGATAGAAACATGAAGAGGGCATTAATTTCATTACTGAAATTAACTCAGTAGGCCCCAAGGTAGCAGGGGTATGCAAAAGGTATTGGCATGTTCTCTGTGCTGATCTGTACCTGAAAAATGTGATGGGAGATTGCCCCACATGGTGTATCAGAAAACCAAATGGGGACTAGCTAGTATATAACTATTTTGTCCACACATTGGAATAGACTCCTAAGTTGCCATTTTATACCACCTGTGGGAGCACACAGATGTGGGCACTGCCATGTTTGTCACAATGTGACTCAAAATCTTTTCTTACTAACCCCTCTAATGGCATAGGCTCTTTTTTTAGCCCCTCTAATGGCACCAAATTTGAAGTCCATCAACTTATTACATGCCAGACTACTTTAGTTGTATATGCCATTTAGTGCAATTGCCTATCTTTATACATAGGCAGAGCAATTTGGTGTGTTAAAGACTGCATTCTGGAACACATTCATTCTATTTCGAGTGGCAAATGGGATACCCTGTGAGTAACTATTGGAATTAGGTGCATGGATCAAACTTGTCTACTTTTCATTTCATGCCTATAGAATATATCAGTGCCCATCCCTGAGGAATTGACAGGCTTAAAAGACTCCTTCAAAGAGAAAGAAGCTCAATCTATATCCTTGGTGCCTTTTTCCTCCATGTTTAAATGAAAGTTTGGATGTTATTCCTTTACTTTTATAAACATCATTTATTAAAGGTTTTGGCATCCTAGTGTAGTATTAGAACTGTGCTATTATTTCATATTAACATTATGTGTTTCAGTTTAACAGATTCTATGGTTTCTCTTTTGGAATTTTGAACCATTGTATCTTGGGTAATCTGCCTCTTTTTGCACCAATATCTCTTATTAGTTACCAGTTTGGCACTGTAGAATAATTTCTCACTGATTACTGTTTGAGATCCAAGAATAGTCAGTACTAGATTTAGACTGTTTTTTAACCTCTTCCTAACTTTTTTACAGGTTGAAAAATTAATTATTTAAATAATATTAATATTCTTGGTGCTATGAAAATATGGAGGCAGCATTGAATCCAGCTTTAAAAAGATTGACTGTTTCTTATGCTATTTTGAGATGAATTACACTTCTTGTATGTTGTTATGATGCATGTTGATGGTATCCTGTGGATACTTGTTTATGAAATCAGAATTGTACTGTCACTTTAATATTGCTGTATTTAACTAGACTCCTCACCCCTTCCAGCCATGTGTACACTGGCAGCACAGTGCCTATCACTAGGGTGCCACATGGCCAAATTCACCACTTCCTCCTGAGGTCTGTCCCCTGGAGTTGTAATATTCAGAAAAGGGGGGTATGGGGCATGGAGCATGCGGGCACAGCCTCTGAAAACAGAGGACCACAACATTGGGACTTGGTGCCCTAATGACCGGTCACTCATAGCCCTGCTACCTGATGAAGAACCCACATGGGTTTGAAGTGCGGGGTTATAGTGCTAGTCCACTCAGCATTTCTGTACATTAAGGCATTCAACATTTCTAACTTGTAGTGTTTTGATTACATTATTGTGCACCACATCCTTGGTTTTGCAATGTCATTGTTTTCATGGTTGCTACATCCTTGCCCTGTGTACCCTGGCTGCATTACTTGCTCCTAATTTGGTTTGTTTTCACTCATGCAGTACAGACATCAATACTCGTGGTGCAGAGCTTTTGGGTCAGTTGGAATATTCTTTTCCATCACTTCAGGCATTTCTCCTATGAATGCTGATAGGCAGTGGCCAACTCTAAGAATATTATATACAGTTTATCCATTACCCAATATATTTTTGTGCAGTTTTGGTAGACATGATCCAGTTTGTGTTTTAGCTGAGCTCTTCCTATAATCTGGGGATTTGATGATGTCACACTGCACCTGCTCTACTTGCAGTCTCTTTGCAAGCTAAAACAACATTGAAAGACTGTCTCCTTCATAACTTAAACAAGGAACTGTCATGAATCAGAGACAGAAACTATTAATAACATTTTGCACAAACAGCAAATGCACATGAAGGACACCTCAAACATTGGTCTAAAGCAGACAGCAGCATCTTCATTGATGTCAACAAACTGGTGATATTTTCACCAATAATGTCAAAGTGACTCCATAATTAGCTGATAACCTCAAATAAACATTTGACTGTTAGGAAAGACTGGAGTTTCTGAAATTAATTAATAATATGCACAAACCAGCATATAGAAATATGAGGATACCCAATTTTGCCTAGAGGTCTTCAAATTGACAAAGGACCGGCTGGAGGTTTCTGCAAAGAATGCTTTCAAAAACAATGAGAGGAAGAAATTGATACATGCTCCTTCAACGATAGACATTCTATTAGTGCAAGATAAGAAAACATCAGGACATACTAGTCAAAATAGAAACTACTGAAGATTAACTTTACAGTCTGAAGCAACAGATGAGTCTCAGACTTAAGCATCAGACTGAACAAATAAATTCTGCCACATGAAAAACAGACAATAGCCAGAAAGCAACATAACTAACATGGCATATTAATGATTACGAAAATCATTTAGCCCATCAGTGGGACACACCTACACTGGAACACAGCCATTGTCGATCATGAAACAGAAAATCAAGATCCAGAAGCATAGGATGAAAAGCCGTATGTACAAAAACAAATAAACAGACATCAAATAGCCATTCCAATTCACAGAGTTCTCCATTAACAAGCAATAGAGTTACTTTTTAAGAGACAAATGAGATCACTACTACTACAGGCAACCACTCATGAATGAGAGCTATTCCCAAAATACCATCAAGGAAAAACAAAAACAGGAAGAGATACAAAGGCGGCAAAGATGGAGGTCAAAACAACAAACAACAAGTGATGCAGCATTGCCACCTCGGCTCCTCTATGACCACTAACTGCCCTTGTTGGCTCTCAGGCTGGCTCCCATCAACCCAACTGTGTCCGGGCACCTTGGCCAGTGCCATGGTCCCACCCTGGGAGGCAAGCCAGGGTGCTAAGGAGAGCAGCCGATATGAGGGCAAGGGCACTGGGGACCATGACTGGGCTGATCCTGAGCCAGGACGACAAAAAAAAAAAGGTGGTCGAATGACTGCCTCCTTGAAGGGTCAGGAAAGACACCCCATCCAAGGACCTCCATACAATTTTAGCTAGGATTGGGCAAGTGACATCTATACAACCCACTAAAAGGGAAGTTGGGCCCGGATCTAAACCACAGCAGGTTGGATGCAAAATCTGGACAATTTTCACAATGTCTGTGAATTCCAGCCAGTTGAAATTCACCCAGGCAGACTGGTGTTCACCACCTCCAGTTGACCTCCACAACCCCTCTTAGAAAGAGCAGGGCTGATTCCAGACCTGATGCTGGCAACCTTATTCATGAAAAACTGAGCTAGCCCATCACACTCAGTTTGTGAAAAGCTCTTCCAGACTGGACACAGATTAGCTTGCACAATCTCTCAACAGTTCAAAAAGTTGGGCTATTTGATTCTGCACAGCAGAAATCTCCCTGGACAGGAATTCTGCCTTCTTATGGGTGATTTCTGATTGATAGCCTTATAATGTTCCATCAATCTAAGTCTGTCAGCATCCAGGCTGGACTTCCACCATGCTAGCTCTCTAGCCTCGGCCAACTAATCTCTTCCTTCAAGGACCCATCATACCAAGGGGACCTTGGGCAAAGAGTGAGTGGTCGAACATGAACAGGAGCAATCAAGTCCAAGGCCACTCTCACTGCACTATTATAGGACAATATGAGTTCCCTGGACTTGTGCTTTCACTCAACAATCTTGATAGGTCCAGCACCATGGATAGACCATCTGGGTAAACTCCCCTTAAAGGCAGTACCAGACCATCTCCATAGGGGTAGGTCCATTTGGAGGGCCCAAAACTGAACCGTATGGTGTGATGGTCAGACCTACTGACAGGTTCCACCCCACCTCAGTGATCTCCATCCCAGGAGGAACAGCAGATCCAGTAAGTGGCCTATCATATGGGTACAGGAGGTAACTACCTGTCTGAGGCCCAGCGTTGTCATTAGCTGGAGGAGATTTTGACCAAACAGTGAGAGTTCATCATCAACCAAGGCATTGAAGTCCCTCAGAATTATCCATCTGAGGGACTCCAATCCATGTCGATGATGAAGTCTGCAATCTCCTGCAGGAAAACACCCCCATCTCCTGGTGAACAGTAGATGAGTATCCTGCAACCTACACCCTCACCCATGATACACTCAAAGGATCTGGTAGACCCCACTGGGACATCCACAAGGTCCAGTTCAGCCTTAAAAAGATGGCTACACCCCCACCCCTATGATCCAACCTTGGGCAGTGAATTACTGAGAACCCAGCTGGAACTGCAGAGGCCAATAATGGGCCTGCATTTCATCCAGCCAGGTCTCAGTGATACAAGCCAGATCCACAGTTTCAACAAGATCAGCTATAATAGCTGTCTTGTTTTGATGATCTGGCATTGCATAACACTGCCCAGGTTGGATGAGATGCTGGAGAAGACCTCGACTCCTGACCAGCATCAATTACTGGGCCCTTGGTATAAGAACAAGGCAGGGATTACCCTATCTTGGCACTATTTCACCCCAGGGCATTGCCTGGACCCCATCACCCCAATATGTCACCCCTTCCATTTCCCCACCAGGTACAACTCTGTGCCCCTTCAGCACCTCCTAGCAATCTCAAGGGATTGACAATGTTTGTAAGTCTCTAAGGCCAAAGGAGGACAATCAAGGGGTGCAATTCCTGAGCCTAATGGCGAATACTGCCTGACCATCTTATAGTCTCCCTACACATACTAGAAGTCAAATCAATCAACACACACTAAAGCAATTACTGTATAACAAAAATATTAGTAGTAATACAAATAATAATATGCCCTACCAATCTCTCTCACAGTTTGAAGGCAATTTAAACATAAATCCCTAATAACAAAAATGTATATTACCCACCATCCCACAAATCAACCAATATAAAAAAAAACTTTAAAACCAATCATAATCCAGAGCTACTCAAATATTTCAGTCTTGGACACAGAGTCTTGAAGAGGCAAAACCAGTCTGGGTGAGTCCAATAACCACCTCTCACTGGGTATACTGGAATTAAAATCTGATGAAATTCTGACCCCAAGCCCTCTCACAGCAAGAGGAGCCATTCATCCTCATTCTCAGTATGAGAGCAGCAGAGCTTTTTTCTGAGTTCTGCAGCCACAGCTGGAGTCCTGCAGCAGGCTGCAATGAGAGGAGTGAGTTGTTGATCCCCATTCTGTCTGCCTCCAGCTGTTTGTCTTTCTGCCTGTCTGTCTGTTTGTCTGTCTATCTATCTATCTATCTATCTATCTATCTATCTATCTATCTATCTATCTATCTATCTATCTATTTATCTGTCTGTCTGTCTATCTGCCTGTCAATTGTTTTGCTTTATTATGGACTGGGGTGTTCACCCTAGTACAACTTATTTGTCCCCCCTCCTCTCCAGGTATCCCACACACCCTCCAAATCTTAATGTTTTATTTTCAATAAAATATGTAAGTAGACTGGGATGCCCATCTCTGATACCCTTCTCTGGACCCCCTTCCCTCCAGGTCAGCTGACCCTGTTTCTGTACATGCTCTGTCACTAAGGTGCCCAATCCCAGTGTCGGAGTCTAACCAGAAATAAAGAAAACTGTCCCTCAGTGATTTTTATTTTAACCTGCAAAATGAAAATGGTCCTTTGCCATTCTGACACAGCCACTCCAACCATCGACTCAGCACCCACCACCCCACACCACCCACATACCTCCCATATACCTTCACTCACCTGAACATGTCCAACAGTGAAGAGCCACTCCTCAAGACATCACTTGCTGCTGGAACTGGTGACTGCAATGTGAGAAAGTAAGGTAAGTGGGGTTCAATGTATTTCAATGGGTTTTTTAACTGTGATGCATAACTTTGCCATTTGCATATTTTGGCCCAGATTTTCAACATAAATTTTTGGAGGCTCTATCTCATGACCAATGGTGGTGGAATTATTCAGTTCAGGCCTGAGAGGCATTTTGTGGTTGCTTAATCACCTTTCAGGCAGGGTTTAAAATGTTCACCACCCGCTTTCATGAGGTAGGGTCATAAGAAAGTTATGCTGAAAATTTGGCCTCAGAATATTTAAAATGGTAAAATAATGAGTGTACTTTGAAATCTTGCAACACATATTTTGAACCCGTATTTTCAACATAGCCATTTTTTCACATCACCTCATGAATGTGACAGCTGTCATTTTCTAAATCTTGGTCAAATGTGTTTCCACAACTGTGGCAGTGAATGACATTGCCACTGTGCAAAATCACCTTTCAGGCAGGTTTTGAAAATTTGCTTCCACACCTGTTCATGAGGTGGGGTCATAGGAATGTTATGTTTAAGATTTGGGTACAAATATTACAAAACAAAAAGTTATGAGAGTATGCTGAAATTTTGCAATGCATGCTCATAACTCTGGTAATTTTAAATATTTTGATCCCAAATTTTCAACATTGCCATTTTTTCACATCACCTCATGAACATGACAACTGTCATTTCTCAAAACCTGACTGAAAAGTGGCCCACAGTGCAGCAGTTGGGTTTCCACTTGCAACGTCAATGACCCAGAATCAGGAATGGACTCGGGAGTAGGGGCCAGCCGGGAGAAGGATTGAGCATCCTAGGAACTGCACTCCTTTTCTCTGGAGAAGAGAGAGGGTAGAGTGTCTGGTGCATCACAGACCCCTAGCAGAGACTGGGGTACTGCCATGACCAGTGCCAGTCCATTCAGGGGTGGGGCAGACACTGGACATCATTGCATGTACCACCTCCAAAGGTCAAAAGCACTTGGAAAGCTGGCCTCCCGGCATGATGACCTGCCCTGCTCCACGTCCTTTGCCTCCAACATCCTCCAGGGAGTCCCTCCTGTGGCCCAACCGGGGTAAGCCACAGCTTTGCCCACATTGTCCACTGGAGGAGCTCCCTGGTGGCCCCACCCAGTGGGGTAAGCCTGGGCATGGGGGCAGTGGGGAGAAAGGGTCTGAGCTCAAGGGAGCCAGAACAAAATATGAAAATAAAAAGAAATAAAAAAACTGGCTGAAAAAGTGTTTTGGCACCTGTGCCACAGAAATATGTTTCCATTGAGATGTGAACATTTCACCCACTGGCTTCTTGAGGTGGGTTTACATCAAGGCTATGTTGAAAGTCTGGTGTCAAAATATTAGAAAAAAAACAGAGTTATGAAGATACATTGACATTTTCCTATGCACATTCATAATTTTGGTAATTTTGACATCCAATGCTGCACAGAAGGGCAGGGTCATCAGGGCCCTGGACTTCTTTAGGTAGAGTCTTCCCATGGTGCACGGCCCAAATGGCAATTTGCATCTGCATCTGTTCATGTAGGACCCAAATAGATTTGCATGAATTACGATACAATTCCACTTTCTCAAAAGAAAGGAATTTTTTGCAAAAACTTTGTTAATGCACCAGTTAGGGTAACTTAACACCACAAAAGTAGGAAATGTGGTGTTAGAATTTCCAGTCCTAACTCCCCTCCTCCCAAACAGCAAAAGACAAAATAGGGATTTGGGTCTCTGGAGTCTTGGCAGATTAGTGATGGGTTCTTCTTTGGGGATGTCAACCCTAATGCTCATTCCTCCCCTGACAGTAGCCTCCAATCTGAAACACAAGATGTAGCTTCAAGCTACTGTTTCATAGTGATACACTCTTCAAAGGTAGAGATGTATGTCTTGCCACATAATGCCAACACAATCTGTTGTAACGTTCCTCATGTGGGGCCAGCAGGAGATCACATGTGACATTGTTTGCTCATGGAATGGAGTTAGCATTAGCATTGACAACCCCAAGGAAGACCTCACCACTAATTCACCTAGATTCCGGAGACCCAAAATAGTAATGTTTTTCCTTTTACTGCTTAGGGGTTGGGGTGGGAGTTAGAGATGGAAATCCTAGCACCATATTTCCCTACTTATGTGGCATATGTTACTCTAACTGGTGCATTAACTAAGCATTTTAAACAATAAATACATGTAATGCGTGAGTGTGTGTGTGTGGGCGTGTGGCTGTCTATGTTTTCACTGCAAAAAAAATGTTAAACTCCAGTTAGGGTTCAATTTGATGCCACAAAAGTTGGGAAATGTGGTCTTATGGTTTACAATCCTAACTCTTCATACCTCCCTACCCCTTAGCAGCAAAGGACAAGTCTACATAAGTAACCACAGACAGCCATCGTCAGGTGAGACAAATAACATCGACTGTTTCCAAAAGATACAAATGCAGTAGCACTGACTTCATGGATTTGTATTTGTGGTATGCACACCACAACACATACACAGTCACTTCTGACTGCAGATAGAAGTCAACAATACTGAAATTACAACACTACTTCTGTGTGGAAAGCATAGGCCCTGCAGCCACAGGTTAAAATCCACAATACCCAAATTTCAAGGGTTCTTTTCTCTGCAGAAGCACAGACTCCTATAGGGCCAAGGTTCTGTAGCCACAGAAGGCTCTCATACATATCATAAGACATGCACACAGGTGTGGCTGCAGAAATGCAGGCCCCTGAGGTGCCTGTGCTTCTGGAGCTCAGGTTTAAGACATACACACTGATCTCTGGCTGCAGAACAGCAAGCCCAATGAAATCCAAGATACCCAAATTACAACAGTACTTCTGTCTTCGAAATGCAGGCCCTTAGGCCTGCCCCTCTGCAGCCATAGGTGTAAGACATACACACCAACATCTGGCTACAGAAGCACAGGCCATTGTCTAGCCTGCAGTTACACAGCTAGTATAGAAATCTATGATACTGAAATTGGAACAGCACTTGTGTGCAGAAGTTCAGGTCCATGTAGGGCTAGCTGTGATGCAGCCACAGGTACTTATGAATGTTGCAATACATATACACACAGTTGTGGCCACAGAAGCACGGGTCTGAGTGGGGTCAGTGTTTCAGCAGCCTCAAATAGAAATCCATGAAGGTAACACATCAATGCAACTGCATTTGCATCATTTAGAAACAGTTGTATGTAGTTTGTCTTACCTGATGATGGCTGTCTGTGGTTGCTTGCAAGGTGTTGTCCTTTTTGCTTGGGGAGGTGCAGAGTTAGGGTTGGAAAGCCTAACTCCATATGTCCCTACTATTGTGGCATTAAGTTAAACCTTAACTGGTGCATTAATGCATTTTGCAATGAATTTCCTTACTTTTGAGACAGTATAATTGCATCCTCATTTATGCAGGACCCTTCAGAACAGATGCAGATGGCCTTCACTAAGGGAGGAGTCTGTCTGCCTACAGGTCCCTCACTTCTGTGCAGCAACAGATGTCAAGAATTCATGGGTCTGCCTAGTGGGCTGTGCTTTCACGTGGCCACAGATAGAGACACTCAGAGAAAAGAGTCCATATGTCAAACAAAGGCAGGCCCCTCTCACCCATGAGTGTGGAGGTACAGGGCCCTATGCCAAAAGATTTTTCTTCAATGCATGGTACATTGGCCAGAGCAGGAACCCTGTGTCACAAACTCACTCAGCCAGTCAGCCTCTACTCCCAAAGTGCCAACCTCTGAGCGTATGATTTGTGGACAGTGAATAGACCAAGGTAACCCTCTCGTCTGTTTTGTGGGTTCAAGTCACCTTGCTCTCAAGTTCTGGAGGATTCAAACTGATAACCTCTTGTTAGCATACCCAGTTATCAGGCTCAGATAATTCTGTCTTCGGGGAGCCAGATATCTTTGCCTATGGGCACCTAATCAGGTATTTCAAATGAACCCTTAGAACTCTATTCAAGACTTTAGAGAACTCTATCCGTTTCCCAGTTTGGTATATCAATAAGCCCATACACAGTGTTAACTGTAACCTTTAAAAACTTCACTTAAATAAAAGAAATGTCAAGGCACTCCAGGCAGTTTCCGTTTTAAAATATATATCTTTACTTTAAAATAGGAAAACAGAAAATATTACAGAACAAAATATCTCAACACATACAGCCTTAAAACAAACAGGTTTAAAGTGCAAGTTTCTATAATACATACATTCAGACTGGTCTAATCTTACTCTCTTTCAGTGCTGTGATGTTTCTTCCTCAGACAGATAATATGAAAAAGTGAGTCTGTCAAGGTTCTCTCAGCAATTAAACACAGTTCTGAGCTGGCCTTCTCTGAGGTCACCAAACTCCATCTTGGTGTAACAAAATCTATATTTATTATAATACAGGGTGTCTAAATAAAATATTTTAAAAACATAATCGGTGACCTCACTGACTTTCCTCTCCTCAGGATAACCAGACAAAACCGGTCTGTGCTCTGCTACACATACATATCAAAAGTTTCTTTGATATAAGTCACTGTATTCAAAGGAAAAGTGTATTTGACTCTTTAATCCTGTCTGGGCCTTGGTGTCTACACATCAAAGGTCTCTCTGATGTAATTCAAGGGTTTCCCAGGAATGGATATTGGACCTTCCAAATTCATCTGGGTCCTGTTTGGCCAGACATCAACCTCTTTGATGAAATGAGCTGGTTCCTGTAAGGTTATTCATGACACGCGCATGCTCTTTCCATTATGACACCTAGAGCAAAATCAAAGGATTTCCCTGGAGATGCCATGAATGGCTAATTTCATTTCCTGTGATAAAAGCAAATTTAACATGCTAATTGAACCTCAGATCTCTGTAGTTTAAATACCTCCTATCCTTTGAACTTATCCCTGAGGGGTTTTGATGTGTCAGTTCAACAAGACAGTAGTTTCCTCAAACTGACCTTCCCATTATATATTTTATATAATAACAATAATTGATACAGCACTCAAAACTGGCTGTCTATGTCACACTTCCTACCTACCTAGACTGAATTTGGGGCTCTGTCCCTACATTGATAAGCTTCCCAAATCAGTTTACTCCTCATAGACTCAAGTCAGCCCATCTGAGTTCTTATTCTTGGCTCCAGCCCTATGTATGATTTTCAAATCATACCCTTGTTAACAAGACTCCATCTGAGCAGTCTGCCAATGTTTTTCCCCATCTGCATCAACCAAACCAGGGGATGTGGTCAGTCTGCACCACAAAGGATGCCCATACAAGTATGGCTCCAATTTCTTTAGGGCCTGCACTAGGGCAAGGCACACCTTTTCCACCATGAAGTATGCTTGTTCCTGTGGAGCAGCTTCCGGCTCAGGTATGAGATAGGGTGTTCGGTCCCTTGGCGCGATACCTGACTTGGGACTGCCCAATACCCACATCTGAGGCATCCATCTGAAAATAAAAGGTTTGCTATAGTTGAGACTTGTCAAAGCAGGAGCACTCGCAGTGCCTCCTTTAGTTTGGAAAGAGCATCCTCACAGGCTGGGCCCCAGGTGATTTTCTTGGGCATCCTTTTCTTTGTCATGTCAGATAAGGGTGCAGCCAGGGCACTGTAATTGGTTACAAGCTTTCTATAGTACCCAGCTGTCCCAAGAACATCCTGACCTGTTTCTGAGTTTCTGGTCTGAGCAATGCCTGGATTACTTCTATCTTGATTTGGTTAGGATGGAGCTGTCCTTGGCCTACCACATGCCTGAGGTATGCCACTTCTCCCATGAGCCACCTGGCACTTCTCAGCTTTGACAGTGAGCCTGACCCTCTGTATTCTGACCAGCACTTCCCTAAGGTGTGACAGGTGTTCCTCCCAGCTGGTACTGAAGATGGCAATGTCATCCAAGAACATCACTAGCGTGCTCCTCAGCACCATTTAACATCTGGTTCACCAGCCTTTGGAAAGTGGCTGGGGCATTCTTCATTCTGAAAGGCATTACTTTGAACTCAAATAAGCCTATCGAGTGATGAAGGCTGACCTCTCCCTAGGTCTGTCTGTCAGCTCTACCTGCCAATACCCCTTTGTCAGGTCAATGGTCATGAAGGTAGGTCGCCCCACAACTTGTCCAGGAATTCATCAGTCGGGGCATCGGTGGGCATCTGACTTCATGACTGCATTCAGTCTATGATAGTCTACACAGAAATGAGTTGAGCCATCTGGCTTGAGTACAAGGACTACGGATGAGGCCCAGGGACTGTGGGATCTCTGGATTACCCTAAATCCAGCATCTCCTCCACTTCCCTCAAATGTCCTTTTGGACAGCCTCTGACACCCGATATGCTGTTCGCCATATGGGCATCTGTGTCCGTCTCCACATCGTGTGTTGCTAAGGGGGTTAGTCCAGGCTTGGCGCTAAACAAGTGGGCAAAGTCTGCTAAACCTCCCTCACTTTCTGGATCTGGTCCGGGGTCAGCTGGGGAGACAATTTTACTGCCTCCACAGAGACTCCTGCTTACTGTCTTCCAGAAAGTCCAGAAGAGGGTCTCCTTCGTCTTCCCTCCCCATGACTACACACTGTGAACACCATGTCAGCCCTATTTGCATATGGCTTCATCACGTTGACATGGTACATCCTTTCTGTCTGTCTATGGTCAGGTAACTCCACAATGTAGTTTATGCCATTTACCTTCCTAACCACTTTGTACTGTCCTGCCCACTCAACTTGCAGCTTGTCTTTCCAGACCGGAATAAGGACCATGACTTCCTGACCCACCTTGTATGAGCAAGCTCTGGCTCTGTGGTCGTACCACACCTTTTATTTCTATTGGGCAGCTGCCAGGTTGCTCTGGGCTGTACCATTAGCTACTTCAGCCTTTCTCTAAACCTAGGATGTAATCCACTATGGGAGTTCCTGTGGTGTGTTTGCCTTCCCAGTCCTCTTGAATCAAGTCTAGGGGCCCATGTACCCGGCATCCATACAAGAGTTCAGCGGGGAAAATCCTGTCGACTCTTGGGTCACTTCCTGTATGCAAACAACAGGTGGGAAGGTATTTCTCCCAGTCCCTCCCATGCTGTTAAGCAAACGTCCAGAGCATTGACTTTAGGGTACCATTGGATCATTCCACAAGTCCATTGGTTTGTGGGTGATATGGTGTAGTGCATCTCTGCACCACCCCACACTTCTCCTATAAACATCTCATCAGGTCTGACATGAAGGAACCCCTTGATTGGTGATTACCTCCTGTGGAAACCCAACATGGGAGAAAATCCCAAGCAAGGCATCTCACTTTGTCTGTCCTCAGTGAGGATAGGGCAACTGCCTCAGGGTACCGGGTGGCATAATCCACCACAGTCAGGATGAATGTCTTCCCTGAGGAGCTGGGGGTATTTAATGGCCCCACAATATCCATTCCCACCCTCTGGAATGGCTCCTCCACTACGGGCAATGGAATAAGGGCGACTTGTGTTTTCTTGCCTGCCTTCCCTATTTCTTGGCACGGTGACAAGACCTGCATCACGCCTTCACCTGCTGGGTGAAGTTAGGCCAGTAGAAATTCTGGGCCAACCACTGCATTTTGCATGTGATTCCCAGATGACCAGACAAAGGAATGTCATGGACAACCTTGAGCAACTGCTCATGATATCCCTGGGGAACGACAAGCTGCCTACCTAGCATCCCTCCCTCTGTCTGTACTGCCTGTGCATACATAAGTCCATTTTCGATAAACCTTATGTCTGCCATCACCTCCTGTGCACCGTCTGAGTCTGCCCAAGCCCTCAGCTTCTCTAAACTAGGGTCACTTCTCTGAGCAGCTGCGAACCCTTAAACCTTCCTAAGGCATGGGACAGGTCCCCTTCAGTCGCTAAAGTAGGGTCCCTAGCACTAGCTTCAGGGCCATCAGGATCACTGTCAATCTCACCCCTGACAAGAGGTCACCCTCCCTCTTCGAGTAACCCTCTGTAGCTGTGTGGCTACTTGCTACTGAGAAATTTCTACCCTCTTTTATCAGTCTACCCATCTGGAGACAGAGGCGGGAACCAGCCTCTCAGTGGTTTCAACAGTGGTTTCTGTGGGGTTCAGAGACACTATTTCCCTTGCCACTTGACTACGGGTAACTGCACATACCATCTCCTGTTGGAGATTGTTACCCAAATCACATCCACTGCTAATGTGTTGACTACAGCCACCTGTTGCACAGTTCCCTGTTTCATCCCAGTCCAGGAGAACACTAGCGAGTTGCAATGTTTTCTCTTCACAGATCCCCTTTACCAATGTCAGGGATGCCCTGTGTCCATTAACCCCTCGTCTGTACTCCATTTACTGTGACTGGGTGCATGTGTTCCCTCATGTTCACTGGCATGCTGTCAGGGACACATAGACAACCCACTTCTTTTCTAGCACCCTGTTGTGTATTATGCCTTGCCTTCTTGGGGACTGTCTGGCAATATGCCCAGTTTTCTTACACAGCTAACATGCATTTCTTACTTCTGATAAATCTTTTCATTGAAACCTGGGGCTAACTGGTTTCGGAGGAGAACAGTGAGGGTTTAGCTGCCCCGAAAGCATGCTTTTCCCTTTCTGCACTGCCAAACTCACCTTATTCATTCTCAGAGCAGGTCTGCTCTTGGCATTGCAGTCTGAGAGTTCAGCAGCCTCTTGCACTGTTTTGGATCTTGGTCCTCTAGCCTGGTTTTAGCTCTGCTGGGCATGCCCAATAAAACTGTTCTAATAAAATCACATTATAAGTTTTATCAACAGTGTTTGCCTCAATTCCTTCCACTAACGTTTTAAAACTGATGTTGTTTTGTGGCTAGCTCCTCATAGCTCATATCAGGGCTTCTCCTGAGCTTATGGAATTTAGCTCTGTATGATTCAGCAGTTAATTCAAACTTTTTAACAGTGCAGCTTTTAACATGCTGTAATCATCACTGTCCTCATTGTTCATTTGACCCAATGCATCCCAAGCTTTCCCAGTAAGTAGCGGGAATAGCTGGGATCTCCAGAACTCTCTAGGAATTTTAGCCTGAATACAAACTTTTTTAAAAGAATTTAAAAGGCATCCATGTAGTCCACTTCCTTAAATGCTGCTATTAATTCAGAGTTCAATTTGTAACCCAGTCCTGCAGTCCCAGTTAAACCCACTTACCTGCCCTGGTGCCTGGTTGCAGTCGTAGCTTCTCCAGTTCATGTTGACACTGGTGCTCCTCTTTCCTGTCCTCTGCAGTTCACTGTTCTCACTCTCTCTTCTCCTCTGCAGCTCATTGGCACTCATGCTCCTCACGGTCTGCCTCCCTCTGTTCTTGCTCTGCCTCCAGTTCCATCCTCGCAACTCAATTTGCAGCTTGGTACCTCTGGATTCAGGATACTGGTGACCTTTCTCTGCTGCTGCTGTGGCCCTTCACTGACAGTGGCCCTGCTGTCAGCCTCATTGGCTTGGGACACCACACTGGCCGCTAGTCCTGCACACTCGAGGTCTGGTCCCTTTCAGACATGGTCTGTGACTCTCTACTCTGGGTATCTGCTACCATCAGGGCCTCTATGAAGTTCTGCTTTCTGGCTGTCACCTCAAACAGGACTCTTCTATCCTCGCTCAACTGTTTCAAGTGATCTACAATGTGCCTGCTGTAATCGGAAGCCATCTACTTCCCTGACTATGCTAATCTGACTGGCACTTTAAAAAAAAAAATAAAATGGGTAGGAACTTAACTGAAAGCCAAGGGATATAATTCTGTTTCCTTTTGAATAAAAAAACACTGCCTTTCTTTTTCCAAGTGAGCGAGCGGTTTCAAGCTGACCCACTAAACAATGAAGCTTATACCACCAATTCTTTATGCCACTGCTCCAACCAATTTGTCACAAACTCGTTCAGTCAGTCAGCCCTCTACTCCCAAAGTGCCAGCCTCTGAGCATATGATTTGTGGACAGTGAACAGAATACAGTAAACCTCTTGTCTGTTTTGTGGGTTCAAGTCACCTTAGTCTCAAGTTCTGGAGGAGTTCAAACTGATAACCTCTTGTTAGCATACCCAATTATCAGGCTCAGATAATTCTGTCTTCAGGGGCCAGATATCTTTGCCTATGGGCACCTAATCAGGCATTTCAAATGAACCCTTAGAACTCTATGCAAGACTTTAGAGAACTCTATCCATTTCCCAGTTTGGTATATCAATAAGCCCATACACAGTGTTAACTGTAACCTTAAAAGCTTCACTTAAATAAAAGAAATGTCAAGGCACTCCAGGCAGTTTCCATTTTAAAATATATATCTTTACTTTAAAATAGGAAAACAGAAAATATTATAGAACAAAATATCCCAACACATACAGTCTTAAAAACAAACAGGTTTAAAGTGCAAGTTTCTACAATACATGCATTCAGACTGGTCTAATATTACTCTCTTTCAGTGCTGTGATGTTTCTTCCTCAGACAGATAATATGAAAAAGTGAGTCTATCAAGGTTGTCTCAGCAATTAAACACAGTTCTGAGCGGCCTTCTCTGAGGTCACGAACTCCACCTTGGTGTAACAAAATCTATATTTATTATAACACAGGATATCTAAATAAAATATTTTAAAAACATAATAGGTGACCTCACTGACTTTCCTCTCCTCCGGTTAACCAGACAAAACGGTTTGTGCTCTACTACACATACATATCAAAGTTTCTTTGATATAAGTCACTGTATTCAAAGCAAAGTGTATTTGACTCTTTAATCCTTTCTGGGCCTTGGTATCTACACATCAACGGTCTCTCTGAAGTAATTCAAGGGTTTCTCAGGAATGGATATTGGACCTTCCAAATTCATCTGGGTCCTGTTTGGCCCAGACATCAACCTCTTTGATGAAATGAGCTGGTTCCTGGAAGGTTATTCATAACACATGCCATTATGACACCATTATGACACCTAGAGCAAAATCAAAAGATTTCTCTGGGGATGCCATGAATAGCTAATTTCATTTCCTGTGATCAAAGCAAATTTAACATGCTAATTGAACCTCATATCTCTGTAGTTTAAAATACCTCCTGTCCACTGAACTTATCCCTGAGGGTTTTGATGTGTCAGTTCAGCAAGACAGTAGTTTCCTCAAACTGACCTTCCCATTACATATTTTATGTGTAATAAATATAATTGATATAGCACTCAGAACTGGCTGTGTATGTCACATCCTGCGCCATTCTTTCTGTGGATGGGGAACTGTGCCATATGACAGCACTATCCCACCAGCCTCTGCCCATCCAGGTGGCTGACTGAGCTCACCCCAAACTCAGCTCACCATCTGGGATCACAAAATACTACCCATTGTGGTAAAGCTGACACTATACATGATGTTTCTTAATTTTCTTTTCATTTTATTTTATTTAAGTTTGGTGACTGGGAGGCACACTGAGCCAAGAGCTCATTTCCATGTGTGACTCAGGGAAGGGGGACAAGGGAGGAAATTGCAATAGTCAGGCCAGGTACAAGAGCCTGGATAGAAGCTAAGATACAGACCCAATAATAAATGAAACACATAATGCAGAAATTACATAGTCAAAATTACATAGTGAAGTGTGTGCACCAGTGAGCATGGGTGGTACAATGAGCTGAAACACAGCAGTCAGCAAGAGCATACAGTTGGGCAATTAGCAAGTAGGAACTGGCAAATTAGCAGCAGGGTGAGAGACAGCACGGGACTTAGCCTGGCGGACAGCATGTAGGGAGGGAGGGTGAGAGTAGGAAAGGGACATTTAAAGTAGTTTAGTAAAGGTAGCAGATGGAGTGAAGATGAGAGGGAGTTTCAAATGTGGGAAGTCAGTAAGAAAGCTGCCTGCCCAGAGTTAAAGTGGGAACAGGAAGGGTGAATGTCGTGGGTCTCTGGATCAAAGCTGTTAGGAAGATTGGGAAGTGGGGAAAGGAGGGAGGTGAGGGTGGGGGTGAGGGACCCAAACCAGTATTTAGCTATGAGTGTGGAGGCATGGGCTGACAGCAGAAGGACAAGGAGGGAGGCGGGAGGAGTAAAGGGTGCAATGGTGTGTCTGAAGAGACATTATTGGCAAAATGCATTGAAAAGTGAGTCCAGTCTGGAAAGGGAAGTGTGGGAAGTGGACCCATAGATGGTATCTGTGTAGTCAAAGATAGATAAGATAGTTTTAGTGAGCAGTATCACGGAGGACTGGGAGGAGAGGGCATCTTTATTTCTGTTTAAAGCACCAAAGTTTAGGTGGAGCTTAGAGTGGATGAAGTTGATCTGAGTCAATTAGTCAAGTCAGCTATCAAGCCAGACACCTTGGTACTTGTAGTCAGAGACTGTATACAGGGTGATGTCATCGAGTGTGGAGAAGGAGGTGATGGAGAAAGCTTGGAGAGTTTCCAAGGGTCCCAAAGTCATTGATACTGTTTTCTAAGCATTGACTTTAAGTTGGTTAGCTTGGAACCACTGTAGAACATGGATGAGGTTGCTCTGCATCTGTGCAGTCACCATGGAGGCAGAGGGGCCTGAAATGTAAAGAATGGTGTCATCGGCATAAACATGAATTTGGGAGGAGGCAGACAGAAGGGAGGTCATTAAGGAAGCTAGAGAAAAGGATGGGACCTAGAATAGAGCCTTGGAGAAAGCCAGCCAGAATTGGAGGGGGAAGAGTGTCCCTGGCAAGGACACATTGGTTGCAACCAGATAGGTAGAGTCTGAACCAGTCAACTATTGGGGAGAATGGCCAGCAAGTCTGAGTTTAGTAAGGAGGAGAGAGTGAGAGATGGAGTCAAAGGCCTTTGCTAGGTTAATTAAAATGGCAGAAGTAAGGTGCCTTTGGTCCATACTTGTAAGGATGGCATCAGTGACTCAGAGATGGGAAGAAACAGTTGAGTGATTTTCTAAAAGCCAGACTGGTAGGGAGAGAGTAAGTTGGAGGAGGAGAGGAAATGAGTAAGCATGGTTAGGACTAGGGACTCGTGGAGCTTGGATAGTAAGGAGGAGGGAGATGGGAGGTAATTTCCTGGTGAGGTGATCACCGCCTTTTTGAAGGGGTCACTTTTGCAGATTTCAGGCCAGAAGGACAATACTAAGGTAAGAGAGGTTTAGCCGATGGGACAGGGGAAGGGCAATGGCAGGGGCTGAGATTTGAAGGAGGAGGAGAGGGTCAAGACCATCATAGAAACATAGATGTTTACAGCAGATAAGGACACGAGCCCATCCAGTCTGCCCATTTATTTTTCTACCTTATGAATGTGCTATAGGCCTTTGCTCTGTCAATGGCCTATCTATTCATACTCATCTGTATTGCTCCCTTATGCCTATCCCATGCCTGTTTGAAGCCCTGAACTGTATTCATATCCACCACTTCCTGAGGTAGGCTGTTCCATGCATCCACCACCTTTCTGTGAAGAAGAACTTCTTCTCATTACCCCTTAATCTGCCTTCTTCTAATCTCATGGTGTGTCCTCTTGTCCTGCTATTTTTCTTATATTGAAACATGTTAGACTCTTTCACCTTGTTAATACCCTTAAGGTGTTTGAATGTTTCAATCATATCACCTCTTTTCCTCCTTTGCTCTAGGGTATACATATTGAGTTCAGTTAATCTGTCCTCATATGTTTTCTGATGTAGTCCCTGCACCATTTTGGTTGCCCTTCTATGGACTGCCTCAATTTGGCTAATGTCCTTGTGAAGATGTGGCCTCCAGTACTGCACACAGTACTCCAGATGGGGCCTAACCAGTGTCTTGCAAAGAGGATTATTACTTCTCTCTTCCGATTTATGATACCCCTACTAATACACCCCAACATCCCTCTAACCTTACCTACTGCTTTAGAGGTCTGCTTGGATGATTTCAGGTCATCAGTGATGATGACGCCAAGTCTCTTTCTTCCCTTGAGACTGCCAGCAACTCCCACCCAGCCTATAGGTGGCTTCAGGGTTTCTCTTCCCTATGTGCATGATCTTGCACTTCTTGCGTAAACCCCAGTTGCCACTCTTCTGACCATTTTGCTAGTTTATCCAGATCTCTTCTTATTCTACCCACACCATCTGGATCATCTACTCTGTTGCAGATCTTGGTGTCATCTGCAAACAGACAAACCTTACCCTCCAGTCCATCTGCAATGTCACTGACAAAGATATTGAAGGACTGACCCAGAACTGAACCCTGAGGTACCCTTGTGACTTGCAGCTCTTCTGTCTATACCATTTACCACCACTCTCTGTTTTCTGCCCATCAACCAGTTTGCCACCCAGTTGAACAACGTCTCACCCACCGAGCCTCCCAGCTTATTAATCAATCTCTATGTGAACAGTATTGAAAGCTTTGCTGAAGTCAAGGTAGGCAACATCAGCTGCTCCCCTTGGTCCACCACTCTGGTTACCCAGTCAAAGAAATCTATGAGATTAGTTTGACAGGACATTCCTTTGTAAACCAACTTGGATCCTGTGCTCCTATGGATTCTAGATGTTACACTATCCTTTCCTTAAGGAGTGTCTCCATAATCTTGCCCAGGACTACATTTGCATGGATTCAGTGATTGAAGGGCACAGAGAGTCTCATGGGCTGTGATGGGAGAACTGGAAGCCAGTTATTGGAAGAGGAGTGGACGGAGAATGGGGTTTGCAGGGCTGGAGGGTAGGGCGCAGGTTGTGAAAAATGTGTTTAGAGTGGAAGAAATGGTGAGTGGGTCTGAGACTAGCTTGTCATCAATGAGGAGGGAGGGAGATTTAGAGGGAGGTTGAAGAGGGAAGAGAGGGTCTGCCAGAATTTGTGAGGTGAGTTTAAGTCCTGAAGGGTAGTCCTGAAGTATAGAGCTTCAGTTGCTCTAATCACTTTGGTACAGGAATTTCTTAAAGTAAATTTTGACCCCAAATTTTCAAGATAGTCATTTTATGACTCTGCTTTATAAACATGACATGTGACTTTTATAGAATTGTTGCCAAAATGTCATTTTGCACCACAGCTGTGTTAACACATTTTGGCCCAGATTTGAAAAACAACACTGTCACACTAATGGGGTGGTGTGAAAAACTGGCTCACGTTGAAAGTTTGGTGGAAAAATATTGACAGTTAGCAAAGTTAAGAGTGAGCATTGAAATATTTCAACATTTACAAAGGGTGTGTGTCAAATTCGAATCAACCACCAAATACCTCGAATACTGGATGTATTCAATGTATACTCGCATACCCAAATACTGGGATGTATTTGAGGTATTTGACAGTCACATATTCAATAAGACTTTGAGGTCTCATGGCGCTCCTCATGAAATCTCAGGCTGCTCTGAGAGCTTTCCAGGGGTTTACCATGTGACCTTGCCAGTGCCAGAGATTCTTGAGCTGAGAAGAAGCTGTTTCTCTCCATGAAAGGGCTGTGGTTTTCTGACTCAGATGTAGGCAAAAAAATTATTCTTTATAGACTTTCTTTTGTAACCCCCCACCACCACCACCACCAATTTGGGGTTTACCTTAATGTCTTCCTGGGCTCCATTCATGCCCAATGCCATGCAGACGTCCTTTATAGATAGTAAATCCAAGGTTGTTTGTTTGATCCTGTTGATTTACATGAGCATGCCATGCTGTGCCTCTGCACCTGTCCCTTTAAGACTTTAGCCAGTATGTGTATAGTAAATAGTCTGGGCTGGGTCTGAGTGCATCAAAGCTCATGGCCTGCCAGATACTGCTTTAATTTGCTCCACTCTGCTGTTGATATTAAAGCAAAGGGAGCTAAACTTTGACTATAATTATTTATTGATAACTTGCTATTATATTTGAAATGGAGTGTTTGTTCTAACCTGCCTTCTAGCAGCATTGTTTATCTAAATGGGAGCCACCATGTTTGGTCCAGGACTTCCAGCATTTGGACCAATAGGACTCAGTGGACCTCAAAGTGTCATGAGCTTAAGTGCCTCATGGGAAGGAAAACTGTAGTTTTTGTAGTTTTAGGTTAGCACCTAAACTGAACTGGGGGCAACCAAACTGTGACTGACAGCTCCCCCAGCCAACCAGAACTCAGGAAACCAAGGAAAACATAGAATTGTTACATGACAGTGTGTCAGTTGAAGTTAGAACTTGAAGAGTGAGAAGCTTGAGCTTTCAAGGAGCTGCTCAGGAAGGAGCCTAGGGAATCAGCGGGAAAGGCTTGACTTGCCACCCTACTACTATTCTTCTGCTTGGGACTGCCTGATTGCAGTAACCAGAATAATCTGAAAAGGAACATTTACTTGCAGCAGAAGCTCCAAGGTATTTGAAAGTACAGCCTGAGATTTGGACTGAGAGGAAACTCCTGTGAAGCGTTCGGTCCAGAGGTTGTGAGAGACTGAATTGATGTTTGAGATGTTTGCTCAGTGAATAAACTGCAATAGCAATTGGCTTAGACCCAAACTGTGAGGGAAGAAAAGTTAATCCTGTTCTTTTAAATGTGCTGAATGGTATTCGTGGGTCAAGGCCTGTTTTGCCAGTGACCAGATTGTTAATCCATCTGGAGGCTTCACCAGCAAAACTAACTGAACTTTGCCCAAGTGTTCAACAGCCAGGTCATTTGCCAACTCGCCCAGACTGACTGTGTTGTACCAGAAACTGTTCTTCGGTGAGAGACTGGCTTGGTGTTCCAGCCTCTGCACAGAGACCAACCGCAGGTTATGGCCACCTGAGGAAAGGCTGTGAAGTGGAGGTGTTTCATGTCAGCCCTGCTTCCCATGCTCTTGGTAATCTATGTGAGATCTCCATATCATCAGATCCATCACAACCAACTGGAAGTGTGAGTAAATCCAGGGTAGCTCCCTGCAACAAATCATTTAATTATCTGTGGTACCATCTAATTACTTTAATGACTTTCTGGGTTACAAGAGACTGGGCCAACTGGCCAGGATTACAAATAATCAAAACTCTGTTTCTGCATGCTAACTGCCTTTTCGTTCCATCAAGGGCACAACAACAGCTGCAACACCAGCCACTCCTGGCAACCTCTCTGGCTAGCCAGTATAAATATCCTGCTTATGAGCATATTATTAGTTGGGTTACAGTACTGAAAATGTATGTTTGCTTGCTAACCTTGATTTTAGAGGAGGTTCAGGGACTTTGCTGAAGGCCTGCCATGGTGGTAAGTGTAAAGGCGTGTGCATATTATTAATGTTAATTGTTGACTGTGTGTTAACTGTTGCCAGAAGTACAAGGTCACTAGGTGGGTTTTCTGATGGTTATAGCTTCCCAGAGGGCTATAACAGGTTAGATAGATACCCCACTATCGTTACTCTGGGTGGAAGCACCTTAATATCAAATCCAGGCCCCTGAACCTGTGGGTAGGAGTACAGGCAGGGGTAGTAACCTTAGGGATAACGCTGCCTAGGGGTTACATTTTTAATGCTTTTGTTTTATTCTTTTATGGAGAAACTGTGGTGCCCCACTTGGCTGACTGATTGATTGCTGGAAGCATTTTTTTACAGTAGAACAAATTGTGTTGTAATCCTTATTCTTCCGGCTAGGGCGGGGTGACTGTCTGCAGTTGCAGGCTAGGCAAGCTCTTGCTTGCTGGCTGGAAAGGACCTGTTCCTATGACTTCTTAGTTCTTTAGAGTGCTGAGAAAAATAATTTTCTTTTCATTTTGCAGTGAATAATATATTACTGTATTTGTCTGTTTATTTGTTTGTTCGTTTGAGGAAGGAAGGCAAAAATGTGTGTGCTCAGTTTGCTGTGTTGTGTTCTTGAGTTGGCTGCTGCCACTTTTGAGAGCAGCTTTGTTATTTCCTTTCTGTAGTTTAATTATTTGAATTGTTATAAAAATCTTATTTTTATGTTCGTCATGCACATGCACAGCAAACATTTTGTTAGGAAAGTGGCTTTTGAGGGTGTGACACTGTTAGTCCAAAGCAGAGTGGTCTGCAATGGGTTAAATCACTGTCACACCAATCATCAGCCAGGCTGATCATGACACTGTTCTGGCTTGCTGGGCAGAAACTTAATGTATTTCAATGGAGAGAGATGATCATAGGTCAGTTCTTTTCCGTTGGTCTATGCCACCCAGCAAGCACAGCTGATTTGTCATGATCAGCCTGTGGAGGTTGAATTACACCCTGTAACAAAGAAAACCATTCATTGATGTCTGTTGCTGCCCCACCCTTACTGTCCCCCACCTGGTCCTTCTGCACCCACAACTCCACACACCCCACAAACATAACACTGA
Source organism: Neoceratodus forsteri (assembly GCA_016271365.2). Classification (NCBI taxonomy): domain Eukaryota; kingdom Metazoa; phylum Chordata; order Ceratodontiformes; family Ceratodontidae; genus Neoceratodus; species Neoceratodus forsteri. Next base: position 450,614,895 of record CM057453.1, on the reverse strand, counting down.
CAATGGGGTGCCTAATACCCAGTGTCACCTCCTCAAATAAAAAATCCTAGAAAGTTTTTTTCTTAAAGAGACCCTAAAAAGAAAACTGTCCATTGATGTCTGTTGCTGCTGCCGTAACTGACACCACCCCAAGCACAACCCACCCCTCCCTCTTCAATGTGAAATTGGAATAACTGCTCAGGAAAATGATAGAGGCTAAAGAAATCCTAGGAATATCAGTAGCAGGAAGAGAACACAAAATACAATCCTACACAGATAACATGTTAGTATCCCTAGTTTCACCCACAAAATCTATCCTGCCTCCCCCTCCACTGAATATGTTGACACAATTTGGATTGTTCTTGGGTTACAAATTTAAATACAGATAAACCTGAAAATCTCACAGTTCCAAATATCTTTCAGTTATGTTGCTCAGATTTCATTAGGTTATATAACCTGCCTGATTAAACAAATTCCACACTCTGTAGCAAAATACTGGTGGTAGTATGCATTTTGATATAGAATGTTAAACACTGACACTGATAGTGCCCAATCCCCAGTGTCACCACCTGAAATAAAGAAACCATCCCTTGTAATTTTTTCAACCCTGTAAAAAGAAAACAGCCATTGATGTCTGTTGCTGCCATTATTGTCCCCCATCTGACACTTTCCTCACGCCTCCACACAACCCCAAGCCCATACTTACCCACCGGGGTTCCAATGCAGTAATCCTCTTTGAACCACAGACACATCTTCACTCTTGATTCCAGAGCACAAATTGAGAAAATCAGGTATGAGGTTCAATGTATTTTAACAGGATTTTGAACTTAGTGTCAAAACTTTGTCACTTTTGAATGTTTTGCCCCAAATTTTCAACATGACTTTTTGGGACCCCACCTCTTAAATAGAGATGTAGTGACATTTGAAATCCCAGGTGAGTTAAGGCAAAGTTGCCAAATTCACCTCTGCATGTTTTTTCTATTTAATAGGAAATTCACCATTGATAACTTATGCTTGCAACTTCGGCTGTAACTTCTCTTTGGAGTACACAGAGGTGAAGCTGGTCAAAATGATTTCCACCAAGTACTTCCTTTTGGGGTTTTGGGGCATAACTTGGTCACATTGTGTCAAATTTGTCTGAAAATTAAAATGGTTGTAGTCAAGAGGAGGTGCATATTTGGTGCATTTGTTTTATACATTTATAAGTTCTACAACATCATCAGTCTTATTAAGGTGCCATGTTGTACACACATTAGAAAAATAACAAGTATTCTTACCCTTGCACCATTTTTACATTTTCAGACCACTTCCCTCCCTCAGTTCTTAATGACTCTCCAGATCAAAGCTTATGGTAGTATCCACTGCAAGTGTTAGATGAAATCCTGCTCAGTTATGGCTCCCTAAGGAGTTCCACCACTGGATCATATGTTTTTGGGGTTTGATCATGTCCTCCTGTTTTCCACAGAAATACTCTGTTTTCTGAGTTGTGTTTGGAGTGGTTAACTGACTCATGTTTTTAAACAGATGCTACTGAAACATTCATTGGCTGTACTCTGGGCTGCATGCAAGTGTCTGATGTCATACAGATATTAACCTGAAATATAAACCAATAAGGTAGGAGAAAATGCCGTTGAGACCCTTTTCCACTCTGAACAGGATTGCACTGCTATTTGTTGCTCCATACAGTGAACATCTTCTCTGCATTTCCTCCAATAGAATTTTTAGAAGTCTGAACATTTTGTTGCTTAACCTTGATAAGAAATGGACACCTCAGAGGGACTGCATTTCAACAAATGCCATTAATGGTGAAATAGTATGCTCATCAATTGTGAAAGGGGTGGGGTTAGGGTGGAGCTTGGGGTCATTTTACAGCTGCAGTAGGTGAAGTCTGCAGATGTTTTGCATGTACAAAGGTGATGTCATGTTTTCTGTCCATGGAACTGACTGAAGGTGTAAATAGTCTCCTCCGCCTTACCCTCCTCCAAGAAATGTTTTCCGTCCTTAAATAAATACACTTTCATGTTAATCAATGGTTGCAGTGCACTATTTTCTTTCTTAAGTGGGAGGTACAAGAACAGGAACCTGAGTAGTTGGAGGCAGCATTAGTTTTTGGGGAGTAAGATCCACCTCCAATTCCACCCAAGAAGCTCCTAAAGATCCACCACCTTTTTTTTAGTTCATGTGGGAGGGACATGAGGTGGCTGTATCATGCTGGAACAATTGACTATCAGAGCTGCCTGAGGCATCAGAGCTTATGCTTCAGAAGGAAAAGCCTGAAACTGCATCCCTATACAGCACTTGTTTAAACAGTATTGGCTTAGCTTACATTCCTCTCCTGGTCACACATTTTCACAAATACATTCCAAGAGATGGAAAGTCCCTCCTGGTGGGTATATGGTGTTATTCAGACCTGTTCTCCAACCCTGCCCCACCACCTTACTCTATATTTTGCATCAGCTGAAGCATGTCAGTACAGCAAGAGTCTGCAGTGTATGTTTTTTACTGAGCTTGCAGTTTTAAAGGAGTAGTCCATTCAGAATTTGCAAAAACATATGTTATGCAGAGTGTTTTGATTTATATGTTAACTCCTATTATGTCCTTCCTCTGTCTGCCATTAGTAGTTTTTCCTAAATTAGCCTATTAGCAGACACCTGAGAGCTAGCTAACGGGTTTCTGTTAGAAAACTGCTACTAAATTAAGCTCCAATTCACTATTGCTGTTTTCTATGTGTGTCAGGTCTAGTTTGCAGGAATGTTGTAATTTTAAAACTTTTAATTTTATCCAACTATACACAACCATAAAAGCACAGAAATTGCCCAGATCATTAGCACTATAATTAGTTAGGACAATAGTTGTTTTTACAGAAAACCCACTCAGTTAGATTTCAAGTATTTGCTAAACTATACAGTAAATGTAGGTGCCAGCAATCTATTAGGCAGAACTAACATTTAGTACTAATTTTGCTCTGTGACATGATTTTCATTTTTCACAAATAAAGTGTTTGGTATGAAGCTGCAGCCTAGAAACTACAAAATACTTTAAAGTCAATTTTATCCTGTGTGTGGTATAGCATGAAACAACAGGATGGATGACAGTGACTATTTCAGTTACACATTTGATCCCATTTTACAATGGCCCATTGCACTACACATTTAGTGTAGCCCACTTTTTCAAATAATAAAACAAATATTAACAACCTAAATAACTCGTACATACATATTTTTATACTTTATTAAACATATACTTTACATTTGTAACCCAAAAAAATTAAAATCATGTCACAGAGTAAAATCAGCACTAACTGACAGTTCTACCTATTAGAATAGAGGAGGCGGTATAGTGCAGTGGTCTAAGGCTCTGACTGCAAACCTGATGTCATGGATTTGAATCCCACAGCCTCCACATCGTACTGTGTGTCCCTGGGCAAATCACTTAACTTCCTTGTGCTCTCAGGTCACACCTGTAAATACACTTTTAGTATGTCTCTCCTGTTAAAAAAAAGAATGCTGGTACCTACATTTATAGTTTAGCAAATACTTTAGAGCTAACTGAGTGAGTTTTTGTAAGAAAACTGCTATAGTCTTTTACAAATTATAGCAGTGATGATCTGGGGCAATTTCTGTGCTTTTATTGTTGTGCATAGTTTGATGAAATTAAATTTTAAAATGAAATCACATATTACTGCTAGCTTATCATAACATACCCAAAAATGCAAATAATGAATTAGAGCTATTTAGTAGCTGTTTTCTTACAGAAACCCCAGTTAGATAGCTCTCAGGCATCTGCCACATTGTAACTGTTGCCATTTGTGCTCACTGGATAAGAACAGTTACAAAGCTCTGCTGTTGTGAACTGATTTTAAAAAGCACTGCATGTGCTAAATCTGTGGGCCTGGCTACAATGTTGAGTAAGTTACTTTTTCTATGCTTTCTATTACTTTTGAAACTTGCTCCAGAAAGCTCTGTAGTCACCAGCAAGGATAGAATGCTGGAAAATGTAATACACCTTACAGTTCCAATTACTTATGTCTTTTTACACAAAAGAAATATCGGAACTGTAATCGATTACATTTATTTGAAAGTAACTAGTAATTAACCTTTACTTTCAAAAATATAATCTTTTATAGTTATTTATTATTTTGTATTGTTTTTGTATAAGAAGAAATAAGTAACTATAATTGTAAAGTGTATTACTTTTTCTAGTACTTTCCATCCTGGCTGGAGACTGCAAAGAGCTTCCTGGAACAAGTTTCCCAACATAATAGAAAGTAACAGAAAAGTAACTTACCAACACTGCACATACGCCACTGTCACATGAGTCAGTGTGCATTGTGGAGGTAGAAGGCAATAAACCTATTTGTGATGGAGCTCTCCAGGGGTCATAAAACTACCCCAAAGCTAGCAGCCTAATTTTGGAAAAACTCCTAATAGCAGACATAGAGAAGGACACACTAGGACTTTACATACAAATCAAAACACTCTGCATAACACATGTTTTGCAAATTCTGGTGGACTACTCCTTTAATTGAGCCATCCTCAATCTGTATCCTTCCAAGAACTACTTTGTGATGTGCATACCAGAGTGATTATTTTACTCTTATTTACAGCTTAACACCTTTACCAGTTTTAATCACAATTGTATCTAAATGCTCCACCATGTAGACTCCAGTCTCCCACTATACCTGCACACATTGCAGCACTGTTTTGCTGCATGCAGGGAGATTGGAGGTTAACAGGACATATGCAGATGGCAGTGTGGAGCTGGGTGGAGGCTGCAATACTGGGATGCCTCACCAGGTGCAACCTGACAGCTGTATGTGCACCCTGGGTGTACCCCCATGTCCCCACCCCACCCTACCTCTCTGTCTTCACTTGCCTCCCCAAGGGCCAGCTCCTGATGGTATCCATGTACTGTCCTTGATTACTCTTCTCACTGTGCGGGTGTTGGGAGCACCCTGCCTGCCCATGTGCAATGTGGCAGCAATACTACCTCAGAGCAGTGCCAGTAGTGAACACATACATTAGTGGAGCTCCTGAATGCATCATGGAGCACTGCTATGGTGGACAATAGATGTGTGCACTGTGTACAATGGAGCAGTGGGGAACACTGAAGGCAGTAGTAGGGTCTGCTTCAGCCATTCAGCAGCAGTACATGAACGCTCTGTTGTACCCAGGTGCCCTAATACTGGCAGAACTGATGCCATGTCTCCCCTCTCTCTCTCTTCTTCCTTCCCTTCCCTCCCTCTCACTGACGTAGCCCCCAATTCCAACATACAGATCTCCTCCTCCTCGAACCTCTCTCTGTCACCTCCACAACATAAGTGTGTCTCATAACAGTGAAATATGGTTATTTACATAATATGACTGTGCCATATACAGTACTCCATAGGACATGTAGGGAGGGCATCTCAAAATGCACTGTCGTCACTGAGTGCACCATGGGATGTGCACTGCTGCTACAAGGTTGAGACCACACACATTGATTGCACTCAGTGTGTACAGGCTGTAATGTTTTCAAACCATTATCCACACTGTTCACTGGCAGTGTGACACACTGTAACATTTACAGACTGTAACAGTTTGAATCCATTACAGCTTTATCTATTGTAATGTGGACAGGGCCTGCATATCTATGTAATTAGCTATCTTTCTATCAATTGCATGTATTGCTATGTTTACCTATTTCTAAAACAAATCTGCATATCACATTTGCCTGCACTCTGAGCACATACTTATGAAATTGTACATATTTGTACTCCACTTCTGCATAGACCTCGTACTTTCCTAATTTTCCCATTATCACAAGCATAACTACCTTGCCCTTATCAAAAGCATCCCCTCTGAAAGTTACTATCACATTTTTCTGCTGACAGTCCATCATCATTACACCTGACTTCCTGACATCAACACATTGCTTAAATATAACTTACATCACCTCATGGACAAAACCCTGTTTCTCTAAAAAAAAAAAACTGTGTAAATAATCCCTGAACATATGCCAGACATTACTTTTCATGTACTGCCACCTTCTGTACCATCATGGGGATTTGCTTATAATGTTTCCATAATACTTTGCATTATTGGGGTATGTGCAATTGTGTTTTCCTTAAAGCTTGGCTGTCTGGCCAATATCATCTGGGATAACACTTTACATCAGTGGCATTTGCTCTGGGGTTCTTTTGTAAACCTACAGTGCATCCTATTCCTTCCATTAAAATGTCCTCCATATATTTTCCTAATAACTTGTATGCCTTCCTTAGAACAGAAACTAAAACAAATCTTACTACTTACAAATCATTGAGTTATTTCTCCATACCTCCTTAACAATTCCACACAGCTTCACTAACTTCATTATGCAGCTGTGATTGATCTCACCAGAATTTGTTTATTCAGTTTTAGCTTCATCCAAAAGACTTGTGTAATAAAGCCTTAATTATACAATGGGGTCTGAGAATGCTACAATCTGATTGGCTGACTGGCACCTTTCTGCCATGGTAAATCCTAGCATAACCGCAAAGGTGCCAGTCAGCCACTTCACCACTGTCAAACAAATCCCTGCATTTCAAAATCACTGAGAACCATGCAGCCATCTTGGTATCAAACATCCAAAAAGACTGAGAACTCTCTGCTGCATAGCAGTCTTAGTTTAACAACTGAAAAGATACCAAAAGGAAAAAAATTGCATTAGAAAATCCCACAAATGATACACCCCTTGACTTACCACTACTATCACTACTAGGATGTAAAGTATGACACAGGCCAAATTCAGACTGTGCCTCTCTTCCACTCCCTCCCACCAACCAGTGACCCCAAGTCCACACGACACTTCTATGAATCATGCTATCATCGTGATTGCCCATACATGACCCTCCCATACAAAGAGCCCATGTAACAATGTTTTTCAGAACCTCCTGCCTCATTGCCAAGGTTTTTCCCCAAGTCCAGTCACCCGCTTTTCCCTCGATACACTGCTGAATGGCAGCTGCTCGTGCCAACTTTGGTGACCACTCCACAAGCTAACCCTGAGCATTGGCAGGTTCTGCCCTGCAGCTCCATGACACATTCCATAAGTGACATATACTGCCAATTAAAAACAACTCTTAAACAATAATAAGTGCTACCTGACTCCTAAACTAAAAATGATAAAAAAATCTTATCAGACTAACCTGATAGTTTTCTTTGACTGGGTAACAAAGGAATTAGACATGGGAAATGCCATGGATCTGCTCTACTATGACTTCAGAAAAGCTTTTGACTCGGTATCTCAAGAACGATTGCTCAAGAAGATGGAAGACCTGGATGCAGCTAAACCCACAGTGAACTGGGTGGGTAACTGGCTAGAAGGGAGGCAGCAAAGGGTAGAGGCAAATGGGGTTAAATCAAAGGAGATGGAGGTTATGAGCAGGGTATGCAGGATCTGTCCTGGGTCCAGTCCAGTTCAACATGTTCCTTAGTGACATTGGAGAAGGAATCCAGGGCAGGTTGCGTCTGTTTGCAGATGACAGAAAACTATATGGGAAGGTGGATAGTGACGAGGTAATAAAGGAAATGCAGAGGAACCTACAAAGGCTAGAGGGGTGGTCAAAGGTCTGGCAGTTAAAATTCAATGCTAGAAAGTGCAAGGTAATGCCCTAGTGAAAAATAACCCAAAGACAGAGTACAGGATGGAAGGAGAGGACTTAGCACTACATCTGAGGAACAGGATCTGGGAGTTATCATTAGCAGCTCACTTAAGCAATTGAGTCAGTGTAACAGGGCCTAGAGCAAGGCTAACAGGATGCTGGGATGTATCAGGAAGGGTATTGATAGCAGAAGAAAATAAATAATACTTCCCCATTACAGATCCCTGGTGAGGCCTGACCTAGAGTACTGCACCCAGTTCTGGAGTCCTCACCTCAGAAAGGATAAAGATAGGTTGGAGAAAGTGCAGCACAGAGTAATAAGAATGATTCAGGGCCAGCAGGGCAGATGCTATGAGGAATGCCTCAAGGCACTAAATATGTACTCACTGGAGACCAGAAAGGAGAGGGAGATATGGTAGAGACCTTCAAGTTCCTTAAAGAAATTAAAGTTTTTTAATGTGATTTTTTAAAATTTTTATTTATCATCATATTACACAATTGAAATAGTAGACAAACTTTACATTCCATACATCTATAATCTTGAATTATATAATTTGAACAAAGACATCTAAACATCCCTTCCCCACTCCCTTCTCCCAACCTCATTCCATAAATAGTTATTTTTTGACATTGATATACAGTAACTGTACATATTTATACTTATTAAATATTTTTCTTTATATCTTACAACCTATTAATCCAATGTTTTGGTGGTGTGCTAACCTTTTGGGTTAATCCCTTATAATGTCATCAGCAGCATAATATTATCTTGTATTTCTCTCAAGATGCACCATTAGGGTTGTCCCATTTGGGATCCAGAGTGTATATTAACTTTTCAAATTATAGTTTCATTAAATGTATTCCACCATATACAGCAATTAAATTTAGGTAAGTTTTTTCTTTCCAGTTTTACAATATAAGGCGTTAAGTGCCAGTGATGCCAATGCTACTATTATACTCTGTATATTATTTAAATGAATGGATACAACGTTGTTAAATAAAAATACATCTGGATCCAGAAGTAAATCTAATCCCATACTTTTAGACAAAGTTTGTTTCATAGTAATCCACCATTCTTTAATGTTGTGACAATTCCACAGACAATGGAGTAGTTTGCCCATTTTCCCACAGCTGTGCCAACATATCTCAGAATAATTTGGGTTAATTTTTAAATAATTATCAGTGTAAAATGCCCAATCCAGAATTTTCCTTGTATTGATTTATTTATGCAGAGGCATAAATTTTATTTCCTGGATTAGCAAGATTTCCCACTGTTGATGTGTTATTTTTTACAGTACTTAATTCCTTATTCCATCTGTTATTTATTTTATTTGAGTCCTTATTTTTTTTTCAAATTAATATGCTTAATTAGAAGTATAGTTTATGGTTCACAACTCCTCAAAACAAGAGAACAAACAGACAATTAATTATACAAGGAGACAGTCCATGCATGTATGCAACATTCCCATGAATGATTGTTTAAAAGAAAACAATAAAGACTGTGAGACCCATGCCTGCGATATAGTCTGTCTTCTCAAAATACACAGGCCCCTCACATTGAAAACAACCTCATATAAACAAATAGGAACCTAACCATACCCCAAAATGAAACTTATCAAACTTATCTATCCATTATCTAGTATCCCTCCCTCCACCCTGCTTGGAGCTAGGAAGTAGAGAAGAGGGCTAGGAGGACAATGATTCAGATAATGAGAAGTCTAACACTGGAAGGCTGGAACACTCATTCAAGCCCAACTGGAATGGTGCAGCAGGTGTGTAACCCAGGAATTTACCTGATGCCCCGATCCTTCTAGGTGTTCTAAAGAGCACCCCAGGGCAACTAAGGGTATCAAAGCCATGAGGTGGCCTCAACAGTTATTAAAAGCCTGTAGCCTATCTTATCTATAGGCTATTTGCTTTTCCAGCTCTAGTGCCTGGAGTATTTCTGTGTGCCATTCCTGGAAGGAAGGGCATTCTCAATCTACCCAATGTCAAGCAATAATCAGCTTAGCCACAGATGTTATCAGTGCCAAATGTGCCTTATGTACACCTATCATGTCAGCAGGAATAAGTCTATAAGGCAGATTTGTGGGGTAAAATAAGGTCTAGCCCAGTAATGGATCAAGTGAGCCCTTTATTTTTGCCATAATGGTAACACCCTGTCACAGTTCCAGAAGAGATGTTTAATGTGCCATCTACTTTCTGACAGGCTGTGCACAAAGGGAATTCACTCTCCCCATCCGATGCAGTCAAGAGGGAGAAAAGTATAGGTTGTGCAGAATACGGAACTGCAAGAATCGTAGTGTATCTTGTTTGACATACTTATACAGTTGCCTCCACAACTTCTTACATTCGTCACTAGAGTGGAAAAGATTAAGTTCTTGTTGCTAGTAGTAACACACTCCCTGAGGGTAGTGGGGTGCATGTGTTTGGAGGGCTTTGTAAAGGAAGAAATTACATGGGGCTGGGGGACAGGTCCAGTAAAAACCTTTCAAGGGGTTTACCAGAAGTCCCATGGGGGTGGGCCCAAAAGTCCATCAACATCTTCTGCAGCTGTAGGTACCTGAAAGGATGAAGCACTGAAATCAAAAATTCCTACTGGATGTCCTCCCTGACCTCAAGCAGCCTGAGTGCAACAAGAAGGAGAGCGATACCCCCATAGCTCAGGGCAAACCCCTTGGTATACTGCCACCCACAATCTTGAAGTGTGGATTGCCCAGAATTGGTTAGCCCAGGTCTTTGGAGAAGTCCAGGAAAGGAAAGAGATGGTCTGGCATAGGGCTTCAACAGACCACCATAGAAGGGATGCCCTTAAAACCCTCGGCAAAGCAGACGGATTGTTGTATAAGAGGAGTTCAAATCAAGTCCATGGGTCCATCAGAGCTGATGTTCTAGAGTTAGCCATTGAGTAAGTTATTCTGCAAAATCATTCACAGTCTTGTACACCTCCCAGTGAAATATTTTACTACAATGAATTGCACAGTAGTAAGAAAAAAGTTCAGCAAGTCAAGACCTATCACATTCTTCAGAAAAGTCATTTTAGCATAAGCCCGATGGATCGCCTTCCCTTGAGTCCTTATTTCTTACTGCTGTAGATTTGTACATTCTAGCAAGTATTTTGTTTGGTCCCTTATTAAATATTATATTTTGTTGTTTCATCATTATTGGAGTTTTATATTTTATTACTAAATAAGTTTTTCATTTATTGAAATTTGTTTGATAGAGTATAGTAGCGTAGATGATTCCAGTTTTTATGATTAATTTTCTTTCATGTTTGGCCAAAGGATACAAATTGTTCTTCTAATAAATCTTTCCATATTTATATTTTTTCATTAGTTGGTTAAAGTTAAAGGGTGATTTTCTCCCATACTCGTGTGTTAGGTCAAATCTTGAAATATAACCAAGGTAAATGTAAATATTTGGGGTTGCTTATACAGTATGTTTGTAAACTAATTTACACCATGAGTTTAATATACGTTTTGTTTTAAAATGGTAGGGTCCAGGAAAATATTCTGCAAATTAATCTTATTATCATTATTCGGATATAATATGTCCTGGTATAAGTGGTGGTCTTTATCGGGAAAAGGGAGTTTTGTTAAAAGTAGCTATAATATGAGCCTCCATATACAGTAGTGGGTCATGACAATCCATACCTCCTTGGTCTCTTGGGGTCATTAGACTAGTCCATGTGATCTGAGGCTTTCCTCCTTGCCATAGGAGCTAGAGAAAATCCTTTTCACGTCCTGGAACCACTGCTGAGATGGGAACCAAATACATTTTGCATGACTTAAATAAGATGTGGCATAGCCATCATTTTGATGGTGTTTCTTTTCCCTCATATAGCTAGAAAAGATTTGTCCAGTTTTGAAGCAAGGAATCAATGGTACTGTTTGCTTTATCAAAGTTAATTTTTGTATTTATATTTTGATCAGGGATTAAATAAATACCTAAGCATTTAATAAAGTTTTGAACTTTAAATTCTTTATCAATTTTAGTAAGTTCTAATGGTTTATTCCTAGTTAGTTTCATTATTACCAATTTCTGTTTATTCATCTGGCAGCATGAATTTTTGAATTTAATTGAATATCTTTTATAAATGCATCTAGAGATATTTCAGTGTTTTTATAATCAGAAGCATGTCATCTGCAAACAAGTTTAATTTTATATGTTCTTGATTTATTTTATTCCTTGAATGTGTGTATTATTTCAAATTACAGACAAAGAGGTTCCAAAGATAATATAGTTTTCCCTCTCTTTTTTTTCTTTTTTCCAAGTGTTTGGTTCAGAGTGTGGGTACCTTAATCCCTCATGTTCATGATCAACACCATTCTTTCTCTCCTAACAAATTAAACTGCTTGTAACTCGCTATTTAGAATAAGCCTGTTGAACACGAGAATGGAAGCCAAATTTGATGAAACCAAGCTTCTTGATTCTCCATCTTGTAATATGCCCATTCTACCTTATGTAAATCCACCATAAATTGAACCCATCCTAAAAACTCTGGTGGTTGTATAGCTTTCCAGTGTATTAATAATGTTTTTTTGCTACAGTCAACCCCAGATTTATTAAATCAGTTAAATCTCCCAGTTCCAAACTTGAATAAACAACCCAGAACAAAGCAATTACTGGATCGAAGGAAGTTCTGCCCAACAAGTTTACCACAAAAGAAAATATCCTTTGCCAGAACAGTTCCAGTTTTTGACATGAAACTAACATATGCTCTAAAGTCCCTCTAGCCTCCCCACACCTTTGACACACTTCAGATACGTTTTGTGTTATTTATGCAACCTTACAGGTGTTAAATATGTTCTATGTAGAATGTTTATATAGATTTGCCTTAATCTATTATTTTTAATAGATGTTTTCTAAGATTAACCAACATGTCCCAAGTTGGATCCAGAATTGGAAGAGTTCAATCTTTTTCCCAGCTTGTTTAGGTTTATAAAGAGATATGCCTCATGAGTTTTACCAATGAAATTATAAAGTTACTCAATCAAATGTTTAAAAGAGTCTAATTTCATAAAAAAACTGCTCTAATATCCCCATCTTTAAATGCAGAGAATTCCCATTTAAAAAAAAATGAAATGTGTCAACTGTAACTATGGAAAAAAGCATTTGAAAATAGATCAAATTTGTTTTTAACTCCTTAAATGAGGCCAATGTGTCCCTGATCAGAACATCCTACAGTATATAGCCCGTTTTCTACTAGTTCCTTTGAATTAAACCCCTTTTCATAAATGGAGGAAAGTGTATATTGTTAGTAATAGGCGTAAATTGTGGCAAACATCCCCTTCTCCCAAGAGCTTTTACCAAATTCCATGTTCAGTTAGTGGTCCTGGTAGAATACAACATAGTGGAATATGAATCTGTTTTATTAATACTTAAGGCCAGACATTGAATTAAAACAGAGAAGGTATTCTTTCTGCTTCTGTAGAAAGCATGCTAGTTGGTCCTGTCTATATCCAATCTAGCAGCCAAGACCTTCTAATTGAGCTGCCAAGTATTACTGCCTTTTTCCTTTGGTAGCTCTAACTTACTGTATCAATTCTAGGCACCTTCTGTTTCCACATAAAGTTTCTTATGGCCTAATCCAATGAATCAAAAATATTTCAGGGATCATAATAGGACAGGCCTGGAACAGAAACAGCAGTCTTTGCAAAATATTAATTTTATAATATTAATCCATCCTAATAAGACTAATGGAAGGTTTGCCATTTGAAAAGGTCTTGTTCAATTTTATCAAGAACAGGTAGGTAAAAGTTCATAGTGTATAACCGATTTTATCTGGTGAAATCTGAACTCCCAAATACTCATATGATTTATGAAATTTTTATAGAGAATGATCCTGACTTGGGGTATTACCATCTGAGATTATTATAACCTCAGTTTAAGCCAAATTAATTTTATATCCTGAGTGTTTACCAAAATCAGAGAAAATTTGAAGTAAATGGTCATAATCATTCACTGAATCTCCCAAAAGTAAATATTATCTGCATACAGTGATATTTTATAGGTGTGATGCCTAGTTTAACCCCTTTAACATCAGAATCACCTCTTATTAAAGCTGCTAATGGTTCTAAAATAAGGAAAATAGCAGGGAGATAGGGGCACCCCTGCCTGGTGCCAGCTATAAACTGAAATAATCAGAAGAGATAAGACCTGTTTTGACAGAGGCCTGTGGTGAAAATGTATCATTTTTATCCATTCCAGATACTTTCCCTCAATGTGAAAGCCCCAGAAGCTGTAATAAAAACTCCCAATACACTCTATCAAAGGCTTTTCAGCATCGAGGAAAGCACTTCCAGGTCAATTTTTAATGATGGAGTCATTAAATTTAAGGATCTCCTAATGTTATGGTTTAGTCTTCTACCCGCCACAAAATCAGTCTGATCAGTATGTGCAAAGCTAGGAATACTATTTGCAATCCTATTGGCCAACACCTTTGCAGAAGTGTAATAATCATTATTTAACAAAGATATACGCCTATAAGAACTACAAACATCTTCAGGCTTATCTTTTTCAGAAGTAAAACTATAGAGGCCTCATTAAATGTAGATGGAAAATCTGTTTGAGCCTGAATGCTTTTGAAACAGATGACACAAAAGGGGAGCAAGTTCTTCTTTAAATGTTTTATAAAACTCAGCAGAGTAACCATCAGGCCCAGTTGACTTATTATTTGGTAAATTAGATATTACATTGTATATCTCTGCTTCATTTCTTTCCTCATTAAGGATTATTCTATTAGTCTCTGAGATCTTAGGTAAATAATTTTTTGATATAATCCTGAACCTCCATTAGAGAGGCACAGCAATCCTCCTGCTATAATGTTACAAAAAGCTCTTAAATTCTTTATCAATCTCAACCTGATCTAATATAGTTCTCCCATCAGGTGTGATAACACTATCAATCCTATTCTGATTATCCTGCACCTTCAGTTGATAAGCCAAAAGCTTAGAAGGTGAATTGCAAAAAAATAATAATTAGCCCTAGATTTATACATTTGCTTCTCCACTCTCCCTGATTGATCATCTCTATTCTTTCCTTCAGAAGGATCATTTTATTGTATCTTCTTCTCTCCCTATTGTAGCAAGCATTGCTTCTGCCAAGGCCATGCACTGCTCTAGTCCTTCTATGAAACCCTGTATTTTATCCTGACATTAGATTCATACGACACAATACAACCCCTCAAATAGCTTTGAGAGAGTCCCAGATTGTAATCCATGAAAACTCAACTGGAGGATTCCATATAATAAAGGTCCCAACTTCCTTCCTTATAAAATGTTCCAAATTGCACATCTTGTAATAATAAATTATTAAATATCAATTTTTGAAGAAAAGTTATTGTTTTGATAGCATGAAGCATGATCTGATAGCAAAAGGAGTTGTATCTAACAAATTTAACTGTATGCAATAAATAACTACAGACCAAAAAATAGTCTAGCTTTGAAAAACTGTTACAAGCTTTTGAAAAATAGATAATTTTTAAACTAGCATATAATTTTGAAAAGGATCCTCCAGGGCCAATTTTTGAGCACAATTATTAATTAAATCAATAGTTTTGTTCTCCCTTTCTGGGGCTGACTGAGCCCTATCCAGCACTGTAAGCCATTAATGTCTCCCTATTATTACAGGAGGGTTTAAGATGAAACCTGAAGGAACAAGTTCTAAAAAATTTAAATCCTCCTTTGGGGCATATGCACTAATAAGTGAAACTTGTGTTTGATCAATAAGCACTCTAGCATTTATACATCTTCCTTCAGGATCCACTTCAGATCTGATTATTTTAGGCATTAAATGTCTTTTAATAAAATGGCAGCACCTTTTGCATTACCTGCAAAGGTGGTAGAAATGTCAATTGTATGAAAAGATCAGAAAAATAGACAATGGCCCAGATATTCAAACTGTGCCAGGCTGTGGCGAAGCCTGGGCACAGCTCAACTTATACATAACTTCAAATATATGAATGGACATATCTGGAATGTGTAGTACAGTATGGGCTGCACGCCCATTGACTTATGCTGTGGACCAATGGGCGTACAGCCCTACTGATGGTGTCAGTTGGCAGGTGGCTGGGCGGCAGGCAGGTGGGTGCTGCCACTGGCCACTGACCTGGGGAGTGGGGCAGTGGGGATCAGTGGGTGGGTGAGAGGGGTTCAGTGCACCACCAGGGATATGGGGGTCGTACTAGTTCACTTAAGCCCGTGATTGGGCAGACTTAGTTCCACTGGACCACCAGGGATATAGGAGTAATATGTTTATTGACACTTAAGCCCGCATTGGGCAGGCAGCAGTCCACTGGATCACCAGGGATTTAGGATTAATCTTTTATTGATGCCTGCAATTGGGCATGGGGCACCACCACAGAGGTGCAACCGGACTCGGGTGGCCACCCACAGGTGGCAGCTGCCGTGTTGACAGCCTGGGTAAAGAATTGACTGGAGAATATGACACAGAGAGTAATAGTAAATGGAGTCCACTCTGAAGAAAGGGGTTACTAGTGGGGTACCACAGGGTTCAGTATTAGACCAGTCCTCTCCAATGTCTTTATAAGCAACATTGCAGAGGGACTGGAAGGAAAAGTATGCTCTTTGCAGATGACACAAAGATCTGCAACAGAGTTGATGCAGAAGGTGGGGTGGAAAAGGATGAGAAGGGACTTGGCAAGGTTAAAGGAATGGTCAAATGTATGGCAGCTTAGATTCAGTGCTAAGAAGTGCAAGGTAATGCACTTGGGAAACAAAAACCCAAGGAAGAGTACACACGGGATGAGATACTAACAACAACAAAAATGGAAAGGACCTGGGGTAGTCATATGAGATGACCTAAAGGTGGGCAAGCAATGTGAGAGGGCAGCAAGGAGGGCTGGGGGATACTGGGATGCATAGGAGAGGCATCACCAGTAGAAAACAGGAAGTTATTATCCCTCTGTACAGACAGCTGGTGAGACCCCATCTGGAGTACTGCGTGAAGTTCTGGAGACCCAATCTCTGCAAAGACATAGACAGGATGGAAGCTGTCCAGAGGAGGGCAACTAAAATGGTGCAGGGTCTGCACCAGAAGACATATGAAGAGAGATTTAAGGAGCCTAATATGTATAGCCTCGAGGAAAGGAGGGAGGGGGACATGATAGAAACTTTCAAGTACCTCAAGGAGTCAACAAAGTCCAAGAGGCTAGCATCTTTCAAAAAGAGGTGTGCAAGAACCAGGGGCACAATTTGAAGATGGGGCAGCTCAGAGGTAATTTAAGGCAGTATTTTTTCACAGAGAGGGTTGTGGATGCATGGAACGGCCTTCCGGAGGAGGTTCTTGAGTCAAAAACAGTGGTGGAATTCAAGCATGCATGGGACAGTCATAAGGCAATTCTAGGGGTGGGGTAGGAAGACGTAGGCTACTGGTTAACTAGGATCTGCAGTTTATCCATTAGGTAGGAAATGGGCAGACTGGGTGGGCCAAGCGGACCTTATCTGCCGTCAAATTCTATGTTTCTATGTAATGTGGCAGCTCACCTGTGGGTGGCCATCCGTTGTTCCTTTTTGGATCAACTTTGAGCTGGCATAGGTAGGGGTTGCACATGCATGGCTCTACACATCCCGGCCGAATATTGGGCTGTGCAGAGTATGCATGGGCACGCCACCTTCCTGCACCTGCATACATTACTGATGAGCTCCAGCGCATCGGGATTTGTGCCAGGCACAATTCTATTTGAATATCGCACTGGGTGCATCAGTGGGTTGCGATGGTGCAACACTGTTGCGCTATGCGCAACCTTTTGAATATCTGGGCCAATATCTTTTTTTTTTTCAAAATGTGTTTCCTGTAACAGAACATAATCTATTTTTATTATTTAAATAATTAACAATTTGTCCAAGTTTTATTCTATTCTTGGCTCCATTCCAGTTCCAGGCTAACAACCTGAATGTATGCATCTTAATTTAGCGAAAATACTTTTTCACCCTTAAAACAGGCAGCAGGACATACCTAAAAATCAACAGACCAAGCACTAATTTAATAAAGTACCCACACTTCCATTTAGCATGTACAATGCATTTACCAAATAGCTCAATAAAACTAAAGATTAATTTTAGAAAACCCAACTGCCTCCCCTCCCTTAGTAATATTTTCATTAGATAACCATATTACTTGATCCAAACTAATAGGATCTTCTGAGGTCTTCTGAGTTCAGGAGATCCTCTCTCTCCCTAGTAACTTTAAAGACAGCTTACCTTAAGCTGTGTCCAAGATGTAGAAAGACTGAGTTAGTTCCCACCACGCTTGCCTTGCTACTTTCTTAAAATTAATTATTATTGACCTTCCAAAAAACAAAAACAAAAGAGCATAAAGGAGAGTAGAAGATATTCATCTCTACCCTCCACCATTTAAGCTTATTTTGTAAGACGGACCCTTTTCCTTTTTCATTTTGTTCCTTTTCCTCTCCCCAGACCCCATCTCACTCCCGAACCTATCAGGACCACTCAGGATAACCTATGTCTAAGTAATGGATGCAGAAGAGCTGCAAAATCTTTATGTGTTCTATTTTGCAAAAAAATCATAAGACTCTTGTGGTGTAGAGAAGAAAAAAGACTTTCCATCTATAAAAATTTGTAATCTTGCAGGGTGCAATAGAGAAAAGAAATGTCCTGCTTCCTCAACTGATCTCTGACACCATCAAAAGCTTTACGCTTCAGTGAAATTGAAGGAGGAAGGTTGGAAAAACTTGAAGCTTCATACCATTATACACCGAGGCCCAGATATTCAAACAGTGCCATTTTGTGTGTGTTTGCAATACATGCGCTGCTCAAAAATAGTTGCAAGAGGGTTGGGCCAGGGCGATATTCAATGGAGTTGCGCTATGGCACAACTGCTTTGAATATCGCCTCTGGCTATTACCCCCCACTGTGCATGGTGCAGTGGAACTGCACCAGCGCAAGTGGTCAGAGTGGAACATTGAGATGCGGTGGCACAAGTTCCATTGCATCATGCACAGCACCTGTGATATTCAAAGGGTGACATGCAAATGGGGCCATAATTTATACAGGAGCACACGGGGGCCATTTTGCATCTGATTACGGCCCCATTTGCATGCCATTAGCATGAAGTCGCCAATCCCCAACAACTTGCCTGGCGCCTGCCAGGCAGCAGCCATTGGGAACCAACGCCTCGCAGCCCGATCGGTGAGTCCCATAAGGGACAATGAATGGCTCCAATCCTTGGTGGTCCAGTAGACCACGATTACTCCAATCGCGGCATAACTGTATGTCTCTCCCGAGTAGCCCGATCATGGGTAGACCTTCATCCAACCTCCCCAGTAGCCTGATCATGGGCATAACTTAACCCACCCCATTTGCCCGATCACGGCATCAGATTCCTCCCCAAAGCCCAATATCCCTGGTGGTCCAGTGGACTGAACGGAGCCCGATCGCAGGTGGCATTCCTCACTCCCCAAGTATGAAATCCCTGGTGATCTAGTGGACCCCCACCCCACCAACCCAAAAGAGCCCCACCACCCTGCTCCCCACCCTGTCAGCCAGAGGCGGCAGCACCCCACCCGCCTGCCGCCCGCCACCCACCGACTGACTGCGGTATGGCTGCATGTCCATTGGTTTAGAGCATGAGCCAACAGGCGTGCAGCCCATACCGTACTAGTCGGTCAGATATGTGAATGAAAATTCATTCACATATCTTGACTGACTAGTACAGTATGGGCTGTAGGCCCATTTGCTCATGCTCTGAACCAATGTGCATGCAGCCATACCGAGCTGTCAGTTGGGCGGGGGCGGGCTGGCAGGCGGGTGGGTGCTGCCACCCGCCAGCTGACGGGGAGCGGGTGGTGGGGCCCATGGATGGGTGGGGTGGGGTCCGCCTTGATCACCAGGGATTTCATTTGGGGTGAGGAATGCCGCCGCGATCGAGTTCGCTCAGTCCACTGACCACCAGGGATATTGGGCTTTGGGGAATCTGATGCCCGCGATCAGGCTAATGGGGGGGAAGGTTATGCCCACTATCGGGCTACTTGGGGGAGGGAGGTTGATGAAGGTATGCCCATGATCGAGCTACTGGGGGACACTGGTATGCCCGCTGATCAGGCTACTAGCGGTCCACTAGACCACCAGGGATATTTGACTTTGGGGAGGGAGGTCTGATGCCCGCAATCGGGCTACCTGGTTACTGTCATGCCCGCGATCGGGCATGGGGCACTGCCAGTATGGTGGAATAGTCGGCCACCCACAGGTGGCAGCTGCTGTGTTGCACCCTGCAATGCAGCAGCTCACCTGTGGTGGCCCTCGACTTGTTCCTTTTTTTTGGTTCAACTTTGTGCAGGCGCAGGTAGGGGTTGCACCTGCATAACTCTGCATGGTCCAGGCTGAATATTGGGCTGTGCAGTTTATGCATGGGCACGCCCCCACCTGTGCTGCGTACATTACTGATGCGCCCGGCGTGACGGGATTTGTGCAGGTGCACTTTTCACTTTTAAATATCACATCAAGCACATCAGTGGGTTGTGTATGCACAACACTGTTGGCGCAAAGTGCAACCCTTTGAATATCTGGGCCCAAGCCTTTTCTGTCCTTGCTTTATAAAGAATGTTTTCTTTATCCTGAAAGTGTAATGGTGTAACAAACATAAATCTTGGCCTTCCATCCTCTTCTAGGGACAAAGACCCATGAGCTTGATCCAATTCAATTTTTTTGTGTGAATATTTCAGACCCATGAATGTTGTTAACATCTGCTCACAGTGTTAAGGGGTTCCTCCTTCAACCCCTCTGGTAAGCTGCCTATTTTTAAATTTACTTGTCTCGATTTGACTCCAGATCTTCCACTTTGTTTTTTAAGGCATCTAATTCCTTAGTTGCAGCTGACAAGTCTGTGGATACCTTTGGCAGTAGGTCTTCCACATTAGATAGGCATTGTTCATATTGTTCAGTTCTTAAAGAGACAGAATCCAATCTTTCTACTATATCAGTGAATTTTTGATCTAAGGAGGATATAGCTAATTTAATATGCCCAACCCCAGCTCTTATTTTCTACCATTGTTTGTTGTGAGAGGTCTGAATTAACACCAGAGCCATTCATGCCATCTGAGTTGTTCTTAGAGCCCTGGGAGTCATGGTGGCCTTGGGATTGGGAGAATTCGTAGAATGCTGCTCAGAATTTTTCCCTCCTTATGTTGCAGCCCTCGAGCTTATCTTGTTTGTCCTGCTTATCTCGCTTGTCCATTTTTTAGCAGATCTTGTCTTAGGAAGAGAAGCCATTTCAGTGAATGCCAATAATTTGTTTTTTACAAGTAGGGGACTGTAACTATGTAATTATTGTCTGTTGGAATAGTGTGTGGGGAGTTCTACCCTTATTTTAACAGAGGTGGGCAATGAGCTTATCTCAAGATTTAATCCTGAGACAGTAGATACTGAATTTCTCCCTCAATTGACTCAATTTCTCCTTTCCCTCATTTACAGTCCCAACAAGATTTTCTTTCTTTTGCAACTCTATATCTTCAGAAATATTAGAAACTTGGGTCAAGGGAGTAGTTTCTGAACCCCCTTTATCCCTCTCAATAATTCTATCACTCCTCGAGTTAAAAATTCACCTCTATCCCATAGTTCATCTTCCCATTCAATGTTTCTGCTCCTCCTGCAGGCTCTGTTAAATATCACCCACCAGATTCTTAACCCCAAGTCCAAACCCAGAGAGACAGTTTTTTTTACTGTATCCCTCAAGACGTTTCACTGAATCTTGAAGTCTTAGTGAGAGATGCCCAGAGAAGCAGTTATCTGCAGAATCACCTGCAACCCCACAGCTCAATCTCCTCAAACAACTGGGATACTCCAACAGCTGCTTCCTCACATGACTCTCATCCAATGGGTTCTTCCCGAGGAGTCACTTGACAAAAAAAGTGTACCTGGATCCTGTAATACAGGTGGTTCATCCGTTATTACCTAGACCCAAAAAACACTTAAGCCCAGGAGCAGCCAAGGGTGTCCTGAATCTTTACATGTCTGATACTCCAGAATCCTCCAGGAGCTCTATTCTTCTCCCACAGGGCAAAACAATCTCTTGGGACCTTCTATGCCTTTTGGATATACTCAACTACATATTTAAGTTGACCACAAGCAGTAAGGCAATTTTCCTTTACACCATGATGTGCAAGGTGTAGCAGGAGATGCTCAGTGCACTCAACTGCTGCCTCTGCCAGCCATCTTACTGGAGCTCTGCCTCCAGCTCTGGTTCCAAAGATAATATAATAATGTGGGAAAGGGGACAGCTGTGCCGCACCTCTTCTCCAGCTAGGTCTGTTGTTATGAATTTCTTTATTTGAAATATCACTAATGTGTTTTTATATAATTGTTTAACAGTGTTATTAATTCTAATGGAATTCCCCATTTTTGAAGTATTATGAACATATAGTTTTTATTAATAAGGTCGGAGGCCTTGCTTGTGTCTACTGCTACAGCATAAAAGGTGTCCTTTATATAGTCTTTTTAGAGTTTGATATATGAAATGTAGTTTGGATTTTTTTATTTGCTTGTGATATTGTCCTATTTTTCATAAACCTGTATTGGTTGGAGTGTATAAATTATTAATATTTAAGTGGACTTGAATTCTATTATTTATAAATTTGGCAATACATTTGTAGTCGAATTCCAAATAGCTATAGGTCTATAATTTTCTGGTGCATCGTGTAGTTTACCTTGTTTATGTATGAGTATTATTTTGCTATTTGCATTGATTGTGGAATAGCCATTCTTGGTATGTCTTTTAATAGTTCATTTATCATTTGTTCTAGCCAGGGTGTTAACTCTTTTGCAAAAATCTGAAAAAATGTGTTTGTAAGTCCATTGAGCCCTGGAGATTTTTCTTTGATAAACTTTTAATACAGTCATACATTTCTTGTAGATTTACTGGAAAAATGGATGATTTAGGTGTGATATTTGCTTTATTCATGAATTCTGTGCTTAATTCTGGGTCGGAGTGAAATTATGAAAATTGTTGTGTAGTATTTCATGAAACATTTAGTAATATTCTCATCAGTCTTTTGAATATTACCTTCTGTGTCTTTAATGGCAGTTATTATATTTTTTGTTTCTCTGTTCTTAGAAAATTTGTTAATAACTTACCTGATTTATCAGTATGGAAGTACCTAATTTTTAATGTTGTTGGCTAATCTTTGGGTCTCATCATGAATTAATTCTTGTTTTTTATTCCTAAGTGTATACCATTCTTTTCATATTTACCTGCCTCTTACCCTCCTTCAGCTCTCCTTTTTATCCCTATCACTCTATTCTTTCCCCACTGTTCCTCTGTTATTCCTCTTCTTCCCCCAGTGGTATGTGAACCTCTAACCCTTCACACTGAAGGCTGTCACCCTACCACTGTGCTATCTCCAACTACTCCAGAACTTTTCTCACACTTATTCTTCTTCCACACTCTTACCCAGCTGTTACTGCTACTATGTAACCACCATGTGGTGTCCTGTCAACCTCTCTGTGTTCATCCTCTGTCTGTTCTTACCTCTCCCCAATACACCTGCCTCCACCACCTCACCTCTGCCTTTGCCTATATGCTTCAATTTCTCTACCGCTGCTGTCTCTGTTACAGAGAGTGCTTCGTATCCCTCTCATCTAATTTTCTGAACCAGACTGACAGATTACCATACCCCCACTTTCATCTTTGTCACCTTTGCATCCACATATTTTCTCTCTCCCTTTCTGTTACTGATACTAAAAACTCCAGAATAATACAACTCCCCTTAAATTACTAAGACATGTGCTAGTTCACAAAGGTCTCCTCCTACTTCTTCTTTCTGGTAACATCCACCTAACCTGGTGCCGGTCTCAGTGCCCTGCCCTTCCACTCACCTCAGAGGTAGGCTAAAGCTTGCTTCAGTAAATATCTGTAGCCTGACATTAAAACTTGACCTACTCCAAGCTTAGGTTGTAATTCACAAACTGGATCTCCTCTCTGGTAGAGACCCGGCTGTCCCCACTATACCTGACTAAGCAGTGGCCTCTATGACTACACACTTTACAGGAGGAAAGGTTGGGCAAGTGCAGTGGGGTTGTACCATCTATCTAGCTAACTCTTTACTAGGGCAAATGCTCCCTCACTCCTACCCGAAACACTGCTTGGGTCCTGGTGATTAAAATTGCCTTTAGTAAAAGTGGAAAAAATCTCACTGTGCTCTCCATCTATATCCCCATGATCCAACATGCTGGGGTTTCATGCTATCTTGGACTGTGTTTCCCACCTCCCTCTCGGTTTGAGGTTATCCTACTTGATGACTTCAACACTAACTGGTTAGCCCCTGCCATGGCTTCTTTTAGGGATGCAGCTGTGGCCCTGAAATTGTCTGCAGGTTGTATCCTCTCCCATTAGGATCAAATATAAAACAGGAACAAACACTCTCATTGACCTATACTCACTAATTGTTCTGAAAGACTCTCTTGCATTGAAGTCTTACCTGACTCATTAAGTGACTGTTCCCCTACCTTCTGCCAATGGTTGAATGGTTCCATTAAAACACCACCTATTTCGATCTCTCAACATATCTTAAGAAAGGCATGCTTGGTCAATTCCAAACCTACCTTCTGAACTGTGATTGTTCCCCTCTTCACTCTGCCACTAACATTGATGATGCCTTAAATACTTTATCTCCACTTTTAACTCTGCATGTGACATTTTGCCCCTTCGTGACACATAAGGTGAAAAACTTGGACAATCCCTGGGTAACCCCGCCCTTTTAAAATCAATGGCCCACCATGATAACCTTTTGGAACAAGGCCCTGTGGTCTGGACTTCCTGCAGATAGACAGTGCTATCAGGTAGCCAGAAATGTCTATACTCAGGAAATTAGATGCACTAAAGCTGAGAACTATAAAACCTGCCTTTCTTCCTCTTGGGTTAATGGTACTAAGTTCTGGCAAAATCTTAAGGACCAAATGGGTAAATCCAAATGTCTCCCCTCCCTATTAAATATCAATGGAGTTACTACCCAAGACCCATCTGCTCATAGCAGATATATTCAATAAAGCTTTTACTGATCTATACCGATCAGTACTGAAGTACTGTTCTTCCTCGGATTTCTTCAGTGACCCCACTAACCTCTCCCTCCATCATCTGCCCTTATCAGCATCCCTCCCTTGCGCTTCAGAATAATATCTCCATGTGAAGCTAGATCCTACCTTTCAAGAGTCTTGGGCAAGTTCACATTCAGTGGCAACTCTCTTGATCTAAAATTACTTCATTTAACATTTGATGCAATATTCCACCCCTCACCAAAATTCTTAATACTTCTCTGTCTCAGTCGTGTTCCTCCGTGGAAATCTGCAATAGTCACCCCTGTTCAAGAGTGGTGAGAGAACAGCCCATGGTAACTTTCGCCTCATCTCTCCTTCCCCTATTTCTAAAGCCCTTGAAAGAATAGTGAATGATCAAATCTCTGAATATCTTGCCAAGTATAATCTGCAGTGTAGACAACAACAACACCATGGCTTCAGGAAGGATCACAGTACTTCCACAGCCCTCCTGGAGTTCAACTAGCTTTATACATAAAGCTCTGGACTGGGGTCACTTTTTGGGTCTGCAGGGCTGTTGCCAGGATTTTTACAAGGGGGTTCTTTTATGCAGTCTGCAACCTTCAAAAAGCTGTGGGTCTTAGGGCCGCCAGGAACCCAGAAGCCATGTGGTGAATTTGGGGCTTATTTTGAAGCTAAAGAAGTCATATTGAGACCTCCTACACCCTTTGCTCTAAGAAAAATTATTATCTGGTTGGCTGCAGGGTGAATACATATGTGTATTTAGTACCAGAGGCAGCAAGATGCTGCTACTGTAATATACCTAAGGCATTGTCTCAGATATAGTATGTCCCTCAGAAACTATGGGCTGTGGTATGCTCTATGTGCACTTTCGTGGCTTATTTTAAGCTCATATAATTCATACCTGAGCTCCCTCTACCTTGCTGTAATACCCACCCTCCCAACTCAATATACCATTTAAGCAATAGAGTCAGTGCAACATGGCCAATAGCAAGGCTAGCAGGATGCTGGAATGTATCGGTAGGAGTACTGATAGCAGAAGAAAGGAGATACTTCCCCTACAGATCCCTGGTGTGGTCTCACCTAGAGTACTGTGCCCAGTTCTGGAGTCCTCACCTCAGAAAGAATAAGGATAAATTGCAGACAGTGCAGCACAGAGTAACTAAAATGATTCAGGGACAGCAGGAAGATCCTATGAGGAGCACCTCAAGGCACTAAATATGTACTCATTGGAGACCAGAAGGAGAGGGAGATGTGATAGGGACCTTCAAGTTCCTGAAACGAATTAACAAAGTGAACTGTGGGTACTATTTAGCCTGAGCACCAATTCATGGTCACATGGACACAAATGGAAATTAATAGGAGGTAGGTTCTGGAGAGATGTGAGGAAGTACTGCTTTACAGAAAGGGTGGTGGAATTTTGGAAGAGTCTGTCAGCTGAATTGGTGGGTACAAAACAATCAGAGGATTCAAGCAGGTCTGGGACATAATGAAGGAATAATGGTTACCAGGGACAACAGGAAGAAGGAGGAGAATAAAGAGAAGATGGGAGGATTAGTACTTGGAGAAATGGTAGGTTCCAGGATTATAAGGAACTTGGGCAGACTGGATGGAACTCTGTCTTTTCTGCCATCACTGTCTATGTTTCTATACCAAGCACCCTGCTTGAAACAAAATCTATAACATAATTCTTAGTTCAGTACTGGGTACTACACTTGTTGCCCCACTTCATTCTCCAGTGTGGTAGGCATGACAATGGGAGTGAGGGAAAGGTAATTTGACAGTGGCAGGGATTCACTGTGCAAAGTTACCATCTCCTAATTGCCCACCCATTTCACCCCACCATACTTCCAAAAGTATAGTGGGTATGATCATAACACTGAACTGTAGCAACAAATGTCATTCTATTGACACATGAGATCATCTGGAGAAAATGCTTATCACAAAGTATTTGTTTTAACTGCATCTGGCACAGATAGCACAGACAAAGGGGAACTGAATGTCAATAAAATGGGACCACAGTGAAGACCTGTCTGAACAGCACAATTAGTGAGGTGCTAGTGTAGATCCCAGCCAGACCCTTCCAAACACTTGCATTGCCTTTCCACTGTGTACCTCTTTGCTTAATTTATGGAAAGTTAACAGGCATATGAAACATGACAAATTTGAATTTTGTATAGAGGAGGATTTAAGTAATTTATTTCTAAATCTTCAGCCCATCCACCTGAAAAGCTCCTTTGCCCAGTTCTGCACAGCCTATCCCTGATATACGGTTAATAAGGGACACATCTTTGGCAATTATGGCTGCAAATGTATCTGCCGCTGACTGGTAATATTATAAGTCTAGGTCCTCTACTTTTTTTGTGCTCCTGGAGATGTCGCCTCTGGGCCTGCTGCCATGCTCCATCTTCCTTGAGAGCCAGCTTACAGTGTGAATTGTGGGCAGCAGCCGTGCTGTATTCAGGTCACATTCATGATGCTGACATGAGCTGCAATTAGCCAGCCAGCCATAGGGGACAGTGCTGAGAAAGACTCAAAAGAAGCTCCAGTCATCTTACTGGCACTGAGGAAACTGATTAACAGCAGATGAGGAGGGGACGCATGAGAGAGAAAGTGCTTGGGTTCATCATGTGTGCATAAGCACTCTGTGGCAGTCACAAAATAAACAGAAACATTGAAAAAATGTTACAAATAATGAAAAAGGGGATTTCAAAGGGGGTTCTTTTGAACCATATGAACCCGACAACGGCTATGGTCTGTATACATAGACCTAATAAAAGCATTTGACATGGTCCACCATGGCCTTCTCTCTGCCTCCCTCTTGGTCTGGGCCTATCCTCTGGTGCTACCACCTGGTTTGATAGTTACTCTCTAGGATGTCACAGAGGGTTAAAATCCTAGATACCCTCTCTTCCAGTAAGCCAGTTTACTCAGGGGTTCTACAGGGTTCAATTTTGACCCGCTTCTATTTAGTCTTTTCTAAATACCTTTCCCAAGCCTGCTCAGGCAACCTACCCTCTACACAGATGATGCATTTATTTTCTGTAGTCACCTGAACCCTTTATGCTTGAACAATGCCTACAAAATAGCTTTACACAAATCAAGTCCTGGTTCTCCTTTTATAAACTTATCATCAATTACAAAAAGACCAAAATAATGCTGTTTGCAAACCACCAGAATAAACATAAAGGAATGTCACTAAACATCCAAAATAGTCAACTCTCATCACTTGAGCAGGTTAGGAATTTTAAATACCTCAGGATCACCTTAGACTCTTCCTCTCCTACCAAGAACATATTAATCTGGTTTGCAAAGCAGTAAACACCAGAACTGGCCTCCTCAACGGGCATAGGAGCCGCTGACAAACAACACCCCACCTGGCTGTCACTAGTTCCATCAGATCCCTAGTGGATTACAACATAGTAATCAATGGATCTGCATCTGACACCACTTTTAAAAGAATAATGCTCTCCTCAATAAAGCATGTCATCTATAACAGGAGCACCAAAGCTAACCCATACCTGTGATCTTTACAGTGAAGTGAACTGGCTAAACTTTAGGGGTAGGCTAGACTACCACACCTGCCTGTTAGCCAAGAAGCTTACCACCTCACCTCCCTCCCTCCATCCAGTACTTCATCTCTCCTGCCCCTACCCCTTCTACTAGGAGCTCTGATATAGTCTCTCACCTATCCCTTTCTGTAAGACATCTCTAAGGCAGCAAGTGTTCTTCCACAGGGCCCCTGTCCTGCTCAATGGCCTACCTCCTCTGGTTTAGTCTACAGTTAAATTGGGCCCTTTAAAACTAAACTTTGCCAGCACCTACTTTCTGTGAATAGTTGTGACTGCTCCTAGCCTTTGCTGGTCAATCTGGGACTGCTCATGGCTTGTCCTCAATTTCCCCTGCTCCTCCCCACCTTATCTTGGTCTAATTTCTCACTCCCACTCTGTTCCCCTCCTGCCATTTACTCATCCTTTACCTACACTCTTTCCTATTCCTCCTTCTCTACACCTTACACCCCTCTACTCAACTTTTCTCCTTACCCCCAGCTGTCTTACAACCTCCTTAACTGACTTCCTTCTGGTCTCCTTCTTTTCATTGATTTCCATCTGTTTACTCAGTTAGCTAGCACTGCCTGCACCATGTTTGTTTCATTATCATGTATTCTGCCCTCAGTTATGACGTTATGTATAATGCACCGCATTACTTGTATGCTCTTATCCTATGTATTACGTACTGTATTATTTTACTGTAATGTTTAGTATCCTGTCTGTTTTAAATATAATCACAGTGTTTGTTTCTTTTCCATGCATTCCACCCTCATTTATGATGCACTTATGTTTAATGTACTGTATTGCTAGTTTAATTGTATCCTATGTATAATGTATTGTATTAAACTCCTGTAATTTTTTTGTAACCTGTCTGTTTGTAAATATGATGTGGAGCCTTTGCAAATGAGTTTTTTGACCTAGGTTGTAATTCCAAGACTTCAATAAATAAATAAATATAATAAAATATTTAGTATAATCTTGTAAAATTAAATTGTCCCATTGTTTTAGCCTGTTGTCAACCTCTTCATTTATTTTATTCCGTTCTTTTCTTACTTTTATTTGATAAGTTATTAT
The DNA here is from genome assembly GCA_016271365.2 of Neoceratodus forsteri. Lineage (NCBI taxonomy): Eukaryota > Metazoa > Chordata > Ceratodontiformes > Ceratodontidae > Neoceratodus > Neoceratodus forsteri. Next base: position 450,585,643 of record CM057453.1, on the reverse strand, counting down.
AGCCCTTCTTAATGTAGCCTTGAAAGCATCCCACAGTAAAAAACTGTACACTGACCAGAATAATTGAAGTACCAGAATTCGCTAATGGTTAATCTTATTAATTGAATAAAATGTTCATCTTTAATAAATCATTATTAAAGGTCCATGTATGAGTAAATTTCCTTTGATCATTTTTATGTTGAGTATAAGATATAAAGGAATTAACAAAATGAACTGCAGGGAACTATTTAGCCTGACTACCATTCTGTGGTTACATGGACATGAATGGAAATAAACAGGAGGTAGGTTCAGGGAGATGTGAAGAAGTATTACTTACGGAAAGGGTGGTAGAACATTGGAACAGTCTGTCGGCTGAAGTGGTGGATGCAAAACAGTCAGGGATTCAAGCAGGGCTGGATATAATGAATGGAACAGTGGTTATTAGGGGCAACAGGACCAAGGAGGAGAATCGAGAGGTCGGGGAGGGTTAGTACCCTGGAGGAACAGTAGGTTCTAGAGATTATAGGGAACTTGGGCAGACTGGATGGACTTCGGCCTTTTTCTGCTGTTATTGTCTATGTTTCGATGTTTCTATTTAATCTCCATATTTAGTGCCAGCTGTCCTAGTTAGTAAACGGGATGACACGCTGCCTATTGGTGTCCCAGCCGCCTCTCTCTGCCGCATCCATCTGTAGTCAGTGTCACATGAAAAATAAAAAAACAGAACATTAAAATTTTATTGGTGTAAACATTTAACTGTCTCAGCTACGGGGTGGGTATCTCCTCAATATTCTACCTAGCAACAAGGAACTATTTTTTGTAGTGTAACAATAAATTCAATAAAAATGATTTAGACTGGCAAGAAACTGTATTTTTCTTCAATTGTTTGTTACAAAAAGTGAAAGGGACATTATATATTGCAATAATCCACTCCAGGATGTGGGTTATAGTTGGATTGTCCAACTGCAGGTGTGGTTTAGTCTCTTGGCCTGTGGCTTTGTGACCAAACCACACGAGGCATGTGTAAATCCACCAGAACCCACACTCTGTCATAAATTATTGCTTAAATGTTACATAGTAACTGTAATTTCAGATCAGGAAGGACTCTAGGTTCATCATTTCCACCCTCGTCCCCTTTGCTTCATAACTAGAGATGAATGAGAATGCTGTGCAATACATTCTAATTTATAGATATTCCCTGTCTACTCATCTTTCTGTGATGACTGATCCAGCAGTAATGTGTTCCAACTTGATATGCTTAGTCACTCAGAGACTCCCTCCAGTTTTGCATTGCCTGTGTGAGACAGCCACTCCAAAAACTGTCCCCATTCATCTGGCACAAAGACAGACTCAGAAGCTTACCGATACTGCACTGTCAGTTTCTTGGCATAACTAACAGCCCTGAATATGGAACTGCAACCCCCATCTGTGGCAAATGATCTAGGGATAACTGCCTAATACAGTGAGTCACCATGCCATATGATAAAATGACAAAAACAATTCACATCAAAATAAACTTTATACGCTAACCACAAGAACAACTCAGATTATTTATGCATTGCTGCCTTTTGGCCTAATTGTAAATGATGCATCTTAGTGTGCTGATAACATGGGTCCTAGTCCCAAGCTAGGATTGTGACATATTAGGCAGCAGGGGCAATGTTGGGGATCATTGCTCCTAACTAGAGATGTTGCAAAGTTTTAATTTGCAGGTGAAGTTAAGGCAAAATCACCAACTTTTGCCTCATAGATCATTTGCAAAGTTTTGTATTTAATAGGAAATTCGCCATTGGTAACTGTGCCTTGCAACTTTGCCTGTAACTTCTCCTTGGGGTACACAAAGGCGAAGTTGGAGCCAACATAACTTCCACCAAATACTACTTTTGGGTTTTGTAGGCATAACTCAGTCACATTGTGTCAAATTTGTCTGAAACTTGGCACGGTTGTAATCCAGAGGAGGAGTATATTTGGTGCATTTTTAATGATTATCAGACTTAAATTGTGGATTTGGCACTATTGTCAAGTTGGAGTGATTTTGGGGGCTGCACACCCATTAATATTTCCAGGAGTAATATGTGTTACTATTGTAGTACACATTAACACCCTTTGTATGGATAAATACAGTGTCCCTTAACTCAGAAGACTGGTGGAATTATGGCTTGTAAAGTTGCAGTGTTATCCTATGGGACATTACACATTACGGATAGTGTGGTCACTTGCAACCTATGCAATAACATATCCCCCATGGCAAGCAGAGGACACACATGGGTACTGGGAGCCATAGGACCCACCTCATGACAAATCTTCAGGCCAAGTAGGAGGAAAAGCAGAGGGAAGTGGTGAATGGGGTGTTGGAGGTTGTGGTCCAATGGTACCAACAGCAGTTCATGGAGGGCATAAGGGATGTATCACAGTAGGGTGGCGGGCACATCCTGTGGAAGTAACAGCACCCTCTGTTGAGGTTCAAGCTCCTCATGAACTAGCATCACTATGCACCTCACCTGCTGTAGAAATGTTCCTGTAGTTGCTGCAGTTTACTGGCTGCATTTGACCACAACCGCTGCTTCTTGTACACTCATTTCCTTCACAGCTTAATATGACACTGCTACATTCTTTTTTTATTACTTACTTTACCCATGGCTGCTACAGTGATTTACCTTGATTGTCCATTGCTATTTTCTCAGAGTGTACTGACTCTTTGTATTTAATTTGATGACTTTTGACTTGCATTTCTGTATATTGTATTGTACTTATAACATTTCACCCTGTACCCTTCCCAGGCCACACCTGAAACAAGCCTTGGCTCATTGTGCCTTTCCTGGTTACTAAGTTTTAAATAAATAAATCTCAAGCAGCACCCATGCTGCCACCAGTTTCTTTTTTTTTAATACAGAAAATACGCAACAGGAATTTCAGGTATTATGGGGAACATGCAAGATGCAACAAATCAGGTAATTATAACGACTTTACTGTGTTCATGGAAAATTGCTAACTTCACTCAATAAACAAAAATGAAATCAATAATATAATAATAATGGAGTGATCTGTTGGAAAAAATGCCTGTTTTAAATGTTTTCCAAAGGTTTTAGGCACAAAGATGCAGACCACACTTAACACAACTCTCTCTTCCTACACTGCACTGAATTCAGTTTTGCATAGCAATACAACTTTGCAGCACCATGTGACCTCAATCTCCATGGATCCTTGCAAACTATGCCTTGGAGTCACAATTCAGGTTAAGTTCACAATTTTGCTATTTGAAAGTCTCCTTTAGATGAAGTAGAACATCACCAAAGGAGAATTTAATGAATTTGGTAAATTTGTGAATTTCTCGTGAATCAAGGTTTTCCAACTTTGCCCACCTGTACGCATGAATAGGATGCAAGTTTGTCATGGATGAGGTGTTAATGATTCATCAGTTGTTCATGAAATCATTAGTAAACATTAGTGAATGTTGTGGCACTGTCATCATTGACATGCTTTGATGACAATAGTGAATGTCATGGAAGTCCTGAATAAAGACCAAACATAATGGAATCCATGATGTTTATGACTGCCATGACAACCTTACATCCCTACACATGAACAATGGTAGTGAATTAGTAATTTGTCCCAAAAGGTGATTTCTCAGTTATTGTGTGAAATCACCTTTGGGCAGGAGTTGAATATTTTCTACCCTCCTTCATGAGGTGGGGTCATAAGAAGGTTATCTTGAAAAGTCGGGTAAAATATTTAAAAAGTTATGAGCCTACATTAAAATTTACAAATACAGGCTCTAATGTTGGTAATTTTAAATAGTTTGATCCTAAATTTTCAACATGGCCATTTCTTTGCAGCAACTCATGAATGTGACAGCTGTCATTTTCAAATCTTGGCCAAAATGTGTTTTCACACATGTGGTGAAAATAACCTTTGGGCAGGATTAGAACATTTTCTCCACCCTTGTTCATGAGATGGGCTCATAAGAAAGCTATGTGGGGCCATAAGAAGGCTAAGTTGAAAAGGTGGGGTAAAATATGAGAAAACAACAAAGATATGAATGTATGTTGCAATTTTTCTACACATGCTCATAACTGTGGTAATTGCCAATATTTTGATAGCAACTTTTCAACACAGCCATTTTTTCACACCACCTCATGAATGTGACAGCTGTCATTTCTAAAATCCCACCCAAGATGTGCTTTAACACTTGTGGCACAAAATTACATTTGAGCCATTCTTTTATAAATGACTCCTGTCATGCTCAGAAGGAATGGTCATAAAAGATTATGTTGAAAATGTTGGGTAATATATATAGATCTAATCCAATATTCTCAGCTAAATAAAATAGATTTATTAGCAATTTTTTCCATCTTGATTTTTATCCTCCTTGGCGGGTCACTGCCTTGCATCAGCCAACCTACCAGACTCTGGGGTCATTCAGGATCTTATAACCATCTGTGTGTCCCAGCAAACTCCTGAGAGCTGACCCAGAGGCTTCATTCTGCTGTGGCCCCTGCATTCCTACATTTTCTCCCTGCTACCCAGAGGACCCAGAATGCAGAAGCACATGCTGGGAGGCATGCATGCAAACTGCAGCTTCAATGACTGCCCCTTCCACCCTCCTCACAGCCTAGTGCTAGGGCTCCTCATGCATGGCACCACTGCCCAGCCTCCACCAGGAAGTGGCCAAGGCCAAGGACACCCTGGATCCCTCCCAAAAGGAGAACTGCCAGCTGGCAGCTCAACAGTGTCTTCACTCTCCTCTGGTAAACCCCAGGAATACTGAGCTCGAGCCTGAACCCGGAATGCCAGGGGTGAGGTGGCGTCCAGCATCTCAATCCTCAGCACCACTGGGCCAGCATGATTTATCAGAAATTTTAATTGATTTTGAAAAGCATTCAACTCTGTTGAATTGCTTTATTTAAAACAGATATTACAATCCTTCAACTTTGGCACCAATTTCTTGAACTGGATAGATGTCCTATATAATAACCCTATAGCTTCAGTAAGGACTAATCAAATGATATCCTCCCATTCATTCTAGAAAGAGGCACTCACCAAGGTTGTCCTGTATCCCACCTTCTTTCTATTAGCAATCGAACCCTATTACTTAAAATTAGATCAGACACAAGCATAAGGGGTATCAAGCTTAACAGCTCAGGCTATTAATCTTTAGCCTATGCAGATGATTTACTAGCCATCCTATCAAATCCTATACGATCATTTCCTCATTTGCTATCAACTCTTCATTACTTTCACCCTACTGTATGTTCAGGACTTCAGATTAATACACATAAAACTTAGGTATTACTTCTGAGTTCTTATAGCAACAATCTGCTATATTTACCAGTGGTATTACACTGGAAACAATCCATTACCTAGTTAGGAGTCAATATTACCATGCAAATATCTAACATTACTAAGCAAAATACTTCAAGTTTTACAGGACATTGAACAAGACTGTATCAGGTGGTTCAAAATGAACTTGACTTTTGGAGGAAAGAGCTCAGCAATTAAAATGATGGCTATGCCCAGAATTGTTGAACCCCTATCTTATATTCCATTAAAATAACAAAAAAATTATTTCAACAAATATAATAAAATGATCTCAAAATTTCTATGCACTGGGAACATGGAGGGTCCAGTTTACGATGGATTGAGGGATACCACTGGGCATATTTAACTAAACAAGCCTACAATGGCAGTATTGGGATCCAGTACTCTCTCCCATATGGGTAGATCTGGACAGAGATTTAATCAATGCATTCCAGCCTGTCAACCTGCTATGTAACACCTTAAACCCCTTGCAACAATGTTTTAAGACCATTAGTAGTACCAAAAAGCATGGCAAGACTGCTTGTCTCATTGCTTAGGAAATAATGAAATAAGGCCCCCTTATAACCTATGCCACTTGTGAAAAATTATTATATTATGGCCAATGGATCTGCATTATTTTGGCCCCCATGGATTCAAAAGAAATCTGGTTAGTCAAACATCTTCTGGACCCAGTTACTGGCACATTTAAATCGTTTGAACAGATAAAGTGGGAATATTCAATTTCGCATAGATTTTTGGTGTTACTTACAAATTAGAAGCCCTTTCTTTATTACTAGACCTTTGCATGAAAATGCCATATACTCCCATCATGAAAATTTGAAATATCTGAATTCCAAAAATAAGGTAAAAGCATGCCCTATATACCAGCATTTTCTTTCCTCAGAACCTGACAAATTTGCAGAAATCTGTAAAACTTGGTCTGAGGAAATAAAAGGAGACATTACATCCCAAGCATGGTCTACATCATTCACCCATGCAAATACTGCCAGCAGAGACATGAAAGTAAAGTAATAACAAAATTGTTTGTAGGTGGTATCAAACTCCAAAAGTCTTATATGATAAAGGTTTACTATCAACACCTCGTTGTTGGTGCTATAACTCCCAAGTAGATAACTCAACTCATATACTATGGTCTTGTCCAAAAGTAACTCCTTTCTGGGGAAAAGTTTTATCCACTTGCTCTATAATAGCTTCCTGTCCCATCCCACATACTCTATACTGACATTATTAGGCATTTTCCCTGATACATGCGAGCTGAATAACCTTCATCAAGATTGGATTTGTACTATTCTAATTGAAGAAAAGATTGATCCTAATGAACTGGAGATACACTGAGCTTCCTTCTGATTTGTGGATTGATTTCTAAACACTCGGCTGTAAATGAATGCCTCTCACATTTTGCACTAGGTAAAATGGAACAATGCAAAAATAAATGGAATAAATGTCTATCTTTGCATTTATATCAGACTGATACTTTAAACACTCAGCATTCAACAGTACAACATTGTTTTGTTCTCCAACATCTTGTTTGGAAATATGTCATCATTAAACAATCCAAATTGCATTGTTTCGTTGACCTCAAATCTGACTTTGATTCTATAAGTAGGAAAATACTTTGGCATAAGTTGGAAGGGTATAATATAGATCCAGATATTCTAGACATGTTAATAAACTTCACAATAAAACATGGCTAAAAATTAAGTACATTTAGCAAGGAGATTTAGCAAATAAAATATATACAAATTTAGGGGTATGATAAGGTTGTCTATTAGCCCCATTATTATTTATCCGGTATATAAATACAATCTTAAATAACTTGGAATTTCACTCTCCTAGCGTTCTAATGGGAACAATCTCCTGCTTAGCCTACGTGGATGATATTGTCCTGATATCCATGTCTTTTGGGGTCTTCAACATAAAGTAGCATTCTTTTCAAATCTTTGTAGAAGAGATGGGTTAGTAATAAACCTTAAAAAACAAATATGGTCATCTTTGGTAATAGAAGTAAAAATGTCTTTCAGTTTTATCAAAAAGTAACATTGAGTTGGCCACTCACTATGATTATTTGGGCTTTAGGTTCTCTTCAGACCTGTCTTGACTCCACATATACAGTATTAGTTCAATGACCCAAAAATTTAAAACAGCATTTGGTGCTTTTAAAAGATTTAACTGGAAATGGGCCAAAGTTCAATCTTGGGTCTACTGAAGGTAATAAACATTAAAATAAAACAAACATCCTGTATGGGATAGAAATATGGACCCCTGCAAATATAAACCCTTGAGAAACAGTGATTAATAAATGTACCACTATATTTTAAAAGTTCAGCAATAGGTTCCTGCTGAAATACTAAGAAAAGAATTAGGATTGTTTTCATTGACAGCATTGGCAATTGAGAGACAGATACATTTTATACTGCGTTATTTCTTTTACCTGAACTTAGGCTGCTGAGGCTATGTTTAGAAGAGCAATTAAAATATCATAATTATAATTTTACATCAAACACTATTAAAACCATAAAAGAAAATAACCTTCAGTGGGGTCTGGGAAATTTACTTTATGAGATCTATCTTAGTCTATTTCCACAGATAGCCAAAACAGGTCAAAAGGAGACTCAGAGATATTTTTATGTCACAGGATCAGAAAAATCATTAAATTACATAATTATCGATGATTTAAAAAATTAAAACAGAACATAATTTGAACCCTATTTGACCATCATGGCAAACCAGCAGGAGAGAAGAATTTACAAGACACAGGCTAGAACTATATTCTGCAAATTATACTATAGTATGACCAGAAGCGATCTGGAATCTTAAGTTCTGAATGTAATTGTTTACGTGGATTTCAGGATGATCTTAAACACATTGTACTACATTGTCCAAAGTATGAAATAGCAAGGAAAAGTGGTTGGCACCAATATTAGGTACTCTTGGTGTCCCTCCAAGAACTCATAATCTTATTGTTTAATTCAAATGATAGGAAAATTTTACTCCTCGCTGTAAGTTCCTAAATGTTGTTGAACAATGATGAGTTGATGGAATGAAATCTTACTCTGAAGCCTAGAGTTTTATATTTTAGAACTGAAAACTATCTATCAGCATAGCGTAGGGTTAACTTGTTAATGTACAATAATGTTGCTTTGTCTGTGCACCTATTGTTTATTCTATTCTTAATTATTTTTAACAATTTGTAATGACGCTTAGTTGAACAATACATTTATCTACCTAAACACGCAGATATAGGAGGACATATGGAGATCTCCCCATCATGTTTGTAGGCTTTACTATGTATCTATAATAATTCTTTTTTGGTACAATAGTTAAATTATTTTTTTCTTTCTTCTCAATTTGAAACACCATAATACATAAGTTATAGAATCTAGGGATGGGAGAATCTAAAAGGTTCTGAGGTTCTAAAAGGTTTTGATAAGCAAAAAAGGTTCAGATGCTTATCCGAATCTTATCAAACCTTTTATAACCTTTATGGATTTATGGTAACTGTTTGTGAAAAAATCATTTTAAACAGCTTTTCATCAACATATCTATAGAAAAAGTAATCAAACCACTGTTTATTAGTACCAAACAGCATGAGTAGTGCAAATGAGATGAGGTGTGAATAATGTGACTGTGGATGTGCCTACTGGAGGATGGTGATGATTTGGCCCAAATGCAGGCAACTCTCAGATCTCTATTTTTTAACCAGTATCCCGAATGTGACTTTTGTAGAAGGGATATGTTTTGCAGCACTTTTGTTTAGCTACAGCTCTCAGTATTGAACATGACGTGAAGCAACATGGCAAAAAAAGACAGAGCACCAGGAGGTCTGAAAGTCACCACTTCACTATTGCTACTTCCACTACTATCAGGGTGAAAAGAGCTAAGCAACATTTTAAAATTTGAATCAATCTGGTTCTAGGTATATTTAGCTAAATGATCTCCTCAGAATGAGAAAACTACTGTGTGTGAGATCAAGGACTTTGTATGCCACAGTTGCAACCTAGTACAGTCATGTGGTGTACTGGCTGCACTTACCACCACCTCCAGGATGAAGATATGATCCAAAGACAAGCAAGTCCTAGATCTCTATTTTTTTTAACCAGTCTCCTGAGTCTGACTTTTTACAGAAGAGGTCAATGTGTTTGTAATGTATTTCACCAATTATGTTCAGCAACAGCTCTCAGTATGGAATACAACAGGTAGCATCCTGCAGAACCTGAACACTAACAGAAGCATCATACTAGACCAAGGCTCATGAGTGACATGACATGATAACTGGGTGTCCTGATTCATGATGAAACCAAAGATTAAAAAAAGGGTTGTACCCAAAACATGGAAGTGGTGTGATCCATGATGACTGTGAATGTGATTCATTGCACTACGACATGAGTCATGAGAACTTGGCCCTGGCAACACTTCTAGAGCACCAGAAACTGGATGAAACTGAGCTTCCACAAACGATTGCAATTGAAAATTTGAAATACCTACAGCTGTACTTCCTGATGACTGATGACTGACTTCTGTGGGGGATAACACAGACAGTATGCAAGAAGTGGCACTGTGCAATTGATGACTGTCTGGAAGATTTTATTTTGCATACCCACACACACACAGAATTTATTTCACACACCACCTAAGCTAACAGCAATGCTGTTGGCACTGTTGCTATCTACAGAGATTCATGGACTCTGCCTGGCCCAACCCTCTGACACACTACTTTTCATTCAAGGAATTTTTGTTTATTTATTCCACGTGATGTAATAAAATGCCCTGCTCACTAAGTCAAAGCTTAAACCCAATGATCAAGCACAGAGAAGAAGATGACAGATGACTGACTTCTTCCTCAGGGGTCACACACAATGTAAGAAATGGCACTGGTACACTAATGACTGGCTGGCAGATTTTATTTCACACATCCACACACACTCACACACACACATAGAATTTATTTCACACAATACCTACGCTTAAGGGCGATGCTGCAGGCACTGTTGCTACTCACACAGATTCAGGGACCCTGCCTGGACTAACCTCCTGACACAGTAATTTTTCTAGTCAAGGATTTTTTATTTATTCTGCATGATGTAATGGAATGCCCTGCCCACTGAGCAAAAACTTATACCCACTGAGCGAGCACAGTGTGTAAGATGACAGATGACTGACTTCTTGGGTGGGGTCACACAGTATGCAAGAAGTGGCACTAGTGCACTGACAACTGGCTGGCAGATTTTATTACACACACACACACAGAATTTATTTCACACACCACTTATGCTAAAGGCGATGTTATGGCACTGCTGCTACCCACAGAGATTCAGGGACCCTGCCTGGCCCGATCCTCTCTGACACACTACTTTCCATTCAAGTATTTTTAATTCTTTTATTTATTCCGCATGATGTAATGAAATGCCTGCCCACTAAGTCAAAGCTTAAACCCCAATTAACAAGCACAGAGAAGAAGATGACAGATGACTGACTTCTTGGGGTGGGGTCACAGTATGCAAGAAGTGGCACTAGTGCACTGACTACTGGCTGGCAGATCTTATTACACACACACACACACACACACAGAATTTATTTCACACACCACCTACACTAAAGGTGATGCTGCAGGCACTGCTGCTACCCACAGAGATTCAGGGACCCTGCCTGGCATAACGCCTCTCCACAAACTACTTTCCCTTGAAGGATTTTTTTTAATTAATTCCATATGATGTGATGGAATGCTCTGCCCACTAGCCAAAGCTTATACCCCACTGATCCAGCACAGTGAGGAAGATGACAGATGACTGAATTCTTCTCAGAGGGGTCACACACTATGCAAGAAATGGCACTGGTGCACTAACTACTGGTTGGCAGATTTTATTTCACTCATCCACACACTCACACACACAGAATTAATTTCACACAATACCTACACTAAGGGTGATGCTGCAGGCACTGTTGCAACTTACACAGATTCAGGGCCCTACCTGGACTAACCTTCTGACACAGTAATTTTTCCATTCAAGGATTTTTTTAATTATTCTGCTGATGTGATGGAATGCCCTGCCCACTGAGCCAAAGCGTATACCCACTGAGCGAGCACAGAGAGGAAGATGACAGATGACTGACTTCTTGGGAAGGGGTCACACAGTATGCAAGAAGTGGCACTGGTGTACTGATGACTAGCTGGCAGATTTTATTATACACACACAAAGCATTTATTTCACATACCACCTACGCTTAGGGTGATGCTGCAGACACTGCTGCTACCCATGGAGATTCAGGGACCCTGCCTGGCCCAACCTTCTCTGACACACTACTTTCCATTCAAGGATTTTTCTTTTTCTTTATTTATTCCATGTGATGTGACAGAATGCCTGGCCCACTGAGCAAATCATGTACCCCACTGAGTGAGCACAGAGGGTAAGATGACAGATGACTGGCTTCTTGTGGTGGGGTCACACAGTATGCAAGAAGTGGCACTAGTGCACTGACAACTGGCTGGCAGATTTTATTACACACACACACAGAATTTTATTTTACACACCACCTATGCTAAAGGCGATGCTGCAGGCACTGCTGCTACCGACAGATATTCAGGGACCCTGCCTGGCCCAATCTTCTTGACACACTACTTTCCATTCAAGTTTTTTATTTTTTATTTATTCTGCATGATGTAACAAAATGCCCTGCCCACTGAGTCAAAGCTTAAACCCAAATGAACAAGCACAGAGAAGAAGATGACAGATGATTGACTTCTTGGGTGGAGTCACACAGTTTGCAAGAAGTGGCACTAGTGAACTGACAATTGGCTGGCATATTTTATTGCACACACACACAGAATTTATTTCACACACCACCTACACTAAAGGCAATGCTGCAGGCACTGCTGCAAAGCACAGAGTTTCAGGGACCCTGCCTGGCATAACACTCTCTGGCACACTACTTTCCTTCAAGGATTTTTTTTTATTAATTCCATGTGATGTGATGGAATGCCCGCCCACTGAGCCAAAGCTTATAGTCCACTGATCCAGTACAGTGAGGAAGATGACAGATGACTGACTTCTTGGGGTGGGGTCACAGTTTGCAGGAAGTGGCACTGGTGCGCTTGATGACTGGCTGGCAGATTTTATTTCACACATCCACACACACACACAGAATTTATTTCACACAATACCTACGCTTAAGGGTGATGCTGCAGGCACTGTTGCTACTCACACAGATTCAGGAACTCTGCCTGGACTAACCCTCTCTGACACAGTAATTTTTCCATTCAAAAGATTTTTTTATTTATTTTGCATGATGTGATGTCATGCCCTGCCCACTGAGCTAAAGCTTATACCCCACTGAGCGAGCACAGCGAGGAAGATGACAGATGACTGACTTCTGGGCAGTGGTCACACAGTATGCAAGAAGTGGCACTTGGTGTATTGCTGACTAGCTGGCAGATTTTATTACACACACACACAAAGCATTTATTTCACATACCACCTCACGCTAAGGGTGATGCTGCAGGCACTGTTGCTACCCATAGAGATTCAGGGACCCTGCCTGGTCCCACCTTCTCTGACACACTACTTTCTTTCAAGGATTTTATTTTTTATTTTATTTATTCCACATGATGTGACTGAATGCTTTGCTCACTGAGCAAAACTTATACCCCACTGAGTGAGCACAGAGGGTAAGATGACAGATGACTGACTTCTTGGGGTGGGGTCACACAGTATGCAAGAAGTGGCACTAGTGCACTGACAACTGGCTGGCAGATTTTATTACACACACACACAGAAATTATTTCATACACCACCTATGCTGAAGGAGATGTTGCAGGTACTGCAGCTACCCACAGAGATTCAGGGACCCTGCCTGGCCCAACACCTCTGACACACTACTTCCATTCAATGATTTTTTTATTTATTCTGTGATGTAACAAAATGCCCTGCCCACAAAGTCAAAGCTTATACCCCAACGGACAAGCACAGAGAAGAAAATGACAGATGACTGACTTCTTGGGATGGGGTCACACAGTATGCAAGAAGTGGCACTAGTGCACTGACTACTGGCTGGCAGATTTTATTACACACACACAGAATTTATTTCACACACCACCTACATTAAAGGCAATGCTGCAGGCACTGCTGCTACCCATAGAGATTCAGGGACTCTGCCTGGCATAACTCTCTCTGAAACACTACTTTTCCTTCAAGGATTTTTTAATTATTTCCACATTATGTGATGGAATGTCATGCCCACTGAACCAAAGCTTATATCCCACTGATCCAACACAGTGAGGAAGATGACAGATGACTGACTTCTTGGGTGGGGTCACACAGTATGCAGGAAGTGGCACTGGTGCACTGATGACTGGTTGGCAGATTTTATTTCACGCATACACACACACACACACACACACACACACAATTTATTTCACAGACCACCTACTCTAAGGACAATGCTGCAAGCACTGTTGCTACTCACACAGATTCAGGGACCTAGCCTGACTAACCTTCTGACACAGTAATTTTTCAAATTAAGGATTTTTTTATTTATTCTGTATGATGTGATGGAATGCCCTGTCCACAGAGCTAAAGCTTATACCCCACTGAGTGAGCACAGGGAGGAAGATGACAGATGACTGACTTCTGGGCAGGGGTCACACAGTATGCAAGATGTGGCACTGGTGTACTGATGACTAGCTGGCAGATGTTATTGTATGTCACACACACACACACACACAGATTGTATACTATAAAATAAAAAAATAGAAATCCCCAAAAGTGACTGAGTACAAGCAGTAGAATTGAGGGATCTAACTTGTTGGGGGCAATTGGGCAAACAGAAAGAAGGCTAACTGTGAGTGGTGTGGTATTAGGTGGCACACTGTCACAGTTCAACAGACTTCTCCCTTCTGCTAGACTGCTACCCTCCAAAAAAAAGTACATTCTGGCTCTGGCACTTAATAGTGAAGTCTATCTTCAATCTCTTGTTCTCTTTTCTTTCATCTGCAGAACTCTGTCTTCAAGTTCTTTCTCACAACAGGTTGCCGCCAGTCTCCTCCAAGTTCCTCCTCCTTTCTCCGAGTCTCCTTTCCCAACATAAGTACTCCCTCCACACCCCAATCCCTGCCCCCATGTGGCACAATCTCCTCCCAAGTCCCTGATTCCCAGTACCCTACTCCCCACCCCCAACTTGCCCTCACTTGTTTTATATTTTAGTTTAGTAATATATACTGTAGATATATATATATATATATATATATATATATATATATATAGTTTCATTTTTTAGAGTCGACTTCTTCCTGTTGTTCAGGGGCAAAACACCCCACAAGCAGCACAAGTCAAACACACAGAATCCAACGCAACACAAAGCAGCCTACAAAGCTGCTGCTCTTTCTCTGTCCTGATTCCTCTGTAATGCTCTACAGGAACCATATGGGTTGCTACAATAGCAACCCAATCAGGTGCCACCTTAGAGAGATGTACAGCCCAGCCATCCAATGAGTAAACAAGAGTCTTGTCTCTGGTCCCTCCTGTGGGTTCCTCCTGCTCTGGCATTTTCACACTGCATTTCCTGTGATACAGTTAATATCTGAACTGATCCAAACAGCCAAAAGTGTTCAAAAGTGATTTGTTTATGAACACTTAGGCATATTTGGGTCGTTCGTATTTTGGACGAACCGTTCATCCATCCCTAACAGAATCCATAGTTTTCTTTCATATTAGACTCAATAGACGTATGCTTCATATTCATGTAGAATTATTAATGTACAGTATAATGGTTAAGGATTAGAAATGTTTTTGTTAGCCTTGTATTTTATAGTTTGAATCCTTGATTGTCATTTTTATGTGTCGAAAATGCAATAAAAAATGCTGAATACAAAAAGAAAAGAAAGAAAATGTGAGGTAAAATGTGAAAAACTAACTAAGTTATAGGGAAATTAATTGTGCCAACATGTACTCATAACTTTATTATTTATTTATTTTTTTTTGCAAAATTTGGCCTCTTATGTTTAACATTTCCTTGTGTAACCCCACCTCCTGAACATAGCAGGTGTCATTTTTCAAATCCCTCTGAAACTTGTTTCCACAGTCACACAGCAAATTCATCTGATGAGATTTTAAAATGCCACCTGTCTTGATCATAACATCAGGTCATAAAGAATGTTGAACATTTTGGGTCAAAATGTGGAGACCACTAAAAGTAGATGATTGCCTCTGAACTGCCCTATCCTGTGCAATTAAAATCTAACAATGTGTCAAAGCAGGAACCCACTAAAATGAGATATTGCATCTCATCTACTGTATCCTGTAAATATATAGTAAAAATGTGTACAAGCAAGACCTGGTACAATAGCATACCAGCAGCGAACATTTGATATTGACAAATGCTTGCTTTCTCCTAATGGTGTGTTGGATATCAAACTAACATACTAATTGCCAGCAGATTAGGCCTTATGGTCTATCAAGTCTGCTCAAACCTCAGATCCCTAGTTGGGTTGATTTAAGGATAGGTGGCAGATGGTGGTGGGAAATGGAAGTCACTTGAGAGATGGGAGAGTGATCAGCAGAATGCCACTGGGATTAGTACTGAGACCTATCCTCATCAGTACATTCATAAGTGACATTGCTGAGGAACTAGAGGGAGAGGAGTGTCTCTTTGTGGATGACACAAAAATCTACAATTGAGTGGATACCCAAGAAGGAGTTGAGGGACTGCAAAGGGATCTGGGAAACTAGAGGATTGATCTAGGTAAGGCAGCTGGGTTTCAATGCCAAAAGTGGAAAATCATGTGCTTAGAATGGGCAAACCCGGAGCTGTGTGTAAGATGAAGGGGGGTGTTTTCAGCCACTCAAACAAGAAAGGGACCTTGTGGTAATCAAATAGACTCTAACACCATTGTAACCTGTGCAAGATGCTGGAATGGTTACTTCCTAATGCTGTGTGGGACCTTGCCTTGGGATGCACTGTCTTCAGCATCCTGAACAACAAACAGCCATACATTCTCACTGAATTGCCTCAGCTAAAAAGGCAACCCCACCCTTTGAGAGCCACAGACCTTAATCTGCTTGCTGTACCTCAATTTAAGACAAATCTTGGTGTTGCAACTATTCTGAACTTTGCACCACAGGTGTTGAACAATATTGCTCTCGAGATCTTGACCAGTTCTACTCCTGTGGGGTTTCAACATGCCTTCCATAAATATTTACTTATTATCTCCAAGTGCACCTGCTCATCTGTGTAATGCTTAATGTTTCTTCTACAGTTGCATGTGTGTACAGTTTATCCCTTGTTTTGCCATCTACAATTGTTCTATTATTATTTTTTATACTAGTGCTATTCCTGTAGTTCTTTGCTCTGACTTAACCACTGTTGTTTTAACTCCCATCCCTTGTGTCTATTATGCTAATGTATTGCTTTGTGTTGTGCTCTTCTTCTCTCCTGTAACCTCCTCGGTCATGCTTGAAAAAGAACAATTCCCTGTCTAGTACACTCACCTGGTTAACAAATATTAAATATTAAATAAATAAATACCGTATGATCCTGAGGTGGCAGAGCAATGTAGCAAGGCAGTAGGTAAGGCTAGTGAGATGCTGGGTGCATAGGGAGGGAGATTTCTAGCAGGAGAAGGGAGGTGGTGTTGCCACAGTATTGCCTATTAGAGAGACCCCACCTGTGTCCAGTTCTGGAGGTCCCACTCTGCAAGGACATTGACAGGGTGGAAGGTCCCGTGGTGGGCTACAAAAATGGTGAGGGAGTTGCATGGGAAGCCACATGAGGAGAGGGTTCAGGAGCTCAACCCCTACTCCCTGGAGGAGAGGAGATGAGAGGGGACATGATTGAGATCTATAAGTGCCTCTCACAGGGGTGAACAAGAGACAGTAGGGGAACGCTTTCAGAGCAGAGGGAGCACCTGAACATGGGGACATGTCATAAAGCTTGAGGAAAAGGTTAAGAGGGATGTGAGGCAGTACTGCTTTACAGAAAGGGTGATAGATGTGTGGAACAGACTGCCAGAGACGGCAGGTGGGGTTGAAGGCAGTATGGAGCTTCAAGCATGGGTGGGAGTCTGGGACAGGCACATGGGCATAATAAATAGAGGAAATGGATGAAGGAGGGATACTGGTGACCAAATAGGGTCCAGAATGTAATAATAAGCAGGGAAAAATAGAGCTGATTAGATGGGCCTACTGGTCTTTTATGCCAACAAATTCTGTGTTTCTGTGCCCTTCATCCATAGCTGCCCTAGCCAACACCAGTTTCGAGGATCAACATGGCCCAGTGCAGCATCTTCAGACACTACTCCAGTACTTCTTACTTCCTTCATGAGCTGTAGGGGAAATCCTGGTAGCTGTGGTAGAGGCCATAGTTCCTCTTACCTCTCTAATTTCTTGGGGCCTGATAACATGAGCCACAAGATTCAAACTCCACCACTGCCTCAAAACAGCTTCCCCAGCCATCTGGGGGTCCAGATAATGGTGAATCTGTGAATACTTGTGCTGTAGACTATTTCTGCTAGAGTTAATACAGATGGGCACTGGGGAGGGAGGAAGCAAAGATCTGCTGTAAAGGACTCAAGGTTGGACCTTCTCATAACACCTAGGCTTTGCACCCCAACTGTACCTCTCTGATATGTTCTTTTCTTTCCTCCATCTTTGGGACATTGACTTTTATTGCTCATACAAAGGTTCTCAGGTTAGGATGAACAATGATTGTACAAATTCAAAGCCCATGATGCATGTGGCAGGATTTTTTGTGTGCCTTACTTATAACTGGTTCTTGGTCCCATAATTCATGTAACCCAGAATAATGGGGTACCTTGTACTGCACACACTTTCCAGTTGTAAGCAAGGCTACCATGCCTCCAAACTCTGCTGAGAAAAGCAACAAGACCCAGGACTAGTTCAGACTGTCTTCTGAGAAACTGCATATTTTACTTTGATGTTTGACTTGTACTGTATCTATTTAATCAACATCAAGCCATGCTCGGAGAGATATATTTCTGCTATTGTGCTGGGACTGCTTTGTATGGGCTATGCTTCTAATCACTATTCTGACTATAGCCCTCCCGGGTAATGGTAAATGAGGTTAAGACAGCACAAGGTATATCCACTCCCAGGGGACAGAACAGTCTTTAAACTTCACTTTTGGTTGTAGCATAACCTTCCCTCTTTTTGCACTGGGTCTCCCATGGGCACTTGGGATGGAGGACTGGGGACAGCTCAACAGACCTGGGGTTCCATTTATCTTCATTAGCTCCAGACTGGGGAACTCAGGCTTCCCCATAGAGCTCTGCCACATAGGGTGACCCAGGAGATGTTATCACAAACTGCTAATACAGCTGGTGCAATGGCAGAATTGACACTGAGATGTCTCCATGACAGTTAGAGGATATACATGCCTCCTGAATTGTGGCAGTCTGCTCTCAGACAACCACTTAGTTGCAAATAAAATAGGCTATGTTATAAATGAAAGCTCTGTCATGCCCTAGATCAGCTGGTTTGGGAGTAGTGTATGGCTATTGTACTAACTGAATTGTTTTACTTGAGATGCTAAGGCCCTGGCTAGTAGGCTACAATCCCATTTACCCCAACTAATACATCCGTCTAGGTGAGCTTTGTAAAATAAACAAGTTAGTACTGATCATATCCACTCCTTGATAAATCTTATGCATATGGCTAAAACATACCCCGTGCCAGCTGGAGCTCTGACCGTAGTCTTTGGAAATACTTTACATTATATAGAATGGGCTTTCTACACCTTGTCCTTGCCCACATGTTAATGGGCACTCATTTTTGTTTATGGATCCCTTCTTTATACTCCTCCCCACAGCTTGGGTACTCACAAATTCCTTCTGTCAGATCCCTTCCCCTGGCCAGAGACACAAGACAAGGTTGGCCACTATCTCCATTCCTGTTCATCCTGTCAGTAGAACCTTAGCATCCACTATTCAGGCATCATAACAGTATCACAGGCATCTCAGTGGTATGGCACAATACTCCATAATGACATATGCAGATTATCTGCTTGTCTTTTCAGGAGATGCTTCTGCATCCCCAAACCTCTTCTGGACATCTCAGCACAATTTACAGGGATATCAGGGCTGAGGGTTAACCAGTCTACAACTGAAGGACCCCACATAACCAGAATGCTCAAGCCCTTCTTTGAATCCATGGGACTAAGATGGTCCCCAGCATCAATAACCTATCTAGGCATTAAGTTAACCCCGACATCTCCAAAGTATGTGAAGCAAACTTGACGCCTTGCTAGCTGACCTCAGAACTGAATGTGATAGATGGAAATTGCTACAGATTACAATGGCTGATAAAATAGCTGCCATAAACATGGTCACAGGTCCAAAAGTCTTTTATGTTCTCCCCACCTACCCTTTGGCATACCTCTGAAGTGGTTAACGTTTATAGACAAACCAATAGGAAACTTCATTTGAGGGGCTGACTGAGATACAGCTGTAACAGCTGTGAGCACATTGATAAGTGAGGGGATGGAGTCTGCCATGGATCATAGGCTGTCTGTGGGCCTTTCAGGCTATGGAAACTTTACAGTGGTTTTGACTGCAGAGCTTGGACCCCCCTCCATGGGTAGTAATGGAAGGCAACCTGTACAGATTTCTGCTGCTCCCATTGTTCCATTACTCCAACCCCACCCCCCAGAGAACTCAAGCTCCACTCACAATTGTACCTCTATTCTCTACTGGTTTAAGCTGCATAAGTGGTTGGGTCTAACCATTGACCTGTTACATTTACTCCCCTCTAGGACAGCCCCGATATTAAGGTGGATAAAAGTATTTTCCTGGCCAACCAGGAAATATCAGGTAATTTTATATCATTGGAACATACTGGAAGGGGCAGGCTGGTAGTTATGTTCCAAGACTTAGAGAGCAAATGGAACATCCCACATGGATTTTTGGTGGTACATGCAGATACTGAGTGCTGTGCAACACATTGTTCACTCTGCAGGGGTCACATCCCCATATTTTCACCTTTCATAGTGGCTACTGCATAAAAAAGCATTAGCTTGCAAAATATATAGTGCAATATGGAACACTAGCCCTAGTCAAGCTCTTTAATCCAAAGAAAGGTGTGATAAAGCACTTCAGGTCACCAAAGTCACAATATCTAAACAGGAATAGGAATTCTGCTGATCCTTAGCCACAGAACTTTCAAAGACACTTGCAGTAGACTGATGCAAAACAAAATTCTCCATTCTTGGTAAAGAACTCCCAGTGTGTTATACAAGATTAAATTATTGTCCAGTCATCACTGTTGGAGATGTTAATACCAAGGAGAGGATTTACTACATAAGTGACTCAGGTAGTGCAGTGGATGTATTTTGGCCTTACAAGCAAAGAATCAGTGGTTTGATCCCCAGTAGGAATATATATTTATTGTCATGCCTTTAAAAACAAACTCAGGCCAGAGCCGATATGGCTGTAGCCAAGCTGGAAACATGGCACAGTCCACCATGTCTAAGATATGGCCACTGAATGCGAGTAGTCACACATGCGCGCGACTTACTTCCGCAGTTCGCGGTGAATGTCGCATGTGCACTGAATTCCAGTGCTCATTTTGGGCACAGTGAATGTTCAGTGTGAGCTCTGTGTGCATGCAAGAGTTTACCACAACTGCAGAAGTGAAGTTACGCATGCACGAGTACTTGTGCACATGCAATAAAGTTCAGTGATCATATTATTTATTTATTTAGCTTTTCTTTACTGGGTAAGTACACTAGACAAGTATTATGCCTATTTTTCAGGAATGACCTGGGAGAGTACAACATGAGGAACAACAGTCAAGGAGACATGAGCAAAGAGTACATTTTGTCACAGTAAACAAGCGTGGGAAATACATCATTTGACACTAGGGAAATATACAGTAGTAAATTTAAGTATGATGGAAGATGGTAGCAAATGTTGTGTGCCCATGGGGGAACAGTGAAGTGATTTGGCATTTTATAAGCACGTTCTGCAATTCCAAATTTGTGCTTCTGTATCCCATTTTGAGAGCTACTAGCAAGACAGCTGCAGGCTCCACCTACTGCAGCTGTTAAAAATGGGAAAAGAAATGGTTTCATTCAGAGCAGGCACTTGTAGTATAAAAGATATTGAGTTCTCCTCTGTGGACCACCAAATCGGAGGGCAGAACTGACTGAGTCATTTAATGATCATTTTGTGTTTTTCTGCAGGCTGCCTGGTGAGAAGGAGAGCCATAAGTGTTGTTTGCTTTCTGACTCTCTAGTAGTTCAGCAGGGCAGAAGGGATCAAACAACAGAGGAGATTGGGGAGAAAAGGATCATGGCACAGAGCAGTGGGGACTGGGAGGATAGACACATGGGGCATAGTTGGATTTTTTTAATTTGTTTTTGGCACCAAGATCAGGGGTATAAAAGGTGCTACAGGTTTTCCCTCAGCTCAGTTCTACCTCCACGGACTACCAAGTTGGAGGAAGAATTGACTGAATCATTTACTGATTGTTTTGTGTTTTCTGCTGGTTGCCTGGTGAGAAGGAGAGCTGTAACTGTTATTTGTTTTCCAGCTCTCTAGTAGTGCAGCAGGCAACAGAAGGGATATGACAACAGAGGAGACCAGGGAGAAAAAGGGATCACAGCACAGAGCAGCAGGAACTGGGAGGATAGACACATGGGACAGGTTTTGTTTTTGGCCCTTCATCCCTCCCACCCCACACCCAACCGATAACTATATAGACTGCAAAGCAGCTCACTGACTGACTTCAGAGAAGGTGGGAAGAAGGCAGCTCTAAGGGAGTGTGTGAATAGGGCACCTGGTGATTACTACCTGGTGGTTGGGGGATTTTGCATTGGCAGTTAAATATGCTGAGTTGGTGAAGTATGGAGATGGAGTATCCATAGGTAGGAGAGAGAAGAAAGCAGGAATAACTATGATGGGAGTAGTATTCAGGAGACTTTCTGGAGACTGCAGTGCTGCCCCATCTT
Organism: Neoceratodus forsteri; assembly: GCA_016271365.2. NCBI lineage: Eukaryota > Metazoa > Chordata > Ceratodontiformes > Ceratodontidae > Neoceratodus > Neoceratodus forsteri. The sequence continues at coordinate 450,563,392 of CM057453.1, read as the reverse complement.
CAGGCACCTCTCCGGGCTGAGGGATGATGTTGCCAGACTCAATGCCTAGATGCCTTGGGCTATGAGGACCTACTTCCACAGTCAGGAACCACCTAGTCCACCTCTGCTTCCTCAAAAGGTGCTGAGAATGAGGAGCAGCTGGACAACAGTGGCTCAGGGTGGGTTAGGGAGGTGGACCGTAGGCACATCCTAAATCCCATACCACTATGGAACACCTGCACTGCACTGGCAGGGTGGGACTGGCCCACAGAGGCACCCAAGGTAGTGGTGGGGGTGGCTTTGGAGACTCTCCATGTTGGACACCCCAGAGGGAAGAGAGGACCCCAGAGGAGGAGGTCATGAATCCTGGTGGGGGACTCAATAGAAAGGGATACAGTTGGGGACAGGAAGTGATGAGGAGAAGGTGGTAAGGTGGCTTTCAGTGCCACAGCTCATAGGTATGGAAGGAGGATCCTAAGGATCACTGGGAGACAGGGAGGAAGGAGGGCTAGCTGTCATTGTTCACTTGGGGACAATGTAAGGAGGCAGTATAGCACAGTGGTTTAAGGCTCTGAGCTGCAAACCTGCAGACCTGGGTTTGAATCCCACAGCCCCCACTTGCATACTGTGTGACCCTCATAGTTACTTAACTTTCTTGTGCTCCCTGGTCACGCCACAGCAAAGCTTCAACAGTGTATGTCTCCTGGTTTAAAAAAAATACCTGGCTGGGGAGGCCAGAGGCAGTTCAGCAGGAGTTCAGAAAACTGGGGGAGGGGTCTTGGGCAAGTAGCACAATCTGTTACTTCTGGTGGTGCTACCAGTCTATGACAAGGGGATGACAGCAGGCTGCACACCAGGGACTTCAGCTTATGGTTGAGGAAATGGTACAGAGCAGAGGGATTCAGATTAGTGGGAACTGGGGATCCACTCGGAGGGATAGAGGAGGCTTGTACAGGGGTGACAGCCTACATCCCTCCAGGAGGGACCTGAGATCTTTAGTGAACAGTTTATATCTACATCAGTAAGCATTTAAACTTGCTAAAGGGGTAAACGGAATAAGGCAGGAAGACATATCTGCCACCCACATGCTTACAGGGTCAGCAGTGGGAATACCAAGAGGAGCAGTCCCAAACAGAGCAAACACAAATAAGTAACCAAAGAAGAAGAGGAAAGGGAAAGAAGAAAGCACAGAGTGGAGGAAAAGGGAAGGCAAGAGGACAAACAGGGAGGTGGCAGTACAAAATGGAGAAGTATATGTGCAAATGCTCAAAGTCAAGGCAGCAAGATGGAAGACCTAGAGGCCACGAAGTCAGCAGAAGACCTGAACATAGTAGCAATTACAGAGACCTGGCACAATGAAAACCAGGACTGGGAGGAGCCATACCAGGATATGCGCATTCAGAAGGGCAGGGAAGAAAAAAAGGGAAGGGTGGTTCTCACGTGAGGGGGAAATATAAAGGCCACACAAATAAAGAGAGGACAAGGTAAAGTGAGTCTCTTTGTGGGTCACCCTGCAGACAGGGAATGGGGGCCACTATTAGGATATGGGTGATCTACAGACCCTCCAGCACAGTGAGAAGAGGGAGATAAGAATATGATAGAAGAAATCCAAGGGATGGCTAACAAAGGTGAGATACTGCTGGTTGGGGACTTCAGTCTGCTAGGATATGAATTGGAATCTCCTGCTGCAGGACTGAAGAAGTAGAGAACCAGACTCCTGCAGTAGGGGTCATTTCTCCTGCAGTTAGTTAAGGAACCCACTCATGAGGGGCAATACTGGACCTGGTGCTGTCAAACAGGAACAATGTCACTGACATCATAGTGGGAAGCCACCTGGGAACCAGTGATCTTCATAGGTGTGGTTCAACATAAAGACAAGGCCAGATCCTGGTCACACTAAAATGAGGGTCCTGGACTTCAGGAGCGCTGATTTCAAGAGAATGGGAGTGGCTCAAGGAAGCCCTCTCAGGAATACAGAATGAGGTTTGGGTAGAGAAAAATGGGCTAAAATAAGGAAGGCCATTGAGAAGACAACAAACCTTGTGTTAGGGCAGCTAAAACGAGCACGAGAAGAAAGATACCACTATGGTTCTCCAAGGAAGTAGCAGAAAAGGTAAAAGAAATGGAGCAGGCATTCAGAAGGTACAAGATGACACAGAAGAAAGAGGATAGGGAGAGTTACCAGGAGAAACAAAGGTAGGCAGGAAGGGCAGTTAGGACAGCTAAAGCACAAATGGAGGAAAACATTGGAAAATCATCAACAAAGGGAATAAAACATTTTTAGTAATATAAACAAAAAAAGAAGAAAACAAAGCAAGGATAGTTAGACTGAAAAGGTAAATGGGGAGTGGAGGAGGACCAGAAGAAAGCTAACATACTAATTAAGTACTTTTGTTCGGTATTCACAAAGGAAGGAGTTGGTGACAGGTGACAGATGGCTGAGAAGGGCATTATGGAAGGAGGGGACACTCAACCCCTTTACAGAGGTGAGAGCCCTCAAGGAACCAAAAACTAAAAGTAGACAAGGCAATGGGGCCAGATGAGGTTCACCCCAAGATGCTGAAGAAACTAAGGGTGGAACTGTCTGCACTCTGGTGGCCCTTTTAATCTTTCACTAAAATTGGAGGAAGTTCCAGGGGACTGAAGGAGGCAGATGTGGTCCCAATACAAAAAGTAAAATAGGAGGAGGCAGGAAACCACTGACCCATAAGCCTGACTTCGTGGGTAAGTTTATGGAAGCACTACTAAAAGAAAGGATTGGGGAATACCAAAATCAAGTAGGTTACAGGATCTGAGACAGCATGGGTTCAAGGGGAAATCTTGCCAAACAAATCTGATAGAGTTTTTGACAGGGTTACAAGAAAGGTGGATCAGGAGGAGCAGTGGATGTGGCCCTATCTGGATTTCAGTAAGGCCTTGACACTATTCCACCCAGAAGACTGGTAACAAGCTAGGCAGCATGGGAGGGTCCAAAGATAGTAAAATGGGTACAAAGTTAGCTTAGTAACAGAACTCAGAGAGTGGTGGCAAATGGAATTCACTTGGAGAAGGGTAAGGTGATCAGTGGGTGCCTCAGGGTCAGTATTGAACCGGGTCCTTTCAATGTCCTTATTAGTGACATTGGAGAGGGGCTGGAAGGAAAGGTATGCCTGTTCATAGATGACACAAAATCTGCAACAGAGTGGACACGCCATGGGGAGGGGTGAAAAAATGAAGAAAGATCTAAAAAGCTGGGAGACTGGTCAAAGGTTTGGCAACTGAGCTTCAATGCCAAAAATGAAAAATTATGCACATAGGACATAGAAACCCAAGGCAAAGTATCAGTTGGAGCCTGGTGTTATCAGCCACACAACAGGAAAGTGATCTGGGAGTCATCATATCTGATGACCTGAAGGCAGAAAAGCAGTGTAATGATAAGGCAGTGGAAAGGCTAGCAGGATGCTGGGGTGCATAGGGAGGCAGTCACCAGCAGAAAAAGGGAGGTGGTGGTGCTCCTGTATAGAGCAATGGTGAGGCCACACCTGGAGTACTGTGTCCAGTTCTGGAGGCCCCTTCTCAGGAAGGACATAGATCGGGTGGAGGCGGTACAGAGAAGGGCAACAAAATGGTGCATGGCCTGCATCAGAAGACCTACAAGTAAAGACTCAGGAGTTAAATATGTACTCACTGGGGAAAGAGATAAAGGGAGACATGATAGAGATAGTCAAGTACCTCAAGGGTATCAAAAAGGAACTGGAGGGTGTTTATAGCACAGAAACAGATGATCAAGGACAAGGGGGCATGATATGGTGCTGAAGGGGGGAGACTTAAAGAGGAGTGAGGAAATATTTCTTTGCAGAATAGGGATGGATGCTTGGAACAGCTTCCACAGAGGTGGTGAGCACTGAACCAGTAACAGGTTTCAGACATGCATGGGATAGACACATAGGGACCTTAGTAACAGGGCGAGGAGAGGTATAAGGCCGGAGGTCATTTAGGGTCTATGGTGAATGAGTAGGTAGGACTTTATGGCAGATGAGATGGGCCAGGAGGTCCTTTTCTGCTGACATCTTCTACATTTCTATGTCTTGTGGTCCTGCCCCTCATAGAACTCCTACAGGAGCAGGTGTGCAGACTGGGTTCAGGACGTTACTGCCAGATTCCCAAATCTGCTGCCTGTTGTTATTGGGCATCATAAGGATGCCCTCACATACTGTCAGGGGGTACATGTGGCTAGCCCTCCTCAGCATGCAGACTAAAAGGTTCATGCTGCCCAGATGCTGCTCTCTGCCATTCCATTGCACCAGGAGCTGATTGCCAGACTGACAGGCAGACACATTTGATAGTTTATCTCTTTGCTACTGACACCCTGAGGAGTTACTGTTCTTACTGGCTGCCTTTCTTTCAGTATTTGACCCAGGACCAGCAATGGTTAAATATCTGCCTAGTCTTACTATCTTTGTACATCTTCATGCATGGGAAACTCAGTAGTCTTCACTAGCCTTGTTGTACCACCTCTGGTTAGTTTTGGTTTCCATTCTGTTTAGCCTGTTTTCTTAGTCTAAAGGCATATACAGCCCTCTGTTTGTACACTTTCTTCTGGAGAAATACTAGGTACAACTCTTGCAGTACTGTAATGCATAACTGTTAAGATTTACAGACTTTCTTTTGTTTTGCAACTCTTTATACTGTACTCCATTGTGATCTACACCTGTACTTGTATTAAAGAAATATGCCAATAAAGATTAACTGCAAAATTAAATACCTGTTTAAATAAAAAAAAAGTTGGCTTTGTTGTTACTTTAAATAGTTTCTCAGTGTACCTGTTTTACAATCACAGTAAGGCACTCCAGAGTGTGGGTTGGGCTGAGGTATCTGCCCTTCCTGGAGCAATAAGGCCCTCCACCTAGGGTGTTGGGCTACAACACCTCTGTATGGGTGGTTATGTCAGCCTCCTGCACCAGGTCATTTCTAATTGCTTGCATATACTAATCTTTGCATCGCAGTATTGTCTTTTATATAGATAACGGCAACACAAATTTTTACACCTGTATCTTATATACAGACAGGTTGAGCATCAAGCTAGTAGGAGCGTTGAAAACTTTACTTCACCAGTGAAGTTCTGGCGGCTTCACCAAAATTTCTCCTCGCTAAACACTTTTAAGGCTCTCTTTGTAACTTGGCAATGAGTTTTCCTGGCAAGGTGGCACTTTTCAGGTGAAGTCAGGGTGACGCTACAACTTCCCAGTAAATTTGCATGACTCTGCTTGACAAACTGTCACCATATGCTGAAAACTTTGTGAAGTTGGTACTCACACTTTGCACAGCTGTCAAACTTTGACAAATTAATTCCATGGACTCGGTGACATCACTAGCTTAATGGCTGACTAATTGCAGAGCTCCCCTGACCATCACACCAAAAAGACTCCACAGAGCTATAAAATCAATACATTGTGACAGAAATGACTGCAGTGACTAGTGAAGGTAAGGCTAACAAACGATCTAGATCTAAAATGACAAAACAAAAAGGATCTCCATGGATTGAGCCTGCAAGTTCAATGGTTAGTGGCAGAGACTCACCTACAAGCATGGTGGATAGAGACACTGAACCGAGATGGAAACCCTATCCTGTTCTCACTTTGAATCCCTGCTATGAAATGAAACAATCCCGATCTGAAAATAAACAGGAATTTGCCAAGCTACATACAAACTTACTGCACCTGGAGAAGTGAGTGGGATCTGCATAAAAGAATTTCCACCGCTGAGGATGATATTATCCATCTCTCAGGTGGTCGATTCATTAGTACAGCATCAAGAGACACTAGCAGCCAAGTATCTGGACCTAGAAGCGTGTTCCCACAGGGAGAATTTAAGAATCTACAGCCTCTGAAGAAGCTGAGACTGGGGACATGACAGAGTTTCTTTCCAGTTTGCTCAAGAACGTATTGGATTTGCCATCAGCCTTTTAGTTCAAGATTGAGCGGGAACATAGAGCCTTAGTGCATAAGCCACCTCAACATCTGCCATACCTCGATCTATAGTGGTTAAATTCTCTAGTTTTAGAGACAAAGAAAAGATCATTCGCACAGCATGGCAGCAAAAATAGGTGGAATACAATGAGGCTCCCCTCTTATTTGATCAGGATTACCCTCCACCTGTTCAACAGCAGAGAATGGCCTATGCACCTCTCCTCCACGCTCCGCGGGCTCTGAGAGTGAAATTCCAAACCTCCCACCCTTCTGACCGAGAGACCACTTGCGCCAGGCCCTGAATTATTCACACAGTTGAGGAAGCAACATGAGTATTTGAATAGAAGCGCACTCCTTGCCAGCAGAGGACAACCGGAGGAACCGCGCTCTAATCCCCAATCAGTCTGGCAGTCGGCAGCTCAACACAATGCTAGGAGGACAGGCCAAAAATCAGCTCAGTGACCTTACAGGACATTAAAGTGTACTGCAGGGGTTCTCGTGTTTCACCCACACAGAACCACAAACGGCCTCAAGCTAGGAGGATTCCTGAGAAGCTAAAATTAATCGAGTAATTTCTGCATTTTTACCTCAACAGGTCCAGAGTTATGAATAGGATGCCTTTGATCTATCGCCGCATGTGGCCCAGAAGCTAATGGTACTGCTCAGGACATTAACAATATGCAGCAGATCTTCAATAAAGCCCCACCAACTCTTCTCGCTCATTTTGGCCCAACTTACAGACATAATAAGGCACTGAACAGCTTTGCAGAAGAAACTCTTTATAACTCCCGAGTATAAATTCACCGGCTGGTGTCAGAACTGCGAGGTACCTCTCCCCATCCCCTCTCACTTTTGTTCCTGTGATATATACAATTGCGACCTTTAAGGACCTTAGATTATATTGTGGACACACTAAAGGGTAGAGCCCTTAAATAATGTAACTGCAGGGGAGGGAGAGAATGGGAGGAATTGGTAAAAGGAAGCAGAGCTAAACATACAATGAAAATGTTTGGGAAACAGATGAAACAGTCTACCCTTAATGAAAAATCTCTACTGGTCTAGAAGGGCATTTGCACAGTATAAATTACATATGGATCACAACTGTCTATGTTATGTAAATGGCTCAGGGGGATCAGAGTGGTTCTGAACTCTGTATTCCTTTAGCTTGGTTTTGCTATGGGTTGAGCTACTATTCCAGACAGTACCCTGGATTACACAAGGAGATCCTGTCAACGAGTTCAGGGATGTCATGGCTGCTCACCACTGTAGCCCGAGACATGGGCTCCCTACTTAAGTTGGTTGACACTATGGGGCCACTACACCTGGCCAGGACCTGGCTATTCATGGACCAGGAGGGCTGAGTCAGTACCGACTCCTCCTCCTCCTACCCGAGTGCAGAAACCTAGTCGGGCCCTAGGGAACACTCTCACTTGTTCTCTTACCTTAGGGGTCATCCTGCATATAGTTGTAGTGGCAGAATGTGGTTGCTGTTAGTTTATAAGCCCTTCCGGATGCCTTACGAATTAATAGAAAGTATGTTCTTTGTTGGTTCATTTTGTTATTCAGTTTATCTGTTCTTATGTATAAGCTCACTTTTGACATGCCAATCTATATGATGATATCTGGGTACTGATAGGGAAGGAAGAGACAAAAGAATCCTTCAGCGGGGCAGAATGCAAGCAGAACAGCAGCCCTTCAGGGCAGATGTAGAGTGGTAAGGGAGCATAAGAAATACAAAGTCAGGAAATATTGCAATCTGTACTCTTCTATTTAAGCATTAATGGAGACTAGGCATACATTCAAAGTGATTTCTCACAATGTTAATATAGAAACATAGAATTTGACTGCAGATAAGGACCACTTGGCCCACCCAGTCTGCCCATTTCCCTACCTAATGGATAAGCTGCAGATCCTAGTTAACCAGCAGCCTACTTCTTCCTACCCCAACCCCTAGAACTGCCTTATGACTGTCCCATGCATGCTTGAATTCCACCGCTGTTTTTGACTTCACAACCTTCCTCCGGAAGGCCATTCCATGCATCCACAACCTCTCTGTGAAAAATACTTCCTTACATTACCTCTGAACCGCCCATCTTCAAATTGTGCCTCTTGTTCTTGCACACTCTTTTTGAAAGATGCTACCCTCTTGGACTTTGTTGATTCCTTGAGGTATTTGAAAGTTCCTATCATGTCCCCCTCCCTTCTTTCCTCAAGGCTATACATATTAAGCTCCTTTCATCTCTCTTCATATGTCTTCTCCGTGCAGACCCTGCACCATTTTAGTTGCCTCTTTCTGGACAGCTTCCATTCTGTCTATGTCTTTGTGGAGATTGGGTCTCTAGAACTGCATGCAGTAATCCGAAGGGGTCTCACCAGCTGTCTGTACAGAAGGATAACAACTCTTGTTTTCTACTGGTGATGCCTCTCCCACGCATCCCAGTATCCCCCAGCCCTCCTTTCTGCCCTCTCACATTGCTTGTTCACCTTTAGGTCATCTGATATGACTACCCTCAGGTCCCTTTCCATTTTTGTTGTTGCTAGTATCTCACCCCCACTGTGTACTCTTCCCTGGGTTTTTGTTTCCCAGGTGCATTACCTTGCACTTCTCAGCATTGAATCTAAGCTGCCATATATTTGACCATTCCTCTAACCTTGCCAAGTCCCTTCTCATTCTTTCCACCCCACCTTGTGCATCAACTCTGTTGCAGATCTTTGTGTCTTCTGCAAAGAGACATATTTTTCTTCCAGTCCCTCTGCAATGTCACTTATAAAGACATTGAAGAGGACTGGTCCTAATACTGAACCCCTGCGGTACCCACTAGTAACCCCTTCTTCAGAGTGGACTCCATTTACTATTACTCTCTGATCCTATTCTCCAGCCACTCTTTACCCAGGCTGTCATCTTGGGACCCACTCCTGGTTGGCTAACTTGTATACTTCTTTGTGTGGGACTGTGTCAAATGCTTTATTAAAGTCTAGGTAGGCCATGTCCACAGCCCCTCCTGATCTACTACTTTGGTCACCCAGTCAAAGAAATCTATTAGATTCTGGCCTGGCATGACCTTCCCACTGTGAATCCATGCTGCCTTGGGTCCTATGCTCCTCTGGCCTCTAGATACTCAACAATTCTTTCCTTTAGAAGTGTTTCCATCATTTTCCTATCACTGAGGTTAAACTAACAGGTCTGTAGTTTCTGCTTCTGCCCTGCTCCCACTTTTGTGAAGGGAATCACATCTGCCCTTCTCCAGTCCTCAGCTACCACCCCATCCTGCCACGATTGTTAAAGAGGGTAGTTAGTGGTGTCATTAGTTCTACCTTAGTTTTTTAGAATTCTGGGACGAATTCCATCAGGCCCCATTGCTTTGTCCACCTTCAGTTTTAAGAGTTCTTTCAGAACCCTTTCTTCTGTAAATGGGCTGGTATCCTACTGTAACCAGAGTGTTTCTATTATTGTTTGTTTTAGGTACCTCCCTCTTCATTTGTAAATACTGAGAAAATATATTTGTTTAGTATCCTGCCTTTTCACAGTCATCATCTGCCCACCTCCTCCCTTTTATTAAGCCTCACTATCCCTCCTTGGTCTTCCTTCACTCCCTGATGTACCTATAAAAGGTTTTATCCCCTTCTTAACTGAGTTGACTATCTCTCCTCGGCTTGGGCCTTTGCTGTTCTGACTGCCTTCCCAGCTTCCTTTTGCTTTAACTGATACAATTCTCTGTCCTGCTCCTTCTGTGATTCCTTGTACTTCCTGAATGCTTTTTTCTTTTGAACCTTCACTGCCACTTCCTTTGAGAACCATAGTGGTTTCTTACATCATTTTGTTTTGTTTATTTGCTTCACACAAAGGCTTGTTACCTCTGTGATGGCAGTTTTATTATTCACCATTGTTCTTCCACCCTCCTTCCTACCCATTTGCTAGTGCATTCCTTAGGCACTCACCATTTTTGAAAAGTCAGCCTCCCAAAGTCCAGTACTTTTGCCTTTGCATGGCTTGACTCTATTGCTGTTTATTTTGAACTATACGGGTTCGATGGTCTCTAGTTCCCAGATGGCTACCCACTTCTACATCTGTGATCCTCTCTCCATCTCCATTTGAGAGAACCAGGTCTAAGATTGCTCTCTCTCTCGAGTGGGTTCCAAAACTAGTTGTTGAATAACCCATCAAAAGATACAAGGTTCTTCTACACTTAAGAAACAGAGAGACTGGCCTTTGTCTTTTACAGGAGACTCCACTTAAATAAAAGTGAACACCTGAAATTAGGGAAATTTGGGTTCACTGGGTGGTTGCATCATCCCACAAGAGGGGAAAAGAAGAGACACAGCTATCCTGGTCTCACGGGCACGCACTTCAAATGTCAGCCTCCTATGAGGACACTGAGGGTCGCTCTAGCAATTTTGCAGGGTCACCTGAGGGATCACCGATTACGCTGGCCTCTATATACATTCCCCTAGGTTCTCCCACCATGATTAATACATCCTGCTTCAGAAAATTACGGAGTATCAATCCGGTACCATTCTGGTGGGGAGACCTGAACCAAGCCTTAGAGCAGATAGATACTGCCAGTACCAGGTTTGTAAGAAGGTCACCTGCCCTTAGAGCTCTCAGGAATATCTTAAAGGGGAATTTTGGGTTGACGCCAGGAAGGTCTCACATCCTGGAAAATGGGATTACACCCACTACTCCCTCCAATGGCTATTACACCTTAATCGATTATTTTTTATCTCTAAAGAGCACCAATACCAAGTGAAGGACTGTAACCACACACATTGGTCCTCTCCAACCATTCCCAGCTAACTTTAAACCTAGACTGGAAACAGGAAAGAGGACAAACCCTCTGGAAATTTAATAATTACCTGCCAAACTCAAAAGGCTTTCTGGACATGGTTCAGGCTAGAATACCCCAAATCCTAAGGGAGAATGACTCGAAACTCTCAGGGCCCTTCTATGGGATACAGTAAAAGCTGTCCTTAGAGGGGACATTATTAAATATGCACCCCATCAGAAAAAACAAAATCTCTTGCTGGATACCTTGTAGCAACAGCTGAAAGATCTCCAAGAAGAGCACACCAGTGGAGACGGGGCAATGTATCCCCTGCTGCAGGCTACTAAACAACACATTCAAAACCTCTTACATATTAAAACAGAACAGGCCCTCCAACCTCCATCAGAAGTACCATGAGACTGGCCTGAGGACAACCTGGCTGTTAGCCTATAGACTATGACAACAGACCTGCAGGCCTCAATCACCCAGATCAGGGACCCAGGAATAGGGCAGCTACTGAGAACCCTAGAAATATTTTAGATGCCTTTAAAGCATTCTATCAAAATTTGTACACCCCAGAACAATCTCCAAATTGCCCCAGATTGAATTCTTTTACCCAACCTGAACCTCCCAAAACACACACAGGAGCTTCAACAGTCCCTTGATGAGCCTATCTCCCCACAGAACTGGTGGCCAATCCGAACATGAAGACCAACAAATCTCCAGGACTGGATGGGTACACATCAAATTTTAAAGTATTCAGAGATGTGCTGGACCAACCTTTGTTGGAGACTTGTAGAGTAGCTCAAACAGGGGACCCAATACCAGAGTCCTGGAACTATGCTGTCATTTCTAGCATACCAAAATTGGGAAGGGCGTCACCCAATGTGCAGCATATAGACCCATATCAGTCCTAATATTGACTATAAGATTTAGGAGTCAATAGATTGAGTCAATCTTGCCACGGCTGATTGACTTCGATCAGATGGGTTTTGTTCCAGGAAGGCAGTCCCAAGGCAATATAAGAAGAACATGGCACTTGTTGCACCATGCTGCCTGGTTGGAGGTCCCTTCCTACTGCTGAGTCTGGATGTGGAGAAAGTCTTCAACCGGGTGGTGTGGCCTATTTTAGGCAACACTCAAAAGCTTTAGTTTCTCTGATGCTTTTGCACACTAATAAATAATATTTATACTAATCCTAGGACCTATATTAAAATAAATGGGGAACACCTACACCTATATCCTTGCACAGGGCACCTATCAGTGCTGTTCCCTGTCTCCACTCCTCTTGCATTATACATTGAGCCCTGGCACAGTCACTGAGACAGAGGGCAGAAGTGGAGGTGTGACACTGGGCGGAGAAACCACAAGCTGCATTATAAGCAGATGACCTCTTGATATACCTTAAAACCCAGAACAGTCCCAGGAACCCTTGTGGAACTGTTTAGGGAATTCAGTGTGATGGCAGATTATAAAATTAACACAGCCAAAACAGAGGTTCTTCAATTACAGTATGAACCCTCTGAAAAATAAAACAACCTTCCTTTTAAATGGAATTAATACGTTTAAAATATCTTGGAGTATACTGGTTCTGGACACCTCTCAACTGTTCTGTCTCAATTTTCTCCTATAGTGAGAAGTTAAAGGCAGATCTTGAGAGATGGGCCTTGGTCCCACTCTTCTTCTACAGTGAGTGGAAGCAGACAGAATGGTATTATTTTCCAAACTATTCTTATCCATTCTCTGACAATTATTTCTCTGGCTTCAATAGGTGGGTGGTCTGCTTTTATGAGGGCATCCAGACCAAGGGTCAGATTATCAATCCTGCAAATGCCTGACAGCAGTGGGGACTATCTCTCCCAAATCTGAAACTATACCACCAGGCAGCTCAGATGAGGACAGTCTTCTACTGGTTAGATAAGAGCTATGTAGCTAAGTGGAAACTCTGAAGTACAGGGAGGAGGACTTGGTAAACTTTAATAAAATTCTACTTACAAAAAGACACCCAGTCCACACACAGAGGGGATCCCTTATACAACTCCATCACTGAGAGCTTGATATGGGTCCTGATAATAAGGGACTTGGGAGATGGCGACTTATTTGTCTTCGATCCCATAACTGGAATCCTTTGCACCGCAAAGATGGACCTGGGTTTTGACACTGAAGAGGAGAGGCCTCCATCTAATATGGCATTTCTTAAATGGGATGAGATTCTAACACTTTGGACTAAGTGGAAAATATGGATCGGATGGCAGGGTAGATTCTGCTACTTCCAGGTCAGAAATTACATCTGGTCCCTCTCATTAGCTACTGGGGAAGAAGAACCCTCCACAGATAGCCATCTTAATGAAAAATGCAATAGAAGGCAGACCATTATCAGCCCACATAATTTCATATTTATACCAAGCTCTTATATCTTGGCAAGGATACCCCCAGACCATCAGACAAGTTTGGACATGGGATCTGGGAGTCCCTATTCCTGAGGACACGTGAGAGGGCATTAGGGAAAATTCAATGGGGTATATCCGCGGTGACCTGAAAGAGATCTCATGGAAAATATTTGTCAGATATTTCAGAACACCTGCAATACAGGCAAAATTTCAAATGCATAGGTATCCCTGCTGCTGGCATGAATGTGGGACTTCTGCAGCCCTGGTCCATATACTATGGGATTACCCAGTTCTATCTTTCCTTTTTCAGGACTTGCAGGAGCTTCCATTCTATATTTGGTCCTGATCTTCACCTAACCCCTGCTCTACTTTATCTTGGCTACCCTGAAAAACTATAGAGACTCTCTAACAGGAAAATTACTGCGGATTGGCATGTCGACAACTCAAAAGCAATCACAAAATAATGGCTCTCCACCCACATCATTACAATTAATAATTGGCATGATATCATGATAACAATCTATAGAATGGAGGCTCTAACAGCAGTGCTGAACAAAAGACAAACTCACTTTGAGCTGATTTGGTGGAGATGGGTTTTGTACATCAGTACTCAAAGACCTGAGTTCGTCCCTTAGCCAAACAATACCAAATAAGGGTGCAGTAAATGCACACAGTCCTTTATTTCAGTACCCTAACCATTTTCCTTCTGTCACCCAGAAAACCATTGATTAATTAATTAATTAATAGATAACAGAGTTTGTTACTGGATTAAATGTCCATCAGATGGTCTCATGGACTTTAAAATGTTTCCTATCAGAAAGTACCTTTTAGCATAAGAACAAATGTATTAAGTGACATGTAATGCAACATTTTAATGTAGTACTGTTTACACGTATGTACTATGGCATGTATGTACTGTTGCACTTTTAAAAAAGAAAGAGCAAACTTAAGGAGACTTTCTCCTCTCCTTACAAATAAAGTAAAAAAAAAAAGAAATTAATTTGCAAAGCAAGTTTGCCAAGCACATCTCTACTTGCTATATGACACTGTAAAGGCCAGACCCACACCATATCAACATTATAGCATATGAGCTTCTAGAATGTACTTTTGTGAGAGAGGTCTCTAAATTGAAAGTGAGGTAAAACAAAACATTGATACATACATTGCATTGATGTAATGTACTATACATGATTTGATGGTGTACACAACTTAGCAAGGAGTTATGCTTGTGCAACTTATTAATAGTCTGGTGGTATTTGAATGAATGTGTTGTTGACTGTCATACACAGATACTTTGACAGTTTCCACTGTGTCCCATTGGGAACAACCACCTGTTGGGGTACAGAGAAGACAATGGAACCTCTTTGTGGAGGGTTTCACCTCTAGAAGTGCTGCAGGAACTTAATTCCTTTAGGCTAAAGGTACCTTTGGAAGGGGCCCCAAGGAGAGAGAAATACCACTGGAGGAGGAGGGGAGGATGATGAGGCAAAGAAACAGTGCTTCTGAGTAAGACTAGAGGAAGCTGGCTATAGCCCAGGCAGGGGGGTGGCTTTTGCTCCCGTGAGACTGAACTGCAGGCATAGCTTCTGAATTCAATGAGCAAACACAACTTAGTAGGGAGGTATGTTTGTGCAATTTGTTGGTGGTCTGATAGTATTTGAAGGAATGTGTTGTTCACAGTCGTACCTGGATACTTCAGCCATTCACTCTCTGTCCCATGGAGAACTACTACCCTGTTGGGATACCGTGAAGGTAAAGGAACCTTCTTATGGGAATTCCACCCCATAAGTTGCTGCTGAACATAATTCCTTTAGGCTAAAGGTACCTTAGGAAGGATCCTAAAATACTGTGTGTCAGGTGCTGAACACAGAGCCTGGAGTGGAGAGCAGATTGACAGCAACTGGTGATGACTGATAACAGACAGAGACTGAATTGAGCAATGACTGACAGTAATTGATAACTGACAGCAAACAAAGGCATGAATTCTGTAAGGATAGAGGAATGGTAGTATGGAAAGAGGGCCACCATCCAACTACAACTCACAATGAAAATCTACTAGGGCAAACACTATACTAATATAAATGTACTACATTGTGGACCACCTCCTGCAGAGACTATCTAACTTTTCCTTGGCACAGAGGACAGGAAAAATCCTATGAGGAGAAGACTATTGGGATCCAGCTATGGTAGCCTCCTCCAGGCTTAGGATTAAATAAGTGATGGCTTATTGCTGCAATTTAGAGACCAATTCAAGGGAAATTTATAGAGGAAGGGCTCTCACTCTATCCCTTTAATGGTAACGCTATAGGGGTGCTGTGAGCCAGTCTCTGCAGCTAAAGAAGGTCCTCAGAAAGAAAGCTCACCCCTGAGATGAGATGAGGAGAAAACAAATGCTGAAGGGTGGTCTAGAGAGGAAGCTGGACCCTTGAATTGAAAGGTAGGAGTTTGCCCATGATGGGCCAGACTTGTATAATTGTATGATCTTCATCCTTGAGGGTGCAGAAGAAGGGAAGTAGGTGGAGACCAGGTAAACTTTATGTGGCCATGGGGGAATAGCTTTTGAAGGTGCTGCAATGAGGTCTGCACAGCAAAGGACCCCCACATTGTAGACTTAGAGGCCACACCCTTCCAGTAGCTGATGTCTTAAATGCTACATCAAGAGATACCACTGAGTCAATCTGCATAGCCAAAGCTTCTCCTGGGGCATAGAACAGTCTCACCTGAAGAGCAGAATGAGAAGGACCCTGCCTGAGTTGGAGTGACCCACCCTCAAGATGTGGACTTCAAGACAGTAGAGTGAGACCGTTGCATAAGGGCAGGGGCCCAGGAAACCATGCTATGGTCATGGTTGTCATGCACCGAGGGCAGGAGTAGTCAGAGGCTGCTGGTGAAGCTTGATGGCTAGGAGCACAAGACAGAAACAAAATGTAGGCAAGGCTGAATGACTGACTGAGACATCAAATGACAACTAGGACACTGTATAAGACTGAATGATACATTCTTGCCTGAATGTTGAAAGCATGCAAAGCAGTCCTGAAAGGATGTCAGCGTTAGTAGCTGATTCACTGCAGGCCAGGTAGGCTGTAGCAGGACAGAACAACAAATAAAACTGCGATGGAAAACAGGAGCATATGAGAGCTGAAACTAGAAAGCAGCATGCTGCTGAACTGAGCAACTAATTAAACCACCAGAAGATAAAAGAAGTGCCTATTTGCTAGAGCCGGTGAAGACAATTATGATTGTAGCTGTGCTGGGAGACTGCAAATGGCCTGAAACCTACAGCAACATATGAAGCTTGAAAAGCACAAGAAAAGCAGAGAACAACAAAGACAAGACACTGGGAAAACTAATAAGCATTCAGGAAACAAAACAGAAGAAAAGTACAGTTACGTAATAATGTACTGTAACAGTAGATCTTCAAGAGACGCTTTCAGCAGGCCACACCAGTAGGACTATGCTGCCAGGCTCTAGGACCGTATGGAAAACATTTAGCTAGCAGTCTACCACAGGAGATAGCCCTGCCAACATCAGTCATCTGACATCAGTATAGGTTATATAGGGGCGGTCCCACCACCTCAGTTCTCCCACCAGAGACTTTGCACCGCTAGGTGATGGAGAACTGAGAAGGATATCCTGAGAGCCAAAGACAAGGCAGAAGCAGATGCGATAGAAAAAGAGGAGTAGGGAGAAGGAGGATGGAGAGCAGGGCCTGCTGTAAAGAGCCTCTTGAAGATCTACCGTTATGGAAAGTTCTTACATAGCTGTACTATCTTACATAGAGGAAGGCTCCTGCAGCAGGCTACACTGGTAGGACTGAGTCCCAAGCAATGCCAGTTAGCACCAGGATAATATTACCAGGAGGAGGATGAGACAGCAGTCAATAGCTCATGGCAGAAGGCCCAGAAGGACTGCTAGGCTGAAGTTGGCTCTATGCCTGGAGGTGATGTCCCAACTGTAATGTTCAGTGAAAGTGTGGACAGAACTCCAGGTGGCAGCTGCACAGATCTCAGCAGCAGACACATTTCTTTTTTTTTATTTTCATTTTATCCTGGCGGTCCGCTTGTCACCATCAACCCATGTCATGGCCCCTGGAATTCGACTGCCATCTACTGTCATTGTCCCCAGTCATCCCTGGCTTACCCTCCAGAGAATGGGGCCATGGCATCAGTCCCCCATCCACACTGTGGAACAAGTATCTGGTCGGGATGCAGTGATGGCAGCTAATCGAAGCCCCAAGGAGGGCTGCACTCAGACAATGGACCCATCTGCCTACTCTTTTTCCTGGTTTTCTCAGAGGTTGGGATGTGCAATGGCGCCCAGCAACCACCCGCCTCCCTACTGCGAGCACGGTAGTGTGGTGACTCTTGGCCTCCATGGGTCCTCGCTGCACCGTACACTACCCCACTCCTCCCTGAGAAGGAGAGCCATCCATGGGATGCTCTATCCTCTTTCCCTGGTCAGTCTGGCTGACCCAGGTCCGCTCTGAATCTGGGTCACCAGTGCTGCAAGTGGAAATCTAACTGCTGTGCCAGTGGTCAGCCAGAAGACACATTTCTGAAGCAAGCTGTAGAGACAGTTATACATCTGGTGGAATGGCCCTTGCCACCACCAGAAGGGTATTATTGTACTTGCAGTAGCAATAAAAATGCAATTGGCTAACCACTTAGATCAACACTGTTTGAAACAGGAGTGCCCTCTCTTTGGGGTGAACAAAACAAACAACTGGTCAGTTTTCCTCAAAGACTTGGTGAGGTTTGTATAATGCCGCAACATCCTATGAACATGCAAAGTATGGAGCAACACCTCCCCTGATTGGAATACTCAGGAGAATAAACTGGAAGGTGGATAGATTGATTTAAAGCAAACTCAGACACCATCTTAGGTAAAACTCAGGATAAATGCAGCAAAGACACCCTGTCTTTGTGAAAAGCCAAACAAGGCTCTTTACACATCAGAGCCCGTGAGTTTGGAAATCCTTCTAGCAGAACTAACTGCAACTAAAAGAGTGCTTTCCATGACAAAAGCATAGCTTGCTACCGCGGACAGTTCAAAGGGAAGTAAAGTGAGTTTTCCAACAAAAATTAAGGTTCCATGGGGGACTGGGACCCAAATGGAGGTTTCAATGCAGAATGTTCCACAGAATTCTGTGGGACACCTCAAGCTGGGCAAAAGCTTTGCCCTCAATAGGTACATGATATTGCAGAGAAGGCTGAAATGTGCACCTAAGAGATGAGCACCCTAGTCCTGAATCTGAAAGGAAAGGCGTACTCAACGCATGACTAACTGGGCAGGTGAATGGATCAAAATGAAGCACAGCAGCCCAAATGGAAAAGTGCTTCCATTTCTATAGCATAAGTGGCCCAGGTGGAGAGCTCTGGCTGCCACCAGGACATCAGTGACCCTAGAGGAAACCCCAAAGCAGGAAATAGCTTGGTCCACAGGAGTCATGCATGTAGATCCAGGGACCTGAGGTCTGGATGGAACAAGATGCCCTGGTCCTGGGAGAGCAAGCCTGTGCACAGAGGTAAAGGAACAGGGAGGTTCCACAGCTAGTTGTTTCAGCAGAGGAACCAAATCTGGCATTGCCAGAAGGGAGCTATGAGAATCATCTCCACCCTCTAACTGAAGCTTGAGCAGATCCTCTGCAGGAGTTGGAAGAGAGGGAATGCATACAGAAACCTCCCTTCCAAGAGATGGATAATGCATTTCATCAGAAATCTCCAGACTGGGGACAGAGGGAGCAAAAGGAGGCAGTTTTGCATTAAGAGGAGATGCGAAGAGGTCCAACTCTTGACAACCCCACCTGTTGAAGAGGTCTTCAACCACTGAGGATAGAAGCTCCCACCGTGAGCCCAAAACCTAGAGTGGCTGAGACTGTTGGACAACATGTTTGGATGCCTGGAACATGGACTGCCAAGAGTTTTAGATTGCTCTCGATGGCTCAGTACCAGAGTATCATTGCCTCCTGACACAGGGGGTAAGTGTGAGTTGCTCCCTGCTTGTTGATGTAGTAGACAATGCACATGTTTTCCATCTGAACCAGTAATGGTCCCGGAAGGAGAGGGGTCTGTAATGCCTGCAGGGCATATAGAACTGCCTGCATCTCCAGGATGATGACTTGAAGAGCTTGGCGCCATGTCCCACCAGGTACCATGAGTCTGATGGTCAGCCAGATGGGCATCCCATCTTATGAAGGAGGCATCTATCATAAGAACCTACTGGGAGTCAAGATCTGAAAAGGGTCCCCTGCAGCAGATTTTCTGGGTTCATGCATCAGGCCTGAAACTCACTGTACCGCCTCGGAGACTCAGGACCGTGACTCGGGTTGAGGTCATCCGTGATTGGGATCCCATTGGACTCAAGAGGGGTCCACTGTGGCACCTGCATATGCAGGTGAGCCAAGGTAACTGTGGCAATGGATGCTGTCATATGGTCCAAGAGATGGAGAAAGACTCTGGCAGGAACCTGATGGCTCGTGGAAACTAGACTAGCCTGCTTCATCAGTCGAGCCACTCATCCTAGGGCAGGAAGGCCTTGCCCTGGCAGGTGTCCAGGATTGCCCCTATATATTGGAGGCACTGGCAGGGGAGAAGCAGGACTTCAGTAGATTTACTGAGACCCCCCAGTTCCTGGAAAAGACACAGGTGCATTCCAGGGTCTGAACCAAGCGCTCCAGGAAGGGGCTGCTAACAGCCAGTTATCCAGGAAGGGAAAGACATACAAGCCTCTGTCTCCTCAATGCCACTGCCATCACTGCCAGACACTTGGTAAACCCTGGAGCAAAAAGAAAGACCAAATGGGAGGGTCCTGAATTGGAAATGGCATCCAAAAATGGAAGCAGCAGAAACGATGGTGAGCAGGAAATACCTGGATGTGCAGGCAAGTATCCTGCATGTCCAGTGAGCACAGCCAGTCCCCTGACACAGCAGGGGCATCAACCCCTGAAGGTCACCATCCTGAAGCATTTGTACTCTATGTAGAGATTCAGATTGCTCAGGTTCAGGATAAACCCAAGTTCCCTGGTCTTTATGGGGACAAGGAAGAAGTGGAGTAAAGCCCTTCCCACCTCAGGCCTCAGGGATGGATCTATGGCATCTATGGCCCTTTTCCATAGAAGCACCTAAAGTCCTCCTAAACCAGAGTCAGTGTGTGGGAGGTAGGTAGAGTTGATGGGAGGGTCTCAGGCAGCCACTCCAAGAACTCCAGAGTTTGACCTTTGCAATGAACTGGAGCACCCAGTTATCTGTGGTCACTGCTTGCCACTCTACCAGGTGAAGAAAGAACCAACCCGACCGCCTCCTTCAGCTCTTCCAGTCGAGGGGTGGGGGGGCAGCTGAGGAGTTAGGGAGGTAGGGTGAGAGTAGGCAGGGTGCTGCGGACTGCTGGGGATCGAGTGGCAGCTCCTTTGGGGGCAGGGGTGGCCTTGACATTGCTGGCCCTTATTGGATTGTTCTCTAGCCTGCTTATGGGAGGACTGATAAAAAGGACTGGCATTGGTTCAGTGTAGGCTGGATATGATAGAGTGAATGGATCAATTTAAGGGTTTTGCTGGACTCTTGCAGATTAGAAATGAGGTCCTGAACATCATCCCCAATAAGGACCGAGCCCCTGAAGGTAGCATCCAAAATACTGGCCAGAACATCTGTGGCAAAACCCGAGACCCTGAGCCAAGAGTGGTGCTGGAGGCAAATGCCAGCAGCAGCTCCATGCCAGCAGTGTCGTGGATGCTCAGAGTACGACTGCCCACATCAGAGCCTGACTTCAGAGTTGGAAAGCTGTGTTTTTGTGGGGTCTTCGAGCAGTGTGACACATAATGTCCATGAAGGATGGATCATCGTGGGGACTTGGGCACCTCCTTATGCAGGTACTCACCCCAAAAACCCCCTGGGAATAGGCAGAGCCTGAGGACTCAGAATAATCCTATGAGGACTCACTGTCTGGAACCAGCAACAGTGTCCGTGCTTATTCCTCCTGGCACCTGTACCAACGTTAGGTTGAATTTCAGAGGACCCCAAAATATTGGGGCCGACTGCCCAGCATACCGAATCCCAGTGCCGGGGGTCCCAGGGAGGAGGAGGAGGAGGCAGAAGGGAGAAGCCAGAGGTGGGCACTGAGGGCAGGGTTTCTTCTGCATGAACGACCACCACACCAAGCATAAAGCATTGTAGTCCACCTGTGGAGCAACATTATACAAGCAGGAAGGCAGCCCAGGTGCCGGGTTAGAGAATGACAGCTATGAGGCCTGCGATGGGTAATCCGGCATGGGTCCAGGAGGCACCGCAATGATCTGTTGGTGGCCTAGCCTGCATCAGCTGTGGTGAGGGTTGTGGTAGGGTGTTGCCAGCACTTGTTCGAGGCTGGAGGCTCAGCAGCACAGGTGATAGCCTGGCGGGTGACAACCTGGTGGATGACAGCCTAGATCGCCTGGGTGAAGGGTCCATGGATACCAGTTCCAGAGGGCAAGCTGGCACCTTTGGGAGGAAGATCCCTGGGCAAGGGCAGAGGTGACACTGGAGAAGAGGAGATGGTGACAGCCTGATGCAGGTACTACCTACCAAAACTGGTATCAGTCCCAGAGGTGGGTGCCAATGAAGGCAGAGCCGAGGCCAGGGGTCGACAGATGTTGAGCCACCACCTGAGAGCCCAGAACCAGCATAGCTACCTGGCTGAGAGCTCAAGGGTGAGATGGGCCTGAGAGTCAGGGACCTGGGGACCAGGAGACTAAGTCCCTGCCTTGAAGAGCCACCACCAGAAATGGAGATGAATGCGGGCAGCAGAGCCACCAGGCACCTGGAGGAAGTAAGTGCTGGAGGGGCTGAGGCATTGACCCTCCAAGGAAGGATGATGCCATCACAGTCAAGGATTTAAGGGGTGATCAGACTGAGATGCTGACCGGGCCCATTCTTTGTGTTTATCCCAGTGGTTATGTTTCCATGACTTCTCCTGTGGGAGGAAGAAGATGCCTTAGAGGTCTGTGCTGGCAAGGCCAAAGAATTCCTGGCCTGCAGCTTCTTTTCCATAGCAGAAGCTTCTGTTTAGAAGATGGCTCTCAGTGTTTTCAATCGACATATCCAGTGGCCTGGTTAAATTTCTGGACTGGCAGGCTTGGTGTCATGGCTGAGGCTTAGGCAGATCAGGCATGAAGAGGACCATCCTTCTCAGGAATCTGTTTGCTGCGGGCACACTTTGTGAGTGGTCAGAAAATGAGGGCAGAAGACATAAACTCATAGGAAAAACACAGAAAATTCAATGTTTTACAAAAGGAGGCTAAAAATAAAAAAAGCACGGTAAATGCAGGAAAAGGTGGTCCACTGTAGCTGCAATGTTTACTGAGGTCCGACATGCACAGGTCGATGGTGGAAAAGATATGAGGCCTTGGGGACCACCTTCTTATATAGCCTATACTGACATCAGATGACTGACGCCAGCAGGGGTGGTCCCCATGCTAGACTGCTAGCTAGAAGTTTTCCGTGGTGGTCCTAGTGCCTGGTGGCCTAGTCCCACCGGTGTGGCCTCTTGCAAGAACCTTCCTTGAAGTAAGATCAGGAGTTACAAGGTAACAGGGAGACAGTAGATGCAGTTGGCTGAGAGACAAAGAAGCAAAAGGCTGCAGCCAGGAAGGTAGATGAAATGAAATACTAACCTAGAAAGCTGCTAGAGGCACAAACCAAAGAAAGACCAAAAGTGTAAATGGAAAGCAAGAGACAAACACAGGGTAGATGGAGGGCAGATATCTGTAGCTGCTGCAAAAACAGTGCTTCTGAGTAAGGCTAGAGAAAGCTGGCTTAGATACCTCATGCAGGAGGTGTGGGCTGGTTGTTCCTAACTACTGAACTGACTCCGATTCTACAAGATATACACCTGGCATAATAGCACTTGCGTCAAAAAGAATGGTGCAAGTAGTGAGTTACATGAGCAGCTGTGGTGTGCGGGATTCTACAATGTGGCATGTGACATGCACAGGCCACTTGCACCAAAGAGCAGTTACACCAGCACTTGTGCCACTTACCCTAGGCATGGTGCTAAGGTTTTACAGCAGTAGTTAAGCCCTATTCTAGTAAGGCTGCAACAAAGTCCCCAACATCAGGATTCTACAAGAACCCGGGAAGAGAACCAGCAACATAAGTTACACCAGCATTTAGCTGGTGTAACTGTACATCGTCCTCCAGGGGTTCTGTAGACCCACTGCACCCACTCCTGGATGTGCCCCATGCCCAGAACACCCCTGTTGGTGCCCCACAGGGCAGCCCACAACCACACCCAGACCCTGATTCCCAATAGCAGATGTGCACAGCTGGGCATCTCGCACCCCATAACCCCAAACCCTAAATGCCCATGTAGGGCAGCTCATCCATCATCGCCTTAACCCCCACTGCTACCAGCACTGTAGGAGTGTATCCCCTGATCTATTCCCCAATCTCCTGATATTAATAACAAGAACAAACCCCAAGATCTCTTGAACCAGTGCCCCTTCAGCCCACCTTAGCAGCACAGTCTCTCACTCACCCTCAGCCGAGGCTGTGTTCACCTCCTCACCTTTCCGCTGCCAGCCACCACTGAGTTCCACATGAGTAGTTTATTGCAGGCCATGCTCAGAAATGAATGAGCATTCATCTCATTTCTGAGCCTGCCCATACAGTAAGCACTCATGCAGAGCCCAGTCGGCGGCTGGTGGTAGAGGTGAGGGTGGACAGCCAGTCGCCAGCTGGGGATGGGTGGGGAGGACTGAACTGCTGGGTGGGGTGGTGGGTGCCACTGACTACCAGAAATCTCTGGTGTTTTACATTTTAAACATTTGCAGCAATATATTGAGTCGGGAATGGATCGGGGGTATAGCTGCTATGGGGTTTTGGGGAGCAATTATGTTTGCTGAAGGCGACTTACAACATGCCTCTTTAGGTATGCCCTTTAGGTTGGCGACCTGTCTATATGTTGCAGGTTATGGACTTAATACAGCGACTCCTGTCCCTTCTAGAATAGAGCGTGAGTCCATGTTGCAGTGGCATTTACGCAGGTCACCTTTGCAGTAACTTGTGCCAAGCTTCTAGAATTGGGCCCATAGCCTTTAAACTGTAACAACACAATACAAAGATGTAAATGACTGCCGACATTTTTCAAATTCAGTACTATTTCACCATTTTCTGATTGTTGCTTTATTTACATAACAGATAAATAGTTTGGGCATACATTTGGCCAAGCTAAAGTACTTCCAAAGTGATATAATCATGTTAAATTAAATCTTCATTTTCTCATTGGGAAACCACTACATTTCACATGGAAAGATAAGCAATTTTGACTAGAAGTTGAATGTTGACATTTAGCGTGCATGCTACATGAAAATTCTGAGTTGATGTTGCTGCTGCTGAGGTAAAGGAACGGAGTGTTAGAAGATTAATCACATGATAGTGACATCTCTGACATAAGTAGTACTGATGTGGCTAGAGCTGACGATGGTGGTGACACTGAAGATGACATTTACACACCACCACCACATCTGTGGAAAGGATGAAGACTCTCCTAAACATCTCCTCTTATTTTGTACTTTATATGAACCTCACAGGAATTTTTATCTAGGTGAAATATTATCAAAACTAGATATGGAACCAATATACCAGCTTAACTTTTTTAAATAAGTAATACACTGCATTTAGGAAAATATCAAGGTTCTTCAGGATAATAAAATATAAAAAGTTACATATTTGTAATGAAAAGCACACTTTAGGAAATTACTCTGGTGATTAGACCAAAATATGTTCCTATCCTAATAGAATATTTTAATTGTAGGGTTAATTGGCTATGCATTTATAATTAATTTGATAACTGTTAAAATGTGTGATATGTGAAATTGAGATATGTCATATATGTATTGTATGTATATTTAATGATGTTGTAAAACAATTTTAACTTGTTAACAATAAACTAAACTGTTACTACTACCACCACCACCGATCTTCAAATAGTTCATTAGAGTGAAGGGAGGATAAAGAGGAAAATGTCTGTATATTACCATGTTATAAACTTTCTTTAGTTGCTGGACATCTGTTGAGTGGGAGGAATCACAGCCTCATTGTCATCAACTTATATTAGCTCTGGTTATGAGGGAGTGATCCTCATACCATACTGTCATCATTGATTAATATCAAAGCTCCATAGTTCATCATTGCCTGTGTGTGTGTGTGTGTGTGTGTGTGTGTGTGTGTGTGTGTGTGTGTGTGTGTGTCGTGTGTGCAGGAGGAGATAAAATTGTAATCCAGTTCATCATAGTCTTCAGCATTCATTTGTGGGAGTATGAGCAGTGTCCTATACCATTGTGCCCACATTATCAGCAGTCAAAGTGTAACCACTGTAACCACCAAGTACATTTTGTTTTACTTCCTTTACGAAATTGTTCATACTTTCTTGTGATGAAACCTATGTCTTCTTCTATATACTTCACCAGGACCAGCTTTCATATACCATAATTATTTGTATCCTTCAGCCACCTGCCATTATCTATTTAGACTTATTCATGGGACTAAAGCCATATTTTGTTTGCTGCATGTGACGCTGTACTGTTTTTTTTCAATTGTTTAACCAGGAGTGGCACACGAAGCTGTAAGCTCATTTACAGGTGCAACCTGGGGCACAGGGAAATTAAGTGACTTGCCTCAGGGTCACACAGTATGCAAGTGAGGGCTGGGGTATTCAAACCCAGGTCTCCAGGTTTGCAGCTCAGAGCCTTAAACCACTACGCTATACTGCCTCCCATTAGCGCCTGCCCATTATTACATTCTTCAGGCACCTGCAATCATAAATTATTTGGACACATTAGGCACTTTACAGGTGCTTAGTTATATCGCTGATCTTTAGCACACTGCACTATCTGTCCCTTTGTACACATATCTTCTGTTTCACTTTCTTGTCTCTTCTGGCATTTCAGCAGTGTTTCCTGCCAGCCAGGACTTTGGGGGTCAGGCAGTATCACGTCAAGTCTGACCTTCTACAAAACCTAAAATGGAACTTTGGAGGCCATTCTTCCTCAATTTTGCTAAGAAAATATAAGTTCAATGCAGAATTCCTTTTGGGAGGATTTTTCCTAATGAATTCTGTTGAAGTAATGGAAAATTCATCCCTGTTAATTTTTGTGGAGTGTGAGACATACACAAAGTTTACTCTGTGACCTCTGAGTTACTGCACAAATTAAATAATGAATACAGTTCCACAGGGATGAATTTTCTAATATTTTCAACAGAATGCATTAACAAAAATCCTCCCGAAACAAATTCTGCATTGAACCTTATAATTTATAGTGAAATCCAGGAAGAATGGTCATCCTAAGTTCTGTTCTAGCTGTTGCAGAAGGCAGGGATGTGACGTGTAACCGGGTCAGCTTAGTGTATAACTGAAATGAGTGGAAAGGAATGATTATATGGTAGGATAGAATCGTACAAGAGTCTGCAAACCCAGAAAAGCAAGGACTGCAGAACCAGTGAATGCTCACTTCTGTTATGGAGCGGTTCACCTGTACATGCAAAAGGAAACGTTGCAGTTGACCTGTTATGGTGGTTCCAATACAGATCACTACGTGTGAAAGTCTCTATTCATCTGATTACTTCACAACCTATATCTTCTTTGCTGCAACCCACTCACACAGTTTATTCTTCACTTTTGTCATACTTACTACAAAGGCAAATTGGTTTTATTTTTTAAATGATATGCTTAGAAAAGAAAAATATTAAAGAGTAATGCACAGTGTACATTTTTGGGGGAGGGGCAAGGCATCTTTTGCCATTTTCTTTGAGTCTGGTGTGACTTTGGCCTGTGTATTGTGAGAACAAGTGGTGTATGACTTCCTGTACCTTATATATCACTATTAATAAAAATGTCCTACCACAGTAATAAAATAAAACAGTAATACTATTAAAAATAATGAATAAGAAAGTAATAATAATAACGATACAATAATACAAATGACAAATGCTTGCCACCATTATCATCCTATTTTACTTTAGTCACTTTGTGCTGTGCAATAAGCAACCTTTTGCTGGGTGTCCAAAAATCTTTGTTCTCTTCCTTTGTGACTAGTGATGCATTTGATAAGTTCATGGCATTTGCCCTGTCTGAATTTTCTGTCACATGATTTCTTATACACCCTCACTGTCTCACTGACTTTATTGCATTTTTAAGCCCTCTGGGCAGCACCACCGTAATTGTTCTAGACAAACACTCCTTATTCTCCTCTATGTGCACTTGACTACTTTTCCTTCTAGGCCACTTCATTCAACCACCAAAAACTACACTGACATATTACAGTTCAGAGACACTGTGCGTGGTCTCTGTGCTACTGCTGGTACCTGACATCCATCCCTGGCCTTTGTTATTCCAGCTCTCTGAACTAGCATAATACGCGTCAAAATAACTGATGCATGACTGCAGGTATATTATATTAGTACTGATAATTTGCCACCAGTTTCAACTCCCTGGTGAGCAATTTATCATATTTGTGCCCCATGTGGCTGACACAGCAAAACCAGAAAAAAACAGTTATTTCCAGACATGCCCACCACTATTCGAAAATCTACCCTGGAAGCAGATCTACCCTGGATACTTTTAATGGAGTATGAACACTACAGTTAATCTGCTACCTAAAGCTGGCCTGGTGGTGCTGAGGGTTAAGGAGCTGGATGCCACACCTGGTGCCATGCATACAACCTGGGGTCGGAGCTACCTTGGGTGTCAGAGGGTCGGCCAGAGGGTGGGAGGACTGGACATCCCAGGGACTGCTCTCCTCTCCAGGGAGGGGGTTGGGGAACCATGGATATACTGGCTCCTGGTGGTGGCTGGGGATCAGTGCATGCAGTGGTCTGCAGTGGGAAACACTGGCGTCGGGCATGTAGTGAGCAGAAGCATGCATGGCAGGGTCCTTGACGCCATTGCACATCCATGCTGTTGGTGGAAAACAACAGAATCCTTCAGCACGCTTGAAGGTTGGCCAAACAGCACTGCCAAGGCTCCCCACAAGCCCAGCCACTGAAGGTCTCCTCAGTGGTAGGGGGTAAATACCCACTGAGATGTCACTGGGGGCCTAGGAAGT
Source organism: Neoceratodus forsteri (assembly GCA_016271365.2). NCBI lineage: Eukaryota > Metazoa > Chordata > Ceratodontiformes > Ceratodontidae > Neoceratodus > Neoceratodus forsteri. The sequence goes on along the minus strand of CM057453.1, from coordinate 450,535,239 downwards.
GAGGGGTTCAAACTCTGTCTGTGGCTGGGGTGGGGGACTGTGAGGGCAGGCTGGAAGGGGAGCCATATGTAAAAACCCTAGCTGAGGAGGCAGAAAATACTAGAAAGAAATAAAGTAAAAAAAATCTGCTATCTAAAGATGTCTATGTGTTTATGATGAAGAGCGGGCTTGTAGATGTTGAGGACATTCACAGTCATTAACCGTTGCTGTGCTGCCAGTGTGTATACACATCCAAAACCTGTATTTTCTAAAGCTTTTGACAGCCCAATGGTTAAACTAGAAAATTAAGTTTTCATAAAAAGATTGCCTGAATAATGTTTTAAATTCAGCAGAGCTTGAATGCCTAGATTATTTTAAACAAATAATACCAATCATTACTTCTAAACACTAGCTTGTTATTTACTAGAGGTTGTAATTAAATGTTTCTCTCTTCTTTACATTTTCAATTTTTATGGAGAAGCTATAAGTGGTTCTTTCAGAAAGCCAACATTTTGCGTTTAAAGCAAGGCAGTATGAAATTCTACAAAATGTTTCATAACAAACTTTATAATATGCCACACTGCATTACTAGGAAACATGGCAGTGTTTGCTATACTTTTCACTGCATGACGACAGTAAGTTGCCCTAGCTTGAGAAAGGTACTCAGTTATTTGCTGAAGCATTTCCGAGATTCAGAAATTTGACATGTTGTTGCATTTTTGAAATATACCAGTCCAGAATCCATAAATAAAGAAGAAAAACAAGCCATACTAAATTCCTTGAAGACCGTTTGTGAAAGGAAAAGTACAAATGGTTGCATATGGAAGCTAATTACTCCAAACCCACAAAACCACAGCTGCTGATCATTTGAAATGCAGGATAAGATGCTTCAGGGTAGAATGGTACCTTTGATGCTAAACATTAAGACATCTTGTGTCTGTGGTAAAGGATAGTTTTCTTCCTTCTGGACAGGCTCCTTGACAGATGCTTCCGACATCAGATTGTAAGGCACCAGAGCACATCTGGTCATCAGGGCTTCCTATTGTTGTATTATTATTGTTAAATATTGAGAAAGAGAACAGCAAAACTTCTACAAGCCACAGGAGTCTGCTGGAGGGTGACAAAATGCCACATGAATGAATGGATGGCTTCAAGCATCTGAAAGGTATTATACTGGTCATGTACAATGTCTGATAACCTGGCAAATAGCACTTTTAGTACAGTATCTGTATCAAGGTCAAACAGTGACCTCCTTGGCTCCCACTCTTTAACACTTAGCATGATAGTGTGTTTAGACAGTGACACTTTGTATTACAATACATTGTACTGACAAAGAAAGGAATACAATTCAGAAGCTGTAAGTTTAGGAAAACAGACAGTGTCAGTATATTTTTATTTGGGCTACTATGTCTCTCAGGTTAGTCATCATCCCAGAAGTGTCATGAGTGATCTTACTCATGATGAATCACCATCTATGTTCTCAAGACTGGATTTTCCCTGATGAAACTCTGTTTCCTGAAAATCCTACTCCCTCTCTCTGTTTGGTATGGGATCTCACTTACACTGTGCATCAGCAGTGATGTATTTTAATTTCACAGTATGTGCAGGCTGTTCATGTTTGTGAATGTTAACATAAAAGCATTTTGGGGAACAAGCTGTTATATCAGTTTCAGACAATGGCCCTGCTACACTGAACACCCATTCTGAGCTGACACTTGACGGTGGGCAGCTTAAGATGTCATTGCCATTGTAGTCAATGCAAGTCACTTGTAATTGATGTTTTCAGTACAGCAGAGTTTCCATCCCTCAGTTCCAAAGTACATGAGCTCTACCCTGTAAAACACAACCATTCTTTGCACTACACTGAATCTCACATCCTGCTCTGCCTCTCTTCCTCCTCCTCCTCCTCCCAAAAATCCTCCATACCAACTTATGATAACACCGACCACAGAGGATTGCTACAGTGTTTAGATGCTGGAGATTGATGCTGCTACTGATTCATCCGTATCTGATCTGCTACTGCTGGTTGGTCTGCTCAGTTATTAAAGTATCTGTTTCAGCAGCTGGACATTATGAGAATGGTTTATTAGAAATCTATGGAGATGCTGCTCTTGCTCATGTCCCTGTTAATAACATCTGAAAGTTTACATTTGTGCTGTGACTCTGGCATAGTAGTGATACCAGACTGCAGAGTTTCTTATACTATGAAAGTAAGCTTTGGACTGCAACACCTGGACTATGTGGTCTATCAATGCAGAGTTTGCACAGTTACCACTAGCATCCAGCTGCTGCTACACACTACATAGTGCATCTTAAGTACAGGGTGCATTGGGATGGTCTAGCTGATGGCAAAGGCAAGATTTATTTATAAAGTACCCTTTCCTAAAGGCTGAGGGTGCTGTGGAGCTTAAATCAAATAAATACAAAACAAGCAAACATACAATGAATATGTTATGAAACTGATTAATCAAGTACATAAAAGATGAACTTTTGCTAACTCACTAGCTAGTTAGCTGGGGTAAACTTGTTCAAATACCTACGTTTTCAGAGAGGTTTTAAAGGTCTCAACCAAGTGGGTCATATGGATATACCAAGGCAGTGAGTTCCACAAAATTGGAGCAGAAACTTCAAAGCTCTGTTCCTGATAATCTCAGGTGAGAAGGGGACAACGAATAAGCCTGCATTGCTGGAGTAGAGGATCAGACTGGGAGGTAAGGAACCAGAAGATCTTTCAAATAGGTTGCAACTCATATAGGGCCTTGTATGTTAACAAGCATTTATTAACAGTGATGCGCCACTGCACAGGCAGCAATTGCAATGCATGCAGGACCTAGCATGATGTGATCACTTAGAAGATCCTGCCACCAACTTGGTGGCAGCATTCTGAACTAGTGGCAGGCAATGCATCAAACCTCTAGATAACTCTAACTAAAGAGCATTAAAGTAGTCCAGTCTAGCGGTAACAAAAGCATGGACTATCATTACCAGAACAGGAGAAAAATGCACTTTGATCCTGGTGATGTTTTGAAGATGGTAAAAGCCAGACTGGACCACCACAAACACCTGTTGTTCTAATGTTAGCTTACAGTACAGAATGATCCCAAGATTCTTACCCACATGAAAAGCTACAGGACATTTTCAACCAATAAAGGGAGGGCTGCAACACCTCCTGATGCTGTTGAGCACCACCGACCCAGCTTAATCACCCTGATCTCTGTCTCCCTGAATTAAGACATATCCAAATTGAGGCTATTCAGTCATTTATCCCAGTGAGACATTGCACCAGCACTGAAGCCAGTGCATAATCCCCACCACAGGAACAAGACATGTACAGCTGTGTATCGTCTACACAACAATGAAACTCAACTCTGTATGTACACAGAAAACAACACAGAGGCAAATATAAAACCTTGAGGAACCTCACAAGAGAGCACTGAAGAACCAGATGAAATTACCTGGGGCAACCTACAGCTTTCTTCCAGTAATGTAGGGCTCAAACCAGTACAGAACTGTGTCAGTGACACTCACATATTTCCTCAGGTAATCCACTAGCACCCATGGTCCACTGTGTCAAATGCCAATGAGAGATACAAAGGACCAAGATGGAACAAAGTCCTCAGTCCCTCATCAGGACGAGATCATGAGCCACCCTGATAAGCTCAGTCTCAGTGATGTGGCTGGGCCGAAAGCCCAAAGAGAAAAGTTCAGAGTTGTTATAATTCTCCAGGCAATCCACAAGTTGCTCCACCACCACCTTCTTACTAACATACTCCAAAGGAAGGTTAGAAACATGTTTGTAATTCACCAGAACACTCGACCCAAGGACTCACTGCAGCTCAAAGCATCCAGGTTGGTCCCAGGTCTAGTATACAGCAGGTAGGGTGCAAACTAAAGATGACTGGAGCACCTCAGCCTCAACAACTGGCCAAAACTCACACCAGATCGGCATATCATCACCAATAGATCAGCCACTACTTGCCCATGATAGGCTGCTCAAAGAGATACCAGATCTAAAGACGTCTTGTCAGAGAAAAAATTACTAAACTACTACACACTTTTCTACCGAAAAGTTCTAATTGATCACAGAAAAGTAGGATTTAACAATCTGTCTATGGTGTAAAAGAGCTGAGATGGTCAATTTTTCCTTGCAGCAATTGACCTTGACAGGAATTTTGCTTTTCAGTTTAGTTACCCATTGATACTCACTGTAATTGGTTTTCAGTGCAATCTGTCCTCTTCAGATCAGGGCCTTCTCCAAGAATGCTTCAACTTCCATCCCTTATCTTCAGCTGATGTGGCCCATCACAGTGCCATAGTGAGATACAATGGGACATCAAGAGACCACACGGTCATAATGTCGTATGCTTATATCATACGGCATTATCGCGAAACCCGACCTGTGCACACTCAAGTTGGACCACCCCGGAGCTGGAATCTTAGTGGGAGGGTTCTGGGGGTAGCCCCTCATAACAGGGGAGTGTGGGACCCTCCCAACAGAACAATAACTAAAATGAAATTGCACAACAAAATTCTGCCGTATACATTATGACCCTGTTCCTCAAGGGATGAATGCAGTATGGTGCTGGGGTGCCTAATGTAACCACAAGAACTATATTATAGTTCTCTAAGCTTTCTCAGCCCCTGCACACAGGAAAGTACATATCAAAATATTCAGTACCCTCCTGGAGCTTGCAACTCCAAATTATGTCTTAGTCGATGCAGAATAATCTCCATAGAGGTGGTAGAAAACAGGAGACCCCACAAAGGAACAACACCACATGATTATCCCACCAAATTACTGAATCAACCTTGACTGCACTGTCAAGTCTCAATGAGAAGATCAGGTCCAGAGTGTGACTGTATTGATGTGTTCTGGAGGCAACTGCCTGTTAGTCCCAGTGATGTCATCAATGGAAGGAGTTTTGTCCAAAATGCAAGGATTCATCATTGACCCAGGCATTGAAATCCTCCAGCACCAAAGTTTGGGGTATTCAACATCTACTTGACCATGGAGTCCACCAACTATTGTAAAAATCACTCCCATAACCGGTGCATGGTAAATGTGAGGGTGCTCCTGCTGCTAACACCTGGGGCATCTAACTGCCACTGCCACATATTCAAAGGATCTGAAAGTTCCTTTGGAAGTGCAGTGACTGAGTGCAAGAGTGGATTTAAACAAATGGCCACCAAGCCCCTGCAATCTCTCATCAGGTAATGTGCCACAGAATAGCCTAGAATGACAGATGTCTCCAGAACTTGTCCAAAGTCATTACCCAATCAGATCTCCATGGTCATGGCATGTATGGAGCAGCATATATCTGATACAGTCTCATACTGCTCACATCTGAGCATAAACAGTGTAGAATTCCATCCTGCAACCTCGTGCTTCAGTCAATGCTGATGCAGGCTATTTTTAATCTGCAGCTCATGTGGTGATCCTTAGTCTTTCCAGACCATGCAGAATGGTACAAATTCTCCACCAGACAGTTAATAGAGCCTTTACATTATGTTCTGACATGAAACTGTTGCACAAGGTTAATGTGGTGAGCTGGGCATGGTATCCTGATACCCCATCACTGATCACCTTAACAACATTTTACCATTATCACAGGCTACAAATCATGCTTTTCTTGACAGTGGATGGAGCTATGTATCACTCTCCTCCAATGTTGATGCCATAATGTTGGTTCTACTGTGTAAAATAGAAACATAGAAACATAGACTCCAATGGCAGATAAGGACCGCTTGGCCCACCTAGTCTGCCATTTCCCTACCTAGAGGATAAGCTCATGGATCCTATTTAACCAACAGCGTATTTCTCCTACCCCCACAAAAATCGCCTTATGTCTGTCCCATGCATTCTTGAATTCTCCACAGTTTTAGACCCACAACCTCCTCAGGAAGGCTGTTCCATGCATCCACCACCTCTCTGTGAAAAACTACTTCCTCACATTGCCCCTGAGCTGTCCCCTCTATCTTCAAATTGTGTCCCCTTGTTCTTGCACATCTCTTTTTCTGAAATATGATGCCCTCTTGGACTTTGTTGATTCCACTGAGGTACTTAAATGTTTCTGTCATGTCCCCTCTCCTCCTTTCCTCAAGGGTATACATAATAAGCTCCTTTATTCTTGCCTCTGTATGGCTTCTCTTGCAGACCCTGCACCATTTTAGTTGCCCTCCTCTGAACTGCATCCATCCTGTCTATGTCCTTGCAGAGATGGGGTCTCCTGAACTGGACTCAGTACTCCAGATGGTGTCTCACCAACTGTCTGTACAGGGGATAACAACTTCCTGTTTTCTGCTGGTGATGCCTCTCCCTATACATCCCAGTATCACACCATGTTGTTCATGCTGAGTGTTGCATTCTGGAGAAGATCAGCTATGGTGCTATCACTGGTGCACTTGGGTTTAGTGCATTTGCTGGCTTACTGAATTACTGACCCCATGAAATTGCCCAATGTGCAATAAGGCAAAGATATGAACTGGCACCTGTTGCCCTACTCTCATATATGTTAGAATGAATATAGTCACATTGTGAGTGTTACAAGGCATTTTACAGTGCACTTGAAGCACATCACGGAGCTCTGGAAATGCTCACATAAAATATATGTATGGGACAGCACTTGCTTACTTCTGCCAGCTCTCTGGGGTAGTAGTGGTTTTCTGCCACCCACTATCTCCTCCTCAGTGACAACACTATCCTCCTCAGTGATATCCCTTCCTGTGGCACTGCCTCAGTTTTATTACCCTATCCGCATTTTTTCCAGTACACCTGTGGCCCTCAGCTGATGTGCCTGCCACTTACCACATACTTGGTTTTAAGGTAGTATGCCATCCACCTGTTCCCATGTGGGACTCTTTTTGCCACAGCTCAGTCGGGTCTGGCAGAGTTGGCATATTGATATATTATTTTCTTGTGGTTTGCAATGAAAATAATTCTACAAAAGGAATTTTAGGAAATTGTACTTGAATGGTGGATGAAAGGCTGGTTAAAGTCATTGCTGGATGTGTAGATAAATTGTAAGTCTCATCTCAAGAATCAGCAGCAACAACAGCAGGTCTGTGCAGCCAAGACATTTTAGGGTGCTCAACTGTCTGTACCCCTTTTACAAATGCTTCACCAGCGGTATCCCATCAAATGAGCATGTGTAAAAGAGCGGTAAATAATAATGAATGGCATTTGGCGACATGGTTTTAATAGCGCGTGGTTGTTTTCAGCAATGTAGGCAGGAAGTTGTAGAATGATGTAGGCAGTAATGGGGGTGATGGGCTCCATGCTGGCAGCATAGCCTAGAGGTTAGGGTCACTGCCTTGGGGCTCCTTTCTATGGATGACAGATGTTTGTTTGAATCTTGCGATGCCTGGTTTTTTTTAATTAATGTTGTGCCCGCTTTTGCCCTCATGACTTTGTTCCCCTACCCAAGTTGTGTTTTCCCCAGAGTGGGAACAGTTTATCTGCCCCCGACCCTCCCCTCTCCAAGTTGCATCCACTGCAGACTATCCACCCTCCCGAGTTTCTCTGCACCTTGTGTTGATTATATATATATATAAGGGGTGCAGAGGAAAAGACCACTGAAAAGGGCTTCACCACCTACAGAAAGTCATTTTTGGCACTGTTTTCACTGTTTATGGAGGTCACTGTTATGTGCACTCACAGTTTGTGCACACAATGTTTTGGAGCCGTGGTTTTGTATGCAGTGTTTTTTCATGCTCTTTTGACATGGAACCTTCATCAGCCTTTCACTTTCACTAAGGCTTTTAGGAAGGATGACTAGCAATATCATCACCAGTGATCCTCCTCATCTACACCTCTCCCAGGTCCTCCTCATCCTCAATTACCTCATGCTCTGTCTCTGACACTTTTACCTAAGCCTCTACCCCAAAGTCCTCTGCAACTTGCTTAAATACTAGTGGAGACACAATACTGCACTTGATGTCTGTGGATTTTTCAGGCTCTACGATGCCAGTTTGAAAACACTTTATCAACCGGCATCTTGAGTAATAGGATTATGTCAACCACAAGTTGCGGTCAACATAAATCGATTCACTCCCGGTCTGTGTTTTGGGCTTTGTCCCTAGACCCCTCATGCAGGCTTTGCCCCTGCACCCACCATACTATAGATTATCAACTCTGAGTCAGAGTTGATTCAGGAGGGGTGCAGGACCGGGAGAAAGTGTGCCCTGTGTCCTGCACTCCAACACAGAGACCTGTCGCTAACTGTCAATTTTGTTGACATTTGTGTAGGTTGCTATGTTGGTGTTGTTAATCATGGCACATACTGATTTCTCAGACTCCAAATGCACGATTTTACCACTGCTGTTGATTTGGTCACGTTTGGCTCTGTCTTCCTCTCTCAGCCAGCGTGTAGCCAAATCAGCTGCTATAAGCAGTCTATTAGTTCCACCACCCAACAATTGGGTCCATCCATAATGCCTTTGTCTCTGTCCCTGCTTTGTTGGTATTGCAAATGCTATTTCAAATTGTTGAAACAAGCATTTGGGAATTGGTAACTCATGTTGCATAAACAGTCTATTATCACTTCAAAAATCTTCCAAATGCCAGTGTACCCTGCATGCAGGACTCACCTCCTCATTAGCATGTGTTTAGGCCAAGAGTTTGGTACCTGATCTGGGACTTGAACCAATGACCTTCTGACCTTCAGGAAGGGGGCAACTGATCCTTCAGCCTCTGTTTCACTGACTGGTGGTGCTTCCTTTGGTCTAGTTTCCTGACTCCAGTTGTGTGCTTTCCTCACGGCATCTGTTTGGCTACCAGTGGTGCATTGTTCCCCAAGGCCTGCATCTACCACTCCTTTGATTCTGTGGTAAGTCTGCTCTTGCTTCTTCCCTTCCTTGGCTGGCTTTATCCTTGTTGGCCACTCTATGGCTATTTGTTCCACTGCTCCCCCATTCCTGCTGCTTTGGGGCCTGCTATGCGGCTGTTCTGTTTTCCTTCACTCTTGCATGAGCTTGCTTTGTGGGACCTTATTTTCACCCTCCTTGCTGATGTTTCTTGTCTTGGGGTTATGCTGGGGTTTGGACCTTGCTGCCTGCTGCTACTGACTGGCAACACTGGTAGCTGCTCCTCATCTACCCTGCTACTGCCTCCCAGCTCCTGCTTCCTTGGGTGGGTACTGTTTGGGCTCACTCTCCTCCCTGCCTGCCTTTCTTTGTTTTCCGTGCTCTTCCAGATTCCAGGTTCCTCCTGCTGTGTCTCTGGTTGTGCTCTGCTTCCTGCATTTTGAGCCATCCTGCCACTCTTTCCAGCTTGATTGTCTTCCTGCTTTCACTATTCAAAGGCTCTGTATGCTTTGCCTTTGGATTCATTTTGATTCTCTCCACAACTCTCGCTGAGCTCACTTTGGATGTACTGTTGGCCTGCACTCTGTTGTACCATAGCTCCAACTAACTAGAGCAGGCAGCTGTCCAGTCCTCTACTTGAGGCTCACTTGTACCCTACCATTCTTACTTTTCCTACTACTTTTGAGTAAATATCCCAATAATCATCAGTGAGCATTTGTCCAATGTCATGTGGGCACACACCACTCCAACAACTGGGCATACTCCCACTGTCTGCCTTTCAAGTGTCCAGTATGCTTCTCTCTCTCTATTGGTTCATACTTTAATGACCAGTATGTTTGCACACTCTACGGCTTTCTACTGCACCTAACTGATCTCTTCAAGGGATAGGTTTCTTATATCCACAAGCCTCAGCAGGAGCATTTTGGGTTGCCAGACCAGAAGCAGCTGTCTTTAGTGCTCTAGTTTTCCTTGAGGTGTTGCTAACCCCAGCATTTCATAACATAGCAGCTTCTATGATCCCAGAGGTTTGTCTTCAGCTTCTTTGTGAGTGGAAGTCCTTCACTTCAGAGGAGAAGGTCATATGTTCTGGCACGTCTTGCTTAAGTCAATGTTATCCCGTTTGTCTATAGAGATGGCAACCTAAAGCCTTGGATTCCCACAGGTTTCCTCCACAGGTTCTATTTTTTTCTCCTCCAGGCTGACAGTCATGAATTAGATAGGTTATATTGTGATTAGTTTAGTGTATTTCTGCCACATGGATTGTAACTCGGGAGGTGGTTCCTCTTTCCTTTACTGGTCATCTAGTCATCACCTTCCCGCTCTGCTTAGCAGAAGTCAAACTTCTGACTGTTCCATTCATGCCTTTGGCTTTATCTTGTGCCTCCAGTACCCTAAAAGGTAGCACTTCCTCAGGAACAGAGAGCATGAAAGGCCACAGACTTTAATTCAACAATATTCCTAACATTACCGAGCTACCAGTAATGTTTAGTAACCTTAGCTTGCCTAAGAAATAAACTGTCCTACTTACTCTATATTTGTTGCCTGCCATAGCAGTGAATTGCCATGTGAGACTGTCCTCTCCTGTTCTGGATACTGATTTTACTTATAAGCTAAATAGACCTGTGTTTTTTTTTTGACCAATAGAAATTTATGATGTCAGAAAGAAGTTACAGAGCTTAGACACTAGAAAAGGTCCTGAATGTGATGAGATTTCCTATTTTTTGAAATTGGTGGTTGAAATATTGGCACCTCATCTAACATACATTTCCAGTTTTTATTTGATAGTTGTGAATTACCAATTGATTTGAAAACAGCTTTTGTTATTCCAATATTCATAGGAGGAGATTCAACAGATCCCGTTCCTATAGACCTATATCAGTTTTGCCAGTAAGTGCAAAAATATTTGAAAAACTTGTGTATTCACAGTTAATAAACTATTTTATCAAATACAATATGGTAACACATTTGCAATCAGGTTTTAGAAAAGGCATAATACAACGTACACAATACTTAAAGTGGTTGATGACATGCCGAATGCCTTCGACAGATACCAAGAAGTACCGTCAATATTTTGTATCTGTCGGCGTTCGATCACTGTACATCACGTTATATTATTAAATCAATTAAAGAAGGTTGATTTAGGTATCCCAGCATTAGGTTGCATTCATACTTATTTGAATGGAAGGTTGCAGTCCGTTAGAGTGAGGAGTGTTTGTTCAGCACCAACTACTTTGACAAGCAGGGTACCCCAATGGTCAGTGCTTGGCCCCCTTCTTTCTTGTTATACATAAATGATTTACCAAACTACTGTTCATCTAAAACTTGTATCATCTTTATGATGATGATACAATATTGTGTACCAGATGTGATGATACTGACACAGCAATGATGGTCTTGCAACAAGATTTTTATAATATACAGAGGAACTTACTGAATTAAGATTGCTTCTGAATGAACAATAAACAAAGTGGATGTTATTTAGAAGAAAGACATAAAAAGTCATCTAAAAAGAACTTAGATATTTGTCAACAACTATCTTACAATGTGTAGAATCTTATAGATATTTAGGGTAATATTAGATAATAATCTGACTTTGAACTGCATATAACAATTATGTCAAAAATTGAAGGGGCTTTGAGTTTCTTCTATAGGAACAAACCTCTTTTTAGTTTAAGGATTAGAAGCTACTGGTTTATATTATGTTCTTGCCCATATTGGATTATGGTGACATAATTTACAAAAATGCTAAAAGTCATTACTGTGCTCACTGGGTGTCTTATTCAATAGTGCTTTAAGATTTGTAACAAATCTTCCATTTAGAACTCATTGCTGTGTTTTGTATCAAAATTCAGGTTTCTTCTCATTGTTTGAAAGGAGGGATATTCATTGGAATTTATTGGTATACAGGTTTGTGTTGCAGACATTACCATTTTTCTTTTGAATTTATTACAAATTAGGTCACAACAACATTATTCTTTAAGGTCTTCTACTTGAATATGTTTTTATATATCAAGATGTAGAATCAAAACTGGGGATCGACGTAGCTGACAGTACAGTATTGTTGTTGTTTAAATGCTTTAGGTCCTTTTGATGACTTTGTATAGCAAACATTGTAGTTATGGTTAAAGGACATTTTATGCTTTATACTTAAAATGAAAATTGTAATTTTATATTGAAACTGAAATTCTGTATGTAAGTCTTGATTTTGTCTTGTATGTTATATGTTTGAATACAATTGCAAAAGAGATAATTTTATCTCAATTTGATATCCAATAAAGTTGAAGTTGACGGCTTAGTGGAGCAGTGTGTGACACGTGCCACACACTGCCATTGAGTTGTATAAATAGTGCATACCCTGAGTGTCCTTTGAATGGTAATTTCTTTGCTCCCACCATTCTCCCCTCTCCTCCAGTAGCTCGTTCCTCTCCTTCTGGGCTTCTTTCATAAAGTACCATTAGCCAAAGGACATGCCATCCTGTGGCACCTCTAGGGATGGAACCCTCCTTAAGAGTTCCTTGCCTCAGGTCCCCAAAAGTGTGGTAGTTCCACAGAAACAGAGAGCTTGAAAAGGCCACAGAGACTTCAACCCAACAACATTACTAACAGTACCAAGCTACCACTAGCTTTCAGTTACCTTATCTTTTTAGTAGCAAAAGCACCATACTGTGTTGCACAAGCATGCACCAGAGCAAGCCAAACAATCAAGTGAAACTGAAATAAAAATATATATTTAAATGATGAAACAGCTAATAAAATTATGAATTCTGATTGGCTGAGAAGTACTTTCAGCCAGGCTGTTATCCTAGCACAACAGCCCAGCTAAAGTAGCCCCACACAATCTGGACGTAGTAACGTCAACATAAAAATCCATGAGAAATGCCCACACATTATATGGCTGGTACCTGCAACTTTGCCCTTAGCTTCCACATTACATAGGGGCACGCTGTTTGGTCTCCTCCTTTAAAAATTACTCTTTATCGAACATTCAAACAAAACAACACTTTAGTCTACCTTAGCTGCAGAATGCAGTTAAATTTCAGTTTTCTGGCTCGCACCCTGCTCCGCTACTGCTCTGCCATCACCCACACATTCAGATGCCTGCTCACACAGTTCAGATAAATGAACAAACAAAAAATAACAGCCGTGATTTTCAGTTAGCCACCCTCCATCTTACCCACCTGCAGCCTCCTAGTATAAACGTTCCTCTCAGTGGCCTGCATTGCCCACAATGCCCAGTGATATGATACTGCCCCAATCTGACTGACAGCAGCCAAACACAGCCTCCTCAGCTCTGACACTGTGCTGGTGTCAAGCTGCTACCCGGCCTCCCTTTGCCCTTACATGAGCCACACATATGCAGCACTGACACCACCTACTGGCACAGTAGCAGTGACTTAGTGTCTAATTTGGACTATTTTGTTTCTTTTACAATTTTATTTTAAATTGTTCAGGCTTTTCCCCTAAATTCAGAAGCATAAAATTACTTAAAACAAAATACCCTTTTACTTTAAAAGACCCATTTCATTATTGCAATAAGGCACTCAGGAGGTGTGTTATGGTGGGATAATGGCCCTTCTCGGGCAGTGGAAGCATTCAGCTGCCTCATGTTTCACCCACCTGAGGTGGGCCGTTATCAACCATAACACCTCCGTCATACCTTATTAAACATCACAGTTTGTGAAACTGAACTGTAATCCTGGTAATTCAGGATTCACTTTATCAGATTATAATAGGGTGATTATTATTAGTTTGATCCATTGCAAAGCATTACAAGTACTCTACTTCCCACAGTAAGTATTGTTATAGTTGTGAAATTAACATGAGGACCCTCCCTTTTAATTATGGTGGCTCAGTTCTCCATGTAGGCCCAGTGTCTGGTTCTTCTATAATATGTTGCCCAAACTAAAATGAAAAGAAAATGGCATTGCAACAATTTGAAGTAATTGAGCAGCAGGAGGGACAATTGCTAGTAGAATGTGCAGCTTGAGCAATTCTTCAGATTTTAAGAAAACATTACATGTTCTCTGTATTTGTTTCTAACGTGTCCAGTATTATCTAGCTAAGATGCAACATATCATTTCAGTGGGCATTTCTTCTTCCATATACTGTTTTATCTGGACAGAAGCACGGGGGTTAGATGACTTGCTCAAGGTCACACAGTGAGTATGTGTTTCAAGTCAGATTTGAACTTGGATCTCTTGGTTCCCAAGTGTGTACTACCCACTAGACCACACTGCTTTTAATTCAAACATGGCAAATGCAAATGTATAATGTATGGAGATGCTTATTATGTGAAAAACAAACATACTATTTTTCTGTAATCTCGCCATACATTGGCGTCAGTGACAAACCTCTCTTAAATGCGTCATAGAAATGAGTTTACAAGATGGAATACCAACATCAATCATTATTCCTTCTTCAGAATGACAATCACTAGTCCTGAAGCGTTTGAATTATGTGGTGCGTGCCTGAACTTAACGATTGTGACGTCAACTATCAACATTCTCTCAACCAGAAATGTCTGACTACAAAAATTTGTTCAATTATTTATTTTTTCCACCCCATATCTGGTTACCTTGATGTCGACAACTTCATTGCTAAACCCTCTCGACGGGTCATGAAGAGGACATGCAGAAGACTCCCCAAACTCCTTGCAACCTGTTACCTCATGGTGTCCAGCAACCAACCAGATTTCTACTATTGGATTATATACAAAACAGCTGGTGTTTATTTTATCTGTTGGTATTCATAAATAGTGTAGTGTAATCTGTATCACGGTCGTTTCAGATTGCTCCGGTTTTGATATTCTTGCAATACCAAGACCAGGTAGAGACTAACAGGCACACTAGCTGTCTGTACTTGGTCTCTGTATGTCACGAGATACGGGCTCAAATTGGAGCTGTTCAGCAATCTTAGGCTATGACAAGCCTATGGAGACACCTGGCTGCTCCCCGCCTGGCATGTCATTATAGGGACAGCCGTGGGTGCTTGTGGGCACGACAGGGAGGGTGTTCAGACCTAAAATACCGGTGGGGAGGGCACAGGATCAACCAGATATGAATTAGAATAAAATAATAACCTGTAAGTGCACATTTGCTTCTATTTTTACATTTGCTAATCGGGCCCGCTTCACCGCAGGTGGGGCCCACTGGCACATGGACATTTCTTTAATAAAGGGTGTGTGTTGATGTGGTCTCAAATCTTTACATAATAAAGACAATGAGGTGGTTTTGATTAGTAACCGCTGGAAATCACTTCTTGAGGTTACCATGACAACCTTGTAAACCTCCCAAGCTATGCTTTCAAGGTTTACAGTTGTCGCAATAACCTCTCGGAGCAATTACAGTGTGGTTACTAATCAAACCCCATACATTATCCTCTGTATTATTAACTTCCTAGAAGATCCAGCACCTAAAATCCCTTAGTGAAGCATCAAGTTCTGCTGCCAATTTCTCAGTTCACTCTCTGGTTAGTTTTGCAGTTAGACTACAAGTAAATGTTGAACTGTCACTGGTCTTGTAGGGCAGTTTTTGCCTGAGGTGACTTTTGGCAAGAGCAATTAGCAGTATGTGCAAAACTGAGGATTTGCCATCATATTTAAGCAAGACATTCAGTATTGTCACCTAACTCATCCAGCTGTGAAATAGTGATGATCTGTGGTGGCACAGTCACATTGGAATTATGTGGCTTCTCAAGGACCCGATCACATAGTTCAGATAAGAGCCGCAAGAGTTTATACATGTACATATAATGTGAGGGCTCATTTTAGAGACATGTATGCAATAGATCCAAAGAACATAGAATGTAAACCGAACAGTGCTGTGGCCAGATAGGTACAGAGCTGATATACACTTCCTTTAGATACCCATACTGTACATCTCACAAGGAATGTCCATCTGGCAGAGACAGAAAACCTAAATATTCATACACATCCCTGCAGAGGGTCAAGCTGTAATCAGTCAAGAACTGTCAGTAATAAGAACAAAGGCCCATTTGCCTTGCCTATTTTAACACTTGTAAGTGAGAATCTTCAGAGCTTTGAGAGAGCCTAACACACTGCCTAAAAGAAAAGGATGTGATTTAATGATCAAGGTACTTATCTGTAAGGAAGAATGTTTGTAGCAGTGTTAGTCCTCAGATACCGAGACTCATTGAGTAGTCATACTTGGGACTCAAAGTATTCAGGTAATTGTTGTTCGGTATTTATGTATTCATTTTAATAAACAAAATCTTTGCTGTGCTCCTCAGGCAGCTTGGGATAATCCCTGGGCCAACCCCTCTCCACAGTAGTTATCCCCCCACCCCTCATCCTAAGAACATATTTATAGAAAGTCAGCTCTGTCTGGCACTGTTCCAGGGATAGAAAGCAATATTTTAAAAGATGTCCCATCTCTAATTGGACCACCTCTGTCACACAGATTGTAGCATTTAGATGGTGGCCTCCCTCCTGACTACTGATCCCTGATTTGCAGGGAGGGGGCAATACTTATAGACTTCTGGCTAACCAGTCAACCTTCTAATACAAAACACCCAGTTCCCTTACAGCCTAATAGTCATCTTACTTAGAGACAGGCTTGGGCATGCAACCAAGAGGAAGGGGTGGAGCAATTCATTATCACTGATGACACTAAGTAGACTGTGACCAATCAGTCTGCATAATGTCATAAATGGTGCTGATCACTCATCTTCCTTCCATGCCAGTATGTGCCTGATTCTGTCTCAATATCAGATGACTAAAAATTAAAAAGAGATTTGGTGCTTTGTGGGAGGACTAGAAGAATACCAAATACAAAGAATATACCTGAATAACAAAATATAAACTATACAGAGTATAGAGAATAGCAACGCACAAAATATACAGAATAACAGAATACACAATGCAGTATATAGAATATAGAGAATAACAGCAAACGAACTATACAGAATAATAGAATACAAAATATACAGAATATACAGGATAAGAGAATACAGAAATACATAATAATGGAGTACAAAACACAGAACATGAAGGAAGAAAAGAAAACAAAAATACAGAACAAAAATATGCACAATACACTGATGACAGAAATTAGGGATATGTAATGGCCTGTTCAGAATATGTCTTTTATCTTCATGGTGAGGAGCAGGAATGTAACTGATGAGTTGTGAAGATTACTGCCCACTCACAAATGAAGATAAATGGAATATTTTAAGTTAGGCCACTTCATAACTAGTTTATACAACACATCCTTAAATGGAAATATGTCAAATTAGCTCTTTTTACATCTCTTGATTGATAATTTGGACTTCCTGCTTGGCTAGAATGCTGCATAGCTGCTCTGTAATGTCATCAAGCAGAAACATAGAAACATAGAATTTGATGGCAGATAAGGACCGCTTGGCCCACCTAGTCTGCCCATTTTCCTACCTAACAGATAAGCTGCAAATCCTAGTTAACCAACAGTTTACTTCCTCCTACTCCCCACTAGGACTGCCTCATGCCTGTCCCATGCATTCTTGAAGTCCCCACTGTTCTTGACTCCACAACCTCCTCAGGGAGGCTGTTCCATGCATCCACAACCCTCTCAGTGAAAAAATACTTCCTCCACATTACCTCTGAGCCGTCCCCCTCTATCTTCAAATTGTGCCCCTTGTTCTTGCACATCTCTTTTCTGGAAGATGCTACCCTCTTGACTTTGTTAATTCCCTTGAGGTACTTGAAAGTTTCTATCATGTCCCCTCTCCCGCCTTTCCTCCAGGGTATACATATTAAGCTCCTTTAGTCTTTCTTCGATGTCTTCTGGTGCAGACCCTGCACCATTTTGGTTGCCCTCTCTGGACAGCTTCCACTCTGTCTATGTCTTTCGCGGAGATGGGGTCTCCAGAACTGCACACAGTACTCCAGATGGGGTCTCACCAACTCTCTGTACAGAGCGATAACAACTTCCTGTTTTCTGCTATTGATGCCTCTTCCTATGCATCCCAGTATCCCCCTGCCTTCCTTACTGCCTTCTCAAATTGCTTGCCACCTTTAGGTCATCTGATATATTACCCCAGGTCCCTTTCTATTTTTGCTGTTGTCAGTATCTCACCCCCATTGTGTACACTTCCCTGGGTTTTGTTTCCCATGTGCATCACCTTGCATTTCTTTGCATTGAATCTGAGCTGCCATACATTTGACCATTCCTCCAACCTTGCCAAGTCCCTTCTCATCCTTTCTACTCCATCTTGTGTATCAAC
The DNA here is from genome assembly GCA_016271365.2 of Neoceratodus forsteri. Taxonomy (NCBI): domain Eukaryota; kingdom Metazoa; phylum Chordata; order Ceratodontiformes; family Ceratodontidae; genus Neoceratodus; species Neoceratodus forsteri. Next base: position 450,517,239 of record CM057453.1, on the reverse strand, counting down.
CCTGTTGCAGATCTTTGTGTCATCTGCAAAGAGACATACTTTTCCTTCCAGTTCCTCTGCAATGTCACTTATAAAGACATTAAAAAGGACCGGTCCCAGTACTGAACCCTGTGGTACCCCACTAGTAATCCTCCTTTCTTCACTGTGTATGCCATTTACTACTACCCTTTGTGTCCTGTTGTCTAGCCAATTTTTATCCAGGCTACCACCTTGGGACCCACTCCAAGGCTAGCTATCTTGTGAATTAATCTTTGTGTGGGACTGTATCAAATGCCTTGCTAAAATCTAGGTAGGCCATGTCCACAGCCGCTCCTGGTCTACTACTTTGGTCACCCAGTCAAAGAAATCTATTAGATTTGTCTGACATGACCTTCCCATCGTGAATCCATGCTGCCTTGGGTCCTGTGCCCCACTGGCCTCTAGGTACTCAACAATTCTTTCCTTCGAAGTGATTCCATCATTTTCCCTACCACTGAGGTCAAACTAACTGGTCTAGTTTCCTGCCTCTGTACTGCTTCCTCTTTTGTGAAGAATCACATCTGCACTCCTCAGTCCTCAGGTACCACCCCATCCTCCCATGATTTGTTAAAGAGGTAGTCAGTGGTGTCACTAGTTCTACCCTTAGTTCTTTTAGAATTCTTGGGTGAATCCCATCAGGCCCCCAGCAGTGTCATAGGTGTTCTTCCATTGGTTCTGTATTACATTATGATGTATTTATCTTACGTTATCTTGTTTGTAATAGATCTATTATCAAGATACATTTTATCTTGTCAGTGGATATGTCATCTACAAAACAACACTGTTTATGTTGTAAATTTATTCTTACAGGTGCCGTTTAATACAAAATTCACATAATAAACAGCACAACAGAATACAAACTATGCAGAATATACAGAGTAATAGAACACAAAATATACAGAATATACAGCATAACAGACTCTAAATATATATTTATAAATGTATTTTATTGAGCAAGACAATAAAGAAGAACAAAAGTTACAATTCATACATTGCATGTACACATACATAATTGATGCAGCAGATACAAATTAAGCATTACAGACCAATACTGTGTAAAGATGAAATAAGTAGGAGCTTTGAATCAGTGACCTATGAGGTGCTAGCGTGAGGTAAAGCAGTCAGCACTTTTATTACAAAGGCTGTCATATCCCTTATAATAGGCACCATGTAATTTTCAAGGTTACTGGTTTAACTAGCACAGGAGGTATGATTTATTAATAGTGCCATATACTTGAGTCAATGGCCCATATCATGGGACCCCAACATTTCTGAAATTGGTCAGCATGTCCATTAGAGATGTTCGCAGTTTTAATTCACCTTGAAGTTCCGTCGAGTTGGCAAATCGCCTCTGTGTAGCAATCCACAAATTTATGCATATTAGCCTCAAAATTCACTTATGTGAATTTGCTGTTTTTTTTTTTTTTTGCAGAATTTCACTGTGAATGGTGGCATTTCACCTGCAAACTGTGGAATTTCATTCAGGAATGGGCAAAATTCCACTGTTTATGGACAAAATTCTGCCATTCACAGGTGAAATTCTGCCATTCAGAGTGGAACTTTGCACTTTGTGGATCACTCAAAACTCCATGAATTGCACTAAATTACTTGAATTAATTTTAAAGCAAAGTTTCCCAACTTCATCCATCTCTAATGTCCATTTGCACTGAGCTGAGCTTTGTCTATCTGTAGGCAATTACCCATGTTCAGAGCCCACTATGAGACAGAGAGTAGAGCTGCACTGATCCACTGTTGGGCACTTGTTTGTGGTCGTAAGTGGGTAATGGCCCACAGAGCTGCTGGAGGGCCATTTGGTCCATAAGACAGCTTCATTCCTAACATTAACACAAGAGGAGACTATGGGAGCTGAAGCTCTACAATTTGTTCCATAATATTATGGATCGCACCCAAAAGGTTATGATTTTGGGGCATGCATTAAAGTTATGTGCACAAAGGTGCCCTTATAAATTTTACATTTAGGGCATAGTGGGAGCTGTTTGGATTTTTACAGTGTCCTAGGCCTGATACATATAGTTTAACTGTATCTGTCTAAATTACATCTGTCTAAGTTAAGTATCTGTCTGACTACATTCCTCCGTAGGTAGGGGTTGTGCATTTGATGGTATATCTGCTTGCTTTTTGTTACCCATGTACCCAGTTGTTCTCATGTTCTACCATTGATGCGTACTTATTTTTGTTATTTACTACTATACTGTTTTGGTACCTGAACTCACAGCAATTGTAACTTGTAATTGTTTGCTATGTGCCTTCTGTGTTTAACCTAGTTAGTTCCCTGTTTTAGTTTTTGTAGCTCCTGCCTTGTGGTCAGGGTTATGCCTGTAAATGGTTCTCTGGACCAGTGCACCTACCCAGTTATCAAATAATAAATAAATAAATAAATAAATAAATAATTAAATAAATAAATACATTTGTTGTTTCTTGAACAAGTAGCCAAATGAGATGCTGTCTTTTCAGATCTCATCTGTTATGGGATGCCCAGGCCTTCCACCTATTTTGTGCGAATCTTACCAGATGGTGAAGTTCTACACCCTTAGTATAGAATAATATACCAACAGTGGTTTACTGACTGGTTGTGGTTGGTACAGTTCTTCCTCAAAGGTTGGGGGCTAGCCTGAGCACAATGTATCCCCATTAGTAAGTGCACTGTGGGACAATATATTCCTTATCGCATGTAAGCAAAAGATCACCAGGTTGTATATGAAACTCTGTCGACAAATCCCACACATGCTGGCGAGGTAGAGCTTTTCTCCTCTCACTCTTGTGCATGTGCTGATTTCGGCAACAGAGTTTAAATTTATTTTGTGGCTCAAGGAGTGCTCACTTTTGCATTAATGATAAAGCAAATGGCTCAGTATACCACACTCTTTTAGAGTAAAAGCTGGGTCCAACGCTGTGTAAAAAATCAATCTTCAGGATGGCGCTCCATGGCGAGGTCGTTCTCGACGCCAGTGTGCTTCTGGGGGATGGGGAATTTACCGTGGACCACCCTACACATTAAGTCAAAATGAGGCAAATATAGGTAAATTGGTTACTTTGAGGTTAGACAGAATCATTCTATTGTACTTGCTTTATTAGTATGAGCCTGTGGAACACTGCTTCATTTTGAGACAGAAACAAGGGGAAAAGCTGACAGTGCCCCTTTAATTGAGTGTATTTGGAGATACCTTGATGCCACTCAAGTCTATGTGACAACAACCATGTAGTAGAACTTGAAATTATTCCAGTGTGGCTGATAATAAACCATGTCTAAAATCAGTATCTATTTCATCTTCCTCTGTGTTTATCTAGGTAAGATTGAAGGTAGGTGTGCCAGTGGGAATATAACTGAGCTGTGCTGCCTAATAATATTTTTTAACATTTTATTTTATTTATTTATTGAATACTAGGATAAAAACCTTTGAGCTAGAAGCTCATTTACAGAGGTTCCATGTCTTTTAACAACATACAAAAATACAATTAATACAGTGAGCAGAGAACAATTATACTTCTTGATTGCATGGTGTACAGTACAGGTTACAAAACATAGGTAAAAAGTACAGTAATACATTGGCAGTAAAGGAAGACACTAGACACTGATCCCAGAGTGATATACCTGGGCATGGTGAGGGAAGGGTGAAAATAAGGTATGGAAGGGAGGAGGTCTCATAGGAAGAGAGGGGCAAGGTGGATGGGGTGGAGCAACTATCAAGCCTTGTCAACAGAGATGTGAATAGGGGTGGGTAAAGGTGAACCCTAATCATTTCTACAGTGCAATATGCCTGGGCATGGAGAGAAAGCAGTGAGATGGGATAGGGAAGGGAGGGAGGAGGAGAAACAATGGAAGGGTGGGGGCTAGGTGGAAAGGTGGGGAAGCAGCTATCAGGCCTTGTCTGTGGGGAGGTTACTAAGGGGCAGGTAGAGGAGGAAAGAGGTGCAGCATAAGGAGGAGTGGGGAGATATGTGCTGGTAGTTAGAAAAGGAACAACTTAGGATTCAGCAGTAGTTCCATACATGCTATGGGGTTGAGTAGATAGATTAACGTCACACTTTGAGTTGTTTGCTACTAGGTAAACTCTTAGATTAGCTTTGAATTGACCATGTTTAGTAATGGTCAAGAGGTCAGTGCTGATGGAGTTCATCCATTTGGGGTCCTGTATGCGGAGGATTGCATTTATTTATGACTTTGATAACCGGGTAGGTGCACTGGTCCAGTGAACCATTTACAGGCATGACCCGGCCATAGGCATGAGGTAGTACAACTACTGACAGTGATATTATGAATACAAAGAGAAAGCACATAACAAATGGTACAGGTAGGTGCAGGCCATAAAATACATAAGAAACATACATAACAAGGCTAAGCAGTTAGACAATGGGTGCAATCGATACAATGTACAAGCATCAGAATCTTTATATATTCCCACCTTAGGAGAGGTTACACAAGACCAAGTAGTCAACAGGAATAGGTGGAGGTAATTGTCCACGTTAAGGCTGATAGGCAGGCTGGGGGTGATACAGGGTAGAACATTTGCAGCATTCTTTGTCAATGAGCCAGGATTTGAAGTTGTGTTTAATGTTTAGATGAGTGTTGGAAGATCGAAGGGGTGGATAGCCCATTCCACAGAGAGGGGACGCTTCTGAGATGGCATTCAATCCATGTTGGTGCCAGTTCCAGGTACTGCAAGGGTCTGAACAGTGGAGGAGTGAAGGCACCTATCTGATGTTCTAAAATTGAAGAGAGAGGGATGTAGCACCACAATGAAGTGTAGCATCTGCAAAGCAGCCAAGAGAATAATCAAAATGTCCTTGAAGAGAGAGAGAGCCAGCCAAGGGAGCAGTAGAGGTCACAGTGGTGGGCAGAGTAAGGCGATAGAGCAAAGTGGCAGACATTATTGTAGGCTACCAGAGTCTAGACTGGAGAGAGACTGAGGTTCTATAGTATATAGGGAGCAATAGTCAAGGATAGGGAGAAAATTGCTGATAACTATAGCTAGGCATGCTTCCTTAATGAGGTAGGGTTTTATGCAATAGGCAGCACCTAACTTCTGATTAACCCTGCTGACTATGTGATTTATGTGGTTGCAGAAGGTGAGAGAGGGTCAAGCAGAAGCACCAGATATTTAAGCGGTGGACCCATTCAAAGGCAAGGCTTTCAGCGGGGTAAATGAGGAAGAGGAGTTGGCACAGAGGGTTTTGTCAAGAAACGGTTTCAACCCAAGCAGCATAGCTCGAAAGGTTCACACCTCCATCTCTTAATGTTAACTGTAAGATGTCCCTTTTCATCCAGCGGGTTTATTGCGCCTTAAGAATCTATGTATAATAGTGTTGATTTGAGAAAAGAGTCATTGTGGGAGCCAGATTCGGAAGGATTAGAAATGGTAAACATTTTGGCAAAATGTTCATTTTAGGACATTTCCTGTACCTATCACCGAGCATAGTAAGGAGATCCTTCTTTCACTGTGTTCTTTTATATCAGCCAGTAGGGAGGGTAGTTGAGCCCCTATAGCTAGGTCCAGCATGCAGGGATATTAAGGCCCAAGTATTTTAGTATGCCCACAGGTTTGAGTCTCATACTATTATTTACTATCCTGTTTCTATGAAGTTTACCTATGAGTAAGATTTTGCTCTTGATCCAATTCATTTTGTGGCTAGATGGGGAACCAGATTCAGTAAGGAGTGCATGCAGGTGTGGAAGGCCCTCTTCTGGGTTTGCAAATAAAGGAAAAGGTCATCTGCAAATAGGGTGGCTTTGTGCTTCTCCCACCTACCCTACAATTTGCAATACCTTGTGATGGTGTATAGTGGCAGCGAGAGGTTCTAATGAGAGGACATACAACAATGGGGACAAAGGCAGCTCTGTTAGGGGCCTCTAGTTAAGTTGAATGTCTCCATCAGTCCACCATTGATATTGATCTTGGCATGAGGATCCTTATAAAGCAATCTGATCCAGCTCATCAGTTGATCACCAATTCTGAATGCTTGGAGTGTTCTGAACATGTATCCTCACTCCACTCAGTCAAAGGTTTCTTCCCCATCTAGAGCACGTACTGATGCTCCATGTCTTTCAGTGTGCTTATCCCAGTGGTGGATGATGTTCAGTGTGTGCCTAATATTATGTTTGCCTTGCCTTCCTTAACAAAGCCTGATTGGCGGGTTGTACACATTATGGTAAACTTTTTCAGGCAGGTATTAGTTTAGCTGCAATTTTATTATCAGCTGTTAATAAAGAAATAGGCCTGTATGAGGCACAAAGATCGGAACATTACCTGGTTTGGACAAAACTGTTATTGCAGCGGACCGAGCAAAGGGGGCAGAGCTCCTTTTGAAAAGCGCCCATGATCATGTTGAATAAAGGCTCTGTTACGTGATCTTTGAACTGTTTAATGAAATCTATAGGTAGGCCATCTGGGCCCAGGGCCTTCCACCCTACAGGGTATTAATGGTGTCCTGTATCTCCCTCCATTAGAGAGTTGTATAAAGCCTCCATATCATGGGGGTGAAGAGGAGTTAAGGTAGATTTGTTGAAAAAGGCTTGGTATTGCTCAGGTGTGGGAGAGGTTCCTGAGGTGTATAAGATACTGTAGAATTTGTTAAAGGCTTTCCTATATCTGTACGTCCTCCTACCACCCCTTGTCAGAATGGTGGACACATGGTATCATTTTTTCTTCCTCTCACTGCTTCAGTTACTGCTAGAAGTTTCCCACCCCTGTTGCCATCAAAGTGTTTCCCTGCTTGGTAAAGCAATATGGCCCTTTCAATGACTACTGTGATCAGGGAGTTGGTATAGGTAGGAGTGGGATTAGCCATGTGTAGCCTTTTACTTCTTTGATTTTCTTTCTAACTTACGCTTCTTTGGACTTCCTTTTGTTTTAATGAAGAGTAGGAGATGGCCTGACCTCTAATGGAGGCCCTCATGGCTTCCCATCTAGTAGTGTGTGTGGGATGTCCTCAGTGGTTAAGGGTGAGAAACTCGGTGACACTGTACTTTGAGTCATACTGTCAACAAACTGAGGATATTTTAACAGTACTGGGTCAAGTCTCCATGGTCATTAGTGGATCCCCAAATCCTGCATGCAACGACCCAGGTGCAGGGAATGATCCCATTCAATCGCTAATAAATAATCTACAGTGTTTAACCTGGGGAGGAACTCCACAGAACAGAGCAAGAGATCCAACCTTGTGTATGATCTGTGAGAGTGGGAAAAGAAGCTGTACTCCCTCCCAGAAGGATGTTTTTGGTGCCACACATCGACCAAAGTAAAAGTTTTGTGAGGTCAATGGTCCCTTTGCATTCTTAGCTAGGGAACTGCTGCAGATTGGATCTATCCAGAACTGTGTCCAGTACACACCACGCTCCTCCCACCACCCAGGGACCAGATAGCTGTGCCAAGTTCAATGCAATCCTTTAAAAAAAGGTCCCTCATCAATATTGGGGCTGTATATGGCTCCAACTGAAAAGCAGTTCCCATTATTCATTTCAATTTCAGCTAATAATAGCAGTCATGAAAGTCAGAGATTGACCTGAGCACCATTCCAGGAAACTCTGGTCTTAACCAGACTGCCATGCCCCGGCCTGAGAATTAAAACAGGAAGTCACCCAAGTCCTTCTCCAACTTCCACATGTTCAGTCAGCCTCTGTCAGTGATGTGTGGGCTTCCTGTAATAACAGAACATCATTCTTAAGTTTCTTTAGCTTTGTTTTATCTTTTTCCTTCTGACCACATGCTTCAGTTAGGCCATTGACATTCCAAGTGATGAAGTTCAAGCTATCAGCCATTATCAATGGGTGCTTTATTAGGTGCCCACATCTCCTTGTTAAACTGCTACACATTGCAGCAAACTACATCACTATAAAAAAGGATTTTGGTATTGTCTTGAATTTTAACCACAATAACTACAATAGACCCCCCACTCCAACACACAACCAAATTCATATCGACAGTAACATAAGGCATAGCAGTCCCACAAACACTGGTTCCATCCCCTTTCCTCAAGTTCAGTCCTGACCCAAACAGAACAGCTGAACAAATAAACATCATACACCATAATAGTGCAAACTACACCTTTAGCATCCCCCACCCTCCCTGCGGTTTTGTATCATCAGTAAGCCATGAATGCTGGCCAGCTGAGTATGAAGACATCTTTGTCCTTCCTTCCTCCCTGAACCAAGATCATATGATCTCGACCCATTGTCCCTATCTATACTGGTAGGTTTTACTAGTTGTCTATGGCACCCTAGTAAATATACCTGTATAGACAAGAAGTATGGTAAATAGAGTGAACATTAATATTATGTTATTACATCCCAACCTGGTATGGGCTGCTTTTAAATGCGCTTATTTATTTCTGTGCTTTCTTCTGAAACTGGACCCAGGTCCCTGCATTGTACTCTGTATGGATCACAGTGGCTATTTTGATCATATTCCCCTGACAGGTTGCTGTCAGATTATGAGTGTTATGTGGTTATAAGTAAATAGTCCAAGCTGCCCCTCTCCTCCCGTATTTAACGGAAGCTCTGTTGCACCATCTGCAATTGTGCTCCCCATATTTATATTTGTCTGATACCGAATGCAGTCAATCTATAGTGCCCTGAGATTTCCAGCCCTCACCCTTCTCTTCTGCCCTCCGCCCCTCTCCATAGGATGTACAGTACATTATATGTGTACAGCTGGAATCACTGGCCCATTGACTCCCCCTGTACCACATTGCTCTTCACTGGTGAAGAGGGGTAGATGACAGCACCCGCGCTAGGTTAACTCTGTGTAAAGGAACATGTAGTCAGAATTGGTGAGAGTGATTGACAGGCTGCAGACGCTTCATCACTGTCACTGGCGCATGTGAGGAGAGCTCAATAATGAGGGATGTTAATTCAGCAGTGCTTGTCATGGCAGATGAGCAGCAAATCCCTTCCTATGGATAGTTTGGCAGATCAGCACACAGATGTCCACAAGCCACCTCAGGCGGATACATCATTGGGTGTTTCTATCTCAGAAATTGCTGCATGAGGACTGCAGCATCTGAGAGTGGTTTCCCATAGCTGGTCACCCTTCCTGAGATCTCACCCTTGAGCAACAACACCATACCACTTTTATTTTAACCATGGAGATGCAGAGCTGCTGCATATTATGGTCATGTGCCACCCACCCCATTGTATTGGCCCCTTGTCTCTGGCTCAACTCACCAAGTCCCGCTTACAGTCTTAATTAATTTCATTGTAGGACTGATGCTTGAAGGTGCACTTAATCTGTATCATCTTCAGAGAACCCCAGAGAACTCCAGCCTATAGACAACTCCTGTGATAAGTCACAAGGGTGTCATTCAATCCACCTGCCCAATCAGATCCACATTTAATGGGCTTGTCAGTTACACATAACTGACAACTCATTCTTAATAGAATGACAGGACAAGCCCCCACCCCACCCCTACGAACTGTACAAGTTGCAGGCACACTGTTTTCTAGCACAGTTTGATGTTCGAGGTTCTTCAGAATTTAGAGCCTGCAACTTTGGGCCTTGAAATCATCTTCACAGACAGCTCGGAATCTCGGGGTACTCTTTCTCTCTCAGCCCTCCTCCATTTTATTCACCATTGACCAACATGAGATTTAACTAAATGCAGCAGAGATAACACATATATACTCATTGTACATTTAAACAAAACAATGATGTACATTTTGGCTAAGTGATGCATATTACAGGAGCTGACCATTAAACGTGATGGGTGTCATATCCACATTTGAATGTCTTAACTGGTCAGACTGGGTTCCATCGATACAAACACCCAACACTAAAATGTGGTGCAGTCTGAGCTAGCTCTTGGGGATAAGACAAAGTAAAGCAGACATCCATGAGCTGAAAAGCAGCAATAAAGTGGAAACCCAAACCAAACAAGCAGTGCCCTATATCTCAGTTCTGGATCACAGGGTGACAGTCATGAAGGTGGAGTTCGGGAAACACACAGAGTTCATGCATCACGACTACTGTTGACAGGTGTGACAATTATGGAAAAGAAAGCAGTACCAAAGGGGCAGATGATCAGTAGACTGTGGTGTGATTTAGAGATGTAATTGTTGTATTAGCAGGAAAGGTTCACAGCAGGGGGATCAAACTAAAACTGCTTCCTCACAAATTTATGAACAAAACTTTCAGGCTGCAGGAGCAGTTCTGCATTCTTCCAATCTGCCCCATAGCCTCCTGTCAGCCAACATAATCTTCAGCTTTGTTTGGGTGATTGATGAAATGAGGGGTTTGCCCAGTTTCTTTATGAGGTGCTCTGAAGGGTAGAGATGAGCAAATTCCCAGCCAAGAACATGGAGCTTTGCCTTCATACTTTTGAATTTTTGTCACTGGCTTTTCAAGTCTCTACTATTGTCCTGAAAGATGAGTACAGACCCATTGCTGGTTTTAATGGGACCCTTAGTTTTGGTGGTCCATAACACCTCTCTTTATCCTGGTACTGTAGATATTTTGTCAGAAATGATCTCAGGTGATCACCCAGTTGGGGTCTAGATCTGACTCGATGTGCTCTTTCCAGTTTGTAAGTTGCAGCGTTAATGGGCATTCTGAGTTTGTAAGTGATCCACTTTTGATCCTCTGACTCTGGGTTCCTGCCCTTGAGCTCCTCTGGGAGATCTATTAATCTTAAATTCGATCTATGTGATCCATTTTCAAGATCATCCAATTTTCTAAGGTGGTTGAAGTTTTTCTTTGGATTATTTCCTTTCCTAGAGAATTCTGCCACAGTGTCTTCCAGGTCACTAATCTGCTTTTCTGCTTCATCAAGAAGCATGGCATGAGCATCAGCAGTGTCAGACAGACCTGAGCAATATTCTGAAGGTTCAGCATTTGGCTGCCAAATTAGTGAAGCCCACTTTCATCTCTTTCTGCAAGTTGGTAATCATGCCAGGAACTGCTGCTAGTGAGCCAATGGGAGAGCTGTTTTCCTTGATGGATAATCCTGTTGCTGCCATGCTTTGGTCCCTTGTTGTACACTCCGTTGGAGCTGTAGATTCAGCTGGACCCAGTGTCAAATCAAAATTGATTGTAGTTTTCCTCTTTTGTGATCACTGGGTAACCATGAGGTAGTTCTGTAATACTACTGATTTACTTTTGGGACTACACAGAAGTAACAACAGATTTACCTTTTAAATCAGGTGCTTTTCTGGGGCTAAGCTAAAACTCATCAGCCATTGAAGTAGCTAAGCCACACACCCCAGAATCTGACACTTTACAGAATATACAGAATGACAGAATACAAAATATACAAAATATACATAATACTGTAGAGGATATACAATTACAAATGTACAGAATACAAAAGTACAGAATATACAAAACATACAAAATACAGTATCTAGAATAACAAAACAATAGAAAAATATGGAATAACAGAATGCAAACTACAATATATAGAACACGAAGCATAACAGAATAAGAAACATACAGAACAGCTAGCAGAATGCACAATTCACAGAATATATAGAACCCCCACAGAATATGCAGAGTACAAAATATACTAAATATACAGATAGCAGAAATAAGAGATATACAATGGCCCAACTCCTCAGAAGAGATCATTGTCTGTTGCATCCCTTGTCTAAAATATGCAAATGAATAATGTTTGACTAGGTCACAACTTTTAGAAGAAAATAAAATAATATCAGAGACCCAGCATGGTTTCAAGATCAACACAGTACCACAACAGCCTTGATGAGATTAGCTTGGTAATGCAATGTACCATAGACACAGGCCACTTTGTTACTGGAGTTTTCGTTGACCTCACCAAGACTTTTGATTTGGTAGATCATTCTCTGTTAATTGACACACTCATAGACTGTCACTTCTCAATTGATGCTACTAAATGGTTTCCAAATTACCTTACTGAAAGATGTTAAGGACTTATGTTTCTGAATGTGCCTCAGACCACTTACCTTTATATTGTGAAGTACTGCAAGGATCCATTTTGGGTCCCCTTTTATTTATATTATTTTAAATTCCATACCACGCTCTTGTAAGAACTTAGAAGTAACTTTGTATGCAGATGATGCATCAATAATTAACATTTATGATGATAAACAAAGCTATATATCTGGCCCAAACAGATTTAAACTCATTCCAGACATGGTTAATAAATAAAAGATGGTTCTTAATACTAGAAAAAAAACAAAAACAAATATATGATCTTTGCAGGGCCAAGGATGGCTAGGCGATGAGAAATGTTACCTGAGATCTTAATGGTGACCCACTAGAATGAGTGAATAGTTTCAAGTATCTTGGTGTAAATATCGATGAGGCTTTGACTTTTGAATATCATATAGAAACAGTGATTAAAATTTTCACCAGGCGTTGGGTGCTCCGTTCAGCAATAGGAACTGTCTGACCCCAGAAACTAGGAAACTGCTAGCAAGTGGTTTCCTATTCCCTATGTGGACTATGGACTTACTGTTTATTATGTTGCCAATGATCATTTCTAAATTGAGAAGGTCCTACAACAGTATATGCAGATTTATTACCAACTTACCAAGACGTACTCACCACTGCAGTTTAATATATGTAAGTCAAATGTGATTACACTAATACATAAAACATTTCTGGGTCTACTCTCTACAATGATTTCAGCCTTATTTAAAACTAATGCATTTTCTCGTGATACCAGATTAGCCCTTTTAAACAATTGTTCCATGTCATAACAGCGATCACCGAACAGCAATCGCCATTACAGTGAGTGTACATTGCTGAAAAGCAAAACAGCGATGTACACTCTCTAGCGAACCTAAACAGTGATGAAAAACAACAATGTATCTATGCCACCTCACACCCCTCTAAATTAGGATTCTCAACTCCAGGGGTGCATGTCGGGAGGAGAAACTCGGAAAAAAAAAAAATTAAGTCCTGCACTAAAACAAAATAGTATCCCTACCAAGCCCTGAACCTCCCTCACTGCAGCTTGACACCTCACCACCACACCAGAATGCCAGCTCAGCAGCACACTGCTAAACTACAGCCCACATACCTTCTCCTTCTTGAAACCTCCTCTTCACGTACCTTCACCTCCCTACTACCTCGCCATTTTCCCCTAACTTGGCACTATAACCATGCCTTGCTACCCTTTCAGGGTAACTCACATCATAGTGCTCAAACTGAGTCACTCAAAACTGAGTTGCTCAATTTGAGTCGACATTATAACATGCTACCTTCGACATACGTGGTTCCCTGCTTCAAAAATCAGTGAGTTAGAGGTCTTTTTTACTGTATGTAAAGCTCCATTTCATTATAACTCCCTCCCAGTAGCGATCAGGAATACTAATACCATCTCAACTTTTAAAGGATTGTTTAATGATCATTTATATTTAAAACTGTTTGTCAATGCTTTGATACTTACTGAATGTATTCTCCTTACCTGTACCTGTTTGTGTAACTAACTGTGATTTATGGCTGTATGTTAAACTAGTCACTAATGAAAATGGGCATTTATGCCCACTGGCTTACAAGTATATAAAATAAAATGAAATGAATTCAATTTAAATTGTCTTTATGCATGTGGGGGGTAGGACTATAACTTAAGAGTAGGAAACCCGTGAGTGAATGAGTTATGGAAGTCCTGCCCCTCACAGATGAAGATAAATGGCATATTCTGAGTTAGGCCATGCCATATCTGATTTATACAACAGACTGACAAATGGAAATCTGTCTAATTAGCTCTTTTTGGTGCTCTAAACTGTATTTGGACTTCAAGCTTCATTAGAATGCTGGACAGCTGCCCTTTGATGTCATCAAGCAATGTTTCAGCATCTCTCTTTGGTTAAGTACAACTTTATGATGTATGTTATCTAGTTTGTGATAGATCTACTATCAATACATTTTATATTTTCAGTAGCTACAGTATGTCATCTACAAAAATAACCAATTCACTCATGAACTGGATGAACTCCACTGTGACAACAAAACTCTTCTAGCAAATGCTTCTTTTTATTTCAAAGTGCACTCTTTGGAATCCGGGCGACAGTTTCTGGTCATCACCATTTCATCAGGCCCCATAATATCACTGCATCTGATAAATTTCCATTTCTCTTTATTCTATCAATTCAAGTTTTCCACATATTTTATCATTTCCACTTATTTGAAATTTGAGTTTTGTTTTGTTGTCACAGTGGACTTCATCAGCTCGAGAGTGGATTGAGTGATTTGTTCTTCATTTGGATGACCCATCCCTCTTTTGGACTAAAAAAATTGGACAACCTGAACCAACCAGTGGTGGATCTACTAAAATAACATCATTAATGAGTTAGTGTACTGCCTAAAATCAATATTACTTTTAAAAGCAGTCAGCCATTACCTTTTATAGCTGAGATACTTTGTCTTTTTCCTTTGGGTAGTTAAAGATTGTTTACCTGATGTTAATAGGTGTGATGTGTGGAACAACACTCTGCCTGGCAGTAGACATATCTAATTCTATTCCCTCCATTAGGTCATCAACACTGTGGCCTCACAGACTGTGACATCACAGATGACTGACCTGGCAGCTACTGAATAATTCTTCTTGAGCACCTGTGATGTCACAGTCAATAAAGTCACAATGCTGATTATGTAGTGGGGACAATAGTGAGAGATACATCAGCTGCCAGTTTGAGAGCTGTAACACACAGCCAGCACAATATTATCGCATAGAAAACTTTTAATGAGCTAAAGGAAAAGAAAATACTTCAGAAATGAAAAGGTGCAACTGTCTACCTTAACATTTGTATCATTTTCCTGTTTGTGTCTGTTTTGGTTCCACTGCTTCTTTAATTTTGTGAAATGTATTGTCCCTGGTATTGTATAAGTATTGATAACATTCAGTTAGCCAGAATATATGAAGGAATAACCAGTTGATTTGTGTTATTAAATACTGAGGCTGAAAGCTGAAGTGTTTTATCAACCACTGAAGCTGGTTATTCTGAGTATACTCTGGCTAACTGAATATATGGTTACACATCAAGTCTACGACATACAATCTAATGCTGTTAGAAACAGCACGGACAAAACCACGCAAGTCACAACCGTGCCTGGAATACCACCGAAAAGAAAGAAAATGTAAGACAACACATTTCACTGGAGTGGTAGTAGCATGGCGTTAGAATAGTAAACAGCACTTAAACAAATATTCATGGCAGTATTTTTCTAGTGTGGTTTTGACTTGCACTGTTTTATCCATGAGGTATTGTCCACGCTGTACTGGTTTCATGGGATTGACATGGAGCTAAATGTTATTACTACTATGTGACTAGGAATTTCTGACAGTTCCAATAAAACAGCAAGGCTCAAAATACACTGTTACTGCTAAGTAAACACCAGAGCTTGGTCATAGGATAAAAATCTCACTTCAATGAATAACTACAAATAGAAAGAAAGCTGTGTCTGAGCTGTAAAGTCACCTTGAGAAACCATACAGCATGTGTGAGAAAATGTTCAGGGGTCAGCGGTGGTGAATGCTGCACTATTTGTATTTATTCATCAAAGTGTCATTTTATCCTACCACTGAGCTCTGGTTTTACTTATGCAGTACCTGGTTCTGTTGAGCCATGCTGTTTTGTTTAGAACTGTTGCATGTTTGTTGGTTCCAGGTGGGGATCCCGTGCAGCTGCCTTTTGTGTTTGTTGGTTTTAGGAATTTTGAACCTAGGGTTTTAAAAGTTCTGTTGTAGTTAAAGTGAAACATGCATTTCCCCCTTTTTCTGTAGACTTAGGCCTGGATATTCAAAGGAGTTTCACATGATGCAACAGAGTTGCACTGGTACAACCCGCATTGTGCCCCAGTGGGATATTGAAAGGGCTGCCAGGCACACAAATCCCGATGTGCAAAGCACAGTGTAATGGTATGTGGAGCAGATGCAGGGCGTGCCCATGCATATGTGGCACATCCCGATATTCAGCCCAGAATGTATGCGGTGCATGTGCTGGTGCAACCCTGCGTGCGCCACATAGGGCTCCAAAGGTGAGTCCATGAGGTTGAAACAATCCTGGCCACCCACAGGTGGGCTGCTGTATGCATGGCAAAACACAGCAGCCACCAGCTGTGGTGGCCACCACCACCAGAACACTGTCCACAAGCACCCACATAACCTGGTAATTTAGTGGACCCCCCACCCATTGCTGCGCTCACTGTAAAATACTGTAGAAATAGTTCCTGGTAGTCTAGTGGCACCCTCCTCCAGTGTCCTGATCGCCATAAAATACTGTAGAATTATGCCCTGGTAATCAAGTGGTACCCCCTCCCTCCTGTGTCCCTGATCACCGCAAACTACTGTAGAAGTAAGCCCTGGTAGTCTAGTGGTACCCCTGCCATTGCCATGATTGCGGTACATCTCCGTATATCATTCCCTGGTGATCGGTGGCACCCCTCCCACACAGCACCCTTGCCCACCCCTGCCCCCATCATTGGTGGGTGGCTGCAACCACCGCATACAGCCCAGCCACCCACCAAATGACAGGTACCGTATGGGCTTGCAGGGGCATACTGTACTAGACAGTCCCAGATATGTGAATGACTTCACTCACATATTTGGGACTGTCTAATATATTTAGTAAATGACAATACACTGTAAACCAATGGGCTTGCAGCCCATGTTGCACCTGTCATTCAGTGGGCGGCGGGCGGTATGCAGGTGGATTGCAGTCAGCTGCCATGATGGGGGAGTAGGGTGGTCATGGGGTGCTGTGGGGGTGGGAGGGGTGGGGTGCCTCTGGATCACCAGGAAATGATATATGGAGATGTACTGTGATCACGGAATTGGCAGGGAGGTACCACTAGACTACCAGGGCATAATTCTACAGTACTTACAGCAATCAGGGACATGGAGGAGGGACACCACTAGACTACCAGGGAATATTTATACAGTAGTTTATGCGATCGGGACACGGAGGAGGGGTGCCACTAGACTACCAGGAAGGCCATCAATTACATTCATTGGGGAATTGGGGTATTGGGAGGGAGGGGACCACTAGACAACCAGGGAAGGTCCTATATTACATTTATCAAAGAATCGGGGACTCTGTAGGGGGGGACCACTGAACTACTAGGACAGGTCTTATATTACATATAATAATAATAATAATAATAATAATAATGATAATAACACTTTATTTATATATTGCCTTTCTTAAAATCAAGGTGCCTTACAATATTACAGATAAAACAAATAAAACAACAATTCTGAGCTTATAAAATCACAATAACAGTCAATCAGGATAAATCTTAGACCATAAATAGGTCTTTAAGGCCGTTTAAATTCCTCCACAGATGCACACTGATGAAGCAGATGGGGTAGACAATTCAGAGGGTAGGGCAATGTACATATAAGCATGAGCTCCTGAAGATTTTAAAGAAACCCTCAGAATCTCTAGCAACCTATCGTTTGCCAGCGGAGAGATCACCTAGGGCAGTAAGGAACCAGAAGCTCTTTCAAGTAGTCCGGGCCCAGTCCGTGTAGGGCTTTATAAGTCAGAAGACCTACTTTAAAGGTGATCCACCATTATATTGACAGCCAGTGCAGATCGCAAGAGAACCAGAGAAATATGACAGGCACAAAGTACCTGTCAACAACTGGGCCACAGCATTCTGCACTAGCTAAGCAGCAGACATCAACCCAGAAAACCCTAGATAAAGGGAATTGCAATAATCAAGACATGAGGTCACAAAAGTGTGGACCAAAGTAGGCAGATCGCTGGATGGAACAAGGTGTAATCCTGGTGATGTTCCTGAGATGGTAAAATGGTAATTTTACAGCTGCCGACACCTGCAAATGCAGTGTCAGCTCATTGTCAAAAATCACCCCAGGTTCCACACCCATTCAGAAGTGAGGAGCTGGACACCCCCAGAAAAAGACCTGAGGGTAAACCAGCTCCATCCCTCTATCCTGTATCCCAGGTCCACAACCATAACCTCAGTCTTCTCTGAGTTCAGCTTCAACCAGCTTAAATTCATCCAGCACTGGATTTCAGTGAGGCAGCTATTAAATACCAAGACAGCTCTATCCTGGTCAGGTGCAAAAGCTGGTAGGCTGGGTATCATCACTAGTAGCAATAAAATCTCAGCCCATACTTTCTTACAAAGTCTTCGAGGCAGCATATACACTCACGAACAACATGGGGACAATATCGAGCCCTGGGAACCCCATATGACAGAGAGACTGGGCAGGAAGAATTAATCCTGACACCACCCTCTGAGTTCTGTCTGTGAGGAAAGATCTAAACCAACTGAGGACTGTACCAGACAGGCCACAGATGAACTCAGGTGCTCGAGAAGTACCCCATGGTCCACAGTGTCAAAAGCTGAGGAGAGATCAAGAAGAACCAAGACTGAGTGGCTCTTCTCATCTCTTGCCATCAGGAGATCATTGAGCACCCGAACCAGTGCTGACTTGGTACTATGCCTCTTTAGAAAACCAGACTGAAGCAGTTCATAGATGTCATGGATGGTTAAATGGTTCTCCAACTGTATGGCCACTACTTTCTCAATAACCTTCCTACAAAGGGAAGGTTAGAGATCGGTCTGTAGTTAGCATGGCAGTCTGGGTCCAAGCTTTCTTCAGGAGAGGCATCCACCACCTCCTTCAGGGAGCTAGGAAACTCACCCATATCCAGGAGCACCAGACTATCCATGCTAGGGCTGGGCCAATAATATCATGACAAACCTTTATCAGGGAGGTTGGGCCTGGGTCCAAACTGAAGCATGTAGGCGCATACTCTAGACAATCTTCATGACATCAATGAACTCAGGCTGGTCAAAGGAATTCCAGGAGACTAGAGGCTGTGGCCAAACACTGATCTGCAGCTTCTCTCATAGAGGGTGCAGGCTGGAGTGCCGCCTGATGTCGGCCACCTTAGCCGAGAAGCAAGTGCTCATCACACCCACTTGTGAAAAGGCTTTTGAACTTGTAGACAGACAGGGCTGAACTGTCTGTCGACAGTTTGAAAAGCTGAACTGGTCGGTTCTGAGCAGCTGCAATCTCCCTGGACAGGAACTCTGCCTTCTTACGGGAGACTGCAGAATGATAGAGTTGGTAATGTTCCATCAATCTAAGATGGTCATCATCAAGGGCAGATCTGCACCAACTATGCTCTAATCTTTGTCCTTGTCACTGCATCTCTCTAAGGTCCCATCAAACCATGGAGACCGAAGGTGAAGGGGAGAGGCGAACATGGACAGGAGCAATTAAATCTAGAGCTGAGAAATGGCCCATTATAGGCCAATACCAAGGCATCAGGATCATTGCTCACTCTAGAAAGCTCCGATAGGTCAAGCACTGCTGTCAGGGAATCGGGGACTCGGGAGTGGGGGCCACTAGACTACCAGGGCAGGTTTATGTTACATGCATCAGGAATCAGGGACTCAGGAGGAGGGGGGTCCACTAGACTACCAGTGATTGTTTTGTTTACTTTACCACAATCGGCGGCTGCGGGGCGGGGATGCCCTGGGATCCCCACTGCACACCGTCATGCTGTGCAGGGCAGCTGGTGCAAGTCACCAGGCTGCCCTGTGCAAGGCTGTCACAAATGGGGCCATAAAGCAAATGACCCCATTTGTGCCTTGCATATATTATGGCCTCATTTGCATGCCCTCCACTGAATATCACTGGTGATGCACCCAGCACAACTGTGTTGCACTGGCTCATCTCTATGCTCCCTATCTGGCAGCACTGGTGCAGTGCAACTGTGCCATGTGCGAGTGAGTGTGCTGTTGTGCCATATTCAATGGTGCTGTGTCATGGCACATCACCGTTGAATATCACCTGCCCTGGGCCCCAGTGCATCCTAGTTGTGTTGCACCCAGGCTTATGCATTGCCTGGTGCAGTCTGAAATATCCAGGCTTAAATGGATAAACTACTATGGGCATGTCTGGAATGTGGATAACCTAGTGTGGTCATGTCAAAAATGTGGATAACCTAGGGTGGGTATGCCCAAAATGTGGTTATAGTCATTTGTGGGTATTAAGTGACAGTTTTCTTGTGTTCAGATTGGCTTATAAACAACACCTGTCATAAAATACAAAATGTACAGAATATACAGACTAACAGAATACAAAATTTACAGAATATACAATATAACAGAATATATATCTTTACAGAATATACTGAATGGCAGAATGCAAAATATATAGAATATACAGAATAATATAATGCAATATATACAGAATACACAGAATACCATGATTCAACATATACATGATAACAAAATGCAACATACAGTATACAGAATAAAATAACACAAACTATGCAGTATGACAGAATACGAAAATATAAAGAACAAACAGAATACCTGAATACAAAATATACAGAATAACAGATTACAAAATATACAGAATAAAATAATGCCCAATATACAGTATGACAGACACACAACATACAGAGAATACTGAATAACATCATGCAAAATATATAGAAAATACACAATAATAGATAACAAAATGTATACAGAATAACAAAAGCAAAATATAAAGAATATGCAGAGTTCTATAATAAAAATATACAGAATAAAATACTACAAATTATATAGTATGACAGATAGCAAAATATGCAGAACATGCAGACTAACAGAATTCAAAATATGCAGAATATACAGAATAAAAGATTACAAAAGATACATAACAACAGACAAAATCTATTCAGAATAACAGACAGCAAAATATACAGAATAACATAATACAATATATGCAAAATACACAGAATAACAATACAAAACACACAGAATAGCAGAACATAAAATACACACAATATACAGAATAACATAATAAAAATATATTCACAATAGGGAAAGCATAATGTAATAAAACCAGGAAATCAAAATGACAGGACAGCAACCACAGATGAGATTTTACAGAATGTAGTATACAAATAAGGTGAGTCATTGAACATCACCTTATGAAAGGGCCTCCGTGGGCTTAAAAACTTATTTGCCCCATCATCTGTGCATAGACTCTATGTTGATTCAGTAAAAGGAGTAACACAATCCAGTGAGTTTAGCACTGAACTGTGACAGAGAAGATATCAGGTTTAAGACCTTCTATAGTCACCGCATTAGTGTGTGATCTTCAGCAACACCACTTGACCTCCATGTGCGTCAGTACTCTTGGTTGTAAAACTAAGACAAAGCAGAACCTTAAAGCAAATGAGACTTAACATTTCAGTTGGGCTATTCTGGTTACACAAAATAAGAAATTTATAAAAGTAAGAAAGCAACCAGGTGCAAAGTGGTAGGAGGAGATGTCTAATGAAAGGTTGAGCTGTGCAATCTATCCAATAACACATTGGTTAGAGTATATTGCTACATGTCTCATTATCAAAGGTCAACAATCTGCTAGTTGTCTTGTATTTCCAATTGTTTGTTAATTGTATGGAGATCCACTGGTAAAGGTTTTCTTACATTCCTCAGTTAGTGAAAAACCTTCCCAATATTTAACTGGTCTTCTATATTTGGCTGAAACCAATTGCTACAGTCTATGTTCTGAAAACCAACTGTGCTTTAGTGCAACAAGGATCAGAGGATAGACCATATGCATAGTGTAGTGCACACAGGCAAGTGTATGGCCAAGTCACAGAGGGTTGGCTGGACACATACATTATTGATGAATCACACTATGACTCACTGTTTGAATTATGGATAAACATTTATTAAACCAGGGTTATACATGGTCATATTATTCCATGTGAAAACAGTGACTACAAAATGATGCAGACAAAAAGAGTGAAGGAAAAACTGCTACAAGCAATACAGCGAATAGCACTACAGCATGCTCCAAAGTCAGCACACAGCTGTACTTTTGCCCCCCATCCTCCATAATTAAACTAACTACCACTGGCACCAGGGGAGATGAAATTCAGGACAGGTAAAAACTCAGGAGGAGGAGATACTGTACAGGCGAACATAAGTTGGGGAGGGCAGAACATTGGGGGCAATAAAATCATCCCAGTGGGTGGGAAGGGAGCAAAGTCAGGAGGGCAGGCAGAATGAGAATTAAACATAAAAAGAACCCTCCTCACAGCCAGTATCGAACCCGGGTCTGCCAGCCACACAGGTGATGACTGTAACCTCTACGCTATGTGGCTAGCTCAGAACTGGAATGATAAACAACTACCTACATACTACACACAAACTTCTTCTACAGCTCCTGCCACAATGAATGCATTGACCTTAACATGGGCTCTTAAAATATTATAGCCCATTTCACACTCACTGTTTTAACCTTACCCAAATTGACTCACTGTAATTCATTCACTCAAATCACGGGATACGGTTAGCAGCCATTGTCATTTATGGTTAATCCATAATTTTAGTCATTAGTATATGTGGATAACCACTGACAGTAAATGGCCCAGGGGCAGATTATGGATGGCCATGGTCAAAGCAGTCTGATAATTATTCAAGTTGACTATAGTCATTCATGATTGTTAAATTCAAAGTTTCCTACAACCCCACATGGTATCCAAACTTTATAGGCATTTTCAACTTAATGACACTGCTAGTCCCTCAGAATTTGTTACTATTGGCAGCAAGCACTTAATCTTTCAATGGATCCTCAAGTATGGTGGACTATTTGGTGTTCTTTGTATAAATATATCAAGCAAGGCTGCTACTGCTTTGTCACATTTCAGGTTCTGCTCAATCTAAATTACATTCCCAGAAGATTGTGCCAGATGGGTAAAC
Organism: Neoceratodus forsteri; assembly: GCA_016271365.2. Taxonomy (NCBI): domain Eukaryota; kingdom Metazoa; phylum Chordata; order Ceratodontiformes; family Ceratodontidae; genus Neoceratodus; species Neoceratodus forsteri. The sequence continues at coordinate 450,494,542 of CM057453.1, read as the reverse complement.
TCACTTCCCCATTTGTACCAGATGTAAAATAGCTGATGATCATCTTAAGCATGTATTATGGGACTGCGTCAAAGTGACTTCTTTTGGAACGCTATTAAATGTTCATTAGATCCCTTTCTAGGCCTGGAATCCTATTTTATGCCTGACATTTGCTTGATCGGTCTCTACCCACCTAGTTTTTGGGCACACAAAAGGTTCACTTGGCCCTAATTTCCATAACAGCTAAGTTAATCATACTACAGCATTGGTTAGATGATTTTACTCCCTCATTTCAAGAATGGCATCAAGAGATTCTCCAGGCTTTAATGATGGAAAACAAATTGCCTCCTTGCTCCAGCAGATAGAGCACTTCTGAGATAGATGGCGTCACTATATGCCTTAATATCCAATCCTGTACAATCATGAAGGGTTAGGTTTAGTCCCATACTTCTTATTTTACCCCTACCACCTGAGCTCCTTCTTATATTATATTTCTCATGTTATACTTTTGGTTCCCCTGTACTACAACATTTGTTTTTAAGTTTCTCTATCAAGTAGGTTGTGCCCGGTGGGGGTCGGTGTGGATATTTGTTGGAGAAGGGGTTCTGGTGGTTTATTTGGTGTTCATGGAGTTGAGTATTTATTTGCTGTTTATTGTTTTCTGTTTGGTTGTTGTAATTTCTTACAAAAGTTTAATAAAATGTAATGAATTAAAAATCAGAAGTTTCCTGCATTATAAAAGATATTGCTACACTGCTCAGGTAATTTCTTTGTTTCCAACAGCCTTAAAATTCCATCATGAATACATGATATTATCTATACATACATTTTAAATATCTTTTATTTGCTTATCCAGTATTTCTGGTGTTCCTCTTTCTAGCGGAATCACTCCTCATTGATCACTGATATAATTGCCAAACTTCTATTTATAACTGTACACCAAAAATGAAACACTTAAATGTTGTGAGTTTTCATATAAAGTGTTTCTTTACAAGTAATTCATTTCTTTTTGTAAACCTTAATTTTCTTATGAAATTGCAAAATAAAATAATTATTGTGATTATATTAAAGTGTCATTTCTGCATTCTGATAAACAAATGCATTATGCAAATGTGTTTCCAGCCCCATTCTCTTATGACCATTAAGAAATCATGGTTAAACATGGATGAACCATGGTTAACCATGGTTTTCCATGATGTGTCCAGAAAATTTAGAAGTCATATTGGGAAAGATCATAACACATGGAGATCATACTTGGAAAAAAAATATATAGCAACTTTGACCAAGAACTTTGGCAAAACAAACCAAAATAATTTACTAGACACATAGAAACATAAAATTTGACAGTAGATAAGGATTGCTTTGCCCATCCAGTCTGCCCATTTGTCCTTACCTACACTATTGTCGCAGGCTGTACCTGATCTACAGCTCTTCCTCCCTCCTCCTTTCCTTTCAACTGTGACTACCTTGAACTTATCCTGTGCATTCTTGAACCCCACCACTGTTTTGCCCCACCACCTCCACTGGAAGGCTGCTCAGGAATCCACCACTCTTTCAGTAATAAAGTACTTCCTCACTTCACTCCTGAATCCACCCCGACTTCAGCTTCATAGCATTTGTTCTTGAGTACCTTTTCTTCTGAAAGACATTTCCTTCCAATATCTTATTTACCCTGTGAGGTATTTAGGCGTCTCTGTCATATTCCCTTCTCCCTCCTGTGTTCCAGGGTGTACATATGGAGGTCCTTAGTCTCTCCTTATAGGGCTTTTGATGCGGACCCTGCACCATTTTAGTTGCCCTCCTCCAGAGCACCTCCATTCTCTTGATATCCTTCAGGAGATGTGGTCTCTAGAACGAGACACATTACTCACGGTGACGTCTTACCAGTGCTCTATATAGAACCAGCACCACCTCCCTCTTTCTGCTGGAGATACCCCTCGAATGTACCCAAGTATCCCACTAGCCATCCCAACTGCCCTGTTGCATTGCCTGGCCACCGTTAGGTCATCCAGTATGATTACCCCAAGATCTATTTCCTGCTTGGTGGTTGTCAATACCACTCCACCTATTTTATTACTCCACCTCTGGGTTTCTGGGTTTCTGTTCCCAAGTGCATGATTTTGCACTTTATCACATTGAAACCCTGCAGCCTGATTCATAATAAACCAGGTATCTGTATAAACAAATCTGATCAATACATTTTTATGATGTTGTAAGGTTCTGATAATTTTAAAAGTACTAGTTTTAGAGCCTAATTGTATCTGCTAAGGTCTTCATCAAAATATATTAATTCATTTGAATATATTCTCCTGGAGTAATTCAATGAGAAAATAACAGTCTCAATTCCATGAACATTCTGATGGGCAGGAATGCAGATTAATAGCAGCAACATGTTGAAACAATTACATGACATACACTGTAAACATACAAAAGAGCAAAGAACGTTGGATTAGTCACAACAGTTCTCAAACTTTGTCATAGTGAGCCTCCCTAAGCCATGGAAATGATCTTGAGCCTCCCCAAAATACTGAAATATTTTGGGCCTCCCCATAGAAAAATAGCTTACTTTTCACAGTACATCAGGAATAAATTGAAACCTCTTTGCATAGCTGGCTCTCATGTTATTAAGTTTATTGTAACCCCAAAAAAAAAACCAGGACAACCTACTTGCTCCGATATTTTGACTCTTGAACCATTGTTGCCCTGCCATACCTTCATGGGTTAGACTGCGTTTCTGTTTCCCCTGTAACTGGAATAACAATCCTGCCAACCTCTGCCTCTCCCCTTTCCCCTGCTCTTAAGCAACTTCTCAGGGATCATTTTGCTCCCTCCTGCTCTTATTCCTAGTGCCTGTATGGTTGACTCTCTGTATTTGGACAGTTCTGCTGCCAGTCTAATTGATCAATTGTTCCTCGCATTGTTAGTGTATTGTTCTTAATTTGTTTGCACTTGTATTCATTTTGTATTGATTGAGTGTTTTGCAGTTACATTTTGAATTGTATTCTCTCACTACCCTTCCCTGGGTACACCTGAAATAAGCCATGGCTCAGTGTACAGTACCTTCCTGGTCACAGACTTGTGAATAAATACATAAATTCACCTGTTATCCTCTTTCAGTTTGCCTTATCCCTTCACACAAAATCTATAAAGTTCAAAATTTAACTATGACACTTTTTCAAGACTTGCTTGAGCCTCCCTGGAACAGGTTGGGGTCTCCCAGGAGGCTGGCCTCACTCATTGGAGAACCCCGGATTAGTGAAAGGAGCCGCAAACAAGGCTAGAGGTTGGAGAAAGGATTCAGTGAGTAAAATCTGTATTAAATGGTCATGTTCACAGTGATGTTGAACAATATGAGCATGGCGTACTAATTAACTTTATGACAATAAATCATATTTAGCACAATTTTAAGGGCCAAGTCAAAGTAGGAACCAGGTGCAGAACAGCTGCAGAGTGGCAGCACTGCACCAGCTATACTAAAACAGGCAGAAATATCCAGCGGCAATACAACAGTATACACATGTAGAGTACGAAATGGCACACAAACAGGACTGCATGTGTGACTTGTGAGGGCATGACTGGCAATGTGTGCCAAAACTGTATGTGCATACATATTCAAAGCACAATGTAAGTGTCTGCATGTGCAAATACAGGACACAGTGGTTATGCTGCATAGTGGGTTATATTAACAAAAGTACACCCTGTACAAGTGGAAAATGTCATGAATCCCATTAAGACATGAATCACGGGCTCCATAGCTACATACTGTCAGTAATTGTTCTTGACATTTGCAGGACAAGGGTAGTGCAAGGCTGCTGATGGGAAGAGCAAGCTAAGGATACCCCAGTAGCTAGCACATTTGCTACAAGATTACCAGTCTGTACTACATTGATAGCATACAGATCAATGAAAGCAATTTGAAGGAAGCATGCTGTCAAACATCACCAATGTCTGAAGTTTTAAACTTGTTGTTTGGTTATGCTCACTGTAAGGAGGGAGGGCAGCAACATGCTGTAACATGTGGTCTAACTAACAATACAAGCCCTCATTCAGTGCTGGGGTGCCACTGTCACATGCACAGCATTAGCAGACGGAGCATGGAAGAAGAGAGAGAGCAGCTCCCTTAACAGGTGTTCTGTCCATGGCACCTGTCTCCACAATGGGCACAGAGCACTCTAAAACAGTACAAGTCCTGAACCCAGGGCAGGCAGTGGGGATGAAACAGAGTAAAATAATATCTAGTGGGGCATTCAGGGCAGCAGCAGGAGCTGAACAAAGGCACAACACAGCCAATACAGTGAAAATAAACATGACTTCTACCATGAAGCCAGCAAGTCCTCTGATCCCACAAGGACTGCTGAAAAGGGGTCAGAGGATTTACAGTTTCCATGGCCATGAAAATCTACCAGTGATGAGATCAGGATTTGCAGAGCTTGGGCATGTAAACAAGATGCATAGTAAGTGTTGGTCAATCAGGCATTCAGTTCAAAACCCTATAAAAGGCATCTCTGAATTACGCTCTGGGGTCAGTCTAGATATGCCAGTAACCAGGAGCAGTCGAATGTCATTTAGCAGTTGACAAACCGCTGCCACCATGACTCAAAAGAGATTTGTAGGCATCTTGAAAGAACGTTATCAACTGAAAGATCTGCGTGCCATCCACAAAGCACCTACCAGTGGCAGTTTGAAGCAGAACAATTTCTGTTTTTGCTGTTTACCTGACGGACGTTTCCTGACTGCAGTAAGTCATGTGATTCTGAGCCCATTGCTTAATTCAATGACCCAGCCAGTTACATACCTGAAGTGAGCTATAGCTTTACTGCTCACTCGACTATGTTATATAAGTAGATAGAAGCAGCTGGCCTTTCATGATGGTAGTGTCTGGCCATGTGTGAAGCTTGGATGTGGCAACTAGGCCAGGTTCAGGGCCACTAGCCACAGCCTAATTTGGAGAGAGATAGAGAGATGAAGACAAACAGAAATTGCTACTGAACCCTTTGACAGCAGACATTGGAGAGTGCTTAGAGGGAGACTGAAGACCCAGCCAGCGTGTTTGCATCCTTCTTGCCATCTAGAGACAGTCTCACTGCTGAATTCATCCCTGCTGAGCATGGATTCTTCAAGAACCAGTTCCACAGAGTCAAAAGCATGAGTCCCTCAGGGCAAAGCACTGAGGTGTTTCTTGAATTTTGTTAGAAAGGGACATCAGGAAAAAAACCCTTGGCATATTTGTCACTTTGAATTGCAATTACTTATGTTTGCTCACAATGGATCCCAACTCCATGTAGTCAATGACTTCACAGTAAGGTACGTACTAAATGAGTAGATTGTGCTCTGTATGACCTTTGGGGGAACTGCGATGTGAACTTGCATGTAAGGTGTTAAAGAACAAGCAAGGACAAGCCCTGTCAGCTACCAATAGAATGTTATGAAGATATAGAGCATTAGTGACATTATAGTATTTGCAAAAAGCATAAGATGTTACCTGTTACTATTTTTCTAATTTGCTACCCCTTGTTACTTATATTTCCTTCTGTCTAAATAAATTCTTGGTTTGTTGAATTTTATATTAGGTGTATTGGTGATTTTTTGGTTACTGTGTCACAGTTATTGTTTAGAAGTTAGTGCTTTGTGGGAAGGAAACTGCATTACTTCCTGGTGGTGGTAGTGGTGGTCGGGGGTAAACACGTTTATTGTCCATGTACTCCTATTGTTACCTCAGGTGGAGACAAAAGTCAGCTTGTAAGTGCACCAAGGTTAGCACTCACAAAAGAACCCAAACCACCCCATGAGAGAGGCATTTGAGAAGGAGGTGCACCCTCGGTAGAGAGTATTAGACTACCTGAATCAAATGTAATAGTTTTAGGATCTTATCATTATATCTTCCTTTGAATTCTTCAGCTAAATATGATTTCTTGTCATGTTACTTTTCTGAGCTCAAAATCTGCCTTGAAAAATCTAAAACACAGAAGGGCTAAAACACTAAGGACCCAACTCCAAGTTGCATGGTGCAACTCATGGGCGTGTGAGTTGCGCCATGGTGCTATGCCGGAACCTGTGCCCTATTCCAAGACAGGCAGGGTCCCCAGCACCTATGACCCGTGACTTGAGGTAGCTTCGAGGCTTGGCGCCATGGGAATGGCACAATGGACCTGGGTGCCAGAAGTTGTAGCCTGCATTTAACTGCCCCCAGAGCTCCCACCCTGTAACACTCCCACAATCCCTGGTGGCCTGGGAGGGCTGGCGAGTGGCACAGGTGCATGGGGGTATGACACAAAATGGACCCAGGGCTTCCCAAATATCAGGAGGTGGGGGCATCACTGTGCTGGGGGCGTATGTGGGGCAGGGCCATGTGCCATATGTGGTGCGCGGGGGATTCATCATTTTGCCAGGATGGATGTTCCTTAGACCAGCAAAGTGCTGGTCTAACACCGCAGCATCATATCTGGAACTGGAATGGCATAGGCAGGTTACAGCAGCCGCCCTTTCAGAATAGGGCACAGGTGCTGCCATAACCACCCTGCGCAATGCCACAGTGAGTTGCGGGCATAGTGAGTGGTGTATCCCACCTTTGGCTCAATCCGCATACAGCATGACACAAGCCGCATCTTGTAATTGCAACTCTGCAATGCATGGTGCAAGGTCTGATTTGTGCTATAGGGTTTCACGTAACTCGCCTTGCACCAAGTGTAACGTGATCTGGAAAAGAAAAAAATTGTTTCTAGAATACTAAATGAGAAAAGAAAAAAATTGTGTTATGTTGCTGTTTATTCCTTTAATGTGAAATGACACCAACAGATACTAAATGAACTGACTGGAAAGCAAATGCATCATAACTGCTTCAGTAGATTTCTAAACCATTAGTGATCTAAGAATCGACAGTGGCACAAATCTTGGGTGCCTGAGGCTTACAAAAATTGGGGGTTCTCAGAGATGCATCTGATTGACATGATTTTCCTCCTTACACTGCAACCAGTTCATGCCCTGTATTACATTGTGCTCCAGCAGGTTAGCAATATCCCACATTAGGGTATGCAGTAAAATAAATCTTACTGCATGCCCCAGGATGCTTGAAGCATCTGGCAGAGCGAGTGCTTTCAACTGCCTGGGAAGTGTGGTAAGATTTGACATATGGTGTACCCTGGAGTGGGTAAAACTTATAAAACAGCTTGTTGAGACAGAAAACTGTCTGAAGCAGATGTTTCATGAATGACAACTGCTAATTTGATTGCCAGCCAACTGTGAGGTAAAGACAACTCTTACTGTGCAATCACATGATGTTGTTCAATCACGTTCTCCTCTTGTCACTGGTGTTGTGTAACAGTGAACATTGTAGTCATTACTGTGTCATTGAACAACTCCACAGCTTGCCCAATTTCACTATCCAGACATTGCATGAAGAATACGGTGTATGCATGTACTATGAGCTCATCAAGTGGTTAATTTCAACTAGAATAGCAGATGGATATGGACCCTTGGGATTCATGATTTGACAAAGAAAACAAGTAGTTACGTCTGCAATTGTGTCCTTTGCCAAATGTGTGAGATCATTTATTTTTTCAAAGAGTAATGAATACATTTGTATACCTGGGTCATCTGAAAAACAAAAAGAAGACATCTGGAAAGCAGCTCTTTAGGAGCAAATAGCTTCTCTGGATACAGCAGCTATATTAATTCCAGTGCAAGAGCACTGTGCCTAGTGAGTGTCAAGTGCTTTAAATAGCTGCCTCACTCCTCTAATCTTGGACCAACTGAGTGATTGCAGCAATCTGAAAAGAGGGCCAAAACAAAGCAGCCAGGCCACCATCTCAGAACAGCTGTACAACACCGTATGATTCACCACAATAATGACTGCAGATTGTCACAGGGACTGAATAGAACTCTCCGAGATTCTAGTAGTGTTTGATGACCAAAGCCTTAATTGCATAATTGATCTCTTGCCAGAGCTCTGCACTATTATTAACTTACTCAAAGCAGAACAGTGGGATTTCTAGGCTTACTCACATGGTTTGCATTTCTATCTGCCATAAAAGTCATCCAAGAGTTAAAAGTGAGGATTAACTTGCAGAACCCTCAAAAGATTTTATATTTTGGAAGGTCACCCCATCCTATGTTGTAAGTTGTCTTGCAAATTTAGTAACAGATTTAAGAATATAAAAAGTTAATCTTAAAGCAGCAGTAATTGTCAGACTTCTCAAACATGTCACCATGAAGCACTGTAGTACTGGTTTGTTCTATTTTGCAGCTTTACTTGACATGTTTAAGTCATTCTTAAAGCAATTTGGTGAACACAGCAGAGTTGAGGGGCAAAGAATTGTTCATAGAGACAGGGAACACAAGTACACTCAATGAAGCTGGTGGGTGGGAGATTTAAGAGGGTATCAGAAAGCATTCATTCATGAAGAGAGTGGTAGAGTAGTGAAATAGACTATCAAGGAGGTAGTCTGTGCAAAATCAATAAGGGGTTTCAAATAGGGTAAGATAGAAATATGGGGCTTGTAAAGACATGTCAAAAGGGAGGGGCTAAGGAGGACTGAGGGGCCACTAGGGCACCTCGCAATCCACATGAGATAGGTAGGTAGGGATGGGCCAACTTGATGGACCACAGGGCCCTTTCTGCCAACAGCTTCTATGTTTCTACAGTATATTTCAATGTCACAACTGTCTGCTTTCTTCTGAGTGGATATGCAATAAATTAAGATTTTGCCAGAGAAGTATGCAAAGGCAGAAACTTCACACTAAGTGTAACAGACAGTATTCTCAAGTTTTCCCCAATTTCACTTGACAAAGTTTCTTTTTGAAAACATAAATTAAAATTATAAAATTCCTGTGCTGGTGGAACTACAGTGCCATCCTTCTTCTACTGGGAGCACTGGCCTGGATGTTACTGCATTTATGTGTGAGCTGTCGAGGCACTGCCAAACACTGGGGAGGTGGGAGGGGACTGGGAGAAAACCTAGGAAAACCCATGTCTCCTGTGCCACCAGTATGACAGCCCCTGGCAATCTAAGGCCCCACTGTGTGTGGATCCTCACTTGCCTGGACAGTAGTGGGAGTGGCAGATGGGGCTGGGATGTTATTGATGGGAACTGCCAGACAATGGAGCAGGCAATGAAATGCGAGCACAAAAAAAAGCTTGATTAAAACAAAAGAAAGTATAAAGTTCTCCTGAACCATGTAGCAATATTGACCATGCTTTTCCTTCCTCACAGATCACTCAATGCCCACATACTCACGTACTCCCCCTCACCCTTGCAGCACCCCCAGTCCTGGAGAAGTTCATTCACAAAACAAGAATAGAGTACCAATTTCATCCTCCATACACTGGCAATAAACTCCCCACCTCTTGCCCCCAACTCACCACTGAAATCAAGTATATCCCTCGCCCCCACCCACTGGCACTCTCCATCACTTATCACCCCACTCATCTCCCAAAAAGGATACTGAATGTCCCTCCATCTCAGCCGAATGTCATATATTAAATGGAACTGGGCATATTCTTGGATAGTAAACTAATCACATGATCAGCTCACCTGGAGATACTGTAATCAGGTGATTACTATAGAGACTGTATCCAGTTGCATTCATGAAACAGCAGCCTGCTGAAGTGGAAGAATTGTTATTCCAGTCACCAACCAAGGGAAGGTACATCCTTTTTAGAGGTGAGTGGGGTGGAAGGAAGGTGGTGGTGAAAGATGGTGAGGTTATATGGCCAGTGGGAAGGGGATAAGAAGTCTATTCCATATTTGTTTTGTGAAAAACTTTACCAGAACTGGGGAAAAGAGTGTTGGTGTGCTATGAGTGGAGGATGGGGATGGATGCTTAATTGTTGGGACAGGTGGGCGAGGATGGGCAACATGGCTTCTGTGCATGGCTAGTAGGTGGTTAAATACTTTTAGGATGTTTTAAAAAGTACATACACTGGCAATTCATCTGCAAATTGCTACCATGCCTAGTCTTTGTGTGACAAAGTGCCTACTTCATTATACAAAAGGAAAACTACATATAGTGGTACTTTTGTGGTGAAATGTCACTGCTCCTAGTCTTCATCTGGCGAAGTACCACTTTACCAGGTGAAGAATTACAGAATGTGATGCTTTGTGCAACATGATGTCAGGAAACTGTGAGGTTTACACAAAGGCAGTTTCCTGTATTCTGCACATCCCTTCCCTGAGTATCCCTTAAATAAAAATGAAAGAAACATCAATGTGTTGCTTTCTTTGGTTTCATATTTACTGTCCCAGTCCAATAAACTGTTGACTCTCATGGTCAGCAAGTATTGGCTACCCCTCATGTCCTGGTAGCATGGTGATTAGGTCTGCATATTGGGTTAAACCAGAGAATCGAACACCATGACCTTTAGGTATTTGAATTTTGCTGACTCTCACAGACATTTGAGCCAAACTCAAACTTGATTTGACTGGTTCAAAAGAGTAGACCTGTTAAACCTGTCAAACTGTCAATCAGGCAAACCACAATTTGTGTGTTGTTTGAGATGACATGATTGCCAGTCTGTCAATGAGGCAGTCACATGGTACTCGGCTCAATTTTGTGTCAGCTCAGTGCTTGACTGCAGAGAGAGGCTTACTCACCTCACAAGCTGGGTTATCTGACATCAGGCTGAGGAGTAGCTAAATAGGGCTTTCTAGTATTGATAGCTAGTTAGCTAGGTTTTCAAACTTTCCAACAACAAAAATCAGATTTTGAAAGAATACCTTTTAAAATGCATTACACTTGTATATTTACTGGTTAGTGGTTATAAACCACTGCCAGTGAGTGTAACAGCTCCATAAACCACTATGTGCTTTATGGAGCTCCATCGCTCTGAGCAGAACAGTACCACAGCATCACCAGAAAAAACACCAAACAAGCTGTCCCTCGCTTTGGACATTCGCAAGTGCTACACAATCAGTCACTCAGCGTGAGACAAGCTTGTCAGCCGTGGTAACAGTTACCCTCCCAAAGCATAAAAAGGCAATTTAAACCAAAAACACCAAGAAACAGTAAATATAAAATAAAACATGAAGAAGTGGTTCTATGGGGATTTAATGTATCTTGGTGGTGTGATGTCCAAATAAACCCCTCAGGCTTTGCCTTGGGATTTATGGGCCATCACACCTTGAGAGTGCATAAAACTCTACACCTAAATTCTCCATGCATTATTCTATATGTTGTCCCTGCTGTTTCATGTCAAAAAGAACTTTAAAGATCAAATGCTGCCTCTTTATATTCCCGTTTTGGCTTATCTCCTGAATTCCCAGTCCCTATTCTGTGAAATCGCATTGTTTTTATAATTTTTTTAATCCAGGGTGTTACTTACTAAGCATTTTACTCCCTTGATCTGCAGCATTTTCCTGGCTTGCACTTTGTGCTTACATCCTGTGAGTGCGCGACATTCTGGGGAGGACAACATTATTGTCACATCTGTCTTAGCGGGAAATGCAAAGTGACAGTATTTCCCACTAAGAATTGACTGACTGCTTGCTCCTCAACAGTGCTTTGCATGATTTCTCTCACAAACTGCCTTTACATGGTTTGTGTGTCACTTTGCTTACTAAAAACTCTACTTTTCTTTTTCTGTGTTAATTTGGTTCTGGTGCCGTTATTGAAAGTATCACTAATAGCTGTGCCACGTTGTCTGGTCCTGGAAGGAACTGTTGATGCTTATTTAGTGGGTGTTCTGTCTGACCACAGTTTATGATCGTTTTCCAAGGTTGTCTTTCCTGGTGATTTTTATATGCTGATGTGTGGGGTTACACATGTACTGTTAGGCAGTGACTATTTTGGCTTCTTGATGACAGTGCAGTCTGCAGTGACTGATCACCTATATAATTAGTGTGTAGTTTGTTCATGGTTGGTCATACAAGCATCGTGCTGGCTAGAAAATTATTTGTCTCTTACTGCCCTCTTACAGTTATTACTATTTTGTTATTCAGTGGGGTATACGTGGTGAAAGAAACTTGAAGATTTGCTGTAGTTTTTACTTTATAGCCAATAATAGTGTGATCACCTCTTTCTACTAAGCCCTGCTCTTCATCTGATTCCTCACTGAATTGAATTGCTGCCTCTGTTGTTGTCCCTCATTTTTACCTAGCCACACAGATCTCACTACTGTCCTACTTTGGCACTGTTGAGGCATCATTTACTCGTGTACTAAAGGTGTATATTTTACTGTTTTGGTTTCTGTGTGACTGTACAGCTTTGTTATGAATGTGTTTTGATGCAGTATGTATTCTGGTGTTCAGCAGTTCATTTACTACATTACTATGTGTCATTATAAAAGGATCTTAGAAATGATGCAATTTGATTGGCTGTTATGATTCCAACAGCCTTACATTAATCCATGCTATACTGTCATGTACAGCCTGATCATCATGGAACATGGATTCTTCCTGTCAGTATTCCATCCTCTAGCACTGTTGAATGACTGGAATGCTGCATTCTGATTTTGAACCAGCATTCTTAAACTGTTGGTGAAAGAACTATTTTATTAAAATATCTCTCTAAATGAAGAAAACATTTAAAAGTATACTTTTAACACTTTTCTTTTGGAATAATTTTTATAATAGCAATAAGGCACTCAGGAGTTAGATTGTAGGTCAATTAATCACCCCTAGGGGGCATATACTCGGCTGTGCCTCGTGTCACATTACACCCCCAGGGATGATTAGCAGACTGTTAATTCAACCCTGGCCATGCCTTATTGTTTAGTTAATTGAAGTGACATAACATTTGTTACTAGTTCTGAATAAAGATATATTGAAATGTGAACTACGTCATTCACTGCAGTACTGTACTACCTACAGTACTAATACTTGAACTCATTTCAACTGTTTATATCTGTCATAAAGAGCTAATACATTTTTAACTTGTGTGTTTTCTTTTTATTAACAATGCCTTACTGTGTGGCCTTTGGTTACAATAACACTAGTTCTTTTGGATGCAGCTTTTACAAGTTCCCAAAGACAAAAAAGGTGCCAGCAGTGGGTGGCTGCCGTGCGAAGAGATGTTGCAGCCCTCAGAGCACAGTTGTTTGTGCTCTGACCATTTCACCGATGACCAGTTTTCTATGAATCCAAGTCTAGTTCAGTTTGTTGGCTTCAAGCCAGGTCAGCGTAGCAAAGACAAACGCTGTTCCATCACTGTTTTCTTCAACAAACAAGTGCATCACCGTAGCAGTTCAGCACTGGAGAAGAGATGGAGAACTGAGGGATGTATCGAGCTATCCAGTATCACATGCCTTATGAGTAAAGACTCAAGGAACTTCACAGCTATTCGTGGAAGTCAGAAAGGAGAGAGGGATATGACAGAGTTTGAAGTCCCTTAGAGAAATATTCATTGTACAGGAGGGAGTATATTTCACCAAATAAAGTGCACAAGGATAAGGGGACATAACATGAGGCTGGAGGTGGGAAGGCTTGGGGGAATGCAAGGAAGTATTTTTTCACAGAGAGGGTGGTGGATCTGTGGAACAGCCTACCAGCAGAGGTGGTGGAAGCAGAAACAGTATGGGATTCAAATGTTCATGGGATAAGCATAAATGAACCCAGTTGTATAGCAGAGTGTGGAAAGGCTGTCCCGATTAGAGTAGGGATTTCAAACGAATTGGAAATGTGCAGATTAGGTGGACTGGTTGGTCTTTATCTGCCATCATATTGTATGTTTGTAGTATGTGGAAGTACTTTCAAAGTTATTCTTTCACTGTTTTCTCTCCAAAGAACCCCACCCAATCACCACTGGTGTATGACTTTCAACATATCCACTGACTGCTCTGTGAAAAGTCCTTTGTCATTTTGTTCCACAACTGTCATCTCCACATCCTGGTATCAGCACTGAACATTCTGATGTTGCTCATAATGCAATGTCAGATAACTACGATGAATATCCCAACATGACTGGTCCAAGCACAGTGCAAGGAACTGGATTGGGAGTTACCGTAACCATAACAGATTTGGCGGTATGTGAAGGGGACTGTGGAGATCTGTGGTACTTCAATCTTCTGGTGTGGATTGAGTGGACCAGCCACCTCTATTGCCAGGGTGAAGGTACTCTGAAATGAGTTCCAAGACAGTTTTTGGCACAGATTGTCTATGAGCCAAGATGACCAGGAAATACACTGGCACTAGTACTATCGCATGGGGAGGCTATCATGGAAAAAAGGATGGAGGACCCACTGTCTGTGAGTGAACACAAGTCGGTGTGGTTCACATTCAGTTTGATCATGAAGGCTGCTGGATCAGAGGTAACGGTGGTGGATTTCAGACATGCAGACCTTGGGAGGACGAGTGAAATCATGAAATGGAGCCTAGAGGGATAAACACCTCCTGGACACAGGATGTGTGCCACAGGGCTGTAGGATGGCTCATGTGGTGCTTTTCCACAAGTGCAGCCCTGAAGGAGACACTGTTTATGTTTCTTGAGGTTAATGGCCTCCTGGATGTGTGGCAACATGGGTTTGTCTCAGGTTGCTCTAGACAGACAAACCAAATACAGTACTATTACTGGGTATTACGAGTAATGGTTAGTGGCCATGCAGTGCATGTCCTGTATTTTAAATTCAGCAAGGCCTTGGATTGAGTGACACGTGAGAGGCTGGGAGGTGGAAGTGATGTCATTGTGTGTTGGGGTTAAGATGGTTAACTGGATCATGAACTGCCTGAGGGGAGGCAGCAGCGAGTGTTGATGGTGTGGGAAATCTCAACCTCTATGTCTGTGTCAGGTGGGGTTCAGCATGGCTCTGTGCCAGGTCCGTTGTTCTTTGTGCTTTAAATATTGGATATCTCACATAGAATTGGGGGTATATCAGTCTTTAGCTGATGAGACCAAGTTGGTGGCGGTGGATGATGATCTCGATGGTTGGAAAGGGCTACAGGGGACATAACCAGGCTGAAGAGTGGTTGGCGAAGTGCCAACCGGACTTCAATGCAAAGAAGTACAAATGTATGCACTTCTATGTGAAGAACACAATGAGGAATACTGGTCGGGGTGGAGCTCAGGGTCAATGAAGAAGAGAAGGACCTAGGGCGATGGTAACAGTTTGTATGAACAACTCTGGCCATTGCAGTAAGGCTGCATCCAATGCTAACACGATGCTCTGGTGTAACACAAGGTGATTCTCATCCAGACACAATGATGTGATCCTGTCCCTCTATAGGTCTTTAGTCATGCCACACTTAGAATACTGCATGCAGTTGTGGTGTCCATGTCTGAGAGGGATATCATGCTACTAGAGGTCGTGCAGCAAAGGGCACAAAATGACACATGGGATGGAAGGCTAAAGCTACAAGGACAGGCTGGGAGAACTGAGTTTATACACCCTGGAGGAGAGGAGGATGGGGGTGTATGATTGAAACATTTACATCCTGACAGTGATCAACAAATCTAGCACAGATGAGTTATTTAAGATGATGAAGGACGAGACACAAAAGGGCATGGGTTGAGACTTGAGGCGGGCTTATTTGGGAGACGAGGAGGAGGCATTTTTCAGTGAAATAGTGGTGGCGGAATGGAACACTGTACCAGATTAGGTGGTATCATGTAGGACAATGCATCTTCAAAGGGCATGATATAGGGCATGAGGTGGTCTGGATAACTGGTACTGGGGAAGGGCATGGGTGACTGAGGTTGAGGGTGGTGAGACAGCTGTGAATGAGGGAGCTAGCTGAGCATACGAAGCAGACTAGGTAGCCATAAGATCTGTTTTCTGATGGCAGATTTGTACTTTATTATGTTCATATGATATCCACTGCATGGTCCTTATACAGTTTCTCATTACCCAGGTGTGTTCCTTGACTATGTTTGTCTGGAAGGATCTCCTCAGACAAACAGATGCTGCTGACCATCCTGGAGATGATTCTCCTTAAAAAGGTCAGACACCATCATCTCTGTGAGTATTGTTGTGAGGCTTACTTGTCTGTAATTGCTTTGTTCATCCTTTGGGCCACTGTTCTTGTGGGGCAACATGTGAGCAATCCTACAATCCTGTGGTATGTATCCTCTGTACAGGGAGATACCGAACAGGTCTGCAAGCTCCCCTCCCCACCAAATCTTACGCCAGCTCTTTCATCACCCTCCTGTGAATGCCATCCTGTCCTGTTGCCTTATGCATCCTTATTGCCTTTATACCATCAGACACACTGCCCTCTGTAATTACCTCATCTGTTCCACCACCTGACCTGCCTTCCTGTAACCAGAGGCATCTGTACGCCATTCTCCTTCATTGGATGGAAATGGTCATTTGAAAACTTAAGGTTCATTGATACCTTCAAGCGAGGATGATGTCATTCAGTTGTGCAATGTCATCCACATTCGCATGCAGCAGCGCTCACTCTACCTTGACTGACGTGTTCCAGACACCATTTGGGATTTCACTTTCAGTACAGCAATACACTTTGTGCTACACACAAGGCCATGTGTTACATGCACATGGAATGTCTGTATCACATCTCCAAATGCTAGCCTTGTTCATGAATACTGTATTTTGGTTTACAGTTTCTGTCCGAGGATCTTCAGAATTTGACAAACAAGAACGCAGAGCCTCCCATGTACAAGTAACAAGGTTGATCTTGGTGAAGCACAGCAGCATGAAGAAATGATTCTCTGACACTGTGTCAAGTAATATTGCTAATGCTTCGACACAAACTGAAGTGGTATGCCTGTATACCAATACCTTTTCTGTTTTTAATGTGTCAATTCAAAAGTACACAGATACACACTGTTATTTCTACTGACTCCTTACAGGAACTTATCGACTACGGTACTCAGACCTGAAATATGTACCTCGTTACTCATAAGACAAGATTCATGGGGGGACGAACCACTCGGTCTGTGCAGTCCAAGGCAACTGAGGTTAACATGTTCCTGAGTATGCAGGCAGCGGACACAGTGTGACAAGTCCCTTGAAGGCCTAGATGCAGATCCATTAGTGAAAGATGGCAGGAGTCTGTTCTGAGTTTCTCTTCGGAGGAGGATGAAATAGAAGATGATGGCCAGATTGAAGACAACTTGGATGACCTTGATTGGGAATTCAGCAGTGATGATGCATCAGAGTTTGAGAATGAGGATGTTATGGACTGCAGTGGGATGTCAGTATAGTCCATTTTCCATATCATCAACATAAAAACATAGAAACATAGACTTTGACGGCAGATAAGGACCGCTTGGCCCACCTAGTCTGCCCATTTCCTACCTAGAGGATAAGCTGCAGATCCTATTTAACCAACAGCCTATTTCTTCCTACCTCAACAAAATTGCCTTATGTCTGTCCCATGCATTCTTGAATTCTCCCACAGTTTTAGACCCCACAACCTCCTCAAGAAGGCTGTTCCATGCATCCACCACCTCTCTGTGAAAAATACTTCCTCACATTGCCCTGAGCCGTCCCCCTCTATCTTCAGATTGTGTCCCTTGTTCTTGCACATCTCTTTTCTGAAAGATGCTACCCTCTTGGACTTTGTTGATTCCACTGAGGTACTTAAACATTTCTATCATGTCCCTCCCTCCCTCCTTTCCTCAAGGGTATACATAATAAGTCCTTTAGTCTCTCCTCGTATGGCTTCTCTTGCAGACCCTACACCATTTTAGTTGCCTCCTCTGAACTGCCTCCATCCTGTCTATGTCCTTGCAGAGATGGGGTCTCCAGAACTGGACGCAGTACTCAGATGGAGTCTCACCAACTGTCTGTACAGAGGGATAACAACTTCCTGTTTTCTGCTGGTGATAACTCTCCCAATACATCCCAGCATCCCCCAGCCCTCCCTACCGCCTTCCTCATTGCTTGTCAACCTTAAGGTCATCTGATATGATTACCCCAGGTCCCTTTCCATTTTTGTTGTTGTTACTACCTCCCCACACTGTGTAGTTTTCTCTGGTTTTGTTTCCCAGGTGCATTACTTGCACTTCTTTGCATTGAATCCAAGCTGCCATACTTTTGACCATTCCTCCAACTTTTGCCAAGTCCTTCTCATCCTTTCCACGCCTCCTTGTGTATCAACCCTGTTGCAGATCTTTGTGTCATCTGCAAAGAGGCATACTTTTCCTTCCAGTCCCTCTGCAATGTCACTTACAAAGACATTAAAAAGACTGGACCCAGTACTGAACCCTGTGGTACCCACTAGTAACCCCTCTTTCTTCAGAGTGGACTCCATTTGCAATTACCTTCTGTGTCCTGTTGTTCAGCCAATGTTTTACCCAGGCTACCACCCTGGGACCCACTCCCAGGCTGGTTAATTTGACTACTAATCTTTTGTGTGGGACTGTGTCAAATGTCTTGCTAAAGTCTAGGTAGGCCATGTCCACAGCCCTCCCTGGTCTACTACTTTGGTCACCCAGTCAAAGAAATCAATTAGATTCTGTCTGACACGACCTTCCCACTGTGAACCCATGCTGCCTTGGGTCCTGTGCCCCACTGGCCTCTAGGTACTTAACAGTTCTTTCCTTCAGAAGTGATTCGATCACTTCCCCACCACAGAGGTCAAACTGACAGGTCTGTAGTTTTCTGCCTCTGTCTTGGTCCCACTTTTGTGAAGGGAATCACATCCACCTTCTTCCAGTCCTCAGGTACCACACCATCCTCCCATGATTTGCTAAAAGGGTAGTCAGTGGTGTCACTAGTTCTCTGCTTAATTCTTTTTAGAATTCTGGGGTGAATTTCATCTGGCCCCATTGCTTTCTCCACCTTCAGTTTTATGAGTTCTTTCAGAACCCTTTCTTCTGTGAAAGGACTGGGATCGACCCCTCTCCAGAGTGCTTCTGTTAATTGGATTAAGCACCTCCCACTTCCTCTTTTGTGAATACTGAACAGAAGTATTCATTCAGTATCCCTGCTTTTTTACTGTCACTCTCTGCCCACCCACCATCCATTCTATCCCTCCCTTTGTCTTTCTACGCCCTGATATATCTATAAAAGGTTTTATCCCCTTCTTAAATGAGTTAGCTATCTTTTCCTCAGTTTGTGCTTTTGCTATTCTGACAATAACAGTTTACATCTCTATTCTGTCACACAGCTACTGTAATGACACTGTATGAGGAAAACATTGAGGGACATGAAGTTGGCATGTTAATGGATACACTACTGATATTATGGACCATTAACTTGGACACATGTTTCCTTTTCCCTACAGTCACAGAGAGGTATAACCACACTGTGTAAGTTAACTGGTTATGGCATAACACCCACAAAAGGGTTCACTAGGATACATCACTGTTGACATAAAAGAAATTGACCAACACATTTCACAGGCACAAAGGAGATAGGGGAAAAAACAGGGTTTTATAGCAAGGCAGAAAGGGTGGTGGATGCATGGAACAGCCTACCTAAGGAAGAGGTGGATATGAATACAGTGCAGGGCTTCAAACAATCATGGGATAGGCATAAGGGAGCAATACAGAGGAGTATGAATTGATAGGCCATTGACAGAGCAAAGGCCGATGGCACATTTATAAAGTAGAAAAGAAATGGGCAGACTGGATGGGCCTTGTGGTCCTTATCTGCCATCAACTTCTATGTTTCTATGGCTACAATTACTTGACGTAGTCTGTAAGGAGGGAGACATGGCTGAGCTACTGTACAAATAAGTAAAAACAGTTATCTCCATCAGAAATGCGCACACTAATAGAAATGTTGCTGTGGTGGTCATGGAGTCAGTTTAATCTATGTTCTCAGTACCATAGTCCGGTGGCACACATGCTTGTTGCTGCATACCTCTTCAACTGAGAGCAGTCCAGTGCTGTTATTGACTCAGTCAATTCACCTTGTGTACACCTTCCTTATGGCCACAGACTCCATGTCTGGTGATGAGCACACAATCACCCTAATATAATGAATCAATCATGAACACACAGTGGCTGTTGTTCCATCAGGTGTGGGCTGAGTGTGGTGTTCTATCAGGTGTGGAGTGTACAGTACATTGGGTGTAAAATAACTTGTGTAGTGTTTACATACAGTGTCATAGCAATGTTTCCATCATCTGTACTAATACTGGTTATCTTGTTACAGGTACACAGAGCTGACTAAAGACTGCCCACCACATTTGCAGCACAAATTCATAGTTTTCCAGACAGCAATTGTTATGCTTTTGAAACCATGCTTCCTGTGTCGTGCCACTTGTAACGTTTTTCTGAAAAGTGTGCTTGGCACTATAGTGACTTTAGAGCAGTGGTGCACAAATGGTCATTGACGCATTGGCAAAACCAGCCACGTACTGGCACTCTTCCAATTGGCAATCTGATGGCTGCCAGCATCATAATGTTCACTGCTTGCAGTGTAGTGTGTGGCTTGAATTTCTTCAAGCAACTAAACATCCCATGATTTCTCTCAAACATATTACCAAATTCAGTCAAGTTATTTGGTGCCTGCTGTGTGCAATGTGTAGGCACGTCATCAGGAAAGGCTACTGTCAGCATTCGATCTGAGGGAACTGTGTTGGGTGGTAATGCATGCTGCTGCTGCTCACCAGGACACACTGCTAAATTTGGTTCATATAGCCTCATGGATCTGGTCCATTCACAAATATTGGATGTGCAGTTAGTGCAGGTAAGTCACACAGTGAGTTTCATAAACTTTTCAGTTTGGTGCAATGTGTCGCTCTCCATCAGGATTGTATCCATCAGGTAACCCATAATGAATGTTATAAATAGTGGTCTGTATGTGTCAGGTTCATCCTTGGGGAATCTTCAATGGAGGGGTCACATGTGTGCCATCCTGCAGTAATGTGTCACTAACCTGTGCCCAGTGAGATGTTTATTAGGTCTGCTAGTGGACCACCACCAACCTAAGCTATTTCCTTCAGCACCTTGTGAAGTATGCTGTTCTGACCTGTTGCCTTATCCACCAGTGGTGCATGTACACCTTCCTATACCATGTCATCAGTGATCACCTCTCCGTTACCCTATCAGCACTCACTGTCAGCATAGCAACACCATGTGGCACTTCCATGCCCTTGTTCCTTGTGAATACAGAAGTAAAGTAATCATTTTCTGTCTCTTCCACTTGTACATCTTTGTCAGCCCACCACACCTCTTTCCTTCTTTTAACTATTTGATCATTGCAGCTACTTCTCTGACATATGTATTTGAAGCTGTCCTTTTCACCTTCAATGATGCCATGTTGCAGCCTCCATTCACAGGCAACACTGCATGCCATGAAAACCACGGTATCGACTTTGTATTTCTTTATATACCAGCAGTATCCTGCCACTTCATGCATGTTATGAATCTGGAATGCTCCACTTGTGGCCTTCACCTTTTCTAACAAATTCTTAGTCATTATGTTTTTTAGCGTACCACTTTACCTATGCAATTTGCTGAAGGTGTCACTAGCAGTCACAAGTAGCAATATGTTTTCCCATTTCTTGTTCACATTACTTGGTGATGGAATTGTTGTCATATACACTCATAACATTTCACCCTACTTCACAACATCACCTTGTCTCAATTCAAACACCCTTTCCCTGTACCCAATACTCCCTGCTCATGCTCAGTGTATACAAGAGTTACTGAAGGTCACTCACACCACACATGTCATCCTACCCCACCTCACTTAAAGCCCTCCAGTTGGACATTACTACATCCAGTGTATTTCCCAATCTTTTCAAAACAGTAAACATCCACGCCATGTAGCTGCTCAGGTACTCTTCTGTTGGCATCTGTTCTGGCGGACTAGTGTTGATTGTGTTGGCACAATCCACCACTTGCAGACTGAAGAACACCATGATCACTGTGTTACCTTTCCTGCACACCACCATAAGTAGCTCTGCTTGCTCCTCTTGAGGTCCTCTGCTGTAGCCAGTGGCCAGTATGGCATGACCATCATGACAGTATATGGAGAATAATAGATAGGCAACTGTGTGTTATGGATTTTTTACACACCTGAGGTATGTGATGACCCATAAACTCGAGAGCCGGCTCGAGAGGGTTTATAAGTTCATCACACACTGAGGTGAGTGAAAAAATCCATAAAACACAAAGTTGTTTATTTTTATTTTTATAATTACTGGTGCAGTTTGCTCAGTGCTCAGTGTGTTCCTCATCACACACACACACACACACACACACACACAATCAATCTCACAGACTCTGTCAGTCACACACACACACACACACACACACACACACATGCACGCACACGCCACACACACACACACACACAGACTTTCCTTTCTCCCTCTGCTTGGACTTACTTTTTTTTTTTTCTTCAGGTGTCAGCTGTGGCTCATGCTAGGTACGGTCTGTCCTGGATTTTAGTTGGAGTCAGCGTGTCACAGATTCGGGGTATGGCGGGATCAACCAGATATTTATTTTCTGTTTGAAAGGCAGGATCAATCAGATAAAGATAAAAAATGAATAGAGAAATGGAGAGGCAACAAGTAAATAAAAGTGGCTCCTTAGTAAGCGGAAAACCGAGCCGCCATTTTTGAAATACTGCTCAGCCCACCACAAGCAGAGCATGAGCCAATGAAGTGGCTCGATATGCTTGAGAAAAGACAAAGTACGCCAATGTGTGAAAAAAGTTTAGTGAATGGCGTAAGAACTTGATTTCAGGTTGTTATAGCATTTTAGTGTGACTGAATTCAGGTATTAAAGGGGTCACCAGTAGTTATAATACTGTTCATGTCATGGAATTGCATGTGACCTATCAGTGAAAAATACAATAATGTTGTGCAATGGCTACATGTGTACCTTCATTCATGTTGCCTTGATTTGCTAACAATGCATGTCTATCCATTCTGGTTGTATCGCTCATATGATCCACTGCTGGTAAACACACCATAGTGCTACACTTGTGCTTATGTGACTATGTCATTGAATGTATAATAGCGGACTTTGTGCCACTCACAATGTTACTGTTCTTTTGCATTGCAGCAATGAAGTAAAAATTAAGCACCATGGAACTTGAGGGATTAAGCGGGCCTCCAATACCTCAAGTCCAAAGAAGTGCAGATAGACAACCTTACAACAGACTGCCACGTGGAGTTAAGAGTATATGTGAAGTGGAGACCAGCATCACACGTCGATTTGATGTTTGGCAAGTTGCCAAAGGTGCTTACTTACTTTGTAATTCTGTGATGACACTTAATTGTAAACCTTCTGTGAGATTAACTGCTTTGCCTTTTGTTACCATTTTGCATGACAGGTTTCAGCTGCATGGTCACGTCATTTCACTTTAACCACTACAAGCTCTTGGTCTCCTTTACAGTTACAAATAATTCATGGTGTTTTTGATTACATAGCTAAATGACCAGCTAAACATGTCTTCGCATGTCTGCAGTACTGTTGGTGGATAGTGGTATCTGTGGTACAACAGTCCCTTGTACTGACTGTACACAGAAGGAACTCCTGTTAAGTGAGCATTGATATCAACCTCCGACTTGTCAGTGACTGGTGAAGGTGGAGACAAACAGCTGGATCTGGGGTGGGTTGGTGGAGCGGTTCCAACGTGACAGTAGGCATGTTCACATGTCCAAATATTAGGTTCTGAAGGTGTACCTCACCTGGATTGCCGCATCATGTCACGTCTTACGGCTATTTTTATATTTTTTAACATGGCATACTGCTGTGAGCACAATCACCATTTTTCTGTAATTGCTTTATGGTTTAAGTGGTGTCAATGGCCTTTTGACCACTTTGCAAACACTGCACCATTCTCCCATGCTTTACACAACCTGCACTCTGACAATGCAAGAACAGAGTTGTGCACCTTGACATCGGTGCACAACGCTACCTTCTGAAGTGTGTTCGGTTACCGTTTTGTGAACTGAAGAAACAACGGCTTCATGTGCAGTGCTGTTCAAAACTGCCATGTGAATGAACCTATGAAGTAATGCCGGTTTTGTCTGATGCTGCAGAGGGCTGGTGTCCACCTTCAGTGTAAACACAGATCACACAGACTTCCAGTTAAAACATTGTGTGATACACATGTAGGAAATAGGCACAGGTATGCAGGCCTGTTGAAACAGTTTGTCCTGACACTCCATACTTACAACGATATCGCCTTTCTCTACACACAGGTATCTGGAAGAAGCTTGAGGCTATAGGAAAACACAAGGATTGTGTGGCACTAAAGGAGTAGGCAAAATCTGTCTTGAACCATTTATATTGGTGTGTCTCATCATCACACTGGGAATGGTGATTTGGTGCTCACCAGATGGCTGTCCATTGCAAACCATATTGCCGACATACACCAAGGTCACCGGGCACTGTATAATGAATGTCAGCATGGTCCAATTGAAGACCGTTTTTGGATCAGTAAAAGTAATTCAAGGGTTCAAAACTAAGACTGAAATACAACATTACATTACTCAGTGGTGTATAACAGTACATCTTATGCATTTTTGATGTTGTGCATGTTGCTTACACATTTGTCACTCATTTTCATTACAGCAACATGGACATTAATGGTAACAGTGTAAACATGTAGCATTGATAGGTTTCCACTGCTGTTTTTAAGGTTATTGATTTATTTAACTCTTGGATTAACCACCTTTGAGATAAGATCTCATTTACAAAGTTTCTAAATAGTTATACATAGACCAAAGTGTGTTATGAAGACACTTGCCCTACAGTACAAAGTACACTATAGTTAAAATACATGATCAGTAACTTGACAGGCATTGTACAATGTATGCCTGGGCTAGTGTGCAATAAAAGCCAGGAATAAAAAGAGGCTTAATAGTGATAGAAAAAATATGACAATTGCTTAATCAGCATAGAGCAACCAAGGTATCTTGTCTAGTGAAGCATAGAACAAGGGTAGTGAGGTTATGATGAGTGAGTGGATGGGTACTGAGTACCTGAATGGGGATGGGAGGGGAAGTGGTGATGGTAGGGAATTTACTGCGTGTATGCGTCTGATGATGTGCTACAATATTACGGAGTAGGAGTATATGACTAGTACACACACAGACACAGGGATTCCTTACAGAGCAACATTGAGCAAATCTTGGATTTCAGGAGTGTGGACTTCATGAAAATGGGCAAAGTGATAAGAAGCCATCTGGGGGCATCTGAGCAGATATGTGGGTGAACCAAGGTGATCCATAATTGAGGAAGGAATACTGGTTGTCACAGCTGAGTGCGTCAGGCTCAGGGGAAGAACACAAGGGCAAAACTGCCCAGCTGGTTCAGTTCTGGTGTTACCCAAGCAGTAAGGGAAAAGAGGTGGCCTATATAAGATTCAGGAAGCCCAAAATAGAGGTGGATAGTAAAAATTACATAAGGTTTTCGGCTAGTCAGCAATATGTAACTGTATCCAAATCTTACAGAAAGCAAAGCATTCAAGGAATTTGAAAGAATCACTTACAACTGACTACTGACAAAGGACATTCCAAGGTTGACTCCTGCTGAACAGACTTCATCTTTGGAGCCGTATCATCGAATTGCCACCTTTTTGCTTCTAATAGCCAACATTTTTTTATAACAGCATGGAGGCGAGGTAATTAAAATTGTTGTTCAATAAGTATGATTGTAGTCAATATTGGCTGCAACACACAGACAAACCTGTTTGACAAGGCTGAAACCTCCCAAAAGTAATGTTGACGTTATATTAATGGCAATGGCAGTTAATGCACTAAGATAGGGTATGATGTCACATAACCAAGTATTGATCATCACTTGACTCTTTATGTGTAGGTGTGTAGTTTTAGGGAAACATAAGGAAGCATTACTTCAGAAAGCGGGTGGTAAAGCACGAAATTGAGGGCAGGAGGAGGTGGTTGGGGTACTGCTGTGGAGGGCTTCAGAGAGCATTGGACAAGTACAAGGGCTGTAAGAAACCTTACTGGTGACACTGGGAGTGTGTTCCCCTTTGCCCAGCAGTTTTAGTGACAACCTGTTGTGGTTTTAGACAGAATGACAGTCTGTGTCTTGAAGTTACACTTTTACATTTTATGTTTTCATTTCAGGTTGTTACTTTCTAACCCTGCATTTTAATCAAAATGCAGGAAGAGAGATATGGTTACAAAAGTGGTGCGAGACAATGGAGTGTCTCATTCCTAAAGTCACATGGTGAGGAGGTGGTGAAACCTCTCAAGGCTGAGCCAACATACGGTACGTTGTCAGCCATTACCTGCTTTTCCAAGGCTTGTGGTTATCACAATGCATCCATTGTGGTGCACGGCACACAAAGTAGGCCACATCACAGCACCATAGTGTGGTGCCCTGTTCAAGCTGTGACACATTTGCACATGTGGTTTGATCCTCATTGGAAGGCAGCCGTATGACAGGAGGACCACATTGCTAAATTTTCACCAAAGTTACTACACTGTGTTGCTTAACTGTCCAGACGACATTGCTGCCTAGATTACCGATTGATTCCTCCAATGCTACAGTGACACACGTAGCGGTGAATGCAGAGATGTTGGAGGTTGCATCAGTGCCAAGCATTGAAGTGCTTCAAATGTTTCAGTGTGTGGGGGCTAACCTCAAGTGATCACTCATGATGTTCATTAGATGTTTTATAAGATAGAAAAGTCTATTTTCAATTTCTTTTTTTTCCCAATTCTTTTTCTGGCTCCGCTTTGGTCTCGGGGAACATTCTCAGGCATCCACTTCTCTTCAGCTCTACCTCTGGGCCTGAAAATCCTCTTCTCCTGGCACCAGCCCAGCTATTCCTCGGCTCCTATCCCCGAGGTGGGGCCACTCTATCTGCCCAGGGCGCTCTATCTAGAATTCGGCTCGGCCCAGGAGTTGAGTGAGTCTGGCCAGAGGAGTGTGGCTGGAAGGGTGCTGTTGCCTCATCCCTGGGAGCAGGGATTTTCTTAATTACATCCCCTCCTCCCTCTTGCAGAGCCCGGATGTAATGATGCCAGGTACGTCTGCAGTGGCTCTCAAGTCCCTCTTTGCTGTAACCTAGGTGTTGTAGTGCCTCCGTTCACCACCAGGGGAAGCTGCAATGCCGGGCAGATGGCTGAATCCCCCTGAGAGAGGAGAGGAGAGGAGAGCAGTCCTCTGGACACTCAATCCTCTCTCTTCCCTGCTGATCCCGGGTGGCCCAGGCTCATTCCCAAACCCGGTTGCCAGCGTGGCGCGAGGTGTGTGTCCAGTGCCTCAACCCTCAGCACCACTGGGCTGGCGTCTATTGTCAATTTTGAAAGCAATGTTATTCACAGGATCCTGATGAAGTACACCTAGGCATGCAAGAAAGAAGCTGTAGTAATGTTGTTTTCAAGGATCAGGATACCCATACTGAGTAGAGTGACAGCTATGCCACATTGCAGTTTGGAGATCAATGTTAAATATAGCTAAGTTTGGCAGTATATGGTTTCTGGCACAGGACACCCATCACTGTTCCTGTTGACAGTGATAAACTAGTTATGGCATCAACAGATTACACCTGTAGGCACAAGGCATGCATTGCAATGTCACTTGAAATCACTGACACTTGTAAAATATGAAGGTGCAGCCAATCATGTGCATCACTGTTGATTACTGTATGCTACAAAGTCCAATGCCAAATGATTCTGCTTGCTGTCTGGTCCTGTGACAGAAAAGTTCATTGATGTGGTCAAGCATGCGGATATTTAGACAGTATGGACTTGAGGTTTTTGCCCTCGTCCCTTCCTAATTCCCCTAAACTGTAAACTAAAACCTGCCTGAAAACCTGCTCGCAATTTTTGTGCCGCCTCCTGGTCTGGTATTCTCTCAACCACCCCTCTAGTGCCTCAACCTTGATGGGTGTGTGGGCCAGCCAGAAATTGCTGCCTGATGGCCTTTCAGTTCTCCTGATGCCAAGTGTGGTAGGTGTGCCGTCTCCCATCCCCACTCCCTGCCCTGATTTCCTCTCCCCAGTGCTGCCCTCTAAAGGTACTTTGATTAGTCCAAAAGGCTGCTGGTATAAGCTGTCCTCCTGCCAGTCCCTTTTTCCCAGCTGTATATACTTTTGATGCTGGATGGTGCCCCCGCACTTGGAACATACGTGTCAGAATCGGCAGTTAGGACAAGAACAAATGCCCTGTTGAATTCCCAACAAGCCTTCAGCTCCACCTCCCTTGTTTATCCCCTTTGGCCTCCCTTTCAGTTGGCCCCATGTAAATTTTAGCTATAGATCTATTTGCCTGGCTTCCCATTTCACATCCCCAAAATGTGCCATCCTTTTCCTGAATTTCTCGTCATATTTTAGCCAACTATGGCCCCTTTTTATATGCATTCTTGATTATGAAGTGTAAGTCAAGAGTGGGGTGGCAAGTTCTGTCCACTTCTCAATAACAATTGCCATGAAGTAGGTGAAACCTGTGGACCAATTGATCCACGTTTTCCCTTTCCATGACTTATCCTCCTCCATTTCTTAACTGCACTACTGCTACCGTCATGTCTTTTTTTCAAAACTGTCTTTCTCTTGTATTTATCCATGTTGTGGTTGTTTGCCAGGGTGAAAATGTCGATATTTTCTCCCTTCCATATCTTTTCTTCATGGCTGTGGGCACATGGTCCTTTAGCCATACACCAAGCACCCCAACCTCTCTACCCTCATCAGGCCCCCCACCCCAGGCTCCCCTCCACCCTGGTCCTTTTATTTCTCCCAAAGCCTTCTCTATCTGCCCCAGGCCATTATCCCCTTGGCTTTCAACATCTGCTCCACATACTCTTTGACACTACTCTTGAGTGTCACCACCTGATTACCTGTTGTGGTTGGCTGTGGGGTGGTGGGTCCTGTCCTTGGCACTCCTGCTGGGCTCTGTGCAGGCATTGGGGCTGGTGGTGGTAGAACCGGATCTGGGAAATGTGGTGGAAGAACAGGCATGGGAGACTTAGGCAGAGGTGCGGCACAGGCTCGGTGCCAGCACCGGCTCCGGTATGGGGTTATGGGGAGGCGGGGTAGAGGGCTGTCGGCATTGGCTCAGGAACCCCTGTCCGGGCTCCGGGCTGCCGGAGGCTTTGGCACCCTCTTGTTCCTCTCATGCCCCTTCTGCTTTGTGCCTTTTCCCCACTGTCTGGCTCTGCCACGTCCAGTAATCGATTTGCCTTATCTACCAGTTCCATCACCACTCAATAGCAGGCCACTTTGCTCAGCTTCAGCTTCCTTGGTGCCATCCTTCAGGTTTGGGGTATCTAATGAAAATCACACGCACATTAATATCTCCTTCAGGCAAGCTAGGTGACATTAAGTGATTTGCTCAGGATCAAACCGTATACAAGTGGGGTTGATGAGATTCAAACACAGGTTTCAGGTCCCTGGTTCATAGTTCTGTGCCTTTCCCACCATGCTATCACCTGCCTAAAGCCTGATTAACACAACAAATGAAACGGTGCAAACCTGCCAGTGGTGTTCCAGCTGGTGGGGTAACCACCACAAAAACTGTAAAAGTAGCCCTCTGTACTTGCTTGCCTTTTTTTTTTTTAAACCTTGCTTTGCAGGTCTGCAGTTCGGGCCCACTGTGCCTTACTGCCACCTCATAGCTCACATCACCGGGTCAGGCCTGTGCTGCCACATTGCTTTCCCTGTGCCCCTGTTCCCATCGACATCCTTGCCCCCAAGCCCCGAGGCTCACTGACCCTTAACCTCCCATGCAGCCACTGTCCCTCCCACTTTTCTTTCCCTGATCCGTCCCCAAAACTCCTCTTGTTGCCTAAATAACCTTCGCACCCAGGCCATCTTTCCTGATCCCTTTTCCAGGCCCCCCACCCACATGGTGTTGAATTCTGCCACCTTTTACCATGAGGAGCCCACCTAAGGGCACAACAGCCCCTAAATCATCCTTGGAACACAGCAAGTGCCACTATACAGGTGCGGCCCACCCTGCTGACCGGCCCGCCTAAAGTGTTGGCCTGGTGCCCCCATCAGCTGACATCCACGGGCGATGATGTCATCCACCTGCACCACGGTGCATCCCTCGATTCGCCAGCCACCACCTACACAGAGCTCCATTGCTCCCCAATGGCCAAGCAAGCCCACAACAATTAGAGAAACTCCCCAAATTTCCCCAACTGCATGGAGAGCTGGTCTGAAACAACTGCCCACGGAAAAGACTCAGGAGTAACGTCATGCTCCACAATGCAAATTAGCTGACTAAACAACACACAAGCTGCCCAGGGATGATATTCCCATCTCCCCAGCTTTCTGATGTTCCTCCCAGCTCCCTGTATCCCAATGGCTCAAGAACTCATAAAGGGGTGGTCCAATCCTTCTGATTTAATCAAAATGCCAAAATAGCATTTGTGGGTCCACCCTCATTGTTCCTCATTCATCCATTTGTGCTGCTCCTCCTCGGTTGCTGGCCATCCCTCTACTCGCTCTGGCAACCACGTGGCGATGGCGTCACATGCCACAGCACGCGATAGGCCTCAGACCTCTTTCTTCTTCCTAATGTTCCATAGCCCTCCCTCGTACAAACCCTGGCAACAAAACGCTGCACACTGACCGAGAAAGGAACCCAACCGCCACCCTTGCTTTTAAACCAACTGACCCTCTGTTTATTATTATTATTTTTTTTTACTTACAGCTAGAGCGATGCTATAAAGTGGCCTGACTATGCGCCAGGCGGATGCAAGCTTCTGCCCATCTGTACCCTCTCCATGGGCATCCCTTCATCCTTCTGAAATCTGTCCCCATGCATCACAGGTGCAAAGTGCCCCTTTGTCACCGACAAACAAATGCTCTTCTTTCTCTTCTCCCTTGGCTCCCAGACAACACGCTAAACAAGGAAAACAACAAATGACCCCAAACAGCAAGCGATCAAAACCAAAAACAGGTAACAAACCCCCACTCAGCAGGTGAGCAAACCAAAACAAAACCACAATCAGCAATGTATGTCCCACTGCTCTTCGAGCTCCTACTAGCCCATCTTAATTTGCAACACAGAGCTTCCTAACTCTTTTCTTCAGTTTTGGAGTACTCACATGATCAGCCTAGCTTGTAGCTGGGTTGCCCCCAACCTACCTCTCTGTTCCACGCTCATTTTTAAATTAACTTATTACTTATCTAAAGTGTTTATCTCTCTCTTTTTTTACTCAGAAATACCTAACTAAAATGCCCACTGGCTTCAATATACAGATTTGCCAAACTGATGTGCTTCCAGAGTGAAAATCTCATGGAGCAAATCTGTGAGGTCCCTGGCTGTGCAGGCCCTTATGACTGCCCAATTAGGCCCTGCCCTTTAGCTCCACTGGCCATTCCTGGATTGCCACCTCACTGTTCCCACTCTGCTCCTTTTCTCACCCATTTTGAGACCTCGTCAGGTCCTCCCTTTTGTGACCTCATGTCCATCCTTCTAACCTCCCTCCCCCACCATCTACTGGCTTTCCCCACACCACATGTCTGGGCTTTGTGACAATAGGGTCTACCCCTTTATTTGGGCTACCCTTTTATACAAAGTATTAAATTATTATTATAGCTGTCATTTTCTACAGATCAGTGCACTGTGTGTTCAAAACAGTATCTCTTCTAGAAGGTAAGAATTATTCTATGAATTTATTTTCTGTCTACAAGTAAGCTATCATATCATACAGGGAACAAACGAAAAACAATATAACGTTTTGGGTTCATATTAGTTTTATGTCCTGCAATTCCTTTCCCATATTGTTCTCTCCATACTTGGTTGATTTGTTAGGTTTACAGCCTCACTGTTCATACAAAAGGCTCTTTTGTCCTTAAGACTGTTTCCTTTTCTAATTTTATTCCGCTTTGCAGAGAGGAGAGGAGGGAGGGAGGATGGGACCTTACTGTATACATTTTCTGAGTATTTGACCACACTCTGATGTCTTGTTTTACAAAACAGTACAGTTCAAGGTAAACAGAGATAACTGAGGGAAGAGAGTACACAGTTGAATAGACAGCTACCTTCATTATCAAGTAGCCCAAATAGATCAACATGACACTCTGTTGTTCACAATTTGTTTCCGTTCTTACCACACTGTTATTATTAACCTAGGCCAAGCAAACATCTACAAAGTTAAAGATAAGACATAATTTGAACTGTTCCTAAGCACAGTCAACCTGAAGTTAAGCAGTGAGTACAACATGGGGGGGCCTGTACCTGGGGTGAAGAATAGCGGAGTGGCTGAATTGGAGTAGTAGAGTTCAGGAGATGCCCTGTGGCAAAATGGGTCTCAGAATGTAGTTCACCATGCCTAATACCCATATCCAAGGGATCCACATTTAGTGGGGCCCATGGCTCAGCTGGCATCAGTGTCTCATCCACCTCGAATGGAGTTATGCAATGCTAGATCCATTGAAAACAAGATAGCTATTATTGCTGATCTTGTTGGGTCAGCGGACCTGAGTTGCATCACCAAGACCTGGCTGGATAGAAATTCTGGCCCCATTTTGGAGTCATCTATTCCACCTGGATTCTCGGTGATACACCACCCAAGGTTGTATCACAGGGAGGTGGTGTAGCTGTCTGTTTTAAATGGAATTTGGTCTTAGTAGCTGTGCCAGTGGGGAGACCCAATCCTTTGAGTGCACTGTTGCTGCAGGTGTAGTGTGCAGAATTCTTCTCATCTACCGTCCAACCAGGGGTGAGAAAAAATTTCTGTAGGAAGTCTCAGACTTCGTTGTCAACATGGTATTGGGATCCCCGATTGATGGTTCTAGGTAATTTCAACGCCTGACCTAACAACGAATTCTTGCAGTTTGGTCAGGACATCCTCCAACTTTTAATTCATTAGGCCGTACACAGATAATTGCCTCTGCAACACATAACTGTGGTCACTCATTGGACTTGGTCTTCCTACTGGTATGGAGATCTCCGATATGGTGGTGGAGCCAGTCAGGTGGTCTGACCATCACACTACAAGATTCAATTTCTGAACTCCCCAATAGACCTCCCTGTGGGATTGTCCGTACTGTCCTTTGAGGGGTTTGACCCCAATGGCCTGATGACAGTGCTGGATCCATCGGGATCACCGAATGCAACCATGGGTCCAGATAATCTGTTGCTAGCCTATAACAGGGCTGTGATGGAGGCTCTGGATTCCATCGTCCCTGTCCATGTTTGTCCCTCACCTTTGCCCTCAGTCCTCCTGGTTTGATATGACTTTGAGGGAGTTGTGAGAGTGGATGAAGGTTGGAGCATCACTGGCAAACATCAGGCCTTGATGCCGATCAACTTAGATTGATGGACCATTATAGGAGATATCAATACACTATCTCGTAAGAAGGCAGAATTCTGTCCATGGAGATAGCCATAGCACAAAGTTCCAACCAAGCTCTTTGAAACTGTGAACACACTGTATAATCCAGCCTGTCTGCAGATCCAGACAGTGTTTTCACAGGAAAAGTATGATGAGTTTGCTCAATTCTTTGCTGATAAAGTGACTGACATCAGGCCCGATATTCAGCTGGCTACCTCCAATGGTGGCAGTCATTGGTGGGAGGTTACAGTCCCTCAGTTTCAGTGGTCTGACTTTGACTGGTTGGAGATTGTACATGTCATTCAGATTATTCGACTATGCAGCCGACCTACTGTGGTTTGGACCCGGCCCAACCCATCTTCTTGTGGGGTGTGTTGAAGTCATTGTCCTGGTCCTAGCAAGGATCATCCAGTGTTGATTTGAGACAGGCGAGTGTCCAGACTCCCTGAAGAAGGTGGTGGTGATCCTTTCCTTAAGAAACCTTCTATTGACCCAGATTATCCTGCCAACTACAGGTCGATCTCTAACCTCCCTTTTAGGGAAGGTTACTGAGAAGGCAGTTGCGCTGCAGCTGGAGAATCATCTTACCATCCATGATATCTATAATCCTCTCCAGTTAGGATTTTGGAAGAGGCATAGCATGGAAACTGCCCTTGTTTGGACATTAAATGATCTCCTGATAGCGAGGGATTGGAAGAGCCATTTGATCTTGGTTCTCCTAGATCTCTCTGCAGCATTTGACACCATGGACCATTTGGTGCTGCTGGATCACATGCAGATGATCTGTGGCTGTCTGACACAGTCCTCAGATTGTTCCATTCTTTCCTCACCGGCAGATCTCAGAAGGTGGTGTCCGAGATCTTTCCTCTGACTCATTCTCTCTGCTGTGTGTTGGTTCCACAGGGTTCTGTGCTGTCATACATGTTGTTCATGGTGTACATGCTGTCTTTGGGAGACATTGTAAGGAGGTATGGGTTGGGTTTTCACCACTGTGCAGATGATACCCAACTTTACCTGTCCTTTGTGCTTGGGCAAGATAGTGCAGTCTGGGTGTTAAACAACTGCCTCAATGAGATCCAGGACTTGAGGAATGTCAATTGCTTGAGGTTGAATCTGGATAAGACCAAGGTTCTGGTAGTGGACCTGGACCATCAGATAGAGTGTCTGGCAGCTGTCTCTGCCTCTGGGATTTTGCTTGATGGTAGCCAGCTGTTGACCTCTGGAGCGGTGCGAATCTGGGCTTAACCACACTATACATGGATAAATCTGCAATAACCCACACCCAGAAGTGCCTTATTACGATCACATCTATGCACCAATTAGTAAAATATGTTTAAGATGTGCTTAATCATCTTTTTACAAAATGCCATTCCACACCTGTTGGTTACTGCAGGATATACTCACGATCATGTACTGTCTTTTGACCAATGAGGTAACAGCATTCTCTCACCCCATTGTATAATCTTCAATACTCCACAGTATTCTTTCAATTATGAATATCTGACTTCGTTTCTTATCGCAATTGTGGTTGCTTAAGCAGATTCCACAGCTCTTAGTATGCTGAAGTAGCACAATATTATATAATTGAAATTGTAAGATTACAAGTGTTCCACGACAGTACTTCAAATAAAAACTTGGAAAGTCTGAAGATGTACAATGACATGTTACAATAAAATAGATTTTCTTCATTGTTTCCACAATGCCACACACTGTCAAGAGAAAAACAACAGTAAGCAAGATGTCTGTCACTACAAGAAGCTTCCACTGATATGACATAGTGCTTTTGGCTGATTCAATGGTCCGCTAAATAATAGAATGCAACAAGCTCATGCATGCCTCTCTCACTGCTCATGCTCTATCCTCTGGCACAATGTATGACTCCATCTAATTAGATAAAACATAGAACTCAGTCAATCACAGTCAAATATTTGTAATCGAACACTCTGCACACTCACACATATAAGTTTTCATAAAACCAGCACAGATTCCATTGAATGCCACATGAAATATCAAGCATGTATTTTTTAACCAATTAACAATTTTAACACACAAAGCATCAAACAACAGGAAATGTAATAGTGATGCATCCTAAAGAGACATACATTTAGCATAATGATTAAGCACCTCTATTTCACAGCATTCTTAACATTAAAAAAGCCTACCATGTTCTTCTATAACCAACATGGTTGCTCAGTGTTCCACAGTAGAAATGGTAAACACTTAATCACCACAACCACTAAAGTGTGTCAACAAAAAAAGGAACACTATTCTACATATTACTCACATGCTCTTTTTTTTTTTCTTACAGAGTGCATGCAACAGCTCAAGAACACACAGCATACTTGGGTGGTTGTTGAGGCCAGGAGGATGGCAACTGAGCTGCAGCCCAGCATGGCCATGTCGTTGCAGCAAACCAAGAAAAATTAATAGAAAACGAGACCATGTAATTGATTTGCTGCAGCGACAGGGCCATGTTGGGCACCCAGCTATGGTTGTTCTCCATGGTCTCAATGGGCAGTAACAGAGGCCTCTCTCATGCTATAAATCAGCTGCGGAGCAAGAATAGGCCAATGTTGCTACCCAAGAAACAACTCATGGTCTCATGTGTGGCTAGCTGAGAACCAGTTGGAGCCACAGAAATAATCCATCAGCTAATACTCCAGGACCTGCAGCTGTACCAGGAACAGATCCTGCCCCCAGCAGCCTCATGCAGGAGCAAGAGCTTTCTGAAAGTGCCCTCCTCTGCAACATCTGAAGAGGAGGGGCACCACCCCTCACACCACCACATCCTCCTGTGGAGCCTTCCACTTCCTCCACTTCCCCAAGGCACCCTCATCACAGAACGAGGACTTGCACATCTTCCAACAACAGACCAGGGAATGGCGTTTTTATTTTTTTCTATATTCATTTAGTCAACACCTATTTTTTTTTTGGTTTCTCTTTATCTTACTTTCTCCTCCCCATGTGAACATAACACAAATTTATGTGTAGTCTGCAAACAAGCTGCACAGCCAAGCCCCATCCCACATGGCCCTCAGTGTCGCAGTAGGACTCCAGTACTGCAATCCTCACTATATCATATGTGAACTGAAAATGCTGAACAACTGGCAAACTTTATAAATCAATTGTACCCAACAACCAGTCCAGATCAAATAGACACAAGTAGCATGAGTGTTGCACCCATTCAGAGCATGTCAGGCACCACTGTTCTCATGTAAAACATAAAGAGCAATGATGCCTTATACTCTCCTGAACAGGTGCAGCACACATGACCACTTGTCTATTTGATCAATATTGTGTCACAACTCACTTTTTACTCTCTTGCCACCAGCTGTTCAATGTTTGAACATCACATGTGAAACAGTGATGGTTATAGCACCAGTTTCCCACAGCAGCATTGAAAACTATGTAGGGATGTGGGCAGGCCACCATAAACAGTTCTACCTTAGTTATTTTGTTTTTGTTTTGTCATGTAAATAATCTATAAAAATCTAAACTTGACATAATCCTCATTGTAAATAGTTAGAAAAGATGCCGGCCGGTAGCGAGGAGGGTTGAGGCGCTGGACGCCACACCTCACGCCATGCTGGTGACCTGGGTTTGGGGACGAGCCCGAGTCATCGGGGTCAGCAGAAGAGGGAAGGGATCGAGTGTCCAGAGGACTGCTCTCTCTTCCCTGGGTGGGCTCGGGAAGTGATTTCTCTTAGGGTGACCTCTGGTGACAGTTGGAGGAGCACGACGAGTGACACCACATATACAGGGGCAGAGCAGTGGCACAGTGATGCCTTGACAGTCACGCTCTGCATGGGGACAGTAACTACAAGGAACCTCCCCTGGAGCTGGTGAGATGTCGGAGGCCTCAAGAATGCACCCACATCCCACCACTAGTCTGACACACCCAGAACTCTCCATGGGCCACCTGATGACTGGTAGGTACCTCTAATTACAGAAAGAGCCACCAACGGAGGGCGGGCCCCTCCTGGAGGGTGATCCAGGAGCTGGACCTGACCAGTCATTTGTGGGGAGAGCCTGGGAGTTGTGAGGGATTCAGGCTGGGAGTGAGAGGCACAGCTGAGTAGGCACTCCTGAAGAATGCCCAGTCCCAAGGGAGAAAAAAGAGTTGGAAAAATAGTTAGAAAAGAACAAATCATATATTAAATAAATAAATATTTTTCTTTTTGTTTTCTTCTTCTTAATATTACTCCTATGTAATTTTAATCACCCCATTGCCTCCATATTTTTTTGTTTTACCTTTACTTCATCTGCCCTCCCCACCCATGTGAAGACAACACATTATATTTTCTTGTAATGATTATTTTTATTTTTATTGTTTTTGTTTTAACATATATGTAATATACAGTAAACAGTGAAAAATATCACACACTATGGTATTTATTTTGTCTTTTTTTTGAATGTAAAATGTAAAACTTTGATAAACAAACAAAAAAAGATTGCAAATCCATCAAATGTCTTCTGTCTCTTCTTTGTAAGACTAAACAGCTTCAACTCCATGAATATGTATAACCAGGGGAGGGATAATGGTGGGAGGGCGGCACTTGCAGAAGCTGAAAAGGCAGGGGGATGCATGGGAGAGGGAGGGGAAGGGACAAATGACCTAGAAAATACCATGTATTGGTACAATACACAAAATAAAGTATAGCTGAAATCTGTTGTTTCCAAAAGGAGACGAGGTAGAAATGACTTAGACCCTCAGCTGACACATCCCAACCCCCATCTTTAGTCACCCCACCCTAAGTGCTGTATTGAAGACACTATCATTTGTAATTAATTTCCATAGTTTTCAAAAGAAGGTGGGATCAAAAGATGGGTGAGCCTAACTCTTACCCCATTCCATGTGTAAACAGGTTGACACACTACAGTTAGCAAGAGTGGTGTCACAGTTAGGCACCATGACCCCATGGCACACCTTAGCATCTGTCAGACCGTGTAGTATGAGGGGTTGGGTTCAGTGCTTAGTCACTCATCCCTAATGTCTCATTTACCACTTTTGTCATGTACACTCCAACAGATGCATGAACCAAAGTTTTCTACAATGAATTTCCTGAGTTCTTGAAAAGGCATAATATAACAACCAAATACCATGTGTTGGTGTGAGCATAACAATATGGTCTGGGGAGCGTGGGCCCTCTGGACCCTCGCGCCCCACTTACCATAAGTACAGAGCCAAACAACAACCCCATACCACAATGAACACTTGTAACAGTAACTGCTCAATATCTCGGAAACCCTACAAACTAGGAAAAAAGTCCTTTATTTTTGAGAATGCATAATATAACAAATAAATAGCATGTGTTGGTGGGGGCCCCAACCATAACAATATGTGTCTGTGGGAGAGTGGTACCTCGGCCCTACGCTTCCACTTGCATATAACAACAGTTCCATACAGTAGCCCCATAGGGAAATAAACCTTTGTAACAGTAATTTGCCAGTATCGCATAAACCCTATCAGCTGAAAAACAAACACCTTATTTTTGAAAAGTGTAATATAATTAGTACATAGCATGAAGGGCCCTGCACCCCACCAGCCTGCCCATGTGATCATAGCAATATGCATCTCTGGAAGTGCAGACCCTCAGGATCCTGTGCTCCAACTTCACATAACTACAGATCCATACAGTAGCCCCATAGGGCAATGAAACCATGTAAGAGTAATTGGCCAATATCTCGAAAACCCTAGCAGCTCTGTTTCAAGGTACAGGAAACCAAAGTTGACATGGGCACCACAGTGTTATCCTATTGGGAAAAATCTCAACTTCATGATAGCATATCTATGTAACTGCCTAGCTTTCTAACACCTAAATAGAATAATTCACATCTCTATGACATCCCCTTAATACCCTCGCATATTGCAAGTCAAAAGCCCAAACCATTAATTTACAATGCAGTGGTAAAGTTTTAAAAGTTTAAAATCCCTAGTTCATGAGGTAGCAAAATCCATGACCATGAGATCAATCCCGTCCACGAGCTGTCAAAATCGCCATCCACAAGAAATCCTTGGCCATCAGATTTTGGTCATCTGGTCCCTAAGTGACGATTAAGGATTCTGTAACCTTGCAAAGAAGATCGGGTGGCGGATTACAATTTTGACAGCTCATGGACTGCAATTTTGTCACCTAACAAAAGAGGATTCAAAACCAATCCCTTTCGTGAGCTGACAAATTCCCAGTCTGCCAGCCGATGTTGTTTCACAAGGTAGCAAAATCCTTGGCTGTCAACTCAATCTTTGTCTGTGAGAAGGGACATCTGGTCTCTAAGTGATGGTAAAGCATTTCACTACCTCACGAAAGAAGATTGGGTGGTGGACTAGGATTTTGACAGCTCACGGATCTGCGATTTTGTCACCTCATGAAAGAGGATTTAAAAAATCCTTTCATGAGCTAACAATATCCCAGTTAGCCATCCGATCCTCTTTTTGAGGTAGCAAAATCTTGAACGTCACTTTAATCCTTGTTCACAAGAAGGGCCATCTGGCCACAAAGTGAGGTCAAGGATTTTGCAGCCTAAGAAGGAGGATTGGCTCATGGACTAGAATTTTGTCAGCTCGTGAAACAGGATTGTTAGTGAGTCGCGGTGAAATAATTTTCAAATTTCAAAGTCTATTTTTGGACAAAATGAAGCAAACCAAAGCCATGGATTTCTAGAGGGCATCACTATGAACAAAACCCATGCCTTATAACAAGGAAAAGTCACCCTTGTAAGAAGTTACGGCATTTTGTCTGGGTGGAAAAAATGAAAACAAGATGGCGCTCACGGACAAGGAATTTTTCTGGCAGACCAGGATTTCTTTAAATCCTCATTTGTAAGCTAACAAAATCCTTGACCATGAGCCCAGTCCTTTCACAAAACATACATATAAATCGTGGAGTGAACTGAGCATGCTTAGAACCCCAAAATTAAAAATTAAATAACTTTGGAAAGGATTATATTTGTTAACCAAACTAATGCTGGATTGTTCTTTGACACAAATTCTTTCTACATTCCAAATTTCAGACTAAAATACCACACGATGTGGTCACACCACCATGGGCAAAAAATATATCAAAGTGGCAAAAATGCATTTTCAGCGCTTTGTATACAAACCGTAAGTCTGACTAAAATGCAACTTGGTAAATCAAGAGACCTACCATACCAGACTGCACATTCCAAATTTTGTTCAAATCCATTGACTTGTTGCAAAGTTATT
This sequence comes from Neoceratodus forsteri, assembly GCA_016271365.2. Classification (NCBI taxonomy): domain Eukaryota; kingdom Metazoa; phylum Chordata; order Ceratodontiformes; family Ceratodontidae; genus Neoceratodus; species Neoceratodus forsteri. The sequence goes on along the minus strand of CM057453.1, from coordinate 450,454,296 downwards.
AATGTGCAAAATTGAGGTTTGACATTAAAGTGCCTACTCAGCCCCTAACTATAGAGGGACGATCATGACCCTAATATATATATATATGTGTGTGTGTGTGTGTGTGTGTATATATATATATATATATTCTTTGAAAAACTTTGTTAATGCATCAGTTAATGTGGATACCACAGTGACAAAAGCAGGGGAAATGATGCATTAGGATTACCAACCTTAATGCCCCACCACCAGGGATCCCACCCCTACCACCCCCTCATTTCCCCACCCTCACACACCAACAGTCACTAGAGATGCCATGGAACAGTAGGCCAACTCTCACCCCATTCCTTGTGTAAACATGCTTACACACTACGGTATAGGACAATGGCGTGAGAGTTAGGCCTTATGACCCCCATGGCACACCTCAATGTCTGTTGGTGTGGAGGTGGGGATGGGGTGGGGTGGTAGGGTGGGATCCTTTAGAGTGGGGTGTTAGGCTGAAGACCCTAACACCTCATTTCCCGCTTTGATGCTGTGGTAGCCATCCTAACTGATGCATTAACGACAATTTTGCAAAGAATTTCCTTCTTTCAAATAGAATAATTGTATCCTCATTTTACTTAGGAGTGCAGAGTCCTTCAGACCATGCGCCCCATCCTCCATCAAGATAGTATAACAGTATCCGTGTGTTACAGTGTGAGCCAAGGTCCTTCAGATCCTGTGCTCCCATTCCTCAATCCAGATAGTACAGCAGTGTGAAAATGGGAAACACTGGCAAAGTTATGAGCATGCACAGAAACTGTGCAATGTACACTGTAACATGCACATTTTTGGAACATTTTGCAAATTTTCAACATCGACATTTGTTAATCCATCCCAGAAGTTGATTTTGCACAGCGATTCGCCATTGTCTTACATAGGTATGAAATCACATTCTGGGCAGGATGTGCAAAATGACAGCTGTTCTGTTCATAAGGTAGTGAAAAATGGCAATGCTGAAAATCTGGAGTGAAATATGAAAAAATGGCAAGGTTACAAGCGTGTATAGAAAGTGCACAATGCACTCCCGTAAGCATCCATTTTTTAATTTTTACCAAATTTCAATATGGGCTTTATGGGTTCCTCCCTCTTGAACAGTGGCACTGTCATTTAGTTAATCCATCCCAAAGTTGATTTCACACAGCGACCATGCCATTCTACCACAGGACGAAAACACATTTTGGGCAGGATATGAAAATGACAACTGCACTGATCATAAAAGGTGTTAAAAATGGCAATGTTGAAAATCTGGAATGAAGATATTAAAATTGGTGGAGTTACAAGTGTGAGTAGAAACTGTGCAATGCACACATCTGAATAACAACCATAACACTGACACTGGGGTGCCCAATACCCCAGTGTCCTCTGCTGGCACCCCTGTAACTGTCACCTCCACCTGACCCTCCTGCTCAGCACCCACCTCCCATAGACCCCCAACATAACACTGACACTGAGGGTGCCCAATCCCCAGTGTCAAAACCTGAAAAAAGAAAACCTTCCCTCTGTGTTTTTAAGCCTGCAACTAAGAAAACCATCCATTGATGTCTACTGCGCCACTATAACTGCACTCCCCACCATTTATCACACTGACACTGGGGTGCTCAATCCCCAGTGTCCTCTGCTGGTGCCCTGTAACTGTCACCCCCACCCAACCCTCCCACTCAGCACCCACCTCCCCACACTCCCAAATATAACACTGACACTGGGATGCTCAATTCCCAGCATCAAAACCTGAAATAAGGAAAACCTTCCTTGGTGTTTTTTTATACCCTGTAAAAAAGAAAATGGTCCATCAATGTCTGTTGCAGACGCAACCATAACTGCAACCTTACCTCCTTTTTTTTTGAATACTCTGTATAAAACAAAACAGTCCATCAATGTCATTACAGTGTATCGCACTCCATCTCCCCCCGCCGCTTATGACACTGGCACTGGGAGTGTCCAATCCCCAGTGTTCACAACTGGCACCCTGTAATTGTCACCCGCCCCATGAAACATAACGCTGACACTGGGGATGCCGAGTCCCCAGTGTCCACTGTTGAAGCCCCTGTGATTGTCACCCCACTTGACCGATCCAATCAGCACCCACCACCCACACACCTCCAAACAAAACACTGGCAAATGTCAAAACCTGAAATAAAGAAAACCTTCCCTTGGTGTTTTTTTTCTGTTTTTTAAGCATGTAAATAAGAAAATAGTCCACTGATGTCTGTTGTGCTGTTAGTTCACCCCACCAGACCCTTCCACTCATCACCCACCACCCACACAATTTGGTGAAAACTTCCCCAAATGACTGTTTTATGAGTGTGCATTGCACAGTTCCTATGCACGCTCATAACTTCGAGCATTTTAATATTTTCACTCAGATTTTCAGCATTACCATTTTACCACACCTCCTTATGAACAGTCTAAATGTCATTTTCACATCTCACCCAAAATGTGTTTTCAGACATGTAGCCGACAGTGGCATGATCAGTGTGCAAAATCAATGTTTGGGACTGAGTAAGAAAATGACACTGTTCATGAGCAGATGTCTAAAACTGGCTATGTTGAAAATTTGGTGACAAAAGTCCATAAAATGACTGTGTTACAAGCGTGCATTGTGTAATTTCCACGCACCCACGTAAGTTCATGAATTTGTAATCTTTTCAGCCTAGATTTTCAACATTGGCATTTTTCACACCTCCTTATGAACAATACAGCTGTCATTTTCACACCTTGGCCAAAATGTGTTTCACACTTCCGACACAGAATAGCATGGTTGCTGTGGGAAATCAGTGTTCGGATAGAGTAAGAAAATCACAGTGACACTGTTCATGAGTGGAGGTCCCAAAATGCCTATGTTGAAAATCTGCTGTAAAAAATCTCCAGAATAATTACATTACAGGTGTGCATTAGCGCAGTTTCTACGCACACTCATGACTTCACCAGTTTTTATATTTTCCTCAGATTTTCAACATTGCCATTTTTACACCTCCTCATGAACAGTACAGCTGTTTTTCACATCCTGTTCAAAAGTGTTTTCACACCTGTGGCACCAAATGATGCGTCACTGTGCAAAATCACCTTTCAGCTAACAAACTGATAGTGTCACTGTTCATGCAGTGGGATCACAAAAGCCCATGTTGAAAGACTGGAGTAAAAATACCAACAAGCGCCCAGGGTGTTACAGTTTCTGACCATAACGCCCTACCCTGTAGGGATTGACAGGCATTAGGGGTGTGACTTGGGATTGTTGACAGTAATGCTCCTGCCATTCCACCCCCACCCTGCAGCCAGTGGCAGGCATCGAGGTCGCCTTGGACCTTTGGCTCAGAGTTCACCCCATTCTCCCATACTGCACCCATTTCAGTGTATTTCCTTATGGAATGAGGTGAGTGTAAGCCTGAACACTTAAAGCACACCTCAACACTTGTAAGTGTCTGCAGGGTAGGGTGAGGTGAAATGTCATGACCGTTTGGCGCGATGACCGAAAGGCACACCCAATTCCTGTCCATCTCTGCAGGGTGGGGGTGTTGTCATCAGTTCAATACTTCACTGTCATTCCTATACTGCATCTGTCTAACTCCTGCATTTCCACTGCTAATGACAGCAAGCAACACTTGGCATTGACAAATGCTTGTTTAAATTCATGCCAAAATGTGTTTTGTGCCCTGAAAGGTGATTTTGCAGTCACTGCACAAAATCACCTTTCAGGCAGGAGTTGAATATTTTGTCTGCAATTGTTCATGAGGCAGGATCATAAGAAAATGTTGAGAAATTTGTGGCAAAAATATTACAAAGCAACAAGTTATAAGCTCACATTGAAATTTATGAATGCAGGCTTGTAACTTTGGCAATTTTCAATATTTTGACCCCAAATTTTAAACATAACCATTTTCACAGCACCTCATGAATGTGTCAGCTATCATTTTTCAAATCCTGGCCAAATGTGTTTTCATACCTGTGGCACGTAATGATGTTTTGGTGGCGCAGAATAATGTTTGGTGAGGATTTGAAAATCTTCACCTGCTGGATCCATTAGTTGGGGGCAATAACAAGGCTATGCTGAAAATTTCATGTACACATATGGTATAATGCCTAGGTTATGACGAAGCATTACACTATTTTAGTGTTCACTCATAACTTTGGTGATTTTAGAGATTTCACTCCAAACTTTTAACATAATAGCCATTTTCCACAAAACCTCATAAATGTGACGTGTCATTTTTAAATGCTAGATGAGATATGTTTCACATCTCTGGTGCAAAATGACATTTCAGCCAATATACCATAAATGGTATATGTCTTGTCTATAGGAGTAATCCTAAAACAAGTATCTTCCAAACCTGAGGTCAAAATTAGAAAAAAAGAGGTGCATGCCACTATCAAATACTCAGAACGACAAATGCTTGTAATAGCTTGCAAGTGACTGAAATGGATACATTTGGTAGGCTTTTCTTAGAGGTGGGCAAGCCAGGAATCTTTCACCTAGAGGCAGGCCAGAGCTCGGCCAAGGGTCTGGCTTCACTCTACAAAACTGATCTATATCTTACCTAGTTAGCAATTTTACTAATGTGCCCATTGAATTGTTCCTGGTGTGCTATATCACCACAGTGCTGTCTGTCTCGATTCCTCCATTGTCATGCATTGTAATTGAATTGTTCCTTGTGTTGTACTTTATATATATTACTTGTAATGCATTTCCTGATTTCCATTCCCATGTAACCCTCCCCAGGGCGCTTTGAAACGAGCTGTTTACAGCTCATGTCGTCTTTCCTGGTGAAACATTTTCCAAATAAATAAATAAATACAAGCCAAAACATGAGCTGAGCCCTGGCTGCTGCAGGCTATTCTCCACATAGGAGTTGAACGTTTCAGACACTACACTAACTACTAGGCCAGGAAAAATGCATATGTTGACCATAACTGGCTCCGACTTGACTTTGGCTTTTAATTACTTATAGAGTTCGAGTCAAGCCAGCCAGTCAGTAAGCTCAAGCCAGGCTTGAGCCTGCTCTCTAGCTTGCCCACCTCTACTTTTCCCACACTGTTACTAAAACCAAACTGCCACAAGTCTGACACATGATGTAAATGTGTCAGTGCTGTTTACTACACAGGTGATGGTTCACTGCACAATGCGTTGATCTAAACAGGTTTTTAAAATCAAGCCTACTGTTCTAAAATCAGGCCTCTGAAAACATGCTGTAGTTCTAATTACCAGCTTGAGTGGCAGTGCTGAGAATCAAACCTATAGCTACATATGGTAGTATCAAAGCATTAGAACTTGGCACATTAAGTACTTACTGTGACAAAAATTAATACAGGGTCTGATTTTCAAATGCCAACATTTTGTGCAAGATGCCTGCACCAAAAGGGTTTGACAGAACTGGCACCTTCAACCAAATGTTGCAGCAATCCCTAATTTTTGAATATAGGCTGCATTGAAATAGTGATGCCATGTGCCCAAACCACCCTGCACCACTCTTGTGCCAAACAAGTGGTGCACCAGGATGCAGTGGGGCTTGCACCATGGGGGCAGTGTAGCATATACTGCAATACCACAGCTCCTACTTGATCTCCGACTTTTACCTCTCTCTTTGCTAGGGTTCCTTGTGCCTGTCCCATGCATTCTTGAATTACCTTACCATTTTTGCCCCCACCGCCTCCGCTATGAGGCTGGTCCATGCAACACCACCCTTTCCATGAAAAAATACTTCTCATATTACCCCTAAGTCTTTCCCAGCCTCATATCATGACCCCTTGTTCTTGAACATTTTTTCTGAAAGATGCTATCCTCTTGTGCTTATTTATGCTCTTGAGGTATTTAACGGTCTCTATAATATCCCCTTGCTCTCCTCTCTTCAAGAGTATACATATTGAGGTCATCTAGTTTCTCCTTATATGAAAAACAAAACAAGTGTCTTCAAAACTTAACATCAAAATAAGAAATAAAATACACAAGCATTTGTCAATGCTGAATGTTGTCTCACTGCATTAGCATTGGTAGTCCCAGAGTTAGAGATGCATAATAGGAATGGCAGTGAAGTATTGAAGTGAAGGCAACCCCACCCTGTAGAGACCGACAGGGATTAGGGTATGCCTTTGGGCCATCAACTAAAATGCTCATGCCATTGTACCTCACCCCTACCCTATAGACACTGACAAGTGTCATGGTGTACTTTAGGTTCTTTGGGCATTATACTTACCCCATTCCATAAGGAAATATGCTGAGGTGGGTGCAGTATAGGAGAATGAGGCAGAAGTTTGTGCAAACAATTGCAAGACACACCACGTTGGCTGCAGGGTGGGGGGTGGGGAGTGGAATGAATAATGAGCATTACACTAATGATCCCAAGTCACACCCTGATCCCTGTCAGTCTCTACAGGGTGGGTGCTACAGTTGGAAACCCTAACACCATAGGTGTGTGTTGGTATTTTCATTCCAAATTTTGAACATGGGCTTTTGTGAGCCCAACGCATGTATTTATTTATTTATTCTCTGATTGACAATACATTTGAGCACAGTACAGCTCATTTACAAAGGTTCCACATCATAGATTGGGAGGGTAAAACAAACAAGAACAAAGTGACACAGGAAGGCAAAATTAAACAATTCAAAGCTAACAACAAAACAGCATGGTATCAAAAATTGAAAATACACTCACTGATAAGATTAAAAGTCACATTTGATGCAACAGATAGGGAAAGGAAGGAAGTAGGGGCAGAGGAAATAGGGAGGGAGAAAAGTGAGGAGGGTAGCAGCCCAGGGCTTCGTCGAGAGATGGCAGGTGGCAGGGGAGAGGGAGAGCAGAAAAGTGGGAAGGATAAGAGGAGGATCAATGCCAAAGGATAGGAGTCAAAGCTAAGCGGCAAGAGGGTTGAAAAGGAACCAATTAGGTTCAAGTGGGCATGAAAAGCAGCACAATCAGTTTGTTAGCTCAAAGGTGGTTTGCACAGTGGCTATGCCATTTAGCGACACAGGGATGAAAACACATTTTGGGCAGGATGTGGAAATGACAACTGTATTGTTCATGAGGAGGCATTAAAAAATGGCAATGTTGGAAATCTGAATTGAAAAAATGAAAAATTGGTGAAGTCATGAGCATGCATAGAAACTGCGCAACACATCCGTAGCAATTATTTTTGGGAGTTTGTTAGCCACATTTTAACATAGGCATTCTGGGACCTCCCCTCATGAACAGTGATGCTGTGATTTTGTTAATCTGTCCCAAAGTTGATTTCCCACAACAATCACACCATTGTGTGCCACAGGTACAGAAACACATTTTGGCAGGATCTGAAAATGACAGCTGTATTGTTCATAAGGAGGTGTGAAAAAATGCTAGCATTGAAAATCTGGCATGGAAATATTGCAACTTTGTGAAGTTACAAGGGTGCATTGAAACTGCACTAACGCAAGTTTGTAACACAGTCATTTTATGGACTTTTGGCACCAAATGTTCAACATAGGCATTTTAGGACCTCTGCTCATGAACAGTGTCACCGTCATTTCCTCAAACTGTCCCGAAAACTGATTTCACACAGTGACTAAGCTATTCTGTGCCAGCGCGTGTGAAAACACATTTTGGCCAGGATATGTAAAATGACAGCTGTACTGTTCATCAGAAGGTGTGGAAAAATGGCAATTTTGAAAATCTGGAGTGAAAATATTACAAATTTATGAAGTTGGCGTGCATGGAAATAGCACAATGTGCACTCGTAAAACAGACATTTTAGGTTTTTCACCAAATTTGCAACATAGGCTTTTGAGATCCCCCTCATGAACAGTGGCACTGTCATTTGTTACTCAGTCCAAAAAGGTGATTCCACAGCGGTGACCACAAAATCACCTTTCAGGACTGAATAACACCATGACAGTGACTGAATTAATAAGGAGGGTCCCAATAACCCCAGGTTGAAAATTTGGATGCAAAATTCCAAAATGCCTGATTTATGCATCAAAGTTGAAAAAACCCTATTTATGCCATTATACAGATTACTGGCATTTCTTCACTTCATGGCTGGCTTTGAAAGAGTGCAGGCGTGTTCCTGTTCCACCGAAGAGTCGTCTGCCAGACTCCAGAGGTAAGTATGGGGTGAGGGGGTGTGGGGAGGCAGGTGCTGAGGTGGTGCGGGTTGTGGAGGGGCAGGGAGAAGGCGTAGGGACCATTTCTTTTACAGAGTTAAAAGAAAAAAAACATTATGGGATGGTTTTATTTTTCAGGGTTTGGCATGCTGGGGTAGGCTAGCAGCATGCCAGCTAGATGTTTGGGGATGCTGAGCCGTCGAGGATTGGGCACCCCATTCGGCCCCACAATGAAAGTGGGGGCAATTGCCGAGGGCTTGGGCTCTCATTTATAGCATATAAGAGTGCATTATGCTGATGGGGAGTGGGATTCCCGTCGGCATATACATTGGGAAGGGCATGCCAACAGGGTGATTGGGCACCCCAAGTTGGTATTATGACAGGTGCAGCCATGTAAATTTTTTTTTGTCACCAGGGAAAGACGTTAGGAGGTCTGCTGCATATGACAAGCTTTGCTTGCATTGCAGCGGACCTTTCCTTAGATGTGCTTGCCACATTATGTATGCATGCTGTGGCATCAGCATGCAGGCTTATTGGGAATGAGGGATGCACCTACTGATGCATGCCCTGCATTCGCCAACAGTGACCGCGGCTCCAAATCTGCTACTACCACAATATGTTGGCTGTGCATAAGCGTGCCAACAAAATGAAAACAACAGGTGCATGGCAGCAGCAAACATTCAGCATTGACAAATGCTTGTCCTTTTGGAATTTATGTTATTTAGTTTATGTCTTTGGTTATTTCCTTCTGATATTATTAATGTATTTTGATTGCATTGCATATATTTTGATGCTTTAAATTGTATTGTTTATACTTCAATAAAAGTCCTCTTCTTTTGTAAAGTGCCATGGATCTTTAACATCCACCTGAACAGCCACAAGAACAAGTAGAGGGACCTTGGTTTAACATCTTGTCTGAAATCTGACACACTCAGGAATGCAGCAGTCCCTCATACTGCACTAGAGTTTCAGTATTGGGATTTTATCCCAAGTTTCTCATGTGGTGCTTGAACCCACAACTTTCTGATCTTCTGATCCTAGAGGCAAGTGTGCAGTCTGCTGAGGCACTGACACAGCTATAGTATGGGGTATAAAGCACTGGCCTACAAATCAATAAATTACAGGTTCAGTTCTCCTAAAGGACAAACCACATCGTCCAAGGTAATCTGAGCTAATGTTAGTTGCAGTAAGCTTTTTAACAAACTTGCAAAGCCTGTAATGAGTCTTAATGGTATTCCAACCTTTTCCTAGAAAATACAGGTGCCAATACTGTCAAATGTTTCTGAAGCTTTTCATTCTAACTGAGTTCAAGGAAAACACCAAGCTAGTAGAAATTCCAAACTGCTACAAGGCAAGCATTTCCTTGAAGTTGTAAGGATTTCACACCTTAAATTGACAGGGGAAGGGCTTCTACCATTGTGTAATTTTTTCAATTCTGTTTCTGCATCTCCTGACCAGAAAGGGATGTACCCCTTGTCAGCCAACAGACCCCTCCCACCCCTACTCCAGCGCCACACAAGACTGCCCATTCTGAGAGGACGATGTGTTTCTCCTCATGAAGGGCTTCCCTCAAGGAGAGACCAAGATCAACCTAGAGCCATGCCTGAGACTTACATCTGGGTCATTTTGGCAGTGCAGTACTTCATAGATCCTACCTTCATGCTGCAGCCTGCCTGGAGGGTTTTCTCCTTACGTTTCCCCAGAGAAACTGATGTGCAACGACGCCAATGCACAACATGCATGCTCCTATGCATATCTTGCAGACATCTGCCATCACCTCAACCCTTCTTATGTGGTCATAGCAAGTACATCCAGTCTTCACTGGATGTCACTCATGAATCGAGAACTCATGGTCCCCCACCATGGAGGAGAAGAGCAGTCCATGGGATGCTCAGCCTACTTCCCCAGAGATCCTCTGATGCACTGGACTTTTCCTGAACCCATGTCAGCAGCTTCTCATGTGGTAGCACTATCGCTGCACTGATGGGTTGGCTAATTATGCAAAGTTGAAATCATGAGAAAATGAACATGAAGAGAAAGGGATGCATGGGACAATAAGTACAGGAAAGGTTCCACCTGCTAGTTCCACCAAGTACCAGTACTGGAAGTGGTATGTGGTGAAGGAGTCAAGAGAGACTGGGTGCCACAATGGTGGGCTATGTCTGAGAGGAGCAACCGGATTGGGTGTGTGATAGTATGGCCAAAGAATCTATGGTTCATTACTTCCTGTCCCATTACCACTAAAAGTGACTTTCCAAGCAAGTCATAAATTGCATCTGGTGATGAAAATAAAACACCTTGAGCAATGCAGAAGTACAGTGGTAACACCTTCTTTTCCTTCCAGTTTTCCCAGTTTCTCCAGCTGAGATAGTATAGACCTAATACGATTTTTAAAGGCACTCCAAACCCCTGTATATCTCATATGAACAACACAACAGCTGCCACCACAGCCACCTGTGTACACGTGTATTCATGGACAATTTCCATTCTACCTTAGAGCACTATATGATGCTTCCAACCCCAAATCACATTAACAGCAATACCAGCTAACCCAGTCTTGCAACTCAGAAACTGCATGAGCAAGGTAATAGTGAATCTGAGTCTGGCATGGACTCTATGGTAATCTTGTCACCAGAGGGAAAAGCACAATTGTTCATGGGAGCATGGGGCAAGGCTGTGGCTGGGCCAAGTATACTAACCTCACAGTTCTACAAAAGCAAGACAGCAGCATCACCACCAAGGCAGCTTATGGAGAGTGACAATGAGGAGAATTTAGAAACATAGCTGTTAGAGCAGGGAATAAGAGTAAGGGGTTGGGGGTGGAAGCTCATGAGGAGGGGAAGAACAGACAGGATTCACACAAGAAAAGAAGGGTCAGGCAGAGAATAAATATGAGCAGGAGCAAGAGAAGAAACAGGAGAAGAGAAAAGGAATGAGGAAGCGGATGCATGAGAGGAGGATAAGGAACAAGAGGAGCTTGAATGCCTGATGTCAGTTACAACACAACAAGTGGTGATGATGAATGTGATACTGAGGAGTGGAGTCCATCACGGAAGGAGATGACAAAATTAAAAGTGATAATGAAAAAAGCAAGAAAGCACTTTTTCCGAAGGAAATCTAAAGAAAAACGCAGCAATGGCACCTTAACCCACCATCGTGTCCGATTAAAAACAAACTGACATGAACCCCAAACCCAGCACCAGTCAACGATTGTTACTGGAAGCTTTGTTTATTGCATACAAAAGATAAAATGCATAACAACCTCACATGCTTGTAAAGACCAGAACAGGAAAACATCACAGTGGACAGAAAGCCTCAACCAGTTTTGTGCCTGGTGCTTTGTCAAGGAGGAGGGAATTTAAAGACCAGCACTTCCTCCAGTTCCCTCCAACATGATCAGATCCACAGCACAATACAACTTGCTGCCCTGCCTGATCACCCCTAGTGACATCATAGCACAATGCCAAAAAAGAAAGACATCATCTTATAGTCATCATCCAAATCCTCATGAAGCAGAACCAACAGCCCTCTCATGTAACAAAAAAAAGAGATCTTCTGCAGTGAGGGTGTATTTTATATATGATACCACATATCTATGAAAACATGTTGCAATCAGCATGGTAGAAAGTTCATTTTGGGTAGTGTACTCAAACACTGGGAACCAGTGTTCTGGCTGATCATTTAAAATATGAACATGGTCTCTTTTACTAGCCACATCCATTCCCAGTCCACACTCTGCTCAGATGGGCCAGCAGCAACAGTTGAGTATGGGAAGATATGCAATTAAAATTTTTGTTCAAATCATGTCATGAACCATTGCAGCTGCAGCAGCCAACTGATGCATCCCCAGGTACTGATGTTTCTTCTAAGCATCACTCCAAGCACCACCACCAGAACAAACTACGCTGCCTGAGTCATTACATGCCCTCACTAAAATGTCACCTGCTGACCCATGTTCTACACAAATTACACAACTCATTGGGGAGTTGATGGCCCTTGATCTTCAGCTGTTCTCCACAGTATATGACACCAACTTTGGGAGACTGTTGCATGAAATGAAGACAAATACACTGTTCCAACATACTGCACATTTTGCAGGCACGTTCTCCCAGTATATGTAAGACAGTATGCATACAGATGGTAACACTTCTGAAGGAGGCACAGGGGTTATGTGCATTTCACTAGTAATGTCTGGAATAGTAGAACAAACCAAAGATTCTCAGTTTGTTTGCTTACTTCATAGTATCTAAGTCAAGCTACACCACCATTTCTGTCCCACCATCACCACCATCTGCCCTTCAGAAGTTATCTTGAAGTAGATAGACTCACAGAGGCACACCAAGAGAGGAGTGCCTTACTTGATATTTTGGTCAGAGGGAAGCAAAGTGAGGAAACCATTCTGTGGCTAATCCAATCACTGCTACACATCTTGATATACCCTGACAATCTGATGTGGGAATCGATATGATGGACTGTGGCAGTAACATTCTGAAAGCAATGAATGATGAGGATTTAACCTATGCACCTTGTTTTGCACACACACACTAAATCTAGTGCTTAGTCACATGCTTGAGAAACGTGTACAGTTTAAAGGATTACTTGACACTGTATATGACATGACTAGTTATTTCCATCACTCCCCAAATGCACTAAACACCTTTGCCATTACTAACAAAAGCACAATATTCCTCAGCATTGCCTAATTAAATATGTTTTCACATAGTGAAGTCTGTCTTTAACATGATGCAAAGGCTCATGGAACAAAATCTTGTGTTCTGCACCATGGAATCTGATGATGTGTGGGTTATTTCTGTCATGACTGCAGTGATATGTTCTGCAAAAGTTTGTTTCATCATATAAACAGGCAATTAGTCAAGTAGGTTTTATTGTTCGACTTATTAAGCCATTACAGTAATCATACAACTAATATAAATATACACATGCACATAATAAAAACAAAATACGATTAAACACTCTATATTTAAAGATAATATTCATTTTCAGACTGACTCAGAGCGAGAATAATTACAACCTAATATAATAATCTCATGTTAAACACTTTACTTATAATCACCTAAAAAGCATCTGCCCTTCAAAATAGTATACCATCTAAAGGTCCTGTCTGATGGATCTAAACAAAACTAAAAAGCCACATTTTACCCAGAACTCACTATTTTGTTCTTAAATAACCATTTTAGGCTACACAAGTTAGAAAATCAGCCATATCCAGTCCTTATACTAACAGATTGCCCACATCACATAAGAGTCAGAAAATGTACATTCATTACTACACCACACCACACCATAGAGCTATTATTTTTCGCTGTCTTTACTTTGTCCAAAACATTTAGTGTAGTGCCCTGGCTCCCTTAACTGGGAACTCAGAGTATGCTAAAGGTTACCAGCTCAGGTGCATTAGGATCCCCAGTTGGGGTAGACCAAATAAAGCCCCCATAAATGTTCCCTCCTGGGCAGGCTTCCGGAGAGGCTTCAAATGTGTCAACTGGTCCCTAACCCAAAACTTATGGGAATCCTACACCAAATAACCCCAGCAACACTGGAGTGGGGCAACTATGTCCCATCCCTGCCTGCACATCGTTCTTGTAGCATTGTTTGGACCCAGAATTTCCAGTTCCATGAATTAAGGTCAGCAAATTTTGTCATACATCTGAATCATTCCATCCGATTAGGACCAAACTGCAGAATGGCCTAGATATATTTAGATTTAATCCCTTGAGGACAGCCTTAATAGAGATAATCAACCAACAATTATCAAAACAATCCAAAACAATTGAACATTTTTTAAAAAGGAAATTCTACAAACCTTACTTAAAAGCATCTATAAGCACCTATAAGGGCATATAAACTTAAGACCACATACAAAATTATTTTGTTTTTTCCATTATTAGTAAACTATCAGAGTCCTACTGTCAGTTTTAAGCCCTCTAACATGGTGTCATGACTATAAAATAACTTCTATAATATATAAACATATAAGACTTGAATAACTAATACGCTTTTACAAGAGTTCAGGAAATTAACTCCAACAGTAAGCGGACGGATCATTTAAGCTACATAAATATTTAAATATTTCCATATTGGAAGCTTAAAACAAACAAGCATATGAACAAACAGGGTTTTTAACCGCAGCTGTCTTCTACCAGTCGCTAAAGCAACACCATGCTTTGCATGCAAAAACTATTCTTTCACAATTCGCAATTGGCATCTGGCTGTTTATTATATTGGGGGGTCATTTTACCATCAATGAGTGCTCTGTCACTTTTCAAAAGAAAATATTCCAGCCTCACACCTTAGGGTTCATGGTACACTTCAGTGCTCCTTTTGGCAGTCCTGAGTAATCATCCTGAGCCCTTCCATCTTCCTTTACCAACTCTGATGGTATACACCTGGAAAACAAAGGAGAAAGAGGCGGCTCCACTAAGCGCAGTAACTTTAGGTAACACACCCAAAAGCTCCAGCCCTAGGCAGTGCTAACATACCTCTTAAAAGAGCTAATTATCTTGTCAGCAAAAATGCTTCCACCTTTCCATCTCAGCTTTCTGCTTGTATCACATCCAAACTGGTCTCTCAAACTCACCAACTAGCATCTTGTAGGCTTCACTCCATACACCCAGTAACTCTAACTCCAGGTGTCTTTTTCCAAAAAGCCATAAAGTCTAAACCAGTGGCACAAAACTCATATTATGCTCTGTGAGGAGGGAAAACTGTCGCCAACAGAGCACTGAGCATCAACCAGTACACAATCCATTACACAGAGGAACAAATGGGCATAAACAGCATTCTACTAGTAAACTATTTGCAAAATAAGCTTAGTTTCTTTCATCAGTTTAAGAAAAACAATGCACAAATATACAAATAAAAACTTAAAAAGCTTAAAGAACGCCACTACAAAATGAGTGCTGCACGAATGAGCAGTGCAGTCGAACAGACAACTAAAGATTTCAGTACTGAATCAGCAACCCCTAGCATGGTCATTTCCATGATGAGTCTACTTTAATGCCATACATGTCATTATGTATGATATTCTACAACAATAAAACAAAAGCAAGACTGATGACGGTGGTAGCTGTGGTTGCTACTGATGGTAGGTCAAAAATGGCAGCGTTAATGGTGGAGGAGGAACAAAAGTGACACCACTAGTTTATCTGTGTCACAGTAGAAACAAAGCAGTAGCAGCAGGCTGCAATACTCATTAAAAAGTAGTAGTAAACAATTTCATTGTTCGACTTTGTTAGTCTTTATAATCTTAAAAGCATACAAAATACCATAGATAATAAATATATACAACTACAGCATTAAAAGAATACTAGACAAAGAGATACTGTATACTAATTCCTTATTAGCATCTATAAAATGGGGACTGTAAGTGTCCTCAGCAGTACTGATGAATATTAGGCAGCCTTTGATCATTAGGTTAACCACATAATAATAATACAAGTTCTGGTCAGAACCAAAAGGGATACATAGGAGGAATTTGGGTAAAAATATTGAAAATTACCAAAGTTATGAGTCTGCATTAGCAAAATGTAACATAGGCTCATAAATTTGCTGTTTTGTAATATTTGTATACCAAATCTTCGACATAGCCTTGTTATGACCCTGCCTCATGAATGAAGGGCAGAGCAATGTTCAAATCCTCCAAATGGTGATTTCATGCTGGATAGCAAAATCACCTTTCAGGATGTAAAAAACATTTTGGCCAGAATTTGAAAAATAACAGCTGTCACATTTGTGAGGTGCTGTAAAGATATGGCTATGTTTTAAATTGGGATAAAACTATTGAAACTTACCAAAGTTATGAGCCTGGTTACTAAAAGCCAATGTAGGCTCATAACAGTTGTTTGTAAATATTTATACACCAAATTTTCAACATAGCTTTCTTATACCCCCCTATCATGAACAAGGGCAGACAAATGTTCAACTCCTTCCCAAAAGGTGATTCCACACAGGAACTGCAAAATTACCTTTCGATGTAAAGAAAACATTTTGGCCAGGATTTGAAAAATGACAACTGTCACACTCATGAGGTGGTGTAAAGATATGGCTATGTTGTGTATTTGTGGGAAAAATATTTAAAATTACCAAAGTTACAAGCCTGTGTTCGTAAACATCAACATAAGCTCATAACTTTGTTGTTTTTAATATTTCTACACCACATTTTCAACATAGCCTTCTTATGGCCCCACCTCATGAACAAGGAGGAAATTTTCAACTCCTACCTAAAAGGTGATTTTGTGCAGGGACTATGAAATCACCTTTAGGAAAAATTTGATTAATGACAGTGTCTTAGCTCATGAGGTGGGGTCCCAAAGAAAGCATGTTAAAACTTTGGGGCAAAATATATGTAAAATGGCCAAGTTATGCCACTAAGTTAAAACCCCCATTGAAATACATTGAATCACATGCCTGTCTCCTCAGTTTGTGGCCCAGCTTTGAAGAGTGAAGATGTGTCTGTGGTCCAGAGAGGATTACAGCATTGGACCCCTGACAGGGAAATAAGGGCTTAGGGGTGTGGGGTGGTGGTGCTGATTAGGAGGGTTAGGTGGAGGAAATGTAACAGCACAAAAGTCATTGATGGACTTTTTACAGTAAAAAAAGAAACAAACAAGGATTTCTGCACTGGGAACTGGGCACCCCCAGTGCCACTGTTACATTCTGGGGGAGTGGGGTGATGGTGCTAAGAGGAGGGTCAGGTGGGGAAAATAGCAATATTAAAACTAAAAAATACAAGTGATCATGGCTTGGCAGTGACGGGAGGGCAGTTAGAGGATTGTGATTGGGATGCTGTGGACTGGACACCCAGTGTCACTATCATGTTTCTGGGGGTGAGGGGTGTTCAGTGGGAGGGTCGGGTGGGGATGGAAACTATAAATATTTAAAACAAAATATAGCTAACCACGTATGCGTGGTAGTGGATGAAGGGGATGGGGCAGTCAGAGGATTTAGGATAGAGACACTGGGGATTGGGCATCCCAGTGTCACTATTATGTTTCTGGGAAGGGCACTGAGAGGAAGGTCAGGTGGGTGTTATGTATTTCAGTAGTCATGGGTGAAAAAATAGTGCAGTGCAACTGCCTATAGAACAGTGAGTGGAGTGCTTCATAGATGCGGAGGTAACTGTGTTGTCACTCCAACGTGTTGTTCATTCACAAGGAATGTAGGAGTCATTTTCATAGCAAGAGGTCTGCAGGGCTCTGCCCATTACAGCACTAAAAATGAAATACAGTAATGTGAATAGTAGAGGTAGAGCACCCAGTGAAAAAGTGGCAGATATGTTTCTGACACAATTGCAAACAGGTTTGGCAGCATTAGATCACGCAATGTGGCATGGCAATACTACTGCATCCCAGATACAAAGGCCTGTTCATTCCCATAGCTGAATAGACTATATAACACAGAAACTGTTACATACACCTATGGTGGTGCAGCAAAGACATCTTGGAGTGATCAACAAGAATGTGTACACAGTGTCCTGGCTGGTCATGCTCCTTCTCTTCCTCTTTTGATGATTTAATTGCGCCAGTGCATAGTGTGATGTGGAACAGGGTCTGGATAGAGATGATCCTGAGACAACCAAGGACAGTTGGAAATTTTCATTACTGAATACCAGTGCTGTGTGGACATTCTGGAGTAATTTCACTTCATTTTCATTTCATTTATTTGTTTTACCAGGAAAAGCTCCATTGATCTGGTTCGGACAGTGTACAGCACAGAAGAAAATACAGTGATGGTAGTGTATGGATTGAGGAATTATATAAATTACAATAGTATATAGTCAGCTAGGTCATAGCAAGGATAACAGGAACAGAAACAGATATGACATATAATCTCGAGCATCATATAAAAAATAAAGCAGCACACTGAAAGCAAAATCAGTAGCAATATCGAAATACTATGAATAGATATAATTGTCAGAGCAGTAGTGATCAATCAGTGATTTAAAGGTACTTAAACTCACAAATGAATTCAGTTTTAGGCAGGTCTAAAGTTTAGGAATACTCAAATCTGTTACCAGAGTACCTGATGCAGGCTTATCTAGCAAAGCCACTGACTAGCAGAAATAGTGATCCAATCAAATTCTTTCAAGACAAGCAAGTCATTTGGCCTGTACTGGCAACACTGACTTTCTATTTTCTTGGATGCTGTCCAATATTGGCCACTGCAGAAAGATGTTCAATAAACTATAGATGTGCCTCATCACATTGCTCATGGCTTAACCCTGAGAATCTTGAATTATTAGCCTTTCTCAAACTCAACTTCCCAAGGATCAGCTTTGACTATACATTCGAGTATTCACATGTCCAACAAATGACATCTATTACTATTCCCACTCCTACACCTTCTGGTGGCAAGTCTCCTGGGTTACTCCTACAGCAGTAGCAGTGCAAGTCCTCCTAATGAAACTACAACAACTTTCACATTGTAATTATCAACAAGCTCTATAGGTACTATGAAATAAGTGGCACAGGGTATGCACAAGAGGCATGTATCAGGCCTGTGTAGCTCTGCACCTGCAGAAATGTGCAGTGCTTGGCATACATGATTGACAGCCTCCACTGAGCACCTGTCCATGCCCCTTCCCCGATGCACTGGTGTGTGGAGGAAGATTGGTGGACACAGGTGGGCAGCCTATCAGGTGCCCGTCCTCATCTTCTATGGATCCCTGCTCCACACAGAGCAGGGGAGTGTGGGACAGCGAAGTCCTGAAGTTTAAAACAGTTGGGAGAGTGCCCAAATGGCTGCCCCAACCCTATCTGTCTGACTAGAGGTCTGGGTGGCATGACAGGTGTACATTGCTGTCCTGCTGTGGCAGCAGTTGTACTGTGTGGGGCACACAATGGATATTACATGAGCCTGCTTCTGTTTCCTGCAGCCCCTTACCCACCACTCCATGCCTTCTTGAATGGTGTGGAGTAGGACATGCTCCCCTGACACCCCTCATAATCTGCTGGAGGATCAAGTGTGGAAGGGGCCTGTGCCCCTTCCATGACTGCAACCGGGTCCGGGGACCCTAGATGTGCAGCTTTCAGTAGTAGATTTGCCTACACTCCATGAATATGCAGCTGTAGACATTTCATATTTTTGTGCATGCCCCAGTATGATCAGGTGTGTCACTGAGCACATTGTCTGTATCAGTTAAACAAGACCTGTCACCCTACCAAGCATGGATGGGACAGTGATGATGCACAAATAATTACTACATTTTCAATCACATGGGTGCAGTGTATATATTATGGAACACATATATACAATGTAGCAATTATTTGTGCAGCACAAGGTTGTGCATTAGAGAAAGAGTAATGCATGCACCAGGACAGCCCAGAATCCAATTGCCTTGGTGGTGCAGCAGGTTAGTGCGATTGGAATGATATTCCTGGTGGCCTGGGTTCAAGTCCCAGCTGAGTCACTTTCTTCTTTCTCTCCTTTGTATGTGTTCCATAATATATGCACACCACACCCATGTGATTGTAAATGTAGTAATTATTTGTACAATACCAGGTTGGGCATTAGACAAAAGTAATGTGTGCTCTGGGATCACCCAGGTTCCTATTGCCTTGCTGGCAGCTGGTAAGTGTGACCGAATGGTATTCTGGGTGGCCTGGGTTCAAGTCCCAGCTGATGCACTTACTTCTTTCTCTTTTTGTTTGTATGTGTTCCATAATATATTACACCACACCCATGTGATTTCTTTCTCTCCTTTGCTTGTAACTGACATCACATCCTCTACTTGATCTCCAAGTTCTGCTTTCCACTAAGATTCCGTTGTTCCTATCCCATGCATTCTTGAATTTTCGTCATTGTTTTTGCCCCACCTCCTCCACTGGAAGACTGATGCAGGCATCCACCACTTTATCTGTGAAGAAGTACTTGCTCACATCTCTTAAATTTACCCCATTCTAGCTTCATTGCTTGTACCTTTGTTCTCATACATCTTTTCCTCTGAAAATACCTCCTATACCTTATTTACCCTTGTGAGAAATTTACAGGTCTCTATCATGTCCCTCCTCTCCTTCTCTTCCAGGGTGTACATTTTGAGGTCTCTCAGTCTCTTCTTGTAGGGCTTCTGATTTAGCCCTCCACCATTTTGGTTGCCCTCCTTTGGACAGCCTCCGCTCTGTCTATGTCTTTCTTGATATGTGGTCTCTAGAAGAGAACACAGTATTCCAGGTGGGGATATCACCAGAGATCTATAGAGTGCCAACACCACCTCCTTCCTCTGCTGGTGGTACCCCTCCTATGTACCACAGCATGCCACTAGCCCTCACCAAATGTCTTGCTGCACTGCCTTGCCACCTCAAGTGGTCACCAGATATGATTTTTCCAGGTCCTTTTCATGTTTGGTGACTGTCAATACCTCTTTTTCACATTTTGTACTCCATTTCTGGGTTTCTGTGCCATAAGTGCATGGTTTTGTACTTTTTCACATTGAAATCCAGCTGCCATGCCCATGACCACTCCTCTGTTTTACTGAGGCCACTGCATATTCTTTCCACCTGCTCTGTAGGATCCACCTATTGCAGATTTTGGTGTCACTCACAAAGATGCTACCTTCCCATCCAACTCATCTGCATATCACTTATAATGACATTGAAGAGGCCTAGTCCCAGTAATTAGCCCCAAGGCACCCCGCTGGTCACCCTCCATTCCCTGGAGTGAACTCCATTCACCATCACCCTCTGTTGTCTATCCTCAACCAATTTCTTAACTAGTTTACCACCTTGAGGTTCATCCATAGCTGCTCGGTTTCCTAATGAGCCTTCTATGTGGAATAGTGTTGAAAGCCTTTCAAAAATCCAAGTAGGCCATGTCCACTATCTCACATTGATTGATTTCTTGGTCACCCAGTCTTGTAACCTGCTGGATTCAAGATGCTTCACAATCCTTTCCTTTAGCAGTGAGTACATTAGCTTCCCACCACTGATGTCAGGCTGACAGGCCTATAGTTTCCAGCCTCCTCCCTGCTACTGCTTTTATGAAGTGGTACTATATGTGCCCTCCTCTTGTCTCCCAGAACCACTCCTGCTTCCAGGAAGTTGTTGAATAGGGCTGTCAGAGATGTAGCCAGTACTTCCTGAGCTCCCTCATTAGCCTTGGCTGTACCCTGTCTGGCCCCATAGGTTTGTCCAATTTCAGACTCTGAGACCCTTCAGGACCCTGTCCTCTGTAAAGGACTTGTTTCTACCTCACTCTCCCGGTGCTCCTGCTGCTTTTATATAGTCCACCCTTCTTCTTCTTCCTTCTCTAAAGACTGAACAAAGTATTTGTTCAGGATGTCTGCTTTTTCCTGATCCCCAGTATGCAGTTCTCCCTGACCTTCTCAACCTCACAATCCCTCACCCAGTCCTCCTCTTTCAATTATGTATCTAAAAATGTCTTGTCTCCTTTGTTACCCCTTGGGCTATTCTTTCTCCAGTTGAAGGGATCAAGATCTCCAGGTAGAAGGTCACCTGGGGCAGTGACCATCACATGGTATGGGTTCAATTCTAGCTACTACATCTAAATCATCCATTCCAAGGCAAAAATATGGGACTTCAGAGGAGCTGACTTTGATAAGATGGCCAACAGAGTTAAGCTAGCCCTGGCAAAAAGAAACACAGGTGAGGAGGTACAGGCAAAGTGGGCAAGCATTAAGGATACAATACTTGAAGCAACATCCCATTGTGTTAGACAGAAAAGGAAGTGCAAAAGAAGAAGGAAACCACTTTGGTTCTCAAATATAGTAGCAGAAAAGGTCAGAGCCAAAAGGCTGGCCTTCAGAAAATATAAGGGAACACAGCGGATGAAGATAGGGAGGCATACCAAACTGCCCTAAGGGAAGCAGGTAAGGCAGTAAGGCAGGCAAAGTCCCAAACTGAGGAAACACTAGCACGAACAGTAAAGAAGGTGACAAGACTTTCTATAGATACATTAGTGAAAGGAGAAAGTCCAGAGGGGTATTGCTAAGCTTTAATGGAGAAAAGGGAGCATGTGAGGAGGAGGACCCTGTAAAGGCATCTATCCTAAATAGATACTTTGCTCAGTATTTACTGAAGAGAAGGTAGGGCAGGGCCCACAGCTCAGCATCATGGACACAGGGGAGGGAGGTGAGCACTACCCTTCACAAAAGAAAGGGTCCTACAAGAGCCTAAGCTCAGGGTGGATAAGGCAATGGGACCTGATGGCATACATCCCAGGGTACTTAAGGAGCTAAAGGAGGAACTAGCAGAGCCATTAGCAGAATTGTTTAGTGAGTCTCTGAGCACAGGAGAGGTCCCAGAAGACTGGAGAAAGGTTTATGTGATCCCACTCCACAAGAGTAGTAGCAGGGAGGAGGCGGGGAACTACAGACCGTCAGTCTTACTCAGTAGTGGCAAGATTATGGAGGCACCTTAAGGAAAGGATAGTGCAACACCTGGAATCCATAGGGACAGGATCCAAGACAGCATGGGTTTACAAAGGAAGTCCTGTCAAACTAATCTCATAGATTTCTTTGACTGGGTAACCAGAGTGGTGGACCAAGGGGAGCAGTTGATGTCGCCTACCTTGACTTCAGCAAAGCTTTTGACACTGTTCCACATAGAAGATTGATAAATAAGCTAGGTAGGCTCGGGTGGGCAGAAGTTGGTCAACTGGGTGGCAAACTGGTTGACTGGCAGAAACAGAGAGTGGTAAATGGTATACAGTCAGAAGAGATGCAAGTCACAAGTGGGTACCTCAGGATCAGTCCTGGGGCCAGTCCTATTCAACATCTTCATTAGTGACCTGAGATGGACTAGAGGGTAAGGTTTGTCTGTTTGCAGATGACACCAAGATCTGCAACAGAGTAGATGATCCAGATGGGTGGGCAGAATGAGAAGAGATCTGGATAAACTAGCAGAATGGTCAGAAGAGTGGCAACTGGGATTTAATCAAAGAAGTGCAAAATCATGCACATAGGGAAGAGAAACCCTGAAGCCACTTATAGGCTGAGGAGTTGCTAGCAGTCACAAAGGAAGAAAGAGACTTGGGCATCATCATCACTGATGACCTAAAATCATCCAAGCAGACCCCTAAAGCAGTAGGTAAGGCTAGGGGGTGTTAGGTGTATTAGTAGGGGTATCACAAGTCGTAAGAGGGAGGTAATAATCCTCTGTACAAGACATTGGTTAGGCCCCATCTGAGTACTGCGTGCAGTACTGGAGGCCACACCTTCACAAGGACATTAACTCAAATTGAGGCAGTCCAGAGAAGGGCAACCAAAATGGTGCAGGGACTGCATCAGAAGACATATAAGGACAGATTAACGGAGCTCAATATGTATACCCTTGAGCAAAGGAGGGAGAGAGGTGATATGATCGAGACATTTAAACACCTTAAGGGCATAAACAAGGTGAAAGAGTCTAACATGTTTAAATATAAGAAAAATAGCAGGACAAGAGGACACAGCATGAGATTAGAGGGAGGCCGATTAAGGGGAATGTGAGGAAATTTTTTCACAGAAAGGTGGTAGATGCATGGAATGGCTTACCACAAGAAGTGGTGGCTATGAATACAGTGCAGGGCTTCAAACAGGCATGGATAGGCATAAGGGAGCAATACAAATGACTATGAATAGATAGGTCACTGACAGAGCAAAGTGCATGGCACATTTATAAGGTAGAAAAGAAATGGGCAGACTGGATGGGCCTTATGTCCTTATCTGCCAACTTCTATGTTTCTATGTTTCTATGTTTGTGCCTTTGTGCTCCTCACCACTTTCCTGCTTTCCTCTGCTTCTCCTGATACATCTCCTGTCCTCTTCCTCTGAATCTCTTTATACCTCCTGAATACTACCCTTTAGCCTTTACCTTTCATTCACTTCCTTTGAGAACTATAGTAGTCTCTTTTTCTCTTGTGTTTGCTCACTTCCTTGCACAGTGGTTTGTTGCCTTCACTGTGCATTCCTTAACTTAGCTTACTGTTCCTCCACCTCCAGGTCACCCCCTGCTAGGGCATCTTTGAGGCATTCATCCACTTTTTTAAGTCTGCCCAATGAACCCAGGATCCTTGTCCTTGTGTGGTTTGCTTCCACTGCCATCCTTGTGTTAAACAACACTGTATGGTGATCAATGGTTCCAGGTGGCCTCCACCTGACATCTGCAATACTGTCCCTGTTAGTAAGCAACAGGTCCAGCATTGCCCCATCATGAGTGGGATCCCTAACAAACTGTCTGAGAAACACCCCTGCACGGAGTCCAGGATGTCTCTGTTTCTAGATGAAGCTGTGGCTGGAGACTTTAATCGACAGTGGCACTAGTCTGGATGCAACAAAGTAATGCTGCAGTACATCACCAAATGCTACAGTATGAGGCAGGGAACAGTGTAATTCAATAGCAATTAAGTCATTTTACTGCCATATTTTGTGACATGCAAAGTACTGCAAGTTATTAGTTGCATCATGGCTGGTGCTGCTGTACATCCAGCAGACTCAAGTCCCCACCAACTGCACTTCCCTTTTTCTACCATTGTGCTAATGGCTTCCACCAGTGCCTTATCCAGTATCTCCCTGTGTTGGAGGTCAGTAGATCACAGCAGTGTGAATAGTGGCTCCAGTTCCTTCTCTAGGGTGACACAGAGTACCTCCAACCCTCCATTCCCCTGAATTCTAGAGTCTCCATCACTTTGATACCTTCCTTACCACCACCCCTCCTCCCTTCCTTCCTTCCCATCCTATCTTCCCACCCTATCTTTCCTGAACTGAGTATAGTTCCCTGCTCCTTTACCAGTCTGTTCAAATCAATCTGTCCAGCTATTGGTGTGGTGGAAAATAAAATGCATATAGTAGCTCTTTGGTTTGCCATTTACTTTGAACAATAGTTCAAGCTCAGCATTTTAAAATCCTTGAAATGTAAAATTACATGTACTTCCATAATGCAAAGCATCATAAGTAGTATATGGAAGTTGCCATGAAAGATTTTAGACTGGTTCTGCATTAAGCCTTTGTCTTTTGTTTATTTTAACATATTTGCTATGTTTTGCACAGGTTCAGAGAAACAGAAAGTGCTCTCTCTTTGTATTTAGCATTCTTAATAGACTCACATCAGTGTCCTTTTCTCTTAACCACATTCAGGTATCTCTCATTTCTTTCTGTTGCCTGGACCAAACTACCGGGACCCAGGTCACATTTTCCCCAAACAATAAGCTCTAAAAATTCTCATTGATTCTAGGGATGGGCGGTTACTAACCTGACCATCAAGAAACCCATGGGTACCCTAAAAGTACCCGAGAAAACCTGGATGAAAACCGAGTAGTTGGGTTGGGTCAGTAGTCACTACCTGACACATTCTACTACACGATTACCTGACCCTGACCATAGCAAAATCATGTAAAGACTGTTTTATGGGAACTATTACACTGTTGTTAAGTGCCCCCAGTCTGTCATACCCATTGGGGCATTGCTGAGGCAGGTACAAGAAGCTCAGGCTCTTAGTGAGCCTGCTGCTGTTTCCAAAAATTATACCCATGGTGGGCATTGCTGAGGTAGGTATGAGAGGTGCAGGCTCTTAGCGAGCCTGCTGCTGTGTCCAAAATTATATCCATGGTGTGTATTTCTGAGGTAGGTATGAGATGTGCAGCTGGTTTGATTGAGCCTGCTGCTGTTTTAAAATGATACCCATGGTGGGCATCGATCAGACTTACATAATATAAACTGATGACTGACAAAAGAAAACTAAGAGTAGTACTAGTATGGCACATGTGGCTGGCATGATGGCAGTGGCAATGGTTCCATTATTTTGTACACAATCTAGTCATCATATTCAGTATCACTGTCTGCAGGCTGTTGTTAATTTTCAAGGTCAGACTTGGATAAATCAGTGTTTGTGACAATTGGGAAACTGTCAGCATTCATTTTGAGAAATGCAAGCCATTCCACATCTGCAGGACTTAGCAGTGTTCTGTGGTCAATGACTATTCCTCCAGCTGCACTAAATATGTGTTCAAAATATATGCATGAAGGTGGACAACTGAGGGTACTTTATTGCAAGATATACTAGACCTGGCCATATTGTTCTCTTTTGTTTCCAATACAGTAATGGATCTTCCTTGAGATCAATTGCAGTATGGTCCTAAAATACTCCAGGAACATTGTGCTGCATGAGATGGTTACCAGTCTGGCAGATGAACCTGCTGCACTTTTGTTAGGATGCCAGTCCATGTTGTTGCAGGTGACTCCAGAAGTTATTTGCTTTTCTGACCCTGAATATAGGATGCCCGAGAAGTACCTGTACTTATGAACATACGGACACACGAATGTGCCAGCAGAAACAGACCATCCAGTCTAAGTCTGCTCGAGTGTGCAGCCAACACCCCTAGTTTGCAGCTGCCCCCCCCTCCCTTTGTCATCCCACTGCCACCCCACCTCACCCACCCTCTCTCCCTGTTCCCTGTCCCATGCCCTTTTGAAGCTGTTTACAGATTTACATGATACCACCCATTCTGGTAGGGCGTTCCATTTGCTAGCACCCTCTCTGTGAAATAGTGTCTCCCTCATTTCCTTAATAAATCTTTACCCTCTATTCTTAGCCCATGCCCCTGGTGATCCTCCCTTCCTTAACTTAAAGACCCCACCTGCCCCATCCTTATTGATTACCCTCAGATATTTGAACGTCTCTATCATGTCCCCCGTCCTTCTATCCTCCAGGGTGTACATAGTCAGGTCTCCCAGCCTGCTGTCATAGCCTCTCCATTCCACATATCATCTTTGTTGCCCTCCTCTGCACCCCGTCCAGTAGCCTGATATCACACTTTAGGTATGGCCTCCAAAACTGCACACAATACTCTAAGTGTGGCCTTACCAGTGACCTATAGTGGGGCAAGATCACCTCTTCACCTGGATGAAAAACCCATCGCTATGCACCCCAGCATTTTGTTCACTTGTGCAGCCGCTGTCCTGCACTAGTCAGTATTGTTCATGGTCCCTGTTATCATTACCCCTAGGTCCTTCTCCTCCTCAGTGATCCCCAGCTAACCCCCAAACCAATATTCTCTCCTTGGTCTTCACCCCAAAGTGCATAACCTTACACTTCTTTGCATTGAACCCCAGCTGCCTCTTTGACCACTCCTCTACCTTGTGTAGGTCCCCTGCAGCTGCTTCCATCCTCCTCTCCATCTACCACTGCTCCAATTTGATGTCATCAGCGAACGGACTTACCTTGCTCACCACCCTGTGTGCAATGCCTGATATGAAGAGCACAAACAATACTGGCCGCAACACAGAGCCCTGTGGCACCCCACTCACCACCAGTCTTGGAGTTGAGAGCCCCTCTCACCATCACCCATTGCAGCCTGCCACTCAGACAGCTTGTAATCCAGTTTATCATTTTTGCCCCTACCCCTACACTAGTTAGCTTCCCCTCAAGCTGCCCATGAGGCACCGAATCAAGGCCTTGCTGAAGTCCAAGTAAAGAACATCCACTGCATGACCCTTATCCAGCTCACCTGTCACCCAGTCATAATATTGTATGAGATTGGTTTGACAAGACTTCCCTGAAACAAACCCATGCTCTCACATCTTGGAGGCCATTGTCCTCCAGGTATGACACCAGTCTCTCCTTTAGTATCATTTCCATAAGTTTGCACACTATGGAGGTGAGACTTACCGGATGATAATTACCCAGTTCATCCCTTGGCCCACTCTTGTGTTATGGTACTACATGTACCATCCTTCAGTCCAGTCCTCACTGACAATACTGATGACTGTAAAGAATTGACAGATGTGTTATTGTCTGTGCCTATTATCTGTGCCAGAGGTGCACTGTGATGGTTCAGCAGGGTTTGACTGCTGTATTTATTTATTTATTTGAATTTTGGTAACTGGCAGGCCCACTGAGACTATGTAGTCTCTTTTTCAGTGACGCACCAGGGGACACATAACAAACAATGTACAAGTGGTATAAACAAAGTGCTAGTGTAACAGAAAATCATGGCATTTCAGAGATGTCTACAGCTAAATACAACCATAGTAAGTGCAATGAGGACAAAAAGGAAGTATATATACAAATTAAAATCCTGAATGTATAAGATTGCAGAACATAAGCTGAACATATTTACAGACATAAACATCTTAATAGCTTCAGGAAAAAATGTACTCATAGCAAAAATAATACAGTGTGATCATAACAGCATCAGGAAAATCATACTTTAGCAGAAAAGTAGTACGAGTAAGAGGGATTAGTGGAAGCAAGAGCAGTTTGGAGGTTTAAGGAGGAGAGACGTAAGTTATTTATTTAAAAGTGACAGAGTAGGGCAGGAGAGTACAGCAGATGGGAGGGAATTCCTGGCCGAGATGGCAGAGTAGGCAAATGAATGCTTACCCATAGAGTCAGATGCTGTACATCAGTTATTGTTGTTTGTAGGGCAATGTCACATTTGGTTAGCAGAAGATCTCTCCAATACTGAATGTCTTCCCTTTAGGAAAGATGGCTTCAATGTCCCACTTAAAGAGGAGATCTAGCAATGTAGCCAACACATGGGTGTCATTCTTAAACATGGCATTTATTCTGAACAGTGAACAGTCTGAGACTCAAGTCATCTGCCAACATAACAGCAGTGATGTCATCTTTGACTGACAGTCCTTCTTTATGTCATCAAGGAAAATGTGAAGAAATCTGATTTGAGGAAGACTTTGACTCAGAGTTGCACTGTCTGCAGTGACATCACATGTGGAAGCCACAAATGGCTCCAGTAAGGTGATCAAAGATTCCAGTAAAGTCCAGCTGCTGGAACTGAACATGTCTACTTTACCTAAAAAGCAACAAGAGTGCGACACGGACTAGGTGGTGCTGCAGGAACCATACACAAATACTGCAATGAGTTCCTAGCACACATAGGAGCCAAAGTAGAATGACACACTCAATAGTAATGACTTACATTTTATTACAAAAATGACCATAAAGTGCCTGACATGTTTTGAGGTCCGTCCTTTCTCAAAGCTCACTGTCATCTGAAACAACACCTAATAAATACTGACATACCATCTGGTTTAATTGCACCTTGTGAACTAATAATTAAAAGCAGCTTTTAATCAAAATTGTTAAAAAAGAATCAATAGTTCAACATTAATTGGCTAAGTGACTATCCCATCTAACAACAACACAAGTGCATAAAGATCCTATTAAATACTCATAATAAATACAGTATATCTAAAACATGCAGATGTTCATTTTATAAAACATGTCATTCTAAGAGATATCCAGCAAAAGGAAAACAAGTCAATTACAGGACCAAAATCTCAGCAAATAAATAAGTTCCCAAAACTGTTTGAATCTTATTTAATATTGAAAATTAATTATTAAAACAATGCCTTCAAGAAGGGGGGTTCAAGAAGAATAGTGAAAAGGAGAGGCATTCAAAAGCTTATCTTTTTCCTTTTAAATATGGGCAAATATCCAGCTGTGTATTTAGACCTGATTTCTGATTCACCTTTAGTGTCAAATCCAAACATTATCTCTAATGGATAACAGATTTTCAAAATCGCCTGCCCTAGGATTCCAATTGACATTGTCTATGGCAATGAAGCTAACACCATGTTGGCTCAACTCTAAATTCTCCACAATGTGTGTCACTGTGGCTTAAGTCAAATCCTGTTTCCCCATGGCTCTGACATGTTCCCCATCTCTGTCTTTAAATTTTCTTTTCATTTTACCAACGTAAACGAGCCACACATATAGGCAGCCAAATAAATAATACCCTCAGTGTCACAGGTGGCACATTGTTGAATTTATAGGGACAAGAGGCATTGACTGTGGAGAAATGTTTAGTTTGTCACATGTGTTTACACATTACACACTTTACATGTAAAACACTCACTGGGTTTATTTAGCCACATATTCTGGGATTTTCTCTACAAAATGACTACGGGTCAGCAGGTCTCTTAAAACAGGTGCTTTTCTGTAGCACATCCTGGTGGATTATTACATATCTCTCTCAATTTTGATTCTGCAAGGATTGAATGCCAATGGCGTCTCAGAATAATCTCCATCCTTTTGCTTGGGCTGAATAGGTAGTAGTATAATTAAACCAATTGTCAGTGATATTGCTGACTTCCCTATCTTTCAAAAGTTCATTTCTTTCTGTAAGGTGAGCTATAAGTCTCGCTTGTGCTATTTTGTGTGAGTTACAGCCCTCTGTATAAGTCTTTCTGTCAAATCATTAGCTCCCTCGTTAAAAGATGTCTCTAGAGAGCAATTCTTTTCATTCTTAAAATTGACCATGGAAAATATTCTGTGCTACATGTGATGGGTGGCAACTACTTGCCCAAAGCAGGTGTTGTCATCCATCAGTTTTCTGTAAAGGTTGTTGTTCAAAACCCTGTCTCGTCTTTAGTTATAAACGGATCCAAGTACATGGCACTTTTACTACTCTGATAGTTGAATCTTAAATGGGAGTAGAGCTGTGAAGGAACACACACATTCTTGAAAACTGCCCAAGTCCCTTGCCATACCACAAACACATTGTCAATATATCATTTCCACATTGTGAGCTGTTTCCTGAACCTGCTAACTTGATCATTAAAATGAACTGTTCTTCCCAGTGACCTACAAAGAGATTCGCTATGGATGTCTACTTTACCTATTTGAATCTGCAAGGTGTAGTCATGTACAGCTTTTTTCTGTTTAAGAAGCTTTTCCAACATGTAAAATGTTGAATTCCACTCGGTTGGATCTTTCTGCTTTAATATATGCAAGGGTAAGTTGTTTGACCTCTGCAGCCCCTTCAGGATTTTTTGCTTTCACAAAGTGGCTGAAATGCCCACATATTTTCCTAGCATGCCCTAACAGGTTTTCAACATTTCTGCTTACATTTAAGAAACAATGGATGAGAAGATTAAAACAATGTGCAAAACAAGCTGTGTGTTGCTAGTTGCCATTTCTATAACAGCCTTGACTATGTTGGCACCATTATCTGACACTATGAACCCTAGAGATAAGGAATATGGAGAAAACCATTTCTGAATTGATTTTGCAGTTCCTGCAAAATATTCACAGCAGTGTGGTTTTCTTCAAACGTGTGACACATAATACAGCCTGCATCCTACTACTTATGGCAGAGAGCGAATTGTTACTTTCTGACTGAAAACTTTCCCAGTGAGATGTAACAGTCATGCAGTCAATTGTTTGGTAGCTGGTCCATATATCCATGGTTATTTGAACCTGCTTCACATCAGAGAGTTTCAACTGTTTAGTGAACACACTACACACTAAATCATACAACTGGAACAACCTTTTTGAGAAATATGTTCGACAGGGAATGGTGTACCATGGTTCAATATGGTTCATAAACTTGAAGAAACCTTTCTGGGCAACAAAAGCAAAGGAGCTGGCAATCAGCCAACAGCTCTGCAATGGCTTTATTTAACAGCTAGCATGTTGGATGCTTGCAGGTAAGTTTGATGTCCTCAGAACACTTTCTTTTAATGTTAGTTTACAACATGGATGAGATATTTTAAATTTTGTGAGTATTGTACTATTCACACCTTTTTCAAGTTGGAGTACTACTGTGGGATTTTGCAATACTTGATGGTGTCAGAAAACAATCTATGTTTGCCTGGGAAGACTGCAAGGACATGTCAAGTGATTCAGTGTTAGTTTCTGCTTCCAGTTCATTGTCACAATGGTCACTGTCACCACCACCTCTACTACCACACATACCAATCACACTGTCCTTTGCCTGCCCCACTCAATTGGGTGTTTTACCTTTGCATTTTATATCATTACTGATGTTTCAAAATGTCCTACTCTTCCACCATGACTGACACTCTTTTTCACAGACTGCATACAGCTCAAGAGTTGTCTGCAGGGTCAATATAAAATAAATTCCACACTAAAGATTTACCCTTTGTGCTTTGTACTACAGTGCCTGGCACTATTTCTTGCACAATCAATGGACCTGGAGGAAACTGTACTACCATTTCCTTGTTCACACTGACCTTTTCCCATTCATGGTCATCTTCTTCTTCTTAGGTTTAGCATATGATTCTTTTTCTGCACTTTTTCTCATGCCCTACAGTGGCATCCTCTCCATCCCCTCATTGAAACTTAGTACCAGCCTCATTGTCACAAGATTCAGAACAACTGGAAGTGCTGTCATCATCAGGTGGGACATAACCTGGGTTATCCCATTCCCAGTCACCACTATCACCACCATCTTAATCAGCATTTGCCACCTCAGTATCTGAAGTTATATTTGAGGAGAATTCCTCCCCTCCTTGCATGCTGCTTCAGCAGCTGGTAGTCTCCTGGCACATGTGGCAAAATGTTCAGTACCTCTATGAGTAACTCATGAGAGTTCTTTCCAAAACTCTGCTATAATTTCCTTGGTAGCATGCTTTTTGGTTCAGGAGGACATTTAGTTCCATTTCTGGTGATGTTATTGTTATTATTGTCACTATGTTCTTCATTACTGCTAGGATTCATACAGTCCACATCATTTCAGTTGCACATGCACCAGCACTGTGATTTCTTTTAGTAGACTTAGTCTGGGAAATATGAGACAAAGTAGACACAACCATGGCTTTCACTATGCCACAGAAATGTGTCACACACAGTGTAGCTATGACAGGGCTCAGGGCACCTAACAGGCTAACAGACAGTGTAATACAGCTTAAATGGCTTTCGCTATACTGCAGAGAGACACAGAGTACCTATTTCACAGACAAGGCTCAGGGTGCCTAAGAAACAATGAGTAATAGAGCCCTAAATGGCTTTTACTAGGCTGCAGAGAGAACAGAGTAGCTATGTCACAGACAGAGCTTAGGATACCAAACAAACAGTGAGTGATAGAGCCTAAATGGCTTTCACTATACTACAGAGAGACACAAAGTAGCTTTGTCAAAGACAGGGCTCAGGGCACCTAACAGACAGTGTGTAATACAACCTAAATGACTTTCACTAAACTGCAAAGACACACGGAGTAGCTATGTCACAGACTGGGCTCAGGACATCTAACAGACACTGTGTAGTACAGCCTACATGGCTTTAGCTATACTGCAGAGAGACACAGAGTAGTTATGTCACAGACAGGGCTCAGGGCACCTAACAAACAGTGTGTAATACAGCCTAAACTGCTTACTGCCAGCTGCAAAGAGATAAAGAGTAGCTTATACAGACAGGGCTTGGGGCACCTAACAGACAGTGTGTGATAGAGACTAAATGACTTTCACTATACTGCAGAGAGACAAAAGTAGCTTTGTCACAGACAGGGCTTGAGGATCTAACAGACAGTGTGTACTATAGCCTAAATGGCTTTTGCTATGCTGCAGAGAGACACAAAATAGCTACATCATTGACAGGGCTCAGGGCACCTACAGACATTGTGTGTGTGTGTATGCAGCCTAAATGGGTTTCACTATACTGCAGACACACACACAGTAGCTATGTCACAAACAGGGCTCAGGGCACCAACAACAGACAGTGCATAATATAACCTAAATGGCTTCACTATATTGCTGAGATACACAGCGATATGTCACAGACAGGGCTCAGGGCACATACAGTTAGTGTGTGTGTATCCAGCCTAAATGGCTTTCACTATACTGCAAGAGACACACAGAACAGCTGTATCACAAACAGCTCATGGCACCAACAATGGACAGTGAGTAATACAGCCTAAATGGCTTCACTATTTATTTATTTATTTTTTATTTATTGAATTTTGTTGATCCGTGGCCCACTGGGCCTAGAAGTCCCTTTTTCAGGGGCAACCTAGGGAAGGGTATAAGAGATGGTAAGCAACTGAAATTGAACCAGACTAAGCTGTTGGTGGTATATTTAGTGAATGGGAGAAACTTGGCCAGGACACTGGGAAATTCCTCTACTCTTTTCAATAAGTGCCATGGGATCTTTAACATCCACCTGAACTACTACCAATCCAGGCAGATGGGACCTTGGTTTAACATCTCATCAAAAGCGGCACCTCAGAAGTGCAGTACCCCCTCATGCTGCACTACAGTGTCAGTATTGGGATATCAACCCAAGTGCCAGATGTGAGATCTGAACCACAGCCCTCTGATCTCCCACTGCAGAGAGACACAGAGTATATGTCACAGACAGGACTCAGGGCACCTAACAACAGACATGTGTATACAGCCTAAATGACTTTCAGCTGCTGCCAGCAGCAATGAGCACCTTCCCTCCCCTTTCTCCTTTTTCCCTGAAAGTGTGCACTTGATGACCTCCACCCCAATTATTCCTCCTTCTTCAGTCCCCAACCTTTCCCCTTCCTTCCTGGACAAAAGTTGTTTTTAGCTTTTGTTTTTAGTTTTTGCAGCTTTTTGCCACAGTTGCAGCGAGCATTGA
The DNA here is from genome assembly GCA_016271365.2 of Neoceratodus forsteri. Classification (NCBI taxonomy): domain Eukaryota; kingdom Metazoa; phylum Chordata; order Ceratodontiformes; family Ceratodontidae; genus Neoceratodus; species Neoceratodus forsteri. The sequence continues at coordinate 450,419,895 of CM057453.1, read as the reverse complement.
ATCTTGCTCCCTCTCCCACCAAGCTCCAGAGCTAGTCTGGTGCTCCCCACAGCAGACAGGAGCTCAGACACACCAGCACTGACCAATCAGATTATCAGGCTGGTGTCATGCCCTATCTGCTGTGAGGACCCCACAGGCTGCCTGTAATTCCTGACTAGAGATCGAAGAGTCCCAGGACCCCACAGGCTGTCTGAAAATGCATTTTTTATTAATTATAATAATAATCATCATAATAATAAACTGCATTTATATAGCACAATTCATGAATATCAATCATATAAAATAAGATGGGCAACAGAATTAAGCTAGCCCTGGCAAAAGAAACACAGGTGAGGGGTACAGGCAAAGTGGGCAAGCATTAAGGATGCAATATGTGAAGCAACATCCCATTGTGTTAGACAGAAAAGAAGTGCAAAGAAGAAGGAAACCACTTTGGTTCTCAAATACAGTAGCAGAAAAGGTCAGAGCCAAAAGGCTGGCCTTCAGGAAATATAAGGAACACAGCGGATGAAGATAGGAGGCATACCAAACTGCTCTAATGGAAGCAGGGAAGGCAGTAAGGCAGGCAAAGTCCCAAACTGAGGAAACACTAGTACAAACAGTAAAGAAGGTGACAAGACTTTCTATAGATACATTAGTGAAAGGAGAAAGTCCAGAGGGGGTATTGCTAAGCTCAAAGGAGAAAAGGGGCATGTGAGGAGGAGGACCCTGTAAAAGCATCTATCCTAAATAGATACTTTTGCTCAGTATTTACTGAAGAGAAGGTAGGGCAGGGCCCACAGCTCAGCACCATGGACACAGGGGAGGGAGGTGAGCACTACTCCCTTCACAAAAAGAAAGGGTCCTACAAGAGCTCTAAGCTCAGGGTGGAAAGCAATGGGACCTGATGGCATACATCCCAGGGTACTAAAGGAGCTAAGGTGGAACTAGCAGAGCCATTAACAGAACTGTTTAGTGAGTCTCTGAGCACAGGAGAGGTCCCAGAAGACTGGAGAAGGGCTTATGTGATCCCGCTCCACTAGAGTGGGAGCAGGGAGGAGGCGGAACTACAGACCAGTCAGTCTTACCTCAGTAGTGGGCAAGATTATGGAGGCACTCCTTAAGGAAGGGATAGTGCAACACCTGGAATCCATAGGGCACAGGATCCAAGACAGCATGGGTTTACAAAGGAAGGTCCTGTCAAACTAATCTCATAGATTTCTTTGACTGGGTAACCAGAGTGGTGGACCAAGGGAGCAGTTGATGTTGCCTACCTTGACTTCAGTAAAGCTTTCAACACTGTTCCACATAGAAGATTGATAAACAAGCTGGTAGGCTCGGTGGTCAGAAGTTGGTCAACTGAGTGGCAAACTGGTTGACAGGCAGAAAACAGAGAGTGGTGGTAAATGGTATGCAGTCAGAAGAGATGCAAGTCACAAGTAGGGTACCTCAGGATCAGTCCTGGGGCCAGTCCTCTTCAATATCTTCATCAGTGACATTGCAGATGGACTAGAGGGTAAGACTTGTCTGTTTGCAGATGACACCAAGATCTGCAACAGAGCAGATGATGCAGATGGGGTGGGCAGAATGAGAAGAGAGCTGGATAAACTAGCAAAATGGTCAGAAGAGTGGCAACTAGGATTTAATGCAAAAGAAGTGCAAGATCATGCACATAGGAAGAGAAACCCTGAAGCCACCTATAGGCTGGGAGGAAGTTGCTGGCAGTCACAAAGGAAGAAAGAGACTTGGGCATCATCATCACTGATGACCTGAAATCATCAAGCAGACCTCTAAAGCAGTAGGTAAGGCAAGGGGATATTAGGGTGTATTAGTAGGGGAATCACAAGTCATAAAGGAGGTAATAATCCCTCTTTACAAGACACTGGTTAGGCCCCATCTGGAGTACTTGCAGTACTGGAGGCCACACCTTCACAAGGACATTAACCAAATTGAGGCAGTCCAGAGAAGCAGACAAAATGGTGAAGGACTGCATCAGAAGACATATGAGAACAGATTAAAGGAGCTCAATATGTATACCCTTGAACAAAGGAAGGAGAGAGGTGATATGATCAAACATTCAAACACCTATAGGGCATTAACAAGGTGAAAGAGTCTAACATGTTTCAATATAAGAAAATATCAGGACAAGAGGACACAGCATGAGATTAGAGGGAGGCCGATTAAGCAGTAATGTGAGGAAGTTCTTTTCACAGAAAGGGTGTTGGATGCATGGAACGGCCTACTTCAGGAACTGGTGGCTATGAATACAGTGCAGGGCTTCAATCAGGCATGGGATAGGCATAAGGGATCAATACAGATGAGTATGAATAGATAGGCCACTGACAGCAAAGGGCGATGGCACATTTATAAGGTAGAAAAGAAATGGACAGACTGGATGGGCCTTGCGGTCCTTATCTGCTATCAACTTATATGTTTCTATGTTTCTATCAAAGTGCTTTAACAATAAAAACACAATTAAAACAGAATAAAACCAAAAATAGTCAGAATTCAATAATAGCAGCTAAAATTATGCAACAGATTATGAAAGGTAAGCCAGAATAAGTAGGATTTCAGTGCAGCTTTAAAGCTCTCCACAGTCAGGCCTGAACCCAATGAGATAGAGAATTCCACAGGGCAGGGCTGTATAGGAAAATGCTCAACCACCATATGTCTTCAACGCACCCTGGGAATCTCTAGCAATCCCTCATCAGTGGAGCGGATCGGTCAGGAGGGGCAATAAGGGCACAGAAGCTCTTGGAGATAGTGTGGTTCCTGTCTGTGTGAGGCTTTTATAGGTCAGCAAGCCAACCTTAAAGGTGATTCTCCACTGAACTGGCAGCCAATGCGCTCACGCCTAGCACAGGTGAAATATGGCTAGATCATGAAAGCCCAGTTAGTAACCTGGCTGCTGCATTCTGCACTAGCTGCAGATGGTGGATGTCAGCCCCGAAACCCTAGCTACAGGGAGTTATAGTAATCCAAACGAGAGGTCACAAAGGCATGGACCAATGTCAAAGATCATTGGGCAAAACCAGGTGCTTAATTTAGGCAATATTCCTCAGATGGTAAAATTAGGTCTTGGCAACAGACGACACCTGAGATTTCAGTGTCAGCCCCTCATCAAAGTTAATGCCCAGACTCCGCACCCATTCAGAGGTCATCAGCTGGCAGCCTCCCAGCACAAGACCAGTTGCCTGCTGTCAAGACCCCTATACCGACGACCTGGGTCCACAACCAACACCTCAGTCTTGTTGGAATTCAGCTTCAACCAGTTGGCACTCATCCAGTCTTGGATCTCGGATAGCAGTTGTTAAACACCAAGACCACTGAATCCTGTCCGGTACAAAGGATATGTACAGCTGAGTGTCATCTGCATAGCAGTGAAAACTCAGCCCGTACCACTTACAATGTCCCCAGTGGCAACATGTACACTGCAAATAACATGGGAGACAGCACAGAGCCCTGTGGGACCCATATGGCAGGGAGAAAGCATCAGAGGAATAAATCCTGACACAACTCTCTGAGACCTGCCAGTGAGGAAGGACTTATACCATTTGATGACCATACCTAACAGTCCACAGATCAACTGCGATTGCTCCAGCAATATCCCATGATCAATGGTATCAAATGCCATGGAGAGCTCAAGGAGGACCAAGATGGAACGGCTCCTCTGATCTCTCGCTATAAGGAGGTCAATGAGCACCCAGACAAGAGCAGTCTCAATACAATGCCTCTTCCTAAATCCTGACTGGAAGAGATCATAGATGTTATGGATGGCAAGATGATTCTCCGGCTGCAGAATGACCACCTTCTCAATAACCTTCCCTCAAAGGGAAGGTTAGAGACAAACCTGTAGTTCATGGGACAATCCAGGTCAAGAGAAGGATTCTTACCGGGCGGCATCGCCGCCACCTTCTTCAGGAGTCAGAAAACTCCCATGTCTCTACAAACACAGGACTATCTCAGCTAGGGCTGGAGCCAATGACCTCCACAAATCCCACAAGGAGATGGATTGGGCCCTGGTCCAAACCACAGGAGGTCAACCGCATATTCTGACCACCATCATGACATCCAGAATAGCCAACTGATCAACAGCTGATCAACCAGCTGCTAGCTACATTCAAGCAGACTTGATAGACCTATCGCCTTTATCTGCTGGAAAATTTTGTATGTTCATATGTTCGATGGAGGTGTTGTGACCTCCCACTGATCACTGCCACCCCATTGGAGTGAGCTGCATGGATCTCTGACCTGATATCAGCAACCTTATCTGCAAAGAAGCGAGCAAACTCATCACATTTCTCCTGTGACAAAGCTCTCTGTATCTGCAGACAGGCTGGATTGCACAGTCTGTCCACAGTTTAGAAGAGCTGAGCCAGTCGATTCTGTGCAGCAGTAATCTACCCAGGCAGGAACTCTGCCTTCTTATGGAAGATAACTGATTGATAGTCTGCATAATGTGATAGCAACCTAAGCATTGGGATCAAAGCCAGATTTCCAAAAGCAACACTCTAACCTTCGCCCGACCCTCCTTATCTCCCGCAAGGCCCCATCAAACCATGGGGACGAGGGTGAGGAGCGAGGGCAAACATGAACTGGATCGATAGAACCACAGGCCACCACCACAGCCTTGTTATAGACCTGCAGTAGATTTTCTGGATCCACGCTTGCACTTGGAAATCCTGATAGATCCAGCACTGCCATCAGGCCATCTGAGGTCACACCCCTTAATGGGAGAGTACCGAACCATCTCAAGGGGCAGACCTATAAGGGGTGTGCCTGGACATTGAACCTGATAGTGTAATGGTCACACCATCCAACCAGTTCCACCTCCAAGTCGGCTCTCCATACCCAGTAGGAAGACCAGGTCCAATGAGTGACCCAAAATATGGGTCGCAGAGGCAACCACCTGTGTGAAGTCCAATGAATACATCAGTTGGAGGAAGTCTTGACAAAATGTGAATTCATCATTGATACAGGCATTGAAGTCACCTGCACCATCACTCTGGGGACTCCACCACTGTGTTGACAATGAAGTCTGCAACTTCCTGCAAAATTGCTTCCCATCCCTGGGTGGATAGCAGATGAGAATTTTGCACCCACACCTGTTCCCAAGATACACTCAAAGGATGGGTTGTCTCCCACCGGTACATCTACAGAGCCAATTCCATTCTAAAACATGACAGCACCTGCGCTATGATCCAACTTCAGGTGATCACAAGAACCCATCCAGAACTGCTGCCTCCAAAATTGGGCTGGCATTCTAGGCCAGCTAGGTCTCGGTGATGCAAACCAGGTCCATTGACCCAACAAGATCAGCAATCACTGCCATCTTGTTCCTAATGGATCTGCATTGCACAACACTGCCCAGGTTGGATGGGACTCAGACTGACTACAACACCTGCCCACTCAAAGCAGGGTCCTTAGGTATGGGGATCAAACAGGGAGGACCCTCTCTAGTCTCCATTTTGCCCAAGGTCATCTTCTTGCCTCCACTATCCCTATCTAGCCACCCGGTCCTCTCCTCCCGAGGTCCCAGCCCCCACCTCCTACCTACTACATCCCCAATGCCCGACAATGGCCATAGATGTAGTTACCCATTACTTGCCCAATTACTCATGTCCACAGTACCCGACCTGTGAAGTACACCATCAGGTCAGGCAGGGTAGTAAATTAACTGAACTACCCTCACCGAAAAAACACTGATACCTGATCTACCCAGTACAACTACCAGACAGGTAGCCCATCTTAACTGATTTCCTCTCCATGGTGCTGGATCCATGTTTCTCCATTCATTCCTGTTGTTTTGACTCATTTTCATTGTCTCCTGGGCTCTTCCCTCATCTATGCTACTTCCTCAGGCTTCTACTAGATACTTCTTCATACTCAGCTTCCCTAGCAGATAAGTCCTACTGTTCCATTGCTATATGGTTATAACACTGGGCACTCACCTCTTAGCTATCCAGCGGTTTCACTGCTTTCTCCCTATCTATCTCAAGACTTTGCTCTCTACATTGAGCTCTGCCTCCTTTCCTTACCCGCTAATAGGGGCCCTCTTGATCTCATTGAACAGGAGGCCCAACATGCTCCTGCTGCTTCATGAAATCCCTCCTGGATAGTGGGGCCCTCACTGACTGGGGATCCTTTGGCTATGCAGATCAACTTGGTGCACCTCTTGGCATCCACCCATCCCTGCCAACTGTCTTGATGGTAGGATTCTCACCACAGAGGCTCCTTCAGCTGCACTTACTAGTGTTGTGTTTATGACTTCTGGCTTCCTGAGGATGGGACCCTCTTCAAAGGGGTCTCTTCTGTGATACAGATCACTGGTGACACCTCTTGAAACAATCCTCCATACATTTGCCTACTAGTCACCTGGTTTCACTCTGTTCCCCTTTCCTTTAGTTCCCTTTATCTCAATCCTCTGATACACCCTCACAGTGTTAAAGCTCAGTAACCTCTGTTCACCAGACATAACTCCTTTAAAATGATTCCTTTTGAGTAGGATTCTCTTGAGAGGAAAAGTACCTTTTAGCTTTATCTGACACTCAGTAGCACCTCACAGCATTATTCTGTTAGATAAACAGAGTGAGAGCATTTCCTTTCAAACATTTTCCCTGATTTGGTTATAACTTCAACAGCATCTCAGCTGTCACTAATTTTGCTTAATAGCTGGAGCAATGGTGACCAAGGCCTTGGTTCCCAGAGGTTGCTTCCATGGGTGTTTTTTCCTCCTCCGTGCCAAAGATCATAATACAATTTATAGTTTACTGCTAAGAGATGGAGCCAGGATGGTGGTACTTTTCCTTTATTGTTTCTTTGTTTCTGTGCCTCACACTCTTTTAACAATCCTTAATTTTCATCATTTGCCATTGTCTCTTTTTCTTTATGGAAGTCCTGCTAAGTCAGTGAACATTTGATCCTTACCTTAGCTCTGCTGTGCTTGGAGCGTTTACCCTAAAGGAACTTTGTTCCATGACACTTCTAAAGGTGGAACCTTCCTCAAGAAACATAGAAACACATTGAAACATAGACTTTGCCAGCAGACAAGAACCATTTGGACCACCTAGTTCAGCCATCTTTCCCTGCATATAGTATCACGAAGATCCTACTTGATCTTTGGTCCATTGCTGCCCCTTCCCTTTCCTACAATCCCTTATGCCTATACCATGCATTCTTGAACCCACCATTGTTTCTGTCCCCATCACCTCTGCTGGAAGACTGTTCTAAGAATCCATCACTCTTCCTGTGAAGAAGAACTTCCTCATCTCTCTGATTCTAACCCCCTTGTTAAGTCTTGTCATGCCACCTTGCCCTTGAGCACCTTTTGTTCTGAAAAATAAGTACAGTTGTATCTTGTTTACCCAATGCCTCCTCTGGACCACTTCCATTCTGTCTATGTCCTTTCTGAAATGTGGTCTCCAGAACTGGCCACAGTACTCTTGGTGGAGTTTTACCAATTATCCATACAGAGGTAACATCACCTCCTCTGTTAGTGATACCCCTCCTATGCAACCCAACATCCACTCATCCTCCCAACTGCCTTGTCACACTGTCTGCCACCTTTAGGTCAACCAATATGATCACCCCAGGTCTTTTTCCTGCTTGGTAGTTGTCAGTACCACCCCCCATTTTGTACTCCCCTGGGTTTTGTGCCCCAAGTGCATTATTTTGCACTTTTCATTGAAACACAGCTGCTATACCCCTGATCACTCCCTGAGTTTTCTCAGGTCACTGTTCATCCTTTCCATGCCCCCAGTGCTGAAGTTTCCACCCCATTGTAGAGTTTGGTGTTATCTGCAAAGAGGCAGTTCTTCTCTTCAAACTCCTCTGCAATGTCACTATAGAGAAATTAAATTAGACCGTGCCAGCACTAATTCCTGATGCACTCCACTGGTCACCCTCCCTTCCTCTGACTAAACTCCATTTACCACCACCCTCTGCTGCCTATCTCTTAACCAATTTCTTACTCAGTTTACCACCTTTGGACCAACGTTTAAGCTACCTAGTTTGCTTACTAGTTTCCTATGTGGAACAGTGTCAAATGCCTTACCGACATCTAGGTAGGCTACATCCACTGGTCCATCCTGATCTAGGGTTTTGTGACTTTGTGGTACCCCAAAAAGGACCCTACAAGGGCTGAGAGTTTAAATGGTCACACATACAGTGGTGTGTCCCCAGGATGAGACCCATTCTGCAGCATTTTGCAGCACTCTGTGAGAATGCTGCAGCAGACCTACTGAATAAAGCAATGTAATTTCAATGACAATTAGTTCTTTATTCAGGAAACTGTGACACTGCCTGTTTGAAGTGAATACCACAGTTTCCTGCATGAGAAAATGGATTAAATGCCATTGAAATTACATTGCTTTATTCAGTAGGTCTGCTGCAGCATACTGCAGAAGTGCTCTAAATGTGGGTTTCATCCTGGGGATCTCCACTGTATATTATAAGTATTCAGATTACTCACTGTCAATCAAATAACATTTAGTTACAAGTATCCTAGCAGAATAACATACCAAGCTGCACAAGCACTGCTCTCTCCCTAAGCTGAGTTTCTCTTTGACCAAGTGTAGTAGTTCTTTTTATTGCTTGACAAGTTATGTCATTACAATAACAATAAATAACATTTATACAAATACAGATACATACATAAAACATTTACTATCTATACAATTCAATAACTATTTATTGTTTAAAATTAATTTCCCATTCAAGAAGTCCTAATCATAAATTACAGATATCCAATAAAGTGCAATGATTTTTTAAATATTCACTTATTTTTTCCCTGGTATTATCTTCTCCCCCATCACGTGAAGTTTTGATTGTCCATTATCTTAAAAATGATATAATTCTGTCAAGTATATCCAGAGATGTGCAATTAAAAGTGTCTCTGTCATTTTTCCTGCTTCTGGTTGAATGATTTTAGTAGACCCCCAGAATTTTATTCCTTATTTGTTATATAAGGGACAAGTAGTCAACAGATGCACAATGTCATCATCTCCCTTTCTATAGCAGCATCTGTCACTGGAACTCAACTTTCCCTTGTGGAATAATCGATCAACCTTTAGCTTTTATAGTGTTAGAATCTCAATTTAGTAGAGCGTTTCCCTATGGTTAGGCTTTTTGATGAACAGGAGATATTTTTCTAATCCAAAATTTTGTTTATTCTTGGTCATCCATTTAATAATAATCTTAAATTCTGAATTTACCTTGATTATTTTTTTTTTGCCTAAAATATCTCTTATTCTATTTTTAATGAAAAGTTTCATTTCTCGCAACGTCTTCTCATGGCATCTGGTATACTTTGTAAAAGTCCATATGGTTTTAACCATGTTTCTATTATCCTAACCATAGGAAAGGTAAATTGATTGTCTCTGTATATTTCCTCCTCCAGACATTTCCAAGGTAGTCTAGATTCCCATGCTATAGACCTTGAGCTAGTATAACATGAGTCTTTCTAGTATCAAACACTCCAATGGAAGCTGCCCCAATTCAGCTGTCACCAGAGGAGAAGAGTTCCTATAGTGAGCCCAAAGAGACATTTGCGATATATGTTTGGTGTTTTTCCACCTTATTTGTTTTATTTAAACCACAAACCTCAGTTCCAAATAGCAGTTGGGATCTAATTTTCGCATTAATCACTTTTAGAATGCTTTTAACAGAGCTACCTCCATATTTGTGGGCAAAACAAATAATGTTGGTAAAATTGTTTTGATTTTATTTCTAATTCCTTACTGTGCCTATTGCAAGAAAGTTCACTAGTCAATGTTATTCCCAGATATTTAAAGTCTGTTACTTGTCCTATTTTCTCTTTTCACATCTTTAGAATACATCCTTTCTTATTGTTTTCCCACAAATCATCAGTTTTGTTTTTCCACATTAATGTTTAGGGATGCCCCAAGCACTCTTAGTGAAAGTCAGGTAGCATTCTTTTTAGTCCTAATTCACTAGTTGAACTAATAACTATATAAGCCTGCAAATGCTAAATCTGGGCAATGTCTATGTCCTATTATTGGCATATGATATCCTGATTTATACAGTTTTTAGTAAGATTTGGTTCGAGAAATGATTAAACAATATGGGTGACAGAACACATCCGTCTCCTCCTCCGCTCCCAATGAATTTGTGAGTTTTTCTCCCTGTGAATTATATCTTACCTGTATACTTGTATTTTTGTAAAGTAATTTTATGATGTCCAATAAAGCCTTCTCTAAACCTATTTATTCCAAGGTTTCCCATAGCAGGTTTCTACTAACACTGTCGAATACAGTCTTCAGGTCGATAATCAGGCAAAATAATTTTTGTTTTTAATTTTTGTGTATTTATGTATTGTGATCATTCAAAACATTGATCTATTGTGGAATGTTAATACATGAATCCTGCCTGTGCTTCATCATTTTGTTATTATTTTGTATCCACTCCACTATAGGTTTATTCGGTATTTGGGTAAATATTTTTTGATCTGTATTGATTAAGCTTAATTGGTCTATAGCATGCCTGACCCAGTCTATTCCTTCCTTAAATAGAGGAATAATTATTGATTCTCTCCAGGAATCTGGAATTTTGCCAAATGTTGTGATATATTCAAACAATTTATGAAGAATGGGAACCCAATATTCTAGTAGATTCATAACTGCATCAATAGGGATACCATCTGGACCCGGAGCCTTATGTCTTTTAAATGATTTTATTGAATGTATTATTTCTCCAGGATTAATTTTATTCCTAGTGGAGTCCATACTTTGATTTAAAAATGTTTACAACTTGTTTTTCCAGGGTATAGAATAACCTTTATCGTGCCTAACCCAGGTTTCAGGTTCTATGTTCATTTAAATTATCTGTAATTCTTTACATCCTTTAGCCACTATATTCCAAAACTTTTATTATATACTGCCTCCACTAGTTTCTTCCAGTTTTCCATTTTATACTTTGGGCTGTGCTTAGCTTATTGTAGTCTTTTCTAATTCTATTCCTTGACCCACTGAACATAAGAATGGTGGACCAGTAGATTGACAGGAAGGAAAATAATAGGGTTACATGAAAATAAATAGTTTAGAAACAAACACATTTGTTTTTCTTATTAGGAAAACATCAGTAAGACTGACCTTAAAATGGTAGGAAGATTCAAATAAGCTATCAATAAGCACATTTAGGAGGAGAGGGAAAAGAAGGTTTCTAAAACAAACTGTGAAATACAAACGTAAATATGTTCTTATTTATTAGAACCAAGATCAACACTAGCTGATAAAGAGACAATCAACATCAAATTTTATCTCAGCTTGCTTTGACTCTAGGAAAGTGTGGAGGTTAGAATGAGATGGGGGTCAAACATTGTATCCCCAAAGACTTTACAATCCAGGAGGTGGAGTGGAGAGAATTAACAAATCACATTTGTTCCATTTAAGGACCAATTTTATTGGCAAAAGTCAAATCTTGTTCATGTTGTTTTCTATTAGACTTACTGCTCTTACTGGATTCACTAGCTGTAACCATGTAATACAAATGCACTGTTTGCATTATCTGAGATATTTAATATTCTTCTTTAATAGTCTCTGTTTATTTAGAAGGTGCTAGCAATGTTATGAAAATTGTAAACTTCCTGGGAGAAATTGTAATTGAGCGATTGTGGATAAAACATAGAGTACACTGATGTCTTCTTCTTTTCTTTGCAGGTAAACACAGTGGGGGAATCTTCAAAGGTTGGATGCAGATGCAAATGCCTGCTGCAACTGCCTCTTTGTCCATCTGCCTGTGTCCAGGCAACCTACTACTACTGTATTTTCAGAATTTGCATCTGTTTAATGACCAAAAGTCACAACTGATGGCAGAAAATGAATGCAGTTGTGAGCTACATCTAGTTTGGATGCAACTGCACCTAGTTTGGATATACCTGTATATGCTTTTGTATGCAACCTTTGGATGCTGTGATGGCCTAAAAGGTTTGGATGCATTTCTCCTTTGAAAATAGCAGCAGACACATCTTAGGCAAATCTTTTGGAAATCCTACCAAGTGCCTGCAGCAGTATGTTGCACTTATGCAATAATGACTGAAGAGCCAGTAATTCCCTGGAGATTAACAACCCACTGGGGAAAAGTGGTCCAAGGTGCAGCCGAGGGCCAACCCCGCAACCAGTCATTAATCGACAGGAAATGAATGTCTCTGAGGCCATTATTGCAATTATAAGTCTAATCAAAGTAATTACCTCATGTTTCCCTTTTTTTAATATTGCTTTTCTTTCTTTGTGGTATGTAGCGACAGTGCCACATGCTGTGTGTTCTGGGTGGTTGCTGATCACAGCAGCATTTCTGTTGCTGCTGAATGATGATTACAGTATAAAAAGTTCTGAAATGAACACTCAAAAGCGAGTATTACATATTTGGCAGACTGTTTATGAGTTAATAACCAGAAAAGAGTTATTAGAAACACAGGCACAACCACCCGAATGCCAAATACCAGTAACCACTCAGAACACACAGCACACAAGTTGCTGTATGGTTGCTATGTGCAAGGCACTTTCAGGAGATTTTAGACTGACACAGCAGCCAATGAATTAACTTTTTAGCTCATGAATAATTAATTAGACGTATAATAGGAGTTACAGATCCAAGTACTTTACATGTAGTGATTGACTAAATTAATGATTTTGAATCCTTTTTTTAACTTTTAATATTTATATTTTGTCAGCACCATTTGCACTTGCTTGGAGCATTAGTGTTCTTAGTGAGCACCTAGCTTTTAATGCCATATACTGTACATATTTTAAGTTACTTTGTGTTTTGACTTTAAGAGCTACACATGGTAAGCAAAAGCCACCTGATGCTCACCTCTAAAAGAAGTGCTTGTGCAAAGATGTGAAACTTTAGGTGAGGTTCTACTTAGTAGTATATGGTTGCTGAGGTAGTTACCACTCCTGTTTTCAGTATTGCTATGTATTCCATTTGCAGTGCATGACTGCACCTGCACTTTCAAAAGAAATGAATAAAGAAGCTACACTTTTGTACCCCAGGTGAGTACTGTGCTTTATTTTGGCCCTGTCAGAATCAGTTCTATCCCATTTTGCTTTATATTCATGCAGCAAATCCCTCTGGCAATATTCCAGAGGTTGTGTAACATCCTCATTCTGTGAGGCAATTGTTTCAGCAAGGAGATCGGCTTTTATTAAATAGATTTTTATGGTCAGTGGTTTGGCTTCTGTCCAGATGGAATGGATCAGATTAATAGCATCTAGAATTTAAATCCTCTTTTCCATTTAATTGAAGGTATACTACCCATAAAACATTTTGGATAATACTGTTTAAGATTCATAATAACCCCTGGATCCACTGGCTATATTAGAGCCAGGCAGTTGGGGGACTGAGTATATATTGCAGAGGTCTATGTGTTTATTGCCAAACAGTTATTGACTAACATGTCAAATTTTCTACACTGTATCCACATTTTCTTTCAATCCTTTTTAGCCTCTCATGGAAAATATCATCTGTCATCAATCCATTCAATTTAGCTGTGTAATTGCGTAATGTACTGGTATGGCCTCAGTGACCACATCTTTAAAGCTCTGTGGCTTTTCCAATTTCCCACATTGAGCAGATGAAGTATTTCAGTACCAGAACTGTTTATGTAGACAATGATGGAAATGTGTTTCTTTGCCTTTTTATGCCCGCAAGGTGCTGTCTTAAATTAGTGTTCTGTCTGGTGTTGCTCAGTAGAAAAGTACTGTTTCATCAGTGTTGAAAATGTCTGTTGGTGCTGAACTGCAAAAATATCATCAGATATACAGATCTGGTCCAATCATCAGATGCCTGCTGATCAAGTTCAGCCCTCTGACCACAGATCTGGCATAGCAGTGACTGAAGATGTATGAAACTGGCAAACTGCTTCATGAATTAATTTGCAAAGTTAGCCACATTCACAAAATGACAACTTCATGAAATTTTTAGCAGGTGAAGTGGCACTTTTCAAGCAAAGTCATGCAAATTTGTCAGCGATGTTGCAGCTTCACCATGACTTTGCCTGATTTCATCAGAGAAAGTGCCATTTATCAGGAAAACTCATTGCGAGGTGGTGAAGTGGGCAATTTGCAAAGGTGAATTTTGAAACTTTGCCAGAACTTTGCTGGCGATGTAAAAGGAAAAGGAAGAAAAGAAGTTTCTCAGGTAGAAAATCTAAAGGCAAGCACCAGCCTGCACAGCAACCCACAGCAATATACAACCTGTTCTTATTGATGCCCTGCATGCCAGTCACAGCCACATAATTCCACAGTGCCCCTAAAATCATCTTGCAATTACCAATCAATTCCTCCTGAAGTCCTCACACTCCATTGTATCTAAAAAACAGGTCTCCTGCAGTGTGTGAGTATTTTACAGATTACACCACAAATCTACTGAAAGCATGTTAAAATCAATGTAGTAGTAGATTTCAATTTCTTGAATCGTTTTCCACTCATTCAATGTGCTATAATAAAACACCCAATAAATAGTAAGAAACCAAAATATCTATATCTACATCCATCTATCTATCTATCTATCTATCTATCTATCTATCTATCTATCTATCTATCTATCTATTGATCTATCTATCCGTCTGTCTGTCTATCTACCTACCTATCTATCTATCTACATACTGGTGCAGATTTTAATGCTCTGATTATGGGTTGCTAAAACAGAGTTGCAATTCCCCAGCTGTTATTATGCATTACAGAGCTGTAACCACTCCTGTCAATCAAGCGTGGTGCATCAAGTCCATTAGAAATATAGAAACATACACAATGACAGCATGAAAAGACCAGGGGTTCATCTAGTCTGCCCAGAGTTCCCTATTTGCCCGGGATCTATTGTCCATATGGGTTTTACCCTTGCAGCCCCTGCTGCTCCTCTCCCTACTGCTACCAAGATGAGCAACCACCAAAGTCTTCAATTTGTCCCAGCCATGCTTGAAACTATTTATGATCTTAGTGCCCACCACCTCTGGCAGACTTTTCCATGGTTCCACCACCCTTTCTGTAAAATAGAACTTCCTCACACCCTCTTAATCTTGCCCCTACCTGTTTCAATTTATGACCTTGGGTTCTTGATGCTTTTCTCCTAAATTGTTACTGCAGTTCACCTTGTTTATTCATTTCGGGAACTTGAAGGTCTTTATCATATCACCCTCTCTCATCTGGTCTTCAATGAGTACAGGTTCAGTGCCATAAGGCAATCTTCATAAGATCTTCCTAGATGGCCTGAATCATCTTCCACCCTGCATTACACTATGTCCAGCCTGTCCCTGTCCTTCCTTAGGTGAGGACTCCAGAACTGAGCACAGTATTCCAGGTATGGCTTCATCATTGACCTATACAGAGGTAGTGATACCTCATTTTTCCTGCTGTCAATACACCTTCTGATACACCCCAGCATTCTATCAGCCTTGCTATAAGCCTTGTTACACTGGCTGGATTGTTTAAGGAGTCATTAATGATGACTCCCAGGATTCTTTCCTCTGCCATAGTGCTCAGTTTAACCCCTCCCATCCAGCACTCTGTCCTGTTTTTGTTCCCTAGTTGCATAAACTAGCATTTTTTGGTGCTGAATTTTAACTCCAAACTTATACCAACTCTCTAGCCTTGTAGATCCCTCTGCATCTCTCTAACCCCTTCATTTTATCTACCCTACTGCAGAGTTTTGTGTTATCAGCAAAGAGATGCAGCTTGTCCAGGATAACCTCTCTAATGATGCTGATGAACATATTATAGAGGACAGGGCCAAGGACAGATCCCTGCTGCACCCAATTGTGACCTCCATCTCTTCCTATTTGACCCTGTGTACCACCACTCTCTGTCTCTCCTTCAACTAGTTTCCTACCCATCTATGTCCTAGCCATGCCTATGTCCTCCAGCTTCTTAAGCAGTCTTTTGTGTGGCACAGAGTGAAAAGATTTGAAGAATTGAAGTAGAAAATGTACAGTGTAGTCGTTATCTACACCTTTGTAATCCAGTCACAGAAAACTATCATGTTGGACTGATAGTAGCAGAGAATTATCTGATTGAAAACAGATCCAGAGACATCCAATTATTTTCCTCCTACTGCCCACAAGTTTTTTTGTACAAAATGATTTTGTTTCTAATCAGACTTTTATTTAGAGTGCTGTGGTACAGCAATAGAGGTGCCTGTTGCCCTCATGCTAATTTGTACATGGTCTGTGGAAGGAAGAATATGCACTCAGGGAGGCTAACAACACTTTTTTGTGGATGTTGTTCTCTTGCTCCACTTTATAGAAGATATAAAGTGCATCTTGAGGGTGATGATAACATACAGAAATTTATGCAGTATTTGAACAATAATACAAAAATGTAAAATGTACAGCAGAAATCCAGAAACATAAAATTATTTTTTGAATGTGACTTTCTCAGGAAGTGTAGGTCAGGAGATGAGGTCTAAGGTTAACACAAGCTCACTGTGATAAATTCAGTCTTAATTGCATCAAGCTCACATCCTAAGAAATTGATTTCATCAGTTCCTTTTGGACAGCTATTGAGCTTAAAATGGAACTGTTTGAACCCTCACATGAGCAGGACTCAGGCAGAAGAACTGATGGACAGATTTTGGGCCAGGGGTTATGATGAGGGAGTCCAGCAAGAAGCGTAGCCAAGGCAAACACGCTTGGTCAGTTCTCATTTCTGGTGCCAAAACAAAATCCAAAATTGGCACTATAAAAACATGCCCATTCCTTTTAAAACAGAATGTAATTCCATTTTGGATAAGTTAACAATGCAATAGATAGGCTTTGGCCCATCCTACTAAATGATGGTATTGTTTGAGATATTTTCTTGGACAAACCAAGGATAACATTTGGGAGATCCACAAATTTGAGGATGTATTAACAGCGAGCCATTTGTCCCTTCAACTAATACCCAAAGAAATTGGTTACCAGTTAAGCCACCTGGTTTCTTTAAATGTGCCACTTGTGTCAGCTGTAAATATGACAAGCCCAGGCAAGTATCTGAGAATGAACATGTCACAGTACAGATAAAACAGTTTATGACATGTACAACAATGTTCATGATTTATATTACTTGGTGTTTTAGAAGATTGTGTTATATGGTATATAAAGCGCGTGACACAAAGAAAAGGTATTCAAGAGCAATCAAGATATTACCAATAAAATGAGGAGGATTGTTTTTGCAGTACATTTTGAGGAGGTCCATGGATTACAACTGTAGATTTTACCTTTATACTTCTGGAAGATCCCCCACACACACACACACACAGACGAGGCAGGGACATTTTCAAGTTATTACTGAAAAAAGACACATTTGATTAACATGATAAAAACCCTACCGCCTTATGGTTTCAATGAAGAAATAGACTTTATTCCATTTCTGTAAGATGGACTAATATCCACATAATTTCATCAGTTGAAGAACAGAAATCTAGATCTGGACATAAAATGATACTGTGAATGTTCTATTTATGGCTCATTAACTGCTGTACATCAGTTCATCAATAACAGTGATGTATAAGTATGCAAGATTGCATTAATTAGTCTCTGTGCTTTGTTTTGCTGCTAGTCAAATATTTATTATTTATTTATTTATTTGCTTTTGGTAACCAGGTGGGTGCACTAGGCATAAGAATGCCTATTTTCAGGGACTACCGATTGATGTTGGTTCATCATTAGCTGCATATTTCTCTTTACTTGCACATTTTATTTTTGCCTCATTTGATTCTTTAATATATATGTTAGTCTAGTGTCATGCACTTTAATTCATTAACCTTCACATTACTTTGTAGTGCTTTATTTAGGCTTTGATTATTTGATTTGTATTTATACACTTGTATTAGTATCAGAATGATGTATTTACATATTTAATAATTCAAAAGTATCTATAGTAATCAGAAGCCTAATTTTGTATAAAGATTGTTTCTTGGTGACTTGTCCACCAATATTCATTTATTTCTTGTAGTATTCATGTTAGTTGCAATACTTCGTCAAAATCTTTTTATATCAGATGTCACGGGTAATCTTCTATCTTCAAAGATACACAACATACTTATATAGTTATAACTGTTTTTGTTTCTAACTGTTTTGCAATATCGTTTATATATATATATATATATATATATATATATATATATATATATATAGATATATAGATATATATAGATATATATATACACACTTGAGTTCTGTGTTCCCATATCCCAAAAACTGTGCAATCAAAAACAGTGTGGTCAAATATAACAAGCTTTGGGTGACTATTGTATTTTCATAGGATTGTTCAACATGCTTCCTAATTTTCAGCTCATAATTTGTTTCAAGAGGATTTTGAATAACACATTTTGCTAAAACAGTTGCAAATTCCTGGTTGTTTTCTTGTTACTATGTTAATATTTGACCGTGCTGTTTTGGTTTTGCAGTTTTAATGCGGAACCCTGTTTTCTGCTTTGTTTTCCCTATTCACATTCTCACCCTTTCTTCACTTCCTGTACTGCTGTATAAGTATTTTTTTGGGGGAGCATGCTGTTATTGTCTTTTAATAGTTCATATTCTTTTACAAGTTTAGTTAAGTTCCCAGAGATAAGGGGCACTCACACTCTTATATTTATTTATTGGGAGTAGATATTGGAGTTATCCAGTTTGATGTTTGAATTGTCCTTTTAGTAGCTCATACAAACAGGATGGGGTGTTTCTACTATGCATTGAGAGAACTTTCTCATATCATTTAAATAATAAATTAAAAGCTGAAATTAATACCTTAAAAGTTCAATATGTTTCTAGTTGTGCAGTTATTTATTTAAATAACAAACTATCACTAGTAAATGCATGTGTTTCTGGCTGCTTCAAGGAATAACCCCCATAGGATATTTTGCCAGTAGGTTTAATTAAAATTATTATATTCAGGCAATGGTTTTACCAGGAATCCTTATGTAAGTGTTGTATTCTGATGAAGTTAGCCAGAAAACCTTAATTCATTAGCCTACACATTACTTCACAGTGCCTTACTTAGGCTTTGATTATTTGATTTGTATTTATACACTTGTATTGATATCAGAATTATATATTTACTTGTTTAATAATTTGAAAGTATCTATTGTAATCAGATGCCTAACTTTGCACAAAGATTGTTATTTGGTACTTTGACCACCAATATTCATTTTTGTTATGGCTATTATGTTTGTGCAATAATTTGCAAAATCTGTTTTATATCGGTTATCCTGGGTAATCCTAAATATTCACAGATATACAACATACTTATATACTTATAGTTTTTGTTTGTAGTTTTTTTACAATCAATACATTTCTCTCTCTCTCTCTCTCTCTCTCTCTTTCTCTCTCTCTCTCTCTACACACTTGGAGTTTTGTTGTTTGCCAGGTGGAACACCATTGAGACAAGCTCATTTGCAAGATGGACCTGGAAACAATACAGTAGCGGATGGGCCATAAGCTAAGCTTATAGTATGCATATATAATTACAATGTATATTTTTTGTGGCATGCTGTTGTCTTTTATTAGCTCATATTCTTTTACAAGTTTAGCTATAGTTCCCAGAGATATGAGTCACTACACTCTTATATTTATTTATTGGGAGTAGGTATTAGAGTTATCCAGTTTGATGCTCAGATTGTCTTTTTAGTCACTCATACAGACAGGATGGGGTGTTTCCACTATGCACTGGGAGAACTTTCTCAAATTTATACATCATTTAAATAATAAGTTAAAAGCTGAAACAAATATCTTAAAAGTTTAGTACATTCCTACTGTAGTTGTGCAGTTATTTATTTAAGTGACAAACTATTACTAGTAATCACTTGTGTTTCTGGCTGCCTCATTGGAATAATGCACCATTTGGATACTTATCTGGTTGGTTTCATTTGAATTATTATTCAGGTGAAGGTTTTACCTTGGAATCCTTAGGTAAGTGCTGTATTCTGTTGAAGTTAGAAAATTATCAAAAGGTGATTTACCTTGTGCTTTTCCTTACAATTTTACATTTGTACCATGTTTTAACTGACTTGACACTTTGATCACTAAATTGATACTATTGGGGATGATATAAAATTGTTGTTATTATATACATCAGGTATGCCTGTAATCAATTTAGCACAGTTTCATTATAACTGTTCAACTGCACTTACTATTTAGTGGTGATGTATCTTGCACAAGGTCATGACTCTTGCTGAAAACCAAAAGATTAAAGTGTCAGAGCTGCTGTTTGTGGCATCCTCAATTCGCTATGCTTTTTTATTGTCTGTGTTGCTAATGTTACTTAATAAAATGCACTCTTAAGGCATCTTGCATAGCCTAGTTTCCTCAACTGCATCCAGTTGCCTGTGGTCTGACAACTGTTTACTGTCCCATGGAAGGTTGCTCTCTAGGTAATCCATGCAATCCTCTTTGATCAGTGACTCCATCAAATTATAAGAATATCTGGAAAAGTTTTTTGAAAGCACCCCCACACACACATTTTCTGTAGAAATTTGAATCAACCCAGGGACAGCTCCAAATGTAATTGTTCAAGTTCTTATTATCTTGCTTGGGTAACATACACATTGTTTTTCTTCCTTCCATAACCCCATCTGTTTACTATCCTGTAGATAACTGCTCTCTAGATAGTCCACAAAGTTCTTTTGGATGATCGACTCCATCAGCTTACCCAATAAAGAGGTAAGGTTGAAGGTCTATAATTCCTAGTTGCTCCTTGTCTTACCTTCCTTGTATAGTGGGCTATGTCACAACCCACAGTTTTCAGAACTACCCCAGTCTGAACTGAGCTACTAAATAGACCTACTAGGGTTTAGCCAGTTCTACAGCCAAATCTTGAGAACCCTTAGGTGAATCCCATTGGACCAGTGCTTATTTACCTTTAGGGCTTCAAGCCCCTTCTGTTGCCTTGATGCCACTTTTAGGCAGGACCCACTGTCTTCCATTGTGAAGACAGAGCAGAAATAATGTGTTAAGGATGGTTGCTTTTGTTCATGTTCCTCTAGTACCCTCCCCCTCTAGTACCCTTCCTTGATATAGTTGATGAATTATTTTTCCTCCGTCCTTGATCCTTCCACAATACGCAGCTCTCTGTCTGCCTTTACTTTCCTGGCCATCCTTTTGCTTCCATAATACTGTCCCATTCTTCTTCTGTTTTTCTTTTACTTGGTGATAGTCTTTTCTTGCCCCTCACTGCTTCTCTGACACTTTACAAGAACCATATTGGTCACCTGTACCTGTTTCATTTTGTAGCAGTTCTCATGCCTGACTTTATTTCCTTAAGCATGGTTCCTTTGATTATCTCCATCTTTCTTCTAGACCTCCAATGCTGCCCACCCTGGTCAAGTTTTCTTGGCCAGCTTCCTCATCCTGTTGCAGTCTGCTTTTCTGAAATCTAGCACTTTTTGATATGTATAATCTGGTCCCAAGTGTAAGCCTGAATCAAATGAAGGTATGATCATTAGACCCAAGTGGCTCTCCTACCTCAACTACTCGCCATCTCCGGTTGGTGAGCACCAAATCGAGAATGATTGACTGTCTAGTAGGTTCCTTAACCAGCTAAACCAGCAGGTAGTCCTACAATGTATACAACAGGGACTTGCCTTCTCATGCACCTGGCCACTGGAATGTCCCAGTTGCTATCCAATAGGTTCAGATCACCCACCACCACTTCCCCCTTCTTCACTCCTTTGGCAGCTCTTTACTGAGCTCCCTTTCCTCTCTTCCCCATATCCTGGTAGTCTATAGATCACGAACTGTATTTTCATGCCATGGGTGACTCTACAGTACTCTGCTTCCCTTTGCTTCCCCTGATGTGTCTGTTAGGTAGTTAGTTAAACTTTATATATAAAGCACCCTTCCGGGGGCTCAGGTACTTAAAATACATAAAAATAAAACAGATGAAACCATACATATCAACATATGTAAAAGCCACATTACAGAGCTTAAGCACAAATCAGGTTCATAAATGACAATCAGGAAAATTTCATATTACAACAAATTAAACACTTGTTCAAAAAGAAATATCTCGAGCCTCCTCTTAAAGGCTTCCACTGAAGGTCCTCTCTAAGAATACCCAGGAGAGAGTTCCACATGGCAGGTGCAGCTATGGAAGGAGCAAGATCTCCCAAAGCTGCAGCCTTGCCCTGGGAACCACCAAGAGGCCACCCTTGAAGAAACAAAGAGAGTGAACCAGGCAGTTCGGAACCAGGAGGTCTTTGCAGATACTCAGGTCCCTGACCATGTAGCTGCCTTCCACTGCTCTGTGTCCTCACTGACATATTGGGCTATAGCTCCCTTTGCCTTTCTCTCTATTCTGTCTAAATATTGTGTAACCTGGGACTGACAAGTCCCAGTCATTATCCTCTGTGGCCTAAGTTTCTGTGATGGTTATGAGGATCACCTCAGTGTCTGTCACCAATGCCTGGATCTCACTGATTTTATTACCCAGATTCCTGGCATTATCACATACCCTTTCAACTAGCTCCGGATCCTTTCTCGCTATTTGTGATCCTACTCTGGCATTCCTTCTCATTCTCCTTACATTCTTATGTTTCCTTTGCTTGCAGATCCTGAGTGCCTTGCCCTTTTGCCTCTTCCACTATTTCCTTCTTGAACCTCAACCTTATTAATATCCACCCTGCTGCTGCCTGTCCCAGTATAGGGAAACACTAGCAAGGCTGCCCCAGCACTTCCTTTACTGTGGTTTCCCTAGCCTCAATGTTCACCACAGTTGGTTTGCTGTATAATGCAGATGTCAAACTTCTGGTCCATGGTGTTGATCCACTCTATTGATGGTAGAAGGCTATTACTATTGATGAGCCTCCTGTCCCAGAAGCTCCCCAGTGTCCTACAAAGTAGTACCCTTTCTCCTGATACCATCCTTTAACAACCCATTAATTCCTCTATCTCATCCTCCATTCTCTATCTTTCGTTTTCCTTCACTTCCTCCACACAGGGAGGACCTCAAAAAGGCCTGGGAGGCTGATTATGCCTGCAATCTGTCCCCAGCCTCTGAAAGATTTGCTTCACTTGCTCCATAGGCTGATTCACCAGATCACTGGTACCCAAGTGCACCTGAATCTCCAGCTTCTCCCTCCCTCTCATAATCCTCCTTATTCTGTTTATGTCTCAGATGGCTGATGCCCCAGGAAGGAACCTGACCTTCCCCACACCTCACTGCCACCCACCACCCCTGTACTCCCTTGATCATAGAAAACCTGAACAGTAAGACTCTCCTAGCTGCCTTTTTAACTCTCACCCCTAGGTGCCACCAGGTCATTAATCCTACTTCTGCCAACTGATCCAGGGTCCTCCTTGTGAGTCAATTACCTCAGTCTACTCCAGGGGTCCAAAGCTATTTTGCATCAGGATGGTATGTGGCTGACTGACTTCCTTGTGGCTGCCCCTGCCACCTTGCCCCCCCCTCACACTGCTTCCCAACCCCTGGACCAGTAGGCCTCTGGAGGAGGAAAGGTGTGTTGTGGGCTCCAGCTGCACTACTGCCACAGGAGAAATATCTCATCCCTTACTGCTACCAGCTGAGCATGATGCTCTGCAAAGATCCTGCAGATGGGGCAGTGATCCCTACTCACAGCGTCACTCGGGAGAACAGCACCTGACAATCCCTGCAACTGACTTGGTCCCCACCAAACCTCATGAGCTTTATCTGGCTCTACTCCTTTGCTTTCCTAATACACTGCTTCTGAAAGCAGAAACAAAATACTTCTGCTGTTACACAACCTAGAATGGGAGGGGCTTATGCGAGCAGGTGGCAGCACACTATTGCCAGAGTCAGCTTTGTGTATCAAGAAGCTGATGTTGGAGAGTTATGGTTTGCATTTTTAATATGGAAAAGATTTTAGTGTCCATTTGTCTTGGAGAAGAGAAGAGTATGAGGAACAAGAGGAGATGAGGTGAATGGCCAGACAGAGTGGCGGTGAGAGGAAGGAGTGGCGGTGAGAGAAAGGACTGGGAACACAACATTTATTAAAATGCTCAACAGTAATTATAAAAAACAAAACATGGGAGACTGTGTGTAAACTAGAATTAAAATTTTACATACCCTCAGTGTGGGATCCTTTTATAAACATAGCATTCCCTGCCAATGGTGTGTGTAAAATGCAGGATACACCCACCCACCCACTCTATATATTCATTGCAATTTTAATACAAACATTAAGGTTGAGGAATGCAAAGTGCACAAAGTGAGAAATGTAAAAACATTAGGGTTTTGGGTCTCCAGAGTACTGGCAAATCAGTGGTGGGGTGTTCCTTGACATATACTGATGGGACAGTGACACCACACAGTGAAACTGCGACAGACATTGTGGTAACAGAAATTTTATGGTGATGGACTTTGCAGCAATGGGGGTAGGCACCTAACTCTACTGTCTGTGCAATGTGGAGTTAGATATCTAAAGTAGGGGTGCAGGGGAGCAGATCCCTGCATTGCTACTATTCAAGTGTAATGGTCGGTGTTGCCATGTTGTCTGTTGGTGTCGGGATGCATCATTGTCAGGGATGTTGACATGGTTCCATCGCTGTTTGGGGTTGTCGCTGTGGGGGATGTTGCTGAGGCATGATAGATCCATTCCTTGGGGTCATCAACCCTAATGTCCACCACATCACCCAGCCCTTAACCTCCTGTCTGAAGCACAAGGTACAGTTCAAAGCTATTGTCTCAGAGTGATACACTCTTCAGAGCTAGAGAAGTATGGCTCACCACATGTTGCCAACAGAATCAGTTGTAGTTTTCTTCAGGCAGAGCAAAGAAAAAGATAACATCTGACCTTGTTTGCTCAGTACAGGGGTGAGCATTATTTGATGTACAGTTAAGGCTATACACAAGATACATGCTTGTCAGGCATGGCCTTAGACCTTTTCCTTGCTTCAGAGGTTGAAGGATTAAACACATGGTGTATGGCCCCAAACTTGAAGGCCCTAAATTAAGCAGAAGACCCTTTGGGATGCAACACTGGATCTTTATCTTAGTTTACACAAGCAGCAGAATCATGAGGCACTGCTCTGCACCTGCATATTGATTCAATCTTAGCCCTGTGGGCTCTATGGGACCCATGCATCAGTGCAAGCTGGGTGCATGTGAAGTGCATACCTGGCCTGTGCAGATCTGCTACCATGGACAGGCATGTGAGATCCTGCATTCATGATTGCCAGGTGCCTGTCTGCAGCCCATGCTCCCAGTACACCAGGATTGCTGGGGAGTGGATCAATGTAGATTGTAGGACACAGGCAGGCAACCAATCAGATGCCTGCCCTGGTTCTGCAGCACATCTTTGCCACATGGGGAGCAAGGAATTTTGGGATAGCACAGGTCCCAAATTTGTAAAATGTTGGGTCAGTGCCTAAATGGCTGACTCTAGCCTTCCCTGCCCCTGAGGCAGCATGGTGGGGGGCCTATGGATTCTTGTGGCCAGTGGGGTACACTGTGGGGGCATACAGCTATTACAGCAGGTTCCTGCTGCAGTGTCATGCACCCTCCTCACCTGCCACTCTGTACCTTTGTGAATGGTGTGGAGTGTGGGCTCACTCCGACACTCCACCGGACCATCTGTTCAAGTAGTCACATGACTGGCCAGGGGATCAATGCAGAAGGGATACTTGTTCCTTTTGTGCATGTGCGCAGGGTCTACAGGACCCCAGTTGTGAAAATGACACTTAGGATTGACTACGTGCCATGGATTCATGGCACACAGGCAATCCACCCCAGTGCAGATGGCCCTATAGGAGCAGCACACACATGGGATGCAGGCCTTGCAGGGCTTGCAGTGCATATTAAAGTTTTATAAACTCTGATCTTATGTTTGCTGATCCTGCAGCACTCCAGGGACAAAGTACAATTACAGGGGACTGTATTTAGTTCAGAGAGAACATCAGGACTGGCAAATATCAAACCTAGGCTTATAAAAGCTCAGACATGCACTGTAGATTATATAATATTATAGGATGTACCACTGCTACAGCCCTGTTTTGCTATCAACTTCAGGAAATTATGGGATTTCTGGTTACAAATGTCAACTTAAAAATGGTTTTGCACACAAAATGTAAATTGGTACCAGTCCAAATTGAGTGTGGGCTGTTAGTGCTGACTGTTACCCTTTAAATCCATATTTTGACACAGGTCTCCATTGCATTAATGTTTGATGTGTTGGCTTGCTTTTCCATCCCTGCATTAAAGGGTGCCCTTTAAATTATGGGCCCATATTCTCAGTCACGGGGTTGAAAAATCAATATGACCCAGTTTTATTACAGTCACTTGGGTGTGACTCTATCGAGATATGCTCAGAGGGATCCTGAGGTCTTCCACACTAGCACACATCAAAGTGTATTCATGTGAGCCAGCTTGGTGGCACTGAGGGTTGAGGTGAAAGATGCCACTCCTTGCACCACTGGACCCTGGTTGCTGGGAGTTGGCTGGGGTGGGAGAGTATAGAGCATCCAGTGGACTGCTCTCCTCTCCCAGGCAGGGGCGTTTCAGTGCCAAACATTCACCTGGCCCCTAGAGTCAGCTGGGGGCATGGCAGTTGGAACTGTCACCTTAGGGCAGAGGGGTGGAAAGTACTGACACTTCACACATTGAAGCATGTATGGAGACATGTGGATGGCATTGCAAGCCACCAGTCAAGGAAGAAATTGCGATGATTGTTTCCCATGCTGCCGCTAACCCCAACCACCTGGTAACTCTGCTCTCTGATGAACTCCCAGGCCATGCAGTACTGGTGTTAACTTAAGTCCTGAAGGATAGTGGAGGAGTTGGGCTGAGGTGTCTGCCACCAGAGGGTGGATTTGAGCCAAGGAGAAATTCAATAAGTGCAAAAAAGTGCAATGGTGTGTGGAAGTGGCGATGTATGCTATTTACATTGTTAACTTGTGCACCTGACAAAACCATTTTCAAAGACCCTGACAAACGCCTGTACATACTGGAGGAAGAGGGCCATTTGAGTGCTACAAAGGTATGCACAGACTTGGGAGACAAAGATCATCAGGAGACTAGCATTACTAATGGCAGCATGAATGGGAACAATGTTAGGGAGGGGTACCACTAGATCATTTGTGCCATAAATAAACTGTGGTTTAGGGCCCACTTGTCTACCAGGGAGACTAGCGGGGACCAACTGATGGTGAATTCTGACAGGTCCACAAGCAGGCCTAAGATGCACATCAGGGGAATGGGGGCATGCAGTCAGGACACACCACGCACACATGTATGTGCATGGCAGTGCACTATACACGTACTATACATGTCTGAGGTGTCAGGTGCACTATTATTACACACAAAACATATTTGCACACAGTAACAGCTAGATGCCTTGATTGATAGCAATAAGGCATGACAGAGTGTGCATCATTATTCAATAACAGCATACCTCAGGAAGGGAGACAAGGGCAATGCTGAGTGTCTTGTGCACCTGAGAAGTGCCATTGACCCAAAAGAATTATTAAAACATTAAGAAAAGAAAAACTCAGTGCCTGTTTCTACATGAAATACAACCCAACTCAAAAGTGGAAGATTGACTAAATATGGGGAGGATAAGGATTTCATCTTATATACTGTATAATATACAATCATGTGATGTATCAGACCTGTTGGAGAAAAAAATTAACATTTTGTCACATAGGGAAGATGTGTGATCTTGTCAGGCTATATTAATAATATATAGAATAATGCCTGTGCAGGTGTTTGTTATAAGTGTTTTTACACACTCAAGTAGTGTGACGACCCATAGGTGTATGTGGTCATCATACACCAAGGGTGTAAAACCTTATAGACACACACATGTCTATGTTTATTTTTTTCAATGATTGATGCAAGGAGTTTTGATTTGAAGAGTGAGTGTGAGCATGACCAAGAGCAGTAGTAAGCAAAATGCACATAAAAGCTATATTTTTGAAATTCAAGGTACAAAATGCTATTTTTTAAATGAGCTGCCTACCTGAGATAGTGAGCATGGATGAGAGCACAAACAGGCAGCAGTTTATCTGCTAATTCATGCTACCAGCTGAGCTGTTAAAAATGTCAGATTGAAATGCTGCCATGAGTGTGTGTGTGTGTGACACATTTGTGTTTTCTTTTTTTGTTGTTGTTGTTATTATTATTCCCTTTCAGCAGCAACAGGGCCAGTGAATTTTGCAGACTATGTAAAGGAATAACAAAGGATTCATTTGCCTTTTTATTGACTGCTGGTGGTGCAGGGCAAAGTACAGAAATGCATTTTAATTTTTATGCATGGTATGCCTGCAGTGAAAACTAACAAGGCTGCTGTAGTGAAACACTTGGGGCTTGATTTTCAGAGCTGTTAGATTACTGCTATTTGCAGTGATCTAAGCCTGTGGCAAACTCTGGGTGTATCAGGGACCCTGCACCCTATTTTATGAAAAGGGTGGGTCCCTGCACCAAGAACCTGAGAGTTGTCACAGCTGTAGGGTTGTGCCAAACATGTGGAGCACCTGCAGGGTTTAATGGAGGGATCCTTCATCCCCTAACCTGGTACAATCCTCCAGGAGCCATGAAAGTGAAGGGTAGAAATATGCCAGCAAGGAGAGGGACAGGGCAGAAGAAGCGTGGGTGGTGGCCTAGGGGAGTAACAGGGGCATGGTGGCAATGTTAGGGTGCTGAGGTGTTATCCTGTGGGGTGCCATGCAGAAGTGCAGAGAGCTGATTGGTCCAGGTATGGGGGTTGGCAAAGTTGGACCAGGATCTGGGCGCAGGTGTACACAGCTCTGGCACCTGCCCCATAGATGCCACTGACCCCAACACTGTAGGGAGGCAGCACTAGTGCAAGTGGCAGAGGGAACATTCCCTGGGCATCATGGAAGTCACCTGATACTCAGCCCCTGTGTGGATGCAGGCTGGTACCACCTACATTGCTGGCACTAATGGCACTTATGGGGCAGATGCCAGGGCTGTGTCCACCTGCAGCTGGATCCTGGTCTGTCCCTGTGAACCTCCCTGTATCTGGGCTGATCGGCTCTCTGCACTTCCTCATGGCACCCTGCAGTGTGCCACTTCAGCACCTAACATTGCCACCATGCTCCTGTTGCTCCCTAGGCCAGTCTCCCAGCTCCCTCTGCCCTGGCCCCTCATTGGAGGTCCCCACTTGCCACCATGCCTGGCAGTGATGCATGACCCTTATACCACCTCTGGCTGGTCTAAACAGAGCCCCTATGTTGCAACCATGGTGGGGCTTCAAACTTCCAAAAGGGATGGTACAGCCCCACGGTAGCTAAGCCCCTTGTGACCTGGTGCATGGGCATTTCTGCCACATGGTGGCACAGGTGCTGGCACTTGGCATCTCAATTTTGACACAGCCTGTGTTTGAGAATTGGGATTGCTGCAAACTATGATGCAAGGTGCCACTTACGTCACAGCCATTTGCACAGGCACCTTGCATTATACATTTACATAGATACATAGATATTGATGGCAGATAAGGACCTCCAGGCCTACCCAGTCTGCCCAAGCATACTACCTACATGTTTTGTTTTTGTACCTTTCGTTTTGAAAATCAAGCATTAGGTCTTTCAGTGATGGTGACGAGGAGAATTTGTCTGTGGGTGATGGGCATATAGCCATGCAGAATGTTTAAACAGTTATATTTAAAAATGTTAAAACTCATAGGAATCCTGAGAACTTCTCAGATCTGTCCAAGGTTAAAACTCGTAGAAAAGCTTAGACTTTTCAGGGCATAGAAAACCTTGGACACTAAGCTCTTCTCAGCTTTTGTGAAGCTAGGATGTCCTAGAAGAACACTGTTCTGTTAAATGTTTGGACTTTTAGTGTGAGAGAATTAAATGTGGGGATTAGCAAGGGCAAGTGTGAACTTAATATTTTGCAGTTCATCAGCCTGTGATAAATTTAGTGCAAACTGCTGTAAAGAAAAAAGACTACAGCAGTAACAATGTTTTGCACAGCTTATAGACAATGAAAGCAGTAAAGTGTACATTTTGAGTGTTTTACTGAGAACATCTTTTCCATGGTATTCTAGTAGGTCCCAGAATCCTGCATTAAACATTTCTGATAAGATCTCTTTATTTTCTGATTGGTCTTGTATATGCAGTACATTAATATCAAAACTAAGCCTTACTAAATATGTTACAAGTAGTTTAGGGTTGAGCACTCATTTGAGAGTAGGTCTTTGAAAAATGTTGCATATTGCAGGAGTCTGGTTAGAGATTTACCATCTGCAGTAACTGCTGGGCATCCATTTTGTTGAGCATCAGGTAAGAACTGAACATTTTATAGCTTTCTTAACACTGCTTTTCTACCTCACACTAACATCATTTCCAGATTACTTTGTTCATCACTTTTAATTTGTGTTGTAGCTCTAGTTTTATTATATATGGGAGACACTTAATGCTGATGCTGCTATTGTTGAAATAACTAGCAAAACCACCCCAGAAGAACTGAGGCTGCCAATGGGAAAAACTGAGAAAAGCTGGGATAAACAGTGGAAGTATGCAAGTCATAGCTAAGACACTAGACAGAACATTTTATTTACCAAACAATAATGGAAAGCAGAGCTGGTAACATCTTATCATAAAATATTAAATAATATATAAGCTTGACTTCTTAAAGACTCAGAATAGCGTAACTGTCATGTATAAGCATGTTCAAATAGATGGAATTTAATCTCCTTCTTATACTCTGTAACACAAAAGCTGCACTTGATTACAAGTTTGGATGAAGCATCCATCTATGATGTGATGTGCAGAAATACAGTGATGCAATCTCTATTTTGCTTTGTGACCATGATAAACAGGTTTTCTGCAGTATATTTCACATGTGGTCAGTTTAATCATTTTGTTACATTTGCAGTTGGCTTTATTTTATTTAAAAATGTATTAACCAGGTAAGAACCCAAGAGCATGATGACTATTTTCAATGGGGATCTGGACATACACATTGATCATACATCCACAACAGGAAAAAAATCTGTTATATAAAAAGTGACCACATTCAACAATTACAACAAACATAAAAGGATTACTAACAAAACATTGACATTTTGAATTTCAAAACAATAGTTCTTTAGAACATTCCAAATACAGAATTAGATTGAGTCTGCTGAACTGTGTTTGGAAGTGTAATTAGTCACGACTTTGTGGTTCTGCATCCACCATTTGTTTTGGTTGGCACCCGCTCTGCAGATGTGTGTGTGTGGTTTGTGTGTCTCTCCTGTTAAACTCCTCTACCAAGGGTAGGCTGCTGCAGATTAATGGGAATAGCAATCCAGATGGATTGCACCATCTAGAAAAAGCCCTGTGTCAAGCTGCTTTAAACAGGACCTAGGAATAACTCTTCTCTACCATCCAGGAGATACATGGTGAGAAAAGGTTGCTGCCGTGAGTGTGTAAGGGTAACAGCACTGTATCTCAAAATTCTCTGCAAATCAGGAGCTGTACAGAGAAGAGGCAGCTGCCATATTAATGTGTATGGGAAGTCAGATAATTAACAACTGAAACAACTTCACCATATTGTCTTTAACAGACCAACCGTGTTGGTACATGTCAGCTCTTGATATTTTTCTTGTAAGTCCAATGAATTCTAGTGTCAGGTGTTTGCAATTTCCAAGCTCAACATGCCAATGGTACTAGATTCAGAGGCACATCCTCTTCCTCCTAATCAAAAGTTTCAGTCAGTGGCACCGTGTGACATTTCTGTTTTGATGGCATTACACTATAGTATGATGTGAAGTCACCTATCAGCTTTCATGATTTTGGATGGATCTCAAAGTCATATGGGTGGTTGCTCAAGGTAGTGAGGAGGCTCTCTGCCAGTCATTCTCTTTCTCTCTCTCTCTCTCTCCTCCAACAGTTCTTGTATCCTTCTGTTGGATGGTACAGAGTAGTGGTTTGAGTCTTCAGTGGGTGGGAAGGGAGGTGCCATTGTCTTGTTTATGCTGGGCTGAGGAGGTGAGATTTGATGTTGCTGACTGGATGAGGGTAGATACATTTCATGGAGTATTTTGTGTAGCTGGAGGAAGCTAGAGTTGGGTGCTGTAAGGTTGGTGAGGAGGAATTGATCATTATACTGGTTGGGACTATAGGAATGGTGAAATAGGGTGCTGAAAGAGGGTGGTGAAATGGGAGCTTATTTTAAAGTCTTTTGAGCCTTTTAAAAATAGTTCATGCTGTGAATTGTTGGTAAAGTGCATGAGTAGTGCAAAGTCTGAAATTTTGCTAGCATCGTTGCAATATTCCTAGCTGCAAGTCTTTTCCTACTTGTCTGGTTGAAGATCTTCTTAAGGCTCTCCAAACCAATCAGTTCTGTTAAGAAAAAAAAACTGTGACAAACTAAAGGGAATCCAGCAAGCCACTTGAAAAAAGCATTAGTATAACTAACCAAATTTGACATAGACTTAAAGTACAGTATATATATAAAAAATTAATTCTAAACATGTGGCTTTAGAAAACAAATGTCAACCTCTAAAATGTTCAAGGGGCTTTAATGGCATCATAAATCATCAGAGCAAAGTACAATTGAACTATTTTATGTTGTATAATATTGTAGATCATTTATATACTTGGGAATCATACATGAGGCTTACCCAACCTAAGGCTCCCCTCTTAAGCAACCTCACCAAGGACAGGTTAAAACCTCCATGATTGACTTTCAGTGGGTAGAACAATGATACCATCAAACAACTATATCCTTCCTCCCAGTGGAGTTCAGAAAATTCCTTCTCTCTCTCCTTTTCCTATTCCTCTTTATAGCTATAGGATGTAGATGGTAGCCAGATGCAGGCCACTGTGGGAACATTGATTTCATCCGATGCGACACTCCACCATAATGCATAAAGAATAACTAGGTATTCAGATCCATTATTTCTGCAAAGCATATCACTATTGCTGTAGCTGTTAGAATGTAGAAGTGTTAGATGTGTAATCAACTGTAAAACATTTCAAAGCTTCATATGCTGTCATGTATGTAAAATGTGTTTGTGTTTTCTTCCAATAAAAGATTAACTGCAAAAATTAGATCACTTATATGATTTCAGCCAGTCAACTCTCAGAACCACACTGACTCTTGTGCTACTGTATGTATAGTGATCTACTCATGATTGAACATTAAAGGGAGCATTCTGCTGCACATGCAGGGAGGAGCATTACACTTTGTTTTAAAATTCAAAAATTAAAAATAAAACTTACAATGAATTACTCTAGCCAACTTGAGTCATTTATAATATTTCTATATGTACTAAGATGTGCCTTTTGAAGTACAACTTTCTGTCATGCTGTCTGAGGCTGGTAAAACCGCTCAGCTTTGCTTTTGTGTCTCTCACAAAATAAGAGAACATTTTTATTCAGTAGATGACACCCCACAGTACACATATAAACATATACATAAGATCAATTTCTGTTTTAAGTTTAAATAACACATGAGTGAGTTTGTTTTCTTTGTTAGTAGACTGTGAATCAAGCTGGCATGTAAGAGGTGACATACATGGATTATTTAAGTGATTAAGGAGTTAGGAAAATTAGTTAAATCCAGCATAATACAGGATCACATTACAGCTGGTATAATGAAACAATCACAATTCTGGGAAAAGTAGTCATCTCACTAATATTATCTCATTGTTTGCAAAAGGAAATAAATACAGTAGAACAGTATCCTGCAGTATTTGTGCAGAAAATACTGGTGGTTCTGAAATGTCCTGCTATGGAACACAATATTGTAGAGCCCAACAACTGCTACACCTTTGCAATACAGATGCACACAAGTCACAATGTCTTGAGTTGCTCTCCATTTAAGGGAACAAAAATAGGACAATTCACCTTTTCCTATTTGAGCTACCCACCACTACCCTAAAAACTGATTTTGGCTATGCCAAGCAGTATTAAAACTGTCATACAAGCACAAACCCGTACAGACTATCTGTAAGCAAAATCATTACTCAGATAGGAATGAACTGGGGTGGGAGGTCATTGTGCAATCAAGAAAAATAACAGATAACCAAATAGCATATAAATGGAACTAACTGTATACAGTTATAACTGTGTTTCAAAAGGAAAGCATAGGACCCCCATGCATACGTACTTATAGAAACTGCATAAACAGTTTCAAGCAAAACTATTATTTATTTATTTGAATTTTGATGACTGAAAACTAGAAGCCCTTTTGTCAGGGGCAACCCAGAATTAGTTATATACATTGAAGGACATAAATGTACAGTACAGTAAAATACAGTGAAGAGCATCATACAGTGTAGAGTACCATACTAGTGTAGAGTATCATACAGTGTAGAGTATCATACAAGTGTAGAGGTATTATGCAGTGTAGAGTATCATATAAGATAAATAATTACAGAAGAATAACATAAACTGTGCAAACTATGAAGTGACTGGTATCTCACTGGCAATCCTTCTCCAGAAGTACTTGTAGTAAATGGTAAAAGTCCAGTGGTATCAGTGTTTAAAGTGCTGTGATTTTCTGCTTGAGTTATGACATATTTTGTACATCATGTCTAGTTTTCTTCCTCTCAACAATCAGTCCACAAAGTGCTGGAAACTTCAATTAGCATTACTAACAAAGCATGCAGATTAAAACATTTTCCATCACAACTTTTCTGTCTTAGCATGACCAGTTTAAATAAGCATTATTATAATTCTGTTGTTGTATTATGATAGCAATCCTTAGGGCAGTTCAACACTTTAAGCAAACAATGGGTCTGATTCTACAAGGATGGCACAGGTTACCACCAAAGGTGACTTGTGCCAATCCCCATTACACCAGGGACCTTGTGCCCGATTCTGGAAGGGCAGGGCCCATGGCTCAAATCTTGTGAGTTGTGACATTCCCACAGGTATGCCAAACAAAGAGTGTACCTGAAATGATGGTCACAAGCTGAAGCCCTGGACATAAAGGGTGCAGGTGCCCCCAATGCCGACCCCATGACAGACATGGATATGCCCTGGGTCTATTACTGTCCCCAATACCCTGATCCTGATCTGCAACCTTCTTCATCCACTGTAAGTTGTAGTGCACCACAAATACCCAGTAGTCTGGTGGCCCCCCACGGTGGCGGACCCCACTCCCCACTCCCTACCTGGCTGGTGTCTGGTACAGACCCACCTCTCACCACCATGGCCCAGCCACCAACTGAGATCCACTGGAGTGACTACTACTGTACACAGCACATGCACAGTGAGTATTTATTGAGTGTGTACTATGTACAGTAGCAGGCACTCTCCTGGAACTCAGTTGGCAGCTGACCACAGTAGTGAGAGGTGGGTCTGTGCCAGTAGCTGACTAGGTAGGGGTGGGAGGAGTGGTGCTCCACCACTGCAGGCCAGGGGTATGGGGGGCCACTGGACTATAAATCCTTTGTGAGTGCATTATACAACATGGGGATGTGGGAGGTAGTAGGATGGGGCACTGGGGGACAGTAATAGCCCCTGCAGGACATATCCATTTCTGTCATGGGATCAAGCATTGAGTGAGACAGCAAGGCCCTGCAGGCATATCCATTTCTGTCATGGGGTCAGGCATTGGGGAGCAATAGCCCAGAGGGCTTGCACATTAACTTTTTGGAGCAGGGCAGTGGTGGGAGGGTAACATGTCATCAGGGATGGGTTGGCAGCACATACTCCACAACCTCCAGAGGGTGTAGTACAGCTACACCAGCTAATAGCTGACATAACTGTACTTTGGAAGATTTTATTTTATTTATTTAGCTTTTGTTGACCGGGTAAGTGCACTAGACAAATCCTGCCTATTTTCAGGCACGACCGGGGGAAGGATACAGATGAATGGCAGCTGACCTTGAACCAGATTAAGCTGTTGGTGGTATTTTTTAGTGAATGAGAAATTTGGCCAGGACACGGGAAATTCCCTACTCTTTCGATAAGTGCCATGGGATCTTTAACATCCACCTGAACTACCACCAATCCAGACAGATGGGACTCGGTTTAACGTCTCATCCGGCAACCACCTCAGAAATGCAGCACCCTCATGCTGCATTACAGTGTCAGTACTGGGATATTAACCCTAGTGCCAGATGTGGGAACTGAACCCACAGCCCTCTGATCTCCGGCCTCAGAGGTGAGTGTGCTACCTACTGAGCCACTGACACTGCAAGATGTCCTCTGGGGTTGTTAGAGAATAACACCTGGGGACTTGGTTGCTGCCCTTGAGAATAGGACACAACTGCTGCCATAAGCTCCTTAGCACCATGTCACAAGGGGTTTGGGGTGTAATTGGTGGTGTATACACTTTGCTGCAAGCAGCCTGTGACATGTCTCAGGCTGCCTTGAGAATATGGCATATTGAAACTGCTGGTGTAACTCTGTTACTTGTGTCATTAATTTTGGTGCAAGTCAAGTTACGCCAGGTGTAACCTTTGAGAACTGAGCCCAGTGACTGTAGTGAAGGACAGTGTATGAAATCCAGATTCAGTGATGTCTAATATTTACAATGATTTTCATACTGTTCTAATTTATTATCTTGTTTAGTCAAGTAACTAAGGGGAAGGACAGGGTAGAAGGAACTGAGTGAAACTATCAAGTAGAGGACTCAGGGATGGGTAGGACAAGTGCACAGGATGGGTGAGCTCTGAATTACCATAAAAATAAAACATATGACTCACACGGAAAAATGCTGTGTGTGAAATGGAAGGGATGGGCAAAGAAACCAAGAACTGGAAAGAGCAATGAAAGCCTTGAAAAACTGAATGAGAAGGTACTGGAAAGGAATATGTAGAATATTTGAAAATAGTGTAAACCCCAGATGGTCCTAACTTGACTAGCGTGTTTCTTGGAGCAGTGAAAAACTGTTAAGTTGTAAATACATAGTAGTTATTTAATAAATAAGAACATAAATGAAAATAAAGTTAGTATTGAAACAGAAGATAATACTTATCCTTAACAATTAGACTAATAAATAATTGATATATAGTCAGTTAGACAGATATACAAGCAACTGTTGCCCTTATTAAAAGAATCATTTTCTTTAGTCTGTTTGATTCAGCAATAAATTGTTTATATGTACAGTGTATGAAAAATGATAAATCATGAAAAAGACAAGGGGAAGGAGGAAGGGCAAAAGGAAAGGGGAGTAACATGCAGAGTGGTAACAAAATCTGGAAGGCCATGTGTGCAAATGCTAGAAGTCTAGGAAACAAGATTCTGGACCTAGAGGCCATCATGGCTGAGGCCAACCTAGCTCTAGTGGTGATTACTGAATCATGGTGCACAAAAAAAACCATAACTGGGACATGACCAAACCAGACTGAACTCTGTTCAGGAAGGACAGGAAGGAAAGAAGAGGATGTGACACTTTATGTGAGGCAAAGCATAAGAGTGATGGAGATATAGGGAATGGGGAGCAGAGAAGTACTGTGAGTCACCCTGGAGATGCAGAACAGAGCCACTATTCACAATGGCATGATCTACAGACCTCCAGCACATGAGAGG
Source organism: Neoceratodus forsteri (assembly GCA_016271365.2). Classification (NCBI taxonomy): domain Eukaryota; kingdom Metazoa; phylum Chordata; order Ceratodontiformes; family Ceratodontidae; genus Neoceratodus; species Neoceratodus forsteri. The sequence goes on along the minus strand of CM057453.1, from coordinate 450,382,520 downwards.
AGTTAGATAAGGTACTAGTGGAAGCCACTGTCAAGATGGCAGAAAAGGGAGAAACTGCTGGTGGGGAACTTTAACCTGCGGATGTAGACTGAAGCCTCCCTGCTGCAGCTTCAGCTAGGGCAGGGACGCTCATGGACTTCCTGCAGGGAGTTTCTCAGGCAGTAGTCAAAAACATCTGAGCAAAGCAAAACAGGATCTCCACAACAAGATAAATACAAAAAGTGAAAATTTATTGTGGTATTACACAAGTGTAACCACAGGCAAACCTCTGCCAGATGCCCTGTGCTTCAACTGTTAGTTCTTCCTCAGGGAGCAGACTATGAAATACAATGAGATATAATTTAAATGCATATCAGGGTAAGATGTCACAGACAATTAATTGAATACCAGTTTTAATTACATTATGAATATCTATACAGTGCTAGTCACATTAAACTGTTCCTCAACTCACTGGTGTAGCATTGTTCAATGAGTTTCTAATTTGTGCAGTGTTTAATTCAATGAATTAGTAAAAGGATAGTATTGGTTTGCATCTAGCTGTTATGTACTATAAACTTTATTTTCAGCTGAGTGCTTATGAGTTTCATTTCAGAAGGCAGACTAAACAACTCTTAAGGAATGCTGTCATATTTATAAACAATGCTCTTAAGGAATGCTGTGATATTTATAAACAATGCCATGAAAATGCAGCTACTGCCATTTCACTAAACAGTTACAAGTGAGTTGAATAGGCAGTGAAGAATAGTTGGAAAATAGATGAAAGCTTCAACAGTTCGAGTTGCCACTGTAGTAGCTTCACAAAAAAAATGCTACACCATTGAGTTGATAGAACAGTTTAATGTGACTTGGACTGTAGATACCTTAATACCCAAGCAAGCTAGAGGTGTGGTTTCCCATTGAAAACCTAACTGTAAACAAAGAGATTTGGAACAGAAAGTAGTTAATGGATAGACAACCATTTTAGCTGGGTTCATTTTGTAAACAGAGAATGTACTAAATTTTGAAATAATGGTGAGGACCGCTGGAAATTAGACTGTCCAGTCTTCCAGGTGTAGCAGAATATCATCTGCAAAGGATGAACGTTTATATGAGATTTCCCCACTGTTATACCTCTGACTAGTGGAGACAAATTCACCATTCTGGTCAAGGGTTCTAAACATAGATTAAAAGATAGGGGATAGGGGCAACTCCGGCGGATACCTCTGGATAGTTGGAAAATATCAGATAACTCATTGTTGCATAGAATGCAGGCTGAAGGGAATGTACATAAGACTTTTATTCTATGGATGAATTCTTCCAGGAAACAGGTAATGTTTTTCTGCATCCAGGGAGACCAGCTTTTTGCTGGTCTCCCCAGAAGATGAAATAAAGTGGAACATTTTTAAAATGTTCACTGAAATTTCTACCTGCCACAAAGTCTGCTTGTTCAGGTCTGAGGAGAGAATCCCAAATGGAGGATAGCCATGTTGCTAATATTTTAATATATAGTTTTAAATCATTATTAATCATGGAAATGGGATGATAGTTCTCAGGTTTAGAAGGGTCTTTCCCGGCTTAGGAAGTAATATCATCTGGGATTCAAATAAGGATTTATCTGAAGGAGAATGGGTGTTCCAGGAATTATAAAGTTTAGCAAGAAAGGGGTTAAGTATGTTTCATAAGTTTTATAGAAGAGAAAAGTAAATCCATTAGGGCCCAGGGCTTTATTCAAGGTATGGAATCAATAGCTGAAGCTACTTCAAATTCTGTAATAGGATGTAACAGGGATTGTTTTGGGTCTCATTGAGAGAGGTACTTGGGCTGTGGCTAGGAAGGTATCTTGGGTTGCTTTAATGGTATCATCTACTGAAGAAGCTGTATAAAGTGACTGATAGAACATAGAGAAAATGGAGGCCATCTTTTAGGATTGTAGTAGAAAGACCAGACTCTGGGCAGGTTAGTGATGGTATCCATTTCAAACTTGCCTGTTGTTTAATTTTAAGAGCTAATAACTTATCTGCCTTATTACCTTGCCCAATATAGGTGGCTCTCAATCTTGCTGCTGCCCTATCTACTTGATTCATAAGATAATCTGCATATTAAGTCCACAACTGTTCCAATTTTTCCTTTTCGCATCTATAGAAGATACGGATGGGGGTCTGTTCTAACAAACATATTTGTTGAAGCAAAGTTGATAGCGAGCTTGGATTTGTTTCTTCCAGTTTGAGACCAGTCTAATAAGCTCTCCTCTCCAGGCAGCTTTGAGGCTACCCCAAATAATATCTAGGGTAAGGAAGCATCCCAATTATATTGAATAATTGCCTCCTTGTACCGTTTAAAGTGGACAACCATCTCTGGGTCCTTCAACAACTGGTTGTTCAAGGACCAAGTATGAGTGCAGTGGAAAAGATGGGATATTTATGGTCAAGGTTACAGGTGCATGATCAGAGATGACCCTTGCCTGGATATAACTATGTAAAAGTTTGGGTATTAAATTTTACTTATTAGAAAAACTATATTCTGGAAAACACCTTGTGGTGTATTGAAAAAGGTATAGTTCTGGGTGTTTGGGTGAAGAAGTCTCCATGGATCAACTAATCCTAGTTGGTCTATAAATTCATATAGAACCCTTTGTCCCAGAGATTGACCTGACTTCGTGTGGTATGTATGATCCAAATAATTTGTTTGGACTAGGTTCCAATCTCCACCCAGGATTATTGGCAAATGGCTATAGGGAGCTAATTCAGTAACCAAGATTGGGAAAAATTAGGGTGGTCAACATTGGAGCCATACACTGACCTAACAAGAGCTCCCAGTTCCACAAGAAACCATGTAAAAAGAATAAAATGGCCATCTGGGTCTTTTTCTCCACTAACAGAGAGGGGATAGACTTGGAGATAAGACTGGCCACACCCTTTAACATTAATTGTTCCCTGCCCCAAAGCTTTTCCCACTCATGATTTGGATAAATAAGACACCTGAGATTCCAGCAGGTGGGTTTCTTGCAGAAAGACCACTTGGGGTAGGTTCATAATAACATATATTTTTCTTGCTATCCCTGCTTTCTTTTACATTCCAGGTAACTAAAGTAATACCATTTTTCATAACTTAGCTATGCCTTTCTGTTTGCAAAAAGAGTGTGCCAAGAAGAGTGCACCAGTGCCCCATCGCAAATTCCCACAAAAATATTAACTTTGAGAACATCAACCTATAATCAAAATAATACAAAATCTCAGATAGTGAAAGAACTCTTTAACTATTTACAAAACAAAGTATCTTGCTACTCCGGCCTGTTGCCTACTCCTAAACTGAAATAGGTCCAAAATGTGGCAGAGATAGCCCCAGGTCATCGCCCTGGTACTGTAAAAAAAAGATATTGCAATTGACCCCATATCTAATCAATATGAATACCCCATATGTAACTGCCAGCTCGTCAAGCCAACAAAAGCTGGTTTCTTAAAACAGTAAGTAATGAGGTAAAACAAAGTCAGAGTTTTCCAGTACATCCAGTCTCTAAAAACAAGTATATTGTGATGGCCTGTAAAAAAATAATACTTTTAAATTGTTAGAAAACCAACATACATAATCAAAGAAAGATCCCAATCTCTCTTGTTGATACTCTTCATGGTACTTCTAAAGAACTTTGGGGCTGCAGATAAATGACACAAAAGGTCAAAGTAGCTAAAGTCAGTAAATACTCTATTCAGTAGTAATAGATTGAATGAAAAGTATTAACTTGGTTGAAAAGTAATCATATATAAGTCTCTGCTGAGAAGCAGGGATGGTGAAAATACTGCTTTGCCAAAAGAAATAATCCAGAGCCCAAAAATTCACTTGATTCAGCTTTCCAAAATCCACTTTAAAAGGTCTTTTATTATTTCCTACATTTCTCTCCAAAAGAGCTTGTTCACGTGATATTCTTTCTATTATAAAGTAGTAAAGTCATGTCAATATTTGTACACTTCAAGTTCATTATAATGATTCATTTTAACATAAAGAAGTGTTGTGCCATTGTTTACTATCGTTACTCACATTCAGCACCTTTCAAATATTTATAATACTTTTCGTGGTTCTTATATATTTATATTTTGCCTCCAGGTTAGACCTATAAGTAACAGAAAACACACATTACTGTCTCTCTTTCCATTAACTGTTCACATTTTTAAGACATCACATAAATGTGTTATTTGCATTTAATGCACCAAAAGTACAAAGAACAGTTATCAAAATATGATATCACACCACAATATTAATCTATATTAATTATAACATTAATTCTGCATTTAATAGAGCAAACTCATATAGCACAAACTTATAACACAGTGACCAAAAAGCATTTTATCAAGTAAAGGTAAATAAGATTTTACACAAAACAAGGAAGTATATCATGGCAGACTTGAAACCATTCTATAACTCATGTGCCTAAATTAGGCTAAGAGCTACATAGTAATGACAGTATACCAAAGCCAAAATGCCAGGCCAGAGAAGATGGTGCCAAATGGCACAACACCCAAATAAATGTACATGTATTTTACATTACTACAGCATGTGTTATTAATTCATATAAAGTTATGCACAAAAAAAGAAGGGAGGAAAGAGTTAAGAAGAAATTTTTAAGAGAAAATACTTAAAGGGAAGCAGGGTGGTAGGAAATAATAATAGAGAACAGCACATATAATATTAAGTCCAAATCAAAGTGAAAAACTTGCAAAAGAAAGAAGGGTACCAAGTATTATAAAGCAAGGAAATGGGGTAAGAGAGAGAGAAAGGAAGAAAACAGAAATGACAATGGTGTAGGCTGGACCCAAAACCATGTGGAAGAAGCAACAAAGTGCAGAAAAAGCCAACGAGGTACAGAAAAATCAATTGAAGAGGCTGAGGCAAAAATCTATGTATACGATGACCACATGGAAAGCAGGAATTTTGTGCTCACCAGTCATACAATTGTGGGACCTAAAATAGAATATAACATATTAAGATAAGCATATTAATAACAAAATTCACATATTTATATGTAAGATTTGAAGTTAATTTCCTTGTTTAACCCCACAGGATTCAGACTGTTTAGCATAAAGGTCCAATATGTCTCCCTTTGTTTGGAGTTTCAGTCATCGATTTCCACCCTTGTACCAACGTAACCTGTTCTGGACCCATAAATTTCGATTCAACTGGTTTTTATCATATACAACCAAAACATGTTCTGCAACTGGATTCATAATATCACCTTTTCTGATATCACAAACATGTTCCTGCATTCTTAATTTGAGCTGTCTGGTGGTCATGCCCACATATACTTTTAGGCATGGACACCGCCAGAACATACACTATATGTGTGCTCACACAAGAGATAAATTGTTGGATATGCACAATTTTATCTAAATTCTGCATAGAGAAGATTTTACCCTGAATGCAGTATTTTCATACATTGCAATTTCCACATCAGAAATTGCCTGGGGATCTGACAGGTAGTCAAGTGGTGTTACCTGGGTTGGTGGTTTTAAATTCACTAAAGACCAATTTGTCTCTGAAATTCTGACCTCTTTTGAAACTCACATGGGGCTTTGGTCCAATATTATCTGCCAATACTGTGTCGTGCTATAATATAGGCCAGTATTTGTGTAATATACACCACCTCTCTTTCCTGCAACATTATTATACTCAGTGACAAACATTACAGTCAAAAATCATCTTTGTTTTCACTCTAGGTGTAAGAATCTGCTCTCTTGGTATAGTGTTAACTCTATTAAGACAGTTCTCAAGTGCCCTTTAGTACTGTATATCCCTCACTAAAAACCTCTATGTTAATTCCTCTGATTTTCACTGAAAATCTGCCTCAGAAGTCTGCAGTTGTGTTTCATCTGCAAGTATTGTCCATAAGATATGGAATCCTTTAAATTTTGGGGATGTGACTTTCCTGCATGTAGCAGACTGTTAGTAGAGGTTGGTTTCCTATAGGCTGTGCTGCTAATCTGCTCATGAGTGGTAGCACTCAGGGTGATATCTAAGAAATTAAGGGCTTCTGGCTGTATATCACTTATAACATGTAAATTAAGACTGTTATTATTCAGCCAATGCATAAAATATTGTACTTCACTAACAGTACCATGTCATATATATAATACATCATCAATGTACCTATGCCACGTAACAATCCCATCCAACCGCAGTTCTGCCGAATATTAAATATATGTTCCTCTTCCCAAAGTCCTAGGAAGAGGTTTGTATATGAACGAGCCATAGCTGCCCCCACAGCAGTGCCACATTTTGCAGGTAGTACTCATCATCAAATGAAAAATAATTATGTGTCAACACAAAATGCAAACTATCCATAATAAATTCAACAGGAATTATTTCCCTAAGTGTGTCATTCTCTAGATAGTATCTACTAGCCCTGAGTCCATCTGCATGGCATATAGATGTATATAAGTACTCAACATCTATGCTGAGCCACAAATATTCTGGTTTTCAGTTTCAAAACAAGGCCATCCAGTTTCTGCAGTACATGCATAGTGTCCCTGGTATAAGAAGGCAGTGACACCATGCACCTCTGCATAAAGAATCAACAAACATGCAGAGATTATCAATCAAAGACCCAAACCCCAAAACTATTGGGTGCCCTGGCCGTGCCTCAAGATTTTGTGAATTTTGGCAAGATATATAACACAGGAGTAAGGGAGTGGGGGACACAGAAACTGTAATTCCTTTTCATCTATCACATGATCAAATTTTGCTTTTTCTAATAGTTCAAGTAATTCTTGTTTGAAATGAGGCAAATGATTGTGTTTCAAAGGTACATAGTTATCATTATTAGTAATTAACTCTAGCATTTTTTCTAAGTAAAATTCCTGTGTAAGTGCAACAATATTACCACCCTTATCAGATGGACAGTAAGGAAAGGAAAGAAGGTGGGTGTGACACTTTATGTGAGGAAAGCATAAAGTGATGGAGATATAGGGAATATGGGGAGAAGTACTGTGAGTCACCCTGGAGAAGCAGTTCAGAGCCACTATTCACAATGGCATGATCTACAGACCTCCAGCACATGAGAGGAGTTAGATAAGGTACTAGTGGAAGCCACTGTCAAGATGGCAGAAAGGAGGAGCTGCTGGTTGGAGACTTTAACCTGCCGGATTTAGACTGAAGCCTCCCAGCTGTAGCTTCAGCTAGGGCAGGGACATCCTGGACTTCCTGCAGGGGTGTTTCTCAGGCAACTAGTCAACAAACTCACTTATAATGGGGCAATACTGGACCTGGTATTCACTAACAGGGACAGTGTTGCAGACATGAAGTTGGGAGGCCACCCAGGGACCAGTGATCACCGTGCAGTGGAGTTCAATATAAGGACAGCTGGGGACTTGAACCACACAAGGACAACGGTCCTGGACTTCAACAGGGCAGATTTTATAAAGCTAGGTGAATGCCTCAGGGATAACCTGGGGGAGGAACAATGGACAAAGCTAAAAGGGGCATAGTGAAGGCAACAAACCTCTGTATCAAGTGACTGAGCAGAAGCAAGAGGAAAAAGAGACCACTATGGTTCTCGAAAGAGGTATCTGAAACTGTAAAGGCTAAATCATGGCATTCAGAAGGTATAAGGAGATGCAGATGGAGGAGGATAGGAATAAGTATCAGGAAAACAGAGGGAAGCAGGAGAGCAGTAAAGAGCACAAATGCATAAACTGAAGAGACAATAGCCCAGGTAGCAACTAAAGTGGACAAGACATTTTTAATAGTTACGTAAAGAGGAAGACCAGGAAGGAATTGTAAGGTTAGAAAGGAAAAGGAGGTTTATGCAGAGTGGACCAGGAAAAGGCAGAAGTCCCGAACAAATACTTTTGTTCATTGTTCCAGAGGAAGGAGATGGGAGGGGCAATAAAAAGTAACAGGAGCTTTGGAGGAGGGAGGGAGGAGGGAGATGAACACCTGTCCTTTTCAGAGGAGAAAGTCCTGAAGGACTCACTAATCGGAAAGTGAGCAAAGCAATGGGCCAGATGGGGTGAATCCAAGGGTATGGATAGAACTCCGTAAGGTACTGTCTGCATCTCTGACAGTCCTATTTAACACATCACTGGAAACAGGTGGGTTTCAGAAGACTTGAGTAGGGCAGACATAGTCTCACTTCACAAAAGTGGTAACAGGGAGAGGGCTGGCAAGTATAGGCCAGTCAGCCTGACATTGGTAGTGGCTGAAGGAAAGGATTGTGGAATATCTTGACTCCAGTGGGTTACAAGACTCATGGCAGCATGAGGGCTACAAGAACCATGGCAGCATGGATTCACATGGGGGAGGGTGCATGTCAAACAAATCTGATAGAGTTCTTGACTAGGTGATAAAATAATTAGATCAGAGTGTAGTGGTGGATATGGCCTACCTAAATTTCAGTGAGGCTTTCAACACATTTCCACATATGAGACCAGTGAGCAAGCTGGTAGTTTAGGAGTGGGTCCAGAGCTGCCAAATGGAGTAAGAAATTTGTTAGGCGATAGGCGACAAAGGTCTGGGTAAATGGAGTTCACTCCGAGGAAGGAGTGTGATCATTTGGTTTCTCAGGGATCAGTACTGGGACTAGTTCTCTTTAATGTCTTTATAAGTGACATTGCAGAGTAGCTGGAAAGGAAGGTTTGTGGATGACACCAAAATCTGCAAAGGGGAACACTCAGGGAGTTGAAAGGATCAACAGAGACCTGAGAAAACTTGAGAATTCGAGGCATGGTCAAGGGTATGGCAGTTGGGTTTCAATCCAAAAAGTGCAAAATAATGCACTTGGGGCACAGAAACCAAGGTTGTGATACAAAATGAGTGGACTTGTATTGGCGACCACCAACCAGTAAAGAATCCTGATGTAATGAGACCTGATGATCTAAGGTAGCAAACAGTGCTTGCCTGCACTCAGGAATGAGGGTCTGTGTGCAACAAGTGGCTAGCCCCTAGCTAACAACTTCCAAATAGCTGCACTACGGTTTCACAAAAATAGGTGCCCAAACAATTTGAATCAACAACTGTTGAGTTCAATAGTTGTTGATTCAAATTGTTTGGGCACCCGTTTTTGTGAAACTGAAAAGCAGCTATTGGAAGTTGATCTAAATGTAGCCAGGAAGTGCAAAAGGCAGCCAATGGCTCCTGGGATGCTGGGTTACATAAGGGGGTATAAACAACAGAAAAGAGGGGTGATGTTGCCTCTATATAGATCACTGGTAGGACCCCATCTAGAGTATTGTGTCCAGTTCTGGACACCACATTTAGGAAAGATATAGACATAGTTTAGGTGGTCTAGAGGAGGCACCTAAAATGTATGGGAACTGCATCAAAAGCCCTATGAGGAGAGACAAAAGGATCAGAATATGTACAATCTGGAAGAGAGGTGAGAGGGAGAATGACAGAGACCTTTAAATATATCTCTCGGGGTAAATAAGGTACAAGAGGAAGTATTTTTCCAAAACTAGGTGCTCAAGAACAAGGGGCATGCTGTGAAGCTGGAAGGGTAGATGAAGAGTTGTGAGAAAGTATGTCTTCACAGGAAGAGTGGTGGTTTCCTGGAATAGTCTTCCAGCAGGGGTGGTGGAGGCAAAATGGTGGTGGTTTCAATAATGCATGGGATAGGCATAAGGAATCTTAGTGGAAAGGAATGGGGGAAGGAGAAAGAACTGGAAATCAAATAAGGTCTGCAGTGACACTGCACATAGAGAAAAATGGGCAGACTAGGTGGGCCAAGCAGTTCTTATCTGCCTTCAATTCTATGTTTCTTTGTTTCTGAAAAAATACCATTCATTTAGTAGACAGTTTTAACAATATCCTTTGTATTTAATTTCCAAATAATTATTTCATCTAGTTATTTAAAATTTAACCATCAAAAGCATACTGAGCGAAATCAATTCCTGTGGGATTGGAAGCAAGAGATTGATACATCAGAGTACACTAGACCTCATACAGTAGCATTGCAAAGGTACAGTACAGAATAAGTATGACAACCAATGCAATGGTAAAATTGTGTAAACAATGGTGAAGTAACTGATTGATGTGACTTTATAATAACCAGTGTAAGACTGTAATGAGACAAGAATATATAAAACCTGACAAATTGGTGGCAAAGGAGATTGTCAAATAAAGCTGGGGCAAGGTGGGGAATATCAGAGAAAGGAGGAACCAAATACAGGAGCAGGAGTGAGAGCATGAACTAGCACAGAACAGTGCCTTAAGTGGGAAAAGGAGATTGGGAACCAAATGGGTGAAATTTTTTTCAGGGATGGGGTATGTAGGAAAATTGGGCCTTTCCAACAGAGGTTTTGTAAAGAGAATTTTAAATGAGTGGGAGTCAGAATTGTTGAAAAGGTAAAAGGAGAGGAATTCATGACTTGTTCTGGTATAATACTTCAAATTTGGTGAGGAGCTTTGAAAGTAGTAATGTTATAAGCAACACCTTGTAATCTTATACATACAATTATCGGACATTATAGTAGTATCCCATATTTCAGTGCACAAGGAAAAATTAGAATTATTTAATTGTGTGGTGAGTAATGATCTGGCTGGCTGATTTACCAATAAGACTTGTATAATATCATGACTAAGATTGTGATTGTATTCTTATGTGCATACAGGGAATAGTTCTCATGACAACAGTAAAAAATACTGTGTATACTAGAATACAAATCAGGGACTTAAAAAACTATTTCCATAGGCTTTCTTGTTTACTGACTGTAATACTGTTTTGTTATTTTTTAAATGCAGGTTACCTTACTTCCCTGTATGATTTGTCACTGTATAGTTCTCTTAGAGACATGGATATGGCACTAGTGAAATATGTCAAATATTGTACTGTATGAATCTTTGCAATTTAGCTTGGTTACCACTTACAACAACTCCACATCAAAACAAATTAGAGCAAACAGTGAAGACAGTAGGCAGCAGTTCTGCAATAAATAACCTTGGCAAAGTATTAAGGAATATGTGCTGTGACATGTATTAGATTCTTATCATTATTTACATTTAAAAGACAGATAATTTTAGAAAACAAAAGAAAGAAAAATCCTCTAAGAAATGTAGCTTTCATTATTTTAGTATTTGTTTCATAACTTTCCTGTTTCTCACACACAGGACTGTTATTTTTGCTTTCATATTGTTCTTATATAAAAGGGATACATTTCAAGAAATCAGTTCAACTAATCTTTCCACAGGCTGTGAAATGTATTGATTTACTGCCTTGGCATAAAGGCAGCATAATGTTTAATATAAATAAATTACCATCCGTTTTATATTCTATTGGAAAGAATACCAAAAGGTGCTGTTTGTACTGTATGTATATCCAAAACAAAGAATGAAGACAGGACAGAGTGATTAAGCAGGTACTGTAGAACAAAGACCAAATTCTGCACTGAAGTGCCCTGGGCTATACAATAGAACACTTAGTAAATGAGAAAAAACATGTTGTAAGTAGTAAGCTACCTGCAAAACATTACTTTGAGAAAATACATAATCTACGTTCTTTAATAATCTTGCAAAAAAAAGCTGAGCTGTATTCAAAGCTTTATTTTGTCTTAGGCACACTATGTGGATTGTATGCACCATTTTCTCACCTTTGCTTTTTACGCTTCTAAATAATGATTTTTCCACCATCACTTAACCTTATATCACTTGTACAAATGAAAAAGTGACACAGGACATGGTCCTACTTATTATGACATGTCAATGCAATTGTTTTGGGGGCCTAATGTAGTTTCTTAGTTGATCTGAATGTAGCAGTTGATGTTTTGTTGTAACATGCCATGCGCATGTTACAATAAGATACAACATTTCATGTATTGCTTTTGCATTTCCAAAAACAACAACCAAGAAACAAAAACAAACAAAAACAAAAAAAAGATTTCAGTGAGCTAGGCTAACACTTTATTGTTCTCATCAACCTTTTTTAGTCACAAGGTACATTGTGCAAATTTGTATATGGAACCCAAACAGACAGAAGAGAGACAGAAATAAGTGCCTTAGCTGGAATGTGAACACAAGTCAATTAGAATACCATTTAATGCACTACCAGTTGTGCCATCAAGGTGCTGTAATTGAAACCTGTGACTTCCACAAACATCTTGCTCTTTCTGAAATGCAGAAATTGGTGCTGCACAAATTATTACATTTTATTTCCAAGGGTACAGTGAGAAAGGGAGAAAGAAATAAGTGCCTTAGCAAGGATTTGAATCCATGCCACTCAGAATAACACTCTACTGCTCTACCAGCTGCACCACCAAAGACAGGAAACAGGGACTCTCAGCAGCATCTTATACTTTTTCAAATGCACAACCAAACATTTTAGCTGAACCTAAACATATATATTACTCTCTGATCACCTTAACAAAGCTGCATGTTTATGATCTTAGTTTAAGAGGCTGTGTTGCTTGTTTAAATAGCTGGCTGAAAATAATGGTTGGCATGAGTGCATGTGTGGCCATTTAACAAAGCTATTCACATATGTTACTTACTGCTCACTGTTGGCAAGGAAACTTCATAAGCAAAATTATATGGTATGACAATCTGCTTTGCAGCAATTAAAGTCCAGTAATATTTCAGCAAGTGCTATTTACTTAATGATCAAGCTGGGTGTAACAATCCAGTTTTAAACCTCTGGAAAACATTGTAAATCAGTCAGCAGTGCTGTGTAAATAATACATTATACTCTTCCATTTGTATTTCATCATGGTCGGGCTACTATATCTTGTCTGTTGTGGTGCTCACTCTTAGCATAATAGTGATGGGAACCTGAAAAAGTATCTGTAGTATGTTATTGGTTTAAGAATGCAAACAATAGCAGTATCTCAGTGAGAGTCTTAGCTGAGTAGGTGCTGCTGTGAATAGGGCTGGGCAAAACTAGAAAATCCAGCGTTCAAAGAATGTTTTGTAAAAATCCTTGAATTTCTCAAAATTCTACAGAATTTCTTAAAATTCATTTGGCCATAACCTAGCCATTCTTGTAGTGAGAGACCTGAACACTCGCATGCATACTTGACGTAAGGAGTACTAAAGCAGTGTAAAGTTTAACATTTGGATGAGTAGTTTTGAAGCTTCAGGGCTGAACACCTGTAATTTATTCATTTATTTTTGTGACTGTCTCAGAACATATTTCTCTGCTTACAACTCAGCTATGTTTGAAGTTAGTTACCTGACTATTTGGATGCATATCCTTCTTGGAAAACTCTTGAACAAGACAGGCATGGAGGGGCTTTTTAAGTTAAGGGAGACACACTCAAGACCATGATCTGAGATTGAAGGGAGGAAGGTTCAGGAGGAAATGAGAAGACACTTTTTATGAAGAGGCTGGTGTCTGGGTGGAATGCATTGCCTGTGGAGTAGTATCCTGAAGAACAGTGGGCTGCTTCAAGGGGATGGGACAGGCAAGGGGGTCTGGGGAGGGAGGAGGAGGGAGGGGAGGAGGGAGGGGCAGCTGCAGTATAAGGGATGCTAGCTGTGCACTTGAGCAAACTTGATAGACCAGAAAGCCTTTATCTGCTGGCAATTTCATATGTTCATATGTTCATATAAAAACTGTTAAATGTGGAGTGATATGGGGTTCATAATTTCACAATTTTATTTATTTGTAACATTTTGGAAATATTGCAAACACCTGAAGTCTGTAGCTCCACTGCTATTGCAGGTATAAACCTAAATATGGCATGCGTACCCCATGTCAGTGAGTCCTGACATGTAAAAAAGCTGGAGAAATTTATGTTAGTAGTTTATCATTTCAGTAGGCACACCACAGATTACTATTTGGTAAGCGTGCTCAAAATTCATGGAAGCATAATACTGTAGATAATGCCACAAAAGTTCACTTGTGGAATTAAGCTTTAGAAAGCACTTCTCACCACTGAATCCATTTAGCTGAACTGATCTGTTTGTAGACATGTAGTTCCTCTGTGGATGACTATTTATTCCCACCCTACTTTTCCTAAGCTTGACCAGATGGACTCAGTGGAACTGCTTGCCACACTGATTTTCTCTACTTTTGCAGACACTCTTCCTTAAAAAGAAAGCCACCACTCCTTTTCCTGTAAGACCTGTCCCTTTACAATTACAAGAATTTGTCCTTCTTGGACCACCAATCATTTTCTTCCCCATCAAGTCTCTTTCAGTACCTTTGACCTAGACTTTCAAATGGCTTGGGCTCTCAGACCAGTCAGCTTTGCTGGGTATGGTTCTCATATGACATATTTCAAGAGAGACTTGTCCCTGTATGCTTTTGTGCCCCAACTGTGGGTCTACTATAATGTGCTACTCAGCTCTGCTGATCTTCCCTTAGTTGAGTGCATGCATTTAACTTTTGCCACTGCTGATCCATGCAATAGTTGCCTTCCTTATCATTAAATTTAAATCCCCTGGTTTTCCTTCTATTGGCATGACCATACCCTCTCTTCTAGTAGAACTGTAGTTCATCTTGGCTTGCCTGTGGATCACATTCATTGGACTTGCACTGCAGGAAGGAAAACTACCTTACCAGCACCAGAATCATGATTCTTGACTATTCTTGATGGTTTTCTCTCAAGATGATGATTGACATCAGGGTACCTGATGCTGTTCACCACTGTACTTTTAGTATGGGGCATGATATGAAATCTACTTTATTACCACTCTACTCAGCCTTTCCTTCCACCACTGTTGTAGCTTAGGTGTATGTTGAGCAACATTTATGAATATGTCTTCCACAAAATTATCACAACATTCCAGAATTTTCTACAAAGCTCATGAAATCTGACTTTAATTACTGATGTTATTTTGCAAATATTGGCTGCCTATAACTTGACTATCCTTTAAGCAAGGTTTTAGAAAGTTGACATACACACAACCTCACTTTTAGTGTTTATGGACCTACCAATATTGGTGACATTATTTTCTCTGGTTTTAATGTTATAGGGGCTTACAACTGTGCAGTTTATGTACTTGTGAATTTTCATTTAAAAGTTTCTGAATCTTTAGCTGCTTATAACTCAGCCTCCTTGAAAGTTAGAGATCTACAAGTCAAAGCACATATGCTATCAATAATACCCAACTGGGTGGGCTTTATTGGATATACCAACCCACCCAGGGGTGTAATGAGACCAATATTGCAGATGGAGGGCCTTAGAGCCCCTGGAAGGTTGGGTATAGCCCATACCCCTCCTCAGAAGGTATTATGCACTTAGAAAATAGGAATTATTCTGAATATTAGAGAAATACTTAAACAAGTTAAAAATACTGTAAGTAACTATTTTAATGAATAAAAACATTTCATGTAAAGTAGTCCCTCCCTGTACTGTAGTCATTACCACTAGAGGGTGCTGTTCATGTGTTTGTGCCAGTGTGTTGAAGGTCTTGTCCACCCCAACAGCAGTCCATTGCACTCAGTCTATATCTGCCTTTTAGAAAAGTTTTATACCCTTGCAGGTTGCACTTGCAAGACAATTGCTATTTTTTATGTGGTCAGAAGATGTGACCATTATCTTAGGGTTTGACCATGTGCAACCTGCTACATGATCACACAAGCAGAGATCCACAAGTGTGCAGAAAGAAACATCACTGCAACTGTTGCTTTTAAAGTTTATATATAAGTAAGGTGATCAGCTTGTGGTGATTAGGAAATCAATAGAAGACAGCCCACTCAGTCAGTAGTACCTTAGTTACGCGTCCATGTCTTTGTCATAAGCATTTGACTGACAATGGGGATATGTGTGTAAGTGAGCAGGATGGCTCCAGTTAAACAGTGGGCAGATTTTATTTTACTTGTGACAATGGGCTTGTGATCAAAGGATGTTCTTCATATAGAAATGGGTTAAAGCTTTCATGAAGTTACACTGACACAGACTGGGGTGGCTGGCCACCAGCTGTGTACATTGCTTTATGCGAGGAAAAATGGTGGCCAGAAAGCATTTGAAAATTCTGAGTGGCACCCTGATTTCCGTGAATTAGGTCAGTTGGCACTGGCTCTATTTTTACCCAAACGCTGTTGTCTGATAGATGCCCATCTTGCCAAGGGCCTCAGTCAATCAGAGCCCAAGAAACCTTATTCCATTTTCTAATTATGAGTTAGAAGACTTCCATTATACCAGTGACAATGCAATTTGTACAAGTAGTGTTAAAATGTAATGAAATAACTGACAATCAATACTTTAGCAACATTTTGCAATCATTTTCAGAAATTTCACAAGACTAATAGTTTTATTTGAAGCCCACTGATGGAACTTATATGTCATCCATCCCTAGCTGGGAACTATCATCTACCAAACTGCACATGTTAATATTCAGCCTAAGCTCCACTGGGCAGGATTTATGCATGCAAGGCATGTATCCACCCACAGAGCTTCACATCTGTGGACAGGTGCACACCACTGCTAATCCCCAACAGCCATGACCTGTCTGCGGACACACCCCAAGTGTGCAGCGCTCCATGAGGTGGCTGGAGGTGAAATCTGAGACCTGGGTGGGCATCCAATCAGATGCCCATCCAGGAACAATAGTGGATCCCTTGCATGGTGGGGGTACATTGGCTGTGCTCCCCATGGATGTTTGCATGGCCAGTGGCCATGAAGGTGAGAGGTGGGTTGTGCTGCCAGCCATGAGGTGCCCCTGATCACATGGTTGGTGCCACGGACTATATGTGTGTGTGGGGTGGTCATCTCTGCCAGCCCACCACACCACCTGGCTCATGGGGAGCCACAGAGGCAGGTGGGCAAGGGGTATATGTGGTACTAGGGCCAGTGCCCCATATGTATATGTGTTTATGTGTGTGTGTGTGTGTGTGTGTGTGTGTGTGCATGTGTGTGTGTGTGGAGGGCTTGGCATATACAGGGATGGTGGGAGCTCAGCAGGATGTTGGTTTGGTGGCCCCAGGTGCCCACTGGATGTGTCCGTGGTCGTCCTCCCTTGGTGTGGGATGGATGTGTGGGGTGCATAGGGATGTCTGGCAGGGGTTCTCAGGTGTGCTGGTTGCCCCCAACTTGCCCAGGTGTGCAGCACTACATGGATTTGTGTATGCCATGTGGTGCTGGCACCTTCCCTCCCACCCCCTGCACATTGTGGTCCATGCAGGTGGGGATCGGTGCATGGGGCTGCGTTCCCCTTCATGCATCTTGCACAGGGGTGCAATGTGTGTGTGGAGCATCTCACACATCGTGGTGTGGAGGCACTCCATGCCTTTGAGCATAGGGCCCATTGTTTGTAAATAGGTAAGAAAAAATAAATCGAAGCCCAGACCCATGCAATTATTGAACTGCAACCACACAGCCTGAGAAATGTTTTGGAACTTGTTTTTCCAAGTTGGGCACATTCATGGGCGTATGGGCAATTTAAATTGCCATCAGACAGGGGCTGCTTCCTTTAAGCACTAAAACCTTCTGCTACGTCCCTAAAAAATTTCCTTTAATTTAAAAAAATCATTTTAAAGTTGTTTACCTCATCATCTCCTCTTAATTTACAAACAGAAATTAAAAAAATAAAGTGCTACTTGCAGTTTTAATTGCTGGCGTTATTTTACAGACCATGAAAAAATCCCCAGCTATCCTTAATTATTCACCAGGAAAATCTTGACTACTTCAGATAAAGTTGAGGCTTATTGCATGTGTGTGTGTGTGTGTGTGTAATAGCACACATCTCTTGCATACATTGGTAAACATTTCATCTAATTCTCAAATGGAAATTTAATCAAGCCTTACATAAAGCATAACTCAAATGAATGCTAATGGAAAGCTGTTGATGGGAAACACAGAGAATGTAAATGCTTTCAATGATTCTTTCGATTGGCAGCAGATTTTTCAGTTGATGGATTTGAATGTGAAAATAACAATAATCTTTTTCATGCTATAATATGGAAACTGATAAATGAGGAATTAGGTCAAAGTTTAATTTATAATGATTACAGTGAATTGCATTTGTGAACAGCTCAACAAAATTTACACTAAGCAATCTTAAAGACCAAATTCAACTGCCTCCGTGACATTATATGTGAGAAGGACCATTTACTGCCCTACTTGCAGTCATTAAATTTATCTCTGGCTACTACTGAGATACAAATTGCATGAAAATTCTCATACAGTACCTTGCCCTATTACATGAAGCTGTGGAAAGAACTGTACTGGATAATTATCAACCTTTCTCCAATAATAAGCTTTGATAAAATGTTCACGAGATCAGACTAAAAGGCAACAAAAGTCTGCTTCAAGAAACACAATCTGTTTATGCTTATATAGTCAGAGTTCAAGTCCCTCACAGCATGATTTCAACTATAGCAAAGTTACAAATGTTCTTTTACAGCAGTTGATCAAAATTTGTTTGTGTGGCTTTTTCATTGATTTAAGCAAGGCATTTGAGTCTGTTAACTAGAAGTTTCTCCTTAATAAATTGTTGGGTCTTGGATTTAGTAGATAATCACTGGGTTTATAGTCTCATTATTGAAAAAAGTCAGTAAATACTTAAACAGGATGTCCAATGTTCAGACAGTATCATGACAGAGAGAGAGAGATCTAAAACAGTTCTGTGCCAAGGACTGTTAAGCAATAATACACAACAAGGTGTGGGTTGTGCTGGGAAAACCTTACACCTGGGAAGGTTGAGCACAAGGCCATATCCAGCACACCCCAGAAGTGAGGTTATTCAGTACAACCCACACTCTGGAGTGCATTATTGCTATTATACAATGGCTCTTATTAATTAGTATTGTGGGACCAACATTTTATTTATTTATTATTTATTAAAATTGATAACGGGATAGGCACACTGAGCTGAAGCTCATTTCAGGTGCGACCGGGTACAGAGTGTACACTGAAATGAGAAGAGATACACAAGGAAATTCCCAAGACACAGTATAAACAATCTTTTTACATACCGTACAAAATTTTACATTCATAATAAAGTAGGCCAGTACATGGACAAGGTGTACTGGACTGCTGCAAACTCTATATGTAGGTGGTAGGGCTTAGGGAGGGCTTACTAGGACTGTTGGGGCATTTGGGGCAGAGGGGCTTGGGAGGAGCCTGAGGAATTTTTATGGATGGGAGAGAGTAGGCCAGGCGCAGGTTGGAGGAAGGCTGTTCAGAGAAGGGGAGATGGTGCGAAAAGGCAGCTTGGCCAGTAGTATTTTGTGGGTGAGGGATGTGAAGGTGCATGAATCCTTGTATCAGAGAGGGTAATCAAGGGAGTTTGCTGGAGTCAAGCAGGATGTGAAGTGAGGGAGGGAACAGACTAGAATTTTGCTATGAGGGAGGTGCTGTGGATGGTTCTTCTGTGGGAGAGCAGGGCAGGGAGAGTGGTGTGTAGAGGGTACAGTGGTGAGTGCGTGGTGGGGAGGCAGTGGCAAAGCAGCAGAAAGAATTGGTGGAAATGTCCAGTTTGGAGAGAGATGAGGTTGGGGCCATTCCATTAACAATGTCAGTGTAGTCAAACACTGGGAAGATTGTTTTTGTATGAGCTTGCACGGGTGGGAAGGGTAGGCTGGCTTTGTGCCTATAGAGGGCAGTGAGTTTTGGCTTGAGTTTGCAGCAGATAGTCTCAATGTGAATAGAAGCTGAGGTGGGGTACTTGAAGGCTGGTACCTATTCCAGGGCTGAGCCATCCAGGGTGGAGATTACGGGGGTTGGGAGGGAGGAGGTAAGTTCCTGTCTTGAACCAAAACCATGAGCACTTGTAGATAGCTATTAGGCAGAGAACAAGTGTGGGAACATACCTTTATGTGTAGGGACATCTATTTTATAGTATCAGTTGTACAGTTTAATTTTAATTTTGCTTAAGGACACACTTCCCATGTGAAAGCACTGAATTGTGGGTATGCAAATAATCAACTGTCTGGTATCACTATAGTGTTTATACAATACCAGGCAATTAGATATTTGCATACCCATGATGATGCATTCATATAGTGGTGTGTTCCTCATAAAAATAAAACTGTAACATGGATACTATAGAAGAATGTTCCCACACTATCAAGGAGATGTTCTGATACTTGTTAGCTGCCTAACTATAAAATGTTTTAACCATGACAAAAAAAATCCCCGCACAATATAAATAAATAAGGTTGTTATATAAAACTAAGCTTGTGCTGATGTACTTCAATTGCAAGGCATCAAACTGTCTTGGTAAGAGAAGTTGTGGCTAATTATTCAGTCTGTTATGCAATAATCTGTATGTTTGGACTTGATGCTGTGAGGTTGTGCTCAAATAACCTCACTGCAACAACACATGCTGACCAATCAGAGTCCGAGAAATGTTCTTGTAATATTCTTTATTCCATGTTACTGCAGCTGGTAAAGAAACCCACAAGACAGGCAACCATTCTCAATATGGTGCACACCAACTCAGAAATAGTAGGTGGAGTATAGGTCAGGAGCCACTGGGGTCCAGTAACCATAACATAATAGGGTCAAACTGGCCCTGGATACTGTCCTCTCATCAAGCTATATTTCTGGATTTCAGAGGCACAGACTTTGACCAGATGAGGGAATTAGTTCAGGATAAATTGACTGGAGTTTTTCAAATTGGGGGAGGAAGTGGAGATGAGGTGTGAAGTAATTAAAGGTGTCATTCTTAAGGCAACTAAATCATGCTTGGGAATGGTTATGAACAGTAACAGGACAAGAGACCAATTTGTTTCTCAAAAAATCAGGAAGGCAGTGAGGGTCAAAAGGGTCTTCATCAGATACAAAGAGAAACAGGGGACAAGGAATGGAGTAAATACCAAGCAAATATGGGGAAAGTCAAGAAAGCAGTTAGGGATGAAAAGCAGACACATAGCTACATATTGCAGAGGGGTCAATGGAGAGAACAGTTTTTGATTTATTAGGAAAATAGGAAGAAAAGAGGGGCAATTGAGGCTGACAGAAGGAGGCAGGGTAATAGAGGATAATGAGCACATAGCATGCAGCAATGACTACTTCTGCTCTGTATTTACTGTGGAAAGCAGGCACTTAAGAAAGTGGCATAACGGCTGTTGCAAAGGGATCTCAGAAATGGGCAGATAGTAATCACAGGAGAAAAGTTCAGAAAGGGCTAATTAATACTGAAAACTAGAACGACAAAGGCAAATTCTGCATTAATTGTGAGTGGGCCTAAATTTTGGAATGGGCTACCAGATCACCTGATAATAAAGGCAATTGCCCTATGGTATGAGATAAAATGGTTGAATCAGAAGTCCATTTACTCAACTGATAGCGGCTCTTGTTGAAAGTAAGCACTTTTATGGTCACTCTGTATTACTATTTATTACTGTCCTATTTCAGCTATTTCTTAAGCTATTTTTATAAATGTTGAATGATTATGATAGGGTCGGTACTCTTAAAATTTGTTGTTGTATGTTGTTGTAAATGATATATAATATTATGAGGTGACAGAGTATCACTCTGTGTAACATGTATTTTAATGCATTGTGTGTATATTATTTTATGAAACTGAAATTGCACTATTTGTACTGGACCCCATTGAAAATGAGTCTAACCACTCAAAGGGTTCTCCTTTTCCTGAACTTGTAAGGAATAAACTTTTACAAACAAACAAACAATTACCCTGACTAAAGATAAGGCCCGAGGGCTGGATATATTGCACATGAGCATCCTTAGGGAACTAGCAATGGAATTGGCTGAACACCTGACTTGGCTCTTCAGTAGCTCACTACATTCAGGGTAGTTCCAAAAATTGGAGGGTAGTGGACATGATTCAGCTCCAGACCTTATGCATAACTGTTCTCAGCATGTAAATAACTGTTCTAAGTTGCTAATCATTCTCCTTTCACATTTCCTCTTGATCCCTTCCACTCTTTTCCCTCACTCCCTATGGCTTTCCCCAACCCCTCCTCCCCCATTATATCTCCTGAGCTCCTTTTAAAATGCTTTGTCTCATACCTTCACACCTCTGATGAGGCCCTGGGCTGATGCCATCCTACCTTATTGTTTATTAGATATTAGGCTGAGCCTGTTCTCATTTTCCAGTAAAGGGTCGTTTCATAAGACCCCACCCTCTCATATGACCCTTTGAATTCCAGGTTTTAATCAAATACACACCTTGGCATACATTGTACAATACCACATGTATTTGAACTTCTCTAGTTATATACTCTTGTAATGTTTTGTATAATTCCTTGTTTTGTTTGTTCTCCATCTCATACTTTTCCAGTATGTATTGTCATCTGATGTGTAACCTATGAAATGAGCTTGTTCTCAAAGGTGTTATCCAAAATTTCAAAAATTAAAAAATAAATAAATAAATAAACCATAGGGTAGGGGACAATGAGCAACCAGGTACCTACATGCCCATCAGTGATACCTCCATAGTGAGTAAACTGATGGAGACACTAGTTAAGGAGGACCTGGTAGACTAAATGAGAGAAACATGCTCCAAGATAGTAAGCAGTAAGATAGTATGTATAGCATTACATAACAGAGAACACACAAGACATAAAACACAAATGCAATTCCTAAAATCATTATAGAAGACCAGATCTTGCCCATCATTAGGTTCAAGCTTATATGTACCACTGATTCCAACTTGATCAATCTTGCTCATACTTTTATTCATAAGTCAAAATGTATTTAATTCTACATGTATCTGTAAGTTTCTTTCCTATTATGGTCTAGCCATAACCTAGTCTTTGGATACAGTTTAGTCAAGCAGTCTATTTTGTGTTTTAAAGTCTTAGCAGAATAATTGTTGAGACTCTCGGATGTGGTTAGTTAGAAAAAGTGTTATTCTTAATGTCCTTTGCAGTGAAAAACACAGGAAGTTCAAATTGGTATTTTTTCTGAAAATGTTACATTTATATTTTACACAACACACTAAACAAACCCGATGTAGCCCAGTGCACAGCCTTCAATGCATTGAGCCCTGTAACATTCTTTAAAAAGCATTCTAAATAAACATGAAGTTGGAGTAGAACACCTAACAACATCCATCCATCCATCTATCTATCTATCTATCTATCTATCTATCTATCTATCTATCTATCTATCTATCTTTCTATCTATCTATCTATCTATATTATGGGGTGCACTGTGCCCATAGATAGGGTTGAACAGGCACTTTAATGTTAAACCTCAATTTTGCATGTTAATAACTTTGTAACTATTTAACCGATTTGCACAAAATTTGGAACACATGGTCTGTATGGTAGATCTCTTGATTTGTCAAGTTGTGTTTTCTTTGAACTTATGGTTTTGTGCAGCGAAGCACTGAAAAATGTGTTTTCAATACTTTTGACATGTTTGTATCCCTATGGCACTGTGACCACACCGTTTGATGTTTTGGTCTGAAATTTGGAACATAGAAAGAGTGTGGGTCAAAGAACAATCCAGCATTGGTTTGATTAAAACATATCAATCCATTTCCAAAGTTATTTATTTTTAATTTTTGGGTTCTGAGCATGCTCCAGTTCCTCCGAGATTTGTATGTATGTTTTTGAACTAGGATTGGGCTCACAGTCAAGGATTTTGTCAACTCACAGATGAGGATTTAAAAAATCCTAGTCCATCAGAAAAATTCCTTGTCCACGAGCCACCATCTTGTTTTCATTTTTCACCCAAACAAAATGTTATAGCTCTCTCCACGAGTGACTTTTTGGTGTAATGAGGCATAGGGTTTTATTCAGGGTGACACCCTCTACAAACCCATGCCTTTGTATTCTTCATTTTGTCCAAAAATAGCCTTTTGAAATTAAAATATTATTTGACGAAACTCGCTAATGAGCCTCTTTCGCGGTGACAAAATCCTAGTCCTCTAGCTGATTCTCTTTCGTGAGGTTGCAAAATCCTTGTCTGCCACTTTGTGACCAGATGGCCCTTCTACTGAATGGGATTAAGTTGACGGTCAAGGATTTTGCTACCTTGTGAAAAGAGGATCGACGCTAACGAGACTAGGATTTTGTCAGCTCGTGAAGAGGATGGTTTTGAATCCTCTTTTTGCAACGTACAAAATCCTGGTCCATGAGCTGTCAAAATCCTAGTCCATGGATCAATCCTCTTTCACGAGGTAATAAAATCCTTGACCTTCACTTTGTGACCAGATAGCCCTTCTTGCGGACAAGTTGACTGACAGTCAAGGATTTTGCTACCTCGCGAAAGAGAATCAGCTGACAGACTAGGATTTTGTCTGCTGATGAAAGGGCATTGATTTTTAATCCTGTTTTTGAGTTGACAAAATCGCAGTCTCGAGCTGTCAAAACCTAGTCTGCCACCCAATCCTCTTTCGTGAGGTAGCAAATCCAGACCGCCAATTAGGGACCAGATGGCCAAAATCTGATGGTTGAGGATTTCTAGCAGATGGTGATTTTGACTGCTCATGAATAGGATTGATCTGGCGGTCCAGAATTTTACTACCTCATGAACTAGGAATATTTAAACTTTGACAAACTATCTCACTGCATTGTAACTTAACGGTTTGGTCTTTTGACTTGCAATTTTCAGGGTATTAAGAGGATGCCCTAGAGATGTGAATTATGCTATTTAGATGTTGGAAAGTTAAGCGGTTCCATAGACACGTCATCACAAAGTTGAGATTTTCCCATAGGATAACATTGTGGCATCCATCATGCCTTTTGGCGCCCGTATCTAAAGCGGTTCAAGATACAGGTTTTTGTTCTAAAAATTCTTAGTACCCCTATAGAAGTAGGTTAGAAAGCCATGAATACCATGCCTTTTGAATTTTTTTTCTTCCTTTTATGGTTACTGAGATATTTGGAAAATAGTATTCCAGTTGCTCATTTTCAGGTCCGTGGGTCAGTATTACGCCATCAAAGTTAGCACCACAGTGCTTTTCAGTGCCCGTATCTCACAAATGATGCAAGATACAGATTCAGTCAATTTATGCCATGTTGACATCTCATTGTCACGATTATGATTAGAGGGCTCAACCTAACGTCTCATTTCCCGCTTTTGTCACTTTAACCCTAACTGATGCATTAAACAAAGTTTTTTTGCAATGAATATATATATATATATATATATATATATATATATATATATACACACACACATAGACACATATATTACTGCTGCTGCTTTTGGTGGTGGTGGTGGTAGGAAGCGGTGTGGATCGAGCTTATACTGGGAGCTGAAATTGCTTGAATCACTAAAATCTGCCAGTATTGTAAAACTGTTTACTGCTGTTTCTTGTGGGGTAGGGTACAGGGTGGTTCATGGTCCTACTCTAAGTACTGTCATATCACTCCGAGTGCTGCGTGAACTGCACTGGGTGCGGTCAAGTGGAGGTCCTCTTTAAGGTGGTCTTTCTCACCTTTAAGGCTCTACATGGACTGGGCCCTGGTTACCTGAAGGACCTTCTTATACCCACTGTTTCAGTTTGCTCCCTCTGCTCCTCCACCAGGCGCCTCCTCATGATTCCCAGGATGAGGTTAAAATGGCCAACAACAGAGCATTTAGTGTCACCAGCCCCATCCTGTGGAATTTTTACCTCCAGCTATAAGAGGAGCCCCTTCAGTTGAGTCTTCAAAGCCCACCTGAAGGCCTTCCTGTATAATCAGGTCTTCCCAAACTTTGTTCTATAATTCTATCCTTTGCCCGACTACTGTGTGTTATATTTTTGTCCCTGTTATTTAATGAGTTTCTGGTATTTAATTGTGGAGTAAATTATTTATAATATTTTATAATAATTAGTTATTTTATACTGTTGGTTTTACTTATATGTGATTTGAATTTGTATGGCACCCAAAGCCTCCAGGATGGGCATCTTATTAAATAAAATTTGCCTTGCCTTACTTGGGATTGAATTGCTTACATCACCAAGTTAGTCAGTTTTGGAACTGTGTACAGGCATAGCTAGGAAGGAAGGGAACAAATTTGTAAATGCATCTCTTGAGGAAAGATATTACTTAGGGACCAAATGGCTGGGAATGGATGGGGAACTTCAGGGAAGAGGGTGTAGGGGTAGAGTTGGGGAGGGGCAATGGCAGGAAGGGGCACTGCCAGAGAAGGCTAGCAAGAATGGTTGGGTTAAGTGGGGCTGCTACTTGGCAGGCATGAGGACTGCTGGTACAGGATTGGGGAGCAGGCTAGTAGGATGCAGTGGGTGTAGGACATTGGAGGAAGGAAGAGGTAAGCACAAAAAGGTGTGATCCTTGTCTTGAATAGGTACCTACAACTGGCAACAACCATGGCCAGAAGGAGCCAGGACAGGGACTCAGAGGTAACAAGGGGCAGGGGCAAGGGAGAGGAGGAGGTGGCAAGTAATAGGAGGACCAGGAGGGGCAGTGGACACAAAGAGGACAGAAGAAGTATGGGAAGAGAGTTAAAGGTCTGGTGGTCCAGGTTAGGTTAGAGGATAGGTTGGGGGAAGGAGGAGTGTTCTCAGGAAAAAGGGACCAGCAAGTAGCAGAAGTGGAGAAGGACATTACCCTGGATGAGGAGGTAGTACAGGTGGCACCAGAAGGATGAATGGAGGAACAGGGTAACAATGGAGTAAATGGGAGCAGCAAGAAGGAGTTGGTAGGGGCTGTCGGTGTCTCCAGGCCATGGAGAGAACAATGGCAGAAGCAAGGCAAAAGGTAAGTGGGGTGGGAGAATGGGGAAAGAGGAAGGAAATGGGAAAAGAAAGAGGATGCAGCACATGAGGTGGTAGGGGGACAGGGGATGGGGACAGGAAGGGAAGACAAGAGACAGGAAGAAAAGAAGATACAGTGCATGAGGGTGTGGGGACCAGGGAATGGGGACTGGAAGGGGATACAAGAGACAAGAAGGTAGTTGAGACACCTGCACCACGGGAGGAGAACTGA
The DNA here is from genome assembly GCA_016271365.2 of Neoceratodus forsteri. Classification (NCBI taxonomy): domain Eukaryota; kingdom Metazoa; phylum Chordata; order Ceratodontiformes; family Ceratodontidae; genus Neoceratodus; species Neoceratodus forsteri. Next base: position 450,355,825 of record CM057453.1, on the reverse strand, counting down.
GATGCAGCTAAACCAGAGAAAGGATAGGGAAGGATACTCCTGATTCTGTCTTGAAGGGGATCAAGTGGGGGCAGAGGAAGCTAGGTGTGGGTGGAATGTACACCAGGGATGACAGTGCTAGAGGTAATCCACCACATTCCTTCATGGTGCAGGGACCAGGATAAGAATGTACACCTGGTGTTCCACCTGGGTGAAACAACCTGTCTCGACAACAGTCTAATGGAGGTACAGGCACAATTTAAGGCTCTGGCTAGATTCTGCAGGGGACTAGGCTTTAAGTCTCTATCCTTCTCAGAGGTACTGCCATGACCAAGGGCCAGCATGAAGAGGAAACACAAGGTTAAATAATTCAACGACTGACTGGAGAGATAGGTCAGGCAGATGGGGTAAGGAGTGATGGGGGATTAGGAAAACTTGGGAGGATGGGAGCTTCTATGCCCTGGACAGGCTATACTTCAGCAAGGTTGGGTCAGCCGTGTTTGCGGTGCAAGCGGGGAGTTCTTTGAGAAGGAGTATAATTTAAATTGTGTTGGTGGGGGCTGCATGTGGAGCCTTGCTGTTCCACATCCCAGTCAAGGACCCTAGGGCCCCAAGACAAAATAGAAGACAGGCACTCTAGCAGGCCAGTGGGGAAACTATGTAAGGGTGACAATGGTTGAAGGGTCTGGTAGTCAGTGCTAGAAGCCTGGCAAACAAGATGGAGGAGTTAATAGCCAGCATTGCACAGGATAGGTTGACATAAATCAGTTACAGAGATGTGGTGGATGGAGCTCCACACATGGGAGACTGAGGTTTCTGGATTCAGACTAATCAGGAAGGACAGGAAGGATAAGAGAGGTGGCCTTGTATATAAGGGAATATAGAAGGTGGAGGAGAGGGAGGGTGACAGGGAGGCTGAATTACTATGGACAAAGATAGGCAGAAGGACAGGGGAATTGTTGAGGCTTGGCGTGATGTACAGCTGACCCACCCAAGGGAGGAGCAGAATAGGAAGATGATGCAGGACATATTGAGGTAGCTCTAAAGGGAAACATTACTGGTGGGGACCTGAACCTCCCAGTCATCGACTGGTCCATCCTGATGCAGCTTCAACCTGAAGCAGGGAAATTCTGGAGGAGTTACTGGGGGCATTCATTCAGCAGTTAGTCAGGAACCAACAAGGGAAGTAACTACTGGATGTGGTCCCTAACAAATGGAGAGAAAGTAGAGTGGGGGGAGAAGCAGTGTAATAGTGACCATAGGACCATCAGGTTTAAGGTAAGGGCAGACAGGGAGGTGGCTCAGACCAGCATGATGGTGCTAGACTTCAGAAGCAGACTTTAACAAGATGAGAAGGTTAGTGAGGGAAGGGTGGGTGGTATAGGGTATATAATGGAAGTGGAGGACCACAGGGGCTATTAGAGACCAGATCAGAGGCCACACACACATATGTATAAGAAGGGTAAGGAAGGAGCAAAAGCAGGAGGCCTCTGTGGTTCAACAGGGGTGTAGCAAGGGTGATAGGGCAGGTGGAGGGCATTTAGGAAATATAAGGAAACACAGAAGGAGGAGAACAGGGAAGACTACAGGAATTGAGGAGGCTAGCAAGGAAAGAGATTAGGAAGGCAAAAGGCCGATATGGAGGAACAGATTGCAAGACAGGCCAAGTAGGGCAAAAGACGGTTTTAGGTACGTGAGATAAAGGAGGAAGACTACTCAAGGGATGACAAGGCTCTGGGGGAGGCAGCGGAGCCACTGGAGGATGACTACAAGAAAGAAGTGCTGAATAGGTACCTCTGCTCAAATTCTATGAAGGAGGGAGGAGGCAGATGAAGAGAGGGGAAGAGGTGGAGGGGTGAAATGAGTCCCTTTAGTATGGAGAGACAGGGAGAAACTTGGTAGGATGAAAGTGGACAAGGCCATGGTACCAGATGGACTGCTTTGAAGGTGATCTGGGAGCCAAGGGAGGTGTAGCCACCCTCCTGGCAATGCTCTTCAACCTATTCTTGGACTCTTGGAAGTGCCAGAGGACTGGAGGAGAGCCACAGTCATGCTAATACACAAGGGAGGGAGTAGAGAGGCAAAGGAGAATTATCGTCCAGTCAGCCTTACCGCAGTGTGGGAGGTCATGGAAGCACTCATCAGGAGAGGTAGCACAGTACTAGAGGCGAATGGATTGCTGAACAACAACCAACATGGGGTTCATAAGGGAGTTATCATGCCAGTAAAATTGTATTGAATTTTTCGACTGAGTGATGCAGGTAATAGACCCGGGGAGGCATTGGGACGTGGCCTACCTGGACTTCAGTAAGACCTTTGACACTGTCCCCACAGAATGTTGGTCAATAAACTGGGAAGTATGGGTGTGGGGACAAAATAACTAGATGGGTCTAAAACTGGCTAGCTGACAGGACCCAGAGGGTGGTAGTGAAGGAAACAACCTAGTGAGGGGCAGGTAATGAGTGGGTACCCCAGGGGTCAGTGTTGGGGCTGCTCCTCTTCAGTATCTATATATACAACATTACAGATGGACTGAAAGGCTCGGTCACGCTCTTTGCAGATGACATGAAAATCTGCAATAGGGTGGACACTGAGGCAGGGTGGAGGACATGAGGCAGGACCTAAGGGCGCTTGAAGAGTGGGAAGAGACCTGACAACTAATATACAACATCAGGAAGTGTGGTTATGCACCAGGAACACAGAAATCTGAGGAGAGGTACAAAATGTGAGGAGAGGAAATCAGGGCAATGGAGAAGGATCTAGGCATAGTAGTCTCTAGTGATCTTAAGATGGGAAACAGTGTGCTAGGGCTGTGGGAAAGGCCTATGGGATGCTGGCTACATACCAGACAACATCCATAGACCTTTCCACCAACCTAATGTGGCACTGCCCATATGGCAGGGAATCACCAGCAGGAGGAGAGAGTCCTAGTGCCCCTGTACCAAACTATGGTGAGACCACACATGGAGTATGGAGTCCAGTTCTGGAGGCCTCACTTGTGCAAGGAAATAGACCTGATTGAAAAGGTTCAGCGAAGAGTGACCAAGATGGTGCTCAGGATGAAGGGCAAACCATATGAGCAGAGATGCTGCGAGCTGGGGCTATACACCCCGAAGACTAAGAGGAGAGAGGGGACATGATAGAGACCTTCAAATACATCAGGAGTTAAACAAAGGGGCCTGGGGTGCTTATTCCAACTGAAGAAGGACACTGCTACTAGGGGCATGGCCTGAGACTGCAAGGGTGACACTACAGGGGGAACAAGGAGTGGGTGATTCTTCATAGAGAGGGTGGTGGATGCCTGAAACAGGCTTCCAGAGGAGGCTGTGGGGTGGAGATGGTGACAGGATTCAAGATGGCTTGAGATAGGCATAAAGGATTATGGGGAAGGGTGGGTTCTCAGGGAGGAAGTGATAGTCTGGGGGTAAGGGCAGACTGGCTGGGCCATGGGGTCTTTTCTGCCATCAAGTTCTATGATTCTGTGATGATATATACATATATATATATATATATATATATATATTAGAGGCAAAAAACTCCATTTAATGCACCAGTTAGGGTTGTTCTGATAAGACAAAAATGAGGAAATTAGGTGTTAGGGTTGAAAGCCCCCTTGGACCCCCAGCCCACCCTCCCAACTGGCATTGGGGTGCACATTGGGTCGTCGGCCCTAACTCTCACCTCATCTTATGTGTAAAGAAGCAGAGGTATAGGAGAATGAGGTGAGAGTTAGAACCGACGACTCCAATGAGTACCCTGATGCCGGTGGTGGGCTGGGGGGTCAAAGGGGCTTTCACCAACACTGAATTTCTTCGCTTTTATCACTGTGGAACAACCCTAACTGATGCATTAAACAGAGTTTTTCCTCTATTTTCCTTCTTTTGAGAATGATAACAAGAAATTGTGAATGTAATGCGGCAGCGAGAGCGCTGGGCCCTCCCGCCACATGACGTCTTGTCATATAGTAACATGGTGGCCTAAACGCAAATGGTAATGCGCATAGTGACACAAGCGAAACAGAAAGAGAAACAGTACAGTAGACACAAATGGTAAAATAATGCAAACACAAGCGCAAATGAAAACGCAAAGGGTAATGCACATGGTGGCGTGACGGAACGGTAAGTGAAATGGGTATGGAACTGCAAGCGGAAGCGTAACGGTATCAGTAATGTAAGCACACAGGCTGGTTTTCCCAAAAGCTGTATAGAGAAAGACAGTGAGTACAAAGAATGTATGTATAATAATGGGTCTCAGAGCAGAAAATGAGGATTGGAATACTAAATTGCTTTTATCTCAGGAACTGTATAGCGTAGTAAAAAATGTAAAAGTCATATGATTTATGACTTTCCTGGCTAATTTTCTACTTAGCCCCTGTTAGAGGCTAAGCATTTTCTGACGAAAAGTCCATATCTGCACCGTTTCGAGATACAGGTCCTGAAAAGGCGCGGCAAATGCCGTAATGTTATCCTATGGGAAAAAAGAAGTTCAGAGTGCCATAACTTTGCCGCCCTGTAATATTTTTTCACCAAACCACCAAAAGGCACACCTGTGGGATGTTGGCTTTCTTCCTCAAATTTCAGTGTAAAAGAGCAAACCGTTATATTGCAGCAGGGTGGCAAAATTGCTGTCATGCAGTGGGCGCGCAATGTTAGTCTATGGGAAAAAGTGTCAAATTTGGAGTATCATAACTTTGCATCCATGCAATATTTTCTCACCAAACCACAAAAAGGCACATCTGTGAGATGTTGGCTGCCTTCCTCAAATTTCAGCCAAAAGACCAAACTGTTCATTTGCAGCAGGGTGGCAAGAACTGCTGTCATTTTGGCCATAGTCTCAAAAAGTAGTGTCATGATTTCGGCAGCTTTCGCAAGCATTTGCGACACTTCTCTTCGTGAGTGCGACACTACTTTTTCCAGAAATTGAAAACATATTTCTGGGGTGTTTAACCTCAAAATAAAGACATGCCTAGCATCCTCAGGGTCCGACTAGTTAAACACAAAATAATTGTGTTGCTAGAGGGTCCCAAATTTAAATGCCAAGCATTTTCTGATCATTAACTGAAAACAAAATGGCAGATTTGTGACACTAATAGGGCCATTTGTGACACTAAAAAGTGCATTTGCGACACTGTCAAACTTTTTGTTAACTTTTCCATTGACTTATAATGGAAATTATTTTTGAATAACTTTTGAACCATTTAATATTTTTCATGAAATCTTCAAAAGGCACATTGGGGACTCCAGCCCACACGCTCCCTGAAGTTTTGGACCAGTCGCGACAAACTGTGTGGCCTGTAGTGACAAGCAAAGAATTCCAAAAACATAAACGAGCATGCAGATCATGCTTAATAACTCCGCAGCTGTATATCCGAACAGTACGTAAAGTTGGCAGATCCCAAGATGTATGGTTCTTGATTGTGTATTCCAAATCACAGGCAAATCTGTTGAACGGTTGCAAAGTTATTAAGGTGCAAAATTATAGGTTTAACATGTAAATGGCTCCTCAACCTTAACTATGGTAGCACTACTGTGCTACCATATATGTATATATATATATATATATATATATAGATATGTCTATATCTTTATATATCTATACATATATATAGCTAGATAGAATATACTGTATAGTGGAGTGATGCGCAATATGGTTAGGGTTCAGTAGGCAGTTTTAATGTTAAACCTCAAATTTGCCTTTACTAACTTTTGCAACATTCAATGTATTTTCAAGAAATCTGGCAAGCACAGTCCCGTGGTGTAGATCTCTTGACATGCCAAGTGTTGCTTCAACTGGCTGTGCGGTTTTGTGCAACCCATAGTGAAAAAGTGGAAGGTCACTTTTCTCATGTTTTTGCAGTTTTTCCTCATTGCACTGTGGCCCCACCTTCTGAATTTTGATCTGAAATGTTCAGGGTACAAAGAGCTTGCCCCATAGAACAAGCCAGTATTGGTGTGGCAAAATAATATCGATCCATTCCAAAGTTATTTAGTTTTGACATTCTGGGTTCTGAGCATGCTCAGTTGAGTCTTTGGATAGATGCACAGTTGCAAAAAGGGATTCAGGCTCACGAAAAGGCATTTTGGCAGCTCACAAAGAGGGGATTTATCAAACCCCTTCGTGAGAAATAATTCTTTTCATGAGCCGCCATCTTCTTTTCCTTTTTCCTCAAACACAAAATATTATAACTTGTCCCAGGGATATCTTCAGTAGACATCCAAGTATGGGTTTTGTTCATTGAACATATGAAATTTGCCAGCAGATAAAGGCCTGAGGCCTATCAAGTCTGCTCAAATGTGCAGCTAGCACCCTTATTCTGCAGCTGCCCCTCCTATCCATCCTTCCTCCATTGACCCTCCCCTTGTCCTGTCCCATCCCTTTGAAGCAGTCCACTGTTCTACTGCATACCACTTCTGCAGGTAACGCATTCCACCAGCTACCACCCTCTCCTCATCTCCCTCCTGAACCCTCCTCCCTTCAGTCTCATATCATGGACCCTGATGTCCCTCCCCTGCCTTACTTTGAACAGCCCATCTGTACCTGTCTTATTTATTCCTTTCATGTACTTAAAGGTTTCAATTATGTCTCCCTGTCTCTCCTCCAGCAAGTACATGTTCAACTCCTCAGCCTCCTCTCATATGATAAGTTCCCCAGCCCCTTGATCATCTTTGTCTCCCTGCACTGCACCCCTCCAGCAACCTAATGTCCTCTTCAGATATGGGCACCAGCACTGCATACAGTATTCCAAGTGCAGTCTAACTAATGACCTATACAGTGGCAGAATCACCTCCTCCCTCCTTGAGGATATACCCTCAATGCAACCCAGCATTTTTGTTGGTCTTTGTAGCTGCCTTCCTACATTGTGCTGAGCTGTTCATTGATCCTGTAATGAGCACCCCCAGATCCTTCTCCTCCTCCTCTGTCTGGGCTAGCTGAACTCCCCGAGCTGGTAACTGTCCTTGGGTTCTTCACCCCAAAATGCAGCACCTTGCACTTTTGGCATTAAACCCCAGTTGCCAGGTGTCTGACCAGGTTTCAAGCTTTGCCAGATCATCCTGCAACCCATGCCATCCCCCTAGGTCATCCACCACTTCCATCTTGGTATCATCAGCAAACAGACTGATCTTGCTCTTGATGTACAATGATATCTGCAATGAATATCCCAAACAACACTGGTCCCAACACGATCCCTGCAGAACAGCGCTCATCACTACCCTTGGGTGTGAGTGCTCCCACCCATCACCACCCTCTGTTGCCTTCCCACAAAGCCATTTCCTACCCATCTCACTAGCTTTGCACCCATCCTCTTGCCTTCTAACTACTTCCAGCCTCCCATGTGGCACTGGGTTGAATGCCTTACTGAGGTCAGATACAGGACATCCACTGCATGGCCCCTGTCCAGTTGCCTAGTTACCCAGTCCTTACAACTCCACCAGGTAGGTTTGGCAGGATCTGCCACATATGAAACCATGCTTTCTGCTGTCCTGTAGTCCTTTGGCCTCTGGAGGGCCACCAGCCTCTCCTTCAGGATATTCTCCATCAGCTTACCCATGTTGGATGTGAGGCTCACTGGTCTGTAGTTCCTAGCTCATCCTTGGGGCCACTCTTGTGGAGGGACACCACATGAGCCATCCTCCAGTCCTGAGGTACACACCCCAGATGTAGTGAGGCATTAAATAGGTCTACCAAAAGTCCACAAGGACCTCTGCCAGCTCCTTCAGTACCCTGGGGTGGATGACATCTGGGCCTGGTGCCTTGTCCACCCTCAGTGTTGTCAAATCCTCCTGAACTCTGCCCTCCATAATTTCCCCATCTGTCACCCCCACCACCCCCATTTCTGCCATTTCTCCCCTTGGGTATCACCCCCCTTTTCTCCTTAGTAAATACCGAACAGAAGTAATCATTTAGCGCTTCTGCCTTATCGCACCCTGCTTCCACCCAACCCCCTCCTTTCTAATCCTTACTATGTGGTCCTTACAGCTCCTTTTTTCCTGATGTATCTGAATAAGTCCTTCTCCCCTTCTTAATGCCTTGTGCCAGCCTGAGCTCCTTAGATGCCTTGACTCCCTTACTGACCGTGTAACCTCCTTTGATTCCATCAGGTACTCCTCCCTGTCCTCCCCCTCCCTGTTTTCTTGTACCTCCCAAAGGTAGCTCTTTTCTCCTTACCTTTTCCACGACCTCCTTGCTCAACCAGCTTGGTTGCTAGCCTAGCCTTCTTGCTCTTGGTCTTGCAGCAGGTTTTGGTTGCCTCCACTATCTCCAGCTTTATGAGCTCCCACCTCTTGTTAGTGCCCATACTAGGTTGAATTCTGGCCAGGTACCCTTTACCACTTCCCTCATCCTCCCAAAGTTGGCCCTCCTGAGTCCAGCACTCTTGTGCCAGATTCCACTCCTTCCTTGCCCATATCCAATGTGAGCCATACTGAGTGGTGGTTACTCCTGACAGTGGTTCTTCCACCATAAGTTCTCTCACAAAGTCCCCATTTGCCAGCACAAGGTCAGGGGTATTCCCTAATCTGGTTGGTTCACTGACCATTTGCAGCAGGAAGCTGTCCTGGAAGGCATCCAGCAGTACCTGCTCCCTTCTATTCCTGGTTGTTGGGATAATCCAGTCCGCTCCTGGCATGCTGAAGTCCCCACAATCACCACACACCCTTCACAGGTCCTCCTGATCTGTCCCGCTAGTTCCCTGTCTAATTCCTCCATCTGAGAGGGCAGCCTGTACACCACTCCCATTCTGAGAATCCTATTCTTGGAATCCTGGATTTGCATCCAAAGTGACTCCGTACTACCTCCTCCCCTTCCTCCTTACACACCTCAGTCCTTCCTTCACATATAGTGCCACCACCCTCCTTTCCCCAATCACCTTGTCCCTACAAAATAACCTGTACCCTGGTACAGACAGGTCCCAATCATTGTATTGGGTGGCCCATATTTCTGTGATGGCTGCAATGTCCACCTCCCTCTGCCATGAGAACCTGTAACTGCAGTTTTCCTCCCAAGGTTCTTAGCATTAGGGTAACCATCTTCAACCCTTCCCCCTCCCATCCTGCCCTCCTTTACTAGAATCACCAATAGTACTTGTCATTTGTCCTTTGTCACTGTTATGGAAGGTAAGCTAATATGGTTTCTCAACCTGTGGTCTCTGCATGTCTCTTGCCCACTTGCCACCCCATGCTCCTAATTTAAATTCCCAGCTTCCTCTATGTACTCCTCCATCCTCTGTTTCAACACTTTCTTTCCTTCCTCACTCAAGTGTGGTCTGTCCCTGGCATAAAGACTACTGTCCTCCCAGGTCCCTCCCACCCCCTAACAGCCCATACCCTTTAGCATGAAACCAGGTTCTTAGCCATCCATTAAATTCCTCTTTTCTCAGCTTTCTTGTTGTGCTTGCCTTGGGCACTGGAAGTATCTCTGAAAAAGTTACTGATCTTCCTGCCCTTCACATAATTGTCCTAGTTCCTCAAACCTCCTATGGACTGTATCTACTGTCTTGTCAGCCAGGTTGTTCATCCCAAGATGTATAATTAAATGAGGCTTGTCCCTACCCCTTCTAGCATATTTCAGAATAGATTGTCCAACCCTTTCCACTGTCATTCCTGGCATGGCCGCCACCAAATCTTGTATCCTCTCCCCCTATACCCCACCTGACTGCTCTTAGTATTGAGTCCCCAGCACTAAGATTCCACCCTCTTACTCCCTGCTTGCTTCCATTCATCTCCATCTCTCATTCCCAGCTCCTCTTCTTCCTCCTGCACATTATTTCCCCCTTTTGCCCCTGTTGCAGTTCTCCCAGCAGAACTTCCCCTGCTCCAGTTTAGTCAAGGCATTTATCAATTACTCCTCCCATTGCATCTCCTCCCTCCTCGTTCTTCCCTCTAGCAGTGCAAAACTATTTTCTGAAGACCCTTCTCAAATGCCCCTTCCTCTCTCTTCATAGTAACCTGTCTCCTCCTTTCCACTCCATGACTGTGGACACTTCTTCCTCCTCCCCTCACAAGTCCCTGTCTCCCCTTCCATTTGTCTTTTGTCTCCTGACCTGGTTTCCCCGGCAATTGTTCTTCCTGGCCTGGGCCCCTTTATCCCTTCCCTTCTTCTGACCCTCTCTTCACCACTGTTGGCTCAAATTGCCCTCCCTCAACTTCCCTCCTCTCTCCCTTCAGTATTGGGCTAAACCCACCTCCAGCCTGCCTTGCCTGTTTAGTTCCTCCTGCAGACCCTCAATCTCCTTTCTAAGTTTCTCTGTGTGGTTGCACACTAAACATCCCCTACCCTCCAGGCAATTTTTAGAAAGATTGGTGCACCACAGTTGTTGCAGCCTACCACCCTACCCATTGCTCTTGTTGCCCTGGCAGCCCCCACTATTCAGATGAAGGATACCAAACACTCCCCCAGTCTCCCTCTCCCCCTCTATCAAGTGCAAAACATTCTTCTCCTTTTCTTAATTTATGTTACCCCCTTTGTCATACATGTCTAGCTAGACTGAGCAACTGATTTTACATTCCTATCCTTCCTGTCCACACCCAAGAAGAGACTTTAAGTAACTATTGCACAAACTTCTTCAAACTACTACTCCTCCTTTCCACAATGCAAATAGCAATGCAAAGAAGTAACAATGAAAGCTCCTTGATTTTGCAGTTACTTCCCTTCCACTGAGATAGAGTCACCTCTTCACTTGCTGCTTTCTTTTCCTGGATGCCTTCTTCTGCTATGACAGGTGCATGTCCTTTGCCTGTTTGGGGAAGTGATGTCACAACCCCTGGTATAAAGGAAACCACATACCTGGGATGGGTGGGACCAGCCCGTGCCTTCCAGAAACAATCAGGCAGCTGAGGCCTCTGGTCAAACCATTAGCACCCTTCCCCTCTATGCACTAAACTTTGCAGCTAGTGAAGCCAGCAAAAGCAATCACAATTCCACTCAAAGCACAAAAATAGGTTTGCTACCAAAGGAAACAGTTCTCCAATTCAAACAGCCTCACTAACAACACATCAAAATAGGGCTTGAAATTAGAAGATATAGGTCTCAATTCAAAGAAACAGCCCCAATAAAAACACCAATAGGTTTTAAATCAGAAGAAATAGACCTCCACAAGCGCAGCCAGCTTCACAGTGAAACATCAAACAAATGAGCCACTTATAGCCACCAAAATAGTTTCAAAATTCCAACAGCCCCAAAACAATACCCTGCTAGCCCCTTAGAAGTAGTAAGAAAGAAGAAATAACCTTCTACAAAGTAAGATCCACAAGAAACAATGTAAAATCAGCAAGAAGCTACTGTACTGGAAATGATCTGATCCTTCCCTTCTGGTTACTTCATGTGGATGTCCTGCACACTTCTCTGCCTTTTGTTTGCTTGCTTTGGTCAAAAGACATTAGTTTTTAATTTAAAATCCCTTTTCACGACTCACTTCTTATCCCTTTTCATGAGCTATCAAATTCCTTTTAGGTGTGCCAATCCCTTTCAAGGGCTGTCCAAATCCTTTTCATGAGATGGTGATCAGATGGCCTATCTCATGAAAAGTTAGCTCACAAAAGGGATTTTGACAGCTTGCGAGAAAGGATTACTTTTATAATCCTTTTCATGAGCTGTCAAAATCCCTCTTCATGAGCTGTCAGAATCACTTTTCTTGAGCTATCAAAATACCTTTTCATGAGATGATGACCAGATGGCCCTACCTCACAAAAAGACTGGCTTGTGAAAAGTTTGACAGCCACAAAAAGGATTAGTTTTATAATCCCATAATGCAAGTTGTCAAAATTCCTTTTGGCGAGCTGTCAAAATCCCCTCATGAACCAATCTCTTTTCATGAGCTGACAAAATCACTGTCCATGAAGCCAATCCTTGTTCATGAGATAGGACCATCTGGTCCAGAAATCACAATCAAGATTTCAACAGCTCACAAACAAGGATCGGCTCACGAACAAGGATTTTGACACCTGCAATCAAGGATCAGAAGCGAGTGCGAACAAGGATTTTGAAAATAAAAAATGGCCATTTTTCATAAAACTGAAGTAATCCAAAGCCATGGGGTTGTACAGGGCATCACCCTGAACAAAACTCATACTTCAGTTACTGCAGAACACATCTGTGGGGCAAGTTACAATGTTTTATTTATGGCAAAAACATGAAAACAAGATGGCGGCTCATGAAAAGGTATTTTCTCCTCACGAACAGGGATTTTATAAATCCCCATTTGTGAGTTGACAAAATTCTTGATCATTGGTCAAATCCTCTTTTGCAAAACATACACACCTATTCCAAAGATTGAACTGAGCATGCTCAGAACCTGAATAGTCAAAATTAAATAACTTTGGAGCGGATTAATATTTTTTCACCAAACTTATGCTGGATTGTTCTTTGTGGCAACCTCTTTCTATCCTGAAAATATCAGATAAATCAGAAAAAATGGGCAAAAAAGCAAAATGTGTTTTTGGAGCACTTTCAACAGTCCCCCACCTTGTAGCCAGCGCAGCCTCGAGTTCAGGGGCGGAGGGGCTCTGAGCCGCCAGCAGGATGGCGGCATCCGCCTAGCCGACCGGGGATCCAGGAGGCCAGGAGAAGCAGGCAGAAAGCCTGCACAGCCCTCGAGTTCCAGGGGCGGAGGGGCTCGAGCCGCCAGCGGGGCCGGCGGCGTCCGCCTGTAACCCGGGGATCCAGGAGGCCGGGAGAAGCAGGCAGAAGCCGCACAGCCCTTGAGTTCCAGGGGCGGAGGGGCTCTGAGCCGCCAGCGGGGAGCAGCGTCCTTGACCGAGGATCCTGGAGGCAGGAGAAGCAGGCAGAAAGCCAGCGCAGCCCTCGAGTTCAGGGAGCGGTGAGGCTCTGAGCCGCCAGTGGGGCGGTGGCATCCGCCTAGCCGACCAGGGATCAGGAGGCCGGGAGAAGCAGGCAGAAAGCCGGTGCAGCCCTCGAGTTCAGGGAGGCGGAGGGGCTCCGAGCCGCCAGCGGGGCTGGCGGCATCCGCCCTAGCCGACCCGGGGATCCAGGAGGCCGGGAAAAGCAGGCAGAAAGCGGGCGCAGCCTCCGAGTTCCAGGGAGCGGAGGGCTCGAGCCGCCAGCGGGATGGTGGTGTCCGCCCTGGCCGACCGGGGATCCAGGAGGCTGGGAAAAGCAGGCAGAAAGCTGGCGCGCCTCGGAGTTCAGGGAGGCGGGCTCCGAGCCGCCAGCGGACGGTGGCATCCGCCTAGCCGACCGGGGATCAGGAGGCCGGGAGAAGCAGGCAGAAGCCGGGCAGCCCTCGAGTTCAGGGAGGCGGAGGGCACCGCGCCGCCAGCGGGGCGGCAGCGTCCGCCTGGCCGACCCGGGGATCCAGGAGGCCGGGAGAAGCAGGCAGAAAGCCAGTGCAGCCCTCAAGTTCCAGGGAGCAGAGGGGCTCCGAGCCGCCCAGCGGGGCGGTGTCCACACTAGCCAACCGGGGATCCAGGAGGCCGGGAGAAGCAGGCAGAAAGCGGGCGCAGCTCGGTTCCAGAGAGCAGAGGGGCTCCGAGCCGCCAGCAGGATGGCGGCATCCGCCTCTTCGACCGGGGATCAGGAGGCTGGGAGAAGCAGGCAGAAAGAATGCAGGCAAAGCCGCCAAACCAATCGGAAGCGACCGCTGTCTCTGCCTTGCTTCCGATTGTGCGCCTTTCTCATAGACTTTAGCTGGGCTTTGCAACACTATTCTGGCGGGATTTCTGTTATTTTTAATTTCTTCTCAATTCCACCTAAAAGAGCTGTTTTACTCTTGTAATGTGCCCGATTTAGGGTTGTTTATTGTATTTTAAGATAGTGTTTACAGTCTTTTGAAATTCTGTGTAGGCTAGGCAGCTAGGCGCTCTAACCCCATACCCTCCCAGTCTTTTGTTGTGTAAATCCTGAATTTTAGCACCTTATTGCAGATTACTGCAATAAGGTACCTGCTGACTGCCTTCTCCTCTGTCCCCACCTTTGGCAGGCGCAGCCCGGAGTTCAGGGAGGCGGAGGGGCTCCAAGCCGCCAGCGGGGCCGGCGTCCGCCCTAGCCGACCCGGGATCCAGGAGGCCAGGAGAAGCAGGCAGAAAGTGCAGGACAAAGCCACGAAATTTGCCTGCTCCCCTCCCCCTCGGTTGATTCCTTTATACACTTTCTCCGCCATTTCCCTAATCCACGCCCACAGCTTTTTCCTTCCTCTCTTAACCCTTACCTAACCTCCACAATGCTACTCTGCTTCCTTTTGCTCCTGAGCCTCTTCTTCCCATTCCCATATGATAATCATGATATACCTTACCATGGTGAATAAGGTAGTGAATATGGTCTGCCCACCCTGCCATCCCCAATGGACACCCACCAATTCCTTATTTATTTCCAACCAGTTTTACACTGCAACCCCTGGAATCCTACATAAAGTCTCTCTAACAATACAACATGCCTCAAGCACTTTACATGCATCCTGGCTTTATATTAACCCATTATGCCTGTCCATCAGATTATTATGTTACGATAAATCTCATACCTATATAACAGGACCTTCACCCACTATACAGTGGGCACCCAAGAAGAGGAGGAAATGCTCTGACCACTCCCTATCCCTGTCACTTGGTGCCCTCCTCAAATTAATCTTCTTCCTTCTGATCTGCATTGGTACTATTGAAATAAATCCTGGTCCCATTGAAAGTTTTTTTCCCTGCTGATCTAACCTCCATAAATGGCCTAAGCTTCCTTCACTTCAATGCTTGCAGCCTTCTAAAAGTTCTCCTTAATACAGGCCTGGGTTGGACATACTCTACCTGACTTCCTGGTTATCTCTGAAACTTGGCTCAGACCTACAACAAATGACAGTGATACAAATCTTCCCAATTATCAGCTCTTCAGATCAGATCGCCCTTCCAGGGGTGGTGGGGTGACCATATACATTAAGGACACCATCTCTGCATCCTGCCTCATCAATACATCCGAACCAAAGGAATTTGAATGTTTGTCAATTAAATATCCTTCAAATTTGTCTTCATTTAAATTGATTGGCTGCTATAGGCCCCCTCTGCAGGCCTCAAACTCCTATCTCACCTAGGATCAATACTCAATCTAGGCCCTGAAGATACCATCATCCTTGGTGATTTGAATTTAAACTGGTTATCTAATGTATCTGCACCACTGTTAACCTTCTGTGACACCCATGGATTCACACAATTAATCAAAGATCCAAACAGGATTAACCTAAAAATTCTAGCAACAGCTCACTCCTGGATATTATGTTGGTAAACAAGCCTCACTTATATTCACATGCAGGAGTACTACCGAGTGATGTAAGTGATCATTGTCCTATAGCTGGCATAAGATCTACATTCAAACCATCAATCCTGCAGAATTTGTCCTCAAAGGTCAAAAAGAAATTCAACATCTCAGGATATCTCCATGATTTGTGCAATACAACATATTGGCAAGACTTTTACCTTACAACCTCAGTTGAAACAGCTCTCCAGATCTTAAAGGACATCATCACTAATGCTCTCAATATTCATGCACCAATCACCAGTATCAGAACTAAAGTAAGATCTTGTCCTTGGTTCACTACTGACCTTAAATCAGCCTTGTTAGCCAGAGACAAACTTTGGAAAAAGGCAAGAAAAACAAAGGATACCAGAGACTGGCTTCAATTCAGAAAAGCAAGAAATTCATGTACAAAACAAATAAGAATTGCCAAAGCTGCCTATTATAGAGCTGAATTAGATGCTTCCTACAATAACCCATCCAGACTCTGGGGTACTATAAAAGAAATTCTGGGCAAAAACTCTACCCTGCCTTAACCTCCAAACTGCTACTAAATGACACAGAAATTACAGGCAAGCAAGAAATCCTAAACACCTTCAATGACCACTTCACCACAGCTGGCCTAGCATTTGACTCCTCACCTGCAAGTCTCTTGAGATCATCTTTGAACCTTCAATCCACTGTGGGACAAAAGGCTACTTCAACATTCTCCTTCAACCCAATATCCTTGAAAGAAGTAGAAGACCTCCTATCTAATTTAGATACTTCTAAGAGTGCAGGTACAGACTCCTGGATCCCTACTTCCTTAAAATAGCATCCACGCCTTATCAGCCCCCTCACTCATCTCTTCAATCTTTCCTAGCTACTGGATCCATTCCCTCCACTTGGAAAACAGCTCAAGTAGTTCCACTACTTAAAATCTGGTGATCCACGGACCTCAACAATTACAGGCCCATTTCCATCCTACGGTACTATCCAAGATGCTTGAAAATTAGTAAACTCACAGCTAAGGGCCTATCTGGATAAAACAACCTCCTAAATCCAGCACAATCGGGATTTAGATCAAGGCATAACACCATCTCTGCCTAGCCAAAGTAACTAATGACTGGCAGATTGCCTTGGACAAGAAGAATTGTACCTGTGCTGTGTTCCTGGACTTGAGTAAAGCATTTGACACAGTGGATCATGAATCATTACTCACCTCCTTAGCTCTCTAGGCCTGAATTCTCTCTCACTCAGCTGGTTTAAGTGCTATCTATCTGATAGGTCACAATTAGTAAAAATGAAATTACCTATCCACCTTAAAACCACTGCTAAGAGGTGTACACAAGGCTCTATTCTTGGCCCTATCCTCTTTGCCATTTATATTAATAATATCGATGCCAACCTCTCTCAATCTAACATTCATCTGTTTGCTGATGATACTGTATTATATGTCAGTAATCCCTCATTACCTAAAGCCTGTAAGCTGTTACAATCAGAATTCTCCATCCTGCAACACAATCTATTGGAAAAATACTACTTCTAAATGCCAAAAAAACAAAAGCTATGCTTTTGCCACAAGAGTTACTCTGCCATTACCCCATCACCCACCACCTACAATTATTCACCTTACTTGGAAGAAGCTGGAATTTGTGGACAAGTTCAAATATCTTGGAGTCTGGATTGATAATAAGCTCGATTACTCTGTCCATATTGAAGAGCTACTAAAAAGTTGAGACAAAGGCTTGGCCTATTTTACAGGATAAAACACTACCTTACCAGAGACTCCAAACAAAGATTAATCCAGGCATCATTCCTATCCCTCATTGACTATGCTGACTTTCCTATGGCCATTGCTCACTCTCCCTCTTAAATAAGCTGGACACCCTGTATCATAGATCCATCAGATTTATTACTGACCTTCCCTCTAGCACCCATCATTGCTCTCTTTATATGGCAGTTAATTGGACATCACTACAACACAGAAGAAATAGGAATGCTGCAATCTGGATCTTCAAAGCTTTATCAGGCAAACTCCTCCTATATCAGACTGTTTTCCGAATTACTTCTAGGCCATACACCGTAAGGATCAGTAAACTCATCATGTTAAAGGTCCCCAATGCCTGTACCGGTTTGGGAGGGCGCTATCAGCTACTCCTTGCAGTTACTTGGAACTCACTCCAAAAATCTATGAATCTCAATACCCTCCTACCCCTATCATCCTTCAAAGATTATTCTCCACCATATTTCAGAGTTCTGCAATTGCTTTCATAAGGCTAATCTCCCATCCAACCTACATCCCCCTTCAGTATTCCATTATGTTAGTTCCCTTCTATTATCCAGTCAGCTGCTATCTCTTTAAAAGCCATATAGGCTTATTATTTGTATACTATGCCTGCTATATCTATTCTCTCCTTTTCCTACAGGTTAAGTGATTTTACTGTACATTGTATATATGTAAATTGTTGTAAACTCTCATTCTATGTCATTGTACTGTTGTTCATGTTTTTCTTGTCTATGTAAAAATACTTGTACTCTAATTTGTAAGACCACTCAGGTCCATCTTGTAAATGAGCTACGCTCAATGATATTCGCCTGACTAAATAAAGATTTTGATTGATTGATTGATTGATTGATTGGAGCTTCACTGCATAAAACCTCAAATCCAATCAAGCGCAACTCTGCATATCAAAGAGATCTACCCCACAGGACTGCGCATTCTGATTTTATTGATGCATAAGTTAGGGGTGAAACAACAAAAGTAGGGAAATGAGGCATTAGGGTTGAGACCTAACACCTATCAACACCCAACCCTACCACCCTCTACAAACCAACAGGCATCGGGGTGTGCCTTGCAGTCATTGGCCTTAACTCTTACCCTATTCCATGTGTAAGGAAGCTGAAATGGTACAGTATAGGAGAATAGGGTTAGAGTTGAGCCCGATGACTTCTGAGGCATCATTCCCTACTTTGTTGCTTCAGCTCTAACTGATGCAGTAACAAAGGTTTTGCAACAAATTTCCTTACTTCTGGAGAAAGTATAATTGTACCCTTATATGTCTATAGTGTGCAGTAGTTGTAAAGCACCATCCATCATGTGGCGCACAGGGCTGCTATGTAACCATTAATGTATAGACATTTGTAATCAACCTAATCTCCTGTGGGAGTGCAGCACCCTTCAGGCCCTGCGCTGATCATGCTGCTATCACTCCATAATGGTATCCTTTTGTGGTACCACAGTGTCCGTCTGTCCAAAAGTGTTTAGACATTATCATAAAGTGTCATGTCCTGTGGGGCGCAGGGCCCAGAGGCCCTGCACTCAGCACTTAATAATAGAGGGCCCTACATGCCCAGTACTGCATAATGGTATTATGCTACCATCTACCTATAATTGTAGAGATGCAGCACAGGCCTAGACACATTCCAAATAACCCCTGTGATGCAAATGGTGCAATATCTCAGTAACCATTGGAATATAGGGGAAAAATCCCACAGATTGTAATCATGGCCTGGCAACCTGTACATATGCTCAAACGTGTACTAACCTGTATTTAGCAAAAATCTGTATCTTGAACTGTTTTGAGATACAGGCACTGAAAAGTACTGTGTCCACCACAATGTTATACTATGGAAATTTTCACATTTTGAAATGTTATAACAATGGTAGTAATGTAAATTTTATCACCAAACCAGCAAAAGTCACATCTGTGGGGCAAACCCTTTCTTCCTGAAAATTTCAACCCTTATTTCCAAATGGTTTCTTTGCAGTGAAGTGGAAAGAAACAGTAAAGTTAAAAATCCACTTTTGTGAGCTGTCAAAATCACTTTTGCGAGTTGAATACCTTTACCTGAGCTGTCAAAATCCCTTTTCATGAGCGAATCCTTCTTGCAAGGTACAGCCATCTGGTTGTTATGTCACAAATAGAGTTTTAACAGCTAGCGAAAAGGATTGGCTCATGAAAAGATTTTGACAACTATAAAGGATATAAAACCAATTCCTTTTCATGAGCTGTCAAAATCCCTTCACGAGCCAATCCCTTTTCACTAGAATTAGAAAATAAGCTGGGTGGGCACAGCATGGGAGAATGAGGTGAGCATTAGGGCTGACAACCCCAATCCTCTGAGCCCTCTTCATCTGTGCAGGATGCAGGGTGGGGATGGGGTATTAAGACTGGACACCTAACTTCAAATTTACTAGCTTTTGACACTTTAATAAAAACCCTAACTGATGCATTAATGTATTTTTTTGCAATTTATTTCCTTACTTTTGAGACAGTATGATAGTATGCTTATTTTACTGTGTGAGCGCAGGGTTCTTTGGACCCTGTGCTCCCATCCCTCCACAGATCTTGCAAATGTATCAAGTTATTGAAATGCAGGGACCTCCAACCCCTCACTTCCATGCACAACATTATGAGCAGGTGTAGCGAATTTGCAAGAAATTGTCATAACTGTACCATCTTAAATAATTTTCACCCCACAATGTTAAACATAACCTTCTTATCACCTCACTACATGTACCCAGTATAGCAAATGTTCAAATCCCACAAAACATAATTCTGCACTTAATCACAATGCCATTGTATGCCACAGGGTGAAACCACATTTTGGACAGGATTTGAAAAATGACAGCTGAGGCATTCATGATGTGGGGCACTAAGAAGATTATATAAATATGTAGTGAAAATATGGTAACTTTACAAAGTCATGAGTGTGCATCAGTAGATTTGCAATGAATACCCATAACACAGCCATTTTAGGAATTTCGTCACCAAATTTTTGACATGGCCTTTTTGAAACCCCACCTCATGAACACTGGTACTGTCATTTCATTACTTGGTCGAAAGGTGATTTCACAAAGCAAACATGCCATTCCACTCCACAGTAGTGAGAACATGTTTGAGCAGGATGTCTGAAATGACAGCTGTATTGTTCATGAGGTGGTGTGAAAAAATGTATATGTAGAAAATTTGGAGTGAAAATATGAAAAATTGCTAAAGGTATGCACGATGCGTAGCAAAGTTTCAATGAACCGCGTATAACTGGGCATTGTTTGGTGGACCAAGACACATCAACACTCTTCAAAGCCAAACTGTGAACTGAAGAATCAAGGTAGAGCCGTATGATGACTGTCAATGGCATTTTGAACTTATGTTGCATCTCTGCCATTTTGGATATATTTGCACCAAATTTTCAACATGGGCTGTTTGGGACCCCACCTCATGAACATTAGCACTGCCATTTCATTAATTGGTCCCAAGCGGTGATTCTATGTAGTGACCACAAAATCACCTTTTGGGACCAAGTAATGAAATGACAGTGCCAATGTTCCATGGTGGGGTCAAAAAAAAAGTCCATGTTGAAATTTGGTGCAAATAACCACCCAGAAATGAGATCACTGAGTTCAAAATGCCATTGACAGCCATCTACAGCTCTTACCTTGATTCTTCAGTTTGCAGTTCATCTTTGAAGAGTGCAGATGAGCTCTGGTCCACAGAAGATCCCAGCCAATGGTCTCCACTGGTACTGTAAGTATAGGGCAGGGGTGTGTGTGGGTGGTGGGTTGCTCAGTGGGAGGTTGCAATGGGGAGAGTGGAGAGATGATGAGGGTTGTTTTTTCTTTCAGGCTTATTAAAAAAAGATGTCAGGGTTGTTTTCTTTTAACAGAAACATATTGGAACAATATTTTGGGACACTGGGGTGGGCTCCTGGTGTGCCACAGTACTGGGGGCAGGCAAAAACTGGGTACACTGGAGTGGGCTACCCTGTGTCCACACTATTGTGGGGAAGGGGTTGTAGTGACTGCCAACATGGGGATTTGGCACCCGATGTCGGCAAAAGCATTGAAAAATATATATAAAACAGTATTTCATGACACTAGGATGGGTTCCCCAGTGTCCCTAATGAAGGGGTAGGACATAACTGAGGACACTGGGGTGGCTGCAGTATCCCACACTATCAGTGGGGGGTTACTGCCAACATGGGATTTGGGCACCCACTGTCAGCAAACTGTAGGGGAAAGGCACACTGCTGGGGGTAACATATTGGGACACTGAGGTAGGCTCCCAGTGTCCCCACACTGGTGGGTGGGGAGCATTGTTTGCTGCCAACAACAGGATTGGGCACCCAATGTTGGCAAACATTTCAGTATTCAATATTAATATTCCTCAGCCCCTTCCCTTAGAATGTGTAAGCGGGGAAAAAGAACCATTTATTAGGTAAACACTGTGGCCCGAATATTGAAGCAGTTGCACAATGTGCAATAGGGATGCGCCGGTGCAACTGCGCCAATTCACCAGAAAGCGATATTCAGCAGCAGCAGTTGTGCAGTGCAAGTCTCAATGCGCTAATGCGCAATGGTAATGAATGCATGTGCAAGTGCAAGGAGCATAGCCATGAATATGCGGCGCAGCATGATATTCAACAGCAGGCAGACAGCGCAAGTGAGGAGCAAATGGGACTCGTGGATCAGACTTCTGCCCATAAAAGATGGAACAAGTGAGGAAGGAAGGAGGCTTGCACCAGAGGAGACAGATAGAGGAGAGCGGCGGCCAGGCTATACAGCAGGAGGGCCACAGAAGACAGAGGCAAGCTGGGAGTGGCACACAGTGTGGGCCAGGGTGTGTGACACTGACAGAGGCTGTGAGTGTGGTGGGTGTGTGAGGTGTGTGGGAGTGAGCCAGGATTGGAGGCAACATCCACAGCGGGTGCCTGTGACACCCAGCACAGGAGGGACTGCACAGGGGCCCAGAGAGGTGGGAGGCAGAGGCCACAGGCCTCAGTCTGCTGACCAGGAAGCCAGAATACAAGTGTGCACCAATGCAGGGGCATAGTCAGAGCACACAGACAGGGGTCCTGGGAGACAGTCGCCGGGGAGAGACAGCAGGCCATGGCCAGTGCCATCTTCCAGTTGGAGGCAGTAATGAGGGGTGTGAGGAGGCAGCTTATAGATCGTCACGGCCGTGGAAGGGCCCATCAGCGGTATGCCCAGAACAGGTGGTACTGCACCCACCACCTCAGAACAGTATAGTGACACCGAGATTGTGGGCTGGTACCGCCTGAACGGACAATTCTGAGACAGCTCTGTGAGCTGTGCAGTGAGAGATGCAGGCACCCACAAGGCGGAGACATGCCCTGTCAGTGGAGACAAAAGTCATGGCTGTCATGTGACTGCTACCATGGGTGCCTTCCAGAAACCAAGGGGACACCACAGGCATAACCCAGTCGGCCGCATCACGGCTCCTCACACAATTCCTCCAGTGCACTGCTGCCACATGCTGGGAACCATTAATTTCCCCAGCACACAGGCAGGCGTACAGTGAAAATGCAGGAGTTCCACAGGGTAGCATGTATGCCTCATGCTGGGGCCATCAACTGCACCCGTTGGCATCCCACACTATCTGGCCCAGAGGGTAGCATACATCAACAGGAAGGGCTACCCAGTGTCAACTGCCAGGTGGTGTGTGATGCAGGGAGTGCATAATCAATACTCTGCCACACACCCTGGTGGAGCACACAATGCCTTCATCTGGCACCAGTCAGCACTATACCACTGGTTCGAGGTGGGGACATTCCCACTGGCTACCTAGTAGGTGAGTATGCTGTGGAAGTGGACAGCCGGGCACAACAGGGCAGGGCATGGGGATGCTAGAGCAGGGGTGCCAGGGTA
Source organism: Neoceratodus forsteri (assembly GCA_016271365.2). Taxonomy (NCBI): domain Eukaryota; kingdom Metazoa; phylum Chordata; order Ceratodontiformes; family Ceratodontidae; genus Neoceratodus; species Neoceratodus forsteri. Next base: position 450,332,970 of record CM057453.1, on the reverse strand, counting down.
TGTGGGCAGGATGGCGGGGGTGCAATGATACAGACCACCATGCTAACCAGACATCTCTACACACAGGTGACAGTGGCTAACCCACTCCGCCCTGGCTGCTCACCATATAACGGCAACCTACGACCCCAGCGCTGGAACAATACAATGAGGTACACGCCAGCACGTGGAATGTCATCGAGCATGTGTTTGGGCTGCTGAAGACATGGTTCCATTGCCTGACAGGTCTGGCAGTGCCCTGCAGTACAGCCCTTCAAGGCCTGTGGCCTATTCCTGGCCTGCTGTATACTACACAACATGGCCACCGACTGTGGGATAGCTGTCCAAGGTTGACAGGGGAACAGCAGTGAGGGCGGCATGGCAGCCAGGCCTGGTGGTGGTGGGCAGCTCCCCGGCAAGGGCAGCAGCTGCCCAGGATGGCCCAGCAGCACTGGGACACAATTGCAGAGGAGCACTATGGAGGTGCAGGTGGTGACCATGTCCATATACATGTCCCAGGGTCAATGGCACAGCATACAGGCATGCATTGGCAGGCCCCGTGACAGGAACAGTAGGAGGGGCACACAGACAGGCATGAGACTGGACACCATGGAAGCACTCAGCACAGCTCCACACACACCACACACACACCACACACACATGCACATGCACACAGGACCCATTATGCCCCACGCCCTGGTGTGTGTCAGACTCTGAGCACCAGTGCACAGTGGCAGTCAGTGCTTTGCTGGCATCATTATCCACATGCCACAGTGGCCAGTAGACAGGTGGGTGGGCACAAGGCCTGTGTGTGGCATCGACCATGGCTGCCACGTCCAAGGGACGGACACACACACACCACACCAATGTGCACACCGGGCAGTAGCAGACAGCAGATGGGGAGGTGGGTGGTTCAGGAATGCCACATGGTTGCACGGCCACCACAGACATGTGGACAGCCACGCCATGACCGCCCAAGCAAACTATGGCTGTGCGACAGCCACAGGGATTGTCTGTGCGTTCCCCAGGGTCTCATTGCGGGAACATGACTAGGTCCTCGCAGATGTCTGCAGGCTCCTGAACATCCGCTTCAGGTGTGCTTGAAATGCCCACAGTGGATTCCAGCATTGACACAGAGGGTCACTTGACACTGTGACCAAAGGGTGGAGAATGCACTCTGCAGGGTATCGACGGATGGCCATGCACCAGGAAGGCCAGTGGGGCCAGGCGGCTGTGATCACAGCGGTGCGCTGATCCATGGCTGTGTTCATGTCCACCCACATTTACATGTTCTCTGCCAGGAGCTGGGCAAAGTCCCTGTCACACCGGTCTGCTGCCTGGTGCAGCTCTTTGCAGGCACTCGCACCTGCCACCACCAGCACCTGTTACTCAATGGAGACCCACCAGCAGGCAGGTGTGCTTGACCAGGAGTCGGCCTGGGCACATGGGCAGTGTGCTGACCCACAGGTGGAGCCTGACCCTGTGGCCCAAGCCCAGCGATGGTGGGTGCTACACAGGGGCCCTCTTGGGGTTGCTCATTATGTGGTGCACCATCGGTGAGTGTTGCACCTGGCCCCCCTTCCACCATCCAACCACTGCTGTTACCCCTCTGGCTGCTGTGCACAGGGCAGCCCGGTGCAGCTGCACCACCACCACCACCACCGCCACCACTGCCAGCCTGTGCCGCACCAGTGGCGCACACAGTGATGCCAGTGGCAGTGGCTGGTGGGCAGGCAACTGCCTCCAGGGCACCGCCTGCACTGCCGTGGCTGTTGTGTGGTATGGTACCCCCTCCAGCCACAACAGTGCTATCTGAGATGATGGTCGTCATCGCCGGTCCCGGACCCTGCCCCAATCTGTGTCTCGGCACCGGACACCATGCCTGGCATCATGCTGAAACACAGCCAGGGCCTCATCCACAATCTCACCACGAGCATCCGGATGGACAGCGTGCTGGGCCTTGCGATCTGGCCCCAGGACACTGGTGGAGGTAGGCGGACAGTCCTCTGGGTCCAGGACTGCCCCCACAGTGGACACCCCCACCTTGGCCACTGCATGCAGGTGCTCAGGAGCTGAAAGGGAACACAGTTGCATTATTGCCGCTGTCACCCACCTCTGCCCTGCCCCTTGCCCCCTGCCCCATCACTGCCATACCTACCATGCAGTGATGGGCTGCCTCCGTCTGGAAGCTTCCACCAGACATGCCCTCGAGGCACTGCTGCATTGTAGCCACCACCAATTCCTCCTGTGGCATTAGTCGGGCATGGTAGGCTGTCCACCACCTGTGGCTGCAAGTGCTGCCGGATGGCCATCATCTTCTCTTTAATCCTCCTCCTCCTGTCTGTGCCGACCTTTTCTTGCAGTCCTGCACAGACCTTCGATGGGTGCCCTGCTGGTTCACAGCACAAGCCACACCCTCCATGCTGTAGCCCAGGCCTCTGGGTGCCTGTCAAGCCACTCAGTAGAAGCTCCTGTTCCAGGTATGCCTCAAATAGAGCATCCGTCTCTGCCCTGGTGAAGTTGGGCCTATGCGTGCGTGCAGACCCACACTCCTCAACCTCCTCATGATCGGTCATGCTCAGTCCTGTGGAGATAGACATGTGTTAAATGTCTGCTGATACCCACCACCTTCCCATTCCTCCGTCCCGACAGGCCCACAGCATGCCTCTTACCCCTGTAGGATGCAATACCGGTCCATGCCCTGTGCAGTCCCACAGTGCCTTTATAGTGCATCGCATGCAAATGAGGGCTTGCACAATTGTAATGACATGCAAATGCCTCCGATGTTAATGGGCTAATCTGCATATGCCGACTGAATATCACGAAGTTGCGCATTTTGCAATGGAGTTGCACATGCTCAAGTCATGGCGCAACATTGTGCTGTGTGCAACAGGCCCTGCAGTAAGCATGCATGCACTGCCATCACGTACACCTCTGGCACACCCTCGCACAATGCGGCAGGCATTACAGCACTCAGCCGCTGTTGTACATGTGATGCTCATGTACCTGGGCACCATAGTGCCCATGGTGCTATGGCGCCATGTTGCTAATGGTGCTCCTGTGCTATGGGTGCCATGGTGCCCGTGTGCTGTTAGGCTGTACACCATGGTGCCCACATGCCTTTACTGTGCACCATACATGGCGGGTCCAATGGCGTGTCATACAGGGTGCATATGCTGACCTTTGACCCATGGTTGCCCTTTGCACTTCTGAGAGCTCTGCAGCACATGTCAGTGCTGCGTTGCCATGCACATCCCCATGGCTGTGCGATTGGCATTGGCAGTGCATCGCCATGCAAGCTCGCATCCACAGCATGTGTGGCTCTTGCGCTACTAGGCGCCATTGAGTCCTGACCAAGATACTGCCATGCCGAGCTGTAGCAGTGCCAGGGCTCCTAAATGGACACAGGTGGAGTTGGTGAATCTTGTGGCCTTTGTGGAGCCACATGCTGGGTGTTTGTTGGCCAGGTGCCCCTGAACAGGCTAAGGAAGGAGGTGTGATAGGAGGATGCTGATGGGCTGGAGGAGGCCATGGGTGCATGGTGCAGTGGCGAGCAATGCAGGCACCACTATGGGGACCTGCAGCGGAGGTACCCTGAGCAGCTCCAGTCTCTACAGGCCCGTGTCCAGAAGGGTGCTGTGCCACAGCCAGGTAAGTGCACTATACCTGTGTCCTTGCCCAACCAGTGGTAGTGGGGCAGTCATATTCCCATGTCATGCTGCCTGGGGGGCTGGGGCTGCACATCCTGTTGGCTGTGGTGGTGAACCATGGGTGCCCTGTGCCACTGCACCAATGCCGCACTGGGCAGGTTGCACAATGTGCTGGGGCGGGGGCATGTGGTGTTGCTGGGTACTGATGAGTCTTTATTACGTGTTTCCTTCCTAGGCCCTGAAGATCAGAGGCGCATCTGACCACTGCTGTGACTGGACCAGGGAGGCCATGGCAGAGGCCCATGTGCAGGATGCAAGCCACATGGGCGGTGCTGCTGGACAGGTGCAAGGTGTGCCACAGCATGCAGGTAGAGCACAGTTTCATGATACATTGTTGTGCAGGGTGGACAGCGGGGGGTGGGGGTGGGACCACGCCCTTTGTGCACATTGCCACTCAGCTGTGCGCTGCTCACAGTGACCATTGCACCATGCTGTGGCTATCACACATGTGTGTGGCTGCTGCAGTGGGCTGTGGGTGCACCTGAGTCCACGCTGTGCCGCTGCCATCCTGCTGCCTTGCCATGTCACCTGCATGCCATGGCGGTGGTGTATGGCGCATGGGTGGTGTTGGTGTGCAGTGTTCTGCATGGCTGTGGATCGCCAGGTTGACGGCTCATGTGGGCGCACACACTGGGGATGGCTGGGTGCCATCCCAGGGTGCATGTCACCAATGTCCACTGCGCACAGTGGGTGGGCTACAGTGTTCCAGACCTGCACTCATACCATGTTCCTCCTTTTTCCTAGGTGTTCAACGCCCTGATGTAAACACCAGGTTCTGCACCAGATCCTGTGGGTCACCACTGCCAGGCTCCAGGTGGCACGAATGATGGAACGGTCACTGCACAGGCGGCAGCGCCAATGCGGTGTCAGGCTCCAGTGGGGTGTGGATGGCCATAGGGCCCTTTGGCTTGCTTCTGACCCTGACCTCCCCTTGCTCTCCCTTGTCCCTTGTTTTGCCATTACCCCTGTCCCTCTGCCTCCTTCTCAGGCCTCCCTGTTTGTTTGTGGCCTCCCATTCCCTGTTCCCATTACCATGTTACCTGTATATTTGTACTTAGTTGTTTTATACCTGTTGCAATACATTTTATATGGTTATCCATCTCTGTCCATGTCTGCTTTGCAGCTGGGTTGTGGAGCCATGCTGCAGTGGTGTGCTTGGCTGCCATGTGGTTTGACTGGGGTGGACTGGGGTTGTACCTGGTGGTGTTCCTCCATTGGAAGGCTGTGGTGGCTGTGGGCTCTCTGTATGGGTTGTGTGGTGTGTGCCTTGTGTGCTGCTTGCCTGTGTGTTGCTGTTTGTGGTCCAGGTGGCATGTCTCATGCCTCCCTGTGGGGTTGCTGGTGTCTGTGTGCCAGTGGCCATTGTTGCCACCTTGCCTCCATGCGCCACTGTGGTGCACATGGTCAGGCATACCACAGCCCCATGCACACTAGTGGTGTGACCTTCATGTGCCTACCATGCCTCTCTCCTGGCACACTCTGCACCCTGGTGGAAGGCCTCCCACCCTGTGGCTTGCTCCTTGCTGTGCTGTTGCCATTCCATCTGTGTCGTGGTGCATGCACCACTGCACCTGCTCATCCTGGTTGCTGCTTTTGTGCTTTATGGCTTGCTCCTTGTGCATCCTTGTTGTGCTGTTGTGCTTCCTGACTTGCTCCTGGTGCATCCCTGGTTGTGCTGTGGCGCATCTGTGTGATATTCAGACATGTTGCACAGGCACATCTTATCATGTGCATCCTTTGACTATCTGCTTGTTGCGCCATGGCTCAGTGGAATTGCGCTGCACCCTCTTGTGCCTCCCTCTAGCACATTTCTGAATATCCACCCTTGGTGTTTACCTAATCAGAGGCTGAGTAATCTGATTCTGGGGTCTGTTGCCCCAAAATGAGCAGAGGCTCTTTACCTCAAATCCTCCATACGGTCAAGTGCAAGATTGTATTGGACTCTGCCGAATTTGTGGCAGACAGTAATACCTGGAAAAAAAATTCAGGACCCCATAGAGACAAGTAATGCCAGAATCATGTTCCTTAGGCCCCGATTAGGTAAACAGAACTGTTAGTGTTTATCTAGGGGCAGTATTTGATAAAATATTTTAACTTTCTAACCCTTGCTAACTGTAAAACAAGATGGAATTTGGACTGAAAAGTAAAATAGCGAACTGTAAAGTGTGAATGGAAAATGGCATTTACTGTTTGATCTTTACTGTTTGAACAGTAAATGATATTTAGCGTTTGAATAGTAAATAACATTTACCGTTTGAACAGTAAAGTTCAAATAGTAAATGCCATTTACCATCGTTCGAACAGTTTTTACCATTTGAGCAGCCTGTCATGCATCTATCACAAAAGTTGTTATAATTCAAAATGGTAATTTTTTTCACCAAACCATCTAAAGACACACACTTGGCACACCCCCATCATCCATACAAATTTCAGAGAAAAATTTAATTCTGTGTGGGCTGTAGATAACAGCAACAAATCCCATGTTATCCCATAGAAAAAAGTACATATTTGGCTTTTGGCCACTTGATATCTCAAAAACTGTAAAGCTACCACCATGAAACTTTCCACATCTTATGTTACTGGCAACATGACAGCACATATCAAGTTTTGGGCAATTTCATTGAAAATGCTAAAAGTTATTAAGGTGTACAAATTGAGATTTAACATTGAAAGGCTGTACCAAGGTGTTGCATGGTGCGCATGGAGAAAGGTGCCATCTGTATGATGAACCCTTCCGGCACAATCCCTCATGGTGATCAGAGGTAGGGCAAACAGATGAGGGGTTGGTGAACTGGGCAACAGGATGTCGCTATGTATGTGCGTGGGAGGAGCAAGCACAGTGGCGTGGGCTGGGAGGGGCAGAGGGCTGAGGGGGTGGCACTATGGTGGATGGCCAAGCTGTGTCATGGTGTCAGGGGTTGGCTAGTGGTTAGAGTGGGTGAGATACTGGGTTCGGGTCCAGGCGCTGGTGCAATTTTATTGCACCTGGCCCAACTCTTATTTTTTACTGCTTTCACCCCCGACATGGACCCCTTGAGTTGGAGAATCCCGCAGGGGGTGCGGGTGAAGCCCCCCTTGAGGGGTGGTGCGGGATGCACAGCCCCCAACAGAAAGTAATAAAAATCTCCTGGCACCATTGGTCCAGTGCACAGGGTTGTCAGAGTGCCTAAAATGTTTTCGGCACTCTGACTGTGTCATTATGATGATCGCCTTTAAGCGTTTGCCATTATCACATAGAACCTGAACCAATCCTAACTATAAGGGTGCTATCATGTCCTTATAATATTTCTGCAACACCTCAACAGGATATAGTTCTTGGTGCTTTTAGTATTTCATATTAACATTAGAAGCAGGCTAATAAGCTACTTCTCAATTAATAACATGGCCCTTTTCTTGAACACTTTATTTCTATAACATTTTCATATTATTGGAGCATGATAGCGCCCTATAGTTAGGTTTGAATAGCGTGTATAATGTTAAACCTCAGTTTGTTTACACATTAATATATTTGGCTCTCTTTGACAAAATGAGTAGTACTTTTGTATGTGTTGTCTAGGAGGCAAAGTCTTGATGTATGGAAATTTTTGTGGTGGCAGCTTGTGTGGTTTCTGAGATCTGCACGTGTCATTTTTGAAAAAAACATTTTTCCTATACTTAACATTCTTTTTTCTTTGCTCTCACCTACAGACTACATGGAAAGGAATTATTGCCCCAAACTTGAATTGGGACAAGTGTCATGCCCCAATGTAGTGTCTTTAATGGGTCTGGTGAAAAAGATATCTAATGGTTTCAAAGATATAAGGCTTTAAATTTTACTGTTTTGTGACTTGGGCATGCTCAGTAGGGTTTTGAGATAATGTTTGCAGCAAAAATAAATTTTGACGCCACAAATGTGCATTTTGCTTTCATGCCACTAGTTTGGCACAGTACCAAACCTTTTTTGTGCCGTGCTAACTGCCATCTTGTTTAACTTTTCTGCTAACCAACAAAGCGTGGAAAATACATAAAACAGCTGAGATTTATAAAAATAAACATCAGAACCTAGCTAAATGGGACCCAATTAGTTAGAATCTGATGTTTGTTTTGAAAAATGTGCCCATAAATGCCTTTTCTGGGCACCCAAAATCCAGATTGGCCAGCATAACAAGAGGCGCTTCTCCGGTATTCTGTGTATAGAGCATTGGGAATTTCTTGACTTCTTCAGCCACAGCTGAAGTCATGCTGCTAGCTGCAGTGTTAGCTGTAAGCCACCATTGTCCCTAGTGTCTAGTGACGCCCCCACCAATCGCCTCCCTGGTTTCTAGTACCACCCCTACCAGCCCATCACTGTCCCTGGTGTCTAGTGGCACCCACCACCACCATCTGATAGCTGTCCCTGCATCTAGAAGCACCCTCAACCTCTGATCACCATCCCTATTTTTATTCCCCTGCCCGCAGCCAGTTGTTTTATTTATAGTGCTGACATTGGGAGGCCCAATCCCTGAGATAGCATTACAAGCCCCCAGCAGTGTGGGACAATGGAGAGCCCACCCCAGTGTCCCAAAATATTTATTTTATTTACTAATACCTGCAAAATAAAACAGTGCCCAACATCTGTTTTTAATCTGAAAAAATAAAACAGTACCTTGTCATCCTCGCTGTCCTCATCCCCATCCCGAATATCCCACTAAACACCCACCATCCCACACCCTTTACCCTCTGTTTACCAATGGAGGTACAACAGTGTCATCTTCTGTTGACTGAGACACTGTTTGCACTCTTCAAAGTCAAACCATGGACTGAGGAATAAAGGTAAGTGCTATAAAATGTATTTCAGTGGTGTTTTGCACTTATGTTCATAACTTTGCCATTTTTGAAATTTTTCACTAAATTTTCAAAATGCCCTTTTTGGACCCTACCTCATGAACACTGCAACTGCCATTTCATTAATCAGGCCGGAAGGTGCTTTCCCATTCACTGCAAAAATCACCTTTTGGGACTGAATATTAAAATTTCACAGCCAGTTTTTCATGAGATGGGGTCCCAAAAACCATGAAAATCTGGTGAAAATATCACTAGAAATGGTGGAGTTTTCATGTTCATTCAAATGTTTTCTGTGCACGCATATAACTTGGTAATTTTCAATATTTTGACTCCAATTTTTCAACATAGCAACATAGCAATTTTTCACAACACTTCATGAACAGTACAGCTGTACTTTTCACATCCTGTCAGAAATGTATTTTTGCACCTGTGGTGTAGAATGGCATTTTATGAACATACGAACATCTGAATGTGCCAGCAGAAACAGACCATCGGTCTAAGTCTGCTTGAGTGTACAGCTAGCACCCTAGTTTGCAGCTGCTCCATCCCTCCCTTTATCATCCCACTGCCAGCCCACCTCCTCACCCTCATTCTTTCCTGTTCCCTATCCCATGCCCTTGTAAAGCTGTTCACAGATTTACATGATACCACCATTCTGGCAGTGCATTCCATTTGCTACCACCCTTGTCACAGATTTAAAAATTTTACCAACTGGGTTTATGAGCTGAGGTCATAAGAAGACTATGTTGAAAATTTGGGTCAAAATAAGAAAAATTCCAAAGTCATGACCATTCATTGCAGTTTTGCTGCCTGCTGTAAACTTTAGAAATTTTAAATATTTTGACCCCAGATTTTCAACATAGTCTTAATACCCCACCTCATGTATGTCACAGTTGTTATTTTTCAAATCCTGCCCAAAATGTGTTTTCGCACCTGTGGCATGGAATAGCATTGCAGTTGCTGTTGGACAGAATTCAAAACATTTTGTAATTGGTAGATGAGGTAGGGTACTCCGATGGCTGTGCTGACAATTTGGTCACTGTTGTCCTATAAATGGAGCGCAGGGCCCAGAGGCCTGTGCTTCCACAGCTACATATACGTATCTTGGAGGAATGGGATCACAGGATCTGGAGGCCATGCGCTCCCACAGGCAAATAAGGATACATTTATACTATCTTAAAAAGTAAGAAATAAATTGCAAATAACTGCATTAGCGCTCTAGTTAGGGATAAAGCCACAAAAGTAGGAAATGTGGCAATAGGGTTTTCAAAGCTAACATCCGCATCCACCCTGCACACACCAATAGTGACGGGGTGTGCCTTAGGATTAGTCACCCTAACACTCACCCCATTTTCCTGTACTGTACCATCTCAGCTTGTTTATGTATGTAATGGGGTGAGTGTTAAGGCTTATTGACACCAAGGCACACCCTCAATGCTTGTTGGTGTGTGCAGAGTGGAGTGGTGTGTTAGCTTGAAAACCCTAACACCACATTTCCTACTTTGTGTCTTTATCCCTAACTAGAGTGTTAATGCAGTTTTTGCAATTTCTATCTGTCTATCTATCTATCTATCTATCTATCTATCTATCTATCTATCTATCTATCTATCTATTAAAAGTGGCATGGTAGTGCCACATACAGTTGAACAGGGGTTCAATGTTAAACCTCAGATTTTGCACTTTAATAACTTTGTAACCTTTCAATGGGTTTGTATAAAATATTTCATGTGCAGTTTTGTTGGTAAATGTCTTGATCTGCAAGTTTAATTTTGGTTGGATTTGCAGATTCCAAGCCATGCATAATGCTAAAATATTAAAAATCATAGTTGTTTGCACATTTTGTCCTCTTGCTGCACCAGATGGTTTAGAATTATGGTTTTACATTTTCAGTGTACAAAGGGCTTGTCTCACTGAAGTGCTTTTCACTGGTTTGGTGAAAAATATTAATCCATTCTGAAGTTATTTCATTTAAAATTTTTGAGTTCTGAGCATGCTCAGTTCAGTCTTTGAATAGCTTCCTGGAATGGCAAAAGAATTTAGCTTCTGAAAAAGGATTCTTTGTCATGAGGGGCCAATCCTTTTGTGAGAAAAATCCTTTTCGGGAGATGCCATCTTTGCACTTTAATATCTTTGCAACCGTTCAACGGATTTGCATGAAATGTTGAATGCTCAGTCTCAGAGTGTAGATCTCTTGACTTACCAAGTTTTCTTCTGGCCACATGTGTGGATTCTGAGATCAGATAGTGAAATAAGTTTAAAAATCACAATTTTGTGTTGTTTCTTTGGTCATTATCTAGTGCCCAGACAGTTTGGAATTTGGTGTGAAATGTTCAGGGTAGAAAGTGCTTTGCCCACAGATGTGCTTTTCACTGGTTTGTTGAAGAACTATTAATCCATTGCCAAGTATAAGAGTTGAAACATCAGTTCTGAGCATGTGCTCAGTAGGGTCTTTTGGATGGGCGTTTAATCCTACTGAGCATGCTCCAGGCTCCATCATTCAATTGCTTTTAACTTGGGACCAGATTCATGTTTTCACCAAATGAATGAAAGGCACCATTTTGCAGCATACCCTTACTACCCTGAACATTTCGGAACAAAATTTCAAAGGGTCTGGGCTGTAAGATGACAAAAAAAAAAAGCAAAGAACCTATTGTTCCTAAAATGCACTGTCCGGATCTTGGAATCCTCATTACGAACTGCACTGAAACTTGACAAATCAAGACAGCTTGCCCTACAGACTGTGCATGCATAATTTAGTGCAATTCCCTTGAATGGGGTGAACTATTAATTATAGTGGCACTTCAGCACCACTATAGTTAGGATTGAGCAGTGGTTTCTATGTTAAACCTCAAATTTTGCACTTTAATATTTTGCAACCATTCAATGGTTGCACAAAATTTTGCAAACTCAGTCTCATTGGGTAGATCACATGATTTCCAAAGTTTCATTCTAGTCAGATGTGAGGATTCGAGATGCAGATAGCAAAAACTAAAAATCGCTGTTTTCTGCTGATTTTGTTTTGTCATCACCTTGCCCAGACGGTTTGGAGTTTGGTCTGATATTTTCAGGTTAGAAAGGGCTTGGCCCACAGATGTGCTTTTACTGGTTTGATAAAAGATATTCATCTTTTCTAAAGTTATTAAATTGAAAAAATTCAGGTTCTGAGCCTGCTCAGTCAGCACTTCAAAATAGCTGTATAAAGTTTTCAAATGGAAACCTTTTCTTTCTTTTTGTTTGTTTTGTATGGCCGCCATCTTGTTTTTAGTTGCAGACTTCATCGTCGACATGGTATTTGAGTCACCCAGGTTGATGGTCCTGGGCGACTTCAATGCTTGGCTTGACGAACTCGCAATTTGTCAGCACTTCCTCCAGCTGATGACATCTCTGGACCTTACACAGGTTGTTACCACTGCTACTCATAATCATGGTCACCCTCTTGACTAAGTCTTCCTTCTGAGATTGAGGCCTCAATTTGGGGTGGAACCAGTTGGATGGTCTGATCACCCACCATGGGGTTTAGTTTTAGTGCCCCCTATGTAGGCCTACCTCTGTGGAGATGATCGGTACCACAGTTTGCGAGATATAAATTCTCAAGGCCTAATGGCAGTGCTGGATCTCATCTCTCCCAGAGGCGAACAGTAATCCAGGAGGCCTTTGTGGTGGCTTATAATTTGACCATTGCGGTGGCCCTGGATGTCATTGCTCTGTCCATGTTCATCCTCTCTCCTTAGCCCTCGATCCCCATGGTTTGATGGGACTCTGGGGAGATGCAGTGACTAGGATGAAGGTTAGAGCATTGCTGGTGGGGATCCACTCTTGATGTCGACCACCTTAGATTGATGGACCATTATCAAGTCTATCAATCTGCAATCTCCATAAGAAGGCAGAGTTCCTGTCCAGGAGATTGCGGCTGCTCAAAATTGACCAGATAAGCTGTTCTGAACTGTGGACAGACTGTGCAACCCAGCCTGTCTACAAGTCTGGAAAGCCTTTCGCAAGAAGGGTGTGATGAACTTGCTCGATTTTTTGCAAATAAGGTGGCTGACATCAGATTGACTTGCCGTTCAGCACACTCTAGGGGTGCTGCTGTGGATCAGTGCAGGATCACTTATCCTCTGTCTTCTTGAGTACCTTTGTCCAACTGGCTTTCATGGATGTCATGCGGATCCTCAAAGTATGCGCTCTACATGCTGTAGTTTGGACCGGAACCTACTTCCCTGATTTTGGGTTGTACTGAAGTTATTGGTCTGGTCCTGGCTCAGATAGTCTGGTGCTCCTTGGAGACAGGTAAGTTTCTGTGCTCACTGAAAGAAGTGGGTGACACCACTCTTGAAGAAAGCTTCTTTGGACCCAGACTGCCTTGCAAACTACAGACCAATCTCTAACAGGAAGGTGATTGAGAAAGTAGTGGACTCACAGCTGGAGGACCATTTGACCATCCATGACATCCATGAACCCCTCCAGTCTGGATTTTGAAAGAAGCATAGTACTGAGACAGTGCTGGTTTGGGTGCTCAATGATCTCCTGATGGCTAGAGATGGGAGGAAATGTTCTATTCTGGTCCTCCTAGATCTCTCATCAGCGTTTGACACTTGGACCATGGGGTCCTGCTTGATCACCTGAGGTTCATTTGCGGACTGTTGGGTACAGTCCTTAAGTGGTTCATCGTTCCTCACAGGAAGATCTCAGAGGGTGGTGTCCAGGGTTTTTCCTTGGACCCAGTCCCCTATCATGGGGGTCCCTCAGGGGTTCAGTGCTGTCCCCAGTAGTGTATATGCTGCCCTCAGAGACATTGTAAGAAGGTATGGGCTAAGGTTTCACTGTTATGCAGATGATACCCAGCTCTACTCTTTCTTTGTGCCCAACCAGGCTAGAGCTGTCTTGGTCTTTAATAGCTGCATTGCTGAAATTGAGGAGTGGATGGATGGATGCCAGTTGATTAAAGTTGGACTCTGATAAGACTGAGGTAATGGTTGTGGATCCTGGTCGCGGACAGGGTGGCTGAGTGGGGTTCACCCTCTGGTCTTTACCTTGTGGGTGTACCATGTGACCTCTGAGCAGTTGCAGAACCTGGGGTTAATCTTTGATGAGAGCTGACCCTACTTCTGAAGGTGTCGGCTGTCGTCAAATCCTCATTTACCATCTGAGGAATATCTCCAGGATTAAGCACCTTGTTCTATCTGGTGACCTCCTACTTTGATCCACACCTTTGTTACCTCGCGTTTGGACTATTGCACCCCTTGCACTTAGGGCTACCTGGGGTGGAAATCCGTCACTTGCAGCTAGTGCAGAATGCAGCAGCACGGCTTTTGATGGGATCATCTCGATCCTGTCATATTTCACTGATGCTGTGCCGACTGCACTGGCTGCCAGTTCAATGGTGGATCACCTTTAACATCAGTCTTCTGACTTTTAAAGCTCGTGGACAGAGGCCCAGACTATCTGAAAGGCTCCCTGGTGCCTCACTGCCCTGGGCGATTGCTCACTCAGCTAATGAGGGGTTGCTAGAGATTCAAGGGTATGTTTGAAATATTCTGGGCAAGAACATTTATGTATGCTGCCCTACCTTTGGAATTCTCTACCCCATTGGTTACGTGAGTGCTCGACCGTAGAGGGGCTTTAAACAAGCACTAAAATTTACTTGTGGAACCAAGATTTTGGTGATTAACTAAAGGATGTCATCAGTAGTATTACTCTGTTTTTGCTGAGATGTTCTGTGTGGATACTGTGATTTTAATTATTGTTAAGGCACCATGGTATTTTGAAAGGCACCATACAAATACAATTTATTATTATTATTATTGTTTTCTGTTTTCCTCTAAAATTCTAATGTGGAAAAAACACTTAAATGACATCCTGGAAAACCAGCACATATAACTTGTTTATCTGAGTCCTAAGCTGGATTCTGCACTTAAACATAGGAGAAAGCCTTTGACAGTTTGTTTTTTTAGGATTATAAATATTTTTGTGACTCGTGATATGAAAAGGCTTTTTGTATCACGGGTCCTAAAATCCTATTTTATGAGTGAAACATCACTTTTATTTTGCTGGCATGGCATCTGTTCTCTTGTGTCTAGTGGCATCCTCCACCCCTCAGACTGGTGTCCCCATAATGCCACTGTATCTCCCTGTTGTCTAGTGGCACCCCTTCCTCTGATTGCCCTCCTGTATTTTTTTTTATTATTCCATGTGTCTAGTGGCTCCTCCACCATCTGATTGCCACCCTTATTTTTATTGGTTATTTCTCTGGTGTCTAGTGATGCCCCACCATGCCATCCTTGTCCCCATAATATTTTTCTTTATGGTCCCTGGCATCCAGTGGCACCACCCATCCACACACTGATCACTGTCCCTGTAATATTTGATTTTCTCACTGGTGTCCAATGATACCCCCACCCTTCGATACCTCTCTTGTTAGACCTGTAATAAAGAAAATGTCCCTCAATGCGAACGTTAGAACATAGAAAATTTGCCAGCAGAAAAGGCCATTTGGTCTAGTAAGTCTGCTCGATTTTGCAGCTAGCAGCCCTATTCTGCATCTGCTCCTCCCTCCTCAGTCCCTCCTCAGCCTCCCTCTTGCCCTGTCCCAGCCCCTTTCAAAGCAGCCCACTGTTTTACAGACTACCACCTCTGCTGATAACGCATTCCACCCTGGCACCACCCTCTCTGTAAAAAGTGTCTCCTCATTTCCCTCCTGAATCTTCCCCACTCCAATCTCATGTCATGGCATCGAGTGTCCCTCCCACCCTTACCCCGAATAACCCCTCCATACCAGTTTTCTTTATCCTTCTCTTGTACTTGAATGTCTTGATCATATCCCTCTGTCCCTCCTCTCCTCCAGTGAATACATGTTCAACTCCTTTAGCCTACTCTCACATGGTTAAGTCCTCCAGGCCCTGGATCATTTAGTTGCTCTGCGCTGCACCTCTTCCAGTAATTTAATGTCCCTTTTCAGGTATGCGGGTGCCAATACTGCATGCAGTATTCACGATGAGGTCTAACTAATGATCTATACAGAGCAGAATCACCTCCCTCCTCCTTGACATTATTCCCCTTGTGATGCAACCCAGCATGTTGTTGGCCCTTGCCGCTGCCTTCCTACACAGTGCAAGTTGTTCACTGATCCAGTGATGACCACCCCAGAGCCTTCTCCTCCTCAGTCTCCACCAGCTGCACTCCCCCTAATGTCATTGCTATTTGAACCTGTAAAAGTAAAATGGTCCCTCACTGATCTGCCCCACCAACTCCAACCGCACTGAGCAACCACTACCCTGAATCCCTCCCACACCCACTACACAACCTCACTCACCTGAACAGCTTGCTGGCTGAAGATCCACGCTACAATCAAAGACACATCTTGCTGCTGGAACTGTTGACTGCAATATGAGAAACTAAGGTAAATGTGGTTCAATGTGTTTCAATGGGGTTTTCAACTTTGATTCATAACTTGGGCATTTTGGATATTTTACACCAAATTTTCAACATGGCCTTTTTGGGACCACCTCATGAACAATGCCAATGGAATTCCACAAATCTGGCCTGAATGGTGATTTCACATTTGCTTTGTGAAATCACCTTTGGGCAGGATTTGAAAAATTTAACTGCCTTTGCTCATGCGGTAGGGTCATAAAGGCTATTTTGAAAATTTGAGAGTCAAAATAACTAACAATGGCAAAGTTATAAACATTCATTCAAATTTTAGATACGCTTGCTTGTAACTCTGGTAATTTTCAGTATTTGACACCAAATTTTCAACATATACATATTTTAAATCACCTCATGAATGTGACAGCTGTCATTTTTCAAATCCTGGTGAAACTGTCTTTTACACCTGTGGTATGGAATGACATTGCAGTGGTGCAGAATCACATCTTGAAGGGTATTTGGAAATTTTCAGTTCAAATTCATGAGGTGGGGTAATAAGAGTCTATGGTGACAATTTGATTGTAGTTCAGAACATACATATATGCATCTGTGGGAAGGATGGGAGAGCAGGGGCTCACAGGGCTCTGGACTCCCACAGGCAAATAAGGATCTGATTACACTATCTCCAAAGTATCAGTGGATGGCAACACAGGGCCTGGGTGCACTGTGCTCCACAGCCAAATGAGGGATGTGATTATACTGTCACAGAAATTAAGGAAATTAATTGCAAAAACTTCAATAATGCCAGTTAGGGTTAAAGTGACAAAAGTAGGAAATGTGGCATTAGGGTTTTCAACCTAACATCCCTCTATCCTACAGAAAGCAACAGAAGTGGGTGTGCCTTGGGGTTGTCAACCTAATGCTAACCCATCCTCTTATCTCTGTGCCCATCTCAGCTAATTTACTCATGGAATGGGGTGAGCATTAGGGTTTACAACCCCAAGGCATGCCCATGCTGTTGCCACCTGTAGGGTAGGGGGTGGGGCTTTAGGGCTGCACAGTTTAGCTGAGTGGCTTACCTTTGCAGTGAAAAACATAGGAAGTTATAAACTTCCTTTGACAGAGGTTAAAGGCCACTCTGGGTGCACTACTTCCCATGTGGATCTTCTGAGCCATCATTTTCCTGCTACATCTACCCCTTCTTCAGGTTAAAGGCAACTACATCGTCCACATTTTTTTAGCAAGGAAACATTGTTTCCTGTGTTCAATGCCTATCAAATATATTACAAAGTCTTTAACTGTTTGTAAGTCTCTTTCATTTGAACAATTAATCTATTCCTGCTTCATATATTATTGCCTTATTCTACGGTTTGCCTTGCTAACCTTTGCATGTTTGTTTCTGCTATAGTAACTTAGAATGGGTCTTGTTACTCATGAAATTCTGTTTGGTGGTTTGAATCTCTTTTAATGGATACCATTCTTGGTACTTCAGGTGACTGGGTCCAATGTGAAGTACTGTATTAGACAATTGGGATGGCACCTCATGCTGCTGCAATACTTGTTCAATATCTGTCTGTGGTAAATAAGATGAAGTTGGGCTGAGTTCCACTTGCTCATGGTGATCATATGAGCACAGGCCAGAAGCAGTGTTGTTACCCTTTAATGGTATAGTGGGACCTCCATCACAGGCAGCATCAGCTGTCATTTCCTAGGCACTTTGCTACTATTACTGTGTATGTACTCAACAAATAACACTGTATTAAAGAGTGTTCATGATCATAAGATGTGATTGATTGTCTAGTATCATCTTCACAGTTGGTCATTACTTTTGAAATTCTAAAAACAAGTGCATGAGCTGACTCACTGTTAAATGCATTACTGTCTGTTGCCTCAGCCATGGGTAAGGATACATTCTGGTATCTTTGCTCCTTTATTCAGTTCCACTGGGTGGAACATGCATTGATTAGAAGATTACAGTGCACAACTCTCTTTTTTTATTGTTTTTATTTTCTTAACTGGATGGGCTCCTTCAGCTCTGCCCCACTGACTCTACCATCTGCTACCTCCCAGGACTTACCAGAGCCAGATACTCCCACAGATTTCCTCTGTGGTGGGGTCAAGGGGAGGGCTGACCCCTCTACTTATAGCACATATCCAGTTTGGCTCCTGGAGTCCTGGCAGTGAGGTGGGTGAGGATCAGTTGGCAGGGTGTTATATAAGACTGCCCCAGAAGCAGATTTTTCCACCAGGTTTCACCCTTCCCCATGCTGAGGTGCACTTGTCAGCATGCATGTGTGTAGGCATGTGCATGCTGCAGAGTCCCACAGCAACACCCACTTTCTGCCACTCCTGACCCACACTGCCACCTAGCCTCCACCTGGTGGAAGTCATTTGGTGGAGCAGGAATTCCTTCCTCCTCAGAAAAGGAGAGCAGACCCTCAGATGCTCAATCCTTTCCCCACCAGCAACCCATGCTTTTTCCTGAATATGGGTCACTGGCATGGAATGAGGTGTGGGGTATAGTGCCTAAACCCTCAGTACCACCGGGCCAGCTATGACATGCTCTTTTAGGCCATCTTCTGTATCCACAACATATACTGGGATATCAGGCTGTTTCTTAGTAACCAGATATGCTGAAACTCCAACTTGTCAGGTAATGTTTGCTTTCCTTCAGTGTGGGTTATTTTAACTAACACCCATTCTCCTTATTGGAAGGTATATCCCATGACTTGCAGTCATATAGCCCTTTCTGCTGCTCCCTCAAATTCATTGACAAATGATTTCCCTGCTCATATGCAAATGATAAACAATCACAGAGGCTTTGGACATACTCTATATATTCTACTGAATCTTCCTCAGGTGCTCAACAAAAGATAAGTCAACAGGCATCCTACAGTGCCTCCCAAACATTAAAAGAAGGGTGTATAGCATGTAGAATCATGATGGGTGCATGTGTCATAGCATCAACATAATCTTGCCAGTTAACTTTCAGGTTAGCTGGTAGGGTACCCAAAATATCCATAAGCGTATGATTAAACCTCTCTGTGGTCTCATTCATTTGTGGGTGATGTAGTGTAGTTTGGCTTTTAGAGATCCCATCAACTTTGCACAATTCCTCTACCAATGTACTTTCAAAATTGCTACCTTTATCTGAATGCATCCTGCAAGAAATTGCAAAGCAGTACGGAAAATTGTGCCAAAGTACCTTGGCCACCGATACTGTTGTTTGGTCCTGTGAATTGAATGGATAAAAGTTCATCTTGTACCTGTAACATGGCCACTCCTTATGTAACAACAGAAAATCTTTAGACTCACCAGTTAAATCTTCCTGCTTTGGCTTTTATCCACATTCTGTAGAATGATGCTTTTCCATCTTTTGTCCAGTTCTCATTTACTTGTAGACATTGTGGGCAGAATATCAGTTCTAACAGCTGTAAATTGTTCTTGGGCACCACTGGAGAGTCACCAGAACTGAAAATAATTTGGTTAAAAATTCTATATGCTGTGACTTTGGTGATGTCACTGCCGAATATGGAGAGCTAGCTTGTGCGCTCAGTGGTGCACCCATTAAAATGTTTTCTGTTCTTTTTATGATCATTTTGTTGAGTACCGTACTGGAGAGACATCGCTTTCTGCATGTGCAAAGCAAAAAAAGGTAAAAAATTGTACCTTGAGTAACGCCTAGCTAGCAAATTCGACTACAGTAGATAACATGCTCTAATGGCAGCGTGGTCCTGTGGCTGGAACCGACTGTCTTGTCTTTGGGCCTGAGAAGCCTGCATCTAGCAAAGCAACAGTCTTTGAAGAGCTGCGACCTTCTGACAGGAGAGTTGGGGAAGGCATGAGGAGCTTAAAGCAGTGACTGGGATATTGAATTCCAGAATGAAAGATTTACAGCTTCAACAGGCTACCATGGGTAGTCAGGTAGACAGGTTCAAAAGGCTTACTTCAAGATTTCTGCAAGAATTGCAGAGATTTGAGGGAATTGTGATGACCTGGAAAACAGGTCTTAGAAATAATCTTCATTTATAGGGCTGCCCAAAGATGAAGAAGGTCGGGAAGATTGTATAGAATTGTTGCAATACTTGTTATCTCGGATTATGGACATTGAGGACCTATGCCCATTGCCAATTGAGAGGGCACATAGATCCTGGCACCTCATCTGATGAGCCTCAACTCAGAAACCCTGATTGATCATATTTCAGCTATATGACTGTAAAGTGAAACATGAGCTTTTGTCCAGAGTCTGGCAGTCAGGGTCTCTCATTTATAAAGGCAGTGAAGTCTGCTTGGACCATGATTTCTCTTCAGACTTGGTGGCCACAGACAAGCTTATTTTCCCCCTACTTTCAATTCTGAGGCAGGAGAAACTGAAATTTTTGACCCTCTACCCAATGAGGTTTAAAATTCACTTTTCAGATGGCCCCAAAGTATTTGAAGATGTGGACTCTGTTACTCAGGAACTGCATGCCCACAGGCTTATTTCCACAGTGGAACAGATGGAGTACTGGAGTCCAGAGAAAGAGGGAGCTACAAAAGGACTCTTGACTAAAACGCCCCTGCAGGAAGAAACGTAGATCAGAGAGGTGTTGGCAGACATTAAAGATTTACTACAGGCATTTTGGAGGGCAGAGCAGACCTGATTGGGCAGATTAGATAATGTGAGACACTTGGTAGCATAGACTGCGGAGGAGTGGAGCAGCTCTGCTCTCTTACAGAAGTCATCTGAATTAGAGGATATTAATGGCTGGAGTGATTCAGAATGTTTCACAGTGTGTGACTACACCTACCCCTCAGGGACATTTTCTCTCTCTCTCTTTTCCTTGCATGTGGAACTGATTCAGAAGACAAGGGAAGATCTTTTTGTGGAAGATGTGTCACATTGGCGATGGTGATTGGCTTCTGGATGGGATTAAGACCTTAATGCAGAAGGACTTTTATCACTGTGGATTCTGGAGTTTAGAAATTGGTTCAAGCTCTGGAATTTATGATTGGAGGAGAGGAATGACTCTAGATTTTTTTTTAGAAGTTTACATTGACTGATGGCCATGGATAATTTTGGTCCATGGAATAGTAGGAAGATTTATTGGCACTGTGTTGTCAGTTCTTCAAAAGAGGCAACAGAAAAGGGGTAAGAAAGGAAATAGAAAAAATATTGTCTTTAACGTTTGGGGGACAAAGGATATAATTTGCTGAGATGCATTTTTCTCTCTCAAGCTGATATAGCATTACATCTTTTCTCAGGACTCAGTGGATGTGAGGGTATAATATAATTTTCCTCAGATTATTACTGTTACTGATTGTACATAGACTGGGGTTATCCTCTGAGGGGGTGGGGTTAAATATTTTTGGTAGCACTTTAGCCTCTCTCAGAGATAACTACCCAGGTTCATATATATTAGTTACGAGCTGGATAGATATGAGGCTCTTTTACTTATAAGAGGTACTGGATAATGGGTGTTTTTGCCTAGCAGATAATCAAGCCTGGTTCTGTGGGATAAGGTGCCAAATGGAGTAGTCAGAGCGGATCATCCAGAAATCTTTGCTTTTGGAAGGACAGTGTACATACGGACCCTTTACCGGAGAGATGGAGTGTCCTACAACCACTGTTTGTCCCCAAACAGGGAGGGTGAACACCTCTTAGGGAACCTGGGCAGTTCTCATGGCTGTTTGATGATTAGACAGTTAATTCTAGTTCAGTTCTGGGATGTGTATTTTTCTGGTTAAAGTTCTTTCTGGGGATCTTACAAGGGTATGGGGAGGTGGAAGGTAGTGGGGGTCGACATTTGTTTGAAGGGGAAATGCAGGGTGGGGACAGAGGGTTTTATCTTAGGATTAAGAGAGTGTATGATGGTAAGGCAATTAATATTGTCTTTGTTTCTCAATGGTTATGTTAACAGTAGGATTGTTAAATGTCAAAGGCCTAAATAATGTAGATGAGCATGCCAGGATTCTCCAGGAATTGAAGAGACTGAGATGTGACACTGGATTCCTCCAGGAAACCCGGGCATAAACATGATAAACTCCGCTGTTCCTGGATGGGATAGGTGTACTCTGCAGCACATCATTCTTCTAAGAAGGCAGGCACAGTGGTGTTGATTCAGAGAGGCCACCCATTTCAAGTCAAACAGAAGGTAGATATGTGGGGTGACAGGGTTATATTTGGGACATTCCATACACTTAATTTGGTATATGCTCCGCACCTACATCAGCTAATTTTTTCTGCCGCTTTTTCTTTTTGGAATCACTTCCTGAAGGCCTATTAATATGCACAGGAGATTGTAATTCTATGGAGAATCTGGGACTAGATCAATCTTCAGTTACTAAATCAGGGGTAAGGCTGGTTCTAAATTATTAAGGTCTTTGGTGTCTGAAGGAGGATGGGTGGACCCGTGGCACTTAGACTTTTGTAAGACCAGAGATTATACATTTTAATCTCCCATGCCTAACTCATATGCCAGACTGGACCATTTTCATACCCAGAAAAGTATGTCACATATATTTTCAGACTTCAGCATTTGTCCAATGTCTATCTCACATCATGCTCTGTTATCGGAACATTGAAATTGACTCCAGAGAGTGAAGATAGGTTGTGGTGCCTAAATACAGGTCTGCTTAAAGACCCTGTGTTTGTTGGAAAGATCAGGGTGGTTATTCAACAAAATAAGGCAGAAAATGAAAATGAGAGCTCCTCTTTGAAATTCATCTGGGATGGTTTGAAAGCAGTGGTGAGGGCCACATGATTTATTTTGCTTCCTTTAAAAGTAGGGTGCAGTGGAAGTCATATTGCAATCTGGAATCTATATTACAGAGGTTGGAGACTATTCATAAAAGGACTTGGGACTGGGCTACCATGATTCTAATCAAGAAGGTTGGGAGGATTTAGATAAGTTGGCTGTATGGGAAGTAGAAAATTCCTTGCATTTCCTACGTCATAAGTATTATGAAGGGAGTGTGGGTGAATATGTTACTAGCAATGAGATTTCATAAGCAGAAAGCAGACAGGTATGTGCCCTCATTGTACCAGATACACCAAGTCAAGAGGCCCTGTGTTTGTTGTAAAGATCAGGTGGTTATTCAACAATATAAGGCAGAAAATGAAAATGAGGGCTGCTCTTTGAAATTCATCTGGATGGTTTGAAAGCAGTGGTGAAGGGCCACATGATTTCTTTTGCTTCCTTTAAAAGTAGGGTGCACTGGAAGTCATATTACAATCTGGAATCTATATTACAGAGGTTGGAGACTATTCATAAAAGAACTTGGGACTGGGCTACCATGATTCCAATCAAGAAGGTTAGGGAGGATTTAGATACAGGTAAGTTGGCTACTTAGGAAGTAGAAAATTCCTTGCATTTCCTACATCATAAGTATTATGAAGGGGTGTGGGTGAGTATGTTACTAGCAATGAGATTTCATAAGCAGGAAGCAGACAGATATGTGCCCCTCACTGTACCAGATACACCAAGTCAAGAGAACCACATTGAACCTAAACAGATACTTCAGGATTTTCATTAATATTATCAGCTTTTGTACTCTAGTGAGAGGAGCAAGGTCATGAGGAGCAAGTTACTTGTTTTTGGGCAAACTTCAGTTACTGGTACTATCCCTGAGTCGCAAAATTATTTAGATTCCCCTTTACAGAGTTAGAGATTTTGGCATCTATCAAATCTCCAAATACGGGAAAGCACCTGGACTGGTAGGTTTCATACTGGAGTTTTATAAGACGTTTGCTAAAGACCTTTCCCTTTGCTGATTAAACTTTGTAATGTGGTGCATGAGTCTGGGTCTTTGCCAGGATCATGGGATGAAGCAGTTATTATGATTTTATCCTAACCTGGGAAAGATCTGATTAAATGTGCTAGCTACTGCCCCATTTCGCTTCTTAATTATGACTTTAAACTTTTCACCAAAACAATTAGCATGAGGTTACAAACAAATATTCCATCTTGAATTCTTAAAGACTAGACAGGTTTTATTCCAGGATGATAATTGCAGGACAATGTTAGAAAACTTCTAAATGTTATTTTGGCATTGAAATGCTGGCAAGAGGGAACACAAGGGCTGTAGTTTTGATCGACACTGAGAAAGTGTTCGATCTTTTATATCAGGTCTTTACAGGGCACCTCGAGGTGCTTTGGCTTTAGCCCCAGATTTTGTAAGTGGGTTAAAATATCTATACATCTCCCCATGCTCGTGTGAGAGTCAATGGTCTTCTTTCACCACAATTACAGATTCAGAGGGCACTAGGCAAGTGTGCCGTCTTTCTCTGTTGTTGTTTGCATTGAGTGCAGAGCCTATGGCAGCTATGTTGAGACAGACAAAGGGCTTCAGGGTATTCAGATTGCAGGAAAGGAATTCTGGATATCTCAATATGCAGATGCTTTATTGCATTTGTCAGATCCTCATCAGGGTATCCCTTTGGTTGAGGACATGTTAGACAGGTATGGCAAGATCTCATTGGTTGAAGGTGAATGATTGGTTGAAGGTGAATGATAGTAAAACAGAGGTTATGTTTTAGGTAATTCAGTAGGTAAGTCTTATTCTAAAATGGGTTTCCGTCAGGTGTCTGAAGGCTTCAGATATTTTGGTATCTGGATATCCAACAATTTATCCAAATTATTTAAGATGAATTATGGGAAATCACTGGGGAAGTTAAGAAGATTGTGGGAGGTGGAAGGTTTTACTGTTATCTGTGGGAGATCAGGTTGATTCAGTTAAGATGAATATTTTACCCAGGTTTTATTTCTCTTTTCAGCAGTTCCATCTCCTTGCCAAAATCTTTTGGCAAGAATTACAGAAAGGGTTCAGCAACTTTATTTGGAGGGGACGGAGACCAAGGGTTAGGTGGAGGATAATGACAGCCCTAAAGATAAGGGCATATGTGGTGGTGCCTGATTTTAAAGCTTTCTATAGGGCAATGCAGCCTACTGCTTTCAGATCAGCTTTCCTACTGGACCCATCAAGTTGGGTCACATAGAATCTGCTTCTTTAGCTCACCTCCATTTGTCAAATGTCCCTTGGGTGGATAGTTTCAGACTCACATTTTTGAAGATCTCTAACCCATGGGTGGCAAAGTCATTACAAGTATGGAGGAAAGCATGCATGGCCTCACAACTTTGGGATGGGATTTGTGAAGACAACCCCATAATTTCCTGTATTAGTCCTTTTTCAAGTACCTGGGACCTTGGCTTTCAAAAATGGCCTGTATTGGGATTAAAGCACTTGGGGCAATTATTAGATGGAAGAGTTTTCAAAACATTTTACAACTTAGGAGGAAATATGGTCTCCCATCTCAGGAGGTTTTAAGGTATTTCCAAATAAGGCACTTCATGACAGAAGAACTAAAAAGAAGACTCTCTTGGAAAAAAGTGAATCCAGTTCTACAATTGCTCTTGTCCCTGGCTCATCATTTGGGGTGGGGGGTAATATCTAATATCTAGGATTTTAAGCTTTTAAGGAGTTTGAGTGGGTCCTCTTTCTCAGGTTAAGAATAGATGGGAGATGGAGGCCTGAGTTTCATTGACAGAGACTGACTGGGGCTAAGTAGGGAAAGAATTCACCTTACATTCTCCTCTCCAATTTGTCCGGAATGTTGCGGTCGGGTTGCCATCCAGTACTTCTACACTCCAGATAAAGTCAAACATTTTGAAAGGGGCTGTTTGGATGCATGTTGGAGAGGTGTGGGGACAAGGGACTCTCACTCACATTTTTGGAGTTGCCCATGGTTAACATTTGATTGGCAGGATATAACAAAGGCAATAGGCAAAATATTTGGGAGTCCCATTCCTACTGTTTCAAATATGGACCTTGGGGTTGCACCTCATGATTTGAGAAGGAACTCTACATTGTATCTTTTTAAATTTCAGTAGGAACTGCTCTAAAATTATCACACAATTGTGATTGTCTACTTCTATTCCATAGCAGGATCAATGGTTGAAAAATTGCTGTAGGTTGTATGCATGGAACAAATTACGGCATCACTTAGATTACAAAAGAAAAGTTCAAAGGAAGGTGGCTCCCTTTTTCCATTTCTAGTTACAATTGAAGGGTGGATATCCTGGAGATTCTGGCTTGTATCACTTAGTTGTGCTATACCCAGTTGGACTAATGCTGTTTTGTAAGTGCCTTTGAGGTTTTCTAAGGGGTTCTAGTAAAGGACCATGTGCATTACTCTCTCTTAATATTATGATTGCTGTATAGTGGATATGTTATTTTTGTATTACTCTGATGCTGTTTCATTTGTGTGGTTTATTTGCATTTGTTTCTTCTTATATTAAAAAATAAACTGATTTAAAAAATCCTATATGTTGCACTACGGATGACTGCTGAGAAGAAAGAAGAAGGGATTTGCTTGTTTTGTAGAACCACGCTGGGAGTCTGTCTTAAGGATGTCTGCAACTTCCTTATTGGTATTCTGGGTGGTCCATCAGCAGTGGCATTGCTCTTTTCCTTTAAAATATCACTGAAAATGTATTTGAGCAGGCATTACCCACCTAGCGGTACTATCTATTCAGTATTATATATTTTATTAGCAGTTATTAGAGTTGTTCTTGTTATGTCTTATTTGTTTATGTTTTATGAATTTGTTAAACTGCACAGTTCCTAAGCCTTTGGAAAACAGTGCTTTATAACTAGAGTTTACCGTGCCTTGCCTTTCAGTATTGACTGTCAATGTCTAACATGGCCAGCTGGGATACCTAGAACTATCCTGTAGCATCTAACTTGTCAGATGTTATTACATATTTAAGTGTGTTGCTATCTGTTATGACTGTTAATTTATTCCCATAAAGATGGTCACAAAACATCTCCATTCAACAGAAAATAACAAAGGGTTCACGCATCATGCAGGATAAGAAGCAAACTAATTTATTTAAAATCTCTTCCAACACTCCAGGCACCTGGAGTGTTGGAAGAATTTTTAATAAATAAACTTGCTTTAATTCTGCGTGGTGTGTGCACCTTTGTTATTTGCTTGTTGAGCAAACTCTGCCTTTTTCCCCATTTGAGGGTTGCACTTTTAGCTGTGCATTTTGTGTGTGTGGTGCTGTTTTCTGTAAGATAAAACATCTCTGTGGCTGCCCTTTTACATGCAAGAACTAACGCTTGTGTAGAGGTAGTGTGTCTCTGCTGGAAGTAAGCTCTGGCTAGCATATGCTATTGTCCTTTCAATCCCATTCAGTACTTGGGCTACTGCAGCACTGCTCCAAGACCCTCACCAGATGCATCAGTCTGCAATTCAAAGGTAAACTGAAATCAGAATATCCCAACACTGGAGCAGTGAGTTTCTCCCTGAAGGTTTGAAATACACTTTCACACATATCTGTCCAAAGTAAAGGGGACTGTGGTTTTAATAGTTTTCTTAGACCTCTTCTCTTTGTGCATAGGTTGACTGATGTCAGATGAGACAAAGGTATTGCAATCACCCATATCCTTCAATAAATCTATAAGACCCAGATAATCCCAGAAACTATTGAATTTCATTTTAGTTGGTTGTTTCCATTCTTTTACCTGTCTGTTGTCATGATCAGTCCTAATACATTTAGCAGTGACAATGTGACAAGGTATTGTACCTCCTCCCTCAAAAGGTGGCATTTCTGGGGCTTTAACATTAGACCATGAAGCCACAGTCTATCAAACACAAACTGAAGCCACTCCAAATAAAAACATTGAAACATAGAAGTTGATGGTGGAAGGAGACCACTAGGTCCATCTAATCTGCCCATTTGATTTAGACCTATTTTGACACTTCAGTTGCCCTTTGTAGCCAGGGTTCCCTTGTGTCTATCCATGCATTCTTGAATCTCCCCACAGTGTTGACCCCCACAACCTCTTGGGGCAGGCTTTCTAGGCATCCACCACTCTTTCTGTGAAGAAAAACTTTCTGGTGTTGGTAGAGAACCTCCCTCCTTGCAGCCTGAGGTCATGGCCCCTGGACCTGAAGCCCTTCTTGATGTGAAAAGTTCATGTGCCTGTACCTTGTTAATGCCTTTTATGTACTTGAATGTTGCAATCATGTCCCCTCTCTCTGTTCTCTGCTCCATGAGTACTTGTTCAGTTTCCTAAGTCTTTCCTCGTAGGATATGTACTACAGACCCTGAATCATTTTTGTCACTTTTCTCTGTACTGTTTCCACCAGTCAATGTCCTTCCTGGGGTGAGACATCCAGAATTGGACTCCATATTCCAGGTGAGGCCTGACCAGCAATCTATACAGTGGTAGTACCTCATCTTCCTCCTGCTCATGATTCCCTCCCAGTGCAGCCCAATATTCTGTTGACCTTCAATGTTGCCTTCTCACGCTGCTTACTAACCTTCAAGTCATCTGAGATTATGATTCCCAGATCTCTTTCCTGGTTTGAGGCTGCCAGTTTTCACCTCCTATGTAATACTCTTTTCTTGGATTTTTCTTTCCTATTTGAATGACCTTGCACTTTTTGGAGTCAAATCTCAGCTGTCACACTCCAGACCATTCTTCTAGTTTCTTGAGGTCAGCTTCCCTCTTGGTCACTCCTGAAGTGTCCACCCTGTTACATATCCTGGTGTCTTCTGTGAACAGACACACCTACCCTTCCAGTCTGTCAGTAATGTCTGCTATAAAAACATTGAAGAGCAGAGACCCCAGCACTGAGCCCTGGGGCACCCTGCTGGTTACCCTGCCTTCCATCAATTGTGATCCACTAACCTGTACCCTCTGGGTTCTGCCTTGTAACCAGTTTTGTACCCATCTGGTGACTTCTGGACCAACTCCTGTGTGGTCAAGCTTCTTTAGCAACCTTCTGTGTGGAACCAAGTCAGAGGCCTTACTAAAGTCTAGGTAGACCACATCTACTGCCCCACCGTTGTCCACTATTTTTGTAGCATAGTCAAAAACTCAAGTAGATTTGTATGGCATGACCTACCTGCTCTAAAACTGTGCTGTTTAGGGTCTTGTTGGCCGCTAGTTTCGAGGAATGCTATGATCATCTGTTTGAGCAGTGTCTCCATTAGTTTCCTTACTATAGATGTGAGGCTCACTGGTCTGTAATTATTAGTATCTTTGCAACTGCATGATTTGTGAAGTGGAACCACTATTGCCTTTTTCCAGTCTTTGGGTACCACAATGTTCTTCAAGGATTTCTCATATGAAAGTGCCAGAGGGGCTGCTAATTCTGCACTTAGTTCCTTAAGTTTTAGGATTGCATCTCATCTAGTCCCATGGCTTTGTCTGCTTTTAGTTTATTTAAGCGCCTTCTGTACTTTGGCTTCTTTAAAGGGACTTGTGTCTACCCGGTCCTGGGGTGTTGTGTTCTTTTTTCAGGGCTGGGCCATCCCTAGGTCCTCTTTGGTAAACACCAAGCAGAAGTATTTGTTGAGGGTTTCAGCTTCCTCTGAGTCATGTTGGTGCATTCCCTTCTTCAGTAGCAATCTTTACTATCCCCTTTTGCCTTCCTACTTTCCCTAATGTATATAAAAAATTATTTGTCTCTCTCTTGCCCTTCTGCTATCTTTTCCTCTGTCTGGGCTTTTGCCTTTCTAATTTGTTTGTTAGACTGTCTCATTTTTTCTTGTACGACTCCCAGTCTTTCTCAGTTTTGGTTTCCTGGTATATGCTGTACACCTTCTTATTTTCTTTGACTGTGGTAGCCACTTCCTTGGAAAACCATAGAAGATTTCTTTCAGCTTTGCTGACCATCTGTCACATTGATCTGTGACAGTCTTTAATGCTGTCTTGAGTCTCCCCAACATGACCATCACCTCCTTAACCTCTGTTTCCATTAACTGGCTACTTATGTTGTTCCTAATTTTTTGGAAGCCAGCCTTTCTGAAATCTAGCACCTTTATCAAATGTTCCACAAAGGTCTTTGAAAACATAACAACACCAAGATACATGAGCAAGATGGAATAATTCTGATCTCTCAAGCAGCTTGTTCTATGCATTCAGAAGGTGGAAGTGGAATTCTGCAGTCCAAAGGGAATTCAGTTTGCTTCACATAAGACGATAGGTGTGGTGAATGCAGTTTTGTATTTGCCTTTCTCAGCTATCCTCACCCGCCAGTAGCCTGAGGTGAAGTCAAGTGTCAAAAAATACTTTGCTTGTCCCAGTGCTTCCAATGCCTTTTCAGTTCAGGAGAGGAAAGGCATCTCTGGTACAGAGGGAATTAAGCTTTCTGTAGTCAGTACAGATCTTCAGGGACCCATCCTTCTTGGTGACTGAATAATGGGAAATGAAATGGACTCTTGCTGGGTTGAATAACTCTAGCTGCTGCCATTTCAGTAATCTGCTTTATTACCCTGTTATTGGGAAGGGTATTTTTTTGGTAAGGTAAATGAAATGGCTCTGGATCTACTAGTACAATTTCATGCCAAACTGTTGATGTGCAACCATAGTCATGACAGGCTGATAGAAGACATCAGATCAGCTTTTAAGTAAAACCTTACACTGCTCCAGTTCCTCATTCACCACCTGACACTTGAATAAATCCACAGCAGGTATTTCAACATCCACTAGACCAGGCTGGACACATTTGACTCTCACATACATTAGGTAGCCTCACTTCTGGATGAGGGTCCCTGCTGAGCAGTTGCCTAGGTGTTATTTATTTGTAAATCCTTTGGGCTGCTTGGTTCAGATGCCAGCAATTTCCTCAGTGGCAGTTACTATGAATGCAAAGTATGTATTTATAGTGTATTGTGGAACATCGTGGTTAATCAAAATCCATCTCCCTCAAAATGATGTTCTGCTGCACTAGTGATGTCCATGATGCAGCAGACTAAAAATGACATCTGCAGGACAACAGAATGACTTTTAATTCTGCTGCAGTGTGGATGTCGACATGTTTTCCTCAAACAGCAATCTGACAGATAGGACATACTGACAGGACACACACGTCCTTAGTGAAAATGATTTAAAAAGAAAGATGTGGGGGCGTTCCACAATACACTATCAGAACAGTGCATGCGTAACATTTAATGGCGGGGCTGTTCTTTCAACTCGTTGATACTATGACAACGGTACCTCTCAAGCTGTGCTCTCTAGATAATCCATCATCATAGTACCAACTCGGTGAAAGAATAGCCTTGTTGTTAACTATTACTCATGCACTATCCTATATAGCTTAATCATTGCTGACTTTGCAGACAGTTTGCATGCCCACACTGGTACATGTTCATTTGTAGCATCCATCAAACACAGCAAATGGCTAGGACTATAGGAGGACATGGTGACTGTTGGCTTTCAACCAGCACAGTATAGTATAGCCATCCAGGTCCTCTTGGGACTCTGCACATGCTTCTTGACCAGCAAGAATGACATGAGCACATTGGCTATATAAGGGAAAGTGTGCAATCTTAACAATAATTGTAAGAAAGGGAAATGTCACAAAAGACCCTTCAAATAATATAACGCTCTAAGTGTCTGGCTGTATTTAAAGTTTAGATTTTATGTATCGAAATATAAGTTGTATACATACTGTGTAAATGACTGACTGTTACAATTCTGTACTTTTCTTTATTGAGATAACTGATTTTACGTTGTAATGACATTAATTTGTTCAACAATAAAGCATTGAACTGAATTGAACTGAACATCAACATGCATACTTACCCATGCCACCTTTCCTTCATCTTCTCAAAACTCAGTCTTCTAATGACCAAGTAAGTCATGTACCATTCTGCAGCCTTCTGTTTTACCCAGGCAAGATATTCCTGTTCATGAGTAGCCAGCAGACACCCTTGTCTTGTTGTGATAACACTGGTCCCTATAAGCAAAAAATACAGTTGTTACTGTCTGGCAGGACAAACAAATGTGGACACATTTCAAAAATCTGACCAAAGAATGTAATATGAACTGCAGAACACCATGGTGTGGGACCTCCTGTCCCCATATATAGCTCTTATAGAAACATCTGATGGTATCAGTTCTTGTTTTCTCAGAAAGGAATGCTGATGTCAGTAATGGGGTTACTTGAGAGCCTGAATCTATCAGGACTCTGCCTTCAGTGTCACTTACTTTTACTAATCCTTCATTACTTGGGCCTGTCAATAGTTTGCCACCTGTTTGGGTACCTCTTTTCTGCTTAGACATTGTTTTGGTTTATCACTTTCATGTGTCTCTTCAGAGTGATGACTTTATTTTTCATTTTTTATTTTTATGCTTATAGCTTGGATGAAGCAAAACTGCCATTTTCACAGTGACAAGTAATTGTGGAAATGCTCCATAGCCACCCCAGTGACCACAGGCTCTAATAATTTAAAACTTACCCTCTGGATTGTCTCTCCACTCTATTAGTGCCAGTACCACCTTGCAGACTGGCTCTGCATATGCTGGTGATGTGTCTGTGCTGACCACAACAGTGTCAGAATATTGCCCTCTGACAGCTCTGTTAATGCTGATACTGACCACCAAGCATGAATGGTATGGGCTGTAGACTCTGTTTTGAAGAACAGGCAAAATTGGCAACCTGTACCTCTAGCTGCAACAGTCTAGTTGACTGCTACTCCTGTCAAAATATTTGCTTTCTTACTAGCTCTATATATTCAGAATGTTCAGAAGTTTGTTTATGCTGAGCACTATGTCTGCCTTCATTAACAATTTTGTGTCCTTCCTCAGCCTTCACAGTCTCGGCTGACTCAGAATCTTCATGGTCCCCCTCTGAAGTGAGAACTTCCTAGTATCCCTTGCTAGGGTCCCTGATCTCACCCTGTAGCTCCCAAAAACTCATAACCTGTATTTCCTTAGGTACAAACCTCAGGTAAACCTGATCTGCATAGGGGTGATTACCATTCTACATTTCTTCAAATGATCATATTATATCTTCAAGGGCAAGCTCATTCCACAGGCTCTTTCATCAGGGTGTTGTACTCTTTCATAAAAATCTGCCATGGGATCCAGTGATGTCTGGAAGTTATTGTACTCTGCTCTAAGTACATCAAATGCCCAGTCTAGGGTTTGCTTATTCAGTGGCAAGTTTAGAACAAGCGTTCTTGCCCCTCCATTGAGATGTCTCACTATAGTTGCAAACTGAAGACTTGATGGCATAGTTCCTCCATTGAGCACAAACTGCATGTCCCTGATCCAATCATCTACCAAAAACTTACTGTCTGGATTACCATTGAATACTAGAACACTTTGCACTTTGTGTGATGATGTTAGTGTATATGGCAGGGCTGTTCTGAGAAGGAGGCAGATTTCCTCCATTGTTCATGTGAGATAGGGGATGCAAGCTGGGCACTCATGGGAGGGGCTCAGAGAAATGCATTGATCCTTGCAGATCACAAGGCAGTTGATGATCAGTAGGTAATACCCCATTTACCTGACCTTGTTAAACTGATCACAGAATCTTCTCTGCTATTTGGTACAAAGGCTGGTCCCTAATGGTGGATAGGCATGCTGCTTTCTGGGACAATATAACAGTAACTTGTTGCAAAGTGGTACAATCTACTTTGGCTAGGGAGGGTAATAGGCCTGATTGGGTGCTATTACAGGACCCTGGCACTGACCATATTTCTCATTAAAATCTTCCTCCTCTTTCATAGTATTTAATTACAGCAGCTTGAAAGGGGTTCTGATAACTAGATGGGGACACTGGGGTGGTCAGTGGTAACTTTCTGGCCCCAGTAGACTGTACTAGGGTACTTCTCCTGTGATCCTGCATCCTGTCACTCCTATGAAGTTACAATACAAACAGTGTTATTCTGGGATTTTTGCACCTTCAACAGATGGGATAAACAGTTTGCAAGTACTTAGAAGCTTCAATACACCACTTTATCTCATTTAATTATGATTTTCCTTTTGAATCTGGCTAAGTTATACTTTATGTAACTCATATAATATTAACTAGCTTTTTTCTCTCATACCTGCAGTTCCACGAACACACTATTGAAGAGGAGAGAGAGAGAGAGAGAGAGAGAGGATTTGCTCAATGCAGTACTTGGTATTATTTTGTTAACTTGAAATGTAAGTTAGTGTTTGCTTCATGACTACTAAGCACACTGGATTTAATTTACAGTACAGTTTTGAGACATCACATATAAGCATGCTACAGCATCACAACTGCTTAAGCAGCACCCTAAAAACCAGACCAGCAAATCAAACCTGACAAAGGCTACTAGTCGTTAAGGTAAAAATTGTCACCCTTTCCCTGCTGGTAACTGAAATCCCTTCTGAATTTAGTCCCACAAAGGCTGGAGTCTCCTAATGACTGAATGCTGGCAGTCTGACTACAAGCTGTTTTAGTCTGACTCCTCAATCTTCTCTGCACAGTATCAGTAGAAGAACTGTACTTTTATTGTAATCCACATCTGAGTCAGAGTTCCAGGTATATGGCTTCTTACCCTAGTATGGCTAGTTGTAACTTATTTATTTATTTATTTATTTATTGAAATATCAGATTACAAATACCTTTGAGCTTGAAGCAGCTCATTTACAAAGGTTCCACATCAAATGAAAGGGTTACAATAAGGTAGGAGGTATAGACAACATTCATGGTATCAATGGAGTTACAGACAACATTCTTGGTATCATCAGAGCACAACAAGTCAAATGGTAAATAAGTGGAAACAGTGCTACACACTCAAGATTACAAGCAAGCATAGAAACCATATGGTACCTTTGAAGCAACATTGCTAATCAGAGGTTGGGGGAAGGGAAAAGTAAGGAAAGGGTAGGGGAGATGAGAGGCAGAGTCCAGATAGAGAAGGAAAAGAAAATATGGCAGCCAGAGGCCTTGTCATAGGGTGAGAGGAAGGGGAGGCTAAGGGGGAGAAGGTGAGAAGGGAAAAGGAGAGTGGATGAAGGAAAGAAGATAAAGGAGAGCGGTGATTAGAGGGCCTGGACAGGTCCAGGAAGAGGGCATCAGTTGGATAAGAGCAAGGAGAGGTGAGGTAAGGGAGGAGGTGGTAGAAAGAAAGGAAACTGTTCTGTCAGGAGAGGTGAAATGAAACAGGAAGCCAAGTAAGAGCCTCAGAGAGTGAAAAAGTGGTATAAGGTGTCTGCAGAACTGGGAAACTAGGTGTAACAATCACAAGTGCTTTCGGATAGGAAATGCTGATGAAGCATAAGTTTAAATTGGGGCAGACTAGAAAGACTGCTCAGTAGGTTGTTAGATTATCAAACCACAGTGGGGTTCTGTATTGAAAGGATTGCTGGTATTGAGCAGTCCAACAGTGGGAGTACTAGAGGGTCAGAAACGGAGTGCAGTGTGTGTGTGTGTTGGGTCTTAAGGGACTTGTTTAGTCAGGTAATCAATGCTTGGGGGTAGTAATCCAAGTACAGTTTTTTGGACAGGAGGCAGGTTTGATATTTGATCCTGTTACTTTGTTGGAGCCAGCCACATTGAGCATATAGCTCACAGGTATGAGTGAGGTGTGCAGTACTGTGAACTAACCTACAGGCTTTGTCTAAGGCCACCATGAGTCATTTAAGAGATGTGGAGGTTGCAGCACAGTATATGATTAGACCATAATCAATGATCGGAGGACTGACCTGTGAACTGCAACCTTCAGGGCTTCTTGGTAAGACTTCGTCTGTGTCTGAAGAGAAGCCCAATTCTGGTATTAACATCTCTGGCAACATTTTCAATGAGGTACAAAGGTCAGGTGACTATCCAGGGTTAGACCTAGGTATTTAAAAGCTGAGTTTGTTCAAGAGCATCTCGCGGTTGTTGGTGATAGTGAGTTGAAGGGCCTTAAACTTATTCTGAGAGGACGAAACAGCTGGACTATAGTTTTTTGTAGTTTAGCACTAGTTTGTGATTATTAAACCATCTTTTGCTTCTGTGAAGCCTTGTTGAAGACTGTTTTCAAGAGTGTTGGGATCCAGGAGGCTAGTAAAGATGACCGTGTCATCTGCATAGAGGAGAGTACACTGGTTGCAGAAAGCTGGAAGGTCATTCAGGAAAATACTGAACAATAAGGGACCCAGGATTGAGTCTTGAGGTACCCCGATCGGACAGCCCTCTGCTTCAAAACTGTATTTGATATCCTCCCTCTGCAGTCTATCACTAAGGTAGCTTCGAACCATTTAAGGTGTTTGGGGCAACACCAGTTTTAGAGAGTTGGCCAAGCAACAGTGTGTGATTCACTGTGTCAAAGGCTTGTTAGGTCAACAAAGGCTGCACCTACAATCTTGCCTTGATCGATGGCCCTTATATGAAGCTTGTGAATTCTAATAATGTTGTGGTTGTACTGTGCCCTCTTCTAAAGCCATGTTGTTGTGGGCACTGGATGGATTATGTGTCCAGATAAGCACCAAACTGGTTGGTAATGATTCACTCGAGTACCTTGGAGAGTGGAGGAGACTGGATATAGGCCTATAGTTATTCTGTAAGGAACGATCACCAGTTTTATACCAGAGTTATGATGGCCATTTTCCAGGCATTAGAAATTGTCCCAGTGTAAGAAAGGTTTAGGAATCTTAGTTATAGGTAGAGAACTTCATCTAGGTTTAGGGTGATAAGCAAGGTCTAGTCCATCACTACTGTGTCTTTGCGTTTCTTAGGACCTTAGATAGTAGATTTTCTAACCAGGTTGCATGATACCCTTTTAAAATAAAGGGGTGCTTAGGACTATTTTCATCACCGTGGCTTGTGGAGCAGGCAGCATCATCATTGAAAAAGTCAGGTGGAGAACACAGCTCAAATTGGTAAAAGCATTGTTAAAGGCATTAGCAATTTTCAGAGGTCAGTGGTAGGGTCCCATTTATGTTTATCATTGTAGGCGATACTTTAGTTTTTTTGCCAGTGATGTCATTTATATTAGACCAGAACCTTCTGCTATCACCCCAGGAGTTGGTAAGCATCTCCCTATGGTACTTGTCTTTGTCTGGCGAGTCTCCCTCGTGCAGTTATTTCTAGCAGCTTTATAGGCTTGTAGGTCCTGCTGCTTACCAGTGGCTTTTGCACAGTGCCAGAGATGGTCCGAGATTTCATGGGAAAGGAGCTCAGGAGTGATCCAGGGGTTAACCGTGCAGAGACCTTAATATTTTGAGAGGGCATGTATCACAAGCAGTGTTGAAAACCCTTATAAAGTGAGAAAGGGCTACATTAACATCATTGGTTGAATCCAGGATGTACCAATTTTGGAACATGAGCTGTTGTTTTAGGAGGTCCAGGTGGCCCTTCTGAGAAACCTGCTGTAGATAGTTTGGGGAGGGGGATAAGGAATGTATTAGTCCAACTGCATGTGATTGGGGAATGGTCACTGATGGAGTCAGGGTGCACAGTTACATCGGAAAGCGGTTAGGTTGGTTAAAATTATCCAGTCAAGGGTGGTGCTAGTCCCTGTTTTATAGTTTATCCTAGTGGGTGTATTAACAAGTTGAGTTAGGTGAAGGGCTGTTATAACGTCCTTTAGTGAGTTGGTCATAGGTGACAGCCAGTTTATGTTCAAATCTCCCAAGATAATTGTCTCCGTGAGGTGATTTTGTGAGCGGAGATGGTCAAGAAG
This sequence comes from Neoceratodus forsteri, assembly GCA_016271365.2. NCBI lineage: Eukaryota > Metazoa > Chordata > Ceratodontiformes > Ceratodontidae > Neoceratodus > Neoceratodus forsteri. Next base: position 450,295,694 of record CM057453.1, on the reverse strand, counting down.
ACTGAGGAGATCAGTGGCCGGGTCTTTGGGAGGTATGTTTACTGAGAGTACTGATGTTGTTTTATGGTGAGCCCTCAACAGCACTTTTATTGCCAGTACCTGGGTATTGCCACAGAGATCAATTGGTGGCATAGCATACCCTTTTGGGAATTTTTTAGAAATATAGCACATCACCCCCATGTTGGTCAGCCTGTCCAGCCTAAATATAGTGTATCCAGGTATAGCTACTGCAGAATCCAGTATTTTGGGGGTCATCCATGCCTCAACGACAGATAGTATGTCAGGGTTGTGCTGGTTACCCAGACTTTCAGGACGCACTTTGCTTAAAGGCTACAGATATTAATTGTGGCCAGTTTAATGGTACCTTGTTTAGGTGTGCACTGTGGTGGAGGTGCTTCAGGACCTGGATTAGGATGAATGTTTCAAGATAGCAGAAGTAGTATAAGGGCTATCCTGAGTAGAGTTCTCTTTGAGCCTTGGAGAAACATTTAACCTTCATGAAAAACACAGTGAGGTTTTGTCTTTTCCTATAAAAATGAGGATGGTGTGGTCCTTAAGGACACATTGACGGGATGTGATCCACCTGGGGCCCAAATATTTATAGGGGCAGGATCATTGAGGTAGACCAAGGTCCTTTATTAATAGTGAAAATGTTCCCAGATGAGCAACTTATGCTGACGTGAAGGTTTTCAAGATTTCAATATTGGGTGAGTAAACCAAACTATGGTATGTCTTGCTTGTGGGAGTGGGAAAAGAAAGAAATAAGAGAATGGGAAAGGCACTCAGTTAGAGTTTAAAATTTGGGGCCATGGTTACTTAGGAGTGAGCAGAGAGTGATGGCTGTGTGTACCTTTAAGATGAGACATGCTAGAGTAGAGAAAAAATAAAAATAAAATAGTCCATGTTGATCAGTATGCAGCTGATGGTAGAGGAGGACTTGAGAAATGGGCAGGAACTATACATATTTAATAGTGGCTGGGGTTGGTATGGTGGTCTCTATGGCACAGCGGTAGGGTGAAGGACTATGGTTTGTTAGGGCGTAATAATCTGCTTTAGGAAGAAGGACCCAGGACAAGAAGTGCTTAGGGGATAGCAGTGGAAGAGGAATGCAACTTCCAAGAGTTGTTGCCCTCTAGTGGCTTTGCAGTATACTTTGCAAATGAAAAAGCTAGAAAATTAACAATCCTCTTCCACTAACAGTTGGTACTGGTAAACTCAGCATTAGCAGTTCTTGTATTAAAAAGAGGTCTCAGGAAGGGTAGAGTCAGGAGACAATAAGAGAAGGGGAATGGCATTATGCCTAATCAGAGCTCAGGAGCAGCAGTAGTGCAGCCAAATGGCCTGAAAGGCAAATGTGCCAAGTTCAATCCTGTTGGTAGCTGTGGGCTGCTCTTCAAAATGTGTACCTGGTTGTAGGCCAAGAGGCAGGTGGGTCAGCGCAGAACAGCCGCTGGGTCTCGAGTAGCTCCCTGGGCTTGCAGGAGGAGGCAACCACCCATACCAGGCAGGATGTCTGTGGAATTGAGAAGGGTCTGTTAATTTAAGGCCAACAGAGACAATGGGCAATAGAAACCTTGGCCCCAATCAGACAAGAAGATAATGGCAGGGGAGATTTTCAGGGCAGGGCAGACAGATTATTAATGCAGCTGAACAACACCTTCACAAAAGAGCTGTTACACTTGGGGGCTGCTTACTGTAGCTAGCTGCAAAGTTAGGAAAAAGAAAACAAAAACACAGGATATGGAAGGGAGAAAGCATACTCACAGGAACCATGGTCTGATAGTTCAGAAGAAAATATTATTGGACACAGGGACTAGAGCAAAACGATCAAGCTCTTAGTTCAAGCAGTTGAGTCTTTAGGGTGCCCTACGGCTCACCTTAGACACAGACAGGATATGTAGAGTAGGACAGAGAAAAGAATGCAGGTGTCTATGGTTGGTTAGTGGAAGAAGGATGCAAACAGCATAAATACTCTATGCAGGTAACATCTACAAACTGCAGTTATTAACTATTCTAAGCAGTAAAAATCAACAAAATCAACAAGCTGGAAAAATTCACAATCCTGTTCCACTAACAATTGGTACTGGTAAACTCAGCATTAGCAGTTCTTGTATTAAAAAAAAGGTCTCCAGGAAGAGTAGAGTCGGGAGCCAATAAGAGAAGGGGGAATGGCGTTCTGCCTAATCAGAGCTCAGGAGCAGTAGTAGCACAGCCAAATGACCTGAAAGGCAAAAGTGCCAAGTTCAATCCTGTTGGTAGCTGTGGGCTGCTCTTCAAAATGTGTACCTGTGCCGAGAGGCAGGCAGGTCAGCACAGAACAGCCGCTGGGTTCGAGCAGCTCCTGCAGCTTGCAGGAGGAGGCAGTCACCTGCCGGGCAGGATGCCTGGTTGTAGGCTGAGAGGCAGGCGGTCAGCACAGGACAGTCACTGGGTTCCGAGCAGCTCCTGAGGCTTACAGAAGGAGGCAGTCACCCATACCGGGTGTACCGTAACCTTGTCCTCTCACTAGGATACAATTCAGTCAAAGAAATAATCTGCATTGTATTTTAAAGTCTTAGCAGAAAAACTCTTCAGACTCTTGGATGTGGGTGATTCACAACAGTTTTATTTTTTATGTCCTTTGCAGTAAAAAACATTGGAAGTTCTAATTAGTATTTCTTTTTCAGAATATGTTATGCTTACATTTTATACAACATCACAGTAAACCTGATGTAACAGTGTACAGCTTTACAGCTTTTACTGCATTGGCTGTCAGAAATAATGCTGCTGAGTCCATAATTTCCCTTAAAAAGCAGTCTACACAAACACCGAACTCAAATAAAACACTTTACAGCATGCATATATCTGCAATATAACAACAGAATAGGATACAGTTCTTGGTGCATTTAGTATTTCACATAAACATTAAAAGCAAGCTCATTAAGCTACTTCCCAACTCATAACTCATGACAAGTTCCTTTCCTTGAACACTTTATTTGTACAACATAACATCTTAGTGAAAAAGAAAATATACATTAACTACTTAGTACTCTAATTATGGGTATCAGTGAAATTATTTGAGAATTGTTACTTTTAATCTGGGCTGATTACAGATTAAGGAAGCACACTTTATCTGAGTGGCTTACCTAAGCAAGGATAAAAGCAGGGAGTCGGTTCACCGAAGGGAGATGCAGGGCTTGCATCAAGCCCTGGTCCAAACTGGTCATCAGAGCAGCTGCACAGACTAACTTTGCCACATAATGTGCCCAATTCAAGAAGTTTGGGCACATTTAAGGACAAGTTTCCTGATTTACGTCAGTTTGTGCCAAATATTTGGTGCAAGCCCTGTAAAATGGATACCGAGATTGCTGCAAGCTAGACCAAAAAGCTTGTGGCAATCATTGCATGGGACTGAGAATTCCAGTCACCATCCGGGGATTGCTGAAAGTCCTGTGCACTGTATGTTCAGTGCACCGGGGCTTGTGGTATTCTCAGGACCTTTGAGAATCAGGCCCAGAAAGTTACCCCTCCTTGACAGAGGTTAATGGCCACTCTGAGGTGCACTAGTCCCCCATGTGGATCTTTTGAGTCATTATTCCTTCTACATATACAGTACCTTCAAATTATTGTACCTCTAGATTTTGGTGTATGTGTTTCTAATTTATGCAATTACATTTTGCAATGTTTTAATGAATAGTTTTCTCTTTAGTATAACGCTAGCTTTACTGTTATAGTTTTTCTGTATTGCATAGCTTTTGAAAACACAAATTGTACTAAAACCATGTTTTTGTGCTGGAATTAGTATGTACTTCTACCCAGATCATTTATTGACCAGTTTTTCCCTTTTGTTTCCTTCCTTTTACTTTCTTCCACCCCACCCTTTTTGGCCTCCCAATCTGCATTCTTTCTGCATTATTCTATTTCTTCTTCCGCCCTCCTCCTTTTCCTAAAGGTCTAATGAAAATTCTTTATTAAAGTACAGTAGGTGGATTTTTTCCACCACAACTATTTTCTTAGAATTAAGGTGTTTTAGAGCCTCAGGTTTTGCTCTGTTACTCCACATTGAGCATCCAGTTTAGAGTGTTATGACGGCCTGTTATTTGAAGAGGTTGAGTCAGCAGTGATGTGATGCATTTTTTTGTTAAGCGCACCTTATTGAATGTGATTGAGTTTTTACATAGGAGAGACTGTCCAAGTTTTAACAGTTGAGCCGTTTGTAATTTCAAATGAATCTTGGTTGGATCCCTTTTCTAAATTAGTTTGCTGTAGCCATTTAATTAACATTTTGTGTCTATAAATGGGGGTATAAAATCACTAAGATCATGATGAGACCACATTCCCTGAAAAGAGGAGTGGTGCCTCAGAGCACTAACATTCATTTGTTTTGTCTGTTGGTAGACTGCCACCTTGTCTGTTTCCATTAACTACAATAAATTTACTGGATATAATACAGTTTTGGGCTTAGGTGAAAGTACCCTTTATGTATGCTTTGCTTGTTTTACAGTGGCACTGGATTTATTACTCATGCACTCTGCTTTCCTTTTATGAGTATACCCATCCCTGTCCCTCTCTTACGACTGCACCAGCAGTGGCAAACAGCCAGAACCCAACACCTGAACATTTTTTCCAATTTATATATCCATCCTATGGTGTCTGATGAGGATGAAAACAGTGAAGGCACTGAAGGTCATAGTGCTCATTATGTGAATCAGGACAGAGGAAATGCATCCTGCTGAGGAGACACAATACACCAATCCCACCACCACTGCACACACAAGGTAACTGTCCCAGAAAACTAAACACATGTGCAACATACTCTGCAAAGATTCACTTTACCCAACAGTCCACATTCTTCTCCACAGATAACCATCCAGAACAGGACATCATCCCAGAGCATTGGTCCCATGAGAATAAATTCATCATTAGGATGACCAGGTCCATACATACATCAGCATCACAAGAAATGGATCTACAATGCCATTTCAACAAGAATATGTCAACCGATGTTACAGTGATGGCTGCATGTAGACTGCAATTGTGCTGTCAAAAATAGTGTTTTTTGTGGGGGCTGCTCCTCACACTCCCATATTTTATTATTACCAACTCCAAGTTGGAACTGATTTGGGAGGAGGTGCTGGACCCTGGTAAGCCGTGCGGGGTCCCAAGTGGACTTTATAGCAATCCGTCAATGTTGTCGCTGTTGACGACATTGCTGTAAAGTTGTCACTGTGGTGTCGGTATGACAAGAAACTGATACAACGCACATAACCTGCCATAGGATGGACTTACATGGCAAACATCTGGAACAAACACACACACACACATATATATCACTGACTAGTAATGCAAGCTACAGACCTCACTCAAGAGGATTTTGGTATGCCAACACTATATATATTTTCTACCAGAAACCCAATGGACAATGACAACTCACAGCAGAACACATGGAACAACAGCATGATCCTTCAGAATAGCTCCACACAACAGCAGGTGCTAACACTGTCAGCCAGAAAGATCCCAATGCACCTACACAAGAGCATGAATATGATAGTGGGGATGATGATTCTTCAGCACTAGCAAGTATCAAAGGTGGAGCACTGTTGAAAGCCTCTTGAGGACCTACTACCGGGGCATGCACCTGGAATAAGAAAGGCTGAATGCAAACAAAGCCAACAATCAACAGCTAATGGCACTGATATCAGAAGTTCATGGTCTTTGTAGTGAGGTCAACTGTGTTGGTAATATGCAAAGCTGCTGCAGCACCACTTCACATCATAATACATAATCAGCCCTGTCCCTGATACAAACATAGTTGCACCATGGTATAGAACACACACTGGACCAACAATGCAGCAGGCACAAGCTTCCCCTCCATAGCAGCACAACAGGATACACAGTGCCCATCTGAGCACTGTCTGAAAACAACAAATCTGGCAGGAGGGGTCATCCATCCTGACAGAGTGACATTCAACAGAGCAAAGCACAGCATATGACCAAATGCAGCCCAAATAATAACAGACACACGCACATGCATAAACACTCACATCTACGGTGCCATGTCCAGTCAGCTCTTCTCCGCATAACCCATCATCACTGAATGTTTGGCATTAACATACACAACCATGTGATTGCACTACCACATGCACGTTCATCAGACACCAAACACACTCTGCACTATTAAGAAGTTAGGAATGGCTTGTTGGTAGGAGATCTGCTTCTGGACCAGAATGTCATAGATTCTAGTCCAGCACTGGGACTTGGGATCAAATCATTAGCACTAGCACCAGAGTACAGTACTAGGGTAATGATGTACTGTTGAAAGAAATGTTTGGGGATTTTTGTGACCAAAGGTGTCTCCAGCAGTCAAGTGAGTGTCAAGCTGCAGGTTTTGTGTTAGTGTGAACTTGCATCTTTAATAAATTTAATTGCACAGCATTTGATTTGGAGAGCTAGTGATGTGTTTTCTTTTATTATGTTATAGTGTATATGTCAGGTGTGATGACAGAGTACCACACCATGCAGTCCATGAGGCCAAGATTTTATTCCTTGCCTGAATACTCATTTATGCCAAGTGTACATGTTAGTGTGATGCCCTGTGCTAACACTTATTGGTTCACTTTGTTGAGTCATTGCAGGGCTACTGTGGACCTGTCAAAAGAATGGTGCTTATGTGCAATGGACCTGATGAGACCTACATTGAGTCAGTACCTAAGAAGGAGTTTATACCAGAGGGAGAGCAGGCTGCCATGGCTGTCTGGTTTGGGAGATGGTGCAGTGAGTAATGTCAGTCCACCAGTCCATAACTTACTAGAGTGTAGCCAGATATATTTTAACCACTGTGTTATGCCGCTGGTTGGTTAGAATTTTGAGTTTGATGAATGCCACAGTAATGTAACTGTGCATGTTTTTAATTTTCCATTTGCATGATGTGGCATTTATGACCTGCACTAAATTCTGTGCTTTGCATTTACATGTCCATGTCTTTCTTTCATACCTGGCATGATTCATTTAGTGGTTATATGTGGTGACAGGTCAGATTCTGTGGGTACAAATTACATGTATGTGGGTATGTGATTTACAGTATGGTACTAGGCTGTGTAATGGAGTTTGTGATGTATACATTCTTATGCAGGTGTGTCCAAGTTAACAAGTTAATGCAGGTATAGATTAATCACAGTTTATGTTTATTTGTATGGCCATGCCTCCATGTGTGTATCCATTGTTGGTGTGTATCTTTGTGTGATGGCCATAGGGACCACATATGCATGAGTATTGTGCATATGGCATAGAAATATGCAATGGCTTTTATGCATGTAAGCACTTACACATTCACTTTAAGCTGCACATACCTAATATTTCCCTTTGTGAGTGGCACCAACTATTAGAAACCAGTTACCATATTACACATGAAGTTAGGTTCATAAGCAGTGGCATGAATATGGATCCTAAAACTGGTGTGCCTAGTCAGGATATGTATTTTTGAGAATGGTGGTTTTGTGTCATTTAATGTCCAGATAGTATCTTTTATGCTGTTGTGTGTTTCTTTCTCACCTTTTCTAATCTTACTACTAGTAATGTCATAAAAATCTTTATTAGCAAGGCAAGTAGTGTGTATATATGGGACATTTACAAAGCAAGTTACAACTCTACTTTCTCATGATGAAAGTTATGAAACATCTTCTTTGCACAGACTTTCAGGGATAAGGGCCCTGCATGAAATGTTAGGACTCTACTTCACTCTCTCAAAAAATAAGGAAATTCACTGCAAAAAAACTACGTTAATGCATTATAATAACTGGCTTGTGCTTTTCCATAGAAGGAGCAGGTTATAATTCACCATTATTACCCATAGATTATAACAGTGAGCACGTACCACCTGCTCCTTCTTCTACCTCACGTTGCACCTCAGTGCACATTCACTTGTCAAAAGTGCCCACAGAAATACCTCACAAAACTCTGTTGCAAGTGTTAAATGGATGGCAGTAAAATGAATTTCTTTCATTAAAAATATTTCTGAGTAACGTCCCCAAATGTTTAAAACAACTCACTAACATGTCAGCCAGGTTTCAGCTGGAAAACCTAGAAGAAAAAGAAAAATTTGTCAGTCAGCAGGAAAGTTGAAACACATTTTTAAAAACACAAAGCAACCTACATCTCTTCAATACATTCCTGCAAGAATCAGATACAGCAGTACATTTTACTGAGTTGTCACTTCAGGAGCTAGATAACTAAATAGCTAATTTTATATTCTGTCTGAAACATCAGGATGGAACTGATTATTAGCCAGGAACAGTGCAGGGAATAATGGACAGTACTGACAGGCATTTAATGCAAATGAATACCCTCCTCCATCTTTAAGGGTCTTCAAACTGACTTTATTGAAACTAAAAGGACATTATTGGCAAAACAAAAACAACTCCAAAAAGGGCAAGGAAACAGACCACAGAAAGCAGAAGCACTGACTGAGAGGAAATAGAACTGCTTTACTCAACTGGCATGTTAGGAACAGACAACCCCACATCCTTACTAAATTTTCTATTCTTTAAATTTGGGGTCCACTTTGCTCTTCACACAAAGAGCACACTACGAATTAAGATGGTCAGAAATTGAAGAGGGACAGGCGTCCAAGGTAACTACTATATTTAATATAACAAGCACCAAATCAAAACTTGACCAGGGAAAACCCTTCAGCTATAAGACCTATAAAATACCGAATCTAAAAGAACAAAGAAAACCCAGACCAGGATGCAATTTGAGCTTACAGACTTTACAAAGGACACAGCCCTGAGCCTATGTTGTCACCTGAGGCACCATTCTACATAGACCAGATATAAACCATAAGAAAATGGCGATGGTATGGAAATATATCCATAGGCATGAACAAACTCTAGTCATGATGAAACAAATGAAACACAGTAATGACCCCGTTCCCAAAAAAACATCCGCGAACAGAGCGGTGACCAGCTCAGCCCTCCTCTCTCAGCACCCACGGCCGCCACCGACTGCATTATGAACGTATGGTGCTGTAATGAAGAAGTGCATCTTCACACTCATTCATTACAGCACCACTCATTCATAATGCAGTCGATGGCCAGCCCTGGTGGTGAGAGAGGGCTGAGCCAGTCACTGGCTCTGTTGTGGGATGATTTGGGGAGCGGGGTCATTACAGTCAGGTGGGGGCCACTAGACTACCATGGAATTAAGTGATTTGGGGTTGGGGATCATGCTGGGGGTGGGGGACCACTAGACTGCCAGGGGATTTTGTAATTACTGCAGCTATGGGGTTGAGGATCATGCTGGGGTGAGGGGACCAATAGACTACCAGGAATTTTGTAATTACTGCAGCCACGGGGGTCGTGGATCATGATGGAGGGTGGGGAGACCACTAGGGATTTACATATTAGTACCACAGAATGGGAGTCATGGATCATGCTGGGGACACTAGACTACAAGGGACTGTTCCACTTGTATAGGAACAGTGAGCTTGACAGCTGAAAAGGACTGCTTGGCCCACCAAGTCTGCCCAGTTCCCTACATTATGGATCAGCTGCAGATCCTAGTTAGCTTACAGCCTCACATCCCCCAGCTTGCCTTATGCCTGTCCCATGTATTCTTGAATCACCCCACTGTTATTGCACCCACAACTGCTGTGGGGTGCCAATGTTGGTGCTGGGGGCTGGGGCTGGGGCTGGGGATCTGTCTTCCAGGGCACATATGGACATAGGCAGTACATGTATATATAAATATATATATATATATATATATATATTAGAGCAAAAAACTCTGTTTAATGCATCAGTTACAGTTGTTCCACAGAGACAAAAGTGAGGAAATTCGATGTTAGGGTTGAAACCCCCTTTGCACCCCTCCAGCCCTCCCCTCCAACTGGAATTGTGGTGCACATTGGGGACGTCAGCCATAATTCTCACCCCATCACATGTGGAAAGAAGCTGAGGAATAGGAGAATGGGGTAAGAGTTAGGACCAATGACCCCAATGCGATTCTAATTCCAGTTGGGGTGGGCTGAGGGGTGCAAAGGGTATCAACCCTAACATTGAATTTCCTCACTTTTATAACTGTGGAACAACCCTAACTGATGCATTAAACAGCATTTTTGGCTCTAATTTCCTTTTATTTTGAGAATGATAATGAGAAATAGTGCATGTAATGCGGCAGCGGCGCTCCGCACTCCATACGTGATGTCTTGTCACATAGTAACATTGTGCCCTAAAAGCAAATCGTAATGTGCATGGTGACGCAAAGTGAAACAGAAAGAGAAACAGTACTGTAGACAGAAATGTTAAAACAACTCAAACTCAACCACAAATGAAAATGCAAAGGATAACGTACATGGTGGCGTAAATGTGAACAGTAATTGAAATGGGTAATGGAACCGCAAGCAGAAATGGTAATGGTAACAGTAATGTAAGCGCACAGGCTGGTTTTCCCAAAAGCTGCATAGAGAAAGACAGTGAGTACAAAGAATGTATGCAAAATAATGATTCTCGGAACAGAAAATGAGGACTTGGAATAGTAAATTGCTTATATCTCAGGAACCATACGACATAGAAAAAAATTTAAAAGTCACATGAATTATCACTTTCCTGGCTAGTTTTGTACTTAGTCCCTGTCAGGGGCTAAGCATTTTCAGACAAAGTCCGTATCTTGCACCATTTCGAGATACGGGCCCTGAAAGGCGCGTAATGCCATAATGTTATCCTATGGGAATAAAACAGAAGTTCGGAGTGCCATAACTTTGCCTCCTGTAATATGTTTTCACCAAACTACTGAAAGGTACATCTGTGGTATGTTGGCTGTGTTCCTGAAAATTTCAGCCCAAAGACCAAACCGTTATTTTGCAGCAGGTGCCAAATGATTGCTGCACTGCTTGTATGCCGTAATGTTATCCTATGGGAAAAAGCATAAATTTTGAGTACTGTAGCTTTGCTGCCATGTAATATTTTATCAAAAAACACTACAACGGACATCTGTGAGATGTCGGCTGTGTTTCATCCAAATTTCAGCCCAAAACTCCAAACCGTTCTTTGCAGTGGGGTGCCAAAGGATTGCTGCCATTTTCCACAGTCTAGAAAGTATGTCAATTTGCTAACGTTTCGCAAATTCATTCTAAAAGTGTCGTAGTGTGAAAGCACTTTGTGAAAGTACTTTTTCCAGATATGTGAAAACATATTTCTGGGGTGTTTTACCGAAAATAAAGACATGGCTAGCATCCTCAGAGTCCGATTAGGTGAATAAAAAAATTAGGTTGCTAGATGGTCCCAAATTTAAATGACAAACATTTTATGATCACCAACTGAAAACAAAATGGCAGATTTGCGACAGTAAAAGGGCCATTTGTGAAAGTAAAAACTGCATTTATGACACTGTCAAACTTTTGTTAACTTTTCCCATTGACTTATATTGGGAGCTTGTTTTGAATAACTTTTGAACCGTTAATATTTTCACAAAATCTTTCAAAGGCACATCAGGGACCCTGGCTGCATGTTCCCTGAAGACTTCAGACCGGTCCATGCAACCCATGCGACTTGTAGGCGTGACCGTAGAATTCCAAAAAGCATAAACACACCGCAGATCACGCTTAATAACTCCACAGCCATATATCTGACCAGTACAAAACTTGGCAGATCCCAAGGTGTACAGGTCTTGATCATGTATTCCAAATTTCAGGCAAATCTGTTGAATGGCTGCAAAGTTATTAAGGTGCAAAATCACAGGTTTAACATGTAAATGGCTCCTCAACTCTAACTATGGTGCTTTCTCTGCTCCCATAATATATATGCCAGGGCCTTAGCAACAAGATGGAAGATCTGGAGGCTGTCATGGTACAGTCAGACCTGGACATTGTGGCCATCACTGAAACCTGGTGTAATGATAACCATGACCGGGAGATGGCCATACCTGGCTACAACATATTCAGAAGAGACAGAGCAGGCAGGAAGGGAGGAGGAGGAGGAGTGGCACTGTATGTGAAAAATGACATAAGGGCCACAGAGATCCAGGAGGAACAAAATGGGGAGAAGATACTGGGTTAAGCTGGAAAGGAAAATGGGGACAGCCATCCGCAGGGTGTGGTCTATAGACCACCAGCCCAGGAGGAAGAAACAGATAGGAGCTGATGCTAGCCATCCAAAAGATGGCAGACAAGGGTGAGGTAGTACTGGTTGGAGACTTCAATATTCCAGACGTGGACTGGAGCATCCCAGCAGCAGTATCAACTAGGAGCAGATTTATCCTGGACTCCTTCAGGTGCCTTCCTCAAGCAACTGGTCATGGAACCAACTCAGCAGAAGGCAATACTGGACCTTGTGCTCACAAACAGGGACAGTGTGATGGGGGGTAACAGTGGGGAGCACCTGGGTAACAGTGACCACCAGTCATTGTGGTTTGAAATCACAGAAAGAGTAGAACCAAACCACACAAAAACATGTATCCTGGATTTTAGGGGGCAGACTTTGGGAAAGGGGAGATACTTGAAAGAGGCATTAAGGAATGGGACAGGAATCAGGGGTTGAGGAACAGTGGGCAGTATTTAAAATGGGGATTATAAGAACAACAGATTATGCATTAAGCAGGTTAGCAAGAGGAAAAGGAAGAGGAGACCATTATGGTTTTCCAAAGAGGTAGCAAAGAAAGTGAAAGCCAAAAGATTGCATTCAGGCAATACAAAAAGACACAGGCAGAAGGGGATAGGGAGAAGTACCAGGAGAAGCAAGGGAGGCAGGAAGTCAGTTAGGAAAGCCAAAGCTCAGACAGAAGAACACATTGCAAAATCAGTGGGTAAAGGGACAAAACCTTTACAGGTACATAAGTGAAAAAGAAAGATAAAGGAGAGGATAGTGAGACTGAAGGGGAGGATGGGAACCACGTGGAGGATGACAACAGTAAAGCTGACATAATGAACAGTATTTCTGCTCAGTCTTTACTGAGGAAGAGGGGTAATGGGTCTGAAGGGAGTACAAGGGTGAGAATGGTGCAGAAATGGACACAAGTCCCTTTACGAGAAAGGGTCCTGAAGGAACTGGAAGTAATAAGAGTTGATAAAGCAATGAAGCCAGACGGGGTGCACCCCAGGGTCCTTAAAGAACTAAGAGAGGTGGTGGTTGAACCTCTGGCTATCCTGTTTAGCCGATCACTGGAAACAGGGAGGTACCCAAAGACTGGAGGACAGCAGATGTAGTCCCCTTATACAAAAGTGGGAACAAAGAGGAAGCAGGGAACTACAGACCAGTCAGCCTCACCTCGGAAGTGGGGAAGATCATGGAAGCACTACTGAAGGAGAGATTGGTGGAACATCTGGTTGTCAATGGACTACAGGACCCAAAGCAGCATGGTTTCACCAGGGGAGGTCGTTTCAGACCAACCTCATTGAATTTTTGACTGGGTGACTAGGGAGGTGGATCAGGGAGGGCAGTGGACATGGCCTATCTGGAATTCAGCAGGGCCTTTGACACTGTGCCACATAGAAGACTATTACACAAACTGGGGAATATGGGTGTGGGCAGGACAGTAGTGTGGTGGGTAGGTAACTGGCTGGGTGACAGGACACAGAGGGTGGTGGTAAATGGCTGTCACTCCACAGAGGGAAGAGTGACCAGTGGGGTACCACAGGGATCAGTGCTGGGACCGGTCCTATTCAACATCTTCATCAGTGACATTCGCAGGATCTAGAAGGCAGAATTTCACTGTTCGCTGATGACACAAAGCTCTGTAACAGAGTAGACACACCAGAGGGTGTAGACAGAATGAGAAGCGACCTGCAGAAACTTGAAGAATGGTCAGGGGTTTGGCAGTTGAAATTCAATGCAAAGAAGTGCAAGATAATGCATATAGGGCACAAAACCCTGGCACAATATATCAGTTGGGAGGTGAGGATATAGCATGCACCAAGCAGAAAAGGGATCTTGGGGTTGTCATCTCTGATGACCTCAAGGTAGGGAAACAGTGTGACAAGGCAGCAGGTAAAGCAAATAGGATGCTGGGATGTATAGGCAGGGCATCACCAGCAGGAAAGGAGGTCATAATTCCGCTATACAAGACACTAGTGAGGCCCCACCTGGAGTACAGTGTACAGTTCTAGAGACCATACCTACGTAAGGACATAGACAGGGTAGAGAAGGTTCAGAGGAGGGCAACAAAGATGGTGCATGGATTGCATCACAAGTCCTATGAAGACAGGTTGAAGGAACTGAACATGTACTCCCTGGAGGAGAGGAGGAGAGAGGGATATGATAGAGACATACAAGTATCTTACTGGGACGAACAGGGTGCAGGAAAACACTATTTTAAGTGAAAAAGATGTTCCAGGACTAGAGGGCATGGGATGAAGTTGGAGGGAGGACGATTCAGAGGAAACATGATAAAGAATTTCTTCACAGAATGGGTGGTGGACAAGTGGAACACCCTGCCAGAGGAAGTGGTGGGGCTGAAACAATCACGGATTTAAGAATGCATGGGATAGACATAAAGGAATTCTAGAGGTCGGGGGTAAGGGAAACAGACTTCTAGGAAAACAAACTGAACTTACAAGCTCAAATGGGCAGACTGGGTGGGCAATAGGCCCTTATCTGCCAACACTGTCTATGTTCTATGTATATATATATATATATATATATATATATATATATATATATATATATATATATATTTATTCAATGCAAAAACTACGTTAATGCTTCATTTAGGGTCAAAACAAAAAAAGTCAGGAAATGACAAATCTTTAGGGTTGCCCCTCCCCCACCAATCATCCCCAGACTGATAGATGACAGGATGTGTCATTGGGGTTTTGAGACTCAAACGCCACCCCATTCCATGTGTAATCATATTGAGATGGGACAGCGAAAAAGAATGGGGTGACATTGAGGCCTATAACTAATGACACACCATCATCTGTCAATCTGGGGATGAATGGAAGGGTGGGGAGGGGTAGACCTAAAGATTTTTCGCTTCCCGACTTTTTGTCTTAACCTCAAATGGTGCATTAACGCAGTTTTTTGCATAGAATTTAATTACTTTTTGAGAAGGAACATAAACTAAAATATTGAGGAAGTTGGTGAGCACGGGTCCAACCACCAACTTGTAAACGTGTGCTAACCATCAACACCTCCAACTTTCAATGTAAAAGATCAAACCGTGTCCGAGATATAATATGTTAAAATTTGAGATTTTCATTTGTGAGTTGCACAATTTTGCACCTGTTGACATTTTACAGACACAATGACTGAAAAGTACATCCATGACACTAAGGCTAGGTACCCTATCAATTTCAAGCCACCACAACAATGAAATAAGCTGTCCATAAAAGCGTAAAGTCACTCCACACAATATCTCCACAAAACATATATGGTCTGACATGTAAACCCCGTAATTGACATCTACAGGACATGCCATAAACATCCTCAAATTTCAAGTAAAAAGACTAAACCGTTTCTGAGATATATAATGTTAAAGATTAATAAACTTGGCCTATTTAATGCATTATAAAATCTGACCATCTTGTCCCTATCATGACGATGAAAGATCGCGATCAAAAATCCCACGATCAAAGAATTTGCAGGCTCAGAATCAAATAATTTGCAGGCTCACCATCAAAGAATAAAAAATGTTGAAAATCAAAATTTTGAGACAAATGTGGCAAACCACCACCATGGTTCAAAAGAACAAAGCCCCTGAGCAGAACCCACCCTCATTTGTCTTCCTAGGCCACCCTGAGCTGAGAAATTAGCATTTTTCAAAGGGCCATCTCATCCCTCACTCACGATGCAAGATTGTGATCAAAGAATCTCACGATCAAAGAATTTGCAGGCTCGCGATCAAAAGAAATTGCGTTCACGATCAAAGAATAAAAATGGTGAAAGCGTGAGTTTTGGATGATTTAGATGAAACCACTGTCGTGCCTCGATAGAACCCCCTGATCAAAACCCATCCTCATTTGTGTTCCTAGGCCACCTTGAGCTGAGAAAAATGTATTTTTAGCTCGTGATGCAAGATCGTGATCAAAGAATCCGTAATCAAAGAATTTGCAGGCTCATGATCAAAGATCATTAGCGAGTCACGATCAAAGAATTCAAAAGCTTATGGGCCCAATTCTGAAGGGTGGCACAAGTTGGCATGAAACACAACTTGCACCACCGCAACTGTGTTTCATTGACCCTCGCCCTATTCTAAATAGGTCAGGGTCACGCAGCTAAGTCCTGCAACTTGCTACATGTGGCCAGTGTATGCCGAACAGAAGGCGACCTGGCAGTATGTCACAAGCCACAAGATCGCAAGTGCCCCCCATGCCCAGCTAGCCCCATTAGGTGCCTCAAGGCTGCCCACATCAACTGCCCCCAAGTGTACAGGTAGAGACCCACAGGGCTGCCCACCCCTGCCCCCAAAACCTACATTAACTTGCCCTGCAGGGCTGCCCACACCAACTGCCCCAAATTCCAGTGTAATTTATACCCATGAGGGCTGCCCACACCCCATCCCCCTGAATCCTGTGTAATTCATGACCCACAGTGCTATCCATACCCCCATCCCCCCACATCCCATTGCAAAGTGCCCCACAGGACGGCACTGTCATCACCCCACCCGCGTTCTCTGACCCTGAGTCACCACAATTGAGCATACATCCAGACAATTTCTGATAGTCTAGTGGCTCCCCACCTCCCACCCAGCTGTGCCAGTTCACCCAGCACCTCCACCCATCCCCAACCAGAGACTGGCACAGCCCACCTCTCACCTCCATGGCCAACAGATTTCTGTAGGAGCACTACTGCAAAAGAGCATTCAGTTTTTTGCAAAGAATATATATATACTGTAGATATAGATAGATATAGATATAGATATAGATATAGATATAGATATATATTCATGGCAAAAAATGCGCTTAATGCATCATTTATGGTTAAAGTGAAAAAATTGGGAAATGAACCATCAGGGTTGAGCTCTTAACCCACCCACATACCCACACCCCATCCTCCACACACTGACATTGGGGTAGCATGGCCCAACTCTCACCCCATTCCATGTGTAAGTAGGTTGATATGCTACAGTGAAGGAGAATGGGGTGATATTTAGCCTCAGAACCCCAATGGCACACCCCAACATCTGTCAGTCTGTGGAGGATGGGGTGCAGGGGTGTGTGGGTGGGTTAGGGGCTCAACCCTAATGTTTCATTCCTGACTTCACTTTAACTAAATAAACATTAAACACAGTTTTCCATAGATTTCCTACATTTTGAAAAAGTGTAATATAACTACTAAAAACTTGTATTTTCAGGCCCCACACTCCCACCAACTTGCCCATTTCTGTGTACACATAAAAGCATCTGTGCTATTCTCCTACCATGCTTACACTCGCATAGCTACAGAGCCACAGCAGCCCAATAGGCCACCAACACTTGTAATGGTAATTTGTCCATATCTCTGGAACCTTAACAGCTAAGAAAAAATTGTGTCATTGTAACTGTGACAGTGAGTAGTTCATGACAATGAATGTCCCAACCCATATCTCACATTGTTTCCAAGATATGGTCACCAAAATGCACTGCACAGGCACTCTTTGAACCCTTGTCACATTAATTTGACAGTATGTCATGAACCTTGCAACCTACGAATAAAATTCTACTGCAGGCTTACTGTGCTGTTTAAAATCTTGTTCCAGTGGCATAGATCACCTGGAAGTGATCTAAACCACCAATGGCGAAAAGTCTGTATCTCATTTCATTTCCTAGATGCGGCACCAAAAGTCACGACACAGACCACAGTGTAATCCTATGGGAAAGGCGTCAAGTATGTCATTGAATATCTCTGGATCCAATTAAGTCCCCAATGCCTATATATCATATTTCACATCTCAGGACATCCCTCAACACCCTGCAAATTTCAAGTAAAAGACCAAATCGTTATTGAGATATACAATTTTAAAGTTTTAAATCTTAAAAAATGTTGGCCGTAAGATAGCAAATTTTGAGCTGTGAGAAATTCTCCAGCCACAGTGGACATCTGGTCATTCCAGTTTGGGACATCTGGTCATTCCTAGGATCATCTGTTCTTCCCATAGACATCTGCTCATGAAAATCTGGCTATCTGGTTGTCCCTTGGCGGAGAAGCTCAAGGTCAAAAATCATCTCACGGCCGAAGATTTTGCAGGCTCATGGTGGAAAAACATTAGCGAGTCATGAGCAGAAGAATTTTAAATTTGAAAACAGTTTTTGACAAAACCAGAAGCAAATCAAAGGCATGGCTCTACAGAGGGATCTCCCAATCAAAACCCATGCCTTATTTGCCCCTGAAGTCACCTGTGGAGAAAAGTACAACATTTTTTCAGTCAGAAAACTGAAAACAAGATGGCAACTCTCACAAATGAAAAATTTCTCGTGGAAGAATATTTTCCACCATAAGCATGTAAAATCTTCAGCCGTGAGGGACAACCAGATAGCCAGACTGCCATTTTTCTTTCACAAAATATACATATAAATGTTCCCATAGGATATAATGAGAAATTAAAGTTTAATAACTTTTGAATGGATTGATATTTTTTCAACAAACTAATGCTGGCATGTGCCTTGGCCCAAGCCCTTTCTAAATTCAAGTTTTGGACAAATAGACCACACGGAGTCCGTTGCAGCGCCTAGGAAAAGCACAAAAGTGTGAAAAGTGCATTTTTGGCACTTTGCTACACAAAAACCATATCAGACCAAAACACAGCTTGGTAAATAAAGAGACCTACTATACCAGACCATGCATTCCACATTTCATACAAATCCATTGAACAGTTTGCAAAGTTATTAACATAGCAAAATATGAGGTTTAACATTAAAATGCCTACTCAACCTTAAATATAGGTGTGCCACCGCACCCTATAATATATATATCTCTGCACACACACACACACACACACACACACACACACACACACACACACTCATTGCTCGTAGTGATGCATGGTCAGGTAGTACACACTGCTTGTGCCCACCAACACCCATATCCTGCATCAGCTAGCCTGTACTTCCATTCAACAAAAGGTTGCACTGTATGCTCCATGCAGTAGCACTGGGCAAACTGCATGGACATGCATAGTAAGCAGCATAGAATGAGATGCAAATGCAACTGTTTTCCCATGGATTACCTAAGTAGACTTATTTGCATATGTGCTTTGAATATAGCAAACATTTGTCCCAAGCTAACCTGTTTGCACTGGGCTAATGTCTTAGCACAGTGCAATCAGCTTAGCCCTGAGCAAACCTCACATCAGCACAGCACAGTTCTGCAGTGTGTGGCCTGCTTTGCTTTTGCAGTTGGTGTAAAACACCTCTTTACAATCACACACATTGTCTTCCACCTGCAGCTCTGACTTGCTCCACCTCTGCGTCCATTGAGCAGCCGTTGCAGTTTGCATTTCCTGTTGCTATATTCAGAGCTGTCTTATTTCCCAGGCTATTTTAGCTCTGCACTCTCAAGCCTAGTTTGCCCAGCTTCCTTAGCATGCTATATTCTGCAGGTTTAGCACCAGGGCTAATCATTTTGAATATGGCGGGCTTTTTATTTCTGGCTAATTTAGCATGTCCAGGCAGTGCTAAATTAGCCCTGAGGCAATGTTTTGAATATCTGGCTCCAGGTGTACAATTTTCCAGTGGCACTGCCCATATGTCTGCTGCTTCAAGCTAGAGGTTAGAAGCCCCCTATGAGGAATGTTTATAGTCATCATATGGTTCCTAGCACCTCTATGTTATGGTTGAGTTAGTATTTGTGATAAAAATTGGGTTTTGATAGCTGATATCTTGCCGATCATGGTCCCTAGGATTGCATGACTTAATGTAACAACTCTTTATTTAATTAAGCAAAAGAAAAGTTGTAAAATGCATTACAATACAATATAGAAACAGCAAAAAGTCGCACCACTCGGGAGACCAAAATAAAGGCAATATTAACTTTATTATATAAAATAACACCGCTAAGCTAGTATATCCACAACAGGTGTGTGCAAAGCAAGGTAACCTCTACCGGTTTCGCTCAGTTAGCGTCGTCAGGAGCATTACTGTGGAGCTGTTTTGTGTGCTACTCATTACAATACAATACAGACAAGGGAAAAGAAGACAAAACATTAGAAAAGTTACTGTTAAATACCCAAGGGTGCTCCTCTAATCAAACAAACTAATAATGATAAGAACAGAAGCACCATGGTAAAAATTGCCTGTATAAATAAAGTTGTTTTACTACTACATGTAAAAGCAACCTAAATATTCCTTTTGGGGTCTGAAAAGCTGTAAAGAGAGACTCCTCTCATACAACTGAAACTATAATAAGATATGAAGCTATATCTTAAATGTAAAGTAACTAAGCTGATAGCACTATATCAATTGCAAAACTTAAAGAAATATACTCATCACAATTCCAGAAACTAAAACTAAGAGTTCCAGTGCCATTATCTACATCTCCCATGTTTTACAGTCTCTTCCCCTCAGCCAGTCCAACCCAGAGCTATGGAAGAAAATACAGCTTGCAGTTCCCACGTAGAGACTCCATCTCCTCCATAATAGTTCAAATTGGTCCTAGTACACTGCACTAGGGCTGTGAGCCTTCCATATGATATAGTCCTATTATGATACCCTGCCAATCCTTAATGGAGAAATCCGTCTTTATACCTCTTAGTAATTGATATGTTAGTGGCAAGAAGGCAGATTTGTAGTAAAGTACAAAAGCGATCCCAAAATCTCTGGGAATGCAGTAAAGAAAAATAATTGAGCATCCAGTCCTATCTGAGTAGCAAACATTTCGAACAATTCTGACTGAAGATCTGTTAAGAAGGGACCCAAAATGCTACAACTCCAAAAAATAGGACCATGGGTGGCAGGGAGGAACCACATCCTCACCAGCATGTGGCCCCTCTCCCTGTATCATACTTCACTTGAATAGCTGGCATTTTAAAGAACTGGAGAGTTAATTTCCAAGAAAATTCTTTCCATATGTGAGAGTTCAGTAGGTGAATGCAGATTATTCACATGAAATTCCCAGATAGGGACTGTGATATTAAGACCCAAGTCTGCCTCCCAAGTGCACTTTACCTGTTGAGTCGAGCCCCTCTCCAAAGCCACAAGAACCTTTGTATATAAGAAATCATATGTTTCAAAGGAGCAGAGCTCTCAAAACTACATTTTGTTTGCCATTTGGGAGCCTCAGGCTTCTGCTAATGACTTTTGTGGAAGTATCTTAAGAAAATCACAAGCTTGTAAGTACCTATATCTGTCATGGGGTAATAGATTATAAGTGTGTTGCACATCCTCAAAAGCTCTGGGTAGACCATCCTTCACAAAAGAAATTTAGTAAGGATACCCATTTGCTCCCATCTAAGAAACCCATAATCTAATTTAGCTGGGTAAAAGGACTGGTGATAGGAAGGAAAAGAACAAGGTCTAATCCTGTGAAATTTCCTAGAATTAATACATTTCCACAAACACCTCAACGTACATGCAGTATAAGGGTTTTCAGTTATCTCTCCTATAGGGAGCAGGATAAGTGAGCAGAATACAATGCACATTTATTAAGTCTTCCTCCTTTCTTTTAACTATTTCCATTTTGAAGATTACTGCTTATGGAGCCATAGGAAAACCACCCTCAGTTGAACTGCCCAAAATTAATTATGCAGATTAGGTAATGCCATCCCACCTTGATGCCTGGACTGCAAAAATTGAGAAGGAAACCCTCTGCCTCTTAGAATTTCAAATAAACAGAAATACAATTGTTTAATTCCATAAAGAATTTATCTGGCAGTATAATTGGTAGGGTCTGAGCTAAGTACAATAATTTTGGATGCACATTCATACGAATGGCATCAATGCACTGTATAAATGATAGGGAATCACCTTCCAGCATTCCATGTCTGAACCAAGGTGACGTAGTAAAGGTACATAATTAAGATCATACATCTTGGTAGGATCTATCGATATATATACCCCAAATATTTCAGTTGGGGCAGAGATCATCCAAACTGATGTTGCTCTTTGTCGAAGTTGATGGAATATAATTCAGACATAAAACTTCTGTTTTGTGAGAGGTTTACCTTATAGCCCACTAAGTTGCCAAATCTCTTAAGGAGATACCATGGTGGGGTTCACAAAACAATCTGAAGGTGCAAAACCTTCCCTAAGTCCCCAAAAGATCTCTAGCTGAGGAAAGAAAGGGAACTTGCTCTGAGTACTACACAAAACATCTGCACTGTGGAAAAAATGCACTGAGGACTATGGAAAAAATGCAGCTACAGAAGTTCCTGAGGGAAAAAAGCCATTGAAAAGTATGGCATATCCCTTAGAAGTTATTCACAGCAAGTGTTGTTCTGCAGTTTAGGAAAAATGTTGCACACATGCTGCACCACAAAAAGTGAGGCATAACTCTTCCTGACAAAGTGCAGTGTACCAACAATTGAGATACAATTATATAGTGGAGGTGCAGACACAAGTAATAGCAAACTTATAGCAGTGCCAGTTGTTACAATGAAAATAGCACACATTTTCATTGAAATGCAACAAACTACAACCACTAGACCCAGTGCAGCCCATAACGGAATCCTACAGGCAGTAAAGGCAGAGCTGGTAACAGCCTGCAGTGAGTGCTACTGAGCACAACATAAACACTCCAGGAGAGACACAACCATCAGTTCCACCAACAGTTACAGACAGCCACTGTGGTTCATGGCCTGCTGGTACCAGTGGTGCTGGAGTGGTCTCAGTTGAGGGACTGGCTGCTGGTCTCGGTGAACAATTATTACTGCATATATGGCAAGACTGTCAAAGTCTGCTGCTTCAGTTAAAGTGGATCACCTGTTGTTGTGTCTGCTGAGTTTTTCCTCAGCTAAGGAAAGAATGCTAGGAGATTTCAGCACTTGTGGACTTCCATAACTTGCCTGTTTTATGTATTTCCATAACTATGAGAAATTTTCTTTTGTGAATATGGTGCAACTAGGTTTCTGCAGTTCTACAAGCCATTTTCTGCAGCTATAGAAATTTTGGCTCTCTTTGTGAATCCAGTCCCATAAGTAGGAAGTGAGACCTCAGGGTTCAACAGGTATACCAAAAGATTGTCAGCATATAAAGAGCTTATGCTGCTTCCCACCCATAACCAACCCAGAGATATTAACATTCACCTAATTGCCTGCACTACTGGTTCTAACTATAGTGCAAACAATAATCGGAATAATGGGCACCCTACCTAGTACCCCCATTAATAGAATAGGTGTCGAGATAGAACCATACATTTTAATATTGCCCATGGGATTGTCATAGATTCTCTGTATGATACCACAGAATCTGTCAGAAAACCCATTGCCCCTACTGCAGCCTGCAGAAAGGGCCAAGACACCCTGTCAAAAGACTTCTTTGCATCTAAGCTTAATAACAGAAAAGTAACTTTGACAAGGTAGCACCATGTATCAAATGAAGGGTTGTCTTTATATCATCTTGTGTCTGACGATTTAATACAAAGCCACATTGATCCAGATTGATTAAATACAGTAGAACCCCTTCTAGGAGTTTCACCAAAATTCCTGCATAGATTGTGCAGTCAATGTTTAAGACTGAGATAGGCCTGCATGAAGTACAAATAGAGGATCATTCTCTGGTTTAGGAATACTAGTTATGGTAGTGCAATGCCAAGTGGGAGGAACTGAGGTTCCTTTAAAAACCATTGCAGGCTTATACCCAAAGTGATAACAGCAGGTCTACAAACATTTACAAAACTCTCAGTAAATCTATTTGGATAGGGCTCTTTCCCATCTTCAGATCTTGAATCAACTTAGCAACTTTAGATTGGGTAACCGTTGTGTCTAACTGGCCAAAAATTGGTGTGGAGGTTTGGGTAGATGAAGAGAGTATCAGAAACTTTGAGTGGCATGGGATTAAAAGCTGCTTCAAGGGTGTAGAGAGTCTAGAAACATAGACGTTGATGGCAGATAAGGACCGCAAGGCCCATCCAATCAAAATACCACCCTAATCTGTGAGGGAACAGTCACAAATCTACCTGAAATGGGTGACTTTATTCTAATAATATTAGATTGAGTTATCCTTTGCCAAAGCTAGAAGGCTAAAATATGTGTTGCCCTAGGACCTCCCTTGTAATACCTCTGTTTAAGATTCTGTAAATCAAATTCCATTTTAATATCTAGCAACTGCTGAATCTTTTGTTTAGTAACCTCTAAAAGTGGAAGAACAGCTTGATCTACCTCCACATGTTGTTTTAAAGATCCCTAAATTGAGGCTGCAGGGTCATCAATTGTGCCTCATGTTCTTTTTACATTGTGAGGCAAATTTCAAAATCTCCCTCTCATCACTACCTTTATTGTATCCCATAAAATAACACAGGATACATCATCTTTAGTGTCATCTTCTATTATTTGTAAAAGTTGACTTTAACCAGATCCTGGAACACTGAAAGATTAAGAAAAAGTTGTTAAAACACCAAAGAGTTTGTCTTTTATCCATGGACCAATCAAAAGTTAAGATCAATGCAGACTGGTCAAGTAGAGTATAAGGGAGCATCTCACACTCTAGGGTTAAATATAAGTGCTCACTGGAAATATGAAAATAATCTATCCTTGTGTAAATATTATGAGGTGGTGAGTAGTGTGAGTACTGTCTCTGAGTAGGATACAAGAGGCGCACACATCTGACCAGCCGGCATCTCTAAAAAATGTTGCACCAACCGCTGAGCCGAGGATTTCTAATAGGTCATATACTTGAGGCATCTCTATCCCCATAAATCATACTGTGATCCCACTATAATAAGCAACCTTTTGATGATCAATAATTTTCTGAAATAAAAGCTGGACAACAACTGCTCCAGAGACCGGAGGTATACATCTATATATATATATATATATATATATATATATATATATATACATACATATATATATATATATATATATATATATATATATATATATATACGAACTATAGTAATCATAGACCCTCAAACAGTCCAGTGAAAATCGAAGCTGCCCTCAGGGTCTGTATAGGTTGTCTCGATATGAAACTGGGTAGTACATAGTATCAATATTGCTGTACCTGTCTCTTGCCCTCATTATATGTAGAAGCTACCACTTGTGAAAAAATAGATTTGGTAAGCTTTTGATGTTCCAATTTGCTCAAATGAGTATCCTGCAAAAGGACAAATGTGGGGCATTGTTTCTTGAATTGAGTTAATACCTTATAACACTTAATGTAATTATTCAGCCCATTAATATTCTGGGAATAAATTTTACCTTTAATCTTTGTGACACAATCAAACAAGCAAAAGGTGGCTTGGCCAGATGTTAATGTCTAACTGCTTGCAGGTGTTGGAAAAAAGAACCATGCACTCCCTTTCCATCAAGCCTTGTATGCCAGGAGACAAATAAGAGTTACCTTTGATATCCATTCTTACAGCCTTAATTGGAGAAATCCATCCCCAAGTGTTGATACCATTGTGTTAACCAAATAAAGAGAAATATTCTAAGCCATTAATGAATAACCTAATTCAATCCAGCCATGTAGTCTGGTGTAAAAGTAACAAAAAGTAAATATCACTAAGCTTCTAAACCTCATACCCAGATTAAAATTCTTCCCTGATACAGTGTAACATTCCAGTCCCTTGCCTGAATGATTACATTTCAAAATAAACATAAAACAATAATAGTAAGCTAATAAAAGATAAGACTGAAGTCAAAACCATTAACTAGTAGTGCCCAGAATTGGGCTAATCCCAAACCTACATGAATCTGAACTCTTATTCTAATAACCTGTTGACAAAGAAAATACAACAGACTTTTAAATAAACAATTCAATAGTATACAAATGTATACTCTCTGTATATTAATGAACTAGATTCTAATGTAACTAGCTCCAACCTGCACTTCTTTGCCATGACACTGGGCTGTATACCTCTGGATCTACTTTATCTGAAGTCAGGGATGTGCTTCAAGCTGACTTTACTCAGCTTGAAAATAATCTAATAAAAGTCAAGCTTCTCCATAATGACAAGAAAACCAAAGCAATGATCTTCTCATGCACCTACCCTGACCTACCTAAAGACTTTATTGTGACCTCCTAAGTGAGCCATTGGAAGTCGTTACTAAATTTAAATACCTGGGTATCTGGATAGATAATAAACTCTCTTTTAATGATCGCATTGAGGACTTATCCAAGAGGCTCAAGGCCAGGTTAGGATTCTTCTTTAGAAATAGGTCTCTTTTCCCGTTGAGACTTGCACCAGACTCGTCCAGGCCACATTCCTTCCATTACTTGACTCGGTGATTTAATTTGTTCCTCTGCCACAATCTCAAGCCTAAGTAAGCAGGACATCCTCTACCACTGCATTTCGATTCATTACCAACTCACCTTACCGTAGGCACCATTGTGATCTGTTTGCAGCTGTTGACTGGACATCTCTCACCACCAGATGCCTGCTCCATGGTGGGGTATGGACCCAAGTTGCTTCTACATAAATTACTGCGTTACCTTACATCTCTTATCTGCATTTCCCACAGTGCGTATTCTCTCATAAAATCAGACTTCATCCTGCTTGATGTTCCCAGGACTCATACTTCCTTTGGTAAAGAGCTATCTCGCATGCTCTTCCTTCTGCTGTATATGGAACCATCTCCAATGCATTCTTAAATTAACTAGCATTGTCCCAGTTAACTTCTTTAAAGTGCTAAGTGCAAACAAAATAAAAGATATCTGTAACTGCTTTTAAAGTCCATTCCTAACCCCATGTGTGCCCATGCTTATCGTCTTCACTGGTACTAGTCCTTTCTGTACTTAAATCTCCTTGCTTGAAAAAGGCATAAGTGACTAACACTACAAGTTTTCCTTACCTGCTCCTCCACCCTGCCCCTAGTGGCCATCTATCTATTCATCTATATATCTATTCCCTTTTTCTTTTGCCAGACATCCTCTTACCCTTAACCTTACCTACCCTTTATAGCCTGTCTCTTTTGCCTACGATCATTAAATGATGCTGACTTATTGCATATACCAGTGTTAAAATGATATACCCTACCTTGTAATGCTGATTTACTATTGTACCAAATGTTCTACTTCTGTGCACTTTTACAGTGATGTTTATTGATATGTAACACCCTCTGTACCAAGTGTGCATTTTTCTATATATTTGTAACTATTGTTTGCTGTTTTAAGTAATGTCTCTTTGTTTGTACATGCCTCAGGACCTCCTTGTGAATGAGCTTGCTCATTGGAGTTTTCCTGCAGTAAACTTGAACTTGAAATGTACTTACCAGTATAGAAAAAATAAAGAAATATCTCCAACCAGGCAGAATCTATTAACTACAGTCCTCCCTTGAAGTAACAAAATGGACTAACTGTAGTGTGACTTCCCAAAAGGAGCCCAGTAAACCAAAAGGCTGCACGCTGGTGCTTCAGTGAAATCCAGCACTGTGGGGAAGTAATCTGAGTTGACCAGTGATCCTCGGCTCCGTAACAATTCAATAAAGCAGGAAAACATAAATCCCCCAAGAAACATACAAGTAAATATGCCCCTCCCTATGGCACCATCCTGAGAAGCAGAAAGGTTGTTAGTTTAACCCCCAATCAAAAATGGAGAATTCATCATGAAGAGTCAAAAACTGGGGACCTACTCATCATAGAAAAGTCAGAAAACAAACAGGGAAAAGGGGATGTGTGCAGTGTGTCCCTACATGAGCTCCAGAGACAGTGTAACCTGTTATACCTTTTTGCAACACCTCTATCTACTTTAAAAGTAGGTCTATAGGGTTAATTTCTTCTTTAATACTTCACTAAAATTACAGATCAGTCATCACAAATAGCCCTCAGAAGAAATACCTCAAATTACAGACTAATTATAAAATCAAAAAACAGCCCTAGTGACCTTCTGCATAATTCTATACCATACCCCTTCTAAGCATAAAATCAGTTCAACCCTAATGTATATACACATATTATTGCAGATCTTGTGACTGATGTAAATCCAAATAAAGCAAAACTAAGAAAAGGACCCTTCTTCTGGAAGTAACCATGATGAAATCTTATATCTTCCCAAGACACTCTCCAAGTTCCCCATTAAATAAGGTAAGTCAGTAATAATTTTGAATCCCCCTTCTATCTGCAGACAAATTATGTAAAATACCCTTTTATTGTTCATAAGATGATAAACATATACAGAGGTAGGAAGGAAAAGACCTAATATCCAATCAAAGCTTAAAAGTCAAAGAATGCAGTTCACTATAAATTGGACAGTCAGCCCCAATCAGTGCAAATCAATGATGAACATATGAACATACATATAAACATATGAAGAAGCCAGCAGAAGAAGGCCATTTGGTCTATCAAGTCTGCTCATATTGCAGAGTCCACAGCTTGAGCTAATGTCCCTGCCTCCCTCCCCACTCCTCCCATCCTCCCAACCCATGATCCTTATTGTCCCCTATGCCTATCCCAGCCTCTATTAAAGCTGCCCACTGTCTTCAACGAGATCACCTCTTCTGGCAGCGCATTCCAAGTGTACACCATGCTCTATGAAGAAGTGCTTCCTGACCTCCCTCCTAAACCTCCCACCCTCCAGCTTAAGACTGTGCCCCCATGTTATGGTTGCCACTCAGCTTAAAGAGACTCTCCTATCAACCTTATTTATCTGTTTCAGCTACTTGAGGGTCCCAGTCATGTCCCTCTCTCTCTCTCTCTCTCTCCCTCCTCTGTCTTCCAGGGGTGCATGTTCGGTGCCCTCAACTTCTCCTCATATGCCTTACACTGCTGACCCATTATCATCTTTGTAGCCCTCCTCTGGACCTTCTCCAGCAGGTTAACATCCTTTTTGAGGTGTGGGCACCAGTACTGAACTGCATACTCTAGATGTGGCCTTACCAGTGACCTATACAAGGGTGGTATAACCTCTTCTCTCCTACAACTGATCCCCTAGATATGCATCCCAGCATTTTGTTTGTCTTTGCTGCTGCTTTCTTGCACTGCGTGGAGTGCTTCAGGTCACTAGTGATCATCACTCCCAGGTCCATCTCTTCCTCTGATGCAGATACTTGGATTACACCCAGGTAGTATTCTGTCCTGGGATACTTAGCTCCAATAAGCTAAACTTTGTATTTCTTGCCATTGAAGCCAAGCTGCCTGATCCTGGACCACCTCCCCAGCTTTTCCAGATCTTCCTGTAGGTCCTGTATCCCTTCAGCTGTGTCCACTCTCCCACAGAGCTTGGTGTCATCTGCAAATTGGCACATTTTGCCCTTAATGCCATCCCCAATGTCACTGATAAAGATATTGAGCAACACTGGCCCCCAGCACTGAGCCCTGCAGAACCCCACTGGTTACCTCTCTGGTGCCAGATAACTCTCCTCACAACCACCCTCTAGGTTCTGTTCCTCAGCCAGTTTTCCACCCATCTGGCCATCTTTCCCCAACTCAGAGATCCACCAACTTCCTAATCAACCTTTGTGGGCACATAATCAAAGGCACTTGACCCCTGTCTACTGTCTTAGTGACACAGTCAAAGAAGTCAATCAGATTCACTTGACATGATCCCCTTCCCATGAGCCCATGCTTCCTCACATCCTGGAGACCATGCTCCTCTAGACAGCCCACCAACCTTTCCTTTAGCTTGCCCACAGTGGAGGTCAGACTGACTGGTATGTAATTCCCTGGGTCATCCTTAGGACCACTTTTGTGGAGGGCATTACATGTGCTGTTCTCCAGTTCTGTAGTACCATGCTTGATTCTAGTGAACTATTAAATGTGTCTGCCAGTGGCTCTGTCAGCTCCTTTAGTACCCTTGGATGTACTCTGTCAGGCCTGGTGATTTTTCCATCTTCAATGCCAGCAGCCCCTCCTTCACTGTATCCTCCTTGTCATTACATCTGTGTTCCCTCCCCACTCCTCTTTTCCCTCCTGAAGGCACTGGTCGCCTTCTCCCTAGTGAAACTGGAACAGACGTATTCATTTAGTATCTCAGCTTTTCCCCATTATCATCCACCACTCCACCCCTTTCTTAAGCCCAACAATTCCTTCCTTCTTGTCCCTTTTCTCACTTATATAGCAAAAAGCCTTCTCTCCTTCTTAATTCCTTTAGCTATCTACAGCTCCTTCTGTGCCTTTGCTCACTGGAATTTCTTACTTGCTTCACTAGCCAGCTTTAGGTAATTTTCCCTATCACCTCTTTCTTGGTCTTCCTGAATTTTCTACAGGCCAACTTCTTTTCCTTACTGCCTGAGCAACCCCAGAACTGAACCAGCTGGGAACTTTGGCCCTTGTGTTCTTCCCCTGAGCCTAACACTCTTATCTGTGGCAACCAGTATTCCTTCCTTAATGATGGACCACCTCTGGTCCACCTCCATGTCTCTTTGATGCCCATCGGATGGCTCCTCGGCACTTAGCCCAATTTCTTGAAGTCCACCTTCCTGAAATCCAAGATTCTGGTCTTAACTGAGATGCTTTCCCTGCCATATCCAACCACACTGTGCAATGGTCACTTCCACCCAGTGGATCCCTGACCATTATTTCCTGTACATGTTCCCCATTTGTGAGCACAGGATAAAGAATTGCCTCAGCTCTTGTTGGTTCAGTCACACCTCATTCAGGAATCCACTCTGTAGTCCTTCCAGTATCACCAGACTCCTAGCACATGTTGTGGAGGGTATGCTGCAGTCCATCTTGAGCAGCAATTCACTTCCTTGGTCAAACCTAGATCACAGATGAAAATTGCTATAAGGTTGTCGCATGTCAAAGGAGAAGTTCAGACAGAACTTCTAGGAAAAGAAACCATCAGATCATCCAATGTCCAGTCCCATTTGAAATCATTCAGTGCTATTCTGTATAACCATAAGCTGGCCCAAGAAGGCAGAAAGTGTCTCAGCCTAAAAGTCAGTAGAAAATAGGAGCTGTGTTTCCTAGATTGAACGAGAAAAGGGCCCTATTTGCATAGGGAAGGCTGTTCAACATAAAATGCCTGTTTGAAGTAGGAATATGATGGAGAATAAAGAATTCAGGTACATTATTAAAAAATAAAATATAAAATTATAGCAGAGTGGTCCATGACTATGGTGATAAAATGGTACAGGGCTTAGATTATCCCACCAGGATAAATGGAGAGTAGGAACCATACTTTCCAAGTCATCCAAAATAAATGTGCAGCTTCTTTTGTAAGAGAAAATACTGTGTGATATACAATGTGAAATCGATGGAGGATCACAGTGCAAGTCAGAAAACTCAAGCACTCTTCAAAAGGGACTAAGCTGATAGAGATCCAATTCTGACAGCGATGTACAGGTGAATTCCACAACAAAGTCCCCACCAGATATACCATCAGCAATCATAAATACATTTGCTAAGGATGTATCAGAGCACTTACTAATAAAAGCTGAAGCTCATGCCTTCAATCTGTGAGATCTCTTTGGAAGGTTTGCAAGAGGACTGATTTCCTCTATGGTTTGCTCTTTTCGTTTTCTTTCCCTTCGGTGAGACCTTTGACCAAGCCTCCTTGCAGAGCTCTTTTTTCTCAGGTTTCCTACACCTCTGTATTATCATCAGAAATAAGCTGCCTGTACATACAGTAAAAGCCTGTAGTGCAGATTCATAGTCATGTATGAGGACAATCAGAGAAAAAAGATTTAAGATGCGCTGGATATAAAGTGTTAAATTTTAGCTTATGAGCTCTTAAGATTTTAAACAGAGGGACATAAGCTTTGCATTTATGATGCAGCATCAGCAAATAATCTTTGCCCAGAGTGATATGATGCCCTGATATTCTAAGTGTCCTTTCTCCACACTCTTATTAAAATTGTTTGCTTAACTGCAAAACTGTGAAAAAGAAGAATGATAGATCATGGATGGGCTCCTGGTCCTAGAGCTGGTGGGAAAGGGATCTGTGGGCTTGTTCAAGGAAGCAGCAACAGGTCAGCAATATCGAGGGGACTCAGTAAGTCTTGTAAAGACTCATTAATGTCCTTTTACCTTGACTCCATCAGGTAGACCATAAAGTCTAATTTTATTTTGGTGCATCCTATTTTCTAGGTCACTGCATTTTTCATGCAACTGTTGCATATCCTAGAGGAGCCTGGTGAATAGACATTCAAGCTGATTGACCCGATTACCTATTTCAGAGGTTTGTTTTTCTAGTGACTTGATCTTCTCTTCAATCTAAGTGATTGCAGTTTTTCGTTCTTCATATAACATCCTAGATTCATCTTGGAATGTTCTATTTCAGCCATCAGTGCTGCATTTTTGGTTGTGGGCCTCCAAGTTTCTCCTCGCCATAATGTTGATGAGTTGCTGTGGCGCAGTTGATGAAGTCCTGGGTCAGTTTCTATAAATTCCCATTTTTATGACTCCAACACTTTCCCATATATTATTAGCCTCCTGTATTCTAAAATTAACTCATTTAATGCTGGTCTCACTAATGAAGGAGGCAAAATAGAATAGGTGCAAAGGGAGCTCTTCTTCTTCTTCTAAGTGGCCATAATGCTTGCCTGCATCACCGGAAGTCTGCATACCTTGATTTGCAGACATTTACATAACACATACTTTCAGACTATGCCGAGCTCTTTTCAGGTCATGCAGTTTCTAAAGAAAACAAACTAAAATACTTTGGATAGAACTGATACAAACAAAAACTTTTAAACATGGGTGTACCAGTTCTTTTGATAAGGAAATAAATAATTGGAGATGTACAACAAAGACAGTCTTTGAAAAATCAGATTAGAAATGCAGGCCACTCTTTAAGGATGGAATGTGGCAGCAGGAGGCCTATAAATTGTAAATAAACAAAAAGCATGTAGGTATATAGCTATGCTAACATATACATACACTTAAGAACACAGCAGACAAACAAAACAATCAAACATATAAATGCAACACAATTGCACATACCCTAATAATGCAAAGCATCATGTGATGCATATGCAAATCCCCATGAAATAATTTGGACTGGCTCAACTTTAAGCAGAATTGCATGTTGCCAGGCGTCCTCACAATGCAATCAGCAAAGGCTGAGAACAGCAGACACAGACATGTGTTTTGTCCTCATTTGGACTCATCAATGTGCCATATCTGTATCTCAACCCAGGGAGAAGGAACCAGCCACCCATAATGGGATCTTATTTGTTTGGATCAGGGGACCCAAAGTAGAGAAAGAAGATAACTACAAAAGAACCCCAGAGCAAATGCCCTGGCGCAAGGGTTACCCCAGAGAGTATTGGCCATACAGCAAAATATTAAAGAAAACACAATTGCACATACCTTAATAATGCAAGCATCATGGAAAGCATATGCAAATCCCCATGAAATAATTTGGACATGCTCAACTTTAGCAGAACTGCGTGGTGCCAGAAGGCCTCAGATGCCATTATCAAAGGCTGGGAACAGCAGACACAGACACGTGTTTTGGTCTCATTTGGACTCATCAGTGTGCCATATCTGTATTTCAGCCCAGGAGGGGGAGCCAGCCACCAATAAGGGATCTTATTTGTTTGGGTCATTGGGAGCCAAAACTAGAGAAATCAGAGAACTACAAA
The DNA here is from genome assembly GCA_016271365.2 of Neoceratodus forsteri. Classification (NCBI taxonomy): domain Eukaryota; kingdom Metazoa; phylum Chordata; order Ceratodontiformes; family Ceratodontidae; genus Neoceratodus; species Neoceratodus forsteri. The sequence continues at coordinate 450,262,187 of CM057453.1, read as the reverse complement.
AGAACCCCAGAGCAAATGCACTGAGGCAAGGGTTACCCCAGAGGGTATTGACCATACAACCATGTTAATGTAAAAGGTACACTGAAAATATATTTCAAATGTAAGAGATAATATATATAAATATACGGTACAGGAAATGCACATGCACCTGAACCAAGAAAAAGGTAGTTGTCAGTTTAAATTTTGTAATGGGTTATGAAACCAAGGTCTATATTCAGTCCATTACTTTAGTATCTAGAAGACAAATAAGTTTAAGCTCACGGTTCATGTGTATTTCTGAAATTTCTTTTGAGAACCAAGACAATAAGGTCAGAAATGGAGTAATCATATTGAGAGATATGTTGTCCCACTGGTGTTTCAGTCTTTCTCTCCTTTATGTTGTGCCTGTGTGAATTCATTCAAGTTCAAAGGAGTTGCTGTTTCCCCAATTAGCCTGTATGTGGACACTTGTTGCACTTACTATAGTAGACAACATTCTGGGATCCACATATGTAACTCCCTGAATCTTGAATTGCTTGTTTTGGGAGTGTTGATAAAGTCTGAAGTAGAAATGCACTTACATGTTTTATGCATAGGAATATTGCAGGGTTTGTTGCCTCCTAGTGTTCTGTTGTTTTGGCCAGGTATCAGTTTGCTCCTGACAATCCAGTTGGGTAAGTTAGGTGGTTGTTTGAAAGACATCAACAGTGATTCCTGGAAAATACAATTTAGGTGCCATCTTCACTGAATACTGGCTGTGAGCCTTTAATAATTTTATGTAGGGCTCCAAATCTGGGTTGTATGTAACAACCAAGTGTGTCTAATTGGTGATTGTCTTTTCTTTGTATTCTAGTAGTTGTTCTCTTAGCATAAGCATCGCATGTTCCACAGCTCTGTCAATTTTCAAAGAGACAAGGGTTTAGCTTTGTCCTCGTCACTGTAACAGATTCAGTGGTATCAAAGCACCTGGCTGTACAGTACAGATTTGTTGGTGTGCCTAGGGAGATTGCTGTTTTAGTGCAGGTATCTCTGTCTGTCTGTTGGCTTCCTGTAGTTATAGGTTTGTATACACATCTGGTCTATCAATATCTGTTCCTTATCTGATGGCAACTGTGTTGTCAAGGAAATTGATGCTGATGTTGGAGTACTCAGGAAAGTTTAATGGGTGGGTGGAGGTTGTTATGTTCTTGATGAAATTCTTTAACCGTGTGAGTACATTCTGTCCAAATTACAATTATGTCATTTATATCTGAAGCATTCAAGTGGTTTGATTTTACATTGATTTAGGAAACCCTCTTCCATATTGACAACAAAAAGGTTGGAATGGTGTGGGGCCATCTTGATGCCCACTGCTGTTCCCATAGTTTGAACATAATGTTTGCTGTTGAAACTGAAGTTGCTGTGGGCCATACTTTTCATGGTTTAAGATTATAACTGCAGAGCCTTTGTCAGCTTTCTTAATAAAACCATATGGTTGGATTTTAGCGTTTACAGCAAAGACAGTCATTCTTCCAAATGATCCCTATTCAACGATACCTGAATAAACACTAATATGTAAAACAGCCTTTTCAGTTGTTTTCTTTTTATGGACAACATGCTACATAGTTCCTTACATGGAACTGGCTGTATTATGGTTTCTGTACAGAATGCTGATTATAAGCTGTTGGTCTATCAGAACCTCATACAGAATTATGTGCACAAACCATGACATAGTTAAATCTCCAGATCACAGGTTCCATGAAGAAAACTGCAACATAATGCTGCCCATAAAAACAAAACAATGCAAATGCAATTCTTCATATCACTTTTATTCAGGTACAGTTAGATATGGATAATTTAGGAGGATTAATATCATTTTAGAAAATAAGAACTTTTTAAGCAGCTGCCAGTTAGAAATTATGTCATGTCCTCTTTAAAGTTCCTGCATGCACTTATAAAAAATGGCAAAGGATATAGCTGAAAAAGAAGCAGCATTTTCCTCCTAAGTTGATCACAAAGGAAAACTTTTAAAAACAACAACCAAGAAAAATACTTAGCAGTAAGCGTTGATGGCTGTATGGTTCATCAGAAGACATGCTATCAAGATGTCTAATCTAACTTTCAAAACAAATAAACAAAAATACAGTACTCTTAGCATTTTAGTAAAGAAAAAGGTTTTCTTGATTTACTCAAATAACCATTGAGACAAACCTTTACAAGTTCAACATATGCACATAACAGATAAGGCAGATTGTAACACAAAATAAAACTGGGAAAATCATCACAACATTTTCTCAAAGTCCAATGCAAAACGGATATGAAAATAATTATGAAAAAACTTATATGTCCAACAGAAAGAAAATGTTTAAAGCAACAAAATATTCATGAAAATGTTTCAAGTCCATCATGTACAAAATGTTTACAGTCGGAAAACAGTAACAAAAAATTACATAGTCCTACATGATCACAAGAGTAAGTAACATATATCTTATCTGCAAAGAAACCTATGACTCATAGCGTCACACAGGGCCCAGAGGGCCCTGCATGAAGAAGTAAGGGCTCGGCTTCAGAATCATGCAGGGACCAAAGGGCCTGTGTGAAGCAAGTGAGGACACAGTTCCTGTTTCTCCCAGGTCCCAAAGAGCCCTCCACATCCTGCTTTGCAGCAAGTTAATATGACTCTACTTTCTCAAAAAGTAAGATAATTCATTGCAAGAAACTATGTTAATGTATCATTTGGTTACAGCACATGAGGTAAGGCAAAATAAAGTTAGGAAAAAAAGTCCATGGAACCTTGGAGAATCTGTGGTGTATTGTGTCTCAGGGTCTGAATGATCATGCGATGCAGCATTAACATTATAGTGTATGGTGGAATGCTATTCTAACTTGAAATTCTACCTTACTGAAATGCTTTCATCCGCACACAAAATTGAATGGAATGCTGTACTGACCGTACAGTGCAGAACAGCGTTCCATTCATTTAGCATGAAAAGCTCAAACCATGATTTGAAAGCATCAACAGAAAACTGCCACTGTAATATTATTTAAAACAGCACTGAAAATGGGTGTGGTGGTTTTCAGACCAGAGATCAGTTCATTATCATCAACAGAAAATGCAGGATCAACCAGATATGAACCCTTCACTTACAAGATTCTGCCTGGGTCATTTTCATTATTCACTAAGTGAGACGTCATGGCCACCATTTTTTTGGAAAATCCCTCCCACAGTAGAGTGGCAACCAAGGGAGTGTGAACGCTAATGTAGGGACACCCAGTCCCTAGCAACCACACAACTCATTTCAGTCCAGTTACTATTTGTATAACTGCCATTATTTACATTAAATCTTTACTGATGAATGCTAATACCTATTTAGGTCTGCATTTTTGTTTTCCACCATACACTATGAAAAATATTGTATTCACCTTGAGGTTTATGATTCCATCGAATCTCTCAGCTTAGCTCTCAAGGTTGCATGCAATCATAAACCCTTCTGTGGCTGAACACACTGGTTCAGCATGATTGTTCATCCTATATTTTCAATATCCTAACTTCAGTACCCTTTATGAAAGATTTACTGTGTCATTATTTTTCTTTGTGTGACAAGACAGTGCCAAACTTAGGGCAATAGGTCCGAAACCCATAGAAGGTCTGGGAAACCCAAGGGCAGACTTGATGGACCATTGGTCTCCTTCTGCCATCATTTTCTATGTTTGTCTGTTTCTATGTAAATATCAATGTTGCATAGCATGATTGTTCACACCCAGGTGAACACCACAATACCGATTTGCCAAGTTTACAGACTCTGCACCATAATTTTATAATGTCCCTGCTTCACATGCTGTAACCTTGATAGCTTTAATGTAGTTTTTGCAAAATATGTGTCTGTCTGTCTGTCTGTCTATCTATCTATCTATCTATCTATCTATCTATCTATCTATCTATCTAGCTATCTATCTATGTCTGTCTATCTAATCTATCAAAACAAAGAAACATATAATCTGACAGCAGAAGGAGACCAATGGACCATCAAGGCTATCCATATTTATTACTGAAATACCCTGACTTAGTGCCTCAGTGGGTTATTCACTCCCTGCCCCATTCTGCTTCCTCCCAATCTCTAGTCCTCCCCAAAGGGACTATGAATCACTTGGCATTGGTCCACTCATGTCTGTACACACTTAGGGTCCTCACTTCCATGACCTCAGATGGCAATTTGTTCTAGGGCTCCACCACCCTTTCAGTGAAGAAGAACATCCTCAAATCCTTCCTGAATCACCTCTCACCAACTTCAGTCATACCCCTTGTGACTGAATATCAATTTTAACAAACAGAGCCTCACAATTTGCCTTATGTATCTACTTTAGAAATTGTCGTCTCTATCATTTCAACCTCTCTCTCTCTCTCTCTATCTGGCCTCCAGCAAGTACATATTCAGGGCATTCAGCAATTCTTAGTTGGATCTTCCTTGCTGGCCCAGAATTATTTTGTGACCTTCCACTGCACTTATTCCTGGCTTTTGTTGTCCTTTCTCAGGTGAAGACTCCAAAACTGGGTACAGTGCTCCAGGTGGGAGCCTCACCAGTGATATATAAAGTTGCAGCATTAACTCCCCACCTACTGTCAAATCCCTCCTTATACACCCAGCAACCTAGATGCCTTGTTAAAGGCCTTATTGCACTAGCTGGTTTGCTTGAGTGACTCACTGATGAGGACTCAGGATCCTGCTCCTCTCGGAAATGGCCAGCTTAACCCTCAATCCAGCAATCTGTGTGTGGGTTCTTATACCTAAGTGCATTGCCTTGAACTTTTGGTGGTGAATCTTGACTGCCAGACCTTTGACCACCTCAGAAGCCTTTCTAGGTCCCTTTGAAGTTTTTCACCACTTTCTCACTGTCCACCCTGCTGCAGAGCTTTGTTTCATTATCAGAGCACATCTTTCAGTGAATACCTTCATCTATATCATTTGGGTATTCAAAATCATAGCCAAGTGCCCTAATACATTTTTTGCCACCCACAACCAAAATGCTACATCCCTTCACCAGTGCACAATAAAATCAACACGTCATCACTGGATAAAAAAAATCCTCAACCCAACAACACAGTAGCCCTTACCTCCAACCTACCCTTCCTCCTTGTAATAAAATAGTAGTTGAATTGTAGTGATTGACTGATATGCATTGTCAGAGTCCTTCATTTGTCCCCACCTTTCCCTCCACTGAAGCATCCCATACAAACACATTTCAAAATATTCATATTTTAAGTACAGTTTGTAAAATTATGAACACTTTTGAAGTGCCTGAAAAGTAGGTAAACCACCCTACTGCACATCTTGAAAATATTCATATTTTGGGTAAATTTTCTAAAATTATGAATACTTTTCAAAACATTGAAAAGTTGAGCTTTGCACTTACAGTATGTGACAATGAGATGAGGGTCAATGAGCCTCCCAGTACATTTTGAATTTAAAAACATTGTTAATTACTTATACATTATGCTATTAATTAAACAGAACATCATCCCAGGTAGTTGCAAAATCATCAAACATTAATAGTTTTTAAAATGGCTGAATACATACACATTTTTCCTGTTATAATTTTTTTGTATGCAATTTCTTCCTCTGGGTGACCACAGGCGCCTTTCCAGGTTACCAACTTTCAAATAAAGAAAAAAAATAAGAATTCATAATCTTCTGAAATGGTGGATAAACATGTGCTTTGTAAGAAATTAATTATAAACAATTCTGGTACTGAGACCCACTATTGTACTTGTGTTAGTCTTTAAAGTTTTATTCATTTGGTTAACTTGATTTAAAAAGAAAGCAGACTACCTAAATAAGCACAAAAATTTTGCTTTCTAAGAAGTAATATATAAGTAACCAATAGGTGTGTTTACTGACCTTAGCAATGCTACCACCAAGGGAATTATTGAATTCAAAGAGCACACTAATGTGTACTGAAAGCACTTTTATCTGACCTGCAAAACTTCTCAGTTTGGCTTGAAGTAATTTGTCTTGGTTCTATGTGATAATGGCTGCGTAAGCGGTGACCCGTATTATCGCGAAGTCAGGCAAAAACAATTTTGCCACCCTGACAACCTCGCACATGGAGGAATGCCCTGAACCCCTACTTAAGGATTCTCAACTCCTGGGGGTACATGTCGGGGGAATAAAAAAACACAAGTTTTGGGCCAGGCACAACAAAAACACAGTAGTGCCCTGACCCAGACCGAACCGGAAACCTCACGCACTGCAAGTGGAGAACCCCCAATGCCATGGTGCAGCTCAGCAGCTGACCACAGTGCCAACTCCTACCTCTCCTCTGCTTCCTCCCAGACCACACTCACCATGCTCATTCCCCGACATGGTGTACATACAGCAACATCCTGTCACTAGGGGTCGCCCACCCCACCACATCCCGTCACCTCCTGCCTCCTTGCCTTTCAGACTTTCACCCACATCGCACGCCATTTGGGACGGTCCCTTGATTCAGGTGCCCACGACACAGGCTACCATTTTTTCTTAATTGTTGGTATTAAAATACCTGCAATAAGGTAACAACATTTAAATATTCAAATAGCTTCATAAGACTGATGCAAATTTAGTAGCTCATTTGTAGTAATAAGCTAAATTCTTTGTATTCATTTTAAATATATTCTAACCAACATATCAAGATTTAATGATCATATGCATTTTGATCAAACTTGTTAATGGTAGGACTCCTGGGGCTAGAATCACAAAATTTTGCCCAAGTGCAAACCCAGTTTTGTGTGAGCAAACCAGGTTTTGGGGTGAGTTGGTATTTACAAAGGCCAGTTTGTGGGCTCAAACCAGGATTGCAATGGGGCAAAATGTGGAAGGGGCTGCAATGCAAATGAGGGAAGGGACCTGCATATCGGCGCAGTCCATTCATAAAGCATTTGCTCATCCATAGGGCTTTTGCAGGGTTTCCTTTCATGGAGCAAATGCTGCTAAGCAAGACCTTGCTTTAATCCCACACAACCCTAGTGGCTGGTGAAGATACTATGACAGCCCCCACCAATTGCCACCTCCCGCTGATTGCCAGCTTGAGTTGTACAAGACATGTCCCTAGTGCCAATGGACCTCCGTGATTGCCAGCCTGAATCCACAGAAGTCATTCACCCTGGTGCCAGTGTTCCAGCCCTACCAATCTCCAGTCCAGTGGAAAATATAAAACTTCTCTGGTGATAGTGGCACTCCCCACAATGGCTGATCACTGGACTGATATAAAGAAATTAATGTCCTAGTGGTAGTGGTACTCCCCAGATATTTGCTGGCCAGAGTTGAAAAATGAATATACGCTGTTGCCAGTGGTCCCCCTCTTGATTGCTGATGGCTGGCCCAAAATGAAAATACAGTGTCCCTGGTGTCCAGTGGACCACCCCATGCCCACACCCATGTCTGATATATTAATCAATATTCTGTGGTGTCCAGTGGTCCCTCCCTGTCTGATCCCTTGCCCCATGCCAATAACTCTATTCCCTGGTGTTCAGTGATCCCTTCCCCACCCACACCCATGCCTGCTATATTAACCAATATTCCTTGTTGTCCACTGGTCCCTCCCACCATCTGATCCCTTTACTGATGTCTATAATGCTATTCCTTGGTGTCCAGTGGTCTCACCCCTGCCCGATCCCTGATTCCCTATCCTCTGTAAATGAAATGTAACCCATTTCCTGGCATCTAGCAGACCCCCCATCCCCAATCCCTTGTAAAATATGCAACGCTTCTCCCTTCCTGGTGTCTAGTAGACTCCACTACCCACTCCAGCAGGTAGTGTCCAACAACCCTGCTCCCCCATCCTGAACTAATCTGGTAACCAGCACAGCCCTTCTCTCTCCACTATGGCTGGCCACTGACTGAGCTGTCAAGGAGCATGTACTGTATACAGTACACACCCATTGCATGAGCTATCAAAATTATCAGCAATATAGAATGTCACATCTAGCTGAAACTCTATCATTAACATCAGCAATGGCATCTAATAATTTCTCTGATACTACAGAAACTGAGTAAGAAAGAAATAAAATGTCCCACACTGAATTAAACAAAGATCACCTACCCACTACTGTGGGGTGATCTGTAGTTTTACTAGTTACTAAAACTCATTGACAGGAAATGCATGCTGTGGCAAAGGACATCCAACTCTGACTGCTGACCCCCACAGCTGCAGTGATTTAGTAATGCACTAGTCTGTCAATCTCAAGAAATGTTTCCCAAGTTGCATGCCAACCCAAAAGTTTCAGCCAGAACTTTCCAAGTTAGCAATATAGAACTTCAGACTTTGCTGAAATGCTATCACTAACATCAAGATGGGCACCTAATAATTTCTTTCATACTATAAAATAGTAGTCAGAAAGAAAAACATGTTCTGCACTGGGATTGAACCCAGGCTTGTGTAGTTCTGAATGCCAGGACCTAAAAACACTATCACTGACATCATCAATGACATAGTGCAGCTGAATCATTTACACTGAATGTACCTTTGAATTTAATTAAATGCAAAAGAGTACACATGACCACAATAGACACTTAAAGGTACACTGTTGGTGCCTAAATGCAGGTGGTGACCTGTGGCAACTTTAAACTTCCTTTATAGCTAGTCAAAGTAACATTATTTTAAAAATCACAATAAACAATATTACACTAGTTTTAAATAATATGGGTGATAATTCAAAAGTGCTCAAAAATAACAGAGTTTCATCAAGCACACACATTTGCATCTACAGCCGTGACATACAATTGCACTATATTTTAAGAGCTGTGTCAAAAGTGATATAAGTATTTGCATCATAACTGCAGCATATCTGTGGTATATTTGTGGGCTGCAACATAATTGTGCCACTTTTGCATCACTAATCTGAACAGAAGCACAGACACAGCAGAATTTAGTTCAATCATTTTCTGATGGTAGCACAACCTTCTGACACAGATGCAGCTGCGATTTGCAGTAAAATGTGATGCAGCTTGCTGTTGTGTACATCATAACTCTTTGAAAATGCACACCTATATCTGTAAATTACAAATATAGTCCATTAGAAGGAGCGGTAGAGATCCAGATTATAGAAATATAGAATCAATAGCAATAGCAATACAAAGTTGCATTACACACACACACACACACACACACACACACACACACACACAGAGTATATCTATATTATTTGCAAAAAAAACTTTGTTAATGCACACGAGGTTCAAGGTTAATGCCACAAAAGTAGGGGAAATGTGGTATTATGGTTTCCAATCCTAACTCCCACCCCACCACCAAGCAGCAAAAGGAAAACAAAAAAAAATTGGAGTTTTGGTTCTCCAGAGTCTTGCGAGTCAGTGGAGGGGTCCTCCTAGGGGTTGTCAACCCTAATGTCCACCACTTCCCCAGCAGCACAAAGCCTCCTGTCCAAAGCACAAGGTACAGCTGCAAGCCAGTGCCTTATAGTAATATAGTCTTGAAAGGTAGAGAAGTATGTCTTACCACATATTGCCTACACAATCTGTTGCAGTACACCTGCATAAGGAAAGGAGATGATGTCTGATGTTGTTTGCCCAGTGAACAGGGCGGGCATTAGAGTTGACAACCCCAAGGAAGATGCCCCACTGATTCACCAGGATTCAGAGATGCAAACTCTAATGTTCTTTTTTCCTTTTGCTGTAAGGGGTGGGGTGGGAGTTGTTTTGAAGACTAATGCCATCTATCCCGACATTTGTGGCATTACTTGAACCTCAACTGATATATTAACAAAGTTTTTTGCAAATAATTTCCTTTCTTTTGAGATAGTGGAATCATATCTTCAATCATGAAGATCCCTTTAGGACCTGTGTGAACAGATGGAGACAAGCAGGGCCCTTTGGGCTGTGCATGAAGGGAACTCTATCCACCTATAAAAGTGCAGCGACGGATGTCAATTATTCATGTGGCTGTTTGGTGGGCTGTGGAAACCAGGGCCCCATGGTCTACAGTGTTTCTAAGTGGCTGCAGATATGGACTTGCAGGAAAATAGTCCATCTGTCAGCCAATGAACAGGGCTCTCTACCACCCACAAGTGGAGTGGTGCAGGGCCCAATGCCAAGAGATTAGTTGCCTATGTTATATGGTATCCGGGTCTGGGCAGACAACCCTACAACTTTCATTCCCTGGCTTGGGGATGTTGCATAACAGTGCCAATGCCCATCCCCACCATCACACCAGGTAGCTGAGTTACTGAGTTCACACTCCAACTCAGGTCAACAGCATGGGTCACAAAGCATAGAGGCTGAGGTGAATAGTGGCACTAAACAGAAAGTTTCTTAATAATTATAATTTTTATTTTGACCCAAATTGTCAAGATAGTCATTATTTATGACTCTCCTTATAAACATGACATGTGGCATTTATAGTATATTGTCCAAAACATCATTTCCATTTACAAGTGTGGAAACACATCTCCTCCAGTATTTCAAAAATTACACGTGACGCTTATCAGTTGGTGTGGCAAAATGGCTATGTTGAAAGTTAAAATTAGCAAAGTTATGTGTGAATGTTGAAAGATATCAATGCTCACTCATAACCTGTACATTTTATCAAACTTTTACACTAAATTTTCCATATCCTTCTTATGAATCCACCTCATGAACCTGGTAGGTAAAATTTTCAAATCCATGCTGAAACATTATTCTGAGCCACAGGTGCAAAACACATTTTGGCCATAATTTGAAAATGGCAGCTATCACATTCATGAGTGATGTGAAAAGATGTCTATGCTGAAAATTTCCAGTCAAAATATTGAAATTACCAAAGTTATGAGTGAGCATAGAAAATTTCAACACATGCTCATATCTTTGTCATTTTATATATTTTGACCCCAGATTTTCAACATGGCCTTCTTATGACCCCACCTTATGAACAAGGGTGGTGAAAATCTTCAAATCCCACCTGAAAGATGATTTCACAAATGGCTGCAAAATTGCCTTCTGGCTCAGATTTGCATAATTTCACCACCATTGGTCACAAGGTGGGGTCCCAAAATGTCATGTTAAAATTTGGTGTTAAAATGTGCAAAATGACACAGTTATGAACAAAAGTTTAAACTCCATTAAAATATGTTAAACTGGGCTTACCTTATTTTCTCACTTGGCAGTTGGCAGTTACAGCGGCAGAATGTGTTTTGATCGGAGAGTGGCTCTATGTCATTGGACATGTTCAGGTGATGCTCTCCCATTCCATCTTTAAACAAGGTCAGATGTGTAGACTTTATGAGAATGGGTTGAGCGTTAGGCTTGAGAAGCCTAAGGCATGCCCCACCCTGCTCTCCTGCCTGGTGTGGGGGAGGGTAGAAGTGTTAGGAAAACCTGAATGCCTCATTTCATAACTTTTGTCACTTTGACCCCAACTGTAGCATTAACAATGTTTTTGCAACTTATTTCCTTACTTTTGAGACTGTATAATATTATTCTTATTTGACTGTGGAAGTGAAGGGTCCTTCAGACCCTGCACTCCATCTCTCCATAGATGAATATAGGCTTCCATTTATAGGACAACAGTGACCAATTTGTCAGTATAGTCATCTTATTACTCCACCTCATGTAACCAGTACAGAACATTTTCAAATCCCAGACAAAACCTAATTTTGTGCAACTGCAGCACCATTCCATGCAACAGGTGTGAAAACACATTTTGGGCAGGATTTGAAAAATGACAGATGTGACATACATGAGGTGGTGTAATAGAAGACTATATTGAAAATATGAGGTCAAAATATTCATATTTTCTGAAGTTATGAGTGGGCATAGCAAAATTGCAATGAATGGTCATAACTTTGGCATATTTAATGATTTTGACCCCAAATTTTCAACATCATCTTCTATGACTCCACCTCAAAACCGTAAGTAAAATGTTCAAATCCATGCCAAAATGCTAATCCATGTCACAGGTGTGAAAACACATTTTAGAAAAATGACAGCTGTACTGGGGTGGTGTGAAAAATGGCTATGTTGAAAACTTGGAGTCCAAATATTGAAAATTACCAAAGTTATGTAATTGCATAGAACTCTCATAACTCAGCCATTTTTAGAAATCTTTTCACCAAATGTTCAACATGGCCTTTTAGGATCCCATCTCATGAGCACTGGTGGTGAAAATTCATTATTCTGTCCCAAAATGTGATTTTGTGCAGCGACTACAAAATCACCTTCTGAACCTGAGTAACAAAATGACAGTGCCAGTGCTCATGAGGTGGGATTTGAAAAGGCCATGTTGAAAATATGGTAAATAAATTCCTAAAAATGGCAAAGTTATGAATGTAAGTTCAAAACAACCATTAAAATGCAATATACAGCACTTACTTTGATTCCTCAGTTCATGGTTCAGCTTTAAAGGTGAAGACACGTCTTGGTCCACAGAAGATGGCAGTCTACAACCACTAGTGGTAAGTATAGGGTAAGGGGGTGTGTGGGGTGGTGGGTGCTGAATGGGAGGGTCAGGATGGGGGAAGGGATGGCTGGATGATGAGGTGCCATTTTCTTTTTCAGGTTTTAAAACAAAAGCCATCAGGGGATTGTTTTCTTTTACAGGATCAAAATAAATAAATATTTTGGGACACTGGGGGTGGGTTCCCCAGTGTTGTACACTCTGGTGGGCTTGTAATGCCAACACTGGGATTGGGCCTCTGATGTTGACACTATCAATAAAACAATGGGCCGCAGGGGAGCATCTGACACTGGGGTGGGCATCTCACTGTCAGATTATATAAATATATATTACATAAAAACAAGGGAGACAGTGATTGGGGGTGCCACTAGACACCAGGAACTAAAATAAAAATTAGGGATGGTGATCAAAGGGTGGGGTTCTGAGTGGGAGGTAGGGTGTAGGGGCTGATCAGTGAGGGGCTTTTTTTGTTTGGGAAAAAGAACAAAAAATTAAGGGACAGTTTTCTTTATTTCAGGAATGGACATGGAGTGGGGGCACTAGCCACCAGGTACAAAAATTCTCATGAGGATAGCGAGCGGAGGTACAATGAGGGCAATTTGTTTTGTATATGGGGGCTGCAATTGAAGGAGAGCAGAGGGACCACTGAAGTAAAAAAATATTTATTTTATATACAGGGATGGCAATTGGAGAATGGGTATGGGGAGGGACCATTAGGCTATCAGGGATTAATATTAATGTGTAATGAAATGGCAATCAGACAATGGAGGAGAGAGACCACTAGACTACCATGGATAATATTAATGTGCAATGGGAGGTGATCGGACAATGAGAAAAGGAGGCGGACCACTAGACTACCAGGGCTAATGGTTTTATAAGCAAATCAATAAAAATTGAAAGAAAGCAATCCTTTTCATGACTTGTGATCCTTTTCATTTGAATGAAAATGATAGATGAAAAAGGATCTTATGAAAGTGATGAAAAAGGATTTTAAACATAGAAGAACATATAAAAAAATTCCAGTATCATTTTGGTACCAGACAACTACAGAATCCAGCTAAGGAGTTTCAATGAGCAAGATCAATTTCTTGGGGTCCTACAGCACCTAATTTTCATGGGTTCTCAAATTTCTTTTTAATAGAAAAGATGGCGACTCATGAAAATGATTTTTCCTCATGAAAAAGTAATGGACCTCTAAGAATGAATCTTTTTGCAAGATCAAATCCTTTGTCGAACTTTTACCTCTATCCTGGAATGTGATCTTCCCATAGGAAATAATGGGAACTTTAAAACTGAATAACTTTACAACAGATTAATATTTTTCACCAAATGAAGTATGGCAGTTCTGTTACCCAAGTTATTTCTACAATAAAAAATCACACAAAATTCCACACCGCCTGGGTACAAGGTGATCAAGAAAAACCTGCAAAAAGTGATGACTTGGTTTTGCACTATCGGGATCTCAGAATCCACACATATACCTGAAACAAAACTTGCCATGTCAGAGAACTACTCCACAGGACAGCACATACAGAAATTTTGTGCCAAATCCATTGATTAGCCACAAAGTTATTAAAGTGCAAAATTTGAGGGTTTAACATTAAACAGGCTACTCAAATCAAACTATAGGGGCATAACTGTGCCCCTATAATGTATCTATTTGTCTATATACAGTACTGGTGCAGCAGTGCCAGTATAGTTAGGTTGTCTTAGAGTTTGTATGTTAAATCTCCAAATTTGCACCTTAATAGTTTTGGTGGCATTAGATAAAATTGTCCCAAAGTTTGTGATGGCAACTTTTGTGATTTTGAGATCCGCATATATCATTTACATTAGCATCTACATTTTCTTTATTATACTTTTATTATACTTAAAACATTCTTTTTTTTTTGCTCTCACCCTTAGCCTAGATGGAAAGGATTTTTCTGAACCTTTCAGGGTGAGAAGTAGCCAGTGCCAAGATACTGCATTTGAAATTTTCATGAAAAATATTAAATGGTTCAGAACTTTAAGGATTTAAATGATTTTACTAAGCATACTCAGTAGGGTATTTGGACTAAGGGGCACTGTCAGCTTAGCCCCTCGTTTTTGAAAATTTACCAACACTAGCTTGCTATGCACAAAACTGCTGCATTGTTTCTGAGGAATGCACATAAGTGAAGCACAAAGTTCCTCTTACCAATTTAGCTAAATATGACTTAGTTGTACTCACCTGCTGTCCTGGTGAAAGTCTCCATGCGGAGTAAGTTTATGTAGAAGGTGCCGGAACACTCGAATCTACCTGTGCGCGCTATCATGGCGTGCATATTTTATCATGGCCATTGAAAAAAGCAGAAACCTCTGTTAGCGCTAGTTCCTCTAACGTCTCTTGGTACATGATACTTAAAACTGAGGGCTATTTCTTGTGTAAAACACTATTCAACACTGGTGTCCAAATCCCATGCATGCAGCAGCGACCAGGTTAAAGATCCTGTGCATGCGCCGATAATGACCCGCTGCTGAGTATGCACAGGATTTGGACACCAGTGTTGAATAGTGTTTTACACAAGAAATAGCCCTCAGTTTTAAGTATCAGATACCAATAGACGCTTAGAGGAACTAGCCAACAGAGGTTTTGTTTTTTTAATGGCCACGATAAAATATGCATGCCGCGATAGCGCCAGGTAGATCGCTGTCTCGGCACCTTTCTACATAAACTTACTTCCGTGCACGGAGACTTTCACTTGGGACAGCAGGAGTACAACTAAGTCATATTTAGCAAAATTGGTAAGCAGAACCTTTGTGTTTCACTTATATGCATTCCTCAGAAGCAATGCAGCAGTTATGTGCATAGCAAGCTAGTGTTGGTAATTTTCAAAAACAAGGGGCTAAGCTGACAGTGCCCCTTTAACCTCTGACACAATCTAAAAAATCTGCAGTCATGAAGGTGCTCTGCTTTCTTTTTGTTTACTCCTCACAGTCCTCCCAAAATGTTGGGGTCATGATGGACGCCATCTTGTTTTGTCCCAAACTAAAAAAATAAAAGGAAAATACATTTTGTCCTGAACTAAAATACCATGGAAAATCATAGAAACAGTGTTTATTTAAAAAAAAGAAAGAAAGAAAGAAAGAAACACCCAAACCTAGCTAAATGGGACCAGTTTAGCACAATTCTGGTGGTTGTTTTTTAAAAGATAGCCAGAAACAAATTTTCTGGGTACCCCAAATTCAGGGTGCCAGCTTAATGAGAGGGCCTTTCACTTGCATTCTCTGTATGAGAACAGTGGGACTTTCTTGACATTTGCAGCTTCAGATGGAGATGTGCTGCCAGCTTGTGTGCCAGCAGTGAACTGGTAATGGATCTAATTTTCTTTCTGACTCTCTCTTTGTATCTATGTGATGTATGTACATATGTACCATCTATTTATAGTGTATGGAGGAATGCTGGTATGCATGGAATACCATGCCTGGAATATGCTTGTTGTGCTGCAGCAGTGACATCTTTATGTTGTTTTGCTGCAATAGTGATGTCACTGCTGCAGCACAACAACTTAGAATGCCACCACACAGCTGCTTTTCTCTATCAAATTGAGCTGGATGTTTTTTTAACTTAAACTCTCAGAAACAGCTGCAGCTCACTAAATCAGTAATTTGAGTCTGCCATCAACCTCGAGTGCCACCCCAACCACCAGTTTACAAAATGGAAGCAGAGCACTTGAAATGGACATAGATGCCCATGCACTATAAAAGATAATGTATGGGTGTCCATACAAGAAAAGCCTGTGTCTTCATCCCAGAGGTTTCTATGGCAATCAATGAACCTCTCAAGCTTCGCTCTTGAGGTTCCTGGTTGCCATCAAAACCTCTCGATGCAAACACAGGCCTGACGTATCATCCTCTATATCTATTTCTCTATCTGTCTGTCTCTCTGTCTAGCTATATATCTTGTTACAGTGCAATCTCACTATAACAAACTCCCATTATATGAACATCCCTATCTAATGAACTGGTAGGATGTCTCCCAAATGAATACACTCCAAACATTTTAATGACAGCTTTATGAACTCCCAAATATCTGAACTAATTTCAAGTCTCCCAAGCCATTTAGATAATTGAGATTGTACTGTATTTAATTTCATATTTTGTTCCTTCTCCTCCCAGCTCAGCCAGCCCTCCCTCATGTTTTTCCCCAAAGTGTAAATTATTATTAAAGAACAACAGACAGGGGTTCCCACCACAGTACCTAATACCCAACTTCTTCCTCTCAGGTTGCCTCCTCCCCATTCATAGGTGGCAACACCAGGGTCTCCACCACAGTGCCTCACAGGCTAAAAACCAACACTAGGTGTCCAGTCTATAGTGTCAGATCCAGTTTAGTGTTAAAGCCACAAAACAAAAAAAGTCCCTTGATGTCTTTATTTTTATTTTTACATTATTTTTATTTTATTTATTTTATTGAATTTTGTTCATTAACCTGTAAAAAAGTAGATGGTCCATTGGCAATCTAATCCCCAGGACCCCCATGCACCCCACCTTACCCATTCAGCACCCACCACACAACCTCACTCACCTGAACATGTCCTATGACATAGATCCACTCTCTGGTCAAAGGCATGTCTTGCTGATGGAGGCGGTGACTGTGATATGAGAAAATAAAGTACGTTGGGTTTAATGTATTTCTCTGGGTTTGAACTTTTATTCATAACTTTGTCATTTTAACTATTTTTACACAAAATTCTCAACATAACCTTTGTGACCATACCTTATGAACAAGGGGTGGAATTTTTCAAATTTGCCCTGAAAGGTGATTTTGCAGTTGCTGCACAAAATCACCCTTCATGTGGATTTGAACATTTTCATCTATCTGATTTATGAGGTGGGGCCATAAGAAGGCTATGTTGAATACTTGGTTTAAAGATATTAAAAAATAAGAACTTTATGAAAATACCAACCCCACTGATCTTTGTCATGGCCTTTTGGGACTTCACCTCATGAACAAGGAGGTGGAATTTTTCAAATCTGGCATGAAAGGTGATATTGCATTCACTGTACAAAATCACCCTTCTGGGTATGATTTGAACATTTTCTACTTCCCAGTTGATGGATGGGGACATAATGTGGCCATATTGAAATTTTGATGTAAAAATATTTTAAGATGACCAAGGTATGAGTGAATATCAACATATTTCAATGTTCACTCAAAACTTTGCTAAATTTAACATTTTGTACCAAACATTCAACACAGCCTTTTTGGGATCCCACCTCATGAAGAAGGCAAATTAAATATTTCAAGTCTGTCCCTAAAGGTGATTTTACAATTGCTTCACTAAATCACATTTCAGGTGGGATTTGAAAATTTTCATCTACTGGGTTCATGAGGTGGGGTCATAAAATTTCATGTTGAAAATTTGGTGTAACAATATAGTAACATTTCTAGGTTATAAGTGAACACTGAAATATTTCAATGCTCTCTCATAAATTTACTAATTTTAATATTTTGACTCCAAACATTCAACATAGCCATTTTGGACATCACCATAAACGTGACAGGTATCATTTTCAAATCCTGGATGAAACACGTTTTTGCACATGTGGTGCAAAATGACATTTCAGCCATTCTATAAATGCCACATTGTCATATTTCTAAGGCAGAGTCATAAAAGAACTTTCTTGAAAATTTGGGGTCACAAGTAATAAAAAAAATTATTAAGAAGCATTGTGTGTAGTACCAGCCTTTACCCCAGCAGGTAGTGCTTTGTGATTCTGTGCTGATGAGCTGAGTCTGAGAGCAAGCTCAGTGACTCAGCTGGATGGGCTGAGGCTGAGCGGACAGCACTGTAATGTGACACCACTCCCCAGCCTGAGAAGAGTTGGTGCAGGATTGTCCACAAGGGCCCAAGTACCATATAGTGAAGAGAACTCTTATCTTGGAATAGGGGCCTCGCCTCTACACCCGTGGGTGTCAGAGGTCCCAGTGCTTCAACTGAGAGATGGATTATTTGCCCTGTGCATCTAGATCAGTGGCTGCATTGAAGCACAGGACCCACACTGCACTGTGCTTTCATAGTCCACCAGACATCTCTATGAATTCTTGACATCCATTGCTGCACTTCCATAGGAAGACAGAGTCTTTCATTGGTACACAGCATGGAAACCCTGTGCATCTGCATCTGTTTGTGCAGGTCTTATTTAGCTAAGTTCTGGTGTTTGTTTTTAAAATGACATATATTTTATGTATTTTCGTATTTTGTAGTTCGGTAGAAACCAGATGGTGACCACAATGACAGATTTTTTTAAGCTATGAGAAGCAAGTGGTTAGAAAACAAAAGAGTTTGCAACATGAAATTTTTTGTGTTGTAGCAGAATGTTATCCAAAACCCTACCGAGCATGCTCAGAACAGAAACAAAACTTTAAATCCTTATAACTCTGGAACCATTTAATGTTTTTTTGCAAAACCTTACTAAGACACTACCATTTTGCAGTATGCTTCTACCATGAACATGTCAGAAAAATGCCATTCCACATAGGCTGTATGTGAGAGCAAAATCAAAATCCATGTTAAGTGTAGGAAAAATTAGATGTCTACAAGAAAATGACATAGAGTAGCTCAGAAACTGCACAAGCTTGCGTCACAAAAGTTTTCACATGTTTAGACCTTATGTACTAGAGAATGTATGCAAAGTGTCGTCTAATTGTGTCAGACACTGCCAAAGTTATTAAGGTACAAAGTTAAGAGTTTGACATAGAACCTGTTGTTCAACCCTAACTACAGTATATTGGCACTACTCATGTCAGTATCATTTTTGTAGAAAATGGTGTTAAAGCACCAGTTTGGGTTCAACTTAAAGCGAAGCATTGGACCATGATGATAGATGTTGCTTGTGTTATCTAGAAAGAGTTGTATATTGTTTGTCTTACCTAATAATGGATATCTCTGGTTATTTGTGTTGTCTTGTCCCTCTGGCTGCTTGTTGCAGGGAAGAATGGGGAGTTAGGGTTGGAAGCCCTAATATCACATTTCCCTAGCTTTGTTGCTTTAATCTGAGCCCTAACTGGTGCATTAACACAGTTTGTATTCAAATAATTTCCTTTCATTTTGAGATAGTATACAGAGGGCCAGATATTCAAAACTTTGCTCGGGCTAAATAAGCACTGTCCGGTGGGCAAACTTAGCCTGGAGCACAAAAGCAAGCCACATTCAAAAGGAATAGTCCAGGGCAAACAGCTTCTGAATATAGCATGGGAATGAGGCCGGGCACACTGGGCTGGGCGCAGGGCAAACTTAGCCCTGGAATAAGACAGCTCTGAATATGGCAACCAGGACGTGCAAACCACAACATCAACACAGTGCACAGCGATGTGAAGGTAGGTAGAGGTGAACTATGTGGCCAATGTATTGTGCCAGCAAATACGTGGACAGTACAGCTGCAGGCAGCAGCATTGTGTGAAAGTACAGTGTGCAAAACTGTAAAATATTCCCCAAACTGTTTGTGCAGTGCTAACATCGTTTGTGCTGGTTTAGCACAGGCTAAACTATTAGCCCGTGCAAACACGCTTGCCCGGCACTAAACTTTGCCATATTCAAAAGTGACATGCAAATGAGCCTACTTAGGTAATCTCTGGGCAAACATTCAAATTAGCATTTCATTATTCCCTGATTTGCATGTGGTTTGCACCTGACAACCAGTTTAGCCCTGCGCTAAAACCCCAAGAATATATGTTAGTGCGCAAACTGTTTAGGGAATATTATACAGTTTTGAACACTGTACTTTCACTTGCACTGCTGCCTGAAGCTGTACTGGGACAACATGGCATAGGCACAGATGGTGGTGGTGCTGCATGCAACTGTCTCACTGTAGGTCATGCTACAGTGCACAGCAAACACTACACTAGCAAGGAGCCAGTAGTGTGTGGACACAGCACTGCCTATGGTGTGTAGGGCAGTGGTGAGGACTGCACTGTACACAGTGAGAGGCCCAACCTGCAGGTGTTTACTGACAGTGGACATTACTGTTACACTGTTGTGTGACCCACAGATGCTGCATCTTGGGCATGGGATACTCATAGTAACATATACATGTCTGGCTTTGTGCTGTGGCAGTTGTACAGCTGTGTGGTATGTGGCCAAGGGGCATATATTATCAGAAAGGCACACTGGTTTTGGGGTATTCCAATACTGGCCCATGTGCACTGCATGATGTGCTCAGCCATGTATACCTGGTATGTGGCACAGCCTGATCACCCATACACTCTCCTCAACATCCTCCATGCCCACAGGGCTGCATGTGTGTGCTGGCCATCTGTTGGTGTCCACAGAAGAGTGATCCAGAGTGTGTGCTGTATGGCCACACTGTCATGCTGTCCACTGGCAGCAGGGTCACCACTTCACGCCTGGCATAGCTGGGAATGGTGGCAGATGATGGCAGCGCCAGGATGCCATCAGTTAGCAGCATGTTTCTCTTATGTTTGGCTTTGTCTATGTGTCATATTTATTTGTTAGGGTCATGCAAAGCCTATGCAAAAGCTGCGCAAACACCACGCAGCTGATTGCTCAGGGTTAAGACAAGCTTTTCCTGGGCAGTAATGTGCATCACGCTTACGTGTCGTGCTAAGTCGCGAAAACTACTTAGCATGGCACTAGTCACTGAATATAGCATTGCGCCTGTATTCTTGTCAGTTTGCCCTTGCATACATTCTGATTTTGCCCGTGCTAATGCAGTTTGCCTGTGCTATTTGGAATTTTGAATATAACAGACCTGCGCTAATCCCACACTAAACCTGTGCAAATGGTTTTGCTCGGTACAAAATTTTGAATATCTGGCCCAGGATGTCTATCTTTTCTTCTCTCTTGTTTTTAAAACACACATAATAGATGTATTCAGCAATGATGTCTGTTTTTAGGTGTTTGGATGTTGAAAGTCAACCATCTTCATCTTTTGCTTCAGTTTTCCTCATTGCCAATGTTGTTTTGCAAGTTCTGATTTGCAAAATGGAATAACTCTTTAACGTGAGATGTCACTGTTTTTTGTTAAACAAATTGTAAATGTGATTTTATGTACTGTTCATTGAATACCATTAGTCACCCATGCCATTTCTTGACTTACTATTTGCAACACAAGTAATAAAACACATTCTTTCCATTTATAAAAAAATATACACAACGCAGAAGAAAAGTTTTAAAAGTTATTAGTGTGGAAAATTGCCAATTAAATTTAGAGCCAATTTGTTGCAGTGTTCCTGGAGAGGGTGAAAACCAAATACTAAAAATTATTAAACAGTATCTTCAATAGGAGCAGTAAGTCATTTAATGCATGTAAAACATAGATGACTGCATACTATACATGTAAAAGAAAGACATAACTATTTACAAGCATTTACAAGGGCATACTTGGAAAGTCCTCACCGTACCCTTTAATAAAGGCAATCCTGTGAAAAAGCAGGAACAGTGCATTCCCAGCATATTAGGTAGAGCATTTACATCAATCAATTTTATTTCTAAGATATTTCTTTAAAACCTGTAACATTTTGTTTAACAAATGAAGTTCAGTTAAATAGACAGTATTAAATCACTGTCATCTTATTTTGGTCTATCGCAGTAAATGTGTGCAGCTGAATCAAAAGAACTATGCACACATACACACATTGCATTACATGTTATCATAAGTACTTTAGCATATAGTCAGCCAGCACAGTGGTGTGGAGGGCGAGACATCATGCCTTACCTCCTGTCAAGCCAGCGACCCATGTTCATGGTGTTAGTGGGTCATCAGGGTCAGCCGGGAGGGAGAAGATCAAGCATCCAGAGGACAGCCTCCTCACCAAGGGAGTGTGGGAAGCAGAGACCATCACCTGCCTGACACCTAGTGGAGGCTAGGTATTGGCATGCTGGGTTCTGCAATAGGGCATGGAGGGAGGAGGAGCAGCTGACTGGTGTGCTGCATGAAGAAACACACACAGCTCAGCTATTGTCAGCACTGCACGCCCCTCTGCAGGAAAAGCAGAAACTGGTCCGTTGCACAGCATGGAAGGCTGTCCTCCACAGGTGCATCTCTTCAGTGTGCAGTGCAGTCTTAATCTGTCTTTGCATTTGCATCTCTTTAGGACCCAATCTCCATCTGTAACTTAAATTACAGTTGTTTCTTTGGCTTCCCTTCAGAGTACTGGACAAGTGTGGTGCATAATTCTGCATGAACATTGTACTCATTAATATGCGCTTTTAAGTCAGGACCATCATCACAAGTCACTCGTGATATGAATCATGTTCTTCATCATCATGGTCACACATGCAGTCACAAATCACGATTCACAATCACGTCATGAATCACAACACTAATTTTTGACTAGTTACTTGGATGTATTGTAAGCATATTTTGTAGTATCTCTCCAGGCTTCACCACCCACCATTGTACTTATTAATGAGTGTTTTTAAGTCAGGGAGTTTGCACTACAGCTCATTGGGGAAGTACAGCCATAGGCATTTGTGTTCCCAATACAGTTCCATATTGTTTATCTCACACCGTCGACACTGAATCACGTTCTTCATCATCACGGTCACAAATGCAGTCACAAATCACAATTCACGGTCACATCATGAATCACAACACTAATTTTTTGTCTAGTTACTTGGATGTATTATATGCATGTTTTGTAGTATCTCCAGGCTTCACCACCCCACCATTGTACTCATTAATGTACGTTTTTCAGTCTGGGAGTTTGTGCTACAGCTCACTGGGGAAGTACAGCCATAGGCATTCACATTCCCAATACAGTTTCATATTGGTTATTTCACACCATCGACACTGAATCACGTTCATCATCACGGTGACAAATGCAGTCACAAATCACGATTCACGATCACGTCATAAATCACATTAATTTTTTACTGGATGTATTGTAAGCATGTTTTGTAGTATCTCCAGGCTTCACCACTTCACCATTGTACTCATTAATAAGTGTGTTTAAGTCTGGGAGTTTTGTGCTACAGCCTATTGGGGAAGTACAGCTATAGGCATTCGTGTTCCTTCCATATACAGCATGTAAGTTACAGTACTGTAAGAAGTGAGGCAAAGTGGTCTCAATTTGCTCCATGAAGTGATCTCACTGAGTAACGCGGAATCTGCAGAAAGCTCCACAATGCGGCTTGAGTACTTCACTCATAATGAGGAATGAAGTCCATTGAAACCAATGACTTTGTGTTATTCTGCCTTCCCCAAACCACCTCTTCACCAATTTTAAGGCGAAGTACATTGAAATCAATGTAATTCACCTCACTTGCTCCTGTAATTGAGCTCCAAATGAATTTCTGCAGTTATTCATGGGATTGCAGGACACATGGGCTCTAGTTTGTTTGTCACAGCCTCAGTTCTGGCCTGGGTAGTGTGTGTGCAGTGGTAGCTGGAGACAGTATGCACTAGAGCTCTGCGATTCATAACCTTTAAAAGCGGTTTAAAATGCCTTTTGAATAATATTATTTGCTCAAAATTTAGTACATCGATTGCAGGAAACCCTCTGTACTCATATCATCGAGTGATCATTGCTGTGTGTGTGGATATTGAATGTTAATTTTGAACAGTTAGTCTGTGTACTGTGAAGTGCATTTTGGGGACAAACTTTTTGTGGTGTTGGCAGATTAACTGGGAGAAAAGGCAGTCTTTCTGTTTTGGTTATATTTTTCTTGTATAACTGTGTTAATGTACAAACAGTAATATTTTCAGTAATTCTTGACATTTTTTTGCTGATTGTTGTGGAGCAGCAGTGTACAATTTGTCTGTTTAAAACATTTGGTTATATTACTAAAGGTTTTCAATTTGCTACACATTACTTGAGTGTGGTGAGTGTGTGTGCGATCGTGCCATTAAATCAGACACCTTTTATTGTGTTACAGAGTAATTGCAGCAGTGTGAACTTGTTTTCACTGCACCTGCAGGAATATTTTATACTGCTTTGTGGTATCTTTACTGGTAGTGGATTGTTATTGCCGCACTAATCCCTCAACTGGCAAAATGTATTCCTTTCCAGATTTGGATTTGTGACTTGTGAGCACTGGTTAGGTCCTGTTATGCCTTTTCATATGAATCCCTTGAGTGTGCAGTGCAATCTTAATCTGTCTGTGCGTTTGCATGGCACCATTAATTCTGTGATACTGCATTTCTTGTTACGCTCTCATTTCACTTTGTCAGCACTGGGAATTTTCTGAACACAAGTCACAATTCCCGATCACTTCAAGACACAAGACAGGAGCATTTTGGATGCACATTAATTTTGGTGACTCTGTGTGTGACCTGACCACTGCGTGAATGACTGAGTGCACCATTAATTCTGGGAGACTTTGCATTTCTTGTTACACTCTTACTTCACTTCAACAGTATTGGGAGTTTTCTGGACACAAGACAGTAGCACTTTGGGATGCACATTCATTCTGGTGACTGTGTGGGTGGGATGCTGCCAATATTGTTGTCATTCTACCTTACTTGGCGTTTAAGGCAGAATGGCAACACGCAATAATAATAAGGTGAAGTGAACCTTTCCTATGGGCACTCAGCGTAGCGAAGTGCTAATGTGAAGTGTTCAGTTCACTGGAAGATTTTAAATTTGCTGCATCTCTACTCCCAGTACACCTTCTCCCTCTGGATCACAGTTGTCATGAGAATGGTCTGGAGTATCTTCTTCCAGTCATTCTCTAGCTGTTTTCTAGCTGTTCCTTCTGTGATTCTGATCTTTTCATGCATGCAACTGAATTTGCAATTTTGAAAGTCTTGTAGTTCAAATTGAATTGCACTTTGTATGAAGCATATTTATCTTTCAATGAGTTTTCATGCACCTGTGGCTTGAACAGCAAAAGCAGAGCAAAATAGTAATGTTCCCTTTCACTGTAGGTTTTAGAGACAGTTTTGCAATGATCAGTCAAACAAGACTTGCATCTTTTGACCAGACTGCTTTGCATGCCTGTAACTCGGTAGAAATTCTTTGCTTGGTTAGACTAACTCCAGGCTTAAAGTCATATTATTGGGGACTTTAAAGAAGCACATGTTCTCCATGGCATTGAGTTGCTGTGGGTAGTATGTGTTAATCAAATAGTTTTCAGAATGTTTGTTGAAGACAGTTTGTTTGCAGCAGCCGAACCTGAGACTTTTAAGACACACCATCTGCTTTCTTTGTTTTTGATGTCCAAGTATTGTATTGCTTCAGATTTGCCATAGAGGCTTGTTCTGATCAAATGGACACTTACTTTATAGGCTTCACATTTATAATTTGCCAAGGTTTTCGACATTAGAGACCACATCCATGAACTGATAGATCTGCTGCTATTGGAAAATCCTCCCATAGCTTCGGCAAGCATGTTTGCTCAGTTCTTGGTAATATATGATGTCACATACTGCACTAGTGCCATGGAACTGTCAGCAACAAATTGAACATCTATGTTCATCTACCACATCAACAACAGAACCGGACTGTAGTCATTTATGAACATCTCATTTTCTTTTCTAGGCAATTCATAGGCTTTCTTTGTAGATTCCACTTTCAGATGCTATCACATGGCAGAGAACAACTCATTCATTTGCCCATTTTCACAGACATGTCTTGGAAATCCAAACTGACACCTCATGTACAAATTGCCATGATTTTTCACATCTAGATGACAGTACCTGCAACAGATGTGTCACTGAAACTTTTAACCAGTTTCTATAAAGTTGGACTGTCATACTTGTAAGGAAGTTAACAAGTAATGTATTGTATGCTAAACTTGAGAGTTTTTATTGTCACCAATGTGGGTTCATCTTTACCCACAGTGGCATGTGGATATGAGGAGCACCACATGCTTGGTATTACCCTCTCCAGAAGTAATGTTCCTTAATACCAAGAGGTTGATTTGTCTTTGACAGAATACAATCTTAGTGGTGTAGTAAACTGGTGATGAAAGTGTCGGACACAGACAGTGTTTCTAGAGAGCACATGTCACCAAGCATCATTGATTGATATACCATTAACATCTGCATTTTCCACTTTGGTATCTCTACCAGTTCCTCCCAGCTGTATTCAGCATAGCTTACAGCAATGAACAAGTGCTTACACCATGCTCTCATAGCATACATGTTACTTCTGGGTGCCTTTGGTACCAGTATATTTTTTATTCCTCCATACTTGCTAGGATGGAGTTCAGGTTTACTTCAGTGTCTTGTCCTTGTTTTCTACTTTTGCAACAATTCTACTACTGTGGACTATGCAATGATGTGGTCATCAAGCAGAGCATGTACAATTGAAACAGATGGCACGGGCCCTATGCACAAAGCCTATGCACCACATATCTGAGGCACGTAGACAACCCTACATGTGAGTGTCACACAGTGGAAGTCCTGCAGATCCCAGCAGCATTCATGATTGGGCGCCAGCCAGGTCACACCAGATTCCTTGGCCATGTGGGCAGCTATGTACTGCAGGAGGTCCAGGGGTTTCATGGTGTGCTTGTACTCTGCATGATTTGCAAAGGGCAGAATGCTGCACACTGGGCATGAGTTACAGCAGGAGGACCTTGCTGTAAGTGTATGCATCCTTCCTGATTACACACGTGGCACCACAGATGACAATGCCATCAAGTATGGTTCTATGTGTTCTTGGATAATGTGGTATAACCTGCATGTGTGTAATAGCGCAGCACCATCACCCCATTTCCTCCCAACATGCCATGCCCCAATGGATGGTGTCATGTTTGTACCAACTTTGTGTCAGACTGCATATGCATGCATTGTAGACAGCCAACACAGCAGCAGAAGCAGTGGTAGAAGCCATCAGCACCACCTGCACCACCCTTATCCATAAGCATTTATGGGTGCCTGATCAGTGGCACAGTAAAGTATGGTAAGGAGAGTCAGGGGATTGGGAACTGATGTCAAAGATGAGGAGGGGAAAGGCAGGGAAAGTGTATGGGACATTCAAGCTTTTTATGTGCAGCAGCTGCTGCAGCCTCTGGAGTAGTCCATACAGCATGTATGTGTCCGATGCCATGTTGAAGATGGAGATGCATATCTGTGCTGCTACTGCAATGAGGGTGGCAGATGTTGGTGTACTGCTGTGCCATTTACAGTGACATGTTTTAGGATGTGGCAGGAAGGGAGGGAAAGGAGAATGAACAGTAGCATAGTGGTGAGGTGTGGAAACTACAAACTACATACACCTGCACATATGGATGGAACAGCATCCGTGACTCTCAGAGGGGTTGTATGCAGGATACTTTGGGGTTGGGACTGTGTGCTTGGGACATGTTACAGTAAAAGAATGGCTCTTGTGAGAGACCGTACAGTGTTCGAGTAGAGTGTCATTATGGTTGTGACACAGAATACAGTAACCTGATGATACCCGCCCTGCAGCTTGTGTCCCCATCTTTTATACACCATTACCAGTAATCCCTCTATTGCCACTTGCTCAGTTCACTGACCCTACATGAACAGTAGTTGTACTTGTGCATGTGCCAGACAACATGGTACATATTGGGGCAGACACAGTGGCATTACTACAGTTCCTCTGGGGCAGCACTTTGCTCAACTTCACTTATGGGCACCACATGCCATGCACCTAGCCCTGGCAAGTGCTTCAGGTGTCCCTGTACTTACATGGGGTTCCATGTCTTCCCAGGATCCCCACATGTACATGTAAGGGATTCACTCTGGGACCCAGGACAGGCATCTGATTGGATGCCCGCCTGCATGCTGTGCTCCACCCTGTGCAGCCTCAATCCTACATCATGCAGCTGTGCACTGGTGGGTGAGATAACTGACAGGTGGCTGGCATTATTTAATACCAGAAAGTGCACACCTGTCTGTGGGTGTGGAGATGAGCAGGTGGGTACACGCTTTGGTGTGCACTTTCCACCTGTTTGTGCATAGAGTGCAATATGCTTAATCCACACTCCCATAGAAGGTGAAACAAATACTGAATGTTTAATCTGAACTTGTAATCAGAATTCAGCACCCTAGACACTTGGTATTCAACTCCTTATGCTTGTCCAAGCAACCACAAGTACCATGTGGAAAAGATAAGAAAGCATTGTACTTCCAATGTACTCTCCCAGATACTGACAGAACTGCCTTTAACCGGTGTCATCTGATACAAGTCAGTGTTGTCTCTGACTGGATCCTTTCCATGGATTTTCCTTTGTAGTTATCAACACCTCCTCAATCATTGCCTTCTTCATCTCTAGTATTCCAAACTGACTGTCAGTATCACTCAGGTGGTCAACATTTAAACCTTGTAGAATGGATTTTGAGATTATAGGTAATGTAGAGCCTTTTAACTGTCTCTACATTCACAATATGCTACCAGATTATTTTGCCTTTGTTGGAACACCATTCACCAAAATCATAATGCTGTTTTCCTGCAGTGGTAGTGGAAGGTACATGATAGATCCTTCAGTGACTTTATGAGTTCTTTTCTTTGACATGTTTTCAGCTTTGTGAGCAATCCTAGAAACAAAGAAACATAGACTTTGATGGCAAATAAGGACTGCTTGGCCCACCTAGTCTGCCCATTTCCCTACCTAGAGGATAAGCTGCAGATCCTATTTAAAGAACAGCCTATTTCTTCCTACCCCCACAAAAATTGCCTTATGTCTGTCCCATGCATTCTTGAATTCTCCCACCGTTTTAGACCCCACAACCTCCTCAGGAAGGCTGTTCCATGTGTCCACCACTCTCTCTGTGAAAATACTTCCTCACATTGCCCTGAGCCATCCCCTCTATCTTCAAATTGTGTCCCCTTGTTCTTGCACATCTCTTTTCTGAAAAATGCTACCCTCTTGGACTTTGTTGATTCCACTGAGGTACTTAAACATTTCTATCATGTCCCCTCTCCCTCCATTCCCCAAGGATATACATATTAAGCTCTTTTAGTCTCTCCTTGTATGGCTTCTCTTGCAGACCCTGCACCATTTTAGTTGCCCTCCTCTGAACTGCCTCCATCCTGTCTATGTTCTTGTGGAGATGGGGTCTCCAGAACTCGATGCAGTATATGTTTGGAATGGCTTCATTAGATCAGGAACCCACTCAAACAAGTTCAAGCAAGCAATCAGTCACTGTGGGTGTCACATGTGCTTCCATATTGTTTAAAACAGATCTTGGATGCA
Source organism: Neoceratodus forsteri (assembly GCA_016271365.2). Classification (NCBI taxonomy): domain Eukaryota; kingdom Metazoa; phylum Chordata; order Ceratodontiformes; family Ceratodontidae; genus Neoceratodus; species Neoceratodus forsteri. The sequence continues at coordinate 450,232,710 of CM057453.1, read as the reverse complement.
GCACATCTGCTTTTATCTTTCTGAAACAATACAAGCAGATTGCACTGTTTCATGTGATGCAAACTCACTCTTAATTTGCAAGTATGCAACCAAATGTTCCCATATGTCATTCCACTTTGCAATTTTACTGTTTGAGATTTTGAGGAGACTACTGTATAAAATAGACAGTTGCATGGCACACATTCAAATTCAAATTCTTCTGTCTTTGCCAACTCATAGTTGGCTATCTCATTGCTAGATTTTTCAATTAATTGAGTTTCTGTTACTGTAGCATGACCAGACATTTGCTCTGCATCCTGCCTTGAGAATTCATTAGAAGATGCTATTTTTTTTGAAGTTGACAAATACAACCTGTAGTACTGTCCATGTCACCTTCTGTCAATAAAAGATCTAGGTGTGCAAATTTAGTAACACTACTCGGATTGGTACATTTTAGACACATGTCTGCATATTCCTGTATTATGCACCTGGATCATATACATGACATGAAATACAATGTTACAAGCTCCTGTGTACAAAGATGCCAGTGAGTGCCCCATCAAATCACTGTGAGCTCTAACTGGGCAATTGTCTATGTTTTGTATGAGTTTATATTTTTGGTTAGTCTTTGTATTGATGAAAAGATTGATGATGTCCTTAACATGTCCATGTGAGACACTGGGCCCAATTCACAAAGCCCCTAGAATGACACTAGGTGCCTGCATCAAACATAATGATGCAGGTGGCACCTTGCAGCAAAAGATGCCCAGGAGCTATTCAGAAGGGTAGCCTGCATCAAACGAGGCTGCATGCACCAAAGGGGCTGAGCCAGCCTTGCACCACAAAATGGGCTGTGGGAAGCAGATGCAGGCTGCCAGATCCCTATTTTGGTATTTACAAAACATTTCCAGAGGGCAACAGCCTAAGTACCCTTAGGCCAGCCAGGGCTGGTCTAAGGGTACTTAGACATGTCCTCTTGAAGAGTTTCATCATTTGTGGCAATGTGCCATGGCCCCTTCCCAGCCCCAATCCCTATAAATACATAAAACCCTGGTGGTCTAGCAGACCCCTAATCAGTCCATTCCCATTTATTAAATAAAAGAAAAACATCCCAGAGTCACGTGATGCAGCAAACTGTCTAGACATACTTCATCTGAGCTCGCTCACCTGACCACAAAACGTTAGTTTTAAGCTTCAATTCCAAATTTTAGATTGTACTTTGAAATTATATGAGAAGGAATCTCCTACTTCAAGAAAACCCATTTGGAAAGTAGAATGGAGGCTGAGATGCGGCAGGCTGCCCAAGACATACCCCGCGGTCAGGCCTGGAGAAAGTGCCAAGAAGCTTAGGCGCTACCCCTACTACAGGCCAAACTTCTACTGTGGCAACATCATCTCCCATTTCTCCTGATTCTACTCCACTGACCCTAGAATGGTTCCTATTGGAATTTCAACCTTTTAAAAAGAGGTCTGTTCGTTAATGTCTATAGAGCTTATAGTCTTTATGTTTCAAAACCCACTTGGGAAATGTTTGTGCACTTGATAAATGTTGGGTAGTCACGATATAAGGAAATTATAGACAATTTTATTGATGGTGTGGCGGGTTGGTGGGGTGGGATGGAGGATACTTGGTGAGCTGACACCACGGGCCAGCCATTAGGGGAGAGGGTAGTTTTACAACTATAATCTGTTTCTGTATACATTAAGGAGGATTGCCATCTTTATGGTGGACACATTTGGATATTGTTCTGTACCTTCACCTTCAAAGTAATCCTGCCAGTTGAAGTCCTCAAAGCCCTTCAGGCCCTCGACACAACAAAAGGAAAATCCCCGATGGCCTCAACTGCAACCTCCTCCACCTCTCTGCCCCAGCCATTGCAACCCCCCGCCACCCTCTTAAACCTCTCCTTTTCTCTGCCACTGTCCCCCATGTCTGGAAGCAGGCCATCATCATCCCTCCCAAAGGGACGTCACCACCTCCCCTCAAATTATCACCCTATCTCCCTCCTCCCTGCACTCACAAAGCTGCAAGAACACTTAGTGCTCAACCAACTCACCTCTTTCCTCTCTGACACCAACTTCTTCATGCCATTCCAGTCTGGTTTCAGGAAGGGCCATTCCACAGCCTCCTTCCTGGTTAGGTTCACAGATTCTATCCTCTCAGGCATGGACAAAGGGTTAATCATCTCAGCCATTTTCATAGACCTTACCAAAGCTTTCGATACAGTCTCCCACCCAGCAGGACAGGGGTAAATGCAAAAAAGGCAAAGGCAGTAAGGACAGGGATGGGGCTAAAATGGGTAAGACCATCAAAAATGGAGGTGATGAGTACCAATGCCCACAGTCTGTGTAACAAGTTCTCTGAACTACTGGCCTTGATGGAAGCGGATGCCTGGATATTGTGGCAGTCACTGAAACATGGTATACAGAAAACCATGACTGGGATGTCAACATACCAGGATACACAATCTACAGGAGGGACAGAGAGGGTAAAAAAGGAGGAGGAGTGCTCTCTAGGTAAGGAAGGGATTAAAGCAACAGAACTAAAGAATAAACATGAAGTAGATGAGTCACTATGGGTTACCATGGAGACAGGAAATGGCACCACAGTCTGCTTGGGAGTTGTGTGAAGACCTCCATCTCAGGAGGAAGGAGTGGACAATGAAATGATAGAAGGCATCCTTAAAATGACAGAAACAGGGATATATTGTTAATGCAGGGGACCTGAATATGCCAGATGATAACTGGAGCACCTTTGCTACAGACACGCCCAGGAGCAGGGTCATTCTTGATGCCCTACAAGGTGCATGCTTCAGACAGCTAGTGTTAGAATCCACTCAGGAGGGAGCAATCTTAGACCTGGTACCTGTCTCTTTGCAGATGACACAAAGATCTGCAACAGGGTTGATACACAAGGTGGAGTGGAAAGGATGAAAAGGGACTTGGCAAGGTTGGAGGAATGGTCAAATGTGTGGCAGCTCAGATTCAATGCAAATAAGTGCAAGGTAATGCACCTGGGAAACAAAACCCTGGAGAAGAGTACACAATGGGGGGTAAGATGCTAACAATAACAAAAATTGAAAGAGTCCTCGAGTAATTATATCAGATGACCTAAGGTGGGCCAGCATTGTGAGAAGGCAGTAAGAAGGGCTGGAGGGATACTGGGATGCATAGGAAAGGCATCAACAGTAGAAACAGTTGTTATCCCTCTGTGCAAACAGTTGATGATAACTCTCTGGAGTACTGTGTGCAGTTCTGAGACCCCATCTCCATAAAGACATAGACGGAGTGGAGGCTGTTCAGAAGAGGGCAATCAAAGTGGTGCAGGGTCTGCAACAGAAGACATATGAGAGAGACTAAAGCAGCTTAATATGTATACCTCAAGGAAAAGAGGGAGAGGGGAACATGATAGAAACTTTCAAGTACCTGAAGGAATTAACAAAGTCCAAGAGGGTAGCATCTTTCAGAAAAGAGATGTGCAAGAACAAGGGGCACAATTTGAAGATAGAGGGGGACGGCTCAAAGGTAATGTTAGAAAGTATTTTATCATACAGTGGGTTATAGATGCATGGAACAGCCTTCCTGAAGAGGTTGTGGAGTCAAGAACAGTGGAGAATTCAAGAATGCCTGGGACAGACATAAAGCAATTCTAGTGTGGGGTAGGAGGAAGTAAGCTGTTGTTTAACTAGAATCTGCAGCTTATCCATCAGGTAGGGAAATGGGCAGACTAGGTGGGCCAAGTGGTCCTTATCTGCTGTCAAATTCTATGTTTCTACATCCCTTCTCAACTAGAGCCCCAAAGGCCTTTTGATCTTTATTGTTAGTAATTGTCATCATATGTTCTCACTGAGCCTCAAAATGCCTGTTTTTTTCTTTCCAAGAAGGGTTTTATATGTCTTCATTCTGATTTAAGCATAGCACACATTTCTAGGCTAGAAGCCTTCTTATTAGATCTTAATAGGGCAGTCACTTTTTTCTTCCCAACTTTACACTCCCATCAAGCCAACCTTTCCTCATGAGGACTTTACCTTTGAAACTTCTGTTTTATAAAATGGCTTCTAGGTTTTATTTAATTCTCAAATAATTTCTTGTCCAGATAAATATAAGCTGACCAATAGAAATGACTGCTGAATGCTTGTTTAAAATTGTATAAATCGGGGTTTAATTTTGTTTTCTGATTTGGGGAGTATCTTAATCTTTAGTGTGTCTAACTTCTAGGCAAGACGTATTAGTGTAAACTGAGTTAGGAAGGTTATTACAGATCTCACTCAAAAGTTGTTTTGTAAAATAACAGGAACATGATCACTTTCTGATCTGGTCCATACCTTTAAATCACTCCAGAAATCAGGAGGTACACTTCAAAAGGCCAAAACAAGGACTGAGGCACCCAGCTTGGTAAAATAAAGTTGGGGTACCAAGAAGATCATTATTGGTTCTCCCATTTAGTGGAAATAGATGCTTGAGCAAAGCTATTTTTAGAAGATGGCAACCATTATAGTTAAGCTTTTATCCATTGAAGATCTAGCATGAAAAGATGAGGAAGGATACATCCAATTAAGAATGGAATTACCACAAAGCCCATCAAATACTCAGACTCTAGCATTTAGATCACCAGTAATAAAGACATATGCCTGAGACACTGGATCGATACTACAATCCTAGTTACAGGGAATGGCATGTTGAAATGTTAGCATTTATGAGGATGGAAATGTTGCTGGCTAGCATGAGGCACAACCTTTTGCTACAAACATAGATGAGAAAAACTAGATGGCTTGTTTCAACTGTTTTAGATTGGAGACATAGTTCCTGGTCTTACTGTGTATTGTTTTATAGTGTTTTGCTTCATATAGTGTTTTGCTAGATATATTTTAAAACATTGTCTTCCCTACAGTATCTGTTGAAAATTTATGTATTGTTGTTTTATTTTATTCTTACAGTAAATTATTTAGCCATACTGCCTGGTTTTGTTATCCATCCTATTTGTCGGGTTCTTAACAGTATAATACAACTGTTTCAGATTTAAATGTTATGCTTAATGATATGCCTGCTGTCACACTCTGTACAAAAGTTTAAACATATTTTTATGTATATGGGCAATGGTACCCTGTGCTGTTAAATATTTTTAAACTTTCAATAAAGTTTATTAACTTTCAAAAAATTAATAAGTATGCTTCTGAAATTAGATCTGACATTCTGTTAAACAATTTCTTAGTCCCTTCCAGCAGTCTGTCTTAGAACATTTTGATTCAAAATGGTGGAATATAGAGGTGAATCAGTAATACAGAGTTTTCTGTCTTTTTAAAGGATAGCTTTGTAAGTTTTATTAATTTTAGAAGACCAATTTGGTCAAATACACCTGTTTTGACTAAGGTTATGAGTCCTTTTGCTCTTCTACCCATTCTTGCCACCTTGATAGCGGGCGTTGAAAAAAATGTGTAACCATTAAAATCAAAGAGCTCAGACAAATTATGCCATGGTTCTTGAAACATATGATGAGAAAGTTATCAATTAACTTTTTCCATTCATCGTCTTGGAGCAAATGGTCTAACCTAGCGATGTTCCATGATATAATAAAATCTATATGTGCAACAGTATTATCCCCAGTGAGCAATGTTCATCTAAGCACTGAGAATTAGGTTTAAGTTTAGCAGAGGTACAATCCTTTTCCAGTCAATTATTAAATATTTTATTGCAGCCTGCTAGTGCTGGAAAAAGATTAGTGATAGGAATCTGGAAATGGGCACCAATTGGGTTGGGCTTAGTATTGGGTTGAACTGATTTTTAATAAGCACATATAAAGTCATCTACCAGATAAAAAAACATTTTATCCAGTAGTAGAGCTTTCTCCATCAAAAGGTTAGCATTAAGTTTTTATAAACAATAGCAATTTGACCTTCATCTGAATGTGTGTTCATTCTGTAAATTCCAGTAATCCCCTTTTCTCTAGTAGAAAGTTTAACACGTTACTAACTACACAGTGTAATAGTCAAAGAAAAATCTGTTTCTTTGAACAATTTTAAGACCCAAATAGGCTAAGGGTCACAGGAGCAGAAGACTCATTCTGTATTTCATTAGCCCTATATGTTTGATCCAGTGGGAGTTTCACAGCTTTTAGGTTAAATGCTCCCAAAAGATGGCAATTTCTCCAGAGATAATGTAGAATTTGTTGATGAGAACAGAAAATATCAATACTATCTCCCCAAAAGGACCTCCTGCAGGATTGTTTCTTTCCACCCTGAAGATACCACCTTCTTCAATAGAAAGTCTTAAACCTACCCTGAAAAGGTTCACAATCTTGTCCTTTAATGAAGAAGGTGATTCATTCTCCCTTTATTTAAAGAAAAAGCCTCAAGTGAGGCATATTTAACTGAGTGGTTGTGGGAAGTAGGGCTTCATTGGAACTTCCCAGCTTTTATTTGAATTAAGATCAAGATCCTTCCAAGTTCCAGAATTTGGATCTGAACCAGGACATGTGAGACTTTGTTTAAATAAGTCCTTCCTTTCATCCCTATCACATTCACCTAGATTAGTTGTATCCAGGTGTGTCCTATGTAGTTCTGATTGACCTTCTCAGGGTTCATACTTTCAGTTGATGTCACTGTTTTAACTTTTGTTTTTGCTTTCTTTCTCCTTTGTTTAACATTATTTGTCATCAGAGGCCATGGCACAGCACCATTGAATATGGCATGGGCAGTGCACAAACTGCACATGGTGTAGTGGCACTGCACTGGTGCAAGCAACAGATAGGAAGAATGGGGATGTGCCAGTGCAAGTACAGTTATGTTAGTGATCACCCACGATATTCAGCAGGGGCATGCAAATGAGCCCATAATATATGCAAGGCACAAATGGGACCATTTGCATGTCATTATGGCTCCATTTGCATCTGTAAGCAGACAGCGCAGGCCGGCAACTTGTGCCTGGCACCTGCACAGCAGATGAGATGTGCTATGGGATCCCGGGCATCTTCCACCCTACAGCCATGATCGTACGGTATATGTTTATAATGAGATCCCTGGTAGTCTAGTGGCCCCCCAGCCCCTGAGTCCATGATGTGTATGAAACAGAACCAACCCTGGTGGTCCAGTGGTCCTCCCCCACCTGAGTCCCTGATTCCCAATACATGACAATATGATGTCCATGGTGGTCTAGTGGAACCCCCACCCATTGCCATGATCGCAGTAACAACCCACATTGAAATGCCCTGGTGATCCAGTGGCACCTCCACCCCACCCACCCACACACACAGAACCCTTGCCCACCCCGCTTTCCCTATCATCGGTGGGCTGCTGCATCCCGCCCGCACACCACCCGGAAGGTGTTCTGGTGGGTTTCTGTGTTGCACCCTGCAATACAGTAGCCCACCTGTGGGTGTGGCTGGGATTTGCTCCTTCTCAGCATAGGCTCATCTTTGAGTCCCCTGTGCCACACATTCTGGGCAGAATATCGGGATGTGCCATATATGCATAGGCATGCCCCTGCATCTGCTCCACATATATTATCATTGCACCCACACATTGGGATTTGTGCTGCACCAGGCAGCCATCTCAAAATTCCACCAGGGTGCACTTTGAGGGCGCTTGGTGAAACTCCATTGCACCAGGCACAACCCTTTTATATATCCGGCCACTGCGCTTTAGTAGAGTTAGAGATAGCATTCTTAACATTAATATTCTGAGAATGAAGGTGGAGAACACAGTGAAAAAGAATTATTGGAGGGTGTTCCTGCACTACATACTGGAATAAGAACCCATTAAATTCTCATGATGTAATGAGGATGGAGATACCAGTAAGGACACATTATCACCTGAACCAGTTCCCCACTCTGAGAGGCAGTCAATGGGGTGCATCCAATATTAAGGGTTCAGGAAATGGGATTCTCTAATTAATGGTAAGCCAGTGTGATTAGAAGGGGAAACAGGCAAAACTAGAGTAGATGTACTCTACTGTAGTTTACTCGAACCTGGATTAGAGTTGATAACAAGAACTATAGCCTTCTCTACCTCCTTGGTCAGAGGTAATAGCTTCAAAATATCTGAGATCTTAGGTTGTTTTTGTCATTTTTGTTTACTTTTCCTTTCCTAGAGAGGTTTTGCAGCTGCCTTTACCAGGTATAGTGCTGAACACATTACTCTATATGACCAAGCTATGGTCATGCTCAGATAGTTCCATTAAATCCCCAGGCAATTAGTTTGATTGATTTCTAGTCAAGACCATGATTAGGATGAGTCCAATCCCACAAGGAAGACTATATCTAATTAGTGTCTAATTAAAGTAATTCCACTAAGCTCCAAATCCTTCCAAAAATAGAAGCAATTTAGTAATTAAGATCTACTAATTTAAAATTATAAAGTCAGATCATGAATTACAATGAGAAAGGGAAAATGTGAACCACTAGGAATTGAACCTAGGACCCTTGCATTCCTGTAGTACTCTGCCACTGAGCCATGGTTCACGAGTTGCAGCAGCTGTCCCAGACCTTTCTTAAATTCAAATTCCTCCTCTGGTGTTGAGAGGAGTTGATTTGTTGTTGTTCTGATTAATTTCTTAGGTTGCAAAGTTATGCAACACCAGAAGAGGGAATGTGAATTTGAAGGATGGTCTGGGACAGCTGTTGCAGCTATATGAACCATAGCTCAGTGGCAGAGTACTATGATTGTTGTTGTTCTGATGTATTTCTTAGGTTGCAAAGTTATGCAACACCATAGTAGGAAATGTGAATTTGAAGGAAGGTCTGGGACAGCTGCTGCAGCTGTGTGAACCATGGCTCAGTGGCAGAGTACTAGCACACGGAATGCTAGGGCATCCTAGGTTTAATTCCTAGTGGTTCACATTTCCCTTTTCATTGTAATTTATGATCTACATTTGCCATGCAGTGGCTCATAAACTGCACTGAGAGGAGTTGATTTTTGTTGTTCAGCCAGAAATCAGAGAATACAGAAAAGACAAAAAGTGCTTTATATGCAACCAAGCTCACAGAAAAATCAGAATGACAGTTTTTCTCTTCCCACTTTCTTAGGTGTTATACATTCATATTGCCAGCATCAATTGTCTCTAGTGTCATTTTCATAAGATGACCACCAGGTGCTGTTCCAGTTGATCACCACATGTTTTTTTGCAGTAATGTTCTGTTTTCCTTCTTTCTTGTTTTTCCTTTTTCTCCCTTTTCTCTGTTTCTGCCTGCTTCACCCTGGTTTGCTTTCTTTTCAGTTTTGAAGGAAAGCAGCATCTGTTGTGGTTACAATGCACTAAATGCATGGGAATAGGGACCACAGTTGGATCTATAAGTGTGGTCAGATTAAGAAAGGACAGAGTAACAAATGCAGATGCAAATGCAAAGAAGCTCGTAGACCCACACTGTAACAGGGGCTGTTGGTGACAATATTCGTGCAAGAAGCATTAAAAACAATCAAGATAAGCTGACAGCCATGGCTACTATAGCTAGCATAGCTATGTAATTCAGATAATGTAGCAGATGAACAACTATATTTAATACTGTGACTATATTGAAATTTTAATAAGCTTAATAAATTCCTACACAACAACAAACCACTCAGAGAGAGTAAAACTAGAGGAAACATTCAATTTAAAGAAAGAAACCAGAGCACAAAAAAAAAAATGTAACAATCAATGGCTTAAAGTTACCTTGAGTGCAGCAACATTTTATCTAAAGTTAAATGTAGAGCAGGCAGCATTATAAAAACAGCAAGCTGGCACCTCAGTCGTGGTCACTAACAGACAATCGGCCAGGGCTTTAACAGGCAGTCTTTATCAGCAGACTTTTCCAAGTGAGCCAAGCCACAGAACCTTCTATCATCCTCTCTCTGAGCAGCCAAACAAATAGTCGATACACAAATGCACCAAACTCTGTAGCAGCAACTGACACAAGCAAGCCTGTGGACAGAAGCATGCAAAGGATCTAAATACAAAAATGCCAACGCGTGCTCATTTATGCAAGGAGAAGGAGATCATGTGCCTTCACATGATACTCAGGGCACATTGTTTAAAAACACCTTTGATCCCATTCAATATAATAGATAATGGCATTCTGCAAGATCACTCTGAGATAAGGTATTCCATCACAAAACAGCAGCAAAGCACAAAGACAACACTTAAGAGGAAGGGTAACAAAGAGAAATTCATTTAGGTATGGTGTCTGACATCAGATGCTAAAGACAAAGCAGCAGAAACAATTCTCAATAAAATAATAAAATTATAGCAAAAGCATGAAAAGAAGCAGAATGCTATAATAGCACTACAATAGTACATTCATGTGAGCCCACCAACAAATTCAACCAAGTAACACACTAATCACCCAGTGTCAAACAATAATCATGCAAACAGCGGATGCTAAAAGCAATCATCAAGTAAATGTGAGTGAAACAGAATAAAAAGAAACAAAAGAGAGAAGTATGGGATTCTAATAGCAACAGCAGAGGAGGCACAAATAAGAGAACTGGTTCATTCAATTCATGCAAAGCTAAACAGCATGGTTCCAATTGTAGAAGTTGAGCTGTATACTGAAAGTCAGTCCTCCTCAGGGCGACCCTCAAAGGTCCAGTGTCTGGAACAGGCTCCCCACTGTTAGAACTTTGGTGCCAGCATCAGTGCCAGGCACATGACTTCAGGTTTCCAGAACAGCACAGTCCTTTTCCCTGTAGCACAAGTCAGTCTGGAAAGGATGCAACAATAAAAAGTCTATGCATTCTCCCTAGTTCAGAAAAATAGGCAACGGTGGTGTACCTGCTCCTAGTAGGGGAGTAGCCTTGTTGCAACCCTGCTACCAGTACTTATCCTCAGTGGTGTAGCATGCAGCTGCACAGTCTCCACAGCTTGATATTTCCAGCAGCACAGAAACAGAGGCAATGATGGCAGCTACAGAACAAGGATTTCTAGTAGTCAGACTCAAGACACACACAAGGCACTACACGTGCACAAAATAAAGCTACATTCTAAGCAAAAGAAACAATAATTGAAGTAAGTATACTCAGAAAAAATTGGGAAACCAGACCTCACTGTTCTAAACAACTAAACTAGCAATGCACAGAAAACAGGAAAACAAATACAAAACCACTAAGTAAAAAAACAGCACTACACAATTAGAGAAACATAAGACAAGCCTGCCCTTTGCTGCTTCAGAACTGAAGCTACAGAAACTCCCTCCCCAAAGTGCACTACAGCACTGTCTGCAATACAGAAACTGAAAGTACTAATTAAAGTAGGAAATGACCAAACAATCAGTAAATGGTCTCAATGATCCACAGGCACAAGACACAGCACACCCTTAATAAAGTGATTTTGGACAACAAACTCCACAGTTTGAGGGTTTTAAAGGGTTTTCTTAACACAGCTTTGAGAACACCGCTGACTCCAGCTCTCTCCTTCATACACTGTAATGAAGTCAGCCTCTGCATTGAAAAGAGCCCACTGACCTCCCATCCCATGAATCCTTGCTAATTTTGCCTTAAGGTCATTATTTCTAGGTGAAGTTAGGTGAAGTTCCCATTTTCCACATTTACTGAATTCCATCTTTAAAGTGAAGTGTGACAGCCTTGGGGTTTTGCATTCGTGAATTCTGCCTTTCAGGTGAAGTGCGACTTTGCCTTGTGGATTAATTTTGTGACTTCTGCAAAATTTGCAAAATAATCCCAAAGCGAAGTTTTCCAACTTCACCCATCATTAGAGTGTATGCCTTGTGGTTTGAATACCACTGATATAAATCATGAAGACAACAGATCAGTGCTACTGCATTTGTGTCATCTAGAATTGGAAACAGTTGTATGTTGTTTGTCTTACCTGATGATGACTGTGTGTGGTTGCTTGTGTGGTCTTATCCCTTTGTTGCTTGGGGCAGTGGGGACTTAGGGTTGGAAATCCTGACATCACATTTCAGTTCTTGTGTGGTGGTAAGTTGAACACTAAGTGTACAGTATATAGAGTCCTTATCTGTGTGAGGAGGGCACAGTGTTCGGTGGTGCAGGGCCTGCAGGATGCCAGGATCATCCTACCCTACCATGGTGTCTCCACTTTTGTTCTCTCATCCCTCCCTTGAGAGGATGTGCAGGTATGAGCAAGCATGCAGGCCATGCTGCCATGTGGCAATAGCTATCACCCCTAACATGAGGTATGCCTACCTGCAGTTCCTCCCATGGTCATCTAGGTAGTTATGCTACAGGATGTTCATTCCTTCTTCCCCAGCTAACTTCCATGACCCAAACATGTTCCAAAACCCAAGTTTTGTCATTGTGTGTTGTGGCATCTATCTATCTGTCTGTCTGTCTGTCTGTCTATCTATCTATCTATCTATCTATCTATCTATCTATCTATCTATCTATCCATCTATGTCTATGTATTTGGTAATTGTAGATCCATTATTCAGTTTTCTTTACTAAAGACTAAAAAGCAATTGTTAAGAAACTTTAAAACTGTTTTAGAATATTCTGACAAGAAGTAGAGTTGGCAAGTTAATACAAATTAAATGCAGATTGTTTCTGTGTGGATGTACTGTATTATCTGGATCATGTGAACTTACTAAGCTTTCTGTCTGAACACAGCATGAGAAGTTGGTCTTGTGTCAAGCATAGGAGGATAACATACTTCAGAAGACAGATGGTAATGCTTGTGTTCTAAGCTGTTTAATTACTCTTGTAAGTTAATACAAATGCACATTTATACTTTAATGTCTTTCAAAATTTAAGATTGATATAAATAATGAAATTTAAATTTTCCATTTTCTGTCCAATCTAATTAGATAACATCTTCCCAAAGCTGTACTAAATTTCCCTTGAGGTGTTATTATAACCAAATGTTAATAGGAAGTAAAAGGGTCTCCAAAACACACATGTTCTTTTCAAAATAAATACAGAGCCTTTAAAAATATAAAATGGTAATGTGTGGAGGGAGTTGCAGTGGAAAATAGATATGGAAAAGTGATCAGCAGGGTGCTATGGGACAGATTATTTGCATCAAACATCAGTATTAAATCATATCAGAAACATAATACAAAAACTGAAGGATTTTGAAACATTTTAAACTAATCTTTGTGATAAAGGCTTTTAGCGATGTTTCTCAAAAATAATTTTCCATATTTCTCCCATCTTCCTAAGGTGTAAGCTGCAATTAGCAATTTAATCAGTTTTTAGCAAATACTGAGCCAGATTTCATTGTGTTACATAATTTGTGACCATGTACTACAAGGTAACAAAAGCATTCTTGGTAGGAGAACTACTAATCAGTGGTAATATGTTCAATGACTCATGATACGGTATATTGGGAAATTCCACTAAAATCCAATTGAAATGAATGGAGATGCCATCTGATATATTGTGATTTATCTGGATTGTCTGCCTCATGTCCCTTGCTTCAATTGTATATGTCTTGACTGGTCTTCAGCTGAGTCCAGAAGAGGTATGGGTGCTGGCAAACTGAATGAAGAGATAAACAGATAGATAGAGAGAGATATAGATAGCTAGATAGACAGAGCACTGGTAGGTTTTAAAGTAAGTCAATGATAGGTAGGGACAGGTGTGGAGAATAGCCATGCCCTAACCAGGTATAAAGGGTAAAAGTTAATTAGTTAGTTAGTGCAGTGTGTGGCTGCCAGCCATGTATGTAAAGAAAACACAACTTAAATGTTTCTTTGGTTTGACTCTTTTCTTCTGGATTTCCACATTCAGTAGAGGAGCTAGGAGCAGTTTCCTGTGGCTAAGGGAAATAGGAAAACAAAAGGACCACACCAGAGAAAGAGAGCCAGAGAAGAAGGAGGGTGGTAGGTAACATGAGAAACAGTAAGTAGTGGTTGTGTGGATGCCAGGGTTTATGTAGTGCTGAGAAGAGAAGCTGACAGCCTCCCATTGAACCACAGGATAGCCTTTCATTTCACTGTATGGCTGCCAGCCATGTATGTGCTGTGTAATGTAACTTATGTGTTTATTTTGCTTGAATTGTTTGCTCTAGATTTATACCCTCCATAAAGGGACCAGGAGCCATTCATTGAGGCTAAAGGAAGTAGGTAGATAAAGGTGCCAGAAGACTGAAGTGGGTATAATAGAACCTGCCTCCTCTAACTCAGAGCTGACCCAATAACACGGAAGAGAGAAAGAAACTTTGGAGGAAACCTCTGGGGAACCAAGGTTACTGGCTTAGCTTCCTCCATGCTTTGTAAGAATTTATGAAGCTATCTTTTGACAAGCTTAGCAGGGTTCAGAATTTGGATCTCTAATGCACATTTCAAAGCATGAAGAAGTGCGACTACCCATGATTTGATGACGTGAGCTGAAATGTTCTTTCTGGGTGATGAGGAGGCTGCTTCAATCCTGAAGGAAAGGCTGGAGAATTTGGGCTGAGTCAAGGCCAAGGTGTGATGGCAAGATTTTGATGTGATAGATAAACCAGGGCGAGTCATAATGGTATTATTTTCTGTAGTCAGAAGAGAATGTCTGATATCATGATGTCTGCCCATGGCCTGAGACTGGTTAAGGGTTTTCACAAGACACTATGATGACTTTGTAGTTTAATATTACATATAGAGTCCTATTTAACTCTGGTCTGTTTTTGATCTCAATAGAGAAAGGATAATATGATCTGAAGGTACTTGTAAGATTTGCATTTACAAGTGAATAGCATGACTAAATGCAGCTGATAAGGAATTAATTTTCCAAGTCATAGGACTCTGAAGAAGATCAAGGTCATAGCTACTTGTAGGCATTGATTGATTTGTTGACTGAAGACTGTATTGCAAGAGATCCATTAGTCTGGCAATATAGAGCATAGTATATATGCTTCATTGAGGGCAGTCCTTGCAGAGTAGATTGTCTTAGACGTTAAAATAATGCTTTAACTGCTGAACTGGATAAAGTATGAGCTAGTGTATTCAGGATAGATGGACATTAAAGTAAACTGAATGTCTGATATGTATTGCTAGATAGTAGTGGCTGGCAGGCCGAATGCTTATGACCAGGAAAATGCAAAGGCAAGGATATGAGAATCTGAATGGATCAGATGATTTATGTTTTAAAGGTACAAAGGTAAAATATGTATTCCATGCAGTTCTATAAGCAGCCTTTTGTAGATTCTCTGAGTAAATTCCAGATCATTGAGTTATCATGGTTGAAGTAAAAGTTAAGCCATTTGCAGCTTCTGGGACAATGAAGGGATTCATAACTTCATTGACTTGAGAACAGAAGCTTTTGAATTGGGAATTGAAAATGGGAAAGGAAAAGGTAATCATTAAATTAACAGGACCAGGTATGTACATGTAACTGATTCCAAATTATAAAATAAAGAAGTTTATGTTAACCTACTCAGAAAGTTCATTATGGAGGTGAAAGATCACCCTTTATTTAGGATTACTATGTGCTTGGTTATCAGAACAGAATGTGATAAGCTGATTGTTTCAAAGGTGACCCACGCAAGAGCCACTGCCACAATGGGATCAGTGTCAAACAAGGAAGATGTGGGGTGAAAATGAGGAATATCTCTCATATTGAAAATTCCATGAACCATAAGATGGAGTTGCATCAGTGAAAATCATGATAGTAAATCCTGAAAAAGATCTTTTACAACACATGGATATGCCATTCTAGTCTAAAGAATGTCTGCCCAGTTAGTAAGGTCTGAACAAACAGAAGCAGCAATGGCAAGATGATGATCCAGAGCAGTAACTGAATGTGTCAAGTGAAGAAGAAAGGATATGAAACTTCTGACTTGGTGATTAATCATCGTCACAAAACTGAGGTATCCTAGTAAGGACAACTGCAGAGCAGTTTGCCTTAAAGGAGATGTTCTTCCATTTTAATGGAGTCTTGTTTGATACCTAAGAACCCCAAGGTCATAACTGGGCCTTCAGTTTGATCATCTGTTAATGGAATAGATAGAGAAGAGAACAAACATTAGGCAAGATACAGTATACTGGCAGCAGGAGGAGAGAAGATCCTAGAGGATC
This sequence comes from Neoceratodus forsteri, assembly GCA_016271365.2. Lineage (NCBI taxonomy): Eukaryota > Metazoa > Chordata > Ceratodontiformes > Ceratodontidae > Neoceratodus > Neoceratodus forsteri. The sequence goes on along the minus strand of CM057453.1, from coordinate 450,216,788 downwards.
CACAAACACAAACATTATCAAGGAAATAAAAGACAAATAGGCATCTTTAAATATTCAGCTGACTTCAGAAGAGGAGCTTCAAAATGTATTGAATAGTTTTGACTGCCATACATCTAAAAGTGAGGATGACCACAAAATAGTATTGACTTTCCCAAGATATCCCATAGACATACCTTAGAGATGATGGATAGGCACCAGTTTGAAGGCATCTGTGATGTCAGATTTAGTTAACCAGGCTCTGTGCCTGCTAGTTTAGTGACTATGACTGCATCATCAAATGCATATGTAGGCTGATGAATAGTCTTGAAGGAATCAGAAAGGTGAAACGTGGATGAGTAGTTGAGTGGACAGATGAGATGTCTATAAGCATCAGTTTGTTTCTTGGATATGCTTAGGTTGCAAATTCTGATAGTAGATAAGGTGGTGCAGAAAAGGCACCTACTGTATGAAGATCCTTTGGTTAGTTGTTTGCAAGCAATGCATTAATGGTGTTTGGATCGGTAGTAGTGGATTGAAGACTAGGACAAAATAATTGAGGTAGATGGAGTGGAATAAAGTCTGGTATGTAAGCAACAGTGAGGCTCAAGTGAAGAAATTGAATAAGGTTGAGATGGCTGGATAGATAACAACTGCTGGAGATGAGGAATATTAACTATGGTCAAAAGTTCAGGATTGAAATACAATAAAAGCAATGATATATTGCCACTTTTGCCAGAAACACATTATTGTTTAAAACAAACAAAAGACTTTTGATGAAAATCTTTTATGTTAATGCTTATTGCTACTTAAAAATGTCTGCCTAAAATATTTTCAATCTAGGATTTCTGCTGTTTAATAACTTTAATGTCAGTCACATTGTATTCATACTGTTTCATTAGCAGTCATTGTGACTGTGACTGGATCTCATTAGTGAATGGGAGAAAGCTTGCCTGGACACTGGGAAGAGGCCATAATCTTCCAAAAACTGCCATGGGATCTTTAACATCCACCTCAACAAACTCCAAACAAAGGCAGATGGGGCCTTGGTTAACTTCTCATCTGAAAGACGACACCTCCTGCAGCACAGTTTCCCAAAACACCATGCTGATATATCAGTATGGTTACTTCTAACCAAAGAAACAATATTTTCTGCAGAGCTAGCAATGCCACTTCTGCAACACCTACAGATCACTGGATATCTGCCATCCTACTACTGACCAGGCCAAATCTTGTTTACCGTCTGAGGTCTAATGAGATCTAATGGGATCAGGCTTCAAGAGGGTAAGGAAGCAGACAGTTAGCCAGGTAGTATAGCAGAGTATAAAGCAGACAAAGAAAAATCTGCTCTCAGGAGCTCGATTTAAATGTTATTTATTAACAATGCATAGCATGAAGTGCAGTCAGTGGTAGCTCCTGGATTTTTGCACCTCTTCAAAAAAATAAGTTTCTCTTTTGCCTTTTTTTATTAGTTCACTTTAAGTAGTTTAAGCCTGGAATTCTTTTGTTATTTTAAAATGACTTACCACCAAGTCGAGAGTAGCAGAAAAGCATCTGGTGGTAAGCCTTGGCATCACCCATGAGAGAGTGGACAGTGGCGGCTGGCACATGCACAGAAGAGGAAACCCAGTGCTTGTTTGCCATTATAAACACTTCTTTTAATAGCAAATTATGCCATGGGTGTCCTTCTAGGAAAAAAAAAAAGCCAATTATAAGGAAACAATAAACACTTTATGGTAATTAGAATGGAAACTTGTGCCACCTGCTGTTTTGCTCATTTCCCCCACACACACAGTACCCAGACATTATCCTAACACAAACTCTTCTTTTGTTTCATTGTTTGATAAAACAGCTTCACCTCTCCAGTGTGGGTTCTGAGCAGCTGTGTAAGAGGTTTATTTTAAATAATAAAAGATTAAACCCTTGATTTCTTGGGAAGAAAAAAGCTGATTTTGTATCTTTCAAACCATATACCTCACAAAGTAACACTTGGGCAGCCATGCACAACTCGGCTGTATTCCATATTGAAGTTCTGATGACATCCAGGACTTCTTGTGCTTGCTCTTGATGTCCCTATGATGTCATCTGAACCCCTCAGTGGAAACACAGCTTGGTCATGCATAGTTGCCCATGTACTGTATTAGCCACCATTTTCAGTTGTTATGGAACAAAAGGAGAGTCTGAGTTAAGGTGGGGCCTGATTATAAGGGAAGGGAGGAACCATTGTGCAAGGCAGGTGGAAATAGGAGAGTCACCGAATAACTTCTTCCATTTAGCCATAAGTAAGAGGCCATAATGAGCAAGGACTGAAAATTAAGGAAGCAGTACAGAACAAACAGGAAACAGTTTTGAGCATGCCAAAATAAGTGAACAAGTATATAGGGGTGACAAGTCAGGAAAATCCAGGGTTAGAATAGTCACCTAAGGATAATACTGGAGTTAAAAATGGTTTTGGCTGGGGCACCTTGCTTTTTCTTTCTGGGCTTCTTCTAGACAAGGACAGTGCAAGAAGACTGCAAAAAAAAAAAACACAGTGTTGTCACCATTCAAAAAGGGGTAAGGTTGGACAAGTAATTACAGAGCCATTACCTCAATGACTGGCAAAGCATTGGAGTCAGTGAGGAAGAACAGAACGACTTGCTTATGAAAGAGAACAGGCTACTCTTCAGCACACAACACGATTTTACAAAAGTAGATCCTGCCAAATCAAACTGATTGGCTTTTCCAGGTAGGTACCTAGGGAGATGGATAGGGGCAGGGCAGTTGATGTAGTCTATCTGGACTACAGGAAAACTCATACAGAAAGCAGTGCAAAATGGTGTCAATGATGTGTACAGGAACTGTATGCTAGCAAACTGGCTGACATGATGAAGCAGAGTGATTATACCTCATTGCCATTTAGAGTGGATGGATATTCTGAGTAAACTACCCAAGAAGACATTGCTGGATCCATTGCTCTTTAAGGAGCGACTGATGCCTTTGGAAAAACATTGGAAAACATAATACTAAGAGACAAATCAGCTTGCATTTCACTTATCTTCTAAGATGTCCTTTCTCCCTAATTCATTTTTGAAGAAATGTGCTGGAAAACAGTATAATTTTCCTTAAGAGTTCATCTGCCTAACAGTGTATTCCTCACTTTAGGTTATAATCCTCTGTTATGATGCCATGGTCTGTTTTCTTTGGAATAGCTGTGGTGTCACAAGTAGAATATTATGACATTAGGTGAGGAATAAGCTATAAGAGCTGATGAACTCTCAAGGAGCAATGGTCCAATCATGCATATGATGTCAACAATAAATAATAGGGAGATGAAATACTGATCTAATGTGAAACATAAGCTAAACTGTGTCCACATAATATGTTTTAAAGTTCTCCTGGAAGGGTTGCTGCTCTTTAACACTCAACAACCAGATAACTTCTGATGAAATGGAGGAACTGCCAGCTGCCTCTGGATTGCAGGACTCCTTATGGATGGTCAGAAGGAAATCAAGAGGTGTGGAGGGTCCTGTCCATTTAGGCTTTAAAAGTAAAACATGGACCCTTAGTCAATTCTCTGTCTAATATGCAGCAGTTTCACTTCACACAACACAAGCTCCTGTGTCCCAATCCTGTGATGTAACAAGTAAATCTTGCTGCCTCCTCAGGATCAGTCATGGTAATTAAATCTCTGACCTGGAGAACATTAACCATAAGAAGGCATTTCAAAAAGAATCACATATCAGACCCTCTAGAAGAGTCTCAGTTCACAGATCTAGATATAGCCAAAACAGCAGTCATCAGCAGCAGCATTTCAGGAGGAAGAAAATGGAAGGATGGTAGCATACCAAAAAAGACAGAAAAAGACTAATAGAGTGGAGTGGAAGGTGGAAGAAGAGACCACAAGTGTGTCTAGGGCAAATACAACCAGAGAAATTTCTAGTCTGGTATTTCTAGATTGTCCAGAGTCTGAGAGATATGTAATGTGTATTTCGTGCAATGAGTACTTCATTTATGCTAAGAAAGGCACTCACCTTGGGACATTGTCAGTGACAAGGCACTTGAAGTCATTTAATGAGTATGAAAATGTAGTCAAGCAGAAGAAGCCATTCATTCAAAAGTCATATTTTTTAGATTTATTTATTTATTTAGTTTTGTTGACCGGGTAGTCGCTAGCCAACATGTGACTATTTTCAGGCACGACCGGGAGGTACAGTTACAGAACACAGTGATACATAAAAAATTACACAAGCAAGATACATTGGCAAAGGACAAAGTCACACAGTGTAGTCAAACGCATAACAATTAAGGATAAACTTACTCGTATTCATTGTTGATAATTAGGGGTGAGGTGGTAGGGGACAGGTGGATGGGTAAGGCATGCGAGAGGAGAAAGGGGAGTAGAGCAAATGGTGAGAAAGGGAGGGCATGAGGAAGGTTAAGGTGCAAAGTGTGGCATTAGCGGGAGAAGGTTACCACCTGCAGCTGGGTCGGTGGAACCGGGAGTCGGCAGGAGAGACGGAGAGGTCTGGGAGCAGGAGGTAACTATGGGTGCAGAAAATAGGAGGGTGATGTGCAGGAGAGGACCCGGTGAGGAGGGACCAGGTGCAAGGGTGTAGAGAGAGTTTGAACTAAGGGGATGGGGAGGACAGGAAGGTAGGGGCAGGGCAGGGTGGGAAGTGCGGGGGTGTATATGGGAATAGGGATGATGGGGCATGGAATAAATTGGAAGCTTGAGTGAGGAGGTTAGATGGAGTGCTCTAGTAAGATCGGGCGGCACAGAAGGAGGAGAAGAACAAGAATTAGGCGGCGAATATGGCATGGCGGCGTAGAGTAGCAACCTGCGGCCGAGCCGGTGGAACTAAGAGACGGCAGGAGAAGAGGGGAGATCGGGAAGTCACGGCTGGGCCACAGACAGGTGGCGGTATGATAAATAGGGAGGGAGGGGATGACAGAACAAAAGGGGAAGAGGGAAAGAATGAAAGAAGGAGGGAATAGATGGCAGGGAGGGGCAGAAAGGTAAAGGAGGGTAAGAAGGGTGGCGGGTACGGCATTGGCGGTACAAAGGTTGCAACCTGCAGCCAGACAGTGGAATCGAAAAATGGCAGAGAGGGGAGTAGAGGGTAGCTGAGAGGGAGTGTAGCGGCAGAGAGCAGGAGGAGGAAGGCAGGAAAAGGGAGGGTAAGGATGAAAAGGTACTGGAGGAATGGCTAAAGTGGGAAGGGAAGAGAGAGAGCGAGGATGGTTGGGGTTACAAGAACAAAGGGTGAGGGTTAAGGAAGGAAGGATGGTAGGGAAATAGGCTCAGGGGACGAGGGAGCTAAGTGACTAGGCAGAAGTAGAGAACTTACAACAGGATGTTACAGTTACATCAGCATATCAGGGGTATGAGTACAGGGCATCAGAACTCACGATTATACAGCATCATCAAACATAAAAGAAAACAAGTGCAAGTGCATATCATACAAAATAGAGGAGGGAGGAGATCTGGTTAGGAACATGGGATTCAAGAGGATCAAAACAAACACATTTGTCCATCGAGGCAAGGAAAGTTCTGAGACTGTGCTTAAATGCAGCATGGGAAGGAGCATTTCTTAGTTCCAGGGGCAACAAGTTCCAGAAGTGAGGGGCAGCATAACTGAAAGATCCAGAACCCTTGTTTGTATGGCAGAGGAATATTTAGTAAGGACTTGTCAGAAGATCTAAGGTCCCGTGAAGGTATTACCGGCTGGAGCAGTTTTGAGAGATCATGGCTTGGACACTCTGATGATGGTGTCAGAAAGGCTGCAAAGGTAATATTGCCTGGTGGAGGAGGAGACAGCCAGCCTAGGTCTTTGTACAGCTGACAATGGTGTTTCAGGCATGGTGCTTTAGCCGCATACCTACAAACATTGTTAAAGGTGGTGTCCCATTGATGCAGGGCAGTTTTGTTGGCCATGGTTAGGATGAGAGCACCGTAGGTGAGGGTTGGTATAGGATTCCTCTGGCAATTGCCAGTTTGGCGGCAGGGTAAGCAGTAGTTAGTCCTGTAAGCGGCCCCTCAGCACAATTGACAGATTTACAGGTTTTCTGGATATGCTGTTTTAAGTCAAGATTTTGATCTAGATGGATGCCCAAATAGCGAAAAGAGCTAACAGACTCCAGAGGGATACCATTAACATCAGGCACAGAGGGTGGAGAAGAGCAGGTTCTTATTTTGTGTGGTGATCCAAATAGCATAGCTTTGGTTTTATTTGAGTTGAGGACAAGGCATTGAGTGTGTAGCCGGCGCTGCACCAAGTGGAAGTCAGTGGTGAGGCATCATTCAGGCTGATTATATTGTCAGAGTGGGCATAGATGACCAGGTCATCAGCATAAAGTAGTGAGTGGCCAGAGGTTATTACGTCAGGAGATTGTTTATAAATAGTGAGAAGAGGAGAGGACCAAGTATGGAGCCCTGAGGACACAAATATTGATTACTGCACTGTCAGAGATAGCCGAGTTAAATTTCACTGCTTGAGACCGGATGGCAAGGTAGCTGCTGAACCAAGTAGCGACAGGGTAAGAAAACCCAGGTTTCTGAGGGAGGCAAGTAGTAATGGGTGGTCAACAAGGTTGAATGCTTTAGTAAGGTCGATGAAAACAGCCCTGTTAGCTGCCCTTTGTCCATGTTGGTGAGAATGTCAGAGGAGAATTTTGCTAGTGCAGTCATGGTGCTGTGGTGTTTTCTGAAGCCATGCTGTGCGGCTACAGAGTAAACTGGAATTTTCAATGAATTCGGTAACTGAATAGAGACTAATTTCTCAAGAATCTTGCTAAGGACTGATAGTATAGCAATTGGTCTGTAGTTGGACGTATCATTCTTGCTGCCTTTTTAAACACAGGAGTAATTCTGGCGGCCTTCCAGATTTCGGGACAGAGCCATTGGAGAGCGGATAGGGTGAAGATTCTAGCTATAGGTCTGGATATGAGGTGAGCAGCTATCTTTAATAGACGAGGTTCCATTGCATCAGAGCCAGGGCTGGTATTGTCAGAGATAGCTTTGAGCAGTTTGAAGACTTGATGCCAAGTGACCGCCTTGAAGTAAAATGGTTTAGCTGAGGCAGATGAAGTGCCAGAGAATGTTGAGTTTAGTTGTGTGGCTGGAGGTTGAAGGGAGGCTGTGTAGGCAGATAGGTCGGGAAAACTGCTGGTTAAATGCGTTGCAATAGTGAGGCGTCATTACAGTGGACACCTTGTAGGATCATTTCAGAGGGAGTGACAGCTTGCGTGGATCCTAAGAAGGTTTAATGTGGCTCCAAAATTTTCGAGGATCGTTGAGGAGTTAGTCAGCAAGTTTTGACAGTACCTGCTTTTAGCCTGCCTGATGAGCTTTTACAATCATTTGTATGCTGTTTGTATAGGATGAGATCCCGGGAGCCCAGAATTCTTAAATTGTTTCATTGCTTGTCCCTGACTTTCAGTTTACACAGAAGTTCTTTATTTAGCCATCTTGATTGCTGACCTCTGACCCTTCTTTTACCTTTGGGAGGTGTTCTTTTGTACTTCACCAAACTTGGTAAGGAATATGTCAAGGGCAGTGTCAACATTGGATGTGGAGAAGACGTCAGACCAGTCTATGTCAGATATGTCAGATAGAAAGGCTTGTACATCCAGGGCAGCATAGTTAGTGAAAGTAATCAGGCGTGATCGAGGAGCAGGCGGTGGGCAGGGCGCCAATGACAGATCATTGGAGGTGATCTGTAAGTGAGTCAGCCAGGACAGCAGCTTTAGAAACATGATCGGTCTGTTGGTAAGGATCCAGTCCAGTAACGTACCTGATAGTGAATTAGTGATTCTAGTGCATTCAGTTATAAGTTGGTGAAAATTGTGCTTCTGGATCAGTGAGGCAAGGAGACTGTGATGTGGGCCCAACCAGTTCAGGTTCAAGTCACACCTAGGAGGAGGGTTTCATTTACTTTTACAGTTTGAGAAGCGTACTGCAGTAGATTCTGGAGACCACTCAGCCCACTGGTGGGCGGGTTATACACATCACGATGTGCAGGTATTTCGACCCAAGTGTCAAAGTCGCATGCAGCGTTTCACATTGCATGAGGGAATCAGGGTTAGGCAAGATGCTAAGAGACAGATGATTTTTATAGTATATGGTGACCCGCCCACCTCTTGAGACAGATTGGTCTCAAATGAAAAATATTATACCCAGGCAGAGGCAAGAAGTATCAGATACATTTGGTTTCAACCACGTTTGGGTGAGGCATAGTATGTCAGGATTCACCAACTAGCCCAGGCTTCCAAGTTCAGCAAGGTGACTCAGGAGGCTTCTAATGTTCATGTGGGCTAGTACCAGGCCTTTTTGTGCTAGTTGAGTTAGACAGTGGGGTGTTAAGTTTGGGACCAGGGTTAGATTCAATATCACCTGATAGCATGAGGAGCCTCTGTACAAGGTGTATAAACATGTCTCTAGGAACATGCCTAGTTTACTTCTAGGTTTGTGACTGCCTTGGAGATAGAAATGGAGGGATGAGGTAGGTACACCCCTTTTGAGTAGTATAAGGTGGGTGATGGGTAGATGAGCATGAGAGGAGGAAAGATTGGAAAATCTAAAGTCATTTGTAGACTGAGTGTAGCATTCCTCGGTAGTGGAGAAAGACACAGTGATCCAGTTCAGACCAAATAGGAGAAATAGGCAGATGATGGGGACTAGTTTAGGATGGCTAATAGTACAGAGCAGATTCATCGTGGAGTGACTGAAGTGAGGGGCATTCCAGCAAGTAGGGTGGAGAACAGAGGCGGGTTAGGCAGGGTGTGAGGGGTCGGGATAAAGCTGGGATCCTGTAGTACCGTATAGCCGGTTTCAGGTACGCGTAGCACTGCAGGACAAGCTAGTTAGCGCTGAAGCATGGCAGGGATAGGATGCTGCCCTTAGTGGGAAAGGAATATAAGGATAGTGATGATGCAGATATTCAGGATCCTCCAGAGGAATCTGATCATAGATCCAGAGTGCATGCAGTAGGTGGAAGAACAGTCATTTGAACTATCGGTTCAGGGAAGAGGAAGTAGGGTGAAGAAGCTAGTAACATGGCCTAAAAGTGGCAGAAAGTACTGTGGAGTGGGAGGTGAAAGAGGAGAATATTGGTGGCCCTGCTCCCAAGAGTTCTACAGAGCAAAATGGAAGAATTACATTTCTGGTCTGATATTTTATGTAGCTCCCAAAATAGTCCAAGTGATAGTGTGAATTGTGTGCATGAAATTTAATTATAGTATGAATGCCCTCACCTGGGGACATCAGTCATCGTAAGGCATTTGAAGAAGTCATATTATATTGTAGAATCAGATTGCAGCCAAGCTGAGGCAGAGTGTGCCATCAACAGGTAATAATAATGATACAGATCCTCTAGAGGAATCTGTGGAAAGGATTGATGGTGAGGAACATGTTCCTTTCCCTGGCAGCACAACAATGCCATGATTGCCTGTTCATTCACTTAAAATGTGAGAGACTTGCCATTTGAAAAATTAACCATCCAAATTGGTATTCCATATTGTGGAATATTAGAGTGCTACAGTAGGACCACTAGGTAAATATGATGAGAATGATGGTGTGTATTTCTGTTGCCATTAGTAGTAAACTGCTTTAGAACCATGTATGTTACTGCAGAATACTTTATCTCCAACTGCCTTACACCTTCTGTTCAGTCTCTTCAAACCTGTTTTCCTATGCTTGCCTGTCTCCTTGCACCATATGATTAAAAAATCACTTGGCTCCATCCAGCCAAAATGTGATGTAATATGCCACATGAGCATAACTTTTGGAACCACTGGCTGGTGGCCATCCTTGGTACCTGCTGCACCTGCAGTCTAACTCATACTGGCCCCTATGCATGAAGTTGCGGAGAGGTTATGCACCGCATAATATGGGTGCATAGTCACCCCATATCCATTGCCCCCCACATGGGATGCACTAATGTGGGGCGTGTGGACTCAACGCACCCGATCACCCATGGCAGTGCACCACAATGTGTTGGGGGCATTCCAGGCACATGCCAGCACTACGCTGCATTCACTAAGCCATGTAGTGTTGGCCACAGGGGTGCAGATGGGGGCACCAGGAATGCCAACGAGGAACAGGTGTAACCAGTGTGCACCCCAACAGATGCCTCCAGCCAGGTACAGTGGCACAGTGCCATGACCCCCATACTGCCACAGCCCCTGGAGGACTACCGGGGGCAGGGCTGCTGTCGGGCAAGTGCCTGGCACTAGCCACCAGATATGGGGGAGGGGTGGTGCTGTTGGTGCCAGGGCTGACACCACCCACCGGGGGTGTGGGCTAGGGTAGGGGCATGGCTAGGTGAGGGTAAGCACAGCAGCATTATGGGGATATGGTCCACGGGACAGGGTCAAGGTGTTCAACTGAGTTCCGTCTGTGAACTGTGAGGGCGCTGTGTGTGAAGAGTTGTGCCTGGGTCCATTGGGGAATGGGGCCATGCCACATAGGTCTGGGCACCTGCTGTAGGCATGCTTTGCCCCGGACCTGAACCCTGCTATGCAAGGAATCCACCGTTGGTCTCAGTGGAGCATCCCATTGGATGCCCACCCAGGACCTCAGCTCCATCCCTGGCTGCCCTGCAGAGTCCTGCACACCCAGGAGGTGGAGCTGCGGACATGTGGCTGGTGTTAGTGATTGCTGATATTGGCACACCTCTGTGGGTGCACAGCTACACAGGTGGGGTACACGTCACAGGCACATATTACCCACCACGTTAGTGCATAGGGCCCATTGTCAATAAAATTTGTTGATTAAGCAGTAAGGCATAATGGAGTGTTGGTAGTACTAGATTCCTTCATGATCAGGGACATAGTGAGGCACGAGGTGAAGCCGAGTGCCTTCAGCTCTGACCATGGTGGAAACCTAGTACCACCAATATCCCCAGAGTGCCTTATTGCTTATAAAAATGCCCCATAGGCAACTGTTAAATAACAAACTCTCTAAAAGTTTTCAAAGCCACAAAAGCATAATGAATGTTGCTAAATTGATGTGAAATAGTCCCTCCATAAATGTTTTTCACCTGCCAGTCATCTATCTTTCTTCACATTCAATATTTTGTGTGATTGTTTACCATGGAACAGAAGAATTGAAAACTCTGCATTATTCCAGTAGTAGAATGCCCCCAACAAATGCACATGGAACAATAACATGGAATACATGAATTCAGAATTCTTCAGAGTTTCACTGGCACACACACACACACACACACACACACACACACACCCTCATGTGGAGCCAGAACCTCAATTTTATCTGTTGCCAGGTAAGGAACAGGAGTTCTCTGGCAAACTGGTAGGGATAGAAGGGGATTTTTCATGATCATCAAAGAAATGCCAGAAATAGAAACTCTGAACAGTACTTGATTTTTAAATTTGTGTATATGTGTGTAGGAGGGCTCTTGAGCGAAAATAACATTAAATTATTTACTTACTTTATTTAATTTAACGGACTTTCATTTTAGGGCCTAGCTGAAGTTTCTTGTATTTGAGTAAAGATTGCAGACATGTTTGTGATGGATATTGTGAAGTAAGTGGCTTATGAATTCTGTGAGTTGCCTGGTTGGCAGGGACTTGTTTTTAGCCATTGGTGGTGCTCTCATACTGCCATGGCTGAACTAAATCTCAGCCAGTCAGGAAACAGGGATTTAATTGTCCATTTTATATAACATAATAACATATATGTTTTGGAACTGATGGCAGTCTGCCCTGTCTGCATCATCCAGTAAGCAATGCTGCAGTATGCCCAATGAGACATGACTGGATGTGTGTTGTTATATGACAAATGCACAGCCAAGTGTACTGGCTTCATCACCTGAAAGCATGGCAATCACATAGCAGGCGCACACCCTGAAGTGTCTTATTTCACTTACTAAATTGGTAAACTGGGAAAATTTGAAACACAAAAAAATCCAACTTCAGTTTTATTTAAAAACAGGCATCTCCTCGGTTGAAAGTAACTGGTAAAATGATGTCCCACCCACCTGTCAATTATCAGTCTTTCCACACATTCAGTGAATGGGATGTTTGTTTATCATGGAATACAGCCATTCAAATCTCTGCAGAATTCTACTGGCAGAATGTTAGCCTCTCACTACACAAACACAGACAGAAGAAGGCCTCAGTAATGCCAGGGTGTCCAGTTTATCTGTAGCAGGGTAAGCAGCAAAACCTCTCTGGCAGGCAAGAAGAGATGGGGAATTTTTCATAGTTAGAAAAACAATCCAGCAAATAAAAGTATCGGTAATACTTCATTAATTTGTGTATGTAAGAAGGACATTATAATGGGAAAGAACATTTAATCAGTTTGTTTTTTGTTTGTTTTTTATTTTGAGGGAGTTGCTTTTAGGACCTCATTGACTTTTTGCTAAGCAAAGGTGGAGGCCATGCTTATAATGGAAATCAAAATTTTAGAAAGGCATTGATATGTTAGTGTACTGTGTCCTGATTGCCAGCACTATTTTCTAACCATAGATAGTAGTCTCACAATGCAGAGATAATAACCAAATAAAAGGACACTGTCAACCCTTCAGGTCTCAAAAGTCCTTAGTTTAAATATCATATATTATGGTTGTTCACATTTTGTAGAGACTGCTGATGTAGCTGGTTGTTTGATTATGATTCTTTTTTTCTTTTAAAATGTGAAAAACACACTGCCCACCATACTGGTGTTACCACACAAAAAACATGTTTGGATTACATTCCTTGATCAATTCCCACCTGGACTTAGGAGCATCCTTGACACAGCGTAGCCACTCATTATGCAGTAGGAGAACAGGAGGCTATTGCATCATTCATGGCTGCCCTGTTTGAGGGTGTTTCTAGTGTTTAGGAATTATGCAATAAGAGTTGATCCAGGATTTGAAACAAACAAGGTGGTTTATAACTAAACATTAGCATTAGCATACATTTCAGTTCTGCTAAACAGGGATTCAGCTAAAACAATCAGCAACATCAAAGAATTTTGGGATGGTAAGCAATCATAAAATATGGGTTTTAAACTAGAAATAATATGATGCAAAAGGTTGAGTGTGTCCCTTTAAGATGCAGTGCTTTCTGTACCAATTTTATAAGGGTATATTATTTGGAATGAGTGGGATATGACCTATCCTATGGCCACTGCACCTGCTGTATACCACATCCAGACACAAAACTCTGCCACATGAAACATGGGCCATCATTTTAAAACTTCTATGAGCTACCAGTGGACTACTACTATCGTCTTCTGTTTTCTGCCTCAGCCAGCCAGTAACATGCTGTAACATTTCACACAGACATACTGGACAGGATTCACAAAACACTTTGAAGGTGAAAAACTGAACAAGTCCCAAAATTTGCACAGTTGTGGAAAAAAAGGGTAACTGAGCTGCATCACATACACAAAACATCCACAGCTGTGGAAAAATGCACTGTGGACTATAGGGAAAAAATGCAGCTGTGAAAATTCCTGCACAACAAAATGCCATCGAAAAGTATGGCATATCCCCAATAGGCTATTCTCAGTCACTGTATTTCCACAGTTGCAGAAAAAATGTTACATGCTGCACCAAGGAGAGTGAGGTGTTACTCACCCTGTGCAAAAGGCAGTGTACTAACATTGGGAAACAATAATTGTGGGGTTCAGGCACCAAGCAACAGCAAACCTGTCAGCTGTACGGTAGTGTCAGTTGATACAACAAAAGCGCACGCATTTCCTTTGAAAGGCAACAAAACACAACTCAGTGACTCAGTGCAGCCCATAAATGAGCCCCACAGGCAGTAGAGGCAGAGGTGGTAACAACCAGAAGTGTGTGCTACAGACACAGAAGAAAGAAACACCTCAGAAAGAGACACAACCAACAGATATACAGTATATAGCCACTGGGTGTAAGGTCCTGCTGGTACAGGTGATGGTACTGTAGTCCCAGTTGTGGGACTGGTTTCTTGCCTCACTGGGAGTGCTGGTTCTGCTGCAACTTTTGCCAAGTCTCCTGCTCCACTCAATATAGATCACCTGCTGTTGTTCTGTCTGCTGGTCCTTTTATATTATTTCTGCAGTCATGGAAAAATGTTATGCATTTTCAGCACTTGTGGAATGTCGCGACTCTCCTGTTTTGTGATTTTCCACATCTGTGCAAATTTGACTGTGAATTTGCTGCACTTGCATTTCTACAGTTTTGCAAATCTTTTTCTGCACACATGGAATTTTGGCTCTCTTTGTGAATCTAGCCCACTGTTTTGAACTGTGGGTGGCTAAACCTGCTACAAAACGTTATGGTTGTGGGAATCCCAGTAACACTGGGCATTGATGTGCTGGATCATGGTCTTGGGGCAGTGTTTCTGAAGCACATAGTGAAAAGAAATATGTACTGAATACATACTGTAATACAGTGAATTAACTGGTCCGTAATATTTCTTTGAGGGGATATACAGTACACAAAGTCAAACTGAATAAAACATGAAGAATACTTGTGGGTTTGACATTTGAAGTGTGAAAAGTCAAACTTTGAGAGTTCTGATTAAGACATTAACTAAGAGAACTAGCTAAGCAAATACCTTTTCATTAACTTAGTCCTAAGGGCAGCAGAGTACACAATACATTTCACACCACTTAGCACAATTCAAAAATTACTATTGCATTTATACATGTATTTCTTCCTAAGATATTCATCTAACACTGATTAAAATTACTCAAGGTGGTGCACTAACATACAGCAGAAGAAAAAGTTCATGCCAAGAAGTGGGTCAGCATATAAGAATGTAATTTTTCCTAAGTATTTGTTCCTTCTGGAGCAAATTAATTTCCAGTGAACAGACCGAAGAGACTAATCATCTGTATTTGGATAGAGACATTGTAATGGTTGATGAAGTGAAACAAGAAAAATAAAAAACAAAAAGAAAACTAATTCAAAACAAATTTTCTTGTGCTTCAGTAGGAAGCCAACCAAATGAACTTTACAATAGTAATAATAAATAGAGGTATATGACAATATTTTAAACAGATTAAAATATGTACTACACCAGTGTGTAAATGCATTGGATACATAAATGATGTTATTTTGGGATAGATATTTCTTTTCACTTAGAGCACCATTTATTTCACTTAGAATGCAATTTATTTAAATTAGAACATGTTATTTCCACGTAGAATCTGGAAATGGAATGCAAAGAACAATGGGCCAGACAGAGACTTACAATCAAAAGAAAGGCAGTTTAAGCTAAAACAAGGTAAAACACCAGCAACAAATATTACAAACAGTGTGGTATATATCAAATACGTAATGAACTGCAGTAGAATAACAAATGTATCTCCACACATGAGTAGTAATGCCTTTATACTAACTTGTGGCTTCACCACACGAAGTTATGGGTCTTACCACATACTAGTGGAGATAAATATTTTATTCCACTGTACTACGTTATGTAGTCCCTATCTATGCAATACCTAGAGAGACTAGAAAAAGGTTGTGGTTCTTCTCCTTGACAGAATATCACCAGAATCTTCTGTATACTTTAAACCATTAATTATAGGAATCATCACTTTTCCCATTCTTTAGCACAGGATCGTGAAAGTTAGAGGTGGCAAAGATACATGATCAACTTCATAAGAATCAAAAGGATAAGTCCTGGCCAAAATTGTAAACAAAAAGTCCTATTATTACAGTTTACATGCAGAAGGGTGCATTAATATACGGCAATGCAAGTGCATGCATAATTTTATTGTTGAAAGTGTGTTGCTGTATATCATTGATCAATGGGTATGACTCAAGCTTCATATAAAACAAAATGGACTTCCTCCTAGCCTGATTGGCTCCAAACATAGCTGTTTTTTATTTCTGGTGTAATTTCATTGTTCTTCATACTCACCCAAAATGTTCCATTTCTTCATGCTTTCAGTGGGCTGCATCCATTTGCTTACCTTGCTATGCATTGCTTCTGGACTCTGGTCTATATTTTCAGAGCAGTGTTAAGGATATGAGGCATAATCATGCCATATTCGCAAAATATGAGGCCATAGGTTAGACCACCTAAAAGCTGGTCTAACTTATGTTGCATCTTCCATGACTTGCTGCACAATAGGAGCCTGACAATGGTACATGCATCAGCATTTTATGGTAAAGTGGCATCAGGGCCATACATTTGGCACAATGTTTGAAAGCAACATTCCAATGCCATGCCACATTAATCCTGCTGCAAGCACACATTACAGTCAGGGCCTGTGCCTACGGCAGCACTTTAAAAATCAATCGGAACCCTTGGGTCCTCCAATACTCCCTGGAAGTTAGACATAAGTCAAACAGGCTGCTTTACCACTTTCTCATGGCCCACCACCCCCAGCACAGCCATGCTATTATGTCTCTGGGGATGCCCAGAAATTAAATATGAGAGAAGTGGGCCATTTGTAACTTTAGTTCAGCTTTGAGCTGGGATCTATACAATTTATTTGGCTTCAAGAATGCGGTCAAGCCACTTCAGCTCCCAATGCAATAACTGGCATGGGATAAAGCAGACTACAAATAAGGAGTGAAAAAACCTTGAGGTCAGCCCTGTGTGAGACCTCAAGGGATATACCCACTGTAATCTCAGCTATACCACCATGCCATTTACTGTATTTTCCTTCAGTCTGGGTCCACTGATTTTCAAATTATATAGCAATACCCCTGCCCCATATAGTTATGCATAAAAACATAGAAAATAAAAGAACTAAAATACATTAAATGTAACACATCCCATTGCCCATTATGAGTCTTCATTAACTGACACTGACTCTGTGTGGTCTGTGTTCTCAGTGGCACACCTGATCATATTGAACTTGATGCTGACAGCAATGTGAAAGCTGTTGTTGGTGTCATCAGGAGAAGGAGTTGTGCTGGTACTTCTTGGAGTGGTGAGATTGACTGTGGTGTATTGCTAGTGGGAGAAGTCAAGGGTCTTGCCACTAGGAGGTGAAGAAGTGACAATAGTAGTAGATGTCACTTATTGAACATGTAAATAAATAAACAAGTAGTTAAAGCTGACCCTTGGAAAAGGAGTTTGAGAAAGGCTTAGAATTCAAGATTCTCAGGATCTAGCCTTGATGTGAAAGCAGCGGAAGATGAGGAGGAGGAAGGAGAAGAGTATGACAAAGAGGTTAAGTATACACATTCATCCTTGTTTCTTTAAGCTGTCTTGGCTGCATCACCATAGGTGTATTCAGCAGTTTCTCTTTAATGTATTCTGTACTTAAATGAAAATTAACACATCTTTATATCTTGGGTTCAGTAGTGTTGCCTTCCCAAATTGCATGTCTGATCTAGTGCTGTCAATCCTATCTACAAGTTGTGCCAGGAACATGTCTTCCACTTTTTAAGTGAATATTGCATTCTGCTTCTGATGCTGCTGCTGTTGTGACAATTCAAATGAACTAAATGTCTCACCACCTCCTACTGTATAGTGATGGATACCAATCCTACTATACCATCTGTGTACAGTGTGCAGGGAAGAAGGTGGTGTCACTCACATGCTGCAGTGATGCATGATGAGGAAAGAATTATTAAAGATGGAGGGAGGAGGAAAGTGATTGATAGGATGCATTGTTTTCAGAACCAGTAGATTTCAATGTTTTTATTTTAATGTAATTATTAATAGTTGTTATTCTTCATAAATGTTGCTTTATTTTTATGCTGAAAACATGTGACTCACAATGGAGGTAGGCTATAGATAAATATAACATGACATACAATAATAAAATGTATGAGAAGAAGATAATATAGTCAGATATAATAAGATGAGAAAATAATATAATCCAATATAATACACAAGAAGATAATATGATCAGATATCATATTAACTAACAGGATATGACTTGAGAAGAATGACGATGATATGTTTTTCAAGAGTAATAAGATGACCTCTCTCTGGTACTGTCAACACAGAAGGAAACTATACTTTTATGTACAACAAATTCAGCCCTGTCTGGGATTCATATGCAAGACCGTCCTCTGGCTTTTAGTTACTGGGTCCTTTGTAATGCAGTGCCAGTCCACTATAAAGAAATATATCAGTTGGCTCAGGCTGCCATCCATGGTGGCTGAATTATTTGAATTAACTGTGTTATTCCACCACTCACCACACCTGACCTGACCTAACTATCCCTGCTGCTGCTGCCTGCTTCTGTTATTAAGGATCTATCTAGCCTGAGTGAGGATTGGGAGTGGGCATGGCTATTAAGATTAATGTCACAAAATTCAAATCATCAGCCAGAACAAAGTCTTCCAATGTTTGTGTAGACGCCTGAGCAATCTTTTATCACACTGATTTCAACATGCCTCCAGTGTATTTGAGGTGTCACTTGTACAGTATAATATTCTCACACTACAGAGGATCCATTTGTCTTTTAAGTACAGTGGACTGGTGATGGTGGAGGGGCTGAGAATATTTCCAGAGGAATAGGGCAGTTATTGTGAGATGTTTTCATTTTTTGCCACTGTGGCATGATGTGCCTTCAGAAAGCATTGGGAAGGGCAGGCAGGGTAGCTGCTATGATATATGAGACAATACTGTCATCTGATATTTATTATATGAAATATGAGAATATAATATGATACAATATGATGTATGTGAATATCATATAATTTGATACATTATATGCTACATGAGAAGATAAAATGATATGACATATGGTGATAAGATGTATGAAAAGAAGAAGAGAAGAGAAGAAGAGAAGAGAGAGAAGAAGAGAAGAGAATATAGTCAGATATAATAATCTGAGAAAATAATATAATCCAAAATAATATATGAGAAACTAATATTAACTAATCGGAAATGACATATGGGAAGATAATATAACCTGATAGGATATAATTCATGTTAGTTTTACTTTGTCATATTTATTATTCATGATTTTTATGTATACCAAGAAAACATTAATTATGAAACTGAAGTCATAATTTTGGCTTTTCATTTGATCCCCCATCCTCATGCTATTTTCAGAAGCCTCTAGTGATGGGGAGACTTTGAGGAACTGAGTAGTGATGCAAGATGATATTTCTTTGGGAACTACGCTTTATGTTTCGGATGGATTGCTTCCATCCTGAGTAGGGGATCTGGAAGCCCTTTTAGAAGGAAGTGGGAAAACAGGTGTGCTTCTGGACTGATGTGGATGATTTCATCACCAGATTCACTGGATGACTAGCAGGAAAGGCTGATTGGACTGCAGTGGAAGTGGAAC
The DNA here is from genome assembly GCA_016271365.2 of Neoceratodus forsteri. Lineage (NCBI taxonomy): Eukaryota > Metazoa > Chordata > Ceratodontiformes > Ceratodontidae > Neoceratodus > Neoceratodus forsteri. The sequence continues at coordinate 450,197,626 of CM057453.1, read as the reverse complement.
CAGCAGTGTTCTGAGGACTAATGAACCACGATTTGATTGGCTATACTATCATGTGCCCAGTTCTTGTCCTTACATCCCCATGACCTTAATTCCAAATCACTGTTCCACCATGACCAGCACCTTCCCTACCACCACCACCACTTTCAGAACCTGTGCCTTGGTGGAACATTTATCTGCTCCTTTCCTACCCCTGCATCCCTTTCTTCTTCTGTTCTTCTCTTCATGTTTTCTATGTTCATGAACAACACATGCATGATAGGCGATAACATAACACAGACAGTGCCAAATACTAACAATGATGACTAAAATGGACATGAATGATTTTTAGATGCTCTTGTGACATGCACAGGCCCTCTGCATGGACAGGCTGCAGATGACAGGGAATAGTGACACCACCAGGCCACCCTTCCAACCACTGACAGACCAGAGCCACCGCATGGAGAAACCTAGTGTTTCACATTTATTTTACTTTTAATTCACTGATGGGCTAGCAGGCTCACACACAGGCAAAAATAAAAGAATATATAGATTTATCTGCTCATCTGCACAACCAGTTACCAATAAAAATAAATATTTTTCAAGTAAATCCTTCAAAATCCCCCTGCAACTCTCCCAGTCTACTAAATTCAGTCAATACTGCTCCATCTACAGGAATAAAATAAAGCAAAATAGATATGGATTTCTGCACTCTACATCATCAACATTCATTAAAAATATTTGCCAAATACATCTGTAACTCCCTACAAATGGGGGTTACGAAGCGTTTTCCTTGAGCTTACCTAAATGCTTACTGCCAGGCTGGTGTCCTGTGTTTAGCAGTTTAAATGTTATTGCCAGACAGTGCCTGTATAGCCTATGTGAACTGTCTCTTTATGAGCTGTCTGGATTGCAGTTATAATTAATCTGGGAGGTGGCTGAGTATTTCTATGCTCGAGTCCCGCCTGGGCTGCCAAATAATCGCTCCATCCTGCCATCACTATTAGAGCAGAGGGAGCTCTGTTAGAAGATGTACTTGTTTGCTGATCATTTATTAGAATAGTAATAATATTGCAGTTTGTCTAACCTGCCTTCTTTGCAGCATGGACATTTCTCTTTATCACCACCATCTTGGTCCTGGACTGCTGAAAATGGGCCAATCAGTACCTTTGGGGACTCTAAAATGGAACCTGTTCCCAGGGGCTTTGTGGAGCAAAATTCTGTAGGAATTGTAGTTTTGGGCTTTTGGTGCCTAAATAAACCAGGAGGAGGCCTTTGTTTGTGACTGACAGACAGATCAGCCAACCAAACCTTTTGGATCCTGGGGAAAGTCTCAGGCTGCTTGCAGCTAGAGTCGATCTGAGTTGGAAGTGAAGGGTAACAGCTCAAGATAATCAAGCAGCAATCCTGTGTGGATTCGTGCAGGAGAACGTGGAAAGGCCTGAGTTTGGCCTGCATGCCTGCCTGCTGTCCCTGAGGAGGAACCTGTGCCTTTTTCTGACTGAATCTGAATTTGGAGAGCGAGTTGAGTCACTGAATGTGACCAGGCTCCTACATGAAGAAGACCAAATATTTGCTGAATGCGATTGGCCTGTCAGGATTTCCAGCCACCCTGAACTCCCGGATTGTGCAGAGACTCTGTAATAGCAACCGGATAGCAATCTGCCTGGTACAATATAATTTCTTACATGTAAATGTGCTGTGTGCTGTTAACGGGTCATGATTTGGTTCCCACTGTATGCTGAACTGTGTTCTGCTTGCTGGAGGCTGCATCCAGCTCCCATGGACTGAATCCGTATTCATCTCCATTGGGCCTGGGCTTTGCCATACTGGCCCAGCCAGACTACCAGCTGCACAGAGAAAGCCATCAACGAAAGACCTGCCTGGGGATCAGCTCCTGCTCATGCTTTAAACAGGAACGACACCTTGGTGATTTGTGTGGGCCCTGCTTCTCCTGGTACTCCAGTTCAACAACCTGCTGTCTTAATTTCGTCCTGCCTGTGTCCTGTATTGGGTATCATGAGTAAACATTAGGGTAGCTCCTGCAACAACAGCTAAATCTAAAGTGTTGTCATCTGATTGTGTTGTTGTCTTTTTGTCACAAACTGAGCACTCTGGCTCCAGATTACAAATAGTGTGTGTTGTGCATGTTGCTTTCTTCCATCACAGAGCCCAACGAGCTGTGAGCGGCCTACCTCTGGGCAACGTTTCTGGCTAGCCCACCTTCTTCCTACCTGGGTACCCAGAGTGTGTGACTGTAGAGACTCTGAAGTGCATGCATAACTGTATGATTGATATAGCCTTTAAGCAAATCAACCTGATTGCATCCCTCCCTTGTTCAAGTCCCTAAATAAATCATAGCTAACTCTGTTTGCATTTAACCTGACTGTGGTTCCAGTTTGTGCCAAGAGTACTGTACTGTTGCTATTTGCTGTGCATAACCTTGTTTTACAGAGGTCCCCAGGGTCAATCTAGAGGAACCAGCCCTGGTGGTAAATGCTAACAGTGTGGGTAATTGCATGAGTGAATAAGGGTCATTGTGAAAGTGATTATTGTATATTGTTCAGGCTACTAGAAGGAAGGGGGTTACAGTGTACCAGAGGGCTGTGCCCAGGTTAACTTGATCACTAACAACCCTGATCTTCAGGTAGAGGCACCTGTTTCAGTACCCAGGCCCTTGACCTGCTACTAGCCAAGCAGGCAGGTATAGTAGCCCTGAGATAGAGCCACCTAGGGGTTGCACATCTTTCAATGATCGTCTATAGCTTTCACAGACAGCTAAATTCACTCTTCCCTGCTCCTGCTGCAGGTCTGCACTTACCAGTACAGGCTCACAGTGTGCACTCTGACCTGTCGCTGCCTTATTTCACTAGCTTGCCTGCCTGAAACTACAATTAACTATAGTGAAAATTAACAAACTGGAATGATACTGCACAATTCTCAGATGGTTTTGAAAGTTTTCTGATCAAACATGACTCTTGTTCACATACTGTAAAAGGTGTTCCTTCAGTAGCCAGGGTCAAAGGTCCATCCCTGTGACAGAGAGCTGGAAATAGCATTGAGATGTGTACAGTATGAAGAGTTCACCCTTTCCAGGATAGCTGAAGCCTTCAAAATCTGCAAGAGATAATAATATAATCAGGAGACCAGTCGTATTCCTGTTGATGAGCCTACAGTGATAATACTGAAATAATCTGCCATTACCAAATATTCTTAGTTCCACGTCATAATGGCGATCATGGAAAGGCTATTGCCATTTGAGCAAGTGTACATCACGAAAATCAGTTTCAAAGGTGTACACTCACGATTGCACACAACAAAACGGTTCACAACAGTTAGGTTTTTGCTTTTTATGCTGGGGGCAGTGCCTCCGCACTCCCCGGGAGAGGCTTCACCCTTGCACTCAGTACTAAAGGATTCTCAGCTTCAGGAGGGTGCATGTGTGGAGTGTGTGTGCAAAACTAAAAAAGAAAACCCTTACCTGGAGCAAAAATTAGCATGCCCAGAACCAAACCCAACACCTCTAAGCCCCAGTCTGCCACTAACCCACCCATGACACACCCCACATGGCCAGCCTCGGCAGCCCACCACCATACCCTACAAAACCTCCCGCCCTTCCGCCCATTGCACGGTGTGGTCCCTCCCCACCCACCCTTGCACTTATATACATAGCGACATCCTGTTGCTATATGCGCTGAATCCTATCCAGTTGCCCTCCCTGCCTGGTAGCCCTGTGCACAGGCACTATGTTTGAGTCACCCGTTTTGAACATGCTCAGTCATGGTCGCCATCATCACAGGCTACCATATTCTTGGTGTGGTTTGCCACATTAAAACATTATTTAAACAATGGGAGAACATCTTTCACAGTATCAAGTGACATCACCGAGTCCTCTGCTATATTCTGAGTACAGAACTACAGTAAATCAGATGCAGTTTACACCTTATTTATGAAGACTTGTTTTAAAAATTATACCTTTAAAGATGAATTGTACACATTGAACATCCAATGACCTTATTAGGAGTATGCATTTTATCTAGACCTTAGAGGTTTTCAAGTTGTCAAACCAGATCTGGAAGCACAATGTAAAAAACATCTGTCCATACTGAGAGAGGTATTGCATAAACCTCATGTGCCAAGTAACTATGAAAATGTGCGTATAGTCTACTCATGTACCCCACTCCACCCGTCACCAACTTCAGTATGTCTTTGCTTTGCCCTTGTGATGTTGGGGGTTTGCACACTCATGGAATATTAAGACCACGTTTCTGGAAGCATGACCTATTATTCCCTATTTTCTATGATAAATTACCCTTGGATTTTCTAGATCTTAGGCAGAAGTCATCTGATGTGCTATACCTTATAAGTTATGTTCATGATTTCAGCTATCAATAAAACGAACCACTGTACTGCTTATCCTGCCTATAGTGATCCTCATGCAGGAATACTAGAAGTATTTTTATGTTGATTGCGCATGTGCAAGAAGCGTGACATGGCAGCTTGTCAGAAGCAGGTTGTGGAGGTGCGACACTGTTGTGGCCTTTGCCCCACGGCCTTTAAAGGCTTGGCCTCACTTTCTCCAATGGGGTGGCACACTGCTGCTGACACTAGTTCAGCCAACGTGCTACCACCTTGAAACATGTCAGCCAACTGCAATCTGGGGCTGCCTTATCATTCAAGCGTCAGCCATTCCGCTGCAATGAGAGTGACCCGTCATTGCTGGGCGGAATGTTGATACTTGCATATTGTTTGTGAACATGGTGGCAGCTTGCCGCCATGTTCACAAACAATATTAGTGAGCCTCAGTGCCAAGGTGGTGACCAATCCTCTCAGCATCATGTGCCCCCCACAACAGTGTGTGTTTGCTGACAGGGCCCTCCCCGCTGGCTGCAGTCCCTGCACAAATTCAGGTTGTCAACAGGGAGCCCACTCCCCGTCACCATAATAGTCACACTCCCGACAAAAGGTTGGTTTATGCCAGGGTGCCCAATCCCCTTGGCTCTAGTTCCCCGGCACTAAATATGTGCTGATGAGGGTGCCCAATCCCCATCAGCTACAGCCCCCAAAATTCAGGTGGCACGCTGGGAGCCCACACAAGTGTGCCCAATGCCCCTTGTGCTGATGGGGTGCCCAATCCTCCATCAGCTACAGCCCCCAAACATTCAGGTGGCATGATGGAAGCCCACCCAGTGTACCCAATGCCCTTGTAAAGAAAAAACTGTCCCACGATGTTTTTTTCTTGTTTAAACCTGTAAAAGAAAATGGTCCTCAGGGTCTCCTTGGCCCCTCCCACAACCTACGCCCACCCACTACACACCTTGTCTCCCCACCCCACCCCATACTTACCTCCAGAGTCTGGTATGATGATCTTGGTGCACTGGGAACCTGTCTGCACTCTTCAAAGCTGACCGTGAACTGAGGAAATGCTGGTAAGCTATATAATGGCATAAATAGGGCTTTTTCAACTTATTTTATTTTATTTTTATTTTATTGAAATCTAGGATTACAAATACCTTTGAGCAGGAACTGCTCATTTACAAAGGTTCCACGTCGAAGGAATGGGGTTATACATACATACAAGGTCAACATAATAATACATAGTTACACAATAACAAAAGTAAGAGACTGAGGCTTAGGAAATTCCAGTAATTCAAAATGTGCCAAATGTTAGGTAGCATGACATAACCAGCCAAGGGCAATCTTGGAAATAAGCACTGCAGGTAGAGGAAAGGGGTATGCAGGCAGGAAGGCCATTGTCGGAGGTAGAGGTGAGGTAAGAGCTCTAAAGGGGAGGAGAGGAGGGTTAGAAGTCAGAAATGTCCTGGGCAGAGAAAGGAGAGGGGCAAGGGGTAGGCAGGTAGAAGGAGGCAAGGAGGGAGAGATAGCTTTCAAGACTGAAGTGGAGTGCAGTGAGCAGTGGGCCCCCAATTAAGGCGAGGCAGTCACAATGACTAGTTGAAATTAGATGCATATCTCAGGCATTTTTTGAATTTTGGCACCAAATTTTCAACGTGGGTTTTTGGGACCCTCCTCATGAATTCTGCACTGTCATGGTGTTAATTGGTCCGAAGAGGTAATTTCTCACATCATGGTGTGGAATCCTTTCAGGACTGAATAATGAAATGACAGTGCCAGTGTTCATGGGTGGGGTCTCAAAAGGTATGTTGCAAATTTGTGGGAAAATCAAAAAAGGACTGTTTTATTTAACTTGTTTGCAAGAGTTGCTACCCACTCAGAATTCACAACTCTGCAATATTTTCACTCCAGATTTTCAACATTGTCATTTATCCACACTTCCTTATGAACAGAGCAGCTGTCATTTTTCACATCTTGGTGAAATGTGTTTCACTCTTCCAGCGCACAATAAGCGCGGTCACTGTGGAAATCAGTGTTTGGGACAGATTAAGATTGGGGTGGCGACCTCAACTGAACTCTGCCGGGACTACTGGATTCTTTATGGGCAGAAAAGGTGGCAATGCAGGCAGCCCACTACAAAGGTCAGCCTGCAGCGCCCGGCAGGAACGGAACGAGCGAGTGAGAGAGGGGAAGTCAGCAAGCTCAACAGAGCTGTGTGGGGACTGCTGCAGATTTCTTTGTGGGCAGAAAAAGCCACCAATACAGGCAGGAGCCCAGTACAAAAGGGCAGCCTGCAGTGCTGGGAGACACAGAATGAGCGAGTGAGGGAGGGGGTGAGTGAGCTCAATGGAGCTCTGTTGGGACTGCTGTGGATTTCTTTGTGGGCAGAAAAGGCATCAGTGCACACAAGGGCCCAGTACAAAGGGCAGCCTGCAGCGGTGGGAGAAACAGAATGAGTGAGTGAGTGAGAGAGGTGGGTGAGCGAGCTTAATGGAGCTCTATCGTGACTGCTGCAGATTTCTTTGTGGACAGAAAAGGCGGCAATGCAGGCAGGAGCCCAGTACAAAAAGGCAGCCTGCAGCGCCGGCAGAAACGTTAATGGTGAGTGAGAGAGGGGGGTGATGAGCTCAGCAGAGCTCTGTGGAGACTGCTGCAGATTTCTTTGTGGGCAGAAAAAGCCGTCAACAGAGGCAGGAGCTAAGTACAAAGGGCAGCCTGCATCACCAGGAGAAACAGAATAAGCAAGTGAGAGAGGAGTGAGCCACCTCAAAGAGCTCTGTCAGGACAGCTGTGGATTTCTTTGTAGGCAGAAAAAGGTGCCATTGCAGGCAGGAGCCCAGTACAAAAGGGCAGCCTGCAGCACGGGAGAAATAGAACCTAATGAGTGACAGAGGGGCAGTGAGCGAGCTCAACGGACCAAAGCAATAAACATTCGGCATTGACAAATGCTTGTTTTTTGTATTAGTATTTTACTTGTTTTACCAACAGACAGTTCCATTTAGCAATGCTCATTTACAATAAGATCCGGGATAGGACAAGCACATGCTACAGAACGAAATTGAATACAGACTTATAACAGAGTTGGTATATCTAGTTGCATGTCAATTTTGCAGAAAATATCAAGGTAGTTAAAAGGCAATGCAAAGTAAACAGTGATAGAATATCTAATTACATGGCCAATTTGTGGAAAGATATGGCAATTGCAGATAGTGGAGCATTCCACTTCAGATGGGAGGGACGGGACTCATTAATGTTTCAAATAAAAAAACTACTTAAAACTTATTATAAGTCACCGTAGCTAACTCAAGTGATTTATAATAGTAAGTTCAAAGGGCCTCGAGGGATGTCATTTATGGTGTAAGATACTCCTCCTCATGAGGCATGAGCAACTAGAACTGCTCAGCTTCTTTTGTTGTCTTCTCATCCTTCTGATCAGAGTTTTATACAGTACAAAAAATGTTCCATATGCCAAGATATTGTATTACTGTAATCAGTTCCAATAGGGTTCCATCATGTCACTGGATCTTGTATCAGCCCTAGATAAATCATGCAGTTGATTGCAGATATAGTACCATGAATACATTTTAGTATAAAGGAGCTATCTGTTAGCACATAAGTAGTTTGCATTTTATAAAATACAAATATAAAATGAAGCCCTTTAACCAACATAAGTGGCAAATATGATAAGGAGCACTTGATTTCAAGATTCTTACAGCATATTCACATGAATGGCAAATTAGATCATAGTGGCATACTCGCTTAGGAGAGACTATGGCCCACATATTAAAAAAGAGATGCTCCATTAAACGTGGAGATGCACAGCGAGTTAAGGAAATGCACGGAGGCCCAATATTCAAATGAGAGAGATGAGCCACATAAAAGTGAATGCACGATCACGCCCGAAATAATATGCAGCACAGAGAAAGGGGCGGCACCTGAATGCCATAAACCGAGATATTCAACCAAATGAGGTACAAAGGCGCGAACTCAAAATGCCATGCAAAGTTAGGTATATAAGGAGATGACTAAATCAGCAAGTCACCCAGAGGTTGTCTGCAGCACTGGAACAACAATGGATGGGTCTGCATTACACATAGCAGCTGTGATGGCTGATATGAGGAGATGGTACAACAGCAACATGGCTGTGGAAGGGTCTATAGGAGGTATGCCCAACAGAGACAGTACTGGCCTGTGTCAGATTTAAACAGCTCAGTGACACAGACATGTGGGGCAGTACCAGTGCAACAGGGCAATTCCTGGAGACAGCTCTGTGGAGCTGCCCAATGACAGTGGAGACAAAGGTGACAACAGCACTGTGCCTGCTCACCACAGGCACCTTCCAGATTCCAGTGGGTGACACCACCAGTGTCACACAGTCCACCACATCCCATCTCTTCATCCAGTTCTTCACCACCTGCTGCCCCATCCTATGGAGTTTATATGCTTCCTAGCACATCAGCAGAGCATACTAAGCAATGCAGCACTTCCACAGGGTTGCATGATTGCCAGGCCATTGACTGCAACCACATGGCAATCAGAACACTACCTGGTGATGACAAGGAGGTTTTCATAAACAGGAACGGTACTGCTCCTAAAGCACCAGGTGGTGTGCAATGCCACAGGGTGCATCACCAATGTCTGTGTCCACTTCCCTGGGAGTGCACATGATGCATATGTCTGCCATCAGTCATCCCTGTGACCGCACTTGAGACTGGTGAGATACCTAGTGGCCATCTTGTGGGTGAGTGGCACATACCCCACAAGAAAGGCACCCACATGGCTGCCACTGCACTGCAGTAGGCTATGCAGGGTGGCTCAATATGAATGAGTCACTGCAACTGCTGACAGACACATGGCACATGGGATGGGGGAGCCAGTGAGGGGCTGCAAAATGACAGACACTGGACATGGGTGGAACCAAGCTTGGTGGCCCTACACATGATGGACTGCAACAGGCACAGGAAACAGGGTGCAGCCAGCCAGTGTTTGCCTGTGACACTGTGTGAGGGGTAGAGCAGTGTGATGCATTGAAAGGGACAGCATTGTGGCACAAAGAGGCTGCACTGTAGCTGTGCACCTCAAAGTAAACACCATGCAGGCCACAGTGACAGTGACGGTGGACACACAACAGCGGGGAATGTCGCAGGGGCATGCAAGGGCACATGTAAGTGGGAAACAGTGTCCAGTGTACAGTGCAGATGGGGACAAGCAGCAGACATGGGGCTTGTGGGGGACACTTCCATGGATGTCTACTGTAGACTAACATGTCCCTTTCTCCATACAGGTGACAGTGCCTACCCCTCCAGCCATGGTTGCTCACTCCCATACTGTGGCCCATGTCCAAAGCTGAAGAGAGGTACAACAAGACACACATTGCAACAAGGAACATCACTGAGCATGTGTTCGGCATACTAAAAGATGCGGTTTATATGCCTGGACAGGTCTGGTGGTGCCCTACAGTATTGCCCAGAAAAGGCCTGTGTATATTTCGACCTATTGCTTCACACAACATGGCCATTTACTGTGACATAGTTGCCCAGGTCCTGAAGGTGACAGTGCAGAGGACAAGGGTGGACAGCCAGTGCTTGACTGGAGGGACCCAAGACTGCCCTGAGGGGACAGCGGCACAGGGACTCCATTGTGCAGGAGCATTTTGGACCTGGAAGGTGAGTACTGTAGGCAGCCATGACAGTGCAAGCATGTACACAGGCACAGGTGATGTGGGAGCATGGTTCACCTCAGTGACAATACAGGGGAAATGTACGCAGTGGTGTGGCGTGCAGACATTTGTGCCCAGGTCACATGTACACGTCCACAGGAGGAGCAACAATGCTGAGGATGCACACAGGTGGATCAAGTGCAATGGCATGGGTTTACAGAGAGACCATTGGCACAGACCCACATTGGTAGGCCACAGGTGCATTCATCACGCATGCCACCCCATGACACCATGGCCCACATCCATGGCCTGGATGCCACACAAATGGCTAAACAATGACACAGGGGTGTGTGTGGGGACACTGTGTGGACAGGAGTGGACAGCACATAGCCCTGGGTGGAACTCGGAGATGGTCACCCAACGGACCATGAGGCCTCATGGGCAGACCAACAGTGCTCAAAATCACCTCAGTGTGCACACATGCGGCCACTGCAGACATGTGCATGGCCCTGGACCACAGTCACAGGTGTCTCCAGTGCAATCCCATGCCACACGGACTGGGGTTCCAACCCTGAGGTGGTCAAACCACACAACCATGAGAATACATACTGAGATCGGAGGATGAAAACATGCATTGAGACTAGGGATGGAGGGGTGCTGCAAGGGCAGGGGATGGTGTCTCAAAGGCATTGCGAACTTGCCATGATGGGATGGGTGTGTGGGGGGTGATCGTGGCATGCATCAGGAGGTCTGGTGAGCATGGAGGTCATTGCTGCACATCCCTCCTGTATGGCCTGCACAATACAGGCAAGGTCTGTAGTCATGTCCACACACAGGAGGCATGTTGTCCTTATGAGTTCAAGCATGGCAGATGGATGCCCCTCACCAAGGAGCAGTAACTGCCCGCAAGCTCCTGCACAGCTTCACAGAGCACCACCTGGCTCTCCATAGAGGCCCTCATTAGATGTGTGTGCTCCTCACTAGGGAAATGTGGTGTTGGGGGCTGCTGGGTGGGGGGTTGTGCCCTGTAGCATGACTGCAACCACCTGTGACTGCCACACAGTTGGCGATGTGGACCTGAAGATGTTGTGTGGGCAACCACAGTGGGTTGCATCCACCTGACCACATGCAGTCAGGCCATTGCTGGTCCCAGTACCCTGGTGCAGGGTGGCTTTGCACCCTGTTGGCATGGCAGCAGGTAGACAATATGCCTTAGCCTGCACCATGACAGACTGCATGCTGTGGCCCACCTGCTGTGCATTGGATGGCCAGAATGGCTGCAGTTGTCACTTGCAGCATGTCTGGCATCCACCATGGCTACAATCCTCCATGTCTGATGCAAGCACATCCATGGTATCAAGGAGATCAATTCCAGACAGGAGACATCATCATCAACATCATCGATGTTCCCACCCCCTGTGTGGATGTGTCCATAGCTGAGCCACCATACCAGTTAATGCCATGGCCACAGGTATGCTGCTCTGCTACCCTTGTGGCCATACCCATATGCTGCACATGTTCCAAGATGTGATGGTGCTGTGGAAGCAAAGGTGATGTCATGGTTAGGGCTGCATGTCCATGGTGAAAGAACAGTAACAGACACAGAGAGTGCACATTCGTGTCACAAGTGTTCAAGTGGTAAGATACATGGGCAGGATGATGTGAGCTGGACACATGGCAGACATGCCATGCATGTATGGAGTTATATGCAACAGGCATGTGGCCAGTGAATGCCAATTGATAGGCGCACCCAACAAGCCCCCCACCTGCTCACAACACCCACCCAGCACAGTGGACATCTGTGTCACCCCACACCATAGCACATGCTACACACATCCACAACATACATCATAGAGGTCAATACATACACAACACCCAGAGGTCTGCAGTATGCCCCAGACACACATGTATGTGAATGTAAGCAGAATGGACAATGGACAGTACTGGCCCCCAACAAGGCCAGAAACACCTGTGTACAGAGAATGTGCTGGCCTACACCACTGGCATGCACAACCACACAGCTTCTGCTGCCTTTGTGGCCACCCACTGCTACAAAGAATGTATAACATGCTACACTCTGACTGTCAACACCACATGCCTGCCTGTACATGACCTGTGTCATGCATACTCACAGTGCAGTGATGGACCACCTCCAGTATTGAATCCACCACCAACTAAGCCTGCCAGAGCCACAAAGCTGAGTATCCTGGCCATGAGAGCCTCTTGTGCTGTCGTGGCAGGGATTGTGGATAGTCCCCACCAGTAGCACTGCAGGAGGCACAGGCCTTTGCCAGTTGTTCCTTACAGCAGCGGCGGGCACCATTGATGTGCTTAATGCAACCTGTGGTATTCTGTTGTACTCCTCCTGTGCATTAATGGCCACTGTCACTTCCTGCCAGCCCTGTGCTCGGACCTGCTGGTCCCAGTCTTCAAGAGGTCCTCCTGCAACACGTAGGCCTCAAAGAGGTCCTTTAGCTCATCCTTATTAAAATTTGGATGTCATTGTCATTTGCCATGCTCAGACTCCATACTGGTGCCTGTGGGACAGACAGAGGGATAGGGCCAGGTACAAAATCAGTGGCATGCTGTGAAAAACATGCACAGTTCCAGGACAGACACACAGTAACAAAAACACATCTACTTGCAAGGCTGCAGTACCTCTTAGTCACCTGTGCAGAGGTGTGGTGCAGGGCTTCTCTTATGGACCAGCGCGCTACAAATGAGCTGAATACATTCCAATAATGAGATGCTAATGTGTGGATTAGGCACAGATTGTGCAGTGAGACCATTTGCATATCCTGGCTGAATATTGCAAAGTTGTGCCAGGCACATCCTGCTGTGCATCACACATTTCATTGTGCCCCGCAGAAACACATCACAGTTCCACGGTCAAAGCGTGATAGTCGCAACACATCAGTACATCCGCCGGTGCAGCGCACTGACATCAGTGATGATGCATCGCACAGATGCGACAGTGGAGTGCACATGCACAGTGGGCGGTGCAGCGATGGTCCCTGATGTGCGCTAAGCATGCTGACTAGGGACGGATTTTGTGCTGGCCTTCACAATATGGTATTAGGGCACTGCCATGCATGTGTGGCTGCAGGGGTGGGATCTCTGTTTCTTGCACAGGCTAGTCACTACCATGCATGTACAGTTATGCGCCATGGTGGACCTATTGCACATCTCAATGATGCATGCAGCAGCCACGAGGGACTGACCATGTCTCTGCACATGTGCAATGGGCATGGCCTGCATGCCTGCTGAAACATACAGAAGATAGTACCACTGCTGCAACACACTGTGAAATGGCACATGCCACTTGCCTATTGGCCACCAGCCCATGCTCCCAGAGGTGGGGAGACTGAACTGGCTGACCTGGTTGACCTGGTGGTCCCTAGGGAGGGACAGCTTCACAGACAGGAGGAGATGGAGGTGACAAGGTCCCAGGTCTGGGCTGAGAATGCCAGATGCCTCACCAGGCAGACTGGCATCCCCTGGATGTGGGAACAGTGCCATTAGCAGTACAGTGACCTGGGCTACAGAGACAGGGCTTGGCTCAACAGGCTACAGGACATGCACTGGGGAACAGTGCCACACCCAGGTATGTATACCATGTCACTGTGTGCCATTCATGTTATTGTACACTGACAGGAGTTTGGTTGTGGCAGACACTGTCCAATGGGGATGTTGGTATGCCAGTCATAGTGGACACCAGATGATGCAGCTGTGATGCTGTATGGTATGCTGTGTTCACCACTGTCTGTTCCCAGCCACCATAGGGTGCATGTGCACAGCTGCACAGGCCCATGGCTGTAACACTGTGGCCTACAGCCACCTCACACTGTTGGCACATGGGCACCTATCCAGTGCCACATGGTGCAGTCTGTGGCATGCATGTGGTTGTCACTGCATGAGCATGAATGTCCAATACAGGCTGCACATGGGCCAATGCTAGGACAGTGTCTGCCTCATGCATTGGGTGCTTGTGCTGCACACTGCTGGTGCACCCTGTGGCAGATGCGGGCCATGGTGCCTGTACAATCTTGGGCTGTGCTCCATGGTACAAATCCCATGTTACCAGGCACACACAGCGTGCAGCTGAGGGCCCACTGTATGGTGCTGCCTGACTACCATGGTGCACCCTCATAGGGTGTGTGCCATCGCCCATCGCTGTACTGTGCGGATCCTTGTGAACGGGTGCCCCTGTACAGCCCTATGCTGTGCCCTTCAGTTGTACACTGCCTGCCAGTGGCAGGTGTGGGTTTGTGCGGTCACCATGGGTCTTTGGTTGTAAGTTGCATACCTGTGCTGTATATGGGGTGGCAGGGCAGACAGATGGGTAACAGCATGATGCTGATCATTCCTTTCTCTTTGAGTTTCTATTTCAGAGGTTGGGATGCCGCAGTTGTGAGGGAACAAGAGAGTGGACCAGACGGCACAGTGTGGCAGGGCTGTCACTGCACAGGGCTTCAGGTGAGTCTGCATGTGTTCTCATATGTACCATGGGGTCTTGGGGATTCCACTCTGCCTATTGTGGTCTGTATCATATGGTATGTGCATGCACATGCGATGCACACAAAACGTGGGCATGTGGCAGCGTGCTGTGTTTTGGCTGTATGTGCCGCTGATGGTCCTGGTGGACCCTGCATTGTTCCATTTATCCAGACACAGACACAGGCCCCTCTACCACCCACACAGTGTATGCCATGGGGCCATTGGACATGGTGCACCCAGGGCTGTGTGTCCCCTGTTGTGAGGTCACTGGCATGTGCATGCCACTGCAATGTGCCATTCCCCCGTGCTGTGCAACATACAGGTGTGTTGCCGTCCGACATCCAGTAGCTACCATCCACCCCATCACCCTAGCATGCTATCGCATGTCACAGTGCCCATTGCTATGCTCCCAGCATAGCCACTGTGGTGCGACACGATTCCAGTATGGCACTGTTTTCTGCCCAGTTCTGCCACCAGCAGGCCATTGTGTGCCCATGGCCATGCCCTGTGTGCAGTGTGCGTGTAACTCTGCTTGGTGTGGACTGTGGCACACAACAGGCATTGGGGTCTGCCCTTGCAGTCCTGCTTCGACACTGTGTGTTTTGCCCATTCACACATCACTGGCTCCTGTGTCACGACATCCACTGTCTGTGGCTGTGTGTTGCCATTGTCCAGTGTTCATTGTTGGCTGTTGCCCACCATCCATTCATTTTGACTCCATCCACCATGTCACTGTTTGGTCTGTGTGTACCACATAGCTGTTGGTGTGACACCACCCGGCCATCCCAGGCAACACAGCCTATGTGTCTGTCTCGCGCCCTGACACCATCCACTGTGCAGGTTGTGGGGCAGTGTCATGACGGTCACCGTGTCACTGTTCCATGACCATGCGCGCTTCCTCCCTTTGAGCACCTGGCCATCCTCATGGCCTCTGTGACTGTGTTTTTAGATGCCTGTAATGCTCATCCTATTGTGTGTATGTGGGGCCCTGGCTATAGATGTGTGATGCTGGCACAGTGCTAGGTGTTATGATGATGTTCCTTATGGTTCTGTATGTGGTGTCCTGTGCCATCCACCATTCTGGTACATGGTGGGACCCTTTGCCACCATTCCATGTGTACCCTGTGCACCATTACTGCCCTGGGCTTCATCTCACTTTACAGACATGCCCACTGGCATTGGCTTTCTGTCCTTGCATTGCTCACCTCCATCCACAGTGTGTGATGGTCTGTTGCAGACCCTGTGTGCCAGCTGTGGCTGGTGCTTGGTGTCAGCCACTTGGTGCTGACTTCTGTGGCGTGGTTCTGGGCATGTGCCCTGTTCGCATGTGGGTCCCTCCACCCATTATGGTCTGTGCATGGGTGTTGCCATGTGTTGCATCAGACAGTGCCATTGGGGTGGTCTGTGGTTGGTAGAATGCCTCATTGGCACTTCGTGACAGTGTTATGGTACATACCCATGACAATGCCCATTGCCATGGCTCCTGCTGGTGTGCCCTAAGGGCATCTCGCTGACCCCTGCATGTCCATTGGTCCTGTGTGGGGATATTCCCACCTCATGTATGTGTGCCATTCACCTGTGGGCTGCTGTCATGCTGTTGCCATTGTCTGCACCTGTCTGTCCATCTGCCTGGGCTGTGCCCAGGCCCATGTGTCTCTTTGTGTTTCCTGGGGTGTGGTGGTGTTGGCACACCACACCTGGTGCATGCTGCATGCCATCCATCCATGCCTGCTTGTGTGGGCCACAGTGGTCAGTTTGGTGCACCTGCATTGTTGCCTCTGGTACACCTGTGCTGAGGGCCACCCATGTGTAGTCATCACACACATGTCTCTGCTGTGGCCACTGTACTGTGACAGGGACCACTGTACATGTAGAGCGCGCCATGTGATACACATCCACATTGCCTTATGCCATTGCCCTCCTCATGTCCTGCACTGCTATTTCCTGTTGCTGCACCCACATCCCATGAGGTGTGCTTTGTATCCACACATGTCCACAGCACATCGGCAGTTGCTGTTGCATGTGACATTATATCAGGCCTGTGCACTACCCTCATGTATGCATATCTGCGTCACCATCATTGCTGGGGGCAGGGCTTTCTGCCTGGGAATGATTGACTGTTCAGCACTGAGACTGTTTTGTTTGTCTGTTTCCTCCCTAGGATGTGTCAGCTTACCAGGGATGAGTGGTGGATTCTATAGTCACTAGGGACAGCTGGCCAGAAGACGGACATCTACAGCACCTGCAGATACTCTGGGGGTATTTATGACAGACTGGGGGGGTTGCTGTGCAGGCCATCCATGCTGTGGTCTGTACTGTGTCTGCCATTTGCCTTCATTTGGGCATGCCTTGCCCTAAGCAGGCACACTGATGTGCCCTGTGACTCCTTGACTGTCCCATTGCCCTGCCTCCACCATGCTCTCATGAGCCCTGTTCTTTGTAAATTGTTCCACCCCTACCTCCCATGTTCACCCTTACCCTCATTTCCCTGTGCAATCCTGTAAATTGTTTTATTCCTGTTTCTAGTCATTCTTGTTTATATTTCTACCTGTACATATGTGCTGTTTGCTTTTGCTGTTGGGTTTGTACTTTCAAATTTTTGTAATAAATTGTATTCCTGCTTGACGTGACTGTGTGTGTTACTTTCTTCCATTGGTTTTGTTGCCTGGTGTTTTGCACTTGTGCCCTGCATCCTCATGTCAACTGGTGCATGGGTAGGTGGAGGCCATCACCTCACCCACTGCACCCTGTTCAAAGGGTGTGGCCCACAGTGTGTCTATCACTGTGTTCCTGCAAGGTTACATGGGGTTAGTGTGGCACATCTGCCTTGTGTTCATTCCCGCTGGTTCCCTGTGGTGGCACTATGCCCTCTCTGGTGGTGGCACTGGCCATGACTTGCATCCCTGTGTGCCCATGTGGCTGTGCCCTGCACTGTCAGCAGACATGTGTCGATGTTAGTGTGGCCCCTGGATGTGCTCCAGCCTCATGCCATTCTGGTGGTGTACTGGTGGCCCACTGTGCCATGTTTCCCGTAGGCATGTCTGCTGTGTTGTCACTCTGCCTTGGCATTTGGCCCTGTCCATTGGTGTGGCCATTGCAGTGGTCCCTTTCCATGGCTGTGTGTGTCAGCAATCTCTGGTGTGCTTTGCCTTCACATGGTTGGGCACGTCTGTCTGGTGCACTATGCTGGGCACTCGCTGGTCTCTGCTTCAGGGCCTTTTGGCCACTGTGGCGTGTCACTGTGCCTCCCTGTCCCCTGGCTGCTGTTCTGTTACACCACCACCCATCTCACATGCACCAGTGCATTGTGCTCCATGCGCAGTTTCTGGGCATCAGTCCTGCTTCTTGTGTGCGATTCTCCATATTCAACAGTGCCCTGCTGCACCACACATTTTCTGTTGTGCGATCACGCATGTTCAGGATATTCAGCCAGCTATGTGCAATCACATTTTACAGTACAACTCTTAATATTCCATTGTTCTGTGGTGGTCGCATTTCAGCTGGGAGGTGCAGGCACTTGCACGATGCAGCCAGCCACTTTTGAATATGGGGCCCAAGAATTCTTTAGCTGTTGCAATACATGGAAACCTGTCATGTGTGTAACATGTAATAATATTTTCGATGATATCCATTTTCAAAAAGTGTTAATAACTACTTGGCTACTGGAAAACACCTGAGATTTTACCCACAAACACAAAAAGTTTCATTCCTACAGACATTTTACATGATAATCTATGTAGCAGTCATCAGTGAACCCTGCATGTGCAACTGCTTTATTTTACAAGCCTGGTTTCAATAAATCCTCAACATTTTAAACTTTAAGACTTATTTAGGACATTATATGGATATAGCCCAAAGTTAACTAGACATAATAGTATCAATTTTTCCATCTTTGTAGTTTTTCCTGTGGTCATTACACAAAACATAGACAATTCTATGTCTAATGGAAATAAAATCCCTAGAGACTCATAATGCAGTTTAAATACGCCTGATGTATGTTAAATGGTTAAACCAAATGTCATCAAATGTGAAACATTTTATTGCCTTTATGACCATACCACATGTTCAGACCTCTAGAACTGCTTCTGAAATACTAAACAAGTGCTCAAAATGGCAATTTTGTATAAAAGTGCAATATAAACTAGCATAACAGGTGCGCGCACACACACCCCTCCCCCAATAATTCAGCTGGGATGCTTTTTACTTATTAAACTGATACAGCCTGAAGCTAACTAAATAAAATATAGTAGGTCGGAACATGATCATTTTAATCTTTTCAATTGTATATACCATAACTTAGAATCACTAGATTAAAAGCATTTACAATTGTATGTACTTGTGGTGTGGTTTCTATGTGAACTTTCAGATGCTCTTCTCATTTTTAAGACTGCTTACCATCAGCCAGCAGATGTTTTGCAGCCACTCAACTGTAGTTCTAATGGAAGAAAGCAAGAAAATTGCCCAGTGACTTGTAAATTACTTTTGAATGTCCCTCTGCCGTCACCTGCCTGCTTAAGGATATCCCAGTGGAGAGAGTGAATGCACTAAACACATATGTGATCTCTATGGGTGGGGGTAGGTGCAGGTGAAGGTTTTGAACTTTTCTATGCAGCGAAGTTTCACCTTCACCAGGTAAAGACTACCTGAGGTGTCACTTTGCATAACACTAAACTGGCAAAAGACTTCATGAAGTGACACCATGCTCACAAAGTGTTACTTTCCTGTGTGATGGAGTCCCTTCTCCCCATCCGCTAACCACCTATGTACCCATCTTCTACCTCCCACCCCTTGGAAGAAGATGCATAAATATAATAAATATCCCCCGGCCCACTCACTAACCAACAGTCTTCACCCTCCTCCCACAGCCCTACAGAAACAGATAACCCACTCAGAACCCACCGCACTCTACCCCCAGTCTGGCAGCTGCCACCTACCTGACCCAAAGGAGCAAATGACACTCATCAGGGAGTCAGAAGAGGATGGCAGCCAGCACAGACTCTCCTCTCACCATCTCAGCCAGTCATCATCTGAATGAATGGAGATGCACACATGTAGTAAATACTATAAGCCCCTCTCATTCATTCAAATGGTGGCTGGATTTGGTAGTGAGAAGAGGTCTGTGCTAGTCACCTTATCTGCCATCATGCTGATGAGTTTTTTCTTCTTTGTGCTGGTTGGGTGCTGGCAGCAAGATGGAGGATGGAGGGCACTGAGTAGCTGTGGGAATGGAGTTTGCATTTTTGTGTGGGTGGGGAGAGGTTGGGTGCCGCTTGCTGAGTGGGTGGGCCAGGGAGGGGTTATTTATTATACCCATGTTGTTTTCTTTCTGAGGGGTGGGGGCAAGGTGGGTTCTTGGATGCTGTGCAGGTGGGCAGTACAACTACATTTCGGTCTAGGTGGGGCAGAGATGAGGTTTGGGTATTACAGTTTGAGGGAGAGAACATAGTTTTTTTCAATTTTACATTTTGATCCTTCACCCAGCAACTTGTAGGCAAAAAGTGCCAGCTCGCACCACCACACATGTTATATCTCGACACTTCTACAACAATTTTGCTATGAATTTCATAATCCTCTTGGTGAATGGTTGGAGTACTGGGAAATTTACGTCACCAAAATTGTGGGCAAAGTGCCAGACTTCTTCCTCCATGTACTGTAGTTTTGTGAAGCTGGTACTTCACCAGCAATTTGCAAGTACAAAGTTCAGACTTATGTTTTTCAAAGGAAAACAAACATTCCCTTCTCCTAACCTTATTATAACACCCATACCACCCTCCTACCACCACCCAACTCTACAGAGTTTAAATACACACCATTTCCCTCACCACACACTGAGTAGCATCCACACCACCCTCCTCCCCCCAGCCCCAGCAGGAAGTCAGTCTGAACCCTTTCCCACCCACTTGCAACACTCAATCCATTTCCAACCTCCATACCTATGGTAAAACTAGTTGGACCCCTTCCACCCACTACTTAGCAGCACCCATCCTCCCTCCACCTCCACCACCCATGGCATTCCAAGAAAAAGGGGAACATATTGAAGACTGGGAAGGAGGCAGGCACAGACACTTTATTCACCAGCTGTCCTGACCATCACTGGAATAAACAGGAGCACCTGCTCAAAGTAAAACACCTGGTTACTAAGGGCGTGGCCTCTTACTCATTCAGTTGTGGCTGGCCAAGGTGGCATAAAGATGATCTGTGCTGTCCCTCTCTTAAAAATATATCCTTTTTTGTGGTGTCATAAAGGGTAGTGGAGGAGAGATGAGTGTTGCTTACACTAAAGAGCAGCTGACGCCTTTAAAAAACTTTAGAAAACATAATAGCCAGACAAAATTCCGCTAGTATTTTACACATCATCTATAGATTTCTCCTTGTCATTATTTATTACTGAAGAAATTATTGTCAAGGGATATGCCTGGCGAAACTGACTTGTGCCAAAAAATGGTGCAGTAGAAGTTTACACCAAGTTGTGACATTCAGTATTCTGCAAAGCAGCCTGCAACATGCCACAGGCTGCTTGCATTAAAGTGGACTTACGCCACCAGTTATGCCATAAACTTTCTGTGACGGGCACTAGGAGGATTACGGCAGCAGTTGCTCCATATTCCTGGAAGGACTGCCTCCAAGTCCCCAATTTTACTATTCTGAAACAACTCTGGAGGACAATGGTTAGCACAGTTACACCAGCAAATGGCTGGTGTAAGTGTACTTTGAGTCCTCCTGGGGTTACACCAGTGTGCTGCCAGCCCAGATCCCCCAGTATATGCAACCCCCATCCACCAAATAGTAGAATAAGTCCCGCATGGCTATCGAACTCCCTCCCGCCCCCAGTTCCCCCAAAACTATGTCATAAAAGCTTGACAGGGCTATCGAACCCCTCTGCCCGATCCCCAATAAAATGCACAAAACCCCCACAGGACTATGGGACCCCATCCCCCAATAATGTGTAAATGAAAGCCCCACAGGGCTACTGGACTTCTCTGCCCCTGGTCCCCAATAATGTAAAGAAAAGCCCTCAGGGCTATTGGACCCCCCCATGCTGGATCCTCATAATGTATTAGTAACAGCCCCACAAGGCTGATCTTGCCCCCAAAGCCCTGATCCCCGAACCCATGTCCTGGCAGTTTTCACACTGTAGTAAAATGAAAAACATATCACCATTGTCCTTGGTATTCTAGTGGTCCCCACCAGGCAGTGCCAGATCACCCTGCTCTCCCTCTCAATCCATCCCCAGCCTGCGACTGGCACAGCCCACCTCTCAACACCATGGCCAGCCGCCAACTGAGTTCCGTATGAGCACATACTACTGTAAATAGTACGTGCTCAATGAATGAACTGTCACCTGCGCTTACACTCTGCACAGCTGCACATTATGGCCAGCAAGAGAGGATCGGACCTGGTATTGTTGCAGCAAACAGTTTTAATGATTTCAGTTGTTGGGAGGGCTAAACCCATTGAAATCTCCATGCTGCTCGCTATGGAGCATAGTGAGTGGTGCGAGAGCCAATTCTTTAGAAGAAAGCATTTAATACAGCTATAAGTTTGGATGTTACCTTATATGGGGATCTGCCTGTAAATTATTTATTTTCCAGGTATAAATTGTGATTAGTCTAAAGGACCTAGGGACCTTATGGTTCTGCTATTCATGGTGCTTGGTAAGTCCTTCATATAGTAAGGGGATAGTTAAACTGCTTTTTTTATGCTTAATGGCTCTTTTGGTGTTTATAGTCTCTCCGCCTCTGGCTGGAGTGATTTATTGCTAGGATTGCTGTATGTTTGACATTTAATAAGTCTAATTTGTTGTATGGTACAGATAGGAGGTTTTGTAATCTATCCAATAGTAGTGGGTAGCTAAAGTTCAAATATTTGTGATGTGTAGGGGTTGTTTGAGGGGCCTTGTGGGGCTAGAATTGTGTATGGGTCATCCTCCTGCGTGATCTCCAGCCTTTTACCTGTCTTCCGTTTTGGACTCTACAGTAAGACGTTGCTGGGAGGTAGGGATTGGAGAGGCCGTGAGGATACCCCATGCATGGTGGAGGGTAGTAAGATCGAGATCATTGGTTCAGGAGGTGCCCTGGACAACGGGCACAAGAGAGAGGCCAGACATGTTTGGTACCTGTCTCCAGGGTCTCCACTAGACTGAGTGGTCAGGCAACCCGAGGGGCTACCTCTTCCCACAACCCCTGAGTGTAGTGCTATGCAATGCCAGATCGACTAGGAACAAGACCACAATTATTGCAGATCTGGTTTCCTCTGTCATTCTGGCTTGCATTACAGAAACCTGGGTTGGGGATGATGCAGGTCCAGTTTTTAAGGCTGCCATTCCCCCATGTATACTGTAGTGCACTGCCCCAGGGAGGAGCATGGGGTGGTGGTGTAGCTACCTGTTTTAGGTCTGACTTGGCTTCACTGCACCCAGTGGGAACCCCAGATTCTTTTGAATGTGTGGCCATTTGTGGGGGTCAGGTGCAGGGTGCAGAATTTTCCTGGTTTATTGCCCTCCTGAGATGGTGGGGAATTTCTGCAGGAGATTGCTGAATCGTCGGCGGTGAAACACTGGAGGCTCCCAGATGTATCATTCTGGGGACTTCAATGTTTGGGCCAACAATGAATTGTCTCGGCCTGGCTACAACCTCCTCCAAATTATGTCTTCTTTGGGCCTGTCACAAGCTGTTTCTGCTGTGACCCATCAGAGTGGTCACACATTGGATCTGGTGTTCTCACTGGGGCTGAGATAGATAATCTCGGGATTGATCGGGTGGCTTGGTCCGATCACTGCCGATGCAGTTCATGTTCAGGGCTCCCACTGGATGCCCTTCCCCTACAGAGATGATGAGCTGCAATCCTTTACGGGTTTGACCCCAGAAGGCTTTTGGTGGCAGCGATCTATCTGATGTGGAAATGTATGTGTCGGAGACGTTAGTTCTATGGTAGACTCTTATAATAGAGCTCTGTCTGATGCCATTGATTCCTCGCACCTGTCCATGTACATCCCAAATCTTCATACCGGGTCTCCAAGGTTTGATGGGGACCTCAGGGAGATGAAGAGAAGGTTGAGATTAGAGCACTGCCGGAGGAAGTCCGGCCTGGATCAGACAAACTGGCCCTCAGTGATGCATTATAATGCTTACCAGGGGGCAATCAACCATAAGAGGGCAGTATTCCTGTCCAGGCAGATTGCTGCCGGAAGAGCCGACCAACTATATTTTTCGGACTGTAGACAGGTTACTCCATCCTGCCTGTCTGCAGCGAAGAAGGTTTTTCAGACTTTGAATGTGAAGAGTTCGCTGGTTCTTCTCGGGCAGAGTGTCCAGTATTTGATGGGGTGTTCCTCCAGTCAGCAATGTCATAGCTGGCAGTGGTCACCAGAAGGTATCCTAAGTGCACTTCGTTTGGTTGGGGGAGTTTAAACCAGTGGATGCCAGTGAGGTTATTGAGGTGGCGACCAATCTGAAACACACTTTTATTAACTGGATCCAGTGCTAATGCATTTCTTGATGAGATGCATCGACACCGTGGCCTGGTGTTTGCCCTGATTGTCCGGTGTTCCTTATCTGAGGGATCTTTCCTGATGCCTTGAAGGAGGCACTGGTGAGACCACTCTTAAAAGAAACCATCTTTGTCCTGGAGATCAGGATAAATTACCAACCTATCTCCAATCTTCCCTTTTAGCGGGTTGTGGAGCAGGTAGTGGCGCTTCAGTTGGAGGGGCACCTCTTGACCCATGAGTTGTAAGAACAATTCCAGTCAGCATTTTGGGAAAGGCATAGCACAGAAACTGTTCTTGTTTGGGTGCAGAATGACCTCCTCAGGGCTAGAGATTGGGAGAAAAGACAGTTCTTGTTCTCCTGGACCTCTCCTCAGCTTTGACACTGTAGAGCATGGTGTGTTGCTTGACCATCTCAGGGAACTCTGCGAACTCACCAGCACTGTCATCTGCTGGTTTGAGTCCTTCTTATCCAACAGCAGGCAGTGGGTTGTGATGGGAATTTCTCCTCCTCTGCTAGCCTCCTTTCTTGCGGAGTACCTCAGGGTTCGGTTTTGGCCCCTATGTTGTTTGCAGTGTATATGCTGCCCTGAGGGTCATTAGGAAGTATGGCTTGGGTTTTCATTGCTATGCCGATAATACCCAGCTATATTTATCCTTTGTCCCAGGAACATCCAATCTGGTGGATGTGCTAAACAGCTGTCTTGCCGAGATTAATGACTGGATGGCGTCTAGCTGGTTGCGACTGAACCCTGATAAGATGGAGGTATTGGTAGTGGAGTCGAACAGAGTGCATGATAGGTTGACCTCTGATTCAGAGACTGGACTAGTTCTGGGTTCTGTCTCATTGAAGGCCTCCTCAAGGGTGTGAAATCTTGGCATTATGCTTGATAAGAGTTTGACTATGGAGTCGCAGATTTCCTCCATTGTCCTCTCCTATTTTTCCATCTTAGAAATATCGCCAGGATAAAGCCCCTTGTTCCATCTCTGGACCTCCCTACTTTGATGCATGCCTTGGTTACATCAAGGTTTGACTACTGTAATGTGCTCTATCTTGGGGTCATGGGAGGATCTCTCTGCAGACTGCAGCTAGCGCAGAACTCAGCTGCCTGGCTGCTTACTGGGTAACCTAAATTTTGCCATATTACACGGTGTTGCGTGAGCTGCATTGGCTGCCAGTCAGGTGGAGGATCCTCTTTAAGGTGGGGCTTCTCACCTATAAGGCCCTACGGTCAGGGCCCTGGTTACCTGTTAAACCTTCTGGTTCCTGCTGTCTCAGCTCGCCCCTCCGTTTCTCCTATGGGGTCTCCTAGCAGTTCCCAGGTCGAGGTTGAAATCGGCAGGCGACAGGGCATTCAGTGTCACTGCCCCAGTCCTGTGGAACTGCCTCCCTTTTGAGGGTTAAGGGGCCCCAACTTTAGAGGTATTCAAGGCCCACCTTAAGGCCCTCTTATTCACCCAGGCATTTTAGACTAAGTTAATGATTGATGAACTTTGGTTTCAATTAGAGTAAGTAGAGCTCATTATTTGCTGCAATTTAATGTTTTATCAAATTATATGTATAATTGTATGTTATCTTGTTGATGCATTTTGAATATGTGCTAATTTATTATGCAGTGACCAAAATCTCCGGCAATGGGAGTCTTTAAATAAAATGTTACCTTACCTTTTTTACCCGTTCATTGAGCATGTACTATTTACAGTAGCGCACAGTCATTCAGAGCTCAGTCAGCAGCTGGCCATGGTGGTGAGAGATGGGCTGTGCCAGTCACCAGCTGGGGACAGGTGAGGGGAGCTGGGTGGTCTGGTACTGCTGGGTGGGGCCACTAAACTACCAGGGATAATGGGAATATGTTTTCATTTACTACAGTGTGCAAAGCCACCAAGATGTGGATTCGGGCATCGGGGATGGGGGATGAGATCAGCCCTGTGGGGTTGTTACTAATACATTATGGGGACTGGGACTTGGGGGTCCAATAGCCCTGAGGGGTTTTTATACATTATTGGGGGACGGGGGTCCATTAGCCCTGCTAGACTTTTATTACACATTATTGGGGAATCCGGGATCAAGTCCCATAGCCCTGTGGGGCTTTTGTTTTACATTGAGGAACTGGGGTGAGGGGATCTGATAGCCCTGTGGGGCTTTTATTACACATTAGTGGGGATTAGGATGGGGGCCCCATGGCCCTGTGGGGCTTTTGTACACATTGGGGGATCAGGGGCAGGGGGTATGATAGCCCTGAGGGCTTTTGTTTACACATTTGGGGACTGGGGCACGGAGTCCGATAGCCCTGCTGGACTTTTCAGGCTTGGGACTTGGGCCTGCATGGGCACCTGTGCCCTGCCTGTGTGCATGCTGCAGGCTTGTGGCCAACCATTCAGGTACACCTCTGTTTAAGCGTGCCTGCAGGGTTGGCACAAGTCATAATTTAGCCACTGGGACCCTGTTCTCACAGAAACAGGAATAGGGTCCTTGGTACAATTACACACCTCGCATGTCGCAACTTGCAACAGGCATAGGGGTGCTTCTAGAATTGGGCAGAGAATCTTTATGCCTTAGAGTTCATCTGCCTCTATAACTTACTCCCCTACTTAACATCATAATGCTCTGTTGTGGCATCACAGTCTGTTGCTTGGGAATAACTGTGGATGCCACAAGCACAGTATTATGACATCAGGTTGAGAAGAAGCAATATAAGCTGTTGAACTCAGGAACAACTCTTCTGTTTTCATGCATCTGACCTCAGTAATAAATAATGGAGATAAGAAATACAAAGCTAATGAGAAATATCAGCTACTTTGTCCCCAAATATTATGTTTCTCAAAGTTCTTTTAGAGGCATAGGTGGGTCTTTAAGATAATGCCAAGCCAAAGCAGCCAATATTGGTTATAGCCACATCTTGTTAATTTGTTATCTCTGTAATACTATATTCCTCTTCCTTTCTTCCAGGACACAGCAGCTGTTCTCATCTCAGTATACCTTTCTGGTTAAAAATATTGTGAGTAAAATAAAACAAGGCAACAATAGGGGATCTGAAATCATGTCCATGTCCATCCATTTTTTACAGCTACTAAATGAAATGATGCAGGCATATTATCACCTCATTGAAAATTATTGTGTATTCACAGAAAATCCACTGGCAGTTCTCTCAAATAAGAAGACATTCCTTTTCATAAACAATGTCTCTTCCAGAAATAAATCTCAAACCATTATTACCCTTTGCTCTCTACACTGGCTTCTATGGGCAGGCAGGTGGGCCAAGCAGTCCTTGTCTGCAATCAAAATCTGTGTTTCTATGTTCTCTGTTTCTAACTCAGAAATCAGAAAGCAAAAGCAACATGTACCAGCACAGACAGTAAATGTTGTGCACAGCTGAAAAAAGCAGAACAATGGGACTTCCAGTGATGTCACCAAAAAGAATGGTGGTGTATATACCACCTCTGATCCCACTTCAAAACCCTCGGACATTTCTCATGTTCCAAGCACCCATAGTTTAACAAACCTGCAGTGCAGTACTTTAAGATGGAGCAGACTGAAAAAGCCAAAATTCGGTGAGCAGCAGTCAGAATTTGTGATTGCAGAGAAGCTTCTAAAGATGGCAGAGCCTGAGCAACTCTCCTCAAGGGTCTTGACTACATGGTGGGCTCGGGGAGCGGAGAGACAAGGACCTACAACCCAATCCCACCTTTGATAGAGCCAGTTCAGCTTATCAATACTGAAAACAATGCAGTGCATTGATAGCAATGTCTTAGAAATTTGGAGACTTCAGGAAATTAGAGCAGTGCACCACACAAGTGGAGGAAGTGATTGCTGAATTAAGGGACAAATCTAGGAGCCTTGGATGCACAGTCCTGCATTTGTGTAGATGGGAGAGAGAATTGACAGAAGGGTGTAAGAAGCAGAGGCCTGGGATGGAGAAAAACTTACACTTCTTTGGGTTTCTGAAGATACTGAGCACCCAGATTTTATTAATTTTTTTCATTACTTGGCTACAAACTGAGCTGGGGATGCCAGATACAGTACATTTCAAGTCAAGATAGAGCAAGCACATCAGGCTTTAGGCCCTAAGCTGAAACCTGGTGCTGCCCCATTCAATTGTGGTGAAATTTCTAAAATATCCAGTCAAGAGATATAGAACAAATAAATGTGAAAGAACCTATGAAAATTTAAATTAGTTCAAAGGAACTGTAAAAAAGAGATTAGGAAGGCAAAACTTAATATGGAAAGATCTATTGCAATGCAAGCACAGAAGGGTAACTGCAAAATGTTGTTTGGTTACATTAACTCTAAAAGAAAACCAGAATGTAGGGTAGGTCCTATAACCACTGACGATACACTTTTATTGCATCCAAAAGAAAGGATGAGTTCTTTAACTCACGTTTCTGCAAAGCATTTAGCTCCAGTACTAGTGTAGCTATCCATACTGTTCCTGTTAGTCAGTCATCTTATAATGTGGATATCTCTCTAGATAATATTAAAATAAGTTAAATGCAGTTAAAAAGGCTCTTCTGCAGGCCCTGACAATATCTCTGGTAACTTATTAATAATGAAAGATCACCTCTGTACACATCTTAAAAGATTCAAAGGATGTAAACTGATGTACAAATAAATAAATAAAAAATAAAAATAAATAAAATAAATAAAAAAAATTTTTTCAACAAAAGTTTAAATACTGGCACTGTCCCTTCTGAATGGAAACATGCTAATGTGATTCCTCTGTTTAAAAAGAGGGCAAGAAGCTCACCGGATAACTATCATTCAATTAGTTTAACCCCTATTATTGGTAAGTTGCTAGAGTGTATAATCAAAGATGAACTGTCACCTACAGTGCAAGGTCTAGAACCATCCCAGCATGGGTTTGTTAAAGGTTGATCATGTTCAACAAATCTAGTGAGTTTCTATGATTTTGTAAGTGACCAGTTGGATACAGGCAAATCATGTGACATCATCCTCCTAGATTTTAAAAAGTATTTGATTCAGCTCCTCACTGGACTTCAATTCATAAGCTTCAGCTTTGCAAGATCAATCATTTATATGTCAGGTGGCTTACAAATTGGTTATCTGATAGAAAGCAGAGAGTGATTATTGATGGACATGCAGTATTTGGAAAAATGTAGACAGTGGTGTTCCACAAGGTTCTGTCCTAGCTCCAACAATCTTTCAGATTTTATATCTGATCTATCCTATAACATTCAAAGTAGCATCACAAAATATGTGGGTGACTGTAAAATTGCTAACATCTGTATGAATTTGGAAGAGTACATGGTCACTCAAGAGGATTTAAGTAGCTTAGAAGCATGGTCAGTAAAATGGAACTTGCTTTTAATATATCTAAATGTAGCATTCTACATTTTGGTAAACACAATCCTAAATATGTATACCATCTCTATAACTCTCCTCTGTTAAGCAAAGACAGTAGAAAGAGACCTGGGTATTATAGTCGATTCTACTAGATTTTGACACTCATACCACACATACAATTAGTAAAGCAAATAAAACCTGGTGGGCTATTCGCCATAATATAACATCAAAAGTTCTGATATTCTGTTACCCCATATAGGGCATATGTAAGACCTTATTTTGACTATGTCTCTCAATTATGGCATTCCTCCGAAAGGTGGGACATTGCTAGAATTGAAAGGGTACAGAGAAGGTGACTAAATCTATTATTTCCAATAAAACCATCTCTTATGAGGATAGACTTGCTAAATTCAGTTTAATGATGCTCGAAAATAGGAGACTGAGAGGTGATCTCCTATTTGTCTGGGACATCATACATGACCCTGTTTTATTAACTGAATGTGGTCTGGATTTTAAGCAAATTCAAGTAACTACTGGAGGACATCCACTGCAACTTACAAGAAATAAATGTCATTCTAAGAAAAGGGCTTATTTCTTTTCTCAGAGATTGTCCGACCATGGAATCTGCTTCCTTTGGATATTATCATTAGCAGTAATAAGACTACTTTTAAGAATAGACTTGACAACTTCATGAGATCAGGAAAGCTCTTAACAATTTATATGTAGCTTTGAAGCTCTATGGGCTTATAGCCTCTTGCTTCTTTCATTTCTTAGTGGTTCTTAGTAAGGAGCAATTAATGCAGAACAGCAGAGTGTGGGAAAAGAAGGACTTAAACTTTAATGGGAACAGAATTTATGGGATCAGAATTATCCCCAACCATGTAGAAAATGAGAATGCAGGTACATGGTGTGATAAAACTCTATGGGAAAAGCAAGTTACAAGCGCACTTACAGTACTCAGTCAAGTTACTGGTACAAACTGACAAGGGACGGTGCTCTATGAATTCCTTGCACAGGCAACACCCTGCTTAATGGCACAATGTATTCCTTTCCTAGAGCTATCAGGGATCTCTATGAAACAAAAGTGCAGCAATTGGAATTGACAGTAGCTGGGAAGAAATCATGCCAAAAGAATAAGAGAGCACCTATGTCTGCTGGCATGCTTGCTCACAGATTTAAAGAAATGGGTCTGGGACTTGCACAATCACACACCCACATAACTGACAAATAATAGATGGATCTAAATGCAGTTTTGTATACTGCACAGGAATAGCCATTGCTCCTATTGGCGCTCACATTTTGGGGACATTTACCCATTGATGATCTTCCCCACCTGTGTCAATGATTATGTCTTTACTTTGACTGTAACCAAGATGGTGGACCTACCTCTTGAAGATGACCACTCTGGATGTTAGCACAAACTCGCCACCCACACCAGCAACTCAGTTGCAATAACCTGATAATGCAGCCATGGACACTGATTACAACTGACCCCCATCAGCATCAGCACCAATGGATATGAGAACTATCAAGCCTTCAGGAGGTCATCTTGTCTGCTAGGATGACAGTGTAATTCCTCAACCAGACTTCCTCTAGCTCTACACTACAAAAAGGCCACAACTGGAGAATATCACCAACTTCCATTTACTACTAACCTAACTGGAGACAAGATCTTCCAAATTTTATTGACTCTTCCACCTATTGTCTCTTCATTTAGAGATACTCTAGGTTTCCGTGTGTTTGTAGCCTTAGTGGCAGAGCCTCCCCCACACACAATTAACTCCAGGTATGTTCTATGTTCAGTTACTTGGGTTCCTTTAGAAGAAATTTCAAAGGTAAACTCTTTACTGATGTTGGGGGCAGGAATAAAAGCACTCCCAGGAGGGTTGGAGACAGTACACCAGGCAAGATGAGGGAGCAGAGAACACAAAGTAACTGAATGGTTGTGCTCCCAGACCTTAGGGGTCATCTGACACAGGAATTAGGCCTCATGGGGGAGGGTTTCTTCTCTGGTTAGCTGCTGGTGAAGGGGGAACTGGACACTCAGAACAGGGGCAGCAGCTCCTGCTCCTCAGGGACAATGGACAGCATGGTTCACATTTCAGTGACTGACGGTGAAGTGCTGTGCCAATAGTGTCAAAGACTGCAGGATGTAAAGACCAGTAAAGAACACTCCTGGACAGAAACTGCTGGGCTGAACTGAAAAGTAGTCTGCACCTTAAACAAGGACAAGAGGGACAATCTGAGAGGAGATTCTGACATGGGTTGTGGCATGAGTGTGGGATGGGGGTCCATTTACTTTTGTGATGGTAGTGGTTGGGAGCAACGTAAATGATGCCTGGGCTGGGGGATGAAAGAGGATTTCAGCTGTAGTGGCCTACTGCCAAATAACACCAGCATTCTTGATACAGTCATTTAAAGCATTTTCTTAGAAGCAGTGTCCCAAAATTGTTAATTGCATTCCACTCAGGGTTCTGTGCGGTATTCACATATATACAAAAACAGTGAAAGAACTGACCTGGCTGTTCAGAAGCCCTTCACCTCAGTGTCTCTGGATAATCTACACCATCCTGCTGTAAGGTAGGGGAGCTTGACCACTGAAAGGTACACCCAGAGTGAAGGGATTCCTCCAAGGTTTTAGGAACCGCCAGTGTTCACATGCAGTGGCTTTCTTCTTGAATGGGAGGGGCAAACACCACTGCAGACTTGACAGGGTGAATTTATGTCTGTCAATCTTTATTCCATGGTTGATTTATGTGTCCGTGTTGACTTTGTTGTTGTTTAGTATTATGGTGCACAATCAGAACTTCTCCAGAATCAACCTCAGCAATCCTTTACATCTGCAGAGAAGTGGTTTCAGAATAATAAGCTCATCCTTAATTATAACAAGACTAAAACAAGGTTGTTTTAACCTCTCAAAGCAGACACAAAACCTTCCTGCTTTTATCATTAATGACATGGCACCCTTCTTGAACTGGTTCACCATTTCAAGTACATGGGTATAATTATTGACTCTACCCTGTCTTTCACCCAGCATATCACCAAACAGCCAATGCTATTTACCGGCGTTTAGGAGTTCTATACAGGAACAAGCATAATCTCTCAATCCAGAAGCACTGAACACTGCCATACACAGTTCTGTGGCCTCTCTCTCGCAGATTATGGTATTGCCATTTACAGTGCGGCTACAGACACTGCCCTCTGATATCAAATGGCCCTAAATAAAGCATGTTGCCTTCTTACTGGTACCACATGCTTGACACACACACCTCACGATCTTTATGCCCAGGTTAACTGGTTACAATTTGACAGTAGGCTCAAATGCCAATCGTGTCTACTTGCAAAAAAGTCACCTGGGACTGCTACCCCTTGGTGTAATGGCCCTTCTTCCCCTGCATATACCCATACAGTACCAGAAGCTCTGGCAAACAGGCTTTCAGAATCCCATGATGCTGTACTGCCTTTGGACAATGTGCATTTGCATACAGAGCTCCGCAGTGGTACAACTCCCTGCCTCCTGACATAACAAATGCTACTTTACTAGGCTCCTTTAGAAAAAACTTCATCAATATCTAATCTCACTGGCAAACTGCAACTGCTACCACTAATTTGCCTTTACCTTGCCCTACCATTTGCAATCTCTGTGATCTCTATTGATTAGTAAACTGTTACACTTCATGTCCATGTCTTGGGCCCCAGTCAAGTTAACACTTTCATGGGCTTTCTATCCCTGCCTAAATTATTTATTTCCCTCCTACCTCCCTCCACCTCCTCTTCCCTTTTTGCCCCCATTATCCCATACCTCTTCCTTCCTATCACCTTAATACATTTTCATCATAACTCCAGTACCTACACCACCTCTTCCTCCCTACTCTCATTCACCCCTCCTTCCCCACCCTCCTCCCCTTTATTCCACTTTACTACATAGCTATTCTTTCCTTTCCCTCCTATCTATCCCCCACCTCTTCTGCCTTCTCCCTCCCAGACTTTCCTCCTCCCTCCCCCCTCCCTCCCTTGTCCCTCTCTACTGGTAAGAGACCTTCCATCTTTCTTTGGCTCAGGTACAATCCAATTATCTGCCTATATTGCTAGTTGTACAATTCTCCTTATTAAACAAGCATCCTCATGTATGTTATCGTTACCTAGTGAAACGTTAGCCTTTGTTTTGACTCTGCACTCTTGCAGTGCTTAGATTGTGCAACTATTATTAGAATTTATGCCTGGAGGCAATTTTCAATTGTCTCTTGCTGTATCTGTATCTGTGGAACATATCTGTATTCTAGCTTGGCATACTTGATGTGGAACCTATGAAAGAGCTTTCTGCTCAAAGGTGTTAATCAAAGATCTCAATAAATAAATAATTAAAAATATGGGACAAAATGGCAAAGTATATGCTACCTCTGATAAGTTACGCCTGAAAGTTAACTGAGCAATTTGATTGATTAACTGATAACATTTTATTTTTATGCAGGAACAAATGAATAGGAAAACAAAATGCCCTGTACAACCCATCAATACACATAGTTTACATAGGAACAGATAACACAAAAACAAGTTGTGCAATAATAGATATTTACAATATTTATCAGGTGTAGCATGTGCAAGTAGTGCATAGAGAATTTTCAGAACATGTCTGAAATTCATGTAAAGAATTGTTTTACCTTTACGTCAGTAGATACCATATTCTAGGACTCAGCCATACTCATTTGTAATGTAGCATCTCCAAATTTATTATGGATTCATAGATAGGGCAAATTCAGGCATAAGACCTTAACTTATATTTGTTGTCTCCCTGCAACTCAATTTTATCAAATGCTTTAATGGATGAATAACGTTAGGTTTTAGTAGTTTGTAGCACCAGGATAACTAGTTATATTATCATTTTCCTTGGATTCCAGCCAATTTATGGTCATATAAACCACACAATGATGGGTGCCGAATTTACTTTGATTTGCAAATCTTGTCAATTTATAATAGGTTTGATCTATTTTCTTTAAAGCTAATTTTTAGAATTCCTATATATTACTCCCCGATTAGAAGACTGGAAACAGTAACTGCTGAATTATTTTAGCCTAGCTTCTTTTGTGAGACAAGTGGACATTATCCTTGAGCCCCAAGTTTTGATTTGTTTTCTTAACCAATAAGCTTATATGTTCAACATGTGAAAGTCTACTGTCAACAGTAACCCCAGGTATTTGTAACAATTTACATTTGTCACACTAAAACATTTTCAAATTTTATGTCCAAATTCTTATTCATGTTAACTACTATGCCAGATGAAAAATGAATATATTGCATCATTTACACATTAAGCAAGAGACCTGATTCAATAAACCATATTTCCATTTTCATTAAATCATCCTGAAGTTTTTGTTCCAGTGAGGTTTGTTGTCCGCAGATGCCACCAAAATGGTGTCATCCATGTACAGACAGACCTCATTGTTATTCAAAATTTGGCCAAATCATTAACATATAAATTGAAAACAAGGAGCCCAAAATAAAGCCCGTGCGACTCCTCTATTGACTTCCCTCAATAATGACACTATGGGACCATGGGCTACATACTGCTTTCTTTTGATAAATATGACTTAAACCACAGTAAAGGTTCAACATGTACATCCATCCTATACATTTTCAATAATATGGTTGCTTGAGTGCATATTTGGGTGCATATTTATGGAACGAATACAGAGGAAAGAAAGAAGTAAGAGCCTCAGCTGGAACTTGAACCCAGACCACCAGGAATACCGTTCTGGTCACGTTAACCAGCTGCACCATCAAGGCAACTGGAACCTGGGCTGTCCTGAGCACACATTACTCTTTCTCTAATGCACAACCTGGTGCTGCACAAATAATTACTACATTTTCAGTCATATGGGTGTGCTGTGCATATTTATGGAACACATATAAACAGTGGAGAGAAAGAAGTAAGTGCCTTTGCTGGGACTTGAACCCAGGCTGTCGGAATACCATTCCAGTCACGCTAACCAGCTGCACCACCAAGGCAACTGGAACCTGAGCTGTCCCGAGCATGCATTACTCTTTCTCTAATGCACAACCTGGTGCTGCACAAATAATTACTACATTTTCAGTCATATGGGTGTGGTGTGCATATTTATGGAACACACATAAACAGAAGAGAGAGGAAGTAAGTGCCACTGCTGGGACTTGAACACAGGCTGTCGGAATACCATTGCAGTCATGCTAACCAGCTGTGCCACCAAGGCAACTGGAACCTGAGCTGTCCCGGCGTATACATTACACTTTCTCTAATGCACAACCTGGTGCTGCACAAATAATTAGTACATTTCCAATCATATGGGTCGCTCGTGCATATTTATGGAACACATGCAAACAGAGGAGAGAAAGAAGTAAATGCCTTAGCTGGGACTTGAACCCAGGCCACCTGAATACCATTCCAGTCATGCTAACTAGCTGCTTCAGCAAGGCAAAGATACCTGGTTGTCCCAGAGCACATGGTCATTTTTCTAATGCACAACGTGATGCTGCACAAATAATTACAAACATTTTCAATCATATGGGTGTGGTGTGCATATTTATTGAACACATACTAACACAGGAGAGAAAGAATTAAGTGCCTCAGCTGGGACATAAACCCAGGTTGCCTGGAATACTGTTCGGTTGAGCTAACCAGCCACGCCACCAAGGCAACTGTAACCTGGGCTGTCCTGGAGCACATTATTCCTCCTCTAATGCACAACCTGGTGCTGCACAAATAAGTACTACATTTTCAATCATATCGGTGTGGTGTGCATGTTTATGGAACACATACAAACAGAGGAGAGAAAAAGTAAATATCTTCTCTGAAATTGAACCCAGGCCTCCTGGAATACCGCTCAAAATCCAGTGGTCTGGCAAATCAAAGGCTTTGCTGAGGTCCACAAACACAGCCCCAGTGTCCAACCCTGCATTCACTGGTGTCACTATCAGGTTGCTGAAATCCACCAAGGCCATGTTCTTGGCCTCCAAGCCTGAGAGATTACTGACAATCTGTTAACAGGTCATAGTGTTTCAAACATTAATAAAGTTGTTTATATACAAGTCTTTACATAGTCCTAGACAATATTGCAAGCAGAGCAATGGGTCTATAATTTGTAGATACTGAGGTGTCACTTTCTTAAAAATAGGAACTATCTTTCCTATTTTCCATACCTCAGGGAAGGTGGAATAATGTAGACTCCAGCTTAGAAAGGTATGTTACAGCAGGAGCTACAATATCTGCTCTCAGCTTCAAGAATCTTGTCTCAGCACCATCCAGTCTTGATTAAGCTCTTTAGGATTTATATAAACTGCTGTTAATTCTGACAATGAGATGTCAGAAGTCCTGGTCATGAGGTTATCAAGTCCCAAATCAGGTAAATCTGTAAAGTATTTATTTGATATTTCTACCACGCTTTGTTTTCTCTCCTACAAAGGTTATGTCTTCTTACAAATTTATTGGTGCTCTTGAAATTGCAGGAGCGTGAAGCTGTTTTACAGGTTGCCAAAATCTTTGTGGTATTTAGCCTGATCTATGTTAGTCCTGTAAAGTTCATTTTGCTAATCTAATAGTTTTTGTACATTTATTTTGCCATGTTTTAAATACATTCCAGCCAAATTCTGTTTTTGTTCTTCTAGCCGTTTTCCATCACTGATTTTTAATTCTAATATATGTTTTGATTTTTTCAGTGCTCAATGGCAAGTGATTCTTGTGTGCAGTTTTTGAATCCTTGGGGCATGCAAGTTTGATATGAATATCATAGTATTTGTGAAATCTTGAACCGCTAAGTCCAGATCTAGTATTAATGTTATTCTTTCCCCTTAGCATTGTATAAACTACTTCAAAAGCCTCTAAATTAAAATGTTTCATATTGGTAAACCAATATTTTTGTGCTCAACCCTATTAGGTCTTGTCCATTCCAAATGACATTTTAATTTATAATGGTCACCTAGATTCAGTGGCATTATTTCTAGATGATTTACTTCTATATCTTGAGAAATAAATATTAAATCAAGAATAGAACCTTGATTTGCATTTTTGGTACATCTTATTGGAATTTGTATTATTTGCCTAAGTCCCAAAACATCCATACTTTCCCTAACTTCCTACCCCTTCTCTGAGACCAGTTTGCACTGAAGTCTGTGATTAATACTAGATATGTATTTTTACTACATCTAGTAGCTTACTAGCCAGTGAATCAAAATGAGTTAGTTTAGTCCTGGGAGGGGCCTAAATCAGACTGATTAATAATTTAATTGATACTATTTCCACTAACAAACAATCCATATCCTCTACACTCCCTGACAAAATTATTCTAAATGGTCTTAGGCAATCTCTAATATATAACATCAGCCCTCTGCCCTTTTACCTCTGTCCTTTCTAATCATTCCATAACTCCATCCTGTACTTCACTATCTTCTATTCCCTCATGCTGCCAAGTTTCTGAAATCCCAAAATATCTTGTTGAACCTCCCCACCCATGTTCTAAAAGCATCCATTCTCTTCACTAGAGTCCTAACATTTTCATGGGATATTTGCAGCTCTTTAATGAGGTTAGGTCAAGGATTTGGTTCTATGTCACCACTGAGTTCCAGAAGAAATGCCAATGATTGGCAATGTAACCCTAACTGATGGTTATATAGCCCTGTTGTTCAAGCAAGCAATCAATCAATCAATCAGTCAAAGATTTATCTATATAGGATCTTTCAAATATCAAGGCGTTGTACACTTTGAAACACAGATATAATAAACAAGATAAAACAACAATATAAATTATTTAAATATGCTCTGGGAAAACTAATGAAAATAAATATGTTTATAACATAGATTTAAAACTACTGACAGTCAGGCATTCTTTTAACCGACGAGGTAGAGAATTACACAGGATTGGTGCTACAAATGAAAAGCATGAGCACCAGAAGTTTTAAATGAACCCTGGGAATCTCTAGCAATCCCTCATCAGTGGATCACTGAGGACGACTGGGGAAGTAAGGAGTCAGAAGATCTTTCAGGTAATCGGGTCCCTGTTCATGTAGGGCTTTAAAGGTAAGTAAGCCTACCTTATAGGTGATCCACCACTGAACTGGCAGCCAGTGCAGTCCCTTACACAGGCATATTGTGGCTGGTCCTTAAGTACCAGTCAACAACCTGGCCACAGCATTCTGCACTAGCTGCAAGTGGTGGATATCAACCCCAGACAGCCCTAGGTAGAGGGCATTGCAGTAGTCAAGACAGGTGGTAATGAAGGCATGGACCAGTGTTGGAAGGTCGCCCAGTGGAACCAGGTGTTTTACTCTGGCGATATTCCTCAGATGCTAAAATGAGGATTTAACCATGGCTGACACCTGAGATTTCAGGGTCAAGCCATGGCTGTCAAAAATAACACCCATGTTATGCACCGATCTGAGGTAGTGAGCTCGAACACCATCAAGCCATAGACCGACACATGCCCAGCCCCTAAACCTGCCCCTGGGTGACCCAGGTCCACAACCAACACCTCAATCTTATCTGGATTCAGCCTCAGCCAATTAGAGCTCATCCAGTCTTTGATTTCAGAGAAGCAGTTGTTTAGCACTGAAATCATATCAACTGTCGGGCATAAAGGACATATACAGCTGATATCTGCATAGCAGTGAAAACTCAAGCGTGTCACCTGATGATATCTCCCAATGGCAGCATACACTGCGAACAACATGGGTGCCAATATGGAGCCCTGCAGCACCCCACAGAACAGGAGAGAGTGTCAGAGGGATAAATTCCAGTGACCACCTCTGAGACCTACCCACGAGAGGATCAAAACCATTTGAGGACTGTACCCGACAGTCCACAAAGGAACAGAGGGACTCCAAAAGTGCATCATGGTCCATAGTGTCAAAAGCTGCTGAGAGATCAAGAAGGACCAAGATGGTACGAGCCTTTGATCTCTCACCATTAGGAGGTTATTTAATACCTAGACAAGGGCAGTCTCCATGCTATGCTTCTTCCTAAATCCAGACTGGAGAGCTTCATAGACATTGTGAGTTGCAAGGTGATCATCCAGTTGCAACACAACCACTTTCTCAATAGCCTTACCCACAATGGGCAGGTTAGAGACAGGACAGTAGTTAGCTGGACAGTAAGGGTCCAAGGAGGCTTTTTAAGGAGTGGTCAAATGACCACCTCCTTTAGGGATCTGGAAATTTCCCTCTCCAAGGATCTCCAGACAATTTCAGCTAGGATCAGGCAGATAACATCTACACACCCCACTAAAGGGGGTAGGGCCCAGATCAAACTACAACAGGTTGGGTGCAAAGTCTGAACAATCTTCACAATGTCCATGAATTATGGTCTGCTGAAATCTGTCCAGACAGACCAGGTGCTCACCACATCCCATCAACCTCAGCAACCCCTTGAAGGGAGAGCTGGGCCCGATTCCAGACCTGATGCTGGCAACCTTATCTGCGAAGAATCGCTAGCTCACCACATAACAATGAAAAAGCTCTTGAAGACTGGAGATAGATTAGATTGCACAATCTGTCAACAGTTCAGAAAAGCTGAGCCGAGTAATTCTGCATAGCAGAAATCTCCCTAGACAGGAACTCTGCCTTCTTATGGGTGATTTCTGATTGATAGCCCTGTAATGTTCCATCAATCTAAGCCTGTCAGCACCCAGGCTGGACTTCTGTCATGCTCTCTCCAACCTTTGACCAACTCGCCTCAGATTCTTCAAGGAACCATCATACCATGGGGACCTTGGGGAAGTGTGAGGTTGAACATGAACAGGAGCAATCAAGTCCAAGCCATCTCCCACTGCCTTGTTATAGGCCAGTATGAGGTCCCCTGGATGTGTGCTTTCACCCAGCAATCCCGATAGGTCCAGGACCACCAATAAACCATCTGGGGTAACTCACCTTAAAGGGTGATACTGACTGTCTCCGAAGAGGTAGGTCAATTTGGGGGCCTCAAACTGTACCCTTGGTGTGATGGTCAGACCAACTGACTGGTTCCACCCTAAGTCTGAGATCTCCTTCCCCAGGAGGAACAACAGATCCAGTGAGTGACCTCTTATATGGGTAGAGAGGTAACCACCTGTGTAGGGCCCAGCATTATCATTAGCTGGAGGAGATTATCATTTCTGGCCCTCTTTAAAACCTTCTCCATTGAATAGTAAACCCATTTCTTCTTTGTATAGATTCACTCCATTAACACTGTGCTATCGCTATACTGAGTACAGTTTTATAGTTTTATTTTGACTATGTAATACTGTGTTCAAGGAGTACTGGATCACATAAATATAATCCAAGAGCAGGAGCCCACAGATGCCAATAATAGGTTTCATTGTGCACAGAATTCAAACTTATTATACTTTTTAACCAGTGCTTTACCTAGGATTTAAACCTATTAGACAATTGTTATAGTTTAAAAATTTAAAGAACCAGAATATCCCACTAATCTTTGTTATGTGAGAAATAAAAACTCCTCTGGCCCCAGCTCCCAGTTTCCTGGCTGACTCTGCTAGACTCCTATGTACTCTGCTGGAGTACTCAGCTGGAGGACTCAGCCAAAGAAGAAAGCCCACAAACAAGATGCCACCGCATCTTAGGTGCTCTTAGATTTATTGTGCTCCTTGCCCACCCACAGCCACCCTGCCACCACAGCTGATTAGTGGAGCCTGGTTAACTGGCAGCAAGGTCAAGTACTGATTAATGATGGTTATGCCTGAGGGAAGAAACCCAAATCCAACAGGTGCAAACAGCTAATGCCAAAAGTCATAAATTTTAAACAGCAGGCAAAACAAACACAATATGGTAAAAACAGAGCAGGGTCACTTGCTGATAAGGGTGGCCAGCTACTCAAGCAACTCATGACAGGAAACTAGCTAGCAGTCATCATATCCCATGACTCCTGGACAGTAATGAATTTTTCCCAGAGCCCCATTGGGACAGGTCTAATAGCCTAAATAATCTTAAATGGGGAACCTAAAGATTACCATGTATAATGTTAAGGGACTGGGGTTCATGGTTAAAAGGGTGAGAATCCTGAGGGAACTAAATGCTGGGGATGTGATATTGGACTCCTTCAGGAGACTAGACTCACCCACAAGAGCATCTGAAATTGCGCCACAGCTGGGTAGGACAGGTGATTGCATCCTCATACCCCCAAAACAAGAAGGTAGACATGGCTATCCTGGTGATGCAGGGCCTCCTATGGCAGACCCAGGTATCTGAAACAGAGAGAGAGGGCAGAATAGTGATAGCGACCTTAACCCTAGGCTTAAAGGTAGTGCACATTATAAACGTGTACAGCCCATTGCAGAACCTAAGTTTTATAAGGACTTATTCTGCCATCTAGCAACTCTGCCTGCCAGGTTGAGATGGAACAAAGTAAACTTTGCCTGTGAATTTTTCAAAGTGGGAAAAATTCACACTTCACGAAATTCATGACTTTTGGATGGCGGATGAAATTCTCATTGTGCAAATTTTTGCTGCAAAATTCAGTCATTTTGCCACGAAGTGTGAAAATCACAGTTGTAATGCAAAATTAATGGGCAGAAATTTCATGCTCACGCAGTGAAATTCTACAATTCTTGGGCCGTGAATTTCATGAATTGCCTGAATTACTCCTTGAATTCCATTAAATCCATCACTTAACTTGTAGAGTGAATTTCATGGACATCGCAAATTCTACTGCCAGGGATATTTTGATGGGAGGAGATTGGAACTTGGTGGAGCAGTCACATATGGATAGATCCACTGGGGTCCAGAATTCCAATAAGGCATTGGCAAACACCTTAAAGGTGCTATGGTCAGAAATAGGCCTGATAGACACATGGAGGGCCTTCCGCCAATGGGGCTGTAACTTCATCTTTTCTTGAGCCCCAATAACATCTATTCAATACTGGACAGGTTTTATATATCTACAGTCCTATAAGCAAGTGTTAAAACATGTGAAACAGGACCGGTCACACTTTCTGTCCACTCCCCAGACCACTTGGTGATATCAGTAGGGAAGAAGAAAGATAGGCCCTTGTGGAGGTTCAATGCAGGCTTCCTGAACAGTGAGTTATTTTGCTCCACTCTTGGGAAGAAATTGCTACTTCTTTAGAATTCAAAACATAGAAAGATTTCACACCTAAAATGCCATGGAATGGACTTGAGGCAGTTATGAGAGGAAATATCATAGTTTATGGAGCACATAAAATGATAGATAAGTGAGCGACAGTAAAATGAACTCAGCAACTAATGGAGCTTGAAATTAGAGATGCAGCGAAGTTTTACTATGCCGGTGAATTAACTCAAAGTGCCCAACCTCGAATCCACATAGCACTACACTTAAATTTTCCATAGAAGGTTGAAATTTGCCTTTAAAGGACTTCGCATTGTTGACTTCTAGTTAACTTCTAGTTACAGTTTGAGAAGGCAAGTTTGTAAGAAACAGCCCACAGATCACATGTCTGACTGGCTGCAGGTCACATGATGCAGGCAGGCAGTTACGGTAATTAGCAGGAAGTCAGTTTCACTTTCTCTTGGAGGAGCTAGATAGACTCAGCATTTACTGTGTGCTTTGTGCTTCAGTGCTACTCGATCTATTTACAGATTTTTCTGCTGTGAAGTTTTTTGATCCTTTTTTAACTTTAGCCATACTAGACTGAGTTGATTTGAAACCTTAGTTTAGTTAAAAAGTTTTTTTAGTTACTTAGCTTTAGTTACTAATATTTGTACTACTAGTACTTTTACTAGTAGTTTTTGAGTTAGTTTAATAATTACATTTAATTTTTGTTAAGATGGATAGAGGTGGGCAAAGTGGTGGGCAGTGGTGGCCTCGAATGCGTATTGGCCTGGGAGACCCATTCACCTCAACTGAGGTAGTGTTTCTACCTCCAGTGCTCCCCACAGCCAAATGTTTCAAGTGGACATGTGGTGTTCTTCTGACATGAGTGTTGCCACTGCCAGCCCTGCAGCACTGGTGGCTACAAGTGACCCCAAGCAGCAAGAACAGCAGCAGCGGAACAACAGCAGCAACTGCAGCAGGAACAGCAACAACAGCTTGTTGCCTCCCTCAAGCGCAGAAAAGCAGCCGACAGTATCTGGTGCGCCCCCACTGGCTGTGTCTGGTCATCCACGCAGCTC
This sequence comes from Neoceratodus forsteri, assembly GCA_016271365.2. NCBI lineage: Eukaryota > Metazoa > Chordata > Ceratodontiformes > Ceratodontidae > Neoceratodus > Neoceratodus forsteri. The sequence goes on along the minus strand of CM057453.1, from coordinate 450,154,240 downwards.
GCCAGCTTGGGATTTTTTCATCTCCTCCCAGGTGACCCGACGGTTGTCAAATGCAAGCTTGCGGAATGCTTGTTCACCATGGTCACAAGGGCAGACACTTGGACATGAGTGGGCAAAGTACTCACCTCTTAGTGCACCACCGTGCCCAGTGGGAGGTGAAGATACAGGAGATAGCAACTGCTCCTGCAGTGAAAGAGGTTGCAGAACAGAAAGTGTGTCAGCCTGCAAGGCATCAACGCAGGAAGGAGAGGGCAGTAGAACCAGTGGTGGTTCCTCCAGCTGCAGTCAACCCATCCCAAATTTCTGCTACACAGGCTGACCTTGCTGTCTTATGGAATGAGGTGAAAGCAGCGCATAATGTTGTGGATGCTGCAGCAGCTCAACCGCATGAGGCTCAGCAAGCAGAAATGATGAGCATCTGACGTACACATGCTGGTCAGCCCGAGCTCCCAAGGCCCTGTAACAAATTATCAGTTAACAAAATCTACCCCAAATAAAACTGTCCTCCTCTTTTCCTTGTTTTCTTAATCAATAATTGTTTTTCATACAGACTAAGTATGTCATTTATTTTCAATTAATGTTTTCTTCCTGATGTTAATTTTGTTAAAGCAGCAGTACAATAATCCTGTATTTCTTGACCCTCATAATGCTAAATCCTATTTGAATAAGAATCACTTTGAGCGCCACATGTCAGTTATACTTAAGCTTTTGCTTATCATTATTGTTTTAACTCTGCTATATAGGTGTGTTGAAACTGATGTTGTTTGTGTTGTTTTTTCCTTATCCTAACAGTGCAGAGAATCACCGTGTAATGTTGATAAATACTATAAATTATTCTTTTATCATTATATTTATGCAATCTCAGCCTTTATTTTCTTTTACATCTTATTAATTGATGATGGATGCAGAGTACTACATATTGTTGTACCCATTTTACTTTAAATGTTCTCTGTACTATATTTGGTCTATGATTGGAATATGTTTAATAAATAAATTAACTGCAAAAAAAAATAATGCTAGATCTCCACCTACCTCATATGTTCCCCTACCCACTCATTAGGCTTTCCACAAAGAAAAAGTGTTTTCTTAGTACTTACTTTATTGTATTTCTGTGGTCTCCAATTTGCGACGACTGCATGCTTTCACTTCCTTTGAAACTGCGGTGCTGAAATGCCCGCTTCAATACATTTTATAGAAGCGGGAGAAGCGGGCTCACAGTTTCACCTGTAATGAAAGTGTGTAGTGTCTGCCATTTTCCAACCTCGGTCAATTAAAAAAATAAAATAAGGTAAGTAAGAACTCAGAAAACTGCATTTCTATTGTGGAAAGCATAATAGGTATAGATTTGTGAGAGGTGGATTTAGATTAGAATTATGACTGTTTTCCTTAAATTGTGTTAAAGCAGCAGTACAATAATCCGCTGACAATTTAGACCAATATTTTTGTATTATATTTTCAATTGGTCCTTATCTACTGATTGTATGATACCTTTCTTTCCACCATTTATTTTATTCTGCATTTCTCCAATTTTTCTAGCTGAAATAATAAAGCAAGGCTCATTTTAATGTTACTCTGACCTTGTTTTCATCAGTATTCCCAGCTGTTTTAAACAGCTACTGTTCCACAAAGTCATGGAGAACTGTCTGCTGCATGTGACTTCATTTTAGACACAACATAAATTATTTAAAATAGTTGATATCCAAAAGCATGGGAGAAGACTGATGAAAACCTGGTTCTCAGGCACAGCAAAGTAAAATGAGGGGCTCCAATTATTACTTCAGATGTTAGAAAAGGAGTACAGCATACTTAAATTGCGGCAAGAAGGGTATCATTTCTTCATATACACAATTTATTAGATAATGGGCAATAACATGCAATAAAAAGTATAGGTCAAAATGGTAACCATTTTCTTGCATTGCTGCCTTATTTTCATGCTGTATTACTTTTGGTTACTGTTTAGTGTTTAAATTTTCATAGTATACATACACACAACAACTATCAAAATACCATTAAATCACCTACCGGGACAACCCTCCCCAAATATCCTATCTTGTAAATGTCCCACTGTTTTAATTTCAAGAAAAGTCCCAATGAAGAATGAGGCCAGAAATGTGTCACAGTGTCCCAAGTGACAGCATTGCTTGCTGACGCCTGCTGCTGCTGCTGTTGGCCACTGTTTCAATTTCATGAAAAGTCCTAATGAAAATAAGGCCAGAAATGTGTCACAGTGCCCCAAGTGAAAGCATTGCCTGCTGACACCTGCTGCTGCTGTTGTTGTCTTGCTGTTTTAATTTCATGAAAAGTCCCAGTAAGAATAAGGCCAGAAATGTGTCACAGTGTCCCAAGTGAGAGCATTGCCTGTGTTGACACCTGCTGCATCACTGAAACATGCTGGCCTTTGTGTGTGTGCCTTCATATCACAATGATGAGTTATTGATCGCTCCACTGTCATGTTTTTTCATAAACACAGCCATTTAATTTGTATTGAATCTTGTTGTGTGTTGTAAGCAGTCCGTCATGTTGTTCCTTTTCAGGGAATCATCATCATAGGTATGGAATGTTTCCACTTCACTGTGGTGGCCATGATGATCACAGTCATCTACCATACATATTTTCCGAGTCTGACATCTAATGTAGTACTGCAACATTTAAATTCTATTCAGGGGTGGGGGTTACTGCTGTTGTTGGCTGAATTTTAAGCATTTCTCATTACTGTTGTTTTGTTTTTTCATTCTCAGGTCATAGCACACATGTGTTCCATATGTTTCTGATTGGTGATGACTTCAGCTGCATGGAAAATGTCAAGTCACGAAAGATAAGTATTTTTTTTGGGTGGGGCATCACTAGAAAACAACTTTTGTTAATGATTTTGTCTTCTTTCCAGGTCTTCAGCATATCTAAACTGTTGTCTGTTTTCAGATTGAAAGATACCACCGATGCCAGTCCACAACACCTCAATGTTACCTGAAAACAGATGAAGTAGAAATTTTAGGTGTTCATTGCAGTACCACATTCAGTTCAAGCGTGGTTGCTCTTGTCTTCTGTTATATCCAGCTTTAAATACACAGATATTACTAAACAGCTGTAAAAAAAAGATTAACAAGTTTAGTGAGTGACCAAGACTGGCCCACTGTCTTTACATTACATCATGAGTTTTTGTGACCAGGATAATATGTTAGGCAATCCTTGCATACTGAAGTATGCCTCCCATATGTGTAGAAAAATATATTATCTGGCCTGTATGTCACCACCATTTAATGATTCACACTGGTGGGAAAACAAGAAAAAAAAGGAAAGAGGAAATAAGACTGATACTTACTTGTAGATTAAATAATTTCAGTTGCTGCACTGCAATGTCATTATTGATGCAATTACAGAAGTTGTTATCCTTTGGTGCTAGGAGGCCTGTATGACTGCAAGTTTACACTGTAACTTGTGAAAACAAAATGAAAATCTCTTGCCTGTATTTGGTGACAGTGGCATGCATAAAAGATAAAGAAAAGATTAACACCGCAGTTCAAGTCAAAACCATAGTACATGACATAGTACATATTTACTGTAAATTAATGATAAGAAGCAGAGTGGCTATGGCTGACTGGGCATTCATAGATTGGGCACAGGTACAATCTCTCTCTCTGTCCTCTCAAGAAGCAGGGTGGCGGTGGCTGGCTGAGGTTCATAGATTGGGCACAGGTACAATGTCTCTCTCTCTCTCTCTCTCTCTCTCTCAAGAAGCAGGGTGGCTATGGATGGCTGAAGATTCATAGGGTTGGCATAGACACAGTCTCTCTCTCTCTCTCACTCTCAAGAAGCAGGGTGGCTGTGGCTGGATGAGGGTTCATAGATTGGACACAGGTACAATGTCTCTCTCTCTCTCTCTCTCTCTCTCTCTCACAAAAGCAGGATGGCTATGCTGGCTGAGGGTTCATAGACTGGGCACAGGTACAATGTCTCTCTCTGTCTCACTCTCAAGATGCAGGGTGGCCAACTGGGGTCTGTTACTGTATGTTAGTGTCAGGAGGATATCTGTCATTCAATCAGCTGGATGTCAGTGGCTACAAGTTGACATTTATGTTAAGAAGACTGAAAAAATGAAAATCACTTGCCTTTGGTGACAGTGGCATGCATAAAAGGTAAAGAAAAATTAACATCACAGTTCAAGTCAAAACCATAGTACATGACATAGTACATACTTACTGTAAATCAGTGAAAAGAAGCAGGTGGCTGTGGCTGGCTGGGGTTCATAGATTAGGCACAGGTACAATGTCTCTCTCTCTTTCTCTCTCCCACTTCAAGTGGCTGATGGAATGGTATGGGACCAAGGGGTATGGTTTGGTGGGGACTGGGGTAGCACATGGGATAACACAGATCTTTATGCAGGGATAGATTACACCTCAGCAGGGCACGTTCTCAGGTGTTGATGCAGAAACTGAGTGATTTCATCAAAGAGATGTATCATTTAAACTGGGTGGGGAGGCACTGAGCTGGAAATCACCAGGAGAGGGGTCCCATGGACCTCCCCACCACAGGGATAGATACAACCTTAGGCAAAATAGGGGTTGGAGTGAAGGGTAAGGAAGCAGGGAGGATCAGTGCAGCATGGAGAATGGTTTCACTAAATGCTAGGAGCCTGGGGAATAAGTTGGCAGAGTTGCAGGCATTGATGGCAGAGGAGAGGTGGACATAGCTACCATTACTGAGACATGGGCAATCAGGCACCATGACTGGGACTTAACCATCCCAGAGTACAAACTATTCTGGAGGGATAGAGATACAGAGAAGGCTGGGGGTGCCATGTTATACAAGGAAGGGATCAGATGTAATAGGGAGGAAGGGAGGAGGGCAGGTCGGAGTAGTCTGGCTGCAACTACACAGCCAGAAAGGGACCAAGATCTGTATGGGGGTTGTTTATAGACCTCTGACCCAGAAGGAGGACATTGGCAGGGATCTGGGGAGCAGATAAGGAGGCATAGTGGCAAAGGAGCACAGTGGTGATGGGGAACTTTAATCTACCAGGTGTGTAATGGAGCATCCTAGCAACCAATTGTACCAGGAAGCAGATCCTCCTGGAAGCATTCCAGGATAACTTTCTTAGCCAGAGGGTAATGGAGCCAATGAGGCAGGGGAATATACTAGATCTGGTACTGGAAGATGGGGAATGGGTCAGGGATGTAAGGGTGGAGGAACATCTGCAAGCAGTGACCACTGCACAGTGTTGTTCTCAATTAACCTGGGTAGGAAGTAGCCACAACAAAACTAGGGTCCTGGACTTCAAAAGGTGGACTTTGGTAGGATGGAAACATACTGGAAAGTCATATGGCAAGCATCTGCCCAGAAATGCACATGGAACAAAAATGGGCAGTCATCAAGACAGGACTGGCTGAAGCCCCCAAAACTTGTACCAAAAGCCAGAGCAAGAAACCCAGGACCAAGAAACCTAGTTGGATGAGTAGTGAGGTAGTGGAGAAGATGAGGGAAAAGCGGAATGCATTTTGGACCTACAAGCAATCCAACAGGGCAGAAGACGAAGAATATGTGAAAAATTCCAGAAAAGTGAGCAGAGTGGTAAAGGAAGCAAAGGTTGCTAGGAACGGAGGTTAGCACAGGAGATCAAAGGAGGATAAAAGGATTTCTTCAGATCTATCAGAGAGAAGAGGAGGTGCAAGGATCAAATTGTTAGGATCAGGAGGAAGTGGGTGTGTAGAAAAGGGCTGAGCAGGAAGAAGTAAGCAATGAATACTTCTGTTCAGTCTTCACCAAGGGCATAGTTGGTCCCGTACCTGAGAGGAAGAGGCGAGGTTGGAGGGGGGGAGAAGCAACCACGGACTGGGAAATCATGGTGGAAAGGGTGAGGGAGGGCCTTAAGTCCCTGAAGGTGGACAAGCACCTGGCCCAGACGAGTCCACCCAGGGTGCTGAGAGGTTGGCAGAGGTCCTGGCAGGGCCATTGGTGGACCTGTTCAATACCTCCTGAACTTGGTGCGTGCCCACAGACTGGAGGGAAGCACATGGGTACCTCTTCATAAGAGTAGACCCAAGGACGAACTGGGGAACTACAGACCAGTGAGCCTTACTGCAATTATGGAAAACTGATGGAGACATTCCTCAAGGAAAGGCTGGTGTAATTTCTTGAGGATAAAAACCTACTGGACAGTAGGCAGCATGCGTTTGTCTCAAGCTTAGTGAAGTGTGTGTGGTTCAAACTGAAATTGGGGCTTGCAGTTGAGGATGTGAAGGTGTCCAAGAAGTGAAACAGGACCCCATTACGCTGAAAAAAAGATGAAAATGGGAAACAGTATGTCACCTTAACGTACAACCCACACAGTAAGAATCAGTAACATCCATGAGCTAAACAAAGAAAGCCAGTGTTGCTTTTGTTTGCTGACCCTACAAATCCCAGTTGCCCTCTGCAGCTGTTTAAAAATATATCAGCCAATGTCTCCCAAATGCACCAGCTCTATACCTTCATCCATAATGAGCATTGGTACAGCTACAAACCAATGGATGTCAATTACCTGGATGATTTAATGGCCAAAATATCAGTGGAAGCAGGCTCAAGTCACCAGTGCACCAATCACTGCATTCGCAGTATGGCTGTTCAGATTTTATCAGAGGCTGAATTGGCCTCCAGGAAATCATGGTCATTACAGGTCACAGGTCGGAAACCAGCCTAAAGAATTACTGGTCAGTGTCCAGCAGTGACCGTGAAAAGTGGAGCAAACTGCTGTCATCCTGCGGTCAGAATAACACCTCAATAAATGAGTCAGCAGTACAGAGTCACAGCAGGGTCCTCAATCCAGCTACACCATTAGGAAGGCACAGCAGCCAAGTATCACAGCAGCATTCCAGAACTGTGTCAGTATAGCTACTAGTAGTGTACCATCCCCCTCAAGTAAACATCTCACCACTCAGACCAATAATCCCATGATCTCTTTCCTGTCTTCTGCCTGTCAGTACCTCTCACAGAAATATAGAAACATAGACTTTGATGGCAGATAAGGACCGCGTGGCCCACCTAGTCTGCCTATTTCCTGGAAGCATCATAAAGCTACTAAGCATCCTAGTGACCTCGTGAACTACTGTATGCTCCAAAACACTTGCACCAGGTCTACAAGGTTAGCCAAGTCTTTTAGCCACAGTTCTGTGGTTGGTGAAATGCTTAACATCAAATGCAGGGAAGATCAGCTGGCTCTGGATACTTCTGATATGACAGCTGGTTTCATTGCCTGCTGCCCAGAGGCTGGATTCTACATGCAGGGGGCTGCCTGCATCACTGGTCTGAAGAGTCCATACTGTGTCCCAGCAGCCCCAAGATGTTTGCTTTGTTCTTGCATGCAAGCAAACAAAAGCAAATGTCAACTCATATTTCATTAAATTTCTGCATTTATGACCAGACATACTTTATAACTGTGGACATTTGCATGAAAATAGAGTTGTTGTCCCCAAATTTCATCTCACCTGCTGCCTTAAACTCCACTGAAGTTGCACTTCTCTGGTTTCAATATCGTATTCATTTCCACAGTAACCGATTGTGATATAACAGACAGAATTATATACAAGCAAAGGGAAAGCAGGAAAATAAACTGTATTTTGTTGTCATGCAAATATCTTCAGTAACTAAGAAAGCAATTAGAACAAAAAATAATGTCATATAAATCAATAAAGTTTATTGGTTAAATAACTTGAGAGTACCCCTCATTCAGACAGAATATAAGTTACAAATAAAGAATCTGATTCAAACATTTACAGGTAAAGACAATGTGATAATACAAAAAAAAATCCTGATGTAGGGCCACCCAGATGGCCCAGTGGCAGCTCATCCCTTGCTATGCAGGTGACCCGTGTTTGGGAGCAAGCATGAGACATCATGTCAGGAGGCAAAACAGACCACAGCAGCTGCTGCTCGGTGTACAGCAGTTGAGAAGGAATGGCACCGAGCAACCAGTGACACTGAAATTACTGGGTGCATCTGAGGCCCTATGGAGCTGTATGCACATGAAGGGAAGACAGGTAGGTCAGGGAAAATAAATGTACCATCTCCATGATGACCTGGGTTCCTGGACTCCTCAGGGTCTTAGTACTTCCAAGACGCTGGTTCTAGCCACGTCATGGACTCTCCCAGAGCCTGTGCTGTGGAAGAAAAGCTGTGGGGGATGTTAGGGTGGCATTGGACCCAGACAAGACCATTGGTCAACAGGCCAGAACAGATTATATCCCCAAGACCAGGGTATATCCGTGAAGAATGAATATGTTTGGGGAGAAAAGATCTATAGAAGAAAACATTCACAACATTATTATTATTTGAAAAGTTTCACCAGGAAAGGCATACTGAGCTGGAATAGCTCATTTCCAGATGTGTCCTGGGAAGTGGAACTGGTAAGTACAACTGGTATATACCTAACAAAGATACAATAAAATAATACATCATACATTTGCAGTGTCAGTGGCTCAGCAGGTTGCACACTCATCTCTGAGGCTGGCAGATCAGAAGGCTGTGGGTTCTATCCCACACCAGGTACTTAGGTTAAATCCCAGTGCTGACACTGTGGTGCAGCATGGGGGTGCTGCACTCCTGAGGTGCCGTCTTTCAGATGAGACATTAAACCAAGGTCCCATCTGCCTGTTCTGGTGCTAGTTCAGGTGGATGTTAAAGATCCCATGGCACTTCTCAAAAAAAGCAGCAGACTTTGTTTTATTGAAGAATCATACAAAGTACAAAGAAAACCAAAACATATCAAAACAAATGAGATTTTATATATTAAAATTTTAAAAGAAAACAAACTTAAAGAAACTAAATTTAAATCATTCTATATAATCAATTCCTATACCTCATTAACTATATGTAAGAGGATTAAAACAAAAAACGTTGTATAACTGGAACATCACTGTCTGTAATCCCTGATAAATATTTCCAGGTCTTTGTAATACTGCTGAGTGTAACATTTTGCTTCTGTATAATAAATATCTTTCAATTCATTAGTAATTTTAGACAAAAATTCTATATAATTTATAGCTTTTGCTGAAGTGTAAACAGACTTCTCACATTCCAGATATACCACTTAATAGTTGCAAATACTGTATGACATTAAGGGACTTTTGTCCCATGTTCCCCATTCTCTAGGATACACTCCATACATTAAAATCATATAAGTGACTTTAGAGAAGGCTGCAGCTTCCAATTGCTATGCTACATAAACCCAGAAAGTCTTAATATAAAATAAAAATGCTCCATAGCCTCCAATTGTTGCACACATTTTGACCTTGAGCAGATCCTCTCCTCCATCATTTCGTGTTTTGATTAGCCTTAATATTTAGTCATTCATGGCAACACAACCATTGTATATCTTTTATTTTATTTGGTATTCTATTTTCTGAACTAAGAGTTTGCAAGGCTAAATAAACAATTGGGTGGGCACTTTGGAAATATTTTCAGATTCTGAGAAATGTATATCTATAATTTGTGCATAGACTTGTTTTTTGATCCCTGTAAGAATTAATGTACTGGTAAGTTCCAGGATTTTAATATTACAAAACCTCTCTAAAATATATTGGTGATAGTGATTTTTTCTTAACAGCCCTCAATGTTTCAGCTTCCTATGATGATAACGATGTAGAAATAATGCGGAGAAGAATATCTCTGTCCAAAATGTCCCCATATTAAATAATAAAGGTTTAAATTAGTAAATATGGATTGACAATAAAAAAAAAATAGAATAGGGTCAATCATATTTTGCCCTCTTTTTCAAACACAGGTTTAAAATATTCTGTTTTATAGGATTTAATCTGCTGCCCCATACATCTTGAAAGAAAACACTTAAAATAGTTGCCTCTCTTAATTTCAGTGGTGGAAAGATGTTACTAATAAAAAGAAAAATGGGCAAAAGGTATGCTTTGATCAGATAAATTTGTTTGCCTTACTCATGGTCCACTGGTTCATTCTTTTACCATTTTGCTGTCCATTGTTGTATCTTCCTGTCACAATTCAAAATATCCAACTGTTCAGTGCTGAATTCTATTCCTAGGATTTTCACAGGATCTCTTGTTAGGGTTATTTCAGCTATTTGTGTTTTAAAACCTGTTTTCCCCAGTTCCCTACCTATGCACTTTGTTATATTTAAAACAACTCCTGAGATGGCCCCATAGCCTGTGCAGAATGTTATGACTTCCATTGCTGAGGAAGAGTTTTGTACTAATATGTAGACATCATCTGCATATGCTATTGCAGTAGATGGTATTGTTTGGTTTGGGATCTGAATGAAAGAAATAGTGTTTGTATTATTTAAGATTCTTAATAAAGGGTCTATACTGATCACATATAATAATGTACTGATATGACATTCTTGCCTTACCCCCTTTCTTAATAGGGACTAATAGGCCACATTTACCATTAACTGTGGGGTAACTGTTGCAGTTCTGTATAGGATTGTAACCAGTTAATAAAAGGTCAGGTATTCCATATTGATGTAATGTATACCAAAGAAAGGCATGCCTGAATGAATCAAAGGCTTTTTGTTGGTCAAGGGATAAAATAAATCCCTAGACCAAAGATATTGTTTCTTTCAATGATATTGCATAATAATATCAGCTGATCTGTAATAGATCTGCCTGGCTGTGTACAGAATTGTGCTGGGGTATGAGATATTTAGCTACTTTTAATAACATTTTATTAAGTACATTTGTTAAAATTTTGAAATCAATTTTAAGAAGAATAATGGGTCTCCAATTTGACAACATTTTTATCTCCTTTTTATACAAAAATAAGTAGTCCTCCTGTCATTTTCAAAGGTGTTTTTGAACTTAATAGGAAAATTGATAACTTGGGCCAGCTCTAGGGCAATATCAGAATGAATAACCTTATACAATTCAGTTGTTAACCCATCTTTTCCTGGTGCCTTTCCGTTATTTAAAGATGAGATGGCCATTTCAATTTCTATATGTTCTATCAACTTTGTCAGGTTCACTAAAATTTCTGGTGGGTATTTAGGGATTACAAATTTCTGAAAAGGGAAGGGCTTCCTTCAATGCTGCTTTTCCTCCTGAAAAAGTGTGGTGGAATATTTTGATACTGTATTTAAAATGTCCTGCTGCATTGTTTGTACTGCATTCTCAGAATCTTTCACTGCTTCCATGGATTTTCTTTTACATTCATTACAACTGAGAAAAGGACATGCTGTATCAAATGTCCCTTGGGATCCATAGGTTTGCTGAGTTTTTAAAGATGCTGTTTGTTTATAATGAAATTGTTGCATATTTTGTTTTGTAAGTTTTATTTGTTCAGTAAAATTATGTTTATAATGAAATTGTTGCATATTTTGTTTTGTAAGTGTTATTTGTTCAGTAAAATTATGTTTAGTTGTCTGTGCTAATGGAGTTTGCCTTTAAGGGGCAGACCATGTTGTCCTGGTGTACCCCTTCCCTCCTGTAAGGAATGGTTGTGCTCAGAAGGGAGGCAAGAGCCAGAACAATGGCCAGGCAGCAGGAAGGAGGGGTAGGGAGATACATAAGGGACAGCACAAGGGAGCCTCAGCCACATTTGCTGGAGTTTTGATCCCTCCCACCCACCCTAGAAGGAAAGGTAAGATGGGAAGTACAGTCAATTTGAGGCTGTATGAGAGTCTGTCATGGTGGAGGACAGGCGCGTCCGCTAGGATGGTGGACTGCCAAAGGTAAATGGCAGAGGATGATAATATGGTATGGACTGCCACGCGGATGGCAGAAAATAATAAGGTTATGAACTGCCAAAGGTGGATGGCAGGGGATAAGATGGTTATGGACTGCCAAAGGTGGATGGCAGGGGATAAGATGGTTATGGACTGCCAAAGGTGGATGGCAGGCGGAAAGCCTTGAAGTCTGCCAAGAAGTTGGGGGCAGATGATAATAATAAGGCTATGGACTGCCAAGGTGGATGGCAGGGGAAGGGAGGAGGACGGGAAGGGGAAGAAAAAGGAGTAACACAAGGGAAGAAGAAGATGAAGGAGAAAGCAGTCTCAGTTTTCACCGTTATCTGACAGAAAAGGAGAAGAAGGCACACAGGTTTTGCCTGTGGGATGGATAATCAGAAAGTGATATATGAATGGAAATAAATGAAAATTATGGCTATATGACAATAAAGAAATGGAAAATGAATTATGGATTGATGGATTTAAATAAATTAATTGCCAATCTGAGCACAACAACAAGCCATGGTCTCTGTATTTTTGTGAGGAAAAGGGGAATCCTCGACAATGTCATTAAATGTTGTAAATGTTGTCTGTTTTAAGGTAATGAAAATATTCCTTGTTCCTGCATGTTTTACTAAAGGAAATAAGTAGTTTTCTCAGTTTCATTTTGGTGTCTGACCACCAGAGATGGGTCATCATACAGTTTGTACAGTGATTTCTATTAATGATAAAACATGTTACATTTTACAAAATTGATTCCTGTTGTAACAAAGAAGAATTAAATTTCCATAATTCTGGCCCATGTGAAACTGCTTGTGGTCCTATAGTAACATACAATTCCTTGTGATCAGAATATTTTACTGAAATGATTTTAACCATTTGAATATTTAATGATTTATTTAAGAAGATAAAATCTATTTGTGTTGCCAAATTTCCTTTTGAAAGGTAGGATCTGCTCTAGCTCTAGTAACATAGTAAGTATCAACCAGATTAGTAGTCTGTATAGTGGATTTTAAAAAGACATGTCACAGAAAATTTTAGTAGTTCTACATCCCTATCTTTCCCAGTCAAGCCACAGTTAAAATCCCACACCAAATAATGTTCTGAGATGAGAATAAATAAGGTTGCACTTGATGAAAAACAGAAGTTATATCTGCATTTCTCTGCGGTAGCGTAGATGTTTATTACTCTAAATAACTATTTTGATACTTAATATCTTGTATCAAAACTTTTCCTGGTATTAAATCAATTTTTTAAGTACTGTAACATTAATGTTGTGAAATAAAATACCTACACCTGAACATGCCTCCAAACCTATAGATCAGTAAGACACTCCTGTAAACCAAGCTATAGTGGCATGTGTAATTCCTGTTATCGTGTGAAGCCTGGTGTCTTGAAGAAATACAATATCATCTATATTTGCCCTAAGATATGAATATACAGCCCTCTTTAGTATTATTTGTTATACTATTGATATTGATGGTAACCAAAGTAAGTGGCTGCAACATGGGAGATTAAGTAATGTAATGTCATTCTAATAACACAAACTTAAGGTGGCTTTCTTTTTGAGTTTTAGTTTTCCCACCTTCTTTCTTTTTACTGCCTTTGACTTCCCTTTATTTTTTGGGTCAAGGTTTTTCCATCTCACTGAAATCATTTTCTGAAAGCCCTTCTGGTGTCCTGATTCTACTGAAGAGCCTTCTGATTCATATCAGAAATTCCTGCAGCTACTGATAAAACATGATACCTATTTGATGTAGAGTGACGAAAATTTTGATACATTTGGTGCAGGTTGCAACCATGATTGTCTCTAACTAGTAATCATTTTTTTGGTGTTCAGCCATTTGGGGAGGTCTGAGATGGTGGTGGAGACATGGTTATAGTATCATTGGAAGGTGAATTTTAGGAAAGGGATTACATCCATCGCTTCCTGTGTCATGTCAGTATTATCACAAGAAGGTGTTCCTTCTTGTATGGGAGTCCTGATCATAGAAACATAGAAACATAGACTTTGATGGCAGATAAGGACCACTAGGCCCATCTAGTCTGCCCATTTCCTACCTACAGGATAGGCCGCAGATCCTAGTTAACCAACAGCCTATTTCTTCCTACCCCCACAAGAATTGCCTTATGTCTGTCCCATGCATTCTTGAATTCTCCCACAGTTTTAGACCCCACAACCTCCTTAGGAAGGCTGTTCCATGCATCCACTACCATCTCTGTGAAATAATACTTCCTCCATTGCCCCTGAACTGCCCTCCTTCTATCTTTAAATTGTGTCCCCTTGTTCTTTGCAAGTCTCTTTTTCTGAAAGATGCTACCCTCTTGGACTTTGTTGATTACACTGAGGTACTTAAAGTTTCTATCATGTCCCCTCTCCCTTCTTTCCTCAAGGGTATACATATTAAGCTCCTTTAGTCTCTCCTGGTACGGCTTCTCTTGCAGACCTTGCACCATTTAATTTCCCTCCTCTGGACTACCTCTATCCTGTCTATGTCCTTGCAGAGATGGCGTCTCCAGAACTGGATGCAGTACTCCAGATGGGGTCTCACCAACTGTCTGTACAGAGGATAACAACTTCCTGTTTTCTGCTGCTGCTGATGCCTCTCCCTATACATCCCAGTATACCCCAGCCCTCCCTACTGCCTTCTCACATTGCTTGCTAACCTTAAGGTCATCTGATGATTACCCCAGGTCCCTTTCCTTTTGTTGTTGTTACTACCTCCCACCCATTGTGTATTCTTCCCTGGGTTCTTGTTTCCAGGTGCATTATTTTGCACTTCTTTGCATTGAATCATAGCTGCCATACTTCTGGCCATTCCTCCAACCTTGCCAAGTCCCTTTTCATCCTTTCCATGCCTCCTTGTGTATCAACCCTGTTGCAGATCTTTGTGTCATCTGCAAAAGGCATACTTTTCCTGCCAGTCCCTCTGCAATGTCACTGATGAAGACATTAAAAGGACTGGACCCAATACTGAACCCTGCGGTACCCACTAGTAACCCCTCTTTCTTCAGAGTGGACTCCATTTACAATTACCTTCTGTGTCCTGTTGTGCAGCCAATGTTTTCCCAGGCTACCACCCTGGGACCCCTCCCAGGCTGGTTAATTTGACTATTAATCTTTTGCGTGGGATTGTGTCAAATGCCTTATTAAAGTCTAGGTAGGCCATGTCCACAGCCCCTCCCTGGTCTACTACTTTGGTCACCCAGTCAAAGAAATCTATTAGACTCGTCTGACATGACCTTCCAGCTGTGAACCCATGCTGCCTTGGGTCCTGTGCTCCACTGGCCTCTAGGGTACTCAACTATTCTTTCCTTCAGTGACACCATCACTTTTCCTACCACAGAGGTCAGACTGACAGGTCTGTAGTTTCCTGCCTCTGTCTTGGTCCCACTTTTGTGAAGGGGAATCACATCCACCTTCCTCCAGTCCTCGGGTACCACCATCCTCCATGATTTATTAAAAGGAGTAGCCAGTGGTTTCACTAGTTCCTCCCTTAATTCTTTTAGAAATCTGGGGTGAATTCCATCAGGACCCATTGCTTTGTCCACCTTCAGTTTTAGGAGTTCTTGCAGAACCCTTTCTTCTGTGAAAGGACTGGGATCGACCCGATCAATTATGAACATACAAACATACAGAAATTTGCCAGCAGATAAAAGGCCTAGAGGTCTATCAAGTCTGCTCAAATGTGCAACCAGCAACCCTTATTCTGCAGCTGCCCCTCCCTTCCACCCTTCTCCTTCATTAACCCTCCCCTTGTCCTGTCCCATCCTCATTTGAAGCAGTCCACTGTTCTACTGCATACCACTTCTGGCAGGTAACGATTCCACCCAGCCACCACCCTCTGCAAAAAGTGTCTCCTCATCTCCTCCTGAACCTTCCTCACTCCAGTCTCATATCATGGCCCCTGGGTGTCCTCCCTCCCTTACTTTGCAACAGCCCTCTGTACCCGTCTTGTTTATTCCTTTCATGTATTTAAAGGTTTCAATCATGTCACCCCTGTCTCTCCCTCTCCTCTCTCCAGTGAGTACATGTTCAACTCCTTCAACCTCCTCTCCGTATGATAAGTCCCAAGCCCTTGATCATCTTTGTCGCTCTGTGCTGCACCCCTCCAGTAACTTAATGTCCCTCTTCAGATACAGACACCAGTACTGCATGCAGTACTCCAGGTGTGGTCTAACTAATGACCTATACAGTGGCAGAATCACCTCCTCCCTCCTTGAGGATATACCTTGCAATATAACCCAACATTTTGCTGGCCTTTGCAGCTGCCTTCCTACATTGTGCTGAGTTGTTCATTGACCCTGCAATGAGCACACCCAGATCCTTCTCCTCCTCTGTCTGGGCTAGCTGCACTCCCCTAGCTGGTAACTCCTCCTTGGGTTCTTCATCCCAAAATGCAGCACCTTGCACTTTTTGGCATTAAAGCCCAGTTGCCAGGTGTCAAGCTTTGCCAGATCATCCTGCAACCCCTGTCATCCCCTAGGTCATCCACCACGTGCCTACCTTGGTATCATGTCAAGTCAAGTCACATTTATTTAAAGGACACCCAATCCCGAAGGCTCTGGACGATGTACAAAACTTAACAGCATTTCATACTGTATAATCTTAAAATTTACAACAGTTTAAAAACTTATAAATAAACAACATAAACAAAAATTACATCCCAAAAGCTGCATAAATAGGAAGGTCTTCAGGCGAACCTTGAAGGCAGTTAAAGTGGTGGCCTCCTAACTACTGCTGGCAAAGAGTTCAAAAAGCAGGAGTGGTGACACTAAAGGCTCGGTCGCCAGCAGATTTTAACCTCGCTCTTGGAACATTTAGGAAGCCACCACTTGAAAAGCGGAGATTTCAGGGAGAGGAAGAAGGTACCAGGAGATCTGACAGATAGCCAGGGCCCTGTCCGTGTAGGGCCTTATAGGTGAGAAAACTCATCTTGAAGAGCACTCTCCACCTGACAGGCAGCCAGTGCAATTAGTGCAACACGGGGTAATATGACAAAATTTACCTTGCCCAGACAAAGTTGGGCAGCAGCATTTTGCACTAGCTGCAGTCTATGGAAGATCCCCAGAGACCCGAGATAGAGAGCATTACAGTAGTCAAGCCTAGAAGTGACCAAGGCATGTATCAAGGTAGGGAGGTCCAGAGGCAGGAACAAGGGCTTAATTCTGGCAATGTTTCTAAGATGGAAAAACAGGAATGTACCACAGAAGAAATCTGAATCTCCATGGACAAATTCCTGTCAAGAATCACCAAGATTTTGCACCCAAGGAAGGCCATCAATGGCGCAGCTCCTAGCACAAGTCCAGTTGCGAGTCAGAGGCCATCCATCACAGACTCTGTTCGACTCCACTACCAGTACCTCAGTCTTGTCGGGGTTCAGTCGTAGCCAACTGGCGGCCATCCAGTTGCTAATCTCAGCCAGTCAGATATTTAACACATCCACTGCGTTTGATGTTCCTGGGGCAAAGGACAAGTATAGCTGAGTTTCATCAGCATAGCAATGAAAACTCAAACCATACTTCCTAATGATCCCCCAGGGGCAGCATGTATACTGTGAACAACATTGGGGCCAGTATTGAACCCTGGGAACTCCACACAAAAGGGGAGGATGTAGATGAGAAATTTCCCATCACAACCCACTGTCTCCTATTGGTGAGAAAGGACTCAAACCATTTGATTACATTACCGGTGAGTCCACACAACTCTCTCAGGCGAAGAAGCAACACAATGGTCCACAGTATCAAATGCTGATGAGAGATCGAGGAGAACAAGAATTGACTTCAGCATCAGCATTGATCATCAGCAAACAGACTGATCTTGCTCTTGATGTCCCATGATATGTCTGCAATGAATATCCCAAACAACACTGGTCCCAACACCGAGCCCTGTGGAACACCGCTCGTCACTGCCCTTAGGTGAGGCTTCCCACCACCACCACCCTCTGTTGCCTTCCCTGCAGCCAGTTTCCTACCCATCTCACCAGCTTTGTACCCTTGTGCCTACCGCTAACTTCCTTCCCAGCCTTCCATGTGGCACTGGTCAATGTCTTACTGAGGTCAGATACAGGACATCCCACTGCATGGCCCCTGTCCAGTTGCCTAGTTACCCAGTCATAGAACTTCACCAGGTTGGTTTGGCAGGATCTGCCACATATGAAGCCATGCTGTCTGCTGTCCTGTAGTCCTTTGGCCTCTAGGGAGGGCCACCAGCCTCTCCTTCAGGATAGTCTCCATTAGCTTACCCACAATGGATGTGAGGCTCACTGGTCTGTAGTTTCCTGGTTCATCCTTGGGGCCACTCTTGTGGAGGGCACCACATGAGCCATCCTCCAGTCCTGAGGTACACACCCCAGATGTAGTGAGGCATTAAATAGGTCTGCCAAAGGTCCTGCAAGGACCTCTGCCAACTCCTTCAGTACCCTGGGGTGGATGCCATCTGGGCCTGGTGCCTTGTCCACCCTCAGTGCCTTCAAACCCTCTCAAACTCTGCTCTCCATGATTTCCCCATCTGTCACCACTTCCCACCCTGCTTCTGCCATTTCTCCCACCTTAGGTGTCACCTCCCCCTCTTCTCTTTAGTAAATACTGAGCAGAAGTGCTCATTTAGTGCTTCCGCCTTGCTCGCACCCTGCTTCCACCCAACCCCCTCCTTTCTAATCCTTACTATGTGGTCCTTACAGCTCCTTTTTCTCCTGATGTACTTAAAAGTCCTTCTCCCCTTCTTAATGCCTTGTGCCAGCCTGAGTTCTGTAGATGCTTTGGCTCCCCTTACTGCCCTTGTCACCTCCTTTGATTCTGTCAAGTACTCCTCCCTGTTTTCTTGTACTTCCTAAAGGCAGCTCTTTTCCTACTTACTTTTCCATGACCTCCTTGCTCAACCAGATCAGTTTTCAGCCCTAGCCTTCTTACTCTGGGCTTTGCAGCAGGTTTTGGTTGCCTCCACTATCCCCAGCTTTATGAGCTCCCACCTCTGGTTAGTGTCCATCCTAGATTGAATTCTGGCCAGGTACCCTTTTCCACTTCCCCATCCTCCCAAAGTCGGCCCTCCTGAAGTCCAGCACTATTGTGCCAGATTCCACTCCTTCCTTGCCCATATCCAATGTGAGCCATACTGAGTGGTGGTCACTCCCTGACAGTGGTTGCTCCACTGTAAGTTCTCTCACAAAGTCCCCATTTGCCAGCACAAGGTCAAGGGTATTCCCTAACCTGGTTGGTTCACTGACCATTTGCAGCAGGAAGCTGTCCTGGAAGGCATCCAGCAGTGCCTGCTCCCTTCTGTTCCTGCTTGTTGGGGTGTTCCAGTCCCTCCTGGCATGTTGAAGTCCCACACAATCACCACACTACCCTTCTACTTGAGGTCCTCCTGATCTGTCTCGCTAGTTCCCTGTCTAACTCCTCTGTCTGAGATGGTGGCCTGTACACCACTCCCATTCTAAGAATCCTATTCTTGGAATCCTGGATTTGCATCCAAAGTGACTCTGTACTACCCTTCTCTCCTTCCTCCCTTACACACTTCAGTCCTTCCTTCACATATGGTACACCCCCTCCTTTCCCCATCACCCTGTCCCTACGAAATAACCTGTACCCTGTACAGACAGGTCCCAGTCATTGTATTGGGTGGCCCATGTTTCCATGATGGCTGCAATGTCCACCTCTCCTCTGCCATGAGAACCTGTAACTCTGCAGTTTTCCTTCCAAGGCTCCTAGCATTAGAGTAACCACCTTCCACCTTTTTCCCCCCTCATCCTGCCTTCCTTTCCTAGCATCACTATAGTACTTGCCATTTGTCCTTTGTCACTGTTATGGGGTTAAGTTCATATGGTTTCCAAACCTGTGGTCTCTGTGTATCTCTTCCCCAACTGCCACCCCAACTCCTAGTTTAAATTCCCAACTTCCTCTTTGTACTCCTCCATCCTCTGTTTCAACACTTTCTTTCCCTCCTCACTCAAGTGTAGTCTGTCTTTGGCATAGAGACTACTGTACTCCCAGGTCCTCCCACCCCCAACAGCCCATACCCTTTAGCACAACACCAGGTTCTTAGCCATCCGTTAAATTCCTCTATTCTCAGCTTTCTTGTTGTGCTTGCCTTTGGGACCGGAAGTATCTCTGAAAAAGTTACTAATCTTCCTGCCCCCTCACATAATTGTGCTAGTTCCTCAAACCTCCTCTGGACTGTATCTACTGTCTTGTCAGCCAGGTCATTTGTCCCAAGATGTATAATTAAATGAGGCTTGTCCCTACCCTTCTAGCATATTTCAGAACAGACTGTCCCACCCTTTCCGCTGTCATTCCTGGCATGGCCTCCACCCAAATGTTGACTATGCTTCTCCCCTTGCTACTCCACCTAACTCCTCTTAGTATTGAGTCGCCCAGCACTAAGATTCCACCTCTTACTCCTGCTTGCTTCCATTCATCTCCTCCTCTCATTTCCAGCTCCTCTTCTTCCTCCTGCACATTATTTCCCCTTTTACCCCTATTGCAATTCTCCCAGCAGAACTTCCCCGCTCCAGTTTGGTCAGGCATTTATCAATTACTCCTCTAATTTCATCATTTCCCTCCTCCACCTTCTTCCTCTCTAGCAGTGCACAACTATTTTCTGAAGGCCCTTCACAAATGCCGCTCCCTCTCTCTTCATAGTAACCTGTTCTCTCCTTTCCCTCCATGACTTTTGCCACTTCTTCGCCTCCCTCACAAGTCCCTATCTCCTCCTTCCATTTGTCTTTTGTCTCCTGACCTGGTTTCCCGGCAATTGTTCTTCCTGGCCTGGGCCCTTTGTCTCTGCTTCCTTCTTCTGACCCTCATTCATTCACAAAACTGGACTGTCTTATGCGGTTTGGGCTGCCCGTAATGGCTCTTGCTCTGTACCAATGGGCATGCAGCCCTACCGAACGATCGGTCGGCGAACAGGAGAGCAGCAGGCAGGTGGGATGCTGCCGCCTGCCGGCTGCCGGGGAGGCGGGGTGGTGGGGCTCGTGGATGGGTGGGGTGGGGGATACTAGCCACCAGGGCTATGTTGGGGATTGTTCAACATTTACATCCCGCGATCGGGATGCCGCTGGACCACCAGGGATGAATTCTGGAGGGGGTTTATTACACAACTACTGCCCGCGATCGGGCTTTGATCCACTGGACCACCAGGGATACAGTTCGGGGAGCCATATTGCTTCCAGCGATCGGGCTGGTGGGGATTAAACTATACCAGCGATCGGGCCAGTGGGGGTGGTGGGGATTCTACACTGTTTCACCCAGCGATCAGGCTACAGGGGCATCGGTCGGCGGCTGCTGGCAGGGTGCAGGCGCCAAGTCGCTGGGGATCGGTGCACCTGCATGCTAATGGCATGCAAATGGGGCCATAATCAGATGCAAATGGCCCCCTCTGCCTTGCATGAATTGTAGCCCCATTGCATGTCACCTTTTGAATATGGGAGTTTTGCGCGTAGGCGCAATGGTACTTATTAACCACCGCCAAGTTGAATGCTCCACTCTGACAACTTGCGGTGCTGGATCACTAGTGCCATGCACACAGTAGCTGTGGCCGGGGTGATATTCAAAGGGTTGCTCAGGGTGCAACTCCTTTGAATATCGCTCTGACACACCCCAGCGCAACTATTTTGTGCAGCGCAGGGGCTTGCGCCACAAAATAGTGCAGTTTGAATATCCGGCCCTATATATATACAAATTACTTAAAGCTTGGACCTCTCTACTACTTTAGTAACAATATGCAACCTTTGTTTCATATCTATACATTTTCTGCAATTTAACTGTTTTCCTGAATGCCTTTCTATTCATTACCTTTTGAATTATACTTAATAAACATTTTGAAATCCTTCACCATCTAAATACTTTTTTTTGGAGAAGTTCTCATTTTATCAGATACATATACAGAATTCATGGCTTTTGATATTAGGATGCTTACAATTTCATACGGCATCATTCTCTGATAAATAGCCCATTGGCATCTTGCTTGCCATACATAACATTTTATAGCACATAAAAACAGCTACTGTTTCATCATTGTATCTTATTAGTTAAGGAGGGATGATTCCTAGAACCAGACTTTCATAATTTAGTTGCAGGAGCCACTGAAGACTCCATTTCTTTGCTAGAAATGACCACGATGAGGATACATATGAGCAATCAAACAAAAAATGTTGCATTGTTTCTTCTTGTGCAGTACATGCCATATATGGGCAGTTCCTTTCCTCCTGGCTTTTATGATTGCAATTTCCTCTAACATTCAATTTACCATACATTGTATTACACTTCCCACATATGGACAGGGATTCTTTCATTCTTTGAACATTTTAACACTCTTCCTCTCAAACCTGTTGGACAATTCTTGAACTCTGGTTCTGAGGGTATAACTTAGTAAAGACCAAGTTATACAGTTTTTCCCAGATTTTGGCAAATTTGTTTTTAGATATACTCCATTTATACAGTTTCAGGGCTGTAGGTTTAAAATTATGGCACCTGCAGTCAGGGGTGACTTTAGGTGGTACATTTTCCCAAGTAAGAACATAGGTAGCTAAATTATTCTGGAACCATTTATACTGTAAAGATCTTGAAGAAAGTAAACCTATTCTCATTGATTGTGTGCCCAGGCCAAATTCTCCCTTTCACTAAAAATACCACCAACAGCTTAATCGGTTCAATGTCACTTGCCAGCAATCTGTATCCCCCTCCCTGGGATGAGGCTGAAAATAGGCAGAATTGTCTAGTCCTCCTTTCACAGTCAACACAAAGTAAATAAATAAATACATAAATATATTGATATTACATAAACAAAATTACAGATATGAACCATTGTAATGTGTGGTGAGACTACACATAAGAAAAAATATTGCTCATTCAGAACTAGGGAAGGGAGGCGGTCCCTAGAAGAAGCAGAATAGGTGAGGGAAAAGTATAGAACTAGGGTGACTCAGAAAGGAAAATGGAGGATAGGGAGAGGGTAGAAAGGGTGCAAATCTTTGTACTTCTGGGATGCACACCCTACAAGGGCCAGACTCGGCTGGGTGCACAACCAGCCAACATTAATATAGTTTACAAGGTATCATAGTCTTGAATCGATGTATAACTATTTGGAACTGTAATATGAATGCAATATAAGCTAACTGAGCCTGAATATGGTATTTTAGAAAGTTTTCCTGGATGCAGGAAAATCACTATAAACTCCATAAATGGTAGATTAGAATAGAGTAATCTGATCACAGAAGCAGTCAATGACCTTTCAGCCTTTAATTCTCTGTGAAGTTGCAAATGACCTTGAAATTACCTCTCAGGCAAGCATAATTACTTTACTAATCCCAACAATTTAAAATGTAAACACTTCAGCTACTATGAGAATTAATAGCTCAGTAAAACATAAGTAATTTAATCTACTACAGCAAAATCATCAATATTCTCACCAGCTCAAGTTTGCAGTACCAGATTCTATTAGTATCATGCATTTGGGTACTGCTATGGAGTTCAGTAGGAATAGTGGCGGGATCCTTCTAAAGGAATTATTTTGGAAGGTAGTGTGTAAAGAGATGTCTTACAGACTAGCAATCTTATAGTACGCATCTGCTGAAAGAAATTAGTCTCAGCGTGTAAGTGCGAGGAAGTTTTTGATACAGTATAAATCCTGCAGTTAAGTACAGTGTAAGTGGAGCTGAATAGCTTAGTAGTAGAATGAAGGGCTTCTGACAGATAATGGTAGTTTAATCACCTAATAAAGGTGATTATAAACACCTTTTACAGCACTCTGAATCACAACATATGGGTTATCTTGAGCTCTTCTCATAGGCTGATCCACAAAGGAATTCCAAAATTCAAAATCTGATCTCTCCTCCCCTCTGCTTTCACTTGTTGTGCATCCACTAGGCTGGTCACAAATTTTGGGGCTCTGTACCAATACCTTAAGGTAAGACATTTATTTTACCCTCTCAAGTTAATGCTCTTTTTATATCCTGCCTTACTTAGCTAGGAAGATCATAATTAAGCCTTGAAGGATAACCTACCTAATTGGCTAGCTAGTCTAGTTCTTGTGGCATCAGATTTAGGTGATCCTTAATTCTATACTGTTTGCATGCTATTGTGGTTTATGGAAAACCGTTACAGGATACTGTGACTTTGAGTTTGCCTACCCCCCAAGTTTACCTTGTTCTGCTGGGGAGAGAAGAGTGGCTGGTGTTAGTACCTAGTGCCCAGTGCTCCTGCCCCAACCACAAGTTTACCTTGTTCAACTGAGGATGAGGGGAACCACTCAGCATTTACCCCAAGTGGAGCGGAAGATTCACCAGCCTCCTCAGCTCACCTTGTTCAACCGTGAATAAGGTATCTGACCCCACCTGCTTCGGATCTCCCTCTGGTGCTCACCCATTCCTCCAGGACCCAGAGCCCCTCAGGCTGCCTTAACTTCTCTGACAGCTCAGGGTGTCCCAGGAGTTCAGACCTCCTCCTTCCATGAGAGTAGAACTGGCCTGCTTTAGTGCTAGCTGTCCGGACTGGTTGGAGCCTTTTCAATCTCCGCAGCTATTTTCTCCATGACCCATGCCACCTGGAGAAACTGGCCTGAACAGTGTAGCCACCATTTTGAATCCCATTTTCATACTATCACTATACTTCCAGCTGCCTCTTTACACTACTTGCGATGGGCAGATATCACTACAAGATGGCAGTGCCACTGGGAGAAAGCATCTCCTAGCATTCAGTGTAGTAGGATGAAGGGCTTCTAACAGATTTGTCATTTGTAATCTTTTTACCAGGAAGACAGGCAAAGCTGTAACAGCTTGTTTCCAGGTGCATCCTGGGAGGTGCAGAACATATTTCATTGATGGGGACAGGGGATAGGTAATAGCAGGACAGTGAGACAGAGCCTAGGACTAGAGGTAAGGCTGTCTCACACACACCTTCTAAAAACGTCTGTTACTGTGCAGCAATGGACATGAGATGCAACTCCTAGTGATGATCCTCTGACCACAAAGTTCGGAAGTCTGGGTGCCAGGTTTACAGAGTGCAAACACTAAGGCGATTCCCCAAGTGGAGAGGATTCCAGCAGCCTGTGCCTTGTACTGCTCTGCTTACTTTGCAGCTCCACTGACTGTTGATCCTCCTCACCCACCTCTATCTGGTTTTCGTCAGCTGCTTCACTTACAATTCAGTGTTGTCCTGGTACAGTTCACAGTGATGAAAGTGAACAGGAATGCACAGGAACTCAGTTCCTGTACCTTTTTAGCAGGAGCGGAGTTCCTGTACTTCTTCCACTGACACTGGAAGTGAAACTCTTAAACCAGCAACATAATGACAGTTTCTGGACCTGTGACCTGAAATCAGGGTTTACATAACAACATTTGACTTGTACAGAAG
Source organism: Neoceratodus forsteri (assembly GCA_016271365.2). Taxonomy (NCBI): domain Eukaryota; kingdom Metazoa; phylum Chordata; order Ceratodontiformes; family Ceratodontidae; genus Neoceratodus; species Neoceratodus forsteri. The sequence continues at coordinate 450,129,228 of CM057453.1, read as the reverse complement.
AGCTATTTTCCTAAAAATACTTCAATATCTCTAAGAGAATCTACTAGTGTCTAAACAGATAAATTCATCTTCACACAGCTATCCTTCAGATTGAGGATCTTCATTCTGCATTTCATATTTGCCAATGCAGGAGTTCCACACTTCTTGTCTACCACTTGCACCACTGACAGTTCATCCATGATGCCTAACACAGTGACAGATGGAATTCTCCATGTCTACTCATAGTCGTGCTCTTCCAGACTTCATGCCTGGCAGCCCCATATTTATTTTATTTAGTTTTTGATAACCAGTGGGTGTGCTAGACACAAGCTGTGACTATTTTCAGACACGACCCGGGAGGTTACAATGTTACAAACAGTGTTACATCAAAGTAATACAGTTTCAGATTAGGAGCATCAACACAAAGAAAAGCGTTTCCAGTTCAGCCAGTTCCTCAAAATAACATAGATATAATTTGTAATTGTTTACTCATGGGAGAGGACAAAAATATCGGTTAAGACTGACACTAAACACAAATGGAACTGGTTTACAAATGTCCCTCACCCTGAAAATATATCCACAAATATATCTATTTTCATAAAAATATTTTATTTCAACATCATCACTCCCAGTCAGTAATATACACCAACATTTCGGTGAACCTTCTTCTGGACAAGACTGGATCTTCTAAAGTAATAAACATAAAAGATATAAACAAAAAGTTTTTATCGTCACAATTCCTAAGCTCTAAAAATATAATGACAAAGAATACTTCAGATGAAGGTATTATAAACTCTTACTAATCATTTTCTGTAACTTTTCCTATAGCACGTCATTATTGAGGCAGGGGTCACCATTTACCCTCATTATGGTTTTGGAATAGAAGGTTCATAAAAATACTAGGAGGTGATTTTAACAACAAATTACTTTTGAGAGAGGCATGGTCTATTGATTATTTTCAGACCAATAATCCAGCGTTACGGTTTAAATGAAGTTATTGATTGGCAACCAATTTTGTAAGTTTTAGTTATACTGTTTGGAACAGAAATCATTAGGAATATTGTTTATACAGAGACAGAGAGAGGCAGCAGTGGAACATTGGTACAGGTTACTATTTCCCTGGTGTCCAATTTTAAGTATAATTAGGATGTCAGAACAGGGTAATAGAAGATTTATGGTAAGTTTCTTATCAGAAGAAACTCAGGTAGTACCTCAACACCAAGGAGATTTGGTACCTGGTGCCATCAGTAGGCGGGTCTGGCACTCAGGCAAGCAATTAACGTGTTACACTTTGTGTTGGCTGCCAGATTTGGGGGTGGGGTCTGACCATGATATAAAGAGGTGATAGTTTGCCCGCACTCACTTTCACCCAAGCAGGACATTGGATAACTACTTCAGTAGGTAATGACTGCATTTCATCCTGTTAGCAACCCGAAATATTAGAGTAGGCAATTTAATATATGATCTTTTGATTTGTTTTAGAGTTAGAAAATGTGAACACTTCTGACAGTGGGATAGAAACACTGCAAGAGTATAAGGTTAGCAACTTTGGTACATAAGCCATAAAACTTCTGAGAAGGTGAAATAAGGAGTGGTTTGGTGGAAATATTTCAATATGTTATGATCTGAGAGAATCAATTCAGCTCAAAAGTCTTCAAAATAGGGAGCCTGTTTTAGAGTTAGGTGTTATTTAGAGAACATATATAGAGGAAGTGGAAGAATGAGTAAAAAGTAAAAAGAAAAACAACACATAGCTTTTGTATTTGCAGATGTCCCTGTGAAGTGGCTTTACAAACATTATGTAACATGATTTAATAGTATAAGGTTAGTAAAACATTCTTAAGATGTGGTTAGTAAAGATAATATTTCATGTGCATAGTATGAAGAATTTAGTTTGTATCTGATCATAATTGTTTAGTAAGTATGTTTACTTTAATTTTAACAGTGGCCTGTGGTGGGAGTCGAACATGAATTAATAGTAAAGCAGCAAACCTAAGGAAAAGTTATAGAAAATGATTAGTAAGGGTTTATAATACCTTCATTTGAAGTATTCTTTGTCATTATATTTTTAGAGCTTAGGAACTGTGATGATAAAAACTGTTTGTTTATATATTTTTATGTTTATTACTTTAAAAGATCCAGTCTTGTCCTGAAGAAGGGTTTACCGAAATGTTGATGTATATTACTGACTGGGAATGATGATGTTAAAATAAAATATTTTTATGAAAATAGATATATTTGTGGATATATTTTCAGGGTGAGTTGGACATTTGTTAACCAGTTCCATTTGTGTGGAGCATCAACACAGTACAATGCATACGATGGTATAGCAAGGTAAGGTATGCAAATTAACAATTACATTTGGTCATAGAGAAAACTGACATCACAAAAATTGTGCGGCAGGATTTAAAAACAAATGGTAATAAAAAGCAATGGGCAGACATAGTAATTAAGGTAAGTGCTATAACAGTTGTCAGCAGAAGGCCATGTTATACAGCATATATACATGGAGTGACCACTGACTCAGTGCCAGCTTGGCAAAACAGAACTAAATGGCATAAGAATCAGTTTACAGATAGCATCATAAGTACTGTCAGTAAACCCAGTGGTAGTAACAGCAGAAAGGGAAGGAGATAGGCATAAGTAGGGATGGGAGGCTATAATCAAGGTGAAAGGGAGGCAGGTGTTAAGAAGAGAATGTTAGTGATAGGGTTACAGCTTGAGAAGATTAGGGAGGTTTAAAGCAGGTGCAGGATTCAGGGTTGATAAAGGAAGCTGCATAGTTTGTGTTTGAAGATGGTATGTGTGGGTGCAATCTGAGCTTCCATGGGTATGGAGTTCCAGTGCTTAGTGGCTGCATGAAAGAAAGCAGTGCCACCCTTTGTGGTTTTGCACCTGGTCAAGTGTAGTAGGGTTAGGTCAGCAGAACGTAGGCTATGGGTGGAGGTGAGGCATTAGAAGGGTGTTTAGTGACATTGGGGTATTAGACCTGATTATGTTGTTGGCCAGGGAGGCGAAGGGAGAGGAGCCGATGGGTGGAGGGGTAGGCCAGTTGAGGACAGCATAGAGTTGACAGCAGTGTTTTAACTGAGGAAGCAGAGGCATATCGGCAGATGTTGTTGTAAGTGATGTCCAATTTGTAAGTGAGGCTTTAGTGGTATTGATGTGGCGACAGAACCATAGGCAAGTGATGGTAATAGAATATGACATGCAATGGGCAGTCTAAGCGGAGGGTGGCGTATGACTTGTTTTGTAGAGCAACCCTAATGTTGCTGTTTACTGCCTTGCAGGTGGCCTGGATATGTTGGTCAAAGTCTAGTGTTTCATCGAGTAGTACCCCAAGTATTTAAATGCACTCACAATGTCCAAGAGGAGTCATCAGGACTAGGAATCTTAAGCCGAGCACTGCAAGTATTCAGTTTGGTGGCAGAGCCAAACAGCATGGCCTGTGTCTTGGAGACATTGAAGACATTTGTTCTTAGTGAGCCAGAACTGGACATGAAAAAAGCAGAGGATAGTTTCAGGTTTATGTCCTGTATAGAGCTGGAACAGGGACATAATGTCTGCATAGAGGATGGTCAAGCAAGAGGGATGTTGATCACAATCCAGTTTATGAAAATAGAAAAGAGGCCCCAGTATTAACACATGGGGACACTGGCTCAGATATTCAAACTACGCCAGGCTGTGGTGCAAGCTTGGGGCAGCTCAACTTGGCTGTGCGGGGGTGTGGACTGGGCGATATTCAATGGAGCTGTGCCATGGCTCCAGCAACATTGAATATTGCACCCTATTACCACAGTGTGCATGCACAGTGGCACTGCGCCAGCGCAAGTGGTCAGAGTGGAGCATGGGGAAGCGCTAGTGCAAGTTCCATTGCGCTATGCACAGCAACATGATATTCAAAACTGACATGCAAATGGGGCCATAATGTATGCAAAGGTGCAAATGGGTCCATTGCATGTCATCTCTTATTACATGCAGGTGCTCCAATTCCCAATGACTTGCCCTGGTGCCCTGTCCAGGCAGCAGCCATTGAGACCAATGCCCCCTACGGCCGGCAATGTCTCACAGCTTGATCGTGGGCTGCAGTAAATAAAATGGAAAACACAAATCCCTGGTGGTCAGTGGACCACTGTCTGCCCGATGCAGGCATTAGTAATAATAATAGATCAATCTGTCCAATATCCCTGGTGGTCCGGTGGACCACTATCTACTTAATCACGGGCATTTGTAAGTAAAATATATCCTATATCCTGGTGGTCAGTGAACCGCTGTGTGTGCCCAGTCGCGGGCATTTGTAATAAATACAGAGCAATGTTCAATATCCCTGCTGGTCCAGTGGACTGCTGTGCCCAATCTGGGCATTTGTGATAACAAAATGAATAATCACAATTGGATGGTCTAGGTACTCCTCTCCCCTGCCCACTGAGCCCCACCGCCCGCTCCCTCTGGTCAGCGATTGGCGGCAGCACCTGCCTGCCCCCACTGCCCGCCCAACTGACACCATCAGTAGGGCTATACGCCCATTGGTCCTAGCGTGAGCCAATGGGCATGCAACCTGAATACTATTATTCCAGATATGTGAATGAATCATTGTGAATCATTCACATCTGGAATATTCAATATGTGCGAGCTATGCCAGTGGCTCATGCTGTGAACGGGCATACAGCTACGACAGTGTCATTCAGCAAGCGGCGGGCACGGCAGGTGGTGGGCATCTGCCGTCCGCCGCTGACCGGTGAGCGGGTGTGGGGCCCAGTGGGCAGGTGAGGAGGAGGTACATAGACCACCAGGGATATTGCGATTTTTAATTTTTGTTATCACAAATGCCCGCGACAGACACAGTGGTCCACTGGACCACCAGGGATATGGACATTGCTCTGTATTTTATTACAAATGCCCGCAATCAGGACACAGAGGTCCACTGACCACCAGGGATATAGGACATATATTTTTTTTTTACTTACAAATGCCCTCAATCAGTCAGATTGCGGTCCACTGGACCACCAGGGACATTGGACAGATTGATCTATCATTATTACAAATGCACACGATCGGGCAGAACGGCAGTCCACTGGACCTGCAGGGATATTGGACATTGCTCTGTATTTTATTACAAATGCCTGTGACTGGGCGATCAACTGTTCACTGGACCACCAGGGATATTGGACGAACTTCTTCATTGTTTTTACAAATGCCCGTGATCGGGCATGGGAGAATGCCGCCAGGTGCAGCTGGAGCTTGGTGGCCACCCACAGGTGGTAGCTGCCGTGTTGTGCCCTGCAATGTGGCAGCTCACCTGTGGTTGGCCATCAGTTGTTCCTCTTTTTCTGGATCAACTTTGTGCTGGTGCAGGTAGGGGTTGCGAATGCATGGCTCTGCACATCCAGGGCTGAATATCGGGCTGTGCAGGGTATGCATGGACCGCCCCCACCTCTGCGTGCATACATTACTGATGTGCTCTTGCCCAGCCGGGTTGTGCTGCACACTTCCCTTTTGAATATCACGTCCAGGGACGCATCAGTGGGTTGCATATGGTGCAACACTGTTGTCCATCTTGCAACTCTTTTGAATATCTGGGCCACTGAGTTTAACAGGATTCACCAGACATTGCAGAGTTGAATTTAACAACTTGATATCGATTGGATAGATAGCTATTTATTCAGATAATAGAGCTTTGTGAGAAGCCAAGGGACATAAAATTAGTCAATAGAAAGGGGTGGTCAACCAGATTCAAAGCTTTTGTAAGGTCAATAAGTATGGCCCCAGTTAGGAGGCTAGAGTCCATAGCATGAAGTATGTAATTTGTGAGCTGGAGCAGGGCAGTGGAGGTGCTATGCCCTGTATGGAACCTCAGCTGATATGGCAAGAGCAAGTTGTAGTTGGAGGGTAATCTCTCTGTCAGAATCGTGCTCTGCTTTTACCCTTCTATTACATGTTCTTGGATGAGCCTGGCAGGAATCATGCCTTTATTTAATTTTTTATTTAGTTTTTATTTACCAGATAAGTACAATAGATGAAGCAATTGTGGGTATGACTCAGGAGATTACAGTAAGGTAAAGTTGTGCAGCTCTCAGATCGGGAAGGATGGATCTTCCCCTTGGTGCAGAGACTGGTTATTGTTGTGGTACTGTCAGGCATAAAAAAAGCATCTCCTTTGATGCCACTGTAGCAGCTCAGAAGAAACAGCAGCTACATCCCAAATGCAGCTGCATGACTGGCTGTTGTCACCAGGGTCTTGAGCCTAGTGGAAAGTCCCCTCCCATCGCTCTATAAAGTGCAAAGTGATACCTCAGCCAGAGTTGGTAGTGGGCTGTAGTAAGTTAGGTTGTGTGTACCTGTGGTTGACCACCAGAAATATTGACAGCTTCAGTGACTTCCCTTAACCATTTACTAATCAGTGCAAGGTGAAGGAGAAGTGGCAGGGACTGCCAAAGATTACAATGTAAGGTCAGGAATGCAGGCGGGCAAGACCAACTAGACAATTAATAATGATGCATACTGTATGACTAAGGGGTGCAACTGCAAACAGAGCCAGTCCTAGCTGGTAACCAGAAGCAGAAGAGGGTGTGATGCAGAAAACTTTAGCTTTGAAAAATGTTTTAAAATTCAAACCAAAGTTCCGCACAGTGCTTGTGCATTAGGGATGAAGAAAAGATTTTTCCAATAGTGCTGCTACAATTAGGAATGTAACCATAATAAATTGAGTATCATGCTATTCATGTGAAAAATATCACACTAACACACTAACCAATTGTAATGGTAATGAACTGTTCTAGAAGTGTTTTTTTCCTAGAAATTAGTTTTGTAAAGAACTGCAAGACCCTTCCATAAACGTCCTCCTCTGCCAAGTTCTAGCTAGAAATGGCACTGACACATGTGCAGTACAAGCAAATCACAATCCTCAGCATCACTGACTGGCTGCTGCAACTTGTGACTTGCACAGAGCTCTGTTTGCTGTAGCGTATGAGACCTGCAAAATCTGCAATAACATTCTGCAAGAGTGTTGAAGGTTACCGAATACTTTGACTTCCCTCTGCAGGTACAGAAATGGTGACTTCAGGATTCAACTCAAATCAACTTTGGTTTCAGCGCCCCCATCCCAAGTGCCCTTTAGAGCTCCCATAATGTGCTAAAATTCTTCATTAGGGTAGACAACAACAGAGGTCGCTGGATTTTGGGGGACATGAAGATTCCTCAGCAAGTAAATGTTCAGGGACTGGGTGATTGGGGGTGGAAAGTCAGTTGTGGAGTGACTCTGAGTGTGGTCACTGCCACAGCTCTACTCAGCAGAGGCACTGTAAGCTGTTTTGGTAGCACTCTAACCCAGCCTATGGGAGACCCTGTAAGTTGCCAGTCAGGAAGCCATGCAAACCCTGTTACTGGAAACATTGTAAGCTCCCTGTTAGGCAGCACTCTAGAGCCCCACTTATTAAGGACACCATAAGCTGTCTATTAGACAGCAGTCCAAAACTCCCACTCATTGGAGACACTGTAAATTGCTAATCAGGCAGCACTATAAACACCCACTCACCAGAGATATTGCAAGTTGCCTGTTAGGCAGCACTCCAGAACTCCTACTTTTTAAGGACATTGTAAGTTGCCAGTTCAGAAGCACTTTAACCCCATCCCCCACTAGAAACACTGTAAGCTGCCTGTTAGACAGCACTCCAGAGCATCAACTACCAAAGGGGTTGCCCTTGGTATGAGGTGCATAAGGCTAAAAATGTAAGGAAAAACAGACAAGCCTCACAGACATACCCCATAGCAAAAACAAAGTGGCACAAGCAACATGTAAGATGAAATAATGTTATTACACTTTCATACTTACAGTGCAATAGTGCTAAAGTGCCTGACAAGATGCTGTCCCCACAGTCTGTAGCTAACACCCGATAGCATTTCACTTCTGCTATGAAGTTTTTTCAAGGAGAGCAGATGAAAGAGTCCTAAGAGGACTTGTGAATCTGAAAGTGGATAAGGCTATGGAGCCATACAGGGTACACCCAAGGGTGCAGAGGGACCTCAGTGAGGTCCTGGCTGCTCACTGACAACCCTATTTAACAACTTGGTGGAAACAGGAATGATTCAGAAGACTGGAGGAGGGCACATGTTGTCCCGCTTTATAAAAGTGGCAGCAGAGAGAAGAGGACAACTATAGGCCAGTAAGCCTAACAATTGTGGGACGTTAATGGCGACATTTTAAAAGAAAGGCTAGTGAAGTACATTATCTTGAATCCAAAACTTACAATACCCAAGGGGGATCATGTCAGAAGAACCTGAATGATTTTTTCCATTGGGTGACCAGAAAAATATATCAGAGTAGGGTAGTGGAGGAAGTGGCTTATTTAGACTTCAGCAAGGCCTTCAACACTGTACCACATGGGAACTTATAAGGACACTGGGCAGTTTGGGGGTGAGACTCAAGGTGGTAAACTGGTTGTTGGATAGGTATCAGAGGGTGGTGGTAAACAGCACTCACTCTAATGAGGAAGAGTGACCAGCAGGGTACCTCAGGGCTCAGTACTGGGACCAGTCCTCAATTTCTTTATAAATTACACTGCAGAAGAGCTGGTAGGAAGGTATGCCTCTTCACAGATGACATCAAAATCTGCAATAGGGTAAATAGTCAGGAGGGGTGGAGAGAATAGTAAAGACCGAAAAACTCAAGGGAGGGTCGAGGTTATGGCAGCAGGGTTTCAATGTGAAACATTGAAAATCATACCCTAAGGGCAAAGAAACATAGACAGTCACTAAGCAGGAAGGGAACTTGGGGTTATCATATTTGATGACCTCACGGTGAGTGAGACAGTGTGACAAGGCAGGAGGTTGAGCAAGTGGAATTTTGGGGTACATAGGAAGGAGACTCACCAGCAGAAGAAGAGAGGTGGTATTACCACTGTTTTGATCACTGGTGAGACCCCACCAGGAGTCCTGTGTGAGTTCTGGAGACCACATCTCAGAAAGACATAGGGTAGAAGCTGTCAGAGGATGGCAAATAAAATGGTGCAGGGGCTACATCATAAGCCCTGAGAAGAGACTGAGGATACACCAGAAGAGAGGAGGAGAGGAGGACATGACAGAGACTCATAAGTACCTCACAGGCTGAGTAAGGTGAGGGGTATTTTTCAGAAGAGGGTGCATGACAACAAGGGGGCATGTAATAAAGCTGGAAGGGTGGATGTATAGGATGGATGTGAGGATACTTCCTCACAGAAAGAGTGGCAGACACCTGGAACAGTCTTCCAGTAGAGGTGGTGGAGGTGAGAAGTGTGGTGGTCTTCAAGTATTCAAGGGAGCAGTACAAATGAATCTTGCTAGGAAATCATGGGAGTAGATGGAGATCAGGTAGGTAGGTCTGTGGTGATAGTATAGGCAGGACAGAATGGACAGACTGGGTGGGCCAAGTGGCCCTTTCTGCCAACAGTTTCTATGTTTCTACTGGGGACACTGAATTGCCAGTCAGGCAGCACCAAACTCCCACTCATGGGGACACTGTAAATTGTCAGTCATGAAGCACTCCAAACCACCACTCATTGCTGACACTGTAAATTGCAGGTCAGGCAGCACTCAAACTCCCACTCACTGGGGACACCATAAGCTCCCTGTTAGGCAGCATGCCAAAATCCCCACTCAATGAGGCACTGTAAGTTGCCAGAGAGGAGCACTCCAAACCCACACTCATTGGAGATACCATAAAATGCCTGTTAGGCAGCAATCCAAAACCCCCACTATTTGGAGACACTGTTAGTTTCTAGTCAGGAAGCACCTAAACCTCCACTCACTGGATACACTGTACGCTGCCTGTTGTGCAGCACTCCAAAACCTCCATATATTGAGGAAGTAGGGACTTCATCATCAACTGGCTGTCACAAGATACAGCCCAATACAAGGACACTCTCCGATATCAACATTTCTCAAATGGTAGATTTCCTATTAGGCTCATCTACCAGACAGGGTCTAAAATACTGCTTGACTAGGCTACAAATCAACCTGGGAGAATTTCTGATACCTCAGTCCTCGCTGATTCATTAAGTGACCATTCCCCAGTCACTTGTTACTGGTCCTACAAATCAACAAAACCCTCTCTAAAATCATCACAAGTTGGGTCCACAAGAGGGCAACTAAATTCACTCAAGTCCCACCTCAAACAAACTGACTGGTTTCCCCCGACCACCTACATGACGATGACCAGGCATTAGATCACTTTATCACACTTAATGCAGCATGACATTTAAGTCACAATAAAAAAATACAAATTAAAGGGGCCAACAATACATGGATCACTCAGGCTCTGCTACACTTCATGGAAGTAGGACCATCTTTGGCACAGAGCCAAAGTCACTGGCAAGCTGACTGATATCCAGCAGTATAAAACAAAAGAACACCTGAACCCAAGTGATCAGTCTAGCAAAATACAACACTTCAAAGACTGCTTCACAAAAACATGGGAGGATGGTAAAAATTCTGGGACAACTTTAAAGGCCTCAGAGATAAGGCAAACAAGTCCTCTCCCTCCATGCTCCTAGTGAATGGAAATCTCCCAAGACCCAAAGCGATGGCAGACACATTCAACATTGTGTTCTGCGACCACAGTAACATACTCCCCTGACTACCTAAACAAAGATGAGGACAGCTCAGAAGATAATAGGAATGCCAATAACAGGCCCACTACTGGAACCCCCTTACTATTTTAAGGAAATCTCCCACTCTGAGGCCAAAAATACCTCCAACGCTTGCTTGGCAAAATCAGGCATAGTAATGACACCCTTGACCTAAAACTTATTGCCCTCGTCCTTAATGGAGTAGTAACATGGTTCACTATAATTTATCCCTCAGACTAGCACAATTCCCATGAGATGGAAAGCCACAGTGGTTACCCGGTACACAAAAGCAGAGACTGAGCCCTCCATTCTAATTACTGGCCCATCTCAACCCTCCCTTCTACAAGGCCATTGAATGCATTGCCTCTGACCAACTGGTAGATTACCTTGAAAAGTATGATACCCAATGCCGCCAGCAACACAGATTCCAGAAGGCTCACAGTACCACATTACCACAACAGCATTACTTGAGTACTCTGGCTTTCTCCATGAGGCCCTTGACAAAAGTCAGTTTGTGGGGTGATATACATCAACCTCACTAAAGCTTTTGACACTGTCAGTCACAACATCCTGCTCAGCAAACTACACACTACTGGACTCTCTCCAGAAACTGTTGGGTGGTAAAAAAGCTACCTGCTAACAGAATACATGTAAAATAAATGACACCCTCTCCGACACCAGGCAGGTGAACACGGGGTTCTGAAGGATCAGTCCTTGTCTCCTCTTGTTCAGTCTGTTCCTCAACCATCTTCACTTAGTTTGCACTGAAAAAGTATTACTTTATGCCGGCCGTTCCAATAATCTGCATCCCCTCTTACTAGAAACCCATCTTCAAAAAGCTTTGCCACCATTAAGAAATGATTCTCCGAAAACAAACTCCTTTTGAACTATAAAAAACAAAGGTAATGTTGTTCACAAATCCTCAAAGTAAACTTAAATCCTATCAACTGACAATACTCAACAAGCAAGCTCCATTAGAATGGGTGAGTTTATTCAAGTACCTAGGTGTTACACTTGATAGCTCCTATCATTACGCCTTTTACATGGACCATGTTGTTAAGGTTGTCAACACTCAGACTCAGTGTTCTATACAGAAACCATCATAGTATGCCCTCTGAAGCACTCTTACTCACTGTAAAAATTCAATCCTTTCCATTATTGATTATGGGCTTGTGGTGTATGCGCAGCCACTGACAGAACCCTAAAAGGGTCAGTATGACATTAAATATATCTTGCTGACTAGTCTTAGGAGTGCAAAGCCTAACTCAGACGTGTGACCTATATGTTCAGACCAAGTGGCCAAACCTACAGGTCAGGGTGAAGTACCAGGTATGCCTTATGGAGAAAAAAACATCCTCGGACAAACCTCTACAGTCATCCAAAACCTCCTTAAACCAACAACTAAGCCTTACTGGACAAGCGGAATGGCTAGAAATGCTCTGCAAATCCCTTCTGCCACATGACACAAGCTCAATGCTCCTTTGCCTACAGAGCACCCTGTTGTCTCAATGATCTCCCTCCTGTTGTAGTTCAAGAGCCAAAGCTAGGACTGTTTAAGCAAAACTCCTTCACACACTTTGCTGCTCTAAGTAGCTGTGATTGCCAACCCTAACTACTCCATCCACCCTGTCCCTGTCCTCTCCCTTTGCCCTTTCTACTGAATTATCTGTCTCTTACCAACATACCCTCACCTCTTTTGCCTACAACTAGCAGCCCTCCCACACCCACTACCACCTAACCTATCCCCCCACCTCTCTCTGCCTGTGGACAAGGTCAACCCTTGACTGCTTTCTCAGTGTAAGCTAAATATGTATACACCTTGAATGTTTTATTTATTTTGTTCACTACTGTTTACTCAAAATGTCTATCCTTACCTGTACCTGTGCATGGTTTGACATGGAACCTTTGTTGACGAGCTTCCAGCAAAAGGTATTGCTCAAGATGATAAATAAAGTATAAGCTGCCTGTTAGGCAGCTTATGTTGAAATATTAACTGCCTATTAGGCAGCAGTCAAAGTCCCATTCCTTGGGGCACTTTAAGTTGCCAGTCAGGCAGTTTTCTAAACCCACACTCATTGGGACACTGTAAAATGCCAGTCAGGTGGCACTCCAAAATCCCACTTATTGGGCTACTTTTAGCTGCCAGATGAGCCACACTCAAACGTCATTCATCAGAGATATTGTAAGTAGCCAGGAAGCCTCCAAACCTCCATTCATTAGGGACCCTGTAACTGCTTCTCAGAGTAGTGTTCAAAATCCCATTAACTGGGCACAGTGTGAATCACCGGTTCGGAACCAGTGTGCAATGATGAGCACCTGCTGCTACTGGAAACACACAGGGAATCCTTTAAGTCCACACCTCAAACAGCATAAAAACACACACACACGCACACATACACACACACACTGATCTATTAGAATTCAAGAGCCTGTAAAAGTACATCTGTGGAACCTATTATCCTGCTTAAATATTTACTAAGAGTACAAGTCATGAGCAATCATAGTAGACCTGCATAAAGCATCAAATAACATCAGTGGCACAACCAAAGAGATACATTAGCACACTTGTTACAATATTGTAGCTCTTTAGGGTTTAAAAGTTAAGATTGCCAGCTGAAATTCAAAATATCAGTTACAGTGAGTCTTGCCTTCACTCATTTTTTGCTAGGTGGACTGAAGAACTGGTACTTGCTTAAGTTCATGCAGCCAGTAGTTGACTTTGATAGGATTTGAATGTGGGCCTCCTGGTTTCAAGCCTGCACTCTATACCACATTACCTGTCACTATACCACATTTCCTGCAGCCCTATCTACTTGGAAGTGTTGGTGGTAAAGCAGAGCACAGTGGGATACTATGAGGTAATCACCCCACCATGTACCAAATCACATAAGCCAAAGGGAGTAAGGTTTGCAGTGAGGGTGGGATTATCAATTCTTAGAAAATGGACTTCAAAACTACTCTATGCTGATTGGGTGACAGCCCTTACCAGGCATACATTTATTTTCAACAATGCCTGCTAAAAACAAGTGCCAGCTGGCATTGTCCACTTACCTAAAGATATCCTTGTGCCCACATTCCAGTTGAAATGAACTGTCATCAATGATGAAAGTGAGTAGGAATGCACAGGAACTCAGTTCCTGTACCTTTTTGCAGCAGGAACTGAGTTCCTGTACTTCTTCCACTGTCACTAAAACTGAAATTCTTAAATCAGCAACATAGTGACAGTTTCTGAATCTGTGATCTGCTATCAGGGTTTCATAACACCATTTAACTTGTACAATGCTATTTTCCTAGAAATACTTTAATATCTCTAACTAAATCTACTAGCGTCAAATTAGATAGGTGTGCCTTGACACTGCTATCCTTTAGATTGAAAATCTTCATTCTGTATTTCATAATTGCCAGTACCTGAGTTCCTGTACTTGTCTACCACTTTGACCACTGACTGTCACCCATTTCCCCCTAGCTTAGTGAGTAAGGCCCCTGTCACCAACCACTGTTATCAACTTATCAGTGCCCTTACCTGCCAGACTGCCCACACAAATCCATTTAAGCAGTAAAATGAACACACTGAACAAACAAATCTTTTTAACTAAACCACCAGTACAGTCATGATCATTCCTGAAGCTCCTATGCCCAATACTGCCTACCTTGTTGGGTATTATTGCTTGTATATCTTGACCCCCAGAATCATCTAATTGTTGTTGTGAAAGGCAGTAAGGTATTTTGGCAATATCTGCAGACTAAAATGATTTTGATTGGGCAACAAGTGTGTCTCTTGCAAAAAGCTATGTATATTTGCAAGCTTTTTCAGATGAATTAGTGCTTTGGTTCTCTTGGCTGGGGTCTGAGCTCCTTTTATATTCCAAGAACAATAAAGACCCATCATGACTGAGACCAAATCCTAGCAAGGTGAAATATGTTCTAATAGGAAGGAACCAGTACAGAACATCTGTTTTAGCTATAATACCTCTCAGACCAGTGGCAGACTTCCTTGTATTATCCTTCTACCCCCCGACCCCTTTGCTAAAACCCTGGCTTCCAATTCTCTGAGATTAAAATGATTTTGAAAACTTACCAGTCTCCCATGCACATATCTCTGTGTCATCGCAACAGCAGGGTGTAGGCAACCAATGTGTCTTCCTTTATTTACATTGATCCTATCAAATTAGAAGGCTGGGTTTCTTGTGCCAGTTTAATAATTAATAAAAGCTAAGCCTGAGGTTTGAAGGGTGGAAGCAACCAGCCACAACCCCTTCCTGAGTTATATAAACACTGAACAAAAAAATCTTTTGTCTCCAACTAAACTGCCAGTATATTCAGGTAACCAGTGTCAGTGGCTCAGTAGGTAGCACACTTGCCTCTGAGGCTGGGAGATCAGGGCTGTGAGTTCAGTTCCCACATCTGGCACTTGAGGGCCTCCTAATCTCTGACACTGTGAGTGCAACATGAAGGTGCTGCACTTCTGAGGTGCCGTCTTTCGGATGAGACATTAAACGGGGCCCCATCTGCCTGGATTGGTGGTAGTTCAGGTGGATGTTAATGATCCCATGGCAAAAATCAAAAAGAGTAGGGGAATTTCCCAGGTGTCCTGGCCAAATTTCTCCCATTTACTAAAATACCACCAACAGCTTAATCTGGTTCAGTTTCAGTTGCTTACCATCTGTATCCCCTCCCCCGGTTGCCCCTGAAAAGGACTTCTAGGCCCAGTGGGCTTCCAGGTCAACAAAATTCAATAAATAAAATATTTGTGGCCATTCCCAACAGTGGTAGTCTCACACTATTCACCCATTTCCCCTGCTCTTTTCCTGCTGAGAAACAACAAGAAACAGTATAAAAACAAAGTGACTTCAACATTTAAAAAATAATCTACTATTTCTGTCGCCATTCCTGATTGTACACACTACCTTCCCAATCCCAGTACAGTCCTTCTCGGCTGTTGAGACATATGCCTATTGCATAGAAACAGAGCACAGGGGAGGGTAACAGAGCAATGTCACTACAGACAAAACAGAAGAAAAGAGCACATCCTGTGTAGGGTGGGAAACAGTAAAGTTTCTATGGAGAAACAACTCTGAGTGGCGGTCTGTGTGTGTGTGTGGGGCGTCTCTGCAGGAAGCAACTATGAAAGACTGCAGTGTCCTCTACTGGCAAATATATCAGTGGAGGGACTGTTTAACACCCAAAAAAAACAACTTTGCATATATTTGTACAAATTAATTTTGTATTTTCTTGGCAATTTTATTTTTCCATAAAAATGTGATATGTAGCCCATTTTCTAAACACAATAATACAATATGGGTGGGTGATATGGACTATGACAGACCTTCCAGGGCTATAAGGCCATCTACCTACACAGTCAGGTCTCATTATACCCACTGCTAGTCCAGTATATTGTACTGCCTGCCCTGTTGGGTGTTATTCTTATATAACTTGACACCCAGTCATCTTACTGCTGTTCTTAAAGGCAGTAAAGTATTTTAGCAATATTTGTAGTCTAAAATTATTTTAAAAACTTACCACTGGCTCCCATGCACATATCTTTGTATCACACAACAGCAGGGTGTAGGCGACCAATGTGTCTTCCTTTATTTACAATGGTCCTATCAAATCAGAAGGCTGGGTTTCTTGTGCCAGTTTAATAATTAAAAGGCTAAGCCTGAGGTATGATGGGAGGAAGCAACCAGCCACATCCCCTTCCTGGGTTACATAAACCAGCATCCTCCAGCCTCATTCAGAGCTCCATTTCTTTAATAGAACTGGGCTCTTCCTCACTCACCCCTCCTCCCATGGTTGCTGCTTTCCTTTCAGTAGTGTTGGGCCTTTCTGTTTGGGTTTTGCCTTCTGCAGATTTGGGTCAGTAACAGTATATTCTTTGTAATAACTTTCTATTTTCTGCCTTTTCAGGGCAGCCACTCCTGCTGCCCTTTGTCCTCATGTAACTCAGTGCTTACTTGCAATGTGTTTTCATTGTTCTGCCTCTGTTATACCGAAATATTTTGTCTGTTTTCACAGTCTGTTTGATCTGCTTTTCATATCCAAATGCAGGCTACCTTTTCATTGATTTACCTGCTATTCATGACCAACACATTCAAGCATTTCACTGCAGTTTCTCAGCATGCTTTGCATTCATTGACTCACTTGGCTCTGCTAACATCTGCAACCACTTAACTCAGTCATTTCAGTCAGCATTCTCAGTGTGTTTCAGCATTTTTCCACAGTCCTGATTGTACTAATGTTCCTGCATTTCTGCTCATGACTTAGTCTTTCCAAGATAATGCCTTTGATGTGTGTTTGCATTGTCACTACCTTGTCATTCAGTTCAGATTCTATCATTCTAGTCCTTCCGACAAACAATTTGCCTGTCACGACATCATACTGTGAATGAGCAAGTGACCTGCGGACATCATACTGATCACAAGTATTCAGCCTGTCGGCTTTATCATACTGCTCACCAGTCAGTCCATTTCTGCATCATGCCATTAGGTTCTGGGAATGCATTCCAACTGGCCATTAGCAGTCAAGCTCCTCCTCCCTTGAAGTCTATACCTTTAGGCTGAGTCTTCATCTGGGAGGAGGCTTCTTTCAGCACCCTTGACTTCTGTGGTGCCTCAAGTACTCCCATCAGGTGCAGAGAAGGTCCACCACTCAAGAGGCTTCAGCCATGTGCACCCATGGTCAGCAGCACCTCATGGTGTGTTATTTAAGACTTCAGCTGCCAGAGAGTAAGGTCCTAGGCACACATGGGTTCCTTCAGCTATGTAGGCTGTGTTGGCAGCTCCTCTGAAAGCTATTCTCCTTTGTTTGCCTAAGGTTCACCTTGCCTTGTTGCCTATCCCTATCCATTATTTTTCATTCAATGCTAGGCCTACTCACAGTCTTGAGGCTGAGTGCTAGCCTTTCAGTAGTTGCCCTCTCCATAGTCACATTTTAATGGGTGCCTGCTTCCCAGAGGTTCCTCCTTTGGCTTCAAGATCTACTTATGGCATGCCCATAACATTATTTGTCTCCGTGTGCTGGTATACCCCGTTTCTAACTTGAAGCATTAATAACATTCTTTATCTGAGAGAGTCTTCCAGTTCTGTAACCTTGAATCAGTTCTAAAGAAATCACAAATGGAACTCAAGCACATTCCTGTCATGGAGCCCGCTCTTTGTTTCCACTCTGCCCTTGCTCGAGGCTTCCACATTATGTTATCACATTAGACCAAGAAATGCACCAATACGATATGATCATGCCAATATGGAAGAAATGGTTAACAATGATGCAAAAGAAAGAATAGAAATAAATGGCATAAAATAGTGAACCTAGTATGAATAAGCCTGTATAGGTGAAACACTGCATAAAGGCCTGTCAATGGAATAAAAATTTGGTACTGAGGCGGAGTCGTGTTGTGACTTTTGGAATTGGACTCCGTAACATAATCCCATTATAGGGATAGAGCAATAGATATTCCTCTAAAGGTTTTCCCTGACTTTGAATTTCAAATTAGCACAGGCGCCTAATCATAGTACCCATGCTAGGAAGGATGGTGGCAGCAAGGATCCCCAGAGATTTCCTCCACCAGTTTATTTTCTCTCCTGAGTGCCAAAGGCCATTAAGTAGTTGCCTAGTACTATTTATCCAGGTTTAGAATTTTGCCTGTGAGTTGGGGTCAGATGGTGGCCCACCTTCTACTACAGTTCTGCAATTCCCCCTCCTCTGGAAGTGTCATCTCAGTCTTCTATCACTCATCACTAGCTCTCAGTTGTCTCTATCATCACATTCCTGTACTGTGTTTGCAGCTCTTGCTGTGAAGTTCTTTAAGGGTCCTTCCTAAGAAACTTTAGTGAAGGAATCATGTTCCTTGACACTTCTAGGGGCAAAACCTTCTTTAGAAGGGTTCCTTTGCATTCCTAATATCCTCACAGGGTGGTAGTCCCTCAGAGGGAAGAGAATACAAATGGCCAAAGTAACTACAGTAACTACAAATGTCAGTCAACACCCTACCACTCAAGCAGCTTTCAGGTACCAACAAGCTGCACAGTATCGACCCATTGTGTTTGGTTACATCCATTAAATTCACAATTATTCTGGTCTTTCTGCATTCAGAAAATGAAAAAGGAGAAATAACACAAAACATACAGACCAATATTCTGTTCTGTTCTGTTCTTCTATTACCCAAGGCAATGGGAATTTGTTCATAGGAGAAGAAAGTCTTTTTTTTTTGTATAACCCATGAGGTTAAACTCTCTACAGGTGTTCCTATGCATTTTGGAAAAAAACATTTTTATAGTTTCTCTTTGTGTTCCTGAGTAGTTAGCAAAATTACTAACACATTTTAGAGGTCTATAGAGTGCTAATATAATCAAACCAAGTAAAAGTCTGATTAGATTATCAGATGGCATCATTCATGAATGGACTAGTCAAACCTAGACTTGTCTGCTTGTTTGATTTATGTCTGCCTGTGCACCTCTCAAGTGCTTCAATTGCCCATACAAGATTTTACTGTTTCAGCCCTTGGTAATGCTTTACGTACAGGGATATATGAATCTTGTTCCCATCTGATGCTGAACTCAGGCTTCCGATACATAGTCTAGCTAGATGATGATTTTTTCAGCTATATCTGCTACCAAACTTATCAGCTAATGATACCTTTGTAGTGTGTGGCGAGTGAGTGTGTGGTGTGGGTATGTGTGTGTGTACACGTGTTCGCATACATTCCAGCACTTATTTTTAAAGCTTGGTTGGCTCACTCTCTCCTGTTTTGTTATGCAGTGGGAAGAGGCTTACTTTCAAAGATATTTGCCTAGCACAAATGTTTTACCAATGTTAGCAACTTAATTGGAGATTTCCAAAACTGACCAACTCATATCCACAATAGGAAGAGGAATTGTTTGCCATATAAAATGTTTTTGAGTTCTGTGAACTTTCTGTGTCATTACATCGGGTCATGATGCACTCATTGGTGCTGCCTGCAGAATCAGCTAAATGATGCATTGAAAATGTACTTAACAATATTTGTGGAATCATGCAGGCCAAGGAAGCATGCTCTGACAGGGAGCTTAAAGATGAAACACCAGCAGTGCTCCGTTAATGGCCTGTCCTAGGGTTTGGGATCTTGGCATTATCCTGGATAGCAGTTTGACTTTTGAAGCTCAGGTGTGGTCCAAAGAGATTTTACCACTTAAGGAATATCACCAAGATTGAGCCCTAGTGCTGCCAGAAGACCTGCCATCATTAATGCATGCCTTTGTCACTTCCAGGTTTGACTACTGTAATGCTCTATACTTCAGGGCCTCTGGAGGATCCTTTACTGGCTGCAGCTAGTGCAGAGCATAACAGCTAGGTTGCTGATGGGCCTGTTTTGGTCCAGTCATGTGACCCTGGTCCTGCGAGCTCTGCACTGGCTGCCTGTCAGGTGGAGGATCATCTTCAAGATGGGCTTGCTCACCTATAAGAGTCTATATGGACTGTGCCTGGGTTGTCTGGCTGACCTGACACAAGCCATCTCTGCTCCTCCCTCTATTCCTCAACCATGGGCCTCCTTATGGTTCCCAGGGCTAGATTAAAAATATTAGGTGACCATGCATTTGAAGTCGCGGTCCAGCCTTGTCGAACTCCTTTCTAGCTGGAGTGAGGGAGGCCCCAATGTTGAGATATTTAAGAAGAAGCTGAATGCTCAACTGTTTTATTGATTTCCACAATGACATCTGATACTGACCAGAACTAATTTTAACTTGAGTTTTATTTGCATTTATTGTACCATATTTATTTTAATATGTATGTATGAATGTATATTGTTTCTATACTACATCTTTTTACCTGTTTTCCATACCTGTTTTTATGTAAGGCATCCAGAGCCTCAGGATTGGGTGCCATAGAAATAAATGCCTTGCCTTGTCCCATACTTTTTTCTTTTGATAGGCATTTACTGTAATTGAATATTGTTTCTATTCTTCAGCATTAGTAAATCCAGCCATGTCATTTGAGGACTATACAGTATGTTATTGATGTCCAACAGATAAAATACCAATACCTGGCTGCATCAAAGTATTCTGCAATGGAAACTGTATGTCTTTGTAGTGTTTGTACTTTGTAATTATACCCCTTTATCAATTCCTCCCTGTTCCCGGTTGCAGTTGGAAACAAGCCCTGGGCTATATGTGCTTACCTGGTAAAATATGTTCTAAATAAATAACTAAATATAGAGGAGTCACGAGATGCCTAGCAATGAGTAGCAGCTCAGTACCTCTCCCGCTCCTCATGGTTTATTTCATTGTCTAAAAGTCCATTTTTCTATAATTGTCATCTCTATCCTGTTTTTACCACCTCAGGATACTCTACATTATGATTTGGGATGTTTTTTCCTAAATTTGATCACTATGGAGGTAGAAATGAAGCGTGCTCCCGCGCCACACACTGCTGCAAACACTGGACAAGCAAGTGAAGAGGTCTAAAGACCAAGGATCAGCAGCTAACCATTCCACGGGCAACCAAACAATACAGTACCTTTGTCTGAGGAAAAGTTTTTTAAAGGAATTTCAACCCCTTAAGGATACAATTAGAGAACTTACTGCTGAACTCAAATCCTACGAGCAGACCTTGCAGATTTGGTGATGCTGAGACTCGCACAACATTTCTTGGCGATGGAGAGACAGAATGGAGCTCAAGTATCTACCCTCAGACAATGGTTTTCTAAACTAGATAGCAAGCTGGAGGACCTTGAAGGAGGTCTCAAAGAATAATATCATCAGCTTTGGTCTCCCCAAGGACACTGAAGGTACCTCGCCAATTCTTTTTACTCAGAAGATGCTTGAAAGATTGCAGGCCCCTCTCTACCATCCCACCTACATAGTGGAGAGGGCCCACCACTCTCTTCATGTGAAACCACTGGCAGATTCCCCTACTGTACCAGGCCCTTCATTTTCCAGATCTTGGACTATCTGGATAAACTATATATTTGTCTAAAACCAGAGAACTCAAAGAAATATTATGGGAGGGAAGCAGAATCCACATCACTCAAGATCTCCCAGCTGCCACCAAACAAAAGCATGCTAGTTTTCACCCTGTGGTTATGAAAATTATTGCAGTGTGCCTGCGATTTAAGATGCTCTACCCTGCCTGAATACAGGTGCTAATTGATGGTTTGGCACTCTTCCGATGAGCCTGAGCAAGTGCAGGCTGAACTTAAAAAGCTTCTGCTTGATCTTTTACTTCTCATTTTGGTGCCTGACTGAGCTGGTGTTGCTCTGACTCATTGAAAACAGATATTGATGTTATGGGAAAATAGAAACTAGAAGCATTTAACACAGTGTGCACTAGGCGTTATGAACCAATTCAGAATCCCGAATCGAGCTAACTTTGCTTTGAGAACTTTCTACTAGTCTGTCTGTGGTTATCTGCTCTATAGAGCCTCTACTTTGTTATAAACATAGAAACATAAAGTTGACGGCAGATAAGGACATAAGGCCCATCCAGTCTGCCCATTTCTTTTCTACCTTATAAATGTGCCATCGACCTTTGCTCTGTCAGTGACCTATCTATTCATAGTCATTCGTATTGCTCCTTATGCCTATCCATGCCTGTTTGAAGCCCTGCACTGTATTCATAGCCACCACTTCTTGTGGTAAGCTATTCCATGCATCTACCACCCTTTCTGTGAAAAAGAATTTCACATTCCCCTTAATCGGCCTCCTCTAATCTCATGCTGTGTCCTCTTGTCCTGCTATTTTTCTTATATTTAAACATGTTAGACTCTTTCCCTTGTTTATGCCCTTAAGGTGTTTAAATGTCTCGATCATATCACCTCTCTCCCTCCTTTGCTCAAGGGTATACATACTGAGCTCCGTTAATCTGTCCTCATATGTCTTCTGATGCAGTCCCTGCATCATTTGGTGCCCTTCTCTGGACTGCCTCAATTTGGTTAATGTCCTTGTGAAGGTGTGGCCTCCAATACTCATGCAGTACTCCAGATGGGGCCTAACCAAATGTCTTGTACAGAGGATTATTACCTCCCTCTTACGACTTGTGATACCCCTACTAATACACCTAACACCCCCTAGCCTTACTTACTGCTTTAGAGAGTCTGCTTGGATGATTTTAGGTCATCAGTGATGATGATGCCCAAGTCTCTTTCTTCCTTTGTGACTGCTAACTAACTCCTCCCAGCCTATAAGTGGCTTCAGGGTTTCTCTTCCCTATGTGCATGATTTTGCACTTCTTTGCATTAAATCCCAGTTGCCACTCTTCTGACCATTTTGCTAGTTTATCAGATCTCTTCTCATTCTGCCCACCCCATCTGGATCATCTACTCTGTTGCAGATCTTGGTGTCATCTGCAAACAGACAAACCTTACCCTCTAGTCCATCTGTGAGGTCACTAATGAAGATGTTGAATAGGACTGGCTCAGGACTGATCCTAAGGTACCCACTTGTGACTTGCATCTCTTCTGACTGTATACAATTTACCACCACTCTCTGTTTCTGTCAGTCAACCAGTTTGCCACCCAGTTGACCAACTTCTGACCCACCCGAGCCTACCTAGCTTATTTATCAATCTTCTATGTGGAACAGTGTCAAAAGCTTTGCTGAAGTCAAGGTAGGCGACATCAACTGCTCCCCTTGGTCCACCACTCTGGTTACCCAGTCAAAGAAATCTATGAGATTAGTTTGACAGGACCTTCCTTTGTAAACCCATGCTGTCTTGGATCCTGTGCCCTATGGTTCCAGGTGTTGCACTATCCTTTCCTTAAGAGTGCCTCCATAATCTTGCCCACTACTGAGGTAAGACTGACTGGTCTGTAGTTCCCCACCTCCTCCCTGCTACCACTCTTGTGGAGGCGGGATCACATGAAACCCTTCTCAGTCTTCTGGGACCTCTCCTGTGCTCAGAGACTCACTAAACAATTCTGCTAATGGCTCTGCTAGTTCCTCCTTTAGCTCCTTAAGTACCCTGGGATGTATGCCATCAGGTCCCATTGCCTTATCCACCTGAGCTTAGCAAGCTCTTGTAGGACCCTTTCTTTTGTGAAGGTAGTAGTGCTCACCTCCCTCCGCCCTGTGTCCATGATGCTGAGCTGTGGGCCCTGTCCTACCTTCTCTTGGTAAATACTGAGCAAAAGTATCTATTTAGGATAGATGCCTTTACAGGGTCCACCCTCCTCACATGCTCCCTTTTCTCCATTAAGCTATCAATACCCCCTCTGGACTTTCTCCTTTCACTAATGTATCTATAGAAAGTCTTGTCACCTTCTTTTACTGTTCGTGCTAGTGTTTCCTCAGTTTGGGACTTTGCCTGCCTTACTGCCTTACCTGCTTCCCTTAGGGCAGTTTGGTATGCCTCCTATCTTCATCCTGCTGTGTTCCTTATATTTCCTGAAGACCAGCCTTTTGGCTCTGACCTTTTCTGCTACTGTATTTGAGAACCAAAGTGGTTTCCTTCTTCTTTGCACTTCCTTTTCTGTCTAACACAATGGGATGTTGCTTCAAGTATTGTATCCTTAATGCTTGCCACTTTGCCTGTACCTCCTCACCTGTGTTTCTTTTTGCCAGGGCTAGCTTAACTCTGTTGGCCATCTTATCAAAGTCAGCTCCTCTGAAGTCCCATATTTTTGCCTTGGAATGGGATGATTTAGATGTAGTAACAAATTGAACCATACCATGTGATGGTCACTGGCCCCAGGTGACCTTCTACCTGGAGATCTGTGATCCCTTCTTTGTTAGTCAGTACTAGATCTAGGATAGCCCTGTCTCTTGTGGGTTGCTGTACCAGTTGTTTGAGGCCTCCCCTGCAGGAATCCACTATGAGTCTAGTTCTGGCAGATGTTCCTGCTGGTGATTGACCAATCTGTATCTGGCATGTTGAAGTCTCCCATTATCAGACCCTCCCTTTAGCTGTCATGTTTTGTATATCTTCTAACAGTAATGTGTCTATGTCCTCCCTCTGGTCTGGGGGCCTGTAGACAACCCCAGTTCTTATGGCTGTCCCATTTCCTGTTTCCAGGGTGACCCACAGTTCTTCTGGCTCCTTATGTGTATTCTGAATTTCTGTAGCTTTGATATTTTCATTAACATACAGAGCCCTCCTCCCCCTTTGCACCTCGGTCTCTTCTGAACAATACATAGCCAGGTACTGAAGTCTCCCAAGTGTGGTTACTGGTAAACCACGTCTCACTAATGCTACTATGTCAGTTTAGCCTCTGACATTATTGCCTGCAGGTCTGGGATCTTATTTCCCAGGCTGTGAGCATTGTGTACATGATTTTCCATTGGCCAGATTTTGGTGTGTTAGTTGTTGGGTGAAGTTTGGCATTACCCCTGTGCATCGTATGGGGAGACAAACCTTTTTCTTACCTGGTGATGCAAATGAGCGGCAAACACGCTGAATTCCTGTTTGACCACTAGCTGAGGGGAGGGTGTTCTTCCATTCGACGTATGGGGTGCTGCACCCTCTCCCCATTTGCTAGTTTAAATATTCTGCAAAGACGTCAAACTTCTGCCCCAATACACTGACTCCCTCTTTAGTTAGATGCAGTCCATCAAATTTAAAGAACTTTCGCTCCCAGAACTGTTGCCAGTTCCTACAAATCTGTGTCCTTTCCTGGCACCAGTCCTTGAGCCCGTGTTTAGCTCTCCCTATCTCCCCTTCTCTGACCTTCCAGTCCATCTGCTCCCTTCTCCCAGACTGGCAGGATCTCAGAGAAGGAGATGCAGACGAAATAGATGATAGTTGTCACCCAGCTAGTCAGGTGTTCCTTGGTCTCCACAACTGACCCGGCTGGCGAGATCATAGTCCCTATGTGTACTAGGACATCAATGTTTTCTCCTGCTTTGTGAACAATTTTGCAATGTGGTCAGTGTCTCTCCATGCTGATGTACCTGGGAGACATCTGACCATCACCCTAGATCCCCATATCACAATGGTTTTGTTACCTTACACTTGTGTGTGAATGGAGAACCTGTTCTTAGCTGCTGGGACTTAGGAATGTTCTTTGTGACTCCTTGGTCCTCTCCTCCTTGTTCTGTTTAACCTATTAAGAGACTGATTCAAACTGTCTGTTTTCAACATATGGGACATGTATTTGTGGCTGAGAGGTCCATGTTTGCCTGTAGGAGGAGATGAGTTGTCCTGCAATATCCTCTTCAATAAGGGCTTCTAGCTCTGTCAGGGAGTTGCCTGATCATTTGGGTCCGATTTATCCATTTCTTTGTTTTGCCCTTGGTGAGTGGCTGGACTGGTGAGCTGTATGACCTCTTAGAAGTGGCCTCCATGGCTGGTATGCTGCAACCCCAGGGATCTGGTGCCATAAGTCACACAAATGCAGTGATAGAAAAAACAGCTTCTATATACAGGATTGCGTCGAATAAGGATTCTCTACCGATTAGTGAATACACTTGAAATAGGATCCTATGCACTTGCTTTTAGGCATAGGCCAGTAGTTCTTTCTAGTAAATCACCTGGGTGTCTACATTACTGAACAGTTATCCTGATTTGGTACTTTCTAAGTGGTGAGACTAACCTGTTTGTTCACAGCAGATAATCCTAAGATTTCAGGCTAACCTTTTACCTTATTGCCATAAGTCACACACAGGCTGCGCGAAAGATTCAACTCGATGGAGGATTATGAATCGGATGAGGACTCTCCACCAATCAATGAATATGCTCCAAAACAAGATCCTATGCCACTTATTTTAGGCATAGATCCGTAGCTCTTTCTTGCAATTCACCCAGTGACAATATGATAGGATAGCTATCCTGACACTGGCGGACTAAGCTATCTGTTTGCTATATTCTCTGAGTACAGTTCAACTTACAGTAGGTTTCTCTACAAGCCTAGACAGTTTTGTTCCATCAGACTGTAATTCTACCTTGCACTGTTTCTATACAAATGTTTGGGTTTTGCTGTTTTTTGTTTTAAATTTACTAAGCAGCTTGCATAGTTTACCTGGACAGAAGGGGCTACTACTGATATTTGCTTACCTCTGGCCCTCTCAAGTGCAATATATGGATGTTTCTGGTTAATAAGCAGTATGCTTCCTATCTTAGATTAGTTGGGGGTACCTCTATAGAAACATAGCAACATAGAAGTTGATGGCAGATAAGGACCACTGGCCCACCTAGTCTGCCCATTTCCCCACCTAATGGATAAGCTTCAGATCCTAGTTAACCAACAACTATGGTTATGTATAACCTGTTTAAAGGAGGAATTGTTCCTTTCTTTTTGATGAGGATTTGTTAAGCTGCTTTTATTTGTCCTAACAGGGGTGTCGGCAGGCAAACGAACTGTAATCAGCAGAGTACAGTAAAAACATCAGGCAGGGCAACAAATCAGGTAGGGGCAGCAAAAGGAAAGCAAGGACAATGTGAGTTGCATTGTGTCTGTGTCGTGCTGAGACCTTTTGCCTTTGTTGTTCACTATGAGGCACTGATGGCACCAGCCAAATACACAAACAAGAACAACTTGCCAGACAGGCAGAAAAACAGTGGAAGGATGATTACAGGAAGAAACTGATTACTTGAACTCAGACATGGCAAACTTGGGGGATTATTGTTGCTGTGGTGTGGCAGTGCATATTTTAGTTTATGTTTACATACGGAGGGGCAACAGTGCATCAATTTTGAGTACAAGTTTAAAATTCTGGCTACACCCTGTGTCCTAACATTTATATTTGTTAACCTGGTTCCTCTGAGGGTGGGAGGCGGGGTGCGGGGTATAATCTGCTCACACTGGTAGGTGTTATACCAGAAAAGGGGAAAGTATTTGGTTACATATTATGCAGGGGTACCACATGGGATAGGGGCCTCCAGTCTGTTTTATTTCTGTTCAAGTCGAGGCAGAAGGTTAAACATGCCTTCCATGTTTTTGCTCAGGGTCCCTCTTTGGCTAGTAATTTCTAGTGGTACCCTCCAACATTTGTCTTATATAATAGCAGAAAATTCTGGTTCTTTGCTGTTTTGTCAGCTTGTTTATTGGGATGGGAGAGAATTTTTCTGAGGTACTTTTGTCTGGGGGTGGGGAATTTTTATGGAAGGGTTGGGGATGGTTGCTAAACTGTTATTTTTGGGTTGGGTAGATGCATGGTATGGGCTGGCAGTGGGTCCCAGAGGAGAATTGTTTTGGTGTTACTGATTTATAATGCAATTCTTATAAAGAGACTGATTAACCACTATGGATTGTTAACTATAAAAACCATGTCAGTAGGATATCATTATTGTTCTTGGAACATTAGAGGTACCCAATCACCATCAAAACAGCTAAAATTCTGTTACATTTATACAGATTACAAGTTGATATTTGCTTGCTTCGGAAACTCATTTCCTTCTGATCAAGTTACCCATTTTAGATGCTCCAGGGTTGGTCAAGCTGTTGAGGCTGGGTTGGACTCACGTAAAGAGGAGTTGCTATCTGGATTGCTAGAAAGGTTCCTTTTTGGTTATTACAAAATACCAGACCCTCAGGGATGCTATTTATGCCTGAGTGCCTTACGGGACATATGGAAGTCGTACTGGGTGTCATTTATGGCCCCACAACTGACAACTTTTTCTCTATCTTATTAAATATTTTGCCTCTTGGGCTTCCCTTTCCATGTTGCTTGCAGGGATTGGAATATTGTTCTTTGCAATGACTTAGATCATTCAGGAGGACACCATGTGTGCCTTACTCTGGCCAACTAGCTCTCAAGGAGTTCATGGATTTGCTAGGACTGGTTGATCCTTGAAGGGTCTTTTATCCAATGCTTATTCATTG
This sequence comes from Neoceratodus forsteri, assembly GCA_016271365.2. NCBI lineage: Eukaryota > Metazoa > Chordata > Ceratodontiformes > Ceratodontidae > Neoceratodus > Neoceratodus forsteri. Next base: position 450,100,920 of record CM057453.1, on the reverse strand, counting down.
AAAAGGGTTCACTGGGGCTCAGTTTGTAAAGAGCTCAGTCAGGCTGCCAACCATAGAGGTGAGTGGAGGGCTGTGCCGGTGGCCCATGGGGGTACTGGATGGGGGTTCAGGGTGGGGTGGGGTGGGATTACTACTACCAGACAGGGTGGGGGCCACTAGACACCAGGAAAGTTTTTATTACATGATTTGAAGATGTCTTGGCACTTATGCACAATGGGGGCAGGTGTGAATCTCTCAGTTGGGGGTCATTCTTTTGGCATGATTGGCCAGGAGGTGGAGCCACCTAGACACCAGAGAAATTACTGTATTTTTATTTCAAATTATATGGATGGGGAATGGGGCTGAATCTCAGTGGGGATGGGGGATTTTTCCTATTGTGGGCCAGCAATTGGCCAGGGGGTGGATCACTAGACACCAAGGATGTGTGGTCTTCGAAGGGAAAACACTTATTTTTTTTTATAGCAAGCTGTTCCCCTGGCTCTTAAATGTGGAATTTCACCCGCAGGTGGTGAAATTATCATTTGCCAGCAAAATTCTGCATTTTGCTAGGTGGGATTTCACATTTCGCTCCTGCAAAATATTTTGCATAAGACATTGATTACACAAAATATTTCACTGGGTGAAATGTTTTAATTTGGCACAACACTGTACAACAGAGTATTTCCTAGAGCTGGCGCATCTCAGTGTACAACATATTACATGTTCAGTCATAATAGCGTACTAACAGTTTTAGTCCTACTTTCTGTCTTTGTTATAAAGTTATATTACTTTTCAGTATATTTCTCCTTTGGGTTTAGGGGTGGTGGGGTTGGGGAGGTTTAAGATTTAGGTTGACCATGTGTGTGTGTTAGGAATCCTTGATATTTGTTCCTGGCTGTTCATCAGTAACCATGTCTTATTACGTTTGTCAATGTTTACATGTTTTCATAATTTTGTATTTTTGAAAAGCTGAATAAAGTTTATTCAATTAAAAAATAGCTAAGTATAAGTTTGCTGCTGTGATGTATTAGTTATTTTAAATAAAATATGGGTAATCATTCTTAATCTGATATTACTGCAGTTGTGATCCCTATGTACTGGTCCATAAATTCTGCATTTTACAGCACTCTTACATAGCAATAGTAGTAGTACACTTTATTTTATTGGCATCCTTCCCAGATGATTAAGGCACCATTATAGGTGAATTCAGTATTTATTTTATTTTAAAATGTTTCACCAGGAAAGGAACACTGAGCTGCAATAGCTCATTTCCAGATGCATCCTGGGGGAGGGAATGGGTAGTACGATTACTGTATACATAACAAAGATAAAATAACATGTAACATCATACAGTGCTTTAAAATAACAATGAGCATAACAGGTGGAATGTTGTGTTCAAGACCGACTCCTATGAAATATATTGATATTCCAAAAACTAGGCAAGGTAAAGTCCCTTGAAGCAGAGGTAGGAAGAAGAAGTTAGGAGAGTGGAGAAGAGGCTAGAGTTGCAGAGGAAAGGGAAGAGGAGGGATGGGAGGGAGGGAGGAGGTAGGAAAAGAAGCAAACCTTAGTCCCTCTGGGGTGCAAACCCCACAAGGGCCAGTCACAGCAGGGTGAATACCCAGTCTGTGTACTGATATCTACCTGCAAGGATAGAGGTAGGGTAATAAGGAGAGGAAGACCTTTGTCCCTCTGGAGTGCAAACTCCACAAGGGCAAGACATGGCTTGGTGCATACCCAGTCCATGAACTGGTTTGAAGGACTACCAGGAAGAGAAAGGTAGGAGTAGGGATGAGCAAGGATTAGGGATAAGTAGGGACAATGAGAAAGAGTAGGAGTGAAGCAGATAAATGGAAAGGGCAGTAGTGAGGGTCAACTGGTGGGGAGGGAAGAGGTTAGGTAAAGAGGTTGTACAAGCTGCAGGGCTAGGAGAGTTTGGAGGAGTGGAGGAGAGACACAGTGTGGCTATGGGGAGTAGTGGGAGGATACAGATCTCAAGTAGGAGTAGGTTAGACAGCAGAAGAGTTGGGAGTAGTGGTAAAGGAGGTTGGGGGACAGAAAAGGGGTAGTAGTGGTGCCAAACAGTGGTCAGGTGTAATTTCAGAAAGGAGGTGGGGGGCGCAGAGGGTTAGAGGAGTACTAAGGAGGCTGGAGGACAGAAGGGGTTGAAGACATGCTGAGAGGGGTCAGGTGCTGTTGCAGGAAAGGAAATGAAGCTAGGAAGAAGGAAGATAGCAATCGAGGAGACAGGGAAGAGCAGAGAGCTAAGGGAAGGGAGTATCAGAGTTTAGAAGTGGTATAAGAAAGCAGACTGGCCTGAAGTGGAAGACCTAGCGAGGAAAGCAAAGTTTCAGCAGTCAGAGTTATGGAGGGGTAGGTGGGAGGAAGGGGTATGGTGGACAGGATAGAGTAGAGGTATGAGTGGAGGAACCAAGTCAGTACTGCCTGACAAAGGAGAGCAGCGAGGCATCTGGCATCAAGAGGGGAGAAGGAGAGGAGATATAGAGGTCACAATGGTGAGCATGGGTGGAGAATCTAGGGCAAACCGGCAGAAGGGTGGAAGAAGGTGTCCAGTCTGGATAGGGTGGACTTACGGGCTGCGCTATAGACTATGTCACCATAGTCAAAAATTGGGAGAATCATTTTCTGGACAATTTCTCAGTGAGTTGGTAAGGGGATGCAATCACGGTGTCTGAACAGAGCACCGGGTTTGGGGTACAGTTTTTGTGGATGGCATTCACATATCAAGAAAAGTTAAGGTGTCAGTATAACTCTATCCAGAGCCCAAAGTATTTTAAGGAGGTGATGTCATTGATCATGGAGATGAGAGGTGTAGAAGGATGGTGTGGCAGAAATTCTAGAGAGCCTTTACCTGATGTTAAAGATGATGGAGTCCATTCTCTTGGCATTTTGGGACAACTAATTTGAGTGAAACCAGAGCTGGACTTTTCTAAGTCTAGTTGGAGTCTGGTCGCCACATCAGAAGGGAGGTGCTGGAAGTATACAGAATGGTGACATCAGCAATATACATGTGAATGGCTATATTATAGAATGGTGTCATCTGCATACATGTGAATGGATGCAGAGGAGCAGGCAATAGGGAGGTCATTTAGGAAGATGGAGAAAGTAACAGGCCAAGCAGTGACCCTTGGGGACACCCATGTTGATGGGAGAGGGAATGGAGTTGCCTATTCTGACTGACTGAGTCCTACTCACTAGATAGGAACGGAATGAGTCAGTGGCTAGGATGGACAGTCCTGCTGCAGCAAGCTTGTCGAGGAAGAAGGGTGTGTGATAAGGTGTCAATGACTTTAGCCCAGTCGACAAGGATGGCAGAGGTGATGCAGTCCTGATCCATTCTGGAAAGAGTGGAGTCAGTGAGCCGGAAGAGGAGGTTGTGATGAAGTGGGTTTTGAAAACCAGACTGCAAAGGGGTGAAAAGGCATCAATGAAGGGTGAGAGCCAGAGTATACAAAGTGCTCTTAAAGATTGCCATGGATAGGGAGCAGGGAGATGAGGCGGTAATTCCCTGGATTGGAGGAGTCACCAACTTTGGTGAGAGGTAGCAGCTTCTAGGCAATGGGGCAGATGCAAGGAGAGACTGGTTTAGTAGGGATGTGAGTGGGAGGGTGATGGTGGGGCCAAAGAGATGGAGGAGCTTGGGGTCAAGCACATCTGGTATTTTACCCTTGTCAGGGTTAAGGGCAAGGACAGCCTTTAGGTTGTTTGCCAGCATGATAGGAGAGAAGGAGAAAGGGAGGAGGCTTAGGGACTGCACAGGGTCTGGTGGAGAGGAATGGATGGGGAAGGAGGATAGAAGAGAGGAAGCACAGGTGGTGAAGAAAGTGTTGAAATCAGTAGCCACAGAGGAGGGTCAGAAATAGTGGTGTCTCACACATTGAGGACAAGGACTTGGGGAGAATAGGGCATGGACTACATTCCAGAACTTGGAGGGTGGTTAATATTATTCTGGAAGGGTGGAGGAAAAATACCGACCTTAGCCACTCTGGCCCTAGTGCCAGATGTTTGGAGGGCACAGTATAGTAGGACATTGCAAACAAATTAAACAACTTAATAAATACTGTAAACTCCTTAAATAACTACAGGTCTGATAAAGGCATAGAATCATAAAACCTGTCTTGGATTAAGAAATAAATCTATCTATCTATCTATCTATCTATCTAACAGCCAGGAGTGATGGAAAACAGGAAAAATTAATCCCCGAACACCTGTGCAAACAAATAATTTTTCAGATTCTCATAAGGCTTCCACTGAGGAGCCTCCTCAGGGTTCTTGGGAGAGAGTTTCAAAGAATAGGGCATTCCACTTCAAAGCGTGAGTCCCCAAGATTTTAGTCTTGTTCTGGGCACTACCAGGAGGCCCTCTTCAGTGAAACAGAGAGGAGAGAGGGTATCTAGGAAATCAGAAGATCAGTTATGTAACCAAGGCCCAGCCCATGCAGGGCCTTATAAGTGAACACATTCACTTTCATAAAGATACACAACTAACTGGCAGTCCATGCAGATCAAGCAGCACCAGGAGACATGACACAGCCTGCAGCTGCATTCTCCACTGGCTGCAGGTACCATAGTGCACCTGCATTGAGCCCTAAGGTAAACAGCATTGAAGTAATCAAGTCTAGAAGTCATAAACACATGTACTAGTGTGGCAAGATTACTGGGTGGGATAAGAGATGTGGCACACCTAATGTTAAATAGGTGGTAAAGTCATTCAGACTACCACCGACACCTGAGCCTCAACTGTCAGCCCATCATCCAGAATGACTCCCAGGTTTCTCATCTTTGTGGCAGCCAAAGTCCAGAGGGCCAAGCTGAAGCCCCATCTCCCTCTTGGTGGCTGCCACTGCCCTCCACAAACCAGCTTCACCACCAGTACATCAGTTTTATCAGGTTAAATCTCAACCAGTTCAATGACATCTAGTCTTGGATCTTGGCCAAGCACCTATTCAGCACATCAACCTTATCCGTGTCCCTGGTGCAAAAGACATATAGAGCTGGGTGTCATCTTCATGCAATGAACCAAGTCCATATTGTCTAATGATCTTACCCTTGAGTAGCATGCATTCCACAAACAACAAGGGCGAGAAGCCCAAGCCCTGTGATATTCCACTGAACAGAACCACCAGGAGTGTGAAGAACCTTTCTGCCACAACTCCCTGTGTCCTGCCATTGAAATATGACTCAAACCAGCAGATGACTTTGCCAGTGAGTCACACATACTCACTAGGCTGGTCCAACAACAAACCATGGTCCATGGTATCAAATGCTGAAGAGAGATCAAGGACAATGAGAATTAACCTTTCTCCTCTATCTCTCACCCCAAGCAAGTCATTGTGCACCCTAACTAGTGCAGTTTCTGTTCTATGCCTAGACCTAAAACCAGACTGGAGAGGTTCATAGATATCAAAGGCAGTGAGGTGTGCCTCAGACTGGAACACAACTACCTTCTCAATAACTTTGCCCAAAAAGGCAGGTTAGATACATGGTTATAGAGCAGATCCTTGAGCTAAGTGGTAGGTACAGTAGGTAGGTAGGAAGGTACTTTATTAAGACTGTGACAGGCATTCACCATAAGCCACATAAAGGTAGTCAGCCTTTAGGTTGGGTGTGCTTTGGTGCCCTCAGCTGTAAGACAGAGCTGGCCAGGGTGTTATCCTGCTATTCTGGACTCAGGGGTTACAAGGGGTACAGACCACCATCACACAGTTTTTCTCTGAATAACTACATTGTCCACAACCTGTACTGGTATCTAGCAGCCTGACATTTTAGAACTAAAAGGGCAAATTTGTTCTAGAGTGGGTGGTGACTCATTGGAATGCCTTACCAGAGGAGGTTGTATACAGTTCAAGTTTAACAATATTTTAAAACAGACTAGATGGATACTTACAAGTGGGTGGGTTTGTCTATCATCCAGTAACTCATGTGGACAGGGTAGAGAGCTTTTGCTCCCTCCTGTTAGTTTTTCTTATGTTCTTATGACATTTATTCATTGTTGGAATACAGACATTTTGGGTTGTGCATGGTCTAAATCTTAATTCCCAAATATCACAAAATGAAGTACTCAGTACTCAAAGTATCAAGTTTTTTCCAGTATTCATGACTATTTGGGAAAAAATACATAGTATATTAAAAATAAAAACCTCTTGTCCATCCCAGGTGTCACCCTCCTTCTCTAGTCATAACCAAACTCAGCCTCTCCGTCATTCAACACATGTTTAAAAATCTTGCTCCTGCTGGCACTCGCCATGAGCTTGAGGCAGCTTTTAAGGTAAACCCCTCCCTAACTCAACCACCTTCAGTCACAGAAAATATTAAATTTAACAGCTGGTTCCCTCTTGACCCTAATCCATGATTTTGGGATTGGGGCAATTCTCAGATTATGAGACTAACTCAGTTGGCCTCCTCCCACAATGCACCAAATGCAATTTATTGCATTACAGTTATTGACTTTACTAGGGATCAGGTTGGTTACATGGAGGGAGGGGACGTACAATATTGTCACTGATGATGCATGTCTGATTGAATGAATCTGTCTACCTAGTATCAGTGATACTCACTGCTGCACTTCTCCCTTCCTCCCAGTCTTGCACCCAGTTGCTAGTAGAGTCAGATTACTGAAATGAATGGGATTGGGCACATTGTGGGAGGGAGTGACTCAGTTAGCCTGGAAGTTTGAAATACCCCCAAATTATAGATCAGAGGTCAGCGGGGGATGTTAAATATGATTTGGGGACTGATGAGTCAGATTGGGAGTTCACTGTAAAAGATGTTGTTAGCTCCTGGCAAAGTGCCAGCAAGGAGCGAGACATCATTAACATGTGTGAGAGGATAGGAAATAGGGATGGAGGGTGGGAAATGGTGGCCCAGGGACTTGCCCTAGCTGTATGGGAGGGCTAGTTTTTTTTACATTTTATAAATTTGCTTACATTTGTGGCTGAATAATAAACTTGAATAATGAGTACCCATGTTGCTGGTGTGTCAAGTATTCAAAAATAGGTATTCACACATCCTATAGGTGGCAGGATAGCACCCTTGGAGGCAGTATAGTGCAGTGGTTTGGGGCTCTGAGCTGCAACCTTGCAGACCTGGATTTGAATCCCACAGCCCCCACTTGCATACTGAGTGACCCTGAGCAAGTCTCTTGTCAATGTCAGTGTGCTTATTTATAACAAGTGCTGTTCACAACTATCAAAGCACTTTTACAATTCTTAAAACAGATTAAAACACATAAATAGTTAAAATAAGCACTAGAGAAATACATAAATTCAATAATTATCAGGGAAGGCAAGATTAAGTAAATAAGTTTTCGTGCTGATTTATAGCTCCCTACAGTCCGGCACTCATGAATCCGGTGAGGTAGAGAGTTATACAGGGTAGAGCCACAAATGCAATGCCCAGGCCCCAGATGTCTTCAGCCAAACACTGGGAACCTCTAGCAATCCCTCATCGGAGCAGAGTGGATGGAGGGGCAGTAGGGATGAAGAAGCTCTTGCAGATAACACAGTCCCTGTCTGTGGGCTTTATAGGTCAGTAAACTGACCTTGAAGGTGATCAGCCACTGTACTGGCAGCCAGTGCAGTCTACACAGCACAGATGTGACATGGCTAGATCGAGAAAGCCCAGTCAACAACCTGGCTGCCACATTCTGCACCTGCTGCAAGCGACAGATGTCAACCCTGGGTAGCCCTAGGTAGAAGGCATTGCAATAGTCAAGGTGGGAGGTCACGAAGGCATGGACCAAAGTTGGAAGGTCATCAAGTGGAACCAGGCACTAAGCCAGGTGATATTCCTCAGATGGTAAAGAGGTCTTGATGACAGATGACACCTGAGATTTAAAGTGTCAACCCCTCATCAAAATGCTGTAGATTATGTACCCATTCAGAGGTCACCAGCTGGTTACCCCTCTAGCAGAAGCCCAGAGGGTCACCCAGCTGGAGACCCTCTACCCAATGACCCAGGTCCACAACCAGTATCTCAGTCTTGTCAGGATTGGCTTCAGCCAGTTGGCATTCATCCAGTCCTGAATCTCAATGAGGCAGTTGTTAAATGTCAAGACTGCTTCCTCCTGCTTGGGAACAAAGGACATGTATAGCTGAGTATCATCTGCATAATAATGAAAATTCAGCCCATACCGCCTTACAATGTCTCCCAACGGCAGCATATACACCATGAACAACATGGGTGACAACACAGAGCCCTCTGGGACCCCACATGGCAGGAGAATGCATCAGAAGAGTAAATCCCTGACACTGCTCTCTGAAACCTACCAGTGAGGAAAGAATGGAACCATCTGAGGACTGTACCTGACAGACCTTAAATCAACACTAGGCACTCAGTAACACTCCATGGTCTACAGTGTCAAATGCTGCAGAGAGATTAAGGCGGACCAAGATAGAATGGCTCCTTTGGTCTAGTTCTAGGTTCAAGTACATGTTCAAGTTTACTAACAGGGGCTGGCCCATCGGCACAGTGGTTGGATTTCTGCTTGCGATGCTGGCGACCGGGTTGAGGCAGGACTCTGGTCACTGGAGGGCTGGCGGGGAGAAGGATAGACCATCCTACGGACTGCTCTCCTTCTCTGGGGAGGGGAGGTAGTGCCGGAGCAAGAAGGACCCCTGGTGGAGGCCAGAAGTTGTGCAGCTGCCAGCGCTCGGAAATGCAATGGGCGGAGGCAGGCGCTGGGCGTTGTGCATGTTCCGCCTCCCAGGAGGGAAAAAACAAGAAAATGGAGGGAGAGCCTCCGTCTCTAAAGCCCTCCTGGGCTTCAATTTGCCACTGCGCTGCACTCCCAACCAGATATATACCCGTGCCTGAAATTGGGAGAACGGGTCACAGCCCCGCCCTCGGGGAGGTAAGCCGATTAACGGGAGATTGCGGCATAGGCAGTTGGTAGAAGCTCCAGGGGGCCGTGACCAGGGCAGAAAAAATGAGGGCCTCCCGAATAAAGGAAAAAAAAAAAAAAGTTTAACAGGAAGATACTCTGTTGAGCAGACTCATTTACAAGGAGATCCTGAACATACAATTAGCACAGTATAAAAATTATACAGGAACAATACAGAGTTCAAAAGCAAATAAAGACAAAAAAGATACAGAGACAGTACAGAGTGCAACAAACAATAATTGCAATCGAAACTTGGTACTGTAGGTTGGTAGCAGAAAGGTAATTGTATGGAATTTCACACAGCAGTCTGGTAACTCTATCTCTAGCTATCAGGAGATCATTGAGCACACCGAACAAAGGGCAGTCTCGGTGCTATGCCTCTTCCAAAATCCTGACTGGAGGGATCATAGATGTCATGGATGGTAAGGCGATCCTCCAGTTCAGTGTGACTACCTTCTCAATAATCTTACCCACAAAGAAGGTTAGACACTGGCCTGTAGCTACCGAGTCAGTCGGGTTGAGAGGGTTTCTTCAGGAGGGTGTCACCACCGCCTCCTTCAGGAGTCAGGAAACTCACCTCTCTCTAATGAACTCAGACTATCTCAGCCAGGACTGTGCCAATAACCTCACACACACACCCCACCAGGAGGCGGGTTGGGCCAGGATCCAACTTGCCTCCAGATCCTAACTTCCTTGTGCTCCCAGGTTAGCCAGGAAACAAACTTTGGCTTAATTGCCTTTCCAGGTTAAACAATTTCCCCTTTCTCCCCATAGCCTTTACTGGTCCTTCTAAAAGCAGCACATACAAGCACACAGCACAAAGGTCTTTCACAAACAAGACTGTGGGCAGGAGGAACCTAAATAAATAGGCCAAATTAACTTTTTAGTCAAGACCATTCTAGCATTAAAGAATCCATCTCCTTGATTGTCTACACTAAGAACAGCACAGCAGGTAGTGTTGCTTTGGGACAGGTGGAGATCAGCACTCAGGAAAGACCCTGGGGATTTAACCCTCACTTAAGAGTCACTTCTAGTTCTCCTACTTGTTCAGCTGGTCTTCTGCCTCTCCCTGTGTACTCAGAGGAAACCAGTTTTAGCTGCAGCCTGAACAGCAACAGCAACTGGGATCCTGGCTTGCTACCACCTCCCATACTGCTGCAGCTGGGAAGCCTGTCTGTTTACTATAGACCACTGGAGGCCAGCCTCAACAGGCAGCCTCCACCACTTCAACCCCAGAATGGATGGGCTCAGTTTCTGGAAAAATAATGTAGGCCATGAGCATTCCAGGCACCTGCAAACACAGACACTACTTTTGCAGCTCAGCAGCAGACTCCTCCCACTTTCACTTGGGGTCTTCCCTTTATGCCAAAGGCAGACCCTTCTGGTCAAAGCCATAGGGAGAAAGCGGACCATACCACATTATCCACTTTTAAGGCCATGGGTTACATAGGATCCCAAACTCACTGCATGTTTTGACAGCAGAATGTACACTATTTAAATGCTGTTATACTATACATACAATATACATGTTATCCACCAGGATTAAGTGCAATATCACAGTTTTGTTGGGATATTTTGCAGGATACTACAAAGCTCAAGTAATCCAACTGAGATTACTTCAATTTGTCACACAGTAAACAGTGAAATCTCACACTGAGTGCTCGATCCTGGTGGATGGCACTGTACCCTGCTGTTAATAATACCCTTCACCTGTTTGTCAGTCATCATAGATTAACATATAGTTTGAAATGCAAAAGCGTACGTTGCACAGACTGCCTTTGTTGAGATTTACCACAGCACATACAAAGATAATGCTGGCTACAGTTTAATTATTGAGAGCATGTTGTATAATCTTTGCTTGGAGGCATGAACTGTGCTCATGTATATTGCTTAGCAGCTATGGATTTTTCAGGATATTAGAAACCAAGATAGTGTAAATATGATTGTGAAGGTGTGGTATGGCTGGATTTAAAACACCACCAAGATCTGCTACTGACAGTAATTATTCTATTGTTATGAACTGTATTAATATGTTTTATTATCAAAAGTGTACTGTTCAGCTAATATTGTGCTGTGTAATGAAGTGTTTGAATATTCTGCTGTGTAAGACAGATCTTAGCACATTTGGCATTGCAACAGTAGTTTTACTTACTGTGCTTCAAAAAAGACATGAATTAAAATCTAAAATGAATGGGACTCTATCCCTGCTACATCCTAGCTCCTTTGGCATTCTAATGTAGTGCATGAGTATGCTGAATCTGATTTATTATATACTCATTTTGGTGGTTCTTATCATCAAGGCTGAGCATCTCTTTTCCCCATCCACAGCATTCAGGTGCATTTGGTTGACCATTACCCAACATCTTTGTAGGAGCAGAGCCTCCAGAAGTAACTGGGTGAATGTTTTGCCCATCCTGCCTCTTCAGATCTTCAGATCTGCACACCATTACACCCTATAATCACCTGAATCCCACCCCCATATCATGCCAGCCATCCTCAGTTGTATTCATTATCCCCTAAAGAAGGCTCCAGATGAATTTCTATTGCTGCAGTTAAGACAAGTGGTGCTCATTAACTGGTCATGGCTAGTGCTCTTGTGCTGAATGTTGAGCTCTATCCCTCCTTCCCTGAGCGCTGTGCTTGACACAATGTGACCTAAGATTGACTACATTAAAAGTTATAGTTTAGCTAGCAGACATTGTCCTCCCTTTGGCAGTTCAATATATTGCTTTTACTCCTCTGGGCCAACCCATCAAAATGATTTTCATAGTATATTACTTACATTGCAGTAATTAATGTATGCAGTATGTGAGCAATAGCATGCAAATGGTGCACATTTGCTGGGAGTTACAGGAACTCATCAGTATGTGCACTAAGGCCTGAGCTGAGTTCTGAGCACACATTCGAGGAGTGCCTGTATCTCCCAATAAGTGCAGCAGGGAAAAGAGGGACATCATAGAGGCGTACTGTACAAATACCTGGTGGATCATGCAGATCCATTCAGACTAGATAAAAGTTAATCTACCAGGAACAAAATTTAAAGCTAGTGTGGAGGAAGTTTTGAAATGATTTGAAGTACTTCTTCATAGATTGGGCAGTGGATAAGTGGAATAAAATACCCTGTGCAGTAGTCAATGCAAAAATCATTGCTGGCTTTAGAAATGACCAGGATAGCTGCAAAGGTGTTAAGGAAAATGAGGCAGAACAAGTTCAAGATAAAGGAGTAAAGTGAGGAGCCATCTCATTATTGTTCCATTTAAGGTTCCAGGGCAGACTGGATGGACTCCAAGGGGGTGTTCAAAGGCTGGATTCAGAAACAAATGCATGCTGCCCTTGCATCTGCATCTGCCTGATTGTGCCCATGCAGTCTTTAAAAGCTGCATTTATTTATGACAGAAAGTCACAATTTTCAATAAAAAATGTATGCAGTTATACACTGAGCCCACTTTGAAAGCACTTGTGCCTGTTTTTGGACATACAAACATACATATGAACATACAAAGAAGCCAGCAGAAGGCCATTTGGTCTATTGAGTCTGCTCATATTGCAAGATCCACAGCTTGAGCTAATGTCCCTGCCCTCCCTCCCTCTCCTCCCATCCTCCCTACCAATGATCCTTACCTTCATCCTATGCCTATCCAGCCTCCCTTAAAGCTGCCCACTGCCTTCAACGAGATGACCTCTTCCGCAGTGCATTCCAAGTGTCCACCACCTCTGTGAAGAAGTGCTTCCTGACCTCCCTCTTAAGCCTCCCACCCTCCAGATTAAGACTGTGCCCCTCATTTTATTGTTGCTACTCAGCTTAGAGACTTTCCTTATCAATGGGAGGGCTTGCCTGAGGTTCAATGTGAGAATAGCTCCTCCACAACCTCTAAATAAGCCCACCTCTAACACACCTCCTTGCTTAGGGAATGTTTTTCCTGAGCTCCTGCTTGACTAGTGTGGCTGTGCCTGGCCTGTCTGCTATCTGGTTTGTCGTTCCTTTTCCTTCCTGCCTCATCTTGTGCTTCGTTGTTCTGTTTGCTGTCTCCTCCACCCTTCCTTTTGTGCTCCCCCGCTCGCTTTCTGTTCTGCTTTTTTTTGGGGGCTTCTTTCCCCTGCTCCATCTACCTACACCTGACTTCCACCGGTCCTCGATCATCCGGATTGTGCTTCAGCTCTTTGTTTTGTTTGTCTTAACTTCTCTATTCCTCGCTTTCTCCCTTTCACTTGTTCTCATTTTCCCATGCTGCCACCATCTTCCCATTCTGCTTCCTCAACAGTCTGTCTCCTATTCTCCTCTGACGGACCCTCCTCACCACTCCCAGAATTCCATTGAGAGGCCTTCAGAACTATCAGGACATTCTCTGTGCTCCTCACCAATGTCTATGTCTGCACCTTTTTCTCATTTCAGCTCAAGTTAGTTCCCTCATTTACTGAGCCTCTATGGACATCATTCATGATGTTTTCATACAGCACAGCTTACTCTCCCCCAAGTGGTTGCCTTTCATCGCCTATGCCTTTCAGCAGGTAAATTGGTGTTCAAGCGTCATTTTCCACTCTGCCAGTATGTTGTTGCACAACTTTGCATTTAAATGTTTGGGTCTCACTTGGTCCTATAGGACACCTGCATTAAACTATCTTAAGCTGCTTGCCTCACATTATTATTATTCACACTGACTTACTATTATGTTATGTGGGGCGGGGGCATTGTATTTGAGCCATACAGACATATCTATCATGAGTACCATTCTGTCTTGGGATTTCTGCTTTGGCATAGTGGTGCTGTATTAAATCAGTTACTAGTCAAGACTTCAGTTGTCAACCTTTCTGCCTAACTATCATAATGGTGATCCATTCCTGTAACTTGCTAGGATTAGACCATAGTACTCCTTTTCTAGGAGATGCTTAGTCTTATGATGCCCATTCCAGGAATTAAACCATAACCTTCATTACATTAGTGCCTCCAAGCCATCACCACAGGGACCACTATACCTGTCATTTCTAGGTTTCCTTTAGTTCTGCATTCCATCGTCCACCCAGCATGCACCATTCTCTGCCAACTTGGAAAGAGGGACCATTTTCAGGAACCATCCTAATTCCATCAATGCACCACAGACCAGTAACCAATGCCACCTGTGTGATATCTGACTCTGTTTTAACGCTAGTTATCTACCTATTTCTCCATTGTGTACCATACCCAAGCATTCACACTCTCTGTATATGTCAATTCATATCTCAACCTTATTCTGCTTCCATTATTATTTCTTGACTGCATTTCTTCTCTGTCCTATTCATCACTTGTCTATATATTATCCTTGCAGCAGTTTAGTGCTTCATTCAGCCCATACCAGCAATATTCGGTCTCCGTCCTAACTCACACTTTCTGAAGTGTTGAGTGAAGAGTAAACTTCTGTCTACTGGGATGGGAGTCCATTCACTCATCACATCCTACTTCTACCAGCCTGACATCCTCTGTCCCTAACTCTGCTGGACAGCATCGAGTGAAGGTTAGCTTGCCCGAGACCAGGGATGGGGTCATGTCTACCATCTATGGACCGTTACCTTGCCTATCTACTGAGTCATACCATTCTTTCTTTACCTCATACCGGTTGCTGCTTCCTTCTGGAACAGAACTACCTCCTAATTACCAACTAGACAGCCTCCATCCCTAGCTCTGCTTGACAGCATCGAGTGCAGGTTGGCTCATCATGACTACCCAGGATGGAGCTACATCTCCACTCTACAGACTTATACCATGCCTTCTCTACCTTATACCAGTTGCCACTTCCCTCCGGGAACAGAACTATCACTCTCTGTGTACTCTCTGTGTACCCTCTTCAATTTACTTCTGCAGCTTCCAGTCACTGCCATTCATCTACCATCTCTGACAGTTGCCTGAGTCTCCAGTCTACTACTTCATCTTAGATGTTCTTAGCCTGATACCCGGCTGCCACCCCTTCAGGAACAGGACTTTGCCCAACTTGCTTCTCCATCTCATCTTGTCTGCAGCCTAGACTTTTCGTCCCAACTGCCAAACTCCTGGCTGGGACCCTAACTCTAACATGGCCCGTCTTCACTGTTTGCATCTCCACCGATGTGGATTGCCAATTCCTTTCTGGACCATGACTTCTCCAACCAAGTTCTCTCATTGTTCACATTCCTAGATGAATACAGCCCAGATCCTATTGCCTTGAATGACTCATCTGGATCATGTCCTTCCAGTCCGCTGCTTCAACCGGTATTTTCCACCTGTTACCTGATGCTGTGACCTCTTAGAGGCGAGCAGTCTCCAATTCTCCTCACTGCAGCTGTTCTTCCAGTCTCACCAGTCAAGCAATGCAGAGACTACCTAGCCTGGTCCATGGCCCTAGCTCCATCACTGTGTCCACTGTCTGCTTCTCTCTCCACTGAAGGTTGCTGCTTTCCTTCAGGACCAGGCATTTTCACTCTAGCCATCCACCTGTCAGCTCTGCCTGTGACTTCGACTGTGGAACCAGGACCTCATCAATTATCTTGCCTCCATCCTGCCTATTTGCCACTTCCTTCCATCACTGGACCCTTCTGCTTTGAATGATTCCACTTGCCATCATGTTCTTCCGTGGACCTTCATTCCTTAGCCAGTTTGGCTTTCCCTCTTCACATGGCTCCTGCTGGCTTGTTTAATCCCTCTCTTGCTCCAGGTTGACTGCCTTATAGACTTCCTTGTTCATGTCCCCATTTGGCTGCTGTATGAACTTGTTTTATTTTACAGATTTAGAACCTTATCCTTCATTGTTCCAGTACCTTCCGGCATTTTTTCCATGTTTCTTTATGCTTCCTTTCACCTGCTATCCTGACCTCTCTCTGGCATGGGCGTGTGGTGCAGTCTTGCTTCCATACACCTGAAACCTCTGGTCTCCGTTCTTGGCACTGGCCCTTCTCCCCGCATCTGGTTGCCTGACCCCTGGCTCTGAGGCCCCCAGGGTGGGACCTCCGATGTCTCAGGCACTCTATCTATAATTTGAAGGCGACCAGGGTGCTGAGGAGAGACCGAGGTGGAGCTGGAAGGCCTGACATTAGGCATGGGGACCGACCCTGGTCAAGCCTTCACCTATCAGGTGCGGGGGTTTTCCTCTGTTTCCTGTTCCCCGGAGGCTTGGGCGTTCAATGATCAGTATCCTCACAGGTTCCACCTCCCCTGGGTGCCATTGCAGTGAAGTAGCAAAGTGCCTGGCTACCCCTGACTGATGGCAGGGGTCACTCCAATGCGACGTGGACATTATATTCCCCAGGAAGGAGAGCAGTCTGCCGGGTGCTCAATCCCTTCCTGCTCCTGCCACAACCCCTGATGGCCCAGGCTCATTCCCAAACCCAGGTCGCGGTGTGCTGTGAGGTGAGGCATCTAGCGCCTCAACCCTCAGTGCCTCTGGGCCGCCCAGACCTTCCGGCATTCTCTGTGCTTGCTTCCAACCTCCATCAGATGTGGGACTCCTGTTGCTCATTTGCTTGTTTGCTTGGCTTGGCTCCTTGGCCTTCCATGGATCATCTTCCTATGCCTTCCTTCAGCATTCTCGCACTGCTGCAGTTCATCATGGAACTGATGTCTTCCTGCGCCTTCCTACTCTGGATGTCATCCGCTTCGCCTGGCCCATGCTTCCTCTGCTTCTCCTTCAGTTGCTCAAGATCCGCTCCTTACTTTTTTCCATTTGAATGGTTGCCTTCTCTTTTCGCCTTGCTGGCTCAGGGCTTCACATAGTTTGCTGTGGATCTTTTGAGCAGTGTGCCTATCTTCAACCAGTACTAACAAGTCATCTGCTTTTCATCTGATCCATCCTACTTCTACTCCTGCCCTTCTAACAGTACCTTCCACTACTCATTCAATCATTTATTCATTACTGTAGAGTAATACTCCTGCCAACAAAACATTCTTTGGCTCACATGCCCCATAGACTCTTATGTTATCATAGAAGTCTCACATTGCCCATTCAGTTCTTTGCAATCATTCATGGAATCCCATTCGCCTATACAATAGGAAGATCTCCTCTGTCTTTATTGGATATACCCTCTGGTTCCTGTCCATCCAATCACCATGACGACTCGGATGCCTCGTCTCACTAACCATCCTCATGGAAAGGACTTAAATCTTTCCATTCTATTCAGACTTCGTAATCTGCATCACTTCTACAGTTACTGGGAAACACAAGATAACCCATTCAGCTATGGACTTCATCCATTTTACCTTATGCGCCTCTTATTTCAACAATGACTCTGATGACCAAGTTATTTAACTCCAACTTCCAACAGTCATTGCTAATTTTAGGAATTGCCCGGATATTGTCCAGAATATTCATTATGGGATCTCCATCACCTAGCTGATACCTGCCTCCATGCCATATGCACCTTCAATTTCACTCCTGGACATCATTATTCCTTATACTATTATCCAGACCTGTTCATCTAGTACTTTCCACCAGGTTAACCATACTTCCAGTGGACCATTCAGCCTCTTAGTCTCAAAGTACCATTGATAATCTCTGCAGTAAAGACCATCACTGTGAACTGGCTCTCCTGAATTCTGTCTGAAATCTGTAACAGCCAAGTCAAATTTACCAAATCAGCCTTGCATCCCAACCGTAATTATCAGCTGTAGCACTAACTCCTATGGCATCCTGCATTTATCGATCTCACTACCAATCCAGCCTACAGACTCTTCCTCTCATCCACTCCAAGCTTTTCTCATGTACTTCAGCATCAGGATTACCCGTAAATGTAACCACCTATGCCACCACAGTGCATCTCCTAAATGATCACACCACAGGAATACCCACACATACTTCAGGCTGTGTACCAGCAAAGGATTAAGCACAAAGTTATGTACATCATGACCAAAGAAGCCATCACTTCCCTATATTGCATTTCAATCATTCCTCACATACACTAGGTTACCATCTGGATGACTCCACAAATCATCTTCTGGGCTTTATTAATCACTTATGGCAATACTCTCATCAGGCACTCAAACTCCTCTGCTCATTTTACTCTGGGATGCTCACCCTAGTGACTTTCACTCACTAATCAGTTCTTTACCTTCAGGCTATCTTGACTATCAAACCTTTAACGAATTGGAGCAGTCACTCATAACTTTACTAATCATCACAACTACCACAGTGTACTGTCTGGTCTTATATCAGTCTCATCTTGCTCTCCCTCCTCATAATTTCTGTGCAACCCCTTGGACATCCATCCTTTGTCACTTTTGAAATATGATCTACCTTAGCCCTTCTTTAACTAGATCTGCTTTACACATAGAGTTTTACCATCCCTAAGGAAAGATGTACCCTTCAGAATCAGGATCATCATTCAAGCTGTATCATCCTTGGATCGAGAACGAACCATTGTCTCCATGACACTCAAAGACTCATCTACAAATTCTATTCTATGGATGTTTCCTTAGGAAATCCTTATTCAATACAGAATTTCTAACCTCCAGACCATACCATTACATTCAGGCCTCTCACAAGTTGGATCATTCACCTATAACTTCTTCTACCATTGCAGTTCCACCATTCCCAGTTTAGTACCTTATCAATCCAGTCATGATCCCTCTGCCAATTACAAATCCATTGGACAAGCATCATTCATCGTCTTGGATGCTTGGACTTCCTTCATCCTCCTTACTCAGAGTTACTTTATACTCAGGATTCTATCGCTCATTCAGAACAGATCTCCTGTTCATTCTCAGGATCATCATGAGATTGGCATCATCCATGGATCAAAGATGGATTATCATCTCTTCAACCAACTCATTAACCTTGAATTAGCTATGGTTACTAGAACCTCGATCCTTCTCCATTTAGTATGCCCAGAAGGATGGGCAGACCTCCAGCCATGGGTCCTCAGAGGTTTCCTCCACCTGGGTTTTCCCTCTCCTGAGTGCCAGGGGTCATACTCTCCATGAGTTGGGGGAGGCTTCTTTTGGGCCTTCTATTCCTACAGATTACTACCTACTACTCAAGGGTAGGAATAGAGTAAGAAAGAAAATGTACTACAAGTTATACAAGCACTGTATACCCCATCTTTCCTCATTGCTATTCCACTAACTTTGAATGGGAGGGCTTGCCTGAGGTTCAGTATGGGGACTAGTCCTCCCACAACCTCTACATAAGCCATCCTCTAACACATCCCTTGCTTGGGAGTGTTTTCATCCACCACCATCCCCTTCTCCAGCGCTCTTCTCACTCTTGCTCATGGGCCTTCTATTCCCTACAAATTACTACCTACCTACTACTCAAGGGTGGGAATCGAGTAGCCAAAAAAGTACTACACATTGCACAAGCACTATATACCCCATCTCTCCTTATTGCTATTCCACAAACATTGAATCTTATTTATACCTTTTAAGCACTTGAATGTTCCAGTCATGTCCTCTCTCTCTCTCTCTCTTTCTCTCTCTGTCTCCTATCTTCCAGGGAGTACATGTTCAGCACCCTCAACCTCCTCGTATGCCTTGCCCTGCTGACTAGCTATCATCTTTGTAGCCCACCTCTGGACCTTCTCCAGTAGGTTAGTGTCCTTTTGAGGTGTGGGCACCAGTACTGAACTCCATACTCTAGATGCAGCCTTACCAGTGATCTGTACAAGGGAAGTATAACCTCCTGTCTCCTACTACTGATCCCCTAGCTATGCATCCCAGCATCTTGTTTGCCTTTGCTGCTGCTTTCTTGAACTTCATGGGTGCTTCAGGTCACTAGTGATCATCACTCCAAGGTCCTCCTCCTCCTCCTCCTCTGATGCAGATACTCTGACTCCACCCAGGTCGTACTCTCTCCTGGGATTCTTGTCTCAGATATGCATAACTTTGCATTTCTTGGCATTGAAGCCAAGCTGCCAGATCCTGGACCTCCTCCCCAGCTTTTCCAGATCTTTCTATAGATCCTGTATCCCTTCAGCTGTGTCCACCATCCCACAGAGCTTGGTGTCATCTGTGAATAGGCACATTTGCCTTTAATGCCATCCCCAATGCCACTGAAGACAATGAACACCACCAGACCCCAGCACAGAGCCCTGTGGGACTCCACTGGTTACCTCTTTGGTGCCAGATAACTCTCCTCCGCAACCACCCTCTGGGTTCTGTCCCTCAGCCAGTTTTCCACCCATCTGGCCATCTTTCCCAAACTCCAAGATCCACCAACTTCCTGATCAACCTTTTGTGGGGCACAGAGTCAAAGGCCTTGCTGAAATCAAGATAGAGGATGTCTACCACTTGGCCCTGTCTGCTGTCTTAGTAACACAGCCAAAGACGTCAATCAGATTTGTTTGACATGATCTCCCCCATGAACCCATGTTGCCTGTCATCCTGGAGACCATACTTCTCTAGACATCCTACCAATCATTCCTTTAGTATGTTCTCCATGAGCTTGCCCACAGTGGAGGTCAGATTGACTGGCCTGTAATTCCATGGATCATCCTTGGGACTGCTTTTGTTGAGGGCACTACATGTGCTGTTCTCCAGTCCTGTGGTACCATGCCTGACTCTAGTGAACTATTAAATAGGTCTGTCAGTAGCCCTGTCAGCTCTTTAGCCAGTTTCTTTAGTAGCCTTGAATGTACTCTGTCTGGGCCTGGTGATTGTCCACCTTCAATGCCAGCAGACCCTCCCTCACTCTATCCTCCTCTATCACTACATCTGTGTTCCCTCCCCTTGCTCCTCTTTTCCCTCCTGAAGGCAGTGGTCCATCCTTCTCCCTGGTGAAGACAGAACAGAAGTATTCATTTAGTATCTCTGATTTTCCCCATCATCCTCCGCCCACTCCACCCCTTTCTTAAGCCTAACAATCCCTTCCTTCTTGTCCCTTTTCTCACTTATATAGTGAAAGAAAGCCTTCCCCATAATTCCTTCAGCTATCTGCAGCTCCTTCTATGCCTTTGCTCGCGGACTTCTTTACTTGCCACCCTAGCCAACCTTAGGTAAATTTCTCTAGTCACCTCTCTCTTGGTCTTCCCGAATTGTCTATAGGCCAATCTGCTTTCCCGTACTGCCTTGGCAACCCCAGAACTGAACCAGCTACGCTTTGGCCCTTGTATTCTCCCCTAATCCTAACACACTCATCTGTGGCAACCAGTATTCCTTCCTTAATGATGGACCACCTTTCACACCCATATCTGTTCTGATACCCACCAGATGGCTCTTTAGCACCTTGCCCATTTTCTGAAGTCCACCCTCCTGAAATCCAAGATTTTGGTCTTAGAGTAGGATGCTTTCCCTGCCCATATCCAACTGGAACCACACTGTGCAATGGTCACTTCCACCCAGTGGCTCTCTGACCATTATTTCCTGTTCATGCTCCCCATTTGTGAGCATCAGATCAAGAATTGCCTCAGCTGTTGTTGGTTCAGTGATGCCCTGAGTCAGGAACCCACTCTGCAATCCTTCCAGGATCACTTGACCTTAGTACATGTTGTGGATGGCATGCTCCAGTTCACCTTGGGCAGGTTGAAGTTCCCCACAGTTACCACCTTTTCTTTCCCTACAGCTTCCAATATTTGTGAGATCAGTTCCCTGTCCCTTCCTCATCTTGACTGGGTGGTCTATAAACCACCTCCAACCTCACCTTTCTCCTCTATTGGACCTTAACTAAACCCATAATGCCTCCACCTCCCTCTGACTCCTCCCTCATGCATGTTATTCCCTCCTTGATATAAACTGCCACCTTCCAGACTACCCTGTCCCTCCTGAATAGTTTATATCCAGGGATCATAAGGTCCCAGTCATGGTGTGATGTTGCCCAAGTCTTGGTTACTGCAACTATGCCACCCTCCTGTCTGCTAATAGTGTCTGCAGGTCATCCATCTTGTTTCAAGACACTGTGCATTCAGAGACACCACCTCCACCTAAAGTCTGACCTTCCTTCTCTTCCTCTTTTCTTCTATTTACATTTATCACCCCTGTGCACCCTCCACATATCCTTGTTATGTGTTCCTCACCCCAGCTGTGTTTTGCCCTCTACCTCCTCCCTCCAGACCTCTTCCATCACTGTTGGGGAGGAGGAGTCCCTGACCACTCCTCTTGGAGTCTGTGGGGCCTGCATGCCTACTGCCCCCGGTAGTTTAAATTAAGTGTAGTGGTTATGTTTTCCCACAGTTTGTCCCAAGTACCTTCAAACCCTACCTACTGAGGTGTGGCCTGTCTGGTGAAGAGATTGCTTTGTTTGACCAGGTCTCTCCCAGTTCCCAATATGGATGAACCTCTCCTCCTGCACCATTTCCTCAGCTAGTCATTAAAATCTTCTATTCTTCTTTTCCTAGCTGTGCTGGGCTTTGGTACTAGTATCACCTCTGAGAAAGCCAGTGAACTTCTTTCCTCCATGCAGATCTTCCTAACCCCTGAACCTACTTTGCACTATCTCAACCTCCTCCACAGCTAGGTTGTTGGTTCCCAAATGTATCTAAATAAAGTTTTCCTCCAACCTCCTTACTATTTCCCTTATTCTTGGGCCCCCTTCCTCGCTGTCATCCCTGGAATACAATCACCTTCTGCTTGCATTTGAGTACCCTTTCCTTCGCCAGTGAATACCCCTAATTATGGAGTCCCCTGTGTTTGCCACCCTTCTATCCCCTGCATCCATGCTCCCAGTCCTTCCTTTCTTACCTTCAGTACTAGCTGCTTCCCCACCTAACTGCTCTGTCTGCACCCTGGAAAACTTGTCTCACACATCAACAATTTATCCCCATAAATGTTTTTTCCATCTCCGAATCTGCTCCCCTTCTGACTATCTGTATCTGCTTTCAGTTTTCCCTCCCTTTTCTGTTCCTTTTCTCTCCCTCCCCATCCTCCACTCCATTTTGCCTAACATATTCTTCCCTGCCCACCCTAATTAGTTCCTTCCCCTCTCACTGCACTTCTGTTCTCAACCCTGGCTCAACCTGACCTCCTACTTCACCTCCTGCTGCCTCTTCCTCCTTCCAGACAGTGGTGCAAATCTATTCAATAGAGGCACCCTTTAGAATTTCCACCTGATGCTACTTTTACATTCCACCCCTTTCCCTTACCACTTGCCATTCCTCCACCCTGGGCTCCTATGCCTCTGAGGAAGAGATACTCCTGTACTGGGTACCCTCCCACTCCCATCCCTGCCTGATGGCATCACCCCATTGCCTTTCCCTCACTGCTCTGCTCCTTTGACTTCCCACACCATTCTCCTAGCTCCCATCTGAGCAGCCTTATTTCAGCCCTTAGTTGCTCCAGGCTTTTACACAGGACATCCCCTTTACTCTACATCATCCCCAGAAAGACTGCTGCCCACAGCTATTGCAGTTTATCTTGCTCCTGCTTCCCATACATGTACCTATTCTCCACATCCTCTCAGCCCAGCTTCTCCTAGCCTCCATTTATACATAACCATAAAATAACTATAAAATTCAAAAAACATATACATTTCTATCTTACTTTACCATCAAAATGTCATCTTTCATGTCATGAACTTTAGACTCTGGTAAACCATCAAACAGATCGTCTAATGGTATCACATTTCAGTGTGAAATAGTGGTGAAACATCTTGGAAAGAGAGCCTTTCAAAATCCTGAACCAAATGTTTTTCTGCTCTTACCTTTCCATATATCTATGTAATAAATGCAAGGTCCTGCAGTCTGTTATTGCACTTATAAAATGGTATTGTGTTTAAATTTGTGGCTTAGGAAATGAAGCAATGTTCACTGCAAAAACTAAATCAATGCATTGTTAAGGTTACACTGCAGCTAATGCATGGAAATGAGGCATTAAGGTTTGTTAACTCCAACACCCACCGCCTCCACCAGCCCTTACTCTCATTATTCAAAGTCAAGCTACAGGTCTGGGGCCTTGCCACAAGGATCTGCTGCTTCATGTTATGGGTCAGAGTCATACCCCAAGGTCAGCTGCTAAAGAGAGGGACCACAGGTTGAGATCAGTCACAGTTTGCATTGTACAGTACCCAGTGGTCCCTGCATGCAGGGGTGTAGCTAGGAATTTTAAACTTGTACTCAAGAGTTGATATTCTGCTTCCCCCCAGAAACACAACACACAAACCAAAAGATTTGCTGCCCTGCCACACAAACATTGCCCCACCCATCTTCAGTCAAATACTGTAGAACTTGAAAATGTCACTGTAAAATAATTTTTACTATTTTCTGAAGTACCAACTTATGTGAAAATAAATTTAGCTAACTAGCACTTTTAGTATTTTTTCCATTATAGTGAATGTAATGATTGTGACTTAGCTAAAATAAATTTACACAATTATGGTTGCATTTGTTTGTGCTAAATTTACTATGGAAAATAACTAGTTCTACAGTATATGCAGTAAATCAATCATCTTATTAGATTCAAAACATTTTCTTTATCTAACACACACACACACTACCAATCAGACAGATGTTGACTGGCTTTTAGTTACAGTGTTTAGGATACACTGTGATAAGCTTCTGTAAAACATCAAGGTAACCAGCCTTTCAGAAGTCCATTTACACCAGCACTCATGCATACGTACTCAATGGGGTCTTCGGTACAATCACGGCCTCTAAGTTTAGCACCCAGTCCCACACATCTTCCAAAGATCATTCACAAACTCACACTAAAGCATCCAAAGAGGAAGGCTGTTTGTTTGTTGTCCTGGCCTGAAGCTCATGTTGCCCCTGGATTTTCCAGGATTTTACTGTACTCAGCAGAGTACACTGAGTATGCCTGCCAACCCAATGCCTGCATGAAATCTGAGACCAGTCATAACATTCTTCATGCAGACTTCCAGTCTGGAGCCTGACAAGATGGCCATGTAACTCTGCTCATCTACCCCAGTGCCAGTTTTAAGACATTTGTTTTCACCTTTTCATACCAGCTTGCTCTTGGCCCTCAGATCATCTTGGGCATAAAATGAAAATGTAAGCTGAGCTGTATTTCATGAGTAAACTTTAGTGAGATAGCTGGCATCAGTAAAATCAGCAGACCTGTTCAACCTGTCCTCAGCAAGTGTGGTGGCGGCAACACCAACAGAATGGCGGGAACTGGAAGGACCCATGGCAGGATGGCAGCTCTAATACAGCATCTTTGGGCTATATAACTTTGTTACTGGAAATGCTAGTAGCAGATAGTAGAAGATATGTCAGAACTCAAAGCAAATGTATTCTCCATATCGGCTAAGGTAAAACAGCTTATCGATTGCACAAATGTGACAGAACAACATGTAGCAGACCTCTGTAATCTCAGCAGCAGATATGGTGAGAATTGAGGAGCATGAATGCAGAATGGATTGCCTCTGGGAGAGAGGTGAATATGCAGAAAACCAAACCCAGTGTAACAACATCTGGACCCTTGAGTCCCAGAGGGATCAGAAGGTTTCAGTATGGAGCAATTTCTCCAAGAGATATTACCACAATCATCACACCTTCATGGCAGGGCCATCTGGAGATTGAATGAGCACAGCATATAAGAGTCCCAGCACCACCACCTGACTCAAATCCATGACTGATTGTAGCCTTCCTCCTGTGGCTCTTTGCTAAGGAAAAACTGGCAAGATGAAAAGGACAGTTGATGTAGCAGGGAGCTTGTATTTCACTGCATCTGTATTACCCTAATGTAGTGGTACAAAATGTATGGAATTTACTCTGAATAAAGCCTCCCTTAGAGAAGTTGGGGTCTGTATTGCTTCAAGGGCCTTACAAGTTTCTACATAACCAAGCATGGACAAGAAATTGAGTGTCAGTCACCCCAAGAGGCCTGCTTTTAATTCATAGACACTGGTCCAGCCTTAAGGTATGGACTACAACTCAGACAGCTCTCAGAGGACCAGAACCATCCTCATGCTGGAGTCTGCAACCAACATTAAGTGGACTCATGCTCCACAGACATTGCTGGCCCCTCTGAACCACTGCACAACATGGCAACCTCCTATCATCATGAACTCAGTGATCCAAACAACAAATAAGAGTACACTGACTGCTAGACTGGAAAACAGTAAAGGAGCTCAAAGATACAGTATCATGGGCTGGTAGGAGCTGCACTAGAGCCAGAAGTGCAGAGAAAGATTGACTGATACCTGATCAGCTGCCTCCTCTCCCCAAAAAGCAGACAGAGAATCAACAGAAGAAACACCCAAGCTAAGGGAGGAGATCAATGGCACTGTCTCAAGAGCTGTACCCAAACTGATTGCTGTGCTGCAGATTCCATCTTGGGTGAGCATTGTAGGAGATTCTTAGTTATGAAATGGGCATGACATCACTACCGAGACCACTACTGGTACTGATGCAGCTCTGCTGGCTGCAGCTGCTGCAACACCACCTTAATGTCTGAACTTTGCAAAACTGGACTTGTGTATCCTTTATAGTCAGCTGACAGCCAAAGCCCATAAGCTAAGCATTTGCTTTTGTTGTTTAGGACTGCACTGATTATATGGTATTAAAGGCTGGTTATGGACCTCTTGCTGGAGGAACTCTATCCAGAATGAATTTAATAGGGTGCCTCAACACTCTGAACTATAGAGACCACCTTCCATTTTGAGAAGATCCTGCCAAGGGGAGGGTTACCTTTAGGTCTCACCTGAATGTGCACAGGCTGTTACTGTTACTGGGGTCCTAGGTACTGCCCTCAGAAAATTCTATGGTATTAGCTCACAACCACCACCCAGTGCACTGATGGCAACTTGCGGGTGAGAATAGGGTTTTTGGTAGTAACATCATGACCATATAGGTCCCAACTAGCTGCTAGCAGATTACTTGGATAGAGGATATTCTCCACACTCTAAACAGTCATCATTCTCCCTTTCTGATCAACACCTCCTCAGAACAACATAGCAACTGCAGCTCCTCTTAGCTTAAGGTGAAGTAACATTCTACTGCCATATAAGTCCACAGGGTGCCAAAGGAGCACTAATACACCTCCCCTCCCTCCCTCTTGACTTCTCAACTGAGAGACACTGAACTCTTAGAATTACCCCATGAGACCTGGAAGGACTGGGAATCTACTGGTAGGACTCAGTCACCAAGTGAAAGCTGTACATGAACTTCCTTGCCAGTGCTGGGACAGATGTTCTCATTGATGGTCTTCCTTACTCAGTTAAACATTCCAGGCTTAGCAGTTGGTGTCAGGGGTTGAGCGTGGCACAAGATGCATGTTGGAAGTTAGGCGGCAGCACGTAGCTGCTTCTTGCTTCCTTAGAACGCCACTCTAAAAGAGTATGGGTCTTTTTCCTATGTTTCCCTTTCTTTTGAAAATTGATAAAAGTGATTCTGATATTTGACAGCAGCAGTACAGTGAACGGCTGGGTAGAGAAGAAAATGCTTTTGAATTTCTACCAGTTTTCCCTCTAGCTTTTTTTTTTTCATTTTCAGGAGTCTGGAAAGATCGGCATGGTGGCTACCATGGTGCAACCCTGCTCAGTGGGTGGTGCAAAATATAATGGAAATAAAGAAATGGCCTGGCTTTGAGAAGGGAGGCTACACAAAAGGCATAACTAAGAACTTTATTTTTCTCCCAAAAGACAAAGCAGCGGTTGGGGAGAACACCAGATTTGGTCCACTTGGACATCAGAAGAACTCGCTGCACCAGGAAGAAAGAAGCAAACAAAATCTGCCCAAAGAAAAAATCAGCCAAACACCAACAAAGGCCAGATAAGTACTAAAAATAAACTGGTATCGGTTCTTAATGCTAAGAAAGCATAAAGGTAGAAACTAAAATATTTATACAGAAAATGGAACAATATAAGGGCTCGAAAGAGAAAGAAGAGGAAGGAAAGAAACAAATTTGAATACATGTCTGAGATAGGGGAGTACTTGAAGACCCATATAAAAGCTGCCTAAATTATTTCAAAACCCTGGCACTGGACTAAAAGAAACAGTAACTACGTAGACAGGGAATAAAGGTCATATAAAAATGAGTACAGAAGAAGCCAAAGGGAGATTCAAACAAACTAAATTGCCCTTTAAAACTGTTGTGGATTGTTGGGGTGCTCTGACTAGGATGGGGCCTAAATTTCAACAAGATGCAGATAAAAGAAAGAAAAAAAAGGAAAGGGTACTTCAAGTAAAGCTGAAGCTAGTGGTTCATCTTCAGAATCTTATTCTACTTATGCCTCAGGTCCTGTTTTGGTGTATCAGTCTGAAGAAGGTATAATATTGGGTTGTCCAATGAGGAAAAAGAAGCTCCAGAAGAAAATGAGTGGTAACATTAATAATCAAGGAAAAATAACTTTATCCCCTCCCATGGATTGAACAGCTAATGGAAAAGTTTGGTTTGTTACAGACAGCTATATATAAACTACAGCAAGTACCAGAGTCTCTTGGAAAAATATCAGAAAATATTACACAAGTTGACAACAAATTGAGGAAAGCATCAAAAATGTAATGAACTACAGGAAGGCAATCAGATTTAGAAGATATGATAAAACCTCTAAAACAGGAAGTCACAGGATGAAAGAAACAGTATGGGACACTTAAAATCAGTTAGATGATCAAGAAAATCGATCAAGAAGGAAAAATATAAGAATTTTCGGAGTATTACCAGACTAGGAGAGATAAATATCCCTAAATGAGATTATAAAAGGCCTTCTGCAATGCTTATTGGGCAAAGAAACATAGAAACATAGACTTTGACGGCAGATAAGGACCGCTTGGCCCACCTAGTCTGCCCATTTCCTCACAGGATAAGCCGAGATCCCAGTTAACGAACAGCCTATTTCTTCCTACCCCCACAAAATTGCCTTATGTCTGTCCCATGAATTCTTGAATTCTCCCACAGTTTTGACCCCACAACCTCCTCAGAAAGGCTGTTCCGTGCATCCACTACCCTCTCTGTGAATAAATTATTCCTCACATTGCCCCTGAATCACCCCCAAACCAATGAAATCAATATTCTGGTGATTGACAGAGTACATTGGCTGGTGCAGGAAAAAATGGAGATAAGAGGAAAGACAAGAACAATTATGATTAAGACACTAATTTCAGAAGGAAAAGATACTGTAATGCAAGGCTATTACAGGACTAAACAATTTAAATACAAAGAGCAGAACATTACTTTCAAACATGACTTTTAAAAAGCGCCTGGGAACAATGGAAACAATCTGGGGACACTCAGCAAAACTGTGGATAGGGGATTAAAGCATACGTGGTGTTTCCAGCAAGGCTGAAGGTTATTCTAAATAAGTAACATTTATTTTGTAAAGCAAATATAGAAGCAAAACAGGAATTGAAAATCCGACTACCTGGAATATTCTCTGAAGACAGTTAAAAAAAAAAAATGTTTCCTTCATGGATATTGCTATTATTGTTATTATGAATGCTATTAATAAAGTGGGTTGTGACAAAGTGGTGGATGGGGGCTTATTCTGAACAGGCACTTGACTCCAAAGGAACAGAGGGCAGCATACCAGACCAGGATCCTAGGCTTGCAAATGGAGAGGGGAGGAGAGGGGAAGGAGATATGGAAGGCAACCTAAGAACAGAAGTACTTTAACTTTAAGAACAAAAGTATAAGTGGATACTCAAAAAGGCAAGAAATTTAATGAAAAAAAAAAGATGGATATGTTCTGGAATATAAATGGTCTAAACTCTTCCATAAAAAGATCTAGAGTTGTCTAGAATTAAAAAATGAAGTCAGATGTAACAATGCTACAAGAAATCTTTTTGAATGAGAAGGAAGCTGAACAGCTGAAAAGAGGATGGCAGAGTTGTTCTTTCATTTAAAGGGCATCAGTAACAAAAGTATAGGGGTTGTTATAATATTCAGGAAGAATTTTGAAGGAAAATAGACCATATAGAAGATAAATTAAGAAGAATGGTTTTGGTTAAGGTTGATCTAAGGAGAAGGGTATAATATTTGTTTTATATATATATATATATATATATATATATATATATATATATATATACACACCATTGAAGGATTATAATGGGTTTCTAGCAGAACTGAGTAAATTAATTTATAGATGGGAATATGATTATATAATTTCGAGGGACCAGAATTGCAAGTTAAATACAAAGATGGATAAAACATCTGCCAGCTCGGGGATGTCTATAAAGCCAGACTATTATAGCAGTCTTTGGATACTCACAACTTGATAGACTTATGGAAGGAAAGTAATGGACTGAGAGGGAATATACTTACTACTCAGTGAGATGCAAAATGTTCTCAAGGATAGACTACATTTTTATGTCAAGAGAAATGATTATATATACAACTGCACAGATAGAACCATTATTGATATCCTAACACAGCCCAGTAAGTTATAGTATGATCCAACAGGATAAGAAAAGGAATCATAAAATATGACAATTTTTAACAACTTACTTAAAGGGACACTCTCAACCCTTTTTCATATTATTTCTAGTTAAAACCTACATTTTATTGTTGCTTACCTTCTCTAAAATTCATTGATGTTGCTTGTTTATTTTGTCTGTCTCCTTGTTTAGTAGACCTGAAATGCATATAATGTATATTTATAAACTTTGTTTTGTTTACAAACCTGGATCTGTTTTTACTACATACTTCCTGAGCATTAGAAACACCCAAACAGTGCAGTCACTAATCAGGCAGTGGCCTTCTAAACTCCCACTTTATCATGAGGGATAGATGGTATTGTGGGTGTTCCTAAGTCCAGGAAAGATGCAGCTGGAGCTGATCAAGGAATATAAACAAACCTGTGTTTGTGTGGTAACACCAGTACAGTGGGTAGTTCATTTCATTTTTCTAATGAAAATTGTCAGAGTCAAACTACCAGCTACATCAGCAGTCTTTACAGAGTGTTGGCACACATAAAATGTGTTTTTAAACTAGGGACACTTTGAGACCTAAGGGAGTTGACAGTGTCCCTATAAGGATCAAGTATTTGGGGAGAAAATATAAAAAAGAGTATAGAAAACTTCTTTACAGAAAATGACATTTCTGATGAAAATATAATTACATCTTGGGACACTCTGAAGGCAACCATCCTTATCTCAGAAGCAACGTGGAAAAATAAAGAAAGAATACAGGAGGAAGAGAATCTGAAGAATGAATTGAAGGAACTAGAAAGGGTGTTGCAAAGAGGAGACAAAACTAATGGAAAAAATTTAATGAGCTTAGGAATTTGATTGCTAGTACAGATATAATCAAAGTTAAATGTCATTGGCCAGGAATAGCAAGAATTGGAAAACCAACAACAAAGTGGTTGGGAGATTGTTAGCAAACAGAATACAAAACACAGAACAAGAAAGTGTAGACATTATTTCAATTCTGAACAGGAGGGGACTCCTTGACCAAACAAGAAGAAATAATAAAAGAGTTTGAGAAATTCTATTCCAATTTATATACATCAAAGTGCGACTCATCTGAGGAAGAAATTCTGTATTTTGATCAAAAGGGCTAGAAAAGATATCAGAAACAGAGGCAGAGGTTTTGATCTGACCAATAACAGAAACAGAAATAAGAGAAATGATAGAGGAATGGCAAAATCCAAATGTCCAGGAATGGATGGTCTTTGGAATTTTTTTCAGCTTTCATGGATAATTTAGCAACTCTATTACTGATGTTGTCAACAGAATACAATGTAGCAATGTGGTGGCAGATACATTTTATTTGTCTTATATTTTGGTGTTGCTGAGGGTTATTTTCCTGTAGGACTAGCCCTCAGAGGGCTCCCCAGCACCGTGATCCTGAAGACTTTGCCAGCCTTGGAACCACACACAGCTGACCAGCTCAGAAAAACAGGAGTAGCCCCAGAGGTTCCCCAGCACCATGGCCCCAGAGCCTTTGCTGGACATGGAACCACGCAAGGCTGGCCGCTCAGAAAAAACAGGACTAGCCTTCAGAGGGCTTCCCCAGCACCATGGCCCCAGAGTCTTTGCTAGGGCATGGAACCATGCATGGCTGACCCACTCAGAAAAACAGGACTAGCCCTCAGAGGACTCCCCCAGCACCACAGCCCGGAGCCTTTGCTAGCCATGGAACCATGCATGGCTGACCCACTCAGAAAAACAGGACTAGCCCTCAGAGGGCTCCCTCAGCACTGCGGCCCCAGAGCCTTTGCTGGCCATGGAACCACACATGGCTGACCTGCTCAGAAAAACAGGTATGAGATAGCCCATCTTAGCCCTGGACCTCCCATGGTTTGAAAGCCGTGATTACAATTGGGCATTTTCTGACTGCATCCCAGACCATACTGGTTGCCACAGCTAATCCTCTCTGACTTATTGGGGGTAGCTGTGTGCTCGGGACTGATTTTAAACTTTTAAAACCTGCCACTTGGTGGCAATGCTATAGCTGAAATTTAAACTTGTAAAAACCTGTCACTTTCGCTCTCCTAGCTGCTATCTGATTTTCATTAATTAGCTTTGAGCTATGTGTTTCTACCACCTATCTTCTACCCTTTTATTGAATTTTGCTTGAACTACTAAGTTTTTACCTGATGCTGAAGGCAATGTGAAGAGCTAGGAATTCAAACTGACTACAGGTATGTTAAATGAGGATTGCTAAATGTTAGGGATTAAACTATGACTGCATAATGTTTAATGTGATAGTAGTAGCTACACACAATGCCACCTATTTCCAGATATTTCACAAAATTTCTAAAGAGTTTCTCTGCTGCCCCTACTGTGGAAAAGCAGAAAGCAGGAGATTTCTCTAGAAATATCACAGAAATTTCAGGAAATAGCTGGCAATGTCTGTGGCTACTACTGTAAAAGTGCTAGGAATTTAAACTGTTTATATCTGTCACAGAAAGCCTGTCATTTAATTCTGACCTTTGGCTTTTTTACTTCATTCTTCCCCTTCAACCTGACTGGCTCTCTGCCTTTTCCTTGCTTCTGCCCGAAACATGTCATAAAGGCTATATTCACCTCACCATATCTCTTTAGCCTGTTTGAGCTTTTCCCCATTCAAATGCCTTCAGCACCTTTTTTCACTCTCAGACCTCTTCTCAGCTCATTCATTCCTTCCCGACCGCTTTTGTGGATTCAGTTGATGCCATTTCCACCAGCACCCCCAACCTATTGCTGCAGTCTGTTTCTACCTCCTTCTCTCACCCTCCACATTTCTTTGTCTTCACAGTCTGCGCCTGTCCACACTGATACCCCGTGTTGCCAGCCCTGTTACATTAACTTTACTGCCTTCTTATTTTCCTATAGGACTAACCTCAGAGGGCTCCCCAGCACCGCAGCCCCGGAGCCTTTGCCAGCTGTGGAACCATGCATGGCTGACCTGCTCAGAAAAACAGGCATGAGATAGCCATCTTAGCCCTGGACCTCCCATGGCTTGAAAGCTGTGATTACAATTGGACATTTTCCTGACTGCATCCGACCCTACTGGTTGCCACCGCTAATCCTTTCTGACTTATTGGGGTAGCTGTGTGCTCAGGACTGATTTTAAACTTTTAAAACCTGCTGCTTGGTGGCAATGCTACTTGCTGAAATTTAAACTTGTAAAAACCTGCCACCTCTCTGCCTCCTAGCTGCTACCTGATTTTTGGCTCACCCACCCACTCTCCCTACCTCCTTCCTTAATTAAATACTCTTTCTGAGGATTTAGCCACACCTCCTCCCTGCCCATTGGGCTATATCTCTACTTACCTTGTCCCTTAAAGGGACTACTCCCCTTCCTTGGTAGCTTAATTATTAAAGGGATTTTGCTCCCCAGTCTTGACAGTTCACTTAAAGCCAGCCACCTCTGCTCTGTGCAGTCCCCAATCTAATGGCTGCTCTGACAACCATCCCTCATGTACAGATGGTTCTTGCTTCTAACCAACTATATTACTGGTAAAACACATGATCCACCCAAACAGGACCTACCTAGGCAAAGCGATCTGCCCAATATCCCCAATAAATGTATATCATGGTCACACAATGTTTGACCCACACAAGGGTACTGACTCTTCCATGCTCACTGCTCTCTTCCCCAGCTCAAACCCATGATTTACAATTGAATACCACCCCTTCCAGTTAGAGGCAATCAATGCCTCCTCTCTTCCATCACCTTGTTGCCCCTAGTAATGCCCCACACAAACCCACATACCAAAACATCAGTATAAAGACATTCTGAAAATGATTATAATTTGTCTAGGGAAACTGTTAGTACTTCTCCTCCTATGCTTAGGGAATGTTGAGCTTAACCCTGGCCAACCTCTCACACTAGGTGCCCCATCAGACCTCTCTCAAGTGAAGGCCTTAGTTTCCTTCACATGAATATTTGAAACCTATTGAAAAAATTTGACCTGGTTCAAGTTTGGATACTGCACGCAGCACCTGACATAGTTATGTTATCAGAGACATGACTTTCAAGCCACATACCTGACAAAACTGTCAATATATATGGGTATAACCTGTTCAGATGCGACAGAAAAACAAGGGAGGCAGAGTCACCATCTACATCAAGATCAAATACCTTGTCTCAGACATTGTTCGAACTTCCTTACCTAAGAAATATGAGTGCCTTGCCCTAAAATTAACCATATCATCAGGAGTAGCCCTCTTAATATCCACCAGTTAAAGGCCACCGTGTGCTGGGTTTGGCCTACTAGCACACATCCTCTCCCTACTGGATAAGATGAGCCTAGAATGCATAATAATGGGAGACTTTAATCTGAACTGGAACGATGACTGCTCTAACAAGCTTAAGGAGCTCTGTGATGCACATGGGTTTATTCATTGATTCATTACAAATTGGGTTTACAACCTTTGAGTCAAAGACTCATTTACAAAGGCACCTCATCATGGGGGACAGACATCAAGACAGTTATTACAGTGCAGATTAAAACAGAGGATACCATTACAAGTGCAGTAAAAGGAACATTTAACATAGATACACTTAGGTTACATAATGTAGTAGTTCGTATGTTACTTAGGTTACATAATGTTATAAAATTGTGAGTTACACTCATGGATATAGTAGGTCCTCAGAGAAGACAGTGGGTTACATCCCTGTTTGGACCTAGTAGGAAGGGGTAGGTCTGGGGAGGGAGAGGCTGTCCAGTGGACATTGTCAAGCCAGGGGCAAGGCAGGTGGGAACCGCAGGTTACAACAGGGGTTAGTTGCACCTACAACAGTGGGTGTTAAAGATATGGTTCCAAGGGCTGTTTTAAAGGAGCCAATTTTGGCAAGTTGGAAATGCAGCTAGGGAGGGAGTTGAACCAGGTGGGGGCTCAGTAGAGGTAGGATATCTGGGCAAGAGAGGTCTTGGTTCTGGGCACCTTGAAAGTGGCCTTAACAGAGCTATGGGTGGTGACGGACGAAGATGGCTGCTGTAGGAAGGTGGAGACCCGGGGAGAGTCCTAGCAGAGATTTCTTAGTGAGATGGCAGGTCTGGTAGAGCAGTCACCTCAAAGTTGACAAGATTGGTGGTAGTATAGAGAAGGCAGGTGTGAGTACGGCTGGGGGCACCGGTCAGGAGCCTACAGGCCTTATTGATGGAGAGTTGGATTTGGAGAGGACAGTGTTGTCAGCTGCAGCATAGATGGGCAAGCCATAGTCCATGAGGGCCAAGACAGAGGAGGTGAGGGCAACCTGAGGCAGGCAGTCCCTGTGCCGGTATAGCAGGTCAATCTGAGAGTTAATGGTGGCTGACAGGGCATTAATGTGGGTGTGGAAGGAGAGGGCAGTATCAAACGTGATGCCTAGGTACTTGTATGTGGTCACTTGTTCTAGTGGGTGCAGAGTGCCGGGATAATCAAGAGGGGTATTTTAGCTTTATTTTGGTGGTGGGAGAAGAGCATTGATTTGGTTTTCTTTAGGTTAATGACCAGTCTGCGGTCTCTGAACCACCTTTCGGCTTGGTTGTAAGCTTGCTGGAGGGATAATTGAGGGAGGTGGCATTGGGATGTGAGGCAACGAGGACTGCATCATCAGTGTAGAGGAGCATTTTACCGGTACATGAGCTGGGGAGGGTGAGGTACAGACTAAAAGTATTGGACCCAGGATGGAGCCCTGAGAGACCCCGGAGCAAATGGGAAGAGTGCTGGAGAGGAGCCACTGAGCTTGACATGCTGGGATCTAGCAGAGAGGTAGCTAGAGAACCAGGAAATGGGAACACCAGAGAAGCCAAGTTGGTGGAGAGAATCGAGTAGAAGGGGTGACAGACAGTGTCAACGGCCTTGAGAGGTCAATGAACACTGCTTCTGCAAGGCTGCCAGAGTCGAGAGCAGCATGGCAGGTGTTGGGAGAATTCCAGGAGAGCCGTGGTTGTACTGTGTCCTTGGCAGAAACTGTGCTGCTCTGGGCACATAATGTCATACTTGGTTAGGTATTCAGAGAGCTGGATCAACACCACTTTTTCAAGGGCTTTAGGAGAGTGGGGGTGGAGATGGGCGGTAATTGGTGGGGCTCGATCGGTCCCCACTCTTATGTATGGGTGTGATTTCAGTAGTTTTCCAAGCACTTGGGAACTGACCCAGGCATAGAGACCAGTTTAGAAGGTCAGTCAGGGGACTAGGGACTTTGTCCAAGACCTTCGGAGGATCCTCGAGTTAAGGGGTCACTGCTGGGGTTATTACTGCCTAAGGCTTTTAGCAGGTGCAGCCTGGCTTCTTGGGGATAAGGTGCACAGGTAGAATGGTGGGCGATGCAGGACCGGAGGGAGAGAGGTGGGGATTGGGACAAAGAAGCTGCTGGGGAGGACCGAGCTTAGGTCAGAGAAGGCATTGTTAAGGCAATCGGCTATGAGGAGTGGATCTGTGGTGGAGGTGCCATTGATGGAGAGCTGAGATGGTGGGGTGGAGCGGACTTCTCATTTAGCTCTTTCATATTATCCCAGAATGTCCGGGCTGAACCCCAAGTGGAAGTGAGGGCGGTCTGGTAGTGCTCTGCCTTGGCCCGCCTAATGGCCCAAGTGCACTTATTGTGTTCTGTGTTGTAGGCCTGTCTGTCACATGCCTTTCAGATTCTACAGCAATGTGCCAGAGATTATCTCTGTTTTTGAGTCTCTGGAGGAGGGGTGGGGTGATCCATGGGACATTGCATTTTTGGAGCAGATCCTGGTGAGGGGGTGAAAAGGTCACAAGCCTTACAGAAGGCATTTGAAGTGGTCAAGAGCTGAGTCAACATCAGGGCTGCACTGGATATTGGACCAGTCAAGCAGGCTAGGTATTGCTTTAATTTTC
Source organism: Neoceratodus forsteri (assembly GCA_016271365.2). NCBI lineage: Eukaryota > Metazoa > Chordata > Ceratodontiformes > Ceratodontidae > Neoceratodus > Neoceratodus forsteri. Next base: position 450,063,993 of record CM057453.1, on the reverse strand, counting down.
TGAGGCTGCTGGGGCATAAACAGTGGCATAGAGTGGCCTGGGATACTGGCTTCAGAGTGGAGGATGACCAGAGACAGAGGACTGGGTAGTGATCACTAAGAGTTGGGGAGGACAGTGACATCCCGGATTTTGTAGGGCAGTTAGATATAACAACATCTAGGAGAGTGCTGGTAAAGAGAGTGATTGAATCTGGTGGTCTGGGTGACTAACTGGGACATATCCAGTGCAGCAAAGGAGTCCCTTATATGGGAGGCAGTGAAGGCAAGCCAGTTAACATTGAGATCACCTAGGATGACTTGCTCCACTTTGTGAGGGAGAGATGTGAGATAGTCAATGAGGACTGGACCCTTGGTTTGATTCCTCGAGGGTACGAGGAGACCGTGAGGAAGAGAGGGCCTCGGGTGGGGTCAGGTGTGATTTTTAAGGTGAGGGCTTGGGCCCATAATTAAGTTTAGGAGCTGGGAGTGCCTGACCTATAAGGGAGTCCCATACGAGTAGTGCGCAACCACCACACATTTGCCTACTCGGTCTTCCCTGAAGATGGTATATCCAGGGAGAGTGATAGCAGAGTCAGGGTGGATTTGGAGAGCCAAGTCTCTACCAGTGCAATTATGTCAGGTTGATGAAAGACCCAGCACTGAGGGCAGCAGATTTCTTTAGAAACTGCAAATGTTTAAGGATGCAAACGGAGGCCAGTTGCAGTACAGGGTTTAGAAGGGCTAGAAGCAATAGGTCCTGGGTTTGGGTGTACATTACCAGATAATAATAATAGCAGTGTAATTATTCTGGTTAGTGGCCAGTGGCAATGGAGACCTTGGGTCCACACCCAGCTGAGGACTTTAGAATCAGGGTACATGAGATAAAGTGAAGGGTGGGAATGGCAGGGGAAAGCTGGGTCCAGGTCAGGCCTTGGAGGGCGGAGGAAGGGGGTGTTGGCAGGGTGGGGTGTTGGGGGTCATGGGTGTGTTGAGTGGGGGGAGGCCGAGTCACTGGGGGTAGTCTGGGTATGAGGTGCCTAGTGTGGAGGAAAGGTGCTCCAGTCTGTGTGAGGTCTGTACCAGGAAGGTGAAGGAGAGCAGACTTAGTAATGGAGTGTAGGTACCCATAGCAGCTGAGCAGTAAAGGAAGAGTGCCAGGAGTAGTAGAGAGTAAGGAGATGTACAGCAGCTTTGGAATGGTTGGGGTAAACCCTTTAGTGGGCGAAAAGACTAAGCTGCAAATAGGAAAATCAGCATCAATCAGTAGAAGAGGGAGGGGGCAAAGACAGATGAATAGTGATAGACTGACCACCCAATAAGTGAAATGAGACAGGAACTATATTGTGTTGGATTGGGTAAGTGCACTTATAACTGGGCCTCTAGTGGCTAAAGGATATGATCTGCTAATGGAAAAGTCAGCATTAAAAAAAAAAAAAAACAGGCAGAGTTTTGAAGCAAGTTTTTTTAAGAGAGCACTGCAGCAGCCTCAATGGGACACCGAGTTTAAGGGTGCAGCCCACATACTTACAGGCTCTAAGAGAAGGGGCACAGTGCTCAGGGCAGATGGCAAAATCACAGTACCTTAAGACCTCTCAAAACTTAAATCAACTCTTAAGAAATCTCTACATCAGACTAAACATTACATAAAGTGAGAAATCAAGAACATGTCGAGCAGAGGTCAGTCCTAGCATTAATTTTTGGCAGCAGTTCCTAGAAGACTTCTGATTGCTGCACAAAGTATGAGAAACACTGGCAAACAGGGGCAAGTGATATTTCTCCAGGTGTAGATGCTAAAATTCAGGTTCCAACCCTTACCTTGCTTGGAGGGTTAAGGCGGGCAGCTTTTCTTTGTTCTGCTTACCAAACTGCAGAATGTAATTTGTTTGGGAGGACAGAGCCTGAAAGAGCAGAGTTGTCCCCATTTTGTAAAGCTATTCTTCAATATGCTTTGATCTCCTCCCTACCTTCCCTTCCAGAACCAGTGAACTCTGCATAAAACTGGACTTGAGTTAAAATGGGTTTTAACCTTTATGTGTGTTACAAGTTCTGAGCCTAGATGGGTGTCATTCCCTCTTTGGGTCCTGTCTGACTGTTAAGGGACACTTTATGCAGTGCCAGATTAAGACAACCTGGGGCCCCAGACCCAGGAAAAATATGGGGCCTCCCTGACTGCAACCATGCCCGTTCAGCCACCACTGTGCTCCTTGCCATGACCACACCTCTTGGCATTACATATCAGGTCTGAAACTTGGAAAAATGTTCTTACTGTTCCTAAAAAGTGGCATAAAGCATAACCTAAAATGCTTCAATATTAATGAAATTAATAAGATCAGTATGGACAAATACTAGCAGTCTGAATTTTGATAATTTAGAGAACATAATTACTAATTTGTCCTAGTAAAAGTAATTATTGGGATGTGAAATGTCATGATTTGCACTTCTCCAAAAGGCCCCACCTCCACTCCCACCCCAGCACATATGTGTGCACTCTCAGTCTGGGTGTTATCATCTTGTCCTGTCTGGTAGTATGAACCAGGACATGGGAGTTTTGTTTTGTAGGGTATAGACCCATCTCTAAAAGAGGCTTGGTCCTGGTGGTGAAGGAGTAAACTGACAGTTTACTAGAGGAGTCATGAACTTTAGAGATTATATTGCAAAGCGAGTGATTGTTGGAAGAAATCATTCCCAGGATCAAAATTTCTGTTATTGATAAGTAAGCCAGGATCAATAAATGCTAAGGTGTACTGATGGGAATCTGGAATATGTACATTTGTTCACCCTGGAAATGAAGCTATATCAAGGTCAGAACTTCAATATGAGTGAGATGAGGGAATTACAAAAGAGTACCATTTTTAAGCTTACAATTGAAACACATTGTCAACGCCTTAATTTTAATAGTGAAATTAAATATAAAGCATACACATTGAATTGCACTGTTAATCATTTATATTTAAAAGTGAGACTTGATGCTAAGTGGGGATTCCTAATGGTGGTGGGAGATAAGGCAAAGAAAATGGGCCCATTCACACATTAAAGGTCAGCCTAGCTGGGGCCCCTTATGCTATCAACTGCACTCAAGCACCCAATCAGGAGGTGAAAGTTATGTCACAGTTCAGTTCCTGCTTTGTTCAGATTGCTCTGTGGCTGAGTCCTTTACAAAAACAGAAAATGCAACTCTGGCAGAGGGAAAATTATATATAGTACATATACTGCATATTGAGATTGCTTAGTCTCCCTGGCAGGTAGGGGCCCTAGGCCTGTGCTTATGTTGCCTATGCCTTAATCCAGCCCTGATTTTATGGTTGATTTTATTTTAAAATGCTAGTACTAAGATAGCTTAGTTAGGGGTCTTACCCGCAGGCTGTCATGAATCTGAACATTATAGAATGCAGCAGTTGGTAAGGGCAGCAGTTTGAATGGTAGCACCAGCCAATGAGTGTTCAATCATTTGCATAAGTTCCATCCTCTGGGCAATTCAACACCAGAGGCTGACTGCAAAAGTTAAGCATATTGAAAATAGGATCAGTTCAATGATGGTGTGCCCTAGAGGCGGTGGTGCTTCTCAATCAACGATGATAAGCTTGAAATAATGGCAGCACTCTCCCAGCCACGGATTTTAAAGAAAGCTGCTCACACAAAGATAGTGTTTAGAGCTATTTATTCCTCCATAGATGACAGGAAATAGCACAACAGGACAATCTACATCATATTGAAGAATACCTTGAAGAAACAAGATTACTGTGGTGAGTAAATTTTTTCTTGCAGAGCTATCTAATGTTAGTAACAAAAAGAATAAATTAACCCACTTCTGCTACAAGGCACCATTGTGTAGGTTTCTTACCCTGCTATGATATCCAGGCTTTTATCTTGTGCATACTCATAGGCGTTTAGAGGGAGGCTAAGGGTGCTATAGTTCCCCATCATGGAGCTCCTCTATTAAGAACACACTTCTGCATTCTTAATCATGAAAGCTGCCTGAGCCACACAAATCTCATCTGTTCTCTGGCAGAGCTGGCCTTAACTAGGTTCAAACTGTGTCCCTGCTCCTTGGGGCCCATGCTTTTTCTTGAGGAAAAAAATTTTAAACATTTAAAAAATGCCTAAATGTTGTTAGAGATGAAAATGTTTACCAACAAATGAAAGTGGAAGACAACTGGCTCTGCTACTGTTACAAAAGGTGAGGACAGCTTTGCTGCAGTGGAAAAGATTAGGTTAAGTAAGTGCTAATGGTGTTAATGGCCATACTTTACACCTCCAGGTTGCCTACTTTCACAAACAAGGACTGTATTGACAAGAGAACTTGTTTGTAACCTGGACATGTAGGTGAAACAATGAATGATATGACAAAATATGTTTCAAAAGTATGTGAGCACTCAAAATGGCTGAAAAACCTGACTAGCACAGAGCAAAACCGGATTTCCTGATAGGGACCCTGAAATCCTGATTATCAAGTAAAAAAAAAAAAAAACTGACAGGTGGCAACCTACTGGTGTTCCATGATAATCCTCTCTATCTCTCTCACTCACACCTCCAGAAAAGTTAAGTTGTTTAACTTGTTTGCAAATCAGAGTATCTGAGGTGTGAGTGTCCAGTGATGATGTCCCTGTCCGTACAGAAATGAATACGTAGTAGTACCATACTTACTTAAGTTCTTGCTCCAGGCTCAGTCAGATTCATTTCCAGTGGTGAAGTAAAATAATTTAATGCAGTCAATGTGGCACTAATTAAAAGATGCTGTTTAAACTAGTAGACATGTGACTGCTTTAGTAATTCAGGACAGGAGGGTTAGTGAGGTGTAAATGTTGGATGCAGGGGCCCACAGGAATGGAGTGGTGGGACTGCGGGGCTGCACAGGACCCAGAATGATTAAGACCAGCCCAGTCCTCTAGTGTCCTGGTAGTGCAGTAAACAACCACTACCACCCACATTATATAGTTGATCCCCAAAAAGCCAGTCTCCAGAATGAATTTCTTACTAACGCTCATCCTGTGCCATGTGGTCCAGTCCCAGCACTGTGGCAGCAGTTGGTCTTGCCTTGGTGAGCCTGAGCATTCATTCTCTACTTTTGCAGGCTTGGTGCAGCTCCTTTGTTCATGGGGGTTGTGCATTGGAGGGTACTGCTGCAGCAAAGTGGAGTGAACCTTAACAATACAGATCTCAAACCAGGCTGCCTGGTACTCACTGATCCTGATTCGCTGTTGCATCCAGTAGTGGATGTGGCTAGCAAGGGTGCCTTCTTTAAATGTCTGGGCTGCTGAAACAAGAGTGAGCTGTAATTCATTAACTCAGAAGATTAATGTTGGAGCAAGAGAGGAGCGAGTGTAGTACTGAGGAGGAGACAGAGAGAGAGTGGAGCCCACAAGTGAAGAGCAAAGCTGAGGTTTCAGGCAGAAACAGTCCAGTAAGATGGGGTCGGTGTGGCCTTGGTAAATCAGCACAAGGAGGTGGAGTGAGGTTCATGTCATCTTATGGTAGCTGAAGCAAGCTGTAGCTGAAAGCCCTGCTCATGAGAGTCATGGGGATGTGTGCTGCCTGAGAGAGAGAGTTTGGCGGCCAGGTGACCGAGGACGAGTACTCAACAGGGGCACATAGATTCAGCCTGCTGAAAATTGATCATGTCTTTATTTAATCAGGTACTTCTTGCTTTAAAACAAGACTTTCACAGTCACAAACCATGGTGGGTGGGGGCAGCTGCTGGGATGGGACAGGACATTAGTGTTCCATCAAACTGGGTGTGTAATATATGTAGTACTAGTGTTGTTAATTTTTAGTATGGGAGCTTAAATTCATGACATTAAAATTGTTTAAGGTCACTGCTAGTTTTGTCCTATATGACAAATTGATTTTGGTGCAGATTTTCAGGAGGGAGTTGGAGAGTAAGTGCCTCCTGTAGCATGCTAGGAATGGTACAAAACTAATGCTGGGGCAGGTCTTGTCTCAGCAACGGCATGCACCAGGAGAGGCAGAAACTAGTGCGAGACCTTGAACTGAGGTAAAACTTCAACATGTTCTGTATGTCTAATCTGTGTGGTCTTTCCAGTTGTGGTTGTACAGTGTGAATTTGCCCTCAAGGCCCTAAAGAAAGACAAATCTCCTGGGCGGATGGCATTCATCCGAGAGTACTATGGAATTGGCGGACATACTGGCTGCACTCTAGGAGCTTTTCAACAGGTCACTTGAGACAGGGAGGGTACCTAGGATTGCGAGAGGCACATGTGGTACCAATCCATAAAGGGGGGTCAAGGAAGTACCAGGAAACTATAGACCCATCAGTTTAACCTCGGTGGTGGGAAAATTAATGGAGAGTATACTAAAGGAACGATTGGGGGTTTACTTGGAGGTGGGAGGTCTGGATAGTCGGCAGCATGGGTTTGTGCCAGGTAGATCATGTCAAACCAACCTTGTGGAGTTCTATGAATGGGTAACATCAGAACTGGACAGGGTAAGCCTGTGGATGTATTATTCTTGGACTTCAGCAAGGCGTTTTGACTCTCTCCACAATGGTCTGGTGGAGAAACTGATGGGGTTAGGAGTAGGCCCTTTGATGGTCAGATGGATTGAAAACTGGATAGCTGGACGCACTCCAGAGAGTAGTGGTCTGTGGGGAGCTCTCGAACCCCACAGAGGTTGGTAGTGGGTACCACAGGGCTCGGTCCTGGGTCCAATCCTGTTTAATGCATACATATCAGACATCAGGGATGGTATAGGGTGTGAAATGAGTCTCTTCATGGATGACTCCAAGATGGGAGCAGTAGTTGAGGGAGAAGAGGAGAGTTGGCCTGCAAGGGACCTGGACACCCTGGAAAGCTGGGCTTACACATGGAAATTAAATTTCAGTATCAAAGTGCAAGGTGTTGCATCTTGGTTGGGAAACCCTAAACACAGGTACACCCTGGGAGGGAGTGCTGGAAGCCTCAACAGGGAAAAAGACCTAGGGGTCATGGTGGATACATGTATGAATAACACTGAGCAGTGCAGGAGAGCAGCTAGCAAGGCAAACAGGATGTTGGGATGCATGCAAGGGGATCACCTCTAGGAGCAAGGAAGTGATTCTGCCACTGTACAATGGACTGGTTAGACTACACCTTGAGTACTGTGTACAGCACTGGAGACCACACTTGAAGAGGGACATACAGCTCCTAGAGAGGGTACAGAGGAGGCAACAAAGATGTTACGAGGGCTAGGGATTTGACTTACGAGGACAGACTTGAGGAGCTCTGCCTGTTTTCATTGGAGGAGAGGAGAGACAGGGGGACATGATTGAGGTCTTCAAGTACCTCAAGGGAATAAATAGGGTAAACATGGAGGGGATCTTTAGACTAAAGCAGGAGGCATCACCAGAGGGCATGGTTTGAAGTTGGAAGGTGGAAGGGTGAGGGGAAAAGAGGAGGAGGTTTTCACTGAGAGGGTGGTGGACCTTGGAATGCTCTGCCTGGTGAGCTGGTTCAGAGATCCACAGTGAGAGCTTTAAGAGAGGGTGGATAGACACAGAAAGTGGATGTATCAGATGATGGTCTGTCCGGGGTGGGGATGGATGATAGGGGTTTCCTGGAGCACAAGGGATGGGAGGTCTCGGCACCCAACTAGGATCTAGGTTCGAGCAGACTTGATAGATAGCAGAATCTGCTGGCAAATAGTATGTTAGGAATTAACATACTAACATACCAAAATGCCAGCAGAATAGGCTCAATGGTCTTGCGCCTGCTCGTTTGGTCAGCCCCTCACTTGGAGCTGGAACTTGCTGCCCCCTCGCTCTTCTCTGGCTTCTCCCTTCCCAGTTCTGGATATTCTTGCTGCATTGGATTTTGCTTCCAGAACCCTTCCCTTGTACCTGTCCCACTCCCTTTGAACCCTCCGCTGCCTCTGCCTCCACCAGCCCCCTAGGCAGCGACAATAGAATTAAGAGACATGGGGACTTTGAAGGTGTTCTTCTGTATGTTATGGCATGTGCAGGAGTTTCTGCATGCTTGGAGAGCAAAATTGGCAACAGAAGTCATAAGACCTTGTTTGGCTCATTGACAGAGCAGCTACAAACTGAAAAAAAGTGATAGAATCAAATATTTAGTTCTATGTAGTTCTATGTGTTGAATTGGGGTGAAGTTGTGATGTACCCAAGCAAGTGTTGTTGCTAATAAAAATGCATTTTATATTTGTTTAAAACTGCATTTCTGTTTGCTTACTGACTTCTTGGGCCTATTATAAAATGAGATGCCTCATACCATGGGGTTATTCAGTAAATTACATTTTAAAACAATAACAAATATTTTATTTAAAAGTATTTTCTTTGGAATACATTGTTCTATAGAATAAAACATGTTTTGCAAAAATAGCAAGCAGACTTGAAATGCTATTTTCAGAAACTAGATAGCAAAGTGGCGTTGTTCCCATATTTCTACGGTTATTGTATTTATTTTTTATAAAGATAAGGTTGGGAATACGTTGATCTGTACTGCAGGACAAACTGGGATGGGTTGGCTTTATGGTAATGTCATAATATGCTTGAGTGAGTGACATTTGTGAACTTGTTTACTTGGATTGTCATTTAATTTGTCTGCAATATGTTTTTATCACCAAGTCTCTTTCAACTTTTCTCATTTTTATGTTTTGGATGTGCTGTTGCCCAGCTGCAGTCTTTTGGTATTTTGAGTTTTTTTTTTTGGGTGGAGGGTATTTTGGGCAACATACTGTCATGTGAACTGTGGGGACTCTGGGGATGGTGCTAGGTGCAACTAACAAAGCATGGGAGGGAGGACATGAGTAGAAATTGCATTAGAAATACCCTACAAAATGAACCAGAATGCACCAAAATGTTAAAAAATCTCTGGAGCCTAGGCCACCACACCCGGCCTATTTTTTCTTCTGACTTGAGCTTCCCATTTATAGTACTCCTGGATCTGCCCCTGATACTTATTAGTTTGTTTATTGGCCTTAAATTACAGGGAGTTGCATTCCAAGCTTTTGGTATGTTCAGAAAAGGCAGATCTCCCTACTGTAGTTTTCCAAAGGGTATTACAAATTCAGCTCCTTGTGCTGATCTTAGTCCATCTTTCACATTTCTCGGAGTTAAATGATTTAAGATGTAATCTTGAACCCAGTTTCTGTAGCATTAGTGCATGAAATTTACTAGATGCATACTACTTCTGTCAGTCTTAGCCAACCCAATGCTAAGTACAGATACCAATGCTATGTCTGCCAGGGGCATCAAGGATGAGGCAATGCAAACCTATTATACATTAGGTCTAGCTTTGCCAGCTCCTCCCTGATGCCTCCAGGAAGAGTAGCCCTCATATTCAAACACTGGTACAATCATGGAGTGCGAAGTTAGCATTTGCGATTCCCTTGAAGGCATTTTTTTCTGTACAAAATCTCAAGCTTTCTTCCAAGGTTAGCCACTGTTTTACCTGTGTGAATGTCTCACTCACATTTGTCATCCAACCAAATATCCACATATTTGTAAGATGTGGTCTGTTCCAGAATTACTTTATTCTTTGTAGCCACCAATAATGTTTTTTGCCAAATTTAAGTTACAAGTTTCCTGGAACATCATAGTTTGTGACTAGTTAGGATTCAGAATTAGTTTATTTCTGAAAAAAGGAAGTCCTGAATCTGACCAAATGAGTACTGTAATTTTATTTCAATTTGTTTTATGAAACTCCTTTGTGTATAGCATGGAATCAACCATTTATAAGTGTACTTTAACATCAAGTTATGTAACATGAGATCATTCACATAGATACTGAATAACAGGGACCCTTATACGGACCCTTGTGGTACCACTGATATAATCTGTTCCCTCTGAGGCCAAAATCTGCCATGCTAATTATCTGTTGTCTCTCTCTTGTATAGCATGAAAACCATTTCAAGGAGGTAGGCAACAAACCAAGGGCTTTAGCTTGGACAGAAGGATGTTGAGATCCAGCATAACAAAAGCCCTTGACAGATCAATAAAAACTGCTCCTAACGACACCTCATGTTCAAGGCCTCATGGATGTCACCCACCACTTTGATTAGGGCTGTTATGGTATTGTAATTTGTGCAGAACCTGGATTAAAAATTACTTACAATGTTGTTATTTTTTAAATCATTTGAACACTAGCCAACCAGTCCAGATTTTTGGACACTGTTGAAAGAAGTCAAAATGCCCATAAGGCTCTTAGACAGAGACCGAGATAGATATACCCTTTCACACATGGGCTTAGTTACAGATTTACTGAAATGGTTCCTTTCTCACTATATGTCATCTTTAGACCTCATAAATAGAACCCTGTACAAGTTTCTGGGCTACAGTTCGTATCTGATACCAATGTACTGTACCCTTATTCAACTACTGAACCATCCTCTGTTCTGTATCTGGATTTTTTTTTTCAAATTACCACAATGCAGTTTAACATATGGCAATGTACTCTCAGGGCCTGTGTGAAGAAATAGATTAGCAATAAAATTATTTGCTGAAGGCTATGCAGGCCATGCATGAAACAGGGATTAGTCATAAACTTTCTTTGCACAGGAGATCAGACATCATTTTCTTCATACAGGGTTCTGTATGCCCTGTGACAAGCAAGAGTTCAGTCATAGCTTTCTTCATGCAGGTCCCACAGGCCCTGCATGAAACAGATTAGTCATAACTTTCTTCATGCTGGCACTTCATGGTCTGCTTGAGCACAAGATCAGTCATAACTTTCTTCACATAGGCACTATGTGCCCTGCCTGAAGCATAAGATAACCCTTACTGAACAAAAGTAAGGTTTATGACTGATCTTGTATGATTTGTAAACATAACATAAGAAAATGCACTTAGTGTCAAAATAACTAAATTCTTTAAATGCCTGTGCAAGAATTTTATCAAATACACAAACTGCCATTTTTCTTGCATGAACAAATGCAAATTTATTGCAAGTACACACAACGTTTTTGCAAGATCACAATATAAGTTTTAACATTAGTGAAGAAATCTGCAAGTTTAAAATGTGAGTGTGGTACAAAATAATTGTACTTGCATGTTTTCTGACTAGTTTAAGCATATGGGGCCCAATTCTAGTATCGTGTACCTGGTGTAACAGCAGTTGTGCCAGAAGTAGAATGGCGTAAGTAGCAACTTACTCCAGCAGTTGCAGTGCGTGATTCTACAAGTAGTCTGCGATATGTCACAGGCTGCTGCGCTGAGCAACAGTTACGCTGGAAGTTGCACCATAAACCCCCTGCGACATGGCTTAGGGGTTTATGGCAGCAGTTGTGTCCCATTCCAGAAGGGCAGCAACAAAGACCCCAATGTCTGGATTCTACAAGAACCCCGGAGAGAACTGGCATTGTAAGTTACACCTGCAATTGGCTGGTATAACACATACATCCTCTGAGGGCTTTGTAGAACCCAGTCCATGCCCTCCTTGCCTGACCACCCCATTGTTGCCCCAATGGGCACTGCACAGAATCGACTCTAGACTTGGGGCAGATCTGCCCCATCCCCCTACTGTACACCTGTACAGTAAGAAGTGTCCTGAGGGATGCCCACCTCCTGCCCCCGACTCCTGAGTAATACTTGCCCACAGGGTTGCCCACCCCAGCTCCTCGGCCCTCCATTGTAAATGCCCCACAGGGCAGTGCTGTCATCCCCACCGCTCCCGAGACCCCCAAGTCACCAGTCACAAATCGGCAAACATCCTGATAAGCCCTGGTGAGTCTAGTGGCCCCCACCCAGCTGTGCCAGCCTACTAGCACCCCACCATCCCAGCTGGGACTGGCACAGCCCACCTTCACACCATGGCCAGCTGCAATTGAGTTCAGTATCAGCGCATATTGTAAAGACGCACCAGAAATTAATTTCTGAGCATGTCTTTTCAGTACACACTGATACTGAACTCAGTCAGCAGCTGGCTGTGGTGGTGAGAGGTGGGCTGTGCCAGTCCCCAGCTGGGGACAGGTGGGTGGGGAGGGGAAACTACTAGACTACCAGGGTTTATTAGGGATGTTTGCTACATTTGTGGCCACTGACTTGGGGGTTGGGGCATGGCTGGGGGATGACAGTATCACCCTGCAGGACATTTAACAAATGGAGAGGTTGGGGGCTGGGTGGGCAGCTCTGAGGGGCTCTATGTGTCTTTGGGGGGCTGGAGAATGGGAAGCCCTGGGGCTCCTATATGGCACTTCGGGGGCTGGGGTCTTGGGAATTGCTGGGCTCCTGCTGCACATCAGGGACCTGGGAGAATGGGATACTCTGCAGGGCTCTATATGGCACTTCAGGGGCTGGGAGAATGGGATGCCCTGCTGCACTCTATATGGCACTTCAGGGGCTGGGGATTGGGATGCCCTGCAGAGCAGTTAATGAAGGTTTTGGGGGCAGGGGTGGCCAGCCCTGTGGGGTGCCTCTTGTGGCTAGCTTAGGCGGGGGCACCTTGAACTGTATTGTAGCTTGTGACATGTTTGCCAGGTGCCACAGTTTGGCATGCCTGTGCGTATATTGCAAGTTGCAGGACTTAGCTGCGGAGACCCTGCCCTTCTAGAATAGGTTGTAAGGTCACAATGTCAGAGCTATGGATGGTAAAGTTACATTTGGGCAACTTGCTCCACCTTTCTAGAATTGTTTATGATTTTTTTTCTTGCACTATTCTTGCAAACATGTATACATGTTTGTTAGAATAGTGCAAGAAAAAATCCCATGCTTACATTAATCATGAAACATACAAGTAAAAATGTGTTTATGGAAGAATGACAACTTGTAAGAACTGTGCAAGGAGGATTAATCTGTTCTGTATATTTACAGATATGAATATATGTCTTTGTAGGACTGGAAGAAATCTTTAGGTACAATCTGAGCTGTAGAAAGCAGCATACACCTTAGTAAAAACTTTTTTAAATGTACTATTTAGGAACTATTCAGCTAATATTGCATATGTCTTTTTAGATTTCTCCTTCCTATGTTTATGAAAACAGGGTCTTAATCCTTTACAGTTTATTTACCCATGTTTCATACTCCTCACTTGAATTCATATTCTTCTATAGCTACATCACAATTATTCATGGTATGACCGTGGTGCCACAAGTAGAGTATAGTATTATGACTTTAGGAGTATATTAATACTGATATGGACACCACTCTGAGTATTAGTGTTGCTTAGATGGTATCCTAGCAATTGGGATACCACCAAATACCTGCCATTTGGCAGGATAGTGGATCCAGTTGGATAGCAGCATTACCGACCATGGATTATCCCTCAATCCAGGTCAGATCTTCCGATCCCAACATCAGATCTCTGGATCTGACGTTGGATAACATGGGATCTGACCTCTAAATCTGACTATTTGACTGGCTTCCAGGTTGTATCCTACTCGGATAGTGCCACTGTCTGATGGATCACAGTCAGATCAATGGAGGCACTATCTGAGTAACACTACTGAGAATATTAATACTGATGTGGACACTATTCTAAGAGTTACAAGGGTAGTCTTCTTCATTCAATTCAGAAATATTGGGAGCAGAATAAAAACATTTAGAAACACAGAAACATAGACAATGACAACAGAAAAAATTAATTGTCCATCTGATCTGCCCAAATTCCTGATCTGACTCTGGGACCTATTATCTATCCAGGGTCCCTGCCTCCCCCTCCCCCCATTCTCCTTCTCAATTCTGTTCCCCAGGTGACCATTTTACCCTTTACTCTGTCACAACCATGCTTTTAAACAATCAACTGTTTTAGTACCCACCACTTTGCTGGTAGACTATTCCATGGCTGTACCACCTTTCTGTAAAATAATACTCTCACATACTCCTGACCTCCCACCTGTCAGTTTCCACTCATGCCCTCATGACATTGAACTAGCATTCGATTCAAATTGTTCCTCACAATTTACTTTGTTTATTCCTTTTAGGAACTTGAGGGTCTGTATCATATTTTACCTCTCCCTTCTGGCTTACAGGGAGTACATGTTCAGTGTCTTGACACACTTCATAAGACCCGCCCAGCTGGCCCTGAATCAGCTTTTATAACCCTGCACTGCACTGTCTCCAGCCTGTCTCTATCTTTTCTGTTGTGAGGCACCAGAACTGGCTCAGTAATCTCAATTGTGGCATCACTATAAATCTATAAATTTCCTTTTAAAATGCAAGAAATATGTAAGAATATATCCAAGAGTATTTCTTGCGTATCTGTTTATATATTTTTTTGCAACACTTGAATAGCATGGTGTTAGTGGCTCAGTAGGCAGTACACCTGACTCTAGAGCAAAAGAATTGTGTGGGTTTAGCCCCACATCAGGATGTAAAACTGATATTGTAGTACAGTAACCCAGAGACAAATTTACTTATGTCTCAAGATGTTGGCAAGGAATTTTCTTACATGACACAAGGACTTTTGCTGCATGAAGTTTTGATACAAGGAAAAGGTCACAGTCCTTATACAGTCCTTGCATATAATTCATACATAAGAAGTTACATAAATTTACATAAAACTTGCATTTAGCTCACATATGCCAGCATATATCTTGCAGGTTATACCATCACAATTCTTACAAAGTTCATGCCTTTTTCAGTAAGGTGATTCAGAACTTTCTTTGCACAGTTCTGCAGAGCTGTGAGCTTGAAGCAGCAGGTCTGTGCACCATGACTCTAGAGCTGTAGCTTGATGCAGCAGACCTGTGGGTCCAAAGATAGTGGCTGGGGAGGAGGTGGTGTTAGGTTGAAAAAACACAATACCACATTACCTTTATGTGACTTTGTAACACTAATAATATATTAACATAGTTTTGTGCAACAAAATCCCTTACTTCATGAGAAAGTAAAGTTGTAACATCTTCACCCAGAAGCTGATTCATAAATTGCTTTTCCTGGGACCCTTTGAGTTTGATGCAAAGCAGGAGATGAGTCCTACAGTATCTTCCTTCATGCAGGGCCCTTTGATCCCTGTGGTAAACAAGAGGTACATCCTTACTTGCTTTGTGTGGGCCTTTCATTTGAAATGAGACATAGCTTTCATACTCTTTTGTTCAAGTATGATTTTAATTGTAGTACATAATGCAACCATTTGATTTTTTTCAGTTGTGTTCTCTACCATTTTCATGTTTCTCACCTTTTTATCATTTTGTTTGTGTATAACACAGTTCATTTTCTTGACAATTTTCAGGCTTTTAATATTTTTCATGTTGGACTTAATACATTTTGATAGTATTCCTCATGTGGTTGTATGTCACCAACACATATGCTATATATTATGCACATGCACTAAATTCATTAAAGTTTATCTTGATTATTATTTGAGTCAATCATAAAACATTTCTTTTAATTATAATATGAACTTTATTTTTAAAGCTTGCTCTGACATCTTGTTAGACTAGCTTCTGATGAGCCCATACAACTGCTAAACATTTAATTTAAGTGTTTTTAGTTTTCACCTTTCAAAGTTTTTGTTCATTCTCAGCTTTAACGCTGGAAAAAGTTATCATTTTTCAACAGTTCTTTAAAGTGTTGAATGAATGTTCTAGGATTTTAAACATTAAAACTTTATAACTTCATAATAAAAAAAAAACCTTGTCTTCAAACCACAAAACAATCATATTCTGGGTAGAGATTTAAGGAACTTTGTAAGTTCCATAATTTAAAAGGTGTCTTTTGTTGCTACTCAATGGAAAAATAAATTCAGATTTTCTCATAATATTACTTTTGAACCTCCAAACCAATTTTAATGAACATTGACAAAAAGTAGCCCCTAGAACAAACTAACTATCTGTCTGTCTGTCTGTCTGTCTGTCTGTCTGTCTGTCTGTCTATCTATCTATCTATCTATCTATCTATCTATCTATCTATCTATCTATCTATAGCTGTATGTATGTCTGTCTGTCCATCTATCTATCTATCTAAACATAGGATTCACCATTATAGGTTATATGAAATATTGGACTGGCTGCGACCTGCTGAAAAAAAGACAATATATTTTGTTGATCTGGTGTCATAAGTTTATAAATACAGTAGGGACCCATCCGTTATGTAACTTGGTAAAATGGGAGCTTTCAAATGATACTAACCATAATTTAAGACAGAATTGCTTACATTTACCTGTATATAGGTCTTTTAATAGACTGGGGATGCCACTCTGCAGATGAGTATTGTTTTGTTCTGAAATGTATTGCCCAATGATTTAAAACCTAGAATTCACTCACCAACTTCAAACTGCACTTGAAGAAATACTTTAGCTCTAATTGTAAGTGCTTTTCATGACATGGACCAACAAACCAACCAGGTATGTAAAATGTGTAGCAACAATGTATAATAAGTAATGTTATCATTTGTTTTAAGTATTATTTATGTACTGTACAGGACATTGTTGTAAACAGGGTAAAACCCTAACAATTTGGATCCTTTATAAAATAACAATTTATGAATCAATCATATAGAAACGTCATTAATACAACAGTTAGAGTTGCTATCAAAGTGACAAAAAAGGAAAATGTGGTGTTAGGGTATCTAACATTAACTCTGAATTCCCCTCCCTCAGCCAGTGGAAGGGGCAAGGCAAAACAAGGAAGCAGAGACAGCTAAGAAAAAACAACATATAATTCTCTGAATATAGACAAGAGACACCCATCATCATAGTCCCCAGGTGTCTGAGGTCTGCTGCCATGCCAGTGTGTTGGGGGATGCAAACATACTGGGCACCATGGCGATAGGCAACTGCATGCACCACACCACACCACAAAGTGCTCCTCATAGACCTACCAGAAGGCTGCTGGGGTCATGGGGAAGAGGCAGTGCATAGAGGGCTTGTGGGAGGTCAATAAGTGACCTAACAGGTGGTACCAGGAGAACAGTAGAGCTATATGACCTTCCTGCTATGCCAGAGTATTAAGGATGTGCATGGATATCTGCCAGCATGATAGTGTGTTGAGAAGGTAACTGCATCCTGGGCATCCTGAAATAGAGAGCAGAGCAGTGCATATGTAGGGATGATCAGAGTCTCATTGCTGACAAACTGGGTTACACTAGCACCACAAGAGCCCTGTATGAGGCCACTATCATGCATCTGTGTTACTGAGGATGCCTGTAGGTCCACTACCATGCAACTCTGTTTGACCAGCACCTGGGAGAGAGACCCAGCAGGAGACTGCTGGGGTGACACAGGACAGGAAAATCAATGAAGATGGCAGGTGGTACATAGACAGAGTGAAAGGACATATGACAGCAGCACCACAATGTAATTATTTCAGGACAACTGCTATGGCAGTGTGTTGGGGGTTTGCACACACAGTGTGCACAGGAAGGCTACTGTGGTCATGGATGATGGGGCACTGGATAGAGACAGCTGGTGCAGAGAAGATATGTGAAGGGATGGGTGGCAGCAGCACCACAGTGAAGCTGTATGACTTCCAGTGCTGTGGCAGTGTGTTGGGAGGGGCCTATATGACTGATACTATAGCAGTGTGTTGGGGAAACCCACATGAAATCCACCAGGGAGAGGCAGCAGTGTATAGGCAGGAATGTGGTAAACAGATGCATAACAGAAGGTGTGCCAGTTGCATGACAATGGGCCTCTATGAGTTCTGCTGTGATGCCACCATGTTTGGTAGCTACCTGAAGCTCTGCTGTTATGAGACATTGCAGGGACAATGCCTCAAACAGACACCTATGGGTAGGCTGGTGGGGTAATGTGGGATATACAAGTGAATGGAGTGATAGAGAGATGTATGATGAGATAGGTGTCAGTAACACCACAGTGGGGCTATATGAGTTGTACTGCCATGCTAGTATGTTGGAGAAGGTGCCTAGATCTATGTTGCCATGATACTGTATTTTTTTGGTGGGGACACTGACATGTGACCTCCCACCAGCCCTCCCTATGCATTGCCCCATCCCCCATGACTCTGGCAGCCTCCTGGTAGGTCTCTAGGGAGCACTTTGGAGTGCAGTGCATGCAGTGGCATCTCCCCATGATGTCCAGCATGTGTGCATGCCTCAACTGATTGGCATGGCAGCAGACCTCATACATCTGGTGGACCATGATGATGGATGTCTATTGTGTTATCTTGAGAGAATTGTATGTTATTTGTCCTACCTGATGATCACTGTCTCTGCTTGCTTGTGTTGCCTTGTCCCTTCTGCTGCTTGTGGGAGGGTGTGGAATTATGAGCTGGGTTGGGAACCCTAATGCCACTTTCCCTACTTTTGTGGCTTTGAAATCAACTCCAAATGTTGCATTAACAAAGCTTTTTGCAATTAATTGCCTTACTTTTGAGAAAACATTCACAACTCCTTTGTGTTCCCTGTTGCTTTTGATGTTGTATACCTTTTCACACCACTATATTACTAAAGAGCATGCTCAATACTTATTGCATATTGCACAAGCTCACCAATCAACCATATGTCATAAAGACTTATCAGTACTATGTATTGTATCAAGTTTGAAAGTTTAATTCAACAATAAAGCCTAAAAATTAAATTGTCTATGTTGCTGTTTGAAATTGAATTACTGTGTGTGAATCTATTAACATATGCTATTCATCCTTGACATGTCTTTACTAAATGTATATCATGGGATTGTAACAGAACCACAGAGGATTTTATCACTGCCAATGAAGAAAGAGACACAACAGACAAAGTTTAAAAGTTTATTGGAAAATGTCAATTTAAATAAGGTCAAATTATACTTGTGTCCCTGGAGTGGGTGAAAACCAAGTATTTTGAAAAGAGAAAGTAATCGTCCATGCCACAAACAAGTGAGCCATCTGACAGTATTAAATCTTAGATGACTCTTATAACAAGATGTATGCATAATAGTATTTAGAAAATATGTGTAAAGTATTTTCAGCAGTGTGTGGAAATTTACACTCCAACTCCTTAATGAAGATGATCCTATTAAAAAGCAGAAACACATCATGAGTAGCATACTAGTTGCATGAATCATAAACAATGCAACACATTGGTTTCTGGTCATCAATTACAAAACAAGTACATTTTGAAATCAACTATAGAAATGTAATTCAGATATCATTACATAAGTACTGAAACAGTTCTCTGTTTAACAACCTATACTGTGTGCTGAGAAAGAAAACATTAACATATGCACAACTGTGCACACAGATATGAATTTCATTATATTTCAATCAATACAATGACAATGCAGTATATTTACAGGAAAACAATATTTTCAGTCATATATACATATTTACAAGTCTGAATTGTAATTTGGTAGGTGTTATAAAGCCAGTCAGGTATGATGTATTTGTAATGTTTTGCTTTGGCAGCAACATCATGTTATAATAGGCATGTAACTAAATTAAAAGTGTTCTGCACATTTTTTAGCACTATACCATGACAGACATCTACATGTGCCAATATATTTTATACTCGCTGATTGTACACAGCCTGGCACCCTCATTAAGAGCCCAACTCGAACTGTAAACCATTCATTTTAAACAGTAGAGCAATCAAGGCATTACATGTAGAAAGAAATGACAAAAGAAGCAATGCTTTTCCTGCTCTTATTGCAACATGGTGTTGCATTTAGTTTTGAGTAAGTGGCCATCAGCCATGAGAAATCTCTACATGGGCCAAGATATGTAAGACTCACTGATAGTACATAGACACCAGCAGCCTGATAACAGAGCACTGCATATGAAAACTGTACATTTTCATCAGTGAGGCAATCAATGTATTACATATAGGAGGAAACAGCAAAAATAAAAACAATACTGTTCACTGTCCTTATGGCTGGACTCAATGAAGGTGTGATGGATGTGACTAATGGAACAGCATATATCTACATCTGTGAAGTACACATAAGTCAGAGGCATAATGTGATGAACTGGTGTCCTGCCCCATGTACACGCTCCATGTTTCTTGCACCAGGACATCTGCATCCTTGAGATTCTCTGGTAGTCTTTCTTTAAAAGTGCATATAGCATCATTACACTCTATCCAACCCACCTCTGTATCTGTGCTACATGGCATAATGACCAGAGTGTAGAGAAGCTCCATGGCAGAAAATTATTTCATGATCGTCAAATTGCAGATGCCAAACATAAGTTTACCTGCAATAAAGTCTATTATTGGTGTTGCCACTTAGACTCCATGCAAGTCAACATTTTGTAGTACAAGCATGAGATATGTAGTGCACTGAGACTCTCAGAGACCATGTGGTGTTCCTGCTGCACCTTCTATACTGTCACCAACATTTCGCATCTCTAAACAACTTTCAGAATTTCACAGATGAGTCATCTGGGATATATAGAGAAATCTACAGCATGTCATCTGTCACTTCTCTATCTATGTTGCCACAGGACAAGCATGTATACTTGCACACATACAGTAGTAAATGTGAAGTACTGCC
The DNA here is from genome assembly GCA_016271365.2 of Neoceratodus forsteri. Lineage (NCBI taxonomy): Eukaryota > Metazoa > Chordata > Ceratodontiformes > Ceratodontidae > Neoceratodus > Neoceratodus forsteri. Next base: position 450,043,703 of record CM057453.1, on the reverse strand, counting down.
TACTGGAATGTTATCCTCCTCCAACTGTTAATAACAGCCACCATGAACTCTAACATCTTGCTGAGCATTATCAGCAAACATCCTATGTCCACAATAAGCTGACAAGGCTAGTTGAAGTGGTGTTAAGGTCTGCAGTGTTTGAAGTTGCTGTTGGCTGAGACTTACTACTCGCTTCAGTGAGTCAGACAAAGTTGTTGACTTGCAAACATTAGTCTCTTCAACAAAGTCTGGCATATGAAGGACTGCCTGCATTGCAGAGTTAACGTAGCAGTTACCCCAGTACTGTTGTCAAATGTTACCATTGCTGACAGACCAGTACCGTCTTTGCTGGTGGTAACCTAATTTGATCAATAGCAGTAGATCGACACGAGATGAGAAGTGAAGGCAGAAGAGTGAACAACAGTAGGTTTCTTCCTCTTGATGCATGTGACACATCTATGGAGATATCTCACATCCCTTCATTGATAGGAATGGAAATCAGAGATTGATTGGGTTGGTACAGAGTCCACAAGTGGGTACATAGTCCACAGGCAATTATTCTCAACAAGAAAGATTGTCTCTGAAAGGACAAGCCCTTTATCATAGACCTGGAAGCCTAGAAGGAAGGAAGGACAGAGAAGGAGGGACGGTGGGGAGAGTAAGAAAGGGGTGGGATTTTGAAGAAGGGTCATAAGGGGAGGCACAGTCAGAAAAAGGAGGTTTGGCTCAGAGGAATGAACTCACGAGAAGGAAGGTCTTATGAGGAAGGAACACAAAGGATAGGTAGAAGGAAGAGAGAGAGGAAAAGAGAGCAAAGGGGTGGGGGCAAAAGGGGGGATATAAGGGGCCATGCAGATGAATCTCCCTCACTTTTGCTAGACAAATTTTAATTTGTTTAGCACATCAGTTGGATGAGTTCCTGAGGTTATAGAATGGTTGGGTAGGTCATTTTATCTAAGTGGGATTTTTGGTTAAAATAATAATTTTGTGTGATTATTAGGAAAATGTATTTCTTAGTTAGATTGGTTTTGCCAAGTTCCTAGTAGTACGATTATGAGGAGTATTACATGCCAGGCAGGCTGCATTCAAGACAAATGGTTTGGGTAGAATTTATCATGGCATTGCAGAAGAGCCTTTTAAGGAATTTGTTTGTAAGCGAGTACATGTTTCAGCTTGGCAGCATACCAATGAGTGCTTAGATGGGCAACTGTCTCCAGTGAGCCACTTGTGTTGATAAAGGTGCAGGACAGGTTAATTTCAATGTGCCAGCAGCCTCAAAAGGAAGAGAGAAGCTAGATTGCAGTAGCGCTCCGGTCCTCAGAGTTTAGCTAGAACAAACCGTGAATTTCGGGATGGGGCGGGATGGATGATTTATTTAATGTAGAGGCAGAAGCACTGAGTTCGGCAGGGGAGAACAGAGAATTGGAGTGCAGATCTGTGAAAAGGAGGGACACAGAACACCGAGAGGCTGCAAAACAATGTTTTTCTTGTGGTTTTAGTTAGGTCCAGGAGTTGTTAGACTGGGGTTTTGTGCAGGAGGGCTGGGAGATGAATTATTACACAGGGGATGGACCGCTGCCGAATGAGAATGGGTGGCCACGTGCTGATGACCATTTAAATGCCTTGCCTACTGGAAGTCTCTGGCGATAGCGCAGTGGCCGCCATGTTAGAACAGAGGCAACCGGAAGGGTGGCTGACAGCCTGTTTGCAAGACCAGCAGAAGCCTGGTTGTAGTAGCAGGGCATGTGTTATCTGTTTAATGAGTAGAAGGGGAGGGCAGAAGCACCTGGTAAAGGAGCAAACAGCAGGATGGTTTTTGGGGACACCTATGGTCTATTACAAGGCCCGACAGGTCAAGGAGAGACAAGAATAGCATGGCCAGGGCTGAAGGTATGAATGGAATATAATTAACTGCATGGTAATGGCCATTTAACAACAGGGCCATGTGAGGCCCACCATTTTGAATCAGATGACCGTGTGGCAGATGCCATTTTGAAGTAGGCGATCGCACCTGATGCTCAGTTGCATGGGGAGTAGTGGTCACCATGTTTCTGAATGGACAGCAGATGCTCATTCTTTAAGGGAAGCCACGGAGGTTAACTGCATATGGCACAGGTAAATAAATATATATCCTGAGATAGGACACTGAAAGGGAAGGAGAGGCAGGTGAGTCTGCCAGACAGACAAGGGGATTCCCAAAAGGAGGATATGATATGTGTGTTAGATAAGGGTACTAAAGCAACAGTGCAAAAAAAATAAAAATAACAAATAAATTTGAAAATATATAAAAACAAAAATGGATAGGGAACAGAAATATGAGATAAGGATAGGAGAGCATCAGAAGGCTCACAAACATCTTAGCTTCCTGTGGTTTCTTTGATAATAGGCCGTGGATACCCGAGGTCAAGTGCAATGAAGATAGATTCCATGAAGGTGATCCTGGACTTGTTGTAACAGAACTGGTTAATTTTGAAACAATGCGGAGATATAGGACAGCTGTTATTGTGATATGATCACTGGCGACAAGAAAGTGGAATCCTAAGAAAGGAGTTGGCAGGAGTAGATAACAAGGCTGATCCAAATCTAAAAACAAAAAAGTTCTTGCAGTCTCATGCTAAAGATGCATTGGGGATGAATGCTTCCATTGAGGTTGATTCTAGCTGTGTAACTTTTGTAGGATGGTATAAGTGGGAAAAACTTGTCATTAAGAGTCTCCCTCAAGGGCTAGCCTGGATCAGAGCTGTAATATGAAAAATCAAACAATCTCATAGAAGCTACAGCTTCTATAGCAGGGTAGCACAGTATCAGGATAAAAATGAGCAGAAGAATGATAAGATTGGAGGTGTGTGGGAACTTTAGATTGGATATTGGCCAAAAACTGCAACTTATGATGGCTGCCAGGGGCTGAAATATGCAATTTCTGACAATTAAAAATAAATAAATAAAGACCAGCAAAGATGCACAGTGAAGGTAATGATTACTAGGGAAATTAGTCATTTAAGAACTTAACAGTTGATATTTTGTTGCAGAAGTAGATAAAATAGAGTGGACACCAAGGTACTCAAATAAAAGGGGAAGTTTGGAGGTAGCAGTGAATACACAAACAACAGTGATGATAAAGAACTATGCACGTATGGGTAACAATGAGTGAGGACATTGGGTACCTTAGGAAAATCCTAAACTCCGACTTGTTTGGGGTGAGACAATTGTCTTGGAAGCTGTAGCAAAGGACAGGTTTGTGAAAAAGGACTTAAAACAAAAATAAGATGGTAAGGTGAACAAATGCAAATGCGGCTCAGTGGTTTACATATAATAGGGGTATAAAAATAAGGATGGCATCAATCGAGAATGCTAGTTAGAGGATCTACAAGGACAATAGAGACTATGCATGGCAGTGAATACACAGGGTAATCTGTACATGGGGAGGGGCTGAAAATAGGCAGGGCTCGGGAAAGGAGTGGATATTGAAGGTCAGTTCCCAGTGTGTCTTTCAGATGTTCAATTTTAACAAACAAATTCGGTTTTAACCTCAACTGTTTTTCTTAACACTGGTACTTCTCTAACAAGTAGCGCAAAAAAAAAAAAAAAAGTCAGTCCTGTTTGCCAGTGCTAACTCCAGTGCCAGTACCAGTACCGGTGGGTGGGCCCACAGCCAAAATAAAAAAAAGAATGACCAAGGCTGAGAAGTGTCTGAGATTTGACAGCATATGCTGGGGCAATTTTGTAACTAGTATATGTCACTTTCATTGCACTGGACAGGGTGAAACATTTACACCAGCCTTGACGGCTGACATTCAAGGGATCATTTATTGAGAATTATTGGTCGGGATTTGTGACCAGTCAAGGTTACTGTTGGGAATATGAGACAGATTAGGCACTTTGTAGAAAGAAGAAGCAACTAGCCTTCACAGGTGGATTGGTTAACATGAGACCAGTGTGGAAGAGGAATAGTTTAGGAGCCTCCGTGCCAGCTGGGACCAGCAGTAGAGGCCAATGAAGTGGGCCATGAGTCCAGCTCCATTATGGGCCAGTGGGTATATGGTATCTGGAATAGGTTTTATTTGCCACTGCCTATTTAACTTAAGGAGGAGATGGTTTTATTTAATTATTTATGTATGTTCTGGGTAACCAGGTAAATGCACTAATCCAGTATACCATTTTCAGTCATGACCTGTGCCACAAGGTGGTAATGACAGATTACAATGAGGCTTGAGGTGGTCCTTTAGTAACCAATGCAACCAGGCACAGGACGATCGTATCCCTCCATTCATAGGTTAGTTACTAATGCTGCCAGGTACTTGGGAAGGCCCTTGAGGGCTGATATGAGCTGGAAGGGTGACGGATACGGGACGTGGACTGGCAAGATACAGTACCGGGAGCGTTGGTTGATTTGAGGGGAGGTGGAGGCAATCAGCCTGGGGAGCTAGTGGACCAGAGAATCTTTAATTATAATAGCTGATTATAAGAACAGCAGCACCAACCTGAGCATTGTGTGGATGCAGGGAGAAACATAGAAACATAGACTTTGACAGCAGATAAGGACGCTAGGCCCATCTAGTCTGCCCATTTCTCCTACAGGATAGGCCACAGATCCTAGTTAACCAGCAGCCTATTTCTTCCTACCCCCTCAAGAATTGCTGTATGTCTATCCCATGCATTCTTGAATTCTCCCACAGTTTTAGACCCCACAACCTCCTCAGGAAGGCTGTTCCATGCATCCACTACCATCACTGTGAAATAATACTTCCTCAAATTGCCCTGACCACCCTCCTTCTATCTTTAAATTGTGTCCCTTGTTCTTGCAAGTCTCTTTTCTGAGAGATGCTGCCCTCTTGGACTTTGTTGATTCCGCTGAGGTACTTAAAAGTTTCTATCATGTCCCCCTCTCCCTTCTTTCCTCAAGGGTATACATATTAAGCTCCTTTAGTCTCTCCTCATACGGCTTCTCTTGCAGACCCTGCACCATTTTAGTTGCCCTCCCTCTGGACTACCTCTATCCTGTCTATGTCCTTGCGAAGATGGGGTCTCCAGAACTGGACACAGTACTCCAGATGGGGTCTCACCAACTGTCTGTACAGAGGGATAACAACTTCCTGTTTTCTGCTGCTGATGATGCCTCTCCTATACATCCCAGTATACCGCCAGCCCTCCTACTGCCTTCTCACATTGCTTGCTAACCTAAGGACTGGATCGACCCCCTATCAAAGAATGCTTCTGTTAAATGGATGAGGCACTTCCTCCTCCTCTTGTGAATACTGAGCAGAAATATTCATTCAGTATTCCTGCTTTTTCACTGTCCCCTCTGCCCACCACGTTCATTCTATTCAGCCTCACTATCCCTCCTTTGTCTTTCTATGCTCCTAGATGTACCTATAAAAGGTTTTATCCCCCTTCTTAACTAGAGTTGGCTATCTTTTCTCAGTTTGGGCCTTTGTTATTCTGACCTCCTCCTTCTTCCTTCTGCCTTAACTGGTACAGCCTCTGTCCTGCTCCTTCTGTGTTTCCTTATACTTCCGGAATGCTATCTTTTCTTCCTGACTTTCACAGCCACCTCATTTGAGAACCATAGTGGCTTTTTCTTTCATTTTGATTTGTTTATTTGCTTCACACAAAGGCTTGTTGCCTCTGTGATGGCAGTTTTAATGATTCCCCATTGTTGCTCCACACCTCCTTCTAGCCTGTTTGCTAGTGCTTTTCTGAGGCACTCTCCCATCTTGCCAAAGTCAGCCCTCCTAAAGTCCAGTACCCTCACTTTTGTATGGCTTGACTCTGTAGCTGAGTTTCACGTGAACCACACTGTTTGATGGTCACTTGTCCCCAGATGGCAACCCACTTCTAGATCTGAGATCCTCTCACTGCCCCCATTTGAGAGTATGAGGTCCAAGATTGCTCTCTCATGAGTGGGTTCCAAAACTAGCTGTCTAATGCCTGCCACCTGTAGGGCATCAAGAATGGCCCTGCTCTTGGATGTGGCAGCAACTGTGCTCAGTTAACATCTGGCATATTCAGGTCTCCCATCAAGAGTATCTCCCCTTCTCTGCCATTCTAAGAATACCTTCTATCATATCCTTGTCCATCCTCCCCCTGACATGGGGTCTGTACACAACCCTGTGCGGATTGTGGTGCCCTTTCCAGTCTCCAAGGTGACCCACAGTGCCTCCTCTTCTCCTGTTTACTCTTTTGTTCAGTTGCTTTTATCCCTTCCTTTACATAGAGAGCTACTCCTCCCCTCTTCTCCCCTGCCTGTCTCTCCTGTAGGTTATGTACCCTGGTATGTTAACATCCCAGTAATGATTCTCTGTGCACCATGTTTCTGTGACTGCTACGATATCCAGGCATCCCTCTTCCATCAAGGCCACCAGCTCATGGAGCTTGTTGCCCAGACTATGTGCATTGGTACTCATTACCCTCCATTTCTGATGGCCTTACTCCTTTTGCCCCATCCCTGTCCTTCTTGCCTTTGTCACTTTCTCCATTTACCCCTTCCTTCTCCCTATTGACACCTCTATGTTGGTGTTTGCCACTTACTACCGTGATTATTTGGGGGCTAGGATTTCCTTCTCCTTTCCAGTGCCTCCCCACTTGGCTAGTTTAAAAGCTTGCCAATGAAGCATTTAAACCTATCACCTAGTATCCTGGTTCCCCTCCTGGACAGATGCAGCCCATCATGCCGGTAGGCTTGCATCACTCCAGGTGGACCCCAGTCCCCAATGAAGCCAAATCCTGAGCTCCACACAGTTTTTCAACCACTGATTGAATCCCATGGTGTGGAACACCCTAGCCTCCTATGCCATAGATGGGCAGCACCTCTGAGAAGGTTACCGTGTATGCTACTTGACTAAGGCCCCTCCCCAATTCCACAAACTCTTCCTGCACTTTAATCCTTTCTTAGCCAGGTCATTTGTTTCTAGGTGGACAATGACATCCAGCTCCCTCCCTGTGCAGCTGCTCTGGCAATCCTGAGGATTCGCTCCTGTCCCTCCAAGCCATTGCACCAGGCAGGCACCTACCTCTCTCCCTTCCTCCCCAGTTCTCCCTTCCTAACAATGAGTCCCCACCAGGAGTTGTTTCCTTCCCTGCAGGGTCCCCTGCCACCCTCCTGTGGGTCTCCTTTGTGGAGGTTCCCAGCATCCTCCTTGGTCTCCACTGTGGGTGCCTCCATAGAGGAACCACACTTTGCCAGAATGGCATAGGAATTGTGGAGAGGTACCACTGAGGGATGTGCCCTGTTCCACCACCTTCACCCTCCCTGAGCCCACTGTGGTCCAACCTCTCCTCTTTCTTGGCAACCTCTGAGGCAACAGCAGTGGCACTGGTGGTTCCTGGATGGAAGAGGAGGTCCCACAAATCCTGGCCAACTCAGCCTGGAGATGAGCAACTCCTCCCTCAGCCCAGAGAGGTGCCTGCAGATGGGACAACACCGTATCATCCAGAATGTCTCCCAGAAGACTGCTGCTCCACAGTCACTGCACTGCACCACTCCAATCATGTCTTATTTCTGGCCCTTAACTGTTTGCAATCCTTACTCTTTCCTCTGTTTTTTTTCTCTCTCCTTACTTTCTGCCTGTGTTCCTTTAAGATCCTGATTGTCCTGTTCTGAGACAAGAATATCCTATATTTCTCAGTAGACCACTTACTTGCTCAGAGGCAGACCTCCAGCAGCTAGAGGGGCCGGAGAGCTACTCTCCCCTTCTAGGATGGTGGGTCTTTGGTGGTTCTGTGATCACTCACTTCCTGCTCCCAAACAGGAAGTTCCTGTTGTCAGTCAAATCCTGTGCCTATAAAAATAGAACTAGCTTTGGCTGGGGAAGTGGAGGGAGGGAAGGAGTGCAATATAGTCCCAGCAGAGAAGTCCAGTCACACAGCAGTCCTTTCTCCTGGTGTCTTCTGCCAAGCTATTAGCAGAATGTTTCTAAGGCAGTCTTTAAATGTAGCTTCCTTCTTGCTAAGCCACTCCCCAACTTACTAGATCTTTCTACAAGAAATTTAAACCTCACAGCAGTCAAGTCCTTTCAATCACCTGAGATTTACACCTAGTTAACTGTTGAGATACCCATTCAGTTCAGAGGAGGTTATGAAAGTAAAATCTGGAAGGGCATATGGCTGTCCCAGATCATTAACAGTGATCATTACCACCAGACAGAAGTTCAGAGAGCTTTACTTCCACTTCAGGATAACATGCGGGTATCAGAGTACCAGATGGCAAAAGACGGGTCGACAGCACTCAGCAGCATTCTTGGTGAGGATGGAGGTGAGCTGGTGTGGAGCAGCAAGAGGCCAAACAGACTGGTGGTTCATGCTGCTGATCTGAAGTAATTTGAGTATGACTGGGGAAGATTGCCATCACCCAGTTGCCGTTTTGCTGGGACCCAAGGTGTAGAGTAGAATTATATTTTTCCTCCCACTGCACCTACAGAGTCCAAGGATTTTGTTTTCCTCATTTCAGGAGTGGAAGCTGCTAGGGCCAATTGTGGGGGCCAGAATCATGGAAAGTAATGACAAGGAGATCGATGATGGGATGGCAGTAGGGGCAGAAGTTCTCTATCGAATAGTTGGGCAAATTGGTACAGGTGCTGCCACTGGTTGGCCACCAACATGCAGGGTGAGTAGTTTCAAGGTAGGGGGCAGGGGCAGGTGCTGGGGATTTTGAGGAGAGGCTATAGGGCCCAGCAACAGGGGCCCTGGGGTCAGGGTTCCAGTGAGAGGTAATCACAGGAGTGGAAGAAGGATCATGAAATTCTGGTACATCTAAAATGGATCAGTGTAGAAGAGGGGATCCAAGTCCCACTAAAGTGGCATAGGAGAGTGGCTCATTGCCCAGTTCAAGCAAGATGGAAATTTCAGGCACTATGCCATGGGGGTGATTGTTCATTCCTCAGAATGGAGAAGGGTAATGAAAATCATGTATCGGGGCTATAGAAAGGAACAAGCCCCAAACAAACAAAAAAAAGAATGAGGATTTCTATCACAGCCAGTGAGGATAAGGTAGCCACTGATGCTACAGCCAAGGGGTGTAAATGGACAGCTTGGAGAAATTGGGCAGTGGGACATCAGAATAAAAAAAATGGGCATCAGCAACAGCAATCAGTAAAGTAGTGTTTTGCTTGGCTAGCCAAGGAAATGGAAATGGGGGATATAAAATAAATACATAAATAAATGACTGGATAAATAAAAGAGTTTCACAAAGATTGGCTATATGTTAAGAGAACTGGCTGCAAGATAGAAGTCTGGATCATGGGGCATGCCAACAGATAAGGGGCCAAGAGACAGGCTGAACAGAGGCCTAGTAGAACAGCTGGGTCTATGGTCCACAGAATGTATGGGTCCAGCAGAGCGGACATACGAGGGAGGTGCTAGTGCATAATGAGGGAGCTAAGCAGAGAATATACAAAAGAGGGCTCATGGGACACCCTTGCTTAACTCAAAAAAATTTTATATAAATAACATATATATATATAAATAATATACATAATGCTATGGGGCATGCCCTGGGTTTAGATAAAGCTAATCATAGACAGGAAGACCTGGGAGGGAGAAGATTGGTGACTAAGGTCACGGTAACATAACAGGAGAGAGTGGCAAGAAGGAGACAGAGGGATGCAGAATATGGTGGCATGGTTATTTAGTAGGACCACTAGCTGGTTTTGGGGTAGAATGGATGGGGTCATTCTATCGGGATGGGCAACCCCAATTTTCAACACAAAATCATAAAGGGCATCATCGCCCAGTGGAGCCTTAGAGAGGACAGAAAGAGTTTTGGGGAAGTCCGACTTCAACGCAAGCTGGAGTCTGGCTAGTGGAAAAGAAAGAAAATACTTTTTGGCAGGGAGGGAGAAATTCTAGAGTTATGCCAAGGTAAGGTGTAAGAGAAAGGGTATGGACACCCATGAATAGAAAATGAGGGGACAGGAATTGGACCTAGCCTGGACAAGAGAAAGGGTGTGGACACTCAGGAATTGAAAATAGGGAGCAGGAATTGGACCTGGCCCAGACATGAAGAGATAACCCCTCAGATTTACGCTGGGGTGAGAGAGAGAAAACGAACCAGAAAGACAGATTCTCTTGGGTTTACATCCAGGAAGAAGAAGACAAATGTGATATAAAAGGTGTCTATACAATGTGATATAAGTTGTGATATTACAAAATAAAGAGAATATGAAAATAAAGAAATATGTTAAATATGGTATGTAAAGGAACTCGGTATTGTTGGATAAAATTTGAATGGAAAGTTTAATAAATGGTGTGCCACTGAGCAACCAAAGCAATACTGGTGTGTGGTGTCCTTCTTTGGGTGAAGGCTCTAGAACAAGAAGGATTGTCTCTGAAAGGACAAGCCCCTTTGTTATAGGCCTGAAAGCCTAGAAGGAAGGAAGGACAGAGAAGGTGGGGGAGGTAAGAAATGGGCAGGGATTTTGAAGAAGGGTCATAATGGGAGGGCACAGTCAGAAAAGGAAGCTTGGCTCCAGAGGGAATGATCTCATGCAGAATGGCAGGTCTTATGGGAAGGAACACAAGAATTGGTTGAAGGAGAGAGAGAGAAAGGAAAAGAGAGCAAAGGGTGGTGACTGAAAAGGGGGATATAAGGGCCGCAGATGAGCTCTCCTCACTTTTGCTAGACAAATTTAAATTTGTCCACCCACCTCCCAAGAAATCATGGGTACACTGAGGAAAAGAAGGAAAAAGAAAAGAAAATACTTTTGGAGGGGAGGGGAGAAATTCTAGAGTTACACCAAGGTGGGGGTACGAGAAAAAGGGTATGGACACCAATGAATAGAAAATGACGGGCAGGAATGGACCTGGCCTGGACAAGAAAAAGTGGTGGACACCCAGGAATTGAAAATAGGAGCAGGAATTTGACCTGGTCCAGACATTAGAGACAACCCCTCAGATTTACAGCTGTGGGTGAGAGAAAAATGAACAAGAAAGAAAGACCCGCTTGGGTTTACATCCAGGTGAAGAAAATGTGATATAAAGGTGTCTATAAATGTGATATAAGTTGTGATATTACAAAATAAAGAGAATATGGAAATAAAGAAATATATTAAATATGGTATGTAAAGGAACTCAGTATTGCTGGATAAAATTTGATTGGAGTGTTTAATAAATGGTGTGACTAAGCAACCAAAGCAATACTGGGTGTGGTGTCCTTCTTTGGGTGAAAGGCTCTAGAACAATGCACTTTATATCAGCACAGATTTTGTTTGGTGCAATGCTTATGATGTACAGTCCTGCAAGATTTTTGACAAGAGATAAGGCAACATAGTTAATGCCATCTTTGAAGATACCATTGCCTTTGCCAGCCATTGCTGCATCCAGACTCAAACCATGAGACCTCCAAACTGAGACAGCATATGCAACACAGCATGGGAATTGCTTTCTTACTACATACAGTGTATGTCTTTCAGAAGCTGGAATTTTACTGAACACCTGTTGATTATCTGTGGGTACTCAATGTTGTCAGACTTCACCACAACCATCTCTACAATTTTTTCTGAACATTATATTGAAAGTCAACTCTGTGGCCCATTGCATCACTGACTAGTCCATGATCCACATTGAGATTATGATGTAGCATGACATGTGCATTTACACACTGGCAGAACTGCCTCCAAACCAGGCGTTCGAGACACATCTGAGGCCAATTCTTTCAGCTGTTCAACCATCTTTGATATCATTATTGAACTTAAGCAGACACCATCAATTGAATCAAGTGAGGACAGCATCAGAAATGGTTGCTGCTGTGTCTCCAGCATAATTTGGTTGAATTCTGCACACTGCTTAAGTCTTGCCATCAAAAGACAATGTATCCCATCAGTGCACAGCTTTGAAAAGAGATCACATGCAGCAAGTATGGAAGTTTCCTTTTTGCTATCACACATGTCTTCAAGAGTGTTGCATTGGAAGGTGACAAGCTTCCAATGTGAGCCTCATCAAGTAGAGTTTTATACTGAAGATCAATATTCTGTCCAATGTTCTGAAACAGTTCAACATAGGTGAAAAACTTTGATGGGTTTATTCCACTAATACACCATATAGTCTTTTCTGCTTCTTCAACAGAAAGTGTAAAGAAGACATGTTGACCATCCACAGGTACTGGTTGAAGAAGGTCTCTAAACACAACAGTGTTTTCCCCTGAAGGAATATCATCATCTGTACCAACAATCTCCTGCAGATATAGGTGAATGAAGGCAAGAAGAACATTGAAACCATACTGATCTCATCAATATTCATGAGTTCCATTTTATCAGACATGGTCTGTATCTAACTTGCAGCTTCAAATGACAATTTCCAGTACTTACCTGTCTTGCCACATTCAACAGGTAGCATAAAAGGTGTTTTTCTTACTCCACCTATGTTTTATGCTGCTATCCCAGTTGGAGCTGTCACAATTACAGATGTTGCTAGTCCAGTATATTTTTGTATTGCTGCACTAATAGCTTCAATAATGAAACACTTTCCTGTCCCAGCAGCACCATTGACAAACATATGTAGTGGTTTGTTTGTCATAAGAACACTCCTTGTTCTGATTGATGTTGCATACCATGCTTCACAGCATACATCACAGCTGTGCAAATGATTTCCTGATATCCATTCAACTGCTGCTGCATCATGTCAACTGTCTGTGCTGAAGTGTCGCATACTGCATAGCACTTTCAACCTCTGACATCAGTATTGCTGGATCATTAACAGAGATGGTGGTCCCAGAGCTTCTTCTCCTTCTGGGCCACAATGTTCTTATGAATTCACTTTAGTATCTTCTTCCAGTTGTCTAGATTTTTCTAGTTGTTCTTTTCTCACTGCAATCTGTCAAGGTAAGCCATTGATGCTTTAGTCTTTAATGTCTCATAGCTCAGATGGAACTGCTTCTCAAATGTCTCATAGTTACCTTTCAGTGAGCTTTCTTCCCTCCTCGACTTGAACAGGAACAGAAGAGCAAGAAGTTGTGCTCCTTTTCTCTGTAGTTTTCAGATTGAGCTTGCAGTGGTCAATCAACCAAAGCTTCTGCTTCTTAATGAGACTACTCTGGTACCTGTCACTTAGTAAATATCTGTAGCTGGATCTGACTCAACTATGTACTTGTGGTTGTACCATTGTGCAACCTCAAAAGGCACATGCTGTCCATGGCATGGTAGCACAGTGGATTGTATGTGTCAATTAAGTCATGTTTGAAGATGTTCATTGAAGATGGCCTGTTTGCTGCAAACACTTCAATGTCACCATGAGGTTTGAGGACTTGACATCTCTGTTCTTTATAATTGACATTCAAGTACTGTATTGCCTCTCACTTCCATACAGGCATGTTCTGATCAACTGGTCACTGGCTTCATAGGCTCCACATTCATGGTGTGACAGAGTTTTTAACCCTAATGACCACAACCATCAAGACACTGACCTGCTGCTGTTGGACAAATCTTTCCAAAGCTCCTACAAGCACGCTTTCTAATTTTTGTGATGTACGGTGACATACCGAACCAGGGCCATGGAATTGTCTGCAGTAAACTGTACATCAGTGTTAGCCTGCCACATCAACAATAACAATGGCCTGTAATCATTTATGAATGCCTCAGTTTTCTTTCTGGGCAATTAATATACTCTCTTATGGTTTCACTTTAAGAGGATGATGTATGGAGGAGAAAAATTATTCAGATGACCCTTTCATACACATGTCTGGGAAATCTGAAATGATACCTGATATACCAGTTTCCATGGTTTTCACATTTTGTGACAGTACTTTGAAAACAAATGACACTGGAATTTCTGCATCAGTTTCCATAACATTGGACTGTCATACTTGTCAGGGATCTGACATGTGATGTACTGCATGATGAACCAGATGATCTCAGAGTCCTCACTGTCACCAATATGGAGAGTGTCATCCAACCTGACTTTAACAGTCTCAATTTTGTTTTATAAATTTGTCAGTTACAGCTATCATAGTTGCCCACAGTCGTGACCGTACATTTATGACCATGTTGACAAACTGCCTTATTTTCAGACATAGTTTCATCTGGTTATGTTTTCTCTTCATTTTTTTGAACATTATTATTTGAACGTCTTATGGCAGATATCATTTGCTCAATTTTCACTTTAGCAGACAACATTCTGATATATTTCACTCTTCTGTGATGCATACTGGCACACTGTCACTTGCACTGTTTTCTTTCATTTTCCTTCTGAGTCCTGGTCAACATTTGATGTTTCACTCTAGGCTTCTTTAATGTTCCTGTTATCTGTACTTTTGACTGAGGCAGGCCTTTTGTCACCACATCTTCCTCTGTTCTGCACATTTGCCTTTCCTTTCAAACGAGAGGCCTGAGATATTGTCTCAGCTGTACTGCTTACTTGTACACCATTACCCTTGTAACACAAAACACAGCTACAAAAATACCTGTCTTTCTATTTTCTACTTTGTGCCCATCCTGTATTACAGTAGGTATCTTTTTGTTGTGTTCAAAATTTGCCAATCAAAGTATGAATGTTATCAGAAATATGCAAAGAAACAATAAAAACAAATTACATAGAGGATAATGGATGGCCGACAGACAATAACCATGCTGTAATCGCATCGAAGTTTCCCTGAAAACAAGGTAAATCTTGAGGCGCGGCTTGAGAGTTTACAGTTGTCATGGAAGCCTCAAGATGCAATTACAGCATGGTTATTAATGTCAACCATCATTAGCTTTATAGTGTATGGGATCCATACACTACAAAAGCTAATGGTGCTTTTTTTGCTTTCCGTTTTGTTTAAATTAAGGGCAGATGATGTGAAGTGGTGGAGCCTTGGTGAGCTGGGCTGTTTAGGTGCTTTTACACACGGTTTTCAAAACGGAATCAACGTTACCTGTGTGGCGCCCGTTGTACTCTGTTGCGTTCAGGTTCCTTTCTACACACTGCAAGTATTCCGGCAACCCTGTCTCCATTTGTTTCAGCTCCTAGAGTTTGCTGCTCTACAAATGTTGTTTTCTGCCTTTGTATTGGAATGGCTATTTTACACATACGACAAAGCGGAACACAATGGTGCAAAGTGAAAAAGCAGAGATTGCGGTTTGGACGACGTTCACCTGGGGACTGAAACAGATGCAATTTACACACAAGGGATGTAACGGAATACTGTTTCCATAACAGTTATTCCGTTACATAAACCTGTGTGTAAAAGCGCCTTTGACTCCCAAGTTAACTTTCCATCACTGACTGCTTGAATCAGAAGTATGCAGGGAGGATGGGGTTGGCAGAAAAGTGTATTTCATGCCTAACGCTCCCCACCCCCACACACAGTGCAGTAGCAGTAAAAGATATACTTGCTCGTGGGTGCTATTTTTCTTTTTCAGCCATGTGCTGATCTCCAAGGGGACAGCACTCACCACCACAGCCATTCTTTGGGAGCTGCTACTTAAGATCGCACATGGGCTGATCGGTTCAGTTGTAATCCAATCGCTATGACATTCTCAAGAGGGTCAACAACCCCTGACGCCATAGCAATGGGATTACAAGTAAAAATCTTGCTGCTTTTAAGCAGTAATAAGGCTCTCCCATACATTATAACTATGTTACATATATTCTACAGAACCTGTGAAAGGAAGATAAAACAGAGCTTACTGCACTGTAAATATACACTTGTTACTGAAGAAGCTACTGAGTCACATAAGTAGTGCATTTGACTATGAAGCACAACATTCATGACTGTGCGGTAACCATCTATGAATGTTATACACTTATGTATGGCAAAATATTTATTACAAGCCTACTTTCATGCAGCATATATCACAATGGATATATTATGAAGCGTTGAAACTGACTTGCCTGCCACTCATAATCCTGATGCTTGGTGCCCGAAACATGGTTGCCTGACATCAAGATTTTCCCAGTGGCAATTATTTCTTTAGTGTTTCAGGGGGCTTCACCCTCCCCCATACTTATAGGATTCCAACTCTGCCATGGGCAAAATTCGATGTCGGGCAACCATGTGTCAGGCAGGAGGTGTCAAGTTTATGAGTATCAGGCATGTGAGTTTCGGATTTTGAATGGATACCATCCCTTACAGAAATATAGGTGTGCTGTGTACATGCAGAATGCATGCCACATGCTAATTGTGCAATGTTTGTATGCAGTTTGCCTACACAAAGTGATCCTAAGCTAACCAGGTCTAAAATCAAATCAGGTTTCCATGCTGCAAGCTTAACATGTGCCAGCAGGTAAGCTGGTGTGAACATCTTCTAAAAATTACAGCAGGTTCGCATGTTGCATGCTTAACATGAGTGCAGCAGTTAAGCTGGTGTGAACATCATTTAAACATCACATCAGGTTCACATGCTGCATGCTTTGCATATGGCAGCACTAAACTGGTACAAATCTCATCTAAAAATCCTCACGGTTTCTATCGTTTATACTACTGCTAGCAATTAGAGTCATTAAAATACATTTTATTTGAATTCTCATAAAAATTAGGTACACTCATTAATTCTGATCCTTTTGCATGTTGTTTAATGGCTTTTGATTTTGTCATTAAATCACCATTAATTTGTAAAGTATTGTTTGCTTACTGCATTAAGTGCTTAGGATATAGCCAGTCAATGGGTCTATGTCAACTCACTCCCATCAATTCATTTCATGTCAATTCACTCCCACCACATGTTCCTGGAGTCAACTAACTCCCTCGACTCTTACTTCATGTCAACTTGGTCCAGCTCTCCTGCTAGCCCCAGTAGTGCAGTGTAGTACTGTAATGTACCCACTTTCATTCTTGTCATTCAGTAATATAATTAGTACACCAGTCAGCTTATCTCTGTATTCATTTGAACTGCCACTTTATCAATCTTCCAGTCAGCCTGCTGTCTGTTCACATGAACTGCCACTTTATCACTCTGTAAAATTGGTTAGCGAATTAATCCTAACACCATTATAAAATGCAAAGCAAAATAATAGTGCAACGTTCCCCACAAACACAAACTTGCAGTGCAATCATGTCAGCATGGCTCGTTCTCTCAGAGTGAAACAGAAAGAAATCAGTAGATGAAAATAATTAAATCTACACATCTCAAGTGGGGACAATGGGAAAGTGATCTGGCAATGTGAGTTAGCCTTTAAAAAGTAAAAGAAATACGATGCCAGAGTGCATACTGAAAGCTGTGATGTGCCAGTGATAACATCAAAATTTAGTCAGCACAGTCATGCACCGACCTGACAGCAGTGAGAGGGCTGAGGCAATTAATCATATAAAAGACAGACCAGGATGCACCCAAGATACTACTGCCCAGGTGCTGTTGAATTGTAAAGAACATGTTTCTTTAGCTGCTCAGGGTACAATGGTGGTCCGTGAACATTAAATGCACAATTCAGCGCTGCTTGTTGTCATGGTGCACCACCAAACCCCAAGGACCTAAGTGATCTTGTCCTACCAGAGTATTACAGGTTGTTTAAATGTTCAGATGGTAGCAAAGTGAATTTTCTTTTATATGACAGTGATCCCGCCCAGATCGCATCCTGGTGTTTGGCACTGAAGCTAACCTGCAGTTTTAGAGCAGTGTAAACACTTGTATGCAGATGGCACCTTTAGCATTACTCCACCATTATTCCACCAAATGTATTGCATTCTTGGTCATCTTTGCAGTATGTAGCCACAATCTGTGCCTTGCTACCTGAAACGCAGGGACACATATGTCATGCTATTACAGGCCCTAAAACAAATCATCCCAACTCTGG
This sequence comes from Neoceratodus forsteri, assembly GCA_016271365.2. Taxonomy (NCBI): domain Eukaryota; kingdom Metazoa; phylum Chordata; order Ceratodontiformes; family Ceratodontidae; genus Neoceratodus; species Neoceratodus forsteri. The sequence continues at coordinate 450,026,024 of CM057453.1, read as the reverse complement.
ACCCAGCAGTCATAATGAATGATTCTGAAAAGGCCACTCTGCAAGCTTTCAAAAGTGTTTTCCCCTCATGCCAGATGCTTTTCTATTTTCACAGTACATTCATAGCAAAATCAATTTGAGGGATTGGGACAGAAAGAGCACAAGACAGCAAGTTTAGCTTAAATTGCTGCTATTTGCCTGCTCTGGCCTACTATCCAGAAGATCAGGTTGTGGGACGATTTGAGGACATTAATGATGAAGCCCTGAACCCTTTTCCACAGAATTGGAACCAATAATTGATTACTTCAAAGGCACCTAGGTTGGGCTCAGGAATAGAAGAGGCACTTTGCAAAAGGCAACCACAATATGACATTAAGTTGTGGAATCATTATGACACTGTAATCGATAAAAGGACAAAACAAATAATGCAGTGAAGCATTCCATAGAGGAATGCAGGCAATACTATGCATGTCCCATCAACATTGTGGAAATTTATTGAGGGAATAAAAGGCATTCCAAGGAAAAGGGACGCTGAAATTGAACAGCTAAGTGCAGAAAACCACCCCAATGTCTCTAAGAGGGCATATAAGGATGATGCTACAAGGCTGGAGATCAAACTCGAAAAGTCTTCAAACGCACAACTGAGGAATTCCTAAGGAGTTGCACACTGCTTCAAGTACTGAATAATGAGAAACCCTCAGATTGCTTTTAAACTGCTTTTAAACTACCAAATTAAAGATACCTTTTAATGGATTCATTTATTCGATCAATTCTTTTGTGGATTACAAATTGTCATCTGCCTGTTGCTATGACAGCACGTCATTAACACTGATCTCGTGACACCTCTGTGTTTCAACTACCTATGCAGTGACTGGAAATGCCATCAGAAAAGGTAATTTTACTTTATTTAACTTTGATTTAACTGTGATTATTCACCTGTGCAAGCTGAGTTCTGTGAGTTCGGGAGTTATGGAGTTATGATTTGTTTACTTGTGCAAGCTGAGTTCAGGAGTTCTGTGCAAGCTGAGTTCCATGAGTTATGGATTAATTTTGTTGAAATTTAAGTTTATTGGTTTTACACACAAACAAACAATCATCACAAGAATATACAACTCGTAGGGAACATAGGACGTAACAAAGTAAAGAAAACCAAAAAAACCCCAACCAATCCCAAACCCCCAAAACATCAGCAAAACAATAACACAAAACCCTGCCCCTCCTCCCCACCTCTCCCCAACAACCCACCCCAATCCCCATCCCCACCCCAAACCCCCACCCACCCAACCACCCCAATCAAGTTAGCAACAACCAACACCATCAATCTGGACATTAAAACTAAAAACAGTACAGGAGTAATCCATTCCCAAGTTATTGATATAAAATCACCCTATTGTGACAAATTGGGTGCCATTACGGGCATAGGGAAAAGGCCAGGAACTATTGGTGCAAATACAATGCATGCAGTTTACCCCACTTTTTCTGAAATAGGTCCATACACACCGCACACTGGCTACTAGTTTTCAAAATTTAAGTAAGCAGAGAGCTCTGAAAGCCATTAGCATAGGACAATACCAATTGATCAGTCCAGTGTCTAAGGACCATCTTTTTACTGCAGCGGATACCAATGCAATATGGTATCTAGCTCCACAGTATCTATCCAGCATAGTCACCAGAATACAAATCTGAGGAGTAAAACAATCTGAGAGACCTAATAGAGGATCTAAATTGTCCCAGATGGAGGACCACAGGGGCAACTTTACTACAGTACCAAGAAATATGCAAAGCATCTCCCTCCCCTGCTTACATCTAGAGCAGGTGGAGTGGAGTGTTTCTTAATTTTAAAAGCTTTTAGGAGTATAGTATAAGTCATTCACTATGTAGTATTGGGTAATCCTGAGTCTGTCCTCTGAATGGTATTTGTGAAGGTCCTTCCAAACACGGGACCAGTCCAGCCCCACCTCAGGAACCAATGGAGACCAGGTACCAGAGCCTCCAATGCCTCGAGGAATTAATAATTTAGAAGAAAGGAATATATTAATGAGATAGCATGCGGTTTGGAAGCAAGGCCCATTATTTGAGAAAGGAAGGGACGAATCTTGGTTCCTTAAAAATAGCACCAAATTTTCCAAGCATGAGATGTCTCAGCTGGTAGACTTTAAAACCATGACCTTAGGAATAGCATACTTGTTGAGAATGTCTCCGATGAGAGGAGAGAACCATGGTCATAAAGATGTTCTAGATTGACATCCTTAAGTTGTGGAAGCCACTGGAGTAATCATCGAACTACCCAGCTTAATATTGGGGTTCAACATGATCGGCTGGCTTAAATCCCGAGCAGGAAGACATTAACAAAATGCCAGCACTGAACCAGAGATTTAAGAGATCCAAGAATCAAGCGGTCATCTAACCATTGTGAAAGCACTGAGAGAGGAGTATAAAAAATGGCGAAGGGTCCAGCCTAACTCCCGAAAGAACCGATCTCTCAATTTGGAGCCATATCAGACGAAAAGAGTCCGGATTAGTATGAAACCATCTACCCAACTTAGCAAGTTGGGCTGCCCAGTGGTAAAACAGAAGATTTGGGAGCCGGAGCCCACCTTGTCCTAGGAAGAGAAAGCTTAGTAAAAGACCGCCTACTCCCTTTCCTCACTAGACAAACTTAGAAAACATCTCATGATATTGCTGAAAATATGAAACAGGTAACCAGAGGTTAAGCAGGTTAAGAGGGTAAAAATGTGGGTAAAACATTCATTTTAATGTTATTGATTCAGCCCCAAAGGGAGATAGGAAGAGCAGACCATCGCGTGAGATTCTGCTGAACAAGACTCTTGAGATCATCTAAATTGAGCTTCTTAAGCAGAGAGGTCCATTGTAAATTGAATTCTCAAATATTTAATAGATCTGGGAGACCACCTCATACCAAAGTTCACAAATTCTGCTTATACGTACAGGCATTTAAGGAAAATTTTGGATTTAGCAATATTCAATCTAAATTGGGAGCGAGCCCCATATTGGTTAAGAATATCCAGTGCATGCCTGAGGGAATCTGCAGGGATTCAACATGCAGGAGAATATTATCCGCATAAGCAGAGAGGACTAGTTCTTGTTGACCCACCACACATCCCTTGACAAGCACTGAGGATTTAAGTTTAATGAGAAGGGTTCTAAATACAAATTGAATAAAAGAGTGAAAGAGGGCAACCCTGCCTAGTGCCCATGGAGTTATGGATTAATGATTTATTTACCGTCAAGCGGAGTACAGTAAATTTGGTGAGTTCTGGAGTAATACTTATATTGCTGCTGTGCACAGGAATGAAAAGATGTGGAGCAGGAAGTGATGGGAGTGAATTAGTTCAGAGTGAATGGTTGGGAGCGGGTTGTCTGGGAGTGAAATGGTGGAGAGAATTTACATGCTCCCCCAGTCAACATCCCCATTCCAGATGTATGAAGAGGGACTCTGTGTTGTGAAGCCTATCCTTTTGTTTTGGACCATACCTCCCTATGCATATTTAGTGCTACAATGTGTTTCTCCATGACTGTTTCATCTCACTTAATTTCCCTTTGTCATTCTGTATGGTGCATATACACTATGGCATTGCTCAGCACTCTTTGTGCTGAGTAGCATCTTGGAAGCATGCACTATACCTGATATTTTGTCACTGAAATGAGGGACATAGACACTCAAAATGAGGGACAATGAGGGACACTAAACCACACAATGGCCAGGACACATCATGAAACATGGAGACAGTACCTCAGAACACAGTGGAAACCATTGAATTAGCACCTGAGAATTAATTTCTACCATTAAGCAGGGGTGCCATTTGGTAGGTCAGAGGGATGCAGTTGCCCCCATATTTGTGCCTAGCTTGTTCTTATCGTGTGGCAGTTATGGCATTAAATTTGAATTTAATATTTTGCACAATAAGTGCCCACCTGGCCTGTGTGTTCTCATGCTGCAGGTACTCTCAGACTCAACTCTGTCTGTATTGTGTTGTCCACTCTCTCCACCTATTAGCGGCAGCACAATCACATGTGATGTGGATGAGCTCCAGCCAAGAAAGGACGTATAAGTTTTGCAAGTGTGACACTGTCTATCATGCCATAGAGTAGACATACTGCACACTACAGCTTGGAGAAGTCGGTGAGCAATAACTCTCAATAGCAGTGTTGTGGAAGCATATTTTGTTGGTCTACTCTTACTGAGTCTTCATCTCCTCTGGTGACTGAAGGGGCAGAGGGTGAGCTAGAAGCTAACTCAAGACTAGGCTACCTAATTATTCTACTAGGCTCACCTTACAAAAAAAAAACAGCACAGACCCTCATGGCAGCAATCTAGGCTTAGCAGTAGTGGTGGCAACTGTGTGTGTGGCTTTATAGGCATTGATCAGTGCGGTGTGGCAGCAGCCACAGAACCAAGCAAGCAAGCAACCCAGGCTGTGTGGGTTCAGTTGGTGAGGTGACTTGGTTGTGGACCATGTTGAGGACCTGTGATGGTCAGTTTTAGCATGCAGCTTCTGGCAGAAGGAAAGAAGGGAGTGGACTGAAAACTGGGCTTGTGGCTACTGTGCCAGGCTGCAGGTTCTGGCCATATGGCTGGGTAAGTAAAATTATTTATTTTTTTTTTTTTTACAGGAGGGATTGGGGAAGGAGGAATTACTGAAATATTGATGTGTTTTTCATGTTTCTTCACCTTTGGGCACCTTCATGACCCATAGGGAACGGGTACTGAATGGAATGGAGTCAGGGAGAAAAATCTGGACTGTTGGTGGGCAAAGTGGGCTCAATCCACTCCATGAAGCATTTGCAGAGCACAGATGGATTAGCAGAGTGCTCCACAACATGAGGCGGAGTACTTCGCATTATAATGAGGCACAAAGTGCATTAGAAACAGCGACTTCCGTTACTCCGTCTCCACTGGTCACTACTCTTACAATTTTAAGGTGAGGTACATTGGTGGCAGTTCACTTTACCTCTCTTTGCCTTGTTTTTGAGCTGTGAAGACAGATTTTGCAGTGATTCATGGGAGTTCAGGTCACATGGGCTCTATATTTATCTGCACAGCCTCAGTTCAGGGTAGTACGAGTAGGAAGGAGTAGGAGACAGTGTCTCGATAGCTGTCTGTAGGAATCTTTTAAAAGCTGTTCAAAAAGCATTTTTGCTTTTTGGGGATCAACTGTAGTTCATCAATTGTAGGAAACCTCCTGTGCTCACATCATCGAGCATTTTTGTTTGTGTGTGGAGTTTGAATGTCATTTACAACACTGAGTGTGTGTGGTGAAAGACAGTGAAGTGTGCTGTGTGGGGTGTATTCTGTGTGTAGGTAGATTTAAGTTGGAGAACTAGTGATTTCTTTGTGTTTGGTTATATTTTTGTTATATAACTGACTGTGTTACTGTACACATGGTAAAATTGTCAGTAATAGTACAAATTTTCTTGATGTTTGTTGTATGAATGTGGTGCAGCATTTCATAAGGTAAGGTCATTTAAATTACAAATTTACATTATGTGGCAATACACTGAACTTTTGCATTTGAGTCGCATTACTCATTCAGCATTGTACACAAACTGTTCTGTGTTGTGTGTGCAGTGTTGCATGCATCAAATATGATACATCTTTAAAATTTGTGACACAAACTAATGTAGTGCAACTAAGCGAGCAGTATGAACCTGCTATCCACTGCAGCTGCCTGATTTTGTACCGCGTTCGTGTTCTCCATTCTTAGTTTTGCTGCTTGTAGTGCCATAAAAATCAGCATTGTCTGTATTCAGTGCTCCCCACCCCCACGTTGAAAAGGTATTTTTACCAGACTGGAGTGTTTTATGACCCCATCAGCACTACTGGTTACTGAAGTTGTTTTAATTCCATGACAGTGTCACAACACAGTAGTCTCTTATATGTTGCTGAAGCCACAGTTGTTTATTTTGCTTCACATCCAGCCAGTGTCCTCCAGTTAGAAGTAAAGCGTATCAAAATCTGAATTTGGTAATAATATTTGGGGTTGATCCCCAAAATGCCTGCAAAGAGGCGTACGCGTAAAGCTGTTTCTGGCCATGGCAATGTTGGCGATAAGAGGGTCTGTGGGCGTGGTAGTAGTACATGGACAGAGAAGTGCATTGCTGAGGTGAGGAAGGTATTTCTCCTGCAATGTTTTTACAGCCAATCAGTAGCTTCACTCACAGTTGGAGGAGATGATGTTTTCCCACCGGTGGTGTTAGTGTTACTGGTGTTAGTGGTGGTGGAGGTAGTATTAGCATTGTTGCATCAAGTTCTAATTCCAACTAGTGTACCGTGTCAAACATATTGAGTGTGAAGCAGTGCAGGTGAGTGACAGCGTAGATGATATCATACTTCACAGTAACATCCCACTGAACCTGATTCTGATGATCATGTCAGCGATACCATACAATGTGATATTCCATTCACCATGGCACTTAACATCACGCATTTTCCATGCAGTGATTCACAGTGTGGTGAAAAATATCAGGTGATGGTGGTGTAGATGCTGATGATGATGTGATGATGCTGATGATGATTATGTTGATGTTGTTGCAACATGCAGTCCACATGTTAGCATCCAAGCGAAAGATATGAATGTGTGACAGTGATGTTGATGAATATGATGCTGATGTAATTGACCCCAGTTGGGAACGGATTAAAATAAATTAAAAGTGGCTGTGTCTGAATCTGTTTGCAGAATCCCCCTCCATAAAACTTGTGATTTACCAGTTTTAGTTGATGTTGATGATGACGACCCAGTAATCAATATGATAGGTAATCGTGGTGGTGAGTTGCAGTCCAGGTGTGCAGTGCCAGAACATCACATGCCCCTCACTTCAGTGCTTTAAATAACAGACTTAAATAAGCCACATCGTCATGGATATGTTAAAAGCAGAGCATCACACTCCTTGTTTGGGATTTTTGTTCAAGATGCAAATTATGATTCAGTTGCAATCTGCCAGGTTTGCCATGTGCGTGTGAGTCGAGGTAAAAGGGAGCCATCTTGGGACAGGAGGACAGCATACACATCTTAAGAATAGGCACATGGCTCTGTGGACCCAGCACAAGCTGGCAGCTAATACCAGACTGGGCGTTCACCAGTATCACCGGCAACCACAGCTAGCATGTTATCCCTTTCCATGACTGTTAAGCCCAGTAGGAAATTAAACATGTGCAGTAGTGCGGTAATAACAGCAGAGGATTACTATAGGCATGATGAGGTGAAGGACTATAATGACTTAGAAATGTTGTCCAATGCGGGTGAGAGTAGCAGTTTTGTGGTGGTGGTGGTGAATGCAGTATGTCTAGTGCAAATGGTACATCAACCCCAGTTGGCAAATCTGGAAAATAACATCATTTCTGGGTTTGTCATCATCACCTGTGCAACTGTCTTTATCAAATGTCCACACTCTGCCCCTGCCAATGCCATTCATCACAGAGCACAACCATTTGTGACCAACAACACACCCGTGTAAAACATTTAAGTTAGCCCATGTTACAGAGTGTTTTTGCGCATAAGCTGAAGTACCTCCCCAATCATACAGTGTCACGTGAACTTAATGCTGCAGTAGCAGAAATGCTGGCAATTGATCTTTTGTCCTTCTCCTTTGTGGAGAATTCTGGGTTCCAGCAGTTCACTGCCCGTGCCTGTCAAAATGGAAAGTCCCTTCCAGGACATACTTTTCTACCTGTGCTGTTCCAGAATTGTTCTGCACTGTCTCAGACTCAGTTAGACATGCCCTTCAACATTCCTCCTCTTCATTCATCCATTTAGGTATGGATATGTGGAAAAGTGGCAAAACAGCGGGAGTTCATATTTGTGTATAACTGCACACTAGGCGCAGGTGCCGGGGTTGTTTGTGATGTTGGTAGTGTGAATAGCCAGTGCAGTAAGGTGGATTGTCGTGGTAACAATCTTCCTGGAATTCGCCAGCATGCAACAATTGCTATGCACAGTGTGACCTGTTTCACACTGGTGAGAACATGTTGGACATGATACTGACTGAAATTAACATATGGCTAAACCTTTGTCCCTGTCGCTGGGTTCATAGGAAGTGACAATGGGTCAAATGTGGTGAAATGCATCATGAATGGTGTTTTTTCCATGTTCCATGCATGGCCCTGTTTAAATCTTGTGATTCAGGAGTTTCTGCAGCACCCTGACATAAAGGAAATACTGATCATTGCATGACGTATCTGCTCTCACTTTTCAATATCTGGAAAGGCCGTGACCAACTGCGACAGTTGCAGATACAAAACAGCCTGCCTCAGCACCGCTTGAAGCTGGAAGTTGTCACGATGGAACTCCATGTTATACATGGCAGAGAGTTGTATGAACAATACAAAGACATCTCAGAATATCTTGTTATGCACACTAGCCATGACAGTTCTGGGGCCTCCATGTCTATGACGACTGAACAGTGGCGCCTCATGGACTCTGTAATAACAATTTTGCAGCCTTTTGAACATGCCACACAGGCAGTGAGTGGCGAGTCTGCCTCCATTAGCCAATCAATTCCACTACTGTGGGTGCTAAGGCAGACATTAGTGAATGTACAGCATAGCCTTGATGTTGCCGGAGACGGTGGTAGCAGTATGTTGCTGCAACACATGCTGACAGTATTCAACCAGAGTCATCACATTGTGAGCATGCAGCGTGGTAACAACTTTGCCATGGCAACAATGCTGGACCCATGATACAAATGTGGAATTGCATCAGTACTGGAGGAGGGCCTGAACAGGTAAAAATATCAGTGGTCAACTGGTTCTCTTGGTTCATGGGGCACACAAGTCACGTGCCAAGTGTGCAAACCTCAGCAGCATAATCCAGCTGAAGGTGTAGTTGGAGGACCAGCAAGCATATCATGCAAGAGTAAGGGACTATAGTTCCAGATGGTCTGTCATCCAAAGTGGGTCAGGTGGCATCAACCCACTTTGGAGGCTTTGTCCCAAGTAGGTATTTGTGAAATAAATGATTCTGGAGAACAGGCTGATGCATCAACAATTGGACTTAGTGCGACACAGAGAGAATGGTTGAGTCATATTTGTCTGAAATCAGGCATCTGACAATAAGTGAAGATCCTCTTTGTACTGGAGTGGAAAGGTCAGTGAATGGCCAGAGCTGACTGCAGTGGTACTAAAGTACCTCACATGCCCACCCTCCAGTGTAAGTGTTGAGAGGGTATTCAGCTCAGCAGGTGCAATAGTCAGGATCGTCGGACAAACCTGTCTCCTGAAAATGTTAGTTTGCTAACATTCATTAAAATGAATGAGAGACACATACCAGCACAGATTGCAACCTCGGTATTCATACCCTGGCCTAGTCATGGTGGTCTTGCTGATGTGGAAATAGAGCATCCTGGTGGCACTGGCAGTGGCTGCCTAAATGGCCCACCACTGATGTAGATGATGACACAATGGAGAAAGAATTTCCCAGTGGTCAGACTTCAGACATTGACGACTGTGAGGCAGTTTTCTTTATGAGGATGATGATGTGGTTAATGTTGGCAGGTTTTAACTGCAGTATTTAAAATGCAGTGGCCCCTCCACCCCGGACCACCACCACCACGGGACTGATGTTATGCAAGTCTGCCACCACCATGAGTTGTCTGCCCCCATGGACCACCACCGGTTTGATGTTATGCAAGTCTACCACCATGAGTCTGTCTGCCCCCATGGACCACCACCACCATCAAGACTGATATTATGCAAGTCTGCCACCACCATGAGTCTGTCTGCTCCCCACGGACCACCACCACCACCACGGGACTGATATTATGCAAGTCTGCCACCACCATAAGTCTGTCTGCACCCGGACCACTACCATCACCACGGGACTGATGTTATGCAAGTCTGCCACCATGAGTCTGTCTGCCCCCACGGATCATGACCACCACCACCGGACTGATGATATGCAAGTCTGTCACCATGAGTCTGTCTGCCCCCACGGACCACCAGTGCACCAGTGCACCACCACCACCACCAGCTTCTTAATATTTAAACCATAAAGTGAGTATGTGCACTCATGTTGTTATGCTGCCTCACTTCCTAAGTTGTATGTTTTGTTTTCCATAGCTTTTCAGAGCCGCAGTGGCAAAACACATAAAGTACACTTCTTTTGTTTCTTTTACAGGAGAACAAAACAGGCTCCATCGCTAATACTCATTGGGAAAGATGTTGTAGCTATACTACAGAGAGGAACCGATGTAATGTCCATGTGAAATCCATTCTGGTAAGTATGAAGATTTTATTTCATCTGTTTCATTGCTTTGTAAGACTGCTGCAAATATTGCACAACAGTTGTCTTAGTTGTTGACAAGATGTGTCTCTGAAATGTAACTTGACAATAGGGATTGAGATTTGAGAACCAGGAGGGACACATAACAATGAAGTTGTAATTGTAAGAAGTCATTCATTTCTTTTTTAGGAAACTTCAAGATGCATTGTTGTTCTGTCAAAGTGGCCTTATCCAAAAGTTCTTCAACATCAGGCACACCCTCCCCAAGCTTGGGCACATACATACATGAAGTCATTTCATTAGATGACCATGACCATCATTAACAACCGGACTCTAGAAGGATGCTGATGAAATCTGTGAAGAAGTGAAAAATAAGAAACCATTACAGACAAAACTGAATTATGATTCCCCACCTCCCCAAAAAAGAAATACTTACCTTCATGTGCTTGAGAGTTATCCATTTCCATTTAAGTGCAAAAATTTCATTGAATACTGGAATGTGCACACCAACAGTTTGAGTTACCTGTGATACAGAACAATAGCATGAGACGAGTCCATGTCAAGTTCAACCCCTTCCTCATCACCTATAAAATATACAACCCATATATCTATATATATATCTACTCACCAAGGCTACTATTAGTGTACATCCAAAGGGCACCATTCAATCCAGTTGAGATGATCATATTTCATTTGATGGAATCGCCTCACAACACATTGGATCAGCAACACAAACCTCACAGTCATCATTTTATACTGGGGTATGTGCTGAAACAGTGTCTTTTCACTTCATTACCACTTGTCAATTTTCTGCACACAAGGAGGACACATTAGGGCCTGCAGAAAAATCTGGGACTCTTGCCACCACTGCACATGACTGAGTGTGCCATTAATTCTGGGGACTTTGTATGTACTGAAACAGTCTCTTTTCACTTTGTTACCACTTGTCAATTTTCTGTACACAAGGAGGACACATTGTGGCCTGCAGAAAAATTATAGGGGACTCTGTGCCACTTTTGTGTGTTCTGTGATTGTTGCTGTGAGCTCATAGTCATGACGCATAGTGACATTTTTACTATTAAAGCAGCATTGCAAGAATGTCCTCACAGTTCTGAATTGTACTTTTTATGCTGCTTTAATTGCAACAGCAACCACTACTTATGTCCGAGTCGTCAGACAGTGACTTCTCACAATTTGTCTGCTTTCTTACTCCCTACTTTTATTCATGTATGAAACAAAATTAGCACATCTTCCAATATTGTTCCGACCAGTTTAGATTTATTTGCAGCTGCTTTTCAATAGCTGCTGTTCCATGGTGTCATATAAAAGACTGACTGATGCATAATTGTTAGTTAACAACAGAAGTTACAGTATATATAACAACTACTTGATGTGATGGAGAAAAGCAGAGGAAAACAATGACAAAGACCTGGTCACACTCACTGTCAGCAGCACCAATTTAAAAGGAATTCTCCTTTCATTATTTCACACATGAAAAGTAGTACAGCACACTCTGCTACTGCAAATTATCGTATCATTCCAGTCAGTCAGGATGTAAGTGAAGGAAGTTAAAACATAGCATTACAAAATATAGGTCAGAGTCATCAACAGATTGTTGCACTGCTGCTTTACAGACAGTCACCACATTACATAGTTATGGTGATGCACATAAACTAATATGTGGGGCATTACTACCACTGGAATATTCTTGCTCCACAGAGTGCAATCTATATCTGTGAAAACCACCCATAATTTCATTACAGTGAGTCGCATGACATGAGAGAATTAACAATCTGAAAAGCAACCCACATTTGTGCCACACTTTCTCAGCAACATTAAGATGTGCATGCTTCACTATACTGAATGTCCAGCAGCTATCGAAGCAATGTTTCCTAATGTTATAAGGTTCACTTTGTGATGAAATGTGGGATGTTTCAAGGATCTTCTTATTGGAAATGTGACCAAACATTTCACAACAAACTGACCATTTACATAAAGAAACATTCGCAAACCTGCACAATCGGATATTCACTATAAGGAGCACACACGCACTCTCCCTGTCATCACGTCCTAATGTTGCTGAGAAGGAGGCCGAATGTGGGCAGATTTTCAGAATGGGAATGCCTCCATGACATGACACACTGTAATACATTTATGCTTGGTTTTAAAAATGTATTGCACTATGTGGTGCAAGAAAGATTCCCTGAAAGGAAAATGTATATGATTTAATAATATCAAACAAAAACACACAACAAAAGTACAACACAGTAGTGGGGTGGGGTCAGGGGTGGGGTGGTGTGGGGGGCATAAAACAATACCTGGACTTACTATGGTTGTGGGATGCCATGGTGGTCCAGCAGCAGTGCAGCACTAAAGTATTTGCTGCTGCTGGGCTTCCACTCTGGTAACCTGCTGCCCAAAGCACTGAAATGCTTGTTGTTCTCTCCAGTGCTTCCCACACCAGGAAGAGGTCAGACTGGCTTACAGGGACTGTGCCTGGGTCCACTGCAGTGGGTAATCCAGGTAGTGGGGCTGGTGGTGGACAGGGTGGTGCTGGTGGTGGTGGAGCACCTGATGTAGCCCTCCTCCTCCTGCTGTGGTGGTGACTGCTGTGAGGCATCTCCACACCAGCAGCACCCTTGGCCACTGCCATAGAAGGGCCAGCAGGTGGATGCCTTCCCCTTCCGTGGCAGCCTGCCACTCTGCCCTGTGGTGATTCATCATGTCGGTGTGCTGGCCACCAGTCCCCAAATTTGTCACAGGGGCCCATGGCACCAGCACACCACACACATGGCACTGCACCACTGTGCTGTCTCCCCATAATTAAAAAACTCTCACACTGGGGGCTGCGGGGCCTGCCAGACACAGTACGCACTTGTCGGACATGAGTCCCACCACCACCCACAATTGCTGGGGCCAACTCCTGTGGCTATGGAGGTGGTGGAGGGGTGCTGCTGGCACCCCAACAGCTTCTGCTAGTGGTGGTGGTGGAGAAGGTGGATGAGCAACAGCCACTGGTGGCATTGGTGCTGCTGCTCCTGTTGCTTCTACAGGGAAGCAACACTGGCCAGGAGTCTGGAGCAGTTCAACATAACACACAGTTCTGCCCCTCATAACCGGCCGCCTCCCTCCTAATGGTCCCATGTGCCAGTGACTCACCTTGTCCAACTCCAACATGACCCTCCATCCTCATGGGACCATGGGATGACACACACACACACACACACAAGTGGACACACACGCGACACACACACACACACACACACGGTCAGTCACACGCGAAAACAAAAACAAAACTTATACAAAAATTCAGTAACCAAAAAACACTAAGTCAATATAAACACTAAATAAAATAGCTTTTATAAAAGATGTTTGTTTGTTATGGCAGTAACAAGAAATGACTCGAGAGCCAAGCAAACTCCTCTCCTCTCACAATTTTGCTTTCTCCTGTACAAATGCAAAGGAGAAAGTGAAACTGCTTCTCTGACTCACTTCCTTCCTACCTGGCTAAAGCATGTGACTTACAGTACTGCAGGCCATGTGATGTGCCTATTTTTCTCCATACCTTACTTTCCATTAAGGCATAATGAGAGCGTGAAGTAGTAATGATACGCCAAGTAAGCACTTCACAGGGTCCACTTCATTGTGCTCCGTGGACATGAAGTGGACACTTCACGGGTGGATTTATAATTCACTGCATCTCTAATCAGGAAAATGTTCTTTGAGGGGCAGAACTTCAGCCAGGAAAATAAATGGTTAGTAACGGGTGGGTTTCAGCTAAAATCTGCTGCGCTGTTCCGGAGTATATACATGATGAATCTTATACATTTGAATTTTCCTGATTTGCATATCACTTTTCAGCCAAAACAAGAAATTTGTACCTTTTAGAGATGTTACAGATATTCTAGAGCTATCTTGCATTCACAGACAGTTGAGCAGTATGGTATGGACAGACTATTGGAGCCCCACTACAGTCAGGCTTTATCCCCCAGTAAATCTGACCTCCACATCCCATGCTCAGACACATTATAACAAAGGGCAAAGGAGACTGTAGGTGTATTCATTGAAATGAATGGGGTATTATTACTATTTTATACATTTTGATGCAGGAGTTGAATTAATGAAGGTCACCACCGACTCAACAAGGGCCTTGTTAGCAGAACAGTGACCTTCATTATTCTCCAACTCACCATCATAATGTATTAAATAGTAATAAAAATAACTCCATTCATTTCAAGGGATACGCTCCAGCACTCTGACCCTATGGACATCATCTCTTAAAGACTTTTGCCTCTGGCTACCTAGTGCTCAAGTAAGAGACTTTTACTTATATCTATACTTGGTGGGATGTCTGTAGCATGGCCATACCCACTACAGTGTGTGTGCATGGGGGCAGGCTATATGTGTGTGTGTGTGTGTGTGTGTGTGTGTGTGTTCTCTCTCTCTCTCACTCTCTCTCTCTCTCTCTCTCTCTCTCTGTCCAGTTATTGCTACTTTGTGTTTGCATCTTAAAGTCTGTTTACGTGGAAGCATTCAAAACTATGGAGAGAAAATAGTAGGGAGTACAGGCCAGACTGATGTAATTAAGTGGTTTTGTGGGTAAGTTTGTGTATTGGGTGGAAAGAAAACACATGTGTTTCCATTGGTATGTGTGCTAGAGTTCAAATGTGAAACTGAGATGAGTAAGAGAAGAAAACTGAAAAGCATAATAGTAGCTACAAGCATGCCACCTGCATTCAGATGTAGTCATATACAGTATGTACTGATGTACAAGAGAGCCATATGTGTGCAGATAGTATGGCTTAATGGTTAAAGTCAATGAACTGCAAGCCAGGAGACTTGGAGGCATGAAGACCTGGGTTTGAATCTCATCAACCCTCACTAGTGTATGGTGTGATCCTGAGCAAGGCAATTAACTTTTTCATGAGCAGTTATCAGTGACCACTTGCTTTTGCACGCATGCCACGTGCATGCAGTCTTTCCAATTTAACATACAAATCATGGTTTCCACACTTGCTTGCATCACATGCCATTATGAATGCGATCAGTTCCAATTTTAACATTTAAATCATATTTGCAACATGCATATCACTTGGATAGTTTTATGTGTGCAGCAGGAAAACAGTTCATATAATTATTTCTGTATGGGAACACAACAGTAGCATTTGAATTCATGGAAGTATCACTATATACCAGCAATCATACAATAAGTAGTTATCTCAGAATTACAAAAATACTTACAAGCATATAAACTATTACACAAACACTATTTCTTCTAAAAGATTATAGTTATGAAATAGGCAGTTTCAAGGCACAAGGCTGAGCACAGTATTTTAGCATCCCACAATGACATGTTGCTTCATATAAACTTTCACCATCCTCAGTGGTACAAATACATTTTAACTTATGATTGCCAACATCACAACCATTGTAAAAATATTCTGCATTTACAAAAAAATAATAATGTGCATTTTCTTAAATAAACAAAAAATAGTAACAGTAACATTTCCTCATATTTAAGCTTGCAACCATTGAAACACCATTAAAAATGCTTTACTTATAGAACAGCAACTGTTATTCACACTTAAAAGGTATTGAAAATGTCAATTAAGTAGATGACAACCAAAAACATCTCTAATCAGTCATTTGCATACGGTAACAGTAGTGACTATCACATAGGGCTTCAAGGCACCTATGTTAAAATTTAGAAGTTAAAAGAGCCAAAATGGCATACCTTTGACAGAAAAAATGAAATATCAATATAGGAACCAATGGGGTTGTACACCTAAAAGGATCCATTAATGTTTGCAGTTTCTTGTTTTGTTTTTTGATTCCTTTTCATATCATTGATATGAAAATAATTTCACAAATAGTAGAAAGGTACTCCTAAAACACCTGTAAACAGTCACTGTCATGACCCCAGCTGCAATGGACATGAGGAGGGGTCCTAAGAAAGTTTTCAGTAAGGTTTGGATTTACAAGGGCCAAAGATCATAAAGTTATGTGAGACAATTTAAAACTGCGATTGAAATCCATTGTGTTTGATACAAGACAGAATCCTTTTCCATATCATGATAATCTGTTTTCATTCTCTGTGTACGAAAAAGAATATCATCAAACAAAAAATTTGAAACAAAACAGCAAATGCTTCAGAACAGGCAATGGGAAGACCTCCTCAAACTGGCTCACCACGGAGTGTGTCATATTGGATTTGCAGTCTGAAATACAGCTGTGGGATAAATTAGGTCCTGTAAGTACAGTATTTAATTAATAAATAAACTTACACAATTAATGAAATCATCCAACAGCATAAGAAACGCATTCCACAAAAATCAGGTTTTAACTACTGCCTTGTTCATTTCTGTATGCCATGTTGTTTGTTTTACATCCAAAAAGCTCGATTTTAAAGTTAGAATCAGTTCTCTTTCTTCTAACTGCTTACTTTATTTAAGTTTTAAACAGTAAAAAAAATAGTCATGCAGCAGAAATCAGCACATATCACAGAAAAGGATTTCATATAGAACCGCCACAAATGTTTTTGAATTCAGTGCTACATTTTACCTCAAAATCTGACTGTTACAGTTAAATACACATAAGTGTTTTGCAAGCACTTAATTAATTACATTTGTGTGCCAAACCAGCAGTAACAAGGCAATTTACAAAATCTGATTTTATTATGTACTAGCACATATTTTTGTCATACAGTGTTGCATATGTTTTCCTCCAAAATAATTTTAAAATTAGAATCAGCTATATGTCTTACTACTAGGATGCCAGCTGAAAAAGGAGGTAAGAGAAGCTGCATGGCATTATTGATAACTATCCTGCCACCAATAGAATTAATGAATATTGATATGTTAGATATGGTGCTCATATCAGATAAAGTTAATTTTCCTGTAAAATTAATCTGTTTTATTAAAACTGACCAATGCAAAAGTACACAGAAGACATAATACTGTATCGCTTTGATTAAAAGCCACAGTTTTATTACCAACAGCACTGCTGAAGCCGCAGCTTATGATCGAGGGCAGGTTATGTTTGAGGGCAGCTTGTAATACCAATTGTCAATTTGACAATCAGTTAGTTGACAACTTAAAAGAGGATGTAGAGGCTTTAGAGAGCTATTGTGATCAGCTGCATTCTGATAGAGTACCAATTCAAAAGTCTCTTAAAAACTACCACAGACAAATCTGTCTGCACATTCAGTGTATGTCTATGGATGTCTAAATCCAGAGGTAGGGGCAAAGAAAGTCATTTATGCAATATTTTAATTTCATCAGGTGAGGTTATGTGATGATAAGTTAATAATATTGGAATCAACATACATTCCTCCTCCTCTGCTTCTGTTGTTTGGGCTGCAGCTGTTCGCTTCCTTTCCCACTGTTCTGTCTTGCATCCGGTCCTCCTCTAAAAACTAGAGGAAGAGCTCTCCTCATATGTCTCTGGTCCTGAACAAGTTAACAACAAGTTAAGTTCACCATTGTGTCTTTCAAAATGGATCTGGGTCCGAATGACTGTGTCCCTTCCTTATAACTTTCTGACTCAAAACTACTTCTTTGACTTGCAGTTCCAAGTGACTTTTCTGTATTTCTGCGAGTTCTCTAAAATAATGTTAATTATTAATTTATTTTAAGCCACGGCTATAGATCAAGGGCATGTTTTAATAGGAAATGTCAATAAGGGCATGGCTTATAATTGAGGGCAGCTTTTATTGGAGGGTGGCTATTAATCAAAGATATACAGTACACACTGTTTTCATGATTGGTACATAGAGACTGGCCACATCCAATAAAGTGGCTAAAACATTGTTACTGCCAGACTGAATAATCTGCCTCTCGATACTGAGATACTGAAAATCATACAGTCACTTGTCATAGCTGATGAGAGACAGACACACATTTTCAGGGCTGTGGGCGGAGCCTACAGCACTATTGGGATCAGATTGTAGTTCTAAAATGGCTGATCATGGAACTCCTTTTTGAACATTTAGAAGTATTCCTCCACAGCTGCAAAATAGTGCACCCTGTCTCTGATTTTTGCTATTTGCTGCTCTATGTTAAAGGCATTCTGAAGGGGAGGGTGCTACTGTATTGCACTTCAGAACTTCTCAGAATATTAACAAAAGAAAAACTTTTAAACTGCTGTTTCTATCACCTGTCCAGCTCAGTCTAATAGATTTATTCTATTTCTTTCAGCAACCTAGGGGTTAACTCATTATATGTTGTCTGGAATTTACTGAACCTCTGAAAGTCAGACTACAGTGTAAGATTACAGACAGTGCACTTGCAGTCTGTGAGCTATCTCATTCCTATGGACACACACACACACACACACACACACACACACACACACACACAGTAGCAGAAGCATGTACTCTGACTAAATAAATTCAAGGGACTGAATTAGCAGCATGCCAAGTTTTGATGATTGTGACTAAACAGCACTATATACAGCAAGCAAGAAAATAACTTTGGTCATTTGGTACTCTTCACAGCCCTATTGGATCTGGCTAGAGTTTGTTGAGATTGCTGTTGTTTGCACTTTCTGTGAAAGGATTGAGCATGGTAGAAGGCTACAAAACTATCATTTGGATTCTCAGAAGATCACTTGTGTGAAGGGCTGCCAGTTTGCCAGAAGGAATCATTTTGCTAATGACTTGCAGCTGCCAAACTGTGATGTCTACTGGTTTGGTAAGGACAGCATGAGGTGGAGCAGCTCATGCCAGCTATGTACTGACAGTCAGACATTTGGCATTAGCCAGACATATTTCTGATCCATCTCAGAAGTAATGATTTGGGCCACAAAAGGGTGTAGAGTTAGTCAAGGCAGCTAAATCTGAGTTGGCTGCACTTACAGCAATGTTATTTGCCTGTAAGTTTCCATATTCAGACATTACAGAGTGGATGATCTGGAGAGCCATACACCTGGACTGGAAATATCACATAGAAAGGTCAACATACAGATACCTGGCTTCCTTTGCAGTCTGGGTATGCACACTGTATGCCACACTGAGATTAAGCATTAAAAAATTGACTTTATTTAAAGATGTTGTGCACCTCTCAGATGCTGGCAATATGTAAATGTGTAATGTGTCTTTACATTGATCAGCAGTATCGTCATGCCACCCCACAATGGCTCTTTTCAGAACCACATATACTTTTGTCAAAAATAAAGAGATACACCTGCACAACATAGAGCTTACATGTTTTATTTTTTAGTTTTTCTTTTTCTTGTGTCACTGCGTGTTAAGTGACAGAGGGACTACCATTTGTTGTTGTGAGTAGGTGTAGACCCTGATTAGTGATGGCATACATGATGTACATGCTGATTACAGGTTGCAGGGACAATTTACTGTACTTTATTATTTATTTATTTTTCTTTTGGTTCTTTTATGACACTGCTGCTAGCATATAGTTTGGCATGATGAGGGGGAAGCTACAAAAGGTGAAAACTAACAATGTTGCCGCCTTTACAGTGGCAGTTGGGGGAAGGAGGTTTATTTCACATGCACGTAGGGTAGCAGTATAATCACTACATGTAAAGAGAGTGTGGACCATCACTGTACAGTGTAATGGAGGTATAGGATCGTGATAATGGATTTCTTGTGGGAGTCATGACTTTGCTAGTATACTCTTTTGTGCAGTGCTGCAACTTTACAGGAAGTGGGGTTAACCATGTTGTTGGGTATACAGTGACAGGCAGACAGACCATGCTTATTGGGAGTGTGGAGATGTAGCATCTGTTAAGTGGTAGCAGAGATGATGTACAGGCTAATAACAGCTTGCAGAGAAATATTCCTGACATTTCCATTTTTGTGAAACTTAGTAGCATACAATTTGACAGGACAGGGGACATGAAAGTTACAGAAAAGGGAGAAGGTACACTGTTGCCACATTTACAGTGGCAGTTGTGGGGTGCAGTTTACTGGTATGTGCAGAAAGGGTAGGCAGTGTAATTACTAGGCAGGGAGGGTGTAGGCCACCACTATATAGTGCAAGGGAATTTATGATCATTACAAAGAAACATGTAACAAGAAACATGTACAGTCATTAAAAAGAAAAACATGATGCATTAAGAAATTAAAAATTCTGCTTTATAGATTGTGATAGTCACATGTTAATTTTCTGAATTTTTTTTCTGTTTTACTTTCACAACAGACAAAATGCCAAAGAACTGGAAAGATGGGTGGTACTTGCTCTGGCCAAGGTTGTGAAACACAGCCAGCCACATAATACGATGTGAGGCACTAACCTACATCAGAAGACCTGGAGAAAGGTGTGTGACTTCTTGGGTGACAAAGACGTCCAGAAAGATGCAGATGCATGTCATCACAAGTGGAAGCAGGTGCAGCAGAAGTTTTACAAAGGCTAAAGTGGCTGGCAGTGTTCAACTGCAGGACAGGGATTGGTACAAGCTGGTAAAAACAGATGTGGGAAGCCTACATTTTTTAGTTGTTTAACCAGGAGTAGCACACTAAGCTGAAAGCTTTTTACAGGTGTGACCTGGGAGCACAGGGAAGTTAAGTGACTTGCTCAGGGTGGCACAGTGTGCAAGTGGAAGCTGTGGGATTCAAACCCAGTCTGGTCTGCTGGATGTCACCAGATTTGCAGCTCAGAGCCTTAAACCACTGCGTTATACTGCCTCCCATTTGGAGGCCGACATCATATAAGTAAGTACACCTGTACAATTGTAACATGAAAAAAAAGGAAAAATGTTTCTGCCATGGATATTACTGTGAGTGGTATAACAATGTAAAAACTCGATCAATAAGTGAAAACAAAATGTATATCAAAATAATCAATAACAGTATGTAAGCATATTAGTTTCTATGTGATGGAGACTAATGAACAATCGGTGGTGTGTAACTGCTGCTAACATTTTAAAAATTCAGTAATATGACAGTTGTGATTGCAGTAGTTAATAAATAAGTATACAGTTACAACTAATAGGTAACAAATGACAAGGTGCACAACAATGTAAAGTCATAATATTGGAACTGCATAGTGAGACCCAAAGCCCATCCAAGTGCCTTCAACAATCTGGATTTTATTGAACTACAGTCAACATAATACAACCTGTTATTCTGACTTAAATATAATGTGTAGATGAAAATATATTTCCTTACAACAGACTTACCTAATAATGTGTCTTTACATCTTCTGTGTCTTCACAGAACATTCAAGCTTCCCTACCACAGAAGCAAAAATAACCAAGCTGGTACTAGTCCCCAGTGATCAAGTGGAAGAGGATCCTGCTTCTGATGATCAGATGTAGATCGTAGAGCTTGACAGTATGTACCAACAACCACAGAATAACAATAAATACAAACATATACAATGCTATCATGTCTTGCATATTTTTGAAAAGTGGGGCTGTGTACCTTCTCCATTATGTGGGTAAGACAAAATGATTCTCCACCACACACACCATGTTGTCCAATGTAGCAATACTGGCACATGACCATGAAACACTGCAAGCAAAAACACATCCACTCCTGCCTTCAGCCTTCTGTGTCTCACCAGCCCTCCATGTGCACTGTTCTGTTGCACACAAAAGCAGTACATTCCTGTTAGGTCTGTAAGCAGCCATTTGAGATGCGATGCCTATGATGGCCCCCAACTCCTGTGGTGCTCAACATGCCAGACATCCACCCTCACATCAGCTTGCATGGTTTCCAACATTGGGATATGGTACCGACAGTATGTCACCCACCAACCATGGAGTGCTGCACAACCCACATGATAGTCAAGTACCAACAGGGTTCCCAATGCAGCAACAATTGCCCCTTGCTGGGATTCTGTTCATTTGTGTTTCCTGAATTGTGGTATGTAAGTGCAAATGACAGATTTTGCATGCATACATATAAACTACTATCATGTCTTTCATTTGCAGCACTTCACATGCTTGAGAACAAGTAAAGTAGGTTATTTATCGTGCTGTGCTGCTATGGACATTTTTGGTGTACTTCAGATAAATGGTATGATAGCCAGAATTGTGACTTTCATTATTTGGTGAACAAATACAACCCGTGTATTTCACTACAGCAGCACAGAAAGGATTCTATCTGAAGCCCTTACAACATGGTGGTATATTTACTGAATTTCTAAGACACAAGTTTACTGATGTGTCATATAGGTGAAGTCTGTCTATGCAAATTGTTTCTTTTTAATTATGTTGGCTATAATTAAAGACTGTTCGAATCCTCCATGGTAAGAAATAAAAGTTTGGCCTCAACAGCAACAAATAATACTGTATTTATATTGTACAGATACTGGTAAAGTTTGACTATACTGAAACATAGACTTTGATGGCAGATAAGGATCACTTGGCACACCTGGCCATTATCCTACCTATTGGATAAGCTGCAGACTCTAGTTAACCAACAGCCTACTTCCTCCTACCCCCACTATAATTGCCTTATGTCTGTCCCATGCATTCTTGAATTCTTCGCTGTTTTGACCCCATGACCTCTTCAGGAAGGCCATTCAATGTGTCCGCCACCCTCTCCATGATAAAATACTTCCTCACGTTGCCCCTAGAGCCATCTCTTTGTATCTTCAAATTGTGCCCCTTATTCTTGCACATCTCTTTTTCTGAAAGATGCTCCTTCTTGGACTTTGTTGATTCCGTGAGGTACTTGAAAGTTTCTATCATGTACCCCTCTCCCTCCTTCCCTCAATGCTATACATTTTAAACTCTTTTAGTCTCTCTTTGTATGACTTCTGTTGCAGAACCTACACCATTTTATTTGCCCTCCTCTGGACTGCCTCGATCCTGTCTACGTCTTTGTGGAGATGGGGTCTTCAGAACTGCATGCAGTACTCTGGATGGGGTCTCACCAACTGTCTGTACAAAGGGATAACAATTTCCTATTTTCTACTTGTGATGCCTTCCCTATGCATCCCAGTATCCCCAGCCCTCCTTACTGCCTTATCACATTGCTTGCCTTTCTTAAGGTTATCTAATATGACTACCCCAGGTCACCTTTTGTTAACCTATTACTGGCCATTAAAGTATAGGTGTCTGATATGAGAACATTAAGTTATACAGTATCCAGATAGTAGAAAACAATATCAGTTCTATCGTTGTGATGCTTCTTGATAAATATCTGTACTACTACAGAGCCTTCAGAAAGTATTCACCCCTTGGATTTTGTCACATTTTGTTGTGTTACTACCAGAATTTTTAATGCATTGAAATGATTATTTTCCCTTGATTCACACAGCATACTCAACAATTTAAAGGGGAAAAATATTTTTATTGTGTAACAAAAATTTATGAAACATTAAAACTGAAATATCTTGTTTACTTAAGTATTTACCCCTGAGTCAATACTTTGTAGAAGCACCTTTGGCAGCAATTACAGTTTTGAGTCTTCTTGGGTATGTCTGTGTCAGCTTTGCACATCTGGATTTGGGATTTTCACCCATTCTTCCTTGCAGATTTGCTCAAGCTCTGTCAAGTTGGATGGGAGCATCAGTGAACCACAATCTTTAAGTCTTTCCACAGATTCTCAATGGGATTCAAGTCTGGGCTTTAGCTGGGCCACTCAAGGACATTCACCTTCTTGTTCTGAAGCCACTCTAGTGTTGCTTTGGCTGTATGCTTGGGTCGTTGTCCTGTTGGAGCGTAAATCTTGCCCAGTCTAAAGTCTATTGCAGACTGATGCAGGTTCTTCAAGGATGTGCCTGTATTTGGCTCCATTCATTGTTCCTCTATCCTGACAAGTGCCCCAGTCCCTGCCACTGAAAAGCATCTCCATAACATGATGCTGCCACCACCATGCTTCATGGTAGGGATGGTGTTACATGGGTGATGAGCTGTGTTCGGTTTGCTGGCGTGGCGCTTTGCATTCAGGCCAAAGAGTTAAATTTTTGTTTCATCAGACCAGAGAATCTTTTGCCACATGGTCTCAGAGTCTGCATGTGCCTTCTTGCAAACTCCAGGCATGCTATTATGTGGCCTTTTCTCAGGAGTGGCTTCTGTCTAGCCACTCCCAGAGAGGCTACATCTGTGAAGTGCTGCAGAGATTGTTGTCCTCTGGACAGGTTCTCCCATCTCAGCCATGGAACTCTGTAGTTCTGTCAGAGTGGTCATTGGGTTCTTGGTCACTTCCTGACCAAGGTCCTTCTTTGAGTTGCTCAGTTTGGGAGGTGCCTGCTCTAGGAAGAGTCTAGGTGGTTCTGTAATCTTTCCATTTCCTAATGATGGACTTGACTGTGCTCCTGGAACTTTCAACACTCTAGAAATGTTTTATACCCTTCCCAGATCTATGCCTCCTCACAATTCTATCACGGAGTTCTACGGAGAGCTTCTTGGTCTTCATGGTAGAGTTTCTGCTCTGACATGCGCTGTCAACAGTGGGACCTTATATAGACAGGTGTATTTCCTCTGAAATCATGTCAGTCATTTGAACTGACCACAGGTGGACTCCATTCAAGTTTTAGAGTGATCTCACAAGGAATTGGATGCACCTGAGCTCAAATTGGACTGTCATAGCAAAGGGGTGAATACTTATTAAATCAAGACATTTCAGGTTTTTATTTTAAATTACATGCACAAAAAATTCCAAAGCTTCATTCCACTTTGACATTATAGAGTAATTTGTGTAGATACGTGACAAAAAATCCCATATAAATGTATTTTAATTTGAGTTTGCAACATCACAAATGTGACAAACTCCAAGGGAGTGAATGCTTTCTGAAGGCACTGTGCATGTTAATATTACTCTATAGCAGGAACTAGGTGGTGAAGAATAATACAGTACAATATTAAATATACCATGCTTAGCTAGGAACAGTAAAGTATCTATCTACTACCATAATATATAGGTATGTCATTTTCTTTTACTTGTGTATTGCAGATCAAGAAACCTCAGAGAGGGCACTGTGGTGCCACAGAACAGGCCACAGAGGGAGGGACACAAGAAGAGCAAGCCCTTCAGTGATCCAAACAGAGACACCACCATGTACTGGTGGCTCTGCTAATGAAGACCAACCAGAGAAGGAGCCTCAGCCTCATCCAGCCAGGTTATCCAGCTCTGCAGCAGGAAGCAAGCCTCTCACTGTACAATGTAAGTCAAAAACACTTTCTTAAAATATGATTTTAGAACATTTTGCTGTGTTGCTCCATGTCATGTTTGCTTTTCACTCTGTCATCAACTCTGCTCCTTCCAGTTCCAATGTTCCCAATGCACCTGCCCTAACCTCTGACAATGGTCCATTTCTCTCCGCTGGTACTTAATACAAGGCTGACAGTTCAATTCAATTCAGTTTTATTTTACCAGGATAATGCCATTGAGACAGCTGATTTACAAGGCAGTCCTTGAAGGACATATACATAAACAGATATAACTTTAAGAATACACAATAATACGTGACTGGAAATACATGGGTTTCAAACAGTGGTAGGAATAAACAACTTTAATCAGACCAAAAAAGAAAAACAGGATACAAGAATAACAACAGTGATAAAGATAAGCAGTAGTAAACTAAAATGGCTAGTCTAGAGTACAGAAATACAAGGACTCGGATACAAATCTCTTTTTTTTCTTGATTGTTATATTTGTACTCTCACAGCTTGGCCTGCAATCATCCTCCACCATCCTCCACACCCCACATGATCCCTGTCAGCTCACTCACTCAGGCTGGCATGCACAGTAACCACAGTGTTGCCCCTACCCCCACTGCAGGGCCCAGATCTAATACTGGAGCATGATTCCTTTGGTTCTGAGGGTGTGTGGAGGCACAGCCATCAAGCTGCCATGACTGACCATTATTTTCTCCATTTTCTTTCTCTCAGGAGTACTGATGTCCAATGATGTCAAAGCACTAAGTGCCGACATCCACCATACTCCTCCCCAGATGCACCACAGCTGTAGTGCGCTTGACTCCCACTGGGGCTGCTGAAGAGCAGTGTGAGCCCCAACCCTCCCCAGAGTGAGGAGAGCAGTCAGTAGACACTCAATCCTCTCCCCCCAGCCAACCCTCAATTACCCAGGCTCATTCCCAGTCACTGGCATAGAGCGAGGTGTGGCATCCAGCACCTCAACCCTCAGCACCACTGGGCCACCACTAGGTACAAATCTAAACATGGATTAACCAATTCTGCAGGAGAATACCAAATGCAGGAAGCAGCAGGAGAGAGAAGGAATGGTGAACTAAAGACCAGAGAAGGTAGGTGGAAGGAGCAAAAAGTGCCTCAAAAGGAGAGGGTGGGCAAAGTATAGGTTAAAGGGTGAAGGGCCTGTAGGGAAAGTGGATAGAAGGATGATACAAGGGTTAAGAAAATATAGGTTAGGGGATGATGGGTCAGTAAGTGGGAAGGATAGGTCAATTGTACAAGGGGATAGGGAGAAAAGGAGGGAGGTAAACTGCTAATATCCAGAGATATAGGTACAAGGGGGCAACAACATGCAAAGTCAAGCGTAGTAGCTAGATTCTTCCTTCAGAGTGAGATTCAACATAGCTTTGAAAGTACAGAGACCAGCTGTGTGCCTAATTTTAACTGTTTTGTAAAGAATTCTAGAGAGAAGGCAACACATGACTTGTAGATGAGGAACCAAACCTAGTTCTAATCTGAGGAATATCAAAGGTAATAAAAGAAAATTTTCTAAGGGAGTATGCACAGGGGCAATTAAAACAAGGTGCAGATATAAAGTGAAAGTTTCATGGTTAAAGCTCTGAACACCCAAAGAGCTGCATTATGCCATTGCCTAAGGCTAAGTGATGGCCAGCCGATCTGCATATAAAGGGATCAGTGGTGCATGTTTAAAGGGTGTTGAGGACAAATTTTATGGCCCTGTGGTAGAGTGTGCCCAGGATAGATAAAGCAGATTTCAGACTGTGGTTGTATAGGAAATCAGTATAATCAATAAGCTGAAGGAAGGTGGTTTAGACCAATTTTAGCCTGGCATCAAGGGTAAATAGGTGTTTTATGAGATAAAAGAGGCCAAGCCTTTGACACAATTTTTTGTTGTGTCTTCTATGTACGTGATGAAAGATAGCTTGCTACCAAGCCAAAATCCAAGATATTTTAATTTCTCAACTGGCTCAAGTATCTTGCCCAAGAGGGTCTTTATGTGGTAGTTAGCATCCGATGGGTTGATATTTGCATCTTTAGAGCTGGGAGAGAAGCATTATTTTTTTTTTTGCATTGAGAAACAGTTTTAGTTGAAGCAAGTTAAGTTGTAGCAGGTCTAATTCATACTGCAGATCATGGCAGGTGAAATGTAGGAGGGTCTTGTGGCATATAGCACGTGTCATCTGCGAATAGGTGAACACTTACTGTGCTAATATTGTTGCTGACATTGTTTATTTAAACAGTGAATAACAGAGGCCCCAAGATAGACCCTGAGGTACTCCTCTCAGAAGGGGTTTGAGGAAGGAAGGCGCCATTTATTTTAACTTGTTGCTGCCTGCCAGTAAGGTAGCAAGAGAACCAATTCAATGATGTCTCATTCAGACCAACATTATTTAGCATGCCTAGTAATAGCTGGTGATTGACAGTGTCGAAGGCCTTGCTTAAGCTTAAGAAAATGGCACAAATGTGGTTTTGGTGTCTAGAGATGTTATGTCATCTGTAACTTTTGCTAAGGCTGACACAGTATTGTGTTTAGGCCTAAACCCAGACTGGAGAGGATTAAATAGATTTCTGTTTTGAGGTAGTCTCTGAGTTGTGGGTTAACTAATTTTTCTAGTAACTTAGAGTCAGTGAGAGTGAGATTGGCCTGTAATTATTAAGATCACTATGATCCTCAGATTTGAAAAGGAATGACATGGGCTATTTTCCAGTCAGAAGGTAGTACCCTTGGGAGAGGGATAGATTAAACAAATGAATGATGAGAGGGACAAAAGTAGTATCCTAATTTTAAGAAGTATGGGTCCAGCAGATCAGAACCAGCACTTTTTGGGACCCAAGGAGAAAAGGTGGCTCTCAACCTGTTTAAGGGAGACAGGGCTGAAACTAAATTGTCCAGTGGGGGCTTGTTTTGGGGAAGAAGAGGGTACTGGCATTGGAGTAGAGGGGTAGCTAACAGGCAAGGGATGACTCGAATGCTAGCTGTCAGTGGCAAAATGATTATTTAGTTGAGCCAGGATATCATCACTGCTAGTATAAGTGTGAGCCCTGGATACGATTTTAGTGGGAAGTGATGAAGGAGA
This sequence comes from Neoceratodus forsteri, assembly GCA_016271365.2. Lineage (NCBI taxonomy): Eukaryota > Metazoa > Chordata > Ceratodontiformes > Ceratodontidae > Neoceratodus > Neoceratodus forsteri. The sequence goes on along the minus strand of CM057453.1, from coordinate 449,997,646 downwards.
ACTGTGGCCTTCGATTTCTCTAAGAATGTGCCAGAATTTGGCTACATTGGATTTGAAGGAATCAAGGGCTGCCTGGTAATATTTTGGACTTTTGATCCAAATAAGTCTCGACATCAGTTCCTAGCAGCTCTGAAGGCAACCTAATTGGAATCGGATTTGGTCTTGCAAGGTTTCTTCTAGAGGTGGTCTCTGTGTTGCAAGACTGTTTTAAAAGACTTAGAGAACCAAGGACAAGTTTTTCCTTGAACTAAGTTTGGACATAGGCACATGCCTGTTGATCACTTCAAGGACTAGGCTGAGGAAGTAGGAAGAGGCCTCTGCAACAATTTGGGCCAGATATAAATTTTCCAATTGATCTTGCTTAGGTCAACTAGGAAGTTGGAGGTATTAAATTAACAGAGATTCCTTTTAAAAATAATGTTTGAATGTTGGCATGTTTATGGAATGTGCCTCACACTGACATAGGAAATCATATGTTCTAGGAGCTATGTCTATTTGCATTTGCCTATTGAATGTATTAAATATATTATCTAATGCTTACACCTCTGACATCACCTTATTGAATGCATTGAATGTTTTACCTTATTTATTGCACCTCTTTTTTGCTTAATTTATGTTTATTCAGTTTCACGTGAACTCACATACACAGTACTTGATTTCAGGTATAGGATGCAGTACAAAAAAATATATCATGGTATATAATACTTTCCATCATTCAGTGTTATAACACTTTGGGGGTTGAAAGATTGTTCAGAAAAATGTGTACTGTATATTCTTAGCTTTGACTTTTCAGGTTATTATATTACCAGGGCAAGTTTAATACAGTTTGCTGTTTAAATAAAACAATGTTGTTCTTGCATGTATTCTACCTGTCTTTGGGATGAGTGGGTGCTGGTATAGGTGACCTCTATAATGTTTCAGAGGGTTAACTCTGCTTACAATAGTTTAACATGGATTCCAGGGCCACATTATTAAGGCCCATCTAAATAGAAGGGATTCACTTGGACTTCACATATGAACATTTGCGTTTGTTGTAAATCGTCCTGCTGCTAAGGCTGTTGCACCTCTTTTATTGAATGTGTTACCTACCTATGGTAACTCTGTACCTATTATCATATTGCTTGACTCTTACCTTTGTACTATGCATTTTCTCCTTGTAAGCTGTACTACTTGTCTTATATGTACTGTACTACCCATACCTTGTAACCTCCCAGGTCATGCCTGAAAACAGGCAAATGTATGCTTAGTGCACCCACCCAGTAGACACAAACTAAATAAAATAAATAAATATACTCATCACATTGGAGTACAACACAACATGGGTCCACTGTACACCCAGCAACATTCAGTAAATTTGCACCAACTCCTTGAGCATATGATTTCCCTATCAGTTATACACCATAGCGCATCAGTAATGTGGAAGAAAATAAGATCCATCTCTATACTGCTCGACATGCAAAACAGGTATACAGTTCAGATTACGACACTACCAATATTACAGCACCAGCACAAACTATCCATGCCTTCACTACACACACCACATCCCCACCAAACATATCCAGTACAACAGCACATCAGGACACACACAACATCCAGACACAGAGCTACAGAGTTTCCACACATACATCAGTACCCCAACACAGCTCTAAATCCACACTGTTTAGAGCCCCATCGCACTATTATATTGGCCATCTCAAGCTATTACCAGGGTACAATGTAGTTGTTACACTATCTACTAGTATCACTTGTCTTTGTAGATGCCTGTGCAGAGTATGATGCAAGATACCACTCAGAGAGATACCTTAGCCCGCCATACACCTACATAGCAATAGCATCACAGCAGAAGGATTCCATATCCCAACATAGGCCCTTAGTCCTCCCCACACCATCAAAGTTGTTCTTCATAGAAGTCGGACCATGGCAACATGATATTTGACAGCAGAGTACAGATGTTGCTGCACATATCACATCACAACACATCATGTACTAGACTATTTGCCTCAGCAACAGTCCACAAGTTTATCAATAGATAACATAGAGAATAATATGGGCAACCATACACAACAAGGCTGTGTTTCCATTGAGGGTTGTATGACAGCATATGAACCTCAAGAGCAAAGCTCAAAGAGGTCCATGCTATCATCTCAACCCGAGATGGAAACACATGCACAGTTGTGGTTGCCTATATTTTATTTTATAGTATGTTTTTTGCACTGGCATGACTGACCCACACTGCAGTGAAAACAAAAAACTTGCCATTTCTTTTGTTCTGTTCTATGATCAAAATCAAATTTACAGACTTTTGAAAGTTAAAAGGTACAACTTTGGGCACTGGGTGGTTAGTAAGTAGCTAGGGTGTGGAATATGAGAAATTAAAATTGTATGACCTTTGAACTGTACAGAACAACCATTTGGAATGTGCACAACACTTTGGAATGCTCACAACAGTTTAGAATGCATGCAACAACGTTTTTGAGCAGGCTGATTTTATATAGAACAAGGCTAACCATATGCTATAAATGTATTATCATATTTCAGAAACTTGTGTTTTTGCAGTACTGTTTTTAGGAGGTAAAATTTTGCTTCTGCTGAAAACCATACCATAACAAGATGTCATTCATCATTAGCAGATGCTACATATGTAACAATAACAAAAAAGTTGTGTAGCTGCAGTGCTGTTGTCTTCCAAAATGAAAGCAGTACTTGTTCTCAAAGCATAATATGGACCACTGTTATATGACTGTACAGTACATATGGTGCGCTCCAGATCAGGGCAGAATGACTTATCATCCAGAAGAGTAGTCATATCCTACATGCCTACATGCCTTGTTGAGGGCAGTGTGAATCCTTTGGTAGAAAAGATGGAGCTGGAGACTGAGAGATGGAGGGCCTCTGGAGTGAGATACTTTTTATACCTATAGAGTACACCCAGCTTGTTGTTCACTGCCTTTACCACTGTGTCGATGTGTTGGGTGAAGGTGAGGAGTCATCAGTAGTGATCACCAGGTACTTGAGCAGCTCATTGACTTTATTGGAGATGGTGAGGGAGGAAGCATCTTTTGCTGTGGGCTGGCTGTGAGCATCACCTTGGTCTTTGTAGTTTAATAGAAGTTTATGGCTACAGAACCAGTCTTCCAGTTTGTAGAAGGATGCCTGCAGCTTGGAGTGGAGGTGACTATTGATGAACTGCTGGTGAGAAGTACAGCGTTGTCTGTGTAAAGTATCAGTTTAGTGGCGGGGTTCAGGAAGATTATTCAGGAAGAGGCTGAATAGTAAGGGCCCCAGTACTGACCCTGTGGGACCACTAAAGATACCTCTTGGAGCTAGAAACTGTGTGCCCAATTTTACACATTGGCTTCTGGGTGCTAGGTAGTCCTTGAACCAGCAGACAGCAGTGGTGTGCAATCCCCAGGTTCTGTAGAAGGAGTCAGAAGGAGAGAGTGATTGACAGTGTTGAAGGTTTTGGTGAGGTCTATGAAGACTGACCCCAACAGTTTTCCTTCATCTAGTGCCTTGTGCAAGTAGTTAGTGTAGTCCAGCAAGGCAGTGGAGGTGCTATGATTCTGCCTGAAGCCATGTTGGTTGGGACATAATAGGTTGTATTTGTTGAGGTAATCTGTGAGTTGGGAGGCCAGAATCTTTTCAGGGCTTTAGATAAGGGAGAGAGGATGGATATTGGCCTATAATTGGCAGTGCATGTCACATCAAGATTCTTGTGCACGGCATCACGAGGCCTGTTTCAGATCCGTGGAATTGTGCAAGAGCCAGCAATTTGTTAAATAGTTTTGTAACTATGATGACATCTAGTGTTAGGATAGGAGTTTCATATTGACTCCATCACTCCCCATTTTGGCCTTGCCTAATATTTTTTTATGTGTTTGCAAGCCTCTTTACGGACACTTTTTGAAGTAGAAGACAGGGTTTGAGCCTCCTTGAGGCATGTAATTGGTTTGTTCCCCAGCAGGGTGCAGGTATTCAGGGGTAGCACTCCAGTCAGGTCAGTAAATGCTGTGTTGAGAGAATCCCGATGTGCCATGGGTTGGAAATTGTGGCGTTGTTGATGTTGAGCAAACAGGGAGAGGAAGCCCATGTGACAGACCACAGTGCAATAGAGAATTTACAGTGCTGATGAACCTGCATGCAAGGTGAATGGTATGACAGTGTTTGTGTTTTGAGTTTTGCTCTGACACATTTGCACATGGTAGAGGACTCACTGGTCACCCATTTAGATGCTGCTAGGGTGGAGGTACAAAGAGCCTGGGTGGCATACATCAGAAGGGGTAGAGTATAGCACCTGAGCCCTGTGCTGCTGCTACATTGTGCATCTGCTTACTGCAGACTTTCTGTCAACTATGTCTACTGTACCACCACGTCCCACATCTGCTGTAGCTAACTACAGTGAATGGAACATGTCACCCACTTGGAGGGGTAGTGGTGGAGATGCTGGGAGGTAGATTGCATTTGACATTCAGACCCTCCCAGAAGAGTGTCTTAGAGGTAAAGGACCCTATCTTCCTGTACTGGCCATCTTCCTCTCATTCCCATCCTGAGGCGGTGCACTGGATATTCCTTTGGAGTGCATACTGAAGAGTATTAAGTAGCACTTAATCATTTTAAAAGATACACAGAAGTAAAACCAAAATGTCTTTTCAGAGAAATATAACTGTCCATTATATAGCAAATAATAAAGATGTACTGTAATGTCATAGTATGGTTATCTAGTGAAGCATTCACTGCACTTCCAGAGACAATAAGAGATTTGCCGTGCACCCAAATTCCATATTAAGTATAATGACAGTATTTCTTGTCTTGTGTATCACTGTGTTGTTTGTATCTCACTATTTCTCATGGTAAACAGGTATCAATTGGAAAACTGAAGATTTATTGCCCATTTCAAGTCTCTACAACACAGTATTTATATTCTTGTGCGTCTCATGAAGAGCACAGTAGAAGTACTGCTGATGCTACACTACAACACCTACCAGCCTACCTCCCCACTCACAACAGAGGTTGCATGTTCAGCTATGTAGAATATGTCTGTGTCCACAGCCTGTGCTTGTTACCTGTATGTTATAGTACAACTTCCACAGTGCATGACCTGCACCTAATCAGTATTATATATTGAATGTTAAGCCAGTGGTGACGATGTCTTTCAGAAAAAGTAGAAATATATGGAAACCCTTAAGTCAGTAGCTCCTAACAGAGCACACAATCATTTTACTCCGTGTACCATTTGATCAATGTTGTAGCTACTGTATGTATGAAAACACACTGATGTATTAAACTGGACTTAGCTGAACAAACTGCATCACTAACTTGCACTGAATGATACCGTACTATGGCTTCACATTAGTTCTTCTCTTGCAGCCCAGCAGAAGACACAATATCATTCTCTTTCTTTCCTAATATATTCCTTTAATTTACAGCTGTTCAACATACTAAATGGACCTTCACAAAAATCACCAGATGGTGCCTTCAGATCCAGGAAGTATAGCAGCGAGTACAATAATTTCTTCAGTTGCAGGTTTAGAAGCTGTATCATAACCTTAATTGGTTCATTGTCATTCTCATTCTCCCCACAGTGCAACAGAAAGAATAGCAACACATAATAACAGTTTGTTTACTAGACACAGCATAGCATCTTCAGATATAAGCATAGCATCAAAAGACAATAAATTATTCCTTTCCAGTCTTTGAACCTGCATCACAACCTTAATAGTATTCATTTTCTCTACAGTGTGATGCATATAAGAACAACTCTAACAGCTTTTCTAGTTCACACACCACAGCGTGCAATGTGTACTAAGCAGCTGTCTTTTTCCTATCGTAGCAACAGTAGCAGCAATCAAGGCACTGCGGGAGGACCTCCACCAGTTTACAGGGACCATGACGGATGGCTAAAGGTCTCACAGAGTCTGCCATGATGGTGCTGGAGCAACAGAAAAAATGTTGGATGCCATTCACCATTGGGGCAGACTCGAGTGGCAGATGTATGAGGCCCTCTGTGGTCTCCAGAACAGCAACATGGGGCTCACTTGGAAGATCTTAGAGTCAGTTCAGAGCCACAAGAACCAGGTTGCTGCTCAGGAGACTACTCACTGTCTTCTGCAGGAACTGCTGGGGAGCAGCAAGAGGCAGTAGAAGTGGCACTGCAAATGAACCTCATCCTGCTGCAGTGGACAGACCAGAACCTCTGAGGGTCTTCAGCAGCAAGAGGATCCCCTCACAGCCCCTCCTCAGTTTGAACTTGCAGAGGAGGGCAATGAGCCACCTGATCTCTGTTTGCAAGATGGACACTGCCAGGGAGCACCTGCTTCCACTTGCAGGTCTCACCCAAAGTGACACCCCACATCATAATATCCAAGGGTGTGTACCTCCTCTTCTACCCCAAAATAAGGACTTTATCTGAAAAAAAAATGATTTCAGAAATAACATAAAATGAATATAATTGTAAGAAAATTTAAGTTAAAGAAAAACAAATTTAACTGACTGTCATAATAACAAAATGTTACTTAATAAGAAAAAATGTACTTTTCATTTCAAAAAGAAACATTTTACTTTTACTGAAAGTTTTATTTCACTATGTGATAAATATTTATATTTTATGCAAATATTAGGTACTTTTTATACTGAAATTATTTATATCATTTTACTTTTATGTTTTAAATGTGTAGATCATTATTCATGCAATTACCAGGCTGTGTGTGGGTGTTGATGTGCGAAATGGCCACCACTACACATTCAGTAATTTCGTTACCAGTCTAGCACTGCTTGTAAATCCCTTTGGGATACATTGTGTATGAAAAGTGCTATATAAATGCTGATTCTTCTTCTCCTTCTCTTCCCAAAATTACATACAAAATTATTTTTATAATGAAATAATGTCTGTCACGTCTTTATTTGTAGCTCTATTAACTCCAGGGGCTTATGATGGGGTTGTGGTGGATAAAGCTGTGAACAGGAACATCTGGTAGCACACAGATGGGTGATGGGAGGCATGGCACCAGCACACCAAATGGAGTTGTATAAGGTCCACTTCCATAGCAGTGTGTCACAAAGACACCACCATGCTGGCAACCATGGAAGCAAGGCGAGGGGTGGACCTCTACAAACAGCACACCTCCAAAGTGGCCCCTAGATACCCACAGTAAGACTGTTTGGGTCATGCTGGACTTCAGTGATGTCTAAGTCGGGAGGTTCTGAATAGGTAGCGATACTGGGATACAGCTGGGTTGTGGGAAATGTAACACCCAAACCACAATGTACAGTAGATGTACACAGTTCACTTCTGTACTTCCACTACCATACCATGAGATCCTCTCATGTCACTGTTTTGAAGAGACACCCAGATATCCAGTCCCAAACCATTGTGTTCAAGGATCAAGCACATGCTATACAACGAGGGGAAATACAGGCAACACACCACAAAGTGTCACTTACAAATATACGGGAAGCTACCAATATAAATCTATAAGGTACACTACTATAACAGTTCATCAGGCACCAGTCCTGTAGTCCACTGCCACACCAATATCTTGCAGCAGCACATACAGACACCTATCAGGACCCTACCAGAGTCAATGGGGAGGAATCAGGCAAGAGAGTGAACACAGAGGGCAGGTGTGACAAACTCCTTCAGCGCTCACCGTGAAGCTTGTACCTCATACCTCCTCCTATGGACTAAGATCGGTAGATAAGTACCTACTAATGTGCCTAGATGTTGTACATCCAAAGGCCCTGGTGCTGTTTTCACTCTGTCCAAGCTCTGGAACTCCTTTCTTAGCACTTCAACAGGCAGTATTCCATGACAGTTTTAAAAGGGGCTGTACCATCATCTATCTCTCACAGACTCCTGAACTTTGATCCTACTTAAATATCCTCAACATCCAGTTACTTCCTGCCTTACTATCCACTACCCACTCTAGCATTCACTCAACCTTCCCATCTACTTAGTGGGCTAATCCTGCCTCCCTCTTAATACAGAATCTTGACTTGTAGGTCATGATGGTGCATCCTGCCCAGCCAAGAACTTGTCTTTGCCTTGATGTGCTGGATCATGAATGCCTTCATTGTTGTGGCCAATTTTAACCAATATGCCTTATTACCTTGTTGGGTTATTTCTCCTTTACTATGCAAATTATTTACCCTGACTCTATGTGAATTTTGATGTCATATTATAATATTTGGCTGAATGTATCATTTTTACTGACTATTTGACCTGTGCTATATGTACTTTTCTTGTGCTCATGCTATGTATTTGTTTATGATTGTTGTACTCTCCTGGGTCATGCCTGCAAATAGTCATTTCATGGCTAGTGCACTTACCGGTTAACAAAAACTAAATAAAGAAATAAATAATAGATGAGTGACAGGAAGCATAGCACCAGCACCACAATGGTGTTTGCAAGAGGCACAGTGCCTCCCAGGGGGACTTAATGGGTAGTGGTGCTGGGAGGCAGCTGGCTTGTGGGAGAAGTAACAGCAGAGCCACAATGGAGCTGAACATGATCACCTAATAGGACCCTGCCAGAGTCAATGGGTTGGTGTGGAATGAATGAAAACAGAGGGCTGGTGTGACATAGATGTGTGACAGGAGGCATAGTACCAGCACCACAACAGTATTGTAAGAAGCACAGTGCCGCGGGAGGCACTAAGTAGATAGTGGTACTGGAGGCAGCTGGCATGTGAGAGGGTAACAGCACAACCACAATGGAACTGTACACAGTCACCTACCAGGACCCTTCTGGAGTCAATGGGGGTGGGGATGGAGAGAATGAACACAGACTGCTGACATGAGATAGACAAGTGATTAGAGTGGTAGCATCAGCCCTCCAATGGGATTGCAAGAAGTCCACTGCCACCCTGGGGTACTGAATAGGTAGTGGTGCTAGGAAGCAGCTGGCTTGTGGGAGGGTAACAGCACAACCACAATGAAGTTGCATGCAGTCAACTAACAGGGCACTGCCAGAGTCAATGGGGGAAGCAAGTGGACACAGAAGGCTGGCATGAGATAGACGAGTGACAGGAGGGGCAGCACCAGCACCCTAATGGTATTGTAAGATGCCTAGTGCCACCTTTGGGGGCACTGAACAGGTAGTGATGCTGAGAGGCAAGTGGCTTGCAGGAGAGATAACAGCACAACCACAATGGAGCTGTACATGTTCCACTACCATGGCACTGTGTTACACGGGCACCCAGAGTACCACTGCCATGCCACGAGATCCATTCCATGTAACTTTTGAGGGGACCACAGATCTCCACTTCCAAATCATTGTGTTCAGTGTCAACCATGCTATGTGCACCATGGTGGGGGCATTGTGGGCACCACACCATCAAGTTCCCCTACAGACCAATAAGGAGCCTACCAATATGCCTGTATGAGGTGTGCTGCCATACCAGAACAGCCAGCGCCAGTCCTGTAGTACACTGCCACACCATTGTCTTGCAGCAGCACCCATAACACCTAACAGAAAGAGGCGATGAGATAGACAAGTGAAAAGAGTGGTAGCACCAGCAACTCAATGGTATTGTAACAACCCTAGTGCCATGCCACTCTGTTGCAGAGTCACCACATGCTGGGCACCATGACAGGCAGATGGCATTCAAACTCTAAATGTTATCCTACAAAATTAGTATTCTTTATGTTTTTAGTATTTGTTCTACAGTTCCAAAATGTTTAGTTGTCACCATATACTGTACGTAATTATTATAATACTCCTCAAGACCTTTCACTTCATGTATAAATTGTCCATTTAGTGTCCTTTCAAAAGAAAAAGTAAGCCTAAAAATAAGTCAGGAATCTTTTCATTATCAACTGATCCTTTTTGTTTGAATGAAAATATCAAATGAAAAGGATCCGTGAAACAAGAAAAGAATTGGGAAAAATTAAGTCTGAAATCATTTTTATATCAAGGGATCCATTTAATTTTATGAAAATATCAAATGAAAAAGGATCCTGTGAATTGAAGAAAGAATCTCCAAAAAAATTAAGTCTGAAATCCTTTTCTATTTGAAGGGATCCTTTGCCATTCGAATGAAACTATCAAATGAAAAGAACCTCTTCAAATGAAAAAGAATTGAAAAAACTAAGTCTGAAATCTTTTCTGTATCAAGGGATCCTTTTCATTTGAACAAAAATGTCAAATGAAAAGGGATCCTAGTGAAATAAAAAGAATCAGAAAAAGAAAACTTAAGTCAAAATCCTTTTCCATTTCAAAGTTTTTCATTTGAACAAAAATATCAAATGAAAATGATCTATGAAATGACTAAAAGAATTAGAAAAATACTAAGTCCAAAATCCTTTTCCGTGTCGAGGGACCCTTTTTGTTTGAATGAAAAGGCCATATGGAAAAAGCGGAAGTGTTCACGAAAAAGATTAAAATGGTGCACAAAATACATTTCTGGGTTGTCATACCAGCTGTTAAGTACAGAATCACCCTAAAGGAGTCCTGACAAGCAAGATACATATTTAGGTATTTCTTTGGTGTGTCAATTTTGTGTGTTTTCAGATTTTCTTTTTTTTAAAACTGGAAGACAAGATGGCGGCAAATGAAAAGGAATTTTCATCACAAAAAAAAGGACTGGCCAACATGAAAAGGATCCTTTTTTCAGACCAAATTCTTGTTTTGTTCCAGACCTCTATCAAAAGACTGTGCTGAGCATACTCAGAACCCATAATTTTAAAACTGAATAATGTTGGAATGGATTCATCGTTTTTCAGCAAACCAGTGAAAGAAACATCTATGCGCCAACCCTTTTCATCATGAAAATGGCAGACCAAAATTCCAATCCATCTGTGTGCAAGAAGATGACAAATGAAACAGTAAAAGACAGTGGGCATGATTACAAAGGGCTTGTGCTCGGTGCAATTCAGATGCCCTACAAATGGATCGCTGGGTGCCAAAGTGGTATTCACAGAAGATACAACAGGGGATTCTACCAGTGCATCCCTCTGTGAATACTACTGTTGCACCCAGCCTGGGATGTGCCAGTGCAACCCCTGGTCAGGCTGGGTACACAATGGGGCAGTGCATCTCTCAATGCGCTGAGCGAAGCTGCCATTCACAGCCATGGACATGAATATGAGGCCATTTGGCATGCAAGGTGCAATGGGGCCATTTACATGTCATTATGGCCCCATTTGCATGTGCCTGGCAGGGCTGCACCCAGCAGAATGTGCCAGGTGTCCTGCAATGGATATAGGCCAGACACAGCCCCAAGGAGGTGGTTTGCAACTCCCACCCATCTCTGGCCCATTCACCAGCCATGAGGACACCCATGCTAATGCCCCGGTGGTCCAGTGGTCCTCCGTCGCTACCCAACCCACGCTTCTGAATGCCACACCCTACGTATGTATATCCATGGATGAAGAAACCCCCTCCCTGCCCACATCCTCATGATATTGCCATTCTCAGCAGTGGATATGTTAATATCAACCCCTTCCTCACCAGCATCCCTGTTCACCTGCCACTCTCTGCATCGATATTGCTGAATATGAGAACTCACTATCCTCACCCCAACCTGACTGACAATCCAAGTACCTCTCCGGTATCCCAGTGGTCCCTCCCCCACTCAGGCACCCCAATCCACCCCAGCTCCCCCGTCCTGCTGAGTCCCACACAGGGGTTTGTTTCAACATATCTGCCACTGAGGCGGCACTATCACTGGGATTCAGGTGGGTGAGGACACCTGGACTGCCAGGGTGGGCAGGCTGCAGTGCTGATGTCTGCAGTGTGGCAGCCTGCCTGTGGGTGGCCACCCTAAGTCTGACTTGAAGTAGACTTATCTTTGGGAGATGTATCTCAAACTTGCCCTGGGATGCACCTCCAGTACGGGTTTGAATGGGGCTGTACACTGTATGCATTAGCACGCCTCTTCAGCCCCTCCAAATGCGCGAGACTATAATTATGGGTGGTATGCGATGCATCTGCAATGTGTTGGCCCAGTGGGGATGTGCCTGGCGATCAGCCCCTACCAGAATCATGCCAGTGCACAAGTCAGGGATGTGCCAGTGCATCCCTTTGTGAATCCTGCCCCATGATGTTTCACCTTTTTTACTATTAACATCTCGAATCCACATCCAACTGGAATGCAACTTGCTAGGTCAAGAGATCTAACCACACGATTGCACATGCAAAATTTCGCTCAAGTCCATCGAAGAGTTGCAAAAATATTAAAGTGCAAAATTTGAGGATTAACAGAGAAACCCTGCTCAATCCTAACTATAGGGCACAGCTGTACCCCAAAATATATATATATTTTTTTTTCATTACAAAAATCTCTATTAATGCATCAGTTAGGGTTGTCATTACAGCAATAAAGTTAGAAAATTCAAATTTAGGGTTACCAACCCTACCCCCCACCTTCCACATTAACAGGAGTCAGGGTGTGCCTTGGGGTCATCAGCCTAACTCTCACCCCATTCCATGTGTAAGAAGCTGAGATGGTACAGTATAGGAGAACGCGTGGTGAGAGTTAGGTCCGATGACCCCAAGCACACCCCAACTCCTGTTGGTGTGTGGAAGGTGAGGGTTGGGGTGGGGTAGGGATGGTAACCCTAAAATTGAATTTCCAAACTTTTGTTGTTGTAATGAGAACCCTAACCGATGCATTAATGGAGTTTTTGCAATGAATTTCCTTCTTTTGAGAAAGTGTAATGTTACTCATATCCTATGCTCCCAGTTTTGCATAATTGGATCTATAGGTGGGAAACATAGAAACATAGACTTTAGCGGCAGATAAGGACCGCTTGGCCCACCAGTCTGCCCATTTCCTACCTATTGTATAAGCTGCAGATCCTAGTTAACCAACAGCCTAGTCTTCCTACCCCCACCAGAATTGCCTTATGTCTGTCCCATGCATTCTTGAATTCTTCCACTGTTTGTGAGCCCCAACCTCCTCAAGAAGGCCATTCCATGCATCCAACACCTCTCCATGAAAAATACTTCCTTATGTTGCCCCTGAATCATCCCCCTCTATCTTTAAATTGTGCCCCTTGTTGTTCGCATCTCTTTTTATGAAAGGTGCTACCCTCCCAGACTTTGTTGATTCCTTGAAGTACTTAAAAGTTTCTATCATGTCCTCCTCTCCCTTCTTTCCTCGAGGGTAAACATATTAAGCTCCTTTAGTCTCTCTTCATATGGCTTCTGGTGCAGGCCCTGCACCATTTTAATTGCCCTCTGGACTGCCACCATCCTGTCTATGTCCTTGCAGAGTTGGGGTCTCCAGAACTGCATGCACTACTCCAGATGGGGTCTCAAGAACAGTCTGTACAGAGGGATAACAACTTCTTGTTTTCTACTGGTGATGCCTCTTCCTATACATCCCAGTATCCCCAGCCCTCCTTATTGCCTTCTCACATTGCTTGCTTTCCTTTAAGTCATCTGATATGACTACCCCAGGCCCCTTTCCATTTTTGTTGTTGTTAGTACCCCCCATTGTGTACTGTTTCCTTGGTTTTGTTTCCCAGGTGCATTACTTTGATCTTCTTTGCATTGAATCTAAGCTGCCATATATTTAACCATTCCTCCAACCTTGCCAAGTCCCTTCTCGTCTTTTCCACCCCTTGTGTATCAACTATGTTGTAGATCTTTGTGTTGTCTGCAAAGAGGCATGCTTTTCCTTTCAGTCCCTCCATAAAGTCATATATAAAGACATTAAAAGGACCGGGCCAGTACTGAACCCTGTAGGTACCCACTAGTAACCCCCTTTTCTTGAAGTGGACTCCATTTTTATTACCCTCTGTGTCCTGTTGTCCAGCCAATTTTTACCAGGCTGCCACCCTGAGGGCCCACTCCCAGGCTGGCTAATTTATTTCTTACTCTTTTGTGTGGGACTGTGTCAAATGCCTTGCTAAAGTCTAGGTAGGCCATGTCCACAGCCCCTCCTGGTCTACTACTTTGGTCACACAGTCAAAGAAATCTATTAGATTCATCTGACATGACCTTCCCAGTGTGAATCCATGCTGCCTTGGGTCCTGTGCCCTGCTGGCCTCTAGGTACTCAACAATTCTTTCTTTCAGAGTGATTCCATCATTTCCCTACCCTGAGGTCAAACTAACAGGTCTGTAGATTTCTTCCTCTGCTTTGCTCCCACTTTTGTGAAGAAGGGAATCACATCTGCCCTCCCCAGTCCATAGGTACCACACCATCCTCCCATGATTTGTTAAACAGGGTAGCCAGTGGTGTCACTAGTTCTCCCTTAGTTCTTTTAGAATTCTGGGGTGAATTCCTTCAGGGCCAATTGCTTTGTTCACCTTCAGTTTTAGGAGTTCTTTCAGAACCCTTTCTTTTGTGAATGGACTGGTATCAACCCACCTATCCAGAGTGCTTCTATTGATTGGATTAGGTACCTCCCCTCCACTTCTTTTGTGAATACTGAGCAGAAGTATTCATTCAGTATCCTGCTTTTTCACTGTCACCCTCTGCCCATCCACCATCCCTTTATTAAGCCTCACTATCCCTCCCTTGGTCTTTTGTTGCTCCTAATGTATTTATAAAAGTTTTATTCCCTTCTTAACTGAGTTGGCTACCTTTTCCTCGGTTTGAGCCTTTGTTATCCTGACAGAACTGCTCCTTCTGTGTTTCCTTATACTTCTGAATGCTATCTTTTCTTCCTAACCTTCCCAACCACCTCTTTTGAGAACCATAGTGGTTGTTTTCCTTTATTTTGATTTTTTTTGCTTCACACAAGGCTTGTTGCCTCTGTGGTGGCAGTTTGATGTTTCCCATTGTTCCTCCACCCACCATTTTTCCCTTTGCTAGTACTTTTCTGAGACACTCTACCATTTTGACAAAGACAGCCCTACTAAAGTCCAGTGCCCTCATTTTTGTATGGCTTGACTCTATGGCTGTGTTTATCATGAACCACACTGTTTGGTGATCACTTGTTCACAGATGGCTACCCACTTCTAAATTTGAGATACTCTCTCTGTCCTCATTTGAGAGTACCAGGTCTATGATTGCTCCCTCTGAGTGGGTTCCAACACTAGCTGTCTCAGGCATGCCCGTGTAGGGCATCGAGAATGACCCTGCTCTTGGATGTGGCTGCAGCAAAGGTGCTCCTATTAACATATGGCATATTCAGGTCCCCACCAACAGTATCTCTTTTTGCCATCCTAAGGATGCCTTCTATTATTTTCTTGTCCATTTCCTCCCCTGGGATGGTGGTCTGTATACAACACCCGTGCAGATTGTGGTGCCATTTCCTGTCTCCAGGGTGAACAACAGTGCCTCCTTTCCTCCCTGTTTACCCTTTAGTTCCATTGCTTTGATCTCTTCCCTTATGTAAGAGCTACTCCTGCTCTTCTTCTACCCTCCCTGTTCCTCCTGTACACTGTGTAACCTGGTATGTTGACATTCCAGTCATGGTTCTCTGTGTACCATGTTTCTGTGACTGCCACTACATCCAGGCATCCATCTTCAACCAAGGCCACTAGTTCGGGAGCTTGTCACCCAGACTACAGGTATTGGTATTCATTGCCCTCCATTTTTTGATGGCCTTACCACTTTTGGCCCATCCCTGTCCTTACTGCCTTTGTCTGTTTCTCCATTTACCCCTGCCCTTCTACCTATCAACGTCTCTATCTTAGTGTTTACCTCACTGACTAACCTGTTTTTGGGGGCTGGGATTTCCTGCTCCTTTTCAGTGCCTCCACCCTTGGCTAGGTTTAAATGCCTCCAATGAAGCATTTAAATCTATCACTCTAGGATCCTGGTTCCCCAACTTGACAGATGCAGACCATCACACCAGTATAGGCCTGTATCCTCAGGTGAACCCCCAGTACCTAGTGAAGCAAACCCCTGAGCTCTGCACCAGTTTTTCAACCATTGATTGAGTCCCTGGTGCAGAGCACCTACCCTCACCCATGCCATAGACAGGCAGCACCTCTGAGAAGGTTACTGTGTATGCTACTTGTCTGAGGTCCTCCCCAGTAACACAAACTCCTCCTGCACTGCTCTGATCCCATTCCCAGCCAGGTCATTTGTCCCAAGGTGGACAATGATGTACAGTTCTCTCTCTCTATGGAGCTGCTTCTGCAATACTGAGGATATGCTCACTGTCTCTCAAGCCATGGTGCCGGGCAGGCCTTATCTCCCTCTTCCTCCCTCCCTCTGTTCTACCTCCCTAACAATTGAGTTACCCACCACAAGTTGTTTCCTTCCCCTGTGGGGTCCTGTGTCACCCTATTTCTTATGCCAGGTCAATAGAAACAAGACATCTATTTTGCAGACTTGATTTCCACTGTCAACCTGGCTTGCATAACGGAGACCTGGCTTGGTGATGATGCTGGCCCAGTTCTTGTGGCCTCCATCCCCACTGGGTACTTTGCACTACCCAAGGAAGGATCACATGGGAGGGTGTTGCCATTGTTTTTTGAGCCGGCCTGGGCTTCACAGTGCACCCTGTTGGTGACACCCAATCTTTTGAGTGTATTGCTGTGCATGGGGCACAAGTGCAGGTTGCAGGATTCTCCTCATTTGCCACCCTCCTGGGGCAGGGGATTTCCTGCAGGAGATGGCAGACTTTATTGTCAACCAGGTTTGGAGTCTCCCAGGTGTTTGATCCTGGGACTTCAATGCCTGGACCGACAATGAATCCTATATTAGTTTACAACCTTCTCCAGTTGATGCAGTTACTTGGACTGTCTGGCGGTTGTTTCTGTGACCCACCACCATGGCCACACATTCGATCTGGTGTTTCAGTTTGGTCTTAAGGTTGATAACCTCAAGATTGATCAGGTCACTTGGTCTGGCCACTCTACTGCGGAGTTCACATTTGAGCCCCCACCCAGTAGTCCCCGTGGAGATGGTCAGCTTCCACCATTTAGGGGCATGCACCCTGAGGGACTGTTGTTGCTAGCTGACCTGTCTCAGGTTGATGCGGCATGTCGAAGGGGTTCCATAGAGGTGGTGGCCACTTATAACAGGGTGGACTCTGAAGTTCTGGATGCTTTGCACCAGTTTGTATATGACCCAGATCTTCTCACTTGAGGTTTCCCTGGTTTGATGGGGACCTCAAGGTGATGAAGATCAAGGGTCAGAGGTTGGAGCATTGCTGGTGGAAAACCCAGATGGAGGCTGATAGGCTGGCCCTACATGCCCACTATGTGGAGTACCAGGGGCAATTTCCTGTAAGAAGGCAGAATTCTTGTCCAGGGAAATTGCTGTGGGAAAAACAGACCATCTCATCTATTTTGGACTGCAGACAGGCTTTTGATCCCTGCCTGTCTGCAGCTGAAAAGCACTGTCATCCACCTTGTGTGGGGTTTGCTCTTTTTCTCTGACAGAGTGCCAACCATCTGGTCAGGGATCCACCAAGGAGGCATTTGCCTAGCAGTGGTCGGGCTGAGGGTCTCAAAGCACTCCACCTATCTGGGAATAGTTAGACCAGTGGAGGTGTCTAAAGTGACTAAGCTGATGTTAGAGCTGAAGCACACCTCTTGTGAACTGGACCCAGCCCCAGCGCATTTCTTAATGGGATGTGTCAAGGCTGTTGGCCTAGTGTTCATGGGATTTCCAGGTGCTCTATGGTGGAGGGTTCTCTCTCTGTGGCTTTGAAAGAGTGCTGGTGATGCCCCTCCTTAAGAAATCTTCCCTTGACCCTGTCGTCCCTGGTGAATTACTGTCCTGTCTCCAACCTGCCCTTTCTAGGCAAGGTTGTTGAGAAGTTAGTGGCACATCAGCTTGAGGATCACCTGGTGTCCTCAGACATCTATGTGCCATTTCATCAGGTTTTCATGCAAGACACAGCATATAAACTTCTCTAGTGAGGTGCATAATCACCTGCTTAGGGCTAGAGATAGAGGAGACAAGTCAGTTCTTGTTCTCCTTGATCTCTCCAGCATTTGACACTGTGGAACACATTATACTTCTTGATCAGCTCTGTGAGTTTTGTGGACTCACTGGTACTGTCATCAGGTGGTTTGAATCCTATCTCTCAAACAGGGTGCAGCGGGTAGTGATGGGGAATTTATCCTCCTTTCCAATGCCCTGTCTTGTAGAGTGCCAAAGGGCTCGATCCTGTTGATGATGCTGTTAGCAGTGTACATGCTGCCCATGGTGAGAGGATTTGACAGTACAGGCGTGGAGTTTCACTGTTATGCAGATGAAATCCAGCTGTACTTGCCTTTGCCCCGGAACATCAGGAGTGGTTGATGTGCTTAACAATTGTCTGGCTAAAATCAATGACTGGATGCTTCCAACTGGCTGAGACTTCACCTGGCCAAGATGGAGGTACGGTGATTGATCCTGGTTGAGAACGTGATGGGCTGCCACCTGAGGCTGACTCAGCATTTTATAGGTTCTGCTCCATTGGTGTCTGCCCCAAGGGTGCAAAATCTGGACGTGATCCTTGATAACAGATTGACTTTTGAAGATCAGGTGTCATCTGTTGACAGTAGTGGATTCTATCATCTGTGGAACATTGCTCGGATCAAGCTCCTCAGTCCATCGGAGGACCTGCTGATCGCTAGTGCATGCTTTTGTACCCTCAGACTGGACTACTGCAACTCTCTATACTTTGGGGTCATGGGAGGAACCTGTGCAGACTTCAGCTAGTGTAGAATGTGGTGGCCTGGTTGCTGATGTGCCTTTCAAGATCCAGTCACCTGACTCTGGTCCTGCGGGCTCTGCACTGGCTGCCAGTCAGGCAGAAGATTTCTTTCAAGATGGGTCTTCTCACCTTCAAGGCCCTATATGGACTGTATCCTGGTTACCTGTCAGAACTTCTGACACCAGTGACCTCGCTTGCTCCCTCCGCTCCTCTTTGAGGGCCTCCTAGACATTCCAGGGTCCAGCTGAACACTTCAGGAGATTGTGCATTTTGTGTCTCTGGGCCAACCTTGTGGAACTCATTACCTTCTTTTGTCCAAGAAACTCCCTCAGTTAAGGTATTCGAGGGAGACTGAAGGCCCACTTCTTTGCCCTGGCTTTTCCAGTTTTTGAGCACATCCAGGCTAGTCCCTGCTGTGTTATTATGAACC
Source organism: Neoceratodus forsteri (assembly GCA_016271365.2). Lineage (NCBI taxonomy): Eukaryota > Metazoa > Chordata > Ceratodontiformes > Ceratodontidae > Neoceratodus > Neoceratodus forsteri. The sequence continues at coordinate 449,978,664 of CM057453.1, read as the reverse complement.
CTTTTTAATCTATTTAACATTGTTATATTTATACTGAGCATTGTTATTGTATTATTTATTTATGCTGTTTTATTAGGTTTTATTTTTAATGAATGTCAGGTGCCCAGAGCCTCGGGATTGGGCACCCTACAAATAAAAGTGCCTTGTCTTTCCTCCTGTGGGTGTGGGTCTCCTTTGTGGAGGTTCCAAGCATCCTCCTTGGTCTTCACTGCAGGTGCCTCCATAGAGGAACCATGCTCAACCAGAATGGTATACAAATTGTGGGGAACTACAACTGGAGGATGCACCTTTGTTCCTCCACCTCACCCTCTCTGAGCCCACTGTGGTCCTACCACTCCTCTTTCTTGGCAACCTCTGAGGTAGCAGCATTGGCCCTGGTGGTCCCTGGATGGGAGAGGAGGTCCCTGAATCCTGGTCAACTCAGCCTGTAGACGAGCAACCTCCTCCCTCAGCCCAGAGAGGTGCCTGCAGATGGGAAAGCACTGCATCCTCCAAATTGTTTCATGGAAGACTGCCTCTCCACAGCCACTGCACTGCACCACCCCATCATGTGTTATTTGTGGCCCTCAGCTGTTGTTTTGTATGCTTACTCTTTCCTCTGTTTACTTTTTGTTGTTTTTTTTTGTTTTCTCCCTACTTTCCTACTGCCTCTGTGCCTTTACAGCTCCTGCCCTTCCTGTTCTGGGACAGGAAGTTCCTGTATTTCTCAGTCCTTCTTACTTGCTCAGAGACCCACCTCCAGCAACTAGGGGTGAGGGAGAGCTATTCTTTTCCTTCTAGGATGGTGAGTCTTTTGTGCTTCTGTGATCACTCTCTTCCTTCTCCCAAACAGGAAGTTCCTGTTGTCAGTCAAATCCAGTACCTATAAAATTGGAACTAGCTAAGGGCGGGGGTGGAGAGCAGGGCTATATAGTCCCAATAGAAGAGCTCTAGCAGCTTCCTTCTTCCTCTTGCTGCTCTCTGTCAAAAATTGAATGTCCCAGTAGTAGAGTTCTAGTTCTTTAGTCCAAGTAGAGCAGTTCTAGCAGCTGGCTCTTTCCTATGCGGTTCTCTGGGCCCTGCATGCCAACCCATCGATAAGCATAGAGACATAGCATAGTAGGGCCCTCTGTTCCCAGATTTGCAAATGGTATCTATAGAAGGGATATCAGACCCTCTGGGTACTGTGCTCCCACCCACCCATAAGTATTGAGACATAGCGCAGAATGGCCCTGTGCTACCAGTTTTGCAAAATGATATCCATGAAGTGGAGTGCTGGCCATCTGGGCCCTCTTAGTCCACCTGCCCATAAGTACAGACACAAGCAGGCCTAGAGACATTCCAAGTAACCCTTGTACTGCAAATGTGGCAATACCTCAGTAACCATAGCAACTTTGGAAAAAATTCCTTCTCAATTGTATTCATGACCTGGCCACCTTCACACAATCTACCTAAAGGTGCACTAAGCTGTGCTTAGCAAAAATCTGTTTATCGAACTGTTTTCAAGATATAGCTGCCGAAAGCACCACAACCATAACAATGTTATCCCATGGAAAATTCACAAATTTGGGTGCTGTAACTGTGGAACCAGTGTCCATTTCTTCACCAAACCAGCAAAGGCACATCTGTGGTTTAAGTGCTTGCCCTGCTGCAAATTTCAACTCAAAAGTCCTAACTGTTTTGTTGCTATGAAGTGGCAAAGAAACTGTTTTATTTTTGTAATTTCTTTTTATAAGCCTCTCTGCCTGACACTGTCACCCAACCACCCTTTCCCACACAACCCCTCCCCAGGACCCCCATGGATCCTTGCTTATATCCCCAGGTGAGGACATGGTGGGGGCCCTCCTTAGCCCGGAAAATACCTCTATGTTTCTTTAGGGTCCTCCTGGATGGTTGCAGCAGGGGCAGGCAAGGGCAGCTGACCCTCTCGTCAGTGTTGCACCAGTAGTCTTTTTCTCTTGTGCCCCCGAGGCATGTTATGCGCTGATGCCAAGACCTTATGCCAGCGTCTGTCATGCCTCCACCCATTAAGTTAGACTTGGGCTTGCCATTCCACCAGCCACCGCCAGAGGCCAGGCATGCACCAAGGCAATGTACCTCCCCCAGAGGAGACCAGCAGTCTTATGGGCACTCAGCCTCTTACCCAGCCAGCGCCCAGTGACCCTGGCTTGTTCCTGAACCTAGGTCACTGGCATTGCAAGCAGTAGCGCTACCACTGCACCAGCATGCTGGCTAAAAGAAACTGTTTTTGGGGCTGTTTACCTGCTTTCACTTTCAGATCATATTTTTTCCCATACGATATAATGGGAAACTTTAAAGTTTAATAACTTTTGAACGGATTAATATTTTTCCACCAAACCTTCAAAGGCACATTTGTGAGGCAAAGGCTTTCTACCCTGCAACATTCAGACCACAACCTAAAGCCATTTCTGAGATTCAGGTGGACAAATAAATGTCAAAAACATATTTTTTCTGTTTCTTTAACACTCTATATCTCATAAACCATACAACAGATTCCAATGAAATCTGGTGGGCCAAGAGAACTATCCATAGACATTATGCATGCTATATTTCATACAAATACATTGAACAGTCCCAAAGTTATCAATGTTCAAACATTCAGGTTTAACATGGAAGTTACCTTTCACCTTAACTGTACTGGCACTAACATGCCAGCATAGTGTTGTGTGTGTGTGTGTGTGTGTGTGTGTGTGTGTGTGTGTATATGTGTGTGTATATATATATATATATATGTGTATGCATGTATCTATATATATATATTCATTGCAAGAAATTACGTTTAATGCATAATTTAGGGTTACAACAGGAAAAGTCAGGAAATGAGAACATCAGGGTTGCTCCTAACCACCCCAACTGCCATCCTCCACAGAATGACAGACGATGGGGTGTGTCGTTAGTTCTGAGGCCCATATCTCATCCCATTTCATGTGTAAGCAGGTGGACATGCTACAGTAAAGGAGAATGGGGTGAGATTTGGGCCTCACAACCCCAGCGACACAACCCATCATCTACCAGTCTCTGGAGGATGGCGTGTTGGGGGTTAGGGGCACACTGATATTCTCATTTACGGACTTTTCTGCTGTAACACTAAATGATGCATTAAATGTAGTTTTTGCAAAGAAATTCCTTACTTTTTGAGACAGCATATTATAACTACAAAAAAAATGTATTGATGGAGCACGAGGCCTCGCTAACTTGCACATTTCTGCATAACATCGTAATATAAGCAACTTAGACAATTTTCCACTTTTTGAGCATGCACTATGATTCCACAACTGTATGTCCCACTGACAAGAAAAATTGTCACAGTCAAAGAGATATGATTAATCTTTCTTCATTCCAAATTCCAGGCAAATCACACAAACGGTTCAAAAGTTATTAAAGCGGAATGAATGAAATTTTCAAATTTCACAGTGGCATGATGCTGCACCTGTTTAAGTTTACACACCAAACCGCTGAAAGGCATATCAGTGGCACTAGGGCTACCTACCCTATAAATTGCAAGCCAATACCACCATGCATAATCCTATGGGAAAATGTCAACTACGCTACTAAAATATCACCAACAGCTTAATCTGGTTCAAGGTCAGTTGGCATTCATCTGTATCCCCATTCCCCGGTCGTGCCTGAAAATAGGCAGGATTTGTCTAGTGCACTTACCTGGTCAACAAAAACTAAATAAATAAATAAAATAAATATCTCTGCAACATATTAATTTTCTAGCACCTAAACAGCATAATTCACATCTCAAGGACATCCTCTCAACACCCTCTAAATTGCAACTAAAAATCCCAAACCGTTTCTGAGATATGCAACTTTAAAGTTTTAAACCTTTAAAATGTCTTCTTTTGTGAGAAAATCTTCAAGCGCTGAGCTTCAGTGTAACCTAACAAAATCTTCAGTAGCAGCGGCCATCTGGTCACAATAAAAGCATTGAAAACACCACCAAACCACACATCTGCAGCACTAGAGCTTGGCACCCTGCAAATATGGGCCCAGGAGCACAATACAGTGGCACAATGGAGTGACAGAGAAAGAAACACCCTGGACAATGTTGGCAGAAATCTTGTTGTAGAAGAAAATGTTGTCACAGCAAAAAATGTGTTTGAACACACTGAATATCTCTGCAACCAATTAATTTCCCAACACCTAAATAGCATAATTATCATCTCTAGGACATCCCTCAACACCCTGCAAATCTCAAGCAAAAACCACACCGTTCCTGAGATATCGAGGATGTGATTGTGATCAAAAATGTTATCACAATCATATTAAATGTTTTCATGGCAAGAAAATGTCACAATGAAAACATTGAAAACACCACCAAAGCACACATCTGTGGCACCAGGACTTGGCACCCTGCAAATATGGGCCCAGGAGCACAATACACTGGCACAATGGAGAGTCAGGGAAAGAAACACCCTGGAAAATGTTGTGCAGAAATTTTGCCTCATGAGCAAATCTTTTCACAGTGCACATATGTATTTTCCCATTTACTATAATGGGAGACACAAAAAATGGCATAACTTTTCAGCGAGCAACATTTTTCACGAAATCTTCAAAGGGCAGCAGCACGCCGGGACCCATGCATACAAACCAATCTGAAGCCACTCAAATGCATTCTTGTTGTGCACAAAAATGTGATCACATTGTTTTCACAATGCACATATATATTTTCCCATTGACTATAATTGGAGACCAAAATGGCATAACTTTTTGAAAGGATCAAGATTTTTCACAAAATCTTCAAATGGCAGCACCGCAGCCCAGGACCCATGTATACAAAACAATCTGAAGCCACTGAAATGCATTCTTCACTGCTGGTGGAGGCACTCCCACCATATTGCCCATTACTGCATAACAATATACATCTGCCATAGCTTTTGAGCTGTCCTATACCTTATAATGGGATCTTCCTGCACACCAAAAATATGCTGGCCATTGTTTTCACAATGCACATATATAGTTCCATTGATTATAATAACCGCACTTTGATTCCATAACCGTATGTCCCACAAAACAAAATTGTCACAGTCAAAGAGCTATGATTAATCTTTCTACATTCCAAATTTCAGGCAAATTGCACAAACGGTTCAAAGGTTATTAAAGTGGAACAAATTAAATGTTCAAATGTCATAGTGGCATAATGCCACACCTGTTTAAATTTTACACAAACCACAGAAAGGCACATCCGTGGCACTAGGGCTACCTACTCTATAAATTGCAAGCCAATAGACCATGCATAATCCTATGGGAAAAATATCAACTATGTAACTCAATATCTCCACAACAAATTAATTTTACAGCACCTAAACAGCATAATTCACATCTCTAGAACATCCCTCAATGCTGTCCAAATTGCAAGTAAAAGACTAAACCGTTTAAGAGATACTTCATTTTAATGTTTTACACGTTTAAAAATTCTTTGACCATGAGGCTGCAAAATAATCAACTGCGACCATGGCCTAAGATGATTTTCAGCCACGAGGGACATCTGGTCATCCCAAATTTGGCCATCTGATCTTCCCATGGACGTCCAGAAAATCTGGCTATCTGGTTGTCCCCTAGCAGACTAAGCTTGTGGCGAAAACAATCTTGTGGCAGAAAATTTTGCAGGCTCGGGCGAAAATCATTAGAGAGCATCGACCTAAGATTGTAAAAGCTTAAAACTCCGTTTTGACACAACTAAAGGAAACCAGAAGCATAGGTCAATAGAGGAGAGTCCCAGAGAAAAAAAAGCATCCTTCATTTACTTCAGAAGTCACCTGTGGCTGAGATAATTGTTTTTGACCACAAACTGAAAACAAAATGGCGGCCATCACAGCAGTTAAATTTCTGGCGGCGAAGATTTATCGATCATGAGACTGCAAATTCTTTGACTGTGAGGGAGACCAGATGGTCAGAACCCCATTCTTCATTCACAAATCATACATATAAATGTTCCCATAGACTTTAATGAACTTGAAACTTCTAATACCTTTTGAATGGATTAATATTTTCACCAAACAAAAGGAGGCATGTTCCTTAACCCAAGCTCTTTCTATATGCCAAGTTTTGGACTGGCAGACCACACAGTGGCCATGCAGCAACATGGACAAAATCTGACCCCACAGAATTAGCAAAAGTGCATTTTATTGGTATTTTGCTGTGCAGAAACCGTATGTCTGACCAAAATGCAACTTGGCAAATCAAGAGATCTATCATGCCACACTGTGCTTACCAAATTTTGTGCAAATCCATTGAACAGTTGCAAAGTTATTAATACACCCAAATTAGGGTTTAACATTAAAGTGCCTACTCAACCCCAAATATAGGGCCACGACCATGGCCTATAATATATATATTATAGTGGCACAGTCGTTGCCACTATGATTAAGGGTTCAGCGGTCAGTTACATACTAAAGTCAAAAGTTTGGGCATTAATAACTTTAGACTCGTTCAACAGATTTCCTGACATTTGGTACATGCAGTGGGCATGGTGGATCTCTTGATTCACCAAATTGCATTTCAGTCAGACTTACGGTCTTTGCATATGAAACACTGAAAAATGCAAAATTATCCATTTTGGAGGCAGATTTTGGGATATTAAGTATGGCCTTCACGGCCATCATGTGGTATGCCACTCTGTGAGATGGCTTATTTGAAGAGCGTTGGTGGCTGAACATGCCGCTTTTTGTTTGGTGAAAAAATATTAAGGCATTCAAAAGTTATGCCACTTTAAGTTCTTATTATAAGTCAATGGGAAAATTTATATGTATTTGCGAACAAAGAATGGAGTTCTGGCCATCTGGTCCCCCGGTGATCAAAGAATTTGCAGCTTCGTGGTTCAAGAATCTTTGTCCCCAAGGTTTTTCAAATTCTTTGATCACGAGGTCTGCCATATTGTTTTTGTTTTCTGATCGGAAAAACACAAATATCTCGGCTCAGGGGTCACTCCTGAAGTAAAACTTGATGGGTTTTACTCAGGGGCTGCAATCTATTGAGCCATGCCTTTGGTTTCATCAAATCGGTCACAAAATAGAGTTATAAGCTTTTAAAATCTTAATTTTGGTTCGCTAACGATTTTCGATCATGAGCATGCAAATTCTTTGATCGCGATATTCTTTGATCGTGATCTTGCATCGCGTTAGAAACACATATCTCAGCTTAGGGGTGGGCTAGGGACACAAATGTGGGTGGGTTTACTCAGGACACTTTGTTCTATCGAGGCATTGCATTGGTTAGCTTCAAATCGGTGAAAAAATCTCGTTTCACCATTTTTAATTCTTTGATCATGAGTGTACAATTTCTTGGATCGCGGGCCTGCAAATTCTTTGATTGCAAGAGTCTTTGATTGTGATCATGCATCGTGAGCGAGGAGAGATGGCCAGATTAAAAAATCTATTTTCTCAGCCCAGGGGTGTCCTAGGAAGACAAATGAGGGTGGGGTTTGCTCAGGGACTTTGTTCTGACAAACCATGGCAGTGGTTTATCTCAATTGTTTGTATTTTTTTGTAATTAAGTATGCTTTATTAAATTTCAACAATCCAAACAACAAAACATTAACAAAACAATACCACATATCAAACCAATTAAATCATATCAAACCCATACATAAATTAAGACCATTCAAGCAAAGCCCAAACCCCCCATAAGGTACAATAAAATCCAACCCCTTCCTCCTCCCACACCAAACACCGCCAGGCAAATTTAGACCATAGCATCAAAATATAAACAAGACCATCAAGGCTTCCATAAGCAAGAAGGGTCTCCAAGGTTCCCCAAGTTGACAGGAAGGCCTTCAGCCTATCTTGCATGGAGGCAATATGCCTTTCCAACTGTAACGCTAGTAAGCCTCCCTATACCATTCTACTATAGAAGGGAGTTTATTAAGCCACTGCAGCAATTTAGCCACTGCAGCAATAAGTGCCATATCACGATCTTCTGACTCTTGGGGTAGTAACTTAACAGACAGACTTGGGGTGAACAAGGTCTCCAAACTCAGAAAGGGATCAAGGATTTACAAATAGATTGCCAAAAGCTCTGCGCTTTGGAACAAGTCCATAACATATGGTAAAGTGAACCAAAATCACTCTTACATCTACCACACACTGGTGAAGTCAATATGCCCATTCTAAAAGTTCCACTGGTGTGAGATAAATATTATGTATAATATTGAAATGGACTAACGAAGCCTGTCTTGCTTTATGTATTTATATGATGTCTGCCAAAGTTTCCCCATAAATCAAAATCCTCAGGAGTTCCCAATTCCTTCGTCCAATAATAACAAATCCCAGTTGGTAATTTAGAGTCCAAGACTTGGAGGGTCTTGTAATGTTAGAAAGCAGGATGGGATTGGGAAGCCACCTGAAGGATTGTAGACACATCCATAGCTGCTGAATCCTTCACAGGAATACTAGAGGAGAAAGAAGGAGATAAGGCCTTACTGATTTGAGCATACTTGAAAGCAAATGTGTCTGGCACTCTAGTGGATCTCTGAAATGATCAAAAGGAAAATTGTTTGCATTTTTAAAATTATAACGTTTTTATTCTTTGTTTCGTGACCCTGCAAATTCTTTGATCAGTGAGCATGCAAATTCTATGATCGTGAGATTCTTGATATGATAGGCATCGTGAGGAAGACAAGATGGGAAGATTAAAAATGCATTTTCTGAGCCCAGAGGTGCCCTAGGAAGTTAAATGAGTGTGGATTTTGCTCAGGGGCTTCATTCTGCCCGATCAGGTAAAATAAGTCATTTTAAATATCCTGGTAATCTAGAGGCACCCCAATCTGTATACAGAACATTATGTTGTGCATATCCCTGGTAGTCTAGCACCCCGATCTGTATAAAATGTATAGTGTTATTTATATCCTTGGTAGTCTAGTGCCCCAAAATGTGCATAAAATTAATAATTGTCCTCGTATCCTTGGTAGTCTAGAGCGCCCCGATCTGTATATAACATTTATATACCTTTTCATATCCCTGGTAGTCTAGTGTGGCCCCAACTGTATTAAATGTATAGTATTATTTATATCCCTGGTAGTCTAGCTGCCCCACCCAATGTGCATAACATTAATAATGGTCCTCCTATCCCTGGTAGTCTAGTGGTCCCCTGATCTGTATAACATTTATATACTTTTTCATATCCCTGGTAGTCTAGTGGCTCTGGCCTCCTCTGATCATCATGAAATTAATTAAGATCAGCCATTCAGTGGTAGTCTAGTGGCCCCCCACCCAGCTGTGCCAGTCCACCCAGCACCCCTCCACAGGTCCCCAGCTGGCAACTGGCACAGCCCACCTCTCACCTCCATGGCCAGCCACTGACTGTGTGCATTGAGCGCTAATGCAAAAACATGTTCAGAAAGTAGTTGATGATCAGAGGGACCACTAGACTCTTTATAAACTGTCACTAGTAGCTCGCGCAGAACAAATTCTTGCTTTCTTCACGCTGCCTATTCTACAGCAACTGTTCTCTTTCCAACTGTTTAGATTTTAAGCATGGCTCTTGCATTCTGGCTTTATCTTTACACTGCCCTATGCACCCTATCCTTAACTGGGTACATGCCGGTGGACATCACTCTCAGGAGAGTCATATCCTCTACCACAAGAATGTCTACTTATTAAGTCCTTATACAATTTGTGCTGTACTCTAAGTTCTTGTACTTGCACTCTCTTGAATCTCCCTTAGAAAGTCACCTGTATCTCAGTACCTGCACAAGGAATGTTACCTACTTGACCAGTATTTAACCTCTTGGTATTACGGTGAGGGTCCTAGTATATGCATCATTAGGACAGTACAGTACAAAAAATAAGTCACTGCATTCATACTCCAATGCTCTATCCAGCCAAAGAAGGTTAGAACTTCCAAATTACCACTTGTAGTACTAAGGAAAGTCATGCTCCTTCCATTGCTATGCTCAGGCAATGTTAAACTTAACTCTGGTCCAACCAAAGCAATTTTCTCACCTTCAGAAATCAAAGCATAAAGGAATCAACTTCATGCATGTTAATGTGTGTAGCCTCTTAAACATTTCACCTCAATACAGGCTTGGGCTATCCATGGAACCTGATGTACTTGTGATCTCTGAATCCTGGCTTCAACCATCCACGCTGGACAAAGGGTCAACATTCCCTACTACCTGTTATTCAGAGCTGATAGATGAATTAGAGGGTGGCATAGCCATTTATGTTAAGAGACAAGTTCTCAGCCACTACCCTCAATTCCACCTAAATTGCCAATGGTTTTGAATGCTTGTCCATTAAAATTGAAATATCTCTGGCATTGGCTGTCCATGTCATAGGATGCTACAGACCCCAGTCCTCAGGGTCGCAACTCCTGTCCCACCTCTCATCTATTATGGGAACTGACACCATGGAAAATATCATATTAGGGACCTTAACTATGACTGGCTGTCCAATTCCTCACTTCCACTCAAATTCTTCTCGACTCCATGGAAACACTTACTTATCAATGAACCAACATGCATCAATAGAAAAACCCCATGAACAGCACGCTACTAGACGTTCTTCTAATAAGCAAACCGCATTCCTTCTCCCATGCTGGGATTTTCTCCACTGATGTTAGTGACCACTGTTTTATTGCTGCCATAAGGGCAGCCCCTAAACTGCCATCTACAGCCAGGTTCTCTACCAAAAGATCGAACTGGAACTTTGATCTGCTTGCATATATCACTGACCTGAAGGCCTCCCTGCTTTGGCAGAGCTTTTATCTAGCCAAATCAGTAGAATCAGTGTATACCATTTTCATGAAATTATGTCCAAGGCCCTTAACACCCATGCACCCTGGTCAAAACCTGCATAAAGGCTAGAAAGTGCAGTTGGTTCACTGCCGAGCTTAAGACAACACTACTAAAAGGGACATGCTCTGGAAAATAGCTCGCAAATCCCATAAAGCAGAAGACTGGGTCTCTTCAGAGCAGTCAGAAACCTCTGCACTATTCTGTTTAGAGAGACTAAAGGCCAATTTCTATCGCTTCAACTTGACTCTGTCTCTAAATGTCCTACCAAGTTTTGGTCTACAATAAAAGAACTATCTGGTCATACAACAGGTAACACGCTCCCCACAAAAATTATCTCAGACAATGTAACTATCAACAACAAGAAAGAGATACTACAAGTCTTTAATAACCACTTTGCTACCACAGGTCTAGCATTTGAGAATTTGCCTGCATGTAGCCTGTGTTCTCAGTTGACTATGCAACCTTCAGAATCTAGTTCCACAAAACAGTCTTTCCTTCTCTCCTGCCTCCTTGAAAGAGGTGGAAGATCTTCTACTCAGCTGGACTCCAGGAAAAGTGCAGGCACCGACACCTTTGGTCCATACTACCTAAAGATTGCCTACCATTTCTTGGCTGTACCTATAATGCATCTTTTCAATCTGTCTCTTTTACAAGGGACCATCCCTCACCTGTGGAAAACAGCACATGTTATTCCATTATTCAAATCTAGGGACCCTTCGACCTAAATAACTATAGGCCAATCTCCCTCCTCCCCACCTTATCAAAACTACTGGAAAAAATTGTAAATGCCCAACTGAGATCTTTCATAGATAACACAAATCTGCTAAATCCTTGCAGCCTGACTTCAGATCCAAATATAGTACGATTACGGCCCTGGCCAAGGTGACAAATGACTGCAACACAACCTAGAGAACAAAAAATTTGTCTGTGCCATCTTTTAGATCTACAAGGCTTTTGACACTGTCAACCACAGCCTACTAAAGAAATTGGCCTCGACTCTACCCCGTGTTGGTTTGATGACTACCTCATGGACAGACACCAGCAGGTCAAGGCTGAAGGTGAGATTTCTACTTCCAATCTGTTAAAATTAGGTGTTCCACAGGGATCCATTCTGGGACCACTTCTTTTTGCTATTTACATTAACAGTATAGATATTGCCATCAAAGAGGCAAAAATCCATATGTTCACAGATGACATGGTGATTTACCTAAGTCGCACTACACCTGAAACTGCCTGTAGAGACCTGCAAGCTGACTTCTACTTATTGCAACAACAGTTAATAAACAAAAGCTGTTACTTAATGCCAAAAAAAAGCAATGCTATTCTCCACTGTGAATAATGGGACATACTCTGCTGCTGTTGGCACTATTCCTCCATCTCCACCCTATTAGGGGAAAACTTGGAATTTGTACCGGAATTCAAATATCTGGGGTCTGGCTAGACCACAAACTTTCCTTTATGTATCACTTGGAGGAGCTGTTAAAAACTGATGCAGAGACTTGGTTTTTCTTCAGAATAAACATCCTACTAACCACAGAAGCTGAGAGGCAGCTTGTTCAAGTCCATGTTCCTCTCCTAATCGACTATGCTGACTTCATCTACAGTCAATGCTGCCTCTTACCTTGGAAAACTGGACATTCTATACCACAGAGCCCCTGCGCTTCATTACTGGTCTCCTTTCTCCACCCACCACTGCTCCTTATATGCAGCTGTGGGATGGACCTCCTACAGTATAGACGCAACAAAATATGGCCTTCTGGACATGCAGTGCTATTATTGGCAAACTTCCACAGTATTGTTGATTGTCTGCCTCCCAGTGTGCCTGGAACTCACACTTTAAGAAGTTGCTCCCTGCTCTCTCTAAAAGTGCCCAGGGCTGTAACGCTTGGGAGAACTGCCAAGGTTTTGTGCTGCCATCATCATGGAATCAGCTGAAATCTCTGAAATTAAGGACACCACTCAGTCTTGCTGTGTTCAAGACCCTGTATGCTAAACATGTCACGGAGTCTGCAATTGCTTCCATTGACCATAGTTCACTTATGTCTGCCCCTCTGATACCTCCTACTCACGATCTTCATTTCACACAATATTGCTCTCTATTCACTTACTTAACTACTGCCATCAGTCCTCCCTTACACACCTGCCCACCCCTCTTTCCCCAGCCAGTAAACTTATCTCCTGTGGTCGATATCACAGCCCAAGACCCTCCCTCCGCTCACCACCTCCTCCTCCCCTCCATACAACTACATTCATAATGTACATGTCTTTGTTACCTGCCAATGAATCCCCTTTTCTGGCAACCCTTAGCTTCTCTCTCCTCTTGCCTAATCATGCCACATCCCTTCCATGAATACTGCCAGGTGTATGTTAGCTGAATCCAGTATTAATCATCGTTCCTCTGCCACCTTACTCCTATATTACTATGTATATCAATATTTCTGTCTCCATGTCTGTACACAGTGTGTCAATACTCAACTGGTGTGCGCAGATCCACCTGGATTGATATATACTTTCAATTACTGATTCTTCACTTGTATATAAATGTATTTTAATTGACTTAGTGTAGCATGAGTCCCTTGCAAATCAGCTTGCTGAATGGTGTCCCTGGATAAATAAAGATTTTGATTGATTGATTGATTGACTACCAGGGATATGAAAAAGTATATAAATGTCATACAGTTTGGGGGTCCACTAGACTACCAGGGATAGGAGGACCATTATTCATTTATACACATTAGGGCGCTAGACTACCAGGGTATAAATAATATTATACAGTTAATACAGATCGAGGGGGCCACTAGAGTATCAGGGATATGCAGAACATAATGTTCTGTATACAGATCGAGGGCCACTAGACTACCAGGTATATTTAAAACATTTCTGAAATTCCCTCAATTTTTGATATATTTTGCATTTGAATTCTTTGTTCATGAGGGCTGCAAATTCTTTGATCACGAGCATGCAAATTCTTTGATCGCAGAACCTTTGATCGTGATCATGCATCGTGAGGAGGACGAAATGGCCAGATTAAAAAATCTATTTTCTCAGCCTAGGGGGTACCCTAGGAAGTCAGATGAGGGTGGGTTTTGCTCAGGGGCTTCGTTTTGCTGGTTTACCACAATTACTTCAATTTTTGATTTGAGGCATTTTTTATTCTTTGTTCATGAGCCTGCAAATTCTTTGATCATGAGCCTGCAAATTCTTAGATCGTGATTCTTTGATCACCACCTTTAATCTAAAATAAGGACAAGATGGCAAGATTTTTTATAATGGAATAGATAGGAAAATCTTACTAATCTTTGACATTGAATATATCGGAAGCGGTTTGGTCTTTATACTTGAGATTTGGAGGAAGAAAAGACAACATCCTACTGATGTACCTTTTGTGGTTTGGTCAAAAATATTACAGGGCAGCAAACTTACGGCACTATGAAATTGACACTTTTCCTATAGGATAACATTACAGCGTCCCGCGGTACAGGAATTAATTGCCACCCTGCTGAAAATAACAGTTTGGTGTTTTGAGCTGCAATTGGAGGAAGGAAGCCAACAACCGACAGATGTGCCTTTGGTGGTTTGGTGAAAAATATTACAGGGCAGCAAAGTGACTGCACTCTGAAGTTGACGCTTTGTCCTATGAGGATAACATTATGGTGTCCGTCTAAGCTTTTCAGGGCCCGTTATCTTGGAAACGGTGTGAGATATGGACTTTTGTCAAAAATGCTTTGCCCCTAAACAGGGGCTAAGTACAAATCTAATCAGGAAAGTCATAATTCTATGAAATTTAAATTTTTTCTCGTAATGCGGTTCCTGAGATATAAGCAATTCAGTATTCAAGTCTTAATTTTGTGCTCCGAGGTCCATTATTATGCATACATTCTTTGTTTTCACTGTGTTTTTCAATGCAGGTTTTGGGAAAAGAAGGTGTGCCCTTTCGTTAAGTGCCAGTTAACATTTTCAGTTGTGCTTCTGTTACCCGTTCGCATCCGTTCAGTCTAAGCCACCGTGTGCATTACGGTTGCATTTTCATTTGCACTTGTGTTTATGTTTCTGTTTCATTTGGCATTATTGTTGCTGTTACCATTACCATTAGCAATTGTGGTACCATGCCCTCCGCGTTCGGTTTGCATTTCCTCATGTGCTTACATTTGTGTTTGTGTTTCTGTTTCTTTGGCTTTATTGTTGCTGTTACTGTTACCATTTGTGTTTACAATTGCAGTACCATGACCGTGAGTGTAACAGTTTTGCTTTCTGTACATGCTTGCATTTGCGTTTGCATTTCTCTTTCCTTTGCGTTATTGTTGCTGTTACTGTTACCATTTGTGTTTACAATTGTGGTACCATGACTGTGCACATTATGGTTTGCATTTCCATATGCGCTTGCATTTATGTTTCCATTTCTGTTTCCTTGGGCATTATTCTTGCTGTTACTGTTACCATTTGCATTTACAATTGCGGTACCATGTCCGTGTATGCATTATGGTTTACGTTTCCTTAAGCGCTTGCATTTGCTTTTCGTTCTGTTTCCTTTGGCTTTATTGTTGCTGTTACCATTAGCATTTGCATTTCAATTGTGATACCATGAATGTGCACATTACCAATTCATGCTCCATACACACTCCGCTTGTGTCTTCCGCTTCCATCACTGTTCGCTTGGCGCCACTTTGAGCTTATGCTTTTATTTACGCTTGTGTTACCATTTATGTTTGTGTCACCATGTGTGTAACTGTTTGCACTTGCATTTGCATTGCACTTACTGTTACTATGTCGCACAAAATCACGTGATGGGATTGAGGGGCCCAAGGACCCCGCACACCCACCTAGTTGCGCAACTTTTTACTTTTCTATTCTTTCTAAAAAGTAAGGAAGCTCTATGCAAAACTGACACGCATCAGTTAGGTTCTTCTGCGAGTGAAAAGTGAAGAATTAATTTGAGCCTCACCTCTGCATTCTCACTCCCAGCCTCCCCTACCAAACAGGCATCGGGTGTGTTAGTTGGGTCCCAACTCTCACCCCATTCTCCTACACTGTGCTACCTCAGCTTGCTAACACATGGATAGGGTGAGAGTTAGGCCAATGACCCCAATGCATACCACAATGCCTGTTGGTGGGGCAGGCTGGAGGTGGGGCAAGGGTGGGAACCCAAAATCGAATTTCCTCACTTTTCACTGTGGAAGAACCCTAACTGATGCATTAACAAAGTTTTTTTCATAGAATATATATATATATGTTCAAACATATATATTTTTTTAAAATCTTGTTAATGCACTAGTTAGGGTTGAGCAACAGTGTAGGAATGCAATTAGGTTTCAACCCCAACACCCTCACCCCACCCTGCAGGCAGCAACAGGTGTGCCTAACATTTATCCCATTCCACAAGTAAATAATCTGAGATGGGTGCAGTGTAAGACAATGGTGTGAGTGTTAGGTTGACGACCTCAAGGCACACCCTACACCTGTTCCTGCCTGCAGGGTAGGTGGGTGTTAGGTTTGGAAACCCTAACACTATATTTCCCTACTTTTGTCACTTCAGTCCAACTAGTGCATTAACAAAGTTTTTACAAAGAATTTCTGTATTTTTAAGATAGTATAATTGTATCCTTTGGTCTGTGAGGGCCCTGCTCCATCGCTTATTAAATGCATACATAAATGTTGCTGTGGAGTGCAGGCCCAGAGGGCCCTGTGCTTGCATTTGTATTAAAACAGTAACTCAGAAATAAAAATTAAATCCCCACCAAAACATGATTCTGCCTCATTGTAATGCCATTGTGCACCACAGGTGCAGAAACACAGTTTGGCCAAGGTTTGAAAATGACATCTGTCACATTCATGAGATAGTGTAAAAAGATGGTTGTATTGGTTATGTTAAATATTTGGAGTTAAATATTTAAAATTGACAGCATAGCATAGAACATTTTCAAGGCATGCACATAACTTAGTAGTTTTCATATTTTGACCCAAAAATTCAACATAGACATCTTATGACAACACCTAATGACCAGGTCAGTGAAAATTGTCAAATACTGCCAAAAGGTGATTTCACCAAGTGAACAAAAATCACCTTCCAGCTGGATTTGTGTAATTCTCTGACACTGGTCATGAGGTGGGTTCCAAAAGGCCATGTTGAAAATTTGGGGTCAAAATATGCAAAAATATTGAAAACCCATTGAAATACATTGAACTGCACTTACCTTTGTTTCTCATATTGCAGTCAGTAGTTTTGGCAGCAAGATGTATCTTCCATAGGAGAGTGGCTCTTCAGACTGGCACATATTCAGGTGATTGAGGGTGTGGGGGTGGGGTGCAGGGGTTGCTCAGTAGGAGGTTGGATCGGTGAGGGACCATTTTCTTTTACAAATTAAAACAAAAAGAAAGACTTTCAGGGACCATTTTCTTTATTTCAGACATGACAGCAATTGGAGGGTGGGGTGGCACTAGACACCAGGAAAAACAGCATGGTAACAGAGACGACAATTGGATGGTGTTGGTACCCCTAGACATTAGGGAAAGAGAAACTTAATGGGCATGGCAATAGGAGGGTGAGGGTACCACTAGACACTTGGGAAAAAAAGTAACTCAACTGGCATGATGATCGGAGGGTGGGAGTGCCAGCAGACTCCAGGAAAGACTTGCTATTACAGGGACAATGATCAGAGAGTACAGGGTGCCACTATATACCAAGGAAAATAATAGAATTATGGGGACAGCAATCAGATGGTGGGGTGCCACTAGACATCACTGAAAGACTTTATTATTAGAAAGCACCAAGTTTGGTCAACAGTGACAATGCTGACCTCCCCACAGTGACGCAACAATATCGACACCGTATTGTGCTGCCTGTTTCAAAGGCATTTTTGTGGGAGGCTGCACCCCCCCACACCCCATATGGGGGTCTCTGCCACCCACACCACCCAGACTTTAGGATTCCAACTCCAGGTCAGAGTTGTCCAGGGAGGGGCAGAACACTGGAGAAAGATGAAACACAGAAAAGGACCATTACCAAGAATGTCTCTGTAATGATCTTTTTCCTGTTTCGCCATCAGGGTGTCGACCAAAAGGGTTCACCAGTTTATTATAGGACAGTGATCAAAGGGTGGGGACACCATTAGACACCAAGGAAAAATAGTATAATTATGGGGACAGTGATCAGAGGGTGGGAGGCACCACTTGACAACAGGGAAAAATAATATAATTACAGAGACATTGAAATGAACCCGCTACCATATATCCATAAGTGTAGAGACATTGAAATGAACCCTCATGTCCATGTGGGAGCACAGGCCCCAGCACTGTATAATGGCATGCCCCACTTGCATTTTTTAGATGATGGTGTGCCTATGTGGGAGCTTTGACCTCTGGGCCCTGTGCTCTACTACACATAACGGAGATATACCACAGGCCTAGAGATATGAAAAGGAACACTTGTGACAAAAATTTGGCAATATCTTAGTAACCATAGCAACTATGAAAAAATCCATCTGCTGTTGTAATCATGACTTGAAACCTCCATGCATGCTAGCTGCAAGTAGCATAAATATTTGTATCTGGAACCATTTTCAAGATACAGGAGCAGCAGTGTTATCCTATGGGAAATTGCTCAACTTTGGAGTGATGTAACTATGGAAGTGGTGTACATTTTTTTACCAAATCAGCAAAAGGCACATCTGTGGGGCAAATGTTTGCCACTCTGCAAATTTCAACCAAAAGCCCTAACCATTTTTGCTATTATGACATGGCAAAAAATTTGTGGTTTGGGGCTGTTTTCTCAACTGTACTTTTCAAGTACTGTACTGAGTACTTTTAAAGCACCATTGATTTTCATGGAGAACTTTAGCAAAAGTACTGAGGACTTACAAAGTTCCCCGTGTCAACCAATGGTACTTTTGCAAAACTACCTGGTACTTTTGCAAAACTACCTGGTACTTTTGCAAAGTGCCAGATACTTTGTGAAACTACCTGGTACTCTGGCAAAGTACCAGGTACTTTCTAGAAACTACCTGGTACTTTTGTGACAGTACCAGGTACTCATGAAAACACCATGTAGCTTCATGAAAGTACCATTGGTTTACATGGGAAACTCTCACAAAAGCTTTTGAGTGTTCCCATAGGCTATAATGGGAAACTTCAAACTTTAAGAACTTTTGAAAGGATTAATATTTTTCACCAAATCTTCAATAGACACATCAGTGACCCAGACCGCATATACCCTGACAATTTCAGACCAGACCCTCAAACCATTTGAGCCATAGCCCCGAGCAAAGAATTCACAAAAGTGGTGGTTTCACTTTTGGGCACTCCACAGCTCTGCAACCAAACATCCATCTCGAACAAAACTTGCCAGATTCAGAGATCTATCATACCACACAGTGCATCCAAACTTTCAGGCAAATCAGACAAATGATTACAAAGTTATTTCCAGCACTGCATAATGCCCACCACTCCCATTTTTGCACAATGGAATGCTTACATGGAGCATGGGCACTCTGGGCCCCGCGCCCCACTTACACATAAGTACAGTGACATACTGCAGACCTACAGACATGAAAGGAGGGCCCTGCACTCCCAGCCCTGAATAATGGCATGCCCCACTCCAATTTTTGCATAATGGTATGCATATGTGGTAGGGTGGGCCCTCTGGGCCCTACACTCCCCTTACACAGAAAGTACACACTGCCATGAATATGTAATGTTATCCATGACTTGGGTCCTGTGCTACCATATATCCATAAGTGTACATTGTAATGAACCCTCATCTTCCTGTGGGAGCGCAGCAGCCTTTGGGCCATGTACTTGCAGCACTGCATAATGAAATGCCCCCACTCCCATTTTATGCATAATGGTATATATGTGTGGAGGCAGGCTCTCTGGGCCCTGTACTCCCACCCCACGCATAAGTACAGAGACATACTGCAGGCCTAGAGACAAGAAAAGAACCCTCATAACACAGATTTGGCAATATCTCAGTAACTCTAGCAAGTATGAAAAAATTCCACTGCAATTGTCATCATGACTTGGAAACCTTCACTTCTGCTTAGTTCATCTAAATTAACTGTAACAACTATGAAAAAAATTAATCTGCTGTTGTAATCATGACTTGAAAACCTCCACATGTGCTAGCTGTGAGTAGCGAAAAATCTGTATCTCAAACCATTTTAGAGATATGGGCAGCGTAATGTTATCCTATGGGACACTGCACAACTTTGGAGTGACAGTACTATGGAAGCAGTGAAAATTTTTTCCACCAATCCAGCAAAAGGCACATCTACTGGGCAAGTCCTTTCCACCCTGCAAATTTCAACCCCAAAAATCCTAATTGTTTTTGTTATGACATGGCAAAGAAATTTGTGGTTTTGGGGCTGCTTTTCAGCTGTACTTTCATGAAAGTACTGTACCGCACTTTCGAAAAGTACCATTGGTTTGCATGGGGTACTTTCATGAAAGTACTGAGGAACCTTTGCAAAGTTCTCCTAAAGGTGGACTAAGCAGCGAGTAGTGAAAAATCCGTATCTCAAACTGTTTTCAAGATACAGGCACTGAAAGGCACCATGGGCGGTGCAGTGTTATCCTATGGGAGATTGCACAACTTCAGAGAGCCATAACTATGGAACCAGTGTAAATATTTTCACCAAAAGAACACATTGGTAGGCCAAGGGCTCGCCACCCTGCAAATTTCAGCCCAAAAACTGTCAATTGACGAAATAAAATAGGAATATATAAGCTTGGGGAAAGATCTAAAGAACTTAATTGTGAGATCCATTTCTCAGAAATATTACCTGTACCAAGAGCAAATTACCACACTATGAGAAAAATCAAAAGCATAAATGAATGGTTGAGAAAATGGACTCTCAAAGAAGGTAATTCCACCATCCCCATTGGGAAATATTTAATGATAACAGATCACTGTTTTGCTGGGATGGTTTACATCTAAGTAAGCAAGGTGCCTACAAACTGGAAAGAACCTTTGAAAATATCATCCTGAAGTCTTTAAACTAAACACGGGGGATGAGGGATCCCAGAATAACTTAAAGCCCATCATTAGTAACTTAAATAAACTAAAGATCTGGAGTATAAGTGCTAGAAGCCTTAATAATATTAAATTAACTGAACTAAAAATACTTAGAAAAGATATAACAGACATTGTCTGTATAACTGAAACCTGGTGGAATGAGAGCAGTAAATGGTCTAATAACATCCCAGGGTATCAACTTTATACCAAAAATCAAACAGACAGGAAAGGAGGTGGTGTTTGTTGCTATGTATCCGAGATGTTTCAATGTCAGGAAATTTATATATCAGGTAGTCCAGCTAGAATAACAGAAACATCATGGTTAAATATCAGTTTTTCTCACATAACAAAAATAGTATTGGGAATTTGTTATAGACCTCCAAACAGTAATAGTGACTACAATTGCACCTTAATTGATGAAATTAATATAGCTTGTAGACTGGCGACACGTTACTTCTTGGAGATTTTAATGTACCAGGCATCTCTTGGAATCATATGACAGGAGTCACTACTTTTGAAAAAGCATTGATTGATACCCTAGTATCCCATGGTTGTCATCAAATGGTGGAATCCCCACCAGAGGAACAATATCCTGTATCTTGGAATTACAAACTCTAAGGAAAGAATTAGCAATGTAGAAGTTATCTCTCAGCTGGGCTATAGTGATTATAAAGGGATATGCAGTGGTTCAGTGTGTGATAATGCATTTATCTTGTACAGTTTCCAATGACCTCAAGTAACCTCACTTGGGTACCAAAGGCATGAGTGAGTTACGAGAGGTCACTGGAAACTGTACAAGATGAATGCATTATCACACACTGAACCACTGCATATTCCATTTATGCAACAGGTTTAGATGTTGTGTGAACATTTTGATTTTGGTAGGTGTAAATAATTTGTCAAAAAAAGGAAAAGAAAATTGAATTGTATGCTGTTTTTGCTAATTATAAAAACAAAATGGTATCTATAAATGAAACACCACTCATTTTGTAGATATTTTTGTGCTGGAACATTTTTGTGCTCACAGTACCATGCTATTTTTTTTGTTTTAAAGTTATTCATATTTGTTTGTCAAAAAGTGAACAAAAAATTACATTTTCTTCTGTGTTCTTGCTAATCATATACAATATACAAGGTTTATATAAATGAAACATTATTCATTTTGTAGATAATTTTATATGAACAATTTTCGTGCTCACAGTACCATGTTATCTTTTTCATTTTTAAGTTATTTACATTTAAATATGGTTAGTACAGCTTCTGAGGCCGAACATTCTAAATGAATTCTGAAGAAAACTGTGTAGATAAATGAGCTACTATGGTAATAAATACATTTATTACCATAGTAGCAAAGATAAATGGTTTTATTCTACAGTTTTATCCTAACCCCTGTTGCACAAATAAAATTATAGAATGTATTCTAAATATTAGAAAGATTAAAATTAAAGATCGCCCTTCTTCATTTGACTATAAAAGTAAATTGGAAAGAGTTCATTAAAGCTTTTAAACATATAAACTGGGGACATTTTTTGCGAAATGGATGTTAACTTAATGTGGAATACAATAAAATCAAAATTCACGACAATTGAACACCATATACCCAGGCATAAAACAAAACACTAAAGGAGTCATCCCCTTATGGTTCAGTAAGGCAATCAAGTGTCAAATAAATAAAAAGAGAAAGCCTTCAGAAAGCATAAGTTAAAACCATCACAAATCAACCTAAGCAAGTAGAGAATCCAACAGAGACTGCTGAAAACATTAATAAAAAAAGATAAAATAAAGCTTGAGAATAAATTAGCCTCTAACAAAAATCATAAGGCCTTCTATGCTTATATTAATAATAATAATAAGCAAACCAATAATAGAATCACCTCTGTCACTGTTGGTGAAATAAAGAACAATAATAAGGAGATAGCTAACAGCTTCAACACTTATTTTACATCAATCTATAAAATTAATAATTCTAAGGCAACTGTCCCTAGCATGGAAAAGTCAGAAGTATTTAAAGCCACCCAAGATATGGTTGCTAAAGAGTTACTTAATATACATACATCCTCTTCATCAGGACCGGATATTATTGATGCTATAATCTGGAAACAATTGGCTGATGTGGTTGTTGGACCCTTGACTGCTCTATTTAACCAATCCATTCTGACTGGTGAAGTACCCCAGATTGGTATAATGCTATAGTAGTACCAATATATAAAAGGGTAATAAATTGAATGTTGCCAACTATAGGCCCATTAGCCTTACGTCTATCTGTTGTAAGACTTTAGAAAGACTGATTAAAAGTAAAATTGAAGAAGATTATAGTTGCATTAGGTTTACAGGATATCTCTCAACATGGTTTTAGGAAAGGCCTTTGTGCAGCACTAATTTGTTATCATTTTATAGTTTTGTTAGTATAATTTAGACATGGGATTACCTATTGATGTCATCCTATTGGACCTAGGAAAGCATTTGACACAGTACCACATGACAAATTAATACAAAAATTATGTGATTTAGGTCTAAATAAATACATTGTGAAATGGATTGGGACTTGGTTAACGAACAGAAACAGACAGTAAGAATCAAGTCAGTCCTCTCGGATGAAGGTGTAGTTTGTAGTTGGTCCTGAGGGTCTGTGTTGGGTCTGGTTCTGTTTGGTTTATTTATAAGTGATCTTGGAGCAGGCATTGACTCGGCTATTACCAAATTTATGGATGACACAAAGATAGGAAGAGAAGTTTCATCCTGACAAAATACAAACAATTATGTGAAAGTTTGACTAAAACTGAACAGTGGGGAAAGATTAACAGTATGAAGTTTAATGAAACCAAATGTGCAGTAATACACTTTAGTAAAAAAAATCCAAAACACCAATACAGTCTTAATGGAATAATAATCAAAAATAGCAAACTTGAAAAGGACCTAGGAGTATGAATAAACTCACAGTTATCATCGGGTTCACATATAATTACAATTTTGGAAAAAGTAATAGTATTATTCGTTCTATCAAGAAAGTCTTTATTTCAAGAAACACAGCATGCATTATTAAATTATATAAGACTTATGTATTACCTCACTGGGATTACGGATCACCCATCTGGAGTCCTTATCTTGAAAAGGATATAAATCAAATAGAAAGAGTACAAAGACGATTGACTAAATCCATTAAAAGTTTGAAAACCATGGAATATGGTAAAAGATTGGATAGTTTAAATCTTTTCTTCTTAAAAACAAGAAGAACTAGGGAGGACTCTTATTAATGTACAAGATCATGAAAGACCCGATTATTTTGGAACAATGTAAATTAAATAGATTTCAAAAAAACAGTAAATTCAAGATCACATGACAAACAAATTGTCATTAATAGAGTACCACTCACTATAATATTTAATAAATCTCTACAAGAAACTAAAATTCCAACAGATTGGCTTTCAGCTATTGTCACTCCTATTTTTAAACAAGGGACACATTCCAAAATTGAAAATTATAGACCTATAAGTCATCTCAATTCCTTGCAAGGTGATGGAGAAAATTATAAAACCATCATTGAATTCGAAATGGCCTCCTTAAATATTATAGATTTAACTCAACATGGATTTAAACAGGGTTACTCTTGTACTACTAATTTACTCACTTTTATGAATATGTAAGTAAGCACATGGATAATAATATTCCTGTTGATGTTATCTTATTAGATTTCAGTAAGGCATTTGATAAGGTATCTCATGCAATTCTAGTGGATAAACTCACTTTTTGGGGTTTCTCTCCAGCAATCGTTAGATGGGTGCATTGCTGTCTGACTGGTAGAACACAGAGAGTCAGGATAAATGGAGTGTTATCAGATAGTGGAGGAGTGACTAGTGGTGTTCCCAGGGCTCTGCCCTTGGACCCACCTTATTTAATTTATTTATCAGCGATATGATTATAAAATCAACAAATATTATTATCAAATTTGCTGATGATACAAAATCAGGAAGAAGGGTAGATAATCCAGCAAATCAAAAAATACTTAAGCAAGACTTAACTACCATTGAGCAGTGGGCAACAGCAAATAAAATGTGCTTTAATGAAAGCAAATGCTCTGTATTACACATGGGCAAAAATAACCCCAAACAGACATATATACTTAATAATATAAATATCAAATCAGCCTTCAGTGAAAAGATTTGGGAATTTGGTAAATTGCAAACTGTCATCAACAGATCACTGTAATAAAGTAGCCAATATTGCAATTCTTTACTTAGACGAATAAATCACACTTTATTTCTAAACCGAGCAATGTATAATCACCTTATATAGATCCCACATTCAGCAATATATGGACTATGGGTCCCTTTTGGAGCCCTTATTTATCTGCTGACATAAAAAGGATTGAACAAATACAATACAGGGCAACAAAATTATTCCTTATCTATCTCACTTAAACTATGAAATAAGATTAGAAAAATGGGCCTCTATTCGCCGAACAAAGAAGGAAAGAGGTGATCTTCTTCAGTTGTTTAAAATTATTCAGTCCTCAGTCTTAATGGATTCATGTGGCATTTCTTATGCAACAAGGAAGATTGTATCAAAACTACACAATAAACAGTTAAATATTGGAAGGGCAAGAACAAATAAAAGACAAAACTCTTTTCTATTAGGGTGTCTAAATTGTGGAATAAACTACCACAACATTTAATGGACTGTTCGAACATATCTGTCTTTAAAATCAATTGGACAACTGGTTCCTTTGATGAAATTATCTTGGGAAACAATATCCCACTATGTGGGGACAATCTTGATGGGCCTTGGCCTTCTTTTGTCTTCAATACCAGGTAACCAAGTACAAACTGTTAGACATCAAAACTTCTATAACATACGTACTGCAAAGTTATGGAATAAATTACCAAAAGACATTGTAGAGGCATCTACAATACAAACCTTTAAAAAAACTAGATTAATATTTAACACTTACAAGTGTAAACTAATAGGCCCACTAAGTGTGGGAGACAATTTAATGGGCACCTAGCCTACTTTGTCTATATGTATCAAGTTAAACCAAGTCAAAAGCCCTATCCATTCTTTTGCTATGAAATGACAAAGAAGCTGATTGTTTGGGGCTGTTTAACTGTGGAAATAACCATGAAAATACCACAACTTTTGTGCTAGTCCATTGGATAACATGGGGAACTAGCAGGAAAGATCCTCGAAATTGTGCAAAGCTCCATGTTAACCAATGGAATTTCACACAATTTTGTGGTACTTTCATGAAAGCTTTTATGGTGCACATATTTTTTCCCATAGGATAAAATGGGATCTTAAAAGTTTAATAACTTTGAATGGATTAATATTTTACACAACCTTCAATAGCTACATCCTTGACCCAGTCTGTATATACCCTATAAATTTTGGACCAGATGGATAAACCATTCTGGCTGTGGTGACGAGCAAAGAATTTCACAAAGTTGAGGATTTTCACACTTTTTTATGCTCTGCAGCTCCACAACCGCAACTCTGACTGGAACAAAACTTTCCAGATCCAGAGACATATGGGACCACATCGTGTTTGAAATTTCAGACACATTGGAAAAATGGTTGCAGTTATTAGAGTGCAGAATTTGGGGTATGACATAGAAGTTTATGTGCAACCTATATACTGGCCCTACGGCCAGTATATATATATATATATATATATATATATATATATATATATATATATATATATAGAGATATAGATATATATAAATATAGCTATATATCTATCTCTTTCTCTCTCTCTCTCTATATATATATATATAGATAGATAGATAAATCTTCTTTGCAAAACTGCATTAATGCAACAGTTAGGGTTTTACGATGGTAAAAGTTAGGAAATTAGAAGTTAGGATTACCACCCTTGCACCGACCACCCCATCCCCACCAATAGGCATCAGGGTGGGTGTTGGGGTCATCAACCTAACTCTCACCCCATTCCATGTGTAAATAATCTGAGAAGGTGCAGTATAGGTGAATGCGGTGAGAGTTAGGACTAACGACCCAACACACACACCCGATGCCCATTGGTGGGAGCAGAGTGATCGTGGGTGCAAGGGTGGTAAGAATAATGGAAAATTTCACTTTTGTCACTGTGAAAACCTTGACTGTTGCACTAACGCAGTTTTTGCAAATAATTTCCTTACTTTTTGAGAAAGCATAGCAAAGTACAATGTTGTGCAAGTTGGTGGGGCCCAGGGCTGACCAACTTGCAAATTTCTACCTAACATAACAATACAAGTACTGAATATCATATGTATTGGTTGGACCATGTATTGGTGGGGTGCCGGGCCCTTTGGGCCCTCGCTCCCACCAACTTGAAAACAAACCAAATTTTCATTCATTGGAGTGGCATAATTCCACACCTGTTTACATTTTACACACCTAACCACTGAAAATTACCTCCATGGCAGTAAGGCTAGCTACCATATAAATGTCAAGCCACTACCACAATGCAGCATGCTATCCAGAAAACATAAACTGTGTCACACAATATCTCCACAGTAAATTAATTTTCTGACACCTAAACACCATAATTCACATCTAGAGGTCATCTCCTCAACACCCTCCAAATTTCAAGTTAAAAGACCAAACCATTTCCCATATATTTAATGTTAAAATTTTAGATTTTCATTTGTTGGAGTGGCATAATTCCGCACCTGTTTACATTTCACACACCTAGCTACTGAAAAGTACCTCCATGGCAGTAAGGCTACTCACTCTATAAATGTCAAGTCACTACCACGATGCAGAATGCTATGCACAAAATGTTAACTAAGGCCACACAATATCTCAGCAGCAAATTAATTTTCTGACACCTAAATGCCATAATTCACATCTACAGGACATGACCTCAACACCCTCCAAATTTCAAGTTAAAAGACCAAACTGTTTCCGAGATATTTCATTTTCAAATTTTTGCACCTTTAAAATGATTTGATCTTGAGAATCAGCCGTGACCTCACGATCAAAGATCATCTCTGATCATGAGGGGACATCTGGTCATAAAATCTGGGCTATCTGGTCCCTCTCAGAGACATCTGGTCCAGCAAAATCTGGCCATCTCATTCCACTCTCAGGAACGAAGTCATGGTCAAAGAAATCGCATGACCAAAGAATTTGCAGGCTCATGATCAAAGATCATTAGCGAGCCACGATCAAAGAATTTAAAAGTTTAAAACTCCATTTTTGACACAACTACATTAAACCACAGGCATGGTCTCAATAGAGTAATGCCTCCTGGGCAAAACTCATCCAAGTTTTACTTCAGAAGTCACCCCTGGACTGACATATTTCTTTTTCCAACCCCAAACTGAAAATAATGATGGTGGCCATTGTGATCGATAAATTTCTCCCAATCAAAGCATCTTTGATTGCATGGCCTATAAATTCTTTGATCATGAGGTGTGACCAGATGGCCAAAACCCCATTCTTTGCAAAACAACCATAAAAATTCCATAGACTTATAATGGGAGCTAAAATGTTTAATAACTTTTGAATGGATTAATATTTTTCACCAAACAAAAAGTAGCATGTTCCATGAGCCAAGCTCTTTCTATGTGCAAGTGTCAGACTGGCACACCACATAGTGGCTGCACAGTGCCACAGACAAAATCTGAAAAAACTGCCATCAAAACTGGCGAAAAGTGAATTTTTCCACTATTCACTGCATAAAACCTGTAAGTCTGACCAAAATGCAATTTGGCAAATCAAGAGATCTATCATGCCTGACTTCATACCAAATTTAATGTAAATCCATTGAACAGGTCCAACGTTATTAACGCACAAAATTTCAAGTTTAACATCATTAAAGTGCCTTCATAACCCTAACTACAGGGGCGGACTGTGCCCTATAATATATATATGTGTAAATATATATATATATATATATATATATATATATATATATATATACTGTATGTATATACACACACTATATATTCTATGCAAAAACTTTGTTAATGCATCATTTGGGGTTTTAACACAAAAAGTCAGGAAATGAGACCTTTAGGTTTGCCCATTCCCCCATGGACCAGCCCATCATCCCAAGATTGACAGCTGACGGATGTGTAATTCTTTTTTTTTTTTATTTTGAATGCTGATTTAACACCTTAGAGCCAGAAGGCTCTTTACAAAGGTTCCATGTCGAGTGAACAAGAGACAAATATACAAGACAGGTTACATAACAATCAAAAAGTTCCTTAACATTCATGGCTAGCAGGAGGTTACATGCTGAGTAAGTAGGATTGAACAGGCTGTTTACAGTGTCAGCAGTGTGACTATAAGATAAGAATCTTATAAACATAGTAAGCTGGTATCAATATAAACCTGGGAAGGGAGACTAACAAATAAATGCTAAGGGTATCACAGGTGCAGTCTGAGGTGGCTTAGTCATGAACACCGTGGATGGGGATATAAGAAAGGTAGGGAGGTAGTCAGAGAGGGAGGAGGAGGGAGAGAAGTTAGGGAAGGAATGGGGGTAGGCAAGGGGAGGTTAGTTATGAAGGAGATTGGCGATTGGTATTTTCTAGCTGCAGTCACAGAGGGACATTTGGGTGAGGAGGGTTTTCAGTTCTCTTTTAAAGGGTGCAATTTTATGTACTCCCAGGTGGTAGTAGGGAGTTCATTAAACCAGAGTGGGCCACAGGTAGAGAGTGAGCACTGTGTGAGGCAGGTTCTTTTGAAGGAGACCAGTAGCACACCCTTAGCTGAGCTCTAGTGACTTTAGTGGGGACAGCGCTGGAACAGAGAGGCAGGGGTAAGTCCAAGGAGGGCTTTTGCCTATTAGGCAAGCCTGATATTTAGTCCTAAGGTGAACGGAGCCAACCAATGTAGGTGTAGAGGGTGCAGGTATGGGTCAGGTGCTTTACCCCCAGGACCAGGTGGCAAGCCTTGTTCAGCAGTACTTTAACCTTTTTAAGGCAGTGTCTGAGGCAGCACTATAAATGATGAGGCATAGTCAATGACCGACAGGATGGAGCTTCTGGTGACCAGGTTAAGAGCTTCTGGGGTCATGGATTGCCTATGCCTATAGAGGATTCCTAGTTTAATGTTAGCTGTTTGTGACATAGTCAATATGGTTATGCGAAGGATGGGGTGTCATCAATATGCACCCTGAGATATTTAAAGGAGGAACTTGTTGATACCATCTCCTTTTGGCTATGGATAGTCATGGGTCTATCATGCCTTTTGGCATGTGGCAGGAGTTAGGTGCAAACTTTCTGTTTTTTGTAGTTTAAAAGGTCTGTTTTGGTGAACCAGTTCTCAAGCATGGCAAGAGTTTTGCTGAAGGTTTTAGCTATTTTCAATGTGAGGCTGCCAGGCACAGAGTAACAGCGTCATCCATAGAGACAGCATTTTGCAGGACAGGTACTGGGAGCGAGTTAACGAAAAGTTCAAGAGAAGTGGTCCTAAGATTGAGCCTTGGGGAACCCTAAGATTACCTTTTGAGATCAGAGGTTACCCCCATCTTCTCACACTGTGTCCTGTGGGAAAGGTAACTGTTTAGCCAGGAGGTGGTATCTACTGACAGTCCCAAGGTCCTAAGGTGTCTGAGCAGGATTCTGTGGTTAATGGTGTCAGATGCTTTTGTGAGGTCGATAAATATAGACCCCACCATTTTTGAGAATCAAGTGCTTCATAGATGTGAGTAGTGAAGTCAATTAATGCTGTGATGGTGCTGTGGCCTGTGTGAAACCCATGTTGTTGTGGGCAAAGCAGGTTTTACTTGTTTAAATATTCATTCAGCTGGTCTGAGACTGCCCTTTCTAGTGCTTTAGAGAGGAGGTAGTATTGAGATTGGCCAGTAGTTTCCCAGGTTGGTTCTGTCCCCATTTTTATATACCAGGGTGACCAGGGCAGTCTTCCACCTATTTGGGAAGATTCCAGTACTCAGGAGATGTTGAAAAGTATGGTCAGGGAGAGGCAAGCTCGTCAATGCTAGTGCTATTAGCTTCATGCCTAAGGAGTCACCCCACCCTGGTTTTGTTTAGGGTTTTCTGACATATTTAATTGTCTGAGCCCAAGTAATTTTCCAAAAGTAGAACGGTGGTTGGCCTGGTTTAAGTGAGATTAGAGGGTTAGGGTAGATGAAGTCCGTATCTGGTGAGGTATGGAGATAATCGGAGGAGGGTAGAGCGGAGGTCAGTGAAGGCATTATTAAAGGCACTGGCAGTGTCAACAGGCTGCTGTAAGGTGCCAGAGGGTGCTACTATAAGATGTGGTGGAGCTCTGTGTTCTTTGCCGATGAGGGATTTAATGTTATTCCAGAATTCCCTGCCATTTCCCCTGTTACTCTGGAGTTGTTCTTTATAGTAGGGGTTAGCTTTTCTTATTTGCCTGGTGCACTTGTTTCTAGCAATTTTGTAGGTAACCATGTTGGTTTGTCTGCCTGACTCTCTGGCTATGTGTCAGAGGCTGTCCTGATGTTTCATCAGGCAATCAGGGAGCCTGTGAGCCAGGGGTTAATGGCTCCTTTATTTTACCTGTCCTGACAGGGGCAAATATGTCACAGGCTCTGTTGCAGGTAGATAAGAGGTATTCCACAGCTGAGTTAGCATCTCTGCAGTAACTAGTGGGACTAGTCTGCATCCCTCAAATACCTCTTGAAGTTGCCCACAAGTACCTTTTTGCAATAGCAGTTGTTGGTGATCTGGGGGTCCTTTGTGCCCTTGTTGTCCAGAAGCCAACTATCAGTGAGTGGTCACTTAGGGTGTCTGGCAGGACAAAGACATTTTGATATACCCAGGGTTGAAGGCTAGAAGCCAGTCTATGAGCATACTAGTGCCTGTGCGATAGTTCAGCCTAGTTGCCTGCGTAACCATCTGTGTTAGATAAAGGGCATGGATTCAGTCCCTAGTGGTGGTGGAATCCTGGGCAAGCCAGTTTGTGTTAAAGTCCCTAGGATGGTCTGCTCACAGTCCTTTTTTAGCATGCTAATGTGGTTGAGAATAGGTCAAGGCCAGGGGCTTGCTTTCCCGGGGTATGTAGACAATGGTCAGAGATATTGCTTTGCCATGACTTCAATGGAAAGCTTGATGGGGAGAAGCTGTGCTTCTATTGTATTTACAGTGGGTTGCAAGAGCTGGCTGTTTTTTCTGTTACTCAGATAAACCAAGCACCCACCCCTCACTTGGCCTGTCTATCTAGCCGGAAGGAGGTATACCCCTCAAGCAAGATAGCGGAGTCAGGTATTTTCTGGGACAGCCAAGTTTTAGTGAGGTGAGATAATGTCTGGTTTATGGACCGCTACCCATGCCTGGAATTTGGATAGTTTGGGTAAGAGAATCCCAATATTAATTGAAACAATTTTAGGCATCTGCTGACTGAGGGGTACTTCATGCCCAGGGTTTGGGGTGAATGTTTCCAGAGATCTGTAGTAGTATAATGATCCCCTAGAGAGGTGGTACTTCCATGAGGCATTCCTGATCCATGACTTTCTACACCTATTATTGTCCTGGTTTGTTGTTTTCTGTTTGGAGGTATGTGTGCACATCATGGCACTAGCAACCTCTAGGGGTAAGGGAGGTAACAAGTTTGTTATTTTCTGAGAGTGAACCTCCAGGGCTACTAGATACTGCTGTCTGATGCTCCAGGGTGCCATAATTGGCAGATCTAGTGTTTCCTGGTATCTGCAAGGGCTAGTCTGGGTCTCAATTGGTTTTATCAATGGCTATTCCAGCCAAGGGGGAAGGATAAATGAGATGAGTAGGTAGGCGATCCAAGGGGAGTTAAATGCTAGACATATGCTATTAGGCATGTTGTCAGTGTCTGAAAGACCTTTGTTAAGAGAGGTGGATTGGTGGTACATGGATAGGAGCCTTGAGCTGGAGTTAGTCTTAGTGGAGGTTGGGGTGGAGGGGCAGATTCAATTAACACAAGGGAGTGGGAAGTAGCAGTTAATAAGTTCAGTAAAGTGTATCCCTATATCTGAGGTTCTTGCTCACGGTTCTGCAATTAGAAAGGTGCAGGGCAGCTCCAGTGGTGACCAACATAGGCTGCAGGTGGAGAAATGGGCTGATTGGTTCAGACAGCCCACTTGGTCCCTATAAAGGGAATGCCTCACCAAGGGTGGTGGGAACTGATGATGTGTGTCAGCGGGCCCTAAGCAGTCCTGAACCTGTAACTCTGCTCTGGAGCTCAGAGCTGTGCAGTCTCTATTAGCATACCTTTGCAAGCTGCTGGCTTCATTACTGGGGGGTTGTAGGGAGAGCAAGATCACCAGAGCTCTCTAGAGCCTCCTCGGTGGACCCTCCATCGGTCGGTCCCTGCAGTCTGTGGAGAATAGGGAAGAAGGTAAGAACTTATATGGGACTGTCACCCAGAGGGGATGGAAAGCACAGGTTAAGAGGGGCAAGTAGTGAGGGGAAAACAGCTGGGGAGGACACACTGTGATACTGCAGATTACTGCAGTTTTTAATTTAACAAAGCAAGCAGATTACTGGAGCTAAGCTATGGCTGCTAGGCTTGGCTCTATACAGAGTTTTACCCCAGTCTTGTAATTATCACAATATGGAAGTAATACCAGGCAGTCAAAAATGCAGTAGGAAGGTTTCCATGTACCTTGGCTGTATATGTTTGGCTAAAATAACAGTCTTGTATTTATCTATGAGTGGAAGTTTAACCATGCAGTCAAAATGCAGTAAGAGTGCTAACAGGTACCCAGTCAGAATACAGTAAAATATTTATCCTAGCAGTTCTACATGCTGTAGGAGTGTAGACTAACTCAAATGCACCGACTGTTTTAGGTCCTTTGGTAATCAATTTTAAAATGGCGCGACTTTGGCACCCTCAGCAGTCCTGAAGCTGTAACTCTGCTCTGAGCACAGAGCTGTGCGACTTCTATCAGCATGCCTTTGCAAGCTGCCGACTTCATTCTGGGGGTTGTGGAGAGCAAGATCACCGAGCCCTCTCAAACTCCTCGAATTGGACCCTACATCAGTCAGTCCCTTCAGTCTTTGCAAGCTGCTGGCTTCGTTCTGGGGGTTGTGAGGGAGTGTAAGATCACTGGAGCCCTCTCAACCTCCTCAAACTGGACCCTCCGTCGGTTGGTCCCTGCAGTCCTTGCAAGCTGCTGGCTTCGTTCTGGGGGTTGTGGGGAGATCAAGATCACTTGCTGTGAGGCCTAAATGTCACCCCATTCCATCTGTAATCATATTCAAAAGCCACAGTAAAGAAGAATGGGGTGACATTTAGGCTCTCACAACCCTAATGACACACCCCATCAGCTGTCAAGCTTGGGATGATGGGCGGGTCCTTGAGGGGCGGGATGGGGCAATCCTAAAGGTCTAATTTCCTGACTTTTTGTGTTATAACCCTAAATAATGCATTAATGGAGTTTTTGCATAGAATTTCCTTATTTTTGAGAAAGAATAGAAAAGTAGAAAGTTGCACAGGTTAGTGGGAGCACAGCCCTTTGGGCCCCATGCTCCCACCAACTTACAAATTCCTGCCTAAGATAAGAGTTCAGCTACTGAATAACATATGTATTGTTGGCAGTGCATATGGTTGGGAGGGGCCCAGCACCTTGAAAGAAAGCAAAGTGTCAGTCATCAGAGTGGCATAATTCAACACCTGTTTACATGTCAGACACCTAGCCACTACAAATTATCTCAATGGCAGTAATGCTAGGCACCCTATAAATGTGAAGCCAGTACCACAATGCAAAATGCCATATGCAAAACATAAAGTGTGTCACTTAATATGGGTGCAGCAAATGAACTTTCCAACACCTAAACATTTCACACGGACAGCACATCACCTCAACATGCTTCAGATTTCAATGTAAAAGCCAATCTGTTTCATGATAAAAATGTGAAAGTTTCTGGTTTTCATTCATCACACTGGCAGAATTCTACACCTATTAACATTTTACACACCTAACGACTGAAAAGTACATCTATGGAAGCTAAGCTACCTAGTAATTTAAAGCCACTACCACCCTGGAAAACACTGTCCACAAAACGTAAACTGCCCTCACACAATATTTCCTCAAAAATGTATTGTCTGACATCTAAGCACTATAATTCACATCTACAGGACATGCCATCAACACCATCCAAATTTTAAGTTAAAAGACCAAACTGTTAATAAGCTACCCATGACCTGAAAACTGATGTTTTTCAAGTGTCCATCTAGTCATGCCCTCACGATCAAAGATCACGGTCAAAACAATCTTGCAATCAAAGAATTTGCAGGCTGGTTAAAGATCATTAGCGAGCCACAATCAAAGAATAAAAAGTTAAAACTCTATTTTTGACCATTTTGAAAGAAACCACAGACATGGCTCAATAGAGGCAAGACCCTAAGCAAACCCCACCATAGTTTTACCTCAGAAGTCTCCCTGGGCAAAGATATTTGATTTTTTCCGATCGCAAACTAAAAACAAGATGGCAGCCATTGCAATCAAAGAATTCCTTATGATCTAAGATTCTTTGATCACGAGCATGCAAATTCTTTGATCATGAGGTGGGACTAGATGGCCAAAATCCCACTCTCTTTCACAAATAACCATATAAATTTCCCTTTGACTTATAATGGGAAATTAAAACTTTAATAACTTTTGAATGGATTAATATTTTTCACCAAATGAAAAGTGGCATGTTCCTTGACCCAAGCTCTTTCAGATGAGCAAAGTTGTAGAGAGCACGCTGCATGACAAGGCCATGCAGCACCACGGACAAAATCAAAAAAACTGCCCACATAACTGGCAAAAGTGCATTTTCACCATTTTGTGTGCAAAACTGTAAGTCCAACTGAAATGAAATTTGGCAGATCAAGAGAATTACCATGCCCCACTAAGCATACCAAATTTCATGCAAATCCGTTGAAAGGGTCCAAAGTTATTAACAAAATTTTGAGTTTAACATAGAAGAGGCTTCATAACTATAAATCTAGGGGCATGACCATGCCCTCATAATATATTCCATGACCGAGCATACTGACATGCTACAGTAAAGGAGAATGGGGAGATTTAGGCCTCATGACCCCAATGACACACCAAGGCATCTGTCAGACTGTGGAGGATTGGGATGGTGTGTGGGGGGTTTGGGTTCAACCCTAATGTCTCATTTCCTGACTTTTTTGCTTTAACCTAAATGAAGCATTAACACAGTTTTTTGCATAGAATTTTCTTACTTTTTGAAAAATGTAATATAAGCAGTAAACAAACACGTACCGGTGAGAGTACGGAGCCCATCTTCCACCAAATTGCCAATTTTGCATAACAATATGCATCTGAGCCCACCCTTCTACTTATGAAAAGCTACAGAGCCATATCCATACAGCAGCATTATAGGGCACCAAACCCTTGTAACAGTAATTTGCACATATCTTGGGAACCGTAAGAGCTAGAAAAAATTCTAGCATCATTGTAATCATGACAATAAGTACTGTACTTCATGCAATATCAAAGACCATACTCATATCACACATCGTTTCGAGCTATGGGCACCAAAACCACTGGACAGGCACTCTTTCAACCCTTGTGACAGTACTTTCACAATATCTCATGAACCGTGCAATGTACAAACAAAATTCCACTGTAGACTTACTTTACAATGTCAAATCTTTTCCAGTGGCTAGATGACCTGAAGATGATCTAAGCCACCTGTAGCAAAATGTCTGTATCTTGCTTTGTTTCGAGATAACAGCACTGGAAAGTCATGACAGACTGCAATATAATCCTAGGAGAAAAATGTCAATTCGTCATTGAATATCTCTGCAATAAATTATTTCTCCAACACCTAAACAGCATAATTCACATCTCTATGACATACCCTCAATGCCCTGCAAATTTCAAATAAAAGACCAAACTGATATTGAGAAATAGTCATCTCAATTTGGGCCATCTGGTCTTTCTCATTAACATTCAAAAATACACACATTTTCCCATAGGATATAATGGGAATTTCAATTTGTAATAACTTTTGAACAGATTAATATTTTTCACCAAACAAAAAGTGGCATATTCCTTGGCCCAAGCTCTTTCTAATCCCCAGGTTTTGGATCAATAGGACACATGGTATCCATGCAGCACCACGAACAAACATTGTGCAAAAGTGGGAAAGTGCATTTTTGGCACTTCTGCTCAAAAACGTATGTCCGACTGAAACAAAATTTAGTAAGTCAAGAGATCTACCACACCAGACTGTGCATTCCAAATGTTGTGCAAATTCATTGAATGGTTGCAAAGTTATTAAAGTGCAAAATGTGAGGTTTAACATTAAAAGTGCCTACCACAATGCAAAACTCTATACACAAAATGTAAAGTGTGTCAAGAAATACCTCTGCAGCAACCTAATTTTCCAACACCTAAATACCATAATTCACATGTACAGGACATCCCTAAACACCCTGCAGATTTCAATTTAGAAGACATCCCTAAACACCCTGCAGATTTCAATTTAGAAGACCAAACCGTGTCCGAGATATTACATTTTAAAGTTTGAGATTTTCATTGGTCACTGTGGCAGAATTCACACCTGTTTACATTTTACACACCTAAAACTAAAAAGTACGTCCCTGGTAGTAAAGCTAGTTACCCTATAAGTTTCAAGCTACTACTACAATGCAAAACGCTGTCCACAAAAGTGAAACTGCGCCATGCCATATCTCCACAACGAATGTATTTTCTGACACCTAAGCACCATAATTCACATCTACAGGACATCCCCTCAACACCCTCTAAATTTCAAGTTAAAAGATAAAACTGTTTCTGAGACATTTAATTTTAAAAGTTGTTAAAATTGGGCTATCCTCCTCAGGATCAAAGAATCTTTGATTGTGAGCCTGCAAATTCTTTGATCATGAGGAGGGACCAGATGGCCAAAACCTCATTCTTTGTTCGCAAAATAACCACATAAATTTTCCCATTGACTTATAATGGAACTTAAAAGTGCTATAACTTTTGAATGCCTCAATATTCTTTCACCAAATGAAAAGCAGCATGTTCGGCCAAAGAAGCTCTTTCAAATGAGCTATGTTGCAGAGTGGCATGATGCACAATGGCCGTGCAGCACCAATGACAATATCCCAAAAGTTGCCTCCAAAACTGGATAATTTTGCATTTTTCAGTGTTTTCATGCACAAAGACCGTAAGTCCGACCTAAACAAAATTTGGCAAGTCAAGAGATCTACCAAGCCCCACCTCGCATACTAAATTTCATGCAAATCTGTTGAATGGGTCCAAAGTTATTAATGCACAAAATTTTGACTTTATATTCATTGCAAAATCTCTGCAATACATCAGTTAGGGTTGATAGCACAATGACAAAGGTTTGGGAATTCGATGTTGGGGTTACCACCTATACCACCACCTCCACCCACTCTCCACACACCAACAGAGGTTGGGGTATGCCATGGGGTCATCAGGCCCAACTATCACCCCATTCCATGTGTAAACAAGCTGACATGCTACAGTATAGGAGAATGTGGTGAGAGTTAGGCATCGTGACCCCATGGCACACCACAGCTGTTGATGTGTGGAGAGTGGAGATGGTAACCCTAACATCGAATTTGTGATTTTTATCATTGTCCTGTTAACCTTAACTGATGCATTAACAGAGTTTTTGCAATGAATTTCCTTCTTTTGAGAAAGTAATAGAAGTGGTATGCAGTTGTTGGAGTGCAGGCCCTCTGGCCCTGGACTCCTTCACACTGGTATATTTTGCATAATAGTATGCATATGTGGGAGTGTGTGGGTCCTCTGGGCTCTTGCTCACACTTACACAAAAATATGAAAACATTCTGCAGCCCTGTAGTCACGAAAGCAACTATTGTAACACTAATGTGGCAGTATGTCAGTAACCAAGCAACAAAGAAAATTCCTCTGTGATTGTAATCATGAGTTGGAAACCTCCACTTGGGCTTAGTTCCTAAATGTGGCCTAAGACAGCCAGCAAGAAATCCATATGTCAAACCATTTCCAATATATGGACACCGAAAGGTACTGCAGATGCTGCAATGCTATGCTATGGGAAATTTTTCAAGTACAGAACTCCGTAAAATGGAACCGTGTAAATTTTTTCACCAAAGCATCAAAACGCACTTCTGAGTTCGAAGGGCTTGCCACCCTGCAAATTTCAGCCCCAAAGTCTAACGTTATTTGCCTATAAGGTGGCAAAGAAACTGTCATATTGGGCCTGTTTGCAGCCTACTTTTACGAAAGTACTTTGTACTTTAGCAAAAAGAAATCGATAGATTACATGGGGCTTTGACAAAAGTACTAGGTACTTTCATGAAGTTCCCCATGTTAATCAATGGTACTTTCACAAAAGTACACAGTTCTTTCACGAAAGTACCATTGGTTAGCATGGGGGACTTTTCAAAAGTATCCAGCACTTTTGCAAAAGTCCCCATGTAAACCAATAATACTTATGAACATAACCAGCACTTTTGCAGAAACTTTAGTGCCATATCTATATATATTTATAAAATGAGCAGCCAACAATCATCAATCGCATTGGACAAACACCATCAGATGACCATGCATATATCAGAGTGCAACCGCACACCTGCACTTTACCCCCTCCAAAACAATTTTGACATTTTATAAGATAGATAACCCACTCTAGGATGTGCAGTTGAGCTCTGATATATGCACACCTGGGGTGGTTAGCGCTACCCAAGGCATGCGATATCAGGCGTGACTGCACATCTAAGAGTGGGTTATCTATTACATATATTCATTTGCAAAACAACTTTGTTAATGCATCATTAAGGGTTGATAGCACAGTGACAAAAGTTTGGAAATTCAATGTTAGGGTTATTACCCCAACCAACACACCACAACCCCTCACCCTCAAATACCAACAGGCATCAGGGCGTGTCGTGGGTTGTCAGTCCTAACTCTCATCCCATTCCATGTGTAAACAAGCTGACACACTACAATATAGAAGAATGGGGTGAGAGTTGTACTTGATGACCCCCATGACATGACCTGACAGCTGACCAGTGTGTGTGAAGGAGTGGGGAAAAATGAAGTGGGGAGTGGCACGATAGCAGTAATAGCCCTAACACTGAATTTCCAAACTTTTGTCACTGTGCTATCAACTCTAACTGATGCATTAATAAGATTTTTGCAATGAATTTCCTTCTTTTGAGAAAGTGTATGTAACTGGTAAGTGGTATGTGTTTGTGGAGCATGGACCTTCAGGCCCCTGTGCTCCTCTTCATGCTGCCCATTTTGCATAATGGTATGCATATGTGAGTGTTGGCCCCATGGGCCTCATGATCCCACTGACACATAACTACGGAGTTATACAGCAGCCGTATAGTACTGAAAAAGAACCCTTGTTACAGTAATTTTGCAATATCTCAGTAACCATTGCAACTATGAAAATAATTCCACTGGAGTTGTAATTAAGACTTTGAAACCTCCATGCAGGCTTAGTCCGACTAAGCCACCGAGAGCAAATAAGCCACCACAGTGTTATCCTATGATACATTTTTCAACTTCAGAATGCTCTAACTATGGGACCATTGAATATTTTGGGACCAAATCACCAAAAGGCACATCCATGGGAGCAGGGCTTGCCACCTGCAGATTTCAGCCCCAAAGCTCCAACCATTTAGGTGCAGTGGGGTGGCAAAGAATTGCTGTTTTTGCTTCAGTAATGTTGCAAAGTGTGTGATTTGTGAAAGTGCCACATCCATTCTGTCGCAATTTGTGACACTGCAGGGTCCAATCACAGAAAAGGCATTTCTGTTTTTGTTTCCAACAAAAATGGCTGTACTGTCTTCCTTAGGCCCTGACTAGGTGAACACAACTGTCAGTGCTTACATAGGGCAGCCAAATTTAAACAACAGAAATTTTGTCTGTCACTAACTGAAAACAAGATGGCAGCCACACGACAGTAAAAGGGCATTTGCAGTAGTAAAATGTAGTGGCGGCAGCTTTGAGAGGCACATATATTTTTTCCCTTTGACTATAATGGGAACATTAAAATTTGCATAACTTTTGAATGGATCAATATTTTTTCACCAAATCTTCAAAAGGCACATCAGTGCCCCAGACTGCATCTTCCCTGAATATTTCAGACCAGACAGACAAATCACTTGGGCTGTAGCCCCAAGCAAAGAAATGTACAACCCTTCCCATTTTTGTGTGTTTGGCACTCTGCAGCTCTGAAGCAACTCATCTGACCTTAACGTAACTTGCCAGATGCAGAGATATATAGTGCAACACTGTCCATGCAAAATTCCAGGCAAATCCATTTTACAGTTATAAAGTTATTAAACTTCAAAATTTGGGGTTTAATATAAAGTGGCTGGGAACCTAACTATAGCTGCACTAATGTGCATCTACAACATATATATATATATATATATATATATATATATATATATATATATATATATATATAAAATGGTAGCAGAGTAGTACTACCATAGTTAGGGTTGAGTAGCCTTTACAGTTAAATGGTGAAATTTTGAACCTTAATAACTTTGCCACCGTTCAATGGATTTGCCTGAAATGTGGCAGGCATGGGCGACCATAGATGTTGGGATCTGCCAACCTTTGTACTGGTTGCATATACGGCTGCAGACTTAAGCAAAATCCATGCATGCAATTACTTTTTGCACACTCTTTGCTCTCACCTACAGGTCACACAGTTTGTGCGACCGGGTCTGAAAACTTCAGGGAATGTGTGCCAGGGTTCCTGATGTGCATTTTGAAGATTTCATGAAAAATATTGAATGGTTCAAAAGTTATTCAAAAACAAGTTCCCATTATAAGTCAATGGGAAAAGTTAACAAAAGTTCAACACTTTCACAAATGCAGTTTTAGTGGCGCAAATGACCCTAGTAGTGTTGCAAATCCACCATTTTGTTTTCAGTAACTGATCACAGAAATGCTTGGCATTTAAAATTGGGACCATCTAGGGACACAATTCTTTTGTGTTTACCTATTCAAGCCCTGAGGATCCTAGCCATGTCTTTATTTTGAGGTTAAACACAGCAGAAATATGTTTTCAAATTTCTGGGAAAAGTAGTGTCATAAAGAAATTATAGCACCTGTGACACTTTCTCAAATTGTTGTGAAAGCTTGCAAATCACGACACTGCTTTTCTAGGCTATGGCCAAAATGAGAGGAATTCTCTGCCACCCTGCTGCAAAAATGATTTGGTCTTTTGAGCTGAAATTTATAGAAAAGAAAGCCAACATCTTACAGATGTGTCTTTGGTGGTTCGGTGAAAAATATTACAGGGATGCAAAGTTACAGAACTCTGAACTTGACATATTTTTCCCATAGACTAACATGGTGGCATCTGCGCGCATTTTAGGCTCTGTATCTCAGAACGGTGCGAGATAGCAGGAGCAGGAAACTACAGACCTGTTAGTTTAACCTCAGTGGTAGGGAAAATGATGGAATCACTTCTGAAGGAAAGAATTGTTGGTATCTAGAGGCCAGAGGGGCACAGGACTCAAGGCAGCATGGATTCACGGTGGGAAGGTCATGCCAGACAAATCTGATAGATTTCTTTGACTGGGTGACCAAAGTAGTTGATCAGGAGGGCTGTGGACATGGCCTACCTAGACTTTAGCAAGGCATTTGACACAGTCCCACACAAAGATTAATATACAAGTTAGCCAGCCTGGGAGTGGGTCCCAAGATGACAGCCTGGTAAAGAATTGGCTGGAGAATAGGACACAGAGAGTAATAGTAAATGGAGTCCACTCTGAAAAAGGGGGTTAGTAGTGGGGTACGCAGGGTTCAGTATTAGGACCGGTCCTCTGCAATGTCTTTATAAGCGACATTGCAGAGGGACTGAAGGAAAGTATGTCTCTTTGCAGATGACACAAAGATCTGCAACAGAGTTGATGCACAAGGTGGGGTGGAAAGGATGAGAAGGGACTTGGCAAGGTTAGAGGAATGGTCAAATGTATGGCAGCTTAGATTCAATGCTAGAAGTGCAAGATAATGCACCTGGGAAACAAAACCCAGGGCAAGAGAACACAATGGGGTGAGATACTAACAACAACAAAATGGAAAGGGACCTGGGGGTAGTCATATCAGATGACCTAAAGGTGGGCAAGCAATGTGAGAGGGCAGCAAGGAGGGCTGGGGGAATACTGGGATGCATAGGGGCGGCATCACCAGTAGAAAACAAGAAGTTATTATCCTCTGTACAGACAGCTGGCAAGACCAAATCTGGAGTACTGCGTGCAGTTCTGGAGACCCAGTCTCCGCAAAGAACACATAGACAGGATGGAAGCTGTCCAGAGGAGGGCAACTAAAGCGGTGCAGGGTCTGCACCAGGATATGAAGAGAGACTTAAGGAGCTTAATATGTATAGCCTCGAGGAAAGGAGGGAGGGGGGACATGATAGAAACTTTCAAGTACCTCAAGGGAATCAACAAAGTCCAAGAGGGTAGCATCTTTCAAAAAAAAAGGTGTGCAAGAACAAGGGGCACAATTTGAAGATAGAGAGGGCAGCTCAGAGGTAATTTAAGGAAGTATTTTTTTCACAGACAGGTTGTGGATGTATGGAACGGCCTTCCAGAGGAGGTTGTGGAGTCAAAACAGTGGTGGAATTCAAGCATGCATGGGACAGTCATAAGGCAATTCTAGGTGGTGGGGGTAGGAAGAAGTAGGCTGCTAGTTAACTAGGATCTGCAGCTTATCCATCAGGTAGGGAAATGGGCAGACTGGGTGGGCCAAGCGGTCCTTATCTGCCATCAAATTCTATGTTTCTATATGAATTTTCATCATGAAAACCTAGCCAGGAAACTCATGAATCATGTGAAATTTAAAATTTTTTCTCGTCTCCGGTTCCTCAGATATAAGCAATTTTGTATTCCAACAGCTCGTTTTCTGCTCTAGGCCCATTATTATGCATACATTCTTTGTGCACACTGTATTTCTCTATGCAGCTGTTGGGCAAAACAGGGTGTCGTTCTTCCGTTACTGTTACAGTTAGCATTTTCACTTGTGTTTCCATACCCGTTTGCATTACCGTTCCTGTGCATGCCACCATATGCGTTACCCTTTGCATTCTCATTTGCATACCTTGCATTCACGCTGCCATTTCTGTTTCTTTGGTGTTATTTCAGCTGTTTATGTTACCATTTGCATTTCTGATTGCAGTACCATGACCGGGCACGTCACGGTTTTGCGTTTCCTTATGCGCTTGCATCTCCTTTTGTGTCACTGTTCACTTTGGTGTCACTTTGTGCTTGCGTTTCTACCAACTTTTGCTTTTCCATTTATGTTTCAGTCACCATGTGTGTAACCATTAGCGGTTGTGTTTCCCTTGCACTCACTGTTACTATGTCACAAAATCATGTGGTGGAGCACGGGCCCCACCACCACATTCCATTCACTATTTCTAGTGTACATTCTCAAAAGAAGGAAATTAGAGGTAAAAAATCCATTTAATGCATCAGTTAGGTTGTATCATGCGACAAAGTGAGGAAATTTGGTGTTAGGGTTGAAAGCGCCTTGCACCCTCAGCCCGCCATCCCAACCGGCATCGGGTGTGTATTAGTCATCGGTCCTAACTCTCCTCCCATTCTCCTATACATAAGCTTGTTTACACACATGATGGGTGAGAGTTAGGTGATGACCCCAATGCACACCCTGCTGGCGGTTGGGGTGGCGGCTGGGGGTGCAAGTGGGGGCTTTCAACTCAACACCAAATTTCCTCACTTTGTCATGTGGAATAATCCTAACTGATGCATTATGGAGTTTCTGCCTCTATATATATATTTTCATTGCAAACAACTTTGTTAATGCATCAGTTAGGTTGATAGCACAGTGACAAAAGTATAGAAATGTAAAATGGTCACCCCCTACCACCCCTATCCCCCACCTCC
This sequence comes from Neoceratodus forsteri, assembly GCA_016271365.2. Classification (NCBI taxonomy): domain Eukaryota; kingdom Metazoa; phylum Chordata; order Ceratodontiformes; family Ceratodontidae; genus Neoceratodus; species Neoceratodus forsteri. The sequence continues at coordinate 449,934,094 of CM057453.1, read as the reverse complement.
ACACACCAGCAGATGTCGGGGTGTGCCATGAGGATCATCAGGCCCAACTCTAACCCCATTACATGTGTAAACAAGCTGGCATGCCAGTATAAGAAAATGGGTGAGAGTTAGCCTGACGACCCCATGGCACACCCCAAGTCTGTTGGTGTGGAGGGTGGGGCTGGGTGGTAGGGAACCCTAACATCACACTTCCACTTTTTGTCACTGTGCTAGCAACCCTAACGGATGCATTAACAACATTTTTGCAATGAATTTCCTCTTTTGAGAAAGTGTAACGTAACTGGTAACTGGCATGTGTTTGCAGGAGTAATGGCCTCCAGGCCTGTGCTCCCTTCACGCTGCCCATTTTTTGTGTAATGACATGCATATAGGGACTGTGGCCCTTTGGCCCTGTGTCTCTACCACACAAGTACAGAGTTATACAGCAGCCCCATAGTACTGAAAAGGAACCCCATAAAATTTATTTGGCAATATCTCAGTAACGTAGCATCTATGAAAAACATTCCACTACAGTTGTTATCATGACTTTGAAACCTTCAGACATGCTTAGTCCACCTAAAGGTGAACGAAGCTGTGAAGAGTGCACTAAGCATGCGGAAAATAAAAATCCATATTTCAAATCATTTTTCGAGATACAGGTGCCAAAAGTAGCCATGGGTGCCGAATGTTATCCTATGGAAATCTCTCAACTTTGGAGTACTGTAATTTTGTAATCCTTTTAAATTTTTTACCAAACCATCAAAAGGCACTTCCATGGTCCCAGGGCTTGCCACTCTGCAAATTGCAGCCAAAAATCCCCAACCATCTAGGTGCAGTGGTGTGGCAAAAAATTATTTTTGGTGCAGTAGTGTCACAAATTGCAACACTACAGATGCAACAGTGTCGTGATTTTTGAAACTGTTGCAAATGTACTGTCATGATTTACAACACTAAGGGGACCCCATTTAAAAAGGTATTTCTAGGGGTGCTAGAAAATACTGATGGCACCACTGGTTCCTCAGGCCCGTTTAGGTAAACACGCCTGTTAGTATTTACCTAGGGGCAACAGAATTTGAACTACAGATGTTTTCTTCACCACTAACTGATTAGTTTATGAGTTTATTATTATTTGAAGACACCTTTGAGCCAAGGCTCTTTACAAAGGTTCCATGTCAGGAAACAGTACAGAACATAGTGAGGACAATAACAAGTACAGTAGTTTCAAGCAGCCATAGGGTTTCTTGGGTACATTAAAGCTTTCATATGGAATAACTGTAATATGTGCAATGATTCACAGTATATATGTTAAGTTACAATAATTTGTGTGTATTATTCAAGAACATATGTACAATAAAAACACAGTTGTAATATGGTTCACTAAATAACTTAGAAACTGCTCAGAGAGTGGTAGATACATGTAGAGGAACCTATGGGGAGAGAATGTAGATAATAGTGGGGAAATAAAAAGGGAGGAGATGAGATAGTGGAGGGGTAAAGGTGGGAGGGATTTAGAGGGGAATTAGAGGAAAGAGAGTAAGTTTAGTTAAGAGAACATCACAGGAGGCCATTGTGAGAAGGTGCTGATGCAGGTAGCACTTGAAAGTGCCCAGGTAGTGTCATTGGTAACAGCAGGTGGAAGCGAGTTGTACCAGGATGAGGCTCTATGTAAAGAGCATTATCCTTGGGTAGTGCGACAGCATGGAACAGAAAAAGTAAGATATTCTGAGCTCCTGGTTGGGCAGGGGCCGCAGCTTGGGGCCAGTAAGGACACAACCCTTGAGGAGTAGAAGATTTAAGGCAATCTTTTAACTAGCATACAGGTCTGGTACTTGAGTCTGCCAGAGAGGTGGAACCAGTTTGCTTCCTTATAGATGTCACAGGTATGTGAGAGGCATGGAGCGGAGGTCAGTAGATGACATGCCTTGTTAAGGGCAATGGCTATTCACTGAAGTGCCATGTCAGTGTCAGAGCCATAGATCACAAGCCCATAGTTGATTATTGATATAAAAGAGCTCTGAATGGCACTGCTTAGGGCTTCATTGGTGAGGCAGCTCCTATTGTCTAAAGAGAAGTCCTATGTGGGTGTTCACAATCTTGGCAATGCTCTCAATGTGTTTAGAGTAAGACAAGGTGCTGTCAAGGGTAACCCCAGGTATTTAAACAGTTGAACATGTTCGAGCAACATCCTTCACTGTTTGTGATAGATAGACATTTGTTTCTATGTTTGTTATGGATGCCATGAAACATCATTGTTTTAGTTTTTTGTGATTCAGTATGAGTTTTGAGATTTAAACCATGTCTCCACTTGTGTAAAGCTTTCTGCAGTTGCAATTGTAGGAGAGAGGGGTCAGGGTGGAGGTGAAAATAACTGCATCATCTGCATGTAACAGGAGTCTATTAGGGCATGATGCAGGGAAATTGTTCAGAAAATCCTGAAAAGCAAGGGACCCAAGATGGACCTCAGAGAACTCCAGAGTGAATTGTACGAGAGGGTGAGAAGGACTCACCAACACTGACCTGTTGGGTTTGGTCACTAAGGTAGCTTTGGAACCAATGTGGCATCATCTGAGAGGCCAAGGCAAGATAATTGTTCAGATAGCAGGTAGTTGACAGTGTCGAACACCTTTGTCAAATCGATGAAAGTGGTGCTGACAAGATGTCCCTGATCCAGAGCATTATGGATGTAAGTGGTGAATTCAAGGACAGCTGTGGTGGTACTATGTCCTTTTGAAAACCATGCTGCTCCTGACATTGCAAGTTCTGGTTAGCAAGGTATTCTGTAAGCTGATCGGCAACTCTTCTCTCCAGTGCTTTGAGAGAGGGAAAGAATGGAGATGGGTCTGTAGTTAGAGGTTAGGGTCTTATCCCCACTTTTCTGAATTGGTGTCACAACAGCAGATTTCCTATTTGGGGAACTGAGAAAACATTAAGGATTGGTTGAGGATTTTGGTGAGCAGGATCAGGACTTCGTCAATGGTGAGGGCAAGGAGTTTCAGCTGTAGGAGTCACCACTGAATCTGGACCTCCCAAGCACTTTTGAGCAGTTGTTTTTGGCTAGGGCTCCAAGATAGTTTTAAATTAGAAAGGTGGATGGCCCTGTGTTATTCTTGCTTTGTCCAAACCTGGAGAGTCTGGTGGAGGGTCAACAAAGTTTGGAGGATGCACATGACTAAGATTGGTGAATGCCACATTAAAAGCATTAGCCATGGTGACCTGGTCCAGAGTGAGGCTGTCATTTACATTGAGCATAGAGGATGGTACTTTGGGGATATGCCCTGTAACTTCAGAAAGATTCACCCAAATCTATATCCCATCTTCCATGAGTTAATGAGTGTGCTCCTGTAGTATCTTGCCTTTTGTTTTGAAATGCTCTAGTACAGGCATTTCTTGCTGCTTTGTAAGCCTGGGTATCAGCCTGGGTGCCAGTCAAGTTGGCTAGATGCCAAAAATGATCCAGGGACCTCAATTGTTCCAGAAGATCAGAGTTAATCCAAGGGTTGTTGACTCCTTTAATCTTGCATTTTTGAATGGGGTATGGACATCACAGGCACTGATAAAGCTGTGGATAAAATATTCAAGAGCAGTGTCAATGTTGGAGGCTGTGTCTATCAGAGATCAATCATGGTCTCATAGGAGGGTTTTAGAGACCCTAGATGACCAGGAGTAAGTCTCCTGCTGTTAATAGTTTTGGGAGGAGGCTTAGTGTATTTGTTCGACCAGGAGCAAAGGATTGGGGAGTGGTTACTTAAGCTGTCGGAGAGAACTACTGTTTTGTGATGTGATCTGAGTGGTTCATGAAAACCCAGTCCAGAAGAGTGGTAGTACCTGTTCTGTTGTTCACTCTTGTGAGTAATTGGACCATTTGAGAAGTTAGCAACACTCAGTGTGTCTTATATTTGTTCACACTGGGGAGGACCAGTTCACATTGAAGCCACCAAGCAGGACTGTTTCTGCATTTTGATTAAATGAGTGAATGAAGTCTAGTATGGGGTTTAGCCCTTGGTTGGTCAGCTTGGGGATATAGATTGCTGCCACTGTCAGGTTTGTTTTGTGCTCAAGCAGTATCTTCATGGCAAGGACCTAGATGTCATTCTCAGGGAGAGGCACACTGAAAACATGACCCTTAAGAGATTCTTTTAGGTAAGAGCACAGCCTCTGCTTCTCTTGGACAGCCTGTCTTGCCTGAAGACTGTATACCCTGGGATCGATATTGCTGAGTCTGGGATCTTTGGGAAAGCCATGTCTAAATTAGGACAGAATATCAGGGTTGTTATGTGCTGTCCAGGCTGTGAGGAGTCGAGGTTTATTGAGGAGGCTACAGATGCTGATACTTACCAAGGAGAGTGTCTCAGCCTTGACTTGTTCTTTGGCACCAACTAATGGGGATGGCCAGGGTTAGGTGTACGCTTTCCTGACATAAGTAGTAGCAGCAGTATTAGATGTTTTATGAAGGTCAGCTTTGGTTGTTGGATAGATAGCCCTTAGAGACAAGTACATTAAAAGTTGATTTCAATTGAAAATGTTGCTACCTGGTGGTTAAGTCAAAAGCCAAAAGAAATGATCAACTGCTGAGGTCCAGAGTCACAGAATGTGTTAAAATTCCTGAAGGTGATGAAGCTGATGAACTGTGCCTGTGCATATGCAGGATATGAAACCTTTTGTTTGTATGCTTCCTTTGTCATTCAAAGAGGTTTTTGTTTTCAGTTATTAGTTTTATTAATTATGCCTTCTTTAATACAAGGAAAATAACCACAGCAAACAACAATGACAGGCATCTTTAGCAGAGAAGGAGCATAACAGTAATCCAGAAATCATGAATGTATAAGAATTAAAGGGTTTAAGAAAGGTAAGGGGAACCTCAATACTCTCTGCCAGAGCACTAATGCACAGTCCAAAGGAGAAACAGAAAACATAAACTCAACTGGGTATCAGCATAGGTAAACAGCATGTATTTCTAAAGCACTTAAACACTGAATCATAACATCCTATGTGTATGCTAAGTCAGGTCTGAGCTTATAACCGGGTGCATCTCACTGTACAGCCTAAAGGGAGGCCAACACAAGAGTGTAGGGTGTTCACCCAATCCCCATCCTGGGTCTAGAAGGCCATGAAGGGGCCCAGCAAGTAGTGAATGCTGCAAGAAAATTAACTGTGGAGCAGGACAATCAATTGACAGCAGCCAGTTGTATAAGGGCCTGCAGCAGTTCTAGGGTTGAGGGAACTTCAGTTGACCTCCACCAGCATAGTATAAGGTGTTTAGCTGAAATACCAAGGAGGGCTAACCAGTAGAGTTGGCGGGCTTTGAGGCAGGTTCCTTGGGAGGCAGGCTGAAAAGCCAGACCAGAGATCATGTTGAATCATGTGCCTTAGGGTCTGTGTAGCAGTTGGCAAACTGTTTGCCAGAAGGGACTAGTATGGCATCACCAGATGATATGGCACAAGTCTCCAATGTCCGTGACACCTCCAGCAGTGGTTATTGTCCAATAATTTGGCCATGTACAGTACATCAGGTGTTCTGTACCAATGATCACATCACCTTGTTCTGAATAAATCTGCTCACGAGCATCTGGGTAAGTTCAAAGGTTGTTGAAAGCCCACACACAGATCCTTTAGTAGAAGGTCAGATGAAAATGTGGATTCAAGTAGGACCCAGAATCACTGAGTTTGTCAGACTTGGTTGATTGACTTACGTTTTGCTTGGGACAGATTCCAAAAGTTGCTTTTAAAGTGAAAATGCAGATACCTGGTGATGAGTGATGATGTTTTGCAGAAATCCAGTCCAGGAGACTTTCACGGATGTAGTGAGCAAGAATGGCATAGTTACTCCAAGCAGAAAACCATGTAAATCCATAAAAACTAAGCTACAGACACAGACAAACACAAGCAGCCACCACATAGACCCAGGAGGTAACTGGTATACTGAAACAAGATGATGGCAGCACGACAGCAAAAGGTGGATTGCAACAGTAAAAAGTAGTTTTGCAACAGTTTCAGAGGCACATACATTTTTTCCCAATTGATTTTAATGTTAAAACATAAAATTTAATAACTTTTGAACGATTTAATATTTTTCACCAAATCTTCAAATGGCACATCAGTGACCCAGACTGCATCTTCCCTGAAGAATGTAGACTAGTTGGATAAATTGTGTGGGCTGCAGCCCTGAGCAAAGAAATGCACAAAAACCTGCTTCAGTGCATTATTTGGTGCACTGCAGCTCCACAACTGCTCATCCGACCGTAACACAACTTACCAGGTCCAGAGATCTATGGCACCACACCATGCATGCAACATTTCAGGCAAATCTGTTGTACAGTGACAAAGTTATTAAAGTGCAAACTTTTGGGTTTAACATAGAAGTGGCGGGCAACCCTAACTACAGCTGCACTACCACAGTGTTATCCTTTGGGACATTTCTCAACTTCGAAATGATGTAGCTATGGGCCCATTGAATTTCTTGGGACCAAACCGCCAAAAGGTACATCTGTGGGACCATGGCTTGCCACCCTGCATATTTCAGCCCAAAAGCACAATCCACCTTGGCACAATGACGTGACAAAGAAAACAACACATGGGACAATGTTATCGAGCATTGCTTTCATGAAAACAAACATTTTTCCATAGGCTAAAATGGGACATGAAAAACTTGCATAACCTTTGAACGGATTAATAGTTTTTCACCAAATCTTCAAAGGCACCACTTTGACCCAGGCCGCATACACACATGCACATTTGAATCCAAACAGATGCATCTTTCAGTCTGTTAAGCCTGATGAAAAAATGCACAAAAGTTAAGTATTTATCACATTGTTGACTCTCCACAGCTCCTCAACCGTACATCCGACGGAACAAAACTTTCCATATCCAGAGATCTATGGTTGGATGCCATGCATGCAAAATATCAGTCAAATCAGAAAAAGCTGCAAAGTTATTAAAGTGCAATCTTTGGGGTTAACATAGAAGGGCCTGCCAACTCTAACTATAGCCGTGTTACTTTTTATTATTATTATTTATTTACATGATTTGATATCAACGCATCATATAAATCAGTACAAAAGGTTTGCAAGCTCAACTCCTGTATTTACTATAAAACTTAGTAAAATTAGTGGGGTGGCTCCGGTGTGTGACCAAACAGAAACATATAGTTAAAGTACCAGGGCACCCCCCATTTTGCTGCATTAAAGCCTGCAATTTCTTAGAATAACTCCAATGTTCTTACTTTTCATACATTTTGAGGTGTTCTTGGTTCACATTATCCAACTGAACCATGATTAAGCCTGACCACTTCAGCAAAGTGACCACCTCCTATAAACTTTGTTATATAAAGGTTTACATCTTATAGATTTTCAACCAAAGTAGATAAAAGGAAAATACAATATGCATATGGCATGCATTTCTTTATCTATATGGATTATATAAGCTATATGACCCATATGATACCTATATTTTAAGATAAAGTCCACAAGTGGAGGACAACCAAGTTAATTGCTAGGTTCATACTTTAATCAATTTGTAAGAGTCTAGATATACAACTAAAGAAAATCATATTTGTATTTAGTATGAACCTAAATATGTAATAAATTCTACCAACATTAATAAGGTATTTGAGACACTAGCTTACAAGTTTAAACCAGAAGATTTTAAATATACTGTTACCCTAAATGCAATTCATCAGTAAGGAAAAATTATAAGCAAACTATAAATACACACAAGATTAAGCCCAGACCAGAGAAAGACAAAATTCAATAATTTTCCTATCCTTCCAATGGAAGTTACAGCTATAATATATCTTAATTGCAAAACTTTGTTAATGCATCAGTTAGAGTTGATGGTACAGCAACAAAAGTTTGGAAGTTCAGTATTAGGATTACCAACTTCTACCACCCCACCACCATTCATCTACCCTGCACACACCAACAGGCATTGAGGGTGTGCATTAGGTCATTGGGCCTCTCACCCCATTCCATTTGAAAACAAGCTGAGGTGTTGTAGTATCGAAGAATGGGGTGAGAGTTAGGCCTGATGATCCAATGCACACCCGATGCTTGTTGGTGTGTGGAGGGTGGGGATGGTGGGGTGGTAGGGTTGGTAACCCTGCTCTGAATTTCCAAACTTTTGTTGCTGTACTATCAACCCTAACTGATGCATTAATGAAGTTTTTTGCAATGAATTTCCTTCTTTTGAGAAAGTATAATGTAAATGGTAAGTGGTATGTCATTGTGGGAGCGAAGGGCCCTGCACTCCCTTAATGCTATAAATTTTGTGCAATGGTATGCATGTGTAGTAGTGTGTAATGAAACGCATATATGGGAGCATGGGACCTCTGGGCCTGTGATCCCACTTACACATAAGTACGGGACATAACATATGCCTAGAGTCATTAAAATGAACACTTGGAATACTAATTTGCTAATATCTCAGTAACCACAGCAACTATGAAAATAATTTCACTGTGGTTGTATTTATGACTTTGAAACCTCCATGCATGCACTAAGCTACAAGTAGAACAAATCTGTATCTCAAACTGTTTTTGAGGTATGGGTGTCAAAAGGTGCAATGGGCACTGTAATGTTATCATATGAAAAATCTTGCAAGAAATGGCACAATGGACACTCATAACGAGGTGATTTTTGGAATTTTGAACCACATTTTCAACATTAGCTTCTTGGGACCTCTCCTCATGAACACTGGCACTGTGATTTTGTTAATCTGTCCCGAAAGTTGATTTCACACAGCAACTGTGCCATTCTGTGACAAAGGTGTAAAACACATTTCAAGCAGGATGTGAAAATTACAGCTGTACTGTTCATGAGGAGGTGTGACCAAATGGCAATGTTGAAAATCTAGAGTGAAAATATGAAAATTGCAGAACCTCACGAAAGGTATAGAAACTGTGCAACACACGCCATAACGCCTGCTATTTTTGAATTTAACCAAATTTTCAACATGGGGTTTTGGGACCTCCTCATGAACAGTGTCACTGTGATTTTTGTTAATCCATCCCCAAAATTGATTTTGCGAGCGGACCATGCCATTCTGTGTCACATGTCACGAAACACATTTCTGGCAGGATGTAAAAATACAGCTGTACTGTTCATAAGAAGGTATGAAAAATGGCAGTGTTGAAATCTGGAGTGAAATTACAAATAATTGGTGAAGTTACAGTTGTGCATAGAATCTGTGCAATGCATGCTTGAATGCAGTTATTGTTGAATTATTTTACCAAATTCTCAGCATCGGCTTTTGGGACTTCATTCATGAACACTGGCACTGTCATTTCATTAATCAGTCCTGAAAGGTGATTCTACACAGCGACCGCAAAATCACCTTTGGATCCAATTAACAAGATGACAGTGACAGTGTTCATGAAGGGGTCCCAATAACCCCATGTTGAAAAGTTGGTAAAAAATGCCTAAATATGGTTGTGATATCAACCTAAGTTGAACCTCCCATTGATTGCCATTACACAGTGCTTATAGTACCTTGATTCCTCAGTTTTGAGTGTAGCTTTGAAGAGTGCAGACTTGTCCTGGTCCAGAGATGATCACTGCTCCTGACCTCTGGAGTGAATATGGGAGGGGTGCAGGTAGGTGGGTGCTCAGTGGGAGGTGTGGATAGGGAGTGGATTTGGAAGATAAGGGACCATTTTCTTTTTACAGGTTCAAAGAAAAAACATGTCAGGGAATGGTTTTCTTTATTTAACAGGTTAAACATATCTAGTCTTTTGGGCACAATGGGGTGTGCTCCCAGTGTGTCACTTGAGTTTGGGGAGGGGCAGATGTATGTACTCTCGACAGGGGACTGGTCACCCTGTCCCAAAGAAAGCAGGCTTGTGGGGACATCCAGCACCGGAGGGCATCCCAGTGTTGGAAAAATATCATATTAGAAAATTATCTTGGCATACTGGGGTGGCTCCCAGTGTGCCACATAAGTGTGTGTGGGGGAGGCATACTGACATGGGGACTGGGCACCCTGTTGTCTGTGAGGAACTGGAGGAGGGGAAGACTACTTTGATGCAGGATTCTGCATAGAAAATTTTGATGCAGGATTCTGCATTGAAGATAAAAGACATCGGGATAGTTTCTTTTCAACAGTAATCAAAACAACAACATTTGGGCACACTGGAGTGGGCTCCCAGTGTGCCACATCAGTGATGGTGGTTGGGGAGATTTCTGGCACTGATAAGGGACTGGGCACCCCAATGAATGTTGTCCATGAGGAATTGGGGGAGGGGAAGACTCACGCTGATGCAGAATCCTGCATCGAAAATTTTGATGCAGGGTTCTGCATCGAAAATAAAGACGCCGGAGGACGGTTTTCTTTTAACAACTAATAAAAACAACATTTGGGCATACTGGGGTAGGCTCCCAGTGTGTGACATCAGTGATGCTGGTTTGGGATTCCTGGTGCTGACATGGGATTAGGCACCCAGATGTCAGCAGAAAACATTTACAGTTTTGAAACATGCCTTGGCCCCTGAAAGACATAAAAGGAGAAAATCTCCTTTATTAGGTAACTCCAGAAGGTGTTTACCTAAACAGGGGTCGAGGAACAAGGTGTTGCCATTATTTTGGCCAAAAAGTGGCCAGAAAATGTTTTTGTTTTTGTTTTTTAACAGGGAGAATAGGTATGAAGTGGTGCAGCAAATTGTTGAAGTTTAGAAATTGCAAAAGAAACGGGTGCAACATTTTCACAATTATGAAACTGTCAATCTGTTTCTTTTTCAATTTGTGATATTACGGTGGTCCCGGTCATGGAAAGACATTTCTGGGGGTCAGATAGCAAATCTGATACCCCAGTGTGTTCCTCAGCCCTCAATTACCATGCCTCTATATATTGATGCAGTGATCCCACGGCGATCTAAATTAAGCTCCTTGAGAGCCTCATATGCCCCAGAGTTTGTTGTACCTAGGTATGATTTAGAGATTGGCAGACATTCTGTCTTTTATGGGCCCTATGGCACGGAATAAAATGCCAGCTGACATTAAATCTTGTAAGGGAAGTTATCCTGGCAAAAAATTAGGTATGGTTTTGACAGCAGGCTATTAGTGTCAGGGATTGTTGTTGTTAGTGCAGTACATTTATTCTTCTAAATTGTATTTTGTTTTATATGTATGTTTTCTTTGAAAACATGTATATAATGTAAAATTCTATGTGTGTTTGTTTCTTCAATGTAAAGTCTGTTCACAATATGAAATTATATGAATAAAACTTTTACCTACCTACCTACCAATTAGGTAAACACAAATGACAATGTTTGCCAAGGAGTGTAAATTGTGAAGTTCGTTGTCTTTGTTCTGCTAACTGAAAACAAGATGGCAGCAGCACAACACTACTAAGTGCATTTGCTATAATAAAAATACTTTCGAACAGTACCAGGTGATTTTGAGAGGCACATATATTTTTTCCCAATGACTATAATGGGAAAATTTAAATTTGAATAACTTTTGAACAGATTAATAATTTTTCACCAAATCTTCAAAAGGCACATCAGTGACCAAACTGCATCTTCCTGAAGATTCCAGACCAAATGGACAAAAGTGGGCTGTAGCCATGAGCAAAGAAACATGCAAAACCCAGTTGTGCATGTTTCTTGCCATTCTGACAGCTCTGCAACCGCTCATCTGACCGTACACAACTTGCAGATCCAAGAGATCTATGGAGCCCCACCGTGCAAGCAACATTTCAGGCACATCCATCATGACAAAATTACTAAAGTGCAATTTCAGGGTTTAACATAGAAGTGGCCAGGCAACTTAACTATACTGGTGTGACCACGCCAGTGTAATATATATTATAGGGGCACAATAGCACCCCTTTAGTTAGGGTTGGTACTGCTCTTTCAATGTTAAATCTCAATTTTTGCACCTTAATAACGTTGTTATTTTTCAAGCAAATAACACAAAATTGGTATGTGCTGTTGTGTTGTCAGTGTTCTCAAGATGCTGAAAGTTTCATAATGACAGCTTTTACGGTTTTGGAGATATAAAGTGGTCAAAAATGCAAAAATAACTTTTTTTCCCATAGGATAACATGGGATTTTTTGCTGTCATGTGCAGCACATGGAATTAAGTTTGTCTCTGATACTTGGAATTATGGAGTGTATGTCAAGAGTGTGCCTTTGGATGGTTTGATGAAAACATATATAACCATTTTTGAATTATAACATTTTTGTGATAGATGCAAGACTGGCAGTGCATATGGTAAATTGCATTTACCGTGTGCATAGTATTTGCAAATGGTAAATTTCATTTACTATTCACAAATTACTGTTTGCACAGTAAATGTGCGAACAATAAATGCCATTTACCATTTGTATAGTAAATGTGTGAATGATAAAAGCCATTTACCATTCGCACTTTACTGGTCGCAGTCACAGTTTCATTTCAGATTTCTGCCATCTAGTCTTCAGTTGGCAAGGCTGGTAATCTCAACTATTTGTAAAATATCGCTCCTAGGTAAACACTAACAGTTGTGTTTACCTACATGGGGCCTGATGAACATGCTGGCAACTTTTTTAAAAGCCCCGATGTGACTCAGGAATGATAACTCCTGCATTGAACTGCCATGCTTTGCAGAACAGCATGGCAGTTCAATGGTGATGGTGCATGATGTATTTTGCTGACAGCCGGAGTGCTCAATCCCTGTGTCAGCAGACGCCCCTCCATTGGAAAGTGTGGGACATTGTGTAGCCCATTCCCAGTTCCCCAGTATATTCCGATAATTTCAACAGCGGGTGCCCAATCCCTGTGTTGATAGTAGCCCCACCCACTCCTCCAATACTGTGGGACTACTTGGTAGCCCACTCCTTTGTTCCCAGATGTCCGTGTGCCATTAATGTTTTTTGGACCCTGGGGAGCCCACCCCAGAGTCAACAAATACAGTATAAATAAAACCCTGAAATAAAGAAAACAGTCCCCTGAAATCTTTTTCTCAAAAAGAAGAAAATGGTCCCTCCTTGTCTCCCCACTCCTCTGCCACCCACCCTCATCCTCCCCTGTACCCCACCTCCCCACCCCTCTCACACCATACTTACCGCTAGTGGTTGGTGGCTGCAATCTTGTGGGCCAGAACACGCCTGTACTCTTCAAAGTCGAATGGCAAAATAAAGAAATGCTGGTAAGCTATATTCTGGCAGGCAATGGGCAACTTATGTTGATATCTCAGGCATTTTGGGGAATTCTGGCCCCATATTTTCTACATGGAGTTCTTGGCAGCCCACCTCATGAACACTGACACTGTCATCTCGTTTCTCAGTCCTGAAAGGTGGTTTGCAGTCACTGTGCAGAATCACCTTTCAGAACTGAGTCATGAAATGACAGTGCCACCGGTTCATGAGGTAGGGTCCCCAAAAGCCCATGTTGCAAATTTGGTAGAAAATTCCAAAAATGACTCATGTATAAGTATGCATTGCACAGTTTCTACGCACACTCATAACATCACCAACTTTTTATTATTTTCACCCAGATTTTCAACATTGCCATTTTTTCACACCTCCTTATGAACAGTACAGCTGTCATTTTTCACATCCTCCTCTAAATGTGCTTTTTCACCTGTGGTGCAAAATGGTGTGGTTGCGTGTGAAATCATCTTTGGGACAGATTAACAAAATCACAGTGCCATTGTTGATGAGGTGGGTCCCCAAAAGGTCATGTTCAAAATTGTGTGCAAAAGATCCTCAAAATGTCCGAGTTATGTGTTCATGTTGAATTGTGGCACCCATGGTGCCTTTCAGCACACATATCTCAAAATGATTCAAGACATTTTGCTCTTGATGTATTAAACTCCCATGTAGGTTTCAAATCATGATTGCAAATGCAGTGGAATTTTTTCATAGTTGCTATGAAAGTTATAGTCAGGTACATGGGTGGTGTCGCTTAACTCTCACCCCATTCTCCTGTATTATACCATGTCAGCCTGTTTACACATGGAATGGGGTAAGAGTTGGGCCTGACCACCCCATGGCACACCCTATGCCTGTTGGTAAGGAGGTAGCAGGAGTTGGGGTGGTTGGGTTGGTAACCATGACGTTGAATTTCCCAGCTTTTGATGCTTTAATAAAACCATAAGTGATGCATTAATGTAGTTTTTGCAATGAATTTCCTTCTTTTGAGAAAGTGTAATGTAACTGTTATGTGGTTATGGGAGGTGGGCTTCTGGGTCCCTGCGCCTCACGCTGTCCATTTTTGCATAATGATATGCATATGTGGGTGCGTGGACCCTCCAGGCCCTGTGCTTCCACTTATACATAAGTAGTAGGTTGTTAGGTGGTAAGGTGGTAAGGGGTAAGGGTGGGACTAGCAGTATAGCCTAAAGGTTAGAGTAATGAGCTGTGAATGAGCTTGATACAACCAGCAGACATACCTGGGTTTGATTCCACAACATCCACTTGCATACTACATGATTCTGAGCAAGTCACTTAACCTCTCCAGTGCTTCTGGGTCACCCCTGAAAACAGGCACTTGTGCATAGTGGGTCTTACTTGGTTACCAAAGAATTAAAAAGTACGGATGCATATCGCAGTCCTATAGTCATGAAAAGGAACCCTGTAACACTAATTTGGCAATATCTCAATAACTATAGCAACTTTTCAACATGACCTTTTGGGACCTCTCCTCATGAACAATGGCACTGTAATTTTGTTAAAATGTCCCTAAAGATGATTTCACACAGCAACCTGCGGACATTCTGCTCCACAGGTGTGGAAACATTTCTCAGGCAGGATGTGAAAATGAAAGCTGCATTGTTCATGAGGAAGTGTTAAAAATTTCAATATTGAAAATCTGGAGTGAAAATATGAAAAAGTGGTGAAGTTATGAGCATGCGTAGAAACTGCGCAATGCCGCCAGAATGTGGTCATTTGTTGTAATTTTTTCACTAAGTTTTCAACATGGGTATTTTAGATTCTCCTCATGAACAATGGTATTGTAATTTTGTTAATCCATCCCATAAGTTGATTTTGCACAGTGACCACGCTATTCCATGACACAGATGCAGAAACACATTGTGGGCAGGATGTAAAAATGAAAGCCACACTGTTCATAAGGAGATGGAAAAATGGCAATGTTGAAAATCTGGAATGAAAATATTAAAGTTGATGATGTTGTGGTGTGCATAGAGCTGCATAATGCTCACTCATAAGCATGATCATTTTTTGGAATTTTCCAATTGGCCGCAACATGGGCTTTTTGGGACCCCACCTCAATATGGCATCATTTCATGACTTAGTCCAGAAAGGTAATTCTGCGCTGCAACCAGGAAATTATCTTTCGGGACCAGAAATGAGATGACGGTGGTCAGTGTTCGCCGGGTGGGGTCCCAAACTCATGTAGAAACTTGGTGCAAAAATTCCAAAAAGGCCTGAGAGATCAACATAAGTTGCACCCCCAATTTATTGCTATTTAATAGCTTACCAGCATTTCTTCATTTTGCGTTTGGCTTTGAAGAGTTCAGATGTGTCCCAGTCCACCAAGATTGTAGCCACCACCAGAGGTAAGTATGGCATGAGGGAGGTGTTCTGGGAGGTGCTGTGCAGAGGGAGGGTAGATGGGTGGGAGGGTGCTGGGGAGATGACGAGTGACTGTTTTCTTCTTTTAGGAAAAGACATTGTGGTACTATTTTATTTCAGAGTTTTTATTCATACTCAGAGTTGTGGACTCTGGGAGTAGACTTCCAGAGTACAAAAATATTAAGGGCTCATGGACATCTGGGGACACTGAAGTGGGCTACCCAGTGTCCCACACTATCGGGGAGAGGGGCCACTGCCAACATGGAGATTAAGTACCCCAATGTCTGCAAATTTAGGAATATACTGGGGACACTAGGAATGGGCTTCTCAGTGTCCCACACTATCAGGAGAGGAGAGGCTATCAGCTGCCATGGGGGTTAAGCACCCCACTGTCGGGCAAAATACATTATGCACTATCTCTGCATTGAACTGCCATGCTGTTCGGCAAAGCATAGCACTTTAATGCAGGGTGTATCGCTCCTGAGCCACGTCCGGGGGCTCTAAAAAGAAAAGTTGGGAGACACTGAGTTTATTAGGTAAATATTAACCTGGTGTTTACCTAGGGACAATATTATTACAAATATTTGAGATTTCCAGCCTCGCTAACTGAAAACAAGATGGCTTAATTCTGAAATAAAACTGTGCCTGTGACCAGCAAAGTGCGAATGGTAATGGCATTTACTGTTCGCACATTTACCATGCAAACAGTAATTTGTGAATGCTAAATGACATTTACTATTCACAAATTACTGTTCATATAGTAAATACAGTTACTAGATTGACACTGCCTGTCATGCATCTATCACAAAAATGTTATAATTCAAAAATGGTTGTATATGTTTTCACCAAATGATCCAAAGGCACACCCTTGGCATACACCCCTTCATCCCTAAAAGTATCAGAGGCAAACATAATTCTGTGTGCTGTACATGAGAGCAAAAATCCCATGTTATCCTATGGGGAAAAAACATTCCTCTTTGTGTTTTGACCACTTTATATCTCTGAAACCGTAAAGCTGTCATCATGAAACTTTCAGCATCTTATGCACTGACAGCACAACAGAACATATCAATTTTTGTGTTATTTGTTTGAAAAATAACAAAGTTATTAAGGTGTGAAGATTGAGATTTCACATTGAAAAGCAGTACCAACTCTAACCTTTGGATGGTTTGGTGAAAACATATATAACCATTTTGAAGTATTACAATGTTTGTGATAGATGCAAGACAGGCAGTGTGTATGGTAAATAGCATTTACCGTTCGAACAGTAATTGTGAATGGTAAATTACATTTACCATTCACATTAAAATTTACTATTTGCAATTTACTTTTCAAATTGTAAATGCGTGAAGGTAAATGTAATTTATAGTTTGAATAGTAAATGTTTGAATGATAAAAGACATTTACCATTCTCTGTTTACTGTTCACAGTTTCAGTTTTCAGTTATTATTTCTGCCATCTTGTTTGCAGTTAGCAAAGGTGGAAAACATAAATATTTTAAAAATAATGCCCTCGGTATACACTAACATTTGTGTTTACCTAATTGGGGATCAAGTAACACTCTGACATTATTTTGGGGACATGGGGTCCTAAAATATGTTTTGGTGGTAGTGTGTGCCGAATTGCTGCACAATCTGGACACTACCTTGCCCATATGACAGTAAGGGGGATTTCAGGCAACCGCTCCTGCTCATTTTCATGGCAAACAGACCCCAGAATTGGAATCCTCAGCTCCCGATTAGGTAAACACCAGGTGTTTATCTAACAATTACTTGATTTTCTCCTTTACGCCTCCTAAGGGAAGGCCAAGGAATATTCCTAGTAATTATCTCAATGTCTGCAGATAGTGGGTTGCCCAATTCGGTGTCAGCAGTAGCCCCCCACCCTGACAGTGTGGTACATTAGGTAGCCCACCCCAGTGCCCCAGTTGTGTGGTTACCTGATTTTATTGTGGAACACTGAGGAGCCCACCCCAGTGTTCCCAGTATGTCCCCCCAGCACTGTTGCTGCTGTCCCCCATTATGTTTGTAGACAGCGAGGTGTCCAATCACCACATTGGCAGTAGTCCCCGCATCAGTGTGGGACACTGGGTAGCCCACCCCAGTGTCCCAAAATGTTTAATGTCTCTTTTAAAAAATGGTCCCTCGATGTCTTTTTTTAAACCTGCAAAATGAAAATGGTCCCTTGTCATCTCCCAATGTCCCTCCCCATCCCCACCTCCCTCTGTGCATCCACCTCCCCTTACCCCCATACCCCATACTTACCTCCGGAGGTTGGCAGCTGTGATCTTCCCTGACTGGGACACCGCTGCACACTTAAAAGGTGAACTGTGAACTGAAGGAATCAAAGTAAGCCTTAGTATGGCTGTTAATGGGTTTTCAACTTATGTTAATATCTCAGCCATTTTAAAATTTTGTTAAATTTTCAACACAGGGTTCTTGAGACCCCACCTCATGAACACTGTCACTGTCATCCTCATTAATCAGCCCTGAAGGTGATTTTGTGGTCGCCTGCACAGAATCACTTTTCAGGACTAATAAACAAATGACAGTTCCTGTGTTCATGAGGTGGGGTCACAAGAACCCCATGTTGAAAATTAAGTGCAAAAGTCTAAAAATGACAGCATCATGAGCATGCATTGCGCTGTGTTCACGCATGTTCATAACTTCACCAATTTTTTATATTTTCACCCAGATTTTCACCATTGACATTTTTCTCCCTCCTTATGAACAATACAGCTGGCATTTTCACATCTTGCCCGAAATGTGTTTTCGCATCTGTGGTGAAGAATGGTACGGTCGCTAGCAAAATCAACTTTCAGGATAGAGTAACAAAATTACAGTGCCATTGTTCATGAGGGAGGTCTCAAAAGTCCCTGTTAAAAATTTGGTAAAATAATTCAAAATGATGACGTTAAAGTGTGCATTAGCAGGTTCTACACACATGTAACTTCGACAATTTTTCACATTGCTACTCCAGATTTTCAACATTGCTATTTTACACACCTCCTCAAGAACAGTATGAAGCAGTTATTTTTCACATCCAGGTAATTGCTGAGGCTGCTTACCATCTGTTTACCCGGAAATAACTATTTCAGCTTTAAATTGACTGTTTGCTGTGCAGAACTGTTCCTGCAGGTAATTGCTGAGGCTGCGCATCATCTGTCTGCCCTGAAAGAACTATTTCAGCTTTAAATTGATTGTTTGCTGTGCAGAACTGTTCCTGCAGGTAATTGCTGAGGCTGCTTACCATCTGTCTGCCCTGAAAGAACTATTTCAGCTTTAAATTGACTGTTTGCTGTGCAGAACTGTTCCTGCAGATAATTGCTGAGGCTGCTTACCATCTGTCTGCCCTGAAAGAACTATTTCAGCTTTAAATTGACTGTTTGCTGTGCAGAACTGTTCCTGCAGGTACTTGCTGAAGCTGCTTACCATCTGTCTGCCCTGAAAGAACTATTTCAGCTTTCAATTGACTGTTTGCTGTGCAGAACTGTTCCTGCAGGTAATTGCTGAAGTTGCTTACCATCTGTCTGCCCTGAAAGAACTATTTCAGCTTTCAATTGACTGTTTGCTGTGCAGAACTGTTCCTGCAGGTAATTTCTGAAGCTGCTTACCATCTGTCTGCCCTGAAAGAGCTATTTCAGCTTAAATTGACTGTTTGCTGTGCAGAATTGTTCCTGCAGGTAATTGCTGAAGCTGCTTATCATCTGTCTACCCTGAAAGAACTATTTCAGCTTTAAATTAACTGTTTGCTGTGCTGCTGTGGCAATAGTAAAGCATTATTAAGTGCCGATTGACTCGCCGTACTACCGGGTGAAATTTACCAAGTGTGTCATCAGAGGAGGTGCTGCATCATATAAAGATCACGCTGCACAAGCACGAGCACGTAGCATGATGTGAGTGCAGTACCACCTGGTAACAGAAAAAGGTATTTTAAATTAATCCTGTAGTAACAAACAAGGTCCTTTTAAGATTCAATAATGATTATGGGGCACTTTTTTTAAAATGGGATAATTTTCAGCCCATAGATATCATTTGAAATGCTAGGATAAGGTATCCCTTAATGTTTTAAGCTATAATTAATAAACTGATATACTCAGATGTTTGCTTGCTGAATAGAGAAACTTGTATTATAAGATTAGTGATTCTAGTGTTTTCTTTTGTTTCTGATTTTTAAAGAAAATAAAACAAAACAAAATGAAGAGTAATTTTGTGCCTGATGGTATTGTTGGTGGGAGTAATATGCTTAATGCAATTTTGTAAATTAGTCATATCTAAATCTACAGAGAGCAAACCGGATGCTTCTGAATACTTATCAAATAAGCAGAGAGCAATTAAGAACAAAAAATTCAATGAGAGGGAGGAATCCCTTTAATTTGGTTAAACAACAAATTCAGAGCTCTTTTGGGTAGCCCTGTAGAAATGTTCCTCAACTTATCAGATACTTGGCATCTCTGGTTCTCTGTGGGGACATTGAAACCAACCCAGGGCCTGAAGATGGACCATAAACTTGTATTAGATGATGCCAGAAGCTTAATTAACAAATGGATCTCCTCAGAGCTTGGGTTGAACTAGAGAAACTAGATATAGTTATTTTAACAGAAACCTGGTTAAAAAGATATTTCTCAATCTGAAATTGAACTTACTGATTTTACTGCTTTAGACAAGATTGGGGTCACGGGGAGGGGTTATGATTTACATTAGATACAACTTGGGTTCTTCTGAGGTAATATATACAGGAAAAATAGAAGGAATTGAATGTTTGTTGTTGAAATTCCATATGATTAATCTTTTTGTAGGAGTTGTTAACTCTCCACCAAAGATTAACACTAGGTCTTTTGAAAAATTTTCACATACTATTAGGGGCTGCATAGGTCAAACTGATATGATAATGATGGGTGATTTTAATGTTGCTTGGGGATGCCCAAGGGTCGGGCTTTGGAAAATTCTATGAAATGTTTAAATCTGATGCAGATAATTGATGTTTCTACAAGAAAAGGGAAACTAACAAGTAAAGGTAGTATATTGGACTTGTGTTTTGTATCCCTGAAATGATTGTAGTAGATAAGGAGTCGGGGAACCAAATTTGGGGACCATAATGTAATTAGATGTGTTATAAACTTGGGATTTAAAAGCTCCAAAATGAAGACATCGATTGACTATAAAAGAAGTTATGCAAAGTTCAACAACAACTTATTTCGAAAGCATCTGCAGGGAATACCATGGCATAAAATGTTCCTAATACCTGACCTAAATTTAGCAGCACAGGAGTTTACACATATGTTTATTGCTGCATGTGATCAATTTGCACCTTGAGGAAAGCTAAACAGAAGCAGAATCATCTGCCCTGTGACTCCTACCATAAAGAAGTTAATTAGGGTAAAAATCAACTTTGGAAAAAGCTAATAGGACCTTGAAAATTGAAGTATGGGATAGTTTTAAAAAGTAAGAAAGAGGGTGATCCACGAAATTAGGAAATCAAAAGCTAAATATTATAAATTAAGGATAAATGAAACAACCGAACCTAAAAACACTGGTCTTTGATAAAGAGTCTTATAAACTGGTAAGAATCTAAAAGAAATAAAATTGAGACAAATGGGTCTATCTTTGAAGCTGAAAGAGTGGTGGAAATGTTAAATCAATACTTTATTGAACTTCCAGACTTGATACTGAACTTGAACCTAAAAAGAATAATGTGCAATATACTGACTCAAATATAAAATCTGATAACAACAAAGAAAATCAAATTCCAATGTTTAGGTTTAAAGTAGTGACTATTTCTGAAGTACATAAAATAATAAGTAACTTAAAGATCAATAAGGCTTGTGGTCCTGATGAGATAGAAAATAGATTTTTAAAGGAAGCTGTACAAGAAATAGCACCCATTTTGACTGGTATTTTCAATTGGAGTTTAAGGAGGCATTTTTCCTCAATATGGAAGCAAGCAAAATAATTCCTATAGATAAAGGGGTGACTCTATGGCTACATCTAATTATCTTCCTATAGCACTATTGTCAACTGTCTCAAAAATCTTGGAAAAAATTGTTCATGGACAACTAATGCAGTATTTGGAGAAATATCAGAAAATAACCCTGTTTCAGTAGGGTTTTAGATAGGGTAGGTCCACTGATACCGCACCATGACTTCTTAGATTTATGCTACACCCTAGAGAGGGGAGGTCAGGGTGCGGTATACGTGACCTATCAAAGGCTTTTTGATTTGGTGAATCATTGTACCTTGATCAAAAATTGAAGAGCATGGGAATAGAGGAAGAGACTTGTGGATGGTTTACGTCGTATTTAGATAAGAGGACTCAATTTACTATTGCAAATGGTTATAAGTCCGGATTGGATTATGTGACCGGGGTACCCGGGGTTCAATCCTAGGGCTTCTTTTATTCTTGGTTTATTTGGATGACTTACCAAGATTGATAAAAAGTCAAGTTAGACTTTATGCAGACAACACAGTTTTGATTGCATAAGGTAAAATTCTGAAGAAATTGTACAAAATTACAAGGTGATTTCTTAACAATGCAATATTTTTTTCTTCACTTGACTCTTGATAAACAGCAAAAGAACACAAACTTTGCTTTTGGTAGTGAGAAGAAAAATCAAGTGTCCTCAAAATTAATAATTAAGACTCTGGAAGGAAATATTCTAGAACAAACACAAGTCTGTAAATATTTGGGTATATACATTGACCAAGGTTTAAATTTTGAACGACATATAACAGAATTAATAAAAAACAAATTCAAAACTAGGGTATGAGAAGGATTTCAAATTGTCTATCAAAAGAAATGTGATTAAATATAGCAAATTAACTTATATTACCAATTATAGATTATGGGAGCCATATTTATAGACATACTTCCAAAAACAGCTACATCATCTGGATGTTCTTTACAATAAAATAGCAAGATTTATATTGAAATGTGACATTGGCACTCGCCATTGTGATATGTATACAGAACTAGGTTGGAATTCATTACGTCAGAAAACTGAGGAAATTGGTTGAACCAGATAAAAGGATTAATTAAAATTCATCACAGTACTACTTGACTAAAACATTAATAAAACCTGATCATGGATTAAGTCTGCAGAAACAAGGTGCTAGAGATTTTCTGGTCCCAAAAATAAAAATGGTTTTGGTAATATGACCTCCAATTTAAAGTTTCTACGAGTTGGAACAGACTTCCCTTACCTTAGAGACCCAGACTTGTCTTTTACAGAATATAAAACTGCAATAAAACACGAATTATGTTTTAGATGTTTGTGTAATAGGTAGTTATCTGTTTAAGAGGTTTGACTTATGTCTTGTATCCTTTGATGTAATGTGCATTGAGTGTTATGTATATTCTGAATGATATGTTTCTGTATATTTTGTGATTATTTAAAATTTGTGTACACAGGATTGCCTTGTAAATAGGGACTTTTTGGACCCTAATGGCAAATTCTCTGTATAAATAAAATTTACTACTACTACTACATCCTGACCAAACACGTTTCACACCTGTTAGCTAGAATGGAGCTGCCGCTTTGAAATCAACTTTGGGACAGATTAACAAAATAACAGTGCCAGTGTTCATGATATGGGGTCCCAAAAGGCCATGCTGAAAATTTGGTGAAAAAATACTGAAAATGCCCAAGTTATGTATGCCTGTTGAATTTATTCTAATCACACATATACTATTATACTATCTCAAAAGAAGGACATATCAAAACTTACATTAACGCATCAGTTGGGTTTTATTAAAGTCAAAAATCTGGGAATGGATGTCAGGGTTGGCTAACCCTACTACCCTCACCTCTACCTTCCAAACACCAACAGGTGTCAGGGTGTGCCTTGTTCTTGAGCCAACTCCACCCCATTCTCCTATACTGTAGCATCTCATCTTGTTCACACATGGAATGGGGTGAGAGTTAGGCAATGAGACCAAGGCTCACCCCAATGCCTGTTGGTTTGTGGAGGGTGAGGGAGGAGGGTTGGTAACCCTAATGTCAAATTTCCCAGCTTTTAATGCTTAATAAAACCCTAACTGATGCATAAAAGTAGTTTTTGCAATAATATATATATATACACACTGTGGGCTTTTATTTCCTGGCAACTTATTGGTCAGTACCCTTGCTAGGGGGTACATTAACTTACAATAGATGCCCAGGAAATGAAAAGTACCGGCTCATGTACCCCTTCACCCACTCAAATATCTCAGTTCCCACTTTGCTTGCTCATTGGTTGAAAGCATACCACTGAATTTGAAATCGCCACCATTTTTTTCTCTTGCTTAGTGAGAAATCTGGCCCCACCCCACTCCCTAGTTTAGTGCCAGCTGCCTGAGGAAACCACAAATCAACCTCCACTGGGCTAATTTCTCCCTACTTTTGTTATTCTTTTTCTTTTTATTATATATATATATATATATATATATATATATATATATATATATATATATATATATATATATATATATATATATATATATATATATATATATATATATTGAGTGACCTCTTGCCCATGCCCTGTGATTGTCCATAGCGGTACTCTCAAAGAGCTGAACACATGCTGTCGCATGTCCATCCTTCAGCTGGCAGCCCACCACCAGAAAATTAACCTGCCTGTGATTTGTAGGGCTAGCATGAATTGCCCTGACATGAAGTGACTCACTTTTCCTTACTGTGATACCTCCCTCCTGAAAGGAGAGTGCAAAGAATGAGTCAGACCTAACACACACACACCACTAACTCCCAAGCAAACTTGTTTTATTGTTTCTTTTAACAGTACCTTCTTCATCTTCCAACTGTCCCATCTGTGATGTGGATGACTGATCCACAAAGCAAGCACCTCCCAACACTAAGCTGCAGCTGACTGACTGAAGTTACTACCCATTTCACACGGGTTCAGAAATCCAGTTTAGTATCCCATTAAGCAATTAAACATTTTCATGAAACTGTCTCCTTTTGTTGTTTGGAAGTCTGGCAGAGCCTTTTAATGCTCTCATGCCCTCCTTCACTTAGCCACCCACTCACTATCAACCAGCAGTCTGTTTAAAATGGAAAATGAAATAAAATAATGAAAAGACTTGGTTCTGCTGGTCAGAGATCGTTTAAGATTTGCTAGCCTCTATGTATGGTGTGTGAGTTGGGGTGTAACCATGACAACTAACCACAACAGACAGTACAGGAGCTGACGAACAAAACTCCTGTATTCCCCAAAAGAACAGCAGGTGGAAGAACTACTTTCTTTACAAAATAAATAAAACTCAAGATTTTTTTTAAATTATTTATGCTCCTCATGCTCCAATGGCCCTCTTACCTGGGGAGCCCAAGTCCCATCACCCCTGGCATCTACCATATGGCACTAGTGCTCTAGGCTTACCCTGGTGGGTTGGCAGAGGTACCTGCCCCACTGAGACCAGATCAAGTGTTTGCACCATGGCTAGCCAGATGTGGGGCCTGTGAGCTTCCCTGTCATCCATCAGAGCTTTTTTCTGGTGTGCCCTGTGGGCACACGGTGCAGTGACACCTGTGATGGGGTCGAGCATGCCCCATGCACACCCACATCAGGTGCCTGCTGCATACCACACCCACGTTGTAGCAGCTCCATGACACCAAGCTCCAGCCTCCACCAGGGGTCAGGAGCACTGGCCACTGAACTACTCCCTCCTCAGAGATGAAGAGCAGTTCATCAGATGCTTAATCCATCTCCAACCCTGCCAACCTCCGGCAGCCCATGCTCATTCCCCAACATGGGTCACTGGCTGGTGTAGTGTGAGGTAATGCACCAGTGCCTCAGCCCTCAGTGCCACTGGGCTGGCCCACTCTTAAGATATTTAACTTTTAACATGAAAATGATTTTCAAAATATAGTGGCCTATTTTCTAAGTGCAATAATACCTTCAGAGAGGGAGTATGGGCAATATCGGACCTTCCATGGGCTGTACCCATGGGCAGTCTGGTATTGCCCAATACCACCTACTGTTTTGGTATTATTGCTTACATACAGTATATTATACCAGCGTGGTCACTTAGGGTTGAGTAGGCAGTTTAATGTTAAACTGCAAATTTTCACCTTAATAACTTTGCAAACGTTCAATGGATTTGAGCAAAATTTGGAATTCTCAGTCTCATATGGTAGATCTCTTAATCTGATAATTTGTATTTCGATTAGACTTGCGGTTTTCGTACAGTGAAGCACCCAAAACGTGTTTTTCTCTTTTTTTTTTTGCACTTTTTGCTGATTTTTGCCATCATGTTGTGGCCACACCATTTGATATTTTGGTCTGAGATTTTCAGGATAGAAAGAGGTTTGGTAAAAGAACAATCCAGTTCTGGTTTGATGAAAAATTTAAATCTGTTCCAAGGTTATTTAATTTTGAATTTTCAGGTTCTGAGCATGCTCAGTTTAGTCTCAGATTTATATGTATGTTTTGCAAAGAGGATTGGGCATGTGAGCAAGGATTTTGTCACTCGTGAAAGGGATTTATAAAATCCCTGTTCATGAGGAAAAATTCCTTGTTCATGAGCCGCCATCTTGTTTCATTTTCCCCAAGCAAAATGTTGTAGCTTGCCCCATGGCTGACTTCTTTTGCAAATGAAGTATGGGTTTTGTTCAGGTGACACCTCTACAAACCCATGCCTTTGGTTTCCTTCATTTGGGCCAAATAATTGCAATTTTAAAGTTTGAAATTCCTCATTCGTGACTCGCTTCCGATCCTCGTTCGCGAGATGACAAAATCCCTTCGCAAGCCGATCCCTTTCACGAGGTAGCAAAATACTTGCTTGTGACTTAGGACAAGATAGCTCTATCTCAGTAAACAAGGATTGGCTATCGAACTGAGATTGCATTTGATGCCTTGTGAAGGATCAACTTGCGAAGAAGTTTTGACAGCTTGTGAAGAGGATTGGTTTTTAATTTCTTGTTTGCGAGAGGACAAAATCCTCATTCATGAGCTGTCAAAATCCCTTCTATGAGCCAATCCATTTTCAAGCTGACAAAATCTTGATCGTGACTTCCAGACCAGATGGCCAAAATCTGACGAGCAAGGATTTCTTGTGAACAGTGATTTTGACAGCTCACGAATGGGGATTTTGCCACCTCATGAATTAGAAATTAAAAATGTTGGCAGTGGACTGTACATAAACGGTTTGGTCTTTTGGCTTGAAATTTGTAGAGTTTAAAGGGGCATCCCAGAGATGTGAATGATTCTGTTTAGGTGTAAAGAAGTTAATCGGTTCCATAGATATGCCATCACGGGTTGAGATTTTTCCCATAGGATAACGTTGAGGTGCCCACAATGACTTTTCAGTGTCCGTATCTCAGAAACGATGCGAGATACAGATTTTTCTCTTCTGCAGCTTAGTCCATCTAGAGGTGGACTAAGCAGACATGGAGATTTTAAAGTTGTGATTACAACTGCATGGAATTTTTTCATAGCTTGTATGGTAACTGAGATATTGGCAAATTATTTTACAAGGGTTCCTTTTCAGCCCTATAGGGCTACTGTACGGTTCTGTTGTTATGTGTAAGTAGGAGTGCAGGGCACAGAGGGGCCATGAGGCCCACACCCCACAGATGCATATCATTATGCACAATGGCAGCTTGGTAGAGCATGGCCAAGAGGGCCGTACTCCCACCAACACATACCAGTTACCAGTTACATTACACTTTCTCAAATGTAGAAATTCATTGCAAAAACTTTGTTAATGCATCAGTTAGGGTTGAAGTGACAAAAGTAGGAAATGAGATGTTAGGGTTTAGCTCCTAACCCCCACCCTACCACCTCATTCCCATCCTCCACACATCGACAGGCATAGGGGTGTGCCATGGGGTTGTTAGGCCTAACTCTAACCCCCATTCTCCTATACTGTACCATGTCAGCCTGTTTACACATGGAATGGGTTGATAGTTGTTCCTAATGACCCCATGGCACACCCGATGCCTGTCGGTGTATGGAGGATGGGGTGGGTGGTAGGGTGGGGGTTAGGAGCTCAACCCTAACTTTCATTTCTATACTTTGTTACTTCAGCCCTAACTGATACATTAACAAAGTTTTTTGCAATGAATATATACATATATATTTGATGTTAGTACACACCTCACATTCACACATCAACAGGCATCAGGTGTGTTATGTCATCAGCCCCAAATCTCACCCTATTCCATGTCTAAACAAGCTGACATGCTACAGTATAACAATGGGGTGAGAGTTATGCCTAATGACTCGATGGCACGCCCAACGCCTGTTGGTGTGAAGGTTAGGGGTTGGGGTGATGGTAGGGTGGTAACCCTAACATTGAATTTTCAAAGTTTTGTGGCTGTGGCATCACTCTTAACTGATGTGTTAACAGAGTTTTTGCAATGAATTTCCTTCTTTTGAAAAAGTGTAATGTAACTGGCGTGTGGCTGTGGGAGAGGACCATCCGGGCCCTGTGCTCCCTTCACGCTGTCCATTTTGCAGAACAATATGCATATGTGGAGCACAACCCTCTGGGCCCTGCGTTCCCACTTACACATAAGTACAGAGACATACTGCAGCCCCATAGTACTTAAAAGGAACCTTGGTAACACTTATTTGGCAATATCTCAGTAACCGTAGCAACTATGAAAGAAATTCCACCGCAGTTGTAATCATGACTTTGACACCTCCATTATTAATCTTAGTCCACCTAAAGGTGGACTAAGATGCCCTGAGCAAAAATCCATATCTCAAATTGTTTTCTAGATACAGGCACCAAAGCACCGCAGGTGCTGCAAAGTTATCCTATGGGATATTTCTCAACTTTGAAATGCTGTAACTAAGACAACATTGAACTGCTTGGGATCAAACTGACAAAAGGCAAATATGTGGGATCAGGGCTTGCCACCCTACAAATTTCAGTCCAAAAGCCTCAACCGTTTAGGTGCTGTGAAGTGGCAAAGAATTCTTGTTTTTAATGCAGTAGTGTGGCAATTGTGACACTTTCACAAAATTGTGAAAGAACAGGCACAACACTTTCATGATTTTTGAAAGTGTTGCATCTGTTGTGTTGCAATTTGTGACACTATGGGGGTCCGATCTCAGAAAAGGCATTTCTGGGGGTTTAACTCCCAAAATGGTTGTGGTGTATAGCTCAGGGCCCAACTAGGTAAACACAACTGTCAGTGTTTATCTAGGTGCAGTCAAATTTGAACTACAGCCATTTTTGTCCATTGCTAACTGAAAACAAGATGTTGGCAGCTCAAAATGAAACAACAGAGCTCAAAGGAAATTTTGCTGCAAAGTTTTTAAAAATTGGTGCACATATATTTTTTCCCTAGGCTATAATGGGAAACTTTAAAGTTCAATAACTTTTAAATTGATTAATTTTCACCAACCCTTCAAAGGGCACTTTTGACCCAGTCCCCATATGCCCTGAAAATTTCAGAGCAGATGGACGAACCATCTACGCTGTAGAGATGAGCAAAGAATTTGAAAAGTTGAGGATTTTCACACATTTCCATGCTCTGCAGCTCCACAATCAAACATCTGACTGGAACAAAAATTTCCAGATCTAAAACCTATGGTACCACACAACACATGCAAAATTTCAGGTAGATCAGACAATCAGTTGCAAAGTTATTAAAGTGCAAAATTTGGTGTTTAATATAGAAGTGGCTGCAAGAACCTAACTATACTGGCCCTACCAGGCCAGTATAATATATATACATTTATAAAAATGAGTAGGAAAATACTGTCTGCTGGTTGGCTGAAACACACCACATGACCATGTGATATCAGAACGCCACCACACGCCTGCACTTTCACCCTCCAAAACAATTTTGGCTATTTATAAGATAGATAACCCACTGTAGAGTGTGCAGTCACAGTCCAATATACACATGCCTTGGGTGGTTGAATGCACTCGGCCTGAAGCCTTGTGCATCATGACACACCAAGGCATGAGCATATCAGAGTATGACCAGACACCCTACAGTGGGTTATCTATCACATATACATACATATACAGATACCACTACAGTTTTTTTTTTTCACAACCCTATTGTCTTTGAAAGGCAGTTATGGGGGTATTTTACCACAATATGGGCAGATGGTGGGGTACTTATTTTTACTTTTCAGGTATAGTAGGTGAGCACATCAAAACACTTCAAAGGAATTGCTAACTAAGGAAAGAGGCTCTGTGATGAGGGACACACAATGCACAATGAGTTTGCTGGTGGAGGGAAGGGTGGCATGTGTGCTACAGGTTGGGCAAGGGTGAGGGTTATCTATCTATTAGGTAGCTTGGTGGCAGGGGTACCAGTGATGGGGTTGAGCACACACCTGTGGTATTTGAAAAACATGAAACAGCTGCTTGGGTAGGATACTGGCAGTGGAATTGGGCACCTACCATGGGAAAATGAACAAACAGGTGATAGCATGAGAGGGGGATACTAGTGGTGGGATTGGGCACCCAACATGAGTGATTAAAAACTATAGCAAAGACACAGATCTGTAACATACATATGTGGGCCTAACTGGGAAATAATTTGACACATTTATTGAGTGACCAGAAAGGGTTAAAAGTCACAAAACTGGGTTCAGAGGAATTTCACAGTACACAGCTAAGTTATATTGGGCTTTGTTTTAAGGGGCTACAGTCTATTCAGAACTACTACTACTGATTGTCCCTGTGGTGATAAAATCTTCATTTGGGAGTAGGATCAAAATCACTTCTTGAAAGTTCATCTTTATCATATCAATAGGGATATCTGGAGAAGGTCTTATTTATGAGGAGCCTCCTGTGGTTTTGAGACCCTTATCAAACAATAAAAGTAAATGGGTTTGCTGTAGGTATCTCCCAATAAACAAACTCATCCAGGGAATGGGTATTAGATTGGAAACCAGTTCAAGCCAGCTTCGTGAGCAAAGGGACAGAGGGAGAGTGACCCTTGTGACTGACAGGATGATTCACTAGGTGGGTGGACCTCTTGAGAGGGCTAAAGGAAAATTACACACTCACATTTTGTAAATTGTGTTTGTTTCATGTCAGCAAATAAATGTTTTCCTGTAGCAGATAGGGATATATGTTATTGCTTTAGTTTATTTTCACTGTTCATAGCAGCCCTGTAACTACTCTGGGAGTCTCCATTGTATGGTTGTTGAAATCTCATGTCCCTGAGAGTTTCATTAGTATATGAGATCATGATGTGAAATCACCCTTTGACTCTACAGTATGCCTACCTGTTTAATTAGATTTCAACAAAACTAGACACAGCAAGGTGTGAAATACTACATTTAACTTCAGTTAGCTTTGAAAACTATCTGAGTTGTAATACAGGGTTTCCCATTAAATTGCTTTAAATTGATGTATTTCTTAGGTTTTTCAGGATACTTGTACTTTCAGCATAGATATTCATGGTATAAATGGTTGATTTGACATCATGTTCTCTTATGCTAATCCAGCTCTCGTGGACAATGAGATTTCGACAGCCTTCAAATAGAAACCCTCAGGATAGTTACAGAGGACTACACAACAGTGAAAACAAACTAAAGCAAATGCATGTATCCCCATCAGCTACTGGAAAATAGTTGTCTGTTGACAAGGAAACAAATAAAATCTATGTGATATGAGGGTGTATTTTTCTTTAACATGAGAATTTTGGTCTCACAAGTTCAGTTTCACTAACCCTTGTGCCTGACAGGATGATTTGATAGGTGGGCAGACCCCTTGAGAAGGTTAGCTTGAGAATGGGGATTTCATAAGTTCAGTTTCAGCTGGGTAACAGAATACATCAGATATCCACTGCAGAAAAGTGAACTATCAGGCCTTAGTGGCAACATGGCTCATAAAAGAGGAAGCTACTGAGAGTTGGTAGTGAGATCTTTTAGGCTGGACACTAGAGAGGGTATTTTCTCTTAACCCTTTAGTTCAATTGTTTTAGTTTGAATTCCTAGTGTGTTGTATTTTAATGTATATTATGTAGTTTAGTAGAGTAAATATTAAATACCAACTACAAAAAATGTATTAAATTAAGCTCAGTTCTTATAAACAACTAACTGTGAACCATTGTACTGACAAATGTGAGTGCTATTGACCTCCCAGATTCTAAATAATGATAGATTATATTTGCCATTCTTTTAATTTGTTTGTACCCTTTATTTCTTCCCTGCATCACTGTATTTCATTCTTTGTATTCTGACATGTCCTCGATTTGTATTTGTATTAGCTACTGTATCTTATGACAGATTTTCTTGGCTGTATTTCTGCTAATTCTAAACTATTGTACAGTAATTGTTGTCTGTCCTATCCAGGATCTCCTAGTCAATGAGATTTACTCAATGGAGCTTTTTCCTGGTGAAATAAATACAAATATGTATACACTTAATATTCTCTGTGATTGCTCAGTGTTTGATGGAACAGGAACAATTTATTTCTGTTCTGCAAGCTAGTGCTCTGGTGCCAAAGAACATGCCTACCAAGTCTGAAAGGGACCTGTCTCTGATACAAAGAGAAGTACCTAGGAATGGCTCAGGGTTTGTTCTGTTGTAAAACACAAGACCTTGCACTGTGTGAGCAGTGGCCAGTGATGAGACTAGAATCAGATTGAAATACCCTCCTAGTAGTCAGCCAGGTGGTAGTAGCATTGAAATACAATAAGATGTCTTGGAGTTCAGTCACTCCTTGCATAAAATAGAGACAGACTGGTGACAGCAGAGTAGCATTTGTCACAATATCAAACAGCTGATCAAATGTGAGTGGGGATTCCAGTTGTAGGATTGTGCACACAATGGGCCTTATGCACTAATGAGGCAGCGTGATGCAGAATCCACATGTACCCACCTTGTAGCAGTGCACCACAGTGGGTGCACACTGGTGGCATTCATGACTGACAGCCACCTATCTGCAGCCCTGCCCCCTACAGTGCACAGGACTCTGCAGGGCAGCCAGGATCATGGTTGCAGGTCAGGCCAGGCATCCAATCGGCTGTCCATACCGAGTCCACACTGGATCCCTTGCATAGTGGGGCATGCATTGACAGCACACCCATAGATGTCCTTTAGCCAATAGCTGTGGCATATGAAGGAGGGCAATGCCACTGGCCCTCCTATGGCACTGATTGGTACAATGGGATGGGTGGAGGTTTGAATGCTGGCAGGCTGTCGGAGGGGAGCGGGGCTGCATCTGTGTGCCAGTTGCGGGCTTCATCCATGTGCTGGTTCTGCTGTGTGGGTTATGGGAGCACTAGGTGGCAGTGTGCAACCACTCACTGCTGTGTGCTGGGTGGGTGGGAGGCACTGGCGGCCCTATGTAGAGGCTCCAGAGGGTGAGTGGGCTATTTGCCCTGTATCCTAGTGTGTCCTGGGGTGTGCATGGGGCACTTAGTGGGTTTATGGCAGGGTTCTCCCTGGCATACCCTGTGCCCCTAGGCACCTCTGTGGTCAGCACTAAGCACCTTAGTGCATGCTGCATAATGGCGGCCCACCTTACCCACTCCTGGTGTGTTGCTCCTCATGTGACCAGGGGATCAGCATGTATGTGCTGTGTGCCCCTTTGAGCATCCCATGCATGGAGTGCATAGGGTCAGACTGGTTGTGCACCCCAGATACATGCACGTAGCCACTCCGCCCATTAGTGCATAAGAGCCCAGTGAGTTTTTAAGAAGGAAAACAGCTGATCAGGCTGTGGGGGATACCAATGGCAGAATTAGGATCCCAGCACTGGTCGCAATCAGCTGCATTATGTGGGTTTTTCTTGGTGCTCAAAAGTGTTGCTTTGAGCCACTTCGACTCATGCCTTTGGTTTAGAGGGATAACAACTAGAAAATGCCATTGTCACAAAAAAGATGAAGACTATTGAGAAAACATTCTGCACATGTATAGAATGCGATCTCAATATTCAATTCATAAGATGTGTTTGTGACAATGGTATTTTCTAATTGTTATCAATTGAAACTGTAGACATGTGCTGAAATATTATTTAAAACTAAACTTTTTTCAGTAGAATAACCTATCATAGAGAATTCCTTGGTCAAACTTTGATGAACCTGAAAGCTTTATTTTTCAACTGTCAGCAATTTTTGAGTTGCAGCTCAGCAAAAATAAGTCTTAATTTGGATAGTTAATGTATTTTCAACATTCTTGAACTTTATACTGCTAAACCCATTAACAAATTTTCAAGATCCTCTGATCTAGGTACCAACTAGGCACTAGCCACATTTCAACCAAATTAGATTAAGGATGGCTGAATTATGATTGTGCAAAAATAAGGGTTCATCTTTCAACTGTGTATTCAACCATAATAAATAGGATGTAGCTGTATCTGTGTTATAGCAAATTGGTGTGACTGTACTTAGCCCAGAGAGGACAGTGGATCAGTAAACAAAAGATCAGAGTGTATTAAAACTAACATGCACTGCACGATATTGAATCTACTACTGCTGCAGCCCTCCTCTGATGTCGGCTGCATTAGATTCTAGAATTTGTAGTTACAGAAATTGTCAGCCAGCAAGTCATCAGAATCAGTCTGATACAATCTATTACACTGCAGTAAACAGTAAGTAAAACATGTTTTTGCAACAAAAGTGCAAATTGGGACCAACCCACACTTGGATCTGGGACTTTTAGTGCTGACTGTTCCCCTTTAAAAGACTTTTGGTAAAAAAAAAAAATCAAAGACACTGTTCTCAAGAAAAAGAAACCTGCCCTCAAGTAGAAACGACTTTCTATGCAGTCCATTCTATATGTTAAGATGTACAGAACACTTTGGGCCAGATATTCAAAACTTTGCCCTGGGAGCTAAATTAGCACTGCCTGGCATGCTAAACTAGCCTAGAACCAAATAGCCCGCTATATTAAAAAGGGATAACCCTGGTACTAAACCTGCTGAATATAGCATGTTAAGGAAGTCAGGCAAACTGGGTTGGGAGTGCAATGCAAAATAGTCTGTGAATAAGACAGGTCTGAATATAGCAACCAGGAAGTACAAACCACAAAGCATCCCAGTTCACAGTGACTGAAGGAAGGTAGAGGTGAACTATGTGCCCAATGTGTGTGCTAGCAAAGGAGTGGAGTCAGTAAAGCTGCAAGCATTAGCACATGTGAAATTACATTGTGCAGAAATGTACAATGTTTCTGAATCATTTGCATGGCACAAACACATTTGCACAGGTTTAGCATGGAGCTAAGCTGTTTGTCTGCACTATCACTTTTGCCCGGGGCAAACCTTTGCTATATTGAAAGTGACATGCAAATGATCCTACTTAGGTAGCCTGTGGGCAAACATCCAGATTAACATCTCATTATAACATGATTTGCATTCAGTTTGCCCAGCGCTATTGCAGGGACCCACAGCTCCACCTGTAGGTCATTCTGGAAGTACAGGGGCTGGCTGGATCTTCCCACATTTCCACCTGTAGGTCAGTCTAGCAGTGCATGGTGGTAGCTGCTGGCTACATTTGTACAGTACAGCATAGAATATTGTGCCCCAGGGGACTACACAGCACAGGCACAGGTGGTGGTGCATGCAATTGTCAAACTGTAGTTTGTGCTATAGTGCACAGCAGACACTACAGTAGCAAGGGGATAGTAGTGAGGGACACAGCAATGTCTATGGTGTGTAGGGCAGTGCTGACCACTGCACCGTACACAGTGACAGTGACAGCCCAACTTGCAGGTGTTTACTGACAGTGGATTGTACTGTTATGCTGTTGTGCAAACCACAGTTGCTGCACTGCATGAGATACTCACAGTGACATATACATGGCTGGCTGTGTGTGCTGTGGTGTCTGTACAGATGTGCGGTATGTGGCTGGGGGCATTACCATCAGACAGGCACACTGGTGTTGGGGTATTTCCAACACTGGCCCATTTTCACTGCATGGCTTGTCCCAGCCTTGAGGCAACACCCAGTCTGTGGTGCAGCCTGGCCACTTGTACACCTTCCCTCAACACCCTCCGTGCCCACAGTGCTTCATGTGTGTGCTGTCATCTGTTGGTGTCCACCGAGGGTGGTCTACAGGTGTTGCTGTAGGCCACAGCTATGGTGTCCATTGGGAGCTAGGTCACCACTTACTGCCTGGCATGGCTGGGACTGGAAGATGATGGCATCATAGGGATGCCATCTGTGATCAGCATGTTTCTTCCATGTCTGGCTTAATTCTATGTTTCATACATACTCGATTAGGGACGCACAAAGCCGCACAAAGCCACAAAGTCATGCAAAGCTGATTTTCCAGAGTTAAGACTACCTTTTCCAGTGGTAATTTGCAACATGCAAATGTTGTGCTAAGTCATGTAAAAACACTTTGCACAGCACTATTCACTGAATATAGCATTGCACCTGTATTTATGTACACGCCTCAGTTTGCCCCTTGCATACATTATAATTTTGCCCAGTGCTCATGCATTTTGTGAATGCTATTTGACCTTTTGAATATAGTGGTCCCATGTTAACCCGACGCTAACCCTGTGCAAATAGTTTACGACAGCACACAGTTTTGAATATCTGCCCTTTGTCTCTTATGGTTATCAGAGTGCATTCTTAAGTTCTTTGGGTGAGATAACTGTGAAGTGATGCTGAGCAGTTCTGACACACAAAGGACTTGAGAGGAAACTCTAACTATAATATAGACACAAACTGTACATATAAACATATTATAAACTAAATGGTTATAAGAGTACCTGGAAAGTTTAGAAATTAACACTCCTGATTGGCTAAGAATGATTTAATGATCGAGAATCTTGATACGACTCCAGAGCCATGCCCTTCTCTTTATTTCAGTGATAAGTATCTTTCCCAGCATTTATATTTTATAGCAGTGTTGGGTTGGTAAGTGACTTAATTAATTGGTTATGAACTAAGTAGTTAATCAGCTAATATTAGTAATGGAAAACAGTGGTTAAATTAGGTGCAGCAGTTGCTGTAGAAACACCAGATTAGGCATCCTGCAATAATAAGAACATTTTCTATACCTTATCTGTTTTTTCAAGGTTTAACATCCACAGTGACTATCTTGTTGGCAGAGCTGTTCACAGCCATCTCATGACACACACCTGGGGTTTCTGTGCAGGTTATGTTACAAGAGCTACCAACTAATGGCAGAGTTGGTAGCCCTCACTAACATAACCCATGTGCAGGAAGCCACCGGATGTACATAAGATGCCACAGGATGGCTTTGCTGACAGGACAATTTCTGCAGGTATTAAACCCTGAAAAAAGAGGTATTAAAGGTATTGATTTTTATTATTTTTTTTCTTGCTAGATTTCTAATCAGGCATTCTGTTGAAGCTGCTGAACTTTTTATATTAACCATTGTTTTCCTTTATTTATTTTTTTTTCATTATCTTTGCCTCATAGAAATATGGACATACAAGACAATGACTAAATGTTACAATATTGCTAGCTAGTTAAAGTTATTCTCTTTTCTTTTGTTGAAAGTAACTGAAGTGCTTTGCATTTTTCTCTTTTTACTGTATTTGTACACATGTGCTCTATCTCAAAAATATGTTTATGCACTTTATAATGTACAATCAATGCACAATCATTTAAAGCAAAACTTTCTGTGGTAGTGTTCCCTGTTTTATACTAAAATAAAATAATTATTTTTATCACTTCTTAGCCACACGCACTGTTCATTTATAAATTATTTGGACCATTTTAAACAATACACTGTGAAGGACAAACCTGAGCCATTTTCCAGAAGATGCATAAAATGTATACTTTGACTTTAAGCCTTAAGCAAAAGCAACAATAAGGTTAAAATTCTGGTCTTTATTTCTGACTATATATATATATATATATATATATATATATATATATATAAACCCTATCAGTGGGGCTTACCGGTACTGTTAATCATGAAACCTTTTTGTGCTGTATTTGTTCCAAAGCTCCTCATAACCTCCAGGGACTGTGAACTGTATCAGTGGGGCATGTGGAGGATTGAAGAGGAATGTTACTTCTTCAGTGCCTGAACTGGTTGTTGTGCAAAAGCATCAAATGGTTTCCACTTCCACCAATGATGAGCAAGACTGACAATTGTCATAAGCAGGAGATTTCCTGAACCATGACACTGACTGACTGGATATCTGTACTTGCCGAAACAAGAAATAAAACAGGGCACAAAGTGAGAGTCAAAGGGTCAGCACTGTTTAAACAAACTCTGGTCAAAGCCAACACAGTTGCTATGCTACTTTAAAGGGACATTATCCACCTAAAAGTACAAAAGTTATGAGTGTGGGTTGAAAATTTCAGTGTGCACTAACACTGTTATTTTATAATATCTTTACCCCAAATTTTCAACATAGCATTTTATGAACCCACCTCATGAACAAGGTGGGAACATTTTTCAAAACCTGCCCAAAGAGGGATTTTGAGCAGCAACAATGTTAGTCCGGCACAGGTGTGAAACCCATGTTGATCAAGATCTGAAAAATAGCAGTTGTCATGTTCATGAGCTGATGTGAAAAAAATGGTTATATTGTAAATTTGTGGTCAAAATTGTGAAAATTATCAAAGTTATGAGCATGTGTTGCAAAATGTCAATGTACACTTATAATTGTTGCTGCCAGTTTTACATATTTTAACCCCACATTTTCAACATAGCCATCTTATGAGTCCACCTGATGAATATGGTCAGTGATAATTTTCAAATCCCACCCAAATGGTGATTTCACCAAGTGACCATAAAATGCCTTTTGAGCCTGATTTGCATAATTCCATTGCAATTGGTCAGGAGGTGGAGTCCCACAAAAGCCACATTGAAATTTTGAGGAGCAATACTGTATGCAAAACTGTGAAAGTTATGCATCAAAGTTCAAAACCCCATTGAAAACATTGAAACATACTACCTTAGTTTTGAGATCACAGTTGCCATTTCCAGCAGGGAGACATGTCTTTGATCTCAGAGTGGATCTTCCTCCTGGAACCTGTTCAGGTGTGAGGAGTGTGTGGGGTGTACTGGGGGTGTGGGGTGGGAAGTGCTGAGTGGAAGATTGGATCAGTGAGAGACCATTTTCTTTTTACAGGTTTATTAAAAACTGTTGTACCGTTTTCTTTTGCAGCTATGGGATGACACTAGGAGGGTGGGGGCGCCACTGGGAGACCATTTTAGTGGGAGTAGTGGTTCCATTATTAATTGCTGTTGCTGTAATACATAAATAGAGCAGCATATAGAAAGGGAAGAAAATCCAACATGTAAATGCATGAGAAAAACCTCCGCAACTGAAAGCTATACAGTGCGCTCATGTAGAAATAAAGGGAGAGGATGGACAGTTAAAAGATATCAAGTCAATTACAAAGTGTCACACTTTGTCTGTTATTTTCAAATTAATGCAAAAGGTTTTTCCATGCAGATGCATGGAAAAGATCTCTCCAGCAATTAGGACCTAAATGGTGCTATTGCATTCATTCAAAAATAAAGGGGAGAGTATGGTGGCTGATTGATAACTCAGAAAACTTTTGAGAGAAACAAAGTATTTTTTAAGTTATAACAATGCAGAAACTCTTTGACTCATTAATAATAGCCATACAAGAGTGTAGATAGTGTTAAGTCTTAACTGGCTTCAGTGTACTGAGGAAATACTTGTCTGTAAATGTATACCCTCAGTAATCAATTGCAATGGAGTTCTAGCAGGGACTTGTAAAATAAGGTGGCTCAGTGATAAATCCAAAAGTGAACAGTTAAAAACATCTCAAATAATACCAGAAACAAAATTGTCAGGAGAAACAATTATGGAAATAGGGTGTCATGCACAAACAATTTGGAAACCAAAAGGTTCAGAACATCAAAGCCTCATAAATACATAAATAGAATCCCATGCAAATACACAGTAAAGCACACTATTACAAATGGCTCAGAACATCAAAACCCCATAGATACATAAAATAGAGCTCCATGAAAATGCATAATAAAGCATGCAATTGTAACCACTATAAAGAGTGCAAATGACTAAAGGACTACTGTGGATCACATATGAGAATACTAGGCTGCTGTAGTATTAGCGACTCAGTAAGAAAATAATAGCTAATGCTAATCACATAACCTTATATTTAAAACCACAGGGTCCATTCCTCTTTCCACAAAATATTGAGAGATGACTAATAGAAAATTTGAGGGCATCCAAATAAAAACAGTGACAAGGTAAAGACACATGTTATCAGAAACCTAAAATTAGCTGAACTCATGAAACATAGACTTTGACAGTAGATAAGGACTGCTTGGCCCACCCAGTCTGCTCATTTCTCTACTCTATTACAAGCAGCAGATCCTAGTTAATCCAACAGCCTACTTCCTCCTAGCCCCCACTATAATTGCTTCATGTCTGTCCTATGCATTCTTGAATTCCCTACTGTTTGTGAACCCATGACCTCCGCAGGAAGGCTGTTCCATGCATCCACCAACCTTTCTGTGAAAAATACTCCTCATGTTGCCCTGAGCCATCCCCTCTATCTTCAAACAATGCCCCTTGTTCTTGTACATCTCTTTTCTGAAAGATGCTACCCTCTTGGACTTTGTTGATTCCCTTGAGGTACTTGAAAGTTTCTATCATGTACCACCTCTCCCTCCTTTCCTCAAGGGTATGCATATTAAGCTTCTTTAGCTCTCTTCATATGGTTTCTAATGCAGACCCTGCACCATTTTAGTTGCCCTTCTCGACTGCCTCCATCCTGTCTATGTCCTTGCAGAGATGGGGTCTCCAGAACTGCATGCAGTACTCAGATGGGATCTCACCAGCTGTCATTACAGAGGGATGACAACTTCCTGTTTTCTACTGATGATGCCTCCCTATGCATCCAAGTATCCCCTAGCCCTCCTTACTGCCCTCTCACATTAACTGCTTACCGTTTGGTCATCTGCTATGACTGTACCCAGATCCAATTCCATTTTTGTTGTTGTTAGTACCCTCCCCATTTTGTACTCTTCCCCTGGGTTTTGTTTCCCAGGTGCATTCATTGCACTTCTCTGCATTGAATCTAAGCTGCTATACTTTTGACCATTCCTCAAACCTTGCCAAGTCCTTTCCACATCTTTTCCACCCCTGTGTATCAACCATGTTGCAGATCTTTGTGTCATCTGCAAAGATGCAAGAGGCATAATTTTCCTTCTAGTCCCTCTGCAATGTCACTTATAAAGACAATAAAAAAGGAATGGCCCCACGGAACCCTGTGGTACCCCACTAGTAATCCCTCTTTCTTTGGAGTGGACTCCATTTACTATTACACTCTGCGTCCTGTTGTCCAGCCAATTTCTAACCAGGCTACCACCCTGGGATCCACTCCCAGGCTCTCTAACTTGTTTATGAATCTTTTTGTGTGGGACTGTGTCAAATGCTTTGCAAAGTCTAGGTAGTCCATGTCCACAGCCCCTCCCTGGTCTACTACTTTGATCACCCAGTCAAAGAAATCTATTAGATTAATCTGACATGACCTTCCCAATGTGAATCCATGCTGCCTCGGTGCTGCATCGCTGGCCTCTAGGTACTCACAACAATTCTTTCTTCACAAGTAATTCCATCATTTTCCTACCACTGAGGTCAAACTAACAGGTCTGTAGTTTCCTGCCTCTGTCTTGCTACCACTTTTGTGAAGGAGAATCACATCCATCATCCTCCAGTCCTCAGGTATCACACCATCCTCCTATGATTTGTTAAAAGGGGAGTCAGTGGTGTCACTAGTTTCTCCCTTAGTTCTTTCAGAATTCTGTGCTGATTCCTGTCAAGACCCATTGCGTTGTCCACTTTGGGTTTAGGAGTTCTTTCAGGGTCCTTTCTTCTGTGAATGGACTGGTATCGATCACCCTATCCAGAGTGCTTCAATTGTTTGGTTTAGGTACTTCCCCACCTCTTCTTTGTAAATACTGAACAAAAGTATTTGTTCAGTATTCATGCATTTTCACTGTCACCTCTTCTCACTCCCTCGCCTTTATTAAGCCTCACTATCCCTCCATTTGTCTTTCTTCACTCACTAATGTACCTATAAAAGTTTTACCCCTTCTTAACTGAGTTGGCTATCTTTTCCTCGGTTTGGGCCTTTGCTATTCTGACTGCCTTCCGCTTCCTTCTGCTTTAAATGACAGTTCTTCTTCCTGCTTCTTCTGTGATTCTTTATACTTTCTGGAATGCTGTCTTTTCTCCCTAACCTTCCTCATGATGTCTTTTAAGAACCATTGTGGTTTTTTCCTTTGTTTTGTTTTGTTTTGTTCATTTGCTTAACACAAAGGCTTATTGCCTCTGTGGTGGCAGTTTTGATTTTGCCCATTTTCCTCCACCTCTTTCCTGCCCTTTTGCTAGTGTATTCCTTAGGCACTTTCCCATTCTGCCAAAGTTAGCCTTCAAGCCAGCACTTTGCTTTTGTATGGCTTGACTGTATGGCTGTGTTTATTGTGAACCACACTGTCTGGTGGTCACTTGTTCCCAGATGGCAATCCACTTCTAAATCTGAGATTATCTCATCATCCCCATTTGAGAGTCACCAGGTCTAAGACTGTTCCCTTCCAAGTAGGTTCCAAAACTAGCTGCCTGAGGCATGCCCCTGCAGAGCAACAAGAATGACTCTGCTCTTGGATTTTGCAGCAAATGTGCTTCAGTTAATATCTGGCATATTCCAGTTCTCCATCAACAATATCTCCTTTTCTGCTATTCTAAGGATGCCTCTATCATTTCCTTGTCCATGTCCTCCCCTGAGATGGGGGCCTGTATACAACACCTGTGCAAATTGTGGTGCCATTTCCTGTCTCCAAGGTGATCCACAGTGCTTTCTCCTCCCTGTTTACCCTTTAGTTCCATTGCTTTGATCCCTTCCCTATGTAGAGAGCTCTCCTCCTCCTCCTCCTCTTTTACCCTTCCTGTTCCTCCTGTAGATTGTGTACCCTGGTATGTTGACATCTCAGTCATGGTTCTCTGTGTACCAGGTTTCTGTGACTGCCACAATCCACTATATCAAGGCATCCTTCTTCCATCAAGGCCACTAGTTCAGGAAGCTTGTTACCCAGACTATGGGAATTGGCACTCATTGCTCTCCATTTTTGATGGCCTTACCACTTTTAACCCCATCTCTGTGCTTACTGTCTTTGCCTTTTCTCCATTTATCCCCACCCTGCCCCTATTAATCTTTCTCCATTGGTGTTAACCTCGCTAACTACTCTGTTTTGTGGGGGATACTGGGAATTCCTGCTCCTTTTCAGTGCCTCTCCCTGGCTAGTTTAAAAACTTGCCAATAAAGCATTTAAACCTATCACCTAGGATTCTGGTTCCCATCCCAGACAGATGCAGACCATCATGCCAGTATAGGCCTGTATCCTCCAGGTGGACCCCAGTCCCCAATAAAGCCAAAACCCTGTGCTCTGCACCAGTTTTTCAACCATTCATTGAATCCCAGAGTGCAGAGTACCCTAGCCTCACCCATGCCATAGACAAGAAGCACCTCAGAGAAGGCTACCATGCATGCTACTTGTCTATGGCCCCTCCCAACTTCACAAACTCCTCCTGCACAGCTCTGATCCCATTCCTAGCTAGGTCATTTGTCCCTAGTTGGACAATGACATCCAGCTCCCTCTTATGCAGCTGCTCCCATGATCCTGAGAATTGTCTTCCTGTCCCTCCATGCCATGACACCAGGCAGGCACCTTATATCCCTCTCCCTCCATCCCTGTTCTACCCTCTAACAATTGAGTCCCCACCAAGAGCTGTTTCCTTTCCTGTGTGATCCCATGCCACCCTCCTGTAGGTCTCCTTTGTTGAGGTTCCCAGCATTCTCCTTGGTCTCCACTGTGGATGCCTTCATAGAGAGGCAACCCACCACCAGAAAGGCATATGAACTGTGAAGAGGTACAACTGATGCACCTCTGTTTCACCACTCTAACCCTGTCTGAGCCCACAATAGTCCAACCACTTCTTAATCTTGGCAACCTCTGAGGCAACAGTTATGGCCTTAGTGGTCCCTGGGTGGGGAGATTTCCCAATCCTCTGCCAGGTCCTGGGTGGGGAAGAAGGTTTCCCACTCCTGCCAGATCAGCCTGGAGATGGGCATCCTCCTCCCTCAGAGCAGAGGTGCTGCAACAGGGCAGCATCGCAGCCTCCAGAATGTCTTCTTGGAAGAGTGATGCCACACAGCCAGTGCATTGCATCACTCCCCATATGTCTTTCTCCCTCCTTATTGAAATTGTGTATGCTTTTTTCTTTTTTTAGCTAAGGGAACCTCACTCCCTTAGTAGTGATCCCTTTCCAAGGGACTATGTACTAGACCCCCAAGTTTTTGTTTTTTTTACAATAACAATCACATCCTCCCAGCTTATGCAACACTGCCTGGCTGCCTTCTGTGGCACACCCCACTCTGTTTTGTGTCTGAGCAGAATGTTGTCACACCAGAGGGAGGGTTTGGGCAATCCATCTGTTCTGTGCTATGACAAGAATCAGAGCAATCCAGTTTGAACCTTCTGAGGCTATGTCTGACTCTAATACACACCTCGACTGACTGCAGGAATGAAAGAACCCTCCAGTGAAAATGTAAATGTTTCTTGCAAAAGACATCAAAATACTATCAACCTACAAATAAGGCAGCAGATTCACAGAAAAGAAAAACAAAATCAGCAGTATTGTAATCCCTCTGTATGTAAAGCAGCAATCTACAAAAACATCAGCAGTATTGCAAACCCTTCTTGATTCAAACAAGCAAAACCAGTGAAAACTTAAAAGTAAAGCACACTTCCCTCAGAAATCAAACAACATTGTTCCTTCCTCCAGTTTCCTAGTTCCTAGTTCAAACTATATGTCCTTCCCAGCTCCAAGTTCAGTTCTGCAAAAGCAACATTTACCATTAAAAGATAAGGCCTTTCTGTCAAAACTATGAATATAGTGACTGCAGAATTCATGAATATATTTGATAAGATGGCAAGTACATGCTCTCACCTAGAATCAAAACTCTGACTTTGCTTGTAAAGCCAGGACACATCCAGTGTGCCACCTGAGGACTCAGTACACTAGAATGGTAAATGTAAAGTGGCAAAACCTGAACCAAAATAGGGGAGATATAAATAAAAGACAAAATATTCTCAGCTAAAAATCAGAAGTAAGGTTTTAAGTCCAGTGTTCATTGAGGCCAAAGGATTTCACAGTCCTCAATTCAAAAATCCAAAAATACTCAGTGAACACTGGGACTTAAAACCTTACTTATGATTTTCATAAGAGTCCGAGACAGAGATCTAGCTCTATTTTTTTTTCTTTTCTTTTTGACCACAACAGAAAAAGTGAACCAGAATGATCAGAGGGTGGGGTGCAGTGCTCAGGAAAAAAATAATTATCATTTATTTTAAAACTAAAAGCAGTGCTCTGAACCTAAAAGTGAACTGGAAGTGAGCATGGAGCTAGAAAATAGTGTACAGGGAGAGTGAACAGCACTATGGTAAGTGGCCAGGACACATGTGCTTGTGCTTGTGCTTTGATTCCACTCTGGAAGGACACA
Organism: Neoceratodus forsteri; assembly: GCA_016271365.2. Taxonomy (NCBI): domain Eukaryota; kingdom Metazoa; phylum Chordata; order Ceratodontiformes; family Ceratodontidae; genus Neoceratodus; species Neoceratodus forsteri. Next base: position 449,889,192 of record CM057453.1, on the reverse strand, counting down.
GTGTAGGTATCCAGTCAGTGCTTCCACAACCTCTTCTTCTGTTATGTGATAGCAATACATCAGCATGGTGACATCACCATGCAGCAGTAAAAGAACATTTGGAAGTTGTGCCTTTGAGACTGATAGCTGCTATTATATTTTGCACTTCTGACCCATTTCAGTTTGCCAGTCATGGTCTTGGGATAAGAGCATTTAAATGAACAATAGACCCTACTCCACAGCCACCAGAGGGCTCATGGACTACTGGAAGACTTTATAAACCCAGGTTAGAAGTGACCAATCAACTGTCCAGAAGCCAATTGACAGGCTCTCCCCTATGACTGACATTCAACCTTAACCAGTAGGGAGGCTGTCCACTCAGGATTTGCTATGTAGAACTTTCTCAGTTCAGATATTGCATTGCTGTCTGTCTAGAGAGGAAGACCTTCTTTCTGTGACTGCAAGCCATACATTGTTGAGAGAGGGAGAGTATGCTGTCTCAACCATTGAGGAGGAGCTGCTTGATAAAGAACTACTGCATCCTGGTTGATTGACCCGAACTGTCAGTCATAAGCTGCCAAACTGTGAGGAAAATGCCTTGCTGTCATGTCTGGGGGAGAGGGAAAGAGAAACCAAAAGACTTTATTTATCAAGCCAAAGTGGCCTGTACAGCAACTGCTTCAGAGAAACCTGGGAGCCACTGTGCCAATCACCACAGCCTGATGACAACAAGCAGTGTGTGAGCTCATAGCCTTGCATTCACCCAATCACCCTGAGAGTGATATCCCAGAGGAAGATCCCAGCTGATCTGCATGCTCATGGGAGACAACAGAGGAAGAGAGAGCTGAGGAGCTGAACATGTAATCCACTCTGCAGATGAGATGAGCCAGTACATCTAGCTAGGACTCCAGAGGGGAAGGTGGTTGCTGCTGTATAACCAAGGGTAACCATGTGCAGTGTAACATGGACCATGAATCCTGCAACACAAATCCTGTATAGTTTTTAAAGGCCCAAGGTAACTATTTGTTTGTTGGACTAGGCCATCTGGGCAGGATTACAGATTTTGGGATTGCTACAAATTGATGTTGTTTATTAAAAGGTCACACTTTATTTTAAGTGTCAGTTTCAATATCACTATGAGATGGGTAATCAATAATTACATGCAAGAGAGTAATTACACTGTAGTTACACATCTGTTGCATGCAACTGGATTGCAAGTGAAATTCAGTTACAGTGTAGTCACACTGTAATTACCATGTAGTTAAGAAACTTAGCGTTACCTATTTATGTTCACTAATGCTGACAAACCACATGCAACTGTAATTGGTCTACACCATTTCAATGGTTGGGTACAGTGAAGCACTGAGGGTCCCAACAGATATAGGGATATGCTCATACCAGGAGAAGTGGAGTAGAGGCCCAGACAGTTCAGTCAGGCAGGGGTATTGTGGTGGTTGTCGGGTAGCTACACAGAAAGACAGCTAACAAATGCTTGAGCAGTGCCTGCAAACATAGTATAAGTCACATTAAACTGTTCCTCAGTTTACTGCTCTGGTATTGTTTTTAGTGCTGACAATGCAGTGGAAATTCTAAATGCTTAAAATACAAACTCTTTTCATCCAACCATCAACTTGAATGTAATGCTCATGCAATACTTTAATCCTCTGTAAATTCCTTCTGCTCCCTCCTATGTTCATTCAATGCATTTTAAATGCATTTGCACTGAGTAGTTAGTAGTTACCAGATATTACTGCAACTGAAGGGACTATGAAGTGATTATGCGTCATGTCCCATAATAAAATCTAATTATTTAATAATTACAGAACTGAATACTACAATAAATGCAGCTGAATACTCCTGCATCATTCCTGTATTTTACGGTGAAACTCCCATAATTCAGATCTGACCCGATGCCATCACCGACCAAAAGCAACAGTGTGCGTTTCCTGATGTCATTTTTAATTTAATTGTTGGTCTCTATGGAAGAAATCTATGTAAACACTCAGGGCTGAAGCCATTAAATCAACTTTTAAATATTAAAGCATGCTACCTGTACTGTGCTGTACTGTATTGACTGGAGCAACAACGCCCTTCTGTCTTGCTCTGATGCCACAAGGTTATTGTGTTCACTCACCTCTCATGCTATCAGCAGACAGCATTGCATTTTATTTTTGTTGGGGCTGTGGGCAGAGCCTACAGTTGTTTTAGGGATCACTTAGTAGTTTCAAAAATGGCCAACTGTGGAACTTTCCATTGGACTTTTGGAGCATCCTTCCAACAGTCCACTGGAGCTTAAAACCCTCTGCCATAATTGGCCATTACGAATAACAGCCACACTATTTTGCTGTTACTTCTGCAATTCATGGAAATGAACTGCGCATATGCAACCTATGTGCATGTGCAGTTCTGCTGGTGTTGTCATGTTGTGAATGGCAAATGCCATTCACTGCAACTGTGCATTGTGAGTGCCACACATGTGCAGTTGCATCACAGCCAACATCCCATGGTATTCCTGTGGCCCCTCCTCCAACTAATGTGGTACACTGGGAGCCCACCCCAGTGTGCCCAAATAAAATCATTTTACCCCTTGCCACCAGCTCTGCAGCATTCTGTACCCCCAACTTATGTGGCACACTGAGAGCCCAAATTCTGTGCGTGCCCAAAGAATAATTATTTTTACCCACTGACATCGAGTGCCCAATCCTGTGTCAGCATTATGTGGAACCCCCACACACTACTCATGCAACACACTGGGAGTCCACCCCAGTGTGTCTAACTGTTTCTTTCTTCCCCCACCAACATTGGGATGCCCAATCCCCATGTCAATATCATGTACAACATCCTCTTCATGTGGCACACTGGGGCCCACCCAGTGTGCCCAAATATTTTTTTCTTTTTTTCTGTATAAAGAAAACAGTCTGTCGTCATCACATTTTTCCCCTGTAAAAGAAAATGGTCCCTCCTCATTGCTGCAGTCACCCTCCCTCCCTTCCCCACCCTCCCACTGAAAACCCACCTCCACACACACACACCCCTACCCCATACTTACCTCTGGAGGTTGGCACTGTCTTCTTCTCTGGACCAGTACCGTCTGCATTCTTCAAAGCCGAACCGCGACCTGAAGAATCAAAGATGGCATGCTACAATGCTATTCAATGGGATTTTCAACTTATGCTGATAAATCGGCCATTTTTGATTTTGACCCAAATTTTCAACATGGGGTTCTTGTGAAACTGTCACTGACATTTTGTTACTCAGTCCCGAAGGTGATTTTGCTGTCACTGCATGAAATCACCTTTGGGACTCAATTATCAAATGACAGTGCTACTGTTCATGAGGTGGGGTCCCAAAAAACCATGCTGCAAATTTGGTGAACAATTTAAAAAATGACTATGTTACGAACGTGCATTGCGTAGTTTCTACTCACACTTAACTTTGCCAATTTTAATATTTTAACTCCACATTTTCAACATTGCCATTTTACACACCTCCTTCAAACCAGTACAGCTGTCATTTTCCACATCCTGCCCAAAACATGTTTTCACACCTGTGGCACAGAATAGCATGTTCACTTTGCAAATCACCTTTCAGGACAAGTGACCATAATGACACTGGCACACTTCATGAGGAATGGTCCCAAAGGGCCATGTTGAAAATTTAGTGCAACACCTCAAATGGCCAAGTTACAGTTGGGCATTGAATAATTTCTATGCACATGTGTAACTTTGGTCACTTACAGCTCTTTCACAGCCAAATCGGTTTCAATAGAGTTTTGTTTTATTTACTTGTTGTAATACAAAAACAAATTAAAAATTGAGAAGGAAAATAAGAGAAAATGCTCTGGTGCTAGAGCAGAGGAGGCCTCAGTGTGGCAGCATGGGCTTGTAACCATGAAAGTGGGATAGGCTGGGGCAGTAGCAGACAGTAAACTTTAATGACATGCATAAAGGAAATGAAAACAAAAATCCCTGTACTGTTGTTTTGCTGTACGATACTGCAGGTGCCAACCCCATGGGTGCTGGGCTGCCCAAGCAAACACAAAGTTGATCCAAGCAACCCCATATTTCGAGATCAGCCACAAAATAGGATCACAAAGGAACCTGGCCATAGGAAAAACACTGTCTGCTGGCAGTGAGCACCATAAAGGCTATGAAAGTCGACACACCTGAAGAGATCTATATGTATATTTTGAAATGTAGCATGTTGTAATTCTGCTATTTGAATCTGAAAATGAGCCTTGTATTCCTTAGGAACAACAGTAACAAACTGCTGAAATGCTAGTAGCCAAGAATTATTCAGCAGTTCATGTTTCTTTCTAAGGGTTACAAGGCTCATTTTTGATTCCAGTACATCTATAAACTTCTGATTATGTTTCTTTTACATTATATATCCCCAAGTCAACATCGTGTACAACATCCCCTTCATGTTTGCACACTGGGAGCCCACCCCAGTGTGCCCAAATGTTGGTACATACCATTTCATAATTGTACAGTGCCCTGTCGTACACACACTGCAGTAGCGACTTGAGCTCCAGCTCAGTGGTTAAGTATTTTTGGGGTTGCTTAATGAATTAATGAATTAATGAATGAATGAATGAATGAATGAATGAATGAATAGTTTATTTGTTCAGTCATAGACCTTTAGAAAGTGCAGACAGACAATATATGTAAGTCTTAAATGCAATTTACATACTGGTAAAAACATATGTATCAGATAAAAGTTTTTCTCAGTACATCAAATTACAAAAATATTAATATTTCATACAAATTAGTGCAGTTGTTCTGACATACTGTGAAACTGTGCTGATTATATGAACATCCTCAGTTGTAAGCATGATATTAAGCAACAACAGTTTATCAGATGTAGCAATTTCAGCCCAAGGTGGATATAATCATCTAATTCTGGAATTCTGTACCAACAAAAGAAAAAAAATTACATAATATAAATCTTCCATTTCTTTAAGGTTACAGGCACAAACTCCTGCCTCAGTGTCATTAATTTTCTTATTTCACAGTAGTTTGAGGATATTGCTTTTAAAAAGCTCCCATCTATATTTGGTATACAATTTCCTCAGAGTATGATCTGTTAAAACATCCAAATAGTATCTAAATACATGAACATTATCATTCTTTACCAACCATGGTGCAATTTTTAAGCCTCTTATAATGCCTATATCTTCATCCTTATTATAACTGCTTATTCTTTTAAAACAGTATGACTTACAGTTGCTTAAAGTGTGCACTGCTCATTACACACTGCATTGATAAACGTTTCTAGAGAGCTTCATGGTAAACTGAAACTGAATTGCAGCTAGAGGCAAACCATTAGGAAACTTTTATTAATTCATTGCAGTGAGCAGTGTACACATGAAGCAACTCATTGAAAATGCTAAATCAGTGAGTTGGAGAAACAAAGTAATGTGACTTGTACTGTAGTTGTATGTGCATTAATCTCGTCTTTCCTTCTCTTATGACTTCATTCCTTATCTGCAATAACACCTTTTCATGCTTGTTTGAATCATTGACTTTCTAGCTTATTATCTGTAGAGTTTTAAGTTGCTGTTGGGAGTTCTATATCAGTGGGGACCATAGTGGGTTAGTTGTTTTTCCCAGGGTTTAGTACTAGTTGGAAGGCCTTTTCCACTTAATTTCCGTGGGTGGAGGTACTGTGCAACTTATCTAAACTTAACATCTTTGTGTAATGAACCTCCACTGGAGTTAATGACACAGACCTACATTATCAACCTTATTAGAACCCATAAAGCAGAGGTAGCAGACTGTCATCTAAAGTAATTTAGTACACACTTCTGGAGGCACACTGGGATCTTCTGCTTACCAGCTAGTTATCCCTGATGGCCCAAAGTGCAAAAGAAAATAATATGGCCTTCCTCCAATGTTTTGAGAGCCAGCTGGCCCGGTGGCTCTGAGGGTTGAGGCACTGGATGACTTACCTCACTCTACGCTGGTGATCTGGGTTCAGGAATGACCTCAGGCCATTGTGATTCTGGCATTGGTGGGAGCAGGATTGAGCAGAGCTGGCAGGCTGCACTCCTCTCCTGGGGTGGTGGGTTGTCACCTCCCACAGTTCCACTTCTACTGGGGAAGGTCTGGTGGGATAGCATAGGTGGAGGGGCTGAGCTGGCACCACGCTGTCCATGCATGCCTCCACACACATGGACAGCCATGTGCTGGGGCCTCGGTGGGGAAGCTACCTACAAAAGACAAAACAAAATGAAAACTTACATTAAAAAAAATTTTGAGAGTCAGCATAGCTCACCAAGAGGTTGAGGGATGGTACTGTGTCAAGGGTTAGGACTTTTAGAAGGTATTACTTGGTACCCTTGTCCCAAAGGGGCCTACTAAAGTAACTATTGTGGGAGTGTTGCTAAAATCTTTAAGGAGACTGTGAAGCTAAATGCCCAATGTTTGATTTATGATTCACCAAGAAAACCCTAGGTTTTCCATCGAGTGATAAAGACATAGGTTCCTATAAGTGTCCAGCACTTTCACCCCAAAGGGAAGCAAGGATGTGTGGTAAATAATTAGCGAGGGGAGTATATACAGATACCCATCTGACCCAGACCCAGGCGTCGCACTGGATGACAAATGAAAAGCCTTGCTCACCAGCCGGGAAAGACCATGCAGGATTTACAGGCAGCTGTGGCACTTGTGGGGAATAGAGGTGGAAAATAGCTATTTTCACCTTAGCGGAACTTCCACAAAATCTGACAACTTTCGCTGAAATTTCTGCACATCCACTTGTGGCAGATTAGAAAACTGCTGAATATTTTGAGCAAAATTTCACCCTGTTCCACTCAGATTTAGGTGGACGGAAAACAAAGAGAACACATTTGCTGGTGTCCAGTGCCCCCAAGCCCTTCCCAAACTAAAATAATAATTCCCTGATGCTAGGCGGTCCCTACCCCACCGATAACCCACCTGACCTGTAATTGAAAATCCCTGGTGGCTAATGGTCCCTCCTGCAACCCGATCACCACCCGATGAGTCCAGTCAGTGTAACCTCCTGTCCCTATCTCCCATATAATATTATAAACATTTTTTCACTGGTGGTCTAGTGAACCCCTCCTATCCCCAGATCCCCAATTTGTGAATTAAAATGTTAAATCTATGGTGATCTAGTGCCCTCTCCTCAACCCCAGCAGATAGTGTCCCACCACCCTGCTCCCACATCCCGAACACCAGTGGGTGACCGGCACCGCCTCTCTTTCAACCAGAGCCAGGCCACCCACTGATTTGGCAATGAATGAATGCATGCTTACAATCATGTGCCTATTCATTGACAGGCCAGTGGTGGCCATGGTGGGGAGAGGAGGGCTGTGCTGGAACCCTACTTGATTCAGGATGTGGCAGAATGGGGTGGTGGGACACTACTTGCTGGGTGGGGTGCACTAGACCACCAAGGATTTAATATATTAACTCATGGACTGGGGATCTGGGATAGTGAGGGGGGTCACTAGAACACCAGGGAAACTTTATATAATACTATGGGGATAGGGATGGGAGGTTACACTGACTGGACATGTCAGGTGGGTGATTGGGTGGGAGGGACCGCAACCACAAGGGCTTTTTAATTACAGGTCAGGTGGGTGATTAGGTGGGAAGGATGGACCGCTAGCCACCAGGGCCTTTTCCATTACAGGTTGGATGGGTGATCGGGTGGGGAAGGACCGATAGCCACCAGGGCTTTTTCAATTACAGGTTGGGCAGGTGATTGGGTGGGGAGGGACCTCTAGCCACCAGGGCTTTTCAATTACAGATCGGCAGGTGATAGGGTGGGGGAGGGACCACTAGCCACCAGGGAATTATTATTTTACAAGTCAGGCAGGTGTTTGGGTGGAGGGAGGGGCCACTGACCACCAGGGCTTTTTGAATTATAGGTCAGGTGGGTGATAGGGTGGGGGAGGGACCGCTAGCCACCAGGGCATTTGTGGGCAATTGATCAGTGATCACAGATGGAATTTCTGTGAACATTCAGAAATGTTTTTCTCAACTTTCACAGAAGTGAAAGTCAGATGTTTGCTTGAATTCCACCGGCAGAAGTTTTTGGTTTCACACACCTCTAGTGGGTAATGTAAAATTGTCCACTGAGTCATTACTGATTGCAATAGGATCTCTGATGAAAAGATGAAGAAAGCAGAATGAGGGTATAATGAGCACCACTGGTTGTAGACATTGTCTGATCTCAAGTCCATCCCTTGTGACAGGAGCACCTTGATAGATGGATAGAGCAAGCAACTCAGGTGGTGCAGAGCTTGACGTGTTCAGACAATGGTAAAAAGTTCAGATGGAGAGTGACTACAAGGACTGGCACTGGACCCATACAAGCCTTTAGAGCTATTAGTCATGTGGCTACCCTCTTGATTATCTACAGTGGAAGGTACTGTATGCTTGAAAATGTGGAGAAGCCATGGAAGGTACTAATGAAGTGTGCTTTGATGGAAGATCAGGAAGGAGGCTAACAAATTTCCTGATGATGCTGGAAAAAGTAGTACAAGGAGCATACTGAAAGGGTAGTTTATCAGCTGGAGATATGCTCAGATTCTGCACTGAGCAAATATTGCAATGAGCTGTGTCCTCAGATCAGATGTTGACTAATTTATGCCTGAGGGATTGTTTGGATGTTTCTCCCTATGGAGGTCTTTTCCATGAGATTAGGGAACTGGGCAACCAGTTACCTAGGATGGAGATGCCCTAGCAGCAATTAGGATGGCACAAAAGTGTTTAACTGTTAACACCACTACCACTGATGTAAGAAAATAAGACTTTTTAGTGGAAGGAGGCTTTTAAGCTTATCTAGTTCATTAGCTCTAACAGTGGTTATACCCTTTGATGCCTAAAGTACCCATGTATGTGGTGAGTACTTTTCAAAGGTGATAAGCAAACTGCTCTGAAACACCTCACAGAGCAAACTATTCCATGTAGATACCACCCTCTCTATAACTACATTAGGATTCTGGTTACTCCAGACCTGTTCACTCCCCAGTTGGAAATCATGACTCCATGTTTTGTATCCTAATATACCTTGATGAGATAGTCTTAAATTTTGCATTAAGATTGAATTTTAAAGCTTTATAGGTCAGTATTATGTTTCCCCTTAGTCACCTACTCACAAGTGAGAAATGTCCCAGCTCATCCAGACTATCCTGATACTTTTCTCCTGCAGTCCCTTGATTAATTTTGTAGCGCTGTACTGCACTCCCTCTAACCTGTCAATGTCATCTCTCAAATGGGGGATCAAAACTGCATGTAATATGTAAGGTGCTGTCTAACCAAGGATCCATACAGTGGCATCACCACTTGCTAGCACTACTACAAAATTATTACTGATGTTTCCATTAGCTGCTGCATTTCTTGCCACTGTTTTGAACTGCTGATCCACTTTAAAATAATTAGAAATCATTACTCCAAATCTATATTGATTTCAGGTCTTCTCAGTAATATATTTCATAGGGTATAATTCTCCTTCTGTTCCTGTTTTCAATGTGCAGTGCCATAATCTGCTCTAAATTCTATGTTGGCCAGAGTAGTCTATTTGGTTAATTTTCAAAATATGGCTAGAAACTATTTAATTGTTCAACAGTATCCACCAACCTTTCTATCATTGTATCACCTGCAAACTTCACCATCCAGCTCTGTATGATATTTTGAACTTCACTGAAAAATAGATTATAAAATACTGTTGCTGGCCCAGCACTAACCCATATGGCACCCCACTGGTCACCTGACTCACTCTGAATATGTGATATTCATCCTGATGTGTTGCCTTCTGTTATCCAAACATTTCACAAATCCATTTCACAATATCATTGCATGTACTTACTTTGTGTAATTTATCAACAATGCCCCAATTAGGACTGTATTGAAAGTCTTTCTAAAGCTCAAATATACATCAATAGATTTTCTTTCAACCAGGGTTTTGCTGACATGATTGAAAAATTATAGGAGGTTTGTCTGGCACTAGAGACTCAGTAAATCCATGCTGTATTTAATCACTGAAGCCAGTGCTCTTAAATTCTTTTAAGTATTCTTTTATAAGACATTTGATCAACTTGACCAGAATTTAGGTCAAACTGACAGTTTGTAATTGCTTCTAGGTTTCTCCTGCCTGTGTTAAAGAATGGTACTATAATGGAACTATAATGGCATCTCTCCAATCTTTCATCATCTTTCCTGTTTGCACTGACTGGTTTATAATGAATGTCAGTGGGGCTGATAATCCGACACTAATTCCTTTAAAACTCTAGGATGCAAATCATCAAGTCCTGGTGAATTTAGTTATATAGAGGATTATATATGAGCATTCATCACAACAAGGCTGTGTTTAAATCAAGAGGTTTCCGTGGTAAAAAAGACCTCAAGATGCAGCTTTAGAGGTCTTGTTATCACGGAAACTCGAGATTGAAACACAGCCTGTATGTGTATGATTGAAACTACACAGTCTTTTACACCGTATCAGCAACCATTAATACAAACCTGTGTCCTTACTGTAGTGTTTTTTTTCCCAGCACCTCACTTCCTGGGCCAGCTCTAATCACCACAGCCGCTTCATGAAGTGTAGAGGCTTCAACAATCTGTATGAGCAAAGATGTTCTTTCTTGTTGTACTGAGTAGTGACGCCACTAGTGCAGCACAACAAGCCTATTCTAGGCATGGAATTCCATCCACAACAGTGTTCCACCATACACTATAATATGTTTTTAAAGCAACAGTACTAGACAATTAGGAAGTGATTATCAACATTCCGTTTTTGGCTGGAAGCAAGCAGCCATAGTTCCTGTTTCCATACCTGTAAATATTTTTGTTCTAATGATCTTTAGTTCTATTATATATTTAACATTTATTTCCATTATTGTGGATGCACAGTAAATATAGCTGGTGCCTAATTTGCAGCCAAGCTCCACCTTCACATCGCATCACGCCTTTTTATTTACTTCCATGGGACCCTGTACTGCTCATTCCTACTGCCCCTGTAGTACTGCCAGTCTTGCACATGCTCAGTCAGTAGCAGAGGGTAGGGATGGGTGAAGTTGTGAATTCCACTTTCACAGAACTTCATGAAATTTCAAAATTTTGTGGAATTTTTGCACTTTCGCTTATGGCGAAATTGGAATAGTCGGTGGATTTTCATCACATTCTGTGGAATTTTTCTGAACTGTGGAATAATTCATCTAAACTGTGGAATTATTCCATCTGCAGTTGAGATGAATTATTTGATATGGAAACTTAACCCACCCTGCTATCTAGTGCCCCACCCCACCTGCCAATTGGGGCCCAAAGTAAAGGAAAAAATATCTCACTGGTGGCTAGTGGTCAAATTCTCCACCCACCAATCATGAGTCCTCTTATAATTCCAAAAAAAAAATAAAGCAGCTCCTGGTGGTTAGTGGTTCCACCCATACCCACTGATCGCTGGTCCTATTATAATAAAATAAATATAAAGCAGCTCCTTGGTGGATAGTGGTCCCACCCCCACACACCAATAACTGATCCCATTATAATAAAAAATAAAGCAGCTCCCTGGTGGCTAGTGGTCCCACCCCGGCTGATCATGGATCCCATCACATAAAACCCACTCCCTGGTGGCTAGTGGACCTGCTCCCATCTGCCGATCATGTGTCCCATTATGATTTAACAAAAAAATAAAGCAACTCCCTGGTGGACAGGTTGGTCCACCTACCACAATCACTGGTCCATTATAATAAAAATAAATAAAAGCAGCTCCTTGGTGGCTAGTGGTCCCACCCCTATCTGCCAGTCATGGATCCCATCACACATAAAAAACACTCCCTGATGGCTAGTGGACTTGCCCCATCTGCTGATCATGGGTTCCATTATTGTTTAACAAAAATAATAAGCAGCTCCCACCTCCCTGGTGGCTAGTGGTCCCACCCTCACCTACCGATTGTGGCCCCTGAAAAAATTATAACTCCCTGATGTCTAGCAGACCCCCCTCCCTATGACTCCCTGACCTTAGTAAAATAAATGTAGAGTAGATAGTCCATTATGTTATTTCCTGGTGTGTAGTGGACCCCCCTCACTATCCCCAATCCTGGTTAAAAATAAGTAATCCCCTTCCCTAGTGTCTAGTGGACTCCACCATCCCACCCCAACAGACAGTCCACCACCATCATGCTCCCCCATACTGACCCCAAGCAGGCCACGTGTGCAGCCTTCCTCTCTCCTCCACAGCCGGTGGCCTACAGAGCTGTCAATGAATGAGTGCATGGTATGCACACGCTCATTCATTGACAACTCAGTGGCTCAGCCATAGAGGAGTGAGGAGAGGAGGGCTGTGCTGGTGTCCCACCAGGGTCAGGATGGGGGCAGTGGGGTGGTGGTGGACTAACTCTCAGGGTGAGGTGTGGGAGTCCACTAGACACCAGGGAATGGGAATTACTTTTTTTTTACCAGGATCAGGGCTAGGGAAGGGGGTCCACTAGACACCAGAGAATAAGATGATGGACTATCTACTCTACATTTGTTTTACTAAGGGAAGGGGTCATAGGGAAGGGGGTCCACTAGACACCAGAGAGTTATAATTTTTTTGGGGCCACAATCAGTGGGTGGGTGGGACTACTCACACCAGGGAGGTGGGAGCTTTTTTTAATTTTTGTTTAATTATAATGGGACCAGAGATTGGTGGTGCAAGGGGTCCACTAACACCAAGGAGTGTTTTTTTATGTGTTGGGTCCCATGATCGGTGGGGTGGGACCACTAGCCACCAGGGAGCTGCTTTATTTTTTTTATTATAAGGGACCCTCGATCGGGCGTAAGAGTGAGACTACTAGCCACCAGAGAGTGTTTTTTTAAATGTGAGGATCTGCAATCATTGGGTGGGGTTGGTAACCACTAGCCACCAGGGAGCTGCTTAATTTAAATGAGACCCATGATCAGTGGGTGGGGGAATTAATGTTAATTAATGTATTAAACTGTGGGGAAAAGCCTCAGATCTGACCACTGACAGTAATCTGTTATGCAAATTTTTTGCCTGCAGTTCAACACATTATTCACCCACAGTTGTCACATTTTTTCTGCCATTTTAAGGTGGAATTTCCGTGGAAGTTGCCAAAGTAATTTCCAAACTTTTGCAGAAGTGAAAGTTGCTCTTTCATAGAAATTCCACCGTGGATTAGTTTTTCAGCACACCCTAGCAGAGGGTTCCAGTTCAACATGGTAAGAAAATGTAAACAAAGACAACAAACAAAAAGATTACCAGGTAAGTGCCCAACAGAGCACATGGAACAAACTGTTGCAAAAGATCAGATTTTTCATCTAGTACTGCTGCTTCAAGTCCAGTACCCACTCATTTTCCACTGTATACAAATATTTCTGTGGTATAATAGCAGATCAGTGCTCCCTCCATCCTGTAACTTTAATAGTGCAGTCCCCTGTCCATCCTCCCAGTGCCTCCTTCAACTCAGTATTGCCTTCTGCACATTGCAAGAGTTGTTATCTTCTAACACTTATTGTATTGTAGTGCATTTTGTTTACACAGAATCTGTGTTCTTGCACAATTGTTATTTATAATGCTTACTTACCCATTTGTATTAATTGTATTTTTACTTATTGTTCTTAGTGTATCTCTGTTCCTTCCTTCACCCCTCCCAGGAAATATCTGGAAATTAGCTGTTACCAGCTCAGTATGTCCTTTATTGTAAAACTTTTGAAATAAATAAATAAATCATTTTAAACTAATGTAGCCTTCTTTTCAGTATTAATTTATGAATTTTGGTAGGTAGACACTGTTGCTAGGATTTCGTGCCATCAAAATATTTTCACAAAGTCAGTACAAATCTATCCTCCAGGGTTTTGATCTTACATTTGACTATTTTTCTTTAATCTTTTTTTAAATCACCTCTCATAAAGCTATTCTCCAATTTCTCTAAGCAGGTTCTCATATTCTCAAAATTTGCCCTTTTAAATTTTTTTTCAGTGCACATCCTTTTAGTGTTTCCTAAAATTTCTGATTGTAAAAGGACCATATTATGGTCACTTGTGCCTATTGGCTCTCTGGTACAGAAACCATTGTGTTCATTTCCTAATTTGCTAATTATGATACCAGCAAGGGCTTTTCCCTTGTACACTCCTATATGTGTTGCTCTTGGCTATCATTCAGTGTCTGCATAGTTTCTCTTCTCTTGTCTTTAACAGTTAATCTTTCCCAGTTAATTCCACTGTAATTTTGGCATGTACAAATATAATTCTACGCTATTGGCTACTTGCTATTTGGTTCCTCAGTTTGATACCATTTTCTGCAGTCTGATTGTGTGGCTTAAAACAGAGACCAAGCAGGCAAACATGTTTACCTACTTTTTATATTTAGCCACATTGATTAGATTTCATCCGAATAATTACTAGATAGATTCATTTCAGTTGCTTTTATATCTTCACTGAGGTATATGGTAGCATGTTATAATAACGAACCAAACTGGTGATTCAGAAATGAGCGCTTAGTTTGGTCGCTTTCAGGATTAGCGATCATGAATGAATAGCGATGGTAGGAATTGTGAGGAGGACGGAAGAATGGTGATGGGAGGAATAGTGATGGAGGGCAGGAAGAGGGATGGGCTAAATGAGGACATGGAGCGTGATGCCGCTGAACTACCCGCCTAGTGTAGTGGGTAGGGACACCATCTGCAGTGCTGGTGGTACCGGGTTTGGGACTGCATACAGGTCTGTTTTTGATTCAGCAGGTGTTTTGTGTTTTATTTTTAAGTTATTGCCATTGTCTGTCCCTCATCCTTCCTCCAGTGTACACCCCTTCGATGATGGTTATTTAAATATGGCAGTGTGGGGAAGATTGTCCCTGCAAAGGGGTGCAGGATCCATAGTCCCCACATTAAACATTATTTTAAATGTGAGCAGAGTTGGTTGTCAGTATTTTTAGTTGTGTGCTGTATTGGTTTTCGACAGGATGTACTTGCTGTATTGTGAGTCACCCAAGAATTTTTGCTGTTATGACATGGAACTGAGGTATACTGCAGTTCCACCTCTTCTATCCTTTCTGTCATTTCTAGACAGATTATATCCTAGAATCAGTTTACCCCAGGAATAATTCTCTGTCCACCAAATCTCAGTAATGCCCACAATATCCCTTTGTCTAAAGATAATACAGCTGCTAGCTTATCCTGTTTGCTATTTATACTTCTCACACTAATTAATCAAAAAGGAAGTTCTCAGAGACCTGGCTCAGACCCAAGAAGAGATTGCCCAAGGGCTGGAGTCACACAGAGAGACCTTTGAGTAGACCAGTCTGCTATCAATTCATTCAAGTCAAGATTTTTGTTACAAATGTGGAGAGGAGGACACATAATGAAGGAGTGATAATCCTCTGAGAACTCAAAGAAGGTTACGCACTAATTCAGAAAGAGAACTAAGAAACAGGGCACTTCAAATGATTCCAGTGGAGGAGCACTCTTAAACTCCAGGTGTTGCATGCTCCAGAAAATCTGCATGCTCAAAGGATTAGTTGGCCCCACCTAAGGTCAAGGTGAGTATTGTGGGAGTGAAAGCCAAAGTTGCCATTGACAGCTGATTACAAGTGACAATCATTTTTAAAGGTTGGCATTTCATGGATGGACTGCATTTGTGGGGTTGAGCGACCAAGATTATCCATACTTAAGATGCATAAAAGTGTGGATTACATTGTCACATTCAGTGGATGCAACTGAGGAGCCTATGGAAACCTTGTTTCTAGTATGTCTTGAATCCAGAATTTATGGCATGGTACCTGCTTACTGTATGTTGGAACCGATGTGCACATGTTCAGGAAAGTGGTGCATTGTGTTTGGAACAAGAGAAGCAACATTAAGCATGGTGCCTACATGTCCCTACCGAGGTGAAGAAAGATTCTGGTACATGAAGCTTCAAATATGCCATGATGTGACAGACAAGTTTGATGGAGTGGTTTACCATGAAAGAAGGGGGCTGGTGCTGACACCAAACTCAGAATGTGCTATCCGTGGATTTGTAAAGTTTATAAAGGTTGTTAAGTGTAAACTCACTCATGATGGAGCAATACTGGATCTGGTACTTAATAACAGGAACAGTGTTGCAGACATCAAGGTTGGAAACCACTTGGTGACCAGCGATTACTGTACAGTGTGGTTCAATATAAGGGCACCTGGGGAATGAAACAACACATGGGTGAGGATCCTGTACTTCATAAGGGCAGATTATATAAAGGTGGGTGAATACCTCAGGATGACCTGGCAGGGAATGGCCTCAGTGGGGTGAAGGAACAATGGGCAAAGATAAAGGGAGCATAGTAAGGGCAACAAACCTCTGTGTCAAACAAGTGAGCAAGAGCAAGAGGAAAAGAGATCACTATGGGTCTGGAAGGAGGTGGCTGAAAAGGTAAGGCTGAAAGGGTAAGAATTCAGATGGTATAAGGAGACACACATGGGGGAGGAAGATGTGGATGTGTATCAGGGAAACAGAAGGAAACAGGGAAAGCAGTAAGGAGTGCAAAGGCACAAACAGAAGACAGAATAGCCCAGGAGGTAATGAAAGGGGACAAGACATATTTAGGTATGTAAGTGAAAAGAGAAAGATCAGGAGTGAGATTGTAGGATTAAAAATATAAATGAGGAACTGTGTAGATGGGGATCAGGAAAAGGCAGACATCCTAAACAAATCATTTTGTTCAGTGTTCACTGAGGAAGGAAAATGTGAGGGCCACAAAAAAGTAATGGAAGCTTTGAAGGAGGGGTGGACACTAGTCCTTTTAAGAACTGAGAGTCCTAAAGAGACTTGCTAACTTAAAGGTAGACAATAAATGCAGCCAGATGGGGTGCATCCAAGGATATTGATTGAACTCAAGAAAATGCTGGCTGCACCTCTGACAGTTCTGTTTAACAGTTTACTGGAAACAGGAGTGGTTCCGAGGGTGGATGTAGTTCCACCACACAAAAGTGGTTTGCAAGGAGGAAACTGGCAATTATAGGTCAGTCAGCCTGACATCAGTGGTGGGAAAGTTAAAAGCTACTGATGCCTCAAGAAAACTTTGAAAACATAAGAATGAGGTAAAATTCTGCTCGTATTCCATATATATATTCTAGATTTCTCCTCCCATTATTTATTACTAAGAAAATGTACATGAATACATGATTTTATTCCTTGCAGTTACTTTAAAGCTAATCTGCCTCTATAGCTTACTCCCCACTTCAAGTCATAATGCTCTGTTCTGACATCACAATATGTTGCCATGAGAGTAACTGTGATGTTACAAGCAGTGAATTATGACCTCAGGTAGGGAGACAGCAACAGAAATAGATGAACTCTTCAGGCGCAAAAATCTTGTTTTCATGCACATAACCTCAGCAATAAATAATGGGAGGAGGACTAAAGATCTAATGTGAAATACAAGCTGAACTTTATCTAAATATTATGCTTTGTTAAAGTTCTCTTGAAGGTGTCAGCTGCTCTTTAATGGAATTACTGCTGAAGAAAAGGATTGTGGAATATCTAGAATCCAATGGATTACAAGACCCAGGGCAGCATGGTTTCACAGTGGGAGATCATGTCAAATGAATCTTATAGATTTCTTTGACTGGGTAACAAAGGATTAAGAGCAGGGTGGAGCAGTGGATGTGGGCCTACCTAGATTTCAGTAAGGCTTTCAACACCATTCCACACAGGAGCCAGCAAGTAAGCTGGGTAGCTTAGGAGTGAGTCCAAAGATGGTAAACTGAATAAGAAATTTGTTAGGGATAGGTGACAGAGGGTGGTGATAAATGGAGTTCACTCAGAAGAAGGGGTGGTGACGGAGTTGTGCTTCAGGGACCAGTGATGGGGCTGAGTCTCTTTAATGTCTTTATAAGTGACTTTGCAGAGAAGCAGGAAGGAAGGTCTGCCTCATTGTGGATTACACCAGAATCTGTAATAGGGTGGACACTCCAGGGTGGTTGAAAAGGATGAGCAGAGACCTCAGAAAACTACATGAGTGGTCAAATGTATGGCAGTTGGGTTTTAGTGGAAACCCAGGGTGGAGTACAAAATGGGTGGAGTGGTACTGATGACCACCAAGCAGGAAGGAGACCTGGGGAGAATCATATTGATGACCTAAAGGTGGCCAGGCAATGAAACAAGGAAGTAGGGAGGGCTAGTGGGATGCTGGGGTGCAATTACCAGCAGGAAGAGGGAGATGGTGTTGCCTTTGTTAAGATCCCTGATAAGACCCCACCTAGAGTACTGTGTCCATTTCTGGAGATCACATCTCAGGAAAGAAATAGACAGAGTGGAGTTGCTTCAGAGGACAGCAACTAACATGGTGCAGGGTCTCCATCAAAAGCCTTGTGAGGAGAGACTAAAGGACCTGAATGTGTGCACCCTGGAACAGAGGAGGGAGAGGTGGATACGACAGAGACCTTTAATTGCCTCACAGGTGTACAAAGGTGCAGTAAGGAAGTATGTTTCAGAGGAGATGTGCTCAAGTACAAGGGGACATGCTATGGATCTGGAGGCGTAGATTCAGGAGGGATATGAGGACCTGGAAAGCCTCCCAGCAGAAATAGTGAGGTTGAAAACAGTGGTGGGGTTCAAGAATGCATAGGATAGCACAAGGGAACATAGTGGAAGAGGGGGAGAGAGAGAAAAAGAGTTGTAGATCAGGCACGGTCTGTGGTGCTACTGTAGGTAGGGAGAAATGAGCAGACTGGATGGGCCAAGCATTCCCTTTCAGCCATCAAATTCTATGTTTCCATGTAAAAACAAAATCAGATACTGATGATAGATACCCCAAGAGAGCATTACCTGCCTGATGACCCCTGTTAAAGTATAGTATGCTACCCACACGTGCCTATACTTACTGTATGTGAGAAGTATCATTGCTTGAGTGTAAAATGCCCCTGACCAACCTGCTGCTGTCCAGAAAAGTCACAATTTGGCTTATGTGCAAAGCACGGATTGGGGTTTTATCCAAAACCATTTCTGAAGAGCACTGGGACCTGCACTGATGCGAAGCTTTTAAGTTTGGATTGTCACCAGCTGAGGGATAGAAGGCTTGGATAAGCCAGAATTTGGCACAACAGAACAATGTTTTCTCCTAAGTGAGTTGCATGTCAGATATATCTGAGCAGGAACATGACATCTGATTGCTCAGTGACAGACCCTTTTAGAAGTGTCCCAGAGGTTTACTCCAGTGGATATTGATGATGTGAGACATCATCTTCATGATGTTTTGGCTACAGAGCTGAACAAGACGTTAAGGAGCATATATGCCTGCAGCCATGCTTATAGTGCTGATTCAAATAAGATGAACAGCATAAGGACCTGTGTGTGGACTACTGAATACTCAGTAACAGGACAATACCTGATCAATACACTATGCACAGATTACAGGATGCCCTGGATTATCTGAATGGAGTAAAGTAGTTTGCCTGACCTTTGCTTGGGCATTTTCAGATCCCGGGGCCTTGGAGGATCATTAGAAAATGCCATCCTCAGACCACTTGGCTTCTAAGAATGTCTGCTAATGCCCCAAGTTTTCCAGTCTCAAATGGTTCAAGTTCAGTGTCTAATGAATAAGCTATTGTAGATATGAATATTTTGAAGTACCTAGTGTATGTCTATGGTGCAGTCATCTCTGGGAAGATGCCAGAGATAAATGAGTCTTGATTTCTAAAGTTCTGCTGCTAGATTTTCAAATGGCCCTTAGACTGATGCAAGGTGTGTCATACAACTACCTTACATCAGATCCAGGTCGCCAAATACTGTTCGCTCTATTTTGCAAGAAAAGATTCTCTGTAGTAAAGTCCCCAAACTGATGCAAGAGGTCCACTGAATCAAAACAAATGATGCAAGGGATGAGAATGATGCAAGATGTGTCATAAAAGGTACAAGCTGAGTAAAAAAAGTGGTGCAAGTTGAGTAAAAAAAAAATGACCCAAGGAACGAGAATGACACAAGTTGAGTAAAAAAAAATGGTGCAAGTTGAGTCAGAAAATGACTCAAGGAACCAGAATGACAAGTTGAGTCAAAAATGATACAAGCTGACTCAAAAATGATACAAGCTGAGTCAAAAATGGTGCAAGTTGAGTCAAAAAATGGTGCAAGTTGAGTCAAAAATGATGCAAGGGATGAAAATTATACAAGCTGAGTCAAAACCACAGTAGATGAAATGGCCAAGACTAAGCCCTTAAAACATTCTAAACTAGTCCTGCAGGGAAATATTGGCCCTTAATAGTATTATAGTCACATCTGCCCACCTGCTGTGGGCCCTTTAGATGCTCTAGTACCCTTAAAGCAGCTCTTGCCGGTCTAACAGCGAAATTGCATCTTAGGACAGGACTCACATTCCTTGAAAATCCCAAATAAAGGGATGGTGCATCATTTCAGTGACGTAGGCATCCCTTCCGACATGGTGCAAGCATTTTTCCACACAAGCATGGTGCAAGCAAATTTGGTGAATGCAGACCTGTTTTTGATGCAATCACCATTTGAAAATCCAAACTGATGCAAGTTTTGATGCATATTTCTCCTTACATCAGTTGTTTTGATGGAAGCACCCTCGCCATTCTCTGGCCTTTGAAAATCTGGCCCTGGACTTATGGCAGGAGTTTGGGAGTACTGCGTGTAGTTCTGGAGACCCAATCTCCGCAAAGACATAGACAGGATGGAAGCTGTCCAGAGGAGGAACTAAAATGGTGCAGGGTCTGCACCGGAAGACATATGAAGAGAGACTTAAGGAGCTTAATATGTATAGCCTCAAGGAAAGGAGGGAGAGGGGGACATGATAGAAACTTTCAAGTACCTCAAGGGAATCAACAAAGTCCAAGAGAGTAGCATCTTTCAAAAAAAGAGGTGTGCAAGAACAAGGGAGCACAATTTGAAGATAGAGGGGGGCGCCTGAGGTAATTTGATAAAGTATTTTTCACAGAGAGGGTTGTGGATGCATGGAACGGCTCTCTCCAGAGGAGGTTGTGGAGTCAAAACAGTGGTGGAATTCTAAGCATGCATAGGGACAGTCATAAGGCAATTCTAGGGGTGGGGTAGGAAGAAGTAGGCTGCTGGTTAACTAGGATCTGCAGCTTATCCGTAGGTAGGGAAATGGGCAGACTGGGTGGGCCAAGCAGTCCTTATCTGCCATCAAATTCTATGTTTCTATGTTTGGGTTCTAGTTCTCCAGTTCTTCTAGACTTCAGTTAAGTATGTGAGAGACATTGTTTTGGAAGACTGAATAAGTACTGAGCCCAAAAGACAGAGGTACTAACCACCTGGCAGGACCTAGGAATCTGAAGGATTTCAGTTTTTCTTGAGTTCTGCAGGTATTACCAGTTTCATTAAGGACTACACATTTGCAGAGCCTCACTCAGAACTACCCATCAACTAACAAGCCAAAACAATCCCATTGAAGGATGATGGCTCAAGAAATTACTACTAGCTGCATGACCTTTTGACTCAGTGTGACAGCTCTTGTGAGAAAGCATTTGTTAAATGTATTGTAGGTTCAGTCATTTTTGAATTACAGATTGTGACATATAAGTACAGTAACTACATGAAAATGGAGACTTTTTGTTCACGTATAGCTCACAATGGCTGGTATTTGAAACCTTAAACTTTCAGATTCATTAGATTCTATTCCAAAGGTGGTGCTTTTGGTGTTTTTAAAAGAGAAATTGGTTTATTACATTGATTACATAGAAAAGTGCTGGCAGATAAAGACCAATTGACCCACCGAGTCTGCCAAGTTTCCCTACCTACTGCAATGCAGCAGACCCTACTTGGTCCCTGGCATTACCCCATCCCCACACACACACACACACACACACACACACACCTCTATTCCAATCTAATAAAATTCCTTATGTCTACCACATGCATTTTGAAACCCATTACAGTTTTTGCTTCAGCCACCCTCTACTGGGAGGCTGTTCCTGGCATTCACCACTCTTTCAAGCCCTGCTGTTTGCCTTGGTGACATGCTGTTATTTTTTGTACTGTGATATCGTTTCCTTTATGCCTAGGGACTGAAATTCCTTGTCTTTATGATTTATGCCCTCATTGTTATCTCAGCCAATGTATTATGCTCACTGTACTTGTTGTATCTACCATGCCAATTATCTGTAATTACTTGTGCACTGTTGTATATGATATATGTTCTGCCTTACCCTTTTGTGTGCCCCAGACTGCCTTGTAAATGAGCTTGCTCAAAGGTGCTTTACCCTGGTTAAATAAAGATTGATTGATTGATTTCAGTGAAGAAATACTTTCTAACATTTCCCTGAATCTGCCCCCCATTCATAGCATGCCCCTTGTTCTTGAGCACCTCTTTTTATAAAAATGCTTTCCTCTTGTACTCTATTTATACCTGTAAGGTATCTGAAAGGCTGTATCGTACCCTTTCTTCCTCCTTTATTCTAGGGTATACATATTGAGGTCTTTTAGACTCTTCTTATAGGGCTTCTGATGCAGGCTCATCACCATGTTAGTTGCTTTTCTCTGGACCACCTCTATTCTTTCTGTCTCCATTTGGAGATGTGGTCTCCAGAACTGAACACTGTATTCCAGGTGAGGTATCACCAATGTTTTATACAGCGGTATAACTACCTCGCTTCTTGTTGGTGATATCCCTCCCTATGCACCCTAGCATCCCACTAGCTCTCCCACTACCTTGTCATACTGCCTGGCCATGTTTCGGTCATCAGAAATGATTACTCCCAGGTTACTTTCCTGCTTTGTGGTCAACAGTATCACTCCCCATCATGTACTCCAGCCCTGGTTTCTGTGCCCTAAGTGCATGACCTTGCACTTCTCCACACTGAATCTCAGTTACCACACTTTGACCACTCTTTAAGCTTTCTCAAATCAATATTAATTCATTCTACCCTACCTGGAGTGTCTACTCTATTACAGATCTATGTGTCAACTTCAAAAGTCATGCCTTCCCTTCTATCCCTCTGCAATGTCACTAATAAAGATATTAAAGAGGGCCAGACCAAGTACTGATCCTTGTGGCACCCTACTAGTCACTCTCCTTCCTCAGAGTGAATTCCATTTACCACCACCCTCTGTCTCCTATCTGCCAACCAATTTCTTCCAGTTTACCACCTTTGGACCCACTCCCAGACTGCTTAGCTTGTTTTGAGTCTCCTATGGGATGGTGTCAAAGGCCTTACTGAAAATCAGATAGCACATATCTTAATGGCATGACCTTGATCTACCTACCTGGTCACCCAGTCAAAAGAAATCTATCAGATGTCCCATCGACCTCCCTGTTGTGAATCCATGTTGCTTCAGATCTTGTAAGCCCTGATTTCAAGATAATCCACAATTCTTTCCTTTAGAAGTGATTTCATTAATTTCCCCACCACCAAAGTTAGGCTCACAGGCCTGTAATTTCCAGCCTCTTCCCTGCTGCAACTTTTTGTGAAGTGGGACCACATTAGCCCTCCCCAGTCCTTCAGAATGACTCCCGTCTTCAGTGAGTGGCTGAACAGGATTTCAGAGGCTAAGCCAGCCCCTCCCTGAGCACCTTCAATATCCGGGGATGCATCATTCTGGCTCCATTGCCTTATCCACCTTCAGATTAGCAAATTCCATCATGACTGTCTCCACTGTAATTGATTTCTGTCCACTTCCATTCCCTCGATGCTTCTGCCTCTCATCTGTGGTTTCTCGCTTCATCTTCCACTGTGAACACTGAACAAAAGTATTTGTTCAGGATGTCTCCTTTTCCTGGTCCACTTCACACATTCTCCCCCTTCCTTCATAATCTTATTATTCCTCCTGGTCTTTCTCTTCTTGCTTACATACCCAAAGAATGTATTGCCCTCTTTCTTCACTGCCTGGGTTACTTTCTGCTCGTTTTGCTCTTTTGCACACCTGACTGCTTTACCTGCTTACCTCTTCTTCTCCTCCTGTTACACCTCCTATCCTCCTCCCTCTGTGACTGTTTATACTTCCTGAATGCTAACTTCTTTATTTCTTTTATTTTTACTTTAGTTTTTGACCAGGAATGGAGGACTAGACAATTCTGCCTATTTTCAGCCTCATCCGGGAGGGATACAGATAAATGTCAACTGACATTGAATCAGATTAAGCTGTTGTTGGTAATTTTAGTGAATGGGGACATTTGGCCAGACACTTGGAAAACCCTACTGTTTTTGAGAAGTGCCATGGGATCTTTAACATCCACCTGAACTACCACCAGAACAGGTAGATGGGACCTCAGTTTAATGTCTCATCTAATAGATGGCACCTCAGGTGCAGCACCCCCTCATGCTGCACTAATGTGTCAGTACTGGGAATTAAACCAAGTGCCTGGTGTGGGATAGAACCCAAAGCCTTCTGATCTTCCAGCCTCAGAGGCAGCGAACCTGCTGAGCCACTGACACTGCTCTAACCTTTTATCCACCTCTTTGAGAACCATAGTGGCCTCCTTTTCCTCTTATTTTTACTAACCAGAATGATGCAGAGGTTTGTTGCCTATCTGTGGCCCTTTTGTTCTTGTCCACTATTCTTCCACTCCACCCAAATCCCCCGCTTCCAGGGCACCTCTCAGGCATCCCCATCTCTGTAAAGTTGACCCTCTTGAAGTCTAGGACCCTAGCATTTGTGTGTGTTGATTCCACCACAGTCCTTATATACAGTACTAACCACATTGTAGGTGATCACTGGTCCCCAGATGGACACCAACCGTGATGTCAGCAACACTATCGCTTTTGTGAGTACAAGGTCCAATATTGCTCCCTCACAAGTGGGTTCTCCTATTAGTTGTTTAAGAAATGCCCCAGCTGGGAGTCCAAGATGTCCTGCTCCTAGCAGAGCAGCAGTTAATCAATATCCAACAAATTGAAGTCCCCCACCAGCAACATCTCCCCCTTATTTGGCATCTTTTGATGTCTTCCAACAGAAGTTCATCAATTTCCTTTCCCCCTGTGCTGGAGGTCTGTAGATCACACCAGTGCGAATAGCCTCTCACCCTCCATCTCCATTGTGACCCACAATACTTCTGCCCCCTCCTGTATTCCCTGTGTCTCAGTTGCTTTAATGCTATCCCTCATGAAAAGAACCACTCCTCCCCTCTTAACCACTCTGTCCTTTCTGAACAGAGAATAACCTGGTATAGCCACATCCTAGTCATGGTTTTCACGGCACCATGATTCAGTGATGGTGACAATGTCAGGCCAGCCTCTGCCATCATGGCCACCAGGTCCGGGATCTTACTACCCCAAGTTCTGGCATTTGCACATATGGCCTTCAAAATACTGTTGCCACCCTTCCTGGCAGCCTTCCCTCCTTCCCATTTGCCTGTTCTCCTCATCTCCTGTACCTTCATTCCCATCCTTCTTTATTTCTACCATTTTGTTCTGCATGTTATTAGGTATCCATGGAAATTTCCTTCCTTAGTATTCTCCTAGTGACTACAACAGCTTGAGGGGCAGTTTATGTCACTCTGCTCCTACTGCCACCCCACTGGCTAGTTTAAATGCTTTGTTGTATCATTTAAACTTTTCACTGAGGACTGTGGACCCCTCCCAGATGGATGTAATCCATCTCACTTGTATAGACCTTTATGCTTCCAGGTGTGATCTCAGTCCCCAATATAAATGAAGCTCTCCTCCCTACACTTTTAACCATAAGTTGAAACTCTTGGTATGAGTAACCCTATTATCCTTGCGTCATAGACAGGCAACTGCTCAGAAAAGGCATGAGCATTCTACCTGTGTAGACCCTTTCCAACTCCCAAAACTCCTTCTGGGCTACACTATTCACTTCCCTAGCAGGTCATTAGTCCCTAGGTAGACTATAACATCTAGCTTTCCCTCCCGTCCTGCTGTCCTAGAGATCCCAAGGATCTGCTTCCCATCTCTCTGTGCCTTGGGGCCAGGTAGGCATTAACCTCCCTCACCCTTCCTTCCTCTCCCCAAATCTATCCTCTCACTATAGAGTCTCCTATCAGGATATGATTCCTCCTTCTATGGGGTCCTCTGCCACCCTTCTTGGGTCTTCATTGCGGAAGACCCCAGCATCTTCCTAGCCACTTCTGCAGGTGCCTCCATGGAACAGTCCCTCTCAGCCAGAGCAGCATAGGAAATGTGAAGTGTTACCACATGGGGACTTGCATCTGACTCACCTCTCACCTTTTCAAGGCCACCATAGTCCAGCCAAATCCTCTCCATAACAAACCTTGAGGCAGTGGTGGTGGACTCAGTGGTCCCTGGGTGGCAGAGCAGGCAACCCAAATCCCAGACAATTGGCTTTGAGTTGAGCAACCTACCCCTCAGCCCAAAGAGATGCACACAGATAGGGCAGCCAGCACCTCAGTCTTCAGAGTGTATCCCTGAAAACTGCTGCTCCTCAGACACTGGTTTGCACCACTGCCATCATATTTATTTCTACCCTGATTGGATTAGTTAGCTTTATCTGAGCCCTATTTACCCCCACCCTAGATAGATAAGGATAAGCTTTCTGTAGTGTAGAATAGTAATTTGATCCTACAGTAACCTCACAGTCCACCTTCTGTAACTTCCACCTCCCTCCTTCCCTCTATCTTCTTCTCACAACAGGATAAACAGTATTAAAACATAAATCGAGAATTATCGTAACAGTACAGACAATATAAACAGAGCTTCCACCAACAACCTTCCTTTCCCACCCACTCAACAGTAATATAACACCTTATATAGGGTCTTGTTGCAATACCCTTTCTTTGCAGGATAGTGAATGATTGGTATAGTCTATCCTAACCCAAACAATCTATCTCTCCTCTAATCTTCTCACAATACTTCTTCCCACCCCTCATCCATTCTCTCGTCACAACAGTAGATTACTGCCACCCTAGAAAGGGTATTGCTACAAACCTCCTTTTGCAGGCTAGAACTTCTTATATACACTTGTCCAGGCCCAAACTACAGCCACCCCCACATTCTATAATGAAAATCCCACTTTTCCTTCCATTCACTCCCATACTATATATTACACAGTATAATTGTACGCCTTTATGTAACTAATTTTGGTCTCATGAATAAGGGACCTTCTGGACCCAGTGAGCCTACCCAGTTAACAAAATGAAATAAATAAATAAATAAATAATGATGAGAAGACTGACACAAACATAAAGACAATGCCTGTAATTATAATAAAGTACATGTATGGTTGAGCACACTGCTTGAACTGCCCAGCCAGCCACTTGTCTCCCAGCAGACTCTGGCACACTCAAGGACAATTGTCTTTAGTGAGTATGGTCCTTTGCATGGATGGGCCACTGGACAGACTGGCTACTTGACAATGGTGCTGTAATACAGTTACATGTCACAACTGATTCACTGGCAGTAGGGCAGGTGGGCTATCCATCACAGTCCTGTGTGAGCAAAGTTCACTGAATCCGAAATTGGGCACCTTGCAGGACCAGCTGATTGGGGAAGGCTTGCTGTTACAGAAACGCCTCACAGATGCTCTGACAAACTCCAAATGCAGGGTACTCCAGTTATTCCAAGTTAAAAGGAAATAGAACCCTGCTACAGTTAAAATGGGGCTCCTGACAATTCCACCACTCTGATTACCTGACAGTGGGATAGGTGGGCTATCCATCACACTGTTGGAGTGGCAGGGTCTGCCAAATACAAAACTGGGCATCTTGCAGGACCTGGCTTGATTGGGGCCAACTTGCTGGTGCAAAAACAGCACCTACAGATGCTTTATAGTTCTACTAAATTAACAAAACATAGACATGTATGTGCAGAATAACTCTGATTGAATTTTTCAACATTTATTGTCTCTTTGCACAAGTATATGAGCAGAAATATTTTGAGGATAATGTTGAACAAAAAAACTTTGCATAAATATTTGGCAGCCATGAGCATGACCTGGTGGGAGGCAAGGTGGAGTTAGCCAGAGTCTGAAAGCAGCTAGCATGATCCGTCTCCTTCTCAGAGGTACTACCAGTCCAAGGCAAGGGGGCTATGTCACTCCACATCCAGAAATTCAACTCATGGTTGAAGGAATGGTGTGGAAAGGAGGTTTTGGCTTCATGGGGACTGGGGCCTGCCTTGGGCAGATGCAGGCCTGTATAAGGATGATGGCCTGCATCCATCCAAGAAGGGACTTCAGTCCTTAGTGAGAAGCTTGAATGTTTCAGCAGCAAGCATTTCAACTGGACAAGCAGGGGAGCCAGGAGGGACAGGAGGCTTAGTATCATCCCCATGGACACATGCAGGAAAATTAGTGGACACCAGGGACAGCTGACACAAGCTGAGAGGGACAATAAGAGGAAGCATGCATAAGGGGGAAGTAGAGGAGTCAAGATCAGACAAGAAAGATAACTGGGGGAAGATGTGGTAGACCAAACACAGGAGCAGTGGGAGAATAGGCTGCAGAACATAGAAAGTCACGGTTACAAATGCCCGCATCCTGGGAAATAAAATCCCAGACCTGAAGGCCTTGTTAGTGGATACAGACCTTGACATATCAGTGATAACATAGACATGGTACACTACTAATCATGGGTGGGACATCAATATACTGGGTTATGCTCTGTTCAAGAGGGATAGGGAGGGTAAAAAGGTTGGGGGGGTGGCCCTGTACATAAGGGAGGGTATAAAGGCCACAGAACTGTAGGGAAGACATTGGGAGGCTGAGGCACTGTGGGTCACCCTTGAACTGGGCATGGCACAGTGATATGCACAGAGGTGATCTACAGACCTGCAGCACAGGGGAGAAGGTGGAAAGGGAACTAGTGGAGGAAATTTACAACATGGTATCAAAACAGGAAGTCCTACTGCTGGGGATTTCAATATGCTGGATGTGGATTGAAAACCCAAACAGCTTCTTCAGCCAGAAGCAGAGCCATCCTAGATTCCCTACAGGGAGTGGGTCTCAGGCAGCAGGTGATTGATACCACCAGGGACAAAGTGATTCTGGACCTGGTACTGACCAATGGGGCAGAGTAGCAGAAGTCTGAATAGAAGGACAGCTGGGGACCAGTGACCACCACATAGTGTGGTTTAGCATGGGAACAGAGACTCAATTGGGACACACAAAGGTAAAGGTATTAGATTTCAGGAGGGTGAACTTCACAGAAATGGATAGAGCTATCAGAGTAGTCCTGGGAAGGGGAGGTAAGGGGTTGATGAGCCATGGGGGACACTGAAAGGTGCCATAGTGGAAGTAACAAACCAATCCATCAGTTGTTATCCAAACGGAGATAAGGAGGAAGCCACTATTTGTTCTCTAAAGAGGTGACAGACAAAGTAAGGCCTACATGGTGAATTTCAGAATGTATAAGAGGACCCACAGGGAGGAAGACGGGGATGTGTACCTTGAGTGTCTAAGAGAAATGGGGAACATTGTTAGGAGTGAAAAGGTGCAGACTGAGGAGGGATTAGTGCAGACAGTGAAGAAAGGGGACCAGACATTCTATAGGTACATCAGCAAAAGAAGAAAAACCAGGGATGGGGATTTTAAGGTTCAAAGGGAAAGAAGAAGAGTACAAAGAGGGATACCAAGACAAGGTAGAAATACTGAATAAATACTTCTGTTCAGGATTCACAGAGGAGGGAGGGGCCAGGGACCACAGTTGGGCAGCAGATGCAAAGGGATGTAAGAGGTGGACACAAGTCCATTCACAGTGAAGAGTCCTCAAAAAGCTCACACAACTGAAAGTGGACAAGGCTATGGGAACAGATGGCATACACCCAAAGATATTAAGGAAGCTGCAAAGGAACTAGCAGCACCTCTGTCAGCCTCATTTACTGAGTCAATCAGCACAGGAATGGTTCCAGAGGACTGGAAGAGGGCACACATAGTCCCTCTGCACAAAAGTGGCGTAGGGAGGAGACAAGGCGTGTAGGCTGGTCAGCCTCATCTCAGTGGTGGGGAAGATCATGGAGGCACTGCTGAAAGAAAGGATAGTGGCACACCTGGAATCTAATGGGGCCCAGGATCAGAGGCAACATGGATTCACAGCAGGATGGTCATGTCAAATGAATCATATAGATTTTTTGATTGGGTGACAATGAAGCAAATCAGGAAGGGCAGTGAACATCACCCACCTTGATTTTGGAAAAGGCCTTCGACACCGTCCTAACATAGAAAGCTGGTAAACAAGATGGTTAGCTCTGCATGGGCAAATGGTGATAAACTGGGTTAGAAAATGGATGATGGACAGGAGGTAGAGGGTGGTAGTAAATGGAATCCAATTTGGGGAGGGGGGTGACAAGTGAGGTATCTCGGGATCAACTCTTGGGCCAGTCCTGTTTAATGTCTTTATTAGTGACATTGCAGAAGGCTGGAAGGAAAGGTCTGCCTGTTTGCAGATGACACCAAGACCTGCAACAGGGTAGATACTCCAGAAGGGGTGGAGAAAATGAGGAGGGACCTGGAGAAGCTTAAAAATGGTCTGAGGTATGGCAACTGAGGTTCACGCAGAAAAGTGCAAAATAGTGCACTTGGGGAGAGGAACACTGGGAGAGCTACAGGATGGGGGAGGTCCTGACGATCACCAAGGAAGAAAGGGATCTGGGGGTTACCACTCTGACTACCTTAGGGTGATGAAGCAGAGCGCTAAGGTTTCAAGGAAGACCAGCGCATGCTGGGGGTGCGAGGCAGAGGTACCATTAGCAGAAGGTGGGAGGTGGTGATGCCATTGTATAAAACATTAGTGAGGCCTCAGCTAGAGTACTGTGCAGTTTTGGAGGCCACACTTGCACAAGGAGATTGACAGGATGGAGGTGGTCCAGAGAAGGGAGACCAAGATGGTACAAGGCTTGTGCCACAAAACATATGGAGGAGAGATTAAAGGACCTCAACATATATCTCACTGGAGGAAAGGAGGGAGTGGGGGGATATGATAGAAACTTTCAAATTAGAGCTGTGCGGAATATAAAATTCTTCCCACAGAATGCCCACAGAATGACCATTCTGATTGCACATAATTTTGTGGAATTTCATGACCTATCATTTTAGAAGTTTGCTTCCAATTAACACCACATTTGGAACATAAACAGAACAGAATGACATACAAAGATGTGCCAAATGTTAGATTTGTAGGTTGAAAGGAGACAGAGGTATGGGTGGCCAAATATTTAATCAAAATTAAATTTTCAGTTATTTTGAGATCATTTTAAAATTTGTATCCAAATTTCTACACAATGTTTGGATTTAAAGAAGCACCAAGATGGGTAAATACACCATGTTTTAAGTTTCAAGCTTCAATGGGAGCTGATTTATAGGTAGCCAAACATTTTGTCAAAATTTAGATTTCTGTAATTTTAGTATAATTTTGATAGTATTCATTGAAATGTCATAAATTTTACAGGTATACATATTATCATTACATTTGTTTATGTACATAGGTTCAGATTTCTAGCTTCAAATGGGACTGAGTTATAGCCTGCCAAACATGTTGCAAAATTTAAATTTCAGTTACTTCCCTCTAATTTTAAAACAACATATCCAAATTTAACCAGAGTTGAAGCATTTAAACTACTATGCCACATGGTAATTCCTGAAAAGTTCATATTTGCATCTTTAAATTGGACTGAATTAAAAGTAGTCAAATTTTCACAAAATTTAAAAATTTAATTTGCCAAAATGTAAACTACAAATTTAAGCCCTGAAGTTTAAAACTAGAGAATGCAATACCATGAAATTTGGCAGATTCTTAGACCTTACAAGCAGACTGTGTGCCAATTGTATTAATTGCTTGCTGCCAGAAATTGCAAAATACTATAATAGGACTGTGCATGGACTTAATATTTCCTGAATACCACGAATAGTAGGCTTTCCAAATATTCAGATGGACGTTCTGAATAGTCCATTATTTGGCCACTACTGGGTGTAGTATTCAGTGGGTTACATTTCAACATCTCACAGAGCTTTGTTGGCCAATTGAGGCTGTTTTTGGAGTTTACAGGCAGGAACACCATGTGATCTCTTCACTCTGAATGTGTAGCATGGAGTTCAATTTATAGAGAGACTAGAGTGTGGACTCCAATGGCTCAGTTGAAGCTGCACATCTGCCATATTAGAGGAGGATTGAGGTGCCAGGTGAATAGCAGGAGCCCTTCTTGAAACTTAACAAGTGTCTCCAGCACACTGTTCTGACAGCAGTCTGCTGATCCAGTTGGGTAAGAAGCACCATTGACAGCAGGAAAATGATAAAGAGGATGCACATTGTGGTGACAAAACAAGATATGCTTGTTTGTTCTTTGCTTGTATACAGTCTGTTACTCAATTGTTGTCAGAACAGTGTGCTGGTGACGCTATCCATCTACTGCATTTGCAGCACCATCATTTCTTGTAGTACCCATTGAGACCTGTGTGACCATATAGAGATTGTCACTTAACTCCAAATATTGATGGAGTTACAGTCATTACTTGCTTTTTTAATGGTCACAATTCTGTAAAGGAACTGCATATGTTATTCCTGTAGTACCCCTTTGAGACTTATGTGACCATATAGAGTCCATGCCTTCATGACCACCCACCTTGACTACTGCAATGCCCTGTACCTAGGGCTACTGGAGACTGATATCCACCACCTGCAGCTGGTGCAGAATGTGGCTTCCAGGCTTTTGATTAGTACTTCTAGGACCAGTCATATTTTGCCTGTGTTTCATGGACTGCACTGGCTGCCAGTGCATTGGTGTATCACCTTCAAGGTCAGTTTTCTGACCTATAAAGCCCTACATGACCAGGGACCTCACTACCTGCAAGATCTCCTTTTCCCTAGCACCCCTCCCAGTAGCTCTGATCCACTGACAAGAGATTGATAGAGATTACCAGGATGTGCTTACAAACATCTGGGGCCCGTTCATTTGCATTTGTTGCCCCAACCCTGTGGAATTCTCTATCTCATCAGATAAGATAATGCCTGATCTTCCAAAGTTTTAACACAGAATGAACCTCTTTGGTCTAGCCTTTGGTGATGAATCATAATGTTGCTGTCATTTTAATTATATGTGGCTATACAGTGGATAATTTATGGTTTTATATATTTGTAATTTTATGGTTATTGTTGAACTGATTTTAGTATGTGTAGGTGTCTTGAACTATGGAAAGGCACCTTTTATAAATACATTTTGATTTGATTTGAGAGAGTGTCACCTAACTCCAAATATTGATGGGAGTTATGTCCTGTTAAAGTTCAAGTGTTATCCTGTAGTAATCATTATGTTTTATTACTTGCTTTTTTTAATGGCCACAATTATTTAAGTGCAGCATATGTTATTATTGTAGTACCCTTTGAGACCTTTGTGACTATATAGAGAGTGTCACTTAACTCCAAATATTGACGGAAGTATGGCCTGTTGAAGTTCCAGTGTTATCCTATGGGAATCGTTATGTTTTATAACTTGCTTTTTTAATTGCCACAATTATTTAAGGTGCATATGTTAGTCTTGTAGTACCTCTTGACTCCTTTGTGACCATATAGACACTGTTAGTTAACTCCAAATATTGATGGAGTTATGGCCTGTTGAAATTTCAGTGTTATCCTATGGGAATAGTTATGTTTTATTACTTGCTTTTTAATGGCCACAATTATTTAAGGGTGCAGCATGTGTTATTCTTGTAGTACCCCATAAGACCTTTGTGACCATACAGAGATTGTCACTTAACTCCAAATATTGCTGGAGTTATGGCCTGTTGAAGTTATGGTGTTATCCTATGGGAATTGTTATGTTTTATAACTTGATTTTGTTAATGGTCACAATTATTTAAGGGTGTGGCATATGTTATTCTTGTAGTACCTGTTGAGACCTTTTGTGATAATATAGAGATTGTCACCTCTGCATACTCCTCCTGAAGCACCAGCAGCCTAAGACAGCCTCTGGCACCAGTGTACAAGCCAAGTGCCATGACCTCTCCTCCTCCTCTTCCACCTCCTCCCCACCTCCTCCTGAAGCCATTTTAGGACTTCTGTAGCAATTCTCTAATAAGGCAACTTTACTGGCTGAATACCAAATACTGAATACCAAATAATGAATATCTGGGACCCAAATACTGAATATTCAGCTGAATATTCGGAAAAAGGTATTCACACAGCTGTACAAAATAACATCTGTAATTAAAGTCAAATCCACGCGTCTTTGTGAAAATTGTAGAATTTCATGAAAAATTGCATAAAACTGGAAATTGCTAATTTCACACAGCCTTATCTGGAGGATTCTAATTATAAGATAGGGTATGAGAAGCAGGTAGTGCAGGAGGCCACGAGGTTCAGGAGTTAGATGCACAGTTTCACCAAGAAATGGAAAGCTAAGTTGGGTAGCACAACAGTGGTAGACCCCATGTTGGAGCACTTAGTGTCAACAATTCCAGCCTGAATGCAGGATATTTAAGAATCACATCCAGTAAATTTATGATCCAGGGAGCTTGATGTACATGCAAGTCTGGGACTTAGAGGCACTTAAAAGATGTAGAGGGGAAGACAATGTCTGAAGCAGCAGGAAGGAAAATGTCTGACTATTTCAACAGGGTAGGTCAATGGGAAAAGGAGTAGGTGACTCATGTTTTGTGGAGTTTGTCACTGTAAAGAACAAAGAGGATATCAGTGGATATCAGTGGGATATGTGAAGACAGGTTGAAGGAACTGAAGACAGGTTGAAGGAACTTGAAGACAGGTTGAAGGAACTGAACATGTACTCCCTGGAGGAGAGGAGGGAGAGAGGGGACATGATAGAGACATACAACTATCTCACAGGGAGGAACAGGGTGCAGGAATACACTATTTTAAGCAAAAAGATGTTCTAGGACTAGAGGGCATGGGATGAAGTTGGAGGGAGATGATTCAGAGGAAACATGAGGAAGAATGTCTTCACAGAACAGGGGTGGACAACTGGAACACCCTGCCAGAGGAAGTGGTGGGGCTGAACAATCACAGGATTTAAGAATGCATGGGATAGACATAAAGGAATTCTGGAGGTCAGGGGTAAGGGGCAACAGACTTCTAGGAAAACATAAACTGAACTTACAAGCTCAAATGGGAAGACTGGGTGGGCCATAGGCCCTTATCTGCTGACACTGTCTATGTATCTATGTCTATCTATCTAGGGATCAGTAGTTCTACTGAGTCAATCTGGCTATGCCAAAAGAGAAGGGGTGGATAGTCACCCAGAGAAGAACAGCAGGACTGCAAAAAGCTCAGCCCAGCTTATCAAATGAAGTAGTGATACATGCATTGTTAATGTAAAAATTCCACAAAAGAATTCTGATGGTTCATCTGTATGTTATTATAAATATGTGCTAAAACGTTACCAATAGTTTTGTCTACTGCAAATTTAAAACTGCTAAACCAATTTATTCAATTGTGTTAGATGCCACAGTTCACAGACTGAGGATATGCATGTCAAATGTTAAGTCTATGCCTGCAAGAGCACAGAAGTTATAAACATCCACATTTTTGAAAGTTTTCACAACATTTTGCAAATATTTACTGTACATACTAAAGATCTGAATCCCTGTAACTTAAAAATCTCTAATACAGTTCTCTCCATATTTAAATAATTCTATAAGCATTACAAAAGGTTATTCATGCTAATTTAAACATGTCTAGCGCCAAAGGTGCCCAAGTTATATGCAGATGAGATTTTTCTATGAAATTTAACAGATTTTGAGCAAATATAATTTTGAGCCAATCCATCATTTTGTCATAAAATGTGGCACATTATTAGAACACCTATCATCAAGGAATCATGCAAAATTCAAGATTCCTGACACAATAGATGGTTGCAGATATGCAGACAAAATGTTCATGACATTTTGCATAAAATTAAGATGGCAGATTTTGAGCACCTATAATGTTGAAACTGCCCAGGTGAATATCATGATAGTTTGCCTTCTTCCTAAAGAGTGCACATGCCAAGTTTCAGAGCCTTAGCTTAAATGACAGCCAATTTATGACCAAATTACTAAATCTAAAATAATCCTCAAAATTAAAATGAAATGTCATGAAATTTCACAGAATTTCATGAAATTTCATGAAAATTCTGCGAATTTGAATTTCTCCATTCTGCACAGCTCTATTTCAAGTACCTCAGGGCATAAACAAGGTGCAGGGGAAACATCTTCTAATGTAGAAGGAGAACAAGAACAAGAGGGTGTGATATGAAATTAAAAGGGCTAGGTTAAGAGGAAATGCAAGAAAGTTTTTCTTCATGAAGAGGGTGGTGGACTCATGGAATAGTCTGCCACAAGAGGTGGTGGGAGCAACCACAGTGGGGGGGTTAAACATGCATGGGCCAGGCACAAAGGAACATTGTGGTGGAAGGGTGATGAAAAGCCATTGACCAGATAGGGTCAGAGGCTGCATACAAGTATAGGGCTTACAGGCAGGCTGGATGGAACTAATGGTCCTTATCTGCCAACATTTTCTATGATTCCATGTTTCTATGTAAAACTATTTCTCAGAAATGTGTAGGGGTATTTCTGGTGCCTTTTGTCTTATTGCATATGAAGTGATGTGTTTGTGAAGCAACATTGATAACGAGCAATTACAATAAGTGTATTTTGTAAAATAAATATAAGGCAACTAAGTTATGGGCAATTGAAAAAATGAAAAAAGTGCATGCGTAGATTAAATGCAAAGAAAATGATTCATAGGTACTGTTGGACAAAATATTTGTGCAGACCTATAAATATTGCAGATAGTGAGCAGGTAAGTTTCACAGCATTGTGTGGATCTATTTCTAAGGAATGTGGAAGGGTATTTCTGGTGACCTTGACTAATTGTATAAGAAGTGACGTATTTGTGAGAGTAATTTTAATGATGGAGCAGTTTAGTTGTTTTGTTTTGTAAAAAGAATGTATTTCAAGTAAGTTGTGTGGGTACTATAATTGAAATTTTAAAGAAGGCCCATGCACAGAAGTAAGGAGAAAATATTTCACAAATACTGTTGAAATTCATTTTGCTCAAATATGTCACAGATAGTGTTTGAAAAAGATATATTTAAACACTTTTTGAGGAATGTGGAGGTGTATTTCTAGTGACTTGAATCTTCTGACACACAGGGCAGGGTGAGGGACAGTGCGCCACTTGATGCCAATGACAGTTTGGTACAGGTGCTGGTCAACATAAAGCAAGCTACTGGATACCACGGTCTGCATGTTACAGGGAGAATGATGGAGGGCATGGCTCTGGATGTCAAGGCATCAATGAATTGGGGATGGATGAGGTGGTGGTGGGGGCTTACCACTGAACATTCAAGACTGCTAGGCATGGGAGCAGAGAGAGGCAGGGCATGTCACTGTACTCCAGGTACTGTTTGGCAATAAAAGTAGTGTTAATGCCTACGGAAGGTCAGCATTGTCAAAATAAAGTTGTGTGCATGTGTTGTTAAATAGCCTTTTAAACAGGAAGGAGATTAATTGCAAAAACAAACACAATGTTAATGCATCAGTTATGGTTCCATCACAAAGCCTAAAATGTAGGAAAATCTTATATTAGGCGGAAAAGCCCCTGGCTCTTGATAAATGTGGCATGTGACTCCTCAGGGTTTAAATGATTGTTCGATGCAGTGTTGATGTTAACCTAACTTGGGCTCCTCTCTAAAGCACTGATGTGTAAGTAACTTTAATTGCCTTTTAAGACATTGCCAAAAGTAGGGTAATGCCAATGCTCCATTCAACAATCACTTAAATTGTGAAAACACCATATTGCATGTTTACCAAGAGCCAGGATACTCTTTTATCATAACACTGAAATTGTCTGCTGTTTAGGTTTTGTGATTGAACCCTAACTGATGCATTAATGTAGTTTTTTTTTGCAGTGTGTATGTATACTATTAGTTTGATTGACTTTATCTCAACATTTAGACCTGATTAAATAATTACCAAGACAATCCTAGACAATTATTTCAGTATTCATTGTGTAATATTCTGTATTGGGAGAGTATAGTATCCCAAGAGCTAAACCACAGCTTTAATGTATCAGATCCTTTCATGACTGTAATCCAGATAGATCTGATTCAGACTCTAGCCAATTGAAATTGCCTCAATTTATTACCAGAAATCGATGCTTATTTATTTATTTTTTATTTAATAACATTCGAATTACAGCCCTTTGAGTTATAGACTCCTTTACAAAGGCTCCATGTCAAACAACAATAAGGACTTATATATAGTATTACAGTACAGTGTTCAGGTAATAGAAATAAGACAGAACACAAGTAATGGAGGTTATGAAACAAAAAATTATATGATATTAAAATACAGTGATCATGGAGGAAAGACAATACACAACCACACAGATGGGGAATACAGGACAATTGTCTTTGGACGAGGAGGACCCAGCTTCATCCATATTATGCATAATATTTAGGTAGTGCATGAATACACATTTTGTTTTCCATATATATCTAATATTTCTGAGGCAGATTTATACTACAGAGCCCCACTGGCGGGGAGCAGGAGGAAGAGAGGATATGGACAGTCACAGGATGAAGATCTATTGCTTATGTCATCTCTGAATTTGAAAAGATCTTTAATACTCACATGTCATATATGAATGTTAGGGTTGAGGGCTTCTCACGCCCATGAATAAGTGCTGTCCTTCTGAGCTGTTATATTTTAGGGAATCATTTTGGAAACAATTTAAGATAACAGGGCACATTGCTGTCTTTCAATATTACAAGACATTTAGAAATCATTTTAAAACTCTAGTTAGAAATGCCAAAACAACATAATATAGAAACAACCTTCAACAGTATATAAGCAATACCTGAACATTTTGAAGAAAAACATTAAAACAAAATACCAACCCCTGAGAGCCAGATCGTACTTGTAAATGAATCTCACTGTGAAAACAGACCACTTACTGAATGACTGGACAACATGTGGGAATCAAAACATGTTTTATATTTCTGATACCCTACATGTAGCCCAACCATTTAATAATTATTTTGCTAACTGCATTGCAAATATACACAGTTAATTGCAGCTTACATTTTCGTAAGTTCAATGGCCTACACAACCAGTATAGTGTTATGCTTGTACAACTGTGATACTCTGTTCTGGTTGCTTGCACTCTCTATTCCCTGAGAAATTACCACCTTGTAGGGGTAATGAAGACAAGTAACTCCTCAAAGAGGGTTACAACCATAGAGGTGCAGCAAGAAGGTTCCCTGGCTAAACATACCTTAGCAAGAACCCCTGAGGAGAGGTGAGCTGCTGAATAGGAGGTAGGATGGTGGGCAAAGAAAAGTGCTTCAGAGGGAGGCTGGGAGGAACTGCTTATATAGCTCAGAAAGGGGGCATGGCTGGTTGCTCACCCATTGATTTACAGATGTAGCCTTTCAGTTCAATGGCCTACATAACCAGTATAGTGTTATACTTGTGCAACTGTGTTACTTTTGTTGTGGCTGTTCATGCTCTCTATTCCATGAGGAATTACCACCCTGTAGGGTGCATAAAGACAAGGAACCTCAAAGAGGGTTCCACCCCTAGAGGTGCCACAGGAAGGTTCCCTTGGCTAAAGGTAACTTAGGAAGAACCCCAAAAAGGCGTTAGCAATGATCATTGACTATGAGGTAGAGATGCAGACTGAAGCAACAGGCTGCTTGATAAAGCAGAAGAGAAGCACGTTAGCAGAAAGCATGGATAAAATGGATTGCATTGGTGACAGTAGGGGATTTCTATGAGACTGGGAACAGCAAGTGGGGTTACCATCACCTCCTTCCAACAGTGAAACTTACAGAAGTAAACTAGGGAATACTACTAAGTATTGTAACCTTTGGCACAGAGGAGAGAAACAAAACCCTTGGAGGAGGAAATCTCTGGGGATCCAAGGCCTAGGTCGCCTTCCTCAGGCTTGGGGTATTTTATTTAGTGATGGCTCGGCTGCTGCAATTCAAAATCCAATTCAAGGGGTGGAAAATGTTCCAGTTTGGAGAAAGGTTCTCACTCTATTCCTCAAATGCTCTTCTGCTGCAACTTAGAAACCCAAACAAAGGGAGTAATACTCCATTTTGGTTGAAAGGTAATGGTCATCATTGGCATGCCTCCGATTTATGAAAGCGCTTTCTTTGTATGAGAGCATGAATCATCTTCAAGTGCTAGATGGAAGAGGTGAGGCAACCCAGCGGTCATAGATTAGGAAGCAGTTTATGATGAGGAGGCCAGGTGGTCAGTGGCTGTAGATATTGTTGAGGAGGCTGGAGCAAGTCAGCTGCTAGATGTTGATGAGAAGGCAAATGGCTGGATAGCTGATAAGAATGACACATTAATGTGAAAGGCTGCTGTTGTGGTTCTAACTTAGACAGTGCTTTGAATGGCAGGTGAGTAAAAACTGAGCAGGCACGTGAAGGCAGTAGGACTGAACTTCCAAAGTTGAGGTACTGTGAGGAACTGTGATAATGCATGATTATCATGATTCTGGTGTGAGTAGTTCTGGGAATCCTGAACCTGATGATTTAGAGATCAAGGGAAGTTGAACAAATGCAAGCCAGACAGGTAGGGATCCTGATATATAGAACATTCCAGATGTGAGGATTGCTATATTGGGGATGGAGCTGGATAATGAGGAGCAAAGTCTGATAAAACTGAGATGGAGAGGACTGCTACATTGAAAATGACTAGGATGAGTGGCAACATTTATTTGGGACCCCAGAAGTGCCACAGTTGGAAGCAGACCAAAAATATGCAATGCCAAATGGAGCCAGGTGAGCGAGAACCTGCAGACTGCCACACAGAAGATGAAGTCTAAGCAGAAACCAGGCTGCATCAGTCCAACAGGGAAAACAAGCATCCAAGACCAGAAGGAAATGGCCAGAAAATGCAACAGAGAGCAGAACAGGCAGGAGGACATCCAAGAATTGCAGGTGGACTGAGGGTGAAGAGGACAGTGTAGCAGTCCAAGGGGATCTGGAGAAATGCTGTGAATGATGATGGTAGGAAAAGAAGTCAAGGTTAGGCAGGAAGAGGTCCGTGGACCACCGGAGACTGGCCCAATGGAGGGTGTGTTAAGGAAAATGATGGAGACTTCCATCCTGGCAAATGGAGGACATCTACCCACACTCACAGCTGCCATATGAATGAGTTAGATAGATGCTACAGGAGTAAGAAGAAGTCCAAGGAATTTCCTGAAGACCTTCTTTGGTTGATGAGGAAACAGAGACAATTGAGACAACTGAGGCTGCCATCCCATGGGATGGAGAACACTTACCCGCACATGAGTCAGATAGACACTGCCCTGAGGGCTGTTAGAATGGGCTAAGGAAAAGAGAGGAGGAGCACCACAATGGAACTGCATGGGTTGGCAGAGATGAGGCTTAGGATGATGTGATGAACCAATGTGAAACGGGTATCTACAGTGTCCAAATGAAGGTCCCCTGAATAATATCTTTGGCACAGGGAGTTCCATCCATGACCAGGAGAGAAGTGGAGGCATGAACAGATGACAGAATGAACTTGGCAAGTTATGGCAAAGCTGGTGGAGGAAACTGACAGGCACTGGAGAGAACAAGATCGACAGGGTAGCAGCAAAGGAGACCACTGAGCACCAGCCCTATTAGGTGCAGTGAGTAGGTGCCAGAGGGAGCTTGCCTTGGACTCAGCTTGACAATCTGCAACACACAACAATGGCTGCCACTGGCATAGTGAATAACCAAACAGAGCTTAATGTGCCATAGAAAACCAACGGGTAGGCAGCAGACTTCTGCCAGTGGAAATGCCAGCCAGGTAAACTGTACAGTAGGAACAGATGCTGAGCAGGACCACAGCAAATGACCCAGCGTGACAGACAGAGGTAGTAAGGTAATGCAGCCAGGAGGAATATTTGAGTCCTGTACAGCAACAAACAGAACAGCTCCTCCCAGATCTAGCACATAAACAGTGTGTAAGACAGCTGTATGATGCAGAATGTACAAAACTTGGAAGTGCAGAGGAGCGGAAAGTCAGCTCTGGGGACTGAGAGGGAGAGAGAGGAGGAAGGCATAGCAAGAGCATCCCATGAGCCACACAGCCACCAGGCACAGAAAACAACAAACAAAATAAAACAAAAGCTGGAAGTGGAGCACTGAGGCTGGTTTGTGGAGGAGTGGGGAGGACTACTCCCACATTGAGCCATGGCCAGGAGCCCCACAAATCTGTATGATGCCAGTAACATAGCAAAGTCCTAGACTCATGAGTGGCAGATGCTCATGAAGTATAAGTCAACGCTGATACAGCTCAGCAGGGAGCAGGTCAGGTGATGGTGCAGCAGTAGGATCAATGATCATCAGCTGGGAGTCATCCCTTCAAGTTAGGAGGTAAACTGACACAAAGATGTCAGTAAGCACTGATAATTGAGAGTTCCTGCACAAGCAAGGCCAGGAACAACAGTGGAAACAATCTTAGGACAACTGCAAGACAGGCCAAAGTAATCTCTGCAAACTAGGCTGTAGTCAACAGTAAAGCAGTTTTTGACCCACACAGAGGTCACACAGCATTGTGGAGGTCACAGTTTTATAGTGTCAGATATGCACATCAGGCTCAGGAGATTGCCTCCACATAGGCCAATCGAGCAATCATCAGACCAGCACAGGGGTCTGAGAAACTGGAACAATGCAATATATCTCATAATGAGATGTCACAATAGTAGAAGGGAATACAATTGAGTCAAATTGTTTGTGATTTGCAGACTAGCCACACTAAAGCACAATAAACTGTGTAGAACAACAACAGTAGTAATTGCAAGGCCTTAATGAGCAGGAACACCAACAATGCCATTAGGCAGAATTAAGGTTCTGCAGGCAGCAATATTGAATGCTATAATGGTTAGGAGAGCTTAAAGGAAATTTGCTCACTGTAGACCCTCACGTGGGTCACACATGTATTGTAGCAAGCACAAAGCAGACTGAACCCTTGAGGGTAGTGTAATCATTGAGCAGACCTGCATGTTGGGCTGTGAAACATAGAATAGCAGCAATACACATGACTTACAGCAGGCAAGCCAACTAAATCCAGTAGGAAGCCAAATTATATTGAGGAGCAGCATTATCAGTTTAGCCAGCAGAAGCCAACATAGCAATTTAGACAAAGCAGGAATGGATTACATACAATTTGAGAAACCATGAAGGCTGCAAGGTACAGATATTGTTTGTCATGGATAGTTAAAAGCCAGGAAGGCAAGGAGCAGCACAGAAACAGGAGGTTCAGTTAACTTGCTTAAAGCATGCTCCTGCTGCCAGGGTCATGATGCACCACTGAGACACCACAGTCCTCCTCCTTAAGAATAACAGAGAGCCAGGAGCAAGAGGCACCATGAGACCAGGCAGTTATGAAATAGCAAAAAGAGTCTGCATATCAATGGAGCATCAGTCCTGGAGGAGCAAGCTCTGAGTAAATCATGAGTAGGGCTTAAAACATGGATTAGCTGCTAGCTGAGCAGCGGAGCCAGGACCAGATGTGAGCAACTAAAGAGGAAGCAGAGCACTGTAATGGTGAAAGGGTAGGAACCCCAAATAGAGGTGCTTTTACTGGCAAGTTCCTAGTTAAGGACACAGTCAAACAATAGCAAGCCACTGAGGCAGTACAGAACAATAAACTGCAGCAGAGCTACAGAACAGGTAGAGACAGCTAGCTTTGCAAAATCAGCCAGAACCAGCAGCAAAGAATTAAGCTGATAGCACAGGAGACAGCAGAGAAACAGCAATGGGATCTGAAGCAGTCAAGAACAATTTCAGGAAAATGAAGGATTGTTAGGCAGGAAAGCAGCAGGCTGAGCTAAGCATACAAAGAACAATGCAGTTAACTGAGGGCATGCAAAATCTGGTTAGTAAATGGAGCCTGAACACAGGCACACAGCTACATAAGGCAAAAATCAACAATAAGTAACCAGTAGCACAAATAAACAATGTAGATACAGGACACTAGAACACTAAAAGCCCAAAAGAAACAAACAATGTAAAACACAAGTACAGGAGCCAGAAGAAAACAAGCAAACAAGGAAGTAGTAGCAGATGGAGGCAAGCAATACAAACCAAAAGCAGGAGAACACAAAACAGAAGTGCAGCAACACTGGTGGGGGTTTAAAGCCCAACAGGTCCCAAGGAAGAATAAAGACAGCCAGAGCCTCCAACTGGCAAAGAAAAAGTGCTTCGGAGGGAGGCTGGGGAACTGCTTATATAGCTCAGAAAGGGGGCGTGGCTGGTTGCTCACCGATTGAATTACAGGCGTAGCCTTTTAATTAGTCTCAGTCAGCTTAAATAGTGAACCTTTTAAGCTGCTTTGTCTCTTATCTTAAGGACTGGAAACAGAACATATCAACTGATGGGAAGCTTCCTATCTCTCATGCAATGTCTAAAGGAGAGCCCCAAGATTTCTTACTGGGGCTTTTGTTGTTTTGGTTTCTAACAAAGGTTTATATAGAAACACAGAAAAGTGATGGACAGAACAAGACCTGACAGTCCATCCAGTCTGTTCCAAGATTCACTACTGGAAGATATTCTAGTCTCTGTCCTCTCTCTCCCAGTCATCCCTTCCTTCCCTTCCCTCCACTTCCTGTTTAATAGCACCTTTCTATACCCACTATTGACTTTGCCTCCATAAACTTTTTAGGACATTTGTTCCATCTAGCTACCACCCTTTCCATGAAGAACTCCTTTCTTGGGTCATTTTTGAACCTTGCTTCCTTCACTTTGAGTGTACACCCTCTGGTGAATGCACTGTTTCTTCATTTCAACAAACTTGCCGTGTCCACTTTGTTGAACCTTGCCATTAATTTAAAAGACTCTATCATGCTTTGTTTCCCTTCTGTCCTCTAGTGAATACATAGTGAGACTTTCAGTCTCTCATCATACCCATGCCCTACTGGTGACATATCATATCCATGGCCCTCATTGTACACTCTCTCATGTTTGCTACAATCCAGGTGTAGTGTATTCAC
This sequence comes from Neoceratodus forsteri, assembly GCA_016271365.2. NCBI lineage: Eukaryota > Metazoa > Chordata > Ceratodontiformes > Ceratodontidae > Neoceratodus > Neoceratodus forsteri. Next base: position 449,844,390 of record CM057453.1, on the reverse strand, counting down.
TGACTGGCCCCACGTTGTGATGTGCTTCACTACATTAAAAAGTTACGTAGTTAGTCTGACATAACCAGCCTCTAGTGAAACAATACTGGTCCCAATCCATTAAGCCCTTTTATTTCAAGGATGTTACTATATGCCTTTTTAATCATTGTCTCCAGACATTATTGATGTCAGGCATACTGTCATGTAATTTCTAGATTTTACCTATCATACTCTTTGTGTAAGGGAACTACATTTGCCACCTCCTTTATCAGGCACTGCACCTGTTGCTACTGATTCTCCAAAGAGGACAACCAGCAGCTCCACTCCAGTAGCTCCTGTCTAATTTCATTCAGCATACTACAGTGTATCCTATCTTGACCTGAGATTATTTTTTAGGTTCTCTGTTACCTTTAGTACTTGTTCCCTTGTAACCTTCCCCATCTCAAAGGTATAGGGTATTTATTTATTTTGAAATGTTGTATACCTAGATATCCATGTTTTCATGAAATGCCTAGTTTACAAGATGGTTTTAGAGGCACATGTACAGCAGCAGACAATACTGAGAGAGCAGTATATAATATCTCAATATGCTGTATTAACATAGAGGCCGGGATATTCAGACTATGTTAGGCTGGGGCACAATCCTGGGTGCAACGAACTGGGATGTGCCAGGTGTGAACTGGTGATATTCAACAGTGCGCCATGGCTCAGCACCGTTGAATGCTCCATGGCTGCCGCATTGTGCATGGTGCAGTGGCACTAGCACCATGCAGTGGCAACCGAGGAGGCCGGGGATGCGCTTAGCACAAGTGCAGATGCGCCAGTGCAGGAACCGCCATATTCAGTGGTGGTATGCAAATGGGGCCATTATGTGAGGTAAGGTGCAAATGGGACCATTTGCATGTCATTATGGCCCCATTTGCATGCAGGTGCGCTGATCCGGGCGACTTTGCCTGGCGCCCTGCCAGGCTGCAGCCATCGGGACCGATGCCCTCTGCCCCCAGCAGCAAAGCTGACCCAACGCCCAATCACAGGCTTGCTAAACATAAATCTAACCCTGGTGGTCCAGTGGACTGCCCCCATCCCTGATTGCAGGCTATGTAAACTTAAAGTTATCCCTGGTGGTCCAGAGTTTCTGATTAGTTCCTCTGATGGTTCTGGTGATGTGGTCTGAGAAATTTAGTTTGGTACTGTAAACAGTCACATTCCTAGATACTTGTTTGTCTTGATGTTTTCCAGTGGTGGTACTCAGTAAGGTACTATTTTGAGGACAGTTAAGGAGATTGATTTCCACAGAAGGCCATTGTTTGCTTTTTTTCCTTGTTTTGGTGTTGTTACATAACAGATTGTTGGTGATCATCCAAGACAGTGTTCTGTCAAAGACTGTTTGGAGTAGATTGGTAAAGTGAAGGATACTTTTGAAATTAGCTTAGATGGCAGTATCATCTACATATAGATGGATGTTGGCATCTGTGCTGACATACACAGATAGTAGGTCACTGACAAATAGACTGAAGAGTAGGGGCTGAGAATAGAGTCTTATGAGACACCTAGTTGCACTGTAAATGGAGGTGAGATATTCTATTTATTATGCCCTCCCTTGATCTGTCAGTCATGAAAGCTTTGAACTATGGCAAGGCCTTTGTGAAATTCCCATTTGAAGTAACTTTTGAAGTAGGGCACTATGATTGATGATGTCACATGCATTTGATAGATATATTAGATGGCAACTTTCTTGTAGCTAGAGTTAAGGGCAGGAGAGACGCCATTTGTCCCCTTTAGTAGTGTAGTGTATATGGAGTACTTTGGGTGGATCCCAGATTGTGGCTAATTAAGAATGTTGTTAATGAGGATGTAAACAATTTGCTGCATGTGTACTACCTTTTCAGTGAGTTTGTTTAGACCAGGTAGTACAGACTTTGGCCAGTAGTTTTATCTTCTGGTGGTGAACCAGTCCTCAGTAATGGTGTCATGAGTGTCATGATGGCAATCTTCACAATTGCTGAATTCAGCAAGTGTGAAGGGAGAGGTTGAAAGGATTGGCAGGTGCAGCCGTGGTGCTGCAGCATCCTTAGCAGATGGTGCTCCAAGTCATTAGATGGTTTAGAACCTCACCTTAACAGATGTCTGTAAAGGTAAGAGCAGGAGGTAAGTCATTATTAGTGACTGTATAGGGTTTGACTACAGTGCAAGTTGGCATTGCTTGGAGGGTAGGCTGTGGTGGGGTAGGCAGACATTGACAGTGGCTAGTGAAGTGCTTAAAGTGTCTGTGATATTGATGCTGCCCAGTTTTTGTTTGTTGTTATAGATGGAGTGAGTGATTTGTTCAGAGATGCTCTTGAAAATGGGAGAATTGATGTCAGTTGAGAGATTTTTGAATTGCTGATGTTTTTCTCCCAGTAGCTGGGGTAAAAACTGTTTTGGCATTGCATGTCTTTGTTGCTGACACATTTTTGAGTTGTTGATAAGACTGCCACCCTCTGTCATAAAGTGAGATTTTGTATTTATTTATGTAAAAGGTTTTATCAGAAAATACATACTGAGCTGGTAGCAGCTCATTTTCAGATGTGTCCGGGAAGAAACAGAGGTATACTAAGAATTTTTTTACAAATAACAGAGGCAAAGAAGTATCATAAATAATTATGTAAGGACAAGGATTCTGTGTAAAATACACTACATTACAATAAAGTGTTGGAGGATAACAACATTTGCAATGCACAGAAGGCAATACTGAGTTCAGGGTGGAAGCAATGGTTATGGATTGGGGAGGGAGGAAACAGGGACTGTGCTAGTATAGATGCAGGGTAAAGGGGTGCAGACAAGTCCAGTATCTGTAAATTGCTGGAGTAAATAGAGAACTCATGGAAGAGAGGTGAGTGGTGGGAAGGGACAGTGTAGATGTAAATGGGAGAGAGCCCAAAAGTTTGGGAAACCGAAGGAGAAGGCAGCTTGACCAGCGGTGGATTTCTTGAGGGGAGAGTGAGAGAGCGATTGCCAGAGTTATGGAGGGTGGGCATTGTCGGGGGAGTGAGTAGTGATGCAAGATAGCAGGAGGGAGCAAAGTCAGTATTTAGAGATAAAGGAAGCACAATAGGCAAGACATCTGAATGAAAGAGAGGGGAAGGAAGGGAGGAATACGGGAGCTGTGGTGAGTGCAGGGAGACAGTCCATGGCAAAGGAGTGAAAGAGGGGATCCAGTATTTGGTCCATGATTTGCCATGCTGATAATAGTAATCTAGTAGTAGTAGCAGTTTTATTTGTAGTCAGGCCAGGAGGAAAGGACATATAGAGTTGGATATCATCTGCATAACAGTGGAACCCATATCCATGCTGTCTAATGATCCTCCCAGGGGCAGCATGTACACCATGGGCAAACAGGACATGCCTTGGGGTGCTTCACAGGGCAGAGCCATTGAGGGTGAGGAAAACCTTCCCAGAATTAACCTCTGAGTCCTGCCACTGAGATCGGACTCAAGAAGATGTTTTTGCAAGTAAGCCCTACATACTCCCTAAGCAGGTTCAATAACAGCCCATGGTCCACTGTGTCAAAGGCTGAAGAGAGATCTAGGAGAATGAGAATAGACCACTCTCCTCTATCTCTCACCCTGAGCAAGTCATTAGGTACCATGACCAGTGCAGTTTTGTGCTATGCTTAGACCTAAACCAGACTGGAGAAGTTCTAGATGTCAAAGGCTGTAAGGTGTGCCTTGAGCTGTTGTGCAACCACCTTACCCAAAAAAGGCAGGTTAGAGACTGGTTGAAAATTTGCCAAGACATCCAGGTTCAATGAAGGGTTTTCAGAAGTGGCTTCAGCCGTGTATCTTTCAATGCCACTGAGATGACCCTCTGATAGGGAACATGGACAAACTCCATGAACACTGGCCCCAGCAGCCAAACAAAACTCACTAGTAATCAGATTATACCTGGATCCAGTTCACAAAATGTTGGCCTCTGCTCTAAGATCACCTCAATAATGTTTTCCATTGTCACCAGTCCAAACTCTTCCCATGACCACTGAATGCACTTGAGACATAACAGTTTGACCCTGCTGAGCTGTGACAGCCCAGATGGCAAAATTCTAGATGGAGGACACGCTGTCTAAGAAAAATCAGGTAAAGTCCTCACATTTAGCAAGTGAAAGCACTTCATGGGCTCCAGACAGGCCAGACAGAGAAGCCTGGTCATGGTCCGAAAAACTGAGGTGATTGATTCCTTTCAGCAGCAATCTCCCTAGACAGAAACCCTTTTTTTCTGGATGATAGCTTTTGTTCTTATCATAGTGAGTAACCAAAGCCAGTTTGTCCCCTGAGGCCCTGGATCTCCTCCAAGAATGTTCCAACCTCCGTCCCTTTGCTTTCATTTCACTTAGCTCACTGACATACCATGGTGAGTCAAGGTGCAAAACCTATGGATGTACACAAGTAGCCACCAGGAGATCAAAAGCCACCCCAATGGCCCTATTATAGGTCACCATGGCTTCCTCCAATCTCATGGTGCATGCCACCATCATACTCAATGTGTCCAGTGCTGCCAAGAGTCCCTCTTACCATAGCCCATGTAAAGGAAAGTTCTAGACCATCTACACAGGAGGTGTACTACAAGGAAGGACCTGAAAGAGAACCTGATAGAGCAATGATCTGACCAGCTGACCAGAACAATCTTGAGATCAGTGACCTTGAACCCCAGAGAAAATACTAACCCAAGGCATGGCCATGTTGGTGGGTCACAGAAGTAATGACTTTACAAGACCCAGGGATTCCATTCCCCAGAGGAAATATTGGCCAAAACGTAAGAGTTTGTCATTGAACCAAGCAAAAAATTGCCCAGAATAAGCCACCTAGGTAAGTCCAACACTCTGTCAATGGTGAAGTCCACACCTGCAGAAAATCCCCTCATGCCCCTAAAGGTCAGCACATGAGTAGTGGTCTGCAACCTGCACCTGTACCCCATGCACAGCCATGCATTTCAATGGCATGGTATACGCAACTGGATATACCACCAGGTTCAATTCAGATCTAAACAGATGGCCCCCACAGTCCCTCCTCAAGCAGTGACTGTGGAGAATCTGTCTGGGATGGCTGACTCCAATACCATGCCAACATAATCACCAAGCCAGGAGTAGGCACCAGGAGATCAAAAGCCACCCCAATGGTCCTATCATAGGTTACCATGGTTTCCTCCAGTCTCATGGTGCATGCCACCATCATACTCGATGTGTCCAGTGATGCCAAGAGTCATGCTTATCATATCCCATGTAAAGGATGGTACTGGTCCATTTACACAGGATATGTACTACAAGGAAGGCCATGAAAGAGAATTCATAGAGCAATGATCTGACCAGCTGACCAGATCTATCTCAAGATCAGTGACCTCAAATCCCAGAGAAAATACCAACTCCAAGGCATGTCCATGTGGTGGGTCACAGAAGAAATGACTTTGCAAGGCCCAAGGATTCAATTCAGCCAGAGGAAATCTTGTCCAAATGCGAGGGCTTTTCATTGACCCAAGCATTAAAATTGCCCAGAATAAGCCACCTAGGTAAGTCCAACACTCTGTCAATGGTGAAGTCCACAATTTCCTGCAGAAAATTCCCTCATACCATAAAGGCTAGCACATGAGTAGCAGTCTGCGATCTGCACCTGCAGCCCCATGAACAGCAATGTATTGAAATGGCATGGTATACTCAGCTGGATATACCACCAGGTTAAACACAGATCTAAAACAGATGGCCTCCGCAGTCCCTCCTTGAGCAGTGCACTGTGGAGAATCTGTCTGGGATGGCTGACTCCAGTACCATACCAACATAATCACCAAGCCACCTCTCCATGATGCAAGCAAGACTGATCTGAAGAATCAGAAATAAAATCCACTGCAATAGTGGTCTTATTCCTCATTGATCTGGCATTACACAGCATCATGAGAAAAGGAAGAGTAGAGGTGGTAGGCCACTCAGATATCTTCCTGCTCAGTCTGGTGGTAGTAGGTCAGGTGTACCCAGTTGTTATGCCTTCCTCAGACTCTTACTAGGCTCATAGGGAGCAGTTTCTCACAGCCTTGAACTCTGAAATAAAGTAAGACAATGCAGTTTCTACACCAAGGATGAGAGCAAATCTGTCCTAGATTAATTTGTTGAGTTCAGAGTGATGTTGATTTACATCCAGAGATTAGTATGTGTTGACTCTGATGAGATGTGTTAAATGCCTTTTATTTTATACCTATAGGTATACTATATAAACTGGGGTCACTCATCGAGTCAGAGCATGTTCCTGAGTTTACTGTTCTATCTGGTATATCACTTAGGATCCAGTCGATGTACATTCCAGAACTGGAACTGCTAACACGTCTGGTGGACTCCAGGTTATTAACTGTGTCAGATGTTGTTCAACTACCCAGTCTTTTACTGTGGATTCCTGGTACTAAGTCAATCAATGTTAAAATCTCCTAGAATTATTGATTCTGCAGCAGGTTGCCTTGACTATAGGAGATCCGATACTCTGTGTAGGAATGCCTTAGAATTGTTGGGTGGTATAGGCAGCTGATGTATAGATCCTTGTTGCCCAACAAGGTTTTTATTCTGAGGATCTCCAGTAAGAATCCTGGTAGTAGGTACAGACCAAGGACACCTTTAAATTTTAGGTTCTGTCTTATGCAGCTAGCTAACCTTGTCTGTTGTTTGCAGGGCAGTCAAGCTGAGTACATAGTAGCCAGGTATAAGGCTTTCCATACTAGAGAGTTTGGACCCGAGTCCCGCTTTTGGAGATGGAGATGATGCCAGGGTGATGCAAAGATGTACAGATGTATAGAGGGTCTGTTATGTTTCTTATGTTTATTTGTTTATTCATATGCAGACCTATGGTGTGTCTGTTAGCTGTTTGGTGTCATTGGGTATGAGTGAGGCCAGAGTTACTCTTAGTGTCACCTGCCATCATGAGCAATAAATTGCAAAGTGAATAAATTGTAATAAATTGTGTTTTTGCATTGTAGTATTTATAAAGTTTGTAACTGTACAATATAGGCATTGTTGATCTTTCTGCTGTAATAAATGTTATATAGTGTCATGCACCATTACATATACTGATAATATTTACAGCAGTTGTGAGGTGCTTTACATGGGATTTCAGTCATAAGTGAGTCTCCAGATCATGTAAATATGTCTGATTTAATTATACTACTAATGTACAGCAAGGTGTAATAGAACAGCAGGGAAGGAAATAGAATGCTAGGATGCATAAGCAGGAATCAGTAATAGGTGGCAGAAGGTGATCTTGACCTTTGTAGATCCCTGGTAAAGCCACACTTGGAGTACTGTGCACAATTTTGGAGTCCATATTTGAGGAAGAACAAGGATAGGGTGGAGGTGGTGCAGAGGAAGGCCACCATGATGATTCAATGTCAACAGGGGAAGTCTTATAAGGAAAGGTTAAAAACCTGGATATGTACATGTTGTAGGATAGAGAGAGATAGTCATGACATGATAGAGATCTATTAGTTTATTCATGGGATTAATAGTAAACTGCATAAATTGATTCCAATGAATGCAGACACTGATGCAAAGCCTATGAAATTGGCAGAAAGAAAGTTCAGAAAGGATGTTCAGAAGTATTCTTCACAGGAGGGTAGGGAGTGAGAATTGGCTGCCACAGGACATGATCTGTGCCAAATGGTAGAGGGATTTATATACATGTGGCATAGATATATGTAGATAGTTAAAGTGGCTGTGGGGAAGGTACATGGAATAGCAGTGTGAATGACCAATAAGGTATAGGGCAATATCAGTGTCAGTGGTTCAACAGGCTGCACACTCATCTCTGAGGCTGGAAGACCATAAGGTTGTGTGTTGTAGCCTCTCACCAGAAACTTGGAGTAAATCCCAATACTGAGACTGAGCATGAAGGGTGCTGCACTCCTGAGGTGCCATCTTTCAGATGAGACATGTAACCAAAGTCCTGTATGCCTGTTCTGGTGGTTGTTCAGGTGAACATTAAGGATCCCAAGGCAGTTCTCAAAAGAGTAGGGGAATCTTCCTGTTGTCCAAGCCAAATGTCCCCTATTCACTAAAAATACCACTAACAGCTTAACCTGACTGAATACATTAGTTTGCATCTGTATCTCTCCCCTGAGGCTGAAAATAGGCAGAATTGCCTAGCCTCTTTTCGGTGAACAGAAACTAAATAACAAAATGAATACATAAATAAATAATAGATGGATTGGACAGACTGGATGGGTTGCAAGGACTTTTCACCATCATTGTCTGTTTCTATGTATAACTATACGCTGAGAAATAAATATCTTATAAGCCAGTAACAGATCAGTGTGCCAGTCAACACAGACGTGGGGAGCTAGGAAATGTAAGTCCAGTCATATATTATATAGCGTCTTTAACAGAAATCCAAGAATTAAGCAATTCAATAAGCAAAATTCAGGGTCCAGGAAACTGTTGTAAGTTTCAAGTGCCAGAAAATGTTAAATTCAAAAGTGAAGATCACTTACCTGAAGCACAAGTAGGTTGTAAAAGCCTTTGTGTGAATCTTCAGTTCAGCTGCTTTTCTTTCCCAAGTGGTTTGTATAAAGTCTCTTGAATCAATGGAATTGCCTTAGAAGCCAGGCCAGATGAAAATGTGGATTCAGTACAAGATGCAATATCTCAAATTTGACACAAGATTTAAAGCTTAAAATGGATATCCAGCAATGTATCCTTCCTTGATCCCAATCTTGGATGCAATTAAAACAACTAAAACATAATTCTAGTTATAAATCAATAACTAAGCCAATTTAAACTGACAATGTAAAATGCTTAACTGGAGCTGTCTACTCTGATTGCTTCTGTCTCTGCCATCTGTTCCCTGTATCACCCTTGAATTTACTCTTGTTGTCAGGGACTGGGCATGCCTCCTTGATTTAACAAAAGTATTAATTTAGTATATCTGCTTTCTTCCCTCATCCACTATACCTACCCCATCCTTCTTGATCCTTATTATATTACTCATTGTCTTCTGTTCACTAATGTATATAAAGAAGGATCTGTCATTCTCATTTACCCTTTCCACTAGCCTCAATTCACCCTTTACCTCTCTGATGAGCTTTTTGCTTCTACTCAGTTTCTCCATGTACCTCTTTCTGTTTACATCACTCTGTTCCTTCTTAAACATTTTAAACACCCCATTTTTGCTCCTAATAGCCTGCCTTAATTGCCCATCTAACCATATGGGTTTTCTGTACTGTATATTTTATGGTCCTGATGCAGTCTTGAGTGGTCTCTGTATTAGACTCCTTTAATGCTGCCTACTTCCTCAACCCCTTTATCTTATGGAAGTCCTTGCACTGCTATTGCATTTTCTCCCCTTTTCCTGAAATCTGCTTTTCTGAAGGCTCACACCTTTCTCAATGGCCAATTGTTGTGACCCTAGCTTCATGTTGAATTTCACCATGCAATGTTCACTCTTGCCAATTGAGCCCTCCACTTTACTATCAGTAATAATTTATTCTTTATTTATTTGGTAATTTTTGACCAGGAAAGGCACACTAAGCTGTGATAGCTTGTTTCCAGGTGCATCCTTGGGAGGGGTTACATGGATCTGTTTTATTGATAGACAAATGTTGGATATGACATGGGAAACTCCTGTTCTTCTCCCAGTATATGTATTCTGCTGTATCGGGTTAAGGGCATGGAAACTGACACCCTCGCTGCAGGGTCTAGAAAACAGATTTATAATTTAATTATTGATACATGTTTTCACAGCTGTTAATACAGAAATTGTGCCCTGCAGGAGAGCCCAAGGTAGCTCTCCAACTGCAAAATAAAAAGGATCCCATGTCAGATATGGAATATTAGCTGACTGAGAAGAAGTCCATTGGAATATTGCAGTTAAGGACTAACTATGCTATACTTGGAACTATACTTGGAAGTTTAGACATAAAAGGCAATTTGGCCCATGTTATCTGTCTACCACCTCAGTGGATTGACTTTGTCAGATTCATATCAAGTAGATGTTGATCCAACCCTTTTAAAGACTTCCACAGATTCTACAGTAGTTCAACTATTTTCTTGTGTAGGTTGTTCCAAAACTCCACAGCCCTATATGTAAAAATTTCTTGTCTTTTATTCTTTTGGTGTTCTGAAGTTTTTTTGTTTACTATGACTTCTTAGATTAATATCTTTACTGTTGAATTCCAAATTCAAATTTTGCCTTAGTGTTTTGTCTCAGGATTGTAAACATTTGTATCATGTCTCCCATAATCCTCCTAATCTCTAGACAATAGAGTCGCAGTTTTTGCAATCTTGTGTCATAGGTTTTATCTCCCAACCCTGAAACCATTTTGGTTGTTCTATGCTGGACTTTCTAGATTATTTACACTCTTCTAAGATAGGGGCTCCATAAGGAGTACAATAGTCGAGATGTGGTCTGATGTTTGTCCTGTATAGTAGCATAACACATTCTCTGCTTCTGCAGATGAATGTCCTGTGGATGCAATATAATATCCTGTTTGTTTTCATTATGACCTCAGAGCAATGATTACTAAAACTCAAGTCATATTTATTATAATGCATAGGTCATGTATGTTTTCAACCTCTTTTAATATGGTTCCATTTAATATGTATTTAGTATGGGTGTTGCTGTATCCCCATGTTTATGACTACACATTTTTCTGTGCCAAAAGACATTCCATTTGATTTTGCCCAAAGCTCAATACTTTTGAAATCCCTTTGTAGTTGCTCAGTTTGGTTTCAAGTACTCACTTCACGCTCGATTTTGTACGCCATTGGCTTACTCTCACCCAACTTTTGGTCTGCTTGTGTAGGTCTGATATGAATAAAGTGAACAGTACTGGTCCCAGCACTTACCATGGGGGACTCTACTGCCCATGTTTGCATAATTTGATAGAAAGCCCCTTATTCTAACTCTTTGGGTTCTACCTGTAAGCCAATTTGTTATCCATTTTTCCAGTGTAGAATGGATCTTTTCCTGATATAGTTTGTCTATTAATATTAACTAAAACACTAAAACACAGAAGAGAAACACTGTCTGTAGCTAGTTATGAGACTATCCCAGAAAAGCCGTCACATTTTTGACTGACTGTCTTTTGGCATTCTTTCAGTCAGATTTGGCAAGAACCCTTTTGAACTGTCAACTACCATTCTTGGTCTCTGTATGGCAGGCTGGATCAAGTATAACAAGTCTAAATTGCAGCAACAGTATGTTCTGCCTGCTGCAGGAATTACCTGTGGCAGGTGAGATATGCTTTGCAGATTCATCAAAAATACATGGATTAAAAGTGGTAATAGCTATTGCTAATAAATTGGTGTTAAAAGTACATAGGCAAGAGAAAGGAAAATTCATCCCTGGAGTACTAAGAAATTATAGAAGAACTGCATGGATTCCTCCAAAGGGTAGTATTGTAGAATGTCAAAAGATGGCATGTCTGTTGAGGCAATTCCTGTGAGTCAACTACAAATATACTGTAGGGCACATTTCATCTTTTTGAGTCTGTAATATGTATTTTCACATCTTTGTTTTCTTTGTCTTAACTGATTTCTGTTAGTTCTGAAAATTATTTTGGTTGTTTAATGTTGTTTTTGATTTGCCATTGTTTTTGTTGTTGAGATTTTGGGGAATTTATTGATGTTTATATTGGCTTTTTCTTTGCTTTGAACAAACCGATTGTAGTATAATATTTATTTTAAAACAAAATAAATAAATACAAATATCGTATATACATATACTAAGTATATGTATGATTATTTTGTTTTTAAAATAAAATTTATTTTTGATAAGTGCCATGGGATCCTTTACTTACATGGACAGTGACCAGATATGGTCAGGAGGGACCTTGATCTAACATCTCATCTGAAGGAGGGCACCTCACCAGTGCAACATCCTCCTCATACTTGGGTCTATGACATTTCACTCCTATTATTTTGCTCCCACCACTTTCACTCCCGTCATTTCACTCCCACATAATTTCTACTCATTCACATTTACTCCTAGGCATTTCACTCCTGTACTGAAAATCATGTCTCCATTCCCGATTTGTTTAAAAAAGACAAATATTTACCATGCTGCTCACAATACAGTATCCCTTTTACCAACATTCTTTCACCACGGGTAAACATGATTCCGTAAAAATTAGCAAGTTTAAATAAATACCCTGGCCTGATATTCAAACTGCCAGGCTGTGGCATAAGCCTGGGCACAGCTCAACTTTGTTGCGCGAGGTGTGGCTTGGGCAATATACAGCGGAGCTTTGCTATGGTGCAGCAGCTTTGAATATCACACCTGGCCACCCCACTGTGCATGGTGCAGTAGCACTGTGCCAGCAAGATGGCCAGAGTGGAGCATGGAGATGCACTGGCGCAAGTGCCATTGCGCCATGCACAGCACCTTGATATTCAAACATGGACATGCAAATGGGGCTATAATTTATGCAAGGCACACAGGGGCCATTTGCATCTCATTACAGCCCCATTTGCATGCCATTAGCATGCAGGTGTATGCAATCCCTGACGACTTGCACTGGCACCCTGCCAGGCAGCAGCTGTTGGGGACCGGCGCCCCTGCAGCCCGATCGTGGGCATCAGTACCTCATCATAGACCCCACTACCCTGGTGGTCTGGTGACCCCCACCCACCCACCCACTGGGCCCCCTGCCCGCTCCCCGTCAGCGGTGGGGCAGCACCCACCGCCTGCCGCCCTGCCACCCACCGACTGACGGCTCAGCAGTAAGGGCTGCACGCCATTTGGTTCACAGCATGAGCCAATGGGTGTGCAGCTTCTCCCGTACTACTCAGTCCTGATATGTAGATGAATTCATACATATCTGGACTGAAGTAAACAATATGACTTCATGCCCATTGGCTCATGCTGTGAACTAAAGCACGCAGCCCTACTGAGCTATCAGTTGGCAGGTGGCGGGTGACAGGCAGGTGGTGCTGCCTCCCGTCGGTGGACGGGGAGCAGGGTGGTGGGACCCAGTGGGGGTAGGATGGGAGGGTGCACTAGACCACCAGGGTAGTGGGAGTCTTTGATAGGTACTGATGCCCGCGATCGGGCAGCAACAGTCCACTGGACCACCAGGGATATTGGACTTGGGGGTTCACTTACAGATGCCCACCATGGGGCATGGGGGCACCACCAGGTGTGGCTGGAACTTGGATGGCCACCCACAGGTGTCAGCTGCTGTGTTGCACCCTGCAATGTGGCAGCTCACCTGTGGGTGGCCATCACTGTTCCTTTTTTTGTGGCGTAACTTTGTGCAGGTGTAGGTAGGGTTGCACATGCGGCGCTGCACATCCCTGGCTGAATATCGGGCTGTGCAGGTTGTGCATGGGCAGCCCCACCTGTGCCTGCGCCATTACTGATGCGGCTCTGGCGCTCCGGGATTTATGGGGGATGCACTTTCCCTTTTGAATATCACGCTGGGGTGCATCCAGTGGGTTGCGCATGGCACAACACTGTTTGTGCCATGTGCACTACCCTTTTGAATATCTGGGCCCCTGTGTGCAATAAATCTTTCTAAGTGCATAGTGCAAGGTTAATATAACAGGTATACTGCTTATAATAAACAATTGCCTTAAAAAGTAGAAGCAGGCTAGAGCTAACAAATAAAATACTGCTAGCTAAAAGAGAACAGATTCAGACTTCAGCTACTACTGTAAATCTTGAAGTGCAGGATGCAAGCTTTGATAATGGCGACAGCTGGAAAAACATTAATTTGTGTTTGAGCATACAGTTAAGGCGAAAGCAACCTTTTATAAAATTTGTAAAAGTACTGGAAAGTGCTGGGAAAATTCTGGGAAAAGGAGATATGAATAATCAGAAGACTAGTAAAACAAGAATGAAAGTATAAGGGAGCAATGTATGGAAAAGGGAAGGATCAGGAGGAAAATAAAAGCACTGTGGTCTTCAAGCAGTTTTCTTCAGTGCCAGAACTGAAATGCCGTGGCGGTGGTAATTGCAATAGGTCCTTTCCTGATATTTTCCAAATACCTATTAGTTCCCCTTCTCCTATTTTGTAGTCCACTTCTTTCTATTATCCAACCATAGACTTTCCGTCTCACTCCTTATCTTCGCTTGCTTGCTTCTCTGTTGCTCCAGTTTCCAGAGACAGGCAGGCAATGGTGCAAGGAATTATTTATACATAAAGCAGGAGAGGATCATCAGGGAGCAATGGTGCAAGGAATTATTTATACATAAAGCAGGAGAGGATCATCAGGGGAACATAATGATCAGGAGCAAAATGACATGGGGCGAATTGAGCGGACTGAGATGTAGGAGCGAAATTACGGAGCCAAATGATGGGAACATAATGTCGCTGGCTCCTCTCATACTCACTACAGTGTCAGTTATGGGTATTACCCCATGCACCTAGTACAAAACTAGAACCCACACCCTTCTGATCTTCCAGCTACATAAGCAAACATACTACCTATTGAGCCACTGAAACTGATGGATGATGTCCTGATTGGACAACTCCAGGTCAAGTACTGCCCCTCCTTTGTAGTCTCATTCACCCACTCTGTGAGGAATGACATGAGTGATGGCCACACATGTCTGCCTCTTTTGACTCCTTGCCACTGGCATCACCCTATCTATGTCTAGAATATTGAAGTCAGTAACATTATTTCTCCCAATCCTGCTCCTTTCCTTATCACCCTGTCTAGAGCTTCTTCCATCTCTACTGTTTGATCTAATAGCCTGTACACTACCTATACCATGTATTTTCTTCCCTTTCCATCACCTGTATGCAAAGTGATACTATCCTACCCTCGCAACTGCTGTACCTTCCAACAGCCTAATATTTTCCTCATATACACGTCCACCCTCTTCATATTGTTATCCTGTTCTTCCTGAGGAGCTTGTACCTGGAACATTTTGGTCCCAGCAATTGTTTTGATTCACTTATTTTGGAAATGGACATTATGGGCTGGATTTTCTGTGGGCAAAAGATATGGCACCAAGCTTGCAAGCAATCCAAAGGGATTTTCTATCCTTGCAGCCAATTGACAGTCATTAGATCATCTTGTTGTAATTTAGCTTGTATCAATACCTAGGACCCTTTACATGGAGCTTGCGGCTGAAGTCTGGCACAAGCTGACATAAATCAGGCAATTATTGCAGCTGCATCTAAGATTATAAAATCAGGTACAGATGCTGCAGTTGGCAACACTGTAGCTACAGCAGCACAAGGGTTCACACAGAGCTTGACACAACCCTGCATCAATATTCAAAATCCAGCCCTATATCTATTTTTCCATTGTAGCCATCACCATTTGCACTTCATCCATCTTGTTGCCACCATTTGCACCTTCTAATTTATTCCTTGCCTATACCCTTTTTCCTCATCCTTCTACTATTCCCTACTGTTCTGCTTGTTTTATGGGCCAACTAGGCTCCCACAGTGATCCCATTCTGGACCCTGTACCTATTGCAGCCCACCCAGTCTTTTGGTTTAATCTCCTTCTAATGATAACATCTACTTTCTGCCCCAACGTACTGTTGTCCTCTTGGATCAGATGTAAGCCATCCCTTTCAAATATCCAGTCATCATCAAGAAGGAATCCCAGTCTTGTGTAAACCTGAACTCCTCCTCTCCACACCAACCCCTTTAACCACAGATTAAATTCCAAAATTCTGTCATTTTGCACTTTTCTGTGAGTTGTACCAGCAGTAGAAATATAGAAACATAGACAATGATGGCAGAAAAGACCAATGGTCCATCTAGTCTATCCATATCTCCCTATCTGCACCAGGAACTATTGTCCATATAGGGTTCTATCCCTGCCTGTCCACCCTTTTGCTCCTCTCCCTACTGTTACTGACCTGAGTAACCACCAGATCCTTTACTCTTTTCAGCCATGCTTGAAACCATATATGGTCCTGGTGCCCACCACATCCACAGTCAGACTGTTTCACAGCTGTACCACCCTTTCCTAAAATAGAACTTCCTCACATTGCTCATAACCCCACCACCACCATTTTCTACTCGTGACCTCAGGTTCTTGAATCTTTATTCCTGCTAAATAGTTCCCTGCAGTTTACCTTGTTTATTCCCTTCAGAAATGTGAAGGTCTGTATCATATTTGTCCTTTCTTGTCTGGTCTCCAACAAGTACATGTTCAGCACCTGGAGACAGTCCTCAAAAGATATGCTTTTTGACCCTGAAGCATCTTGGTCACCTGCATTGCACCTTCTACAGCCTCTCCCTGTCCTTTCTTAGATGAGGACTCCAGAACTGGGCACAGTCCAGGTGTGGCATCAGCAGTCACCATATAGAGGTAGTGATATCTCATTTTTCCTTTCTGTCAGTACCACTTCCAATACACCCCAGCATCCTATTAGCCTTACTATAGGTTGTGTTACACAGGACTGATTGTTTGAGGGAGCACTTATGATGACTCCCAGGTCCCTTTCTTCTTCCACAGTGCTCAGTGTTATCCTCCAATCCAGCACTCTTTTCTGTGGTTTTGTTCCCTAGGAGCTTAACCTTGCACATTTGGCCTTGAATTTCAACTGAGAGCCTTAGACCACCTCTCTAGCCTTTGTAGATCCCTCTGCATCTCCCTTATCTCTGTTGTTACTATGAGAACTTTATGTCATATGTTAAGAGACACAGCTTGCCCTGGAGACCCTCTCCAATGCCACTGATGAACATATTGTAGAGGGAGGAGAGGAACAAGGATAGATCCTGTGGTACCCACTTGTGACCTCCCTCTCTTCTGATTTGACACCATTTACCACCACCTCTGCTGTTTCTCCTTCAACCAGTTTTCCATGCATCTATTTCCCTATCTGTGCCAGGTCCTCCAACTTCTTCAGAAATCTTCTGTGTGGCACTGAGTTGAAAGTCTTGCTGAAACTGAATGATAGTAAGCTGACTGGTGTGGCCTTTATCTTACATCTTTATGACCCAATCAAAGAAACTACCAGTGGCTGGCCCCTCCAGGCAAAAGGTAGAACTACTGCTCTTGACACCAACAACCCAGGCTCAGGAATGAAACTGGGTTGTCAGAGACTGGCCGGGGAAGATCATGATGCTCGCCTCCTCTGAGGATGGTTCCTGGTCTCCACCACAATACCACCACCTGGGTGACCACAGGTGGCCGTGCAGGTGGAGCCAGTGCTAAGAGGGTTATGCCAGTGGTCTGACATTACAGCATCAGATACAATCTTCATGGTGTCTGTTGGATGGAAACAGAAAATAAAAAAATTACAACCATGCTGCATGCTATGAGTCAAGGGCTGGTCTAGCGGTACTTAGACAGCAGCTGGGAGGATTGACAGCTCTGTCATGCCACTGTATCCCCCACCAGACAATATAGTCCCATCCCCAGCCCTGATGTGCCCCTAAATGTAGAATCCCTGGACATCCAGTGCCCCCACCACCAAACTCTGATCCGTCCATACACTAAAGGGTAACCCGCAGTTACCCCTCATGATATAAGTGCCTTCCCCTCTCTGATCCCTGGTATATGGCATTATGACCACAAATCCTGGTAATCTAGTGGCTCCCACCCTGAGTAGTGCCCCTAGCCATCCCCCAGTCTGTACTCCAATTCGGTGAATGGCACAGCCCTCTGCACACCACCACATCCGGCCACTGATTAACTGGCAGAGCACATACTGTATACAGTACATGTTCTGTCAGTTCATTCCAGTGGCTGGCTGTGGAGGTGTGTGGAGGCTGTGCCAGTCACTGAATCAGGGTACAGACTGGGGATGAGGGTGGTGACACTACTGCCTAGGTGGGGGCCATTAGATCACCAGGGATTTTATGTCATACTATTTACCATGGATCAGAGTGGAGAGGGGCACTGTATTGCTCATGGGTAACTGTGTGTTATCCTTGTGTATGGGGTGATAGGTGCTTGGTGGTGGTGGTGGTGGGGGTGAAGGAGCCACTACTATGCCCCCATCCAAGGGCGCGCAGCTCCCAACCCATCACCTCACAACTGGTGTGGCATTTTCAAGGATGCACCATCTGTTTGGCACACCACCACTATTGTCGCAAGCTGTGGGACTTAGGTACTGGGACACTGTCTGATGGAAAATTAGGCACAGGGTCCCGGATGCACTGGCTCTTCGGCAAGCTGTCATTGTCGCAACTTTCGTCAGAGTTTTGAAAATCCAGCCCTATGTTTTCATTAAATGTTAAGCCTTGAAGAGTTTCAAATAAAGCTGAATACTACACAGAATGAGTTAAAGGAAGCATTGAATTAAATAAAATTGAACATTTTGTTTAAATTATAGAAAATTAATCAGTATCTATACAGGAACTCAACCCTTAAATGGAAAAAAATGAACAAGGGATGATGAGAGAGTAGTAGCCCTACACAAAAAATATGGGAAGAAACAAATAAAAATGGAAGAAGGATGAATCTGAGGACTCAGACTGGTGCATAGTAAAACACACACACAAAAAAAAGAGAGAGAGCAGAAATAAGTGTACTATTAGTTCACAGAAAACACAAGCACTGAACTACACAGCAATACCAGTTGTAGCATCAATAAAGAAGGACAAACTGTAGTTGTTGAAGATTCGACTATAAGACCATGTGATTCCACAGTCTGTGGCATTGACCAACAAAATAGAATGCTGTCAAACTTTCTGTTGGCAAGGATAAGGGATATTGGTGAGAATGCAAAACATTTTGGACGCAAGTGGAGAAAACAAAACCTGTTGTCTCCATGCATGTTGGAACAAATAAACTTGCATTTGTCATGAAAAAGACATGTCATGAGCTGGTTGAAATGGGAAAAACATTAAAAGCAATGGGGAACTGTGTTTATATCTGGTCTTTACCCATTCCATGTGTTAATGTTGAAAAAAATAAGACTATCATCACTGTAAACACTAGGCGAAGAAATTTGGTGCTTAATTGAACGAAAAGCTTTTAGTGAATCAAGGAATCATTTTTACAGCAAGAGCCACCTGCACAGCAAGGGCAGTTTACATATTAACAGATTTGGGGCATAGACACCAGGAAACATACTGAAGAAACAAACAGCAAGAATGTATTTAAACTGATAATGAAGGGGAACGTGGGACATACAAAGATAATCAAATACAGCAAGTCAGAATATGAAATAATAAAATGATAAATAGGCATTTTCAAGCAACATCATTAAACGTCTGTTAAGCAATGCCAGAAGACTAAATAACAAAGGGGAATTACAAGCACTATTAACTACACAACAAAAATTTATACCATTCTGATCAAAGAAACATGGTGAACTCTAGAGGATAAATGGGAAAAGGACATCCGGGTAATATTTGACAAAACTGGATAGGAAAGGAAAAAGGAGGCAGAAAAGCTTTATATAAATTAAATGATATCAATGCTTCCGATATCTCTAGTGAAATAAAAATAAATAAGAACTGAAACCATCTAGTTAAAACACACAGAAGTTGGAAAATGAAATCTTGGGTCTATGTTACAGACCTCCAAACACATGTGAAGTAAATAATCAGGACATAATACAAGAAGTAGTGATCACATGTGATAAGGGGAAGATTTATTTGTTGAAGATCTGAATTATAATAGCATACATTGGTCAAAGAAGATTGCTACTGCTGGACAAAGAACATCACTTCTAACAGCTTGTAAAGAACTAAATCTTGAACGACATGTAAAGCAAACAACATGTGGTAATACATTCGATTTGGTTTGAGTACAGAATTAATTTTTTATCTTCATGAGAGGGAATCAGTCTTTTGATATCTTACAAGAGGTGAAGCCAAGAATAAGAAAAGCAACAGATCAACACTCTTAAATGAAGATAAGAATGATATCTTAAGTCTGCCCATGTCACATTTGATTTATACAAATGGTGTTGAGAGTGATTTGTGATAGAAATGGTAAAATGCTAAAAAGGAAAAAGAGCACAAATGTAAACTATGAACATATGAACATATGAAAATGCCAACAGATACAGGCATCAAGGTCTAGCGAGTCTTCTCAATGTGCAGCTAGCCCTTCATCTTACAAATGCCCCACCCACCTCCCCTTTTCATAATTACCCCTCTTGCTCTGTCCCATCCCTTCTTAAAGTTATCTACTGTGCTACAGGCTACTGCCTCCTCAGGCAGAGTATTCCACTTGTCCAACACCATCTCTGTGAAATACTGTCTCCTGACTTCCCTCCTGAATCTTGCCCCTCCAATCTCAGCTGGTGCACCCCTCCCATGACCCTCCCCTTCTGATCTGGAAAATCCCTTCTGTACTAGTCTCATTTATTCCTTTAGGTATTTAAAGGTTTCAATCATGTCCCCTTATCCCTCCTCTCCACCAGGAATACATGTTCAGCTCACCCAGCCTTTCCTCATAGGAGTATCCCTCTAATCCCTGAATCACCTTCATTGCCCTACACTGTACACCCTCCAACAATCTGATGTCCTTCTTCAGGAAGGCTCCACAACTGCACGCAGTATTCCAGGTGCAGCCTGACCAGCAACCTGCAGAGGGGCAGGATCACCTCCTATTTCTAGAGGAGATTCCCCGCTATGCACCCCAGCATTCTGTTGGCTTTGCTGCCACCTTCTTGCACTGAGCAGAGTTGTTCATACTCCCTGTTATGAGCATCCCTAGATCCTTGTCCTCGGTGCATTCCAGCTGTACCCCCAGCAGATAGCTCCTCCTGGTTCTTAGCCCCAAAGTGCAATACCTTGTACTTTTGACGTTAAACCCCAACTGCCAAGCCTCCAACCACTCCTGTAGTGTGGCCAGGTCCTTCTGCAGCCCCTCCACCCTTCAATGTCATCCACCACCATCGTATCTTTTTGTCATCCGTGAAGAGACTGATCTTGCTTGGACCCGTGGGAGATTTCAGCAAAGAAAATCCCAAACAACACCAGTCCCAACACTGATCCCTGTGGCATCCTACTCATCACATTCCTTGGTGTTGAGAGATCCTCCCCACCACCACCCTTTTGTGCCTACCCTTCAGCCAATTGGTGATCCAGTTTACCATCTTTGTTCCCATCCCTATATATTCCAGCTTCCCCAGCCTCCAATGTGACATGGAATCAAAGGCCTTGCTGAAATCTAAATACAGGACATCCATTGCATGGCCTTTGTCCAGTTCCTTGTCACCCAGTCATAGTACTCAATCAGGTTTGTCTGGCAGGATCTTCTCAAGACAAACCCATGCTGTTGACTGTCCTGGAGACCATTGTTCTCCAGAAAGGTCACCAGCCTCTCTTTAGGATCATCTCCATCAGTTTATCCACAATTGATGTGAGACTCATTGGTCGGTAGTTGCCTGGTTCATCCTTGAGTCCACCCTTGTGAATGGGTACCACATGGGCCATCCTCCAATCCAGTGGTACGATCCTGTGTCCAAGGATATATTGAACAGGTCAGCCAATGGTCCTGCCAGGATCTCAGCTAGTTCTTTAAATTTTAATTTTCTTTTGCACAAATTGCAAAGTGGGACCACTGTCTCACTTGGATGTCTGGTTTTATTGCCGTGTTATCACCTTTAAGTATACAAACCAGAATATAGATGTTGATGGGCAACACATTATCGATATGCCTGCTTGCATTTCAGAAACTCTCTGATCTTGAGGGGTGCTAACCAGCGCTATGTCAAGACTGTGACATAACAAATCATACGGGTCAATAACAGTGATGTACAGTTGGTACAAAACGTGTGATCCAAAACTGCACAGCTTATGTATACCAACTGGGACCACCCATTGCTGTTATGACAGCAGCAGTTTTGACCATGCATGTTTGCACTCGAGGTCTTGACGGACAAGTGCTAACAGTTATATTAAACATGGAGCTGCAAGAGATGGACTACGGACTCTTTAATACAGTTTTGATCCTTGAACTCTAATCTGGACAGCATGAAAAATACGGAATCATACTGATTGCCAAAGTAATATGAAATGTGTTTAAAAAATGGAAACCTGAACATTTATTGTAATATTTGTAATGATTTTCCAATTAGATGGACTTTATGTGATTGTTGTATCTGGGAAGCAGTGTTTTGTCTTATTTTTTTGATAATTTGGTATCTGACAAATGATGGTATGTTGGATCCAAGTTGTTATATTGTGTGTTCTGGACTGCCTCCACATTAACTTGTGAGGAATGAAAAAAGGGATTAGTGTTTAACATATCAATAATGTTTTATATTATTCATTATAGACTTTAAACAGTGAATCATAGAAGGATAATAAGCCTGTTGGTACCATTGGTGTCCACCAAGTAAGCACAGATTACGAAACACAAATACTTCACTGTTCATTCCATAATAAAATCTGTCTTGACTACTAAATAGGCATGTTTACTGAAATTGTCAATCTTACATTCACATTGCATCACTGATTGCAAATTCAAAACCCTAAATGCTGTACTTCCCTCGCACACATTGATCCTTTACATGAACTCCTTGACATTGCATACTGTGAGCAGCCGAGAAGGTGAGAGGAGGGCTGTTCTGGTCACCATATGGGATCCTGTGGCATTGAAGACTATATAAAGGGGGTGCCAGGTTGGTGTACTCAGCCTGGTGTGGGTAGTGTTGAGGCGGCTAAATATCAGGGGCTTAAATGGGACCTAAACAGTGGTGAGTGATCAGAGAGTGGGGTGCCACTAGAACCAGGGAAACAAATTAAATTAATACTGGACCAGAGATCAGAGGGTGGAAGGTGTCAATAGATACCAGGGAAACATTACATAAACTTGGGACCGGCGATCAGAGGCTGGAGAGTACCACTAGACACGAGTAAACCTATTAAATTAATACAGGCCAGATATCAGAGGGTGGGGGTGTCATTAGACATCAGGGAAACAAATTAATACAGGGCCAGCAATCAAAGGGTGGGGGGTGCACTAGACACTAGGGAAACATTACATAAATATGGGGCCAGTGATCAGGCGGTGGTGGTGCCACTAGACACCAGAAAACAAATGAATATGGGGCCAGCGATCGGTGGGTGGGGGTTGCCCTAGACACCAGGAAACATATTAAATGAATACAAGACCAGTAATTGTAGGGTGGGAGGAAACGTAAGATCTTTGCTGAGTTTGTACTGCTCTTTTTACTTGCTGCTGAAGTGAAGGTGTTTCTCCATGCACTTTATTGCTGTCTCCGCCTTTCATTTTGGTTCTGAGTGAGTACCGTGACTTGTTGGATGCCCCAGTTTTTGAAAGTCATAGAGCACCCATTACCCTTGTACAGCTCTGTTTTCATATAAGAGTTAAATAGTCTTTGAATTTTTGAAAGTAAATTCTATGTTCCTATAGTCAGTCAAGTCCTTCTATACCTTGCATATCTTGATGATTTTACTTCCGTGATAGTCTTATATTCATTTAATTCTACATTTGTTTGTACTCTTCTGTTTGTTTGTTTGTTGATTTCTTCCCCTAATATGACACTCTCCTTGATTATGGTCCTACTGAGAGTGGTCACTAAGTCATGGGAATATTTTTCGTATCCTGTCCCAGGTATCAGACAATTTCTGGGTCATAATCCCTTAGTTGGGATCAACCAAGATTCTTAATCCCCTCAGATTCTCCTTTTCCTAATATATTGAGCCAAAGACAGAGTGTGCCACTGAAGTTTTTATCAGATGTCTGATTTTGTTTACTGGTGTTTTAGTCATAACCATATCTGTTTAATGCTTTTGAAGTTTAGTTGTACTAGTATAAAGTTAGTTTGTTTTCACTGAATGCAAAGGGAGTGTTACTGATTTGGGGGAAGCAAAGGTTAGTGAAGTAGACAGGAAATCCTCGCACAGCTGAAACAGCTTTTTCAAGAGGAAACCACTCCGGTGGTTAGGAGCAGCAGAGCTTGAGAGCTCCAAGAAAGGGCTCACTCCACCACCAATTGGGAATGAGGCTGCACTCCCAGCCCTTCCAGATGGGCCAATCAGGCAGTGGATAGAAAACCCTTTTCCTGTTATTCTATTTATCTATTCATCCACAGAGCAGCCACTTGTGCTATGGTCCACTGTGCTAAGGACAAACCTGACAAGGACATCACAGAGGAGTCTGCCCACTGGAGTCAGCCCAATGAGGCAGATGGCAGCTGAACACTCTGCATCTCAGCAGGGAGACGGGGAGCATTGGAAGAGTGAAACAAGTGTCTGGACTCAGCAGACATCCACCTGAAAAAGCAGGGACTAGTAAAGTTCAACCTGACAGCTATGATAAGCGTCTTGTTAAACTATTGTTGTAGATCACACTGCACAGGAGTGAGGAGAGTTAGGGTCACACAAAATTTGGGAATAGGTGAAATACCCTATCTAGGGTAAAAGGATTTGAAGTAAGTTAGGGTCACTCAAAATTGGGAATAGGTGAAACATCCTATCTAGGGTAGGAATAAAAGGGTTTGAAGTAAGCAAGTGGCAAAAACAGGCAGGGTAGTAAATAGCTCAAGCTGGGACTGGTGCATTGGCTGTGGTGGCACTTTCAGGAGACTTTCTGGTGACTGCAGTGCTGCCCCATCTGAGTGCACCTCTCTGGGCTTATGGAGGAGGGTGCTAGACTCTAGGCCAAGCTGGCTGCGATTCTGGGGCCTTCTCCCCAGCCAGGGACCACCAAGTCCACCACTACTGCCTCAAAGGGTGCCACGGAGGAGGAGGAGCTGCTGGTCTATGGTGGTACCACTACACTGATTCCTACACCGCTCTGGTGGAGCAGGACTGTGCATGGAGGCACCCATAGTAGTGGCCAAGGAGGATGTGGGAGTCCTCTATAGTAGAATACCCAGGAAGGGTGGCAGAGGACCCCAGAGAAGGAGGAAGCAACTCTGGTGGGGGACTCCATTGTGAAGGGATAGATTTTGGTCAGGAAGAGTGGGGAAAGGGAGGTTAGGTGTCTACCCAGTACCCACGGATCAGAGGGTTGAGAAGAAGATGCTGAGGATCACTAGGGCAGCAGGATGGGAGAGAGGCTAGATGTCATTTGTTACTTAGGGATTATTGGCCTGGCTAGGGCCAAGGAGTTAGGATAGTGCTGGAGGAGTACAGGGGTTGGAAGTCTAAGGCAGGAAGCACATTCAGTGACCTTCTCTGAGGTACTGCCTGTCTATGACGGGGGAGGATAAGGTACTCATACCAGGAGCCTCAACCAATGATTGAAGGAGTGCAGAGAGAGGAGGTTCTGCTACATTGGGCACTAGGGTCCCATGTGGAGGATAAAGGTCTATGCAGGAGAAAGGCCTGCATCCATCTGGGATAGGAACCACAGTGCTCAGTGAGCAGTTTAAATGTTACATTGGTGAGCATTAAACTAGCCAAATGGATTGGCGAAGGAAGCAGGGAGACATTAACTGTCCCCACCCCTGAAAGCTGAAGTAGTCTGTGGGGAGAAACCTAATGGAGGAAATCCCCAAGGGTACCTGATAAAGAAAATAAAATGGTAGAAATGAGAGGATGGGAATGAGGACAGAGGGGTAAGGAGGGAGGGAGGCAAAAGGGAAAAGGTGAGGTTGGCAAGCAGGGTGGTAGCAAATTTGGAAGGTCATGTGTGCAAATGCTCGAAGTCTGGAAATAAAATCCCAGACCTAGTGGCCAATATGATAGAGGCTGACCTGGACATTGTTGCCATTACTGAGTCATGATGAAATGAGAACCATGACTGGGGTATAGCCATACCAGGCTATATTCTATTCATGAACTACAGGGTGTGTAGGAAAGGGGAGAGTGGCTCTTTAAGTGAGGGATAGCATAAAAGCAACAGAGATACAGGAACACAGAGTGGGGTGAAGGTACTGTGGGTCACCCAAGAGATAGGAATGGAGTCACTATTCACACTGGCATGATCTACAGACCTCCAGCACAGGGGTGGGAGATGGATAAGGTTCTGGTGGAAGCCATCCAAAGATTGCAAGTAAGAGGAGGTGCTGCTGTTTGGGGACTTCAATCTGCCGGATGTTGATTGCAACATCCCAGCTACAGCTTCAGCTAGGAGCAGGGCCATCCTGGACTCCTTCCAGGGGGTGTTCCTTAGGCAACTAGTAAAGAAGTCCATTCACAAGGGGAGCAATATTGGACTTTGTACTCAATGGGGACAGTGCTGCAGGCGTCACAGTGGGTGGTCACCTGGGGACTAGTGATCACCGTACAGAGTAGTTCAATATAAGAACAGTGGCAGAAGTGAACCACACAAAGTTGAGGGTCTTGCCCTTCAGGGTCCAATTTTACAAAGATGGGGAATATCTCAGGGATGTCCTGGCAGGAGGGAGGACTTGGGTGGAGTGGAGGAACAGTGGGTAAAACTAAAAAGGAGATAGTGAAAGCAACAAACCCCTGCATCAGGCAAGTAAGCAAAGCATGAGGAAAAGAGACTGTTATTGTTCTCAAAAGAGATGGTTGAAAAGGTAAGGAAAAACATCAGCATTCAGGAGGTATAAGGAAACAAAGAGGGAGCAGGATAGGGAGGTGTATCAAGAGAAGCAGAGGGAGGCAGGAAAGCAGACATCCTGAATGGATACTTTTGTTTAGTTTTCACAGAGGAAAGGGAAGGTGAGGGACCACAGAAAATGTCAGGGGATTTGAAGGAAGGAGGTGGACACTACTCCATTTACAGAGGAGAGAGTCCTGAAGGTACTCACAAATCTGAAAGTGGACAATGCAGTGGGGCCAGGATTATATATGGAAAGTTGAAACTCTTGAGCCTGATGCTCAGAATCCGACATCGTATTTTGCCTGTGGCAAATATTTTTTCTATATTTGGAGCATTTACCCACACACCCCAATGCAGGGCTCCTCCCACACACCCCGTACTGTAGATACCAACTCCATACAAGTAAAATCCGATGTCGGGCAACCATGTTTTGGGCACCCGCATCGGGATTCTGAAAGTCGGATGGTGAATTTCAGGATATTGAATGGATACCAGGGCCAGACGGGATACATCCAAGGATATTGAAGGAGCTCAGAAAGGTGCTGGATGCACCTCTGACAGTCCTGTTCAACATCTCACTGCAGATGGGAGAGGTCCTGGAGGACTGGAGGAGGAAGATGTAGTCCCACTTCACAAACATTGTAGCCGGAAGAGAATTGCAATAACAGGCCAGTCGGCCTGACGCCAGTGGTGGGGAAATTAATGGAATCACTACTGAAGCAAATGATTATTGAATATCTTGAATCCAGTGTCTTCACGGGATCTGAGGCAGCATGGATTTACTTTTGGGGTGTCTTATTAAACACATCTGATAGATTTCTTTGACTGGCTGACCAGGAATTAGATCAGGATGGAGCAGTGGGTGTGTCCTACCTAGATTTCAGTAAGGCCTTCAACACAGTTCCACATAGGAGACTTCTAAATAAGCTGGGCAGCCTAGGGTGGGTCAAAATGTGGTAAAATGGTACAAAATTGATTGGGGGATAGGCAACAGAGTGGTGGTAAACAGAGTTCACTCTGAGGTAGGGAGGGTGATCAACGGGATAACACAAGGAATGGTACTGGGATCAATCCTCTTTAATGTCTTTATTAGTGACATTGCAGAGGGGCTAAAAGGGAAGGTATGCCTTTTGCAGATGACACTAAGATTTGCAATATGGTAGACCCTTTGGGGTGTGTGTGAAAAAATGAATAGGGATCTAAGAAAGCTTGAGGAGTGGTCAAGATTGTGGCAACTAAGTTTCAATATGAAGAAATGCAAATCATGCATTTGGGGTGCAGAAACCCAGGGCTGAGTACAAAATGAGGGAAGTGGTACTGGCAACCACAAAACAGGAACTAGATCTGGGTTAATCATATCTAATGACCTAAAGTTGACCAAACAGTGTGACAAGACAGTGGGAGAGCCAATGAGATGCCAGGGTGCATAGGGGAGGTATCACCAGTAGAAAGAGGAGGTGGTGATACCACTTGTAAATCACCGGAGAGACCTCACCCTAGAGCACTGTATCTAGTTCTGGAGACCACAGACCCAATTTTCAAAGGCTGATAAAGGGCTTGCCCAAGCCCTACGTCAGTCCTAAGTTTACGTAACTGCACAAAACACATTGCCACAACTTGTACCTAATTTTATCATGTTTGGTGCAGTTGCAACAATTTCCATGATTTTTGGCAGCTTGCACCAAAGCTTTGGCACAAGCCCTGAAAAAAGGGTCCCTAAATGGAACAAAGTTAGACTGGGGAGCTGGTCTAACTTTGCTGCGCTGACACAAGGGACTTGCATCAGGGATTTGCAGTTGCCATCCTTGCAAAATTGCACTTGCTCCATTGTTTGGATGCAAGTTGCCATTTGCGCCAAACTCCATGATGCAAGTCCACTGGGTCAATCTAACCCCATTTGAAAATTGGGCCTGCATCTCCAGAAGGAGATAGAATGAGTAGAGGTGGTCCAGAGGAGGGCAACTAAAATTGTGCAGGGTCTGATCAAAAGTCCTATGAAGAGAGACTGAAGGACCTCTATATGTACTGTACACCCTGGAGGAAGGAGGGAGAGGAGGAATATGAGACTTTCAAATACCTCATGGGTATAAATAAGGTTCAAGAGGAAGCCTTTTCTGAGAAAAAGTGCTCAAGAATAAGGGGTCGTTATGAAGCTGAAGAGGGGTACACTCAGGGAGCTGTAATGAAATACTTCTGCATAGAAAGACTGGTGGATGGCCAGAACAGCCTCACAACAGAAATTGGGGGGAAAACCTGTAATGGGTTTCAAGAAGGCATGGGATAGGCATAATGGAAACCTTAGTGGTAAGGAAAGGGAGGAGGTAAGGCCAGAGATCAAGAAGGGTATTGGTGTTACAGAAAGTTGGGAAAATGGGCAGACTAGATGGGCCAAGTGTCCTTATCTGCTGGTAAAATTCTATGTTTTACGGTATTGAAAATGGAAGGCACATTTAGGAAGGGATCCATACTGGCAAATCTGATGCATGTCAAGGTAATACATCAAAGGTGACCAGATCCCTGGTCTCTTCAGATAGCTTTCAAATGTGTGTGGGTAACAGGATGGATATGGTATGAGGGAAAATATTAGTGAGAATATAAAAATAGGAATCTATTGTACAAAAACTTGAGAAAGTTAGTAATGGTAAAGTTGGACAGGTTATAGAAAAGCCGGTGGTCTGCAAATACTGTTAGGCTGGACCTCGAGAAACCTGAACTCTTGGTATAGAAACCACAGGACCAAGTGAAGAGGAGTGCCAATACTCAAAGAGCAAGGTTACTTGGGGAGGGTTCCTGGATGCTCCTGGCCTGATAAAATGAATGCCAGAAAAGTATGGTGATGTGGAGGTTGTGCCTCATCAAGGCACAAGGAAACAATCCTGAATGCAAAAGATGAGGGAGACTCAGACTCCAAAGTGGTTCAAATAATATGGTTTTTGGATAAGTAACATAGAAACATAGAATGTGATGGCAGATAAGGACGCCCATTTCCCTACCTAATGGATAAGCTGCAGAACCTTGTTAACCAACAGCAGCCTACTTCCTCCTACCCCCACTAGAATTGCCTTATCTCTGTCCCATGCATTCTGAATTCCCCACTGTTTTTCACTCCATAGCCTCCTCAGGAAGGCTGCTCCATGCATCCACAACTCTCTGAGAAAAATACTTCTTCACATTACCTCTGAGCCATCCCCATCTATCTCCAAATTGTGCTCCCTTGTTCTTGCACATCTCTTTTTCTGAAAGATGCTACCCTCTTGGACTTTGTTGATTCCCTTCAGGTACTTGAAAGTTTCTATCACGTCCTCACTCTCCCTCCTTTTCTCGATGGTATACATATATAGCTCCTTTAGTCTCTCTTCATATGTCTTCTGGTGCAGATCCTGCCATTTTGAATACTCTCCTCTGGACAGCCTCCTGCCCTGTCTATGTTCTCTTTATGGAGATGGGGTCTCCAGAACTGCACACAGTACTCCAGATGGAGTCTGACCAACTGTCTGTACAGAGGGATAACAACTTCCTGTTTTCTACTGGTGATGCCTCTCCTATGCATCCCAGTACCTTCCCAGCCCTCCTTACTGCCTTCTCACATTGCTTGCCCACCTTTAGGTCATCTGATATAATACCCCAGTTCCTTTCCATTTTTTGTTGTCAGTATCTCACCCTCCATTGTGTACTCTTCCCTGGGTTTTTGTTTCCCAAGTGCATTGCTTTGCACTCTTGCATTGAATCTAAGCTGCCATACATTTGACCATTCCTCCAACCTTGCCAAGTCCTTCTTATCCTTTCCACCCCACCTTGTATAGCAACCCTGTTGCAGATCTGTGTCATCTGCAAAGAGACATACTTTTCCTTCCAGTCCCTCTGCAATGTCACTTATAAAGACATTAAAAAGGACCCAGACCCAGTACTGAACCCTCATGTGTACCCACTAGTAACTCCCCTTTCTTCACTGTGGACTCCATTTACTATTACCATCTGTGTCCTGTTGTCCAGCCAATGTTTTACCCAGGCTACCACTCTGGACCCACTCCCAGGCTGGCTAATTTGTTTATCAATCTTTGTGCTGGACTGTGTCAAATGCCTTGTTAAAGTCTGGGTAGACCATGTCCACGCCCTCCCTGGTCTACTTCCTGGTCACCCAGTCAAAGAAATCAATTAGATTCATCTGACATGACTTTCCGCTATGAATCTATGCTGCCTTGGGTCCTGTGCCCACTGGTCTCTAGGTACTCAACAATTCTTTCTTTCAGAAGTGATTCCATCATTTTCCTACCACTGAGGTCAAACTGACAGGTCTGTAGTTTCCTGCCTCTGTCTTGCCCCCACTTTGTGAAGGGAATCACATCCGCCCTCCTCCAGTCCTCAGGTACCACACCATCCTCCCATGATTTGTTAAAAGGGTAGTCAATGGTGTTGCTAGTTCTCCCTTAGTTCTTTTAGAATTCTGGGGTTAATACCATCAGGCCCCATTGCTTTGTCCACTTTCAGTTTTAGGGTTCTTTCAGAACCCTTTTCTTCTGTGAAAGGACTGATATTGCCCCACCCCATCCAGAGTGCTTCTATTGACTGGATTAGGTATCTCCCCTCCTCTTCCTTTGGAATACTGAGCAAGTATTCGTTCAGTATCCTGCTTTTCACTGTCCCCTCTGCCCACCCACCTCCCTCCACTTTATTTAGCTCTCAGTATCCTCCTTTGTCTTTCTTCATTCCTAATGTATCTAGAAAAGGTTTTATGCCCCTTCATAACCAAGTTGGCTATCTTTTCTTTGGTTTGGGCATTTACTATTCTGACTGCCTTTCCGCTTCATTCTGCTTTAACTGGTACAGTTTTCTGTCCTGTTCCTTCTGTGTTCTTATACTTCCTGAATGCTATATTTTTCTCCTAACCTTCCCTGCCACCTCATTTGAGAACCATAGTGTTTTTTTCTTTCATTTTGATTTGTTTATTTACTTCACACAAAGGCTTGTTGCCTCTGTGATGGCAGTATTGATGTTTCACCATTGTTGCTCCACCCTCCTTCTTGTCTCTTTGCTAGTGCTTTTCTGAGGCACTCTCCCATTTTGACAAAATCAACCTCCTGAAGTCCAGTACCTTCACTTTTGTATGGCTTGACTCTGCAGCTGAGGTTATCATGAATCACACTGTTTGGTGGTCACGTGTTCCCCAGATGGCTACCCACTTCTAGATCTGAGATCATCTCTCCGTCCCACATTTGAGAGTACCAGGTCTAAGATTGCTCCATTCCGAGTGGGTTCCAACACTAGCTGTTTGAGGCATGCCTTCTGTAGGGCATCGAGAATGGCCCTGAACTTGGATATGGCTGCATCAATGGTGCTCCAGTTAAAGTCTGCATATTCAGGTCCCCCATCAGAAATAGCTCCCTTTCTCTGCCATCCTAAGGATGCTTCTATCATTTCCTTGTCCATTTCCTCCCTGATATGGGGTCTGTATACAACCCTGTGTGGATTGTGGTGTCATTTCCAGTCTTCAGAGTGACCCACAGTGCCTTCTCTCCTACCTGTTTACCCTTTAGTTCCATTGCTTTGATCCTTCCTTACATGAGAGCTACCCCCTCCTCTTGTAGTATGCAAAGCAACCTCTTGAAAGCAAAGGCTAACATTTTGTAGCCTGGGCAACTTCCTCATAGTCTGTGGTGGTCCTAAAGATAAATATATAGCATTATTATAATGTATTAAATATTTCATACATATCTCAAGGGGCAATGGATTAAGCTAGACAGAATTGCCTATGTCTCCATCATTGCCAACTTTGAGCAAAACAAACAAATAAATAAAAATTGGATGCCTTATTGACTAGTTTACCTTAGGGGGCCCATGTTTTGTATCACCAGACCACTTTCACACATGAACAGTCTAACTAGTACCATACAGTATATTGGAAGTAAGGTGAGCAATGGACTTATTGACTAGATGTAAACACTGGCAGCTTCATATTAATAAATGGTGAACATAGTTGAGAAAATAACTAAGTATGTAGCATTGTATATGTTCAATTAGACTACTTTTCACATTTTAGAAATGCATAATAGACTCATTCACTGGTAGACCCTCATTGTTGTGGTATTACAGATACATAGCTTGAACAGTCTTAAACAGCAATATTCTAAGGCACATTTCACTAAACCTGGATGCTCATCTATACAAGATGGCAAATTGGATTCAGGAAGAACATTTTGGGGTTCACCATTTTCTCTGCCACATAATTAATTTCTTGACAGCACCAGCATTCCATTTCTGTGGGCATCACTACACTTCCATAACTGCACATGATGCAACAAAACAATAGATACTGTAAATGCATATTGGATAAACTGAACTTTTGTATTTTATTTGTTAATGTCAAAGATAAGTCCTGTTATTATGACAGTAAGAGTTTGGTCATGAGCATTCTTGAACAAATGGTGTACACTTCTGATACAATAAATATGTTTCTGAGACCAGCCTTAACAATAATGAGTGCTCTAATCTATTATTGAATAATATACAGTAGAGCAGCTGTGTGAAATATACTATTTACAGCATAACAGTGGCCAAAGCCTCAATTTTTCTGAAATGCCATGGTCGTGAACATTGCTGCAGGATTTAATGTAAACCTCAGAGTATTTTTATGTATTTTACATAACCTGGAGAATATTATTCTGTGGTTTAGATAAATTGCAGGATAGTTTTCATAGTTTTTGTAAACTGTTGAAAATTATTCTGTGCCTATGTTAACTGTGGAATAATATTCAGCAGTTTATGTAAAGTGGGAAAAGTATTCTGTGGTTCACTTTAACTGTGGAAAACTTTTCTGCCAGTTACATCTACTGTGCAATATTATTACACAGCCGGATACTCGGTGGTACACTGCCAGAGAAAGGATCCTTGGGCTGGGAGTAGCCATTTGTTTTATGTCAGATTTGGGCCACAGCCATCCCTGTGGGAGTGACCAGATCTTTATGTATAGCCATTCAAGGGTTTGCAGGTGTAGGTTGCAGGATCCTTCTCATCTACCAACTGCCAGGAGATGGGATTGAATTCCTGCTGTAAATCATGGGAGCACGTCAATTCATTCCGATAATTCGCTCCTGACAACCCGCTCCCAACTCGCACCCTGGACATTTCCCCTGCAATACTGCTCCCATCAACTCACTCCCTCACTCACTCCCATCAGCTTAAACATACGTTGTAGTAAGAACTGAACTAATAGTGTAATTAGTTGACTGAACACAAAGCAGTACAATAAATCATTAAAATTCTGTCACTGGGCACACTTACAGAAGTTGGAAAGTTGTCTCCCAGTACATGGAAATGGTCTTGAAGCTGGCAAACCAATGTTAATTGCTAAACAGTATAATTTATTTTAAGCTGAGTTGTCTTGAAGCAAAGTAGATATTCACCAAAATAGTAACACGAAGGGAGAACTGTATCAGCATTTCAAAGTGGGGTGGGAGGATCTCTTTCAATAAAACAATTTCTACCTGACTGTTGGAAGTTGTCATTTGACACATAATCCATAGATAAAAGCCATAAATCTTTCAACAGCAGCAGGTAAACCATTAAAAACAGGAGTCAAAGATACACAATTAAGTGATTACAGTCCTACTTGATGACAATCAGTCTGTGCGACTTGCATTAATAGTAATGCTCCGTGATGTTGACATGTTAGACGCTGTTACTTTGGTAATAGATTTAAAGTGAGTTTGCTGGACAAGACACTCGTTCTGTGAGACAACTTCCCAACTTTCCAAATTGAAACTAAGTGTGCCCACTGATCGAGTTTTCACTGAGTGGCTTTGAATTATAATAGTGCTTCATGTTTAATGAAATATTTACTATGTAAGTGTGTTGGAGCTGATGGTAGCAATTGAGGGAGTTATACAGGAGCGGTATTGCAGGGAGCAAAATGTGCAGGAGTGAGTTGTCGAAACAGGTTGTTGTGGAATGAATTAGCAGAAGTGAATTACATGTACCAAGTCATGGACTTCTTCGTCAACTAATATTGGAGTCTCCCAGATGGATAATTCTGGGGACTTCAATGCCTGGGTCAACGATAAACTCTTGGTCAAGACTTCAGTTTGGTTTAGACTTCCTCCAACTTATATGTTTGTTGGCTCTAACACAGGTTGTTTTTTTTCAGTTAGTTTCTTTTCTCCTCACAGGAGACATGCCATCCAGCCTGATCCCCCAGCCCTGTCCTCCCACTTGCAGCTTACCTTCTGCTTCCTCCACGGCTTTCCCCCATGGTGGATTGGCAGGGATCCCTCAACCTGCTGGGATGGATCCAGTGCAGAGGTTACTGCCATTCACGGAAGCGGGCCTATGGGGATCAGCTCTCATTCTGCCCTGCCCAGGATACATTTCACCTTCATTTTCTCCCCATAGGAGAGGAGGCGGCAATGATGCCCTATGGAGAGAGTGTGCACATGCCCGCATGCACCCCTCCAAGCATCTACCTCCTCCCTCTCTCTCTCCCCTTTCCAAAGCGTTGGTGCACTGTCCTCCAGCCACTGCTAGGGGCCAGTCAGACACCAACTGTTGGTGACCCCTCCTGGAGAAGGAGAGCTGTCCCTCAGACGCTCAATGCTTTCCTTCCCTGCCAGCCCCTGCTGACCTGTGCTTGTTCCCAACATGGGTCACCAGTGTAGCATGAGGTAAGTCGTCCAGTGTCTCAGTCCTCAGTGCCACTGGGCCAGCACAAAAACAGGTTGTTACCTCTGCAACCCATATCCATGGCTGTTCACTGGACCTGGTCTCCTGCTGGGCATGGAGGTCTCTGACCTGATGGTGGAACTGGTCAGGTGATCGGACCACAATACTGTGAGGTTCAGGTTTGAGGCACCCTATTGAAGCTTGCCCCTATGGAGATTGTCCAGTACCACCTTTAAGGGATTGAACCCACAAGGTCTGATGGAGGTACTGGACCTATAGGGTATGATAAGTGTGCAAGGAGCTGGGGAGTTGTTGCTGATCTATAACAGGGTTATTGCTGAGGCCCTTGACTCCATAGCAGCTGTCCATTTTCAACTCTTCACCTCTTATCAGAAGTCCCTTGGTTTGATGGGACTGTCAAGGGATGAGGAGGCAGAGGGTGAAAGGTTGGAGCAGCGCTAGAGGAAATCTGGTTTGGGGAGGACAAGCTTTAGACTGATGGCCCATTATAAAGACGATCAATCAGCAATCTCCTGTAAGAAGGCAGCATTCCTGTCCAAGGAGATTGCTGTGGCAGCTAATAGATTGGCTCAGCTCTTCTGAATGGTTGATAGGAAAGGAGGCAGTATAGAGCAATGGTCTAAGGCTCTGAACTGCAAATCTGGTGATATCCAGCAGACCAGACCTGGGGTTGAATCCCACAGCTTCCACTTGCATACTGTGTGACCCTGAGCAAGTGACTTAACCTCCTTGTGCTCCCAGGATGCTCCTGTAAAAAGCTTTTCAGCTTTGTGTGCTATACCTGGTTAACCAAACTAAATAAAAAAAAAATAGGTTGTGCAATCCAATCTGTCTTCATTCCAGGGACCGCTTTCACAATTAATACAGATCTAACTCTATCAGTAAGAATAATATCCTACTTACTAAAACAATAGGCAATACTGCTCAGAATAAAATAGTCAGTAATGATATAGCCTATTCAGAAAATATAAGCAAACTAGTAGCTGATAAACTGAGTTAAAGGTCCTATTCTTAATGCTAGAAGATTAAAAATAAAACAGATGAACTTAGATACATATTATATGAAGATAATATAGACATTTGTAGATGACACAGACCTGGTTCACAGACTTAGACTGGGGAGTAGATATACCTGGATATACCACTATTATCAAAAATCAAACAAATAAAATGGTGGTGGTATTGCACTCTATATTAAATACAACCTAAATGGTTATGAACTTAAAACAACCTTGCCTCTGGTCCTGATAGTGAGATCATTTGGGCAAAATGGCATGCGAGATAGAAGTTTAGCTGTTGGTCTCTGTTACCATTCCCTAACCTTGACACTACTGACAATGATGCCTTTATGAAAACTATTGAAGAAATGGATGTCTATGATGACTATATACTTATGGAGAATTTAACTTGCCCAACATAAATTGGTCATCATTTGAAGGAAGAGTAAACTAGACCTTAGATTTATTGACATCAATGTACAGCATGACTCCGAGCAGCTTGTTTCAAGTCAACCAGAAACAATAATATCCTTGATCTAATTTTTACTAATATTAAAGACATCGGACTACCCTGGAAATTCTTGCACCACTTAGTGACAGTGACCACAGTGTAGTATCTTGGGCTGTCAAATTCTTTAAAATTACAACTAGAGGCATTACTAAAATAAAAATTTCTTTAAAGCTGATTATGTTCAAATAAAACAATATTTAAAAAACATGGAAGAGGAGCTAAAACATCTCCTCTCTGAGGATATGTCAACAGCTATTCAAGAGAAATTAGAATATTGTATACATACTTGGGTTCCAAGCATATTAAGTATAACAACAAAAAAAGAGTTCCCTTGTGGTGAAACTCAAACATCAAGAGAATAACTAACAAAGAACCAGAAAAGCATGTTTAATAATTATTAAAAAATCAGATGCAAAATGGCAAAAGTTTAAAACAATAGCAAATAAGACTAAAAATATGATAAGATCCACTAAAAAAGTCTTGAATATGATTTAGCCACACTAACAAAAGATAATAAAAAGTTTTATATCTATGTTGGTTCCCTAGAAGGAAGTGCACCAGAGGTTGACCCTTTACTTAAGGACCAACGGCTCATCACAGATGAATAAAGTATGGCTGAAGAATTTAATACCTACGTCTCTCAGTATGCACAAAAATAAAGAACTTGTATGTATTAATAACTTAAAAAACAAGAACAACCCTTGATTTTACTGAACCAGCTTTTTCAGTATTTATAGAAACTACTACATCTAACACATCAGTTGGACCTGATAATATTTCATCCTTTTTCATTAAGGAACTTTCTGAGGAATTAACAGGCTTACCCACTCTCTTATTTAATACTTCT
Source organism: Neoceratodus forsteri (assembly GCA_016271365.2). Lineage (NCBI taxonomy): Eukaryota > Metazoa > Chordata > Ceratodontiformes > Ceratodontidae > Neoceratodus > Neoceratodus forsteri. Next base: position 449,807,026 of record CM057453.1, on the reverse strand, counting down.
ATTAATGATTGAATTGCAATTTCTGACTGGAAGACAGCTACCATTATACCTGTTCATAAAAGTGGCACAAAACAAAATGTAGCTAATTATAAACCCATAAGCCTCACTTCTTGTATCAGTAAATTAATGGAAAGACTCTTACAGCAGAAAATTATCACACATCTTCAAGATATGGGAATTTTCCACATAACACAATATGGATTTACTTGGCAGAGCTTGCCAAAATAACTTGATCAACTTTTTGAACCAGTTAGCAAAGCACTGGATAATGGACTACCTGTAGACGTTATTTTCTAGATTATTAAAAGTGTTTGATTCCATCTCCCATAGAGTCCTGACTAAACAACTAGTTAGGATCAGTCTCTATCCTAATATTATTAAATGGATAAAGTCTTGGCTTAGTGACAGGATGCAGAGAGTCATCATTAAGGGCCAAATGTCTGATTGGGGCAGAGTCACCAGTGGGTCCCCAGGGCTCTGTGTTGGGCCCATATTGTTTAATATATTGATCTCTAGCATGCAAGCTACTAATGGGGTATGGTTTAACAAATATGCAGATGACAGTAAACTCATTGCATTGTGAATGACAAAGACTCATTAAATCCTTACAAACAAATCTGGATTGCCTGGCACATTGGGCAATAGACAACAAAATTATTTTTAACACTACTAAATGTAAGGTAATGCACTGAGGCAAAACAATAGTCTGGCCAACTATACTATAAATAATATTCAAACTGCAAGTAGTAACTTCAGAAAGAGACCTTGTATCACCATTACTAATAGCTTAAATGTAATACCTATATAAACAAAATGGTTACAAAGTGTCATGGCATAACTAAATGCATTCTCAAACACATCAAAAGCCGAGAACCAGCGGTCCTTGTTCCATTATATACCAGCCTGGTCAGATCTCATCTGGAGTATTGTGCCCCTTCTGTGCACTTACATTCAGTAGGAGGAAAAGCCATTGTCAAAAAAGTACAGAGGAGGATGAGTAGAAACATAAAAACTAAAAAATATTGAATATCAAGATAGACTGAATTTTGGGCTTTACTCTCTTGAATATAGAGCTCTTCATGGGATTTTTTTGGCATACAGGGCCTTTCAAGATCCTGCTTTGTTGGAAACCATCTGCCTTGAGAGGCAAACTTCCAGTAATAACACAAGGTCACATAAATTAAAACTTAAAGCTAGTCTTAACAAATCCATTCAAATAAGTATCTTCATTACTCAGAGGCTGCCTCCAATTTGGAATTCTCTACCCATGTCTGTGGTTACTAGTGATACCTTGGAACAGTTTAAAAATATTCTTGATCAGTATATGGGCAATAAAAATTCACTTTCCACCATTAATGGTTAATGGTGGCAAGTTCAGTTTGGGTTCATTCTCGAACTCGACAGACCTATGAACCTATGAGTTTGCTCTGTTCTTTGCTGATAAGATTGCCTCCATCAGATCAGAAATCCAATCAGCTCCCTCAAACAGGCCTTGCAGTGTTGGGCTTGAGGTCACAAGCAGTCAGTCTGTTTGGTTTGACTTTGACCAGTTGGCTGTCGTAGATGTAGTGAAGGTTGCCCAGGTGTTGCAGCCAACCTGTTGTAGTTTAGATCCGAGACCAATGCGCATCCTAATGTGGTGCATTGATGTCATTGGCCCGGTCTTAGCCAGGATAGTTGAATGTTCACTAGTGACACAGGTCTTTCTGGAGCCCATGAAGGGGTGGTTGTAAGGCCGCTTCTAAAAAACCTTCACTAGATACGGACTGCCTGGCAAACTACAAACCTGTCTCTAACCTGCCCTTTGTGGGTAAGGTTATTGAGATGGTGGTGGCTATACAACTGGAGGACCATTTAAAAGCTCTCAGCATCTACGATCCTCCCCAACTGGGTTTCAGGAAAAGGCATATTACCGAGACTTCCCTTGTTTGGAGCATAATGATCTCCTAACGGTGAGGGATTGAGGGAGACATTCCGCCTTGGTTCTCCTCTATCTCTCTGCAGCGCTTGACACCATGGTCCATGGGGTGTTGATGAAGCACCTGTGGGTTTGTTGTGACTGGTTGGTATGGTCTCAACTGGTTTAAATCTTTCCTCACTGGCAGATTGCAGAGAGTTGTGTCAGGAATTTTTTCCTTGGCATCTCTGCCCCTGTCATGTTCGGTCCGCAGGGCTCTAGTTTGTCTCCAATATTGTTCATTGTGTACATGCTACTGTTGGGAGACATTACAAGGCAGTATGGCTGAGTTTTCACTGTTATGCAGATGATACACACTCTACATGTCTTTGCACCTGAACAGGGAAACAGTCTCAGTCTTTAACAGCTGCCTGACTGAGATCCAGGACTGGATGAGGGCCAACTGGTTAAGGTTGAATCCAGATAAGACTGAATTGTTGGTGCTAGAACCTGGTCACCAGGGAGTGAGGGGTAAGTGGGTCAGGTCTCTGGGCTTTGGCTTGGGGATTCACAGCTACTTACCTCAGATCAGGTGAGGAATCTGGGCATTGTTTTGGACTGCGGTTTGATACTGAAATCACCGGTGCAGCCATGGTCCAAACCTCATTTTACCATCTGAGAAACATCGCTCGGATTAAACATCTGATTCCCTGGTGATATGCCAGCATTGATTAATGCTTTTGTGACCTCTCGCCTAGATTACTGGAATGCCCTGTACCTAGGGCTATTGGGGTAGATCTTTGCTGATATCAGCTAGTACAGAATGCAGAGGCCAGGTTGTTAACTGGTTTACCTAGATCTTGCCATATCACACCTGTGCTATGCTATCTGCACTGACTGCCAGTTAATTGGTGGATCTTTTTCAAGGTTAGTTTGCTGACCTATAAAGCCCTACATGGGTAGGGGCCTAGCTACCTGGAAGACCTCCTTTGCCCCTACCACCCCTCTTGCCCACTTCTTCCTCTAATGAGAGATTGCCGGAGATTCACAGGGTCCAACTAAAACATCTGGGGCTCACACTTTTCTATTTGCAGCCCCAATCCTGTGGAACTCTCCTCACCAGATCAGAGAATGCCAGACTATCGGCCAATTCAAATGTCAATTGAAAACACATTTATTTAGACAGGCCTTTACTGAGTCAGTTTAAGGTAGTTATTGTAAAGTAAATTAAGGATGTTTTTATTGTATATGTTATGATCTGTAATTTTTGTGTTATGTAACGGCTTTGATTCATGGAGAATTGCACTATACAAATAAATATTGATTGATTATGCAGTTTCCATTAACAACATAATAGTTTTTATAGTTTACATTGAAGGGTCATTATAAAGTGTGAAAAACAAATCTACAATTATACTGACTCTTCAGTATAAACAGAGGAAATTATTCCATGGATCATATAAACTGTGGAAAATTATTCTAGGTTTATATTAAATTCACAGAATGCTTTATGGAAATCTGTGGAATTTAAAAGAAATCCTGAAAAGCATTTTGAACAGTTCCTTCCTATAAGTTTGCCTCAGTGCTTTACCTTTAAAACCAAAACAGGTAACTCCCCCCAACTTGGCCCCACCACCCTTCCTACACTACCCTGAGAGTCTCCTGGAGTCACTTTGTTTGAAGTATAGTAGTATTTTATTTATTTATTAGATTTTGTTTACTGGGTAAGCACACTAGACAAGGAATGCTTATTTTTCAGGTGTGATGTGGGAGATTACAAGGGTAAGTTTTACAGACAGTGTGATGATATTACAACAAAGTGATATACAGGCAGAGAACAGTGTGAACAAATAAACGTGCATAATGAATAGACAATATTACAATGAAGTGATATACAGGCAGAGAACAGTGTGAACAAATAAACATGTTCATAATGAACAACAGTTTGTATCAGGTCCAATGCTATGTAGAGAGCTCATTCTTCAAATTTTACTACCAGGCCCAATGTTTTTTTTTTTTTTGATGTTTCAAGTTCAAGTTTATTGCAGGAAAGACTCGTGAGCAAGCTCATTCACAAGGAGGTCCTGAAGCACATACACATACAGTTCACAATTACATAGACAGGAGATATAAAATGTAGCACAACAAAGAAAATATATAATACAAGAGGTATACACAATAGAAGTCCTTATGCTATATATGCAGTACATTAAGGACATTAAGAAATAAGGATAATGTGTTTTCTTGTCCCAGAAGTGTTTTGTGTGCAGCTTCACAAAGCACTACTGGAGCAAGAAACTAGCATTCTGGCCTGTCGATGATACTAGAAAGATGAGAGGGGTATACAGTATAAGAAAGCTACAGGACACAGAAATAGAGGGCACTAAACCTAAAATGAGATCTACAGCAACTTGCAGAATTCATTCTGTCAAATAATTATTTTGAATATAATGTAACATTTTATGAGCAGTCCGAGGTACCACCATGGACAGTACCATGGCACTGGCTTATGTGAATGCATATGTGTATGATGATGAAATAAATACATTCTCTGTCCAGAAAAGCATCCATACCCATATTTATCAAAGCTTGGTTCAATATAGAGATAATATATTCTTTATATGGAAGGAAACTGACCAAGAACCAAAATATTTCATGGAATTTATGAATAAAATAAACAGGAATCTAAAGCATTCAATGGAGTATAGTACCAAGGAGTTCTCATATTTACATGTGAGAATAATATTAAATATTTGTAAGATTTACATGACTTTATAGGAAACCAATGGACCGATAATACTGTATTTCATGGTACAAGCTACAGTATCATGAGACAAGACTCATAACCAGTATATCCTATTCTCCATATACAAGAATAAAAGAAATTGTGGCCTACAGAAAATTTTGAAAAGAAAGGTCATTAATGCATGACAAGTTTTGAAACTGAGGGTACCAGACCACCATACTAAAAAGCAGAAGCAAGAATAAATACAAATCCAGAGAGGAGCTTCTAGCCCACAGACACTATCAGGAAATAAGGACAGATTGGTACTGACTAGCAAATATAATAGCAGGTTTAAAGACATTAGATGTGCTACAAACAAACACTGGCACATAGTAGCTGCCAGTCACCCAGAAGGTAAGGCTTTTCAGACACAACCAGTAGTGGCAGCTAGGAGGGTTAAAACATTTGAGCTATAGTAATACACTCCAAACACAAGCAATCAGAAAGAATGGATAAGCAGTTATTACTGGGACCCTCTAACCTGGGATGCCTCCATGCTGCCTGTGCCTGGTTTGCAGGCACACTAGCCAAACAAACATCTTTTAAACACCTTCCTACAGGGCAAGGGCATGTGTTCAAGCAGCATATGGACTGTAATACACACAATGCCATATACATTTTACAATGTCCTTGTGATTGGCTATACGTGGACAAAACAAGTAGAACCCTAATAAGAAGAATCCAAGAACAGAAGAGAAATATGCAAAGACTAGAGGAGAACTTCCAGTGGTCCAACATTTTAAACATACAGGCCACCAAGGGTCAAAACTACATTTTTGTGGTTGAAGTGGTCCCTCTCTCTAGGGAGGTAACTATGTCAGAATGTTTGACAGAACTGAAATGGAATGGATCTTCAGTCCGAAGGATCTGATCCACTTTAGGAATGAACACCAAAACCAATTGACCGCCTGTTGGTAACTAGCATAAGCAGTGGGCAACTTGACAGACAAGATATTATAATTATTAAAACAAAGTCTGTTTTTGTGATGCCATAGTTTGGTAATTGTGGGTTTATGTGATAATGGCGAATGCCTAAATGCGATATCATTATCACTCAATCAGAGTGCTGAAAACATTTCCGCACTCTGACAACTCCCACGCCTCAGGCCAGCAGTGCCAGGATACTATTTTACTGCTTTCTGTGGGGCTGCACCACCCCACCCCCTGCATGGGGTCTGCCAGCCACACACCCCTACTTAAGGATTCTCAACTCCAGGGGGTGCATGTTGGGGATGAAAACAGGAAAAAAGGTTTGGGCTAGGCGAATAAATTGCACTAGCTCCCAGACCCGAATCTGGTACCTCTCCTCCGCATCCACTCGCCAACCCCTGATGCCATGATGCAGCTCAGCAGCCACCTGCAGTGCCACCCCCACAGCCTCTCCACCCCCTCCCAGCTCCACGCCACCGTGTTGCTCCCACCCCTCCCAGTGCTGCATAGCGACATCCTGTCACCCAATTTGCCACAGCCTCATCCGGGTCACCCTACCCTCCCCATCACCATGAGAGATTGTGCCTCAAGGAGTCGCTGTAACAGATGGCACCCTTCCTCATGTGCCCACCTCATGGGTTACTTGTAATTGCAAGGTTGTTTAAGTAACTCCTTTTAGCCCTCACTTTCCTGATTTTCAGCATTACCTTTTAAAATACACGACAGTTACAATTCTTCACTATAATTGAAAAGTTCACTCCCCTTGAGTTACTCAATTGGAACAGATTCTCAAAAGTATAATAATTCATGGATACTATAAAGAAACAGCTTTGAAGGATGACTATGGTATGATAATAATAGCTCTGTATAGAATACAATGTAAAACGTGCATATAAAATGACAATAGTACATATAAATATCATATTATATTACAAAGAGTTGCCAGCATTAACAGTGTGAAAAGCTATTGGACACAGGCGTTAAAAAATCTGTCTTTGTGCAACAATAATGTAATGTGTTGGGCAAAGAACACAGGGACTCTATGATTCTTTTTTTTTCTTGTTTTTTAATATAGGTTTTATGCTTTGTTTTACCTGGGGCAGTCTGGGCTCCCCTCCATTCTGTTCCTCCTACTCCCACCATCCCCAGCCTCTCCAGGACTTACCAACTGGCCTGTGTTCCCGACAGATTTCCCTCTTGGTGGGGACAGGAGAGTAAGGGCTGTCCCTCCCACCTGAAGTCCAACAATCTAGTTCCAGCCACCAGTGTCCTGGTGGTGAGGCAGGAGGAGACTGCCAGGTAGGGCTTCATGAATGCCATCAACACTGCTATTTTCCTCATATTTTTCTCCCAAGTCTGTTGGTGAGGCATGCACATTGGCATGCATGCATGAAGGCACCCACATGCCTCAGAGTCCTGCCGCACATCCCACTTTCTCCCATTCCACACCACCTCCAGTCCTCTGCCTGGTGGCAGCCATTCAGCAAAGTCAGCAACCTTCCTCCTCCCCAGGAGAGTAGAGCAGCCATTGGGATGCTTGACCCTCACAGTCCAACACCCAGCATCCTGTATTTGTTCCTGAACAAGGGTCACCAGCATGGAGCGAGGTGGAGTTCAGTGCCTCAACCCTCAGTTCCACCGGACCTGCTGGACTCTGTGATTCTAAGTTCCATTTCAGCCTTAGTGAAGCCCCATACTGAGAACTCATGGCACACAGTACTCAGTGGTGTGGTTGCTCATCAACATAATGTGCATAGTCCCTCATCACGTATGTAAATCACATGATGTCACAATCTCACAGCCAACATCAGGGGCTTCCTGCAACCTCAAGAGGATTTATTTCAGTGTGTGGGGTCTCTCTGCAAGAACACCATTGTCCATGCATGCTTCAAGCATAAACAGAACTTACTCAGGTAAAACGATCAGTTGCCACTCTGTGTACTTATTAGATTGTTTAGTGAATATTACAAAAAAGTAAAATTCACTTTATGATATACAGAATTCTACAGAAGCAGTTAAGTGCACCAACAGAGATTCAGGAGGAGGTGTCATTGAAAATGCAACTAAAAACTACAGTGTGTAAGCACAGAGTATCTTAAACTAAATACAGGCACTATACATGGTGATGGGGTAAGAACAATTTATAAAGTAATGATTTATTGACTATGAATTTCAAAAACATGTTTGATATTGTATTGCAGCAAAATGTTAATGCTAAAAGCAATATATTGAAAAAAATAGTTGAATATAACAGAAGGTTTTCTTTGTACATTTAATTGACTTTATAAGAATGCATTTGAATAATTTGGGTAAACAACACACTGTAGGAGTGGTGACAAATATTTGCATTTGTTTATATTTTCAAATAGAATTAAAATCTCCTTTAAAAGCTCCAACAGAGAGCAAAACATTGGTGTGTAACCAGGTGTGACCTGGGGAGGGAACAGGAGAGAAACAGCAGTAATAGTAATAATAATAATAAACTTTATTTACATTGCGCCTTTCCAAAACCAAGGCCCATTCCAGAAATATTAAATACAAACAGAACAAACAGACAGTAATATAAAACTGTTAAAACAAGTATGAAACATTAATCATGGCCATATGCCCTTCAATAAAAAGGATTTAAGAGCCTGTTTAAAGCTCCCCACAGTCGAACACTCCCTTATCCAACGAGGTAGAGAATTCCAAATGGTTGGTGCCACAAACATAAAAGCCCGGCACCAGCTGATTTCAGTGTGACCCTAGGAATTTCTTTGCAACCCCTCGTCAGCTGAGCAGAGTGACCTCACTGGGAGGTAAGGAATCAGGAGATCTTTCAGGTAGTCAGGGCCCAGATCATGTAGGGCTTTAAAAGTCAGTAATCCAACTTTGAAGGTGATCCACCACTGGACTGGTAGCCAGTCCAGATCCCACAGCACCTGAGTAATATGTGATGTTCTAGGAGTACCTGTAAGTACTTAGCTGTGGAATTCTGTACTAGCTGAAGGGACGGCGGATATCAACCCCTGGAAGCCCAAGGTAAAGCGAGTTGCAATAGTCCAGGCGTGAGGTCATGAAGGCATGGATCAAAGTTGGCAGATTACCAGACGGAATGAGGTGCTTGATTCTGGTGATGTTTCTCAGATGATAAAATGAGGATTTTACCACTGCTGACACTTAAGATCTTAAAGTCAGCCCAACATCTAAGATCACCCCCAGATCTCGCACCTGTTCGGAGACCAGTAACTCGACATCCCCACAAAACACCCCAAAGGGGAGCTGACCACAGGTCCCCATCCGCGATCTGGATCCAAAACCAACACCTCAGTCTTCCCAGAATTCAACTTCAATCAACTGGACCTTATCCAATCCTGGATTTCCTCCAGACAGCTATTAAATACCGAGACAGCTCCTTCCTGGTCGGGTGCGAAGGACAGGTACAGTTGGGTATCATCTGCATAACAGTGAAAACCCAACCCGCACCGTCTCACAATGTCTCCGAGGTGAAGCATGTACACCACAAACAACATGGGGGACAATATAGAGCCCTGAGGAACCCCACAAAAAAGAGAGAAGGGATCAGAGGAAAAACCCTGACACCACCCTCTGAGATCTTCCGGTGAGGTATGATGTGAACCATCTGAGCACAACCTGAGAGTCCACAAATACATCTCAGGCACTCCAAAAGAACCCCATGGTCGACGGTAAGTCAAATGCTGAAGACAGATCCAGTAACTCCAGAATAGACCATTTTCTCTGGTCTCTCACCATCAGGAGATCATTAGGCACCCAAACCAGTGCATCTCGGTACTATGCCTCTTATGGAAACCTGATTGGAGAGGTTCGAGATGCTATGGATGGTCAAGTGGTTCTCAATTAGGCTGCTACCACCTTCTCAATCACCTTCCCTGCAAAGGGAGGTTCGAGATAGGCCTGTAGTTAGCCAGACATTCTGGGTCCAAAGACGGTTTCTTCAACAAGGGTGTCACCACTGCCTCTTTCAAGGACAGGGATAATTACCCCAGTCAAGAGAGGACCAGACTATCTGTGCTAGAGCCAGTAGAATAGAATTCACACCCCAAGAGTAAGGTGTGGAACCTGGCTCTAAACTACAGGAGGTAGAGCAGCAGCCCTGGACAATCCGCATAACATCCACAATTTCCAGGCGATTGAAGGTACTCCAGGAAAACAAAGGGATAGTGGCCGGTCCTGGGCACCCATAACTAGCATAGAACATGCCAAACTGATGTCTGCCCTAATGTCGGCCACCTTATCAGTGAAGAACCGAGCAATCTCATCACATGTGATTGTGACAATTTATGGAGCTGTAGACAGGTTGGTTGCACAATCTGTCCACAGTTCTGAAAAGCTGAGCAGGTTGGTTCTGGCGCGCAGAAATTTCCGGACAGGAACTCTGCCTTCTACGGAGATTACAATATGATAGCAAGTCAATTGAGAACATTTTGGTAAATAATTTGGTACAAAAATAAATAGATACAAAATAAGTTGGTACACAGAATTTAGCACAGAAACAGCTCAATATGAACACCTGTACAAGTGCAAGAGAAGAAGCTGCTGAAATATACTTCATACAAATACTATACTGACAACAGATGAGAGACCTGTAGGATGCACTAAGCCTGGCATCGTAGTGGTGGGAACAGCAAAGGTGGGAAGGAAGTGACAATGGTAGCAGACAGTGGTGACCCAGCCAGATACCCTACCATGGATGGCTGGGGCTCAGGCCAGGAGGTGTCTGGAGGGCATGCATCTTGGGATTCTGGTGACATCATGAACCACTTGAACTATGCTCATGACTTGTGATGCCACCAGAATCCTTTCAATGGAATTACATCTTTTAACTGATGATTCCTAACCTATTATGCTATCTATCTATCTATCTATCTATCTATCTATGCAGAAAACTTTGTTAATGGCATTAAGGTTCCAGTGTCAAAAGAGGGAAATTACATCTTAGGGTTTCCAATTCTAACACCCCACTTCCACCCTCGGTTTCCAACTCTAGGACTCATCCTCTCTGCATGCAGGAACAGGTGTGATGGGTGTGTGTTGCAATTGCAAATTCTAATGCTCACCCCATTCCATGAGTAAGTAAGCTAAGATGGGCACAGTATAAGAGAATGGGATGAGCATTAGGGTTCACAACTGCAACACACACCCATTGTGCCTGTTCCTGCATGCAGGGAGTGGATGGGGTCTTAGGGTTGAAAACAGGGTGGGGGTGGGGTGTTAGAATTATAACCCTAAGATGTAATTTCTACTTGACATTGGAACCCTCATGGTCCATTAAGAAAGCTTTTACAGAGAATTTACTTGTTTTTGAGAAAGTATAATTATAGGGAATCCTAATGGTGCATTCAAGATGTTTTTGTAGAGCATTTCTTACTTTTGAGAAAATATATCCATAGGCATATTTGCTTGTAGGAGCACAAGGCCCAGAGGGTGCTGCACTCCAACTATCCATAATGTTTGAAACATTGAAATTTTGTATCCTCTTTACCCTCCGGCCTTGTGCTCCCAACCATCCATAGTTTTTGAGAGATTGTAATTTTATCCCATGACTAAGTAAGCTGAGATTGGTACAGTATAGGAGAATGGGGTGAGCATTAGGGCTGACAATGGCAAGGCACCACACCTGTGGCTGCCTGCAGGGGGGGTTGGGTGCTAGGGTTGGAAGCCCTAAAGCCACATTTTCCTCCGTTTGGTTCTTTAACCCTAACTAGTGCATTAGTGAAGTTTTTTGCAAAGAATTTCCTTACTTTTGAGAAAGCATAATCATATTCTCTTATTTGCCTGTGGGAGCACAGGGCCTCTGGGCTCTGTCTCTCCTGACCCTGTGCTCCCAAACATCCATAGTTTTTGAGATTGTAATTTCATCCCATGACTAAGTAAGCTGAGATTGGTATAGCATAGGACAATGGGGTGAGCATTAGGCTGACAATGGCAAGGCACACCACACACCTGCGGCTGCCTGCAGGGTGGGGATTGGGTGCTAGGGTTGGAAACCCTAAAGCCACATTTTCCTATGTTTGGTGCTTTAACATAGATACATAGATACATAGACAGTGTCAGCAGATAAGGGCCTATGGCCCCTCAGTTGCCCATTTGAGTTTGTAAGTTCAGTTTATGTTACCCTAGAGTCTGTTGCCCCTTACTCCTGACCTCCAGAATTCCTTTATGTCTATCCCATGCATTCTTAAATCCGTGATTGTTTCAGCCCCCACCACTTCCTCTGGCAGGGTGTTCCACTTGTCCACCACCCATTCTGTGAAGAAATTCTTCCTCACATTTCCTCTGAATCGTCCTCCTCCAACTTCATCCCATGCCCTCTAGTCCTGGAACATCTTTTTGCTTAAAATAGTGTATTCTTGCACCCTGTTCCCTCTGTAAGATACTTGTATGTCTCTATCATATCCCTCTCTCCCTCCTCTCCTCCAGGGAGTACATGTTCAGTTCCTTCAACCGTCTTCATAGGACTTGTGATGCAATCCATGCACCATCTTTGTTGCCCTCCTCTGAACCTTCTCTACCCTGTCTATGTCCTTCACGTAGGTATGGTCTCCAGAGCTGTACACTGTACTCCCAGGTGGGGCCTCACTAGTGTCTTGCATAGTGGAATTATGACCTCCTTTTCCTGCTGGTGATGCCCTGCCTATGCATCCCAGCATCCTATTTGCTTTACCTGCTGCCTTGTCACACTGTTCCCTACCTTGAGATCATCAGAGATGATATCCCCAATATCCCTTTCCTGCTTGGTGCATGCTATATCCTCGCCTCAACTGATATATTGCCAGGGTTTTTGTGCCCCATATGCATTATCTTGACTTCTTTGCATTGAATTTCAACTGCCAAACCCCTGACCATTCTTCAAGTTTCTGCAGGTCCCTTCTCATTCTGTCTACACCCTCTGGTGTGTCTGCTCTGTTACAGAGCTTTGTGTCATCAGCGAACAGTGAAATTCTGCCTTCTAGGTCCTGCACAATGTCACTGATGAAGATGTTGAATAGGACCGGTCCCAGCACTGATCCCTGTGGTAACCTCACTGGTCACTCTTCCCTCTGTGGAGTGACAGCCATTTACCACCACCCTCTGTGTCCTGCCACCCAGCCAGTTACCTACCCCCACCACACTACTGTCCTGCCCACACCCATATTCCCGAGTTTATGTAATAGTCTTCTGTGTGGCACAGTGTCAAAGGGCTTGCTGAAGTCCAGATAGGCCTTGTCCACTGCCCTCCCTTGATCCACCTCCTAGTCACCCAGTCAAAAGATTCAACGAGGTTGGTCTGACATGACCTCCCCTGGTGAAACCATGCTGCCTTGGGTCCTGTAGTCCATTGACAACCAGATGTTCCACCATCTCTCCTTCAGTAGTGCTTCCATGATCTTCCCCACTACTGAGGTGAGGCTGACTGGTCTGTAGTTCCTGCTTCCTCTTTGTTCCCACTTTTGTATAAGGGGACCACATCTGCTGTCCTCCAGTCTTTGGTGTACCTCCTTGTTTTCCAGTGATCAGCTAAACAGGATAGCCAGAGGTTCAGCCACCACCTCTCTTAGTTCTTTAAGGACCCTGGGGTCTACTCCATCTTGCCGCATTGCTTTATCAACTCTTATTACTTCCAGTTCCTTCAGGACCCTTTCTCGTGTAAACGGACTTGTGTCCATTTCTGCACCTTTCTCACCCCTTGTACACCATTCAGACCCATTACCCTCCTCTTCCTCAGTAAAGACTGAGCAGAAATACCTGTTCAATATGTCAGCTTTACTGTTGTCATCCTCCATGTGGCCCCAGTCTCCCCCTTCAGTCTCACTATCCCTCCCTTTGCCTTCCTTTTTCACTTACTGTATGTACCTGTAAAGGTTTTGTCCCATCTACCCACTGATTTTGCAATGTGTTCTGTCTGAGCTTTGGCTTCCTTACTGACCTTCCTGCCTCCCTTTGCTTCTCCTGGTACTTCTCCTATCCCCTTCTGCCTGTGTCTTTTTGTATTGCCTGAATGCAATCTGTTTGGCTTTCACTTTCTTTGCTACCTCTTTGGAAAACCATAATGGTCTCCTCTTCCTTTTCCTCTTGCTAACTTGCTTAATGCATAATTATGTTGTCCTTGTAATCCCCATTTTAAATACTGCCCACTGTTCCTCAACCCTTGATTCCTGTCCCATTCCTCTTAATGCCTCTTTCAAGTATCTCCCATTTTCCCAAAGTCTGCCCCCTAAAATCCAGGATACATGTTTTGTGTGGTTTGGTTCTGCTCTTTCTGTGATTTCAAACCACAATGACTGGTGGTCACTGTTCTCCAGGTGCTCCCCACTGTTACCCCCATCACACTGTCCCTGTTTGTGAGCACAAGGTCCAGTATTGCCTTCTGCCGAGTTGGTTCCATGACCAGTTGCTTGAGGAAGGCACCCTGAAGGAAGTCCAGGATAAATCTGCTTCTAGTTGATGCTGCTGCTGGGATGCTCCAGTCCACATCTGGAATATTGAAGTATCCAACCAGTACTACCACACCCTTGTCTGCCATCCTTTGGATGGTTAGGCATCAGCTCCCTATCTGTTTCTTCCTCCTGGGCTGGTGGTCTATAGACCACACCTGTGCAGATGGCTGTCCCTCATTTTCCTATCCAGCTTAACCCACAGTATCTCTCCCCCATTTTGTTCCTCCTGGATCTCTGTGGCTCTTTTGTCATTTTTCACATACAGTGCCACTCCTCCTCCCTTTCTGCCTGCTCTGTCTCTTCTGAATATGTTGTAGCCAGGTATGGCCATCTCCCAGTCATGGTTATCATTACACCAGGTTTCAGTTATGGCCACAATGTCCAGGTCTGACTGCACCACGACAGCCTCCAGATCTTCCATCTTGTTGCTAAGGCTCCTGGCATTTGCACACATGGCTTTCATGATTTGACCTCCCTTGACTGTTTCACTTGTTCTACTCCAGCCCCTTCCTTGGTTGTCCTTTATCCCTGGTTCTCCTTGCTGTCTGCCCTTCTGCTGAATTTTGCCCTTTTCTGCCTACCCACCTCTTGGGCGCTAATCTCCATCTTTTGCACACTGCTTTGTAGAGATAGCCACCCTCTGGTTCACTGTTTCCACTGTTAGCTGTGGGGTGAGCAAGTAGGTACCCTCTTGCTGGCTCAAGCCACCCCTTGCTAGTTTTAAATGCTTGTCAATGTGCATTTAAACTTATCATTGAGTGCTTGATTCTCTCCAGGATGGATGCAGGCCGTCAGGCTTGAACAACCTCCATCCCTCCAGGTGGGTCCCCAGTCATCAATGAATCAAACCTTCCGCACAGCACCAGTTCTTCAACCATGAGTTAAAGTTCCTGGTGCATGCACTCCTATGTCTCCCTTGCCTCTCGTGAGGTAGTACTTTGAGAAAGTGACAGAAGTAGCTACTTGCTTGAGACCCTCCCCAATTTCCTAAACTCTTCCTGAACTTCCTTTGGCTCCCCATTTGCCAGGTCATTAGTACTTCAGACCAAAATTCCATACTGGATTTATGCAATACAGTGATAGTTTGGTAAAAATGGTAATTTACACATTTTATGAGACTCCATGTCTCCAAACTTGCACATCCAACCAGAATGAAACTTGCCAGATCAAGAGACGGTTGGTCCCTGATGGTGCATGCCAACTTTAATGCAAATTGCTTTAATGGTTGCAAAGTTATTAAAGCTCAAAATGTTCAGTTTAACATAGAAGTGTGAAAGAGTTTGAAAAAACAGTAATTTACAGATTTTGTAAGACTCCTTATCTCTGTACATGCACATCCAACTGGAACAAAACTTGCCCCTTCAAGAGATCCTTGAACACACTGTTGGTGCATGCCAAATACCATGCAAATCTCATGAATGGCTGCAAAGTTATTAAAGCACAAATTATGATCAAGAGTCACTTTTCACGATCAAGAAGTTTGTTTCGAGCTTATAACTAATTGTTCCTATAGGAAATAATGGAACATTTAAAATTTAGTAACATTGGAACAAATTAATATTTTTCACCAAATCTTCAAAAGGCAAATCTGTGACCCAAGACCTATATATCCCAAACATTTTAGACCAAAATTCCAAGCTGCTTTTGTACAAGGTAGTGACAAGGAATTTAACCAAAAGTGGTAATTTTCCTATTTTTGATATCTCTTTGTGCCCCTCGGCCCCTGTCACTGTCACCCAACCAGACCCCAACACTGCAAGCCTGGAGAGACCCACCATGGAGCCATGGCTTACCCTCCAGGAGGGGACAGAGTGGGAACAGGGAGCAACGGGCCTTAGCCCCCAGTTCCAGTACCTCTTGTCCTCATGCTCCATGCTCTGGGGCTGTGATGCAGGTGGTGAGGGCCTCATCTCTGACCCTCTTGTTGGTGTCACACTGGGCCAAGTATTTTTTCTTGAATACACCCCCAGAGATGCAATGTCTGCTGATGCCAAGGTGTAAGCTGGCATCCGTCGCACTCCTCCCACTATGTAAAGCATGGGCATGCTGATCCTCCAGCCACATGACAGGCCAGTCATACACCAGACCAAGATTCCCCCACCCCCAGAGAGGCATGAGTGGTCCCTAGACACCCAAGCCTCCTCCCCATGGCCAGCCCTCTGACATCCTGGGCCAGCTCCTTAGCTCAGGTCACCAGCGTCGCGAGTGGTAGGCTACTGCTGCACTGGTGGGCCAGCAAAAGTGGTAATTTTCACATTTATTTGCCACTGTATATATATCTCCACCCCACATATCCAACTGGATCCAAACATGTGACATCAAAAGATCTTTGGCACCCAAAGAAGCATGCAAAATTTCATGCAAATCAGATGAAAGGTTTTGAAGTTATTAAATTTCAACATTTTGGGTTTAACATAGAAGTGACCATTGAACCCTAATATAGGGGTGCAATAGATATTTATTGCAAAAGTTTGTTAATGCATCAGTTAGGGTTTTTTAATGTGACAAAAGCAGGTACATGTGGTGTTAGGGTTTCAACCCTAACACGCCACCCCAGCCTGCAGACACCGACATTCATCAGAGGGAGTGTCTTGGGGTCATTAACACTAATGCTTACCCTGTTTCATAAATAAATAAGCTGAGATGGGTACAGTAGAGGAAAATTGGGTGGGATGACTTCACTTCAAAGTAAAAAATAAATTATGTGTCCTTCTTAACTGCCAGTTCATTGTATATTGGCAAAAATGTGGTTTTTGCTTTGTTACCCATAAGTCAGTACATTGTTGTCAATTTGCTCTGAAATTTCAATGGTTGTAGTGGAAAAGAAGATACACTGCTGGTGCATTTTTGATTATGGTCACACTTTCATTGTTGATTTGGCACCATAGTGAAAATTGGAGGCAACTTTGGGGTGCAGTGTGTACCCCATGAATGTTCAGTGGGGGTTATGTGTTAGTGTTGTACTACTCATTGATACCTTTTTGACTTAACCCCAATTATTGATAGACTTATGGTTTGCTAAAGTTGCAGTGTTATCATATGGAATTTTAATTTTTAATCTTTATGTTTTTTATATGGCCCAACATTTTTGGGATATTATGGGTTAATGTTATAGTACTGTTTGGGCCCTATGTGAAAAGAGGTACAAAAAATTGTGTTGGCAACCTGTAGTGAGATGTACTTCCTTGAAGACTGTATCATTATGAAGCAGTGGCTTGGAGGTGTACTCTGCGCTTAGATTAGAGGCTAGAG
Source organism: Neoceratodus forsteri (assembly GCA_016271365.2). NCBI lineage: Eukaryota > Metazoa > Chordata > Ceratodontiformes > Ceratodontidae > Neoceratodus > Neoceratodus forsteri. The sequence continues at coordinate 449,789,724 of CM057453.1, read as the reverse complement.
GCTATGGAGGAGGGTGAGCATTAGGGCTGACAACCCCAAGGAAGACTCCACCACTGATTCGAAAAGACTTGGGAGACCAAAACCCTGTTTTTTTCCTTTTTCTGCTTGGGTGGGGGTGGGGTTTTAGGTTGGAAACTCTAATGCCACATTTTTCTACTTTTGTGGTGTTAAGTTACCTAACTTGGTGCATTAATGCATTTTTTTTTACAAATACATTCCTTTCTTTTGAGATAGTGGAATTAGAGTCTCATTCATGCCGCCCTTTGGGACCTGCATGGAACAGATGCAGATACTAGGGCTGTGCGAGTAATGAATATAATTTCCAATACCATGAATAATGAGTTATTCATTATTCAGATTCTGAAAAATGAATAGTGTGCTATTTGGCTGGTATTCAGGAAGCACTTCTAAAAGCTACACTGCTAACACAGATCCAGCAGAATAGAGAGAACCTCTTCCCCACCCTCAGAGAGCACTCAAACCCTCCCTCCCTTACCACTTCACACAAGTTATAATTTATAAAAAAAAAAAGAAAGAAAACATGCAAAAATTCAATGGGCAACCTGCACAGCCTACCTGCCTCACTTCTCTAGCTGCCAAGTTTAATACAGTGCCCCACAGACACACACCCACATCTACCCCAGTAGCCAGTAGCAGCTGCCCTGCCTCCACCGCACCCTGCACCTCAAGAAAATAAAAGGCAGCCAGCACAGCCTCGGCCTCCTCCTCGGCTGGCTGCCTTCTTCTGAATGAAATCAATCACTTCCTTGCACTTATGTAGTAGAATGAGCTGATCATGTGATCATCAGCTTGTTCTACTATATAAGCACAAGCAATTGAGTTCATTCACAAGACAGCAGCAGCTGACTGAGGAAGATGGCAGGCTGCACCAGCTGCCTTTTAAAAAAAATTGTCTTTAGGTGCAGGGTGTGGGTGGAGGTGAGCTGCTGCTACTGGATACTGGGGTGGTATGTGTGGGGGAGCACAGTATTGAAACTTGGCAACCGGCCTTGGAGGTGGGTGGGGTTGTGCCAGTCTCCCATTGAATTTTCTGCATGTTTTCTCGTTCTTTAAATTACAACTTGCATGAAGTGGTCAGGGGTTTGGTGCTATCTGAAGGTGAGGGGAAGGGGGTTCTCTATTCTGCCAGATGTGGGCTAGGTAGGAGGGTGGATGGGGCTCTAAGCTTTATTTTAGTAAATTAAGAGAAGTGGCTCCCATACAAAAGAGAACTTATAAGTATCAAACCTAGCATGAGCAAAGGCTACACTGTAGTGAACCTATTCTATCTGCAATCAGAGGAAATTAGAACTGAGCCACTTATTATCCCAAACGTGTTTTCAACTTATGTTTTATTCATTTATAATCCAGCATCCCAATCTGTACCCATATCACCTCCCAAATGAGTGGTTTGTTGTTATATAGGCAGCACTTTATCTTTTAAAAGCTTCTAAGTAGTTTATGAAACCATCAGTCACTTTACCACTTTGCTGTATCCTAGTCTTCATGACTCAGTTGCCTAATCCATCACAGTTTAAAGTGTCTGTAATTGTAGTGTGCCCACAAATTTCATGCAGACAACCAACTTCCTTTCTTTTTCCTCTGGCTAGAGGCATTCATTTCTTCTTGCAGCTGCTGGTGGCTAGTCCAGTAAGAGAGCAGGTTACATGCCACATAGAAGTACTGCAGTAAACAGCACCTAGAATGTTTTCAGTGCTCCCAGGCTAGGGGCAGCTGTTCCACCACTGATGCCCACCACAGGCAATCTCACCTCCAATGTAATGGGCAAGCTAATGCCTCTAGCCAGGGGTAAAAAACAAGAGAAGTTGGTTGTCCATATGAAATCAAATCAGTAAAGTGACTGATGTTTTCATATACCAATTACTTAGAAGCCTGTTAAAAGATAAAGCATTGCCTATATAAACAACAAAACCACTTATTTGAGAGTGATATGGAATACTGTTTTTTTATAGGAATGCTGGAGTGCCAAATGAATAAAGAATTAAAACATGTATTTTTGATACTAACTGGCTCAGTGCTACATTCTCTGAGTGCAGTTAGAATAACTTCACTACAGTCCAGCTCTTGCTCATGCTATGGGTATCCCAGCTATTTTGCACCAGACTTAATCTCTAGTTCATTTAGAGATATGAGCACAGCACAAATCTTTCTGTTTGAGTTAAAGTATCCAAACCTGTAATATCAAATTTTTCAAAACATTTCCAGCTTACAGAAAGATAGAATACCACCCCTATTTTGCCCTTCTAGTAGAACTCACCATCAAAGTGGTTAAGAACTGTGACTGTATGGCAGCTGTCAGAACAAATTGTGCTGCTCGCTGATTCCTAAGTTATCTAACTAGCTGTTAGCTCTATCATCCATATTAAGAAGACTGCTAAACATTTTGTTTTTGATCAGTTTCAGGAAGATAAGAGATTATTAGAGGCCAGAAAATGTCTTCTGTGTATGGACAGTACGGGTATAGGGCATTAGTGAAAATCTATAGATCAGTGACCATGATATTTAACAGATTGCTATAATACTGCTTCTTATATCTGTGATTCCTTTGATTCCTATCCATTCAGTAGTAGCTACAGTGAATTAAAATAAGAATAATCATTCTTGCATTTTGCACCCCACAACTCTTAGTTGCTTAGCAGCTGTTGTGAGTCAGACAGAAAGGCTTCAAAATCAGTAGTACTAACCGTGGTACTAAGTCCGATTTACAAAGTGCCTAACAGTTTACTGTTTCAATCACTTTGTAGAGGTTATGCCAGTGTGCAAATCAGATGATACTGGCTAAAAATACTCACATAGTATTGCTTAACTGTATATTTTTCAGTAGGGATCCAAACATAATTGCAGCTCTATGGTGTCATTAACTAGTATAGCAAACCTAAACATAGGCATGTGTAACATAAAATCATTCTATTTTTTTCAGCAACACCTGCTCAAATAAGTATGCAGTATTATAGCAGCTAACTGTCAGACATGCATATACCAGCTTAGAGATATCAAATTGTGGTCTGAGCTCCCAAAGCCATACGCTTCAGTTTAAGATTTGGGAAGAGCAAAAAACACCCCAATAGGTGGAAGTTGCAGACTGTCCCATCTATCACATTAGGCAGTAAAGGGGTCCTGTTTAGGTACATAAAGAATACAAAAAATGGTTCTGAGGTTATATAAGGCTTTACAAACTGTTGTTCAATGACAAAACAGATTATGCTAAATGCCTCATGAATATTCATATAAACCAGTGTCTTAAAGTCATATATCATGAATGCCAACGGGTACCGCAAGCCACAATACAAAAATATTACAGATACAGTGATAGAGGGTGGAGGTGCCACTGGACACCAGGAAGGTCAAAACTTAATGGGGACTGTGATCGGAGGGTGGGGTGCCACTAGACACCAGGGAAAATGTACAGAAGTATGGGGACAGCAATTGGAGGTGGAGACTACCACTAAACACCAGGGAAAGGATTTTCCACTCATGGAAAAGATCTTTGTCATTACTCGTGACATGAAAAAGGGCATTTGTTCAATAGTTAGTGCAGAATCCAGCTAAGGAGGTCCTGATAAGCAAGCTACATGTGTTGGTTCCTCTTCCTCAATGTCACTTTTGTGGTTTTCTAAATTTGAACATTTATAGGTAAACAAAAAATAAGATGGTGAAAAAAGATTTCCCTCACGAATAAGGATGATGTCAATATGAAAAAACAATTATGTTCTCATTTCATAAAGCTATTTTTAGTGCTTAATGAGCATGCTCAGAACCAATTATTCAAAATTTCATAATTAAATAACTTTGGAAAGGATTTATATTTTTTCACCGAACAAGCAAAAGTCACATCTGTGGGCCAACCCCTTCTACCCAGAAAATGTCATGCCAAAATTCCAAACCATCTGGGTGCTAGCAAGCTGACAGAAATCCCTAACAAAACTAAGGGGAAAAATCCCTCAAACTCACTTTTGCACTATCTGTATCTCAGAATCCACATCGTTCAACTGGAATGAAACTTGGCACATCAAGTGATCAACCCTCGTGAGACTGTGCATGCAAACTTTCATGAAAAACTGTTTAACAGTTGCAAAGTTATTAAACTGCAAAAACAGAGTTTAACTGCTGTTACAACCCTAACTATAGGGCACTACTGTGCTTCTATAATATATCTCTATAGACCAGAACGCTTGAAATTTGATTGAAATTTAGGTGGAAAGGGCTTCTCAAATGATGCCTTTCCTTGTGTTGGTAAAAAATATTAATCTGTTCCCAAGTTAATTTTGGTTCTGTGCATACTCAGTAGGATATCAAACATCTGTCCAGAATACCCTATTGAGCATATTCAGAACTGAAATTTCAATTCCTTATTATTGGGATTGGATTAATATTTTTCACCAGACCAATGAAAGGCACCATTCTGGGCAAGCCCTTTCTGCCCTGAAAATTTCAGGCTACAATTGAACTGTATTGGTGTTAGGCAATGACAAAAAATCTTCAAAAAACAGATTTTTCCTAAAAACACACTATACAGATCTTGGCACCTACACATCTGACCAGAAAGAGACTTTTTTCCCAGATCATGTTTGTAAACTTTTGTGCAAATCTGTTGAATGGGGCAAAGCTATGAAAGTGCAAAATTATGGGTTTAACATTAAACAGCCTACTCAACTCTAACTATAATATATTTATATATTTATTAATTATATATATCATTGCAAAAACTCCTTTAATGCATCAGTTAGGGTTTTCTATACAGCTACAAAAGTTTGGAAATTCGATGTTAGTGTTACCAACCCTATCTCCCAACCCCCACCAACCACTCACCAACAGGCATCGGGGTGCCTCTTGGGGTCATCAGCCCTAACTCTCACCCCATTCCATTTGTAAGGAAGCTGAGATGGTACAGTATAGGAGAATGGGGTGAGAAGTCCAGGCCTGATGACTCAAAGGCACACCCGACACCTGTTGCATTAATGGAGTTTTTTAATGAATTTCCCTCTTTTTGAAAGTGTAATGTTGCTCGAGTGGTTGTGGGAGTGCAGGCCTCCAGAACCTGTGCTCCCATCATGCATACATTTTGTAAACATCTCTGATTTTCATGTGGGAATACAGGGCCCTCCAAGCCCTGCACTTCCATCTATACATGAGTGTCAGATATTTTAATGATATTGCATCTCCACGTGGGCCACTACTGCATAGGCCCTGTGCTCCCATTATTGCATAATGGAGCCATATGTGGGAGTGCAGGGTCCTAGCCCTGCACTCTCATGTACTCATAATTATAGAGACGTGAGCGGAGGCCTACAGCCATTCCAAGTAACCCTTGTGCTGCAAAAGTTGGAATATCTCAGTAACCATAGGAACTGTGGAAAATATTCCACTGCAGTCATATTCATGACTTGGCCACCCTCCACACATGCTTAAGCTGCACTTATGAAAAATCTGTATCTCAAACAGTTTTTGAGATATAGGCACCAAAAGGCACCATGGCTGCCTGAGGTGTTATCCTATGGGAACATTTACAACTTTGGACTACTGTAACTCTGGAACCAGTAAACATTGTTTCACCAAACCAGCAAAAGGTACATCTGTGGGCAAGGGCTTGCTACCCCGAAAATTTCAGCACAAAAGTCCTAACCATTTTGTGCTATAAAGTGGCAAAGAAACTGGTTTTGGGGGCTGTTAAACTGCAGAACAACTTCGTGAAAGTACCATTGGTTTAGCTTGGAGAGCTTTCATGAAAGTACTGAGGAACTTTGGGAAAGCCCCACTGTAACAGGAGTGTGGGATACACACGATGACACCAGTTGGAGTATGAACTCAAGATGCCTTTATTGGATCAGTTCCAAACAAAACAAAAATAACATTATGCGTACTGTACATCTTTTAAATGAAAAATAAAATAAAATGATTCCAGACATTCACATAACATCACCAACGAGTCTATTCATATACCACATTTTAGAACTGGAAAGAACCAGGAAGACAGAGATCACAGGCTCCGTTGAGCCCAAAACGAACTAACTAGACCTTCACAAAGTGAAAGCCTTTTATAATGCTAGAGTACCATGTGATATGATTTCTCCGCCCTTAATTACTTACTTTCCTAAAACTCCAAATATTTCATATAATATTGCTTTATTCCCAAATCACATATTTTATGGTGTTATTCCTTGGGTTCAGAATGCTCATAACACTTGTTTTAGGTGGCTATGTTACAATTTCAGAAATAACATTTTCCTGTCAATCAGAGCTAGTCTCCTCCCTCCAAATCTGCCTATAAAAATAGAAGAGGTGAGGCCAGCCAGCTCTATAGATCAGGAGTGCACTACTACAGAGTAGCCCAGGATCAGCATCATGTTTTAATGCATATACAGGTATTTTCTCTCTAAATTTAAACATGGGTTTTGCAGAAGGCTAGATACTGTGAGTATTGTGTAACTCTTTTAAACATACATATAGAACAACTGCCTTGTAACTCTCAAGTTACATGGGGTTAGCAAAATAATTTCAAGCAAATGATTCTAGTCCTTCGAGAGGCTACCAATTTAACCTCAGAACCCAAAACAGATTATTAACGTTGAAACATGGTCAAACTACAGGCGTTTACTCAATTCACTCTATTTACAATCTCTGAGCAAAAGGAACACTTAGTTAGCATTTCTTAATGCTTTCTTCAATAAGGATATACAATACTGGCAAAAGGATCTCATTTTGATTCTCTTTTCATTTTAACTTGCTAATGGCGTGTTCGCACATTCCCGAAAGCGTCGTCTTATGCCGTCTATGGCTAAGCGACTGCATATTCGTGAGGCATGTGTGCATGATCGTGAGGCATTTGCAGCATTCTAAAGCATAAAGTATAGGAAAAGGAGACCACTATAAAGGGACAGTGAGAATGATAGACAGGTGGCCTGCCTGTCCACGGAACATAAAGAAATAGGCAGCAAAGGAAGAAATGAAGAGTGCTGTTGCAACAGACTTATACAGGAAGAGAGAAATGAAAGGGTCTCTGAATTCATGCTGTAGCCCTAACTCTGCTACATACTCCTCCCCATCTAAGAATAAAACCCTATTTAAAGGTTTTGAGAAATTTGAAATTGGACTTAGTTTTCAACAGAATCTCCAAGGAGATGGAGCTTCAGCCCACCCACACTCCAAGCTCCACCTCGGGTCCCTAGTAACACACAAAACAATAAACATCAAGAGACCTTAAACATAGCATCACAAATTATTTTCTGATGCCACATTATCTATTACCCTGAGGTCTGTTTCATATGGTCCTGCTCCAAACGGGACATGAAGTCCGCATTCTTATTAGTAGATCCGATCTATGTTTGATAGTAAATCTATAGGGCTGCAGAGACAAGTACCACCGCATGATACATGGATTTTATCCTTCATGGACTGAAGCCAGCACAGAGGGTTATGATCTGTCCAGACTTCAAACTCTACACCCCACAAATAAAATTTTAATGCTTCAATCGCCCATTTAAGGGCTAAACATTCTTTCTCAATGGTAGAGTATTTAGTTCTCTACTATGTAACTTCCTACTAATATATATTATAGGATGTTCTTCTCCTTCGAATATTTGTGTCAGTGCAGCTCCTATACCAGTGTTGGAAGCATCGGTCTGTAAAGTAAATGGGAGGTTAAAATCAGGACTTTTCAATATGGGAGATGCACATAGATGGCCTTTGAGGGTACAAAAAGCATTTTCACACTCTGGTGACCATTTTATCTTGGAAGGATGATTTTCTTAGTTAAATCAGTTAGGGGACTAGCTATGGTTGAAAAGTTTGGAACAAACCTCCTATAGTAGCCAGCAAGCCCTAAAAAGACCTCACATGGCATTTTGTAATGGGACAGGGGCTATTGGCTACAGCATCTACCTTCCAATATCGGGTTTGATTTGCCCCTTTCCAATTCAAACCCCAAATATTTTACTTCTTGCATGGCTAAGGTGCACTTACAGGGATTTATGGTCAGTCCTGCTTGGTAATGGCTGTCAGAATGTTTTTAAGTGCTGCAAATGATCTTCCAAGTTTGACTAAACACCACAACATCGTTTAAATAGGCGGCACTATAATTCATGTGAGTTCTAGCAGACTGTCCATAAATCTCTGAAATGTGAAGGGGCTCCGTGCAAACCCAAAAGGCGTGGTGGTGAATTGAAAATGTACTATGGGGGTTCTAAAGGCTGTTTTTTCTTTATCTTCCATTTTAAGGGTATTTGCCAATAGCCCTTGGTCAGGTCGAGTGCACTAATATATGTAGCCTTCCGGGTGGTCTATAATATCATCAGTTTGAGGCATGGGATATGCATCGAATTTTGATATTGAATTGAGGTGACGAAATCTAAGCATATCCGATGCCGCCTCTTTTTACCATCACCATCGGGAAGCACCACTCCTTTTGAGGGTTCTATGACCTCTAACATTTGCATTTTTTTGTTCTTTTACAACATCTTGTTTTACCTTTTCTGGGATCCAGTAAGGTTTCTGTCTTATGACTAATTGCTGATTTAGCTATATCCGATGTTCTACCCTTTAGCTTTACCAGGCTGACAAGAAAAGGTTGTAAGAAAGGTTTGTAACAATCTGTTTAACTCCCCTTGACTTTCCTCTATATCAGGGTTGATAGTGATGGCTTCAATACTACCTACTTCTTCTAGCCTTTGGTAAGCTTGATCTACTTCATTGCTAGACTGCTCTGGGTACACGAACAAGGTAGGGGTAGTCTCTATATGGCCTCTATCATGCCAACATTTTAGTAGGCTTTATGGATAGATTTGTAGCCATTTACTACCAGGGATATTTATCTCGTAGTTGACAGGCCAATTTGCCTTTGTATGACATAAGGCCCCTGCCATTTCATTGTCAGCTTGCTTTCTGAGGAAGGTAGTAGTAGTAATACCTTATCCCCTGGCTGGAACTGCTTGGAACCCACCCCTGATCATAATATTCCTTTTGTTCCTTTTGCTTTTTGAAACTGTTTTGATGTGCTAGGGTAATATACTTGACTAATATCTGCCTTAGTCGGGTTATATATTCCAGACTTGGGGTTCTTTCCGGTGTTTTACTGTTTTCCATTTCTCCTTTATTATATCTAAGGGCCCCTTGATTTCTCCCATAGAGGAGTTCAAATGGGGAAACACTGTAGATGCCTGGGGTACCTCTCATAGGTGAACATCAAGTAAGGTAAGTTAAGGTCCCATTCTCCCTTCATCTTGAACGTACTTGGTGAGCATTTTCTTTAGGGTTTTATTAAATCTTTCCGCCAGGCCATCAGTTTAGGGGTGGTAAGGAGAGGTGTACACAGCCCCAACACCCAATGTTTGATAGAGCGGGCCAATAAAGCTGAACGAAAATTGCTGCCTCTATCAGTGAGGATCTCTCTGGGTACCCCACCTGACTAAATACTTTTAGGAGTTCTTCAGCAATTTTGGGGGCTGTAACAGTACGCAGGGATGGTTTTAAGGTAGTGGAGTGTCATAGTCGCATGACACAAGAATAAATCAGTTGCCTTTGTTACTCTTTGGCAAAGGCCCACGATATCCATGGCTATGTGAACAAAGGGGTGTCTACCAAGGGAAGAGGTTGTAAAGGTACCTTCTCTGCCTTCATTATAGTAGCTACCCTTTGGCATTCCGGGCAGGTTTGACAATAGGTGGCTACCTGTTCGTGGATTCCTGGCCAGAAGTAACGGTACAACAACCAGCTTAGGGTTTTATCCTTCCTAAATGCCCTGCCATTGGAATATCACGTGCCAAAGAAATTAGTTGTTGACGGTACCGGTAGGAACTACCAACTGCTCTATAATATACCCGGTCTTTGGGTTCTTGCAGCTGATCATGCATAATATATCTAGGTAGTCTACCTGATTACTAGCATCCACAACCTGTGAAAACAAGGGTTAAATCACAATCTTTAATTTGTTCATCTCTAAAGTCCACTTTAGTCCCATAAAGTCCTTGTTATCAGGTAAGTCCTTGTTATGGTTCCATAGTGCTTTTGCCTTCTTCAGTTCTGACTTTGATTTTCTATCTTTCCCGGCTATTATAGATATCCTCCTAAAAGGAAACATCTGGGGAAGGTAACCACTTGCTTGCTCTGTGCTCTTGTAGTGACAGCAGATAAATGAGAGTCTTTGCAGATTAGGTGTGTCAAATGCAGGGTATTCTGACCAATAATAACTGGCACAGGCAGGTTGGGAACTAAGCCAATGTTCATTAACTATTCTTGCCCCTGAACCCTCAGGGTAAGCTGTTGCACAGGTAAGTATGTATGTCCCCATGGATACATGTAACCTTAGTGGTGTGTATACCATGTCTATCAGGTACCAACATGGCTTGGATCAGTGTCTGTTTACTTCCAGAGTCTATCAGGCAGGGACCTCATTCCCATTTAGCTGAACAGTAGTTAGATATTGGCCTCAATTAGCTAGAGCAAGATGAGCTTGATCCCTTTTTCTACGTGGACAATATCTTGCAAATGGCTCTTTCCTTGGCACTCATGGCAAATGATCTCAGAATTAAATCCTTTACTCTTTTTAGTGGTCCCCAGAGTCCCTTCATTACTTCCCTTGACTACAGGTGAAGCCCCAACACGATTAGTTGAAATAACAGGAACAGGTCTTACCATGGGTGAGGGTCCATGAGTCCCTAGATGTCTCATCCTTGGTGGCCTTGCTGTTATATAGTCCTCTGCAAGATCGATAGCCTTCTGTGCAGTCTCAGGACTATGCTCCCTTAACCACATTTGAACATCCGGAGGAAGTATCTTAATGAACTGTTCCAGAGTGATAGCTTCCATTACCTGTTCCATTGTTCTTGTGTTGGGTTGTAACCATTTGTTGCTGAGATCTCAGTAACTGGGTATAGGCTTCCTGGGGCTATGCGGTGTATGGTATTTAAAAGTTCTAAATCTTTGGCGATAAGTCTCGATGCTGATGTCATACCTTTTAGGATGACTTGGCGTATATAATCGTAGTCGTTGATGTGAGCACTGTCCACATGGCTATAGGCCAATTGTGCCTTTCTGTGAGATAGGGTGCAGACATACCATCCATTGCTGTCTTGGCCTATCGACATGCTTCAGCTCTTCTTTCAAACATAGTAATGTATGCTTCAATATCATCGGTGTCTGTTAACTTGGAAATTTTAATGTCTTTGGTCCATCTGGGTCCCATGGTACAGATGGTCTTGCCACTCTAACGCTTGGATGGCTTCTAATATTATCTGCCCATCGGGCTTCATTTTGCTGATGGTCCACCTCCCGCTGCTTCTCCAATTCCAGCTGGCGATACACAACCATCAGAGTAAATCTGATACCTCCTCAGGAGGCTCTCTTCTGAGTCTTTTACTTTTGGAGTAGTAGCACCTCCTTCCATTTCTGTCTCCATTCCTTCCTTTTTGGTTTCTCCGTCTTACATCTGGCAATCCAGTCAATAATGGTATTTGGGTAAGTTCAGTCATTCTGCAGGTCTGGACACCTCCTGGACTAGGTTGGCTGGTAACTGGAGAGCTAATCACTGAGGGCTCCAACATAGTGCAATATGGATACCAGGTTCTGTATACTTCCTCAAGACCTCTTCTCAAGGGTATACCACTTCTGACACCAGTGTAACAGGAGCGTGATACACACGATGACACCAGTTGGAGTATGAACTCAAGACGCCTTTATTGGATCAGTTCAAACAAAAAAAAATAACATTATGCTTACTGTATGTCTTTTAAATGAAAAATAAAATAAAATGATTCCAGACGCTCACATAACATCACCAATGAGTCTATTCATATACCACATTTTAGAGCTGGAAAGAAGCAGGAAGACAGAGAGCACAGTGCCCTGCTGAGCCCAAAACGAACTAACTAGACCTTCACAAAGTGAGAGCCTTTTACAATGCTAGAGTACCATGTGATATGATTTCTCCACTCCTTAATTACTTACTTTCCTAAAAACTCCAAATATTTCATATAGTATTGCTTTATTCCCAAATCACATAATTTATGGTGTTATTCCCTTGGGTTCAGAATGTTCATAACACTTGTTTTAGGTGCCTATGTTACAATTTCAGAATAACATTTTCTCTGTCAATCAGAGCTAGACTCCTCCACCCAAATCTGCCTATAAAAATAGGGAGAGGTGAGGCCGCCAGCTCTATAGATCAGGAATGCACTACTACAGAGTAGCCCAGGATCAGCATCATGTTTTAATGCATATACAGGTATTTTCTCTAAATTTAAACATGGGTTTTTGCAGAAGGCTAGATACTGTGAGTATTGTGTAACTCTTTAAACATACAGATAGAACTACTGCCTTGTAACTCTCAAGTATACATGGGGTTAACAAAATAATTTCAAGCATTTCAAGCTAATGATTTTAGTCCTTGAGAGGCTACCAATTTAACCTCAGAACCCAAAACAGATTATTAACATTGAAACATGGTCAAACCACAACGCTTTACTCAATTCACCTATTTACAATCTCTGGGGCAAAAGGAACACTTAGTTAGCATTTCTAAATGCTTTCTTCAATAAGGGTATACAATACTGGCAAAGGATCATTTGATTCCCTTTCGTTTTAACTTTCTTCATAATGGCGTGTTAGCACATATCTGCCAAGCGATCATGCGAGACCAGGAGGCATGCGTAAAATGATCGCGAGGCATTTGCGGCATTCTACAGCATAAAGTATAGGAAAAGGAGACCACTATAAAGGACAGTGAGAACGATAGACAGGTGGCCTGCCTGTCCACGAGGAACATAAAGAAATAGGCAGCAAATGAAGAAACGAAGAGTGCTGTTGCAACAGACTTATACAGGAAGAGAGAAATGAAAGGGGTCTCTGAATTCATGCTGTAGCCCTGCTACACTCACCATTTTAGATATAGGACTTTCACGAAAGTACCCATGGTACTGTTTATCAAAGTCCATGGAAGTTTTGCAAAAGTTCCATGGCTAAGATGGCGGAAAATGTTAAAACATATTTCTGGGCATTCTAGTGAAAAGTAATGCAAGGGTTATGTTCCTAGGGTCTGACTAGGTAAACCCAACTGTTGGTATTTACCAAGGGACAGTGTTTTTGAACTACATCATTTTTTCCGTGTCGCTAACTGAAAAGAAGAAGGTGGCAGAAAGTACCAACCCATTTAAGAAAGTAAAAGTGCTTTCACAAAAGTAAAAAGTGCTTTCGAGTCAAACATATATTTGTTCCTATGGGCTATAATGGGAAACTTTAAACTTTAATAACTTTTGAATGGATTAATATTTTTCACTAAACCTTCAAAAGGCACTTCCCTGACCCAGTTCCCATATACCCTTTTAACACCTTTTGACACTCTGCAGCTCCACAACTACAAATCTGACCAGAACACAACTTTCCAGATCCAGAGTTCTATGCTACCAGACTGTGCATGCAAACTTTCAGACAAATCTAGTTAAACAGTTGTAAAGTTATTAAAGTGCCTACTAATCTTTAACTATACTGGCTCCCATGGGGCCAGTATAATATATATCACAATTGCATATACCCCAATAATGCAAAGCATTATGGGAAAACATATGCAAATCCCCATGAGAGAATTGGACTGGCTCAACTTTTAAGCAGAATTGCATGGTACCAGAAGGCCTCACAGTGCAATCAGCAAAGTCTAAGCACAGCAGATACATACATGTATTTTGTCCTCATTTGGACTCATCAGTGTGCTGTATCTGTGCCTAAGTCCAGGGACAGGAAGCCAGACACCTCTGAAGGGGGATGTTAGTTGTTTGGGTCATAGGGACCCAAAATAGAGAAGGAAAAGAACTATGAAAGAACCCCAGAGCAAATGCCCTGAGGCATGGGTTATCCCAGAGGATATTGACCATACAGCCAAATTTTAAAGAAAACACTAGTTGCACATATCCCAATAATGCAAAGCATCATGGGAAACATATGCAGATCTCCATGAGAGAATTTGGACTGGCTCAACTTTAAGCAGAATTGCATGGTGATGGAAGGCCTCTATAGTGCAGTCCATAGAGGCTAAGAACAGCAGACATATACACATCTTTTGTCCTTGTATAGTAGTAACAGACATGGCTCAGATATTTCCAGATATTTTGCAACATTTCTAAAGAGTTTCTCTGCTGCCCCTACTGTGTAAATGGAGAAAGCAGGAGATTTTCTAGAAATATCACAGAAATTTCAGGAAATGTCTGGCCATGTCTTTGGCTGTGACTATATATATACAGCAAAAAAAACATTGTTAATGCACCATTAGGGCTGAAGCGTAAAAAGTAGGGAAATGTAATCTTAGGGTTCCCAAGCATAAGGCCCTGCCCCCACCCTTGGTTTCTAACCTGAACTCCCCATCCTCACCCCTCAGCTTCCAACCCAAGGCCCACCTCCACCCTGCATGGAGGAACAGGTGTGAGGGTTACCTTGTGGTTGCAAACCCTAATGCTCACTTTTATTTTGTATCTGTGTCAGGTTATTAACTGTTGAAATGGGGTGAGTATTAGAGTTATGTATGCCAAATGTCATGCAAATCTGTAAATGGTTCCAAAGGTATTACGGTTCAAAAATTCAGGTTTAGCATGTGTGTGTTGTGCAAATTACATAATGTGCAGGATACTGTTGTATTTTGTGCAAATTACATAACTTGCACAAGATACTGCTATAGTTTTGTGCAAATTATATAATTTGTGCAAAATACAATATATCTTGCACAAGTTATGTAACTTGTCAATTATAACTTCCATGCCTCGATAGTATCTTACTACAAGTTAAGTAACTTGTGCAGATTACAACTTCATGCATGGTATATACATTTTCCCAAAGGAAATAATGGGAAGTTAAAAGTTTAATAACTTTTGAGCAGAGTAATATTTTTTAACCAAGCCTTCAGAAGACACATCTGTGAGGCAAAGGCTTTCTACCCTTAACATTTCAGATCACTACCAAAGCCATTTCTGAGCTACAGGTGGGCAAAGAAATGTAAACAAAAAGGGTACATTTAGTATTTTTGATGCTCTATATCTGCATAACTACAAATCCAATTCATGCTAAATTTGGCACATCAGGGACCCTGCACCAGAGATTATGCTTGCCAAATGTGTCATGCAAATCCATTGACAGGTTGCAAAGTTATTAAGGTGCAAAATATGCATAACTGGATGACTGTGTGAAAAGTACTTTCACTTTCATTGTACATATACATTTTCCCACAGGAAATAATGGGAAATAAAAATTGAATAACTTTAGAACAGATTAATATTTTTTCACCAAACCTTCAAAAGGCACACAGTTTCAGACCACAACATAACAGCATTTCTGAGATACAGATGGACAAAGAAACATGAACAAAATGGTAAATTTAGGATTATTTAACAGTTTCCATCTCACAAACCACACAACAGATGTACACAACATTCTGCAGGTCAAGGGACCTACCCCTGGAGATTATGCATGCCACATTTTGTGCAAATCAGTTTAGTGGTTTCAAAGTTATTTTGGTTCAAAGTTTTGGGTTTAACATAGAAGTCTGCACTCAACCCTAATATATCGCCCTACGCTGCCAGTATTATATACATTGCAAAAAATCTGCATTAATGCAACATTTATGGTTCAGGCTAAGCAAGAAGTAGGGATATGTGATTTTAGTGTTTCCAACCCTAAAACCTCACCCCAGCCTAAAACAAATCAGGTGTGAGTCTTCCTTGTGGTTGTCAGCCCAAAAGCGCACTCCCATTCTATACACTCCAGAAAATATACACACTTAATGAGGTGAGCATTAGGGATGACAAAACCCAAGGAAGACTGCACCCCTGATTTGTTTTAGTCATGGGGTTGGAAACACTAAAACCACATATCACTACTTTTTGCTTTCGCCTGAACCCTAAATGTTGCATTAATTTGCAAAGAATGTCTTTACTTTTTGAGATAGCATAATCATATCCTTATTTGCCTGTGGGACTACAGGGCCTTCGCACTGTGCTTCCATACTCCATAGATGCATATATGTATGTTGACATGGAAGTAGGATAACAGCAACCAAACTGTCACCATAGCCTTCTTATTACCCCACCTCATGTACCTGGTACTGAAAATTTTTAAATCTCTGCCAAAATGGGATTTCACGCCACTGCAACATCATTCCACAGCACAGGTACAAAAGACAGTTTGGGCAGGTTTGGAAATGACAGCTGTCATGGTCATGAGGTGTTGTAAAAAAATGTCTATGTTGAAAATTGGGGGTCAAAATATTTAAAATTGCCGAGTTGAGTGATTGTAGCAAATTTCAATTGATGCACTAACTTTGCCATTTTACATATTTTGACCCCAAATTTTCAATATACCTTCTTGTGACCCCACCTCATGAACAAGGGCAGTGAAATTTTAAAGATCCTCCTGAAAGGTGATTTCACCAAGCAACCATGAAATCACCCTTTGGCCAGATTTGCATAATTTCACCACCATTATTCAGGAAGTGGGTTCTCAAAAGGCCATTTTGAAAATTTGGTGTACAAATATGCAAAATGGCACAGTTATGCATCAGAGTTGAAAACCCCATTCAAATATAATGAACTCCACTTACCTTACCTTCTCATAAAGCAGGTAGTGTTTCCAGCAGCAATTTATGTCTTTGATCAGAGAGTGGATCTTCACCCTGGGACCTGTTCAAGGAGTGAGGGTGTGGAGGGGTTGTGGGAGGCATGGGGTGGTGGGTGCTCAGTGGGAAATCAGGGTCAGGTGGTCAGATCATCAACCGACCATTTTTATTTTTCAGAGGTTTTTAAAAAGAAAAAACATTGAGGGACCATTTCTTTATTTTCGGTATGGGGATGGGGATCAGAGAGTGGGGAGTGCCACTAGTCACCAGGGAAAGACACAAAACTAATGGAGACAGTGATCAGAGGGTGGGGTGCTACTAAACACAAGGAAAAAAATCTCAATGGGGACAGTGATTGCAGAGTGGGGGGTGCCACTAGACACCAGGGAACAATACAATAATTTCAGGACAGTGATCGAAGGGTGGGGGTGCCATTAGACACCATGGAAATATTTAGTCTTTATGGGGACAGTGACTGGAGGGTGAGGGGCACCACTAGATGCCAGGGAAATATAAAATAATTATAGGGATGGTGATTGGAGGTAGGGGTTGCCACTAGACACAAAGGAAAAATGTAATAATTAAGGGATGGCAATTGAAAGGTGCCACCAGATACCATGTAAATATTAAACAAAATGGGGATGTGATTGGAGGGGTTCCAAGACACCATGGAAAGATTAAATAATTACAGGGATGGTTATCAGTGTGTGGGGAACCACAAGACACCAGAGCATGGCTAAATAATTACAGGAATGGCAAACAGAGGGTGGAGAGTGCCACTTGACACCAGGGAAAATTTAATAATTATGGGGATAGGGACTGGAGGGTAGGGACACCACTAGACACCAGAGAAAGTTTAAATAGTTATGGTTATGGTGGTACATATGAAAATGTTCATATGATATGGTTGTTTTAACTTATTACAAAATGTTTGCATGAATGCAAATATCATTTGAAAATGTTCATATGAATGAAAATATCTTACAAACATTTTTGTATGAAATTTTCTCCTATGAACAAAAAATATCATAAAAATGTCATATGAATGAAAATATTGTGAATATTTTCATATGAACAAAAATTTTCATATAATATTTTCGTTCATACAAAAAGGTTCATATGATATTTTTGGTCATGTGAAAATTTTTCGTACTAAGTCCAAATGAAAAACAGAAATGAGTCATGAAAAAGGATTTAAAATGTAAAAAAAACATTTTGAGTCATCTCTCCAACAGTTACTGTAAGTGCAGAATCCACCTAATGGAGTCCCATGAGCAAGATAGATGTGTTGGTCTCTGCAGGACATCATTTTTAGGGTTTCACATTTTTCAAACAAAAAATGGAACACAAGATGATGGGATATGAAAAAGGATTTTCCTCACAAAAAGGATCTGGCCCCCAAATGAAAAAGGATTATTTTTCCTTTCATACAGCTATTTTGAAGTGCTTACTGAGCATGCTCAGAACTGAAATTTCAAATTAAATAACTTTAGAACAGATTCATAGTTTTCACCAAACCAGCAAAGAGACATCTGTGGGCCAAGTCATTCTACCATTAAAATTTCAGATAAAAATCCAAACCGTCTGGGTGCAAGGCAATGACAAAACAAAGACTGCAGAAAAACCTGTGATTTGTTTTTACATTTTTGCCCATGCATCTCAGAATGCACGCATCTGACCAGAACTAAACTGGGCACAACATGAGAACAACCCCATGAGACCACCCATACAAAATGTCATGCAAATCCATTGAATTGTTGTGAAGATATTAAAGTGCAAAATTTGAGACAAATACGGATATGATTATACTATCTGAAAAGTAAGGAAGTTCATTGCAAAACTTAAACCTGATAAATTGCTTTTCAGGAGGCATGGAAGCACAGACCTAGAGGGCCTTGCTCTTCCACAGCCAGATGGATATGTGCACCTATGGAGGGATTGAAGTGTAGGGCTCAGACCCTTCCTAGCCTGACAGACCTGCATGAATGAGGATACAATTCTACCATCTCAAAAAGTAAGAAATTGTTTTGCAAAAAAAACTGTGTTAATGCATCAGTTAGCATTCAGATTAAACTGACAAAAGTGAAATGTTGCACCCCACCCAAGAAGAAAAAGAAAACACATTATGATTTTGCTGCCCTTACTCTGGGTGAATAAGAGATGGGGTTTTCCTTGGGATTCTCAGTTCTAACGCTTACCCTGATTCATGACCAAATAAGGTGATGTGATATATTTTCTTCAGCCAGGGCCTACAGATTCTTGACATCGTGAGGGGAGACACATTCTGTATGTTTGAAGGCTATATCACAATGGGGTGAGTGTTAGGGCTGAGAACCTAAGGAAGATGACACCCTGATTCGCTTAGTGTCAAGGCCATGAAAACCAAAATGATTTTTCCTTTTCTTACATGGGGTCAGGGAAGGAGTTAGGGATGGAAACCCTAATGTCACATTTCGCTACTTTTGTTGTTTAATCTGATTGCTAACTGATGTATTAATGTAGTTTTTTTTTGCAAAGAATGTAGATTTATCTATATTGTGTTTATGAGATTTAACTAGTAAGGACTTTCAGTATCAGTTCAGGCACATCTATATCAGGTATTTTAAGTTCCTATGCATGTCCAGTAAAACATTTTATGGACCGACTTTCCATTATAAAAATTTAAATCAGTATTTGTAAAATTGTTGATTTTAAATTTATTTTAATATTAGACACTGCAGCCTTGAGATGGCCAGTTTCTCTGGCAAAACATTAGCTATTCAAGTGCATCTAATATGCAGCCTTGAAATAAACAAAACATTATATACATAGAAAAAAATTTATGCTGAGTAGGTCATTTTCCAACATTTTTTATGCTCATGCCCTCTTCTGCAGTCCTCCTCTCCTCAAGGGCTCCTGTGGTGGGGATAGCCTAAGCCCCAGACTCAGTCTTCAGCCCCCAACCTGCCATGGATCACCCCCAGGTGGGAAGCAGGAGGCCCAGCTGCTTCCCCACTTACTCCATGTGTTTTGGTACTCCGACCAATCCAGGACCATACCTTACCACCACCAGGGCCCATCGCCAGGAGGAACAGTGGGGTCATTTTCATTTTTATCCCCAGTATTCTGAAGGATGTAATTGGCCAAGCAGGTCCATGGAGGCATGTGCATGTGAGACATGACATCACTCTGGATCCCAGCTGACATTCTCCCTCCCACATAATGCTCTCTGCTGCACCTCCACCCATGTGCACTGAGGTGGAGGTGTCATTGTGAGATCAGCATCCATCCCTCCTCGGAGAAGGAGGCGCCTCTTGGGCATTCAATCCCTCCTCTCCCCCACTGACCCTCCAGCTCCCTGTGCTCATTACCAAACCTGGGTCAACAGTGCATAAGTGGTAGTAAGCACTGCTGTGCCAGTGGGGCCTGCCTCTTCCACCTATTTTTTGTGTACAAGGTCTACGATTTCTTCCCTGGTTGGTTCCACACACATTGGGAAAGAAAGCAGTCATGCTAAACCTCCACAAGTGTGTGAACATTTGGCTCTTTGCCTCCTGTTTGTTTCAGTCAGTTTTTTGGGAGATTAAATCTCCCTTGATTGGAGCTCTTTCCTGGGTCATTGACGTCCTAATTTAATTTTCTAGTATCTTATTCCTGTTGACTATTTAGTTTGCAGCCTATAGACACATAACTCCTTTTGCATACATTTGTTCCCTTTTCAGCTACCTAAACCACACTGAATCGACTACCTATCAACTAAAAATAGAGTTATCCTCCAAGACCTTTATGGACTCCATAACACACACTGCCAGTCAACTTCCCTTGGCATTTCCTATGTCTTTTATTAATAGGTTATATCCAGGGATATTTAGGTATCAGCTATTATTCTGGTTAGTTTAGGTTTCTATTATTGATACTCTGTCTATCTGCCCTGTAATCATTTTCTCATGCAGCTCATCCACTGTATTCCCTAAGCTCCTTGCATTTGTATTTGTAACTCTCCTCCTGTTCTTTCTACCCTAATGGCTGTCATATTCTTGGTTGCTATTGAATACATCTTTCTCCTATTTTTAGCATGCGTGTCTGCTTCACCTCTTTTATGATAGCCTTTGTGATCCTGGGAGAGCTATCCAGGCTTCCTATGTGTATCTGTGCACCTCTTGTATTGTATCGTTGCCTCCCTTTACCTTGTTTCAAACTTGCTATTTGTAACATTTATCTTGTTCCCCAAAGCACTGGTTCTTCTTCTGATCAGATGCAGGCCATTCCTTTGCAAACAGTCAACTATCAGCCAGGAGAATCTCAGTCTCCAAAACAATGGTACACTGTCTCTTTTTTATACTGTCATTTTTATTCATAAGTCATGTTCATATTACAATTAAGTACACATCAGAAAACATATTTTGAAATTTTTCTGTACATTGTTATGCTAAAACTGGCACAGGGTCATGTTGCCTATATAAAAACCGTGCAGCAATCAGTGCACAAACAAAAGGGTGAGCACTGCAATAACGCCTGGTAAACACTGACATGACACAAATAGCACATGCCCTTGAAAACAATGGGATTCCTTATTTTTTGAGAATGGTTAGCCCCTGCACCCCAATGGAATTTATATAACAAACCCTGGGGGTGGACTTAGGGATGGGGAGAAACTTGGGAGGTGAAAACTTTGTTTTTAACAAAAAAACACTGCAAAAATTGTAGCACAGGGAGACTTGGGGAAACCGGACCATGGTCCCAGGTTCTCATTCATGGTCCCAGGTTCCATTCTGCCATGTGCTGGTGTCTTAGCTACTCCACCATGGTAGTGGCTCGACCAGGCACCCAGCACACGGTGACTTGATCACTTTCAAGAAAACAGTACAGTGACCAGGGTAGTGGTAATTCACTATTGCTGTTATACCCCTGTTGCTGTATCTCCATATGTTCTCTACACAGCATGGTTAAAATTAGCGCTGTCTTTCTTATTTATTTATTTAGTTTTTGTTGACCAGGAAGGAGGACTAGATCATGTTTTGCCTATTTTCAGCCTCATCCTGGGGGAGGGGATACAGATGGATGCCAACTGAAACTGAACCAGATTTTTAAGCTGTTGGTGGAATGCTTAGTGAATGGGGAAATTTGGCCAGGACATCGGTGGATTTTCCCCACTGTCGGGTAGGGGAGCTGTGCTAGCTGTCATGGCTGCTCCAGACACCAGTTTTGGTATGGAGTTAGAGGTGGAAGAGGTTTTCAAGTGAGGAGGAATTACCACTTCTAGTCCCATGAAGGTTCTCTGGAGGAGGTGGTAATGGGCGGGTTGCCGATGGTTCTGACCCACATGTTGCAGCACGGCAGGAGGCCGTACGAAGATGAAGCTACCTCTTTCTTGAATTGAGAGTCAAAGAGACAGCTGTTGAAAGTAATCACAGCTCAGGAGTGGCTCCTGTGTTGCAGTCTCAGGGTCCATTGTGCTGGAGGTAGCAGCCGGGACAGTTTTGCAGGATGAAAACAGTGGAGGTCAACCTGAAAAAATGGCCAGGCAGAAACACTACTTGAGGGTTCGAGTCAATGGAGGATGGGGAGCTCTGTGAAATGGCAGCCCCAGTTTTGGGATTCAATATAGTATTGGTACAGGAGGGTACAGAGTTGGGCCCATGATCTGGCTCAGGACTGGATACCATGGGTGAGTCACAGACTGAGACCCTGATGGTAGAGCCAGTTGCTCAGAGTCAGAGGCAGAGTTTATCAGATGTATAATTTTCTCACAGTTTCTGCTGATGCAGACACATTTTTGCAAGCTTCTTTTGATAACAATTTGTCTGCTTCTGGCCTCACCATCTCTAATCCCTGGAACAGGCAGGATGGGTGAGAAGCCCAAATGGGATGCTTCCTGGACATCTCCAGGACCTGTGCTGGCAATTCAGGTGGGCACCCAATTGCATTAATCCTCTCAGCATAGTCCCTTTACTTGACAGTGGATCTGCAGTGGCCTTCAGATCTGTCTCGACAGATGTCACTTGGTCAAGAGTTGTGCACCCAGCCTTCCTTGTGCCCTGTTGCTCTGCCTATGGTAGTCTCCCTGCTCTACTGGGGGTCTGTGGCTGATGGCTCAGGTGCTTCCAGCACTCCCCTCCTGGGTCAGAGCAAGGTCACCCCAGAGCCATTCCTGAATCTTCTGCTTCAGAAACCCAACCCCTCCACCCTGCATGTATGCTGGCCTGTTTCATGCCCCTCCTGCCCCAGCTAGAGGTGGAATGCAGTTCATATTAAGTATAGAGATGGTTTGACATTTTCCTGATCACATTTATGTGGGAAAGACCATTATGAAACAAAGCTTATGTTTCTTGGTGAGTGAAATTTATGCCCTGATTAATATGGTTGGTGACCTGAACTTTGATTTAAGTTTTACAACGGCAGCAAATCTTGAGAATTTCTGGATCGATATCAATAGGTCTGGTATACTCTGTTGTAGTCCCCATTTGTAGCTATTCCTTTGATGAAGCCTGCCTTTAAGATTATTAATGTTCTCTAAAATGAGGGGTTTGTATCACAGACATACTGCATTGGTTGGGTTCCAGTATACGGTGATGGGCACCCCTGACCCTATCATGGACACTGAACAGTTGTGGACTGGGGTGGAGGATTAAAGTCTGTCTTCCAACTATGAATGGTTCCATCAGCCATTTGCCAAGTTATTTCCATCTGTGCAGTGACAGGGGTTTTATTTTCTACCAGGGACAGCCAAAATCTTGTTTTCAGTGTGGAGCATGGAAGCATTTCAGCAATGCTTGTGATGTGGTGAAATGTTCCTTATGTGGTGGGATAGGTCACACCAGTGTCTGGTGTCCCATGCCAGTGTGCTGCAATTTTGTAGGGAGGTTGGACACTCCTTTCACACTTGTTCTGAGGCAGCGCAGGAAGACCAGGAGGGTATTGTGATGAGGGCTCAGGAACAGGTGTCTTGCCCGCTGAACGGGATCTTAGTGTCATTGCTTTGACTGCTGTCACACTTCTCCTGGGCCCCAGGATCAGAAGGGTCTTGTTGCCTCCAAGGACCTCATTATGGTCCCTCCTTGGAACTGCCCATGGCTCCAACCCTACCCTGTTTGTCTGTGGAAGTTCGACTGCACCTTTGACAGCTTGGATGCCCAGGCAAATTCGATTCAAGAGATGCCTCCTCCACCCCCAACAGTGGAGTCAGGTGTTGCCACACGGAAGTTCCAGACAGAGGTTGAACAAGGTGCCCTTCTGAGCCCAGGGACAGGAAGAATTTGTTGCCTATGGAAAACAGATACATGGCATTGGCTAAATGGAAGGCTTGAGGTGATAGTGATGAGGACTCTGACACTTCATCGGTAGCCTCTTCGGTGGTTACTGATCTGGTTTTTGCATCGATGGACTCCTGTGTCTCCCAGCAATGGAAAGGTTGGCTGAAGAAATGTACATCTGATGATCTCTGATTGTGTTTGTAATTTTGCTGACTGACTGTCCATGTCCCTTTCCATTGCATCCCTTAATGCGAATAGCACTAAGAATCCTATGAGGAGGATACTGTCATTTACTGCTTTGCATTCTTTTCCTGTCAGTTTTATTTTTTGCAGGATACTCATTTACATTCTTTTGACAGACTGTATGCAGGCCTCGAGGGAATGGTTTGGAGGGCATTCCTTTTGGTCTTTGGGGAAGAGCCATTTCTGGTGTGTGGAATCTTGTTCAACATTTCAGGGGCAACAGTTAATAGGTTTTTGGATTTGGTGCCTGGTAGGATGTTACTCCTGGATGTCTATTACCAGTTCCAGGAGTACTGATTCATTAATATATATATGTCCCACAGCTTAAGCCTTCCCGACTTGAACTTTTCAAGTTATTCACCATATTTATACACAGTTAAATTGGTGGTATTGGGGGGATTTCAATTGAAAGGTTTTTGCCTGAGTTCAGTGGCTCACAGCCAGCCACTCCCACTTCCTGAGCTATATAAGCAGTTCCTATCAGCCTCATTGTGAAGCATTTTTCTTTTCCCCCACCATCCTCCCTCCTCCTCCAGTGGCAACACTTCTCTCCTTAGGGGATTCCTATGTACTTTTAGCTACTGAATCATCCTGGCAGCACTTAGGGATGGAACCTCTCCGAGGTTTCCTTCCCTTTCGCACTTCTACAGGGTGCTAATTCCTCTGGAATAGAGAGTGCAAATGGCCAAACCAAATAACACAGTTGCACAAGCATAAGACTATACTGGCTGCTTAGGACAGTGAATTGTAGATTGGCTTTGCAGGACAAAACAGAAAACCTCAAAATTATTTATGGAACCTAATTTTTGAATACCATGGTGTCTACTGCTTCTTTGAAAGATTGTGCTCGGTATTTTCCCATCCCCTTGTTGTGCCTTTTACAAAGGTGCTCAGTCTACCAGGATAGATTATTTTTAGTTCCTGATTGGTAGTGTGTGTTGCCTTTCAGGTCCTGTCGGTTGAAACCACAGACCATGGTTCATTATTTTAGACTATTGGGAAGCATTGAACAAACTGCTCACTCACCATATGTGGCATTTGAATACCTCTTTATTGGATGACCAGGATATTTTTTGGCTGTTCAGGACCTCTTGGAGGCCAGTCAGTCTGTTATGTGCTTATATGATTCTCCGTTACAATGGTGGGTAGATACTAAGTGGAACCTTTAATCCCTTTTTAGTTCATGGGAAAATAAAGTACCCATTCTCGCTATGCCCAATACTTGGCATTGTGCAAATATCTCCAGGTTTTGTTGTCCCAATCTTATGAGCTGGGTCAGGATTATCAGCCCCAAACTTTCCAGCTCAAAAGCAAATGTGTTGCTTATATTATGCTAGGGCGGCCTCATTGGCAGCCAAACAGAAATTCGGTACTCATGGCAAAAAGACCATGTTAATCCGTTTGAAGGTTGTACAATTTGGAATGATTTGAAGTATATGGCATCATTACAGGGACCTGATGGATCCCAAACTACCCATAATTTTGGTATGGTGAACACTGTGTTTCACTACTCTTACCCATACCTCATAAATTAAAAGGACTAACCAATTTAACAGTCCATCAAACTGGGTCATGTGGTGACCAGGTCTGATGGACTGTTGGATGGTTAGTCCTTTTAATTAATAAAAGCCTTTGCTTATGGATAACTGAGTGGTGCCAGCATTTGTCTTTCTCTGTGGTTTACCCTTGCACCAGGCATACTCTTTACAGTGGAATGGTTTTTGCTGTTGGATCCCTGATAAATGCTATTTTCTTGCCGTGCAAGTTGGAGCAACTTATGACTCTAAGCTAAGCTATGAAGAGTATTTATAGCATACCTTGCTCCAGACTGCTGTGGGGTAAGTGGCTCAATTCTTGTCTCTTTTGCTTGATGTGATGTGGTCAAAATACTGATTCCAAAGACAGAGAGGGTTCAAATGAAAAACAAGCAAGAGTGTATTCTAGACCGCTTTTTCAGTCTGCTGCCGGCACCCTTCCAGGAAACCCAGTAAGCCTTAGGTTCCTTTTAGCATGTTGTTTTCAAGATTCTTCAGCCTAGATGCTTGAGCCAGTTGCACATGTAATGTTGTGCTCATGGCCTCTTCCAAAGTTAAAGTCTTTTCTTAGGCCCAGACACTTAAACGTATGGCACAAATATGAGTATTACAGCTCACACTGCATGACTCACTACCACTTGCAGGAAATGTCTCTTTTATTGTTCATATGTTTCCTCCTGCCATACTCTTGACTGTGGGTTTAAGCAAACCTAAGGGCCTAATCCACAGAAGCACCAGGATACATGAGATTTGTGCTTGGCCACTGATCTGTGCACCTCAATTCTGCTATGCAAGTGACAGTATTGTCACCCCCCATGATGACACTATTGCTGAGTGTGGAGTTTTGTGCTGGGGCAAATGGAAAACTGGCAAGCTTAGATTCATTAGACATTAGGCCTGAGTCAGCCATCAAGTGGATTCCTTCACATGAGTAATATTTGTAATGTATTAAACCAAACTGAATTTCTGCTAAGAAAATGCTTCCGTCCGGACTCGTGGTGCTGAGGGTTGAAGCACTGCCACACCTTGCTCTGCACGGTGACCTGGGTTCAGGAATGAGTCCTGGTTGTCTGCAGCCAGCGGGGAGCTGGATTAAGCTGCTGAAAGGCGGCTCTCCTCTCCTAGGGAGCAAGGCAAAAAAGATGGCACTGTCACCGGGATGTAATAGCAGCAATTTTAATTCCACGAAATGTTCTAAAGTCAAGTGTATAATAATAAAGGCAACAGAAGATTCCTAACCAGGAAGAGATGACCCTACCAGTTTCATGCATAAGTGCCTCCTCCGAGGGAGGGTGGGCAATGATCTGATTTGCAGATAGTGTCAGGAGGGAGGACGCTGTTAGGTGCTTGGCAGAAGTCGTGCCTCCGCACGGGGCTTCCTGCCTGACCTTATCCGCTCGCTGGCATCCCCAGGGGTGGATTTAGGGTTTAAAAGTAGTCACCACAAAAACAACCACAAAAATTCCAACCCCCACCGCTGGAGAAGGGATGAAGGGGCAATGGAGATGGGAAGCCACCTTCGCCCAGGCTGGTGGAGGGTAAAAGATAATATATTTAAAAAAAAAAGAAAAGAAAATGCCTCCCATTCCTCAATACCATGTCAGAGGACTGAAGCAATTGATGGGGAAGCATTATGGCCCCAAAGAGGCAGAAATACTGTGTCAGGGTGTTTTTAGGATATGTGGCAAGATTCTCTCTGGCATAACCTACAAGACATTGTTTGGTACAATATTTATCCTGATATAACATTGAATGGCATCCTTGTTGTACATACCTGTGTTAACACTGCTTTGTTATCCATTGTATTTCTACACCCCTATGTCGTTTATGTATCTGTTGTCTTGTCCTGGGTCATCCCTGAAAAAGAGACTGTATTGTCTCAGTGGGCCCACCCGTTACCAAAATTCAAATAAAGAAAGAAATAAATGACCTTGTGGCCACCATTACAGCACATAAATGTACTTTAGATTATTGTTTAGTGTGGCCATGCTTCACTCACCAGCCCACATAGATCTATGAATCAGGTTGGGCTACCTTCTGTTGGTGGCACTCCTTTACTTTGAATGCATGGAGGCCTCTGCATCTGTGCAGATGTGCTTACACATCCAAGTGCACCATGTGCACTTGAATGGGGTGCGGAGAACATTGTGGATTGAACTCTGAGAGAATATTGGTGCTATTAATAGATAGTTGGAGCATGGCCCTGTGGTCCTGAAATGAATATAATAAAAGAAAGGATCCCTGTTCAAACTGTGGCCAAAATACAGGTGAGTGGATGTCAAAGGCAGCAGATAAGGGACATGTAGTGGACATACTGTACCTTTACTTTAGTAAAGCCTTCAATACTGTCCTGCATGGATGGTTGGTTATCATGGAAACACCTCAAAGTAGGTGACAGAATTAACAGGAGGGTGGTTAACTGGTTAAGTGAAAGGATCCAGAGGGTGGTAATAAACTGGAAGTTCTTGGTCTCAGAGGAGTAAGTAGTGAGGAGCCACATGGATTGGTCTTGGGATCTGTCCTCTTCATCATCTTTATCTGTGACACAGGGTAGGAATTTATGTCATGGTATTCCTTTTGCAGATAACACTAAGGTTTGTGGCCAGGTGGATAGTGAAGGGGTGTCAAAATTGCAAAAGAGCATCTAGGTAGATTGTAAAGGTGTTCAGAAGTATGGCAGTTAACATTTAAATGCAAAGTGATCTGTATTGGGGCAAAAACTTAACACTGAATTTAAAATATAGGAGATGGTATTGAAAGGACTAAAGATAGAAGACTTGGGAGTAATGATTTCAGACGGCCTGAAGGCATCAGCACAATACAATCAGGTGGTGCACAGGGCAATAATATGCCGGTGTGCATAGGGAGGGTATTCACCAGCAGGAGAAAAGAGGCTGCTACTACTACAAGCCATGGGTTCATCCTCCTCTGAAGTACTGTGTGCAGTTTCTCAGGACAGCAAGGGACAGCAGGTGGTTGGCACACAATTGCACAATCCCCTTGACAATTGGAACTAGTTTCCTGAGGATGGAAAACAGATTACTGTCTGCTACTATTACTGCTAATAGTAGAGATTACTGGCTTCTAGTAGCCAGTTGAGGGGCACTGAGAGGAATAAGTACAGTAAGTAGATATCACTAGGCGGTACAGTCTGAGTTTTCACTGATATGTAGATGATACTCAGCTGTACATGTCCTTTGTGCCAGAAGGATGGAATCTCTCGGTCTTTGACAACTGCCTGTCCGAGATCCAGGACTGAATGAGTGCCAGTTGGTTGCAGTTGAACCAGCTAAAACTGAAGTGTTGGTTGTGGAACCTGATTGTCAGGAGGCAGGTTCATCAGCAGTACAGCCCTCTGGGCTCTGACTTGGGGGTGTTCAGCTGACTACCTCAGATCGGGTGCGGAACCTGGGCATTATTTTTGACGATGGCGTGACCCTCTAATCTCAGGTGTCAGCTGTTGTCAAGACCTATGTTTACCATCTGAGGGATATCGCTGGATTGAAGCACCTGGTTCCTCCTGATGATCTTCCAATGTTGGTCCATGCCTTCATAACCTCTCACCTTGACTACTGCAATGCCCTCCACCTAGGGCTACCAGGATTGATATCCACCACATGCAGCTGGTGCAGAATGCGGCAGCCTGGCTATTGACTGACAGCTCTAGGGCCAGTCATATTACTCCTGTAATCTGTGGACTGCACTGCCTGCCAGTACAGTGGTGGATCACCTTCAATGTTGGGTTACTGACCTATCAAGCCCTGCATGAGCAGGGACCCCATTACTTACAAGATCTCCTTCACCCTTACTGCCCTCCACCACTCTGATCCACCGATGAGGGATTGCTAGAAGTTGCCAGGGTTCAGCCAAAACATCTGAGGTTCGGTCTTTTGCTTTTATGCCCCTACCCTGTGGAATTCTCTACCTCGTTGGGTACAAGAGTGCCTGACCATCCAGAGTTTTAAAACAGCACTTAAGACATACTTATTTAGCTCTGGCATATCCAGATCCTTTTTAATTTGATCTGATATTTATTAAGCTACATTTGTTTTAGAATTATTAATGTACTGATTTGTTACAATTGTTTTTAACCATCGTTTTGTCTGTTTGGTTTTATGTACAAGCACCTTGATCTTTGAAAGGCGCTTTTACAAATAAAATATGATTTTATTTGACGAGGAAGTAGGGAGGCTAATGTTTAATGCTTGTGGAGGGTATTCTTACACTTATAAAACCAATTTGGAAATCCATTCTCCTTAGTGGCTAGGACACATGGGAATGCCACAGTGTAGCCACATGGGCCATGGATGTGCACAGTCAGGCAAGTGTTTGGTGAGTGGTGTTTTATACTTCTAACTTAATAACTGTTTTAAAACACCTGAGCTCATGTTATAAGCATGGTAAGGCACTCAGGGTGGGTTAAAATCAGTAATCCCACCTCCACAGTGAACTACACTCTTGAGCAGCTTATGTATTTTGGTATCCATGGAGTGGTTATTACCTAACAGAAACCAAATCCCCTCATGCCTTGGCTCTTAACTATCTGTGGCTGTGCCATTTTTTTTTTAGTTGTTTAACCAGGAGTAGCACATTAGCTGAAAGATTTTTACAGGTGCGACCTGGGAGCACAGGGAAGTTAAGTGACTTGCTCTAGGGTCACACAGTATGTAAGTGGAAGCTGGATTCAAACCCAGGTCTGGTCTGCTGGATGTCATGAGATTTGCAGCTCAGAGCCTTAAACCACTGCACTATACTGCCTTCCGTTGGTGCCATTGGTGAGGGAGAGTCAGAAACTGCCACTTTGGGAAACCTATACTACCACTGGATCCTAGCTTGATTGGAGCTTATGGTAGCATTTATTGTAGACAATGGAGCTACAGTAATTACAGTGGGGGTATACAAAACATGTACTATGATTTTGGCAGAGGAGGAGTCAAAGATGTTGTGGACACATTCCTTATTACAGCGGTGGTGATAAGCAACTCTACATGTAATAAAGAGATGGAAAGAAAAGCAGACTTCAGGATCAAGGACAGCATAAATGTTATGGGCAATGGAGGCAAATAAATGCTCAAGATCAAGGAGAGAAATAAGGAGGAGGCCCAGCGGCACAGAGGGTTGAAGCGCTGTGTGCCTTACCTCCTGTCATGCTGGTGGCCCAACTTCAGGAACAATTTCGGGTTGCGGGGGTTAGCTGTGGGGGAGAAGGATCGAGTGTCCGTTGAACAGCTCTTCTCTCCTGGGGTGAGAAAACATGCCACCTCAGCTCCTGGCTGCCACCTGGTGGAGACCACATGGTAGTGCTGGCACTTGAGCAGCATAGAAGGGAGGTCTGAAGTTCCAGGTGTGTGCACTTACATATGCACATGCTTATGTGCTGCTGTGGCAAGGAACCAAAGGACAAAATGGAAAATGATTGTTGTAGACTTCATGAAGCCCTGCCAACCTACCTCTCTCCATGCACTGCCACTTGGACCACAGCAACCACTTCTGGATGAGAGTCACGGGCGGGGGACAACAGCCCTTCCCAGCACTGCCACTGGGGCAATCTGTTAAGAAATATGGGCGTGGTGAGGTCTGGTGGAGGTGGGTGCTGGGGAGGAGGGAAAGGAGATGGCTAAGAAGCCTGCTTGTGTCAACCACAGACAGAAGAAGCTTTATAGGAAAAAAAGGAGGGCAATAGAGATAGAATCATAGAAATTGATGACAGATGGGGACCAAAGATCCGTCTAGTCTGCCCTGATCCCTGCCCCCTCTTTAGGATTTCTGTGGAAACAATTCCTTGTGCCTGTCCCAAGCTGCTTTGAATTCCCCTACTGTTTTGGGTCAATGACTCCAGCCGGTGAGACCATTCCATGGGTCAACCACCTCTCTGTGAAGAAAAACCTTTGCATGTTGCCCAAACTTCCTCCCCAATTTAATCTCATGTCCTCTTGTCGTACTTGTCTCTTGACCATAAAGAGCTCCAGGGTGAAAACTCTGTTTATACCCTTCAGAAACTTGAATGTATCAATCATGTCCCTCTATCCCTCGTTGTTCCAAGGGTACATGTTGAGTTAATGTAACCTGCTTTTGTATGGCAACTTATGGAGACTGTAT
Organism: Neoceratodus forsteri; assembly: GCA_016271365.2. Lineage (NCBI taxonomy): Eukaryota > Metazoa > Chordata > Ceratodontiformes > Ceratodontidae > Neoceratodus > Neoceratodus forsteri. The sequence continues at coordinate 449,758,012 of CM057453.1, read as the reverse complement.
CATTTTCTTGCACTCCTCTGTACTGTCTCTGATCTATCTATGTCCTTCTTAAGATAAGGTCTCCAGAACTGGATGCAGTACAAGATGGGGTCTCACCAGGGACCTGTACAGTGGCAGGATCACCTCCTTTCTTCTACTTGTGATACCCCTTCCTCTGCATCCCAGCATTCTGTTAACCTTCTGTGCTGCCTTTTCGCATTGTCTGCTTACTTTCAAATAGTCTGCTATATAATAACCCCTAGATCACTCTCCTGATCAGTGGTTGCTAGTTTCTTCCCTCCTAGGTAGTAGTCTGTCTCTGGGTTGCTTCTGTCCAGATACATAACTGCACTTTTCCTCATTGAATTTTAACTGCCACAATTGGACCAATATTCCTGCCTGAGTAGGTCACTTTTCATTTGCTCTCCTCATGTGCAGTGTCCACCCTGTTGAAGAGCTTCGTGTCATCTGCAAACAGGCACACTCTTCCTGCTCAACTCCTCTGGGATAGCTCTGATGAAGATACTAAAGAGTAATGGTCCGAGATGGACCCCTGTGGCACCCCAATTGACACCTCCCTATCCCTTGATGCGCCCCTTTTACTGTCATGGATTGAGTTCTCTGTTCAAGCCAACTACTCACAAATGCTACCACTTCCTGCCCCACTCCTGTATGGTAGAATTTGTTTAGCAGCCTTCTGTGGATACAGAGTCAAGGCCTTGCTAAAGTCAAGGTAGATAACATCAATGGCTCCCCCTGGTCCACAGCCCTAGTAACTGTCAAAGAACTTGATCAGGACAGTCTGGCAGGACCTTCTCATTGTAAAGCCATGCTGCTTGGCATCCAGTCATCCAGATTCCTCCAGGAATGCTAGTATCCTTTCTTTGAGCAGAGACTCATTCATCTTACCCACCACCCAGGTGAGGCTGACTGGGAGGTAGTTTCCTGTCTCCTTGCTGCTACCACTCTTGTGTATGGGGACCACTATTGCTCTTTTCCAGTCCTGGAGAACTGTCCCTTCTCTCTAGGGTCTGCTAAAAAGATCTGCTAGTGGTGCCAATTCAAAACTAAGTTCCCTCAATATGCTTGGGTGGACTCTGTCTTTCCCCATGGCTTTATCTACCTTTATTTTTTTAATTCTGTCCTTACCCTCTCTATGGTGAACAGGCTTGTGTCCATTCTCTTTAGGTGACTTCTGTCCCCTTTGGGGTGGGTCCATTACCAGGTGCCTCCCTAATAAAGACTGAGCATAAGTACTTATTTAAGATTTCTGCTTCTCACTGTCTTCTTCTACCCTCTTCCCATCCCTGCTTATGAGCCGACAATGCCTCCTTTGTTTTTCCTTTTGTCACTTATGTACCTAAAGGAAGTCTTATTGCCTCCTTTAACCCCTCACTATGTCTTCCTCAGTCTGTGCCTTTGCTTTTGTGATCACCCTTCCTGCCTCCTTCAAGCAGCACTTGTATTCCTCCTTATCTATTTCTCTGTTTGAGCCCTTGTATCTTTGGAATGCTAGTCTCTTTTCCCTCACTGCAGCTGCCGCTTCCTTTGTGAACCATAGCAGATTTCTGTGTTTCTTCATCTTCCAGACTAGCCTGAGTATTTTTCAGTAACCTCTGCTAGTGCTTCTCTTATGTTTATCCAACATTCCTCTACTCTCCTTTTGCCTTCCTCTTGAGGGTATCCCTAAAGCATATTCTCATCTGATCTAAGTCTGTTCTTCTGAAGTCTATGGCCTATGTCTTAGTGTGACTGGTTTCCTTGGCCTTTTTGACCTTGAACCAGACAGATTTGTGGTCACTTAACCCAAATGGCACCCCACCTCCACCTCCTGGACCTTGCCGCTGTTTGTGAGTACCAGGTCCAGGACTGTGTTCTCTAGTGGGGGCTGCAACAAGCTGACTAAGTCCAGCCCTCCCAAGGTGTTTAGGAAATTTCTGCTCCTAGTTGTGGATGCTGTATAGGAGTTTCAGTCCATATCTGGGAGGCTGAAGTACCCCATCAGTATGACTTCTTTTCGGTAATTTTAGTATGTTTTCAAGCATTGCTTTGTTCTCCTTCTGCCCTTGTGAGGTAGGCCTGTATATCACTCCTAGTCTGATAGCTGTGCATGAGCCCAGTTCAAGAGTGACCCAGAGTACCTCAGGTTCATCTTGGGACCATTGGACCTCCATCACTTTTATGTCCTCCTTATATATAATGCAACTCCCCACCCCTACGTCCTTTTCTGTCTTTTCTGAATAATTTGTAACCTGGAATTGTAACATCCCTTTCATGGATCTCATTAAGCCATGTTTCTATGACTGTGGCCCAGTCTAATCCTGCTTCTGCTATTGTGGCTGAGAGTTGTGGGATTTTACATCCAGACCTGAGCAATGGTCATCATTGCCTCTCCAGAGTCCAGCATCCTTGATTCTTGTTTCCTTGTGCTTTGTTTAACTTGTGTGATCTTTGTGTGCTCCTGTTTTTATGTCTATGTGATTGACGATATGCACTGCTACATGGCTTGGGGATGGTGGTGACTGGGGTTCTATATTCCTGCTCCCATCTAGTCACCACCACCCCCATCTTCTAGTTTGAACTCACTGTGAATATGCTGAGTTTTTGCTCTAATGCTCTTACCCTCCTTGCTGAGGTGAAGGCCGTCTAATTTAAAATAAGTCCTTTCCCAAAATCTTTTCCAGTTGCCAATGAAGATATGGCTCTTTTTCTGAGCACGAAGTGCAGAGCCAAGAGTTCAGTTCTGTGATTTCAGCTTCCTAACCTTTCTTTGGTCTATTCCTTCTTCCATACTGGGAATACCTCAAAGAAGGTCATGGTGGATGAAAAGAGGTGAGTCTATCCCTAGATTTGAGATATGTGCCTTGGCCTGTTCGACGGAATGGTTCACAATATCATTAGTTCCTCGTGAACGATAATGGCCTTGATGTCTTGCTCCTTTCTGATGCAGTTTCCTATGTGACCTGCCTCAGGGAGACATCTGACCACTATCTGCATTTGGTTGGCCCCATTTAACAGTGATTCGACCCACGTAACCCTTGTTTCTCCTTCCTGCTGAAAAACAATCATCTTGTTAAGGTCAGCCACTTAGTAGCACAACTAGAGACTGGAGGTCTCTTTCCTAGTTGGCGAAGGTCAGTGAAGCCTCAGCAGACAGTAAGGCTAGGGGCTGGACCACTCTGACGTATATCTCCTCGTTTTCATTTTGCCTTTGTGTCTGAGCTGTTGCTTCTGTTTTTTCTGGCTGAGAGCTTTCTATTAGCTGACTACTATTTCAGTAGTGGGTACAGCAGACAGTAAGGCTAGGGGCTGGACCGCTCTTGGTGTATGCTTCTTAGGGGTGCTCTTTGTGTCTGTGCTGTTGCTTCCACTGAGAGCTTTCTATTAGCTTCCACCACTATTTCAGTAGTGGTACAGCAATAAAATGTTGATTTACATAAAGCAGCCAGGAATTCTGGGTAAGTGTTCCAACTGCTCCTTATGCTGAGAGAGCAGCCACTGGCTGGGTCTGAGCAGAGCAATCGAGGAGAGAAGTCGCCTCAGCAGAGATAGAGTTACAATTGCTCTTCTGCCTCAGGTTTAGCTTATGAAGATTCATCAGTTTTTCCTGGTTCAAACCACAGTGTTTGTAGATTGAACTTGAAGTGCTTTGCATGACTGTTGCATAGTTGATTCACACAGAAGTGGGAGTTAGGCAACACATAGAAATGAGGCCATGCTTTTAACTGTTTAATTAAAGCTTTGACAGTTACCTGGGTAATACATTCTTACATATGCTTTGAGAGGCAGTTAACAAACAATGCTGTAATTACACCTAGACAATCCAATAGTAAATGCTTTTGGATACATTGTATCATGAATAATAGCAGAGCCTCATTGTTCACTAGATGTTAAATATCTCCAGTCTACTTTTGTATACTTTTAATTCACCTCTACTATTTACACTTTACATGAACTCAAACAAAACTTAAAACAGTTTTGACAATGGGATTATTTGGCATTTGCTCCATTACATTAAAACAATTGCAGATGTTGGATTGATAGAATATAAAACATGTATATTTAGTTAACTCCTTCCATTAGTCTTATTTTTGTTTTTCAACACATTTAGTAAATCCTTTCTTCTGCTCTGGAAATATGGTGACCTCTAAGGGTCACAGCACTGCACTACAAAGTCATTGTGGCAAAACAGCTATATCCACTGTACTGCAACAGGAAACCGAGTAGCAGAGCACAAGCATGTCAGTGTAATTGAATTGTAACAAATTGTAACTGACTGCAGAGGAGACCACTATCAGAATAACTCAGCAAAGCCCACAGCGCACCAGGACATCAAAGGAAAGAAAGCAACTCAGAAGCACTGAGAACTTCCTCTAGGCTCTAGTTGTTTTTTCTTTAATCTACTCAGGATTTCAATCCATGTCAGATATAGAATCAACCACTGAATGGAATCTTAAAAGCAACAGTTGTAATGAATTATTGTAGTGAGTGATGTATTACTATGAGCAAAACTGTTTTTGAGAGAACACATCAGAACTGTTACAAAATGGTCAGACTCATTATCCTTTGCTTTGCTGCACAAAATCAATAGTTTTAGTTTCTGAGCAAGAGTAAGCTAATAGGATAAATACTGTAACTTTTATGAGTGAAACTGTAATATTAGTAAATGTAATCAGAATTGCCACTTGCACTTGTAATACTAATTTATATTGTTTTCTTCATCAATATTAACATGAACTTATTTTGAAACTATTACCTGACATTCTTGGCAGTGTCAAGGGCTCAGTTGGTAGCACACCACATCTGGGGCTGAAATGAAATCTCCTGATGCAGCTTTCCTTGGTACTGTGATGAGCTACACCAGTTGAAGACTAAGGGATAGAAGCCAAAGCATTCTCAATGTAGGTCCTGGTCTATGGAGGACAATTTGGGATTGAAAACTCACTACGTGAGTATCAATGAGCAATCATCCTGCAAAAGACAAAGTTCCTGTCGCAGATGATTGCAATAGGCAGAAACATCTGGCACAACTCTTTCACGCCATGGACAGATTATTAAACCCATCCTGTCTGCGGTCCACTTGAGTTTTTCTCCTGAAAATGCATTAAGTTTGGAAATTTCTTTACTGACAAGGTGTTCTCCATTAGACTGGTTGTCTGTTCAGCTGGTCTGTCATGGGCCAGTGTTGGTTGGGACCTGGGTGGATTTGTTACTCTGCCTTGCTAGGGAGAGTTTCAGTCAGTTGTGAGGAAGAGGTACTCCAGGTGATTGCCGGTTTGCCTCCCACCATCTGTTTGCTGTATCCTGGTCCTACTTGGCTACTTTTAGATTGCTGGTAGGTTCTGGGGCCAATTATTTACCACGAAGGAAGGTGTTTCCCAATCTGTCCTTAAATAGGCAGTGGTGAGATGTCTTCTTAAAAAGACTTCCTTGGACCTTGATATGATGGAGAATTACATACCTGTTCCTAACCTCCCTTTTGGGAAAATTGTTGAGAAGGTGGTGGTTGAGCAACCTGTGGAACACCTTGAGAAGTTTAACATCTCACGGTGAAGCTTGCCAGGATGAAGCCTGATTCTCAGCAGCATGCTAAAGCAGAGTTACTGCAGGAAACAATGGAATTTCAGTGGTGGTTAGTCTCTTTTGTCATGCAGGATGATGTGGCACTGCACTTCATCCTGGTGGGCTTCACTGTACTAACCTCTTCAGTCTGGATTTTGGTCTCACCACAGAACAGAGACTGCCCTTATCGGAGTGATGAATGATCTTCCACCAGGAACTTTGTACCATCTTAGTCCAGTTAGATCTCTCAATCTGCATTCAACACTGTTGACCATGGTGTGCTTTTGGATCAGCTGAGGGATTATGTGGACTCACTGGCACTGTATTGAGCTGGTTTGAGTCTTACATAACTGGGAGAGTGCAGCGGTGGCCCACAAAGGTTTTATTTCAGGGCCATGGCGATCTCCCATGGTGCTTCTCAAGGCTTGATCCATGCTCCTATGCTGTTTTCAGTGTATATGTTGCTGCTGGGTGAGATCATTAGACGGCATGATGCTGAGTTTCAGTGCTATGCAGATGATGCTCAGCTTTACTGGTCTGGCACTTCTAGTGGGTATAATATGTTTTCTGTGCTGAGAGGAGTTTGACTGAAATGAACAACTGGATGGTCTCTAACTGGCAACTCAGATAAGACAGAGATCATTATTGTCGAATCAGGCAGGCAAGGCCCAGTAATGATGAATGGATTGACTTTACTTCCTTCATTGGGTTGTCTACCACCAGAGTTGTAGATGTGGTTAAGAACCTTTGGGTCATCCTGGACTACAAGCTGGCACTCCATCAACAGTGTCAACCATGGCTGGGGCTGGCTTTTACCATCTCCTTAATATTTCCAGGATTAAATGCACCTAGCCCCCGCTGACCTGACAATGATAGTTCTTGCCTTTGCCACCTCTAGGCTTGACTATTGCAACACTTTATACCTAGGGTTATCTGGAGGTTTGTTTTGATACCTATGGGTATTCCAGAATGCTATGGCCTGACTGATTGTGGGCTTCTCTCATAAGGATGACATCATGCCAGTTCAGCGTGTGCTGCACTGGTTGCCCTAGGCAATGGTGCATAACTTTTGATATATGCTTAGTAACATACAAGGACCTACACAATTGAGATCAATTTATTTAAAAGACCACATGGATCCCTATCACCCAGTTCACTCCCTCTGCTCTTCCAGTGTGGGTCTGCTGTCTGTCCCTGTATCTGGGCTGTGACAACTGGGGACAGAGCATTTTGTGTTGTGGTGCCTACTTTGGCATGCTGTGCTGCAACATATTACATCTGTCCACACAGTAGGAGGCTGTAAGACTAATTTAAAAACATATCTCTTCAGAAAAGCATTTCCTGATTGTTTTAAATATTGTCAGAATTTGTGTTTTAAATTGCTCATTGTCCATTGTTATATTATTTGTCATGAAGTTTTATTACTGGTTTCATTGTAAAGCACCCTGAGACTTTATAAAAGGTGCTCTATAAACAAAATTGCCTTGCATTACCTTGCTTTGAAAGATCAGAAGGTCAATGGTTCTAGCACCATGCCAGGCACTTGTGCTAATACTTGTAACTGACACTGTAGTGCAGTATAAGGGGTGATGCACTGTTAAGGTACCATCCTTCAGATGAGATGTTAAACTGAGGTCCCTTCTGTCCATTTCTGGTTACTGTCCTGGTGGAAGTAAAGATCCCATGGCACTTAACGAAGAAGAGTAGGGTAATTTTTAATGAAGTATAAACAATATAAGGTGAAGCTTCAAAATATCATAATACAATCATCAATTCACAAATAATAATCAAAAGACATAAAACAAAATAACAAAAAAAAGAACAAGGATTCCTAAAAATAAAAAATAAAACAAAATACTAACATATGAGTGCCAGCAGGAAAAGGCCCATATGTCTATCAAATCTGCTTTAGTGTGCAGCTCGTAGTTTACTTCTCCTGCAGCTACTTCCTCCTATTCTCTTTCCATCATCCCTCTCCCCAGACTGTCCCCTTTGTTCTTATCAATACTTACCCTCCTCTTTACTCTATCCCATCCACTTTTAAAACAGTCCACTGTGTTCAGTGTGATCAACTCCTCCAGCAGTGTGTTCCACCCAACCACCACCTCTCCATGAAGTAGTGCCTCCTCATCTTCTTCCTGAATCTACCCCTTTACAATTTCAGACTGTGCCCCTCATTACCTTCCTCCCTTTAATTGGAACATTCCTCCCACTTTGACCCTGTTTATGCCTTTTTAAGTATTTAAAGGTCTCTATCATTCCCACCTCTCCCTTCTGTCCTCCACTGAATACATGTTGAGTTTCCTCAATCCCTCCCCATAGGTTTATTTCCTAGACCTAGGATCATTTTTGTCACCCTATTTTGTACCCCTCTAGTAATCTGACAGTCTTTTTAGGTAAGGGCACAAGTACTGCACACAGTACTCCAAGTGCAGCCTCACCAGTGATCTGTACAAAGGCAGAATACCTTCCTCTCTTCCTGAGGGTGATACATGGCAATTCACCTCAGCATTTGATTGGCCCTTGCTGCCACCCTCCAGCACTGTACTGATACCCTCATGTCCCTATGACTAGTACCCCCAGGTCATTTTCTTCCTCCAAAATTGATACCTGTACTCCCCAGCCAATAGCAGATCCTGGGGTCCTGGATCAGAGGTGCACAGCCTTGCACTTCTAGCATTAAACCCCAACTACCACACATCTGACCAGTGCTTGAGTTTGCTAGATCCTCCCTGAGTTCCTGCCTCCTTCCTCAATGTCCACTGTTGCACATATCTTTGTGTCATCAGCGAACAGTCTGATCTTACTCTTGATCCCTTCTGCAGAGTCCCTGATAAAGATGTTGAATAAAACAGGGCCCAGCACCACATCCTGTGGTACCCCACTATTCACAGGTCTTGGCTTAGAGGTCTCCCTCTACAACTACCCTCTGCTGTCTATTCTGCAACCAGCTCCTACCCCACCCCACTAGTTTCTCCCTGCCCCAGGTTCCTCATCTTGCCCAATAACCTTCTGTGGGGCACCGAGTTGAAGACCTTGCTGAAATCTAGATACAGAACATCCATGGCATGGGCCCCATCAACTGCACTTGTGACCCAGTCAAAGAAGTTAATTAGGTTAGTCTGACATGATCTTCCCGAGGCAAACCCGTGCTGTCTGTCATCCTGGAGTCCATTTCTTTCCAGGAAGGTTATTAACCTCTCCCTTGAATGGTCTCCAATAGCTTCCCCATGATGGAAGTCAAAATTACTGGTCTATAATTGCCCTGTTCATCCCTATATAAATCCATATAAATAAAGCACAGAGTTACTATGAACAAGTATTCTGAGGTGTTCACTTTAGGCATAAGGTCATCACTACCACTTGTTACTATGACATTTGAAAACATTTGATTAGAGGTAAAGGAAACTGGCATATGCACCCAAAGGTCACATTTCTGGAACATGGAAAACAGCTCACCATCTTTCTTATACACCCTGCTACAGGCTAAGGATATAGTATTAATCAGTTCGGTATGAATAATTATTTTCTGCTGCAAGGTGAATGTACACCTTAATTGCTCAAGATAAAATTTTAAAATGACAAAACTACCCCAAAGTATCCAGGCTAAGACCATCCCAATCTGGGGGTCATAGACCAAAAAGCAAACAAGCGAAAGGTACAGCAGCCATTTCTGGCCATCAACACTGTGTTGCCAACAAGCCCCCAAACTCCTTAGCATAAGAACAGTCTACAAAACAAATGCTTTTGTGTCTTAATGATTTTGTTACAATCTGAGCAGAAACAATACCTCTCTTGTATGCTTTTATGCTTGTGGTACCCTCTGACTCCCAATCTGCCATTCAAATTTATCCAAGGACATCTCACATCTGGGGAGAACCCTTTGTTGACTAACAGTTTAAGCATATGTCTGCTGTCCACTGGGCAACCCCGCAGATCTGGAGAGGTACAGAAAAGACCATAAGTAACTCATAAAGCTCCTTCCTAGTAAGGTGCTACAATACTATAGGGCTAAGTTTCCAATGCCTAATTTTAGTGATAGTATCCTCATATAAAGCAGTAGACTTGGCACTGCACCTAACTGTGGTAAGCAAAGTTTTCCTGATTCCACTGTACCATAACTGGACTCAGCCATTCCTATATTAAATGGACCCACAATGTTATCTTCTTGTTTAAGAGTTTTACTAAAAACCTACTATAAAAAAAACACAAAGCTCAACATACCTAAACAACCCTTTTCTATAAGTTGATAAGTAATGTCCCCTCTAACCAAGTTTAAAAAATGACTTCCTAGATTAGCATAAAGAAAGGGGTAGAGAAAAAATAAACTAATACACAAAAATCTTTGGAGCAGTAAAGATTTTGCAAGGAAACTTGCTTACCTAAGACATTGTCCCAGATTTTCACGCCACGACCATGCTTGTGGTACTAGCGAGACATGATTCCCAGTTAATTTTAGCCACATTATCGCTCCCAAAACAAATCCCTAAAATCTCAGACTCAGATCCTGTAAACCTGTACATTTGCTTTTCTCAAGTCCTTATTCTGAAAAGCCCCAAATTCTACCCCATTTCCTCTTCCCACAATTAACCCTTGCTGTGCCATGGACTGGTATATCAGTCCAGAATTCCTATACGTTCTAATTCTGTTGGCAGCCTAAGGTTTAATACAGGAACCTGAGTCTAAAGTTTATCAGCTACTAATGGACTAGGTATTTCATCTGGAAGAAGCAGACGTAAGTTGTACGTGTAGGCCATAACCTTCGCCTCAGGTGTACCTATGACAAGAAGATGCCTAAATGTTGACCATGATCATTTCAATATCCAAAGAAAGGATCAATCCCTAAGACTTACAGCAGGTGGCACAAACAGCACCCTGACACACATTTCAAAATCCATAATCTTTCCCCTTCCAAACATTAACCAAGGGATAGACAAAGAACTGTTTATATAGATTACTAATCCATTCAATAAATCCAGTAGAGAGGCCATACTTTTCCAAAATCTAAAATAAATATTAATGTGCTAGCCTATTAAAGACTTTACCTGGTCTAATGAACTCACATACCCAGACAAAGCCCTATAGGCTCCGTCTTAAAGATTTATCTTAGTACATTCAGGTTGTCTTGCACAAATCACCCCTTTACTGCACAGGACTGATGTGATGAAAATATTACCTATTGCAGCCTGTTTTGGTCTTTTTGACCAAAACTTTCAGAAAATATTTTGGTCCACTTTAACAAGCAAATAGGCCTCAATTTACTCAATAAAGATGCACCACCTCTTTAAAATAAAATCAATAATGCAATGGACACAAAGTCTGTAAGTGTGCAAGAAATCAAAATTTCATTATATAAGTTTATCATTGCAGAACCAAGCTGTGTGGAAAAGTCTTAACATATCCAGCTACAGTCCATCAATGCCAGGCAAAGAATTCTCTCTCAGTGACTTAATAGCATCAAAAACATTCATCACTGACATAGGTTTCATCAAAGAGTGTAAAGTAGGCCCTTCCAACTTAGGAACACTAATGTGTTGTAAAGATTCAGCTATATGTGTAACCTCCTTCTCTGAATATAAGTCTGAGACAACAGCTTCAGTTATTTGATGGAGCTCTGAACCCCCAGTAATCTGTAGAACCATCTGGAGACCTCAGACTGGAAGAAAACCTGGATTTCACCCATTTCTGTCACCCCTTGAATGGGTCAAAGTTTACTAGGACCCATGGGTCGCATACTGCAATTCCTTATGTAAAGAAAATCATACTGTGTGGCTATAAGAGCAGGTCTGTCTGATTTAATCTGGTCTGAATAATTGCCTTTGGTTTTGACTAGCCTGATTAATAAATCTATGCAGATGGGCACGCAAACAAAAAATATTTTTTATATGCCATGTTAAACTGACGGAGGACTGTCATGAAAAACAAAACTTTAAAATCCCTTTGGTGTCTTCTCACCAGGCTATTCAAGAATCATATGCTTCCTGTACTGAAATTGTAGCATACCATAACCCCTTCCGCTTGTCTTGTATCTTAACTTGAGACAACAGAGAGGGATTTAGACACCAAATACCCTTGCTTATTAGTAACAGTATGGATTTTTTATTATACTGAAAACACATCATAATACAAACACATTATTTTCATGGAAGAAATTATACAAAATCAAAACCAAAACCATATTAGTATACCCTTCTCCACTTTTTGACAAATTTAAACAAAACAAACCCACTTTCCAAATAATCATAAAGCAAAATAAAGTATTAAAGCATACTTGATCCCCTATTGTAAAATTAGAACTAAGAAAGAAAACACACAACAAATTGGCTCCACATGCATTCTTCTTACTCTGATCCCTTAATCACTCTATAACAGACAAATACAAGGAAATTATATCCTGCCTCTTTAGTCCCTACATATCCCATAAAGCACAGAAGAAAATTGTTATTTTTTAAAATTTAAACACAAAACCCCTTAATCTGGCTAAAGAATATGCATATCCCCAAGAAAGAAATTTTATCTTATCTTACAGTCTGCATTTAGCAGTGTAATAGGTCTCCATTTGGTAAGGACTTATTTATCCCTTATTTATATACTAAAATAAGGAGCCTTCATACATGTTGTGTGGTAGCATGTCATGTTGTAACAAATAATTGAAAACCTGTACCATTTCTTTATTTAATTCTGAAAACAAATCTATAATATTCATTTGGTATCCCATCAGGTCTTTGGGTTGTCCCACTTTTGAAGTAGTAATAACCAAATTAATTCTTGTATATTTATTTCCTTGGTTAATAAGTCCAGGAAATAAACTGGAATTTTGGCACATCACAGGAGTTTAACCATGTCTCAGTCTTTAATTTTGTAGTCCCTCCTCATGAAACAAGTGGGAGACATGAGATTCAATGTCAATTAATATCTCCCTATTTGTTCTCAAGGCTTGTCTTTCCTTTCCTTTTAAGCCATGCATTATTTTATTATGTCTCTGGTCTGAGCAAGTTACAAAAGGGTTAATCTGCCTTTGTTCCCTGTTGTCCAAAACATTGTTCTGTTTCCAATGATTTCATTCTATTGTATTGTATGTTTAACATTTCCTCTATTATGTTGTGTATTTGTTCTGCATATGATGTTGTATTCTCTTATTGCAGCGTTTGTAAAAATATAACTGAGAGCAGAGGTCAAAATATTTATCTTTTTCATTAACCCATTAATTGTCCCCATTGTTTGAAAATATTTACTTATATATTTTTGGTATCCTCCCACCACTCATCTAAAGATTCATACAAAAAGGACGGACTGTCTAGCATTCAAAATGTGCTGAAAACCTTCCAGTATTATCGGGTTGTCTAATAAACTTAAATTAAGTCTCCAATACCTCGCTGAGGTTTAGCACCATTGGCAAAGACTAAGCAGTCCATGATCAGAAGATGCAACTGGAATAGCACTCTTTGTTGTGACTGGTAATGTGGGGGATATAATACAATAATCAGTTGGTATGGAGACTAATCCCTTGAAATAGGTATGTGGTGCTTGTGTTTGTAACATCCTGCAACCCTGTCTGGGTAAGGAGTTGATTTAAAAGGCAGTGTCACAATACATTTTGAATTTGTCAGTGCTCTATCTGATAAAAAGCAACTACAATTAAAGTCACCCCAAAAAGAACATTTCTTGCTGTAAAGAAAAAGGTTGTATCTTTTCTGTAATTCAATTCAGCCAACCTTAGTCTGTGGGGCACAAATATTGATTATATGAAAATCTATATTATGTAATTGCACATCAAGTAGCAATACCCTCCCAGGATCTATATCTACCAAATGTGCAATATTTATATTTTGATCCATAAAAGATACCCACCCTACTACAGGATCTTCCCCTATAGACCAAAAGCTGGGGCCCCATATCCAAGTATTACTAGCAATGGAAATGTCCTGAGATGTGACTAGTCTGGTGTCTTGGGAAAATAGTACATCAAAACAAGAATCTAAAATAAAGCATATGTTGCCAGTCTTTTCCTTTCTGACTGGATGATCTTCACATTCAAAGATACAAATGATAATTCATATTGCGTACTATGGGCAAGTCTTTGTTAGAAATAGCACCTCATGGTACCTTCCTTGAAGTGGCCCTGGTTCCCATCTGTCTCTCTTTGGTTTCCATTTTTTTCAATCACCTTTTCCCTATCAGAGAAACCATCAACTTGCAAAGACATTATGGAAGCAGTATCTGATTCCATCTCAACCTCTAAGTCCCCCCATAGAACTGAGAAAGGGTTATGAGTGGGGAACAGCTCTAAAGGGTTTCAGCAACAGACTGCATGGATTTCTTTCCTTGATCTGTACTGTTTGGAACTCTGGCTCAACTTCTACAGGGAGCAGGGGTAGAGGGACATAACTGTGGTATCCAATCTGCTCCTGCCCTTTGTCAGGTGCCTGTGTGTATGTTCTGCCTGCCCATCTACTGGTAGGTAGGGCACCAAAATTCTTGCACGCTCAGGTTTACTGTGAGTGTGTTGTTCTGGTGGCTGTCTTGAGAAATAGGGCCTTAGAGCTGCTTTGGCTGCTTTGTGGATGTAAAAATCCTGCACCCATAGTCCACATTTTTGGTGTTGTGGGCACCCAAGGACTATCTGGGGAAAAAGTGGCCCTCTTCATCACAGAATGCATTTCTGCATATTTGTACAGATGGTAACCAGCATGATCCACATCCCCACATTGCGCACATTATGGAATACAGTATCACAGTTTAGGCTAATGTGTCTGGCAGAGCTACATTTAAAACAATGATGTGGTTGACCAGGATAACAAATGAAGCCTTTATCTCTGCCTATGTATAGGTAATTGGGCAGGTGTTGAAGCCCATTTCTACTTGATTCAATTTGGTTTTAATGTGCCAATCCCCATTTCAGAACCCTTCCTCATCCAGAATAGAGTCTGGGGTGCCTTGAACTGTACACTTTTTTCCAGCCAGTACAGTATATCTGTAATATTAACTCATTTTTGAACAGAACTGTAATAATCCGGAAGAATAACATGGAAAGAGGTCTAAAGGGGTTAGTTTACAAGATCATTTGTTTAGTCCAGAAACACTCCAGTAGATCTGTAGTGCGGAAACTGGTGTCAAATGTTGATTCACCTGGAGTGTGTATCAGGGCAAAGACATCTGCAGGAGTGAAACCCAGAGACTGTTTTATTAGGCATTTTCCTACAAAGCACTTGTCTGCTGGTGTTTCCATACTACCCATGTATCTCAGTCTTATTGCATTTTGTCTTTTGCTAGTTCCACAGGTTTGTGGAACAAGCTTGCATATGTAGAGTTGTTATCTTTAGAGACAGTAACTTCAGGAATAGGTTCAGTATTTGCACTTCCCTCTGAAGCTTGTGAGGGAGTGGCAGTCTGATTTATTTGTGAATTTTGTTCTCCGACTGTGCATCAAAATGCCTTGGCAGTGTTATTGAGAGGAGAAAAGAGATTGTACCTGACTGAACTCCTCCTTAGGTGTCCTAGGACCCATTTCTGCTACTGGAGCTGGTTGTTCTCTGAAGCAGCCTCCATTTCGCTATGTACAGCTCCGGAATTGCAATGGAAGGATATGGTATCCACGCCCTGTTGGAACTTTTATCCATTCTGTCCCTTGTAAGGCTTATTCCAGCATCCATGTTCTCATGTCACTGAATGTCAACTGATGAACTTCTGCTGATGACTCAGCACGATAACATCCAAAGCTTTGCTCCACACCCCAAATACAAAAACTTTGTTTGCTGATGCAACCACCACTCCGGCAAGTTTTAGGTGTCCAGTTTCTCTTTGTTTCCTCTTCTTGTTGTCTCCTTTTAACTTCTTGTAGTTTCTTCAATATTCAAAAGTTGGGATTGCAGCATACGTTGTTCCTGTAGAAATCTATTTTTGTTGGTGACTGCTGCATCTGTCATTTGCACAGTACTTGATTCACTTGTTTCTTTGTGCTCCTGCAAAAGTTGCTCCAGAATATTTTTAAAATCCATGTTGGTGTCTACAGCACCTGTAGCAGTTGTAGCAGCTCCTACCATGCCCTCCTCCATCGCCTTCCAGCTCTGACTGAACCTCCATTGTGCTCACAAGTAGCAGTAGCCCTTGCAGCTAGTAGGGAAGTTTGGTATTGTGATAAATTGAACAATACTAAGGGCAGTATACATCAAAGGACTAACAGGGCATGCCTTACATGGATATAGAAAAGATCAGTATAAAGCAAAACACTTAAAAGGAATTCATAGCACAGTAACTTAAACAAAAGCATAAGTATCATAAAGAGTATCAAATCCCACACCTATTTACAAATATACATCTCCCTTTTTTTCTAGGTTTTTGGAGGTTTTTTCCATCTATGTTCTCCTTTTTATTCATTTATTTTTTTCTCATTTTATCCACCCGATCCATGACAGGAGCTCGACAAAATTTTTGTCAAATGCCCCTCAGCGACACCAGCAGGTCGACCGCATTCTTCAGTTGACTGCTGGTTCTCACTGTCCATCCTTTTTTTTTAAGGGGCTTCACCTCTGAACACCCCCATGCAGGGAATGTGCCCCAACACACCCCACTTAAAGATTATCAACTCCAAGTCGGAGCTGATTGGGGAGTGCAGGACTCGACAGACAGCTGCTGGTTCCAGCAGGTTTCCCACAGCGAATGGTGTTGCTGTAGTCGCTGTGGGGACCTTGCTGGAGAAATGTCGCTGTCGGGGGTAACCGTATCCACCCCACACAGTGTTTCTACAGTTTTGAAACCACATGTTCAGGTTCCTTTTGGTATCATTTTCATAGGCTTGCTTAATTTGTCCCAAAACAATTTGGACAAGTAACTGTTGGGAAAGATATGTTTGCTGTAAGGTCCAGTTGCATCTTGCTTGCCAGATATGATATTTCAGCACACCACAAATAAGTCTTAAAGTACTAAAGGTGTATTTCTGCCATACACTAGTATAAATTGCCAGAATCAATACATCATAAGTTATGTTCTTGAAGTTTTGATCCTGAGTTTGTGCAGCAAGCATTCTCCAGAAGGTGAGTATAAAGGCACTCAAAAACAAATGTTCCTGGATCTCTAAAACCATGTTACATAAGTATCTGGGACAATATCTTTCCTCCACTTTTTACGCTTTAAATTATTTTTCATGTTCAATTTGCTATGACAAGCCAGCCATGCAGTATCTCAAAGAAATCTGGAAATTCTGAGTCTGTCAATTGTTTAGTTGTTGTTGAGACAGTTTGAGCAGTGCCTTTTGGAAAGGTAAAGATTTCTGTAAACAACTGGAGATAATCTGAGTATATAATAAATGTCTGGACAGATGTGTAAGATCCTTCATAGTGACTTTCCAAGCCCATACTTTCTGCATAGTATACACAACATAAGGTGGTATGTCCAATTTCTGCAATTTAAAAGTCAATTTATTCTGGGACCACACAGGGAAAAAATCTCTGGAACCAGTCTTTCCCCAATTAACCTAAAGAAATTGAGTATTCTGTAATATGGGCACTAGACTGAGGGTCCAAAATAAAGTGTAAAGAAAACTAGGGGCTGGATCATGCCAATCCCTCCCTGGGTAACCGATCTATAAGTGGTAATCCACTTAATGGGGTTTAGCCTACTGCCCAAAATTATACGAAAGAAAACATTATAAATTCTAGAATCTAAGGCTAATGGGGCGACACAGATCTTACAAATAATAATAATGGAATAATAAAGGTCTTAATAAGATATACCCTTTCAAGTTTGTAAATGTGTAGTTATGCCAGGATCTAATATGCTCTCACAGGCAGCCAATTTTAGTTCCCAGTTTAATTGGTCCATATTCTGGGGGCTAAATTTTATCCCAAGGATCTCAACCTTGGCCACCAGAGGTACTCCACCAATACTAGCCACAAACTGCCCATCTGTCTTTCCAACCGCCAATGCTTTACTTTTGTAAAGTTAATTCTGCACCAGTTGCTCTGGAGAATGTAGTCAGTATGCCTGAAGCTATCACACCTTCTGAATGTGTACCTAAAAATAAACACAAGTTGTCAGCATATGCTAACACTTTCAAGGGAGGAGTGGTTAAAGAAAGGGGATGCCCTGTATTTGTGTAGTATTACGTAGTTTGTAAATAAGAATAGCAATACAAAAGGCATACAACAAGGGGCTAAGAGGGCACCCATGTCATACCCTCTTCAAGCTCAACCCTGTCCCCTATGTTTCCATTTATTAAAAGGTGAAAATGAGCTTGGGTGTATAAAAGGTGAATCCATGTCACAAACTGTCTTGGAACCCCATAAAAAGACAAATATGGAATTAGACTGAATGGGATATCAAGTCAAAGGCCTTCTTCTGGGCAAAGGCCACTACAAATCCTATGCAGTCCATAAGTACAGTACCCCTGGAAAAGACTTCCTTAAGCAAAACAGATTATCACTCATATTCCATCTGGTAATAGCACAGGTTTGAAAGGGGAAAATTACTGTTTGGGCCATATTATTTAGACTGTTACACAAAATAATCAAAAGAAGTTTAAAATCAATATTTAATAAAATTATCGGCCTCCAATTAGTGATATCAATTTTAGCCCATTTCTTATATAGTAAAATAAGCAGGGCCTTAGCCATCTGATCGGATATATCCAGATTACAGAGAATATCATTAAACATCTCTAGTAATAATGGTGTCAACATCTTCTGAAAGGTTTTATAGAAATTGGGGCTTAGGCCTTCTGACCCTGGATCTGTGTTTAATTCTAATTTATTAATAGCCTCCATAATTTATGCTGACTGTATAGGTTCTGTTAATTTAGATGTACCCTCCTGGGTAAGTGTGTTAACTCAGATATCTGAGAGGAAGGCATCTAATGTATCATCAGTCTCAATAGGGGACCCAAATGTGGAGCAAAAATAGTCTGTAATAATTTAGAATTTTGAAAAATCAGTGTGTAATAATGTACCTGTGAGTCATCTTTTATAGTATCCCATACCTTGTGTTGTATGCTTGACTGACAGTCCTTGAATATATCCAGTGAGGACTTGGTACCCTGAGTCCTTGCTGTCTGTTTCATTTTAAGGACTTTGCCCTAATGTAAAGAAAGGACTTCATTTCATTTTTAATTTGTTGAGTTTGGACCAAACAATCCTGTTTTTCAGTATTTTGAACTGATATCAATTTATAGAGTTGCTTCCTAATTTTAAAAACAGAAAATAGGTTTCCTTCCCTTTTGTTTGCTCCATTTCTGGAATAAATTTTAACAATGTTTTGGTGTCCAGCCACCAGTACCCCAGAGAATTATACCAGACTACCACTGCTGCCATAGCTAAAAGCAGACCTATAGTCTTAGTAATAATGGTTTGATCTGTAAATAGCCCATTGTTGATATGCCAATAATCTGGGCCTATGGTGTTATGCTGAGGTCACCCAGGTAACTTGAAGTGAAAAGTAGTCTGTCGTGGCTGAGGGACTGTGTCTGCCAGGAAGATCTTATACTGATTAGAAACAAAATGTAGTCAGTTCTGGAGGACAATGTACCCTTATGGTATGTATGTCCGCTTTAGGAATGTAATACGTTGTAGTTGTCCAACAACTGTGCAGTAGCCA
Source organism: Neoceratodus forsteri (assembly GCA_016271365.2). Taxonomy (NCBI): domain Eukaryota; kingdom Metazoa; phylum Chordata; order Ceratodontiformes; family Ceratodontidae; genus Neoceratodus; species Neoceratodus forsteri. The sequence continues at coordinate 449,738,884 of CM057453.1, read as the reverse complement.
CAATTTGTTTCAGGGTATTGGTATCACAGAAAAGTTTGGTGGTCAAGCTAGTTTTATCTGTACATTCCAGAGGGCAGTTGAAGTCCCTCCACAATTTAATTTATGATGGGTATGTAGATAGGGTTGCAAGAGTTTAAATAGGTCTATTCAAGCTGTCTTAGTCTGTGGGGCATAAATTACTCCTATCCTGATGTCTTGCTGTTGATACTGGACATCTTGGAATAATACTACAAAAGAACCCTAGAGCAAATGCCCTGAGGCATGAGTTATCCCAGATGATACTGGCCATACAGCCAAGTTTTAAAGGAAACACAATTGCACATAGCCCAATAATGCAAAGCATCATGGAAACACATGCAAATCCCCATGAGAGAATTTGGACTGGCTCTACATTAAGCAGAATTGCATAGTGCCAGAAGGCCTCACAGTGCAATCAGCAAAGGCTAAGAACAGCAGACACATACACTTGTTTAGTCCTCATTTGGACTCATCAGTGTGCCATATCTGTGTCTTAGCTCAGGAGAGGGAGCCAGCCACTCCTTAAGGGCTATGTTATTTGTTTGGGTCATGGAACCCAAAATAAAGAAGGAAAAGAACTACAGAAGAACCCCAGAGCAAATGCCCTGAGGCATGGGTTATCCCAGAGGATATTGGCCATATAGCCAAGTTTTAAATAATGCCCTCCTGGAGCAATATCAATCAGATTAATTATTTTAACTGTTCCTGAAAATATAATCCCAACCCTGAACATACTTCTTCCCCAGGGACCAAACAGATGTACCCTAAGGCCAAACTTTCTGTGCCTGATAAATATCTGCTTCGGATCTTAGTCTAGAGTCTTGTAACAAACATGTATGGGAAGCAAAATCATGCAGAACTTGGAAAGTGATACATCCCCATTTAAAATTCTTAATACTGTTCACATTTAAAGATGTTACAGTAATTTTGTCTCCAGGAGGAAGAGACATAAGAAATCAGTAGGTAGCACCTACAACCTTATGATTTTTTCTTAGTTTTCTTCTGAACTTTAGGTCTGATAGTGTCATCCCTTTCATGTCTGAGGTCTCTTTTTCAGAGGAAGCAACAGAGGAAATTTCTGAATCCTCATCTTCCTCTGCTGAGTGAACTTGAAGGATTGTATATTTTTCAGGTCAGGCAGGAGTCCATCATTGGTATTTTGGACTTTGGAATATTTCTGGCAGATTTACATTTCCCTCAAACCAACTGGTAACCATTCACTGGAGGGAGGGGTGGCATAGAAGGTTCAGGTTGAGTGTCTAAGGAAGTTCTTGCTTGTACCTCATCCTCCGCTACCACAGAAACCTGGTCCCATGTGTCATAGCTCTGCTCCTGAGTAGACAATGAATGGTCTGTGAGAGTTTCTTCCATGTCCTCTGGGGATTCTGATGGTGCCGTCGGTGGGTGTTCTGCACTGTTAGTGAAGCCAAAGTTTGTGACTGGTCAGTGGCAGGTGAAGCTTGCTTTTCCTGTGCAGCATGAACAGTGTTGTCCTGGTTCCAGAAAGTACTGTGGTTATGCACCACCCAGGGACACTGTAGAAAAAGGTGGCCACATTAATCACACAGGTTGCATTTAGGTAGATTTCTGCACTGGTTACTTGAGTGGCCAATCTGTAGACAAAGGTTGCAAATGAGGGCCTAACAGGCATTGCTTAGATGGGAAAAGCACCACACCTGAGACATGTTTTTAGGATGTCTGGGGTAGAAACAGAAGCCCCTGTCCAAACCAAGATAGAAACAACAAGGAAGGTGAAAAGGACCGTCTTCCATCATGCGCGAACTTTACCTTGAGCTTCCAGCCCCAGTCCATATATTTTCACTATCTAGTATTGAAACAGGTCTCTCAAGCACACCAGCTTTTTGTTTAACCCAAGGTAAGATATCTGAGACATGGACGTTTTCATTATGAAAAGAATAGTTATAGTTTTCACAGAGGGTCCGGTGAGAGGAATCCCAATAAAAGGCGACCATAAGGATAACTGTTTAAGATAGACATATTTAGTACAGAATTTTTCAAGCTGTACTGGATTGTAGAAGCTGACATCAAAAATAGTGTCACCTGAAATGTGGATAAGTGCAAAGACATCTGTATCCAAATGTTCATTGATTCTTTCAGAAGTTGTCTAGCCACAAACACTCTATTAGGGGTAAAGTCCAAACCACCTTTATATTTCAAATGTACAGCATTCCACTGAGATCCAGGTTCACCTAGGTTTTCAGATAAATCTGACATTCAAAACTTACAGTTAGAGTGCTATCTGTGTTAGTTAGAATGGGGGTGCAGGGCATGAGCCAGGGTCTGACCTGTTCTTCATTGATTCTCCTCTCCCTTCCCTGATTTTGTTCTATAGTTTCAGCCCATGAGGTAGAGGGAATGGTCTGGTCAGGCTGAGAAATGCCACTCCACCGATAAAATTTCAGGGCCCTGGGCATTTTACCCAATACAGGGATTGAGGAGTCATTTATGTTTCCTGCAGAGTTAGAAGTAACAGCCACAGTAGGTGTTTGTATATTTGCATCAACAACAAGATTCACAGTACCTGTAGTAGGAATGTCCTGTTCCATGTTTTGAAAATAATCAAGATTGGATGTAGTAGCTATGGAGGATTCACCCTGGGCTGCCCCACCTTGCTTGGAACCCTCAATCTGATTCTGTGCTGCATCCTGTCATCAACTAGAGAAAGCTGGTGAAACTGATCCTGTATCTCAGCAGCGGTTGGGTGTCTCCAGGCAACCAGTGTACCCCATCTGGAGCGAGAGTCCAACCAGAAGTGCGAAGCACTCTGTCAGGCAAACCAAGGTGCATTTAACAGTGGATTCTCTTGCTGGCCTATAGTGTCCTCTGGAGCAATTGTCATCCTGAAGTCTAATGGGTTCTACAACAAACTCCGTGGAATATCCAGCACGTGCAATCATGTGGAGCAGCATCGCCCATCGGGCTGCTTCCTCTGCAGGCAAACGCATCTCGAGGTATCCAGAGCAGCAATTCCAGCTGCTGATCTCACCGGTGAGCTAAACAAAGACTGCAGTGTCCATACAACTGCTTTCAGTAGGAGTAGTGTCCATATCTTCAGTAGTATCAGAAAAACATTGGGATGTCCATGGAACCAGCAAATAAAACTTTATCAGAGACTGGAAGCATTTCTATCACAACTCCACCATCTCTACCTTCACTCTCCATAGGACAGTCGAACGCTCCCGAACTTCCTCCATCAACATCCACCTCTGTACCTTCTCCTCGGCCCTCCCTCTGTCCGGCTCCAAACTGGGCTCCTCCATCCCTGCTCACAGGAAGAAGACCCCTGGTGGACAGTAGGGAATTTCCCCTTGTCATGGTCTGTATTCCCCAATCAATAAAAACTGGCCCATGCAACCCACCCCAGGACATATCCAGAAACAAGCTGTCACATTTTAGTGTGCCTTTCCTGGTCAGAAATGACAAATAAATTACAAATAAATTAATCCCATAACAGATGATTTGAAAAATGTGCCAAATTACCCAGCAAAACTTTGAGTGCTTGTAAACTGGTATGTACACCAGTTCACTTGAGCATTCTTCACTGCTCAAATGATTCTTATGCTGTAGTAGTAATTCCAGCTTGCACTCAGGAAGTCCTTCAGTCTACAGTAGCCCACATGCTCATATCATTGAATACAACATGTTTTTTTTTTTGTTTTGTTTTGTTTTTAGCTAGTAGGAACAATGTTTATTTGTGTTTACTGGTGGTGGGAACAATGTATTCTGACAATTGGCTCAATACAGCTGAGCACGATGTCTGTGTTTTGATGTGATCACCCATGTGTTCAGCTCTTTTTCATTTTAAGGAGAACATGTTACTAATGTTTTATTCCTTGGGCAACTGGATTTACTCACATTCTATACTTTTACCAAACCATATTTATTTATATTGTGCCAGTCTAGGCATACAACCCAGAGCGCATCACAGATATATGAAATGCTTAATCAATAAACAGCAAGCACCTGAAAAGCTTCCGATTAATGAAAACAGTCAAAACAAATATCTGATCAAACAAAATGGCTTACAAATCCTTCTTAAAAGTGCCAATAAAGTGGTTGTTACAGGAGACAGAGAGAAGTGGATTTTATTTTATTTGAAAACATTTTTACTAGGAAGAACAGCTCACTTCCAGATGCATCCTGAAGAAATGGCAATGAGAATATAATGGAGCAAGTAATACATCATGTCAAACCAAACATAAAACTCTTAAGGTAATAGCAGAGAATTAATACATCATGACTAACTGTACAATATTGTAAAATGTCATGGAGTATAATTAGAGGGAGGCTGTGGGTAAAAAATACTTCTCATGAAAAATACAATCACAATACAGTGTAAAATAGGATTAGTATTAACTGCAAGGTTAAGTAGGTATGATATGATCTTGCACTGAGGATCAGCAGTACCTTGACTTTTATGTTATATAGAAACATAAAGTTGACAGCAGAAAGGCCCACGTCGAAATCATAATTTCCCATAATGACTGCATAGTGTGATTCCCCAAATGTTCATGAGATGAAAAGATATCACTGTGAGGGGAGCACTGAGTGAAGAGATAGTTCCATATCGTAGGAAGTCTAAAGAAGAAGTGAGCTTGCCACATAGCCATGGAGTACCCAGGTGTTAGAAAGGATGAGATAAGTTGGATGAAAGCAGATGGGCTAACATGATATGAGAGACAGGAGTTAGTAAGGAAAATTCTAGACCTGATTTTGAAAAGCAGCATTGCACCCTGCATGAGTTAGTGTTCCTCAAGTGATAATCAGCACAGGTTGCCAAACAAAGTGCTGTACTGGGTGTAGGTGTGGGGGGCAGAAGGCTGAAATGGTAAAAGTTATTATACAGAGTATCCAGTCTGGTGATGGAGCTTTCAAGGGTGCAACAATGTATAGTATTCCTATAGTCAAAAATTTGAAGCATCATTATAGAGGTTATTTCACCTCTGGCCAAGAAGGAAGCAAAAAACATGGTGATAAAGTCAAGGCAAATCAAAGATCATATTCTTTATTTTGGGAGGGCTAAAGCCTGAGGCTTAATGTGAGGGATAGCTCCTACCAGATCTCAAATAAAGGCCAAACTCCTTCAGCAGGTCCCTGCTTAGTATGTTGTAAAGCCCCCTTTTTGCAAGCCTGGCTCCTGTGTGTTCGTGTGGCTAATCCTTCTTGTTCCTTCTCTGCTGCTCCTGCTTGATTGTGTCCTCCATTTGCTCCCTCCCATCTCTCTCCTCCTCCATTTCCCTTTTCCTTGTCTCTTGCCATCCCTCCCTACCCCTTTTTTCCTTGTATTGCCTGCATGTATCCCTCCATTCTGGTTATATCCCTCCTCCTGTGTGGCCTCCCATTCCCCTTTGCCTGCAATCACCCCTTCCCAATATCTTATTTTGTGCCATCTCCTGCATTTTTTTTTTGTTGCTCTTTCGCCATTTTTGTCTGCTCAGGGCTTTGTGCTCCTCCTGACATTTTCTGCTGGTGCTTCTGGGTGGTGCTTTTACTTGTGTGTTGTGCTCGTGATTGCTCAGAGTTCCCCTTTGAGCTCTGTTTTCCTCCCTTGCCTGCCCTATGCAGATATCCTTCATTGCTCTGGTACCTTCACTGCTCCCTGGGGTAAGCCTTTTGTTCCTTTCTTTTCCCTGATTTGTCCATCTTATTCTTTTGCTCTGTGTCTGTCCTCCTACCCACTTGGAACACAGCTGGCAGTTTCCTCACTTACTCCTCTCTTCTCAGGCTTTCATTGCCTTCCTGATGTGGTTTGCCACCATTAAACATGCCAGTTTTCCTGGTGGATTATGACACCATGCCATGGAAAGAAAGAACACTGTGTACCGCTATGACATTTTGCCTTTTCCAACTTGCCTGGTGTCACCCTGTGGTCGAGCTTGTTCAGTGAGTTTCAATGATTGTGACATGTCCTGCAAAGAAATGGGAGATAGAAAAGAAACCTGCAGCCCTGCATGAGTCTCAAGAGCATAATAGGAGTTGGTTAAGGGAGTTGATTGAATAGGGGTGGGGAAGACCCAATTACTTCCTGCCTTGCAGTGGTTCCTTCTGGGGTTTGGGACTCTCTGCTAGCTCATCAACTATAAATTGTTAATCTCTGTACTGTGCATAATCAGCCCCATTTGAGCTCATACAGGATGGAAGTACCACTTCTGAACCAATTGATTCAAGTTGCTGGTTGCAAAAAAATTGGCCTAATTCAACTGCATTTTGCCTGCCACTGGATATGGTCAGCAACTTAGCTCTTCCAATTTCAGTGGGAAGGAAAGTTTATATTCCCAATGCAGGGAATCAATGTGAGAGCTAATGTAAAAACAAAACAAACAAATAAAAAACAGTCTACTCATCAGCACATCGTGACCCATTGTCCTTTTGGCTTTTTGCCCCTTCCTCCCTTATCCTCCTTGTTGTTTTCCAGTCCCCATCCCTCATTCTTGCCCTTGTCCCTTGCTCTCTGTGTTTTATTTGGGGAACTTTTGCTCCTCATGCTGGCACTCCATCTACATCTCCATCTCCACACCCTTCTACCACATCAGTCCTGCATCACTTCTGACCCTAGTCTGTCGCCTGCAATTCCTCAGTATTTACTCCACTCTGCTAACTATTGCAATCAACCTTCCTAACAGTTTATGTCTGACATCTATGCTACTCATGCCTTACCATTTCTTAGTCCCAGCATTCATATACTGTCCTCAGACTATTATTCCTATGTTACCTTGTTATACCCCTAGCACTTCATCACTTTTTGGCCAGTAATGGAGCCTCTATTGGGGATTTCTACCCTGCCAACATTATAGTTGCTGTTTGGTCTCCATGATGCTCAGCTTGTGGCTTCCCAGTTATTTACTCAGAGGGAACTGCGATGTCACGGTGGGGCATCATGGCTCTAATAAGCAGGAGCATGCTTTATGTAGTTTATATTATTTTGTCTTGCTTTCTTGCCTACATGGCTTACAGTTATCCAAGCATAAATCATTAATCTTGCAGTACATATGGCTCTCAGATGTTCATTGCATTCCATTACTGCACTGCATGCTCCTCACTAGTTTAACCTATCTCCACCTTAATGACATTTACCATAATCATCCTCCTCCTGTTCACTGATTTCTCACTTACTACAATCCCCTTTGTCCTGCTTCTTTTGCTTGCTCACCTCTTACTACACAACATTCAGCTGCTCTTGCTTACTCAGCCCATATCAGCAGTTTGACAGCCTGTTCCCTAACTCTGCCTACTGAGGCATAGCAGTGCAGGTAGGCGTCCCTCTCTACTGGGGATGGGAGCCTGCTTCTCTACCTCCAGTCTCAACCAGTTATATTCCTAGCCAACTTCTAATAGTCTACTTCCCTCACTCTGCCCGGTGTGGCATTGGGTGAAGGTAGCTCACCCGGATTACCATGGATGGGAACCTGTGTCTTCCATCTACTATCTCAACCAAATGCATTCTATACCTCATATCTGTTTGCCACTTCCCTTTGGGAATGGGACCACTGTACTCCATTTGCCTCCAATCTCCTAACTCAACCAACTACATCCTATACCTGCATGGGATTGGTGTACTTCTCCTCCCAAGTGGCCTCCATGTTCTGGATTTGAACCATGCCAGCTTGTTCAGTGTCCAGCTCTACCCAGTCCTTTGACTCCTGGACTTCCTTGCAGCTTGCCTTCCAGTTCCTCCTGTGCTCATGTGCATTGTTGCTGTGGCTTGCCTTCCGCTCAGCTTCCAATCTCCAGACCTTGAGTTCCATGCTGCCACCTCCTCCCTCATTGTTACACCAGATGATTCTGTTTCCTTATTACTTTCCTCTTGGACATGTCTGTCTGAATTCCCCTCGCTTTCTGCTGGATATTTGATGCTTGATTGTCTTCAAGGATGGATGTCCAAGGCGTTTCTAGTTTTCCCCTTATACTGCCCTTGTCTCCATCCAGAGTTCTAACATCAGTGATTCAAGTACACTTTTGATATCAGCAATTCAAGTTCACCATCTTCTTCAGAGGTGGGAATCCATTCTAGAGGTGGGGAAGTGCTCCCACTTTGCTACGTGAGCACTTTGCATATTATGCCCAAATCCGTGTAGTACTCACAACACGAAGTGAATTACTCCACCTTTAATTAGCGACACAAAGTGTATTGTTCCTAATGGACTCTCGTGCTGCTTCTCATTGTATTACAGCTTTCCTTAATTTTAATGTGAAGTGCCATTGATTTGAATGGTCTTCACTTTGTTTCACCTGTTTATAGCTGAGGTGAATTTCGCATTGATTCATGGGATGGCAGGTCACATGGGCTCTATACTGTCTTGCACAGTCTCAGTTCTGTGTAGTGTGTATAGTGGAAAGCTGGAGACAGTTTGTTCTCAGAGGTCTGAGATTCAACCATTGAAAAAACTTTAAAAATCACTTTTGATCCAATTATTTTGTTCCAAATTTAGTACATCAACTGTAGAAAACCCTCTTGTGCTTAGATCTTTGAGTGTTGATTGTTATTCTGTGCATTTTGAATGTTAATTTAGAACATTCAGTCTGTGTACCGACAGACACTGTTGAACTGTGCTTCAGGGAGGCGATTCTGTGGTGGACTGAGACTCACATAAGAAAGGCAGTCTTTCTAACTGTTTTGTACTAGTAGTGTGTGTTAGTATTTGTGTGTTTATGTACATACAGTAATACTTGAAGTAATTTTGATAATTATTATTTTCTGTTTGTTGTGTTGCAGTGCATATTTTCATTCTGTTTTAAAGATTTGGTTATATACTGTACTGCGCTGTTAAATTTTCTGCACATTACCTGTAGTATGTGAGTGTGTGTGTGTGCCATCAAGTCAGACACATTTTATTGTGCCACAGTAATCGCCACAGCTCTGATTTGGTTATCAGTCTGCTGTATTTTACTGCTTCCTTCTATCTAGTTAGTGGATGGCTACTGCAGCACCCCCAACCCACAAAAGGTATAATTTATTTTTCCAGTTTTGGATTTGTGGAACCACTGGTTAAGGTGTTTTTGTGCCTGTGCAGCTACATCTCTTTATAGTGTGCAATCTGCATCTGTACGTTTGCATCTGTTTAGTGCCCAGTCTGCATCTGTAAGCTACAGTTGTTTTTGGCTTCCCATCCAACCCAAATTTCAGAAATCTCAATTTGTTGTGAATTTTCTGTGTAATCCCAAAAAGCCTGACCACGCTTAACCCCATGTGCAGGTGGAGGCTGTGCTGCCACCTGTTGCCAGCAGGGACAGCAGGCACATTCTGTCCCTGTTCGGCAACCTTGGCCTCCTGCTCTGCATGGTGGTGGTTTGCAAGGTGGTGCGCTGCCAACCTGTCCCCAGATGATTCCCTTGGGACCATAATGCACAGCCACACCACAGATATTACCCTTCATGACACTGGGGTCATCAACACCAGGCACTGGATTGAAAAAGGCCCACACAACAGAAGTCTGGGAAGGATCGGGCACAGACGGAGGGGCCCAGGTGTTATTTGCTGCTGCTGCACAATTGAGGGGGTAACCTGCTGCTGCTGATGAGACTGCTGCAGCTTCTCTATTAATTCCTGCTGTTGCTGAGCCACTGGTGCAGGGGCCATGGCAGATGGTGGTGGTGGGAAGGCACTAGTAGTAGGTGGTGCCACTGGTGGGGGTGCTTCCATGGCATCACTACCACCTGCTTCAGGGGATGGGACCACTCACACAATATAATGTGTTCCTGTTCAGACATGGGGTGCCACAATGCATCCATACCCCCACACACTTTCCTCTCTGTCCACCAAAGGCAACACTCTTCAATTTACTTCTCATCTTTCTCTCTCACACACACACACACACATTAACAGTTAACTACTATACTGAAAAAGGTGATCAACTCAACATGAGGCAATCAAAATACAAAAAAACAGCTAATTAGCAAAAGAAGCCAAATGTTAAGCAGATTTAAGCAATATATTTCTCTCTTCTGTCTTCTCTGTCACAAAACCTCCTTCTCCCACACACTAGTTAAGGAGAAAGTGAAAGTCTTTCACTGTCTTGCCTGATTAACTTCCTGCCTGAGCCATGTGACCTACAGACTGTTACACATGTGATCTGGTGGCTGTCGATTATGACTCATTTTGTGTTCAATGAAAAACAATGCGAAGTGAGTGCGATGTCAGGATAACGTGAAGTCATTATGAGGAGAAATCATCGTAGGCAAAGTAGTGTGATTCTATGGGGACTTCACGTAGCGCTTTATGACACAGAGTGGGCAACTTTGCTGGTGGAGTAAAACTTTATTGCATCTCTATCCATTCCCCATCACTGCAGCACCTTTGCTATCAGCAATTCAAGTTCGCTGTGTCCTTCAGAATTAGGAACCTTATACCCCATCACTGCAGTGCCTTTTGCTATCAGCAATATAAGTTTGCTACCCTCCTTCAGAGGTGGGAACCTCATACCCCAACTTTGCTGCACTTTGTACCCAGATTTGCCTCTCAGTTTTACCTGGATCTACCAACTGAGGCTTATTTCATCTTTTCTGCATTCTGTTCCATTATGCTGTGGCAACTGCCCCACAGTCCTGTACCTTACCTGTCACATCTGATGTACTTATTGGCCTCTGCTGACTTCCTATCATGCTCCATCCTCCAGTCAGCAGCCTTCAACTGCAAACTTTTCCATCAGTGATTGGACTATTACCTTCCTCCTCTCCACCTGGTGGCTTTAAGGTCCTGCACATTTGCTGTCCTTTTGGGAGTTCTTCACAACTACCAACATCCGCATCCCTGCACAGTTATTTACCTGTTCATCTGCCTCATACTCCTACCTCATCTGACATTACTGCTCCCATCCAATGCTCTAAGGAATGCCTATTCTTCTCTTTAAAGAAACCCAACCTGACTTGGTCGATCATGATCTGCTATTGTTAAAATTATCTAACCGTAGTTTGTTTGTGGAGGTTGTTGAGTGAACAGAGAGTCACCTCCATGGTTGTTCCTAGTCTGTGAAGATCAAGAACACATTTTTCTTCTATATCTGCTGTTCCACTGGGTACTCCACAGGGGTCAATCCTTGTTCCTTTATTTTTAGTTTACCTTTAAATATCCTGCCTTTAGTTTGCTTTTAATACACAAATTTTTCTTTGTGCTAATGATGCAGTGATCCTCACAAGTGGGTCCAATCTGGAACTATTAGTAATAGATTGGCTAGTGACTTTGTTGCAATACAGAATTGGTTTATTGATCATAAATTGTTCCTAAATGGAAAACAAAAACTAAAACAATGTTTTTTTAACAATCAGAAAAAAGAATATGTGATACCCTACATTAGTGCTGTATACCATGAGTGGAGACTGTATTTAACAGGTTACAAGTTTAAAATATTTAGGGCTTATATTGGGTGAGAACCTAACATATGAACAACATATCAATGCAGTTATAAAACAGGTTAATCAGAGACTTGGTTCTTTATATAGAATTAATTTTCTTCTTGTTCCATCAACCCATTTACTATTGTCCCAAAGTTTTTATTACTGCTGATGGATTATAATTTATTATTTTATTACTCTGCCAACAAGGGATTGTTGAATAAAGTCAGGGTATTGACCAATCAGATTGCAAGACTGGCCTTCAGCTGATGACTTAAACTCATCACTGTAGTCTCTATGAATGCCTTGGCTGGCTACAACTTGAACATAGGTATCAGCTACAAACTGAGGTATTGGCTAGAAAGATTATACTCAACAGGGTTCCTATTGTTTTTCCTGCTGTTTTCAAAAACATACTACAATAGCACAAGCACAAACAAGATTATCACATTGTACATGGTTTGCATTTCCTACAATGAAAACATCACTTGGTCAAAGATCGTTGTTATATACCCTACCACTTGACTATAATGCTCTACCACTGGATATAGCTGAGGCAAGTACTACATTACCTGTCTTTAAATCTGGAAACACCTTGCTGTTACAAATGCTTATGATTGTATGTCTGTATGATATTTTTATTTGTTGATAGTTATTGTCTGATATTTATTGTTGTTGTTGTTCTTAAGTGTGTTCTGGTCACCCATGTAAATGGGTCTTTGGCCCTTGGACTTTTCCAAATTTTAAATAAATAAATCAAATCCAATCAACCTCTTCCAATGGCATCCCTTGAACACAATGCCATACAAAGTCTAAGTCACTATTTGAAATAGCAGTGCTTCAGATAATCTCCCCAGGACCCAATTCCAGAATCCCATTAGACTGGACTATTGAAGATTTTACCTCTCAATCAACTCTAGAGGATCTTTCCTTACATAGTCCATTTAGTTTAAACAGCATGGATGTCACTATCTTTCAATATCTTCATAGGATCCAAGCTTTAGTGGAGTCTCTTCATGACCATCATCTTACCCTGGAATCATGAATCCAGTTCCCTTCTGGGATATACCAACTCCATAATAACCATAACCATCAAGGATAATTGGAACCATAGGATACCACATAGCAGTACTGACATCAGCTGTTATACCTTCCACTTACAGTCTACTCTCCAAAAGGCTGACTCAATTCGACCATGTTATCTAATTTGTATTTCCTTGAATAGCCATTGGATGCTCATAAGAGCCTTCTTCCATCTACTATCCCAGAATATGTATCGTCAGATCTCTGAGGCATACCTGCCTTGCAAAATTTACACTATCCTGAGTCACTCTCCTGGCCTCTGAAGATCATCATACATAACAAAGTTATCTAAATTTCTTAATCATGATACTCTAATTATACCAGCTACCTGTCCAGTGGTCCTTTCTAACTCATCTGATGGGATTTATCCTCCATACTCCTGTCAGCCAATATCATAACCAAGAACAGGCCTCTATTTGATTCATCATCCTGCACATCCACAACTGAGCTGGCTGTCTTCCTATCACAGTCATGGTCTGCAAACAGTTCTTCATCCAGCTAAGCAGTCAATGCACCCATTGTGTTCTATTCTTGCTATCAACTCCTTTTGCCTTATCAGTAAGTAGACTCAGTCAAAGACCCCACTTTTTGGGCTCCCACAGCATATAGACATTGAATCCACCAGCAAGGCAGAGCCACAGTAGCTGCTTAATCTCTCCCTCTCAGTATCCAATTACTGTCTTTATAGCAGATGTCACCCTTTTTCCATTGGTCTGAAATCTTCAACTACCTTCTTCTAACAGGCAACAAAGCTTCTTTCCAAATCTTCAACTGTCTCTCTATAGATGCCTACATAGTGAAACATTGTGAATTTGCTGAATTCAAAGCCACTAGACCATAATTCAGATGTCAGAGCTTCTACTACCTTGTCATCTAGTTTGTATCCAGTTCCTGTATTTCTTCCTAATCAGTACTGAGAACATGCTCTTCTGACAGCCTTGTAAACATCTAAACCACTTTCCACTGTATAAAAGGAACTAACCATGGTGTCTTGTCCTTACCTTCTTCAAAGTCTGACAGATTACTTTTAGGATTTCATAACCCATCATACATCCCATAGTTCAGAGTCTAGCAGCTCATTTAAACAATCTCATGCTCCTCACTTACATTGATTCTGTACCTTCATCAAATATCAACTAATATTACATACTGAATCCTGGATCTTGTTCAGCCCCTTTTACCAGCTGGACAAAATCCATATTCAGGATCTAGACATTCCTTTGGACTGGATCTGCCTCTTCAACCTCAAGAATTGACACCCATGAATGCATCATTCAGTGGCCACAGAAGATGGATCTTCATCACTATGAACATTACACCCAACACTAAAAGTTAGAACATAGTTCTAAGCATCCAGGTCACCCTGAAAACAGGCACTTGTGCCTAGTGGGCCTTACCCAATTACCAAAGACTGAAATAAATAAAAATAAAATAAAATAAAAATCTAGGTTTATCTCCTCTTGTTTGCCCACAGGACAGGTGGGTCAGTAGCAAACAGGTCCTCAAAGGTTTCTGTCACCTAGGGGTTATCCTCTTAAGCATGCTACTGGTCATACACTCCATGAGTTGAGGAAGGTAATCTTTTGGCCTTCTATTACCTACTTATTACCAGCTTACCTACCAAGGGTGGGAACAGAGAAGTCCAAAGTTCAAACCTTTATAAGTATACACAAGCACTACTCTATTCATCAAAATATTGAATGGGAGGGCTAAAGCCCAAGGTTCAGTGTGGGGAATAGCTCCTTCCACATCCCAAATAAAGACCAGCCTCCTTCAGCAGTTCCCAGCTTAGTGCATTGCAAAACACCCCCATCCTCCCTACCTCCTCCTCTTCTAGCACTCTGCTTACCCTTGGTGCTGGGCCTTCTATTCCCTACTGCTACCCTGCTTACCTACTAAGGGTGGAAATAGAAGGTCAAAGTTCAAACTTTATAAGTATGAACAAGTATTACTCTATTCACCAAAACATTGAAATGTAAGCAGGACAGGTAAGAGTCTATCAGTAGCATGGTCCAACACCCCAATGTCTTGTGTTCTGCTGATAATTCAGTTGGAGGTAGGATTGATCACAGCTCCTTGCATTAAAGGGAAACAATGGAAAAGACACAGTTTTCCTCAGACACTACAGAAACTCTCAATTACTGCTTTCAGACAGTAACAACTTTTTAATGATTTAGAACAGCTACCCACAACTTCCGCTTCCTGCTGCTGGCAGCTTGTGTTTCATGAGCAGCAGTGAGCTCCTGAGCTCACTGTATGCTAATATGCCTATTTGACCTCCAAGTATTGGTTGGCAGGGCATGTTAGCATAAAGTGAGCTCAGGAAGCTCTCTGCTATTCATGAAATGGTGGCTACCAGCAATAGAAAGTGAAAGTTGAAGGCCACTGTTTAAATCACTAAAAACTATTAGAGTAATTTTGTTTTAAATGTTACTGTCTGAAAGCACTAATTAGGTATTTTGTAGTGCTTGGGTAAAGCCGCGTTCTTTTCCAGTGTTTCCCTTAACAGTAAAAATCTGCAGAAAAGTAGCAGGTAACATTTACAGTATATTTCAGCTCTGTTTCATATATTATTTAGCACTCTATATCAGATATCAAGTAACAAAATAACAGATAACTAAACTTGCAAGGTAGAAAGAGAGTGCTCCACAGTTTTATTGTGCACCAATGTGCCTAAAGAGTGGAAGCACAAAGTCTCCAATTCTATAATGTGAAATATGCTAAATGCATAGTGTCCTTTTATGTTGTTTCAATATAATCACATTATTCTACAATATATTATTGGAAAACGAAGGGGGACAGGGTATGAACTGAGTAGAGAGAAAGGAGAAGCAAAAGTTAGGGTAGATTCATGCTAGAGAAAGGAAAGTCTTCTTGAACACATAGTTGTGGTACAAAAAGGGAGATTGTACCTCAAATGTATAGAGAGTAACTTCTTTCCAAAATTAATAATGGCAGTATAGTGTGATTTTCCCACAAAGATCCCAGTTGCTCCACCTCATGTAATACAGCATCTCCTCCTACAGATATTAAAGAAATAAAAGCACACAGATGTAAAACAAAAATAATCAAGACATCATAAATGTATTCAAAACAAACATTTTAATACTTATTATTTTCTGCTTACAAAATACTAAGTAATCCAAGCAGTCCTTGAGTCCAGAAAGGTACTGGGTATGCAGGTCATGGTCTAGCACTCTTCTGCTCTGTGTTGGTGGGACTGGTTATCTTGTCAACACTGTAAATAAGGTAATATACCACATCAAGTCTTGAGATTTTTGTAAACATTAAATAAACATGCTCCCAGCACTGAATTCTGGGTTATCCCGCTGGCAACAGCAACCAATCTGAGAAGCTATTCTTTATTACCATTTTCTATATTCCGTTGTTTAGCTACTTTCCTATACATTTTAGTATGACCCTCCTATTCATCAATTCTTCCTATCAGACTACATGATTATTCAAACTGCCCTTCAGTGAGGGAAATAATTTAAGGAAGGAGAAATAATATTTTCTGGCAATCTGCTGAATCTCTATGGTGTAATCTGTTATTCAAAAAATCTTTCCAGTGCATTGTTTGTAAGTAACTATTGAAACTCTCTCTAAGTGACTCTTGATAATGTACCAATGACATCTCCAACTTTAAAATAATTTGCTAGCTGACCAATGAAGCCTGCAAATTAATTGGTCACATTACCAAATTAAATATTAATCTACATCTAGCTTCTAATTTATATTGACCTTAAAATCCTACAGTTTTTTAGACTACGATTTATGGGAAAATATATCATGTGTGTGATCAGTCATACTATTTTAATAGAAACTACTCTACTCTTGCCTTCAAAATCTTTTATATCTTTTCTACAGCCTTTTGACCACATAGGATTACTGGATTCATAGAAGTCTCAGTTTACCAGTGTCAATGAATTCAGCCAGAATGATTGTCTATGGAGATAATTAAACATTACAAATGGAAATAAGTTAGTTACAAAATTAGCATACTTGCTAAAGAATCCAATCATATGGCATTGTCTTTGTGTATATAAATTCCTATACAGGAAAATATTGAATGTTGGATAAAAAAAAAGACCATTTATCAGTTACTTTAGTCTCCTACCAGACAGGCATATGTTCTTTGTTCCAAGTACTGTATCATTAAAATATTTCTATTTAGTCTGCCCAGTTGGGCTGAGGGCTGAAGCGCTGGATGCCTCATCTCATATTGTGCCAGTAACCTGATTCAGGAACACCTCGGGTCATCAGGAGCTAGCATGGGGGAGCAGGATTGAGCAGCTGAAAGGCATCTCTCTCTCCCAGGGAGGTTGCTTGCTCCTCTGTAGTTCTGCTCCCATCGGGTGGAGGTCCAATGGGAAACTTAGGCAGAAGGGGTGGCAGGCAATTGCCAGGGGTGGGGGGAAGAGGCTGAGCCTGTACCCAGCATGTGTGTCACCTCCACGTGCATGCATGCACTTGTCTGCTGGGGTCCCGGTGGGGGAGAAAAGCACAAAAATTGTAAATATATATATATATAAATATTTCTGTTTGCTTTACATGTCGCTACTTCAGCAAGAAGAAACATAGAAACATAGAATTTGATGGCAGATAAGGACCGCTTGGCCCACCTAGTCTGCCCATTTTCCTACTCTAACAGATAAGCTGCAGATCCTAGTTAACCAACAGCTTACTTCCTCCTACCCCTCACTAGGACTGACTTATGTCTGTCCCATACATTCTTGAATTCCTCCACTGTTCTTGCCTCCACAACCTCCTCAGGGAGGCTGTTCCATGCATACACAACCCTCTCTGTGAAAAATACTTTCTCACATTACCTCTGAGTCGCCCTCTATCTTAAATTGTGCCCCTTGTTCTTGCACATCTCTTTTTCTGAAAGATGCTACCTTCTTGAACTTTGTTGATTCCCTTGAGGTACTTGGAAAGTTCTATCATATCCCCTCTCCTTCTTTTCCTCAAGGATAGACATATTAAGCTCCTTTGGTCTTTCTTCAGATGTCTTCTGGTGCAGACCCTGCACCATTTTGCTGCCTCCTCTGGACAGCCTCCACTCTGTCTATGTCCTTAGGAGATGGGGTCTCCAGAACTGCACACAGTACTCCAGATGGGGTCTCACCAACTGTCTGTACAGAGGGATAACAACTTCCTGTTTTCTACTATTGATGCCTCTTCCTATGCATCCCAGTATCCCCAGCCTTCCTTACTGCCTTCTCACATTGTTTGCCCACCTTAGGTCATCATATATTATTACCCCTGTCCCTTTCCATTTTTACTATTGTCAGTATCTCACCCCATTGTGTACGCTTTCCCTGATTTTGTTTCCTATGTGCATTACCTTGCACTTCTTTGCATTGAATCTGAGCTGCCATACATTTGACCATTCCTCCAACCTTGCCAAATCCCTTCTCATCCTTTCCATTCCATCTTGTGTGTATCAACCCTGTTGCAGATCTTTGTGTCGTCTGCAAAGAGACATACTTTTCCTTCCAGTTCCTCTGCAATGTCACTTATAAAGACATTAAAAAGGACCGGTCCTCAGTACTGAACCTCCTGGTACCCCACTAGTAACCCTCCTTTCTTCACTGTGTACTCCATTTACTACTACCCATTGCATCCTGCTGTCTAGCCAATTTTTATCCGGCTACCACCTTGGGACCCACTCCCAGGCTGGTTAATTTGACTATTAATCTTTTGTGTGACTGTGTCAAATGCCTTACTAAAGTCTAGGTAGGCCATGTCCACAACCCTTCCCTGGTCTACTACTTTGGTCACCCAGTCAAAGAAATCTATTAGATTCATCTGACACGACCTTCCCATCGTGAATCCATGCTGCCTTGGGTCCTGTGCCCCACTGAACTCTAGATACTCACTAATTCTTTCCTTCAGAAGTGATTCCATCATTTTCCCTACCACTGAGGTCAAACTAACTGGTCTGTAGTTTTTGCCTCTGTCCTGCTCCCACTTTTGTGAAGAGGAATCACATCTGCCCTCCTCCAGTCCTCAGGTACCACCCCATCCTTCCATGATTTGTTAAAGAGAGTAGTCATGTGTCACTAGTTCTACCCTTAGTTCTTTTAGAATTCTTTGGGTGAATCCCATCAGGCCCCATTGCTTTGTCCACCTTCAATTTTATTAGTTCTTTCAGAACCCTTTCTTCTGTAAATGGACTGGTATCGACCCCATCTTCAGAGTGTTTCTCTTGTTTGGTTTAGGTATCTCCTCCTCTTTCTTTGTGAATACTGAGTAGAAATATTCATTCAGTATCCCTGCTTTGTCACTGTCACCTCTACCCATATTCCCTCCCTTATTAAGCCTCAGTATCCCTCCTTTGGCTTCTTTCTTCACTCCCCTAATGTACATATAAAGGTCTTATCCCCCTTCTAACAGAATTGGCTATCCTTTCCTCAGTTTGGGCCTTTGCTATTCTGACTGCCTTCCCAGCCTCTTTTTGCTTTAACTGATAAAGTTCTCTGTCCTGCTCCTTCTGTGTTTCCTATATTTCCTGAATGCTATCCTTTTCTCCTTGACCTTCCCTGCCACCTCTTTTGAGAACCATAGCGTTTTTTTTCTTGTAGTTTTATTGATTTGCTTTACACAAAGGCTTTTGCCTCTGTGATGGCTGTTATGATTACTCCCCATTGTTCTTCCACTCCTCCTTCTTGCCTGTTTGCTAGTGCTTTTCTGAGGCACTCTCTCATTTTCCCAAAGTCAGCCTCCTAAAGTCCAATACTCTTGCTTTTGTATGGCTTGATTGTATGGCTGTGTTTATCGGAACCACACTGTTTGGTGGTCGCTTGTTCCCAGATGGCTACCCACTTCTAAATCTGAGATTCTTTCTCCATCCCCATTTGAGAGTACCAGGTCTAAGATTGCTCCCTCCCGAGTGGGTTCCAATACTAGCTGTCTGAGGCATGCCCCTGTAGGGCATCAAGAATGACCCTGCTTTGGATGTGCCTGCAGCAAAGGTGCTCCAGTTAA
The DNA here is from genome assembly GCA_016271365.2 of Neoceratodus forsteri. Lineage (NCBI taxonomy): Eukaryota > Metazoa > Chordata > Ceratodontiformes > Ceratodontidae > Neoceratodus > Neoceratodus forsteri. The sequence continues at coordinate 449,719,444 of CM057453.1, read as the reverse complement.
CATCTGGCATATTCAGGTCCCCATCAACAATATCTCCCCTTTTCTGCCATTCTAAGAGCCTTCTATCATTTCCTTGTCCATTCCCTCCCTCTGAGATGGGGGTCTGTATACAACCCCCATGCAGATTAGTAGCCATTTTCTGTCTCCAGGGTGACCCAGAGTACCTCATCTGCTCCCTGTTTACTCTTAGTTCTGTTGCTTTGATCCCTTCTCTACATAGAGAGCTACCTCCTCCTCTTTTCCCTCCTGTCCCTCCTGTAGATTGTGTATCCTGGTATGTTGACATCCCAGTCATGGTTCTCTGTGTACCATGTTTCTGTGACTGCCACAATATCCAGGCAACCTCTTCCATCAAGGCCACTAGTTCAGAGGCTTGTTACACAGACTATGGGCATTGGTACTCATCACCCTCCATTTTTGATAGCCTTACCCTTTTAGCCCCATTCCTGTCCTTACTGCCTTTGCCTTTTTACATTTACCTCTGTTCTGCTCCCTAATAACTTCTCTACCTTGGTGTTTACCTCACTAATTACCATGATTTGTGGGGTTGGGATTTCCCTGCTCCTTTTCAGTGCCTCCCCTTACTAGTTTAAATGCTTGCCAATGAAGCATTTAAACCTCTCACCTAGGATCCTGGTTCCCCTGGACAAATGCAGACCATTGCACCAGTATAGGTCTGCATCCTTCCAGGTGGCTCCCAGTCCCCACGAAGCCAAAACCCTGAGCTCCACACCAGTTTTCAACCACTCATTGAATTCCCTGGTGAGGAGTACCTAGTGTCACCCTTGCCATAGACAGGCAGCACGTCTGAGAAGGTTACCATATGTGCTACTTGTCTAAGACCCATCCCCAACTCTACAAACTCCTCTTGCACTGCTCTGATCCCATTCATAGCCAGGTCATTTGTCCCTAGGTGGACAATGACATCCACGCTTCCTCGTGCAGCTCCTCCCATAATCCTGAGAATTTGCTTCCTGTCCTCCAGCCGTGGTGCAGGGGAAGGCACCTCACCTCTCCCTTCCTCCTCATTTCTACCCCCCTAATGATTGAGTCCCCACCAGAGTTGTCTCTTCCCTGTGGGGTCCCACGCCACCTCCTGTGGGTCTCCTTTTGCGAGGTTCCCAGCATCCTCCTTGGTCTCCACTACAGGTGCCTCCATAGAGGAACCACTATTCACCAGAAGAGCAAATGAATTGTGGAGAGGTAACAGCTGGAGGGATGCAACTCTGTTCCACCACACTCTCTCCTTCCCTGAGCCCACCTTGTCCAGCCTCTCCTCTTTCTTGGCAACCCTGAGGTAGTGGCATTGGCCCTGGTGGTCCCTGGGTGGGGGAGGAGGTTTCATGAATCCTAGCCAGGTCAGCTTGGAGACGGCAACCTCCTCTCAGACCAGAGAGGTGCTTGCAAATAGGGCAGCATCACAGCCTCCAGAATGTCTGCGGAACACTGCCGCCCCACAGCTAGCACTGCACCACTCCTATCATGTCTTATTTTGTGTACCCTGCACAGTTTTTCTGTATTGTTACTTTCTCCTTACAGCTCTCACCCTTCCTGTTCTGGGACAGCAACTTCCTATCTTCTTCAGTAGCCTCCTTCTTCCTTGCTCAATGTCAGACCACCAGCAGCTGGGGGGAGATGAGCTACTTTTTCCTTTAGGGTTGACAAAACCAATGTTTCTCTATGATCCTTCCCTTCCTACTGCCAAACAGGAAGTTCCTGTTGACAGTCAAATCCAGTGGCTATAAAGTAGAACTGGCTTTGGGTGGGTGGGTGGAGGGCAATTAGTAGAAAAAGGCTAGCAATAGGAAGTTGGAATTTGAGTCACCCTGCTTTTATAGTGTCTAAGCCACACCCCAATTAACTCTCTTTCCTCCTACTGGTTTAGCAAAGTCAGCTGATCAGTACCCTTTTCCAGCTGAACACACACACTAACTTTCTTTCTTTTTTTAACCTAAATAAGACCCTTCTGCTTCTAATAAAGTATCTGTCTACTTAATCTCCACAAACACTGACTCCTGCTGAGATATAAGTTTTAAATTAATAAGAAAATGTAGCTTTTTTTAGTTAGCTGCTACTTTAAGAAAATTATTTTCTTCCATTGTGAACACTTCATTTTCTTCTTATAGCAGATATTAAAAAGTTGTTTTGCATGTGATTCTTAAGTCTCTAAATCTGATCAGAAATGGTAAACTAATGGCCTCCAAGTCATGTCATATCCAAGCTGCTGCAACTGGATTTACAAAATAAGTGTACTGCTGTACATAGAGTTGTAGTCACTTTTTCAACACTTGTATCTTGACTGAGGTAACTTACTATAAATCTCAAGTAAAGACATTCATGAGTTTTTGGTAGGACAAATCAAGCCTCCAGTTTTGGCTTGCATTTTGTTTAATCAAGAAAAGGCAGGGTCATGCCCATTCATCCCTTATTTTATACCCCTTCCTAAAAATTGTTTAGTAGCACATCAGTGCCAAGGGAAGTTTCAGTCTGTACTTTTGTCTTTATTAATACACAGAATGTATTTAGTTAAGTATTTTCAGATACTTAACATTTTTTTGAAAGTTAAACTAAAAGAAAACAAGGCATTATAATTATGTACCCTGGTAGCTAGGCAAAAATGTACATAGTAATATAAACTTATGTGTCTGTCTACAGTAGGAAGATTAACAAAGTGTAACCTACAAGCTGAAACACACTTCCAACAGCCAAGATCACAATACTTTCAATAAATCCTACAAAGGTAACCTTTCATTTCTCCCTAGAGGATTGCCAGACCTTGATATAAAGGATGCTACAATGTTAGACTTTACCTGTGGCCTGCTTTTATAGCTGTCAACTTAAAGGTTTCTAATCTCTGAAGTCTTGCTATGGAGCTCTGAACTTCTCAACAACTGTTAACATTTTCCTTATGAGGAATGCATTTATTTACAGCACAGAAAATGATAATGTATTTGGGAGGTAAAGGGCATCCAGTGGCAAAGGTAAGCGAATATCTGATGAATCATTGCCATGAACCCATTCTTACTGGTAGCTATATGGCATTGAAACCATCTACTGCTTAACCCGGACCCAAAATGACTGCATAAGGTAGAGTGAGTTTTAAAGTGCACCAAGGAAAAGAATACAGAAAAGAGCAAATCAAGACAGAAACATGACAGTTGAAAGACATACAGTGGAGCATTGCAATGCACAACTGTCCAGCTGAACAAAATATATTCTTTTAACACTTTATATTTATTTTGTGAATTAGGCAGCAGAATGTATTCTTGAGCAGACTACTGTACCTCCTATGAATCAGCATTCAGTGGCACATTATTTACAGTTTTGAACAGAGGAAATATTTTTTTACAGTCCATGAACAGAGGAAGATGTGTTTGCCTGTTCTCCCAATTCTTGTACCCCCCACCAGGATGCTTCTAGAACGAGCTGTTTACAGAGCATGTTGCCTTTCCTGGTGAAACGTTTACAAATAAATAAATAAATAAAACCAGAATTTTTTTTTATTCTGTAACTAAGATTAAACAAGCCAACCAACTGAGTAAATGACGATGTCTTAATGTGCATTAATTGTTCACTTGTAGAAAAACAGGAGGAAGCTCATATAACTTAAGTGCTGGAAGACCTACTGCTATATTTCCTGGCTCACTCTGATGGTGCACTTGGTAGCTGCTGTACAGCAAATAAAGAAGAGGCACTATAAGAGAAAATGTTCAACTGGAAATTCAAAACGTTCCCAGTTTAATAACATCTTGAATAAATCCTCTCTAGGCTATTTTCAGTTTTGGAGAGCAAGGTCTTTTTTTCTGCTTTGATACAGTCTCATTTAATGTAGAGAATGTATTCAAAGTAAAGGCAGAAGCAACAAAGAACATTACGAAATATGGTATTAAATGACATTGCTTATTAAACAGACACAGGAAACAGACAGGTTATTTGTAAAAACATTATGCTATCTAAAGAACTATTGTGTAACTGTTGCTGCTGTCAGCCAAAATGCACTATAATCACTCCTGCTCAACAAAATGGTATTCAGTTTGAAATCAAAGCTGTTTGCTGAAATTATAATGCACCAATGTAATTCCATTACTATGACTATGGGTTAGTTTAAAGTTTCTTTCTTTCTTTCTTTTCTTTCTTTCTTTCTTTCTTTCTTTCTTTCTTTCTTTCTTTCTTTCTTTCCTTCCTTCCTTCCTTCCTATTTTAGAAATGTTAGTGATCAAATACATAGATACATTGACAATGATGGCAGAAAAGGTTTTTGATCCATCAGTCTGCTCACCCTACCTAACTTTTTAGTCTTGCCATAGTGGCAATCCTAACCTTTTACTGTCCCCACTTTTTTAACTAAACTCACATGCATCTCTGCTTGGAATCTGCTGTATGACAGGGCCTGTACAACTTCTTCCTGTAGCTAATACCACTTATCAACCACCCTTTCTGTGAAGAAGTGCTCCTGGATGTCATTTTGAATCTCTCTCCTGCCAGCTTTAATGAATTACCTCCTCGTTCTTTTGTTTGAACTCAGTGAGAAGTAAACAATAATACCCAACAGGGTGGGCAGCACTGGGCAATACCAGACCACCCAGGTGCATAATGAGGCCCAACACTCCCAGGTGGAGGGCCTTATGGCCCCAGGAGGTCCGGTATTGCCTAATACCACCCACCCTAGAGGGTATTATTGCACTTAGAAAAATGGGCTCAAATATTTTATATGTTTGAATAAAAAATGTTATGTTAAAGTTTTAAAACTAATAGTTTTTTAATTCTTTTGTAATAAAATAGTTCCTCCACTTACACATGTCTTATGTTACACATACGGTGTTTTGACATACTGGGGCCATTGTATTGTTAGCTGATTGTCATGGTTACCTGCTCCAACCAGACTCACTGCTTTACTGTTCTTGTTTTTTTTTTTTTTTTTTTGGTAATGCTCATTTATTTATTTTTTTATAATTTCTTGTTGTTTTTTTATTCCATTTTCACCTGTGGCAATTACAGGAGCTAAATTAAACAAAATTAATGAATCAGAGACTTGGCGGCAGCTTGGTGGTGACAGGCATGTGGTCACATGGAGGAGCAGCCTGTTAGGTGGAAAAAGGCAAGGATTTACTTTATATTGTGGTGTTCTCACATTATGTTGACATCATGTTTCATGTATGGCAGTGAGGCTTCATAAAAAAGAGTTAATCAGGGTACTGGCTGCAACTCAGTGCTGGTGGCTAGGTGGTTACTGTGAGAGAGCAGCCTGTTACGGATGGAAGGTCAGTTACATTTTTATAATTGTGGTCAATGATGAACTGAGAGCATAACAAGCTGATTCCTATGTTACTAAAAAGCTATGTTTCTGAAGTGATGCTGACTGTATGGTGTGTTGGGAGGTGACTTCTCTCAGGGGGGCTGCATTCCTCGGTCTGGGCTGCCTTGATCGGTTACTACAGTAGTTAGCAAGACAAGAGGAAAACATGGTGGCAGTATGGTGCAAATTTTTCTTTAAATCTGTGTCTAATTAAAGAAAGTTGGGGGGAGCTTTGCTGGATACCAATTCCCTCACTAGCGACTTCGCTAACCAAGAGAAAAATGGCAGCTAGCACGTTTAAAAATTCAAGATTGCCCAAGAAAGCCCTTAGTGATGGGGCACTTGAATTGGCACTTTTCTAAGTAGGCTTTATTGAAAATACACGCCCACTTAGAAAAGTGTCCCAGCCAGTCAGAACACTAGGATTCTTTTGCCCATTTTCTAATAGTTCCTTGTTATCTACTCTATTTATCCCATGCAGGTAATTATGTGCCTCAGTCATGTCACCCCTGCCTTCCTATTCTTCAGCATGTACATGTTTAAGTCCTGCATCCTCTCTTCATATGTCAGATCCCCAAGGCCATGCACCATCTTAGTTGCCCTGTGCTATACTGCCTCCGTCTTGCTGGTCTTTCCTCAGGTGTGGACTCCAGTACCTTGTGTAGTATTCCAGATGCAGTCACACCAGTACCTGTGAAGAGCAGAATCACTTCCCATCTTGAACTGCTCATCACCCTCACTCACCATCCAAGCATTCTGTTTGCTTTATTCAATGTCCTGTTACTAGTGTGCAGATGTCTTTAGGGTCTCTAATATCATCACCCCTAAATCCATTTTTTCTGGAATGCTACCCAGCACCACACCTCCAATTTCATATTGTACCCTTAGGTTCCTTTTCCCAATGTGCATTACTTACTTTATGTTTTTATTTTTATTTTTTATTTTTGCACTAAAGTTCAGTTTCCAGATCTTGAACCTGCTTGGACCAGATCCTCCTTTAGTTCCTTTCTCCCTTCCTCCATGTTTATCATTGCACAGACCTTTGTGTCATCTGCAAGAGGCAGATCTTACCTTTGATACCTTCACTTATGTTACAGATGAAAATATTGAAGAGAACCAGTTCTAGTACTGACCAGTGAGGTACCTCACTGGCCACTTACCTCACCTCTGGAAACTCCCCATTGACTACCACCCTCTGTGTTCTACCCTCAGTCAGATCTCTACCCATTTCACCAACTACTGCTCTACCACAAGGTCCCTAATCTTTTCACCAGCCTCCTGTGGGACTGTCAAAAGCCTTGCTGAAATCAAGATATACTATATAAATAGTCTGCCCTTGTCTACTGCTGTGGTAACCCATTTGAAAAACTCAACCAGATTTGTCTGGCATTACCTTTCCTCATGAACACAGGCTGTCTAGAGTGATGCAGTCCATTCTCTTCCAGGAAGTCCACCAAGTCCACCCTCAGTAAAAGACTTTATGATCTTCTACAAAATACAGCTGGCTCACAGACACTGATACTGCATTAATAAGGACCAGAACATGGTCATAGTAAGTTGCAAAGTTTCATTATGCAAAATAATGAGCAGCAACTCACCTTGAGAAAGCACAAGCACATGTGTGCAGAAACATTCATGGATGCAAGCATTGAGTTGCTGCTCATTATTTTGCATACAATTAAACTTTGCACACTTATTCTACCACCATGCTCTGATCCTTTTTAATGTAGTATTAGTTTCCTGTGAACTGGCTGTATTTCATAGCTTTCATTTGTTTGCTTTTGGCTCCAGACACAGATCCTCTTAGCCGCTTGATTTAGTGTTTACTCCACGGTCTTCCCCACTATAGATGTCAAGCTGACTAGCCTTAAGTTCTCTGACTCATTGAAACATAGAATTGCTGGCAGATAAGGACTACTTGGGACACCCAGTCTGCCCCTTTTTCCCCTCATGTCTATACTTTCACCTAGATCTCAGGTTACCTCCCACTGTACCCCCATTTCCCAACTAAGATTCCCTTGTGTCTATCTCATGAATGCTAGATGTATATTGCTGTCCCCTCCCATCTCTGCTGGAAGACCAATTCAGGCATCCACAGCTCCTTCAGTGAAGAAGCACTACCTCATATCCCTCTAAATAGTCCCCTTTCTAGCTTCATTGCATGTCCCCTTTGTTCTTGTGTACCTTCTCCTGTGAAAATACTCCCTCCTGTATGTTGTTCAATCCTTTGAGGTATTTATAAGTTCTCATTATATGCCCCTTCTAGGGTGTACATGTTGAGATCTCTTAGTGTCTCCTCATAGGGCTTCTAATGCTCTTCACTATTTTAGTTGCCCTCCTCTGAACAGCCTCCACATTATTTCCGTCTTGAGATGTGGTCTCCAGAATTGGACACAATACTCCAAGTGGGGTCTCATCAATGATCTATGTGATGGCAACACCAACGCCCTCCTTTTGCTAGTGATACCCTCCCTATGCCCCCGGCATCCCACTGGTCCTACATACTTCCTTGTCAAACTGCCTTACCACCTTGACGTCATCAGATATGATTAATCTCTGGTCTCTTTCCTACTTAGTGGCTATCAATACCTATCCCCCAAGTAATAGCTTGGCAGAAGACACCAGGAGAAAGGACTGCTGTGTGACTGAACTTCTCTACTGAGACTGTATTGCCCTCCTTCCTCCCTCCACCCCCCACCCAAAGCTAGTTCTATTTTTATAGGCACAGGATTTGACTGAAAGGAACTTCCTGTTTGGGAGCAGGAAGTGAGTAATCACAGAACCACCAAAGACCCACCATCCTAGAAGGGCAAGAGTAGCTCTTCGACCTCCTCTAGCTGCTGGAGATCTGCCTCTGAGCAAGTAAGTGGTCTACTGAGAAATATAGGATATTCTTGTCTCAGAACAGGACAATCAGGAGCTTAAAGGCACACAGGCAGAAAGTAAGGAGAGAGAGAAAAATCAGAGGAAAGAGTAAGGATTACAAACAGTTAAAGGGCCAGAAATAAGACATGATTGGAGTGGTGCAGTGCAGTGGCTGTGGGAGCAGTCTTCCGGGAGATGTTCTGGAGGATGCAGTGTTGTCCCATCTGCAGGCACCTCTCTGGGCTGAGGGAGGAGGTTGCTCATCTCCAGGCTAAGTTGGCCAGGATTTGTGGGACCTCCTCTTCCATCCAGGGACCACCAGTGCCACTGCCATTGCCTGAGGTTGCCAGAAAGAGGGCGGTTGGACCACAGTGGGCCAGGGAGGGTGAGGGTGGTGTAACAGAGGTGAATCCCTCCAGTGGTACCTCTCCACAATTTCTATGCCATTCTGCTAAGTGTGGTTCCTCTATGGAGGCACCCGAGGGAGACCAAGGAGGATGCTGGGAACCTCCATAAAGGAGACCCACAGGAGGGTGGCAGGGGACCCCACAGGGAAGGAAACAACTCCTGGTGGGGGACTCCATTGTTAGGAAGGTAGAACTGGGGAGGAAGGGAGAGGGAGGTAAGGTGCCTGCCTGCGCCATGGGTTGGAGGGACAGGAGCGAATCCTCAGGATTGCCAGAGCAGCTGCACAGGGAGGGAGCTGGATGGCATTGTCCACCTAGGGACAAATGACCTGGCTAAGAAAGGGATTAGAGAAGTGCAGTAAGAGTTTGTGGAATTGGGGAGGGGCCTTAGTCAAGTAGCATGCATGGTAACCTTCTTGGAGGTGCTGCCCATCTATGGCATAGGAGAGGCTAGGGTGTTCCACCATGGAATTCAATCAGTGGATGAAAAACTGGTGTGGAGCTCAGGAATTTGGCTTCACTGGGGACTGGGGGTCCACCTGGAGTGATGCAAGCCTATACTGGCATGATGGGCTGCATCTGTCCAGGAGGAGACCAGGATCCTAAATGATAGGTTTAAATGCTTCATTGGAAAGCATTTAAACTAGCCAAAGGTGGAGGCACTGGAAAGGAGCAGGAAATCCTAGCCCCCAAATAATCACGGTAGTAAGTGCAGCAAACACCAACATAGAGGTGTTGATAGGGAGAAGGGCTGGGGTAAATAGAGAAAGTGACAAAGGCAAGAAGGACAGGGATGGGGCAAAGGGAGTAAGGCCATCAGGAAATGGAGGGTAATGAGTACCAATGCCCATAGTCTGGACAACAAGCCCCCTGAGCTGGTGGCCTTGATAGAAAAGGGATGCCTGGATATCGTAGCAGTCACAGAAACATGGTACACAGAGAACCATGACTGGGATGTTAACATACCAGGGTACATAACCTACAGGAGAGAACAGGCAGGGGAGAAGAGGGGAGGAGTAGCTCTCTATGTAAAGGAAGGGAAAAAAGCAACTGAACAAAAGAGTAAACAGGGAGGAGAGGGAGGCACCGTGGGTCACCTTGGAGACTGGAAAGGGCACCACAATCCGCACAGGGTTAGTGTACAGACCCCCATGTCAGGGGAGGGAATGGACAAGGATATGATAGAAGGCATTCTTAGAATGGCAGAGAAAGGAGATACTGTTGATGGGAGACCTGAATATGCCAGATGTTAACTGGAGCACATTTGCTGCAGCCACATCCAAGAGCAGGGCCATTCTTGATGCCCTACAGGTGGCAGCGCCTCAGACAGCTAGTTTCAGAATCCACTGTGAGGGAGCAATCTTAGACCTCGTACTTTCAAACAGGGGCAGTGAGAGGATCTCAGATCTAGAGTGGCTTGCCATCTGGGGACAAGTGACCATCAAACAGTGTGGTTCACATTAAACTCAGCTACAGAGTCAAGCCATACAAAAGTGAGGGTACTGGACTTTAGGGAGGCTGACTTTAGAAGATGGGAGAGTGCCTCAGAAAAGCACTAGCAAACAGGCTAGAAGGAGGTGTGGAGCAACAATGGGGGAATCATCAAAACTGCCATCACAGAGGCAACAAGCCTTTGTGTGAAGCAAATAAACAAATCAAAATGAAAGAAAAAGCCACTATGGTTCTCAAAAGAGGTGGCTGTGGAAGTCAGGAAGAAAAAGATAGCATTCCAGAAGTATAAGGAAACACAGAAGAAGCAGAACAGAGAGCTGTACCAGATTAAGGCAGAAGGAAGCAGGAGGAAGTCAGAATAGCAAAGGCCCAAACTGAGGAAAAGATAGCCAACTCAGTTAAGAAGGGGATAAAACCTTTTATAGGTACATCAGCAGCGTAGAAAAGACAAAGGAGGGATAGTGAGGCTGACTAGAATGAACAGTGGGTGGGCAGAGGGGACAGTGAAAAAGCAGGGATACTGAATGAATATTTCTGCTCAGTATTCACAAAGAGGAGGGGAAGTGCCTAATCCAATTAACAGAATCACTCTTGATAAGGGGTCGATCCCAGTCCTTTCACAGAAGAAAGGGTTCTGCAAGAACTCCTAAAACTGAAGGTTGACAAAGCAACAGGTCCTGATTGAATTCACCCCAGAATTCTAAAAGAATTAAGGAGAACTAGTGAAACCACTGGCTACTTTTTAATAAATCATGGGAGGATGGTGTGGTACCTGAGGACTGGAGGAAGGCGGATGTGATTCCCTTCACAAAAGTGGGACCAAGACAGAGGCAGGAAACTACAGACCTGTCAGTCTGACCTCTGTGGTAGGGAAAGTGATGGAGTCACTTCTGAAGGAAAGAATAGTTGAGTACCTAGAGGCCAGTGGAGCACAGGACCCAAGGCAGCATGGGTTCACGCGGGAAGGTCGTGTCAGATGAATCAAATAGATTTCTTTGACTGGATGACCAAAGTAGTAGACCAGGGAGGGGCTGTGGTCATGGCCTACCTAGACTTGTGAAGGCATTTGACACAGTCCACACAAAAGATTAATAGTCAAATTAACCAGCCTGGGAGTGGGTCCCAGGGTGGCAGCCTGGTAAAACATTAGCTGCACAACAGGGCACAGAAGGTAATTGTAAATGGAGTCCACTCTGAAGAAAGAGGGGTTACTAGTAGGGTACACTGAGGGTTCAGTATTGGGTCCAGTCTTTTTAATGTCTTCATCAGTGATATTGCAGAGGGACTGGAAGGAAAAGTATGCCTTTTGCAGATGACACAAAGATCTGCAACAGGGTTGATACACAAGGAGGCGTGGAAAGGATGAAAAGGGACTGGCAAGGTTAGAGGAATGGTCAGAAGTATGGCAGCTAGGATTCAATGCAAAGAAGTGCAAAATAATGCACCTGGAAATAAGAACCCAGGGAAGAATACACAATGGGTGGGAGGTAGTAACAACAACAAAAAGGAAAGGGACCTGAGGTAATCATATCAGATGACCTTAAGGTTAGCAAGCAATGTGAGAAGGCAGTAGGGAGGGCTGGGGGTATACTGGGATGTATGGGGAGAGGCATCTGGCAGAAAACAGGAATTTTTATCCCTCTGTACAGACAGTTGGTCAGACCCCATCTAGAGTACTGTGTCCAGTTCTGGAGACCCCATCTCCGCAAGGACATAGACAGGATAGAGGTAGTCCAGAGGAGGGCAACTAAAATGGTGCAGGGTCTGCAAGAGAAGCCGTATGAGGAGAGACTAAAGGAGCTTAATATGTATACCCTTGAGGAAAGAAGGGAGAGGGGAACATGATAGAAACTTTTAAGCACCTCAGTGGAATCAACAAAGTCCAAGAGGGTAGCATCTTTCAGAAAAGAGACTGCAAGAACAAGGGGACACAATTTAAAGATAGAAAGAGGGCGGTCTAGGGGCAATTTGAGGAAGTATTATTTCACAGAGAGGGTAGTGGATGCATGGAACAGCCTTCCTGAGGAGGTTGCAGGGTCTTAAACTGTGGGAGAATTCAAGAATGCATGGGACAGACATAAGGCAGTTCTTGTGGGGTAGGAAGAAATAGGCTGTTGGTTAACTAGTATCTACGGCCTATCCTGTAGGTAGGGAAATGGGCAGACTAGATGTGCTAAGCGGTCCTTATCTGCCATCAAAGTCTATGTTTTTATGTTTCTATATTATACTACTTCTGGATTTCTGAGCCCTTGGTACTTGATTTTGTACTATTTTCATTGAAACCAGCTGCCATATTCTTGACCATTGTTCTAGTTTTCCCAGGTCTCTACATATTCTCTTAACCTCCTCTGTGGTGTCCACAATATTGCAGACTTTGGTGTCAATTGCAAAAGGCATACTTTACTTTCTAGCTCTTCTGCAATGTCATTTATAAAGGCATTTAAGAGAACTAGACTCAGTACTGAGCCTTGAGGTACCCACTTGTCACTCTCCCTCCCTAGAGTGAATTCCATTTACAACCATCCTTTGTCGCCTATCCGTCAACCAAATTTTGTACCCATTTTGCCACCTTAGGACCCACCCCAAGCTGCCCGGTTTCCTGATGAGCATTCCATGTGGAACGGTATTGATGGCCTTGCTAAAGTCTAAGTAGGCCATGTCCACTGTCCCACCCTAATCTATTTCCTGGTCACCAGTAGAAGAAATATATCAGGTTCATCTGACATGACCCCCCCATCTGAATCCATGCTGTTGGAAGTCTTGTAATCTGCTTGATTCAAGATAGTCCACAGTCCTTTCCTTCAGAAGTAGCTTCATTGCCTTCTGCACAACTGATGCTTGACTGACTGGCCCATAGTTACCAGCCCCTACCACTTTAATGATATGGGTTTTCATCTACCCTTCTCCAGTCCTCTGGAACCACTCCTGTTTCCAGTAAGTTGCTGAGTAGGGCTGTCAGAGGTGTAAACAGTACTTCCCTGAATTATGTCAATATCCTTGGGTGTCCTGTCTGGTCCTATAACTTTTCTATTTTCAGATTTACAAGAGCTTTCAGTGCTGCCTCCTCTGTAAATGGACTTCTGTCTACTTCCCTCCTCCTAGTATTCCTGATGCTTTTATGTGGTCCATCCCCTTCCCTTGCCACCACAAAGACTGAACAGAAGTATCTGCTTTGGACATCTGCTTTTTCTGATCCTCCTCTGCACAGTGCCTCATCCTTTTAATCTTGCAATCTCTCTCCTTGTCTTTCTATTCTCACTTATGTACCTAAAAGGTATTGTCCTCTTTGAGGACCCCTTTGGTTATTCTTTCTGCAGTCTTCACCTTTCCTCATTCCTATGCTGTTCTTATGCTGAACCACACAGTATGGTGATCACTGGTCCCTAGGTGGCCTCCCACCTTGATGGCTGCAGTTCTGTCCCTGTTAGTCAGCACCGAGTCCTGTATTTCCCCATCATGGAGTTGGTTCCCTGACTAGTTACCTGAGAAATGCCCCTGCAGGATTCTAGGATGTCCCTGTTTCTAGCAGAGACTATGGCCTGAGACTCTAGTCTATACCGCCAGATTGAAGTCCCCACCAGAAGCACCTCCCCATTTTTTACCATTGTGATTATGGCTTCCGTAGTACTTTATCCAGTACTTCCTCTGTATTGGGCAACTGTAGATCACCCAGCATGAAAAATGCCTCCAGCTTCTGTCTCCAGGATGATCCATGGTAACTCTGACCCTCCTTTCCCTGCATTTCCATCACATGATGCCCTCCTTACATACATGCCGCTGTTCTCTCTTTCCCACCCTATCCACCCTGAACTGAGTATAGCCTGGTACTGTCATGTCTTAGTCATGGTTACCTATGCACCATGACTCAGTATCGACCACAATCTCCAGCTCAGCCTCTACCAAGATGGCCTCCAGGTCTAGAATTTTATTTCAAGACTCCTTGCATTTGCATACATGACCTTCCGCACCTTTTGACATGTTGCCTATAGTCCTCCTTTTCCCAACATTGATTTGGATATGTTCATGAAAATGGTGTAAAAAAGTGCAACAGGAAGGTCAAATTGTAAATGCATTTAAAATGCTATGATCAAGCCAGTAGAAAGTAACATGTTTAAGCAATAAGACACAATAGGGTGTAGTTATTGTGTAATAACAGCATTCTAGGAGGTGGAAGCCCCATGCTTCCACCACACAAAGAGTGATGTTATTACACAATAACACATAGTCTGGAGTGCTTTATTGCTATCATACAGTGGTTGTTATGTATTATATTGTGGGGACAAAATTAGTACATGTAGATAGCAAAACATTTCATAGTTAGGCAAAGAGTATTGAGCATCCCTTTATGTGTACTTATACAGTTTTATTTTTGAATTCATTAATTTGTTTTTGAGGAACACTCCATGTGAAAGCTGTATCATGGGTATGCAAATAATCAATTGTCTGGTATCACTGTAGTATGTTATGCGATACCAGGCAATTAGGTATTTGCATACCCATGATGCACTGCATTCATATGTGGTGTGGTTCCTCATAAAAATAAAACTGTAAAACTGCTACTATAAACAGATGTTCCCACACTATAAAGGAGATGTTCTGACACTTGTTCTTTACCTAACTATGAAATTTTTTAGCCATGACAAATATTTTTGTCCCCACAATATTAGTAAACAAGGTTTTTTTTATGAAATGAAGTGTATGCTGTATCAGTTGCAAGACGTCAAGTTCTCTTGAGTACAGTTATGGTTTTGTGTGATAATAGTCCAGTTTTAATGGGACAGCAGTCGATCAGTTCTTACATTTTCTTTGTCATTGGATAATTTAAGATAACTGCTTTATAGATACCCAAAAGAAGAATAATCATGGTGGTATATATATATGATGGAGGACACCACACAGTCATGATGCATGTAACAAAGAACATTAAACAGCTGCTTTGTTAAAAAGTTTAGTAATGATGATAAAATGGTTTGGCAAATCCTAAAAAAAGTATATATTTATATGGACCGAATAAATGTTGAGCAATAAGTATAAAATGAGCTGTTCAATAAACTAAGCAATTCTACATTTTGTTCCACGTGAATCAGTAACAGTTTACCCATGAACATTTATAACTTTAATGCCAAATACTGACCGTCATTGTCTGTCCTGGCATATTTAATGAACCCACACTCTATTAACAGTGTTTTGTGTGCAGATCTGACTTGTCCTATGTACTGTAAAAGTCTTAGAATAGTACACTGCATAGAAGTGCTCAGTGCTTGCATCCAGTTGTTTCCTGGCTTTCTGCAGTTTGGGGACCAGAAGTGGAGTCTGTAGCAGAGGGCACTTTGTTTCCAAGCATGGTGGTGGGCCATATACTGGCAGTATAAGCTTCACAGCAGAAGGTATGTTTTCTGGCATTGTAGTGATATGTGTGCGTATAGGGACATATTTTGCCAGTGCACATAATTCTGATCCTGCCTCACTGACATTTTCAGCTCCCGAACATGTGGGCCCTTTCAAAGGGGAGGTGACTGGGTCAATAGACTCCTTCAGAAGGAAACCCGATGGATAGTCTCACTTATCACAATGGTACCTACTAGGCTGTAAGGAAATATTGATTTCTCACCCTTCTTAAATAATTAGTTTTAACTCATTATGCTTGGTTTCATGTACCACTACTTTAGTACATGTTACCTGTATTATTATCTGTGTCTTTGTCCTGTGCCATTAGTGTTTGTTTTTGTTTTGTCTTTTCAGGTATCCTGTGTATCCAGTTAGGAAAACAGCTCCATCCATTCCGACCTCTTCTCTTCTGACTTGCTGGAGGAATACTCATACAGTGTTTATGCAAGCAATAATACCAGACAGGGTGGGTGGTATCGAGCAATACCAGACTGCTCAGGGGTGTAATGAGGCCTAACACTGCAGGCAGAGGGCATTATAGCCCCTGGAAGGTCAGGTATTGCACATACTGCCATCCCTGAAGGGTATTATGATACTTAGAAAATAGGCATCTCAGTAAATTTTAATTAAATAATAAAATGAGAGGAAATGAGTTTCTAAGTAAATACAAAAACTAGAAAAAACTTACAAGGTAAAATAGTCCATGTCTTTTGTGCTGTTCTATTTCCGCTCCCACAGAGCCATTCTTTTCTATTTATCCCCCCACACACACACACACACATGCTAGCTCAAGAGATGCCATTTCTTGTAAAGTTTAAATGTTTTGTTAAACTTGACAAGTTTTTGTCTTTAAAAGAGTACTGTTACTTTCCTGTAAGTTATTTTTCTTTTACAGTCGGAAGATGCAGCTGTTCAGCATGTGACCTTATGTGACCCCATTTGGGAAAACCAGGAAGTGGCGATCAATGTAGGATGGCAGCTGTAGGTGATTTTATTTATTTTTAAATCAAATTTAGTAACTACTGTCTGTGAAATCATTCTTTTGTTCAAATGGGGAGTTTCGGTGAGCTGGGCACATTTGCTGCAGTGCTTAGCATGCAATGTGCTAACTGCTAGTCCCTACTACTTCAAACTGCAAAAAAAGCGTGTTTCTCCCACTCAGAGTAGCACTTAGTACTCAAAGTGCTAGTGCTAATACTTTAAAGTAAAAACAATAATTTTCCTTTTCAAGGAAAAGACAAATAACAACGTGCGAACTGCGGTGGTGGGGAGTCCATCGCTATGCAGGGCAAGAAATGGCAGCTGCTGCCTTTGAACATTCGGTACCCATAGAAACCCTCAGTAATGGGGTACCTGAATCAGCCCTTGTTTTGAAGTGGGCATCTACTGAAAGTTAATGTACTCCCAGCAGTGGCTGTAAGCCAATGAGAGAGCTCTAAGAGTCTGTTCCATTTTCTAAGGACTAATACTTAATTTCAGTGCTGTGACTTCATTTTTCCTAACTCCAGGACCTGTGAGTTCTGTATCATCTGTTGATTTACATTATCTTAGCACTGCTTGATATATCAGCTCCTTTCTTAGTCCCTCTACTATCGTACACTTGTCTCCAGTTACCCCTGTTTCTGCACTTTCTTTTATTTTTCAAAGAATTTTAGAAATTTATATTGAAATCCTTTGACTATTTACAGTGCTTTTTCAGTTTATTTTAACATTAACATGTAAAAATGTGGCACTGTGCTTTCAACTTAAATGTGATTTAAGCTGAAGGGATATGAGGAGATTACACCCCTGACAAAGGTTGTTGTTGACTGAAGTGCTAGGGCTCCATTTGTCCTCCTGGCAGTCCTACTTACTTGCCACACTTAATGGCTGAATAAACATTTCTACTTTTTGCCTTAACTTGGCACCCATCTATGTCATAGTTGACCATGTCAAAGGCTTTAGTTCAGTTGATGTATAACGCCCTCACTAGCTGACTCCAGTCATAAGCATTGTGAATGAAGCCAGAGTATTCGAGAAGTGCTGTGGTGGAATTGTGTGCCTTTTGAAGCCATGTTGTTGCAGAAATTGAATCTGATACTTCTGAGATAATCAATCAATTGGTCTGAAACAATGGACTCCAGGGCTTTAGCGAGGGAAAGGATTGATATAGGATGATGGTTAGTATGGAGGGCACGATCACCACTTTTATGGACTGGTGTGACCACAGTGGCTTTCCATTTCTGGTGGAATTGTGCAAGAAATAGAGATAGATTCAGTAGTTTAGTCAGATGAGATAAAACTTCATCCAAGGTAAGGGTAATTAGTTTGAGATCTAGGCAGCCACTACTGTACCTTGGTTTGCCTAGTACTCATATTAAATATTGTCTGGCCTCAGCCATGGAAATTTTCTTGAAGTAGAAGGGGGTGGGGAGCCGCTCTGCTGGCATTAGTGCTGTACTCAGATACATCAAAGAAGTCAAGGGTGTAGTATGCTGCTAAGGTCAGAGAAGGCGACATTAAATGTATCTGCAATTATCTTGGGGTCTTGGGTGATTTCCCATGGACTTCTAGCATGGAAGGTGAGGTTTTGCTAGTTTTGCCCCTAAGATCTTTTAGATTGTCCTAAAATTGTCTGCCATCCTCCAAGGAGTTTGTAAGCCCATCCCCAAGTGGCAATTTTGGTGAGACGGACCACCTGAGTACAGGCGTTTCTGGCCATTTTGTATTGTTGGATATCTGCCTGCTTTCCAGTGGCCCAGGCTTGATGCCAGATGATCCATGGTGGCCATGAGGCTGACTAGAGATGGGGTGATCCAGGAATTATTTGTGCCCTTAAGTTTATGTTTTCTTATAGGGACGTGGATATCACAGGCTTCACTGAATGTGGAGATAAAGTATTCTAATGCCTGGTCCACATCTTGGAGGGAGTCCATAGGGGACAAGTCAATCTGTTAAAGATAGGACTTGAGGAGTTCGAGTTGCCCTTTCTTCAGGACTCGACCAGTGATAGTTTTAGTTCGGGGTTGGGGCTTTATTGGACAAGTGGCATACTACTTGGGAGTGGTCACTGATTCAGTCAGGAAGGACGGTGGTGTTGGAGATTCTTCTGGGTGATTTGTGAGTATCCAATCAAGTACTGTACTGGAACCAGTGGTAATTGTCCCAAGTGGGGAATCAACCATTTGGGAGACACTGATGGTGGAGACAGCGTCTTTGTAGGAAAGAGGCTGAACATGACACACAATACAATGTACTGACGGAGCTTTGCATTACACCAGATCTGGTGTATCTGAGAGGCTGCACATCCAGCACAATAAGACAGTCTGAGGTAGAGATGCTGCACATGGTACAGAAAACAACAGATTGAAGGAGAGAGGCTGCACATGGCACATAATATGATGTACTGAAGGAGCTGTGCATACCACTGGCTACAGCATACATAGGAGGCTGCAAATCCAGCACAGTATGATGGACTGAGGTAGAAAGGCTATACATGGTACACAATATCATGAACTGAAGGAGAGAAGCTGCAAATGATACAGAAAAGGATGGTCTGGTGAAGAGAGGCTGCACATCCAAATGGCATTTTATAATTTAAACCCCACAGATCTACAGCAACCCTCCCTACACACACACACACACACACACACATTTTCCCACTTTTCATTGAGGTGGAGTGTGAAACATCCTCTCTTTGTATTCCGGTCACATGACATAGATCACTGTTAGATACCACCCTCCTGAATACAACTCTGCAAGCTGGGCTGAGGATGCTCAGAGGCCCATGGCTATACCATTGGGTGCCAGAGCAGTACCATCCTGTAGTGCAGATAGGCACATCATAGGCCTGGGGAGCCTCTCCGAGCTGTGGAGGAGCACAGATCCTCTGCAAACCATGTATCCCCAGGGTCTGCCTTTGCTCCCATGCCCCCACCATCAGATGCATGAAAAGCTTAGTTCATACATTACTCAGCTGAGATATGCAACTTGGGGTTAAAGCCCAGGAGTTTTAGCAATATGCCAGTGGACTCCACATCCAGCAAGTTATGGTAAATAAAAGGGCTGTCTTGCGGGCAAGGCCATGTGATCATCATAGGCTCTCTATATCCCTTCCTGAGGATCCACACCTTGGAGGAATTACAAATGGACCAGCTTAACAACACATTGAATATTTACAGTTTTAAACTTTAAACTGTTGACAATAATCAACATATATTTGAGACTTTGCCTAACTTGCCAAAATATCATTTTAAACGAATACTGTAAAGTGTAACTATAATTAGTACATTGAAGTCCAACATGTGATGAGGAACATATCTCATAAATGATAATCATCCAGAAAAGCAACTGCTGAGAGTCAAACAGACCAGATTAAATGCTTGGACAGGTCACTAGTGAGATGGGCAGGAGTCCAGATCTTCTTTAGGAAATTCATGTCCTTGCCACAGCCATGTCAGAGTCTTGAAGTAGGTGCTCACTGGCAGCTAAGAGTGCAACCCTCTTCCTGCCATGGCAACTCTTGTTCTGCATGGAGTTCAGGCCCAAGTGAAAGGGTCTGGTGGTCAAATGGCGCACATTCACAGTTTGTTCCGCTGGGTGTTTAAGGGTATAGGCGACCACTCTGTGTTTATGTTCTGATCCTTCAGATTACCACTGACCATGGATATATAAGGACTCTTGTTGTTGCACAAACTTCTGTGTAGCAGCCCTTGCTTCCCTCACAACATTTCACTCATCTGCTCCATTGGTAGTGTGTTTGTAGAAAAAGTAGCTTCTTATGGCTCAGGCAGTCGGTCTGTTTCTTCGGGTAGATGATCTGCCCTCTCATGCTGCAGTTTCCACCTCCAGGAACAATAAAACTAGTTCAGATGCAGTAAAGGATTTTGGTGGGTATCCTGGCCTCTGGATAATCATACAGGATAGCTAAACATGAGCAAACTGCCACTTGAGCTGATGCAGGCATTTTTACTTTATTAAATACCTGCCTGGTTTCTGCAGATACCATCTGTAATCTGGAAAGATACTGACCGCGTTGTGGCTCATTTCTATCAGGCTCACTTTCCTGGCTGCTTATAGTAATGTTTGGTGGGCCTGGCAGAGCAGGTACTTAATTAGAAAGTGGCATGGTCTCTCTCAGGCCCATTTTTCCCCAGGAATTGGAGTGCTAGTGGGACCTTGAGTATTGTCGCTCAAGGAATCCCAAGGTTTTAGCAGCCACTTGGCCAAGAAGACTAAGGGGTCTGACTCCTCAACATCCTTAGGAAGGCCACCTACCCTCACATTGTTGTGCATTTTCCTCTTCTCATGGTCATCTAATGTGTTGTGGAGTTCTTCAATGGTTTCTGGGCTTGGAGGAGAGTCACTGACATTTCTCTGGTTTTGTCCTTCTACTCTCCCACCCTGTGCTCAAGCTCCTCAATCCATTTACTGTGATTCTACCATCTCCCAGAGCCCATTCACAGTGTTCTGCAAGTGTGATAGCTTGGCATTTAAATTTTGAAACCAGCCCTCACGTTGTTTTTTACTCAAAATGAGCTGTTCCAGGCTCTGTTTCTGCATCAATGGAGCAGAAGTACCAGGAAAGGGGGATTGTCCTGGTCTCCTGCTAAGGCTCTTACAACCATGCAGTCTTGTGGTTCAGAAGGCCATTCTACTTTTGTCCCTTCAGATGCCATTTTTTTTCATTAATTGTTTATCCTTCCCAAACATCTGGGCAGCTGCTCAGTGCCTGCCCTAGTCCTGCACCTCTGGCATCCACCTCCCCTGAACTCATCTCAATTTGGACCCATGGATTACCCTCATTTGGCAGGGTGGAGAGGAAAGGACCGTACTCCCCCAGGCACTCATCCAACTTGTTGAGGCATCCAGGTGATGGAGTGGGTGCAAGGTGATTGAGCAAGTCTTCATGTAGTCCAGGCTCCATTATCCACTAGTTTACCTTCCACTCCCTCACAGCCAGTTGACATGAAGTGTGTGTGTGGAGAGGCACACACACACGTATCATCAGTCTGTAGCCCTCCATAGTGTGTAGTTCTGATCTGCACTACCATAAGTTCTCCAGCTGATGACAGTCATGGATCAGAGCTGCAGGCCCACCTTCTCCAGGAGAGGAGAGCAGTCCTCAGACACTCAATCCTTTCCTTTCCTGTCCAGCTGACCCCCCAACCCGACTCTGCTTCCAAACTCAGGTCACCTGCATGGTGTGAGGTTTGGCATCCAGCACCTCAGTCTTCAGTGCCACAAGGCTGGCCCTACAGATGCCATCTTAAATGCAATCAGCATCTGTTCTTTTACAGATTTGGGGATATTGGCCATCCTGAAGTATTCCTGCACCACATATGTGGCAAAAGGATTTCTTTAATCACTGGATGGTTTAGATATGGAGATGATTACAGAGCATCAGGATAAAGTGTCCATATCAGATCCTGGCTAGGAAAGGGTCTGAGCATTGTTAGCAAGTACTCTTGTTCACAGGCCTTTTCATGTTTGACAGTAAGTGAACAGACACAAGTTTTGGAACCAGCAGTCTTCATCATGGCCCACTGTATCATCCTGCTGTGCTGGTTGCCTCATCAGCCCAATGCCTTACGTTATTTTATTCCATTTCCTAATGCTTTTTAATGGTCGAATCAGGAAAACTCGTCCACCAGTAAGAGAAATCTGGTGAACTTTACCAGCCTCTAAGGTCAAATTTCACATGGTCAAACTTTGGAAAGTTCAACAGCCCTAAATTAGATTGTGAGTATCCTAAAACTTAAGGAAATCATTTGAATTATTTGTAAGGTATCATGTCACTATGATTATTTTCATTTAAATATTAACTTTTATGGTAAAGGATTTTGGTGGGTATCCTGGCCTCTAGATAATCACGCGCATGGGTTAACAGGAGCAAACAGCCACTTGAGTTGATGCAGGCATTTTTGACTTAATTCCTGCCTGGTTTGCTGCAGATGCTGACTGTAATCTAAACAGATACTGACCACATTGTTTCTCATTTTATTGGGTTTATTTTGTGTAATAGTCCTTTGGTATTTTATGTAGGTCCCTCCTGAAAATGGCAGTTGGCATCCATTTTACCCCTAGACCAGGGAGGTGGGCTTATATTTGGGCTCATCACTTGGAATTTGAGTTGAGGTCCCTGACATTAATGGAGGGCACTGAGTGTAGCTACAGAACTGTAGTGTTAAATTATCTGTGCAGTGTGGAGGAGAAAAGTTGGTGCTGAGAGACAACCGTTTCATGCGTGACTGAGAGGGAAGTGTGAGCTATGCTGCAGTGTGAAATAGAGATCAGCTTGAAGATCATGTGGAGCAAGCATGTGAAGAGATCGTGAATATGCAAATAACCAGGAGAAGAGGTGTGAGTGGCTGAGCATCATCAGAGGGAGATGGTATATGCTGGCAGGTCCAAAAATGTATTTTGTAAGGTAGGAGAGAAGGCTAGTAGTAGAGGGTGCAAGAGATCTAGAGCTTCTGCCCAAAAGAGAAACTGTTCCCATTTACAGGATTTCAAAAATATATATGTGTATTCCCTCTCAGTTGTTTAAAAGCAAAGAGACTTAGTGTACTGGTCTTCCCTGTTAAACCAGCTGGGAGACTGCCTGCTATTGGAGATCTTCCACTGTGATTACTGTGAACCATTTGACTAAGAGGACTGTATGAAGCATGAATGCTTACCAGGGCAGGAGCTAAAGTATGAAAGATACTAATAACTACACCAGTTTAGAGCTACAGCGATGAAGAGGTGAGAATAAATTGACTGTGTCTAAGAGATTTTCTGTTGCTTGTGTTGAAGGCAGAATATACATTTAAGCTCCTGCAGGCTGTCAGAGTGACTGGACTGGCATCCATTGGTGCCCTCTCTCCCAAGTGAGGACAAGTGACTGTTTCAGCTGAAAATTCCTGTCAGTATTTAGGAAGAGATTGCCCAAAGGTCTTGAAATTTCCTGATGGCACCAGACAAATGCCCTATGTGGAAAAAGTTTGGAAGTATGAAAGCTCAGAGTCTGTGGGAAGTTGTCTAGTGAATAAACTCTGTAGGAAGACAAAGTTTGTTCAGCACTTGTGTGATGGAATGTCAAATAGTGTTGCTCAGCAGAAAGCACTGGGACTGTCCTATCTGCCAAGTTTGGAGTGACATGGGAAACAGGGGCTGGGAAATCCCAAGCGGGTCCATGCATGAGCTGCTAGGGGTGGTGGACTCTGAGAAAGACTTTAATGCCTCAGCAGGGCAAGAAAAATACCTGTATGTACTCTACCAGCGTTGAAGCCAATCCAGGAGTATGCCAAGGTTCACCCCATGGTAAAAAGGAAAATGACTGTGCCGGCTGATATACAAGATTTAGGAGAATGAATTTTGCCAACAATATCTGTGAGCTCATATTGGAAAAATAAAGCTTCCTGCTTGTTCTTTAAACCCCATTTGAACATTTAACTTTGTTCTGCTTCAGGTTATGATAACTCGTTTTTGCAGCTCTGATCACCCTGCCATGTGTCACAGGAGCCTCAGAGGTTAACTTCAACTTTGGAGGTCAAATAAGTGTGTTTTGATATTTTTATGTAGGTCCCTCCTTGAAAGCAACAGTTGCTATCACCCCTAGACCAGGGGCTGGGCTTACACTACGATAATACATAAGTTAGGTTTTACTGTTAAAGCCTCGTAATTCAGGAAATGTGATGTCAGCACTTTTTAAACCCTAACCTCAGGTTTCAAACATATGTTTAATAAATAAATAACAAGTATGAGGAATAAAGTTGTGCCTAATGAGAAGCAGTACACTCGTATGTTGTGAGACACAAGGCCACAGGATACAGGCCTGTGTCAACGTGTGTGTGTGTATTTCTCTGTGTGTCACTTGCAAAGCAGCTGCATCATCACACCATTGTACCAGACCTTTAGCTCACTATTCCCAAAAATTGTCTTTGTAATTCTTTTTGGGATTTTGAATGCCCTATTCAAAATAATCAGACTGCAGTTACCAATGTATTCACACACTTTGTTGTTTATTATACTCCAGCTTTACATCCCACACTATTTTAGCTTCTGTGCACAAGGACTATTATTACCACTTTGGAAGACTGACATGGTAGCATCTGATACATCATATTCTGTGGCTGACTGTTGAGGTTTGGAGAAAAAAAATTGAAAGTGATTTGCCATTAGACAAGTAATTTAATTTGAATTAAATGTTTGTTTACCTAGTAAAGTTTAAAAAGTACTTTACCTTTATTTACTGGTTGGACTCAGCACAGTGTAACATGTAGTAAAATGGGGATGTCCATCCACATCATACTTTCACAGTGGGTACGGATCTCCGAGGTTGTGCAAACTAGGCTCAGTAGCACTGTCGTGCCTTGATTTGCAACCAGTAATGGCCCACAGTAGTTGTCTTCCTGATCCAGATTTCATGTCTGGAATTGTTCCAGCCCAGTTTTCATTTCTGGTTTGCCACCCACAGTAGTCTGAAGTTATCCCTGCCAAGTAGGGTTTCATGTTTACTCCAGCAGCAGCCCATGGTTTTTCCCAAGCAATGGGGTTGCTCTATGCTACTCGTTTAGAAACATTCCCTAGCTTCCCATCTAGCAGGTTGCTCTATACCACGCTTGGCAACCACAATGCATAGAGAATGGGTTCTGGTCTTGTGGACTAAAGTGTCAGAGCCACATTGTGTGAATGCAGAGACACATAGTGTGAATGCTTCCCAGGGCCTGGTATGCTGTGCTGCATTGATAAAATAGTAAAGGCACAGAGACTGAAGACACTGAGCTGTATTGTGTGACTATGTCCTCAGGGCTGGTGAATGAAGCCCTTGTGTCAGTTGGGAGGATATCATGTGGAAAATTGAACTGAGTTTTCAACCAGAATGTTCAGCTAGTGGCCAGCAAGGTGTCAGATAAATGCCAGTTGACTGTAAGTTGAGATCAATCAGTTAACACTCAACAGGCTGGAATGTTCAACTGTTTTGAAATGATATTAAACTGAACTTTCAGCTAGTAATCAACCACAGCATACCCCTATCACAAATGCTTTAAATTATATGTTTATATTTGATTCGATCAGAAACCTTTTAAGTGTAATTTTGCTGGCTTCTCTTTAGGAAAAATGATTTTCCCAAGTAAATGTATGAGTTTTCAGTTATACAATGTTACCTGTAAGCCTGAATTGTGTTGTGTTCTGCTGAATCCTGCTTTGAAAGCCTGAAAAGGACTAGTTTCCAAAACCTCACTGGGTAGGCTATTCTACATGATAACCCACACTCTGTGTGAAGTAATGCCTGCTAACATTTACCCTAATTCTACCTCCTCCCAGTTTAATGGCATGCCCTTTAGTTCTGCTTGCACTCACCAGCTCCATAATACTGTATGTGTTTATTCAGCCTGTCTATCCCTTTTTATTCAGAAAGCCATAATCATTATGCCCTCTCACTCTTCTTTTTCTTGACTTTTTCTAATAGTAGGGGCAAAAACCTTCTTGGATTAATACTATGATTATTAAACTATGTAGAAAAGAAAACACTGTATCAACAGATGAAACAACTAGAATCAGGGAACATTCGGTAAGATACAAAAGAATGTTAAAGAAAGTCAAGTATGAAATAAGAAGAACAAAACAACAGGTAGAATACAAACTTGCCATTTCAAAAACAACACAAAAAGTTTTTTCGCCTATGTGAATAACAAAAGGGGGAATGTTAGTGCTGTGGGACCACTTCTTATTGATGGTGAATTGACTGGTAAACCTAATGAAATGACTAAAGAATTTAGTAAGACATTTAGTAAGGTGTTTGTAAAGGATAATTATACAAGATATAAAAGTCAGGATGAAATATGTAATGGGGTTTATAATAATATAGTCACCATTGATAAAATTCACCAAAGAATACAAATAATTAGGATAGATAAATCCGCTGGTTTAGACAGAGTTCACCCAAGATTTATTAAGGAATTAGGAGATGTGTTGGCACCTGCCATCCAAATAATAGGCAGAAATCCCAGATGAGGGATACGTACTCAGAGACTGGAGAACGGCATATGTAGTCCTGATATTTAAGAAAGGAAGTGGATCAGAGGCAACAAATTACCGACCAATAAGTCTGACATCGGTGATCTGTAAGATTATTGAAGGCATTATCTATGAAGAGATTGAAAACATTAATCGAGTAGGGAATGATCGATAATGCCCAACATAGATTTGTAAAAATTGATCTTGTGAGACTAAACTAGTCAGCTTTTACGAACATGTTGGTAAATTAATAGACCAGGGCAATAATGTGGACATGGTAATGTTAGACTTTAGTAGAGCCTTTGACACAGTTCCCCATGGTATAGTGATTCAAAACTTGAAAATCTGGATATTAATAGCAAAATTATTGGATGGATTAGTCACTGACTTACTAACAGAACTCAAATAGTTAGGATTCAGGTTTCTTTGTCAGACAAGGTTGAGGTGTCCAGTGGTGTACCACAGGGTCCGTGTTAGGACCGTTGCTGTTTGGTATTTTATTTCTGATCTCAATGTAACTGGTAAAATAAATTAGTAAAATTTGCAGATGATATTAAGATGGGAGGGTTGTCAACACCTTTAATGATAGATTACAATTTGGTCAGGACCTGCTCTATATATCAGAATGGGCAAATGTAAACAAAATGTGTTTTAAACTGAATAACTGTGTAATAATTCATATGGGAAGTATAATATAGAGCAAGACGATTACATCCAAGGTGTAAGACTCAAGAATTCAGATTGTGAAAAGATCTGGGAGTATACATTCGTTCTAATCTAAAAAGGGGTACCATTGTAGAGTAGTAGCAAATAAAGCTAATGTGTGGCTGGAGCCTGTGTGGCTGGCTGTTTGTGTTTGTCTCTTGTCAGTAGTTAGTTTTGTGGATTTTCATGTGTTTCAGCTTGGAGGAACTAGACCATTCTTGGACATAACATCTATGAACATTTCCTGGACTAAGAAACTGCAAACATCAACACCAGGTATTGGCATTCTCATCATAAATCAACTTATTTGGAAGTCATCAAAGCCAAAAGTAAGGTCAGTAAATCTGTTATACAAACACTGAGTTGTGGAGTGCTGCATTGAATCCACATTTCCGTCTGACTTGTTCTTAAAAGATGTGTACTTGTCTTTGAGGTCTATTCAAAACCATTTTGGAGAACAAAGGGAAGAGGCTAACAAAGGATCTTTGCATCCTGCATATGCCCCAGGCCAATGTTCATCACCTTCAGGAATTTAACCCCTTCAGGAATTTATCACATTCTGGGTCTTTGAGCTACAACAGTTTTCTGGTCACAGGTAGTTCACCATTTCCTGTGGATTTGATTACTTTTCATCAATCACGTAGCACCTCTGAGAACATGGCTTTATATATTGTGCTCTGCAATATCATGGGGCAAATGCAGACCAGCAAGGCCAAGAGGACTAGATGCCCTACAACAAAACTAGTCTGCTAAATGATTAAAAGTGTCTTCTTAGGATACTTATGCTACTTCTGATATCTGGAAATGTTCATCTAACCTAGGCCTACCGCTTAGCACCCCATGCCACAAAAAGGTGGGAGGGGTCCCTCACATTAGCCTCAATCAATGTCTGCAGCCTCCTTAACAAACTTGACATCTTGCAAACCTGGGTCCAGCAACATAGCCCTGATGTACTCCCTGTTGTCAAAACATGGCTAACCCCAAGGTACCAGGCGCTGCAGTCACCATCCCTGGATACTCTATATTCAGGCAGGACAGGGTTTCCTAAACGAGGTGGGGCTGTACCACCTACCTGAGAGTATTCCTATCTGGGTCAAGTCTTCCGTTCTCAAACCCTAAACCACCCTCATGAGGTTCTCACTATTAAAGTTCTACTCAGACGAAACAAGGAGCTCACCATTGCCTCTGTGTACCTACCCCTAAAGCACAATGGATTTATGAGCATATTGGAAAGCCTACAGGGATTACAGCATAACTCTGAACTCATAGTACTAGGTGACTTCAACATAAATTGGCTATCGCTGGAGGCCAGAAACTACAAGGATGCTGTCACATCAAGCCCTCACCCAGCTTGTTACCACCCCCACCAGATGCAACTATAGGACAAGGTCGCAACACTTCTGGACTGGATCCTAACTAATCACCCTGAATGAATCTCAAAAGTCTCAATGCTCCTGATGGGATCAGTGACCACTCACCGGTCACATGTACCTGGACAAACAAATTCATTAAGCCCCTCCTAAAATAATCCACACCAGAGTGTTAAAGCAGGGGTACCTTGAGCTACTAAAGCCACACCTAAGCCACCTGGACTGGACACCAGTCGATTCTGCCATTGATGTAAACCAAGCCTTAGATCTTTCATCAGCCACTTCACTGCGGCCTGCAATATCTTTGCACCTCTCAAAAGCTGAAGGTCAGGGCAGAGCTAACCTTGGATAACCCCGATCTAATCACTTTACTCAAACATAGGGATCATCTCTGGCACTGTGCCCATGCAACATCCAAACCTGGGGATATTCATAAATATAAAGCTGCCAGAAATGAGTGCACGTGGGCAGTTAGGAGAGACAAAAGCAAATACTTCAAGAAAGTTCTTTCCAACTCCAGGGTTGATGGAAAAAATTTGGAGTAACTTGAAAGACCTTACAGGCAAGGACACTAAGTCACCACCCACCATGCTCAACATAAATGGAACACCAACAACTGACCTGTACACCATCACCAACACCTTTAACAATACATTCTCCAACTTGGATAGTGTCCTTCCTTCTAATTTCTTTGATGCCCCTCTGGTAGTAACCCTCCTGCAACTACTCCTCTCCTACACCCTGCCCCACAATTCTACTTCAAGGAGATCCCAGTGCATGAAGCCAGAACCTATATTCAGAAGGCCTACCACAACGAGGCTTCAGCGGTGACTCCTTGACCTGAAGTTGTTAGCACTTGTCCTGAAGAAGTCCTTGAACCCTTGACAAAGGTCCTCAACCTATCACTAAGGATGTCCCAGTTCCCATCTCACTGGAAACAGGCGCACCATCACACCGGCACACAAAACTGGAGACAAATCACTACACTCCAACTACAGACCTATCTTCATCCTCCCTCCATTGTCTAAGGCCCTGGAGCACATTACTCAGACCAATTAGTCAAATACCTGGAAAATATGACATAAAGTGTCATGAGCAACATGGTTTCTGAAAAGGCACAGTACCACCACTGCACTATTAGAATTCACAGGCTTCATCCATACCACACTTGATCAAGGAAACTGTGTAGGGGCAGTATTCAGCAACCCTACTGAAAGCTCTCTGATCCTGTGAACCACCCACTGCTACTCAAGCAATTATCAAACATTGGGCTCTCCAATGAAGAACTGCTCTGGTTTTCAAGCTACCTTGGGGAGAGGGTCCAGTGGGTTACAATTGCGGTGTTACCTCAGAAGAAAGCCAGTCCTTTCAGGGTCCCACAGGGTCCATCCTGGGGCCACTACTCTTCAGCCTCTTCCTCAATGACCTTCCCAGTGTCTGCCACCAGAAATTACTGCTCTCGCCGACGATGCAGTCATGTTCACCAACCACCAAACACAGAGCTCCTTGAGAAACAATTACAGCTTGAATTCATGCGATCAAAGAATGGTTCAAGTCACACAAACTGGTCATGAACTACAGCAAAACAAAGGTTATGACCTTCTACAACACCAGGAGCAAGTACAAATTCCATGTCCTCACCATCCTAAACCAAAAGGGACCTTACTTGAACACATTCCTGATTTTAAATACCTAGGTGTCACATTGGACAGCTCACTGTCCTACATCGGCACATAGATTCTGTGCTAAAACCACCAACATCCGTATAGGCCTGCTCTACAGGCACAAACACTGCACGACTCCTGACACTCTCCAGTTGGCTATCAACAGCTCTGTCACCTCCCTCATCTATTACAGGCTAGCAATTTATGGCTCTGCCTCTGCCCTCCGCAGAATTATAGTTGCACTCAACAAAGCATGCAGGTTGCTAACTGGGGCTGATCGACTTACACACACTTGTGACCTGTACACTCGGCAGGATGGCTACCTCTCATCAGCCGGATACAGTATCAAACCTGCCTCTTAGCCAGAAAAGTCCTCCTCGGGGTCATGCCCCAGGCATTGAAAAGCTACTTATTGACCACCACAGCACCCAGAGAACTAGAAGTTCACAACAACTAACCTTCCTTGTCCCCAGATGCTGGACTACCATGGGCCAGAGGACCTTTGCCCACAGAGCACCACAATGGTACAATACTCTCAACAAAGAAACTCTTACTGCTGCTGCTCTTGGCCCTTTAAGAGACAACTCCAACTTCATATCATTTCAACCAGTCATTTTGACTGCCTCGCCTAATCAGGGGCCCACGTTCACTGCCCTCCACTTCAGTCTTGACAGCTATCTCTCCCCGCCTTCCCCCTTCTACCTGCCTACCCCTTGCCCCTCTCCCTTTCCTCCTGGGGCATTTCCTGACTTTATCCCTCCTCTCCCTCCCCATTAGAGCTCTTACCCTCACCCTCTACCCTCCGACAATGGCCTTCCTGCCTGCATACCACCTTCTGTCTCACCTGCAGTGCTTATTTCCAAGATTGCCCTTGGCTGGTATGTCATGCTACCTAACATTTGGCACATTTTAAATTACTGAATTTCCTAAGCCTCAGTCTCTTACTTCTTGTTATTGTATAACTATGTATTATTATCTTGACCGTTGTATGTATGTATACCCCTCCATTCCTTCGACATGGAACCTTTGTAAGCAGAGCAGTTCCCTCAAAGGTATTTGTAATCCTAGATTTCAATAAAATAAAAATAAAAAAAAAGCCATGCATCTGGTTAACTGCATCAGAAGAAGTTTCCATTCCAAAAGTAAAGAGGTGTCACTGCCTCTTTACAAAATTTATGTGAGACCCACTTAGATTACTGCTCTACAGTTTGAGTCCCTATTTAAAATGGACAGAAAAAGAGCTTGCACAAAACTAATTAGCGGTTAAAAACAAAACATATTAGGAGAGGCTGAAGGACCTACGATTATGGTCACTGGACACTCAACGTGTAAGGGGAGACTTATTATTGTTATACAAAATTTTAAGTCAAGAAAAACTAAAAAGATCTTGGCCTTCACATTAGAGATCATAGCTATAATTTGAGAGGAATAAATATCAACTAAAAGAAGAACTGTATATGACAAATCTTAGACAACATAGCTTTGGACGAGAGTGGTCAGATTGTGGAACAATCTACCCGCTGAAATAGTGGACTCCTCTAGCTTTAATATTTTTAAATTTAATTTGGACAAGTGTATATAATAGTTGGTAACCCGGTTTCCTCCACTGAAATGGTGGGGTCAATCACCATGGGCTTATGCCCTCTGATTGACTTATTATTCCAGTATGAACTCCAGTATGACTGAATAATCTGAAGTATGTCCAATCTCTCATCTAGTTCTTTCCTCCTAATATGTAAATGATGTATATGGTGTAAGTGTATTTGAGTAAGGGGTGTCTGTACATGAGTGTTTATAGTAGGTTTTGGTGTGTGTGTTTGTTTGCATTACTGTATTGTTATGCCTGTGTGGAGATTATACATTTGTGTGTATGGTCATGTAACTTTGTCTGTGTGTGTGCATATGTGTGTTCTTGTGTGTGTACATGTGTAAACCCTTTATGGGTTACTGTGCATTTAAGGCTACCTGGCTGTAGGACATCAAGGCATTCACTACTGATGGAGATAACACTCCTGGGTTGGGAATGGTATCAGGTGTTACATGATCTGTCCATCACCACCATCAGACCTGCGGGACCGCCTGCCCTGACTGAGACCTCACATAGACAAATGAGAATTGTCATTGCCCTGTGAAGTGCATGGGGCATAGCTGCTCTTAAAGTATACCTCAGATAGATCTCATCAAAGTAAGAATGCTGCCCAGGAGACCTAAGCTGAGCTGAGACCATATACCATTGAAACAGTGACACCCGAATGGCACAGCATCAAAACAGCACCAGATTACAAAATTGGTGAACTCACTGTACCCCTTTCCTGAGGTCCACCTCAGAGTTGGTATATTTAGTAAGGAGGTTGTGGGGCACATGGCCCACTGCAAACAGAGAGTTTAATGATTTTGCCATTCGCCACAATCTGGTGCCATTTTGACTCTGCACTCCTTGGGAGTAGCTGTTATGCCATGGAACCAGCTGAGACAGACTGCATGTCTGCAGAGGATGAACTGTGAATTAGAATCATTATTCACAGCCAAAGAAAAGGAGATATTCTAGCATGCCAGCAAGTTGAAAAAAGCAGGCATTGCTAACATGGATTGGAAAAGAGAGTGAGATGTATATGCAGCCCAAGACTGCTGCACAGTCTGCTAGCATGTACCATTCCCCTGTACCAGGCTGCAACCATCCCAAGAGTTCAGAGGCTCAGACATGTGAGTCAGTGTGGACACACAGTGGCTTCACCGATTGGAAGACAACCTAACCACACCATCTGTATCACCCTCCCAGATGTCTGGGAGAGACTGAAGTGCTAGAACAGGGAGACAATCTGTTCAACAGGTTGAAACTTCTTACAGCTGCACTGCAGAGCCCTGCATCAAGAAAGAAGGTCCTGTGTGCAACAGAACCATGTGAGAACTCAGTGCTCAGCCCTGTTGCTGGTGTCTGTGTAAAATAGTTAGGAACTGTGCTTTTCATTGGGCCATT
The DNA here is from genome assembly GCA_016271365.2 of Neoceratodus forsteri. NCBI lineage: Eukaryota > Metazoa > Chordata > Ceratodontiformes > Ceratodontidae > Neoceratodus > Neoceratodus forsteri. The sequence continues at coordinate 449,686,337 of CM057453.1, read as the reverse complement.
AGGTCAAGAATTTACAAATGTTTCTGTTGAGCTTCAGGTTGCCATTTTGCAGATGCATGGCCTTTGGGTTTGGGGTTTTATTTAGTATTGCTATGGTTTTATTTAAAAGTGTACCACTGCCAGACAACTTGCTGCAACTTCTACGACCTACACTGAATTAATGAGTGGGTATCCACTAACTACAGGGACTATCTTGATTGTGTTTAAAAGGGGAAACATGCCAGTATCAGCTGAAAGAAGGTTTTGCCTCCAGTACAGGACATAAAGAATTTGTACTGTGCACTGGAGTGTAGAGCAGGCTAAGTGGTAGGCTGTACCTATAGTAGTTGGGCTTTGTTAGAGACAGCTCAAGAAGGAATTATTTTGTCTGTGCCTACTCAGAGAAACAGAAGAGTGGCTACTATTTGGGAATTGTCACAGAGAAGCTATGTTGACGGATTGGGGCCTTGTAATTTTGTGCTATATGTGTTCCTGAATTTTCCTGATTTCCCATAGGTTAGAAAAGTCATGGGTAAAATCCAAAATTAAATAATTGAATGAAGGATTTAATGTTTAAATATAGTCAACAAAAATGGTATAGTGCAGAGCAGCAAGCTATTAGAAAAGAAAATAAAGGAAAGGGGGGTTGCAGTTATAATCGGTTTCCTGTATTCTTTCCCTTTTACTGTATAATTGTTACTGTCTTGTTTTCTGCTGCTTTAAGAAGATGCGTTTGTGTGCATCTTCACACAGACAACTTTTAGTAAATGAATCCCCTCGGAAATTCAAGAGGTAGCAGAGATTTGTAGTAATGCTCGATTGGGGTGGGTACAAATGGGTGAGCCACTTGGACTAAATATAGGCTGAGTGGTATAGATAGGCTGTAATTGAGATCCTTTATGGTAGTATGCCTGAATGCAGCTGTCAGCCCAAGAGATAAATAAATTATTAAAGATTTTTACTTCAAGATAGATGGGTTAAATATTGAATCCTAAAGGGGTATATTTCCTCTCTTAGGAGATCCGTTTAAGTGCAAATGAAAACTTTTGGATAGTGGATAATTGCCGTATAAAATGTAAAATAAGGAAATTAGTGGCTGAGTCTTAAGCTTGTTTAAAATTCTGTAGCTAGCTTTTAATGCCTTTAGAGAAGAGAAAAATCTAGTATAGCTGGGATTTGTTTATAGTGGTAACAAATAAAGGTTGGAGCTCTTCCGGGCAGTGAAAAGTAAAGGTTTACTTTTATTTATTTACTGTGGCAAGTATTAGATAAAATGAAGAAAAAGGGCTTTGCCAGTCAATATGGAATTTTAGAGGAGCCAGTTGTTCTATTTGAGGTCTGTTAACAGAAAGTGAGCTGATCTCTGCTTTTGGTTAATTTCAGCCACCGCTTCTAAAAGTATTTTTCGCTCCTATTTTGGTAAATTAATTCCTCTCTTACTCCAATAAGGAAGCTGTGTATATTAATTGATGCAGCTTTCTAGTTTATGTTGAGGTTGTAGAGGTAGCAAACTGCAGACAAGGAAAAATGTGTTGAAATTATAACAATGCTTATAAAATAAAAAATAGTGTGCATTTCAAAGAGGAGAAGCCCTGTGAATAACAAGTTGTGTTGTTTTGTGGGCAGGTAATGTCCTGAAAAGAAATTCATTAATGGGAGCGTTTTCTAGATGCTGTACTTTTAGAGCTCCTCGAGCTACACAAACAGCAACATTTAAACTCTCCTGAGATAAGGCTTTTCAGTGAAAAAAGCTGCTGAAGTCCTCCAGAACAGTGCAAGTGCAAGCTCCGGAAGCTTGTAAGCCTGCTCGAAGTGCGCACTGTCGTGAGGATATGTATATCGTTAACTTCTCTCAGCATTAGGCTTTCTTCTCAAAATAAAGATTTAAGCCTTGTGCATACCTCTTGCAGTGGAAATGGAGTATTGTTGGTGTTTTATTTGGAGGGCTTAAAGCAGAAGGGTATTAAAACTTCTGTTGGCATCTCAGCTCTTGATGCACACCACCTTCAGCTCCAGCATCACTATAAGAGCCGACCAGCCACTTCCTTGTTACATTTATGCTGCAGCTAGAAGTGGGCAGTGCTTTCTGATGCAAGAAACAGTTTCAAACTTTTAGACAGATAGAAATATACTTTATAGACTAAATGCAAGTCCCTATGTTGATTTAAATGTGTTTATGATATGTGAAATAAAGATTTACAAAATATATAAAGAAATTATATTTAAAATGTACTGGTGGGTGGAGCTAACCTATCACATGGGCACTAAGCTGTATAAATTCTAAGATAGCAGCTAGAGATGTTAGATGAGAAGAAGAGAGATCAGAGAGGATCTGGGTCTGGAGAGAAATCCAGGGAGCGTGCAATTGCTACAAAACAAAACTGTTAGACTTGGTCTAATTTAGTCTTCCAGTCATTTAAAGTGATGTTGAATCAGTTAGCTGTATGGAATTTGTCCTGCTTCTGAAGAAAATCTTGATTTATAAAATAAATACTGGACTATATAGAAAACTGCCATTGTGTCACACTGCATGATTTGTCCATGAACACCTGTGCCCTATCACATATGGTGACAGTGGTGGGATACCGTGGGGTCTGTATAATGCTTGGTGGACAGTGATTGCTGCAGGACAGTACAGTGAGGTCTTTACTTCTTGGGGTTGCTAAACAGCCTTTATCAAGATGCAACGTATTTCCCTGGGATGCTGATTTGGTCATGATGGAGCCTGCAGAGCTGATGTTGTAGAGTGATGGTGAGGCCTGGTTCGACCAAGGACTGGATTAGATGGAGCAACTTCAGTGGATGTTTACTCGGTGGATGGAGGTGGAAAGCTGATGGAGGGATGCTGAGCAAAGGTACCAGGAAGTAAGGAGCCAATTTATTGCATCTGGAGATGTTTCTATCCCTGAAGGGCCTGCAAGGGTGGAGGAAGAGAGGCCTTCTGCAGCATGTTTGGAACTTCCTGTCTTGCCCCTATTTGACGGGATGTATTAGGAGAAAGAAGATGGAAAGCAGACAACAAATAAGTCCCCAGGTGTGACTGTTTTGGACTATGGGGTGAAACCAACTTTCAAAACAGAAGAGGCAATGATTGCTGAAGGGACTTGTACTGAACTTAGTAATGATAATACATGTGAATTTTCTACTGTTAGCTAGGTAACATTATAGGCAGGAGATCCTGAGAATATACAGCTCAGCAAGTATCCTATCCAGAATAATGGAGATACAGGTATGGATGGGAAAATGAACCTTTGTGGTGGTATGAGGTTAAGGGATACTCTCTACAATGTGAAACCAAATGTACGCACTAAGCAGGTAAAAACAAGGGTGTACCTCACATAGAGAAGGGGTTCTAGATGCAATCTGTAAGAGAAGTAAACATTTAGATCATGGGAAGTTTTGGAATGACTGCGTTGCCTATTACCACTGGCCAAGAATGTATCGACAAGTGGCAGTTTATTTACAGGAACAAAAGAAACATATCAAGAAGTATGAAAAGGCATAATACAGAGGGATGACAACCTCAATAGGTGGTTATCTTGGAGAAAGGGATGTTTTCATGTAGAAAGCGTGGGTGGTAGATGGTAGTAGCCCAAAAGTTATTATTAGGCTAGGGTAGTTTGGGTTATCCTACCTTAGAGATTTCAGGTATTATAACTATGACCCCTTACTGGGAGACAAGTAACTGGGACGTTGGGGTGCAAATTGTTTAGAAGTTCGAAATCCCTGTGTTAGGAAAGGCTATCTGAGTAAAAACTAAGACAGATAGGACAAGAAGCATTGATATGTAAACAATTCTGCAAACCAAAGTATGGTATGGGTACAATGGAGTCAACATTACTCTGCATGTAAGGCAAATGATCTGAGCAGTCTAAATAAGGGTAGAGGACTGGTCTCATTCTGATAAATGAATGCATTTTTCTTTGTTTCTTTAATTTGTTTCTTTTAATAATATATACTGGAACTGTGTTATACTTATTCTCCTTTCTTACCTCCCTTCGACTGAAGGGTTGGCGCCTGCAGCAGTTTCTACTTTCTTACTGTATCCCTATTCTAATGTAGTTTTGTTTTGTTTTAATGTCGATTCATTCATAAAATGATCGGAAGTACTAACAGTGATATACCTTAATGATTATAATGTCTAGGAAAGAGACTGTTAGTATAAATTGTTATTTTGAATACTTTTCTATAGTATAGGATACAAGCCCCAGGGTAAAGTTTTGTTGAGTATCAGTTCATGTTATATGATTGATGTGCTAGGGACCCTGGGATGGAGCTTCAAGGTGTGGGTGGGCCAGAGCTCCACTACCCCCTCCTTGGACTTAAGAAATGAAAATAAGTAGGACAACCAAAGAAATGGTTGCCCTCTTAGGTGGGAGAAGTGTCACAGAGTGGCTCTGTGATGGATTTGGGGCCTTGTAATTTTGTGCTATATACGTTCCTGAATTTTCCTGATTTCCCGTATGTTAGAAAAGTCATGGGTAAAATCAAAATTAAATAAATGAATGAAGGATTTAATGTTTAAAAATAGTTAACAAAAATGGTGTAGTGCAGAGCAACAAGATATTAGAAAAAGAAAGGAAAGAGGGGTTGCAGTTATAATCGGTTTCCTGAATTCTTTCTCCTTTTGAGTGTAATTGTTACTGTCTTGTTTTCTGCTGCTTTAAGAAGACGTGTCTGTGTGCATCTTTGCATGGACAGCCTTTTACTAAATGAATCTCCCTTGGAAATGCGAGAGGTAGCAGAGATTTGTAGTAATGCTCATTGGGGTGGTTACAAAATGGGTGAGCCACTTAACTAAATATAGCTCAGTGTATAGATAGGTTGTAATGGAGAGCCTTTATTATAGTAGTATGCCGAATGCAGCCACCAGCCCAAGAGATAAATAAATTATTAAAGATATTTACTTTAAGATAGATGGGTTAAATATTGAATCCTAAAGGGGTGTATTTCCTCTCTTAGGAGATCTGTTTAAGTGCAAATGAAAACTTTAGGGTAGTGGATAATTGCTGTATAAAATGTGGCCTCTGCTGGACACTATTGTGAGTGTTGCAGCACTGTATTAAGACACCCGATGAACACTTTAAATTGACTGTGGTGGATAACCTTCTTGATCAAACTAGTGTGTTAATGATGTGATGATATCCTGCTTTCAGCAGTTTCTCCCTTTCAGAAGCCAAGCTGACAACTTTAGGTTCTGAGAGCTGGGTGTCAAATTGGCACGTGTGTGGAAATGTCTGGTCTGTAGGGCAGGTGCCAGGAATGATGCAGAGTCATCACCAGCAATGTGGTGAACCAAGCTAATCTTGGCCAGTATGGGGCTATCAGGATTACTCTCACCCATCATTTGTTTATTCATGGTAAGGTTTTCCTGTATAAGTGTCATTTCCTAGGTTAAACTGTTGGTGCCTTAGCCAGTCAGTGGTAGTGTTCAGTTTGCCCACCAAGTGGAATGCTGAGATGTATGATAGATTGACTTGAGGTCATTTGAGAACCTTCGCTGCCTACTGTTATAGTGTTTTGCTTCTTGTTCTGCCTGCTGTGTGATGTAAGCTACAATGGCTCTGTTGTCCGACCTTACCAGTATCAACTTCCCTTGGACTGATGTCTGAAAGTGAACCAATGCCTTGTACACTGCCCTCATCTCGAGGATGTTGATAGACAGAGACAGCTCCCATCTCATCCACTTTCCATGTGCAACTCTGTGGTTCATTGATACACCCTATCCCATCAGGTTGCCATCCTTGTCTATGATGATATCTTGTGACAGTTCTATCATGACTCACTCAGTGAGGTTGAGTGATTTGTGTACCATTTCAGCCATTTCAGTGATTTTCTGACCTGTGATGACAGTGTGACATGCATCATTAGTTCTTAGTCCTTCTCTGCTCCCTGTTATATTGCCATGAGTTGTAGGGATGTATGTTCCACCTGGCTAAAGGGACCAGGTTGAAACAAGAAACAATGGTGCACAGTACTTGGAGTACTTGCAGTAGGGAGGTTGATTGCAGTTAGTACAGGCTGTGTGCTTGTAATAGCTTGTTCTCTGTTTGTTTTGGTGATCTGACAAATCTTGCCTCTTTGTCTATGTTGGCCCCTAGGTTCTCTACTCACTGACTGGGTGAGAGGCTGCTCTTTTCCAGACTGACCACACATCCATGTTGTAATGAAGTTAGGACTTTTTGTATGTCATTCTCTGCTTGACATTTGGACCTGGTCCTGATTAGCCAGTCAGCCAGGTAAAGGATTACATGAATTTTTGCCATTGCATAATAAGCTACAGCAACACCCATATCTACCATCTCACTCTAACAGTCCTTCCTGAATATGAGCCTATACAGACCTCATTATAGTGACTCTAACTCACCTTCAGACCTTGAATTCATCATACTGAACATTTTGATTATACCTATTGGTATCCAATTATTGTCTTTATAGCAGATGTCACCCTTTTTCCATTGGTATGAAATCTTCACTTACCTTCCTCTACCAGGTAACAAAAGCTTCTCTCTGAATCTTCAACTGTCTCTCTATGAAGCCTACACAGTGAAACATTGTGAATTTGCTGAATTCAAAGCCACTAGACCATAATTCAGATGTCAGGCTTCTACTACCCTGTCATCTAGTTTTATCTAGTTCATGTATTTCTTCTAATCAGTAGTGAGCATTAACTTTCTTCCAAGAGCCTTGTAAACATCTGAACCACTTTCCACTGTATAAAAGAACTAACCATGGTGTCTTGTCCTTACCTTCTTCAAAGTCTGACAGATTACTTTTAGGATTTCATAACCCATCATACATCCCATAGTTCAGAGTCTAGCAGCTCATTTAAACAATCTCATGCTCCTCATACTTACAATGATTCTGTACCTTCATCAAATATCAACTAATATTACATACGAATCCTGGATCTTGTTCAACCCCTTTTACCAGCTGGACATAATCCATATTCAGGACCTAGACATTCTTTTGGACTGGATCTGCCTTTTCAACCTCAAAATTAACCCTCCTGAATGCATCATTCAATGGCCACAAAGATGGATCTTCATCACTATGAACATTACACCCAACACTAAAATTAGAACATAGTTCTAAGCATCCAAGTCGCCCCTGAAAACAGGCACTTGTGCCTAGTGAGCCTTACTCGGTTACCAAAGACTAAAATAAATAAAAATAAAATAAAATAAAATCTAGGTTCATCTCCTCTTAATTTGCCCTCAGGACAAGTGGGTCAGTAGCAGTCGGTCTGTTTCTTCTGGTAGAGCGATCTGCCCCCTCATGCTGTGGTTTCCACCTCCAGGAACAATAAAGCTAGTTCAGATGAAGTAAAGGATTTGGTGGGTTTCCTGGCCTCCAGATAATCATACAGGATAGCTAAACATGAGCAAACTGCCACTTGAGCTGATGCAGGCATTTTTGACTTTATTAAATACCTGCCTGGTTTTCTGCAGACACCATCTGTAATCTGGAAAGATACTGACCGTGTTGTGGCTCATTTCTAACAGGCTTACTTTCCTGGCTGCTTATAGTAATGTTTGGTGGTCCTGGTAGAGCAGGTACTTAATTAGAAAGTGGCATGGTCTCTCTTCAGGCCCGTTTTTCCCCAGGAATTGAGTGCTAGTGGGACCTTGAGTATTGTCGCTCAAGGAATCCCAAGGTTTTAGCAGCCACTGGGCCAAGAAGGCTAAGGGGTCTGACCCCTCAACATTCTTAGGAAGGCCACCTACCTTCACATTGTTGTGCATTATCCTCTTCTTATGGTCATCTAATGTGTTGTGGAGTTCTTCAAATGGTTTCTGGTCTTGAAGAAGAGTCATTGATATTTATCTGGTTTTGTCCTTCTACTCTCTCCCTGTGTTCAATCTCCTCAATCCATTTACTGTGACTCTACCATCTCCCAGAGCCCATTCACAGTGTTTGCAAGTGAAAGCTGGACATCTAAATTTTTAAAGCCAGCCCTCACTTTCTTTTTAACTCAGAAATGAGCTATTCCAGGCTCTGTTTCTGCATCGATGGAGCAGAGGCACCAGGAAAGGGGATTGTCCTGGTCTCCTGCTAAGGCTCTTACAACCATGCAGTCTTGTGGTTCAGAAGGCCATTCTACTTTTGTCCCTTCAGATGCCATTTTTTAAATTAATTGTTTATCCTTCCCAGACATCTGGGCAGCTGCTCAGTGCCTACCCCAATCCTGCACCACTGGCATCCACCTACCCCACTGGACTCACCTCAGTTCAGATCCATGGATTACCCCTCAGTTGGCAGGGTGTAGGGAGAGTACCATACTCCCCAGGCACTCAGCCAACTTGTTAGGGCATCCAGGTGATGGAGTGGGTGCAAGGTGAGTGAGCGAGCCTTCATGTAGTCCAGGCTCCATTTTCCACCAGGTTTCCTTCCCGCACCCTCATGCAGCCAGTGTGAAGTGTGCTTGTGAGGCATATACACACACACACACACACACACACACACACACACACATCATTAGTCTGTAGCCCTCCTTCCTGTGTAGTTCTGATCTGCACTACCATCAGTTCTGCAGCTGATGACAGTCATGGATCAGAGCTGCAGGCTCACTTTCCCAGGAGAGAAAGAAGTCCACCAGACACTCAGTCCTCTCCTCACTGGCTGAAATCCCCCAACAACCCAAGCTTGCTTCCAAACTCAGGTCACTGGCATGGTGTGGGTGTGGTATCCAGCACCTCAACCCTCAGTGCCACCAGGCTGGCCCCATACAGAGGCCATTTTAAATGCAATCAGCATCTGTTTTTAGCAGATTTTTGGATATTGGTCATCCTGAAGTGTTCCTGCACCACATATGTGGCAAAAGGCTTTCTTTATTCACTGGATGGTTTAGATATGGAGATGATTACAGAGAATCAGGATAAAGTGTCCATATCAGATCCTGACTAGGAAAGGATGTGAGCATCATTAGCAAAGTACTCTTGTTCACAAGCCTTTTCCATGTTTGACAGTAAGTGAACAGGCACAAGTTTTGGAACTAGTAGCCTTCACCATGGTCCACTGCATCATCCTGCTGTGTTGGTTGTCTCATTAGCCCAGTGCCTTATGTTATTTTATTCCATTTCCTAATGCTTTTTAATGGCGAATCATGAAAACTCGTCCACCAATAAGAAATCTGGCGAACTTTACCAGCCTCTAAGATCAAGTTTCACATGATCAAACTTTGGGAGGTTCACACAGCCCTGAATTAGATTGTGAGTATCCTAAAACTGAAGGAAATCATTTTAACTGTTTGTAGGTATCATGTCACTATGATTATTTTCATTTAAATATTAACTTTCATGGTAAAGAATTTTGGTGGGTATCCTGGCCTATGGATAATCATGCGGGATGGGTAACAAGAGCAAACAGCCACTTGAGTTGATGCAGGCATTTTTGACTTTATTAAATTCCTGCCTGGTTTGCTGCAGATGCTGACTGTAATCTGGAAAGATACTGGCCACATTGTTTCTCATTTTATTGGGTTTATTTTGTGTAACAGTGCTTTGGTATTTTTATGTGGGTCCCTCCTGAAAAGGACAGTTGGCATCCATTTTACCCTAGACCAGGAGGTGGGCTTATATTTGGGACTCATCACTTGGGATTTGAGGTGAGGTCCTTGACATTAATGGAGGGCATCGAGTGTAGCTACAGGACTGTAGTGTTAAATTATCTGTGCAGTGTGGAGAAGAAAAGATGGTGCTGAGAGACAACCATTTTCATCCGTGACTGAGACAGGGGAAGTGTGAGCTGTGCTGCAGTGTGAAATAGAATCAGCTTGAAGATCATGTGGAGCAAGCATGTGAAGAGATCGTGAATAAGCAAATAACCCAGGAGGCATGTGGTGGCTGAGCATCATCAGAGGAAGCATAGTAAATGTTGGCATGTCGAAAAATGTATTTTGTAAGGTAGGAGAAGGCTAGTAGTAGAGGTGCAAGAGATCTAGAGCTTCGCCCAAGAAGAGAAACTGTTCCCATTTACAGGATTTCAAAATATATATGTGAATTCCTCTCAGTTGTTTAAAAGCAAAGAGACTTAGTGTACTGGTTTCCCTGATATCCCAGCTGGGAGATTGCCTGCTGTTGGAGATCTTTCACTGTGATTACTGTGAATGTTTTTGTCTATGAGGACTGTATGAAGCATGAATGCCTACCAGGGCAGGAGCTAAAGTATGAAAGAGCTAACAACTACACCAGTTCAGAACTGCATCGATGAGGAGGTGAGAATAAATTGACTGTGTCTAAGAGATTTTCTGTTGCTTGTGTTGAAGACAGAATATACAGTTAAACTCCTGCAGGCTGTCAGAGTGACTGGACTGGCATCCATTGGTGCCGTCCCCAAGTGAGGACAAGTGACTATTTCAGCAGAAAATTCCTGACAGTATTTAGGAATTTACTGCAGAGGTTTCCTATGGGAGGAGATTGCCCAAAAGGTCTTGAAATTGCCTGCTGGAACCAGACAAATGCCCTATGTGGGAAAAGTGTGGAAGTATGAAAGTATGGAGTCTGTGGGAAGCTGTCTAGTGAATAGAATCTGTGGGAAGACAAAGTTTGTTCAGTACTTCTGTGATGGAATGCCAAATAGTGTTGCTCAGCAGAAAGCACTGGGACTGTCCTATCTGCCAAGTTTGGAGTGAAATGGGAAACAGGGGCTGGGAAATCCCAAGTGGTCCATGCATGAGTTCTAGGGGAGGTGGACTTTGAGAAGACTTTGATGACTCCAGGAGGACAAGTAAAATACCTGTATGTACTCCACCAGGGTTGAAGCCAATCCAGGAGTATGCCAAGAGTTCACCCCATGGTAAAAGTAAAATGACTGTGCGGCTAATATACAAGATTTAGGAGAATGAATTTTGCCAACAGTATCTGTGAGCTCATATTGGGAAAAAAAAAAAAAAAGGATCCTGTCTGTTCTTTAAGCCCCATTTGAAAATTTAACTTTGTTCTGCTTCAGGTTCTAATAACTCGTTTTTGCAGCTCTGATCACCCTGCCATGTGCCAAAGGAGCCTCAGAGGTTAGCTTCAACTTGGGAGGTCAAACAAGTATGTTTTGGTATTTTTATGTAGCTCCCTCCTTGAAAGCAACAGTTGCCATTACCCTAGATCAGTGAGCTGGGCTTACTACACTACATTAATGCATAAGTTAGGTTTTACTGTTAAAGCCTTGTAATTTAGGAAATGTGATGTCACGCTTTTTGAACCCTAACTCTTCCTTCAGTCCATCACCCCAGTGAACTCCAATGAATTGAATGCCAGCACACAACTCAGGTTCCAAACATATGTTTTAACAAATAAAGAACAAGTATGAGGAATAAAGTTGTGCCTCATGAGAAGCAGTACACTTGTATGTTGTGAGACACAAGGCCACAGGATACAGGCCTGTGTCAATGTGTGTGTGTGTGTGTGTGTGTGTGTGTGTGTGTGTGTGTGTGTATGTGTGTGCATGTGTGTGTGTTTCTCTGTGTGTCACTTGCAAAGCAGTGTCACCATCACACACATTGTACCAGACCTTAGCTCACTGTTCCCTAAAATTGTCTTTGTAATTATTTTTGGGATTTTGAATGCCCTATTCAAAGTAATCAGAATGCAGTTACCAATGTATTTACACTTTGTTGTTTAATAGTGCATAGTGGAGTGTTGTTCTATAGAATTCCATCCCTTTCAAAATGTTGTTCTACCACAGTTCCAAAGTCATGGAATGCTGTTCCACCCTATTGTGGTAGAACAGCATTCTAGAACCTCTAGAGAATGCATGAGTCAGTTTCATTTGTAAGCAAAGGAACTCACAAAACACATTTTTCATACAGCACTAAACACTATAAAACTTACAGGATGAGCAACTCTATGCACAACCAGTGTGTTTTGCCACCTCAGGATTCTGATTGCCATGGACCTCGAGGCTTAGCTCGGCGTCCAGAGGAATCAGAATCCTCTCTGGCGAAACACACTGGTTCTGCATAGTTGCCCATCCAGTATTCTCTATTTATACTACAGCTTTACATCCCACACTATTTTAGCTTCTGTGCACAAGGACTATTATTATCACTTTGGAAGACTGACATGGTAACATCTGATACATCATATTCTGTGACTGACTGCTGAGGTGTGGAGAAAAATAAATTGAAAGTGATTTGGCATTAGACAAGTAATTTGAATTAAATGTTTGTTTACCTAGTAAAGTTTAAAAGATTTCTTTACCTTTACTTACTGGTTGGATTCAACAAACTGTAACATGTAGTAAATGGAAGTCCATACAAAACATCATACTTTTCACAGTGGGTATGGATCTCGAGATTATGCAAACTAGGCTCAGTAGCACTGTCATGCCTTGATTTGCAGCCAGTGATGGCCACAGTAGTTGTCTTCCTGATCCGATTTCATGTCTGGAATTGGAATTGTTCCAGCCCAGTTTTCATTTCTGGTTTGCCACCCACGTAGTCTGGAATTATCCCTGCCAAGTAGGGTTTCATGTTTACTCCAGCAGCAGCCCACGGTTTTCCCAAGCAATGGGATTGCTCTGTGCTACTTGTTTGGAAATATTCCCTACTTCCCATCAAACAGGTTGCTCTGTACCACGCATTTGCAACCACAGTGCATTGAGAATGGGTTCTAGTCTTGTGGACTAAAGTGTCAGAGCCACATTGTGTGAATGCAGAGACACATAGTGTGAATGCTTCCCAGGGCCTGGTATGTCCTGTGCTGCATTGATAAAATAGTAAAGGCACAGAGACTGAAGACACTGAGCTGTATTGTGTGACTATGTCCTCAGGGCTGGTGATTGAAGCCCTTGTGTCAGTCGGGAGGATATCATGTAGGAAAATTGAACAGAGTGTTCAACCAGAATGTTGACTGGTAGCCAGCAAGGTGTCAGATAAATGCCAGTTGACTGTAAGTTGAGATCAATCAGTTAACACTCAACAGGCTGGAATGTTCAACTGTTCTGAATGATATTAAACTGAACTTTCAGCTAGTAATCAACCACAGAATATCCCTATCACAAATGCCTTAAATTATATGTTTATATCCTATTTGATCAGAAACCTTTTAAGTGTAATTTTTGCTGGCTTCCCTCTTTAGGAAGAATGATTTTCCAAGTAAATGTGCTGTAGTTTTCAGTCATACAGTGTGTACCCTGTAAGCCTGCATTGTGTTGTATTCTGCTGCATCCTGCTTTGAAAGCCTGAAAAGGATAGTTTCCAAAACCTCACTGGGTAGGCTACTCTTCATGATAACCACACGCTGTATGAAGTAATGTCTTCTAATGTTTACCCTAATTCTATCTCCTCCCAGTTTAATGGCATGCCCTTTTGTTCTGCTTGCACTCACCAGCTCCAACATATGTGTTTATTCAGCCTGTCTATCCCTTTTATTCAGAAAGCCATGATCATTATGCCCTCTCACTCTTCTCTTTTCTTAACTGAATAATCTGAAGTATGTCCAATCTCTCATCTAGTTCTTTCCTCCTAATTTGTAAATGATGTATACGGTGTAAGTGTATTTGAGTAGAGAGTGTCTGTACATATGTGTTGTTGTTTGTACAGTAGGTTTGTGTGTGTGTGTTTGTGTGCATTATTGTATTTTTATGTCTGTGTGGAGATTATACATGTGTGTGTGTGGTCATGTAACTTTGTCTATGTGTGTGCATATGTGGGTTCTTCTGTGTGTACATATGTAAACCCTTTGTGAGTTATGGTGCATTTAAGACTACCTGGCTGTAGGACATCAAAGGCATTAACTACTGAGGAGACAACACTCCTGGGTTAGGAATGGTGTCAGGAGTTACATGATCTCTCCATCACCACTCTTACATCCAATGGTGGTAATCTGTCCATCACCACCAGTGGACATGAGTGCACCATGTGGGACTAGCTTGGTGTGCCAATGGGGTTTGAACTGTGTCCTTTATGTGAAATGGGACTTTTGTGGGACTGTCTATATGTACTACAGATCATTAGTCATGTTGTCACTCACAGATCTGCCCTGCCATTGTGATGGGGTTGGAGGGTATTGCATTATGAGTGCTTGCTAAGTTTGGGAGCCGTGAGGGATCATAGACTTCAGAAGCACCTAACTTATTCAGTGCCGTCTTGCTAATCACCTCCTGTGCCAGACCTGCAGGACTGCCTGCCCTGGCTGAGACCTCACATAGACAAATGAGAATTGTCATTGCCCAGTGACGTGCATGGGGCATAGCTGCTCTCAAAGTAGATCTCATCAAAGTAAGAATGCTGCCCAGGAGAGACCTAAGCTGAGCTGAGACTGTATACTGTTTAAACAGTGACTCCTGAATGGCATATAGTCAAAACAGCACCAGATTACAAAATTGGTGAACTCACTGTACCCCTTTCCCGAGGTCCACCCCTCAGAGTTGGTATATTTAGTAAGGGGGTTGTAGAGGCATAGCCACCCAACAAGCGGGGAGCATACCCCTACAAACAGAGAGTTTAATGATTTTGCATTCACCACAATCTGGTGCCATTTTGACTCTGCACTGTTTGGGAGTTGCTGTTATGCCATGGAACCAGCTGAGACAGACTACATGTCTGCAGAGAATGAACTGTGAGTTAGAATCATTATTCACAGCCAAAGAAAGGAAGTATTCTCATGGAAGCAAGCAAATTTTCAAAAACCGAGCATTGCTAGCATGGATTGGAAAGAGAGTGAGATGTATATGCTCCCAAGACTGCTGCACAGTCTGCTAGCATGTACCATTCCCTGTACCAGGCTGCAACCATCCTAAGAGTTCAGAGGCCTAGACATGTGAGTCAGTGTGGACACACAGTGGTTTGACTAACTGGAGGACAACCGAACCACCACCTGTATCACCCTCCCAGATGTGTGGGAGAGTGAGAGTGCTAGAACAGGGAGAGAATCTGTTCAACAGAGTGAAACTGCTGAGAGATGCACTGCAGAGCCCTGCGTCAGAGAGAAGGTCCTGTGTGCAACAGAACCATGTGAGAACTCAGGCAGCCCTGCTGCTGGTGACTCTGTAAAATAGTTAAGAACTGTGCTTTTCATTGGGCCATTAGGTCAAGAATTTACAAATGTTTCTGTTGAGCTTCAGTTTGCCATTTTGCAGATGCATGGCCTTTGGTTTGAGGTTTCATTTAGTATTGTTATGGTTTTATTTAAAGTGTACCACTGCCAGACAACTTGCTGCAACTTCTACTGCCTACACTGAATTAATGAGTGGAATCCACTAACTACAGGGACTATCTTGAATGTGTTTAAAAGGAAATGTGCGGTATCAGCTGAAAGAAGGTTGTGCCTCCAGTACAGGACATCTAGAATTTGTACTGTGCACTGGAGTGTGGGCAGGCTAAGTGGCAGGTTGTACCTACAGTAGTTGGGTCTTATTAGAGACAGTTCAAGAAGAATTATTTTGGCTGTGCCTGCTCAGGAAATAGAAGAGTGGTTACTGTTTAGGATGAGTCTACAAATGGCACTGAAAGACTGACCTTACTGCAAAAATGGAAGCTTACTAACCTGGTAAAGGTGCTTGTGGAGCATAACTCCATGGCACTCCAACTCCTTACAGTTTTGGGTTATGTTCACCTGACAGGTTAATGATTCACATGTGACTCAAAGACAAAACCTGATCTCACCTAGACTTAGAATCCTCCCAGAATCCTTCTTCTAAAGCTGTCTTTCAGTAAATATACATGCGGAGTGAATCTTTTAGACTATGTGACCAAAGACAAAGACAAAGAAAAGAATTTTGGTAGAAGCAAAACTGAACCAGTTTTTATTTACATTCAAGATACATAGGAACTCAGCCCATAGACATGTTGGTTTATGACTGATTTCCATTCTATTGCTTCAGTGGCCTTGATCACGACCAGTCTCTCAGTCTGGGAGGGATTTGGAGTGCCATAGAAATATGTTCCCATCAATCACCTCTCCAGGTGAGTAAACTTCATTGTGGGGTCACAGTCTCGATGGCACTCCAGTTCTTTACAGATGGGATACTCAAAAACAGTGAGGTTTTGTATTTGGGTTAGTTAGAGTGATCTCGAGCAGGGCCACCCTTCTTAATTGCATTCAATACTTGCATTCAGTACCAATAAGCTGAAGTTGGCTGTCAGTGAAAAGAAAGTGTCCAATCTATAATAACAATTAAATATGTGAATCACTGACTAAATGGCAGCTTTGCAGATCTCATCTGTTGATGCTTGATTTCTTTCACCCAGGAGGGGCTACTGTTCAAGTGAAGTGCACCTTCAAGTCCTTGGGCAGCAGTATTTGGCCACTATGAATACCTCCTGTATGGCCTTCTTAAGCCAGCAGTAGATGGTGGATTTTGATGTCATCAGCCTTTCTTATACCTTTTACTATAACAAAAGATCTGCCCATTTATGAAAATCCTTAGTTTTGTTTAAGTAGACCTTTGAGATTCTTTTCATGTTGAGAGTGTGGCATTTCCTCTTATTTGGATTCTTTGGATCTGGGTAGTAGGCTGTTTACTATATAGTTTGCTTGTCATGGAAAGGTGATAAAATCTTTGGTGTAAGTCAGATATTTCTGAGTGTGACCCTGTTCTTGTGGTATGTAAAGAAGGGTTTCTTATTCAATTGTGCATGTAGTTCACTTGTTCTTCTTGCTAAGCACACTGCAACTTGGAATACCATTTTGAGTGCAATCCACCACAGGTCAGTGCTGTCAATGGGCTTGAAGAGGTATGATGTAAGATTGTTGAGGATCAGATTGAGGTCCCATGGTGCCATAAGCTGTTTTGGCCTTGGTCAGGTGTTAGCTGCTGCCTTTTTATAGGTTTTATTTATTATTTTAAAGTATTTTCATAATTCAGAAAGTTTACAAATTATACATTCAGAATTAATATACTATATTAAGTAAGTGGTTACTCAGACATTTTGCAGTTTTGAAATGTATGTCAAGTCCTCATTAAAGTTGACTCCAAGATTAAATAATGTTAATCTTGAAATAAATTTACATAAGAAGAGATACAGTATATAACCTCTCTACTCACTTTAAGGTTAGACCATTAACTGCCACAGCGTGTGTTTGTATTCAGTACTTCAACAAGTTTCCTTTAGGAAAACTGTTTGTCTGGGTGACTTGAAGGGTGCCAAAAAGAGATTATAAAGAATAAACTTATGTGAAGGCATTACTGCAAGCTGCTACACTAAATATGTAAAGGTCTTATTATCTCATTATCATATTTTAGAACCAAAAAATAGATTACAATACCAAAAAAGTCAAACAGAGACTTATCTTTTAGTTACAGCTGCCTTTAGGAATCTAATAATGTCACTGTGATCACCCAGAGTGGTGGCACCATGTTCCACTGGCTGCCCCAAGGCTGCTAATTGTACTCGTGGTGAGGCTGGGGATTGGCCTTTTCTAGTCTGTGTTGTAAGCAAAGTAATATTTCTGGCAATGTGGCCTCTGCTGGGACACTATTGTGATTGTTGCAGCACTGTATTAAGACACCCCATTAACACTTTAAAGTGACTGTGGTGGATGACCTTCTTGATCAAACTAGTGTGTTAATGACATGATGATATCCTGCTTTCAGCAGTTTCTCCCTTTCAGAAGCCAAGCTGTCAGCTTTAGGTTCTGAGGGCTGGAGTGTCAAATTGGCACTTGTGAAAATGTCTGGTCAGTAGGGCAGGTGCCAGGAATGATGCAGAGTCATCACCAGCAATGTGATGAACAAAGCTAATCTTGACCAGTATGGGGCTATCAGGATTACGCTCACCCTCAGTTGTGTTATCTTCTTAAACCCCTGTGGTATTATTGGGAATAGGAAAAGAGGTCAGCTATGCTGAAGGTACATTTCAGGGGTAAGGCATCTATGCCCTTCAATTGGTGCACTCTGAGTTTCTAGTAGAATGTCAGAGCTTAGTTGTTTTTGCTGGTGGCCATCAGATCCAACCTGTATCAGTCCCCATAATTTGTTTATTCATGGTAAGGTTTGCCTGTATAAGTGTCATTTCCTGGGTATAACTGTTGGTGCCTTAGCCAGTTGGTGGTAGTGTTCAGTTTGCTCACCAAGTGAAATGCTAAGATGTATGATAGATTGACTTGAGGTCAGTTGAGAACTTTCTGTGTACTGTTATAGTGTTTTGCTTCTTGTTCTGCCTGCTGTGTGATGTAAGCTACAATGACTCTGGTGTCCAACCTTACCAGTATCGACTTCCCTTGGACTGATGTCTGAAAGTGAACCAATGCTTTGTATGCTGCCCTCATCTCGAGGATGCTGATAGGTAGAGACAACTCCCATCTCATCCACTTTCCATGTGCCACTCTGTGGTTCATTGATACACCCTATCCCATCAGGTTGCCATCCTTGTCTATGATGATATCTTGTGAAAGTTCTAACATGACTCACTCAGTGAGGTTGTGTAATTTGTGTACCATTTCAGCCATTTCGAGGATTTTCTGACCTGTGATGACAGTGTGACATGCATCATTAGTTCTTAGTCCTTCTCTGCTCCCTGTTATATTGCCACAAGTTGTGAGGGTTGCATGTTCCGCCTGGCTAAAGGGACCAGGATGACACAAGATACAATGGTGCACAGTACTTGAGTACTTGCAGTAGGGAGGTTGATTGCAGTTAGTACAGGCTGTGTGCTTGTAATAGCTTGTTCTCTGCTTGTTTTGGTGATGATCTGACCAATCTTGCCTCCTTGTCTATGTTGGCCCCTAGGTTCTCTATTCACTGACTGGGTGAGAAGCTGCTCTTTTCCAGACTGACCACACATCCATGTTGTTGTAATGAAGTTAGGACTTTTGTATGCCATTGTCTGCTTGACATTTGGACCTGGTCCTGATTAGCCAGTCAGCCAGGAAAGGGATTACATAAATTCCTTCCTTTCTGAGTATAGCCACTAGTACCACCTAGACATTGGAGAAGATGGTTGGGGCTGAGGCTAGGCTAAATGGTAGGGCCTGATATTGGTAGTGTTGTCCCATGGTGTGGAATCATAGATACTAGAAAAGGAGGATCTGATTGGAATGTGTAGTCATGCATCACTCATTTCTATGGACATGAGAAATCTCCCTGTCACATTGATTTGAGAGTGGATTACATCATTTCCATTTTGAATTTGTGGGCTGGACAAATTGATTCAAGAACTTGAGGTTGAGTACTGGATGTAGATCCCGTTTTTTTGGTACCATAAAGAATATGAAGTAAACTCTTTTTTCTATTTGGTCTTCCAGTACCTCTGCAATGGCCTTGTTTGCTAGGAGTCTGTCTAGTATGTCTCTCATCTGATGCAGTTGAGTCTTTTTCCCTGATACTGGGATGTTATCAACCTGTCCTAAAATGGCTTCTTTCTGAATTCTGTTGTGTGGGCTTGTGCTACCTCCTCCCAGACCCATCTGTCTGCCATTGTTTTCCTTCATTGATTGGCAATTTCTGTATTCAGTCTCCTATGGGAGGGTGTGTGGTTGTTGCATCCATTTGTAATGTAGGTAGTCATTGTGAAGATTGCTTGTTAGAGTTGAATGAGTTTGGGTTGAACCTTCCTTTTCGGATGGATTTCTATTGTAGAACTTGCTTTCCTGGGATGAGAATAATAATCCGAACCCATTGTTTCTGTTGTTCTGGCAATAATATTGTTGTCTATCTCAAAAACTCCTGTTGTGTCAAAACCTTTTTAGTATTTTTATCTTTGGTAACCACATAAAGCCCATTGGACAAAAGGCCGATTTACAGGGTGACCCAGGAGCACTGGGGAGGTTAAGTGACTTGCTCAGTGTCACAAAGTATGCTGGGGTGTATTGTAGCGGTGTCTCATTCAGGCATACAGATGTGATCCTGCCACTGTACAGGTCATTAGTCAGGCCACATTTGAAGTAAGTACATACAGTACTGGCATCCATATGAAGAAGGATATCAGGCTGCTAGAGGGGTACAGCACAGGAGAATGGAAATGATCCAGGGGCTGGAGGAAAAACCTAAGAGGACAGGTTGAATGACTTGAGTTTGTTCACCCTGGAGGAGAAGAGTGATCAAGAGGATATGACTGGGGCCTTTGATACTTGAAGGATCAATAAAATGGGCACAGATGGGTTATTTAAGATGAAGAGGGGAAGGGAGATGAGGGGCATGGGCTAAGTTGGAGTGAGGTAGATTTAGAATAGAGATGAGGAGGCATTTTAAACAGAGAGGGTGGTGGTCACATGGAACACTGTGCCAGAGGAGTGGTATCCTGCAGGATAGTGGGCAACTTTAAAAAGGCATGATACAGCATGTGTGGGGTCAAGGTGAAGGGGAGGGGCAGCTGCAGTTTAGGGGTGCTAGCTGTGCAATCGAGCAGACTTGATAGACCATTAGGCCTGTTTCTGCTGGCAGATTTGTATGTTTGTATGTAAACGGATGTTGTGGGAATTAAACCTAGGTTTGAGGAATGTACTAAGCTGGCTCACAGTTCATTACTCTAACCTCTAGGCTATACTACCAGATCAGCTTGTTCCCAGATGATAAAAGATAGCTTGTGTATGAGGATTTGTCCTGGTTTGGGCTCATTTCTTCTCTTATTATGAGGAACTTCTCTAAGCCCTCTCAAAATAGTTAGGCCCTTTGAACAATAGCTTCAGTAGCATTGCTTCTGAGTCTGTGTCCACAACCTATAGCTTGAGCCATAGTGATCTGCATACACTCTTTGCTATGGCTGCTGCCTGGCGTTGATCTTAAGGGAGTCCACAGTCATGTCTGCTAGATGTTTAGCAGTCTGTAATATACACCCTACTAGTTCTGCCTGTGCAGACTTGGGGTGACTATTTTCACCAGATCTTCCAACCAGGCAGTCTGGACCCTGGAGGCATAAATGGCTGCTTTGGCTCTCTTTAACCCTAACCTGGTAAGTGTGTAGCTTTTCTTTAGCATATTATCCATCTTTCAATCTGCAGAATCTTTGAGTGGTGCCGAACCTTCCAGTGGAAGCATTTTCTTTCCATGGAGTTCTGCTGTTTGAGGTCCACAACTGGTGCAGTGCACCATAGTCTGAGTTGTTTTTCCTGAAAGGGACACATTTTCATCTGACCTATTTTTGGGATTCTAGCAAATTAGTGCATCCCATTCTTTGGCCATTACCTCTTCTACTGCTTCAATGGATGGGGAAGATGTTGGTGACTTTTGTTTGGGACATAGGGTAGGCACCAGTTTGATTTCTGGAGGTGCTGGATGTGACTTGAACTCCACTGTTCTTTTATTGATCTCAGTAGACTGGGGACCAGATTTTATGAGCCTGACTTTGAATGTCTTGAGGTCCACCCCATGTCTGAGTTATCCTCTAAGTCTGGGTTGGACTCATCTCCCAAGTTAGGTTTGTCTTTGTCTAGTTCATTGTTGTTTGGTTGGGGTTTTGACTGAGGAAGAGGCTACAGTTGCAGAATTGCAGGCAGAGCCGGAGGTGGAAAAGTGGGCTTAGGCATGGCCTCTAGTCTCTCTCCATCCTATAGAGCATAAATGTGTCTTGGCTCTGCATGGGTGCTGTGGTTGCCTTCAGATTCTGCATGAGAATGGTGCCTGGGTCTACTCCTCAGTCCAAATTGGTATTATCTCAGTTATTTTGAGGGGCTGTTGGTCTTCTCATTGCCAAGTTCCTGCAAGGAATGGTTCAAGGTGTCCTCTGGGGAGCACATTGGGCAGAGAGGACCTTGTTGGGATGGATGGCAGCAGAGGAATACCACATGTGCAGCATTTCTTGGCCTTGACCCTTTTGTCACCTGCATGTAGGGAGACACAGTAGGAGAATATGTATGGAAGGTCAGTAGATGCTGTTTATGGTCAGTTCTCATGTTCACACAGATAGTCTCCTCCCTTCTGTTATTGTCTGCCATCTAAACATATTGCATTGGCAGCAGTGTGTGAAGGGGGAGTGTCCTTTGCTAGGGATTACTGAACAAGCAGTGGCCTGCTATAGAATAGGGGTGCCTACTGTATAGCCTGTAGAGCAGTCCTACTGGCTGTTTTCACTCTGCAGCTAAATAATGAGAAGGCCTTTTCCCAGAAACTGAGGCCAGACAGTATGGCAGCTGTGACTAACATGGCCAGCAGAAGTGACGTGGTAGTCCGTTACCATAGCGATTGAGATTGAGCACCTAGAAAAATGGCGACTCGTGTCAGTGACTGTGATCATGGCTACCCAGGAGGAGGTGACCAGATTCTATGGTTGGCAAAACCGACAGGAACTAGGTAGTATACACGTGTGTGCACCATGGAGGGAGAGGCAGGGAAGGGATGGTATATGGGTGGAGTTGCAGCAAGCAGCTGCTGAGCTGGATTGCTGGTGTTGTCCAGGACCTCACAGGGAAGGAAACAACTCCTGGTGGGGACTCAGTTGTTAGGGGGTAGAACTGGGGAAGGAGGGAAAGGAGGAGGTGCCTGCCTGGAGCCAAGGCTTTGAGGGACAGGAAACAAATTTCAGGATCATGTTAGCAGTGGCAAGGGGAGGAGCTGATGTCATTATCCACCTAGGGACGAATGACCTGGCTGAGAATGGGATCAGAGCAGTGCAACAGGAGCTTGTGGAGATGGAGAGGGCCTTAGACAAGTAGCAAACACGGTACTTTCTTGGAAGTGCTACCTGTCTATGGCATGGATGAGGCTAGGCACCCACACCATGGGATTCAATGACTGGTTGAAAAGCTGGTGCAGAGCTCAGGATTTGGCCTCACTGGGAAATGGGCTCCACCTGGAGGGGATGCAGGCCTATACAGGCGTGATGGTCTGCATCTATCCTGGAGGGAACCAGGATCCTAGTGATAGGTTTAAATGCTTCAGTGGCAAGCATTTAAACTAGCCAAGGGGAAGGCACTGAAGAGAAGGAAATTCTAGCCCCTCAAAAATCAGGGTAATTAGTGAGGTAAACACCAAAATAGACCAGTCGATAGGGAGAAGGGCGGGTAAATGGAGAAAAGACAAAGGCAGTAGGGACAGGGATGGGGCAAAAGAAATAAAGCCATAAACATGGAGGGTAATGAGTACCAATGCCCATAGTCTAGGTAAAAGCTCCCTGAAATGGTGGCCTTGATGGAAGAGGATGCCTGGATATTGTGGCAGTCACAGAAATGTGGTACACAGAGAACCATGACTGGGTTGTCAACATACCAGGGTACAAAATCTACAGGAGGAACAGGGAGGGAAGAAGAGGAGGAGGAGGAGTAGCTCTCATGTAAGGGAAGGGATAAAAGCAACAGAACTAAAGGGTAAACAGGGAGGAGAGGAGGCACTGTGGGTCACCCTGGAGACTGGAAAAGGCTCCACAATCTGCACAGGGGTTGTATACAGACCTCTGTCTCAGGGGAGGAAATGGACAAGGAATGATGGAAGGCATCCTTGGGATGGCAGAGAAAGGGAGATATTGCTGATGGGGATCTGAATATGCAGATGTTGACTGGAGCACCTTTGCTGCAGCCACATCCAAGAGCAGGGCCATTCTCGATGCCCTACAGGGGCATGCCTCAGACAGCTAGTTTTGGAACCCACTCGGGAGAGAGCAATCTAGACCTAGTACTCTCAAATGGGGATGGAGAGAGAATCTCTGATCTTGAAGTGGGTAGCCATCTGGGAACAAGCGACTACCAAACAGTGTTGTTCACGATAAACTTAGCTGTAAAGTCAAGCCACACAAAAGTGAAGGTACTGGACTTCAGGAGGGCTGATTTTGACAAAATGGGAGAGTGCCTCAGAAAAGCAGTAGCAAACAGGCAAAAGGTGGGGTGGAGTAACAATGGGAAACATCAATATCACCATCACAGAGGCAACAAGTCTTTAAGCGAAGCAAA
This sequence comes from Neoceratodus forsteri, assembly GCA_016271365.2. Taxonomy (NCBI): domain Eukaryota; kingdom Metazoa; phylum Chordata; order Ceratodontiformes; family Ceratodontidae; genus Neoceratodus; species Neoceratodus forsteri. The sequence continues at coordinate 449,662,602 of CM057453.1, read as the reverse complement.
TAAACAAATCCAAATGAAAGAAAAAAACACTATGGTTCTCAAAAGAAGTGGCGGGAAGGTAAGGAAAAAGATAGCATTCAGGAAGTATAAGGAAACACAGAAGAAGCAGGACAGAGAACTGTACCAGTTAAAGCAGAAGGAAGCGGGTAAGGCAGTCAGAATAGCAAAGGCCCAAACCAAGGAAAAGATAGCCAACTCAGTTAAGAAGGGGATAAAACCTTTATAGGTACATTAGGGAGCAAAGAAAGACTAAGGCAGGGATACTGAGGCTGAACAAAGAGGAAGGTGGTTGGGCAGAGAGACAGTGAAAAAGCAGGATACTGAATGAATACTTCTGCTCAGTATTCACAATGGAAAAGCCGTGGAAATACCTAATCCAGTCAATAGAAGCACTCTGGATGGGTGGTTGATATTAGTCCTTTCACAGAAGAAAGGGTTCTAAAAGAACTCTTAAAACTGAAGGTGGATAAAGCAATGGGGCCTGATGGGATTCACCCAGAATTTTAAAAGAACTAGGAAGAACTAGCAACACCAATGACTACCCTTTTAATAAATCATGGGAGGATGGTGTGGTACTTGAGGACTGGAGGAGGCGGATGTGATTCCCTTCACAAAAGTGGAGCAAGACAGAGGCAGGAAACTACAGACCTGTCAGTTTGACCTCAGTGGTAGGGAAAATGATGGAATCACTTCTGAAGGAAAGAATTGTTGAGTACCTAGAGGCTAGTGGGGCACAGGACCCAAGGAAGCATGGATTCACAAGAGAAGGTCATGTCAGACAAATCTAATTGATTTCTTTGACTGGGTGACCAAAGTAGTAGACCAGGAGGGGCTGTGGACATAGCCTACCTAGACTTTAGCAAGGCATTTGACACAGTCCAGCACAAAAGATTAATAAACAAATTAGCCTGGGAGTGGGTCCTAGGGTGGTAGCCTGGGTATAACACTGGTTGGACAACAGAACACAGTGGGTAATAGTAAATGGAGTCCACAGTGAAGAAAGGAGGGTTACTAGTGGGGTTCCTCAGGGTTCAGTACTGGGGCGGTCCTTTTTAATGTCTTTATAAGTGACATTGCAGAGGGACTAGAAGGAAAGTATGTCTATTTGCAGATGACACAAATATCTGCAACAGGGTTAATACACAAGGTGGGGTGGAAAGGATGGAAAGGGACTTAGCAAGGTTGGAGGAATGGTCAAATGTATGGCAGCTTAGATTCAATGCAAAGAAGTGCAAAGTAATGCACCTGGGAAACAAAAACCCAGGGAAGAGTACACAATGGGGGATGAGATACTGACAACAACAAAAATGGAAAGGGACCTGGGGTAGTCATATCAGATGACCTAAAGGTGGGCCAGCAATGTGAGAAGGCAGTAAGGAGGGCTGGGGAGATACTGGGATGCATAGGGAGAGACATCACCAGTAAAACAGAAGTTGTTGGCCCTCTGTACAGACAGTTGGTAAGACCACATCTGGAGTACTGTGTACAGTTCTGGGACCCTCTCCACAAAGACATAGACAGGGTGGAGGCTGTCCAGAGGAGGAGCAACAAAATGATGCAAGGTCTGCATCAGAAGACATATGAAGAAATACTAAAGGAACTAAAGATGTATAGCCTTGAGGAAAGGAGGGAGATGGGGACATGATAGAAACTTTCAAATACCTCAAGGGAATCAACAAAGTCCAACAGGGTAGCATCTTTCAGAAAAAGAGAGTGCAAAAACAAGGGGCACAATTTGAAGATAGAGGGATGGCTCAGAGGTAATGTGAGGAAGTACTTCACAGAGAGGGTTTGGATACATGGAACAGCCTTCCTGAGGAGGTTGTAGAGTCAAAACAGGGAATTCAAGAATGCATGGGACAGACATAAGGCAATTCTAGTGGGGGTAGGAGGAAGTAGGCTGTTGGTTAACTAGGATCTGCAGCTTATCCGTTAGGTAGGGAAATGGGCAGACTAGATGGGCCAAGCGGTCCTTATCTGCTGTCAAATTCTATGTTTCTATGTTGTGGGGAGGGTGGTCAGCTGGGGCACAGGGTTCTGGTCTGGCATGGTGCAGGTTTTTTTCGCCACCTGACAGCATGTATTTTTATCAAGTTTGCACCCCCAACATGCACCACCCTGGAGTTGAAAATCCTTAAGTAGGGGTGAAGGGGCACAGGTCTCCACATTAAAAATGAGACCTGTAGGTCTTGGGTGCCTTTTTTTCTTGAACTGCGAGTGTGCATTGCCAAAACTGATTTTCGGTGATGTACACTGCCATAATAGAGATCACTGTTTCTATCACTGTTATGACATGGAACCAAATGACATCTTTCTGCATCACACCTGGGCCCACAACCATGCATTGTGACCTATTCAGCTTTGCTCAACATGGCCAGCAGAAATGATGCAGTCACATCATTTCCATGTCCATGTGGTAAATTAGGAATGTGTGCATGTCACTGGGGAGAGGCATGTTGTCAGGATGGCCTGCCCTACTCCACATGGTGTTAGCAGCTGCCCAAGGTCCTAATGCACATGCACAAGGGCCCTGAGAAGGGTGAAGCTCAACATGGCAGTGGCTGGACCTGAAATGCAGAAACTTAAATGCCATTCAGCTTTCGGTTGGACTGGCGTCCTGTGGTGCATCAATGCTGCTGCATATTGCTACTAAAATGAAAGAAACAAGAAGAAAAGCACTTAACTGTCCTCAAAGGTACCGCATCCAAAGAACAAGGCATTCAACATCCCTCAGTTCTGGTGAAGTAACTAGTTTATTGAAGAGTAACAATCAGGTACAAAGAAAATGACAGTACTGTTGCCAAAGGAACTCTATTCTAAATAAGCTATTGGCCAAACAGCAAATTTTTAGGGTCAGCAATATAACACATTTAGTCCCCTCCCTTTACAGCTCCATGTTCTAAATCACTAACATAAGAAATTACACTACAAACTTCTATGTTTCCTCAATGGACACCAGCTATAACATCCTTTTGCCACCACAAGTGCCACCTACCCGACCTTCAGATCTTCCCTCTCTGTATCCTTTGGAACACCAAGTCACCTATGACACACTGTAATGAGCCCTCAGTTTCCCTGTGGCATGGTTTAGATCTTAGTGCCATGACAGCAAACTCCTCTTCTTCCAGTCACCATTCCAGAACTCCCAATGAAACCATCCTGGAAGGTGGAAAGGAAAAGCCTGATATGATTGTAGGGATGAGAGTGGCATTATTTAGCCAACTGGCACTGTTCTTCCCTTTTTCCTTTCATCCACTAGAGTGCACAAAGTCACCAGATGCTGACACACCTGATGCACCAACGCATGCCCTCTTCATTTCTAGTGCATGCCGCAGGCTTCTGGGACTATACCACACCAATAATCACCGAGTGGTGGTACTGTAATGGGTTGAACAACTGTCCATCCATGTAGTAGGAGAGCACCCCGGGATGCTTGCTCTCTCTATGCTGACCCACCAATGGCTCTGGGATTGTTTCAGGGCCCAAGTTGCCAGCATCGTAACCATCAACACTGCTGTTGTACAAACAGGTCATTCAATGCAGATGGGTCACAGCTATCAGGTACATTTCAGACAGGGATAATGCAGGTAGAACAATAGGGTAGTACAGGACGGGTACATCACGAGGCATGGGTAATGCAGGTAGTACAATGAGGGTAATGCAGGTGCTATAGTGCTGATAGGTATTTAGCTGGTGGGGAAGTGTGCGAGGTGATAGAGTACAGGCAGTTGGTCAGCAGCTTCAAGTGCCACAGTTACCTACTACAACAAATGAGATGGAAAAGCACATAACAGAGAATAATGTAGGGCAACCATACACAAGGCTGTGTTTCCATCAATTGGCTGAGATGACAGCATATGAACCTCGAGAGAGTGAAGCTCGAGAGGTCCATACTGTCATCTAACCCCAAGATGGAAACACATGAGTTGTGTGGCGCCCATATTTTATTTTATATAGTATGTTTTCTACACCAGAGTGACAGACCCCAGCGGAAGAGAAAACAAAAATGTTGCCATTTCTTTGTTTTGTTCAATGATCAAAATCAAATTTACAGACTTTTGAAAGTTAAAGGCACAACTTTTGGCACTGGTTGTTAGTAAGTAGCTAGGAGTGGAATTAAAGAGAAATTTAAAATTGTATGGCCTTTGAATTGTGCAGAACAACTATTCAGAATGCGACACCACCACTTTGGAATGCGACAACAGTTTAGAAAGTGCACAACAATGATTTTGAGCAGGCTGATTTTATACAGAGCAAAGACTAGCCACATACTATAATGCAGATGACTTGAAGGCAACTCTTGAAAATATGAAGGACCCTCCCCCAAAAAATTGCAAAACAGGGATGTTTGTTTGTTTCTAATAACAATGCACTGTTTTTTTAAGGACTAGGATCTGTTGATATTAGAGTCAACTAGGTTCAGTGGGATTAGGATTCCTTGAACTAGTTTTCCTAGTCCCTAACTTCACCTTAAACCTTATCAATAATTTGAAATAAACCAGAATTTGTCAATGCTGAACATGTTTTCTTGCACACTGTTACAAGTTACAACAACATTATCTTGAGGCTGTGGGCAGACTTGTCTCCCCAGTAGCTGTTCACTGCCAGTGGACTTTGCTCCACTTGCTAAGACACACTGTATGCAATACAGCTGAAAATGGTGAACAGAATAAAGAACATCTTTATCAGTTCATCATTCTTTGGGATCTGTTTAGTGAACAGAAAACATTTCTATTAAAGGATACTTATGTTGTACAGGAAGATGTAAAAATAAATTTTGATCTCCGTCCTCCTTTGATGTTTCTTAATGGAACTACACTGAATGCTCACTAAAAGATTGTCTCTAGAGGGTGCAGAGTAGACTAGTGGTTAAGGCAAGAACTGTAAAATGTAGAGGATAAGGTCTGAATCCCACCATTACATACTCACTGTATGACCTGAGCAAGCCTTCAGTGTGCCTAACTTCAACTCTCCTCCAGTAGGTCTGTACTTCACCTTCTTGGGCTTTCCTTATCCCTTGTGTTAATTAATATAATAGGCTTGCACTGTACTACCATAAGCACCCCTTGATCAGATGATCCACAATGTAGGGAAGGGATTCAGTTTTATATTGCATCTTGCTTGCATCCTACAGTATTGTAAGATCCACAAACAGTTGAACCAACTATAAGGAATATTTTTGTCCATTATAACTGGAGAAAAATGTGTTGGATTTGATACATTTGGTTTTGGAAATAATTTTTCGTCCTGTATAACTGACTGTCAGTTATAAGTGGAGGGCACTGTATAGGACAGATCCAAGTGACACTCAAGCTTAGAAACATAGAATCTGACAGCAGATAAGGGCCACTTGGCCCACCCAGTCTACACATTTATTTTCTTTTCCATCATTTTTGCTGCAGACCCTACTTGATCTATGACTCAACCTCCTTCCCTCCATTCTACCTCTACTATTCCCTTGTGCCTATCCCATGCTTTTTGAACCCCACCACCTCCACTGGACATCTGTTCCAGGAATCTGCCACTCTTGCTGTGAAGAACAGAAAGGGGATAAACCAGAGATCAAGTAGGGTCTGCAGTGATACAGTAGGTAGGTAGGTAAGAACAGGCACACTAGGTGGGCCAAGCGTCCTTATCTGCAAACAAATTCTATGTTTCTCTGTAAGTACTTCCTCACATCTCTCCTGAATCTACCACTCCCAGCTTCATTGCATACCCCTTGTTCTAGAGCACCTTTTATTCCTGAAACTACTCCCTTCCTGTACCCTATTTTATCCCCTGAGGTATTTAAAGATCTATGTCATATCTCCCTCTCCCTCTCCTTCTCCTCTTCCAGGGTATACATACTGAAGTCCTTTAGTCTATCCTCATGGGGCTTTCATGCAGTCCCTGCATCATTTTGTTTGCCCTCTTCTGGACTGCCTCTACTCTGTCTATGTCCTTTCTGAAATGTGGTCTCCAGAATTGGACACAGTACTCAAGGTGGGGTCTTACCAGTGATCTATATGGTGTCAACACCACCTCCTGCTTTCTGCTGGTGGCCCCTTCCTATATACCCCAGTATTCCACTAGCCCTCCTGATTGCCTTGTCACACTGTCTGGCCATCTTTAGTTCATCCAACCAGTTTATCAGCTTCATCAGGCACATTCTGTTAAACATAAATAATCTCAGCTTTGAAATGAATGTGGAACAGAGCAATTATAAGAGGTAAAATGGGGATATTCCTACAACAAGAAACGTGTAGGAGGTATGGCTGTAACAGGGGACACCTGGGGCTGGCAGACGGAGAACAAGTCCAGGACATGGGGTGGAAGACCTCTAGCAGCAAGTGACCATTGCACAGTGTGGTTCTCCTCAGTCTAGGGAAGGAGGTAGCCAATACAAAACAAAAGTTGTGGACTTTAAAAGAGCAGACTTTGTCAGAATGTGAATAATTTTGGAAGGGCACCTGGCTAACATCAGACCTGACATGGATGCCAAACAGAAATGGACCATCATAAAGCTTGGTCTGGCAGAGGCCATTACCTTTTGTACAAAGTACCAAAGCAAAAAGCCAGGGTTAAAAATTAGCTGGTTGTGTAAAGAGGTAGTGGAGAGGGTGAAGGAAAAGAGAACTGCCTTTAGGAAGTACAAGAGATCTAACTGTGATGAGGACAGGGAGGAATACATGAAGAAATCCAGACAGGCGAGCAGAGTAGTAAGGGCAGTCAGTGCTTCAATAGAGCTAAGGCTGGCACAGTGGATCAGAGAAGGGTGAAAAAGACTTCTTCAGGTATATAAGGGAAATTTTAAGGATCAGATTGTAAGGATTAGGAAAGATCGGGGTGGGCAGATAAGGGGCGGAGCAGGTGGAAGCACTAAATGAGTACTTCTGCTCAGTGTTTTACCAGGGATAGGTGTGGGCCCGTGCCACAGAGGAAAGTTGAGTTGGGAGCAGGGGAGTAGGTAATGGATGTATAGATCCCAGTGGACAGGGTGTTGGAGGGTCGTAGGTCCCAATGGGTGGCTAATGCACCAGAACTGGACAGAGTGCATCAAGGGTCCTGAAGGAGTTGGCAGAGATCCTGGTGGGACCACCGCAGACTTCTTCAACACTTACCTGAGTACTGGATGCATACCCAGGGACTGGAGGTTGGCATATTCGGTTCCTCCATAACAGTGGGCCCAGGGATGAACCAGGGAAGTACAGATCAGTGAGCCTTACAGCCATTGTGAGGAAGCTACTGGAGACAATCCTTAAGAGAATGCTGGTGAGTTTTCTGAGGGAATGGTCTCCTGGACGACAGGCAACATGGGGTTTGCATCTGGCAGATCATGTCAAACAAACCTAGCTGACTTTTTGACTGGGTGATGAGGTCACTGGATAGGGTCATGCAGTGGTGGTCCTTACCTGGACTTCAGCAAGACCTTTGACTCAGTTCCTCACAGAAGGTTGACTGGCAAGTTGAGCAGCCTAGGAGTGGGAAAACTGATTGGGTGGATTAAGAGCTGGCTGCAAGACAGGCAGTAGAAGGTCATAGTTGGGGAGAGCTCTAAGCACTCAGGGCTGTAACCAGCTGGGTCCCACATGGCATGGTGCGAGAAACGGTTCTATTTAGCATCTTCATTGGCTGATATATCAAGCAGGATAAGAAGTAAGACATCACCAAGAACTGCATGGAGCTGGATAGTGAGGAAGGGGTAAAGCACTGTAAGAGGACCTAGCAAGACTTGAGCGCTGGTCAGACACTTGGCAACTGGGGTTCAATGCTAAAAGGGCAATGTCTTGCACTTGGGGGCTCAAAACCCTGTGAAAAGCTACTGGTTGTGGGAGTGCAGTTATCCACTTCGGTTGAGGAGAAACATCTGAGGGCACTGGTAACAGGGGACATGATTACTTAGTGCAGCATAGGAAGGCAGCTGCAAAGGCAAATAAAATGCTGGGATGCATTTCCAGGAATCACCCATAAGAGAGAGGAAGTCATTCTGCCGCTGTACAGGTCCCTGGTGAGACTGCACTTGAGGTTAGATGTAGTTTTGATGTCCCTATTTGAAACAGGACATCAAACTACTAGAGGGGGTCCAGCATAGGGCGAAGAAAATGATCCAGGGAATGGGACACAAAACATATGAGGAGAGACTGCAGGAGCTCAACATGTATACCCTGGAGGATAGAAGGGAGAGAGGGGCTATGACTTAGATCTTCAAGTACCTAAAAGACACGAACAGAGTAAATTCCGAGTATTTGTTTAGGTTAAAAGGAGGAAAGACACCAGGGGCACTGTCTGAAATTGGAGGGAGGAAGATTCAAGAGGGAAGCACTATTTCATGGAAAGGGTGGTGGCAGCATGAATGTGCTGCCAGAGGAGATGATATCACTGTGGATGGTGGCCAGCTTCAAGAGGGGGTGGGACAGGGTCAAGGGAGGGTTGAAACTGAGGGGATGCGGGGAGGGAGAAAATTCTGAGGTAGGGGGCAATAAATCAGAAAGGCAGCCAAGGAGAGGGGGTAGCTGCAGTTTGATAAACTGGGTGCTGCAGACTCAATAGACCATAAGGCCTGTACCTGCTGGCAAATTTGTATGTTCATATATTTGTAACACTATCTCAATCATGTGGCATTACAATAAGCCACTCACTATGCTTATAACTTATTAAAAATAATAACCATACCAAAGTTATTAACAAGATATGACCTTCAAAGAACTCATGATAGGCAAGGTTGTGGTGTATATTCAGGCATGCCAAACTCATTTCCTATCTGTAGTTGTAACCCCTTCCCCTTTGGGTGGAGCTTACTTAGCTGCCCCGGGAGCCCATCTTTGCTCCCACTTCTCCACTGCCATCCCGCCTACTAAATCCAGGGTTCTGACAGTTTCTGTCCTCCACCCAGGCCCCCTATAGTTGTTTGATCATCTTGGGGCTGGAGGAGTCACAGTCTTGGGCTGCCACCAGTTCAGCACTGTAGAAGCACCAACGGAGCCTGTGCATGCGCATCAGTGTGCTTGATGTCTTTTCACCACTGTAGCAGTTAACCGATGCCTCTCGGTGCTCTTAACCCTTGAATAAGCTAATTGGGGTCGGACGCCTGGAGGGTAAGTTGAGAAGTGGCTGCAAACATTATTCAAGGAGCATCAATAGCCTTAAGGATCGGGGATTATGAATATTAATAGGGACTACATATATAGTAATGAGCTGGGTCGCTGCTCTGGGGGACTGTGTACTGTATATCGGAGGCAGCAACCTGCAAATGGGAAGGTCTAAAATTATAAATGTGCAGTTGCTTGATAAAGGGCAGCATCAGCTATCAGACAATGGGGCCCTTGTGTTATAAAACTGTGTATCTTGGCTGCAGTTTGAACATAAAAAGCTAGAACTGCTGCACAAACTGGGTGCAGACTGTATGATACCAGCCATCTTGGGGTCTAAGACCCTGATCCAGCCAATCACTAACTTAGGTGCCCAAAGACTGTTGAAATTGCTTATGGGAGAGGTGTGAACTAATTCTAGGCACTAAAGACCCTTTACCAATCAATAATCAAAGGAGGTTAATGAGTATTAATAATTTTGGTGACAGCAGAATCCAACCAATTAGAGGGTCGGATTTTTGGGTGAAATCCTGGGACTTTGAGCAGTCTGGGCAGTCTTTTCTGGGCTCTGCTTGAGTCAAGAGGGCTCAGTGCTGTGAGGTGGAAAGACAAGAGGCCTTTACAGGACTCAATTGGTCGAATGGTGAATCGTTTGAGGATTGGAATAAGGGATTTTCTTGGACAGAAAGAACTGTGGTATTGCAGCTGAATGGTCGGGCTACTTGGTGAAAGCTCCTGGTGTTATTGGAGATCCAGTGTCACAGTGAGCCTGCATTAGTGTGGAAGGAAAAGACTCTGAGTCAGTAAAAGGGTGGTTTTGAACTGCATGCATGCCAGAGCTAAAGACTGGCACTGTACCTGAATCTGAGGACTTTGGATAAGAAAGGTTTGCAGGTATCCAGTGTTCAGGAGCTTGTTGTTTTTATGGAAAACTAGCTGTGGAAAGGCAGAGGTATGATCAAGAGACTGCAAGCCACTAACCAAAAGCCACTGGAAAGGTGGAAATTCATAGAACTTGTTTGCTGCATACCGGAGCTGTTTGTTTTTGCCCAGGAGAAAGGTGAAAATGAAAATCTTCACAGCTGCAACTTGGAGACAGGTAGGAAAACTGCAAACCACTATTGAGTGAGGCAGACTTGGTTGCAAGGGCCAGGCGCGTGCCTGAGTGCTAGAGTGCTTTGGACAAATTAGAGGAGCCGGACCGGTGGGTCACTCCTGGGTCTGGGTGCCTTGGCCTTGTAGGCCTTGTGTCTGGGCTCCGTATTCTGGCCTGCTTAGTGGTCTGAAGGTAACAAGCTGCAAGAGTCTTCAAGCAAGTCAGAATATAACAAGGTGCAAGAATCTTCAAGCAAGTCCAAGGTCAACTTGATTCAAGTTGCTGCATCATTTTCCAGACCGCCATCCTTGCCTTTTGCCTGCTGCCCGTCAAGCAGTTGTTTCTAAGTTGCCTGAAATCACTGTGCCAGTAGCCGAGATCCAGCCTGTAACCGTGAGTAACCCAGAGCTTACCCTGTCAAAAGGGAGTAAAATTGAAAGTGTTAACATCTAGACAGAGCTACTTTAAGGAACCCAACACTGGCCAACCCACAGTATCTAGCAGGCTTTGGGTCAGAGTCAGGTACCCAGCTAGGACTGACAGGATATGGGGGTTTGCACTGGTACCAGTGGGTAGGCATTGTGTGTGCTCTGGCCTATGGGCCCTGTTAGCCACATTAGCCAAATTTTCTCTTCAACAACAATCCTGTTAATGGTACCCCATTTCCTAGCCCTTCCCTAAAATAAAGATGGTTAGTGTGGTTAGTTTGCTGCAATTCCTGTGTTTTGTGCATTTTATTGGTATTAGGTGTTAAGCATATGTGTTTTACAGTATTGGTGCACAATGTGGCATTCAGTGTGTGGGGTGCTTAGGGAGGTGGGTAGGTACAGCATCCCAGGAGCTGTACCAATCAAACACCTGGCCTATTGTTACTTTACTCTGGGTGGAGGCACCATGCTACTTTCTTTCTATTCTGGGATAGAAACCCTAATCACCATCACAACAGAACCCAGGCCCTTTAACCTGTGTGGTAGTCAACAGGCAGGGTAGTAGCCAACTGGCTCACGGCACCTGGGCAACATAGTAGGCTCTTTCAGACATTAAATTAATAATTTTTAACTGACACATTGTTTTCATCTTTTAAATTGGGTGATGGGGTAAATCACCACAAATACCTGTTGATTGCTTGCTTGTTGGTTGCTGCTGGCCTGCTGCATGCAGCTCCAACTTTTCCCATGACTATTAACATAGAAACAGAAATATAGAAACATTGAGTCTGATGGCAGATAAGGACCACTTGGCCCACTCAGTCTGCTCATTTTTCCTACCTACAATATCACCGCAAACTCTATTTTATATCTGGTTCTTTCTCCTCCACCACTTCCTTTCCACTAAGATTCCCTTATGTCTATCTATCCAGTGCAATCTTGAACCCCATCACTGTTTTCAACTCACCACCTCCACTGGAAGGCTATTCCAGGAATCCACCAGTCTTTCAGTGAAGTACTCACATCTCTCTCCTGAATCTACACCTCCAGCTTCATAGCATATCTCCTTGCTCTTGAGCACCTTTTCTTCTAGAAAATACTTCTTTCCTGTACCTTGTTTACCCTGTGAGGTATTTTAAGGTCTTGATCATATTCCCTCTCCATCCTCTTTTCCAGGGTGTACATATTCAGGTGCTTTAGTCTCTTCTATTGAGCTTTTGATGCAAACCCTGCACCATTTTAGTTACCCTCCTCTGTACCACCTCCACTCTGTCTATGTTCTTCTGAGATATAGTTCCAGAACTGACACAGTACTCTGGGGCTCTAATTAGTGATCTATATAAGGGCAACACCACCTCCCCTTTCTGCCGTGATACTCCTCCCTATGCACCACAGCATCCCATTAGCCCTCCCAACTGCCTTTGCCGCACTGTCTGGCCACCTTTAAGTCATCAGATATGATTACCCTAGGTCGGTGATCATCAATACCGCTCCACCTATTTTGCACTCTGCCTATGGGGTTCTGAGCCTTAAGTGCATTATTTTGCACTTTTCACATTGAAACTCAGATCCATACCCTTGTGCACTCCTAGAGTTTTTCAGGGCTCTGCTCATCCTTTTCAACCCCCTGGAGTGTCCACCTTCTTGCAGATTTTGGTGCCATCCACAAAGAGGCAAACCTTCCTTCCAGCTCCTCTGCAATGTTACTTAGACATTAAAGAGGACCAGTCCTACACTGATCCCAGAGGCACCCCACTGGTCTGCCTCCTTCCTTGGAGTGAACTCTGTTTCCACCACCATCTGTCACTTATGCCCTAACCCATTTCTAATCCAGTTTATCACCTTTAGACCCACTCCTAGGATATCCAGTTTGCATACTAATCTCATGTGGAAGAGTGTTGAAAGGTTTACTGAAATCTAGGTAGGCCACGCCCACCCTGATCTAACTTGTTGGTCACCAAAGAAATCTATCAGATTTGTCTAATATGACCCTCCTGTGAATCTATGCTATCTTTGATCTTGTAATTGTTACCCTTTAGATTCAAGACATCCCACAGTCCTTTCCTTCAGCAGTGATTCCATGAACTTCTCCACCATCGATGTCAGGCTGACTGGCCTAAAATTGCCAGCCTGTCCCTGCTACCACTTTTGTAAATTGGGTCTACATCAGCCCTTCTCCAGTCCTCCAGGACCACTTCTGTTTCCAGTGAGCTGTTAAATAGGACTGTCAGAGGTATAGCAGTACTCCTTGAGCGCCTCAATACCCTTGTATGTACCCCATCTGGTCCCATTCCTTTGTCCATTTTCAGAATGTGCAGTCCTTCAGGACTCTCTTTGTGGAAAAGGATTACTGTTCACCTTCCTCCTCCAAAGCTCCTTCTATGGGCCCTTCCCATCTCCTTTTCTCTGCGAACACTGAACAAAATAATATTTCAAGATGTCTGTTTTCCTTGGTCCCCTCTGCACAGCCCCCTTCCCTTTTTACCTTACAATCCCTCCCCTGGTTTTCTCTTTTCGCTTAAATACTTAAAATGTTTTGTCAACCTTTCATTACTGCCTGGGCTATTCTCTCTTTAGTGTGTGCCTCACACCCTTATTGCTTTCCCTGCCTCCCCATTTCCCCTGATACAGATCCCTATCCTACTCCCATGAATCTTCTTGACATTCAGAATGCTACCCTTTAGATTTTACCTTTTCAGCTACCTTTTCAAGAACCATAATGGTCTCTCTTTCCTCTTGCTTTTGCTCACTTGCATGATGCAGAGGTTTGTTGCCTTCACCATGCCTCCTTTTGGCTTTACCCACTGTTCCTCATCACTACCCAGGTCATCCCCAACCAGGTTGTCCCTGAGGCATTCATCCATCTTTGTAAAATCTGCCCTCCTGAAGTTCATGACCCTCGCCCTTGTGTGGTTCAGATTTGTAGCCATCCTTATATTGAACCACACAGTATGGTGATCACTAGTCCCCAGGCTGCCTCCCACCTTGATGTCTGGATCACACAGAAACATAGAACATATTGGCAGATAAGGACCGCTAGGTCCTCCAGTCTGCCGTAAGCTCTACACTTGTTTGTGTCCTCTGACCCTACCTAGTCATCTGCATTCCCCACTCCTTCCCACCTCTAAAGTTCCCTTATGCCTGTCCCAGGAATGTTTAAATCCTCCACTGTGCTTGCTCCCATCACCTTCTGTGGCAAACTATTCCATGCGTCACCACCCTCTCTGTGAAGAAAAACTTCCTACATTTCCCTTCACTCTTCCACCCTCCAATTTCATATCATGCCCCTTTGTTCTTGTACTCCTCCTGTACTTGAAGATGTCTTCCACCTGCACCTTGTTTCTGCCTTTGAGGTACTTGAATGTTTCTATCATGTCCCCTGATCCCTCCTGTCCTCCAATGAGTACATTTTGAGGTCCTTTAATCTCTCCTCATATGTTTTCTGGTGCAAGCTCTTTACCATCTTTGTCACTCTCCTCTGGACTGCCTTCATACTGTCAATGTCCTTACCAAGGCGTGGCCTCCAGAATTGCACACAGCACTCCAGGTGCGGTCTTACCAGTGTTTTATACAATGGCATCACTGCCTCCTGCCTTCTGATAGTGATACCTCTGCCTATGCATGCCAGCATGCCACTGGCCCTCCCTGCAGCCTTTGTACTCTGCTTAGACACTTTTAAGTCATCTGAAATGATAAACCCCAGGTCCCTTCCTTCCTTGGTGATCGCCAGCAACTCCTCCCATCCTGTAGCTCACCCAGGGTTCCTCATCCATGCATTATTTTGCATTTCTTTGAATTGAACCTCAGTTGCCACACTTGATCATTTTTCAAGCTTCCCAGGTCCCTCCTCATTCTGTCCACCCCATCTGGAGTATCCACCCTGTTGCAGATCTTGGTGTCATCTACAAACAGACAGACCTTTCCCTCCAGTTCTTGTGCAATGTCACTAATGAAGACATTAAACAAGACTGGCCCAGGACTGATCCTTGAGGTATGCTGCTGGTCACCCCCTCCCCAGATTGTATCCCATTTTCCACCACCCTCTGCCTCCTATCTGTTAGCCAGTTCCTAACCCAGTTAACTATCTTGTGCCCCTGCTCAGACTAACCACCTTATTAACCAGCCTGTTATGTGGGATGGTGTCAAAGAACTTGTCGAAATCAAGGTAGGTGATGTCTACCACCCCCGATTTACTTCCTTCCTTCATCATCCAGTCAAAAAGCTATAAGATTCGTCTGACATGACCTTCCTTCTGTGAATCCATGTTGTCTCGGATCCTGGGCACCTTTGATTCCAAGTGTGTTACTATCCCTGTTAGTGAGTACCAAGTCCAGTATTGCCTTATTACGAGTGGGCTCACTGACTAGTTGCCTGAGGAATGCCCCCTGCAGCAAGTCCAGGATGTACCTGCTTCTAGCTGAAGCTACAGCTGGGAGGCTCCAGTATAATTCCAGCAGACTGAAGTCTGCCACCAGCAGTACCTCTCCCTTTTCTACCATTATGGCTTCCATCAGTATCTTATCTACTCCTCCCCTGTGCTGAAATCTGTAGATCACTTCAGTGGGAATAGTTACTCTATTCCCCATCTCTTCCAGGGTGACCCACAGTACCTCTGCCCCCCAACATATTCCCTGTATCTCAGTTGCTTTTATTCTTAGCCATGTCCCAATCATGGTTTTCAGTGCACCATGACCCAGTAATGCCCACAATATGCAGGCTCACCTCACCATGATGACCCTAAGTCTAAAATCTTGTTTCCTAGATTTCTAGTATTCTCACACAGGCCTTCCAGATTTTTTTTTTACTACTCTGCTTATTACCCACCTTTTCTCCTTTTTGCCCTCCCTCCTTACCCCTCTCTTGTAATGCTCCCATTTTCATCACCTTCATTTATTTTATTTTATTTATTTTAGTCTTTGGTAACCAGGTAGGCCCACTAGGCACAAGTGCCTGTTTTCAGGGGACCTAGGAGCACTGGTGGTTAAGTGACTTGCTTAGAGTCACACAGTATGCAAGTGGAGGTTGTGAGAATCAAACTCAAGTCTGGTCTACTGGATGTACCAAGCTTGTTCACACCTCATTCCTCTAACCTCTAGGCTATACTGCCAGCCCAACCCCCCCACTTCCTTTATTAATTTGCATCTTGGGGATTCTTCTCCCTTTCAGATTCTCCCCTACTCTACTTCAGCCTGTGGGTGGGATCTGCCTTCCCGATTCCTTCCACCACCACCCTTGTCTAGTTTAAATGTTCATTAAAGTGACATTAAACTATCCACCTGAGGACTTTGGTTCCCTCCCAGATGGATGCAGGCCATCACCCTGTATTGGCCTTTATCCTCTAGATGGGTCCCTAGTCCCAGTGTAGCTGAACACCTCCTCTCTACACCATTCCTTCAACCATAAGTTGAAGCTCCTGATGTGAGATTCCTCTCCTTTCCTGTCATAGACAGGCAGCACCTCAGTGAAAGCCACTGAGCATGCTACCATCTAAGACCCCTCCCAACTCCCTAAACTCCCCACACTATCCCAGCCTCATCACCAGTCAGGTCATTTGTCCTAAGGTGGACAATGACATCCAGTTCTCCTTCCTGTCCTGCTGCCCTAGCAATCCTCAGGCTCCACTTCCCATCCCTCCAGGTCATGGCGCTGGGTAGGCACCTTACCATCCTCACCTCCTTCCTGTTCCCAAATCTATACCCTTCACAATCAAGTTCGCCACCAGAAGTTGCTTGCTGTGATCTGTACCATCCTCCTAGAGGTCTTCACCACTGAATACCCCCATTTCCTCTATGGTCACTAATGTGGGTTCCTCCTGGCAGTCTGCCCCACCAGTGTGGCATAGGAATTACATAGTGGTACCAGTTGAGGAATTTACCTCTGACCCCCACCCCACCCTTCCAGAACCGGACAATAGTCTAGCTGGTCCTCCTCCCTGACATTTCCTGAAGGTAACGATGGCAGATTTGGTGACCCCCTGGGAGAAGGATGAGGTCCCTTGAATTTCTAGGCAACTCAGCCTGGAGTCTAGTGACCTCCTTCCTCAACCCAGAGAGTGCTTGCAGAAGGGCAGCACCACAATTTCTATAAGGTCTTTCTGAAAACTGCCATCCCACAGCCACTGCACTGCACCACTCCCAGCATTCCCAGTTCCTACTCTCTGTGTTACCTAGAAATACTTTTGTACCTTACCCCAATAGGGTGTTTCTAGATTTAGAGGTACTAGTTTGTTGGTTGCACGCATTTTAAAAAGCATATACATTAAAACTTACACAGACATTTCATACTTTTTTTTTCTTTAATCTTATAGGATTGCTTGCTTTTTTCCTGACAGTCCCTTGCCTGAATGTGCTGTGCTACTGGTGTTGGTAGTACAAACTGCTCTGGCTCCCTGTTTGAGTCGCTAAACCTCCTTTGACCATCCGACCAGCTCAAAGTCAGAAAAACTACTGCTCCTGGCACTCACAAAATGCAATATTAACTGCTCACCTTGCTCATTCACAAACTATAAATGGGATTTTAAATGAGGGGTGCTACTGTGTATGGCACACATCAACAAAAACAACAAGTCAGTGCACACCCTGACTCCCCCAATGTAACAATAAACATATATTTTTTCAGCCAGGATTGGCAACTTACTATTTTGATTTCAAAAGGAGTGGGGGTCTCTTAGTATTCACCTCAGTGCCCTGCTGTGAAGTCACCCAGCTACCAACGTTGAGGTAGACCACCCATCAGCTGGGTCCCTACTCTAAACAGCATCTGCCTCAAATGACATACCTTTATAGTGTGCACCAGCTAAAAATTGTTTTAATTAAGGTGTGGGCCCAGCCAATGCAGTAGCTGATGGAAAACTAGTTAAATGAGAAAGCCATATTTCTCTGTTAACAAGCCAGATCCAATATTAAGTGCTCACCCTTGCTCATTCACAAACTATAAATGGATTTTAAATGAGGGTGCTACTGTATGGCATGCATGAACAAAAACAATAAGTCAGAGCACCTGACTCCCCTGCTCCTGGCACGCACTCTGTTGTCTTCAGGTGGCTGTCTCACTGGCATGCCCGCCACCAGCTCTGCTTCTACCACTCAGGTCAGCTGGCACCGCACATACTGTAGTAGTATATGTTGCCTAATCTTGATTCACAGCCTAGCAGGCTTGCTGTCTACAAGAAAATTGAAAACAAAGTTTAAAAAATAAATGTATAGAAATTAATCCTCAGGGTCTAATTTGTTCTTGTGAACATGGTGGATGGTCGACCCATTACCTAATCCTGAGTGTTGAGTCCGACTTTACTGCAGCATCAGCCGGCAGTCACACATTCCATTGGGTGGGTGAGTGGGGAAGGCTGGGTTCAGGAAATTTCAGTGATCATCTTGGAGGCCATAATCAGCCAATACAAAGTGGCAGAGCTAAAGCAGTAAGAGTGGGAAAAGCAGTAAGCATGCATGCTCATAGAATCACCCACTCCCCTACTAAGACATGTACAGCCAGAAGCTTTTCAGTAGAATTCAGTACAGACAGCCTGGGCTGCCACATAGTTGGATAGCTAGGTAGGCAGGCAGGTGCAGCGGAGAGCAGTTGGAAGGATATAGCCTGATGTTCAACAGGGTAGGAATAGTTCCTCCCCATTCTCTATTTAAACATCAGGCTGCCTCTCGCCTGCTTGACGTCTCAGTGGTTCTGCTGCATGACTGGCTGGTTGTGAGCTGCCTTCCTGTTTCTCGTCCTCTGTCTGTGTTCCTTCATTGTTCGTTTCTCACTTGCTCCTGCTCTTTGTATGTCTTTCTCCTGCCCTTCGTCTGGCCTGGTCCCCCCATGTGCTGTTCCCTCATTCTGCTCTCCTCATTCTCTCTCTGGCTGTTTGTTCCCTACCTTCTCTTTCCTACAGTCTTCTTTTGGGCATTTGGCCCCAGTCGGTCGCCATGCTGTCTCACTCTAGTTCTCCCACCACTGCCGCACTTCTGGGTTGCTACAGTGTCATTACCACCACTGCTCCCCATGGCTCTCCTTCGACTCCTCGCCACTCCTGCCAGCTCTTCACTAGATTCACCCCATTCCATCACCCTCCCAGCTAGTGCCTTCACTCATCAGAACATGCGTATGTTCCGACAGGCTTCCAACCTCAGTCACATGGCCAGCGTACCTTCCTTCCTGGTTCAGCAACCTTCGCCCATTTATCCAGCAATTCATTTGGCTGTCTTTAGTTTCCCATGGCAGGCCATCCTCCTGGCACTAAAGGCTCCGCCTTTGTACCATGCTGCAATTCTCCGACCGTCCTATTTGAGGACACTGCAATACTGCTGCTGGTTCATCTAGGATGCATCCTAGAAGGACCTCACCCAGTATGCCCACAAATATCTTCTTCTGCCACATATACTAGGTAATGGATTCATGCCTAGCTCATTTTGCTTTATTTTACTTGGCCTGAATTTAAATGGCTCTCTTAGCTGCATCGTGTACATCAGCATTTAAAGGGCAGCAACACAGCTCTGCAGCTGGCCATTCTCCTTGCAAGCACAGCTACAGCTACAGCTGAGGATAACCTTAATTTGATGTGTACTACTGCTAGCCAAAGTCCGCAGTATTATCAGTGCTGTACGATCTACTCCGTCTATGATTTGCTAAGTCGCACCTGCAGCGAACCAAGTAAGACATTGTCACCCAATGAAGTCCTATTGATATACTGTTTTAACCCATAATATGCCTTCCACACAATCATTTCCGACCTCCTTGCCCCAGGTCAAATTCAAATTTATCCTCCTTTATTGCTAACTACCTAA
Organism: Neoceratodus forsteri; assembly: GCA_016271365.2. Lineage (NCBI taxonomy): Eukaryota > Metazoa > Chordata > Ceratodontiformes > Ceratodontidae > Neoceratodus > Neoceratodus forsteri. Next base: position 449,643,230 of record CM057453.1, on the reverse strand, counting down.
CCAATGCTGCCTTGTCATATGCACTGCCATATTATTATGTAATCTATATGAGTCACCCATTACATCCGGGTCATCCTGAAGTCTGCTGGTCTGTTTGCCTCCTGGTTTCATTGTCCTGCCATTTCTGGAACTGGCCATCCCACCTGACCAAGCCCCATGAAGGGCATCATTTATTGCTGCTATCTATTTCCATCAGCTAGTGAACTTGTCTCAGGTCTCATCCTTATTACCTTGGAACTATATGCTTGTACTGTGCAATCGGACTACAGAGCTCCTGTCATCCCTTTTTACACAGTTGCTCCTAATCATGCACACCCTATGACCAGACCTACTCTTTGCTTCACATACCTTATTTACAACTAGCAGACTCATGTGGAGGTCTTGCCTTCCTTATTTTGGTCTATTCCTACCATGGCAAAGGTGAACCACGTGGAGTCTCGCTTTCCCAATCTTGTACTGCTCAGTGATATGGCTACTTCCAGTACCCAAGGCAAGCACAACAAGAAAGCTGAGAATAGAGGAATTTAATGGATGGCTAAGAACCTGGTGTTGTGCTAAAGCGTATGGGCTGTTGGGGGTGGGAGGGACCTGGGAGGACAGTAGTCTCTATGCCAAGGACAGACTACACTTGAGTGAGGAGGGAAAGAAAGTGTTGAAACAGAGGATGGAGGTACATAGGAAGTAGGAAGTTAAACTAGGAGCGGGTGGCAATTGGGCAAGAGACATGCAGAGACCACAGGTTGGGAAACCATATGAGCTTACCCCCATAACAGTGACAAAGGACAAATGGCAAGTACTATTGGTGATGCTAGGAAAGGAGGGCAGGATGGGGGGAAGGGTGGAAGATGGTTACCCTTAATGCTAGGAACCTTGGGAGGAAAACTGCAGAGTTACAGGTTCTCATGGCAGAGAGAGAGGTGGATATTGCAGCCATCACAGAAACATGGGCCACCCAATACAATGACTGGGACTGTCTGTACCAGGGTACTGGTTATTTTGTAGGACAGGGTGATTGGGAAAGGAGGGTGTGGCACTATATGTGAAGGAAGGACTGAACTGTGTAAGGGAGTAAGGAGGAGGTAGTACGGAATCAATTTGGATGCAAATCCAGGATTCCAAAAATAGGATTCTTAGAATGGGAGTGGTGGACAGGCCACAAACTCAGACAGAGGGAGTTAGACAGGGAACTAGCGGGACAGATCAGGAGGACCTGCGAGAAGGGTAGTGTGGTGATTGTGGGGACTTCAACATGCCAGGAGTGGACTGGAGTACCCCAACGACCAGGAACAGAAGGGAGCAGGTACTGCTGGATGCCTTCCAGGACAGCTTCCTGCTGCAAATGGTCAGTGAACCAACCAGGTTAGGGAATACCCTTGACCTTGTGCTGGCAAATGGGGACCTTGTGAGAGAACTTACAGTGGAGGAACCGCTGTCAGGAGTGAACACCACTCAGTATGGCTCACATTGGATATGGGCAAGGAAGGAGTGGAATCTGGCACAAGAGTGCTGAACTTCAGAAGGGCCAACTTTGGAAGGATTGGGGAAGTGGTAAGGGTACCTGGCCAGAATTCAATCTCGTATGGACACTAACCAGAGGTGGGAGCTCATAAAGCTGGGGATAGTGGAGGCAACCAAAACCTGCTGCAAGGCTCAGAGCAAGAAGGCTGGGCTAAGAAACCGAGCTGGTTGAGCAAGGAGGTCATGGAAAAGGTAAGGAGGAAAAGAGCTGCCTTTAGGAAGTACAAGAAAACAGGCAGAGGGAGGACAGGGAGGAGTACTTGATGGAATCAGGAGGTGACAAGGGCAGTAAGGGGAGCCAAGGCATCTACGGAACTCAGGCTGGTACAAGGCATTAAGAAGGGGAATAAGGACTTTTAGGTACATCAGGAGAAGGAGCTGTAAGGACCACATAGTAAGGATTACATTGTGCAGGACCTAGAAGGCAGAATTTCACTGTTCGCTGATGACACAAGCTCTGTAACACAGTAGACACACCAGAGGGTGTAGACAGAATGAGAAGGACCTGCATAAACCCAAGAATGGTCAGGGTTTGGCAGTTGAAATTCAATGCAAAGAAGTGCAAGATAATGCATATGGGGCACAAAACACTGGCCAACATATCAGTTGGGGGTGAGGATATAGCATTCGCCAAGCAGGAAAGGGATCTTGGGGTTATCATCTCTGATGACCTCAAGGTAGGGAAACAGTGACAAGGCAGCAGGTAAAGTAAATAGGATGCTGGGATGCATAGGCAGGGGCATCACCAAGAGGAAAAGGGAGGTCATAATTCCACTATACAAGACACTAGTGAGGCCCCACCTGGAGTACAGTGTACAGTTCTGAGACCTTACCTACGTAAGGACGAGACAGGGTAGAGAAGGTTCAGAGGAAGGCAACAAAGATGGTGCATGGATTGCATCACAAGTCCTATGAGGACAGGTTGAAGGAACTGAACATGTACTCCTGGAGGAGAGGAGGGAGAGGGAATGTGATAGAGACATACAAGTATCTTACAGGGAGGAACAGGGTGCAGGAATACACTATTTTAAGCGAAAAGATGTTCCAGGACTAGAGGGCATGGGATGAAGTTGAGGAGGACGATTCAGAGGAAACGTGAGGAAGAATTTCTTCACAGAACGGGTGGTGGACAAGTGGAATACCCTGCCAGAGGAAGTGGTGGGGGCTGAAACAATCACGGATTTAAGAATGCATGGGATAGACATAAAGGAATTCTGAGGTCAGGGTAAGGGCAACAGACTTCTAGGAAAACATAAACTGAACTTACAAGCTCAAATGGGCAGACTGGATGGGCCATAGGCCCTATCTGCCGACACTGTCTATGTATCTATGTATCTATGATTAGGAAGGAGGGGGTTGGGTGGAAGCAGGGTAGATAAGGCAGAAGCACTAAATGAGTACTTCTGCTCAGTATTTACTAAAGAGAAGAGGGGTGACACCCAAGGGGAGAAATGTAGAAACAGGGGAGGGATGACAGATGGGGAAATCATGGAAGGCAGAGTTCGGAGGGTTTGAAGGCACTGAGGGTGGATAAGGCACCAGGCCCAGATGGCATCCACCCCAGGGTACTGAAGGAGCTGGCAGAGGTCCTTGCAGTACCTTTAGCAGACCTATTTAATGCCTCACTACATTCAGGGTGTGTACCTCAGGACGGGAGGATGGTCATGTGGTGCCCTCCACAAGAGTGGCCCCAAGGATGAACCGGAAACTACAGACCAGTGAGCCTCACATCCATCATGGGTAAGCTAATGGAGACTATCCTGAAGGAAAGGCTGGTGGCCCTACTAGAGGCCAAAGGACTACAGGACAGCAGACAGCATGGCTTCATATGGGGCAGATCCTGACAAACCAGCCTGGTGGAGTTCTATGACTGGGTAACTAGGCAACTGGACATGGGCCATGCAGTGGATGTCCTGTATCTGGACTTCAGTAAGGCATTCGACTCAGTGCCACATGGAAGGCTGGGAAGGAAGTTAGTAGGCACAGGGTGGGTGCAAAGCCTCGTGAGATGGGAAGGAACTGGCTTCAGGGAAGGCAACAGAGGTGGTGGTGGGTGGGAGGTCTCACACCCAAGGGTGGTGACAAGCGGTGTTCCACAGGGCTCAGTGTTGGGACCAGTGTTGTTTGGGATATTCGTTGCAGACATATCATTGGACATCAAGAGTAAGATCAGTCTGTTTGCTGATGATATCAAGGTAGGAGCAGTGGCGGATGACCTAGGGGATGGCAGGGGTTGTAGGATGATCTGGCAAAGCTTAAAACCTGGTCAGACACCTGGCAACTGGGGTTTAATGCCAAAAGTGCAAGGTGCTGCATTTTGGGATGAAGAACCAAGGAGGAGTTACCAGCTGGGGGAGTGCAGCTAGCCCAGACAGAGGAGGAGAAGGATCTGGGGTGCTCATTACAGGGTCAATAAACAACTCGGCACAATGTAGGAAGGCAGCTGCAAAGGCCAACAAAATGCTGGGTTGTATTTCAAGGGTATATCCTCGAGGAGGTGATTCTGCCACTGTATAGGTCATTAGTTAGACCGCACCTGAGTACTGCGTGCAATACTGCATGCCTATATCTGAAGAGAGGGACATTAAGTTACTGGAGGGTGCAGCGCAGGGTGACAAAGATGATCAAGGGCTGGGGCACTTATCATACGAGAGGACACTGAGGGAGTTGAACATGTACTCATTGGAGAGAGGAGGGACAGGGGGACATGATTGAAACCTTTAAGTACATGAAACGAATAAACAAGACAGGTACAGAGGGCTGTTCAAAGTAAGGGAGGAGGGACACTAGGGCCACGATATGAGACTGAGGAGGAAGGTTCAGGAGGGAGATGAGGAGACACTTTTTCAGAGAGGTGGTGGCTGGGTGGAATGCATTACCTGCAGAAGTGGTATCCAGTAGAACAGTGGACTGCTTCAAAAGGGATGGGACAGGACAAGGGAAGAGTCAATGAAGGGAAGGGTGGAAGGAGGGGCAGCTGAAGAATAAGGGTGCTAGCTGCACATTTGAGCAGACTTGATAGACCTCTAGGCCTTTATCTGTTGGCAAATTTCATATGTTCATATGGCAATGGCAGACCACGTGGGGTCCCCCATCTCAGTCATGCACTACTCGATGGAAAGAATCGTGATTACTCAGATATGGCGGTGGCAGACCATGTGGGGTCGCCATCGCTATCATGCACTATTGCTTATCATGGTGAAGGCGTAATAATGTGGGGTCTAGCCTTCCCAATCTTGCACTACTCAGTGGTACGGCGATAGCGGACCATGTGAGGTCTCACCTTCCCAATCACGCACTACTCAATGGGACATGCTTCCTGCATTTCATTTCCTGCGTAACTCCTGCTACACCAAGATGGACACCAGGAGTTACACCATCCCACTCAACGACTAGTCAACGAGATTCAACTCATTGTTCCATCAAGTTCCCTTACTGCAGAATGGCTTACTTCGGTCTCTTCCTCCTTACTTGAACTATACAATTACGTGACAACAGACAGCGGAGTCCTGCATCTGTACCTTTTTCAATCTATTCTATGGCAATGGCAGACCACATGGTGTCCTGCCATCCAGCACATACTCTACTCCATACCATGGCGATGGTGAACCACATGGGGTCTCTCTATCCACACATGTATGCCCACGAAGGGCCTACCATAGCTCACAAGTATTTCCTAATCACTTCAGGAATGCATATGTGGGGTACCATCTTCTTTTCTTTGGACTGCACTAGACTGTCACTCACAAGCATACCCCCTTGACACCCCAATCATTATATTCTATGGTGATGGCGGATCATGTGGGGTCCTGCCATCCCTTTTCTACATCCCCTTTGAAAGTCATCCTCAGATTCCTCATCTTCCAGTCCAACTTCCGTGACCCTTTGCTTTACCTTGAACTATTCATACAGGACAATGATTATGGACTTATTGGACTATGTTTAATCAGTGATTCAAGTCTTACAGGTACACCCCGTTATTCTTACTCATTGCGCCTCGTGGGGCCCTCCTCAACAGCATCCATCTTATTACAGTTTTCGTGGACTTCGCCTCACCTCAGTCATCATTTCTATGGCGATGGTGAACCCACGTGGGGGTCTCACCATCCTAACAGATCATATTGCTCCTAAAATGGGGGTTATCCTCTTCTACTCAAATGTACTTCTTCTTGCCCTATGGCAGACCCTCATCGGGGTCTCTTCTTCCCAGTTTGGCCACTGAGACTTTCCGTTGTTTACATACGACTACTATATACATCAGAACTCCATGGAATTTCTGTCCCCAGCTAACATATCTCTGAGCCTACCATTGTCATTAATTCATTAACGTCTTCTGTTACAATCTGCCATCTTTGAGCCAGTTGCAATGCCTAATATCTTCCGTGGCGATGGCAGACCATGGGGTCCCGCCATCCCATTTATGCATGCCCCACAATGGGGCTTACTGGTACTGTTATGTCATTTCAGTCATCCTCATGCAACTTTCATCCTTCATACCATGCATTAGTCTATACTACTGCAATGGTGGACCACATGGGGTACCGCTTATCTCAAAAGGCTATCGCCCTTTCTGTCTCCTCGAATATGTCATAATACAGCGATGGTGAACCTGCAACAGGTTCCAGCCATCACAACAAACAGACCCACTATGGAGTCCTATCTATTACTCAAAGGCCATGCTGTGGATTACAACAGTCATCTAACTCAGCAGGATTAACTATTGTCACAGTATCTGGACATCATTCCAAGTTGGATATGCCATCTGCCCGATCCTTAATCTGCAACGCCGACTTCCACTCCTCTTGACCTGGAACAGGATCTTCAACTAGCAACATCAGACTGAACTCCTGGAGATAACCATACCTAAACCTAAGTGTTTTTAGGATTATTCTCCTTAGTATACCCAGAGGATGGGCAGGTCAGTAGCCATGGGTCCTCGAAGGTTTCCCTGGTTTTCTCTCCTGTGTGCTACTGATCACACTCTCTGGAGTTGGAGGAGGTAGTCACTTCACTATTTCTTTTTGGGCCTTATGTCTTATACCTACCCAGTATCCTACAGAGGTGGGATCTGGAGAAGCCTAAAGCTCATGTCATAAACACAAAGCATATTCCAGTCAGCTCATAAGTATGCACAAGCACCAAGCTATGTACCCAACATTGAATTGAAGGCTATAGCCTGATGTTCAATGGGGAGTAGCTCCTTCCCATTCCCATCAGGCAGCCTCTCCTCTGCTTGAGCATTTTGTTTGTGTCCTTCATCCTCCCTGACCCTTCTCCTTCTCCTTCTCTGGCACACCTGTCTCTCCCTCTCTGCTGAGCCTTAAGTCTTACACCTACCTAGTATCCTACAGAGGGTGGGATGGAGAAGCACCAAAGCCATTTCATAAAAACACCAAGCATATACCAGTCAGCTCATAAGTATACACAAGCACCAAGCTATGTACCCTACATTGAACTACTAGGATAACACGAGCACAAGTGTGAAAACTAGTTTGCACATGAGTGGTCATAACTTTGCTCAGATGGCCCCCACAATTCATGAGCACAGGCATATTTTTCATTGGGGTAAATCCAGCACCTGATGTGTGGCAGTTAGTGTGGGACTGTTTTTGTCCAAAGTGAGGAGACACCAGCAAGCAATTAGTAGGGGTGGAATGGCAGGATGGGACTTCTTTAATTATTGAAAGCAGAGCAGACACTGGGGATGCACTCAGAGGGATAGATGACAGGGACTGGATTTCTGTTTTATTGAAAGCAAAGCATACACTGGGAAGTAATTGGGAGGTTACATGAGAGGAGGGATTTCTTTTAATTCTTTGAAGGCAAAGCAGACACTTGAAAAGCAATCAGGAGGGGTAGGATAACAATGATGGGATTTATTTTTACTTGAATGCAGAGTGGACACCAGGAAAGCAATCAGGAGGGGTGAGATGACAGAGGTGGGATTTTTAATAACTGAAAGTGGATCAAACACTGGAGAAGCAATTGGGAGGGTGGGATCTGAGGGGCTGGATTTCATTTGTATGGGACGAGACACGCTGCACTCTTAAACCAAGATGGTGGCTGCTGTGAGCCTAGCCAGACATTTAGCTCTGAGTATTTCTTTCTATCTTTTTGTTTTTACATGTTTTGTTTTGTTTTCAGTTGTTTTAATTTATTAGCTCAGTGAGGGTTGAAGCAGTGAGGAAGTTTAGGTGTGGAGTGTTTTTTTTGGTGGTTTTCTTTTATTTTGTTCGAGCGTTCTGGCATTCAGCCAGTTTCTCAGTGCATCTCGGAGTCTTGGCGTGCAGGTGGAGTGAGTGTAAGATCGTTTGCAGTGCAGCAGGCTGCTTTTCGATCTCGACCTGAGACTTTTGTTATAACATCTTGGCAGTACCTTGTTAGATAATCTGCCTTATTTGTACACATTTTGTGTTCCATTTTTGTTGGTGCTTTTACGTCTATAGTTAGCTCCCATATTTGGTGTATGCTTGTGACTCCATTTAGCTGCAAGCAGTTCTCAATCTTGGGCAGCCATTGGATCAGATGGTTGGTTTCACAACCTGTTTCTACATCTTTGGCTGCTGCTTCTGGAGGAGTCCATTAATCAGGAAGAGGGTTCATACTAAGGAAAACAGCTGAGGAGTTATAGCTGTGCTGGTCGTAAGTACTGGAGTGTGAGCTGGCTGTGAACTGGATCTATTCCTGGACAGAGGATGTTGTGGCTGTGGGTCTCTTGATTGTATGTGGGTGTGGGGTTGTGTCGGCCCTTGGGTGGCTGGGGTTTTGCTGTGGAGGGTTTCTGCAGGAGGGCAGGAGCCTCTACAGTGAAGGGAGTCAGCCCGGATGGCTGCTGGAGGATGGTTGGGAGGTCAGACCCCAGTCCCTGGCCATCTGGGTCTGTGTGTGACTTCTTCCCCATCGGGAGATTCGAGCCTGGTGACTAACACTTGTGTCTCTTTGGCTGTTCGGTGTGCTCCAACCCATGAGCTAGCTTGGTGGCCTGGTGTGGGCTGAGTGGCTTCTTTGGGAGGGTGTGGGAACTGCGGCTGAAGAGCGGCAGGACCCCGCTTCCAGGGTTTCTCCAATGCGGACAGTGAGCCTCCTATTGGGGCTTGACTATCCAGTGGGCTGCTTTTCCAGGCTAGGACACTGAGAGGGCTCTATTATGGGGGGAGCCCTTGCATTGATGTGCCTTTATTCTTGGACCATGGATACTTGAAATACTTCTATGAGATGTCATTGACTGCTCCACTCTGCTTTTAGTTTCTGGTGGGAGGTGGTTAGAGTACCTCCTGATAAGTTTTTGAACTTATTTCACAGTCTGGAAGAAGTGACAGAGTGACAGTCTAGTATTCTAGTTGGGCATTATTAACCGGCAAGTTGGGGTGAGAGGCCCAGCATAGCAGCTTTTCATCCAGATTACTAACTGAACTGCTTTCTTGTATATACTGGTTATTCTTGCCTGAACTGTGGGAGTCTTATTGTTTGTTATTTTTTGTGTGGAGTTTTATTTTATTTATTTTGAGGATAATTGGGGCTGGAGACTTGGCTTGCCAGGATGTGTTTGATGACTGCTCTCCCTGTCAAGCACTACTCCCTCCGAGCTCTGAGACCTCTGCCCTTTAACTGTCTTTCATTGCCTGCAGAGGTTTATGGTTGCTGTAGGGCTTTGGGAATAGTGGGCAGAAGACAGAAGAGGGGAGAGCTGAGTGGCAGATTGGAGTAGTAAGGTCCAAGAGATGCCCTGGGGTGAAGTGGATCCCAGAACAAGGTTCTCCTTGCCTGTTACCCATACCCAGAGTCTGCTGTTAGCAGACCAGTAGCCCGTCAGCCCCAGTGTCTCATCCGACTTGAGTGGTATTGTGCAATGCCAGGTCAATTAAAACAAAGCAGCTATTATCTCTGATCTTGTTGGGTCAACAGACCTGGCTTGCATCACCCAGACCTGGTTGGATGAAAATGCTGGCCCCATTTTAGAGGCAGCGATTCCAGCAGAGTTCTCAGTGAGACACTGCTCAAAGTAGGATTGCAGGGGGTTGCAATTTGTTTTAGATTGGAGTTGGACCTTGTAGTTGTGCCAGTTGAGGAGACCAGGTCCTTTGAGTGCACGGTGGTCACAGGTGTGGGTGCAGGATTCTTCTCATCTTCCATCTGCCGGGGCAAGCAGCAGTTCCTGAAGGAAGTCGTAGACTCCATTGTCAATATGGTGTTGGACTGGCTCAGATTGATGGTGCTGGGTGACTTCAATGCCTGGATCGATGATGAACTCTCAGTTTGGTCAAGACTTCCTCCAACTTTTGAACTCTTCAGACTTCACACAGGCAGTTGCCTCTCGACCCATAATTGTAGGCACTGTCTGGATCTGGTCTTCCTCCTGAGAGTGGAGGCCTCCAACTTGGTGGTAGAACCAGTTGGATGGTTGGATTACTACACTGTGAGTTCAACTTCCATGCCTCCTATAGGCCTGCCCCTGTGGAGATGGTCCGGTACTGCCCTTTGAGTGGGCTGACCCCAGATGGCCTATTGGCGTGTTGGACCTATTGGGATTACCGTGTGCAAGTGAGGGTCTGGAGTGCCTGTTACAGGCTTATAATGGGGCTGTAGCAGGGGCTCTGGATGCTATAGCTCCTGTCCGAGTTCTTTCTCTCACCCTTCACCCTCGATCACCTTGGTTTGATGAGACCTTGAGGAGTTGCAGTGAGCTGGATGAAGGTTGGAGCATTGTTGGTGTAAATCGTGCCTTGAGGCTGACAGATTAAGATTGATGGACCATTATAGGGACTATCAATTAGCAATCTCTCGTAAGAAGGCAGAGTTCTTGTCTGGGGAGATTGCTGCAGCTCAGAATCAACCAGCTCAGCTCTTTTCAAACTGTGGACAGACTGTGCAATCTAGCTTGTCTGCAGATTCAAAGAGCCTTTTCACAAGAAAAGTGTGATGAGTTTGCTGGGCTCTTTGCTAGAAAGGTTGTCGACATCAGGTCCGAGATCTGTTCAGCTCGCTCTATGGAGGCAGCAGTGGCCAGTGTGAGGTTGCGACTCCTCAGTTTTGTTGGAGCAACTTTGACCAGTTGGAGATCATGGATGTCATGCAGATTGTCTGGGGTATGCGGCCGACCTGCTGAAGTTTAGATCCAGGCCCAATGCGGTTTTTGATGGGGTGCATTGATGTCATCAGCCCGGCTTGGCGGACATAGTCTGAGCTTGTTAGAGTCAGGTGAGTTTCAGACTCCCTGAAGGAGGCAGTGGCGATGCCTCCTTAAGAAAACTTATCTTGACCTGGATTATCCTGCCAACTACAGACCAGTCTCTAATCTTCCATTTGTAGGGAAGGTTATTGAGAAGGTGGTTGCGCTGCAGCTGGAGAATCATCTTACCATCCATGATATATATGATCCTGTCCAGTCTGGGTTTGGAAGAGGACTGGTATTGAGACTGCCCTTGTTCGGGTGCTCAATGAACTCCTGAAGACAAGAAATCAGAGGACCCATTCCATCTTGGTCCTCCTTGATCTCTCGGCGGTGTTTGACACCGTAGACAATGGGTGCTGCTGAGCACCTGCAGTTCCTCTGTGGCCTGTCTGGAATAGTCCTCAGATGGTTCCATTCTTCCTCACTGGCAGGTCTCTGAGGGTGATGCCAGGGATTTATTCCTCTGGATCATTCTCCTCTACCATGTGGGGTACACCTGAGACTCTGTGCTGTCCCCATGTTGTTTGTGGTATACATGCTGGCACTGGGGCATTGTAAGGAGTATGGATTAAGGTTTCCATTGCATGCTGATGATACCCAGCCTGCTTGTCCTTTGTGCCCGACCAGGATAGTGTGGTCTCAGTGTTTACCAACCGCCTCACCAAGATACATGACTGGATGAATGCCAGCTGGCTGAAGTTGAATCCTGACAAGACCAAGGTGTTGGTGGTGGATCTGGGTTACAGGATAGAGAGGTTGGTGTTGGGTAGTCCATCCTGGCTCTGGCTTGGGGATCACCAGCTAATGACCTCATATCGGCGTGGAATCTGGGTATTATATTTGACGATGAACTGACGCTTCATTCATAGGTGTCAGCAATCATCAAGTCCTCTTTTACCATTTTAGGAATATCACCCAGATTAAACACCTTGTTCTATCCGGTGACCTTCAACATTGATCCATGCCTTGGTGATCTTGGGCCTTGAGTACTGTAACTCCCTGTACCTAGGGCTTCCAGGGTTGATATCCACTGCCTTCAGCTGATGCAGAATGCTGCAGCCAGGCTGTTGACTGGGCTTTCAGTCAGTCATATTACTCCTGTGCTGCGTGAACTGCACTGGCTGGCCGGTTCAGTGGCGGATAACGTTCAAGATTGGTTTGCTGACCTATAATGCCTAACACAGACAAGGTCCTGGCTACCTGCAAGATCTTTTGCATCCCTACTTCCCTCTGACTGCTCCACTTGGCCCAATGAGGGATTGATAGAGGTTCCCAGAGTTCGCTTGAAAACATCTGGGTCATGGGCTTATGTTTGCAGCCCCACCCTGTGGAACTCTACCTTGTCAGATAAGAGAGTGCCCGAATCATCTGAGGGCTCCAATACTGTTGATTTTCACCGGCGATTGCTCCCTACATTGCCCGACTTTTAACAGGACTCACTGGTGGAGATCAACCAGGCTCACCGGTTCTGTCTGGTCGTCCTTTCTCTCACTCGGCTGCCTGTCCTTACCTGATCATCTTCAGGCTCCTGTGTTTTAAGATCGAGAACTAATCTTGATCAAGGCTTGGCAAAAAAAAAGATTACCGTGGCAAGGTTCTGAACTCATTCTTCAGCCTGATTACCCTAAATGGGTGGTGGACCAAGAGAAGTCTTTTGACAGGGTGCGGACCTAGCAAGAGAGTATGGCGTTAAATGTATCCTAAGTCCTCTGGTGACACTTCACATCTTTATTGGTAAAGCCGTAGATTCTTTCACCGACTTCTGATGCCAGACAGTTTATTTTACATCAGGACTCTAATGCAAGGCACAATGGCAAGCTTAAAGGTGGTGTCTCCTCTCTGACATCTAAGCTGCAACATACTCTGAATGGCTTCTCTTTCTCGCAGCATACTGCATCTCTCTAGCCAGCACTTTTATGTGGATTCTGCAGTGGACCAAGTCCCGTTACATTACAGCCTGGAAAGGAAGACTCAGAATCCATGGAGACGTCCTCCGGTGCCACCTGAGGGACTGCTAGGCTCTTTGGACTTTAGTGTGAGCTAATCTAGCCAGTCTCCCAGCTGGTTCTTTAATTTACTGTTGTTAGTACACTCTTTTAGCCTGAGTGCTTGAGGTTGATGTCGGTCAGTGAGAGTGATCTGACTTCCTCTTGATGCCTCAGGTTTATTACTGAAGTAGTAGATTGTTGCTATTTCTGGACCTTTACTTGTTTATTCTAACTAAGGGGTCTCCTCCTGTTCTTTGGAGTGAGGGTGTTTGTGAGTGGGGTGCACTTATATGTAGCTACTCTATTGGAGACGCTTAGGCTTCTGGATTTGCTGCCCATGGAGCTCTGTGTTCTACTATTGAACCCTTTTTAATTTCAGATCATTCCCTGTTACATATAGTTTTGTTTTGGATCCCATGAGGTTTTAGCCAAGTGGTGGCACTATAATGTTAGCCTGTGTAATTACATTGCCTTTGTGTCTTGGCTTCATCAGGAAGATCCAGGCATATTAGACCTCAGTTTTCCTGGGAGTCAGTGGTTAAGTGGATCTGGGAGGATTTAAGACTTATGTTTGAGGCTATGTCAAGCTAATGCTTTGGCCAAGAAAAGGAAGAAAGTCAGGTACCTGCAGTCCTTGGAGAAACAGCTGTCTGATTTGCAGCAGCAGCATAAGGCAGATGACCATTCCCTATGTTGCTTCAAACAATGAGAGATCTCCAGTATAGAATTAATGCTATCAATTCTTAGCAGGCTGAATCTGTTCTGTATTTTACTCGCTATGCCTATTGGAAGGGGAAGAAGGCTGGTCACTTGCTTGCCTATCAGCTGAAGAAGATGTCAGTGGAGACTAAGATACTGGGTATCCAGGGAGATTCTGCTCTCTCACCATCCCAGGGATGATAAATGAAGCTTTTGTAATTATTATGGACCCAGGGAGCACACTACTGTGCACATTATTGCATTCATGGACTCAGTTACACTCCTAGGCTGTCTGATGAGCAGACTAGCTATTTGGATGCCCCTAGTTACCCTTAGAAAGTCAAAGTTTTCATTGACTGGATTTCAAGTGGCAAATCAGAGGGCTCAGATGGCTTCCTATTGAATTTTATAAACAGTTCGATGTTTTACTTAGTCCCTTGCTTACATTTATCTTTCAAGAGCCTAGGGTCTCTGTCATTACCAGATTCTATGACTGAGGCTACTATTTCTGTTCTACCAAAAAGGGTAAAGACCCTCATCAGTGCTCTAGTTACCTTCCCATCTCTCTCTGAATGTTGATTATAAGATCTTGGCTAAAGTTTTAGCCCTGAGGTTGCAAGCTATTTTACCTTCCTTGGTGCATCCAGACCAAGCAGGTTTTCTGAGGGAGAGATGGGGCAGATCATATTTGGTACTTAGTTAATTTGATGTGGGTGGCCAAGTCCTCACCTGACCCGCAGCAGTAGCACTGGACACAGAGAAGGCATTCGACTCTGTCAAATGGCTGTATTTATCCTTAGTGACCACTCTCCCATCACTTGACTTTGGTCCAACAAGACCCCAAACTGCCAAACAAAACAAACTACCAATGTGTCCTCATGAAAGGGCAGCTTAATCAACGTCAAGCTCATCTCCATAATCTAGATTGGTCAGTGCTGGACTCTGCAACTAGCTTTGATAATGCTCTGGAATACTTCATAACCCATTTCAATACAGCCTGTGACATCTTTCCCCCTTCAAAAAGTGGAAGGTAAAAGCTGCTAACAACCCTTGGATCACTTCCTCCTTCTAACCCTTATGGCGAATAGAGACCACCTTTGGCACAAAGCTCAGGCCACTGGCAACCGAGCAGACTGGCAACAGTACAAAGTGTCCAGAAACTGTTGCACACAAGTCATTAGACAAGCCAAATAATCCCACTACAAGGATGTACTCTCAAATTCCTGGGATACAGCAGGAGGTTTTGGGAGAACCTTAAAGAACTAACTGGAAAGTCCAGCAAATCTTCTTCCATCATGCTCAGTGTTGATGGTGCAGTCATCAAGGACCCATTGTGAATAGTTGACACTTTCAACTCAGCATTTACAGACCTTAGTGGAGTACTCCCCTAACTTCTTTGACACACCAACCTCCCCAGTTGACCCTGAGGTTTGGGACCATCTTTGAACAACCCACCCTTCTACTTTGAGATAGTCTCCATTGGTAAAAATAAAAGTACCTCTTAAAGGTGCTTGGAAAATCCTGCTTCAGCAGTGACACCCTTAATCCGAAGCTACTACACCTGTCAATGGACACTGTTCTGCTGCCTCTCACAAAAATCCAGAACATGTCACTCTGTCTTGGTCAGTTCCCTCTCAGTGGAAAGCAGCAGTGGTGACCCCAATCCATAAGAGTGGAGACAGAGCCCTTCGTTCCAACTGCCATCCAATTTCTATCTTCCACCCCTCTCCAAAGCCCTTAAATGTATAGTTGAAGACCAGCTCTCAGAGTACCTGGCCAAATATAATATACTATGTCCAGAGCAGCATAGCTTCAGGAGAGGGCACAGTACCACCTCTGCTCTCCTAGAGCATACCAGATACATCCACAAAGCTCTTGACCATGGTCACTTAGTGGGATCAGTTTACATTGACCTCACTAAGGCATTCAACATGGTCAATCACACTGTCCTTCTTGAGTCTCTCATGCCCTTGGTATCTCTGCTGGTACAGTGGTCTGGTTTAAAGATTGCCTAGAGAATAGATTCCAACAAGTAAAAATCTGTGATGCTCTATCTTCCAGCCAATATGTCTGCTCAGTTGCACAAGGCTTCATCTGGGGATCCTACTATTCAGCTTTTTTAAATCCCTCCCACAAGTCTGCTTCGTAATCTTCTCCTATACGCAGATGATGTGTGTTATTCTCTAGCCATTCAGACCTACTCTCATTAGCTAGCATCTTACAGGATAACTTTGAAGCAATAGAAAATGGTTCACCCAGCATAAACTGATTATGGATTATAAAAATCAAAGTCCATGCTCTTCGTTGCCTCTATAATAAACTAAAATCATCCCCATTAACCATCTTCAACAACCTCAATGTCCCTATCAAGCAGGTTCACTCCTTTAAATATCTTGGTGTAACTCTTGACAGCACCCTATCTTTCACAGAACATATCAGCATAGTTTCCAAGGCAGTTAACTCCAGATTAAGGATCCTCTACAGGCACAGGCACAGGCACAGTATGACCAAGAAGCACTCCAAACAGCTGTCACCAGCTCAATACTCCCAATAGTTTACTATGGCTTAGTCATTTATGGTTCTGCCTCTGACACAACACTTAAAAAAGTATGTACTGCCCTCAATAAATCTTGTCACCTGGTCTCAGGTGCCCATAGATGCAACTCCACATGTGACTTATATACCGTGACCAAGTGGTTGTACCTCAAAGGCAGGATCACATATCATATCTGCTTGTATGCAAAAATCAGCTTGGGCCTTACTCCACCCAACTCCCAGCACTTCCTCATGCACAAACCCTACTCAGATAGCACCAGAAATGCAACAAGACATGCATTCCAGGTCCCTTCTGATGAACCTTGCAAGCCCAACAATCATTTAGTTTCTGGGCACCTAGTTGTCTAAATGGTCTTCCCTGGACATACTAGACCTGCTCAGGTTTGGTCCATTCAAGCATCTACTAAAACAACATCTGACTGCACTCAGCAGCTGTGACTGTCCTGCATAATCTGATGACCCTTGCGATGTCAATAACTACAGGCCTATCTCCATCTTGCCTATCCTCTCTAAAGTTTTTGAAAAACTGATCCACAATCAATTAAAACTCACTTGAAACTTTTTCTCTCATTAACCCAGCTCAATCTGGTTTCCAGGTAAATCACAGCACAATCTCTGCTTTAGCGAAGTAACCAATTACTGGGTCTCTGCTATAGATGCTAAGAAGATAACTGGAGCAGTCTTCTTGGATCTTAGTAAAGCTTTTGATACTGTTGATCACAACCTGCTAGTCAATTGTCTCACTAATTTGGGTGCCACATACCATACTACCGAGTGGTTCTCTAGTTACCTAACAGGGAGATCTCAGAAAGTAAAAGCAGATGGCTTTTCTCTGCCTTTTGCCAGTTGTCAGAGAGTCCCCAAGGCTTCATTCTAGGCCCTATCTTGTTTTCATTATATATTAATCACCTTGATTCCAATATATCAATGTACAATCTGCATTTCTTTGTGGATGACACTGTGCTGTATACCTCTGGCTCAACGTTATCCGGTTGTTAGAGTGCTTCAAGCAGACTTTGCCCAACTTGAACATAATCTAATAAAGGCAAAGCTTCTGTTAATGCAAAGAAAACCAAAGCTATGATATTCTCTCGTAGTACCCGCTGCAGGTACCTCCCATGCCCCGCCTAAAGACTTTATTGTTACCACATTAAATGAACCATTGGAAGTCGCCTCAAAATTCAAATATCTGGGTATCGGAATCGACAACAAGCTCTCTTTAAATGACCGTATCGAGGACTTATCCAGAAGGCTCAAAGCCAGAATAGGTTTATTCTTTAGAAATAGGCCCTTCTTCCCCTTCGAGACTCAAAATACACTTGTTCAGGCTACTTTTCTTCCCTTCTTGATTATGGGGATGTAATTTACTCCTCCACTACTCTCGCAAACCTAAGTAAACTGGACATCCTTTACCACCGTGCATTATGGTTTATTACCAACCCTTTACCATTCACACCACTGTGACCGCAGCTGTTGGATGGACATCTCTCACCATTAGATGCTTGCTCCATGCTGGTCTTTGGACCTTAAGCTGCTCCTACACAAATTACCGAGTTACCTATCATCTCTCATTTGTATTTCTCATAGTGCATACTCTCTCAGGAAATCTGACTTCATTCTGCTGGACATACCTAGGACACGGACCTCCTTTGTTAACGTGCTAATTGCATGCCCTTCCCTCTATTTGGAACCAGCTCCAAACCCGTGCTGAAACTAACTAGCACAGTTTCAATTAACTTCTACAAAGTGCTAAGTACGGCTAAGATAAAAGATTTCTGCAACTGTTATTAAGTCCTTCTCACCCCATGTGTGCCATGCACATTTATAGTTCAAGACCTTTATCACCCTTATGCATGCTAATTACTTATTGTTCGTACTATCATTTAACCAAGACACTATTACATTCTCCTGCTTCTGACTTTCTAGCTGTTACCATTACTGCAAGCATTCCCTCCTGCTCCCCTTCCCCATCTGATTATTGGCTCTGTCTACGTTTATATTACTCTTCTCCTCTTCCAAGCTCTCGAATACCTTGTTTACCCTATATTGTCTGCCGCTGCTCAATTTACTAAATTATATGTATTGCAAACACCAGTTACCATGCCTTGTATTGTTAGTATGCTGCCTTGAAGTGTTATCACTTTGTACCATTTGTTTTCTCACCATCTATTGTCATCCGATGTTATATCCTCTTATGTAATATCCTGCTTGTACTAAGTGTTCACATGAATACAGGTTATACTATTGTTCTATCAAATATTTTTATTTGTATGCTCTTTATCAGTGTACATGTCACAGGACCTCCTTGTGAATGAGCTTGCTCAAAGGAGTTTTCCTGCAATAAACTTGAACTTGGATAAACTTGAACTTGAACATAACCATCCTACCAATACTGTCCTTCACCTCTCTGTCACTAACACTATCATGCCCTCTTAACTGTCTGTCCCTCCCACTTTCCTTCCCCTTCTCTATCCCATCCTGCCCCCTCCTGCCACTGTCTACCCCTTATCTCCACTTCCACCACCACATTTGTCCTTCCTGTCTCTCCTCCTCCTCCTATTATGACCTCTCCCTGTCACCTCACTACCCCTGCACACATCTTCCTCCTTCATTCCCTAGCTAGTGCCGTACAATTATCCTCTGTGGACAGCTGTACCGCATGCACCTCCCACTTACTCTCCCATCAGTTCAAGGATGACACCGCTTCATTCTACCTTGCCCCATCTCACTTATTTTGTGGCATTAGTGACTGTTTCCATTTACTCTGCTCTGACAGGGCATCTGATTGTCTGCACTCTCTGGCCCTGGTTCACTAGGTACCACCGATTGAACCAATTGCAACAATGCCATTGCTAGAATGTTCATTTTATATTGCTAGCTATGTGATACTTGTGACTGCTTCAAATCTCCTCTGCTTGACAAGATCATCCTAGTGACTGCTCCTTCTAACCCTTTAGACCATTGAATCACACATGGGTGCATCTGTGGCACCTGTGGGTCATGTTTTCACTAAATGCTCTTACATTATTAACCTTTGTAACTGTAACATATAAGCATAGTAGATATGTTAATTAGTTCACTGTATTGTACTGTTCAGTATGATGTGGAACTCTGTAAAAGAGTATCTGACTCATATGTATTGTAATCCAAGAATTTAAATAAATACATACATACATACATACACAAATAAATAAATAAAATAAAATAAATACAATTTGTCACCCATTGAGCCTTTGGGCTTGGGGATGGTTTTGTGAGATGGTGTAAACCCTTTACTCTGCCCACAGGCCTCAGTCACTGTGAATGGGTACACTTTAGTTAAGTTCTCCTTGGGTAGAGGGACTAGGCAGGGATGCCCCTGTCTCAGCGTTATTTGTTTTGGCACTTGAACCCTGGCCCAGAGATTGCGTGAAGCCCCAGTATTGTTTATTATTGTTTATTGATAAGAATCAGAATTGCAACCCTTTGAGTCATAGACTCCTATACAGAGGCTCTACATCAGGACATTATGGCATTGCACAAGAAAAACAATTGAGGTCTGACAGAAAACAAATACATAATGTAGGGAGGAAACCCTAGATCAGAGTTACAGAATATCAAGGGTGTAGACCCTGTGTCAGTGAATTAAACATAGATGGCCAAGGAACAATGAGCAGCTACACAAATATATACAAAATCATAAGCAAAGTGAAGCAGTATTATACAGTAGATTAAACATAGGTGGCCAAGGAGCATCGGTAAGCTATACAAGTCATAATCATAAGCAAAGTGAAGCAGTAATATACAGGGACACATGAATTATGCTGGGTATGGAGGTGTTCAAGCCAATGCTATTCATCAATGATATCCTTATTACTCTCTGGAATCTGGCCCAGTCTATTCTGGACTTGGTAGAGTTACTGAATCAGTTTGTGGATCTCTCAGGACTCTGAAACAACTGGGGAAAATGGAGGTGTTACCCTTAAATTCAAAGTGTACCCTGTCTCTCTCCAGACTGTGGTGTTGTCTTGGGCCAGCATCCAGTGAGAACATACGAGGATAGGTTAAAATACCTCAATATGTGTTCACTGGAACAGAAGAGGAGCAGGGAGCATGACTGAAATATTCAAGTACATCAAGGGCATAAATAAGGCAAAAGTGGAAAATATCTTCCAGTTTAAAAAGTGCTAGAACAGAGGGCATGACATGAGGTTGGAAGGGGGCCATATAAGGGGAAATAAGCGGAAGTTCCTTTTCACTGAAAGGGTAGTGGATGCATGGAATGGCCTGCCCAGGGGTGGTGGGAGTAATCACTGTAGCAGGATTCAAACATGCATGGGTTAGGAATAAGGGGACCAGAGAAGAGAAGGAATAGCTAAAGCAGGTGAGCTAATATTGGCACTGGCTGCTAGTACAGCTAGGGAAAAAGGGCAGATTGGATGGGACTGGTGGTCCTTTTCTGCCGACAGATTCTATATTTCTATATTTAGGTATTCTTATTTCTCCCAATTGGAGGGACTGGGTTCATCGTAACTTTTCCGTTTGTTAAAGCAGTTAAGAGTGGACTTTAATGGTGGAGGCATCTCCATCTGTCATTGTGGGAGTAAATCCCATGCTTTGCAAATGATGGTTTTCCCGGTGTTGTACATTATTCGATATTTGTCCTTGCTTCTCCTGATTCTATTTGGAAGTCCCTGGATAAGCTAGTTAGGTATTTTGTGGGAAGGGGTAAGCCACGAATTGTGTTGCTGTGATTAACATCCCCTTGGCTAAAGGTGGGCTTTGGGTACACTGGTTAGGGTTATTATTTAGCGGCAGATCACTGCAGGGTATACCTCGCTAGATTACCCTTGAAGAATATTACCTCAGGATAAGCCACCTGAAATGATTTTATGGGACCCCTCTGGCTCCAGGCTGGGTTATCCTAGTCACAAATATATTATTGGTATTTGGACAGCTGTGGCCAGAATGGTTTCATCCTGTTATGGAACAACCCAAATTTATTGATGGGTGGCTCCTCATTTATTGACCTCAATGGGCCAAAAGGGGATCTTGAGATTTGCTGACCTCTTCCATTCTGAGACAGGTCATTTCAAGGATTTTGCCACCCTTTAGACTCAAGCTTCATTACCACTGTCACATTTGAGGAGATATTTTCAAATCCATCATGTGCTTTCCACCTTTATGGACTCACAGTTTTGGTTTCCCTGAGAGGATCTGGGATGACATATTAGGGGTTGGCAGGTGCAGGTTCTGCTGCTCTTCAACCTTCTTAAATTTGGTCAGATTTATAAAGGACTCCTGCAAGAATATGCCCCTCAACATCCTCCTTGAAAGCTAGGTGGGAGAAACAGCTAGGCTACTCTCACCTGGAGGAGGATTGGGATTTTTGCTGGTCTAGTGTTCATACTCTTGCCGGGATGTTGGGGTGGGGCTTATGCAATGGAAGGTGTTGCATCTGTGGTACAGGACACCACACCAGCTGAGGAAGATGAATTTAGCTAGTCATTCTGAGTGCTGCAGAAGTCATTAGCAGACTGGCACCTTGTTGCATGTTCTCTGGTCCTGTCATAAACTACTGGGCTGGTGGGCCTGGTTGCAGGCCAGGATTTCTGTAGTGTTTAAATGTATGGTCCCTATGGACACCTCCTTCCTGATCCTGGGCAATGCCAATTGTTTACCTAGCTAGCATAAATCTCTCCTTTTCTGGTTTATGGCAGCCATTTCAGAAGCCAAGCGTATAGTTTATAGGAAGTGGCAATCTGAGCTAGTTCCACTTTGAAGGAATGGAAGGAAAGTATGTACAGATTAGCTAGCATGCAGCATTGATCCTATCTAGCAGTGGGTAAGGCTGCACTATATGAAGTGTGGGGGCCCTATCTGACCTGACATCCCATTGGGATCATTGGTTGACAGGGATGTTTTTGTGTTTGCCATTGTATCTGTTATTCTAGTATGTCTGGATTTGCCACAGCCCAGTGAGGTATAGTATCCCCCACTCCCTCCTTTGGTCAGGTTTCATGATAGTGACCTTGAGCCCTGAAACTTGACTTTGTCATCTAGATTTTTGTTGTTTTTGTTTAAATGGCCTGTACACTCTGTCTCGCTCCCCATTTTTCACTTTTTCTAGTTCCTTTGTAACCACCCAGTCCCCTGGGATTACTAGAATCCCATCAGTGTCAGTGCTAGATAGGGAAGGCAGCTAGTGAATAACTAGTTAAATGGTTTTCACCTGCTTCCTTTCTGTTTACTTGGTCTCAGCTGAGAGGTGAGAGGTGATGTCATTTAGAACTCTGCGGCACCATAAGCCACGGTAGCTAGCTGTGAGTGGGAGCTTTAGAATTTTCAGTTAGTTAGTGCTGAGCCAGGAGTCTGTGAGTGGAGTTTGAGTGAACAGTTGGAAGAGTGAAGAGCTGCAGTGTGGGCTCTGTGAGGAGAGCCTATTTTCTCTCCCTAGTGCTGAGAACCATCTGCCTGTCAGTAGAAGTGGTGGAAACTGCCTAGCAGAGTTCTGATTTTCTCATCCCTGAGATGAGAAAGACTGCAGAATGGATCCAAGAGGCAATCCCAGACTTTGATCCAGGACATTGAAGCTGCCTGTTTGTATACAACCATGAGTAATCTGACTTTGGGTATCCCAGGAGGACTATACCTGTTTTTCTTTTGGGTGTACTCTGATAAAGGAAATATGCACCAAGTTCTGTTCTAGTTTGAGACTGTTCTCTCATCTGGATTTAAAGTTGGCTGACAATCGTGGGTCCCCAGTGAGACCTGACACATTGTTCAGGACTTTAGTTTACTCTCAAGTAGTGTGTTTCAAATGCTGAATATGAAAGACATTCCAGTATGCATAGTTCTACCATTTTACTAAAAGTTTGAGGTGTAACTCTGAAAGAATGGCTGGGTATGGATGTGGAAGCAAAGGTGGGCAACCTCTATCTGGGTGACCAGTTCAGCACTACAGGTTCCATTAGAATTGCCTACTTATTCAGGACATAGTGGCCAATGCCTGAAAGAAAGTTTACCCCTGAGTGTCAGTTGTGCTAATTTGTCACCATTGTGTCTCGTTGTGGCCAGTTGCCACATTGCCAAATGTTAAATCCTATGCCATATGGGAATTTTGTGCTCTTGTGGCCAATGCCACTAGAAGAAATGTGTGTTTCAGCTGATGCTATTGCCACTGAAGAGAGTCTGAGGTCCTATGCAATATGGGATGTGCAGAGTTTCTGTCTGCTACAGACTTTGTTGTTCTGCATTGCCTTATGCCATGAAGTGTAAACCCTTGTGGTCCGCCTTTGCTTTAGTGTACCATCTTTGGAATAAAGCACACTCTAGAACCCCAACCTGGTTTGGACATTCTTGTTACTGCTTCCTGTGTGGAATTACTGGGTCCCCTCTAGAAGTACAGACCTAGCATAGCCCTAAGCAAAAGTTCTCTCCTCAGGACCTGGGTATTTTGGTCACATTGGCAGTATTTGTTTTGTACACCCCTACCCCTTTCTGACCTCTAGAAGTAGCGAGCCTGGTATATATTCCCAAAGCAAGGGATGATACTAAAAGTGTCCAAAGTAGTTTGGGTGCTCAGTCAAGGGTACTAAGGGGTAGCTTACTGTGCAAAGTAGCAGGGTGTGGTTACACCTTTGTTTTTTTCTTTGGTATGTTGACTACTTTTGTGTTATATGGTTATGGTTGTGCACTGTTGTATTTTATGTGGTGCTTATTTCCTTGGTGACTAATTTTGCACTAATTTATGGATTATAATTTTAACCAGTTTCGTAGGAAGGAATTGTGATTTTGCATTAGGATGTCAAGCTGTTATCTATTTTGATGCTGTTTCTGCCATGCACAATTTGTTTTACGACTCTTTGTGCATCCTTAGACATGGATAACTACATAGTTGTCCATTGTAATTGTGATATGATTGTGCTTGTTTTACATTTCTTTAAAGTTCAATAAAATGTTAATTGAAAAGAAAAAAAAGAAATACTGCTGCTTGACAACTCCTTGCACACCCAGCGAGCCCTCTATAAAAACACGACACTGCACCAAAAATGGATTCCCCAAATACCCCTTCTCAACTGCAACCTTGTGATCAAGGAATCCTTGAAACCCTGAAGCACAATTACTAGGGAAATTCCTTCGTTTATGCTGACTAAAGTAAATGTTGCAGTCCCTCTAATGAAATTTTAAAATCAGTCACACAGAAAATGTGATTTACATGGTTGCCAAGGCCTGGAAGAATGCTAAGCCAGAGAAAATTCAGAAATCCTGGAAAAGTTGGGTATCTGATTTGGCAGAGACGAGACTGAGGGAGTGGGCTCCCAGGAGGAGAATGTACAGTACTGTCAAGTTTATTTCTATTTTGGTTTAATAATAATTGATACTGTATTAAATGAAATAAAGAACAGGACAGAAAGCAAATCATTTTCTGGTTCCAAGTGACTTTATGACTGGGCAAAATACTGTAATTTCATTTATCCAGACTCCCAATTGTCCAAACTTTTCTGATGCCACCCATATGGTTCAGATCATTGGGTTTCCACTGTACCTGAAAGGAAATCACCATCAGATCAAACCCAACTCCTCAGAATACCAGCACATGAGAGAAAACAATTTCTTTGAATGGGGTGAATGTGGAACAGACCAACAATACATCAATAAGATTATATCAGAATTGAAATCGTAGTGCCCTCATTCCCCATGAGTACTCCCCACCCCTCAAAAAAAAAAAAACAATTTTTGGCACATCTGGTTTTAGTTATTGGTACAGTTATATGTGCTCAGAATCTGATCTTGACCAGCAGTGAACTGGCATTATTAAGGATCAATGGAAAATGTCAATTTACATGCAATGCTGTGGATGATCAGGCATGAGTTTTGCAGGTAGTGTCAGCTGCTCTCTCAGTGAAAAGCCTGTCAGATGTGATGGGATACATAACTCTCTAAATATAAAAAAAAATGATACAGTAATTTAACAGTTCTTTATTGATTTATATTACCTGCAAAACCCATGTCTGAGCAGCTTCAGCATTATGGGCAAAATTGACATTTGTCACTGATCCTTAATAATGACTGTTCACTGCCAGTGAAAATTGATGTTCTGATCACACATAACTGTACCCCTCACCAACAATACAAGAAGTTTGGTTTAATGAAAAAGAATCTGAACTGTTCAGCAGGCCATTTTCACATACAAATATCTTCTAGGCTATATGAATGCTACAGGAACTCATAAATTGCAATCTCTTCTAATTGAATAATCTCTTGAATTTTGCTGCTTTAAGCATGTCAACATGTTTAATCTCCCGATCCACAATGCAGCCCAGAGAAACAGCTGGAGGATGCTTTTCTTTCTAAAAAATGTTTTCAAGAGCAGTTCATTCCTCTGTCAAGCAGCATTTCAGATCAAAAGGTGTGCCTTTAAAACAATACTGCTGCCTGACAACTCCCTTGCACACCCAGCGATCCCTCTGTAAAAACACGACATTGCACCATAAAATGTGTTTTCTTACCCCCCACACACACACACATGAATATCCCTCCTCAACTGCAACCTTGTGATCAAGGAATCCTTGAAACCCTGAAGCACAATTACTGGAGGAATACTTCAGTCTGTGCTGACTAAAGTAAAGTTGCAGTCCCTATCATGAATTTTAAATCAATCACACAGAAAGATGTGATTTAATGATTGCCAAGGCCTGTAAGAATGTTAAGCCAGAGAAAATTTAGAAATCATTTTATATTTGCAGCAAGTATGGAAACAACAATATTAATTCTTTCCATGTATCGTCTTGTTGAGGGCTATCCATATCCTCTATTATACAGCCTAACTTCTAAAACATTAGAGTCTCTTTTAATATGTGCCACCATTCCTGTTCAAGGTTTGGGGAGATTTTAGCTGTTCAGTGTTTAAGTATGATTTGTTTTGTTGCTAGTGTACCATGAAGCAAAACCTTCTTTTGAGTGTGTGTTAATTCTAATGTATCTAGAAGGTTAAGTGACAAAGTATTAGGGTGACAAGACACGTTTAGATCAATATTTGATTTAAATACAGGTAATTAGTAGGACTGCCACCAGTCATTAATAATAGGACACTTCCAAAAGTTATGCAAAATAGTCACAATTTCGGAGCATCCATGCAAACAAAACTTACTGTATGACAGATTCACTCTAGCAATCACCTCTGGAGTGAAATATGCTTAGTTGATTATTTTGTGTTGAATAGAGCGTTCTTTGCTGATATGACACTCTTATTTATACTGATGCAAATTTCTCCTCATTGGGATTCTTACAATTGATAACCTAGTTCCTTTTCCCATTTTTATAATTGTATAATGTTTAGTTTTAATTATTTTGACATAACCATCATAGTGTAAAATGTTGATAATTTCTGTATACAAAAATACAAAAGAAGTTTTTGTTCTATGTGTATCTGTATGGAGATGTCAGAACCATATAATTACATTTTTTGGCAATAGTCGTTGAAGGTTTCCTATATGGTCAGATACTAAACAAGTTAGTTGTTAAGTTTTGAATCCTTAATTTGAGTGTGGAATTGCTGATAAAGGAAAAATGTATTGTCTTTTAATAAGTGACACCACAACACTATTCCATTTTTGCTTAAAATTCAGAGTTTTTTTTATGACAGGTGCTTTCAGGATCCAAATTAACTCAGCAAGGAGCATGCAACCATTGCATTTGATTCCTTTCTAGTTTGACTTTGGCTTGTGGGTAGTGCTTAATAATTCATTGAAAAATGTATTTTTCATACTTTTGAAGTTAGTTAAGAAGAAGAATATAGCTTCCAGTTGTACAGTTATTCCATCATTAACTAGTATACCCTGTGATATTTTAAAAACCTCTTAGGATAGAAGAACCACTCCCAGATATTTGCTAGTGTTTGACCCAAAGTACTGTATGTAGGGATCAGGACAACCAAAACCTCCTTCCTTCATAGGCATGACCAGAACAGGACATGCACACATGGCTTCCCTCCCGCCAAAGAAATGTTGAAAAATCATTTTCACATTTGAGAACCAGTTAACATCAGGACCACCATACGATGACTGTATAATATAAGTTAAATGTGAAAGCACCATCATTTTATCACTTCAACCCCTCCCCAAGAGGAGAGAGGTGAAAATTTCTGCCAAAGCTTGTTTTCTTTTAATTTTGCCTTAGCGATGTTAGAACTTACTGAAATATTTTTTTCAGGTTGAATTGTTAGAATGACGCCAAGTATTTAATGTGATCCACTTTTTCAAGACTGTTCAGTTTTTTAAATCTTCACTCTCTCTCTTCCTGGTTAGTTGCATCAACATAGATTTTTTGTTGATTTAATTTATATTCTGCAAAGTAGAACATTTTTCAATTGTATTCAATAAGGCCTAAAAAGAAATACTGTATTTAAGTTTCAGAAAAGGACCAGCATCATTGGCAAATACACTTAGTTTTGTTTTTGTAACCCCCGTATACCTTTATTTTAAGAGTTATTCTAGGCACAATATAAAATGAATTGGGGAGAGGGGCAGCCTTGTCACAAATCATTTTTCATTTGGATTTTCTGAGTTTAATGGCCATTAACTAAGAAGCTAGACTCAGGGTTAGTATATAAGGCCTCTATAATATTTTTCAAGTTAAAGGGGTCCCATTTCTCCAATATTCTAAACATGTAAGTTCTATTAATTCAATTAAAAGCCTTACTTGCATCTAAGGCTACATGCAAAATACAGTAGATGTCATCTTCCTTTTGGACATATTCTATAAGAGTTTGAAGCCTCTTAATTGCTTTCACAGTGGTTCTGCCCAAAACAAAACCATTCTATTCTTTCTAAATTACTGTGAATATTCTGTTTTAATTACTCATCTTGTCAGTAACTAATTGGCATACAATAATTCCTATCTGTTGCATCTTTAGTAAAATGCCTATAGTGAAATCTCTGTCATCCATGTGATGCTTAAATATGATTTAATGGAGAAGGATTTGTCTCAATTTAATGTAGAGAATGGTTCCTGAGGGCTTACTGTATGTTTACTGTCGTAATTGTTTTAGTGATACATGTTGACCATACGAGTTGATCTGTGCACATAGCTTTTAGACACAATTGTCCTTCTCTACTTGCTGCTGCAGGCTCCAAGGCTGGCCGGGTGCCACACATCCCTAAATCAAAGGAATTTTTCCTGACATGAATCAGGGATATGAAAAAACACAATAAAATTGTTTTTATCTGCAATAAAAAGCCGCCAAACTCACCACAAAGTCTAGGCCCCCACAGCTGGGGCCTGGTAACCCCTCAGATCCCCAACATGCATTCATATAAACATCTTTCCAGAACATTGCAATAATTCTCATCATCCGGTGGGTGGGTGGGTGGCTGATGGCATTGTTACTTAATCAGTTGGCCCTCTCTACTTGCAGCTGCAGGCTCCAAGGCCAGCCAGGATCTCACACACCCTAACTTAAGAGGAATTTTTTTTCTCCCATGAATCAGCAGTATGAAAATCACAATAAATGTGTTTTTATCTTCAATAAAAGCCCCAAAACTCACAACAGACTGTCTAGACCCCCAAAGCTTCTAGGGTCCTGCGCCCGGACCCCAGGCTTCATTGTCTTGAGTATCGAACAATATGGCCTTATCACTTTTAAAATGGTCCACAATTTAATTCTTACACTCTTCTTAATAATAGCACAATGGCTCAGTATGATTTTTGCACTTTATAATAAGCAAAGATGTTGGTCCATTTTATTCTCAAGGAACATAACCCTCTGTTTTAATCAGTGGACTTATTTGAAAATTCAGACAGCAAAATCAGGGATCAAATGATATGAAACATTCCTCATTCACTGCTTTGTTTCTTGGAAAATGAACACTGGTACAGTATATGCTGGGAGTGAGACTAAACTCAGCACAGATACTGTATGTCAGGCAATTCATACAGATTAAACAGCATGCTTGAGTGCACTGCTATTCTATTAGGAGGCATCCCACCTCTGTCCTACCGGGTCATAGTAGAGCACGCTGAATTGCGTGCATTTATACACCTAACCTGGGATAGCGCTGTATGAGATAGCAAGTGGTGCAATACCACATACTGCTGTTAGAGGTATTGCACCCTTGGACTATCCCAGGCAGGGGATAAGACCTCTGCTGGGACAGAGTTCCACCGAAGCAGCTACTGTGGCTCAATGGACTGAGCCATTACAGCAAGGAAACCAGGTGCTGCATCTGGGACCAGGTTTGATGGACCAGGTTTGATTCCCAGTCTCATAACATTTTTTCTGACTTCATGCAATTTCGAGAATAACCCCCTCCCGACTTCGGAGTTAAGAATATTTATGGGTGGGGTTTGTTGGGTGCAGCCCTGGAAAAAAGACTTATTCTGCATGTAATAAATTGCACTGTATTGGCAGCATGATTTTGCATGCAGCATAATGTCTTGCAACATTATGACCATGTGCCCAAATCAACAGCCTCTTCATTAACAAGATTGTCCAGAACCACCGCCATTTCCCCAGCATCCAACAGAAAACCTCGACTGCAGAGGGTAATTGGTCCAGGAGGTTGGCAGGTGGTTAGAAGGAGCAAATCAGGTGCCTCATCACTCTCTGCTCTCCAACACATTACCTCCAAAACCATATAAACACTACAAACAGGTATCTGCCTCTATCTCTGAAATCAAATAAAGAGGCAGAAGACACTGCAGAGCAGGACACTGCGCACAGGAGCTAGCACAACAAACTCACCCAAATCAGGAACCAAAACTAAACAAGCACAAAGGAAATCAAAAACTTCTGATCATAGGAGACTCCATGATTCGGGAGTTGATACCCATCTCCAGCCAGGGTGATGGTCAGATGTCTCCCAGGTACATCAGCATGGAGAGACACTGACGCATTGCTAAAATTGTTCACAAGGCAGGAAAACATTGATGTCCTAGTACACATAGGGACTATGATCTCGCCAGCCAGTCAGTTGTGGAGACCAAGGAACACCTGACTAGGCTGGGTGACAAACTATCATCTATTTCGTCCGGCATCTCCTTCTCTGAGATACTGCCAGTCTGGGAGAGGGAGCAGATGGACGGAAGGTCAGAAGAAGGAGATGGGGAGCTAAACACATGGCTCAAGGACTGGTGCCAGGAAAAGGACACAGATTTGTAGGGAACTGGCAACAGTTCTGGGAGCGAAAGTTCTTTAAATTTGATGGACTGCATCTGACTAAAGAGGAGTCAGTGCATTGGGGCAGAAGTTTGACGTCTTTGCAGAATATTTAAACTAGCAAATGGGAGAGGGTACGGCACCCCATCGTCGAATGGGAAGAACACCCCTCCCCTCAGCTAGTGGTCAAACAGGAATTCAGCATGTTTGACGTTCATTTGCATCACCAGGTAAGAAAAAGGTTTGTCTCCCCATACGTGCACAGGGGTAATGCCAAACTTCACCCAACAACTAACACACCAAAATCTGGCCAATGGAAAATCATGTACACAATGCTCACAGCCTGGGAAATAAGATCCCAGACCTGCAGGCAATAATGTCAGAGGCTAAACTGGACATAGTAGCAATTAGTGAGATGTGGTTTACCAGTAACCACACTTGGGAGACTTCAGTACCTGGCTATGTATTGTTCAGAAGAGACCGAGGTGCAAAAGGGGAGGAGGGCCTGTATGTTAATGAAAATATCAAAGCTACAGAAATTCAGAATACACATAAGGAGCCAGAAGAACTGTGGGTCACCCTGAAACAGGAAATGGGACAGCCATAAGAACTGGGGTTGTCTAGAGCCCCCAGACCAGAGGAGGACATAGATACATTACTGTTAGAAGATATACAAAACATGACAGCTAAAGGGAGGTTCTGATAATGGGAGACTTCAACATGCCAGATACAGATTGGTCAATACCAGCAGGAACATCTGCCAGAACTAGACTCATAGTGGATTCCCTGCAGGGAGGGCCTCAAACAACTGGTACAACAACCCACAAGAGACAGGGCTATCCTAGATCTAGTACTGACTAACAAAGAAGGGATCACAGATCTCCAGGTAGAAGGTCACCTGGGGCCAGTGACCATCACATGGTATGGTTCAGTTTGGCTTACTACATCTAAATCATCCCATTCCAGGGTAAAAATATGGGACTTCAGAGGAGCTGACTTTGATAAGATGGCCTACAGAGTTAAGCTAGCCCTGGCAAAAGGAAACACAGGTGAGGGGGTACAGGGCAAAGTGGGCAAGCATTATGATGCAATACTTGAAGCAACATCCCATTGTGTTAGACAGAAAAGGAAGTGCAAAGAAGAAGGAAACCACTTTGGTTCTCAAATACAGTAGCAGAAAAGGTCAGAGCCAAAAGGCTGGCCTTCAGGAAATATAAGGGAACACAGCGGGATGAAGATAGGGAGGCATACCAAACTGCCCTAAGGGAAGCAGGTAAGGCAGTAAGGCAGGCAAAGTCCCAAACTGAGGAAACACTAGCATGAACAGTAAAAGAAGGTGACAAGACTTTCTATAGATACATTAGTGAAAGGAGAAAGTCCAGAGGGGGTATTGCTAAGCTTAATGGAGAAAAGGGAGCATGTGAGAAGGAGGACCCTGTAAAGGCATCTATCCTAAATAGATACTTTTGCTCAGTATTTACTGAAGAGAAGGTAGGACAGGACCCACAGCTCAGCATCATGGACACAGGGGAGGGAGGTGAGCACTACTCCTTCACAAAAGAAAGG
The DNA here is from genome assembly GCA_016271365.2 of Neoceratodus forsteri. Lineage (NCBI taxonomy): Eukaryota > Metazoa > Chordata > Ceratodontiformes > Ceratodontidae > Neoceratodus > Neoceratodus forsteri. Next base: position 449,611,594 of record CM057453.1, on the reverse strand, counting down.
GTCCTACAAGAGCTTGCTAAGCTCAGGGTGGATAAGGCAATGGGACCTGATGGCATACATCCCAGGGTACTTAAGGAGCTAAAGGAGGAACTAGCAGAGCCATTAGCAGAATTGTTTAGTGAGTCTCTGAGCACAGGCGAGGTCCCAGAAGACTGGAGAAGGGCTTCATGTGATCCCGCTCCACAAGAGTGGTAGCAGGGAGGAGGCGGGAACTACAGACCGGTCAGTCTTACCTCAGTAGTGGGCAAGATTATGGAGGCACTCCTTAAGGAAAGGATAGTGCAACACCTGAAATCCATAGGGGCACAGGATCCAAGACAGCATGGGTTTACAAAGGAAGGTCCTGTCAAACTAATCTCATAGATTTCTTTGACTGGGTAACCAGAGTGGTGGACCAAGGGGAGCAGTTGATGTCGCCTACCTTGACTTCAGCAAAGCTTTGACACTGTTCCACATAGAAGATTGATAAATAAGCTGGGTAGGCTCGGGTGGGCTGGAAGTTGGTCAACTGGGTGGCAAACTGGTTGACAGGCAGAAAACAGAGATGGTGGTAAATGGTATACAGTCAGAAGAGATGCAAGTCACAAGTGGGTACCTCAGGGATCAGTCCTGGGCCCAGTCCTCTTCAACATCTTCATTAGTGACCTTGCAGATGGACTAGAGGTAAGCTTGTCTGTTTGCAGATGACACCAAGATCTGCAACAGAGTAGATGATCCAGATGGGGTGGGCAGAATGAGAAGAGATCTGGATAAACTAGCAGAATGGTCAGAAGAGTGGCAACTGGATTATAAGAAGTGCAAAATCATGCACATAGGGAAGAGAAACCCTGAAGCCACCTATAGGCTGGGAGGGAGTTGCTAGCAGTCACAAAGGAAGAAAGAGACTTGGGCATCATCATCACTGATGACCTAAAATCATCCAAGCAGACCTCTAAAGCAGTAGGTAAGGCTAGGGGATGTTACGGTGTATTAGTAGGGGTATCACAAGTCGTAAGAGGAGGTAATAATCCTCTATACAAGACACTGGTTAGGCCCCATCTGGAGTACTGCGGCAGTATTGGAGGCCACACCTTCACAAGGACATTAACAAATTGAGGCAGTCCAGAGAAGGGCAACCAAAATGGTGCAGGGACTGCATCAGAAGACATATGAGGACAGATTAACGGAGCTCAATATGTATACCCTTGAGCAAAGGAGGGAGAGAGGTGATATGATCGAGGCATTCAAACACCTTAAGGGCATAAACAAGGTGAAAGAGTCTAACATGTTTAAATATAAGAAAAATAGCAGGACAAGAGGACACAGCATGAGATTAGAGGAGGCCAATTAAGGGGAATGGAGGAAATTCTTTTCACAGAAAGGGTGGTGGATGCATGGAATGGCTTACCACAAGAAGTGGTGGCTATGAATACAGTGCAGGGCTTCAAACAGGCATGGGATAGGCATAAGGGAGCAATACAAATGACTATGAATAGATAGGTCACTGACAGAGCAAAGGCCGAAGGCACATTTATAAGGTAGAAAAGAAATGGGCAGACTGGATGGGCCTTATGGTCCTTATCTGCCGTCAACTTCTATGTTTCTATGTTTCTATGTTCATCTGTTTCTGACATTTGTGACTTTTGTGACTTTTATTAGTTTGTGCATACTGGGAAAAAATGATATTGGTTTTCTGAATACAGAACACCTAGAACGTTACTGACTGAGCAAACTTCTTCTTGATTTGTGATCAGAAATCAGAAACTGAAGTTGCAAAGACAAAAATAAATATTGTTGTAATGTAAAGGGATGGAGGAAGGCTATATGGACTATGGAGACACCTTGAGAAAAACTGAAACTTAGCAGGGATATTTAAATGGGACAGCACCACCTGGTGCATTTCAGCTGTTGGAAATGAAATGTCAATTTAGTCAGAACTACCACATACCGCTTAGGCATCCTTACCTCTTAATGACTCATCAATTACTACCGCTACTGTTACCTTTACTACCTTGGCATACCACACCCTGGTCAACTTTACTTAACTACCACTGCATGTATTTTGTCAGTCTGAAGTTTTGCTCTGTAAGCTCAAAAGTAAAATCTGTAAATTGGTCAGTTTTGTACACCAAAGGGTAACACCTCTTGTTTATTTGGTACAATTATATCACTGGGCAGCTCAGACATGTGTTCTCACACAGTTATGATAATGGAAAAATCAGCAGCCACAATTTGGGCAGCACCTTGCAAATGTTAGCTGTACATGTCACCCTTCTTCCTGTGATCCTCTTGCTCCTGGCTGTCCCAGCTAGAACACCAACACAGGTGAGGGGTATGTCTCTTACTAATTAGGTACTACTCTGGGACCCTCCTTGTCCAGAGGTTGTGCTCAACAGGAGGAATCCTTCAGAATGAACATTCATATTTGTTTCTGGATCCTGACTTTAATGTGGGTCTGGATAATCAACATCTTGGGACATACTAAACAACACTTGAGACAGCAAATCCAAACACATTAGACTACTTAAACTGTGAAAGCTCATCCTTATTTACAGCAAGGTCCAGTGACCCAAGACCTTCTGGCATGGCAATTTACTAGTACAGCGATATCAGGTCTGCTTTTAGTGACGGCGGTTCCACTAGCTCTGCACCTGATAACAGCACAGGCTTAAGACTCCGCAGCCTTGGAAATGTTTGCCTAAATGGACCTTGCTGGGAAAAGTGCAACCCAGTAAAGAAAATGCATGATTACCCTGTCTCATCACCATACATGCTCTGTGGGCCATGTACAGTGCAGCATCATTTCTAGGTTAAGTTTATGACCTGATTTACTTGTAATGCAAGAAACATTCCATTCAGCTCTGTTCTACTTCTACAAAGAGCACAGAGCTTTAGTTCAAGCAATGTTACAGTAAGACTCCTGCAAGATAGGGAAAAATCTCAGGTCTCCTCTAATCTACTGAAAACATCAGGCCTCCCTATAGAAACAATACCAAACAATTATTTGCCCTGTACATCAGAAAGCATGTAAAATAAAACTGAATAAATGATCAAGTTTATTCACCTGGGACTGTTCACCTCCATTTTCCCTTTCTTCATACCACACATCAGCTACTCAAAATGTAAAGCAGCTATGAATGTTACTGTAAAATATTGAAGTGATTTATTTTATTCCATTTTAGATCACCCTTTTCTCCAGTCTTGTAATAGCCACTCTTTATCTCTTAGCTTCAGAATGTTTGAGAGTAGAAAGAATAAAAGAGAACTCCTTTAAAACAGATATCCGTAGGTTTTCAGAATTATTTCAGATATTTTGAACACCCATCATTTAACATCTATTTTCTATTGACTGTGGTAAAGGAGTGCTATAGAAGACTGACAAGCAGAAGTCTGACACCCAGGAGCCGACACTTGGTATCCCAACACTCAGAAGTTGCCTCTGCGGGGTTGCCAATCTAAAAAGGGTAGGGTGGTGGGTGAAGCCCCTGAAACATAGAAAAACCTCTGCTGCTGGAAATTCCTACTGTCAGGATATCAAGTGTTAGGCTATCGGTTTCAGTCTTCTGGGTGTCAGGCTTCTGCATGTTGGTCTTCTGTAGTAGATCCCTGGTAACCTAGCATGCAACCATCTCTGCTCTGACAATGAGTGCTCAAAGATCACTGTGAATACTGATAAAACCTGGGGCTAACCATAATACAAGGAACACTTTTAATTATTTAAAATCCTGAAACAAATGCTGAAGGAGACTCAACCTGTGGAACAAAGATCCTTTTACAAGACAGGAGAAAAGGGGTGATCTAAATAGATTAAAAGTTCTAGGTTCAAAATATTCAGTGTAACTTGTACTGACACTTTTGGTCAAGTATATTGTCAGGCTTGACTGAGCCTGCCCTGAACTGGTTGAGGCCTCCTCAGGAGGCTGGCCTCACCAATTGAGAAACCCTGGCATAGAGCAAGCCTGTCATTTCTGTAGCTTGAAATTGCTGCTTTTAGTACTGCACCTGCAATAGTATACCAGGTGCCAATCACATGTTCTGATGTGCACCAGATTACTTTGTTTAAGAACACCAGATAGATAAGTGACACTGACTACTACATCCAGATCACTTTGTTTAAGAACACCAACTAGATAAACTACACTGACTATTGCATAAACAAGTATGGCATGTTAATTTTGGTTAATGAAAGTTCTGGATATGAGTACCCTCTAGCAGTCTTGTTATGAAACCAATGTGTGTTAAAATATTTATTTCTATATCTACGGGGGGCAATGTGAGCCGAGCAAAATGGCCGCTTGGTTTAAAGTTCTGCCTAATTTTTTCAAAGGCACATTAAAACTTTACTTTTGGTTTCAGTGGCCAGATCAAAAGTGATTCAGCAGGTGTCCAAAGATCTTTGCTGTATAATGGGAAATCTCAGACAGAAAAACAGATGCAGGATGGAGTCACCAGCAAAATGTTCCTATAGCCCTGACCACGCAGTTTTCCCAGTTTGAGTGGCAGCCACCATGGAAGAATCAGAGCTAGAGATGCTTCAAACTTTGGGTGTAAAATTAACTACCTTGATAAAATCTGTAACAGGATTCTCAAACAAGATTGTCACACTCACAAGTCATGTGTCTACCTTGGAGATGACCATGGAAGCTGTGCAAACTGATACTACAGAAGCAACTAAGTGATCTGACTCAGCTATGGGAGCTGCTGCAAAATGTAATTGGCATGCCTGAAGGGTGCAAGGATGATCATTTGCTCTGTTTCATGGCGACTGGTTCCAGCAGCAATTTGGGGACGAGTACTTAATAGGCCAGTGAACATGCAGAAGTTACCCCAGAGGGAGACCACACAACCCAGATGCCTCTTGAGCCATTGTGGAGGTTATGGATGGAGTTGGAACAAGGGACCTTATGTTAGCCCTAGCAAAAAGAAGAAAACACTGTTACAGGACAGGATACAGATTTGGATTTTTCCTAATCTCAATTTTGCCATGTAGCAAAAGAAGAAGAGGTTTGCAGATATAAGGACCATGTTGCAGGAGGCTGATATATCATAGAAACAGAATTTGACAGCAGATAAGGACTGGTTGGTTAGTCCACTTAGCCTGCCCATTTACTCTATCTACTGCAGTACCGCAGCTAACCCCCCATCCTCTCCATTAAGGTTCCTTATGCCTATCCCATGCATACCTGAAACTGTAAAAGTTTTTGCCCCCACCACCTGACTGGGAGGCTGTTCCAAGCATTCACCACTCTTTTCTGTGAAGAAATACTTTTATGTTTCCAGCTTTGTAGCATGATCCCTTGTTCTTAAGCTTCTTCTTTCTGAAAATGCTTCCTCTTGTACCTTATTTATACCCGTGAGGTATTTGAAGGTCTCTATCATATCCCCCTCTGACTCCTTTCCTCCAGGGTGTACATACTGAGGTCCTTTAATCTCACCTCATAGGATTTGTAATGCAGACCTTGCATCATTTTAGTTGCTCTTCTCTGAACTGCTTCTACTCTGTCTATGTCCTTCTGGAGATGTGATCTCCACAACTGGATACAGTGCTCTAGGTGAGGTCTCACCAAAGATTTATATAGCGTATCGCCACCTCCTTCTTCTATTGGTGATACCCTTCCTATGCATCCTAGCAACACCCTAGCTCTCCCCAGTTCCTTTTCACACTGCTTGACCACCTTTAGGTCTTCAGATATGATTATCCCAGGTCTCTTTCCTGTCTAGTGGTTGTTTATAACACCCTCCCATCTTTTACTCCACCCTGGGTTTCTGTGACCAAAGTGTATGATTTTGCACTTCTTGCATTGCAACCTAGTTGCCACACTTGACCACCTCAAGCTTTTTAGGTCTCTATTTATTTTTCACACACACACACACACACACACACACACACACACACACCCTAGTGTCTTCCTGTATCAAATCTTTGTGTCGCCTACAAAAGGCATACTTCCTTCTAGTCCCTTTGCAATGTTGCTAATAAAGACATTAAAGAGGACCGGTCCTTGTACTGATCCCTGTGGCACCCCACTAATCATCCTCTGTTCCTCAGAATGAACTCCATTTACCACCACCCAGTGTCTCCTATCCCCAACCAATTTCTTACTCTGTTCACCACCTTAGACCTACTCCCAGGCTGCCCAGCATGTTTATGAGTCTTATATGTGGAACGTGTCAAAGGCCATACTGAAATCTAGGTAGGCCATCTAGGTAGGCCACATCCACCAAGCCTCCCTGATTTAATTCCCTGGTGGTCACCCAGTCAAAGAAATCTATTAGATTTGTTTGACATTACCTCTCTGCTGTGACTCCATGCTGCCTTAGATCCTGTAAGCTTTGAATTCAAGGTATTCCACAATCTTTTCCCTCAGTAGTGATTCTATTAACTTCCCCACCACCAAAGTCAGACTGACTGGCCTTTTAATTGCCCTCCTTCTCTTTGCTACCACTTTTGTGACGTGGGACTACATTTGCCCTCCTCCAGTCCTCCAGACCCAGCCCGCCTCCAGTGATTGGTTGAACAGGATTGTCAGAGGTGCAGCCAGCTTTCTCTGAGCTAATCTAAAAATCCTTGGATGTATCTCATCTGGCCACATTGCCTTGTCTACTTTCAGATTTGTGAGTTCCTTCAGGACTTTCTCCTCTGTAATGGACTAGTGTCCAGCTCCCTTCCTGTAATGCTCCTATCACTTATCTGTGGTCCCTTGCCTTCCTTCTTCTGTGAATACCAAACAAATGTGCTTGTTCAGGATGTCAGCTTTCTCCTGTTCCTCTTCCATCCACTTCCCTTCCATCCTCAGCCTAACAATCCCTTTCTTGGTTTTTCTCCTTTCACTTACATACCTAAAATATGTATTGCCCCTTTCTTTACTGCCTGGGCTATTTTCCTCTGTTTGTGTCTTGCACCCTGACTGCCTTCCTACCTCCATCTGCTTCTCCTGATACACCTCCCTATCCTCCTCCCTCTGTGTCTCCTTGTACCTCCTGAATGATAAATTTTTGCTTTACCTTCCCAGCCACCTCTTTGGAGAACCATAGCAGTTTTTTTTCCTCTTGCTTTTGCTTATTTGCCTGATGCAGAGGTTTGTTGCCTCCCTATGGCCCCTTTTAGTTTTGCCCTCTGTTCCTCCACTCCACCCAAGTCCTGCTCCAACAGGGCATTCCTAAGGAACTCCCCATCTTTGTAAAGTCAGCCCTTCTGAAATACAGGACCTCACCTTTGTGTGGTTCAATTCTGCCACCATACTTATATTGAACCACACCATACTGTGATCACTAGTCCCCAGGTGGCTGCCCACCATGGCATTGCAATACTGTCCCATTTGGTGAGTACAAGGTCCAAAATTGCCCCTCCAGAGTGGGTTCTCTTCACTATCATCTCCACCCCTGTGTTGGAGGTCTGTAGATTATGCCAGTGCAAATAGTGGCCCATTCCTTGTCTTTAGGGTGCCCACAGTATCTCTGCCCTCCCTGCATTCCCTGTGTCTCTGTTGCTTTAATTGTCTCCTTCACATAAAGAACCAGTCCTCCTCTTTCTTACCCATTCCTGTCCTTCCTGAACAGAGTATAGCTTGGCATGCTATATCCCAGTCATGGTTTTCATTGCAAAATGACTTGGTAATGGCTACAATGTCCAGGTCAGCCTCTGCTATAATGGTTCCTAAGTCTAGGATTTTATTTCCCAGACTTTGAGCAACCCACACATGGCCTTCCAAATTCTGCTACTGTACCACCCTTTTGTCAGACCCCTTCATTCCTTTTGGCTACTTTCCTTTTTCCCTTGGCTTCATCCTCACGATTTCTATTTTGTTTCTCTTGTTGTTACATTCTCTTGGGGATTTCCTCCCATGCAGTTCTCTCTCCTGATGTTTTCAGCTTCATGGGGAGCAGTTTATGTCTTCCCACTTCTTTCCACTCCTGCCTCAGCTAGTTCAAATGCTTGCCAATTTAGCACCCAAACTGTTCACTTAGGGCTGTGGTACCCCTCCCAGATGGATGCAGGCTGTCACCCTGTATAGGCCTTATCCTCCAGGTGGTCTCCAGTCCCAATGAAGCTGAATCCTCTTCTTGCACCATTCCTTCAACCATGTGTTGAAGCTCCAGGTGGAGTACCCTGTCCTCCCTGTCATAGATAGTCAACACCTCAGAAGAGGCCACTGAGCATGCTACCTGCCTAAGACCCTTCCCAGCTCCCTGAACTCCTCCTGCACTATCCTAGCCAGGTCATTAGTTCCTAGGTGGAGAATGCCATCCAGCTGCCCTTCCTGTCCTGCTGCCCTAGTGATCCTCAGGATTCATTTACCACCCTCTGAGCCATGGCACCTGGTAGGCACCTAAGTTACATCTCCCTCCCTTCCTGTCTTCACATTTATGCCCTCACAATGGGGTTCTGCACCAGGAGTTAGTTCCTCCTCTTCCTCTGGGGTCCTCAGCCACCCACCTTGGGGTCACCACTACAGTGGACCCCACATCTTTCCTGGTCACTACTGTGGGTGCCTCCATAGGACAGTCCCACTGCACCACAGCAGTGTAGGAAGGTATCCTTGATGATGGTGACTGTAATTGGGCACCTGCTGAAGGGTGACTCAATTACAGCACCTGTGGATGGGGTGATTGGGGAAGCTGGGTGACTGGATGGTGGGTGGGCAAAATAGCGACCTGATGTCACTATATGTCTATGCATATGGGGGGTAGTGAGCACTTTGAGCATGGGCTGGGAGGGATGAAGGAGCTGAGGGGTTGCTGCTATGGTGAGCTGCAGAGCTGTGTCATGGTGTCGGGGTTGGTCTGTGGCTGCGATGGGTATGCTGCTGGAGGTTTGGGTTCAGTAGGTGCCTTTTGTTGCTCCCGACCGATTTTTTTTACCCTGAGTTGCAACCCCGACATGCACCCCTGGAGCTGAGAATCTTACATAGGAGGTGCAGATGGCAAAGCCCCCACATAAACAATAAATCCAAGTCCCCGCACCGTGTTGCTGTGCGCCGGGGAGTCCATTGTCAAGAAAACCTTGGCGATGTGACTTCACCCTAATGGACTCCTTATCACATAAAACTGTGTATGAATCGTGTAGTGGTACCATCTGATGGATGTGCCTTGATCCACCACCCTCACCCTCCCTGAGTTCACTGTAGTCCATCCTCCCTCCTCCCTGGCAACTTTGAGGCAGCAGTGGTGGATTTGGTGGTCCCTGAGTGGGGAGAAGGCCTCCAAATCCCAGCCAATATGACCTGGAGTCGAGCAACCTCCCTCCTCAGTCCAGAGAGGTGCATGCAGATGGTGCAGCACTGCAGTCTCCAGAAAGTCTCTTTGAAGACTGCCACCCACAGCCACTGCACTCCATCACTCCCAGCATATCTTTTACCCTGCATGGGATGGTGTTCTAGGCCCTTCTATGGATCATCCATGGAGGCAAGGTCTTCTTGTTCACTGTCCTTTTGGATACCATGAAATGGGTGCAAAGAAAGTGACTCATCGTCCAGACCATGATGATCTGAGAGCAATAAGCTCAGATTAAGAGATCTGATTCTTGGACTGTCTTAACTATTTATTCTTAGTCTCTGTACCCTCATAGCCTGGCAGATGCAAGTCAGATAATTGTTACTGTTTAAAGTTCACATGGTGCCTGTTGGGTCCTTTAACCTTAGTTCTGGGAATCAAATGTCCACCCTTTAGGTGTTATCTTGTTTGAAATGTGGTTTATCAGTTTCCCTGCTAAACAATTGTTGTGTACTCTATCTCTTCTGTTTGGGAGGGTGGGGTCAGCCTAATTCTTTATTTTTAACTGTGGTTCTGATGTTACTGCCAATAGTTTTCAGTAAAGTTGGTTCTGGTGACTGTTACAAACACATTTTTTTCTTTTAGTTTTTGGCTTTATAAGATTCTATTCATGTGAAGGTGGGTTGCTTAAAACTGATTCTGTATTTTACATGTATGTGTACCATTATGGTATTGCATGACTACTTTTATTTCCTCGTCTCTAGGAGAATAAAAGACTCTGGCATTCTTCATTCTGCCATCTTCTAGATTATACTGCCATGCAGCTCATGGATTCTCTTAACAGTGACTTTATGGACTATAACTTACTTACTATAAACTATTTTCTGTATAACCCCTGTATATGATGTATCTTAATGACATAGGATGCACCCTATAGTTTTATGATGAGGAGTGGTGCCCTCATTGTTTTTGTACATCTCACAAATACTATGTCTGCATTTTCTTTACTGTGGTTTGGTAAAACAATAAATATATAGTTTAAAAAATATTTACTTTATAATGTATTAATTCTCGCCTTATTAGAAATACAGAAGCATCTTTATTGTCACAGCTCTGTGACTTTGACGCTTCTGATGATATTGTATTGGGATGAAATGCCCCCAGCTTAGCCAGAGGAAGACCACGACCACCGGGCTGTCGGTGCTCCCAAAGCTACTACCTGAGACCACTTGGTCGGACTCCACTGCAGAGAGCTGAGAACCCCTCCAGGGCTCCCAGCTCCAGCCACCGCAGGAAGACCACGGCCACCAGGCAGTCGGGTGCTCCTGCAGCAACTACCTGAGACCACTTGCTCTGACTCCACTCGCAGAGAGGTATGGCAGTTTCAAACCAATCGGAGTGTGAGTGCTCTTTCCAGGCTCACCCAATTGGTCTTTCACCCCTTCTTGTTCTTCAGTGTTATATGGGCAAAAATAGCTGTTTCATGTAAAATTGCTAAATATTTATGTGTATTTTCCAGACTATCGAATGCTAAGGTGTTTTAAATCCTAAATTTCCAACCAATTGCCCTTTACTTTGTCCAAGTGTCACAGGCCTTTCCTGCCTCTGTAGCTGCAACCCAGACTTCAGGGCACCAAGGAAATCATTCCTTCACTTGGCAAATCTGTGTCTTCACTGGTTAGCCTGACCTTTGTTCAGCATCAGTTTTAATTGGCTCCGCTTTTCCTCTTCAGCTGAAAACCCTCCAGGGATCCCAGCTCAGCTGCCACAGGAAGACCACGGCCACTGGGCGGTTGGCACTCCCTGCCGCCACCAAAACCACTTGCTCAGACTCCACTCACAGAGAGGTATGGCAAACCGCAATTTTTCATCCACCCACCCATCCCCACCCCATCCCTTATTATATAGACCATCTTGCTCCACCCTCCACCATCTCTGCACATCCCCTGCTGTCCCGTCCACCTCCTTAAACACTTACACAGCTATATAGATACTAGAAAGACAAACTCAGGTGGCGGGCATCTGGGATAACCACTACCGCTGACAGTCTTACCTGCTACCTTCCTTTAGGCACTACTAAGGCGTAAATTTGCATAGCTTGGCTCTAGTCACCATACCAAAGGCCAATTTCCTTTCTACACTTCCTCTGCTGCACTGCTCCACATTACCTGGAACTTATTTCATCCTATCTATGTGCCTAAAGATCTTCCCCAATCCAATTTATTACAACCATGGCATTTGTGATCCAGCTCTATCTTCTTACCACTTTATGCATGCTACCCTTATTAGGGTACACTCTGGGCAGACCTTACTCCTGGGAGGAATCGTATCCCTCATCACAGGACTGCCTACTTATCAATTCCTTATATAATTGGTGCTTTGCCCTAATTTTCTGCACCCACACATAACTGAGTATCCTTCTCGAGGTGTCACCAGCACCTTGATGCCTACACAAGAAATGTTACCTTTTCCTTTAATACCACACCCATTGGTGTTATATGGCAAAGGTCTTAGCTATATGTCACTAGGTCGCACAGTATAAAAAATTAGGCCTAGGCACTCCTACACCGATGCCCTCGATCACCCAAAGAAAGGCTAGAATAACCAAGCTATCACTTGTTGTCCTGAGAAAAGTTGTACTCCTCCTTTTACTCTGCTCAGGCAATGTTGAACTCAACCCTAGCCCAACAAAAGCTCTTTCCTCACCTCAGAAATCAAAAGCTTAAAGGAATCAGCTTTATGCATGTTAATGTGTGTAGCCTCTTAAAAACTCACTTCAATACAAGCATGGACTATCCACACGAAACCAGATGTATTCATGGTTTCGAATCCTGCTTCGACCATCTACACTGGATAGAGAGGTCAGTATTCCAACTATCTGTTATTCAGAGCCGATAGACAGACTAGAGGTGGTGGGTTACCATTTATGTTAAGGACAAATTTACGGTTGCCACCCTTGATTCCACATCGACTGCAAATGGCTTTGAATGTCTGTTCATTAAAACTGAAATATCTCCGTTGTTGGCTGTCTGTGTCATAGGATGCAACAGACCCCTGTCTTCGGGGTCACAGCTCCTGTACCACCTCTAAACTATCCTGGGCACTGGCACCTTGGAAACAATTATACTAGGGACCTTAACTATGACTGGCTGTCCAATGCCTCTTCCTCTTAAATCTTTCTAGATTCCCATGGGCTTGCACTGCTTATTGATGAACCAACCCACATTAACAAGAAAAAACATTGAAAGCACTCCATTGGATGTCCTTCTAGTAAGTAAACCCCATTCCTTCTCCCATGCTGGAATTTTTCCACGATGTTAGTGACCATTACTTTATCCTGGTATATGGGCAGACTCTAAAACGACATCCACAGCCAAGTTCTCAACCAAAAGATCCAAACGGAACTTCGATCCAAGTGCATATATCAATGATCTGAAAGCCTCCTGCTTTGGCAGAGCTTTTACCTAGCTAAACCAGTGGAAACAGCATATGCCATCCTCCATGAAATTGTAACAAGTGCCCTTAACATCCTTACGCCACTGGTCAAAGCTGCGCATAAAGGCTAGAAAGTGTCATTGGTTCACTACTGACCACAAGGCTGCATTATTAAACGGGTTAAGCTTTGAAAACAGCTCACAATCCCACAGAGCCAAAGACTGGTGTCTTTTCAGAACAGCCAGAAACCTCTGCACTAAGCTGATTATAGAGAGACCAAAGCTAATTTCTATCGATCTGAACTAGACTCTGCCTCAAAATGCCAAACCAAATTTTGGTCTACATTAAAAGAACTGTCTGGGCATACATCAGGAAACACGCTCCATCAAAATTCATTTCAGACAACGCCGCTATCAACAACAAAGAGATACTACAAGCTCCTTAACAACCACTTTGCCACTGCAGGTCTAGCATTTGACACCCGCCTGCATGCAGCCTGCATTCCTAGATTACCATACAACCTCCAGTACCTAGTTCCACAAATGCCATCTTTTCTTTTTCCCCTGCCTTCTTGAAAGAGGTCAAGATCTGCTCCTCCATTTGGACACTAAGAAAAGTGCCGTGTGGACACCCGATCCCTACTACCTAAAGATTGCCTATCATGTCTTGGCCATTCCAATTACTCATCTATTTAACCTGTCTCTTTCACAAGGGACTCTCCTCACCTATAGAAAACTGCACATGTTATCCTGTTATTTAAATATGGGGACCCCTACTACAGAGAACTATAGGCTGATCTCTCCTCCCATCCTGTCAAAACTCTTGGAAAAATTGTGAATGCCCAATTGAGATCTTACATTGACAATACAAATCTTTTAAACCCTATACAGTCCGGCTTCAGAGCTAAACGTGTACACTTATGGCTTTGGCCAAGGTGACAAATGACTGGCAGTGAGACCTAGAGAACAAAAAGTTGGTCTGTGCTGTATTTCTAGACCTACAGCAAGGCCTTCACACTGCTTGACCACAGCCTACCTTTTTCTACACTAAAAATGATAGGTCTAGACTCTACCTCACTGAGTTGGTTTCACTATCACCTGACAGACAGGCTTTAGCAGGTCAAGGCTGAAGGTGAGCTTTCCACCCCTAAACTACAAAAAGAGGTGTCCCACAGGGCTCCATCCTGGGGCCACTTCTATTTGCTATCTACATCAACAGTATAGACATAGGCATCAAGGAGGCAAGTATCCATCTATTTGCAGATGATAAGGTGCTTTACTTAAGCCGCATACAACACCTGAAACTGCCTGTGGACCTACAAGCCGATTTCAACTTACTGCAACACCAGCTCCTTAGCAAAAATTGCTACTTAATGCCAAGAAAATAAAAGCAATGATATTCTCACCTGTTAATCATTTGGTATACCCAGCTGCTGTTGGTACCTTCCATCTCTATGTTATTAGGAGAAAACTTGGAATATGTACGAAATTCAAATACCTGGGGTCTGGCTAGACCATAAACTTTCCTTTGCAAACCACCTGGAGGACTTGTTGAAAAAACTGAGGCAAAGGTTTGGTCTTTTCTTCAGGATAAACTGCCTACTAACTACAGAAGCTAAGAGACAGCTAGTCCAGTCTACATTTCTCTCCTTAATTTACTATGCTGACTTCATTTATAGCCAATGTGCTGTCTCATACCTTGTAAAACTGGACATTCTATATCACAGAGCCCTGTGTTTCATTACTGGTCTCCCATTCTCCACTCACCACTGCTTCTTTATATGTGGCTATGGGATGGACCTCCTACAATATAGGCATAATAAGAATGTGGCTCTCTGGACATACAAAGCCATTACTGACAAACTCCCACAGTATATTGCTGATTGTCTGCCTTCACTGTGATTGGGAATTACGCTCTAAGATGCTGCTCCCTCGATCTCTACAAGTGTCCAGGGCCTGTACGCAGTTCAGAGAGCTGCCATAGGCTTCTGCTATCATCGCCTGGAATAAGCTTCAGAAATCATTGAAATTGAGGTTTCCTGTTAGCCTAGCTGTGTTCAAGACATTGTATGCAAAACCATCACAGAAGTCTGCAATTGCTTCCATCGACCTCAGATCATTCGCGCCACCTACAATTAGCCTTCCTTGTACTCCCATTCTGTACTGTTACGCAAATCTAACCTTAGTTACCTATGAACTCTACATCCACAGTCGTCCCTCCACACCTGCCACTATTACATGCCCACAGCCTGCTAACCATCCTCTGCTGGTAGTATAGCATCCCAGTACCAGCCCCTCCTTGTCCGCTGCATCTCCCTACCCCATGATGACCTCCTTCACTACACATGAGTTTTTGTTAATTTGCTAAGCATTTTCTTCTCTTTATGCAGCACCCTTCTTAACTCCCACTTCTCTTCCTTGAATATGTTATAACTTATACAGGAATATTAGACCATGAATATGTTTGCTAAACCTGTACCTATTATTGTTTACTCTGCTATAATACTGTTATATCCTTATGTATACCTATGCTTACTGTCTTCCTGTCTGTACATAAATGTAATTGTTATTTACCTTGCGTGTTGCAGGTTACCTGCACCAAAGTATACCTTCACTGACTGTATTATTGTCTGAACATAAATGTATTGCTACCTGACCTTGCGATGCAGGTCCACCTTGTAAATGAGCTTGCTCAATGGTGTCCACCTGATAAATAAAGATTTTGATTGATTGATTGATGGAACTTTCTATGGACTAAGGCAAAGTTCAAACTCCATCTTGCAGACTTTGGCAAAATTACCTTATTAAATGTTTAGAGCTGTAATTTAAGCAAAATAGCACATAGCTGTCTTTCTGTCTAATTGCACAAGCTGAAAATGATTGCTTTGTAAAATGCACTGTATGAAAATGTGACCATATCTCAAGAGAATATGGTATCTTATAGCATCCAATTCTGCCACCATCAAGGTGATGCATGGAACCTTTCAACATCTAGGTACCCACCATCACCACCATGGTATCTTTCAAAATCTAAGGATGCCATCATCACTGTATCTGAAAACTAGGCACCAGTCACCGTAAGCATAGTGTCATCCACAATCTTAGGATGCTGTCACATCTACGCAAGCAACAAAGCTGTGTGCAGCAACTTCAGAGCTAAGGGACTGCAGGAGAGAAACAAACACAGCATCCTATGCTATCTACAATGCCTCAATATCACAATGTAATAAGTCAGGCAGGAGTGAGTCTCATCAGCTGCAGGCACCTACCACCAGACTGGACCAATGTGACAAAGAATGCCAACAAGCATCACCCCAAAAACAAATGTTTATAAATGACTGCAGACCCTTAGTAAACACTACTCCTATTAATGTATCATCTTTAGAAAGTGAATAAAAGGACTGTGAGTAAGATATAACCTGGGGTCTCATCAAGTGGCAATATGTGTGCATATTTTGCTAAACTTGTATAAACTGTCATCATCTAGAATGGGTATATACCACCTTGAAAATGGGACTGTCATTTTGACAGTATTAGTTAAAAGGGACTGTTCAAAGAGCAAATCATTCCTGAATCAAGACACCTTTCTCGGGAGGGGGAAGACTTTCACCAAAGTATTGGGTCTCTAATGAGAGGTTCCTTGGTTACTTGCTAATTGCTTATATTGCATCTTGTTCTAAGTGCATTGCAAAAAAAAGTATTTTTAGACAAAAATAACTGATTTAAATGTTGCATATGATATGTTTTGAAAAGCCCTGGTAAATATTTTTATTTGGTTGCTCCTTAAAATGGATAAGAGTAAGAGGTGATAAGGCTGGGTGGCTAAATTCAGAAATTTCTCAATAAATTGAAGCATAGTGATAAAATCTGGAATAAAGCATATAATTGCTAGAAAAGGTGCAAAGCCTTGGTCAGAAATGCTAACTTCCCAATATAAAAATGTTTGGCAAATTTTAAGGAGTTGACTGGTGACAATCATTCTGAGGATTCCATTGTCCTTGAGATTGATGGTAATATATTAGGATCCACGTGTGATTGCTAGCCATTGCAATAAAGACTTTGGTAAACTTTCCAAATATAGTACCTCTCAGTACACTACTCTGCCTAATCTGACTGGCTCTAATCCCTCAATCTGGTTCACATCCCAAATTTTATTTCAGGTCTTGACCAGAAATGAGGTTTTGAGGTATCTTGAAAACATAACCCCAAACTCCTTTCTGGACTCAAAGGCCTAGACTATTGATTAATAATCTAGGCAGGGATGTTCTAGCTGAACAAATCATGAAGTTTTCAATTTCTAATAGCGATTTTGCATATTTCCTGATATTTGGAAGCAGGCAATTGTTAGATCAATCCATAAATCAGGCCACAAGACTGTGTTATCAAACTATCGCCCAATCTCACTATTAAATCCCCTTCCAAATTGTTAGAATGCTTTGTCTTTGGACAAACATTGGAATTTCTAACACAATATGATCTTCTCACACCAGCACAACATGGATTCCATCAGTTACATAATACTGAAATGGCTTTGGTGTTTATAGAGCCTTAGATGCTGGAAATCACCTTGGTTGCATATTAGTGAACCTTGCCAAGACATTTGATTTGGTGGACCATAGTCTCTTGTTGGACACCTTGGCACATATGAACTCTTCTTCTGATACTGTAGCCTGGTTTTAGAATTATTTGAGTAATAGAGTACAGAGGACTAAAATCCATAGTACCCTATCTGACCCAGTAACAGTTACCTGTGGAGTACCCCAAGGATTAATCCTTAGGCCTCTTTTGTTTCCACTTTATATAAATTCCATTCCAACTGCTTGTCCATCCTCTGGTATGGTTCTTTATGCAGATGATGTGGTCATATTCCAAGATGGAAAGGATATAGATAACAAAAATCAGATTTTACAGTCAGATTTCATCTCCCTGGAGAGATGGTTTAGTCAACACAAATTGGTCATTAATACAAAAAAATGCTTTTTATTGGTCCTCATGAATTACTTCATGATTCACTAAATCTGATTGATTCTAGGTGAACAAATTGAAATGGTCAATGAATTTGTTATTTGGGTATCATCCTTGATAATTCTATCTTTTGAATCTCACGTATCCTAAGTCATGAAAAAAACTCCATCAAGATTTGAGAGTTCTATGCAGAGTTAAAAATGCTTAACAGTTGAGTACAAAATTGTTATCTGATGGTCTGTTATTCCATTGATTGATTATGGTTTGTTAGTCTATTCTTCTGCTAGTGAGCCGATGTTGTTTAGGTAAGGGCCTTATAACTCAGTATGTATATTTCAAAATAATTCCATCGCTGTACACATCATTGTCATCTACTCATCTCTGATTCGCATTTTTTACAGGACAACCACATGCAATTTCTGGCATTGGTTTTTCTGCAGAAAGTGGTCTTGGGTTTCACCCTCAAAGTAGTCGGGATATTTTTCCAGAATTGATTAACAGTAGGTTTACAAGATCATTAGAAGGTCATGATTTTCATATTCCAAGAATGAAAAGCAATTTGGGTCAGAGATTTCTGTTCTATAGGGTCATGAGTTGGTGCAATAAGTTGAATACTTCAATTACTGTACAGAAATCAATGTTTTAAAAAGGTTTGTGTACAGTATTTATCTTCTCAGTCTATCTGTAACTGTTTTAGTTAATGTATTTCTGTACATGTATATGTATTGTTTTTGTTTTTATTGCTGTTAAGTACTGGACACTTATGAAAAAGGGTATTAGCCCATTAAGGTTTTCCAGTATAATAAATGAAATGAAACTGAATGAAAATAAATGCCATCTGAATAACTAAACTTTCTTTTCCTTTTAATGGTATAGTCTGGGTTGTTGTATTCTGTTCTTGTCCTGTGAAACTCATAACATTAGAAACATAGAATTTGTCAACAGAAAAGGACCACTTGGCCCACCCAGTCTGCTCCAATGATCCCTGCCTAGTCTGTATCCTCAGACCCTAACTGGTTTCTGGCAACTCTCCTCCCTATTTATTAATATTCCTCATGTCTATCCCAAAAATACCTGAAGCCTCCTACTGTGTTTGCATCCACCACTTTCACTGACAGTCTGTTCCAGGCACCCAGCACTCTTTCAGTGAAGTGGTACTTCATTATATCCCTCTAAACTCCCCTCCCCAACTTCATCACATGCCCTCTGGTCTTGGTGCACTTCCTGCTGTGGGCAGAGTTAGCAGTAGAATTTTGAAGATGTGGTGAGGTTCTGGAGAGCGTAATCATCTTTTTTTCATAAGTTTTACTAACGGGCCAGCTGTGTGCCTCAGAGGCGCGGTTCGGTGCCCGGGAATCCACTCCACCCTGACACCTCCACCTACTGCCTGACTCCTGAAAGCTGGGTAAGGACATCCACTGGGCTGAAGTTGATCTGCTGCTATTGGCTGACCACGCTCCAAGCCACATGCTGATTGGCCTCTGTTTCAGCCACTGCCTCACCGATTGGTGCTTTGAAATTGTTGCTTTTGCTGGGCTCTGCACCCATTCACTTGCATTGCTCAGTGCCGAAATTTTACGCCCACCCCCGACGACCTTTATTAAATAGTCTCTTTGCTCTGCCCTGCTCTCAAGACCTCCCCTGATCCTGCCTCCCATTCTGTCCCCCAGCTATACCACTCCACCGCCTCCTGCATGTTCCTTCTAGTTTCTCTGTTGCACTAAGCCTGCCTCACAACCCCTGTGATCTCCAGTTTTCTCTGATTTTCCTGCTCTGCACCTCACCACCTTTATAAATCACATCTCTGTTCCTGCTGATATGCCTCTCTACAGCCACCTCTTCCCGCCTCTTCTAGCCCTCTCTTCTTCCTCTTCTATGCCATCTTCCTAATTCCTCCTACCCCTCTCCACCCTACACTCTGACCATTCACGCCATTACCACCAACTTGGTACCATGGCAATCCTCCCTACCCACACTTGTGGCACCCTCCTACAAAGGACTGACTGCTAATGACAAATCACGCTGATGGAATATGGGCAAATTGACCTCTGCTTCTAGCCATTACCTGCACTGGGACCCTAGACACCTCAGCTGTATTAAACCAGACAAGCGAGAGGCGTTATTTCACATACTATGAACTGCATCAGATGACCCTAAAACTCCTGCTTCTCCTCCTCCTCCTGATGTCTGGAAGTGTCCATCCAAATCCTGGCCCTGTTTCCTCCAGTGCAACTAATCTTGCCAAAATGGAAGGGGTCTCTCCATCACAACCCTAAATATCTGCAGCCTCCTCCCAAAACTGGCCTCCTTCAAATCTTGCCAGCCAACACAACCCCGATATCCTAGCCATTGTTGAAACCTGGCTGACACCCAACACTCCTGACCATGCCATCTCACTACAAGGCTACAGTATTTTCAGACTGGAGAGGATTACTAAAAGGGGTTGTGCAATTGCATAAAGGACAACCTCACTAGTCACCCTGTCTGTTATACCACCACAAACACCTCAGTGCAATTCCTTTCTGTCAAGCTACTCCTTGGTGCCCAAAATAAAGTCCTCACTGTTGCTGCTGTCTATATCCCACCTAAAGACCCAGGGTCTGCCCTCAGACTTTCCTCGAATTTGTAAGATCACAGCCTCCTGACACCGAGCTCCTTCTCTTGGTGAGTTTAATATCAATTGGCTCACACCTGATGTAGGGTCCCACAAGGATGCTATCCCAGCAGCTAACCTAACGTAGATGGTTAGCTCCCTAATAGGAAAACTACAAATCTGGGACTAGCACCCTCATAGACTGGATCCTTGCTAGCCACCCAGCCCGCATAAATAACACAGTTGTTCTCCCAGCCTTCCTCAGTGACCACTCCCTGTAATCTGTACCTGGACAAATAAGTTCAAAGCCACTTCCAAAACCATCTCAAGCAGAGTACTACCTTATGGCAACCTTACTCATCTCAAGGCCTGTCTCAGGCAGCAAGACCGTCCCTAATATACAATACTCAAGATGTTGACACAGCCCTTGATTACTTTATCACTACTTTCAACACTGCTCATGGCAATCACGCACCAGTAAAAAAGTGCAAAATCAAAGTGCTCTCAAATCCCTGGCTCACAGCAAAGCTATTGGCCCAGCTCAAAGCTAGGGACCACCTCTGGCTATAGCCAGAGCCACAGGCCCTGACAGACATCCAAAAGTATAAACAGGCTTGCAACCACTGCACTAAACAAATCCTATTGATGAAGAGCTCTTACTTCAAGAATGCCTCTCCAATTCCTGGGGTGATGGAGATCCTTCTGGGACAACATCAGAAATATCATGGGTAAGCAGTCCAAGTCCTCTCCTACTATAATGACTGTGGATGGAGCCACTACCTTAGACCCAATGGTCATGGCAAAGATCCTAAATGCAACCTTCACAGACCTTAGTGGGGTCCTCCTCTGACGACTTCTCTGATGCTGACTGTCCTAAATCAACATCACCTACTGCTTCTCCTAGCCAACCGCCTTCCATTTCAAAATAGTCAAGGCACATGAAGTCTGCAAATATATAAAAAGGCTATTTCTAAGTCCAGAGCAAGCAGCGATACTATTGACCTTAAACTTCTGTCCCTTACCCTGGAAGAGGTGCTGCTCCCACTCACCAAAATTTTCAATCTCTCCTCTGCCTCAGTCAATTTCCCAGCAAATGGAAGTCTGCAATAGTCACCCCGGTGTTCAAAAGTGGTGACAAGTCTCTACCTAGTAACCATCGACCCATATCAATACTTCCATCCTCTCCAAGGCCCTTGAACCCATTGTGGTGGACCAACTCTCAGACTACCTGCAAAAGTATAACATCCTCTGTGCGCAGCAACATGGATTCAGGAAAGGACACAGTACATTGACCGCCCTACTGGAATTTTCAGGAGCAATCCACAATGCTTTGGACAAAGGATACCAAACCGAGCTGTTTTCATTGACCTAACAAAGACGCTTGATACTGTTCACCATGGCTTACTTGTCAAACAACTACAGAATCTTGGGCTCTCTCACGGTCCTGGTGCCTGAGTAAAAGTTACCTCGCCAATGCTCTCAAACTGTAAAAATCTCAGGATTTCTCTCCGACTCAAATCCGATTCTCTCAGGTGTTCCCAGGATCCATCTTAGGCCCTCTTCTTTTAGCCTTTTCCAAACTCTCTCCTCCAATCCTGCCCAGAACAAATAATCCTCTATGCTGATGATGCTGTGATTCTTTCCTCTCATAAGGATCCAAACCCTTACTCCATAGCCTGCAACTTGCTTTCTCCAAGGTTGAGAAGTGGTTCCTAGATCACAAGCTGGTCCTAAACCACAAAAAACAAAATCCAAGCTCTTCTCCAGCCCGCAAAACAAGAAAAGGCACCCACTTACTATCAACACGCACTCCAGGAAGGCAATTCTACCAAGTGACAACATTTAAAAATCGTGGAATCACCTTTGATCAAGGCCTAACCTTTGCGACCCACATTGATAGTACAGCTGAAATCGTGAACCAGTGCACTGGTATCCTGTACTGAAACCAACAGTTCCTTACCCAATCTGCACTGAGGATTGCTATCCAAAGCTCTGTCATCTCAATCATAGACTATGGCTTAATTATCTCATGGCTCTGCCTCAACCACCGCACTTAGGCGTCACAACCTCCCTAAACAAAGCCTGTTGGCTGCTCACTGGAGCTCAAAGACGCACTCATACATGTGAGCTGTACACTGAAACAGGATGGTTGCAACTCTCAAATCACATAAGTACCTTACCTGCTTGATGGCAAAAATCCACCATGGACCTCACTCCACCGTGTATCCAAGACCTGCTATTCCCGAATACCAGCATCCATTTCACCAGAAGTTTGGAACATCAGCATCTCCAGGTCCCTGATGCCGGACCACTCAGGGACAAAGATTCTTTGCCTATCGTGCCCCAGCTGGTTCAATGCCCTCAGTACTCTCATCACCGCCTCCACCTCCCTAGGAGTTTTCAAATCTAGGCTATATTCTCACCTCACAGCCTCCAGCCCTGTGACTGCCTCGATTAAATTTTTTCCTCCTGGCTGCTCCATTGTTTTCATCTACCACCTCTGCTTCATTTCTTGACAAAGGCATCTGAGTAGCTCTAATCTCTCCATGTCTGCTCCCTGTCTACTCTTATCCCTTCCATTTGTTCATTTCTCTAACATTTTCCTCTAATCAGCTTGTTCTGTGTATGCTAAGTATTTTTTTCCTTTCTTGCTTGAAGTTTGACATTAATGTACTGCATTATACTGGCTTATTACCACTTCATAACTTGTTTGCTATCCTATGTAACTTGACTTGTTTGTACACAGCTCGACGTGGAACCTTTGTAAAAGAGCCATGGCTCAAAGGTATAATTCCTAGAACAATAAACAAAAACTCTGTTCACCCATCTGAGGTACTTGTAGCTCTCATCATGTCCCACCTCACTCTCCTCTCTTCCAGGGTGTACTTGTTGAGATCTGTCAGTCTCTCCTCATAAGGCTTTTGATGCAACTCCTGCACCATTTTAGTTGCCCTCATAGGGACTGCCTCCACCCTGTTTATGTCCTTTCTGAGGAGCATCCTTCAGGACTGGACAAAATACTACAGGTGGGCTCTCACCAGACAGCGATATAGTGGCAACACTACCTCCTCCTCCTGCTGGAGATACTCTTCCTATGCATCCCAGCAAAATACTTGCCCTATCCACTACTTTGTTACACTATGCTGCTCCTTTGCAGTCATCTGATATGATAACTCCTGTATTACTTTCCTGCTTAGTGACTGTCAGTACCTCCCCAATCCTGTAATCAACTCCAGATCAGTGTCAGTGGCTCAGCAGGTAGCACACTCACCCTGAGGCCAGGAGATCAGTAGGATGTGGGTTCAATCCCACATGAGGCACTGTGTTAATATCCCAACATGACACTGTAGTGCAGCATGAGGGGGTGCTGCACCCTGAGGTGCTGTCTTCAGATGAGACGCTAAATCGAGGTCCCATCTGCCTGTTCTGGTGGTAGTTCAGGTGGATGTTAAAGATCCCATGGCACTTCCTCAAAAGAGCAGGAGTTTTATTGAAATAATAAACATAACAAAACAACACGGTTTAGTCAGTTATACAAAGTGAGAACCAAAACCTGATCAGGCAAACTTATACTATAAACAAAAAACAAAAGGGATAAATAAAATAGTTGTCAGACTATATCATACATTACTTGAACTTAATAAAGTGAAGGAACCCTTTCCACATCTTTAAAAGTTTAGCGGTACTGTCCTTCGAGCATCCTGGGCATAAATCCTTGAGAGTTCCTGTGAAACCAAAATACTAAAACAAATGTAAGGCATTTTCCTTGGTATATAAACCCACTGACACCTTGCCTGCCATAAATAGTAACGTAAACAACCAAAAATAATGACAAAGTCCCTCATGAAAGTCAGAAAAGATACTGGATAACATCCTAAACCAAGATATGGTATGAAAGAGAATTAAGCCATTTAAACCCCATAGTGCTGCCAAATAAGCCTACAGACCCTTAGTACAGGAACACTGCAAGAAAAATGTTCCATTGATTCCTCAACATTTATGCAATCCAAGTAAGGACACTCTTCCTCAATGGCCTTGTATTTAGCTGCTACCCCTAACATTCAGACGGCCATAAAATATTAGCCACTGTGTCTCTCTCATTGTGCTTGAGGCAATCTGAGATTATTTAGTTGGGCCAATACTTTAGGATTCAGGGTAGAAGGGCAATTTAAAACACGGCTCTAGAGGAAGTAAATTTACCATTATAACCTGATAAAATCCCTTCATGTTATTACTCAAAATTGTCTCTTTTCTAATTTCCATTTCTATAGTTTTTGTGCAGCGGTCTAAAATACTGTGGGATATGAACATGAGGGTTTAATTTTGGAGCCAAAGAAAGCCAATTCCTAAAGTATTTGTCCAGTGATCTGAAACCATTTGTCCCAATCCCTGCTTCTAATCTTAAGCCACTTTTGACTGAACACATAATAAATAAGGAAAATCACAGGATCCACCATCCCAGCCCTCCTTGTTTTTACTTAAATAAGTATAGCATCTCTTTACCAGATTTAATCTGTTACCCCACACCATTTGAAAAATAAACCATACATTTTAGTTTCTAAATGCACCAGGAGCAGAAAAATCATAGCTACATATTGAACACATGGTAAAGAAACTGTTTGATGACATATACATTTCAATTTGGACAATTTCCACTGTTTCCATCTGTTAACCTTATTTTCCACCGTTTGGAGAGCTGAATCCCAATTTTCTACTGGCATATTCTGAGGCCAAACTGATGCCCAAAATTTTAAGGGGAGTTCTGGAGAAGTGGATGCCTCCCTGCACCGCCTCCGTGGGACCCATTGCTCCAATAAATAGTCCTTTTGTTTTGTGCAGATTTATTTTCGCATTTGAAACTCTTGAAAAGCCTCAAATGCTGTCAGAAAAGTATGCACAGAAGAGTGGTCTGAAAAGTATAAATTCAAATCGCTGCATAGGCCTGTACCAAAAGATGATGATTCTAGATGTATTATCAGAAATTCCCAACCATAACGGAATAGTAGTTAAGTTCTGCAAAAGTGGGTCCAATGAAAAATGTAAAGTAGAGGACTGAGAGGACAACCTTGACGCACTCCAGTATGTAAACAAAAACTTTTAGCGATGACCTTTCACAAATGGAAACACAATATTATAGTCATATAACCTTTTAATAAGATTAACGGTTTGCAACGGACTCCATAGTGTACTAGAGTTAAAAACAGAAAAGGCAAATATACCCTATCGAAGCTTTTTGTAAGTCAGCGACCATCATACAATTCGTGACCCCACATCAGAAAGGTGTTCAATAACCTCACGTATGATCATTAATGCTGTCTGGATTCTTTATCTCGGTACCCCGCTAAATTGGTAAGAAGAAATTACCTATCTAGCTTAGTTTTTCAACCGATTGTTCAAAATACTGGTAAAATTTTATAGTCTGAATTTAGGAGGTGATCGCTGCCAATGTTTAATATTTTGCCTATCTCCAGATTTAAATAGGTAAATTAATAATCCTTCAGAAAAGAGGAAAAACAGCATTTTCATAAAATACTGAAATAAAATAAACAAACATTGACTTAATTCATTCGAAAATACTTTATACAGATTATTAGAAAGACCATCCCTGCCTGGTGAAATATTCAATTTCAACTTCCCAATTACATTTACTATTTCTCTTGTGTGATTGGGTCCAATAATGTTGAGGCTTCTGCTAACCTTTGGGGGCCTTTGATGTTTTAATGTATGAAAGCATTTCTGCCTAGTAATAAGAGAGGGGGGTTCAAGGTCCAAAATGTTCAACGATCGATTCTCTGAGTTGTGCAACTGTGGTGGCTATAGAGCCATCAGGGTTTTTTAAAGAGTCAATATTGGAGGAAGCCTTCAAATTTTTGCAAGCTTCAAAGGGATTTCCAATAGGAGATTTTTTATGCTATTAGACAGAATGGCCTGTAGGGTTTTGGTTCTATCATACTGAAAAGTCCTCATGTCCTCTTTCAGTTTAATAATTTGGTCAGAATAGTCTGAACGAGAGGCATATGCAATTGTCATGTGTTTCTGGAGTTGTTGCCTAAGAGACAAGTATCTTAAAAACTTATAATTTTTGTTTTTGCCCTTGCCTTTTAAACCAATTGCATAGATCAAGCTTGTTATTAACCACCAATCCCTAAATCCTCATAAAGAAAGGCCACTGATAACCTGGCTGTTAGAATATGTTTCACCCCGGACTGTATATATGGTATGTGCAACATAGTATTATTCAGCTTCCACCTAACCTGCCTATGCTCAGGGAACCTGAAAACTGGAAACTACAAAAAGAAGAGAATGATCAGAAAATTCACAAGGATCATCTTAAAAGAATCAATTTGTACAGAAGGAGACAAACATATAATCTATTAGGGAAAACAATTTACCCTTTGTAAAGGAATACAGGGGTCCTTGAGAAGAAAAGGAAAGACAGTTAAATAAACCCGTTGTTTTAACAATATTATCTAATATGTGAGAATCACAATAAATTTTCTTTTCTTCTGATTAGATGAATCAAAATTGTACAATTGAAATCGCCTCCCAGAGCACCTTAACTGATGTCACCAAAAAGGGTTGAACAGCTTTTAAACAAGAAACTCTACCAGCTTTGTTTGAGGATTGTAAATGTTGATGAAACAATAGCATATATCATGCCATTTCCATCTAATATCATTACTCTCCCTGGGATAAGGTCAATTAAATTATGAAGTTTAAAGGAATAGGCATTAAACAAAATCCCTATACCGTCTACTGTATCTGTTCCAAAAGACCAAAAAGAAGGGCCCCACACCCAATCCCGCTTAAAAGAAGAAAGTTGTTTCACTGAGTGCATCCAGGTTTCCCATAAAAAGCACAGATAAATGCTGGTTTCAGATATAGTGAAAAGGGCTTGCCTTTTAATTATATTTAGCAGGCTATGAGTGTTCAGAGAGCCCCAGGACCACTGCACTATACTTTATAAAAGTAGGACAGACTTATTATTTTTTCCTTTTTCTTTTTCTTTCTTTATAACTATCCACTGGCTGAGACCGAGTGGATAAAGAAGATTTTTCAGAGTCTGAATCTCCCAATTCCATCTCTGTATCTCCCATGGAGTAAACAAGGGCATCACGTGTTACTTGTTTCTATGGTGGAGCGATGGGGTTGGGATGTAGATTTCTAGAAGATTTACGTTGGGTAGAGATGGCCTAATATCTAAAGCCTTAGGTGCCTCAAGAGTCTCCATGGAGCCCCAGAGTAACACACAGGAGGGAACCCAAAGGGTCAGGTGGGCCCATGCTAGACTTTTTGACTGCCACAAAATCAGAAACAGGTTGTACAACCTTATCTACTTCTTCTAAGGGCTTGTTGATGGGAAGCTCCATGCCAGGAGACTGGTCTATGATTTGAGAAGAGGGTAAAGGTAGAGGAGACTGTGGACCTGGAGGGAAAAGTGTACAGCATCCTGAGCCCTCTGAATTAAGAGATCTAAATTTATACGGGAAGTTTTATTTTTAGCAGCCCAAGGACAAACCCAAAACGTATGGCCAAAATTCTTCACAAAGCTCACATTTAGACTGATTGTGACAATACATAGTTATATGCCCAACCTCCCCACAGTTGTCACAACGTGGTTGATCGTAGACACTTGAAAGGTGTGTTTTAGCCCACATCTGTAACAAGCCCGAGGTTGTCCTCTATAAAACAAACACCTCTATCTTTCCCCAACAAAAGGAATTGGGAATATGCACTACCCCATCTCAGATTGCCTCAGTTTAGTTTTTATATTTCCATCCCCTGTCCAAAACTGTTCGGAATCCAGGATAGGTTCAGGCCCACTCAAAATTTCACATTTGAGGGACAACCAAAGGATATATCTTCCACATGGACCTCTTGTTTCTAAACATGATCGTAACATGTTTTATCAAAGGTTTAGTTAAAGGTATAACTAGAAAGGGGTCCATATGGGAGAAAATTTCACCTGGCTATACCTATCCCAAAATAAGTCCAAAGCATGTGGTGACCGAAAACTAATGTCAAAATTGTCCTCCCAGAGATATTAATGAAAGCATATACATCTTTAGGAGTAAAGTGCAAAAGAATCTTTCAATAAGGTTTTTCCCACATAGTGTCTATCTGGTCGATCCTCCAAACCCCTTATAGCTGAATCCGGACTGCATTCCGGTGAGGTGCAGCTTCTCTTTTGGAATTAGAAAATAATTCAGACATAAGTGGTTTCTGAGGAACAGGTTTCGCCGGGAGAGGCATGTGGAGGAAGAAATATGATCTTGAAGGGTGGTACCAAATCTGTATTTGAAGAGGGGATAGGGATGTTTTTGTCTCCAAAGGTATAGCGATAAGTGGAGGCTTCCCTGTCTCTGAACAGTTTTTATTTTCCTGTAAATCTTGCACCAGATCTTTCTGCTGTAATTCTGGTTTCCACTCTGGGAATGCTGTGAGAGGGCAAAGTCAGTGTCCCAGGTAGGATCAGGCTTCTAAATGCCTGCTACATTTTGCTTCCAGCCAGCCCTCTGAGCGCTTTATCAGGGGACCAGGGTTCCGGAGCCTCTTTTTGGATAAAGACGAAGGTTCTGATAAAACAGATGTTGGAAAAGCAGGTTTTGCTTGAGGTAGTTTCTTTTGGAAGAAAAAAAATTCAGTGGCCCCAGTTTGGGAAATAGCTGAGGATTGATAAATTACTTTAGGCTGAGCCCTCAGGGTTTTTGAAAATGAACCCAGCTGATTTGTCCAACAACGCAATTTCAGGCTGTTTTAATTCTGATGCAGGCAAAGTTTGATGTAGTGCCTTTTGGGTCCCCTAATCGGCTTTCAAAATGTGATGCATCCAGTGCTGTAGTGGGCTGTAGGCACTCGCTAACACTAAGCGCTTGTACTGCCAGCCTTAGAAAAAGCAAGATTTACAGGGAACCTTCTGTGCAGGAGTGAGGCTGAGAGGTATGTGGGCGCCCTACAGGGCTTCAGAATTGATAATGTCAGCCGTAATTCTGACAGGGCCAATGCTGCAGCTGTCAATGCAGGATTCCTCCTGCTGCAGAGATGATGACTGTTGTGCGGTTGAACGCGAATTTGAAAAGCCTCAAATGATTCAGTTGCTTGCCTCTCCCTTACCCAAACGCTTAAGTTGTGTTGCAAGGGAATCAGGTTGCTATACACTTTCATGTAAAAGCAAGTATCTGTATGTAAAGAACTTTCCGCTTCAATTGCGGGTTTCAAAGTGCCAGAAAAACATTGAAAGACTCACCACACTCTCACGGAGCTATTCTCGGGTTTAGTCCAGAAGATTTTTTCAGTTGCAAATGCACCATCTTCAGGAGGGCAATATTGCAGGTAAAGTGTGCATCCAGTGATCAGGTTCCAAGCTGGGCTCGATCCTTGTGTCCAGGGATTCATTCTCATGCGCCTCCAGTTTTGCAGCCAATATAGGAGTTGGGATTTTGTTTACCCAATTCAACAACTGAATCTTCCCAAAGGACCACCACATCATGGAACCCCATATCAGAGTCGATATCCTGGGTGTTCAAAAGGCCGCCTCGCACACACTGTGGGAGTGGAGGCCAAAGCTCCCACTGTGCAGACGCTCTCCTCCTTCAGCAGCTCACTCCGAGTGGCCATCTTGGCAATGGCCCGTGCCCTACTGGCCACAATGCAGCAGCAGAGTAGGGAATTTCCTGGTGCAATAGCCCAATTTCCTCCATTCATGAAAAATACCACCAACAGCTTAATCTGGTTCAAGGTCAGTTGGCATTCATCTGTATCCTTCCCGGTCGTGCCTGAAAATAGGCAAGATTTGTCTAGTGCACTTACCCGGTCAACAAAACTAAATAAATAAATAAGGTTAGATTTGGCACTATTTGGCATTGAACTCAAACTGCAATACTCTTGACCACTCTCGAGTTTCCCAAGGTCTCAAAGTGTTCTCTCATCCCTCCTGAGTGTTCCCCATTACAGATTTTGGTGTTATATGCAAAAGGCATACATTCTCTTCCAGTTCTTCTGCAATGTTACTTATGAAGATTTTGAAGAGGATCATCCCACTACTGAGCCTTGCAGCACCCACTGGTCACTTTCCTTCATTAGAGTGAGTGCCATTAACCATCACCCACTGTCACTTATACATTAACTAGTTTCTATACAATTCACCACTTTGGATCCCACCCGAGGCAGCTCATGTTCTTTATCAGTCTATTGTGTAGCACAGTGCTGAAGACCTTGTTAAAGTCCAGATAGGCCACATCCACTGCCCTCTCCTGATATATTTCTCTGGTCACCTAGTCAAACAAATGAATCAGATTCATCTGGCATGATTCCCCATGAATCCATGCTGCCTTTGGTCTTGTAGCCCATTGTATTCAAGATACTTTACCAACCTTTCCTTTAACAGAGTTTCCATTAATTTCCCACCACTGATATGAGACTTACCACCCATCTGGTCCCATAGCCTTGTTCACTTTCAGAACTTCAAGTCCTTTAGGACTGGAAGGCACGGGTCACCTAGATGATCATCAGCATGGCTTTGTTAGAGGCAGATTGTGTCAGACCAACCTGGTGGAGTTCTATAAAGGGTGACGAGTGTGCTGGATCAGGCAGGCCAGCGGATGTCCTCTTCTGGACTTCAGCAGGGCTTTGTTGGTGCCACATCCTGGCCTACTGGGAGCTGGAGGATATGGGGTAGGGGCAGATGGTCAGGTGGATAGAAAACTGGTTAGCTGTGCGTGTACAGAAGGAGAGGATTGGGGAAGGTCTCATCCTCCAGGAGAGTTATTAGCGGGTCCCACGGGGTTGGCACTGGGTCCACTCTTGTTTAACACCTATGTCTCAGACATCTGAAGTGATATCAGGAGCAGGATGAGCCTATTTGCCTATAACTCAAAGCTGTGGGCAGTGGTGAAAGGGAGGAAGGAGCTGGCTCTCCAAGAGGACCTGGTGACTCTGGGGAGGTGATCACAAGCCTGGAAACTAAAGATTAATGCTGAGAAATGCAGGGTTCTGCACCTGGGGACCAAAACCCAGCTCATGGGGAGGCACAGCAAGTTTCTGGGGGGAGAAGGACCTCAGGGTGGTGGTGGATGCCAAAATGAATAACTCAGAGCAGTGTAGAAGGGCTGCGGCCCAAGCAAATAAAATGCTGGTGCATAGCCAGAGGGATAACCTCAAGTAGTCGAGAGGTGCTCCTTCCGCTTTACAAGTGCCTGGTTAGACCACACTTTGAATACTGCATGCATTTTTGCATCCTTACTTAAAGTGGGACATTGCTCTTCTGGAGAGGGTCGAGAGGAGGGCTATCAGGATGATACTGGGACTAGGGAAAATCCCTATGAGGAGAGACTGGAGGAGCTCAACTTGTACTTGTTGGAGGAGAGAAAACAGGGGATATGATAGAGGTCTTCAAATATCTCAAAGGAATGAATAGGGTAAGCCTTGAGGGGTGCTTCAGCTGAGGGAGGTAGGGGTCACTAGGGGCCACTCAATGAAGCTGGAGGGACAGGGGGGAAACAAGGAGATGCTACTTCACTGAGAGTGGTGGAGCCCTGGAATGTACTTCCAGGAGTTGGTGGCTGCTATAACTGTGAAAGGGTTCAAGAAAGGCTGGGGTAGGTATAGGGTTAGGTGCATCCCAGAGCCGCTAGGGGTGGTGGACCTTGTAGAAAGGGAGGGCTAAAATGGTGCCCTGGGAAGGCACTGATCATCAAGCAGACTCAATAGACCATAGGGTCTAGTCTGCTGGCTTCTTAGTATGTTAGTATGTTAGTATGATTCTTTCATCTGAGAATGGACTTGTGTCCACCTCCCACCTTTGTTCCTGCTGCTCCCTGGTGGTCTGTCCTCCTTCCTTCACTGTGAAGACTGAGCAGAAGTACCTGTTCAGGATGTCTACTTTTCTTGATCCTCTTTGCACAGTCTCCCCGTCACCTTCCTTATCCTCACTATCCTCCCCTTGATTTCCTCTTCTGACTTACGTACCTGAAGGAAATCTTATCCCTTAGCTACTCCTTTGGCTATCCATTCCTCCATCTGTGCCTTTGCTCCCCTCACTACCTTTCACACTTCGCTCTGTTTTACTTGGTATACCTCCCTGTCTTCCTCCTCTACATTTCCTTATACCTCTTGAATGCCACCCTTTGTCCTTCACCACCTTGACCACTTCCTAGAGAACCACAAAGGCCTCTTTTTCTTTCTACTTTTACTCACTTCCTTCACACAGAGGTTGGTTAACTTAATTATGCCCTCCCTATTTTCTCCCATTGTATTGCTACCGCCCCTGGCAATTACCACCCCACAAGGCAGTTTCTGAGGTAGTCTCCCATTTCTTTAAAATCCACCCTTCTAAAGTACAGGATTCTTTTCCTCTGTCCCCATCTTAATATTAAACCACACTGTACAGTGATCTCTGGTACCTAGGTGACTGCCCATGGTGATGTCTGCAATGCCATCCCTCTTGTAAACACCATGAGCCAGATTTTCAAGTATGGCACAGGGTGTGTACCAAGCCCTGCACCATGACTCTTAGGTTCTGGCAGTGCACCAAACCCTGTTGCTGCAACTGTGCCCAATTTTAAAATCTCGAGTGCAGCTGTGACAATTTTCATGATTTACAGCAACTTGCACCAAATATCTAGCACAAGCTCTGTCAAAAAGAGGTCCCCTGATTGCCCCAAGTTAGACCAGAAAAAGTTAGTCTAACTTTGGCAATTGACGATGGGATAGAAAGTCCTATTAGATCACCCAAGCCCCATGGGCTATATTGTTAGCGCATCTGGGTTTGGCGGTGATCTAAGCCATTGGAAAATCCTGCCCCAGGTCTAGCACTGCCCCATCCCTAGTTTTCTCCTTGTCTAGCTGCTTGAGAAATGCCTCTTGTAGGAGTCAAGGATGGCCCTGCTCCTTGCCAACGTTGCAGTTGGAAGATTTCAATCCACATCTGGCAGACTGAAGTCCCTAACTGGCAGCACCTCTCCCTTACTTGCTGATCCAATGGCAGCTTCCCAAGTGCATTATCCAAATCCTCTCTGTGCCGGATGGCAGTATACCACCTCATGCAGATAGTGGCCCCACTACTTTCTCCAGGATGACCCACAGCACCTCTAGTCCTTCTTTACCTTTGAGTACCCCTGTACTTCCCTGGCCTTGATTCCTCCCTCACATATAGTACAACACCTCCTCCCTCATCCTCCCTGTCTTTCCTGAGAGTAGCCCAGTATTTCTATGTCACAGTCATGGCTGTCAGTGTACCACAACTCTGTTATGGCCACCAAATCCAGACTAGCCTCCAGGTCTTGAATTTTATTTCCAAGATTCTCCATGGCAGATCCATGCAGATGCCCTACGAGACTGTTGGGGCTGTTACCATTAGATATGTGAGTGTTGTACATTATGCACCCATCCACCTGACATGCCACTGACACTGTTTCAACATGGTAGGATACAGTGGCAGGGACAGAGCTGCCCCACTCCTGTATCTGTGGTAGCAGTTCCACTGTCATTCCTTCACCCAGATTCATGTATGGCACCTGCCTATAAGGGATGCCCAACAGCCTGCCATTCCAACCACAGTACCTGTAGATGTGGTATGCCAGCACATGGACAGCTGTGTGGCAGGGCATGTTGAGCTGCCAGTGGTACATGCCTGACACAAAACTGCACTGCATACCCTACAGTGAGGGACAGTTGCAGCTTGGGAAGATTGACAGCTATGGGACAGTCAGCACAGTCGGTAACACCCAGAGGGTCCAAGACAGGGTTGTTGCCTGCATGCTAAGAAGTACCCCGTCTGTGGGTCTGTAGGACTGTAGAGGGCACAACTACCCTGTGCCACCATTCTACCCTGTCTCACCATACTATGTCACACAATGCCCAATAGGGAATTTCCAAAGATCATTGTCATTGTACCAGGTGGATTGCAGGGTTCCTTCCCCACCTGGCACAGTGGCTGTTAGACCAGCTCATGGTTGGTTCAACCATGGCCTCAACTTGTGGCCATGGTGGGACTTTCAAAATCTCAAATTACTGGATGCTGCAGCCCTGCCATGGTGCAAGCCCTTCCACCTTGATGTACCACCACATTGGGTGCAGGGTGGTACAGTGCTTGTTTGCTGCATGGCCTCCCATTTTGAGACACAGCCTGTGTTTGAAAATCGGATTGCCACAACCTTTGATGCAATATGTCACTTGCGCAATTCCGCTTTGATACAGGCACTTTGTGTAAAATGTGGGGCTTTGAAAATCGAAACCTAGGTTTCAAAGTAAATTAAACATTAAAATTCCACAGTTAAAGGCTAACATTGGGCAAAATTAATTGTTTATAGTGCCCTTCATTTTACAACATGATTCCTAGTGACAGTACCATTTGCACAAAACTGGGCACTTTGAAGACAAGAGTGAAAAATGGTTATATTCAAGTTTCAGCTGTAATTGATATTGCATGTTGAATTTTTATGTGTTATGTTTGTATTATTTTATGTGCTTGTCACATGTGAAAACAGGCAATAGCTGCTCATCTGCTAAGAAGTCTAAAAATAAATCAAATAAATCAAATCAAACTTAAAATGGGTCATAAGGCTCTCACCTCAGCTATCACTCTACTACCTTCTAGAAGGCAAGCAACATTGATACAGTATTCTCCAATCAGTAACCTTTGGTGGGGGTTCTGTATTCATTTATCCTACAAGTCAGATCATGGAGACTTGCTAATTCTCCAAATTATGCCCTTAGCTCTTAAGGCTTCAAACCAGAAACTTCATCATTTGACACAAAGATGCAAAAATTTGAGACCATTGTTCTCCTCCAACCATGCCCCCTTCCCAGCTTTCCTCATGCACTCTTTTATCCATGTAGCTTTCTTCCCACTGGTCAGCATGGCCAGGCTTGTCAGTCCTGCCCTGCCCTCTCCATCCAGCTCCTACCTCAACCACAACTGAGGCCCTTAGATCCCCATGGATTGGCCTTGCAGGGCCTGTTTGGGTGGCAATGTAGGGAGAAGACTGGTGTGGAGGATGTCATGGAGCCCAAGTTGACCAATTTTCCCTTTTCTCCTGAGTTCCCACTAGTCACAGTGGCATGGGCTATGCATACACATGGAGTCATGCATGCATCCCACAACCACAGCTTCCCTATCCCCTGACCTCAATCTGCCACTTGTGTTTGATGCTGCCACCAGGTGTTCACCTGGTGGCAAACAAGAACCAAGATGACCCACAACCCTGATCCAGGAGAGGAGAGCGCCCAGGCAGCCACCAGCCCACTCCCAGCCCTCTC
Source organism: Neoceratodus forsteri (assembly GCA_016271365.2). Lineage (NCBI taxonomy): Eukaryota > Metazoa > Chordata > Ceratodontiformes > Ceratodontidae > Neoceratodus > Neoceratodus forsteri. Next base: position 449,576,152 of record CM057453.1, on the reverse strand, counting down.
TCCTTGTTGACTTTGATGACCCAAGTTTGTTCCTGAAGTCAGATCACATGGTAAGAGGTAAGGTGCTCTGCACCTATCCCTCTGTGCCATTGGGCTGTCCTCATGCACTCTTTTGAAGATCAAAGCATCAGTGTGACCATAAAAATCAGGCAATAAAAAGACAGTTCCTCAAACTCTGCAGTTTATCTTTAGTTGCACTGGGGAATTATAGTTATGCTGGCTTTCCAAATGCATTTCTCTTTGACATAAGACAGATCAGGATTTTGGGAGCCATTATCAAGCCAGTCAGCCTGCAGGGTGCTGCCCTGGAAGAGGGAACCCTCATTGTCTTCACACCCTGCTGTTGATCCCACTACATACTGGTCATAAGTATTTCCAGCTGTGGGTCTGAGTGCCCCATGGGTTGCTTCCCTGGAGGTCTGCTTTGTCTGTTTCACCTCAGTGTCTTTCAGATCTAGATCTAAGTGTCTGACTGTCCACCCCAAAATAAATTATTCTAAGATCATCCCACTAACATTAATCCCTACCAGACTAAAGCACTAATGGTAGTTGTAGCATGGCACCTACAGTACTAGTAACCAAATATATCCGGTTACTGGTGGGGGGCCAAAATACCCACTACTTGACCAGAATCTGCTGAATTGTAAGGCTACTTCAAATCAAAGTCTAGATGTTTGCATAGAAACCATCCAGGTTTCTAACATAAGAAGCCTTATTGAAGTGGTTCTTTCTTCTCTCTCTCTCTCTCTCTCACAATTGAGTATTTTTTTGTAAATTCTACTGTTCTAATCCAGCCCATAAATATACATGATAAATCATTATAACAGTGCCATCAATTACTATTTTGTAGAAGGCAATGCATTTGGCTTGTTTTCATCATATAAATATATATATATCATGGATGTTTACAGTATTTAAAACTCAAAAGTCAGACTGTCCTACAGCTTGTTGCTTCTGGTGCCCTACAAAAGGATGTGTTGTCAAAGAATTGTTTAATTGTTTCCCTTCCCCATGCACAGATTAGGTATGTTCCAGTTACCTTCACAGATGTCTACTTGCAAGTCTGGATCCAGTGCTCGCTGATCTGCAAATCAGTTCAGTTGCCAGACAACGCACATGTATTTACTCCTGAACTAAAAAACATATTAACTATGCAATTGTCATGGAGCATGCTGTAAAGAATAAAGAGGAGTTTTGTTGAATGGGAACTCATTTATATTCATCTTGCCAGCCTTGGGAACAGGGCCTGCATTACCCAGGTAAGTTCTGCAAGATTTCATAATTCCAGTAACACTAAAGGTGTCTGATTTCACACAGTTGGTAAAATTACCAATGAGTGTTTACACAGTGAAGCCTTGTTCAGGTGAGTGAATTAGAAAAAACGTTCATTAAGTCTGCATTACCAACAAAAAATTAACAGGTAATGTGCCAGCAGGGCCTCTTACGGGAAGCAGCTGCATTTATTCATTCTAAATGCATCGTAGTTTGCCAAAGAATGAGAAATGGCTATATTTGCTAGTTTGCTCAGGATAAAGTGTTTTTTTACCTTACTGTGATATAAAATGAAAATCTCTGACATATATATCATATTTTAGTAAATGTGGCAATTGATAAACACATGCTAAAATACTCTGTTTAGCTTTGGACTGTTTAGGTTGCAATTTAGCCATTTTATAATAGTTGTGTTAAAGAAGCATCTAGCCAGTCTGAGCTATATTACGTTAAACAGGTGTAAGAGAGCAATAGGTATTTGGACAGAATATATTTTAAGAGAAAATAAAAACAGAACTCTTAAAGGCCTTTAAAGATGCCTCTCTGAGGGTGGTAGAGGAGGGAAGGGAGAGTAAGAACTGTCATGTTTATGCACATGTTGTTACAACTATACTGTATACTATATGCCTGGATTGCATCTTACTCTGTAATAATGAAAACTAATAAACTTGAATTAAAAAAAAGATGCCTCTCAAGGTCCTGATCCAGTGAAATATGCAAAGGAAATGAAGGTCTGGACCAAACAATGCCTCAAGTTTCAATGCTTTTATTGTTCTTCATATGCCACTTCTATATTCAGATAGTACTACCATTTCAAGACCCTGTATTGATTTGTTCTTCAGGGTGTGGGGCTGTGAAGATTAATAAATCAGCAATTAGGATGTGTATACACCATTTAAAACAATCCTATTTTCAATATCAAATAATACAATTGTAAAAACTGGAGTAGACTATCTCTCTCACATTACTTATAATCTGCACTGATGAAGTGTGTTCTCCTACTGGCCATCTGTTCCTTATTTTATATCAGTTTCTGTTAATAAATCAAATTACATTTTAGTTCAGCTAGTAATAGTTGTTTCAACCTATAAAGTTGTGCTAAAAGCTAAAACACTTGTGTTACTCAATAGTTTTGTTCAAATCACTTTCTGTTTATAGTAGTGTTCAATGCACCTGGTCTTGTAGTACTATTCAAAATGTGAAACAAAATAAGCAGGTTTCTCCAGAAGCAGACTAGAAGAATGTGAAGAAGCAAGCATACAGTAGCAATATTTTGTGAGGTACAGTCAAAGCAGGCTGCTCTTCTGTGGGTTGCAACTGAGGTGCGTCCTGGTGAGGAGGGTCTGCAGCAGGTGGGTCAGGTGTTATACCCACTTCCTTAGCCTGACCTGTTATGATGAGGCCCTCCTGATCCAGTCTGTCATTACTGCTATGTGTAGCCCATGGGGATTACCTGTAGGAATGGACATTCTCCTCATAAAGATTACATTTCAGAAGATTAGGGGACACTGCAGACTTACCTGCCATACTCAAAACATAAATTGCACTTCGGTCTATATGAAACAGCGATAAGTTGCTTCAAAGAGCCACATTTATAACATACCTAGGCTGGTCCAGGTTGAAGCACAACCCTCAGTCCCTCCCAATAACAAAAAAAACTACCTGGAAGATGACTGATATCAATGTTCATTTGCTGGAGCTTTACCCTGATTTTCCAGCCACCCATCCAGACTAGCTCTGTATCAGTTATGTGAGATGGACAATCTAATACCTTGCATCTCTGGTGAAGCCAGTATAAGATGTCTGAGATACTGACACTTTCATTTTGAAACAATATCATGATTATGTTAATAGTGGCTTGGTCACCGCCCAGTGGTGCAGAGGGCTGAGGCACTGGATGCCTTACCTCTTGCCACACTGACAACCCGTGTTCGGGAATGAGCGAGGGGTCTTGGAGGTCACCATGGGGGGTGCAGTGCAGGATTGAGCTGCCAGCTGGCAGCTATCCTCTCTGTGGAGGGGTCTGTGCTTCCCTTGGCTCTTGGGTGCCTCAGAGAGGAGGCCAGGAAGCAGTACAAGCTGAGAGAGCCAGGCTGCTAGGACAATGGGGTGGGGAAGAGGCATCACCAGAGCAAGAGGGCACACGCACCTCCACACACATGCGTCTCTGTCTGGAGCCTCGGTAACAAGGGAAAAACCAGGAGGGAAAAGTCAGGGCCGCAGCAGGATGAAGCCTTCAGGCCAGCTCCAGGATCTGCCAGAACACGTATAGCATTAGAAGCTCCTGAAAGTCCCTGGCATACTTCTCCCAAATTTGTCTAGAGCCAAGATTGTTTAAAAGCTCACATCAAAGATAGGCTCTCCTGAAAGATAGAAACATAGACAATGTCAGAAAAAGACCAATGGTCAATCCAGCCTGCTCGAGTTCCCTGTCTAGCCCTTGGACTTACTATCCATGAAGCGTCCTAGATCTCCTCATCCTTCCACCCCATTCTACTCCCAGTTTCTTCCACCCCAAGCCATACTGTACCCTTCATTCTGTCCCAATATGCTTGAAACCACCAATGATTTAGCACTAACCACTTCAGCTGGAAGACTGTTCCACGGCTCAATCACCCTTTCTGTAAAATAACACTTCCTCATGTCCTCCCGAACCTCCATCCTGTCAGTTTCCATTCATGTCCAATTGACCATGAGTTGGTATTCAAGCTAAATAGTTCCCACAGTTCACTTTGTTAATTCACTTTAGGAACTCAAAGGTCTCTATCATATCTCCCTTCTCCTTCTTGTCTCCCACAAGTACATGTTCAGTGTGCCTTGATCACTCCTCATAGGAACTGCCTTGTTGGCCCTGAATCATTTTTACCCTGCACTGCACCATCACTAGCATATCCCTATCCTTCCTGAGGTGGGGGCTCCAGAACTGGACACAGTTCTCCAGTTGTGTACCTCACCAAGGATCTATATAATGAAGTATTATCTCTTCCTTCTGCTATGAATACCCTCCTGATACAGTCCACCATCTACTCACTTTGTTATATGCCATGTTGCACTGACTTGATTGTTTTAGGAGTCAATGATGATAACTCCAAAGATCCCGTTCCTCAGCCGTAGTGTTAAGTCTCACCCCACCCATCCAGTACTCCATCCTGGGGTTCTTGCTCTCTAGGTGCATTACCTTGCAGTTTGTGTCATTGAATTTCAAGTGCCAAACCTTATAGCACCCTCTAGCTTTTGTAAGTTACTCTGCATTTGTGTGATTCCCTCATTGCTGTCCACCCTCCCACACAGCTTATTGTCATCTGCAAAGGTGCACAACCTGCCCCAGATTCCCTCAGCAATGTCGCTAATAAACATATTAAAAAGGACTGGACCCAGGACAGACCCCTGTGGTATCCTGTGTTACCTCCTCTCTTCTGACTTGACGCTACCAACCACAACCCCATGCAGCCTTCCTTTTAGTCAGTTTACTATGACCTTAACTACACCCAGATCCTCCATCTTCTTCAGCAAGCATCTGTGAAGCACTGAGTTAAAAAGCTTGCTGAAGCCAAAGTAGAGCAAATCCACTTCATGGCCCCCATCCAACTCCTCATCACCCAGTCAAAGAAAGCTATAAGGGTAGTCTGTCATGACCTCCCTACAAGGAATCTTTACTTTTAAAGTTTTTACTATCCTGGAGACCAATGCTCTCCAAGTAGTCCACGAGGTCCTCTTTTGGCCAGTGTCTCCATCAGCTTCTCTATAACAGAGGTAAGACTGACAGGTCTGTAGTTCCCGCTTGTTCCTGGTCCCTCCTTATGGAGTGGAATTATGTCCACCTCCCTCCAGTACCACGGATCAAATCTTGTCCTTATTGACCTGATGAATAAACCTACCAGGGTTCATCCAGTACTACTGCCAGCTCCTGAGTAACCTTGGATGCAACCCATCTTGTCCTGGAGCCTTAGCTATCTGCCAGTCCCTTCTGGACACTTTCATTTGTAAATATTTGCTGTGTCATCTCCGGGACCCCCTTAGTGGCCACTTTGATGCCACTCTCTGCTAAGGAACCACCGCAACCTTAGTGAAAATTGGAACAAAAGTAATAATTAATGATGGTGGCCTTTTATCCATCCTCCTCTATCATTCTACCTACCTCAGCTAGCTGTAGGATAATTTTATGTGATAAGGGTGACTCAGTATGAGCACTGACACAAACAATGAAGCAAACATTGCTGAAAATCAAAACGGTAACCAGAATTACATTGACTACCGCAAACAGTGACAGTTGTTTACATTTTAAATGGTGGCAATAAAAAGTTACAAACTTACTGTAACATAATGAACTCGGGGAGGGGACACAGGGAAAAGAAAAAAATACACCTCACCACCAGCACCAGGGTGGTGACTGAAGCCACTACACCAAACAGCAAGCTCAGAACTGCTTGGCTGAACATAGCCCCATAGCCTGTTGCAGCTGGTGTAGCTCACTGCTACACTCACAATACAGTAATCCTCACTATACTTTCACACTCACAATTTGTACTGGCTGTCAAATTGAGTCTCTCAAATTGGAGTCGCTCAATTTGACTTGCCCACATTACGTGCTACCTGTAGATTCCCCTGCTTTCTTCCCTAATATATCAGAACTATTTTCTGCTTTTGACATCCTCCATGATACACAGTTCTGTGTCTGATTTTGCTTCCATAATTTACCATTACAGCATGGATCAATGCATAAAGTCTGCTGGAATGTAACCCATAGTGTACTTTAATAAAGATTTTATCACATACTGTACACCTTATCTGGTATGTTTGCCAGATCCCTTTGTTCCTCCACTGTACCAATTCCTAGGCAGTGAAAACAGGTTGGCCATTCAAGGAGTAAGTCTCTTACCCTGTTCTCCATGAGCCTTCTGTCCTCTGAAACTTCTGCAGAGGAAGCACCCTTTTCTAATTGTTGTGGTGATGCTCCTGCTGCTGTAATCCTGAGGGGCACACACTGTCATCAGACTGTGCATGTAACATTGTATGCCTGGCAACAGTAGTAGAGCTGTACCAGCCTGTTTTGCTCCAGTATCGGACCCACCCCTTTACCCATTATATTACATGACTGCACATTAAAATCATGTGCCACACATTCAGTAACAATATTGTCTGCTGCAGTAGTAGGCTGGGTTGCTACATTTACAGACAGTCCCACTCAAAGAGCAGCATTTGCTGGTACAGTCTTTGTGCTCTTACCCCCTTCTGTAGCTGACATGTCCTGGGTAAATCATCCTCAACAACAATCTTACTGCATAACGGGCTATATCACAACATTTTCTGATATAGGGGTGCAGTCAGTACCGCTGTTGCCAGCTGGTTCAGATGTAGCTGGAACAGCTGCAGTTCATGAATAACAGACAGGCCAGCATCAATGTAAGCCTGTGCTCTGTGTTTCTGATCACAGCACTGAGACAGCTGGTCCTGTGTTCATGCTGTAGTACTGCTCTGAGGAGGTAGAAGCATGCCAGAACTCATCCCTGCAGACACCAGTAAAGATGAGATTTGCTGGTGGTCTCGGCATTCCTTCTACAGTTCCCAACATGACTGGAGCAGTGAAGAAGTCAGATGAAATTGATCTGTGGCTAGTACAACGATCTGCAGAGGAGAAAGTCACTGAGGTTTTGTTACCATAACATTCATGGAATGAGAGGCTTGGGTCTGCACTGGTGTCAGGATTCCACTTTTAGCAGCTGCTATGATTTCAGCTGCACTCAGAGCCACACCTGGATCCCAGTTCCTGCCATCTGGGAGCGTTGCCATCCAGCAGCAGAAAGAGCTGCCTCAGGTGACCAGGCCTTTTGGTAGATGGAGGGAGGGTTTGAGATGTCCCTTCCTTAGCCTAAACTGTGCAGCTGCTGACTTTCTTTTGATCTTTTGACACTGTCAAGTTACATCCTAACATCATCGTGAAGAAAGAGCAGTTCTAGATTTTAGGCTAACACTCTTCTTACTTTGTTGAGCTCTAGCAATCCTCTTGTCCTCTAATGCAAGTAGCTCCAGTAGATTGGCTTTCCTTGCTAACATCCCAGCAGATAACAAGGCTTCAGCATCCATGGCTACAGGACACCTACCACTGTCCTTTTGGACTAATCACTACTAGAAGCTGTGTCAAAGGCAGGAGCAGCTGATTGCACTACCTCAGGTAGGGCTTCTGCTTTCATACTTTCTAGCAGATCAGTCATTTGACTATTATCCATTTCCATCACAGATTCAGGAGCTCTGAGAACAGTTTAACAGGAGCAGCATTTCCTCCACACCAGCTGGGTTGGCTATCTTGCCAGCTAGCAAGACGCCAAGGGTCCTCCTACAAGAATAGGGGTATTTTATTTAAAATACTAATCATACAAAATATCTCAGACATATTCAGTTATAATATCCTATAATGCAGCTGGCTCAAAGAAAAGTGATCAAATGAAAAGTGTTCAGAACAGCAAATATCTCAGGTCTATATAACAAAATTACAGCCATTTTTAATTCGATACCCCAGAACAAAAACAAATGCATCATCAGCTCAGTACAGCAATACAAATTGTTAAGCTGTGCTATAGGTTGCAATCTAAAATACCCACTCCATTTTCTTCCATAGTAAAGCTACTTTATTAGTTGCAAGGATATTTTTCTGTGTTCTGTGTCTTCTTCATCATTGCTAAATCTATCATTTTAATTACTGCTTCTGGTGAACGTAGTTTTTGTTGCATTTGTAACATACATGTACCTGCCAGAAGTAATACCTGCAGCTAGCAAAACATGCCTGCAAAGTCAATTTATGAATTTTACCCTGGTTAAGAAATATGCCTAGTACAAATGTCTGATAAGTGATTTTAGCAAATTGGGGATGAGCCTTTTATTATCTAATAATTTCTAAACCTCCCATTGCAGAAGGGCATTCTATGAAAAGGTGACTTTGTGTTTCTAAAACATTCTTCCCTGAGGCAGTTTCTGTCTTCTGTCCTCTTATGCTTCCAGTAGCCTTTACTACCATCCTCCTATGTATGCCTAACTAAATTGTATCCCACATTTGCTTTGGAATTCTCACATTTAGTAACCAGGCTGTTGCAGTCTTTCATACCCCAGGCAATCTTTGAGTATCAAAGGTGTATTTAATTGTGTCCCCATAATGTGAATATGGCAGCTTTCTATTAAATGTTACCTGTACGGTGTAAGCTTCCATTATTTAACTTTAAGCAGGGCATGATACATATATTGTGGAATAATGTAAATAGGCCCCATATTCAGAGCTGTCCCATGCATTACCAAAACTATGCGCCGTGAATATAACTTAGGCGAGCGGTTCTGGTGCCTTATTGAAACAGATTGCATGATCTGAACAGACCATGCAATCTGTTTGAATATTGAACCCTGGATGCATGGTAGAGCAGGGGAAAGCCACGTTCTGTGAAGCACAACCAGGGTGTGGGGCTGATTACTGCCATTAGAGACATACTGTGGCACACACTGGTGTGCCCACAGCCCTTTGGGCAATATTCAGCCCAAATATGCAATCAATCAATTAATCAAACTTTATTTAACCAGGCAATTCATCATTGGGCAAACTCATTTACAAGATGGTCCTGGGCTATACATGTACATTAAAAAAGCACAGCAATAGCTACTGTACAACACTAGTATGCTACACATGATACATGCTAAGGTACAGGACATCCTAACAACACTATTTTGCTAGCCTGGTGGTACTGAGGGTTGAGGTGCTGGATGCCACACCTCGTGCTACACCGCAACCTGGGTTCAGGAGCGAGCTTGGGTGACTGCAGGTTGGCCAGAGGAGGGCACGGATATGGATTGAGCTGCCGTCAAGTAAGGTAAGGTAAATTTATTTATATAAGGCACCTTGCTGAGCCTAGGGCACCGCTACAAAATTTTAACATAACAATTTTAAAATCCATAATAATTACAACACATTTAAACATCACAGACATTATGTTTCCAGGAATGCTTGTTCAAATAAAAATGTTTTCATGTTTTTTAAACCCTTCTACAGTCAGGCTGTCACATATCTGATGAGGTAGAGAATTCCACAGGGTAGATGCCATAAAGGCAAAATTTCTTCCACCAGATGTTTTCAGGTTACCCTGGGAATCTCTAGCAATCCCTGCCAGAGGATCAGAGGAGCAGGAGGGACAGTAAGAAGACAGGAGTTCTTTCAGGTAGTAGGGTCCCAACCCATGTAGGGCCTTATAGGTCAGCAATGCGACCTTGAAGGTGATCCACCACTGTACAGGCAGCCAGTGCAGTTCACACAGCACAGGTGTTATCTGACTGGATCTAGGGCTTCCAGTCAACAACCTGGCCATGTGTTCTTCACCAGCTGCAAGCGGTGGATATCTACCCACAGCAGCCCTAGATAGAGGGCATTGCAGTAATCAAGATGACTGGCAACTAAGGCGTGGACCAGGGTAGGAAGATCTTCAAATGGGACCAGGTGTTTCACCTGTGCTATATTCCTTAGATGGAAGAAGGAAGATTTGACTACAGCAACGCCTGTGCCCTCAGGGTCAGGCCCTCATCAAACATAACACCAAGGTTCGCACCTGGCCAGAGGCCATAAGCGGATCCCCAGAAATAAACCTAAGGGTTTCCCACCCATGAGCCTAACATCCTCACCCCTGGCTCCACCACCAATACCTCTGTTTTACTTGAGTTCAACCTAAGCCAACTGGTACTCATCCAGTTCTGTATTTCCAGCAGGCAGTTGTTAAACACTGTGACTGAATCGGACTCCTGCCTGGGTACAAAAGACATGTAAAGCTGAGAATTATCAGCATAGCAATGAAAACTCAGCCCATACCATCTTATAATGTCCCCAATGGGAGCATATACACCGTAAATAACATGGGGGACAACATCAACCTCAGAATCCCACAGGGCAGGCAGGAGAGGCAGAGGAATAAATCCCGACACTACTCTCTGAGTCCTGCCCTCAAGGAAAGATCAAAACCAACTGTGGACCACCCCTCTTAGTCCACAGAAAAACCACAGGTGCTCGAGTAACACCCCATGATCTACGGTGTCAAATGCTGCTGAGAGATCAAGGAGAACCAAGATGGAACAAGCTCTCCATCTCTTGCCATCAGGAGATCATTTAGTACCCGTACAAGAGCTGTCTCAGTGCTATGTCATTTCCTGAAGCCAGAATGAGAGGGTCATAGATACTGTGGCTATTTAAATGATCCTCCAGCTGCAAAGTGACCCTTCTGATAACCTTCCCTAAAAAGGAAGGTTTGAGATTCAGTCTATATTTGCTGGGCAGTCGGGATCAAGGGAGGTTTTTCAGGAGGTGCTTACTACTGCCTCCTTTAAGGGATCTGGAAAGATCCCTCTCTCCAATGAAGCCACCACTATCCCAGTCAGGATCTGGCCAATGACCTCTACACACCCCACTAGTAGGTGAGTAGTGCCCTAATCCAGACTACAGTAGGTTGGAAGCAGAGTCTGGACAATCCTCACTATATCTATGACTGCCAGTCGACTAAAGGTGAACCAAGTCAAATGGGCATTAGTACCACTCAGTTGATGGATGCAAGAGCCAATGGGGAGGCACTGGCTGATCTCATCCCTGATGGTGGATACCTTATCAGTGAAGAACAGCACAAACTCCTCACACTGTAACTGTGACAATGCTCGACCTGCTTGAAGACAGGCTGGACTGCACAGACTTTCCACAGTCCGGAAGAGCTGGGCGGTCTGTTCCTCACTGCAGCAATTTCTCTGGACAGGAACTCTGCCTTCTTATGGGAAATTGCTGATTGGTAGATCTTATAATGATCCAACAATCTAAGCTTGTCCACCTCCAGGCGAGTTTTCTGTAGCGACTCTCAATCTTCGACCCTGTCTCTTCAACCCACGTATCTCCCGGTAAAGAGTACAGGGGAAACACGAGTTGAGCAATGACATCCAGAGCCCCACACAACTGCCTATTATAGGCCAGCACTAGGGGCCCTGGGTCAGTGCTATCCATTGGCAATCCTGAGAAGTCCAACTCCATCATTAGGCCTTCTGAGGTAACTCCTTCCAAAGGACAGAACTGTACTGTCTCCTTAGGGCAGGCCTCTTTCAGGGGCTGCAAAACAACCTTAGGGCGAATGGTCAGACCAACCGATAGGCTCCACCTCCATATCAGAGATTTCCATCCCAGATGGAATATCAAGTCAAATGAGTGTTCCCCTCGTGAGTTGCAGAGGTAACAACCATGTCAGGCCCAATGAATCCCATAAGTTGAAGGAGGTTTTGTCCACAAAGTGAGAGTTCATCGTCGACCAGGCATTGAAGTCCCCCAAAATTAACCATTGGGGACTCCAACACCCTCTCGGCGATGAAGTCCACAACCTCCTTCAGGAATTCCCTCCCATCACCTGGTGGACGATAAATGAGAAGGATCCTGTAGCCTGCACCTGCACCCACAATACACTCAAAGGATTTGATACATTCAACTGGCACCTCCCTGAGATACAGTTCCTGTCTAAAACAGACTGCAACTCCCCGCCCTACGGTCCACTCTCAGGCGGTGAATCACCAAGAACCCATTTGGAACCACAGACTCTAAACAGGACCCACATTTTCATCCAGCCAGGTCTCAGTGATGCAAGCCAGGTCAACAGACACAACAAGATCCTCCACTACTGCGGTCTTATTCCTGATAGACCTGGCATTGCTTAACACCGCCCGAAAGGGACAAGAGTCCAAGAATGACTCCACCTCCTGCCTGACCAAGTCAGTGCCCTGGTATGGGCACAAGGCAAGGTAAGCCTCGCCCTGTATCCATTTTCCCGGTGTGTCTCCTGGTTCTAACTGTCTCTATCCGCCTACTCCTTTCCCCATCCCCCCAAGAGTTCCAGGATCTCCTATTCCCACCACTCCTCCATCTCAAAATGCCGAAAGCAATTTTATAAACTTCTGGAGGGAATGAAGGACATTCAAATGGACGGAGATCCTTTAGTCTTGAGGGGAGTACTGCCTGACTGTATCCTTAACACCCCAGCACATATTTCAAATAATCTAAATAACACTATGTCTGCTTTACAACCCCACACAGCCAACACTTCCTCCCTTTATATTTAAAACATATAATTATCAAACCCCTATCAAACCAACATTTTAAATAATAAAACCCACCCTCTCAGAATTTTAATAATACCCTCTCCTCTCTCTCTCTCATAGAGAGGTGGGAGTTAAAACAAACAAACAAAAAAATAAAATAAATAACATTAAATAAATTAATATTAAACTAACCTAACCTTATCCCCCCAATAACACAGCTCTCCTTTCCTGGGAGGGTTGTTTGCATTGCTCGGCTTTGGTGGCCCCTAGTGGAGATTGGTGTTCAGCTGACACAGTGCACTCTACAAGAGGGGTATGGTGGCAATGGCCGGCATTCTGCAACTGGATGTGGAAGTGTGCCTGCACTGTGCTGGACATCATTGTATGTCTGTGCTACCGGAACACAAGAAGGAAAAACCTTTCCATTGGTAGGCAAAGGCAGGTCTAGAGGTTACAGCTCCATCCCCTATGTCAGGCACCGGACACCCACTCTGGTCCCTCCTCCTGTCAGAAAGCCCTTCTGTCATAGATAGAGCACCAGTAAGGAGTATGGTGGTCCTTCCTCGGGGACTCAGATCTGAGGGGTCAGGTGGCTGTATATGGTGAGAGGATCACCCACTGGAGAAAGTTGTCTGGGCTTCAGGTCGGATGGTAGTGCCTCACACCGCATGACCACACTGGGTAGAGGACTATGGTAACATGCATAAAAAAGTTTGGGAAAAAACACTATTTAGTAACTAGTTGCATATGTGTAGACTCAACTACCATTAGTATATTAGAGAACTGGTGACAGGTAGAAACACGGAAAGGAGTGTACCCATCATACAGGGGTAGACACAGCATGAGATGTACAATGCCTAGGAGTAATCATAGATAGGAGGAGAGGAGGAAGAGAGATGGACAAGGAGAAGGAAGGGGAGTAGGAAGGGAGGTGGAAGTATTAGGTGGTGAGGAGAAGTGCTGAAGTTGCATTGGGCAGCCTATGTGTGGAATGAAGTACTGTATACTTGCACAGTTATCTGAAGCAGGTGGAAATTTCCCTCAGGTAGGTGTGAGCAAAGACGAAGGAGGAAATGCCCGGAAGGTAACAATCTTAAGGGCCTTCTTCATGGAGTTCCAAATGGATGGGAGAGAGAAGCTAATAGCAGCAGCACCATGGCGTGTTTTGATCATGGGGTATTGAACATGACTAGGAGTAGTGCCTCAAACCATAAGACCCCTGTCTTCAAGAGATCAGAAATGTAAGAGGGAAGCTATTAGCAATAGCTCTGAGGAACCAAACAGCAGTGTTCCTGTGCTCCTCATAGTAAGGGATGGGGCCAGCTGAGCATCCGTAAAGTGAACAGTGCTGGGTGTTTAGTGGAGTATTATATATAAATTGAAGAGCACAATGGTATTACATGTCAAGCTTAGTCAGCGCTGCTTTTGGGCAGTGACTATAAAGAAAGTCAGCATAGTCTATTAAAGGCAGAAAGGTCACTTGGACTAGCCTCCTTGTAGCCTCATAAGTAAAAAGATGTCTCAATTTCTTAGCCAGTTCATGCAGGTGGACCATAAAATTAAGTTTATCATCCAACCAGAAACCCAAGTAATTAAACTTGTCTATGGTGTCAAGTTGTTCACAGAGTAGGGTGCAGATTTTAAGGTTGTGCATGGTCGCTGGTGGTGTGTGTGATTGGGCTGAGATAATCATAGCTTTCATCTTTTGACATTTAAGAGCAGTTTCAGTTGCAGGAGTTTTTTGCAGGATGTTGAATTGTTTTGCAACTCCTAATGCATCAGCTCAGGGGTAGAACTGGCTGTGTATAGCACTGTATCATCTGCAAACAGATGTACATTAGCCTAGTGTATGTGAGAATCTATATTATTGACATTGATTACAAAGAGGATGGGGCACAGGATAGAGCCTTGTGGCACTCCCTGAGGTAGGATTTTAAGTGGGAGATGTCCCCTTGAGCTTTAACTTGTTGATTCCTGTCAGTAAGGTAGCAGTTAGAACCATTTCAGCTGTACAGTCAACACCAAGACACCTCAAGGCGGTCAACAGCAGGTTTGGTCGCCGTGTCCAAAGCTTTGCTTAGGTCCAAAACAGGGCGATATATGTCTTTTTGCATCCAGTGCATTTTGCCAGTTACAGGAGACTTTGGCTAGGTGGATACAGTACTATGCCTTTGTCTGAAACCCAATTGTACAGGGTTTAACAGATTCTCAAAGTCAAGGTACTCTGTTAGTTGGCTGTTCACTAGCTTTTCCAGCAGTTTTGATAAAGTGGGAAGTAAGGATATTGGCCGGTAGTTGTTTAAGTCATATGGGTCCCCGACTTATGGAGGGATAATGTGCACTGAGTTTTCCAGAATGCTGCAAGGTCACCTGATGAAAGGGACAGATTAAATAGGTGTGTAATGGGGTGGTTAGGTGAAAAAAATAATTTCAGAAATAGGGGTTCTAAGAGGTCTGCACCAGCACTTTTCTTAATATCCAGTGCCAATAGTAGGTCCTCGGCCTGTTTGAAGGTTACTGGGTGGAAACTAAAGGAGGAGGACTTCTTGTTTTCATGCAGCCATAGCATGGGGGCATCCTTGAAGAAGGACAGTTTAACAAGCTTACTAGCAGGATAGGCATTGACGGAAGGCCTGCTGTGGCTAAGTGATTGTTAAGTTGTTAAAGAATGCCGGCCTTGTCAGTATACATGGCATCACCAACAACTATCTTGGCTGGCAATGGAGAGGTTGGCGATGGCCCTCAATCTCCTTTAGAATGTTCCAAAATTTCACGAATTGTTTTGGTGTCTTCAGGTAAGGTTTGGGAGTAGCGGCTTTGTCTGCTCTTTTAAGTTTGGTGCAGAAATTTCTCACCATGCAGAAGGCAAGCCAGTCAGACTCTAATTCCATTTTCCATGCCTTTTTCCACAGCATGTCTCTGCCTCTTAGGGCTGCTTTAAGGGCAGGTATGAACCAAGGGCTGTCCTTTTCTGGTCTTAATTTTGATAAGGGAGCATGCTTATCAATCAGACCCAATACAAGGCTTTGGAAAATGTTGTAGACCACCATGATTGATGGGGCCATCTAAGTTGACATAAGTTAAATAAGAAGGCAGGCTGGCAGAAATTGTTAAGGCATCTTTTCATTTTGTAGGTGGAAGGCGAGATAAGCGTGGGCGTATGCCTTACACAGGCAATGGCGTTATGATCACTTATATATTTATGGAATGCTCCTGCATGAGAAATGTTGTGGGGTTTGTTAATGAGTATTCGGTCCGGGAGTGAGCTATGGCTAGGTTTTTGCTGTTTGGTGGGTGATGTCGGGGTAATTGCAATAGGTATACTTGTGCAGAGGTCCTTCAGTTTTTGGAGCGGTCATCTCTCCAACAGAGGTTAAAGTCCCCCATAATAATGCATTCAGAGTTAATCTCTCCAGAAAATTGTGAAGGTGAGTTAGAATTCTGAGGCTAGCAGATGGTGGTCTATAGCAGGCTGTTATTAAGATGGTTCCCTCAGGGAAAGTGATACCCTTAAAGCAAGGCTCTCAAATTCCTGGGGGCTGGAGAGAAATGTCAGAGACTGTAACAATGAACTTGTCCTTAATAGATATAGCAACTCCCACAGGTGGGTCTGTCTGACCTGAAGACATTGTAACCAGGGATATTGATACTATGGTTGGCAGTGGATCTTCTAAGCAATGTCTCTGAGATCATAAGAATATCTGGTGCCATGTGAAATACCCAAGCCTGAATCAAATCCAGTTTTTCAAAAGACTGCAGGCATTGATGTGGAGAAAGCTAATGCCCTTAAGTTGTTGTAGCTCTGAAAGAGTATCTAATACCACTGGGGGCCAGGGTTCAGTTTGTCATTCCTGAACATAACAGTGGGAGAACAATCAGTCTCCTGAGACCGCTTACGAGCCCTTGATGAGGCGTAGTCTTATGCCACTTGAGTGCAGTGTTTTGTGATATGTACTACAAGGGTCTGAGGATTGTTTAAAAATAACAAAACATATATTGCCATTTTGCAGCTATAGATAAAGGTACCTGGACATGGGAGGTTGGCAAAATATGGGAAAGGCATATGGAGAGTCAGGATTTGTACCCATCAGTTCTGGCAGGAGCATATGTATAAGTAATAGTGTGTAGTATGTGCATAGATTAGGTGGGGTTTCTATAGGCTTATAGATAGGGCAGGAAGGAGATGAGGGCCTGCACAAATGCCATCATGATAGCATGTAGGAAGCTGTGCTCTGATAACAAGTCCCTCTAGTGGTAAGAGATTATAACCTACCAATGGAATAAGAGACACTTAGTAAATTTCAGGGAGTCATATGATCGAGTACCTCTATAAAACAAAATGCCAAAATAGAGCAGGCGGGAGGGGTGTGGGTGTGGGTGGGTAGCGGTCTGAAAGCGTGGTGGGATTACGGGTCTGGGACTGAAGCAGCTTTAGCCGCTAAGCTAACATAGACAGAGTGGAGGCTGTTCAGAGGAGGGCAACAAAATGGTGCAGGGTCTGCATCAGAAGACATATGAGGAGAGACTAAAGCAGCTTAATATGTATACCCTTGAGGAAAGGAGGAGAGGGGACATAATAGAAACTTTCAAGTATCTCAAGGAATTAACAAGGTACTAGAGGGTAGCATCTTTCAGAAAAGAGGTGTGCAAGAACAAGGCACAATTTGAAGATAGAGGGACGGCTCAGAGGTAATGTTAGAAAGTATTTTTGACAGAGAGGGTTGTGGATCCATGGAACAGCCTTCCTGAGGAGGTTGTAGAGTCAGGAGTAGTGGGAGAATTCAAGAATGCATGGGACAGACATAAGGCAATTTTAGTGGGGGGTAGGAGAGTAAGCTGTTGATTAACTAGAATCTGCAGCTTATCCATCAAATGAGAGATGGGCAGACTAGGTGGGCCAAGCAATCCTTATCTGCCGTCAAATTCTATGTTTCTATGTAAGCTTGTGTTGCACAAATGAGCCTATTGGGCATGCATGGCACAATGGAGCCATTTGCATGCCCATGATGGGCTCATCTGCATGCATGCACTGCCATGGGTGTGGGGCCAGCCCTCCTCCTGCCTGATCATCTGCAACATAATACAAAAAATTATCCCCATATCCTTGGTTGTGTGGTAATCTGGCCCCAATCACCAACAGCATAATAAATAAAACCCAATCCCCATATCCTAGCAGTCCGGGGGCACTAGACTACCAGGGATATGGGGACTATATTTAATACTGTGATCGGGGATTGGGAGGGCAACTATACTACCAAGGATATGGGGACCTTATTTTAATACATAGATTGAGGATTGGGGGCCTGGAAAGCCAGGGATACAGGGAAATTAGTTTAATATAGTGATTGGAGATCAGGAGAGGGCCATTAGACTGCCAGGACACAGGGTTCAGGGTTTTATTATTATGCTGCTGGTGATCAGGGCGGGGAACCACTACACAACCAGTGATATGAGGATATTTGTTTTATTACAGTGATTGGGATCAGGGGCTAAGGAGGGACCACTGTATTGCCAGGTTCCCTGCCATTAACAGTGGGCAACCGGTCTATGCACTAGTTAGGGCAGAGTTTCAGAGGGTAAATCTGCACTGCTGCTGGGAGCCAATTTGAGCACTAAAACTTTCAATATTGTGCCTTGGCACATGCATGGAACCTCATTTGCTCAGGCACAGCACAATATTAAATGTCAATGTCAGGTGATGCGATCTGTGCCCTTTAAATATGGGCATGCCCCCATAGCTGGTGCATTTCCAGTTTTGGGCAGCACAACCAGGGATGTGCCACCCAAATCTTTGAAAGTGGGGCCCATAGTCTTTTCACCTAGTAGTCTACCTCCCAACTACCATTACAAAAACAATTTGACGAGGACAGGCGAGTAGGGAATTTTATTGAAAACAAACAAAACACACAATACATCATTACAACATTGAGAATACTGGATGGCCAGCTATGTACAACTAGTGTGTTCTGCCACAGATGGGTTCTGACTCACCTGACCTACAGAGCAAAGTTCGAGAGGTCCGCTGGAATCAAAACCCGAGGTGGTAGAACTGACTGGTTGTGCATAAAGTTTCTCATCCTGTATTTTATAGTGTATAGTATTATGTGAAATGTGTGCTCAGAGTTTTTTTTCTTTCAGAATGAAACTGAATTGTGCACCTCTAGAGGTTTCAGAATGTTGTTGTACCACAGAAGGGTACAGTCATATTCCTTGACTTTTGAACTGTGGTACAATAACATTTTGAAAAGGATGGAATTTATACAGAACAATGCTCTACTATACATTATATACTCATAGCAAACAGACGAAAAGAGAGAACAAAGTATAGTATCATCTATTGTGTCATCCAAGAACAAGAAGTCCAATGAGCTCTAAACAAAGAAGGGTCACCAGTTTTTCTCACATTGGTATACAGTACACCATTCAGTGTTTGACAATCATATGAATCACAGCTTCAAGAGAATTCAACTTTGTTGAATTTGTAGTGCATATCGAGTCCACAAATAAAATCTACAACAAAAAAAATGAGCTGTAATGTGGCAGGATGGAATTTCTCCCAGGCCCCATGATAGAACCCCCAAACCACAATAGAATAGGTAGAGTGTTGAAACAATGGTTCTTTCCACATTAAACTCAAAATTCTTCCAAATAAAATAGCAAAAGGATCAGGAGGAGGTGGCTTTGTGCTTCAAGTATGCTCACAAGAGTCCCTATATTCTTTCTTCTATGCTTTTATGTTTGAGCAAGTCTTTGACTGCCATCCTGTCATGAACCAATATAATATGTCAGAAACATTAACACATTAATTCCTGAACATAATGCTGATAATTTTAACCACTGGTGTGGGCAATGGAATAGCAGTAAAGTTGGACCATAGTTCAGTATTCTTGAACTGCTCATATTTTAACCAAAAGAGCTATAATGCTTTCAAAGTTTTAAACTGACATCAATCATCGGTTTCCCAGAAATGTTACAACAGCACATATTCCATAACAAAAAAAAAAAAAAGATTGAGTTTTTAATAAATTCGAATGACAAACACTGTCCTGAGAGGGATCCATGTTACCCTGTAGTAACCAGACTGCATTTTGTCTCTGAAGTGCTCCCCTGCAGCAAATAAGTCAGAGTAAAAGTGTTGGGAGGTACCTCCACTCTAGGAGGGGCTGGGGTGCAGATTCAGTATCCCCTTCATTATGAGTTTCAGCTTCTGACTCAGGCGATAGTTGTTCCTTCACTGTGGGATCTGCCATTTCCTCTCTGTAAGGGGTGGTGGGTGACTTGGCCCAGCAGGTACAGTTTCTGAATCCCCCCCACATTATCAGTAGCAATTGCACCAGTCTCAAAAGATGTATCAACATTTTGACTAGTAGTAACAGTTTGTCTGGCTTCACTGGAGTCACTCAGAGCAGCAGTTTGCAGGTTAGCTTCGGCCATGTAATCAGTATCCCCTGGAACCCATTTATTGTCAGCAGTTTTATCTACCCAGCATTAATCAATGCCCACCACAGACCAAGGTTCATTTTGTACACTAGAAGCCAATGTGTTTGTTTGCAAACTATGGTTCCATGTAGTGCCTAAGAGCTTTGCCCTTTCCATTAGTCCCCAAACTTTGCTGTAGCACATAAAGAACAACTTTTGCACTGACACTGGCAGTTTTACTGGAAGTAAGCTCACCACTATTGCACATATGTACTGTTCCAGTTTGTTTAGCAAGGACCCTGGAAGCGGCGCACTGCTGTTGCTGAAGCATTGGAGTCCTCCACCACGGTAACATCACTCCTTCAGACCGTATCAGTGTGATTCCTGTTTCACGTGGTTGCCCCTTTGAAATGTATGACAGCTGAAACTGGTGGCTGTCAAACCGCTCCTTTGATGTTGCCATGGTTTTGGCATGCTCAGCTGGATTCTTTGAAGAAACTGAAATGGGAGTTGTTGTCACAGGCTCCGTAGAGGATTGTAGCATACTGTGCTGATATAATCTTTCTCTTTCTTGTGCAAAATGGGTTTCCTCTTCAGCGACTAAGTTTAATAAAATTTCCTCTGTTCCTCAAAGCGCTACATACAGCCGCTCTTCTTCGCACTGTCTCTGAATAGCCAAAGCATCTCTTGCCCTAGCCTCATCATTTTGCTCTGATTCAGCCACATTTCTGATCGATTCCTCGGTAACATGCTGTTCAGTCTGAATCTCTGATGAGAAGGTAATGGAGGAGGATGTCCACTCCTCCATACCTTAAAACTTTTAAATTTTAATCAATACACATTATTATTTTCTTTAAGCTGTCCTCAATGTTTTGCTCTAGTGAGTGGGTATCCTCAGACAAAAGTTCATTCAAAATGTCCTTGATGCTTTGTTCCAATAAGTGAATATTTCAGATAAAGTGGTAGGTCCCTGCTGGGACTCCTAGGATTGACTGCAGGTACTGCAATTTCCTCCAGTTTTACAAAATATAATGGAGAATGAAAGCTTTTATATTTTGGTTTGTGCAATGGATACGTTTGTAAATGTCTGGCCATATAACATGAGAGTCCATTACAGGTGAGGAGATGCATTCATGCACTTCAGGATGCCAATTGAGAATGTGGGTTCTTAAATATTCCCTCATCTGCAGCGACATGGAAAAGGTGGTGTAACACAGAAAGCATTTTGCTAACAGAGATGATGCAGGAAATAAAACAAAGATGAAGCCGACATCATTCAGCATCTCCTGTCTAAATCAGGCCATACAGCTGGTGTTTTGCAAGTCAGTGCTGTTGCTGAGAAATGGTGAATGCATGTTCTGCAAGAAAAGAATGCTGATGAATGTAAAGGGTAAGTTTAACGTATAGTCGCACAATAGTTAAAGTATAATTGCTATTAAGAGAATTATAATGATTAAGTTAATAGGTGACAGTAACCAGGAGAGGATGGAAGATAACCATCCAAAAGGATCAAAGCTCAATTTCCCCAGTTGCTAAACATGGAACTGAGTGCATGATTAAATTTCTTTTAAAACTGAGCATCTCATCCCAGTGGCACTGAGGGCTGAGGCGCTGGTCGCCATACCTTGCATAGCACCTGGCGACCCGTGTTCAGATGAGCACAGACCACCGGGGAGTCGGCAGGGTGAGGAAGGATTGAACATCTGATGGACTGCTCTCCTCTCTGGGAGGGGGTTCAGTTGCCAGCATCTGGTTGCCCCTAGCGGAGGCTGGGGACATGGCTGCCACGCTGCAGGCAGGGAGGAGTCGGGCAGAGGCTTGGATGGGAGCACACGGGGACACATGCGTGCTCCCCCTGCAGGCATCCTTGCATGTCCCAACCCCTAAGGGAAGGAAACAGACAAATACAGCACGCAGCAGTGTGATGGAGGGCACCTCGCAGGCTCCGCTCTTGGCTAACCACAGCACTGGCCACTCAAATCTGGTCTCCAGTGGGGTAGGGGATCCCCACTGGCCACACCAGGGGGCAATCCCTGGGCCAGGTCAGTGATAGATGGTGGATGTTGGGGATGGGGCTGGGGGCCCTCTGGATGTAAGCCAAGCAAGTAAAAACTAGTAAAACACTAATAGTTGCAAAAAAAAAAGGGGCATCTGGCTTGAACTGTGGGTGGTAAGATTTGCTCTTAAATCCCTGACATTCAAGGAGCAGGGACAGGATCTTGCTTGGCACTATTTTATTGTAGCTCTGCATCTAAAGTAGGGGTACATTTCTACCCCCATTGGGAATATTTTTGCTTGTTAATTAATTCGGCATAAGTTGCTGCCGTAAGATTACAGTTGGAGAATAAAAGCTTATTGTTTAAGTATGGATGTGCATTCCAGTGTGGAGTTATTGGTAATAGAATAATAGATGGTCAGACTAAAGATAGGGTATATAAGATCACTGTTTTATTAGGTATCTTGAAACATTAAAGCTAACTGTATATGGATACAAACACATTCTGTCATGTCAAGACCCCAAATGCTCCATTGCACTCCACAAATATCTAAGCTGGTATAATCTAGACCCAGGAGCCAATGATATTTGCAAAATTCAATTGTTCCAAACATATTAACAACAATATGGGATATGTACTTGTAAGGGTGTTTGCACAAATAGGAAGGACCACTGTTCACTACCTTTCACTCACGACCAAGTACATGAGGAGGATTATGAGGAGTATGATGTATACAGCCATAAAGACAAAATAATATTAATGAGTATGGAAGATAATGATATAATAGTAGTGGAGAATTAGTGCCTTGGAACACTACAGTTTACCAGCCCTATGCATTAGCACCCCTGACAGGATCTATCCTTATCTAACTGAGTTGTTGGAAAGGATGCCTCTTTCTGATGGTCAAGAGGTTGGCGGACTCTCATGTACACGGAGGGGCCTAGAGAGCCAAGTCCAGGAATCAAAACCAGCCCAGGGCAAAACAACCTGCAGCATCCACCTACCTCCTCCATAGTGGCCATCTTGGCAAACTGCCAGATAGACAGAGGTTCCCCTACAGGAAAATAGGGGAATTTGTTTTGTAATAATTCATAAACAGATCACAAAAGACACAAAAAATGTTTTGGTCATGTAAACTCATAAACAAACCATAATAAAACAAACAAAATAAGTATTTAGGCATACAGACTTCACCAAAACCCTATGTTATCTAATAATATGGCAAAATATTCAAGGTGGGCATAGGGAGAAGTAACAGTGTTCATTGGGATAACATCGAGATTATGAGAGTGGAGGAAGCAGAGGGCAATGTGGAGGCCCTATGGTCACCTGTGAACCCCGTGGGAGGGAAGATCAAGTTGGGGGGTGGTATAGGGCCCCAGGACTAGTGGAGGACCTGGAGGATTGCCTGTTGGCTAACATTAAGGGCAGTGTGGACTGGAAGAGGAAGGAGTGGTGTTGATGGGGACCTTAATATGTCAGCTACTGATTGGGGTTCTATGACATCCACTGTAACCAGGGAGCAGAAGCTGCTGGATGGCTTCTCAGATGCGTTAATATGTATACCCTGAGGAAAGAATGGAGAGAGGGACATGATAGAAACTTTCAAGTATCTCAAGGAATCAACAAAGTCCAAGAGGGTAACATCTTTCAGAGAAAGAGATGTGCAAGAACAAGGGGCACAATTTGAAGATAGCGGGGGACAGCTCAGAGGTAATGTGAGAAAGTATTTTTTCACAGAGAGGGTTGTGGATGCATGGAGCAGCCTCTCCTGAGGAGGTCGTGGAGTCAAGAACAGTGGAAGAATTTGAGAATGCATGGGACAGACATAAGGCAGTCCTAGTGGGGGTAAGAGGAAGTAAGCTGTTGGTTAACCAGGATCTGCAGCTTATCTGTTAGGTAGGAAAATGGACAGACTAGGTGGACCAGGCGGTCCTTATCTGCCATCAAATTCTATGTTTCTATGTTTCCTCAATCAGCAGGTGATGGACCCAATGAGGAGGGTCATATCCTGAATGTGGTTTTATTTATTTTGTTTTATTTTATATATTGCTTATTCGGACGGTACCATTGAGTCAAAGACTTGTTTACAAAGGCTCCATGTCACATATAGTAGAACAACACAACAGTAAAACACAATTCCATAGCAGGACTCAGACAGACTTGTTACAGAAAATATGATACGTGGTTAATAGTCAGGTCCAAAGGAATATTTGGACAGGTCTAACAGTTTAGTATAAAGCTTGGATAAAAGCTGGGTAGGCAGCACAGGTAGAGGCAAAGTGGGAGGAGGAGGAGGGGTAGAGTAGACCAGAGGCCATTGTCAGGGTGGGGCAGGGAGATCCATGACAGTCGATAAGGTGGAGGACTGGAAGTGGTCTCTGAGTAAGGTTTTGAAGGGCCAATTCTAGTTTCTATGGTAAATGCACTGGGCAGGCAGTTCAATAAGGAAGGGCCCTGTGGCTGAAAGATCTTTGAGTTGGGAGGTCCGACACCTGGGAACAGAGTAAAGCATCTAGCCCATGCTACGGGTGGTTCTATAAGTCAGGACAGGTTGGATGATAGCGGAGGCCAGCGGGAGCGAGGCCCAGAGCAATCTTTTGGTCTAGGCATGTGTGGAACTGTATTCTACTGTCTAGGTTCAGCCAGTTAGTGGAGTGTATAGAGAACAGGTGTGTGTGAGATGATCACAGCCGAGGACAAGATGGCAGGCTTTGTTCAGGGAGAGTCAGAGTCTGCCTAGGGCTGAGGATTTGCAGCTCCATAAATGAGTATGCCAAAGTCTAGAAGGAGAGGACCGAGGAGGAGACAGGGAGCCAAGAGTGTTAGGGGTGAGACAGTGTTTGAGATGATAGAGATTCCAATATGGACATTAAGGGTGATGGCCAGAAGATGGATGTGCTGATGGAAGTTTAGGGCAGTGTCAAAGGTTATGCCCAGGTATTTGAAGGTTACCATTTCCTTTTGGGGGAGGTCCAATTGGTGGTAAGGATCTGAGGGCAGAGCGCCTTCCGTAAGTTCAACGGATGTGAGAAGTACATGACTTTAGCAGATGGGGATCTTGTATGAGATCTGGTTGTAGAAGAACCCTGGCTGGGAGCGACCACAACACAGTCTGGTTTCAACTTAAACTTGGGAGGGGGGGATCATTCAAGGACAGTGATTGCTGATGTTAGGGGCATACTTTCAGAAGATGGGGAATTTTCAAGGGAATTTGCAGGAGATAAAACCAGGTTTGGACGTGGAACGTATGTGGGAGATCATAAAGCGGGGGCTACAGGAGGCCACCAGGACCTGTGCAAGAGTGAAGCGCAAGGTCAGTAGGTCTTGTAAACCCTGCTTGTGGACCAAGGAGGTCCAGGAGGCAGTAAGGGAGAAGAAGGATGCCTACAGTAGGTAGAAAAAAGAGAGAGAGATGGATAGAGAGAATTATTGCCTTGCAACCAGGAAAGTCACCAGAGTGGTGAGGGAGTAAAGGCCTGGAAAGAGCAGAGGCTGGCACAAGGGATGCAGGGTGGGGAAAAGGGCTCTTTAGGTATATTGGTGAGTGGAGGAAGGTCAAGGCCCAGCTCAGTAGGTTGAGGACAGCTGGGGGTGGGTGGAAGGGCTGGAGAGCAGGCGAGGTATTGAATGAGTACTTTGCCTCAGTGTTCACTAGGGAGAGGGCTGGGAACTTCCAAAAAGGATTTTAAGGACACAGAAGATGCAGCAGACCTGAATATTGGGGTACCTGCTGAAGAACAAGCTGCTGGGGAGGTAGGCCAGGGGTGAGATATCAGGCTGGTTCTGCTGAATGGTGGGGAAGATGCTGATATTCCTATTGGTTGGGTGTGGAAAGCCTCCAGTCCTTAAAAAGGATAAATCTCCATGGCCTGATGCTATTCATCCCAGAGTACTGAGGGAGTTGGCAGATGTTTTGGCTGCGCCATTGGCAGATCTCTTTAACTTGTCGCTCCAGACAGGAAGGGTGCAAGGATTGGAAGCAGGCGCATGTTGTGCCCATTCATGAAGGGGATCAAGGAAGAGCCAGGAAACTATAGACCCACCAGTTTGACATCGGTAGTGGGGAAGGTAATAGACAGCATGCTTAAGGAAAAGCTGGAGGTTTCTTGGAAGAGGTGGGTTACCTGGATGACCTGCAGCATGGGTTTGTGCCAGGTAGATCATGTCAAACAAACCTTGTAGAGTTCTATGAATGGGTGACATCAGCACTTGACAGGGGGAGACCAGTGGATGCACTGCTCCTGGACTTCAGCAAGGCATTTGATTTGGTCCCTCACTTTGACCTAAGGGAGAAGCGGGGAGATGGGGTAGGCCCATTGATGATTAGGTGGATTGGAAATTGGCTGAGGTCAAACTCAGTGGGAAGTGATCGGAGGGGAGGTCTTGTCTTCTAGGGAGGTCATAAGTAGGGTCTGAAGGATCAGTCTCGGGGCCACCCTGTTTAACGCTACATCTCTGATATCAGGAAAGGTGTCAGGTGTGAAATGAGTCTCTTTGTGGATGACTCTAAGCTGGGAGCAGTGGTGGAGGGAGGAGGGAAGATTGGCCCTGCAAGAGGAACTGGGTACTCTGGATAGGTGGTCCTGCACCTGGAAATTGAAATTTAACTCCTCCAAGTGCAAGGTGCTACACCTAGGGTGGGAAACCCCAGCTATGTGTACACCCTGGGGGAATGAGTTGCAGGCCATGGCAGGGAAGAGACCTAGGAGTCTTGGTGGATGTTAATATGAATAATTCAGAGCAGTGTAGGAGGGCTGTGGTCAGGGCAAATTGAATGCTGGGATGCATTGCTAGGGGATTACCTCAAGGAACAGGGGTAATTTTGCCACTGTACAACAGCCTGGTTAGACCATATCTTGAGTACTGTGTGCAGTTCTGGAGGCTGCACCTAAGGATGGATATCCAACTCCTGGAGAGGGTTCAGAAGAGAGCAACCAGAATGATCCGGGGCCTGGGGATATGACATATGAGGAACGACTAGGGGAGCTCAACCTGTTCTCGCTGGAAGAGAGGAGGACCGGGGGACATGATTGAGGTCTTCAAGTACCTCAGGGAGTAAATAAGGTAAGCCAAGATAGGATCTTTAGACTGACAGAGAGTGGAATCACCAGAGGGCACAGCTGGAAGATTGAGGGTGGTAGGATTAGGGGAAAGGAGGAGGAGGAGGTACTTCACCGAGAGAGTGGTGGAACCATAGAATGCACTGCCTGGGAGCTGGTACAGGAAACTACAGTGGAGGGATTCAAGATAGGGTGGGACAGGTATAGTTAAAAGGTGAAGCAGAGACTGGTTTGCCTGGGGGCAGGACTGGGGATGGGTAACAGTGGAAGGAAACAGATAGAGGGCTACAGTACCCAGTCAGGGTGCTGAAGCAAGAGCAGACTTGATAGACCAATAGGCCTACTCTGCTGGCAACTAGTATGTTAGTATGTTATCCTCTGATGTACCCTAATCATCTCTTTCTTCTTGCTGTTTTTGTATACATTAAGAAAATCCTTTTCTTTTCTGTACCTCAGTTCATGAAATTATTACTGATATTTTTTGGAAAAATGAAAATCCTTTCCACCATATATTAACTTTTGATTTAGGATGAAATAGCGGGTCTTTAGCAAAAACTTCTTTTAAGGCAGTTTCACAATATTTATAGATTACTTCATATGGCATCCTTTGTTGTTGGTAACCCATCAAAGCAGCAACTGAAATTGAGTGACTCGAATATGAGTGACTCAGTTTCAGTGCTCATCATGAAACTACCCTGAAAGGGTAGCGAGAACAAACAACAAAGGCGACCGGAAAACAGGAGGAGAATGGAACAGGACAGAAGGTATGTGGGAGGCTGCTGAGCTGGCCGTATGGTGTGGTGATGAGGGTGGCTGGCTACAGTGGAGAAGGTGCAGGGTTTGGGGCAATCAAGATTGTCATTGGCCTCCTGGGATCTGCAAAGGGTGGGTTCTCAGTGGACAGGAGAGATGGCAGGGGCTTATCATTGGCTACCTGGAACTTGCGAGAGGAGGGGTTTAGGAGAGGTAAGAAAATGGGGGTGGGAAGACAGTGACATCACTGGGGACTTAGGTCACAGGAGGTGGTGGGGGAAGTGAGGTAATGGGAGATAGCCAGTAGGGCATTGGCTGAAGGGCCTGGTAGGACAGGTTGGGTTTAGGAGGTAGAAAAGGGCTGCAGTCAGTGAAAATCCCTTTCTCACCTGCAGCTAATTTGACTTCAGAACAGAGGAGATTGTTTTCAGCCATCTTCTGGGTCATGCACAAAGGGGCTTTCCAGGTCAGCAAAGTGGTAGCCAGGGTAAGTAGGATTTGTGGGTGGTCTCAAGACCAGAACGTGTCCTGGACAGCAGACTCCATCATGGTGTGGCTTGCCAGACCAAAACAGACCAGGCCGGAAAAGGAGGTGCAGATTGAGTTGAAACAGTCAGGTGAATCGGGGAAGATATACTGGCAGCCATAGAGGCATACATAGCTGTAAAGCCTCGGTGACAAAGGGTGTGTTTTCAGACATGGCAACAGGAACTGGCCACCATGAACCAGGTCACAGAGGTAATAAAGAAGGAATGGTGTTTATAGGTGAGGATTCCAAGAGGTTTGTATCACCCTCATTTAGGATTGGTCCAGAGTCAGAGGTAGCAAAGCTGGGGCACACCAGAGGCAGTGCAACAAGTAGGAAGGTGGTCCTCCCAGGCTTATAAGATGTTTGTGAGGAAATTATATTAATGACGACTTTTCTGTTTTTCCAGTGGATGGACAGTAGCAGGTGGTGTGGATTGTCGCCATTCTTTTATACACACTGGGCAGAGTGATGTGCACAGACAACAGCAGTGGGTTGGCAGCTGGGACAGGACCTGGACAAGACCCTAATCATGTGGCATGGGTATAGGTGCTTATTATGGAGGCAGCTGTTGCTGTTACTGGAAGACAGGAGCAGGTTTGGCTGAGACCAGATTTGATCATTACCCATGCAATAGGAAATGACTTGGGAACATGCCCTGGGTGGCATTGGTGCTCCAAATCTTAGTGGACATTACAGTTATCCAGTCATGGTGGCCACTGGTTCAAATTGTTTAGTCAGAAATCATACCCAGAAGATGCTGGAGGCAGGCAAGGAACGTTCTGGCGGTGAACCAGGCTCGGAAGAGGGTAAATTGAAAAATGGCAGAATGGGACAAAGAGAAGAGGCCTCTACATCAGGCATGAGTTAATAACACATGTAACCCCTGGTATGTACAGGTCAGATGGGATCCACATGTTCATGGTGGGCAATCGGCACTCAATGGGGCAGTTAGGAGGCTACTGAAAAGTGGAGGGGATGGGGGTCTTTGCTAGTTTTTAATGGGGAAGACCAGAGAATGACCAGATGATTTGCCTATGGGCTACTGGAAAAATGGGGTCCAGCTGGAAGGAGGTAGGCAGGGCAGGGCTCCTCATGGGGTAGTCCCACAGTGGGGACAGGGCTGGGGATTAGGTGGGACACCTGAGCCCAGAAACTGCTAAAATGGTGAAGATTCACTGGGTCTTTCCACACCTGAGCCAAGGAAGACATGTTTGCCACTGCAATGTTGTAAATAATTGTGAATGTTGTAAATAAAGGGCAACACCAAAGGATTTGATGTGTATTATGTACAGTGGTGAAGGTACTTATGGAAGTAATTTGTTTGTAACCTGAGAATCTACCCAAGTAAACTTCAAGTGGTTGAACCATGATTTTGGTTGTGGGGTCAATGATTTAGGATCCAAATGATAATCCTCATACTGAAATTCTTGCTGTAAAACTGAAAAATATTTGACTTCACTTCAGGTTCAAGTAAAATAGCCGCATTTATTCTCTATCTTGTCTTTATCTTTGCAATGTTGTTTGTTAATGCTAATTTCAGATTTTACCATTAAATGGTCAGAAAATTTCACTGGAATTATAGTTGTGTTGTGTATATTTAAAGTTTAGAAACTAAAGTATAATCAATTTTGGATGTCAAAGAGTTTCTTACATAAGTGTGAGTGATTTTGAATCAGTTTTACTGAGCAATCAATAATCTCTGCTGTCGAAATGAATTTATTAAAAGCATGAGTGTCACAATATGTCTTTTCCCAGTTATTTTTCTATCTGTCACATCCTTAGAACAGTTGAAATTTCTTCCCCATAACATATTTTCAACTGTGGCCAAATATGACTGTAGTTGCATAAATAAACCTACTCTTTCTGCTTTCTGCTGTGGTGCATAAACTGAGATAAATGTGCTAGAAACATTGTGCCAAATACCATCCATGATTAAGACCCTGCCTGGAATAAGGTCAGCCAGTTTCTGCAGCTTAAAATTATAGCCTGAAAAATTATCCCAATTCCAAATGCCCTGTCAGTGCTGAAAGACCAAAATGATGGCCCCCATACTCAGACCTGTCTAGCTGCCTGCATCTAATAGAGGATCCGTGCAGGTCTCTTGAAGGAAAATTACATCTAGTTTTTGATCATGTAATAAGGAAGAAGTGATGGTTTGTCTCTCTACATTTTAATACTACAGGTATTTAAGGACAAAACAAAAAAACTATCCATGTAGACAAATTAAGATCCTTTTTCTTTTTGTCTTTTCTTCCCTCCTGTTTTCTTGATTTCGTTGAAGAAGGGTCTTCCAAGTCCAGCATTTCTGACTGTGAAGAAGTGTCTGACACCATGTCCTCAGTGTCCTGATCTCTACTTTCTTGTGAGTTTAATGCTGCAAAAGGATTATTCAGTTCAGGTCCTCAGACTGCTGCACAGATTTTGAAGTTCTGGTACTCCTTCTTACTGTCAACATGGACCATTTTGGTGGTGGGGGCATCTCTGAAATTTCACTTAACCATTGCTGTTTGTTGGGCTGTTGATTCAGGTCTCTCTGTTTCTGAACTCCCAATTTAGATTAGACATTTCCTGCTGCTAGATTTGTCTTTCCTCTCTGTCAGTTTCACTTGTTAAATCAATTTCTTGTAGAACATTCCCATCTTCTGAGGTGTGAAAATGTGTATCTGCCCTTTGTTGTTCTTGATTCTTTCCTTCCTGTGGTTGAGCCTCCTGTAAAAAGAATATCAGGGTTTATGTTAGTTCTCCGGTTATGTGAAGCCAATAGACAATCCTCAAAAAATGCCCATGTTCCTCGCACAGGTTACATTTTGAATGGCTGGTGCATTGCATGCTTATATGTCCAAATTCCCACGATCCACATCTTAATTTATCACAAACCTTTGATAAATGAGTTCTTAACTCAAATTTATAGCATGTTTTAGCTGACCGAGTAGAAACAGACACCCTGTCTCTACCCAGGTAGAAGCTGTTTGGCACATGTTGAATCCTTCTAGAGTATGTCATAATTTTATTTTAAATTTCCAGCCTCCTGTCCATAATAGCTCTGAATCTATAATAGCCTGTGGGACATGCAAGACTTCACATTTCTGTTGTAGCCAGTGATGACTATCTTCCACATGCACGTTCTCATTCCTAAACATAACTGTTACTGTAAGTAATAAGAGGTTTGGTTAATGGCATGATGTCCATAACAGAAGAAAATTTTACTTGATTATACAAGGACCAGAATCTCTCTAAACTGTTAGGATGTCAAAAACTTATGTTGATGGTGTCTTTCCCAATACATGTATTAATGCATAAATTTCTGATGCTGAAAATCTCATATTGTCTTTTAAAAGCTTTCTTCCCAAATAAAGTCGGTCTAATCTGAGCTCTAAACCACTCTTACAATGCAATTTTATAGCATTCAGTTCTGAAAAATAGGTCTGCATATCTGGTCTTTTAGGGGATTGAGTATCAGATCAAGTATCACTTTCTTCTATCCCACTTCCGTTTCATCCAGGTGCATTAGGTCACTTGGGTTCTTGTGAGAAATGTTGTAGCTGTCTTCCCTCATCTTGTCCCCAGCTATTTGCCTGAATGTTATTGCGGCTTGCATTTTCCTCCTAAGTGCAGCATTTGTAGTCATACCTTTTGCATGATTTATATCAGGCACTTTATTTTGTTGCTCTGTGTTTGCTTCTATAATGCCATGTACATTTTTCTCGGTGCTGTTTGTCCTTTTATTTATGTTAGGCTCCTCATTAATATTTAAATCACTGATTGGACCTTGTTTTGGGCCTCCTGCAATACTGTCACCTTCACCATTACCATCTTCAGTAACTCTACCCTTTACTGTACAATTTGTATAAGAGGATTTTCTTTACCTGCTTCTGAAGCCTCTGTGTTTGGGCTGTCTTTATGTTGAAAGTGCAAATCTTCCATTGTGAGGTGCTGAGTTAACTCCACTGTGGGTCAGGTATCCATTTACCAACTGACCCTTGGATCCATCTGGCCCCTAGTAACACCTTTTCAGCAGTCTATTCATTCATTTTCTCTGTAGCTTCAGCAGTCAGGTCTGTGATGTGAAATGCTACTTTTAGACAACCTCGAGCACACGTTGGTGGCTTTGATGTTCATCGGTTTCCAACAGCTGTGCTTCCTCTAGTGCTTTCTGCCTTTTGGTTTTGTTCTTGCTCTAGTCATGTATGTTTCTTAGTGGCCAGTGTACATTCTTTGCTCATTTTAATACCTTTGAGGAAAATTTTTTCAGCCATTAGTTCAGGGCTGCTTTTATTTTCTCATAGGCTCCTCATCTTCCTCAAGCATCTTGGGCAGATGCTGTTGGTGTTCCTCAATATCTTTTTCCAACTGTAAAGTCACAGCTGCCACATCTGTTATTGAAGTGCCCTCTAGTGGGTCAGATTCTTTTGCTTCCTTATTTCTTCACTATCTCCTTGTTACACAAGGTTCCTGCACTAAATTATTCCCCAGAGGTACACTACAGACAACCAGCATTTAGGTACAAGTTATACTAATATATAGGGCTATGGACATCTACCGTACAAGAGTAGATGTCAGGATATATATGCATAAAATTGCTATATGCTTTACTTTCTAATACACATATGTATTTCTTGTTTGCAAGATGTTAGGGCACCTGTGTCCTTGTAGTATTATGATATATGAGTCGGCACTGCCATCTGCTGATGCTTTGTATTATTACATGGCTATGTACACAAACTGTACTTCCATTGTTCACACAGAGTGATGACTATAATAAAACTGTATAATGTTAACTAGGACTGTGGAGCCACTTCTAATTTAGCCAATAGGGCTCATCTCTGTAATTAGAAATGTTTCTACCTTACAGTAACAATGATAACTATCTTAGGTATTTAATGGAAGACATTACATTTTCTACCTCAGAGACCGCTGAGATTTCTACGCTCCTCGAGATATAGGGAGCATAGTATTGGCTCCCAGTTCCTAATGATAAGAACTGCTTAGGGCAACTGTGATTTTCCTTTTGGTAGTAATAAACAAGATTTATTACTCTATGCTCAACTTGTCTGTGACTTCTTTGCATCTCTATTATTGCCAAGAACCTGAGTTGGAGGGTTTAGACCTCCTAACCATTCGGGACCACGTGCAGGCAATTTGGAGTTTGCAAAGTTTTCACTGTTGCTACTAATTTCCCTTCCCAAAGGGGATTGTAGGTGTGCACACCCACATCACCGTTCAATTTTCAGTACTCCATAACTCCTTGCAAAGTCCAGTTGCTTACTGGGTGTGGTCGATGCTGACTCACTGCACCCCATGGCAGTTTTGAATTGCAAGCTTACAAGAGCACAGTAGCCTGCCTGTTTATAAGTGCACCTGTTGTGGATCGATACACAATGTGGCGCCTTTTTACAGGTTGATTTTCGTTCCCTCCACTATCGGTATAAATGACCACTGTATCAAATATCTCATGAGACTTGAGACCGATGTCTCAAACTTCCTTGTCTTCCATGGAGGGTGGGCTGACTTCTCACTGGATGCAAGTCAATCTGACAACCCGTGCTGGGGATCTCAACCCAGTACTTGGAGACAAGACAACAACCAGAAAGCAAGAGGCTAAAGGGCTGTTGGTCGTGACTCTCTATGCTGCTTTGGAAGCCTCTGAAGCATGGTTTTGAATCCTTGAATTGCATCACATCTCTTAAGCAAGAGATAGGAGTGCAGAGTACCAAAGTTTGAAACATGAGCAGGATTTGGAGTCTGCTGTCCAAGTTCTGTGAAATAAAAGGATTCACTTTTGCACTGTTCTGTTCAGGAAAATGAGCAGGAACTTGGTATTTTGAAGCAGGACTGTGAAAGTATGAGATAGGATAAGAGGCAGGCATTACAAATGAATGATATATTAAGCAGAACTAATGATCAGATCTGTGATGAGTTGGGAGAGCTCCAGGATGAGATAAACCAGGTAGTAATGAATTAGGTACAGTTACTAGACACAATCGCAAATTGAGTGCCTTGTATATAGTGATACAGAAACAGTTACAGGAGGATGTGGATCAGAATGTTACAAAGTTAGTCATGATGACACCAAGATGGTGAAAATCGCCATCAGAGGGAGGTTCTGACTGGCCATGTTAAGCGATGGGCGGTGTCTCCCCCATCCTAGTCACATCATCTGAAGAGGAGGAGTCCGATGATGACATCTCCCAGTACAACACTCAGTCACGCCCCTACTATGGCCCAGTGAACCCACCCGCCATCCACAACATGGTGGACCCCATCTCATGCCACCACGTCTCTCGTCATCAACAGCATTACAATCCTCATGGGCAATGCCAAAATGGCGTCCCCATGATGGAGGGAGGAGGCCTAGACCTACTGCAATGGCACCACCGATCATCGTTATTTCTGTGGATGATAGGAAGAGATAGAACAAATAATTGATAATGCCTTTGGCACTGTTACCCTTCCTGAGAGAAGCAAGTGGATCCTCCAATCGCAGATCAAACAGATGCTGCAGGAGAGTGCTACCCGTGAACAGAAGGTCCATACTGTGGCTGATGCTGCACCTCAGACAGCCCACCAGGGCACCTGAGATAATCTACCTCCTAACAATCATCCCAGTAATCCCTGCAAATGGCCCACTCGGTTCAGCAGATAGTTGACAGCATTGGTAGGATGAGCCCGTCCGACAACCTCAGTTGCCACTTGGAAAAGGTGCGTTCCAAATGTGAAATGCTTAGTCTCATTGCAGACTATCAAGTCAAGATCCTACACCAGACCATTGATACTGGCCTCTGGGCAAAACTTCTTGTTGCTGTCCAGCAGGATGGCCACTCCACTTTGATGAAGTCGCAGCTGAACTCATTACTGCACATAACCCAGGTGTGGTAGTAGTGATGCTCACATACCCTGTGAAACAGAATGTGAAGTAAAGTCCAGTGACCTTCCACCAGAGGCTTTGGATGGCCTATTGAGCAGGAAAGAACTTCACAGGAGAGGCTGCAGATACTGATCTTATTGAGTACAAAACCTTGTTCCTTTGGAACATGATCCCTGCAGTGCAAGAGAAGGTAGAGCCAACCACCTATCCTACACGGATAAGTTTTCCAACATCCTTCAGAAAATGGAGAGTTTATCAACTCTACATCCATGATTTGAGCTCGGTTCCAAGAAAGTAGCTGCCATGGAATCCACCCCAGAGGCCATGACACACTACACGGTGGAGGGACAGGCCCAAGAGAAACAGCCCTCCCATGGATAACCAACAACCCCAGCAGGCCCAACAGCAACAGTCCTGTGGAGGGAACCAGAACTATCACAAAACAAGAAACACCACAAAATAATAAAGGTAAACAACACCGACCAGGCCGTTCATATAGGGAAATAGCGGATCGAGAACCAAGCTCTATGAGACCTTCTTGGACAAGTGCGCTCCATAGCAGATGGTGTCCCAGTTTGGGCCCTTGCTGCAGTACAACCAGGAGAGCAGGCCTCAGCGGGCCATGGTGACACCAGAAGGCCAGGTCCTCAGGCCCATACAGGCCTGAACCGTGAAGTGGCCCCTTATAGCATCAGTACAGCATGGTGAGACAGTCCACAGGGACCAGGCACAGATGCTCTTCCAGGAGCTTCCCCATGCTTCCACTAGTACAGATTGACAATTACAGGCCCAAGTCTGAATTGTAAACAAGCTGCCCTGTATTCAAATGGAAGGCACTGCTCAGAGGCCGAGGTGGGGGCCGCCTACTCACAGTGCTGTTGGATACTGGTTCAGCTGTGTCTGTATTACATGATGACAACTCAGCCACATCACCTTGGTCCACCAGACAGGTGGTAAATCTGGCATAGATGGCACCAGGTTATCTACATATCGTTCAATGCCACTACCAGTGACAATGGGACACCTACAGGCATACCATACCTTTCAGCTTATAGTATTGCATGATCATCCCAGTATCACTGGAATTGACTTCCCTGCACCACACAGCTGTGTGGTGGATCTATCAACATGTTGTTGATACAGATCTGGGGACAGTATCTCATTGTCATGATCCCTGATTCACATGTGGTTGCAGCAATCACTACGAATGATGAAGAGTACAATGTCATAGATTTGTTCAAGAACCACAAGTTCTTCTCAAAGCTTCTTCCCATCCTACAAAGGCACCTGGAGTCATTTCCATCAAGAAACATGACTGTGGAAAAATGCACACTGTCATCAAAAAGCCAGGCCCAGTCCATGAGAGACAAAGGCTATATCCTTTTCCACCTGAGGCCTTGCCATCTCTCATAGAAACAATAAAATCACTTCTTAAGCAAGGTGTAATCAGAACATGTGTCTCTACTGCAAACTCCCTCATGTGGCCTGTACAGAAACCTACAGGGCATGGAGACTTACAATTGACTACAGAAGACTAAACCAGATCACACCTAGCTGCACACCAACAGTGGCATCAGCACCAGATGTGCTAAGACTACTAACCCCTGACCAACAATGGTTTAGTGCCCTGGACAGTTCCAATGGTTTTGGTCATTGCCATTGGCTTCAAGAGCCAATATAAGTTTGCCTGCACCTTTGAAGGTAGGCAGTACACATAGACCTGTTTACCCTAGGGTTCCTATTCCATCTACACATGATGGATGCTCTTGAGGTTTCTCCACCCCCAGTGCCTCTTGCAGTATGTGGATGATTTACTGCTGGCAACAGCCACCCAGGAACAACACCTGGACCTCTTGGATGAATTACTGACTCTCATCCAGAGGAGGCCTTAAGCATAACCCAGCAAAAGCACAATTGTGCCAGAAGGAGGTACTCTTTCTTGGCTTGAACATGACAGACTAAGGCAGAAGCTCTGCCTGGAAGAAGATAAAGGGATTGCAAGACTTGCGCTTCCCACCAGTGTGGCTACCCTCAAAAGATTTTGGGTATGGTAAACTACTTGAGAGATTTTATTTGTGATTTTGCTCAGAAGGCCGCTCCTCTGTATGAACTACTGAAAAAGGATGTCCCTGGACTTGGGGCCCCATACATACCCAAGCTGTGATGTCAGTGAAGCAGGCCCTGGCCTCTGCTCCAGCTTTGGTTAAGCCCAATCCAGTTTTATCATTCCATCTGAATCTCCACCTCAGACATTGCCATGTCTGCAGTTTTGGCCCAGAAGGTTAACAGTACTCTACGACCCATTACATATGCATCACAGCTCTTGACTCCAGTGGAACAGAAGTACAGCCTTTGTGAAAGGAATCTTCTGGCCACCTACTGGCAGGCACTTCTTGTATATCATTGGGTACTCCCCACTGATTATCAGCACTAACCACACCCCTACCACATTTTGCTCTCAGACAGAGTGAAGGATGGATCAGTTTCCAACACCAGACTGACCCATTTGTCCCTTTTCCTCCAGGACAGGAATATCAAGGTGCACACAACCAAAGTGCCATCTATGCTGGCCCATGACCTCCTTTTCAAGTAGATCGCCATGACTGCATACTTCAGCCACCTGATCTACCAGATCCAGGTCACTTCCTACCTGCTACTCCAAAACTACTTGAGTACACCTCGTTATGTCATGTGTTTACAAGTGGGTCTGCCTCCTATTATCATGGAGAGCAGATAGCAGGATGGGTATATTGGTGGTCTATCCCTTTGGTAACACTGTCTAGATTTCAAGCATTGCAGTGTAGCATCATCACAATATGCAGAAATGGCAGCAGTAGCCTGTGCCCTCAAGTTCATCCAGCATGGGACCAGGGATACCATAACTTTTACAGAGTCTAATGGGGTTGTTGCTCTCTAACTGAATTGCTCCCTTTCTGGCAGAAAAATCCTTCATCTCTTTTGATTGTACCGAGTGAAGCACAAGGAATTGGTAATCCATATTCACTCACTGGCTCAGAAATTTGCACACAAACTCTATGTACATAAAGTTAAGGCACACTCCATACCACCCCTACCATACCTTTAATGACGCAGCTGACACCCTTGCTAAGGAAGGTGCCGAGGAGAGACATCTGGATGATGGATCATCTGGAGGCCAGAGCAGCTGTGCAAATTGCAGTTATCAGGAAGAAGCCTGAACCCTTTTCCTCCTTGGATTTGTCAGAAGCCCAGCATGCTGACTCTGAACTCAAAGATGTGTTCAGAATCCTGGACAAAGAAACGGAGATGATCCTACCGTTCATAACCCCTACAGAAGGCATGAAGGTAAGTTACATCTGTCCCCAGATGACAAACTCATTTGGTATCAACCAGATGATTCCACCACTAAATTGTGGGTGGTTCCCGTTATCTTAGACCCGACGTTTTGCACCAGGTATGACACCCCACTGGTAGACACCAGGGGCAGAAAACACACTCCAAAGATTGAAGACCACCGCCTGGTGGCCTGGTATCAACAAAGATGTCAAACAGTACATTGACAATTGTCTGGTTTTGCACAAAACAACCCCATCCCTACCAAGAGGAATGCAAACTTCTACTACAAAATCATTCTGGCCCTTGGCATGCCCTTCAGATTGATTTTATAGGCCCTCTGGCCAATACCAGCAGAAACAACAAATATGCCCTTGTGGTCACTGACCATTTCTCCAAATGGGTTGAGGCTTTCCCCACCAAGACATGTATTGCAAAAGCCACTGCCAAAATCCTGGTGGAACAGATTTTCTCCAGGTGAGGCCTACCTCTCAAGGTAGATTCTGACAAAGGAACCAGTTTTACAGGTGAGTTGATTAAGAAAGCCATTGAACTCCTTGGAGTTCACCAAAAGTTCCACATACCTAACATCCCCAGTCTTCAGGTCAAGTAGAGACAGTCAACAGATAGATCAAGCAAATGCTGTCCAAATTCATTGAGGATAATCCTAAGGATTTGGATTCCCTACTGCCATTACTCCTTATGGCAATAATGGATACACCCTCAGCCACCACTCAGTTGACACCCTTTAAGGTGATGACTGTAGAAATATGAGATTACCTGAACATTTGTTATTTGACCTGAACACTCCCACTGCAAACCGTGTCTCTGTTGACCGATATGTGGAAAAGTTGAGAAAAGATCTAATACACACTCATTTGTATGCCACAAACTGCATGGGCAAAGCCCAGCAACAGTCAAAATACAGTTTGACAAACATACACAAGAAGTGGATTGGCAAGTTGGAGATCAGGTAATGGTTCTCAGATTTGCACACCCAACACATTCTTTCTCCAATAAGTGGAAGGACCACCCCATTGTCAATAAGCTCAGTCCAGCAGTCTATCTCATGCAAAACAACCAGATGACTGACAAATGGTTACATGCAAACCAGTTGAAACTGTACAAAGGAGTATAATTACTTTTCTAACCAATTGGGCTGAATAGTTTTGACTGTGCCAATGTTTTCTCTTTTCAGGTACATTGTCAAGATGGCTATCTTGTATTGCTTTCTCCTCATCTCAGGAGTTTTCCCTGCATCCAAGGCACTGTAAAGCACTTCCTTCCTCATCTTAATCCCCTGCTGCCAACCCAGAAGGAGTCTCTATCAATATCCCAAATAATTTGGTTACGGTCCAGGAAGGTTCAGATGCCTACCTCACTCTCTCAGTTGTGGCTCCTGATAAATCTACCCAACAAACTGAATGGCAAACCAAGTCACAAGGACAAATACTCCCTGTGGCCAAACTGTCCAAGGGAACTTTCCATGTATGGCCCCATCCAAATTATCCCCAAATGGCACCTTGTCCTTGCACCAAACCTCTCTGAGGCATTCAGGTTTGTATAATATTACAGCTCTCATTGATCCTTCTTATTGCAATTCACTTTCCCAAGATTCTGGGAAATTTTGTGCTGTATACAACATGGTCTCAGCTGCCATGTACTAATCTGTGTTACCCCTACTGAGAAAGAACTTCTTGACTGTCCCAAACAACAACCCAGCCACTGTAGTGGTTTGACTGCCACTGCTTTACCTGGCACACTTATTAACAATTTACAATATATGCATATACCTGTTCTGTTTAATTTAACTTACTGGAATATGAAAGAATTTGGAATGTGTCATACTACTAATACTTCACTGCTTTATTGTACTTTGTTATTGGATAATTTAGCAGCTTTTCAGATTTGGAATCAGGAACCTATTGCGGGGTACATAACACTGAGCATATGGGTAATTTTAGGAAAAAACTAATTCTCAATCAGATACTTCACAAAGCTAAAAAGAAATATCGTGACACATTTAATGTCACTGGTGCCACAAGCACCCTTACTGGTCTCTTTGGTACTACAATGTCTATTTGGAACAAAGGGGACATTGCTACTATCAATGCACACTCACAAAAGTTTAAAGTTGGTATGATTAGCGACATTGTACCCCATTATTGCATGGTGTGGATGGTCTTAGGAAGAAAGATACATTATATATAATATGCACAACATTGCTAAGACATTTTAGATTCTAAAGAGAAAATTAATACACTCATAGCACAAAACAACAAGAAAGCAGACAAGCAGTATATTGCCCATGAAATGTTATGTTCTGCTTATGGTTCTTATATTATTACCACCATCAATAACATTTTCCATGATCTAGAATCTGGACATATACCTGACATTTTCCATGATCGGCGGATCTCCAAATGGTACTGCCCCAGTGTAAATCCTCTAACTGTGTTGCCATGTGTTTGCTCAATCTGTCTCAATTCCTATTTCTACTGCTAGGAATTTGGGGTTAATGACCAGGCATTCTACTACTGGTCCTCGTTTTACTTCTAAGAAATGTTCTATTAAGGATACTATGTTTGTTTCTTTTGCTGTGTCTTTACCACATTTTGATCCCAATACAGTTATCTTTGATAAACTAGCATTTGTACACTCCATTGGGCACCTCAACAGAGATGTCTACAGAGAAAAAATCAACTTGCCACCTCTTCTGGTCTTTCATCCTACTCTGGATGCATGGATCACAATGCACATGGACTGCTGTGCGAAGAAAGGGTATATTTATTTGTGTCGTTGTGATGTATTTGATGTTATTAAACCTGTATGTGGGTATTCCCCAGATAGTATTGACTGGTCATTTTCCATGGTCGCTGACACCACCACCATCAATGACACAGAATACTAGGACTCAACATCTGCTCAGATGCTTCTCGATTATCCAGACTTACGGAAGGATGTTCATTAGCTGTTAACTCAGATTTCCAACCAGACTTACACCTGCCCAGTTCAACTACAAAATGGAGGCTGCCTACTGTTAATATAATTCAGACAGCAGTACTGTATTGTTGCTAACTTTAAAAAGTTTACTTATGGTGAAACAGTATGTGATATTGTTCAACTAAACTTTTGCTTAGTTTCCCACCAAACAACTATTATTGGGCACATGGTTATAACCCCAGTTCCCTAGTGGACCTTGATATCATTGATAGTGACACTGACTGACTGCTTGCTCTTTCAGAATATTTACCATATTTCAATGTTCACATAGATTCCTTGACATTGACTCTCAAATCGCTTTTAGACAGCAAAGATACACACCTCATCCACATCAGCAATAATATGACCAAAGCTAATGAGGCAGTTTATGATCTTATAAGCGATGGTGATTTTAATAGTGCGTCTACGAACACTTGGTTAGAGATAACCTTTTAAGATTTTGTTATTATACAAGACTTTCTGATATTTTTCTATTTTTTCTTATTATTATGCTTTGCTGCCTTGACGTACACTCCACCAACACAGCGATCAGCTGGAATTGCTTTACAAGGCTCATGCCTCGGGTCTGTAAATGATGCCTGCTCCATCTCCATTTCCCTGGTCTTGTTGTTGCCCTTCTGAGGCAATAAGGGGAATGTTACACAAGGTCCCTGCACTCTAACTAATAACCCAGAGGTACCACAGACAACTATCATTTAGGTATAAGTTATATTAACATATAGGGCTATGGACGTCTACCGTACAAGAGTAGATGTCAGGATATGTATGCATATAATTGCTATATGCTTTACTTTCTAACACACATATTTCTTGTTTGCAAGATGTTAGGACACCTGTGTCCTTGTAGTAATATGATATATGAGTCAGCACTGCCATCTTCTGATGATTTGTATTATTACACGGCTATGTACACAAACTGTACTTCCATAGTTCACACAGAGTGATGACTATAACAAAATTGTATAATGTTATCTAGGACTGTGGAGCCACCTCTAATTTAACCAATGGACTCATCTCTGTAACTAGAAATGTTTCTACCTTACAGTAACTATGGTAACTATCTTAGGTATATAATGGAAGACATTCGTCTTCTACCTCGGAGCCCGTGAGTTTTCTACGCTCCTCGAGGGTATAAGGGCATAAGCATTGGCTCCCAGTTCCTAATGGTAAGAACTGCTTAGGGCAACTGCAATTTTCCTTTTGGTAGTAATAAACAAGATCTGTTACTCTATGCAATTTGTCTGTGACTTCTTTGCGTCTCTATTATTGCCAAGAACTTGAAGTGGAGGATTTAGACCACCTAACATCCTTCTGATGCTGTCTGTAAGTTGTCATCCATAAAATCCTCTCCCTGCAGAATTATTTCTTCATCCTTCTTGTTTCCACAGGCTGGGTTGGAGGACAAAGCCCCAGTCTGTTGTAGATTTCCACTCACTGCTTCCTCCAGGTCCTCCATCTAGAAGTGGCCAACAGCATCCCTTCAAAGAAGGGAATTTTCTCGAGTCCTTGCCAAATTCCCCCATTCACTGAGATACTACCAACAACTTAATCTGGTACAATTTTAATTGATTTCCATCTGTATCTACCCCTCACCCCCAGGACAAGGCTGAAAATAAGCAGAATTGCCTAGCCCTCCTTTCCTGGTCAACAAAACTAAACAGAATAAATAAATACATACATTTGTTAATTACTGCTGTTTTATTATTTTTGTTTCTGTCACAGTAATATTAGTGGTGTCAGCCCTGTCACTATGAGACAGGAACTCTGCAATATAATGTCTGATTTCTTCCCCAAGACTGTTTGTCATTTAGGGGTAAGGCAACAGAGATCTAGGAAAACATAAACTGAAGTTACAAACTCAAAATGGCAGACTAGGTGGGCCAGGCCCTTATCT
This sequence comes from Neoceratodus forsteri, assembly GCA_016271365.2. Lineage (NCBI taxonomy): Eukaryota > Metazoa > Chordata > Ceratodontiformes > Ceratodontidae > Neoceratodus > Neoceratodus forsteri. The sequence goes on along the minus strand of CM057453.1, from coordinate 449,532,960 downwards.
CCGACACTGTCTATGTATCTACTGTATGTATCTAATCCTCCTAGGAGTCCCTTGAGTCCAGTATCTCATCACAGCCTGCTTAGTTTTAATATGGCACTTGTCATGTACAGTATAGGATCTTGTCCTTGATCTTCTTTAGGATGAGATTGGCTTTACATATCCTACTGAAGGAATCCCATTTCCAAAATACCACCGACCCCAGCACTTTTGGGTCACTTCATTTTGGGACATTTATTCCAACAACTCTGCATTTTTATCTGAGTGGTTGTGCAATATTTGTATCGGTCATTGATGTGTTCCCAGGCACTGTTTTAAGTGATCTATTTAGCACCATTAAATAACACTTTTTATTCAGTTTTTTTTATTTTATTAAATTTAATTGCATGCCAAAGGCTGTACAGTATTACATTGTTTACTACCTTTCTTTAGGGATTGTATAATTCACCAGTCCCTTTATTAAAATTCAGTATAGCTCTTATATTTATGTTCATTTTTTGCAGACTTGCTACCTGTAATATGCACTACATGACACATTACTGCATTTCTGCTACCTTGCATCAACTTATGTTCCTTTCTTAGGGCTGGTTTGCATAGCTGACCTGTTCCTATTGTGATCAAAATCAGGAGTGTTTTGTAGCTGTCCCTTTGTAATACATTCAGGAACTTGGATATACCTTTTATGGCTATTAATGTGGAATGTGTGCCTTGCTATTAGTCCTTGCAGCTGTCTGTAACCAATGCTAATTTCCTATTAATGCTGTGCAAAACAAATACTAATTGGGACAAATATACACAAAACTGCACTTTTACAAATACAAATATCCCTTTTACATCACGGGCCGATATTCAGAATTGCCTGACAATGGCACAAGTGGTGCTCAGCGCAACTGAGTTGCACTGGAGCAATAAAGGGATATATTCAAAGCAGATGTACCATGCTGCATCTCTTCTGAATATATCTAATAATACATGCTGTGCAAACACAATGTGCCGGTGCATCTCCCAGACAGATCTGAATACCAGGAATGGGAAATGCACCAGCCCGCAGAGATATGCTGTGGGCAAATTCCTGATATTCAAACACTGATATGGGAATGGGGCCATTTGCATGTCATTATGGCCTTATTTACAATGAGTTGTGCAGGGCTGGCTAGTGAAATGTGCCTGACACCCTGAATACCATGTGGTACTGGCAGGGAGGTCCAGAGGCTCCCCACTATCCTGTAGCTCCCATCACCTGTAGTGATGTAAGCCAATATCCCTGGTGGCCCAGTGATAACCCTCCCTCCTGTAGCACTGATCACCATGAAATACAGCATTTCCATGTCCCTGGTAGTCTAGAGGTACACCCTCCCTCATGTAGCACTGATCGCCATGAAGTACAGTATTCCCATGGTTCTGGTAGTCAAGTGGTACCCCTCCCCAATCCAACCCTCCGATAGCCATCAAAGTCATGTAATAAATATCCCTAGTGGTCCAGTAGTTCCCCTCCCGCCCAAATCCCTGATCACCGCCAACATATTAAACCACATTACCCTGGTGGTCCAGTGGTACCCCCACCACGACCAACCACACAGGACCCCAGCCCACTCAGCTCCCCTGTCATTGGCGGGCAACATACCCACCCACATACCACCGTGGCTGCCTGCCAAATGACAGCTTACAGTAGTATCTGCAAGCTCATTTGTCCACACTGTGGACCAATGGGCTTGAAGTGCATACTGTAATAATTCACAACTTTGTGAATGAAGTCATATTACATATTTGCATTTCTGTTAGACCACATAAAGTAGCATTAGGCCTGAGACGGAGGCTCAGTGACACACATATTACAACTACTGCTCATTATGTAAATGCATATTTTATTAACAAATGTCCATATTTCTTTGATACCTATTAAACCATTGGTCGTGTGCCATTATTAACAACAGAAATTGTTTTTAAAGTTTAAGTTTATTTGTTTGACTTAAAAAGTCATTATAAAATTCAACAAACAGTATATAACATTTTAAGAACAGACAGCATATACAAAGTTTGTATAAACAACAAAATATATAACAGATGAAGACTGAGTACATAAAAAATCATAAGTACTCAAGCTAGATCATATATATTAAATTAAATTTTGAACAGAATCGTTGGCTTACTGTGTAATAATATTTGTATCACTTGAGGTATTTTTTCTAATTTTGGAAATGAGCAAAAATAATTGGCTAGTCTTCTAACTGTATTCTCATCCTCTGTGTTAAATAACACAGTAGTTAATACTACTTTATCCACATTGCAATAGCTAGAATCTAAACAGGAGCATGCCAGTAAGTCCGACTTCTATTGTACCATGGGCAGTACCATAAAATGTGGAGCAGGTCTTCTCTGCCACCACATGCACAGAAACAGTTCTAGGCACTGGGTGGGTATTTTTTATATTTAACAAGTAGTACATTACTTTGGAAAATTTAAAATTTATAACATGTATATATTTTCCTCAGTGCTGGCTCTGTTAAAATGCTAAGGTAAATCCTATACCCAAAAGAGCAGTTATTTTTAGTGTACCATGGAGAAACCATATGCTTTTCAATGGTTTGTAGATCCTTTTATCCAGTTATTTTTTTACTTTATTCTTTATACACTTGTTGTATTGTACATTAGTCTAATATTTTATTGAGATAACTCATTAATGCCTGAAGTTTATATTTCTTTATTAATAGTATTACTGGGCTATACCAACTTGATTTTGACATCCCAATTTAGACCACCTTTCTTTTCTTCAGGGCATTTCTTTGCTAATCTTCTCAAGTTTAATCTCATCAGGTACAGCTAAAAGTTTAGTTTTTTAAATCCATGATTGAATTTATATGCTCCAGGCCTAGTTCTGCTCTTAAATAAGTCACTGGCAAGAGTGATCCAGGACCAATGATTTCCTCAGGAGGTTAAATATTGGAATCATTAATCTATCTTTATTGTTTGTATCATGAATTTCTACTCCATATAGCATCTGGGATAAATATTTAGCTTCCACTGTGTCTATAAGTGGCTTGATCAATAAGCCACCATAAAGGTAATTAAATTTCCCAGTGCCAGTGCAGTTGTTTTTTTTTGCTGAGATGATAATTTTATTAATATCCTTTGTCAAGTGCCAGCAGAATCATAACAAAGGCCCAAATAAGCATATGTGTTTGTAATGGATAATTCCAGTTGCCCAATGTTCCACCTTCCCTACCTCTTCCTTTCCCTTTCCCAAAGATCACAATTTGGGTTTTATTGAACTGATTTTCATTGTTAGTTCTTTTATTTAAGGGTCAAGAAGATCAAGCTTTTTGTAATCCTTTCTTTGTTAATGTCAGTAAAATAATATCATTGATATAGGCTACAATTAGACAGGTCTGATTTAAGATATTTGGTGAATCTGATTGGAAGTTTACTATATCCTTTCAACTGTTCTATATAAAGACAAAATAGCATAGGGGTCAGGATACACCCCTGTCTCACACTCTTATTAATGGGTATAGATTTGGATAATGGATCATTTGAACCATATTGTACTCTGGCCATGTACCTTCATATAGATTACTTATTATATTTACTAAATTGTCATCAATGCCCTTTGTATCATTGATTCCTAGAGTATATTTCTGGAAACCATATCAAAAGTTAATGTGAGGTCTATGAAGGCCACATAGAGCTTTTGATGTTGTAGAGTAACATATTTGTCTATTAAATGGCTCAATACATAGCAGTCATCAATAGTAGTATAATCTTTCCTGATATTCACTCAATCTGCCAGTTGTATCTATTTTTGTTTTAATTCCTCAAGTATAACTTTAGAAAATTTCTTAGAACTTCTGTCCAAAAGGCTAATTAGGCGTATACATGATGGGATCAGCTAAATTCCCTTTTTTGTGTATGAGTGCTATTATGGCACCTTTCCAGGAGGGAGGATAAAATTCTCCCTAATACAGTTGTTAAAAGAAATTGAGCCCTATGCATGAATAGGCATGAAAAGTGTATAAACCCTACTTTTGTGGTGTGTAGCTGCATGGCATGTGGGGCATAAGAACACGTGTCATGCACAAAACAAAATGTGTGCCACACAGAGGCAGTGTGTGGGTCCACGAAGGAGCTGATGGCAGAATGCAGAGGAAGAGGACTGCCCAAGCTATATGACTCTGTCCCTTGACCCCACCATATAAGGGCACAAGCACTGCCCACAGCATGTACGCGAATGTGAATGCAGACCGTGAAGCTGAGACATGCAGCATGGTGGAAAACAATGCTGCCATGGAGAGTGGCTCACAGAGCAACATGCCTCATGAGCCACAGTGAGAGGTGGCAGGGCCAGCACCGAGGTGTCTGTGGTGGAAGAGAGACGTTCCCAGTCAAACTTTATGGGACCACAGGTTGCGGCATTGGTTGAGCAGATCAGCACAAACCATGAAGGGCTGCTTGGTGCCCTGCTGCCATACACCCCAATGGAGTGAAGAAGCTGCTGTGGCTGCAGGTTCAGGCCACTGAGAATGCTGCTGGTCCAGACACCCAGACCATGGCAGCGATCAAACACAAATGGCAGGTCCTATGCACCACCATGAAACAGAAGTTGGCAGCTGATCTGGGCACAGTGTGGCACAGGCAGAGCATCCCTGGGCCCAACAGCCAGCTGGCACCTATTGAGAAGATGGTGGTGGACACCCTCACCACCGTGAATATCCACAGGGAGGCCAAGGAGTAGACACATTAGCTGGTAAGTATACACACAGACACTGCATGACCAGCTGTGATCCAGCCTGCACAAACAATGGCTAACGGGGTTGGGTTGCGTCAGCAGAGCATGCCAGGGATGGCGGACACCATGGGGCTGTAGCGCAGGTGTGCCCACCACACACAGCCGTGGATACCCGGCGAGTGCAGAGCAGGGACAATGGCACCACAGGTGAGTATGTGGAGAGACATGTCCATGACACCGACCCATCTTGTGGGCACCCCAGTTATCACCCACCCTATGCCTATCCCACAGGTCCCAGACAGGAAGCTGATAACTGGCAGGATTTCGCTGATGACACCATCGGTGCTGACAGTGAGAATGTGGATGCTGTGATGAAGATGGCAGAGGAAGATGGAATGCAGGACACTCAGTGCAGCAGGCCCAGCAGGCAGGCAGTGATACCAATGCAACAGCCGCTGACATGCACCATCACAGCTGCTCATGGCCGTCATGCACCACATCAGGTGGTAGGCGTGCAGCCCGGTGGCAGAGCTGAGCTGGATAGTGGTGATGAGGGCCCATCAAACAGACAGGCGGGATGGAATTACAGCCAACATGGGTGTAGTCCCACCAGACCCACAATATGGGGAGCTGCACCAGCTGGAGCTGGACCAGCTTGATGTGCAGCACTATCACACCAATGCACTTGTAGAGGTCTCCAGATCATCTGTGCCATGGGCTGTGACATTGCAGGAATGGCGTGGGTGCACAAAAGTACCCTAGAGACCCTGACTGGCTGGGGTGGTCTGCCGTGGCATGGCTGTGGTGTGATCAGCATCAGGTGGGGCACTGTGGTGGTCAGGAGGGCCACAATAACAACACAGTGCCAGGTGGATACAGTGCTGGACAACGTCTTGCAGCACCCGACATGCAGGTGGTGCACAACACACCTGGGATAGGGGAGGTGATGCGGCAGCAACATGGAGAGCAATACACAGCATGTCTACCAAGGGGACTCAGTCTGGTGATGTGCACACCAACAGTATCCCCATAGATGTCGTGGAGGCATGGCCACCGAGGAGAGCTGGTCTGGGGACGTGCACACCACCAACAGTATCCCAAGGACACCTTGAGAGCATTGCTGCGAAGGGGTCAACCACACAGCATGGCCCACATCACAGGGGCTGGGGCAGATGGGCACGTGACTGGCATGCCAGAAGAGACACAGTCAATAGCACATGAAACAGTGGCTCCTTATGTACCAACACGGCCATGATGGACATCTGTGCATCTATGCAATGCTGAGGGCATGACCCACAGACACTGGTGTGCACACACACACACACACACACACACACACACACACATACACAACCACACACGCATACACAACCACACACACACACACCACACCCACACACACGCACACACACACTCTCAACATGCATGGTGGTGGGTTGGCACAGTACTATGTGATGCGCTGTGGTGTTACACTGACAAAGGGTTGGTCATGCAAGATGAAGCAGTGACAGGTGGGGGACCCCTGTCTGGCTGGCTACCTTTATGGTACAGGGGCTTAACACAGTGGGCTATGATCCCTGTCACCAAATGCCAGCCATGGCCATCCGCATTGGCTGCCAACAGTACAGCTGCACTGGTGGTGATGTGCACCCTCAGGTGGTGACATCATCGAGAACACGAGGGCCACCACACTGCCACACTGTGATGGATGCCTTTCTGGATGCCTCCTCTGTGGCTGGTGTTCAGGCATTGTCAGTCCAGGGCTGTAGGCAGGGGTCATAATGCTGTGACTAGTGACTGAACATCCTATTGACAACCACTGTATGTGCTGCACAGCCTGCCACTGTTTCCCGACAGCGCACTTGGTCATCATGCTGTTGTCCATGTGGCATGTTCAGCGGTTGGTAGTCTGGCATTGGCAGGCCAAGCGCATGGCCATGTTGTGAGTATCACACAGATGGTGAATACATGGCGGCGTGGTGGTGCCAGCATCATGGTACCACGGTGTGGTCAAGGCATTGGAACCTCATCTTTAGTATTCCGATGCTTCTCCATGACAGCCCTAGTACAATGGTGTGCTGTTGTTGTACCCACCTCCGCTGCAGTGGTTTCATGAAGTATAGACGCAGTGGATATCTGCTGTCACCTGTGGGAGAAAAGGACATGTCAGACATGGTCTGTACAGAGGACAAACACAGTAACATTCACACAGACATTCGCGAGACAAAGTTCCCAACAGTTAGCCATCCTGAATGAAGCAATGCATCAACCCTGGAGGCATCAAAAATGTATGAGTCTTGGCACAACTCTGGGAACTTGGCACCACATCTGTGAACAGGCCCATCGCATTGCACACCACCTGGCAGTTCTTGCTATGGAAGCCTTTACAGTTGCAGTAGACCTCCCTAGGACATGGAGGGTGTCAGGATGGTGATGTGGTGCCATCCATAGCACCAATCATGTTAAGCACACTGTGCATGCCATAGAATGCCAGCTTGGTAGCACGGACCTCCGTCCTATAGTGGTGAGACGATATATGGTTCCATGTGATCCAGCAGTGTGTGAGTTACCAGTGACAGGGCCCTGGACACGGACAACTGGCTCATGCTGATGCCATCACCTGCCACCTATTGAGGGGACCCAGTGGCATAATAGGACCAAGGCACAAATAACCTTGGCTTCCATAGTCATAGCCCTGGAGAGGCATGTCCGCGGTGCCACGTGGTCACGTACAAGGTTGCACAGTTGTAGCACCATGTGATAGGGAACGTGGAAGTGTTTGAGGCATGGGTGTCCCACAGCAGGCGCCATCCATGCATGGCTGGAACATGTACCCCCATGGACGTCTCTCCCTCACCATTCCAGCGTACTGCAGGTACATGTTCATGTAGCATTCCTGGGCACATTCTGTCAATTGTGCTGTCAATGGCATGTAGAGGAAACAGAGCAGGATTATTGGCATCACTGGATTTATATAGGGGTCTTTTGGGCGGCTGTGCACCTGTGCATGGCCACTCACTTTAAGGCACATGCACCACATGTGGCTCATGTCCATGTGCCGCCATGACCGCTGCCCACATACCTGGCATGGGTGCTATACATGTGCGTGCCACACAACACCGGCATGATGAGTGGTGGGGTATGGGGAGAAGACGCCATTCAGCCACAGCAGCCATCATGTGGTGTAACACACACATTGGCAATGGCATGCACATCTCCTGATGCCAAGCTACAGGGCACAGAGCAGCTATGCCTCAGTGGTGCTGCCATCACACAGCTATCACTGACATCGCTGCACACCAGGCTGCATGGCGGTAGGCCTGGCGCCACCCGACCAGGGCTGACTGTTGGCCTCCATGTCACAGCGGTGGACACTAAGTGGCTGTACACTGCATGGCTGCCATCTATCCTCTGTTCAGTGCCACACACACACACACACGGGGAGGGGCCAGTGCCACATCCTGCATACTATGGCTGGTGGAGCTGCCTTATATAGGTGGCCATGCACGTGCATGCGATTCATCTGACATGCTGGTGGGATGCAGCATCATGTCAAACTGGTCCTGTGCCACTGTGTGGGTGGGGCACACCACACATGTCACAACATGCCACAGTGGCGGCACATGTCTGCATGTGTGCGTGTACTGCCTACCTGGCAGGGTATAAATGCATGCAGACACAATGGAGCATGAGGTGGGGCAAGATGGATTGTTTCCCTAGGATGTTATGGCAAGTCACAGAGGATGAGTACTGTGACAGCAGTGGGTACGGCACCTGTGGGCCACACACTGGTATGACCTGGTGTGTATCATGGTCATGCCTCACCCTACAGTGTAAGGTTGTAATTGCTGATCAGTACTGTGCATGCCTGTAATAGTAACTGCTGCTTTCTCCTTGTGTCTCTATTCCTGACCCATATAGGACAATACAGGCATGCTGTCCCAGCTTGAGCTACAGCAGACACCCCAGCCAGATGGTGCTGATGTCATGATTTGGTACCCACATTGCCTGTACAGATGGTGCTGGCAGCGCAATGCCATGGTACTTTTGGAGGATGACAGAAATGAACAGCCATACTATGAGGGAGAGCATGGGGATGCAGAGCCTTGGTCCCTGTGGCACGTCACCGTCCCTCTATGGTAAGTGTTATATGCCTGAACTTCACTGGCACAGCTGTCATAGTCTGGTGGGGAAGTTGGCCATCAATGAGGCACAGGTCTCCTGTTAGAGGGTCAGGCACGGTCCTGCACAGTGCAGTGTCTGCAGCCTGCATAATGTACTGTCATGCTGTTCTTGCTGCAGAACATCACGGTGCTGTCCCACACACTGGCATTCACAGTGCATACCCCATGGTGCCTCAGCATGTGCCTTGCAGCTGCCATGCAGCCACATGTCTGCATGGCATTTGCACTTCTGCCTTGCAGTGTGGCTATACATGATAGCCTGATGGCCTCCATGGTTGGGGACCCTTCCCTATGGGCAGTGCGTGCTCATGCACTCCACTGCAGGCCTACCAGTTGCAGCAATGGGCGTGGTTCTGCTGCATCACATTCAACAACCGTGTCCCATATGCATGGCTGGTGTCCCATGCATCACAGGCGTGCCACACCCGACATGTGTGGACAGCCATTCCACCTCCATGTCATGCCCGACCGTCATGTCTGTCTCAGTTCAATATGGTGCACATGCATCATGGCCACTGGGGTCAGGCCACAGTGACAGGCCACACACGGGATACATGCAGCATGGGTGCCACCATCAGTGAGGTGCCTGACAGCAAGGGTGGGGCCACAATGCAGTGTGTCCAGGGGCTATGGGGGTGCCAGTACAGGGTCCATTGGGGCAGGGAGTGGGAAATCACTCTTGTACTTATCATGCCCTTCTCTCCACAGCACTGAGAACCCTGTATGGTGCATAGTGCTCCAGAAAGGAGTGATCACGGGAGCGTGAGGAGGACCCCAGCACAGATGAGGAGCCATGGCCATGGCAAAAGTGCCCACACACAGATGGTAAGGCAGAGACAGAGGGACAGTCTGCATCTCATCCCAGGACATCATCTGCTGGTGCAGCATCATGATGGAACTGTGGTTCCATGGTTGGCCTACTGTTGCTTCTGTTGGAGGGGCCATGGGTCTGGGCCTGACACTGGGAACTGTGTTCTGTAATTATCTACCATATGGTTGCTGGGGTGGTCTGTGCTGGCTGGGCGGGCGGGTGGTGCTCGCCCAGTACGGGGTTCATGTGCGTGTTGCGATCTGCTCCTTGACCATTGCAGTCACCAACAAATGCAATAAACATTACTTTGTTGTACACTGCATGTTCATTGGCCCACGTGCATATGTGTGTGTGTGTGTGTGTGTGTGTGTGTGTGTGTGTGTGTGTGTGTGTGTGTGTTGGGGCGGAGCCTTGTGGTTGCCTGGTCTGTATGCCAGGCCGATGGGGGTGTCACCACCATCAGTGTCAGCATGCTGGATGTGGCACAGTGGATGCTGAGGGGGCAGCTAGGATGCGGGTGTGGCATGGGGAGGGACTTGGCATGGCATGGCCATCCATACACCTGCATGGTGTGGTGGGCATGATTGCCTGGCTGGATTGCCCATTGTGGCATGGAGGTGCCTCACCATGGCTTGGTCTGCCAAGCACGGGCCCCATGCTCGGGGGCAGCTGGGTTGCCTGGTGCAGCATCACGGTGCTCTACCATGGCCAGAATTATGCCAGGGGCACCCCTACATGCTGGGTTGGTCAATCCAGAAGAACCTCTCTGCAAGGGTGTCCTGTCCTGTCAGCGGTGTCAGTTGTGGTGGATGTGTGCACCATCCATAGTGGTCATGCCATGGTTCCATGGCATGGGTGCACTGGACCCCACTGATGGCTTGCTGGGTGCCACACAATGGGTGTCAGCCACCCTGACATACCGTACCATGTGGCCTCACCTGCCCGTCTGTGGGGTTTGTTGTGTGCAAGGGGCATGGGGGCTGTGTCGGATGGCATGCCAGTGATTTGCAACTGCCTGCAGCTGGGGCACAGAGTCTCCACTGCCTCTTTCCATTGTCTGTGCAAGTTTCACGACAGCCCTGTGGCATGTGTATCTATACACGCAATGCACCATGCATATGCACAGCCACACACGCTTGTGCATGCGCTCAACATCTCACCATGTACTGTATCCATGGGCCAGCCCTGCATAATTGGCACACTGGTGGGATAGGTGCCTTTGCACTGCTACCATACACAGTGCCTTGAGCACATGTTGTGCATGCCACATGCCGCGTATCCGCCCCTGCTGGTTACACACTCATCCTGTGCACAGCACATAGGCTTTATGCATAGGGCCCATAGTGAATAAGTTTGCCAATAATGAGGCTTTACATAAATATACCTCTGCTGGTACTTGGTCAGGCGCGGTGCTTTATTTGTAGGTAGGTAAAACTTTATTTTCATACAGGAGGAAACATGTTGTTTGGATCAAAGATCCAGTTTACAAGACAGCCCTCTACAAAAATTGTACAAATGGTTTCAATAAATAACATTAAAGCAGTAGACGTAGTTGAGGAAACATTATGAATGATAAGCAATACAATACAATAAGACAATGAACATAGCCAAAGAAAACATATGAACAACAGACCTGACTTAACTATGTTTAACATGCACAAAATTATAAAACAAAGTTAAAAATAGTTACATGTAAAATAGATCAGTTCATTTATAGCGTATCTAAATAATGAAAGGTCAGAAATTTCACGGATGGGGAGAGGGAGTTTATTCCAGGTAGTGGCTGCCCTTGAACTATGGTTCTGTCACCAAATATATTTGTTCTGATCCCAGGAATGATTTTGTTTTGATGTACTGATCGAGTTAAGACCCTCTTATTAGGGGAAAAAGGAGTTTTGAAATGTTATTTTGTGAATTAATGTTAATCACTGTCTAGTATAAACCAGTTGCAAAGGTTGCCACCTCAGGCCTATCAGTAATAAACAATGGTGTGTTTGATAATCACCCTTCAAAACATATCTTAGATATGGTAGTAGGTTTTGTCTAAACAGTCTAACAAAGATTTGTTGGCCGTTTGTACACTAACTCCCCATATCTTAAGATTGGTAAGATTAATTGTTCAGCTAGTTTCTTTCTGTCTACTCTGTTTAAAAAGTTGGTTGTTCTCCTTAAGGCCCCAATTTTCTTATATACTTTGCTTATAGTAGCTGTTATGTGTTGGGTAAATGACAGATGGGGTCAAATGTCACCCCTAGATAACAGTAGTGGTCAACTGTCTCCAGCTTTATGTAGTTTTTAGTACAAATTTCAGGAGGAGTGAAATTTGTATGTTTTAGACTTAAAGTGCATTAGTTTGGTCTTCTTGATGTTCATGGTGAGCTTTGACCTGGTGATCCACCTCTCAACTATAGAAAAATCTGACTGCAATTTTGACTGAAGTTCAGTGGCAGTGCAGCCAGTGTGCAACCAAAGCTGTGTTATCAGCATACAACCTAATGGCTGTATGCTGTGTCACTGAGGGTAGTTCATTGTTGAAGATAAGAAATAAATAGGGGTCCCAAAATGGACTCCTATGGTACTTTTCTATTAACTGCTCTATTCCTGAGCACACTGCCCTGGACCTCAACTCTCTGTGATCGCCTAGTTAAGTAAGATGTTAACCACTTCAAATGTCCATCACTAACCCCTAGGTCTTGCAGTTTGGTTTTAAGGTCTTAATTGCAAATTATATTTTAGGGTGAGTAAATAAATCACATTTCCTGTAATTATATGTTTGGGGAAGGGAAAAGTTTGGTTACTTGAATCATAAAATATATTGGTGAAGCACTTTAGCCATTGGTTTTCTGTGATACATCAGTCCATCTTACTTTTGTAATTTTTAGTTCCCCTGCCTACCAGTGTCCAGAATACTTTATTGTTTTTGTTGTTTATTGCCTTTAGCATAGTTAGTCACTGGGTCCTTTTGTTTGTAAAAATTGTTTATACTTTTCCTCTTCTGATTCAACTTTTATAATTCAGCCGTTCTTTAGATGCTTTGCTTTTCTAATTTCTACAGTGTGGGAGGCAATATGTTTTATTCATTCTTTGTCAAACCAGGTGATGCATTGCTTTTCAAAGGGTTAAAACAAATCTGTTTATATATTTTAGTCTTAATAGTTTCAAATAACTTAAGTAATAGGTGTCAAATAATCTCCAAAATTCCTGTTCACAATTGGACTGGATAATGTTCCCAATATATTGTTTTAGTACCCAATCCCATGTAATCCTTTTGTTGGTCCTGATTTCAATATTACATAATTTGACAATATTTATTATGGCCATGTCAATAACATTATCAGTACTTATTGAAGACAACCCTCTTTACAACAGAGGTGAGTGGTCACTCTCTAGCCTGGTAGGGATGATCAGATTAGTCCATGCCTTAATAGGTCCCTCCAAAAGGCAGAATCTATAAGCAAAGATCCCATTGCAGTGGTATAAGTACAGTTACTAATAAGATCTCCTGTAGCCTGCCGCCCTGGGTACAAGTTGTACAATTGGGCTACTTCAATTAAAGATTGACCTGCTTTATTAGTTTTTCAGTCTTCAGTGTTCCTCAAGGGAATAATGGGAAGGGTATTAATATGGGCTAAAAAGTATTATCAGTTATATTGACAAAATTGCCAATTCTTGTGTTCATATCACCCATGATCAAAATATCAGCCTGGGGATATTTGTAAGTAACTGCATAGAGAAGACTGTCTAGCAGTTTCCATATATCATCATAAGAGTATTTTGAAGTTTCAGTGGAATGTAACTATTGATTAGTGTAAGAGTGTCCATCTATGTTTGGAGAAGAACAATAATAAAATTCTTGTCAGTATAGATTTGCTGTGTTAATTTAAAATTACCTATTTTAAGGTACCTGACTAATCTCCCAGAAGGTCTTCCATATTTATGTTTCCTTATTGCCAATGAATGTATTATTTCACAGCCATTAAGTGCCATAACTTTCTTATCCTCATGTCATGTTTCTCGGCAGTATACTACCTCCTCTTGTAATAAACTCTGTTCAGTTTGATCAGGAATTTTGTTTTTAATCTCAACTGTATTCCAGGAAATAAATGACACTTGTTATTTTGTTTAAGCATGCCTTGGAACCTTCAGAGGAAGTCACACTCTCTTGTAAACTAAGTCAATCTATGTACTGAGCCAATGCTTCAAATCTATTTGATAATTGTATTGTAGCATCTTGTTCTGATCTACCTGTAGTTATTTGCTTTCCCAAATTAGGTGGGTGTATGTCAGAGGGCTCTACTAAATTTAGTCCTATTGCATCCAAAGTAGTACTTTTTGCAATAAATGTTGAGCTATTTCCTTATTTTTCACCAAAATATCTATTTGTAAGTCATCTCCTTCTCTGAACCTCTATGACACCTTTTTCCTAGTCTTATCTGTAGGAAATTACTGAACAGATTACATAAAGAGACTAACAGTCTATAGTTACTTTCTCTTGGCAGTTTTTCCATTCCAAAAAGGCTCAATATTGCTGGAGTTTCGAGAATATCACAATTAACTCTTTGTAGATTGTTAAATTCATGCCTATTGGGGTAGATCACAAAATTCCTTTGTCATGTAACATTTCCCCAATTATACAATACACAGTTGGCGATTTTGGAAGATTAAAAAAACCTAATGTGTGTAACCAGCCATCTTGACTTCTTTTTACTTCCAATATATCACTCTCCAAAATATCTAGATCCATGTCTCATACAATAATATTTGCTATGTATGTTTTCAACTTTTCACAGCTCAGATTAGGCACATCATTCTGAGCCATAAACCTTAAAAAGGAAGTAACCTATTTGGATGGACCTCTCAATTAGAGTCTTGTGTGGGATTCAGCTCCAGTCCAGTAAGTACTATGTTAGATCTTTCACAATCCATAAAGCTAAGTTCAGTCGAATTAAATTACCACCATTATGTTGTTCAGGTTCACCAATAAAATGTACAGAGGATTCTCAGTACAATGTTTATGTAGTAACATGATTTCTTGATCTAACTTTAAAACTTGATTACCCATTTTTATCAATAGGGGTAACAATAGGTAAATCAAAGCAGTCAGCAGCTTTATTTATTGTAGATAAAATCACCTGTGTACATGAGGTAACAAGTTTATTCATATATTGCTTAGAATCTGGAATAACTGACCTCTTTTTCCTTTTTGCTATTCTTGAGTCAATTGAACTACTGGATTTTTCCCCTTTTCATTGTCTTCTTTTCTTTTGGGAGTATCAGGAATAATGATTACACTAAAGTCAAGCCTTAAATTATCAGAGGTCACTAGGGTTGGATCCAGGAGTATAGAATTTGATTCCTTAGGTGGATCAATTTCATCAAGTTTTCAATGATGTACGTCTAATCTAGCCCCATTCACTGCAATATCCTGTCTGGCAGTTTCAAGCTCATTTTAAGACCCACCATTTGTTCCATTATTATTAAATTTGCTGTATGTTGATTTTTAGTAATGCTACCACAGCCTCACATGGACAAGTAGGAACATGCAGTGATTGGTCAGTAGGGCCCTCTAGTTCAATTAACCTCTGGAGATTTATTTGGTCATTCATTTGCATAATTTCTTGATATCTAGATTCTATTATTTTGATACCTGCAATTATTTGTTGCAAATTAGCTGATGCACTTTAATTTCTGTACCTGAAACAAGAAGCATGTAGTTTTGTTTGTTACTTTGGAACAGTTTACAGATTTCTCTTTGTATATGTAGTCCTGAGGTAGGGTTAAAAATGGTTTCCTTCTAAGCTTCTGATAATTCATTGTTACCCTCACTGATAATGGTATCATCCAGCTTTTCCCCATTGGTGAGGTTAGGTGACTTTTCCAGACGAATATCAAAAGCTAGGTTTGAACATAATAAAGGGAGTGAGCTACTAGGCCTTCATTTGAGAGTAGAAGTATTATTGTTACTTGACATATAAACATTTTAGATGATCTGTCATCTTAGCGCATTTGTTTTTGGCATTTTACAACTTTTACTTTTTCATGATTTCTAGTATTGATTTATTATACAAAGGTGAACAGTCATCTTGGCTCTTCCTCTGCAGTCTAGTGCTAACCATTTTACACTAAAATAGTACCTCTATTATTTAACCATCTGTTTATTGGCTTCCTGTTTTACCATAAATTTCCAAGGAGAATAAATAACATTGATCAACACATAACAATATTTAACCAACTTATGAATATTAGATAGAAAATGCAGTAAGTCCATATAAAATGTTAAAAAAGAAGAGCCAAGGCTTGAGATCTAATTCAAGGCACAGAAGAATTAGCACAGCACAGAAACAGTTCTTGTCATGGAGGTTGTGTTGACCAAGTCAGAGTTCTGCGCTTTAGTACCAGACAGGGAAAGAATTTTATTGCTTGCACATACCTGTATTTTATTCTTTCATAGCCTCTATAAGATGTTACTTGGAACCAAGTAAGTAAATGACTCAGTAGTGTTTAAATAACAAGAAATAAGCAATGAGGTGTTCACTCAAGTTGAATTTGTTGTTTGGAGTGGATTATTCAAATTACAATTTAGCAACTAATCCTTCACCTTTGTCTTTGCTTTTTGTCTTTAAGGAAACCAATTCCAGCAAAATTCACTCAGTGATTGCATATTTGTCATCCATAGCTCAAATGTTGAAGCATACATCGGAAAAAGCACTTCTAAGCAGAAAGGGCTTTAAGCAGAGTAAAAACCTGCTATTCTTTTTTTCCAGAAAGCATTTTGCGCCTCCATTACCCCTGCACCTTAGTTGGCAATAGGAGAGCCATGGTATTTCTGCTTTTTCCTGTTACCCAGGGAGAAAAGGCATGCATATGCAAAGTGTCCAGTAACGGCCCCTTCCCTCCACCCAGGCCTAATACCAGGTTCCCCTGCTTGGGCACTGCCAGCTTAACCTCCACTAGGTGTCAGCCAAGAGCCGGGAAACCCTCATGTCCCTCCCAGAGAAGAGAGCTGCCTTGCAGCTGCTTGATCTGACTCTCACCCTCCCCGGCTGACTCTTGGTGGCCTGAACTCACTCCTGAACCCAGGTCACTGGACGGGGTTGGGGTGCAGTGGGGTGTGTGTTGGGGGCCATGGTCACTGAGACTGGAGCACCAGTGGGTGGTTGGGGGTGTTGCATGTGTGGCCCTACGGTATGGGAAAGACATGTGGGAGGAGGGCTGGCATGTAGGGGCTACTATGCCACATCTTTTCTGGCTCTCGCCTATTTGGCTAATAGTAACAAAGGGGTGTCTGAGTGGATAACATTGTCCTGCCGGGACTTAAATATTGACTTAGAATTGCTAGTAATCACCTCTGGAGGTATCGTTCCAGGGCTTAGTAATGTGTAACATATAGAAAAATTTATGAGGCATTATATTGAATCTCCTGTGTTGTAGCTGAGCGGATGGCCTCTGAAATTATAAGTGTCATCCTTAAACATAAACCCTAAACTGGTCAATGAATAGGGATCACTGATGATATCATACATTAGAAGGAGATCCCTCTTAATTGTCTGGTAGAAAGGGACATCAAGTTCAGAGAACTAAGTCTGGTTTTGTATGGGATATTTCTCAAACCTCTCACTATTTTAGTGAATCCTCTTTGTGCCCTTTCCAGTTGCGTAATATCCTGTTTCTTAAAGAGGCACCATAATTGTGAAGCGAAATCTAAATAGGGCGGACGTAAGCCCTGTATAGGGGCATTAGTACTTTGCTATCTCTTGACTTAATGTTCTTCTTTATGGACCAAATAATCTGGTTAGCCTTGAGAATAACCTCATTAATCTGAGATTTGGGAGGAAATCTTCAGCTACCAGGACCCCAAATCCTTCTCTATGTCAGTACTGGTTAACACTCTATTATCTAACGTGTAAGCATGGGAGAAATTATTAGTCCTGAAGTGCATAATCTTGCACTTATTATGGTTCACTTTCATCCCCATGTAGTAATCCATTTAGACATTTGATCCAGATCATTCTGAATGGATGTTATTTGATCCAAGTTTTAACATAGTCCACCAATTTTAATATCATCAGTGTATTTAATAGTATTTGAACAGCAATTGCTTGTTACATCAGCTATAAAAGCTGAAATAGGCAGGGCCCAAAACAGAAGCTTGTGGCACCCCGCTAGAAACAGACACCATGTTAGAAAGCTGTCCATTAATCAGAAATTGCTGTGTTCAATCAGTTAACCAATTAACTATCCATTTTACAAGAATATGGTTAATTTTAAACAAGTAAAGTTTATGTAGCAATGCCCAATGTGGAGAAGGTCAAAGGCCTTACTGAAATTGATATAGATCACATTGTAGGAAAGTCTGTTGTTAAGCTGTAAATTGACATCTTTGTAAAAGCATAATAAGTTAGTCAAACAACTTCAGCCCTTTTTGAAACCATGTTGTTCAATGTCTGATTTAGATAGAGTGGAGGTAATCAGATCCTTAATTAAACTTTCCAAGATTTTGCACATAGGAGAAGTTAGGCTTATCAGTCTGCAGTTTTCCCAATGATTCCTTGGGCCTTTTTGTGAATGGGAACTAGATGTGCAGTTTTTCAAAGTTCAGGAAAATGTTCTGATTTATACAGTGTTCATATAGTAGTTTGAGAGGCAAGGACAGGCTGTCAGTCAGTAAATATAGAAAGTAGCCTGACACATCATCTGATGATGCACTGATTTTCCCTTTAAGCATTTATTAATTTTGCATGGACATCTGATTCAGAAATAGTGATATGGCTACCTATAGAGTCTTTGATTATGTTAACTCTCTATTTTTTTGAAATATGTTACAGAAGTTAGTTTTAAATAGATTGGCCATATCAAGAGGATCACGTAGTAGGATATTGTTTACCAGTGTGCCTACCTGACATGTAGATTTCTTTAAGGAATTAATATAGGCATAAAATAATTTACTATTGTCCTTGCATGCATTAGAAGCTAATCTGAGCTCCCAAATTTTTAATCACTTCTAATATTGTTTTACATTTTTGGGGATATGTAAATATAAGAACCAATTGGTAGGAGTCGGGGATTTTAAATAGGCTGAATAACACTTGTCTTTTTTTAATAAGTTTGATTAATGCCTTAGTCATCCATTTTGATTTGGATTGTCTGGATGCATTTTTTGCCTAGTTGGAATGTGGCTATTTCTCAGATCGGTAATTTTACTGAGTAATGTATTAAAGTAATCCTCAACACTTGCTGTGTTAAAATCGTTGACCAGTCCACACTATCTAAACCAGCTCTAATGTTTGGAATGTCAGCTTTCTCATACATGTAAATCATAGAACTGCTAGTCACCAGAGATGCCACTAGTTCCAAGGACAAACTAATAGAGCAGTGGTCATTATTACCAATAGGTTATGATACAATAAGATTATTCAGTATCAAAGACCTACTGTAAAGGACAAGATCAAGGATATTATTTCCCGGGTAGGTTGTTTAATACCCTGCATTGGGTTGCATTGCTGACACATATTTACCAATTTTTACCAGAACTGGAAATAGCCATATGCTTTATCCAGTCAATGTCACCCAGATTAAAATCTCCTGTGAGAATGATGTCCCTAAGGAGCAATCTGTTTCAATTTCTTAATGATTATGTCAAGATGTTCAGTGGGTGCACTCGGGGGCAATAGCAAACACCCAAAATGATGTGCTGATTTTATTTAATATTAATTTGATCCACACTGATTCAGAAGGACTAGCAGGCCATTTAACCTTATCAGAAATCTCAACTGCCTGTAAAGAGTTTCTAAGAAAGATAGATACATAGACAGTGTCGGCAGATAAGGGCCTATGGCCCACCCAGTCTGCCCATTTGAGCTTGTAAGTTCAGTTTATGTTTTCCTAGAAGTCTGTTGCCCTTACCCTGACCTCCAGAATTCCTTTATGTCTATCCCATGCATTCTAAATCCCGTAATTGTTTCAGCCCCCACCACTTCCTCTGGCATGGTGTTCCACTTGTCCACCACCCGTTCTGTGAAGAAATTCTTCCTCATGTTTCCTCTGAATCGTCCTCCTTCCAACTTCATCCCATGCCCTCTAGTCCTGGAACATCTTTTTGCTTAAAATAGTGTATTCCTGCACCCTGTTCCTCCCTGTAAGATACTTGTATGTCTCTATCACATCCCTCTCTCCCTCCTCTCCTCCAGGAGTACATGTTCAGTTCCTTCAACCTGTCTTCATAGGACTTGTGATGCAATCCATGCACCATCTTTGTTGCCTCCTCCTGAACCTTCTCTACCCTGTCTATGTCCTTACGTAGGTGTGGTCTCCAGAACTGTACACTGTACTCCAGGTGGGGCCTCACTAGTGTCTTGTATAGTGGAATTATGACCTCCCTTTTCCTACTGGTGATGCCCCTGCCATACATCCCAGCATCCTATTTGCTTTACCTGCTGCCTTGTCACAATGTTTCCTACCTTGAGATCATCAGAGATGATAACCCCAAGATCCTTTTCCTGTTTGGTGGATGCTATATCCTCACCCCAACTGATATATTGTGCCAGGGTTTTTGTGCCCCATATGCATTATCTTGCACTTCTTTGCATTGAATTTCAACTGCCAAACCCTGACCATTCTTCAAGTTTCTGCAGGTCCTTCTCATTCTGTCTACACCCTCTGGTGTGTCTACTCTGTTACAGAGCTTTGTGTCATCAGCGAACAGTGAAATTCTGCCTTCTAGGTCCTGCATAGCGTCACTGATGAAGATGTTGAATAGGACCGGTCTCAGCACTGATCCATGTGGTACCCCACTGGTCAATCTTCCCTCTGTGGAGTGACAGCCATTTACCACCACCCTCTGTGTCCTGCTACCCAGCCAGTTACCTACCCACCACACTACTGTCCTGCCCACACCCATATTCCCCAGTTTGTGTAATAGTCTTCTATGTGGCACAGTGTCAAAGGCCTTGCTGAAGTCCAGATAGGCCATGTCCACTGCCCTCCCCTGATCCACCTCCCTAGTCACCCAGTCACAAAATTCAATGAGGTTGGTCTGACATGACCTCCCCTGGTGAAACCATGCTGCCTTGGGTCCTGTAGTCCATTGACAACCAGATGTTCCACCAACCTCTCCTTCAGTAGTGCTTCCATGATCTTCCCCACTACCGTGGTGAGGCTGACTGGTCTGTAGTTCCCTGCTTCCTCTTTGTTCCCACTTTTGTATAAGGGGACTACATCTGCTGTCCTCCAGTCTTTAGGTACCTCCCTGTTTCCAGTGATCGGCTAAACAGGATAGCCAGAGGTTCAGCCACCACCTCTCTTAGTTCTTTAAGGACCTGGGTGCACCCATCTGGCCCTATTGCTTTATCAACTCTTATTACTTCCAGTTCCTTCAGGACCCTTTCTCGTGTAAAGGGACTTGTGTCCATTTCTGCACCATTCTCACCCTTGTACTCCCTTCAGACCCATTACCCTCCTCTTGATCAGTAAAGACTGAGCAGAAATACCTGTTCAATATGTCAGCTTTACTGTTGTCATCCTCCATGCGGCCCCATCCTCCCCTTCAGTCTCACTATCCCTCCCTTTGTCTTTCTTTTTCACTTATATACCTGTAAAGGTTTTGTCCCTCTACCAACTGATTTTGCAATGTGTTCTTCTGTCTGAGCTTTGGCTTCCTTACTGACCTCCTGCCTCCCTGCCTCCCTTTGCTTCTCCTGGTACTTCTCCCTATCCCCTTCTGCCTGTGTCTTTTTGTATTGCCTAATGCAATCTTTTTTTGGCTTTCACTTTCTTTGCTACCTCTTTGGAAAACCATAATGGTCTCCTCTTCCTTTTCCTCTTGCTAACCTGCTTAATGCATAATTCTGTTGTTCTTGTAATCCCCATTTTAAATACTGCCCACTGTTCCTCAACCCCTGATTCCTGTCCCATTCCCCTTAATGCCTCTTTCAAGTATCTCCCCATTTTCCCAAAGTCTGCCCCCTAAAATCCAGGATACGTGTTTTGTGTGGTTTGGTTCTGCTCTTTCTGTGATTTCAAACCACAATGACTGGTGGTCATTGTTCTCCAGGTGCTCCCCACTGTTACCCCATCACACTGTCCCTGTTTGTGAGCACAATGTCCAGTATTGCCTTCTGCCGAGTTGGTTCCATGACCAGTTGCTTGAGGAAGGCACCTGAAGGAGTCAGGATAAATCTGCTCCTAGTTGATGCTGCTGCTGGGATGCTCCAGTCCCGTCTGGAATATTGAAGTCTCCAACCAGTACTACCTCACCCATGTCTGCCATCCTTTGGATGGCTGGCATCAACTCTATCTGTTTCTTCCTCCTGGGCTGGTGGTCTATAGACCACACCTGTGCGGATGGCTGTCCCATTTTCCTTTCAACTTAACCCACAGTATCTCTCCCCATTTTTTCCTCCTGGATCTCTGTGGCCCTTATGTCATTTTTCACATACAGTGCCACTCCTCCTCCCTTCCTGCCTGCTCTGTCTCTTCTGAATATGTTGTAGCCAGGTATGGCCATCTCCCAGTCATGGTTATCATTACACCAGGTTTCAGTGATGGCCACAATGTCCAGGTCTGACTGCACCATGACAGCCTCCAGATCTTCCATCTTGTTGCTAAGTTTCCTGACATTTGCACACATGGCTTTCCATGATTTGACCTCCTAGACTGTTTCGCTGTTCTTCTCCAGCCCGTTCTTGGTTGTCCTTTGTCCCTGGTTCTCCTTGCTGTCTGCCCTTCTGCTGAATTTTGCCCCTTTTCTGCCTATCCACCTCTTGGGCACTAATCTCCATCTTTGCACACTGCTTTGCCGGGATAGCCACTCTTCTGGTTCACTGGTTCCACTGCTAACTGTGGGGGTGAGCAAGTAGGTACCCTCCTTGCTGGCCTGCCACCCCTTGCCTCCTTCCTTTTTATTTTGCCTGGTAAAATTGTACAGGGTGTACCAGGCAAAGAAAAGTCCCAACTAGATTTCTCATCACCCCATGTTTCAGTAATCAGCACAGCATCAGTCTTGTCAGTTGTAAGAATGACCTTTAGCTCATCTAGTTTATTGTGAAGGCTCCTGGCATTAAAATATAAACATTTCAAATGTTTTAACTGGGTGTATTTATAAACTTTAACTGAAGACCTCTTTGGGCGAGGAACTACTCTCTTCCCAGATCAAGCAGTTTAAATGCTTAATGATGTATTTCAATACATGTTCACCCAGTAGTTGGTCTCCTTACAGCTCAAATGTAGGCCATCTTTACAGTACAGGTCAAGTCTATCAACAAAATCTTCCCAATGGGTTAGACATACTTGATTTTGCTTAAGACATCTCGCATGGAGCCAATTATTGAATTCATGTATTACATTATTAAACTCAACAAGAGGCTCTCGGGACAGGTAAGACTTCAGAGAAAGCAATCACACCGATGTCCACCAACATATTGAAGAGGGCAACAAGACCTTTCTTTATATCTGCTAAGCTAGAATGCAAGAAATCTTTAGTGCCTACATGGGAACCACCAGTGGATTAATACCACCATTAGCCAAAATATTCTGCACCATGCTTGAGATATTTGCAATCCTAGCACCCAAAAACTAGAGCATGTATGGTTAGCCTTGTCTGGGTCACATATAGCCCTGTCCAGGTATTTAACAATGGAATCACCTATAACAAACACTTGCCTTTGGGCATCACTAGGAGTCTATAAGGTTTCCATTGGGACAGAGAATGCACTGCATCAAGTACTAGGCCTGGAGGAGGCATCTAGTGGAACTAGTGGGACATTTGAAGGAGGTGGGGCAAACACTAGAGGGCCTTGGTGACTAGTAAGTAGATCAGAGATGTCACTAGAGTGGGCAGTGTCTGGCACCTTAGGGAGATATCCTCCAGTGAAGTAGTAACCCACTGGGGTCCTCAAGCCCATTTAACAAGCTAAAACTATTACTTGTAATCAGGGAAAATTTAGAGGCCTTGTGATGTTTTTTATAATCCGCTTACTTTGTACCTATACCAGCGATCATCAGGATTATCAGTAATATCATTTTCCTGGGGCGCTTTCTAGTGCTGCCAACATGTGTTTCAGATAGTACTAATATGGCAATCACTGGACATAATAGGATCAGACTTAGACAGGGCATGCCACTAGAACAAGGGAGATCAGTTGGGGCACAGGCAGGGGCTTGCTTAAGTGCCTGAAATCTAGTCTGCATTTGATTTTGACTTGCTTCAAGTTCTGAAAGCCTAACATTAAACATAGCTACAGCTTGCTTTAAAGACTCATTTTCCAGACATTTAGAGTAAGTAAACCCATTTACTGTCTCAGCACTTACAATGGTGCTATACATTTGACATGATACACATTGACTGCCACCAGAGATGTATGAGGGAGTAATAGACTGAGATATCATAAAGCTTTTAATCTACAGGCATGTAGCCTAACCCACAGATAGTCAGGACTCAAATACAAGAGAGTAGTACCCTGTTGTACACAGCTTATTATGTATTAGCTTCTTACTCCTGCTGGTTCCCTGAACACGCAGAACACAGCAGATGTGCGTGTCACGCGACAGGCACCACATGTGCCCTGCCTCGGCTCACCCTGCTCGCCTAATACTCGCTTTTAAAGCAGCTGCTAACCCTAGAAGTGCAGAGGAGGGGTTGTGATGTACCATGATCCCAACTTGATTAAAATAAGTAATAAATGTGCAAATCCTCAAATTTGCAATGTAACAGTGCAGCAAACATGATGTTTTGAAACCCCAGGAGTAAATGACAGTATTTAACTAGTCTGTAATTCGTTGATACATTTATCAAACTACAGGCTCTCTTCCTGGTTCCCTCTATCAGGAACAAGGTATCCACACACAATAATGTTTTAACTTAACAAAGCAGTGCAAATTTCATTTAAAAAGTCAGTTGAGACCAGAGATAGCAATCAGCACAACCTGTGGGTGTGCAGTGATTCTAGCGGGGTCCTGGCTGCCGTAGCCTGCACCCTGCTCCCACAGCCATGCAGCCAGCACTACCCAGGATCGTGCATATCGCATAGTGCTGGCATGCCCCAGAATGACCCCAGTGCATTTCAGTCTGTGCTGCTGGGGAGCGGCCATGTACCTGCATTGTGCCTCATTCGTAAATGTCATATGGGGTCCATGGGACCCGCTCCTTCATTCAGATGTATTAATGTCAACACACTCAGTTTACACAGTGCATTGGCATTGTGCATAGGGCCCATCAACAGTGCCCAGGTTATGACTGAGGGGAAACCAATGATTTACTGTGCAGGGGGACTCACTTGTAGAGGGTTAAGAACACCAACTGCAAAGCAGTACACCACTTCAGCTGACACATCTGAGAAACACAGTGGTTAAGTCAGTCTAAGGATTCTATAATTCCAGATCCCTCTCTGTCACCAATCCAAATCATAAATGTTCGGTTCATAAAGGCAGTGCTGGAGCAGTCAAAAGAAGGCTGGCCAGCAAAAAAGTTTTTGCTCTTGTCCCTTCTCTAGCACATAAAATGCCAAAGTCTATTAATAGGAGTCCTCTACTCAAAAATGTATGAAATGCAGCCCCTCTGATTACTCTGTAGCAGTGAATGAAGTAAATACTGAGCACAGGTAGTACTCTGTCCTGGGATTCTTGGCTCCAGTATGCATAACTTTGCATTTTTGGCATTGAAGCCAATCTGCCAGATCCTGGACCACCTCCCAGCTGTTCCAGATCTTCCTGTAGGTCCTGTATCCTTCAGCTGTGTCCACTCTCCCACAGAGCTGGGTATCATCCACAAATAGGCACATTTTGCCCTTAATGCCATCCTAATGTCATTGATGAAGACATTGAATACACGGCCCCAGCACAAAGCCCTGTGGGACCCCACTGGTTACCTCTTGGTACCAGATAACTCTTCCCATAATCACCCTCTAGGTTCTGTTCCTCAGCCAGGTTTCCACCCATCTGGCTATCTTTTCCCAACCCCAAGATCTTCCAACTTCCTGATCAACCTTTTGTAGGGCGAGTCAAAGGCCTTGCTGAAATCAAGATCGAGGATGTCTACCGCTTGGCCCCTGTCTACTGTCTTAGTGACACAGTCAAAGAAGTCAATCAGATTCATTTGACATGATCTCCCCCATGAACCCATGCTGCCTTGCATCCTGGAGACCATGCTCCTCTAGATATTCCACCAAATTTTCCTTTAGTATGGTCTCCATGAGCTTGCCCACAATGGAGGTCAAACTGTTTGGTCTGTAATTCTCTGGGTCATCATTAGGACCGCTTTTGTAGAGGGGCACTACATGTGCTGTTCTCCAGTCCTGCAGTACCACACCTGACTCTAGTGAACTATTAAATAGGTCTGCCAGTGGCCCTGCCACCTCCTCAGCCAGTTCCTTTGGCACCCTTGGATGTACTCTCTCTGGACCTGGTGATTTGTCCACCTTCAATGCCAGCAGACACTCCCTCACTCTATCCTTCTCTATCACTTTATCTGTGTTCCCATCCCTCCATGCTCCTCTTTTCCTCCTGAAGACACTGGTCCATCCTTCTCCCTGGTGAAGATAGAACAGAAGTATTCATTTAGTATCTCTGCTTTTCCTCATTATCCTCCACCCACTCCACCTTTTCTTAATCCTAACAGTCCCTTCCTTCTTGTCCCTTTTCTCATTTATATAGCAAAAAGCCTTTCCCCCTTCTTAATTCCTTCAGCTGTCTGCAGCTCCTTTTCTGCCTTTGCTCACGGACTTCCTTATTTGCCTCACTAGCCAACCTTAGGTAATTTTCCTATCCACCTCTTTTGGTCTTCCTGAATTTTCTATAGGCCAACCTCTTTTCCCTTACTGTCTGGGCAACCCCAGAACTGAACCAGCTGGGCTTTGGCCCTTGTGTTCTTACCCCTGAGCTTAACACACTTATCTGTGGCAACCAGTATTCCTTCTTTTATGATGGACCACCTTTGGTCCACCCCATATCTGCACTGATGCCAGCCAGATGGCTCCTAGCACTTCACCCATTTTTCTGAAGTCTGCCCTTCTGAAATCCAAGATTTTGGTCTTAGTCAGGATGCTTTCCTGTCCATATCCAACTGAACCATGCTGTGCAATGGTCACTTGCACCAGTGGCTCCCTGACCATTATTTCCTGTATATGTTCCCCATTTTTGAGCACCAGATCAAGAATTGCCTCAGCTCTTGTTGGTTCAGTGATGCCCTGAGTCAGGAACCCACTCTGCAGTCCTTCCGGGATCACTTGACTCCTAGTGCATGTTGTGGAGGGTATGCTCCAGTCCACCTTGGGCAGGTTGAAGTCCCCACAATTACCACATCTCCTTTCCTGCAGCTCCAATATTTGTGAGCTCAGTTCCCTATCCTTCTCCTCCTGTAAACCACCCCCAGCCTCACCTTTCTTCCTCTACTGGACCTTAACTGAACCCATAATGCCTCCACCTCCCCTTCCTCTGACTCCTCCTTGTGCAAGTTATTCCTCCCTGATATAAACTACCACCTCCCCTTCCTGACTACCCTGTCCCTCCTGTATAGTTTATATCCAGGGATCAAGGTCCCAGTCATGGTGTGATGTTGCCCAAGTCTCAGTTACTGCAGCTATGTCCACTCTCCTGTCTGCTAATAGTGCCTGCAGGTCATCCATCTTGTTTCCAAGACTCCACCTAGAATCTGGCTTTTCTTCTCTTCCCTCTATTCTTCTATTCACAATTATTCCCTCTTTGTGTACCCCTCCATTACCCTTGTGTGTTCCTCCTCCCTCCACCCTTTGCTGTGTACTCACCCTTCGCCTCCTCCTCCAGACCTCTCCCATCACTGTGGAGGGGATCACTGACCTCCTCCTTTCAGAGTCTGTGGGGCTGCACACCTGCTACCCCCACTCAGTAGTTTAAATTAAGAGTAGTGGTTATGTATTCCCCAGTTTGTCCTGAGTACCCTCAAACCCTCCCTACTGGGGTGTCTGGTGAAAAGAGTGCTTTGTTCAACCAGGTGTCCTCCCAGTCCCCAATACAGATAAACATCTCCTCCTGCACCATTTCCTCAGCCAGTCATTAAAATCCTTTATTCTTCTTTTCCAGGCTATGCTGGCCTTGGTGCTGGTATCACCTCTGAGAAGGCCAACAAATGTCCTTCCTCCCTGCAGATCTTCCTAACTCCCTGAACCTACTTTGCACTACCTCTCCTCCCCAGCTAGGTCATTGGTTCCCAAATGTATAACTCAATTAGGTTTTCCTCCAACCTCCTTACTAGTTCCCTTATTCTTGGGCCCACCTTCTGTGCTGTCATCCCTGGCATACAAACCACCCTCCTACTTGCATTGGGTCCTCTTTCCTTCCCAGTGAATACCCTAATTATGGAGTCCCCTATGGTTGCTACCCTTCCATTCCCTGTACCCGTGCTCCCTGTCTTTCCTTTTTACCTTTGGTACTAGCTGCTTTCCCACCTAACTGCTCCCTCTGCACCCTGGTGAAATTATCTCCACATCCACCATTTATCCCTTAACTTAAAGCTACCAACAGTCCCTATTTTCCCAGGACAGTCCCTATTTTAAGCAGCATGTCCCAGTGTCCCCACGTTTTGCAAAATGTCACTTCTATCCTGGTTTTCTTACTTGTCCCAGTTTTGTCCTTTTTTGCTACTGCTAATCCATGGTGACAGTTATTTCAGCACCACTGTGGCGCTGCTTGAGCTGGACAACAGTTTGCAACTTCAAGCCCTGCATCTATGTTGTACCGCAAGCATGTTGTGCAGGAGCATCAGCAGTTCCTTCCTGTTAGGTTAGACTGGGTAGTAGTGCAAACAAGTGCATGTGGACATCTGCCTGCCAGTAGCGGAGATGGACTCCAGACAGAAGAGACCGGCAGCAGTGAACTAAGGTACCTGAACCTGATCAGCTGCAGGGAAGTGTGTGAAAACAATCTGTGTGGTGGTGGGAGTCACTGAAGTGAAGTTTGCTCAGCAAATGAGGGAGTGTAAGCGGGTTGGGATGGGATTGTCGGGAAGCAATACATGCAGTTCAAATGTCTGAACACAATTTAAAGCAGGTTTTCTTCTAATAAACTTTCTGTACATCATGATTTGCAACTTACTGCAGCAGAATGATGTATTGTTTTAATCTGGATGTTTGACTGATGTTACTGCGGTGACATAGCCTGGGCAAGCAGCAAAATTTAATTGAGTATAGTATGTGCAGCATTGTCTGTGGTGGTGCCCATAGAGTGACACGGTTGGGGAGCATGGTCAGGATGAACCCTGTCCCAGTTTTAGGCCTTGTAAAGTTGGTAGCTTTACCTTAACTGTTTTCCATCTCCACTCTACCCTTCCTTCTGACTATCTGTATCTGCTTTCAGTTTTCCTCCCTCTTCCTTTCCCCATTCTTCACTCAGTTTTGCCTGCCTCCGCTACCCTGCCCACCCTGATTAGTTCCCTCTCCCTTCCCTGTACTCCTACTCTCAGCCCTGGCTCAACCTGACCTCCTACCTCACCTTCTGCCCCCTCCCTCCCTCCTTCCAGACAGTGGTGTAAATCTATTCAACAAAGGCACCCCTTTATAATTTCCCACCCCTGATGCTACTCTCACATTCCCACCCTTCCTCTTACCACTTGCTATTCCTCTACTCTGGGCTCCCTATTCCTCTGAGGAAGAGATGCTCCTGAATACTAGATGCTCCTCCCACTCCCATCCCCTGTAATGTCCTCACCCCTGGGCATCACCCTCTGCTTTCCTTCCACTGCTTTGCTCCTCTGATTTCTCACACCATCCTCCACAGCTTCCATCTGAGCAGTCTTATTTTGGCCTTAGCTGCTCCAGGCTCTTACACACAGGACATCCCTTTACTCCAAGCACCCACATAAAGACTGGTGCCTCATAGCTATTGCAGTTTACAACTCTCCTGCTTCTCGTACATGTACCTATTCCCTGCTTCTCCTAGCCTCCAGTTATACATAACTATAAAATAACCATAACATTCAAAATATACATTTTAAACTATAAACTTTGACTTTATCCACATTATATTGTGATCCTGATTGTCAGTGAGCGTTTTCCCTACAATGCTCCTGTCCAGTAACTGGTACCAATCTTCTGGAGCCATTCCTTTTTCCCCAGTACACATTCAGTCCCCATGTTTCTCTGAAGTCTTGACTGTCTGGCTATTAGGGCAGAGATTACCATTTGTAGTACAGTTTGCTGTTATCAATGGACTGTAGTCACTCCTCCACCTATTTGGCTCACCATGGGTCTTAATGTCAACTCGATGTTTTGGGTGCCTAGTATCAAACCCTGATCAGTGTGTTTGTTATCTGGTGATGTGCGCTTGAGATTCCACCAATTCAAGCTAACATGCTCCCCTAACCATGAAGATTTATTGTTGGGTTCATGGGTCACAACAGAGGAGCCTGCATGCACAATTGAAGCTGGCACCTCCTGAATTGTTTGGTGACAAGGTCTAACGTTACAGACATTTGTTATGTAACAACACTATGCTGTATACTGATACCTAGGTTTTATTTGGGCTTTTAGGTCTATGTACACATGCATTTGAGCAGCCCTCTTCTTCACGGCTTGAGCTGGTTTTGGGGATGGCCCATTATAGTGTACAACAGCCACTAAGGTGGCTGAGCGATACCAACCAGGACACTCCATGAGGTGTGTCCTGGATACCATTGGAAGGTTAACACCTCCTTAATCAGTGTGGTAGGTCTGTTAATTATGCCTGGGAAGCAGCAGCACTGCACTCAAATATGGCAACATGTGGACGTATGGTGACTGCACCTTTCAGGGCCTCACTACTGATGACCCCCTGGTCCTCTACTAGTCAGCTACTAGCCCAGACGGCCACTCCTTAGTGCTGGTTTTCCCCAATGTGCGTGAGGGGTAAGCTGGTAATTATTTGTATTCACTATAGTATGCCATTAGACTGGTCTGCCCCTAGATCTTCCTTGCTGATATGATCCAGTGTACATTCAACCAGATGTTTACCTTCCTATTACTGAATTAGTTTTGTTCCTACATAGTGCCTCTGCCCCTATTATGGATGTGGATGATTAAATTGATGTTACAAATTACCCCCTATGATCCACCCCTCTGCCCCAGACTGACCACCCCCAACACCAAGCACTGATTTCCTCCCTTCCCTGGCCTACTCAGGTCCTATACCTTCCCTCTTTTTCTTCTTCCCCAAACAGACTGCTACCTTGACAAAGTCTGTACACCTGGCTTCTTTACCTTAGCACCCTGATTCAAGGGTGTAGCTACTGACACTCCAAGTAAGCCATTGCATACCAAGTTTAGTAGCAGAGGGTAGCAAACAAGCTGGCCAGCATTGCTCTGCCCTCTCTAGTTCATCACATTTGAATTCCTTGTTTAACTTTGCAGGCTTTTCTTTTCTCTTTCAGCTTTGTTTTGGGGGTGGCAGAGTGGACCACGGATGTTGAAGCTTAAAGTCTCAATTAGATCTGTATGGTCCGCATGGTCCACCTGCATAGTGATTGGCTGCTGCTGCATCTGGTAGGGTGTAGCAAGTCTGGGGCAGTGAGTTTAAATGCCCCAGCAAAGTTAGAAACCATACTATTAGTTCAACTGTACAGGAAGTGAGAGAAGCAGTAAAAAAACTGAGAGCAGCAATCAGAAGAACAGACTCAGAACTGGCTAAAAGAATGAAGACTTTATGTGGAGTGGCAAGTGGGTGAATCGGCCTACCTGCGGAGAGAGAATACATTTCTGTCATGGTCTTGGACTCATGGTGCAGTCAGTGGCGTTTACCAGCAGGTAGAGCAGCACACTAGCAGCAGAGACAGACAGCAGGTCTAATGTGAGAATCATCTGATTGGAGCTAGGAACCTTGGACGTGGGGGTGGGGCAGGCTTGAACAACAGTGGGGAGGGGTAGCAATGTGGCAGGTTGGTGTACAAATTTGAAATGCCTGGATACACCCATGCCCTGATTGATTCAGTTACTCATAGTTTTTCTGCATCCATATTTACCTGTTTGATATGTCCCTAGTGTTCCTTTATTGTGCCTATGTCTAAGTAGAATTCTGTAACAATAATTAATTTCAGTGTACTGTTGTGTGTTTATTGTGCGTGGAACCTTTGAAAAGAACACTTTGCTCACAGGTTATTTCGAAGACTGAAATAAATAATAAATAAATAAACAAACATGTTAACTGTGCCGTTTAATTCCTTGAAGAAGTGTAGTACTAAGGTGCCCCACATACAACTATGGACTGTCAAATCCACCATAGTTGTTCACTGGGAAGTTGTACCAGGCTAATATTAGCTCAGCTAGGGATTGGGTGGGAGGAAGGAGGTTACCAGTACATTATTCTTGTTGTATGTTTATGGTTTAGTTGTGGTTGTTGGGTGGGGAGGAGGGTGGGGAGGTAGGGTGGGTAGTTTTAAAGTTACAAAATGTGGAGGTATTGTTTACAGCAGGGGTTCTCAAATGGTGAGGCCAGCCTCCTGGGAGGCTCCAACCTGTTCAGGGAGGCTCAAGCAAGTCTGAAAAAGTACAGTATTTAAATTTTAAGTTTTATGTATTTTGTGATGAGATGAAGCAAATTGAAAGAGGATAATAGTAAGTGGATTTTATGTTTTATTTACTAATAAGTGACAAGGAAGGTGAATGAGCAAAGGCTCATTTCAGGTATACCGAGGAAGGGTAGGGAGTGAATACATTTCAAAAGGTAACTGCAGAACAATCAAGAAATATGCAATGAACAATAGTGCAAACAAATATGAACAATAAACTAATAATGAGTGGTGGTAACTGATCAATTTGTAGACTGGTGGCAGAACAGCCCAAATACAAGGGCTGAGCATAGAAGTGCTAAGAGCAATAGCAGGAAGGAGCAAAGTAATCCCAGAGAAGTTGCTTAGGAGCAGAGAAGGAGGGAAGAGGCAAAGTATTTAGGAAGGCTATTTCATATAGTGAGGAAACAAGAAAGTAGTCTGACCCATGAAGGTACTGCAACAAGGGGTAACAATGGTTCAGGAATGAAAATAGTGGAGCAAGTAGACTGGCCTGTGGGGGAGGTTACAATAAGTTGAATAATAATATTTGTTTATTTTATTTGTCATTCAGATAACACCTTTGAGCATAGGAGCTCTTTTCAAAGGTTCCACGTCATATAAGACAAGTAACTGAATGTGAGCCAAGTACTCAAAGGGTTTCAGTTTATTCATGGCATACAGCGCAAAGTACAGTATGTTATTTTTCTTTGGGAGGCCCAAGATTATTTCAGTTTTGGGGAGGCTCAAAATCTTTTCCACAGATTTGGGAGGCTCACTGTGACAAAGTCTAAGAACTATTGGTTTACAGTATTGTACATATACATTGCTCGTAGGGATGTCTGTGTTTGGGTATGTAGAGTATAGTGGGATAGTTGGACCTGCTATTGATCAATGCTTCATTTTTAATATGGATGAAGGCTGGCTGAACATAATTATTTGGAATGTGAATTGACTAAAGATTGTGGTGAAGCATAGGAGATTGTGGGCTAGAGTACAGAAATTAGAAGTGCATATTTTGTTATTACAAGAAACATACATGACAGAGGGCAAATTGACCAAAACTGCTAAATGTTGGGGGATGCTGGCATGGAGCATGCTTCAATGTCAAGGCAAGAAGTACAACAATCTGGCAAAACAAATTTTCCTGGGAAGTCACTGCCATCAAGAACGATCCAATGGGTGGTACACTCTCCTGCATATTGAAATGCATAATGGGCTGACCTTCTCAAATGGATCAACGATGTTCCCAAAATAGATGACCCCACTTTCCAACCCAAGTTACAGCTAGATATGGATGGTTCTGGCCCCAGATGCTGGGGGAGTAATTGTGTGGTGCATATTATCTGGACAGATCCAACTCCACCCTGTGCCCCAAACCAGATGAGCTAAAGATCTAGAGACTTTGATGCACATGTATACACTAACTGATTGCTGGAGGCATGCTAATCATACTATGTGTGTGTATGGCTTTTATTCCTATGCACATGCCTTGTACACCAGGACTGACAGGCTACTGGTCACTGCCTCTCTGATTGGCAAGATAAATGACGTCCAGTATGAGCAGATTTTCATTTCAGACCATGACCCCTGTAGATCTCTTTGTCTTTTGACCACTACCCCCCAAGGCTTGGCCAATTGATTAATTATTTTGAAAAACCCTCACTATCAAAAGACCATTTGGGAGGGATCACAGATTATCTGTTGCGTAATGAGGCAAGGGAAACCTCTCATTCAATCAGGTGGGAGGCTCTCAAAGCAGTTATTAGAGGAATAACAGTTGCCTTCTTCAACCATCACCACAAATTGCAGATGGCAGAACAAACTAGGCTGGAGGCAAAATAGCAGTCATGGAAAAGGACCACATGGAGAACCATTCCATGTCTCTCTATTTCAGGCTGCAAAGATTTAAGTGGAAATATAACACTATTGCAACTAAAAAGACTGAGAGAGCTATTTTACTAACACAGGCGCGGGCAATACTTTGATGGGGATGGGGCGGGAGCTACTTGCTTGGCAGCTCAAAGCCACAAGGAGCCAGGGCCATACCACAAATTCAGAGAGAATCTGGGGAGGCTAGCTCAGACCCAAAAATAATTAGAGAAGTATTTTGTAACTTCTCTAGATTGCTGTACACCCAGGAAATACATCCACTCAGCAGCAACTGGATGATTTCTTTGCTCAAGCTCCAATCAGCTCCACTGATATGGATGCAGCATCCACGATGAACAGCCTGACAGCAGTCATGTCACTGAGATTACTGATGCCAAATGAGCACTTAGGGAGGCAAAGCCCCAGGCCCCAATGGCCTCCCTATAGATTTCTACAAGACTTTTATGCCAGACTTATCTGAACCACTATCCCTTATGATTCATGAGAGCTTAGATGAAGGTGTACTGCCCCTTCCATGTGGTCAGCAACTATTACCCTATTCCTGAAGAAGGGTAAGGACCCAGTAAGTGTACTTACATCGGCCAATCTCTACTAACTGCCGATTACAATACAGTAGCTAAAATATTGGCCACTAGACTGGAACCCATCTTACAGAGAATAATCCACACTGATCAGGCAGGCTTCATCAAAGGACACCAGGGAAAAGCAATATCTGTAAGGCCCTTAATATTATACATAAAGGGTACAGAACTTCCTCAGGCCACGGAGCAGTGGTCCATACACTGGGTGCAGAAAAGTCTTTGACCCTGTGGAGTGGGGTATTTGTTTAGACCCTACATAGGTATCAACTAGGTGATCAGTTTGCTAAGTAGGTGGGTGCCTTGTACCAAGCCCTGCAGGCACACATTTTAATCAGTGGAGGACTAACCACACCTTCCCTCAATCCTACAGTACAAGGCAGGAATGTCCACTGTCTCCTCTTCTATATGTGTTGTCACTAGGTGTCCTGGCTGAGGAGATTAGGTAGCACCAAGGGATACAGGGGTTTAGGTGAGGGGACCATGATGAATTAAGTTGGTGTTATTCGTCAATGATATTCTATTATTCATGCAGAATTCAACACTGGACATCCCAGCTGCATGATTTATTGGATGAGTATGGAAGGCTATCAGGGCACAAGGTGCCTGGTCAAAAGTGAACTCCTACCAGTGGGAAAAGAAGTCAAGACTCCCTTACCCATAATTCAATGGGAATTCTAGTGGTCTATTCAATAAAATATCTAGGAGCCCATCTGTCATGCTCCCCAGCAGATCTCTACAAAAGTAGCTACAAACCTTTGTTGAATGCAGTCAAAGCAGACTCTGCCAGATGGTGTAGTTTGTTATATATGTGCTGGAAGGAGTAAATGTGGTCAAAATGTGTATGCTGCCCAAATGTCTCTACATGTTTCAGGTTTTGTCTATCCATGCACCTGTAGTTTTTTCAAGGTCATTGATCCTCTAGTGCATGAGTTTATTTGGAACAAAAAGCCAGCCAAAATTAAAAAGCTGTCTTGCAGAATCTATTGGAGGAAGGGGCTGTGCTCTCCCCACTTTCACTATTAGGCGGCTGGTGGGCCCCCCAAATGCACAAAACCTTGGCTGGCTTGCACTGGAGGAGGAGGATCTGGGAGTAACTCTCCACAATGGGCTGTTATCCCTGCCTTGCTGCATGGGTCTCTCCCTCAAATTGTTAATCCTTTTACCAAAAACCTACTGAGAATTGGCAGCGAGCCCATCAGTATATACAGCTCCTGCTGTGCTTCCTCCCTTTGCCTGCTGTCCAGCACATTCAAATGCTAGAAGAATTAAAATGTTTTTTATAAATCAGGCCCTTCTGAGGTGGCTGCACCTTGGAGTCAAACAATTAAGTCCCTGTATGAGAATTCTCATTTTAGTAGGTTTCTCGAGCTGAGGAACAAATATGGTCTCCTAAGGGGATTTCTTTGTATATCTGAGAGTGTGACAGTGGCTAGGTAGCATTGCCCTTCGGGGCTTGCATGATTTCACCAGCTCTGTGTTGGAAGAACTGTTGTAGTGCCTGCCCCAAACTGTAAAAATATCACTGCTCTTTATAAACTATTTGTGGAGCATTGCCGCTTGGGGCCTGCATGATGTCACCAGCTCTGTGCTGGAAGAACTACTTACTGTCTGTTCTCGAACTGTAAAAATATCATGACTCTTAATAAACTATTTGTGGATCAGGGCCCAATGCCTACAGCTGGAGATAGAACAAATTGGGAGAATTACCTGGGTCTTCCTACAGTTGATCAGGTATAGAAAAGGGCCTCTAATCACTACAAGCAGGGTGCCCACACCAACTAACTCCAACAAATCCAGTTATTCTTCCTCCACCACTCCTACATTACCCCTTTCAGATTGCACAGGTTTGAGCCTGACAAATGTTCAATGTGCTCCAAGTGTGAAATCAAGGTGGCGACTTTCTTCACATGTCACTTACATGTGTGCATGTAGCAAGGCTTGGAGCAGAAGAGCACTCAACAATGCAATCTGTCTTACAGCATCCCTTTCTAAGGCCCAAGTGGTGCTGCTACTGCTGGAGTGGACATGAATGCCTCACCTCCTCCAAAATTAAGGAGGTTGTGGGAGCTGGCCCTATTAAATGCAAAAAGACAATTGCTCAAACATGGTTAAGCCTGAACCCACCCACTATCGCCCAATGGACTCAAAGCCTCCTTTACTGTCTTAAATTAGAAAAAGCACAGTATAGGACCGATGGGAATCATTCAGTCTTCCAGGAGGTATCCGGGACCCTTGAAAGTGCTATAGAGAAGGTGTGTTCCCAGTATAGCTTGATTTTTCAGGTGAGGGTGAGGGTGGGCATCCGGGTGACTGTGCCCAGGTTGACACCCTCAAATACATGTCATGTCCAAGTGCCCCACCAAGGAGAATTATATTCATACCGCCTGTTAATTCCACTGTTCTGTTAGCCTGTGTATTCTTGCTGTAGAACAGCCTCTTAATAATGCATGCTTATAAGTGTGTATAATCATATTTTTACTATATGTTGGTCTCCTCTACCATATTTGTAGATGTATTGTGGATGCTCTTGGCTGTATGGAGTATGTACATTTTTTTTTTTGCTGTACAGACCTGACCCCTATAGGCCATTTACCAGGCCCATTCCACCTCTACAGAGCACACCTAACAGTACCTACCCCCAAGCACCCCGGATTACCCCCAGGAGAAGCCACCAGTTTCCCAGCAAATCTTCAGCAGTACTGGGAAAGGAGGGTTTCTGTACTCAGATTGTCCCTGGGGTTGGCATCCAACTTCCTGGAAGTGCTACAACAGTCTGGGTGGAGAGAGGACCCGATCCATGATGTGGGACAGGTATTGATGTCATTTTTCAGTGGACATATTTTTTCAAATGCTGGACCCTGGGGGTGGGAGCGTGCAATGATGTCCAGCATCTGCCCCACCCCCGTAAGGTTATGGTGTTGGCCTGAGTGGTATCCCCTGCCTTGCCAGGGGTTCACAAAGCACCAGACACTCTGCAGCTCTCCCCACGGAGAAGGAGAGCAGTCCCTGGGATGCTCAATCCTTCTCCCACCAACAGGCCCTCTGACTCCCTAGTCCATCAACCTACCTGGGATGTCAGCACATGCACAGATACCTTGCCACTGTGCCAGCAGGCCAGCCCATGTATGTAAACTTTACCTCCATGTTATTAATAAAATTTACAAAAAAATAAGTTTTTATCCTGCTTAGTCAGACAGGCACCATCAATTGTCCCTTACCTCCTTCATGGTCGGGGCTAGGTTCTGCCATGGATTACCCCCTCCCCCACATTGTGGCTGGGGGAGAGCCTTCCTCCCCTGGAGACTCTTGTCCATAATTTGTACCTTGGACTTGAAGCAGCAGGGTGGACCATGATGCCTTGGTTGAGGCATCATAGAGCCAGGTCCACCACTTTTCATCCTGTTTTCTCCCCAGGTTCCCAGAGCTGCAGTGGCATGGAGGCACATGCACATGGAGGCATGTGTCACTCTGGAACCGTAGACCCTTCCAACCACCCAACTTACCTGTC
This sequence comes from Neoceratodus forsteri, assembly GCA_016271365.2. Lineage (NCBI taxonomy): Eukaryota > Metazoa > Chordata > Ceratodontiformes > Ceratodontidae > Neoceratodus > Neoceratodus forsteri. The sequence continues at coordinate 449,494,783 of CM057453.1, read as the reverse complement.
AGCCTCCCAGACATCTGCTCTACAACCAGGCTTCCACCTGCTGACATGCAATAGCTGGGAAGGTATACCACCTCAGTCTAGGAGGAGGAGAGAGGCAAGACAGCCACTCAATTCTGTCCCAGCCCTGCCCCCAACTGCCAGTGACCTGAGCTCATTCCAGAACCCAGGTCACTAGCATGTTGTGAGATATGGTGCTGTATAGTGCCTTGGCCCTCTGCATCACTGAGCCAGCAGTGTGAAAGGTTTTAATTGATATTAACTCTGTGTGCTATGTGTTCTACCTGTGGTACACCTTATCATATTAAGCTTGCTAGTGATCGATTGAAAGCTGGGACACTGTGAAAGTTGTTGTAGGTGTTATCAGGAGTAGGCATTGTGTTGCTATTGCTGGGAGTGGTGAGCCAGACTGTGGTGCCAGAGCACAGTGGAAGGAGTCTGGGGAAACATGCCACTAGGAGGTATAGGATTGGGAATAATAGTAGATGTCACTCGTTGGACATGTGAATTAGCAAATGAATACCCTAATTAAAGCTGATCTTTGCTAAGTTGATTTTGAGAAAGGCTAAAATTTAAGATTCTCAGAATTACTGATTTTGGGAAAGGCTAAGAATTCAAGATTCTCAGGATGTACTCTTGAGGTGAATTAGCAGAAGAGGAGGAGATGTACAACCAGGAGGTCCTGTAAACACAGTCTTATTGATTTCTTCAAGCTGTCTTTTCTGCTCTATCTTAAGTATATGCAACAGTTTCTGTTTAATATAATTTTTTGTCCATGGGGAATAAACACTTCTTTATACAGTATCTGGCATCCAGTAGTGGTGCCATGACAAACTGTGTATCCAGTCCAATGCTTTCAAACTTGTCTGCAAGTTGTGTCAGAATATCTCTGCTACTTCTTTAAGAAGTATTGCATCTTGCTGCTGATGCAATGACTCAGATGAACAAGTGGTGTCACCACCTGCTGTAGTGATGGATACCAGTTCTACTGTGCCTTCTGCTATGCAGTGGCAAGAGCCAGGCCCACTGTACGTGCCCCAGTCACTGCTGAATTTGTTGTAAAAAAGCTGCCTTAGTTATTACATGGTTACATTAAATTGCAAAGCTGTGCTCTTGTTTCTACAGCGTTGAGCAGCTCATCTCAAGTTTTGTGTCTGAAAACAGCACATACTCTTCATTTCCTCCTCCTTCTCTCTCCCTCAAAAATCATGTTTTCTTGACATATCAAATAAAACCAAATGCATGAATAATAATAACAATAAAATAAAAAACATAAAAGTAGACTGGTTCTGAAAACAATACATCCTCTAACATCTTCCTCCATTCCTGAATCACATTATCATGGCATATAAATAAAACAAAATTTAAGATTTTCAGCACTCCTTTCCACAATAATACATACATGTTCAACCACCCCAGCACCAGACACAACGGCAGTCTCACTCCTCCACAACCAGACCCACCTTAGTCCCTCAGGACACAACACACAGATCACCCCTAAGCTTCAGACACACTTTAAGCCCTCACCCTCCACTGAGTATACATGTTGTCACATCAAATAAAAAAAGAGTTTAAGATTTTAGATTTTCTTTTAAACTGCTCATCTCTTATGTTTTATAGTAAACGACATTTAGACTTAAAGCAGCAGTATTTGTTAATCAGCAGAAGATTTCATCATATAACTTTTAGCATTAATATATTTCTCACATAATTACATTCATCATCAGCATAGTTTTATTTCTCTCAAATGTTTGCAAAACAGCTTTTATTACCAATGTTATACTTGAGTCATCGAACATGTATGGCACCAGAAATTTGTAGAATCCTTCCTTAATGGTTACCTGTTGCCTTTACTACTGGATTCATGCAGTGGATGTACTTGAAGGTGGTAGGCACATTTCTGATGGTCAATGGCACAGCACCAACTGCCAGCTGAGTAGTACTGAGTGTTGAGGTGCTGGACACCGCACCTCATGTTACACCAGTGACCGGAATTGGGGAACAAGCCTTGATCATCATGGGTCAGCCGGGGAGGCAGGACTTGGATTGAGCCACTGCAAGGCAGCTTTCCTCTCCTGGGGAGGGATCTGGTCCTCCTGCTGCGCCACTACACCCAGGTGGAGGCCTAAGAGTAGCGCAGATGGAAGTGGCAAGAATAGGAGGGCACTGTGGATCGTGACATGCCATGCCTCCACATTTGCATGCATGACCACAGCAAGGGTAAGGGAGAAACATGGAGCTGGCAGTCTCCATCATGGTGCCAGTGGCATTCCTGGTGATGGGAATTCTGACCGAGGCTGAAAGTGATCCCACCCACCCCAGTAGGGAAGGGCTGGATCCTACCACCTGCCAGCCCAGAAACTCGAGATAAAGCGTGAATTGAAAAAAAATGCACAGCACCACACCAAAATATTTAATTTCTTCACAGTGGATGTGTCCAAATAGTTGGGACATTTAAAACGTAAACACCCAGTATCCCTATTCAAGAGTTAAATACAATGAAAAGAAAACTGGATATATTTTTTTCTGTTTTGTTTGTTTGTTTTGTTAGACATACTGTATTACCACAAATTTATATGATGATTTTCCCCACTAAGAAATAACACTGCTTTAACACACAATGGATGTCTAACAATATAATAATGTGTCATTTATTGACTCAGAAGAGCACTCTTTAGTTCCTAGCAGAAACTGTAAAGCCGCATCTGCACAAAGTCAAAATGCTGTACTGCTCTACATTTTTGACACTAACAGCCTTTATAGAAAATTAGTTTTGTTTCTGTTTAAGTTCGGTCTCTCTAGTTATTGTTCTATAAATACACAGTCAGCCTGCGACATATGCTTTTCTTTCCTGCCTTTAGCACACCATTCCAAAATAAACTAATACATTCAAAAACATTTCTTTGACTGACTCTGTTTACTTATTGAACAAGGCCGAGATAATTTTTGAGAGCAAATTGCAGAACTTGCAACAAGAAACTTGACAATGCTTATGTGGTTTACCTTGTTTTTGCATGTAGCACAGTTGCTCTAAAATTGTATTCCAGGTTGTCAAATGTGCCAGAGGGCCCTTGGAATATCTGGCCTCAATCAGCATGTGATGTGTTGCATAAAACATCCCTTTCCTCTCAGCCACTGTTGGCAACAGTCTCCAATCTCCCTGTCCAAGATTGTAAAAGCCGTGTGACACAGCTTGTATAGAATGTAGTACTATACAAAAGCAACCTTCTGGTGTTATGGACCGCTACTTTCTATACTTTGTTACCTAAATAATTGTTCTGAAAATAAACAGTCAGTCAGTCTGAAACATATGCTTTGCCAGTCCTACCTCTAACACACTATTCCAAAGTAAATTAATGTAGTCAAAAGCATTTCTCTGACTGATTCTCTATTTACAGAATAAGAATGAGAACATTTCTGAGCATGAATGGCAGCACTTGCAATGAGATGTTAGACCATGTTTTATGTGATTTAACTTGCTGCGCTAATTAGCACAACTGCACTAAAATCATACTGCAAGTGGTTGCATGCATCCAGGGGTCCTTTGAGTATCAAGCCTGCAGTCTGTAGATGATGTGCTACATAAAACATTTGTTTTCCCAAGCTACTGGCAGCAACAATCTCTCACCTCCTCTCCAAGATTTTAAAAGAGCTGTGGGAGACAGTCTGTGCAGAATATAAGTGCTATACAAAAGCTTCCCACTAGTGTGGTGGGCAGTACCCTATACTTTAATATGTCCAACCAGCCCTAAAATAATACATTGTTTAATTCCTATGTTAGATCCAAGACTTAGTCTAAACAGCATAGGTGGTAGTTAAATAAAACTACAAGCAAAAATTATAAAAACACACATTGTACATTGTTTTCTTTTTCTGATGGTCCTGGCATTCTGTTCCATGTGTCTGTAGCAATTTTTTCCTTTGCCTACCAGTTTTATGGCCCCTGAGGTAGTCATTCAGGATTCTTTTGTTGTCTTTGATCTCTTAGAATTTTCCCAAAATGCCTCTGGAAATTATGTGAATTGGACGTGAGTCCTTCAAAGATGTATTGGCTGTATTATTTTCACCTAGTGACAGCACTTCACAAAGAAATATTACACATCCAGAATAATAACAGTTCGTGGTTAGAACAATCTGACTTTAGCTGGGAGGAGGGCACACACTTTTTCAAAGCAGTTAACTTTCTCAAGCAGTTGCAGTTAGATGGTGTGACTAGATTACAACTAGGATCCTGGTCTCTTAGTTCTAGTGTGTGTCTAATTCACATAATTCTCAGAGGCATTCTGGGAAAATACTAACAGATCAAAGAAAAGAAGCCTGAATGGCTACCCTCAGGAGTCATTAAACTTGCAGAGAAAAGTAAAAAAAAGAAAAAGAAAACTTTGCTACAGACACAGGTAACAGAATGCTAGGGATCACCAGAAAACAAAACTCCAGAGCACAACTAGAGGCAGCAATTTAAATTTTGCCGTGAAGATAAGCTGTAAAGTGTCCAATTCTGCACATGAGTAATCTACAAAATTTCCCTCATTTGGTGAATTTCACCTTCCATGGGTGAAATTTCACCACAGAAGGTGACATTTCACCATGGAAGGTAAATTTCAGCTGTTTTGAGGGCAAAATTTTGTATTTCGCCCCACAAAACGGGTGAAATTCACAGATTACTCCACGTAGAGGCAAAGTTTTGTCACTTCACCCACCACTAAACACAACATGTGTTTTATAATTTTTGCATGGTTTTCCTTTAATGCACTGTCATTTTACACTGAAATGATAGCATTTACTGTATATACCAAGGAATGGTTCTGATTGTTTGTTCGGCAGTAGAGGGTATCAAGTAATCCTTAAAAATCTGACCAGGAAACACTACAGGTGGTTGAGAGCATCTACCCTAGCAGGAAAACTCCTGCTTTATTTTGGCCCCCATCATCATAGCAGATCAGCATTCTTGAAATTATCTGCTGTAGTAGGAATCCTCACAGCTCAGCACTCAGCAGAGCTAGCAGTTTAGTGACTGACAAATGTCACATAAAGGTGAGTGTAAATGCAGCTTTAAAGGGAAACACTGGAAAAGGCATATCTTTATCCAGGTGCTACAAAATGCTTTGATTAGTGCTTTCAGACAGTCATTTTATGTTGATTGCACGCATGCCCAAGAAACATATTGGGGCAGCTTTCTCCAGAAGCAGGTTGTGGGGCATAACACTGTTGTGGCTAATGCCCCCACAGCCTTTAAAGGCTTAGCCCACATCCCCAATGCCGTAGCATGCTGCTGCTGACACTAGTTGACCAGCATGCCACCAACTTGTAAAATTTTAGCCGCTGCAATCAGGGCCAACTTGTCTTTGTAGCATCAACCATTCACTGCAATGAGGGAGCAACCTGTCATTGCAGGGCAGAATCTTGAAACACTGATATTGTTTAGGAGCATGGCGGTGGCTTGCCACTGTGTTCACAAACAATATTAACCCCTGCTGAGGGATGCCCAGTCCCTCGCAGCATGCCCCCCACCATGTTTGTTTGCTGATTTGGGGCCCCAATCCCCATCGGCTTCAGTGCCCCAAGGTTTATGTTGCTGATGGGGAGCCCACTTCCTTCGCATTATGTAACTCCCACTTTTGTTGTCTGCCAACGGAGTGCCCAATCCCTGCCAGCATAATGTCACCCCCTTTTGTTGTGTGCTGATGGGGGTGTCCAATCCCTGTCAGCATAATGTGACACCCCTTTGTTGTGCGCCAATGGGGTGCCTAATCCCCATCAGCTACAGCTGCCCCCAAAAAAGAATCTGTTGGCATGCTGGGAGCCCACCCCAGTGTGCCACATGCCCCGTAAAATCAAAATGGTCCTGCAATGTCTTTTTTTTTAACCTGTAAAAGGAATGGTCCCTCGGTGGTCTCCCTGCCCCCTCCCACAACCCACGCCCACCCACTGTGCACCCTGCCTCCCACACCTCCCACCCCATACATACCTCCAGAGTCTGGCATGATGATCTTGGTGGACCGGGAACACGTCTGCACTCTTTAAAGCTAACCGCGAACTGAGAAAATGCCGATAAGCTGTATAATGGAATAAATAAGGTTTTTCAACTTTGATGCATATCTCAGGCATTCTTTAGAATTTTTACACCAAATTTTCAACATGAGGTTTTGGGACCCCTCCTCATGGTCGGGCACTGTCAGCATTATTCGGTCCAAAGGTGATTTGGTCACTTGCAGGTCCTTTTGGGACCAATTAATGAAACTACAGTGCCAGTGTTCATGAGGTGAGCTCTCAAAAAGCCTATACAACAAATTGGTGGGAAAATCAAAAATGACTGTTTTATTTAGTGTGCATTGCGCAGTTGCTATGCATGCTAGTAACTTTGCAAATTTGCAATATTTTCACGCATATTTTCAACATTGGCATTTTTCAGACCTCCTTGTAAACAGTACAGATGTCATTTTCCACATCTTGGCCAAAATGTGTTTCCGCACTTCGGCGCGAGAATAGCGGCTGCTGTGGGAAATCGGTGTTTAGAACAGATTAAGAAAATGACAGTGGGACTGTTCATGAGCAGAGGTACAAAATGTCTATGTTGAAAATTTGGTGACAATACTCCATAAAATGACTGTGTTACGACGTCGTTGTGCAGTTTGCATACATGCTCGTAACTTCACGAATTAATAATATTCTCACTCCAGATTTTCAGCATTGCCATTCTTCTGCACCTCCTTATGAACAGTACAGCTGTCATTTTTCACATCCTGGCTGAAATGTGTTTTTGCAGTTCCGCGAGAATAGCATGGTCGCTGTGGGAAATCTGTGTTCGGGACACATTATGAAAGTGGCAGCAATAATGTTCATTAGCAGAGGTCCTAAAATGCCTATTTTGAAAATTTGGTGACAAAGTCCATAAAATGAGTGTGTTATTTAATGTGCATTGTGCAGTTTCCAAGCACACTGCACTTCGCAACTTCACAATATTTTTACTCCAGATTTTCAGCATTGCCATTTTTCCACACCTCTTATGAACAGTGCATCTGTCATTTTCACATCGTGGCCAAAATGTGTTTTACTCTTCTGGCACACAATAGGCGCAGTCACTGTGGGAAATCAGTGTTGGGACATATTAAGAAAATCGTGCTGACACTGTTCATGAGCAGAGGTCCTAAAATGCCTATGTTAAAATTTTGTAATGAAACTCCATAAAATGACTGTGTTACAAGCGTGTGTTGTGCAGTTTCCACGCACCTTGTAAGTTTGCAAATTAGTAATATTTTCATGCCAGATTTTCAACACTGGCATTTGTTCACACCTCCTTATGAACAGTACAGCTGTCATTTTTCACATCTTGGCTGAAATGTGTTTCTGCGCTTCTGGCGCCAGAATACCGCAGTCGCTGTCGGAAATCAGTGTTTGGGACAGATTAGAATCGAGTGACTGAGGGGAAGTGACGAGCTCAACTGAGCTCTGTCAGGACAGCTGCTGATTTCTTTGTGGGCGAAAAGGCGACAATGCAGGCAGGAGCCCAGTACAAAGGGCAGCCTGCAGCACTGCGAGACACAGAATGAGTGAGTGAGGGAGGGGAGGGAGTGAGTGAGCTTAACGGAGCCCTGTTGGGACTGCTGTGGATTTCTTTGTGGACAGGAAAGGCAGTAATGCATGCAGGGCTGAGTACAAAGGGCAGCCTGCAGAGGTGGGAGAAACAGAATGAGCGAGTGAGGGGGTGAGCGAGCTCAACGAGCTCTATCATGACTGCTGTAGATTTCTTTGTGGGCAGAAAAGGGTGGCAATGTAGGCAGGAGCCCAGTACAGAAGGGCAGTCTGCAGCACCAGCAGAAACGGAACGAGTGAGTGAGACAGGGGAGGGAGTGAGTGAGGCCAACCGGAGCTCTGTCAGGACTACTGCAGATTTCTTTGTGGTAGAAAATGATGCCAACAGAGGCAGGAGCCCAGTACAAAGGGCAGACTGCAGTGCCAGGAGAAACAGAATGAGTGAGTGAGACAGGGGTGAGAGACCTCAACGAGCTCTGTCGGGACAGCTGCAGATTTCTTTGTGGGCAGGAAAAGGTCCCAAGGCAGGCAGGAGCCCAGTACAAAGGGCAGCCTGCAGCACTGGGAGAAACAGAACAAGCGAGTGAGAGGGGGAGTGACAGAGCTCAATGGAGGTGTATTGTGACTGCTGCAGATTTCTTTGTGGGTAGGAAAGGCGGCTATGCAGGCAGGAGCCCAGTACAAAGACCAGCCTGCAGCGCTGGCAGAAATGGAATGAGCAAGTGAGAGAGGGGAGTGAGCCGAGCTCAACGGAGCTGTGTCAGGAATGCTTCAGATGTCTTTGTGGGCAGAAAAAGCTGCCAGTGCAGGAAGGAACCCAGTATGAAAGGGCAGCCTGCAGCAGTGGGAGATGCAGAATGAAGAATGAGGAGGGGAGTGAGTGAGCTCAATGGAGCTCTATTGGGACTGCTGCAGATTTCTTTGTTGGCAGAAAAAGGCAGCAATGCGCAGGGGCCCAGTACAGAAGGGCAGCCTGCAGCAGCTGGAGAAACAGAATGAATGAGTGAGAGAGGGGAGTGAGTGAGCGAGCTCAATGGAGCTCTATAGTGACTGCTGCAGATTTCTGTGTGGCCAGAAGAAGGCGGCAACACAGGCAGGAGCCAGTACAAAAGGGCAGCCTGCAGTGCCGACAAAGCGGAATGAGTGAGTGAGAGAGGGAGTGAGCAAGCTAATGGAACTCTGTCAGGACTGCTGCAGATTTCTTTGTGGGCAGAAAAGGGCCAACAGAGACAGGAGACCACTACAAAACGGCAGCCTGCAGCGCCAGGAGAAACAGAATGAGGGACTGAGACAGGCGGAATGAGAGACCTCAACAGAGCTCTGTTGGGATAACTGCGGATTTCTTTGTGGGCAGAAAAGGTGCCAATGCAGGCGAAGCCCAGCACAAAGGGCAGCCTGCAGTGCGGTGAGAAACACAATGAACGAGTGAGAGAGGGAGTGAGTGAGTGAGCTCAATGGAGCTCTATCGTGACTGCTGCAGATTTCTGTGGGCAGAAAAGGTGCCAATGCAGGCAGCAGTAGTATAAAAGGCCAGCCTGCAGTGCTGGCAGAAACAGAATGAGCGAGTGAGAGGGGAGTGAGCTACCCCAACGGACCTGTGTCAGGACTGCTGCAGATTTCTTTGTGGGCAGAAAAAGCCACCAACAGAGGCAAGAGCCCAGTACAAAAGGGTAGCCTGCAGCGCCAGAAGAGACAGAATGAGCGAGTGAGAGGGGAGTGACCCACCTCAATGGAGCTCTGTCGGGACAGCTGCAGATTTCTTTGTGGGCAGCAAACATGCCAATGCAGGCAGAAGCCCAGTACAAAAGGGCAGCCTGCTGCTCCGGAAACACAATAAGCGAGTGAGAGGGGAGTGAGTGAGCTCAACGAGCTTTATCATGACTGCTGTGGATTGCTTTGTGGGCAGAAAATGGTGGTAACACAGGCAGAAGCCAGTACTAAAGGGCCAGCCTGCAGCAGGGCAGAAACGGGAATGAGCGAGTGAGAGAGGGGAGTGAGCTAGCTCAATGGACCTGTGTCAGGATTGCTGCAGATTTCTTTGTGGGCGAAAAGCTGCCAACAGAGGGTGGGAGCCCAGTACAAAAGAGCAACCTGCAGCACTGGGAGAAACAGAATGAGCGAGTGATACAGGGGCAGGTGAGCAAGCTCAATGGACCAACGCAATCAACATTCAGCACTGACAAATGCTTGTTTTAATTCCTTCCAATTGCTTTTTCAGTGATTAAAACAGTGGCCTTCAACTTTCATTTTCTATTGCTGGCAGCCACAATTTCATGAGTAGTAGTGAGCTGAGCTCACTTTATGCTAATATGTCCTGCCAACCAATAGCAGAGGTCAAACAGGCATATTAGCATAATGTGAGCTCAGGAAGCTTACTGCTGCTCGTGAGATGGTGGCTGCCAGCAACAGAAAGTGGAAGTTGTGGCTAGCGCTTTAAATCATTTAAAAAGTTGTTACTGCCTGATAGCACTAACTGAGAGTTTCTGTAATGTCTGAGAAAAACTGTGTCTTTTCCAGTGTTTCCTGAGTGCCATCCCACACAACACCCAGTACTGGAAATGGAAAATATTCACTGGGCGAACTCACCACCTTTCATGTAGGATTGAACTTGGGAACATGCTTCCTATATGCTGTATTTTTACATTTTATTTAGTCAGTCTTATGCCTTTGGGTAGGTACATTTTGAACAAGAGCAGCCCTTTCCCATTTTTCTCCTTTAACTGTGCCAAGCTTTTCATTTTGCACCTGGAACTGAGATCCCCAGGTTCTCTCCATTTCGGCCTCTTCCATCACCAATTTTAGTTTAAAAGATGAAAAGAAGTTCATAGGATGTTGATAAAAATCCTTTAACCTCTTTATGTCTCAGTACTCCAGTCTGAGAAACTGGGTAAGATCAGAACCTTATCACAACTGAGATAAAGCATCTCAGTTGAGCTACTCTAGCTAAATAAACTGTATTTAAAAACAGGAACAGTCACCACTGAGTCAACTTTACTTTGACTCCCACCATCTGAGCTGAGCAGCGTTCTTGCAACTAGTCTGTTCTAGGTGTACATGCAGCTCAGCCTGCAGTGGTGCTAGTATTTTAATAGCTCACAAAATCTACAAAGGGGAGGACAAATGCACTTTCAAAGTGAGTAACCCTCAATCCCCATTTAGTTTAAACAGTCAAAACTTAGCCCATGGAAAGTTGACAATCTCCATTGATCTCTCTATGTTTTAGTACTTCAACCTGTAAATCACAGGGAGATCATGCATTTCATCTGAGCTATCCTGGGTAAATAAACTTTAAAAGCATTTATCAATGCCGAATGTTGTCTTGCTGGCATTGGCATTGGCACTGTAGTGCAGGAGTTAGATGCATAATAGGAATGGCGGTGAAGTATTGAACTTGACGCCAACCCACCCCACCTTTCAGAGACTGACAGGCATTGGAGTGTGCCTTTGTGTCATGGCCATAATGCTCACACCATTTCACCTCACCCTACCCTGCAGACACTAACAAGGGTCACGGTGTGCCTTGGGGTCTTCAGGTCTTATCACCCCATTACATAAGGAAATACACTGAGATGGGTGCAGTATAGGAGAATGGGGTGAACTTTGGGGCAGCAGAGTCCAAGGCACGCCTCAATGCCTGTCACTGGCTGCAGGGTGGTGGTGAAATGGTGAGAGCATTACAGCTGACAATCCCAAGTCACATTCCTGACACCTATCAGCCTCTTCAAGGAGGCGTTCGGTTGAAAACCCTAACAACCCAGGCATTTGTTGGTATTTTCACTCCAAATTTTCAACATGGACTTTTGTGACCCCATAACAGTGGCACTATCAGTTCGTTAGCTGAAAGGTGATTTTGCACAGCGACTGTGAGATTTGGCACCACAGGTGCAAAACACATTTTGGGCAGGATGTGAAAATGACAGCTGTACTTTTCATGAAGAAGTGCAAAAAATGGCAATGTTGAAAATCTGGAGTGAAAATATGGAAAATTGGTAAAATGATGAGCGTGTGTGAAACTGCACAACACATGACCGTAACGCAATTGATTTGGGGATTTTTAACAGATTTTCAACATAGGCATTTTGGGCCTATTCTTATGAACAGTGGCACTGTGATTTTGTTAATCTGTCCCCAAAGTTGATTTCCCACAGCAACCGCACCATTGTGTGCCAATGTGCAACACACATTTGGGCAGGGTGTGAAAATGACAGCTATACTGTTCGTAAGGAGGTGTGAAAATGGCAATGTTGAAAATCTGATGAAATATTAAAATTATCAAAGTTACAAGTGTGCATAGAAACTGTGCAATGCACGCTTGTAACACAATCGACCCCCCAGAATTTTTCTGGGGTACAACTTATAACCTTTTGGGACCCTTCTCATGAACATTGGCACTGTTATTTCATTACTCCATCCTGAAAGGTGACTCTCGCAGTGGCCGCAAAATCACCTTTTGGACTGAATAACGAGATGACAGTGCATGTGTTCATGGCATGAGGTCCCAAGAACCCCATGTTGAAAATTTGGAGCCAAAATTCAAACAAATGGCTGCGATATCCTCCTAAGTTGAACCCTCCCTCCCCCATTGATGCCATTATACAGCTTAGTGGCATTTCTTCATTTTGCAGTTCGCTTTGAAGAGTCCAGCATGTTCCTGCTACACCAAGGATGCGGGGCCGGACCTCCAAGGTAAGTATAGGGTGAGGGGGCTGTGGGGAAGTGGGGTGCGCAGAGGGTGGGTGCGAGTTCGGGAGGGGGGCGCTATGGAGAGCGAGGGACCATTTTCTTTTTTCAGGTTAAAAAAAACCCCTGACTTGCGACACGGTTTGTTGGCCACACTGGGTGGGATCTCAGTGTGCACACAAGGGGGTGGGGGTCAGTGCCAACATGGTCAGCTTTTGTGACTGGCAGCACACTGGGGTGGGCTTCCAGTGTGCCGACAAGGGGGTGGGGGACATGCCACACGGAATTGCACCCCAATGTCATCTTTGTTTGTGGATTGTGTGGCGGTGGCAGGAGCCACCACCTTGTTTATTGAAATGTTTCACCTGGAAAGGCAACGACAGGAGGCATGTCATCTCTGCTGCTGCATGACGAGCTTGTCTTTGATTGCAGCGCAGATTTCTTTCAAGTTGGTGGCACTTTACATATTTTTAGCATCAGCACTAGCATGTTGGCTAATTGGGGAATGAGGGACGAGCTACTAAAGTGTGCCTTGCATTCGCCAACACTGAAACACCTCTCGCTGTGCTAATACTACTGCAAGATGTTGCTTCTGCATACACAAGACAACATAAAAAGTGGTCAGTAGCCAGTGAGTCAATTGTGTCACCTTTCCTACATATGAGGATTGATTTACTTGTACAGTACATCAGTAAAGGTGGTGCATAAGAAGTTTAAGTTTCCAAAATACAAGTACATAACACCTACATTCTTGTCAGTGTTGCTCCTCATTTCAGTCAATTCTGCAACATGATACCTTATTAAATATTGAAAAGGAGGAATGGGAAAAATAATATCATTATAAAATACAGAGAGGATGTATTACTCTACAGATGGTGAGCAAATGAACAACACCATAACTGACAGGTCAATCCAGTATAATAAAACTTCAAGTTCAAAACATTTAATCTCAGAAGTGGATGTCCACTCTTGGATTTCTATTATTTTATTTTGTACACAGTGGGTGGGATATTCAAAGGGTTGCGCCAGCGCAAGTCTGAATTGCACCATTCTGTGATATTCAGCAGGAGCCAGTTGCGCCACTGAAAACATGCTGAGCAACAGCGCAATGCTAATTAAGGTATGCACAACCGAAGTGAACCATGCATAAAGTCTGCCAATGCGATATTCAAAGGCTTGCTCAATGCAACAGTGGATCAGGCGGAAGTTCTCACTAAGCGGAAATGAGCCAAAATAAAAAGGCTCAAGGAAGAGGCACAAGAGCACTACAGGGAAGCCACATGAGGCAGGGAGACAGACAAGGCCAGAGGGAGAAACAGTGCAGGCCAGGAGAGCACAGGACAGAAGAGGGACAAGGGAAGTGTGTAGGGCCACAGAGTGCAGAGGCCAGTAGGTGTACCCGGTGCAGTGGATGTAGCAGTCAGGACAGTGGGGTAACAGAGCAACAACAGCCAGGGGAGCACAAGCCAGGGACATGGACAGTGCTAGCTTCCACATGGAAGCTGTAATGAGGGGTGAGAAGGCATGCTGCAGGGGACGTGGCTCAGTGGAAGGTCTGGTGGCAGCCCCAACAGGCAGTACCGAGCCCACACCAGCTTTGAGCTCTATTCAGATGTTGAGACTGTAGGGCCGGCACCTCTGACCAGGGCAATACTGAGGCGGCTCTGTGAGCTGTGCAGTGATGTGATGCAGGCACCTCATGACGGAGTCACGCCTGTCAGTGGAGACAAAGGTAACAGCCTGCATGTGCTTGCTCGCCACGGGTACCTTCCAGAGACCAACAGGGGACACCACAGGCATAACACAGTTGGCCACATCACACATCCTCACCCAATTCCTCAGCGCACTGCTGCCACATGCTATGGAGTACATCCATTTCCCCAGCACCGCGATGGAGCGTACAGCAAACATACAGGAGTTCCACAGGGTAGCACGATGCCTGGCGGACAGACTGCACCCATGTGGTCATTCGCGACACCACCTGGCCCTGATGGGGCTGCTCATCGGAATCGGAAGGATTTTCCAGTGTCAACTACCAGGTGGTGTGTGATGCCAGTGGGTGCATCATCAATGTCTGTGCCACGCACTCTAGCGGAGCACATGATTCATTCACATGGTACCAGTCGGCACTGTGCCATCGATTCGAGAACATCCCCACAGGACATCTAGTGGGTTAGTATGCATGTAGATTAGCAAATCGGGGCAAGGGGTGGGTAAGCCACAGGTGCCATGGGTGTGGAACACAGGGTTGGGGCAATATGAGCCTGAACATGACACTAACCTCCACTATCTCCACACAGGTGACATTGGATACCCACTCCGTCCCTGGCTGCTCACACCCTAACAGCGACCCACCACCATCGCAGCAACGCTCAATGAGGCACACGCTGCCACACGCAACATCATTGAGTTAGTGTTTGGGATGCTGAAGGCACGCTCGATGCTTAGACACCCGCGGTGCCCTACAGTATAGCCCCTCAAAGGCCTGTGGTATATTCCTGGCCTGTTGTATCCTGCACAACATGGCAAAAGACTGTGGGATAGCCATACAGGTCAAGAGGGGGCAGCGATATGGGGACGACGGTGACACCAGTGATGATGGGGATGAGCAGCCCCCTTGACAGTGGACTCTGACTGATCCGGGCTGGCTCAGCTGCACCGAGACACCATCACAGAGGAGCACTTCGCCCAACACAGGTAAGTCATGGGGCCATGTGCAACCAACAGTGGCTAGGCACAACCCACATACACACAGGGAAACACACCAGGGTGCATGACGGCAAGGGAAGTGGCAGGGCACAGAAGCACACACATACAACCAGGGAGGGGTGAACAGTAACACGACATGGACACACACACACACACACACACAACAGGCACAAAGTGCACAGGGGTCAGGTGCACAACAGAGCAGGAACACAGACACTAAAACACACATGTCCACAGGCCACCACCTCCACTTTTATGTCCATGTACGGTGTGTCTGATGCTGGGCACCTTGCACTTTGGTGTACAGCACAATCCAGGCATCATCATGCACACGCACCTGTGGGACAGCAGTTGGGAGGGTGCAGGTGGTCCGTGTGTCTGCGTGCAGGGCAGGGCACTCCACTGGTGCACTGCCCACTGAAAGACACATTGCACACAGGGCAGCACCAGACAGGGCCTGCACTGGGAGACAGCTCAGTCATGTGGCACAGTGCCACGGCCACCCGGATGCGTGGGCAGCCCTCCCAAGACCTGGCAGCACTGGCAGGCTGAGCACAGGCTCATGGGGTGGCACTGATGGACCACCAGGGTCTCACTGCGTGAGCGTGACCTTGCCAGCACAGGGGTCTGCAGCATACCGAACATATCTGCACCAGGGTGCTCAGGATGCCACAGCTGAACCCGGCGTTGACAGGTGGGTGTCGCATGATGCCGGGAACAGGGAGTGGATAGCGCATTGCACAGTGTGAGCGGCACAGGGGCATCTGACTGTGGTGCCCAATGTGGCACGACAGTGACCACTGCCTGTGTCAGCTGCCTGTCGATGGTGGTGGTCACATCCACCTGCAAATGGTCAATCTGGACAGGATCCTCTCATTGTCCCTGCTGTGCCACTGCAGGCCACACACAGTGCCTCCATGGATGTTGCAACCTGCATCTGCTGCTGTACTGATGCCTGCAGCAGGTGGGTGTGCTCATCAAAGAGGTCGCCTGCCACATCGGCAAACTGTCCCTCAGGGTATGAAAGGGCCTGATGTACAGCACCCCTGAGGGTGGGCACCACTCACCATAACCAGATATGGGCATGTCCACAGGCGGTGCATCTACATCACCGCTGAGCCCTGTACCCCCAGTCCCGTGGGTGACTGCTTGCTGCCTCCGCCTGCTGTGCCCAAGGGATCAGTTGTTCTGCTGCTGTGGCCACAACAGTGCCAGTGACCTGCACAGCCACCGGTGCTGCCCCACCGGTGCTGACAGGCACAGCCTGGGACTGTGCTGACATGCTGGCACACACGCCGGAACCAGCTAGGTCCATGGGCGTGAGTTGTCCTGCTGTGTGTCCATTCTGAGACACACACATGTCAATGCCCATAGTGGTCAGTGCATCATCAATGGTGCAGGTCTGTGCCACAGCCACAGCCACAGCATGCTGGCATGCTTGCATGCCGACCGCTGAAGACACAGGAGGGCACTTCCCACACCTATCTCAACGACATCAGTGATGGTAGCCAGGCGTGCACACTGGTGCAGTGCACACCGCAATCCGCGGAAGTGGATGGTCTCTCCTCCAACCGGATGGCTGTCCACAGTGGACAGGACCTCCACTGCTGACCCCTGCAGATGCACAGGATCTGTAACAGAAAGGAAGGACACATTAGTGCATGTGATCTACCTTCCCTCCCTGACCATGACATACCATGCAGTGATGGGCTACCACCTGTCTGGAAGCCACCTCCAGGAACACCTCAATGGCACTGTGCTGCATGCTTGCAGTGAGCATGTCCTCTGCCGGAGTCAGCTGCACCACCTCCGGCTGGCCCTGCCTGTTGCAGCACGCCGCCCTGATGGCTGCAACCTTCTCCTTCACCCTCCTGTCGGTCCTCATCTTCTTTACACTCCTGCAAAAGCGCTGGTGGCTGCCATGCAGGTTGACAGCACATGCCACCCCTCCCCATGCAGCAGCATGGGCCTGAGAGGTGCACCGCCGTCCACTGAGAAGTGGCTCCTCATCCAGGTAGGCCTCGAACAGTGCCTCCGCCTCAGCCTTCGTAGTTAGGCCTCCTCTTCCACCCACTATCATCCTCCTCACCCAGTCCTTGCTCAGTCATTTCACAGCCTGTATGGGTGAGACTAGTCACCTGTGACTGTGCAGTACACAGCAATTCTCTGAGGCCATGGTCCAGAACATCACAATGCATGCAACTCACCTATCAACTGTAGTAATCGAATATGGCCACTGCAGAACAGTGTCGCATATTTATAGCACAATCCATGCAAATTAGGACTGGAGCAACTTTAATGAGAATCAAATCGCGCTGCTGCATCATTGAATGGCTGATCGGATGATTTGCATATGACGGCTGAATATCGTGCTGTTGCGCTTTGTGCAATACAGTTGAACCGGCTGAGCCAATGGCGCAGTTCTGTGACTGCGTAGTACACCGCATGTGCATGCCCAGGTAGCTTACGCAGGCATCTGCCGCACTGATGACATGCTGTGCACGGTTGGTAATTCAGGGCACGGACACCATTGTGCCAGTGGTGCTACCGCGACGGTCACTACATGGCGCTGTGGCACAACTGCGCAATAGTCCGCCGTGGCAACGGCACACAGGCGCATCAATCGCGCTGGATGCATAGACATCCGATGGTGCTGTGTGTGGCCTTGCGCCAGAGACCCATGACCCTGTGCCCGACCTTTGCCTCCTTGGCGCTGTACGTATGGCCTGTCTGCAGCTTCTATCGCTGTTCGTAACAGCGTGATAGGGACTAGCGATGCTATACCAACAGCGCGATAGGGAATAGCGGCGTTATATTGCGCAACAATTCCACGTCGGGGTTACCGCTGTGGAGCACCATATTGCCTACTATACATGCAGGGATGGCACGCAGAAGAGCCCCCAGTGGAGTTCACCGAGCTCGCAACTTGGTGGCCATAGTGGAGCCTCACTATGGCCCACTATTTGGGGATGAACCCTCAACTTGGCCAGGACCCATGTGTGGCAGCAGGTGGCCACTGACTTTGAGGAGGATACTGGCCGGGCGGAGGTCCACAGATCAGTGCAGGCACCGTCATGGGACCTGCGGGGAGGAGCCGGTACTACTGGCATGTCTTCGGTCACGTGCCAGGAAGGGCGTGGTGCCTCGGCCAGGTGGGTGAGCCGTCCATGCTCCTGTATGGTCTGTATGGGTAACACTGTCTATTGTGTCCAGCACATGGGGAGGGTTGGTCTATGGTTGGCTGTGGCGGTGTTTACAGGATATGTGATGTATGGGTCTGGCTGGGTGGGTGGACACACTCATTGGGGCAGAGGGATATCTGCTTTGGGATTTCACTGATGTGTTTCTCACCTTTTTTTCGAACAGGTGTGGCAGAGTGGAGGAGGGCCAGGGCTGAGGTGCAGCGACTGGTGGCAGCGGTGGCTGAGCATGGTGGTGGTGGTGGTGAACCACGACAGCAGCAGCAGCAGCAGCACGATGAAGGTGAGTGCCATGACATCATGAATGCTATAGCATGCTGTGTGGGGGGGCAGGGCATGGCCACCATCCATGACAACACTGCCATGCACGCGACATGTGACAGTCAGCACTGTCCAGTGGCACTGCATGTCTGGGAGTGCGTCAATGGTGGTCCATGCGGCACTGGGCATGGCTGTGGCACTGCCTCGCCTACCATGTAGCCACACGCTACTGTACAGCCTTGCTGTGCTGTGCTGGACATGGGCGGTGTGTGTGTGTGCAATGGTACACATGGCTGTTGCTGCCTGGTTGGGCATGTCTTGTGCTTGGTCACTGTGGGTAGATGCAGTCCATCACAGGAGCGGGGCACTTGGCTGTATGCCATGCATGATGGGTGGGTTCAGGATATGGACAGTCACAGCCATTGGCTCTGATCCCTTGTCCTAGGTGTCCGGATCCTGCAGTGCATAGAGCGTTCAATGCAGCAGCTGATTCAGGTGGTGATGGATTCGCCACCATCCTGCGGGACCTGCAGCAACATGGTGTGAGGCGAGGCGGAGGCCCCAGGACCAGCACCAGGCAGAAGGAGAGCAGGCTGGCAGCAGTAGCTGCCCATCACCTCCCCTTACCTATCCCTCACACCCTGCCTTCCCTCTCCCAGTTGTTCACCCTGCCCTCACCCACCCCTACCTTGTACCTCGCACTCTCGCCCTGTTTTGTATATTTGTACATAGTTATGGTTGTTGTTGTTGTTATTCTTGTTATATTTGAAATATATATTTTGATATGAATACTGTGGTGGTCTCTGATTTGCAGCTGGCTATAGGTACTCCATTGCAGTGGTGTATGGCATCTGGGGTGTATTGTCATGGGTATGTGTGTGTGCTTGGGGAGGTGTCTCTGGTGTGGGAGTGGCTTTCAGTCGGTATTGCAGTGTGCTGCCACCACTGCTGGGTGCTCATGGTGGGTCTGGCTTGTATGGTTCTGTGGTACACGAGGTTGCAGTGTGACAGGGGGATGCATGGGGATTCCTGCAGTGATGGTCAGTGCTCATGGGTGGTGTCTTGGAGTCACAGTGCAGGGTGTGTGTGCACAAGGGGGCTGATGTACACTGGGTGGTCCGCCTTTGTGTGCAGTTCCAGCTTGCCAGTGGGTGTGTTGGGGCAATATGGCCCGGCTGTGCTTGTTGGCTTGTCCCCATGGCCGGTGGATATTCCTGCCCTCCCCCACTTATGCTGTGCTAGGGTGTGGGGTGCATTGTTAGTTCTGTGTGTGTTCCTGTGCCCATCTGTGGCATGGGTGGTGGGCCCTGCCTACCTCCTGGTTGTGCAGTTCCATTGCTCTGCTGCTGGGGGCTCCTGCTTGTGCTATGGCGCCTCTGGACTGCTCAGCTGGGTTGTTTTGTTGCGCTTATAGCGCATAGTATCTGCTCAGCTTCCCTTCCTGGTTGTGCTATGGCGCAGGTTGATGCGATATTCAGACATTGGCTGGTTGCGCAATTTGCCTTGCTCCATGTTTGAAATATCGCATCTATTGCACATGTGCACAATGGACTTGTGCTTGCTCCTGCTATTGCACACATTTTGGGCGCAGTTTGAATATCCGCTCTTTATTTATTCTCCCGAGGACAGGGAATCTCTCAGAGGCATCCACTCAACCCACGCCCCTCTTCCCAAGACCTCCTCCAGGACCCCACCAGGACATTCCAGCCTCGAGATCAGCCCCCCCCAGGCCCACCCAACTACCTGGCAGCCTGTCTGAGATTAGAGGGTCCATCCTGGAAGAGGCCCTGGAAGACCGGAGAAGGAATGATCAGGTGCTGGGGATGAGGGCTTGGTCCCTGGAGTCCTCGTCACCTTGTCCCTGTGGGGTATTTTAGGTTTTATGTGGTTTCCCTCTTGAGCGCAGACATGCAATGATGTCCTGGCACAGATGTGCTGACATCTGCCACCACTCCACGCAAGTTAAGGCACATGAAGTCTTGTGCTGCCCCTAATCTCCATCAGGGGCCATTAAGGAGCAGTGCGAAACCGGATCCCTCCTCAGGAAGGGAGATCAGTCCTCTGGATGTTCAATCCCTTCCTCCCCTGCTGACCCCCAATAGCCTGAGTCTGATGTCGAACCCGGGTTGCCAGCGTGGCACAAGGTGTGGTGTTTAGGGTCTCAACCCTCAGCATCACCGGTCTGGCTTGATTTCTATTACAGTGGCTCTTTCTGCTTATCAGACACTTTCTGACTGGTGCTGTCTCACAGTTTTCTCTCTCATCTCTCCCCTCCCCCATATAAGTAAGTAATGTTAAATGGGCACCTGACCTGTGGACTTTGATTGCTTGGCTACTGAATGATTTCAAGGAGGTTGGGCATGCAAGTGGCAGACCAGTGTTCACTAGCAGCAGAAATGGTTATCTGAACACTGCGCTTTGATTAATTTAATTGCTCAGCCACTGAGTTACTTTGAGGAGGTTGACGTGGAAGGAGCACACCAGTCTTGCTTGTTGTATGACTGGATGCTTCACTGCCAGACATAGATTTCTCATATGCTGAGCAGCTTCAAGGAGGTTGGGCATGGCAGGGTAAACATCTATTCTTTAAGACATGACACAGAACAGCAGCCCTCCTAGCTTGATATACTTTATTGCAAAAATACTTAAAACTGAAGTGATTGTAATCATGATTTCTCTTCCCACACCCATGCCATGCATGAGGAACTCCACACAAGCTTGGCACACTATACCACAAAAGTCCTGTTTTCCATTCACAGTCCCCCATGAGATTATCTTTAGGATGATCCTGAGGTTATGTGGGTGCTCAGTGAAGATAATTGTCTAGATCTCAGCTCCTGGCTGCCATTTCATTAATCCTCTGTAACTCACTGTGCCACTGACCATGGAACCTCAACTTACCACAGATGTTCATGGAACCTGGAAATACCACCTCTGGGGATGAAAACTTTAACTGGATGCTGCATTAAACTGTAAAACAAAAGCCATAGAGACTTCCCTCATCTTTGCCACCACCAGCTAAAATGGGGAATCAGCAGGAGAGCCCACTGTGGAGATCAGGTGACTGACAGGATAGACAGACAGATCATAGGCAGTGCATGGCAGCAAATATTGAAAGCATCAAGCAAATTGTTACCTGTGCCCAGGATGCCATAGAACTCCATACTGGGAACTTGTCTGTCACAGAGCAGCACAGATACCACAATCCTTCACATCAGATACCATTGCCTGATGATGCCACAGAGTGCCATATCCAGTAGTTAATGGCACAGCTAGATGACCAGTAATGCCAGCATACTAGAACACCTGGTAGCTTATCATTGCCTGATGATGCCACAGAATCGCGATATCCAGCGGTTAATGGCAAAGCTAGATGACCAGGAGTGCCAGCATAGCTAGAACACCTAGTAGCAGGACAGTTTACCAGAGGCCTTGATGAAAAAACCTTGGTTGCCTACATCTGCCACAGCCTCCCGAGTGGCTCCAATGTTCCTGTAAATTAGATTTTTGAGGAGGATAAAACATTTCACATTTACAAGAAAGAAGCCCCGATAGCTCAGGACCATCTATGAACTCTCATTTTCCACTTACTTTATTTTCAGGACTGGAAACTGTTCCTGAATAAAACCTTGGCCCTGGGACTGTTTAAGTTCAAGGCCATCAAATTCATTCTTCCTGAACAATTTCTGAATGGTTCTTGACAATCACCAGGCCTTTGACAAGGTTAAGGAGGGACTACACAACAGATATTCTTTACTTTATTTGCTTTCTGGCAAGTCTGGGGATTATTATACAAGGAAACTACCATTTCTGCATGCCAGCCGCCACTAATAAGTACCTTCTGCACCTCCATGAACCTTCCTAACATCAGAGAAGCCACCCAGCCTTGCACCAGTTGCCTGAAGCTCTGCTGGTGGAAGATGTGGTGCTTGCAGGGTTGAGTAGTGGCTGAATCGCCCCTACCATTCTGCTGCAGACACGCTTTCGATCATTTAATTTCATTTTATTTTGTAAACTGAGAGCAAGATGAATTACATAGCCTCTTTCCACAAGAGACCAGTTATGCATATTAGTACACGGTACAGAACAGACATAATTAAATAATTGTATGTAATGCAGAGTACAATAGCAGACAAAGAAACAATTAGGTAAGGCAAAAATTAAGATAAATTAGAAACAATTGCAGTGCAAATTGTCAGTCACAAATTGGTGGAGCCTGGAGCTGATGGTAGGAATGTTACTTCCATCTGTGGAAAGAGAAAGTAAGAGTTTTGTAAGGACCAGTAGCCCTGTAGTATCAGCTTCCACAGTTCGGAACTGGAAGGTGAGCTTTCTGTTTGTATTTTTCCCTTACCCTTCACTGCTTCCTGAAACTGGTGAAAGTGATTTCAATTGAAATGATAGCCATCCTGCACACCAAGTGGGTCTAAAAACAACAGCCTTTGTTGCTTTACTCTCAACTTTCACATAGTCCAGACAGCCATCTAGTAGTTCACTGTGTAACTGTACCTATTGTTTTACTAATCAGTATGTCTCCTTTTTAAATAAACTTTCCTTTAGATAACCAATGGAACATTGTCATTCTGTCACATTTGCTACTAGTATACTCTACTAGTGCATTAGTATGTAATTTAGGTGCTTGATTAACACGTGCAACATAAACCTTGTAAGGTTACAGTATTTTATCCATAATGTGGTTTCAGCCAATCAGCATGCACAGCCACTGTACCTCTTATTCTGCATACAGTGTGCTCTCAAGCAGGAGCACTTCACTTTGGTGCCGGGGGGTGGAGGATGACATAATAAATTAAAAACATAATACTCAAAATGTATTTCCAGTATGGCACTGTGAACATGGCAGCATATCTGTGCGGAGCAGAACTCTACCCCGATATACACCTCTCAGCGGTGATCCAATAACATGTAATTTGTAAAGTTCAATTGCCAGAAATATTATGTATGCTACATTATAGCAGACAGAAAAAGGTCACATTAAATGGTGGCACTTGAGTGTGTCGCTGGTGAAGTGAGGGTAAACACTTGTTTAATAGCACTGTTGAGACAAAATCTCCTGAATCAGGAGAGAGAGAGACAAAGCCAAACATTTGTCAGCGTGAGTGCCAAAGAAAAGAGAAAAGGATGGATCATGCGTGTGCTGCTTACGTGACTGTCAAGACTGGGAAGGGGGGGAACTCTGATACATGGTACAGGTAGCTCCCTGTTTAGTAGAGCAGAGACTTTACTCATTTACTGTGTGCTTACATATGAACAGATTTTACTCACGCATTGAGTGCTTTTATTTTAGAAACAAATTCAGCCAGCATTCTCATAAGGAAAGGATTTTGCACATTATATTCTTCACTCTTCCCTTTTATAAAATTGTACGATCAGTAGTCTCTGTAGCACTGTTGGCCAAGACTGAAAGAAGAGCATTGTCTTTCAGTGTTCCTGTCTAAGAGTGTTGGAAATCATTTGGCCCCTTCCCCAGCTATCTGTTTTATTTTTTGTTTTCTTAGATTTTGGTGTTTCAACATCAAAAGGTTTAGTTAGTGACTAAAGCAGTTCCGGTTATCAGTAAAAAAATGTCTTCCAGATGGGAAAGGAGAAAAGACACTTGCAGCACAAGCTGTAGAAAGAAAACAAGAAAAGTGGAGTCACGTGATGCTGGCAATAAGATAGCAGCATTTCCTTGGAGATCCTCAGCATTGCCTTTAAACTACAAAAACCCTAATCTTTGCCAAGCTATAGCTTAAAACGAACAACTGTACCTCAGAGGCATCCAGGGACCACAATGGCTGTGAAGGAATCCAGAAATAGTGACCTGACCATGCATACTTCAACTCTTTCTTCAGATGGGGAAGATGAACAATCCGTCATTCTAGAGGCTAAGTGCCCCCGCCAGAGCACCTCACCACTCTACACTCTTGGACTAACTATAGCAGCTCACCCTAAGTCTCAGCTACACTGTGGAACACTTCAAGGCCTAATACCGCAAGACTTTTTAAATTTTTGTATAGACTGAGATCCACCTACTGGATGACCTGTCCTACTGTCCCCTTGATCGATAGCAGATGTTGCACTGAGGGAGACTTTTTTTTCCAGCTTTTACAAAAGATTATTCTCCAAAGAGGAGACCAGAGCACTTCTAATTTATTACTTAAACTTAAGCCCATGGACATTCACCTGCCAGTGCTTATTATTATTATTTTACTTAGTAATGGGGACTTATCTAGCATATGGCACCAGTTGCAGATCTGCAGATCAGTTTCCTCCTATACTTTAAATTTTTTTCTGTTGTTGTGTCAGTCACATGCGGTATTCTCACCATAAAATCAAATTACAAAGTGCTGAGTGGGAAATGGGGAAAGTTTAAACAAAATCTTCACTCTGTGCTTCCGGCTCCAGGGTATAACAACTTCTTTGCAAAAGAAACAATCGGAGCCCAAAATTCACTTGATTCAGCTTTCCAAAATCCACTTTAGAATGTCTTTATTATTCCCTATGTTTCACTCCAAAAGAGCTTGTTCATGGGGCATTCTTTCTATTATAAAGTAGTAAAGACATGACAATATTTTTACACTTCCAAGTTCATTATAATGATTCATTTTAACATAGAGAAGTGTTGTGCCATTGTTTACTATTATTACTCACATTCAGCACCTTTTAAATATTTATAATACTTTTCGTGGTCCTTATATATTTATATTTGCCTCCTAGTTAGACCTATAAGTAACAGAAAACACACATTACTGTCTCTCGCTCCAGTAACTGTTCACATTTTTAAGACATCACATGAATCTGTTATTTGTATTTTAAGTCACCAAAGACTACAAAGAACAGTTAACTTCTGCTACTGAGTAGCACTGAACCCACATACCTGCTGGGCCCTGCATTCAAACAAGACTTACTTCACTTTTAAGCCCTGGTGTACTTAACTTAGACGGAAGATGTTATTCAAATAAGGCCACAGGCCTACCAGGTCATTTTCGGTCTCTGTAAGAAATGACCCCACATGTCAAATATATGCCTCTATGGCAAATCCACTTGTTATTAGCTATAAACATAGCTTTTCCAATCATTTTAGAGCACTCTTACCTAGTACTTCCATTCATTTATATGTGGGCGTCTGTAACTGTGCTGCTAGTAAAACTAACTTCCCAAATACAGGACTTGTGAAAATCCTGGAGCCGTGACGCATCACAGCTCTTTGTTCCCACTGGAGCGGGGTTACTGAGTAACCAACAAATCCAGTTCAAAGACTGGAATCAGGTTTTACAAGTAGGCCCTCTATGTACCTCTGTGATGAAATTGTGTGCATCATAATGTTATCTTCCACAAACAGTGCAATAGACTGGCCAGCTTATTAAATCAATAATAAACCAATAGTTAATAATGTGTATCGGTCCAGCAGGAAAAGTGGGTCCTCACAATGTCACACTAGACCTTCTCATTAATATAAATAAAATCCATGTTACAAATAATTATCAGATGCCCAAACATAATCATACAAGCAAGCACAGTATTTCATATCTCTTGATATGCCTGTCGCAGTGGGGGGGCATAGAAATGGAGGAAAATGTTTGAGGAGGAAGAGGGGAGGAAAGGGAAGGGGTATTGGAAAGGTAAAAAAAGGAAAAAGGAAGAAGGAAAGAGGAAAGGGGAAAATAAGGGAGATGAAATACCAAGGGGGGACTTTATATCTTCTCTCACATATCAGAACTTATTGTTTATTTATAATCCATATACACTGAATGTATCAAAATAATATACCTAATAATATACCTAATCTATAGGATCCTATCTCATTTTCTTTATCCATCTTATTGGCAAAATCTCAGGTGCATACTTGCCAGTGTGCTTCTAAATTCACTCCAATGCCTGCCTGTAAAGTTTTGAGATGGAAAAATCATCTCATTTCAACCTCTCCAATAGTTTCTTGTAATCCCCACTCTACTAGGTACAGCTACTGCTCCAATCCCCAAAATTTAAGTGCTGACCCATTATATTCTGCCTGGTTGAAATGCTGTGCAACTGCGATTTTCATCATTTCTTCTAATATCCCCTTGTGTTCTAATAAATGCAATTTTAAAGCCCTCTCGCTTGTCCAACGTAAGCTGATCACAAGGGCACTGGATGACATATATGACTCCTCCATGGTACAGTCTGTATGTTGTTTAACCTCAAATGATCTATCAAAATGTGGATGTTTAAAATATTTTTCTTGCTCGTATGGTTGCATACTGAGCAACACCCAAAAGGAGTCATACCTGGTCTCAGTGGTCCAAGCAGTAGTTGACCCATTTCTTCTTTTTGTAGTTAATTGTGTATGTACCAATCTGTCTTTGATGTTCACATCACTTTGCTGCTACAATGGGGTTATTTTGCAGTGCTGTAATGTTGGGATTGTCAGTTCTCACCAGATGACAATTTCGATTGATGATTTGTCTTATCTCTGATACTTTATGGTTATATTTAACGCCACGATACCACTCTATCCAGGGCTTCATCCTTATTCTTATTTTGTAGTAGTGTCTCTCATCTACTTTCTCCATTCGAGAACTAGCCTGTCTCAATACATTTTAGAATATTTTCTATCTTTAAACCTATTGAGCATTTCTTCTTTGTGGTGATGGTATTCTCCTGGCTGGCTACAATTTCTCTTAACTCTAGTCAGTTGTGAGTACGGTATACTTTTCTTCAACTTCATCTCATGAAAACTATACCCATGTAATATGGTATTGCTCTCTGTACTTTTTCGATATCATGTTGTTTCAAAACCTTGTTCAGTGATTCTAATCATCAAATCCAAGAAAGGAGCTGTTCTTTACTGCAATGCATCTCAAATTTCAAGTTCATATCCCATTCATTCAAACCCTACGTAAACATAATAATTCTTCCTTGTTCCCTTTCCATAGGCATATAATATCATCTATATACCTAAACCAAAACCCAGTAGATCCAAGATACTGATTTTTCCTTTCATTTAACACCATAGAAATCTCAGAATTGTACATGTACCCAAGGCAGCATGGATTCACAGTGGAAAGGTCATGTCAGACAAATCTAATTGATTTCTTTGACTGGGTGACCAAAGCAGTAGACCAGGGAGGGTCTGTGGACATGGCCTACCTAGACTTTAGCAAGGCATTTGACACAGTCCTTCACAAAGGTTTAAAAAACAAATTAGCCAGCCTAGGAGTGGGTCCCAGGGTGGTAGCCTGGGTAAAACACTGGTTGGACAACAGGACACAGCGGGTAATAGTAAATGGAGTCCACAGTGAAGAAAGTAGGGTTACTTAGTGGGGTACCACAGGATCAGTACTGTGGCTGGTCCTTTTAATGTCTTTATAAGTGACATTGCAGAGGGACTGGAAGGGAAAGTATGTCTCTTTGCAGATGACACAAAAATTTGCAACAGGGTTGATACACAAGGTGGGGTGGAAAGGATGAAAAGGGACTTGGCAAGGTTGGAAGAATGGTCAAATGTACTGCAGCTTAGATTCAATGCAAAGAAGTCCAAGAATGCACCTGAAACAAAACCAGGGAAGAGTACACAATGGGGGATGAGATACTGACAACAACAAAAATGGAAATGGACCTGGGGTAGTCATATCAGATGACCTAAAGATGGGTCAGCTATGTGAGAAGGCAGTAAGGAGGGCTGGGGATACTGGGATGTATAGGGAGAGGCATCACCAGTAGAAAACAGGAAGTTGTTGTCCTCTGTACAGACAGTTGGTAAGACTGCATCTGGAGTACTGTGTGAGTTCTGGAGACCCCTATCTCATAAAAAGACATAGACAGGGTGGAGGCTGTCCAGAGGAGGGAACTCAAATGATGCAGGGTCTGCATCAGAAGACATATGAAGAAAGACTAAAGGAACTAAAGATGTATAGCCTTGAGGAAAGGAGGGAGAGGGGGACATGATAGAAACTTCAAATACCTCAAAGGAATCAACAAAGTCCAAGAGGGTAGCATCTTTCAGAAAAACAGAAGTGCAAAACAAGGGGGACAATTTGAGGATAGAGGGGGACGGCTCAGAGGTAATGTGAGGAAGTATTTCTTCACAGAAAGGTTGTGGATACATGGAACAGCCTTCCTGAGGAGGTCATAGAGTCAAAACAGTGGGGAATTCAAGAATGCATGGGACAGACATACGGCAATTCTAGTGGGGGTAGGAGGAAGTAGGCTGTTGGTTAACTAGGATCTGCAGTTTATCCATTAGGTAGGGAAATGGGCAGACTAGGTGGGCCAAATGGTCCTTATCTGCTGTCAAATTCCATGTTTCTGTGTTTCTGTGTTTCTACTTTACTTCAGGAGGGCTGACTTTGGCAAGATGATAGAGTGCCTTAGAAAAGCACTAGCAAACAGGCTAGAAGGAGGGTGGAGCAACAATGGGGAACATCAAAACTGCCATCACAGAGGCAACAAGCCTTTATGTGAAGCAATAAACAAATCAAAATGAAAGAAAAAGCCACTATGGTTCTCAAAAGAGGTGGTGGGGATGGTTAGGAGAAAAGATAGCATTTGTGAAACAAATAAACAAAACAAAATGATGTAAGAAACCACTATGGTTCTCAAAGGAAGTGGCAGCGAAGGTTCAAGAGAAAAGAAAGCATTCAGGAAGACAAGGAATCACAGAAGGAGCAGGACAGAGAACTGTATCAGTTGAAGCAAAAGGAAGTTGAAGACTGTCAGAACAGCAAAGGCCCAAACTGACAAAAGATAGCCAACTCAGTTAAGAAGGGGGATAAAACCTTTTATAGGTACATCAGGGAGTGAAGGAAGACCAAGGGAGGGATAGTGAGGCTTAATAAAGGGAGGGAGGGTGGGCAGAGGGTGACTGTGAAAAGGCAGAGATACTAAACAAATATTTTGCTCAGTATTTGCAAATGAAGAGGGAGGTACCTAAAGAAACAGTAGAAACACTCTGGATACAGAAGTTCATACCAGCCCATTTACAGAAGAAAGGGTTCTGAAAGAACTCTTAAAACTGAAAGTGGACAAAGCAATGGGGCCTGATGGGATTCATCTCAGAATTCTAAAGAACTAAGGGTAGAACTAGTGACACCACTGACTACCCTCTTTAACAAATCATGGGAGGATGGGATGGTACCCAAGGACTGGAGGAGGGCAGATGTAATTCCCTCACAAAGTGGGAGCAAGGCAGAAGCAGGAAACTACAGACCTGTTAGTTTAACCTCAGTGATAGGGAAAATGATGGAATCACTTCTGAAGGAAAGAATTGTCGAGTATCTAGAGGCCAGAGGGGACAGGATCCAAGGCAGCATGGATTCACAGTGGAAGATCATGCCAGACGAATCTGATAGATTTCTTTGACTGGGTGACCAAAGTAGTAGATCAGGGAGGGGCTGTGACATGGCCTACCTAGACTTTAGCAAGGCATTGGACACAGTCCCACACAAAAGATTAATATACAAGTTAGCCAGCCTGGGAGTGGGTCCCAAGATGACAGCCTGGGTAAAGAATTGGCTGGAGAATAGGACACAGAGAGTAATAGTAAATGGAGCCCACTCTGAAGAAAGGGGGTTACTAGTGGGTACCGCGGTGTTCAGTATTAGGACCGGTCCTCTTCAATGTCTTTATAAGTGACATTGCAGAGGGACTGAAGGAAAAGTATGTCTCTTTGCAGATGACACAAAGATCTGCAACAGAGTTGATGCACAAGGAGGCGTGGAAAGGATGAGAAGGACTTGGCAAGGTTAGAGGAATGGTCAAATGTATGGCAGCTTAGATTCAATGCTAAGAAGTGTAAGGTAATGCTCCTGGGAAACAAAACCCAGGGGAAGAGTACACAATGGGGGTGAGATACTAACAACAGCAAATATGGAAAGGGACCTGGGGTAGTCATATCAGATGACCTTAAGGTGGGCAAGCAATGTGAGAGGGCAGCAAGGAGGGCTGGGGGATACTGGGATGCATAGGGAGAGGCATCAGCAGTAGAAAACAGGAAGTTGTTATCCTCTGTACAGACAGCTGGTGAGACCCCATCTGAGTACTGTGTGCAGTTCTGGAGACCCCATCTCCGCAAAGACATAAGGAGGAAGCTGTCCAGAGGAGGGCACCAATATGGTGCAGGGTCTGCACCAGAAGACATAGAGAATGACAAGGAGTCTGCACCAGAAGACATATGAAGAGAGACTAAAGGAGCTTAACATGTATAGCCTCGAGGAAAGGAGGGAGAGGGACATGATAGAAACTTTCAAGTACCTCAAGGGAATCAACAAAGTCCAAGAGGGTAGCATCTTTCAAAAAAGAGGTGTGCAAGAACAAGCGGGCACAATTTGAAGATAGAGGGGGCGACTCAGAGGTAATTTAAGGAAGTATTTCTTCACAGAGAGGGTTGTGGATGCATGGAATAGCCTTCCTGAGGAGGTTGTGGAGTCAAAAACAGTGGTGGAATTCAAGCATGCATGGGACAGTCTTAAGGCAATTCTAGGAGGTGAGGGTAGGAAGAAGTAGCTGTTGGTTAACTAGGATCTGCAGCTTATCAGTTAGGTAGGGAAATGGGCAGACTTGGTGGGCCAAGCAGTCCTTATCTGTTGTCAAATTCTATGTTTCATAGCATTTAGGAAGTATAAGGAGAAACAGAAGGAGCAGGACAGATAACTGTACCAGTTAAGGCAGAAGGAAGCAGGGAGGGAAGTCAGAATATCAAAAGCCCAAACTGAGGAAAAGATAGCCAACTCGTTAAAAGGGGATAAAACCTTTATAGGTACATCAGGGAGTAGAAAGACAAAGGGAGGAAAGTGAGGCTGAATAGAATGGATGGTGGGTGGGCAGAGAGGGACAGTGAAAAGCAGGATATTGAACAAATGCTTCTGCTCTGTATTCACAAAAGAGATGGGAAAGGTGCCTAATCCAATTAACAGAAGCACTCTGGATAGGGGTTGATCCCAGTCCTTTCAGAAGAAAGGGTTCTGAAAGAACTCCTAAAACTGAAGGTGGACAAAGCAATGGGACCTGAAGGAATTCACCACAGAATTCTAAAAGAATTAAGGGAGAACTAGTGACTCCACTGGTTACCCTTTTAACAAATCATGGGAGGATGGTGTGGTACCTGAGGACTGGAGGAAGGTGGATGTGATTCCCCTTCACAAAGTGGGAGCAAGACACAGGCAGGAAACTACAGACCTGTCAGTTTGACCTCTGTGGTAGGAAAGTGATGGAATCACTTCTGAAGGAAAGAATTGTTGAGTACATAGAGGCCAGTGGGGCTGGGACCCATGGCAGCATGGGTTCACAGTGGGAAGGTCATGTCAGATGAATCTAATTGATTTCTTTGACTGGGTGACCAAGTAGTAGACCAGGTAGGGGCTGTGGACATGGCCTACCTAGACTTTAGTAAGGCATTTGACACAGCCCACACAAAAGATTAATAATCAAATTAACCAGCCTGGGAGTCATGTGATGCTGGCTGCCTGAGAGATGTTCTTTCCAGTGCTCCGACCCATCAAGTTTAAATTTATAATCAAACTCTCCTTTTTGATTGCAATAACCTAGCGTAGCTCCGTTGTTAGAGGTTTCGGGCATCTGATTAGACCGAGGACTGGGTTGGAAGCCAGAATTATGGGCGAGAAATGAAGAAAATGGGCCCCCAGCATACACCTCCCATAATGCCGGAGAAGGCCCAAAGAAGCAGAGAGCTTGCTGCTCTATCCTCGGCGTGACAACCCTCGCTAATGCAGAGCAAGAGCCTCTACCCTGGTGGATTTCCTGGCAAAATTTCGCCCATTCCAGGACGAGTTGAGGAGTATGGCTGCTGAAATTAAGGCACTGTCTGCTGCTGTGGAGGAATCAGGGTGGAAAATCTCAGATAATGAGGCCAGAGTGGTCTTGCTAGAGTGGCAGTCGGAGAAAAGGGATACCGAGGTCATTGGACTCGTCAAAAGCTCACCAAGGTGGAGATGAAGCTGGAAGATTTGGAGGGCGCAGCCAGTGAAATAATATTGTTATTATAGGGCTCACGGAGCTAGAAGAAGGCCCTGATGCAGTATTGTTTGCTCAAAACTGGTGTGCAAAGTGGTGGTTCCCTCACCTTATGGCCCCAACTAAATTATCGAGAGGCGCACAGAGCTCTGCATCCTATGCCTCGGCTGGGATTCCCCAGACCACTGTTATTACACTTTTGAATTACTTAGGCAGCATTTTTGGCCAAGGTCAAGAGAGATACAGGATCTGCAGTGGAAAGGGAAGAGGTTTCTGGTGACGAGGATCTGCCTTTGTGCATTCAACAGCGCAGGCAAGCGTTTCACCTCTGGTTCCAAGATTATCACTGAGGGTATTGCTTTCCCATGATCTACCCAGCAAAATTACAAGTTCTGGTCTCAGGTTCCTGGATGTCTTTTGAGGATGCTGATGTGGCCAAAGATGAGCTTAAAGTCACTCTGCCAGACCTGTT
This sequence comes from Neoceratodus forsteri, assembly GCA_016271365.2. NCBI lineage: Eukaryota > Metazoa > Chordata > Ceratodontiformes > Ceratodontidae > Neoceratodus > Neoceratodus forsteri. The sequence goes on along the minus strand of CM057453.1, from coordinate 449,461,981 downwards.
TCGAGGCACTTGAAGTTTCTGATCTTCAAAATGATTCCTCGGGAGGATGCAGATTCATAGATGGTTCTAAGTGGACAGTCTCGCAAGGACTATACTCTTAAAAGTGGAGCAGATCTATCCTGTTACCAGCGAAGTCCCTCGTGTTAAAGTCCTGTTTTGAGTTGGTGTCTCCTGCTTCAGCAGGGAAAGTTAGCCTTTTGCTTTGGAGCCTTGTTTCGCTAAGGGCCCCCTCTTTATATCTGGACAATTTGTTCAGACATTCAGTCTTTTACCTAAAGAGACTGCAATGTTGTTCTATTTGTGGGGGTGGCAAGAGTGTAGTGATTATGTTTTGATCCCTATGTGGGGACGTGGAAGGTGATGTTTTTGTTTTATCTGGCTATTGATCTCATATTTCATATCAGGTTTATCTCTCACTTTGCCCACTAGGGAGTAGTGCTTCAGGTATCATGGGGAGATCTCACTTACTTTCCATTGATGCATCCATTTCAGTTTTTGGAGTTATCATATGGGGCAAAGATTAGACTTTAGTTAGCTCTGGATAAGGAGGGTTTGATCCCAGCCTTTTTCTGTTTCTGTGGCATAGATCGTGCTCTCCCTCGTGAGTGGGCATAAAGTTATTAGATTTAAGGATTCTGTCATTTCAATAGGGTCAGAGGGAGGAGGGATTTAAGGTAGTAGCAGAACGTTTATCTGGTAGGTTATGGGGGATGGCGGGGTCTAAGGAGGATGGAGGGAGGGTAGGGGAGGTGGGTGCTTATATGGGTTAATGCGGAGGGTGGGTTGGGAATGGTACAACAGTCTTCAAGGGCTATGTAGCTGGATACCCATTGTATCGATAAATGGAGTGTACATATGTTTCTATATCACTAATTTAGATGGCCAACAGTCTTAATTTTGCAACTTGAATGTGAAAGGGATAAGGAAAAAACCTAAACAATATCAGGTGTTGAAACATCCGAACCTGCTGATCTCAGGTCACGTTTTGGAAAGAATCCCATTTATTAGATTCCAAGCTCTGCAGCTTAGGAGACAACAGGTGGGGCAAGTTTTAGCTGCCCAGGGTTCTACTAATAGCTGTGGGGTCATGCTAATTCTCAATAGATGTGTTCCCTTTATATCTACACATGTTATCAGGGATCCAGGTGGTAGATACATTTTAGTGCAAGGCACTCTGGTCTATGCCCTCTTATTATGTAGCATTTATGGCCTAACACAGACAGCCCCAGTTTCTTTATGAAGCTTATTACCCTTATACTTCCCTTGCTCCCTACTATGATAATAATGGGAGGTGATTTCAATCTCGTAATAGATCCTAACATGGACAGGTCTGGAGTGGCTCTGAGAGGACTTTCTCCTGGGCAGAGAGCATTCCGGAACCTATTGGATCAATGTGGGTTATGTGATATATGGCTTGTGTTGCATCCCAATAGCAGGAGTATACTTTGTCTCATCAGTGCACGGAACACATTCCAGCATTGACTATCTATTACTATCCCAATCTCTCTTGTCAGGGGTTATGTCCACCTCAATCCAACCAGGACCTACATCGATCATTCCTTGGTGATGTGTGGTTTGGCCTTCATTAATATACCTAAAAAGAACGGTGGAAGTTGAGCGAGCAACTATTGAAGGATGCACAACTTTCTAAGCAAATCAAGGAGTAGATAGACTTGTTCTTTTTAGTCAATTCAACAGGGGTACGACACCAGATATTCTATGGGGTGCTTTCAAGGCCTACATGAGGGGATCCTGATTAGTTTGGCAACAAAAGGAAAAGTCCCTGGAGGCTGAATTATCAACATTATTATCTCAGGTCAGGTCCCTAGAGGCTACCTTATCCCCAGCTCATCAAAAGAGCATAAACAGAGACTTTAGTAGCTAAGGATAGGCACTAGGCTTGTTAAGGGAAAAGCTGAGGTGGCCATTCTTCACATCCGAGAGCTAGTTATACTGACCAGGGAGAAAAGCTGGTCGCTTGTTAGCCTTAAGGATAAACAGCAGGAATCAGCAAGATTTATCCCACCTATAAGGGCCCAAGTGGGACGGATCCTTGAGATCGTCCCCTTCAGAGATTGTGCAGAAATTTGGCGGGTACTATGAACAGCTTACAGGGACATGAAAAACCTTCCTCATGAAGCTGCTTAGATACTTGTCTTTGGGAGTCTCATCTCCTTCTCTTTCCACTACAGAGAAATTCTTGTCCTCCCCATATCTCTAGAGGAAATAACTAAGGTTATCAGGGCTTTACCTTCGGATAGAGTTCTGGGCGGATGGATTCTCCTCTCTTTTATAAGGCATTCCTAAAACTATTAGCACTGGTTTTACACCAGGTGTTCCTTCATATTCTCTCCGGTGCTGTGGTGGATTCTCATATGCTTGAAGCTTTGATAGTTCTCCTCCTAAGCCTGACAAAGATCCTGAGTTGGTACAGAGTTATAGGCCCATATCTCTTTTGAATCAAGATATTAAAATACTATCAAAGACATTGGCGGATAGGATTACTTTAGTTCACCGGACTTGGTTGGTATCTCTCAGGTGGGGTTCATGAAGGAGCGATCATCGTCGGATCATCTATGCACTCTCTCGCATGTCTTCTTGGAGTCCAGGGATGCCAATTTTCCAGCTGTTCTTGGTGTCCCTGGACGCTGAGAAGGCATTCACCATGTGAATTGGAATTTTCTATTTCGGACACTAAAGCATTTGCTTTCCCCCATATTCATAGACTGGATCCGGGCCTTTATCAGTCTCCTTCAGCCAGGATTTCTGGCAATGGGGCATTCTCTAGATCTTTCACTTACATTTGGGAACAAGGCAGGGTTTCCTTTCCCGTTGTTATTTAATATATCTGGAACCACTCATTTGAAATATTTTAGATAATCCGAAATACAAGAGATACCGATACGTAATAGTGTGGTGAAGATTACGGCATATGCTGATGACCTTCTTCTTCATTTGTCCCACCCTATTCCGTCTATCCCGGCCATGTTAAAGGAGATTACTGAAATTCAGTTCTTTTGAATTATAAACTGAACTCTAATAAATCGTCTATTTTCACCTTAACCATAAAGTTTTTAAACAAGAGCTTTCCCTTTTGGGTTGTCTTGGGTCGCCTGGATCCCTTAAATACTTGGGTATTAGACTTACCCATAGTCCATCTATGTGGTTCAGAGAAAACCTGGAACCCCTTCTCCAGGTGATTATTCAAGATCTTGATAGATGGTCGAAGATCCCTATTTCATTAATGTGGGGATCAATATAATTAAAATGGACATTTCCTCTCTTTTATCCTTTATCTCACTTAAACCTATTCATTCACTTATCCTGGTTTGAAAGTGCTCAGACATTTTCTAAGTTTATCTGGTCTAAAAATGCTCCAGATTGGCATGTCATAAGTTATTGCTTCCCCAAATTGGATGAGCTCGTATTCCTCATTTGGCTATTTACTATTGGCTAGCCATCTATCAAAATGCCTTAGGTGGGTGCACCAGGGCCAGATGACTCGGGAGGCGGCTTGGCTTAATATAGAGTTAGATTTTATTCAGTCTATGAATTTGGACCCCTTAACTCTGTTTTATGTCAAGCTCTCCTCTATAAAGAAACCCACAAATGTGTGGTCGCCAAGAACTCCTTAAAAGTACATGCACAACTGTGTTTCATGTGCGTTACAATCCACACCAGTCTGTCCCAATCTATATGGAACTCTCCATCCTTTCGATAAACAAGCATGAATCCCTCTACGTGGCTGCTTCAATTAGGGAAGGAATAGTATATATTTTCATGGACGATATGGGTGCATGGCTCCAGGTAACTAAAATTATCTGAAATTTAATATCAGTGGTCCATTATTTCAGGTTCTACAGCTAAGGCATCTCCTTACAACCTCATTGGGCAGTACACCTCCCAGAACCTTCAGATTTTTCTTTCATAGCTGAGCTTTCCTCCCTACTGGACCCCCAGGTAGTTTTAAGATATATCAAACCCTGTTTCAGTGGCGGTATGGTGGCATCCAGCCCAACAAACTTTTGGGCCTCTACCTTTCCCCAACATAATTTGGATTGGTCCGCGTATGGAGAAATTGTCATACATATGTCATCACAGACGAATAAGTCTTATACAATATCACATCTTGCACAATCATGCTTCTACACTCCAGTCAAATTAGCGAAATGGGCTTCTTGAATGGAGGTGCACCAGATGTTTCTCAGGAAGAAGGTATGCTTCTACATATATTTTGGTCATGTCCCAAAATAATCCCACTATGGATCAATTAAAGCTAAGTTGGACCCCTTATTAGGTTTGCATAGTAGCTTCACTCCGGAAATCTGCCTGTTGGGAGGTTGTCCCTTTTGATACTAGAGTTCGGAGGTTTCACATGGCTATGATAACATTATCAGTTAAAAAATCATACTAAGCATTGAAAGATGATATCGTCCCATCCTATCAAGAATGGGTTCATGAGATCCTTGCTAATCTCCATACTGAAAAGCCATAGCAGTCTTTAACAGGCAACAGGCTTCAGCGTATTCTGGGATCCCTTTCACACTCTAATTATTGTTGGTATGAATAAGAATCGATGTAGATAATCGTCATGTCTTAGACCAACCATAGCACATGTAATAAGGGCACTACATTAATAATACTTCAGGATGCTGCTGCATGGGGGAGGGTGAGGAGATAGAAGATATTGTATATGTTTCCATTGATGTGAAATTTTTTCATGTCTGCCTCCTGTATTGTGAAAAATTTGTTAATAAAGTTTGAATGGAAAAAAAATTAACCAGCCTTGGAGTGGGTCCTAGGGTGGTAGCTTGGGTAAACATTGGCTGGACAACAAGACACAGAAGGTAATTATCAATGGAGTCCACTCTGAAGAAAGAGGGTTACTAGTGGGGTACCGCGGGGTTCCAGTACTGGGTCCATAGAAACATAGACTTTGATGGCAGACAAGGACCGCTTGGCCCATCTAGTCTGCCTATTTCCATACCTACAGGATAGGCCGTAGATCCTAGTTAACCAACAGCCTATTTCTTCCTACCCCCACAAGAATTGCCTTATGTCTGTCCCGTGGATTTTTTGGAATTCTCCCAGTTTTAGACCCCACAACCTCCTCAGGAAGGCTGTTCCATGCATCCACTCACTGCCTCTGTGAAATAATACTTCCTCATACTTCCTGAACCGCCATCTTTAAATTGTGTCCCTGTTCTTGCAATCTTTTTTCTGAAAGATGCTACCCTCTTGGACTTTGTTGATTCCACTGAGGTACTTAAAAGTTTCTATCATGTCCCCTCTCCCTTCTTTCCTCAAGGATACATATTAAGCTCCTTTAGTCTCTCCTCATACAGCTTCTCTTGCAGACCCTGCACCATTTTAGTGCCCTCCTCTGGACTGCCTCTATCCTGTCTATGTCCTTGCAGAGATGGGGTCTCCAGAACTGGACGCAGTACTCCAGATGGGGTCTCACCAACTGTCTGTGTAGAGGATAACAACTTCCTGTTTTCTACTGCTGATGCCTCCCTATGCATCCCAGTATACCCCAGTCCTCCTACTGCCTTCTCACATTGCTTGCCAACCTAAGGTCATCTGATATGATTACCCCCAGGTCCCTTTCCTTTGTTGTTGTTACTACCCCCATTGTGTATTCTTCCCCTGGGTTCTTGTTTCCCAGGTGCATTATTTTGCACTTCTTTGCATTGAATCCTAGCTGCCATATTCTGACCATTCCTCCAACTCTTGCCAAGTCCCTTCTCATCCTTTCCACGCCTCCTGTGTATCAGCCCTGTTGGAGATCTTTGTGACATCTGCAAAGAGGCATACTTTTCCTTCCAGTCCCTCTGCAATGTCCCTTTTATGAAGACGTTAAAAAGGACTGGACCCAATACTGAACCCTGTGGTACCTCACTAGTAACCCCTTTTCCTGTGTGGCCGTGTTTGCAGGCTACCACCTGGGACCCACTCCCAGGCTGGTTAATTTGACTATTAGTCTTTTGGGACTGGTCAATGCCAAAGTCTAGGTAGACCATGTCCACAGCCCCTCCTGGTCTATTACTTTTTGGTCACCCAGTCAAAGAAATCTATTAGGATCTGTTTGACATGACCTTCCTCTGTGAACATGCTGCCTTGGGTCCTGTGCCCCACTGACCTCTAGGTACTCAACTATTCTTTCCTTCAGAAGTGACTCCATCACTTTCCCTACACAGAGGTCAAACTGACAGGTCTGTGGTTTCTGCCTCTGTCTTGGTCCCACTTTGTGAAGGGAATCACATCAGCCTTCCTCCAGTCCTCGGGTACCACACCATCCTCCCACGATTTATTAAAAGAGTAGCCAGTGATTTCACTAGTTCCCCCTAATTCTTTTAGAATTCTGGGGTGAATTCCGTCAGGCCCCATTGCTTTCTCCACCTTCAGTTTTAGGAGTTCTTGCAGAACCCTTTTCTGTGAAAGGACTGGGATCGACTCCCATCAAGAGTGCTTCTGTTAATTGGATTAGGTACTTCTCCTCTTTTTGAATACTGAGCAGAAATATTCATTCAGTATCCCTGCTTTTCACTGTCCCCTCTGCCCACCCCACCGCTCATTCTATTCAGCCTCACTATTCCTCCCTTTGTCTTTCTATGCTCGCTGATGTACCTATAAAAGGTTTTATCCCCTTCTAACTGAGTTGGCTATCTTTTCCTCAGTTTGGGCCTTTGCTATTCTGACTTCCCTCCCTGCTTCCTTCTGCCTTAACTGGTACAGCTGTCTGTCCTGCTTCTTCTGTGTTTCCTTACACTTCCGGAATGATATCTTTTTTTCCTGACTTTCACAGCCACCTCTTTGAGAACCATAGTGCTTTTCTTTCATTTTGATTTGTTTATTTGCTTCACACAAAGGCTTGTTGCCTCTGTGATGGCAGTTTTGATGATTTCCAATTGTTGCTCCACATCTCCTTCTAGCCTGTTTGCTAGTGCTTTCTAAGGCACTCTCTCATCTTGCAAAGTCAGCCTTCCTAAAGTCCAGTACCCTCACTTTGTATGGCTTGACTCTGTAGCTGAGTTTAACATGAACCACACTGTTTGAAGGTCACTTGTTTGCCAGATGGCAGCCCACTTCTAGATCTGAGATCCTCTCACTGCCCTGTTTGAGAGTAGAGGTCTAAGATTGCTCCTTCATGAGTGGGTTCTGAAACTAGCTGTCTGAGGCTCAGCACCTGTAGGGCATCAAGAATGGCCCTACTCTTGGATGTGGCTGCAGCAAATGTGCTCCAGTTAACATCTGGCATATTCAGGTCTCCCATCAACAGTATCTTCCCTTTCTCTGCCATTCTAAGAATGCCTTCTATCATATCCTTGTCCATTCCCTCCCCTGACATGGGGGGTCTGTACACAACCCCTGTGTGGATTGTGGTGCCCTTTCCAGTCTCCAAGTGACCCACAGTGCCTCCTCTCCTCCTGTTTACTCGCTTGTTCAGTTGCTTTATCCCTTCCTTTACATAGAGAGCTACTCCTCCCCTCTTCTCCCTGCCTGTCTCTCCTGTAGGTTATGTACCCTGGTATGTTAACATCCAAATCATGGTTCTCTGTGTACCATGTTTCTGTGACTGCTACAATATCCAGGCATCCTCTTCCATCAAGGCCATCAGCTCAGGAGCTTGTTGCCCAGACTACGGGCATTGGTACTCATTACCCTCCATTTCCTGATGGCCTTACTCCTTTTGCCCCAACTCTGTCCTTCTTGCCTTTGTCATTTTCTCCATTTACCCCTGCCCTTCTCCCTATCGACACCTCTATGTTGGTGTTTACACGTTTCTACCATGATTTTTTGGGGTGCTAGGATTTCCCTGCTCCTTTCCAGTGCTCTCCCTTGGCTAGTTTAAATGCTTGCCAATGAAGCATTTAAACCTATCACCTAGGATCCTGGTTCTCATCCTGGACAGATGCAGCCCATCATGCCAGTATAGGCTTGCATCACTCAGGTGGACCCCAGTCCCTAATGAAGCCAAATCCCTGAGATCCACACTAGTTTTTCAACCACTGATTGAATGCCATGTTGCGAACACCCTAGCCTCTCCTCGCCATAGATGGGCAGCGCCTCCGAGAAGGTTACCGTGCATGCTACTTGTCTAAGGCTCCTCCCAATTCCACAAACTCTTCCTGCACTTCTAATCCTTTCTTTAGCCAGGTCATTTGTCCCTAGGTGGACAATGACATCCAGTTCTCCCCGTGCAGCTGCTCTGGCAATCCTGAGGATTCGGCCTCCTGTCACTCATGCCATTGCACAAGGCAGGCACCTTACCTCCTCTCCTTCCTCCCCAGTTCTACCTTCCAACAATGGAGTCCCCACCAGGAGTTGTTTCTCTCCTGTGGGGTCCCTGCCACTCTCCTGTGGGTCTCCTTTGTGGAGGTTCCCAGCATCCTCCTTGGTCTCCACTGCGGGTGCCTCCACAGAGGAACCACACCTTGCCAGAATGGCATAAGAATTGTGGAGAGGTACAACTGGAGGGATAAACCTCTGTTCACCACCCTCACTCTCCCTGAGCCCACTGTGGTCCAAGCACTCCTCTTCTTGGCAATCTCTGAGGCAACAGCAGTGGCACTGGTGGTCCCTGGATGGAAGAGGAGGTCCCACAATCCTGGCCAACTCAGCCTGGATATGAGCAACCTCCTCCTCAGCCCAGAGAGGTACCTGCAGATGGGACAACACCGCATTCTCCAGAATGTCTCCCGAAGACTGCTGCCCACAGCCACTGCACTGCACCACTCTCATCATGTCTTATTTCTGGCCCCTTAACTGTTTGCAATCCTTACTCTTTCCTCTTCTTTTTTCTCTCTCTCCTTACTTTCTGCCAATGTGCCCCTTAAGCTCCTGATTGTCCTGTTCTGAGACAAGAATATCTTATATTTCTCAGTAGACCCTTACTTGTTCAGATGCAGACCTCCAGCAGCTAGAGGGGCAGGAGAGCTACTCTTGCCCTTCTAGGATGGTGGGTCTTTGGTGGCTCTGTGATCACTCACTTCCTGCTCCCAAAGAGGAAGTTCCCGTTGTCAGTCAAATCCTGTGCCTATAAAAGTAGAACTAGCTTTGGGTGGGAGGTGGAGGAGGAAGGGACGGCAATATAGTCTCAGTAGAAGTCAGTCACACAGCAGTCCTTTCTCCTGGTGTCTTCTGCCAAGCTACTAACAGAATCTTTCTAAGGCAGTCTTTAAATGTAGCTTCCTTCTAGCTAAACCACTCCTACTTACTAGATCTTTCTACAAGTAATTTAAACCTCACAGCTATCAAGTCCTTTCAATCACCTGATTTACACCTAGATAACTGTTCAGATAACCATTCAGTTCAGTTAACTCAGACACACACTTTTTTGTTTCGTTTGTTAGTTGTTTTTTTTTTACCCTAATTAAAGGTCCAGTCCTTTTTAATGTCTTTATAAGTGACATTGCAGAGGACTGGAAGGAAAATATGTCTCTTTGACAGAAAGATCTGCAACAGGGTTGATACAAAAGGAGCCATGGTAAGGATGAGAAGGGACTTGGCAAGATTGGAGGAATCATTAGAAGTATAGCAGCTTGATTCAATACAAAGAAGTGCAAATAATGCACCTGGGAAACAAAACCCAGGAAGATTACACAGTGGGGAGGTAGTAACAACAGCAAAATGGAAAGGACCTGGGGTAATCATATTAGATGACCTTAAGGTTAGCAAGCAATGTGAGAAGGCAGTAGGAAGGGCTGGGAGGATGCTGGGAGATACTGTAAGGGAGGCATCACCAGCAGAAAACAGGAAGTTGTTATCCTCTATACAGACAGTTGGTGAGACCCATATGGAGTACTGCGCCCAGTTCTGGAGACCGCATCTCTGCAAGGACATAGACAGGATGGAGGCAGTCCAGAGGAGGGCAACTAAAATGGTGCAGGGTCTGCAAGAGAAGCATATAAGGAGAGACTAAAGGAGCTTAATATGTATACTCTTGAGGAAGGGGGGGACTTGATAGAAACTTTAAAGTACCTCAATGGAATCAACAAAGTCCAAGAGGATAGCATCTTTCAGAAAAAGTGATGTGCAAGAACAAGGGGACACGATTTGAAGATAGAGGGGATGACTCAGGGCAATGTGAGTAGTATTTTTTCACAGAGAGGGTGTTGGGTGCGTGAACAGCCTTCCTGAGGAGGTTGTGGGGTCTAAAACTGTGGGAAAATTCAAGAATGCATGGGACAGACATAAGACAATTCTTGTGGGGGTAGGAATTAATAGGATGTTGGTTAACTAGGATCTGCAGCTTATCCTGTAGATAGGAAATGGGCAGTCTAGGTGGGCCAAGCGTCCTTATCTTCCATCAAAGTCTATGTTTCTATGTTTCTATAACAAGTGGATTTGCCATAGAGGCATATATTTGACATGTAGGGATCATTTCTTACAGAGACCGAAAATGACCAGTAGGCCTGTGGCCTTATTTGAATGGTGTCTTCCATTTAAAAGTTAAGTACACCAGGGCTTTAAAAAGTCAAAGTAAGTCTTGTCTGAACACAGGCCCAGCAGGTATGCGGTTCAGGCTTCTAGTAGCAGAAGTTAACTGTTCTTTGTAGTCTTTGGTGCATTAAAATACAAATAACAGATTTATGTGATGTCTTAAAAAGTGAACAGTTAATGGAAAGAGAGACAGTAATGTGTGTTTTCTGTTACTTATAGGTCTAACTTGGAGGCAAAATATAAATATATAAGAACCACGAAAAGTATTATAAATATTTTAAAGGTGCTGAATGTGAGTAACGATAGTAAACAATGGCACAACACTTCTCTATGTTAAAATGAATCATTATAATGAACTTGGAAGTGTACAAATATTGACATGACTTTACTACTTTATAATAGAAAGAATATCATGCAAAATCTTTTGGAGAGAAATATAGGAAATAATAAAAGACCTTTTAAAGTGGATTTTGGAAAGCTGAATCAAGTGAATTTTTGGGCTCCGGATTGTTTTTTTGGCAAAGCAGTATTCTCACCATCCTGCCTTCTCAGCAGACACTTATATATGATTACTTTTCAACCAAGTTAATACTTTTCATTCAATCTATTACTACTGAATAGAGGGTTTACTGACTTTAGCTACTTTGATCTTTTGTGTCATTTATCTGCAGCCCCAAAGTTCTTTAGAAGTATCAAGAAGAGTATCAACAAGAGAGACTGGGATCTTTCCTTGATTATGTATGTTGGTATTCTAACAATTTAAATGTATTTCTTTTTACAGGCAGTCCCAATATACTTGGTTTTTAGAGATTGGATGTATTGGGAAAAACTCTGACTTTGTTTTATCTCATTGCTTACTGTTTTAAGACACCAGCTTTTGTTGGCTGACGAGCTGGCAGTTAAATATGGGGTATTCATATTGATTAGATATGGGGTAATTGCAATATCTCATCTTTTTTTTTTTACAGTACCAGGGCGATGACCTGGGAGCTATCTCTGCCACGTTTTGGACCTATTTCAATTTAGGAGTAGGCAACAGGCCGGAGTAGCAAGAGACTTTGTTTTGTAAATAGTTCAAGAGTTCTTTCACTATCTGAGATTTTGTATTATTTTGATTATAGGTTGATGTTCTCAAAGTTAATATTTTTTGTGGGAATTTGAGGCGATGGGGCACTGGTGCACTCTTCTTGGCACACTCCTTTATTGCAAACAGAAAGGCATAGCTAAGTTATGAAAATGGTATTACTTTAGTTACCTGGAATGTAAAAGAAAGCAGGGATAGCAAGAAAAATATATGTTACTAAGGAACCTACTCTCAAGCAGTCTTTCTGAAAGAAACCCACCTGCTGGAATCTCAGGTGTCTTATTTATCCAAACCATGAGTGGGAAAAGCTTTTGGGGCAGGGAACAATTAATGTTAAAGGGGTGTGGCCAGTCTTATCTCCAAGTCTATCCCCTTCTCTCTGTTAGTGGAGAAAAAAGACCCAGATGGCCATTTTATTCTTTTATATGGTTTCTTGTGGAACTGGGAGCTCTTGTTAGGTCAGTGTATGGTCCAATGTTGACCACCCTAATTTTTTCCAATCTTGGTTACTGAATTAGCTCCCTATAGCCATTTGCCAATAATCCTGGGTGGAGATTGGAACCTAGTCCAAACAAATTATTTGGATCATACATACCACATGAAGTCAGGTCAATCTCTGGGACAAAGGGTCCCTAGTATGAATTTATAGACCAACTAGAATTAGTTGATCCATGGAGACTTCTTCACCCAAACACCCAGAACTATACCTTTTTCAATACACCACGAGGTGTTTTCTAGAATAGATTTTTTCTAATAAGTACAGTTTAATACCCAAGCTTTTATATAGTTACATCCAGGCAAGGGTCATCTCTGATCATGCACCTGTAACCTTGACCATAAATATCCCATCTTTTCCACTGCACTCATACTTTGTCCTTGAACAACCAGTTGTTGAAGGACCCAGAGATGGTTGTCCACTTTAAACGGTACATGAGGCAATTATTCAATATAATTGGGATGCTTCCTTACCCTAGATATTATTTGGGGTAGCCTCAAAGCCACCTGGAGAGGAGAGCTTATTAGACTGACCTCAAACTGGAAGAAACAAACCCAAGTTTAGCTATCGACTTTGCTTCAACAAATACATTTGTTAGAACAGACCCCCATCCATATCTTCTATAGACACTGAAAAGGAAAATTGACACAGTTGTGGGTTTAATATGCAGATTATCTATTGAATCAGGTAGATAGGGCAGCAACAAGATTGAGAGCCACCTATATTGGGCAAGGTAATAAGGCAGATAAGTTATTAGCTCTTAAAATTAAACAACAGGGAAGTTTGAAATGGATACCATCACTAACCTGCCCAGAGTCTGGTCTTTCTACTACAATCCTAAAAGATGGCCTCCATTTTCTATGTTCTATCAGTCACTTTATACAGCTTCTTCAGTAGATGATACCATTAAAGCAGCCCAACATACCTTCCTAGCCACAGCCCAACTACCTCTCTTAATGAGACCCAAAACAATCCCTGTTAGGTCCTATTACAGAATTTAAGTAACTTCAGCTATTGATTCCATACCTTGAATAAAGCCCGGTCCCTGATGGATTTATTTCTCTTCTATAACACTTATAAAACATACTTAACCCCTTCTTACTAAACTTTATAATTCCTGGAACACCCATTCTCCTTCAGATAAACTTATTTGAATCCTCAGATGATATTACTTCCAAGCCGGGAAAGACCTTCTAAACCTGAGAATTATCATCCCATTTCCATGATTAATAATGATATTAAACTATATGTTAAAATATTAGCAACATGGCTATCCTCCATTTGGGATTCTCTCTCAGACCTGAACAAGCAGACTTTGTGGCAGGTAGAAATTCCAGTGAACATTTTCAAAAATGTTCCACTTTATTTCTGTATCTGGGGAGGCCAGCAAAAAGCTGGTCTCCTGGATGTAGAAAAACATTACCTCTTTCCTGGAAGAATTCATCCATAGGATAAAAGTCTTATGTACATTCCCCTCAGCCTGCATTCTATGCAACAATGAGTTATCTGATATTTCCAACTATCCAGAGGTATCCGCCAGAGTTGCTCTATCCCTATCTTTTAATCTATGTTTAGAACCTTGACCAGAATAGTGAATTTGTCTCCACTAGTCAGAGGTATAACAGTGGGAGAAATCTCCTATAAACTTTCATCCTTTGCAGATGATATTCTGCTACACCTGGAAGACTGGACAGTGTCATTTCCAGAGGTCCTCAGCCATTATTTCAAAATTTAGTACATTCTCTGTTTACAAAATGAACCCAGCTAAAATGGTTGTCTATCGATTAACTACTTTCTGTTCCAAATCTTTTGTTTACAGTTAGGTTTTCAATGGAAACCACACCTCTAACTTACTTGGGTATTAAGGTATCTACAGTACAAGTCACATTAAACTGTTCTATCAACTCACTGGGGTAGCATTTTTTTGTGATGCTACTACAGTGGCAACTTGAACTGTTGAAGCTTTCAACTATTTTCCAATTATCCTTCACTGCCTATTCAACTCACTTGTAACTGTTTAGTGAAATGACAGTAGTTGCATTTCATGGCATTGTTTATAAATATCACAGCATTCCTTAAGAGCATTGTTTATAAATATCACAGCATTCCTTAAGAGCATTGTTTATAAATATCACAGCATTCCTTAAGAGCATTGTTTATACTGCCTTCTGAAATTAAACTCATAAGTGCTCAGCTGAAAATAAAGCTTAAAGTACATAACAGCTAGGTGCAAACCATTACTAACCTTTACTAATTCATTGAATTAAACACTGCACAGATTAGAAACTCATTGAACAATGCTACACCAGTGAGTTGAGGGAACAGTTTAATGTGACTTGTATTGTGTAGATTTTAATAAATTAAAGACCCTTAACTTAGACCCCTGGTCAATCAACTAGACAAAGATCTAGCCAGGTGAAGACATCATCCTCTATCCCTATGTGGCAGAGCAAACCTTCTTAAAATATGCATGCTCCCTAAACTCGTGTACCCTTTAGGCATGTTAAATATTTTTTACCATAACAGTGGTTTGCAAAAATTTCATCTATATGTTCCATTTTTGTGAGTAGATAAACCACCCTGCAGGTCATATGAAAAATTATGCAGACCATATAAATACAGTGGATTACAGGTGCCTGACTTTTCAAATATTACCTAGCTTTACATGGTACAAAATATTTTAGGTGGGGAGTGGAGGAAGAGACAACTTTTTCTACACCTAGTTGGTTAGATATAGAATGAGCAATTGCCAAAAAGCACACATTTTTCATGCATCTTTGTTATATCTTCCTTATTCTAAGCTCCTGGATGAATAATGTGCCTCCCCAGTTGGCTAGAATGTACAATTTCATTTGCAACTCTGCAACCTATTGAAACTGGCCAACACTAAACTACTAGATCAACCAGTATTCAATAACCTCAACCTATGTATTGCTGGTAAACCAATTCCACCATCATTTTGGCCCCAGCTATCCCAAATCAAGGTAAGGGATGTAATAAGGGTAATGGAATGATGCCCTACCAGTTTATAATGGCCTGTTTTAAAACTCCCCATCTCAAGCCTTTAATATATGCAAATCATTAATTGTATCAAACAATTCTTGGGGTCTCCCCATGGCAAATTATATCCCTTCCCTGTTTATGGAGTATATTGAGTCGTAGGTAAAAAGAAAGCAATTTATTGCATATATAAAGCTCTGTTACTTCACCAATGTGTTCTGATATGCCTGCTGCCCACTATTATTGGCAAAACCATTTAAACATAATTGGTCATATACTCAACGGTGCACTCGCTGGAATTCCATTTTTACCTAGATTAAACAAGATAGGCTGTGGTTATACAATTCAGTGTTTTGCACAATCTGTACTTTACACCCAGTATCCTTTTCCAAATTAAAAACTGCCGACACCAGTATGTCCTACTTGCCATTTAGCGGATGGTACCCTTTATCATAAAGTGTGGGAATGTCTGTCAGCCAAAATGTTATGGTTTGTGGTTAATGGTAGAGTGTCTCCTTTGTTGGGCCTTAATAACTGCTTCACACCAGATATATGTCTTCTGGGGACTACTCTTCTATTAAATGCATTATCCACAAATATTATATGGCATTATTTTCCTCTGTAGCCAAGCTACTGATTGCTAGATTAATGGTTGGGGGCTGAGCCCTCTCTTGGAATGGATACAGGAATGTATGGACGCTATTTCAGCAGAAAGCGTAATAGGATATTATAACCTTTCTCAACCCAGAGCACAGAGCGTTGGTCAGAGCTTTATTCCTATTTAACCATTACATCTTCAGTCTAAATGTTCACTCTTTTCTTCCTACTTGGAGGGCAAGAGGTGCACCTGGGGGTAGATGGTGGTAGAGGGTGGTGGGGGAGTTTCTGGAGTAAGTAGAAATGTAAGGTAATGATGTTCTTTCTTGCTTTCTTTCTTTCTTTCTTTCTTTCTTTCTTTCTTTCTTTCTTTCTTTCTTTCTTTTTGTTATACATAGGTCTTGTTGTATAAATTGTTTATATATTTTTACTGTATTCCATGAACAATTTAATAAAATAAGCCCAGTCGTAGAAAAAGAAAAGTTAAATAAAGAGGGGCATAAAATCAGAAAGAAGCTTCTAAAAGTAAAGCTAAACTAAAACAAATTATGAAATGGCTGGTAGCAAAGCAGCATTCTGATTGGCTGCTACAAGTGTGCTAATATGTTTAACACCATGGGAAAAGATCAGGCTGTGCTATGCCAGGTGGTCACTGATCTTCCCATTCTTCCAGTGTTCCAAATTAGAATGTTAAAAATAAAAGCTGCCATCTTGGTTTCACTCGCTCTCCACTCACTTGCTGTCATTAACAAATGATCTGCCTGCTCCTCATTACTTCTCTGCCTTATCTCATCAGTCCCTCAAAATGTTTTCTTTTAGGACATCCAATGTAGTCTGTTCGATCGGCACTCGACTTGCCCTCCTCCTTGTCAGCACGTAAGTACCCAAATTCATGATCTCTCCCTGATAGCCGCTTTGCTCACATTAACAAATGTTCTGTCTGCCTGGCGATACTTCTCGCCTTATATCAGAAGCCTCAAATGTTTTGTTTTTAGGACATCCAAATGTAGTCCAAATGTAGACTGTTTAAATAGTGCTGCCTACATTGTCACTTACAGTGCAATTTTCTGCTGAACTTCTACACGTTTTCCATGCTGCACTGAAACAGTAACACAGTTTCTTCCTGGTGCTCCCAAAAGTGGTAGCAGCCTCATATAAATAAAAAAGACATTTCATCTCAATAGTCTCCAAACAGCATTTTCATGCTGTAAACTCCGTTGGGGGACTGCCATGGCAACCAGACCAAATCTACAGAAGCCTTTATAGGACAAAATGCCTTCACACAAAAAAACCACACAGGACACTTAAAACTAAACTAAACTAAAACTGACAGAAACATATATGTTTTTTCCTACTTAAAATTGGGAATTTGCCTACCAAATGCATTTGCACTACAGATGGCCATTTTATAATGCAATAAGCCACCTAGGGTCTCGTGTTAGGACTCTTTAACGCACAGCTAGGGAGGCTGAACTCACCTCGGCTGGTGGTCTCATGCCTCTAGCCATGTGTTAATGTGTCTAACACACGCCTTGTCATGTCTTATTGCTTACTTATAGCACAAACTGAACAAGATTTGTTGAACTTTTGGGTAAGATACAAACTCTGAAATCTGATAATATCCTGTGTCCCATATTGATGCCAAATTTAAGGGACTCTGTAATGAATCAGCAGGAAAAAATACACAGGTGGAAACTATTCTCTCAGAGTCTAAAGGGTTAGAACCCGTGTCTACAGAGGTTGGAACTGAGAACATTAATAAGGATGATAATTTAGGGAAAACTTACAGTTACTTGCATTATTGGAAGCCTCTGAGTTGCCTGAATCACAAAATTCCTCCACTGAACATGAGTTGGGGTTAATTTACAAAAGGGAAGGAACAGATACCAGCTCAGATGGAAACAGAATTTATGTCTGCATAGTCAGATGTGTAATTTGAAACCTTAGAATCAGAGTCAATGTTAGGACAAGATAAAAATTCCAATGTAAAGCAAAGGGCCAACCAACAACTGAGGTTGACTTCAATCAGAAAAAGTTTCCCTGGAACATAATCTGAGTGCAAGTGAAGGGCCCCAATTAAATTCTCCATGGCAAGCCTCAAGGATCTCATACGGGACTCTACCCTGCCTGGTTTACAGCCCTTCTATGTGATATTAATTCCATTAAGGTGACTTACACTTTGTCAAACAAAAGGCAGTGGGGGTTCATGAAATTATAGAAGAAATGGAGGGTATAAAGAATTCAGTTACTTTTATTGGAAAATTCAGTGACAGATATCAACACCAGGAAATCCTACATGGAATCTAGGATTTTGGAGACAGAAGATGTCAGTAGGCCCTTATCTGCCATCAACATCTATGTGTGTATCTATGTGGTTATATGGGAGAGACAACTGACTAGACATGAAAATACACTGGCAGAACTAAGTAATAAACTAACAGGTAGAGAACTGAGATCTAAAGGAAAAACCTGAGAAACATTGTGATTTCAGAGGCATGGAAAATAAACAACTAAAAGGAATTATTTTGGAAATTGTTGGTGCCCTATTCGACGCCTGGTCCCAACTGAATTGAGTATAAAAACAGATCATGTCCATAGGGTGCTGAGGACATGATGAATGGTTTACCAGAAGAAGCAATTACCATTTAAAAGGCACCTCCATAGCTATCTACCAAGACCTTCCTTATGAAACAGTTAACAAAAAAGAAGAAAATATGATACTCTGAAAACTTATTGTAGCAAAAGGTATTAAATCATCTATCTTAATGACCACAAAATTGTGTAGCTTTATTAATGGCAACAACAAGTGAAAAAGAGCTGAGAATACTATTGCCTGATTTATTTTCAGGGACATTTTTGTGATGTTGTCTTTGCAGTGCTTCAAATATCTAATTAGCCTTGTTTTTCTTTGTCACAGAAAAATACACTAAACAATTATAAGCAGTGTTGACTGTCTGTTGGGGTTTTGATACCACAATCATGATTGTTTATCGGAGGGTCACTTATATATAAAGGAGATGTTGGTTTTTTAAAATAGCCAAAATGAGGGCACAGAAACTAAAAATAACCGCAAAGATGGGGACACAAATGTTAACATGGATTTGACTTTGCTTCAATTAATGCCAATGGGTTAAATAATTTTGGTAAAAGAAATAAGATGTTACAGTATGCCAAACCACACCAGGCTTACATTCTCTGGACCTGATTTTCAAAGGCCTTAGATTGGCGCAGGGTGCCTGCGTCAAACAGGTCTGAGGCAAGGGCACCTTGCACCCAAGGGCTGCGCCAAGTGGGAATTTGAAAGGCAGCCTGTGTCACCCAGCAGGCTACCTGCACCAAAGTGTGCTAGCGCCATCCTTGCACCATGAAAGTGGCTGTGGCATGGCACTGGGGGCTTTGGTAGACCCAGACTGCCGCAGCCCTCAGATCCATAATTTTAGAGAACCCCAGGAACCAAGGCAAGTACCTTAGACCAGTGAGGGGCAGGTCTAAGGGGACCAAGACAGCTCCTGCTGGGTCATCCTGTAGGTGCCACTATGTGGTCCGCCCCATCCATCCCTGGTGGGGCATCCCTGGTGGTACAGTGGTCCCCCGCCCCATCATGATCCCGCACACACATCCATGTGTCCTGCCAACCTCACCCATCTCTGCACTCCCACCCCTCCCATACCCCGATCCAGTGACCAGCACTGCCCTCCACATGCCACCATGACGGCCGCTGAATCAGCCATCAGTGCGTGTACTGTATACAGTATACACTACGCCTGACTGCCCATTCGGCGTCAGCGGGATGGCATGTGGAGGGGAGCCGCTCACCGATCGGGTACAGGAGGGGTGGGATTGCTGAGATGGGTACGCCACTTAGCCTACCAGGGTACCAGGGAGTGTTGCAGTGCTGGAGCCATTAGTGCGGTGGTGTTGGGGCAGTGCCCAGTTGCCAGCCCTGCCGTGGGTGCTGCAGACTCCCCACAGCCATTGCAGCATTCCAGGTGGGTGCACCATACGCCGGTGCAGCACTTTGCCGCATGCTGCTGGACTTAGGCGCGAGACCCTGTTCAATAGAAATTCAGATGCAGTGTTCCAGGTGCACTGCACTAGGCGCAAGCTGCCATTGTCACAGCTTGCACTGGGGCTTTGAAATTCCGCCCTCTGCATTTAAGAAACATTGTGAGATAGAAATATTAAAAATTAAAAAGGTCTTGAGTCGGACACATTTTTTTCTTCCGTTCCAGCAATAGCTGTGGGGTGGCAATTCTGTTTATGAAAAGTATAGATTTTAAACTTATTCAGCAAATCAAAGAAGAAGGTTATTATATATATACTGGTAAAGGAGAATTATATGGTATAGAAATACTGTTAGGGTCAATCTATTGCCCTTTGTCCAATATGGGTAACTTTTTGAAATTGGAAAGGATATTACTGTACTAACTGTATAAATACCATTTTGGCATGGGACTGGAATTCTATTTTAATACATACATTGACAAAACTTCAAGACTGAGCAATGGTGACTTTCATTTAGCTTCCCTTTGAAATCACTTAATTAAAAAAAAAAATAGATATTTGGTGGGAGAGAAACCCATTAAAAGGAATATACCTTTACATCTAAATATTTAAAAATGTGTAGTCGTATTGCCATGCTGGGCACTCTGAGCTCTCTGCATCTCTGCCGGAGCCCATTTGCTTTGCTCTAACAGTGTTTATTTTAACATTTTAATGCTTTGGCAGCTATTTTATTAAGTTTTTTAGCTTTTATGAAGTTTTCTTTTAGTTTTAGCTTTTACCTACTAAAGTTTTTTTTGTTTGGTTCATTGCTTGAGTTTGAGTCTGATCCTGCCTGCATCAGAGTGGGTCCAGTTCAACCTGATGTTGTTCCTGTTCAGGATAAGTGCTGCCACTCCATTGGGATTTACTTGCTTTGGCTAAACCTTTTCAATACGATACAGTACTCTACAATATTCCTGATTATTAAGGACCTTGCTGGCTTTATAAAACTACAATTTAACATTGTGATCCTGTTTCTGTCTTTATCACATATCTGGACTGTGTAGTACGATACAGTCTGCTCGCCTATTGGCCCACGCTGTATGCAGTCAGTCAGCAGGCAGCCAGGTGGCTTGCGGGTGGGGAGTTGCCGCCCGCTGCTGACCGGGGAGTGGTGGCGGGCTTAGTGGGTGGGTGGGGAGGGAGTACCGCTGGACCACCATGGATGATTTAAAATGTTTTACTTATACTTATGCCCACGATTGGGTTGAGCGGTCGCTGGACCACCAGGGATATCGGACATGAGGTTACTTGTACTTATGCCCTAACGTGGGCATTGGGGCACTTAGCCGCGATATGCAGGGACAGATGCAGCTGGCAGGGTGCCAGGCACAAGTCACCAGGGATTGGTGCACTTGCATGCAAATGGGGCCATAATGTCATGCTAATAGGCCCCAGTTATGCCTTGCATGCATTATGGCCCCATTGCATTTCCACAACTGAATATCGCGGTTCCCATGCCTAGCGCCAACCGCACTCTGTGCTGGCGCGTATCCCCGCCTCCCTCCCTTGCCAGTCGCACTGCGCAGCCCCACCACTGCCTGTTCACAGACCACGTATGACAGGGATTGCCATACAAGGTTCCCACTGCAGAGCTCACAAATGTCAGTGAGCAGGTAGTAGTCTGACTGGCCAGATCTACTGCTCCTCTTTGGGCTATTCTCTCTAATGTGCCAGTCAGTCAGAATAAAACAGCAGTGATGGAGGGTTTCATCACTTATTCCTCAGCTGACTTTGTTTGTATCACAGAAACATGGCTGGACAATGACTCTGAAACTGTTCGAGGGACATCTGTCCTGCATGGTTATTCTGTTGTGCATTGCCTGAGTTGGGACTGTAGAGAGGCTGGATGGCCATCTGTTTTAGATTCACCTTGGGATTCACTGTACTCCCCCTTAGAACTTTCAAGTCCTTTGAGTGTGTGATGCCTAGATGTGGTGCAGGAGTCAGTGGCAGAATCGTTCTTCAGCTAATGTCCTCCAGGGGATGGGAGTGAGTGTATGCAGAAATAGGCAGACTTCATTGACAAACAAGTTTTGAAAGATCCAACACTGTTGGTTCTGGGAGATTTCAATGCATGGATCAACAATGAATCTTCCCAATTTGCTCAGGATCTCTTCAATTGATGTTTTTAATGGTATTGACACAGGCCATTACCTCTGCTATGCATCAGCTTGGTCACGCACTGGACCTGATCTTCAGATCAGGACTTGAAGTTCATGTGGTCAAGATTGATTCAGTCTCATGGTCAGATCATCATGTAGTGTCATTCCACTGTGGGTCACCCATTTAAATCACTCTCTGTGGAGACTATCGGGTGTCATCCTAAACATAAATTGAAACTCCAAACTCTATGAATCACAGGAAGTCTTAGGTACAGTATGTCACTGGCTTGTGTATAGGGTCCAGAGGTGGCCACAGAGCACTATAACCTGGTGCTCTTGCCCACCCTGGACAGTACTGTGCCTTTTCACATTTGTCCCTTGACCTCCCATTATAAATAACCTTGGTACTGTATTGAACTGCATCAGCTGAATACTAAGGATGGGAGGTTGGAGCATTCCTGGAGGAGGTCTCGGTCTATGGAGGACAAATTGGTGCTGAAAAATCATTATGTTGAATATCAGCAGGCAATCAATCTGAAAAGGCAGAGTTCCTGTCAGGATCCATTGCTGCAGGGAAAATCATCCAGATCAACTCTTTCACATTGCAGACAGGTTGCTGAATGCTCCTGACCACAGTTCATTTGGGCATTTTCTGCAGAGAAGTACAAGGAGTTTGGTTGAGTTTTTACTAACAAGGTGTCAGCCATTAGATTGAATATCCCATGGTGACCCAGCTTGGGACAACAATGGTTGCCCTTGTGTGATGTAAATTTGCCTGCCTGGGATGAGTTTCAAACTGTTTTCGAGGCTGAGGTACTTCTAATAGTCTCCAGCTTACACCCTACCAACTGTATGCTGGAACTGAGTCTTACATGGTTGATTCTTGGCTGTGGTGAGTTCCTGGGTCCAGTGTTTGTTGAGATCATTAATGGGTCACTTAAGGAGGGTGTCTTCCCTATGGCTTTAAAAAGGCAGTGGTTAGACTCCTTCTGAAGAAACCATCATTGGACCCTGATGTCTTATTAATTATAGACCTGTCACTAAACTCCCCTTTGGGGAAAGTTATTGAGAAGGTGGTGGCAGAGCAGATGACAGATCACCTGGAATCTTTCTCCATCTATGAACCTCTCAGTCAGGCTTTTGGTTCTGACATAGCACTGAGACTGCACTCATTAGGGCAACTCATGACCTCCTCCTAGTGAGAGATCGAGGGCAACATTCCATTCTGTTGCTCTTGGGCCTGTCTTCAGCATTTGACACAGCTGACCATAGCATGCTTCTGGATCACCTGCAGGACTATGTGGGTCTTTCCAGTGCAGTTCTGCACTAGTTTGAGTCCTACTTAGTTGGGAGGACATAGCAAGTTGCCCTTGGAATTTTACCTCAGGAGCCTTCATATGGTCTCCTGTGGAGACCCACAAGGCTTGATCCTGGCCCCATTTTGTTCTCTGTGTACATGCTGCCACTGGGGAGATCATTAGATGGTAGTGAGTTGGGTTTCACTGCTACAGAGATGACATCCAGCTGCACGCCTTGTTCCCCAGACGATGACATTGCAGCCTTGATGCTGAGTCAGTACTTGACTGAGATTAACAACTGAATGGCCCTGAATTTGTTGTGTCTTAGCCTGGGCAAGACAGAGGTCATGGTGATTGAGGATCATTGAGGCATAGTGCCAGGGATGGTATGGCTCTCCCATTGTTGGGCCGCCAACCTCTTGGTAACTGATATGGTAAAGAACCTGGGAGTCATTTGAACAGCAAATTGTTGCTAATAAAGCAAGTGTAATCGGTTGTCTGATCTGGTTTTTGTCATGTTCAGAATATCACCAGAATCAAGCCATGTTTTGCTCCTGATGACCTAGCAATGATCATCTATACTTTTGTCACTTCAAGGTTAGATTATTTTAACACTCTTTACATAGGTTTATCTGCAGGCATGATGTGACAATGTTAGAAAATCTGCAAGAATCATGGCCTGCATCTCTAGCTGAAATCAAGACATAAGCTGCCATATCTGTCTTTGAATTGAATCAATAAAATCTTTGATTCTGCCCATTATACCTTTAAGAGTAGCAATGATGAGAGTTCTCTCCACATTTAAGATGGTTCAAAATATGAAGTATCTTGGCATAATACTTACAAATTAGGTGTGAAAAACTATTAAATTGAATGCAGAT
Organism: Neoceratodus forsteri; assembly: GCA_016271365.2. Taxonomy (NCBI): domain Eukaryota; kingdom Metazoa; phylum Chordata; order Ceratodontiformes; family Ceratodontidae; genus Neoceratodus; species Neoceratodus forsteri. Next base: position 449,438,030 of record CM057453.1, on the reverse strand, counting down.
GAGACTTATTTAAAAATAAAATGGTTACTACAGGGGTAGGAAAACCTATTATTTTTTATGGGGAAGAATAGAGAATCTGAAAATGTCCATTATGCTTCATTTGTTATATTTGTACCAGGCTGTACATGGGAGAATTCCCAGAAAATGGTTTTAACAAATTAAACATACATTTGTAACATTTCTGTGGTGAAGGCCCTCCCCAATATAGCATGGTGTAAAATGATAAGCCCGAGAGTCCAAGGTGGGATGGGATATCTTGACCCTTTTAGTTGTTATATTGTGAATAAAATCAACATAGCATTTACTGTAGTTGGTCTAATAAGTCCAAATATGTAATAGATCCTAATGGTGTATATATTTCTTTAATCCAGTGGTCTCTCAGAAAATGGGTTTGAACCTAGAAATACGGACATTATACCTTCATATATGACATTTTCGTCCACCACTACTAATCCTATTGTAAGGTGTGTGGTCAAAGTATGTAAAATATGGATCAAGAAGTAAAGGTTAAAAATACCTACTACACTCAAATGTTTTGAGCGGCTTGCAAAATATATGTCTTTGACCCAGCACGAACATTGAAAGAATGCCCTCATTGATGCCAATATTATTAATTGCTTGATTTAATTTTAGAAGGACATTTCATAACATTGCTGGCCCCTCACCATGCCACCCACCTCATGGACTGGAGGGATGCTGGGGCAGTTGCCTGGACACTCGACTGCTGTTGATGTAAGGATGCAGGTTGCTGGTCCCAGAATCTCCCACACTATGTTGGGCTGGGGATCTACTAGCAGACCATGGGCATCTCGTGGCTGCCCAGCCCACCCACGCCCACCATCTGCCCCTGTGCACTAGTGCACCAGGAGGGAGGGTCCATGGATGGGGAGGCACATGGTGGCCAGCATCATGAATGTCGGCCACCATGCACTCATTCACGGTATGGAGCTAAATGGGTAAGTGCTGCATGTTTTTGCATGGAAACCCACCCATTCATGAATTGTGGCCTGTACGTATAAGCTAAAATCAAATGTATTCAGTTTCAGATACTGGACAAAGCTTACATTACTCCAGCTATCATATCTCATTTTTCATCTGATAAAGGAAAGAAATGCTGGCATCAATGTGGGCAAACAGGAGATTTTCTCCATATGATTTGGAAATGTGAAACTATGAACTCCTTGTGAAAACCATATACTGAATTAGAAGGATTTTGAAAATAATCTTCCCTTTGAAGTGAATTTCTATGTTTTGAATGATTTTGAAAATATTGGATTAAGTCAAAAGAAAAAAAATATTAACTTTGGCCTCAATGGCTACTAAAAGACTAATTTTACAAAATGGAATTGGCCTAATTTGGGTGACCTTGAATTCAAAAATAGATATTCACTTTCTGGGAAACCCTAACATTAGAGAAAATGGCAGACCGTGCACAACTGAATGATGATGCTAAATCTCTGAAAGCCAGGATTCATGGCCATATGTGACGGACAGCCATGTGTTCCAATGCTTGAAGTCTGGGAAATAAGATACCACACCTGAGGCCTCCATGGCTGAGACAGGCCTAGATATTGTGGTCATCACCAAATGTGCACAACCAACCATGACTGGGAAATGGTTATGCCTGGTTACATGATGTTGAGAAAGAACAGGGTAGGAAAGAAAGGTGGGGAGTGTAGCTTTATGTAAATGAACACAGTAAAGTGGTGGAGATACAAGAAGTCATGGGAAGGGTCAAAGTTTTGTGGGTCAAACCTTGAGTCTGGAAATGGTATAGAGGCTTTCAACATGGGGTGAGGACATAGGCAAAGAGATGTTGGAAGACATAGGCAAAATGGCTAAGAAGGGGAGGTGGTGCTTTGTGGAAGACTTTAATCTGCTAGTTGTAGGGTGGAGCCTACCTGCTGCAGCATCAGCTAGGAACAGTGACATCTTGGACTCCTGCAGAGGCATTCCTCAGGCAGCTGGTCAGTAAAGCCATTCGGTGGGGCAGTACTGGACTTGGTACTTATGAATGGGGGCAGTGTGACAGACATCAGAGTGGAAGTCATCTGGGGACCAGTGATCATTGCACAGTATGGTTTTATACGAATAACAGCAGTATCCAGGCACACAAGGGCAAGGGTCCTGGATTTGAGCAGGACTGACTTTACAAAGATGGGGTAATGCATCCAACAGGACCTGGTGGGAGGAGAGGATGGGAGCGGAGGAAAATGGGCCAGAATAAAAGGGAGCATAGTAAAGGCAACAAACCCTTATGTCAGGCAAATAAGCAAATCAGGAGGAGAAGGAGACCATTATGGTTTTTGAGGGAAGTGGCAGAAAAGGTAAACCCAAAACAATGGCATTCAGAAGGTATAAGTACACAGAGAGAGGAAGACAGAGAAGTATATCTGGGAAACAGAGCGAGGCAGGCTAGGCAGTAAGGAGCACAAAAGTGCAAGCTGAGGAAATAATATCCTAGACAGTATTGAAGGGGACAATACATTTTCAGGTATATCAGCAGGAAAAGGAAGACCAATGGAGGGATTGCATGACTACTAAAGGAGGAGAGGGCTATACTGAGGTGGACCAAGAAAAGGAAAACAACTTAAACAAATACTTCCACTCAGTGTTCACTGTTGAGGTGGAAGGGAGGGACCACAAATAAGCACCAAGAGATGGGGAGTGAACACTAGTCACTTTATGAGGAGAGTCAGGAAAGTTGGGGTGTTGAGGAACTGCAAAGGAGTTTGGGAGGATAAGGGACTGTATGCAAGGACAGGTACATGTTGCCCGTTAGGGAAGGAGGTCCTAAACAGGGGTGGCTGAATACATTCAAGAAAGGTGGGGTTTAAACTTGTGAGGGGAGGGATAAGGGAGGGCTGACCAGAAGCCCTCCTCCAGATGAGGGGAGTAGCCTTCCAAACCCAAGGGGAAACAGACTGGGGAAGAGGTTTCAGGAGGAGCAGAGGGAGGATGGAAGTATAAGGAACCTGGGTGGGTTCGACAAAGGATCAGGATAAGGGGTGGGGTGGTGTTAGTAAATGCCAAAGCTTGGGAAACAAGTTGCCAGAGTTCCAGGCCATGCTGTTTGGGAGTGGATGTGGCAGTGGTCACGGAAATGTGGCCAACAAAACTATGACTGGGACCTAAACATGCGGGGATACACTATGCTTAGGAAGGATAGGAAGGAGGGCAGAGGGGTGGAGTGGCTATGTTCATTAGAGATGACATAGAAATTGCTAGGGTAGAAGAGGCAGAGGGAAATGTGGAGGCCTTATGGGTCACCTTACGAACCCCAGCAGGAGGTAGGTCAAGCTGGGTGTAGCATATAGGTCCCCGGGATGGGTGATGTTCTGAGGATGGTTTGCTGGACAACATCATTGCGAGTGTGGACCAAAACGAAGGAGTGGTGTTGATGGAGACCTTATAATGCCAGGTACAACTGGGGAACCATGTCCTCTAAGGTGGACAAGGAGCAGAGGCTGCTGGATGGCTTCCAGGATGTGTTCTTAATACAGCATGTGATGGAGCCCACAAGGGAGGGGCATGTCCTGGACGTGGTTCTGGAAGATGGGGATCTGGTAAGGGACCTGGTTGTAGAGGATCCACTGACTGGGAGTGACCACAATACTGTCTGGTTTCAAATAAGCATGGGAGGGGAGAGATCTAGGACACTGGAAGTGGACTTCAGGGGGGGCAGACTTTGTGGGCATGGGAAATAATTCTCAAGAATCACTTGAAGGATTACATTAATGACAAATGTGAAAAAGAGATGGGAGGTCATAAACGGGAACTTCATGAGGCAGTCAGGACCTGTGCAAGGTGAAACGTAGAGCAAGGTCACATAAACCATGCTGGTGGTCCAGTGAGTACAGGTAGTGGTCAGAGAAAGAAGGCGTCCTACAAAAATATAAAACAACAAGAGGGATAGGGAAAAGGAAATGTACCATCTTGCATCTAGAAAAGTCACCCGGATGGTGATGGGGCAAAGTCAGTAAAGAGCAATGGCTGGCACAGGGATGCATGGAGGGAAAAGGGTTCTTCCAGTACATTGGGAAGCAGAGAAAACTAAGGGCTATCTCAGCAGATTGAGATCAGAAGCAGGGTGGGTGGAAGAGGCGAGGGACCAGGCAGAGGTATTAAATGAGTACTTGCCTCTGTGTTCACTAGGAGGGATGGGATATCTACAAAGCAAGACACAATGGGGATAGAAGTGGTAGTGAGTGGGATCAGGGCAGGGGTGTAGCCAGGTTTTTAGATCTGCACACCAAGTGGACTCACTGCTACCCCTCCCCCATTTGTTAGGATGTGCTACCCCACACGGGTGTAGTCAAACAATACACAAATGTACACCAGGACCGTGTTTGTTGCCTCATTTGACATAATAATACAACTTTTGTCATTTATGACAATGGTTGTTGCCATGCATGGTAAATACAAATGCCATTCATTGCTCCCCAAGACACCCACATACCAGCCCAAAGCCTATAAATTGTGTTGTCTTTGGGATGCAAAGACAATATTAGTGACCAGTCCTTTTAGTTTAGACTCTATGAATAAAATTACAGAAAGGTTCAGCATTTTCTTTGTTAGTTTTCACGGAAAAGGAAGCAGTTCAGAGCCTATTTGCTCCTCTTAGTCAAAATTGCACACCATGGAGTACTTGGAGTATGCCTGGCTACACCCATGGATCAGGGAGCAACAGAAATGGAGCAAGAGGGAGGAGAGGTACCCCAGGGTGTCACATCAGGATAAGGATAAAAAGGCCAGTAAGGTGCAGGGATTGATGATGCTATCTCCACTGAAAGGGTGTTGTTAGCCCTCAAGGCCCTAAAGAAAGATAAATCTCCTGGGCCAGAAGACATTCATCTGAGAGTACTATGGGAATTGGCGACATACTGGCTGCACCCTGGTGGAGCTCTTCAACAGGTCGCTGAGACAGGAGGGTACTTAGGGATTATCGAGAGGCACATGTGGTGCCAATCCATAAAGGGGGATTGAGGGAAGTACCAGGTAATTATAGACCCATCAGTTTGACCTCGGTGGTGGGAAAATTAATGGAGAGTATAATAAAGGAGCGATTGGGGGTTGTGCTTGGAGGTGGGAGGTCTGGATAGAGACGGCAACATGGGTTTGTGCCAGGTAGATCATGTCAAACCAGTCTTGTGGAGTTCTACGAATGTGGGTAACATCAGAACTAGATAGGGGAAAGCCTGTGATGTATTATTCTTGGACTTCAGCAAGGTTGACTCTGTCCCTACAATGGTCTGGTGGAGAAACTGATAGGGTTGGGAGTAGGCCCTTTGATGGTCAGATGGATTGGAAACTGGCTAGCTGGATGCACCCAGAGAGTAGTGGTCAGTGGGGAGCTCTTGAACCCTAGAGAGGTCAGTAGTGGGGTGCCGCAGGGCTCAGTCCTGGGTCCGATCCTGTTAAATGCATACATATCGGACATCAGGGAGGGTATAGAGTGTGAAATGAGTATCTTCGCTGATGACTCCAAGATGGGAGCAGTAGTTGAGGGGAAGAAGGGAGGTTGGCACTGCAAGGGGACCTGGACACCCTGGAAAGCTGGGCTCACATGGAAATTAAATTTCAATATCACCAAGTGCAAGGTGTTACATCTTGGGTGGGAAACCCTAAACACAGGTACACCCTGGGAGAGGAAGCACTGGAGGTCTCAACAGGGGAAAAGACCTAGGGGTCATGGTGGGCGATGTATGAATAACTCTGAGCAGTGCAGGAGGCGGCTAGCAAGGCAAACAGGATGTTGGGATGCATCGTAGGGGATCACCTCTAGGAGCAGGAAGTGATTCTGCCGCTGTACAATGGATTGGTTAGACCACACCTTGAGTACTGTGTACAGTACTGGAGACCACACTTGAAGAGGGACATACAGCTCCTGGAGAAGGTACAGAGGAGGGCAACTAAGATGATAAGAGGACTAGGGGATTTGACATATGAGGACAGACTTGAGGAGCCTGCCTGTTTTCATTGGAGGAGGAGACTGGGGACATGATTGGAGGTCTTCAAGTACTTCAAGGAATAAATAGGGTAAACATGGAGGGACTCTTAGACTAAAGCAAGGAGGTATCACCAGAGGGCATGGTTTGAAGTTGGAAGGTGGAAGGGTGAGGGGAAAGAAGAGGAGGTTTTTCACTGAGAGGGCAGTGGACCCTTGGAATGCACTGCCTGGTGAGCTGGTTCAGAGATCCACAGTGGAGGCTTCAAGAGAGGGTGGGACAGACACAGAAAGCAGATGTATCAGATGATGGCCTGGCCCAGGGGTGGGGATGGATGATAGGGGTTTCTGAACACAAGGGGGCCTCCAGCACCCAACTAGGGATCTGAGGTTCGAGCACACTCGATAGACCATAAGGCCTAATCTGCTGGCAATTAGTAAAGCACTCGCTAATCTGAGGATGGACAAAGCCATGGGGCCAGATGTGGTGCATCCAAGAGTGTTAAAGGAACTCAGAGAGGTGCTAGCTGCACCCTGACAGACTTGTTTAACAGTTCACTGTCGACTGGACGGTCCCAGAGGACTGGTGAAGGGTGGACATAGTCCTACTTACAAAAGTGGTAGCAAGGAGGAAGCAGGAAATTACAGGCCTGTCAGCCTACTATCTGTAATACAGACATTGATGGAAACACTACTCAAGAAAAGAATTATTGAATGCCTGGAATCCAGTGGACTACAGGACCTGAGGCAGCATGGCTTTACAGAGGGAGGTCATGCCAAACAAATCTGATAGATATTTGTGACTGGGTAAACAAGGTGTTGGATCACCGGGGGCAGTGGACATGGGCTACTTAGACTTCAGCAAGCAAGGCCTTTGACACTGTTCCACATAGGAGGCTGGTAAATAAGTATGGTATCATGGGGTGGGCCGCAGGTGGTAACCTGGGTAAGAAACTGGTTGGGATAGGAGGTAGAGAGTGGTGGTAATGATGTTCACTATGAGGAGGGGAAAACTGATTAGCAGGGCACGCAGTGTTCAGGACTGAAGCCAGTCCTTTTAATGTCTTCATTAGTGACATAGCAGAGGACCTAGAAGGACGGTCTTCCTCTTGCAGATGATACCAAGATCTGCAACAGAGTGGACACTCCAAAGGAGGTGCAAAGGATGGAAGAGACTTGAAACAACTGGACTAGTGGTCAAACTTTTGGCAGCTAAGGTTTAATGCAAAAAGTGCAAAATAATACACATTGGTCACAGAAACCTGAGGATGCTGTACACAAAATAGGGGAGAGATACGAGCAATGACCAGGCAGGAAAGAGACCTGGGGTAATCATAACAGATGACCTGAAGATGACCAGACAATGTGACAAAGCGATCAGAAAAGCTAGTGGGATGCTGGTGTGTAAAGGCAGGGACATTACCTGCAGAAACAAGGGAACTGGTGTTGCCACTATATAGGCTTTTGGTAAGTCCCCACCTGAAGTACTGTGTCCAGTTCTGGAGGCCACATCTCAGGAAGGAAATAGACAGGATGGAGACCATCCAAGGAGGGCTACTAAGTAGTGCTGTGCTGAATTTCTGCTGGAATTTTGCTGGTTCTTTGGCGAATTCTGCCTACTGTGATCCACAGAATATTATTCTCGGAAAAGCAATTTTTCTGCAGAAAATTATTCCATGACAATTTCTGTGGAAAATACTGAGATCCACAAAATAATTTTCTCTGAACAGCATTTTTCCTCTGGAAAATAATTCCATAACTGTTTCCTACCCGGAATTTTAGCATTCCGTTTCTGGCAAAATTTGGTGGAATTTTGTCGAATTTTGAAAATTCTGTGGAATTTCTAAGCACGAATTTGAAAAATCTATAGCACTATACTACCAAAAAGGTACAGGGGCTACATCAAATATTCTATGAGGAGAGGTTAAAGGAACTAAACATGGACACCCTGGAGGAGAGGAGGAGGAAGAGGTGGGGATATGATTGCACTTTCAAATACTTCATGGGGGGGTGAATAGGTGAATAAAGTACAAGTGGGAGGTATTTTTCAGAGGAAAGGGTGCTCCAGAACAAGGGCAACAATATAAAGCTAGAGGGAGTAGGTTCGAGAGAGAGATATGAGAAATACTTCTTCACAGAAAAGGAGGTGGATGTCTGGAACAGTCTTCCAATGGAGCTGTGAGTGCAAAACAGTCATGCAATTCAAAAGTACCTGGGATAAGCACAAAGGAATCATAAGGGATAGGTAAGGAGGAAGAGAAGTACTGTAGACCTGGAGGAGTCTACAACATAAATAATGCAACAAAAATGGGTGACTAGATGGGCCATGTGGCCTTATCTGCCATCAGTTTCATGTCTCTATGTTTCTAAGATACGAATTGAGAGCTATTATGACTATTTTTCCACCAATTTTGAAATTAGATAGCCTGAATGTAACCAAATTAGAATAGTGTGCACCCCATGTCATTTACTGTGATATAATGAATTGGAAGAGTGTTTTTTTTCTATTAAATTGGCCAGATGTATATATTGGGTGTTTGTCACATGGTGTAAAAGAGTTGGTAATGTGCTAGTGCTTCTGTTGCAGGTGTGGTATGACAGCAGTGCCTTAATAATGATCTAAGTTTTGTTATATGAATTTGGTTAATGAAAGTAGATGCATCTATGTTGAAAAATGTAAAAAACTTCATGCATTAAAAATACTCTAAAGTATTATAAATCACTCAAGCTAAACTTGAGTGATGTATAATAAGATAGTAGGGCCACCAGAGTATGTCTGTTATGGTATAAGAGACTCCTCCTGTGAGGTTTGGGCAGACAGAACTGCTCAGATTTGTTTTACGATCATCTCTCCCAAACCTCATGCTTGGAGTCTTTTATAGAAAAGAGACATCCTCAGAGGCCCTATTGATTTATTTAGTCTGTTATGTTTCAGTATTCTTCTATTAGTCTTTTAAGTCTTTAAATAACTCTTCCTCTACTCGAGCACACAGATTCTTCACCACTAGCTCTGACAGGTAGAGGTGTGATTTCTGTGACCTCTGGTTCTTCATTTAGTGGTGATGATGTGCTGTTGCTTCCTAGCATTGACTATACTGAAATGGCTTCCTCTCCCCTTCAGGGCCTCTGCATTAGTACCTCGTGAAAGGTCCCTTGAACCTTAAGCAGATTCCATATGATTCGTTTCACCACCTGTACATGACTTTGTATGACTCTGGAGTTGTCTCTTGAGTATATTTGCTTATGGCCACAGACTCCTTCACCTTTAATTCTCACTTGCACTCAATCAGTGAGTGCAGAGATCTATCCATCCTGTCGTAGTAGCTTTCCTGTCTCTCTATGGACACCTCTTTGCTATCTCTCACTCTCGTCCTGTGGCATGAGAAAATGTGTATCAGGCATTTTGTTTTCAGCTTGTGGTTCATTAAAGATTCTGCTCTTGAATGATCATTTTCAAGTATACTAACGTGTAGGCCAGTAAAGCTAAATAAGGATCTTCCATTGCCTTTTGTAAAGTCTTTTATCAGTTTGTACCACTTTTTAATGCATGTCCATTGGTCTGCGGATAGTGAGGGCTTGAGGTCCTATGCTGAAATCTGTATTGTTTCACAAACTGTTCTAATTCACAACTAGTAAATTGCAGGCCACTGTCTATAATCATAATTGTTGGTATGCAACGCCTTGCAAAAACTGACTCAGCATTTATTACCTTTTTACTATTCAGATGTCTCTGGCAGTAAGACTACCTTTGGTAGATGGAATAGTAGCCAGTGTGAAATTACCTATTCTGAATGATATGGATGGTGTTTTAATGGTATTGCTGTTATTTTAAACTTTGCATGTTTTATGTTTGCACTGCTTTTACACATAACTTATTGTCTGTCACTTTAAACATTATCCTGCTTTTCCTTCCTTACTACCATTTCATGGTTTTAAATCATAACTGACTTTGGTCATATGATCTGAAATTTTGATTAGACAAAGGTCCATGTGAAGCAAAGTGTTAGGGCAATAACTAACCCACTGAGAGGCACTACAGCACTTTAGCCTGGAGAATTTAACTGCAAAATGACACGTAGTATGGACATGAAAATGTAACTTCTTTATTCAGTAGTACTGTCTGCTGGTTTCTAATTTGTGCTGCTCATCTTCTGCATGATAAGTTAACTTCAGGGGTTGGCCAGCTCCCTCAGTGTGCACTGCCCAGCCTTATTAGTGTGGTCTCCAGTTTGTTTGTTGCTCAAAGAAGGAGGTCAGATTGCAGTGTGGCTCTAACAGGCCTCTGTCATTGTATTGCAGCTTTAATTATTTATTAGAATTATTTGATAATAGGCATTCCTTATAGCACTAGAATCTGTTGGTTACTATTTATCTTGCTATTTACCCTGATCATCCCTGTCAGACTGTCTCCCTCTTTCATGACTAATTTGTTTTCTGTAGTATCCTGTATGTGGAATCCTAAGTCAATTGCTGTTATTTCTGTTATCTCTGATTCAAATGTATAGTGTGAATTTCTGAATCAGATTAAGTAATTTATATGAACTTATAATCAATGTATGTGATTAACTCCAGGTTTGCCCCTGAGAAAAGGGACCTCTGGTCTCCAGCAGACTCACCGGTTACCAAAATGCAATAAATAAATAAATAGTATAGAGGTGGTAATCACAATGTAATAACCAGCTGGAAGTTACCAGACAACAAGGTCACAGGCTGAGGTATTGATTTTCTCCCAGATTAGTTTACTACAGAGTAAAACCTCACTACTAGAATTATTTCTATTCTAGTAAAAATAAAAACAAAAAGTCAGGAACTACAGGCTGGTAAGCAATACCAGGGAAGCTGCTGGGGACAGTCATAAGAAAAAAAGATTGTCAAATGCTTACAAAGTAATAACTTGGGTCCAGTGGCCCAGTATGTATTCTGTGGGAAATCACGCCAGACCAACTTTATTTCTTTTTGAAAATGGCATGAAGGAATTGGATGTGGGGAATCCTGTGGATGTCGTATATCTGGACTTCAGCAAAGCATTTAATATTGTTCCACACAGGAGGCTAGTTCAAAACTAGATAACCTATGTATGGGGAGGGGGCAGTACAGAAATTCTTAACTGGTTGTGGGATAGGAGGAAAAGTGTAAAATTAGTAGTAACCAGTTGACATGGAAATAGATGGTGTTAGTCGGTACTGGAAGCAACATTATTCAACATATTCATAAGTGATCAGAAGATGGGTGCTTGTAGCTGGATCGTCATGTTTGCCGATGACAGTAAGATGGAAGTAGTTACAACACAACAGGAGAATGAGCTTGACAGATTTGAGAAATGTGCTGCAAAATGGCAGGTGTACATCAACATTGAGAAATATGAGGAGATACATTCAGGAAAAACAAAGTAGTAGTAGTAGCTTTAATTATAAGGTCTCTTCCCAAAGATTCAGGGCACTGTATAGATATGAAAGCATTAAAACCATTCAAAAATTCTGATAATATATGCAATGAATGAATAATTTAAAATAGTACTATTAAAAATATTACAGTAGCAGAATAAAAGGAAAACCAAACAATATTCTAATCCCTGAATGCCTGGCTAAACAGATAGGTTTTAAACCCCTTTAAATGCTTCCATAATGGGGCCTCCTCAGTCCCTGGGTAAGACATTCCACAAAGAAGGCCAGTCCTTCAAGTAGATCTCAGATGACTTTGGCTGGACTTTCGGGACCGAAAGGACACCTTCCTCAGAGGAGTGAAGGGGTGCAGGCACTGGACAGAATGCAGGGCCTCTGCCAGGTAGACAGGGCCCCACCAGTGTAGGGCTTTATAGGTTAGCAGTTCAACATTGAACGTAACTGACCACTTCACAGGCAGCCAGTGCAGATCACGCAGTACCAAGGTCATATGACTAGACTTTGAAAGGCCAATCAACAGCCTGGCCAATGTGTTTCTGTACCAGCTGCAAGCATCATAGGGTAGCCCCACTCACCACAAGGTACAGTGCTTACTGTAGTTGAGCCTAGATGTCACAAACGCATGCACCAGCGCCGGCAGGTCTTCAGGAGAGATAAGGGACTTAATTCAGCTGATATTCCTAAATGATAAAACCACTCCTGACTGCAGCTGACTCCTGAGCCTTTAGTGTCGACCATTAATTAAGAATGACTCTTAGATTCTTCACCTTTGCAGAAGCCAAAGCCTGGACAACCGAGCCAAAGCCTTATCACTTCCATGACTACCTCTGCCCCTCCTCTAACCCAGTTCAATCACCAGTACCTCAGTCTTATCTAAGTTTAGTCTCAACCAACTAGATTCCATCCATCTCTGAATTTCAGATAGGCACAAATTAAGCACCTCGACAGTGTCAGGTGTTATGGGTGCAAAGGACAAATATAAATGATATCATCCACATAGCAGTGAAACCCAGATTGTATGCTGAATTATCCTTCTTGGGGTAGCATGTACACTGTGAACAACATAGATGAGAGGACTGAGCCTTGTGGCACCCCACAGAGCAGGGACACTGGGGAAGATGAGAAAGTACCCATCACCACCCTCTGCATCTTATCCCAAGATAGGACTCAGACCAGTGGATGACAGTGCTAGTGAGTCCAACATACTCCTGCAGACAATTAAACAACAACCCATGATCCACAGTGTCAAATGCTGAAGACAGATCAAAGAGAATGAGAACTGACCAATCACCCCTCTCTCTCGCCCTAAGAATGTCATTTACACCATGACCAACACTGTCTCAGTGCTATACCCAGATCTAAAACCAGATTGGAGGGGTTCATAGATGTCATGAGCTGTAAAGTGCAACACAGGCTGCAGTGCCACAACCTTCTCAATAATCTTACCTAGAAAAGGTCAGTTAGAGACAGGATGGTAATGAACTAGAACATCCATGTCCAAAGTTGGCTTTTCAGAAGGGCTGACAAGTGCATTCTGCAACGCCAATGGGAAGACCACCTCTGAGAAGAAGCATTGAACTATCCTAGTGAACACCGATTGCAAAGACCCCACACAGTTCACTAGCAGACATGTGGGCCCTGGGTTTCCTGGAGTTCACAATATGCACGCTGCAGCTCCAAAATCATCTCACAGGCCTTGTCCATTGAGATTGGCTGAAACTCCACCCTTGACAGCTGAATACATCTGTGAGATCCATGCGTGACTCTGTTGGGCAATGACAGCCCACTTGAGAGATCCTGCACAAATAGAGGATACTGTCTAAGAAGAATCGAATAAACTCTTCACACTTAGGTGCTGAAACTGCTCTTGCTAACTGGAGACAGGCTGGGTTTAATAATCTGTCCACGGTATGGAAGAGCTGAGTTGGTTGATTCCTCCCAGCTGCAATCTCCCAAGACAGAAATGCTGCCTCTTACGGAAGACTACCCTTGATATTCATCATAATGAATCTTTACCAGTTTGTCTTTCAGCCCTGGACCTTCTCCAACAGCACTCCAACCTTGACCCCTAGTCTTTAACTCCCAAAGCTCCCCATCAAAAACATAGGAATCCTAATCATGAGACTCAGAGCCATACATGGATAGGTGCTATGAATCAAGGCCCTCAGCGACAACCATGTTATAGGTCAATACTGCATTTCCAGTCCCATATCATAAGCTACCACCATCTCTGAGAGGTTCAGCACTAATATCCTTCTGGACCAAGCCCCTTTAAAAGATGATACTGAACCATTTCCACTGTGGAGGACCGGGGTGGAGTCCGACAGAGAAGTTCACTGTGTAATGATCCAATCAACTGACCAAATCAGTCTTGAAGTTACTCACCCAAGTCCCAGGGAGAAACCAGGTCCAAGGCATGTCCATATTGGTGAGTCTCAGAAGCAGCAACTTTGCCAGACCCAGTGATTCCAAAAACTGAGAAAATCCCTTTATAAAATGTGAAATTCCATTATCGACCCAGGCATTGAAGTCACCCAGAATATGCCATCTGGCTGACTCCAGCACCTTTTGTCAATGAAGTCTGCAATTTCCTGCAGGAAACTCCCCATCATGCCATGGAGGCCGGTACAGCAGGAGGATCTGCATCCTGCATCCTGCACCTGGACTCCTACACACAGGCACACATTAAAATGATGAATGTCCCCCACTGGGTTCACAGTGAAGTTCACTCCAAATCTAAAACAGATGTTCATCCCCCACAATCCTCTGTGGGCAGTGTACCATGGAGAATCCAACTGCGATCACCATCTCCAAAGCTGGACTAGTATTGTCACTCAGCTAGGTCTCTGTGATGCAAGCCAGATTGACCAAGGAACCCAAAATTGAATCTACCATAATGGCAGTCTTGTTAGCATAGTGGTTAAGGGCACTGTGCTGCAAACCTGAAGACCTGGTTTGAACCCATCAGCTCACACTCATGTAGCTGTGTGACCCTGAGCAAATCACTTAACTTCCTTGTGCTCCCCAGGTTACGCCTGGAAACAAGCTCTGCTTAGTGTGCCTTCCTGGTTAAACAAGTTCCCTTTCATTTCCCTTTCTTTCATTGATCTTGCATTGCATAACACCACCTGAAGGGGTGGAGTAGGCAGGCAGCCCACCAGCTGCCTACACACTCAGTCCAGTGGGGTCCCTAGGTATGGGAACTAAACACATCTTTCCTCTGTCTAGGCTCCATTTCACGCCAGGGCATCTCCTGGTCCTAACTGTCCTAATAACATCTCCTCATTACCCCCCATACCCACTGCTGACCATCTTGTCTCCTCTCAATCCCCACCTCCCTGCATGGATGATAGGCAGCTCTAGGCAGAGGGCGTCATGAAAAGGAGGCAGATCACACAGCTGGGCAGAGGAGTAATCAAACCTAGGGGCGTCAAAACCAGGCATGAATAAAAATGAATGAAAACTGTTATCTGAATGGCATGGTGATTTCTGAAACCAAGTAGGGAAAAACTAGGGAGCACTGATCAGCAGCAGTGGGGCAGCAGCTAGCAAGGCAAACAAAATTGTGCTGTACAGTACATTAAGATAAACTTTGTTTCAATGTGTTGGTGAATAGAGCAGTGCTTGTGTAAACTTTTAAGGTTTGAACTTTGGCCTTTCCTTTCTCACCTTGGTAGTTAAGTCATGTAGTGACTAGGAATTGAAGACCCAAAAGATTACCTCCCAACTCACGGAGAGTATGAACAGTAGCACACAGGAGAGGGAAAACAGTTGGAGGAAACCTCTGAGGACCCTTGCCTATTGACCCACCCATCCTGA
The DNA here is from genome assembly GCA_016271365.2 of Neoceratodus forsteri. NCBI lineage: Eukaryota > Metazoa > Chordata > Ceratodontiformes > Ceratodontidae > Neoceratodus > Neoceratodus forsteri. Next base: position 449,422,862 of record CM057453.1, on the reverse strand, counting down.
GGGCAAACTAGAGGAGATGATCCTAAATGCTTAGGACTACTGTATGTTCTAATATTTTTTGTAAGGTGTAATGTTTGTAGTGATGCAGTTCCATTTTTCGAGCCCATTGAATGATGCGCTTAGGAATGTTAATTCTTGAGATTGAAGTAGCTGGTCCAGTCTGAAGGAATGTCCACATCACCAGAAATGGATTATGTCCAGCTGGTAAAAGGGTTGAACAAAATCCAGGATTCATATGTTAATTGGTTGATATTTGATGGAGGTACAGATCAGTGTGAGCATGAGGAGCATGAGTTTGTTTAAATGAGCTGTCAGACTCCAAACTATGGAATGTATGATAGTTTATGAAATCCTTAAAGTAATCTGTCAGACTTTGCAGGAAACAAGGGCAAGATACAATGCTTAGTTATTTTGTACAGTGGCAAATGGTTCGGATATTTGCAAGGTTCTTGGAAGAGATTGTTCTCAGTACTGATTAGGAAGGAATTGAATAAAGCTAGATGATGAGGTAGTAGATGCTTTCACATCTGAATTAGGGTCTAATGGCTTTGAGTTCAGCAAATTCACAATGTTTTGCTCTGTAGGCATCTATAGGGAGACAATCAAAGATTTGGAGAGCAGCTTTAGGTACTAATAGGAGGAGGTAACTGAAATATTTCAGACCAATGAAGGAAGGATGTCGTATGCTGTAAAGGCAGTAATTGGATACCGATAGGTATGATTGAAATATTCAGTATAATAATTTTGAGGGTTGAAGATGAGGTAGAGCTGCTATGATGAGGTTTGCATGGACTCACATTCAGGAAGGACTGCTGTGCTAGATGGTGGATATGGATGTTTCTGTAGCTAATTGCCCATGGTGGGAGCTTAAGTGACCATTGCTCTGCTGCCTTGCTGGTGGATCCAATATCTGTATGCTATGAGAAGCCCAAAAGCAGGGTCTTTGACTCAGTCTACTGACTGATGAGGCAAAAGGGGGTAGAGAGCAAGAGTAGAATACAATGGGTGCATTGACTGTTTAGTCAGACGTAGAACTGTTGCTGTGCGTAACTGTGATTGGGAAATAGCCAGATCAGTAGGGATGCAGAGGATGATGAATCCAATGGAGGCATGTTCTTGGTGATGGTATTCGCTGAGAGAGTATGGAAGAGATGAATCCCATCAGATGAGTTAGAAAGGACCACAGGATAGGTAGCCGGCATGATTCATGAAGTTTGGTGATGCCCAGAGGCCAGGAGCAGTGACTTGGGATAGTGTAAATGTAGCAAGGCAGCTATGCATCAGAGATCTGATGATACATATTCTGGGATAGTAGATGGAAGGATGGTCTTGTGAGCATTCAATGCCTTAATCAAGGAAATACAAATCAGATAACATGGACGAAGAGTCAATGTTTGGAGAGTAGACTATGAGTGTAAGTTATGACAGATGATGCCAGTATTGCTATGTGGTATCCTGTGGTTCCCATTATCCTTGAGGGTTATGGTTATTATGGAGTTTTATAACCCAGGAGGGAACTGGGTCCGCAGTTCTATGGTAAAATGATGGGTGTGAAGAAGATTCCACTAAGCTTGGATCCCATGAAGATATCGAGGTAAGTGACATCCTGCTGTTTGAATTAAAGGGAATATGTAAAGAAAGATCCTGCAGAGTTGATGTAGAGGTAAAGTCTCCTGTAGTCCAGATGAATGGGATTCTGGAAATTGATCCTGGGGAGATTATTGGGAAGTACCAATATTTTTTATAGTGACTTAGACTCTATATGGAGTGCTGTTCGAGGGATGTCACTGGATGAGGGTTTGAACAGGAACTCCTTAGAGCATTGGACGGAGCAGTAATGTCAGTTGAGTCAATGAATGGATAGGAGTAATTGAATGGGTGTGGATGCTGGAGGTTGGTAGTTCTGAAGAATGCCTAAAAGAGACACACAGCAGCAAACATGCAGGAGCCTCAAGCTGCAAGCCACGATGGTGGCAGAAGAAGGTAATAATCCAATTGGTGAAGGAAAATTTGAGGTGGAAGTCCACTGATTGGAGAATGGAGCATGACAGGAGTCAGCAGAGGCTGAGTAAGTACCAACACTGGAAGCAGCACTTGAGGTACAGGACTGTAGGCAATCACCACAGCATATTGAAATAGAATGCAGGAAAGCTGAAATGGGCCTTGGGTGGTAGATCCAGGCAAAACTGAGAGGCGAATCCAGGTACAAGGTGCTGAGAAGTTGAGGTATGAGGTTCCCACCTCCGAAGGACATGGCAAACTTAAATTGCTGATAGCAAAATCGCTGATGATGGGGTATAAGGTTCACACCTTCAAAGGAGATGGCGAACTAGAATTGCTGATAGGAAAAGGCGCTGAGGTAATGGGGTATGAGGTTTCCAGTTCCAAAGGAGATTGCTAACTTGAATCACTGAAGGTAGACTCATGTTGTAATAGAAGGGTAGCAATAGGGGAAAACTGAAGGAAGCCACAGGCTGCAGTCTCTGGAAGATGGATGAATCTTCAATATCCAGCAGGAGCAAGAGGAAATGCGGCAGAGAAAAGTCCAGGAGGAAGGCTGTAGAAAACAGGAACATCAGCAGCAGCAATGATGAAGGAGGCAGCAGTATGGAGCTGAAGATCCAGAGACTGTGGGAGGCTGAGCTGGAAGGCAAGCAGTGGGCAACGAAGGGCATGGGGTCATAATATTCAAGACATTATGCCCAGCAATATACCGCTGCCAATACAGCGATATATAGTGCAAAAGGCAAAATTCTTGTTTTATGGAATATCACACAAAGTGCAAAAAAGAAAAATTCCATGCTTCTGGGAATTGAAACGTGGTCCCAAATGCACTGCTTGCCTCCCTTGCTGCCAGTGACTCATCCCATCGAGCCACAGCAGCTGCTCAGTGGACCCCTGTCCCAGCAGAATTCTTATCCTTCACTCGCATACTTCCTTTCACAGTTTTTCACCCTCTCGCTTCTAACTACTACACTATTCCTACCTAGCGGTCATGTCATGTGCTGTAGAGCATGCAACATTTTGACCCGGTAGGGTAATGAATCACAGGAGCACCTGATGAAGTGGAAAGCAAGCAGCAATGATGTCTGGATGTCCGTGGACTGGGTGGAGTTAAAGACCGAACTGGGGAGGTTCAGATCCAGAATATGAGGAGGCCAAGGGCAAGGTCAAGCACACATGAACCCACAGTGATGGCAGAGGATGCTCATTGTGCTGTATAGGCCATAATTGGGATGAGTCAGGAGATTGGAGGCTGATGGCGTGCATGGTCCCATTCCCAAAGGGAATGCGGCAAGTGGATAGCAGTACGGAAGTCAGTTGTATGATAAGGTGGATGGAGAATGCAGGCTCCCATCCCTGGTGGTCGGGTGAGATAACCTTCACTCGATGCCATGTCAGGCAGAGTTAGGGATGGAGACTGTTTCAGATGGCAGGAAAGATAAATGGTTAAGACTGTAGGAGGAAAACAAATTCTCATCCCTGGTAGACAGAGGAATCCTACCTGCATTGCCATGCCCCAGTAGGCAGAGTTAGGGACAGAGGCTGTTGGACGGCTGGTATGGGTTGAGCAAGGAAAAGCAGCCGAGGCCGAGGAAAGGCAATGGGATAAGGGTGTAGAAGGTCGAGGGAGCAGGAAGGAGAATAAAGCAGCTGGGGAATGACATACACTGCCAGATGAAATCTGAGGGAACAAACAAAGGCATGGTACACTGGGGCAATATAGAGACACATAGGGAGTAATAAGGAGTTGTAAAAGCAGCAGAAGGTATCATGGGTCACTGAAGGGTAGAAATGTAGGGGAATAACAGGAATGAGGTATAGGGAATAAGAGAGGAATGGGTAACGAAGGCAGGATGAGATGAACAAAACAACAGGGAAACGTGCACAAGGAGGGGTACAGCAGGGTAAGGGAAAGAAAAGAAAGGGGCAGGTTAAGTACTAAAGCATGGGGCTGAGCACCGGGGGTCACATTCAGAAGTGCAGGAGTGGAGACTGGGCAGAAAGAGGGAACAGGAAAAGCTCCTGTTAAACAAGGGGTATCAGCAGGCACAGTAGAAGTGTTTTTTTTTTCATAACAGTAGTGACGGGTTGAAGTGGGTGGAACAGGTGAAATCCATGGCAGTGGTTCAAGGTGGGAGGAGAGGAAAGCACAAGGTAAGGAGGAAGGGGAGAAGTAAGGGAAAGCAGGGTATTGAGGTAGGGTGTACAGGGTTAGAATAGCACTGACCACAATGCCACTAGCAAAAATAGCGCGCAATAATGCTGTCAATTTTAGTTTTCATTAGCTTGCCTCAGCCCCCCACCCTGGACTAGAAGGATTTTCATTCGGGGTGGAGGAATCATGGGAAAGTTAGAATATATGGGGCCATGGAATACTGTTTCCATGGCCCCATGTCAAAGAAACAAAGTCCTGAGGCATAATAATGTTGAAGACCAGGATTAGAACCCTGGTCTCCACTGCAAGTGGTTGAGCTGCTCTATGCCCCAGCCCTCCAAACCATGGGAGCAGCTCAGCCAGCCTCCTGATCCTGGTGCTTTTGTCTGTGGTCAGCACCACAGACAATGACCTGGGGAGCACTTACTGAAAGCGCTGTAGAGCCCCTCTCACTGTTCAGGTTAGCGCTACATGAACCATGCCTTTCTGTGACTGGTGCTATTCATGTAGCATTGTTCTAACCAGGTACTGACAGACTGGATGGGCCACGGTCTCCAGTTTTTTTTCCAAAACAAAATCATAAGTTCCTAAAGTGACTGGCATGGGTATAGGAGTAAATGGTTGGAGAAGTATAGGGTCCCAAGCTTGTGACACAAAAAGTGGCAGAAAATTCAAGCTGCTAGGCCAGCCATTCATGCTCTAACAGTTTGCAACTATAGACACATAACCTATGTCCCAACCCAGGATTTTTATATATCCTTCCTGCAGGTGCCTGCTTGACTGCAGATGCAAGACACTGATGGCATTTACTGTGTAAGTGACACTGAAAGCATCCCAGTCCTGTTTAGAACACATGGCCCTGGAAAATATGGGTGTGAGCAGCTTAGGTTTTAAGACTGCCCTGTATGTGGTGTGTAGGACACAGGCTGGCCATACATCAAAAATGGAGCAATGGAAACCCTATTAAATGGGTCTGAATGTTGCACTCCTTTAGGCTGCACAGGACTAGGGAGGTCTTTACTGTTGCATAGAAAACACTTGTACAAATGGAATGGGCAAAAACAGGCCTGCATAAGGTTGGGCATCTGTCACTCTCAAAAGAGATAAATGGAGTTTAAAAATTGAGCAGTTTAAATATATCATGAAAGAAACGCGCCATAAATCTTTTAATGTCTAGCCCCAACACTGCTGCCATGTCAGATGACCTCATCAGAATAACAGAAACGTTCACCACCTTACACATCACGCAGATACCTGATAATCTAACTTATAGTAGTTATCCAAAAGCAGTGAAAGCATCTGAACATGTCAATGATGTGTGCATGAATCTTAGGAATAACAAAGAGGACCAGAGAAGGTGTAACCAAAGAGGACATTCAGAAAACACTACCATGGGATTGCAGACATGCTAAAATAAATGTTAGTTACCTTCCAGTGGAAAAGTTGGTTGGGGCTACAGGAGAATGGTATTCTTGTTGTCATATTGAGGACAGCAGGTGGAGAGCTGACTGGCAGGATGGGATAGACGATGTCCGCAGGAGCGGAATGGCCCATGGTACAGCTGAAGTGAAGCACTATGGGAGCCCACATGATCCCAGAAGCACTGGTACAGATGGAGCGGAGGCTCCAAGGGAAGATAAGCTAAAGCCCAAAAGCACAGCAGGCAAACAAACTGCAAACAAATTAAAATGGAGGATGGAGACCAGGTAGTGGAATGAGAGAAACAGCTGGGGAACAAGAAGGAGGTGGGGAGGCACAGAAAACAAAATGGGGAAGGAGGCAGCACAGAAACAAAAATGGGGTACAGAGGAAGGACAAGTGAGGGGAGAGGAGACAAACACAAGAAAGGGGACAAGGGAGGGAGGGAGGGAGCCAGGGGACTGGGGAAAGAAGTAAATGTAGGAAAAGCAAGAAAGCAATTAGACTCAGCCACAAGCCACGCAGGGAGGCCGAGGCGCTTGTGAGGGAGGTTTACTTAGCGTGCTAAGCGAGGAATTGCTGAGAGGCTGGCTTTTATTTGGGATGTGGGAGTAGCTATTACTCCACATTGAACCTTGGGCTTTAGCCCTCTCAAAGTAGATTTAAGAATGTTATAATACCCTTATAAAGATCCTTGATCCAGCCCCATTTTGAGTAGAATGTGCACTTCTGTTCCCACATCTGAAGAAAGATATTGACATGATAGAGAGGGTATGGAGGAGAGTGACCAAGCTGGTTGATGGCTTGGAGAACATGGACTATTACAACAGACTGGCTAAATTGGAACTGTTTTCCATTGTAAGGAGGAGACTCAGGGGATACATGATCACAGAATTCAAGCATCCAAAAGGTATAATACCAAGATCCCCATCAGACCAAGGCCAGCTCTTCCTGATATACAAGGACAAAAAGACAAGGAACACTCAAACACATGGAAGGAATAAGATTCAAGGAAACATCAGAAAAATCACTTCTCAGAATGAGTGATGAACACTTGGAATAGACTGCCAGAGCATGTGGTATCAGGTAATACTGGAATAACTTTCAAGCTCAGACTTGAAAAGTACTTTAAAAGAAACTGATGTGACAGGGTGTTCTCACTGAGTTTGGGGAAGGAGGAACTCTATGGACCACTTTTTCTTTCCCTAAACATGTATGCATGCAAATTTAAGCTAAAATAAATGTTACCAAAACAAAGCAAAACAAGAAGTTGCTGCTGCCATTTTTACCATACAGGTTAGTTATGGAATATCAACAATAAACAGCCGTTTGTTTTAGCCAATCAGAATACAGAGATTAGCATAACGTCTCATTTTGAGCCTTCTCTATATTGTTTGGGAGAATAACAAGACAGCATTTTGCATTCTGATTAGCTCGTTAAAGAACTGTCTATTTATTTATGGTCTCAAGCTTTGGAAGGTATTCCCAAATTAGTAAGGACAGTCTTAAAACTCTTACGTATAGGAAAACAACTGGTTTCTAACCAGTTATATTGTACATGATTTCATTAGTTAATTCATAGTAACCTTCCCGCTGCCTGTTGTTTAAGACCATGTTCTATCAAAGCCTGACTAAACATATAAAACTCAGGACAGTACTTACCAGATTAAGATGTCAGTTTATGAAAATGCAACTCCCACTTGGTCATCATTAGCAGGTGTTTCTGCTGTTGTGAAATGCCATTTATGCTGACTGGGCCAAACTGAAGGCTTTTGACCATCTGTCTGATGTTCTGCTGTTTTTATAACATATTGGGCAGAATAAGCTTTATTCCTTCTTTGGAAATATGCTGGGATAGGATTTTAATTTCTGATCCATCAGTTTTTTCTATGAATCCATTTTTTCTTTTCATAGGCAAATGCTGATTACCTTGCTGCTCCAATTCCTGAAAAGGTTCTCTCTAGAATTGCATAACATTTTGGGTGCTTCCAGTGGTGTTTATTTTCTTTTATCATACGTTTTATCAGTTTCATTTATCGAGACATCTGCATGCAGTATGCCTGTTTTGTTTTGGTTGATGCCTGGAAACACTATATGATGATAGGTATTTGGATTTGTCCGCCTTTATTCAGTTTGGGTCCATGTCAGCAATATCTGGACTTCCAATTACACCCATGGCCCTGTATTCCTCTGGGCAGGGTGTACTAGTTCTGACAGAAGCTTCCTCTTTAGATCTGCAGTGTGGGCTGAGTGAACTTGTGGATGTGACTGTTTGTTTTGCAAAATGTGCAAAACAAATCCATAAGGTTTGTATATGATCCACTAGTTACAGACTTGTTTTGGAAAAATTATAAAGCCTACAACTTGAAGAAAAAACTACTGCAAGACTGACTTATAACAAAATTCTGCAAGTACTTGGAATTTCAAGGGCAAACTCTAAATCACGTACTATAGGCAAGATTATGATACTGCAACTTCAAATTTAAAAAGTAGCTTTTTTCACAAATGTAAACAATGTAATTCCACAAAAGTTAACTGACAGAATTTTAATTTTGTCCAACCCTTTCTGCAACCTCTTATCCCATCTGTTGGAATTCTATGACATCATTTTGATACTACACTCTCAAAGCTCTTTTTTATTTGGCCTGTGTGTGCATAAGCAACATCTTGTGGTAATGTACATTTCAGAGGTGTGTCAGTGTTGTGACCAATGCAGGGAGCTGTAGTGTGCACGTCCCTCAGCCGCTAATCAGTGAGCATGCTGTCTATGACAGCAAACTTCAAAGAAAGCAAAACCTTGAAAAATCTGCCACTCCAATGAGGTGCAGTTTCCTCATTGCAGCAACAGATGACAAGACTCCAGCCATGTGCATTACAGTGCACAGTAATGTGCATGGCCAGAGTTATGAACAGTTGCTCAGTGTGCCATTCCTGGTGAAACATTTCAATAAATAAATACAACGCGCCGTGCAGCTCCCAGAGTGGCATCTCCAGCCACCAGCCACACTCTCCAGCGAAGCCAGCATGGAGTGCCCAATCCCGATGTCAGCATGTATCCCCCAGCCACATTGTGGCACACACTGAAACCCACCCCAGTGTGCCCGGTCATTTTTTTTCCTGACACCGAGATGCCCACTCCTGCTGTCAGATGCCCCCCACCCCTCAAGCTCAATTTCTTTGCTGACAAGGGTGCAAATACCCATCAGCTTCATGTCCCCAAGCTTGCTGATGGGTTGCAAATCCCTGTCAACATCATGTCCCCTCCCCCAAACTCATGTGGCACACTGGGAGCCACCCCAGTGGTCCCAAAGTTTTTATATTTTTTAACCTATAAATAAAGAAAATAGTCCTGGAGTCTTTTTGTTTGTTAAACTGTAAAAAGAAAATGTCCAGCATCGACTCCCCAGTCCCCTCCCCACCCCAATCCTCCAACTGTGCACCCAACTCCCACCCCTCACCTATACTTACCCTCTGGAGGTTGGGAGCAGTGATCTTCTGTGGATCAGGATGCGTCTGCACTCTTCAAAGCCGAACTACGAACTGAGGAATGGGTAAGCACTGTATAATGGGACTTAATTGGGGTTTCAACAGGTTGATATCTCAGTCATTTTAGAATTTTGGCCCAAATTTTCAACATGGGGTTCTTGGGCCCCACCTCATGAACATGTCACTGTTGTTTTGTTTCATGGTCCCAAAGGTGACTTCATGGTCACCGCATGGAATGACCTTTTGGGACAGATTAACAAAATGACAGTAGCACTGTTCACGCGGTGGTCCCAAAGAGCACACATGTTGATAATTTGGTGAAACAATTCCAAAAAATGACTGTGTTAGTAGCGTGTGGTGTGCATTTTCTATGCATGCTCATAACCGCAATTTTATACTTTCACTCCACATTTTCAACATTGCTATTTTTAATACCTACTTATGAACAGTACCACTGTCATTTTCACATCCTGCCCAAAATGTGATTTCACACCTGTGGCGCAGAATGGAGCTGTCGCTCAAGAAATCAACTTTGGGATGGATTAACAAAATCATAGTGCCACTCTTCATGAGGAGAGGTCCCAAAAAGCCATGTTAAAGATTTGGTGAAAAATTCCAAAAAGTGACCACGTTGCTGGCAGTTATGGGCAGTTTCTCGCATACTTGTAACTTTGTGAATTTTTCATATTTTCACTCAGATTTTCAACATTGCCTTTTTTCACACCTCCTCATGAACAGTACAGCTGTCATTTTTCACATCCTGCCCAAAATGTGCTTTCACACCTGTGGCACTGAATGGTGTAGTTGCTGTGTGAAATCACCTTTCAGGATTGAGTAACAAAATGATAGTGCCACTGTTCATGAGGTGGGGTCCCAAAAGCCCATTTTGAAAATTTGGAGTGAAAATACCTGACAAACTTCGCATTGATCCATATGACTTTGATTAAAATGAAATTTCTGCTGCACCACGTTTTGGTGACTTGAGTGAACTACGCAAACATATAATTTATAAAATAAGCCAAAGTTTGGATTTGAATAGGGAAGCTACAATTTTGTTTTCAAAATGTATATGACAGCCATTAATGGCAGTGGCTCCCAAATTAATTGTTCTCATAAAAACTTTGCAGAAGTTTGTTTGCAGCACAATGCAAGGTATCAGGCTTTAGAATAAAAATAGAACTATGAAACTTAAAACAGTGTTGGCAGAAAAGACCATCAGTTCATCCAGTCTGCCCTATTTTGCTACCCAACCACATCCCATGACTGATTGTCTGGCTGGGGTTTCACCTTCATCTCCCCTTGTTCCCCACAGCACTGTATCCCCTGTATAACTATCAGACCCCTTACTCTGTCCCAGCTGTGCTTGAACCCATTAATGGTTTTGCACCCACCACCTCAGCTGGTAGGCTGTTCCATGGCTCAACCACTGTCTTTGAAAAGTAGTATTTCTTAAACACTGCCTGAATCCCCCAAGCAGCTTCTATTCATTCTCCTTGTTATTGACCTGCTATTCACGTTAAGTAGCTCCTTGCAGTTTGCCTTCTTTATTTATTTTGGGAACTTAAGGTCTCTATCATGTTGCATCTCTCCCTTCTTGCCTCTAGTGACTCCTTGTTCAGTGCCCTGAGCCGTTCTTCATAGAATCTGCCCTGTGGAGCCCTGGATGATCTTGGTTAACCTTCACTGCACCATGTCAGTCTATCTCTTTCATCAGGTGGTGACTCCAAAAGTGGGCACAATATTTCAGACAGGGCCTCACCAGTGATCAATGTAGTGGCAGTATTAGCTCTTTCCTCCTACTATTGAAAAACCGACCAATGCGCTCCCCAGCATTCTGGTTGCCTTTGCTGTAAGACTTACTTCTGATGACTCTCAAGTCCTTTTCTTCTGAAGTAGTGGCCAACCTAACTCCTAGTATTTCATCCTAGGATTCCTGCTCCCTATGCACATCACCTTGCACTTTTTGGCATTGAATATCAGTTGTCATACCTTAGACCATCTCTCTAACCTTTGCAGATCCCTCTGCAATTCTCTCACCCTCTTTGTTGTCTACCCCCATTATAGAGCATAGTTTCATCTGCAAAGAGATACACCTTGCCCTGTATACCTTCCCCTATGTTGCTGATGAACATATTAAGGATAAGTCCCAGGACTGACACCTGTGGCACCCCACTCATTGGCCTGTCTTTCCCAGATTTGACCATGTCAATCAGCACCCTCCTGCTGCCTCCCACCAACCATCTTCCCATTCATTTAACCAGGTCCTTTGCTGATCCCAGGTCATCTAACTTAAGCAGCTTTCTTTATGGCACCAAGTCGAATGCCTTTCTGAACTCAAGTAGAGTATATCTACTGCATGACCTTTATCCACTGCCCTTATAACCCAGTCAATGAATACTATTAGTTTAGTCTGACAAGACCTCTCTGTCATGAACCTATTCTTTTACTATCCTGAGTCAATTGTTTTCCAGACAGAGGTAAGACTGATGGGCCTGTCATTTCCAGGATCTTACCTATCCCTGCCTTGGGAAGATGAACCATGTTCACTATCCCCAACCTCTGTGAGCCATCCTGACTGCAGCAAGCTATAAAGTAGCCCTTCCAGGGCTCCAGCCATATCTATGATGCCAAATCACTGAGCTCTATTGGGCACATCCCATCTGGTCCATGTGCCTTATATACTTTCATGTTTGCAAGCCCTTTTCTTGTTCCTTCTACTGTTATTTCCATCTACCCCATTTCTTTAATCCCACTGCCTTTTAAGACACTTTCCAGCAGAAACTCACTCTCTTGCACAGTGAATACGGAACAGTAGTTCTTCAAAACTAGTGTCTTCTGCTCATGAAACATAAATTTCCCAGCAGATAAGAACCTGTTGGCCCACCTAGTCTGCCCATTTTCCCTGCTGTGGTATCACCATAGATCCCGTTTGATCTATGGCCCATTCACCCACCCACTTGTCTTCCCTTTACTTAAGATTCTCTTATGCCTATCCCATGCCTTCTTGAACCCCAGCACTGTTTTTCTCCCCATCACCTCTGCTAGAAGACTTTTCCAGGAATCCACCACTCTTTCTGTGAAGTGCTTCCTCACATCTATACTTAATCTACCCCTCCAGCTTCTTATCATGCCCCTTGCCCTTGAGCATCTTCTTTCTGAAAAATATTTCCTTTGTATATTATTTACCCCATGAGGTATTTAAAGGTCTCTATCATATCTCCTTTCCTCTCCCTCTACCCCTGTCTTCCAGAGTGTACTTATTTTGGGCCATAAGTCTCTCTTCATAGGGCTTGTGATGCAGAACTTGAACCACTTTAGTAGCCCTCCTCTGGACTGCCTTCACACTGCCTATGTCCTTCTGGAGATGTGGTCACCAGAACTGGACACAGACCTCTAGGCTGGGTCTTACTAGTAATCTGTATAGAGGCAATACCACCTCCCTATTTCTGCTGGTGATACCCTCCCTCTGCACCTTAGGATCCAACCAGCCCTCCCAACTGCCTTGCTGCACTGCCTGGCCACCTTTAGGTTATCAATATGATTATCCCCAGGTCTTTTTCCTGCTTGGTGGTCACGGTACCACTTCTTCCATTTCGTACTCTATCCCTGGGTTTCTTTTCTGCAGGTACATAACTTTGTTGTTTTGCATTGTGACCCAGCTGCCATACCTTGACCACTCCCTGAGATTTCTCAGATCTCTGGTCATCCTTTCCACCCCCTGAAGTCTCCACCTTATTACAGATTTTGGTGTCATTTGCAATATAAGCAGATCTTTTCTTCTAGCTCCTCTACAGTCTCACTTACAAAGACATTAAAGGACTGGTCCTGGCAGTTATCCTGAGGGCACCCATCTACTCACCCTTTTTTTCTCAGAGAACTCTGTTTACCACCACCCTCTGCTGCCTATCTCCTTACTAGTTTCTTACTCAGTTTACCACCTTTAGACTCAGTTCTAAGCTATCCAGCTTGCTTATTAGCCCCTTATGTGGAACAGTGTTGAAAGCCTTACTGAAACCTAGGTAGGCCATATCCACCGCTCCATACTGATCTCATTCCTTGTCATCCTCTATTACCCTCCCCTCCATCAGCCTTACAATTCTCCCTTTGTCTTCCTTTTTTCCATGATATACAAGAACTCTTCTTCCCCTGTACCCATCTGCAATTAATAGCTAAGTGTCTGTCTATGCATCCCTGTTGCCTTCTTGACCTTCTTCATCTTAAACTGGTACTCACTCCACTCCTCATATCCCTGGTTCTTCTCATATCTAATGCAGGCCTTTGTTGGCTCTCCTACCTCCCTTACCTTCTTGGAGAACTAGATCAGTCCCTTATGTTTGCTACTCTTGGTAACCATCCCTAAGCATAAATTAGTTGCTTGAAGAATTACTCCTTTAATTTCTCCCACTTCTCCTCCACTTCACCGATCTTATGCATTCCCTACCAAATTTCCCCTGACTAATTTCCTCATCTGGTCAAATCTTCTTATCTGCAATCATGAACAATAGCTTTTGACCAGGACACACCTTTACCAGGGACAGTTCAAACCACATGGTATTGTAGGCACTGGATCCCAGTAGTCCCCTGCACCCACCATCATTTTCAAGTTGGTGTGAACCACATCAAGAATGGCTGCCAGCTTTGTGTGGTCCCTGACCAGCTGTGCTAGCAGGCAGTCCTGCAACATATCTAGTGACACAAAGTCACATACTCATGAACAAGAGGGTTCTGACTGACACACTGAATGAACAAACAACCACAATAATGATGTCACCCTGTAGAAAAAATAATAAATGACACAAAGTAGTAAAGTTACATCCAACCTTTATTTATAAGAGAGCACAGCACTAAGCCTCAGTGCTTCACCTTGTATCCATAAGGCTTCATAGACACAATGATACTGTCAGCAGATAAGGGCCACCGGGCCATCACTCTCCCTTACACACTACATGACAAAGTGGCCAGCGACCCTATCTGGTCACTGGCTTTAGCTTTCATCCCATCTCTAATTTTCCTTTTATTCCTGTCCCATGCATGTTTGAAGCCTGCCACCGTACTGGTGGCCACCACTCCTGTGGCAGGCTATTCCATGCATCAACCACCCTCTCTGTAAAAGGAACTTCCTGACATTACCCCTTATGCAGCCACCCATCAGTCTCATATCATGCCCTTTTGTTCTGGCATTACTTTTAAACTGGAATATGTTGCCCGTTTACCTTGTTCATGCCTTGAGGTATTTAAATGCTTCTATCATGTCACCTCTGACTCTTTCCTCATAAGGCTTGTGATGTAGACCCTTCACCATTTTGGTTGCTCTCCTCTGCACAGTCTCTATTTTGTCAGTGTCCTTACGAAGGTGTGGCCTCCAGAACCAGACACAGTACTCAAGGTGAGGCCTCACCAGGGTCACTGTACAGTGGGAACTATCACCTCCCCTCCTTCAGCTTGTGATTCCCTTTGCAATACACCCCAACATCCCAGTGGCCTTCCCCACTGCCTTGGCTGTCTGCCTTGTAGTCTTCAGGTCATCTGTGATTACACCCCCGTCCCTCTCTTCCTTTGTAACTACCAACAGCTCTCCCCACAACCTGTAGTTTGCTCCAGGGTTCCTGCTCCCCATGTGCATGATGCTGCATTTCTTTGCATTGAACCCTAGTTCCCACACTTCTGACCATCTCTCAAACTGTTCCAGGTCCTTTCCCATCCTTTCCACCCCATCCAGGGTATCCACCTGCTGCAGATCTTGGTGTCATCCACAAACAGGAAAACCTTTCCCTCCTGCCCATCTGCAATGTCACTGATGAAGACATTGAAGAGGACTGGCCCCAGAACTGATTCTTGAGGTACCCACTGGTCATCGCCCTTTCATCTGATAGGGTTCCATTTACCACTACCCTCTGTTTTGGTCCTTTAATCAATTTTCAGTCCTGTTTACCACTTTGTGTCCAATCCCCAGGCTTCCTAGCTTGTTGACCAGTCTACCATGTGGGATGGTATCAAAGGCTTTGCTGAAATCTAGGTAGGCAATATCTACAGCCCCTTCTTGGTCTACTGTCTTTGTCACCCAGTCAAATAAATTTTTAAATTAGTTTGACAGAACCATCCTGTGGTGAACCCATGTTGCCTGGGATCTAACATCCCCATGACTTTTAGATATTCCACTGTTCTTTCATTGAGGTATTTCCATTATCTGTCCTACTACAGAGGTTAGACTAACTGGTCTGTAGTTCCCTGCATCTTCTTTACTCCAGCTTTTTGTGAAGAGTGGCAACACTTGCCCTTCTTTAGTCCTCTGGGATAACTCCAGTGTCTAGGGGACTCACTGAACAGGGATGCCTGTTCAGTTCTCAATTCCCATAAGACCCTGGGATGTATTCAATCTGGACCCATGGCTTTGTCCACCTTGAGCTTTGCAAGCTCTTCGGACCCTCTCTCCTCTGTGAGCGGACTGGTGTTTACCTCATTTTCTCCATTCCTTTAAATTCTAGCTGTGGGCCCTGCCATGCCATCAGTGAAGACTGAACGAAATATTCATTCAGGATCACTGCTTCCTCCCGTTCCCTCCACTATCTGTCCCTTGGTTTCTCAAGCTTTGTCAGTGGGCATATTGTGGTTGTTTCTACAACATATCTAGAAGGACCTGACTTTCTAGTGCTCCTAGTCTATATCTGGTAGATTGAGATTCCCCACAACCACCACCTCCCTTTGCAAGCCACTGCTAATTTTCACAATTTTTTCTCTTAGTTCTCTATCACCATCACCTCCTGTACAGCAGTCTATAGACCACCCTCATTCATAATCTTATCTGCTGTACCTACAGTGATTCTGTCTCTCCATCCTCTCTCCTAATGAACCCATCCCCTACAGCCTTATGCTTTCCTTGACATAGAGGGCTACCAGTACTCTTTGCCCATACCTCATCCTTCCTATACATGAACATACCTCAGCAAAGCCAGGTCCCAATCATTATTTCCAATAGTCCACATCTCAGTAATGACCACAAGGTTTAATCCTGCATCTGTCACCATTGTCTGGAGTTCACTAATTTTAAACACTAGAAAGGTAAACCTTTGTTTTGCTGGAACTATGCAAGACTAAACAGACAAAGTGCACAGGAGCAGGTGCAGTACCTGAAAAAAACAAACAAGTGGTGGTGCACAAAATAAGTCAAAATAAGTTGATACACAGTTGCAAAATGACATGGATTGTGCACTTACCTTCCCTTCATATCAGTGCCAACCTTTGCCCCTTCAGTCTTTAACTTCCTCGTGTTCCTGATCCCTGTTGACTTTTGAGACCCCCCCATGGTACCATTTTCTTTTTATTTTGGTCTTTTGGTATGTTACTTTCCTCTTTCTGCTCCTAACCCTCATTTTGGGGCATCCTAGCTAGGTTTCCATTTCCTTCTCTGTTCTCTCTGTGTCCCCAGCCCCAGTTTCTGCCTCTCAGTTTAAATGTCCACCTATTTTACATCTAGCTTTTGCCCAAGTGCACTGGTCTCCTCTCTTGTTAAATAAAGCCATCACCCTTGAAAAGCCTTCTGTTCCAGAAGCCCCAGTCCACCACAAAACTGACACCACCTTTTGACCACTCTTTAAATGACTCAATTTCTCTTTCCTCACCCAATCCTTCCTTTACCTCACATGTAAAGAACATAGGAACAGGCTATGGAAGCCAAGTGCACTTTCAATCTGTTCCCCAGCCTCCAAAAGTTATGCTGGACTGATTCCAGAGAATGGCTCATGAGATCGATGGTACCCAAGTGTACCAGCTGCACACTTTCCCTCCACTCCCTCTACCATCCTCCCTATCCTGTCAATGTCCCAGATGGCCAATGCACCTGGAAGGCATCTTACCTCACCCTCCCTTTCCTCTATCTCCCACCATCTTCCCCCCACCCAGCTAGAGTCCCCTACTATTAGGAAATTCCTTGCTGCCTTCTTCTTGCTCCTCCACAGGGTGTCACCTTGTCATTTCACTTGTGTCAGCAGATGCTCTCCAGCAGTACTGGGCAGTACATTCCTTCAAGGCGGCCAGCCCAAGCTATGTGAACTATTTCCTGAATACATGAATCAGATTGCAGTTGGTATTTCTCCTGTGTTTGTATTGTGTAAGTCTGTGGATTATTCAGTTTGATTTCTACACTGTCATACCCGATTTCCATGAAAGGACTTCCATTACAGACTCTACCATTGTAAGCTTTCTAATGAAATAAAATGATTCTTTCTATACAATCCACTGGCCCAGCCTTTCCTTTCAGTGTGATCCTCATTTATGATCCTGGTGTCACCTTGTCATCTTGCTCTCCTTCCCAACCAACTCATAGCCCTCCTGGGAGAACAGGGTCCTGTGTTTTCTCAAGTGGTGCAAAGCCTTTTGCAGTCAGAACTGCTGGAGCTTGAATGACATTTTGTGAGTGTCCCTTCCACTCTTTCTCCTCCCACCACCCTCCAGCTCCTCGGGGCAGTGGGCATCCTGAGGAGTGGGGTTAAGAGGTGTTCTGTGAGTACCAGCTCAGCTAGTGACACAGCAGGATATCTTTTCTCTTGCTGCTACAAGCTGTGCCTGAGAGCCCACAAATCTCTACTACATTTGGGGCAGTGGCACATTCAGAGCATAGATCAGGGGATGAGGGAC
The DNA here is from genome assembly GCA_016271365.2 of Neoceratodus forsteri. Taxonomy (NCBI): domain Eukaryota; kingdom Metazoa; phylum Chordata; order Ceratodontiformes; family Ceratodontidae; genus Neoceratodus; species Neoceratodus forsteri. Next base: position 449,405,164 of record CM057453.1, on the reverse strand, counting down.
CCACATTTCTTGCAGCTGGCTAACTCTCTGCTGTACCTGTGCTCCATGCTACCTATACATTACTCTTGCTCAATACCTTTTAACTCCTTCCTGCTGTGCAACACCATCCTACACTATATGGGGTGATGCTAACCCTACCAGTTGTTAGTTGCCAGAATCCCTTCTGTTACTCTCTTTAACATCCCATCCTAAAAAGGGGCTGGCTAAATTGCAGTTGTTCATCCTCTTCAGACTTAACCCTTCACCTTGTTCAGAGCAGAGTCCACTGAACTCCTGTGGTCTTCCTGCAGAAGTCCTACAGGTAATCCTAGTAGATGCCATACTCCTACTCTAAGGCACTTGCATGTACATGTTTGCATGTATGCATGGTACACACAAGAGTGCCATCACCCTCACTTTATTATATGGTGCTTGACTGATTAGTCATATCCACAGCTACATATAAAAGTGCAGTATTTGAAATGGGAGTAGGTGGGAGCCTTTGTTAATCATTCTGATTGATTATATGATGGTTTGCATATCAAGTTTGGAAATATCAGCTGTCTTTACATTAATAAGCAGACCAGTGATCTGTGGTCAGCTTACTAATTTCAATTGTCTTTCCATTAATAAGCCCATCAGAGATCGATGTAAGCAACAACTTTGAAATAATAACACAGTAAACATCTACTATACAAAATAAAACGTTTATTTACTCCAAACATTGGCATGTACCTAACTGACAAACACAACATAATATTAACAACTCCAAATCACAACACAGACCCACCAATATTAAACTTTTGCCTTATGTTAAATGCACCTGGGGCATGTAAAAATATTCAAGACTTGGACATTAATTCTTAGACAGTCCTTGCTTTCTGTTTGGATTTCAGTGCTTCATATCTGATGCCTTTAACACTGTAGTTTCTAAATAATACAAACACAAACTGTAACTTCTTGGGTGAATCCAATCAAAACTGCCCAGACCTTCAGATAATCTGTTAGTCCTGCACTCTGCCATGTGGAATGCAGCCACTTGAAGCTTTTATTAGCAAACGGTATGGCTTTAAAACAATGCTACATATTTCTTTTAAATGATAACATTTTAATAGAAAATCATTCAGGCTATAATTAGATGTAAAACTCCAGGCAGTAAAACAGGGTTTTAAAATAAAATCACATAAGCACATAACCTTTATTCAATGTAGCATGTATAATACATGAAAATTGCTTATAGTACCTTGCAGGAGGATGATGTGTAATTCTGTACTTATGTTATTCTTTTCTTGCTTTTATTGCAAGTTACTCTGTGATCAAATTAAAGTGGAGTGAAGTGATAGACATAGTAGAAATAGAAATTCTATTCAGAGTTATTTCTTCCACAAAATCAAACATTTCTATGGAATTTCATTGGAAATAAAAATAACACTAAATTCTATTTGTGGAACTCTGATTCTGTCTGACCACACAGGTGGAATTGGAATTATGCCAGCTGAGCTCCTGGATTCCTTTGGCCAAACTGTGATTCTGTTGTCAAATTCTACTTCCACTTGGGTGGAAATCACTGAGATATAATTAGAAGCATAATGTAGAAACAATCCCACTGGTAAAATATGCAGTTCTGCTAAATGAACCAAAGTATTCACTGAACACTTAATTGAAGTAGTGTTGTCAAGAGTGTAAGGAACATCTGATTGTTAATTTTTGGCATGGTGAATCATATATGATTGGTCTACCAACCAAAAAGTGATGGTGCACAAAACTAGCTGCGCACAAAAATGAGGTGCAACTCACAAGGTAAAGCTATATCATTGTTTATTCTGCCATACAACCAGAATGATGAATCATGAGGGTTCAGCGATCAAGTGTGTTTGTGGCTTTTTTCTTATGGTTGTATAGTGCCCAGTCTTTTTACTTTGTCTGTGGTCTACCACTCATCTTTATAGTGTTCATCATTGTCCAGTTTTAATGTGCTTCTATTTACCATGCATGGACTTTATTAACTATTTCAGATATTACTAGTTATTTTCTCTTCATGAGAGTGAAAACCATACTATATGGACCAAGGAGCTATTACAGGTGCCTATGAATATTGTGAACTGCCTAAGCTGATCTTACTCAAGTTACAAACTGCAAGACCTCCTTTAATAAATTCTTTAGCATGTGCTGTAATGGTACAGAAGGCAAAAGAAGGTGTAGGCCATAAATGTATTTGCACTAGTGTAAGTACACTGTAGTACCATGTCTTAAAATACAAGTACAAAATAAACAAAGAAATAAATCACCACAAGGTTTAAATAATAAGTCAGCTGTGAACAATTAAAAAAATCAAGCTTAGATAAGACAATTTCATTTACCAGGTTGACACAATCCAGAAAAAGATTTAGAAAAAACAATGTTTTAAAATTAAGACAAACACAGAGAAATACAATATTTTTTCATCTTATGGTACATCACTGCTAAATTATGAAACCGTAGTCTCACAAATATATATTTTGCTACAAAGCTTTCTATAAAAATATCTTTATAAGAAAGGCATTTTTTCAAATGTTTCTCTAAATAAATTATTTCAAATATATTTTTTATTTATATTTTTGTTGCTGTCAGGAAGGGACACCAAGGTTTTGTTTCTTGCAGGTGAGATCTATCACCGTGAACATGTATGAAAGCTAAAGAGACATAAAAACTGAGTTCTTATCAACAAAAATGTCAGTTTTGGTTTTGAAAACCAAGGTGACAAAAAATGGATATTTGAGTCTCTTTATCAGGTCCATTAGAATACAGACTGGAAGGTGGCTGGAACTGTACTTTGTACACTAGACTAGACTTACAGTGGTTCTTTTTCTAGTTCAGACAATACTACATTGTATATGTTTTTACAGCCTTTTAAAGTTTCAGATGGGCCCATACTGTTTTACAGTTTCGGTCAACAGAGCAATATATGCTGTGTCCTCATTATAGGTCTCTGTGATATAATCTTGCCATAATCAGGCCCCATGTACTCCTCAATACAATACCCCCAAATGTTAGGTTGTCAATAACAACCTTATAGAATGGGTCCCATGTAGCTGGCCATAAAGAAAAAATTTTAATAAACTTTCTGGACCAGAAGAAGAAGCAGGCAGATCACCAGTGTATTTTCCAATAAATGTCCTCTCTCATTTCAGTTTAAACTGTAAAACTGGAAGGACTGAAACATAGAAAGATTTTAGTGATCTCTTTAATGTCACCAAGTGTGTAAGTGGCCCTCATGAGATTTAATCCTGGGTCTCCTGTTTCCCATGCCAAAACTCTAACCATCTGACCAGTGGTTGTCAAGTCCCACATCAATCTGGCTTCAAAGTACAACAATCAGAATTTATTGGGGGTCCTGTTTTTGCTTTCACCCCAACCCTCTGACACAATAAATCAGTTCATACTGTAAGTAAAACAAAGTTACTGCTGCCTGATCCTTTGAAATCTCTCTCTGATGTTTTCTCAAGGAGAAACAAGATTATCAGTTCCATCACATTTGTAATTGGGGCTTTACAGACCTCTATGGCTGCCCTAAAATGTGCTAATAAGGCTTAATTAGAGAAGTACTACAATAGACCGTACAGCATTTACAGATACAGACATTTATATTGTAAGCTCAAAATGGATTCCAAATGCTGTTTTAGCAGCTTTGAACCCTGTTGAAGACACTTTTCAGACAGCAGTGCCATACCCCATAGTATTTCTGTCTGTCTGTCTATCTATCTATCTATCTGGATAGCTAAGCAATATTGAGAGAAAAATAACACCTTGTCACTATAATGTGCAGATTTCCAAACAGATTTATACACATGCTACTAAAATTTTTGAAGTTGTATCTTAGCCTCTGAGATCCACACAAGACTCTATCAGGCAACGGATTATTTCTTCAAGACAGCATGAAGGCTAAGCACTTTTTATCGTTTTTTTTTTGTGCATCTCTCCAAATCATACACATTTTCTAAAGCCTCATTCTCAGACCAATGTGTTATGGGTATGCACAGTCTTATGTAAGTCGTTATGACAGTTCCCTTTAATCAGTAATCCACGCTATAATATCTTTCAAGCCCCAGCCAGTATTCTTTCTTAGTTAATTCCCGAACTAATTTTCATCCTTGCACAAGAAGATGGTGTTCCCTTATAATGATTCACTTTGGTGCCATTGCTGGTCTATAACTAGTTGCCTGGAGGGGTTGGCATCTTTTGGTATCATTGATTATGTTTCTATTCAAGAGAGCCAGGCACCATAGAGGTCACAAAAGGCCTACACTGAGGAAACTCTTCTTCATGGAATGTATGAACTCAGTCTGCAAAATGTATGTACCATTTCAACTGATGTATCTGGAATGTTTTCTGATTGCCATGTTTTAACTTAGTCACAGCTCTGAGTTCATTAATGTTTAGTCTTAATGACCTATCCACTTATAGGCATATGTAGTTCAAAGACCCTTGGGTCATTATACCCCACCATTTCTAGTTATAGGTTTAGCTACCTAGCCATATAACCTTTGCATCATGTACATGTGGTTACAGCATTTGAAGGACTTGGAAGCTTTGCGTGTCAAGTCCCTTCATTAAATGTGTACAACCATTTGCAAAGTTGAAAATATGTGTTTGTATGTGACAATTCTTGAAACCACAGGGCCTAACAACATAAATGACATTATTTCCATTATTTAAAAATGGCACTTTCATAAATTGCTTGCATTATTTACAGACATAAAGTTCATAGTGGAAAGTTCCTCGAGCCAAGACAACCACATGATCAATAGTATCGCAGTCCTTGTGGTCACTGTGGTTAGTTACCATGATCCTTGCTTTATCCATTTAGTATTGCTTGTTTTTTCCCACCATACTCTTTGCATTTGATGCATAACTTTACAGTCTTTTACTGATTCTCTATCACACTTGCTCAGACTTTCTGACAGACATGAAGCCTTGATTTAGAAGAAGAGGTGGCATCTTTCCACACTTTGCATGACAGTCCTTTGCAGTCACAACGCTGGAAGATCTCAGACCAATTGAGCCTTTCTTCCTCTGTTTTGTACACACCTCCCCTTGTCAGCACTGGCTTGCAGATTTTGGTCCAGAAGTGACGGGTACAGCAGAAGCTCTTCAGCACAGTCTGATGAACGCAGACATGAATCTCCTCACGACCTAATTAAAAATCATAGGAAAGCGGTTAGTGAAATTTCACTCTAGATGGTTGGTGCTCTCAAGACAGAGATGCATAGTTCAGAGAATACAATATGTAATTACTACACAAGATACATGGTCAACAAGAATCTACCTTTCTTATTACCCTGAAAATAAGTAGCAAATTCACATTACTTAATTCAACAAATGTCCATTCTCAAAGAGTGTTTTTGATTCTGTTCACCTCTTAAATCTTCTTAATTGAAAACAGCAGGAGAACAAGCATTCTCATTTGCAGTGCCTGCCTGCTTGTATACAGCCTCCATGCTAGAAGTCTTTTAAGAAATGTCTATAAGCAAAAATATACTAACACACATTTTTGTAATAATCTGTCTGTCTTTCTGTCTGTCTGTCTATCTATCTATTGATCTGTCTGTGTCTGTCTATCTATCTGAGTAAATAAATGCTTCAGTCAAGATCTGAGTTTCAGAAGGCAGACTACCTGTATGTCTAGCAGCTATGTCACCATCAGTTCATAATAGCAGCAACAGTAAATATCCAAACCACAGGCAGACTAGGTGCAAAGTAAGATGAAAGAAAGTATAGATCACCTCCAGTGCATCATATTGTATGTGCTGCTGCTAACATGAATTGGTGCTGACCTATCTGTTGGGAATAGAGATAGGTCGATTTTTGAAACTCAGATGTTGACTGCAGGATTTATTTATTCAGATGATGCTATTTCACTTGCTGCACTGCAGTGCAGTGTGTATGTGATAAATGTACCCAAACATACATACAATGAATGTGTATGTTATCTCACATAGACTATGACATGATGTAGTGGATAAAATATTGTAAATAAAACATTTTAGTCAATAGAAACATTGCTCGCAACTTATTGCTTGATTAAGGCCTTGTAAATGTGTATTCACGTACATGTACTTAATTCTCAGTTTTACTTGCAACTTAGGGCTGGACTAAATGGAAACTGTGCTTCTGCTCAAGGCACCACCAATGAGAAAGTGCAAGACTCGTAGTAGGGCATATGCCACAAGGAAAAGTGCCCCTGTGATATTGATGTAATACAACATGAGCAATTTTGCCCTGTGACCTCCGTCATGTGGCTCTGTGCACTTACAGCATGGCACTAACTTGACATTGTATAAAGCCATGTTGAGCAATTTTGTTGCCAGGCAAATTGGTGCCCTGCCGAGAAGTTTCCCTCCCAACCCCATCCAAAGAAGTATTGGCCCTGATTGTCCAGTTTATGTCCACCCAATGGCTCTGTGACCAGCCACCCTAGTGGTCTAGTGGACCCCAACTGTTTTCCCAACAGTTGCAACCCTGGTAGTCCCTAGCATATCCATGTACCCCACGGTCTAGTAATTCAAACAATCATGCTCCAGCTGTTACCATATTTACACCAAATGACAGAACTGTTCCTCAGTTACTGGCAGCTTTACAAAGTGGTAACCAGGTGGAGCCAGTTAGCCAGCAACTGGGCCTGCAAAGACTTCCATGCCTTTGCATATGGCCCTATGGTCCAACTACATTGTGTCTTCACCCACCTGCAATGATCTTTGCAGGCATTTGGGAAGGGCTGTGATCATCACTAAGCATGGCTCAGCAGGATCACAATATAAGACTAGGCGTATTTGCACACAAAAGTTCAGATTAAGAAGAGTACAGTGTCTTGGTACTTATTTTAATGCAAATTAGTCAAAATAGTTTTTGTGTCTCCTGTTGATGCAAAACACAATATCAAAGCATAATTTGTGTCGCTGATAAAATCTTCAGTCACCAAGGGCTTTATGCATGCAAATGAGGTCACTGTCATTTTCTGCCAGTACCCTGCCCACAAAGAAGAGTGGTCTTCTTTCCTGGATGATGAATATGGGAAGTCTCAGGCAGCCATTTATTTCCCAACAATTACATGTCTCTTTGTGATGTACACCACTACACACTTTCCATTAGATATGAACAAGGCCACTGATTTATGGTGTTTGAAATAATGAAATTCTGTTATCAGGATTTGAAATTCCAGAATGTCACTAGTTATTGATAGTCTAATTTCCAGATTTTACCAGGATTCTACTGTCAATCATTTAATCTGTGTAAAATAATCAGAATAAAGGAAGGCTTAATATACAGTAAATTAAATAAAGCAAACATAAAACAGTACAGAAAGCAATTTAAGGAACAATACAGGTTATGCATATTCACTTATCTGGTATAAAATGTCAAATTCTGTGAAATATTTAATTTTGGTGGTGTCCAGAAAGTCTGAATTCAGACTTTACCAGGTTTTCTGGTAACAAACAACACTGTGGCCTAGGATATGAATACCCCCCACAAAAACAAAACACAAAAAATTAAACATGTTTATTGTATTAAAAATGTTTAATTCGAGTCACATTCTTCATACTGAACATGCCTACAGTTTGCAGTTTACATTTTCATTAGAAGTTATGGAAATAGAAAATAAAGAAGACCTTTGATTTCTTTTCTCCACCAGTTCATCTGTGCAAAGGTATAGCTACAGTAACTGGGTTACTGAAGGACATTTGAATGCTACCAGCTAGTTGCTGTTCAAAACATTATTTATCATACCTTTCCCACCCATCAAAATAGCCTTATAACAGTAAACCTTCCTTTGTGAGAAAACTCTTTCCACTATGTATAGCTGTTATATTATTGCTTGCAATCTAATGTTTTCTTTAATGTTATTATGTTATGATGTATCATTGTAATTTGTGTACCTTTGTCTTGTACTCTCCCGGGTCGTGCCTGAAAATAGGCAGGATTGTTGCCTAGTGCACTACCCAGTTACTAAAAGCTAATAAATAAATAAGGAGCAACCTTTTCAAACTGGACTCCAAAAGTCTAAATCCAGATCAGGTCCTTCCTGACTGATTCAGAAAAGGTAAAATAAAAGTAAGGTGTGCTGTAGTTAGTTTACCAGGCACCTTTCCTACCTGCAGTGTAAAAGCAACACAAACATAAAATAATTATTAACTAAAAAGCATATAAATAAGACAAGTACATTATTGCAGAAATGACTCATGATATACAATTGTTTTAGAACTTTCATAAAGTTTTTTGCATTGGGATTACATGCAGATTTCATGTTACTGCATTCTAGTGGACTGAAGTCTGCTATTGAGAATGCTTGCCCCTGCAGTTTTCAGTGTAGATCTTAAGACCACCACTAGTACTCCATTAGAAGAATATAAGGGTCATGGCAGGACATAGTGGTACAAAAGACTGCAGCAATAAAGGGACTCTGTTCATTCATGGATTTGTATGCTGAAATTAATAACTCAGAGCTGATCCTCCACCATACAGGCAATTACTGTAGTTCAGTTCATCGATGGGCTACTAGGAGACATTTTAATGCTTACTAGCCACTGTAGTGGTCACTAGGGACTGGAGGACAGCAGATGTGGTTCCGCCACATAACAGTAGGAAGATGGATGAGCCCAGGAACTATAGACCAGTCAGCTTGACATCTGTGGTGGGAACACCGATGGAGTCTCTACTGAAGTGGACCTGGTGGACTTTCTAGAAGGAATGGGCTGCAGGACCCCAGGCAGATGACCCCAAAACAAACAGCAATGCTAGTAAGCTGTCAGGGGTGCTGCTATAGAGTCGAACTATCCCACACATGTGAGACAAAGGATCCAAAAGTAGCAGCACTCCATATCAGAAAAAAATGATTCAAACAGAACCTCCAATAGCTAAACTTTATTCTATAAAAATAAAAAGCAAATCAAGTTACAGAGAGGAGAACACCCCAGACAGCATGGGTTCATGAGGGGAGGGTGGGTCACCACAGCAGTAGACAAGGGCAGGCAACTGATAAAGTATACATTGACTTCAGCAGGGCCTTTGACTCAATCCTCCACAGGAGGCTGGTCAAAAGACTAGGGATCTTAGGGTAGAGGAAAATGTGATGAACTGAACAGAGAACTGGCTGAAGGTAACATACAGAGGATAGTTGTCAATGGGAGTTTCCAGAGTACAGGGAAATGACCAGAGGGGTAACTCAGGGGCCAGTACTAGAACTGGTCCTCTTCAATATTTTTTTTCAGTTGTTTTACCAGGAATAACACACTAAGCTGAAAGCTTGCTTACAGGTGTGACCTGGGAGCACAAGAAAGTTAGTGACTTGCTCAAGGCTCACATAGTATGCAAGTAGAGACTGTGGCATTCAAACCCAGGTCTCCAGGTTTGCAGCTCAGAACCTTGAACCACTGCACTATACTGCCATAGTCTAAGGTGTCAAGGGTAAGCTCTGCATCTTTGCAGACAACACAAAGATCTGTGCAATGGTAGACACTGAGGAAGGAAGAAGGGAAAGCAAACAAAGGGAGGATCTGGGTAGGTTAATGAGCTGGTCCAAGATTTGAAAGCTGAACTTCAATGTTGAAAAATGTAAAGTAATGCACACTGGGAAAAAGGAACCGAAGGGTGCAATACAAAATGGGAAGAGCGTGCTGCATAGCACTCCAGCAGAATATGATTTAGGGATGATGATATCAGAGACCCTAAAATGTCTGCACACTGTAACAGGGCAGTGAGCAAAGGAAAGGAATTCTGGGATGCACAAGGAAGAGGATAAGTAGTGGAAGGCAGGAAGTGATCCTCCTTTGTACAGGTCCATCATATGGCTGCACCTGTAATACTGTACAATGGTATTGGAGCCCACATACGATTTAAAGAGTACAACAAGGTGAAGGCAGTACAGTATAAGGCTACTAAGATGGTGCTTGACCTTTGGGATTTGATGTACGAGGACAGGCTGCAGGACTTAAATATGTACACCCTGGAGAAAAGGAGAGAAAGGGTGTACATGACTGAAGGCATACAAGTACCTGCATGGGATAAATAGAGTTGATGAAATGAACTATTCCTCTTGAGATCAAACACAGGGACGAAGGGATTCACTAAAGGTGGTAGGGAGATTCAAAAGGAAATCTGGAAGCCCTTTTTCACAGAAGGAGTGGTGGATAAGCATAATAAGCTACCAGAAGTTGTGCAGGCCAAGTCAATCAGCTTCTTCAAGCAGGGATGGTATGGGGTAACATGAATGAGGCATACAAGTACTCGTATGTGATAAATACAGTAGACAGCAAGATGGGTTTAGTTAGACAATGGGTGGACAGTGAAAAATGGGAGGATTGCCACTAGGGTATGGCAGAATGGTTAGGTAAAGTGGGCAGACTGAATGGGCAGAGAGCCTTTTCTTCCATGGCTATGTGTCTATGATCGGCATGTAGTTGCTTCCATTTTATATTACAAAGGATATTTACATGAAAACTGGATCTTTATCCCTTACAGATCATCTATAGCTGAGGTTTATTTAGCAGTGGAACCCTTTCTGAGCTGAACATATTCAGAATATATTCAGAATCTGGATGTATTTATACACTGGCTGCATTCTCAAACAATCCCCTGTTTGTGACGTTACACACTGCTACTGAAGAAATGACTGCAATGTCACCAGCAGGGCATTATGATTTCAGATCCTGAATGGACATAAACTATATATGAACTTCAAGAGGCAAAACTCCTGGTTTTATTCCATTACCCCTAGTACTATAATAAAGAATGGAATCACTTGTAATTCACTGGAGGCTGGAATGTACTGCACTAGTGTTCTGCTTTTGCCAACTGTTACATAATGCATAATTTTCATGTTTCATCAATGACTTCTAAAATGTTTCCTCTCATAGGATCCTTCAGAAGTGTTTTTTAATAAATAAAATGAAATGAAAATGAAAGAACAACCATTAGGGAGTGTGATGAATAACTTTAAATGTTCAGTGTGAGCAGCTGCAGCATGAGGACTCTGAATACAGAAACTAAAAGTTGTTTATCTTTCTATTTCTAACACTAGTGTTTTCAGCCATTTACAGCTGTTCAACTTGTTTTTTTGGATTAACTACCATTACCAAGTGTGTTACTGAGAATGTTAGCAACTTTTACCAACGGAATACTGAACTATCTTCAAAGATAGCTACAGTATGTTTACCATAACTTTTTTATTTGAATGTGATATCAAACATGAAAATCTTGTACTAAAAACATACAAAAAGGAAAACAAAGCTGGATTAGACTCCTTGTTGGTACCGTGGACAATATGAAGCGCACGAGCTTCGCTGTCATACTACCGATATCACAGGACTCACTCAGTATCCGAACCAGCTTGTTCTTCACAATTGGGGATAATTATCGTATTCTATATGCTTGTGCTAGTGAACTGAACCCTTCTTTACTCACATTTGGGTCATCTTCAAAGACATGGGTCTATCATAAAAATAATTTCCCTTGTTTCCCTTATGGAAAATTGTTTTAAAAATAGAGCAGACTATCACTTTGAAATCAGTATGCAAGATAGGTTCCATACCATGAGGCTCACACTTGAAGGTACTGCATTCATTGTGTGCATGTTGTACTCTATATCTTTATACACCAATAAAAGTAACTGGAACACACAAGAGCTCGCACAAGGCTGTGGTGCACTGGCAAAAACAGACATGGAAACAGAGGAACCAGGTACTCACCACCACAGGTAAGTACTGACACCACATGAAGTATTTAAAACATTTTATTGCAGATTTTATAGCATCTGGCGTTCTGGTCCCACGGATCCTTTCTCAAAGGCCTTGAGAAAGGATCCGCGGGACCAGAAATGCATCAAGCAGGGTATATGTGCGATAAAATGTTTTAAATATCAGACCGGTGTCAGTACTACATGTGGCGGTGAGTGCCTGGTTTCTCTGTTTCCACACCAATGAAAGTACTAGATTAATGAAACTGCAATATTGTTCACACACCCTGTGCACGCAGTTAGTGTTTCTGTGCCAAAGCACAGCTCAGGAGAGTGCATCTACTGTACATAATGTAACTGGCTTTGATTTACTACTGCAGTAAGGAATAACTTACCCTTCACACGAGGTGTCTTAGACTGAGTTTTCCGAGTTCTGCCAAACCTTCTCCGTGCATGTCCATGTTTCTTCTTGCTGTGTACTTCTATAGCTGGGATATGTGAACTGAGGATGCTTTCAGTTACTATTATGCACATCCCTGAAAGAAAGAAAAAAACAGTTATTAAAATGCTCTTTCCTGCTCAACAAGGAGAGGAATACACAACATAAGGAATAATGTATGGGCAACCATACACAATGAGCCTAATATTTGCCATCAAGGGTTGAGATAACAACACATGGACCTCATATGAGCTAAGCTTGAGAGGTCCACGCTGTTATCTCACCGAGATGGAAACCAGTTTATTTTGTACGATCGCACATATTTTATTTGTTATAGTATAGGTTTTCAGTCATTTTTTAACTTAGTTACCTTTGTGTAATCTTAGCCGAGCACTTCTGTAAAAGTGAAAGCAGAGGCTGTGGAGTGTGCACAAAGGGGACAACACTGTGTGACTGAGTGGAGAAACTGAAAGCAGCAAGGGTGAGATAAGGAAGAACACAGCTGAGTTAACAATTCAGCATGCACAACATCTTTGGAATGTGCACGACAACTTTTAGACTATGCACAAACAAGGTTTTTGAATTGGCTGAATTCCATCTATAATAAGGTCAAACCATATACTGTAAAAAGTCTTGATGCACACTAATATAGTATATACTGTACAAGCATGAACCAGTAATCTTCCCATATCTAGGCGAAGGTATATATATACAGTTGCATGGTTCAATGGTGGAACTGCCCCTTGTATTTGAATCTTTCTCTGTTATGGCTTGCCTTGTCTTCCTTTATCATTTGACTCCCCTATTACTGCACCATTGTGTTTGTGTTTATATACTTATTTACATGTATTTATATGTTTTATGATGGATGTTACCCAACCCTGTTCTAACCAGGTCCATCTTGTAAAAAGCTCTGCTCAATGATGCTCTTCTGGATAAATAAAGATTTTGACTGATTGATTGAAGTATGAAAATAGTAGGTTATTGTTACAGTTTTGTGTAAAATCTCTCAGATGGGGCACTGTATTGCATGTTACATCAATTTTGAAATGCCTCTGGTCCATGGTTTAGTTGTGGGGAGTCAAACACTAATGGAACTAGATGGGGCCCAGGTCATCAGGGCCTCATAACATAAAATTATAACCCTGTAATTAATCCTGTTTAATGGGTAGCCAGGGCAAGTCATGGAGTGCTGGTGTAATATGCTGTGACCTTCATGTGGAGGTCAGGAGATGAGCTGTCACATCTTGTTTCAGCTGCAGATATCAGATCTAGCTACAGGTCAAGCCCTTGTACAGTGCACTACAGTAATTGACTCTCAAGGGAATGTTGGGCTGCACTAGCATTCAGAGCCATAAGGTTCAAGAAAGGGATGCAATAGGGCAATGTTCTTGAGATGGTAAAGCAGGTTCTTGTTGAGAACTACTCTCAGATGACTCACAACCCTTTCTGCCAGAAGCTGAATCCTATCTAGATTAAGTAGCCTGAAGCTACCAATAGTGTATGGTGGAAAGTTGTTGGGATGAAATCATCCCATCCCTCCAACAACATTGTTGTGTTGCAGTAGCTACATCATTGTAGCTGCTGTTCTGCACTAACTATGTAGCTACTACAGCACAACAACTTGAAGCAGCATTAAGCGTGCGCATTCCTCAAACTGGAGCCTGTTTGCACATGTGCATTACACGAATCTCCACTCCCACAAACGGTGACGGTGGTGAGAGCTGTACCCAAAGAGCAGCATTAAAAAGAGATACCAATGTAAGGACTCTGCAGTAATATTCTAAACTAAGGAGACTCTTTTATTGTGTTTGTGGACCATACACTATAAAAGACATTATAGATAGAGGAGCACTCACAACAAATTGGAGAGCTCATTTTCCCTGCGTGTGAGACACTCTTATTCTGTGAAAAGCATCTCATGCACAGATGCCCTTGAAATGGGCACATTCAGGAAATGTTTTTAAATTACATGGAGCCTCCTTTGATCTATAATATTTTAATATGTCCCTTGCCACCAACTGTTGCAGGTAAGAGTGGTTTCACTTGCGTTCTGTTAGAGCCAGAGACAGCTCAGCTTTGTTTTGCTGTTCTCTCTTGATCAGAACATCATTGAAACCTCTCTTATCCATGTGGAGTGGCTCCAGGGGACATGTTAAGATACAATGTATGGTCCACTATCTTATAACAAAGCATGTGTAGTCATCTTGAGATTGCCATGGCGACCATATCTCTTAAGCTTGCTCTTATGGTTCAAAAGATCATCATGGCAACCTCTTGATGACTACACATGCTTGTTATAGATAGTGGATTATACATTATCTCTATTTCATGTTAGAGACCTGACTCTCTGAGCCTACCAGCAGCAACTCTGTGTTACTAGAATTCTGAGCCACCCAGCTGGAACTGGAAGTCATCTGATAGTTAATCTAAGTCATGTCACTGCCCCACTCAGACATCATATTCAAAAATAGCTTGTGTCTAGTTTCCACAAAAGCATGAACCTGTAATCTTCTCACATCTAGGTGAAGATGGAATTTCTTAAGTAAACTAACATACTAAAATGCCAGCAGAATAGGCCTAACAGTCTTTTCGTGTCTGCTCGTTTGGTCAGCCCCCACCCTGGGAGTTTACCTTGCTGCCCCCTCGCCTTCTCTGGCTTCTCCCTTCCCAGTTCGGATATTCTCGCTGTATTGATTTTGCTTCCAGAACCCTTCCCCTGTACCTGTCCCACCCTTCTTGAACTCCTCCACTATCTCTGCCTCCACCAGCCCCTAGGCAGTGCATTCCATGGTTCCACCACCCCCTCTCAGTGAAGTAGCACCTCCTCCTTTCTCCCTGAATCTTCCCCTTCAGCTTCCACCCATGCCCTCTAGTGGCCCCCTCCTCCTTCCTTTGAAGCACCCTGACTGCTCCTCCCCTATTTACCCCTTCATGTACCTGAAGACCTCTATCATGTCCCCGGTCCCTTCTCTCTTCCATTGTGTACATATTTAGCTCTTCTAGCCTCTCCTCATATGTCCTGTCCCCAAGCCCCAAATCATTTTGGTTGCCCTTCTCTGGACCCTCTCCAGGAGTTTAATGTCCCTCTTTAAGTGTGGCCTCCAAAACTGCACGCAGTACTCGAGTGTGGCCTCACCAAGCAGTTATACAGAGGGAGTATCAATTTCCTCCTTCTGAGGTGATCCTCCTAGCGATGCATCCCAGCATCCTGTTGGCCTTGGCTGCTGCCCTCCTACAAGTCTCCGAGTTGTTCATCTTGACATCCACCACCACCCCAGGTCCTCTCAGCCATCAAGACTTGTAGCATCCCCCAGGGTGTACACTTGGCCGGGTTTCTGACCCCAGGTGCAGTACCTTGCATTTCCTGCATTGAACCTCAGCTTCCACTTTCTGACCATCTTTCCAGAGCCTCCAGGTCCCCTGTAGGGCCACCCTCCCATCCTCCCAGTCCACCACCACCCCAGTTTTGAGTCATCCAAAGAGACTCATCTCACTCCTGATACCTGTCCTTATGTCAGAGACGTAGGCGTTGAACAGGAGGGGCCCAAGGACTGATCCTGTGGGACCCCACTAATGACCGTCCTAGGGGATGAGACTATCCCATCAACTCGACCCTCTGGGTCCAGTCCTGGAGCCAATGCCTATCCATCTGATCATCTCATTCCCCCCCCCATTTCTGCCAGCTTATCCAACAGGCCCTTATGAGGAACAGAGTCAAATGCCTTGCTGAAGTCTAGAAGAGGACGTCCACTGGTCTACCCAGGCCCAAGGCACTTGTCACCCAGTCATAGAACTCCACAAGGTTTGTCTGACACGATTTCCTTGGATGAATCCATACTGTCTATCGTCCAGGCACCCTGACTTTCCAGGTCCCCCTAGCCTCTCCTTGACAATGCCCTCCATCACCTTGCCCACCACCGATGTCAGGCTGACAGGCCTGTAGTTCCCCTGCCACCTCCCTTGATCCCCCTTGTGGATGGGCACTATATGCACCACCTTCCAGCCCTGGGACACCATGCTAAATGATTTTCATAAGTGTCTTTATTTTCAGAATAAAGTCAAATGCATTAATTTGTGGAACTCATATTTAGTAATGGGTACTAGCACCTTTGAGGACTCAAGTCATTTGTCCTGACAGAAAGCACAAAGTGAATGAATGGAAAATAGTTCTACTGTCAGTTTCACTATTTTCACAAGTTTTATTCAGGATTTTCAACAAATGTAGAGGAGATATAGTTGAGAGTATATTTAAAGCGGTGTTGTGTTAAACTTGTATTCTTTGGTGAATATTTTAATACAGCAAGTTGCCCAAAGAAAAGCTTAGAACTGAGGTGGTTGTCAAGGGAGGAGACCTTAAATGATCCTCAAGAAAAGCACTTTTAGAAAGTATAAGCAAAATTAAATTACGATGCTCCAATTTCAGCCATTAACTGTTGATGGATAAACACCTACTGGCACACAATTGCAACAGTGTAAAAATGCCAAGTTAGTGTTACAAAATGCAATAATAGCACTATTGAAGGTAATACTGAAACTGCATGAAGTTCAATCATGACTAGGCAACACTCATTACCTGGGCTGCCAACAATATGTTTGCATTGTCAATAGGCTGAACCAGCAGCACCTAGTAGTCAGCTTTGTTAACAATGACATATAGAGTTTCAAATAACTTAGCTAAATCTATGAAAACATATTTATACAGTAAGGATGCACAGTGTCAAGATTAACTGCTTCCTTCCTATGCATTGTTTTTGTTCTTGGATTAAGAGGATAATTCTTCAGAATGAGAATCTCATTTTCTACAGTGTTGAACTTGACAAAATACCTGATTCTCTATGCCAGATGTGTAGCACTATTCCATGTTGCCAAGTGCCCTCTCCACACATGTAACACCTTGTGACATCCACCCACCCTTCCAGCCTGCCACAGTCAAGATCCCTGATTCAGTACAGCTCTTCTAGTAGGACTATGCAGGTAGCCAGGTCGGAGGCACACAGGGTGTGGAATAATGCTCTGTAGCAAGCCTGAAATTAGATAAAACTGGCTTTGGGCACTTGGCAGTATAGACATCATGAGGGGGCCTGCTATAAAGAATCTGTGCACTAGCTGCCTCCCCAGCATAAATACACACAATTTCCCAGCCCTCCTCTATGCAATGAGGACAAAGAAGAGCAATGGGACACAACGTATTTGTCTTAAAAAATATATGCAGATTTCCGAGGGGTACAGCAGTTCTGGCCAGACTAATGTATCCCATAACCCATTGCTCATGCAAAACTGTATATGCTAGAGGCTAACCCAGGTTATTGACTGGAAGCCCTGTGCCTGGTGTAGCTCTGCCTCCCAGGTTGCCTCCTACTACTGTATGGAGCTCTGTGCTCACACCTGGGGCAGCTGAAGTGAGTGAACGACACTCTGGCGTGGCTTGCACAGCAGCATCAAGGAAGGGACCAGATCGGACTGGCAATGCACAATTAGTGCAAGGTTGGCCCTTTTCTGGATTAGACCCATAGAACATTCAGTATATGCTCTTACTGAAAAAGCAGAAGGATCATGCAAATCCGAGCAAGAAGTGCAAACTAGCAAAAACATTTGAAAGGAAATTTCAAAGACATGTGCAATATCTTCACATAAATTGTACCGAGATAACATCCTTGCATTGTTTTCTTTGGCCTGAAAAGACATCAAAATGGAAAAAAAGAATGCAAGAATTAGACCAAGAATGATATAAGGATGCAATGATTTTGCACTTCTCCTTGAATTTTCATTGCAGAATGTAGTAACATGGTAATTTAAAGTTGAAAGGGACTCTAGCTCC
Organism: Neoceratodus forsteri; assembly: GCA_016271365.2. NCBI lineage: Eukaryota > Metazoa > Chordata > Ceratodontiformes > Ceratodontidae > Neoceratodus > Neoceratodus forsteri. The sequence goes on along the minus strand of CM057453.1, from coordinate 449,387,218 downwards.
ACAGGCCTGCCCTTCCTCTGAAGCAGGTATGGATATACAGTATATGCAGTGAAAACAAGTACAAACATAAGGGACTAACAAAAGAATCCAGTGATTCCCTTTGTAAGCAGAAATTGTCAGGCTTTCACTGAAGGCCTGCACTGTCTTCATATCCTCCGTCTCTGATAGCAGGCTGTTCCATAGGTTCACTGAAGTAGTTTAGTAGAAGAAGTGTTTCCAGACATTACCACTGAATGCTGAAGCAGCCGACATGAGTGTTCACGACTGTCTGTGCAATATGGCAGGCAGGAATTGCATATGGTTTGACAGTCTGATCCCTTATTTTGAAAAAATGAAGCTGCACTGCAGTTTTAGCATGGGACCCTTGATAAAGTCATACCAAACTGACCAGCATGGCTTAAGATAGTACTAACATGTAGTAAATTTACCACATCAAGGGTACCATTGCTGTTTTCTGGTTTGGTGGGGATGGGGTTATCCCTTATTGTCAACACTTTTGTTACCCCTACGGTTGAGTTAGGAATGGGAGCTCCACCAAGGAAACATCTATTAATAAGTACAGACTGGAACTTTTTCACTGGATGAGAGGTTTACTGCCTGCAATTTAAGGTGAGAGGATTACAGAGTGAAATAGTGCAGTTCTGGCTTCCTAAGGACACAGAAAAATATGCTACTGAGTACTTATTATTTATGCAATAAGGCATGACAGGGTGTGTTTCATTGTGGGATTAAGGAACAACTCAGGAAGTTGCTTCTCACACAAGGGGTGCCATTTTCCTTTTATAAAATAGGTCCCCAGTTTTGAATTTTGACTCATGAATAAGGTTCATAGAAACATAGAAACTGATAGCAGATAAGGACCACTTGGCCCACCCAGTCTGCCCATTTTTCCTTCCTACTGTAATACTGCAGTCCCTACTTGATCTTCGGCTTTATCCCCTTTTCCTAACCACTATGGTTTCCTTATGCCTATCCCATGCATTTTTAAATCCGTTATCATTTTGCCTGATACACTCCAATGGTAGGCTGTTCCATGCATCCACCACCGTCTCAGTGAAGAAGTACTTTCTCACATTTCCACTGAGTCTACCCCACTCCAGCTTCATAGCACGACCCTTGTTCTTGAATATCTTTTCTCTGAAAATGTTTCCTCATGTACCTTATTTATACCCTTGAGGTATTTGAAAATCTCTATCATATCCCCCTCCTTCCTTCCTTTCTTCCAGGGTGTACATATGCAGGTCTTTTAGTGTCCCCTCACAGGCTTTTGGTGCAGACCTTGCACCATTTAGTTGCCATCCTCTGGACTACCTCACTCTGTCTATGTCCTTTCAGAGATGTGGTCTCCAGAACTGGACACACTACTCTAGATGAGGTCTCACCAATAATTTGTACAGTGGTATCACCACCTCCTTTATTCTGCTGATGATACCTGCACCCCGCACTCAAGCATCACACTGGCTCTCCCCACTGCCTTGTCACACTGTTAGCCACTTTTATGTCATCAGATATGATTACCCCCAGGTCCCTTTCCTCTTTGGTGGTCATCAGTACCACACCCCATCATGTACTCCGCCCTTGGTTTCTGTACCCCAAGTGCATGATTTTGCACTTCTTCACATTGAATCTTAGTTGCCACACTCCTGACCACTCCTCAAGCTTACTTACTGTAGATCCCTCCTCATTTTCCCACTTTCCCTGGATTGTCAACCCTGTCGCAGATCTCTGTGTCATCTGCAAAAGGCATACCTTTCCTTTTAACCCCTCTGCAATGTCGTTAATAAAGAAATTAAAGAGAACTGGCCACAGTACTGATCCTTGTGGCACCCACTGGTCATGCTCCTCCTCGGAGGGAACTCTGTTTACCACCACCCTCTGACACTTATCCCCAATCAATTTCGACCCTTTTCCACCTTAGGACCCACTCCCAGACTACCCAGTTTATGTATGAGTCTCCCAGTGGAACAGTGTTGAAGGCCATGCTGAGATCTAGGTAGGCCACATCCACCGCTCCACCCTGATCTAATGCCCTGGCCACCCAATCAAAGAAATCTATCAGATTTGATTGACATGACTTCTCTTCAGTGAATCCATGCTGCCTCACATCCTGTAAGCTGCTGGATTCAAGATATTCCACAATCCTTTCCTTTGGGAGTGATTTCTTTAATTTCCCTACCACTAAAGTCAGGCTGACTGGCCTGTTGTTGCCAGCCTCCTCCCTGCTCCCTTTTTTGAAGTGGGACTACATCTGCCCTCCTCAGTCTTCTGGAACCACTCTCATCTCTAGAGTGGTTGAACAGGACAGTCACTGGTGCTGTCAGTACCTCTCTAATGTCCTCTAATATCATTAGATGTATCCCGTCTGGCCTCATTGCCTTGTCCACTTTTAGTTTTCTGAATTCCTTCTGGACTCTCTCCTCTGTAAATGGACTGGGGTCTACCTCCTTCCATTGATGTTCCTGTTGCTTATCAGAAAGTTAAGCATTCCAGACCTATACTGTTGTGTTGAAAAATCTCATAGTGATACAATCATGTTTGACCAATCACATTTCTTGGTTTATCTAACCCATTTTCTAATGCTTCCTGCATGAGAAATAATCACATGTCCATATAAAGTAGGTACTGCTTCTGTGCCTTACTGACTGTTTTTCAACTAACACTTGATGCCGGTTAACGCCTATGGATATATCATTAGTTGTGTTTCTCTGAGCAAACAGAATTAACAAACAAAACATACCATTGCTGCAGTGGGTCCCTGGACAGCACATGCCATCTCTATAGCGCTTCTTTTTCTCCTACAGTTGAGGCAGGAAGGGAGCCTAGGTGAGGATTATAGCAGTAGCGTCCAACATCACATTCTTTATCACTGCTGCAAGGATAAGCCTAGTAAATATAAAAGAAGAAAGAAAAGGAGAAACATTAGAGATACACACAGCACACCACCAACAACAGAGCAGGAAAACAAAAGCAGCAATGCCTGTGCCCTGAAGGAAGAGTATCAAGTTATGAAACGGCTCCTGCTTGTATAGCGTGGGTCCTCTCACTGAACTCCTGCACATTATTGAGCCAGTCTGAAAGCTAGCTTTGTCTGCAGTCATTTTCACACAGATATCTTCTTCTTACCTCAGTCTCTACCTCATTCTCCCTCCTCCCCTCCCCCAACCCCAACAATGTCCCTCGGTTCATAGTAAACATGCAGAAAGCTGCTGTTCCATTGTCATCAGCTCTTGGGTGTGAGAAAAGTAAAACCATGATGTAAGCATTTGTCCTGCTGCTTCTCTTACCTTTGTCATTACTCCATGAGAAACTGCTTCATTCTTGAAACATGTTTTAAAGTTTTCTGTTTATACAAAGTAAATAAGCCCCTATAACCTGTGCTTTGCCATTATAAATAATTAAAGAGCAGCTGGCGCCTTTGGAAAAACTTTGGGAAGCATAAAATTTAGACACAATTCAGCTTATATTTTACATATTTTCTATAGATTTCTCCTCTCCATTTTTATTACTGAAGAAATCCCCACAAAGAAGATATTTATTCTTTAGAGTTCTATTGCCTCTACAGCTTATTCCCTACTTGAAATTATAATGATCTGTTGTGAATCAGTCTGTTGCTATGAGAATAACTGTAATGTCACAAGCAGTGTATTATGACATCAGGTTGGAAAAGTAATATAAGTTGATGAACCTTCAAGGTGCAGCTGTCCTGTTTTCATGAATATGACCTCAATAATAAATAAAATGGATATGAAATACAGAGCTAATGAGAAATATAGGCTGCTTTTTGTGCAGATATTATTTAGTTCTTCTTGAGGCACCAGTGGTTCTTTAATCTTTTATGACCAATCAGAACTGCTTATTTGCAGGCCCTAGTTCTCTGCAGCACTACATTTCTGATTAATGCAGCAGGATTTGTTAATTCGATGGCATGAATTATTAATTTCTCTGGTAGAATGCGGTCTTGCCATTGGCTAAAATATGATAGTACTGTATGTCATCAAATGCTGAGCATGGAGGGGCTTCATGATAAACAAGGAGGAGCAGGCCAGACACAATAGAATAATGGTATATTTGAAGGAAAAAGCACCAAGCGCAGTGAATTCCATGGAACTATGGTACATATATTTTGTGGCATGATGCTACTTATATTGGGAATTCTGCAACTATGGAATCACAGAATTCTAGGGACCTTGCTTATTTATGAACATTCCACCATGTCTTATTTTGCTAAGATGGTCCTTATGCTGAACTTTTAACCCTTGCTGTGCCATGGACTGATATATCAGTCCAAAATTCCTATACATTCTAATTTTGTTAGCAGTCTAAGGGTTAAGTTCAGTTGGAATGTTTGGTTTGTCTTATTTTTTCTGACAAATCAGTGTCAGTGAGGTGCAGTTGGTGATATTTTGCCACTGAGCAAGGCAATCGATAAAAGTGACTTGGGATCCTTCCAAACAATGGCCTTTCTGTGTGGTAATGAGGGGGCTAAACTGTTGAAGGTCCATCCGTCCGATAAGATGATAAACAGAGATCCCTTCTGCCCATCTTAGGCACTTGTCCAGGTGGAAATTAAAAGTATGCATCTAATTAATTATTCATGAGGTAAACTAGCTCACTGATTGGCTGCCATGCCAGTCTGAAATCTTTAAGAAATTCCGGCATGGCAGTGACACTCAGCTCCTTGTCCTCTCAATGCTGATGGCAGCAGCTCCAAAACAAGAACTGTTTTCAGTGCTGCTGTCAATAAAAGCTAAATTATCATGATTAGACATATAATTACAATAATGACCTCACAGCCAGTCATTTTCTGGCAATTATGGACCGCTGGTTGAGACTGGTCCTCAGCTGTGCCTCAGGCCACCCTTCACCCCAGCTGGTCTTTAATCACCAGGAAATTACTTGCTGTTTGGTCATTATTGCTAAATCTCATGCCACTTTTCAAATCAACAGGGATTACCTCAATGATTACCTCTGTGCCTAGCCTAATATTTTCTGTGTCAAAAAAAAGGCCCCAATGCAGCTTTTTATCTACACACACGCAATGTGATGCTAGTGTTTAAACAATTATGAATAGTGTACAGCACATTCAGAAACAGTATGTATAAAAGGGAGTATGGAAAACAAGATCTGTCAAAATACAACTGAATTTGAGTTAACAATATTAGTATTTATTTATTATTTATTTAGTTTTGGTGACCAGGTAAGTGCACTAGACAAATTCTGCCTATTTTCAGGCATGACCTGGGAAAGGGAGATACAGATGAATGCCAACTGACCTTGAACCAGATTAAGCTGTTGGTGGTAATGTTAGTGAATGTATAATTCATGTATAAGCCCTAATATGTAGGGCTATACTTTCTTATGGGGTATCAGAGTGTCTCCTTGCAAGTCATTTGGGTGCTAGGCGTATCTCAAAATGTTTTTCCACTAGTAGAATCCTTGCAGACTTGTCAGCTACCTGGCTGAAACATCACACACTTTCTACCACATGAAATCCAAAAATCTCACAGAAATCATAGTGTCACTGTCAAGAAAATTATGTATCATCAGCCCAGTAGCAAAGAGGGCTGAGGCATCATGCGCCTACCTCTCACCATGCTGGTGACCCAAGTTCAGAATGAGCTTGGGGTGCTGGGGAACAAGCATCCGACTGACTGCTCCCTTTCCCAGGGATGGGGAAGGACACTATCTTGCTTCTTGGCTGTTATCTGGTGGAAGCCAGGTGAAACACAGAAACATAAATACTGATGGCAGATAAGGCCCACTAGACCCACTCAATCTGCCCATTTTCCCTACCTGCTTCAAAACCACAGACCCTACTTGATCTTCAGCTGTATTCTCTTTCTTATCACTAGGGTTCCTCTATGCCTATCCTATGCATTTTTGAGGCAGCGCCAGGTTTGAAACCATGGAAGGTAGGGGCCGCGGTTCCATATATATGAAAAGGGTATTCCACAGAATTTCAAAAAATTCTACCGATTTACATGGAAGCACAATTTGGCAATTTAGAAACATAGAAAATAATGGCAGAAAAACCATTTGTCCATCTAATCTGTCTGTAATACCTATCATACCCTGAGGCCTAGTGTCTATTTGGGATGTTTGCCCACTCTACCCACCCTCATGTTCCCTGCTTTACTGCTACACCTCTGGGCCACTCTTAAGCCCCTAGTTCTGTCCCAACTGTGCTTGATGCCATTAATGGTTTCAGTGCCCAACACCTCACCTGGATGGCTATTCCTTGGCTCAGCTACTTAGTCTATAAAAGAACTTCCTCACATCCTCCTAACATCCTCAGCCAGCTTTAATTCATATCCCAGTGTTCTAGAATCGCTAATCCTGCTGAATAGTTCCATGCAATTTTCCTTGTTTATCCTTTCAAGAACTTGAAGGTCTCTGATATATCACCCCCTCTCTTCTGGCCCATCCCTAATGAGAGGGCATTTTATTAACCAAAAGAGACACAGTAACCCTGAGTATCCAACTAAATGGAAAAGATCAGTGGTTCGATATTCAGAATTTTGACTTGTGGGCAAACTGATTGTGCCCTGTTTACCTGGGGTGTGTGCCAGAGTGCAATATTCAAAGGGGACAGTTGTGGTTGCTAAAAGGGATAGCAAGTGCAAAAATAATGCATGGGGTGGGCAAAGGGAGGGGTGGGGACAAGGGTTCTATGTCATAACAGTTACTACAAAAGGTGATCACAGTTACGGTGATGCAAGCTCAAAATCAATTTCGGTGCTGTGACTCCGATGCACAGCAAAATGGCATTGGGGACTTAAATTTTTAATGTTTTATGTGGGAGCTGGCTCCCGCACCCACCCACTTAAGGATTCTCAACCACGGGGTGCATGTTGGGGGAATTTAGCTAGGTGCAACAAAAACATACCTGCGCCCAGACCGAACCCAGCACCCTGTCCACCCAAGCTGTGAATCCACCTACCATGCCATGGGGCCAGCTCGGCAGCCCATGGCAGCACCACCCCTCAAAACCCCTCCCACCCCTCACTGAGCGTGCTCAATCCCACCCCATGCATGCGTGCGTGTAGCAACATCCTGTCTCTACATGTGCAAACCCACCCCATCCGGTCGCCCTACCTCATCGAGGCCCCATGACAAGCGTTGCAATTGAGTTGCCATTTTGTGGTTCACTCAATCACAGTTACACATGTCACAGGCTACGGGACAGTTATTTTAATCCCAGACATGCAGTGGTTCCCCTATCTCCGATCCCCAGCCCCATAGTAATTATCATATTCCCTGTCATGAGTGGCAATCCTCAACCACCAATCCCCATACCAACATACCCTTCCCTGGTGTCTTAGGTCCCTGCACCATGGGACTGACAGAACCACCCTGCCAACCCTTTACAAAGCGCTGGTGCCACGACTCTGATACAGCAACTGGTACAGCCTCCTCTCACCTCCTTGGCTTGCCGCCATGTGAAAAATTGGAAGTGCATGTCCTATGTATAGTACAGGCACGTGTCCTCTGTACTGCACATGCAAATTAAGAGGCACATTGCCATTAAAACCATTTTGAACATACAGTGCACCCTCTGTTACCTGCCAACTCTGTGACACCTACTTTTGATGGATAATAGTTGGGGTGTATGATAGATGTGCTATGTGAAATATGGGAAAATTAGCACAGGACTACATTTAGGTATTCAGTTTCTTTATTTGTGCACCATTTGGTAAATGGACATACTTAACAAAAACACAGTCTAACTATTAAACTCTAATTTAGTTCATTTCTCATTTATTATCAATCAGCTTTAAATTGTAATTAAATTATGGGAGAAGGAACTAGAAAAGCACTTGCAGCCCTGAAAATAGATAAAACTCCAGGACCAGATGGGATGCACCCTAGGGTGCTTAGAGAACTCGACATCAGAGCCATCTGAACCCATGGCAGGACTATTCAATAATTCACTAAAGTATGGGGTGTTTCTGAAAGATTGGAAGGTACCAGATGACATTCCACTCAAGGAGCAGTCAGGAAGCTACAAACCTATAAATCTTACCACCATAGCAGCTACAGTAAACTAATGGAGACACTAATCAAAGAGGATCTAGTGGAGTACCCAAGAGAAATGGACTCCAAGTTAGCAAGCAGCACAGGTGTGTGGCAGGGAGGTCTTTCAGACCAACCTGATAGTGTTCTTTGACTGGGTAACCAGGGCAGTGGATAAGGGACAAGCAGTGGATTTACTCTACTTCAGTTTCATGAAGGCATCTGACTCTGTGTCATGCAGACGGTTGGTGAACAAGTTTGAAGACCTGGGTGCAACAAAAGATCTAGTTAGAAGGATGGGAAGCTGGCTGGAGAGACAGCAGAGAGTGGTGGTAAATGGGGGTCAAGTCAGGAGAGGGAGGTCATGAGCAGTGTTTTACAGGGATTAATATCGGGCTGGTCCTTTCAATATGCTCATCAGTGATATGGGAGAAGGAATGCAGGGCAAGATGAGTCTCTTTATAGATGACACTAACCTCTGTGGCAGGATAGACAGTGAGGAAGAGGTTAGGGAGTTGCAGAGGGACTGGCAATAGTTAGAGGGGTGGTCAAAATCTAACAGTTGAAAAACAACAAGGCGTGCAAAGTAATGCACATAGGAATAAGAACCGAGGACAGAATATTTGATGGGAGAGGTTAAGTTGTTGACTACCTCTCAGGAAATGGATCTAGGAGAGCATAAGCAACTCCCTAAAACAATCTAACCTGTGTAACAAGGTCTACAGCAAAGCAACCAAAATGTTGGCATGCACTAGGACGGGGTAGACAGCAGGAGGGAAGAAGTGATACTACCTCTCGATAGATCACTGGTGATGCCACATCTGGAATACTGTGCCCAGTTCTGGAGTCCCCACCAAAGAAAAAGGCAAGAAATGGTGCAGCACAGGGTAACCAAAATGATTTGGGATCAGTAGGGCAGAGTCTACAAGAATCAGCCTAAGGCTCTGACCATGTAGACACCAGAGACCAGAAGACAGAAGCGGCATCGATAGAGACCTTCAAGTTCCTGAAAGGAATGAACAGGGTGGATTGTGAGGAAGTATTCAGTAGGAATGGTGAATGGCAAATCAGGAACACAGGGACATAAGTTGGAGCTGATGGGGAAGATGCAGGAGGAACTTGAGAATCTTTATTTCACAGAGTGGTTGGGCTACAGAACAGCCCACCAGAAGAGGTGGTGGATGCAAAAATTCTAATGGATCCAGACACTACTGGGACTGAGTAAAAGGCTTAATAGTTACACAGGGGAATCAGTAGGGCAAAGGGGGTCAAGTAAAATAACTCAGACCAGAAAAGAGATCCCAGGGAAGGACAAGGTAAAAAGAGGAGATTGGATGAACTAATGGTGTTTTTCTGCCAATGTTTTCTATAGTCCTAAGTTTCTAAAGTAATCAGTGATGGACACATTTGACTTTATTTGTTTTGATAATTTAATTTTATCATCAAGTCCTTCTCTCTCATTGGCCTGCTGTGGTGTAAAGGGAATGCAAGAGCTGGGAGATTGGGAATGGAGAGGGAGTGACTCTGGGCAAGCCAGGATAAAACCCACCACCTGCATGGCAGATGTTATATACCTCTTAACATTTTGTCTCTGAAATGTTGGGCAATGATTCTTAAAATGTAGGAAAATAAGGGACACTGGCCTGAATAATGTGGGGCACATCACACACACATGGAGACACAAACTCAGAGCACAGGAAGCTAGATACTTAACAGCATTCCATCCCTGATCACAGCATGGACACTGGTTGGAAACTCTGAAACAATGAGGGAGATTAGCATGAAGACAAGAGCCTGCTAAATTAGGGGCTTTTATAACTTCATTGACTGCCATGGAAGACCTGCAGTAGTCAAGATGGAGAAGTACAGAGTTAGCTGCACTTGTCCAGGCCCCAGACAAGCTAAACAATGTTAAAACAGCCACTGATTCTAATATGAAATCTTCTTTTCTTTACCCTGACAGTTTCAATAATCTCATCATCAATGATGTTGAAAACCTCAAGTCCATTCTTAAAGGCAACTTAATCCTTAGCAGTACACTGTAAATGTTTTCTTTTTAAGACATTTACAACAACCAAACAATTGGGACTATAATGCACTTCTAATCCATAGAGAGAGAACAGTACAGGAGGTCAGGCCAGCAGATAAGGAGGGTGGAGAATAATAGTGGGACATACAATAGAGGGTGCACTGTATTTTTTTTTTATTAATGGAAACAACAATGAAATTACAAGCTATGCTAAATTAATGGGTGTTATGATATTGGCAAACCTAAAATGACATTTTCATGTTGATAACACATACCTGTATATTTTTAAATGGGTGAGAAGGGCTGGTCAATCAGAAGGGATTTACTGAAGGTGTACCATAGCCTGCTTAGGCATATCTTACAGTATAACTGTCCAGTTTGGCATTCAGGCATTGCTAAAAGTGATACTGAAGACTTAGAAATGCTCCAGAAAAAGGGTATGTCATATTACAAACAATGCATCAGATTATGATCAGGCAATGTCAACATTCAATCTGCCAACTCTGGGAGAATGACGTGAACTAATTAATTCACATTTTTTTTTCCAAGGCATGAAAAATCGGTAAATAAAATGAACAATTTGGTTTGTCTAAATGCAGGAAATGGTTGCTAAACTAGACATCAAAAACATGGTGTACTCATACAGGAAAAAGATGTTTATATTTTGGACAGTTTCAAAATTTGGGAAACTATTACTGACCTTTATGTAGATCTCATTACAGTTAAATTGGTTTATAGACAACCTATAAGGTTAAATTTCCCTCTTGTCAGACACTAACACGCAAATAAGTATTGGGCAACCTGTCATGAGGTATCACCTAATGATACTGAAGTAATCATAATTACTAAGTGAATAAGAAAGCCCATAATAGCAATGACTAAGTTAAATGCATTGATATCAATGCTTTGGAAATGTGTTGACTCTGGTGTGTAGAAGTAGCTATTGTGTATACTATATGCCCTTTGTAGAAGTTTTAAATGCCTGCAAGAACTTCAGCTGTTTCTTATATAGTTGCAATAAAGAACAATGATGATGAGAATGGTGATAATGCATATAACCAATTCAAATAAGGATATACAGCTCATGTATACAGCTCATGTTGTCTTTCCTGGTGAAACATTTTCCAATTAAACAGCCAATATCATCAGCTGGAATGCTACCCCAATGATGCTTTGTGGCCCTCAGTTTCATTCTCCCTCAGGAATCTGTCTAGCCCTGAGTTGATAGTCTGAATGTTTCTAGTTTTCACAAACTCACCAGATAGGTTATTCCACATATTAAGAACCCTCTTTATGAGTAATGTTTTCTTATACTTCTTATCTTGCCCCATCAGTCCAAGTGCATATTTTCTCATTCCGCTTACATGCACTATCTCAAATGTCTTCATATACTCTACACTATCTATCCCTTTGAGTATTCAGGCTACTGTGATCATGCCCCTCTCAGCCATATTCTCTGTAGGCTAAATCATTTGAATATGCCCAAGCTTTCCTTATTGCTCCTGCTTTCTAAATGGCTAGTCAGTTGATGGCTCCATGCACCTCTTCAATGTCTTTTCTGTATTGCAGTGACTAGAAATGGATGCAGTACTCAGGTGTAGCATAACCAATGCCTTGAACAGTGGAGAATCATCATCTCCTTTATCTACTCCTTACCCTCCCAATGCAGCATAACATTATGTTTGCCTTCATTACTGAGACAGTATGTTGCCTGCATGACTTCAGCTTACTGTCAACAATGCTCCTATATCCTTTTCCTCGACTGTGATGTCACTGTTGCACCACAATAGGATTAAGTGCAACTGAAGTTCCTTCTTCTGTAGGATTTAATAACATCCACATCCCCAGCAAATAAGCCCCATATCGCAGCATAGGATCCTATAGTATACAGGTGTAAGTGCATCCCCACCCCTGCTGTGTTTACTCATCTTGCCACTTTAATTTTGTGATCAGACTTATACGCCTGCTACTGGCCACCTCCTCTGGGTCATGCGTGAATACGTTAAAGAGCTATTGGCTCAATACTTACCTATGAGGTATCCCACTCAGAACATCTCTTCGCAATGAAAGGTGACCTACCACCACCATGGTCTGCTTCCTAATTATCAGTCAGTTTGCTATCCACCCTCCTATCTACTGTGAACTCCATCTTGTGCTATGTTCTCACATGTGATCTGTGTGGTGCAAGTTTCTTTTATTCTGAGGACTAACCATGGTACCTTTATCCCATTCCTACCATTTTGTTGTGAGGAACATTTTGAGATGATATAACTGATTCTGTGCATAAAAACCCTAATGTCTCTGGTACACTAAAAAACAATGATATAAGCTATATATTTGTACAATTTATGTATTAGTTTTCCTTCTGCATTGTAATTATGCAAACTAACCTGAAACCAGGATCACTGTCTTTGACACTTTACCTGTATGGCTGCTTGTCTACACCTGGCATTGTATTCCACATCAACAGACTGTGATAACCACAATGAGAGAACTATAATATTAGGTGCAGACAAGCAGTCAGAGCAGCCTTAGGCAATGATCTATATACAAGATTTTGTTGAAAATGTGGAATCAAAACACAAAATAATACAAATTATAAACTAACATGTGTCAAGCCATTGTGTTTCTCAAAGTTTGTCCTGAAGTGTCAGGGGCTCTTTAAAGAAGTCAGTAGAGACTGTAGGTAAAGAAATGTTGCATATCACCATAGAAGAATACGTGTAAAAAATCACTTTCAAATTAAATGATGCATTGATGTTTGTCATGGATATCATGGATAAAAGCTTTCAGTTCTTTGATGAAGTGCATTATCTGATGGACAAGATATTGCAAAATAGTAGGAGTGTGGTAGTTCAAATACCAAAAGAAATCATTCTTCCTTGAGGTTGCTGGCTTTCATTCAAACAGAGTGATACAAACATATGTCAATGCCGAATGTTTGCTTGCTGGCATGCAGTGGAAGTGCAGAAGTTAGAACAGATGCAGTATAGGAATGGCAGTGAAGTACTGAACTGGCGCCATCTCCACCCCATCCTGCAGAGATGGACAGGCATTGGGGTGTGGCTGTGGGTCATCGCAGATGACAGTCACAGCATTTCACCTCACCTACCTTGCAGACACTGACAACTGTCAGAGTGTGCCTTGGGTGTTTGGTCTTTACATTCACTGCATTCCATAAGGAGACATGTTGAAATGGGTGCAGTATAGGAGAATCGGGTGAACTCTGGGGCCAAAGGGTCCAAGCGCACCTCAATGCCTGTCACTGTCTGCAGGGTGGGGGGTGGTGGAATGGCATGAGCATTATTGTCAAGAATCCCAAGCTCACACCTGATGCCGTCATTCCTCACAGGGTACAGCGTTATGGTCGAAAACCCTAATGCCCTGGGTGTTTCTTGGTATTTTTACTCCAAGTTGTCAACATGGGCTTTTTGTGACCACACGCATGAACAGAGACACTATCAGTTCATTAGCGAAGGTAATTTTGGACAGCGACTGTGCCATTTGGCACCACAGGTGCGAAAACACATTTCAAACAGGATGTGAAAAATGACAGCTGTACTGTTCATGAGGAAGTGTAAAAATGCCAATGTTGAAAATCTGGGTGAAAATATAAAAATGGTGAAACACGGCGTGCGTGAAATAGATGCAATGCACACCCATAATGTAATTAGTTTGGGGATTTTTACAGCAGATTTTAACACAGGCATTTTGGGACCTCCGCTCATGAACAGGGTCACTGTGATTTTCTTAAGGTGTTCGAAAATTGATTTCCCACGCGACCACGCTATTCTGCACCAGAAGTGCAAAACACATTTCAGCCAGGGTGAGAAAAATGACAGCTGTACTGTTCATAAGGAGGTATGGAAAATGGCAATGTTGAAAATCTGGACTGAAAATATTATAAATTTGTGAACTCACAAGGGTGCGTGAAAACTGCACAATGCATGCTAGTAACACAGTCATTTATGGACTTTTGTCACCAGATTTTCAACATAGCCATTTTAAGACCTCTGCTCATGAATGGTGTCACTGTGATTTTCTTAATCTGGTCCGAACATTGATTTTGCACACCAACATGCCATTATGCGCTACATGTACGAAAACACATTTTGGGTGAGATGTGAACAAATAACAGCTGTACTGTTCATAAGGAGGTGTGGTAAAATGGTAATGTTGAAAATCTGGGTGAAAATATTAAAATGAAATTCTGACGTGTGTAGGAACTTGCAATGCACACTTGTAAAACAGTCATTTTGGAAAATTTTTCAACAAATTTTCAATATAGGGTTTTGGGCACCTACATCATGAACTGTGACACTGTCTTTTGTTAATCAGTCCTGAAGGTGATTCCACTCAGTGACTGCAAAATCACCTTTGAGACTGAATAACCAGATGACAGTAACTGAGTTCATGAGATAGAGGTCCCAAGAGCCCCTGTTGAAAATTTGGTGCAAGAATTTAAAAAATGACCGAGATATGAATCAAAGTTGAAAAACCCTATTTATGCCATTATACAGCTTACGGCATTTCTTCAGTTCGTGGTCAGCTTTGAAGAGTGCAGACATGATCCCAGTCCACGAAGATCGTCATGCCAGGCTCTGGAGGTAAGTATGGGGTGAGGGAGTGGGGAGGTTGGTGTGCAGAGGGTGGGCACAGGTTGGGGTAAGAGAGTCAACGAGGACTGTTTTCTTTTTTATTACAGAGTTTTTTTTAAAAGACAATGCTGGACTTTTGCCACGCTGGGGTGCACTCCCAGCATGGCACCTGGAAGACTGTTTGGGGGCAGTGGAGCCAATGGGGATTGGGCACCCTCATTGGCCATACAGTGTGTGGGGAGCACATGATGACATGGGACTTTTGACACGCTGGGGTGGGCTCCCAGTGTGGTACCTTGAAGTTTGCTTTTGGGGGGGCCACTGGGCCGATAGAGGTGGGCACCCGATCAGACATACAGTGTGCTTGAGGGATGACCTAAAGGTAGGCAAGCAATGTGAGAAGGCAGTAGGAAGAAGAAGAAGAATCAGCATTTATATTGCAATTCTTTCGTACAGTGTATCCCAAAGCACTTTACAAGCAATTCTAGACTGGTAGTGAAGTGACTGGATGTGTGGTGGTGGCCATATGCACATCATCACCCACACACAGCCTGGATAATTGCATGAATCAGTTTATGGGAAGGGAATGTCGGCCAGGACACCAGGAATGTTCTCTTTTGCGAAGAGTGCTCTGGTTCTTTTACTTCCACCTGGACAACCACCAGGATGACACCAGGATGGGCAGAAGGGACCTCGGTTTAATGTCTCATCAAAGGACGGCACACCACAGCAGTACAGCACCCCAATACTGCACTCGGATGCCAGCGATTTTTAGGTGCAGGTGCAAGTCCAATCCCGTGTGGGACAAGAACCCACAATCTTCTGGTCAGAGGCGGATGTGCTACCAACTGAGCCATGTTGACATCTAAGTAAGGAGGGCTGGAGGGATACTGGGATGCATGGGAGAGGCATCACCAGTAGAAAGCAAGAAGTTGTTATCCCTCTGTATAGACAGTTGGTCAGACCCCATCTGGAGTACTGCGTGCAGTTCTAGAGACCCCATCTCCACAAGGACATAGACAGGATGGAGGCAGTCCAGAGGAGGGCAACTAGAATGGTGCAGAGTCTGCATCAGAAGTCATATGAAGAGAGACTAAAGGAGCTTAATATGTATACCCTCAAGGAAAGGAGGAAGTGGGGTGACATGATAGAAACTTTCAAGTACCTCAAGGCAATCAATAGAGTCCAAAGAGTAGAATCTTTCAGAAAAGAGATGTGCAAGAACAGGGGACACAATTTGAAGATATGGGGCGGCTCAGGGGCAACATGAGGAAGTATTTTTTCACAGAGAGAGTAGTAGACATATGGAGCAGGCTTTCCTGAGGAGGTAGTGGGGTCAAAACAGTAGGTGAATTCAAGAATGCATGGGACAGACATATTGGTTTGGGAAATTTAAATACATCACCAACATCTTTACTAAGGAAGATAATTGTGAGTGGTGAAAGAACCTAGGAAGAAAGTTAATGGAGTAGAGTAGAACCAGTGAGTTTGATCATGCTCACAGCAGTGTAACAGAAGGGTTTCTAATAATGTAGCTACTATATATGACAGTAGACACATTTTGTACTATTCAAAGTTGTTTACCATCATTTCTTTCTCTAGCAATGGTTTCTGGGCTGAAATGAAGTTTCTAACTGTTTTGTACTTTAAAGCAATATAAAACAAAACAGTTCTGAGAGGTTTTATAAGGCTCAGATAACTGTTTGAGCACTGTATGACTTATCAGAACCATTCAGAGCCTTTTGGTTTTCTAATGCCCCTGAAGAGGGGGCTGATATTCAATGGCACAATGTTTAGGAGAAGTTGAACTTGCAGCCTTTTTGCCTCCGTTGCACATTTAAAATACTTGTTACATCTGCTTCTTCTTTATATAATTAAGGGCGCTCATGTTGTCTACCATATGTGCTAGTGCTTGGTCTGCTGTGGGAATCCTTTACCACAAAAAGTCATAAACTAGACTCCTCATGATTTAAACAACTCTATTAGTTGCCTACAAGCAAGACAGTGTTTGCATGAGTGAAAAATATGGAAATCCCCAATGACACACATGTGCATGTTACAGTAACAGTACCATGACTAAGTAAAAATTATACTACTTTCAATGCCCATGATGTACAGAGCCCCTTCTGTGTCGGTTAGTGATGGTGAGTCCTTCCATGGCAGTTTCTGTACTGAAATTTTAGTCACCCTCTTGTCCTTTGACTAAAAGCTTATGATAATTTTTACAACTTGAATATGAAATCCATATTCCATCAAGTTATTTTACACAATCCCACTGTGGACATTTTAGAAACCAGTCTTTCATCTTAAAGATTTAGGGGCCCAAAGCGTTAGAGGCAAGGATGCTTTCTGCACCTGCGTAGGGTGCACAGGGAGGCTGCAGGTATAAGAGGTCCAGCTCTGCATATGCAGAGACTTCCACACATCAACAACCCCCTGTGTATCCCTAGTAGAGGTCTGCCATGACCTAAGTCACACCACTATGTAAGCAGCCAGGTCTGGGATGGGCTAGGGAGAAGAGGCGTGCATCTGCACAAACTTCAAATGTTTTTGTGCACCAGAAAAGAGTGCAGAATGTGATATTAGGTTATAGTGTGGACAGCCGTAATGCCTAGCTGCCTCTATACTTTTGACACCCATGCTCTTCTGACATTGCTATAGTTCAATCTGGTCCAGCACTGGTTGCACCAACCCTTCAAGCTGGCAAGATTTAGCCAGCATATTTTATTTTAACAATAAAGCATTATTCTTAAAGACGAGGCAGTCCTTGAGAACTGCCATATCCCCCAAATCCTCCACTCTATGCAGAATAGGGCATGCGCCCAACATCAGTCATGGCACTCAAGTGGATGCTTGCATTAGAGCCCTCCACCCCACGCATGCCCTTGGCCTCCCAGTCAACATGCATTGTTAGGGGCCCAGCTATGAAGATAATATGAGCTAATATTCTTCAGGTGAAACTACCTCTGGCTGGAAGCTGCAATACTGAACATAGGATTTGCAAGAAGCGAGTTGTGCTCACAACAGAGGGAGGTGAACCTCACAATTGTCTTTGGTTTGTAGCATATATTCTGTAGGTGGAGGCTACTTCTAACTGAAGGGTGAAATAAGGAACTTAGAATTATCAGGAAAAGACAGTCTTTCAAGCAACAGAGGGAGGTGGATCTAGCTTTTCTTTTGTTACAATTCTTAAGATTTTCAGTGCAGGAAGAGTTTAAAGCACAGCTGACTTATTTTGGGGCCGACTGCTTTCAGAGCACAAACCACCAGGCTGTTTTGGGGCTGGGGAGGTTTACTTGTGTTTGACTTGGATGTCTGGATTTTTCTGTTTTGATTAGCAGGGTATTTTCTCTGTCAAATTGTTGTGTAGGAGCATCTTGCTGATAGGAGGCACTCATCTGTGCGGTGGGTCAGAGCTTTAGCTGATTGTTTTGTGAGGGCACAGTTTAGCCCAACCCTTTCCACCCTCACCTCACCCACCCTGGAAATAGGTCATTTATACCTGGGGTTCTGACATCATTTCCTCAAGAGTGCAAGGTGCATATCACTGTCATATCCTCTCTAGTACACTGCATTGACAAAATAAGCATACACATTGTATAATATACATATTTCTATATAACAAACCAATCACACACACACACACACAAAAAGCAGATAAACATGTGGGGAGTAGTAGTGCAATGTAATAGCTGAGGGGCAGCAGTCTTCCGGAGTCTTTCTGAGGCTGAGATTCTGCCCTATTTGCAGACAACTCTCTGCCCTGAGGGAGGAAGTTGCCGCCTTCAGGCCACACTGGACGGTAGAAGGAACCTCCCCATACAGGAAGCACCAGAGCCACCACCACTACTCCTCAGAGGTTGTGAAGAAAGCACAGCAGTTGGACCACAGTGGGCTCAGGGAGGGTGAGGATGGTGGAACAGAGGCACGCCAGTCAGTTGTTCCACTCCACAATCCATACACCATTCTGGGGGAGCATAGCTCCCCCATGGATGCACCTGCAGAGGAGACTAAGGAGGCTGAGGACAACAGTCACAAGGGAGGCCCACAGGAAGGAGACAGAGGACACCACAAGGAAAAGAAGCAGCTCCTGGTGGGGACTCAGTTATTAGGGAGATAGAACTGGGGAGCATGGAAAACTGAAGTAAGGTGCCTGCCTGGTGCCATGGCTTGGAGGGACAGGAAGTGCATCCTCAGGATCATGAGAACAGCTGCAGGGAGTCTGAGCTGGCCGTCATTGTCCACCTAGGGACAAATGACTTAGCTCATCATGAGATTAGAGCAGTGCAGAAGGACTTTGTAGAATTGGGGAGGCCTAAGACAAGTAACACACAGTATCCTTCTCAGAGGTGCTGCCTGTCAATGGCATGAGTGAGGCAAGGGTACTTTGCAACATGCAGTTTAATGAATGGTTGAAAAATGGTGTGGAGCACAGGGGTTTGGCTTCATTGGGGACTGGGGTTCCACCTGAGGGACACCAGCCTACACTGGCAGGATGGTCTGCATCTGTCCAGGAAGGGAACAAGTCTTTTGAGCAATCGGTTTAAATGCTTCATTGGCAAGCTTTTAAACTAGTCAAGGGGAGGCACTGATAAGCAGCAGGAAAATCCCAGCCTCTCCCTACAAAACAGGGTACTAAATGAGAAAAAGACTGAGGTAGAAAGCTCAGTGGGGATGTAGCAACAGAAGGTAAAGCCATCAAAAAATGGAGAGTAATGAGTACCAATGCCGTAGTCTGAGTAACAAGCTTCCTGAATTAGTGGCCTTGATGGAGGAGGAACATCTGGATATCATGGCAGTCACAGAAACATGGTACCACAAAACCATGACTGGGATGTAAACATACCAGGATACTATCTACAGGAGGGACAGGGGAGGGTGAAAGGAGGAGGAGTAGCTCTTTACATAAGGAAGGAATCAAAGCAACAGAACAAAGGGTAAACAGGGAGGAGAAGAAGTACTGTGGGTAAATTTGGAGACCGCAATGGCACCACAATCCGCACAGGGTTGTATACAGACCTCCTTCTCAGGGGAGGAATGGACAAGGAAATGATAGAAAGTATACTTAGAATGGCAGAAAACGGGGAGATATTGCTGATGGGTGACCTGAATATGCCAGGTGTTAACTGGAGTGCAGTTGCAGCAGCCACTTGAAGAGTGGAGTTATTCTAGATGCCCTGTAGGGGCATGCTTTAGACAACTAGTATTGGAGCCCTCGAGAGGGAGCAATCTTAGACCTGGTTCTCTCAAATGGAGATGAAGAGAGGATCATAGATGTAGAAGTGGGTAGCCATCTGGGAACTAGCGATCACCGAACAGTATGGTTCACAATAAACACAGCAATAGAGTCAAGCCATACAAAGGCAAAAGTACTGGACTTTAGGAGGCTGACTTTGCAAAATGGGTGAGTGCCTAAGGAATGCACTAGCAAATGGGCAGGAAGGAGGGTGGAAGAACAATGAGGAATAATAAAACTGCCATCACAGAGGTAACAAGCCTTTGTGTGAAGCAAATAAACAAAACAAAATGATGTAAGAAACCGCTATGGTTCTCAAGGAAGTGGCAGTGAAGTTTCATGAGAAAAGAAAGCATTCAGGAAGTACAAGGAATCACAGAAGGAGCAGGACAGAGAACTGTATCAGTTAAAGCAAAGGAAGCTGGGAAGGCAGTCAGAACAGCAAAGGCCCAAACCGAGGAAAAGATAGCCAACTCAGTTAAGAAGGAGGATAAAACCTTTATAGGTACATCAGGAGCGAAGGAAGACCAAGGGAGGGATAGTGAAGCTTAATAAAGGGGAGGGAGGGTGGGCAGAGGTGACTGTGAAAAGGCAGAGATACTAAACAAATATTTTGCTCAGTATTTACAAATGAAGAGGGGAGATACCTAAAACAAACAGTAGAAACACTCTGTATACAGAAGTTGATACCAGCCCATTTACAGAAGAAAGGTTTTTGAAGAACTCTTAAAACTGAAGGTGGACAAAGCAATGGGGCCTGATGGGATTCATCCCAGAATTCTAAAAGAATTAAGGAGAACTAGTGACACCACTGACTACCCTCTTTAACAAATCATGGGAGGATAGGGTGGTACCCGAGGACTGGAGGAGGGCAGATGTGATTCCCTTCACAAAAGTGGGAGTAAGGCGGAAACAGGAAATTACAGACCTGTTAGTTTAACCTCAGTGGTAGGAAAATGATAGAATCACTTCTGAAGGAAAGAATTGCTCTAGTATCTAGAGGCCAGAGGGGCTTAGGACCCAAGGCAGCATGGATTACAGTGGAAGGTTGCCAGACAAATCTGATAGATTTCTTTGACTGGGTGACCAAAGTAGTAGATCAGGGAGGGGCTGTGGACATGGCCTACCTAGACTTTTAGCAAGGCATTTGGACGAGTCCCACACAAAAGATTAATATACAAGTTAGCCAGCCTGGGAGTGGGTCCCAAGATGACAGCCTGGGTAAAGCATTGGCTGGAGAATAGGACAAAGAGTAATAGTAAATGGAGTCCACTCTGAAGAAAGGGGTTACTAGAGGGGTACCGCAGGGTTCGGTATTAGGACCGGTCCTCTTCAATTACTTTAAGCGACATTGCAGAGGGACTGGAAGGAAAGTATGTCTCTTTGCAGATGACACAAAGATCTGCAACAGAGTTGATGCACAAGGTGGGGTGGAAAGGATGAGAAGGGACTTGGCAAGGTTAGAGGAATGGTCAAATGTATGGCAGCTTAGATTCAGTGCTAAGAAGGCAGGTAATGCACCTGGGAAACAAAAACCCAGGGAAGAGTACACAATGGGGGTGAGATACTAACAACAACAAAAATGGAAAGGGACCTGGGGGTAGTCATATCAGATGACCTAAAGGTGGGCAAGCAATGTGAGAGGGCAGCAAGGAGGGCTGGGGGATATTGGGATGCATAGGAGAGGCATCACCAGTAGAAAACAGGAAGTTATTATCCTCTGTACAGACAGCTGGTGAGACCCCATCTGAGTACTGTGTGCAGTTCTGAGACCCAATCTCTGCAAAGACATAGACAGGATGGAAGCTGTCCAGAGGAGGCAACTAAAATGGTGCAGGGTCTGCACCAGAAGACATATGAAGAGACTTAAGGAGCTTAATATGTATAGCCTCGAGGAAAGGAGGGAGGGGGACATGATAGAAACTTTCAAGTACCTCAAGGGAATCAATAAAGTCAAGAGGGTAGCATCTTTCAAAAAAGAGGTGTGCAAGAACAAGGGGCACAATTTGAAGATAGAGGGGTCGGCTCAGAGGTAATTTAAGGAAGTATTTTTTCACCGAGAGGGTTGTGGATGCGTGGAGCGGCCTTCCGGAGGAGGTTGTGGAGTCAAAACAGTGGTGGAATTCAAGCATGCATGGGACAGTCATAAGGCAATTCTAGGGGGTGGGGGTAGGAAGAAGTAGGCTGCTGGTTAACTAGGATCTGCAGCTTATCCATTAGGTAGAAATGGGCAGACTGGGTGGGCCAAAGCTCCTTATCTGCCGTCAAATTCTATGTTTCTATGTTTCTATGATTTAACAATGATGTATCATGAATGATTATTATCAATTATGCTCAATGATCATGTTCAAGCTTCAAAAACAGCATTGTGATCATCAGACGAAGATTCAGCATTGATATACCACTTTTCATATGTATTATTTCTCAAAGTACTTTACAAGCAATGATAGACTGGTAGTGAAGTGACCTGAATGTAGTTGCAGCCATTTTGCACATCAACACCACACACAACCTTGAAAACTGCATGAACCAGTTTTATGGGTAGGGGAAAATTAGCCAGGACATGGGAGAAACTTCTCACTTTTGTGAAAAGTGCCTTGGGTTCTTTTACTTCCACCTGAATGCCCACCAGGACAGCACCAGGATAGGTAGAAGTGACCTCAGTTTAACGTCTCATCCAAAGGACAGCACACCAAGAGTACAGCAACCCCATAGTACTGCACTCGGATGCCAGTGTTTAGTATGAGCCCAATCATGGTGTGGAACTAGAACCCATGACCTTCTGACTCAGAGGCAGATATGCTAGCAACTGAGACATGCTAACACCCTGACTCATGGCTAACAATCATTAAACATGAACAATAAATGGCTACCAATCAAAATCAAAGATGTTATGGAAATAGTGTTTGTGATTATTGATCTCATATCATCATGATTTTCATGAATGCCCTAGTCACGATTACTGCAATAAGTTAAAATATATATCTTTTTCTATACTTTAGGAATGTACCTTCTCTTCTATTCAGACATCATTATTGAATCATCTGTTATGAACTGGTTTATATAGCTCCAATCAGTGGAGTAGTGGGGTGAGTTTCTACAATTACCTGATTTGTGCTCAAAACCTTTCTTAACTGTCCACAAAGTAATACTGCCAAGAAAAATTATTTAAAAATAGCGCTTTTAAATTATGCAAATTAGTTATGCAAAGGTGTAACTTATACCTAACATTGCATGTATTCTTCCTAAAGAGATTAGAACTTGACTTCACATGATTTACACTATAATTAATTTTCTTTTGTTGATATTTGACATTCATATTAGTAACAAATAAAACTCATGTGACTTACAGTCTTACAATACAGAACTAATATAATCATGGTGATCATCACTGATCATCACTTGACCATCCACAGATCATCAAAACCCATCAAGCTGACTAAGCTTAAAATGTTCAATAATCATCAGTTAATGATTTGAAAGTAGCACATTTAATGAGTAAATCATGATCTAAATAATGATCTTAGGTCATTATCTTCTTTGATGATCA
Source organism: Neoceratodus forsteri (assembly GCA_016271365.2). Classification (NCBI taxonomy): domain Eukaryota; kingdom Metazoa; phylum Chordata; order Ceratodontiformes; family Ceratodontidae; genus Neoceratodus; species Neoceratodus forsteri. Next base: position 449,363,792 of record CM057453.1, on the reverse strand, counting down.
TATATCTGTCATACATATCTTTATTTATTTATTTTATTTATTTGAGTTTTGGATAAGACCTTTGAGCATGGTGCTCTTTTTCAAAGGTTCCACATCAGCAGGTTACAGTACAGAAACATATACAAAACAAGCATTTGTCAATGCCGAATGTTTGCTTGCTGGCATTGGCATTGGTAGTGTAGAAGTTATAGAGCTACATAATAGGAATGGCAGTGAAGTATTGAACTGAAGCCAACTAGTTTACCACCCTGCAGAGAGTGACAGGCATTGGGGTGTGCTTTTTGGGTCGTCAGGCATAACAGGCACACCATTTCATCACACCTACCCTGCAGACACCGACAAGTGTCATGGTGTGCCTTGAGGTCTTTGCCCTGCGCGCACCCCATTCCATCAGGAAATATCGGTGAGATGGGTGCGGTATAGGAGAATGGGGTGAACTTTGGGGCCAAAGAGTCCAAGGCATACCTCGATGCCTCTCACTGGCTGCAGGGTGTGGAATGGTATAGAGCATTACAGGCAAGAATCCCAAGTCACACCCCTGATGCCTGTCATTCTCTACAGGTGAGGCGTTATGGTTGGAAACCCTAACGCCTCAGGCATTTGTTGGTATTTTCCTCCAAATTTTCAACATGTTTTTTGAGCCCCACCTCATAAACAGTGGCAATATCAGTTTATTAGCCGAAGCTGCTTATGCACAGCGACTACTGACATTTAGCACCACGGTGCAAAACACATTCAAACAGGATGTGAAAATAACAACAGTACTGTTCATGGGGAGGCGGAAAAAATGGCAATGTTGCAAATCTGCAGTAAAATATTAAAAACTGGTGAAGTCCGGCGTGCATAGAAATTGTACAACGCACACCGTAATGTAATTAGTTTGGGGATTTTTACAGCAGATTGGCAACTCAGGCATTTTGGTGCCTCCGATCATGAACAGTGTCACTGTGATTTTCTTTATCTGTCCCGAACAATGATTTCCCACAGTGACCACGCATCTCTGCGCTGAAAGTGTGAAACACATTTCTGCCATGTTGTGAAAATGACAGCTGTACTGTTCATAAGGAAGTGTGGAAAAATGCCACTGGTGAAAATCTGGACTTAAAATATTACAAAGTCATGAACTTACGAGTGCATGGAAACTGTACAATGCTCACTCGTAACACAGTCATTTATGGACTTTTGTCACCAAATTTTCAACATAGCCATTTAAGACCTCTGCTCATGAACAGTGTAACTGTGATTTTCTTAATCTGTCCCAAACATTGCTTTCGCACACTGACTGCACCATTGTGCGCTACATGTCTTGAAAACACATTTTGGGCGACATGTAAAAATGCAGCTATACTGTTCATAAGGAAGTGTAATAAAATGGCAATGTGAAATCTAAGTGAAAATATAGAAAAATTCACCAAACTACGGCGTGCGTAGGAACTGCATAGCGCATGCCAAGTAAAACATTCATTTTAGAATTTTTTCACCAAATTTTCAACATAGCCATTTAAGACCTCTACTCATGAACAGTGTCTCTGTGATTTTCTTAATGGCCCCATACATTGATTTAGCACACCAACTCGCCATTATGCTACATGGACGAAACATGTTTTGGGCAAGATGTGACAAATGACGGCTGTACTGCTCATAAAGAAGTGTAATAAAATGGCAATGTTGAAAATCTGGATTGAAAATATTGAGAATTCGCAAACCTACGAGCATGCGTGGGAACTACATAATCTTTGTTAGCAATAACAGTCATTTTTAGGGATTTTTTCACCAAATTTTCAACATAACTATTTTAAGACCTCTGCTCATGAACAGTGTCTCTGTGATTTTCTTAATGTGTCCCATACATTGATTTCGCTTTGACCGCTGCGCATTGTCGCTACATGGGTGGAAACACATTTTGGGCAAGATGTGAAAATGACAGCTGTACTGCTCATAGAGGTGTGGTAAAATGGCAATGTTGAAAATCTGGGTGAAAATATTGAAAATTCGCAAACTTATGAGCGCGTAGGAACTGTAAAACGACGCCGTGAAAAACAGTCATTTTTGGAATTTTCACCAAATTTTCAAAATAGGCTTCTTGAGAGCCCACCTTATGAACACTGGCAGTTTCATTTCATTAATCAGTCCTGAAAGGTGATTTTGCGCAGTGATCTGCGAAATCACCTTCAGGACCGAATAACATCATGACAGTGACAGCATTCATGAGAAGGGGTCCCAAAAACCCCATGTTGAAAATTTGTTGCAAAATTCAAAAATGACTGAGATATGCAGCAAAGTTGAAAAACCCTATCTATCCCATTATACAGCCTACGGCATTTCCTCAGTTCGCGGTCAGCTTTGAAGAGTGCAGAGCGTGTTCCCGGTCCACCGATGATGGTTGCGCGAGCTCCAGAGGTAAGTATTGGGTGGGGGGCTGTGGGGAGGCAGGGTGCACAGTGGGTGGTGCGGGTTGTGGGGAGGGGGGGAGACTGCGTGCGAGCGTTTCTTCTTTACAGGGTTTTAGACTATGCAGGACATTTACCACGCTGGGGTGGGCTCCCAGCGTGGCAGCTGAAAAGGGTGTTTGGGGGGCTGGAGCCGGCGGGGATTGGGCACCCCATTGGCTCTCTTTATTTGCCTCACTGGGGTGGGCTCCCAGCGTGGCACCTGGATGCTGGGAGGGAGACAATGGAGCCGACAGGGGATTGGGCACCCCATTGGCTATAACACATTTTGCCACACTGGGGTGGGCTCCTAGCATGGCACGGGGACGCTTGGGGACAATGGAACCGACGAGGGATTGGGCACCACATCAGCTATAACACATTTGCCACACTGGGGTGGGCTCCCAGCGTGGCACCTGGATGTGGGGGAGGACAGACAGTGGAGCCGGCGGAGAGTTGGGCAACCCCATCAGGCTATACGCTTAGCCATGCTGGGGTGGGCACCTGCATAGCATTTGGAAGCTTTTGGGGGGCGCAGCACAGCGAAGGGGATTGGGCACCCGTCAACTATATAATGTGTGGGGGGCCGAGCACGAGTGTGTGTGCGTGCGTGTGTATATGTGTGTGTGTGTGTGTGTGTGTGTGTGTGTGTGTGTGAGGGGAGCACGCATGAGCAGGCAATATCTGATCGCTGCTCACTGAAGCATAGCTCCCCCTTTCAACTATATGCCACTGCATTTTGGAGCTGTCATAGACAGCTCAGCAGGCATGGAGAACTGGGGCGTGCCTGCAAACACACTGACTGAATTGAAAGAGGGCTGCCACACCTCCGAAAACTCGGATGATGGCACTATGTTTCTTGCACATGCCAAAACATAAAAATGACAATTACAGACACAGGACAACATGGAATTTCGGTGCTGGCACAAGCTTTGTACATCATGCAAGGTTGACAGTTCAATTAAAACAAGTATGGTTAACAATGTTCTTAAACCTAGATTGGTATTCTACATTAGGCTCATCCTTCAAGACTAATGGACAACAAGAACAGGAGCATGAGCTGCCCAAAGAAGTAAGTTTTGTCAAGGAGGATGAAAGGAGAAAGGAGGAGTCTAGGCTAAGGACAGAGGGAGGGATGCAGGAGGCAGTGAGGGAAGAGTGGGAGAAAGATGAGGAGGGTATGTGTACTACGGGGAAGAGCGGGAGACAAGAGGGAGTAGAAGATCCAGATAAGTGCCACATAAGTGAGGGGGGTCTGAGATGGTAGGCGGAGGCGGTGAATAGGCTACTCAGCAGGGTTATACAGAGAGACAGGGAGTGGTGGAAACCTCCCGAGAGGCAACTGGAAGGACCTAGCTTACACTCAGGATTTGGTTTCAGAAAGAAAGTGTTTCAGTGAGGTTTTGAAGTCAATGTCTGTATTCTGTTGCATACTGCTGCCTTGGATTACTAAGCAAACTGCCTCCATATATTTACTTTTATAGTTTCCCTTTTAATCGGGTCTGTCCATGCATACATCTCTTTAGTGCCTTATATTTAACTCTGCCTACTGCTTCTCATCATACTTACTTTTAATTTGGTCTACTCCTGCATATATTTATTCTATGCAACACAGTAACTACCTGTTTCCTTGTGTGCCTAGTTAAACACTCTCTCTCTGAGGGTAGGCCTATATTGCTATCCTAGATTTCATGCATTTCTTGACTTAATTAGTAGCTTTGCTCATATTCCTGGGACTTAATGCTATACTGCCCTGCTGATATCTGAAGTAGCTAACACTGGCTAACTTGGTCTCTAACTGTCACTGTTTGTCTGGCTCCAAGCAACCTTATACTGCTGACTAACACAACTCCCTGTGCTTTTAGCTCTTTCTCCTGCCTGCCCTTCCATCCCCTTCTCTACTCTGTGTCTCTTTTCTCTCCCCTTCTTTCTTCTTCTAACCTTACCTCTACTTCAGCCTAAGTTTTCCTCTAATCCATTTTCTTCTCCTCTCCCCGTTACCACTACCTAGCACCTCCACCTATAACCACTTCCCCTCTTTTTCATACATATCTTATCTCTTTCTCCTCCCTATTAGCTTTCTACCTCCCAGTCCTTCTTCCTCCTCACCCCTCACTGTCCTTCCTGACACCTATGATACCTTCTCCTGGCACTAGTCTGCCCACTAAATGTCCACTATCCTCCCTTACCTCCTTCCCTCTCCTACCTTCCCCTTTCTGCCTTCCTTCTTCACCCCATCCCCTATTTTTCACCTTTCTTCCCCCTTTTCCCTTAATTATGAGCTCCTCCACAGGCTCTTTTTATCCTTCCCTACTTCCTCATTTTCAAATCCTCCCGCCTTCCCAGGAAGCTAAGCCTAATCGTTATTGTCCCCTCCTCTTCCTCCTCCTCGCATATGATACTGACAACCCTGGGCCCTCATCCCCTCTTCCCTCTCCCCTTACCTGAGGCCTTAGCCTCTGCCACCTTAATGTGAGGAGCTTACAGTACTTTCCAAACTAGATGCCTAAGTATGGGTTTCCCAATATTCTCCAGACATACTCTGCATCTCAAAACCTGGCTCTCCTCCCAGGTTTGAGACCCCCACTATACCTCTACTATCACCTTGTTCATCGAGATCACAGTAAATGTGGTGGTGGCATGACCATCTACACTCATCAAAACCCTATCCTGCTCTGTCTCCCTGTGTGAATCTCTTCCCTCCTTGTACAAGCTCCTCATGGTCAGGCTAACTTTCCCCTCCTCTCTTCCATCTTTGTTGCAGTAATTTATGCTTCTCCTAAAATCTCCCTCCTTCCCTTGTTAATATCATTACCTTCTTTGTCTCCCTTGCCTCCTTAGGTGAACTAATTGTTGTCTGAGTTTTAACCTAACTGGACCTCTCTTCCTTAAGCCTTTTACTGACAAGATAGAGGCCCTTAACCACAGTCAATTATTAAGGAACCCACTGGGCCCACCCTATCTCCCTAAACCACTCTTTTCTAGACTGGGTGCTTTCCTCCCATCCACACTGTATTGTCACTGCTGGCACTCTTCCAGATGCTTTCAGTGACCATTATATCCGTATTGCATCTGTAAAGTACATATGTCCACTTCCCCTAAATTACCACTGGATTAGGTCTTACAGGTTGCTTGATACAGATGCCCTCCTCCATGATTTTTAAACCTCTAACTGATCTCTTGTATACTCTGCCTTGGTATAGACTCTGCTCTCTTTCTCTTCTGCTACTACCCACAAAATGTCTGGAACACTCACACCCCCAGAAGGTGCAGGGTCAGACAATCCCACCACCACTGGATATTAGTGGACATCATACAGCTCTGAAAGTCCTGTGTCTTAGCCTAGGTGCACTACAAATCCTCTGTCTCTCCTCTGATCTCCGATCTCTAAGGAACCCCTGCACTAAGGCTTAGCCTAGGAAAACACAGTACTGTGCTTCAAACAGCCCTTCATCATAACCTCAACTCCCCTCCAACTTCTGGTGGATACTTTACTCCTCTTCAATCCCCACCTAAATTTCCCCTTGAAGTTGCATGTTGGCGGTTCTCCATCTCAGATCCACTTCCATAGCCTCCATACTCAATTCCTTCTTCACCTCCTGTGCCCTCCCTCAAACCAGTTCCCATAACTCCTGCATCTGCCTCCTCTTCATCTACTGCCTTTTCCTTCTCTCCTGTTTCTGTGCAGAAAGTTATTCATGCCCTCCTCTCACTCAACCCACATAAATCCAGCCCTGATGGCCTCAGTCCCCACCTTCTCTATATCTCTGCCCTGCTATTGCCCTTCCTCTCACCCACTTGCTGAATCTCTCTTTCTCTCAGCTCCATTCCTCAGGCATGGAAAGCTGCCAGGGTTATTCCTTCATAAAGTGGAGATCCCTCCTTGCATAGATCGATATTTCTCTTCCCTCCCTGGCCAAATTACAACAGCCCTTAGTATTCTCACGTCTAAGTGTTTTCTTAACTCTACAAATATCCTCTCCCATATCAATCTGATTTCAGAAGAAACCACTCTAATGTTGTTCCCTCCTCATGTCACTCATGCCTTTCTCACTGGCATGGACCGTGGACATATCACAGCTGCCATATTTATTGACCTGGCTGGGCTTTGATTCTGTGTTCCATCCTCTTTTGCTACCAAGCTTCTCTCTCTGCTGGTCTCTCTACTCATGTCATAGATTGGTTTAGGTCATATTTCATAGGCTGTATGCAATGTGTTCAGGCAGGACATGCCTATCCCCTTCCCTCAAGCTGGCATCTCTCTGGACTCCATCTTAGGCCTTGTTCTGTTTTTAGTCTTCCTTAACAACCTCTCTACTGTTTGTGTCTGCTCTCAAATCCACCTGTATGCTGACACTGTCCTTTGCTTCGGACCTTCCTCCCCTGAAGTGGTGACTCAGCCACAATCCTGACTTCTTGAGGGTGTGTCATTGGTTTGAGCCAAATCAGCTAAAGTTCAATGCCCCCAAAAAGTGTCTATGAACCTTGGTACTACTCAAAACTATCCAAACTTTCCTCACCCCTTCACCACCCTAGGTGATATCACCACAGATGTAGTTCCTATCTTTAAATATCTAGGCATCTGGTTGGACAGTCGCCTGGACTACTCCTACCAAGTTGATTACATCTGCTCTAAACTTGGTCCCAAGCTAGGTGCCCTATATTGAAACAATGATTCCCTTTCTCCTATTGTACATCATGAGATACTCACCAAAATGATACTCCCTGTCTTTGATTATGCCAATGTGATCTTTGGGTCCACCTGCCACTTCCCTCTCTAGACTGGACACCCTCTTTAATGCATTTTGCTGCTTTGCCTTGCAGCCTACCCCACACATCATTGCTCCTTTACTCCTCCCTCTCACTTCCCCTCTGCACATACGGTGACAGTACCATCCCATCACCCTCAACTCCAAATTCTGGCTTGGATCCCTTCCTCCTACCTCTCCTCCTCCTTTCCCTTTACCCCTTTTTCTATCTGCAATGCTCCAGAGAATCAATACCTCCTCTCTCCTCATCCTACTTCTAGTTCTGAGTTGGCAGCCTTCTCCTACTGTCTACCCTCCATCTGAAGTCACTTCCAAGCACTCTTTGTCTAGTCCCTCTCTGCATAGACTAAAGAGTCTTCTCTCCCTATCTCCCCTCCTCCTTTTCCTGTCCATCCTCCTCCTTGTTACCAATTTGTTTCTCTATTCTTTTCCTCTCTTTCTCTCCTTCTTCTGTGAATAGTTCTTTTGGCCTCTATCCTTCCATTTTTTGCTGAATAATATCTGAGGATTAGTTCTCACCATTCCCATCACTGTATTTTCATGTATCTACACATTCTTAAATATTGTGTAATGTTATTACTGTAATCTAAAGCTTACTCTGACACTGCAATTTTACCTTTGAATTTGTACATATTTGTACTTATATTGCTCAGTGGTATGTCTGAACTTCCCTTTTCCCTTCTCCTGGGTTGCACCTGGAAAGAAACCTCAGCTCAGTGTCGTCTACTGGTCATCAACATTTTAAATAAATAAATAAATATGGTAACATTTGATGACTAAACAAGGGTCACTCAAGACTGGCCTTCAAAAACCATGATTAATGATTTACCAATTTACCTGGGAGGGGCACTGGATGCTGCCAGCAGTAAGGACATCTGTGGATATGGGGGTTCATTTATTTTTTCTCAAGTAAAGTATAGAAATTATTCTGGCTTGACTCCTCATAATGCAACCTGTCTTCACAGAGGTGTGGATGAGATCTCTTTCAGTTTCCTATGCATTAATATCAAGATACTTGCTGTATCATCTATGGCCAGTAAAATAGGAAACTTCCTAAATCCATACACAAGTGACAAAATTCAGTAATCACGTGTGACTCCACAACTGGGCATGTAATTGGATTTCCTAACTCCACTAAAAGAGAGCTCACATTTCAGTACTGGAACCATTCAGTATTAGTTAAACCAAGAAACATTATTACATTGGGAGGGTGGTTTCAGCATGTCAGAAATGGCCACCCAAATTGTTATACCTACAACAAAGGAGTATTTTGCAATATTTTTACAATGAACATGGCCAGGTAAGTACTTAAAATACAAAATTTTGCAGCTTTCCTTTCAAATACAAAAATGTTGATCCTGCATCAGTTCTTAAGAATACTTAAGATATTTTAAAATTATGGCTTTCATGAAGTCAATATGGGAAATGCATATGTTCTTGTGAATATTGTAGCCACACTATAGAAATATTGCCCAGCATACAGAAAGGTTGTCTCATCAGGCCAGTGCTAAAATGCACAGGTGGAACCATGAGATGAACCAGCACTGTTCCCACCCTATATCTGGTCTATGGAGAAAAAGAGGACATCTACCTTTCACAGTCACAAGCAATGAAGCACACAAAGGGCAGACAGAGATCTAAGATGATGGATGAAATACTATTTATCCCAGAAGAGATAGTTAGAGTAAACTTGTCTTTGTATTTATTCATCCATTTCTCCTTGAACAATGATTGATAATGGTGTAATATTATAGAGTACTACACCTTTACATATTGTATATTCTATCTGTTTACCTGTGATAGGTTAGCACCATTTGTATTTCTGTTGGGGAAATAAACTTTGGCTTTACTATGGTTTTACTGTCAGTTGTAATCCTTTGTAACTGTCATAAGGTGTATCCATATTCTGATTGTATAAATCTCATTTGTTCCTGAACACTGCAGTGAGAGTGAGACCATGATGTCCATCACTGGGGCCATTTACACCCAGTATTCCTAAACACAAAGTCTAAATAACTTCAGTAGTTCTGATGCAACACATAAAGTAAGAACAATTTTAATGAAACAGAATCCTGCTGTGCTGCTCCTAAAAAGTTTTTGAAGCTAATTGAAGGTAAAGAGGAATTTCACACCTTTGCTGCTGCTTGCTTTGTTAGACTCTAAATCAGCAGACATGCTCAGATATGTAGAAACTAATGCACATTGACACATCACGTTCTCACTACTAAGCAGCTCCCAAGAATAAACCAGAGAGAGATGAAATAGACTACTATAGTGTATTATGCTGTAGCTCCATTCCTTAGTTATCACATAATTCCACCACCAGCCCTCACAGAAGCTTAAGTGCGGACTTGCCCTCAGGGACTGATTACCTCAGGAAGGAGCCCTAGCTGCCTGATTTTCAAGCCCCACCCACATCCACCCCAGTCCTGTTAAAATACACTTAAACCCGCCCCAGCTTTCTAGCTCTCTCCTACAGGCCACTGCCAGGCAGCTGCTCAAGCTTTGGTGACAGCATCACTGTCTCTTGTGAAGCACTTTCTCTATCTAGTATAACTTCTCCTTCTGGCACTCTCTAAAATCATCAAGTACAGTGGTTAACTGGACAGCCTGTCTTTAGCACCAGTGTATCAGGCTTGTGACAGAATCAAGCTGCCATGTCCCCTATCAAGGGTGCTATCTACTTCTGCTCCTTGCTACCTGGCTTGGTTACCGCTGGCACCAGATACCTAGCTGAGCCTGCTACCCCTCTGAATCACTACTGGTGGTGCTTGGCTGTCAAAGCACCTTCAGAAACTGTCTCCACTTGACTGTGGGCAGCGAATCACTCGTCTTACCCTTCAAACACTGGTGGCCATATGCCCTCCTTGCATAGGGGGTAGTAATGGTTAGCTATACCCCAATAATTAAGCCAGTGTCCAATCACAAATCTGGACTGTCATGTATGGTATGGGCTGCACGCCCATTGGCTGTAACTCTGCACCATGGGCGTTCAGCCCTACCCAATTCAGTCAGTCCGGTGAGCGCGAGGCGGCAGGCGGGTGGGATGCTGCCGCCTCACCGGCGCGCGTGGGAGGAGCGGGTGGAGGGGCTTCGTGGGTGGGTGGGGGGACACTAGACACCAGGGAGATGTTTGGGGGTTGTAACTTGATATTCTGCCCGCGATCGGGCATTCAGGTCCACTGGACCACCAGGGAGATATTCTGATTGGGGGCTTTTACATTCTGCCCACGATTGGGCACTGGTGGGGGTTGATACTGGTTATGCCTGCCATCAGGCTTTGGGAGCTTGTGTGGGGGGAGGATGTTACTGTATGCCGATCGGGCTTTGGGAGATGTGGGCGGGGGTGGTTCATGATACTTTATTGCCTGCGATCGGGCTCGGCAGATGTGTGGGGGTCATGTTACTTTATGCCCGCGATCGGGCTGGTGGGGCACAGGGACCGAGTTGGGGGCCAGCCAGGGGTGGCAGCTGCTGTGTTGCACCCTGCAATACAGCAGCTCACCTGTGGAGTGGCCCTCAACAATCCTTTTTGGCTCAAGGTTGTGCAGGCACAGGTTGGGAGTTCGCATGCACAACTCACAACCCGACTGAATATCGGGTTGCGCAGGTTATGCATGGTTCCTCCCCTCCTGTGAGCATGCATTCATTTGCATTGCTCCTTTGGCGCAACCTGTTATCAGTGGCGCAACTGCCTCCTGCTGGAATATCGCAGAATGGCGTATTTTTGGACTTGCGCATGGCGCAACCTTTTGACTATCTGGGCCATAGAGTATAGAAATGTTTACATGGCAAACAATAGAATCTCCTAGGTTGTAACTGAAGGGGTGACCTCTAAGATTTTAGTAATCTTCTCTAAACTTAAACCCAAGGCTAGTTAATAAATAGGGATCTTTCAAGATGTCATACAATAACAAGAGGTCCCCATAAGCGTCTGATGGAAAGAGGTATCAGATTCGAGGAGAGCAATCTAGATTCATACAGGGTATTTCTCAACCCTCGCACCAATTTAGTATAACCTCTTTGCACCCTTTCAAGTAAAATAATATGCTGTTTTTTATGGAGACCAAAGCTGGGAGGAGAAATCCAAATGGCAGCACACATAGGCTCTACTAAAGTAGCATGAGGACATTTCTGTCCTAGATCTAATGTTCCTCTTAATGGACCAAATAATCCCTGTTTGCCCTAAGGATTACCTCTTTAATCTGAGAGTTAGGGAGAAAGTCTTCAGATACCAGGACCCCTAAATCCTTCTCTGTGTCAGTAGTAGTCAATGCAGTATTGGCCAATGTAAACATGGTGGGGATTGCCTTTTCCAAAATGCATAGTCCTGTATATTTTATGGTTTACTGTCATACCGATGTATTAATCCATAAAGACACTAGGTCCGGATCATGCTGAAGGGCATTGATTTGATCTGAATTGGCACATAAACCACTGATTTTATATTGTCTGCATACTTAATAGTGTTAGAACGGCATAGTTTTGTAATATCAGCAATAAATAGGTGAAATAAGCATGGGCCCAAGACAAAGCTGAGGTACACCACTAGTAACATCATCCATTTTAGAACATATTCCATTAATCAGAACTTCCTGTGATCTGTGTGACAGCCAATTTGCTATCCACCTGATAATATTAGAATTAAGTTCAAAGGAACAAAGTTTTTGCAACAACGTTCAATGGAGAAGCAAGTCAAATGCCTTGTAAAATCAGTGTAGATCACATCATAAGGTAGTTTGTTGTCTAGATTTAGACTAATGTCTTCATAAAAACATAACAGATTGGTAAGACAACTCGACCTTTTTAAATCCATGCTGTTCAATGTCAGATTTAATTAGAATGGGAGAGATTAAGTCCTTGACCAAACTTTCCAATATCTTACACATGGGGAAGTTAAGCTAATGATCCCTCTGCCTAACGGAGACTTGGTTGACCAGTAGGATTAAAGAGAGCGAAGGTGCCCTCAAAGGCTTCAAGCATACAGGATTGCTAGAATAGGCAAAGCGGTGGGGATGCCTCATCTATGCCAGGGACTCTCTGCAGTGCATTGTCCTCCCTGAAACCAGGGTGGCTGAGGACCATGAGATAATAGTGATAAAGGCACAGGTCGGTCAGAATGGCAAAACTCTCATCCTTGCCAAAACCTACCTACCCCCAAGAAAGCCACAGCAGGCTTTCCACAATTATGGACATTATCAGCACCCTTCCAAAGGGGATGGAGCTTGTCATTTCGGGGACATTAACATAAACTGGGATAGAAAGAGGCTGCCCTTTCAGGGTCCTGACAGCCACCTCCAACCTGACAGAACTTGTCACCTGCCCCACCAGACAGAACTGTAAGACAGGAAACAGTACCCCTTGACTGGATCCTAGCAAGCCCCATCCTGGATCTCTGAGGTCAAGGTTCTCCCAGAGACATTAAGAGATCATTCCTCAATCATCTTCCTGTGGTCTAATAAATTTACAAAAGCCCACCCATCCTCATTGAAAGCAGGGTCTTGAGGAAGGGTAAACTTGGAGCCTTCAAATAACCCCTTGCCCTGCATGACTGAACACCTATCGACCTGGTGCCTACCCTTGATCAGGCCCTCAGTTACTTCATTAAGGGCTTTAGCTCCATCTGTGACATCTATGCCCTGCTCACTAAAAAGAAAATTCAGGGGCATGCAAATGGCTGGATTAATGGGGAGCTCCTCTCCCACCTAAAAGAAAGGACATTCTCTGGGAGAAGACCAGAAACACAGATAGCAAGCATTACTACCAGTGCTACAGAACAGCCAGGAACCACTACACCAAGCTAATCCAGCTCACCAAAGCCAACTATTATAAGGCCCAGCTTTGCAATTCTTGGGGTGATGGGAAAGATTCTGGGATAACATCAAAACATCCTTGAAGGAGGACAAGAAGCACCCTAAGCTGCTCAGTATCAGTAACACCCCACTACAGACCCTCTAGCTATAGCAGAAGCCTTCAATAAGGCCTTCACCGATCTTACCCTAGTGTTAACACCTGCCTATTTTCAAGCTGCTTTGAACCACTCTACGACGTATCTACCAAGTGCTCTTCACTCGATCTTCCTTACTTTAAAAGGGTGACGATGAAGGAGGCTCTTACTATGGTCAAGAAAATACTAGGTAAGACCAGACTGGGCAGTGATGGGATAGACATGAAACTTCTATCCCTCACCCTGGACATTTTATAGTACCCATTACCATGCTGTACAATAAGTCCATGGCCCTGGCCCAGTTCCCAATGGTTTGAAGCAGGCCCTAGTTACGCCAGTGCATAAAGGAGGTGACAAGTCTCTGGCAGCCAACTACAGACCCATTTCAATCCTCTCCCCAGTCCAAGGCACTGGAAAAGATTGTGGTGGGTCTACTTATTGACTACCTCAATAAGTATAATCTACTATGCCCCAACCAGCATGGCTTCAGACAAAATCACAGTACCACCACTGCCCTGCTGGACTACACAAACTATGCACATAAGGCCCTGGATGAAGGCAAACTGGTTTGGGCTGTCTTTATTGACCTCACCAAAGCTTTCAATACAGTCAACCACCCCTATTACTGACCCAACTGCAAAACATGGGTGTAGCCCCAATGCCCCTGCTGGTTCCAATACTACCTGTTACAGAGAAACAATGTGTCAAAATTGGGCAAACAGTATCCAGCACAAGTGAGGTATCATTAAAGGTACCCCTGGGATCAATACTGGGGCTCCTACTCTTCAGCCTCTTTTAAAATGACCTTCCCACAGCCTGCAACACCAAGCTCATACTGTATGCAGATGATGCTGTGCTCCTGAGCAGCAGCACATCTCAGGTTCCTACAACCTGAGCTGCAGAACTCCTTCTCCAAACTCGAGGACTGGTTCTGTAGTCATAAGTTGCTACTAAACTACAAGAAGACCAAGGCCATGCTTATGTCCAGCCCCTACAACAAAAATAAGCACCATCCTCATCATCTCCAACTCATGCAGTGAGCTGCTGGAACAAGTTCACTTATTCAAGTATCTGGGAATCATAATAGATGATACCCTCACATTTCGCATCATATTAACTCCTTGGTCAAGACAGTCAATACCAAGATTAGTGTCCTGTACAGGCACAGGCAACACCTCTCTCCAGGGCCCTCCACCTCTCAGTCCACAGTTCAATTATATCTACTATTGAGTATAGACTAGTGGTCTATGAGGCAGCAATGTATACAGTGCTCAAAGGGTTCAGATTGTGCTCAGCAAAGCCTGCAGACTCACCCGGATGCTGGAGCATGGCACTCACACCTGTACTCTGTACAAACGTGCAAACTGGCTGTCATAAAGAAACAGGATCAAATTCCAGACTTGCATCCTAGGGAAGAAGGCTCTATTGGGTAAACACCACCTTGTGTAAGCAATTTGATCAAGGTGGCCAGCAATACAGGTCACCAGAGGGAGGACTAGAAGGGCCTTGGCTATCCTTCCGTGGCACCTCACTTGGGCAACGTGCATTTGTCTACCGGGCTCCCGTGGATGAATGAATTCTGGCACCTCTTTGGCAACCAATTGTCTGGCACAATTCAAACTGACCCCAAAGAGCACCTAATAAAGCTCTCTAAGTGCACCTGCCCCTGAATCCAGTCACACCTGCTCTCTCTGCCCCCAGCAAACACTAGGCAGGCCTCAGGTACCCCATCTCTCTGTCCCTTCTCATGACTTGCCTCAGCAATCGGTCTGCGTCATGCTCCTTCAGCACCCATCACCCCACCCTCCCCAACTCACAGTCCCGTGAGTTTCCTTAACAGTCACTACTAATGCAGGCTGCCTGACCATGCCCCTCACACCCACCTTTACTTTAGCATGTCTTCTCACTCAGCCTTCACTCACCCCACCATTTATCCCCATACCTTATCATCCTTCTTTCCCCACCCTTCACCTCTACCGCATTACATACCTCTCTCTCGTACCTCCTTTCTTACCCCACTGCCAGCTATCCCGTCCTCTGAACTACTGACAAGGCACTCTATGGCTGCTTATTCCCCCAATAAAGTGTTTTTCTTGTTATTTTAACTTGTACCTATGTTTTGAGTTATTCTATAAGTTCTGAAACCCAGCTGTATCATTCATTGTAATGTACCTTTGCTTTCTCCTATTGTTCTTTGTTTTGCAGTCTATGATGTGGAACCTTTGTAAAGAGCTTGCGCTCAAGGTCTTTTCTGAATGGCTGAATAAATGAATAAATAAATAAAATAAATTCCATGGTTTCCCAATGTGTGACCTGTCAAATCCGTGTAGCTGTCACATTGCCCTTTGTCTATGATAATCTTTACAGGCTTACCTGCAATTCAGGTTCACCACCTGCAGATGGTACAGAAAATGCAGCGGCTAGGCAATGTCAGAGCATATAACACTGGTGTTCTGCAAATTGCCCTGGCTGCCTGTATGGTGAAGGATTGGCTTAAGTCTTGTTTTTTTTATTTATTTAAGGTTTTACCAGGAAGGCATGCTGACCGGCTACTGCTCAATTCCAGATGTGCCCTGGGGATAGGGTGAGAGGGATTGTAAGGACAAACTCCATGTACAGACATGTAATAAATATGAACAAATAAACATTCAAGTAAATATACACAATATACAAGAGAAAAGTGCAATTCTATAGCAGTTGTACAATGCAAACATAAGGTGAGAAGGCATATGACAGGACAATATAAAGGGACAAACCATAATACGAGTTCCAACACATTTACAGGTGGACCTCATTGCCTAGTCAGGAGCTTGCATGGGTGCATGTGCAAATTTGGAAGAAGTGTATTTGAGGAGGAAGTTTAGGAGCTGACTTGGGGAAGTGTGCCGGATAGCCGAGAGGAGCGAGTTCCAGAGTTTAGGCATGCAATATGCAAATGCTGACTGGCCCACTGATGTTGACATGAGTGGAGTGGACAGTAGATGTGAGTCATTTCTCCTCAGCGCATAGCCCTGGAAGATAGTGGCAGAGAGAGTGGAGGTGAGATAAGGAGGGGGGATGGCATCCAGTATTTGGCTGTGAGACTGGCACAGTGGGAGACACTGGTCCTAAAATGAGGGAGGTCTAGGTTGTAGTATAGGACACAGTGAAGAGTGTTTGGATGACAATCGAGGGCAAAGCAACAGAAGGAGTGGAAGAGGAGTCCAGTCTGGCTGGGGTGGACTTGGGCATGGCACTGTAGACTACATCCCTATAGTCAAAGATGGGTAGAATCATCTTCTGAACAATGGCATGTGAGCCAGCAGAGGGATACATCCACAGTTCGCGGTACAAAGTGCCTAGCTTGGGGTGAAGCTTTTGTGGATAGCATCAATAGTGTGGAGAATTCAAGGTGCTGGTCAGAGCCAGACCCCAAGATATCTGTAGGAGTTGCAAGACTCCAGGCAGTCCCATCCAGGGTGTGGAAGGAATGGGAGGAGGATAGCCTTGAACATCTCAGCTGTGTGCTGAAAGTCATGGAGATGGTTTTCTTGGCATTTAGAAAGAGATGATTTGAGAGACCAGTGCTGAACTGCATTGAAGTCCAGCTGGAGTCTGATCACTAGATTGGAGGTCGAGGGGCCAGATGTGTACAGTACTGTATCATCTGCATACATGTGAATGGATGTGTGAGGGCAGGCAGAGGGCAGGTCATTGAGGAAGATGGAGAACAGAAGCTGGCCAAGGACTGAGCCTTGCAGAACACCAGAGATAACAGGAGGAAGGAGGAGGCAGAAGTAGCATTGCCAATTCTGATGGATTGGGATCTACCTATCAGGTAGGAATGAAACCAGCTGGTGGCCACACTTGAGATCCCTGTGAGAGAGGCTTAGATGAAGAAGGGAGTGGGAGACAGTATTAAAGGCTTTAGCCAAGTCGACAAAAATGGCTGAGGTAATATGGCCTCTATCCATGCCAGTGAGGATAAAATCAGTGAGTCTTAAGAGAGAGGTGGTGGTGGAATGGAACTTCCTAAAGCCAGACTGGTAAGGTGTGAAAAGAAGAATAATCAAGATAAGAGGTGAGTTGTGAGAGGACTAGGTGTTCCTGGATTTTAGCCAAGATAGGTAGTAGGAAATCGAATTGGTAATTACAGGCCAGAGGGTCCTACCTTTAGGATGTGGGATGACAGTGGCGTGCGTTACACTCATTTGGGATGGCAGCTAGACAGAATGAGAGGTTACAGAGTGGTGCTACAGGTGACTGCAATGGCCAGGGCCAAAAAGTATAACAACTTGGAGTCCAGGCCAGTAGGTCATCTGCCTTTGGTGGGATTAAGGGCAAGTAGAGCTTTATAGACCTCAGCAGGTGTAGTCAGATGGAAGGTGAAATGGGTACTAGCTGTAGGAACTTTGTGGGAGGGGGAGGGAGGAGAGAGGTTGGAGGTCCGGATTAAGGGATGCCAGAAGTGACAAGGTGCATTCAGTACAGAAGTTATTAAAATGAGATGCCACCTTGAAGGGTTCTGTAATGTGAAGCCACCTACGCTTAGAGCTGGGGCTGGGGCTGAGAGGGAGGGGTGGAGAGAGATTTAACCACCTTCCAAAATTTAAATGGCTGGCTAAGTTGGTGTGGAAGGTGTTGCTGAAGTATTTTGCCTTTTCCCTATGGATCTGTCTAGTGCAGGCATTTTGTAGCGCACAATACTTTTGCTGGTGCACCTGAGAGTCAGACACCTTGAAACCCTTCAGGCCACATCCCTGTCTTTGAGGTGTCATGATTTCAATTTTGACATTAAGCCCTAAATGTCTGGGTCACTTTAGCTCTATGACCATCTGTGACCATCTGCATCCCTATGCCCTAACACAATCCTTACATTCTTCTGAGGAAGTGTTACTGGTGGCCCCATGATCTAAATTTAAAACAGCAGGAGACTGAGCATGCTTTGTGGTGGTTCTGTCTTCTGGAATACACTACTATATAATTTGCCTTCAGATTCCATAAAAGAATGCTTTAAAGAACCTGTACATTCTTTCAAAAGTACTAATCATTTTATACATGCTCAGCTGTTACTTTTATGTCTTATTCTATTTTATTTAGAATTTTGCACTCTAGGATGTTCACATTTATTCTAGTTACTTGTTTTTAAGTGGGTCTTAGGAGGGCTAGTTAAGCAGTAGCAGCAGTAATAATTGGCAACATGTAAGCAACACAAGTACAATAATATGCAGAATAAAATATTCACTAAAAATTACACCAACAGCTTAATCTAGTTCAAGGTCAATTGGCATCCAGCTGTACCCCTCCCTGGGTCATGCCTGAAAATAGGCAGAATCTGTCTAGTGCACTTACCTGGTCAACAAAAACTAAATAAATAAATAAAATATACATGAGTAAATACAATGGTGTAACATAATAAAAAAAACAATATCAAACAGATACAGCTAGAACAGGTAAGATCTGGGAAGGTAGGGTTATGGGACAGGATACACCAACCAAGGACCTTAGCAGGAGGGTCAGTCAGCTGACTAGTTAGGGGCGATTAGGATCAAGTGTAGTGGGATTATAAGTGACTAAATGTATAGCTTTTGAAGGTGTGTACAGTTAGGGCATCCTTGATATTGCTGAGGAAAGGGCTTTGTCCTTATTGACACACATGCCCTAGGTGCATATAGCTGATTTGTGGCATTGTGATCTCAGCAAGCACAGTTGGGTATGTTTGGTTAGCAGATCACATAGGTATGTTAGGCAGAGACCACACATGGATTTATATATCAAGCTAGTCAACACAGATCATACGTCTTTTCTGATGAGAGAAGACTAAGGCAGCTGTACAGCTAGCAATGGTGCATGTGTTTTATATCCTAGAGCAAAACTCAACACACTATTAACCATTGCCAGGACCATTGGAAAATTGCACCTGTAATTTTTTGCAGAATCCATAATTTTCACAATTCTCCACGAAAACCGACATGTTCTGCAATTTCTTGCAATTTTTGAATTTTACATTGAACTGTGTAAAAAGTATAAACATTTTAATAAAATACTCTCAAATATATTGACCATTTTGCATGCAGACTTGGGTTTGGCCAAAACAATGCAGTGCAAAGGTAGGGCAAGGGTTTTATGTGACACTGCTTTCTTTTGAATCCTTGTCTTGTTTGGCTTCAAAATCCACTGTCCAAGCATAAGTACACTTAAACACTTAACATTTGTTTTGTGTTGAAGCAGTCTATCAGAAAATGTTTTGTTGTCACAGACTGAAACAAAAGATGGGAGAAAAGGTGCAAATTATCCCATTTACCTTAACGGGTGCTAACTACAGTATGAAGCCTTTTGCAAGTTTTAGGACAGGTTTTCCTTGTGAGCATACTTTCATTCAGACTAGTTTTGATTAAAACAGCTGAGGATTTTTGGATGGCACTGATTTTAAACTTGAATAAGCTAGTTGCTAACAGTGATCTCACTTTTAGCCATCTACCACCTAGATGCTCACATGCAAAGACTACAATGAAAACCTGACTAAAGTCTAAAAATAAGCTTATAAAACATATAAAATATATCTGAACATTTATCTTAAAAAAAATAATTGCACCCAGAGTCAAACAAAGGTAAATTACAGGGTATCCTGAATACCAGATGATGCAGTAAAATATATTGATATTTTTTATATTTTTTAGTAACCGGGTAAGGCCCACTAGGCAAAAGTGCCTGTTTTCAGGGGCAACCCAGAGGCACTGAGGAGGTTAAGTGACTTGCTCAGAGTCACACAGTATGCAAGTGGAGGTTGCTGGACTCAAACCCAGGTCTGCTAGATGTCCCACGCTCATTCACAGTTTGTTACTCTAACCTCTAGTCTATACTGCAGCCCCAACATGATTAAATATGTGATTTCAAAAATAGTGTACAGTACATACAGTGCAAATTATGAACATTAAACACTTTAACAACATTTTACTAAAACTCAGTTATTCACCACTCTATCTACTTATTTTTTTTGTACCAAAGTGGGCTTAGTAGCTGACAGAGCACTGTAAACAGCTGTTGATTAGGTTTCATTATTCCACATCCAGAAACAGAAAATGTTATTTCTTCTGGATTCATTTAATAATGATTTGCTGTGGCTCACTTTATAGAATCTATTTAGTACTGTATAAGGCAAATGTTTTTACATTTCGGAAGATAGGCAACGCTTACAATAGCTTATCAGTTCAGTATTCATTTTAGGAACATAAACTTTTCTTTACGTTTTAAACATATTCAAGTGGCAGTGTATTCATTTAGCAATTTATATGGACTAATACATGCTGCAGAAAACATAAAAAAGATTGATTGTGAAGCGCTCAGTGTCTATAGTAGAACTCCTGCAATTTCCCCACTATTTTTGCAAAAGCTCCCAATATGTGGAAACTTTTCTGCAATTTTCCAGTGGCCCTGACCATTGCTATGCCACAGACTGGTATATCTGTCCAGAATTATTGTACATTCTAATTCTGTTGGTAGCCTAAGGGTTAAAAGTCACAAATGTCTTGTGGAGTGAGCTTGCTGGTGCCATCTTGTAGACCTTGCTTCCATACTCTAGCACTAGGAGCAACCACTGTCTAAAACTTAGCTTTTACTGCTGGCAGGCAGTTTCTGATCCAGAAGAGGGCAACAACTTTTGGTGGGTGACTCTTACTACCCTGGTAATATGTTCTGTTAAGCTTCATTTTTGTCCCAGGGACTTGAAGGTTTGGACTACGTCCAGGGGAGAGAGAGTGAATGGGAGAATGCAAGATTATCAGCATTTTGTGACTTTCCACAGAAGATTATGGGCTCAATTCACAAAGCCCAAGAACTGACACAAGGTGACTCGTCAGCTGGACTTGATGCAAGGAGCACCTTGTGTCAAAATTTGCACCTGTTCCAATTTGGGAATGGAGACTGTGACACCAAACAGGGCTTGCAGCAAGGTTGTGCCCAACCAGAGCAGCACCACGGTATATGGTGGCATTCAGCAGATGCAGGCTGCAACATCCCCATTTGCAGGATTCAGAAAGCCAGAGAGACCCACCAGAGCTTAGACAAGCCATGGACTGGTCTAACAACCCATGTACCACCCCAGAGACATTGCTGGGTGGGTGGGCACCTGTGCCACTGCCGCATGGTCTCCTGTCTCCCATAACATCCAGAGACATCCAAGGTGCAGTGCTCATGGAGTCCCCCTCCCTCCCCAGTGGTCACTGTTCTGTCTAGCTTATTTGTGAGAATCTCTGATGCAGTTTTTTCTTTAGTGCTAGTAGGAGATTTTCACCTAGTAGTTGTGATATATGGACCTTTTCTTATTTTTAAAGAGTTTTGCCATAGGCACAGAATGGGAAAGACCCTTTAGAAAATAGGACCCAGTCTACCTGGAGGCTGACATATCAAATTTCTATTCCCCTTCTTACCACAGGGCCTTCAGCACTGTGACCTCCCTAATTGTGACATCACAACTGATTATGAACAGCCACTATGCTGCTGTCAGATTGGTCACTATTGATTTTAAAATACGTGAAATCAAAATTCTGATGAAGTATTAAGGAATTTAACTAGATATGTCAGTTTTGATGTGCAAGTTGTTCCATACAGCACACCAATAGGTAGAAAATCCTTTGTATAAATAAAAGAGACACAACCAATTTATTCTGAAGTAAAATGTAACTACTGGCTACTTTTAGAAATGAATATTTTCTATCTGCTGTTTTGGCAGTACTAGCTCTTTAAGTGAACACCAATTATGTTTGAACAAGCATTTCTGTATCTTCTGTGTAGTATTTATGTATGACATAATTACAGTAATTGACTCTAAATGTTTTACACAGGTGTTGTGTGAATAATGAGATGCCTGGGATCTTAGAAAGGTGGCAGATATATTAGTTTTACTGTTACCACTACAGTATATAACTCCTAGCATTCCTTACAGCTTGTTTCTTTTTTTTTTTGTCTCATTGTTTCCTCTCAGCTATGTATAGCCCTGCTCTGGGGAGCACATCATTAACAGAAAGCCATATACTTGTACAGGAAGTACCCTTGAGAGTTTAAAACCCCACTGTTCAAAATCAGCTTCAGAACTGACATCTGAAGAGTTATAAGTCAGCAGGATTCACGGAGTCTTTCAAATGATCTGATAACTCTTTTGATTTCCTGTGAGATCCTATACATGAGTTTTTCATTTAGCAGTCTTTCCAGCTGCACATTTTATACCCTTTACGAGCCTGTTTTTGTTACAAAATATTAAACCTTACAATGCAGCAGGCTATATATATATATATATATATATATATATATATGTCCAGAATCTGAATACTTTCCAAACACATTCAAAACTCAAAATGGGCATGTCAAGGGAGCATATAATGTTGTTGTTGGATCCTATCCTTAGCCTTTTGAAACATTTCTATGTTGTGTTGTATGTTCTTATACAGATGATAGTGTGGTTCAATGGTTAGGATGCCAAACTAGGAAACAGAAGGCTGCTTTCCACCACAGTCACCGATTCACTGCATAACCCTGATTAAGTCCATTGATCTATCTGTGCTCCAGTCCCTCAGAGGTATAAAACTGGATAGATTCAGAACCCTACTGAAAATAAGATGTTGTATCTCAGTTGGGCTATCTTGGACAAATTCTGTGTCAAAAACAGGGCATGTTTCAATGGTGACAAACCATTTCAAAAAAAAAAAAAAACAGTGCACTCAAAATGCTATCAAGACAAAAGCAGCCCCAAATAGAATAAGGGATAGGAACCCATCAACAATAAGGTTATGTTTCCATCGAGAGGTTCTGACAGTGTCAAAACCACCAGAGCAAAGCTTGGGTGGTCTTGTGATATTGTCATACAGCCTAATTGTTAATGCTTCTAGTTGTGTGTATATATATATATATATATATATATGTATATATATATTTAATATATGTTTGAATGTATATAGATTATGGACATATGTATATCCCACAGTCTTCTAAGGGTGAGAAATAGATAAATTGATATTGCAGGGTACAAATATGAGCTTCCACCATTGAGAAGTGTAAAAGCAGTTTTACAGGCTCCTGGCAAACATCTGGTCAAAGATCTGTAGTATAGACCAGACTAAAACCCGAATATAGTATATGGTTGAGTTGTTGTTTATAGATTTCACTGTATATACTAAAGTGAAATCCATAAACAACAGCTCTCAGATATATATATACTATATTCTGCTTTTAATATTAAAACTAATTTGGCTTATTTTATCAATACTGCTTTTAATCTTTCAAGAATGTGGTAATGAGAGGACTTGAGCTTTATCATTCATCATTAAGTGTTGTACTTGTGGACTGTTATTCTTTATCACAATTGTAACAGCATTCTCCTAGGTTTACATAATCTGGGATTCTATGCATTCTTCAATATATTGTACATTTCAGTATCAGAAGATTGCAAACACTTTTGGAGTCTTCCTACCCCAAGTGATACAAAAAGTTGCAGTTAGGATTTTCAGATTCAGTTTGAACTCTGCACTCAGTTTAGAGGAAAGGTTGAAAATGTACCCACCATTGTATCTTCATACATACATCATAGGTTATTTAGCATATACTCATCTTTGTTTGTTTGTTTGCTTTTGTCTGTTTAGATAATTGTGGAAAATTCCTCCACTAATTTAGCTTTGAATTGTGATCACACTGCTATCAGTACCATACTATTTACTGTATATACCTACTGAAACATAGAAGTTGATAGCAGAAAAGAGATCCACAACACATCCCGTCTGTTCCTCCCAACTTAAAGTTAGATGTATAATGGCTCTAGTGGCCATTCACTTCTTTATCCCCCAACTCCTTCTGTTGCTTTTACCAGTCCTATTCCTATATGATTGTCCCAGCTGTGTTTGAACACCTCCTCTGATTTGGCACACACAACTTCCCTTGACAGTTTGTTCTACCTATCTACTACCCTTTACGTAAAAGCATATTTCCTGGATCCCTTCTTATATCTTCCCCACTAGTATTATCAAGTTCCCTTAATGCCTGTGTTTCCATTCAGTGTGAACTGCAATTTGCTTTTCTTCAGCTAGGACTCCCCTTGATATCCTTGGATCATTTTGGTTACCCTACTCTGCACTGCCTCCTGCCTGTCTCAGTCTTTCTTCTAGTGTGGGCCCCAAAACAGTATGATATAATGCAAGTGAGGTTGAACCAGAGAACAGTACACCTATTGCTGATCTCCCTTCCTATACACCCCAACATTCTATCTGCACTCCTCACTGCCATGTTGTGTTGGGCCAATTTTTTCAAGTTGTCCGTTATTTTCACCCCAGGTCCCTTTCCTTCATTTTTCTCTCAACCTCTGCTCTTCCTGTTCAATATTCTCCTCTTCAGTTCTTGGCACCTATGAGCATTATCTTACACTTATTTCATTACATTTTAACTGTCATACCCTAGAACATTTCTCTTGTCTCTTTAGATCATGCTTCATGGCCCTAACACCTACTCACTTTCTACTGTTCAACAAATCTCTGTGTCATCTGTGAAGAGGAGGATCATCCCATGAATCCCTACCTGCTATCACAGATTAAGATGTTAAAGAGAACCAGTCCCAAGACAGATCCCTGTGGCACAGTACTGGTGACTTACTTACTTACTTTATTTATTTAGTCTTTGGTAACCAGGTAACTGCACTGATCCAGGGGACCATTTTCAGGCATGACCTGAGTCACACAGGTGGCAGTTACAGAGGTAGTGACAGGTTATACAATGAGTACAAGCCATGTGGATATACAGGCATCATTGGCGAACAAAGTAGATATACAGACACCATTGGTGAACAGAGAAAGTAACATAGGAAAGCAAAATTAATGAGAGGCTGAAAAAAAATCAGTACATCCTGATAAGCAACAATTATTATACAATTATTTACTAAGGATAAGTGGCAAGTGCAAATTAATGCATGATGTAAAAAAACATGCAAGACAATAGTCAAGAGTGAGAGCCAAGAAGCAGGTAGTGAGGGATGTAAGACAGGAGTCCAAAAGAGATGAGACAGGGCAGGGGAGGCCAAAGCAGTCCAAGAGTGAAAAGTCAGAAAGGTGTGGGGGTTATCCAAGCTAGCAACAGCATGCAGCCTCATCAAGCAGCCAGGATTTGAGAAGTGTCTTGAAAGTGGCATGGGAGTCCAGAGGTGAATAGGCATAGGGATTCTGTTCCACAGAGTGGAAGCAAGCTAGAGATAATGCTGTGCTACCCACAGCCAAGGAGACTTTGGGATATCTGGGGGGACTCAGGATGCACTCAGACACCTCAAGGGAGTTCTGGTCTTGAGGAGAGACATAAAGGGAGGCTTTACCATGCCTGATGGCGCTGTCCAGGAGGCAGTCAAGCCATAATCAAATCTGCAGTGTAGTGGGCCAGCCAAGAGTCTGGTAGAGGTGGCAGTGGTGAGTGTAATGTGATGCCAGAAGAGTGAAATGACATATGTTGTTGTACATGGAGCAGAGGCATGCAAGCAAGGCTGAGGATGTGTATGAGTAAATAGGGGAGCAGTAATCAATCAAGAGTAGCAGGTTCCCTTGGGTAATGGCTAAGCAGGCTTCCCTGATCAGGAGTGACTTTATCCGATAAGCCACACCCAGTTTCTAGTTAATATGGTGGATAACAGAGGAAATATGATCAAAATGGAAAGAATGGGTACAGGATAATGCCAAGATATTTGAAAGTTAGTACTTGTTCAAAGTGTTGTCCAGTGAGACTACTGAGAGTGCGAACCCAGCCTTGGTGACCTTAGATAGGAAGGGTTTGGATCCAAATAGCATGGATTTAGTTTTTAGCATTAACAATTAAGTGATGTGAATGGAATCAGATGTGCACTGCAGAGCAGTTGTTGGATAAAGCCCTGAATATAGTCTCAAGAGCCTTGTCGCTAGTAAAGAGGACAAGGTCATCTGCATAAAATAGTGTATCACAAGTGAGACAGTCAGAGGAGAGAGTTTATAAACAGGGAGAATAAGACTGGGTTCAGGATGTAGCCCTGGGGTACACCAGTAGTAACTGTGAGGGCAGCGGAGCAGGAAGGTCCTACACATACTGAGTGAGATCTAGCTGAAAGGTAACTTTGGAACCACCATGTGGTGTCAGTAGAACAACCAAGGGTGTGGAGGAGGAGAGCAACAGGGTGTGGTTGATGAGGTCAAAAGTTTTAGACAAGTCGACAAAGATAGCACCCATTGCCCTTCCAAGGTCCATGTTCCTAAGAATATGATTGGTAAACAGGGCGAGGGCAGATGTGATGGAGTGATGTTTACAGAAGCCATGTAGCTGTTTGGACAGTAGGTTGTGTGTGTCAATATAGTCAGACAGCTGTCAGTGGACAACCCTTTCCAGGAGTTTACTAAGGTGGGGAGCAAGGATACAGGCTGATAGTTATCTGGGATAGCGGATCACCAGTCTTAAAAATGGCACCACCCTGGCATGCTTCCAAGTGCCAGGCATGGAAGCAGTCAATGCCAGGTTAAAGAGGTAGGTGAGTGGTTTTAAGATAGCAGGTGATATAAGTTTAAGCATAGCAGGAAAAGACCATCACTGCCTGGGCTGCCCGGCTAGGCAGGTTCTTCAGCAGATTGGCAGTTTCCCTGAGGGTGATGGTCCAGAAGTAGAAAGAGGGAGGGAGGAGTTCGAGAGTATGGGTGTGGAGATGATCATGAGCTGATCTCACCCCAGAAGTGATGGGGTCACTAAGACTGTCCCTTTGTTTGCCCTGAAAGAAGGCGTGCTTTTGGCAGGGGCTGTTTACAAAGGTTCTATAGCCACTGGTATTTGTTCCATTGGCAGGAGGGGGCTTTTTGTAGGCTGACCATAGCTATCCTTTTCCCTCATTATGACCAGGAGATCTTTGATAACCCAGCACATACAGCCACCCCAACTCATGAGTAGTCTGGGGAAATGTTGATTTTGGAGATGGATGAGTTCGCTGTGAAGCAACTCTTAGCCACAGACACGCCAGAGAGGGTGTAGAAAGCTGATCAGTTTATCGCTCGAACATCATGATAATCATATTATCTTTATGTACTCCCATTGAGGATAACCCACTGAGTTCTCATGGTCAGCCTGTTCCTAACTCATCCTGTAATCCTATTTCCTTCCCAGAGGTTGCAGTTTTTGACCAGCCATCCATGTGGAAAAACAAAGGTTTTAATAAAGTCTAGGGATGGTATGCCATCTGCCTGACCCACATCTGCCACCTTTGTCAATAAATCAAATAAATCAATCAGGTTCATCTGACATGACCCTGACCCTGCCACCCCCATGACCCAGTGTTGTCTGGTGTCCTGAAGATCATTGCCTCCAGAAACCCTCACCAGCATCTCTTTTATTATGGCCTCACATAACTTCTTCATTATGGACAGACTGACCAGTTTATAGCTCCCTGGTTCATCCCTGCTTTCACTCCTGTGGAGGGCACTACATCTGTTGTCCTCCAGTCCCTTGGCACTATCCCTGTTTCCAAGGAGCAGAGAAGAGATCTGCCTGTGTTACAGCCAGAATTTGTGCCATTTTCTTAGTAACTATGGATGTGGTTATTGTGCTTAATTATATGTGCTCTGCTGTGTCATCTGTACCCCTACTGTGTCTTACTATATAATGTGCATTTTGTATCCCTACCGATCCTTCTGTATATTGTGTACACTTTATTGAACATTACAAATTGGGTAGAAAGAATGCTGAATTTGACTGGCTTGAGAGATAGTCTGCTGGGCCATTATCCACACAATGGCCCAGCTGAAAGTATTATGTTTAAAATTAATTACATTTACTAAAAATGACCCATTTCATAATTGCAATAAGACCTCCAGATGGTATGTTATGGTGGGCTAATGGTTTTCGGTGGTGGAAGCCCTCGGGTTATGCCTCAAGCTTCAACTCCCCTTGAGGTGGGCTGTTATCCCACCATAACACACCTTCTGTCATACTTTATTGCTTAATTGTCACCACTTGCATTAATGTTGTTGTATTGACATCCAGGTCATCCTTTAAAAGGAACCTTGGTTCCAGTGAGCCAGTCCAGTGAGTGAATGAATGAATACATGAACAAATAAATAAATAACTTTTATATGATATTTTTCCAGAGGTGAGAGTGACTACATCACTGTGGCAAACATAAACTTGAGTTATTGGCATCTGCCTCCTGAACAGAAAGATAATTATAGCGTGTGGTTAGGGCTTATTGCATATGAAAATCAGTGGCTACTCAAAAGTTATTAGCAAGTTCTAAAAGTTGTCCAAGTTCTGCTCGTTCAAAAAATTGTTGTGTATGTTTGACCATCAACTGCAGTTGTGCTGCCTTGTGCTCACTCTCCCAGTCATGTTCACTTTCACAACAGCACCTTAGTGTGAAACACATTATTCCAAAGTAAATCTACTGCCTGTATCAGGCAATGAAACACAAGCTGGCAAGCAAAAACACTTTCCAACTTGAAGTTTTTATTTGCTAGTCTCAGGAATTTCGCAGTGATTTGATGCTAAATTCACAAGAGAAACAGAAGTTAAAATCTTTGCTTTGCTGCACTGACATGACAGCTGTCTGAAATAAAGATGGGTGACCATACAAAACTCACCATGTGTTTCCATTCTAGGGATAAGATAACAGCATGGCTCTCTCAAGCTTCACTCTCAGGGTCCATATGCTGTTATCTCTACCCCTTGATGGAAACACAATCTTTGTATGTGTGATCACCCATACATTATTCCTTATATAATCACAATAACAGTCTAATTATATCACATTTATTTAATGATGAGTGTGGTTTTGTTTCCTTTTAATCTGAATATGAATTTGCAAAGCAGCATGATCTAGCTACAGCACAGACTTGGAAACTAGGAGTCTCAGGTTCAAATCCCAGCAGAGCATATTGCACACTGTGTGACCCTAAACAAGTCACTTAACATCTCATTGCTTCAGTCTAGCCAGCTGTAAAAATGATTAAAGGTACAATCGCATACAATAGGAGGTACTGCAAAATCAAATGGAATATCCTGAGTAAATGAACTGTAAAGAACTAATCAGGTTAATATATGTGCTGTGACGTTTTCAACTGGTGATTTGTTGAAGTAGTAAGGCATGACTGGGAGTAGGGGTGGGGTTACTGTGAATTGTTGTACCACTATTATGAAACATAGTAAGGCTTTTAAAAGATTTTACATAAAAAGAATTACTATCAACTTATATGGTCATTTTCCTGCATCAGGCAGTGGCAGGGTGCACGTGACCATGCGGCTACCATGTGGTATCAACACTGGCCCCAGTCAATCAGAAGGCTAGATTTCTTTCTTCCTTCAGTGTGGATTGTCAATTTAGTCAGCACCAAAGAGTGCTTTATTGAATATCAGTTCAACCAACTTAGAGTTTTTCCTTGACAGTGGATTGCTAGATGCCAAGTTTCTAAACATTCTGAGTCCCTAAATTTCAAATAATTGTATAACCTTTTCATTCAGTTTTTCAGCTGTTAGTGTTTGAATATATTAAGAGATTGAAATACTGTATAACACTGAAAAGAAAGAGACAGAGAGAGAGAGAGACAGACAGACAAGCAGAGAAAGGGAGCCTGAGATTGTATCTTTCTACCTCTGAAATATTTGAATGTAATAGTACCTCAAATCTCCATCCTACCACTATCCAGCAAAAGATCTCAGTAGGTGATTTGATGTAGCATGTCTGGACCTCTGTATATCCAAGTTTCAAATATGACATGGGATTATTTTAAAGCAACATAACTAGTTGCTGTCTTTTGAGAATACAATTCATTTATGTCTACTTAAATACAATGCTTGATTTGAAACTATTCACTCTAAAACAAACTTTCTCCTGTTACTGTTTTTCCCTAAATATTTCAGATAATGTAGTACTTTTTTAACTGTCTTTCAAAAATCATTTGACTTTCCCAAATTGGCCTTACAATTTCTGTTGTCTGCATACTTTAGTACCCCATGCAACTTTTCTAGCCCACATTTCTCTGACCTTCACATCACCTTCTATTGTGTATTTCTATTTTTATTTTAAGAAGTAATCAGAGTTATGGTATACTGTCACTGCATCGAAACTCCGATGGCGAAGACCACCACAGTGACAAGATTCAGCCAAAATCCGCCTGTCACTGTGATTGTCTCCCATGGCCAGGGATTGTCTCGCAGTGTGTTTCTCCCCACGTCCAACTCCAACTCGGAGTTGGAATCCTAGAGACCGGTGTGTGGGGTGGAGCCCCCATATGGGAGGGGTTTGAGCCACAGCCCCTTTTGAAACAGGAGGCATCCCCGACACTGCATTGCAGACACCTGGCAATGTGGCTGTCGCTGTTGGGATGTCTCCATAGCTTGCTGTCGCTGTGCATGGTAAAACTCAGAATTACAACCCTTTGAGTCAGGACTCATTTACAAAAGGCTCCTCATCAGGAAGACAAATACATTAAGAGCAAGCAACAGAAAACAAAGTAAATGAGCTCAAATAAAAGCAAACAGTTAAAATTAAGGGCTGGTACACATACTCGCTCTCATCTGCCAGATAAACTTGTAAATATGTATACATTTTAACTGTTGTAACCATGTACCTTCTGCCTTTATAGACATTGACAGAGACACACCTACTTAAAGGCATAGGGAACATTTAGCACGCTACAAGATAGGGCCTATCTGAGAATACAGGCAGCAATACAAGGGAAGAGCAGTCAATTAGGTTAGCAAAGGCGCTTGAAGCAGAAAACAGAGGTGGAATCTAGCTGTAAAGGGAGAAAAGAAAGAGAAAAATAACTGAGAAGGAGGGGTGGTAGATGTAGGCAGGTTCAGGATGATGCAGGGGTGGTGCAGTGCTCTGGGTGTGGTGCAGCAGTCTTCAGACAAACATTCTGGGCACTGCGGTGCTGCCCCATATGCAAACACCTCTCTGGCCTGAAGGCAGAGATCGCCAGTCTAGGGCCGAGGCTGGCAAGAGTAATGGAGTCCCCTCGCCCCCCAGAGGCCACTGCGTCCCCAGCCTATGGCACAAATGGCCACCCAGGCAAATAGCAGAGTGGATTATGGTGGCCCAGGGAGATCTCAGAGAGGGAGCAGAGACACATCCACCATCCAGTCTAGCTCAAAACCCCTTCATTGTTCTGGAGGAGTGGTAGAGTCTGGCAAAGGAACCCAAGGCTAAAACCAGGAGGATGTGAGGGTCCTCCAGCAGGGAGACCCAGTGATGGGAGGAAAACCTTAAGGAGGAAGAAGTTACTCCTAGTGGGGACTCAATTGTCTGGGGAATGGATCTGGGCACAGATAGGAGGGAGGAAAGGGAGGTCACGTGCCTTCCAGGAGTCATAGCTCAGAGGGAGGGGGAGAAGATCCAGAGGATCACTGAAGCAGTAGCAAGGAAGGTGGGAGCTGGATGTTGTCCATCTGGGAACAAAAGACCTATTCAAGGACAGGGCTAGCTTGAAACAGGTGAAACAGGACTTCATAGGTTTGGTGTGGGAGCTTGGGAAAGTAGCAAGTTCTGTGACATTTTGGAGGTGCTGCCAGTCCATGGCAGGGAGGGGATAGGAATCTCCACATTAGTAACTTCAACTCATGGTTGAAGGCCTGGTGCAGTGAGAATGGGCATGTCTTTGGGGACTAGGGTCCTACCTGGAACTATGTGGCCCTGTACAGTGGGGATGGGCTGCATCTGTGCAGAAAGGGAAAACAGCCATCAATGAATGGTCCAACTGCTTCACTGACAAGCGCTTAAACTAGCTGGGGGCCAACAAGAACAGGCAACTCCAGCAGCCCACCACTATATGGTAGAGACACAAGAACGATGTTGCCAAGATCACTTGGAGCAGGCAGAAGGGAAGAATCAAAGAAATCAGGGACACATGTTAAAGTTAACAGGGATGGGAGCAAACTGCAGGGGACCAAAACCAGGAGTGGAGGAAGGACAGGCAGTAATTCTTGGAAGGCCATGGTGACAAATGCCCGCAGCCTGGGAAATAAAATCTGTGTCATGGAGGCTGTGATAGCTGAGGCAGACCTGGACGTAGTAGCAATAGCTGAAACCTGGTACACTGCCAGTCATGGGTGGAAGTAAATATACCAGGTTATACTCTGTTTAGGAAGGATAGGGGAGGCAAAAGGGGAGGAGTTGCCCTGTAGGTCAAGGAGGATATAAAGACAACACAGATACAGGGTAGGTAGGGGAGGCCGAGCAATGTGAGTCACCCTTGAACCAGGAAATGGCACAGCAATACGCACAGGGTGATATACAGACCTCCAGGTCAGGGGAAGAAGTGACAGGGACCTTGAGGATGCAATACATGAAATGGCAATGAAAGGTGAGATTCTGCTGATGGGGATGTCAATATGTCCAATGTGGATTGGACCACTCAGGCAGCTGCTTCAACTAGAAGCAGAGGCATCCTGAATCCCCTACAAAGGACAGGACTCAGGCAGCTGGTGCTTGATCCCACCAGAGACAGGGCAATTCTTGATCCAGTAATGACCAACAGGGAAAGAATCACTGATGTCCAGGTGGAGAGACAACTAGGATCCAGTGATCACCACATAGTGTGGTTCAGCATACAGACAGGATTCAGGCAAGGCAAAGGTTTTTGATTTCAAAAGGCAGACTTCACTGAAATGGGAGAGTTATCAAAAGTGCCCTGAGCACACAGGATGGGAGGAGGGTGGAAGAGCAGTGGGAGGACCAAAAGGAGCCATAGTGGAAGTAAAAACAAATGCATCAGATTGATATCAAAAGGCAAGAGAAGGAAAGACCACTATGGTTCTCAAAACAGGTAGCAGAAAAGGTAGGGCTAAAAAGGGCAGGGTACCGGAAATATAAGGAGACCCAAAGGGAGGAGGACAGACAGGTGTACCACGAGTGTCTAAAGGAAGTAGGGAGGGCAGTGAGGAGAGCAAAGGAACAAACTGAGGAAAGTTTAGCACAGACAGTGAAGAAAGGGACAAGACATTCTACAGGTACATCAACAAAAGGAGGAAACCGGGGAGGAGTTATAAGACTTAAAGAGGAGGAAGGGAGTGTAAGGAGGAAACATGGATAAGGCAGAAATACTGAATAAATACTTCTGTCTAGTATTCACAGAAGAGGGAGGGACAGGGACTACAGCCAAGAATCAGATGCCGGGGAGGTGGACAACAGTTGATTCATGGGGGAGAGAGTCCTGCAGGAACTCACTAAATTGAAGGTGGACAAAGCAATGAGACCAGATGGCATACACCAAGAATATTACAGAAGCTGTGAAGACAGCTAGCAGAACCTCTGGCAGCATTGTTCAGAGAGTCACTTAACACAGGAGAGGTGCCAGAGGGTTGGAGGATGGCACATGTCATCCCTCTACACAAATCAGGCAATAGGAAGGATGCGGCAACTATAGGCTGGTCAGCCTCACCTCAGTAGTGGGGAAGATCATGGAGGCACTACTTAAGGAAAGAATAGTGGACATCTAGAAGCCATCGGTGCCCAGGACCCGAGGCAACATGGGTTCACAGCGGTAGTGTTGTGTCACACAAATCAGACTTCTTCGACTGGTGATCATGAAGCAAATCAGGGGGTATGATGGACATAGCCTACCCTCGATTTCAGCAAAGCCTTCAACGCCATCCAACATAGGAGGCTGGTTAACAAGATGGGTTGTCAAGGCATGGGAGACAAGGTGGTAAACTGGGTTAGGAACTTGCTAACAGACAGGAGACAGAGGGTGGTGGTAAATTAACACACTCTGGAGAGAGGAGGATGACCAGTGGAGTACCTCAGGGATCAGTCCTGGACCAGTTCTGTTCAGTGTCTTCATCTGTGACATTGCAGAAGGGCTGGAATGAAAGGTCTGCCTGTTTCATGGATGACACAAAGATCTGTAACAAGGTGGATACTCTAAAGGGTGGAGAAAATGAGGAGGGACCTGGGAGCTTGAGAAATGGTTTGCAGAGTGGCAACTGAGGTTTAATTCAAAAAGTGCAAAATTATGGACCTGAGACACAGTAACTCTGAGGAGAGCTACAGGATTGGGGAGGGTGGCTGACAATCACCAAAGAGGAAAGAGACCTGGGGGTTACTATTTCAGATGACCTGAAATGTCAAAGCAGAGCACAAAGGCAGCAGGAGGGCCAGTGGCATGCTGGGGTGCATAGCAAGGGGTATCACCAGCAGAAGGCATGAGGTAGTGATGTGGTTATATAAAACCCTGGTCAGACCTTACATGGAGTACTGTGTGCAGTCTCTGGAGGCCACATCTTTGAAAGGACATTAACAGGCTGGAGGTGGTCCAGAGAAGGACGACTAAGATGGTACAGGGCTTGCACCACAAGACTTATGAGGAGAGATGAAGAAACCTCAATATGTACTCACTGGAGGAGAAGAGAAAGAGAGGGACATGATAGAAACATTCAAGTACCTCAGGGCATAAACAGGGTGCAGGGGACGACTCTCCCAATACAGGAGGAGTACAAGAACTAGGGGCATGACATGAAATTGAAAGGTGACAGGTTAACGGGAATGTGAGGAAGTTTTTCATGGAGAGGGTGGTAGACACATGGAATGGTCTGCTACAGGAGGTGGTGGGAGTGAGCACTGTGGTTGGATTAAAACATGCATGGGACAGGCATAGGGGAACCATTGCAGTTAAGTGGGAGAGGGTCAGAAGCTGTAATCAAATACAGGACTTACGGGCAGACTGCATGGGCCTAGCCGTCCTTATCTGCTGACAATTTCTATGTTTCTACATGTTCTGTGTTTGTTTACAGTATGCTAAACTAGTCTTGTAACTGTTAAGAATACTTGTTGTGGTATCTGTTCCCTGGGATACACTTAATAACTAGTCAGAAGCCTACAGTCAATGAGGATATCCTGGTACACAGCATTCTAAATAAATAAACAAATGAGGTCAGAAGGAAACCATCAAATGCTATTTATAGGTGATCACATTGACATTGTCCATGTCTGAAACCCTGAACTCTGCTTTGCTGTGTGTTAAAACATACTTCTGCTGTATGGACACTAGCAGGTTTTTTGACAACCAGTTATCCACACAGGCATCTAAATGACTTTGTTTGCATTCCATTATGGCCCCTATAGAGACTTTTTGAATATGCTACCAAGATGAGTTTAAAACCCTAGAACTGAAATCTTGAAAGTCAAAATGCATTGTCTAATAAGTCATAATCATGAAATTGTGTTTCTGAAGGTACATAGTTGCTATTTGAAAACAGTGTTGTGTTCTTGTTTGCACACAGAATGCATAGCATAACAAAATATAACATAAGTTTTACCACAATATGAAAATACCCATTAATGAAATAAAAAATGGTAGCATATATGGTGAAGCAAAAGAGTAGATTATGAAAGTTCCCCATATCTTTGATGTTATTCATCTCATAGGAACCATTTTATGCTCTTTATATGTTTGTTTGTGCTCATGCTAAGAAACATATTGCAGCAGCTTGCTGTAGTAGCAAGTTGTGGAGGCGTGGCAGTGTTGTAGCCAATGCCAGCAGTCCATTTTGGGGCTGGTTTCTGTGGTGCCAATAGAGGAGCACGCTTGTTGATGACGGCAGTATTGTAGCGTACACCAACTTGAAACAAACTCGCTGCTGCAATCAGGGAGCACTACGTCATTAACAATCAGCTGTTTTTCTGATGGGGCAGTCCCTGATTACAGCAGCGAATTACAGCTTACCATGTCTGGTGTCCCATTTCAATAAACATGGCAGCGCCTATCGCCATGCCCTGCCTCACAGTCCCCATGGAAGCTGACTGACAACCGCCGCCTCACAGTCTCCATGAAAGCTGATAGGGGTGCCAATCCCCTGTTGGCATGCCCCTCCCCAGTTCATTTGCCGACGGGTAGCCCAATCCCTGTTGGCATACTGTTCCCCGATTTGTTTTAATTAACATGGTGGCTGTCCGCCTCACAGTCCCCATGAAAGCCAACAGGTGCCTAATCCCTCTGTCAGCATGCCCCTCCCGAGCTCATTTGCTGACAGGGAGCCCAATCCCAGTTGGTATAATGCCCCCATTTGTTGCATGCAGAGGGGGTGCCCCCAAACACTTTATATTTGCTGACAGGGCACCCAATCCCTCATCAGCTACAGTACCTCCAACAACAGCTTCAGGTGGCATGCTGGGAGCCCACCCCAGCATGCCAGAGTACCTGTAAAAAGAAAACCTTCCCATGTTGTTTTTATTTTTACAACCTGTAAAGAAAACAGTCCTCGCTGTCAGTGGTGCCCTCCTCCAACCCACACCCACCCTTTGCACACCCCACCTCCCCTGACCCCATACTTACCTTTATGGACCAGGAACATGTCTGCACTCTTCAAAGCCAACCATTAACTGAAGAAATGCCAGTAAGCTGTATAATGGCATAAATGTTTTTTTTTATCTTGGCTATTTTGATGAATTTTGGACCAAATTTTCAACATGGAGTTCAGGACCCTATCTCATGAATTCAGTGACCGTCATCTGGTTATTCGGTCCTGAAAAGGTGATTTCGTGGTCACTGTGTGGAATCACCTTTCAGGACTGAGTAATGAAATGACAGTGTCACTGTTCATGAGGTGGGCTCCCAAAAAGCCTATGTTGCAAATTTGGTGAAAAATTCCAAAATGACTGTGTTACTTAGTGTGCATTGCGCAGTTTCTGCACAACTCTTGTAACTTTACAAATCTGTAATATTTTCACCCAGATTTTCAATGTTGGCATTTTTCATACCTCCTTATGAACAATATAGCTGTCATTTTTCACATCCTAGCCAAAATGCTTTTAGCACTTCTGGTGCTGAATAGCGGTCACTGTGGGAAATCAATGTTTGGGACAGATTAAGAAAATCACAGTAACACTGTTCATGAGTGGAGGTCCCAAAATGCCTATGTTGAAAATCTGGTGACAAAAGTCCATAAATGATGATGTTAGGAGCATGCATTACTGAGTTTTCACACACAGACTGGTAACTTTGATAATCTGTAATATTTTCAGCTCAAGATTTTCAACATCGTCAATTTTGCACACCACCTTATGAATAGTACAGCTGTCATATATATTGTGTGTGTGTGTGTGTGTGTTTGTGTGTGTGTGTGTCCAGAATCTGTATATGTTCAGGCTTACTCAGCACTCAAAGGGTTAATCATGATAAATATTTTATTTTACAATTTTGGCCAGAAAAGACACACTCATGCTTGTTTCCAGGTACATCCTGGGAGCACAGGGAATAAAGTGGTTTGCACATGGTCACACTATGTAAATGGTGGCTGTGGGATTCAGACCCAGTTCTCCAGGTTTGCAGCTCAGTGCCCTTAACCACTATGCTATACTGTCTCCCAGTGTATGTCGACTCTTACCATATTTTGATTCTTATCCAATGTACATTTTGATAAGAGTGAAACCTCTTAATATTTTATGCCTTGGACAAAAACAGACCATAACAAATGAATAAATATATTGGCTATAACCCAACTCTTTATTCCAAGGCTGAAATAATTTTTGAACTTGATTAGTAATCAGGATTAAAAAGTATCATCTTGTGCTAATAATGAGTAGCGCAATATGCACTAATGCTATAGGTAGCTATGGTCGCGTTTGTAGAGTGAGGGCCTTTATGTTTATTTCTTGAATAGCTGTGTTAATGTACTTAAAAGAATCAAAAAGAACATTTAAATAGTTAGCATATTGTGCTTAAGTGAAATGATTCTGAAATTCTGGATGCCTTGTTTGTCTTTTAAAAGAGTAACACGTTTTGGATGGAACATGCTGTGCCTTGTAAAGTCTATTGTTGGCACATGTTGCATGTGTATCAACGTTATTATTCCCAGAGGAAGCAATTGCCATGCCATGTGCACTTCAGCTGTTTGACTATATCTGGAATACAATTCTAAGTCATGCCCCTTAAATAATTTACAGCTCTTGGACATAATGCTTTAATTGTACATAAAACACTTCCAAAGTTAAAACAACAGTATTTTTTTTTCAAAACACAGACCTGCAAAAGGACTTGGAAAGCTGATCTTTGTAAACTAACTGAAGTGTAAAAGTAAAACCCATACTATACATATTGAGTTAACATATGAGCCATCAAGGCAAAGCTGCTCGACTAAACTGAATTATATGATTGTTGTTGCTTTCATGTCTGTCAAAGAAAAAGCTTTGCAGGCCCTGTGGCAGCTGTGCTGTGATGTTCTGCCGCCTGGGATATCAGGAATCAAGTGGAAGCCCCAGCATCCCGTGCAGATCATGGAGGTGAGGAGCATGTTGGCTAACTGATATTTATTTGCAATATTTATGCCAAGGAGTGTAACTGGCATTGGTTGTAAAGGTAGCCACTTTGGCTGCTGTCCCAGATGGACAAAGTGCGCCCCCATAACAATACTGATTAATGAAAGGAAAGGGAAGACAGAACAAAATCTGTGTGTGAGTGTGTGTGTGTGTGTGTGTACACAGTATGTGCATGTATGGAATAGACAACAGGGACCTGTGGAATACATGATTTATTTTCACTCTTGCTTTTGACCTTGGGTAACCTCACGACTGGCATAAGCCATGAGTGATGCGCCAAAGGTCAAACAGCACGAGTGAAACAATCATCTATTACACAAGGTCACTGTTGTGTATTTAATGTATGCACAATCAGGGACCTTGTGGTTATTTTTTAACATAGAAACATAGACTTTGATGGCAGATAAGGATCGCTTGGCCCACCTAGTCTGCCCATTTCCTCCTAGAGGATAAGCTGCAGATCCTGTTTAACCAACAGCCTATTTTTTCCTACCCCCACAAAAACTGCCTTATATCTGTCCCATGCATTCTTGAATTCTACCACAGTTTTAGACCCCACAACCTCCTCAGGAAGGCTGTTCCATGTGTCCACCACCCTCTCTGTGAAAAATACTTCCTCACATTGCCCCTGAGCCATCCTCCTCTATCTTCAAATTGTGTCCCTAGTTCTTGCACATCTCTTTTCTGAAAGATGCTACCCTGTTGGACTTTGTTGATTCCACTGAGGTACTTAAAACTTTTCTATCATGTCCCCCTTTCCTCAAGGGTATACATATTAAGCTCCTTTAGTCTCTCCTATGGCTTCTCTTGCAGACACTGCACCATTTTAGTTGCCCTCCTCTGAACTGCCTCCATCCTGTCTATGTCCTTGCAAAGATGGGGTCTCCAGAACTGGATACAGTACTCCAGATGGGGTCTCACCAACTGTCTGTACATGGGGATAACAACTTCCTGTTTTCTGCTGGTGATGCCTCTCCTATACATCCCAGTATCCCCCAGCCCTCCCTACCGCCTTCTCACATTGCTTGCCAACCTTAAGGTCATCTGATATGATTACCCCAGGTCCCTTTCCATTTTTGTTGTTGTTACTACCTCCCCACCATTGTGTAATCTTCCCTGGTTTTTTTTTCCCCAGGTGCATTATTTAGCACTTGTTTGTATTGAATCCAAGCTGCCATACTTGACCATTCCTCCAACCTGCCAAGTCCCTCTCATGCTTTCCAGGACTCCTTGTATCGAATTCTGTTGCAGATCTTTGTGTCATCTCCAAAGAGGCATACTTTTCCTTCCAGTCCCTCTGCAATGTCACTTATAAAGACATTAAAAAGGACTGGACAAAGTACTGAACCCTGTGGTACCCTACTAGTAAGCCCTATTTCTTCAGAGTGGACTCCATTTACAATTACCTTCTGTGTCCTGTTGTCCAGCCAATGTTTTACTCAGGCTACCACCCTGGGACCTGCTCCCAGGCTGGTTAGTTTGACTATTAATCTTTGTGTGGGACTGTGTCAAATGCCTTGTTAAAGTCTAGGTAGGCCATGTTCACAGTCCCTCCCTGATCTACTACTTTGGTCACCCAGTCAAAAAATCAATTAGATTCATCTGAGATGACCTTCCCAATGTGAACCCATGCTCTTGGGTTCTGTGCCCCACTGGCCTCTAGGTACTCAACAATTTTTCCTTCAGAAGTGAATCCATCACTTTCCCTACCACAGAGGTCAAACTGACAGGTCTGTAATTTCCTGCCTCTGTCTTGGTCCCACTTTTGTGAAGGGGAACCACATCTGCCTTCCTCCAGTCCTCAGGTACCACACCATCCTCCCATGATTTGTTAAAAGGGTAGTCAGTGGTGTCACTAGTTCTCTGTTTAATTCTTTTAGAATTCTGGGATGAATTCTATCTGGCCCCATTGCTTTGTCCACCTTCAGTTTTAAGAGTTCTCTCAGAACCCTTTCTTCTGTGAAAGGACTGGGATTGACCCCCTATCCAGAGTGCTTCTGTTAATTGGATTAGGCACCTCCCACCTCTCTTTGTGAATACAGAACAGAAGTATTCATTTAGTATCCCTGCTTTTTCACTGTCCCTCTCTGCCCACCCACTATCCATTCTATTCAGCCTCACTATCCCTCCTTTGTCTTTCTACGCCTCCTGATATACCTATAAAAGGTTTTATCCTCCTAACCGAGTTGGCTATCTTTTCCTCAGTTTGGGCCTTTGCTATTCTGACTACCCTCCTGCTTCCTTCTGTCTTAACTGGTACAGTTCTCTGTCCTCCTCCTTCTGTGTTTCCTTATACTTCCTAAATGCTATCTTTTCTCACTAACCTTCACCGCCACTTCTTTTTGAGAACCATAGTTGCTTTTTCTTTGGATTTGATTTGTTTATTTGCTTCACACAAAGTCTTGTTGCCTCTGTGATGGCAGTGTTGATATTTCCCATTGTTGCTCCACCCTCCTTCTAGCCTGTTTGCTAGTGCTTTTCTAAGGCACCACCCATCTTGCCAAAGTCAGCCCTCCTGAAGTCCAGAAACCTCACTTTTGTATGGCTTGACTCTGTAGCTGAGTTTATCATGAACCACACTGTTTGGTGGTCACTTGTTCCCAAATGGCTACCCACTTCTAGATCTGAGATCATCTCACTGTCCCCATTTGAGAGCACGAGGTCTAAGATTGCTCCCTCATGAGTAGGTTCCAAAACTAGCTGTCTGAGGCATGCCACCTGAAGAGCATCAAGAATGGCTCTGCTTTTGGATGTGGCTACAGCAAAGGTGCTCCAGTTAACATCTGTATATTAAGGTCCCCATCAACAGTATCTCCCTTTCTCTGCCATCTTAAGTATGCCTTCTATCATATCCTTGTCAATTCCTCCCTGACATGGGGGTCTGTATACAACCCCTGTGTGAATTGTGGTGCCATTTCCAGTCTCTAAGGTGACCCACAGTGCCTCCTCTCCTCCCTGTTTACTCTTTTGTTTGGTTGCTTTTATCTCTTCCTTCCATAGAGAGCTACTACGCCCCTTCTTCCCCTCCTCCTCCCTGTCTCTCCTGTAGGTTGTGTATCCTGGTATGTTAACATCCCAGTCATGGTTCTCTGTGTACCATGTTTCTGTGACTGCAACAATATCCAGGCAACCTCTTCCATCAAGGCCACCGGTTCAGGGAGCTTGTTGCCCAGACTACGGGCATTGGTACTCATTACCCTCCATTTCTTGATGGCCTTACCCCTTTTGCCCAATCCTGTCCTTATTGCATTTGTCACTTTCTCCATTTACCCGCGCTTCTCCCTATCGACATCTCTATGTTGGTGTCTACCCCACTTAGTACCCTGATTTTGGGGCTAGATTTCCTGCTCTCTCCAGTACCTCCCCTTGGCTACTTTAAATGCTTGCCAATGAAGCATTTAAACTTATCACCTAGGATCCTGTTCCCTCCTGGACAGATGCAGACCATCATGCCAGTATAGGTCTGCATCCTCCAGGTGGACCCCCAGTCCCCAATGAAGCCAAATCATTGAGATCTGCACCAGTTTTTCAACCACTGATTGAATCCAATGGTGTGGAGCACCCTAGCCTCACCCATGCCATAGACAGGCAGCACCTCCGAGAAGGTTACCGAGGTGCTATTTGCACAAGGCTCCTCCCCATCTCCACAAACACTTCTTGCACTGCTCTGATCCTTTTCTAACAGGCCATTTGTCCCTAT
Organism: Neoceratodus forsteri; assembly: GCA_016271365.2. NCBI lineage: Eukaryota > Metazoa > Chordata > Ceratodontiformes > Ceratodontidae > Neoceratodus > Neoceratodus forsteri. The sequence goes on along the minus strand of CM057453.1, from coordinate 449,321,686 downwards.
GGACAATGACATCCAGCTCCCTCCCCATGCAGCTGCTCCTGCAATCCTGAGGATTCGCCCCTGTCCCTCCAAGCCATGGCGCCAGGCAGGCACCTTACCTCCTCCTCTTCCTCCCCAGTTCTACCTTTCTAACAATGGAGTCCCCCATGAGGAGTTGTTTCCTTCCCTGTGGGGTCCCATGTCACCCTCATGTGGGTCTTCTTTGTGGAGGTTCCAACATCCTCCTTGGTCTCCACTGTGGGTGCCTCCACAGAGGAACCACACTTTTCCAGAACAGCATAGAAATTGTGGAGAGGTACAACTGGAGGGATGCACCTCTGGTCCACCACTCACCCTCCCTGAGCCCACTGTGGTCCAACCCGCCCTCTTTCTTGGCAACCTCTGAGGCAATGGCAGTGACCCTGGTGGTCCCTGGGTGGAGAGGAGGTCCCACAAATCATGGCCAACTCAGCCTGGAGATGAGCAACCTCCTCCCTCAGCCCAGAGAATTGCCTGCAGATGGGACAACACTGCATCCTCCAGAACGCCTCCCGAAGACTGCTGCTCCACAGCCACTGTACTGCACCACTCCCATCATGTCTTATTTCTGGCCCCCTAACTGCTGTTTGGAATACTACTCTTTCCTCTGTTTGTTTATTTCTTTTTTTTCTCTCTACTTACTTACTGCCTCTGTGCCTTTTAGCTCCTGATCTTCCTGTTCTGAGACAAGAAGTTCCTATATTTCTCAGTAGTCTCCTTACTTGCTCAGAGTCAGACCTCCAGCAGCTGGGGGACAGAGAGCTACTCTTGCCCTTCTAGGATGGTGAGTCTTGGTGGCTCTGTGATCACTCACTTCTTGCTCCCAAACAGGAAGTTCCTGTTGTCAGTCAAATCCTGTGCCTATAAAAGTAGAACTGCCTTTGGTTGGTGGAGGGCAATATAGTCCCAGTAACAGGATTGTATTTTTTTATCAGTTTAAAGGTTTTATGTTTTTCATGATGATGTAGTGCTTCTCTGCCTGTGAGGAGTGTTGTTTCAATCCCTATTATCATGGATGCCATGTGATGATGATGCTAGCAGTGATGGAGCAATGTTTGTATGGATTTATGGAGGAGCAGCCTGCTCAGAGAAGTTTACAGTAAAAAATGATGCCTCTATTTAGCAAGTAAGAGAGTTGACTCAGCCAGGGAGACACCATAAGTTTTAGTTTGTTGCAGCATTAATGTATTTATTTATTTTTATTTTGTTTTTAAGTGCCTGAGTATATGCCAGTGGGGTGGAATATCAGCTGGCAGTTTATTGAGCAGAAGTGTTGCAAAATCTCATGAGGTGTATACAACTGCAGATTGCATGGCAGAAAGAAAAGTCACAGTGCTTACAGGTATTTAAAAATAAAAATTAAAATATATTCCTTGCATGTGTGCAATTAGGCAGTGTCCACTTGATAAAAGAGAGGTGAGGTGGGGAGGCAGGTGGGCTAGTAAGTGAGTAAGTGAGCAAGCAGGGGCGGGTGTGGGAAAGAAGATGTGTGCTGTTTGTACTGAGCAGAGAGAAAGAAATACGAGTTTTGTTTCAGCAGCCAGTAACAGGGTGCTTTTGAGTGTGAGCAGAATGTCTTTAATTCTTAGTGATGGGAGTTTTGATGAGACTGCACTTTTACTGTAAGTGCTGGTTGGGGGTAGTAGACACGTCATGATGATGTATCTACTATGTAAATAAATGCATCATGGCGTGTCTACTACATACATAAAATCTGATGACGTGATTACTATGTACATAAATGAAATTTATGTACACAGTAGCTCAAATATCATGATTTATGTTATTGACATTTTGCCACATCTATTGCATAAATAGATCTATGTGTACTTATAACATATATATATATATATATATATATATATATGTGTATATATACTGTATATATATATATATAAATACATGATAAGACATGACAGGGCATTGGTTGTCTATGGTAATGCACCTTCAGGTGCACAGAGAGACAGGAGGCACTTGCCCTGAGTACCTATACCACCTGGAAGTGCATTAAATTGCTGTTATCTGCAGTATTATTTTATTTGATGTTATTTTTTTAGCTCTCCCAGTTTGTCCCTGAAATTAGGCATCAGTATGCCAAGTGTACCTATCTGGTAATCAAAACAAATAAATAAATTCCAGACACTGAAAGATCTGGGCTAGATTCACAAAATTTGTCCAAGTGCAAACCCAGTTTTGTGTGCTGAGTTGGTATTCAAAGCTCAGTTTGTAAGCTCAAACCGGTTTGTGCTGTGGCAAAGTGTGAAGGGGACCACAATGAAAATGAGAGAGAGGAACCTGTATATCGGTGCAGTCCAATACACAAAGCATTTGCTTCATGCAAGGACCTTTGTGGGTTCCCTTGCATGGAGCAGATACTGTCAGCTGAGACCTTGCTTTAATCCCATGCAACCCCAGTGGTTGGTGGACGACTTGCAGTGCCCCCTCGCACACCGATTGCTGGCCCGAGTGTAAGAATTTAAGTATTCCCTCAGTAGCTAGTGGTCCCTCCCCACCAAATGCCAGCCCAAATGTAAGACTGTACATATTCCCTGGTGTCTAGTGGTACCTCGCCCCTCCCGTGATCTCCGATCACTGGCCCAATGATAAATAAATGTTTTCCTGGTGTCTGAGTGGTATCCACCAACCCCCATGATTGCCAACCCAAATATACATAAATATGTTTCCCTGATATCAAGTGGGCTCTCCCCTACCTTATGCCCCTGCCTGATGTGAGAGATTCTATTACCTGGTGTCCAGTGGTCCTTCCCCTCACCTGCACCCATGCCTGATCTGTAAAACATATTCCCTGGCATCCATTGGTCCCTCCACCACCCAGTCACCCACCTGATGTCTGGACACTGTTTTGCTGTTGTCCATTGTATCTCCCCATCCTGATTCCCTGTACATGATAGCTAAAGCATTCCCTGGTGTCTATCTGACCCCTCCCTATCCCTGTATAGTATAGTGAAAGCATCCCTGGTGCTTAGTGGATTCCCCCACCCCACCCCAACAGGTAGTGCCCCCATTACTCCCCCATCCTGCCCCTAAGACAGTGACTGGCACAGCCCCTCCACCCTTCACCATGACTGGCCACCGACTGAGCTGTCAAGGAGGCATACTGTATACAGTATGTGCTCATTGATTGACAGTTCATCCTGAGCTGTCAGTCAATGTGTGCGCATTGTAGCAGTATGTGCTCCTTGGTGGCTCAGTTGGTGGCTGACTGTGGTGGAGAGTGGAGCAGGGCTGTGCTAGTCACTGGCTTGGGGTCAGGATGGGGGTAGCTGATGGTGGGGCACTACCTGTCGGGGGCAGGGGTCTGCTGTATGCCAGGGAATGTTTTCAATGACATTATACAGGGATCGGGATAGGAGGAGTTCTGCTAGACAACAGGGAATGCTTTACCTATCATGTGCAGGGGAATGGAATGGGGGGTGGATACAATGGACACCAAGGCAACAGTTTTAGATATGGGTAGCTGATCAGGTGGGAGGAGGGACCACTTGACACCAGGGAATATGTTTTTACAGATTGGGCATGGGAGAGGGTGGGTGAAGGGAGCACTGGCAACCAGGGAACAGGTTCTCCTACATTAAGCAGGACATTAGGTGGGAAAAGAGACCACTAGACACCAGGGAAACATATTTAGAAATATTTGGGTCAGCAATCGGTGATCACGGGGAGATACCACTAGACGCCAGGAAACATATTTATGTATATTCAGGCTGGTGATCATGGGAGGTACTACTAGGTGTCAGGGACACATATTTATTTCCCAATGGGCTTGTGATCAGTGATGATGAGGGGACCACTAGCACCAGGGAACATTCTTTCATTATAACCGGGCTGGCAATCTGTGGGAGGACCAACAGTCACCAGGGACACAAGGCTGCCTAAAGGTCTGGGTCTGGGAGGGCTAAACTACCTCAAAGCCTGTGTAAATGGCCCATAATGTGTATGTAAATAAACTCATAGTGCCTTTTGCCCAATGGGCTCATTTACATGGCTATGTCTGCTAATTCAAATAGGGCACCTACACTATTCATTGTGGAGCCATTCTCTTGGCTGCATGTCGGGCGGCACTAGTGAGGTTAGTGGTAGCGAGTTAGTGCTGACTTGTCTTGGCCCTGTTCACAGTCAGATAGCACAGGTGCATTATCCAACTGTGAACAGCAGCCTTGACACCTGGGCAAGTGCAACATGCAACGAAACGCTTGCACTGTGCTTTACGATTTTTTGTGAGTCTAGACCCTGGAGTGTCTTATTGCGCTTTTACAATTGCTAAACTGAAAAACAATTTAAAAACAAAACATAATTTTTTTATTGAAAACAGGTATTTTCTTTTGTTAGCAGTAATAGCAAAAGTAGTCCCTCTCCACATATCATTTGTCTTCTTTCCACTCATTCAATAGAGGAAATGTTTATTATAGAGTTAAGTATAGGGATTCAAACTTCTTCAGAATTCCTCTGGCAGAATTTCACTCCCTCCCACTCAACAGAAAACCTTTTATGGCATCAAGGGCTCATTTTTTTCTGTGGCAGATTAAAGAACAGAGATTGCCATGGCAAGCTGGTAAGAATATGAAGGTATATGAGGGGATTGTTCATGGTCACCAAAGAAACTGTGAAAAGTATTTTTGTTTATGTGTGTATGGAGGGAATTGGGAGGAAAAGAACTGTTATCTATTTTTTATAGGCATTCTACTTTTCAGGATGTTTCAGTGAGTAAAGGTGGCAGCCATATTTATTTACTAATTTGAAATTTCTCCAACCTAGACAACCCCATGAAATGCAACATCCTATTTTCACTAGGATTCCACGGAGGACAGCAGCAATCAACAGGTTAACATAGTCCAGCAGGAATAGTTACATGCAGAGTAAAATATACAGTGTAAAACAAACCATAAAGGTAAGTATCTCCAAACAGTAAGTTAACAAAGTAGGGTCGCAGCAAATCAAGAGCCTCTCCATAAGCATTGTTATGCAACTTTGATCACAGTAGGGGAGGAGGGATACTTGGCCAAAACAAATACAGGGAGTTATAAGCTAGCTGGAAAGATTGGGCTTCAACACAGTTGCATGATAGAAACATTCCTCAGCTGGAGAGAAGTTTATTTCAGGTGCCAGATGCTGCAAATGCAAAGACCTTTCTACTAAATCCAGGCTTCATCTTGAAACTGAGAAGGTACATGCTGCTGCTGAACAAAGTGAGTAGGCACTGCCTGACCATGTAAGGTGGGCTAAGGAGCTAATCAGGGGTGTCCCTTGTGTGCAGCAAATACTGTAAAGTCAGTGGTAGTCCCTCCTGCTTGAGGGACATGGAAAGTTAAACTGATCACACAGCAGATAGTGATGCATAGACCATTCAAAACAGAGGATGAATCTGCACGTTGTTTTCCAAATGATCTAGCTGTGGCAGAGTGTTTTGTTTGGGTAGTGCTTTATGGGTGAAATGGGTCATGAATTCAGTATGTGATTTGCCCAAATTCAAATCTCATGACCTGAACTTGTTCCAGTCTATGCATTTCTTGGGGATTATCATCAGGGCACAGAAAAAGTAGGGGAATAAAAAGTTAAAAGAAATATTCATTGAACCATGGTGAATCAGTGGTGTGCTGCTCCTCAGGGTTCAAATGATCTCATAACAAAGCATTAATGTTACCGCACTTATAACCCTATCACTACAACCAAACACCTCCTTCAGCTTCACTCACACAACAGCCATGTCCCTTAATATCCAAACTCTCCTACACATGGAAAAATACTGAATAGAGCAAAAGTTCACTTCTACAGGAAGCACACCAAGACATAAAATACACAGGAAATTAAGAAAATGATAAAAAAGATTTAAACTTAAAACATCGGCATACTTAGATATTACATAAAAATATCTTTTGGCAAAGTCCAGATATTCATGAAATATTACTATCTCAGAGCCTACTGAGCTCATAAAGATTGCTTTGTCCTTTGGGCATGTGACTTCAGAGCTCATTAGCCCCATGACAGCAATAATTCCTTGTATCTAAATCAATATATCTATCTATCTATATAGAAAGATAGATAGATCTATCTACCTATCTATCTATCTATCAACGGATAATCCACTGCAAGGTGTGTGGTCATGCTCTCATATATACACACCTTGAGTATATTAATAATTACAAGGCCACAGGCTAAGTGCATTCATCCACACAAGGTGTACGTATATCAGAGCATGACCACATGTCCTGTAGTGGATTATCTTCTACAGAATGTCCATAAGGTTCTGAGGGATCAAAGAAGTACAGTCGTGCAGTTGCTGTGAATAATGCAGGATCATGTGGTGTGTTTCATTCAAGCAGAGACTGATTTTAACAGATTTGTCTTATCCATTTTATAAACCCTATATTTTTATAAAATGGCAAGAAAAAATCTAGTAATTTAATTGGTTGACAGATGTCAACTGACTGTACATTAACTCTATATAAACACACAGTCAGTGCCAAATCTCATTCTCCTCCTCTCAAAAACAACTTACTGCACAACATCACTAAACCTCCAAACAGAAAGTAAACAAAAATCTAGCAGCCACCATATTAAGAATCTTAGCCTTTACTACTGTTTTTTCAAACCTAAAATCTTACAAATTAAACCCCACCTTTGCAAAAACAAAGTACATTGCCAGCATCATAGCACCTTAAAAACATTTCCTACTATTAAAAGAAAAGTATTTCCACTATCAAGCCTTAAACTTTTGTGGCCTCTGCTTAAACCTACATTGTTTACACTGAATCTCCCACTAATGCTCTGCTACAACATGGCAGGGAATCCTTACTGACTTCATACAAACTATAGCTTTTCCACTTAAAGTAATTTATGAACCTACCATCCATTTATTATAATCATTCACTCACTACACATCGTGTTCAGGTTTCATGCTGATTCAGTGAATAAAGGCTGGGAAATGCTGTGGAGACACTCTGTATTGCTGGGCCATGTGAACAACTAACTGGCAGATCGGCACTGTGCTAAGGGGGCATGGCATAATCAGCAAATTGATGTGGTTTAGAATGCAAATGAAAGTGTTGTTCCTGAGCTCCCCTGCCCCATTTCTAAAGTTTGTGGGGCTAGGAGTGCAACAACCCAGTACTCCTACATATTAAAGAGATGGGGAAATCACAGTAAAGATGTGGCTTCTGCCATGAATTTTATGACTGCTCCTTCCTTTCAGACCCATTTCTGCATCCCGCTCCAGATGACCACATGCCAAACAGACCATCGTAATGGAGATGTAAGATCATAAAGCATATCCCATAACGAATCACACTGGCAGCTCTCCTCATAATTTAAATTCAGCAACCTAGAAACTGATGAAAAACACTACCTAGCTTGCAGCTCCAATTCCCCATTTCCCGGTGATACTGGTGGTTCAGTAGTGACTGAGAGTGTGGCTTCAGTGCACATGCTGCTGATGCAGTGCTGCAGGGCAGGAGCACTGAGTAAACCTGCTATTAAGCTCCCAGCCCCATTTCTACAGTTTGAGTGGCCATAAGAGTTTAGAGCAACTCAATAAATACTTTCAGTTGTGCTGTCCTGGTACTGCTGATGGTTGGGAGTGGATAGTTCTGTGTGCATACAGTGCCACCTACTGACAAAACATATTAACATTAACATTAATTAATAGTAACATTAATTACTATTTGATGAAAGTGGATGTTTTTAACATTTAAAACCAAGAAAAAATGTCATTATTTAAAATAAACAACAAACAATATGCAGCTTTTAAAACTTTTTATTACACATACAGAACAAATGAGCAAACAAACCATTTTATAAGTGTTATAAGCCACTTGAAGGATTTTAATGAACTCCCTAGTGATGTAAGGACACATAGCCTTCAGTCTTGTGCCTTATTATGTTCTTTTGGCATGCATTAAAATACTTTAATGCACACCCTGTTTGGCTTATTACTTACTGTACATATATATGTTATTAGGACCAGTTAGTTCAACTTAACACCACAAAGGTTCGGAAATGTGACATTATGGTTTCCAATCCTAACTTCCCACCATTCAAAAGAAAAGGATAAGACCACATAAGTAAACACAGACAGCCATCATCAGGTAAGACAAACAACTTACAACAGTTTCCAGATGACACAAAAGACATCCTCATCAGGGTACAGCTCTTCCACAGCCATGGATACACACGCACACTGAAAGACATGCACATCCACTTCTGGCTGTAGATAGAAATCATAATACTCAAATCACAACACTACTTCTGTGGGGATAGCACTTCTACGATCACAGATACCCATGCATAGTGCAAGACCTACACACCCACTTCTGCAGCCACCAATATAGAAATACACAATACTCAAATTACATTACTTCTGTCTGCAGAAGTGTAGGCTCCTGATAGGCCCATGCTTCTCTGCAGTGTCTGATACACATGTACGCTGCAAGACATACACACCTACTTCCAGCTATAGAAGCACAGGCCCTTGTGGGGACTGCACTTCATGCTGCCTGTACCATACCCCACATCTGCCTGCAGAGTTGCAAGCCCCTGAGGCTAGCACTTCTGCAGCCACAGATACACATACATAGTGTAAGGCACACACACACACACACTTCTGGCTGCAGATACAAATCTCAATACCCAAGTTATAACACTACCTCTGTATGCAGGAGCACAGGCCCCTATGGGGACAGCACTTGCATCCACAGATACACATGCACAGTGCAAAACCTACACACTCACTTTGCAGTCACATCATTATGTTTCTAAACACACAGACTGAACATGTATTTTTTTTAAAGGAAACATGCTGTATGCATATTTTCAAAGGTACTATATTAGTAATACTGATTTTGTGTCCTCTGGAAACATTTGTATGTTGCTTGTCTTACCTGATGATGGCTGTCTGCAGTTGCTTGTGTGGTCTTGTTCTTTGCTACTTGATGGGGAGCTAGCATTGAAACCTAACCCCACATGTCTTTACTTTGTGGTTTTGAGATGAAACCTAGCTTGTATTAACACCATTTTTCTTTTTCTTTTACAGTGAATTTTTTTTTTGAGAAAGTAAATAATCTGAAATTATAACAGTACTTCTGGTAGCAGAAGTGCTGGCCTAAGTGGAGCCAGGGCTCTTCAGCCAGAGATGCACATCCACACTGCAAAACATGCACAACCACTCTAGCTGCAGATAGAAATCCACTATACTCAAAGTACAACCCAAAAAGTACAAAACATATTTTTGTTACCATGAACATCAATTTATTTATTTATTGAAATTATTTCACCAGGAAAGGCACACTGAGCAAACATTTGCTCATCTCCCAGTGTGACCTGGGTGGGGGGCAGGGAAGATAACATGCAGGTTATCAATAATGTACATTTAACAAGTATACAGATACATATGGTACATATTTGTACAGATTAACAGTTGCAGAGGCACATTATGTTCCAGATGCAGAATATGAGCACATGGTTACAGTGGGGACAATAGCTCTTGGTACAATTGCACAGGTTACATTATGTTCAAGTTGCAGAACATGAATATTGGTTACAATAGGAACAGCAGCACTTGGGACAATTTGCACAGCAGGCAGACAAGTGAGGCATTTAGACATTAGGAGCAAGGTTACTTAAACAGATTAAGATAAGGAAAATAAGTGCACAATAGGAAAGAATGGGAGAGTACGAGGATGGTAAGTGCAGGCATGGGGCAAATATAAGCCAGCTTCCATAGCATAAGCTAGGTGCCACTGGTCAGGCATCAGAGGTGGATATAAGCTGGCACTTGTGGGTATCAAGTGCAAAGCAATTTACCATGAGGTAATTTGCCAGGGAGGCAGATAGGGAGTAGGTGGAGGAGGAGTGGTAATTTGTATGGGAGCTCTGCTCCAGAGTTTAGGAGGTATGAGAAGGCAGCTTGGCCAGCCTTGGTCTTGCACCTAGGGATTAGTAATTGGCGAGAATCATGGAACCTGAGGGGTGTGTGGGGTGGGGATTGGCAGTAGCATGGAGGAGAGGTAGGATGGAGGTGCCAACCAAAAATTTTGAGACAAATTTTGTGCAGTGCAGAAGGCAACAATTTTCAAGAGATGGGAATGCCAGGGAACTGTAGAGATCACAGTGGTGGGTATGGGGCATCAAGAGCAAATCAACAGAAAGTGTTGAAAAGAGGTCCAATTTGGCTAGTGCAGACTTGGAGGCTGTGCTGTAGACTATATCACAGTAGTCAAATGAGGGTAGGATCATTTTCTGCACTAGCCTCTCCTCACAGGGAGGGGAGGCTGTAGCGGTTCCAATAGAGGCACCAAGCTTTGGACACAGCTTTTTTGAGATAGCGCCAATGTGGTCAGTGAAGGAAAGATGGTGGTCGAGCCATACCCTAGGTACCGGAAGGTAGTGATGTCCTCCAGTGTAGTCCTGTCAAGGGTGTGGAAGGAGGAGCCTGGACAGGTGTTGCCTTGTGCTGAAGGTTATGGTGACTTTTTGCATTGAGGGAGAGTTGGAGGAAGCGGAACCAGTGCTGAACTTTGTTAAATCGGCCTGTAGGTTAGTAGCTACCTCTCCATGTAAGAGCTAGATGAGAATAAGACAGTATCATCAGCATACATATGGATAGATGTGAATGAGCAAATTAGTGGCAGGTCATTGAGAAAGATAGAGAACAGAATAGGGCTGAATACTGAACCTTGGGGACACCGGTGACATCGGGAGGGGAGCATATAGCATCTGCAATACGTATTGATTGAGTTCTACCTGTGAGGTAGGCATTGAACCAGTTAGTGGCAGAATAAGATAGACCTGAGTCTGAGAGACAGGACAACAGTAGGGGTGGGATACAGTGTTGAAGGCTTTAGGAAGGTTGATGAAAATGGCTGAAGTGATTTGCCTCCTATCCATTCCAGAGAGGATAGAATTGATAGTCTTACCAGGAAGGAAGCAGTGGATTGTCCCTTCCTGAAACCAGATTGGAAGGGTGAAGAAATTGGAGTTGGAGAGAAAGGAGGTAAGTTGGGTGAGCACCAGGTGTTCTTGTAGTTTAGCCAGTGCTGGGATGAGAGAGATAGGGTGGTAATTGAGGTGGAGGTAAGGGCACTCTATATGGGAGGGGAATAATGATGCCAAATTCCAAGACTGCGGACCACTGCAGTGTCAAAAGAGAGGCTTAGAAGGTTGGCTAGTGGTGTTAGTGGCAGGAGTGGAGAGGGATAGGAGTTTGGTGTCCAGACCATCAGGTGATTTACCTTTCGATAGGTTAAGAGACAATAGGGCTTCTAGGGCTCAGGTGGTGAGATATCTGAAAGGTGAAAGTGCCTGGCCTGGGTACTTTGTTTTCCCTATAGAAGGTACTACTGGAGCAAGGAGAGTAGGGAGGACACTGAGAGGAGAGCAGAGGCACATGAGAAACATGTGTTGAACTCTGATGCAACTGCACATGAGTCCAAGAGAGGGAGGTTGTTTACAGTTAGTTGCAGGGTGGATTTGGAGTTGGTGGCTAGAAAAGGGAGTGAATGACCTTCCAGAATTTTGATGGTTGCATACATGTAGCCTGGAGGAGGAGCTGAAGTATTCTGCTTTTGCTAGGTGTGTTGCTTTGGTACATTTGTTGTAAGCATACAGTATGTAGAGAAATCTTGTGGGAGGCATGAGGATTTGTGGTTCACCAGGCTTTGTCATGGGTGTTTTGATAAGCGATAAGTTCTTGTGTGATCCATGGCAGGTGGTTGCCATAGACCCATGTGCGACGCAGTGAGGCATGTGTATCCCAGACCCTGAGGAGCATGCTTTGAAATGTACAAGTGCTTCATCTGATCCCTGAGCTCATTACAGAGGCTGAACGCCACTCTGTGAGTATGGTTGTAGCAGGGTGCTGATAAGTCTGCTTTCTACCTAAAACAGGTATGCCACTGTTGCTTGAACTGTGAAGGATATTTTGATGGAAAAGTAAACTGTAAATCAGTTTTTAAATATTTAGCACCTTTTCAGTCTAACTTGTGCCACTGTTCTAGCGAGAGACCCGGCCGGCGCCTCGTGACAGGGAGATTGGAGTTCAGGCGTAGCTGGAGCCCACACCTGCGCCACAGCCTTCGGACAGCTGTTTAGCTGGGTATCCTCGCTGAAAATATATTGAAGCTCCAGCAGAAAGGAACGTTTTATTTTTTTTCCTCATTCACCTTTGTGATCCTAAGAGAGAGAGAGAGAGATTGAATTTATATTTTATGAAATCTAATGGGTTTTATTATCTTTTCATTTTTAAATTCATTTACTTTTATTTTGTTTGTCCGTTGTGTTTTGTTCTGTGAATGGGCTCTAGTGGATTTGATTTAGATAAATTGTGTCCCATTTGTTGGTGATTTAATTTTTGTCCAGCACTCTTTGTTTACATGAACTGGGAGACGGTGAGATCTGCAAAACTGAAACTATTATACTATTATATTATTATATTAGTTGGTAGGCAGATAGTGGGCTTTTGGCTGATGTACTGATTTACTGAGTGATTGATTTATTACTCACTTAATTGGCTGATATTGGTACCTCTCTGTACCTCATCTGCCTGCAGATTTTGCACGCTCACACTCCTTCTTGCACCGTGTAATTGGAGTTGTGTTATTCAATTTACATTATCTCACCTTTTCCTGTGTACCTTGCTTATTTAGGCCCTTTATATACTTAGATATTGAAGGAGATTAGATCTCCAACTGCATATGGCGCTTGTGTTCTTAGGAAGCAGTTTCTCCTGTCTTTGGCTGTGGTTCTAGAGAGCTTTTAAGCTTATTTAAAAGATTTTATCATTTTGAGCTTCAAGCCACATTGATTTACATTAACACTGTGGTCAGTTTAGCTGTGCTCGAGCTGATTTGAGTAACAGTCCTCTCTTTTTAAAAGCTACCTAGAGTTCTTTTCATAGTTACCTAGATATCTTTTGTGAAGTGATAAAAGGACAACTGGGAATCTTCTGGAAGAGTTAAGAGCTTTTCAAATTCCACAATGAGGGCTGAAAATAGAATGTTTTACCTACTCAAGTAAGAATATTATACATTTTTTCTGTACTTTTGCTACCTCGATTAATTGAGTTTGACTGAGGTGTTTAAGGGAGGAGGGGGACTCTGTGTTTTGGCAACATTCTTTATTTTATATGTTTTCTTTTTAGCAAAATCAGAGTATGCTGTGGTGATTTATATGAAGCTTTCAATGTCTTCAATCCCTATATTGTCTACTTCGATTATATTCCACTGAACATCTTTATTTTTGATTCGTTTTACCATGAGCGTGATTCTTTATATCGAATGCACGGAAAGGGAAGAGTCGTGGCTTCAATACTTGGCTATCTGTTACAGTTACAGCTGCAGTGTTGGTCCAGGTTTAAAAGGAGAATATCACCAATTTCTGAACTTTTCTTGACTCTCTGGGACTTATCTTGTTATCAGAAGCTTTACTTGAGTTGGAGAAGAATCGGTGAAGTATTTATTTACTTGTCTGAAATTTTTGCTGTTCTCACTGATTTTCTCCATTGACTTGTTTTTGCCTTGACAATTGGTTACTTTGCAATTGATAACATTGCTTTAATTATGGTTATTGTTTAAAATTTTGCTAACACTTCTTATAATATCCTTTATTGTTCTATTGTTTTATCTGCAGTTTTGCTTATTTTATTTTGCTTTGTATTTTGAGCTTCGTGGTACTTCCTGTTTTAGCTGCAATGGTGGTTACTAGAAGTGGCAAGGGCAATATTTATTAAATCTTTCACTAGTGAAGCCAACCACTCGGTAATAGAAATACCTGAAACACAGGATGTTTTCAAAGAAACCACATCACAGAAAAAATGGTTAAATACAGAGGAGGCAAAAAATAATAATAATGGCAATAAGCAAACAAGACAATTTCAAGCAGGAAGTCTTCATATAGACAAAGAAAATGTTAACTCTTGTCCTGTTCCCTTAGGTGGCTTAGGAGAAAGGAACAACAACTAAAGATAACTGATTTTGGTCTGATGGAGGAGTGGGGAATGGCCTAATCATAGCTCCACCCTCTATCAATCACAGTCAAGTTGCCCATGATACCAGATCTCCCAGTTGATCTGGATATTCTTTCCGAGGTACCTCAGGGGATTTGTATGATATAGACCTGACATGGATGAGTCTGTACACCTTGTTGAATCCATTTCATATGATCAATATATGGGACACATTTAGGACCCATAACGAAGAGCAGTTTTGCTTTTGAGCCTGGAGCAGCATTGTCCTTTCCTAAACCCTTTCTCCTGTATCTCTCCTTTCCAGGAGAAATCTTTCTTTGAGGAACACCCCAGGGTATATCCTGGGCATAAAGACCAGTCCACTGAGACAGGTAATACCTAGTCTAGTTTTCAAAATTTACTTCTAGACAAGGATATAAAGTCTGGTGTAAATCCAGACCTAAAATCCATAATTAGAGAATTGAGTGTCACCATAGAAGGATTAAAGAAGGTGGGTATAACTCATAAAGAAGCCTTAGAATAGAGGGAAATACACTGCATGGGAGGTCAGCTCACCCAGGCTAAGTCAATGTATAGATAGGTTGTGTGTTGTGGCTAGTTCTACTATTTCCAAGCAAGCCCTAGAAACTTTGAAGGATAGATATTCAGCGATATAATGCTGCTGGAGAATATCACTATCATCAAGATGAGATTAGAGTGATGTATTTCATAATAGAGTGCTTCTGTATCAATTATGGGTACCAGCAAACTTCAGCCTTCAGATGCTATTGTAGATGATCCTACTAACATAGATATGGTAACTAAGGTAACCAAGGGAATACAGGTTCAGCTCCCCTTTGATAAAAATAAGTATGTAACTGGTATATGCAAACTCATGTACCAGAAAATCCTGAAAATTTTGATAATAGTGAGTCTGGTAGTTCGACTCAGAGACAGCTAAAAGTGAAACGGAGACCCAAAGTGAAAAAATTTAAAAATTAAAAAGGTGGGCTTCTACCTAGCAATCAAAATCAAATAAAACAAGATGAACATGTTAAATCGGTAAGGCTTGTAGCCCAACAGTCAAGGAATGAACAGGTGTGTAGTAGGGATGTTAATTTTGAAATCTATCTCTTCACAGGAGGTGATCTCTTGTTTGAATAGTAAACTTAATGAAATTATTTATGATGAGATTATCAGTACTAAATTGTCAACTGTTTTTCAGAAGGGACTAAGACCACCAGTAACCACCTTTCTTTGCAAGATATATGTAATAATAAATCTCTGTGACAGACACAGGGAAACTTGTGGCCATACAGAACTGTGGAAATGTCGAGTTTATGACTGAGGTACAGGATGTTCCTATCCTGAGAACGAAACAGAAAAATCATTACTTGATTATATTTTAGGCCTTCTTGAAATATGTTATACTGATTTTGAAGAAGAGGTGTCTGTTTTTAGATCACTAAACCTGTATTTCAGGAGTACTGTATTACTTTATTGTTCAACTCTGGCAACCGCACATTTTATTTTGGGAAAAACATTGCTGTTGGGTAAAAGGGTAAGGGAATGGCATTTCCTATGTTGGTTCCTAAATTTGTACCTGAGTATGTTGGGAGTTTAGAAAAAGGCACAAGATAGGTTATCCCGTGGCTAGAGAAGGTGAGCTGGTTAGTGAACCCCAGAGGAAGATTTTAGGTGTTATTAAAGAATATACAGAAAATCAGAATAAATCATGACTTAGGAGAACTATCTCTGTGTTTGGATGGAAATTTATGAGTAGAGATTCAAAAGAAAGGTGAGAGGAGATCTCCTTTATTTCCTGGAAAGGGTTTTGATGTACATATTTCCAGGAACATGACTGACTCTATAAAATATATGATGCCTCTGGCCTATCCTCACATATTGATATTTCTTTTAAAATCCTAATATAGCCAGTAAGATCTTATCTTAGCAGGTAAATTGGACCCATTGGGAATTTATATTTTGGTCTCAGCTGAAATTTTGGTAGATCTTAGCTGGGGACAAGAAACAGTATTACAAGACACTGAGCAAGATACTGATTTCATGCTGATCAACCTCGAAAGTTTTGAGGGCCTGAACACCTTCTTACCATTGTAAACTATGGATCCTGCCTAACAAAGGCAATTAGGGCAGGAATCTAGCATGGAAGTGTTCAAGAGTTTAACCCTAGGCCAACAATAAACATAAGGAGTGAAGGGTCCGATATAGACTCACTCTCCATTCTTTCTTGGAATGTAGACGGTATACATCTTAAGATCTCAGATCCTACGGTTCTGTATTTTATAGAGTCTTTTGATGTAGTTAGTATGCAAGAAACATGGTGTACAGAAGATACTATCCCTAGAGTGGCAGGATACTCGGCTGTAACTCTCCGCCACCAGAGATAAAAAGTTTGGTAGATCTAAAGGGGACTTGTTGTTTTTGTTAAAACTCAGATTTTGGAATAACTAAAATCTCAGTTAACACAGATGGAATTCTGGCTGTGTTAGTTCACAAAGGCATGGAGAAAATGATTCTCTGTAATATTTATGTTCCTCCTACTCCCAGACATGTTGAGGCATCACATAATTTTATCAAGAACATTAAAAATTACTTGATGATTTATCTGAAAGCTTTGCAGCTTGTCCTATAATTGCTATGGAGATTTTAACTCCAGAATACCTTCTGGTTTTCTGGAAGTTGCCTTTACTGATTTAATATGTACTCTCCTTCAATTAATGTAAACATTACTTATAGAAGACAGTCTCAGGATTCAGTGTTCAACTCCAGGGTAGGGCTCTTTTGGAGGCTCTGCATCCAGGAATTTTGCCTCCTGAATGGGAGAACCAGGGTGATAAATTAGAGTTTTTCCTTTAGAGGAACATTGGGCTATCAATGCCAGATCTAATTTGACCAATCTGGAGGCATCCTTATTGGTTCAAAATTAGAGATTAAAGATAGATTGGAATCAGCTCATTGTCCCTTAGTACTCACTTTAAATGTCCATTCAGAATTTATAGGAAGGAGGTGTGTAATGATGAAAACTAGGAGATTGTCAATGAGAAGAGAATTAATTGGGATCCTTTACATCATAAAAACTTTGAATTTATTCTGAATACAGGAGAAACTTATGATATACATGATGCTGTTGTTGCACACCAGGAACCCACTAATATTGTAGAAAACTGGGAATGATCCTTAGGCTACTCAAACCATGGTGTAAAAGAAAACTTTGCCTTGCAGAAAAGTGGCAAAAAGTCATGGTTTAGTGCTGAATGTCTATGGGCAAAAAACTTTTGGTATTTCATTAAGATTACATATGAGGAAAAAATAAAACAAGGGCAGATTTTAGATTGCTGAAGAAAGAGAGGAAAAGTATAAACTAACTTTAATAAAGCAAGAGAAAACATACCTTGGTATTTTGGGAGAAATTAAGACAAGCTTCGTTGGATAAGGATAGTAGAAGTTTCTGGAAAATAGTCTCCCAAGGTTATAACAGGTATTCTAATAAACTCGAGGTTTACATTACACCAGAAATTTGGACTTCATATTTTTGGATCTCTACTTTTCACAAATGAAGCAAGAAATGCCCAACTTAGATCCCTCAGGGAGAATTGTTTTTCCCAAAACTCTTATTTATTACAGAAGAAGAAATTCTTATGGCTATCCAATCACTTAAAACTGATAAAGCACCAGGCCCTGATAGAATATTGGGAGACGATACAAAGCATTTTCAAACTGGTGGCTACCTCTCTTTCTTTCTATTTAATGGGCTTATTCAGGGTCTTTGTGCCCTCAAAGTTGGGCCGGTAGTATTATATTTCCTATTTTTGAAAAAAGAAGACCCAAACAACCCCAAGATGTATAGGCCAATTAGCCTGAATGATGTATCCCAGAAAGTTTTCTAAGATAATCCTGGAAAGACTGTTGGACTGGGTTGAAGAAAACTCAATATTAAATGAGTCTCATAATGGATTTAGAAAGAATAGGTCTACAGTACAGCATTGTTTTGTCCAGCAGCATTTGATATGGAAATATGTTAAAGTTAGTAAACCAATCTATACTGTTGTTTTGTGGATTTCTTCTGCATTTGATGGTGTCAGCAGGAAATTACTCTGGTAATACTTAGGAATTTAAGTCTTGAACGTTCCTTGCTTGACACCATCATTAGGCTTCATGAAAATACTTGGGCTAGTGTGCGGTATAATCAATATGGGCACAAAACTGAAAAATTCTCAATGAATGTAGGAGTTAGACAGGGGTGTATTCTGCCCCAATGTTATTTAATATATACATAAGTACTATTTTGGATCAGATCACAGATTTTGATTCATGCTCCCAAGGTCGGAGACTGCAGGATAGATAGTCTTGCATATGCAGACGATCTGGTATTACTCTCCACTTCAGCTTTAGGTCTGAAAAAGAAATTACTGAAGTTTGAATTTCTTTGTACTCAGTTACAATTTAGGATTAATCACAGTAAAACTAATATAGTAGTGTTTGGAAAACAAATAAATAACATCTTAACCTTCAAGATTAATGATGTAAGCATTGATAGGGTAAAGCAATATCATTATTTAGGAGTTCTTTTGTCGTGATTTATCCAGACTAAACACCTGGATATTACACAAAATAAAATGAGATCCACAGGAAATGCTCTGAAGATTTTAACAATAAAATGGGGAAATCAGCAGCAAAAGGAATGGTGAGAGTGTTAAATGCTAAAATAAGAACTAGCATGTTATACGCTTCTGAGGTGTCATACAGAGTCTGAAGACTACAGGTTATTCTAAATAACCTGTATATATATTCTCATGCTACCATAAGGAACCCCGAAATGTATCTTTGCATTGGAACTAGGTCAACGCTGTTTGCTTTCCTTATACAGGAAAAACAAACCCTATTTTTATTGAAACTTTTTTCCTTATCAGAAAAAGATACCCTAGAATGTGCCTAGAAGAAAGTATAAGGATGACCAATATGGGGTTTGTACATCCCTGTATTCAGCTTATCAAAGAAATTATTATGCCTGCTGGCTAGACATCTTTTATATAAAATTTGTCTTAGACCTTTTCAAAAGTTGAACAGGATGTCAAACTAAGATACAGTGATTTGGATAGGAGTAAATTGCTCTCAAAATTTCCTGTGCTCAGATTGCATGAACACTATAAGACATTTAAGTCTTCATGCTATTTTGAGAAATATCTTTCACTGCTAACATGTCCTAAGTTAAGGAGGATATATACAAGATTCAGGACTGAATGTTATGCTGCTAACTATATACAGCATAGATATAAAAATAAGACTGTTCGTTCACCCTTTTGTAACTGTGGAATGGAATTAATAGATGATCTAAAACATGTTGTACTCTTTGTCCTCTTTATGAATCCTCTAGGAAAAATGGATGGGAGGGTTGCTTGGTGGTCTCTGTCTCCCCTTCTGATTTGTTGAATTATTTGTTTAGCGCTACAGACAAAAAAAAACTGTTGAGCTTTTGGCAAAAGTTCCTTCAAACAACTCATTTGTAAAGGCAAGGATTAGCGTTATTATGCACTTGTGATAACTCATTAAATATGTTTGTTTTATTACCAAGCTGGTATTTTAAAATTTGTATTTAAAAGACTTATAAGATATGCCAATGTTTGTTGTTTAAAGATTTTATGTACTGTATTTTGGTGTTAAAATTTTATATTGTATATGGCTTTATGCTGATCAATAAATACTTTCTACTACTACAAGTGCTTCATCTATGGAGCAGGCTGTGATGGGGAGCCAGTTTGCCTGGGTTAAGTCTTCTAGGACCATGGTGAGATTAAAGGATTTATAAGAACGCTGGATTAGGAGTTTGGGGGCCTTTGGGCCATTGGATTTCCAGACTAGGTATATGATATGGTGGTCACTCACTGGAGTCAGGGAGTATGCCTGCGCTGATGACTTAGTGGGGATGGGTTGCAAGGGCCCAGTCTAATAGCGAGTGGTTGTTAGATTTGAGGTTGAGGCAAATAGGTTCAATGATGGTTTGCGATAAGTTTGGTGCAGATATTTCAGCCGGGTTTTGTCAGGGACTGATCTAGCCAATTGAGGTTGAAATCACCCTAATGTATAGTTCTGCTTTGGGGGTCCGGGAAGAGATTAGCACAAGGAGGTCAGTAATGGTTGTAGTTGGTGTGCCAGGCCAACAGTAAATTTTAGCAATGTAAACTGAGACTGAGAAGGGCAGGGTTAGCTGACCAGTAGTAGTTCATAGGCTTAGGTTCTGATTTGGCTAGGACTACTGAGATTGCAGGTCCGGAAGTTAATATAGATAGCCAGCGTCACGCTCTGGTGGCCCTGTCCAGATGTGCCATAACGTAGCCCAGAAGAGAGACCGAGGGATCACTAATATTTTATTCAGTCATGTTTCAGAGAGGGTGATGACATCAAGGGCATGTTGGGCTGCAAGTACCAATCCAAACTAAGACATTGCACAAACTGTCAGTTGCACAACTTCATAACTTGTCTGATGAAGTTAATGTCTGTAGTGGTGGGGGGCATACAAATCACAGTATTTACATTATATACATCAATAAGGAAGTCGGTGTGCAAATTCAATATATGGTTGAAAAAGCAGATGATGTTGTATGAAGTTTATTTGCTGTCTACACTATGTTTTTTATAAGATCCCTGTATGTCCAAAGTTTATTTTCATCCAACATAATGATGTGCTGTGGTGATGGCTGTTCATGGTATAAACAGTATTTTAGCCAGATCAATGTTAAATGGATTTGATTGGGCTAATCAACTGGCCTTATGTATTGACAATTGAATACTTGAGATTTGTTACAAACTGATAAATGCATAAAGTGCATTCTACAATTGGTTGCATTTCTCCATCATCTGGTACAACTCAGAAATGTTCTCTCCAGTCATAATTAATTCCAAAATAAATTCATTATAATTTTACCTGCCTGGGTTCAGTTTCCATGATGAAGTATTACACGTTGTTACACGTTATCAGTACACAAAAATAAGCTTTAAAAGTTCTGAATCTCAGAATCTGGATGAGTGTCCATCATGAAATATCCCATTTCTAACACCTGTCACTGAGATCATGCATGCACAATTTTGAACAGTTCTGTTGAATGGTGCCAAAGTTATTAACATGCAAACATTTGGATTAACATTTGCTGAACCCTAACTATACTTGCACTACCACACAAGTATAACATATATATATATATATAGCTATAGATATATAGAGAGAAAATAATACATAGGTGACAATGTATTATGAAGTTTTGATGTTTTGTTTCACACCCAGGTGTGTGATGCCCATAAACCTTGTGAAAGAAGCTTGAGAAGTTTATCTGGACATCATTTCACACCAAGGGTGAGTAAAAATCTTCATGAGCATAGAGTCACTTTTCTTTCATTTTTACAATAATTGGTGCAGGGACATACAGCAGCAGCATGACAGTTAGTCATACTCAGTTATTAAAACTGTTCCCACCGTTGTTCTATATGAAAGTGAAGCTCAAGCACTCAATTGTCATAATAACCAGGTATGACATCACACCTGGGTATTTCATCGACTGGTCACACTGATAATCAGTGTGATAAAGGGTCACATTAATGGCAAGGGCCTAGTAAAATATGCCTGATATTTTTTTTAGTGGACTGGTAATCTAAGACATCATAAGTGGTGAAGCCACAAGTGATGTATATCACAGGTGTCAGCGATCACAGTAAAATATCAGCATATTTTGTTGGCCCATGCCATGTTTGATGTATGCAATGGTATGGGTTTGATAAACTGGTTGATGTGATGCTGTCTCAAGGAAGGTAAGTTCTGTAAGTAGAATTTTGGAGAACAATCATGTCCTGAAATTAAATGATGTCAGGCTTCTTTTCTGAAAAATCTACAGTGAGAATATTTGCTTTGTCATCCACCTAGAGTGAGAATATTGTGATATATTCACTGTAAGGCAATGACAAGCAAGAATATCAGGTTATTTGCTGAAGTTTATTTTATAGACATTGTAAAAAGCTATGTCAGTGCATCTGTTAGGGGTATAAAGCCACAAATGTCAAGAAATGTGGAGTTAGGGTGTTTAAGTTTACACACCACTCCCCATTCCTTCCCTCGTGCCCCGAGGTCAAGTTACAGACTCAGACCCATGGCCCATAAGTGTTTTATTGAATGTTGGGCTATATGCAAAGTACCAGAGTAATGGGCATGTCACCAGACCTGTAGCTTGCTTACTGCAGGATGCTACAACCTGTGCATAAAGCAACATTCTCATGGTATATATTCCCAGACCTGTAGCTTGCTAGGTGCAGGCCCCACAGCAGACATGTAATGCAGGACACCAGACCTCTACCTTACTTCATGTAGGGACTAATGGAGGATGCAGAAGTAACAGTTCTGTACTGCAGTGCCCTGGAATATAGCTTGCCTTCTTTGCATAGGGTCTGTGGTTCCTATGCAAAGCAGCATACCCATGATGCATAACCTGGACCCATAGCTTTATTGAGATGGCCCTACTAGATGTCGTGTCTGCTAGTACCTTAACACCAATCAGTTTAGTTCCAGTGATGACAGCCCTGTGTAATAGATAGGATTAACCTCTCAGGGCACTTAGCTTGGTATGGTTGCTGGGCTGGCACATCAGGTTCAGTATGAATCTCTGGCAACTAAAAACTCTGAAAACAGATAGGTCAGCCCTATTGGAGGTACTTTAAAGATGTGATTTAGGTGTGCATTGGAACTGTGTTGCACTTAAGTAAATAGCTGAGTCCAGCAGCAGCCGTGATGAAATATACATAAGTAAAACTTTTTTTAACTGAACATTTTAGGTTTTGTTAATTGAGGGTTCATTAATGGGGCAGGGATTCTTCTCTGTATCATATCCCCAGTCCCAGTGAATTAATCATCATTTGTGTTTAGGCGGGGTTATTTAGCATTTAATTGATTGAGCCCTTTTAGCTTGCTTACTAAGAGGTAAAGAGATGGTTTTGGGGAACTTAAGAGTGAGTGCACTGCTGGAAATTAATATTACCTTTTAAAGAGCCACTGACACTTCGTGAAGAACTTTGAAAAACATAATATTTGGTCACAAACCCAAAGGTTTTAATTCGATTTCTTGATACATAAATAAAATAAACAAAGCAGTCCATATTTCTCATTAGCTCATTTCTTGTTTCCATTATTTATTATTGTGGTCATATGCTTGAAATCAGGATAGTTGCTCCTTCAGGGTTCATCAGCTCCTAATGCTTCTTCCAACATGATGTCATAATACTCTGTTTGTGACATCACAGTTATTCTCATAGGCAACAGAGTGTGATGTCACAACAGAACATTATAATTGCAAGTAGGAATAAGCTATAGAGATAAATAAACTCTAAGGGATAAAGATCTTGGTTTTGTGGGAATTTCTTCAATAATATATAATGGCAAGGAGAAATCTGTACAAGATATATGAAATACAAGCTGAATTGTGTCTAAATATAATGTGTTCTAAAGTTTTCCCAAAGGCTTCAGCTGCTCCTAAATGCAGTTAACTATTGTTTATTATATCTGAAGTAATTTCTTCTTTCTACTTTTGTTGGTTGGAAGATTTTCTACCTGAAATTACTTGGTGTGATGTGTGAGACAGTACCATACCTGGAGGCTGACAGCTTGTTCTATTTCTTTCTGTATCTTATTGCATAACAATGGACCAATAAGGGACAATCAATTGGTGCTGAATTTTCAACAGTAGAAAAATTGTTCAAATTGACAAAAAGGTGCACATGGAAGGGTGCTCTGCACAACAAATTTTGCAGCAGGCATGCAGTTTTCAAAACAGCTGCCTTTTGCGATGTTTGCTACATATTATGGCAGCCTGTGCACATTGCTTTGCACATAATGCTGCATCTGGTATTACAAGGTGTAGTATCTGCACAGTACAACAAATCAGAAAATACTGCCCATGTGCAAAAATACTGAAAATAGCATTTTCACTGTTGCAGGGATTTTCTCCACACCACTGAGTTGCACATGGGGTCCTATGTCCTGAGCCATGTTAGGGCATGTGAAAGTCATCTGCTTGCTGCCAAATTGGTCTGTCGTGGTGCTACAATAAGTGAAGTCACAATGCTGATAAGGTAAGAAGGGGAACAGAACTAGGTATGTCAGTTCTGAATAACAAAGTAACTTAGAAAGAAGACTTTCCAAGTGCTTATTTATGCAGAAACATACACTTTTATCTGATTGATCCTGCTATCACCTACCCACCATCCCAATGTTCACATAATCCCCCAAAGACTGACATCAGTTATGGAATCAGCTGGAGAGGTGGCTCCTTTTATTACTGGTCTTGGATAGACAACATTCTGTAGCTGTAAATGCTGCTGACAGTGCTGATAGTGCTCACTCCTTCTGATAAAGTACTTGCAAAATAAAATAACATAAATATGGAGCATTCAGGTAATGTACACTTTAAATCATTACATCACTTTTTTGTAATTTTCATTTATGGCTCCCTTGACTCACTCTGAGCCCAATTTCCTTTGATCTCCCAAGACTAGGCACTGTCCCCTTACTTGACCAGTCTCAAGGTGCCATCTCCATGAGGCTGTGGCTTACCCACCAGGTGGTGAAGTAGGTGAGGGACCATACCTCAAGCACTTCTAGTGTTGTCAGGTGGCAGGTTGGAGGTCTAGGCAGTGACATCTAGTGGAACCAGGAGGGCAATCATGATCATCGAGTTTAGGCTCAATTTTCTACATTTATTCCTATACCACCCTTTAGGAGCCAAGCATGCAAGGCCTGCAAGTATGCACACATGCCAGAATATGACATCACATGCAGCCAGTGCAGCTCCTCCCACCTCTGGTCATGATGAGCCCTACAATCCCTTCCTCCAGGGGCAGGATGTCAGTGGTGACATGACCTTTCCACTCCAGGAAAGCAGAGCATCCTCTGGGACACTCATTACTTCTCCCGGCCAGCCCCTAAGAACTGAAGCTTATTCCCAACCTGGGTTGTTGGCATTGCAAGCAGTACTGCTACCGCTGATCAAGGACCAACTATATTATATTTTAAATTGTATAATTGTTTGTTGTGCCCAGATGTGGCCGAATAAAAGGACTATCTCAGTCCACCAACCTGCAAAACAAATGACTGAATAAATGAATAAGTGAATAAATGAATAAATGATATTTATCCAGTATGCTTCATATTCCTTGAAAAAATGGACAGAATAATTACTCACAAGTGACAATGTCATGAGCATGCTATAAAATAACTTCCTAAGGCTAGAAAACATATTTGAGGCTTTCCATCATTTAGTCTCTTTGTTCATGAATGGATTATTCTGTTTCATGTTGCTGTTGTCCACAAACTGGAATAAAATGAATACAAAATAGTAGTGTCATTCCTATGATTAAATATATGGTCACTCACAAAGAGATGATTATGGCATAGAAACGTTTTAGGTTTTATTTCATTTTGGTGATGCATTTTAAAATAGTTGTAGTATGAAAAGGAAACCCAGTCTATCTTTATGCATTGTTGCCTAATGTGCTACTGATGAAAAGTAGCACTTATCAGATTTCTTTTTAAGAGGGGAGTATTTTGTAGAACACCACTTTAGAGTAACTATGTAATAAAAGTGGCACCATAACATGATCACACTCAATTCAGCTGTCAAGGCACCAGTGTGTGTGTGTGTGTGTGTGTGTGTGTGTGTGTGTGTGTGTGTGTGTTGGAGCCTAATGGTGGCTCACCAGATATAATCACTTAAAATTTTTCTGAAAATGTATTTCTCTGAAGAGAAGAGAAATTGAATATATATATATATATATATATATATATATATTATATATATTTTTTTCATAAGGATTCAATTTCCCAACCCAGTTAAGAGTGGTGAAGGGTGCAGTGATATGGCTTACTCCAGTTAAGGTCAACATTTTTTCAGAAGAGAATTTTTTTGTTATCACAGCGCAAGAAAATGCTTAAAAAAAGGAAATAGAAACTGTAGTCTTGGGAACCAGCAACACAAACTATTCAGAGGGATAACATTTCAAACTGTTATCTAAGACTGCATAAAATGCTTGGAGCCCCTAGCCAGAGCAGTCAGTGTGATCCCAATCTTTTCTGGCTTTCAGTCTCTGGCAGCGATTACATCACAGCCAAGGAGCCATTCAGCACAAGGAGGCTCCACAGTTACACAAACCAGCCTTTGAAACCCAATGATACAGAACCAAATCAACACGATAAGGACTGATTATCTCCCAGTTTGCCCTCTCTTTCAGCTCCTTATTCAAGAGATCTGAAGGATGAAGGCTTGTTTAGATGGGTTTTGTTCTGCACCGAGTCCTATCAACAGGATCCTGTCCTCCTTCTCTCTCTCTCTCCAATGCTCTCTCTCCTCCTTTTCCTCCTCTCTGTCTTCTCACTTTTATTCTCTCTTCTGTGTCTTTCTCCGCCTATCTCTCTCTCTCTCTCTCTCTCCCTCTTTCTCTATGGGTCTCGGTCTTTCTTCCATCTATTACAATGTCTGTACCTTTAATATTTAAATAGGTTCAGCAGTAACATCACTTCTGTTGACTAACAATCTTAATCTTAAAGCTACCAATCCTGTGGGCTTCAAATGATGCCTGAGTTCTAATTACAAATGTAAAGGACCTGACAATGTCTTACCATAATGCAGTAGTTCACATTAACCATCAGACAAACATCTGTCAGTGCTGATTGTTTGCTTGCAATGTAACAGGGTTCTAAAAACACCTGATATTGTTGGGACAGTTTTGAAAACATAATATCTAGACACAATTAAGTTTATATTTCACCTTCTCTGTAATTATCACCCTATTTGTTTATTACTAAGGCCATTTGCATGGAAACAGGATATCTGCCCTATTTGCTCTGTTTGCTTGTTCTACTTCTGCAGTCACAATTTGTTTATTTACATGCCAATCTGTTGTTGTGGCAATAGTTATAATGCCATAAACAGGGCATTACAATGTTATGCGAGACAAACAGCCAAACCTAATGAAGTCCAAGGGACAGTAATCTTGTTTTATGTTACTTCCTTCAGTAATAAAGAATAGGGAAAAAATTGCAAAATATAGTTCTGGATGAATGGTACAGAGGATAAAACACAGAACTGTGAAACAGTAGGTTGCCAGTACAGCCTCCTCAGGGCCACAAACAATATTGTCTAAGGAAATCTGAGCTACAGTAAATCTGTAGCCTGGCCAGTAGCATGGAGTGAGGACTGGAACCTCACCTCTTGCCAGACCTCTGGCCTGGGCTCCGGAATTGACCATGGTCGCCAGGATCTGGCAGAGGGAGGATTTAGAGTCCGCTGATGGATCTCCTCCTTCAGGGTTGGGGGACAGTGTACTGCTGCTTAGTTGTCACCCAGTGGAAGGTAGGTGGCACAGCAGTGGTCACCAGAACCAAAAATCAGAAGTGGACGCGAAAGCGCAGCACGCTCTTCATGGTCTACGTTGCACCAGTGCATGCCACTGGTTCTGACTCAAGGGAGTAACAGACAGAAAGAAACTCTGCCTGCAGGATGATGCTGTGATCCTGGAGGCACTGCACCACCACCATCCATGGCACCCATTCACACAAGGTAAGAAGTAGATGGGTAAATCCTGGAAGTGGTGACAAGGGCTGGGGATCAACAGCTGAAGGGAACCAATGGGAGGGGCCGAAGGATAAAGTACATATGGAAAAAAAGATTTGCAAAAATATTTGAATGATAAACTTGAGTTGTGTCTGTTTCTTCATTTTACAGTTATCCAACTGGTATCAGGGGCCTTTAAAGGAACATTAACAATATTTAATTTAAATCAACTATTGCAGGTGTTTTCTGTTCATTATTGACATGCTGTTAACATATGTGACTGCTGCCCTTAGCAGCCTTCTGCTTATTTTATCATTGTACTTATACCTTTCGCACTTTTAACTCTTGGCACTTCATTTCAATCCTACCTCGAGCCTTTTCCCTCCACCTCTCACCTTCTTCTCTACTCATGCATCTTCAAGTTCTTCCTTTGCACCTCCTCAGCTTTTCTCTTCCACCCTCCACCCATTCTCTTATCTCATGCACCTCTTTGCAACTTATTCTCCTCCTTCTCCTTGTGTTTCTCTCTCCTCTCTCCCACCTATATTACTCTCTCTCTCTCGTGAGTTTTCGACAAGGTCTGCTAGGCTGCCCCTCCTGACTAAACACCACCTCTTCTCCTTATACTATTAATTTGTCTTCTCCCTTACTTCACCAGCACCCCCTTCTCTGCATTCACCCCATTTCCTCCTTCCACCTCCCCATCCTCTCATCTCTCTATCCCCATTACCTCTTTGCAACTCTGCTCCTTCCCTCTCCACCTCCTGTGCAACTCACCTCCTTCTCCTCTTGTTTCTCCCATCCCCACCTTATACCCCATTACTTTCTCTCCTAGATTTTGACAAGATCTCCCGGCTGCCTCTCTTCTAACCCACTCTACTGTTGTATTGAGCAACATTCAGTGCTATTTTGATTGCTTCTGGTGTATTAATTTTTTAAGTGTATTCTTGATATTTGCTATTTACTTATCTATTGTTTACCTTGTTTTGTTTTTGTACTACTGACGTGGAACCTTTGTAAATAAGTTGTATTGCTCAAGGTGTTTTAAGACTCAATAAATAAATAAATAAATACATATTTGAAGCTATTATATTTGAAGTCTACGGTACTGATGACAATCTCACAATCAGAATGTTGCAGGTCAAAACCGTACAATAGGAACAGCACGAGTTGAAACAGCTACAATGCTGCACAATGGACATAGCATGTGACCATGTAAACAATGGAGCTGCTGGACCAGGGTTCTATTCCCAGTCTCAGGTCAGGTAAATAATTTTTTTTATTATTTTGCGATGCCCCCTGCCCAGGTTTCACCTCACCTGAGTTGCCCCTCTCGAGGAGGTTATTTTAGTAGGTGTTAGGGGCGAGTCCCCATATCAGTGGTTGTGGAGGACAGAGACCCCTGCAGAAAAGAAGGATTTATGTGTTTTAGATGTCACTGTTTAGACAGTGTAGTATAGTGCCACTCTGTTTTACATGCTACATTATGACCCCATGCCGATTCTGCATGCCACTGTGACTGGTGGGGCTTCATCCTTTGAACTACAAGAAGTGTATGTGCATCAGACAATTGAACATTGTCATAGTCTGCCTTCTTAGCATTGGTTTTTGAGAGGTAAGCCTCCTGCATTTCTATATCGATTGTCTTATACAGCACACATTTACACAGCCCCTGCACTACAATAACAATATGTTCACTTTTGCATGCTTGCAACAAACAGAAAATGGTACAGCTTTCTTTCTATACAGTGTTGAAGCACCTCTAGGCTCTTTATTGAATCAGGCTACAAGATGGTAAAAATAACCTTCGAAATCAGTTTATTTTAGCTTAATTTTTCTGTGAATCCACAGAATCTGCTCCTGGCCAGCCTCTATGGTTTGTAAACCAGTCACACTAGACATCCATTTTAGACATCATCACCAACAATTAGTATAGCAACAAAGAGGATGGGCCAATAATGTATTTACTTTGGAGTCCCATAAAGGAATAGTGTACTATAAGAAAAGTGCTTTTTTAAAGTTATTTTACCTTATTGTACTCCATTCAGTAAGGAGCCTGGACACTTCCTAACTGAACAGTAAAAGAGAGTGCAACTGCAGTATGTTTACAGCTACCATGCAGCTGCTTGGAAAACAATGGAAAACATTTTCAAGCAGAATGGTAACTGAAACTTTATTTAATGTATGCTATGTTAAAAAGAGGTTTTGTTGTATCACAAGCTTTTAGGCAAGAAATAAGGAGCAGGTCCTCACTAAATTCCAATCGATGCACTTTGTGGCCACTGGGTTTCAGGCTTACAAACTACAGCCTTAGACTACAGAGCTCAAAGTCAATGCAGTATTAAGTTCATATCCATGGAATCATCCAGCTCCAGGAATAGTCCACGCTACAGGAGGGAACTGATAATAATAGGGCTTGCCAGGAATTTCCGTGCATTGCAGCACTATGTGCCATGGTATGCCATATGTGCCAGGGTACATGCTTTGTTGGAATACTGCAGGCAGCTTCCTTTAAATAAAATGGGTTAAACATATGTTTCACAGACCCCTCCCATACTCCTGATACAAAGCAGGACTCAAATCATAGCTGTGGAACTTATATTTAACATATGCACAAAAGTATTTGCAGGCTCATGTAAGGCTGCAGTATTCCACAATAAAGCTTAATGATTTACTTGCAGAATGCAGATTATAGTGGTTTAAAACAAGAGCCCAATGTCAACGGAAAACCAGGGTTTGTCAATCTTCACAAAGTCAGCACAGCCAGCCCATAGCTGAGCTGCTGACATGCTAGTAGCCATGCCAGTGACCCAGGTGTACATGTGTCTTAGAGCCTGGATTGCTGCAGCAGGCCAGCATGGGAGGATCGAGCACCCCCCATTGGTTATGGAGAGGGTTCCTTGCACTGCTCTGCATTCCCTCCCTTGCATCCCAAGTTAAAAGTAATATGGAGCAGGGAACATTCTAGGGCCATGCAAAAGAAATCAACTCAGATCTGTAGCAGGAAGTGGATCAGATTTATTCTTAACCCTTTGCAACAGCTATCAAGAGATGCCCTATGTTTACCTGTAAAGTTCTAGTAGCTCTTACAGTATCAGCGTGCCTTCTTGAGTTCTTTGAGAGCACTGCAAAGTGAAGCTGAGCAGTTCTGGCACACTAAAGACTTGAGAAGGCATCCATAATTAGAAGATATGCTGGAATTGTACAGAGAAACCTCTATAAAATCATGTTAAAGACGTCTGTTTTAAAAATATGGAACTCAAATTTTAAATTCAAATATTTGACCATGTATAAAATAAGGAAAAAAATGCATGCTTGGAAAACTGAGTATGCCAACAGAACCTAGAATGTTAGAATTTTAGAACTGTTTGTATGAGAGGCCCTGTTATGGTTATAAGTCAGTCTGAATGTTTAGAAATATACAGTTCTGATTGGCAAAAATAATGTCATGATTTATACAAGAAATAACACTCAACAGGCTGAGTGGTATTGGGTTATACCAGACTGCCCAGGGGTGTATTGAGGCCTGATGCTGCAAGCAGAGGGCCTTATAGCCCTGGAAGGTGCAGTATAGCTCATAAGGCCCACCCTGGAGGGTATTATTGTGCAAATGGGCTACATATGACAATTTTATGTAGTATTCACAAAATAAAAAATATGTAAGTAATTAGTAAAATGAATAGAAAGTTGTTTTGTGGTAAAGTAGTCCTTCTACTGGTATACTTGCCAGTAGAGGGCACTATAGTATTTACAGTTGCTTTACTGTGACATATGCTTAACTGCTCTGTTTTCTAGTGTCTTGTTCTACTGCCTTATCTGTTGCTTTTTTAATGGCATCTCCTGCTTTGTAGAACCGACTGCCATCTCCTCCAGCTCACCACTGATCCTGCCTGTGACTAGTTTAGTTTTGGTGGGGGATTGATGTCTGCACAGAGAAATGGGAACAGACTGGAGTGGACTGCATTGCGAGTGGCAGGGCTCAGATGGACTGCAGTCAGTTAATAAATTTTCCTCAAAAACAAAGGACAGAAATTGTTCTTTTTTCATGTTTCCATGTTTTCAGCAAGCAGCGGTGCAATGAACAGGAGTTGGTCTGTTCTCGAGTAACGCTCAGCATGCAACGTGTTATCATTACTACTATCAATTGAAATTTTTTTTTTTATTATTTTGAAAGGGGAAACAATAAAATCAGTCATTGATTCTCTTTTCTTGTTTCTGTGTTTTTGCAAGTGGGGAGCAGTGAACAGGAGCTGGGCTGTCTCCGAGTACCGATCAGAATGCAACATGCTACCACTACTACAATCAATCAATTGAAAAAGCAGGGTTGTTTTTTAAGGGAAATAAGTAAGCAATAATGCCCGACAGGTGGGGCGGTATTGGGCAACACGGACCGGCCAGGGCGTAATGAGGTCTGACGCCGAGGCGGAGGGCCTTATAGCCCTTGGCCGGTCCGGTATTGCCCATACCGCCCACCCTGGAGGGCATTATTGCGCTTAGAAAATGGGCAGTGTAAAGAAAATAAGTTTAATAAAATAATGTAAATGAAAAAAATTTTAAAATACATTTTTAATGAAATAGTTCTTCCGCCTGGAAATAGTTCCTCCGCCTGCATAATAGTGGCTGCAGCATCACAACTGGAAAAGACTTCAGAGTAGGGACAATCAAAGCCATGGTGGTGATTTGTTTACATCAAGTAAAACTTCGATGTGACAGCTGTTAATGCCTGTTTTTGTTGTTGTTTTTAAACACTGCAGGTGGTGTGCCGTTTATTTTGACATCAATTTCACTTCAGTCGAGAAAGGGTGCTGTACATCGGGTGAAGGAGTTGTAAGAGAGCACTACAGGAGCGGTACCTACTTTCACACAGTTGTGGTAGTAGAGCTAGTGCTCTCACTGTTGCTCTACACTGTCTGCAGTTCTGCACTCAGCTGCTTTCTCGCCGCTTTTTGTCTCTGTGGGGAATGAAAACCGCGACGGGCGAAGGACGTTAACCCCCACTCGCTTGTCTGGCAATTGCCTGCCGCCGCTGGAGGTGATTTGTATGGCGGCTGAAGTTGATAGGAATTGCAAACGACACTGGGGAAATGAGAGCATGTTTAAAATAGAAATCGCAGCAGAACCGAGCGAGCGAGAGAGAGAACTAATGCTGGCAATGCCGATGGTGCTGCAGATCCCGCTTTTATTTGTTTTACAGTGGTTGTCTGGTGGAAGTTTAGGAGGAAGACAGGGACTAGAGCGGGAGAAAACTAATGGAACAGGTGGCTTTCAACAGAACATAACACAATGACTGTATCGACAGTCGTGTGTGCCTCTGTCTCTCTTTTCAAAATCTTTTTTGGTGGATAGTGTGAATGTTGTGTTTTAAAATTTATGGCTGGTATCTGGTCACTCACTCTCTCGCTAACTGATATACAACAATGGCGTCACTTTCAAATTGTGTACCCAGTGCTGCAGCCAATGGCTGAGCAGTCTGGGCACAATGATACTTTGCTGGGCATGAGGCAGGTCTGGACTGGGACTTTTTATTTGGTGGGCATCTATTGAAAGTTAATGTACCCCTGTGGATTGGGTACCAGCCAATGAGATGCCTCCAAATAAAAAGCCCATTTTCTAATACAATCTATTCACTGTGGTAGATTACTGTTAACATTGCTGTTTTGTTTGGAGTTAATTGACAACTGCACTTCATTCCTAAAAATTAGTGGGGGTCACTCGCTAACCAAGGAAAAATATAGCTGCAATGTTGTTTACATTTTGAGGTGGGCACAGTGATTTCTGTTCTGGCATGGCCCATTGAGCTGGCACTTTTTATATCCTGGGCGGTATTGAAAGTTAATGTGTCCCTGGCAGGGTACCAGCCAATCAGAGCCCAGGAAATAAAAAGCCCACTTTCTGAAACATAAACATTAACATACATAAATCATCCATTGTCCAGGCACAAATCTACCTGTTGTTATAAGTTAAACATGTCTGTTAAGGTAGAAGGATTTCATTGTGAATTTAAGCTGTTCATGCAATGTAAGTGAGAGTTAAACTTACAGATTAATGAGTTCTTTCAGCCACTGAAGCAGTCTGAATAAGGATGAATCATTGTTTTTCGTTTAGGTTTTTATCTGCCCTTTAGACAAGTCACAAAGGAACCCTTAACCAATGAGAGAGCAGCTTGAATTATGCCAAATGCCATCATAATAGTCTCTGCAATGCTCAAAACAGTGCAGTAAAATCAAACAGAAACAAGTAAATTGTTATAAAAAGAGCTAATTTAAGAGCATTATAATTTAAGATACATCATATAAACTGGGACCACAATAGTCTGGCACTTATTACTTGTTCTAGGTAGAACTTTACAACTTACGCTTGCTCAGCCACCACAAGTTATTGTTCTGCCTGTTATTCATGAAGACAAATTGCATATTCTGATGTTCGATTTCAGACTGCAACTTCAAAATCCTTGGATTCCAAGCTTTTTTTTCAGAATTCAGAATTTAGGTATTCAAGGCGAAATCTGAATTCTGAAAACCCTTTTGGGTGCCAAATTAGGACAGGATTAATTGAAGCTGATCTTGATTCCACATCCAAGTGTAGTGAAGCCCATCTCCTGTCCTTACCAGCTGCTGCTGGTGTCTGATTGGTTCCTGGAAATGACCTGGCATCATCCGGCTTTAGTGGCAGCAGCAGTACTGAGTTTCTCTCTGTACCAGGTGGCTTAGTGGAAATTATTCCTTCCCAATGTCATACACTCCCCATCCCTGCTAACAAGCCTTCACCCCAACCCCCACTAACCTGGACCCATTTCACATGGCACCTTTAGGCTCCAGCCCCTAGTCCCATTCTCAGAGTCTGAGCTTAGCCCCCTCCACAATTTAGCAGCAGATGCAAGGCAGTGTACCATACACCATCTGAGTTCAGCCAGACCATCAGAGAGCCAGACAAGTTCACTGCTACCAGCCCATGCTGCTTGTTTCATTTCCCAGCTCTTTGAACTTTTTAGTTAACTTCTGCCTTCAGTCTCAGTGGCACATGCTTCCAATTTGATGGTGGACAGCATGCAGCTGTTGCTAAATGGGGTGGACTGAAGTTCAGACTTCATGTCAGACTATGGGGTTGGGGTTAAGGATTCCAAGGAGGAACCAAGTGGGGGCTGGGGATGATTTCTTGAGTTGGACCTGCCGGTGGGGACACTAAGTTGGAGGTCATCATCAATCATTTGCTTAGGCCAACAATTGAGACTTTGGGGTTTGCTGCTGGATTTCTCCATCAGCTGACTGAAGTCATCACCAATCACTGGACAGCCCAAACCGCCACCTCACTAGTTCTACTACTAGTCCAGACTCCACACACGGGAGAAGGTAGAGGGAGGAGGGAAGGAAACATACTTTGTGCTAGCAGCCTGGCACTTTCAAGGGTTGGAATCCCATATCTGTTTCCATTCCTGAGACTCAGTTGGAAGGAGAATGGAATCAGTTTCCAGAATCAGAATTTACAAACGGACAGTATTCTAATTGAACAGATTGTACAGGATTTGAACAGTTGTACTGTGAATCAGACCATTGGATATCCCATAGTTATCTATTTTTTTTAGTGAGTGACAAACTAAACTGCAGTCCTGATGAGTTTTAGTTTAGAAAGAAAGAGTTTTGAGGACATGTTTATGAGCTTTGCTTAGTTTTTTGTTTGTCACTGTCTCTGTGGTTTATATTATCCTTTTGAAACTTATTTAATTGCACATTTTTATAAATGCATGGTCAGTGATTTTTTTTGGGGAGTACATGCAAAATAATTCAGGTTCAAGCTTTTACCCTATAGCCTGTTGGATATGTCTAAACATCTAAAAATAGAGACACCAGAAAGATGATGCCATTTGTGTCTGTGAATTGGTAGGATTTGTTCCCTAATAAATTGTACTAACAATGGAACTGAGCCCCTAAAATACTTGTATTGCTAAAATGTTAAAATAACTTTTATCTTAGAATTTTTCCAGCCTAAAGTAAAACTTTTGAGGCCTACTTTTGCAAATGCCAGTCTAAATGTTTATTTTAAATGAAGACTTATAACTTCGCCTTTCTTAGCTTTATTTTCTGTGACCTTATTTGTGTATTCCTGGACAGCGAGTGAGGAGCATCCCCAGAACACTTATGTGGTTTACAAGATGATCACATTTTATGAGGTTTTCCTGGTTAGGCAAATTTAAATAAACACATATGCTTATAAATACATGTTGAAGGACTGCTTATCAGCTTTATCACACTGACCTGATTGATTCAATGGTGTCAGTGTGCTTAAATGGATCAACACATGTGCCTCGTTATCTGACATTTATAGGACTATATTTCACATAGGAGACTTTGAGCAATATACTACACATACCAAAAGCCGATGTTTAAGTACAGTGCTAGAGGTTAGCATCCCTGTTGGGGCATTAAACCAGAAGGCCTTCAGTCCATTTGTCCAGGCTAAAGTCAAATATTGCATGGTGCATTTTATGAATAAGGAATTAACCCACTGTCCTGGACAAAATTACCTAACACTTTCCAGATGAAGGGCAGGTGGTCTTTTCCTACATGTATAGAGCATGCCATCTCAAAATTGTTAAAACCAGTTTTAATGCAACAGTCAATGAATGTGTAGGCTCAAGTCAGCAAGGGACTGTGAGTCATTGTCAGTGGCTCACAGCGCAAGATAGGCACCCCTGCCCTGTGTGAACCTTACCATTTCTTGCATTTTCTGTTATGTGCATTGTCACCATGATCCTCTTTCCTTGGGTTTGTGGAGTGGTGTTAGTGGTTTTTGTCCCGTGAACATCAAAACTACCTGTAAAACCATAATTCCCCACCCAAAGTTTTATTTATTTATTTATATTTTTATTTATTGAGTTCTTGGATAACACCTGTGAGCGGATGCTCTTTTGTAGGTCCCACGTAATCTTGAACAGAAAATAGCAGAGGACAACAATTTATACATTTACAGAGATGGTACAGTAAGTTACAGAAAGGTTCACACAAGTAGACACTGCTGCTGCATTGTACAACATATGCCTGCATCCATGAGTTTGAACCTAGAGAAGATAGACACAGAGAAGGTAACAGACAAAGAGATGTCGTGGAGGAATGGAGGAGAGAGGGGTAGTAGGTGTGCCATGAGATGTGATGGTAGGCAGGGTGGGTGGGGATCAATGAAGTGCTGAGGTTGGAGGTGCCCCTGTCAAGAAGTGCATCTAAGTGCAGCAGATGATTACTATGGGAGAGGGGTAAGGATGCAGTCACAGGTGTCCTTGATAATGAGGTGCTGATGAAGACTTCGCTTGTATGCACCAAAGTTAGATGAAGCAATCACAGTTGTCCTTGGCAATGTGGTGCTGAAGAAGCTTACACTTGAAGGCACCAATAGTTACTACTCCAGAGATTGCAGGTGTAGAGCATTGATCCAGTGGGGTGAAAGTAGGGACAACACTGGAACACTGGAATCGCCAGAAGGAACAGGGCAGCGGCAACACTGATGCAGTGTGAATGCGGCTCCTTAGCACTTCCAAAGAATTTCTAAGAAGGATTAAAAGTAGTAGCTGGGGCAAGGCGCAGTGTGAATGAGCCTTGTGTGGGTGTGGGATGCTGAGCACATAAAGACTGCTCTGTTTCTCTGCAGATATTGTGGTCAGTGCACTGCCAGTGTCTAAAGGTGCATTTATGCTGCAGGTTCTGCACCATTTTTAACAGTGCAGATGAGTTGCACTGGTGCAGATCTTGACTGCAAACACCTGCTGGAGCATTGTAAAGCACTCCATTGCAACTTACAGTGATAATTGTTTTGCTGGGATCATGTACTGGTGCAGGTGTTTAATGCTATCATATAAACAGGATGCTCTGCCTGCACTGGTGTACCTACATGGCACCCGTGCCACACGTTATGTCTTCTCATGCACCTTCTTTGCCCTTATCCAGTGATAGCAACCCAACTGCACAAAGGCATTAGTAGCAACAATTTCTCATTATGGGCACATACTGAAAGACTGGTTTAAAAGAAAATGATGTCAGTGGGGCAATAGTCCTGCAAGTACTCTATTTTCCATGTTCATATTCTCTACCCTTCACTCTTCTTCTACAGTCTGCCATATTTTCCATAGCAGCAAATTAAAAATGTAATACCTACCAACCTACTTCTTGCACCACCCCAATCAGTCATCTGCTTCACGGGCCTCCCCACCGACCCTGCCACTGGCTGAAATACAGTTGCAAGTCAGAAAGTCTAGCTGCGATTATGCAAAACACTGGTGTGAATGCAAGCTGGCAACGTTTCAGGTGTAGTGGTGACCAAGTGATGCAGACAGCTGCACACCAGCATGGCAGTATAAATGCACCTTATGTCTTGGCTGAATAATGCACTTTGAGACACATTTCAAACTAAAGGTGTTATGAAAAATCAAACTCTATTCAGTCTATTCTGGTCTTAGTTTTGAAGTTTATCTATTATGCCATGATTTGCCTAAGGTGTACATTGATATGTTTTGACAAAGAGAGTTTGTAGCTATTCAACAGCTATTACAGTACATCGCTTCACATACGCCAGAGCGCAGCATAAAATCTTTAGTGGGAAAGGCCACTATATTGTTGTTCATTCTTTATTATGCAACCTGTCTCTTTTCAGTGCTGCTTGATATGCCTAAAGCAAACCTTTTATTAGAAAAGGTGAATTTCTAGTTTGCTACTTCCAGGGATAGCAATTTAACAGGAGGTGACCTGACAGTGGGCAGCTGTAATGCTCTGGTATAGCCCATGAAGAAATGTATAGCATTGTACAGCAGGACATATTCTGCAGTATAAAAGCTTCTAAGAAATGAAGTTACTTTCCAT
Organism: Neoceratodus forsteri; assembly: GCA_016271365.2. Classification (NCBI taxonomy): domain Eukaryota; kingdom Metazoa; phylum Chordata; order Ceratodontiformes; family Ceratodontidae; genus Neoceratodus; species Neoceratodus forsteri. The sequence continues at coordinate 449,283,263 of CM057453.1, read as the reverse complement.
TTGCAACCAGTGGAGTGTTATTGTGAAAAGACTACTTTCCCATATGCTGCTTGTTTTTTTTTTTTAAATACACAGACTGCTATGTGATCCTGTATTATTCTGAACTTATCTGATTGTTCAGGCAACTTAATTACCCAAATAAACATTGTCTGTCACCCTTTAAGTGTTGTTTTCTTCCTTGACATTTTGAGGTAAACACAGGCTTGATTCACATGATAACAAGAAAACAAATGCATTCATGTGTTAAAGTTTTAAACTCAAACAGCGACTGACCTTATACTGCAGTATACACAATACAAACAAGCATTTGTCAATGCGAATGTTGCTTGCTTGTATGTGCTGTTTAGGTATTTGAAGTCATTGAGTGCACATATTGAAATTGCTAATCTCATTTAGCAGTATAGGAAGTGCACAACGACGTTCATAAAACAGTCATTTTAGGATTTTTTAACCACATTTTCAACATAGCCATTTTAAGACCCCTGCTCATGAAGAGTGTCAGTGTGATTTTCTTAATGTGTCCCATTCATGGATTTCAGCACACCAACTGCGCCATTGTGTGCTACATGGTGAAACACGTTTTGGACAAGATGTGAAAATGATAGCTGTACTGCTCATAAGGAGGTGTGGTAAAATGGCAATGTTGGAAATCTGGAGGAAAATATTGAAAATCCAGAAACTTATGAGCATGTAGGAACTGCTAACGGACGCTCAAAAACAGGCATTTTTAGAATTTTTCACCAGATTTTCAACATAGCCATTTTAAGACCTCTGCTCATGAACAGTTCACTGTGATTTTCTAATGTGTCCATATATTGATTTTGCATACCAACTGGCCATTGCGCACTACATGGGCGAAAACACATTTTGGGCAGGATGTGAAAATGACAGCTGTACTGCTCATAAGGAGTGTGGTAAAATGGCAATGTTGAAAATCTGAAGTGAAAATATTGAAAATTCGTGAATTTACTAACATGCGAGGAACTGCACAACGCTGCCTCAGAAACAGTAATTTTAGGAATTTTTTCACCAAATTTTCAACATAGGCTTTTGAGAGCGCATCTTATTAACACTGGCAGTGTCATTTCCTTACACTGGCCCCGAAGGTGATTTCACCGTGACAGTGAAATCACCCTTCGGGCCCGATTAACACCATGACAGTGTAAGAATTCGTGAGGGGGGTCCCAAAACCCCATGTTGAAAATTTGGTGCAAAATTCCAAAATGCCTGAGATATGCAGCAAGTTGAAAAAACCCTATCCCATTATACAGCTTACCAGCATTTCCTCAGTTAGGTAGTGCGGCTTTGAAGAGTGCAGACATGTTCCGTCCACCGAAGATCGCGTTCGCCAAGGTCCGGAGGTAAGTATGGGGTGAGGGGGTGTGGGGAGGCAGGGTGCACAGTGGGTGGGTGCGGTGGGGCAGCGAGACTCGCGAGGGACCATTTTTTATTTACAGTTTTTTTTTTTTTTTTAATTAAGATGATGCGACATTTGCCACGCTTGGGGTGGGCCCAGTGTGGCATCTGAAAGGCTGTTTGGGGAGCTGGAGCTGACGGGAGTTTGGGCACCACCGCTATTATAACAAGATTTGCCACGCTGGGGTGGGTTCCAGCGTGGCACCTGGAAAGGTTTTGGGGGCTTGCAGCCGTGGAGCCAATGGGGATTGGGCACCCCGCTGGCTATAATATTTTTGCCACACTGGGGTGGGCCCTCAGTGTGGCACCTGGACAGCTTTTGTTGCGGTGCGGAGCCGACGTAGATTGGGCACCCCATCGGCCATACAGTGTGTGCATGGGGCGATCAGCACGCAATAAGCGTGTCACGGTGTGTGTATGCGGGGTGAGATCTCGCCACTGAAGAGAAGCTCTCCTTTCAACTGTATGCCACTGAATTTTGACTGCTGTCATAGACAGCTGCAGCAGTCATTGGAGAACGCGTCCGCGCCTGCAAACTCACTGACTGAATTGAAAAGGGGTGCCACACTCCAAAACTCGGATGATGGCACGATGTTTCTGCACATGAGTGCAAGCAACATAAAATGTCCAGCTGTGCTTTGTGCACATGGTTTATTATGTCACTAGAATCCTTTGATGGAATTCAAGGGTTGAAATTTGTTTTCGAAAGCCACAAGTCTAGAATGACTGTTTTTTTTTTGTTACATATTTGATAAAATCATGAAAGTTTTTTAAGTGGCCTGCTGAACTCCCATCAGCCTTGTCATGCTTTTTCTTAATAGTCACTTGGTTTGGATAGTCTTAAAAAGATATCCAAACAGTCAGATAGGAGGAAGACTTGTAGCTTTGTGTGTTGCAAAATGTTACTTTTCTGGCATATTGTTTGCATAGTTCACTTCACCAAGATTTTGTAACATGAAGTATTTTTAAAGGCTCAGAAGGCTTAAAATGGTAAGTTCCCATCCCTCTACTTCTTACAGCAGCCCGTCCCACCCTCTGTGCACCCTATCCCACCCTTCTCTCTCTCTCACAGCCCCAACCAGCATTATGATGATCCCCTTCCCACACCTACTTATCAGCCCCCAGTTCCATCTCGCCCAGCTCCAGCTAAATAATCAATAAAACATCCAAGGCTGGTCGGCAGCTCTGTATCACATTATGGCAAATGCACTCAAACAGAAACTGAGGCAGGCGCCCACCCAACTGAGACTTTTGATTGGGGAGAAAGGAGGTGGCCCTGAAACAAATACCTTCAGAACGGTGAGATGCTCAGGAATTGCTGCAGCTGATGCTTGAAATCCATTGAAATTACAGGAAAGCAAAACACTCTTGCAAAGAGGGAGGTGGGCAGAGAAAAATCTGGTGGAAAAGTATCACCATGTGAAGCGGAATAACAAAATGCCCTGCCTGCACACTTGTCCACCAAGCACTCAAAAGAGTAGACCTCACACTGCCCATGAATCAATGCTCCTGTACTCCCCTATGGATTATGCTGAAAAGGCAGCTGGAAACAGGTGAGCAAGTAAGTGCGGACGAGACTAGGTGGAGTCTCTGAATGAGGTGGGGCATGGTACCATCAATGGAGTAGCACTATGGAAATAAAGGAAACTGAAAAAAGAAGCTCCAATCAGCTGCCTGTTCCCCAGCCCTGGTGTTCACCTGAGTCTAAGTATAGGTCAAGCAAGTCCTATTTTGAAAGTATATCTGAATGTTTGCACCTCTGATAAATGAATGGATGTGATTGCCAGTAATTAATTCTAGAGTATTACTGATTGTCTTATCTAATAATTAGGTGACTTATTTGTCTGGCACCACCACCCTGCTGAAAAGGCAAAACACCTTAAAGCACTGGCATGACTGTATCAGCTTTCGGCTTTCAAATAAATATTGCCAAGCATATTACTGGTGAGTGCTGTAGTTCCTCTGTGTTTGTTTGCGTTATCTGGCCCTTCTGCAGCAGCACTGTTCCTCTCTGTGTACACGTGGGATCCTGTTTTGTATGCAGTTCCAGTAATGCCTTGCATCTAGCAGTTCCTCTTCCCTCCCCCAACCTGCAGTGCAGCACAAGATCCAGGTCCTGCAGCAGCAGGCACATTAAATTAAGGAGGTGGCTGCAGTGAGAGGGAAAGGATGAAAAGAGTGCCCAAAGCAGGTAATGTGGGGTGACCATCTACGGTGGTGGTGTGTTAGTGGTAATGTCAAGGAAGCTGGTGATGGAGAGAGTGGGAGTATGTAAACATGTGGGTGGGACAGGGGACACTTTATGGGGCAGAAAGGAGGAACAGCAGAGCTGTCATGCAATAGTAGATGGGAGTTGGTATTGGAAAAGGCAGGTAGTGGCAGGAGGAACAGGTGATGTATATAGAAAGCAAGTTATGGGTGAAGCAGATGGGAAGCTGATTGACAAAGGTGGTATCAGGAGAGTTGGTACTGGAGAGGAGCAGATTAAAATAGAGACAGTAGGCAGGGAATTATGAGGGAGAAAAGTTACAGAATATACAACTGGGGAGCTGGCAGTGGAAAGAGGGGCCTGGGTACTGTATTTGTATCTATATTCCTTATCAGATGAATGCATTAGCAGACATTTTGCCTCTGGCCACAGCCTGTCAAATCAGGACACATTTACTATGTGCAAAAGGTTTTATCTCTGGTTGGTCTATCTCTGCTAAAAATGCTGTCAATGTTCATTGCATTAATGAATTTTTTTCATTCATATTTTCTCCCTCCCGACTGGTCCCTTTCCTTTCTGCCCCTCCCGTCCCAACACTTGATATCTCCTAGACATAACACCTTCATTTGCCCCACAGCTTACCCCAATGGTGGGGTGGCAGAGAGCCTTCACTCAACCTGCCCTTCCAAGGATCCACTGGAGCGTGCCAAGGTTCCAGTGTGGGACCCTCGAAGGATCAGGGAATCACCTTGCAAGCCAGAGTGATTTTCCTCCGGACCGCTCCTCTGCAGCGGAGTGATGTGTAATGCTGTTGATGGCATCCCAATGCACTCCTGTACACAGTTCAGGTTCTATGTCATATCAGCGATCGAGCAACAGCGATCACTATTATGGTGAGTGTACATCACCGAAGAATAATTTTGGTGATGCACACTGAAGCACACTGAAAATGGCACCTGAGACCTACAGATCTCCTTTTTAATGATGGGCAACCCCCCACTTATGGATTCTCAACTCTGGGCATGTCGGGGAGGTAACTTGAGGAATACATGCCACCAGGTGGCAAAAAAAAAACGCACCACACCAGACCAGAACCCGATACCCCATGCCTCCCAGCCAACCACCCTCACAATGACGCTAGTGATATGGCTCAGCAGCGTTCTCACCACAACCCTCCCACATGCCATCCCTCCCCGCATCCCCCCACAGGCACGCGACATATGCGTGAGTTCCTGTCAAGTTTTTGCAGACCGCAATATCCGATCACCCTCCTCACTAGATAGCTGTGATCACAGTAGCCAAGACTGAGTTGCTGTTTTCTAGGTGCTCAATCTCGGTCACTATGGTCACGGACTACCCACAGTACATCAGAAGAATGCCACCCCCAGCACCCCCAGTTGCGGTCTTGATGTTCTGCTCTCAACCACTGCTAGAGACCAGGCTAATGCCAGGTGCCATGCCACTACCCACCCTGGAGGATTGGAGTGGTTTCTGGATGCTCAAATCTCCTCATACCAGCCAATCCTTCCAACAACCCAGGCTTGAGTATGAACCTGGTCATCTGTGTGACAGGTAGCTGCTCTACTACACTGATGGACCAGCCTGCATTAATGTTTGTAGGACTCCAATCAATTAGTGAATTGATTTATTTTCAAGAGAACATCAATCCAGTTCCATTCTCAGAGGTCTAAGTAGGACAGGAAATCAGTTCTACTTTAAAGCTGTTTGTAATGTTTCTATTTACAGAAATGATACTCATACTCCCAAATGATACGTATTTAACTGCATCTGATTAAAAGTTGAAGTAAAAGAAAACTGTTCTGCATGTTGCCTTTGTCTTTAATGATTCAATGGCAGCAGGGCACATCTTATGACAATCGGCTCAAGGCACTGAACGTGTACTCTTGGAGGCCAGACGAGAGAGGGAGATATGATAGAGATCTTTAAGTTCCTGAAAGAAATTAACAGTGTAAACTGCAAGGAACTATTTAGCATAAGTAGCAGATCAAGAACTCGAGGGCATGAGAGAAAACTGACAGAGGAGGTTCAAGAGGAAAGTGAGAAACTTTCATTTTACAGAAAGGGTGGTGGAGCTATGAGCTGGCATGGTGGGTGCCAAAACCATCAATGGTTTCAAACATGGCTGGAACAGTGTGACGGGCTTAGTGGTTGCTCAGGGTGCTAGGGGTAGGGTGAGGAGTGTAGGGTGGATAGTGTGGGTTAAAACCCAGTAATGGACAACAAGTCCCAGGTTTGTTAGGGTTTATGGGCAGACTGGAGGGACCAATGGTCTTTACTGCCATCACTGTCTATGTTTTTGTTTCTGTGTCTTTATGAACAACATTCAGTGCAGTTCTCTTCATGAAACAAGTCATATGGAATTCTGACTATGTCATGGCTTGTGTACTGAGCTCTGAGAACTGCTCTGATACAATAAGTCACCAGCTCATGCTTAGAATTCTGTACATAACTGTGACATAGTCAGAGCTCCAAATTACTGGTTCCAAAAAGAGTACTGTACAGGCTGCTGTACATAAGGAATACAATGAAAACAGTTTCCCAACAGTGCATGCTCAGAGTTCTCATTGTGATTCAACTAGTGTACTACTCTCTGTAACATCCTACCCTGTGGTCAGATCCAGCATCTGCAGTTAGTCCAGAATGCAGCAGTATGCCTTGTCTTATCCATTTGGAAATCAAAGCATATCACCCTGGTGCTGCATAATTTGGATTGGCTGTCAATAAAGCAAAGAATCAGCTACAGGATTTTAACCTTAGCATTTGAGGTCCTAAATGGACAGGGTCCCTATAATCTACATCCCTTACAAAAGTTCTTCGAATACCACTGTAATACCACTCATTTGCCATAACAATACCACTGTGATTACCACTGTACTACCATTAAGGTTTTCATGGTATCACAGTGATTTGTTTCAATTCCATTGTAATACCACTGTACCACTGTCCTACCATATCAACAAAATAATCAAAGTTAAACTACCATAGTACAACCAGGGTACCACTGGGTAGTACCATTGCACATTTTATAGATCACCACTGTGTTTGCCATTGTGGTGCCATGGTGTTGCCATTGTGTCACATTTGGTAAGGGATGTGCTTCTGACTTGACCCACTCCAGTAGGTCTCCTAGTTCCAGAAAGCAGGAACTTCTGAGTGTTCCTATCTTGCATCTTAATTTGGTAGAAGACAGAGAGTTTTGCAGTGGCTGACCCAGTTCTCTGAATTTACTCCCAGCCAGCATCAGGAGGTGTACTGGTTTAGGACACTTTAAAGTGAAGGCAAGCAGGTGGCTATTAGCACTGCCTTCCTGGCCCAATGTAGTCTATTGTGCAGAATTTTATGCTGTGGTTCCCATTTGGTATTTGTTAAATACATGCTATTGTTTGCTAATTGTGTCTATAGTTTTTTTTTTATTGCAAAGCGCATAAGTTTAAAAAGTGGAAAATAAAACGTTACAATTACTACTGCTATTACTACCACTAACTACTACTACTGCCTATTACAGTACTATTGTAATACTCCAGCTACTACAACTTGTAGTTAAGTACAGTTAAAGACAAATTACTAGAGAAAATTAGCATTTCTGTAAATAGGACTGTTACAATCATCTGGATTATTGGAAATCCTGCCACCTTTCAGTTATCTTTTCTTTGTTCTCTTGTTTGAAAATGTTGATAGAACAATCTAAATCACTAGCTGGCCCAGTAGTGCCATGGTAGTGCTACTGGTCTATGCCAGTGACCAACATTCGGCATGGACTGGGGTCACTAGGGCAGGTGGTGAGAGGGAGGATCATGCCCAAGGACAGCTGTCCTTCCTGGGTAGGGAGGAATGCTGTGACCTCTACTTGACTGCCACCTGGTGGAGGCCAGATGGCAGCACAACAGGCATACATGGACGGGAGAGGGGCAGCTGCTGGGTGCCATGCCTTGCACTTCATTGCATGCTAGCACTCAGGGAAGAAAATGGAGGAGCAAACCCTGGTCTACTGGGACAGCGCTAGCACTCCCATAGGCCTATGTATTTTGTAAATCCAACAGAAGGTGAGTGATGGGGGGGCGGGGGCAGACTTGGGACTGGATTAAAAGCTCTGTAGAAAAAAGGAATAATCTAAATCACAATGTTTTATGACACTTCTTTTTTGTTGAAATTGACTTCCTTTTAAAGGCAGAAAGTAGCAGAGATGGTAGATGACAAAAAGATAGCAATCTGTTTGAAAATCAGGCCTCTGATGCATGAAAATTGAGAAACAGCATTGCTGAAATGATGACATACACATGTCTGTTTTCCTGCTCTTACATTATACTGCTGAAGTCATACATTTATGAGACTGGTAAGGAGGGCATTGCAAAATATTGAAATCTTTCACTCATGTACCCCTAAATTTGATTTTAGCACCAGCCATACTACAGTAGCAACGTAGAAATATCAGGCGATCCTGACCAGGAGACAAAATACGCTACAATAATTTTCAGCTGTCTAGAATAATCCTTCCCTTTGTCTTCATCTCATTACCTCCCACTCTTAATTCAAATCCCTACAAAAATAAAACTCTCCTCTTCCATTGCCTGAGGCTGCTGATAACTGTGATTTCTCCAGGCCATTCTCATACTGTATATCTCAAATTCCAAGTCACTGGCTGCTGCACATTGACTTTCTCCAAATACTTCTCCTCAAGTCTGCTGACTTTGCCACAACTGGTTATTTCTATGAACTTTTCAGAAACAAGCTTTTAATTTGTTCTATGTCTGTGTGATTTATATGTAGCAGGAGGGGGTAAACATGATGACGTAGATAAAAGGTGTCTTAGTGACATCAGTAACGTTACATATAAAAAAAATATTGCTGTTTCTGTTGTCACAATGCATATTTTAAGGTTACTTTCAGGGCCAGTGGAGTGAGCTAATCCAGAGAGCAGCTTACAGTGCTGATGACATCCCAATGCCTACCACAGACTGAATTCAGCTGTTAATATCAATGAATAACAGCAACATCTTCAAACAAACTGCAGATTTAACAGCTATAACTTGTAAACTAATGTTGTATATGTTGAATACACAATAGCCTGACTCAAAGCAGGCAATTTATCTTCACTCATGAATGGACAGAACTTTCATGACTCATTCGTGGCTCTCTGCTGAGCTGTGGTCCTGCCTTCTTGCACTTGAAGATAAATTGCATATTTTATTAACATACTAACGTTCTAAAATGCCAGCAGAATAGGCCTAACGGTCTTTTGTGTCTGCTTGCTTGGTCAGCCTCACACTGGGAGCTGACTTTGCTGCCCCTCATCCTCTCTGGCTTCTCCCTTCCCAGTCCAGGATATTCCCACTGCACAGGACTTTGTATCCAGATCCCTCCCTGTACCTGTCCCACCCCTCTAGAACCCTCCACCGCCTCTGCCTCCACCAGCCCCTGGGCAGTGCATTCCATGGTTCCACCACCCTGTCAGTGAAGTAGCACCTCCTCCTTTCTTTCCTGAATCTCCCCTCCAGCTTCCACCCATGCCCTCTAGTTGCCCCCTTCCTTCAGAGCACCTTGACTGCTTCTCCCTATTTAACCCCTTCATGTACTTGAAGACCTCTATCATGTCCCCCAGTCCCTTCTCTCTTCCCAATGTGTACATATTTAGCTCTTCGAGCCTCTCCCATAGGTCCTGTCCCCAAGCCCCAGATCATTTTGGTTGCCCTCCTCTGTACCCTCTCTGAGAGATCAATGTCTCTCTTTAGTGTGGCCTCCAAAACTGCACGCAGTACTTGAGGTGCAGCCTCACAAGCAGTTATACAGGGGAGTATCACTTCCTTCATTCTGAGGTGATCCCCAGTGATGCATCCCAGCATCCTGTTGGCCTTTGGCTGCCCTCCTACAACTCTCAGAGTTGTTCATCTTGACATCCACCACCACCCCAGGTCCCTCTTAGCCAATGAGACTTGTAGCATCCCCCAGGTGTACTCTTGGCCCGAGTTTCTGGCTCCAGATGTAGTACCTTGCATTTCCCTGCATTAAACCTCAGCTTCCACTTCTAGACCAACTTTCCAGAGCCTCCAGGTCCCCTGTGGGCCACCTCCTCCTCCCTCCCCATCCACCACCGCCTCCCAGTTCTGAGTCATCCCAAAAGAGACTCATCTCACTCCTGATACCCTGCCTTATGTCAGAGACATAGACATTGAACAGGAGGGGCCCAAGGACTGATCCCTGAGGGATCCCACTAATGACCCTCCTTGGGATGAGACTATCCCACCAACCATGACTCTGGGTCCATTTCTGGAGCCAATTGCCTATCCATCTGATCATCTGGTTCCCCACCCCATTTCTCCCAGCTTATTCAACAGGCCCCTGTGAGGAACAGAGTCAAACGCCTTGCTGAAGTCAAGATAGTGGATGTCCACCGGTCTACCCAAGTCCAAGGCTCTCATCACCCAGTCATAGAACTCCACAAGGTTTGTCTGATACAATTTCACTGGGACAAATCCATGCTGTCTCATCTTCCAGGCACCCTGACTTTTCCAGGTCCCCACTAGCCTCTCCTTGACAATGCCCTCCATCACCTTGCCCACCACCGATGTCAGGCTGACGGGCCTTTAGTTCCCTGCCACCTCCCTTGATCCCCCTTGTGGATAGGCACTATATGCACCACCTTCCAGTCCTGGGGCACCCACCCTGTCCTCAGAGAGATGCTGAAAAGCTCCACCAGGGGTTTCGCCAGGACATCCGCTAGTTCCTTCCAGCACTCTGGGATGTACTTTATCTGGCCCCATGCTTTCTCCATCTTAAGGGACCTGAGGGCTTCCCTTACTCTCTCTCTGCCATGATTTCCACTTCCGCTACCTTGTCCCCCTGCCTTGCCTTCCCCCTCCTGCCAGTGAAGGCCCATCCTCCCCAGACTCGACGATCGGCAAGGGTCCCCCCACTCCTCAGTTCCACCATCTCCTGCCATGTATGATGCAGCCCCCATTTTCCTTGGTGAAAACTAAGGCAAAGTACTCATTTAATACCTCAGCCTGCTCCCTGGATCTTGTGCCCATCCCTCCTGTTTTAATCCTGCTAATCTGCCCTTCATTCTTTGTTTTACCCAGTGTATCTAAAGAACCCTCATTCCTCTCCTAATTTCCTGGCCAGATTCTGCTCCTTCCTTGCCTTAGCCGCCTCACCACCCTAGTGGCCCTCTGGTCATCAGCTCATACTCCCTCTATCCCTTTCACTCCTTGAGCACTTGAAATGCCTATAAGCCTCCTTCTTTCCCTTGCCACCTCCTGAACCTCCCTGGTCCACCAGCAGGGTTTGCAGTCCCTACCACATTTGTTCTTACTCTTGCCAGGTGCTGGTAGCAATCTGCACCCCCTCCTGATGATTTCCCACCTACTGTCAGCGCCCATGTCTGGCCCAATCCCATCCAAATGCTTTTAAGGATCCTTCCCATTTCCTTGAAATCTGCCCCTGAAGTCGGTTACCTCCGCCTTTGTGCAGCCTTCCACCTCCTACATCCAGGCAGAACCAGACCGTGGCATGGTCACTCCCCGCCAATGGGTCCCTTACCTCCAGGCTCCCAATCTCATCACTGTCTGCCAGGACCACATTTAGTAGCTGCGCTTCCTGGTCAGTTCCCCACCTGCTGAGTTAGGAATGCATCCTGAAAGACATCCAACAACCTCTGTTCCCTGGCCACCAAGGATGTCATAGTCTCCTAGTCCGCTCCTGGCATGTTTAAGTCCCCCAACACCACCACCCTTTCCCTGCCCAATTTGCAGTGTCTCCCAACATCTGCTACCAGACCTCCTCCAACTCCTCCACCAGCGTAGGTGATCTATATGCCACTCCTATTTTTACTCTCTTGCCCCCATTTGTTATCAAGGTGACCCAAATCACCTCCACAGTTCCCTCCTCCTCCTCCACTGCTCCTATGCCAATGCAGTTTTTGACTATTACTGCTACCCCTCCTCCTTCCTCCCCTGTCCTTCCTGAACATGGTGTAACCCTCCAGGTTCAGGTCCTAGTCATGCCCTGCGGTAGCCCAGGTCTCAGTGACGCTGCCACATCCACCGCCTCCTCAGTTAGCAGTGCCCGGAGCTCAGGCATTTTATTGCCCAAGCTCCTGGCATTTAGCAGGACTTCCTTCCACCCTTTCCATATACTTCCATTTCCCTGCTCGCGCTCTCATGGGGATTCCATCTTCCCCGCGTCAGCACCTTACCATTCGGCCTTTTCCCGCATTCCTCCAGCTCCCCAGTGGGGTGGAGACTGAGTCCATCCCCTGGGAAGCTGGAACTTGAGTCACCCCATTGTATATCCCCACTATATTTCTTCTGGGTGTATAACATTTTGTTGTGTGATGTTATGTGAAAGACACTATACAAAATAAATGGGTTCAGAGAAATGCTCACTGAAAATAGAAAATAAAGTTGCAAACCAATGTTCCAAACCATAGGACGTCTTCAGGAATGATCTGAAAAGAAAATAGCTAGCATACCTGTAACTTATTTTTTCTTTATAGATAATTTCTGCTGAAGAAGACCTGAGGTCAAAAGCTGATTCTAATTCTGTTTTCTATTTTCAGTCTACATTTAGTGGTATACTGTTAAAGCGCGACTGCACTGAGTGACTCACATGTGAGCACTCAAGTGCAGTGTTCTGTTATGTCAGTGACCCTGAAAGAGCAGTGATGGGTGAAAAGAAGGCAAACGGAAGGACAGGATGGGGATGGAAGAGGAGGAAGGTATGTGGGAGGTAGTGCAGCAAAAGCTGTTGTGCTGGCTGTGTGACATGGTGGTGAGGGTGGCTGGCTACAGTGGTAAGGGTGTAGGATTCGGGGCTGGGGAGGCACACACCATTTGCAGTCAGGAGAATTTTTTTTCAAGTTTCACCTCCCTCCCAAACATGCACCCCCTGGAGTTAACAATATTTAGTAAGGGGAGTGCAGGGTGAAACCTCCATGGGGGAGGGGCCATAAATAGAGATGTCTGTTCATCTGGTTGTGTTCGCTTGGAGTGTACACCACTGTTTTTATTTTGCAATGTACACTTGTCCTAACAGCAATCACGATTTTGCAATAGCTGTTATCACATAGAAACACATTTAGTCTCGCACTTTTGATTTACCTGATACAGCACTTTTAATTTTTTTTTTTGCTCTTGCATAAAATAAAAAGGCTTTGGCGCTTGTACTTAAAGTTGCAGGAGACCATGTTGTGTATCTTTTAAACAAAGAAACTGCCATACAGTACTATGAGTGATGTTATCAAATGTTGAATAATCTTCTTTAACTAAATAACATGGCCAAATGTTCTATACTATAGGTGAATTATTCTTGTATGTAACGGAGTACTACTGGAAAGTAAATTTGCCCAGTTTAGCAGTTGCTAAAGGACACCTAATATTCTAACCAAGAGGTACTCATTAAGTTTCTGCTCCCATACCCTCTTCCTAACATCCCTCCCAGCACACACACACACACACACACACACACACACACACGCTATGGCCCAGTCCATTTTCTGCAGGGCCAGTTTAAGGATACGGAGGCCCTAGACCAAAGAAAATCTGGGGCCTCCTACATGCACACCACATGCACTCACACGCATGTGCACACACACATACACACAGCCATGGCCATTAGTCTTGAGCCATCTGTTATTTCCTATTCATATCACCAGAGAATTAAGGTTTTGTAATGATTACAGACACAGTGCCAGATTTTCAAAGGGCCCTTACACCAACGCAAGGTGCATCAAACAACCACCTGGCATCGAATTCAGGTGAGCCTAATTTTGTGCACGGTATTTTGCAAGAAAAGCATTCTCAGTGTCAAAGTCCCTTAAATGATGATGGAGGTCCTCTACATCAAAAATATGATGCATGAGAAGAGAATGATGCAAGCTGAGTCAACGTGCATAGGACAAGAATGACTCAAGCTGAGTCAAAAAGATAGACAGGGGCAAGAATGACTCAAGCTGAGTCAAAAGAAGATCACGGGCAGGAATGACTCAAGGTGAGTTAAAAAGAGGACTGATACATGGAGCAAGAACAACAAAAGTGGCATCAAAAAGAGGATGCATGGGGTGAGAATGACTCAAGCTACATCACAAAATGCAGCAAATAAAATGGCCAAGACAATGGTATGCTATGTTAAGCCTCCAAAACACTCTAGTCCTCCAGGGGTATATAGACTCTATAACCAACCTTCTACAGGATTTACCCTCTCCTTAATATGTCAGTGCCAGTGTAACCAACTCAGGCTGGTCTAACAGGTGCATGCTGTATTCAGCGCAGTGTCAACAGCTTCCATCTTTGAAAATCCAAGAAAAGGGGATGGTGCATCATTTCTTTTTTTTTTTGTGATGCAAGCCCATTGTGAAGTGTGCACCAGTTTTTTATGCAAGCCTGATGCAAGCCACGTTGGCACAGGCAGTTCTGTACTTGACACAAGCAGCATTAGAAACTTGGAATTGACGCAGTTTTGATATAGTTTGCTCCTCATGTCGTTCTTTTCTGGAGCAAGCAGCTTGCGTCATTCTCTGACCTGTGAAAATTGAGCCCACTATGTTTATAATTGTAAAGAACTATGTCAGCCTCTGAAGCTTTGCAAGTATTTTATTTCACATCTACTTGTTGATCCACGTGTATGTTTGTGACACCCACTGAGATACTTGCATGCTGCTGCTGACTCCATGTTTCTACTGTCTTAGTTATCTACAATACAAAAATTACGACACCATGACTGACAGCATGCAAACAAGCCTTACTCACTGGCTGCAGCAATTGGACTGCCAAACAATGCATCACAGTAATAAACCACTATCAGCAACATAGGAGCTGTAGTCACCAGAAACAACCAAACAGTTTCAGGGCTGAATGTTTTGTTTAATTCTCATATGTATCCCTTGGTTTCATCTACATGCTAGTGCCATGGTTGCTATGTGAGAGAGACTCATGGAGCAGTAGCCATATATGACAAATAGACAAATTAAAGAAAATGTCATATTGAAAAATACACCACCACAGTAAACCATAACTGGCAACTTAGGAATGGCAGTCACAAACTAATGGTTCAGAGGTAGATTTTTTTAAACTCTTACATCCCCTGATTTCAGTACATGCCAGTGCTGTGGTAGATATATGAGAGAGACTGTATGGAGCTGAGGCCAGGGAATCATTACAACAGTTTTGAAGTGCAATTTCTAACTCAGTAGTAAAATGTGGATCCTTTTAGTATAATCAGTGTACACCAGTTACAAAACTCCTCTTTTATCTGCACAGTCTCTGGTCAGTGACCTCTGCTATTAAGGGTCAAACATGACTGAGTCTGTGATATAATTTATAATGGATTTTATGTTGGGTGAGCGCTAAGATAGCCACAGTAGTGAAACGTGGGTGCTGGCATCATGGGCTACACCAGTTCCACTGCACCAACAGGCCAGTCCTTTCCCATTGAGTTTCTGAGCTTTGCCCCTCAGCTCCTGCCCAGTTCCCAGTCTGCACCTCTTGAACCATGATCCAGTCCTTACCGCCATTCCTCACTGGACTGCTCAGATCCAGATGTGAGGATCTGGAGTGAACGGATCAGGAACCAACATTTTTAAATAAAACCATGGCAATGAGTTGAGCAATTTTCCATGTTTTCCTCCAAATCCAACTTATCTTGTGGTAGCCCCCGGCCAATTATTTCTCACAGTCAGGCTGTTCCAGGCCTGATGCATTCCTTCTACAGCATGGTTTATTTGTTTTCATCACAGGAAAGGGCTCTCTGGGTTTTCAAATTCAGACAATCCTTTTGTGGCCTGGATTTTATTATTAGTCCAACAAATCAATCTTAAACAACAGAGCTAGCATTTGTAAATGAAAACTTAAGTGCAAAGCCACACTGTATAGTTAATGGAACATGTAAAACTATGATAGTATGCATTTCAATTATAGGCACCTGCTTATCCATCAGCTTTTGTCGGTTTCTCTAAGATTTGATCCATATCAGTCTTAGAAAATGATTTCCTTCTATAGGTGAGTGAGAGCCAGGTATATTCCCACATACTGTAAACCTAGAACATTATCAATAAATATCATCTTGCAACTTATTAAAAATAAAGAAGGGAAGGTAAGGCAAATGTTATTTATATGGCACCTTTCCCAGCTCACAGTGCCTCACAATTCATAAAACAGGTCACACATTTAAAAATACATTCAATAAATACATCAAACTATCACAAAATCAATAAAGTAATCATATCAGAAGTTAGTTAATAATCAGGGTAGGCTTGTATGAATAAATATGTTTTAGCCTGTGTTTAAAGGTGTCCAAGTAGGGGCAGAATGAACTACTTCGGGAGTGAATTCCATAGCAACAGGCCACAGTTCCAAACTCCTATCCCAGACTGCTTTAAACAAGAATGGGGTACTGTAAGCAGACACACATTTGTGGACTGGAGGGTTGAGAGGGAGTATAAGGCTCCAGGAGATCTTTCAGGTAGCTTGGGCCAAGTCCATGTAGGGTCTTGAATTTTATCAAGCAGGTGTTGAAGATGGTAGGCCAACAAACTGGCAGCTAGTGAAGTGCCCAAAGCACAGGCATGATGTGAACATCACGAAGAGTTCCCACCACCAGCTAAGCCGCAGCATTCTGAACCAGCTGAAGTCAGCTCGCCAAGCTTCCAGACAGCTCTATGTAAAGAGTGTTGCAGTAATCCAGACCATCTCAAGGTCAGCTGGCTCTAAATATGGTTTGATTTGGGCGATGTTACAAAGATGGTAAAAACATTCCTGACTACCTCCGACACTTGTTTTCAAATGTCAGCCTGCAGTCAAGAATGACACCCAAATCCTTCACTGCATCCACGGCTCAAAGACTGTGACCATTCAGTGATGAAAAGAAAGGTAACTACTTGTAATTGCCGACTCAGTTCACCCTGGCTTGACGACCATCACCTCCATCTTCCCAGGGCTGAGATGTAACCAGTTGGAGGCCATCCAGTCATTGAAGACGACGTCCAAGCTCTGACACTGCATTTACCTGACCCAGGGTGCAAGACAGATAGAGCTGAGTATCATCTGCAGAGCAGTTAAACTCAACTCCATACCACCTTATGATCTCACCCAGGGCAACATGTACATGGTGAATAACATGGGTGCCAAAATTGATCCTGAAGAACACCACAGGTGACTGCCATGGCTTCAGAGATGGAATTACCCAAGGCCACCTGCTGAGATCTCCTGTAATGTAGGATTCAAATCAGCACAAAGCAGTACTATTGAGTCCCACATAGTTACTCAGCCGATCTAGCAAAATACAATGATTCACCATGCCAAATGCTTATGAGAGATCTAAAAGGACCAGGATGGAGCAAAGTCCCTGATCTCTTGCTATGAGGAGATCATCCACCACTCTAACCAGTGCAATCTTAGTACTATGACAAAGCCTAAATCCTGACTGAAAGGCTCGTAGATGTTAAATAACTCCAGATGAGCCTTTAACTGTGTGGTCACAGTCTTCTCAATGATCTTTCCTAAAAGGGAAGATTTGAGACTGGTCTGTCATTGCCAGGACTTGGGGTCCAAAGATACTTTTTCAGGATGGACCTCAACACAGCCCTTTAAGGTCACCAGAAAAACCCTTCCTTGATGAATACCCGATGATCCTCGACATATGCTGGTCCTAGAAAATCAAGGCTACCAATAAGGAGCCAGGTTGGTCCAAGATCATATGAACAGCATGTAGGTCAAAACCAGAGATCATCTGGACCACCTCCTCTTCTACAACTGGAACAAACTCAGCTCGGATTGGCAGTTTGTCATTGCCCTCCCTTTCTTGGATACCACTGGCTCATAATAGGCCACTTGCAGTGATCTCCTCTCATATTGAGGACACCTTTACCTTACCTTACCATTACTTTTTGTTCTACCAGGGAGACACACTAAGCTGAAAGCTTGTTTACAGGTGCAACCTGGGAGCACAAGTTAAGTGACTTGCTCAGGGTCACACAGTATGCAAGTGGGGGCTGTGGGATTCAAACCCAGGTCTCCAGGTTTGCAGCTCAAAGCGTTAAACCACTGCTCTATACTGCCTTGTCAAGAAAGAAATGACTAAGCTCCTAACACTTTTCTGCTGAAAACCTTTAACAGCCCACAGACAGACTAGATTATCATTCTGTCTATAGTGCGAAAAAAAGCTGTGCAGGGCTGTTCCTGCTTGCAGCAATCACCCTTGACAGGAACTCTGTCTTTTTCAAGGTGATTGTCCTCTGATAGTCTCTGTAATGACTCTTTATAGCTAATTGTCCTCAACAGAGTGAAATCTCCTCCAAGAATGCTCACGCCTGTCCCTTAGTCTTCAACTGTCTCAGCTCCTCACAGTACCATGGGGAACTGTGACAGAAGGTCAAGGGACAGATGTGGACAGGTGCCAGGGAGTCCAAGGCAGCAGCAAGATGCAGGAAGCAGGAAGTTGGAACAAGATAACCAAACTCATAATGGAATTTAAATTCAAGCACACTGGCACAAAAGGTGGCCTTATGTCTTTGGGGCCCCAGCATGGTTAGTCATGGGTGCCAAACCCTCTAT
This sequence comes from Neoceratodus forsteri, assembly GCA_016271365.2. Taxonomy (NCBI): domain Eukaryota; kingdom Metazoa; phylum Chordata; order Ceratodontiformes; family Ceratodontidae; genus Neoceratodus; species Neoceratodus forsteri. The sequence continues at coordinate 449,265,074 of CM057453.1, read as the reverse complement.
TGTGGTGAGGCATCATCATACGAACATACAAAATGCCAGCAGAAACAGGCCTTGCCGTCTATCTAGTCTCCTCGAATGTTCAGCTAGCCTCAACTTGCAGCTGCCTCACCCTCCCTCCCCCACTGTCCCAACCCCTCTAAATCCCCCACTGTTCTACACGATACCACTTCCTCAGGCAGAATATTCCACTTGTCTACCACCCTTTCTGAGAAAAAGTGTCTCCAAATTTCCTCTTGAATCTCCCCTCCAATCTCAGTCGGTGCCCTCTTGTTTCCTCCCTTCTGATCTGAAGAATCCTTCCATATTAGTCTTGTTTATCCCCTTTAAGTATTTAAAGGTTTCAGTCACATACTACCTAGCCCCCTCTCCTTCAGGAAATACATGTTCATATCTCCCAGCATCTTCTCAGGATTTTCCTTCCAATCCATGGATCATCTTCGTTGCCTATGCTGCACCCTCCAGCAATCTGATGTCCTTCTTCAGGAATGGATGCCAGTACTGCACGCATTCCAGGTGCAGTCTGACCAGTGACCTGTACAGGGAAGGATCACCCCTGTGCCTGGAGGAGATTCCCATGCTAGCACCCCAGCATCTTGTTTGCCTTTGCACGCCTTCCTGCACTGAGCTGATTGGTTCATACTCTCTATTATTAGTACCTCTAGATTCTTTCCTCTATGGTGCTTTCCAATTGTGCCCCTCCCAACTGATATTTCCTCTGCTGGTTCCTTGCTCCGAAGTGCAGGACCTTGCACTTCTTGGCGTTGAACCCCATCTGCCATGTTGCCGACCACTCCTGTAGTTTTGTCAGGTCCTCCTGCAGCCCCTCCACCCCTCTATGTCATCTACCACAGCTCCAATTTTAGTAACAGACTGATCCTACTCCAGATCTCGCTAAGATATCGGCTATGAATATCCAAAACAGCACGGTCCCAGAACTGATCCATGGGCACACCGCTCATAATGACCCTTGGTGATGAGAGTCCCACCCACCCCACCACCCTTTGCTGCCTATCCTCAGCCAGTTGGCGAGCCAGTTGACCATTTTGTTCCCACCCCTATGTATTCCAGTTTTCCCCAGCCTCCCATGCGGCACCAAGTCAAAGGCCTTGCTGAAGTCTAAATATAGGATGCCACTGCATAGCCCTTGTCCAGTTCTCTGGTAACCCAGTCATAGTACTGGACTAGGTTTGTTTGACAGGATCTGCACAAGTCAAAATCGCGATGATGACTGTCTTGGAGACCATTGTCTTCAAAATGGTCACCAGCTCTCTTTGAGGATTTGACTCCATGAGCTTCCCCACGATTGAAGTGAGGCCCACGGTCTGTAGCTGCCTGGATCATCCTTCAGGCCACTTTTATGAATGGGCACCACATAGGCCATCCTTCAGTCCTGTGGCATGCATCCTGTGTCCAGTGATGTATTGAACAGGTCTGCCTGTGGTCCACCAGGATCTCTGCTAGCTCCCTGAGTACCCTATGGTGAATGCCATCTGCTCCCAGTGCTTTGTCCACCCTTATTGCCCTTAGCCTTTCCAGCACCCTGTCCTCTGTAATCCTGAAATCAGTCACCCCTGCCCCCACCCACTTCACCCTACCTTCCCATGGGGTGTCTACCCTTCTTCCTTCATGAACACAGAGCAGAAGTACTCATTCAGAGCCTCTGCCTGGTCCTCCCCTTCCCACCCCATCCTTCTACTCCTCACAATCTGGTCTTTGTTCCTACTTCTCTCACCAATGTAGAGGAAGAATTCTTTTCCCCATCCCTGATTCCCTGTGCCAGTCCTCAGCCCCTGGAAGCCTTGGTCACTTTGACTAGCCTGGTAACCTCCCTGGCCTTCTTTGTACTGTCTTGACCCTTGCCCTCCGATGTCATATCATTGTGATGCCACTTTGAAAGCTTCTGCCCAGTTCGCTGACTACCCTTATGTGCTGTTTCAACAGGGCACAGTAGGAACATCTAAATAATTTAAACAAATGGGAATCTTGAAGATAGATTCCTTGCACAAGGTCAGACTGAGAACCCTTTAACCTGGGACTAGCAGCTGCTGCAATTGTGGGTGCCTAATGCCACCTCTGGGATGCAGATGCAGGCAGAAGTAAATTAAGAAACCAACTGCAGCAGGGTTAATGTTTCCCTCAGACTGTCTACTGTAGCTAGAAAATACAGCTCATCTTTTAAAAGTGTTTACAGGTTTATTATGTTGAACCTGCCACTACAGCAACTACAGGCAAATGAAATTTACTTTCCAGTGGGGCCAAATGTCAGGCATGTAACTCAGAGGTGTTGCTTGGTTAATGAGGTGTTAATATGTGCTGGAATAGCAGTGCCTCACTACAGGGATTAGGCAAAAGTGTCCCAGTTAGGAATGATTGCAAATTAGACTGGCTAAGTCTTCTTTTGTAGCTAGGATGATCCAGTCAGGGCTGAATGACCACCCTAGCAGGGCAGGGGCCTTAGGCCTGACCTTATTGGCTGATGCCTCGTCTGGCCCTGATTTTCTGAGTATTATGCAGTCTTGCATCTTGGAGCAAGATTTAGGTAGGACAGTCACGATACTGGGCTTTAGTGCTTTTATATTGCCAGTAACTGTAAAACAAAACATTCTTGAATACCTCACCCTTATATGGAAATGTTGAACAAAGCAGTCCTGACACACACAAGGTGTTTTAAGCAGTGTTCACTCTTCCATAATCATCAGACCCAGACAGTGCACATACAGGAAAGGACAGTGCAATGCACACCTCTTATGTTTCTCCAACCTCTCGGGCTTCTTCAGAGATAGTGAGCTACTACAAACACAGGTCTAAATAAACAAACACCTGTGACATAGCATTGTTAACCAATAGCAGTGCTGAAAAAACATCAGTGCTCAGCAAATCAAATTAATATTCTCGTGATTCATTATACATATACTGATGAATAAAAACTTGATGCTTCGTTCCAAAATCAAAACAAATCAAACAATCTTCTTAATTAATTCAAACAAAGATTCTTTTTGTTCATCCCTTTTCTGATTTCTGAATATTCACCACTGTTCCCGAGACCTATATGAGAGAACATCAAGTAAATATGGAATCAGATAAAATTAATCTATTTCTGTTTCCTTAAGATATGTTCTAACATGAACATCAATGTCCCTGATTTTCAATTTTATCTTATAAATTCAGACTGGAGACATAGGAAAATGGCAAGGTCTCTCCCTCATTTTCTTCTTTTACTCAGGAAGGGCTTCAATTCTATTTTATCACTTAGGCCAGGATACCTAGTAGCCTCCACGCTATAAATCCACATTTATTCCTTTTGTAAAGGATTCTCTCAATGGTGCACCCGAGCCTGTTAGTTGAGTCCTGGGTCAGGCGATGCCTAGAGCGAGGAAAATACCCCATTCTGGGAAGAAATCAGTGTGGCAAGGTCCCTACAACATGCCTGACATCCTACATTGTTCAAGTTTTATAACGTTGTATTTCTTGCTGAACGGTGTGTCTGTTAAATCTGGATTTATGCTTGAATTACATCGCATAACTTTTAATTAAGGATTGCTGTTTAGAGCACCTTCATGCATACTCCTGTAATGCCAACCAGTCAGTTGTTATTCTTAATAAAAATGATTAACAACAAAAGGATTCCCTCAATGTCTCCTCCCTGAGATTTTGGGTGTATTTTCTAGACCATCGCAGTCACTTTGTGATTACTGCCAGTCCACATGGTTTAATGTGGAGGCCATGGCATTCACAGTTCTGGTTCCTTATGGCCAGTATGTTCATTTAACCTGAGTGGTAGCTTTTGTTTGGTCCTGCCAATGTAGAAATCTACCATTAAGAGCAAGTAAAAGATAGACTTATGCCTTGGTGTTATGTCGATAGACCCCTGACTTTTTCTACCTTGCCTGTTTTGGATTGCGGCTATCACTCTCCTGCATAAAGGGCATGTACTGCAGAAACCACATGGTCTGGAAGTCAGGGGTCTGTTGACAGCAACACCATGGCAGTGGTCTATATGCTTACTTACTCTAGAAAATATACCCACAAATAATAGGGAGGAGACATTGAGGGAATCCTTAATTAAAAGGAACAAATGGATTTATAGCATGGGGCTGCTAGGTATCCTGGCCTAAATGATAAAATAGAATTAAAGCCCTTCCATGGGTAAAGAAGAAAATAAGGGAGAGACCTTGCCATTTTCCTATGCCCCCGAGTCTGAATTTACAAGATAAAATTGAAAATCGGGGACATTGATGTTCATGTTAGAACGTATCTTAAGGAAACAGAAATAGATGAATTTCATCTGATTCCATATTTACTTGATGTTCTCATTTAGGTCTCGGAACAGTGGTGAATATTCAGAAATCAGAAAAGGGATGAACAAAAAGAATCTTTGCTTGAATTAATTAAGAAGAATGTTTGATTTGTTTGGATTTTGGATTGAAGCATCAAGTTTTTTATTCACCAGTATAAGTATAATGAATCACATAGAATATAATTTGATTGGCTGAGCACTGATGTTTTTCAGCACTGCTATTGGTTAACAATGCATTATGTCACAGGTATTTGTGTATTTATACCTGTGTTTGCAGTACTACTACCTCTGAAGAAGCCAGAGAGGTCGGAGAAACATAAGAGGTGATTAGTTACTGTCATTTCCTGTATGTGCACTGTCTGGCTCTGATGATTGTGGAAAGTAAACACTGCTTAAAAACACCTTTTGTGTATCAGGACTGCTTTGTTCGAACATTTCCGTAGCAAGGGTGAGTGCACTTCACCAGTTTCAAACATATAATATTTTTGGAGTAGCACCTCCATCCCAGTGCTCACGTCTAGTTCAGTATTCTTGATAGCACAGCTGAAAACAGAAAATAAACTCTGGTCAAAGCCCAAATGGCTGCTAATTCATTAACCCGATGAAGGATGTAGAATTAATGCTGAACTTAGTTAAATTTACTTGTATTATTATTGTGATGTAAAATGTCATATTTACACTGCAATAATATAACAAAAGCAAGAACCTTAAACATCAGGCTAATGCAGCCACACATAGACATATGGAAAAATACCCTTGGATACAGCAAATGCAGACAACATGCACACTGACCACTTCACACTTAGTTATATTGTGAACCAGTAGCCATTATAATAGCTGTTCACACACATAAGGCAGGAATGTGATTAGCAGGATAGGTATACTGAGATGTGCTATCCTGTTTTCAGTGGGTCCTGCTTTTCCACATTTTTACAATGTATTTAAGCCAGTCAGCACAGCTAAGATGTCTTGTTTCCAGTGAGGTCCTTCTTTGCTAATTTCTGCAATATAATTGTCATTAGAGCAATCAGCTCAGCTGCAGCATCTCATTTCCAGTTGGGTCCTGCTTTTACATATTTTACAATGTATTTAAGCGGTTAGCATAGCTAACATGTAATGTCTAGCTTTCAGTGGAGTCCTTCTTTTACCATTTTTATGTTGGCTCATGAATGTGCAGCCAACATATTGCGTAGTGGCAGATTTGGAAGCTCAGTCACTGTTGGGTGAATGCAGGGCATGCATCAGTAGGTGTGCCTCATTCCCCAATAAGCCAGCAGCAGGCACTGACATCACGCATCCCTAATGTGGCAACCAGATTCTAAGAGGTCCACTGCAATGAGAGCAAAGCTCTCATGCAGTGGGACCACAACATGCCTCCTGATGTGCACGCAACATGGCGGCAGTGACTGCCGCTGCCTCCTGTCACACGCCAACAGGGGAGCCCACTCCTGTCGGCATAATGACCCCTCCCATTTAAAATGCATGCTGAGGGGTGCCCAATCCCCTTGGCATCATGCACCCCAAACATTTTTCTTTGCCGACCGAAGCCCAATCCTCGCTGGCGCTTATCCCCATCCCATTTATTTTGCTGAAGAGGAGCCCACTCCACATCAGCATAATGTCCCCCTCACTTTGTTGCGCTGGTTGGGTGCCTAACCGGCTCATGTCTCCCCCCTCTTCAGTATGTAGCCGACGGGGTGCCCAACCCCTGTCAGCCACAGCACCCCCTCAAACACTTAGTGGTACGCTGGGAGCCCACCCAGCATCACCAAACTCTGCAAAAAAAAAAGTCCCTAGATGTTTTTCGCTTTTAAACCTGTAAAAAGAAACGGTCCCTCGCAGTCTCCCTGCCCTCCCACAACCCATGCTCCCACCTCTGTGCACCCTACCTCCCCACACCCCCTCACCCCATACTTACCTCTGAGTCCGCATGACGATCTTCGTGGACTGGGAACAAGTCTGCACTCTTCAAAGCCAACCACGAACCGAAGAAATGCCAGTAAGCTGTATAATGGCATAAATAGGGTTTTTTCAACTTTGGTGCATATCTCAGCCATTTTGGGAATTTATGCACCAAATTTTCAACATGGGGTTATTGGGACCCTCCTCCTGAATTCAGGCACTATCATGGTGTTATTCAGTCCCAAAGGTGATTTCATGGTCACTGCAAGGAATCACCTTTCGGGACGATAACGAAACAACAGTGCCACTGTTCATGAGGGGCTCTCAAAAACCTATGTTGCAAATTTGGTGGGAAAATCAAAAATGGCTGTTTTCACGACATGCATTGCGCAGTTTCCACGCAATACTTGTAACTTCAGAATGTGTAATATTTTCACTCCAGATTTTTAAATTGGCATTTTACACACCTCCTTAGGAACAGTAGAGCTGTCATTTTACATATCCTGGCTGAAATGTGTTTTCACCGTCTGGCACAGAATAGCTGTCGCGCAGCGAAATCAGTTTTCAGGACAGTTTGAGGAAATGACGGTGACACTGTTCATGAGCAAAAGTCCTAAAATGCCTATGTTGAAAATTTGGTGATGAAATTCGTGAAATTACTGTGTTACAATTGTGCGCTATGGCAGTTTCAACGCACTTTGTAACTTCAAAATTTGTAATATTTTCATGCCAGATTTTCAACACTGGCATTTTGCACACCTCCTTATGAACAGTACAGCTGTCATTTTCACATCCTACCCTAAATGTGTTTTCATACCTGTGGCACACAATGGCATGGTCACTGTGCAAATCAACGTTTCGGACATATTAACAAAATCACAGTGCCACTGTTCATGAGGGGAGGTCCCAAAATGCCTATGTTATATACGTGGTTAAAAATCCCAAAAATAATTGGGTTACAGACATGTGTTGCACAGTTTCTATGCATGCTCATAAATTCACCAATTGTTCATATTTTCACTCCAGATTTTCAACGTTGCCATTTTTTACTTCTCCTCATGAACAATACAGTTGTCATTTTCCACATACTGCCTCAAAATGTGTTTTGTCCCTGTGTCACCAAATGGCATAGCTGCTGTAAAACCACCTTTCAGCTAACAAACTGATAGTGCCGCTTTTCATGAGGTGGGCTCACAAACAGCTCATGTTGAAAATTTGGAGTGAAAATACCAACACACGCCACGGTGTTAGGGTTTCAACTGTAGCACCCCACCCTGTAGAGACTGACAGGCATCAGGGGTGTGACTTGGGATCATCAGCTGTAATGCTCACGCCATTCCACCCCACCCGCCCTGCAGCCAGTGACAGGCATCGTGGTGTGCCTTGCGGTGTTCGGCCACAAAGCTCACCACATTCTCCTATACTGCACCCACCTCAGCATATTTCCTCATGGAATGGGGTAAGTATAAGACCCTTAGCACACCATGACACTTGTCAGTGTCTGCAGGGTAGGGTGAAGTACACTGGCATGAGCGTTATAGCTGATTTGCCCAAAGGCACACCCCAATGTCTGTCGGTCTCTACAGGGTGGGGTGGGGCTGGCAACACTTCAGTACTTCACTGCCATTCCTATTATACATCTCTAACTCCGCACTACCAATGCCAATGCCAGCGAGACAACATTCGCATTGACAAATGCTTGTTACAATATAATTTGCACAGGAGAAATCAGTTTAGATGCAATATTTCACTTTCAACAGGGTTCTGCTTTTACACATTTTACACTGCATTTTCCCCAGCTGAGATTTTAGAATCTTAAGGTTCTTTTGCAATTTATTTACAGTAACCATCTAGGAGGTAAGACACTATTTTCTGTGAGGTCATTTTCCCAACTGCAGTTAGGATGACTGAACCACACTGAACTAAGACAATATTGGAAATTGGGGGGACGCAGAGGCTCATCTCAATAGTTTTCTGAAGTGAGACCCATGCAGATCATTCAGTACTGGGGTGTCAGTGGACTCTGCTTAACACAAGGCTCCCACTTCTTGTAAATATACATTATTATATTTTGTTTGGGAAAAATTATCTGACCCCTGCACAGCCATAGTCTCCATTGCAATGATATTTCACCTGTTTCCAGTGACTCATTGAATAGGCTGCCCATGGTACAACTAAGGCCTGTCTTATCCCATTCAGCACTTTTGAGTGCAAACCATCTGGCCCAGGAGCTTCTTTTAAGTTCAAATTCTGAATACCCTTGATTCTTCCTTCCCCATCTCATTCAAGCATTGTGTGTGACAAATGTGGAAATCACACTGATGCATTCAAAGATTTGCTGGGCTCCAGTTGTCCCCCCAGCCCATTGCCCTGTCCTTCATTCCCTACCATTCAAAGATCTCCCTGCCCCAGTACATCATTTACTGGAATTGTTGGTCTCCACCATGACCTGCTTCAGCATTCAATGATGTCCACTGTTACCCTTCTTCCCTCCACCCAATTAGGCATCGTCTGGTATCCAGTGATTTCTCACACCCAGTAATTCACTGACTTCCATTTAATCAAAACTGATGTCCAGTGAAAATATTGGCCCTGTTCTAACATTCAGTAGTATGCAGTGATTATCTGTCTCACTTCAGCCAAGCATTCCTTGTGACGAGTGTTGTATCGCAAGCTCATCATAGAAACATTGAAACATAGAATATGTCAGCAGAAAAGGACTGGAGGCCCATCTAATCTGCCCTATAAAAGCATGTTCTGGTATCCAGTGGGTCCAACCTGCCGTTAGTGAATCAAGCATTGCATTCCTTGCTGATGCGTATGTCTGGAGTCATGGCTTTAGTTTTCAAAACCATTTCTTAGTATGTTGGGGAATTTGTTGGGAACTTTCATTGATGTTACAACATTCAGGGACTGGAGTCTATCAATAACTACATTTAGCTTAGTCTGTATATAAAATAAAAGTACTTATGCATGCACGGGTTTACTGGCACCTCAGCACCATATTAAACACATGGACGTGCATCTGCATTGGGAGACAGTCGGAAAGTCGGACCACTCATAATAGTATTTTGTGTGACATTTTGTTCAAAACTGCATTTTATGGCAACAGTGTAGCATATTTGATAGAGATGCTGTCAACACGCACCACAGACAGGTATTTATTACAAAAGTGTAAAAATCTGACAGTGTCCCTTTAACAGGAAGCAGATGCAGGAGCAATGGTCAGGCAGGCGAGCAGTGGGTGGCAGCTGGGGAGCCAATGTGTCAGATCAGAGCCATGACTGGTGAAAATCAGAAATGCTGGGATGGAGCGAGCTCTGCAGTGGCATGTGCAGCAGTATCTTTAAGTATCAGGAGCTCCAACGACAATCCTGGCAGTGAGAGAAAAGTCAAGGCTCTGTGTTCCATACACTAGTACATTTCTTTGTCCTGAAGCAGTTCTCAAGAACTCTGCAGGAACAACAGTCCTTACTTCTGTATTAATATTTATTTTAGTCTGCAATAAATAGTTAGAAGTAGAAATGGAGCTGGCATATGGAAGAAAAAGGGTCATCAAGGGGAAGAGGACAGATAGAGAGGAGAGAGACAGACAGAGAGGAAGTGTAGTGATGGGAGGACACAGAAAGCAAAGATGCAGAGCAGGGATCTCATACATACCAATGATGCAATGAAACTCCACTGTAAGGAGGCACATGATTTTGTCGGCCATCCTATCTCTCCTCCTTTATTGGCAATATGTCAGCACAGCTCTGTTACGCAGTGGTAAAATGGAAAGTATGTTTTGACTATAGTGTTCTTCAGGTATGATCTCAAAAGCCACGTTTACATGGTTGTATTTGCACTGGAGCAACAGGAGCAATTGTGCTGCTCAGACACAAAGGTAGCTATGCAGACACTTACCAGACCATGGTAAGTCACTTAGTATGCTGCTTCGTGATCCACACTAATCCTGGTAACACTGACTGGAGTGAGTGGTTTAAGGAGCCATGTAGACTGGCTGCACTGCTTGTTCCAACATAACATGAGGTAGTGCCAGAATTCTCCTGTGCTTCCCAAGATGCTCCTCTGCCTCCCATAATTCCTTTCCCCAAAACAAGGAAGTGAGGAATCATGTAGTCAACTCATTCACTGGGTATGGCCCGGTGGCTGAGGGTTGAAGAGCTGGATGCCAGACCTCATGACACACCAGCGACCCAGTTCGGGGACGAGCACGGGTCATCGGGGTTGGTGGGGATGAGGAAGGATTGAGCATCCCATGGACTCTCTCCTTCCTCGGGAGGGGGTCTCGCACTTGCTGGTGCAGTAGCAGCCCCTGTCAGTGGCTGGGGATAGCATGGCCTGGCTGGTAGATGTAGGGGATTGGTCGCGGTGGAAGTCTTTCAGGTGCACACGGAGTGTGCATCGATGAGCAGGACGCATTGCACATCCAAGCCCTGGGGCTGCAACATTCAAGAAACACCCCCGGACCATGGATAGGAAAGGCTCCACCCATGTCAGTCCACACTCCCACCGTCGGATTTGCCTGCAGGATACCCCTCTCTCCGGCTCTGATGCATTGGATTCTAGATAGAGCACCAGGGTGGGGGCTCTACCTAGGGGCTCAGAGCCGAGATTCATAGGACCGAGTGCCTCTAAGGTGAGTTTCAGACTGGGAGGTAGAGATTGGCATGTGGGGGTAGCTGGAGAGATTTCCATGGCTGGGGAGCATAAAAGAGTTTAAAAAAAACTCATTCACTGGGAGTCAGCATATCACCAGCCATCCAAAATAAACTTTTATTTTCATCAAATTTGGGATTTGGTGTCTTTGTGTGTCTAACTGTCCTTGCTTTCTCCCCAGCTGTCAGTAACAAAGCACTCAGGAAAGGCACAAAATACAATGGAGAGTGAGGGGCAGCACATGGCTCTGTGAGTGAGAGGGAGGCAGGAACACCAAGCTCATGATTAGTCAACTCTGCAAGGGAGAAAAGGGCACCAGAGTAAGGAGTTAGTGTGGACTTAGGGATAAGGGCATTGAGGGTGCAGACACGCAGCTTGAAAAGAGGCAGCACACTTAAAGAGCAGTGTCTGAGACACAGGGGCATTGGTGGCAATGTGAAAAGAGGTGAAGGGCAGTTTCTGAGGCTTAGGGAATTTGGTTGTAACCCCAGAATTGCTACCCTTAGGGCTACTACCCCTGTCTGCCTCACGGAGACAGGGTGAGGGGCCAGATCTGTTGACGGGTGCCTCCACCCAGAGGTTGGGATTAATACTGACAACAGCATTCTCGGCCTTATGCCGAACACCAGCTGTAGCAGGAGCACCCAGGCAGTCAAGGAGGCTTCTAGGAACCCCATTTGTAGGGGGTTACACCCTTCCTGCCTGGAAAGAACTTGGCGTCCGTATCAAGTAGTTACCCTTAAATCATTTTAAGGCAATTAGCTTAACTAACACTATATCATACTTTACATTACATACATGAATATTATATTCACAGTGTGCTATGGGTTATACAATGTTACACACACATAACCTCCTGTTCCTCTTTTTCCCAATCAGGTCAGTAGTTCCTGCTCATGACACCAGGACTGGGGACCCGTCCCTTCCAGTTACTGGCGGGTTACCTAAAGCAGGGCACCACACTCAAAGGGTAATACTAACAAACTAGAGTTATCCCCAAGGCTAGCTTAGGCAAGAAGCTCGGGACACATACACCCTTTGTGGACCACATTTAAGGGCAGGTCCACCAGCTGACCCAGAGACTCATAACTCAACTTTATTACAGGACGTATTTCTCGGCTGGAGCATCTAGGGGTCTCGGAAACCCTGAAACAGGCCCTGATTCCAATTCAGCCTCATTGACATTAGTAACGGAATCTCCACTGGGGAAAAGGGCCCAGTGCTCATAGTACTATTGGGGCCTGACCTCTACCCCACTGGGCTCAGCTGAGGCTGTTTAGATACTAGTGAGAACCATCAGGGCATTCAAAATATTCTTCCGTTCTGGCATATCACTGGCTTGTTCCCCACCTCACTCTCTTCTTCTGAAAAGTCAGATAATTCAGCCAGGCCAGACAGTTCAGCCAGGCTCAAGGACCCCACCCCTTGGGCTTTGCTGCTACCAGCTCATCCTCTGAGGCATTGGTTCCAGAGGTAAAGTATGGAGCTCAAACAGTCCAGAAGGCCCAACCTCATCTCCAGAGTTAACAAGGATTGCCCTGAAACAACTGGCTCAGTTCATAAGAGGGATAGTATTCAATATCATCTTCATTGTCTTCCGACACGATTGTTGATCATCTCCTTCTGCAGGATTTGGACAAGGCCCTCTTGGTTGGCTTGCTGAAGAATCAACGGGTTTGGTTCTTTTTGGCAGCAGATCTAGTCACAGGCCAGGAGGGAGGCATTTGGAGGTTCAGCTTCAATCAGGATTTGCCCATTGGCAGCAGATGATTTCGTGTATAGTTTTCACATCTTTGAAATTGTTTTCAGGTCGCACTTTATACACAGGCAAATCTGCCAGTTGTCCCACAACAATGTGAGGGAGGTGATGCCATCGGTCAGCAATTTTATGTTTTCCATGCACTCCCAGATTTCTCAGTAACACTCTATCCCCTTCTCTTAGTTCCAAAGTCTTCACTTTCTTGTCATACCTCTCCTTATTGGCCAAGTTTTGTTTAGCAGCCATGGTCTGGGCCAACTGATAAGCATGGTTTAACTGGGCCTTCAGCTTCTGTACGTATTGTAGATGATTTTCTGCTTGCACCCCATCGGAAACTCCAAAACACACATCCACGGGCAATCTAGCCTCTCTCCCAAACATCAGTCTGTACGGGAAAATCCCGTGGCATCACTTTTGGTGCAGTTATAAGCGTGGACCAGGGTGCTAATCTGCTGGCTCCATCTCGTTTGTCTTTGGGTTGCAGTGTGCCCAACATGTCAAGCAATGTGCGGTTAAACCTTTCAGGCTGGGGATCTCCCTGAGGATGGTAGGGGTGGTTCTTGACTTCGCACCCCCACAAAGACAGCATCTCTTTAATCAAGCGGCTCTCAAAGTCCCTTCCTGGTCGGAATGGATCCGCTGAGGGGCCCATAGAGGACAAAAGTTTTCAACAAGTATCTTAGCCACCGTGGTTGCTTTCTGATCCTTAGTAGGGAAAGCCTGTGCATACCAGGTAAAATGATCAGTGACCACCAATATGTTACTGATATTTTTCAGATCTGGTTCTAGACTCAAGAAATCAATGCAGACCAGTTCCATAGGGGCACTAATGGTAATGTTGACCATGGAGCAGCTCTCTGGGGCAGGGCTTTCCTTTGCAAACAACTGCTACAGGTCTTGACATATTGCTCTACATCTGTACTCATTTTTGGCCAGTAAAATCGAGTCCATACCAGATCAAGTGTTCGGTCTATGCCAAGATGCCCCATCTGATTATGCAAGGACCTTAAGACCAGTTCCTTTAATTCTGAGGACAGCACCAGCTGTTGTTTGATGACCGGTCCTCCTTATTCACAGTCGCTCTGTATAGTAGTTGGTTAATCAGCCTTAATTTGGGCCCTTCTTTGTATAACAAGGTAGCTCTTAAGTCGGTGGAGCACAATTTGCCACATCCCACCCAGCCTGCAAAGCTTCCACAACGGTTTTATCAAAGAATCTCAAGATTGAGCCCGTTGAAGACTAGTATTGTCAAACTGGGGCAGTGAACTGGTGTCCAGTGTGGAAAAATGGCAGTAAGGCAGGTATGCAGTTCTCAGATGGCCCTAAGCAATCCACTACACGTTCACAGCATCCGGAGACACCTGTTCCTCCTTGTCGAATTTCTGGCAAAGGGCTCTTATGTCAGGCTCTGATAACCTAATCCAATCAGTTTGTGGCATAGGTCTCTGAGAGAGGGCATCCGCATCTATATGGTTTAGGCCTGCTCTGTACTCAACAGCATAGTGGTAGGTGGCCAAGGCAGAGAGCCACCTGGCCAGTGGCGTCCAACTTGGCTGAGGTTTGTACATAGGTCAGAGGATTGTTATCAGTCTTCACCAATATCTTGACACCATTCAAGTAGTCATGAAACTGATCAACAATGGCCCACTTCAGAGCCAGGAACTCATGCTTATGCACGGATAGTTTTTTTCTGAAGGAGTCAGACTTCTACTGGCAAAAGCTACAGGTCTCTTACCATTCGAGTGCTCCTGATATAACACAGCCCCCAATCCTTGAAGACTGGCATCAGTATGGAGAACGTAGGGCTTGGCCGGGTCAGCATAGGCCAACACGGGGCATGTGTAAGTTGATATATGATGTCATAGAAAGCGTCCCTCACACTCAACAGTCCAACGATCCCCAAACAATTAATTCGCCGAAATACCTCTTCTCCAACTCGAGCGCACAACCCTTTTATACTTTTGTGTGTAGGAGGGTACTCCTGAGTGAGGTTGAGGAGGGGCTAATCACTCAAGAATAGTCTTTGACAAACCGCCTATAATATCCGCAAAACCCCAGAAACTGTTGCAGCTCTTCCAAGTTCCTGGGCTGAGGCCAAGTAGTCAAAGCCCACTTTGCTAGGGTCAGTCTCTATGCCCTCAGTGGACACTATGTGGCCCACATATTTCACAGAAGTCTGGAAGAATTGACACTTGTCTATAGACAGCTTGAGGACGAACTTCTCCAACCGATCCAAGACCTTGAATAATCGTTGCTCGTGTTCTTCCAATGAATGGCCAAACACTATGACATCATCTAGATAGACCAGACACTGAGCAAATTCATGTCCCCACGGCCCGCTCCATCAGGCGCTGAAAGGTGGCTGGGGCACCCAAACTCCTTGAGGCATCCAAATGAACTCATAGAAACCTAGGGCAAATTAATGCAGTCTTCTCCCGGTCATCTGGGGCCATCGGGATCTGGTAGTACCCATCAAAGATCCAACACAGAGAACCACTTACTACCATTCAAACAATCCAATGCGTCCTGTATGCGTGGTATGGTATACTGGTCCGAATGGTCCGCTGATTCAAAGTGCTGTAGTCACACACATCTGAACAGCCCCATTCTTTTCCTTACTACTACTATGGGGAGGCATAGGGCTCCTGGACTCTTTTATTACACCAGCAGCCAACATCTCTTGCAGATGCCGCCTTACATCATCTATATCAGCCGGGCCAGGCACAGGGATCTCTCTCGGAAGGGCCTTTCATCATGCAGCCTAATGTGATGCTCAACCCTTGCACACATCCCACATCCCACTCTTTCAGGGAGAAAACCTGGTCCATCTTGGCAAGGCTCCCACTGATCCTCTGTTTCCATTCAGCTGGCAGCGGGAGTCACCAAGACAAACAAGTCAGGAGTAACTCTGTCAGTGGCCCTGGAACCTTACTATTTGGCAGCACTGCAGAGTCCGCACAATGCACACTTGCCAATGTGCACCTCTTCTTATTCAAGCTCCTTGTCGGACACATTATGCACTTGAGCCATAACCTCTTGACATAAGCATGAGCTCTGGCTGGCAATATACTGGGCTTGACCAACAGTCCCTCAGGTAATCCTCCCTCCACAGGCGCATCCAACATCAACAACCTATTCTAACATCTGTTCTGAGTCGCATTTCTCCATGCAGGATACATTGGGCATTCGGGCAAGTATCACGGAGCCGGTCCTTTTTCCACACTGCTCCCACCGACCCTCGGATTCCTCCCACTATCCTTCTCCTGAATTGCAACTGCCTTTTGAATCACAGCGGGTATGCTTAAAGCTCACCCGTCTGAAATGCTTGTTTTTCTGAACACAATTGGGCCAATCGTCCAAACATATGAGCATTCGTCCCAATCAACAAGGGCACCCCATCATACAGTCCAGTGGTTGGGCAAACTAAAGCTAGGTTTCCACCTGCTCATCCATTCCAGCCACAGATGCAGAGAATGATAACCAGACTCGGATATACCCCAAATACGGATATGCCTTGTCGCCAACCCCCACACATGTAGACCATTCAAGGGTTGCAGGGCACCTCGGTAAGTGTGTCTGATACCAGTCCTGAAACATGATGGTTACCTGAGAGCCACTGTCTAATACAGCCTCGGGTGGGAATCCATATACTACGTGGTCTCCATTGAAGGCCTGACCACATCAGACCAGTCGGGGCCACAGCATTGATAGTTGGCTGAGCATGGGCCCAGTCACAAAACTTTTCCTGGGGGGTTGAGACTGGGCCTGGTGATGCCAAGTGATCCAGTCTGCTGTTGACTTTCCTTAATTCTTTGGCCTCTGGCACTCAGGATGAAAATGCCCATCTTCCCACAATGGTAACAGAACTTGGGGTCCCAGGGTCACTATTTGGCGGTGAACACCTTATCTGTGGGGGCCCTGAGAGGGGTGGGGGCTGCCTGGGCCGGGTTCTGGTTTCTGCATGACTCAGGGGCCCGGACCTAACAGGGTACATAGTAGATTGCTTCAAGTCCTCACCAGTTCTCGTGAAATTCCTGACCTCGCCCTCAACTCACTATCTAGGTGGGGGTCGGAGGAAATAACTCACATTCCCACAGCACCTGGAAAATCTGAGGATCCTTCTGACCCTCCGGACATGCTGGTCTCCTCAGGGGTGCTAGGCTCAGGGGTCCCACTAGGGTTCACCGCCTCACACAGGGCTTCCACCCTCTTCATCAGTCTCCACCTCTCTAATCTCCCTCATCAATTGACAATATTCAGGTGGGGTAGCCCATCGATCATGTAACTTAAGTTTTAACAGTATTACACTAGAGAATCTAGCAGACTTTAAACATGCTCCAACCTGACCTGATTCAAGGCCGTGGCAGTGATTCCCCTTTCTATAGGCCTTCTGCAAAGCCCGCTCCACCCTAGTGACAAAGGCGTAGCTTCTCATTTCTCCACTGCTTGGCAGACCTGAACTTCCATAACAAATCTTCCCCAGTCTCTGTACTCTCAAACACCCCTTCTAAAGCAGAGAGGTACTCTGCGGTGGTGGCTTCCAGACTGGTGGCCGCAAAAACCTAATGGCTTCTAAAGCGGACCCCGCGAGGCTCTCCATCAGTCTTCTTCCTTTTCTCCCTCAGAGCATTGCCATTCCTGAACTAAGGGGTGGCATAGTCCATCCAAGCTTCCAGGTCATCTTCCCTGGAGGCACTGGCACTGTGCCAGAAAAAGCTTCAGCCTGTGGTAGGAATCAAGCTGAATAGAAGGGACCACTAAGGGCAGTGGAGCCAAAATAGAACTCTTGGGGGCCGGGGAGTTACCTGGGGAGACCTGGGGGTAGCGTCACCAGACAAATCCAATGCTTGCAGAAATTCCTGGGTAGTCCTCCCTCCACAGCCAGCAATTTAAGCAGCTAATCTTTAAAACTATTAGTCTGGGAGACCCTCCACGAGTGACTGACCCACTCCGAATATGAACTAGCCTCCATCCTTGTAAGCACCCTCCAGGTAAATCACTGGAGTACCCTCTCAGGGTCAATGGCCACACTGCACAAAAGTGGTATCTGCAGCATCTGGTCGAGCAGGTCAGCCATTCGCCTTTTACCTTCACTTTGCCCAAACATTTAATATGCTCAGCTGTGGAAACAATGTCTGCTGTTGGGGTTCCCAGGGCACATCTAACAGTAATACAATTTTCTGGGAGTCCAGCTCTTTGGCTTCACCCCACCCCATCAGTCTGTGTACCATTGTCTTAATAGGCCCCAACTTAATTTTTCCCAACATATCCTCTTCCAGTTTTTCCATTTCTTATGCACTTCCTCACTTGGCCACTAGGAGATGCTAATCCCAGCGGTGCCTCCAATTTGTAACCCCAGGGGTACTACCCTTAGGGTTTACTACTGCCTGCCTCCACGGAGACAGGGTGAGGGGCCCAGATCCGTTGACACTCCACCAGTGCAGAAGCACAGAGCTCCTTTCTTCTCCTCAGCCATAATGCATCTGCCCCTAGCAGCATGGGGCACTTCCCTACAGTTTGGCGCTACCCAATCCCATTGGCTAGCGGCACCTGCAATCAATTGCTCCTGCTCTCAGTGGTGCGAAAAGCACCATAGCCTCATAATCCTTTTCCCAAATTACAAGCAGTTTCTCTATTGGCCAGCTGACTCTTTAAAGTCCCGAGGTACTGATTGGTCCAATTCAGTAGTCCTGACCAAAATGGAGGAGACAATCGAAAAAGTCTTCACTGCAAAGAAAGCAGGTTACAACAACTACTCTATCACTAGTACTCCACGTTATTACCAATGACCAGTTACAGTTGTCCTGAGGGCTCCTCTGCACAACTAGTTATAGCAGAATGAGCTACTCTGCAGCCCAGGTGGGACTCGAGCATAGCAACACTCAACCCCCTTTCAGATTAATTATGACTGCGAGTTAGCCAGCCCTTAAGAGACAGGCATGGAGGCTTTGGAGCGCTCCTGACAACAGCATTCGATCAGCCTTCGCTGAACACCAGCCAGGCAGGGAGCACCCAGGCAAGCTCCAAGAAAGTTTCTAGAACCCCATTTGTAGGGGGTTACATGGTGATTGGCAGTTTGTCTGACTTGGAACATTACTTACAGTGGCACATCAGGGTGGTGAGCAGGGAGCAGGATTTCAAGCATGATCTGTCAGCGAGCTGCATCTCAGCTCCTGCTGTCCAACGAGCTAAGCTGTTCCCTATCATTTGGTCTCAGTAGTCAGTGATGGGGCTCGAGAGAGAGAGAGAACAATGTCCACAAAGGAACAGAACAAATTGTCCATCAGTGAGAGGCTCCATATTTGCATCATATAGGATTTGTTGATTTTTTCAGCACTAGTTTTGAAGTATAAAATATAACATACAACCAGTATATGTATTTTAACTTATATATTTAGTACATCTTAATGGATTACCAAAATTCATGGGTTTCCAGTTGTAACTTTAATAAAATAACAGTGGGATTGCAAAGTTAGGTTCAAGTAACTGACATACATACTAGTCAAGTGACATTCCACAGACAGAGACAGATATTTTTAATTAATAGACTCCAGCAATCCTTTTCAGTATGGTTTTGATTTCTGCTTAGCACTTCCTGTTTCACCTGAAGTCATGGCAATGAGGTTAAGTGATTTCAGTGGATCGCACATCATTGGTCGCATCACCGCCAATGACACCAGCTAGCCAACTGCCCACAGTCTTTGGCCCTCTCCAGTGCGGCTTGCTTCGTGCTGAGAATGTCCATCTTTAACAATGTCCTCAGAGCAGGAGAACTGAATGAAGCTGAGGCAGTACAGTGCAGTAGTTTAAGGCTCTAAGCTACAAATCTGGAGACCTGGGTTGGAATCCCACAGCCCCCACTTGCATACTGTGTGACCTTGAGCAAGTCACTTAACTTCCCTGTGCTCCCAGGTCACACCTGTAAACAAGTTTTAGCTTAGTGTGCCACTCCTGGTTAAGCAATAAAAACTACCACATCCAGAACCTCCAGCTCTTCTTCCATACCTTCCTCCTCTTCTATGTATTTTGCATCATCGTCAACTGACCTTAAGGGTGGCACCGCTGGGCACGGCATCCTGATGATCAACAACCCTGTCGGAGTTGGATCAGGAAATTCAAGCAGAAGCTTCTGCTTAAGCAAGGATGATAATGAAAGAACCTGTTAATCGGGTGGCTCCGCTGTGTTTATCAGTGAAAGACTCTACAGGAAGCAGCACATTAAGTATATGGATGGAAATAATCACTTTTATTATTAGTCAGAAAGTGGAAACAGAAACAGCGCTGCTGACCAGTGGCCAGTACTGCCAACAGTAGGACTGGGTTTGTGACACCAAGGAGCCAAGGACAATACACCTTTCTGGGATGGGGAGGGAGAGGGAAGCCAGGACACACTGAACTGGGGGTGGTGGGCAGCCCAGGACAGTGGACACTGAATCCAAGGGGACAGCTAAGGACACTGAACCCCTGCAAGGAGGGTGAGGGACACAGCCCAGCCCAGGACACTGAATCCCTGCAAGGGGCAGCTCAGGACACTGACTCCCTACAAGGGGACAGACCAGAACACTGAATCCCTGCAAGGGGGTGGGGCAGCCCAGGACATGGAATCCCTGCAAGGGGGGGTGGCAGCCCAGGACACACTGAATCCAAGTGGGGGTGGCAGCCCAGGACACTGAATCTCCCTGCAAGGGGGGGTGGAGGACACAGTCCCAGACACTGAATCCCTGGAAGGGGGTGGGGCATTCTAGGACATGGAATCCTGCAAGGGGAGCAGCTCAGAACACTGAATCCTGCAAGGGAACAGCCCAGTACACTGAATCCCTGCAAGAGGGGTGGGGCAGCCCAGGACATGGAATCCCTATGGGGGCAGCCCAGGACACCCACCAGGTTGTTAGGGTTTCCAACCTAGAACACTCCACCCTGTTGAGACTGACAGGCATCAGGGGTGTGACTAGTGATTGTTGGCTGTAATGCTCACACCATTTCACCTTTCCTCTACCCTGCAGCCAGTGACAGGCATCGAGGTGTACCTTGGACTCTTTGGCCACAAAATTCACCCCATTCTCCTCATACTGCACCCATCTCAGCATATTTCCTTATAGAATGGGTAAGCATAAGGCCCAAGACCTCAAGGCACACCGTAGCACTTGTCGATGTCTGCAGGGCAGGGTGAGGTGAAATGGTGGAGCATTATGGTCGATGACCCAAAGGCACACCCCAATGCCTGTCAGTCTCTGCAGGGGTGGGGTAGGGGTTGGCATCAGTCCACTACTTCACTGCCATTCCAATTATGCATCTCTAACTCCTGCACTACCAGTGCCAATGCCAGCAAGACAATATCCGGCATTGACAAATACTTGTTTTTGTGCTTTCATTTAGAGCTTCCTAACCATTATGACTAAAATAAGTTTCAGATTCAATAGGCTCTCCTGTCCAATTACGAGATTTTCCTTCAATAAAGGTTACAGAATCCAGCTGGACTCTGTAAATCCAGGCGTCTTTCAAGCAGTTTTAAATACTGTGCTGCACAAATCCCCAAATGCAGTTATATTACATGTACAGCTTGCTGGTGTAATGGCAGGTTTATACTTCCTGAGGAAAATGCAGCAAGGCTCCCATCACTGACATTCTGGGAGCCCAAGCAAGATTCTGATAGCCTGAGGGTGCTAATGTGAATTGCAGTACCTGCTTCTGAAACAAAGCAGAATGCTTGTGGCATTCTTTGCTTATTTTGTGTGTGTTGTGACAAGAGGAACACAGGGAAATGTCATTTCTAAAACTCTGATTACAGCTGAAGTTTGACAAAATCTTTCAACTACAAAAATCTCAGTTCCTAACTGATAATATACAATCCTTATTTAATAAATTATACAATTTGTATGTTGTGAACCGTTGAATATGTTTAGTGAAAGGGGTGGCTGAGAATACATCTATGTATTTTGATTACTTTTATTTAATTAAAAGAGTTTTGTTTTAAAAGCACTACACTACATACAGTTCTCCTCAGTGCTGTTGAAAAGAGTTAGCTGACATCAAGCTCTTATCTGAAATCTAATTATTTTAAACCATTTTAATAGGTGTGAGCCCTAAAGAAATTTTATGCAAACAATTTGGAGGCCTTACAATTAAACCTTTCCTTAAAGAGCATCGGCCCGATTCACTAAGGCTGATGCAGGGCTTGTCTAATCCCTGCATTAAATCTAGTGGTTGGCACAGCTGCACAAAATCTTGCCACAAACTGCACCCGATTCAAAATGATCGGGCACATTTGCAACACTTTTCCTGATTTATTGCAGCTTATGCCAGATATTTGGCACAAGCTTCATAAAAGGGCACCTGAGATTGTCACAAGCTAGACCAGAAAAAGCTGATCTAACTTCTGGCAATTGGTACACAGGATCGAGAATCCTGATCACCAGCCATATGTTCAGTGCACTCAGGGCTTGCAGCATTGATGGGCCTCACATGTCAGTGTTAGTGGCTCAGTAGGTAGCACACTTACCTTTGATGCTGGGAGATCAGAAGGCTGTGGGTTCAGTTCCCACATCTGGCACTTGGGTTAATATCCCAATACTGACACTGTAGTGCAGCATGAGGGAGGTGCTGCACTTCTGAGGTGCTGTCTTCGGATGAGATGTTAAGCGAGGTCCCATCTGCCTGGATTGGTGGCAGTTCAGGTGGATGTTAAAGATCCCCTGGCACTTATCGAAAAGAGTAGGGAATTTCCTCAATGTCCTGGCTAAATTTCCTTCATTCACTAAAAATACCACCAACAACAGTTTAATCTGGTTCAAATTCAGTTGCTTACCATCTGTATCCCCATCTCCCCCTCTGCAGCTGCCCCTGAAAATGGACTTCTAGGCTCAGTGGGCTTACCAGGTCAACAAAATTCAACAAACATGTTTACGTCTAATAAAGAGACAACTATTTTATTTATTGTATTTTGATGTGTTAGTAATTACTTTCAACAGTACTTTTATAATAAAATATTTGTCAGTGCAGTGAAACAAGTATTTTTTATCTTTGCTTTTCACACTGCTAGAAAAAAGAATTCAGTAGAATTTTGGTATTGTGATTCCAGAAAGTGCTTACTATTTATGAACCCAATGGGTTCAACTTTGAAAAGTAGGGACCAATGCAAGTAAGCCTGCAGCAAGGAGAAATGGTGCAAAGGGCTCTTGTTCCACATCTTGTGCCAGTCCTGATTTTGGAAGGTACAATGTACAACTGGTGGGCTGCCTGCATCAACTGAACTTGTGCCATCTTTGCAATGGCTGCACCAGTGTACCATGGCAGAAAGGGGCTAGTGCCATGGTGTGGCTGCAGCAGCCCCTAATTTCGGAGTTTGAAAGCCACACCGTAGCCGCAACTCACAGCTGTGGTTAGAGCAGCTAAGTACTGGCCTAACAGCCCTTGTGGCGAATGCTGGACCTGTCGCGGGGGCACCCTGAAAGTGGCATGGAACACTGGCCAGGGACCTGCAGGAGTGCAGTGGCACCAGACAGTTGTGAAGCCCGGTGATAGCTAATAAAGCAGGTGTGCCTGCATCAGGCTCCCAGATGTGCAGATGGGGTACCACTTAGTTGGGCTTACTGTACAATGCTCGATGTTGTACAGTAAGCCTGATTAAGTGGTACTCATCTGCATGTCTGTGTGCCTGATGTGGGCACACCTGCTTGGTGGTACCATTCACTCTGGCACAGCAATCTGTGTACAGAGTACCCATTAGAGCACTCCCACAGGTCCCTGGCCAGTGTCCACACTGCTTGCAGCATGCCCCTCTCCATTTTTCTGCTGTTCAGGTGCTAGCTCTGCACTGAGCGGTGGGACATGATGGTACCCTCTGTCACACTCCTCCAGTGTGCCACCTATCTGGTGTAGCACCCTACCTGTGGCAAAGCTGGGGACTTTGGCAAAGGGACCGCTTTTGTTTGAAAACCCAGTGCAGGGTCCCTGTGCATAAAGAGGTTGCTGCAAAGCAGTGCTTTGGGCCTAACTTGTGTCAATCTACAGGCGCTCTGAAAATTGAGCCCTATGTATTTAAAATGAGAAATTAAATATATTTTTCAAACTTTTTCAAAGAAATAGATACTCTTTCAGAAGTGAACTTTGCTTTTTATGTGTTTACACAATTGTGGTCCATCTGTATGATCTGAAAGTTTTAAAACAGTAATTTGCTTCCCTTTTCTTCTTTTCAAGTAAAATCTGGTTCTGAAGAAATGTCACCTGCTAAATTATAACAAAAGATCACAGGTTGTCAAAATCACATATACATATTAAAATATAATATTTCGTGGTAGAAAGTGTTATTTCTCTACCAAAAATGAAAAACAGGTTTGCAGTTTCCACAGAAATACATTGCCCTCTTTGCCAGTAAACCTTTCTGGCATCATAATACAAGAATTCCACTGGATTCTTTTTTAATTGGTAGTTGGCAAAATACAAATAAAATGATGAAAATGTAATTAAAGAAACAAATAAAAGCAAACAGAATGAAAGCGGTCAGGTGCATAGAGAGGGGTATAACAAGTAGAAGGAGGGAAGTGGTGGTACCATTGTACAACTCCCTAGTAAGGCCTCATCTGGAGTACTGTGTACAGTTCTGGAGGCCCAGTCTCCATAAAGATATAGACAGGAGGAGACGGTACACAGGAGGGTGACAAAATGGTGTCCAGGATGCAGCATAAGTCGTTTGAGGAGAGACACAGGGCTCTCAATGTGTACTCCATGGAGAAAAGGGGGCATGATAGAGACCTTCAAGTATCTGAAGGGGATCAACAATGTTCCAGAGGGAGCATCTTTCACATGACGGAAATGGAGAACAAGGGGCGCAGCATGAGACTAAAAGGGGAAACCTAAGGGGAGCTTGAGGAAGTTCTGCTTCACTGAAAGGGTGGTGGAGAGATGGAACAGTCTCCCCAGGAAGTGGTGGGGGCAGCCACAGTTCAGGGATTCAAGAATGTGTGGATAGGCACATGGGAAATATCAAGCTAGGGCACAAGGGAGAGGCTTGTCGTAGCATCTAGGTCACCTTAAGCATTAGAAAGAGGGATAGGGCAGACTGGATGGGCCACAAGGCCATTATCTGCTGATAACATATTTGTATCAATGTATTTATGCATCTAAAGGCCCTAAACCTTATACATTCCTACTGTGCAATTGCTTATTAAGACAAAGCTAATTAAGTTCCTTGTATACAGCACAGTGGTGAGTTGTTTTAGACAATCCAGAGGCAAATCTACAAATACTATTATATACAGAATTTAGTCTGCTAAACAGTTTATCTGTAACTGAAAAATAAAATAAGAATCCATAGTCTAACTTGGAGCAATGAAGTTGTTGCTAACAATGTGCATGATTCAGGTATAAGAAAGTGACTAATCTTACAGAGCATTCCACATCTTTCATGTAAAGTTTTAATCAAATGATTCACATGTGTCTCAAAAGTAAAGCTTCTTTCCTGATAGACCCTTAAATAACTAAAATACCAACTCTTTCAATTACTTCTCCTGCCAAATCAAATATCTGAAAAATCATAAGAAAGAAGTGTATTTGATCATGAAAAAACATTGATTTTTAGAATTCAGCAAAGTTTATTCTTCAAAATCAATTACATATATTCAAAAAATCACTCTATAGAGTCTTCTGAAAATCAAAATATTGCTACCAGAATTAAAAATAATGGCATCATTAGTATAAAGTACATATTTAGAGGAAACAAGACCTTAGGCATGCCCAGAAAAAATATATTTTTGGGCTACTTGGGCTACTGTGAAAGATATTATTATCTTTCCTTATTCCTATGCATTACTCTTGTATCTTTGACTGTACCTATACTGGTACATCACAGATACAAGAATGATTGCACAAGTTGAAAGTTAAAGTCCCCATCTAAATTACATGTCTCTCACAACTGCTATGTTGCTGTGACACTTTTCAGCATGTTTCCTGGGACGAATCCATGCTGTCTATCGTCTAGGCACCCCGACTTCTCCAGGTCCCCCAGCATCCCTGACAATGCCCCTCCATCACCTTGCCCACCACTGATGTCAGGGCTGATGGGTCTGTAGTCCCTGCCACCTCCCCTTGATCCCCCAGAGCCAGATAAATTACATCCCAGAGTGCTGAAGGAACTGGTGGGTGTCCTGGCGAACCCCTGGTGGAGCTTTCAGCATCTCGCTGATGACAGGGTGGGTGCCCCAGGACTGGAAGGTGGCACATATAGTACCCATCCACAAGGGGGATCAAGAGTGGCAGGAACTACAGGCCCATCAGCCTGACATCGGTGGTGGGCAAGGTGATGGAGGCCATTGTCAAGGAGAGGCTAGGAGGGACATGGAAAGTCGGTGTGCCTGGACAATAGACAGCATGGATTCTGTCCCAGGAGATTGTGTCAGACAAACCTTGTGGAGTTCTATGACTGGGTGATGAGAGCCTTGGACCTGGGTAGACTGGTGGATGTCCTCTATCTTGACTTCAGCAAGGCATTTGACTCTGTTCCTCACAGGGTTTGTTGAATAAGCTGTGAGAAATAGGGTGGGGAACCAGATGATCAGATGGATAGGCAATTAGCTCCAGGACCAGACCCAGAGGGTCGTGATTGGCAGGATAGTCTCATCCTCAAGGAGGGTCATTAGTGGGGTCCCTCAGGGATCAGTCCTTGGGCCCCTCTTGGTCAATGCCTACATCTCTGACATAAGGCAGGGTATCAGGAATGAGAGGAGTCCTTTGGGATGACTCAAAACTGGGGGCGGTGGTGGATGGGGAGGAGGGAGGGTGGCCCTACAGGGGACCTGGAGGCTCTGGAAAGGTGGTCTAGAAAGTGGAAGCTGAGGTTTAATGCAGGGAAATGCAAGGTACTGCATCTGGGAGCAAGAAACCTGGGCCAAGAGTACACCGGGGATGCTACAAGTCTCAATGGCTAAGAGGGACCTGGGGGGTAGTGGTGGAGGTCAAGATGAACAACTCTGAGACTTGTAGGAGGGCAGTGGCCAAGGCCAACAGGATGCTGGAATGCATCACTGGGGATCATCTCCAGAAGGAGGAAGTGATACTCCCCTTGTATAACTGCTTGGTGAGGCTGCACTTCTCAAGTACTGCATGCAGTTTTGGAGGCCACACTTAAAGAGGGACATTGAACCCTGGAGAGGGTCCAGAGGAGGCAACCAAAATTGATCTGGGGCTTGGGGACAAGACCTATGGGGAGAGGTCAAGAGCTGAATATGTACACACTGGAAGAGAGAGGGACTGGGGGACATGATAGGAGGTCTTCAAGTACATGAAGGGGTTAAATAGGGGAAAAGCAGTCGAGGTGCTCCGAAGGAAGGGGGCAACTAGAGGGCATGTGGGTGGAAGCTGGAGGGAGGGAGATTCAGGAGAGAAAGGAGGAGGTGCTACTTCATTGAGAAGGTGGTGGAGCCATGGAATGCGCTGCCCAGGGGCTGGTGGAGGCAGAGATGGTGGAGGGGCTCAAGAGGGGTGGGACAGGTAACGGGAAGGGTTCTGGATGCAAAGTCCTGTGCAATGGGAATATCCGGGACTGGGAAGAGAAGCCAGAGAGGACGAGGGGGCAGCAAGGTCAGCTCCCAGGGTGGGGGTAACCAAACGAGCAGACACGAAAGACCATTAGGCCTATTCCGCTGGCATTTTAGTATGTTAGTATGTTTAGCAGTGGTGTTCTGTTTTTGAACCTTGTTAAGCCTTCTTGATTCATTTTTCTTTGTGTTAATCTTTTTAGTTGTTTTACGAGTTGACCGCGATCACATTGTTTTTTTTTTTTTATATTGCCATCAGTACATGACAGAATCACAGGGGTGTGCACACCTCATCTGTGCGCCACGGGCAGCTTCCAGTTGTACCGCCTCAGTGCATCCTAGTGGTTCACTCAATACTTTGTCATATGTAAAATGTATACAAACCAGCAACTGCCAGCTGCCTGTGATCTGTACTGAGCCCCAGCATCATAGGGAGTGTGTATTCTCCCTTCTGCGCTTTATGTGGTTCATTATATGACCGCCAGCACTTTATTCATTAATTTAGTCCACATAAAACTTTAGGCAAGGCCTGTTTATAAAGACGTTAGAGTCAGCATTAACAGGAAAGTAACAGGTGGAATACAGGACAAATCAATGCAACCCTGAGGCAGGGCAATACTTACTGCACTTCAGACAAAGACAGGCTATACATTATGATTCACTAACTTGTTACCTACTACATTTATTTACATTTAAGTGTTGCCACGCTCAAGCTGTGGGTGTCATTAAATTCAGTTAGTAATGTCAGTTCACAATTAATCAGTTTACAGTAGCTCTTTTAGCTCGGCAGATCCAGATAAGGAGAGGGATGAGAAGAGAGCAGAATTAAACTGGGAAAGGGTGCAGTCTGCTTTTAGTGAGGAGGCAGCCCATTCCAGAGTTTGGCAAATCTGTAGGAAAAGGTAGTACTTAGCCCAAGGAGTATAGCAGGACCAGCAGACAAAATATCAGAGCTTGTAAAAACTCTATCATGCTCTACAGGCCATTGACACTCCCAGTGCTGCAGCCCTCCTCTGATGTCAGCTGCAGGGGATTTGGGAATGTGTAGTTAAAAAACATGTCAGCTTGCAAGCCAGCAGAATCAGTCTGATACAATCTACTATACTGCAGTAAACAGTAAGTAAAAAATATGTTTTGCACACTACAGTACAAATTGGGACCAGCCCCACATTTGGATGAAGGGCTTTAGTGTTGACTTTCCATTCAAACAGCCACCTCCGGGGCAGAAAAGAGAATTAAATAAATGTACTCTGGTAAAACAATGATCCCACTTTCTCCTACATTTAACACCTGGGTACCCCTGTGGTTACTAGAACCCTTCAGCATAGTGAAAGTAGGTATGGGCAGCACACAAAGAAGTTAAAATCCTTTTAGGTTCATTTAAGCCCTCTTTGCCTGGTCTCTGATGAGCAGAGGGAGCTAATTTGCATATATAACTCTCACAGCAGCATAATCACCCCTGGCTATCAGAGCTGCAGTTCTCACTCATTAGTCAGTGGAGAGTCAGTGTGAGTTTGGAGAGAGTTTGGCGATGAATAGGTTGGTGCTCTGCTAGCTAGCAGCCCAACTTCCAGAGGAGAGCCCTCTTGCCTTTAGTTACGCCTTCTTGTATCAGTGATTGGTCTGTGCACTGAATAGTGGTGGAGACCATCTGTTCCAAGGCCCTAGGGAGTGAATTTCATCACAAGGTTGTGATCATCTGGAGTCAGTGTTAGTGAGTAATTGTTTGAGACAACCCCTGACCATGTCACTTCCAAGTGCTGCCCAAAATAGGCTGTCTGTGTTTTTACAACAAAGCTCTAACCTGTTTAAAATGTAAATTACTTGGGAATCCTGTCATTTGAGTTCAGTACTTCAAAAGCCTACAGCCTGGGGCTGGAGTGTATTTACTGCTGTGACTTTTCCAAGTGTTACTGTGGGTGGGCCCCATGGGAGAGGACCCCTGCAGTTTTGTGTGAAAATGTGAATCTAGGGGAATATGACAAATGCTTTGTGGGTATAACTCTACCTAGTACAATGTGCATTTGTTACTTAATTTTGGGTTTCTGGTGTCTAGCAAGAAGCACAACAATGTTCAAATAGGTGACTAGTCCCTGGTACAAGATGTACATGTGGATTGTCTTCAGAGGCCAGCAGTGCCTGGAGAGTCCTAACTGCTGTAATTTCACAGCAAGTTTGGCTTTGGCTGAAATTGAGCTGACCACTCATCCAGGTTGCAGAAGGACCCAATCTGCATACAAGTTTTGGGGTAACTGAGTTCACCCAGTTGGTCTGTGCTCACTAAATAAGTGTTATGGAACCTCCCATTAAAATGCACTTATAGTCCTGGGATCTACTGATTCCCATTTTCCATTTGGTCCCTAAACAAAGGGATGTAAGCTTGAAAGGAAATGTTCTTGTGACAAATTCTGTGCCTGCAAAAGAGTTGTATGTGCATTCTGTGTGTTCTGTACCTGCAAAAGCCTGGGGCACCACACTTTCTGACTGATACTTTGTCAGGAATAAAGCCATACAACACAATCCATCCCTGTTGTGGACATTCCATCTTTCTTTGACTTCGTGCATTTGTTGGGCCCCCTCAGACTTAGTGTGACATACCATAACCCAGGTACTTCTCCTCCAGGCTCTGGTAAATAGAAATTTTATTTTGTGCCCTCCTCTGACTACCTAGCTGCCTAAGCCGGTGTTGCCCTAATGCCAGGGGTAATACTTTTTGTTATTTATTGTTGTTGCCTTGCCAGCAAAAGGAGGGAGGTGTACATATAGAAGATGTGTTGATGAATAGGAGGACTGGATTGAACCAATACCTGGATATGATATTTTCCATAAAGCTAGGGCAGGGGTTAAAACTGGCACTGGCCCATTAGCCAAATGCTGGTAGATTTTGTATTGGGCTAGTAAGAATTTCTTCTAACTAGCCCTGCAGGATTGCACTAGAGAAGGTAACATTTCAATAAGTAAAACAGCTAAGCCAGTGGAAAAGTCTGTGGGGTTAGTAGATTTTCCCAGTCACTGGCTCTGCTGGTTAGTGGCTGCAAACTTAAATCTGACCCTGTAGGATGAAAAAAATGGAGGTGTAGTTGGAGTATAAGTGGCATCACATCTAAAAGCATTTGAGTTATTTCACCAGAGGAAGAAGGTTTGAAAAGGAACAACTATAAGTGAAATTCCAAACTCAAAACAATACTATTAGATTAGGTATCTGTTGTAGGTCTCCAAACTCAACAGAATCTGATAACCAGTGTTTATGCATGATTTCAGTGACATGATGGTCCCTAATAACTGTATAGTTATGGGTGATTTTAATAAGCCCTAATATAAATTGGACTGAGTTGAAAGGTCATACTACGCTAGACAATAATTTATTAGCCTTATGTACAGTTAATGGTATGCATCAATATGTCTCTGAAAACACTAGAAACAGTAACATCCTGGATTTAATATTTAGTAATATAGACGATGGAATCCAATGTACTAAAGTTTTTGAGCCACTAGCAGGAAGTGACCATAATATGGTGATGTGTTTATTAAAAGAAACATCAGTAAAATTCAAAGGGACAACAAGAGTATGGAATTTCAACAAAACAAATTATGAAGCCATTGGGAGGTACTGAAGATTTGGGATTGGCAAAGGGAATTAATATATAAAATCTAGAGACTATGTGGTTAATAATACAAGATACAATAAATACTTGCATGAACAATTTTGTTCCTAGGAAAGATAAATATAATAGTGAAGGGAGAATACCAAAATGGTTTCAAAAGGATAGAAAAGGTAATAAAATCAAAAACAAGGCATATCATAGATACAAGTTAAATCCTATCATGGTTCGAGAAGCTAAATATAGAACACTAGTTAAAAATGCAAGAAGATTATAAAAATGCCAAGGCAAGGGCCAAAATTAACAGTTAGAGACCCTAAGGATAGTTAAAAGAAATTTTATAACTACATTGGCAGCTTAAGAAAAGGAGACAGAGCACATTAATTGTGTAAGTGATGGTAAAACTGTTATGAATAATGAGGAGGAAATGGCTACATCTTTCAATAATTATTTTTTGAGTGTCTTTGCAAAAATAATCACATGCCACCACCTTACCATGTGATACTCAACAAAATGAGAACATAAAGAAATATATGATATACAAGGCACAAACTTTTGATAAATTGCTGCACCTAAATCTTCACAAGTCCAATGGCCCAGATGAGCTTTTTCCTCATTTTCTAAGAAATACAGCAAGAGAAATGGCAGACCCCTGTCTATTGTTATTTCATAAATCCTTAAGTAAGGAAAGTCTTTACATCTGTAAGATTAGCTGATATAATACCCATCCATAAGAAAGGAGATAAGACACTAGTGGAGAACTATCAGACGATAAGTATCACCTCGGTAATAGGTAAATAATGGAGAGCTTCATAAAGCTTTTAGAGGATAATGAGAATTGGGAATAGTGGATATATCACAACATGGCTTTGAAAAAGGGAAGTCCTGTATGTCCAACCTGCTAGATTTTTTGAGACAGTGAGCCAGGCATTGGACCAGGGGTTGCCTGTAGATGTGGGTTTCCTTGCCTATTCCAAGGCCTTTGATTCTGCTGGTCACTTAGATCTAATAATCACCTTACAAAATATAAGTATTAGTATGACACTAATTAATTGGATTGAATCCTGGTTGACAGGTAGACAGACAGGGTGCCAATTGAAGGGTAATACATCAGACTGGGGTTTAGTGACTAGTGGTGATCCACAGGGGTCAGTCTTGAGACCAACCCTGTTCTCCTTTTGGTGTCTAGTATGCAGCTGTCAGATGGTGTATGGTTAAAGAAATGTGCAGACAATATAAAGTGGGCACAATAGTTAACAACAGCAATGCGGCAATGAAATTTCAAAACCAGATAAACAATCTAGTTAACTGGCTAGAACTCATGGACTTAGTTTTAATGAAGAAAAGTGCAAAGTTATGCACTTTGGGGTGAACAATATGCAATATATGTATTATATAAATAATAACAGGACTAAAAATACTGAAAGTGGAAAAGACCTTGTGTATGGATTACAAGTAATTTAGACTTCGACACTCATAATAAGGAAGCTATTAAAAAGAGAGAATAAGTGATGTGGAACATTTTTAGAACCATCAAGAACAAAGTAGTGAGGTTATGATACCACTTTACAGGACCTTGGTCAGACCAATACTGGAATATGGGGCTCCATTGACAACCCCACAAAACATTGAAGTTATTAAAATGAGGGAAGGGGTCCAGAGGAAGTATACTAAAAGAATAAAAGGAATGCAACATCACAATTATGAAACCAGATTGGATAAGTTATTAGGTATCTTTTCTCTCCATTATAGGAGCATTAATTGTGTTTTGTTTATAGACCTCATAAAAACAAGGTTCTTTGGGAATCAGCAGGGCTGCAAACAAAAGTAAATATAGGTAAAGCAACAAGATTTCGAATAAACAGTTAACAGGGAGCAGTATAGGACTACTAAGAGAGCTCAGTGTTTTAATCAAAGGTTGTAAGAAATGGAATGTGCTGACTCAAAATATTGTAGAAGCCACAAATATGCATATATTTAAAAGCTACTGGATAAACATTTGGGTGAGCGGTCTAAGAACTACCTCCACTGATATGTGGCGAGTCTGTCATGGCCAAATTGGCTACTAGACTTGTATACCTCTTCCTATGTTCCTATGAATAGACTGCAGAGAACTGCATTCAGTTAATACAATTGGAAACATTGAGAATGTTTTGGCTGCAGTACCTAGAGTCCCTGAATCATCTTAACTCTTTATCAAATGTAGGTTTCCCAATACAGCAGACCTCTTTTATAGCCCCTAAGAGGTTTAAAAGTAGTATCTAAATGTTCTGCTCTGTTTGCTCATTTCTAAAAACATTACACTGTATCTATAGGGAGCTTTGAAAACGTTTTGCTTGAATATTTGTTTTTCATTTGTTTGTATTGATGATTTCATACTACTGTATAATCCTGGCTGATTCCTACAATACAAGTCTAAAGATCACATGATTATCTTTCACAACAAGTCCGAGTCACAAAAGAGATGCAGAATTGCAACATGTAGAATGACCATTGCTGTCATCATATTTTTATTTCAACAACTTTTTTATACAGCAAATCAAATGGAACATTGTAAGTTTGCAGTGAATTCAAGTCTTCAGTAGATGAGTATCAAGGTTTGACAGTTCAATAAAAAAGTTCTCTTTAATTTGACAACTGTGGATCAATAAAATCTGCCTCAATATTTTAATGTGAACTGTTACTGATTAAAATGGAGAAATTTGTAGTGCCAATTTTGCTTTCATGTAGTTTTCACAAAATTGTTCAAAAGTTAACAGATTTGTTAATTGTACATTTTGCCCAATTTGTACATTTTTAAACACAGTTTGTATAAAATGTGTAATCTGGAACAAGAGCTGTGTAGAATTTCTGAATTTCAAGGAGCATTATCAACCATTCAGAGGTTACTACTAGGATATCGTCACTCACCATTCATTTGGCTTGCAAACACTAACAAGTGAGAATGCTCCTCCACTAGGAGATGGTTTTCTTTTTACAGGTATTTCTTATACTTTATTACTGCTACTGTGGTTTTAGGGCTCTGAAGGGAAGAGAGAGTTTATTGGCAAAAGGGGATGAAGGGTGAGGAGGGCTTAAGTCACAGTTTTGTGAGAAAGGGTGAGGTTGGTGCGAGGAAATGATTTGGTGTTGGCAGGAGAAGAGAAAATATTTCAACAAAGAACTTTGCAGGGTGCATAGGGGATAAGGGGAGTGGTATCTCTAGGAAGACTGTTGGGGGATGTCGCTTAAAGGTTCCATGTCAAAAGAGTGCCTACAAAACTGCACCAACAAAAAGCAAACAAACAACAGCCACAAGCAGAACAGTAAGGAGCACTGCAGCATGCTCCAAAATAGTGAACAGCTATAAGTTACTTTTTTCTGTGGGAAGTGGAGCTCTGCATCCCCTTTGCAGGGGCTTCACCTCCCCTCACACACCCCCAAACTAAAATAACTATCACCGGGCGATGCAATTCAGGGACAGGAAAAACTTGGGAAGGGCATACTGTACAGGGGTCACAAGATAGGAGGGGAGAATCTTGGGGAGCAATCAAATCTTCTCACACTAGGGGTGGAGGGAAAAGTTGGAGGGCAGAACGGGAATTTAAAAACCTCTTGTCACAACCAGTCTTGAACCTGGGTCCACTAGTCACACAGGTGGTGACTGTAACCACTATGCTACATGGCCAGCCCAGAACTGGCCATCCAAACAACTATCTACATGCTTCAAACACTAACTACCTCTATGGCTGCCTGCCAAAATGAAAGCACTGAACTTAACATGCACTCTTATACATTGTAGCTCATATCACACGCTATTTTGACCATGCCCAAACTGACTTACTCTAATTGAGTTGCTCTAGTCAAGGGATACCAATTTTAAATATTTGTGCATGGTGGAAGGGGTTGTGGGTGTATATGCCCCAAGACAGGAGGGTAGGATACTTTCTTTTGTTTGATGTTTTGAAACAAAACAACGCTGTTGGTACATCACCTGGCAAAGCTATGCATAGTCACTCTCGCCAGCACCTTCACCAGTGAAGTGCCACTATGTGTAGACTTTGCTGGGCAAAAGCAGACTTTTACCGAAAGTGAAGAACTATGCAAAGCTGCACTTTGTAAAGTCAAGAAATTTCTCAAAGAATTTCACAAAGAGGTTTCCTGACTTCACGCACATCTAATATTCATTTTAATAATTTGTGCATACCATTTTAAAAAGTCTTAGGGTATCACTTAATTAATATGTAAGTCTCCAGACTTTAATACATTTGAGTTACTCCATATCCATGCTGCCTCTTCTGCTGTTCTTATTCTTACATGTTTAAGCAAGCATCATTGTCATTGACTCAGAGTTTGCCTCTCCCACCCACACAACAAGAGTCAGTTCATAAGAATGAGCTAACAATATCAGTAAATTAGTAAAAGATATCTTCAACTAGATGTCATGGATATCCTTTAAGAACTCTATCTCTGTCAGTAAGTCTTCAGAATGAATAACCAGTCCAGATGTGGAGTTTACAATGTAGGGTCTGGGGGAAAAGTAAATTCCCTGATGTTTCTTATGTTGATGCATAATAGGAAATGAGAACTGCAGCAGGACTTGGATGTCAGCATACACACTTGATCAAATGAGCAAAGAGCATTTCAAAAGGTTATGAATCAGCGGACAGTAAACTTATTGAAATCATACCAGTAATATTTTGTATCAAAGGCTGTTACTGGGTAGAATATTTGTACCATATGCAGTGGAACACCTTCTATTACAACAATAAGCAACATAGATGTGACATGAAAAGAGCTGAAAAGAATTCTTGTAGGTAAACCACTGACCACATGAATAGATATGTTCAAACGAAGGAGGGTTACCATTCAGATTGTTCCTGTGTACCCAGCCATTATGGGACATCAAATGTAAGAACACAAAAGAAGTGCTCCATCAGTGTGTGGGCTGCAAACAGAATAAACTGATTATTATTGATGCAAACTGAAAATACAAAATTAAAGTCAGAATCAATTTTTACACCATGAGGTTTTCTTCGCCAATGAGTAATGAAGGAAAAATATGTATACCACAATCTGGTGGAATTAGATAACAACTATTATTTGCCTACTTACTAATTATTACTCGGAAGACCACATGGTCAAAATGTGGATTCAAATCCTGTTTTATATTTTTAGTAAGCATTTTTATATGTGTATATATAGAAGATATGCAATGGCTTTACTCAGACTGTGCCATTTACCTCCATTAATGAGGTAAAAGGACCATAAAACTATAAATGTCCTGCCTCTTCAAAAATTATGATAAACAGCATATTTTGTGCCTGGTCATCGTGTGCTCAGTTTATTCAGTTTTGCTAAAATTGTAACACATGTAAATCAATTCATTTTATGAACATTTTAGCTTTTTGTTATTTCACTGCTCTCTGTTTGGAGACAGCAGAGGCCACTGTGATGTCATCAGGTACTGGGATGGCTGTAGTCAAACTTGTGAAGTGCTCTTTTGTGACTCTGCACTGTCCATCATGGAAATAAATAATTTATAATAACTGGTCATGATTTGTTTTCTATAGGCCAAGCCAGTTACTATTTCTCATTATAACTAGCGGATATAATGGGAGTTGTGTACAGATAGAATCAAATATGCTGTGTCAATACAACAGTGTTTCTTCTGTCACTGTTAACAATACACTGACACACATTTAGAAAACTGCTGTCTTTAGATGATTTTCAGTTCAAACTGAAAACCTGGCACCAGTTACAGAAAAAGTAATATGTCTGTTGCTTTATTACGTATATCACAAATAAAGTACTAATACAGACACTCAGACGCCAAGTAGCACAAAAAATGGAGAACAGCAAAGAACAGTGAAACACCAAATCCCTGTCACTCTCCTCACAATAACTTTCCTCTGATGCATCAAAACTGCCTCATTTCCACTTGTAAATCAATAAATCTCATTTAATTTCTCTGCCTTCAAAAACAGCTGATCCTGAGATAGCTTTTATTTCCTTTCCTGCTATTTCCTGCTATTAGCACTATTTACACTATTTGTAAACATGCTGTATGACAAATAAAACAATAAAGTGAAATGAGTGTCTTTCAGCTGTTACTGTTTTAAGTATTTTATCAATTATGCAAGTTCATATTGACAAAACTGTGATGCAAGCTAATCTGACTTGGGGGGACAAAGGGGTCAGCAATTACATAAAATAAGACATGAGGTGGTGTGGAAATTCAAACCCCAGTGTGTGACTATTTTTAAAGCTTTTCATCAAACCGCACACAGCCATAAAAAGCACACAGATCACCCCAGGTCATCAAAGCTATAATTAATGAAGATACTTCTTTGGATAATGAGAGAGGCACTTAAAAGCACTGATCTACCATTGCAGACAGGACAGTAAGCCAGTATTCACTAAATCAATAGCCACTTTTAGACAGAGGGCTCTACCACTTGTTGCAGTGTGTACAGCAACTGGAGCATTACATTTTTGTCATGTACAAGCAAGCCACATCGCATCCGAAGGAAGCATTCACTGTCCTGGCATTCCCTATTTTCTGAGTTCGCCACTATATTTTATTATTTCAGACCTCTCAGTGTGGCTGTCTAATTGCCTCTGAGTGCTCACATCAATCTGGGGAGAGTCTCATGAGACCCTACTGGATCCCTTGTCACTTACCCATGCTACATTTCACAATACTCGGCCCCAA
Organism: Neoceratodus forsteri; assembly: GCA_016271365.2. NCBI lineage: Eukaryota > Metazoa > Chordata > Ceratodontiformes > Ceratodontidae > Neoceratodus > Neoceratodus forsteri. Next base: position 449,227,630 of record CM057453.1, on the reverse strand, counting down.
GGCTCATCTGTGGAATATTCTGAGTTCAGCTAAATATATCTTCAGATAGTGGAAAGAAAGTTGAACTTGGTAAATTAGTTATTTTCAGAAACAGGGGCTAAAAGTACTTTGAAAGCACTCTGCAAATGGAGACGTGATACTGGGTATGAGTTTATGCATATTCATATCCCTTGCCCAATAAATATCACAGCTCCACTTTCAGAGTGCTTTCAAAGTACTTGATCTATTTTACTGAGTTCATCTTTCTTTCCACTATCTGAAGATATATTTTGCTGAACTGGGTTACAATATGTAAAGTGAAACACTCTCCCCCCAATCCCACCCAACACTGAACAGGGAAGTTTTGGGCTATTGGCTGGGCAGAAACATGAAGAACCATGGGAAGAGCCACAAGATCATTATACTCCACTGCAGTGTACAAGCAGAGGGTAGTGGCATAGACAGAGCAGAGCTAGCAGTGGGTGACCGCTTCAATGTGTATATGGCTCTGTGTAAAGGTAAAGGTAAAAGGTAAAAGGTAAAGTTGAAATTTATTTAAATAAGTTATTCTTCCTGAGCTCAGGGCACCTTTACAATACAGTACAATGACAATTTAAAATCAATAAAACTGATAGCAATCAACTACAATCACTCAATAAAACCCTGAAAATGCCTGGTTAAATAAATATGTTTTTAAGGATTTTTAAATCCTTCCATGGTCAGCTATCTCATATCTGGTGAGGTAGAGAATTCCACAGGGTAGGTGCCATAAAAGCAAAAGATCTTTCTCCAGATGTTTTCAGGAATACCCTGGGAATCTCTAACAATCCCTCACCAGAGGATTGGAATGAGTGGGGGGCAGTAGGAAGACAGGAGTTCTTTCAGGTAGTGAGGTCCCAACTTGTGTAGAGCCTTATAGGTCAGCAATGTGACCTTGATGGTGATCCAACTGTATCGGCAGCCAGTGCAGTTCACATAGCACAGGTGTTATATGACTGGATCTAGAAGTACCAGTCAACAACCTGACAAGTCAGTGTTCTGCACTAGCTGCAAGCAACAGAAATACACCCAAGTAGCCCTAGATGAGGGCATTGCAGTAATCAAAACAACTGGTGACAAAGGTGTGGACCAAGGTAGGAAGATCTTCGGGTGGGACCAGGTGTTTCACCCGGCTATATTCCTTAGATGGAAAAAGGAAGATTTGACTACAGCTGACACCTGCGCCTCAGGGTCAGGCCTTCATCAAATACCATGCCCAGGTTACGCACCTGGCCTGAGGCCATAAGCGGGTCCCCCAAGGTATAAACCTGAGGGTTTCTGCCTATGCCCCTGTCATCCTAAAATTAGGGCCCACCACCTATACTTTTGTTTTACTCAGTTCAACTGAAGCTAGCTGGTACTCATCCAGTTCTGTGTCTCCAGCAGGCAGTTGTTAAACACCATGATTGAATCAGGCTCTGCTCAGGCGCAAAAGACATGTAGAGCTGACAGTCATAAGCATAGCAATGAAAACTCAGCCCATACCATCTTATAATGTCCCTAATGGAAGCATATACACTTGAAGAATAACATGGGGACAGCACCAAACCCTGTGGAACCCACAGGGCAGCCAGTGAGGGCAGAGGAATGAATCTCCGACACCACTCTCTGAGATTTACCCTCAAGGAAAGATTGAAACCAACTGAGGACTGCCCTCCCCAGTCCACAGAAAAACACAGGTGCTCGAGCATCACTCCATGATCCACGGTGCCAAATGCTGCTGAGAAATTAAGAAGAACCAAGATGGAATGGGCTCTCCAATCTCACCATCAGGAGATCATTTAGTACTGGCATCAGGGCTATCTCGGTGCTATGCCATTTCCTGAAGCCAGACTGGAGAGGATCATAGATATTGTGTCTGGTTAAATGATCCTCCAGCTGCAAAGCGACCACCTTCTCAATAACTTTCCCTACAAAGGGTATGTTTGAGACTGGTCTGTAGTTAGCTGGGCAGTCAGGATCAAGGGAGGGCTTTTGAGGTGTACTACTGCCTTCTTTAAGGGATCTGGAAGATCCCCTCTCCAATGAAACCTCCACTATCCCAGCAAGGACCGGGCTGATGTAGACTGGGCTGATGTACCACTAGTAGGTGTGTAGGGCCCAGATCCAAACTACAATATGTTGTACACAAAGTTTGGACAATCCTCACTATATCCCTGACTGCCAGTTGGCTAAGGTGAACCAAGTCAACTGGGCATTAGTACCACTAGATTGATTAGTGCAAGGTTCAATGGGAAGGCACTGGCTGATCTCATCCTTGATAGTGGACACCTTATCAGTGAAAATTGCACAAACTCCTCACACTGCACTTGTGACAATGCTCGACTGTCTCATGGGATATGAAACATATAGAAAATGAAAGAAAAGATACAGACATGGAGATCCCCAGGAGCCAAAAACAAGTTGTAACTGTCCAAGGTCACACAGTGTGTATGACCCTATCATGGTTTAAACTGCAATTCCATGATTCCCAAGCCAGTGTTCTAACCACTAGGCCACATGACCATAATATTCTGGTGAATTAAAATGTGCTCCGCTACAGAGATGTCCAGTGTGTGGGTAATTGTATATTGATGGTTGTTGAATCATGTTCTGATGTTTTTCCTTTGTTTGCACCACAAAAATTTTCTTCCACCTTTTACAGGTAATTAGGTAGACTACCTGCTTTATACTACAAGTGAATAGAGTGGCTTTGAAAGGTGCTTGATTATAGAAAGGTTAGACCTGCAGTTCAATGGGTGAGCAACCAGCCACGCCTACTTCCTGAGCTATATACTGTAAGCAATTCCTGCCTGCCTCCTCGGAAGCACTTTTTTGCCAGTCAAAGGCTCTGTTGGTCTGTCTTCTTACTTCAGGCCTGCTGCAGCCATGCCTGGGACCTGCTTCAGCCTTGCCCCTTCCCATTGTCAGTGCTCTGGTATCTGTTTATTTCTGCTGGATGTGTTCTTGTGCTTCTCCTGCTTGTTTAGTATTTGTTTTGCTTCCAGCCACTGTGTGCTTCCTCCTGTGCTTGTTTTGAGTTTCCTGTGTTTTGTGTGTGTTTTGTCTTTTGTTTTGTGTGTGTGCTATGTTAAAGAGGACAGAAAATCATTTCTAACCAGCAGCTGTTTATAAAGTTCTTATTCTCAACTCCAAGCATAGTTCTGATAGGCAAACAGACCATAATTAGCATTCTGTACACAAACCATGGCATAGTAAAACCCCAAATTACTGGTTCCATGAAGAGAATGGTAACAGAATGCTGCCCATAAACACAAAAATAATGTGAAACTTAGTTTTGTATCACTTTTATTCATGTATAGTTAAATATACATAATTTAAGGGAATGCTTATCATTTCTGAGAATGACAAACTTATAAAGAGCTGCCAATTTGAAATGATTTCCTGTCCCTTTAACTTGTGCCTGTGTTCCAGCTCCTTTCCTTTTCAGCTTCTTGCTACCCTCAGTTTTCCTGCAATTGATGTATGTTTTAGCTTCTCTTCCAACTTCTCTGCTGGTGCTGCTGCTGCTTTTGTTAATTCATTGCACTTAGCTTAGGCTTCTGCTCTCAGTTTGCTGCCTCTCCTGTTGCAGCTTGCTCTCAGTTCTCTGTGCTAGCTCTACTGTGATACTGCCAGCAGCCTTGCATTCCATTATGGTTACTTCCTACTTATTTACCTCAGCATTTCATTTATTTACTTTGCAATTTCTTCCATGCCCTTAGTTTTATCTAGCCTTTTGGGGATTTAAATCTGCTCAACATGTTTATTTGCACTCAGTGGAAATCAAACCTGAATCTACTACAGTTCTATATTATTTTCTCCATGTGATTCAAACCTACTTAAATGCAATTGTACCAAGGAATTATTATTGTAGTTTCACTCCATTATTACCCATGCCTAATAATCCCTATGCTTGTTAAGTTGTTCAGCTCGCTACTGCTGGAATAACTAATTATTGCTGGAAGCTATTCAGTGTTCATACAATGCTTCATTGTACTCTGAAGGTCAGATCAGCTACAGCTAGTGATGGCGAAGTGACTAATTGCTCTCTGAAGTGATTGGCAGATGAAGTCAAATTCGTGAGTACTCCACAATGCTGACAGAGTACTTTGCATTATAATGGTAACACGAAGTCCATTGAAACAATGACTTCACGTTACTCCGCTTCCACCTCTCACTGCTTTGTTTTTAAGCTCCAAGGTGAATTTTGCAGTGATTCATGGAATTTCAGGTCACATGGGCTCTAGATTGTTCTGCACAGCCTCAGTTTGGGGTAGAGTGTGTAGGAAGCTGTAGGAGACAATCTGCTCTGAGAGCTCTCTGTGATTCAAACCTTTAAAAGTTGTTAAAAAGCCTTTTTGAGTCATTTTTTGCTGAAACTTTAGTTCATCGATTATAGGAAACCCTCCTGTGCTCATATCATTGAGCGCTTATTGTTTGTGTATGGATTTTGAATGTTAATGTACAACATTCAGTCTGTGTACTCAGAGACAGTGGAAGTGTGCTTTGGAGGAGGGCGTATCTGTAGTGTAGGTAGATTAACTTGGAGAAAAGACAGTGTTTTCTGTTTTGGTGATATTTTTCTTGTATAACTGTGTTAATGTACACACAGTAATATTTTCAATATTTCATGCCTTTTTTTGCTGATTGTTGTGGTGCAGCAGTGCGTAATTTTAGTTTGTTTAAAATATGTGATTATATTACTGAAGTTTTCAATTTGCTATGCATTACTTAGTGTGTGTGTGAGTATGTATGTGATGCATGTCATCAAATCAGACACCTTTTATTGTGCCACATAATAATTTCAGCAATGTGAAGCTGCTATCCACTGCAGCTGTGTGATTTTTGTACTTCTCTGTGGTATCTTTACTGGTACTAGTACTAGTGACTGTTACTGCAGCAGTGCAGTACTGCCCCTTCCCTAGCCCCGCCCTAACTGCAAAGGTATTCTTTTCCAGATTTGAATTTCTGATGGTAAGCACTGGTTAGGTGTTGTACCTTTGCGTCGCATCTCTTCAGTGCACAGCGCAATCTTAATCTGTCTGTGCATTTGCATCTTTTAGGGCCCAATCTCTATCTGTAACTTAAGTCACAGTTGTTTCTTTGGCTTCCCTTCAGAGTACTGGACAGGTGTGGAGCTTAATTCTGCATGAACATTGTACTCATTAATGTTTTTTTTAAGTCAGGTAGTTGAACACTGTCTGCAGTACATACACAGACCGAAAGAAGACTGACTGCACACTTGCAGTTTAGCACAGTATACTTGCACTGCTCAGAATACAAAGTGTCATGCATATGGAAGACAACAAGAAAAGGGCATAATTACATACAAGAGTCAGAGATGGTGGAGACATACATTTCATAACACAGCAAGGAAGGTGTGAGGGCACATGGTGTGAGGAAAAAAAACTAATGTGGGATCCCATGGTGATCCAGCAGCAGTTCCAGCATGGACATCATTTGCAACTGATGTCCTTCTATAGTGTTCCAGCCGCTGCTCCACAGCACTTACCCTCTCGTTGTTCTCCTTGTCAGCACTCCAGAGAACTGCCAAGTCAGCCTGTGTTACATGCAGTTCTCTGGGGTCCGCACATTCTACAGGCTGACCTGCTGGCGGTGGTGGTGGGGGTGCTGGTGGAGCAGCAGGTGCTGCTGTGGCCCTCCTCTTCTTAGGGATGCTGCAATGCACAGCTTCACCCTCTGCCACAGAATGGCCAGCAGGTGCAGGCATGGTCTGTTCTGTGGCAGCCTGCCACTCTAACTGCTGGTGATTGAGCATATGGTGTACTGGCCCCCAGTCCTCAGGTGAGTCTCCGGGGCCATGGCACACCTCCATCTCACACAGGTGGCACTTGACCACACTGCTGTCCCCCGACACAGTCAAAACACTGCCAAACAATGGAGGGTGTGGGAGGACCAGGCACAGGCAGGGGATGGCCACATGAACTGGCAGCTGGCTGGTCGCAGTGCTGAACAGGGATGGGATCACACCTGGGTCTGGGGAACAGGCACATCCTGCTCCAGAGGACCTGGTGCTGGACTTGGTGGTGGTGGTGGTGGTTCACGTCCTGCTCGGGGGGACACTCACAAGTTTTGAGTGGTTCAACAGGAATGGGTGCCCATGCCCTCCACACATGCACATGGTATGATGCTTACCACTACCACACTCTCCCAGAGCTGCCCCACCCCAGACATTCTCTCACCCTGGTTCATCTCTCCACTGAGCTTCCTCAGTCTGAGAAATCACTACTCACACTGTCACACAACACACACACACAGTCACACAGACATAGACAAACAACTAACTACTTATAAAGGTAAAAAATACAGAAAGAACAAATTAAGTAAAAGAGTATAGAAAAGTCAAAAAATGTAGCTTTTAAAAAAGCTGTTGGGTCTAAATCAAAGTTTAAATCTCATCCTTGCTCTGATCTCAAAGTATCAGCAGTCACGAAACACACTACCTCTCTCCATCTGCACAGGAGAAAGTAAAAGTGTCTTCTTCCTGCCTAGTTAAAGAGCATGTGACTTACAGTACTACAAGCCATGTGATGTGTGAGGGGCTGCCAAATCTGAAACACCAAGTGTATCACTTAGAATCATAATGAGGAACGTAAAGTCCATTAAAAACAATGACTTCATCTTACTTAGCATTGCTATTCCGCCTTAATGCTGGCGCAGAAGGAAAGAGCACTTTTACGCTCACTCCACTACCAGCCAAGTTCCCACTTTGTGTTCATTTCACCAGCGAATTTAAATTACTGTATCTCTAGCTACAGCTGTCACTGTAAACTAGTTCTACTATCCACTTGTGGGTCACAGCATGTTACCGTGGCTTCTTTGTTCTTCCCATGGCGGAGGATGGGGGCTATAGTGGAGAGCATGGCACATGTGGTTCAATTACCTCATGTGTGTACAGTGCCTTCAACGCTAAAACTCTCCTGGTATTTATGTCAACTTTTTTATCATACTTTGATTTTGTGCCTCTGCAGTGCTCCAGCAGGGCATCCAGCCACTGGCCCCCACTGACCTGGAGGACAGCAGGCTCACTTGATATCACGGGTCCTAGCACAGCTGTCACCGGACCCCCGATGCAATTCTATGACAGGCCTCCAGGTCGGCAGGTGCGCGCCATCAAGCTGCTTGGTCATGCCAGCCCTTTTTCCACCTTGGTTTTGTCCCCCAGAGCCAGCAGTGCAATGACGCGCTGTGCTTATGCAAGCTTCTTGCTGAACTCCTCCCATGCTGGGACCGCACTTGTGCTTCTGCCAGTCTTCACCAGGGGCCGCCCAAGGCGACGCAACTCCACCTAACCCACCCAGAGGAAGGAGAGCAGTCCTGGCATGCTCAATCCAACCTCCTGCCAGCCCTCGGCAGCCCGAGTCCAGTTCTGAACCTCTAGTCACCGCATGGTGCGAGGGTGGCATCCAGTGCCTTAACCTCAGCCACCGAGCCGGCTTATTTATGTCAACTTTAATTGCCACTCATTGATGAACTGGCTGGCTAGTATTCCTTCCTCTTTACTTGCATTGCATGTCCTATAACCTTACCAGGAAAGCACCTCACACTGAATCAAGGACCAGGTTATCCTGAGCTGTTTGTGCAATTCCTATTGCTATCATGCTTCTGCATACTATTTGTTTACCATGCTGCACGCTACCTGTTACTCACTGCATTACCATGTATGGTCTGGTCTGTTCCATTACTCAAGGTGTTTACCATGCTGCATATCACCTGTTACTCCCTGCATTACCATGTATGGCCTACTTCATTGCTAAGGGGACTAGCAGACCATGTCCATCAATTTACTGGATCTGAACTAGCTCTCGGCTGACGGTCTCGCTCTAAACCCAGTCTGTATCCTGAGTGTGTGATGCCTTGGGTGGGGTCCTTCCTGTCTGGCCAGAGTGGGATGTCCTTACTCCAGGTGGAGTTTTACCCATTCGTGCATGGTGGCACCTCTTTAAGTCTTTGATAACTGAGTAAGTGCACTGATCCAGAGGACTGTTTTCAGGAACAGCCCAGGCAGCAGCAAACAGAGGAAAAACATCTATACAATGGATAACAAATTGGGTAGTACAGTAGTCCCTTACCATTAGGTGGTACAGATTACATGGTAAGAACAGGCAGGCTGAAATATACAATTCAATAAAACTCAGACTGTGAATGGTAGTTACGTGAGTTTCCCTTTGACTGTAGTATTAATTTACTACCATTGCATCTTCAGTGCTTCTCCTATGACTGCCTCTGGTTCACCTCAATTAATCAATCAAATCTTTATTTTTCCAGGCTAACATCATTGAGCAAGCTCATTTATAAGATGGACCTGGTTAAGTCCAGATTATATTACAAAGAGCTATATCTACAGTAGGAATAAAACATAGTAGAAGTGCAAATCAGGATACACAGCCTACATAGCATAACAGTTAATTTGGGATCATCAATAAGACAACTGAACAGTATGAATAGTGGGAACAGGCAAGTCCACAGAGATACAGAGATGGATATTGTTACAGTAATTTTCTTAAAAAGAACATACGCTAGACCTAGGTATCACTATCGTAACAGTCAGACAGAATAAGTGATAACAGCTTTTCTCTTGACATAGTTGACAAGGGAGTAAAACAGATGTAGTTAGGTCTGAGGGGACAGGCAGCCTGCCAGGCACTATCACGGCAGCCCCATGGAGCACTTACATTGGGACTGGGCGGCTGTACCGCAGCTTGCTGGTAGAAGGTGTGAGCAAGGTACTGAAGCAACAGATGGGACAGCACCTACCACACATAATTTTCCAAGACTAGGTGCTAGCACTGGCTGTCCATGTCCAACAGACTATCGGGCCACAGGAAGGTCGCAAGGCAGGGAAGGTATGAATACGCTAGGGTGCCTAGGGCCAGTCTTGGGCAAAGATTCAAGAGGAGCATAACATAACCCAGACAGACCATCTTAGGGTAGCTGGTTCATTCCACTGGGGTGTCAAACAGACGAGACATACTGATGAGTCCTGGTAGGATGAAACACATGTCTATGTCATCTGTTAACACCCTTTGCAAACTGTGTGAGAGGCCTTTCGGCACCATGCAATTCTGCTTAAAGTTGAACCTGCATAACATTCTGTGGTGATTTGCACATGCAGCCCATGATGCTTTGCATTGTGTGGGCATGTAATTTTTGTATTGTCTTGAAACTTGGCTTCCCAGCCAAATGCCCTTTGGGGTAACCCTTGCTCAGTGTTTGCGCATATAGGTTCTTTGTCTTTTAAATAGTTTTTATTTTAATGGATTCACCACAACATAACCCAGACAGACCGTCTTAGGGTAGCTGGTTCATTCCACTGGGGTGTCAAACAGACAAGACATACTGATGAGTCCTGTAGGATAAAACATATGTCTATGTCATCTGTTAACACCCTTTGCAACCGGCGTGAGAGGCCCTTCGGCACCATGCAATTCTGCTTAAAGTTGAACCAGCATAACATTCTGTGGTGATTTGCATATGCAGCTCATGATGCTTTGCATTATGTGGGCATGTGTGATTTTGTATAATTACTCATACTCAGATAATTACACTCTAAGCCATGGGGAAGGATCAAATCGGTCAGGGAAGGGAGCGGTTACAGCTATTTTAGCAGACCATTCAATTTTGCCAGAATTGGAAGGATCGCTGAAGAGAACTGCAGAAGCCAATTAGGAGCAAGAGCTGGAAGGCACTCTAATCTGATTGGTTGGGCTTTAGTGGTACTTTGCTGAGATGAATCAGGCAAATGGTTTCAGGGTCACTTGTGAAGGTGCAACCACACCTGGGTGCTAGAGATTTTGTGCTTTAGGTGCAGATGCCCCGTAAGATGTACCTATGCACAGAGGGATACAGGGACCGGAAAGTGAAAAGTTCATGCGGATTATTAAAACATGCACAGATTAGCTCTGGGGTAAGGCCAATCATGGCTGGGGCCGGACTCAGGGGAGCAAGCTATCATCGGTTAGTGATTAGGAGCCGGGAAACAGTTGCATGGTTCACACACACCTTGAGCATATAATGACTTAAAAGCATTAATACTTTGGAGATTTCAGTAGTTTTCATTTTGTTCCACAAGGATGGCATTGTGAAGCTAAAGGCCATTCTACCATAGCAGGTGGTGGCTTTAGGGATGTAAAGGAGATATAAGAGGCACTCCTTAAGCTATATGGTCCTAGCTCACTTAGGGAAGACATTCATAAATATAATGTGGAGCCTTTTTAAGATAGCCATGTAGTTCCAAGGACTGCATTCTTTCTCACCTGAATGTAAGTGAGGCTTACAGCTTTTACAATAAGCAGTGATGAGTAGTAGAGGGGAAGACCAGTAATGAACCTGATGGCCTATGATAAGCGTGTCCAATTTGATAGTGAGGGCTTTGGTGCAGTGATGACCATATAGAAAATCTCCATAGTCGATTAGGAGAAAAGTAGATTGACTTGTCGCAGTTTGGCATCTATAGAATAGACCCAACCTCTGCCTTAGCTTCTTAGCCAGATCTTCAACATGCTCAGAAAATGAGAGGTTCTGGTCTAACCACACTCCTAAGTATTTAAACTTTGGGATAAATTCCAATTTTTCTCCCAGAATTGTGGAGATAAGAGGCAGTGACCCAGAGCTGGCAGGGTTGGTCACACAGCTATAGGGAGAGAACAGCATTGCCTTTGTATTTTTGCATTTAAAAGGAGCATTTTGTGGATAAGCTGAGTCTGAAGCAAGTTGAATTCTTCCTGTAGGTCTGCACAGGCTACTTCGCAGTCAGCTGACTTATGTAAACCACTGCATCATCAGTGAACAGGTGTATTTTGCCTTTTGATGCCCACATCAATATTATTTACAAAGATTGTGAAGAGCAGCAGACCAAGTATGGATTCTTGTGGCACTCCTCAGAAGAGGTTTGAGTGGGAGAACACCCTTCAGATTTGATTTGTTGCTGGTGTCCTACCAGGTACTCCACGAACCGGTTCAAGGATGCTGAGTCAAGACCTATGCTCTTCAGAGTGGAGATCAGCAGACTATGGTCCACAGTATCGAAGGCTTTACTAAGGTCTAGGAATACTGCACAGACAAAGTTTTTGCTGTCTTGATCGCTGTACCAGTCATTTGTTACTTTGGCAAGGGCCAAGATAGTGCTATGTTTAGACTTAAAGCCCGTTTGCATAGGGTTTAGCAAGTTGTTGACTTCCAGATAGGCTCTAAGTTGATTGCTGACAACCTTTCCAGGAGCTTAGACAAAATTGGCAGTAAGGAGACTGGTCTATAGTTGTTGAGGTCGTAGGTATCCCCATATTTGAACATCAGAATAACATGGTCAGTTTTCCAAATTATAGGAAGGGATCCTTGGGACAGTAATAGATTAAATAGATGGGTGATAGGAACAGCAAGGACATGATAAGTGATTTTTATAAAGTAGGGATCAAGGAATCAGCTCCAGCACTCTTCTTTACATCCAACTGAAGTATTAGGTCTTGACCTCTTTCAATAATACAGGTTGGAAAGAGAAGCCAGGTGGGGCAGTAATGTCTACAAAAGGACACTTAGCTGGGAGCGGACCAAGGCTGCAGGGATTTGTCAATGCTAGTCCAGCTGTGAAAATGATTGTTGAAAGCTTCTAAGATCCCCTGTTTATCACATATGGTTTTCCCTCAGATGTGATTTTTGGTGGCAAGGAGTTACCTGGGGTATAACTGGACATATCCTTGATTGTCCTCCAGAATTTAGAGGAGCACTTTGCAGCAAAGTCCAATTTCCTGAGACAGAATGATGCCTTGGTGTCTCTGACCATTTTATACATGCATTACGTACCTTCCTAAATTGGCACCAGTCTGAGTCCAGCTTCATCTGCCATGCCTTTTCCACAGCTTATCCCTGCCTAGCAGGGTGGTTTTCAGTTCAGGTGTGAACCAGTGACAAGTTTTGTTTTTACTCAGATTTTACCATTGGGGTATGAGCATCTAGGGCTCCTACTAGAATTTCATTAAAGATGTTGTTTATGCTGTTGACCGTGGTGGCTAGGGTAGAAGTCTTGCCAGTGAGGTGAATGTCCCAGTTCATATGTATGGTGGCCACATCAAAGTTGTGCTGTGTCCTTTAGTGATGAATTTGGTTGAGGGGTCTGTGTGATGTGGCTACCTAACTGCAACAATAAAACAATGGTCACTGACATCGATGAAGAAGGTTCCAGCGCGCGTGAAAAGGTGCGGCTTATCAACTAATATAACATCCAATAATGAGCTATTACAAGGGTTCTTTTATTAGGATGTAGGTTCTTGAATTAGCTGCACTAACCCACGAGCATCACAAAAGGTGTTTAGGGTGAGCAGCCTTGAGAGCCAGTCAAAATTACAGTCCCCAAGTATAATTGTTTCAAGATTCTCTTCTCAATGACATTACAAAGGTGTGATAGGAGTAATGTTCCCACAGATGGGGGTCTATAATAACCAATCACTCTAATGGCAGAAGTAGATAATTCAATCTTGATTGTCAGACATTAGAAGGATACTTCCAAAAGCCCAATGGAAGGGGTTCTGTGATCGGCCATTTCAGAGCTACAGAGCTTCGCAAAACAGCTGTAGGCTCCACCGACAGCCCCAAAAATTGAAGCTCTGGCTCCACATGGGCCTTTCATGTGTATGTGTGAGTGTTTATGTGTCATGCAGTGTGTTGTGTGTGTGTGTGTGTATGTGTGTGTGTGTGTATATATATATAGGTGTGGAGAGAGGAACATTCTACCAGTAAAATTGTGCAGAATTTAGAATTCCTGTATTCCATGGTGATCTGTTCAGTGTTGGGAAAAACACAATAAAGAGGGTGAGTAAAAGAGGCAATGACATAAACAAAGAGGGGAATGGGAAAACACATATACATGGGCAAAGCCAGATCCAAAGTGCTTAAAGATATTCTTGAAGTTCATGACAGCAGATGCATTTGAATCAGAGTTGGCTGTATCAGGAGGAATTTACCCTTCCTCAAAAAAATAATATTCTGTCTGGTTCTACAGCTTTAACCGCATTTCCATTAAAAATATCAGTATTGGTTTGAAATGCAAATCAGGTAATAAGTTTTTGTTTTGTTTTTTTTTTCAAAAGTGGCCACTGATGGTTTTCATTGTCTTTTATTAGTTTAGGTATCTCCTCGGTTTCCCAAATATGGACTATTTCTTGTCTTCAAAGTTAAAATGAAAGCATATTCCAATGAAAGGTCTTATGTTTTATCTTTTGAAGATGATTTCTCCAGCTTGCCTACTCATGCAAAATTGTAGTTATAATTGTGACCTTGATGCTTGCCTCTGAATGTATGTTGCATGATGCTCCTGATTGTAACTAATCTGTTGTGCCTTGTATGTATAATTACTTCTTTTATATTTATTTTCTACTCTGTAAATGTTGTGTGTTTTTTTCTCCCTTAATGTATGTAACTAATACCAGGTGACCCCTAAAAAGGGACTGTCATGTCCCAGTGTGCCTACCCTGTTATCAAAATTCAACTGAATATGTAATTCCTTCTTAATCTTATTCATTTTAAGTCAGAAAAGCCATATTATAGGTGCAATAAGACACTCCAGGGTGTGCCATTATGGTGATATAACTGCACTTCTCAAGGGACATTTGATGGCACTTGGCTGCATCTCCTGTCTATCAATGCACCTGTGGCATGTGAATATATCACCAAAATGCACACTGTGTCATGTCTTATTGAGTATATAAACTGCTGGGTGATTGTTTTTAAATGTTTTAAAATTTTAAATACAGAATTATTAAACAAATATGGACAAGCTACTGGCAATAAGCATCTAAATGTCGAGAACTGCAGGTAAGAGCATGTACATTGGCATGTACAAGCCCTTAGCCGGGCCTGTATAGCTTCTAAATGTATAGACTCTACCCTCCTTATTTACTTGTACTGTACACTGACATTTAAAAGCTCCTTAGATGGACTTGTACAGCTACCAATTGTATAGGCCTCACCTCTTTGTTGTATGTACTGGTCATATCCTGTGTTTCCATTTTACCAATTTGTATTATTGTATACTGCATGCATACTGATGTATTGTACTCTAACGAGGAGTTTTTATAAATGAGTCTTTGACTCAAAGGTTGTAAATTTGATTTACTCAATAAATAAATAAATAAATAAAATATATGGTAAAATGTTTTACATATATATTTACTCCAGCACATAGCAATAACTCCGCTTCAGGAGTAACACTGCAGTGAGTTATAAGCATGTCCTATGTATACTAAAATGAAAATGTCTGTGAGCACATTTTGCCGTGGTATACATGAGGCCTGAAAATGTACCCCAGCAAAAATGTGACTATTTTTTAAAGCATGTGTTCACCCCATTTTTTTCTACTGGCAGACTAGCTGAGTGGTTAGAGCACAAAGCTGTGAATCTGGAGACCCACATTTAAATCCCATTATTGCTACATACAGTATTTAATATGTGCACTGAACAAGTTATTGAACCTCATCTATCACTGCTGTTATTTATCTGCACATACCACCCCAACTTGCCTTGACACTTCCAATTGTAGTTAACATCTTCCTGAGTGCCTAATGGTGGCAGTCAACTGTTATGGGTTTAAACTAAGCATTTAGAGATTCAATGTATATAAAAGGCTTTAATTAACACCATACCCATTTCTACTCCTTTCTGTTCTGTTCTATTACATTCTGTTGTTTTCAGTTCTTTTTTACCTCCCGACCCTTGACCAGGAACTTCTTTGGTGTTTGCCAGGGCCCTCTGCCTATCCTACATGTTCCTCCAGGACTCCAGGGACCTGTGACACACCACTGTACTGCCTAATTGATTCCCCAGGTGTGGTTTAACTTATGCCCTACAGCAGCTTTCATATCCAATCCAGCCACCTATGGAGATCTCCCCATGACATCCACAAGGCAGGCAGGTGTTCAACATAGAAGTGAAAGGTGGGCAGAACATCAGCTGTCCAACCAGTAACCACCCCCATAAGTCCCTCCAATTGAGAGCATGCTTATGTCTTCAGGTGCTGGTATGCTTTTGAACTGAGGCACATGCTCTTCTCCCCATCCCACGCAGTCGGCAGGCTCTCAACTGCACCATCACCTGTGGTCACACAGGCAGCAGAAGAGCAGCAAGTTGCATTACCCTCACTCCCTCTCTCCCCTGGAGAAGGAGAGCATCCTGGTGAGGCTTGGGGGCATGAACACCACTCTCCACCACTGCAAGAAGCAGCCCTGCAGCTGTGCTGATGGGAAGCTGGTTCCATTACATCCTCAGCGGTCCTTAATTTTGATTACAGAATATTGTATATTTAGTTCATCATTGATTTCAGATCCTATCTTTTAATTTTATTACAGACAGAAGGACACTAACATGCTCTCAGACATTTTGCTTTTACTCATTGTGTGTCAAGTTCAAATCTACTCATTTGAAAGAGCTTTTAATGGACTTTTAAACCATGTTAGCCACTGTATGTGAATGTTTCCTTTAAGTAGTTCTCAAAACACTTTATTTGAGAACAAACTTTGACAAGACTTCTAAAAGACAAGGAGGAGAAAAACTCCACCAGCCCATTGTGATGTGTAAAACATGCTCTCTGTTACCTGTGGTGCTTTATTTTGCCTTCCATATATGGGCAATTGCCCTTCACAATGAAGCCTACATTCCTCCATATCAATTTCATGTTAACACTTTAATTTGCCATATTACTATACTAACGCAGTTCAGCAATGTGCCAGTGAATGACAGTGAAGCTTTGTTGGATCTGTATAGTAATAAGAGAATAAGGTGATGTTTACACTGGAATTCTCTTCATGAAGGGCCCAAGTGTTGCCAGGTAATAACCTGCTGCATGATGCCTGGAATATAGAAACAGCCTTCATATGTATTTCGGAGTACTCTATTTGAAAACAGAATCATACACAATTCAAACCAGTTGCAAAGCATGGAATACAAAAGGAATACTTCAGTGGTGGTGGTAATGGGATACAGATGCTCCCTCCCTAATGTAAAGACACGGCCATGACAATCAGGCAGTGAATATGTCCTTCACCACCGTAATGTTGAATATTTTCTTCTTATATTTATGTTACAGTCATTTTGTTTTGACATAAAACTATGTTTGTGGAGTAAAATGGATTTACATGCCAAGCACTGACCTCTGCAAAAACAAAACAAAAAAAAAAAAAACTTGAAGAACAAGAACCATTGTGATCTAAATAATTGGTTACAGACAGAAGATCCTTCAACATCTGTTATCTTTTGTGACTTTGTGAAGTCTTAAAAGGCTGAGATCTGTGTTACTTAATGGAAATAAAAATAGGAAATGAAGCAGACCTGCCCCCACCATGGGGCTTTCTAAATGATAAACTTTTCCCTAATGGTGCAGTGATTTCCCCTTTGTGAAATTCTGCTCATAATTTATAGAGCACTTGGTGAGTCTTTTCAAATGGAGCACATCCTTATGGTTTCTTTTTTTACCTGTTTCACAGCTTCCCACCTAGATGAGCTGACATTAACATCAGCTATCTCAAAGGTGCGATGGGATTCACATATAGCCAGGAGAACAATGATTATCCTTCATAATGTTAGTGACTATCACCCACATATCTTAAACATTAATCCATTATTTTCATGATAGCTCAACCCGTGGCAGGGCAGTGGTAGCTACAATCCATTAAAAATGGAATACCTTTATTAATATTTGAATCAAGATATATAAAGGATGCTAGAAGTACCTCTCCCATGTTTCTCGAAAACATTTTCTTTCAAGAGAGATATAATGTATAACAATGAGAACACAAACACAAATAGCAAACAGCTGTTCAACAACTCTGTGCTCACAAGGTTTAACAATGTCAGTGCTGAGGGCTTACTTTCCTTATCTTGAGCTTCTCATTTGAATGCTTGCTGGATAACAAATACTATATCATGCTTACCCAGCACCATCAGTCCCATGCAACAATACTAATTTGTTTGGAAATCTCAAAGCTCAAGGATTTACAGTTAATATACAACTAAGCCCAAATACTGCATGCTTAAATCATACTGTTTAATTTCACTGTTCATACAACAAGCTAAGAGAATTCAGCATCCTACTGTATGTGTGCAGATACACATGATGGGTTAGATAACAACACTGCATTAAAGAGAAATATCTACTCTGTATGAGATTTATAAGATTGGTATTGGCATATAGCCCCAGTCAAAAAAAAAATGAAAACCCTTGTAGTGAACATTATAAATAATTCTATACAACACAGAGGTAATAAATGTTTTCTGATAAAAATGAGAAATGCCATTAACTGCATCAAAAATACATTATTTTATTTAGTTTCAGGTTTTGACCTCTTGTGACCACATGATGACAGAACTGTGAGTGAGGTCTATAGAAATCAAATCCTGAAACAAAAGAACATTTATTTTAGTGCAGCCAGTGGCATATGGGTTATACAATGACATTGCCTAGCTAATGTGGTAAGGTGGTCTAGAATGTTGAAACATGCTGCATAGGTTTAGAGGGAGCTAATGCAGTATGAGTGAAATTATCCATGGTTGAGTAAGCTGGAGTAAAAATAAATGATTTATTTCTCTCCAGCTCAGTATGCCATAAAAATTAATGTATTGGACATTTTTATTTCTCCAAGACCTGTTTTTCTTACATCTAAATAATAATTTATCATGGAGAAGTTGTTAGTCTCCACCTTCCTAGAACATTAATGCATTTATCAGAGGTTATGCATCTTTATTACAATTTATTTTATGATTGTAGACTAAAACCTATGCCTTGATGAAGTAGTGCCTGAGGTACAAAATGTTGGTTTGATCACAAATATTTGGCTTTATCAATAAGTAGTCATTCTGGAGTTTGTGTCACACTTCCTTTTTCTCCCAGCCATTGCATAAATAGGGACTAAGTAATGGGATAACTCAAATATATTATTTATCCTAATGATGATGAGGGGGCACAACATTAAGTCATGAGTTACAGAACCAGAAGTGAGTTATATAAGGCTTGCTTCCTCACAAGTGATGAGAAGTAATATAAATCCGAGGCAGACCATGAAGTGTCCATATTAAACAATGTATTTTAAATCACATAGTTGTCTAGTTTTTATGAAAAGTTAACTGTGTAATAAATACATAAATAAATACTCTTCTGGTTGATTTCACTGCTCTGATTCAAGTGATGTAGAGGCCATCGTGTTGTCATCAGACTTTGTTCAAGATGCTATGGTTAGTTACAGGACAACTGCACTGAATCTTTAGGTCATTTTTCCCAGTAGAAGTTGTTTTAAATGCTAGTTAAAATGCTGCTATTACTTTAGCTATCCAGGCCTAGGATGGTGGGCAATGAAAAATTAATCCTGGTGAGGCTCAGGATGTGTGACCTTTAAGCCCGATGGGGAGTGGCGTTGTTGCTCTGCCCATCGAACCTTGGGCTTAAAACCTCCCACTCAATGTGCTTATGCAACTGGATGAGATGATATGAGATGATGCTTGTATAACTTGATTTGCTTTGTGGCTTTCCAACTCTCTATCTGTGGGATATACCACCCTGTAGGGTATGACACAAGGAACCCTAGAGGAGGATTCCCCACAGGTGCCACAGGAATGAATGCATCAGCTAAAGGTAGGTTAGGAAGAAGCCCAAGAAGAATACCCAAAGATGTCGAGCTAAGAGGCGAGGATGATGAATGAATTCTGAGAAGATAAGAGCTGACTGCCTAAGGAGAGAGAGGAAAGTCACGGTCACCATCCGCCTCCATCCAACAGCAGAACCTAACTAACTAACCTGAAGAAAGCACTAACTCTAACTAATATTATGACCATTGGCATGGAGGGAGGAAAAACCCTTTGAGGAGGAAACCTCTGGGATCCAAGGCCTAGGTCGCCTTCCTTTCAGGCTGATGATGATTGATTTGAGAATGTATGTCAGTAAAGAGAATGGTTCATTAATGAGGGATATAAGTATAGAGGATGATGATGGGATAGGGGAAAAATCACCATAGAAGCACAGATTAAAGAAGGAACATGAGGCAGCAGGGACCCAAGAAGGGTATGCTCAAGTAGTTGATGGGAGGAGTAGATCCATGTAGAAGTCAGAAGAGCAAGGGTATCCAGATGTACTCACGAGGAGATTCCAGATGTGCTCGTGAGGAGACCGAGGATAATGCAGACTAGCTTGATTGAGTAATGCAAGTGAGCAGACACTAAGGCTGATGATTATGCGATGTGAACGATTCAACCTTGAACGTTTAGGACCCTGAGGTTGCAGTCGATGAGGTAGCTTAGGATTCAATGATAGGAATGCTCAAGTAAGCGATGTAAATAGATAAACCTTGAGGTAAGGCTGAGTGAATGATGACTGCAGTTATGAACCCGATACATGCGGCAGGATGGCCAGGGTTGATAGGTGGCATAGAGTCATGTTAGGTATGTCAAAAGAAATATTGATTGCAGGCCTGAGTAGAGTAAAACCTGGAAGACTGGTACAGAATTAGAAGAGGAGACAGGAATGAACTTGAAAGGAACTGAGTACGAAGGTAGTATGAGTAAGTAGGCTCCTTGAAAGGAGGCAGACTCGAGGCTAAGAAGGCATGTCTGAAACAGAGGCAACTCAAGGTGAGTGATCAAGGAGCAAAGTGGACAATGTATGATGAGGTGAAACAAAGAGTGGAGGAAGCCATGATGGCTGGTACTAGAAAAGGCGCTAGGACAAGGAAAGTAAAATTTTGGAAACAGAGGAGTTGTGATGGAGTGAAGCTATGGAGGCTAGAGTGCGATGATGGATTGAAGCCATGGAGGCTGGTACAGGAAAGCAAGGTATGAAAGGACAAAGGATGGTAGGGAGGTCAATGGGGTAGCATAGGACCCAGCTGATACGGAATGAGAACTGCAGTAGGGTGAGCTTGATGAGGAGGCACAAGAGTATGGGAGCCAGACAGAGTCAGCTGAGGCAAGTGGATTGGTCAGCCAAAGCATACAGACTGAGCAATGGAAATAGAGCAGGACGTTGTGAGCCAGCACATATGATGAAGGATAGGTATGCCCAAAAAGAAATAGCACACACAGGCTAGACGGAGACTGCCAAGGCATATGGTTGAGGCGAGGTATCATGGGAAAATGACAAAGAACAAGGATTCCAGGGTCAGAATAGAGCAGAGATGGGTGGTGGTAGTGAAATGGACCCTGAGATTGGACCAAGTGAAGTAAGCAAAGCAAGGCTTGAGAGGGTGATGAACAGGAGAACACTCAGAGAGAAGTCGAGTAGCGGAATTGTTTTCTTTTTTTTTATGTAGCGAACCCAAAGAAAAACAGGAACAACAACTGCAGCACTGAGTGGAACACAGCTAACCCAGGGGCTGAAAGGTACTAGACAGAAAAAGCAGAAAATTAGTGAGCACAACATGCAAAGCATGAGACTGCCTGCATAGCAGACAGGAAAATACTAGTCAGGTTAAACAGATTGGTCCTCGCCACAGCACTGAATCCCAAAGTGGAAAAACAGTTTGTGTCCATAGGTAGATAGGCTGCAAAACAAAGCACCAGAGAACCTGCAGTACAGGTGTTATAGAGGCTACATCGCTGCTGCCCAAGCAGCTACATTAGGGCAGATCAAGAAATAAATGACCGGCACCTGGGAGACAAATTGCTACTGCAGAGAGGGCTGCAGGAGGCATGACAGCACTGGAAAACAGTCACCACCTGAGACAAGCAATAGCGATACCCGAAGTACAGCATTGCATATCAATAGGAGTGACATGCCATCCATTATGACCATATCTGCCACCTTCTGGTCAGTAGGAGAAGCAGACCATGAAGCAAAAACACCATCTAAAAAGTGGGGAAAGTTAGAAGCAATGCAAACAACAAGAAAGAACAGACGTCCCAAGCAATGGCATTCTGGATGTCCAATCGAGCACAGCACCGGGATGTAGACTGGCTGAAATGAAAGAACACACACCAGCGGATAAATACAAGCCAGACAACTATGGTATTGATATGAGCTATATTAACATAATACTTTGTCAATGACAGAAATGCCTGGGGCAGGAAGAAGTATGAGACTCAGCGCAACAAGCTGCACAACAGAGAAAAATGAGGCGCTAAGACACCAGCAGCTGGAGGTGCTGTGGAATGCAAGCACCCATTTTGTAGCAGATGGCAGGTTCGCAGCAGCGGAGCAGATGTAGGAAGTTTGAAAGGGTGTCTGAGCCTGCCTGGAAGTGGCAGTAACCTGGTCAAGAAGACCCCACCAATTAAACTCTACACATGGAACAGAGCTTTGGGATCAAGGTGGTTACAGCAGATTACAGTCGCCTAACAGCAGCAATGAGGGAGTCCAAGGGAAGCGGGCGGCAGAGGGCAGCTGCAAACAGAACGAGGAGAAAGTACCGGGCAGGAGAGCAGGCCGGAGGCTACAGGGAGAGGAAGATGGGTGAGCCGAGAGCAAGGCAGGTGGCGCCTCTGGCCAAAGAAAATGAATCCTGGTGAGGCCCAGGATGTGTGACCTTTAAGCCTGATGAGGGAGTGATGTTGTTGCTCCACCCATTGAACGCAGGCTTAAAGCCTCCCATTCTAAAATGGTATTTACCACCTGAGAGTAATGCAGTAACACCCACTGAGGTTATTAAACAGTCTGTATAGATAACAATAACACAATTTTAACCAGTACATATAAAACAGCTTCTATTGGGAAAAATGACTTACATGTTTAGTGCAGTTCTCCTTTAAGGGTTCTTTTGTTACCTGTCTAAAGTGGAGATAAAGGCTAAAGATAGATTCTTTGGGCTGGATTTTCAAAGGGTGGGTGTAGCACTTGCATCTGTATGCATGCTGCATCCATGCAGATGCATCCAGATTGTGCATCCTATTTACAGACATCCGGACAGATTCTTGACAGTTCACGCAGTTTATGGAAATTTATGCGAAACTGCAGGACTAGCATCCACTTCTCAGATGCAGCTGTAGAATTCCATCCTGGAAGTTAGACCAACTTTTGGGGTCTAACTTCTCAGGCAGAATTATGTTTTACATCCAAACAACAGATGCAGTGTCTGAAAATCCTGCAACTTTATTTAGAATGTTTTGGTGGCAAAATAAATCATTTGTCTTCAGGTTTTACTCTCATCTATGTTGTATAGTAGGGAATACATAATGAACAGACTGGTAAGACCCATAACTGCTGGTGAAGCCTCAGGTTAGTTATAAAGGTCTCATGAATCATGTGAGGAGATAAATGTGTTATTCCAGTGCAACCCATTATGTATTTGATATACAGTATACCACACTATATTTCATGTCTGTTTTCAGCATGTTACCTTGTTATAGCTAATGAAATGGGTATAGAAAATCCAGAAACCAGACTGGCAGAGGAGCTTGGAACCCAGTGCTGATATTCCAGTACAACAGCAATGGAAAAAGATCTGAGGCCTCACTGACCCATTTACATTAATCTGGCACAGCTTTATCAGTACCTTCAATTCACTTACGTAAAAAACATTAACCAAAAACATCCAATTGTCATCTCGATTGTTCCTAGTTGCAGGATTGACAATACCAGAGAAAGGAAATGTTTCTGGAGGAGTTAGTTCAACAATGTGAGCCTATAGTTTGGTAGTTAGAGCACATGGATAATATTCTAGGGGCCTACGCTTAATTCCCAGTAGGTCACATTATTTCTTTCTCACTACAATTTGTGATCTAAATTGCTTAGCAGTGGCTAATACTGCAGCAAAATATCTAATTGTCATCTCAACTGTTCCTAGCTGCAGGATCTGCAATACCAGAGAAAGGAAGTGCATCCTTGAATAGTCAGGTCCAGCCACATGAGCCTATAGCTCAGTGGTTACAGCACCAGGATGGTATTCCGTGGGCCTGTGTTCAATTCCCAGAGGGACATATTATTTCTTGCTCACTACATTTGTGATGTAAATTGTTTAGCAGTAGCTAATACTGCATCAAAAAATCTGTCATCTGTATTAAAAAACAGAAATGCAGCATCTGACATCTACTGCCCAAACAGCAAAATTACACTGGCTTAATATTTTTTTCATTTTATTTTTTCACTTTTTCTAATTCTTTACTTATTTCAATTAAAAAAATCCTAGCTGGCCCAGAGGCAGAGAGGGCTGAGGCACCTAGCGTCTTACTCTTAACATGCTGACGACTCCAGAATCAGGACGAGAGCTGGTCACTGGGGGTTCGTGGGGGCAGGATTGAACATCCGGAGGACCTGGAAGGGCAGTTTATAAGCTTGGCCCTTGGCTGCCCCAATGTAGAGGACAGGAGGTAACACATGCAGCTTGAGCAGCAAGGAACAGAGGGACTGCAGATATAGTGTGTGAGGCCTCATGCACATGCCCTGATGTGATGCCACTGTAGGGGAACCAGGGAGAAAATGGGAATGGTGGTCGCAGGCCCTCATGAATCTGGATGCGGGTGTCTCCTCGGTGGGGGGAAAAATGGCCTCCCTTCCTGCCTCCAACATGGGGGCCACTTTGGGGATATGGAAGCTAGGGCCAACTGAGGCAGCTGCCAAGTGGAGGAGGTAGAGACAGGATGGAGAAGCCGCCTGCACACCAAGGAGAAACATCTGTATGGAAAAAAAAATCCTTACTAATCCTAATGGACCAAATTCATAATCTCAGTAAAAGCACTCCAGGGTGTGCTTTGTGCTTGCATAATGGTATTTCTTGAGGCAGTGACACACTCAACCTTTGCCTTGTGCTCTCAACTCACCCAAGGTATTATGCCATTATTCCAGCATAAAGCACACCTTTCATGCCTTATTGCTTATTTAAACTACAATTCATTCTACTGTAAAGGGTAGATAGGGTGGGCCAAGTGGTCCTTATCTCGCTGTCAAATTCTATTGGCCCACTTTCAGGGCTGCTAGACCAGCACACATTGCGCTGATCCATAGCTGCAGCAAACTCTGGGTGTATTAGAGACCCTGGACCCTATTCCAGGACAGTGGGGGTCCCTGTGCCAAAGTCCTGAGAATAGCCACAGTTGCAATGTTGTGACAAACCTTGGCACACTGGAGCGGTTTGATGGAAGGTCTTGTCAAGCCCCCCAGCCTGGCATGACTCCAGCCCAGACTAATGATGCTGGGAGGGGCAAGGCTGCATGGCACACAGCAGCTGGACATGTGGGGTGCTAGTGAGTGTGAGGTACATAGGTGGTACTGAGGCAAGCATGCCCTGGACAACAGAGCTGCTGACTGAGCATGGACTGTGTGCTGGCATGGCCCATGTCCCAGACTCCTGATGCCACCAGCCCTGCCAGCTGAGTCACATCATGCAGCCATCCCAGCAGGGTTGACAGTCCATGGCAGCATGGGGTGAAGTGCTTGTAGGGAGGGATGTGCCCTGTTCAGTACCACCTGTCCCAATGCACAGCCACTGGTGTGTACTAGTGACAGCAGGTGGAATGGGCACCCCAATTGGCGGTGCCATCATGAGGTCTGGTAGACAGCATGTTGAGGAGTATGTATTCTATTTATTTATTTAAAAGTTGGTAACAGGGAAAAGCACACTGTGCCTTGGCTCATTTCTAGGTGTGACCCAGGAGGAGGGTTACAAATACAGACAGAGGGCAGAGACATCAATCCAGACATTAATACAAAAGGGAAATTATAAATAACAAGGCAACAACAGTCAATAAACTACAATAGAAAACATAGTGCTTAAAACAATAGCTCATCACAAGGTTACAGCAGTGGAACAGTAGAGGAGTAAACAGTGTCTAGGAGTTGTCGAGTGTCAGTAAGGTGAGCCATAGCATCAAGGGGTTAATGGAGGTTGAGGAGGGGACTAGAGAGTTAGAGGGGCAAGAAAAGGTGGTACTGGAGTGAGCCGTAGCAGGTGTAGGGAAAGCAGGGAGGGAAGTGGAGGAGGTATGTGAGAGGAAAGAGAGATTATTCCAGTGGAACGGGAAGCAGTATGAGAAAGCTGATAGTCCAGATGTACAGCATGGATGAGGGAGACAGAAAGAATGGGAGTCCGTGGAGCACAGTGGGTAGGAGGCTAGATTAGCAGGTGATAGAAGGGAGGGAAGATAGGAGGAAGGGTTCCAAACAGTATGTGGCAGTGGAGGTCAGAAAGTGTCACAGACATCTGCTGAGAGGAGTAGAGAGAGCAGTGATGAGTGCAGAAGGGGAGTTTGTGGCAAAGCAACAGAAAGAGTTTAGGAGGGTGTCAAGCTGGTGAAGGACACAGCAGGGGCAGTGTCGTAGGCTATTTCGGCATAGTCAAATACTGGTAGGATCATTTTGGTGATTAGTTGGTGGCATATTGGAAGGACAGGCAGTCTTTGTTTCCATAGCGGATCCCAAGCTTAGGGCGGAGCTTGGAGAAGATAGTGTCAATGTGAGTGATGTAGTCAAGGTGGCTAGCCAGCCAGACTGTAGGTATAAAGTATTTATTCTCACGGCCTTCTTAGGTAATTAATATTTGGTTGTTTGTTGTTAAACTGAGGATTTTATATTATGATTTTATAATTTTAATGTTTAATCTCTGTAAAGTATATCTCTTGAATTGCACTTCTTATAAATAAAGATTTATTATTAATATTATTATCATTATATCTGAACGCAGATATTACCTCAAGAGGAAGGCCATCAGAGGGAAGAACACATGGAGTCTGAAGCCCTACCAACTTTTGCCTGGTGCTAAAAACCATGGAGACATTTTTTTAAAGTTGAGTTTGAGCTGGTTTGCTTGAAACCAATTCAGGACATTGTTAAAATCACACTGGAGGGCTTGCACATCTACAGAAGATGGTCCAGAGGTACAGAGTATGGTATCATCCGCATACATGTGGACATAAGAGCTGGTGCAGACAGAGTGGAGATCATTTATGAAGAGGGAAAATAGAACAGGGCCTAGCAGGTACCCTTGGAGGACACCAGTGAGGATGGGAAGAGGGTGAGAGATAATGTCCTACCTGAACTGCTTGCTAGTCAGAGAGGTGGGACTGGAACCAGTTTACTGTTGAGTCTGACAAGCCAGCAGAGGCTAGTTTGTTTAGGAGTAGGGAGTGAGACACAGAGTCAAACACCTTAGCCAAGTAGATAAAGATGGTGGCAGTGATATGACCCTGGTCCATCCCTGAGAGGATGGAGTCTGTGACCCACAGTAGGGAGAAGATGGTGAAATTATTTCTCCTGAAACATGCTTGGAAAGGAGAGTGTTAGTGTTGGAGAGGAACTCTCAAGTCTGTAGTAGGCAATGGATTCCTATAGTCTCAAGTGGCATGGAAATAGAGATATGGGCCAGTAGTTGCCAGGGAGGGATGGGTCACCACCTTCTGGAGAGACAACACTTTGCTAACTTCAAGCCTTTGGGATGGAGCAGGATTGGAATGATAGGTTTAGGAGGTGAATGAGGGAGGACTACAATGAGGGCAGAGATATAGAGAAGCATAGGATGGAGTCTGTCAGGGCTGATTTGAAGGGTTTAAGGAAAGTTGTGCTTGGAAACCTCCTGAGGGGAAACAGGTGGGAAATCTCCTGAAGGCAGTGGGTGGAAAGTGTCATGGGAGGTGGGCAGGGTGTGATCCGGGAGACCACAGGTAGTAAAAATTTATTGAAGATGTCAGTGATAGAGGAGGGTCAGACACAGGAGAACCATCCAAAACAAGGTTTGGGGAGTGGATTGGGAGGAGGATCAATAAGGAGTGAAGAAGGATTCTGCATGTCAGCTGGCAGGGCTGGCAGCATCAGGGGTCCAGGACATGGGCCATGCCAGCATACAGCCCATGCCCAGTCAGTGACTCTGTTGCCCAGTGCAGGGCACAACAATCCTGGTGCCACCTGTGTACCTCCCACACCCCACCATGCTCATTCTGCCCATTACTGGAACCCCACCAGTCCAGCTGCTCTGTCCAGGCACCCCTCCCACTCATGACCTACACCAGACACCCAGCTGCAGCACTGTTAGACCAGCTCATGGCTGGCTAAACTTCAGCACTGAATTGTGGTCATGGTAGGGCTTCCAAAATCCCAAATAAGGGGATGCTGCAGCCATGCCATGGTGTAAACCCCTTTATGACCTAAGCGCACCAGTACCTCTGGTGCAAGGGGGGACTCCACAGAAGGGCTGCTGAGGCGGAAGGCATCCCAATTTTGATGCAGCCTGCATTCAAAAATCAGGATTGCTGCAAATTTGTGCAAGGTGCCACTTGAATCAGATCATTTTGACAAAGGCACCTTGTGCCAAATCTGAGACTGAAAATCAGGCACTGTGTTTCTATATTTGTGATATAACAATGACTGAGGTCACATGCTGATGCTGTAGTGGGAAGAACAGAAATATATATGTCTGCTTCCAGACAAAGCACTGTTTTCATATCCACTCAATGCTATTAGGTAGAAAACTATCTAAGGAGCATAGAAACAAACACTTCGATTTAAAATGTAACTCATGCCCATTTTTAAAAATTGCTTACATTCTCTGACTGCTATTTTTGGTACTAACTCTTTAATTGAAATTTGGATAGTGGGCAACATAAATCAGTTATAATAAAACCATTCTGAGTTATTGACTTTTATAATAATAATTTTAAAATGTGTAATGTGTATTGATAATATTTGACACTTTCAATAATTCAGCCAGCTTGATGGTGCAGGCTGGTAATGCACTACATTCCCATGTGGGAGATTGGGGATTGAGTCTCTATCCCGACTGCCCTGCCTGGTCCAGGACACAATGTGGAGACATTGGGCACTGACCTCAAAGGTGAGAGGGGCAGTTCTTTACATCAGCAGCACCTCCTAAGGCAGGCGCCAGTAGTGGCACTGATGTCATGGGGGAACCATAAGATATCAGCAACCCCTGTCCACAGACTGGCACCACAGGTGCATGTAGCTGATACTGGGATGATGCAGGAGGTGTGCATGCACAACATAGAGGCATAACACACCAGACATCCCATTATCAGCACTAGCTGGGTCACCTGGTAGTAGGGCATCCTGTGGTCACTCAGGAGCCTTGGACCAGAGACACAGCTTCCCCTCCACCTGGAAGGCGAGTGCAGTAAGGCCACTCAATCCGCCTCCCTCCACCGGTTGGCCCTCTAGCAACCCAGGTCTGCTCATGAACCTGAGTCCCCAGGGCCAGCATCTTAGTGCAGCAATTTTGTGGGTCACTGCAATGAGGCCACAAATGTGACATTATTTTAAAACTACTGTTGTAATTGTTCCTATAGTAACACATTGTTATTAAGTGTCTGTATGTGTTTAAAGTTTTTAGAATAGCCAGTTACCCCTGGCTTTATAGTAGTAATCCATGTCTATAATATCAAATATTGAAACAGCTGATACCATGTAAAGGTAGTTAGTATGTTTATATTATGTAACAGTGTGTATGAATGGTTTGGACCTCACTGTAAATGAGTTTTGACTAAACTGGTTATCCTACTCTTGGTTTTGGATACTACTACTACTACTGGGGAACAGACTGAAGATGCATTTGCATTGCCTGGCCTTTTCTGAATTCCTTCCTGTGTGGAATACAGAATTAGTGCGACAGAGTAAAGAAGGAAGATACTGAGGAGTTTAATGGGTGGTTGAAGGGATGATGTAAGTGGTTATAAGAGGGGGTACCACGTTGTGGTGGACTGGGGACTTCTGGGATAGGAGGCTCTTTGAGGGAGATGGCCTTCACCTGATGAGAGAGGGCCAGCGCCTGGGGCAGAAGACTGATATTTACATTGGACAGTTAAATTGACTGCAGAGGAGATGGAAACTAGGGGAACCACTGAGAAGGGAGAGCAGGTGGGAACCTAGCTTGGACTCCTCCTGAACAGGAAACTAGTAGCAGCAAATGAGTAACAGTAAGGTTGAAGTTCAAATTAGGTTACAGGAAAAGGCCAATGAGGGGGCTGACAAAGCCTGCATTAAGCATGAAAATAAAACTAAGGGGCTAGGAAAGACTAAAGGAGAAGACATAGGAAAAAGCAAGAGAGGATCAGGAGAAAGATGGAAAGGGTCTGCCTTAATGCCAGGAATCTGGGAATTAAAATTAGTACTTTACATGCAATGGTGGCAGACACTGAGAGGGATCTAGTAGCCATCTCAGAAACTTGTGCCAAAGAAAATAATGATTGGGACCTGACAGTCCCATGTACACCATGATAGACAGAATAGAGAACAAGGTAAAGGAGGAGTCCTAGCGCTAGTATGTCAGAGGAGGCATAGAGGCAGTGGAGAATGGAAACATCAGAGAAAGTAATCGGAAACAGAATCGCTGTGGGGTCTAGCTCACAGCATCCTCAGTTAAGAAATTATGAATGGGGTAATCTATAGACCTCCTGGACAGAGGAAGAGACAGATAAAGAACTAGGGCAGAACTAGAAAGGGTGGTGGCAAAGTGGGAGGTGGTGCTGGGACATTTAAACCTGCCAGATATTGACTGGGTCATTCCTGTAGCCAGGAGCCCGAAGTCTGGCCCTGCCTGATACATTGCAGGACTGCCTGCTGATGCCACTAGATAAGGAACCTACTAGGCAGGCTACCATTCTCAAGGTGGTGAGGGTGAGGGAGCCACTATGTTCCAGTGACCATAACTGTATATGGTTTGACCTCAACCATTGGGACAAGTAAACCCTCATCAAAGGCTGAAGTTCTATATTTCACAAGAGCAGACTTCTACCAGATGAGG
Source organism: Neoceratodus forsteri (assembly GCA_016271365.2). Lineage (NCBI taxonomy): Eukaryota > Metazoa > Chordata > Ceratodontiformes > Ceratodontidae > Neoceratodus > Neoceratodus forsteri. Next base: position 449,197,964 of record CM057453.1, on the reverse strand, counting down.
GAGCTGGTCCAAGACAAATTAGTCAGAGTGAACAGCATCAGGGATGTGGAGAAGATAGGGACAATCAAAGGGGCCAGTCTCAAGGCAACAAAGTCTTGCATGAGAATGGTAATCAAAAGAAAGGTAAAAGAGACTGATATGGTTCTCTGGAAAAGTTAGGGAAATAGTGAGAGCCAAAAAAGAAGGCATTCTCTAGGTACAAGGGAAAACAAGGGAAGGAAGAATGGGGAGTACAAATGAGAACAAGGGAAACCAAAAGGGTGGTCAGAGAACAAAAGGCAGACACAGAGCTGCATATTATGGAGGGAGTCAAGGAGGAAAAACAGTTATTTTTATACATTAGGGAAGAAAAAGAAGGGAGGAGGAATTGTTAGGCTAATAGAGTTATGTGGGATAACTGAGGAGGACTGGCTGAAAGCCATCATTCTTAATGACTACTTTTGCTTAGCTCACAAGGGAAGACAGAGGGCCTCTGCCAGACAATAGCATGAAGGCAGCTATAAGGAGGATCACTGAGATGAGGCAGCAACTATTTACCAGTGAAAGGGTTTGGAAAGGCTAGCAACCCTAAAGATAAATAAGGACCCAGGGCTAGATGGGATGCATCCAAAGAGTGCTCAAGGAATTGGCAACAGAATTAACTGAACCACTGCTGAGTTATTCAACAGCTCTGTTCAGGACAGGGGTAGTTCCAGAGACTGAGGGTAGCAGGCATAGTCCTGCTCTGTAAAGGAGGAACAAGGAGAAACCAGGTAACTACAGACCTGCCAGTCTTACCTCTATTGTGGGTAAAATTGATAGAGATACTAGTCAGAGGGACCTTGTGAACTACCTTGAGAGCAATGGACTCCAGGATAGTAAACAGCATGGGTTCGTGGTGGAAGATCCTGTGAGACCAACCTGATAGTATTCTTTGCATGAACAAGAATGGTAGCAGATAAGAGCCATGTTACAGATTTACTCTACTTTGATTTCAGCAAGGCTTTCGACTTGGCGCCTTACAGAAGGTTTCTGCTGAAGCTAGAAGATCTGGGTACAGTGAAGGACACAGTTAGATAGGAGAAAACTGGTTGGAAGGGAGACAGCAGAGGGTTGTGGTTAGAGTCAAATCAGAAAAGAGGAAGGCCAACAGGGGTGCCTCAAGGATTGGTCTTGGGTCTAGTCTTTTTCCATATGTTCATCAGTGACATGGGAGAAAGAATCCAACGTAAGATGTGTCTCTTTGCAGATGACATTAAACTCTGTGGCAGGGTAGACAGTGAGGAGGGTTAGGTAGATGCAGAGAAACTTGCAAAAAGCTTCAGAGGTGGTCAAAGGTTTGGCTGTTGAAATTCAATGCTAAAGTGCAAGGTGATGCACATAGGAAACAAAACCCAAGGACAGAGTACTGGATTGAGGATAAAGCTGTGCACAACCTCTGAGGAAAGAGACCCAGTCATCATCAGTGACTCCCTAAACAATCAAACCAGTCTAAGAAGGCCTACAGAAGGCAAACAGAATGCTGGGTGTATAGAAAAGAGGTACTGACAGCAGAAGGAAGGAGGTATTACTACCTTTCTAAGGAAAACAGCCTGGCTACCCACACCACAAACAATGGTTTGAGGAAAGAACCAGTCTGGACCACATTGATTTTAGCAAAAAAAAAAATGCAAAAAGTTTTTGCTAAAATCAATGTGGTCAGACTGGCCCTTTTCTCTAAACTCTTGAGGTATGGGTAGCTGGGCTGTTTCCATGGTCATTGCACAATTCTGCTGCAGTTCAGGTTCTGCATTGCTTTGGAGTGCCTTCTTGTACTAATTAATAGCACCTGTAGATCACTGGTGAGGCCCCGCTCGGAGTATTGTGCCCTTTTCGAGTCATCATCGGCGAGAGATCAGCATGCAGGAGACAATGAACAATGTGTGGTGACCAAAATAATTCATGGCCAGCAGGGCAGATCTTACGATGACTGGCTCAAGGCACTGAACATGTGCGTTGGAGGCCAGGCGAGAGAGGATAAGATAGAAATTCTAGTTCCTGAAATCCACTAAGCTGTGCTTAAGCACGGAATCCATGTGTACGCGAGTCAGTGTGTCCACAAAAGCTGTAATAACTCTGTGGACATCACACCAGGTTATTATGGTTTTGAATTGTTTCTACAACAAGCTGATATAGGGGTCACCAGTTATTACACTGTATTACTCAGTGCTGTTGCTGTCCTCTGCAGTCCCTATTCAGTGCTGTTGCTGTCCTCTGCAGTCCATATGTCCTTGTCTTATACTAGCCATGAAACTTTTCAAGGCATAGTAAGTGCCTGCTGTTTTCTGTAAAGTGTATCTGAGTTAGAAAAATGCTTTTAGAAAATACAGGGACTTCCCAAGACATGCAACAGAAATGAAGAGAGTATAACTTCTGCTGGCTTGAGAAGGTATGCATTATCAACCCCCATGATGCATGAATGACTGGGGTCATGACCTTTGCAATGGAGACAAACAGGTTTTCTCACAGGGCAAAACAGTGAAACAGGCTCATATATATTTAAGTTAGGTTTAAATTTGGTGGGTGCAAGAGGGAATCATTGTTCATGCCTACAAACTACACAGGTATACAGACAATAGGTTGAGGGGCTTTCCCTTTAAATGTGCAGGAGTAGTAGAACAGAAAATACTGGGGAGGCTTCCTCTAATGTAATAATGGAGTTATGTAGGTAAACACAGAAGGCCACGGTATCAAATATAATATCACTATTGCTGAAATGGTGTAGGACATTCATGTGATTATGTAAGATTTAAAAGCACATTGGGGAAAAACATTACTGTTTGGGTAAATCACTACTGTTAAAACCAAGCTGTAACACAATGCCCACAATATGCACAACACCTACTGAAATTGAGACTTTCTATTGTATACAGCAATTCCTTGCCATTTTGTTTGTTGACCAGACCCCAAAATATACCAAAACCAAATACCCATTTTGAGACGTGATCTGGGCCAGTAAGGCACAATTCAGTAATACACAAAACCAGACTTCAATAAAAAGTGCAGTTAATATCGATTATACCATGGACCTTGGACAACAACAAATCAGAACAGCTGACTGGCACCTTACCACCGTTGTAAATCCTCTGATAATCACCGCAAAAGGTGCCAGCCAGCATCTCTAAAAATCATTCAACCAGGAAATTCAAACCGGAGATCCGCCATGTTGAAACGCTCGCTAAGCAGCAGTCTCCGATTCCCCGACACCGCAAAGTCGCAATTTTCCTCTCGCTAAGAAATCACACTATGGCTGGTATGTAAAAAAAAACATGTAGTAAACTTCGGAGCAGCGACACGGAGCGGTGGAATTCAGCAGGCACCTGAACAACTTAGTCTCACCATTTCGTAGCCCACAGGAAGAACTCTGCCCCAGAAAATCTCTGGCTCTCACCTCCACATGATCACAGATCCAGTCATTATACATGGGCCAATACCCTCCGGAAGCAGTTTCCCGATGCATAAAGAAAAACAAAATTAAAAAGCTGCCAGAATAAGACCATTCTCCCCATGGCAAATTGCACCCGGAAGCAAACAAGCTGATTGCTGCCACCCCGTAAGCGCTCGCATCACAGTCTGTCAGCACTGAAACAGATGGGACAGTCTGGTCTTTTCTGATTTTTATTAAAAAAGTAAATGTAAAAACTGTACAGAGTTCAAAATCAAACTACGGACTATTGTACTTTTCCAGCATGAGGCACAGGAGAGAGAAGGTTTTCTATTTTTTTACTATGAGTCAAATCACCAAAAGGGACCTTAGAAACACAGCTACAGACAATACTGTCATAAAGGCTTTTGCTTATTTTCTAGTTTAGCAACTGTAACTTAACCCAAAACCAATAACCTCGCTGTTTGTTTTTTTAAATCCTAACTTTGAAAATGGGCTGGAAGACCATACTGTCTTCCTCGCTCTCCCTCACAGTATACTCTCTTTTGTCTGCCAGCTGCTCATCTAAGCTTCAACACCTGTTCTCTTTTGCTGTGGTGCAAAAAAATAATCATTGTAGCAACCAGAGGTGTCTGTGTGTTTGGGGGGTAGTGATGTGGGTTTGGAAGGGTTGGTGACAGCCATCTAAAAATATATTCTACCTAGCAACAAGGAACTATTTAAACACACTGTGGAAGTATATTACAAGAAAATCAATAAAAAAAAACTTTTCAAATAAAATCACTTTAATCTTATACTTTTTTTTGTAAAGGCCATTGTATAATCGCAATAAACCACTCGAGGAGTGTGGGTTATGGGGATTTACCAGGGCTGGAGAGGATTTGACCAAAACCACGCCAGCCGTGGTAAATCCCGATAACCTACACCCCTTGTGGTTTATTGCCAATTAGCGCACTGAGGTATGTAGAACCTGTATACACCAGGCATTGCTTTAAATGGAATTCTATTTATCACCTCTTCATTTTCTGTGTAACTTATGTTTTGATTTACCCCATAAGGTTGTGCTCCGCAACATTACATTTCCTTACAGAGGCGATCCTGGTGTGATACTTTCAATGCCTGAGAAAAAAAAAAATAATAAAATATGCATCTATTCCTGGAATAAAACTCCACATGTTGGATCTCCAAATGTATGCATGTTATAAATTGCACTGGTTAGTCATTTTTTTTCAGAAACTATCGTGATTTTCCGAGATGCAAATGCTCTCAGCAGCTCATATATATGCACAATAGCAATAACTTGTTGCAACTTGCTGTAACAATACTTGTCCAGAGCCTGTCCCTGTGGCAGCACCTCCTGCTTCAACCCACCTGAGGACAAAGAAGAACAGCAACAGGGCGCCCTTTCCTGCTTCAGGCAGGAAGAGGCGCTGCTCGGCAGTCTTCATTGCTTGTAAGGGAGAGTGATCTGGCACCTATCCATTTATCACAGAAATAAGAGACACCAACACAGAAACGCTAGGAAGTTGTGCGCGATGTGTGACACATAAAACAGGAAGATTCAACCTCAGACCAGTGGAACACGAGTTTCCTTTTGTGTAAAGTTTAATTTTAATATGGCATCTTGTGGTTTATGAACTCTGCTTCAAAATCTGCGTTTTAGCACCTTCTCTGTGTCGCAAGCAACTTCTCATGCCGGATGGATGTAGTCCAGAGCGGTTCTGATAGGTAAATATGAGGTGTCCCTTATGAACAGTGGAGAGGTATGATGTAGTGGATTTACTATGTAAAACTCTTAAAACTGTAAAAGTGCTCAACTGTCAAAAATCCACTGGCTCGTGAAGGAACAAGAACATCAACAGCATCTGTATTTTGCAAATCATGGAGACCATGGTTATTTCCAGCAAAGGTAACAAGGAGCCCTTTCACAGCAAATGAACATTTTTATAAATATGTTGTTTTAAAGACACGAAGAATGGAAGCTAAAAGTATTGCACATTTGCTTATCTCACTGGTAGGAGTCAAGACCCCTTGGAACTCGTCCATGCACGTCAGTCGTAACAGAACATGGTCGCCCATACAGTACCATCCTCCTTATGCAGTATGGCACACCCCTTCAAGGCAAAAGATACCGTGGAGAAAGGTTTGAGACAGTCTCGTGCATCAGCTGCCTCAAGCAAGGATGGATCATCACTTGACATCGTACGAAGTGAGTGCGCATCTCTGTGCAGCATTTCTGAGATCATTGTCTTACAAGTTCCTCTCTGTATGCGTCTCGCCCCACCCACCGAAAAACTTCTGGATACCCAGCCCCACAGGAAAACTGGTTTGGTGGGTTTGATTCTTAAAGGTATCCAAACTGAATAAAACCAACAAACAGCATTACAGGAACTAGAGTCAGCATTTCTTAATGTTGCATTTTTTCTGGTATGTTGGTTATCTATTTTCCATGCGGTGGAGATCCTTACCATTGAAACCTACTGATTAGTTTTGTCGTTTTTGTTTGTTTGTTTTTGTCCTGCAGGACCCTGTTGCATCACTGAAATGCTGCAAGACAAAAGCTCTCACAAAGGTGCCACAGTCGGCTAGTCAGGTGGAATGCAACCTGAATGTCCCAATAAGATATAAAATCAGCTGGGCTGGTCACAATTCCTTTTTTTATCCACAGACCCGTTTTGTGTTGCTCAGTGTTATAATTGTTTACTCCAACAACCTTTTGAGTTTCACAGACAGAAGTATAATTTCACCCCATATGGTGCCCACACAAAATAATCCACACCCAGCCGTTCCATTCTAAACGCTATACCCGTCACTGCTCCCATATGATTATGTAAGTCTACATATAGTGGGGCTATATATATGCAAGTATACATTATGTCATAAAATGTTGGCTCAGCTTAGTTAGAAGATTGACAGCTGCTGTGTAAAACTCTGGACTCGCCCACAGCAGTTTGCCGTTTAGCTGAATTAATGAGGACCTCTTTAGAATTAGAAAGTCAATCGTTATCATGTTATTTTCACCCCGCCCCATCCAAACCCAAGTACCTGCACATATGTGCAAATGACTATCATAACCTGTCCATAATAGCATCCCCTGCGGGTGGGAGCTTGGCTAGCCGCAGGATCTCTAAATGTCTGTCAAGAGCTGCAGCTTCAAGACTTGATGTCCCCATCACCAACTACTCCCCGCACACTGCATCCCGATCCATCAAGGCATACTTTCCAAGTCTCTCCTATTTTCATAGTCTCCTAAGTTTGCCCATTCTGACATCCTCGACTCTTTGTGATACGATTCCGACGCCTCAAAAACATCTTAATCAAAGAACTGACATCAAAATCTGCTGAACACCTTGCAAACTGGTCCTCTTGTTTTAATGGCCTAGCGCTGTATTTATACCATCCTATGCCCAGACACATGTATGAAGTCTATGTGAAAATTGCCCCGATTTTAGTGGTCAGAATATGGCAATCTGCCTCATGTATTGGACGTTAATTCGAGGCTGTAATCAGAGGAGCCTCGTGCCCAGCAACACCCCCACCCACCTGTCCTCCTTGTCTTCAGTGATACAACAGATGCATTTATTTAAATATTTTGTACAGGAATGCCCACTACTCAGAAGGTAGTTACCAGTTGCGATCCACAAACACAGCCATTTAAAACTTGCTTCCTCCTCCCAGTCTGTCCAGAACTCTGGCAAGCATGGCAGTGACTACAAATGCCACTCATCACTGCAGGGTGCACTCATTATATCAAGTACTCAGTAACTTGCTCTCTGATTATAACCACCACACATATATGAAGGACACAAAGGATTCAAAAATACAACCAGTGCAATCTGAAAGGGGAAGAAATGAGGGTCGAGCAAAATTCCTGGTGTCAGAACTGACACTATGTTATATAGTGTGTGTGTGTGTGTGTGTGGGGGGGGGGTTAACGTCAGGTCCACTGCACAACAATATGTGCGGCATCCAGGCATCCATTCATATCTGTTCTTCCAAGGACTTTTGCGTCACAGACTTTTAAAGGACCAAATCAGGATCTATCACTAAGTTAAAAATAAACCCTTTGAGAAGCAACAATAAGGATCCTTACACTCCGCTGCCGGCCTTCATTCAGCGGGAAGTAAAGGTCAAGTTCGAGTTCAGCTCAGCTGGCACGCTGTTTTCAGTCTTTGATTGTATCGATTCCCTCTTTATCTATATTTTTAACTTGGTTTGTTTCCCTATCTGCAACCTAACAACGGTTGCCCCTGCCTGATGGCAAGGAATCGTAAGCAACACAGACCCATATGCATTTGGTGTTTCTGTACCCTCCAAAACGAATAAGGTCGATTATTACAAACATATTACCATGATCAATATCACCCACTTCTACGTGCCTGCTAAACAACGAGCCTACAGGCAATGCAATGAAAAAAAACTGTCGGTTAGAGTTTAAGGAAAATAAATAAATAAACAAATCTGAAATGCCACAGTTGGATTCAGATTCCATCTACAGGATGACAAATAAGTCGGTTCATACAGGTGAAGTTCCCTTACCTGGCCATGGTGTTTCCTTCTTGCCGCTGACCACTTGCAGTATGCCTGTTGATCTGTTGGTTGCCTGGGTTGGCGACTGTCCCACCAGGGTGGACTTAATGGAGTTGACTTTGGACTTAGGGCTGTCGGTCCTCTGGGAGCTCTCCCAGTCCAGACAGCCACCAGCAATAAGAGGAAAAAACGTGGTCCCTACTCCACGCGATGGGCAGCACCTCCATCTCCCGCAGAAGAGAACTGTGTATATTATTTGTCTATAAAAGGACCAAAATAGTGTGTCGGCTCAATGCAACCGCAACAGAACGGTCTCCTTAAGGTGTCCTTATAGTCGAGAATACTTCAGAAAAGACAAAAAAAGCAAAATGCCACACCAACTTTGTAAAAGTGGAAAACTTGAAACAGTGGCGATTACTTTGGGGGTAGTGTCGTTTTTAAAGCTCTGGTAGCACTATTGCCCGACTAGAAATAACAAGTCGAGGAAAATGAACAGCAGATGAAAACAAAACATTCAAAACTAAAAATAACCTGCAACAACTAAGCAGTTATCTCAAATTCTGAGCCGGGTGTAAGGAATTCTCCAACAGTTGCCTAACCCAAACGTTAGAGTTTTTTTCCCTGGTTGTGAGAGCTATTGCGGTTACTCCAGCTCTTTGGGATGGCAGAGCTCGTTGAAGGACAGACTCCAGGTTTCTCTGGAGGATGGAGAAGCTCCGCAGGGAGTAGATAGGCAGAGCCTGGTATGTTGTGATCTCAGACCCTTTCTTTTTATAGGTTTCCACAATGGGGTTGTTTCCTCCGCCCCATTCAGGAGTGACAAAGAGTGAAACTGATCTCTTGCCTGCTTCAGTTGATGATAGAAAGAACATTGTACCCTCGACATACTCCTGTCTGTCTGCCTGCCCACTTCCTCCTCACATGGACAGCAGCTCCAGGAGACAGACAGACAGCAGCGCTGGCTCTGGCGAAGCATCCACAGCCTTAGCAAGAAAATACAAGCTGGCTGCAGGTGTGTGTGTGGGCATCAGTATACTTGTTGTTTGAGCAGATAGACTGACGTAATGACAAGCATTTTCCTGAAAACTTGTTTTATGGTATCATTAAAGAGAAGGTTCTTATGTCTGTGTGCGAATATGAGAAGATGGGGTATCATTTCTTTAGTCTACTGGAGTCTCCAAGTCCGGTGATCTCATTTAAAAGTTCACAAACAATACAAAGACGAACAGATAGCAAGACAGATAATGACTCTGTACTCCATAAATACGTATGTACTGAGTTTTTAATGACACAAATGCATAATATACCCTGTAATATCCATTTATATACACACAGCACTATACATAGCATATCATAGAACACTGTATTGGATGAATATAATACATGTAGTATATATACTATTTATACAGTACACGTTTACAACATGTACTGTATACATCATGTAAGCAAAATTAACTGATCTATGAAATACTGCATGAGTTACTTCAGACCTTCATTTCATAGAAAGCTGCGTTGAGGGAGACAGACACGTAGACCCCACCCTTCAAAACAAATCCAACTTCAGTGACCAGGCACTGACCACTCATCTTGTGTCATCCCAGTTCAGAACCAGATCTCCCAACCCCCAATAAGAGAAATATTGTTTTATTTTATCATGAATCAGACTGTGATGGTAACATTATGCTTTACCTCTCATCCTCGGTATCTCTTATGATAGCAACGCACCAGTGACTCTAACCAATCTCGCCTTTGTTTCTCAGTCCCGTTTAGTTGAATCTGTTTATATAGTTTTGTATCGCGGGAGATGAGCTAACATACCAGCATCCCAGACTTTTCCGCTGTTCTCTGCCAGTCTTTTGAGAACACAAATGAAAACTTGAATCAATTGATCTGGGTTTCTTTAGAAGCACAAGGGCTTCTCTTTGAGCAACTCTTGGAATCTTTGTAGCGTTGCATATCACTACAGGACGATCTTTAAATTAACATAAAAAAACATAACAGTCGCTCCTCAGAATCGATGAACTAAAGGGCTTTTCCGTGCTGATGGGAGGGATTAAGAATGACTCACAAGTCCTGTATAATTTGTGTGTAGTTAGTTATTACAGTATTTTTTTTCTTGATCTGAAGATTGAGTAATACTTGCTGTCTGCTGCATATGTCTGTGTTGGATTTTGTTCTCCTCAGTCCTTACTATCAGATTAGAATACAAGTTTCTGAAAGAGTCACGTGGAGCCGGATATTGGAACCGTTGGCACTCCGCAAACAGTGTTTGCTTTTACCAGGCAATGTTGTGCGGGATCAGTATATAGCTATATACACTACAGTGCCTTATGCAAGGCACTGATTGCACTTGTGCTCAAGCGGCACCTAGGCAAATGACTGCACTGGCACTGCCAACAGGTGTACTGACCTACTGAAATAACTTCAGCAGTGCTAACAGACAAACATGCATGCTTTCCACAGTGGAGTCTCCACCCACAGTGGAACCAAGGAACATGCTGGGAACCTCCACAAAGGAGACCCATGGGGGTGGCACAAGACCCCACAGGGAAGGAAACAACTCCTGGTGAGGGACTCAATTGTTAGGGAGGGGATAGACTGGGGAGGGAGAGGAGAGGAGGTAAGGTGCCTGCCCAGCCCCATGGCTTGGAGGGACAGGGAGCAAATCCTCAGGATACTGAGAACAGCTGCAAGGGGAAGCTGGACATACTGTCCACCTAGGGACAAATGACTTGGCTGGGAATAGGATCAGAGCAGTGAAGGGGAGTTTGTGGAGTTGGGGAGGGGCCTTAGACAAGTAGCATGATGGTAACCTTCTCGGACATGCTGCTTATCCATGGCATGGTGAGACTAGGGTGCTCTGCACCATAGGATTCAATCAATGTTTGAAAACTGGTGCAGAGCTCAGGGTTTTGGCTTCATTGTGGACTGCAGGCCACCTGGAGGGATACAGGCCTATCCTGGCGCAATGGTCTGCATCTGTCCAGAAGGGAACCAGGATCAAGGTGATGGGTTTAAATGCTTCATTGGCAAGCATTTAAACTAGCCAAGGGAGGAGGCACTGAAAGGACAGGAAAATCCCAGCCCCCTACAAAACAGGGTAGTTAGCAAGGTAAACACCAAAACAGAGAAGTCGATAGGGAGAAGGTGGGGTAAATAGAGAAAAAACAAAGGCAGTAAGGACAAGGATGGGGCTAAAGGGTAAGACCATCAAAAATGGAGGTAATGAGTACCAATGCCTGTAGTCTGGGTAACAAGCTTCCTGAACTAGTGGTCTTGATGGAAGATGGAAGCTTGGATATTGTGGCACTACACAGAGAACCATGACTGGGATGTCAACATATCAGGGTACACAATCTACAGGATGGACAGGGAGGTCGAGGAGGAGGAGGAGTAGCTCTCATGTATGGGAAGGGATGAAAGCAATGAAACTCAAGGGTAAACAGGAGGAGAGGAGGCACTGTGGGTCACCCTGAGACAGGAATGGCACCACAATCCACATGGGAGTTGTATACAGACCTCCATCTCAGAGGAGGAAATGGACAAGAAAATGATAGAAGATATCCTTAGGATGGATGAAAAGGTGAGATATTGTTGATGGGGACCTGAATATGCCAAATGTTAACTGGAGCACCTTGCTGGAGCCACATGCAAGGGCAGGGTCATTCTTGATGCTTTACAGGGGCATGCCTCAGTCAGTTAGTGTTGGAACCCACTTGGGAGGAGACTATCTTAGATCTGGTACTCTCAAATGGGGACTGAAGAGGATCTCAGATTTAGAGTGGGTAGCCATCTGGGAACAAGTGACCACCAAACAGTGTGGTTTATGAAAAACACAGCCGTAGAATCAAACCACGCAAATGTGAGGGTACTGGACTTTTGGAGGGCTGACTTTGGCAAAATGGGAGAGTGCCTCATAAAAGCACTAGTAAACAGGCAAGAAGAACGGGTTGAAGAACAATGGGAAACATCAAGACTGCCATCACAGAGGCAACAAGCCTTTCTGTGAAGCAAATAAATCAAAATGAAGGAAAAACCACTATGGTTCTCAAAAGAGGTGGTGGAGAAGGTTAAGGAGAAAAGGATAGCATTCAGGAAATATAAGGAAACACAGAAGGAGCAGGACAGGGAACTGTACCAGTTAAAGCAGAAGGAAGCGGGGAAGGCAGTTAGAATAGCAAAGGCCCAAACCAAGGAAAAGATAGCCAACTCGGTTAAGAAGTGGATAAAACCTTTTATAGGTACATTAGGGAATGAAGAAAGACCAAGGAGGGATAGTGAGGATTAATAAAGGGGTGAGTGGGTGGGCAGAGGTGGCAATGAAAAAGCAGGAATACTGAATGAATACTTCTGCTCAGTATTCACAAAGAAGAGGAGGGTACCTAATCCAATCAATAGAAGTACTCTGGATAGGGGGTCTATACCAGTCCATTCACAGAAGAAAGGTTCTGAAAGAACTCCTAAAACTGAAGGTGGACAAAGCAATGGACCTGATGGGATTCACCTCAGAATTCTAAAAGAACTAAGGGAGAACTAGTGACACCACTGACTATCCTTTTAACAAATCATGGGAGGATGGTGTGGTACCTGTGGACTGGAGGAGGGCAGATATGATTCCCTTCACAAAGTGGGAGCAAAGCAGAGGCAGAAAACTATAGACCTGTTAGTTTGACCTCAGTAGTAGGGAAATAGATGGAATCACTTCGAAGAAAGAATTGTTAGTACCTAGAGGCCAACGGGCACAGGACCCAAGGCAGCATGGATTCACAGTGGGACGGTCATGTCAGATGAATCTAATAGATTTCTTTGACTCGTGACCAAAGTAGTAGACCAGGGAGGAGCTGTGGATATGCTACCTAGACTTCAGCAAGGCATTTGATGCAGTCCCACAAAAGATTAATAAACAAGTAGCCAGCCTAGGAGTGGGTCCCAGGGTGGTAGCCTGGGTAAAATTGGCTGGACAACAGGACACAGAGGATAATAGTAAACAGAGCCCACTCCAAAGAAGGGAGTTACTAGTGCTGCAAGGTTCAGTACTGGGACCGGTCCTTTTTACATAGAAACATAGAAGTTGAAGGCAGATAGGACCACAAGGCCCATCCAGTCTGCCCATTTCTTTTCTACCTTATGAATGTGCCATTGGCCTTTGCTCTGTCATACTCATCTGTACTGCTCCCTTATGCCTATCCATGCCTGTTTGAATGTCTTTTGATGTCTTTTTAAGTGACATTGCAGAGGGACTAGAAGGAAAAGTATGCCTCTTTGCAGATGACACAGCGATCTGCAACAGGGTTGATAAACAAGGAGGTGGAAAGGATAAGAAGGGACTTGGCAAGGTTGGAGAAGTGGTCAAAAGTATATCAGCTTAAATTCAATGCAAAGAAGTGCAAAGTAATGCACCTGGGAAACAAAACCCAGGGAAGAGTACACAATGGGGATGTACTAGCAACAACAAAAATGGAAAGGGACCTGGGGTAGTCATATCAGATGACCTAAAGGTAAGCAAGAAATGTGAGAAGGCAGTAAGGAGGGTGGGAGGGTACTGGGATGTATAGGAGAGGCATCACCAGTAGAAACAGGAAGTTGTTATCCCTCTCTACAGACAGTTGGTGAGACCCCATCTGAATACTTTGTGCAGTTCTGGAGACCCCATCTCCACAAGGATATAGACAGGATGGAGGCAGGCCAGAGAGGGCAACTAAAATGGTGGGGCCTGCACCAGAAGCCATATTAAGAGAGACTAAAGAAGCTTAATATGTATACCCTCAAGGAAAGGAGGGAGAGAGGGACATGATAGAAACTTTCAAGTACCTCAAGGGAATCAACAAAGTCCAAGAGGTAGCATCTTTCAGAAAAGAGATGTGCAAGAACAAGGGGTACAGTTTAAGATATGGGGGAGGGACTGCTCAGGGGTAATGTGAGGAAGTACTTTTCATGGAGATGAAGGGTGGACACATGGAACAGCCTTCCTGAGGAGGTTGGGGTCAAAAACAGTGGGGACTTTAAGAATGCATGGGACAGGCATAAGGCAGTTCTGATGGGGTTAGGAAGAAGTAGGCTGTTGGTTAACTAGTAACTGCAGCTTATCCAGTAGGTAGGAAATGTGCACACTGGGTGGACCAAGCGGTCCTTATCTGTCATCAAAGCCTATGTTTCTATCTTTCCCTAACAGGCTTGTAGCATTGCCTTAGTTTATTCTGCTAAAACCCACGTTTTTTCCATAAATATTTTTCTTCCATGATGCAGCCTACCACATTCTGCCTTAGATGCCCACCATCCCATAAAGTGGACTTACCTTATGCCCCATAGTCCTGTAGGAGGTGTAGGGGCTGAGACAGCCAAGGCTTATTTATTTATTTATGGACAATTTGGAGGAATACCTTGGAGACAAGTGCTGTTTTACAAAGGTTCCACTTTAATAACAGAGATTACAAGGCAGCACAACAAATACAATAAGCCAGTTCCAGTGGAATGAAGTCAAACAAGTACAATATAGTCCAGCAAATACAAATAAATAGGCTAGATCAATTGCATATAAATTTTACAGTAAGGCAGGTAAACAGTAAAAGTGTAAAACAAGCATAGTAATGCAGAGGCAGAGTCTGACACAGTTCAGTGTATAGTACAATGGACGATTAGCAGTTACAGTTGCACTGAACTGTTAGGGGTTGCTTGTTGTGTTTTGCTAAACTGGTCAAACTTAGGTAGATTAGGCAAGGTATCAGGAAGCTCATTTAACCAGCCAAAAGCCTTAACAGTGAATGAGCGCTTGCCCAGCTGCATACAGGAAAAAGCAGTTCAAGGGCATTTTGAGCCATGCTCTGACATTGTAGAGACTGGCAACAGGGCAGAAGCAATGAGTTAGGGCCAGGAGTTAGGACCAGTAGCAGTATCCTGGATAGCAGACATGTCTGGAACTTAATTCTGCTAGGTAGGGGTAACCAATTTGTTTCAGTGTAGAGGGTGCAGCTATGGCGTGCTTGTCAGCCCCAAGCACAGAGCAACAAGCTTTATTACAGATCAGATTTATTCTGCTGAGAGTTGAGTTTCTGGAAGTTGTGATGACAGGGTGGCCGTAGTCAGCTAGTGGCAGTACTGAGCTTGCCTCTATGTGGCTTCTAGCATCAGCAGTGATGTTGACTCAGTTATGATACAAAGCTCCCAATCTTCTGTTTACCATGGACACAAGATAGTCAACATTGGGAGCAAAAGATATGGTATTGTCCAGGATGACCCCAAGTTATTAAAGGTTTCCATCTGTTCTAGTATATGTCACAGTTCAGTGATGGGGTGGGGTACCATTTTCTTCATTTTTGGCTTGTGAAGAGCATTGTCTTGTTTGTATTTTTTGTTTGTTTTGTAATTTAGAATCTGTTTGTTTTAGGAGAACCATTTTACAAGGGCCTCAAATTACCATGGAAGACAGAGGTAAGGCTGCCAAGGTCAGGGTTCTTGGAAGAGAAGAGCATCATCTGCAAGAGAAGTGCATTTGCAGACTGTCAGGCATCAGGTAGATGGTGGGGGCCTGGAATGAAGCACTGAGAAACACAGATGGATACATTCCTAACATCTGACAAGGAGCTGCCTGTCTTAATGCATTGAGTGTGATTAGTGAGATAACTCTGGAATGAGGTGACTGTGTCAAGTGACAGGCCTTGGTCACAGAATCTGTAGAGAAGGAGCTTGTGACTGACCAAGTCAAAGCTTTTGTCAAGTTAGTATATATGGTGCCAGCCTTGTCTCTATAGCTAAGGGCATCAAGGACACATTGGAATACTCAATTAGTGCTGTATTGGTGCTATGCATTTTTCAAAATCCATGCTGTTGGGGACACTGTATTTCATATTATGCAAAATATGAGATAAGTTGATCGGACATTGTTCTCTAGGTCTTTTGACAGGTGGAAAAGTATGGAAATTGACATGTAATTGGAAAGGGTAGAACAGTCACTGTTTTCACAAACTGGTATAACCAGTGCAGATTTCCACTTTTCAGGGAACTGGGAGTAGCACAGAGAGAAGTTAAAAGTTTTGGAAATGGGTAGAAGAGTTCTTCAACAACCAAAGCAAATAGCCTCATATCATTTGAATCACCCTGATTCTAGTTTACCAACACCTTTCTTATATAATTAGAGGTGTCCCTTACTGAGACAGGTTTAAAATAGAATTTAAGATATCCTGGCTTGGGGTCCAGTGATCATGTGTCAACAGGACCAGCCCACCACTGAGGGCAGGGTTGGCTCATCAGGGATGACAGAGCTAAGGTCATTGAACACAACATTGAATGTGCTAGCAGTTCTGGTGGTATCAAGTACCTCATGTCCCTCAACCCTTTTTGGTGAGGTTTTGACACCCTTACCAAGGAGTTTTGAGACATTATTCCAGAATCTTTTACCATTGCTCTAACTCTGTTTGCCTGACCTTGCAGGAGCTGGATTTGGCCAGATGAATTCTAGAAATGCATTTATTTCTGTCTTTCTTGTATTTTTGCAGATGGTCTGGGGACCTAGTCTCCTGACCAGCACCCACAGATTATCCCTTTCTCTTGAGGTAAAGGAGTTCTGGTGTGATCCAACCAGTGGGTGTCCCTCTTACTTTCTGAAGGGTGAACATTTATTGTAAGCAGTTGTGAATTCCATGACAAAGAATTCTAGGGCTAAATCAATATTGGGGATGTCATCAAGAAGCTCAGTCTGGTTGGGTCACACAGGAGTTGAATTTTAACGCGTTCATTTTGCTTAAAACATGCTTGTTTATGAACCAGAAGGGGGCCTGGGCTGATTTACTTCCCAGAAACATTGTACTGGGAGTGGTCACTGATGGTATCAGGTAGAACTTTGGCGTTTTGATCCTGTCTGGATGAGTTACAAGTACCTAGTCGAGTAGTGTTGTAATGTCTGATTTATAGTTAGTTCTGGTGTGCTCAGTGATGATTTGTTTTAGAAACAGACTTGCAGGGGGCTACAGTTGCCTGACTTCTATGTTTTATTATAGCTATTCATGCTACTAGATTCTCGAATTGGCGGCTGCAGCTGAAGTAGCCCCAAGTTCTCTCCCTGGCTAATTTTAGATCGCTCCTCAATTGTCAACCATAAGTTAGACTTGGAAGCTCTTTTATATATCCCTGGTCTAAGGTTCCCAAAAATAAAAATACTCCGTTAGGTTGGGGACGTGCAGGCCCTACACCAACTCTATTCTTTGCTTCATAAACCTTACTTAAGGGACCTGACGCAACCTCTGCTCAATAACCCAAACATACAAATAGGTAATCGCCCAATCAATAACTTCATAGGCAAATGCTCTTCCAAAATTCGACTGGCAGACTTTGTTTGACGGTTCAATGATTCCGGCACCTAGCCGCCACAAATTTGAGGTGAGTCATAACGACTTATTACGACTGTACCAGGTTCGCCAGGATGTATGCCTTTTCTTAGGGAAAGGTCCATGGACAGATGGAGCGGAGTTATATTAAAAACTGAAGGAATTAGTAGATAGCCAGAAAGCAATTTCCAAGACTTGTAAGTTAATTTTGTCAGAGGTAATGCACAAATATACTCCCACAGCCCATTATTGGGAGACTAACTTTACTAAAGGGTGGCCAGCAGAAATATGGGAAAGGATCTGGATGGATACATACTCTTGTATTAAACAAGACAGACTCAAGTATCAATTCAACATCCTACATAACCTTTATTTTCTCCTGCCAAACTATCCGGATTTATAAGTCTTCTTCTTCCGGCTGTATGGACTGTGGAGACTCCTTTGCCACTTTACAACATAAACTTTGGGCTTGTCCAAAATTGCTAAATTCTGGGACTTCGGTCCAAGCAGTGGGTGAGCCTCCTTTTGTAATATTTCAGCCTTTTTAATGAAAATGTTTGCTTACTAGGGATGTACACTCAAATCCCAAGCTGGACTCAAAGAGGCAGATGGCAATGATAGCTCTCGTTACCAAGCTGGTGATACTCCGGCACTGGCAGGGCAGTTGGGAACAACCGGTACAGAGTGGTGGGATGAGTTTTTAAATGCTCTAAATGCCGAAGGTGTGTCACCAGTCTTTTCAATCTGCTGAGAAATTTCAAAAGTGCTGGGGTGGTTTTTGTAAACTTAAAAAGACAAGTATGGTTATTAGGGGAGCGAGCCTTTGAACCCTTCTAAGATAGGGCCCCTTGGAACCAGGTTATCTACATTCCTGGCCACTCTTCTCTGCCCTCCTTCCTCCCTTGAGGTAGACAGGGATTTTGATATGGCGTTAATAGAAAGGGTATTTCTTCAATGCACTTTTTAGTTTCATTTCTTCTCTCTCTCTCAGGCCCTTTTTCTCCTCCTTTGATGGCGTTTCCTTCATTGTCTCCCCTCCTTCAAGGTGGAACTCCAAGGCTGAACTATTGTTTTATTTGGTAGGCTAACCTAAACTTTGCCATCTAAATACCTACAAGGAAAGTAAACTGTTTGTAAGTCCTAAGTATTTGCTGCCAAGTTGGGGTGGGTTGGGGTGGGGATTGTGTTGTGTTTTTCTTTTCTTTTTTTATTTAATAGACACTGTCATATATAAGTGCTGGCTTCCACGTTTTGATAACAGTTGTTTGTTTGTTTGTATGGTTTTGTATTAGGTGCTTGGAAAACCAAAATAAAGTTATTTGCAAAAAAAAAAACAGACTTGCAATCTTATCTCTGTGCCTAGTACTGTACCTTGCTGTCTGGTTAATATTAAAGTCAATAGTTACTATGAATTCCAAACTCTGATTATATTGTCTAAGATAGAAAGGGACTACATACCCATACTGTTTACCAGGTAGGCTATAGACTATCAGGTAGGCAAGAGATTTTGACATCGCATACAGCAGCAGTTTAATGGCCAGGCATTCACAGTCCCTATACAGGTCTTTGATTTCAAGTTTTGAGGCTTGCAGGTCAGATCTGAGATAGATCAGGCAGCCCCCACCCACTTCTTTAGTCTATGTTCTCTGAAGATATTGACACTTGGTAGTGAAATGATGGAGTCAGATGTTTTTAGGTTAAGCCAGGTTTTGGTAGGGAAATAATCCAGTTGCACTAACACCACCCAGGCTTGAGTTGAACAAGTTTAGGTAGGAGACTACCATTGTTTAGGAGATTACATTTAGTTTCCTTGACTCCCAGAGCCATGCCAGGGCTACCTGTGGGGCCTGGGATGGGGTGGATATTGCCAGACAGCAGAGAAGCTTATTATTGGCCTTCCTGGGGATATGTAATAGATTTGTGAACTTTAAGCATCAAATAAAATGTCACTCTAACAGGGTGCTCAGAAATCAAATAGTCCTCAAAATTACTATCTATGATGTCTGTATTAAAACCTTCATTAATACATTCATCAATACTATATTTATATTCATAAGTGTGAACAACATCCAGTTTTCATAAGAGTCCTTATTATTCAACTGCCAGAGGCTTCATTCTCATAATCTTCCGTATTCATTAGGACTATGCTTCCTCCTTTGTCCACTGGTTTTATAACAAGTTTGGAGCCACTCTTAAGCAAATTCAAGGCTGGTCTCTCTTCGCTGTAAGATTTTTGTATTTAAGATATGGCAAATTATCAAACAGTTCATTCAAATCATTTCACATAAGTCTCTAAAGTTATTATTGCAGCACTCAGAGGTGGACAAAATAGTGATCTTTTCTTTATCAAGTGAAGGTCCGAGGTAGATCTAACCACATTATCATCAGTGCTAGAGTCTGTCAGACATGTCCAGTTCCCTGAACTTTCTGTTTTCTCTTTCTATTAAAACATGATTTAAAATTTAAATTTTACAGGCCTCCTGCAAATCAATGAAAGTCTCAAATTTATTTAAAGGAGCAGTGGGTGCAAATGATAGGCCCTTATTTGGGATACTATGTTCTGCTTCAGTAAGAATATGATTAGAGATGTTAATTACCTTGCTCATTTCTAATACTGTCTCCATTATCATCCCCTGTTTATCTGGTCTTACCGCTGACCCATTTGATAGTTTGTGTGCTGTTGTGGCCTCCTTGCTGCTGCCGGGATTCCATCGGCTGAGTCCTTGTTCTCCCCTCCTTGTCATGGGTCACGATTCAACATTGTAACCACCTATTCAGGATATGTGATATCAGTGGAAAAATGATCAGACTTAACTGGCATGTCCTAATAAGTTATGAGGGGCTAGCAGAGTTTGCGGTAACTTACTGAGAATGGCTTATAGAAGGGCCATGACACTGAAGGATAATTTAGTGCATAGTTTTATTCCACTAAAAAACAGAAAACTTGGCTGAATCAGAGGATTGAGGGATGTTTTAAATATGAAGAAATGCAGCTTTTGTCAATTTTGTTGGAGGGTGATACATTTACTTGCCTCAGTAACAGAAGGTTTTTAAATTAGACAGTTTGCCACTTGTGATACTATGGGCATTATATATATATATTATGGTAGCACAGTAGTGCTACCATAGTTAGAGTTGAGTAGCACTTTTAAGGTTAAAGGTCAAAATTTGCACCTTAATAACTTTGCCACCATTCAATGGAGTTGCCTGAAATTTGGCATGCTTGATTGGGCATGGTAGATCTTAGGATCTGCCAAGTTGTGTACTGGTCAGCTTTACAGCTGTGGAGTTATTAAGCAACAATGAATTGCACAATTACGCTTTTTGTGAATTCTTTGCTCTCGCCTACAGGTTGCACAGTTTGCACGACCAGTTTAAAACTTCAGGGAACATGCAGCTGGCATTCCTGATGTGTCTTTGAAGATTTCGTGAAAAATATTGAACGGTTCAAAAGTTATTCAAAAACAAGTTCCCATTATAAGTCAATGGGAAAAGTTAACGAAAAGTTCCAAAGTGTCACAAATGCAGTTTTACTTTTGCAAATTGGCCTTTTCCTTTCACAAATACACCATTTTGTTTTCAGTTGGTGATCAAAAAATGCTTGGCATTTAAATTTGGTACCCTGTAGAGACACAATTCTTTTTGTGTTCACCTAGTTGGACCCTGAGGATGCTAGACATGTCTTTATTTTGGGGTTAGACACACAGAAATATGTTTTTCAAATTTCTGTAAACAGTAGTGTCACAAAATAGTCGTACCTGCGACACTTTCACAAATTTTTCAAAAAGTGTTGCAATTATGTAAAGTACTTTTCTGACTATGGTAAAATGACAGAATTCTTTGTCACCCGCCTGCAAAACAACGGTTTGGTCTTTTGAGCTGAAATGTGGAGGAAATGCAGCCAACATGTCACAGATGTGCCTTTCACTGGTTTGGTAACAAATATTATACGGATGCAAAGTTACAGTACTCTGAAGTTTGTGTTTTTCCATAGACTAACATGGTGGCATATACTGCGCCTTTGGGACTTGTATCTCAAAAGCGATGCAAGATACAGATTTTTGCTGCAAGTAGGGTTATGTAACAACAAAATCCTAGCCAGGAAAATCATGATTTTGTGATATTTAAATTTTTTCTCGTCGTGCAGTTGCTGAGATATTTGCTATTAAGTACTTCTAATGCTTGTTTTTAGCTTAGTACCCATTACAGTGCATACATTCTTTGTGTTTCTGTATGCAGTTGTTCACAAAAATGGGGTATGTGCTTCCGTTACTATTACACTTACTGTTTCCACTTGTGTTTATGTCCCCATTTGCGTTACCAGTCCTATGTATGCCACCGTGTGCGTTACCCTTTGCGTTGTCATTTAGCTGATTTCCATTACTGTTACCATTAGTGTTTCAACCTTCTGTTTGCATTGCTGTTCCTGTTACTATGTCACAAGACATCATGTGGCAGGAGTGCAGAACCTACATTCACTATTTCTTGTCATCATTCTCAAAGAAAAGGAAATTAGAGGCAAAATACTCAGTTTAATGCATCAGTTAGGGTTGTTCCACAGCGACAAAAGTGAAGAAATTCAGTGTTAGGGTTGAAACCTCCCTTGGACCCCTCAGCCCACCCTTCCAACCAGCATCAGGGTGCTGGCGTTGGGTCATCAGTGCTAACTCTCACCCCATTCTCCTATTCCTCAGCTTCTTTACACATGTGATGGGGTAAGAGTTGGGGCAGGCGACCCCAACTGGCATTACCCCAATGCTAGTTGAAAGAGTGATGGAAGATCGAGGATTTCAACCCAACATCAAATTTCACTTTTGTCACTTGGAACAACCTTAACTGCGTTAGCTGAAGTTTTGCCTCTAATATATATATATATATATATATATATATATATATATATATATACAGTATATATTCCTAGCAAAAACTTTGTTAATGCATCAGTTAGGGTTGTTCACACAGACAAAAGTGTGGAAATTCCATTGGGTTAACACCCTACCACCGAACCACCACCCCAACACCCTCCACACCAACATGCATCAGATGTGTGCACTGGGGTCTTCAGCCTAACTTTCACCCCATTCCATGTGTAAAAAGCTATGGTGGTACAGTACAGGAGAATGGGGTGAGAGTTAGGCATGACCAACCCAATGCACACTGATGCCTGTTAGTGTGTGGAAGGTGGAGGGTGATAGGATGTTAATCCTAACATGGAATTTCCACACTTTTGTCAGTGTGAAACAACCCTAACTGATGCATTAATGAAGTTTTTGCAAAATTTCTTTCTTTTTAAAAGTGTAATGTAAGTAGTAAATGGAAAGTGTTGGTGGCCCCACACTCCACCAAGCTGAGCAGTTGTGCATAATGATATGTGTTTGTAGGAGCATGGGCCCTTTGGGCCCTGCACTCCCTTACAGATAAGCATGGAGCCATAGAGCAGCCCTATAAGCAAGGAGGCCTTGTAACATCTTGGGAACCTTAGCAGCTAGAAAAAATTCAAGTGTGGTTGTAATCACGAGGTGAATAGTTTTCACAACTTAACTGTATCTTGCATCATTTCTGAGATACGGTCACTGAAAAGCAATGTAAGTGCTAACTCTGAGGCCATAATAGTGGTCTACAGCCATGAAATCAACAATTGGAACACTAATTACAAATATCTCAGGAATTATACAAGCTAGAAAAATTCAAATTTCATAGATTTCATGGCTTTCCAACCTACTTCTATACTCAGTCCCTGTTTAAGGGGACTGAGAAATTTTGAACGAAAGTCTGTATCTTGAACCGCTTTCAAGATACGGGCCCTGAAAAGCACAATGGGTGCCACAATGTTATCCTATGAGAAAATTTCAGAATATGGAATGCTGTAACTATGGCCCTGTTAAATGTTTTAGTATGAAATCAGCAAAGGCACACCTCTGAGACTAGGGCTGTCCACCCTGAAAAGTTCTGACCAATAGTGCAATCTCGTTGCCTCAATGAAGGACAAAGAAAACAACCACCGCAATGTTATCCTATAGGAAATTTCTGAACTTTGGAATGGTGTAACTATGGGCCTGTTTAATTTTTCCACACCAAACCACTGAAAGGCACATTCGTGGCAGCAGGGCTTCCTACCCTGAAAATTTCAGGCCAATAGCACAATCCATCTTGCCACAATCAAGTGACAAAAAAGCAACACACAGCAAAATTCTCCTGTCTCTTTAATGGGAGTGTTATCACGATCAAAAAATGTCGCAATCATATTTAAAGTTTTACGATTGTTTACTCGACACAAAAAATGTTCTCACAATCAAAAATTAAACACATATTTCCAGACTAGCTGGACACAAACTAATGCCAGGGCCGTGTTCCTCTGGCCCGATTAAGTGAAACCAATGGTTGGTGTGTTCAAAGGTGCAGTATTTTTAGTTATAATGTTTTTCTCTGTCACTAACTGAAAACAAGATGGTAGCAGCATGACAATTTTGGCAAGCCTGACCGAAAAATGTGATCGCGATTGTTTTCACAGTGCACATATAAATTTTCCCATAGGCTATAATGGGACAGAAACAATGCGATAGGTTTTGAATAGAGCAATATTTTTTCACAAAATCTTAAAAGGCACCAGTGCAGCCCAGAACCGTGCAGACAACCAAATCTGAACTCACTCAAATGCATTCCTCAGTGCATTATGGATGGGCAAAGAAATCACAACTTTAGGGATTTTCACTTTTTGAGCATGCAGCGATTCTGCATCCATACATCCAACTGAAATGTAAATTTACACATCTGGAGATCTGTAATAGATCTTTCCACATTCAAATTTCAGCAAATCGGACAAACGGTTCAAAAGTTATTAAAGTGCAAAATATGAGGTTTAACATAGAAATAGCACGCAACCCTAACTATGGTGGCTATATATATATATATATATATATATATATATATTAGAAGCAAAAACTCCATTTAATGCATTAGTTAGGGTTGTTCCACAGCGACAAAGTGAGGAAATTCGTAGTTGGGGTTGAAAACCCTAACTCCGAATTCACCCCAACACCACACACACACAGACACACACACACACACACATGTGCAAGTATGGGGAGGACCAAGTCAACACAACTAAATGTACTCACGAGACATCCCCACCCACCTGACCAGGTATTGCATGCTCAGTGGAGATCAACAGCAAAACTGAGGCCATGTACACCAAATAGACACATCCCTGATTGCAGCTGCACACAACGTACCACAACGCACCACACTTAGTAGTTGCATGGCCTTACCTACCGATGCCCCACACCACACCACAACTGGTACTGTGCCGTTAGTCAATATAAATGCTGAAGGTCATGATGACAGTTATAGAAAGGTTTTAACACTAATGAGTATACATTAATTAAGAGAAGTACATAAATTAATTACAAGACACTAGCATGCTCAAGATAAAAGTAGTGTTACATTTAGTATGATTTACATAGTAGTACATTTACTACAATGGTTCACTCAAGATAGAGAGGCTGATGTAAGCGTATGGAAAAGCATTGCCTGTTCAACGCTGGGAAATTCAGTACTGCCAGTATCAGATGAATTCTTACTGATGAAGGTGTACTGCTGATGTATATACATAGACCTTCAGTGTGTTTCAATACTAAAGATGCAGTAAGTATTCTTTGTAAAGAAACAGTGTAATTGCATGGATCAGGCCAAGCAACTTCTAAATATCATAGCACTACTGAGCCAACAATGACGTACCTGTATCGGAGATGTATATAGGATAGATTTTCCTGTAGGCACTTACTGAGTATGTTGCACCTGAGAAAGACAATCTCATTGCATCTGTGATGACTAACTTATTCAAACAGTGATACATTTACTATTGTTGCAATGAGTGATCTATGCCACTTATGGACACAGTGTAATTTTTTTAACAGTTGTTTCATACTCAGACTGTATGCCTAGTGTTTGGGTTTGCCACACTTCTGTCACTGATGCTATCAAAGTGATGACTATGTTAATTGTGGTACAACAGGAATCAAGTAGGTATAGTGTAGATATAAACAGAATGTCTTTTAGTATTGAATTAACTCACAATGGGTAAGTGTACTAGGACAGCAGGGGTTATTCTCTATCACTGACTCTGTCAGTTATAATCACACTAAGGTTTCGATGACTGTAATGATCAAGTTACACTGTACATCTTCATGAGTTCATATTCACAGCCATTCTCCAGTAACTAGACAGTGTATGGTGTAACTGGGTGGGACACTGTGTTGCAAAGCTGCTGCCGTGCCTAGCAGAGGAGAGTATCTACTCATAAAGACAATTAAGCAATAAGGCATGACCAACAGTTATGTTAAATGGTCTGTTAATCACCCTGTAGGGGTTTAATGTTGAATGAGGTGTAGCGAGTGCCACATGTTGCTAGACAGTGATAAACTGACCATTAACATAATACCTGGGAGTGACTTATTGCTATCATAATAAAACTGTTTTAAACAACATTAAACCATGTTCATCATATGGTTATGCAGTACATGTATGTTAATAAAAACTAAACATAAGGCTGTTACAATGTTTACAGTCAATTAGAAGCTGCATTTCTCAAACCCTTGTTATAATCAGAGATATTATACCTGTAAAACTCCTTGGTTTTGCTCAACTCTATTGCTCAGGTGTCCCACCACATGTGGTGTGGTGTGGTGTGGGGCATCGGTAGGTAAGGCCATGCAACTACTAAGTGCGATGCGTTGTGTGCAGCTGCAATCAGGGATGTGTATGTTTGGTGTACATGGCCTCAGTTTTGCTGTTGATCTCCACTGAGCATGCAGTACCTGGTCAGGTGGGTGGGGATGTCTCGTAGTACATTTAGACAATTGTTTGTTATTTCTGTCACCTGCTGCTGAATGTCTGTCATTGGTTGTGTTGACTAGGTCCTCCCTCATACTTGCATATGTATGTGTGTGTGTGTGTGCCTGTGTGTGTGGTGCTGGGGGTGATTCAGAGTTAGGTTTTCAACTAACAGCAGAATTTCCTCACTTTGTCACTGTGGAACAACCCTAACTAATGCATTAAACTGAGTTTTTGCCTCTAATTTCCTTTCTTTTGAGAATGATAGCGAAATAGTGAATGTAATGCAGCGGCGGGGCCCTTGGGTCCTCCTGCCACATAATCGTGTGACGGGCTGCCACATGATGTCTTGTGGCATAGTAACAGGAAGAGCAACACAAACAGAAGCTCTAACAGTGGCACTTACATGTAGCATAAGTGCGAATGAGAACAGAAAGAGCAACGCACACAGTGGCATAGATGGGAACGGGTCTGCCACGTGATGTGTTGTCACATAGTAACATGGTGCCTGCAAACAGAAATGTCAATGGGCTTCGGTGACGCAGTGAAACAGAAAGAGAAACAGTACTGTAGACAGAAATGGCAAAAATAACAGAAATGCAAGTGCAAATGAAAGCAAAGGATAACGCACATAGGGCCCCGCGCTCCCGCATCGTAATGTGGTAGCGGGAGCCTGGTCTAAAGCCCCGCACTCCACCACATGATGTCTTGTGGCATAGTAGCAGGAACAGCAACGCAAACAGAAGCGTAACAGTGGCGCACAAAGGTAATGCAAGAGCGTTAGAGAACAGAAAAGTATGTACCGCACGTGGCATAGATGGGAACGGTGTGCCACGTGATGTCTTGTCACATAGTAACATGGTGCCTGCAAACAGAAATGTCAATGGGCATGGTGACGCAAAGTGAAACAGAAAGAGAAATAGCTAGTAGCCAAAATGGCAAAAACAGAAACGCAAGGCAAATGAAAACAAAGGATAACGCATGGTGGCGTAGGACGTCAACGGTAAGTGAAACTGTCACAGAACCGCAAGCAGAAAGGGAAATGGTAACAGTAATGTTAGCGCACAGGCTGGTTTTTCCCAAAAGCTGAATAGAGAAAGACAGTGAGTACAAAGAATGTATGCATAATAATGGGTATCGGAGCAGAAATGAGGACTTGGAATACTAAATAGGTTATATTTCAGGAACCGTGATGAGAAAAAATTAAAAGTCATATGATTTATGACTGTCCTGACTAGGGGCTAGGAATTTTTCCGACGAAAAGTCCGTATCTCGCACCGTTCGAGATCTGGGCCCTGAAAGGCGTGGCGAAGCCGTAATGTTATCCTATGGGAAAAAAGAAGTTTGGAGCACCATAACTTTGCCTCCCTGTAATATTTTGTCATAAAACCACTGAAAGGCACATCTGTGGGCTGTTGGCTGTCTTCCTCCAAATTTCAGGAAAAAGACCAAACCGTTATTTTGCAGCAGGGTGCCAAAGTTCCTGTAATGCTAGTTGCGGCAGTAATGTTATCCTATGGGAAAAACTGTCAACTTTAGAGTGCCATAACTTTGCTGCCATGTAATATTTTTCAATACAACACTGAAGGCACATCTGCGAGATGTCAGCTGCGCTTCCTCAAATTTCAGCCCAAAACTCCCAACCCGTTCTTTTGCAGTGCAGTGCCAAAGAATTGCTGTCATTTTCCCACAGACTAGAAAATTACTGTCGCAATTTAAAAGCTGCGAACATTTATGGCGACTTTCAGAGCACGAAGTACTTTATGGCACTTTTTCCAGAAATCTGAAAACACATTTCTGGGGTGTTTTACCCCAAAATAAAGACATGGCTAGCATCCTCAGGGTCCGACTAGGTGAATACAAAAGAATTAGGTTGCTACAGGGTCCCAAATTTGAATGCCAAGCATTTTATAATCATCAACTGAAAACAAAATGGCCGATCGGCGAAAGTAACAGGCCCATTGCGAAAATAAAATGCATTGGCGTAAGTGTTGAACTTTTGTTAACTTTACCATTGGCTTATAATGGGAAATTGTTTTGAATAACTTTTGAACCGTTTAATATTTTTCACAAATCTTCAAAAGGCCATCAGGGACCCTGGCCACATGTTCCCTGAAGATTTTGGGCCGTCGCAAACCGCGCGGCCTGTGGCGCGCGACCGTAGAATTCCAGAAAAAGCGAATGTGCATGCAAATCATGCTTAATGCTGCAGCTGTGTATCCAACTGTTACAAAACTTGGCAGATACCAAGGCCTGTGGTTCTTGATCATGTATTCAAATTTCAGCCAAATCCGTCAAGCGGTTTGCAAAGTTATTAAGGTGCAAAGTTTTGAGGGTTTAACATAGAAATAGCTCCTCAACCTAACTATGGTACACTACCGTGCTACCATAATATACTCTTCATTAATGCTTCAGTTAGGGTTAAAGTGACAAATGTATGGAAATGTGGTGTTAGGGTTTCCAACCCTAATACCCCTCTCACTCCCACCCTGCAAAGACCAAGATGTGTCGGGACAGCATTGGGGTCATCATCTCTAACTCTTACCCCATTCCATTAGAAAATAAGCTAGGTGAGTACAGTACAGGAGAATGGGGTGAGCATTAGGAGTTGATGACCCAATGCTGCTCCCCAATGCCTTTGGTCTGTGCAGGATTGGTGGAGTGTTAGGTTGGAAACCCTATGCCATATTTCCTCACTTTTGTCACTTAAACCATAACTGATGCATTAATTAAGTTTTTGCAATTTATTTCCTTACTTTTGAGATAGTATAATCATATCCTAATTTTTTCTTGTGGGGCCGAGGGCCCTCTGCAGCCGTGCAATCCCATTCCTCCACTGATCGTATACTGTATATGCGTAGCTATGGAAGTGCAAGGCCCTCTGGGCACTGTGCTTCCATTTATAGGACAAAAGTGATGAAATTGTCAGCATAGCCATGTTATTAGCCCACCTTATGTACCCAGTACATAAAATATTCAAATCCTCACGAAACATAATTCTGCTCAACTGCAATGCCATTCTATACATGTGCAAAAACACATTTCAGCCAGATTTAAAAATTACAGCTGTGACATACATTTGTTGGAGTAATAACAAGTATATGTTGAAAATTTGGTGTCAAAATATTTTAAATGTACAAAGTTATGAGCATGCATGGCGAAATTGAAACAAATGGTCATGACTCAGCCATTTTTGACATTCTGACCCCAAATTTTCAACATGGCCTTTTGGGGCCTACCTTAAGAACAATATGGCTGTCATTATGCAAATACTGCCCAAAAGGTGAATTCTCTAAATAACTGCAAAATCACCTTTCAGGCAGGAGCTGCATAATGACAGTTATATTGTTCATGAGGTGGGGTCCCCAAAAGGCTGTGTTCAAAATTTGGAGTCAAAATCAATAAAAATGGCTGAGTTATGAATAAAAGTTGAACCTCCCATTGAAATACTTTGAACTGTATATTTTGTAGTTTCTCATATTGCAATTGCTGGTTCCAGCAGCAAGACGTGTCTTCTATCAGGAGAGCAGATCTCAAACCTGGGACCTCTTCAGGTGAGTGAGGTGTGTGGGAGTATTAGAGGGTGTGGGTGCAGAATGGGAGGTTGGGTGGGGGTGCGGGTGTGATCGACTGATGGACTTCTTTTTACAGGTTCAAAATAAAAAGACATTGAGGAACAGTTTTCTTATTTTCAGGATGAAATGGAGATGGGAGGGTGGGGGACACCACTAACCACCAATGACAATGAAAAATGGGCATCAGACAGTGGAGGGTACCACTAGACACCAGGGATAAAGCCAGGACGAAGATGGATTGCCCCTAGACACCAAAGGGGTGGGGATATCAAGATATGAGTAGAAATAAAAATATACAGGTGTGACAGCCAGTATGCAACACAGAAATGCTGCAGAATATCACAGAATGCTGCAGTTTGCACCAGGAGCCATTGTAAGTCAATGGCAATTAAGTCCTTTGACATGCAGGATTTTGTGACATGTCATTTCTATGAATACTGTGCTCCATTGTGGCTGACTCAATGTATATAAAAATAATAAAAATACACACATGGGTATTCAGGGTGGGGTGGTGCCACTAGACACCAGGGATAAAGCTGGGAGGATGATGGACTGCCCCTAAACACCAAAGCAGGTGGGAGATATAAAAATAAGGGTAAAGATAAAAAATAATAAAAATACACATATGTGTATTCAGGTGGGGTGCCACTAGACACCAAGAATGTTTATGAGGGTTCCAATGAGAACCCATTAAAATAAAATCATTTTTCACCAGCAGAAATCCATTCCACCAATCCTTTGCTGTGGTGGTGGAAAAGGATTCCATCTGGTGAAAAATGATTAGAGACTAGTTGTTACACAAATCATTTTCTGCTAGGCAATTTCCTTTTTACCACCCTTTTCATCATGGTGAAAAAGAAAATCAGCTCTCAAAAAGGATTAGGGACTTAGATTTTTTCAGTCCTCTCTGCAAGCTGGTTCCTTTTTCATCATGGGAAAAGGAATTGGCTCGTGAGAAAGGATGTAAAAATCCAAGTCCTATCCTTTCTTGTGAAACCTGATTCCTTCTAGCCATGACAAAAGGATGTCAAAAGAAATTAGCAAGTAACAAAAAGAATTAAATCATAAAAAAGTTTGGAGGCCATACAAAGGCAAAAAAAACACTTAGACCAGCTCATCAACTCCCGATGAGCAAGATTCACACTCTGATGTCTGTAAAGACATCCCTAGGTACAATAATGACACATTGTTATGGGCAAAAATAAAAACAAGATGGCGGCTCACAAAAAGATTTTTCTGACTAAAAGGATTGACTCCTCATGAAAAGGATCCATTTTTGTCAGAGCAAAATCCTTTTCATTCAGGAAGCTATCCAAAGAGTGAACTGAGCATGCTCAGAACCCAAAATTTTAAAATTAAATAACTTTGGAACAGGTTAATACTTTTTCACCAAACCAAGGCAGACAACCTCTGTAGGGTAAGCACTTTGTACTCTAAACATTTCAGACCAAAATTTTAAACCGTTTGGCTGCAGTGCAATGACAAAACAAAACAAAAAAAAAAGCAGAATTTTAATGTTTTTCACTATTCCGAAAAAGCGTAATTCCACCTATTTGACCAAAATGAAATGTAGCATGTCAGGATCTACCCCACCAGACTGCACATGCAAAATTTCATGCAAATCAGTTGAACAGTTGCAAAGTTATTAAAGTGCAAAATTTGTGGTTTAACATAAAAGTACCTGCTCAACCCTAAGTATGGTGGTGCTACTGTGCTACTATAATCTGTCTGTCTGTCTATCTATCTATCTATACACACCTGTGGCTCATTCTATATTGGGAAAATCAATATAAGTTTTAAATTGAGAGGACAAACATTGCAGGGCAATTACGGGGTGGGGAGTTGGATGTTAAATATGCAACAGCACTGCACATTAAAGAGATACCTGACCCCATAAAACACAAATTCAAGTTTAGGGTCATTGACAGGGTAAGTAGACATCTGAAGGGAGGTGATTTTAATAACTTAATTTTGAAAAGAGGCATTCTGAATTTTTAATATACAGGCAACTAAACCTCCTGGACTCAATGCCTCCTTTGATCTGATGCTGTTTATCAAGAAACTATGAACAAACCTTTTAAATGATGGGTTCAGCAGTATTTATCTCATGTATTCTGCACTGCAGCATATTTAGGAAAAAAGATTTATGTGAAACTGTTATTTATGTTTAATGTTTATATTTTACTATTAGATTGTGTAGTGTTTTATTGTTGGGGTTTGTGTATTTAAAAGTGATGAATGTAAAACAAATGGTAATCTTTTATTAACAGAGATGTACAAATAGGACTGGCATTAATTTATTACATATATATATATTAGAATTTGAATGGTGATGTGGACAGATGACGTTACAAGAGTAGTGAGCATTTAAGAGTTAAGGAAGATCTGAATTCATGCCAGTGATAAAGGACTACTTGTCCAAATGCATCAGGTGACAGGTATCACTATAAGGCATTGGCTTGGAACTGTGCCTTTGCTTCAGACTGGAGGCTACAGGCTGGGAGGAGAGGTGAGCATTAGAGTGAAAACCTAAAGGAAGACCTCACCAATGATTCATAATACTCTGAAAACCCAAACCCAAATGCTTTTGTTTTGTTACTTGGGAGGTGGTAGTGGGGAGTTAAGGTTGAAAACCCTATTGCACATTCCCTACATCTGTGGCTTTAAAGTTACCCCAACTTGTGTGTTAACAAAGTGTTTTGCAAAGAATATTATTATTGCAATATACGATGAGAGGCACACTGACTATCTCTCTGCACAGTGCCTTCCATGAAGCATTGTACAGAGATTATAACCAGATAATGACATGAAAATGGCCTTTCAGGCCTTGCATGTCTACCAAGGTCAATATAATGTTCATGCTTGAATATGGCAGCTAGGAACAAAGGATCTAAACTATTTGGAATCGTTAGCCCTCTTTGCTACCCAGGTGTCCATATGGCAGTAGCTCTCTTGCTTCTGGGCATCCTTATGATACACAGAAACAGAAACATAGAATTTGTCGGCAGATAAGGACCTGTTGGCCCACAGAGTCTGCCAGTTTGTCCCTACCTATACTGTCACATAGACCCTATCTGATATCTAGCTGCTCCATCCCCCTGTGTCATACCAAATTTCCTTTGTGCCTATCCTGTTCATGTTGAACCTTGCTTGAAGCCAGCCACTGCTTTTACCCCACTGCCTTCACAGGATTCTATTCCAAACATACACAAAGATACACAGCAGAAAATGAAAAGGTTATCATTTCCTTCATCTGTTGTTAGGTGTCAATTCAGTATATACTCTTTGTTTTTATTTCTGTCTTCTGTCAAACATACTGGTTTATTTTGTAATAAAATAATTTGTCACATGTTTTTAATTATGCAATAGGCTGTATGTCTAAAGGCACAGAGCCTGCTATTTTACTTTTGGTGGTAATTTCTACATGGTAATCAAATTTCAAAGTAGGGTCCACCCAAACTCCCAGGTATTTATATACCCAGGTATTTATATTCAGAAACCTGGATAAGTTTTACCTCATCTATTGTCTTTATTGTTAATTTTGGACAGTGGTAGTTGGAAAATAGTCCATAACTTGAGACTTTTTACTATTAAGTGCTGTCTTGAAACATGCAAACCAGGCCAGGATTTTCAAACTGCGCCCAGAGAGGGTGCAAGTGTGTGTGCCATGCAACTGAGTTGTGCTGTAGTGCACACTTGATATATTCAAATGAGATGCACAATGTGCATCCTGTCTGAATATAGCAAAGGATGCGGGCTGTGCAAATGGGGCCACTGAAGATGCGCTGTTGATCTCCCTGCATGGTCTGAATACTTGGAATGGGAATGCTCAGCACATCTTCCAGCCTTGCCAGGTGCAAATTCAGATAGTCAGACCATGAAATGCAAATGGGGACACTGTAGACCAATGGGCTGCAATTATTGCATTGTACACTCATTCACAACTTCATGTCATTCATAAAGTTATGAAGGAAAGTGTACAGTACACACTGTAAGCCCATTGTTCGGCTGGTGTCTACCAACTGGCTTTACAGGAGTACAGTACACTGTCATTCACTGACAGTTCAGTCAGCGGCAGCCATGGCAGTATGTGGAGGGATGTGCTGTCCGCTGACTCCATGGCTGAGTGGCCAGTCTGGGATGGGGGAGCTGGGTGGGTGGGCCCCTCAGTGTGGGGTCCACTGGATCACCAGGGATACTGGGATGTAACCTATTACACTGTGATCATGTTCGAATGGGAGGGTGGTAGCACTAAACTACCAGGGAGTATGGTGGATCCTGTTTTAAACTATGGAGATTCAGAATGGGAGAGGGCCACTAGATTACCAGGGATATGTGGGATATTTTTAGTCATGAACAGGGATGGGAGGGTACCACTGGACTACCAAGGTTATGAGGATATTTTATAATTCTTCATGATGGGGACGGAGGGTGGTACCACTGGACTGCAGGATATAGGAATCATTATACTTCCAGTACATGATCGGGCCGAGAGGGAGCCACCAAGGGCTGACAGCTGCTGTGTTGTACTGTGCAATACAGCAGCCTGCCTGTGGGTGGCTATGACTAAGCATGGTTCTTCTATGCCCTAACTTTGCATAGCACATCTTTGAGATGTGCAGGCAGTTAGACCACACATCTCAGCTGAATATGGAGATGTGCCACATATACAAGGAACTCTGGATGTGCTGCATACATTATCTTTTCACTCACGGTGCATCTGGAAATGTGTGGTGCATCACCCCTTTTTAAATATGGCCCAGGGTGCATTTGGAGATGCACCAGCACAACTCAGTTGCTTTGGCACATCTCTTTTGAATATCTAGGCCCAAGTATGTATGGCTGAAAAAATCAATTTGTAATTTTCTTCCAACTTGTTCATAGCCTCTAGCAGATGCAACCAAAATAGTGTTATCTGCATAGAGATGAATCTCTGAATTTCATATGCGCTCTGGCAGTCCATTCATCTAAATTAAGAACCACAATGGGAACAGTATGAAACTTTGAGTTACATCTCTTATTAACTTATTCCAATTTGACAGGCTACCTTATACACTAACTTGTGTCATGTATGACCCAAACCATCTAGACAGCTTAAGAAATAACATTTTCTTTTAATCTTTGTAATGCTTTATGACCAATAAAATCTAAGGCTTTTGACTAGTCCATGAACACTGAACCAACTGCCATCCCCTCATCCAAGGGTTGGTAACCATATCTGATATGATGGTAAGTGTAGTGTTCATAGAGTGCTCCCTCCTGAATCCAGATGGAATTTAGTTACTGTATAACTAAAGGTATGAGAGTGTGACATATGTATGGGATAAACACATTTTGTGTGGTCGTACTCTAATAAAAACATGCCTGTAGTGCATATGTCTAATGCTTCAAACCACATGAGAAGTGAGTAAAGGCATTTAAAAGTACAACCACACAGTCCAAAGTGGTATCCTACTTAGAAATTGGCACAAATTAAAATAAATATGAAAACATAAACAAAACTTAACAGTGGTGTCATAAGAGATTATACCATAGTTGCTGAGTTTTAAACCACAAAGAACTTTCTTCATACTTATTGTAATTTCCTTTACTGTTAACTCCAACATTGTCAATGGGAATCAATACATAAAGGTAATGTGCACCCCCGAAAGGAAATGGCAAAGCCCAAGGCTGTAATCAGCATAGAATCTT
Organism: Neoceratodus forsteri; assembly: GCA_016271365.2. Classification (NCBI taxonomy): domain Eukaryota; kingdom Metazoa; phylum Chordata; order Ceratodontiformes; family Ceratodontidae; genus Neoceratodus; species Neoceratodus forsteri. The sequence goes on along the minus strand of CM057453.1, from coordinate 449,162,613 downwards.
GGTCACATGAGCATTCCAGACAGCAACTCTCCAATCACTTTTGTCCTTACAGTGTCCCAACTATGTGAAAGTAGACTAGTATGGATTATATTGCTCATCTTGTAATGAACTGATATGTATAAGTTGTTTGCATACTCATATCTTTAATTAAAATGAAGATACAGAAAAATGATTCTCTACCTTGTTTGGAGAGTGGTAGGATGGAAAAGGCTCATCATCTGCTTTTCTGATGTGGCAGACCTTCTTTGAAGTATTGACCCAACTAGAAAGAGACTTGCCAAAGGAATTAATGAATAAGGTAACACTGGAAAGGAACTGCAAACAGTGTAAGCACTAAACAAGGAGGCACCCTTATTAATCAGAAAAATTATAACCTGTTAATCTATGTACCAGAAATCAATATTTAAATGTGGAATCATCCTTTTCTGTATATGTGTATATGTGTGTGTGTGTATATATATATATATATATATATATATATATATATATATATATATAATTTTTAGACTGGTGCGGTATAGTTAGGGTGAAAGGTATCTTGTATGTTAAACCTGAATTTTTGAATCTTAATAACCTTGGAACTGTTCAACAGATTTTCGTGATATTTGGCATGTGTAATGTCTAGGGGTAGGTCTGTTGACTTGCCAAATCTTATGCAAATCTGTTGTGTAGATTCTGAGATACAGAGCATTAACAAAACAGAAAAATCTGTTTTTTCTTTGTCCACCTTGATCTCAGAAATGGCTTTAGATTGTGGTCTGAAACTTTCGGGTAAAAGCCTTTGCCTCACAGATGTACTTTGAAGGTTTGGTGAAAAATATTAATCCGTTTAAAAGTTATTATATTGTTAATTTCCCATTATTTTCTATGGGAAATTTATATATCACATAACGAAGAAACTATTTTCACAAAATACTTACTTTGCACACAAATCCAACTGTTTTTGTGCAAAGTAAGTCAATATTTCCACACAGTATATGGGTCTTTATGAAAGTGAAGTACAAAAAATACACAGCTATTGATATGTTTCTCTGGTAGTGTATAGGAGTAGACACAGGACTATGGTGCCTGGGGTCTTGAGTTCAGGTCCAGGCTCTGCATTGTTTTCCACCTACAATGAAGGCAGGCCACACAGATTTTTTTTGTTAAAGAGCAGGTATTCACTGTTTTGTCATATTTTTTTCAGCACGGAAGGAGCCAGTGCAATAAAGTCTGATGTCCTATTTTGTATCAGTAGTCCAAATGTGCCTCTGTCCAGATTCTGTTTATACTTTTATTGGTGCAGTAGTAGACATTTAAACTAAAAATTGCACTGCCGTGGAATGCTGGAGCCAGAGTAAAAGTGATGTCAGTTACAGACTGAAGCCTCAGGCTCCAGCATCTGTTTCACTTGAGCATGTGTTTGAAATCATGCTGCCATAAGCATGTTCATCCATGTAGGACATGATCATTTTAAAGTTCTGGCACTCTAAGGACTGTAGCGTGAATCACAGCTGTCATTAGAGCAACCGTCAAACAGTTCTCAGGGCCAATTCACTTGTATTAACAAAGAGCTATTTACACATAGGGCTGGATATTCAAACTATACGCCATTCTGGGCGCAAGCCCTTGCGCTGCCAAAATAGTTGCACAGGGGTGTGGCGGGCAATATTCAAAGGAGGTTGCGTATTGAGCAACTCTTTGAATATCACCCCCAGCCACAACCACTGTGCATCGCAATCAGGAACTTGCACCTCCGAAGTTGTCAGAGTGGAGCATTCAACTTGCAGTGGCGCCAAGTACCATTGCGCCACGCCAAAATCACGATATTCAAAGGTGACATGCAAATGGGGCCATAATTCATGCAAGGTGCAGGGGGCCATTTGCATCTGATTTATTCCATTTGCATGCCATTGGCATGTGGGTGTGCGATCCCGAGGACTTGCACCTGGTGCCCTGCCAGGCAGAAACCGTTAGGGCCGGCGCCCCTGCAGCCCGATCGTGGTCACAGTGTACTCCCTCCCCCACCAGCCCGATCACGGGCAGCAATGTAGCCCCCTCCTCGAACATCTCCTGGTGGTCCAGTGGACAGAAATGCCCGATCGTGGGCAGTAAGTAAATTGAAACCCCCAAACATCTCCCTGGTGGCTAGTGTCCCCCACCCACCCACCCACCACGAAGCCCACCACCCGCTCCCCGGCGGCGGTGGGCGGCAGCATCCACCCGCCTGCCGCCCCGCCGCCCGCCCGACTGACTGCCGGTGAGACTGCACCAGTGGTGCAGGCAAAACCAATGGGCATGCAGCCATACCGTACATGACAGTCCAGATTTGTGAATGAACATTCATTCACAAATCTGAACTTCGCTCATCACAATATCAGACTACTGCGCCCATTGGCTGCCTCTACCTGTCGGCGTCGCTACGAGCAGTCAATCAGCGCAGCGCGGCAGGTGAGTGGGATGCTCCGCCTGCGGCTGCCGGGGAGCGGGGTGGTGGGGCCGTGGGTAGGTGGGGTGGGAGACACTGGCCACCAGGGAGATGTTGGGGGTTCAATTTACTTTCGCCCATGATCGGGCATTTCGGTCCACTGGACCACCAGGGAGATGTTCGGGAGGTTCAGTTTACTTTCTGCCCGTGATTGGGCATTTCGCCCACAGGACCACCAGGAGATGTTCGGGAGCTACATTGCTGCCCGTGAGTGGGCTGGTGGGGAGGAGTACACTATGCCCAATGCATCGGGCTGCAGGGGGGGCACAGGGACTGGGTTAGGTCAGCCACAGGTGGCAGCTGCTGTGTTGCGCCCTGCAATGCAGCAGCTCACCTGTGGGTGGCCCTCGACCTAAGCCTTTTTGGCTCAAAGTTGTGCAGGCGCAGGTTGGGGGTTGTGCCTGCACAACTCTGCACAACCGGCTGAATATCGGGCTGTGCAGTTTATGCATGGTTCCTCCCCTCCAGTTGAGCATGCATTCATTTGCATTGCACTGTTGCTCAGCCTGTTTTCAGTGGCTCAACTGCCTCCTGCTGAATATCACAGAATGGCGCAATTTCGGACTTGTGCATCGCACCCTTTTGAATATCTGGCCCATTGTATTTTGCAGTCTCTGGAACAGCAAAAGAAAACAATTACATTCTGTTTAAGTAAGCTACATTGACTCTGATAAAAGCAGCACTTATTGAAAAGGTAGTCTCAGTTGCCACCTATAACACCTCAGAGTTGAGAGAGCTGTTGTAATCATTAGACGTGAAAAATATTCTGTTTTCTACTTATTTTAAATGACTGACTACAATGTGCCTGGTCAAAATTTGTCACACTATGTTAATAGATTAGTGATTGTCACCTTTTTAAACACTAGGATCTTACACTCTCTTGCTGTGCTGCTCAATCAGAGATGAATTCAACCGAACCTGCTAAATGAACCCACTGCCAAGCAGCAGTTGATAGTCAGCTGGCCACGATCACATTCTATTCACAAAGGATTCTTCTCCTTATTAGTGTTCTGTTGGGACTAGGCTTGGTCAGGATTTTCCTCATTTTAGGGTGTTAGATATCCTGATCAGAAACCCATACCCATTAGCTACAAAATGAATGGTTACATGAGGTCAGCAGACAGCCTCTAACATTGAGGTGCTGTGCAGCACTGGGGAGATCCATTCATCATTTTGTCCATCAGGATTTAGTTTCTGCATGATCTATGGTTCTTGCTATTTTACCCTGAAAACAACATTTTCATTTTAACTCTGCAAGCAAGGATGTCATTCTGAGGAGCCGTCAAATGGCAGTTAATTTTGTGGGTTCCGTCTCTTCAGTCCAATGTATTACAACATTATCAATATTCCTAGGTGTGTTTCAAACTAGCATTAATTAATAATGCAGTTCTTGAATTAAAAACAAACAAACAAAAACAAAATAGATACACACAAAATAGTAATACACATGAATCCCACCACAGGGATCAAACCCATGACACATGGAAGGCTGGTGTTTTGGCCACCAAGTCACCAGCTCTGCTTGACAAGATTTGTGCTAATTTTCTTCTTATCTTCAAATCTGCATATTCCCATTTACTGTCCTGTAAATGAAGTATTCTGACACTTAACAATGTGCAGCCTATTTAGGCTGTCATTAATTAAGTTGCATGTTTGGCTGCAATTGGGTGTGAAATGTTCAAAATTTTTGCACATACCACATTTTCCAACAATTCTTATCCAGTTGCGGCCCCAAAGCACCATGGAACACTGGGGAGTCCACTCATAATGTCTCAAGACATACCATATGTCACCCCCAGCAGTGTAGGACACTGGGGAGCCCACTCCCAGTGTCCCCAGTTATCTATACCCTGCACCCAGCAGTGTGGGATACTGGGGAGCCCACTCCCAGTGTCCTGAAATCTGTTTTTAAAGCTGTAAAGTAGAAAACCGTCCACCAATGACTTTTAATTTTTTACCTGAAAAGAGAAAACAGTCCCTCGTCGTCCCCACTGTCTCCTCCTACAACCCCAACCATCCCACTGTGGACCCACCACCCCAATTCCTTACCCTATACTTACCTTTTGGGGTCATCTGCTTTCATCTTTTGTGGACTGGGACACATCTGCACTCTTCAATGCCAAACTGCAAATTAAGGAATCAAGGTAAGTGCCGATAATGGTTTTCAATGTTGTTTTCAACTTATGTTGATATCTTGGCCATTTTAAGGTATTTTACACCAAAGTTTCAACATGAGGTTTTGGGATGCCTCCTCATGAACACTGCCACTGTTGTTTTGTTAATCGGATCCATAAGGTGATTTCCCAGATGCTGTGCAAAATCAACTTTTGGGACTGAGTAATGAAATGACAGTGCCAGTGTTCATGAGTGGATCAAAAGCCCATGTTGAAAATTTCGAAAAAAATCTAAAAAATGCCTGAGTTATACGTAGTCATTGAACATTTCCTATGCACAAGTGTAACTTTGCCACTTTTTTATATTTTCACTCCAAATTTTCAACATAGCCATTTTTCACACCATCTCATGAACAGCATAGCTGTCATTTCTCACAACCTGCCTAAAATGTGTTTCCACACCTGTGGCATGGAATGGCTTGGTCACTGCACAAAATCACCTTTGGGACTGAGTAATGAGATGACAGTGTCAGTGTTCATGAGATGGGGTCCTAAAACCCATTTTGAAAATTTCATGAAAACATTCCTAAAATGGGCAACTTATGCATGTTTGTTGAAATATTTCTCACGCATAGCGTAACTTTGCAATTTATTATATTTTCATTCAAAATTTTCAACATTGCCATTCTTTCACACCACCTCATAAATAGTTCAGCTGTCATTTTTAAATCCTGCCCCTCAAAAATTTTTTGTAGCTATGACATGGAATGGTGTTACAATTGTGCAGAATTATGTTATGGCAGGGATTTGAAAATGTTCTGTACTAGGTACATGCAGTGAGGTCATAGGAAAGCTATGCTGAAATTTGTGGTCAAATAAGGATACTATTATACTATCTCAATGGAGGGATGGAAGTGCAGGGTCTGAAGGACCCTGCACTGCCCATAACATAAGGATACTGTTATACTGTCTCAATGATGGGATAGGAGCACATGGTCCAAAGGACCCTGCACTCCCACCATAACATAAGGATACTGTTACACTGTCTCAATGGAGGATGGAAGCTCACTGTAACATAAGGGTACTGTTACACTATGTCAGTGGAAGGATGGGAGTGGACCATTGTAAAATAAGGACACTATTAGGCTATCTGAAAAGTAATGAAATTCATTGCAAAAACTTTGTTAATGCCTCAGTTAGGGTATTTACTAAAGCAACAAAAGCAGGAAAATGTAGAGTTAGGGTTTCCAACCTTAACACCCCATCCACCCCCACCCTGCAGACACTGACAGGAGTTTGAGGTGTACCTTGGTTCTGTAGTCCTAATGCTTGGCCCATTTCACCCCACCCACACCTTGCAGACACTGACAAGTGTCAGAGGTGTGCCTGAGGTAATCAGTCTTAATGCTCACCCATTCTTCTATACTGTACCCATCTCAGTTTATTTACTTATGGAATGGGGTGAGCATTAGGCTGATGACCTCAAGGCACCCACCAATGCTTGTCAATGTCTGCAGGGTGGTGGTGGTGGAATAGGCCAAGCATTAGACTGAGGACCCCAAGGCACACCCCAAATGGTTGTCACTGTCAGCAGGGTGGGGTGTTAGGTTTGAAACCCTAACACTCATTTTCCTGCTTTTGTCACTTTAAATATATATTACATATATATATAGAGCAAGATATTAATATGATAGGGGTTCAGGATTCAATGGTCACATATATATATATATATATATATTATAGGGATGCAGGGTTCAATGATCACGTCTATGTTAAACTCAAAATTTTGCACTTTAATAACTTTGCAACTGTTCAAGCAATTTGCATAAAGGTTTGTATGTGTCATCAGGGACCAAAGATCTCTTGATGTGGCAAGTTTTGTTCAGGTTAGATGTGAGGGTGCAGAGATACAGAGTGTCACAAAATGTGAAAATTACCTTGTTTTGTCAAATTCTTTGTCATGCCACTCACAAAAATTGCTTGGGATTTTGGTCTGGCAGTTTAGGGAAAAGGTCTTGAGTCACAGATGTGCCTTTTGAAGATTTGGTGAAAAATATGAGTCTGTTCCAAAGTTGTTAAATTTTAAAATTTCCCAGTATTTTCAATGGGAACAATTAGACGTCCCACTTGAAAAAGGAACCTTTGTCACAAATTGGCAATCTTTTTCACAAACAGGTTATCCTGTGTCGCAAATGGGAAGTCTTTTTTTTGTGCAGCCACCATTTTGTTTTACAGTTAGCAAGGAAACAAAATCAAATAACTCAAAACAATTATTTGTTGAGTAGAAATCAACACATGTAGCTTGACTTATTGGGACCCCTTAGCTGGATTCTGCACTTAACTGTTGGAGAAATACCCTTGAAAAGGTTTTTAGGATTATAAATCTTTTTGTGATTTGTGATATGAAAAAGATTCTTTTCATATCACAAGTCATGAAAAATATCCTTTTTCATGAGGGAAAATTCCTTTCTCAGTTGCGGTTCCATCATTTTGATCAATTATCAGATGAATTTTGATTCTTTTCCTAGAATGGCATCTTAAGGAGAAATGATATTTGAAGCAGAGTTACTGTACCAAACACCAACCTCAGAAATGCCGTCAAACACCAGACAATGGATGTAAGCGTAAAATCTTTTATTGCAACTAAGCCACAAACAGGTATAGTCCATTTGGGGACACCGTGGGTCCTTCCAGATGTTATTTGTGATATTAGGAACATTAACCCATTTGGAGCAAAGGCTTCAACACCTGGTTTGAGTGAAAATCCACAACAAGATATTGGAACACCAGCACTTGTTTCTGACATTGCCAAAGCTTTCCAGCAGCTTGAGCAGGCAGCATACAAAGCGAGAAGAAATTCTTGGCACTGGACCACTTTGGAAGCCTGTGCCAAGGTGGAAAAGCACTGCAGGGCTTGAAAGTAATTAAGTGCCCAGATATGGTGATTACTGACCTGCTAGTATGGAAGATTGAAGGAACCAGATGCAGACAGCATTAGATGCTTTTAGTGCATTGCCTGATTAGGGACTAAATGGCTCGACAGGAAGGACTTGAAACACACCTTAAATCTTGTGAGGAAAGAGTTGCAATGTTTAACCAACATCCTGGCTTCCAGGATTTTGAGACAGAACTAATACAAGTTATCACTAATGAAGACAATATAGTTTTTAGAGCCTGAGGAAAGACAAGAAACATCCCACTGCACTACTTTAACCCACAGATTTGTGCAGCACCAGGTTGTACATTAGAGGAAAGAGTAATGTATGCTCTAGGACAGCCAGATTCCAGTTGCTTTGGTGGTGCTGCTGGTTAGCATGACTGGAATGGTATTCCATGCGGCCAGGATTCAAATCCCAGTTGAGGCACTTACTTCTTTTCTCTTCTCTGTTTGTATGTGCTTCATAAATATGCACACTGCTCTCATGTGATTGAAAAGGTAATAATTATTTGTGCAGCACCAGGTTGAACATTAGAAAAGACTAATATGTGTTCAGGACAGCTCAGATTCCAGTTGCCTTGGTGGCACAGCTGGTTAGTGCAGCTGGAAGAGGATTCCAGGCAGCCTGGGTTCAAGTAACCAGCAGATGCACTTACTGCTCTCGCTCCTCTTTTTCTATGTGTTCCATAAATGCACACTGCTCTCATGTGATTGAAAATGTAATCATTATTTGTGCAGCACCAAGTTGAGTATTAGAGAAAGAGTGATGTGTGCTCTGGGACAGATCAGGTTCCAGTTGCCTTGGTGGTGCAGCTGGTTAGCTCGACTGGAATAGCATTCTGGGCAGCCTGGGTTCAAGTTCCAGCTGAGGCACTTCTTTCTCTCTCCTCTGTTTGTACTTGCAAGTCAAGTCAAGTTTATTGTTGATCGGATACAAACCATTACAACATCTAAACATTAGATATAGACCCCAAAGTCCTTACACAGTACATTACTCAAACATGAATACTCAAATCCACTCTAGAAATACCAACAATAAAATACATATCATCAAGCAGCAGTAAGTATCAACCTGCTGCTAAAATTAAGCCAATAACATTTCATAAGAGCCATTTAAAATTGTTTCAGTATTGCACCAATTTAGTTCCAATACTTTCCCTTGGTAAGATTCCACTTCAGAGTCTAGAAACCCATTTCAAACACATAATCAGAATTACACTAAAAAAAATGTTAGACTTGAATGTAAAAGTTTCAGACCATTCAAATAATAATTCATATAGTAAATCATATTTTATTTTTTAGTCTTTGGTAACCAGGTAAGGCCCACTAGGCACAAGTGCCTGTTTTCAGGGGTGACCTGGGAGCTCTGAGCGGTTAAGTGACTAATGTCATCATGATCCTGACGTGATATGGACATGCAGCCTTCTGATCTGAGTCAGACGTGCTACCATTGCCCTACAATATGTCATTGATATAAAGTGCTGAGAATGAGTTCCTGGGAGGAAGAGCTGTGGCTCCAATAAGCTTAGGAGTCCGTTAATTTTAATCTCAAATGTTCAAGGCTCCATGAATCAGAGTCTACAGATAATATACATAGCCAAAGACTCCATGTGTATTCTGAACTTAAAGGAGCTTTTAAGTAAAGTGGTAACCTGCATTTAAATGTCAACAGCTTACAAAGTAGCAGCATTATGACAGAGACAATATAAATAAAAGAACTGATGGACCAGCTCATTCTTCTTATTAAAAAGTTCATGAATTCAGTTAAAGTCACCAGCATTCCTAATCACACAAGTGCTGTTAAGGCTCTGAGATTCTTCAGAGATTATCTTAATTAAGATTTGCTGTAAGCTATTTCCAGGCATATTAAGCAAACTTTGGCTTTAAGAACTATCTCCCAGACCGCTTATATTTGCAGTGTGAGGTCCACTAGGTATAAGGCAGAGTCATATAAAAATCAGCATCAAAGCTGGGCTTGTATTCTTAGGGCTGGATTCACAAGCTTTCTGAAGGTGCAAAACCTTCCTAAGTCCCCAAAACTGCTGTAGCTATGGAAACAAGGGGAATTTGCACTGAGTGCTATTCATGAAACCCTCTGCAGCTGCAGAAAACAACACTAATAATTGTAGAACAAAGTGCAGCTGCAGAAGTCCCTGAGGAAAAAAGGTGTGAGATAAGTAAGGCACAGCCCTGAAGGCTATTCACAACCAGTTTTTTCCTGATTATGAAAAAATGTTACACTCACTGGAATGAGGTATAACTCTCCCTCAGCAAACTACAGTAGTGCCCCAGCAATTGGAATCCATTAAGGTGGAGGTGAGGCACAGGTAATAGCATTCCAGATAGTATAACAGTGGCTGCTGTAACAGCAACAAAAGTACACATTGCCATGATATGGCAACAGGCAACAACCACCAGACACAGTGAAACCCATGACAGAGCCCCACAGGCAGTAGAGCATGGCCAGTCTGCAGTGAGTGCTACCCCTGCAGGCAACAGGAACACCCCAGGGAGGAGGACCAGCAGTGACAGTTGGCCACTGTGGTGCCATGGAATTGCTGGTACTTGTGGTGCTGCAGTGGTCCCAGTTGGTGACTGGTTGCTAGTCTCTTTGTGGGTGCTTTCAGCTTCATTCTATGGCAGCCCTGTTAAAGTCTGCTGTTTCCAACTAATTAAGTTCACTGCTGCTGTGCCTCCTAAGCAATTTCTGCACCTGCGGATCTGCAGTTGCGGATTTTCAGCACGTGCACAATTTCCGCAGCTAGAGGATTTTACAAAATTCCCACCTGCTCAAAATTTCTTTATGAATATCACGTAACTGCATTTCCACAGTGCTGCAGGCCTTTTCCTGCAGCTGCAGGATTTTGGCTTTCTTTGTGAATCCTGCCATTAGTCTTTTGTGAAATTTTCTTGATTAAAATGCTTAGTGCCTAATATTAAGGGCATTTTGGTTTCACAGATCTCATTATTCAGAGATCAGGATGCAAATTGGAGTATATACAATTAACTAAAAGCATTACTCAACATCCAAACTCTGGAGTTCAGTGGTATGTATAATTTGCAGTAGAGTTCATTAGTTAAAATCAGCCATTGAGGTATTGAAACATGTAAAAGCCTATTACATTAATCTACACTCTCTGGCTGTATTAGTTGGAGGAGCCATAGCATTCAGACTCAATAAATCAATAATAAATGCTAAGTACCAAGTAATTGGCTAAAGCAAAGCAACAAAAAAACATATTCAGTACCTCATACTTTTGTTTCTCCCAAACCAACCTCCACTTATCACTGAAACAGCATCTTTTGGGAGATTTATCAAATTATATCTTGCAAAGAAAGCTCAAACACTATACCCATTTTTGGGCTTCAAGATGGAGAGACTGAGAGCCCTTTCTCTCCAAAACCCTCCTCAGCTGAGGTTCATCATCCTGCAAAATTTTCAGCTTTTCATTTATCTCCCATTCTGCTTTTAAACTGTTCCTCTGCCTGAGCTGTCAATTTATACATACATACATCTGTGCAACTTTTTAGCATATACAGTATGTGGTCTCTCTGTGAATTCTCTGAGCCTTCTGGACACTTTAGTCACTTCATCTTAGGCATACCTGAAATATATAATAAAGCACTCCTCTAAGTGCAGTAACTTAGATACAGCATAAAATTAGCCAGTGCCCTACCCTAGGCAACAATCAGCATACCTGTATAAAAGAAGAAAATGCCTTTCTGCACTCAAGGTGCTCCACTGATAACTCAGCTGTCAACAAGAAAAGGAATTCAACTCTCCCTCCAGTCGTCGGGTTAAAATGGACCTTTTTCTCCTTCTTTCTCTTTTCTAAGAAAAGCTGCTCACAGCACCTCATTATAGTTTCATAATTCAGACGCGCGTTCTAAGTTAAAATATTTGGCTGATTGGTTGAATACTACTACCAAACTTTCAAAATCCAAAATATGGCTTGGCGGATTACTTCTATTTAGCCTCGGAGGCTTTTACAGATATACCCTCTATTTGTATGTACACTTTAAATCTTGTGAGGAAAGAGTTGCAATGTTTAACCAACATCCTGACTTCCAGGATTTTGAGGCTGAACTAATACAAGTTATCACTAATGAAGAAAATGTATTAAAGTAGATTAAATTTACCAAATTTCAGCATGATTGACAGGACTATTTATTGGGCAGAGTCTTTACCTGGAAACAGAGGGGCCGCAAGAATAAAAATAAAGGAAAATCAAAAGAAGCAAGCAGTGTGAATCATCTGTACCTATCAATGCTGAACCATGTCTATCCACAGCGATGTGCTCTATCCTGAAACAACCCACAGTGTCTAACATGTCACATGATCTTTTCACCTCTGAGTCAGCCACCAGATTCTCAGAGGATTTTTAGGTCCAGAGGAAAGACAAGAAACACCCCACTGCACTACTTTAACCCCAGATGCAGTCCTCGGGTGGTACTTTCAAATATTTCAAGACAACAGAAACAAACTAGACATGGTGGAAGGAGGCACAACAGGAGACAGGAATACCAGACCAAAACAGAAGCGGAGTTGCCAGAGACATCAGAAACAACAGGCACAGGTGACTCAAACACAGGATTGGGCAAACGATTGTACAGTGGGAAAAATAAATATCATCAGTCTTTCCTGTTTTTAATTGACCTCTGCACAGAAAACAGTGCTGCAAAAGATTTGACTTTTGTTCCAACTTGCTCAGTTAATAGCTTTCATTTGTTTATTGATATCAAAACATTTTCAAGAACGTTAAATCCAAAATTACATTTTGTAAAGAATTCTGAAGATCACATGTTTATTGAATCAAGTTGGACTAATGATAGGAGTGATTCACCTGCAGTCATTGCTGATTTTAAAAAACACATTCACCTATGTCCACCACTATACCCCTACTCTACTGTCTTTTGAAAAGGCCTTCTTCAATGAATTAGAAGAACATAGCCATGATTTTTCAACATTGAATTATGTAAATTTCAGCACAGCAGAATGAGTGGCTATTAGGGAACTTAGCGAGAACCCATTTATTGTTATAAAACCTGTGGATGAAGGTGGCTTCGTCATTATCATAAACACAGAGGACCACAAACAAGAAATATTCAAACAACTAGCAGACACTAACTTTTATGTAGGTTTGAAGGCAGACCCTACTAGTAGATTTTAACAGGAAATAGATGTTGATTTGTTACAGGTGTATGACAATGATTTTATTTCTGAGAATACTTTGTAGTTCTTGACCATACAACATCCAGTCAAGCAGACTATATTTTACCAAAAGTCCATAAAACTCTGATTGACCCCCAGGATGCCAAATAGTATCTGATATTGGCTCCTTAATAGAGCCCCTATCTAAATTTGTGGATAAACACATCAATTTCATTGTTCTCACTCTTCAGTCATATATCCAAGACATTACCCAGATAATAGTCCTGGGGGATTTGCAATTAGAACCTGACAGGATGTTAGTTACACTAGTTATCCAGTCTCTTTATATGCATGTACCCCACAATGGTGGTTTAGAAGCAATATGCTTATTAGTTAGAACTTTCAACAACATATTCTCCATCTTTATTGAATTTCTATGCCTGTCCAGATTTTATTTTTAAACTTTGTATTTATTGTTTTGAATAAAACATATAAGATACATTCTAAGCAGTGATATATCACATGTAAATATATTTTAGACACATCGAGGTTTCCACTCCTCCTGAGCTATTGTCTAGTACTTATTCCGCTGCTTTAAGATACATCCTGGGAGGTTACTTAACTAATATATACCTAAGTTAATACAATGCAAAATTGCTGGGAATATGGCCCATGAGCTGCATAGAAAAAGAGAATATCGGTTCTAGTATGTAATGTCCAGTAGTTCTAGAGTCCCTAGATAGGGGCAGATGAAAGTCCATGCTTTAACTGTATTAGAGCACAATAAACAGTGCTAATTTCTGAAAAGAAATACCACTTTTGAAATTATTTTTAAACTTAAAGGTGTCTGTATTTAGGAACATCCATACAGAAGAAAAGGAACTATAATTACATGAGTTCCTTAAGGTAGGATACAGGAAACCAACTTTGTAAGCCCTAGTCAGATATGGTCTCCAGATTTTATAACTGAAGTTCAGACAATGAGTACAAATTTAAAGGAGAGAAAATAAATGTCTAAGAGTAACAGTCCTAATTTAAACTTTGGTTCAGTACTCACTCACACCCCTTACAGGAAAGAACGTTTATTTAGAAACACAGGGTCTCTCTTCTCTCTTTCCTGAATCAAGCAGGTAATAATAGAAACAATATTTTCATGACTCGTTGTCTTCTGAGAAGTTTTCACCTTGATCCACTGGACATCTTTTCTCTGGGCTTGTTTCTGAGCCCAGTGATTGGCATCCTTCACATCTGAGAAAATGAAGACCTTTCTCTGGTGCGTTATTCGTAATCAGGCCAAGAAGATAGTGTTATGTTGGATCCCTGTCTCTCAGAGGAGTGCTCTTATACTTAAATTGCTTTCTCCTTTGCCTAGTTGGAAAGCTAATGTCCGGATATAATTGGACCATTTCCCCTCACAAAGAAGTGTTTTATGTTGTCTTGTAAGTGCCACCAGATAGTCCTGTGTGGTTACTCCATCTGTTACTGCCAAAACTGCTTGAGGAGCCTCTAGGTTATCTGGCCTACCTCTGGCTGCAATTCTGTAGGCCTTTTGTATGCCCTCGATACATGGTTTCCTCTCCAAAGTGCTGATTAAGCCAATCGTGAAGGAACAGAACCAAATAGTCACCCTCAGAGCCTCCAGAAGACCCAGAAAATGAATATTCGGTGTCCTGGTATGATTTTCCAAATTTTACAGCTGCATTCTTATATGTCCATTCTCCTTAGCACATTTGTAATGCTGCCCATAGCAGCATCCAATCTTTCTTAACTTCTGCAGACTCAGACGTAACTGTATCCATGTTGGTTTCCACACTCATAACTCTATTTGTGATGCCATCTATTTTGTCTGCCAGCCTGGTGAATGAGGAGATTAACCTATTAATTTTAAGGCCAAGAGATTGCAAGGTTTCCTCTCCATCTTTCTCTGTATCTGTGGCCTGTTGGAGAGGAGTAGACCACTTGGCAGCGGAGAGGGAGCATTTTGGATTTTGCTCCTTCATGAAGGCTCGATCCTTCCTATGATTTCCCATATTGTCTCTCAGGTCTTCCAATTATGGTATTAATACAAAGTGCTATCCTGTCTGAACCAAAATAACTTATTTTAGCTCCCAAGTCGAGATGTTGTGGAGAGCTCTATCCAAAAGTGACCATATTGCTCGGGCTCACCAGTGCACACACACACACACACACACACACACCACACACCCAGATTTGTTTTAACTATGAACTCATTTACTTTTCAGGTCAGCAATTCCTACAGGTCAAGGGAATGGTCATGGGGCTATTTTTGCCCCATGTATGCCAACTTGTACCTTGGCCTGTGGGAAAAGATGGTTATTTATAATGAGGACTGCAATCCATTCTATGGTCAAATAGCTCTACGGCAATGTTTTATAGATGATGTGCTGATGGTGTGGAGGGTAGTGTAATGAGTTTTTCAATTTGTCACATATCTGAGATGTCAAATTTGAATTTAAAATTTACTGTGCATTACAGTATGGACTGTGTACAGTTTTGGATCTTATAGGTTCATAGGTTCATAGTGTGTTACAAGTTCAGGAGGCCACGGGCGTTTTGACCTCACACCTGTTCTCATGGGTGGAAAACATACTTTCTATCTCCCATATAGATATCTAATGTTTGTTTAAAGGTTGTCATGTTATTGCTTTCAACTATATACAGGGAAGAACATTCCACATTGTTATTATTCTTTGCATGAAAAACTTGCTCTGTTTTGTGGTTTTGTTGTTGTTACCTATTATTTTGTATACATGAGATCTGGTACTATTATTGCCCTTTGTGCTTGTAAGACCCAAAATTTCCAGCATATACTGGTCATTAATGGCTCAGAATATAAAGCAGAAGTCTCCCTAATTTGTTTATATACTGTAGAGTATAATTTTACATTTTAAGTCTTTGATCATACCCTAGATATTGGGTATTGTTTATTTTCCTTGTTATCCTTCTTTGAACTCCTCAATTAATTTTTGCCCCTTATAGTCTGTGGTGTACAAAACTGTGAACAATACTCCAGGTGGGGCACACCAAGCTAGTATACAAGGGACAATGACTCCACTCTCTCTGCGTTTGATGCTATTTAGTATACGGCCAATGATTCTTAGGCATTTTTGACAGTTTCAATTGCATTCCTATCAAAGGAGAGTCATTTGTAATAATCAGTCCTAGATCTTTTCTTCAGTGGTACATTCCAGGGTGATGTTATTTCATTTATATTTCACTGATAGGTTATTTTTACCTAGGTGCATCACTTTGCACTTATCCTCATTAAATTCATTTTATTTTCCAGAGCCCATTGCGATAAATGATCTAAGGCATTTTGTATCAGTCTTGCATTGGACTCTGTCTGCACTAACCCCCTAGTTTGCAGTCATCTGCATACTTGCAGATCCGTGTATTTTCCTTTATTTGAACAGTAGACACTAAGATGTTAAATAAGGTTGGGCCCAGTTCTGATCCCTGAGGAACTCTGCTTGTCACCTGACCCCAGTTTGATAGATGCCCTTTGATTGTAACTCTCGTTGTCTTTTGTTGTAACCATACCTCTATCCAGCTGATGATTTTAGTATGTAATTTAATTTTTGTAAGCTGTTCTAGCAATATTCGATGGGATACTTTATCAAAGGCTTTAGAAAAATCTAAAAATAAAATGTCCACTGGAATGTTCTTGTCTAAAGCCGCACTTACAGGTTCAAAAACTGGATTAAATTTGTAAGGCATGATCTTCCTGAAATAAAGCCATGTTGTGTGATGTCTGTAAGACAATTTACCGCATTAGCCCTGTTGCCGCTTTTATAGATAGGGGTCACTAATGCTTCTCTCCATTCTTTTATAATTTTTCCTTCCTTAATAGACATTTTAAATAAAACTGTAGGGGTCCCACAAGTTCTTCCATATGTTCCTTAAGAAATCTTGGCGTGATTCCATCTGGACCTGGGGAACTATTCGTTTTATTGTTTTTATATTCCTTCCACATCAGTAGTTGTGAAATCTGTAAGATTATCGGTAGTATCTGTACTGTGATTTGTAAATTTTTGGGGTGCATAGACACTTAGAAAGTATTAATTTAATTTAGTAGTGATTTCAGTTTCTTCAGTTATGATACCTTCATTCGATTCTAACGGACCTACAGTTTGTTGTTTACCTCTCAATGACCCAACATAGTTATAAAATAGTTTTTATTGCCTTTCACTAAGGATACCAAGCTTGTTTCCAATCTACTTTTGGCCTGTTTAACCATTTGTTTAGTTTTATTAGTGCACTTCTTAAATTTTTGCCAGTTAGGTAGGTCTCAGGCAGTTAGTGCTAGTACCCACCAGGGACAAGGAAATTCTGGACCTAGTACTGACCAATGGGGACAGAATCATGGAAGTTTGGATGGATGGTCACCTAGGGACCAGCGACCACCACACAGTGTGGTTTAATACAGGTACAGTGTCACAGTCAAGCCACACAAGGCAAGGTCTTTGATTTCAGGAGGAGGACTTTGCTAGGATGCGGATATGTATTAAAGAAGCCCTGGTGAGGAAGGATGCAAGGGGGTTGAGGAACAGAGGGCACACCTAAAAGGAGCCATAGTGGAGGTAACAAATTGGTGCATTAGGCTGAGAAACAAGAGCAAGAGAAGAAATAAACCACTATGGTTCTCAAAGGAGGTGGCAGGAAAGTAAGGGCCAAAAGGTGGCTTCAGAAAATACAAGGAGACACAGAAGAAAGAGGATATGGCGGAGTAGCTAAATTGACAGAGGGAAGCAGGAAAGCAGTTAGAGCGCAAAGCACAAACAGAGGAAAGATTAGCACAGAAGGTAAGAAAATGGAAAAGACATTCTATAAGTAAATCAGTGAAAGAAGGAAGGAAGGCTGGGGTGGGATTATAAGGCTAAGATGGGATCAAGGGGGTGTGTGGAGGGAGACCTAGAAAAAGAGTCACTACTGAATAAATACTTCTGTTCAGTATTCACGAAGAGAGGGAAGGACAAGCACCACAACTAGGCATCACAAACAAAGTGGGGAATGAGGTGAACACCAGTCCATATACAGAAGAGACAGTCCTAGAGTAACTCACAAAACTGAGGGTGGACAAAGCAATGGGACCAGCTGGTACACAGCCTAGGATATTAAAGTAACTATGGATGGTGCTAGCAGCACTACTGGCAACCCTGTTTAGTGAGTCGCTCAGCCTAGAGTGGTTCTAGAGTACTTGAAGAAGGGTGCATGTAGTCCCTCTTCACAAGAGAGGAAGCATGGGTTGTAAATTAGTATTGACCTGGCTAAACAAACAGGTAGACACTACATGGAAATCAATAGAATTTATACTGAATGACTTACACAGTGTTCTTCCTATAATTTTGCCCCTACATTCTTTGCCAAATCTTAGGGATTATACTTATGGGACCAGTAATATTTTAGAAGTTTGCTATGAAATATGGACCCTTCAGGAATGGAAGACATATTCACTTATTTTAGGCTTTTGGCATTAGAACAAGAAGTTATAGCAGCCAAACTTGACCATGTTTTTGGGGAGTGGAGGAGATGGGGACTGGCATTGACCTACCAGTTCTTGGATTCACAAGGCATTCTATCTTTGCAGCCTTACAGGCTAAGTTCCATCTCCACCCACTCACCATTATAGATATTTACAAGCTTGGACATACGAGAGAGGAACTCATAAGCAAGGGCATTCCAAACCCAATCCCACCATTGATGGGACTACTATTGGAGGCTATAGATGGAAGGGCAAGCTCACTTGATTGGCCTGATATATAAATCTCTTAGAGATGTCTGGCAAGAGTCAGCTAAAGGTATTCTGGCCCAATGGAATAGGGAATTAAATACTCAAATATTATATGAGAAATGGTTGGACCCTATCCAACATTCAATGAAGGCACCTCGGACACCATTCTGGTCAGAATACATGTGAAATGCCTTGTTAGATTTTTATTACTCCAGATAAGTTAGTTAAATACCTACCAGCCAGCTATGGACTGTGCTGGAGGAGTGTGAGGGAACTAGTGGCAACCATTACTCACATTATTTGCACCTGCCCAAGCGTAGTACCCTATTGGCAATATATTACTAAAAGTCTAAGGCAATTAATATATCTGGAACTAGAAGTAACACCTGAAATGATAATGCTTATATTGGTTCAGAGGGACAAGTCTCCTCCCAAAAAGTATGCTGTATCTTTATTTAGCAGTTGCCAAGAAGACCATCACACAGTTGTGGCATACAACTACAGTACCCACACTATCCTATTGGCACCAGAGCTATGATAGAGTTCTATCTGCTGAACAGTCAGTTGCAAATAGACTGACACGAACATCCTTATTTGAGAACAAATGGAGACCCTGGGTTTCTACATAACTTCTATAGATGCATCATTTGGTCCATGACTTGTTGAAGGAAAGATGAATTAGATTAAATAATGATTGTGAGGGTTTACTCTCTCTGGAAATGTATGAATAATGTAAATAATTACTTCACTGTATCCGTTCTGTAATTAATAGAATTTTAGTAATGCATATGGCTATAAACTGAATATCTGCTGCATATCTATAATTATATATCTGGAAAGAAAATGAATATAAAAAAAGAGAGAGAAGGAATGGAGGAAGCAGGAAACTATAGGCTGGTCAGCCTCACCTCAGTAGTGGGTAAGATTATGGAGGCACTGCTTAAGGAAAAGATTGTGGCATGCATAAAATCCAAGGAGCACAGAATTCAAGGCAGCATTGATTCACAGCAGGAAGGTTATGTCAAAAAAATCTGATAGACGTTTTGACTGGGTGATGAAGGAGGGATTGGGGGAGCAGTGGATGTCATCTATTTCAGTTTCAGCAAGGCCTTCAACCCTGCTCCACATAAAAGACTGGTTAACAAGTTGGGTAGCCTGGGAGTGAGCCACAAGATGGGGAACTGGATTAGAATCTGGTTGAGGACAGAAAGCAGAGGGTGGTGGTAAATGGAATCCAATCTGAGGAATGAGGTTACCAGTGGGTACCACAAGGATCAGTCCTGGGGCCAGTCTTTTTAATGTCTTCATTAGTGACATTGCTGAAGGGCTAGAAGGAAGGTTTGCCTAATTTACAGATGACACCAAGATCTGCAACAGTGAACACTCCAGATGGGGTTGAGAAAATGAGGAGGGATGTAGAAACTGGAAAAACTGGTCCAAAGTGTGGCAACTAAAATTTAATGCAACAAGTGCAAAATCATGCACCTGCAGTGCAGAATCCTGTGGAGAGTTACAGAATGGGAGGAAGGTGCTGACGGTCACCAGGGATTTTTGGGATAATCATCTCAGATGACATAAAGGTGGCCAAACAGCATACAAAGGATGTGGAGAGGGCTAGTGGCATGTTGGGGTGCATAGAAGGGGTATCACTAGCAGAAGAAGGGAGGTGGTGATGCCACTGCACACAACACTGCTAATATCTCATGTGGAGTACGGTGTATAGTTCTGGAAGCTGCATCTTCATAAGGACATAGACAGGGTTGAGGTGGTTCAGAGAAGGGTAACTAAGATGGTGCAATGCTTGCACTAGAAGACATATGAGGAGAGAGTAAAAGACCTCAATATATATGCTCTGGAAGAGAGACAGGAATGGGGATATATGATAGAAACCTTCAAGTATCTCAAGATCATAAACAAAGTGCAAGTGGGTGACATCTTAAAGTATAGGAGATATACAAGAATAAGGGGCACGACATAAGATTGGAAGAGGCAGGATAAGGGGATATATGAGGACATTTTTCTTCACAGAAAGGGTGGTGGGTGCATGGAATAGCCTACCCCAGGAGGTGGTGGAGCTAGCACAATGGGGAATTCAAGCATGCATGGGATAGGCATAGGGAACCCTTGAAGTGGGAAGGAGAGACTAAAGCTGATGACCAAGTAGGGTCAGCAGCTGCTGAAGAAAGTAAGGAATACTGGCAGACTGGGTGGGCCTAGTGGTCCTTATCTGCCATCAATTTCTATGTTTCTCTGACATCATTCAGATGTCTGACAGCATCATAGAAATGGATCTGTATCAGAAACCAACAGATCGCAACAGTTTTCTCTTCACTAGCAGTTGCCATCCTTGTCACACTACCAGCAACATCCCAAAATCCCGGTTCATGTATTAAGAGGAACTGTTCACAGCCATGTGTATTTGTTAAATGAAGTGCTGAATTAAGGCAACACTTTTGGACAGAGATTATGGTGCACCACTTATAGGACAAGCTCAGGAAGCAGTCAGTAGTATACCCAAGCAGGAATTGTTACAATGCAGGACCAGAAACGAGCAATTATAAGACAAAGTAATGTTCATTACTCAGTACTGTGCAAAAGCAGTATCATTACAGACTGCTTAAATAAATGTTGGCACATTCTTGCAACTGAACCTGTCTTGACTGGGGGTGGCACAATCACCTCCTAGGATCACCTATAGGGAGGACCAAACATACAGGACCCTGTTAGTCCACAGTTACTTGCCTATGGAGAAATCCTGTGCATATGATTGGCTGTCTCTTCCATCAAATGGGTGTCATTTTGTGGTAGATGTGTTTTTGTGCTCACACAGTAAAATCTAAAGTTTTCACCACTGTAAATAACAGTATGGAGTTTAGCATCAAACAGTTTATTAACTGTAGCACTCTGGGGTTGCACAGTATATCCTGCCATGGGTACCTGTAAGGCCTTTTATGTAGGCAAGACTAGATGACTTTTAAAATCAGGGTGAAGAACATTTAAGTGCTATCCGTGGGATGGATGTACGAAATGCCCTGTCTCAACACCTTCATTTGGGGGGCCACACTGGGATGCATCATTTTTACTTTTATAGAATTGAAAAGGTTACAGTAAGACCTAGGGATGGGGATTTGATTTTATTGTTAAGTAAGAAAGATGCTTTTCGACATACTGTACATGTTTGGTGCACTGATTATTCAGGTCTCAACGATGGAAATTAATTTTCCATTTTCTTAAAAATCTTAAAACTTATTCCGGGAACCCTTTAGATGTGTTGGTGACTGATTGATATGGATTTGATCTAAATATATTTCTGTGTCCTGCTAGTGGGCGTATGTATTTATTTAAGCAATAGACATAGAATGGATTGCTATTTTAAGTATGTTTATACATTTTTCAATCTCCATGTCTCTGACATTTATCCATTATATAATGGTATTATTAAATTCTGGTGCACGTTTGGTGCAGTTCCTATATATATAGATATGTGTATATATATATATATATATGTATTCATATTCTTTGCAAAACCTTTGTTAATGCATCAGTTAGGGTTGTTTCCACACTGACAAAGTGTGGAAATCCCATAAAGTTCACCCCACCCTGAACACACACAGGCATCGGGTGTGCATTGGGGTGGTCGGCCAAACTTTCACCCAATTCCATGTGTAAAGGAGCTGTGGTGGTGCAGTACAGGGGAACAGGGTGAGAGCTGGCACGACCACCCCAACACACCCAATGCCTGGTGGTGTGTTCAGGTGGGGTGGGGTGAGGGGTGGTAACCCTAATGTGGAATTTTCAACACTTTGTCAGTGTGGAAACAACCCTAACATGCATTAATAAAGTTTTTGCAAATAATTTTTCTTTTTAAAAGTGTAATGTAAGTAGTAATAGAAATGCCAGCTTGTTGGGCTCCACCAAGCCTCCCAATTGTGCATAATACTATGTGTGCATTTTGTGTGTGTGTGGGACCCTGTGCTTCCAGTTACATACAGCTATGGAGTCATACCACAGCCCTATAAGGCAAGGAGCCCTTGTAACAGTAATCTGCCTATATCTCGTGAACCATAGCAGCTATGAAAAAATTCATGTGTTGTTGTAATCATGACAGTGAGTAGTGAATGCAAGAATAATCAACTGAACCCGTGTCTTGCATCGTTTCCAAAATAGGGCACCAAAACACAATGTGAGTGCTAAGTTGGAGGTGATAATTGTGGCCTTGAGCCATGAAAAAGAGCAATTGGAAGACTAATTTGCAAATATCTCAGGAACCTTAAAAGGTAGGGAAAAAATTCAAATTTCAGGGTTTTCATGGCTTTGTAACTTAGGTCTTTACTTAGCCCTCCTTTAGGAGGGACTAAGAATTTTCAGACAAAAGTCCATATCTCGAACCATATCTTGAACCATTTTGAGATACAAGCCCCAAAGGTGCAAAGGGTGCTGCAATGTTATCCTGTGGGAACATTTATGAACTTCAGAATGCTGTAACTATAGCTCTGTTGAATGTTTTGCTCCAAACTACCAAAAGGCACACAGGTGGCAGTAGGTCTTTCCACCATAAAAGTTCAGGTCAACACTGCAATCCACATTGCCACAATAAGGGACAAGAGAAAACTGCCACCGCAATGTTATCCAATGGGAAATTTCCAGACTTTGAATGGCGTAACAAGGGATGTCTTTAATCTTTCCACATGAAACCAGTGAAAGGCACATCCATGGCACTACAGCTTCAAAAATTTCATGCCAATAGCACAATCCACCTTGCTACAATCAAGTGCCAAAGAAATGCAACATGTAGCCAAAATCTCCTATCTTTATAATGGGATGTGATCGCATCAAAAAATGTGATCGTGATGTCATGTTGTCATAATCAAAACATAAAAAATGGAAAAACATGTTTCCAGGCCAGCTTGTCAAAACTAATGCAATAGGCATGTTCATCGGGGCCCGCTTAATTATTTGCTTTGGTAACCAGGTAAGTGCACTAGGGAAAACATCCTGCCTATTTTCAGGCACGACCCGGAAAGTTCAAAATAACAATACAGTAAGAGTACAATATCCAATACAGCAGTGATACAACTCCGATACATAGTGCAGGAGAACTGTCCAACAAATACCATGACAGAGGACAGCCACCGAATAGAATTCACTTACTGAAAACACCAAAAGCAGTCAAGTTATTGCAGCATACATTCAAACAAAACAAGCAATACTGACCAGTCTGAACAGGCCTAGCTGTGAGAAACAGGCAGGTAGGTGCCCTAACAGACATTAGGACTAGGAGCGGGAGAAGCAGAAGAGTTAGAGACACTAGTTACAAAAGGCAAATCCAGAAGGATGGGCAGGTCACAAGCTGATAGTCAAAGTAGAGAACAGAGTCTAAGTAGAGACAGAGCAGAAGTTAATGCAAACACAGTTATCAAGAGCAAGAGGTGGGAAAATAGGGCATGCTTAAATGTAAGGTGAGATAAGGAGTTCCTGACATGGACAGGAGAGACTTCCAAAACTTAGGTGCAAAGTAGGGAGAAGGCTTGCTCTCCATTTTTGTGGAGCATGGCTGAACGGATAGCAATGGTGAGGTAGAGGATCTAAGGGTGCGGAGTGAGAGACAGGGGTGAGCATGTTGCCCAGAGAGGAGGGATGAGGAGATCTTGTGAGGGAGTCAACAAAACACCTTAGGGTAAACCTAATGATCCCTGTGTTCAAAAGTGCTGTATTTTTTGAATTGTAACATTTTTTATGGCTAAATGAAAAGAAGATTGCAGCAGCATGACAACATTTTAGGAAAGCTCGATCAAAAAATGTGATCGCGATTGTTTTCACAGTGCACATATACATTTTCCCATAGGATATAATGGGACACTAAAATGCTATAACTTTTGAATGGAACAAGATTTTTCACGAAATCTTAAAAGCACCACTGCTAGCCAGGACCCATGCAGCCATACCAATTTGAACCCACTGAAATGCATTCTGCGCTCCAATATGCGTGTCTAAAGAAAACAGAATGTTGGTGATTTTTCACTTTTTTAGCCACTATGATTCCACAATCGTACATCCGACTGACATAAACATTTTCAGATCTGGAGATGTATAAACAATCTTCCTACATTCTGAATTTCAGGCAAATCGGACAAACGGTTGCAAAGTTATTAAAGTGCAAACTTTGAGGTTTAACATAGAAATGGCTATGTATCCTAACTACAGTGGCAGTACCATGCCACCATAATATATGTGTATATATTTATATATAAATATATATAAATATATATATGTATGGTTTTATAAAACTAGATCTGTGTTATTAAGTTTTTGCAAACAAATAATATTCTGTCTTCCAGGTGATACTTTTAGCATGGGTTTTTGTTTATTTTCACCTTCTTTACAAATGTTTTAGCACGTTGGTTCTTTATTATTTGTTTGCACTGTATGTTAGTAATTGCAGCATGTTTCTTTAAATGCTACATTCAAAAGGGTGGAATTCACTACTCATGCCATTCCCCAATGATGCACTGACGAAACCGGTTGGAGGTTTGGTGTAATGGGCTCCTGCTGGTGTCCCTGATAAAAGGTTCTATACCTGTTTGTGTCTTACTTGTAATAAAAGATATTACACCTGCATACATCATCTGGTGACTGACTGCATTCCGGAGACTGGTGATTGGTGTGGTAATTCTGCTTCATTTGTCTCTTTTTCCCTTTTATTTATTTATGGTGCTTTTTTTCCCCTGTGTTTCCCATCTCCCACTCTCCCATCCTTGCACGAGCACATGCGTGTGGAAGCATGTATGCTGTGCACTTTAGGATGCCCCACCCTACCGGTCACCTGACACCTGCCTGCTCCACCACCAGGCCTCCACCCAGTGATGGTGGGACTGTGGGAGAGTGACCCCTCCCAAAAGAGGAGAGCCACCGCTTGATCCTGCTCCCACCCTCCCACCCCATTCCCGAACCTGGGTCACTGGCATGACATGAGATGTGGTGTCCAGCCCTCAACCCTCAGCACCACCGGCTGGCATTTGTCCCTTTTTGATGCACATCTTGCCTGTGGGAAGCTTTGCCAATGTTTCACAGAAACAATAATTTACCAAGTTATTGACAAGTACATGATTGGATTGGCTAGAGAATTCAGTGTTATATCATGATAGCCATGAGACTTCTAGAAACAGAAAAGCTGACGTCAAGCTGTTGCTGGCAAGTGAAATAGACACCCCAAATCACACATGCAGAAAATGGTGCATACAGTAGGAGATAAAATGAATATCCAAATGATGACCTCGGTATTTGCAACTTGCACCTCTGTTACTCTGAAGGCTTATTATTTGACCACTTGCCACAATGCTGGTCAAGTTTTGTCTTTCAGGATTACTAAGATACCTGAGAAGAAGAAGAAGAAGAAGGTGGGCAGAACAGCACCATTAGGGATGGTGATGAACACCATATTGTCAGTGCAGAAGGGACTGTAAAACTTTGATGGGTTACCTGCTTCTTGGAGACAGTTCCATCCCATGAGGAGCAGACTACCTAAAGAAGAGCAATTGCCCAGTTGATTGCAGCTGCAGCACATTTTGGCACTGAGAAATTCTGCGGTCAGTTTCATAGAGTCAGCTACCATCAGGTACCTTTCAATTCTGGTGCTTGTCAGGTTCTAGAAGGTGGACACCATAGATGTGTCAAGATGATGTAGGCTACAAGGAGTTCTTTGGATCCACAGATGGTGCTGTCTGGTTTTGTCAGGAACAGTAGGACAATGCAGAAGCCAGAGGAGCTTGCTAGAAGGTCTGAGACTGAGACAGAAAAGGATGCATACAGGCATGATCAGGCTCTTTGCAGTTAATATGTCAACAAAACAGCACTGTTGT
This sequence comes from Neoceratodus forsteri, assembly GCA_016271365.2. Lineage (NCBI taxonomy): Eukaryota > Metazoa > Chordata > Ceratodontiformes > Ceratodontidae > Neoceratodus > Neoceratodus forsteri. Next base: position 449,136,331 of record CM057453.1, on the reverse strand, counting down.
GAAACCACTGTCATCAAATTAATCACCGCATGATGTATTCCAAGTGCAAGCACTAAGTGAGAAGAATTCTAGACATCAGGTGAACTATTCAGTTCTATGCAAAAAGGTTTGCTTCCTCTCCCATGAATTGAGATGGGTTGTTTTATGTTTGCTTGCATGCATGTGCAAGAAACATTTTGTCGAGTAGCACATTTCAGAGACATGTCAGTGTTGTGGCCAATGCAGGGGATGATTTAGTGGGTGCATCCCTCAGCCACCAATCAGTGAGCATGTTGACGATGACAGCAAATTTCAAAGAAAGCCAAAGAGTTGAAACAAATCTGCTGCTGCAATCAGGTGCAGTTTCGTAATTGCAGCAGCAGATGAGAAGACTCCAGCCATATACATTACAGTGCACAGTAATGCACATGACTGGAGTTATGAGCAGATGTTCAGTGTGCCGTTCCTGGTGAAACATTTCAATAAATGAAACAGCCACAATGGCTGCTCCTGTCACCAGCCATACAATCCTGCAAAAGCCGACATTGGGGTGCCCAATCTCTGTGTTGGCATGTATTCCCTTCACCACAGCCACATTGTGGCACACTGGGAGACCACTCAGTGCCCAGACATTTTGTTTATTTTTCCGATATTGGGATGTCCACTTGTCGGATGGCTCCCATCCCCCAAGCTCAATTTCTTTGCTGACTGGGGTGCCAAATCCTAGTCTGCATCATGTTTCTCCTCCCCAGCAAGCTTTCTGACTGGGGTGCTTAATCCCCATCGACATCCTGCCCCCAAACTCATGTGACACACTGGGAGCCCACCCCAGTGTGCCCCAAAGTTTTTAACCTATAAATAAAGAAAACGATCCCCCAGAGTCTTGTTTTTGTTTCTTAAACTGTAAAAAAGGAAACCATTCAGCATCATCTCCCCAGTCCCACCCCGACTCCCTCTGTGCACCCACCTTCCCGCACCCCTCACCCATATTTATCCTCTGGAGGTTGGGAGCAGTGATCTTCTGTGGACAGGATGCATCTGCACTCTTCAAAGCTGAACTAGAACTAAGGAATGGGGTAAGCACTGTATAATGGGAGTCAAAGGGGTTTCAACTTAAGTTGATATCTCAGCCATTTTAGGAATTTTGGCCCCAGATTTTCAACATCAGGTTCTTGGGACCCCACCTCATGAACATGTCACTGTTGTTTCATTTCTTGATCCCGAAAGGTGATTTCCCAGTCACTGCATGGAATGACCTTCGGGACTGATTAACAAAATGATAGTACCACTGTTCATGAGGTGAGTCCTGGGGCCCATGTTGAAAATTTGGTGAAAAATTCCCACAAATGACTACGTTACGGAGTGCATTGCACATTTTCTATGCACGCCATAACTTCATCAACTTCTAATATTTTCACTCCAGATTTTCAATATTGTCATTTTTAACACCTCCTTGTGAACAGTACAGCTGTCATTTTTCACATCCTGGCAAAATGTGTTTTGTATCTGTGGCACAGATTGACGCTGTCGCTGTGGGAAATCAACTTTGGGATAGATTAACAAAATCACAGTGCCACTCTTCAAGAGGGAGATTCCAAAGTTTATGTTAAAAATCTGTTGAAAAATCCAAAAAATTACCACGTTACGATGAGTGTTGTGCAGTTTCACACAGGCTCATAACTTCTCCAAATTTTTCATATTTTCATTCCAGATTTTCAATATTACCATTTTCACACCTCCTCATGAACAGTACAGCTGCCATTTTTCACATCCTGCCTGAAATGTGTTTCCAACCTGTGGGAGCCGAATGGCGAGGTTGCTGTGCTAAATCACCTTCCAGGATTGAGTAATAAAATTAGAGGGTGCCATTTACTGCCAGGGTGGTAGTAAATGGCATAAAATCAGAAGAGGGGAGGTGACCAGCAGGGTTCCACAGGAATTGGGGCAGGGTCCAGTTCTATTCAATGTCTTCATATGTGGCATTGCAGAGGGACTGGAGGGGAAAGCATGCCTGTTTGCAGATGACACCAACATCTGTAACAGAGCTGACACACAGGAGGGGCTAGATAAAATGATAAATGATTTAAGACTACTTGAGGAATGGTCAAGGGTTTAGTAGTTGGTCTTCAATGCTAAGAAGTGCCAGATAATGCCCTGGGACACAGAAACCCAAGAGAGGAATACAGGATGGGGAAGATTCTAGCCACCACATGTCAGAGAGAGACCTGGGGATTATCATATCCAATGACCTGAAGTCATCCAAACAATGCAAAAAGCAGTGGAGAAGCAAACAGAATGTTGGGGTGCATAGGAAGGGTCATAACCAGTAGGAGGAGTGAAGTGGTGATCCACTGTATAGACCACTGGTAAGGCCTCATCTAGAATACTGTGTCTAGTTCTGGAGACCACATCTCAGGAAGGACATAGACAGAATGGAAGCAGTCCAGAGAAGAGCAACAAAATAATACATGGACTGCACCACAAGCCTTATGAGGAAAGACTCAATGAACTAAACATCTATTCACTGGAAGAGAGAAGGGAGAGAGGGATATGATAGAGACTTTCAAATACCTTAGAGGAATAAACAGGGTACAGGAAGGGAGCTTATTTCAGAGAAGAAAGTGCACAAGGACAAGGGGACATAACATGAGGCTGGAGAGAGGGTGGCTTAGGGGAATGCTAGGAAGTATTTTTTCACGGATGGTGGTGGATCCATGGAACAGCCTACCAGCGGAGGTGGTTGAAGCAAAACAGTATGGGGATTCAAAAGTACATGGTATAAGCATAAAGACACCCTGCTGCAGCAGAGGGTGGAAAGGCAGTCCAGATAAGAGTAGGGATTGCCAAACCAAGTAGTGAAATGGTAGACTAGGTGGGCTGTATGGTCCTTATCTGCTGACAGATTCTATGTTTCTATAGTGCCACTGTTCATGAGATGGGGTCACAAAATTGCATTTTGATAATTTTGAGCAGAAATACCAACAAATGCCTGGGGTGTTAAGGTTTCCAACCATAACACCCACCCTGTAAGATTGACAGGCATCGGGTGTGACTTAGGTTCATCAACCGTAATGTTCACATTCTATCCACCCTACAGCCACTGACAGGCATCAAGGTGTGCCTTGGGGTCTTTGGCCATAAATTCACGCCATTCTCCTATATTGCATTCATCTCAGCTTATTTCCTTATGAAATGGGTTGAGCATAAAAGTCAAAGACCCAAAGCACGACACCTGTCAGTGTCTGCAGGGTGGGGTGAGGTGGAATGGCATAAGTGTTATGGCCGATGATCCAAAGGCACACCCTAATGCCTTTCAGTCTCTGCAGGGTGGGATTACGTTAGTTCAATACTACCGCCATTTCTATTATGCATCTCTTTAACTCCTGCACTAGCAATGCAAATGCCAGCAAGCAAACATCCGCATTGACAAATGCTTGATTCAAAATGCAACAGGTATTATTAGTAATATATTATTATTGAAAAGTAAAGATTCATTTGTGGCTGCACGATAGTCTCTCCACAAATTTGTAGTGAATCTGTTCTGAACATCCGATCATAACGTTTCTTCACTTGATTTTTATGATCAGCTTTCTCAGCAAAGGTGTATCTGACTCGTGGCTCTGTTTTGCATTCTGGTAATAAACCACCCTGCTCCTACAATGTCTGATCTAGTCCAGCATCAAAACCAGAAACAGACATAGATTTACTATGACTCTAATGTTTAGATATGGCAGAAAGATGGCGGCAGTGTATGAGCTGCCTGAGGGTTGTGTCGCCTGATGTGCCGCTTAATGTGCCGCTTTGCTGTGCTGTCTGATACTGTTTTTGTCTTCTGTCCTCTGTGTTTTATCTGTGTGCTTCGCCTGCATTTGTTTTATTTTATTGGTTTATTTATCATTTTATTTATTAGTCTAGCTCAGTATGTGTTTCTTTGGTCTGCTCAGTTATTCTTTCTGGAGTACTGTGTTCTGGCAAAGAGAACTGGAGTTTTTCTTTCTGAATCTGCTCAGTTTATTACTGTGTCTACCCTATAATGAGAGGGTAGGTGGGATGAGCATTGAGTGAGGGTAGGAGCCATCTGTGAGAGCAAGTTCGGGGTTTTCCTGAAAGGTATTCAATGGATACTGAAGTTGTGCTCCGCTCTTAACGTGGGCTGTGGAAAGAACATCGCCAGTGGGACCAGGGAAGAAGCTCCCTCGCATGAAGTACTGTGGTCTGTCAAGTGTGGATTGCAGTGGAATTTCTTGAAGTTGTTAAAAGAGCATGCTTACTGCACATCTTTTTAACAGCGGAGTAATTGGATTTGGGACCAAGATAGCTGGGAGGGTGGGAAGCTCCTTTTCTGGGTTGGGGTTATTCTCCTAATCACCTCCTTTGACCAGGCAGGAGGGAAGCAATGATTTCCCAGGGAACCAGGAGGTAGGTCGGGCTTCTCCTAGGCCTCCTGTGAGCTGGGTTTGGTGGCTTAGCCCTTGGGAGGTCATAGCTGCAGATCTTTGGGGTTGACTGATGAGGTCTGTGGGTGTTTTACCTGGAGGAGGACCCCACCCAAAGTTCCTATCATATCTGCTGTAATGGGTTCTCCAAATTATTAGCAAGCAGTTAGTAATGTGGTGTGCTTAGACTGGATGCTACTGTTTTGACTCATTTTTGGACATGAATTTTCAACCGGAATCTGGGACCCAGAGCCTTACACGGTGTCCAGTGGAGGTGGGAGCTTCCTGGCCTAATTGTGGAGTATCTGGGCTTTTTTTCTGATATATTAGACATACAGTAGAAATAGTGTACTTTACAAGTTCTGTTATTGCCATCCAGTTTTGGGATTTAGAGCTCCAATATCACTGTCCAGGGGAGATGGGAGCTCCACTGGCCTATTTGTAAAGTACTGGGCCTGACTTTCTTCTCTTGACTCATTGTATCTAATAGTGTACTTTATAAGTCCCGCAGTTGTCAGCCAGTTTTGGTGAGAGAAGATTTGGAGCGAGACTTAAAAGTTTTATTATTATTGTCCAGGGAGGTGGGAGCCCCCTGGTTCATTCAGGAAACATCCTTTTAATTTTCACTTTTCATTTGATTCATTTATAGTTTATTTTTAAATTCTTCTTATTATCACTCAGCTCTGGTGAGAGAAGAACTGAGTGGAAGTTATTGGTTGCATTGTCCAGGGAGGTGGAGCTTCTGATTTAATTGATTCTACTAATGACTGTTGTTTTTATTGAAGAATAATTATTTATAATTTTTTTTTTTCTTTGTGTTTTATCCTAGGGGATCATTTTATTCCTTAGCACACGGATTGAGCTGTGAAAACAGGGACAGATGTTGATCTCAACAGTTGTGCACTATTCCCCTTCTGCCCTTCATGTCCTCCACCTTTTTCACTCCCTCTTGAATCTGTAGTAGCCATCAGCACTGTAGAGCACTTGGTATTGTGCGAGGAGATGGAAGGGGTGGGGCTTTGAACAGTGGAGAGGGAATGAGGGGTCATAATATTCAGGTGGTGAAATCAGGAGATGCCTGGGGCAAAATGGAACTCAGAACATGGTCCTATATGTCTGGCTTCCATACCCAAGGGCACCACCGATTATGGTGGGCTGTGGCCCGGCGGCTCGGGAGGTTCATCCAACTTGGGTAGTACTATGCAATGCCAGGTCATTGAAAACAAGACTGCAATATTGCAGATCTTGTTGAGACAGTAGACCTGGCATGCATCACTGAGACCTGGCTGGATGAGAACTCCACCAGCTGGGTACTGGTGATCCACCACCCGAGATAGAACTGCGGGGGTTGCTGTCTGTTTCAAGACAGAACTTAACCTCATGGGTGTACTACTTGAGGAGACTAAGTCATTTGAGTGTGTTGCAGTAGCAGGTGTAGGTTGTCGGATTGTTCTCATCTACCGCCCACCCAGTGATGAGAAACAATTCCTTCAGGAAGTGGTGAACTTCGTCATCGTCATGGCGCTTTGAGTCGCCCAGACTGATGGTTCTGGGTGACTTCAATGCCTGGGTCGATGATGAACTCTCACAGTTTGGCCAGCACTTCCTCCAGTTGATGACTTTGCTGGCCTAACACAGGTAGTTACCACTGCTATTCATAAACACAGACACTCCCCTGACTTGATCTTTCTCCTAGGGACTGAGACCTCCAACTTGGGGTGAAACCAGTTGGGTGGTCCGATCATTACAGCGTGGGGTTTAGTTTTAATACCCCTTAGTAGGCCTACCCTGTGGAGATGATCAAGTACCATCCTTTATGAGATGTTGATTCTCATAGCCTACTGATGATGCTCGACCTCTCATCCTTCCGCTAGCAAGTAGTGACCCAGAGACCCTCGTGATGGCCTATAATTCAGCCATCTCGATGGCTCTGGATTCCATTGCTCCATCTGAGTTGTCCTCTCTCCTTCATCCTAAATCCCTTGGTTTGATGGGACTCTGAGGGAGATCAGGAGATTAGGACAAAGGTTAGAGTGTCGTTGGTGCAAGTCTGCTCTAGATGCCGACCACCTTAGATTGATAGAGCATTATCAAGCCTATCAGTCTGCAATCTCCCATAAGAAGGCAGAGTTCCTGTGTGGGGAGATTGCAGCCACTCAGAATTGACCATCTCAGATTTTTGACTGTCGACAGGCTGTGCAACCCAGCCTGTCTGCAGGTGTGAAAAGCTTTATTACAGTGCGATGAGCTTGCTTGATTTTTGGTAATAAGGTGGCTGCAATCAGAGCAGTACTTGTGCTGACACACCTAAGGGTGTTGCTCTGGATCAGTCTGAGGTCACTACACCTCGGTGTTCTTGGAGTGTCTTCAGCTGACTGGAGTTCACGGACATCATGTGGATTATCCAGGCTGTGCACCCTACGTATTGTAGGTTGGATCCTGGAGGATCTCTCATCAGCATTTGACACCGCAGACCATGGGGTACTGCTAGGGCACCTGAGGTACATCTGTGGACTGTCAGAGATGGTCCTCAGGTGGTTTACATCATTCCTCATGGGTAGAATGCAGAGACTGGTGCCAGGAATCTTTTCATCAGACCCCATCTCTCTGTCGTGTGGAGTACCTCAGGCTCGGTGCTCTCTCTCATGTTATTTGTGGTGTACATGCTTCCCATCAGAGACATTGTAAGAAGATATGAGCTGAGGTTTCACTGCTATGTTGATGATACCCAGCTCTACCTGTCTTTCGCACCTGACCAGGTTAGAGCTGTCTCGGTTTTCAGCAACTGTCTGAAGGAAATCCAGGCATGGATGAGTGCCAGTTGGCTGAAGTTGAACTCAGGAAAGACTGAGGTGTTGGTAGTGGATCCAGGCCACCAGAAAGGGGGTCAGTGGCTGGTTTACCTTCTGGAATTTATCTTGATGGTATCCCACTCCGGCCTCTAAATGGGTGCATAATTTGGAGGTAATTTTGATGAGGGCTGACCCTGCATTCGCAGGTGTCGGTTGTTGTCAAATCTTCCTTTAGCATTTTAGGAATATCACCAGAATTAAGCACCTGGTTCCATCTGGGGATCTTCCTACCCTGATCCATGCCTTGTGTCCTCACACTTGGATTATTGCAACTCCATTTACCTAGGGCTATCTGGGGTTGAAATCCGCCACTTGCAGCTAGTGCAGAATGCAGCACCCGGCTATTGGACGGGGTCTCTCGATCCTGTCATATTTTGCCTGTTCTATGTGAACTGCACTGGCTGCCTATTCAGTGGTGGATCACATTTAAAGTCAGTTTACTGACTTTTAAAACCCTACACAGACTGGGTCCTGACTACTTGAAAGAGCTCTTGGTCTTTTACCACCCTAGACGATCTCTCCGTTCGACCAATGAGGGTTGCTATAGATTCCGAGGGTGTATTTGAAAACATCTGGGGCTACAGCTTTTGAGTACACTGCTGCTACCTCTGGAATTTCTACTCCGGCTTCATGACTGCACAACTGTGGAGGGATTTAAACAATCCTTAAAAATGTATCTGTGGTGGCAGGCATTCGGAAATTGAATTAGTTGATTTTATTAATTGATGTTTGATCTTTTTAATTATTATTTTAATTTTCTATGTTTGTTTTTAAAGTATGTGTATGTATGAATTGTAAGGTGCATTGGTTCTTGATAAGGTGCCTAATAAATACAGTATTATTATTATTATTATTAGATTAATTTGTACTGTGTCCTTATGCCCTTTGTACTTTGTTAAGCATTTCATTTCATGAGTCGATTATAATAAATTATGGAGTTTGACCAGTCCCTAATATTTTAGTTGTAAAGGCTCAAGGAACCTGATGAAGTAATCATTTTCTTGTGTAATTAATTTTACAATTCACTATTTTACTAACTGGACCACTTGAACCTTCCTTGCCTTTATCTCTTTCGTAACCTGAATTCAAAATTGCCATCCTTACTTTAAAGTGTATAAGACAAGCATATTTCAGTTAATGCTCTGCTTTTACTGCGTCCAGAAAAACCTTCATCATGGCCAGACATGAATGGAATTTTCCTATATTTAATAATGGCTTATTATATGACAGATCTCCCATGTCTTATTCTTGCATAATCTGGTATAGCATTACCTCACGGAGTTTTAAGAACCACCATTATTACTATGTGGAAAGATTGTTTAACATTAATTCAATGCCAATATTTGTTAATGGACTGGAGAGCTCCAAACAAATACTTTGCCCATATAATTGATTTTGTATACTTCAGTCCCTTTGCTACCTTTCATGCCTTTTTCTGTATTGGGTCCCAAAATACCTACATTTCTGTCTTTATTTTGAGATGTAAAATCAGGCAAAGAAGGCTATGATCATACTTTCTCAAAGAGTAAGAAGATTCTTGGCAAAAACTTTGTTAATGCATCAGTTAGGGTTCCAGTGACAAAGTTTGGATACATGCTGTTGGGGTTTCCAACCCTATCACCCCACCCCATTGTGCAGGCAGCAACAAACATGGGGAGTGCCTTAGGTTATTAACCCCAATGCACCCCATTCTCCCATACTGCAACCATCTCAGCCTACTTACACATGGGATGGGGTGAGCATTAGAGTTGACAACCCTCAAGGCACCCCCAAGCCTGTTGATGCCTGCATGGTGGGGGTATTAGGTTCAAAACCCTAACAGCACATTTCCATACTTTTGTCACTGGAACCTTAACTGATGCAGTAACAAAGTTTCTTGCCAAGAAATATATATATGTGTATATATATATATATATATATAATATATAGATATGTAGGGTGACAGTGTGATCATGGATTTATCTAGTGTAGTTGACAGTGACCTTAAGCAACCTCACGAGTGGTGTAGCCACGAGTGATGGTTACTTAGAGGTCACTGTCAACTACACTGTAGATAAATCCATTTTCACACTGTCACCCTACGCATATTCGATTTATGAAATAAGGGTGTCGGGTGTTTGTATTTTTATTGGTATTTATATTAGTTTGTCATGGGGTTTGGACTACTTGCTATTGTAGTGAAATGGCAGTATCAGTTTTTGGTGCTTCGGTTGTCTGTTTGAATGGGTATTGTGTTGTAGGTTTTGATGGGATAAGATTTGGTTGTGGGCATGGTTTGATTTGTGGTGATTGGTTAAGGGTGGAGTCAAGAGTGTGATGTTGCATTGGGATTGGTTGGGGCAGGGACTTCTGCAGTGGAGGAATTTTTGTTAGTTTGGTGAAAGTCATCGAATGGGAAGGATGTCTGTAGAGGTAGCGCCTTGTAGTAGCAGGCGGCATGGAAGGAAGTCAAGTAGCGGTGCTGGAATAGTGGCATGTGGAAGGCAGTAGTGGTGTGCTTGGCCTATCGATGGATGGACTGTTCGTGTTGGAGATCTGGGATGTTACATATGATGATGAAGATTTTTGGAGGAATGACAAATCATTTGTATGCTTTGACATTGGGGTACTTTTTACTCTTTTTGTAATTTCAAGTGGAAGTCTCATTTTATGTTTTTATGGCATTTTGCATGATGGAGTTCATTTTTGGGAATCTCTGAAGAGGGTCTGCGTGTCGAGAAGACTATGGATTTCACAAGTACAAGCACAGACTAGGTAAGTAACATGCAAACAAACTTTAATGAAAAAATTTGTTTTTGAACAGTTTCTTTACACATACGAAGGACTTTGTTATGGGAGTTACACATTGGTTAAATATAGTTTTAACAAGAAAACAGGCTAAGTAAGCAACCAAAGTTAGTAAAATCTGAAATATGTATATTTAACTTCTGGGACAGTAAAGTAGTACAGGGAAAAAGCTGGTGTTGTTAGCTACATTTATAATTCTAATAAGTATATATACAACTGTTTATTTTAGTACTACAACACTGCGTGGTGAGGTGTTTTCTGAACCAAACTAAGTAACTAGAAGAGGCTGCCAATATTTTTTTTGTTTTGACTGTGGCTGAAAGTTTTATCTATGCTTAGCACTTTCTAAGTTGCATATTATTACATTTAAATGAAACATTTTTTCAGTTTCTAAGCAACATGTTGAACAATATAGTAATATCAATCAATCAATCAATTTTTATTTATAAAAGGTGCCTTCCAAAACCAAGGCACCTGTACAATAAAATAAAACAAAGTAAAATTACGTACATTATATAAATTCAATAAATATAAAACCACATACAAAAACACTTCAATTGCCAAAAGCCAGATCAAAAGATAAGTTTTAATGCAGTTTTAAAACTCTGGATGGTTAGGCAATCTCGTACCTTATGAGGTAGAGAGTTCCACAGGGATGGAGCAGCAAAGCTGAATGCCCTTGCTCCCGATGTCTGCAAACGTACTCTGGGAACCTGTAGCAATCCCTCATTGGTGGATCGAGAGGACGGAGGGACAGTACAGACAAAGAGATCTTTCAGGTAGCTTTGTCCCTGGTCGTGAGGGCCTATAGGTTAACAAAGCAACCTTAGAGGTGATCTGCCACTTAATCGAGCCAGTGCAATTGCGAGCACAGGCGTTATAAGACTAGCTCTTGAAGCATCAGTCAACAGCCTGGCAGCCACGTTCTGCACCAGCTGCAAGTGGCAGATATCAACCCCTGACAGCCCTAGGTAAAGGGCATTGCAGTAGTCAAGGCAGGAGGTAACGAAGGCGTGAACCAACGTTGGAAGATCATCGGAGGAACCAGATATTTTACCCAGGTGATATTTCTCGGATAGTAAAAGAGGTTTTAACAACTGCTGACACCTGTGATTTCAAAGTCAGACAGTTATCAAACATAACGCCCAGGTTCCATACCCAGTCTGAGGTAGCTAGCTGGACACCTCTGAGCCACAAGCCCAAAGGTGTACCTGCCAACACACCTGCCTCCCTCGACAGCCCGGTTCACAACCAACACCTCAGTTTTTCAGGGTTCAACCTTAGCCAGCTCATGTTCATCCAGGCCCGGATTTCAGCCAGACAGCTGTTGAGCACCAAAATGGCATCATCCTGTTCAGGGACAAAAGACATGTATAGCTGAGTATCATCTGCATAGCAGTGAAAACTCAAGCCATACTGTCTAATAATCACTCCTAACAGCAGCATATACACTGCAAATAACATGGGCACTAAATGGATCCCTGTGGAACCCCACAGGGCAGGGAGAATGGGCTGAGGTACAAACCCCAGACACCACTTCTGAGTCCCACCGTGAGGTAGGATTGAAACCATCTGAGGACAGCTCCTGATAGTCCTCAGATAAACCGCAGGTGATCCAGCAGCACACTATGGTCCACAGTATCAATGCTGCAGAGAGATCAACAAGGACCAAGATGGAATGAGTCTTTAGATCTCTTGCTACCAGGAGGTCATTTAGTACCCGAACAAGAGCCTTCTCGGTACTATGTCTCTTCTTGAAACCGGACTGAGAGAATCATAGAGATTGTGGCTGGTCAAATGGTTATCCAATTGTAATGCGACCACCTTCTCAATAACCTTACCCAAAAATGGAAGGTTAGAGACAGGCCTGTAGTTTCTAAGACAATCAGGATCTAAGGAGGGCTTCTTAAGAAGAGGCTGAACCACGGCCTCCTTAAGAGAAGGTGGAAAATTCCTCTCCAGGATAACCTGACAATCTCAGCAAGGACAAGGGTCGATAACATCAGTGTAGCCAACAAGCAAACACGTAAGGCCCAGATCCAAACTACAGTTGGTAGGATGTAAAGTCTGGATAACCATCACAATATCACTGATTATAGGCTGATCAAAGTCACACCACTGAAACCGAGGGTCGAAATCTCCTGTCACCACTGCTACTCCCTAGAGAAAGAGTTATGCAGACTTCAGACCTGATCATGGCAACCTTATCCGCTAAGAATTGAGCAATTCTCACACTGCTCTTGTGGAAAAGCATTTCTGGGCTGAAGACAGAGTGGATTACACAATCTGTCCATGGTCCGGAAAAGCTGAGCTGGTTGATTCTGCATGGCAGCAATTTCTCTGGACAGGAATTCTGCCTTCTTATGGGAAATTGTTGATTGACAGAACAAATAATGGTCCATCAAACTAAGCCTGTCACACTCCAGGCCAGATCTTCGCCATCGCCTCTCTAGCCTTCGTCCAACTCTCCTCAACTCCCCAGGTCCTCATCAATCCATGGAGACCTAGGGCAAAGGGAGAGTGGATGAACATGAACTGGAGCAATGGAATCCAGGGCCTCTGTCACTGTCTTATTATAGGCAAGCACAAGATCCTCTGGATCCACGCATTCTCTCAGCATGCTCCATAGGTCAAGCTCCACCATCAGGCCATCCAGGGATACACCCTCAAAATGTGGTACTTGACCATCTCCATAGGGCAGACCTCTTAGGGGGCCTCAAAACTGAAGCTGATGGAATGATGGTCCAACCACCCACTGGTTCCACCACCAAGTCAGATATCTCCATCCCCAGGAGGAACACCAAGTCCAATGAATGACCACCAATATGGGTTGAGGAGGAAATAACCTGTGTGAGGCCCAGTAAATTCATTAACTGGAGGAAGTCTTGTCCAAATGAGAGAGTTCATCGCTGACCCAAGCATTGAAATCCCAAGGATCAGCCATCTATGGGGTCCCAATGTTAGGTCGGCGATGAAGTCCGCAACTTCCTCAAGAAAACATTCCCATCACCTGGTGGACGGTAGACAAGAAGAATCCTGCACCCACTCTCTCCCATGATACATTCAAAGGAGTTGGTGGTTGCCACTGAGATTTCCCTCAGGTTCAGTTCTGATTTAAAACAAAGGGCCACACCCCGCCCCTATGATCAATCCTCGGGTGGTGTATCACTGAGTACTGGGAGGAATCGCTGAAGCCAAAACAGGGCCAGCATTTCCATCCAACCAGGTCTCAATGATGTGAGACAGGTCAACCGAATTAACAAGATCCCCAATTATGGCGGTCTTGTTCCTAATCGACCTGGCATTGCATAACACTGCCCGGTTCAATGAGCAATCTGGGGAGACCGAGTTTCCTGTCTGCAATATGCAGAGCTCTTGACACTAACAAGCACTTGACAAACCACTGTCAGAAGCTATTTGTTGTGCTGTTTTCTTTTTGGGTACCATAGCTGTTTCTGTAGAGAAGGGGAAAACGGTATTTAGTATGTTGTTTAGCTGACATGTGGATACTTGAAGGTTTATACATTTTTTATTTAGCATTTCTTGTTTTACTTATTATCTACAGTATTTTTATCTTTGCATTTCAGATGTTGAATTTCTTGTTTAATATAGTATGTATGATAGAAAAGAAACACATTTTCCTTGCATCACTTTTATAGCAATATGTATGCTATGTTTCTTCAATGTATACCACTGGTTTATGGTTGCTAAAGAAAAGACAACATAATTCTTTTTGTTCATTTTTCTTATGGTGTGTGGCATCTGATGTGTTGATGTAGAAGTCAATGGAGTAAAAGGAAAAGTCTTGAACTTTTCAACTGTTGGGTAACTGTTGTCCTGTTAAGGGCTTTGCTGAAATATCCATTTGTGAAGCTGGTTACATTATAATAGTGTGTGACAGGTGGAAGAGCTCTGTTGGCTTTTGTTCTTCTTTCTTGTGCAGGTGGTTGTTGTGTCCTGGGTGAGATAGAAATAAAGAATATGTGTTAGATTTCTGAAGTGTGCATTTAAAATAGTTTTATTTGTTTTCTTGTGGTTCTCGTGGCATATTAAGTATGTGAAATAGGTATGCGGCCTAGTGAGAGGGTGGAAGAAGTGACATGTTCTGAGTGATGGGCATGTGAGTACTGAATATTATTTTGTGGGCTAATATAATTTTGTAAAGTGATCTCAGAAAAAGTGATATTTGAATCAATCTTCACATTTCTGCTACATTATGGAGAGAGTTTATGTGCAACTGGGTAACTATACAGAATCAATCTTTACCGGTTGCTAGTATTGCATTTTAGTAATGTTTAGAAATGGTACTGTACCTTTAGTCACTGTCACTGTCAGAAGCTATTTGTTATGTTCTCTTTCTTTTGGGGTACCATAGCTGTTTCGTGGAAGAAAGGGAAAATGGTATTTAGTATGTTGTTTAGCTGACATGTGGATACTTGAAGGTTTATATATTTTTTATTTGTTAGCATGTCTTGTTTTAACATATTATCTACAGTATTTTTATCTTTGCATTTCAGATGTTGAATTTCTTGTTTTGTGAAGTTGGGAATACATATGCTCTAGATTTATGTCTCAGTATTTCTTGTAACATTTGCTTACAATTGTTGTAAGCTGCTGAAGTGACAAGACATTTTGTACTTATGGAAAGCCATTATAGTTTAGTTTTGGTGAGAACAAGACTCCTGTGTCTTCTGCTCAAACCTCTCCGACACCTTTGTGCTGCTAAATAATTTCACAGGAGCTATAAGAAAGTGTGTTAAATTGGATGTGTTACTTGTTAGTTGTGGGTGATGTTATAATATGGTGTTCTATGCGAGGGCCCCTGGTGTTCTGCGCAGAATTTTCTAATTTCTGTGGCAGTGCTCCTTGACTTCTCGTGCAGCATTTTCTGATTTCTGAGGCATGATTTATTCATTTCTCTGGCAGAATGCAGTCCTGTCATTGCTAAACATGATGAGATGTCATCGATGACATCATATGCTGAGCATAGAGGAGGGGCTTCAGGATAAATGAGGTGGGAAAGAAAGCTTGACACTATGGAAAACAGTATATTTATATGAAAATTTACCAAAAACAATGAATTCTGCGCACTATATATATTCTGAGGCATGATGTAAATTCTGCAGCAATTCCATAACCACAGAACCACAGAATTCCAGGGCCTTGGTTCTGTGTTATTGGTTTAGTTGAAGGTTTTGTGATGTATAAAGAAGATTACCTTGAACAATGTTAAAGGTGATGTTTTTTGCTGTGATATTTGGTCTATTGAAGCAGGAACCCAGGATTTCGAATATTTGCTGGAGGTGGTAGATAGTGGTTGAGATCCTTGTTGTGTTGGTGTTATAGATGCTGAGCTTAGGATTCCAGAAATATTCTTTTGTTTGTCCTTATTTAGTTTTGCATAGTCATTTAAGCTTTGGAGTTGTTTATGCCCCAAAATTTGGATGATTTCTGTGGGGCAACACCTGAGTCTGTTAATTTTTGATTAGATGTTTAGGACAGAGTGGTTTGTCAAGTGCTTGTCAGTGTTGAGGAGGATTTGTTTACCATGTTTTAACTATTTTTGCAAACTTATTCACACCTACTGGCTGATTTTTGAACCAGGGACTTTCTGTGTTAAATGTTGAATGGTGGTTTGTAGCTAGAAAAACGGAGCATCTTCCGACAGTGTTTGCTGGGGTCTTGCTTTTTGTAGGCTATGTAGTTTTCCACTGGACAGTTCTTGGAATTTTCTGGGAGCTCATATGCTCATGGCTTTATTTAATTAGTGTCTTTTGGATTGGCTCCAGAACAAGTTTTGTTTGTCTTTCTTGACAGTATTGTAAAAATCTATTCCCATTGCCATCTGTCTTTAAGGTTAAGTCACCCCATTTACATTGCACATTCAATATTTCCTCTGACTCCAAAGTACATGCTGATTGATAGACACATTGTGTTTAGGAGTGATTCTGGTGAATCAGCTCCAAGGAGTCCTTCAGCATATAGGGTTTCTATTGCCTTGTCTGTTAGTTCATCAGCAGCCATAAGTTTTGAACCCTTGCCGTCACTTTTCAGGTTTTTTTGTCTACACTGTAAGACTGGCCTGGCTTTTTCGAATACAGGGAAGTTGGGAGAGTGAGCATAATTTTATTTTTAAATAACGTTCTAAGCTTTGGAAAGTTGAACACAGCGTTAGTGGTTCATATAGGGTACAATCTTTTTTTGCATGACATGAACTAGTGGCATAAATATTGGTTCATTTCTGGAGGGTCGATTTTATGTAGTGGCTCCTGTAGGCAAAATGTTCTGTGAGGAATCTTGAGAACATGGCAACATCTGCTTGTGTTTTCCTGACAGTGTTTATATTTTTCCTTTATCAATAAAGTTTACTATATCTTCCATGTTTATAGGGTTTTCAATATTGTGGTGTGTTGTTTCATGTTGTCAATCCTGGCAGACCTTTTTAGTTGTCTGTGGTTGCGTCTTGAGGAACTGCTGAAGTAGATGGTAGACTTGTATCTAGAAGTGGCTCTGTGTCGTTTTCTAGTTGAGTCATTGTCTGACTTAGTCAAATTGTGTGTTCTACGATGTGATGTTCATGGCTTTATTTCTTTTTTCTTTTATTTTTGAGAGGCTTTAAGATGAAAAGAATGTATGGAATGTAACAATGGTTTCCAGTTTGATTTTAGTATTAGCTTCTTCGATGGTGCGGTTGTTTTGGTTTGCTTTATGTGGTATGTTGGTCTTGAGAGGACAAGCTGAATTTTAGCTCGTGCTGCGTGTTGTTCTTGTGGATGGTGTGTTAGGAATTTATTTTAAATTTATGAGTTATGTTTGCTGTGTTATTTTTAAACATTTGCTCAGGTTGGAGGCTGAAGTAGTTATGTTTTTTTTTTATGTCTGTCGGAAGTGCAAGGTACCATGTGCTTTATATGGCTCTGTCATTGCAGTGTATAATTTCAGGGACATGGAGGGAGAGAGGTAGCTTATTTGAGATGTTGATACAGTGGTGATTTTTTATCTATGAGTTTCTGAATGGGAGATGAGATTGTGGAGTGTGATGGAGCAAGTGCAATCAGGTAGTGGTTTGGTGTAGAACCTGGAGGGCAAGTAGTTGTGTTAACATAGGAGAGAAATGTGCTATAAGGATGGGAGGCGAGTTTAAAAAAAGTAGACAAATGTTTTCTTGCACTTTGGGTGTTTGTAGTTTGGAAATGGTTGCTTGGGGTGCTGGTGTCTGGCTGTGTTGTCATGTTTCAGGTGGTATCTAAGGTGAGTATGGTGAGTTGCAGTGAATCTGGCTCACCCTTCATTTTGGGGCTGTGGGTTTAGAAAGTAGTCTGGCACTGTATTGCATAAATGGTCACTGTATGTATAAATTTATTTATACATACAGTAACTCAGATAAATGCATTTATCACACAGGATATATGTCCAATTCTATTGCATAAATATATATATATATATATATATATAAGTATATATATATATATATATATATATATATATATAGTATAGGTAACGGCTGTGCCTTTTAGTTAGAGTTGAGAAGCTTGTTTAATGGTAAATCTCATATTTTGCACTTTAATAACTTTGCAACCGATATATGGATTTGCAAAACTTTTGGTATGCGCTGTCCTATGGGACAGATCTCTTGATCTGGCTAGTTTTTATCTAGTTGGATGTGCAGATTCTGAGATCTGGATAGTGTAAAAAGTTAAAAGTCATCACTTTTGCAGTTTTTTTTAAGTACCTTGCACCCAGACTGTGTGGAATTTTGGTGTGATTTTTTATGGTAGAATGAATTTGGGTAACAGAACTGCCAATGTTTGTTTGGTGTAAAAATATTAACATGTTGCAAAGTTATTCAGTTTTAAGTTCCCATTATTTCCTATGGGAAGTTCATTTTTCAGAATAGAGATAAAAGTTCGACAAGGAATTGATCTCATGAAAAAGGATTCATTCTCACAAGATCCATTCCTTTGTCATTAGAATAAAATCCTTTTCATGAGCCACCATCTTGTTTTTTTAATCCACGAACTAAAATGTGTGGAAAGTACATAAAACTGTTGTCATTTACAAATCAAACAACAGAACGCATCTACACAGGCTCCACTTTGCTACGTTCTAGTGTCTGTTTTTCACAATTAGGGCCAGAAATCCTTTTCTTGGCACCCAAAATTGTCAGAGCCCAGCTTAGCTGGAGGAATATTCTGCTGAGTTCTCTGTATGAGAACACTGGGATTTATTTCAAATTCTGTAGCCACAGCTGAAATTCTGCTGTTGGCTGCAATGTGAGTGTGAGCCACCGTTTTCTTGGTGTTTGCTGCCCCACCCCACTCCATTGCCTGTCCTCCCTGGGGTCTAGTGGCACTTCCCATCTGCTAATCACCCTCCGCATTATTTTTGGTTGATCCCTGGTGTAGTGCCCCAACCCTCTGATGGTAACCTGTGAGGTGGGTGTATGAGGAAGGGCACTGTCCATAATGGTGACTCCTTCCCAGCGCAACCCTCACGGCGATGGGAGGGTAGGGTGACTGGATGAGGCTGTGGGTGAACTGGGTGACAGGATGTTGCTATGCTTATGCATGTGGCGGGTGGGAGTGAGCACATAGAGTGTGGGCTGGGAGTGGACAGAGAGGCTATGGGGTAGCACTGCAGTAGCTGGCTGAGCTGTGTCATGGCATCGGGGTTGGTTAGTGGTTGGGGTGGGTGAGGTACAGGGTTCAGGTCTGGGGCTGGTGTGATTTTATTGTGCCTGGCCCGAACCTTTATTTTTTTACTGCTTTCACCCCCACCTTGACATGCATCCCCTAGAGTTGAGAATCCTTAGGTAGAGGGGTGTGGGGTGAAGTCCCCCACAAGGGGTTGGGGAGATGCTGTCCCCACAGAAAAACAGCAAAAACTGCCCTGGCACCATTGTCCTGATGCGCTAGGTTGTCAGAGTGCCAGAAATGTTTTCGGCACTCTGGCTGAGTGATAATGGTGATCACCTTTAGGCATTCGCGTCTATCACATAGACCCCTCTGATCGCTGTCCCCTTTTATGTTGATCCCTGGTGTCTAGTGGCACCCCTCACCCTTATCACATCCCACTTATTGTTTTAGTGATCCATGGTATCTAGTGGCACCCCCTCCTCTGATCTCCATTGCTCTAATCTTTGTTGATCCTTGGTGCCTATGGGCACCCCCACCCTACAATCACTGCCCCATTATGCAAAACTTTATCCCTGGTGTCTAATGGCACCCCCTGCCTCCAATGTCCAGATGTTCAAATCATTGGTGGTTAGTCGCACCCCCACACCCTCCTGCTGTTGGCTGCAATGTGAGGTGTGAGCTGCTGTTCCTGGTGTTTGCTGCCCCACCACTCCATTACCTGTCCTCCCTGGTGTCTAGTGGCACCTCCTGCCTTTGATCACTGTACCCTTATTGTTTAATTGATCCATTGTGTCTAATGGCATCCCACCCTCCAGTCTCCATCCCCTTAATATTTGTTGATCTTTGGAGTCTAGTGGCACCCCACCCCATCACTGTTCCACTTATTGTTTTAATGATCCCTTGTGTCTAGTGGCACCCCACCCTCCAATTGATGTCCCCTTGTTGTTTAATCAATCCCTGGGGTCTAGTGGCACTCCCACCCTCTGATCACTGTCTCCTTATTGTTTAATTGATCCCTGGTGTCTAGTGGCATCCCCATCCTCTGATCACCATCCCTTAATTTTTGTTGATCTCCGGTGTCTAGTGGCACCTCCCACCCTCCAATCACCATCCCCATTATGCAAAATGTTATCCCTGGTGTCTAGTGGCACCCCACCCTCTTATGTCCAGATGTTCAAATTGCTGGTGGTTAATAGCACCCCCCCTCCACTGTCCATATGTCTAATCATTGGTGGGCATGGAACACCAACCCTCCCATTTCCCAGTAAGTATCAAAGAAATAAACTGTCCCTTGATGTCTTTTTTGTTTACCTGTGGAAAAAATCCATCAGCAATTAGATTCGCACCACATACCCAATATCCTACTGTGCACCCACCTTCCCACACACCCCATGACATCCCCACATACCCTCACTCATCTGAACAGGTCCCAGGTTCAAGATCCACTCTCTAATTGAAGACATATCTTGCTGCTGTAATCAGCGACTGCAATATGAAAACTAAGATAAATGCTATTCAGTGTACTGTATTTCAATGGGGTTTCAACTTTTTGCATAACTCAGCCATTTTTGTCATTTTGACCCCACATTTTCAACATGGCTTTTGGGATACCCACTTCATGAACACTGGCACTGTCATTTTGTTAATCAGGCCCAGAAGGTGATTTTGCATTTGCTGCCAAAATCACCTTTTAGGACCGAATAATGACATTTCACTGTCAGTGTTCATGAGGTGGGGTCCTCAAGGACATGTGGAAAATTTGGTGAAAAGTCCTAAACATAGCCGAAGTTATGAGCGCTCATTGAAACTTTTCCACACACGCATAACTTTGGTAATTTTCAATGTTTTTTCTCCAAATTTTCAACATGCTATAGCCATTTTTTCATACTACCTCATGAATGTGACAGGTGTCATTTTCACATTCTGTCCGAAATGTGTTTTGCACCTGTGTGTGGAATGGTAATCGGGCATGAATTTGAACATTTTCAACTATGGTGTTTATGAGGTGGAGTCATAAGAAGACTATGTTAGACAATGTGGTAGTCTTTGAAACACCCTCATCCAAATTCTCTTCAAACTGCTCTGCAGGGCTTCTTTGGGAGATAGAAGCCTGGTTTTCTAAACACCATCTTATAATCAACTACAAGAAAGCAAAGTCCATGATCTTTGCCCACCACCAAAGCCCCATTGTCACACTCCACCAGTTGTTATGGACCCCATGGCTCAATTCTGGAGCAGGTCTCATGCTTCAAATACCCTGAGCCACCTTAGATACCTCCTCTCCTACTACTCACATACATAATGTCTCCTCCTCTATTAACACTAGATTGGGGTTCCTTTACAGGCATAAGCACTGCCTACCCCCAGGCCATGCATCTCACTGTGCCCTCATCTATCCTGTCCTTGGTGGATTACAGAATAGTTATTTATTGGTCAGCTGAGCAAACTGCCCTATGCAGCATCAACCTTGCCCTCAACAAAGTTTGCCAACTAGTCACGGGATGTGACAGGTTAACTCACACATGCAAGCTTTTATAAACTTACTGACTGGCTAATTTCCAAGGCAGGCTTAAGTACTATACCTGCCTCCTAGCCAAAAAGATGCAACTTAAGCAAGCCCAATCAGTCTCCACCCACTTATTCGCACAGCCCCCATAGGAGGACACCAAGACACACAACTAACCCCACTCTTCTAGTCCCACACTGTAGAACATCTCTTGGACAAAGATCCTTCTGCTATCATGCCCCACTGTGGCTAAACTGCCTCCCATCCTCCATCTCCTTGGCCCAAAGTCTCAACCAATTTAAATCTGGTCTCAAAACCCTACTCCTAGACTCAACAACCTGTGACTGTAATTAAACCCCAAACACATTTGTCCCACCTTCTCTGAACCTCTCACTGGGACTTATTATGCCCAAGAGCCTAATCTATGTCTCCCCTTTGTTCTCAATCCCCTGGCTAGATTATATGACTCTGAGTCCTCAAGACCCTACGAAACTGTATCCTGTCTAATCTCTGACCGGGACCTTACTTATGCTCCCAGCTGATGTAACCTGCAAATTAGCTTAAGCCAGGACTGTATGACCTTGTATTATTTCATTATTATTTGAATGTATTTTCATTATTATTGAATGTATATCTTTATTTCTGTGTTTTCTTTGTACTTTTTACTTTTGCTTGACGTGGAGCTCTTTGCAAAAGAGTCTATGACTCAAAGAATTGTAATTCTGATTCTATTCAATAAATAAATAAATAAAATGTTCAAAATGTGAGGTCAAATATGAAAAATTCAAACGTTAGTGACCATTTGTTGCAATTTCTCACACCCGCTTGTAACTTTGGCAATTTGAAATATTTTGACACCAGATTTTCAAAATAGGCTTTTATTACCCCACCTCATGTGTGTCACAGCTGTCATTTTTCAAATCTGGCCAAAATGTGTTTTCATACCTATGGCATAGAATGGCATTGCAGTTGCACAGAATTATGTTTTGGTGGGGGATTTGAACATTTTCTGTACTGGCTACATGAGATGGGGTAATAAGATGGCTATGCTGACAATTTGGTCACTGTTGTCTCTATAAATGGAGTTGAGGGCCTAAAAGGCCCAGTGCTTCCACTGCTATATACATATACACATCTAGGAGGGATGGGAGTGGAGGATCCAAAGAACCCTGCACTCCCACAGAAAGTAAGGAATAAGTTTGTTAATGCTCCAGTTAGGATCAAAGTGACAAAAGTTGGGAAATGAGGCATTAGGGTTTCCCTAACTCCCACCCTCCCAAACCAGGCAGGAGAGCAGATATGGGGTGTACATTTCCAACTTGTGTTTCTTTGATCCTAACTTGGCATTAACAATGTTTTTGTTATCTATCTATATCTATATCTATATCTATATCTATATCTATATCTATATCTATATCTATATCTATACTATATCTATATAAGTTGCAAAAACTTTATTAATGCTCCAGTTAGAGATCAAACAACAAAGTTTGGAAATGAGATGTTAGAGTTTCCTTAGCACCCCACCCTCCCAAACCAGGCAGGAGAGTAGATGTGGCGTGTGCCTTGGACTTCTCAAGCCTAATGCTCACCCCATTCCATCTGTAAATAAGGCCAGATGTAAAGACTTTATGAGAAACGGGTGAGCCGTTAGGCTTGAGAAGCCCAAGGCACACCTCACACCTGCTCTCCTGTTTGGTTTGGTAGGGTGGGGTGTTAAGGAAATCCTAATGCCTCATTTCCCAACTTTCATTGCTTTGACCCTAACTGGAGCATTAACTAAGTTTGTTGTAACTTATTTCTCACTTTTGAGATGGTATAGTAGTATCCTATTTTATTGTGGAGTGCAGGATCTGAAGGACCCTCGCGCCTCCACAGTAAAAATAAGGACACAATACAATCTCAGAAAGTAAGGAAATATGTTAATCGCTCTAGTTAGATTAACATGACAAAAGCTGGGAAATGAGGTGTTAGAGGTTCTCAACACACACCCTCCGAAACCAGACAGGAGAGCAGGTGTGGGGCAGGGTGTGTATTTCCCAACTTTTGTTGCTTTAACCCTAACTGAGCATTAATGAAGTTTTTTGAATATGTATATATATATATATATATATATATTTTTTTTTTTTATTTAGTTGTTTAACCAGGTATAGCACACTAAGCTGAAAGCTTTTACAGGTGCACCTGGGAGCACACGGAGGTTAAGTGACTTGCTCAGGGTCACACAGTATGCAAGTGGAAGCTGTGGGATTCAAACCCAGGTCTGGCCTGCTGGATGTCACCAAATTTGCAGCTCAGAGCCTTAGACTATTATGCTATACATATATATATATATATATATATATATATATATATGTATATGTGATATACAATGGCGCCATCTGATAAATGATTTATCTACACACGTGCGACCCTAACTGGAGCATTAATGACATATATATATATATATATATATATATATATATATGGATGGGGGGTGACATTTAGGCCTCACAACCCCAATGGCACACCCTGTCAGCTGTCAATCTTGGGATGACTGGTGGGTCCGGGGAGGGCAACCTCAAAGATTTTTCATTTCCAGGCTTTTTGTGTTTTAATCCTAAATGATGGATTAACAAAGTTTTTGCATACAATTTCTTTACTTTTTGAGAAAGAATAAAAACTAAGAATCATGAAGTTGGGGAGCGTGGCCCTTCAGGCCCTGCACTCCCACCAACTTAGAAACATGAAACTTGTGAAACGTAGGGCATGTGGTCCTTCAGGCCCTGCACTCCCATGAACTAGTGGAGGTTGTGGGAGCATGGGCCTTCAGGCCCTGTGCTCCCACCATCTTGTAAATGTGTGCGTACCATCAACACCCTCCAGATTTCAATGTAAAACACCAAACCATGTCCAAGATACAACATGTTAAAGCTTGAGATTTTCAGTTGCCAGAGATGCAGAATTCCACACCTGTTAATATTTTACAGGCACAACAAATGAAAACTACATTCATGACACTATAATGTATACCCTATCAATTTCAAGCCACCAGCACAATGCAAAACACTGTCCACAGCTAGTAAATTGCATCATGCAATATCTCTGCAGAAAATTTTTTACTGACATGGAAACACCTTAATTCACATCTACAGGACATGCTAAGAACACCTTCCAAATTTCACTGCCAAAGACCAAACCGTGTCTGAGATATAACATGTTAAAGTTTGACATTTTCATTCATCAGAGTTGCAGAATTCTGCACCTGTTAACATTTTACAGGCACAATGACTGAAAACTACATCCATGATCCTAAGGCTAGGTACCCTATCAATTTCAAGCCACCAGCACAATGCTAAACACTGGTCATAACACGAAATTGCATCACTAATATCTCCACAAAATAATTTTTCTACAACATAAACACCACAGTTCACATCTACAGGACATGCTGAGAACACCTCCAAATTTTAATGCAAAAGACCAAACCATGTCCGAGATATAACATTTGAAAGTTTGAGATTTTCATTCATCAGACTGGCACAGTTCTGCACCTGTTGACATTTACAGACACAATGACTGAAAACTACATCCATGACACCAGGCTAGGTATCCTATCAATTTCAGCCACAATGCAAAACGCTGTCCGAAAATGTAAATTAGCGCCACTGCAATATCTCCACAAAAAAAATTTCTGACATGTAAACATCATAATTTACATCTACAGGACATGCCATAAACACCCTCCAAATTTCAAGTAAAAACTCCAAACTGCTTCCGAGATATTTAATGTTAAAGATTGGCAAAATTGCCTATCTATTCCATTATAAAAAATCTGGCTATCTTGTCCCTATTTTGCGATTAAAGATCGCAATCATAGAATCTCACGATCAAAGAATTTGTAGGCTCATGATCAAAGAATCTGTAGGCTCATGATCAAAGAATAAAAAATGCTGTAAATCAAAAATTTGAAGGAATTATGTAAACCATCAACATGGTTCAACAGAACGAAGCCCCTGAGCAAAACCCACCCTCGTTTGACTTCCTAGGGTACCCTTGCTGAGAAAATTGATTTTAATTTGGTCATCTCATCCTCACTCAGATGCACAATCGCGATCAAAGAATCTCACGATCAAATAATTTGCAGGCTCGCTGATCAAGAATTTGCAGGCTCATGACCAAAGAATAAAAATGATGAAATGCAATTTTTGACCAATTTAAATGAAACCAATGCCATGCCTCGATAGAACAAAGCCCCCTGAACAAAATCCACCTCATTTGTGTCCCTAGCCCACTCCTGAGCTGAGATAATTGTGTTTTAGGTCGTGATGCAAGATCGAGATCAAAGAATCTCACGATCAAAGAATTTGCAGGCTTGCAATCAAAGATCGTTAGCTAGCTGCAATTAAAGATTTTAAAAGCTTATAACTCTATTTTTGACCATTTTGATGAAACCAAAGGCATGGCTCAATAGATCAGAGCCCCTGAGTAAAACTCATTCAAGTTTTACTTCAGGAGTGACCCTGAGCTGAGATACTTGTGTTTTTACAATTGGAAATCTAAAACAAGATGGCAGACCTCATGATCAAAGAATTCTCAGGGACAAAGACTCTTGAACTGCGAGGATGCAAATTCTTTGACCGCCAGGTGGGACAAGATGGCCAGAACCCATTCTTCATTCACAAAACAACCATATAAATTTTCCCATTGACTTATAATGGGAACTAAAAGTGGCATAACTTTTGAATGCCATAATATTGTTTCACCAAATGAAAAGTGGAATGTTCAGCCACCAAAGCTCTTTCAATTGAGCCATCTCATGGAGTGTCATGCTTCATGATAGCCATGCAGGACCACGTACAGCATCCCAAAAGCTGCCTCCAAAACTGATAATTTTGCATTTTCAGCATTTTCATGCGAAAGACCGTAAGTCTGACCAAAACTAAATTTGCCAAATCAAAAGATCTACCATGCCCCACCAAACATAGCAAACTTCAGGTGAATTCATTGAACAGGTCCAAAGTTATTAAAGCACAAAATTTGACTTTAACATAGAAGTGGCATCTCAACTTTAAATATAGTGGTGCGACTGCACCACTATGATATATATATATATATATATATATATATATATACACACACACACACACATATATATATATCTGCATGTTTCTATATAAGTTATATACATCTATATACGCTGCAGAAAACATTGTTATTGCTCAATTTGGTCAAGTGACAAAGTTGGGAAATGAGGTGTTAGGATTTCCCAACACCCCACGCTCCCAAAACCAAGCAGAAAAGCATGTGTAATAATAATAATAATAATAAAGCTTTATTTATTGAGTGCCTATCATATCAAGGCGCTTACAGCATTTAAAACAGATTCCATAAAAATATAACAATTAAAATTAAACATTAAAATCATGACAGTACATAAATGCTTGACTCCACAAAAAGTCTTCAGTGCCTGCTTAAAACTCCCACAGTCATACATTCCTAAGCTGACATGGCAGAGAATTCCAGAGGGTTGGGGTCACAAACATAAAGCACAGGCCCCAGAAGATTTCAAAATAACCCTCAGAATCTCCAGCAACACCTCGTCAGCTGAATGGAGCTGTCACACAGGGGTATAAGGAATCAGAAACTCTTTCAAGTAGTCAGGACCAAGTCTGTGTAGGGCTTTGTAGGTCAATAAACCTACCTTAAAGGTAATCCACCACTGAATCAGTAGCCAGTGCAGATTGCACAACACAGAGTTGATATGTGATCTTCTAGACACCCTGTCAGCAATCAAGCAGCATTCTGCACTAGCTGCAGGTAGTGGATGTCAACCCCAGGAAGCCCTAAGTAAAGGGAGTTGCAGTAGTCAAGGTGAGAGGTCACAAAGGCGTGGACCAACACAGGTAAATTGCTGGACGGAACAAGGTGTTTGACCCTGGCAATGTTCCTAAGATGATAAAAGGCTGACTTAATGACTGCCGACACCTGATAATGAAGAGTCAGCCTGTCAAGAACTACTCCAAGGTCACGACCTTGTTCTGAGGTGAGGATCAGAACGCCCCAGAAATAATCCAGAGGGCTGATTGGTCCTCAGCCCTCTATCCTGCAGCCCGGTCCATAACCATTACCTCAGTCTTACCTGTGTTCAACTTTAGCCAGCTTGAATTCATCCAGTCTTGGATTTAGGTAAGGCAGTTATTAATACTGAGAGAGCACTAGCCTGCCAAGGGCAAAAGACAAGTAGAGCTGGATCATCAGTGTAGCAGTGAAACCTTAGCCCATACCATCTAACAATGTCTCAGAGGGTAGCATATACACTGCAAACAGCATGGGGACAACACCAAGCCCTGAGGAACCCCACAAGACAGAGAGAGACAGGGTCTGAAGAAAAGATCCCCAACACTACTCTCTGTGTTCTACCAGCAAGGAAAGATGTAAACCATCTGAGCACTGTACTTGACAGGCCACAGATGGACAGTATGGTGCCTTGGGCTTTTCAAGCCTAACGCTCACCCCATTCCATCTGTAAATAAGGCCAGATGTAAAACTTTATGAGAAATGGGTCAGTGTTATGCTTGAGAAGTCCAAGGCACACCCCACATCTGCTCTCCTGTCTGGTTTGGTAGGGTGGGGTGTTAGGAAACCCTAATGCCTCATTTCCCAACTCTCATTGCTTTGACCCTAACTGGAGCATTAGCTATGTTTTTTGCAACTTTTTACCTTACTTTTGAGATAGTATAATAGTATCCTTATTTTATTGTGGGAGTGCAAGGTCTGAAGGACCCTATGCTCCCACGGTAAAACAAGAACACTGAAAGTAAGGAACAGTTTGTTAATGTTTAGTTATAGTCAAGGTGACAAAAGTTGGGAAATTAGGTGTTAGGGTTTACCTAACACACACATCCCTACAAAACAGGCAGGAGAGCAGGTGGGGTGTGTATTTTCCAACTTTTGTTGCTTTGACCCTGACTGGAGCATTAATGAAGTTTTTTGCAACATGTGTGTATGTGTATATATATATATATATATATATGTATGAGATATACAATGGTGAGCTGTCTGATAAATTATTTATCTACACAAGTGCTGTGTGACCCTAACTGGAGCATTAATGAAGTTTTTGATATATATATATATTTATATATATAAGGGGTATAGTAGAGGCGACAGTGTGATAATGGTTTATCTGGTGGTTGACAGTGACCTGGTAACCTCACGGTGGCGTAGCCACGAGTGATGGTTATAGAGGTCACTGTCAACTACACTAGATAAATCCATTATCACACTGTCACCTAATGCATATTCGATTTATGCAATAGGGATTGTCGTTGGTGTTTGTATTTTTATAAGAATTGTATTATTTTGTTGTGGGGTTTGGACTACTTGCTGTTCTAGTGAAATTGGGTATCAGTTTTGGTGCTCGGTTATTTGTTTAAATGGGTTTGTGTTGTAGTTTTCATTGGGTAAGATTTGTTGTGGGCATGGTTTTGCTTTTATGGTGATTGGTTAAGGGTGGAGTCAATAGTGTGGAGTTGCATTGGGATTGGTTGAGAGGTGGGGACATCTGTAGAGGAGGAGTTTTTGTCAGTTTGGGAGTCGTCGTCGAACGGGAAGGATGTGTACAGAGGTTGAGTCTCGTAGTAGTGGCAGCGGCATGGAAGGAAGCCAAGTAGCGGTGCTGAAATCGGGCAGGTGGAAGGCAGTAGCGTGCGGCCTATCGATCAGAGGGAGTGTTCGTGGTTGGAGAAAAGGATTTTATATGTGGCGATGATGAATTTTGAAGGTATGAGAATTGATTTGTGTAGTTTTGGCATCAGGGTGCGTTTTTAAATGTTTTGGTACTTTGGAGTGGAAGTCTGATTTTATGTTTTTATGCCGCTTTTGTACGATGGCTTTTATTTTTGTAATCGGTGAAGAGGGGTGTGTTGAGAAGCATATGGATTTCCAAGTACGAGGACAGACTAGGTAAGTAAGATGCAAACAAACTTTAATGCACAAAAATATTGTGTTTTTTTGAACAGTTGCTTTACATATACTGAAGAATTACACATTTGTTAAATACAGAAAGGCTGTTAAGTAAGCAACGACAGTTAGTTGAATCTGACACATGTCAATTTAACTTGTTGGACAGTGAGGAAGTATATAAAAAAGCTGGTGTTGTTCACTGCCCTTATAAATGTGATCAGTATCTATGCAATGGTTTATTTTAATAGTACAACTCTGTGAGGTGATTTTTTTTTCTGATGGAAAGCAAGTAACTCGAAAAGGCTGACTTATATTTTTTTGTTTTGGCTGTGGCTGAAAGTTTTGTCTATGCTTAGCACTTACTAAGTTACATATTCTAACATTTAAATGAGACTTTTTTTGAGTTTCTAAGGAACATGTTGAACAATATACTAAACAATATACTAAAATAGAATGTATGATAGAAAAGAAAGAAATTTTAATTTGAGCATTTTTGTAGCATTATGTATTCTATGCTTCTTTAATGCATAGCAGAGGTTATGCTTGCTAAAGAAAAAGAGAACATCATTTTTCTTGTTCATGTTTGCTGATGTTGTGTGTCATCTGATGTCTTGATGTAGAAGTCAATGGAGCAAAAGGAAAATTCTTGAAGTTTGTTGTTCTTCTTTCTTATGCTGGTAGTTGCTGTGTCCTGGAGTGAAAATGAAATAAAGAATATGTGTTAGAGTTCTGAAGTGTACATATAAAATAGTGTTGTTTGTTTTATTGTGGTTGTATGTGTCATATTAAGTATGTGAAATTAGTATGTGGCCTAGTAAGAGTGTTGAAGAAGTTACATATTATGAGTGTTGGGAATGTGAGCATTGAATTATATGTGGGGGCTAATATTATGTTGTTAAGTGATCTGAGAAAAATAGTTATGCTTGAATCAATCTTCACATTTATGGTTCATTATGGACAGAGTTTATGTGCTATTGGGTAACTAATACAGAATCAATTTTACTTGGTAGCTAATATTGCATTCAAGAAATGTTTAGGAATGGTACTGTACCTTTAGTCACTGTCACTGTCAGAAGCAATTTGTTGTGTCTTTTTCTTTTGGAGTGCCATAGCTGTTCCCTGTTGAAGAAAGGGAAAAAATGGTATTTAGTATGTTGTTTAGCTGACATGTGGTACTTGAAGGTTTTAAATTTTTTTTCATTTGTTAGATTTCTTGTTTGTACATATTATCTACAGCATTTTTATTTTCATTTCTGATGTTGCATTTTTGTTTTCTTGAAGTTGGAAATACATAGGATGTACATGTATATATCAGCATTTTTTTGCACGTCTTTACAATTGTTGTAGGTTGGTGAAGTGACAAGACATTTTTTAATGATGGAAGTATATAATAATTTAGTGTTGGTGAGAGCAAGAATACTGTGTTTTGTATTCTAATATTCCTTTCCTTTGTGCTGGTAAATCATTTTACAGGGAGCTATAGGGAAGTGTGGTAAATTAGATGTGCTACATGTTAGTTGTGGGTGATGTGACACTATGGTGTTGTATGTTATAGGTTAAGTTGAAGGTTTTGTGATGTAGGAAAGAAGGTTACCTTGAACAATGTTAAAGGTGATGTTTTTGCTGTGATATTTGGTCTATTGAAGCAGGAACCTAGGATTTACGAATATTTGCTGGAGATGGTAGATAGTGGTTGAGAATCTTGCTGTGTTGCTGTTATAGATGCTGAGCTTAAGATTCCAGAAATCTTCTTTTGTTTGTCCTCATTTAGTTTTGCGTGGTCATTTAAACTTTGGAGTTGTTTATGGCCTGAGATTTGATGATTTCTGTGGGGGCAACACCTGAGTCTGTTAATTTTTGGATCAGATGTTTGCGGACAGAGTGGTTTGTCAAACACTTGTCAGTGTTGAGGAGGATTTGTTTACCATGTTTTTTACTATTTTTGCAAGCTTGTTCACACCTACTGGCTGATTTTTGAACCAAGGACTGTCTGTGTTGAATGATGAGTGGTAGTTAGTAGCTAGAAAAAACAGAGCATCTTCTGACAGTGTTTGTTGGGGTCTTGCTTTTTGTAGGCAATGTAGTTTTCCACTGGACATTTCTTGGGATTTTCTGACAGCTCATATGCTCATGGCTTTATTTTATGAGTGTCTTTTGATTTGCACCAGATCGAGTTTTTGTTTGTCTTTCTTGGCAGTATTGTAAAATCTATTGCCATTGTCATCTGTCTTTAAGGTTATGTCACCCCATTTAACATTTCACATTTCAGTATTTCCTCTAACTCCAAAGTACATGCTGATTGTTAGCCACATTGTGTTTAGGAGTGATTCTGATGAGTCGGGTTCAAGAAGTCGCTCAGCATATAGGGTTTCTATGGCCTTGTCTGTGAGTTCATCAGCTGCCATCAGTTTAGAACCCTTGCCTTCACTTTTGAGGTTTTTGTCTACACTGTAAGACTTGCCTGGCTTTTTGAATATAGAGGAAGTGGAGAGAGAGTGACCCTAATTTTATTTTTTTAAGTAACGCCTAAACTTTGGAAAGTCGAATGCAGCGTTAGTGGTTCATATAGGTACCATCTTTTTTTTTACATGACATGAAGTAGTGGCATAAATATTGGTTCATTTCTGTAGGGTCGATTTTATGTATTGCCTCCTGTAGGCGAAATGTTCTGTGAGGAATCTGGAGTACATGGCAACATCTGCTTGTGTTTTCTGGCAGTGTTTATATTTTTCCCTTATCAATGAAGTTTTCAATTTCTTCCATGTTTATGGAGTTTTCGTATACTGTGGTGTCTTTTTGAATATTTTCAGTTATTGGAGACATTTTACTGTTGTCCGTGGCTGTGTCTTGAGGTAATGCTGAAGTAGAAGGTTGAGTGGTATCAAGAAGTGTCTCCGTATCATTTTCTAGTTCAGTCATTATCTGGCTTAGTTCAAGGTCAAATTGTGTGTTCTGCATTGCGATGTTCATGGCTTTATTTCATTTTCCTTGTATTGTTTTTTAGCCTTTAAGAAGAAAAATACAATATGGAACGAACGGTGGCTTCTGGTTTGATTTTTCTATGAGCTTCTGTGATGGTGCGATTGTTTCAGTTTGGTTTTGTGGTATGTTGGTTCGAGAGGACAAGCTTATTTTGAGCTTGTGCTGCGTGGTTGTGTTTCTAATGGTGTGTTACTAATTTATGTTTAAATTAATTAAATTATGTGTGCTGTGTTATTTTTAAAGGATTTGGGCAGGTTGGAGGGAAAAGTAGTTATTTTTTGTTATGTCCGTTGGAACTGCAAGGCGCTTCGTGCTTTATATGGCTTTGCCATCGTGGTTTGTTATTTGTTATGGAGGAGAGAGCGGTGGCTTATTTTAAATGTTTAAGCAGTGGTGATTTTTTTATTTTACAGTTTGAATCGGGATGTGATTGTTGAGTAACAGGAGTCAGTGCAATCGGGCAGTGGGCTGCTGTAGAACTGCAAGGTGGTAGTTGTGTGAAGATAGGCAGAGAAATGTAATGTAAAGGCAACGTTAAAAAAGAGTTTATACGGAAATGCTTTTTGCTGGTTTCGATGTTTGTAGTTAATAAATGGTTTCTTGGGGGTGGTGTCTGGATGTGTTGCCATGTTTCAGGTGGCATCCAAGGTGAGTGTGTTGGTGGAATGGAATCTGGCTGCTCCTTTATTTTCAGTGGCTCTGGGTTTTGAAAGTAGTCCGGCACTGTATGTGTAAATGGTCACTGTATGTATAAATTTATTTATACATACAGTGACTAAGTAAATCGCTGCTTATCACACTGAATATATGTCCACCCCTGTTGCATAAATATATATATATATATATTTTAGAGCAAAAACTCCATTTAATGCATCAGTTAGGGTTGTTCCACAGTGACAAAAGTGAGGAAATTCAATGTTGGGGTTGAAACCCCCATGCAGCCACCCCACCCTGTCCTCCCAACCGGCATCGGGGTGTGTGTTGGGGTCATCAGCCCTAACTCTCATCCCATCACATGTAAAGAAGCTGAGGTGGTGAACTATAGGAGAGTGGGGTGACAGGTAGGACCGATGACCCCAATGCACATCCTGATGCCGGCTGGGGGGCAGGGTGGGTACAAGGGGTTTCAACCCTAACATCGGATTTTCTTACTTTTGTCGCTGTGGAACAACCTTAACTGATGCATTAAATTGAGGTTTTGCCTCTAATTTCCCTTCTTTTGAGAATGTGCAGAAGTAGTGAATGGAATGTGGCAGTGATGGGGCCCTTGGGCCCCGCCCCACCATGTGATGTTTTCTGACATAGTAATGGTAAGTGCAAGGAAACACAAGTGCTAACATTTGTGCACATGGTGACAGAAATGTAAATGGTAAAGCAAACATTAATAGAACGAAGCGCAAAGTGACGCCAAACCAAACAGTGATGCAAAAGGGAGATGCAACTGTGAGGACACACAAACTGTGATACACACAGTCATGGTACATCAATTGGAAACACAAATGGTAATGTTAATACCATAAATAATGCCAAAGGAACCAAAAGGGAAATGGAATGCAAGCGCATGGAAACACAAACCGTAGCACGACAGTCACGGTACCATAATTGTAAACATAAATGGTAACATTAACATGAACAACAATGCCAAAGGAAACAGAAACGAAATGGAAATTGAAGCGTGTGACAGAAACGCAAACCGAATGCATCGGTCATGTTACCTCAGTTTTCAATGCAATGGTAACGTAACAGCACCAATAACACCAAAGGAAACAGAAATGCAAAGGAAATGAAGTGCATATGGAATGCAAACCGTAATGTGCATGGGCACAGTAACACAATTGGAAATGCAAATGGTAACAGTAACAGCAACGAAGACGTAAACCGAAAGAGAAACGCAAATGCAAACAAAAGAGGAGTTGGATACGCAAACCGAAATGCAAACAGAAACAGTAATGGAAACGCAATGGTAACAGTAATGCAACCTCAAGCGTAAATGAGAACGTAGAGGGTAACACACACGGAGGAGTACACGGAACGGTAATGCAAACAGGTACGAGAGCATAAGTGGAAACGCTAACTGTTACAGTAACGGAAGTGCACTCCTGTTTTTGACCAGCAGCTGCATTGAGAAACACAGTGTTACAAAGAATGTATGCATAATAATGGGCCTCAGAGCAGAAAATGAGCTGTTGGAACACTAAATTGCTTATATCTCAGGAACCGTGTGACATAGAAATAAAATTGAAATTTCACATGATTGATGAGTTTGCTGGCTAGGTTTTCAGCATTGTTGTGATGAAAATTTCATGTCTTGCACCATTTTCGAGATACGAGCTCTGAAAGGTGTGTGGCGGATGCCACCATGTCAGTCTATGGGAAAATATTTTCAACTTTGAGTACCATAACTTGGCATCTGTGCAATATTTTGTCACCAAACCATCAAATGCCACGTCTGTTAGATGTTGGCTGCCTTCCTCCAAATTTGATCCCAAAAGACCAAACCATTCTTTGCAGCAGGGTGGCAAAAACTCCTGTTATTTTGGCCATAGTCTGGAAAAGTAGTGTCGCAATTTGCGCACTTTTCGCGAAAAATTAGCAAAAGTGTCGAGGTGTGATACTACTTTGTGACACTTCTGTTTCAGAAATTTGAAAACATATTTCTGAGGTGTTTAACCCCAAAATAAAGACATGGCTAGCATCCTTAGCGTCCGACTAGGTGAACACAGAAAGAATTGTGTCCCTAGAGGGTCCCAATTTTAAATGCCAAGCATTTTTCTGATCAGTAACTGAAAACAAAATGGCAGATTTGTCACTACTAGGCCATTTCCAACACTAAAAGTGCATTTGTGACACTTTCGAACTTTTTGTTAACTTTTCCCATTCACTTATAATGGGAACTTGTTTTTGAATAACTTCGAACTGTATAATATTTTTCCATGAAATCTTCAAAAGGCACATCAGGGACCCCATCCACATGTTTCCTGAGGTTTTGTACCAATCATGCAAACCATGTGACCTGTAGGCATGAGCAAAGAATTTGGCAAAAACATAATTGTGCATTCGGATGTTGCTTAATAACTCAGCAGCAGTATACCTGACTGGTACAAAAGTTGGCATATCCCAAGATCTATCATGCCCAATTATGCATACCAAATTTCAGGTAAATCCATGGAATGGTGGCAAAGTTATTAAGGTGCAAAATTTCACCCTTTAACCTTAAAAGTGCTACTCAATCCCTAACTATGGTAGCACTACTATGTTACCTTTATATATATATATATATATATATATATATATATATGCACTTACATCTATATATATATATATATATATATATATATATATATATATATATATATATGTTATATACATCTATATAAGTTGCAAAAACCTTGTTATTGCTGAATTTAGTCAAAAGAGACAAAAAGTTGGGGAAATGGTGTTAGGGTTCCCAACACCCCACCCTCCCAAACCAAGCAGGAAAGCAGGTGGCGGGTGTACCTTGGGCTTTTCAGCCTATTGCTCACCCCATTCCATCTGTAAATAAGGTCAGATGTATAGACTTCATGAAATGGGTGAGCGTTAGGTTTGGAGAAGTCCAAGGCACACCCCACACCTGCCTCCTGCCTAGTTTGGGAGGGTGGGGTCTTAGGGAAACCCCATGCCTCATTTTCTTCTCGCTTTGACCCTAACAGGAGCATTAACAAAGCTTTTGCAACTTATTTCCTTACTTTTGAGATGCTATAATACTATCCTAATTTTATAGTGAGAGCTCGGGGCCCTTTGGACCCTGGGCTCCCATCCTTTCGCATATGCATACACGTATAGATGGGGAGCACAGGGCCCTCTGGGCCCTGCACTTTATTTATTGGACAACAGTGACCAAATTGTCAGCATAGTCATTTATTACCCCACCCCTGTACCAGGTACAGAAAATGTTTGAATCCTGACCAAAAGGTAATTCTGTGCAACTGCAACCCCATTCTGTGCCTCAAAATGACAGCTGTGACATACATGAGGTGGGATAATAAGAAGGCTATGTTGAAAATCTGTGGTAAAAATATTTAATATTTCTAAAGTTATGAGCGTAGGATGAACATGAATAATGGGCATAACTTTTGATATTTTAATATTTTGACCTCAAATGTTACACATAGTTTTCTTATGATCACACCTCATAAACCCCACAGGTGCAAATTTTCAAATCCATGCCAAAACATTGTTTCATGCCACAGGTGCAAAAACATATTTTGGACAAGATGTGAAAATGACAGCTGTACTGTTCATGAGGTGGTGTGAAAAAATTGCAACATTGAAAACTTTGAGTCAAAATATTGAAATTACCAAAGTTATGCACTTGTGTAGAAACATTTCAACAAACGATGTAATTTGGCTATTTTAGGATTTTAATTAATTTATCATGACCTTTAGGACCCCACCTCATGTACAGTGGCAGTGAAATTTCATTATTCAGTACTGAAAGATGATTTCTCAGTGACCATGAACTCACCTTCCTGGTCTGAATAACGAAACAACAGTAGCAGTGTTCATGGGGTGGGGTCCCAAAAGGCCATGCTGAAAATTTGGTGCAAAAGAAAATCCCAAAAACTACAAAGATATTAACATAAGTTCAAAACATAATTGAAATACAGTATACGACACTTACCTTCATTCTTCAGTTCATGGTTTGGCTTTGAAGAGTGCAGACATCCTGGTCCACAGAGGATGAGAACATACAACCTCCAGAGGTAAATATAGGATAAGGTGGGATTGGGGTGGTGGGTGCTCAGTGGGATGGTTGGGATGGGAGGGGGACAGCGGGGATGGTGAGGGATGGTTTTCTTTATTTTAGGTTTAAAAAGACGGAGGACAGTTCTCTATTTTACAGGTACACATAAATTCAGCAAATTCTTGGCTATTGCTCATCTCTCAGTCAGCTGTTCTTGTGTACGACACTGTAAATACAGCGAATTCTTGGCTATAGCTCCCGCCTCTCAGTCAGCTGTTCTTGAGGTGCTATAAATGCATCTAGTGTCTGTCTAAATAAATGTGAACTGAGGTCAGTATCTGCTGACAGTTCATAGGAATTGGATAACCTCCCATTTAGTCCCTAAGGATGAGCTCAAGTAGGCACCACAGGCCAACACCTGACCTCTCAAGGTGCTCAAGGCCAAATCTTTTCAACCCCGTGGCAGGGGTCAACCAACTCCCACCTAGACTGGATCAGCACTTGGTGGTCCCATCCGAGCCAGCGCAGGTGAAACATGGATGGCCATCAAGCCACAGCAACTGGGGCACCATATTTTTGCTTTTTCTGCCTCGGAGGCAGGGCGCAATGCCATCAGAAGTACTCGCACACGTGTCCACACTCTTTCCAGCAGAAAGTCCCCAAACTGCAGAACTGTTGCTTGGGAGGCTGGACATTTTTTCTGTGGCCCAGGATGAAAAGGTGGTCCATACAAGAGCATAACCTGCAGATATGGACTTCTTTCTGGCAGCCAACAGGGTATCGACTACCTTTCTAGAGAAACTGTTCCTGGAGTCTCCTTCTCTCAGGAGCTAGGCAAGCTGCATCATCTCTGGGTTGTGATGCAGAATAGGACCTTTGAAAGAAGGTCCCATGAATTGGGAGATGAAACAGAGGATATTGAGCTAGATTCACCAGGTCAAACAACCATGCCTTTCTGGGCCATTCTGAAGCAATCAGAAGAAAACTTTCTTTGAGTGTCTTTTGCATGTGACCTTGGGAAGAACTGGCAGAGGAGGGAAGGAATAAATGCTGCTGAAATTCCACACCTGTGACAGAGCATCCACTGCCTTTACCTTTGGACACCTGTAGTGGCTAAAGAGCTGCCACACTTGAGCATTCTGGCTGAGGTGAACAGGTAGCTCTGTAGATGATCAAATATTTTGCACAGAAGGTTGAACACCTATGGGTTTAGCATCCACTCCCTTGGTGAACATTTTCTCTGACTTAGTCAATCAGCCTGAATGTTTAACTCCCCAGCCAAGTGAACTGCTGACACAGAAAGAATGTTCTCTCTGCCCACAGCAGAAGATTGCTGCTTTTTAGCATCTCTTTGCTTTTTTTTGCCTCTTTTATTTTACCATTTCAGAATTGTCTGACCTTATTTTCACAGCTTTTGGCTGTACTAGATTGCAAAGGAAGGTGGGTGAGCTTACAGCCCTCACCTCCAGGACATTGATGTGCATGTGCTGTTCCTGTGCTGACCAAGACCACTGAATGGGAAGGCATTCCAGCACTGTATCCTAGCCTGACAACCTGACATTCGTTGTCAGGATCGACTCTGGGGACTTCCAAGGGAGACCTCTTGCTCAGATTCTCTAAACTCACTCACCAACTCAGGGACTGTTGCAGGGGTGGGGTATTGGAATCCTGGCCTGATAGTCCTCTGAGGGTTGGGTCCCAGGCTGCCAACAACTCAGTCATGAGAGGTCTCATGTTTAAGTGAGCCCATGGACTAATTATTTTGTTGCTGTCATGAGACCTAAAATCTGCAGCAGACTGTGAGCTGAAGTCACAGTTGGCTCAGCTAATGAACCTCTCATCAAGAACTCCTTCCTGGCTGCTGAGAGGAAGACCTTCCCTCATCTCTCCTGAACACAGCTCCCAGGTGTTTCTGGGTCTGAGACAGGTCAAGGGAGCTTTCTCCTGATTGGCTTCCCAGCATGAGACTCCAAAACCTCCAGGGTCCTATTCACTGATTTCTTCACCAGAGTGGCAGAAGGCACTTGAATGAGCAAGTCATCCAGGTAAGGGTAGACATGATGTCCCTCCTGCCAAAGTTGTGCTACTAGGACTATGAGCACCTTGGAGAACACTCTGGAGATGTTGCCAGCCCAATAGGATGAGCCCTATATTGGAAGTGTTGCCCCATGACCATGAACCTGAGGAACCTCTGATGATACTGCAGGAAGGGGTTGTGAAGATATGAGTCCCTCAGGTCTAGGGATGCTAAATAATCCCTGGCTGGACAGTCCAGCTGACTGACCATAAGGACTCCATCTTGAAGGATGTGTGGTGAACAAACGTGCTTAGTGTTTCAGGTCTAGAATAAATCTAAAATCCTGACTTTTTAAACCACAAAATAAATTGAGTTGAATCTCTGGCCTTGTTCATTGGGAGGCACCGAGGCATTGCCCTAATCTGCTTGAGGTGATCTAATGTTTGAGACACTGTTTGCCTCTTTACAGGGTACTTTGGTGCAGGGGATGGTAGAAAGAGTGCCTTTGAGGGAATGGTTGAAAACTGTATTATGTAGCCTAATGCCAGACTCTCCAGAACCCAAGCATCTGACATTACCTGGACCCATCTTAAGTAAAAATTGTGCAGTCTTCCATCAAAGAAAGGGGAAGAGATAGACCTGTGTACCCTCATTGTGATGTGCCACCT
Source organism: Neoceratodus forsteri (assembly GCA_016271365.2). Classification (NCBI taxonomy): domain Eukaryota; kingdom Metazoa; phylum Chordata; order Ceratodontiformes; family Ceratodontidae; genus Neoceratodus; species Neoceratodus forsteri. The sequence goes on along the minus strand of CM057453.1, from coordinate 449,096,795 downwards.
CTTGCCCTGGACCTCCGCTACTTTTTGGGCAATGGCTCCTGTACTACTACTGCCCTTGAACCAAGAGTAGGATCATTTACTCCTCTGGTTCCTGACATTCTGAGAGGGATGAAAATCCCTCAATACTGTCTCTGTCAGCCACCTCCTTGACTTTTCAAAGTTGATCTGGCCTTTTGCTATTGTTTTGACATGGGAAGGTGTCCTTTTATCCTGGATATCATTTAAGATGTCATCCAGGCCTGAGCCAAATAATAAGCGTCCCCAAAAGCTAAGTTAAACAACCTGGTCTTCAACACCTATTCTGTGACCCAATGCTCTAGCCATACTCCTCACATGGTGGCCACAATGTGATAAGCAGAGCAAGATAATATCTGTAAGTTCTCCACCATGGCATCCCCTAGAAAGGTTGAGGCCATGGATATCAGCTGTAAAATACTCACCCACCCAGAATCCAGGGAACAAAACTACCCAGCATCATAACCCACAAGTTTAGTGCTCTGGAAACAATAAAGGATTCATAGGAGGTGCAGAGGTTTGCTCCATTGGAGATGAAGGCACTTCTCCATGAAGCATCCACTCTCTTATTGTACATATTCACTAGGGCCAGAGATCTCTCAATTAGGATAGTTGTGTGTCTTACGTAGTTATGCAGATTCTTATCAGCCAGTGGTGGAGTCTTCCACGTGCTGGTATTTTCTTCCATAAAGGAAAACACCATATCCTGGGTTTTGGCATATATTTTCTGTGGTTCACTCCTGCCTATTCTTGTTCAATAATCTGATCACAGTGAATAAAGTTTAAAACACTTTGAAGCAGAGGAGGACACAGACAGGACAGGGTTCACATCCAAAGCCTCCATGGATTGCACCTCCTTTGGCTGCAATGTCTTTTAAGTCTCGATTATCAGATAGGACAGAGACATGGTATTGAACAGGGAGGATTGGAATCCTCATCTTTAGCTCCTTCCACTCCCTTCCTTCTCCTCATCAGAGGGGTTGTCCTCATCATCAACTAACATATTTGGATCAGGATTTTCCCAAGATCCCCAATATCCTCCTTCTGACACTCCAGATTGTCACAGTTGGGGTCTGCCTTCAGATCAGGATTAGCAGACTTATCCTGCTTTGGTGCTCCTGGAGGTGTCTGTGCAGGCTCCCTGATCTGAAGGTCCAGCTTTGGGTTGGATGCATCAAATGGGATGTCCTGCAGAACAACAGGGCTCAAAAGCTCATCTAAGAACAATGACAAAGATTTAGATCATTCTGCTTTGCCACTGCCACACTAGTGCATCCCCCAGCTTGGAGTTCCAACTGGTGGAAACTGTCAGAGACATATTAGCTTGAGTAACAAAAGGAGGCAATAGAAACCCAGCAGAGAGGGCCACATTACTCTTCTGCAGGTCTAACATCATTTAAAAACTAGAGGTCCCCACTAAGCCATGGTGCCAATGTCACTGTAAAAAGGGTACATAGCCCAGAAGATGCCAGGGAACTGTCTGGTATCTTTGTTAATTTTTTAGTATTCTTTCTCCCTGGGGCTCCCGGTTGGCCTTGGAGTCACTGCATCCCTCCTCCATCCACTGTCCGCTGCCGTGCCAGTCTCCAGTGAGGGCAACCACCCAATTACCCCACAGTTTAAACCCCTGTGGTGGGGTGGCAGGGTCACCCAACCTCCCCACCTAGACTGGATCAGCACTTGGTGGTCCCTCTAGAGCCGGAGCAGGTGCACTCGGATGGCCATCAAGATGCAGAGACTGGGGTGCCCCATTTTTCCTTTTTCTGCCACAGAGGCAGGGTGTGCAATGCCGGCAAAGGGCATACTGCGCATGCATATGCATTCAGCATGCCCACCGCTGTCCTGCCTACCATCCCCAACCTAACAGGCTGGATGTGTCAACACCCATCCTCCACTAGGTGTCAGACTACACCGGTCTCTGTTCCCTGACCCACCCCAGGAGAGGAAAGCTGTCCATCGGATGCTCCATCCTCTCTCCCTCCTGCTGACCCTGGCAACCTAAGCTCACTCCTGAACCTGGGTTACCAGCATGGCATGAGGTGCGGTGACCAGCACCTCAGCCCTCAGTGCCACCAGGCTGGCTTGTTTATATATATATATATATATATATATATATATATATATATATTTATGCAATGGGTGTTTAGAGATAAACTGTGTGATAAATCCATTTATTTGAGTCACTGTATGTATAAATTTATTTATACATACAGTGACCGCTGCAAAGTCCTATCTATTACATTGTGCAAACTGTGCAAACTACGCAAATCCTGTGCAAAATCCACGCTTAAGTCTCACAGAAAGTCCGCGTAATCTGTGCTAATGGTGAATATCTCAGTTTTCATGAAAATGGATATTAAAAATCCTGTTGCATAAATGTAATATGGGGGTTGACTGTGTGATAACTCATTTATGTGATAGTTGACAGTGACTCTCATAACTATCACTGTGGCTTACCACTGATGAAGTTACTTGAGGTCACTAGTAACTGTAGCATATACATGAGTTATCACACAGTCAACCCCTATTATATCTATATATATATATATATATATATATATATATATTATAGTGGCATGGTAGCCCACTTTGATAGGGTTAGTTCAGAGTTTCTATGTTAAAGACCACATTTTGCATTTTAATAACTTCGCAACCATTCAATGGATTTGTACAGAACTTTACATGCATGGTCTTGTGGAGTAGATCTCATGATGTGCCAAGTTTTGTTCCTTTCAGATTTGCAAATTCTGAAATCCGAATAGTAAAACCCTTAAAATTCACTACTTTTTGCATTTATTTCTCATCCCACTGTATAAAGACAGTGTGGAATTTTGGTCTGAAATTTTCATGGTAGAAAGGGCTCGGACTCAGAACAGATCAGCATTTATTTGGCAAAAATAGTAATCCATTCAAAAGTTATAGCATATTTATGTTCCCATTATTTTCAATGTGTTTTTTTCAGGATAGCTGCATGGTACGAACAAGAATCCTTGTCCATGAGGGCCCAATCCTTGTCTGCCAGTTGCCAATCCTTGCCCATCAGAAAAATCTTTGTCCTTGAGTTGCCATCTTGTTTTTGATTTTGTCCTGAAAAAGTCCTATAACTCTGCTCAGGGACATCTGTCACACACATCAAAGTGTGAGTTGTGCTCATCAAGAATTGATTAGCTGTCTTGTGTGCTTTCTGGCATCTGTATACCCTCAGAAACATTTATTTTAATAATTTATTCCTTGTTCATGGCTCAGTAACTTTCTTGTCTGTCAGTTTTTGTCCATTATGGCAAACAAGGAAAATGGCTGACAGACATGGATTCCCTGTCTGGCCATCTGGTAGTGAAATTTGAATGACCAGATGGCTAGACAGGAAACCTTGTCCATCAGCCATTTACCTTGTATGCCATGGTGGACAAAGACTGACTGACAAGGATTTTTTCTGATGGACAAGGATTCACTTGTGGCCATCTGGTCATCCAAATTTCACTACCAGATGGCTAGACTGGGAATCTTTGACCATCAGTCATGTTCCTTATATGCCATGATGGACAAAGACTGACAGATAAGGAATGTGGCTGGTGGGCAAGGATTTTTTTGTGGTCATCTGGTAATGAAAGTGGGGCAATCTGGTTGGGAATTTGTTTTTCCCATTTTTCCCCCTTCCTTTATATCCCTGGTGTCTAGTGGCACCTCCCACCCTGAATCCCCATATGTTTTATTTCTTTATTTTTCTTTATTTTTTTATTTTTCTTTCTTTTTTTTGTGTGGCTTTCTTGCCACTTATCCCCAGTGTCCAGTGGTATCCCCCAACCTCCGCTCCACAGAAATCATTGGTGGTATAGTGGTATTCCCCTTAGCTCCCTTTTATAGTTTGTTTCTTGTAAAGAAAAAAGTCCTCAATGTCTTTTCCTGCTTAATACCTGTTTTTATGAAACCGCCCATCACCGCCACTCCCACAATCTCTCCCAACTGTCCACTGTGCACCCACCTCCCCACACACCCTGGCCTCCCTCAGATCACCACTCACCTCAGGAGGTCCCAGGTTCAAGAGCCTCTTCACTGATTGAAGACACGTCTTGCTTCTGGAAGTAGTGACTTCAATGTGAACTAAGGTAAATGCAGACCTATATTTCAATGGGAGTGGTTCAACTTTCAGTCATAACTCAGCCATTTTTAACATTTTGGCCCCAGATTTTTAAAATGGCCTTTGGGGATACCACCTCATGAACAATATGGCTGTCATTAGGCATCCTCACCAGAAAAGTGATTTTATGTTGGTTAGTAAAATCACCTTTCCAGTGGATTTGTGTGACGTCAGCCATATTGTTCATGAGGTGGGGTCATAAGAAGGTTATGATGAAAGTTTGGCTCAATATTTTAAAATGGCTGTGCTATAGGCATTAATTGCAATCCCGCTACGCACCTTTGAAACTGTGGAAATTGTTAATATTTTCACACCATATTTTCAACATGGTCTTCTTATTACCCCATCTCATGTATGTCAAATCCTGACAAAATGTGTTTTCACACCTGTGGCATTAGAATGGCATTGTGGTGTGCAGAATTATGTTTTGGTGGGGATTCGAACATTCTTTGTACTGGCTACATGCGGTGAGGTCATAAGAAGGCTATGTTGAAAATTTGTGGTCAAATAAGGGATACTGTTATATTATGTCAATGGGGATGGCAGCACAGGGTCCAAAGAAAAATCCGTATCTTTCTTCATTTTGAGATATGGGCACTGAAAGTCACTATGGGTGCCACAATGTTATCCTATGGGAAAAATAAAACTTTGTGATGGCTTGTCTATGGAACCGATTAAATTTTCAACACCTAAATGGCATAATTCACATCTCTGGGCATCCCTTAATACCCTGCAAATTTCAAGTCAAAAGACCAAACCGTTAATTTACAATGTAGTGGAAAGTTTTTAAAAGTTTAAAAATTCCTAGTTCGTGAGGTAGCAAAATCCCTGACCATCAGATCAAACCCCATTCATGAGCTGTGAAAATTGCCATCCTCGAGATATCCTTTACCATCAGATTTTGGCCATCTGGTCCCTAAGTGATTGTCAAGGATTTTGCTGCCTCGCAAAAGAGGATCAGCTGGTGGACTAGGATTTTGACTGCTTGCAGGATCGCATTTTGTCAACTCACAAAAGAGGATTCAAAACCAATCCCTTAGAGCTGACAAAATCCCAGTCTGTCACCCAATCCCTTTTATGAGGTAGCAAAATCCTTGACCATTGAGTCAATCCTCATCCGTGAGAATTTCCATCTGGTCACAAAGTGACTGTCAGGATTTTGCAGCCTCTGAAAAGGATCGGCTGGCAGATTGGGATTTTGTCAGCTTGCAAAAGAGGATCAAGTGAGTCACAGACAAAGAATTTTAAATTTGAAATGGCCATTTTTTGGACAAAACTAAGTGAACCAAAGGTATAGGTTTGTAGAGGGCATCATCCTGAAGAAAACCCATATAATATTACAACAAGAAGTTACACGGTAAGAAGCTAAGACATTTTGGTTGGGGTGAAAATTGAAAACAAGATGGAGGCTCACAGACAAGGAACTTTCCTAATGGATGAGGATTTTTAAAATCCTCATTTGCAGCTGACAAAATCCTAAACCGTGAGCCCAATCCTCTTCGCAAAACATACATATAAATGTTGAAGTGAACTGAGCATGCTCAGAACCCAAAAATTTAAAATTAAATAACTTTTGAACGTATTGATATTTTTTCACTAAACCAATGCTGAATTGTTCTTTGACTCAAATCCTTTCTATGTTCCAAATTCCAGACCAAACCATCAACTGGTGTAGTCACAGAGTGATAGGCAAAATGTGTCAAAAGTGGCGAAAAATGCTTTTTTCAGTGCCTCACTGTAAAACCTATACGTCCAACCAAAACACAACTTGGTAAATCAAGATATCTACCATATGGAACAGTGCATTCCAAATTTTGTACAAATCCATTGAACGTTGCAAAGTTATTAATGCACAAAAATTGAGGTTTAACATTAAAGTGCCTACTCAGCTCTAACTAGGGGAGAGACTGTGCCTAAGGGATATGCTGGGGGTGACAGTGTGATACATGATTTATTTAGTGCAGTTTCCATTGACCTCAAGTAACCTCATGAGTGGCAAAGCCACTAGTGATGGTTATTGAGACATCAATGGAAACTGCACTAAATAAATTATGTATCACACTGTCACCCCCTATGTCTGACGTATAATTGGGGTGGACATAAATTAGAGGGTGGCAGTGTTTTTCTTGGTGGCATAAGTTGTATTTTAATTTATGTGTGCACTATTTTTGGTTAAATGCTTTGCGTAGTAATTTGTTTGTGGTTTGGCTTTTTAATGGAATGCTGTAGTAGTTTGTGATTGGTTCTTGTTTTTGTGGGTGTGGATGTAGTAAGTGTTGATTGGTTGCAGGGTGGGGTTTTTGTTGTTTTAGTGGCTTGTGATTGCTGGGTGGACATGGTTTTGCTTGGTGTCATTTTAATGTAGTGTGGAGCACGTTGTTGATGGTGGTAGGTGTGTTCTGTGTGCTTCATGGAGGTGTGGCAGTAGCAGCACATCAGTGCACGGGAGCTGAGGAAGAGGAGCTGGAGGCAGTGTGGGAGTGTTTCTGAAGTCGGTGTTGGAGGCCCACTGGATGGTAGTATTTGGGTTCTGCGATGGTGGAGTTCATTGTGTGGGGAGTTTCTAGTGATCTATTGGTGTATTCAATGACCGGAAGAGGACATTCTGTGGAGTTATCATTGTGGATTTATAATGTTGGGTGCTTTTTGGGAAGATCGTGGAGTTTTGCTATTTGATGACTGTGGATGTGTAGGAGTCTTCGATTTTGGAATTACAGCACTGAAGAGCCGCATTGTGTGGATTACATTTTGTTTTGGGGGAGCTTTTGTTGATTGTTTTTATTTTGTTTTATGAATATGGATTTATTTTACATTGTTGCTCATATTTGTTCTGTGGAATACAACCTGGAAGAGTTGATTCTGTTGTGGAAATTAGGCTTTGAAGAGCCAGAAGATATGGACATTTTTGATGGTTTGGCAATTTGGAGCAATGTTTGGGAGTGATGCTTTTTTGGGGGACATATTGGATGTCGTGCAAGGAAGACAGACAAGGTATGTGCAGTTTTGGTACTTTATTGAAACTTTTTGTACATAACTAGAACTATGTTTCAAAATGTGCAGTTTCTAAAAAATGCAAATTTTTATTTCATATTGAAAGTGGCAATGAACAGTAGAGAATGTGTGTAATGTTATCTTTATTTTTCAACAATAAAATTGTAAAAGTTAAACTGAAGGTATTAACTTTTCATTGAAGTTTGCAATGCTGAAAACAAAGAACACTCAAAAGTTTGTTAAACTGCTTCTCGTGGAGATACTTTTTTCAGTAAGTATAATAACAGTTTTTTGGTTAGCTTGCTTTGCATATTTAACCATGACAACAATGAGTCTCTTCAGTTGGGCATTTGAAAATAGCGATGGCCATAGTGCAGTTCTTACACTGAGGGTTGCTTTTTGTATATTTTCTTTTAGGGTCGTCACTGATGGGATGTCTGTGTCTTGCTTGTTTTCTTCAATCTTCTTTTTTGTAGGTTTTCAGCTCGTGATCTGTTGAGGTTGGAAAAAACAGAAGGATTAATGTATTTTTGTAATGGATGTTTTGTTTCTGTTAAGGGTGGGGTGCTTGGGAGAGGCACCTGATTTTGAGATGTGACTTCTGGCTATGAGATGTGACTTCTGGCTAAAGCTGGAAAGAGATATATTCTTGTGCTCATTTCTGTAGGAATGAAAATTACGGACAACGATAGAAGAAAAAAAGAATCAATCTCCTTATGCTGATTCTTGTAGGAGTGAGGAGAGAATGATGTAAGGTGAAAAAAGGAACTAATCTTCATATTGTGTTTTCTGTAGGCATGTGTTAAGGTAATGTGCTGAAGGTAAATGAATCAATCTTTACCAGTTAGGTTCTTTTGGGATAGAAAAAATATTTAATTAAGGTGAAAGAATCAGTCTTGCCATAGTGACTTGTTTTAGGATTGGACTACATATTTTTTAGATGGTTTATTTATTTATTTGAAGTATCAGATTTACAAACTGCTGAGCCATCAGCTCATTTATAAAGGTACCTCGTCACATGGAGGACAGAAAAACAACAAACAGGGTACAGTTACAATGGAATAGCTGTCATGTATAGGTTACAGACATTGTTTGCAAACATTGTATACAGTTTTGATACAGATATTTACATAAGCACAGCAAAACATTGTTACCAAGAGAGCACCCATTACAGTATAATCCATCTTATTCATGAGCCAGAGGTGGATTAGACATTGTTGCAAGTTGTGGCATTCCTAATGAACTTTGTCAGAGGTTTGGACCCTAGAGGGCGTGAGAGCGCAGGCTAGTTGCAGTTACAGGAACAGACATTGAGGAGGTGGTTTGGAGAGTGACTTTGAAAGGGCAATCTTGGTGTGTTGGTGATGGTGGCTGGAGTGCATTAAACCAGACAGGGGCCCTGTAGTGGAAGGATCTCTGGGCAAGGGAGGTTTTTACCCTGGGTACCGCCAGGGTGGAGTGAGTTGCGGTGGAGATAGAGGGTGGCAAGTTGGAGAGAGGCAGTGACCCCAGGAGGGAAATGACTGAGCAGAAATTTTCTTGGTCAGTAGGTAGGTCTAGTAGTGGAGTATTTCATTGAAGTTGAGGAGACTGGCAGTGGAATAGAGGAACAGGTATGGGTGAGCCTAAGGGCACCAGTTAGTAGCCTGAAGGCCTTGTTGAGGGAGATTTGAATTTTCTGGAGTGTAGAATTATCTGTTGCTCCATACACAAGGAACCCTTAGTCCACTAGGAACAGAATAGAGGAAGTAATGGCAAGCCTAAGGGCATCAGGAGGGAGGTAATTGTGCCGATAAAGGAGTCTAATCTGAGTGTTTAGGCAGCCGCTAGGGTGTTTATGTGGTCATGGAATGTAAGGGCAGAGTCGAGGGTAAGCCCAAGATATTTGTAGGTGGATACCTGTTCAAGAGGGTGCTGGGTGCTGGGGAGAATGAGGAGAGGTGTACTTTTTGCTTTGTTTTGGTGGTGGGAGAAAATCATTGATTTCTTCTTTTTAGGTTTATGACCAGTATACGGTCTTAAAGAATTAATGTTTATATTTTTTTCCTTTTAGGGTAAGAAGAAATAAGTAGGTTGTTCTGTAAGAATCAGTATTTATTTGGAGGTATTCTGTGGGTATGGGGAGAAAAACATTTATGTGTTGGTTTACTTTTACATGTTGATATTCTTTACTTGTTTCAGAAGTCAAATTAGCAGCAGCCTACTGAGTAAATGTTACTACATTTTGTATTGGGCTAGTAAGATTTTACTTTATGTAGCCTTGTGGGCTAGTAGTAGAGAGAGTCATATTTCAATAAGTACAGCAGCTGGGAAAATTGAAAGGTCTGTGGGTCTTATGGATTTTTGTGCAGTAGCTCTGTTGGCTATTGGCTGCACATTTAATTTCAGCCTCTGTAGTTTTAAATAATAACTGGGTGTAATAGGACTACTTACCTAATATGTCTCACTGTCAGATGAGATGACTTGAGGTCCTTTTTCTTTTATAGTCATCATACCAGTTTCCTGTAGAGTAAAGAATGGAATTTTTAGCTTTGCAATGTTGTCTGTTTTCTTTTGTTACTATGTATTTTGAAATTTGTTTTCTTGTGGTTTGTTAGTGCTTCTGTGGTGTGTGTGTGTGGGTATATGTGTGTGTGGGTATATGTGTGTGTGTGGGGGTGCCAGTTAAGGTAATATTTGTTTTCTTGGGTAGAGTGTTATGTAAGAAAATGGTTTTAGAAGTACTGAATTAATAGTTATATTTCCTGTTGGGGGATCTTACCTTGTACTATGTTGAATGTGATGGTGTTTGCTGTTATAGTAGATCTGTTAAAGCAGGAGACTAGCATTTCAGAGTACTTGCTTGAGATTGTGGAGAGTTGCTGGGTTTGTTGTGATGTTGAGGCTATTGTTTTTGAGCTGAGGATGGAAGAAATCTTTCTCTGCTGCTTTTCATTTATTCTGGCATAATCATTTACACTTTGTAATTGCTTGTGCCCCAATATTTGGATAATGTCTGTTGGGGCATTCCACAGTCTGTTAATTTTGTATTAAATGTTTTCTGACAGAGTGGTCGATGAGGCATTTGTCAGTGGTAATCAATGATTTTCAACCATAGTTTTGACTAGTTTTGCTAGTTTATTTACTCCCACTGGTTGGTTTTTGAACCAGTAGCTTTCTGTATTTCCTGTGGCATGGTAGTTGATTGCTAGGAAAAACGGTGCCTCTGCAGCGATAGATCGAGGTGATCTTACTTTGGAGTACATTAGGTAGTTTTGGACAGGGCATTTATTGGGGTATGCAGGCAGCTTGTAGGCTCTTGGTTTAACTTTTCTACAGTCTTTGGGGTTAGTGCCCATTTTGTTTTGTCTGTCTTTCTTGGGTATATTCAAGGTAACTTTTTCCTTCTTTGTCACTTTGAAATGTGATATCTCCCATTTCATTTGCCTCATTTCAGTATTCCTCTTACTCTAAAGTATAGACTTATTATTAACCACATAGTATTTATTAAGGCATTGGCAGAGTGTGTCCCAGTGGTCCTTTGTCAAAAATTTGTTTATTATAGTATCTGATAATTCATCAGCTACTTTGGGTTTGCAGCTTTACCTTCCCTTCATAATTTTTTATCTGCTTTGCAGTACCTGCCGTGCTTTTTCAAATACAGGGAGGTGGAGAGAGATAGAGTGTATATAGCTTTTGTTTTTTAAAAATCTTTCCAGGATTTAAAAGGTGGAAAACAGAGTGAGGGGTTCATACAGACTGACATCCTTTTTTGCAGTTCTTAAAATAATGACAAAGATACTGGTTTAGATCAGCTGGCTGTATTTGGTACAGGGACATTGACAGTAAAGTGCTCAGCTATGTACCTGGAAAACATGGTGATGTCAGTCTGTGTTTTCTTTACGGTGTTAATATTTTTCCTCTGTCTATGAAATTTTCTGTTTCTTCCATGTTGATGGGTTTGCCAGTGTTGTCGTTGTCGAGGTGTGATGTCCGTTGTTGTTAGGCTGTGGTTTGCAGCGGTCCATGTGGGTGTTATGTGGCATAAAGTTGTTCCAGTTCTTCGAGAGGGTCTGTGTCATTTTCTAATTGAGTCATTATCTGACTCATTTCGATTTCGAGGGCTGTATTTCCATGGAAAATGCAATTTTTCTGTGTGTTTTTTTCCTATGAAGGGAAAAATAAGAAAACATGGTATTTGCTCCAGTAGCACTGCTTGACCATTTGGATATTCATTGTGAGTATTTGTGGGTGACCAGGGCATGAGAGTTTGTGATAAATTGTTTATGGCAAGTTATGGGCATGAGGTGATAACTCAGGTGTGGCGGAATGGTGCTACTAAGAAATTTTTTTGAAGTTGTCGAAAGTAGTGCAGCATTGTGTGGATAAATAGGAACTATGTGAATAAATGAAATTTATCCATACAGTTGCTCAGATAAATAGATTTATTCAACTGTATTTATGTCCATACCATAGCATAACTATATATATTACTTGCAAAAACTTTGTTAATGCATCAGTTAGGGTTGATGTCCACAGCAACAAAGTTTGGAAATTCAGTGTTAGAGTTACCCCCTACCCCCACCTCCCCATCCTCCACACACCAACCATGTTGGGTGTGTATGGGTCATCAGGCCAACTCTCACCCCATTCCATGTGTAAGCAAGCTGACATGCTATAGTATCAGAGAATGGGGTGAGAGTTGGATTGATGACCTCATGGCACACACCGATGTCTGTTGGTGCATGGAGGATGGGGGTGGTTGAGGGAACCCCTAACACTGAGTTTCCAAACTTTTTTGCTGTGATGCCAACCTTAACTGATGCTTTTAACAAAGTTTTTGCAATGAATTTCTTTACTTTTTGAAAAAGTGTAATGTAACTAGTAGATGGATGTGTTGGTGGGAGCACGGGCCTTCAGGTCCTGGGCTCCACTTATACATAACAACAGAGCCATACAGTAGCTCTATAGACCTGACAATTAACCTTGTAACACCACCTAAGTTAATATCCCACCATCTGTCTGAGATATTAGGGGCATACCATGGATCGTTAGGCTCAACTCTCACCCCAGTATCTGTGTAAAACAAGCTGACACACTACAGTATAGGAGAATGGGGTGAGAGTTAGGTCTGGTGACCCCATGGCATGCCCCAATGCCTGCTGGTGCCTGTAGGGTGGGGTGGGATGGTAGGGTGGTAACCCTAACATCGATTTTCCAAACTTTTGTCACTTTAACATCAACCCTAACTGATGCATTAACAGAGTTTTTGCAATGAATTTCCTTCTTTTGAGAAACTGTAATGTAAGTGGTTAGTGGTATGTGTTTTGAGACCACAGGCCCTCTGGGCCCTGCACTCCCTACCACTTAAAACGGAGCCAAACAGCAGCACCACAGTACTGTACAGTAACCCTTGGACACTCATTTGACAATATCTTAGTAACTGTCACAGCTATGAAAAAATTCCACTGCAGCTGTAATCTATGACTTGAAACTTTACAAGCTTAGTCCACCTATAGATGGACTAAGCTATGGGTAGTGAAAATTCTGTATCTCTAATCATTTTAGAGATATGGGCACGGAAGGCACTGTGGGCACCACAGTGTCATCCTATGGGAAATTTCTCAAATTTGAATGCTGTAACTATGGGTCTTTGAATGGTTTGGGACCAAACCACCAAACAGCACATCTGTGGGACCAGGGCTTGCACACCCTACAAATTTTAGCCCAAAACACAATTCACCTTGGCACAATGAAGTGACAAAGAAAAACAACATATGGGACAATGTTATCGAGCATTGTTTCGTGGACAAATAAAAAATGCTTTTTATGACAACAAAATGTTTTCGACATCCCTATACCTTATAATGGAATGTTTTCAGGCACAAAAAATGTGCACAAAAATGTTTTTGCAAAGGTTTTTGCAAAGGTTTTCACAATGCACTTGTAAATTTTCCCATAGGCTACAATGAAACATGAAAAATTGCATAATTTTTGAACAGATTAATATTTTTTCACCAAATCTTCAAAAGGCACAAGTTTAACACAGGCCACATAAACACATGAAAATCTGAATCCACTCAGACACGCTTCTTCAGTCCATAATGCCCGACCAGAAAGTGCACAAAAGTTGGGTACTTTTTCACTTTTTGATGCTCTATGAGTCCACAACCATAGATCCGACCAGAACAAACCTTTCCAGTTCCAGAGATCTATGGTTAGATGTCATGCATGCAAAATTTCAGGCAAATTGACAAACAATTGCAAAGTTATTAAATTGAAACCTTTGGGGTTTAACATAGAAGTGGCCTATGCAACCCTAAATATACTGGCCCTGTTGAGCCAGAATATAACATATATATATATATATATATATATATATATATATATATTAGAGGCAAAACTCTGTTTAATGCATCAGTAGGTTGTTCCACAGCAACAAAAGTGAGGAAATTAGGTGTTAGGGTTGAAAGCCCCCTTGGACCCCCAGCCCACCCCCAACCGGCATTGGGGTGCATTGGGGTCATTGGCCCTAACTCTCACTCCATCACATGTGTAAAGCAGCAGAGGTATAGGAGAATGGGGTGAGAGTTAGGACCAAACACCCCAATGCGCACCCCAATGCCGTTGGGGTGGGCTGGGGTCCAAGGGGTTTTCAACCCAACACCGAATTTTCTCACTTTTGTCACTATGAAACAACCCTAACTGATGCATTAAATGGATTTTTTTGCTCTAATTTCCTTCTTTTGAGAATGATAATGAGAAATAGTGAATGTAATGTGGGGTCCTTCGGCCCATGCTCCCGCTTAAATGATGTCTTGTCACATAGTAACATGGTGCCCGCAAACACAAATGGTAATGCATGTGGTGACGCAAGAGAAACAGAAAGATAAACAGTACTGTAGACAAATGGTCAAAATAACGTATCGTAAAAGTGCTGGGGTTGTCGGTCCTAACTCTCACCCCATTCTCTATACCACTGCTTCTTCACACATCTGATGGGGTGAGAGTTAGTCGACAACCCCAACACGCACCGATGCCAGTTGGGGTGGGTGATGGGGTCAAAAGAGAGCTAACCCTAACACCGAATTCCCTCGCTTTGTCGCTGTGGAACAACCCTAACTAATGCATTAAATGGAGTTTTTTTGCTCTATATATATATATATATATATATATATATATATATGATACATGATGGGCAGGAGGAATATGAAAATATTTCACCCTGCAGAGTGAGCTGTGTATTTCACAAGTGCCAAAGGCACGAGTGAGAATGCACAGCTCACTCAGCAGGAGTGACAATATTTTCCATATTCTCGATCTGCACATCATGTGTGCTATTTATACAATGGGATAGGAGCTTCAGAAGTGTTGTTATATTTTTTGCATCCTTTCTTGTGTACTCTATTTGTTTTATTTTAGTGTTTGGTAATTGAGTAAGTTTTTAGAGATGACTTGGGAGCATTAGGCACTTCAGTGACTTGTTCTGAGTCACACAGTGTGGAAGTGGAGGTTGTGAGAATCAGACCCAGGTTTGGTGTGCTGGATGTAGCAAGCTTGCTCAAAGCTGATTATTTTAACCCTAGGCTATACTGACAGCACTGTTGTGTGTGTGTTCTAGTGTCTGTGTTTCTGAATGGACTGGGAGTGTTACAAACACTATGAGAATCTATGGCAAGCCATTAGGGACATAATTCATAATCTCTGGCTGTATAGTAAAACACATACACTATATGGTGAAATACATACATCATATAGTGAAATATATACATTAAATAGTGAAATACATACACAATGTAGTGAACCACATACAGTATCTACTGAAATATATACATCATGTAGTGAAATACATATACTGTATACTGAAATACATATATTATATTGTGAAACACATATGCTATATAGTGAAATGCTTACATTGTATAGTGAAATACATACACTATCTACTGAAATCCACATACTGAGTACAGAAGATCCACATACACTATATACTGAAACAAATGTACTATGTACTGAAACATATACACTACCTATTGAGATGCATACACTACAGACTGAAACATCCACATAAACTATCTACTGAAACAAATACTCTAAAGATTGTAACACATACACTATATATTGACAAAATCTTCATACATTATATACTGAAACAAATACACCATATATTGAAATACATACACTATCTATTGAAATGCATACACTACACACTGAAAAAGCACATACACTATATACTGAAACAAACACAGTATATATTGAAACATCTACACTTTATATTGAAATACATACACTATCTATTGAAATAAATACACTATGCACTGAAAAATCTGCATACACTATATACTGAAACAAATACACTACATGGTGAAACACATACACTATGAATTGAAACACCTACACTGTAGGCTGAAAAATTTACATACACTATATACTGAAACAAATAAACTATATACTGAAATGGACTATGTTCTGAAACTACCCATCCCCTGCCCCCTCCTTCTTGAATGGCCTGCAGCTGAACTGCTTGTCTGCTGCATTCAGTTAGCTGCTGGTTGATGAGAGGATGTTTTGAAACTGAAGAGCAGTTAAACAAAACAGGGCTATTCTTATTCTACTTTTATGGGATTTTACATCTTGTTTTGCTTTCACACCTTTAATCAAATTTCAGAACATTGTGATGTGACAAGAAACTTTATAACTAATTTAAAATGCTTAGTTTATTCTTTTAAACAAGTGTTGCCTTCATTTGCTGTTAGACACTTTTGTATAGGAAGCTAATACTTAGGATATTCCTAATATACCACTCTCATACCATATAAACACAGGAACTGCATGCATTTTCTAAGTTAAAATTGTGATTAGATTTATGTGGAATTATTTACTGTGTTGGTCAAGCAACTTATCTGAGCTGAATGCTTGGAAAGTGTATTGCAAGAGCTGTGAAAGTGTAAGTCAAATGCTTTCACAGTTTGTACTTTACTGAGTTAGTTTTATTTAGTTTTTGTTTTTATTTGAATGCTTTGTTTAATAAAAGTTCTTGGTTAAGAAAAATATATATTGCAGCAATCGTAGGGCCCAATTCTCATCAGGAGCTCAGCTGGCATATGCATAATTTGCACTTTCTGTTCTGAATAACTTCACTGTGATGCCTCACTGGTGGCTTTCACAGCTCCTAACCTCCCATTACATATCTGCAGAGCATTGCAGGTGAACAGAGCTATGCCAGGCACTTGGTCTCCACTAATAAACCTGCCCTGGTCTAGTCTCATAGTGCATAATTACGCTGTTTATATGTTATGACTGTGTCATTGAGTCTGAGATTCCCAAACTGTGTTTTATTTCTTTTTCAAATGAGATGTTTATCTTCTAGGTCACCCACTGACCCCTTGTGCACTGGCCTGTCCATCCATATCACCCAAAATCACCAGGACTTACCTGCTCTGAGAGCTCTCATGCCCCCATTTTGGGGCCAGGAGGGAGAAGGCCATTCACAAGGAGCCACATATTCAGGAGCAGAGCCTGGTTAGTAGTACAAAGCATGTGGCAGGTTAGTGGATTATTTTGCCATTGGAGGTTTTCTACCTTGGCTCATCCCTGGGCCTTCAAGCATGCAATGATGCCTAATCCAATTAAAAGCAAGTACTGCTTTGTGCCTGCCTGCCTGAGCCCTGCCAGCATTCCTCACCTAGGTGGCTGTTAAAGAATGGGGTGTCAGACTGCCCCCTCCTGAGAGGAGAGCAGTCTCAGAGATGCTCAGTCATCTCTCCTGTCAGTTAATGTCTGTTTGACCCAGGTCCTCCCTGAAACCGGGCCTCTGGCATGGGAGGCAGTACAGTTACCACTAAGCTAAACTAAACCACTAAACCAGACTGTATTTTTATAAGAAAATAAAAACAGCACTTGGTGAAAGAAGAAACTGTATTTTGGCTACAGTTGTTATAAATATTTAAGACACATCACAGTGTTTTGAAACTGATTAAAGGTTTTCCAAGGAAAATAACATAAAATAATACATAAAGATGTAGAATAAGATAATCCATTTTTATTTACTTTCTGCATCTTAAGAGGCATTTGGCAGGATTTTTAGTCAATTAGGGTCCCATTTTCAGAAGGTTAGTGGAATGATAAACATCTAAGCATTGTGCCATGTTGAGAACAGCATGGCTGAACAGGTACCATATATTTAGCAGCCCCAGATACTAACCTGATCATGTGCATGTGCATATGTACTACTAAAGTCTTGCAAAGGAGGGATCCCCTCCCGCATAGAGCACAGTGCTGTATAAAGGTTTTGAAAAGTGCTTAACTACTGAAATTGCAATACTGTTTACTGCTTCCAAAAATCCTGCCCTCATTTGAGCACACAGTGGTGCATATTGTCACCCTACCTCGGGTCACAATTATGATGCTCCCAAGTAGTATACCAAATGATCTTTGGCATGTAAAGGTTCTACACCCTGATCGCAGTTTAAATGGTTCCAGTTATTACAGTAAATGATCCTTGGTGTCTAGGCCCCCACCCAGGTATACTAAGCTGGGATCTTATTTCTAGATGCATCCTGGGGAAGTGGAACTTGTACAGTTGGGCCTTAGGTAGCACAAAATTTCAAAATACATAACATACGGAGCAGAGTGGTACACGCACACAAATTACATTGGGAATAATACATGCAAGACATGAAAACTTGAGTGATAAGCAACAATGAACAATGCATATACAGCACAGTCAGGAGCCACAAACATATGCTGGTGATCAAATACAGAGCAGTTTAAATCAACGCTGGCTATAAACATTTGTGCATAATGCCTAGAGTGGAAGCATAAGGCCAAATTATAGCTGTACCTAAACTGGAAACAAGTCATAGGAGAGCAAGAGGGAAAACTAGAGCAAGTACAGGAGGGAGAGGTGAGAGCTCTGAGTGGTTTGAAAGAACCCATGAGAGGGAGATTGATGAATGGCTGAGGTGAGGAAGTTTCAGATTTTAGTTAAGCGGTGGCTGAACGTGGTTTGCCAATGGTTGTAGAAACTGAAGGGACTGCTAGGGTTTGAATATTTCCAGCTTCTGATGGTATGGCCATGGGGGGACTTCAGAGAGATAGGAGGGTAGGAACAACCAGATTTGGCCCACAAAGCTGGCACAGTGGGCATGGTGTCTATCCACAAGAAAAGAAAAGGAGAGAGATTTATAACAGAACAGTGGTGAGTCCAAGAAGGATAATCAAGAGTGTAATGGCAGAATCATTGAATAGTGTGTCCAGTCTGACAAGGGTGGTGACTGGGGCTATGCTGTAGACCATATCACCATAGTCAGAGATTTGGAGGATCATTCCCTGGATAATAGCACAGTATGCTGGAGGTGGGATACAGTCACAGTTCCTGTAAAGTACACCAAATTGGGGTGAGCTTTTGACTATAGCATCCACTTGTTCAGAAAAGTTTAATGCTGGTCTAGCCAGATACCAAGATAACTAAAGGTGGTAACATCCTCCACAGGGAGCCATCCAGGGTATGGAAAGTAGGAAGGAGGGAGCCTAGAGAGTCTGTCCCTTGTGCCAAAGGACATGGAGACAGTCTTCTTGACATTGAGGAAAAGCTGATTTGTGTGGTCAGGGCTGAACTTGATCAAGGTCCAGCTGGAGTCTGTGGGCCTACTGTGAAGAGGACCGTGTCATCCATGTACATGTGAATGGATGCAGACAAGCATATGGAGGGAGATCATTAAGGAAATGGAGAAAAGTAATGGGCCCAATACAGATCCTTGTGGGACCCAAGTGGATACAGGCAGGAGGAGAGATGGGGTCACCAATTTTGACTGCTTGGGACCTACCCTGTGGTAGGAGTGAAACAGTTGATGGCTAAGTCAGAGAGGCCTGCAGCCTGGAGTTTGGCTAATAATTGGGGTGGTAGACAGGGTTGAATGCTTTGGCTAGATTGGCGAAGATAGTAGAGGCTGTGATCCATACCATTATGGATGGATTTGTGAGCCTGAGCAGGAGATGGTGGTGGAGTGATTTTTGTGGAAGCCAGACTTGTATTGATGAAGAAGGAAGAAGAGTCCAGAAAGGAGAGAGTTCTGACAAGATAATTTGTTCTTGTATTTTGGAGGGGAGGAGAAATGAGTCGGTAGCTGTTTGTAACAGATGGGTCACCACCTTTGGAGGAGGAGTAACAGTGGCAGTCTTCCAGTCAGCAGGGATGGAGGAACACCAGAGAAGAGAAGTTAGGGAGGTCAGCCAATGGGGAGGAGATTGCAGAAGAGAGAGAGATGGAGGAGCTTGCTATCCAGGCTATCTGGGCTCTTACCCTTGGAAGGATTAAGGCAGAAATGTGTTGGTGATAAAGGATGGAGTTACTGGACAGAAAAAACAATAGGGGAAGGAAGGAGATGACAATCATGCAGGCTGGCAGGGGTGAGAGGGAGGTGGAGGAAAGGAGAGAGGAGGAGGAGAGAGAGGTGCAGGTGATGAAAAGGAATTACATTTCTATGGTGATGAAGGAGAGGTTAGAGATAGGGGTGTCACTGACTTTGAGGACAGGTAAAGGAGTGGGAGGGAGAAGAGATTGTACAGCCTTCCAAATTTAGACAGGTAACCAATGTTGGTACTGAAGTTAGATGTAAAATAGTCACCTTTGGCAAGTTTATTGCTGTGGTATGGTGCTGAGGAGGTGATCATACCTCTGGAAGCCATGGGGATGGGTTACGTTTATTTTCTGACCAGGCCAAATCATGCACTTTGCAAGTAAGCTATGAGCTCAGACATGATCTAGGGAGGTGGGGCACTTTTTCACATGTCATGCTCTGGGGGCATGGCAGTCCCATGTTTTGAGGAATTTTGTTTTGGAATATGTTAGCATGGGTCGGTGAACCGAATGACCAATGAGATAGGGGACCATTCAGAGTGGCTTAGGTCACAGGCGCAAGGGAATGGTCCAGGGATTTGAAGAAAATATAAGTGTTTTGGAGGGAGTGAGGGGGCTTTAGCTGAATGAGAGGCAGCAGAAGGTTGTGATTATGGTGTCAAATCAGAAGAGGGAAGTCAAGAGTGGAATGCCACGGATCCATCCTGACTCTTGAATGCTCATTAACAACATTTGAGAATGAATCTGGGTTTGTTTCTCTTTGAAGAAGACACCAAGCTCATGGGAGAGTGTGACGGGGGAAGTAGGAAACTGCAGAGTGACATGAAAAGATCAGAGGTGGCCTAAGATTTGGAAGTTGAAATTAAATGCCAAAAAGTGCACGGTGATTCATTTAGGGGGCAAGAACCCCAGGCACAGAGTACTGGGATAGGAGGGCAGAGCTGATCACAAACTATGAAAGGACCTAGTATTCATCATTAGTGACTCCTTAAACAATCAAACTAGTACAGTGAGGCATCTAGTAAGGCAAATAGGAAACTAAGATGTGCCAGAAGAGGTTCTGATAGTAGAAGAAAAGAGGTTTACTGCCTCTTTATTGATCATTGGTGAGGCTGCACTGGTATACTGTTCAGAGTTCTGAACTTGAAGACCTCACTCAGAAAAAGATAAGGACAAAGGGTGATCGGGATGATTCAGAGCTGACAGGACAGATCATATGAGGATCTGCTCAAGGCACTGAACATGTCTTCGCTGGAGACCAGACAAGGGAGGAATGATATAATAGAGACCTTCAAGTTCTTGTAAGAAATAAACAAGGTGAATGGAGAAGAACTACTTAGCATGAGTAACAGCTCAAGGGCATAAAGGCCAAGAAACTGATGGGAGGGAGGTTCAAGAGGGATATTGAAAGTTTTATTTTCCAGAAATGGTGGTGGAATGTGAATAGTCTGCCAACTGAGATGGCAGGCACCAAACTATAAATGGTTCTGCAAACATGGCTGCAAAAAAAGTGAAGGTTATAATGGTTACCAGGGCTGATAGTGGTAGGGAGGGGAACAAGGGAGTGGATAGTGAAGAATAGTGCCCTGTATGGACAGTAGGTTCTGAGGTTTAATAGGGAAATAGAGATTGGTGATGTACCATTTTTCTACCATCGTCTATGTTTCTGTGTTTCTATTTTTCCCATGATCCTGATATCTAGTAGGCCCCCTGCCAGTGTTGCAAAAAATCTGAGCCCCTCCTCCCAAAGCCAACCAGCCAGTCCCTCCACCCCTTCCCCATTGACTTCCCATTTACCCCAAGATTAAAGCCACTTCCCTTGTGACTGTGATCTGTATAGCATCTTAGTTTCATTACCTTGCTGGATCACTGTCTGAGTGAAAGCGGAGTGAGTTCGCACCTACCGTGGTAGAACATCTGCTCCCTATTGTAGGTGTGTGCTCACTGTGTCACCTGAAAAGTGGCCAGCCGAGGTGGCGCAGCAGGAGGGGCTGAGATCTGGCCATGTGCTGGTTGGGACAGGAGGGACTGGCAGCTGGGGTAATTTATGAGCCACCATGGGGAGAGGGGTGGAAAGACCTTACTGGGTGGAATTGGGAGGGGCTCACATACTTGCAATCAGGGTGATCTATATGCCGGGATCCCTTAATATACTAATCTGTGCACATCAGAATTGTGATTGGGTGGTGAAATCTTAGATGCCAGGGCTATTAGTTCAGTTCTTACTTACAACGTATGTTTAAGCTGATGGGAGTGAGTGAGGGAGTGAGTTGATGGGGAGCAGTATTGCAGGGAAATGTCCAGGGTGCGAGTTGGGAGCGGGTTGTCAGGGAGCGAATTATCGGAATGAATTGACGTGCTCCCCATGATTTACAGCAGGAATTCAATCCCATCTCCTGGCAGTTGGTAGATGAGAAGGATCCTGCAACCTACACCTGCAAACCCTTGAATGGCTATACATTCAAAAGATCTGGTCACTCCCACAGGGATGGCTGTGTGGCCCAAATCTGACATAAAACAAATGGCTACTCCCCAGCCCAAGGATCCTTTCTCTGGCAGTGTACCACCGAGTATCCGGCTGTGTAATAATATTGCACAGTAGATGTAATTGGCAGAAAAGTTTTCCACAGTTAAAGTGAACCACAGAATACTTTTCCACTCTTTACATAAACTGCTGAATATTATTCCACAGTTAACATAGGCACAGAATAATTTTCAACAGTTTACAAAAACTATAGAAAACTATCCTGCAATTTATCTAAACCACAGAATAATATTCTCCAGGTTATGTAAAATACATAAAAATACTCTGAGGTTTACATTAAATCCTGCAGCAATGTTCACGACCATGGCATTTCAGAAAAATTGGGGCTTTGGCCACTGTTATGCTGTAAATAGTATATTTCACACAGCTGCTCTACTGTATATTATTCAATAATAGATTAGAGCACTCATTATTGTTAAGGCTGGTCTCAGAAACATATTTATTGTATCAGAAGTGTACACCATTTGTTCAAGAATGCTCATGACCAAACTCTTACTGTCATAATAACAGGACTTATCTTTGACATTAACAAATAAAATACAAAAGTTCAGTTTATCCAATATGCATTTACAGTATCTATTGTTTTTGTTGCATCATGTGCAGTTATGGGAAATGTGTAGTGATGCCCACAGAAATGGAATGCTGGTGCTGTCAAGAAATTAATTATGTGGCAGAGAAAATGAGTGAACCCCAAAATGTTCTTCCTGAATCCAATTTGCCATCTTGTATAGATGAGCATCCAGGTTTAGTGAAATGTGCCTTAGAATATTGCTGTTTAAGACTGTTAGCTATGTATCTGTAATACCACAACAATGAGGGTCTACCAGTGAATGAGTCTATTATGCATTTCTAAAATGTGAAAAGTAGTCTAATTGAACATATACAATGCTACATACTTAGTTATTTTCTCAACTATGTTCACCATTTATTAATATGAAGCTGCCAGTGTTTACATCTAGTCAATAAGTCCATTGCTCACCTTACTTCCAATATACTGTATGGTACTAGTTAGACTGTTCATGTGTGAAAGTGGTCTGGTGATACAAAACATGGGCCCCCTAAGGTAAACTAGTCAATAAGGCATCCAATTTTTTATTTATTTGTTTGTTTTGCTCAAAGTTGGCAATGATGGAGACATAGGCAATTCTGTCTAGCTTAATCATTGCCCCTTGGGAATATGTATGAAATATTTAATACATTATAATAATGCTATATATTGTATCTTTAGGACCACCACAGACTATGAGGAAGTTGCCCCAGGCTACAAAATGTTAGCCTTTGCTTTAAAGAGGGTTGCTTTGCATACTACAAGAGGAGGGGGTAGCCTCTCATGTAAGGAAGGATCAAAGCAATGGAACTAAAGGGTAAACAGGTAGGAGAGAAGGCACTGTGGGTCACCTGAAGACTGGAATGACACCACAATCCACACAGGGTTGTATACAGACCCCATATCAGGGAGGAAATGGACAAGGAAATGATAGAAGCATCCTTAGGGATGGCAGAGAAAGGGAGCTATTTCTGATGGGGGACCTGAATATGCAGACTTTAACTGGAGCACCATTGATGCAGCCATATCCAAGTTCAGGGCCATTCTCGATGCCCTACAGAAGGCATGCCTCAAACAGCTAGTGTTGGAACCCACTCGGAATGGAGCAATCTTAGACCTGGTACTCTCAAATGTGGACGGAGAGATGATCTCAGATCTAGAAGTGGGTAGCCATCTGGGAACACGTGACCACCAAACAGTGTGATTCATGATAACCTCAGCTGCAGAGTCAAGCCATACAAAAGTGAAGGTACTGGACTTCAGGAGGGTTGATTTTGTCAAAATGGGAGAGTGCCTCAGAAAAGCACTAGCAAAGAGACAAGAAGGAGGGGTGGAGCAACAATGGTGAAACATCAATACTGCCATCACAGAGGCAACAAGCCTTTGTGTGAGTAAATAAACAAATCAAAATGAAAGAAAAAAACACTATGGTTCTCAAATGAGGTGGCAGGGAAGGTTAGGGAGAAAAATATAGCATTCAGGAAGTATAAGGAACACAGAAGGAACAGGACAGAAAACTGTACCAGTTAAAGCAGAATGAAGCGGGAAAGGCAGTCAGAATAGTAAATGCCCAAACCAAAGAAAAGATAGCCAACTTGGTTATGAAGGGGCATAAACCTTTTCTAGATACATTAGGGAATGAAGAAAGACAAAGGGAGGATACTGAGGCTAAATAAAGTGGAGGGAGGTGGTGGGCAGAGGGGGACAGTGAAAAGAGGATACTGAACGAATACTTGCTCAGTATCTGACAAAGGAAGAGGAGGGGGAGATACCTAATCCAGTCAATAGAAGCACTCTGGATGGGGTGGGGCAATATCAGTCCTTTCACAGAAGAAAGGGTTCTGAAAGAACTCCTAAAACTGAAAGTGGACAAAGCAATGGGGCCTGATGGTATTAACCCCAGAATTCTAAAAGAACTAAGGGGAGAACTAGCAACACCATTGACTACCCTTTTTAACAAATCATGGGAGGATGGTGTGGTACCTGAGGACTGGAGGAGGGCGGATGTGATTCCCCTTCACAAAAGTGGGGGCAAGACAGAGGCAGGAAACTACAGACCTGTCAGTTTGACCTCAGTGGTAGGGAAAATGATGGAATCACTTCTGAAAGAAAGAATTGTTGAGTACCTAGAGACCAGTGGGGCACAGGACCCAAGGCAGCATAGATTCATAGCGGGAAAGTCATGTCAGATGAATCTAATTGATTTCTTTGACTGGGTGACCAGGGAAGTAGACCAGGGAGGGGCTGTGGACATGGTCTACCCAGACTTTAACAAGGCATTTGACACAGTCCCGTACAAAAGATTGATAAACAAATTAGCCAGCCTGGGAGTGGGTCCCAGAGTGGTAGCCTGGGTAAAACATTGGCTGGACAACAGGACACAGATGGTAATAGTAAATGGAGTCCACAGTGAAGAAAGGGGAGTTACTAGTGGGGTACCGCAGGGTTCAGTACTGGGTCTGGTCCTTTTTAATGTCTTTATAAGTGACATTGCAGAGGGACTGGAAGGAAAAGTATGTCTCTTTGCAGATGACACAAAGATCTGCAACAGGGTTGCTATACAAGGTGGGGTGGAAAGGATAAGAAGGGACTTGGCAAGGTTGGAGGAATGGTCAAATGTATGGCAGCTTAGATTCAATGCAAAGAAGTGCAAAGCAATGCACTTGGGAAACAAAAACCCAGGGGAAGAGTACACAATGGAGGGTGAGATACTGACAACAAAAATGGAAAGGGAACTGGGGGTAATTATATCAGATGACCTAAAGGTGGGCAAGCAATGTGAGAAGGCAGTAAGGAGGGCTGGGAAGGTACTGGGATGCATAGGGAGAGGCATCACCAGTAGAAAACAGGAAGTTGTTATCCCTCTGTACAGACAGTTGGTCAGACTCCATCTGGAGTACTGTGTGCAGTTCTG
Source organism: Neoceratodus forsteri (assembly GCA_016271365.2). Classification (NCBI taxonomy): domain Eukaryota; kingdom Metazoa; phylum Chordata; order Ceratodontiformes; family Ceratodontidae; genus Neoceratodus; species Neoceratodus forsteri. Next base: position 449,071,305 of record CM057453.1, on the reverse strand, counting down.
GAGACCCCATCTCCGCAAAGACATAGACAGGGCAGAGGCTGTCCAGAGGAGAGCAATCAAAATGGTGCAGGGTCTGCACCAGAAGACATATGAAGAGAGACTAAAGGAGCTTAATATGTATACCATCGAGAAAAGGAGGGAGAGTGAGGACGTGATAGAAACTTTCAAGTACCTGAAGGGAATCAACAAAGTCCAAGAGGGTAGCATCTTTCAGAAAAAGAGATGTGCAAGAACAAGGGAGCACAATTTGGAGATAGATGGGGGATGGCTCAGAGGTAATGTGAAGAAGTATTTTTTCTCAGAGAGGGTTGTGGATGCATGGAGCAGCCTTCCTGAGGAGGCTATGGAGTGAAAAACAGTGGGGGAATTCAAGAATGCATGGGACAGAGATAAGGCAATTCTAGTGGGGGGTAGGAGGAAGTAGGCTGCTGTTGGTTAACAAGGTTCTGCAGCTTATCCATTAGGTAGGGAAATGGGCAGTCCTTATCTGCCATCACATTCTATGTTTCTATGTTACTTATCCAAAAAACCATATTATTTGAACCACTTTAGGAGTCTGAGTCTCCCTCATCTTTTGCATTCAGGATTGTTTCCTTGTGCCTTGATGAGGCACAACCCTCCACATCACCATACTTTTCTGGCATTCATTTTATCAGGCCAGGAGCATCCAGGAACCCTCCCCAAGTAACCTTGCTCTTTTGAGTATTGGCACCTCTTCACTTGGTCCTGTGGTTTCTATACCAAGAGTTCAGGTTTCTCAGGTCAGCCTAACAGTATTTTGCAGACCCCCCCCCCCCACCGGCTTTTCTATAACCTGTCCAACTTTACCATTACTAACTTTCTCAAGTTTTTGTACAATAGATTCCTATTTTTATATTCTCACTAATATTTTCCCCTCATACCATATCCATCCTGTTACCCACACACATTTGAAAGCTATCTGAAGAGACCAGGGATCTGGTCACCTTTGATGTATTACCTTGACATGCATCAGATTTGCCAGTATGGATCCCTTCCTAAATGTGCCTTCCATTTTCAATACCGTAAAACATAGAATTTTACCAGCAGATAAGGACTGCTTGGCCCATCTAGTCTGCCCATTTTCCCAACTTTCTGTAACACCACATACCCTTCTTGATCTCTGGCCTTACCTCCTCCCTTTCCTTACCACTAAGGTTCCCTTATGCCTATCCCATGCCTTCTTGAAACCCATTACAGGTTTTCCCCCACCATTTCTGTTGTGAGGCTGTTCTGGCCATCCACCAGTCTTTCTATGCAGAAGTATTTCATTACAGCTCCCCTGAGTGTACCCCTCTTCAGCTTCATAGCACGACCCCTTATTCTTGAGCACTTTTTTTCTCAGAAAAAGGCTTCCCTCTTGAACCTTATTTATACCCATGAGGTATTTGAAAGTCTCATATTCCCTCCTCTCCCTCCTTCCTCCAGGGTGTACAGTACATATAGAGGTCCTTCAGTCTCTCTTCATAGGACTTTTGATCAGACCCTGCACAATTTTAGTTGCCCTCCTCTGGACCACCTCTACTCATTCTATCTCCTTCTGGAGATGCAGGCCCAATTTTCAAATGGGGTTAGATTGACCCAGTGGACTTGCATCATGGAGTTTGGCGCAAATGGCAACTTGCATCCAAACAATGGAGCAAATGCAATTTTGCAGAGATGGCAACTGCAAATCCCTGATGCAAGTCCCTTGTGTCAGACGCAGCAAAGTTAGACCAGCTCCCCAGTCTAACTTTGTTCCATTTGAGGGACCCTTTTTTCAGGGCTTGTGCCAAAGCTTTGGTGCAAGCTGCCAAAAATCATGGAAATTGTTGCAACTGCACCAAACATGATAAAATTAGGTACAAGTTGTGGCAATGTGTTTTGTGCAGTTGCGTCAAACTTAAGGACTGACGCAGGGCTTGGGGCAAGCCCTTTATCAGCCTTTGAAAATTGGGTCTGTGGTCTCCAGAACTAGATACAGTGCTCTAGGTGAGGTCTCTCCGGTGATTTATACAGTGGTATCACCACCTCCCTCTTTCTACTGGTGATACCCCTCCCTATGCACCCTGGCATCTCATTGGCTCTCCCCACTGTCTTGTCACACTGTTTGGTCAACTTTAGGTCATTAGATATGATTAACCCAGATCTAGTTCCTGTTTTGTGGTTGCCAGTACCACTTCCCTCATTTTGTACTCAGCCCCTGGGTTTCTGCACCCCAAATGCATGATTTTGCATTTCTTCATATTGAAACTTAGTTGCCACAATCTTGACCACTCCTCAAGCTTTCTTAGATCCCTATTCATTTTTTTCACACACACCCCAAAGGGTCTACCATATTGCAAATCTTAGTGTCATCTGCAAAAGGCATACCTTCCTTTTAGCCCCTCTGCAATGTCACTAATAAAGACATTAAAGAGGATTGATCCCAGTACCATTCCTTGTGTTATCCCGTTGATCACCCTCCCTACCTCAGAGTGAACTCTGTTTACCACCACTCTGTTGCCTATCCCCCAATCAATTTTGTACCCATTTTACCACATTTTGACCCACTCCTAGGCTGCCCAGCTTATTTAGAAGTCTCCTATGTGGAACTGTGTTGAAGGCCTTACTGAAATCTAGGTAGGACACACCCACTGCTCCATCCTGATCTAATTCCCTGGTCAGCCAGTCAAAGAAATCTATCAGATGTGTTTAATAAGACACCCCCAAAAGTAAATCCATGCTGCCTCAGATCCCGTGAAGACACTGGATTCAAGATATTCAATAATCATTTGCTTCAGTAGTGATTCCATTAATTTCCCCACCACTGAGCGTCAGGCCGACTGGCCTGTTGTGCAATTCTCTTCCCGGCTACAATGTTTGTGAAGTGGGACTACATCTTCCTCCTCCAGTCCTCCAGGACCTCTCCCATCTGCAGTGAGATGTTGAACAGGACTGTCAGAGGTGCATCCAGCACCTTTCTGAGCTCCTTCAATATCCTTGGATGTATCCCGTCTGGCCCTGGTATCCATTCAATATCCTGAAATTCACCATCCCGACTTTCAGAATCCCGATGCCGGGTGCCCAAAACATGGTTGCCCGACATCGGGATTTTACTTGTGACGGAGTTGGTATCTACAAGTACGGGGTGTGTGGGGGTGGAGCTCCCTGCATTGGGGGGTGTGGGGTATAAATGCCCGAAATATAAAAAAAATATTTGCCACAGGCAAAATACCGATGTCGGGATTCTGAGCATCAGGCTCAAGAGTTTCAACTTTCCATATATAATCCCTGGCCCCACTGCATTGTCCACTTTCAGATTTGTGAGTACCTTCAGGACTCTCTCCTCTGTAAATGGAGTAGTGTCCACCTCCCTTCCTTCAAATCCCCTGACATTTTTCTGTGGTCCCTCACCTTCCCTTTCCTCTGTGAAAACTAAACAAAAGTATCCATTCAGGATGTCTGCTTTCCCTGCCTCCCTCTGCTTCTCTTGATACACCTCCCTATCCTGCTCCCTCTTTGTTTCCTTATACCTCCTGAATGCTGATGTTTTTCCCTTACCTTTTCAACCATCTCTTTTGAGAACAATAACAGTCTCTTTTTCCTCATGCTTTTGCTTACTTGCCTGATGCAGGGGTTTGTTGCTTTCACTATCTCCGTTTTTAGTTTTACCCACTGTTCCTCCACTCCACCCAAGTCCTCCCCTCCTGCCAGGACATCCCTGAGATATTCCCCCATCTTTGTAAAATTGGCACTCCTGAAGGGCAAGACCCTCAACTTTGTGTGGTTCACTTCTGCCACTGTTCTTATATTGAACTACTCTGTACGGTGATCACTAGTCCCCAGGTGACCACCCACTGTGACGCCTGCAGCACTGTCCCCATTGAGTACAAAGTCCAATATTGCTCCCTTGTGAATGGACTTCTTTACTAGTTGCCTAAGGAACACCCCTGGAAGGAGTCCAGGATGGCCCTGCTCCTAGCTGAAGCTGTAGCTGGATGTTGCAATCAACATCCGGCAGATTGAAGTCCCCAAACAGCAGCACCTCCTCTTACTTGCAATCTTTGGATGGCTTCCACCAGAACCTTATCCATCTCCCACCCCTGTGCTGGAGGTCTGTAGATCATGCCAGTGTGAATAGTGACTCCATTCCTATCTCTTGGGTGACCCACAGTACCTTTCACCCCACTCTGTGTTCCTGTATCTCTGTTGCTTTTATGCTATCCCTCACTTAAAGAGCCACTCCCCTTTCCTACACACCCTGTAGTTCATGAATAGAATATAGCCTGGTATGGCTATACCCCAGTCATGGTTCTCATTTCATCATGACTCGGTAATGGCAACAATGTCCAGGTCAGCCTCTATCATAATGGCCACTAGGTCTGGGATTTTATTTCCCAGACTTCGAGCATTTGCACACATGACCTTCCAAATTCTGCTACCACCCTGCTTGCCAACCCTCACCTTTTCCCTTTTGGCCTCCCTCCCTCCTTACCCCCTCTGTCCTCATTCCCATCCCTCTTCATTTCTACCATTTTATTTTTCTTATCAGGTACCCTTGGGGATTTCCCTCCATTAGGTTTCTCCCTACAGACTACTTCAGCTTTCAGGGGGTGGGGACAGTTAATGTCTCCCTGCTTCCTTCTGCCACCCGCCTTGGCTAGTTTAAATGCTCACCAATGTAACATTTAAACTGCTCACTGAGCACTGTGGTTCCCATCCCAGATGGATGCAGGCCTTCTCTCCTGCATAGACCTTTATCCCTCCACATGGGACCCTAGTGCCCAATGTAGCAGAACCCCTCCTCTCTGCACCACTCCTTCAATCATTGGTTGAAGCTCCTAGTATGGAGTACCTTATCCTCCCCCCCCGTCATAGACAGGCAGTACCTCAGAGAAGGTCACTGAATGTGCTTCCTGCCTTAGACTTCCCCCAACTCCCTGTACTCCTCCAGCACTATCCTAACCTTGGCCCTAGCCAGGTCATTAATCCCTAAGTAAACAATGACATCTAGCTCTCTCTCCCATCCTGCTGCCCTAGTGATCCTCAGCATCTTCTTCTCAACCCTCTGATCCGTGGTACTGGTAGACACCTAACCTCCTTTCTCCCTCTTCCTGACCAAAATCTATCCCCTTCACAATGGAGTCCCCCACCAGGAGTTGCTTCCTCCTTCTCTGGGGTCCTCTGCCACCCTTCCTGGGTATTCTACTATAGAGGACTCCCACATCCTCCTTGGCCACTACTATGGGTGCCTCCATGGGACAGTCCCGCTCCACCAGAGCGGTGTAGGAACTGTGTAGTGGTACCACCATAGACCAGCAGCTCCTCCTCCTCCGTGGCACCCTTTGAGGCAGTAGTGGTGGACTTGGTGGTCCCTGGCTGGGGGAGAAGGCCCCCAGAATCGCAGCCAGCTTGGCCTAGAGTCTAGCACCCTCCTCCATAAGCCCAGAGAGGTGCACTCAGATGGGGCAGCACTGCAGTCACCAGAAAGTCTCCTGAAAGTGCCACTCCACAGCCAATGCACCAGTCCCAGCTTGAAGCTATTTTATCACTTGCCTGTTTTTGCCATTTGCTTACTTCAAACCCTTTTATTCCTACCCTAGATAGGATGTTTCACCTATTCCCAATTTTGAGTGACCCTAACTTACTTCAAATCCTTTTACCCTAGATAGGGTATTTCACCTATTCCCAAATTTTGTGTGACCCTAACTCTCCTCACTCCTGTGCAGTGTGATCTACAACAATAGTTTAACAAGACGCTTATCATAGCTGTCAGGTTGAACTTTACTAGTCCCTGCTTTTTCAGGTGGATGTCTGCTGAGTCCAGACACTTGTTTCACTCTTCCAATGCTCCCGCCTCCTGCTGAGATGCAGAGTGTTCAGCTGCCATCTGCCTCATTGGGCTGACTCCAGTGGGCAGACTCCTCTGTGATGTCCTTGTCAGGTTTGTCCTTAGCACAGTGGACCATAGCACAAGTGGCTGCTCTGTGGATGAATAGATAAATAGAATAACAGGAAAAGGGTTTTTCTATCCACTGCCTGATTGGCCCATCTGGAAGGGCTGGGAGTGCAGCCTCATTCCCAATTGGTGGTGGAGTGAGCCCTTTCTTGGAGCTCTCAAGCTCTGCTGCTCCTAACCACCGGAGTGGTTTTCCTCTTGAAAAAAGCTGTTTCAGCTGTACGGGGGGGGATTTCCTGTCTACTTCACTAACCTTTGCTTCCCCCACTCAAATCAGTAACACTCCCTTTTGCATTCAGTGAAAAACAAACTAACTTTATACTAGTACAACTAAACTTCAAAAAGCATTAAACAGATATGGTTATGACTAAAACACCAGTAAACAAAATCAGACATCTGATAAAAAACTTCAGTGGCACACTCTGTCTTTGGCTCAATATATTAGGAAAAGGGAGAATCTTGAGGGGATTAAGAATCTTGGTTGATCCTAACTAAGGGATTATGACCCAGAAATTGTCTGATACCTGGGACAGGATACGAAAAATATTCCCATGACTTAGTGACCACTCAGTAGGACCATAATCAAGGAGAGTGTCATATTAGGGGAAGAAATCAACAAACAAACAAACAGAAGAGTACAAACAAATGTAGAATTAAATGAATATAAGACTATCACGGAAGTAAAATCATCAAGATATGCAAGGTATAGAAGGACTTGACTGACTATAGGGAACATAGAATTTACTTTCAAAAAATTCCAAAGACTATTTAACTCTTATATGAAAACAGAGCTGTACAAGGGTAATGGGTGCTCTATGACTTTCAAAAAACTGGGGCATCCAACAAGTCACGGTACTCACTCAGAACCAAAATGAAAGCGAGAACAGCAATAAAGTGCATGGAGAAACACCTTCACTTCAGCAGCAAGTAAAAAAAGAGCAGTACAAACTCAGCAAAGATCTTACGTTTCCTCCCACCCTACAATTACTGGTCTTGTATTCATTTAATATGTTTCCCTGGTGTCTAGGGGCAACCCCCCACCCACCGATCGCTGGCCCCATATTCATTTGTTTTCCTGGTGTCTAGTGGCACCACCACCGTCTGATCACTGGCCCCATATTTATGTAATGTTTCCCTAGTGTCTAGTGCCACCCCCCCCACCCTTTGATTGCTGGCCCTGTATTAATTTGTTTCCCTGATGTCTAATGACACCCCCCCACCCTCTGATATCTGGCCTGTATTAATTTAATAGGTTTACCTCGTGTCTAGTGGTACTCTCCAGCCTCTGATCGCCGGTCCCAAGTTTATGTAATGTTTCCCTGGTATCTATTGACACCTTCCACCCTCTGATCTCTGGTCCAGTATTAATTTAATTTGTTTCCTGGTTCTAGTGGGCACCCCCACTCTCTGATCACTCACCACTGTTTAGGTCCCATTTAAGCCCCTGATATTTAGCCGCCTCAACACTACCCACACCAGGCTGAGTACACCAACCTTGGCACCCCCTTTATATAGTCTTCAATGCCACAGGATCCCATATGTGACCAGAACAGCCCTCCTCTCACCTTCTCGGCTGCTCACAGTATGCAATGTCAAGGAGTTCATGTAAAGGATCAATGTGTGCGAGGGAAGTACAGCATTTAGGGTTTTGAATTTGCAATCAGTGATGCAATGTGAATGTAAGATTGACAATTTTCAGTAAACATGCCTATTTAGTAGTCAAGACAGATTTTATTATGGAATGAACAGTGAAGTATTTGTGTTTCGTAATCTGTGCTCTTACTTGGTGGACACCAAATGGTACCAACAGGCTTATTATCCTTCTATGATTCACTGTTTAAAGTCTATAATGAATAATATAAAACATTATTGATATGTTAAACACTAATCCCTTTTTTCATTCCTCACAAGTTAATGTGGAGGCAGTCCAGAACACACAATATAACAACTTGGATCCAACATACCATCATTTGTCAGATACCAAATTATCAAAAAAAATAAGACAAAACACTGCTTCCCAGATACAACAATCACATAAAGTCCATCTAATTGGAAAATCATTACAAATATTACAATAAATGTTCAGGTTTCCCATTTTTTAAACACATTTCATATTACTTTGGCAATCAGTATGATTCCGTATTTTTCATGCTGTCCAGATTAGAGTTCAAGGGATCAAAAACTGTATTAAAGAGTCCGCAGTCCATCTCTTGCAGCTCCATGTTTAACATAACTGGTTAGCACTTGTCCGGTCAAGACCTCGAGTGCAAACATGCATGGTCAAAAACTGTGCTGTCATAACAGCAATGGGTGGTCCCGAAGTTGGTATACATAAGCTGTGCAGTTTTGGATCACACGGTTTTACCAATAACTGTACATCACTGTTATTGACCCGTATGATTTGTTATGTCACAGTCTTGACATAGCGCTGGTTAGCACCCCTCAAGATCAGAGAGTTTCTGAAATGCAAGCAGGCATATCGATAATGTGTTGCCCATCAACATCTATATTCTGGTTTGTATACTTAAAGGTGATAACACGGCAATAAAACTAGACATCCAAGTGAGACAGTGGTCCACTTTGCAATTTGTGTGCAAAAGAAAATTAAAATTTAAAGAACTAGCTGAGATCCTGGCAGGACCATTGGCTGACCTGTTCAATATATCCTGGACACAGGATCGTACCACTGGATTGGAGGATGGCCCATGGTACCCATTCACAGGGTGGACTCAAGGATGAACCAGGCAACTACCGACCAATGAGTCTCACATCAATTGTGGATAAACTGATGGAGATGATCCTAAAAGAGAGGCTGGTGACCTTTCTGGAGAACAATGGTCTCCAGGACAGTCAGCAGCATGGGTTTGTCTTGAGAAGATCCTGCCAGACAAACCTGATTGAGTACTATGACTGGGTGACAAGGGAACTGGACAAAGGCCATGCAATGGATGTCCTGTATTTAGATTTCAGCAAGGCCTTTGATTCCATGTCACATTGGAGGCTGGGGAAGCTGGAATATATAGGATGGGAACAAAGATGGTAAACTGGATCACCAATTGGCTGAAGGGTAGGCACAAAAGGGTGGTGGTGGGGAGGATCTCTCAACACCAAGGAATGTGATGAGTAGGATGCCACAGGGATCAGTGTTGGGACTGGTGTTGTTTGGGATTTTCTTTGCTGAAATCTCCCACGGGGTCCAGAGCAAGATCAGTCTCTTCACGGATGACAAAAAGATACGAGTGGTGGTGGATGACATTGAAGGGTGGAGGGGCTGCAGAAGGACCTGGCCACACTACAGGAGTGGTTGGAGGCTTGGCAGTTGGGGTTTAACGTCAAAAAGTACAAGGTATTGCACTTTGGGGCTAAGAACCAGGGGAGGAGCTATCTGCTGGGGGGGGTACAGCTGGAATGCACCGAGGACAAGGATCTAGGGATGCTCATAACAGGGAGTATGAACAACTCTGCTCAGTGCAAGAAGGTGGCAGCAAAAGCCAACAGAATGCTGGGGTGCAGCAAGGGGAATTCTCTAGAAATAGGAGGTGATCCTGCCCCTCTGCAGGTTGCTGGTCAGGCTGCACCTGGAATACTGCGTGCAGTTGTGGAGCCTTCCTGAAGAAGGACATCAGATTGTTGGAGGTGTACAGTGTAGGGCAATGAAGGTGATTCAGGGATTAGAGGATACTCCTATGAGGAAAGGCTGGGTGAGCTGAACATGTATTCCCTGGTGGAGAGGAGGGATAAGGGGACATGATTGAAACCTTTAAATACCTAAAGGAATAAATGAGACTAGTACAGAAGGGATTTTCCAGATCAGAAGGGGAGGGTCAGGAGGGGGGTGCACCAGCTGAGATTGAGGGGCAAGATTCAGGAGGGAAGTCAGGAGACAGTATTTCACAGAGATGGTGTTGGACAAGTGGAATACTCTGCCTGAGGAGGCAGTAGCCTGTAGCACAGTAGATAACTTTAAGAAGGGATGGGACAGAGCAAGAGGGGTAATTATGAAAAGGGGAGGTGGGTGGGGCATTTGCAAGATGAAGGGCTAGCTGCACATTGAGAAGACTCGCTAGACCTTGATGCCTGTATCTGTTGGCATTTTCATATGTTCATATGTTCATAGTTTACATTTGTGCTCTTTTCCTTTTTTAGCATTTTACCATTTCTATCACAAATCACTCTCAACACCATTTGTATAAATCAAATGTGACATGGGCAGACTTAAGATATCATTCTTATCTTCATTTAAGAGTGTTGATCTGTTGCTTTTCTTATTCTTGGCTTCACCTCTTGTAAGATATCAAAAGACTGATTCCTCTCATGAAGATAAAATTAATTCTGTACTCAAACCAAATCGAATGTATTACCACATGTTGTTTGCTTTACATGTCGCTCAAGATTTAGTTCTTACAAGCTGTTAGAAGTGATGTTCTTTGTCCAGCAGTAGCAATCTTCTTTGACCAATGTATGCTATTATAATTCAGATCTTCAACAAATAAATCTTCCCTTATCACATGTGATCACTACTTTGTATTATGTCCTGATTATTTACTTCACATGTGTTTGGAGGTCTGTAACATAGACCCAAGATTTCATTTTCCAACTTCTGTGTGTTTTTAACTAGATGGTTTCAGTTCTTATTTATTTTTATTTCACTAGAGATATCGGAAGCATTGATATCATTTAATTTATATAAAGCTTTTTCTGCCTTCCTTTTTCCTTTCCTATCCAGTTTTGTCAAATATTACCCCGGATGTCCTTTCCCATTTATCCTCTAGAGTTCACCATGTTTCTTTGATCAGAATGGTATAAATTTTTGTTGTGTAGTTAATAGTGCTTGTAATTCCTCTTGTTATTTAGTCTTCTGGCATTGCTTAACAGACGTTTAATGATGTTGCTTGAAAATGCCTATTTATCATTTTTATTATTTCATATTCTGACTTGCTGTATTTGATTATCTTTGTATGTCCCATCGCTCCCTTCATTATCAGTTTAAATACATTCTTGCTGTTTGTTTCTTCAGTATGTTTCCTGGTGTCTATGCCCCAAATCTGTTAATATGTAAACTGCCCTTGCTGTGCAGGTGGCTCTTGCTGTAAAAATGATTCCTTGATTCACTAAAAGCTTTTGCTCAATTACACCAAATTTCTTCGCCTAGTGTTTACAGTGATGATAGTCTTATTTTTTCAACATTAACACATGGAATGGGTAAAGACCAGATATAAACACAGTTCCCCATTGCTTTTAATGTTTTTCCCATTTCAACCAGCTCATGACATGTCTTTTCATGACAAATGCAAGTTTATTTGTTCCAACATGCATGGAGACAACAAGTTTTGCATTCTCACCAATATCCCTTATCCTTGCCAACAGAAAGTTTGACAGCATTCTATTTTGTTGGTCAATGCCACAGACTGTGGAATCACATGGTCTTATAGTCGAATCTTCAACAACTACAGTTTGTCCTTCTTTATTGATGCTACAACTGGTATTGCTGTGTAGTTCAGTGCTTGTGTATTTCTGTGAACTAATAGTACACTTATTTCTGCTCTCCTCTCTTTTTTTTTGTGTGTGTGTTTTACTATGCACCAGTCTGAGTCCTCAGATTCATCCTTCTTCCATTTTTATTTGTTTCTTCCCATATTTTTTGTGTAGGGCTACTACTCTCTTCATCATCCCTTGTTCATTTTTTTCCATTTAAGGGTTGAGTTCCTGTATAGATACTGATTAATTTTCTATAATTTAAACAAAATGTTCAATTTTATTTAATTCAATGCTTCCTTTAACTCATTCTGTGTAGTATTCAGCTTTATTTGAAACTCTTCAGAGGCTTAACATTTAATGAAAACATAGGGCTGATTTTCAAAACTCTGACGAAAGTTGCACAATGACAGCTTAGCTGAAAGCCAGTGCATCCGGGACCCTGTGCCTAATTTTCCATCAGACAGTGTCCCAGTACCTAAGTCCCACAGCTTGCGACAATAGTGGTGGTGTGCCAAACAGATGGTGCATCCTTGAGAAATGCCACACCAGTTGTGAGGTGATGGGTTGGGAGCTGCGCCCTTGGATGGGGGCATAGTAGTGGCTCCTTCACCCCCACCACCACCACCACCAAGCACCTATCCACCCATACACAAAAGGATAACACACAGTTACCCATGGCAATGCAGTGCCCTCTCCACTCTGATCCATGGTAAATAGTATTATGACCGCAAATCCCTGGTGATCTAATGGCCCCACTCTAGGCAGTAGTGCTCACCACCCTCATCACTTCAGTCTGTACTCCGATTCAGTGACTGGCACAGCCCTCCACACACCTCCACAGCCAGCCACTGAATGAACTGACAGAACATGTACTACAGTATGTGCTCTGCCAGTTAATTCCAGTGGCCGGATGTGGTGGTGTGCAGAGGGCTGTGCCATTCACTGAATTGGAGTACAGACTGGGGGATGGGTTGCGGGCACTACTGCAGGGTGGGAGCCACTAGATTACCAGGATTTGTGGTCATAATGCCATATACCAGGGATCAGAGAGGGGGGAAGGCACTATATCATGAGGGGTAACTGCGGGTTACCCTTTAGTGTATGGACGGATCAGAGTTTGGTGGTGGGGGGCACTGGATGTCCAGGGATTCTACATTTAGGGGCACATCAGGGCTGGGGGATGGGACTATATTGTCTGGTGGGGGGGGATACAGTGGCATGACAGAGCTGTCAATCCTCCCAGCTGCTGTCTAAGTACCGTTAGACCAGCCCTTGACTCATAGCATGCAGCATGGTTGTAATTTTTTTTTTTAATTTTCTGTTTCCCCATCCAACAGACACCATGAAGATTGTATCTGATGCTGTAATGTCAGACCACTGGCATAACCCTCCTTTAGCACTGGCTCCACCCTGCACGGCCACCTGTGGTCACCCAGGTGGTGGTATTGTGGTGGAGACCAGGAACCATCCTCAGAGGAGGCGAGCATCATGATCTTCCCTGCCAGTTCTCTGACAACCCAGTTTCATTCCTGAGCCTGGGTTGTTGGTGTCAAGAGCAGTAGTTCTACTTTGCCTGGAGGGCCAGCCACTGGTAGTTTTTTGATTGGGTCATAAAGATGTAAGATAAAGGCCACACCAGTCAGCTTACTATCATTCAGTTTCAGCAAGACTTTCAACTCAGTGCCACACAGAAGATTTCCTGAATAGTTGGAGGACCTGGCACAGATAGGGAAATAGATGCATGGAAAACTGGTTGAAGGAGAAACAGCAGAGGGTGGTGGTAAATGGTGTCAAATCAGAAGAGAGGGAGGTCACAAGTGGGGTACCACAGGGATCTATCCTTGTTCCTCTCCTCTCCTCTACAATATGTTCATCAGTGGCATTGGAGAGGGTCTCCAGGGCAAGCTGTGTCTCTTAACATATGACATAAAGTTCTCATAGTAACAACAGAGATAAGGGAGATGCAGAGGGATCTACAAAGGCTGGAGAGGTGGTCTAAGGCTCTCAGTTGAAATTCAAGGCCAAATGTGCAAGGTTAAGCTCCTAGGGAACAAAACCACAGAAAAGAGTGCTGGATTGGAGGGATAACACTGAGCACTGTGGAAGAAGAAAGGACCTGGGAGTCATCATAAGTGCTCCCTCAAACAATCAGTCCTGTGTAACACAACCTATAGTAAGGCTAATAGGATGCTGGGGTGTATTGGAAGTGGTACTGACAGAAAGGAAAAATGAGATATCACTACCTCTATATAGGTGACTGCTGATGCCACACCTGGAATACTGTGCCCAGTTCTGGAGTCCTCATCTAAGAAAGGACAGGGAGAGGCTGTAGAAGGTGCAATGCAGGGTGACCAAGATGCTTCAGGGTCAAAAAAGCATATCTTTTGAGGACTGTCTCCAGGTGCTGAACATGTACTTGTTGGAGACCAGACAAGAAAGGACAATATGATACAGACCTTCACATTTCTGAAGGGAATAAACAAGGTAAACTGCAGGGAACTATTTAGCAGGAATAAAGATTCAAGAACCTGAGGTCACGAGTAGAAAATGGTGGTGGTGGGGTTATGAGCAATGTGAGGAAGTTCTATTTTAGGGAAAGGGTGGTACAGCTGTGAAACAGTCTGACTGTGGATGTGGTGGGCACCAGGACCATATATGGTTTCAAGCATGGCTGAAAAAGAGTAAAGGATCTGGTGGTTACTCAGGTCAGTAACAGTAGGGAGAGGAGCAAAAGGGTGGACAGGCAGGGATAGAACCCTATATGGACAATAGTTCCTGGTGCAGATAGGGAGATATGGATAGACTAGATGGACCATTGGTCTTTTTCTGCCATCATTGTCTATGTTTCTATATTTCTACTGCTGGTACAACTCACGAAAAGTGCAAAATGACAGAATTTTGGAATTTAATCTGTGGTTAAAGGGGTTGGTGGAGAGGAGGAGTTCAGGTTTACACAAGACTGGGATTCTTTCTTGATGATGACTGGATATTTGAAAGGGATGGCTTACATCTGATCCAAGAGGACAACAGTACGTTGGGGCAGAAAGTAGATGTTATCATTAGAAGGAGATTAAACCAAAAGACTGGGTGGGCTGCAATAGGGTACAGGGTCCAGAATGGGATCACTGTGGGAGCCTAGTTGGCCCATAAAACAAGCAGAACAGTAGGGAATAGTAGAAGGATGAGGAAAAAAGGGTATAGGCAAGGAATAAATTAGAAGGTGCAAATGGTGGCAACAAGATGGATGAAGTGCAAATGGTGATGGCTACAATGGAAAAATAGATATAGGGCTGGATTTTTGAATATTGATGCAGGGTTGTGTCAAGCTCTGTGTCGAACCCTTGTGCTGCTGTAGCTACAGTGTTGCCAACTGCAGCATCTGTACCTGATTTTATAATCTTAGATGCAGCTGCAACAATTGCCCGATTTATGTCAGCTTGTGCCAGACTTCAGCCGCAAGCTCCATGTAAAGGGTCCTAGGTATTGATACAAGCTAAATTACAACAAGATGATCTAATGACTGTCAATTGGCTGCAAGGGATAGAAAATCCCTTTGGATTGCTGCAAGCTTGGTGTGCCATATCTTTTGCCCACAGAAAATCCAGCCCATAATGTCCATTTCCAAAATAAGTGAATCAAAACAATTGCTGGGACCAAAATGTTCCAGGGTACAAGCTCCTCAGGAAGAACAGGGATAACAATATGAAGAGGGGTGGACGTGTATATGAGGAAAAATATTAGGCTGTTGGAAGGTACAGCAGTTGAGGGGTAGGGATAGTATCACTTTGCATACAGGTGATGGAAAGGGGAAGAAAATACATGGTATAGGTAGTGTACAGGCTATTAGATCAAACAGTAGAGATGGAAGAAGCTCTAGACAGGGTGATAAGGAAAGGAGCAGGATTGGGAGAAATAGTGTTACTGACTTCAATATTCTAGACATAGATAGGGTGATGCCAGTGGCAAGGAGTCAAAAGAGGCAGACATGTGTGGCCATCACTCATGTCATTCCTCACAGAGTGGGTGAATGAGACTACAAAGGAGGGGCAGTACTTGACCTGGAGTTGTCCAATCAGGACATCATCCATCAGTTTCAGTGGCTCAATAGGTAGTATGTTTGCTTATGTAGCTGGAAGATCAGAAGGGTGTGGGTTCTAGTTTTGTACTAGGTACTTGGGGTAATACCCATAACTGACACTGTAGTGACGTATGAGAGGAGCGCGACATTATGTTCCCATCATTTGGCTCCCGTCATTTCGCTCCCTACATCTCAGTCCCGCTCCAATTCGCCCCATGTCATTTTGCTCCTGATCATTATGTTCCCCTGATGATCCTCTCCTGCTTTATGTATAAATAATTCCTTGCACCATTGCTCCCCTGATGATCCTCTCCTGCTTTATGTATAAATAATTCCTTGCACCATTGCCTGCCTGTCTCTGGAAACTGGAGCAACAGAGAAGCCGAAGCAAGAAGCGAAGATAAGGAGTGAGACGGAAAGTCTATGGTTGGATAATAGAAAGAAGTGGACTACAAAATAGGAGAAGGGGAACTAATAGGTATTACTTGGAAAATATCAGGGAAAGGACCTATTGCAATTACCACCGCCACGGCATTTCAGTTCTGGCACTGAAGAAAACTGCTTGAAGACCACAGTGCTTTTTATTTTCCTCCTGATCCTTCCCCTTTTCCATACATTGCTCCCTTATACTTTCATTCTTGTTTTACTAGTCTTCTGATTATTCATATCTCCTTTTCCCAGAATTTTCCCAGCACTTTCCAGTACTTTTACAAATTTTATAAAAGGTTGCTTTCGCCTTAACTGTATGCTCAAACACAAATTAATGTTTTTCCAGCTGTCGCCATTATCAAAGCTTGCATCCTGCACTTCAAGATTTACAGTAGTAGCTGAAGTCTGAATCTGTTCTCTTTTAGCTAGCAGTATTTTATTTTGTTAGCTCTAGCCTGCTTCTACTTTTTAAGGCAATTGTTTATTATAAGCAGTATACCTGTTATATTAACCTTGCACTTGCACTTTAGAAAGATTTATTGCACACAGGGGCCCAGATATTCAAAAGGGTTGCACATGGCACAACAGTGTTGTGCCATGCGCAACTGACTGCACCCCAGCGTGATATTCAAAAGGGCGCGCATCCCCCATAAATCCCGGAGCGCCAGAGCCGCATCAGTAATGGCGCAGGCACAGGTGGGGCTGCCCATGCACAACCTGCACAGCCCGATATTCAGCCAGGGATGTGCAGCGCCATGCATGTGCAACCCTACCTACACCTGCACAAAGTTACTACAAAAAAAGGAAGGATGGCCACCACAGGTGAGCTGCCACATTGCAGGGTGCAACACAGCAGCTGACACCTGTGGGTGGCCATCCAAGTTCCAGCCACACCTGGTGGTGCCCCCATGCCCCATGGTGGCATTGTAAGTGAACCCCCAAGTCCAATATCCCTGGTGGTCCAGTGGACTGATTGCTGCCCGATCGCTGGCATCAGTACCTATCAAAGACTCCCACTACCCTGGTGGTCTAGTGCACCTCCCATCCTACCCCCACTGAGTCCCACCACCTGCTTCCCCGTCAGCCGGCCAGGGAGGCAGCACCACCTGCCTGTCACCCGCCACCTGCCAACTGATAGCTCAGTAGGGCTGCTGCCCTTTAGTTCACAGCATGAGCCAATGGGCATGCAGTTTATACTGTGCTACTCAGTTCAGATATGTGTAGAACCATTCACATATCAGGACTGAGTAGACGGTGAGCAGCTGTACACCCATTGGCTCATGCTGTGAACCAATGGGCGGCAGCCCTACTGCTGAGCTGTCAGTCGGTGGTGGCAGGGCGGCAGGCGGTGGGTGCTGCCGCCCACCGCTGGACGGGGAGCGGGCAGTGGGCTCAGTGGGTGGGTGGGTGGGGTACACCAGACCACCAGGGTAGTGGGGTCTATGATGAGGTACTGATGCCCACGATCGGGCTGCAGGGGGCGTCGGTCCCCAACAGCTGCTGCCTGGCAGGGTGCCAGGTGCAAGTCGTCAGGGATTGGCACACCTGCATGCTAATGGCATGCAAATGGGGCTGTAATGAGATGCAAATGGCCCCCTGTGTGCCTTGCATAAATTATGGCCCCATTTGCATGTCCATGTTTGAATATCGCAGGTGCTGTGCATGGCGCAATGGCACTTGCGCCAGTGCATCTCCATGCTCCACTCTGGCCACTTGCGCTGGCACAGTGCCACTGCACCATGCACAGTGGGGTGGCCAGGGTGTGATATTCAAAGCTGCTGCACCATAGCAAAGCTCCGTTGTATATTGCCCAAGCCACACCCCTGCGCAACAAAGTTGAGCTGTGCCCAGGCTTGCGCCACAGCCTGGCGCAGTTTGAATATCCGGGCCAGGGTATTTATTTAAACTTGCTAATTTTTTACGGAATCATGTTTACCCGTGGTGAAAGAATGTTGGTAAAAGGGATACTGTATTGTGAGCAGCATGGTAAATATTTGTCTTTTTTTAAACAAATCGAGGAATGGAGACATGATTTTCAGTACAGGAGTGAAATGCCTAGGAGTAAATGTGAATGGGGCTAAATTATGTGGGAGTGAAATGACGGGAGTGAAAGTGGTGGGAGCAAAATAATAGGAGTGAAATGTCATAGACCCAAGTATGAGGAGGATGTTGCACTGGTGAGGTGCCCTCCTTCAGATGAGATGTTAGATCAAGGTCCCTCCTGACCATATCTGGTCACTGTCCATGTAGAAGTAAAGGATCCCATGGCACTTATCAAAAATAAATTTTATTTTAAAAAAAAAATAATCATACATATACTTAGTATATGTATGTACGATTATTTTGTATTTATTTATTTTGTTTTTAAAATAAATATTATACTACAATCGGTTTGTTCAAAGCAAAGAAAAGCCAATATAAACATCAATAAATTCCCCCCAAAATCTCAACAACAAAAACAATGGCAAATCAAAAACAACATTAAACAACCAAAATAATTTTCAGAACTAACAGAAATCAGTTAAGACAAAGAAAACAAAGATGTGAAAATACATATTACAGACTCAAAAAGATGAAATGTGCCCTACAGTATATTTGTGCTGACTCACAGGAATTGCCTCAACAGACATGTGCCATCTTTTGACATTCTACAATACTACCCTTTGGAGGAATCCATGTGCAGTTCTTCTATAATTTTCTTAGTACTCCAGGGATGAATTTTCCTTTCTCTTGCCTATGTACTTTTAACACCAATTTATTAGCAATAGCTATTACCACTTTTGAATCCATGTATTTTTGATGAATCTGCAAAGCATATCTCACCTGCCACAGGTAATTCCTGCAGCAGGCAGAACATACTGTTGCTGCAATTTAGACTTGTTATACTTGATCCAGCCTGCCATACAGAGACCAAGAATGGTAGTTGACAGTTCAAAAAGGGGGTTCTTGCCAAATCTGACTGAAAGAATGCCAAAAAGACAGTCAGTCAAAAAATGTGACGGCTTTTCTGGGATAGTCTCATAACTAGCTACAGACAGTGTTTCTCTTCTGTGTTTTAGTGTTTTGATTAATATTAATAGACAAACTATATCAGGAAAAGATCCATTCTACACTGGAAAAATGGATAACAAATTGGCTTACAGGTAGAACCCAAAGAGTTAGAATAAGGGGCTTTCTATCAAATTATGCAAACATGGGCAGTAGAGTCCCCCATGGGGTAAGTGCTGGGACCAGTACTGTTCACTTTATTCATATCAGACCTACACAAGCAGACCAAAAGTTGGGTGACGAAATTCGCCAATGACGTACAAAATCGACGTGGAAGTGAGTACTTGAAACCAAACTGAGCAACTACAAAGGGATTTCAAAAGTATTGAGCTTTGGGCAAAATCAAATGGAATGTCTTTTGGCACAGAAAAATGTGTAGTCATAAACATGGGGGATACAGCAACACCCATACTAAATACACATTAAATGGAACCATATTAAAAGAGGTTGAAAACATACATGACCTATGCATTATAATAAATAATGACTTGAGTTTTAGTAATCATTGCTCTGAGGTCATAATGAAAACAAACAGGATATTATATTGCATCCACAGGACATTCATCTGCAGAAGCAGAGAATGTGTTATGCTACTATACAGGACAAACATCAGACCACATCTCGACTATTGTACTCCTTTATGGAGCCCCTATCTTAGAAGAGGTGTAAATAATCTAGAGAAAGTCCAGCATAGAACAACCAAAATGGTTTCAGGGTTGGGAGATAAAACCTATGACACAAGATTGCAAAAAACTGCGACTCTATTGTCTAGAGATTAGGAGGATTATGGGAGACATGATACAAATGTTTACAATCCTGAGACAAAACACTAAGGCAAAATTTGAATTTGGAATTCAACAGTAAAGATATTAATCTAAGAAGTCATAGTAAACAAACAAAACTTCAGAACACCAAAAAGAATAAAAGACAAGAAATTTTTACATATAGGGCTGTGGAGTTTTGGAACAACCTACACAAGAAAATAGTTGAACTACTGTAGAATCTGTGGAAGTCTTTAAAAAGGGTTGGATCAACATCTACTTGATATGAATCTGACAAAGTCAATCCACTGAGGTGGTAGACAGATAACATGGGCCAAATTGCCCTTTTATGTCTAAACTTCCAAGTATAGTTCCAAGTATAGCATAGTTAGTCCTTAACTGCAATATTCCAATGGACTTCTTCTCAGTCAGCTAATATTCCATATCTGACATGGGATCCTTTTTATTTTGCAGTTGGAGAGCTACCTTGGGCTCTCCCTGCAGGGCACAATTTCTGTATTAACAGCTGTGAAAAACATGTATCAATAATTAAATTATAAATCTGTTTTCTAGACCCTGCAGCGAGGGTGTCAGTTTCCATGCCCTTAACTTCGATACAGCAGAATACATATACTGGGGGAAAAGAACAGGGGAGTTTCCCCCATGTCATATCCAACATTTGTCTATCAATAAAACAGATCCATGTAACCCACTCCCCAAGGATGCACCTGGAAACAAGCTATCACAGCTTAGTGTGCCTTTCCTGGTCAAAAATTACCAAATAAATAAAGAATAAATTATTACTGATAGTAAAGTGGAGGGCTCAATTGGCAAGAGGAACATTGCATGGTGAAATTCAACATGAAGCTAGGTCACAACAATTGGCCATTGAGAAAGGGTGTGAGCCTTCAGAAAAGCAGATTTCAGGAAAAGGGGAGAAAATGCAATAGCAGTGCAAGGACTTCCATAAGATAAAGGGGTTGAGGAAGTAGGCAGCATTAAAGGAGTCTAATACAGAGACCACTCAAGACTGCATCAGGACCATAAAATATACAGTACAGAAAACCCATATGGTTAGATGGGCAATTAAGGTGAGCTATTAGGAGCAAAATGGGGTGTTTAAAATGTTTAAGAAGGAACAGAGTGATGTAAACAGAAAGAGGTACATGGAGAAACTGAGTAGAAGCAAAAAGCTCATCAGAGAGGTAAAGGGTGAATTGAGGCTAGTGGAAAGGGTAAATGAGAATGACAGATCCTTCTTTATATACATTAGTGAACGAAGACAATGAGTAATATAATAAGGATCAAGAAGGATGGGGTAGGTATAGTGATGAGGGAAGAAAGCAGATATACTAAATTAATACTTTGTTAAATCAAGGAGATGCCCAGTCCCTGACAACAAGAGTAAATTCAAGGGTGATACAGGGAACAGATGGCAGAGACAGAAGCAATCAGAGTAGACAGCTCCAGTTAAGCATTTTACATTGTCAGTTTAAATTGGCTTAGTTATTGATTTATAACTAGAATTATGTTTTAGTTGTTTTAATTGCATCCAAGATTGGGATCAAGGAAGGATACATTGCTGGATATCCATTTTAAGCTTTAAATCTTGTGTCAAATTTGAGATATTGCATCTTGTACTGAATCCACATTTTCATCTGGCCTGGCTTCTAAGGCAATTCCATTGATTCAGAGACTTTATACAAACCACTTGGGAAAGAAAAGCAGCTGAACTGAAGATTCACACAAAGGCTTTTACAACCTACTTGTGCTTCAGGTAAGTGATCTTCACTTTTTGGAATTTAACATTTTCTGGCACTTGAAACTTACAACAGTTTCCTGGACCCCTGAATTTTGCTTATTGAATTGCTTAATTCTTGGATTTCTGTTAAAGACGCTATATAATATATGACTGGACTTACATTTCCTAGCTCCCCTACGTCTGTGTTGACTGGCACACTGATCTGTTACTGGCTTATAAGATATTTATTTCTCAGCGTATAGTTATACATAGAAACAGACAATGATGGGTGAAAAGTCCTTGCAACCCATCCAGTCTGTCCAATCCATCTATTATTTATTTATGTATTCATTTTGTTATTTAGTTTCTGTTCACCGAGAAAAGAGGGCTAGGCAATTCTGCCTATTTTCAGCCTCAGGGGAGGGGGGAGATACAGATGCAAACTAATGTATTCAGTCAGGTTAAGCTGTTAGTGGTATTTTTAGTGAATGGGGGACATTTGGCTTGGACAACAGGAAGATTCCCCTACTCTTTTGAGAACTGCCTTGGGATCCTTAATGTTCACCTGAACAACCACCAGAACAGGCATACAGGACTTTGGTTACATGTCTCATCTGAAAGATGGCACCTCAGGAGTGCAGCACCCCTTCATGCTCAGTCTCAGTATTGGGATTTACTCCAAGTTTCTGGTGAGAGGCTACAACACACAACCTTATGGTCTTCCAGCCTCAGAGATGAGTGTGCAGCCTGTTGAACCACTGACACTGATATTGCCTATACCTTATTGGTCATTCACACTGCTATTCCATGTACCTTCCCCACAGCCACTTTAACTATCTACATATATCTATGCCACATGTATATAAATCCCTCTACCGGCTTTGGCTGAATCTCATGTCCTGTGGCAGCCAATTCTACCCCCTACCCTCCCTGTGAAGAAATACTTCTGAACATCCTTTCTGAACTTTCTTTCTGCCAATTTCATAGGCTTTGCATCAGTGTCTGCATTCATTGGGAATCAATTTATGCAGTTTACTGTTAATCCCATGAATAAACTAATAGATCTCTATCATGTCATGACTATCTCTCTCCTATCCTACAACATGTACATATCCAGGTTTTTTAACCTTTCCTTATAAGACTTCCCCTGTTGACATTGAATCATCATGGTGGCCTTCCTCTGCACCACCTCCACCCTATCCTTGTTCTTCCTCAAATATGGACTCCAAAATTGTGCACAGTACTCAAGTGTGGCTTTACCAGGGATCTACAAAGGTCAAGATCACCTTCTGCCACCTATTACTGATTCCTGCTTATGCATCCTAGCATTCTATTTCCTTCCCTGCTGTTCTATTACACCTTGCTGTACATTAGTAGTATAATTAAATCAGACATATTTACATGATCTGGAGACTCACTTATGACTGAAATCCCATGTAAAAGCACCTCACAACTGCTGTAAATATTATCAGTATATGTAATGGTGCATGACACTATATAACATTTATTACAGCAGAAAGATCAACAATGCCTATATTGTACAGTTACAAACTTTATAAATACTACAATGCAAAAACACAATTTATTACAATTTATTCACTTTGCAATTTATTGCTCATGATGGCAGGTGACACTAAGAGTAACTCTGGCCTCACTCATACCCAATGACACCAAACAGCTAACAGACACACCATAGGTCTGCATATGTGAATAAACAAATAAACATAAGAAACATAACAGACCCTCTATACATCTGTACATCTTTGCATCACCCTGGCATCATCTCCATCTCCAAAACGGGACTCGGGTCCAAACTCTCTAGTATGGAAAGCCTTATACCTGGCTACTATGTACTCAGCTTCGACTGCCCTGCAAACAACAGACAAGGGTTAGCTAGCTGCATAAGACAGAACCTAAAATTTAAAAGGTGTCCTTGGTCTGTACCTACTACCAGGATTCTTACTGGAGATCCTCAGAATAAAAACCTTGTTGGGCAACAAGGATCTATACATCAGCTGCCTATATATACCACCCAACAATTCTAAGGCATTCCTACACAGAGTATCGGATCTCCTATAGTCAAGGCAACCTGCTGCAGAATCAATAATTCTAGGAGATTTTAACATTGATTGACTTAGTACCAGGGAATCCACAGTAAAAGACTGGGTAGTTGAACAACATCTGACACAGTTAATAACCTGAGTCCACCAGACGTGTTAGCAGTTCCAGTTCTGGAATGTACATCGACTGGATCCTAAGTGATATACCAGATAGAACAGTAAACTCAGGAACATGCTCTGACTCGATGAGTGACCCCAGTTTATATAGTATACCTATAGGTATAAAATAAAAAGGCATTTAACACATCTCATCAGAGTCAACACATACTAATCTCTGGATGTAAATCAACATCACTCTGAACTCAACAAATTAATCTAGGACAGATTTGCTCTCATCCTTGGTGTAGAAACTGCATTGTCTTACTTTATTTCAGAGTTCAAGGCTGTGAGAAACTGCTCCCTATGAGCCTAGTAAGAGTCTGAGGAAGGCATAACAACTGGGTACACCTGACCTACTACCACCAGACTGAGCAGGAAGATATCTGAGTGGCCTACCACCTCTACTCTTCCTTTTCTCATGATGCTGTGTAATGCCAGATCAATGAGGAATAAGACCACTATCAGTGGATTTTATTTCTGATTCTTCAGATCAGTCTTGCTTGCATCATGGAGAGGTGGCTTGGTGATTATGTTGGTATGGTACTGGGTCAGCCATCCCAGACAGATTCTCCATAGTGCACTGCTCAAGGAGGGACTGCGGAGGCCATCTGTTTTAGATCTGTGTTTAACCTGGTGGTATATCCAGCTGAGTATACCATGCCATTTCAATACATTGCTGTTCATGGGGCTGCAGGTGCAGATCGCAGACTGCTACTCATG
This sequence comes from Neoceratodus forsteri, assembly GCA_016271365.2. NCBI lineage: Eukaryota > Metazoa > Chordata > Ceratodontiformes > Ceratodontidae > Neoceratodus > Neoceratodus forsteri. The sequence goes on along the minus strand of CM057453.1, from coordinate 449,046,893 downwards.
TGCTAGCCTTTATGGTATGAGGGAATTTTCTGCAGGAAATTGTGGACTTACCATTGACAGAGTGTTGGACTTACCTAGGTGGCTTATTCTGGGCAATTTTAATGCTTGGGTCAATGAAAAGCCCTCGCATTTTGGACAAGATTTCCTCTGGCGAATTGAATCCTTGGGCCTTGCAAAGTCATTTCTTCTGTGACCCACCCACATGGACATGCCTTGGAGTTGGTATTTTCTCTGGGATTTGAGGTCACTGATCTTGAGATAGATCTGGTCAGCTGGTCAGATCATTGCTCTAGCAGATTCTCTTTCATGGCCTTCCTTGTAGTACATATCCTGTGTAAATGGACCAGTACCATCCTTTACATGGGATATGATAAGCATGACTCTTGGCATCACTGGACACATCGAGTATGATGGTGGCATGCACCATGAGACTGGAGGAAGCCATGGTAACCTATGATAGGACCATTGGGGTGGCTTTTGATCTCCTGGTGCCTACTCCTGGCTTGGTGATTATGTTGGCATGGTATTGGAGTCAGCCATCCCAGACAGATTCTCCACAGTGCACTGCTTGAGGAGGGACTGTGGGGGGCCATCTGTTTTAGATCTGAATTGAACCTGGTGGTATATCCAGTTGCGTATACCATGCCATTGAAATGCATGGCTGTGCATGGGGTACAGGTGCAGGTTGCAGACCACTACTCATGTGCTGACCTTTAGGGCATGAGGGGGATTTTCTGCAGGAAATTGTGGACTTCACCATTGACAGAGTGTTGGACTTACCTAGGTGGCTTATTCTGGGCAATTTTATTGCTTGGTTCAATGACAAACTCTTACGTTTTGGCCAATATTTCCTCTGGGGAATGGAATCCCTGGGTCTTGTAAAGTCATTACTTCTGTGACCCACCAACATGGCCATGCCTTGGAGTTAGTATTTTCTCTGGGGTTCAAGGTCACTGATCTCAAGATTGTTCTGGTCAGCTGGTCAGATCATTGCTCTATCAGGTTCTCTTTCAGGTCCTTCCTTGTAGTACACCTCCTGTGTAGATGGTCTAGAACTTTCCTTTACATGGGCTATGGTAAGAGGGACTCTTGGCAGCACTGGACACATTGAGTATGATGGTGGCATGCACCATGAGATTGGAGGAAGCCATGGTGACCTATAATAGGGCCATTGGGGTGGCTTTTGATCTCCTGGTGGCTACTTGTGTACATCCATAGGTTTTGCACCTTGACTCACCATGGTATGTCAGTGAGCTAAGTGAAATGAAAGCAAAGGGACGGAGGTTGGAACATTCTTGGAGGAGATCCAGGGCCTCAGAGGACAAACTGGCTTTGGTTACTCACTATGATAAGAACAAAGAGCTATCATCCAGAAAAAAAAAGGGTTTCTGTCTAGGGAGATTGCTGCTGAAAGGAATCAATCACCTCAGTTTTTTCGGACCATGACCAGGCTTCTCTGTCTGGCCTGTCTGGAGCCCATGAAGTGCTTTCACTTGCTAAATGTGAGGACTTTACCTGATTTTTCTTAGACAGCGTGTCCTCCATCTAGAATTTTGCCATCTGGGCTGTCACAGCTCAGCAGGGTCAAGCTGTTATGTCTCAAGTGCATTCAGTGGTCATGGGAAGAGTTTGGACTGGTGACAATGGAAAACATTATTGAGGTGATCTTAGAGCAGAGGCCAACATTTTGTGAACTGGATCCAGGTATAATCTGATTACTAGTGAGTTTTGTTTGGCTGCTGGGGCCAGTGTTCATGGAGTTTGTCCATGTTCCCTATCAAGGAGGGTCATCTCAGTGGCATTGAAAGATACACGGCTGAAGCCACTTCTGAAAAACCCTTCATTGAACCTGGATGTCTTGGCAAATTTTCAACCAGTCTCTAACCTGCCTTTTTTGGGTAAGGTGGTTGCACAACAGCTCAAGGCACACCTTACAGCCTTTGACATCTAGGAGCTTCTCCAGTCTGGTTTTAGGTCTAAGCATAGCACAAAAACTGCACTGGTCATGGTACACAATGACTTGCTCAGGGTGAGAGATAGAGGAGAGTGGTCTATTCTCATTCTCCTAGATCTCTCTTCAGCCTTTGACACAGTGGACCATGGGCTGTTATTGAACCTGCTTAGGGAGTATGTAGGGCTTACTTGCAAAAACATCTTCTTGAGTCCGATCTCAGTGGCAGGACTCAGAGGTTAATTCTGGGAAGGTTTTCCTCACCCTCAATGGCTCTGCCCTGTGGCTTACCCCAAGGCATGTCCTGTTTGCCCATGGTGTACATGCTGCCCCTGGGGGGATCATTAGACAGCATGGATATGGGTTCCACTGTTATGCAGATGATATCCAACTCTATATGTCCTTTCCTCCTGCCTGACTACAAATAAAACTGTACTACTACTAAATTACTATTATCAGCATGGCAAATCATGGACCAAATACTGGATCCCCTCTTTCACTCCTTTGCCATGGACTGTCTCCCTGCACTCACCACAGCTCCCCGTATTCCTCCCCTTCCTTCCCCTCTCTTTCATTCAGATGTCTTGCCTATTGTGCTTCCTTTATCTCTAAATACTGACTTTGCTCCCTCCCCTGCTATCTTGCATCACTACTCACTCCCCCCCCGACAATACTTACCCCTCCGCAACTCTGGCAATCGCTCTCTCACTCTCCCCTCAAGGAAATCCACCGCTGGTCAAGCTGCCTTCTCCTTTCGGTTTCCCAAACTTTTGGGCTCTCTCCCATTTACGATCTACACTGTCCCTTCCCACCACTCACCTCTCTCTTCCATGAGTTCTCTATTTACTCCAGCAATTTACAGATACTGGACTTGTCTGCACCCCCTTTACCCTGCATCTATACTAGCACAGTCCCTGTTTCCTCCCTCCCCAATCCATAACCATTGCTTCCACCCTGAACTCAGTATTGCCTTCTGTGCATTGCAAATGTTGTTATCCTCCAACACTTTATTGTAATGTAGTGTATTTTACACAGAATCCTTGTCCTTACATAATTATTTATGATACTTCTTTGCCTGTTATTTGTAAAAATTCTTAGTATACCTCTGTTTCTCCCGGACACATCTGAAAATGAGCTGCTACCAGCTCAGTATGTATTTTCTGATAAAACCTTTTACATAAATAAATACAAAATCTCACTTTATGACAGAGGGTGGCAGTCTTATCAGCAACTCAAAAATGTGTCAGCAACAAAGACATGCAATGCCAAAACAGTTTTTTACCCCAGCTACTGGGAGAAAAACATCAGCAATTCAAAAATCTCTCAACTGACATCAATTCTCCCATTTTCAAGAGCATCTCTGAACAAATCACTCACTCCATCTATAACAACAAACAAAAACTGGGCAGCATCAATATCACAGACACTTTAAGCACTTCACTAGCCACTGTCAATGTCTGCCTACCCCACCACAGCCTACCCTCCAAAAGCAATGCCAACTTGCACTGTAGTCAAACCTATACAGTCACTAATAATGACTTACCTCCTGCTCTTACCTTTACAGACATCTGTTAAGGTGAGGTTCTAAACCTGCATCTAATGACTTGGAGCACCATCTGCTAAGGATGCTGCAGCACCACGGCTGCACCCCTGCCAATCCTTTTCAACCTCTCCCTTCACAACTTGCTGAATTCCAGCAATTGTGAAGATTGCCATCATGACACTCATGACACCATTACTGAGGACTGGTTCACCACCAGAAGATAAAACTACTGGCCAAAGTCTGTACTACCTGGTCTAGACAAACTCACTGAAAAGGTAGTACACATGCAGCAAATTGTTTACATCCTCATTAACAACATTCTTAATTAGCCACAATCTGGGATCCACCCAAAGTACTCCATATACACTACACTACTAAAGGGGACAAATGACGTCTCTCCTGCCCTTAACTCTAGCTACAAGAAAGTTGCCATCTAATATATCTATCAAATGCATGTGACATCATCAATCATAGTGCCCTACTTCAAAAGTTACTTCAAATGGGAATTTCACAAAAGGCCTTGCCATAGTTCAAAGCTTTCATGACTGACAGATCAAGGGAGGCATAATAAATAGGAATATCTCACCTCCATTTACAGTCAACTAGGTGTCTCATAAGACTCTATTCTCAGCCCCTACTCTTCAGTCTATTTGTCAGTGACCTACTATCTGTGTATGTCAGCACAGATGCCAACATCCATCTATATGTAGATGATACTGCCATCTAAGCTAATTTCAAAAGTATCCTTCACTTTACCAATCTACTCCAAACAGTCTTTGACAGAACACTGTCTTGGATGATCACCAACAATCTGTTATGTAACAACACCAAAACAAGGAAAAAAGCAAACAATGGCCTTCTGTGGAAATCAATCTCCTTAACTGTCCTCAAAATAGACCTTACTGAGTACCACCACTGGAAAACATCAAGACAAACAAGTATCTAGGAATGTGACTGTTTACAGTACCAAACTAAATTTCTCAGACCACATCACCAGAACCATCAGAGGAACTAATCAGAAACTCTGGACCACCAGGGATAACTTTAAGTTTACATAGCCTGCAATCAGGGATGGGGGCAGTCCACTGGACCACCAGGGTTAGATTTATGTTTAGCAAGCCTGTGATTGGGCGTTGGGTCGCTTTGCTGCTGGGGGGCAGAGGGCATCGGTCCCCGATGGCTGCAGCCTGGCAGGGCGCCAGGCGAAAGTCGCCCGGGATCAGCGCACCTGCATGCAAATGGGGCCATAATGACATGCAAATGGTCCCATTTGCACCTTGCATGCATAATGGCCCCATTTGCATACCCACCACTGAATATCGCGGTTCCTGCACCTAGCGCATCTGCACTTGTGCTAGCGCATCCCCCGCTCCTCGGTTGCCACTTGCATGGTGCTAGTGCCACCACCATTGCACAATGCGGGCAGCCATGGTGCCATATTCAACGTGCTGAGCCATGGCGAGCACTGTTGAATATCACCAGTTCACACCTGGCACATCCCAGTTGCGTTGCACCCAGGATTGTGCCCCAGCCTGGCATAGTCTGAATATCCCGGCCTCTATGTTAATACAGCATATTGAGATATTATATATACTGCTCTCTCAGTATTGTCTGCTGCTGTACATGTGCCTCTAAAACCATCTTGTAAACTAGGCATTTCATGAAAACATGGATATCTAGGTATACAACATTTCAAAATAAATAAATACCCTATACCTTTGAGATGGGGAAGGTTACAAGGGAACAAGTACTAAAGGTAACAGAGAACCTAAAAAATAATCTCCAGGTCAAGATAGGATACACTGTAGTATGCTGAATGAAATTAGACAGGAGCTACTGGAGTGGAGCTGCTGGTTGTCCTCTTTGGAGAATCAGTAGCAACAGGTGCAGTGCCTGATAAAGGAGGGTGGCAAATGTAGTTCCCTTACACAAAGAGTATGATAGGTAAAATCTAGGAAATTACATGACAGTATGCCTGACATCAATAATGTCTGGAGACAATGATTAAAAAAAGGCATATAGTAACATCCTTGAAATAAAAGGGCTTAATGGATTGGGACCAGTATTGTTTCACTAGAGGCTGGTTATGTCAGACTAACTTACGTAACTTTTTTAATGTAGTGAAGCACATCACAACGTGGGGCCAGTCAGTGAATACACTACACCTGGATTGTAGCAAACATGAGAGAGTGTACAATGAGGGGCCATGGATATGATATGTCACCAGTAGGGCATGGGGTATGATGAGAGACTGAAAAAGTCTCACTATGTATTCACTAGAGGACAGAAGGGAAACAAAGCATGATAGAGTCTTTTAAATTAATGGCAAGGTTCAACAAAGTGGACACGGCAAGTTTGTTGAAATGAAGAAACAGTGCATTCACCAGAGGGTGTACACTCAAAGTGAAGGAAGCAAGGTTCAAAAATGACCCAAGAAAGGAGTTCTTCATGGAAAGGGTGGTAGCTAGATGGAACAAATGTCCTAAAAAGTTTATGGAGGCAAAGTCAATAGTGGGTATAGAAAGGTGCTATTAAACAGGAAGTGGAGGGAAGGGAAGGAAGGATGACTGGGAGAGAGAGGACAGAGACTAGAATATCTTCCAGTAGTGAATCTTGGAACAGACTGGATGGACTGTCAGGTCTTGTTCTGTCCATCACTTTTCTGTGTTTCTATATAAACCTTTGTTAGAAACCAAAACAACAAAAGCCCCAGTAAGAAATCTTGGGGCTCTCTCTTAGACATTGCATGAGAGATAGGAAGCTTCCCATCAGTTGATATGTTCTGTTTCCAGTCCTTAAGATAAGAGACAAAGCAGCTTAAAAGGTTCACTATTTAAGCTGACTGAGACTAATTAAAAGGCTACGCCTGTAATTCAATCGGTGAGCAACCAGCCACGCCCCCTTTCTGAGCTATATAAGCAGTTCCCCCCAGCCTCCCTCCGAAGCACTTTTTCTTTGCCAGTTGGAGGCTCTGGCTGTCTTTATTCTTCCTTGGGACCTGTTGGGGCTTTAAACCCCCACCCAGTGTTGCTGCACTTCTGTTTTGTGTTCTCCTGCTTTTGGTTTGTATTGCTTGCCTCCATCTGCTACTACTTCCTTGTTTGCTTGTTTTCTTCTGGCTCCTGTACTTGTGTTTTTACATTGTTTGTTTCTTTTGGGCTTTTAGTGTTCTAGTGTCCTGTATCTACATTGTTTATTTGTGCTACTGGTTACTTATTGTTGATTTTTTTGGTGCCTTATGTAGCTGTGTGCCTGTGTTCAGGCTCCATTTACTAACCAGATTTTGCATGCCCTCAGTTAACTGCATTGTTCTTTGTATGCTTAGCTCAGCCTGCTGCTTTCCTGCTAACAATCCTTCATTTTCCTGAAATTGTTCTTGACTGCTTCAGATCCCATTGCTGTTTCTCTGCTGTCTCCTGTGCTATCAGCTTAATTCTTTGCTGCTGGTTCTGGCTGATTTTGCAAAGCTAGCTGTCTCTACCTGTTCTGTAGCTCTGCTGCAGTTTATTGTTTCTGTACTGCCTCAGTGGCTTGCTATTGTTTGACTGTGTCCTTAACTAGGAACTTGCCAGTAAAAGCACCTCTATTTGGGGGTTCCTACCCTTTCACCATTACAGTGCTCTGCTTCCTCTTTAGTTGCTCACATCTGGTCCTGGCTCCGCTGCTCAGCTAGCAGCTAATCCATGTTTTAAGCCCTACTCATGATTTACTCAGAGCTTGCTCCTCCAGGACTGATGCTCCATTGATATGCAGACTCTTTTTGCTATTTCATAACTGCCTGGTCTCATGGTGCCTTGCTCCTGGCTCTCTGTTATTCTTAAGGAGGAGGACTGTGGTGTCTCAGTGGTGCATCATGACCCTGGCAGCAGGAGCATGCTTTAAGCAAGTTAACTGAACCTCCTGTTTCTGTGCTGCTCCTTGCCTTCCTGGCTTTTAACTATCCATGACAAACAATATCTGTACCTTGCAGCCTTCATGGTTTTCTCAAATTGTATGTAATCCATTCCTGCTTTGTCTAAATTGCTATGTTGGCTTCTGCTGGCTAAACTGATAATGCTGCTCCTCAATATAATTTGGCTTCCCTACTGGATTTAGTTGGCTTGCCTGCTGTAAGTCATGTGTATTGCTGCTATTCTATGTTTCACAGCCCAACATGCAGGTCTGCTCAATGATTACACTACCCTCAAGGGTTCAGTCTGCTTTGTGCTTGCTACAATACATGTGTGACCTACGTGAGGGTCTACAGTGCAAATTTCCTTTAAGCTCTCCTAACCATTATAGCATTCAATATTGCTGCCTGCAGAACCTTAATTCTGCCTAATGGCATTGTTGGTGTTCCTGCTCATTAAGGCCTTGCAATTACTACTGTTGTTGTTCTACACAGTTTATTGTGCTTTAGTGTGGCTAGTCTGCAAATCACAAACAATTTGACTCCAATTGTATTCCCTTCTACTATTGTGACATCTCATTATGAGAGATATATTGCATTGTTCCAGTTTCTCAGACCCCTGTGCTGGTCTGATGATTGCTCGATTGGCCTATGTGGAGGCAATCTCCTGAGCCTGATGTGCATATCTGACACTATAAAACTGTGACCTCCACAATGCTGTGTGACCTCTGTGTGGGTCCAAAAAACTGCTTTACTGTTGACTACAGCCTAGTTTGCAGAGATTACTTTGGCCTGTCTTGCAGTTGTCCTAAGATTGTTTCCACTGTTGTTCCTGGCCTTGCTTGTGCAGGAACTCCTCAATTATCAGTGCTTTACTGACATCTTTGTGTCAGTTTACCTCACAACTTGAAGGGATGACTCCCAGCTGATGATCATTGATCCTACTGCTGCACCATCACCTGACCTGCTCCCTGCTGAGCTGTATCAGCGTTGACTTATACTTCATGAGCATCTGCCACTCATGAGTCTAGGACTTTGCTATGTTACTGGCATCATACAGATTTGTGGGGGCTCCTGGCCATGGCTCAATGTGGGAGTAGCTCCCCCCACTCCTCCACAAACCAGCCTCAGTGCTCCACTTCCAGCTTTTGTTTTATTTTGTTTGTTGTTTTCTGTGCCTGGTGGCTGTGTGGCTCATGGGATGCTCTTGCTATGCCTTCCTCCTCTCTCTCCCCTCTCAGTCCCCCAGAGCTGACTTTCCGCTCCTCTGCACTTCCAAGTTTTGTACATTCTGCATCATACAGCTGTCTTACACACTGTTTATGTGCTAGATCTGGGAGGAGCTGTTCTGTTTGTTGCTGTACAGGACTCAAATATTCCTCCTGGCTGCATTACCTTACTACCTCTGTCTGTCACGCTGGGTCATTTGCTGTGGTCCTGCTCAGCATCTGTTCCTACTGTACAGTTTACCTGGCTGGCATTTCCACTGGCAGAAGTCTGCTGCCTACCCCGTTGGTTTTTCTATGGCACATTAAGCTCTGTTTGGTTATTCACTATGCCAGTGGCAGCCATTGTTGTGTGTTGCAGATTGTCAAGCTGAGTCCAAGGCAAGCTCCTCTGGCACCTACTCACTGCACCTAATAGGGCTGGTGCTCAGTGGTTCTCCTTTGCTGCTACCCTGTCGATCTTGTTCTCTCCAGTGCCTGTCAGTTTCTCCACCAGCTTTGCCATAACTTCCAAGTTCATTCTGTCATCTGTTCATGCTCCACTTCTCTCCTGGTCATGGATGGAACTCCCTGTGCCAAAGATATTATTCAGGGGACCTTCATTTGGACACTGTAGATACCCGTTTCCACATTGGTTCATCACATCATCCTAAGCCTCATCTCTGCCAACCCATGCAGTTCCATTGTGGTGGCTCCTCCTCTCTTTTTTCCTTAGCCCATTCTAACAGCCCTCAGGGCAGTGTCTATCTGACTCATGTGCGGGTAAGTGTTCTCCATCCCATGGGATGGCAGCCTCAGTTGTCTCAATTGTCTCTGTTTCCTCATCAACCAAAGAAGGTCTTCAGGAAATTCCTTGGACTTCTTCTTGCTCCTGTAGCATCTATCTAACTCATTCATATGGCAGCTGTGAGTGTGGGTAGATGTCCTCCATTTGCCAGGATGGAAGTCTCCATCATTTTTCCTTAACACACCCTCCATTGGGCCAGTCTCCGGTGGTCCACGGACCTCTTCCTGCCTAACCTTGACTTCTTTTCCTACCATCATCATTCACAGCATTTCTCCAGATCCCCTTGGACTGCTACACTGTCCTCTTCACCCTCAGTCCACCTGCAATTCTTGGATGTCCTCCTGCCTGTTCTGCTCTCTGTTGCATTTTCTGGCCATTTTCCTTCTGGTCTTGGATGCTTGTTTTTTCCCTGTTGGACTGATGCAGCCTGGTTTCTGCTTAGACTTCATCTTCTGTGTGGCAGTCTGCAGGTTCTCGCTCACCTGGCTCCATTTGGCATTGCATATTTTTTGGTCTGCTTCCAACTGTGGCACTTCTGGGGTCCCAAAATAAATGTTGCCACTCATCCTAGTCATTTTCAATGTAGCAGTCCTCTCCATCTCAGTTTTATCAGACTTTGCTCCTCATTATCCAGCTCCATCCCCAATATAGCAATCCTCACATCTGGAATGTTCTATATATCAGGATCCCTACCTGTCTGGCTTGCATTTGTTCAACTTCCGCTTGATCTCTAAATCATCAGGTTCAGGATTCCCAGAACTACTCACACCAGAATCATGATAATCATGCATTATCACAGTTCCTCACATACCTCAACTTTGGAAGTTCAGTCCTACTGCCTTCACGTGCCTGCTCCAGTTTTTTACTCACCTGCCATTCAAAGCACTGTCTAAGTTAGAACCACAACAGCAGCCTTTCACATTAATGTGTCATTCTTATCAGCTATCCAGCCATTTGCCTTCTCATCAACATCTACAGCAGCTGACTTGCCCAGCCTCCTCAACAATATCTACAGCCACTGACCACCTGGCCTCCTCATCATAAACTGCTTCCTAATCTATGACCGCTGGGTTGCCTCACCTCTTCCATCTAGCACTTGAAGATGATTCATGCTCTCATACAAAAGCGCCTTCATAAATCGGAGGCATGCCAATGACTATTACCTTTCAACCAAAATGGAGTATTACTCCCTTGTTTGGGTTTCTAAGTTGCAGCAGAAGAGCATTTGAGGAATAGAGTGAGAACCTTTCTCAAACTGGAACATTTTCCACCCCTTGAATTGGATTTTGAATTGCAGCAGCCGAGCCATCACTAAATAAAATACCCCAAGCCTGAGGAAGGCGACCCTAGGCCTTGGATCCCCAGAGATTTCCTCCTCCAAGGGTTTTGTTTCTCTCCTCTGTGCCAAAGGTTACAATACTTAGTAGTATTCCCTAGTTTACTTCTGTAAGTTTCACTGTTGGAAGGAGGTGATGGTAACCCCACTTGCTGTTCCCAGTCTCCTTAGAAATCCCCCTACTGTCACCAATGCAATCCATTTTATCCATGCTTTCTGCTAACTTGTGCTTCTCTTCTAAGCTTTATCAAGCAGCCTGTTGCTTCAGTCTGCATCTCTACCTCATAGTCAATGATCATTGCTAACGTCTTTTTGGGGGTTCTTCCTAAGTTACCTTTAGCCAAGGGAACCTTCCTGTGGCACCTCTAGGGGTGGAACCCTCTTTGAGGGTTCCTTGTCTTTGGTACCCCTACAGGGTGGTAATTCCTCATGGAATAGAGAGCATGAACAGCCACAACAAAGTAACACAGTTGCACAAGTATAACACTATACTGGTTATGTAGGCCATTGAACTGAAAGGCTACATCTGTAAATCAATGGGTGAGCAACCAGCCATGCCCCCTTTCTGAGCTATATAAGCAGTTCCTCCCAGCCTCCCTCTGAAGCACTTTTTCTTTGCCCCACCATCCTACCCTCCTATTCCAGCAGCTCACCTCTCCTCAGGGGGGTTCTTGCTAAGGTATGTTTAGCCAAGGGAACCTTCTTGCTGCACCTCTATGGTTGTAACCCTCTTTGAGGGTTACTTGTCTTTGGTACCCCTACAAGGTGGTAATTTCTCAGGGAATAGAGAGTGCAAGCAACCAGAACAGAGTATCACAGTTGTACAAGCATAACACTATACTGGTTGTGTAGGCCATTGAACTTACGAAAATGTAAGCTGCAATTAACTGTGTATATTTGCAATGCAGTTAGCAAAATAATTATTAAATGGTTGGGCTACATGTAGGGTATCAGAAATATAAAAACATGTTTTGGATTCCCCACATGTTGTCCAGTCATTCAGTAAGTGGTCTGTTTTCACAGTGAGATTCATTTACAGTACGATCTGGCTCTCAGGGGGTTGGTATTTTGTTTTTAATGTTTTTTCTTCAAAATGTTCAGGTATTGCTTATATACTGTTGAAGGTTGTTTCTATATTATGTTGTTTTGGCATTTCTAACTAGAGTTTTAAAATGATTTCTAAATGTCTTGTAATATTGAAAGACAGCAATGTGCCCTGTTATCTTAAATTGTTTCCAAAATGATTCCCTAAAATATAACAGCTCAAGAAGGACAGCACTTATTCATGGGCGATGAAAGCCCTCAACCCTAACATTCATATATGACATGTGAGTATTAAAGATCTTTTCAAATTCAGAGATGACATAAGCAATAGATCTTCATCCTGTGACTGTCCATATCCCTCTCTTCCTCCTGCCCCCCGCCAGTGGGGCTCTGTAGTATAAATCTGCCTCAGAAATATTAGATATATATGGAAAACAAAATGTGTATTCATGCACTACCTAAATATTATGCATAATATGGATGAAGCTGGGTCCTCCTCGTCCAAAGACAATTGTCCTGTATTCCCCATCTGTGTGGTTGTGTATTGTCTTTCCTCCATGATCACTGTATTTTTAATATCATATAATTTTTTGTTTCATAACCTCCATTACTTGTGTTCTGTCTTATTTCTATTACCTGAACACTGTACTGCTTAATACTATATATAAGTCCTTATTGTTGTTTGACATGGAGCCTTTGTAAAGGAGTCTATAACTCAAAGGGCTGTAATTCCGAATGTTATTAAATAAAAAAATAAATAAATAAGCATCGATTTCTGGTAATAAATTGAGGCAATTTCAATTGGCCGAGTCTGAATCAGATCTATCTGGATTACAGTCATGAAAGGATCTGATACATTAAAGCTGTGGTTTAGCTCTTGGGATACTATACTCTCCCAATACAGAATATTACACAATGAATACTGAAATAATTGTCTAGGATTGTCTTGGTAATTATTTAATCAGGTCTAAATGTTGAGATAAAGTCAATCAAACTAATAGTATACATACACCGCACCAAAAAAAAACTACATTAATGCATCAGTTAGGGTTCAATCACAAAACCTAAACAGCAGACAATTTCAGTGTTATGATAAAAAAGGGTATCCTGGCTCTTGGTAAACATGCAATATGGTGTTTTTCACAATTTAAGTGATTGTTGAATGGAGCATTGGCATTACCCTACTTTTGGCAATGTCTTAAAAGGCAATTAAAGTTACTTACACATCTGTGCTTTAAGAGAGGGAGCCCAAGTTAGGTTAACATCAACACTGCATCGAACAATCATTTAAACCCTGAGGAGTCACATGCCACACATTTATCAAGAGCCAGGGGGCTTTTCCGCCCTAATATAAGATTTTCCTACATTTTAGGCTTTGTGATGGAACCATAACTGATGCATTAACATTGTGTTTTTGTTTTTGCAATTAATCTCCTTCCTGTTTAAAAAGGCTATTTAACAACACATGCACACAACTTTATTTTGACAATGCTGACCTTCCGTAGGCATTAACACTACTTTTATTGCCAAACAGTACCTGGAGTACAGTGACATGCCCTGCCTCTCTCTGCTCCCATGCCTAGCAGTCTTGAATGTTCAGTGGTAAGCCCCCACCACCACCTCATCCATCCCCAATTCATTGATGCCTTGACATCCAGAGCCATGCCCTCCATCATTCTCCCCCTGTAACATGCAGACCGTGGTATCCAGTAGCTTGCTTTATGTTGACCAGCACCTGTACCAAACTGTCATTGGCATCAAGTGGCGCACTGTCCCTCACCCTGCCCCCCTGTGTGTCAGAAGATTCAAGTCACTAGAAATACACCTCCACATTCCTCAAAAAAGTGTTTAAATATATCTTTTTTCAAACACTATCTGTGACATATTTGAGCAAAATGAATTTCAACAGTATTTGTGAAATATTTTCTCCTTACTTCTGTGCATGGGCCTTCTTTAAAATTTCAATTATAGTACCCACAACTTACTTGAAATACATTCTTTTTACAAAACAAAACAACTAAACTGCTCCATCATTAAAATTACTCTCACAAATACGTCACTTCTTATACAATTAGTCAAAGGTCACCAGAAATACCCTTCCACATTCCTTAGAAATAGATCCACACAATGCTGTGAAAAACTTACCTGCTCACTATCTGCAATATTTATAGGTCTGCACAAATATTTTGTCCAACAGTACCTATGAATCATTTTCTTTGCATTTAATCTACGCATGCACACTTTTTTCATTTTTTTCAATTGCCCATAACTTAGTTGCCTTATATTTATTTTTACAAAATACACTTATTGTAATTGCTCCGTTATCAATGTTGCTTCACAAACACATCACTTCATATGCAATAAGACAAAAGGCACCAGAAATACCCCCTACACATTTCTGAGAAATAGTTTTACATAGAAACATGGAATCATAGAAAATGTTGGCAGATAAGGACCATTAGTTCCATCCAGCCTGCCTGTAAGCCCTATACTTGTATGCAGCCTCTGACCCTATCTGGTCAATGGCTTTTCATCACTCCCTTCCACCACAATGTTCCTTTGTGCCTGGCCCATGCATGTTTAACCCCCCCCCACTGTGGTTGCTCCCACCACCTCTTGTGGCAGACTATTCCATGAGTCCACCACCCTCTTCATGAAGAAAAAACTTTCTTGCATTTCCTCTTAACCTAGCCCTTTTAATTTCATATCACACCCTCTTGTTCTTGTTCTCCTTCTACATTAGAAGATGTTTCCTGCACCTTGTTTATGCCCTGAGGTACTTGAAATAGAGCTGTGCAGAATGGAGAAATTCCAATTAGCAGAATTTTCATGAAATTTCATGAAATTCTGTGAAATTTCATGACATTTCATTTTAATTTTGAGGATTATTTTAGATTTAGTAATTTGGTCATAAATTGCTGTCATTTAAGCTAAGGCTCTGAAACTTGGCATGTGCACTCTTTAGGAAGAAGGCAAACTATCATGATATTCACCTGGGCAGTTTCAACATTATAGGTGCTCAAAATCTGCCATCTTAATTTTTATGCAAAATGTCATGAACATTTTGTCTGCATATACCGCAGCCATCTATTGTGTCAGGAATCTTGAATTTTGCATGATTCCTTGATGATAGGTGTTCTAATAATGTGCCACATTTTATGACAAAATGATGGATTGGCTCAAAATTATATTTGCTCAAAATCTGTTAAATTTCATAGAAAAATCTCATCTGCATATAACTTGGGCACCTTTGGCGCTAGACATGTTTAAATTAGCATGAATAACCTTTTTGTAATGCTTATAGAATTATTTAAATATGGAGAGAACTGTATTAGAGATTTTTAAGTTACAGGGATTCAGATCTTTAGTATGTACAGTAAATATTTGCAAAATGTTGTGAAAACTTTCAAAAATGTGGATGTTTATAACTTCTGTGCTCTTGCAGGCATAGACTTAACATTTGACATGCATATCCTCAGTCTGTGAACTGTGGCATCTAACACAATTGAATAAATTGGTTTAGCAGTTTTAAATTTGCAGTAGACAAAACTATTGGTAACGTTTTAGCACATATTTATAATAACATACAGACGAACCATCCAGAATTCTTTTTGTGGAATTTTTACATTAACAATGCATGTATCACTACTTCATTTGATAAGCTGGGCTGAGCTTTTTGCAGTCCTGCTGTTCTTCTCTGGGTGACTATCCCACCCCTTCTCTTTTGGCATAGCCAGATTGACTCAGTAGAACTACTGATCCCTAGATAGATAGACATAGATACATAGACAGTGTCAGCAGATAAGGGCCTATGGCCCACCCAGTCTTCCCATTTGAGCTTGTAAGTTCAGTTTATGTTTTCCTAGAAGTCTGTTGCCCCTACCCCTGACCTCCAGAATTCCTTTATGTCTATCCCATGCATTCTTAAATCCTGTGATTGTTTCAGCCCCACCACTTCCTCTGGCAGGGTGTTCCAGTTGTCCACCCCCTGTTCTGTGAAGACATTCTTCCTCATGTTTCCTCTGAATCATCCTCCCTCCAACTTCATCCCATGCCCTCTAGTCCTAGAACATCTTTTTTGCTTAAAAATAGTGTATTCCTGCACCCTGTTCCTCCCTGTGAGATAGTTGTATGTCTCTATCATGTCCCCTCTCTCCCTCCTCTCCTCCAGGGAGTACATGTTCAGTTCCTTCAACCTGTCTTCAAGTTCCTTCAACCTGTCTTCAGTTCCTTCAACCTGTCTTCACATATCCCACTGATATCCCACTGATATCCTCTTTGTTCTTTACAGTGACAAACTCCCACAAAACATGAGTCACCTACTCCTTTTCCCATTGACCTACCCTGTTGAAATAGTCAGACATTTTCCTTCCTGCTGCTTCAGACATTGTCTTCCCCCTCTACATCTTTTTAAGTGCCTCTAAGTCCCAGACTTGCATGTACATCAAGCTCCCTGGATCATAAATTTACTGGATGTGATTCTTAAATATCCTGCATTCAGGCTGGAATTGTTGACACTAAGTGCTCCAACATGGGGTCTACCACTGTTGTGCTACCCAACTTAGCTTTCCATTTCTTGGTGAAACTGTGCATCTAACTCCTGAACCTCGTGGCCTCCTGCACTACCTGCTTCTCATACCCTATCTTATAATTAGAATCCTCCAGATAAGGCTGTGTGAAATTAGCAATTTCCAGTTTTATGCAATTTTTCATGAAATTCTACAATTTTCACAAAGACGCGTGGGATTTGACTTTAATTACAGATGTTATTTTGTACAGCTGTGTGAATACCTTTTTCCGAATATTCAGCTGAATATTCAGTATTTGGGTCCCAGATATTCATTATTTGGTATTCAGTATTTGGTATTCAGCCAGTAAAGTTGCCTTATTAGAGAATTGCTACAGAAGTCCTTAAAATGGCTTCAGGAGGAGGTGGGGGAGGAGGTGGAAGAGGAGGAGGAGAGGTCATGGCACTTTGGCTTGTACACTGGTGCCAGAGGCTGTCTTGGGCTGCTGGTGCTTCAGGAGGAGTATGCAGAGTGACAATATCTATATTATCACAAAAGGTCTCAACAGGTACTACAAGAATAACATATGCCACACCCTTAAATAATTGTGACCATTAACAAAATCAAGTTATAAAACATAACAATTCTATAGGATAACACCATAACTTCAACAGGCCATAACTCCAGCAATATTTGGAGTTAAGTGACAATCTCTGTATGGTCACAAAGGTCTTATGGGGTACTACAAGAATAACACATGCTGCACCCTTAAATAATTGTGGCCATTAAAAAAAGCAAGTAATAAAACATAACTATTCCCATAGGATAACACTGAAATTTCAACAGGCCATAACTCCATCAATATTTGGAGTTAACTAACAGTGTCTATATGGTCACAAAGGAGTCAAGGGGTACTACAAGACTAACATATGTCGCACCCTTAAATAATTGTGGCAATTAAAAAAAGCAAGTTATAAAACATAACGATTCCCATAGGATAACACTGGAACTTCAACAGGCCATACTTCCGTCAATATTTGGAGTTAAGTGACACTCTCTATATGGTCACAAAGGTCTCAAAGGGTACTACAATAATAACATATGCTGCACCCTTAAATAATTGTGGCCATTAAAAAAAGCAAGTAATAAAACATAATGATTACTACAGGATAACACTTGAACTTTAACAGGACATAACTCCCATCAATATTTGGAGTTAGGTGACACTCTCTCAAATCAAATCAAAATGTATTTATAAAAAGGTGCCTTTCCATAGTTCAAGACACCTACACATACTAAAATCAGTTCAACAATAACCATAAAATTACAAATATATAAAACCATAAATTATCCACTGTATAGCCACATATAATTAAAATGACAGCAACATTATGATTCATCACCAAAGGCTAGACCAAAGAGGTTCATTCTGTGTTAAAACTTTGGAAGATCAGGCATTATCTTATCTGATGAGATAGAGAATTCCACAGGGTTGGGGCAACAAATGCAAAATGAACGGGCCCCAGATGTTTGTAAGCACATCCTGGTAATCTCTATCAATCTCTTGTCAGTGGATCAGAGCTACTGGGAGGGGTGCTAGGGAAAAGGAGATTCTTGCAGGTAGTGGGGTCCCTGGTCATGTAGGGCTTTATAGGTCAGAAAACTGACCTTGAAGGTGATACACCAATGCACTGGCAGCCAGTGCAGTCCATGAACACAGGCAAAATATGACTGGTCCTAGAAGTACCAATCAAAAGCCTGAAGCCACATTCTGCACCAGCTGCAGGTGGTGGATATCAGTCTCCAGTAGCCCTAGGTACAGGGCATTGCAGTAGTCAAGGTGGGTGGTCATGAAGGCATGGACTCTATATGGTCACATAAGTCTCAAAGTGTACTACAGGAATAACATATGCAGTTCCTTTACAGAATTGTGACCATTAAAAAAAAGTAATGACTGTAACTCCATCAATATTTGGAGTTAAGTGACAATCTCTATATGGTCACACAGGTCTCAATGGGTACTACAAGAAATGATGGTGCTGCAAATGCAGTAGATGGATAGCGTCACCAGCACACTGTTCTGACAACAATTGAGTAACAGACTGCTTATACAAGCAAAGAACAAACAAGCATATCTTGTTTTTGTCACCACAATGTGCATCCTCTTTATCATTTTCCTGCTGTCAATGGTGCTTCTTACCCAACTGGATCAGCAGACTGCTGTCAGAACAGTGTGCTGGAGACACTTGTTAAGTTTCAAGAAGGGCTCCTGCTATTCACCTGGCACCTCAATCCTCCTCTAATATGGCAGATGTGCAGCTTCAACTGAGCCATTGGAGTCCACACTCTAGTCTCTCTATAAATTGAACTCTATGCTACACATTCAGAGTGAAGAGATCACATGGTGTTCCTGCCTGTAAACTCCAAAAACAGCCTCCAATTGGCCAACAAAGCTCTGTGAGATGTTGAAATGTAACCCACTGAATACTACAACCCGAGTAGTGGCCAAATAATGGACTATTCAGAACGTCCATCTGAATATTTGGAAAGCCTACTATTCGTGGTATTCAGGAAATATTAAGTCCATGCACAGTCCTATTATAGTATTTTGCAATTTCTGGCAGCAAGCAATTAATACAATTGGCACACACAGTCTGCTTGTAAGGTCTAAGAATCTGCCAAATTTCATGGTATTGCATTCTCTAGTTTTAAACTTCAGGGCTTAAATTTGTAGTTTACATTTTGGCAAAATTAAATTTTAAATTTTGTGAAAATTTGACTACTTTTAATTCAGTCCAATTTAAAGATGCAAATATGAACTTTTCAGGAATTACCATGTGGCATAGTAGTTTAAATGCTTCAACTCTGGTTAAATTTGGATATGTTGTTTTAAAATTAGAGGAAGTAACTGAAATTTAAATTTTGCAACATGTTTGGCAGGCTATAACTCAGTCCCATTTGAAGCTAGAAATCTGAACCTATGTACATAAACAAATGTAATGATAATATGTATACCTGTAAAATTTATGACATTTCAATGAATACTATCAAAATTATACTAAAATTACAGAAATCTAAATTTTGACAAAATGTTTGGCTACCTATAAATCAGCTCCATTGAAGCTTGAAACTTAAAACATGGTGTATTTACCCATCTTGGTGCTTCTTTAAACCAAACATTGTGTAGAAATTTGGATACAAATTTTAAAATGATCTCAAAATAACTGAAAATTTAATTTTGATTAAATATTTGGCCACCATACCTCTGTCTCCTTTCAACCTACAAATCTAACATTTGGCACATCTTTGTATGTCATTCTGTTCTGTTTATGTTCCAAATGTGGTGTTAATTGGAAGCAAACTTCTAAAATGATAGGTCATGAAATTCCACAAATTATGTGCAATCAGAATGGTCATTCTGTGGGCATTCTGTGGGAAGAATTTTATATTCCGCACAGCTCTAATTTGAAAGTTTCTATCATATCCCCCCCCACTCCCTCCTTTCCTCCAGTGAGTATATGTTGAGGTCCTTTAATCTCTCCTCATATGTTTTGTGGCACAAGCCTTGTACCATCTTGGTCTCCCTTCTCTGGACCACCTCCATCCTGTCAATCTCCTTGTGCAAGTGTGGCCTCCAAAACTGCACACAGTACTCTAGCTGAGGCCTCACTAATGTTTTATACAATGGCATCACCACCTCCCACCTTCTGCTAATGGTACCTCTGCCTACGCACCCCAGCATGCCGCTGGTCTTCCTTGAAGCCTTAGCGCTCTGCTTCATCACCCTAAGGTAGTCAGAAGTGGTAACCCCCAGATCCCTTTCTTCCTTGGTGATCGTCAGGACCTCCCCCCCATCCTGTAGCTCTCCCCAGTGTTCCCTCTCCCCAAGTGCACTATTTTGCACTTTTCTGCATTGAACCTCAGTTGCCATACCTCAGACCATTTTTTAAGCTTCTCCAGGTCCCTCCTCATTTTCTCCACCCCTTCTGGAGTATCTACCCTGTTGCAGGTCTTGGTGTCATCTGCAAACAGGCAGACCTTTCCTTCCAGCCTTCTGCAATGTCACTAATAAAGACATTAAACAGGACTGGCCCAAGAGTTGATCCCCGAGATACCTCACTTGTCACCCCCCTCTCCCCAAATTGGATTCCATTTACTACCACCCTCTACCTCCTGTCCATCATCCATTTTCTAACCCAGTTTATCACCATTTGCCCCATGCACAGGCTAACCATCTTGTTTACCAGCTTTCTATGTTGGACGGTGTCGAAGGCCTTTCCAAAATCAAGGTGGGTGATGTTCACTGCCCCTTCCTGATTTGCTTCATTGTCACCCAATCAAAAAAATCTATACATTCATTTGACATGACCATCCTGCTGTGAATCCATGTTGCCTCTGATCCTGGGCCCCATTAGATTCCAGGTGTGCCACTATCCTTTCTTTCAGCAGTGCCTCCATGATCTTCCCCACCACTGAGATGAGGCTGACCAGCCTATAACGCCTTGTCTCCTCCCTACTGCCACTTTTGTGCAGAGGGACTATGTGTGCCCTCTTCCAGTCCTCTGGAACCATTCCTGTGCTGATTGACTCAGTAAATGAGGCTGACAGAGGTGCTGCTAGTTCACTTTGCAGCTTCCTTAATATCTTTGGGTGTATGCCATCTGTTCCCATAGCCTTGTCCACTTTCAGTTGTGTGAGCTTTTGAGGACTCTTCACTGTGAATGGACTTGTGTCCACCTCTTACATCCCTTTGCATCTGCTGCCCAACTGTGGTCCCTGACCCCTCCCTCCTCTGTGAATCCTGAACAGAAGTATTTATTCAGTATTTCTACCTTGTCTTGGTATCCCTCTTTGTACTCTTCTTCTTTCCTTTGAACCTTAAAATCCCCATCCCTGGTTTTTCTTCTTTTGCTGATGTACCTATAGAATGTCTGGTCCCCTTTCTTCACTGTCTGCACTAATCCCTCCTCAGTCTGCACCTTTCACTCCTAACAATGTTCCCCATTTCTCTTAGACACTCAAGGTACACATCCCCTTTCCTCCCTGTGAGTCCTCTTATACATTCTGAAATTCACCATGTAGGCCTTACTTTGTCTGTCACCTCTTTAGAGAACAAATAGTGGCTTCCTCCTTATCTCCCGTTTGGATAACAACTGATGGATTGGTTTGTTACTTCCACTATGGCACCTTTCAGTGTCCCCCATGGCTCATCAACCCCCCTTACCTCCCCCTTCCCCAGGACTACTCTGATAGCTCTATCCATTTCTGTGAAGTTCACCCTCCTGAAATCTAATACCTTTACCTTTGTGTGTCCCAATTGAGTCTCTGTTTCCATGCTAAACCACACTATGTGGTGGTCACTGGTCCCCAGCTGTCCTTCTATTCAGACTTCTGCTACTCTGCCCCCATTGGTCAGTACCAGGTCCAGAATCACTTTGTCCCTGGTGGTATCAATCACCTGCTGCCTGAGACCCACTCCCTGTAGGGAATCTAGGATGGCTCTGCTTCTGGCTGAAGAAGCTGTTTGGGTTTTCCAATCCACATCCAGCATATTGAAATCCCCCAGCAGTAGGACTTCCTGTTTTGATACCATGTTGTAAATTCCTCCACTAGTTCCTTTCCACCTTCTCCCCTGTGCTGCAGGTCTGTAGATCACCTCTGTGCATATCACTGTGCCATGCCCAGTTCAAGGGTGACCCACAGTGCCTCAGCCTCCCAATGTCTTCCCTACAGTTCTGTAGCCTTTATACCCTCCCTTATGTACAGGGCCACCCCCAACCTTTTTACCCTCCCTATCCCTCTTGAACAGAGCATTAACCCAGTATATTGATGTCCCACCCATGATTAGTAGTGTACCATGTCTATGTTATCACTGATATGTCAAGGTCTGTATCCACTAACAAGGCCTTCAGGTCTGGGATTTTATTTCCCAGGATGCGGGCATTTGTAACCGTGACTTTCTATGTTCTGCAGCCTATTCTCCCACTGCTCCTGTGTTTGGTCTACCACATCTTCCCCCCCCCCCAGTTATCTTTCTTGTCTGATCTTGACTCCTCTACTTCCCCCTTTATGCATGCTTCCTCTTATTGTCCCTCTCAGCTTGTGTCAGCTGTCCCTGGTGTCCACTAATTTTCCTGCATGTGTCCATGGGGATGATACTAAGCCTCCTGTCCCTCCTGGCTCCCTGCTTGTCCAGTTGAAATGCTTGCTGCTGAAACATTCAAGCTTCTCACTAAGGACTGAAGTCCCTTCTTGGATGGATGCAGGCCATCATCCTTATACAGGCCTGCATCTGCCCAAGGCAGGCCCCAGTCCCCATGAAGCCAAAATCCTCCACCTTCCACTCCTTGCAAGCTGCTGAATAGTCTGTTCTTCACTTTAGACTATATAAAAGAGCTGTTGCTCTGCGCCTCCCATGATCAGTTTCGGTTAAGACCCATTAATACCTTAGCATTCACTAGCCTGACGCCCAAACAGTGCACACACCTCTCACAGTCCACTGCCTCATGATTTTATTTTGAGTTCAGTTCTGAAATACAAACAGAAAAACATCCACATTAGTATCATATTACAACATACTTTAAACAATTCCATATAATAGTTATTAAATTAAAGACCATGTCCTTCACCATAGCAGAAACACATTACTAGCATTATAAAGGGCTGAAAGGATCAGCCACTCAACAGTAAAAACTGCTGCTATACTATGGTGTCCCACCATCATGCTATCCAGTAGTCTCGTGGTGGGGGTACCATCAAACATGAGATTGGACACCATCACATATCATGTATACACTGAGTACACACAACATAGTAAGTGATGGTAAACACAGATGAACCACACATTGCAGAACTGCACACACCAATAAATGCACTTAATAAATGTGAAGATGGTTAACAAACTGATTGAAAAATACATAATAATTTGTTGTACATTCATGGTAGCCTATATACTAATAACTACCCATATCTGTAACATCAAAATAATATATCCTGACATACCAGTAAAGAAACATATACATTTAACAGTACCACTGTGTTTTATTGCTGTTACACATATACTTAATGGCACAGCTACAATACTGTAAGGCCACAGCAAATGGTACACTCATTTAACATACTCAAACTATATATAATGAGACACAACATCATACACCAGAACTGACAGCAGAGGGAAATTACTATTGCTGTGCCCCCACTAATATTCACAGCAAACCCATATATGTGCCATATATGTAGTGATAACGCAGTTGATCTATTTTTTGACCATTAATATGGTTCTAAAAGAACAGCTGTATATACTAATATTCCTCAAACAGTCTCACAATCTAAGGACTTTCAGGATTCCATCTTGAAGGTCTCCCAGAAAAAACAATTGCAGCATGCGAGAAATGTACACCATCTGCAGGAACAACCAATCATTACAGTATTTTATTTCAGTGTGACGTATAGTATGCATTCCATGCAGAGAGAAAAGGCAATCTGTACATTTACTTTTCGAGCTCATCAATCAGATATATGATGCTCTGCTTACCAAGATCATACGCCTGTAATATTGAAAGATGATAATACAGACAGCAAATAACATAATAGAAGCAAGGTCCAATTTTGCTCTGTAACTAAATCTACCAGCGTTTGAGCCCAAATCATTGCCTCAAGATGTATTAGCAGTATGTCAGGAGAGAGTGAGTTCTCGTCGGTACATGGTTGGCATAAAATGTTCCCATCTCAGCCAACGATAAACCATCTGCACATAACAATTGGGAAGCTGGGTCCCTCCAAAATTACTATGAACTGCAAACTCAGCTGCTCATCTTATGTAACAGCCCAACTATCCAAAAACCTTGATTTCTGCCATTCCAAGTTTTAAAACTCAGAACTGCACAAGGCTACAAAGGGCTATTCACCCTGCAGTGACAGACAGCACTGAAAATCAAACTGATATTTTCCTCCTTAACAAGCTACTTCAGTGGGTCAGACAAAACACACAAATCAAAAAAAAACATTCCTCCTGTCAGCTTCATTAACCAATCTAACTGATGCATTCAAATACTAGAGCTATGTTCTGCAAAATCTGAACCTGACAACGGGAAAATGCATCTTTTCCATAGGCAGTTTTAAACAATTACAACATCAGAAACAAGTCTAATTGGTTCCATTTTCTCATACAACTCAATGCACTTCTATCTCCCTCCATTTACAACTCTTAACAACAAGCTAGTACAAAATGATTTCTCACTTAAACTATTTTCTCTTAAGAATATAGCCCGATAAACAATAATAATTTACATTATGAGATTCAACATAAAAAGTTTTGATTTAATATGTACATGTTGTTATAGTTTTTAATACAAAAAAATCATGTGAAGAGACTGTACTTACAGTTTCAAACTGCTCTGTCTCAACAATATTGAAAATGGCTCCTTTTTACTTCTTCTTCAGTGTTGTCCATCTCGATTGTTCTCAAGTGGCCTGACAAATCTTAAATTACATTGGTAGAGCTAGCTGTCACCAAACACACCGTTTTATGATCATAATGAAAGCTATACCTCATGTTAGATTAACTTCATTAATGCAATTAAGTACTTTATGACACTTTCTAAGCACGAAAATTTAAGTAAAGTGTCGCAGTTTGACAGTACCCTACTATATTGTCGAATACAATAAAGCAAATTTTGCGACACTGTCGTTAGCACGAAAGTAAATTTTGCAAAGGGTCGCAGTTCGATAGTACTTTTGGCCATACTGTCGAATGCACGAAAGTGACATCGCATGCACACTTTCAATGCACGAAGTATTTTTGCGAAACATTCGTGTTACCAAAGTAATTTTCCCAAGACTGTCTATATATTGGCACGATTTCAGATTTTATGGCAAAATAGCTCAATGTTCAATTTTAAAACATTATGTGCAAGCGAGCACCTTTGAACTCAGTGCACTTTCAGATATTTAATATTTACAATGTTCCAAGCTGCATAACAACTGTGCAAATCTAGACTTGCAAAACACTTATTTGTTGTAATTTTCTACACCCAAATGTCACATATATCCATTTAAGACCTCTCCTCATAACAGTGTCACTCTGATTTTTATACATTTCTACCATATAGTCATTTCCTCACACCAACTGAGCAAAATGCAGCACATAAGCAAGCAAAACATAGTTTGTCAAGATGTGAGTAATAGAATCTATACTATTCACAAGGTTGTGTGTTAAAACAAAATAGTAAATTCTCAACTGAAAAGTATGACAATACACAACCTCACAAGTGTACATGTGAACTGCATCATAA
The DNA here is from genome assembly GCA_016271365.2 of Neoceratodus forsteri. Lineage (NCBI taxonomy): Eukaryota > Metazoa > Chordata > Ceratodontiformes > Ceratodontidae > Neoceratodus > Neoceratodus forsteri. The sequence goes on along the minus strand of CM057453.1, from coordinate 449,021,316 downwards.
GCTTGTAAATCAGAAATATTTCAGGAATTCTCACACCAATTTTTCAACATATTCATTTTAAGTAGCCTGCTCATAAACACAGCTACGATAATTTTTGTGACTGTGCCCCACACAGTTATTTCATCAATCAACTGCAGCATTGCACAGTACATGTACAGAAAAACTTTTTTCCATGTTAAAAAAATAACAGCTCAAATAGTGATACACAGGGTACTAAAAACACAATGTTGATAATATGCAACAACGATATTGAAATTTCGTTAACATACCAGATACTTAGCAACTGTGGTAGATGCCTCACACAACAGTAATAGCATCCTCCCTCTAATTGTAAACATACTAATTGTTACAGATTTGAAATAGGACACTATCACTCTCAAGTTTTGGTCTACCACATAGTAAATTAGCATACTGACTATGCATGACCACGCTACATGGTAGAAAACACATGTTCATCCACATAAAAATTACACCTATCCCAATCAAGTACACATGGGGAAAAAAATCTTAAATGTGGACTAAAATATTGAGAATGCACAAACTTCTGATATTACGTAGCAGCTGAAACAATGCACATTCATAAATACTAATTATTTAGTTATGTTTTACCAAATTAACACATACTTAGCATACAATTCTATCAATACACACTGTTATAAGAAACTTATCAAGCCTATTCTAAAACTTGTTTTCTCTCTCACACAGGTGCCTGATACTCTCGTAAAATGGCTTACTGTCACTGTCAACCATAATACCAAAATATGCCAACTAAATACAGATGGAGATGTCTCTCAAAGCGAAAGCGGTATAATAGTACTACACTGTTGTATAAGACAACAAACAAAACAGTAAAGAGCACACAAAAATGAACAAATGAGCTTGCTGCAACAGCCCCCATCAAGTCACTGCACAACAAAGCGAAATTCATATGGAAAGAAAAAATGTATACCATCACAAATGTTGTGTCGATCTCTGAGCGCAAACACATCTTTTGAGTGTAACCATCAAAAACACTCAAAACAAGCGCCCGGAAACTCAAAATAATGATTTACAATTCAGAAAGAAAGTATTTCAATCACTAGCAAGTAAAGCTAAGATCGAAAGACTTATCGCCGCTGTGCACAGCACACCATAAAAAGAGCAAGAGTCACCTTTCTCTGATGAATTTACGCTGAAAGTATATGAACTTTTGTCAACAGAGCACTGTTTGTACTACAACGATTGTGGCATAAGATGTGTCATATTAACCCGAACAATTAGGAAGCGATGTATATGCCATTAAAAAAAACTAATAGTATCCTTGTTTGACTGTTGACAACTTCTGTCATGTTTCCACAGGACAGATGGCTGCACACAGCACTCGAAGCATATTTCTGGGAAGAATCTTATCATTACTTAACAAAGAACAGGCGTTTAGTATTGATGAGTCCGCAAACTAAAAATGTCCTCAGTATCTCTGATGACAATCAATTGGATACTGATGATGACTGTGATCCAACCACACTCTTCAATACACGGCACTGCCTGACATGGTCATGATGATACCTGCAACCATGAGCAATCATCATTTCAAAAACTAGAACACTTTGTTAACCTATTTGTAACAAGAGATCGCAAAGAGAGACATAAACTGTTTACAGAAATTGACCATTATGAAATCCGCCACATACTGGACTCATGGGTCACTCACTAACAGCATCTCGATACTGGTGTTTGTGATAGTATTTTCACAACATTGCGGATGCTTGCAGTGCATCAAACAGCATGCAAAACTTTGTCTACAGAGTATATGAAGTACAGCGAGCTGTACATCAGTACACTTGTTTAAATGACTTGATGCAGTCGGGTGACATGCAGGGTGCCATCACTTTCCTAAAAAACTGCAACACATTCCTTCTGTACCAGAAACAACTAATTTTCAGTGTAACACTTCTGTAGAAAAATCTGTTTCAGTGTTAGAAAATGACATTCTGAAACAATACGGGAAGGAAATTGCTAAGTTTGAGGTTGCAAAGTCTCAGAAGTTTGATTCTGTGTGTGTGTGTCATGCAAACCGTTTGTGCTACATGAAACAAACAGTCACAGTCAACCTACAAACCTTGTCACCATACAATGACATGTGGTTCCCGCAGCATTCTTGCTGCTGAAATCTGACTTTCACTTATAAGACACCATTGTGCTATACAAACACTGTTTTTCAAAACTGAAGTGCAACACTTTGCCAGCAAGGTCAATGCTAAACAACATGGAAACAGATGTTACACCAAGTGAGATTTCAACATTGAATATGTTTGAGCGTATTCTAATTCAGACAATGAACATTCAAACAATTCTACGTCTGAACACAAAGACACGGAACATTCCACAGAAAGGAAGCTTGTTAGATCTCTAAAGGGTTCTGTGATGTATCTACCACTTCCTCTACAGGAAAATGTTCAAGCAATCTCAACTGAAAATAGCTTGGTAATTCTTGTAAATAAGTGTGCCTACAAAGGCCAAGGTCATCTGGCAAGAATGTTGTCAATGTGCAAAGAGGTAAAGCTGCTCTTGCTTATTTAAAGAGTAACAATTCCTTTTATATAGACCTTGACATAGATCAGATGGCCAGTCTCTCTGTGCAACATGATCTATTAGAAAAAGTAAGCCAATCATTGAGAAGGTCAGTACACAGACAAGTGACAATGTGTATGAACAGTACACAATTCACCCACTACATGGCAGAGATCCATTAGGAGACAACATTGATCTCTATCAAATGAAGCAGGTGGAAGGTGAGCCTGTCAGTATTTGGGAGGCAACACTAGAAACACGCTGTTTCCCAGACCTATTTCCAAAAGGGTCAGGTGGATGCCTAGATGAAAGAGAATGCGGTGCAGGGTCCTGAGTACCGCACTAGCCGTGTCCTGAGCAAAGATGGCAAATTCAGACGTAACATACAGTACCTGTTCCATCTGCTCTGGGAGAGTGAACTTAGCATTCTGTCTGCGTCTATAGCACATACCATTAACTAAGTCCACTAGATGGAATAACAGCTGCTCAATTTCTAGAGAAATTAAAGCAGAAAGATGAAAATGTGCAAGTGAATCTGTCTTCCATACTTTCAAGTCTCCGTGGCACCAAAGAATATTGGTATCGCAGCACTCGGAAGTGATGACAATGCTACGGAGTATGGTGCAGCCACATGGTTTGTCACACTTAGTTGTGCTGAAAATGCCTGGGACGAACTCATTGAACTGCTGAAGTGGGCAAATTCTGATGTCGAAGGCATCTCCTCGATGACTAGTCGGAGAAATGTGTTCACTTGATCCTGTATGTCTGTCAAGGACATTTTCACAAGCGGTTCCATGACATTCTGACTTTCATCTTGTCAAAGGACAATCCTCCTCTAGGTATTGTGGAACATTACTTTGGAGGACAGAATATCAAGCACGAGGTGCCCCTCATATCCATATGTTATTGTGGATCAAGGATGTGTCACGCACTGGTGAACATGAAGCAGCAGAGAGTGCTATCATTCATCAAAAATATATCCTTGTCACATTCCAGACAAGTATGACAGTCCTACACTATGGAGTTGGTACAAAAGTTCCAGCCACATACTTCCTAAAAATATTGCCAGCAAGTAGTAAAGAACAAATCTAATTGGTACACATGATGTCGCTTTGGATTTCCTAGAGCGAGGTTTGTCAGAATGGTGCCATGAATGACCTTTTCTCAGCAATAGGCCCCACTTGAAGGCAAAATCAACCAAGAGGGTATCACGAGTTACCCAGAGATGAAAAAGAGGTGTACATCAATGACTACAACCCAACTTCTCCTAATGTGGGCAAGCAAACATAGATGTTCAGTTTGTGACTGATAACTCACTGGCCCTGGTTTGTACGTCATCATGCACATAACCAAACATGAACAGACTTGCTTGCAAGATCTTTGGGAAGATATTGCCACTTCAAACAAAGCCTGACATCTCAGCTGTGGTCATTAGGTTTGAAGACTCTTTCACACAGAGAATGTGGAGCTTCGAAGCCAGTGACGGTTAATGGGTACACATCTGTGCGGGAAGTCTGGCGCTGTACGCTTCCTCAGTGTAAACTACAGAGAAAGCAGGCGTGGACTGATCCTCATGCGAAATTGAGGGCTACTTGGTCAATACACCTTCTTCAAAACATATCTTGAAGAATAACCTGATAGACACATACTACCCACATAGACACAACGACATGAATGATATGTGTCTGTTTGAGGTGGCTAAGTGGTATGACTACAAGACAGGTGCAGCACCTGACTCAACACGCCACATTTGCAAGGTCAATGGACTAGATGGCTGTCTCGTGAAGAGACACAAGCCATGGCTTATAGATCACTGCAAACTGCATCTAGACACCAGAGAGCACAGAACATTACTACTTTGCTCTCTATTCCTATTTAGACTCTGGAGGAGTGAGTCTGAATTAAAAGGTGACTCTGACACATTCAAGACCAGTTCAATCTCACTTATGAGAATTTCCAAACTGAGTACTCACAGACATATATACAAAGACTAAAAGCTGAGAAAGAACAGCTTGAGAAGGCAGAGAAGCAACTTCGGAAGACACTCCAGTTAGTTCACAAGACAACCTTGATCCAGAAGGACAAGGTGTTCTAGGTGACTCTCTGCCCTTAAATGCCCAAGTGTTAATGTCAGAAATTGAGACAGCCATGCAACATGGCACACACTCTATGGTCAACCCAGCTGACTTAGAGAAAGACTAAATCAACTGCAGCATACAGTTCACTCTCAAGTAGTTGAAGCTGCCAACATGGCATACTACATGAAACAAAACAATGTGACTGCCTCACTACAAGCCACTACTAATGTTTGTTAGCGGTTCAGCTGGCACAGGAAAGAGTTTCCTGATTGAAGCCATCACTGCAGAAGTACGAGTGTGACAGGCTCTTCAATGTCTGTTGCTGTGACTGCTCCCACAGAACTAGCAGCATACAACATTGGTGGAGTAACATTACACCGCCTCTTTATGTTGCCAGCCGAACATGGGAGAACTGGAGAGTATCGAACTGTCATTTGAGGTTGCATCTCAGTCCGCTCCATGTTCACAAAGATGCAGTTACTCATCGTTGAAATCAGCATGGTCTCCAATGTCATGCTTGCCTGTATTCCCTACGCCTACAGCAGATCTTAGGTACTGACAATGGAGTGCCATTTGGTGGCAAAAGTATACTTGTGTTGGGAGACCTTTTACAACTACCAGTCAATGCAGAGCATGTATTTACAACTCTGACTGCCAAGCAAGCTAAGAATATCCTCGGTTGCATTGCAGGCTATAACATATGGGAATTATTTACCTATGTTGAGTTGTCTGAGAACATACGCAAAGTGGTGATCTAGCTTATAAATCACTTTTAGATGAAGCTGTGACAGGTTCTCTATCACCAGAACATGTTTGTATGTTAAATGATCGAAAATCACAGTACATAGTACATGCATAGAAACAGCATGTAATGTCTTCAGTGATATATACTCTACTGGCAGACACATAGTGTGTCTTATGCCACGCACTAAAGAAATACGCCTGAATTCAACAATCTAATGCTACAGAGAGAAAACCAAGAGATTCTAACTCTGCATGCAGTTGATACAATTGATGGCGTTATTCTTAGTCAAAGCTAGTAGCAAAGATGACTGAACGACCAAGTGAACTGAAGTCAGATGTTTCCCAACAGCTGGCCTAGAAGCTGTTCTCACAGTTTGTGAGAATGCACGCATCATGCTCGTTGCTGCGACTCTAGATGTAGAACAAAGGTATGGTAAACGGTGCCATGGGAAACATCACTGACTTTGTCTACAATGTCCAGAAGACATATATTGAGACACTTGTAGTGTAGTTTGACAACATGGAACACTCTGTACACATAGATCGGACTCACGTTAAATTCCAGGTTTTAAGGATGTCTATGTAAACAGGAAACAGTTCCCATTATGTGTTGCATATGCTGTCTCCATTCACAAATCTCAGGGATTGAGTTTGGATTCAGCAATGGTAGACATAGGTACAGACATTTTCAAGGATGGCATGAGCTACGTCGCACTTTCACGTGTCAGCAGCCTTTCTGGATTGCACATCATTAGTATAGCACCTCAGAAAATACAAGCTGACAAGCAATGTATTCTTAGGTACAACAGGTTACATACTCTACATCAGCCACAAATGTCTTTAATACCACTGCCTACATATCTGTCTGTCTCACACAATTCAGTCACAGCTAGAGGTAGCAACAAACAGCAGCAAGCTTCCAAAAGTGATTTGGCAAAAAGAGTTCAGCAAAGGCCACAACTTCAAGTATACATTCACAACCAGCAATTCATCAGAAATCAGTTGGTGTAGCTGGTGTACCAGTCTCTGACAACAGCAGTAGAGTAAACTGCTATGCTAACTCAGCTATGCAAGTTTTCTACACATGCAGAGTTTGTGCAGGCGTATCTGCTTCACAAGACAATCCTATCAAACGCTTTGAAGCAGATTATCAACATGACTTCTGACCAGTCTAACAATATGCAGTCACTAACACCACTACGACAGGTGTTAGCTACATATGCTGGATGTAGTACATTTGCTGCAGACATACAGCAAGACACTACTGAGTTTATGATGGCTGTCATAAACAACCTGGATGAAACGGCACCCCAATGCGGTACTACACAGTAACATATGTTACAAAATATGTATGTGTTTCATGTGGCAATTCACAGCATGAAACCACAAAGACATGTTGTGGATTACTCTCTTTGTCCCTGAAACCGAAAGTGTCAAATTTCGACAGCTATTCACCAATGCTGAATGTAGTCATGCCTGTGGAAGGTGCAGAGGCAGATGCACTCAGTCCATACGTCTCAGGAGTTCATCTCAATATCTGTTGCTTATGTTGCACAGATTTGACCCCAATGGGCTCAGAGTTGATACTCCTATCACAGATTACACAGCTAGTAGACTAGTCTTCAACCAATCAGTGTTTGACACTCACAGTATAATCTATCACCATGGTCAATCCATGCATTCTGGGCATTACACCTCATTACTAAGGTGCAGAACTGGATGGTTAGAGGTGGACGACTCTACAACCAGTTTTAAACAGAGACTGCCATGGCACTGGAAAATGCATATCTTCTAATATTGAAGAATTATGACAACCTTCATATTTCAGAAGAATAGGACAAAACATGTTGCATTTAAAAACGACTACTTTGTCCAAAAACATTCATGCCTCATTACAATGTTGTATAATGTACGACTCTAAATAAACCATACAATTGCAACAAAATGGTATTCTAACAGAGACATTACATACACTGTAACATGTAAGATCTTGTAGTGGATCAGTGACTACATGAAAATTGTTGTAGTAGGCTTCAATCGCGCCAACAATATTCACAGTCACTAGGGAAACCATGATTACATGTCTATCAAAGATTGTACATCTAAAAACTGAGGACGTACTGCTCTCCTCCCTCTGTACATATCTTTAAACATCCATGTATCAACTCATATATAACAACAAATTGATATGACTTATAAGCTCTTACCTTTGCAAACAACAGAACTTCTCAGTTATTATCGAAATAACTGAGCTACACTTCTAACATTCAGCAAACATTCCACTCTGTCACAAGTTGTCTATCAACACATCAATTTGTCTATTGACTCTTGACATATAGAGAACATCATTCGATCACCATGCAACATGTAGAACTATCACGCTTCATCGTAATACCAGTATTGTACATATGTAAAAATAACTACCTTTATTGATAATGCAAGAAGCTGAATTACACAACTGTAAATAAGAACCAATTGCAGAATCTCATTTACTGACTTTTACATGTGTTTGCAATTACTTGTACATAATATAAACATTTGTATTCAGGTGTACATTGTTAATAACTAGTTTGATACCTGTACTAAAAATACTAGTGTAGCACTTAAAGTACAAGTGAATGTTTTACATATTATTCAGCACTATAGTAACTACATTTTATTAACCATAAGTTTGTTAAAATGCATTCCATGCACAGTTTTAGTATTTACAAGTTAAGAATTTACATAGAAGCCAATGTAAGAATTGATAATATGTCATTTGTTCATGTAAAACATAATATTTTTAAACTTGTCACATAAGTAATTCTACCATATGTAAAAATATTGACAATTGTAAATCAGACACTGTTACTGATCACAACAAACTGCATACCTGTTCCTGACAATATTTATGATCACCTCAATTGAGGGTCGGGGAATTTTCCATTTGCGCCTAGTCAGTGACATATTATTAAATAATACCAATCAAATGTCACAAAACTTACATTTTGTATATTGTACTACTTAGACAGTCAGCATATGGTTTTTCTACCACCCCAGGAACATCCACATTAGCAGTCACACAATTACAACAAAACACTTGTCTATCATGTGTAATCACACTTCACAACCTACTGACATTGCCTTATTAACATAACACACAAGTAATGCACTACATATAATTACAACATACAACCATTTTTTAAAAAGTTACATTTTTTTTACAAACTGCATTCACATTCAATAGTAAATATATAATGAAGGCCACAGCTTCAACCTGACTATTAGAATTCCAGGTCGAATGTCAGAAACTACTTCTCACATAAAGAGTAGTGAGTACTGAAACATAACTAGAAACACACAAAAACACACAACACCTGATTAGTTTCCTATTATATCACACACTTACTCCAATCCATATTATACAGTTCTTATTATTCTTACACATTTACATATATGACAAGAATGGTTGCACACATACAAAGATTGTATTGTGAGACTGCTTCTGTTAACTAAATTTCACTCTTGATTGGACCTTTCTCCATTTGACAAACTGGCAATAAATTTTTCAAACCATAACCACCTGTGCTGACTCCTTACTTTAAATACCATTATGACATAAAAATAAGTGTCTATGACTTAAGCATACAAATCAATGTTTACTAATACTGCTACAACTATACCTCCATCAATTTGTTTGGTACCTATGACATACAGTCAGTATCACAGCATATGCAACGATGTGGGACATTGCATGTCACATTTGACAGAATTCTAACAGTGTAAAAACTCAGCAATGTACTTACTTTCCTGTGCCTATGCAGTCATTATTACTATACCAAGGTGCCACACATCAGCACCCAACAGGTCACAGCTGTGACTATACATGTACCCATTCAGGCACTACTATGTGTACTTCAGAGTCTGACAAAATGGAGGTTTCTCATTGGCTGCAAACATCCTAACAACCTTATGTTAATCTTTTATTACCATACATGAAGAGGTTGACGATATACTGAACAAGGTTTAAAACTGTTTAAAAACATGTTTCATTATTATAGCAATAAGTCACTCCCAAGAATTGTGTTAATGGTCAGTCAATCACCCTATAGAGACATGTGCCACTCAGCCACACCTCGTGCCCAGCACACCCCTAGAACGTGATTAACAGACCATTAACATAACCCTTGTCATGCCTTATTAATAAATTATAAAACGGTCTCAGAAACTGAGCTTTCTGACCGGCTGCAAACATTCTAACAGACTTCTGTTAATCTTTTTTACATACATACAGAGGTTAACCATTTCCTGAACAAGCTTTTTAAACAGTTTAAAACATTTTTATTATAATAGCAATAAGGCATTACTACGGCAATGATAATAGTCAGTTAATCACCCTATCAGACATATGCCATCAGCTACCCTCGTGCCACAGTACACCCTTAAAGGTGATTAACAGACAATTAACATAACCCTGCATCATGCATTATTGCTTAATTGAATTTAAATAACCGTATAGCCCACTAAGTCCCCGGACATCCCTTTTTCAGGGTGACCCGAAAGCAAACAGTAGATCAAATCGAACACAATTGTACATATACAAGCTGAGTGTATACAGTATGCTTCAGTTTACAAATACATCTGTGTGGTCATCTACACCTACAATTACAATATACTACCTAACTTTGTCTGACATTGGGTGCTCCACTGCCTACCCGACCCTGCTGGTGATGTCTTGTGTCATAGTAACACCAACAGCAATGCAAACAGAAGCGCTAACAGTGGCACATATGGTAACAGAAGTGAAAATGAGAGCATAACGGCAACACACACAGTGACACAGATAACAACAATCTGCCACGTGATGTGTTAAATGGAGGTTTGTAATTCCTCCAAACATCCTAATGTTAATCTTTATTGACATACATGATGAGGTAAACCATTTACTGAACAAGGTTCAAGACCGGATGCACATTGGTTGTCATTAGACGTAACTCTCACCCCATCATGTGTTAAAGCAGCAAAAGTATAGGAGAATGAGGTGAAGTTAGAACCCACGATCCCAATGCGCACCCCAATGCCAGTTGGGGGTGAGCACGGGGTCAAGGGTGGTTTTCAACGTAACAAGCAGATTTCCTCACTTTTGTCACTGTGGAAAACCCTAACTAATGCATTAAACAGAGTTTTTGCCTCTAATTTCCTTCTTTTGAGAATGATAACGAAATAGTGAATGTAATGCAGTGGCAGGAGCCCCGCCCACCACATGATGTCTTATGGCATACTAACAGGAACAGCAACACAAACAGAAGCACTAACAGTAGCACACAAGGTAACACAACCACGAATGAGAACAGAAAGGTATCCAACACAATGGAGTAGACGGAACATTGTGCCACGTGATGTCTTGTCACATAGTAACATGGTGCCTGTAAATGGAAATATCAATGGGCATGGTGACAAAGTGAAACAGAAAGAGAAACAGTACGGTAGAAACAAATGGCAAAAAGTTACGAAATGCAATCGCAAATGAAAACACAAAGGAAAACACACATGGTGGCACAGACGTCAACGGAAAGTTAAAGTACGGAACTGCAAGCAGAAAGGGCAACAGTAACATTAATGTAAGCGCACAGGCTGGTTTCTTAAAGCAACAGAAGTATAAGAGAAAGGGTGAGAGCTAGGACCCACGATCCCAATGCACACCCCAGTGCTGGTTCGGGGGTGGGTGGGGATCAAGGGGGTTTCAACCTAACAGCGAATTCCTCACTTTTGTCGCTGTGGAACAACCCTAATTAATGCATTAAATGGAGTTTTTGTCTCTAATTGCCCTTCTTTTGAGAATGATAACAGAAATAGTGAATGTAATGCAGTGATGGGAGCGCAGGTTAGGACCCACGATCCCAATGCACACCCCAGTGCCGGTTTGGGGGTGGCGGGGGGTCAAGGGTTTTCAACCCTAACAGCAAATTTCCTCACTTTGTCGCTGGAACAACCCTGACTAATGCATTAAATGGAGTTTTTGCCTCTAATTGTCCTTCTTTTGAGAATGATAACAAGAAATAGTAGATGTAATGCATGCAGGCTGGAACGCGTGGCATACTAACAGAGAGCAATGCAAACAGAAATGCTAACAGTGGGGCACATGGTAACACAACCGCAAATGATAACAGAAAGGGTAACGACATGGTGGCGTAGACCGAACGGTCTGCCACGGATGTGTTGTCACAGAGTAACATGGTGCCTGCAAACAGAAATGTCAATGGGCATGGTGGACGAAAGTGAAACAGAAAGATAAACAGTACTGTAGACAGAAATGGCAAAACATAACAGAAACGCAAGCGCAAATGAAAACGTTAAAGGATAACGCACATGGTGGCGCAGGCGCCAACGCAAGTGAAACGGATATGAATTGCAAGCAGAAAGGGCAACAATAACAGTAATGTGGTGCACAGGCTGGTTTTCCTCAAAACCTGCATAGAAAAAGACAGTGAGTACAAATAATGTATGCATAATAATGAGTATCGGTGCACAAAATGAGATCTTGGAATACTAAATATGTTATATCTCAGGAACCGTATACGTGAAAAAAATGTTAAAGTCATATTATTTACAACTGCCCTGGCTATAATTTGGTACTTAGGCCCCATGGGGGCTAAGTATTTTCTGACGAAAAGTCTGTATCTCGCACCGCTTCCGAGATACGGGCCCTGAAAGGCACGGCAAACGCCATAATGTTATCCTATGGAAAAAGAGAAGTTCAGAGCACCATAACTTTGCCTCCCTGTAATATTTTTTCACCAAACCACTGAAAGGCACATCTTTAGGCTCTTGGCTGTCTTCCTCCAAATTTCAGCAAAAAGACCAAACCGTTATTTTGCAGCAGGGATCCAAAGGATTTCAGTAATGCATCGGCGCCGTAATGTTATTCTATGGGAAAACGTCAACTTTGGAGTGCCGTAACTTTACCGCCATGTAATATTTTTCACCAAACCACTGAAAGGCACATCTGTGAGATGTTAGCTCCATTGCTTCCAAATTTCAGCCCAAAACTCCCAACGGTTCTTTTGCAGCGCAGTCCCAAAGAATCACTGTCACTTTCCACAGATGGAAAACTACTGTAAATTGCAGCTTTTAACGCGAAAGTTAAACACTTCGTGAGCACGTAAAGATTTGCAAGTACTTTTTCCAGAAATTTGAAAACATATTTCTGTGGTGTTTTAACACAAAATAAAGACATGGCAAGCATCCTCAGGGCCCGACTAGGTGAATACAAAAGAATTAGGTTGCTAGATGGTCTCAAATTCAAATGCCAACCATTTTTCTGATCACCAACTGAAAACAAAATGGTGGATTTGCGAAAGTAACAGGCCCATTGCGAAAGTAAAAATGCATTTGCGACCCTGCCGAACTTTTTGTCAACTTTACCCATTGACTTATAATGGGAAACTGTTTTTGAATAACTTTTGAACCGTTTATTATTTTTCACCAAATCTTCAAAGGCACATCAGGGACCCCGGCCATGTTCCCTGAAGATTTTGGGCTGGTCGCACAAACCGTATTGACCTGTAGGTGCGACCACAGAATTCCAGAAAAAGCGTAAATGCGTGCACAGATCACACTTAATAACCCATAGCTGTATATCCGACCAGTACGAAACTTGGCAGATCTCACGGCCTATGGTTCTTGATTGTGTATTCCAAATTTTAGCCAAATCTGTGAAATGGTTGCAAGTTATTAAGGTGCAAAGTTTTGGGGTTTATATAGAAATGGCTCCTCAACCCTAATTATGGTAGCATACCGTACCGCATAATATATATGTGTGTGTATGTGTGTGTGTATATATGTATGTACTGTATGTATGTATGTATGTACTGCTGTATATATGTATGTACTGTATGTACTGCATGTATATATGTATGTACTGTATGTATGTATGTATGTATGTACTGTATGTATGGATGTACTGTATGTACATATGTATGGATGTACTGTATGTATGTATATGTATGTATGTACTGTATGTATGTTTGTATGTATGTACTGCATGTATGTATATATGTACTGTATGTATATATGTATGTACTGTATGTATGTATGTATGGATGTACTGTATGTATGTGTGTATGTATATATGTATATATGTACTGTAAGTATGTACTGTATGTATGTATGTATGTTTATATGTATGTATGCATGCAAGTATGTGTGTATGCATGTATGTATGTTTTTATTGGTGACCATAAAATGCACAATAGGCCAAGGCTCATATCCAGGTGTAACCTAGAGGCAGTGGACACAGGAAGGTGCCACAATGATAAAAGTACAACAGAGCAAAAAAACAATACAGAGGTACAGTAGTGCAGTTTAGGTAGAACCACACTGCACAGAGATCACTGGTCCCCAGGTGGCCTCCCATCTTGACGTTTGCAACACTATCCTGTTAGTGAGCACCAAACTGTTCAACCATGAGTGGGCTCCTGACTAGCTACCTGAGAAATGCCCTCTGCAGGAGTCCAGGATGTCCCTGCTCCTAGCTGAAGCTGCAGCTGGGAGGTTCCAATCTACATCCAGCAGATTTAAGTCTCACCAGCAACACCTCCACTTTTTCAGCCTTTGTGCTGATGACGTCCAGCACTGCTTTATCTAATTTTTCCACATGTGTTGGAGGTGTATAGATCACACCACTGCAAATAATGGCTTTATTTTCTGTCTCCAGAGTGACCCACAATGCCTCCAACCCCTCAACCCCCAGATTCCTTGTATCTCCATCACTTTGATATCCTTCCTTACATAGAACCCATCCTCTCTACCTTTCTTCCCACCATAGCTTTCCTGAACTGATTACAGACTGAATGGCCATGTTTGAGTTGTGGTTTCCTGTGCACCATGAGTCATTAATGGCATGTTATCCAGGTCTGCCTCTGCCATGATGGTCTCCAGATCCAGGATTTTAGTTCCTAGACTTCATGAATTTATACACATACCCTTCCACATTTTACCACTCTGCCTGCCCCTCTTTTCCTTTGCCCTGCTTCATTTTCCCTTTCTGTCTACAGCTCATGTTTCCATCCCCTTTCATTTTAATCCTTCTCCTTCTTTGCTTGATGCACTTGCACACCAAACATTTGGGAGTATATGGCATTTGAGAGGTTTGTCTTACCAAGCCAATTACCACTGAAACTGCAATGGGCTGCCATGTACACCAATGACCTGGCACTCTGGTCATGATGCAAGTTCAGTTTTGCTGAAGTGGCATGTTTTTCAGTTAAAAGAAATGAACCACTCCAATAGGAGTGCTTCATTTCTTTCTGTAGCTAAGTTTGGGCATGCACATTGCAGCAACCACTAATGCACATTGTCAGAGTTATGGTTACACCTTGTCCTGCCATTATGGTCACACATGCTCCGATTTTAAGTCCTGTGACCCCCTTCAACATAAGTCACTGTGCAGCTTTCGAATTGGCTGCTCCTGCTGCCACACACACTCCTGGTCTTCAGCTCTGACCCCCGCTGCACGTGCCCTGCAGGGCTTTATCTTATTTTTTTTTTTTCTATTTATTATTTTGCCACCTACCCTAGCTGCCAGCCGCCGGTACTTTCAGCCAGGTCATGGGCCACAGGCTTCACTCCCCAGATCGGCCTCGGGCCTCCGATCACCCCGTGGCTTACCCCCCACGGTGGGGCTGCGGCACTCCACCCGCATGCTGCAGACTTTGGGATAGGTTGGAGGGCTGGTCTGGGGAGCTAATGAAGCCATGGCAAGCTTCACTGAGGGTGTCTGGCAGCTGTCCATTTCTGGTTTTTGGGGAGGTGCGGTCATGCAATGATGCCTAACGTCCGCCCGCCTCCTGTCGTGCTGTGCGGTAGCTGTGTGACTCCTGGCCTCCGCCAGGAAGTCATCTATACTCAGACACTCCCGGAAAAGGAGAGCAGTCCTTAAGTGCTCTATCCTTCTTCCCGGCCGAGCCTCAGCGACCGAGTCCATTCCCGAACCGGGTTGCGGCGTCGCATGCAATCAACCGCTGCGCCGACGGGCGCCCTGGCTTTATCTTGTATTTTAAAAATTAGCCCACCACCCATTTCAAAAGCCGTGGTGCTGCTTTCCATTTAAGGCACCGCCACTCTGTCTCCTCGCTCTGTCTCTCTCTCTCTCTTCCAACCCCCAGGCTTTGTATTTACAGCCTCTCTGGGCTTTCACTAATGCAGGGTGCAGCGCTGATGTGATGCAGCTACCATGCTTCTCTTCCCGGATGCCTTCTTATTTCATGGTGTTCCCATTATAGTTTATTTGGGGAGCTCTGCCCCACACCCAAATCTATGTAAAATATGCAGGTCTGCAAAATATAATGTTCTATTATTAGTTTATTTATGAAATAAATAAATTGACAGGCAAGCTGCAGTGTGCATTATGTAAATTAAGCCATTAAGTAAAATATGCGAGTGCACCATGCATCCTTTGGTTTGAATGACTCCTTTGTATGAATAACAATATCAGAAGGTGCACATTTGGACATGCAGACACATTACCGTATTTCACTTAAATAACCTTGGGAGGTCCATCATGCTCCAATATCGTAGGGCATAAATAATTTAAAATAACTGCCACCAGAATGGCGGTGGAATGTGGGAGGATGCACTTTTCTTCCTGCCTCCCTACCTTCCACTGGCTTCTTTTTACTCCTTCATCTCCCAACCATACGGAGTAGGCCAGGTATACACTCCAACGTCAAAATTTTGACATTGACCGACACTACAGCACCAGGTCACTGTAGTGTTAGTGCTTTGCACCCTCCCTTAATCAGCTCTAGCTCGGAGTTGATTATCTTTAGTGGGGGTGCAGGGGGCACAGCTCACTGTGTGGCGGTTGGGGTGAAGTCTTCCAAAGAAAACATGATAGGAGTTAGAAACAGAAGGCCGACCACAAAATGCAATTGACATGATAGTTTGTTGTCTGGTCATTCGACAAATTGTTTGTCGATGACCAGTCATAGATCCATAGACCGCAGCCTAAGCTCTGTGCAGGCTGGTAGTTTGGAGCATCTGCAGGCAGTCTCACTGTAGCACGGTTGAGCCATCGGCCTGGCCGCACTGCAGCCTCACTTGCCCTCCTCTTTACTGCCACCAATTGCAGCTGTCCCAGCAATTCTCAGGGCTCAGAAAGCCCCAATAGACCCCAGGAAAGGTTTAAATATTTATAAAAACAACGCTGGCCTAGGCACCTCGGGAGTAGCTTACCAGACCACGGCTATTATTAACATTGTGCCCCCTGGGTACTTTCTAGCCCCACTGACCACCAATGACTACTTTATTTTTAACAAAGGGCTACTAGCCCCACTAGAGCTTCACTAGCCCACCTGGCCACATAAATTACTGGCCACTTGGCTACCACTAGGGCAAAGGACATTTTAGTGAGCCCCTACCAAACCACACTTCCTTTCTTCTGCTTCTTCTCTTTATTGTTTTCCTTCTACCTAACCTATTTTCTTTTTATTTCTACAGATCTGACAGGATGTGGCTCCTATCTTATCAGATAAGTATAACTTATTTCTATACTGTCCCTTGTGCCCTGCTGGACCCTTTATGAGCTATGGGTCCTTTGTGACCCATTTTTCTATCTTTATTTTACAGGTACATTGGTGTCACCTCTTTGGACTGCAACCCTGGACCCTCGACAGGTAAGTCCCTCTATTTTACACTATTTTTGGTGGGTTGACTATAACGGGTGTAATGTGTTCTCCTTTAGAGACCACAGGAAATGGTTTATATTGTTTCCTTTTTGTTGAGTAAAGTGGATTAATCATTATTAAAAAAAGATTTTCAGGTTTTCATTCCTCACATCTTTCACACAGAGGCAACGTGGGTCTGTTGCTAAAGCATTGGCTTACAAATCATGAGACTGCAGATTGGAAATTGAACCTTGCTTGACTCCAATACTTACTGTGTTAACTTTAGCTGGTCACTTAAACTCTCAGTGATCTAACAGATCCAGCTGCAGACATGAGTAGAAGCAGGATACCACTAGGACCACTGCTGGAATTACAGGGGCTTTCCAGGGCTAGGCCCCACTAGCTCTGAAGTGGACCTTGTAGCTCTAACATCACTGCCACTGACTTATAATGGGAAGGGGGCTCAATTTAAAGATAGGACCCTTATGGGCCCCCAGCTCCCAAAGCTCAAAGTGTAATTCCAGCACTGAAAAAAGCTGTTGCATCTTAGCTGAGCTGTCATGGGTAGATACTGTAAGAAAGTGCTCTTTTATTCCATGCTACAAACAATACTTTTGCTTTACTGATTTGCCAATGCTCATAGCTGTCATGGTCACTGATCTTCGAACTGCTCTTTAGTTTGCTTTGCCAGTGTGCTTTGTCTGCCCTTTCTTTTGTCAAAGATGAATCCTATAGTAGACATGTGACCTGCTTCTATTGATTCATTTGAAAACTGGGAACAGGGAAAGGTGCACTGAGCTACGACTCATTTCCAGACACTGTCTGAGGGGTGCAGGCGGTATTAACAGTTACAGACAGGTAGAGATAATCTCATGAGAACCAGCTGGCATATTTCATTTTATTGCATTCACTTGCGCTTGCACAAGGAACGCCTCAGGACTATAAGGCATTGTAGAGGTGTGTCACTGCCAAGCCAATTACAGCTGAAATTGCAACAGGCATGGCAGTGTACACAGTGACCAACCACTCTGGTCATGACACTGCAGGTCACGCTGGGCGCTTCCTGCTCTGACACACACAGTGAAGAAACCTCACTGTCCAAGACCCCACCCACCAGCTCAGCACTCATCGGATCAGTCCGTAAACAAGTATCTTCAAAATGTGGGGTCAACAAATTGTTTACCAGTCATCAAATGTTCTGCATTGACAAATGCTTGTTTTCTTTATTTTGCACCATGGGGATTTATATACCCTTCCAGTCCTCTCTTCTCCTGGTTTACTCTGTTAGGGGAGTTTATGCATCCTTGATTTGTTTGCCAACATCCTTGGCTAGTTAAAATTTTATGAAAGTTGCATTTAAACCATCCACTGAGCTCTGTAATTCCCTTTGCAGACAGACACAACCACCATCACCCATGTATATGCCCTTATCCCTCCAAGTTGGTCCCAAGCAACATCCCTATCCAGGTCATTAGTCCCCAGGTGGACAAAGACATCCAACTCCCACTTCAGCCCTGCCATCCTCGTGATCCTTAGGATTTGTTTTCCATCCTCTGAGCCGAGGCCCCAGGTAGACACCTCTGCTTCCTCTTTCCCTCCCTTCCTGTTTCCAAATCTACCCTCTAATGATCAAGTCCCCACCAGAAGTTGCTTCCTCCTCTGCTGGGATCCTCTACCTCTTTCTCATTCAGAAACAACTGTGGTGTGATAACTTCTCATATTTAGCTTTGCTCTTTGGGGCAACTCTGGGACCCAACCAAGACAGGGTATGGGGTTCTGGAGTTACTTATTACATGTACAAGGCTGGCGGTACATGTCCTTAATGGAAGGCTAGAGAGGCCAAACCAGGAGAGACAGAGAACACCACGGGAAGTGGGAATGAAGGCAAGAGGGAGACATGGGGACAGGGATTCTGGGACTGCTATAAGTCCAGGGGTAGCCCTCAGTGGACAGGTAGTGAGGATGAGGAGGAAGGGTCCAAAGTTGGGAAAGGCAATTTGGGAGTAGGGAAGGCAAGCTACGGGGGATTACAGCTGAAAGGGTAGGAAAGGATCCTGTTCAGAAATGGTGGGGACAAGGTTCTGATTGTCAGGGACTCTGTAGTTAGAGGTATTGGATGGGGGAGGGGCAAGATCTGAGGTAGCTGATTGCCAGGAATGACAGCTGCAGAGGTAATTCATCACATCCCTCCTTGGGAAAGCAGCAGAATGAGAGAACCCACCTTGTGTTCCATTTGGGAATAAATGACCTTGAGGGGCACAGTTTGATGAGGTACAGGCAAGGTTTGGGGCACTTGCAAGGTTCTGCAGTAACCTGAGTTTAAATCCGTGGGCGTTTTCAGAGGTACTGCCAGTTCTGAGAGCTAGTTCAGAGAGAAACAGATGATGACAGAGTTCAACAGCTGGTGTGCTCAGAAAGGTTTTGGGCTGGTGGGGCGGGGAACCACTTGGCAGGATGAAAGTCTCTTCATCCCAGATAGGTTTCACTTAAACAGGCAGGGTAAGAAAATGCTGAAATAGAAGCTAGAGGAGTTTGTTAAAACACGTACAATTTGAACTGAGTTGGGGAGGTTGCAAGCTAGCCAAACAGTGGAGCTGACAAAGGGCACTATTTAAGGGCCTTAGGAGGCTACAAGACACAATGTTGGGACAGTGGAGAAGATGCAGAACAGGGGAGGGCAATAGGGAAGCAGGAGCCTGGAAGACCATGTGCACCAATGCAAGGAGCCTGGGTAACAAAATCCCCGACCTGGCAGCAGTTATGGCTGAGCGGACTTAGACTTGGTGGAGATCACTGAGTCATGGTGTCATGAAGGGCAGGAGGGAAATGAGCATTCCAGGGCATACACTATTTAGGAAGGACATGGTCAATAGGACAGGGGCTGAAGTAGCCCTCTACATGAGGAAGGAGATTAAGGCAGCAGAAATAAAGGGCAGGGGTCATGTGGGGCACTATGGGTCGTTGACCATGGGGAGTGGTGAGGTGGTGCACACCGGACTACTGTAAAGGCCACCAGGTCAGCAAGAATTGGTGGACAACCAGATGATGGAAGAGATCCTAAGGATGGCTAATAAGGGAGAGGTGCTACCAATGGGGATCTCAACCTGCCAGATGTGGTGTGGGACAAGCTGGCAGCAGCCACTACCAGGAGCAGGGGTTCTAGACTCCCTGCAAATGTCTCAACCCAGGCAGGTGGTCAGTGAACCAACTCGGGATGGGGTGGTGTTAGATTTGGTGCTGACAGATGGGAACAGGGTGGAGGAAGTGAAGGTGAGGGACAACCCTGGTATAAGTGACCACAGCATCATGCGATTCATGGTATGCACATCTACCACTATAAACAGGACCAGGGTGAAGGTGCTTGACTTTAGATGAGCAGATTTTGGCAAGATGAGGGACTATGTTAGACAGGCACTGGAAGGGATGAGGAAACCTGAGGATGTGGATAGCATGTGGGATAAGATAAAGGGTGCCATTGTGGGGACCACAGATCATTGTCCGAAGAGGGTGAGAAAGAACAAGAGAAAAGAAAGCCACTGTGGTTCAACAGGGAAGTGGAGGTCAGCATTAGGGCAAAAGGCAAACCTTCAGGAGCTTTAAAATGAAGCGGGGAAAATAAATCAAATTGGATCAGGCTAAGCAGGAGGTGGGGAGGGTGGTCAGGCAAGTGAAGGCAGGACAGAGGACAGCATTGCCAAGGAGATCAAGAAAAGGGATAAGACTTTTTTAGATGTATTAGTGAGAGAAGGAAAACAGTGAAAGAGATACCAAGCATGAAATCAGGGGCAGGGGAGAGGGTGGTGAGGGACCAGGAGAAGGCCAAAATGCTAAATAGCTACTTCAGTTCTGCATTCATAAGGAAGAGGAATGGAAGGGAGACACCTGAATTGTGGTGCCTCACAGACAGTTGGTGAGACCCACCTGAAGTACTGCGTGCAGTTCTGGAGACCCCATCTCCCGCAAGGACATAGACAGGATGGAGGCAGTCAGAGGAGGGCAACTAAAATGGTGCAGGGTCTGCACAGAAATCTAGAAAAAGAGACTAAGGAGCTTAATAGCTATACCCTCGAGGAAAGGAGGAGAAGGGAGATGTGATACAAACTTTCAAGTACTTCAAGGAATCAACAAAGTCCAAGAGGGTAGCATCTTTCAGAAAAAGAGATGAGTAAGAACAAGAGGGCACAATTTGAAGATAGAGGGGACTGCTCAGGGGCAACGTGAGGAAGTATTATTTCATGGAGAGGTTGGTGGACACATGAAATAGCCTTTCTGAGGAGGTCATGGGGTTCAAAAACAGTGGAGGAATTCAAGAATGCATGTGACAAACATAAGGCAATTATAGTGGGGTGTAGAAAAGTATTCTGTTGGTTAACCAGGATGTGCAACTTATCCAATAAGTAGGGAAATGAGCAGACTAGGTGGGCCAAGCAGTCCTTATCTGTCATCAAAGTTTATGTTTCTATGCAGAGGATGTAGGGGTGGGATGG
The DNA here is from genome assembly GCA_016271365.2 of Neoceratodus forsteri. Classification (NCBI taxonomy): domain Eukaryota; kingdom Metazoa; phylum Chordata; order Ceratodontiformes; family Ceratodontidae; genus Neoceratodus; species Neoceratodus forsteri. Next base: position 448,999,812 of record CM057453.1, on the reverse strand, counting down.
ATGTGAGTCTCATTCAAGTGGTGGAGATCCTGAGTGAACTAAAGGGCTTGAGGGTGGAGAAGGCCATGGGGCCAGATGTGGTTCACCCAAGAGCACTGGGGAGCTCTGCTAGGTGTTGCAGCCCCTGCCATATCTATTCAACAAATCCTTAAGATCAGGGTGGTACCAACAGATTGGAAGCTCGCCAGACGTGGTGACCCTGCACAAGGAAGGAGGAGGAGAGCAATTACAGGCCAGTGAGTTTGACATCAGTGGTTGGAAAGCTCATTGAAAACTGCTCAAGAACAGGATCAGCAGCTACCTGGATGCAAAGGGTCTTTGCGACCCAAGGCAGCATGGGTTCACCAAGGGTAGATCCTGTCAAACCAATTTAGTGGAGTTTTCAATTGGGTTACCAAGGTGGTAGATTGGGGGGACGGTGGACGTGGTTTACCTGGACTTCCAGAAAGCATTTGATTCAGTGCCTCACAGGAGGCTATTTCACAAAATGAGTTGTCTGGGTTTGGGGAAGTGATAATATGGTGGGTGCAGAAGTGTCTGGAGGGCAGATCACAAAAGGTACTGGTCAACTGGGTACCCTACAGAGAGAGATCAGGGTCATCAGTGGGGTTTCTCAAGGGTCAGTATTGGGACCACTGCTATTGTATGTATTGGTATGTCACTGCTAATGTATTTTAGTATTTTATGGGTTTAATTGTTTATAGTACAGCGCTCTGGTACTCGGTGAAGAGCACTATGTAAGTAAAGCTATTATTATTATTAATATATTTGTAGGAGACATAGCAGAGGGCTTGGCAGGAAGGTGTATCTATTTGTGGATGACGCTAAGGTATGCAATAAGGAGGACACGAGGAAGGGTGGAGATGATGTGTAGAGATCTGGGGAGGTTGGAGAAATGGTCTAGGAGTGGCAGCTTTTGTTCAATATGGCAAAGTGTAGGATCATGCACTTAGGCAGAAAAATGGCAAGTCAGCGTACAGAATGGGAGGTTGGCCCTTGGGGGTAACTGAGGAGGAAAGGACCTTAGCATCATCATTTCTCAGGATCTCAATGTGGCAAAGTGGCGTGGACTAGCAGTGGCAAGGGCCAGCAGGATGTTGGGTTGCATAGGGAGGGATCACCAGCAGGAGGAGGAGGGATGTTATAATTCCCTGATATACCCAGCTGCTCAGGCCACTCCTGGAGTATGGGTACAGTTCTGGAGGCCGTACCTGAAGCAGGATTTGGAGAGGTGGAAAGAACTCAGAGGAGGGTAACCAGGATGGTGAGGGGCTGGACCACTTACCATATGAGGTGAAAGGCAGGACAAAAACATGTACTCTCTGGAGCAGAGGAAGGAGAGGGGTGACATGATTGAGACATTTAAATACTTAAAGGGTATTAATAAAGTATAGGTGGGGAGCCTTTTCCATGTAAAGGAGTGATTTAGGATGAGGGTCATGGATTCCAAATCAAGGAGGGGTAGTTCAGGGGTAACATTAGCAAGTACTTCTTCACCAAGAGGGTGGTGGCCATATGGAATGGGCTGCTGAGGGAGGTGGTGGGGTAGAGGATGGTGGAAGGGTTCAAGAAGGCTTGGGAAAGCCACAGAGGACTGTGGGCAAGGGGAGGAGAATACAGCAGACCGTGAAGACATCTAGGCAAACTGGGCAGACTTGGTGGGCCTGGCGGTCCTTTTCTGCCATCACACTCCTATGTTCCTATGAATTTTGTAACCTTTCAGGAGAGCTGCATGGGCATCACTAGAGCACCATATCTGGTTTCAGGGCATGACAAGGCTTTATAATGTCACTAGCATTTCAGTAAACCTGCAAAGCATTGCAGCAGGTGAGTTTGTTCAGTTACCTCTGGATGTGATTCAACTAACACAATACACCCTTGCCACATAAACCATGCAAGAAAACATTTGGCACTGACAAATGCTTGTTAGGGCTGTGGGTGGAGCCTACAGCCCTTCTGTCATCGATCAGACTGTAATTCTAAATGGCTTTTCGTGGAACTCCCTTTTTAAACATTTGGATGTATTCCTCCACAGCTGCAAAGTAGTACTCCCCTCTGATTTTTGCTATTTGCTGCTCTAAGTTAAAGGCATCTGAAGAGAGGGAGATGCTACTGTATTGTGTCTCAGAACTTCTCAGGATATTAACAAAAGAAAACTTTTAAAACTGATGTTTCTATCATCTGTCCAGCTCAGTTTAATAGATGCATTCTATTCTTTCAGCAACCTAGTGGTTAACTCATTATACGATGTCTATTGTCTACAGTGTCAGATTACAGTTAACCTGCAGTCTGTGAGCTATTTCATTCCCATGGACAAACATACAAACTGCGGAGGGGGTGCTGTAGCCCAATCACTTTTTGGCCTGAAGGATCTTGCCCTTTAAACAAGCAAACAAAAAGTAACAAACTAGTGTGACAGAATTAATTAGGTCAAGCTGCCCAGGCACACATAGAACAAAATAAGTGCTTCTTGCTTATTTGCTGTTTCTGGAGTCGGAAATGTCAAGTGGAAAGTGCTTTTAAGTGTGTGTGTGTGTGTGTGTATATATACAATCCTGCTTTGGAATGGGCCATGTGACACAGTCTGCTCATCTCTTATCTAGGATTTACGATCTGAGGCTCTGTTTGAGTGAGCATTCCCTCTTGCACAGCAAAAGGTCAGTGTAAACTAAACTAAAAGGAAAAAAAATAACAGATTTATAGACAGGCTTAGAGTACATAAATGGACTCCATTTGGAGTAGGGAGGTTGGTTATTGCATGGATCTGGAATCTATGTATTGGAGTTTAATTTTGTTTACAGTTTATAAATGTAATTTAATAAATATATATATTTTCCTTTGGTAACCAGGTAAGGCCATCTAGGCATAGGTGCTTGTTTCTAGGGACAACCCAGAAACACTGGAGAGATTAAGTGACTTAATCAGAGCCACACAGTATGACAACAGAAGGTGTGGGAATCAAACCCTGTCTAAATACTGGATGTACAAAGCCCATTTATAACTCATTACTCTAACCTTGGACCTTCGGAGGCAGTATAGTGCAGTGGTTTAAGGCTCTGAGCTGGAGATCTGGGTTTGAATACCACAGTTCCCACTTATATACTGTGTGACCCTGAGGCAAGTCACTTAACTTCCCTGTGCTCCTAGGTTGCACCTGTAAACAAGCTTTTACCTTAGTGTGTTTCAGTTGGTTAAATAATTGAAAAAGAAAAAAACTCTAGGCTATACTGCCAGCCCCATAAATAGTAAAACAATTTATACTGGGTTGTTAATATCTCAAAGGAGACCTGTCTTCAATCAACAAAAAACATGCATTTTGTAGAAGTTGATGCTATTTTTAAAATATCAGTTCTCATTTTGTTACTGCTTAATTTTAACTGGCCTTTCAGTAAATTCAGGAGTGTTTCTGATTCACACACTGCTGGCATTGACCATTTTAGAACAGTATGATCTTGTCAAGAACTTACATTGTTGGTACAATGCATCTGTGTTCTAATTCAGAATTCTTATATTCATGGGGACATAAACAGCATCATACAATTCTTAGATGGCACTTTGCAGCAGTGTGTAACCCATAACTATCCAATGTGTTAACTAAAAGGCCAGCAAAAATGGGGCAGGAATGAAGGGACCCACTATATGAAAAAAAAAAAAGCTTCTACGAAACATTACTCATAGGTTCAGTGCAGTTCTCCTTTAACTAAGCTTGTAGGGAATGTCAGGTATTTTATCTAAATGGTAAGGAACTCTGTTTACAGGGATTTGGAGCCATCTACAGGAAATTCTTCCCATAGACTTGCATTGGTTATATGGGAAAACAGAGAATTTGGCTTCCACTGGAAATAATGTATTCTACAGGAAAATAGGAAAATTACCCTGCAGTTACAGGAAAAAGTCAAACTTAATCTGGGAGCACTGAGAACTGATTTAGCAGCATGACAGTTTTTGATGATTGTGACTAAACAGCACTATATGACACCAACAAGAAAATAACTTTGGTCATTTGGTAGCTTTTCACAGCCCTATCGGCTCTAGCTAGAGTTTGTTTTAATCTAGAAACCACTGGAACCACTATAACTGTTTACCCTTTTTCTCTTCTAGGACCAGACTATAGATTTAGAATTGATGCCCTACCTGAAAGTTGCCATGGATTCCAAGAGGTGCAGACCAGGCCCCCCATGTGCTCCCCACCCTTTCCAGAATGTTTCCCTTTGTTCTTCAGCTCCGCTGACTAATTCAGTAACCACCTATTTACCTATTTCTCCTGGTTTTCTAGCTTCTCCAAATGAGTCTCTGAGGAACAACATTAGGGATAAAATGCCACTAGATAAGTAATTAGAACTCAGAGCATAGCAAAGCATCATACCACCACAGTTTTGTGCATTCTGTGTTGGTTGGAAAGCTATATAACTAAGAGCTTATAATAGTGATTCACATAGAAAGTTCTTTATTCTGTAACCAGTTAGTTAAATTAAGTAAAATGTTTAATTTTAAGATATGATTAAGATTGGGTATAGGAATCTCATGTGCAGTTCAGAATGTGTATAAACAGTAAAAGGAGAGCCTAGTCAATACAGTAGGACGCTAAGCTGGGCTGGGCATTTGAGTACAATGAAAGACAAGGCAGGATTATGGGCATCTTGCACAAGAAACAGAAGTATAATGTCACTCGGACAAATGTTGTGGCAAAATAATCATGTGTAATTGAAGTTCCTATACTTTTGTTTTGAATAAAGATGAGTTTAAAAAATAACAACTGCAAGTTGATAAAATCAAGCACAGAAACATGAGAAAACAGATACATAGGATGTTAGCCTTCCACCAGTGTCTCATCTGTCATTTAGCTCCAGACTCTGACCTTGTTTTTATCTGCTTGTGTTTTAATTAAAAGTATTCTTTGAAATCTTTAAAGAGCAACTGAGGCCAAAATTCTTGGCATCGATAAATTCAGGAATTGAATCAGTGTATCTTCAGTCAGCCTTGTGCCAAACATCAGATCTGTAAGTTTCTTCATTTAAAAGTTATACGTCATTTTGTAACCCCAAATTCACTGCCTGTTCAAAAAGCCAGTTTCAGGAAGAGCTACTGATGATGTCATCTCCTGAATTTACAACCTAGTCTTTGCTGAAAGCTACCTTATATGACTTATTTCTCCCATGTTACTTAAAACTGCAGTTATAGTAAACATATGAAAAAGGAAAACTGACACTGGGTGGGTCAGCACATGCACTTCCATAATGTGTAGATGCAAGGTATATTACTTCAAAATGTGACAGGGGGTTGGAATGCAATGGCAAACATGGCTTTAGAATGACAAAGTTGTGTGCAAGTTTTAAAATACTGCAGGTATGGGATTTGAAATGTCACCAGGTTGCAATTGTGGAATGCAGCAATGACACAATCTCAGAAAGTAGGCTGGCAAACATAATTTTGGAATGCAATAGTGATATGTAATTTCGGAAGGTGGCGGTGACACATAATTTTGGTTTCGAATGCAGCAGTGATGCACAGGTTTGAAATCAGGCAGTGACATACAATTTCTGAATGCTGTAGTAAAGCACAGTTTTGGAATGCAGTGGTGTTGCACAGGCTCGAACTGTGGTGGTGATGCACAGATTTGGAATGTGGCATTGACAGTGCTATCTGTCTGAATATTGGACCCTGATAGCACAGCACACAGCAAGTGGTCACTGTATCCAGCACAACATTAACAGAGTGCAGGGCTTAAAACTACCCATAGGAGTACAGTGTGGTGCACATTGGTCTGTGTTTCATTCCCCATGGCGATATTCAGCCCAAACATGCAGATGATCCCATTGGGCATGCACAGCATTATGGGGCCATTTGCATGCCATTATAGGCTCACCTGCATGTGAGCACCTGGCCTGAGTGCACAGGGCTAGTCCCCCTCAAGCCCAATCCATGTATTAATGAATAAAAGCACACTGTCCCCTGGTAGCATGGTGGTCTCCTTCCCTAGCCCGATTCATATGTTAATAAAATTATATAATGGCAAAGACATTTTTATATCCTGATTGGTCTGTGTACCAGGGACAGTGATGTCATTGAACAATAACATCACTGTATGAATCTAAATACACATGAGCATACATAATAGTCACAAATCGTCCCACCGCTCCACAACTTACTGCTGCTGTAAAGCCTTCAACCACAAAGTGCACGCCCCACCAACACACACAGAAACACATACTCCATTTCTCGTCCCTTTCTTTTTGTTAGACAGAGTAACCCATCAGAAATTCATGTCCTTTTCTCCTAAGCCATCACCCCTCAATTAAAGAAAGAAGACACGTTAATTTAAAAAAATTTCTCTCTGAGGCAGTGCAGACTGCAGCCAGAGGCTTTCACTGAGCATATGACAGCTTGGCCATTTTGTTGAAAGCTGCAGACAGTGACTATATATAAAACGAAAGAAACTATCTTTTTTTCTGTCCTGTACAAGTTGCTGCCTGCACTAAAACCCAGGTAAAAACTCACCTCGGCACTTTAAAATCCTATTTCCGTCCACCATGGACATTGTGATAGCGCATGCCCACTTTAACAGTCCCACTGTACACTCGCCACACTGTACACTCACAAAGGGCTGGTCATCAACAGAAAAACAAAGTGGATTAAAAAAGAGAGAACTTATCAATGCTGAATGTTTGTGAGCACTGGTGTCATGGGGAAGAGAGGATGTTTGAAAATTGCTTCATTTAAATTGTTTGGGAGGTGGGGCCCAAAAACATATATTGAAAATTTGGGGCAAAATATTTAAAATGGTCAAGTTATAGCATTAAGTTGAAAACCCTATTGAAAAACATTGATGCTGAAAACCCATTGAAATACATGGGCGCTTACCTCAGTTCGCGGTTGGGCTTTATGAAACAAAGTTGTGCCTGCAGTCCAAGGTAGGTTATGGTGGCAGACCTCGGAGGTAAGTATGAGGTGGTGGGGTGTTGGGTGGTGGTTCCTGAGTGGGAGGTAGGGGTTGGGTAACGGTGGAATGGACAACGATGGAGGGTTTTCTTTTACAGGGGAAATGACGAGGGACAGTTTTCTTTTTTCAGGGAGTTTGCTGAACAAATGAGGACACTGGGGATTGGGCACCCCATTGTATGTATATTGTTTTGGGGTGGTTACACAGTGGACAACAATGGATGGACAGATGACACTGGGGATTGGTAACCCCAGTGTCTGCATACTGTTGGGGGTACACAGCAGACAACAATGGATGGACAGATGAGAACACTGGGTATTGGGCACCCCAGTGTCTGTATACTGTTTAAGGGAGGGGTTACACAGCAGATAATGATGGATGAGTTTCTTTTATTTTTAGGATAAAAACAAGCATTTGTCAATGCTGAACGTTTGGTGTATTGAAAGATGTCTACTTCTGCACCTTGTTTATGCCCTTGAGGTGCTTGAACATACCTATCATGTTCCCCACTCCCTCCTTTCCTCCAAAAGTATATATTGAGGTCCTTTTAATCTCTTCTGATATATTCTGTTTTGCAAGCCATGTCCCATCTTGATTACCTTTCTGTGGACTGTCTCCACCTTGTCAATGTCCTAGCATTTGCGGCCTCCAGAATTGCACACAGTACTGTAGGTGAGGCCTCACTAGAGCATTATACAACGGCATCACCACCTCGTGCCTCCTGCTAGTGATATATCTGCCTTTGCACCCTAGCATGCCACTGGTCATTCTTGCAACATTGGTGCTGTGCTTTGTCATCTTTAGGTCATCAGAACTGATAACTCCTAGGTCCCTTTCTTCCTTGGTGATCATCAGCACCTCCAGCCCATCCTGTAACTCTCCCCAGGTTTCCCTCTTCTCGGGTGCATTATTTGGGCTTCTTTGCCTTGACCCTCAGTTGCCACTCCTCAGACTATTTTCAAGCCTCTCCATGTCCCTGCTCATTTTCTCCACCCTTCTGGAGTATTCACTCTGTTACAGATGTTGGTGTCATCTGCAAACAGGCAGACAGACCTTTCCTTCTAGCCCTTCTGCAATGTCTGTAATGAAGACATTGAACAGGACTAGTACTGGAGGTAAGTATGGGGTGAGGGAGTTGTGGGGAGGCAGGGTGCACTGAATGGTGGGCGCGGGTTGTGGGAGGGACAGGGAGACCCGAAAGGACCGTTTTCTTCTTTCACAGGGTTAAAAAGAAAAATAAATTGTGGGATGGTTTTATTTTTCAGGGATTTAGCACACTGGGGTGGGCTCCAGCATACTACCTAAGTGTTTTTGGGGGATGCTGTAGCCAATAGAGATTGGGCATCAGCACACAACAAAAGTAGGGGTTGCAAGATCAAAGGGGACTGGACAACTCCCTCAGCACATAACAAATGGGGGTGCATTATGCCAGCAGGGAGTGGGCTCCCATCAGCACATACATGAGGCCACGGAGATACCAGCAGGAGGACTGGGCTCCCACAGTAATCATTGTGCAGCCATTGTTAATCTATTTTACACCACCAGCGAAAGCACATCGGGATGTCCGCTGCATATGATGAAACTTTGCTCACATTGCAGCGGACCTTTCGAATGTGCTGGCCACGTGTCTTATGCATGGTGTGGTGTGGTGCTGGCATTAAGGCTTATTGGGGAATGAGGGCGCACCTACTGCTGCATGCTCTGCATCCGCCTCAACAGTGACCACGCCTCCAAATCTGTTACTACCTAATATGTTGGCTGCACAAGTGTGAGCCAACATAAAATTGGAATCCAGAGAGCACAGCACCTATGGTACTTTCAACAAAAATTCCAGTATTTATAAACTCACAAAGTTCATGCATTTCTTGCAATAAAATGCTGAATGTTAAAGTATTTTTCTTGTGTTTAGTGTTCCTGCATAGTTCTGGTAAAACACAAATGCTTGATAAATAAAATAGCATTCTGAAAAACAGCGTTTTTTTCAAGTTGTAGAGATCCACTGCGACTCTGCACCAGTATTTATTAAAAAACAAATAGGCAAGTGTGTGCTTATGGATTTGTTTACATGCTTTCACAGTGTTATGCCCTCATAAACTACTTGAGCTTCCTTCTGGAGGTTTATGAGTGATCACACACCTCGAGTGTGTAAGGAAAATCCATAACACACACTTGCCAATCCATTATTCTCTATTTACAACCTATTTCTAGTATTTATCTATTTAGAAGTTGGTACACTGCAAAGCACACTGAGCTACAGCTCCTTTCGAGGTCCAAGCTGGGAAAAGGTGTGCAAATAGTGTAAAACAGTAAATAAAAAGTGCAAAAAGAGTACAAAACAGTAAAACAAACAGTGTATGCAAGTAATACTGGGGGTACAAAGTTATGACTAAATATGAGCTAAAATGAAAATGTTTGTTAAACCTTAAATCTTATTTGCTGTTGAAAAAGCCAGAAAATTCTCCTGGATTTATTATGGCTTTGTCCATGTTACTTTCTTCTTGGTTTCAATAATGTTTATTCAATTTGAAAAAAGAAAAGCCAGAAAATGTGCTATTTTATTAAAATACTTGCATCATATTTAATCGTTAGTCTGTTTCTTTTGCACATGCAGGTACAATGCACAACAGAAGCATTTATGAAGGCCAGGCTGCTAACTGATTCATAAAGGCATTGGTACATGTGATGTAACCCCAGGCTTCTATGGAGTTATGCATAATATGTGCAGAGGTATACTCAAGCAATTGCATAGTTCTGTTAAACAATTCAAGCAAAAGCTTCAGATTCACCAATAATTTAGTCTGACCCCCTTTGCTCACAATCACTTTTCAGTACATCACAATGGCCCCTATGCACTAATGAGCAGGAAATATGTGCCTGAGGTGTGCATCCTGCCCGCTGAGCTCCACACCTGTGGACAGGTGTGTACTGGTGGCATGCATGACCACCAGCCACCTGTCCATGGCCCCTGTCATGGTGCACAGGACTCCGCAGTGCACCCAGGGGTGGAGTCAGGAACTGGCTGGGCATCCAATCAGATGCCCAGACTGGGCACTCAGCAGATCCCTTATGTGGTGGGGTGCACATTGGCAGCATGCCCTACAGATGTCTGATGGCTGGCAGCTGTGGAGGTATGCAGAGGATAATGCCACTGGCCCACCCATGAAGCAACACAGAGCGGTGCACTGGAATGAGGTTGGGGTCATATAGCACACGGGATGAGGAACCCTGTGTCTGTGGGGTGGTGAGGGCACTGATGCCTATGGGGTGGGGGGCACAGTTGTGTTGGGGTGATACAGCACACAGTGGGGACAGGACAGCCATCCATGTGGTGGGGTACAGCATACAGTGCAGGGCCGGGGTTCTGGTCCTGTGGAGTCCTAATGTCCCGCCGGTTCGGGGTGGATATCTGGAAGTGTGTGTGTGGGGGTTTCATCAGCTGTCTGGGCCAGAATGCATGGTGCAGGGCAAGGAGGGCACTTATGCCAGTGTTCTTCCTGGTGTACCCTGTGCCCTCCTCTGCACCTCTGCAGCCAGCTCTATGCACCTAGTTGCATGGCGTAGTGCGGACCACCCCTCACCCACCCGGTGTGTTGCTCTTCGTGCAGGCAGGGGATCAGGTGTGTAGGCGCTGTGCATCCCCTTAGTGCATTCTGAATGGGGGCATGTAGGGTGTGGAGTGGTACGCACCTCAGATACACGCATAGCCAATCCTCCCCAATAGTGCATAGGGCCCAATATGAATGACGTCACATATTAACTGAAGTTGGCCATTACACAAACCTTTACACCAAGCCAGTGGGCAGCAAATAATTTGTTTAAAAGGTATTAGGTTAGCAAGTTGGCATGCTATTTTAACTTGTCTAAAACTAAACTTTGAGAGATCAAATGTAATTCATATTATGGCTAATATATAATATGTGTTGTGCAGTTGACAGCATTTTTAAGAAAAATAAAGATTCCATGCCTGACAACATCTATCACCTTTCCATCAAAAAAAAAAAAATACAGTAGAGGAGAAGGGACAGAACCTGGAATAAATCACTTGGGTGAGAACATTTCCCTCAAATATCTTTTCTAGACTAAGGTTGTTCCTGTCATGTCCAGCTTTTGTTATAGGATAATGTATAGTTAGTATCTTGTACACTTTCTGGCAAGTTAGGAATCATGCTGTGCACAAAACCAATTAATATTTGAAGCAAAATCATCAAAACACTGGAAAAATTGGGGAGGTTGTACTAGTCCCAAGAACAGTTTTAGGCATGACCCAGACCATCAATATAGCACAAAATAATGACTGCCAGGAGCACAAAAGAGAACAATTAGAGAACATACATTACTATGACATAAACCTGGTTAAATGCTTATTACAACTGATTTAAAACATAAGGCAGAAACCCCAAACAAAAACTCAAATATATTCACAATGGAAAGATTTCGACTTATGAAAATGAAAAGTCTAACTAGTGATTTTGTGTGCCTGATCAGTCACATTGCTAATCTTTTGTGTAACTTTAAGAAGGTCACCACTGAAAATGAGCTCCAGCTCAATGGATATTTGCAGAAGTACAATATATTTTACCATTGCTGCATATCATACAGAGTTATGTAATTATGTTATTATGGAAATTGCAAAAGGCAGCTGCATGCTTAATTACAAGTATAGAAGACAATGCTGCAACTTGTTTCTAAACATAGATCCATGTTCAGCCTAACACCCTGCCAACAAACATTGCATTAATTATCTGAAGGAATAGTCTCCCAATCAATCAGTCAAGCAGTGAGAAAAGAAGGAAGAGAGATTCACGCTATAAAACCTATATTGATGAGTGGAATCCTTCAACATCGCTTTGCTCTGGTACCTCCAAACACAGGTAGATGGAAAGATCCCCCATTCAGATCTTCCTTCAAGGATATCTAGTTAGAAAAATTCAATCGGCCATCCACACTGACCAGAATCACACCCTGAACAAGTAGGTGGTTAGACTATCTTAGAAATATGGAACTAAACAGGGTATAAACAGGATAGTTAAGAGCACAGCAAAAATACTGCACATAAATGGAGTTTTAGACCACAAACTTTCTCTAGATTTGGATCTTACTGTGTGGTTTTCCTGCTAAGGATACATTTATACCTTGGGGGAGGGTAGCTCAGTCCAGTTTTCCCAAGTTATAGGGCTACATCCATAGCAGCAGAGAAGAGTGGTGGTCACAACAGGCCCAGCTCCCTTTTCCCAGTTTAGGGAGCTCATTAGATTCTGAGACCTTAGCACCTGAGGTCATTTAACCCTTCGAGTGTGCTCTCCTATATTTTGCAGCAGGGTTCAAGTCTTTCAAATCTTCATAGAAAACTTGAATTCATTCAGACTCAACAACTAAGAGGCCATTTTTCCATTCTCCATATCATACAAAACCATCAGAAACATAAAGAGGAGAAGCACTCCACTGAGTGTAGTATTGGTTTTAAAATATGATACAAGGCACCCAGCCCCAGGCAACTTTAGCATACCTGCTTAAAATAGTAAAAGGTACCTTCACACACTTAAAGTGCTATCAAAACTCTTCTTGAGGAACCAGTCCAATAGAGGTGTAAGTCCATCTCTTCACGCTGTAGAACACCATTCCATACTGTTGGACACCTGATCCGGCCAGGCTCCCAGGCCTCTCTGGCTCACTTGAGAAACAAAAGGTTGTCAATTCACAATCTAAGTCCACACTGACCATTGGGCTTCAAACAAATGGCTCCCAGTAACGAGATACATAGATACATAGACAGTGTTGGCAGATAAGGGCCTATGGCCCACCCAGTCTGCCCATTTGAGCTTGTAAGTTCAGTTTATGTTTTCCTAGAAGTCTGTTGCTCCTTACCCTGACCTCAGAATTCCTTTATGTCTATCCCATGCATTCTTAAATCCGTGATTCTTTCAGCCCCATAACTTCCTCTGGCAGGGTGTTCCACTTGTCCACCACCCATTCTGTGAAGAATTCTTCCTCATGTTTCCTCTGAATCGTCCTCCTCCAACTTCATCCCATGCCCTCTAGTCCTGGAACATCTTTTTGCTTAAAAATAGTGTATTCCTGCACCCTGTTCCTCCCTGTAAGATACTTGTATGTCTATCATATCCCTCTCCCTCCTCTCCTCCAGGGAGTACATGTTCAGTTCCTTCAACCTGTCTTCATAGGACTTGTGATGCAATCCATGCACCATCTTTGTTGCCCTCCTCTGAACCTTCTCTATCCTGTCTATGTCCTTACGTAGGTATGGTCTCCAGGACTGTACACTGTACTCCAGGTGGGGCCTCACTAGTGTCTTGTATAGTGGAATTATGACCTCCCTTTTCCTGCTGGTGATGCCCTGCCTATACATCCCAGCATCCTATTTGCTTCACCTGCTGCCTTGTCACACTGTTTCCCTACCTTGAGGTCCTCAGAGATGATAACCCCAAGATCACTTTCCTGCTTGGTGCATGCTATATCCTCACCCCAACTGATATGTTGTGCCAGGGTTTTGTGCCCCATATGCATTATCTTGCACTTCTTTGCATTGAATTTCAACTGCAAACCCCTGACCATTCTTCAAGTTTCTGCAGGTCCTTCTCATTCTGTCTATACCCTCTGGTGTGTCTACTCTGTTACAGAGCTTTGTCTCATCAGCGAACAGTGAAATTCTGCCTTCTAGGTCCTACGCAATGTCACTGATGAAGATGTTGAATAGGACCGTCCCAGCACTGATCCCTGTGGTACCCCACTGGTCACTCTTCCTTCTGTGGGTGACAGCCATTTACCACCACCTCTGTGTCCTGCCACCCAGCCAGTTGCCTACCCACCCACTACTGTCCTGCCCACACCATATTCCCCAGTTTGTGTAATAGACTTTATGTGGCACAGTGTCAAAGGCCTTGCTGAAGTCCAGATAAGCCATGTCCACTGCCTCCCTGATCCACCTCCTAGTCACCCAGTCAAAAAATTCAAGCGAGGTTGGTCTGACGCAGCCTCCCCTGGTGAAACCATGCTGTCTTCAGTCCTGTAGTCCATTGACAACCAGATGTTCCACCAATCTCTCCTTCAGTAGTGCTTCCATGATCTTCCACACTACAGGGTGAGGCTGACTGGTCTGTAGTTCCCTGCTTCCTCTTTGTTCCCACTTTTGTAAAGGGACTACATCAGCTGTCCTCCAGTCTTTGGGTACCTCCCTGTTTCCAGTGATCGGCTAAACAGGATAGCCAGAGGTTCAGCCACCACCTCTCTTAGTTCTTTAAGGACCCTGGGGTGCACCCATCTGGCCCCATTGCTTTATCAACTCATTACTTCCAGTTCCTTCAGGACCCTTTCTGTGTAAAGGGACTTGTGTCATTTCTGCACCATTCTCACCCCTTGTACTCCTTCAGACCCATTACCCTCCTCTTCTTCAGTAAAGACTGAGCAGAAATACCTGTTCAATATGTCAGCTTTACTGTTGTCATCCTCCACTGCCCCCATCCCCACCCTTCAGTCTCACTATCCTCCCTTCGTCTTTTCTTTTTCACTTATGTACCTGTAAAAGGTTTTGTCCCTCTACCCACTGATTTTGCAATGTGTTCTTCTGTCTGAGCTTTGGCTTCCCTTACTGACCTCCCTGCCTCCTTTGCTTCTCCTGCTTCTCCCTATCCCCTTCTGCCTGTGTCTTTTGTATTGCCTGAATGCAATCTTTTGGCTTTCACTTTCTTTGCCACCTCTTTGGAAAACCATAATGATCTCCTCTTCCTTTTCCTCTTGCTAACCTGCTTAATGCATAATTATGTTGTTCTTGTAATCCCCATTTTAAATACTGCCCACTGTTCCTCAGCCCCTGATTCCTGCCCCATTCCCTTTAATGCCTCTTTCAAGTATCTCCCCATTTTCCCAAAGTCCCCCCTAAAATCCAGGATACGTGTTTTGTGTGGTTTGGTTCTGCTCTTTCTGTGATTTCAAACCACAATGATTGGTGGTCACTGTTCCCCAGGTGCTCCCCACTGTTACCCCCATCACACTGTCCCTGTTTGTGAGCACAAGGTCCAGTATTGCCTTCTGCCGAGTTGGTTCCATGACCAGTTGCTTGAGGAAGGCACCCTGAAGGAGTCCAGGATAAATCTACTCCTAGTTGATGCTGCTGCTGGGATGCTCCAGTCCACGTCTGGAATATTGAAGTCTCCAACCAGTACTACCTCACCCTTGTCTGCCATCCTTTGGATGGCTAGCATCAACTCCTATCTGTTTCTTCCTCCTGGGCTGGTGGTCTATAGACCACACCTGTGCAGATGGCTGTCCCATTTTCCTTTCCAGCTTAACCCACAGTATCTCTCCCCATTTTGTTCCTCCTGGATCTCTGTGGCCCTTATGTCATCTTTCACATACAGTGCCACTCCTCTTCCCTTCCTGCCTGCTCTGTCTCTTCTGAATATGTTGTAGCCAGGTATGGCCATCTCCCAGTCATGGTTATCATTGCACCAGGTTTCAGTGATGGCCACAATGTCCAAGTCTGACTGCACCATGACAGCCTCCAGATCTTCCATTCTGTTGCTAAGGCTCCTGGCATTTGCACACATGGCTTTCCATGAGTTGACCTCCTAGACAGTTTCGCTGTTCTACTCCAGCCCCTTCCTTGGTTGTCCTTTATTCCTGGTTCTCCTTGCTGTCTGCCCTTCTGATGAATTTTGCCCTTTTCTGCCTACCCACCTCTTGGGCACTAATCCCCATCTGTTGTACACTGCTTTGCAGAGATAGCCACTCCTCTGGTTCACTGGTTCCACTGCTAGCTGTGGGGGTGAGCAAGTAATGGACCTCCTTGCTGGCCTGCCACCCCCTTTGCTAGTTTAAATGCTTGTCAGTGTAGCATTTAAACTTATCATTGAGTGCTTGGATTCCCTCCAGGATGGATGCAGGCCGTCAGGCTTGAACAAACCTCCATCCCTCCAGGTGGGTCTCCAGTCACCAATGAATCCAAACCCTTCCTCACAGCACCAGTTCTTCAACCATGAGTTAAAGTTCCTGGTACATGCACACCTATGCTCTTATCTTGCCTCTCGCAGGTAGTACTTCTGAGAAAGTGACAGAAGTAGCTACTTGCTTGAGACCTCCCTAATTTCTTAAACCCTTCCTGAACTTCCTTTGGCTCCCATTGCCAGGTCATTAGTACCTAGGTGGATAATGACATCCAGCTCACCCTCCGTCTTGCCTTCCCAGTGATCCCAGGATCTTCCTTCCATCCCTCCATGCCGTGGCACCTGGTGAGGCACCTCACCTCCCTGTTCTCCCCTCCTGTGTTCCTAGCTGGATCCCTCTTATGATGGAGTCCCCACCAGGATTTGCTTCCTCCTCCTCTGGGGTCACCTCCTTGGCTAACCTCCATCCTTTCCTTCCATTTCTCTGGGTACCTCTATTTGGTTGTCCCCATTTGCCAGTGTGGCATATGAGTTCTTGAGTGGAATAGGATCTGGGATGTGCCTCTGCCTGACCACTCTAACCCTCCCTGAGCCCACTGTCATCCAAGTGCTCCTCGTTCTCTGCATCCTTTGAGGCAGTTGCATTGACTGGTGGTCTCTGGATAAGGTGATGGTACTCCTGACCCAGTTTACTTCCACTCTGAGTCTGGCTACCTCATCCCGCAGTCCAGAGATGCATACAGATAGGGCAACACCTCAGTGTCCAGAAGGTCTGCCTGAATATGGCTGCCCCACAGCCACTGCATTGCACCACTCCCACATTATACTGCAATTATACTGCTATTCCACTACTTGTCTG
This sequence comes from Neoceratodus forsteri, assembly GCA_016271365.2. NCBI lineage: Eukaryota > Metazoa > Chordata > Ceratodontiformes > Ceratodontidae > Neoceratodus > Neoceratodus forsteri. The sequence continues at coordinate 448,983,116 of CM057453.1, read as the reverse complement.
CTACTGAAGCTCTCCTAGTTCCTTTTATTAATTTATTTTCAAAAATCCTGCCACTGATCCTCAGATAATTTTCTTAAAAAAAAAAGCGAAAAGAAACCAATAAATAAATAAATGAGTCAAAACACTTGTCGTGCTGAGGGTGGGCTTCTTCCCTTATGACCTCCTACTTCACACCCTTTATATACCCTGTGTTTAGCTCCTGCCAATCAGATTTAACAGGCATATAATTAAGAGTTGGGGAAGGGAGGGAGGGTGAAATTAGCAACAATTAAAGACAGCACAGAAATGCACCACCACTACGTTTTAAATTTTCAACAGCCCAAAAACAATTCTAAGTAAAGACAACAAAGAAAGTAGTGTCACTAAAAGCCCACAATCTAAGTTTAAAAGAAAATAGCAATTACCAGTTACTCTAAAGCACTGAGTTGAATATGCCAGCAAGACTCCGATGCCACTTGCTCCAAAGAACAAAGAGAGACACTGGATAAAAATTAAAACCTGAATGTGGCCTTAAGATTTCAGCAGCAAGGGAGTTTTAAAATACAAAGTCATAAAATGTTATATGTGATATATATGCAACAATTGGGAGTTTTCTGCTTTTCACCTTTTGGCTACATGGTGGAGGTATGATGTTGACATCACTCCTGTTACTGATAGCTGTTGACATTCTGAAAGTCTGATCACTGATCTGAGTCCCATGACAGGAACTCTGTAATTTAGCTACCAAATGCAAGCTATACTGGGTAGCACCCTATTAACTGCTCTTTCAATTTTTACATTTAAGGAAAGGTGGGTGTTTTAGGCCCAATGGGAATGCTGCTTAATGTTATTTTGAAGCTATACAATGAACTCAATGTTTACATGGAACTACATGGAATTTGGGTCAAAGTTGTGTTCCTAAAATAGACTGCCATGTAGCAGACTTTATGTTGTTGTAAGACCTTTCTGACATATTGATTTGAGGGTTTCAACTGAAGATAAGACTTTTCAGCATTTGTAATACAGTTCCTATGGTGTTTGCAAAATCGTAGTACAAGCTACACATAACAGCATTTTATTGGTTGGCCCTCACAGCACAAAATACTGGACAGGGAAAGGGTAAAAGTGATGGGCTGTGCAGACCTCTTGGGCATAAATGGCAACTATGTCCCTCTGCACCCCCAATGTTTGCACCATTCGAATATTAGTACCGTTAGAATAAAGAACTACAGTCAGATCACTTTGTCTGTAGACTATAAAAGCACAAAAGACTAAAAACGGAATCTAGTGGCAGCAGGATACATTCCTATTGGTATATTAGTAACTCTTCATGTCCATATTACGTTTCACCAGAATCAGCTCTCAATACCGGTGGCAGTCATCACTGTACCAGCTCTGACTCCACAAGTATTGTTTGCAGAAGAATTCTGATAACCTAAAACAAAAGTGTAAAATCAAAATTGCTAATGTACAGAAAGCTAATTCCAGTGAAACCTAACAAAGGCATGCAGAGTTACAAACATAGCCACACTGATGTGTACTATTTTCTGTTTTAGTCTGTCTCACTTTTATTGACTACAAAGTGATCCAGTTGCAATTCTTTTATTCTTGCTGTACTGGTATTCCAAACTTGCAAACACTGGAGTGCAGTGGGACATACATACAATATACTCACAAGAGCATAGCACATCACTTCTACCACTCTTTGTCCTGTTCACTCTTTTGCACTGTGACGGCCAACCAACAAAGTGTCGTCATATGTAGCATACCACGATTTTGCAAACACACAAGTTCAGCTGCAGCAGAAAAACACTAATCAAAACTTAAACCACCTGCCCATTGTGCACCACCATGACCCCTTTCCCCATCTCCACCACGAGAAGCCAGCGCGGCACACTGCACACAGCTGTGCACTGAGTTAAACAAATCTTTCGTGTTTATAGTAGGCACAACTCTCTTATGCTTGACACGCATGGTTTTCTCTGCTGTTCTGTTTCTGCTCTCAGACTGTGCTCTTCTACATTGCACTAAGCTGTAATTATGACAAAACAGGATCACAAACCAGTATTGTAATTAGTGCTGTGATGAGTACCAAGTGGTAGTGAGATTGCAAGAAAGTGAGCTACTGCTGAGCCAGTAGTGGCGAGTGTTAGGACATAAAGTGGCAAAGAAAGAATACAGTTTATGGACAAAACTTTTAACACCCCTCAAAAAAAAAAAAAAAAATTGCTGATGAGAACAGGCGACAACTCCTGTGTTTATTAGACAGAGATTTTCAGGTTTCTGGGAGTTGAACAATTGGGAGTACATTGTATGTGATTCCTTACCCCCACTGGGGATTTGTTCTATCCTTGTATAAAAATTTTGCCTGTGCTTACCTTGAATTTAATAAGAAATAACATTTAAAAATTATATGTAAATGCTATAATCACAGAGTGAATCAGGCTTTAATTTTTGGGAGAATGCAGCTCACATGGAAATGTTTCTGAATTTGCCCCATATTTAAGTGACACACTTAAAGATACAGTACAAACATCAGGTAGTAAACATCAAAGAGTTATATACAAACATTCTTATATACATAATTACATCATAATGAAAACATTTTAAACTCATTTCATGAGATGGCTAGTATATCAGTTAAAATTACTCTTAAAATGGGTAATTCATTCTAACTCATTCAATTTATATTATTACAGTATAAGTCATAATACTGTTTACTGACCAACTAAAGCTAAACCAGGTACAACACTTGGTTACATAGGAAACCTGATTTTTCTCTTTTCTTACTTTTTTAGAAAAAGGGGAGAGAGAAAATACATGGGGAATTATATGGAAAAGCAGTGGGAAGGAAGAAAAGAAAATTTATACTTACTAGCAATAAAAGCTAAGAGGAGAAAAAGGGGATCTAAAATGCACAAGGGTATAAAAAGGAAGGATGCAAGCGGAGGGAGAGCAAGAGAGAAACTGGAAACTACCAAAACATGCCAAGTGGTAAGTTACTCTAAGCAATAAGTCACAGGTCAAAGCAAAAGCTAGTCAAAACTAAATATATGATTATAGTAAGCATTGACAGAGGACCCAGGAGAGGAAGGGTTACTACTGAATGTCAAATCTAAAACCACAGGAACTTGGCCTGTACTTGACTCAACATTAAGAATAAAGATCTTTTTAATTTTTTTACTTTTCATTTTCAATTCCAAGCTTCAAAGAAAAAAAGAGGAGGCCAAAGTCCTCTGCCAACCCAGGAAAGCCTTGTACCTATTTTGTATTTATAAATAAGGAGTGAAATCAGCCTCCTCATTTAAACCCATAGGCACAACAGTTTTAATGTTAGAATCCACCTTGTTTCTTTTGAGCCAAAACCTGGGGTCTGTTTCCTCCCCTAAGGTTCATTCTAACATGCTCCAGTACTGTATAATGCAAGCCCTCAGGCTTGCTGTTATATACTTCAGCAAAATGTGCACCTGTTGCATTTGTCAAATTACAATCGACTATGGCCCTTACGTGCTCCTGGATCTTTTGTTTTGTTGTTCAGGTACTCATCCCAACATAGTACTTCTTACAATCACGTCAACAGACTTACACTACAAAAGGTGTAGTGCAGGTTGTACATTCTATCAGATTGAAAATCTCATTGCCCTTTTCAAAAGACTACCTTAACTCACATGTTGACATACATTACAGCAGCCACACTTATAATGGCCTCTTGGTTTTCTCCTAAGCCATCTATATCCTGTCTGTGTAGTTGCTGTAAAATGACTTTAACAAACCTACCGCCTATCTTCTCCTTTCTCGGTTTGTAGTAAATCTCTTCCTTCAACACTGGGTCACTCAACAAAATTGGCCAAAGCTTATGGACCAATCCTCCTACCTGTCCAGTAAGTGGATTGAAATTTGTACTGAAATCAACCACATTTCTGTCTTTTCATCTCAATTCCACCATTGTCCCTGGTTCTTCTAGGGATCAGAAGATCCCTTCTTTTCAATAACAACTTTTTCTAAGGCAGCTTCCAAAGTCTCATTCTGATACCCTCTTTTTCGTTGATTGCGCATGTGCAGAAACATGTTGCGTCAGCTTTCTCCACAAGCAGGTTATGGAGGCGTAGCACTGTTTGTACCCAATGCCCCACAGCCTGCAAGGCTTGTCCCCATTCCTCAATGCCGTGGCATGCTGCTGCTGACACTAGTTCAGGCAGCGTGCACAACCTTCTAAATAATCAGCCACTGCAATCAGGGGCCACCTCGTCATAGCAGCATCAGCCATCCGCTGCAATGAGGAGCAACCCGTCATTGCAGGGCAGGATGTGAAACCTCTGATATTGTTTGTGAACATGGCGGTGGCTTGCCGCCATGTTCGCTAATATCTAACCTCCCACTGTGTTTACTTGCCGACAGGGCCCTAATCCTCATTGGCTGTGGTGCCCCCATGTTTCTATTATTGCCGATGAGGCCACTCCCCATGGCATTCTTCCCTTAGGGACTTTGTTCCTACATGGGGTGCCCAATCCCAGTCGGCATAATGAGCCACTCTCCCGGTTTTCTTCCTGGCAATGAGGGTGCCCTGTCCCCGTCGGCTTAATGAAATACCCCGCCCCGTTTTGTTCCTGCCAACAGGGGTGCCCAATCCCCATTGGCTAGTGCCGGCCTCAAAGAAGCCTCTGTTGGCACACTGGGAGCCCACCCCAGTGTGCCAGATACCCTGTGAAGGGAAAAAGCGGTCCCTTGATGTCGTTTGTCTTTAACCTGTAAAGGAAACTGTCCTCGGCTCTCGCCCTGCTCACCCATAACCTGCACCCACCCACTCGCAACCTGCCTCCCCACACCCCCTCACCCCATACTTACCTCCAGAGCTTGGCACGACGATCTTGGTGGACCAGGAACACATCTGCACTCTTCAAAGCCAACCGCAAACTGAGAAATGCCGGTAAGCTGTATAATGTGATAAATAGGGTTTTCAACTTTAGTACATATCTAAGGCATTTTGGGAATTTTTCATCAAATTTTCAACATGGGGTTTTGGACCCTCCTCATGAATTCTTGAACTGTCATGGCGTTAATCAGCCCCAAAGGTGGTTTCGCGGTCACTGTGCAGAATAACCCTTTGGGCAGATTAATGAAATGACAGTGCCAGCGTTCATGAGGTGGGATCTAAAAGCCTATACTGCAAATTTGAGTAGGAAAAATCAAGATTTTCTGGCGTGCATTGTGCAGTTACTCGTCGCCCGTAACTGCCGAATTTACAATATTTTCATGCCAGATTTTCAACATTGACATTTTGTCACACCTCCTTGTGAGCAGTACAGCTGTCATTGTTCACATCCTGGCTAAAATGTGTTTCACACTTCCGGTGCAGAATAATTGGTCGCTGTGGGAAATCAGTGTTCAGGACAGAGTAAGAAAATGACAGTGACACTGTTCATGAGTAGAGGTCCTAAAATGCCTATGTTGAAAATTTGGTAGCGATATTCATAAAATGACTGTGTTACGGCGTGCGTTGCGCGGTTGGCATGCCGCGCTCGTAGCTGCTGAGCTACATATTTTCGCTCCGATTTTCAACATTGCCATTTTCCATACCTACTTATGAACAGTACAGCTGTCATTATTCCCATCCTGGCCGAAATGTGTTTTGCACTTCCGGCACAGAATAGAGCGGTCGCTGTGGGAAATCACTGTTTGGGACAGATTAAGAAAATGACAATGATACTGTTCATGACCAGAGGTCCTAAAATGCCTATGTTGAAAATTTGGTGATGATAGCACATCAATTGACTGTGTTACAAGTGTGCATTGCGCACTTTCCAAGCACTCCTGTAACTTCACAGATTTGTAATATTGTCACACCAGATTTTCAACAGTGCCATTTTTCCACCTCATATAAGCAGTACAGCTGTCATTTTCACATCCTGACTGAAATGTGTTTTCACAGTTCCAGCTCAGAATAACGTGGTAGCTGTGGAAATCAGTGTTGGGACAGATTAAGAAAATGACAGTGGCACTGTTCATGAGCAGAGTCCTAAAATCCCTATTTTGAAAATTTGGTGACGAAACTCCATAACATGACTGTGTTACAAGCGTGCACTGAACTGTTTCCACACACCCTTGTAACCGCAAATCTGTAATACTGTAACACCACATTTTCAACAGTGGCATTTTTCACAACTCCTTATAAACACTACAGCTGTCATTTTCACATCCTGGCTAAAATACATTTTGCACTCCTGCAGGACAATATCACGGTCACTCTGGAAATCAGTGTTTGGGACAGATTAAGATCAACCAAGTGAAAGGGGGTGACCGAGCTCAACTGAACTCTGTTGGGACTGCTGCGGATTTGTTTGTGCTCAGACAAGGCACAACACAAGAGCCCAGTACAAAGGAAGCCTGCAGCACTGGGAGAAACAGAGCGAGAGGCGAGTGAGTGAGGGAGGGGTGAGCGAACTCACGAGCGCTGTCAGGACTGCTGCAGTTTCTTCTGCGGCCAGAAAAGGCGTCAATACAGGCAGGGTCCCAGTACAAAGGCCAGCCTGCAGTAGTGGGAGAAACAGTACGAGCAGGTGAGACAAGGGACTTAGTGAGCTCAGCGGAGCTCTATTAGGACTGCTGGGATTTCTTTGTGGGCAGAAAAAGGCGCCAGTGCAAGCAGGAGCCCGTACAAAGGGCAGCTTGCAGCGCCAGGACAAACAGAATGAGGGATGAGAGAGAGGAGAGTGGGCGACCTCAGCAGACTCTGTCAGGACAGCTGTGGATTTCTTTGTGGACAGACAAAGGTGCCAACGCAGCCAGGAGCCCCATACAAAGTGTAGCCTGTGGCGCCAAGAGAAACAGAATGAAGCGAGTGACAGGCGGTGGTGAGCGAGCTCTGCAGAGCTCTACTGTGACTGCTGCAGATTTCTTTGTGGGCAGAAAATCGGCAATGCAGGCAGAGGCCAGTACAAAGGCCAGCTTGGCGCGGCAGAAACAGAATGCGAGGTGACAGAGGGGAGTGGCGAGCTCAGTGGAGCTGTGTCGGAACTGCTTCAGATTTCTTTCTGGCCAGAAAAAGCCGCCAATGCAGGCAGAAGCCCAGTACAAAAGGGCAGCATGCAGCACCAGGAGACACAGAATGAGCAAGTGAGGGAGGGAGTCAGTGAGCTCAATGGGGCTCTGTTGGGACTGCTGCAGATTTGTTTGTGGGCGAAAAAGGCAGCAATGCACTCAGGGCCCAGTACAAAGGCAGCCTGCAGTGGCGGGGAAAACCAGAATGAGTGAGTGAGAGAGGGAGTGAGTGAGCTCAACAGAGCTCTATTGTAACTGCTGCAAATTTCTTTGTGGGCATAAGAAGGCAGCAAGCATAAGCAGAACCCCAGTGAAAAGGGCAGCCTGCAGCACCGGCAGAACAGAATGAGCGAGGAGAAGGGAGTGGCGAGCTCAACAGAACTTTATCGGGACTGCTGCAGAATTCTTTGTGGACAGAAAAAGGTGCCAACAGAGGCAGGAGCCCAGAACAAAGGGCAGCCTGCAGCGCCAGGAAAAACAGAATGAGCAAGTGAGAGAGGGAGTGAACCACCTCAATGGAGCTCTGTCTGGATAGCTGCAGATTTCTTCCTCAGCAGAACAAGGTGCCAACGCAGGCAGCAGCCTGCAGCACCGGACAAACAGACTGAACCAGTGACACAGGGCCACTGAGCGAGCTCAACAGACCAATGCAATCAACATTCAGCATTGACAAATTCTTGTTTTTTTGTATTATATTTTTATTAAGCTTTTGCAAGAAACCAGCTTACACAAGCAAATTACACAGGGTACTCCATAACCATGAAGAATTCCACCTACAAAATAGTACAGGTCACAAGATGAAATAAGGAAGTACCCCCAAATACACTCTCCACATTGGGGAAGAATACATTACAATTCCTAGATTGTATCAGTTACATGCAGCTCTAGGAGTAACTCAGAGGATATTCCTGACTGGCTAGTAATCCAAACTAGCCAGTGTGCGAGATCAAACGACCCACTATCCCTAAGGATATTTAACCCCACCTTTTCTCAGCTCAATACAATGGCCTAAAGTAGCCAGAAACATCTTATAATCATATTAACCAAATGCAAACAGAAGTTTCCAGGTATCCTGTTGCCACTAATAAAGCTAAGCCCCTTATGAATCAGGAGAAATACACATTAACATTCAATAAAAAACCTCTTGTGGCCATCTAGGGTACTCTATATAGTCCAGTTATAGCAAAGAGTCTCGTAGGCCCTGTAGTCTCAACATAAAGTTCAGATCATCATCCTTGGCCAAGACACAGACAGAAAATCATTCGATATAAGTGATGACTATGAAACAATGAATATGTATCCCAAACATGGCCAAGATCCCCGATGTTTTAGGCCCACATCAAATCTCCACATGGTCATTAATACAATTGCTAATGGTACAGGAAAGCCTCCCTTAATTTTAACAGGCAATACGTAAAATACTGCATTCTAGGCAAAACACAGGATTAAAAGATATCAAACAGAGGCTTATTTATATTTTAGAGGGAAAACTAATAAAATACTTTACAGTTCTGAAAGTTTTGACATTCAGTCTCCCTTGTCCTGGTTCTCAGTAACTTTTCGTTCCAGAATTGGGAGAATTTTTCAGCCTCGTCCAGGTACCCAAACATATAAACTTTGCCCTGCCAAATAATCCTTCAATGGACAGGAAACACGAGCTGATGATGAATCTTCAAACTATGAGGCGACTCCTCAACCCATCGTATGCTTTTTGTCTCTGCCTAGTGCAATAGGATAAGTCTGGGAACACAGATATCTCCGCATCTCCATACTGCAACCTGTGTTTTCTCAGGCCACCTGCAATACTCAGTCCCGATCCCAATTCTGGAACACACCACTACCATGGTATGTGACGTGGCCTGGGATGCTGTACTCTACGTTGGGTGATTCTATATGCCCTCTCAAAAGCAGCAGCAGGGCCCACTCATATAATCTCAGCAAGCCTGGCAGAAATGTACACATGAACTCAAGTGGGTCATCTCCCTCAGCTTCCTCGGGTAAACCTAGAATCCATAAGTTCTTTTCCGGATCTGGTTCTCTACTGTTTCTAGTCTTTTGCGGAGCCAGGCAGTGTCTTTGACAAGCTTAGTAGATACATCCATGGTCTTATTTAAACTTGTATCTAGCTTAGCGAGTTTTTGATCTGTTGTGACCATTTGAGTCTCAAGTTCAGCTACCGAGGTGTTAACGTGTCAAACTTCTTATCCAGTTCCTGCACAGAGTGTACAAGTCTCATTAAGTAGTGTTCACCATAGCAAGGGTAATCTCCCAGTATCCAGTGCAGCAGAGGCCCCTGCAGCCATGTTTCTTGCAGGCCCAGTGTCACGTTTATTTCTCGGAGTGAAGAACTCGGCAGAGGCAGCTGTATTGCCTTGATTTTCCCAATGGGTCCTCCAGGTCAGCTACTAAACCCAATGGGGTATAAAAACCTCGAAAAGTCCCAGAAAAAGTAACTTTTACTTATTAAAACAAAGGATTTTGTAGGAGCTCCAGAAATGTGCTGCCTTCTGTTGAGCTGCTCAGCAGCCCCTGATACCCTCTTTTAAGCAGCCTTTCTTTAGGTCTGCAACCTGTTGCAGAAATTCCTCCCCTTAGAGCAATTCCTTCTTAATCTTACCATTTCCCCATAAGGGATAGAGTGTATTAACTTGCAGGGATGGGCACTATCAGAATGTAAGACAGTGTTTCTAACTGTCTTTTCCTGTACCCTTTGTTTTAATAAATTCCGATGTTTTCCCATGAGCCTAAGATCTAGGAATGCTATTTCTTCCTGATGAGTTTCAGATGTAAAAAGTAAGTTCTATTTTGTTTGAATTAAGGAATGCCATAAATTCAGGTATCCCATTCATGTCTCCCTCCCAAATAGCAATCACATCATCTATAAAACGGAACCAACTTTTGATGTTAAGTATATGTTTATTTTCATTGTGGTTAAACACCCAAAGATCCTCTAATTATCCCATAGTCAGATTTGCACATGATGGAGCAAATGATGCCCCATCACTGTCCACATATTTGTTGAAAAATTCTTGTTATATATGAAGTAATTGTGGTATGTACAAACCTCAGTATACAAGTCCCAAAGATTTTTTAGAGAAGGAGGATCTGCCATCAGTCCCCCCCCTTAGCATCAGTAAGTTCCAGAAAAGAAAGCAAGGAGGGACAAATGGGAAAGCAAAATAACAGCTGTTTCAACGAAACTACAGAGAGTGAAATAAAGGATATCGTTAATTGTACTGATATTACTCTAACAGATACCCAGGAAAAGGTTTTGTTGAAAGGTTTAACGTTTGTCCCCACTCAGAAACCAGACTTGGTAAACTTTAGGGTGGATATTTTCAAGCTCATTCGGAAATTGAAATATTATTTTGCAAACAAAATCAAAGGAACTGCTTGTCTGGAAATATGAGAGGTCATGCATTGGAGGAAAGGTCACAAAGTGTACACCGAATATTACCGATCTAATTAACATTGTAAATACCCTAGAGGCCCCTTCACAAGGGATTGATGAAATGCTGGAAGAAATTGAAAGAACTGAAGACTGGGAACAAAATGCTTTGGTTTGAATGGATATTACAGCTCTTTTAGGAAATGATTTCCCAGAATGAACTACATGTCATGTCTGAGACAGAGAAACATACATTTAAGCCCAAATCCATTTTATCCACAGGTTATTTGTTCTGCAATCTCAACTTTTGATAAGATGTTAATAGAGATAGTAGGAAATTATTCCCTACCCCAAAAGATATTACAGCAACTTAAACCTGATGAAACTATTGCCCTGAAAGAATTACAGTCAATGCAGAATGTAGTAATAAATATATTACGACAAAGGGAATTTAGTTATGATGGCTGAGCATGGTATGTGACAAAATGTGCTGAACTGCTTAATGATACCTCAAATTATCTTAAGCTGAAAAGTGAGCCAACAATTAGATATTTGGGGAACTGCATGAATTTATAGATTTGTCTATTAGCTGTGGATGGATTAATAAGAAAGAGGCAGAGTTTCTGAAGATAGAATGTCATATAGTCCCAACATTTTACATCCTCCCTAAAACATAAAAGTATGCTAGACCTACGCTGCAGATCTATTATATCAAGTATGGATTCAGTTACCCAAAATTTGAGCATATTTATAGATGGTTTTCTACAACCACATGTACATGGTTTACCCTCTTACCTATGTGACAGTATGGATTTAATGAATGAATGCAAAAATAAAATATGGGATAGTAACTTGACATGGTTAACGATTGATGTGTGTAGTTTATATACTTCACTACAACACAATGTGGGTTTGGAGGCAGCAAGATACTTTTGAGACAGAATCCAGAAAACCCAATTGATTTATTACTCCAAGCAATCAGGTTTGCACTTATCCACAATTACTTCATATAACAGAGAATTTTTCAACAAATATGTGGGACAGCGATGGGGCATCATTTGCCCCATCATATACAAATCTGACTATGGGATTGTTAGAGGATCTTTGGGTATTTAACCACAATGAAAATAAATATATACTTAACATCATAAGTTAGTTCAGTTTTATAGACTATATGATTGTTAATTGGGAGGAGACATGAATGGGATATCTGAATTTATGGCATTCCTTAATTCAAACAAAATGGGACTTACTTTTACATCTGAAACTCATCAAGAAGAAATAGCATTCCTAGATCTTGGGCTCATGGGAAAACATGGGAACTTATTAAAACAAAGGGTACAGTAAAAAGATAGCTAGAAACACTATTTTACATTCTGATAGTGCCCATCCCACAAGTTAATAGACTCTATCCCTTATGGAGAAATGCTAAGATTAAGAAGGAATTGTTCTTAGGGGAGGAATTTCTGCATCAGGTTGCAGACCTAAAAGAAAGGCTGATTAAAGAGGTATCAGCATGAGACTTTGAAAGCTGCCTTTGAAAAGTTATGTTATTGAATAGAAGAGATCATCTGATCCCTAGAAGAACCAGGAACAATGGTAGAATTGAGATGGAAAAGAAATGTGGTTAATTTCATTACAAATTTTAATCCACTTACTGGATGTAGGAGGATTGGTCCATAAGCTTTGGCCAATTTTGTTGGGTGACCCAGTGTTGAAGGAAGAGATTTACTACAAACAGACAGTCACTTTTACAAAGGAGAAGTATAGGCAACAGGTTTGTTCAAAGTCATTTACAACAGCTACACAGACAGGATATAGATGGCTAGGAGAAAAACCAAGAGGCCATCATAAGTGTGGCAGCTGTAATGTATGTCAACATGTGAGTTAAGGTAGTCTTTTGAAAAGGGCAATGAGATTTTAAATCTAACAGAATTTACAACCCGTACTACACCTTTTGTAGTGTAAGTCTGTTGGTGTGATTGTAAGAAGTACTATGTTGGGATGACTACCGAACAACAAAACAAAGGATCCAGGAGCATGTAGAGGCCATAGTCGATTGTAATTTGACAAATGCAACAGGTGCACATTTTGCTGAAGTACATAACAGCAAGCCTGAGGGCTTGCATTATACAATACTAGAGCATGTTAGGAACGAACCCTAGGGAGGAAACAGACCCCAGGTTTTGGCTCAAAAGAAACAAGGTGGATTCTAACATTAAAAACTGTTGTGCCCATAGGTTTAAATGAGGAGGTTGATTTCACCCTTATTTATAAATACGAAATAGGTACAAGGCTTTCTCAGGGTTGGTACAGAACTTTGGCCTCCCTCCTCTTTTGCTTTGAAGCTTGGAATTGAAAATGAAAAGTTAAAAACTGAAAAGAGCTTTATTCTTAATGTTGAGCGAGTACAGGCCAAGTTCCTGTGGTTTTAGATTTGACATTCAGTAATAACCTCTCCTGGGTCCTCTGTTAATATTTTCTATAAACATATATTTAGTTTTGCCCTAGCTTTTGCTTCATCCTGAGACTTATTACTTAGAGTGACATACCACTTGGTATGTTTTGGTAGTTCCATTTTCTCTTTGCCCCCGCATCCTTCCTTTTTATACCTTGTGCATTTTAGATCCTTTTCTCCTCTTAGCTTTTATTGCTTAGTAAGTATATATTTTATTTTCTTCCTTCCACTGCTCTTTCCATATAATCCCCCATGTATTTTCTCTCTCCCGACCTTTTTCTAAAAAGTTAGAAAAAGAAAAAATCAGGTTTCCTATGTAACCAAGTGTTGTACCTGACTTGGCTTTAGTTGGTCAGTAAACAGTATTATGACTTATACTGTAATAATATAAATTGAATGAGTTAGAATGAATTACTAATTTCAAGAGTAATTTTAATTGATATACTAGCCATCTGATGTAATGAGTTTAAAATGTTTTCATTGTGATGTAATTCTGTATATAAGAATGTTTGTATATAACTCTTTGGCGTTCACTATTTGGTGTTTGTATCGTTAAGTGTGTCACTTAAATATGGGCGTTCTGCTGCTATCTTAGACCCGCACCCCTGAAGAAGGTCTAGTGTTTGGCTGAAGCGCTGGGAAGAAGGGTATATTCCTGTGCACCTTGCCACATTAAATTTGGATTGTTCAATCTTGAAACTACTCTCTCCTTGTTTTTTGTTCAAGTGCAGCATTTGGTGTGTTTTTTGGTTTTACTTTTGCTGTGTTTCAGCTCCATTCCGCTAGTGCACAAGAACACTTCCAAGCAAGCACGTATTAACTTAACACTATAAATGCATTCAGCATTTTGATAAATCTGGACTCTGACTCTTCAGTACAATTAAGCCCTCCAGTTGAATGATTCATAAGCTCAAAATGTTTGCTCTTAGTTTGGTGCACTTTGACACTTTGGCACCCTTCTGGGACTCCTCGTTTGGAGCACATTTTACTGTGCAACTAACTTTTTATTAATCATAGAAATCTGCCAGCAGAAAAGGACCCTCAGCCCATCTAGTCTGCCCGTAACACCCCAGGAAGACCCCCTTACCAGCTTGCCTTCTGCCGCTAGGCCCATGTCGTGTCCCAGGCTCTTTTAAAATTGTTGACTGTATCCACCCCACCACCCATTCTGGCAGTCTGTTCCATGGCTGTACTACCCTCCCAGTAAAGAACCTCCCCTGATGTACTCTCTGAATCTGCCACCATCCAGTTTGTAGATATGCCCCTAGTGGAATTGTTCTTACTCAATTTGAAAATGCTGTTGACCCTCACCTTGTTTATGTCCTTCAAGTATTTGAATGTCTCCACCATATCCCCCTCTCACTCCTCTCCTCCAGTGTGTACAGTCCCAGCTTTCCCAGTCTCTCCTCATATGACCTCCCTGCAGCTACCATACCATTTTGGTTGCTCTTCTCTGGACCCTTTCCTGCCTGTCCTTCTCCCTTGCAGGTATGGCTTTCAGAACTGGACCCCATATTGCATGTGTGGTCTGAATATGGTTTTGTATAGCAGCAGGATCACTCTCTCCTCCTGCTTGTGAAACCCCTCCCTGTGTATGTCAGCATTCTTAGTGTCTTTCCTGCTGCTCTGTGCATTGACTCTGAACTTTCAGATTGTCTGAAATGGTTATCCCTGGTCTCTTTCCTGTTCCATCTCTTGCAGTTCTCCCCCCAAGCTGGTAGTTTGCCTTCTGGTTATTATGCCCTATATGCATAATTTTTGTGCTGAACCATAACTGTCATCTTTCTGACCACTCCTCCAGCTTGGCCACATCCTCCCTCATATACTCCACCCCCTTTCGGCCATATCAACTGTTACTACATATCTTCATGTCATCTGCAAACAGACACACCTTCCCCATAGACCCTCTGTGATGTCCCCAATGTATATGTTGAAAAGTATGGGTCCCAACACAGACCCTGGGAACCCTACTCGTCACCTTTCTTCCTTCAGTGCACCCATTCACTACAACCCTCTGTGTCCTCCTCCAACCAATGCTCTGCCCAGCTCAGTGAGCTTGCTCCCCACTCCCAAGCTGTCTACCTTGCCTATCAGTCTTCTGTGGGGACGGTGTCAAAGCCTTCCTGAAGACCAGGTAGGCCACATCTACTGCCCCTCCCTGGTCCCACATCTCTGTCAGCTGTCAAAGAATTCAGTCAGGTTGGTCTGACAAGACCTACCACCTGTGAATCCATGTTGATTGTCATTTAGGAGGCCCTCCCATTTCTGAGGCAGAATTAAGAAGTTATACAGGGTACAGTGGTTCTCATGAGCATTAAGACACAAAAAAAATTACATAGTCAATGGGAGTAGTAATGTAATGGCTGTGGGGCAGCAGTCTTCCGGGAGTCTTTCTGGAGGCTGAGATGCTGCTCTTTGCAGACAACTCTCTGCCCTGAGGGAGGAAGTTGCCCATCTTCAGGCCACACTGGACAGCAGTAAGAGAACCTTCCCCAGGCCAGACTTGATGGTAGGAAGGAACCCCTCCATCCAGGGAGCACCAGAGCCACCACCACTACCTCAGAGGTTGCAAAGAAAGCACAGCAGTTGGACCACAGTGGGCTCAGGGAGGGTGAGGAGGGTGGAACAGAGGCACACCTAGTCAGTTGTTCCACTCCACAATCCATACACCATTCTGAGGCACAGCTCCCTATGGATGCACCCACAGAGGAGATTAAGGATTCTGAGGACACCTGTCACAAGGAGGCCCACAGGAGGGAGGCAAAGGATGCCACAAGGAAAGGAAGCAGCTCCTGGTGGGGACTCAATTATTAGGGGATAGAACTGGGGAGCAGGAAAACTGAAGTAAAGTGCCTGCCTGGTGCCATGGCTTGTAGGGACAGGAAGCGCATCCTCAGGATCACGCAGAACAGCTGCACGGAGTCTGAGCTGGATGTCATTGTCCACCTAGGGACAAATGACTTGGCTCAACATGAGATTAGAGCAGTGCAGAAGGACTTTTAGAACTGGGGAGGGCCTAAGAAAAGTAGCACACACAGTAACCTTCTCAGAGTGCTGCCTGTAAATGGCATGAGTGAGGCAAGGTACTTGCACCATGCAGTTTAATGAGTGGTTGAAAAAAATGGTGTGGAGCACAGGGTTTGGCTTCATTGGGGACTGGGGTTCCACCTGGAGGACACCAGCCTATACTGGCAGGATGGTCTGCATCTGTCCAGGAAGGAACAAGTCTTTGAGCAATCAGTTTAAATGCTTCATTGGCAAGCTTTTAAACTAGTCAAGGGGAGGCACTGATGAGCAGCAGGAAAATCCCAGCCCTCCCTACAAAACAGGGTACTAAATGAGAAAAAGACCAAGGTAGAAAGGTCAGTGGGGATGCTGCAACAGAAAGTAAAGCCATCAAAAATGGAGAGCAATGAGTACCAATGCACATAGTCTGAGTAACAAGCTTCCTGAATTAGTGGCCTTGATGGAGGAGGAACATCTGGATATTGTGGCAGTCACAGAAACATGGTTCGCACAAAACCATGACTGGGACATAAACATACCAGTATACACTATCTACAGGAGGGACAGGAGGGTAAAAGAGGAGGAGGAGTAGCTCTTTACATAAGGGAAGGAATCAAAGTAACAGAACAAAAGAGAAAACAGGGAGGAGAAGAAGTACTGTGGGTAAATTGAGACCGGCAATGGCACCACAATCCGCATAGGGTTAGATATAGACTTTCTCAGGGGAGGAAATGGACAAGGAAATGATAGAAAGTATACTTAGTATGGCAAAAAGGAGATATTGCTGATGGGTGATCTGAATATGCCAGATGTTAACTGGAGTGCAGTTGCCACAGCCACTCAAGAGTGGGTTATTCTAGATGCCCTACAAGGGCATGCCTTAGACAACTAGTATTGGAGCCCACTCGAGAGGGAGCAATCTTAGACCTGGTTTCTCAAATGGAGATGAAGAGAGATCACAGATGAAGTGGGTAGCCATCTGGGAACTAGCGACCATCGAACAGTATGGTTCACAATAAACACAGCAATAAAGTCAAGCCATACAAAGGCAAAGGTACTGGACTTTAGGAGGGCTGACTTTGCCAAAATGGGTAAGTGCCTAAGGAATGCACTAGCACATGGGCAGGAAGGAGGGTGGAAGAACAATGGGGAATAATAAAACTGCCATCACAGAGGCAACAAGCCTTTGTGTGAAGCAAATAAACAAAACTAAACGATGTAAGAAACCACTATGGTTCTCAAAGGAAGTGGCAGTGAAGGTTCAAGAGAAAAGAAAGCTTTCAGGAAGTACAAGGAATCGCAGAAGGAGCAGGACAGAGAACTGTATCAGTTAAAGCAAAAGAAAGCTGGAAGGCAGTCAGAACAGCAAAGGTCCAAACCGAGGAAAAATAGCCAACTCAGTTAAGAAGGGGATAAAACCTTTTATAGGTACATCAGGGAGCGAAGGAAGACCAAGGGAGGGATAGTGAGGCTTAATAAAGGGGGAGGGTGGGCAGAGGGAGACTGTGAAAAGGCAGAGATACTAAACAAATATTTTTGCTCAGTATTTACAAAGGAAGAGGGGTGTACCTAGAACAAACAGTAGAAACACACTGGATACAGAAGTTGATACCAGCCCATTTACAGAAGAAAAGGGTTCTGAAAGAACTCTAAAACTGAAGGTGGACAAAGCAATGGGCCTGATGGGATTCATCCCAGAATTCTAAAAGAACTAAGGGTAGAATTAGTGACACCACTGACTACCCTGTTTAACAAATCATGGGAGGATGGGGTGGTACCTGAGGACTGGAGGAGGGCAGATGTGATTCCCTTCACAAAAGTGGGAGCAAGACAGAAGCAGGAAACTACAGACCTGTTAGTTTAACCTCAGTGGTAGGAAAATGATGGAATCACTTCTGAAGGAAAGAATTGTCAAGTATCTAGAGGCCAGAGGGGCACAGGACCCAAGGCAGCATGGATTCACAGCAGGAAGGTCATGCCAGACAAATCTGAAAGATTTCTTTGACTGGGTGACCAAAACAGTAGATCAGGAGGGGCTGTGGACATGGCCTACCTAGACTTTAGCAAGGCATTTGACACAGTCCCACACAAAAGATTAATATACAAGTTAGCTAGCCTGAGAGTGGGTCCCAAGATGACAGCCTGGGTAAAAATTGGCTGGAAAATAGGACACAGAAAGTAATAGTAAATGGAGTCCACTCTGATGAAAGGGGGTTACTAGTAGGTGCACTTGAGGTTCAGTATTAGGACAGTCCTCTTCAATGTCTTTATAGCGTGCAGAGGACTGGAAGGAAAATATATCTCTTTGCAGATGACACAAAGATCTGCAACAGAGTTGATGCACAAGGTGGGGTGGAAAGGATGAAAAGGGACTTGGCAAGGTTAGAAGAATGGTCAAATGTATGGCAGCTTGATTCAATGCTAAGAAGTGCAGGTAATGCACCTGGGAAACAAAACCCAGGGAAGATTACACAATGGGGTGAGATACTAACAACAACAAAAATGGAAAGGGACCTGGGGTAGTCATATCAGATGACTTAAAGGTGGGCAAGCAATGTGAGAGGGCAGCAATGAGGGCTGGGGGATATTGGGATGCATAGGAGAGGCATCACCAGTAGAAAACAGGAAGTTATTATCCTCTGTACAGACAGCTGGTCAGACCCCATCTGGAGTACTGTGTGCAGTTCTGAGACCCAGTCTTCGCAAAGACATAGACAGGATGGAAGCTGTCCAGAGGAGGGCACTAAAATGGTGCAGGGTCTGCACCAGAAGACATATGAAGAGAGAATAAAGAAGCTTAATATGTATAGCCTCGAGGAAAGGAGGGAGAGGGGGACATGATAGAAACTTCAAGCACCTCAAGGGAATCAACAAAGTCCAAGAGGGTAGCATCTTTCAAAAAGAGGTGTGCAATAACAAGGGGCACAATTTAGAAGATAGAGGCGGCTCAGAGGTAATTTAAGGAAGTATTTTTCACAGAGAGTGTTGTGGATGCATGGAACGGCCTTCCGGAGGAGGTCGTGAGTCAAAAACAGTGGTGGAATTCAAGCATGCATGGGACAGTCATAAGGCAATTCTAGGGGATGGGGGTAGAAAAAGTAGGCTGCTGGTTAACTAGGATCTGCAGCTTATCCAGTAGGGCAGGGAAATGGGCAGACTGGGTGGGCCAAGCTGTCCTTATCTGCCGTCAAATTCTATGTTTCTATGTTTCTATGTTTAAGACAGTACTTAAGTGGACTAAAACTATTAGTGAGGACACATGGACAGAGAGAGTGAAATCTAAGAATGCAACCTTAAATTTGAGGTCTGTAAAACCCAGCTATGTGCCAGATTGCCTAAGCAACAGGATGGTCTTACTACTGGGCCATCCACATATGACAAATTTTCTCCTTATGGAACAGTTAGTTGCCCTAAAAACAAAATTGAGAATGGTAGATATGATGTAGGTGTGCTTGACACTAAATTTGTTACTGTGATGTGTAAGCTAGATGAAATGAGCCCACCCTGTGCATCTGATTCAGTTGAAGTGCCAGGCTCCCAGAGCATGGCAAATGGTCTGAGACCAGATTTTTCTGTATTAATTATTCCATCTACACCTGAAGTCCAGAAATTTAAAAACAAGAGAAAAGGAAAAGTAGAAAGAATAGGAAAAAAGAGAAACAAGGTGAAGCTAGAAATCCATGTATGACTGCAGAACAAAGGAAAGAAAGGAAAATCCAAATAGAAAGAAAGGAAGAACAAAAATCAAATAACAAAGTTAGAGAATGTCTGTACTAAAAAGGATGCAACAAACAATGGTAACATTAGCAACCCATGTATGGATCATGAAAAAGACACATCTAACCAGAAAGTGAAAGGGCAATGAGATGCAGGAATTATTCTGTAATAGTGAATTAGGAAAACAACTACAGACTTTGGAGCAGGAATTGTTGTTTAATGACTGTTGAAGCAAAGAAGAAGCCAACAGTAAGAGCAAAACACTTTTCCCTTGGTCGAAACATGATATATTTGGCCTAGAAGGGAAATAAAGGGACGAAAAGATGTATGGAAGTGTAATTACTGTAAACGCTGGAGCTGATGGTAAAACTGGGCAGTGTAACAGATTAAATGAGCAAGAAACAGATATACCTTATTTACGTTTGACCACCACAGTAGATTAGCCTTCCTTTTGGATGAAATATCTAAGCAATATAAAATACAGGAGATGTTTTTACTAGCTGAACTTGATATATCAAAGAAGGATATTCTGCAAATTAAGAAAAGCCAAGATGGTCATATTAACACCATCAAAGTTTATCTTGAATCTCTAAGATTGCCAACTATATTTGAAGAAATGAATATTTGATAAACTTTAAAGGATTAAAAATATGTTTCTCAAATAGAAATTTTATGCCAGTCAGAGAAACCTAGGGACTACCAATGTTCCAATTGTACTTTCATTGTTTGGAATGACAAGGCCGAATTAGGGAACATAATTACAGACTAAAAGGTTGATTTGTAACTTGTTTGCAAATTATCTAAATATGTCTTTGGGGAAACATGGAGTACAAGATATAACTTGAAGGCAGGATTCCTCCCAGATCTATACAGTTATAAAAATTACGAGATTTCTCAGCAACATTTGCTAAAAGTGAGACATTGGACCCTCTAGGCCTACTTCTAGTGAATCTAGGTCGATCCATTGGATGTATAGAGCCTGAAAATGAAGTTAAGAACAGTCACCAGGATGGATTCAAAGTCTTGATGTGGGAGACAAATTGGAAAAGGAGAGAGCCAGAACAATTATATGAATGACTGGATACAAGTATAGATGAGGCAGACTCTCTACATTCCACTGAATTAAGTAATAACATGATAAAAGGGGAACAAGTAAAAATAATATCATGGAATTTGGCAGGGATTAGCAATAAGTTTGTGGATAAAGATTTCAAAGGATTTATTAACAAAGGGATATAGTCTGTTGCCAGAAATCCTGGCATGAAAATGAGGACAATTCTGTGGAATGGATATGAGGTACTTCATACTACTGCAACTAAGGAAAGTAAGTTTGGAAGTCCATCTGGTGGTCTGATAATACATGTTAAAATAAGAATATCGAGGTTCTTAAAATGTATATTTGGATAGAAACTGCACTGTATCCTTGATAAAAATATATGATAGAATGATCATTCTCATGAATGTTTACATCCCTCCCAAGGGATCTAAATATTATCAAAAGGATATATGAGACAGATTTGAAAAGATATTCACTGATGTACGTATAAGATTTTCTAACTTAAACATACTACTCTTGGGTGATCTTAATGCCAAAACTAGCAAGTTTGATGGGTTGATGAACAACAACTTTTTGGCTATTTGTATCTCAGCGAGGAATATCTTAGGAATACTCAGAATACTAAACAGAATGGTGCTGGAATGAGACTTCTTAAAATAATGTACCTAGCCAATCTATATCCCTTAATGGAAGGTTGAAGAGATTTATTGGGGAGATGCACCTATATAAAATCATGTGGTGCATCTCTTTAGACCTAGCCCTTTGAATGGAGATCCTTCCTGTTGGGAAGCTATATCTAGTCCCTCCAGGTCAGAAAGCATCATCTACCACAGTGATACTCACTCAACCTGGCTTAGGAGCCACATAATGTGACTTCACTTGGCTCAGGAGCCACAACCCACATACACAACATTCCCACTTCTGAAATAAAGCATGCACACAAAACATTCATTTAAAATCAATTTATTGCAATTAAATAAATATAAATTAATAAACAGCACAGATAAAATCAGTGGAACCACAAACAGAAAATGCCTATTCTGTAAGTACCACAAGCCCACTAAAGGAGGTGCAGAACCAGATCAGGACTGGTGTAGGTCACTGCCTGTGCATTCCCCTCATTAAAGAAAATAACACCTGTGTAGTCCTGCAAATGTTTCTGCACAGCACAGGATGGTGTTCTCCATATAACTTGTTTCTGTGCATCATTCACAGCGGTGCAGTCTGCATACCAATGCCAAAGGCAGCAGACAGCTCCCCACCCACCTGCCCTCACCAAAGGGTGCCATCAGTATGCAGATCTATGCCCCTCATGAAAGTGGCTCTTGCAGTCTCAGAGAACCTGCATAGGTGCAATACAAAAGTCAGTGGCTCGTTGAACCTTTAAATGTGGGTTCTGCAACTGAAAGCATTTTATCGTGACTCACCAGATAAACATAGCTTTGCTTTGTGGTGGGAACAGATCTTTCCCAATGCTGTCCCACTTGCCGTGTCTACAACAGCCTGTTTACAAAATGTAATGTGCCTGCATCTCTGTAAACTTATAATGCTGGCATAGGTATCTGTGGCCATGCAATTAGTGTCCCCTGATGTCCACTGTGCAGAGGATGGAGTGCAATAATAGTAGTTGCTGGATCATCAGCAATAAAATGACCATGTGAAGTATAATTGCCAAACCATGTAAGGAACATGTAAGATGTGCAGTACATAAACCATGTCTATCCATGAACATTGGGAAAGCACCTGAGTACAGATTAACACGTGCTACGTGATACTGAGGTAGATCATAGCATCAGGCAATCGGGCAGTGTTACTTGAGTACAAGATAATGGCTAAACATAAACTTCTGTACTGCACATCTAGGACACTCCAGTATTTGTGAGCAGGATCCATGGCAATTCAGTTATTGTTTTGGTTTAAATCAAATTCCCAGTACTGCATCTTTGTCAGTGTTGCGATGTGATCGCGATCAGTGCAATTGAGTGCTACTTTTCATGGGGGTCTAAAGAGCTGCATCGTAATGTACATTTTGAAAAAAATATAGGAGCCACCAGCTAAGTCCTAAAAAAACATGTGGCTCATAAGCACATGTGGCTCATGAGCCACGGAGTGAGTAACACTAATCTACCATTAATATTATTACACTTTTCATTGGGCCGAGGACATAGAGCAATCAAGATTATTAGTAGGCTGCATAATGGAAATCAGAAATTAAAATAGATTAAAATGGGAAGGCTGAATCAAAGATGGAGTTAGGTACTATTGTTATCAGAATCAACATTAGACTTTATTAACAATCTGGCTAGTTTGTCTACTAACCAGACATTGAACCAACTAGAGAATCTTCTAGAGGATATAAGATTGAGAATTTATGAGGAAGTAACTAAGCTTAAATGTAGGAGATTATGTGGCTGGTATGATAAAGAATGTAAACACCTGAAAAATAAGTTAACCAGAAGGATTAGAGAAGCACAAAGATCAAGAGAAAGAGAAACTATATAATAGTAAAACAAGAAAAGAAATTTGCTGAGAGCAATTGGGAAATGATGATAAAACCATTGAGAAAGGTGACCCTAAAGAGTTTTGGATCCTAGTGGCAAAAGGCACTAATAATCATAAAAATGATCTATACACTTGTATCCAAGAAAGTACTTGGTAGTACATTTTATGACTTTATATACTGGAGATAATAATTTACATGTAGATCTTGAGAGATCCAATATGGGTGGAATGAGCAATATTGTGAGATCAGAGATTTATTTTGCTATCCAAGAACAAAACTAAACAAAGCACTGGGACTGGACCAAATTACTGCAGAAGTGTTCTTATCAAATGTAGCCTTTTGGTCTGATCTCTTCTGGGATCTATTTTATAAGTGTATAAGAGATCTTACTTTTCCAGAAACCTGGAAAGGTGCTATAATAGTGCCAATACACAAAAAGGGACTTTCATGAACCCAACAAGGTATAAGCCCATAGGCCTCTTGGATGTAAGCTTACAAATCTTTTCAAAAATCATATTGGGAAGACTAAAATAGAAATTAAAAGAACAGGGGGTATTAACGAGGCCCAAGCTGGCTTTAGGTCCCATTTAGTACCTTAGATAACTGCTTTATTTTAAATCATTTGATAGAAAATATACAGTATTTGGAAAGCAGAAAACACATGCACTTTACGTGGACTTTAGAGCTGCATTCAGCACAGTCAATAAGGCCATACTATGGGAGATCATGAAAGAATGAGGCATTGACAGTGAGCTGATTACTATAATAAGAGTATTATACACAGAAACATGGGCAAAAATAAGAGTGGGACAGCAGGGTAAATTATCAAGAGCAATATTTGTTTGACAGGAGTGATGGATGGCCCATATTTTTCAATATATATTAATGGAATATTAGAGAAAACAGGAGTCATGTATGGACTCTTCTAAAATATTGGATGAAAGGTGAGGTATACTAGCGATCACAGACAATATTATTTTTTGGCCTTAACAAAGTCAGGACTCCAAAAAGGTCAATATTCTCCAAGAAATTTCTGGTTATTTGCAGCTAGAAATTAATGTTATGATGACACAAGCTACAGTCTTTGGAAATGGTAAAAATAAGGTGTTTTTGTTACCTATAATGGAGAAAATTGCTTATGGTAAAACCTATCAATATCTAGTTGTATCATTTACAACTAATGGAAAATGGACAGAGCATATTAAAAAGCATTAGATAAATTAAAAAGACAGCTAATGCATTATCTAGATTCAATAATGCATATGGTGGGTCACCATTGAGACCATTAATTGAAGTAATATAAATGAAATATCATGTACAATTATCTTACGGAGAGAGATATGGGATAGTACCAATAGAAATAATCTGACGATCCCTGTCTATAAGATGCTGAGGAAATTTCTTGCAGTTGGGCACTCTTTCCCAGCCATATACATAACAGCAGAGCTGAGTCTAGAGAATGTACTGTAAATGCCTTGTTTGATATTAGAAAATCGAGTTTCTGGTTGACACTAACTAGACTTCCTCAAGATAGAATGGCAAAGAGATGTTTACAAGAAGAAGAACAATGATTAGATATAAAGTGTTTTTATTCAAACTGGTACAATAATATTAGAAGGGCATTGGGGAAATATGACCTAATACACCTTTTGAGTGCCACAAACAAAACATACTACTGAGTAATCAGTATGTACCTTTTATTACAAAAGGGTAAATGAATACTGGATAGACTTGGAAAAAAGAAAATTAAAACCACTAGATACTGAAATGGTACCCAATAACATGGAAAGTCATGAATTTCTGTATTGTTTAGGTGCACTAACAAATCCAAAGATTTGGGCAACATTTACCAGATATATGTTTGAGATACAAGAAAATAATTTGATTCTAGCTAGATATCATGCAACAAGACAAACATCTCCCAAATGTGATTGTGGTAGTGATGAATGCAAAGACTTATAACATGTCTTATGGTCCTGCAACCAATACAGTTCTAATCGATACAATTTTTGACTAAAACTTTTAAATGCTCTAGACAGGAGGACACTGGTATGAGGAAGGAACTTTAACACAAATTCTCTCTCTGCAAAATATGAGCTTACTATTAGATGCCTTGAAACTTCCTAATGAGCATAGCTAAAGACAAAAAGAAAAGAAACCAACTAAAGGGGTAGTAGATAGAGGAAAAATGAGCTTTTTAGTCAACTAGCACACCAACTATATCAAGAGATTTCTGTAGTCCACTTTATGAAGGGTTTGTTACAGGATCATTTGTACTATCAAATGCATTAGAGTGCAAAGTGATGCTGTGCAATAATATTGCTATATGTTGTGTTGCATTCTCAAATAAGGAATAGTCTGTGCAATAGTATGTTTTCTTCTTTTAATTATGTTTTAAATTCTGTGTATTGTAATAACACTGTGTGTTGATCAATAAATATTTACTTACTAAAAAAATATTGCATCATTTCCTATCCATTAGAAAGGGTTTCTTTCAATTTGTTAATTTAATCCTTTTCCTTTGTAAGCTTCCAATATATAAATCCAAGATACCTCTCCGCTCTTTAACAATCCCTCCTGTCACCACCTCTAGGTCCAAGCACAACATGTTCAATGCCTAGGAATTTCAGTTCATGTTCAGATTCGTTTTCTGCATTTGACATGTGTACAGCCCAAACACAATCAAAATTCTTGATTTTAATAGCCCTCATGTGTTTGCCCACCCTTTCCTTAAGTTTTCTTTTGGTTTTTGTTCTTTTGGCTGCTTTTGCTTTGGTTTAGTGCCACAGAGCACCCCAGCCCACTATGTGTGGCTCTGTTCTCCTCATTGCTAGTATAAAAGAGTCAGGTGGAGTTGTGCAGCAAGTGGGTTTTTTTCAGTTCTAGTACTGCTGGGGAATGGTCAGAAATGACCAAGCTGCCTACTTTGTAAGCAACCACTCTGTGTAGCCAATTGGAGGAGATATAAAAGTGGTATATTCTAGAATAAGAATTGTGTTTTGAGAGTAGAGTATAGCCTCTCTCTGTGGGATTCAAGAACCACCAGAAACCATAAGGGCTAGTTCACCAGCAAGTCTGTTTAGCAATTTGCCAGACAGAGCATCTCCATGAACCTCCTCCCCAACTCCCTCCTATGGTCAAGTGGATTTACCACCACAGAACTGAAAATTCAGTGATGTATAGACGATGGTATCCAGAGAATACAGTGTCCACAATTGAGCTGTTGTTCACAAGTGGAGGCATAGACCTGCCCCCCAATGCCTTTTAACTTCTGATGTTCAGCTTGAATTAAATGAGACTCTTGAATTAATGCAAGTTGGACTTTGTCCCTTTCAGCTACTTAAGCAATATTGCCCTTTTGATGGACTTGTTAATCCCCCTGATGTTGTAAGTGCCTATCTTGAGATCACTTATGTTACAGCCACAAACCGCAATGTATTTTGATAACCCAGACTGAGGAAGACCATGTGCCCCAAACGAGATGACCCCAGTTATGGTTTTATCTGTGCCGTAAGTATTAGGTTTGCTGAACAAATAAGCCAATCAGAAACCCACAAGGAACTAAGTTAGCATTTAAGCTTCTGTCAAACGTTATACCAGCAAAAGCTGAGCAGATTATGAGCTGCTTGGCTTCAAGGTTTAGATTAGGCCACTGCCCATGTGTTGACAAACGGCAATAGAAAGGACCAAACTAGATGACCCTCCCATTCGACAGCACCCCTTGAAGATGTCCAGAAGCTCATGTTTCTTCACAAGAGCAATAGGACCCACCCTGGTGTACTCATCTTGTGTTATCCAGGTAGTGCTGAGTTAAGATGTCATGTGTTGCACTGCCCCTTTATCTTTGTTACTATAGTATGTGAGGGAAAGAAGCAAAAGAAAACTCCAACTCTGCTTGCAAGCAGATCCCCAGTCTTATCTGTGTGTTCCAGCTACATGAGGCCCCCTCCTGGTGAGTGTAGACAGCACCTGCCAGCCCCAGACAATATAGAACTATCACATCTGGGGGCACCCTTCCTCCCACCAATGCTTTGTTACACTTGTCAATGGTTTAGGAGTGGCAGGACAACCTGCAGTAATTGAGGGAAGTGGTAGTCCCTACCCCCACCCCCGCCAGCATCTCTCATCCAGAGCTCCAAGATAGGAATAACCAGGCCAGGTACTTTGGAATATATCATGTTTCTGATAGCTGAACAATTGTCCAGACTCTATGCATCATTGTCTCTCCTTTCTTCTGAGGGTTGAGGCTGTCCTTCCCCCAACCCTAGGGGTCATCTTATTTTCAATAAGGCTTGTGCTGGCTTCCAGTAAACATGAAAAAATGGGAGATCTAGTCACTGCTGTGTTTACCATGGTCATTGGTTAACATAGCTATTCTGGCCCTAGTTGCCCTTGGTAGTATTTTGAATGGGCAATTAGCTGGCCAAGAGGAGGAGCACCAACAAATGTCCCCTATCTTATGCTCCCATTCTGGGAGATGGTATAAATCTATGCTTGGGGACTCTCCAGGTCCCTACTGACCTCATACCTTGCTTTATCTGTGGTCCATCTAGAACAACAGCAGCAGGTCAGAGATAGCCACCCTGCCATATGGAAGGGTCAGTCCCCACTGCATCAGCCATAGCCCCATCCTCCTGGGGAACCCACACTGAAAACCTGATACAGTAATAAAAGAAAACACCTGCCCTAAGGGCTCTGGTGGAAATCTGCAAGCAAACAGAGGATCATTTTAAACATTACTTTCCCATCAAATAATTATATTCCTCCCCAGATCAAGCAATAAGTGAGCATTCCCTCAGGTACTATAATCAGAACGAATATTTACCATACCAAATACTGGGTTTTTTTTTGTTTTGTTTGTTTTCTGCTTTTCATATTTAGCAGGCAAGAAAAGCTTAATTTGAAACCTGTTCTTTGGTCCATGATATCTTTCATGTCCTTGCTTGTGATGATTGACTTGGAGTGAAGTCTACCACCTGTGTCTTTTCTGCTAACAGTACAGGGGCCTAATATTCAAAACTCTGCCCCAGGGCTAAATTAGCAATGCTAAGCGTCTAAATTAGCCTGGACCAATAGCCGTTACATTCAAAAGGGATAGCCCCAGTACTAAACCTGCTGAATATAGTGTACTAAGGAAGCAGAGCAAACTGGGCTGGGAGTACAGTGCAAAAATAGCCCAGGAAATAAGACAGCTCTGAATATAGCAACCAGGAAGTGCAAACCACAACAGCAGCCCAGTGCACAGTGACATGAGGGAAGGTAAAGGTGAACTATGTGGCCAATATGTGTGTAGCAAAGGAGTGGATTCATTAAAGCTGCAAGCACCAGCACATGTGAAAGTCTGCAGAAATGTACCAAGGTTCCAAAACATTTGTGAGGCGCAGACACATTTGCACAGGTTTTGTATTGAGTTGCTTATTTGCCCAGTGTTATCATGTTTGCACAGGGCAAAATCTGCTATATTCAAAAGTGACATGCAAATGAGCCTACTTAGGCAGTCTGTCAGCAAACATCCAGATTAGCGCCTCATTATGTGCTGATTTGCCTACAGTTTGCCCAGCACTATTGCAGGGTCCCACAACTCCACCTGTAGGTCAGTCTGGAAGTACAGGGCTGGCTGGGTCTGCCCACAGCTCCACCTTTAGGTCAGTTTGGAAGTGCATGGTGGTAGTTGCAGGCTCCATTTGTACAGAACCATATAGAATATTGTGGCCTAGGGAACTACACAACACAGGCACAGGTGGTGATGCTGCATGAATTGTCAAACTGTAGTTCCTGCTACAGTGCACAGCAGACACTACAGTAACAAAGGGGGCCAGTAGTGTGATGGACACATCAATGCCTATGGTGTGTAGGGCATCAAGGACTGCTGCACTTTACATAGTGACAGGCCCAACTTTCAGGTGTGTATTGACAGTGGACATTACTGTTATGCTGTCGCGGTGACCCACTGATGCTGCACCACTGGCATGGGATGCTCACAGTGACATAAACATGGCTAGCTGTGTGTGCTGTGGTGTCTTTACAGATGTGTGGTATGTGGCTAGGGGGACCACATACCATCAGACAGACACACTGGTGTCAGTATTCCCAACAGTGGACCATTTGCACTGCGTGAAAGCACTGCCTTGTGCAGCACCCAGTATGTGGTGCAGACAGGCCATCTGTACACCTCCCTCAACACTCTCATGCCCCAGTGCTGCATGTGTGTTCTGGATTCTGTTGGTGTCCACCAAGGGTGGTCTGCAGGTGTGTGCTGTATGGACACACTGCCATGGTGTCCACTGGGTGCTGGGTCACCACTTACTGCCTGGCATGGCTAGGAGCAGTGGCAGATGATGGCATCATAGGAGGTGACATCCATGTGCAGCATGTTACTTCCATGTCTGGTTTCTTTATATGTTTAATATTTACTGGCTAGGGTCACACAAAGCCATGCAAAAGTCTTGTGAAGCCACAAAGTCGCGCAAAGCTGGTTTGCCCAGAGTTATGACTATCTGTTCCTTGGCGGTAATTAGCACCATGCAAAGTGTCATGTTAAGTCACGCTAAAACACTTTGCATGGCGATAATGTGCTGAATATAGCATTGCCTGTATTCATGTACATGCCCCTTGGTTTGCCCTTGCATGCATTATACTTTTGCCCAGCGCTAATGCAGTTTGCCTGTGCAATTTGACCTTTGAATGTAGTGGACCCATGCAAACCCAGTGCTAACCATGCACAAACAGTTTGCGCCTAGCAAGTTTTGAATATCTGGCCCAGGTGTTTTGTGCTGACCTTCAGCTTCACCCAGGTTGATTTAAGTGTCAGAGAGGGTGGTTTAGGGCCGCCATCTACTTGTTGCCATCCCCTTTATTCCAAATCTCTGACTAAAAGGTGGCGTAGTGCTGTGCATAATTTTCAAATTGCAGCAGAACGAAATTCTTCAGAATTTTTAAAATTCTGCCAAAATTCTGCAAATTTTGCCACAAATGGAATAGTGAAATTCTGCAGTAGAAATATGTTGAAGAATGATTTTCCATGGGAAAATGTTATTCGATAGAATATATTCTCAGATGTCAACACTTTCCATGGAAATTGTTGCAGAATAATTTTCCGTGGAAAAATTGTTATATTGCATGGATCACAGTTGGTGAAATTCGTTGAAGAACCAGTGAAATTCCAGTGGAAGTTCCTCTGGTGGAATGGCCATTCTGCACTAATTCCACTGGTGGAATTCTGCATTCTGTCCAGCACTGGTGGCGGATTGCCTCCTCGATGCAGACACCATGCTTCAGAAGCACGGAGAGGCTTGGGACAGAGTCCATATCCGTGTAGATCTGAAGGTTCACTGGGTACTGTGATCAGACCTTACCCCTGTTGTCCCTTATTTTTAAAACTGTTGTGCAATTCTTGGCATTCATCAATTACTGAATGGCACAATCTAATTTTGTTCAATCCATTGTACTTTTTTAAATTATAATTAAATATACCTGTAGCTATATTTTCAAATTTTTTTAAAATGTGTGGCCTTTTTCTTTGCTTATGGATCTATGATCTCAATGCACCATTCATTTTGACTATCTTCATGTAAAGCACGTATAGTATCCCCTTTTAACAGCCATAAGTGCACCAAAGTGAGTACTTTGTGCAATGTTTTCACAGCTCAAGGCACACGCTTAGTTGTTCTGTCTCTTCTTATGTGTTGCTGGATCTTTTACTGATCTGTGTCTTTTAGGATGCAGGATGAATATTTATTAGAAAATGGGCTTTTATTTCCTGGGCTCTGATTGGCTGGTACCCTGCTGGGGGTATGTTAATTTTCATTAGATGCCCAGGAAATAAAAAGTGCCAGCCCATGTGCCCCATTCACCCAGGTAAGAATCCTTGTTCCCACCCTGTTACCCATTGGGTGAAAGCACCCATTCAATTCTAAAATGACGCCATTTTTTTTTCTTTTGCTTAGTAGGAGACACGGACCAAACAACACTCCTACTTCATTACTATCTAACACAACAAATCACACATCACCATCCACTAGGCTAACTTACCACAATATGAAAAGAAATACACCAAATTGATCATAGCCACACATTTTAAAGGCTAAAAGCAAGCCATAACTGCGATCAACTGCCCATAACCCACTGTCAGCACTGCCTTTTTTAAACCACACCACGCACCTCCATATACGAATTACATGGGAATTATACAACTGCATTGCTATTTTAAAACATGGCACCTCACAGAAACCGCCTCCAGTAAAACATGTATACATCTGTATTTTGCATTCAACAGCCAAACCTGGAACTCCATAAAGAATAAGCAGACATTTTCTTTTGTGTCTTTCATAGCGTTACTCCATTGCACTAAAACAGATCCCCAATACTAATCCTATTTGAGGTGCAAGTGGTAAAGAAGTCAGCAGAACAAACATTCACGTTGTTCATCAGATCAAATATAAAACATAACACCATACTGTGTTACAGTTACTGTTAAAAAAACATTTACAGTGCTGCCTTACCACATTGAGTATATTGCTCTGCACTTCCTGGTTTTACATGTTAGGTCAAGTAAGGTGACATCTGTAATGGCTGCACAAGAACCAAGTGTAAAACAAAAAAACACTCTTTCAAGTGTGGCTGTTTTGGTTTGTTTGTCTGGTTGTTTGCAGACTGCTGGGGAGGAAAACTTAAAAACTCAGTGTCCTATTACGGAGGTGATTATGGAGGTGATGGGGGCATAAGTACAACAGAATGGCGCTGTGGGGAGTGTCAACAAGAGATGGAAGGGACTACTTTGCAAGCAAAAGACTTAAAATTCAGTCTCACTTTTTAAAATGTTTGTAAAACCTACACACAACATGCCACAGGTAGCCCATTTTCTAAGCGCAATAATACCTCCAGGGTGGGCAATATGGGCAATCCTGGACCTTCCGGGGCTATAAGGCCCTCCCTGTGATGCTGAGCCTCATTATTCTTCTGGCAGTCCGTATTGCCCAATACCGCCTACTTCCTGTCAGGTATTATTGTTTGCTTTTCTGGCACATGGTAATTTTATGCCTTTGAATATGTTTTTACATTTTGTATGTGAGTATATTATCCCACATAGCTCATTTTGTCTCTGTATTTTAATTTTAATGAATGTGATAAAACACACAACTGATGACTGGGCCTGTTCATGAATGATGAACAGTACCATTTAATTCCTGTCTACCATGCTCTGTAAGGATTGTGTTTGAAGTAAAAATCCTGATGCTAGCAAAGAAGCTTCAAGTTTGGAAAACTTACATTTTTCTGGAAGCAATTTCAGCTGGAATGTAATGAAGCTTTTTTATAATTGGCTATTTTTGGTTGTAAAACTAATCTGTCCCTCCCAATTAACTTTTGTATTAATGCTTTGGTGAGTTTTTATCATTTTGTTTTGTTTCAAGGTATTCTCCATCCTGTACTTCTTTATAGTGTATGGTAGAACGTTGTTCTCGCTAGAAATCACACCTCATTGAAAGGTTGTTCATCCACACTT
The DNA here is from genome assembly GCA_016271365.2 of Neoceratodus forsteri. Taxonomy (NCBI): domain Eukaryota; kingdom Metazoa; phylum Chordata; order Ceratodontiformes; family Ceratodontidae; genus Neoceratodus; species Neoceratodus forsteri. The sequence continues at coordinate 448,950,468 of CM057453.1, read as the reverse complement.
AGCAGAATGAATAGAACGCCGCTCTGACCATACATGCAGAACAGCATTCCGCTCATTTAGACTGTGAAGCACAAGGTTTTTTTAAAGTTGAAATCGAAAACCGCCACATGCCAATACTTCTCAATCCATCAAAAATGGCTGTGGTGGTTTGTCAGACAAGGAATCAGTGAATTAATAAACATCTTAAAAACAGAATCAACCATTTTTATCATTAAAAGCTTTTTACTGACAGATTTTGGCAAACAAAGAGTTTTTTTCTCTCGCTAAGTGAGACGTCAGGCCACCATTTTTTTTGTAATAAATCCCACCCACACAAGAATGGCAACCAATTGGAGTGTGTGTGCAATTGTAGGGACACCCAGTCCCTAGCAACCACACAGCTTACAATGTTATCAAGAGAGACAAACAAATAAGTATTTTTAATATTTTGAGGGCACCATACACTATAAAATATAGGATGGCTAAATGCAGAACCATGTGTTCTGCCACTCGGTCTGATTCCCAAGGACCTCTTGAGCTTCAATCTCAAGGTCACAAGGAATCAGATCCCTCTGTGGCAGAACACACTGGTTCTGCATGGTTACCCATCCTGTATTCTCTATGTCCTCCAAAGGAGAAGCAGGCCTTGTGATTTTAGAACCTAGTTAAGCCTGAATAATGGATTTTTGGCCTATGCTGTCCTGCTGCACTCAGTAAAGTGGACTATATTGGACTGTTTGTTTTATAAGGACACAAGATTTCCATGAGTTGGACCTGACCTTTCTTTGCTGAGTGTCGCTACAATATACTGTATTTAAAATGTGGTTGTAATTTGGTTATATTTATGTCTAAGAACTAAATATTCAAGATGGTTACTACAAGGGGATATAGTAAGAGCTTTGTAATGAAGCAAATATGTAACTGTTAATTGAGGATCAGATCTAGAAGCAATTAGAAAGGAAAGAAAAAAGAGGATAAGGGACAACTAAAACAGAGAATAAAGAGAATTTAAAAAGCAAATAAAGCAGAGCTTGTTAAACACAAAGATGACACCTCATATAACTATCCTTAAAAATTTACTGAGAGGGTGGTTAGATCATGCACAGCTTCAACAGCTAAATTGGCTTGCAGAGAATATCAGAAAATGGTGGACCCTGAGCATTGAAACACCTTGCTATAGATGACTCCTTATTACATGGGCCACATATCCCTATTTCAGAAACAAATACCATTAATGAATTAGAAAATCTGGTGGGAAACTCAATTTTGTAAAGTTACCAGATACAAATAAATACACCCAATGTTCCTAGTGAGGGTAATAAAACAGGTAAAAAGAAATAAATACACTTCGACGTCCCATAGCGAGAGTACTAAACCATGTTAAAACTTGAATCCTACAGAGGCAGGTGCCACAATGATATGAATAACATAAAAGATTATCTTAGAAATACTATTTGAGGTTTAAAGTCCTTTAAACCAGACTAAAAGAAAGATGAAATTCTGTCTCCACAAATGAATGTGCAATATTGCCCATTTTACACCAGGATGTTCTGAGTTTATGAAGAAGCCATAGGTTGGAAGTACAGACAGTATATTAATTAGGGAACAAACTGTAATTCTAAAAAATTATATTAGCTGTCTTAGGCAGGATATTGCCATCGATGGTGCTCGCTTAGATGATGTCTTAAACAGGATGGAAAAGCTAAGAACCTACACAGGAAACTAGTCAGAAAGTGAAATTATGCTGTTAGAGGAGGCCTTAGAATGGGATCATTTGGTAGCCAATAGGAAAACAGAAACAGAAAAATTAAGGAACTTAAAAATGATACTAGGGAGCTGCTGGATATTAATACCTTCTCCTTCATTTTATTTGCTTTTTATTTTTATGTTCATTATTGTTGCCTTCTCTGAAGGTAACAATAATAGTTATAAAACTCATGAGCTAAAAGAAAGAAAAAGATTGTGCTGACATTTGTAGCCCAGATCCTGCATTAAGGATCAGTTGCCACTGTTACTAAGAAAACATTGGCTCAAACAGTAAAAAGAACACATTTGACCTGAGCCAGGAGATGGAGGAATCAGAGAGAAAGTGATGGAGGGACAGCACAAATCATGTATGACTGGCAAAATAAAGATGGTGCCAACCTGAGACTAAGAAGTTTGTCCAAAAAGGTTCCTGAGACTAGTGAGCATCTTAAGGAAATAATCCATGGTCTACTTACTAAGGAATTGGACTTGGATATTGATAGGGAGGATGTTACTGATGTTGTGAGGGATGATGGTTAAAGATAATCTTGTAATTCTATTAATCAATATGTAAGTTGCGAGGTAGGGGCCTGACCACTGGCAGAACAAGAAGCACAGTCATGGAGCTCCACTGTGAGAAAACTTAAAACCTCATGAAAACGTAACTCAGTCATGCAACTTTAAAACTAAGATTGCTCAGCCTGCAGATTATACCCTTTTCTCCAGTTACTGTGAGTTTCAGAATCCTGAGTTATGGCTGGGAAGCCAAGTAATCTGTAACCTCAACTACAGCCACCCAAGACTAAGGTCTAGAACAACAAAGGAGCAGCAGACATGGAATCGCAAGGCACCACAGGGGAGAACAGTCGCTGAAAGCCTCCTCGCTGCCTTCCTGGCACTCAACAGAAGGTTGAGGAGTTTAATAACTGCACAGCACTCCTGGAAGAAAAAGCAGACATGACTCAATTGGAGGCTAAGAAACTGGGCGAAATGAATGAAAAGCAATTGTAACCTGCTCAGGACTTGTCAAGGAGAACTCCATATTAAGGGCATAACTGGAGCAGCTAAAAATGTCTCTCATTCTGCAAACATGTGGATCCTGTGGCTCCATGAAATGTCTGTGGAGATAGTTTCAAATGATATCTACAGAACTTGTTACTGGGGTATTTATATTTAGACACTACAGTGGTGGCTAAGAAAGCATATCATGTTAACCCATGGGGACCAGCAGCAATGGAGAATACCCTCAAACAGTATCACTGGTGCTTGACAGTTTGGAGGACGGGACATGATTTTGCAAACTGTTACAAATTGATGGAATAAAATGGGGACACTTTCCTGAAACTCTTCCTTGACTTATGTATAGTATAGTATAGTATAGTATAGTATAGTATAGTATAGTATAGTATAGTATACTGTGGCAGGATCTCAAATGCATGGTATAGACATAAGGGAACCTTAGTCATTAGGGAAGGGAGGGCTGCCAGAGATCAAGTAGGGTCTATGATGTTACAGTAGGAAAAAATGGGCATACTAGATGGGCCAAGTGGTTCTTATCTACCATCAAATTCTATGTTTCTATGTACCCAGACCAGATGCAAGGTATTTGATGGAGTGAGGAAATTACCTCGAACTGGGGTAAATAATTATTTGCTCCTTCCTTCACATCTCAGGATTCAATGTGGTAGGAAAACCTATTTGTTTTCCAACCCTGATGATGAGGAGAAACAATCAGGAAAAAAAACATGCAGAATGTTCAGGAGGGAGGGATGAGGACTCAGAGGAAGACACAGGTAAGTAAAATATAGACTTGAACTGAGATTGTTATTATTTGGACTGGTGCTAATGGGTGTCATGTATATATTGATGTCTACATAAATGGTTTACTGACTGGTTACAAGTCTGGGCGATGGTGGAGATTAAGGGACAAAGCAGGATATGGTGGGTATAAGTTACCCAAAGGTATTGCTGATAGTTACTGAACTGTGGGAAGCAACATGTGCCAAGATAGTGCTACATGTATTGCCTGTTCCTGATGTAGTCTCTCTTCCCCAATCCCTCCACATCTGCGAGGAGACTTTCCTGCCCTCACAGCAGTGTGCATAATGGATGTCACCTAACATATCCATGCTCTGGAGTTGATATGGAGCCAGGAGACCTCTAATTTCAGTACAGTTAAAGTCAGTTTTAATTGTTTTACTGTTCGCAAAATTTACAGTTAAGTACTTTGCTCCAAAACAATTTACAGAGTATACTGTTTTGTTTTAAGAGGTGTGCAAATGTAATGTTTCTTACCTCTGTGCTTCAAGTTCTAGTGGAATGGTTGTTATATTTTCACTCACAGTGATGCATTTTGAAGTTTAACCTGTTTCAGACCAATGCTATTCAACAAAAGACTGACTGAGACTTTCCAGGCTACCAGTCATTAAGCCAGATATCTGCTTGAGACTTTTTGGGAGACGTTTTGGACCTTATTTGTGCTATTGCCTTGAGTGGTCGATGACCTTTCTTAGGGCCTTTTGACACTCAGTTGTCTATACAAACTTCATTAAGTATAATGGTTGTCAATGTATCATGTGTTGTAACATAGCAGAAGTGATTCAGGGAGAAAGGAGGGAGATTCAGGGAGAAAGGAGGAGGTGCTACTTCACTGAAAGGGTGGTGGAGCCATGGAATGTGCTGCCAAGGGGCTGGTGGAGGCAGAGATGGTAGAGGGGTTCAAGAGGGGCTGGAACAGGTACAGGGGAAGGATTCTGGAAGCAAAGTCCTGTGCAGCGAGAATATCCGGGACTGGGAAGGGAGAAACCAGAGAGGCGAGGGTGGCAGCAGGTTAGATCCCAGGGTGGGGGCTGACCAAATGAGCAGACATGAAAGATCTTTAGCCTACTCTGCTGGCATTTTAGTATGTTAGTATGAAATACTTGATCTCAACATATCTATGCATGATTGCATGGATTCATGGGTCAAAAATTGCTCATATGAATATCAGAAGACTTATCCCAAATCATGCTGACCTCATAGCATTGGTAAATCACTACAGCCATGATGTACTTGGTGTACCTGAGACTTGGCTAAAACATTCTATACCTGATGACCTCTGTGCTCTGCCTGGGTATAATTCTATTAGAAATTATCATCTTGGCTCCAAGAGGGTGGAAGCACCATGGTGTGCTTTAAGCCCTACCTAAACCTCTCCACTCCAGGTACCTCTGTCTCTCTACAGATAAGGGTTTTAAACTTAGTCACACTGCTCTCCTGCTTGGTAGTACCAACATTTTGCACTTTTTCTGCACTTATATCACCCTACTAGTACCTGTTATGTACTCCTACCCCTCGTGAGAACTACCAGAGCAATAGTTAAAAATAATGAGTTCTTACTTTTTTTTTATTTAGACTTTTGCTGCATCCAGCCACTGACATCTGCCCTGGTCATGGACCCCTCTTCCACCTCCAATCATGCCTGCACCCTCACTGCACCCTGGCTTACCCCAGGGGGTGGGGTTCATTGTCTCCCCTTCAGCGCTGCACTACTGGGTCCCATCATCCAGGAGAGCAGGCTAGAAGGCTAATTGAAGGCTGGGGTTTCATAGAGATGGCCAGTGCAATTTTATCCCCATAGGCAGGGGCAGGGAAGTGCAATGATGGCCAGCGTCCACCCTACCCCTGAGATCTGAAGGCGTCGGTGCTGCGATGTACTCAGCCTCTGCCAGGTATCACTCCTGCACCAATCACACCACCTTCCCCCGGAGAAAGATAGCAGTCCAGGGATGCTCAATCCTTCTCCCCCACCAGCCCTCCGATGACCCGGATCTGTTCCCGAACCCAGGTCACCAGCATCGCAAGTGGAAATCCAACCGCGCCCGATGGACTAGCTGAGTTCTTACTTTTGAAAACTTCAATATAGAGTGGCTTAGTGTGGAAAGTAAAGATATTCACCTGTCCCTTAGTGAGCTTCATCTTAGCCAAATTATCTCTGATCACACTAGGCTCTCTCTTAATGGAATTGAGGTATATTTAACTGATTGGATCCTAACACGTTGGGCTGACAGGCTTGCCTGTTCCATAGTGCTCCCTGACATAATCAGTGACCAGTCACTAGTGTACTATGTTTGGAGAGCTAAATCCTTTAAGGCTCCTTTGATACTTTTAATTTCCCTGATCACTCTTACTTTAATTCAACACTGTTCAAACAAGGTATTGCATGTACTGATTGACATCTTTGGAACATCAATGACATCAATTTGGCTATCTCTCTCTTAATCATATTTTCTACAGACTGCAGGCAAAACATGTCCCCTACTACTAGGACAGTCCGGGCCCTGTTACCAGTAAATGTAGACCCACTCCCTCCCTGATTAAGACAAGGGAAAAATCCTGGTCTGTATAAGTCCACTAAGCTTGTCTCTGACTGGGTAAAATATTGTACCCTCAGGAACAAATGCAAAAAGCCATCTGCCTGAAAAGAGTGCTCAATTTAGGATGCTGTTTGGCTCATCTGTTGGTAACCCAAGACATTTCTGGAAATGCACAAACAGGCCATGGGTCAAAACGTAATCTCCTTCTATGACATGCATACATGATGTCAACTGTTATAACCCATAGCCATAGCTGACACTTTCAATGGTTTCTTCTCTGCTCTCTTGATACACGGGACCTTCCTACCTTCCACACTGACAACCCTGACAACACTGTTAAACAATAGGGTCTCTCACTAACCCCTAAAGTCACCCACAGTTCTACTTTAAAGTGGTTAAATTCTTGGAGGTACATAAACACATGCAGTGTATCCAACAACCAAAGCTGCAAGTTCTGACGAAATGGACCCTAAACTCCTTAAAGTTGCTCCTAATGAACAGGCATCACCAATTATCAAAATTATTTATCTGCCCTTATGTCTGGGGTTGTGACAGAGCTGCAGAAACTTGTCATATCCAGCATTCAAGAAAGGTAATGCTAAAATTGTGAATAATTGTATACTGATAGCTATACTTCCAGTTCTTAGCAAAATATTGGAAGACATGCATCTCAATTAAACGAGCACCTAGCAAAACATAACCTAGTGCCTCCAGCACAACATGGCTTCCATTAAATGTCATAGCACTAATATTATCCTCCTGTCCTTTACCTCACAGGTTGCAAATAACCATGGATGGGGAGAATTCACTAGGGCTGTGTTCATCAACCTCACCTAAGCCTGTGATTTGGTTGACCATCAGCTGCTATGTACAAAGTTACACAGTCTGGGGTTATCCCCTCTGCCATACATCTGTTAGGAATTACCTTGATGGCAGGGGCCAAAGGGTGAAGTTTGGTACCTCTTTCTCAGACTCTGCCCCTACCCTGGCAGGTGTGCCATAGGGATCCATAATTGACCTTGCCTCTTCTTTCTTCACATAAATGACAAACACCTGGCCCTTGCCCATAGTACCTCCATCCTATACGCAGATGATCTGTTGCTACCTTACCCTCCATAGCATGTCTGAGGTCAACATAAGGCTGTCCACTGACCTCCAAGGAGTGCAGCAATGGCTCCTAGTAAACAAACTGCTTTAAAATACAGCAAAGTCCCAGGCTATGCTGTTTGGCTCAGCACCCAAACTTAACAGTGTTGTGTTGTGATGGAACCCCTCTAGAATCGGTGTCTACTTTCAAATACTTAGGTGTGCTGCTTGACCCATCCCTTGATTTTTGATATGCATATTGAGCACCTGTAAATCAGTTAACACCAAGTTGGGGCTATGTATAAGGTCAAGCATAGTCATACCCCTACTGCCCACTTAGCCATGGCCCAGGGTGCCCTACCTCTAAGCTCACATACTGTATGAGGTTTGTGCATTCCATTCTTCAGCCTAATGTACTTTACAAAAGTGGGATGTTACATACAATAACATCTGTCACTTTGTCATGTATCTGAATTGCCATACCCATCACTGTACTTTATACTCTAAACTGGGATAGCTTCCTACTTCTACCCTGTGTGATTTAACCCTAAGAGGGATAATCTTTAACATTTTGCACAACTAGTCCCCAATCACTGACAAAGCTTCTCCAGTCCCTTGATGCCTATCCACTAAGATCCATTAATCTAGACCTGCTGACCATATCCAGAACTAGAATGCATATGGAGGATACTGCATTCTCTATTGTTGCCTCCAGCCTATGGACTTCATATTGACTGATCTACGTTTGTATCAGACTGTTGCCACTTCAAAAGGGATATTGCAGCCACCTCCTTAAGTCATTTGTATGTTCCTGTGCCTAGCTTACTTATTTGATTTGGCTTGTGTGTTATTTCAAGTAGTACTATAAGTTTCTAAAATGTTGTTTGCTGTCTCGCTACAATGGTTTGTTTTGTAGTGTCTTGATAGTTAAGCCATTTATAACATGCTTACTGCTCTCATGTTTGCTAACATCTCCAGTATCATATATTCTGTATATTTAGTCTATCTTTTATAAATACCTTGGTTTTGTATGTGCCTGATGTTGTCAACCTTGCAACCTCCTGAGTTGTGACTGAAAATAGTAATTTGTCTAGTGCACATACCTGGTTAACAAACAGTAAATAAATAAATGTCATGATCCTGCTACCTTAATTGTTATTGCAGTTCTATGTGGAAATATGTTTGTACTACTTTTAATTAAATTTAATTAAAAGAAAAGTACAAAAAAATATATGCAAGTTGTGCAATATGCCTGGAGAAACTCTAGAGCATAGCAAGACTGGGCCTGGTGCTGGACCTCAAGCACATATCAAGAAGTTAAATAAATCAGATAAGTTCCAGGATGTTAAAAATAACAGATTATAGATATTTTGTCTAATCACCCTGATCTCCTTAGACTAAAAAGGAACCATCTCGTGGTGTGTTTTTGGGATAATAACATGATTTTTAACATATATAGGAATTGGATGTTAGAAAATATTGATGATTACACTTTTCATTTGCCAAAAATTCTAGCACAAGAACCAAAGCCAAAGCCAGCTCACCAGTGTGGAGACTCTTTGAGTCCAGTGTCATCCTGCCTGACCATGGTTTTCTCTGGTCTGGTTCCAGCCCTCATAATGCCAGTGGCAGGGTGCACGTGTATGCACACACAAGCATGGGTAGTATGACACCAGCTGGCATCTTCCTTCTGACTAGCTGCTCCTGACTGCACTGCCACATGTGATTATCCAGATTGGGTTACCCTTCCTTCCAGGAGAAGCACATCCTCTGGGATGCTCAGTCCTCCTCACCCAGGATGGCCTCCAATGACCCAGGCCCATTCCCGAGCCTGGGTCACCAGCATCATGAATAGTAGCCCTACTGCTGTACCAATGGGCCAGCTGTAGACCTCACTCTAATACAGCTCTGTGCATACCAACAATGGCTTTGCTATTGTATATGCACAAGGATGGATGACTACTTCCACACCCTGCTATTTGCAAGTTTATATTCACACTGCATGGCTGCTGCTGTCAAGATGCCATACACCTTTATATAGTATCCCATTAACAACAGAAAATTCCATGATACCACCCACTCCCCACCACCAGAAAGACAACACAAACACAAATGTTATTCACCGATATCATTTACTGATTTACATTTATGCACAGCATACTCAACCAGCAATGTGCTAGAGAGCTATAGGGACAACTGAGAGTTTCAGCAGCTCAGATATCAACTGGGCACGAGTTCAGTATCCTGTCATAATCTTGGTGTCAATAGTTTTATCACTCACTACATGAGAATTCAAACTAATCCTCCCTGGATCATTCAGTCAGCTGCCATAACAAGCAGCTTTTCCACCTAAGCAGGACATTCACAATATGCCACAGTTGTGTGGCTGCTTCCAGGACTGTATTTTCTACAAGTGATATGATTCTTCAACCCATTAAAGGACAAGTGGCATTGTCCAACTTCTGGCCCAACCTCACAAATTACATGGCTTCCACCACATGACAAGACCAAGAATATGACTGTACTTGTCTTGCACTTTGCATGTCATAGGGGATAGCATAAGCACACCATCAGTATATGTCATCTAGATGAGATACAGAACATATATACACTTTGGAGTGAGTAGACAACTTCCTATGAATGAATAGAGGACTTCCTATCTGTGATTGTGCTCCTCATAATACCCATGCCCGCCCATTCAAGGGCCAAAGGGCAATTGGATTTCTACCTCCTCCCTTTCCAGTCTTGGGGCCCCAGCAGGATATGTGAGCTGTTTATCTCACCCCACTATGGCCAGGCCCTTCTGGTACTTTACTGGTAATGTGGAATCTTGTTGATGACTTGACTGTATCTCTTAACTTTACTATGCAAACAACAGCAGATGCTAGGTCTCCTTCAACATCTATGTCATGTACAACAGGCATAAGTCTCAGCTACAGTTGACATTTATTTAGTTATTTATTTATTTATTTACCAAGTTATTTGATTAGTTATTTATAGCTGTCAACCAATAGGACCCGTGATAGCCTCATGAAATGTGATACCATGCTATCATATCGCTCCTTAAGTAAAATACCATTCATTGCAGTTACTTCTTAATTACAGTTTCAGTTTGATATACAGTATCCTTACAGTTATATAACTAAGGACAGTTTCAAACAGAACTAAGTATTAATTAAATGGGAAGGAGGTGCACAATAAGATATCTTATGGAGATTCCATGAAATGCAGGCCTATTTGTATGTACATGGGTATACAAACAGCTTTGAAATAGGTATTAGGTGTACAGTTGATCACAGAGGTACTGTATACATGGCTCTTATTTTTGAGGATATCAACTTGGTGCATCATTCATCAGGATGCTGTACAGTAGATTATACTACTGCAGTATAACCCAGTATGAGGAAGAGCTATTGCTTCATTTTCTGTGTATGGATATGTGAGTTTAGGCTTTTGGGCTTGCAGAAGGCCCTACCATGTGACCAAATATCACAGAAATGTGCTTAGAACACTTTTCAGGGGTCTCATGTCAACTCTGTTAGTAGCTGTATGACATGGAAAGCATCAAAGGTCATGAATATCTATGGCATTACTGTTGTGCAGGGACTATAGCACTGCCCACTCACCCATGGGCAGCAGTTCCCAGGATAAAAGCAGACAGCACAGCAGCTGGCTATCATTAGGATGGCACAGTACAAGCAGGTACAGAATGGACAGCATGTTAATCAGGTATGCTTGGATAGGGATACTTCTGCCTGGGTAGGGCTGTAGCCCTGCTTGATGCAAGTGGCATGGCTCAACTCCGGTCCAATCACATCTCCACAATGGCTTACCTGAGCCTGCAAGCATGGTCTATGTCAATGAGCTAGACAATATAATGTCATGAGTCTGTAACTAACACAAGAACAAACACACTACTCCACAGCAGATCAGAACATATGATGCATGCATCATGACTGATGAATGTAGAGAATGTCAAGGAATGGCAAGGCTGATGAGCACTCCAGATGGGCCTGTGCAGACTGCCCATGGTATCTTTATGGAAGAACTGACAAGACATGCGGCCCGGAGCCTTTATTGTTTGGGGAGGATCTTTTCCTTTTGTTTTCTCTGTTTCCTATTCCAGCTCTTAGGGTCAACATGACTGCACCTTCCTTCAGCCACGAGATCATTTAAGTGGTTGCCTTCTGAGATAATGTCAATGATGTTCCATGTTCGGCTGACATGGTTTGAATAATCACCAGGTGGCCCATGCCTTCCCCTTTAGAAACTGAGTACCTCATCTCCACCATATGCTCAGCTTCTTGCTTGCCCCATTGTGATAATGGGACTCACTCATGAATCCTGCTTTCCCAAGGAACAGTGAAATATGTTACTGTCATGTCACTGGATCAGCCAACATGGACTATTTTGACTTGACAGGAAGTGTCTGAAAGAAATTCTTACCATAATCCAGGGTCAGTTATAGTGTGGAGGGCCATGCCACATGAATAGAGACCAAGGCCCTGACTGCCTTCTATTTAGACAGAGGGTCATTTTAGTAGATTACAGCTGTGTCACCCAGTTTATGGAGGATATAATACCCACTTCCATTGGGCAGTGGAGAAAATGTTAAGCAAAAAGACAGCATTTCTACTATATGACCTGTTTCCCAAATTTGCAGAATGCAATCAAATACACACTCTTCGTCATCATGGCCCTCTGACAATGAGGCATCTTAGAAGAACAGGAAGGACTTCAAAGGCATGAACTTCCAGATGGTGGAGAATGCAGACAACATCATCACATCCTGCTTTCCCAGCTCATTTCATGATGCCTCTATTTTACAGGAAGTGCTGTAAAGTGTTGTGCAAAATGTCATGTGAAGATGTCTGTGTTTATGTTTGCTTGCACGCATGCACAAGAAACATAGTGCCACCATCTACAGTATTGATAGGTGTGCCACCCCACTTCCAATGCCCTACTCCTTTTTGTAGTCACACCGCACTGCACTAATGAATGTCTGAGCTGTCTATGACAGCCATTCAGATGCACAGTGCTGTACAGTCTGAGAAACCACCACTACAATCAGCGGTAGTAGTACTCTGTATACTGGCATCGGCAGTATGCAAATTGCCCTATACATTAGTATATTGCATCTGAACTGTCATAGACAGTTCATCTCTGATCCACATCGGATCCAGTCCCCCCATGAACACCTAGGTAGCATGCTGGAGCCCACCCAGTGTACTCATGCACTCCCTCCATCCCGACACTTTATGACTGATGGGGTACCCAATCCCTGTCAGCTCCACTACCCCCAAAGCAACTTCAGGTGCCACGCTGAGCCCACTCCAGCATGGCAAAAGTCTGTAGCCCACAGGGATGTCCAATCCCATCAACTCCACTGCCCCCAACAAACTTCCAGCCATGCTGGGACCCACCCCAGTGTGGCAAAAGTCCCACATCATCTTTATTAAAAAAAACCTAGAACAATTGAAAAGGGTTCCTCATTGACTCTCTTGCCCTTCCCCAACCTGTACCCACCCTCTGCTTACTCCACCTCTCCACACCCCTCACCCCATACTTACCTCCGGAGGCCAGCACAATGATCTTTGGTGGACTGGGAACACGCCTGCACTCTTCAATGCTGACCGTGAACTGAAGAAATGCCTGTAAGCTGTATAATGACATAAATGGGGGTAACACTATGCATATCTACCAATTATTTAGGAATTTTTTCACCAAATTTTCAACATAGGTTCTTAGGACCCCACCTCATAGAATTCAGCCACTGTCATTTTGTTATGTGGTCCCAAAAGGTGATTTCATGGTCACTGCATGGGACCACCTTTTGGACAAATGAAATGGCAGTGTCACAGTTTATGAGGTAGGCCTCCCAAAACCCTATGTTGAAAATTTGGTGAAAAAATTCCCAAAAATGACTGTTTTACGAGCATGTGTTGCACAGTTCCTACACACACTCATAACTTTGAGAATTTTTACTATTTTCCTCCAGATTTTCAACATTGCCATTTTACTACACTCCTTATGAGCAGCACAGCTGTTATTTTTCACATCTTGCCCAAAATGTGTTTTCACAGCATGTAGCACACAATGGCGCGGTCGGTATGAGAAATCAATGTTTGGGACAGATTAAAAAATCACAGTGACACTGTTCATGAGCAGAGGTCTTAAAATGGCTACGTTGAAAATTTGGTGACAAAAGTCCATAAAATGACTGTATTACGAGCGGTATTGCGAGTTTCCATGCACCCTAAGTTCACAAATCTGTAATATTTTCAGTCCAGATATTCAACACTGGTATTTTTCCACACCTCCTTATGAACAGTACAGCTGTCATTTTCACACCCTGGCCAAAATGTGTTTTTGCACTTCTGGCGCAGAATAGCGTGGTCGCTGTGGGAAATAAATTTTCGGGACACCTTAAGAAAATCACAGTGACACTATTCATGAGTGGAGGTCCCAAAATGCCTGTGTTAAAATCTGCTGTAAAAATTCCCAAACTAATTACATTACCGTGTGCATTGTACAGTTTCTATGCACACTTGTGACTTCACCAGTTTTTTATACTTTTCACTCCAGATTTTCAACATTGCCATTTTTATACCTCCCCATGAACAGTTCAGCTGTCATTTTCACATCCTGTTTGAAATGTGTTTTCACCCTGTGGTGCCACATGGCGTAGTCACTGTGCAAAACCAGCTTTCAGCTAACAAACTCATATTGCCACTGTTCATGACGTGGGGACACAAAAAATGTTGAAAATTTGGAGTGAAAATCACCAACAAACACCCAAGGTGTTAGGGTTTCCAACCATAAAGCCCCATCCTGTAGATACTGACAGGCATCAGAGGTGTGACTTGGGATTATCGCCTGTAATGCTCATGCCATTCCACCCCACCCACACCCTGCAGCCAGTGACAGGCATCGAGGTGTGCCTTGGACTCTTCGGCCCCAAAGTTCACCCCATTCTCCTATACTGCACCCATTTCACTGTATTTCCTTATGGAATGGGGTGAGCATAAGGCCCAAAGACCCCAAGGCACACTGTGACTCTTGTCAGTGTCTGAAAGGTAGGATGTGATGAATTGGCATGGGTGTTATGGCCGATGACCCAAAGGCACACCCAATGCCTGTCAATCTCTGTAGGGTGGTAGGGGTTGGCTTCAGTTCAATACTTCACTACCATTCCTATGATGTATCTCTAACTCCTACACTACCAATGCCAATGTCAGCAAGCAAACATTCGGCATTGACAAATGCTTATTTGGTAGGATTCAGTGAATGTATAAATCTGTGTGTCATCATGAAGGCTATGTTTTCTGCCAGTAACTATATTGTTCTTGCAGGAGATAGTTCTATCCCTTGAGAGCTTACTACCAGACCTCCTTCCTGAGCCATTGCAGGACAGCAGATGAGAGGTGCAGAATGGTGCACTTTTTAACCAGGGTGATGCTTGAGAAGAACCAACAGGAACCACTCTGATAGACCTTGCAAATGTAATAGCAAACCTGGAAAACCTCGCAACTCTCCCTTACTGTGGAGCCAATAGAGTGCAAATAGTGTAAAAGAGTGTATAAAAGTAAAGTATTAATTAACTTTATATGAACACACTTAGAAAAGTTAAAACAGTGCCACTGTCACACCCCAACAAAAAAGCCAGACAGCATTTGCTTCCGACTCTTGGAGCATTATCAAGGGCTCTTAATGAAGCTCCAAGTGTAGGAAGCGAAATGCTGTCAGGCTTTTGCTGGGATAGCACTGCTTAACTTTTTAAGTGTGTTTCATAGAAAGTCAATCAATTTGTATACTTTATATGCACGCTATGCTTATTTGCACTCTACTGGTTCCACAGTAAGGGAGAGTTGTGATGCTTTCCAAGTTTGCCATTGTTTCATGTTTAAAACTGCACAACTGCAGGCAGTGGTGACCTTTCTCTGCAATGGACTTGTTGATGTAACAACACAAAGTCACCAAAACATAGTGTAAAAAGTTTGATTTTGCCCACAGAGGAAAGTGCAAAACCCCACTAACCATTTTTAGCTGCAGTTATCACCTGCACCTGTTTTTGAGTAAAATAAGATGTTTTCACATTGTATATCAGTGAATTGGTGTGGTTACATCAGTGAGGCTTAATGAGAGTTCCTGTTGTTATAAGTAATTTTTATGTGTGCACCTCTTGCAGTAGGTGCAACTTTTCCAAGTGTACCTATGACTGAACAGAGTTCTGGTGCGATAAAGGTGCATATTCAGCTCCTGAACCAGGCATGGAAAATATAACGCTGCCATCACAGAAGGTGTGCAATTCCTTTGCTACATGCTGCATGTATCACAATCAGGCAGTAAGGCACAAACCACCACTGCAACTAGATGGAATAGTGCCAGAGATGAAAGAGAAGGAGGAGGAAGAGTAGGTGGAGGTTAAAGGTCAAGGAATCCTTCACCTTAATGACATGCAGCAGGAATAGCGTGTTCTCCACCAGACATGTGACTTCTATAACCAGAGAATGCATTCCAGAGAAAGTCTTGTGGATAGGTTATTCCAGTGACTTCCATGGAGTGATGGGGCAACTGCCATAAGCAACACACACACATTATGTGGGACTAAGCACTCTTATTTGAAGACCTAATATGCAATTGCCATCTTTGACTACGTACTGTATGTGTATTCTTTCAGTGCATGTCATGGAACATAAGTCAACCATGACATACACACAGGCCATTTATTTTCTGCACTTCTATCAGAAACAGGCTCACTATGAATACATATATAATGCTTCCCTGAATGCATTTGAATGCCTACATTTCATTTAAATACATACAAAATACTTATATTTAATATATACAGGACTGTATGAGACTACATTTACTGCATTTACAGTACATAAAACTTAATTCTACTATTTGCACTCTTGTCCAGTTGGCTGTGTTATTTTATGTTCACTGCAGTCAATTTGCCTACTGATGGTGCCTAACATAAGCTGCATTATAGAACGATTCTCAGAAATGCTGCAATCTGATTGGCTGTCAGCATTCTGAGACTCTTATTTTAATATCTGTTACACTGTCATGTACAGCTTGATCACCATGGAACATGAAATGTCTCTGTCAGCATTCCATCCTCTGCCACAGCTGAATGACTGGCATGATGCATTCTGATTTTGAAACAGATTCAAACAGTTGGTGGATGAATTACTTTTTTTGATCTCCTTCTCAATGAAAAATGTTCAGAAGGTACATTTATAGCACTTTCCTTTTGGAATGATTTTTATAATAGCAATAAAGCTCTCCCAGGAGTTAGAATAACAATCACCCACGGTGCAATTTGGTACAAGATTGCCCTCATGTCACATTACACCCCTGGGGAGATTAATAGACTGTTACTCTAACTCCAGGTCATGCTTTATTGCTTAATTATGGATGATAATAGTTTCTGATGTTTATTTTATTGTTTATTGTATGTCTGTATCTATCTCAGGTTACGTCTGAAAACACGTACTCATGTGCCTAGTGCACGTACCTGGTTAACAAAACTAAATAAATAAACTCTGTGTGAAGCTATACAGAATAAATAACAGACTCAGGAAATGCATACTACATGCTGGCAGTTTATCGAGATAAAATTCTGTTTAATCCTCTGTATAACCATTGTTTGTCTAAAAACAGAGTTTATGTTATGCTTTCACCCGCATCAGAAACATCTTATCTTATCTGTGGCAGCACTATAAACTTTAAGATTTTCTATTACCTTGGGAACAACAAAATGCTATCAGTACTCTGTATCATATTGTTAGGGTGGGGATTTCTTGATTGCTCACAAAGAAAAACAGTTTTATCAGTATTAATGGAGATGCATAGCTACAATAAGTCATTGATCATTCACTTTTTATTTAAAAATGCAATAGGCAGTGTAGCCTAAAGGGTCAAAGCACCAGGCTGTGAATCTGAAGACCCAACAGATCTAGGGTTTGAAATGCACAGCCATCAATTGAGAACTGTATGAACCTGAGCAAGTCATGTATCCTCCCTTTGCTCCTGGAACACACCTGGAAATGAGCCTCAGCTCTGAGTGCCTTTCCCAGCCAAAACAATCTAAAATAAAAAGAATAGAAAATGATATGATTGATAGTTCTGTCACTGATGCAGGTATCATACTGGCAGGACAGTGTGTGTTTATAATAGCCATTTGCTGATAACTAAATGGAGAATGTATAAAACTATATGACTATGTCAGGCTCAGTTGGGGTTTATGAGGAAATAACAGTATAGTATATGGTTTAGTGTTGTGAATAAAAACCATACATTTTCTGATGCTGTTGTACCACAGCAGTGCTATTAGAATGCTGCTGCATCATAGTAGCTATGTCACTAGTGTGGTACAACAGCACAGAGTTTCATGTCTGTCAAGATTCTGTAAGCTCATTAACACTGCAGATTCCTCATAAAGAAGATATTGGCAACTGAAAACGCCAAATGAGCTGTTTATTATTTTATTGGACAATTCAGAAAGACCTTTGAGTCAAAGACTCATTTACAAAGGTTCCATGTCATACAATTAGAGTACAAAGCAATCAATAGGTAACAGAGAATGAGTCATTACAGCATATTACATAATGAGGAGTTGGATTACATTTCAGCACATGGTAGCCATAAGAGATAATGAAGTATAACATTACATTATATTACAATACATTATAAGACAGACAGGGTTGATCAGACAGGGGTAAATATCTGTACAGAAGTAGAGTCACACCTTAGCACAGCCATAATGGTTGCAGGAGACCTGTAACGGCTGATAACCAGTTGGTGAGGCAGTAGAGATTTTGAAACAGACAGTGATAGATATAGGGTGCAATAGGGAGGATGCAGTAGGAAGGTCAGGGGCAGTCGCACATGTTAGAGTCAAGGAGGAGTTCCCTTAGTTTAGCTTTAAAGGGACCCAGCCTTGTTTCGTTGGTCATATGGACTGGGAGAGAGTTATACCAAGTGGGGCTTGGTAGCTGAAAGTCCTTTGCAGTTGGGAGGTATGGGGCAGGGTACGCATAGCAGTGGCTTGTTAGAGTTTTGTGTGGATCTGGCTGGGGATGCAGGTTGAATAATAGAGGTGAGAGAGAGAGGTGAGACCTAGGAGTATCTTCTTTGTCATCAAGCCTGAATGGTACCTGATTCATGATCCAGGTTAAGCCATTTAGAGGCATTGTATAGTGTACAGGTATGGGTGTGGCGAGCACAGCCTAGTATGAGATGACAGACTTTGTTGAGTACTAGGCAGAGTGCATTTAGCGCAGAGTTAGGGGCAGCACAATAAATGGTAATGCCATAGTCAAGGAGGGCGAGGATGGAGGAGTTGATTGAGATCCTTATAGCCTCCGGGTGAGGCAATGTTTGTACCTAGAAAGCACACCTAATCTCGAGTTTAGGGCAGAGGCAAGGAGGAGAATGTGTTGTTTAAAATTGAGGGCTGGGTCAAGAGTGATCCCTAGGTATTTAAAGTTTTAACTTGCTCAGAGGTGTGGTTGACAGTGAGAAATGGGGACAGTGGTTCTTGCAAGGGTTCTGCTGGTGGGAGAAGATCATGACTTTAGTTTTCTTGTAGTTGATTATTAGACACTGGGTGGAGAACCACTGTTCTGCTTCATAGAAGCTATGTTGGAGTGTTTGGTGGAGTTACTTGGGTTGGAGTCTGAGGCGAATAGTACGGCATCATCCGTATATAGGAGCAGGTTTCCTGAGATGGCCGCGGGAGGGAGTTTAGGTATAGGCTAAAAAGTAGGGGCCAAGAATCAACCCTGTGGGACACCAGAATGGACCAGGAGGCAAGGGAACAAGATAGCGCCTACTTTGGCCTGTTGGGTTCTGTCCAACAGATAGCTGGCGAACCAGTTTAGAGAGTCGTTGGAGAAGCCACTGAGGAGAGAGTGTTAAGTAGCAGGGCATGGTTGACAGTGTCAAATGCTTTAGAGGTCCACGAATATAGCACCTGTGAGGTGGCCCGATCCAAGGCGGAGTGGGCATGCGAGGGAAAGTGAGGAGGGCAGTAGTGGTACTATGTTCCTTGCAGAAACCATGTTGTTGGGCACAGAGAAGATTGTATTTTGTAAGGTGGTCAGTGACTTGGTGGTGACGATACACTCTAAGGCTTTGGAGAGGGGAGAATAGATATGGGTGGTAGTTATTTGTGGAGGTGGAGTCCCCGCTTTTAAAGATAGTGGTGATGTTGGCCAGTTTCCAAAGGAGGGAAATTTTCCTTGACAGAGGGACTGATTTAGGATATGAGTGAGAGGGTAGAGGACTTCTGGGAGAGTAAGGCAGAGAAGTTTCAGGTCAAGGGAATCGCTGCAGTTTATTGAGTGGTTAGGGCTTTGGCCAAGTAATGAGGCATCTGCAGGGGTGAGAACGTAAAGGCAAAATAGAGGCAAGGGAGGCAGGTGAGGGGCAGGGGTCAGTAGTTGGGGGGAGAAGATGTTTGAGATTGATGAAAGAAGAGTTTAAGGCTGAGGCTATGCTGTGGGGATCCGTGGAGGTGTTACCGTCTATTACTAGTAGGTCTGGGGGCTGGTTTGAGGTTTTACCACAGAGTTCCTTAATATCATCCCAGATTTATGCCCATTACCCCAAGTGGATGTTAAGATCGCTTTGTAATAGTCCGCTTTGGCAGTGCAGAGGGCCTAATGTGCATTTGTTGCGCCCACCCCTATAGCGTTGCATGTCAGCTGGTCATTTGGTTTCATTAGCAAGTTGCCAAAGGAGTCACACTGCTGCAATAGACCCAGGAGGTGATCAGAGAACCATGAAACCTGGTATCCTTTGGTCATTTCTTGGAAGGTACGCAACTGTCACAGGCACTATTGAAAGTGGAGATAAATAGATTAAGCACATGATCAGGGTCAAGGGTGTTTACAAGAGGTGTCCAGTCCCAGCCTCAAGGAAGGCCTTGAGTTGGGAGAGTTTGCCAGGCCAAGTTTGTGCTGTAGGGTAATTTTAGGGGGTATTTGGAGCCTTGCAGGACCAAAAGCAGAGCACAGGAGAGTGATCGCTTAGAGCATTTGGGAGTACCTGGGTATTTGTTATTCTGTGGCGGTGTATGTGAAAACCAGGTCCAGGAGGGAGGATGTCCCTCTACTGGCATTTACCCCTGGTGGGTGAGGTGACTACCTGGGTGAGGTTTAGTGCTGCAGCATCATCAGAGAATGGGGCAGCTTTATTTCCTAACCAATTTATGTTGAAGTCACCCATGACTATTTTTTCATAATGAGGCGGCAGGGTCACGATGTAGTTGAGGACTGCCTGGAAGGCTAGTTTGTGTTCATTAGGTAGAATGTAGACAATGGTGAGTAGGAGGAGGGCAGTAGATCTGCCGAGAGCTAATTTTAGCATTAGGCTTGTGCACTAGGGCGAATCAGCGGGTAGGCAGTAGTTGGGCTGACAGCGAGGCTTTACAGTAGGCAATGCAGCCACCACCTCATTTACCTATTCTATCAGAGTGACAGAGGATGTAGCTGGGAAGTTTCACAGCAGAGTCTGCACAGAGGGGAGAGCCAGGTTTCACTCAATCCGATGATATCAGGGTGCTGCTGGAGTACCCACCCCTGAAAAGGGTCCCATTTTTTTGCAGGCTGCAGATGTTAAGGGAGGCGATGTAAACCATTTGAAGGGAGGGGTGGCAGGGGCAGGCTTTGGGCCAGGGTTGGGGTGGACATTGCCTGTTAGTAGAAGTTATAGGACAATAGACGGGCGTTTTTGATGTTTGGGTCTGGAGCTGGTGGCATTTATGCAGTATATACCCTTTGGCTGGAATGATAGGTGGGGAATTGGAGCTTCAGGTTTGGGGTGCAGCCAGAAGGATGAGGAGGTGGGGCGGTGGGTGGAGCAATTGTGGGAGCACCATTGGGGTGTGCAGGGGGAGCAGGGCTGCATAGAGTCCAGTGCCCATAATGATAGTTAATGACAGAGAGTATGACGGTGTGGGGTTTAAGGTTGCAGTAGTCAGGGGAGAGGAGTGCTGGTAGCAGGGTACTTGTCAGCCATAGTGGCATCTCACCACACGGGTGTAAATGGGCGAGGAGGGCAGGAGGAGAGTACCAGTCTGTCTGCAAATGTAGCATATGCATAAGGTTCAATTTTGTGTGGGGAGGAGGGAGAGTAGGAGGGTGATAAGGATGAAGGTGGGCAGTAACATGCTGGGCTGGGGGTAGAGTTACGGCATGAAGAAGCAGGGAGCGGGAGGAGGGCAGCATGGTGAGAGGGATAGCAAAGGTGGTAGCAGGTTGGATTAGGGAGGTGAGGGATATATTGTAAGAGTAGTGAGCTAGAGATGCAAGAGAAAGGCTTGAGCATGTAATGAGAGGAGAGCTGGAGATGGTGAGACCTCTGGTGGTGACAGAAGATAACGAGCAGATGGGAAAGTTGGCTGATAGGTACTCAGTGCAGGAGGGCGGACTTTCGTAAGCTATAAAGTAAGAGTCCACCAAGTGTGGTGGTGGGGGTTGTGGATCTGACACTTTCATGGGGAAAAACACAGTGACTGTTTTAACAAAGGAGCCGACAAAAGTCAAGTCTACCTGTTTTCGCCAATGTGGCTTTTGGGGAGGCGAGGGCACCTCCCACGATCCTCACAGCTCAGCCCCAGGAATGCTGTTGTCGGCGATGTGGCTTCAGGGGGCGAGGGCACCTCCCACGATCCCTCATGGCAATCAGCCCCAGGAATGCTGTGAAAGACAGAGAAGAGATGGTGTTAATATACCCAAAAGGGAGGGCCTGAAATTTACCACGGTAGGGGAGTCACCGCTCAAGCAGCAGTAAGTGGGGCAGAGAGAAACTAAAACACAGTTTGGGCACAGTTTTACAGATCTTAGGGAATAACTAAGGCAACCTACTAACAGTAATTACCAGGTACCTAGCAATAGTAAGCAAGAAATAACTAAGGCAATCTACTAACAGTAGTTACCAGGCGATAGTAAGCAAGATTACTTAAGCTATCCTCTGCATATCAGGAAATACTACAGTTTTACTTAAAAGAGAAACAAAAACTATCAAAAACTATCTTCACTTGTGTGGTGACTTTAAAGCAAAATAGCAGGCAGTGCAAATTAAAGGCAGTGCAAAAATTAAGGTCCCACGTTTGAAGCAGGTCTCAGAGTCCCCTTTTTCTTTTTTTTTTTGTTAAGGTAGGAAATGGCACCAAAACACAGAGACCATTTTAACAAAGGAGCCGACGAAAGTCACAACTACCTGTTTTCAGCGATGCAGCTTGGGGCGAGGGCACCCTTACCATCCCTCACGGCGCTCAGACCCCAGGAATTGTCACATGCAGCCGAGGGGTGAGGAAACCTCCCACGATTCCTCGCAGCATTCAGCCCCAGGAATGCTGTTAAAAGATGAACTACTAGAAAGGTTGTCAGCTGATGTAGCTATTACATAAATCACATTCAATTTTTAAATCCTATCCTGTTGCTTGTTGTTTTCTGTTTATTTGACCACAGTTCATCAAGGTAGAGTTAGAAAGAAGGCAAATAATTAATTCAAACATACTATACAAAAACATGTATGGGCAACCATGCACAACAAGGTTGATGTTTTCCTTGGGGTAAAATGATATCACAGAGACCTCTCAAACTTCACTCTGAGGTCTTTGATGTCATTTCAAATCCTGATGGAAACAGGCTTTTGTGTATGGTTGCTCATACATTGGTCTGTCCTCTTTACTGGCCAAAAAAGACGGCCAAAAGCTGTGTGGTTTGTCAGCCAGAACTCCATGATTTCCCAGCTAATACTTCAGCCACCCTATTGCTGTCATACTGAACTGTGCCTTAAAGTTATTTAAATTTAAACATCAAAAATGTGTTTAACAACTCCTCAACAGGCTCACAGGCAGCCAATGATTCTGAACCAGCCAGAGTGCAGGGATATGCAATTGTATTTTCATCAGGTCCACAGTACATTTATTGCAGGATGACTGTTCAGTGGATCTTCACTTCTATGGGATTCGAGTGCTCAGATTCAGTATTAATGTCTGCCCCATACCACCTTGTCTCCCACTAATTCTCCATCCCCTAGCTCCTCCTCGAATCATTATTCCTGTACTTGTTTCACCTAGTTTGTAAACCATTCATGGCCCCTGCCCCCACCACATCCACTGGTAATCTGTTCCACAGCTCTAGTACTCTGTCAGTGAAGAATTTCCTCAAATCCCCTGAATTCTACAACTTTCCATGATTTTCACAGAATTCTGCCATATATCCACCATCCGTGGATTCCCACAATTTTCTCAGAATTCATTGCCAAACTGCAGAAATAATTGTATCACTGTGGAAAATATGTGTAATCTTGAACTCACCAGTTAGTGAAAGAATCCACCATTCATGCTTCAATATTCTGCCTTAACTGGTACAGTTCTCAGTCCTGCTCCTTCTGTGGTTTCTTATATTCCTAATTGCTATTTTTTCTCCTAACCTTCCCCCACCTCTTTTGAGAACCGTAGTGGCTTTTTCTTTCATTTTGATTTATTTGTCTCACACACAGGCTTGTTGCCTCTGTGATGACAATTTTGATGTTTCCCATTGTTGCTCCACCCTCCTTCTAACCTGTTTGTTAGTGCTTTCTAAGGCACTCCCCTATCTTGCCAAAGTCAGCCCTCCTGAACTCCAGTACTCTCACTTTTGTATGGCTTGACTCTGTAGCTGAGTTTATCGTGAACCACACTGTTTGGTGGTCACTTGTTCTCAGATGGCTACCCACTTCTAGATCTGAGATCATCTCACTGTCCCCATTTGAGAGTATGAGGTCTAAGATTGCCCTTACAAGTGGGTTCCAAAACTAGCTGTCTGAGGCATGCCACCTGTAGGGCATCAAGAATGGCCCTGCTCTTGGATGTGGCTGCAGAAAAGGTGCTCCAGTTAACATCTGGCATATTCAGGTCCCCATCAATAGTATCTCCTTTCTCTGCCATCCTGAGGATGCCTTCTATCATATCCTTGTTCATTTCCTCCCCTGAGATGGGGGTCTGTATACAACCCTGTGTGGATTGTGGTGCCATTTCAGTCTCCAAGGTGACCCACAGTGCCTCCTCCCTGTTTACTCTTTTGTTCCATTGCTTTTATCCCTTCCCTTACATAGAGCTATACTCATCCCCTTCTTCAATCAATCAATCAATCAATCAAATATTTATTTATCCAGGTGTTCACCATTGAGCAAGCTCATTTACAAGGTGGACCTGCTGTTGGCAGGGACAAATGTACAGGTACAGATAAATGTACATAATACAAAAGGAACAAGATGTTTACAATAATGATAGGAGCAGTATATATACATTCCAAAGGCACATGTACAAGTAAGATATACATAACACAACAGTAACATGATATATACAATACCCACAGGAGCAGGATGGTATGGTTGTCATATACAAACCATAGAGAAAAATAAAAAGAAAATCATTTATATGCTTGTCCATCAGGAACATGTTAATGGCCTATATGGAAGTCCCTGAGTTATGGAGGTGCTCTTCTCTCCCCTGTCTCTCCTGTAGGTTGTGTACCCTTATATGTTAACATCCCAGTCATGGTTCTCTGTGTACCATGTTTCTATGACTGCTATGATATACAGGTATCCTCTTCCATCAAGGCCACCAGTTCAGGGAGCTTGTTGCCCAGACTATAGGCATTGGTAATCATTACTCTCCATTTCTTGATGGCCTTACCCCTTTTGCCCCATCCCTGTCCTTATTGCCTTTGTCATTTTCTCTACCCCTGCCCTTCTCCCTATTGACATCTCTATCTTAGTGTTTACCTCACTTACTACTCCTGATTTTTTGGGGGCTAGGATTTCCTGCTCCTTTCCAGTGCCTCCCTTGGTTCATTTAAATGCTTGCCAATGAAGCATTTAAACCTATCACCTATGATTCTGGTTCCCTCCTGGACAGATGCAGACCATGATGCCAGTATAGGCCTGCATCACTCCAGGTGGACTCTCAGTCCCCAGTGAAGCCAAATCCCTGAGCTCTGCACTCAGTTTTTAAACCACTGATTGAATCCCATGGTGTGAGCACTCTAGTCTCACCCATGCTATAGATGAGCAGTACCCAAGAAGGTTACCTGCATGCTACTTGTCAAGGCCCTCCCCAACTCCACAAACTCTTCCTGCAATGCTCTGATCCCTTTCTCAACCAGGTCATTTGTCCTTAGGTGGACAATGACATCCAGCTCCCTCCCTTCCAGATGCTCTAGCGATCCTGAAGATTTGTTCCTGTCCCTCAAGCCATGGTGCCAGGCAGGCACCTTACCTCCTCTCCCTTCCTCCCCACTCTACCCCCTAACAATGGAGTCCCCACCAGGAGTTGTTTCTTCCCTGTGAGGTCCCATGCCACCCTCCTGTGGATCTCCTTTGAGGAGGTTCCCAGCATTCTCCTTGGTCTCCACCATGGGTGCCTCCATAGAGGAACCACACTTTGATAGAATGGCATATGAATTGTGAGAGGTACAACTGGAGGGATGTATCTCTGTTCCACCACCTCACCCTCCTTGAGCCCACTGTGGTCCAACTGCTTCTCTTTCTTGGCAACCTCTGAGGCAATGGCAGTGGCCTGATGGTCCCTGGGTGAGAGGATATCCCCAAATCCTGGCCAACTCAGCCAGGAGATGAGCAACCTCCTCCTCAGCCCAGAGAGGTGCCTGCAGATGGGACAACACTGCATCCTCCAGAACATTTCCTGGAAGACTGCTGCCCACTGCCACTGCACTGCACCACTCCCATCATGTCTTATTTCTGGTCCCGCACTGTTGTTTGGAATACTTACTCTTTCCTCTGTTTATTTATTTATTTATTTATATATTTATCCCTACTTACTTACTGCCTTTGTGCCACTTTTAAGCTCTTGATCTTCCTATTCTGAGACAAGAAGTTCTTATATTTCTCAGTAGTCTTCTTGCTTGCTCAGATTCAGATCTCCAGCAGCTGGTGGTGGGGGGAGAGCTACTCTTTTCCTTCTAGGATGGTGAGTCTTTTGTGGCTCTGTGGTCACTCATTTCCTGCTCCCAAACAGGAAGTTCCTGTTGCCAGTCAAATCCTGTTCCTATAAAAGTAGAACTGGCTTAGGTGGAGGGAAGGAGGCAATATAGCCCAGTAGAGAGTATAGTTATAACAGCAGCTCTTTCCTGTTGGTGTTCTCTGCCTGTTCTCTGGCAGAAGCTATCTTGGGCAGTTTTAAATCTGGCTTTAACCTGGCTTCCTTCTAGCTAGCTACCCCCCCACACACACACACACACTTTACAGCTCTTTTCTACACTTAGTTAATTGCACAGATAGCAATTCCCTTCCATAACCTGAGGCAAACACCTAGATAACTGCACATATAACAATTCACTTCAGCCAACTCAGACAAACACACTAACTCTTTTTTTGACTTTTGTTTGAGTCTGATAATCCAAACCTAAATAGTGCATGTAAGGTCATATAGGTGTCATGAAGTATTTTAAATTGAATCAGTCTTAAATCGTCTAATGGTATGTATTTATAAATATTGCCCATAAACAGCTCCAATTTTCAAAATGTCTTTGGGTTTATTATACCAAAATGTAGGAATTATTGGTTCCAGAGAATATTTTAATTTCAATAATAGCTGATAGAAGTTAGCTATGGGGTGAGGCTTTAAACTCTGCTGCTGTAGCTCTGATATTGTGTCCTGTAGCTCCAGAGTCTGTTGGGCCCAAGTGAGCCTTAATTGTTATCTTAACTAATAATAGCCTATGTAAATATTTTTGTCTAAGTTACGCATCTCTAAAATTTTTCATAAAGGATAAAAGTTTTCATTTTTTAAAAGAAGATACTTTAAGGCTAAAGGATCTTGGAAACCAAGTGGATGGTATAGGCCTACCATTAAGTTTAAAATTGGGATTGTCTACAATGGGTTGGTTACCATTCCATTGAAACTTTAAGCCCATATAAACAGCTATTTGGTGATGCATTTTCAGTGAGATTCCTATAGCTGAATTTTAAGCTCGGCAGGGAGAAGATAAGGTTTTAGAGCTATTTTGTACTTCCACATCAAATTTAGTTCCAGATCCACCCAAATAGGGAATAACTCTCTGTTTCTTTGGGGGATATAGCCATTTTATATATTTGTTATACAAAAAAAAACAGTTTGGCGGTTTAAACCTCCTTGCAGTTTGGGAAGAAAACGCTTGTCCATCACTATTCTTGGGGCCATACCATTCCACATAAAACTAGAAATTATTGAATGTATAAAACTAGAAATGATTGAATGTTACTTTTTCAGAGTGCAGGTAATAGTACCAGTACTGGGAGTAACAAAATGGTAACGGTAATGAGGATTCATCAGCAGCAAGTTAAGTGCGGATGGGGACTGAAATGAAATCTGCAGCTGATGTTGCTATGCTAATGACTGATTCACAGGATGATTATCAGCATGAAAGTCAGGATTTGATGTTATCTGGGATGGATTCACAGTGTTTAAGTAGCACTTGTGATACTCAGAATGATGCTCCTACAGGCAAGGTGGTCAGTAAAAATGTTGAATGTAGTGATAGTAAACCTGTAATTGATTGTGGTTTGACTGGTAATGACTCTTTGCTGATGGTTAGTGAGGAAAGGAGGATATGATAGAAGTCATTACTGTCAGTGATAGTGATAGTGTGGAGGATTTTGTTGGTGTTCAAAATGACCCTGTTAGAGACCCTGATTACCAACCTCCTCATGTCCCTAGTAAGGATTCCTCTAACTGTCCCCATTGACTGTTAACTTGCAATCACAAAATACTATTGGTGTCACTAGTATGCAGCACAAGCACCCGCAGCAGCAGGTGAAACATGAGTCACAGCAGCAGGAGCAGCATCAGTACCCAGTCAGCACCAATCCAGAGTGTGGTCCCCTTCCAAAAGCAGTGTAGAGTGGCAAATCTCTTGTGTGGGATTTTTTTCATTGCAAGAAAATGATGACAGTACAGCCATTGCCGGATATGCAGAGCTAAAGTAAGTCATGGCAAGGCAGGGTCACACTTAGGTACAAGTGGTATACACTCACATTTGCAAACCAAACACACCATTTGGCAACATTCAGCATTAACACTAGGCCTCAAATGAAGAAAGCAGTGATTCTGTTCCCCATACAAGTACTTACTGGAGCCAATTCACACTGATAGTAGTGTTGCTCCACCACAACTAACCTCCAATCCCAAGCGGTCCATAGTGCTAAGTCAATCATCATCTTCTACCTCATCCTCCTCTGCATTTTCAGACTTCCTTGCCACGGTCTCCTGTCATAAACTCCTTCCAGTTCCCAAGTCACCCATGCCCAACTGACAATTTCCAAGAGGTGGTCACTATGAGGCAACTGAACATTAAGGAAACATTGTCAGAGAATACCAAGTACAATGCAATCATCCAGTTGCAAGGCACTTGAATGCAGCAGTTGCCCAAATGCTTGCAGTGGATCTTCTACCTTATTCATTTGTTGATAAATCTGGTTTTCGCAGCTCATGAATAAGGCAGTACCGAAATGTGAACTTCCAAGCCGAACATATTTTTCTATGAAAGCTGTCCTTCAGCTGTATAACACACTTTGTTGTACAGTTTTCATCGTTATCACACTCTACTGTCAACACTGTGCATCTGACTACTGATATGTGGACCAGTGGTCTGGGATCAACAGTCAGCTTTATGTGTGTGTTACAGTACATTAGGCACACATCCCTGGTCTGTATAGTACTTCACCTTGTCCTGCTAGTGATTGCCATTTAAAACCACATACGGCAGCAGTGGTGGTGTATATCAGCATGCGACACTACATGCAGAGTATGTGTGGCTCACATACAGTTGAACGAATTCTGGAACATTTAAATGAGACAACTTTTATTGCCTTAAACCACATGGACTCATAGCCAGTTTCATTTCAAGTACCAATGGTGCCAATTTAGTTAAAGCCATAAGTGATTGTGGTTTTAAACACATTCTGTGCTTTGCACATATTTTAAATTTGATTGTACATGAGTTCTGAAACATGAGGCAGTGGACAGCACGGTGACCATTAGTCTCTGAATTTGTGGCCATTTCAGCCATTCTTCAAAAGCTCGTTCTGAGCTTAATGTGTAGCAGCATTTATATGGTGTTCTGCAGCATCATCTCAAGCAGGACATTCCCACAAGGTAGAACTCCACTCTATATATGTTGGAGTACCTGTCTGAGCAGTGTAAACCTGTAAACAACTATGTCATGTAGCTCTGTGACCCTGACTCAAAAGGCCATGTCCCTTAGTCCATCAGAGTGGAGGGTCATGGACAGCATCAAATGGGTTCTGCACCCTTTGAGCATGCAACTCAGGTCATTAGTGGTGAATACTCATGTTTTAGTCAGGTCATTCTCTTGTCATGGGTACTGAAGCAGGCATTGCTCAATTTGCATGAGTTTGAAAGTGCAGCAGATGAGTTTGGCACTGACCTGTCAAACTTCACGATGGACATTTTAGAAAGGGATGATCATGTGTGACGATGGCACAGTGATTCACACAGGATGGCCACTTTACTGGTTCCCCATTATAAACATGGCATTGCAGCTCTTCTGCCAGGGGTAGGGCAGAGGTTGATTGTTGTGCACTTACTCATCATGAGAAAGTGCACAATAAAATGCTTCAATTAGATGTCATGAAAAATAATGAGAAAAATACTCATCAGCATGTGCCTCAGTTCCAAATCCTCTGTGTCCTCCCAGTCATCATCTTCATCAGACCCCAAACCCAGCAGAAATCCATTGTGGTCAATACTGCAACAGGTGGGTGTTTTCCAACACCAGAAGATGGAATATAGCAGCAAACAGCAGATGTCAGCAGCAAACATGGTGACTGCATATCTTGATGATCCAGAGCAGGTTTCTGTGAGGATGACCCTTTGTTGGTATACTGGCAACACAAGGTTACAGTGTGGCCTGCATTGCCATCAGTTGCACTGGAATTTTAACTTGCCCTTGTTCCAGTGTAACATCTAAAAGGGTGTTTAGTGACACTGGGGCAATTGTGTCAGTCCATTGACATGCTTGTCTGATTTAAATGTTGAATATCTGACATACATGAAATGAATGAACATTTCCAATGCACCTCACTGGTCTGTATCTGGCACTGTTGTGCCTAGCGATGACGAGGAAGGCATGCATAATGAAAATGATATAATTCAGGTAGATGATATATGTTCGGATGGGGAGGATACAGCAGAGGGACACATCTTTACATAATTCTGTAGTGGTTTTGATGACAGCAGTGCTGACAGCACATATTGATATTATTTTGAGTTACCAAATTTAATTAAAGGCCAAATAAGCAATATTTTTCATCAGACATTATTTAAAATCATACCCCTATAGTCAAGTACAGTAAAGGCTATTGTTTACATTAATGAACTGCATTGCATTTATGTTACAAGCATAAATGCATTTTCATATCATTTGAAAATGTAAAACAAAGGCTTCTCCTTCAAAAGTAACACACTGGGTGGAATATTCAGACTGCACCAGGCAATGGTGCAAGGAGGCGAGCATAACCGAGATTCGCTAGGGCCAGATGGTGGATATTCAAAGGTGATGTACCATGGCACAACACCTTGAATATAGCACAGAATGTGCAGGGCGCATATACAATGTGCCGGCATATTCCGAGACAGGTAGGACTGGGAATGTTCCAGTGCAACTGAAGTTGAGCTGGGCACATTTCTGGGATATTCGGACTTAGTATGCAAATGGGGCCATAATGTATGCAGGTGCAACCGGGGCCATTTGCATGTCGTTATGGCCCCATTTGCATGAAATTACCAGGGCAGCCCAGTGAAATGCACCTGGCACCCTGCACTGCATGTGATGCAGACAGAGGGAAATGGAGCAACCCCTATCCACAGAGCCACGATCACCGAACAACAATGAGAACTCCTGGTAGTCTACTGGTACCACCCTCCTCCTGTATCCCCAATCACGGGTAACAGTACATAAAGCATAAGCCCTGGTAGTCTAGTGGTAACCCCTCCTCCCAGTAGCCCAATTGTAGGTAATATTAATTAAATGAAATATCTCTGGTAGTCAGTGGTTCCCCTCCCTTCCCATAGGTCTGATTACTGGTTAACTGATACGAGTTTCAGTAGTCTACTGGCTCCCCACTCCACTCATAACCCTAATTGCGGAAAACACCTAAAGATCTAACTCCTGGTTGTCCAGTGGCACCCCCACCCCTCCACCCACACAGGACCCCAGCCCACTGGCTCCCCCGTCACGGTGAGTGGCTGCAACCTGCCCACATACCACCCAGCCGCCCGCTGAATGACAGCTTACAGTATGTGCTGTACACCTATTGTTCCACAGTGTGGATTAGAGGTCTAGGCATACTGTACTAGACAGGCACAAATATGTGAATGACAGTTGCATATTTGTGTTTGTCTAGTACAGTATGCCCGTGCTCCATACTGTGTTAACATTCGGTGGTGGACGGGCAGTATGCAGGTGGGGTTGCCGTCCGCTGATGACGGGAGGGTGTTGGGTGGGCTGGGGTCCTGTGGTTGGGAAGGGTGGAGGTGCCACTGGATCACCAGGGAGTTAGATGTTTAGGTGTTCCCATGACCGGGTTACAGGCAGGGTGGGCTCCACTAGACTGCCAGGGCTTACTTACATCAGTTAACCAGCAATCAGAGCTACAGGCAGGAGGGGAGTACCACTGATTACCAGGGATGTTTCATTTAGTTGATATCACCCACAATCAGGCTACCAGGAGGGAGGTTACACTAGACTACCAGGGCTTATGCTTTATGTACTGTTACCCACAATTGGGCATACAGGAGGAGAGGGTACCACTAGACTATCAGGGCTTTTATATTCTTTATTGTTACCCTCGATCGGGTTACGGGGAGGTACCACTAGACTACCAGGGACGGTTTGGGTGCTTGTGGACAGTGTTCTTGTTGGGTGGTTACCACCACGGTTGGTGGCTGCTGTGTTGTGCCCTGCAATACAGCAACCCACCTGTGGATGGTTAGCATTTGAGCCAGATATTTCTGGCTCAACTTTGTGCCCTGGAGCGGCACATCTAGGGTTGTGCCAGCAGATGCACCGCACATCCCAGGCTGAATATCAGGAGGTGCTGCATATGCATGAGCATGCCCCTTCAGATGCACCACATACATTACCAACGTGCTCCCAGCACATTGGGACTTGTGCTGCTCTGTCACCCTTTGAATATCACACTGACGCATTGCAGGGCTTGGCGCTAATGTAACTCGGTTGCACCAGGTTCAACCCCTTTGAATATCTAGGCCTCTGTCTCTATAAAATGGATGGCAGACATGCCACGGAATAATGTCATCTAAGTGAGTGCTAGATGGCTCTCTGTGCTTCTTAAATAATCAATTTTCTAAATCCTCTTCCACAGTTTATTTCACACAAACGCATTTATTGGAAATCTTGACTTCATATTTTTTGCCAGTATACATGTTAAGTTAAGATGTTGATCAGTTCTGTTTTTCATTATTGCAGAGCAGTAGGAAGTAATGTGAACCATAGCAAGTGCTCCTAAGAAAAACAGCAGTACAGGTGTGCGTTCAAAAGAATTTACCATGTGACACAATCGCTGTTTATCTCTTCCCAATGCATGCTATGTATTAAGACAAACCATTAAAGTAATCCAAAATCCATAGCTGTTGCTTTTATTTATTTATTTTTTGAACTCTGTTTATCGCCGACATAGCTGAACTCTCCGCGACCTTCCTTACCACACTGCTACCTCCTTGCATTGCTCGGTATGCTTCTTCTGCTACTCCCCGCACCAGGCATCCCGAGGTCTACCTCCAGGAAGGGTCCCTCCGCCCAGGGCGCTCTTTCTATCAGTATTGAGTCACCGGGCTGGAGAGAGGGAGAGCAGAGAGGACCGGACCGCTACTGGAGTGTGGATTGCGGGGAAGGCGCCATCGCCTATCAGCAGTTGAGGGGTTTTTCAGTTATTTCTCCCCTGTGGAGCTTGGCTGTCATGGCAATGTGCTGCCGTGGCTTCACCCCAGGCTGATGCCACAACATTACTTTGGGTCCCTCCGCCACTGCCAGAGAGCGCCGCTTCGGGTTGTATCTCTATCCCTCCCCGGGAAGAGAGCAGTCCTGTGGATGCTCGACCCCTTCCCTCCCCACCCACCCTGGCCCCGGCTTATTCCCCGAACTCGGGTCACCAACGTGGCACGAGGTGTGATGTCCAGCGCCTCAGCCCTCAGGGCCACCGGCCAGCTAGCTGTTGCTTAAATGTAAGTGTCTGAATTTATGATACAGGCCTGCACATCTTCCCGCTCGACCGACTGCCCGCCTGCCAGCTGCCATTGCTCACCCACAGCTTCAGACTCTCCTGTTGAATCTTTAACAAGATAGATTTATCTCACTAATATCCCTGATAATCATAAGCATGCCTTTGAGAATAAACTAAGACTCAAATCTGTATGCAGGATGCTTCCTTCTTCATAACTGGTACTGTTAAATGAAGTGTTACCATGTGTCATGTACCAGTGACATTCAAGAAGCAATGATGAAGATCCTGTCTGCAGCTTTGAGGTTTGCTTTATTTTCAATGGTATGCATCTCAGTTATATATTACTGGAATAAATATATCTCATAACAGATTTAAATCAGATAGTCGGCGCGCAGTAGAATAGTGGCAGCAACTGCTGGTGTGCTGTTGGTTGAGCAGGCATATGATGGGGCTGTATCTTAAATTTCACAGAGTTACATTGAAGAGCAATAAGAATGGATTTTGGATTACTTTAATTGATTGTCTTACTAGAGAGCATGCAGAGGAGGCATAACCAGCAACTGGACCAGCTGGTTCATTCGCTTTTACAGCACACCATGTACTGATGTGCTGTTGTGCTCCTAGAGCCCATGCTGTGGTTCAAATTAGAAAACAATTAAAATAATAACAAAACAAGTTAAAAACAGAACCAATCAAAATAATAAATTAACATGTATATTGGCAACAAATAATGAAGTCATGATTTTGAAAAACTGGTATCCAATATACTCTGGAATAGAATTTAGAAATGTGATTATTATTTGACCCACAGAGAGTCGCCTAGCTCCTGCTTAGATTATGTAATTCCTTGTCATGTCTGCTGGCCATCTGTTAGAAAAGACAGTGTTGTAGTTTTGAAGGAGAATGCTTGGTTTTACATTTTCAAATGATAAGAAAATGCATTTATGCTTATTGCATAACTGCAGTTTTAAGCAATAAGGCATGACAGGGTTACGTTAATGGTCTGTTAATCACCTTCTGAGGGAGCAATGTAGCACAAGGCATCATGCCCCTAGTAGGTGATTAACTGACCATTAACATAACCCTTGGGAATGCCTTATTGCTATTATAATAAAAATGTATTTTTAAAGAGTGTTAAACCTTGTTCAGCATATGATTTGGTTGCACATGTATGTTAATCAAAGATTAACATAGGGCTGATAGAATGTTTACAACCAATCAGAAAGCTCTATTTCTCAGACCTTTTCATAATTATTAGTAATCCAAACAATAGCCTCTTCCTTTCCTTTTACTTGACTATGAATTCAGATTTTAAATAATGTCTTAGAAATTTTACTTTTCCGGTAATCCTAAGATTTATTTAATCATATGCATGTAAAACCTTCATGACTGGATAGGATGCTCAGCACAGAAGAAAGGACCCCGGTCGTCCTCCCAAAACAGACGTTGAAGAAGTAATACTTTATCAGAAATGTGATTAATTTTCAGAATAGCATTGATGACTCCAGTGACAGCTGTTGCTGTTGTATTGTTACTTTATCTGGTAATAACAACCGCCATCTAGTATGCCACATAACATTAGTTTATAGTATGTTTGCTATTAAGTTAAAACTTAGACTTTACTTTTTATTCTGTCTTGTACAGCATCATAACAACATAAAGATGAAGTACTAGGCCCCAAACTGGTGCTGCTGATGTGCATGCTGTCTACACCTGCATACCCACTACTTATTTGATGTCCATGTCCACAGTACTGAACCTCATGAAGAGCCAGTAATATACAGCTTTGCCACAGAATAAAAGGAGGAGGATGATGATGATGATTTGAGATTGATGATTGAGTTATAGTCTGGATGACAACAGACTTTACATGCCAATCTATCAGGTTAGTAAGGATTTATAATTTTTTTTTATTTTGTTTATTTTTGCTTATTGTATATTTGCCAAAGAAACAAAAGTGTTGCTGTTTTATAGCAATGAATTAAATAAATGTAATAATGACAATAGCTTTATATGGTTTCCATTTTATTGTCATTTATTCTGCAAATATTTTTAGAAGCTAGCATTGCTTTTTGACATAAAATATTATTTAGGCTGCTGCTTTAACTGTTGCATTCATTGTTGCTGTTAATGTAAGATTTGACTTTGCTAATATGTATTTTATTTGATTTATCTCTACAGGTATATTCAATTCTGTCTCATCTTTTATCATGTCCTGCGTAATATATTAACACAACTGTCTAGAACAATGTCTTACAAGTATTACTGGTAAATATAATGTTTTAATGGCCACTAGTTTGCTTTTTTCTTTCTTAAAATTATTATTGTATCATACATGTAGAAGTGTAAATTGTACGCCATACCTCTATACAAATTGAGTTTCTATGTGGAAAGTGGGGTGGCATGTTGGATGAGATATGAGATGTAGTGGCATACCAGTGCTGTTTTTGTTATGCAAAGTATCTAGAGATAGGCAAGGATTATTGTTGTTTAAGCTGCTGAACCAATCAGCATTTTCTAAGTTAAATCAATGTTACTTGTCGTGTTTTTTCTCTGCAACTCTGTTCCTGATTTTTTTTTCAGGATCACCATCAAATGCTTCTGCTCATGTGTCGCTGCTACTGCTGCTCCTGCTCTATAATCGACTTTCTGCACCTGGACTCTGACTACCTGCTGTGTTTTCACTTATTGTAAGGTAAGTATTTTTTGGGGGTCAGTTTTGATCTTTTCTCCTTCAATGTAGAGCATAATAAGTAAGTCAGATACTTGTACATTGTAATGCATGTCTTATGCATGGAAAAGTCAGCTGGGAGGAAAGTGCCAAGTGTTGTGGGGTGGAATCTATATGATGTAGCCTCAGACCAGTTCTGTGATTATTATGCAGTCAGGTTAGACACTGCCTAGGATTATTGTTGTTTAAGATATTGAACCAATCAGCATTTTCTAATTTAAATCAATGTTACTTGTAGTGTTGTTTCTCTGCAACTTTGTTCCTGACTTTTTCAGGTCCACCAATTAAATGCTTCTTCCCTATTGTTGCTGCTCCTGCTGTCTGTATTCAGCTTTCTGCACCTGGACTCTGGCTACCTGCAGTCTTTTTCACTTTTTGGCAAGGAAAGCATTTTTGGGGGTGTTTTGACATTTTCTCCTTCAACATAGAGCATA
The DNA here is from genome assembly GCA_016271365.2 of Neoceratodus forsteri. NCBI lineage: Eukaryota > Metazoa > Chordata > Ceratodontiformes > Ceratodontidae > Neoceratodus > Neoceratodus forsteri. Next base: position 448,913,869 of record CM057453.1, on the reverse strand, counting down.
ATAAGTAAGTCAGATAGCTCGTTGTACATCATACCGCATGTCCTTTATGCATGAAGAGGTCAGCTGTAATGAAAGTGTCAGCTGTTGTGGGGGAGAGTCTATGTGATGTAGCCTATGACCACTGCTGTGCTTATTATGTGCAGTTACGTTATACACCGCCTAGGATTATTGTGTCAACATTTTCTAATTTAAATCAATGTTACATGTTGTGTTGTTTCTCTGCAACTCTGTGTCTCTTTTGCCTTTCAGGTCCACCGATAAAATGCTCCTGCTCCTATGGTGCTGCAGCTGGTGTGACATCGACAATGATGTACTCCCGACCTGTGTTCATTAAGCCATATTAAATGATATCAGAATTAGTAACTGATAAATACCTCATATTGATGCTAGTGCTACTGCAGACCATCACTCCTACTGTACCATCAATTCCTGCTCACAGTCACCACTGACAATGTTGAAGTCAGGAACACCGTAGAAGAGGAACTACTTAGGCCCTGAACTACTGCTGCTGATGATGATGATCTGACCACCACCTGCTGTGCCATCAAAGCCTGCACACAGTCACCACTGACAGTGCTGAAGTAAGGAACACCATAATGAGGGACTACTGGGCCTCAAACTATTACTGCTGCTGCTGGCCATCACTCCTGCTATGCCATCAAAGCCTGCACCACTGACAATACTTAACTAAAAAACTGTCCAGAGGGACTACTAGGCCCCAAATCATTATGCTGCTGATGTGCTGCTGATGTGAGAAGCCGTACACTCACCAATAATTCTGTGCCATCAATACCTACACGCACCATCACTGCTGTTGAAGCCACACCAATGAACTGCATGAAGAGGAAGTACTAGGCAACAGACTGGTGCTGCTGCTGCTGATGTGCTGCTGATGTGAGAAGCTGTACACCCACCAACAGCCATGGTTTAGTATATCTTCTATTTTATCACACTCATAGTAAAATAACTCACAATGGAGAGTAAATTTTGTTTTTCAAACAATCTTTATCTGGCAAATGTCAACAATGTGAAATGTAACAAGAACAACCTCAAGAAAACAACAAACAAGAACCCTTGCAACCTCTAAACTATGTATAAAAAGAAAACAACATTGATGTTTAACAGTTTGCAATCATTAAATTCAAGAAACAATAAAAGAAATAGAGATTATTATCATTCTTGCAGTCAGAACAAAATAAAGAAGAACTGAAATGTCAGTCACTGTGTGACATAGTCAAAACTCCAAAGTCTTGGTTCCATGACAGAACTGCACAGGATGTTATCCATAAAAGAAAACAGTACAAAACACAAGTGAGTAAGTGACAGCTTCAGATTTTATTCAGACACAGTTAAATAGGGATCCGGTTTTGAGATATAAATATAATTTATGAAAATAGAGACGTTACAAGCAGTTACATATAAGTAATCTGTTCCTGTCCCCTTTAACGTATTAAGATATAACATTGGCCCATAGACAACTTTTTAAAAGAACATTAATTACACAATTCTTGAACCACACAAGAAATATATAGAGGCTATACAATGGCCTGTGTTCAAATATGGCACATTTATTTACATGAGTTGGGGGATAGAAATTTTCCTTTTAATATATGCAATTTTTATTTTTATTTAGCCCCATTTAGTTGTCCCATGCCCTCTGGAATTTGCTCACTGAATCTACCACCACCACCACCACCCATTCTTGCAGTGGAAGCTGATTCCCAAGCACCCACCACTCTCTCAGTGAAGAAATGCCCCATCACATTTCCTCTAAATCAGCTCCCTCCAACTTGATGCATGGCCCCTAGTTGTTTTCTTTTCACACATCACGAACATGCTTCCTTCCCTCACTTTATTTCCTTCATATATTCCATAAGTCATTCATGGTGAAGCCACGAGTCAGTAATGAAGTTCCACCACCTCCCAAATGGAAATCAATGGCATATTTGAACACAGTCCATTATATGTTCTGTGTATACAATATCTGTGTTCTAGAATTTCCATTTGACAGACAAGGTCAGATTCATTGTGGGATTGGCAGAATAAGTTGTCAATCCATTAGATTTTGATGTAGGCAAGTAAAAATAAACAGTGCTATTTACCCACTGGGTGAATAACATTATTTATCTTTCACTTTGAGCAGAGGCTTGGGAAAATAATGCATTTACTGAAGTAGTACAATCTCTACATACATTATATACAGTAAAACATTTTAAATTACTCTCAAACTAGCCCATCCATCGATATTTTTAAACAGTCGATTCAGCCGTGTTTCTTCACACCCACTCAACACATTATATGATTATAATGTATGGTAGAATGTTCTTAACCCAAAAATCATAATTTCCAGTGTTGTTAACCCATCAATGTGACATTTTCATCCTTGTTAACCCATCGATGTTACGTCATCAAGGGTTAACAACTGGGAACAGATCTCTGTATAGCACATTTTCTCTCAGGAACCGATGGATGCATGCAGCTGTGATGGAATGACCGAGCGGCCGTGGCAGTGTCTTATTTATAAAGTAAGGAGCCCTCTTCAATCTTTCTTGGGACCATACACTATAAAAACAATGTATGATCCCTCTATTGCAACCAGTTACCATTAACCATCTCGAGGTTGCCATGGTGATTTAAACCTCTCGAGCTTACTTTCAAGGTTTACATGGTTGCCCTGGTGACCTCTCGATGGTTAATAGACCGTTACCGATAGAGGACCATACATTATCCTCTATGTTTACCTTGGAATAAAAGATTTAAAAGATCTGCATTGTTCCAGTAATAAAACCCCCACACACACACAGAATGGTAACATGTAATAAACTATTTCAAAATACTTCAGAGAGTTCCTCATGTATATACACATAGACACACAACGCAGGCTTCAAGTGAAGACAGAACCTCAAATGAATCGGTTGCCAGGTAAGGTGTATGGAGTTCACTGGCAAAGTGTTAGGGACAACGGGGTTACAATTTCATCAAAGAAACACCAGCAATTAAAACTCTGAATAGCACCTGATTTCTAAAACTTTGATATGAGTGTGTGGGGTGGGTGACTCATAATGGCAAATAACAGTAAATATTTTTACTTACTTTATGTAATGGACTTTTATTTTAAGGTCCTGTTTTAGGTTTATATATGTGTTGAGGCTGCAGCACTGTGTGATTGGAAATTAGGAATTATGTGGCTTATGAATCCTGTGAGTTGCCCTTGTTGGGAGTTGCCCTTTAGCCATTGGTGATACTCTGTTACTAGCATGACAGAGCCAAGTGTCAGACAATCATGAATCAGACACAGAGATTTCCTTGTCCATTTTATATCTCACATTAAACCCTCTTGCTTAGCAAGAAATAATGCAGCCATGATTTTTAGTTTTCAAAATATGATCACACATGCTACTGGCAACCTATGATAGCAAGAGCAACACAGGAAGGACGCCTGCTGAGTTCATTAATGAACTACTTTTAATGCAGACACGCATAGTGAAAACAACAAATATTCCACAGTAGGTAGTAGTTATGATTATTTTTTTGTCACAGAAACACATGTCATTTTCTAAGTGCAATACCACACTAAAACTCATGAGTAGATTGTGCTATCCAGTGATGATAGTGACTATACATGAGCGACTGTCAAAACAGTGACTCATTTGCAGTGCTATCTTTTGGGCTACCCTGTAAGGGTACCGACAGAATGCAACGGTGATAGTAGGGATAAGCGAGGAAGGGCAACCAGAAGGGAGGTATAGGGAGGAAGAGGAGGGAAGGGAAGAGGGTTTATGTGGGTAGTGTGCCATGCTGCCACCGAGCTAGCCACGTGGTTCTCAGTGCTTGAACCATTTCAAATGCATGCTGGCCCGGATCGCGTTCGCACATAACCGCTTTTAGATCAGAATTTGGGCGTGCTCAAACCCTGATGAGACCTGGGCTTGAGCACGCCCAGAAATCTGTTTTAAAAAGTAAAGTGATTTACCTAGAGGTGAATGCGCCCAGCTCATATCCATTTTAATGCACTTTCATGCAGGCGCCAAGAAGCATCATGGTAAGCAGCTTTCCATGCTGCTGAATCTGTCCATAGTGGGCACGGATCTCTGCCGCAGTGTGAACACTGTAAAATGCATTGCCTGATGCAGATCACAGGAAGTGGGTTGCAGTATGAACGCTACAGCACAGTAAGTGCTAATCCACTTTTAAAATGGTTTGCGAACCATGCTAGAAAGTAACGGGTCTATTTTATCACACTCATAGTAAAATAACTCACAATGGAGAGTAAATTTTGCTTTTCAAACAATCTTTATCTGGCAAATGTCAACAATGTGAAACGTAACAAGAACAACCAAACAAACAAGAACCCTTGCAACCTCTGAACTACGTACAAAAGAAAAACAACATAGATGTTTAACAGTTTGCAATCATTAAAGTCAAGAAACAATAAAAGAAACAGAGATTATTATCATTCTTGCAGTCAGAATAAAATAAAGAAGAACTCAAATGTCAGTTACTGTGTGACATAATTGTTTTCTAAAACTCCAAAGTCTTGGTTCCATGACAGGAACTGCACAGGATGTTATCCATGAAAAGAAAACAGTACAAAACACAAGAGAGTAAGTGACAGCTTCAGATTTTATTCAGACACAGTTAAATAGGGATCCAGTTTTGAGATAAGACTATAATTTATGAAAATAGAGACGTTAAAGCAGCTACATATAAGTAATCTGTTTCTGTCCCTTTAATGTAATATGATATAACATTGGCCCATAGACAACTTTTTAAAAGACCATTAATTACACAATTCTTGAACCACACAAGAAATATATAGAGGCTATACAATGGTCTGTGTTCAAATATGGCACATTTATTTACATGAGTTGGGGGGAACATAGAAATTTTCCTTTTAATCCATGCAATTGTTACTTTTATTTAGCCCCATTTAGTTGTCCCATGCCCTCTGGAATTTGCTTACTGAATCTACTACCACCACCACCCATTCTTGCAGTGGAAGCTGATTCCAAGCACCCACCACTCTCTCAGTGAAGAAATGCCTCTCACATGTCCTCTAAATCAGCCCCTCCAACTTGAATGCATGGCCCCTAGTTGTTGTTTTTTCACACATCATGAACATGCTTCCTTCCTCACTTTTTTTCCCTTCATATATTCCATAACTCATTCATGGTGAAGCCACAAGTCAGTAATGAAGTTCCTTCACCTCCCAAATGGAAATCAGTAGTATATTTGAACACAGTCCATTATATGTTCCATGATACAATATCTGTGTTCTCGATTTCCGCTTGACTGACAAGGTCAGATTCATTGTGGATTGGCAGAATTAGTTGTCAATCCATTAGATTTTGATGTAGGCAACTGAAAAATTAACAGTGCTATTTACTCACTGGGTGAATAACATCATTTATCTTTCACTTTGAGCAGAGGCTTGGGAAAATAATGCATTTACTGAAGTAGTACAATCTCTACATACATTGTATACATTAAAACATTTCAAATTACTCTCAAAATAGCCCATCCATCGATATTTTTAAACAGTCATTCAGCTGTGTTTCTTCACACCCACTCAACACATTATGTGATTATAATGTATGGTAGAATGTTCTTAACCCACAAAATCATAATTTCCAGTGTTGTTAACCCATCGATATGACGTTATTCTGTTAACCCATCGATGTTACGCCACATCAATGGGTTAACAACTGGGAACAGTCTGTGCATGTGCACACATTTTTCTCTCAGGAACTGATGAATGCATGCAGCTGTGATGGAATGACCAAACGGCCATGGCGGTGACTTATTTAAAAGTAAGGAGCCTCTTCAATCTTTCTTGGGACCATACACTATAAAATAATGTATGGTCCCTCTATTGGCAACCAGTTACTATTAACCATCTCAAGGTTGCTATGGTGATTTAAACCTCTCGAGCTTTGCTCTTGAGGTTTACTTGGTTGCTCTGGTGACCTCTCGATGGTTAATAGACCAGTTACCAATAGAGGACCATACATTATCCTCTATGTTTACCTTGGAATAAAACAATTAAAAGATCTGCATTGTTCCAGTAATACATCCCCCCACACACACACAGAATGGTAACATGTAATAAACTATTTCAAAATACTTCAGAGAGTTCCTCATGCTATATACACATAGGCACACAACGCATGCCTCAAGTGAAGACAGAACCTCAAATGTATCGTTGCCTGGTAAGGTGTATGGAGTTCACTGGCAAAGTGTTAGGGACAACGAGGGGGTTACAATTTCATCAAAGAAACACCAGCAATTAAAACTCTGAATAGCACTTGACTTCTAAAACTTTGATATGAGTGTGTGTGGGTGGGTGACTCATAATGGCAAATAACAGTAAATATTTTTACTTACTTTATGTAATGGACTTTTATTTTAAGGATGTGTTTTAGGTTTATATATGTGTTGAGGCTGCAGTACTGTGTGATTGGAAATTAGGAATTATGTGGCTTATGATGTGAGTTGCCCTTGGTGGGAGGGACTTGCTTTTAGCCATTGGTGACACTCTGTTACTAGAATGACAGAGCCAAGTGTCAGACAATCATGAATCAGACACAGAGATTTCCTTGCCCATTTTATATCTCATATTAAACCCTCTTGCTTAGGAAGAAATACTGCAGCCATGATTTTAGTTTTCAATACGATCACTCATGCTACTGGCAACCTATGAAAGCAAGAGCAACACAGGAAGGGACGCCTGCTGAGCTCATTAATGAACTACTTTTTAATGCAGACACACATAGTGAAAATAACAAATATTCCACAGTTGGTAGTAGTTATGATATTTTTTTGTCACAGAACACACGTCATTTTCTACGGCAATACCACACTAAAAACTCATGAGTAGATTGTGGTATCCACTGACGATAGTGACTATAAATGAGCGACTGTCAAAACAGTGACGTCATTTGCAGTGCTATCCTTTGGGTTAGGGATAGTAGGGATAAGCGAGGAAGGGCAACCAGAAGGGGAGGTATAGGGAGGGAAGGGAGGGATAGGGAAGAGGGTTTATGTGGGATAGTGTGTCATGCTGCCACCGAGCTAGCCACTTGGTGTGGTGGTGAGGGTGGCTAGCTTCAGTGCACCATGTGCTGTGTTTGGGGCTGGGGACCGGGGAAAATTTTACTGCTGACACAATTTTTATTTTATTTTCAAAATGTCTCCTCCCAGACATGCACCCCTGGAGTTGGTTATATTTGCCCTCCCCCACATAAACACTATTATAACTTAGCGGATGTGTTGAATGCTACTAGTGTACATCGCCAATTTGCTTTTCGCAATGTACACTCACAGTAACAGTGATCGCTGTTATGACATGGAACCATATACTGTACTTTCTGCATCACAATGTAAAAGGGCATACATTAATGCCTAGTATTACCTCTGTGTGACAGGATTAAAACTTACTGAAAAAATGGACTTACCAGACACAGTTGCACTGCTACTCGTCTCGACATGCTGTATGTCCTCACTTGAGGCCAAATCAGCTTCTGTTGTTTCAGTACCTGTTGATCATTAACAAAACTAACAGTTTAAAATCTACTCAAAAGTTAAGATAAATGATAATTTCAGATAAGGTCATAACACATTTCATCAACAGAAGAGGGCCCTTTAAATCTGTGACATGACAACGAGGCTGCGACAGGTAGTGCAAAGAGTGCTGGCACAATCCAAAATACTCTCCCCGCACGCTACAGTGACTGACATGATTGTGTTCTTCTTTCTTTGTTCTGATTACAAGAATGATAACACCAGAGTTAGAGCAGCTGCTACAAGTAACGATTGCTGTAGTTAGATTACATTGCCAAGTAAAGTGTATCTGTAACTGATTACTTATAGGAAAATGTAATACTGTTGAGTTACTTATTACATTTTCCTACAAGTAACGTGTTACTGTAGTTAGATTACATTGCCTAAAGCGTATCTGTAACTGATTACTTATAGGAAAATGTAATACTGCTGAGTTACTTATTACATTTTCCTACAAGTAATGCATTACTTGTAATGTTATTTTTGCATATTACTCTGCTGCAGCTGAGGAAGAGTGAAGAGCATGGAGGAGGAGGATGTGTCAAGTGAATGGAGTGATTTAATTCTCACTGTGTTATTCTGTGTTGTTCTGGGCCACTCTCCTTTGATAATCCCCACAGGTGCCAGTCCCACCAGTCAGACAAATAGTCCTAGTTCAAAATTTATAACATAAAATAAAAACAAAGGAAGGTAGATTTATTGCAGACCAAACCCTGCTATTATGCCCTAATCATGCCTTTGCTAGCCTAGATGATGACTGTTGAATGAAGACGAAAGACAGATGCAGCAAAGGCGTGATAGAGTGAGCTATATACCAATATAATTAGCTTAGTTGTCAGAGTCCCATTAAGCTAATTGGGCAGCTCTTAAGAGGGAGGGGAGGAGTACTGGCAGTGGGCTCTGCAGTTCACTTGCCTTTGAATTATTTGCCTCTTTAATGTGAGGTGCTGTGCCAGTTTTGCTTGCATTTATTGTGTGCAGTTGTGATGTGTGAGAGCCTTCCTTACCTTCCTTCCAGCATTTCTGTGAGCTGTCGGTTAAGGAGAATTGAAAACTTAGACTCCTCAGTGGTACCATGAGAGGCGTGCCCTGCTGTGTGTGGCTGAGGCTGACTTACAGTGACACTGACCCAACCAACTCCTGGAGTCTGATTTCCAAGAAACTTGAGAGCAAAAAAAATAGTAAGTGTATGTTGGGAGTTGGATAAGGCAGGACATAATACAGCAATGAGTAGTGCATTCCTGCTGAAGCATGTATCAGTACAGTACTAACCTGGCTGGCTCTAAATGCATTGTCGTGTTGGTGTGGCAGTAGGAGTTTTAGCAAGTGGGTTGCGGTAGCCAGGTAAGGTAGCCAGTAACTGCAGTAAGTAAGTGAGAAGTAGTCAGAGTCAAAAACATCATTCTGATTTAAAAAAATAGTTGATCTCTAGTCTGCACGTTTGTTAAAAAAAATCTCCTTACAGTAAATTTTGGGATATGGGAGAGGGAGGCCTTACAGCGCAGTGCGCTCTCCTGTAACTTTACTTTGCTCTGTGACCATGGGAGGATAATATAAGCCCACATCCTTTAATAGCCACTACACTAAGCCATGGCTGTGATTCTGCAAAAGGTCAGGAGTTTAATAAACAAAAAAAGTTGATCTCTGCAGTGGGTTAAAAATCTGCCCTACAGGCAGTCAATTTCAAAAGATATTTGGGGTTGGGGGCATGGTTTTCTTAGAGCCACTGTGTTGTGCTGTAAAAAATCTTTACTTTGTTCAGTGGGATATTTTAATATAAGCCCAGTGCTCACAGCATTTATAGATCAATTGCACGGTTGTTGAAGCTATTTCTCCTTAACATATATACAACGTTATTTACACTATGACTTTCCCCAGTCATTGCATGTTTTGAAGTGCTTGATGGTAATGCAATACTTTTAATCACTGGCATTTATTTCTCTTGACTTCACAGATTTTTAAAGGGCCTTTTTCTTAGCTGCTGCCAGAGCCAGGGTGTTGTATGATATGATTTTTGCCTCAGAAGCGCATGCTGGTCTGTGAGGTAAAAGCAAACAGTGTTGGAGGCAGCTTTAAATTAGTGAACTGTTCTGGGACTCTTAGCTGGTGAAAGCAGTTTCAGTGGTGGAAAGTGATGGTACTTGTAGTTGCTTGTGAGGTGGTGAGGTGACTGGGACATTTTATTGTTTTGTCTTGAGGATGGTAACAATGACTTGTTCTGGCTGTCAGTTGTGGAGTGGGTGAGTAGCTCTGGTGTAGTAAACATTCTTTGTCTGTGAATGAGAGCTATTCATTAGACTCGCTGAGTCGCTGGTTGTGTGTTTTCATAGCAGCCACAGGCGATGTTTTCTAAGTCAGACTACCTTTTGCTTTGTATCCTTAGTGTTTCCCCTGTTTTACTGTATATATATAACACTGATAGTTGACCCTTCAAGTTGGATGCCTTGGGAAAGGCAAGGCATAAAGAGGATTGCGTCTGTGGTATTGAGTCGGGATCGGGGCGGGACTAGCACTGCTCACCTAAACAACTAGGAAAATGTCACCAATTGCCTGGCAACTACAAAACAGATAAAACAAAGCAATAGTTCCTAAGAATATATACATTTGAATGTCCACAAAAGATTGTCGAGTACATTTCCTGTGACACTGCCACCTCACCTGTTTAATCAGGATCATTATCCATGCCATCCCATTCCCCAACCAGAGCTACTCGAGTCTTCCACCCGCAACTGACAGCCAGAGCAAGTCACCAACATCAAGCAGATCAAAATATGCAATGTTTGGACGACACTAACACTGGGGAAAGTCACAGTGTAGCTGTGTGATAGGGAGAAACACCTCCAAAAACGCAATTGATCCTTAATAGTAGTACCTTCTAATGCCATGCCTGCTGTTCTAAGAATATGAGCTTGTAGTATAAAAAAAAGCTGATCTCTGCAGGACGCAAAACAAAACAAAACACTCCTCTATAGTCAATTTCAGGAGAGATGGGGGTGGCTTAGAGCGCACTGAATCAGACATTAAGAAGGTAAGCAAGCAACTGAATTAGAAGGGATTGCAGGTTTTGTCACCAGTGTCCCACCTTATTTTTTCATTGTTATTGGAAGTACTGTGCAGTCCGTACTTAGCTTACTTTAAAGAGCAACTCTGCACTTCAGCATGTGCTTTCATAAATAAGATGTTTCTACCTTACAATTTGCTAGAGAATACGTTTTCATTTTCAATGTTCCATTCCAAGATCTACAGCACATCTGATAGAACAGCTAAAAAGCCTGTCTAGAAAATACTTGAAAACATTTGCCCTGGCCCATTAGCCTCACAGTGCCTTGGTTTTATGACATCATAGTGCTCACCATGCCAACAGACTGTGATGTCACAAACAACAATTGTGCAGTTAGCAGAGGAGAGTCAGATGAAAGTTTTAAGAGCTGGTGAAACCTCTGCACAAATATTGTTATGCTTGTTCACAGGGGAACGTGGCACTGGGATAGTGGGGCTGGTACTGTTATGCTTGTGTTAGTTCTAGGGTTTGGTGTGGACCCATCCTTGCCAGTTGGTCTCCTTGCTGAATTGCAACTGGAGACTCTAGGACCAAAGTCCAGCAGGTACAGGGATTCCATAAAGGATGGAGTAAACTTACTCTTCCAAGATACTGCTGCATGTTATGTTTAATAATACTGTATTCTATATATTGGAATTGTGGCATCCTGTTTTCCTGTACTGTATATGGTCAGCCGGCCCATGTTACATGCTCATCATGATGGGGCAGCAGGACACAACTACAAGGCTGTCCTTCGTCTGTCCTCCATCATTTACCACTGAGTGTCCTCTTCCCTGAATTAAGCACAAGTGTGATTTTTATATTGCTCTTTTATCAGTGGCAATGCTAGTGCTAGGATACATATACTAGTTATATGCAGGATGATCACAACAAGCTCTAAGGGCCTATTTAGAAAAAAACGTAGCTAAGGCGGTGAAGAATACATTCATCCAGAAACTAACAGGGCTACTGACATTTTAATTATTACAGTACTTGGGAACTCAGGTAAGGATGAGATGCCAGATTCTAGTTTTGTTTGTTTGTTTTTATTTTGTAAGCAGACCTATGGAAATAAAAATGGTATAGGCAGGTAATGCAACAAGGCAAAACCAACAAAGGTGAAAGGTAGTAATACAGATAGCTAGGGTGACTGATGATAACTACTTCCATGTACAGATGTGCAAGTGAAACTAAATTACTGTAAGGTAGAGTAAGGTGCTGGATTATTGTTGCTTGGGAACCTGTAAATTACTGGTGTGCCACAAAGCATTTTAAAGTCAGTATTTTGACCTGTAATCGTAAGGACTGACTTTGATTTTGGGGTAGAGACCTGTAAATCCTGCAATAATCTAAATGTTCACTGCTCACTCCAGAACCATTAAATTGGTGGTTGTGGGGTAGGGGACCATCTATACAGAGCAGTGATACACAGTAGCAGCCAGCAGCCTTTCAGTGCATCATATAATAATTTATCCTGCTTAGTGCTTACCTTATTACCTACTGATGTGGGAATTCATATAGAGCCAAGGGCACTGCGGTTTACTATGACCAGCAGGAATGCACCTTGCAACTGGAATGGGTTTAGAAAGTCATGGCTATTTGATATATCCCTAGTGAACACATTTTATTATACTGCTATAAGATAACACAATTGCACTTTATGTGAAGCTGCCTATAAGGCACAAAGAGTGATAGAAGAAAATGAATTCGGGAAAGAGTAGGGATCAAGAAGGGATGGTTGCTGCTGCTTCTGCTATTGCAACAGAAGCAGCAGAATTTTCTGTTCTTGCATTTAAAGAGCAGGTTCCTTGTAAGGGCTCTCCCAAGCACATAACATAGCCTTCCTGGCCCTGAGTTGAATTCCATATATTATTTTCTTTAGTGCTGCCATTTAAAAATTATCTCTCTTAAAATTGCCGAGACAATACAGCCAGAAGCGTAGCCACTTCAGCAAACCACCGACACACCCTCACGCTGGCATAAGCAGTCCGTTTTGTGATGTCAGAAAATTAAGGTTGCATGTGTACACCCATTAGCAGATGGGGTGATATTTTAAACATTTATTACCATTTAGTGTATGCAAATAAATAAATCAAAGTGACCGCTTGACTAACAGGGTCCCTGTCAGTGCATGGTAGCTTTGATTTATTTAAATTGTAACACTAAATAGTAATAAAATGTTTAAGAAAATTGCCCCATTCAATTCAATGGAAACGCATACACACAGCCTTCATTTTCTGACATCACAAATGGGTCATGGTGCTGCTGGGGCGTGTCATTTCTGCCCTTTGTCTTGTGTCAATTTTACAAGAGTAATAACTTTTTAATGGCATAAAATAAAATAATATGCAACTCATTCAATGTCTTTAGAATCTTATTTCATTTTACTTTATTCTTTTCAGAGTTTCCTGAGCACATACATGTTTAATGAATGAGAGTCACCAAGTTATCAAATGTAATATAAATAATATGAAAAGTAATATGCATTACAGTTACTGATTACTTTTTATGACAGAGTAATCAGTAACTGTAACTGATTACATTTCTTTGAGAGTAAATAATAACTGTAACTGATTACTTTTTAAAGTAACTTACCCAACTCTGGGTAACACTCTCTATTTCTCTTATTTGCTCTTGAACAAGGGTTCTTGTTTGTTGTTTTCTCAAGGCTGTCAGACTTAGACCCTGCCAGTAGGTTGACCATGACGATCTTAACGTAGGTCACTTTGTCACAGTTCACTAACACTGATCTTTTTAGCAATGGCTTGAAGTGCTTTGTGTAACTGAAATACAGTTATTGATTGGCACCAGCAAATAGCTGAGCAGCTGGAACAACTGATATCTTAGGTCAAGCTTGGTGACAATCAGTGAAGATCGTATTGATGGTAGTACATCTTAGTGATGAATTCACTGTTCCAAAACAGATTTACACCACCAATATGAGAGCAATAGAGAAGGAGGAGGGTGGGAATGAGAGAGAGTAAGATCAAGGGAAAGGGAGATTTATTAAAATCCTAAAGACAGATTGTGAGTTTGTGGCAGATATAGGAAGCCAAGGGAATAACAAGTATATAACATAGAGAATACACAGACAAAGACAATGTGAAACTACACACACAAACAGATCAAAATAACAAAATAGAGATCTAACGAGAACAATACTGTAAAGCACCACTGCACTTGAGTGTCTATTTCAGCTGAGTAGTCAGTACTCAGCAGCACTACTACTTAGCTAATGTCAAAATAAAAGGTGATACATCACAATGAAAACAACTAGCTGCAATGAGAGAACTATTTAAAGCGAAAGATGGGGAACAGGGTAAACAGGGTAGGAGACTAAGCACTCTGCAGCAGGACAGAAAGAGAGAGAGAGAAAGAATGTGTGATAAACTGGGAGAAAACAATTCTAAATCCTATATGAATAACATGACTCAGTAACTATTATGAATCACAATTAAATAAATGTTAATACTCACTAGTGCTGGGCCCTTGTTTCTCTTTTGCTTTTGACACTCTGTCATGCTTGGTCCAGGCACCACTGAGTAGTTTCACAACTTCCAGATCTTGGCGCTGGAGGTTGTCCCATTTGTGCTTCAGCTGCTTTACTGTATGTCGTGAAACACTTCTGGGCTGAGCATCCATAACCCTCTTGATCTCCCCACAGTTCCTCTCTTTTCTTAAATGGGACTCCTTCAGCACCAAACAATGATTTGGCAGGTCTGGTGACTTCTTTGACATGGAGGGTGACATTCTTGATGTTAAACAGTGGTGACGGATTGTGACAGGGGCTGCAGGCATGCTGCACTGCCTCCTCCACATCTTCCATTTGCTGATCATGTGCCTGCTGATGACTCTTTGGCTGGTAGTCAGCCTGTGGCTCAGCTACCTCACAAGCCCTTTCTGAGGCTACACATCACTTTCACCAGCATGTTGTACAGCAGCATCACACTGCGACTGCTCCAAAGACAGCTCTTTATGGATGATGATGAAGCAGACATAGTAAAATAAAGAACTGTACAGTGTACAATCAAAAAGAACAAAAGTCTGCAAAAAAGAAGTTCACTGACAACCCCTGCACAGGACACTGCCACTTCTCAGTACATCACAGTCCACCAGCATTCCATCACTAGGTCATTCAGTTCAGTTCAGGCACAGCCACACACCGATCTTCAAAGAAAGAAGAAACAATTCTGAACTATGAATTGCACATGATTTGAACGGCGGATTTGTTTATTTCCATTCACCAAAAGCCCACAGTTTATAATGCTGGACTTATTTGAAAATGACAAAAGTTTTAACCTGCATGACACAATAAACTACAGTAAGTTCAGCAACTGATTAGGGCATCAGATGCAGAAACTGCAGAAAACATAAACCATGGGATTTTTGTAGCTGTTCATGAAAATTATATTCCACAGTTTAAAATGCGGAAAGGTAAAATTGCCATTGAAAATGGTGAAACTCCATTAACATTGGCTTGATTATTTGTGGAAATTCAGGTAAACATAATTCTGAGGTTCACATAAATTCTGCAGTCAGAAGAAAACATTTTACACAGCCCTACTCTGGAACACTCCTCCAGCTTCTTTAAGTCTGATTCCATTTTGCCAGCTCCCTCTGAGGAGTCCACCCTGTTGCATATCTCAGTGTTGTCTGCGAACAGACACACTTTTCCCTCGAGCCCAGTGGTGATGTCCACTATGTATATATTAAACAGTAGGGGCCCCAGCAATGAGCCCTGGGGCACCCCACTGGTATATCTCCTGTCAACTAATAGTGTGCCATTAACCTGGACCCTTTGCGTTCTGCTTTGCAGCTAATTCTTTACCCGGTTTACCACCTCTTGTCCCACCCCATGCAGTCCAACTTTTGTTACCAGTCTTCTGTTTAGGATTGAATTGAAGGCCTTGCTAAAGTCCAGATAGACCAGATCTACCGCCACCCCCATTATCCACTGCCTTTGTAACCCAGCCAAGAATTTGACCAGGTTTGTTAGGCAAGACCTACCACCATGAAACCATGCTGTTTGGGGTCCTGCTGACTACTGGTTTCCAGGAATACTAATATCCTCTGTTTGAGTAGAGATTCCATAATTTTTCCCACAATGGACATGAGGTTTACTGGACAGTAATTTACAGCCTCTTCCCGGCTGCCAGATGTGTGACCTGGGACCACGTAGCTCTTCTCCAGTCCTCAGGGACCACTCTGCTCTCAGTGATATGGTGAATAGTTTTGCCAGGGGCTGCCAGTTCCGTCCCCAGCTCATTTAGGATTTGTGGTGTATTTCATCCAGTCCCATGGCCTTATCCACTTTAAGCTGGTTTAGTGCCTCTAAGACCTGGTCCTCTATGAAGGGGCTAGTATTCACTCCTGGTCAAGAGGTGCAGTTATTTGGTATATTCTTCTATAAAGACTGAGCAGAAGTACTTATATAGTACTTCTGCCATCTCAAGTCCCCTCCACTAAATTTTCTTCCTCTGTTGTAACCCTTACTAATCCCCCTTTGCTTTCTGTTTTCCTTAATATATCAAAAGAAGTTTTGTCACTTTTGCCCTTCTGCTATCCTTATTTCCATCCAGGCTTTGGCCTTCCTTATTGTTTTGTTCACCTCCTTCATTACCTCTTTGTATGAGTTCCAGTCTTCTTCCTTCTTAGTATCCTTATATTTCTTGTAGGTCCTCTTTTTCCTCTTACTATAGTCGTTAACTATTTGGAGAACCAGAGAGGATATCTTTTCCTTTTACTAACTTGGATTTTTCATTGTAGATATCATGAATACCGTAAGATCTGTGCTTGAAACATCGAGTCTAACTGGTTTCGGGCTTCACATTAGCCTTTTGTTTATTTATATTAACTGTGTCCATCTACACATCTCAAGGATGCAGCTAAAAAGAGTTGTTCTCAGCTTATTTTACATTTCTGAGGAAATAAGTAAATTAATAAATGTATAGCATGCACACCCACATAACAATTGCTGGCATCACTTTTGGAAAATACTAATGACACCAACTATAAGTCAGCCAGTGTCACTTCAGTGGTGTGGAAATTAATGGAAACCTTGCTAAAAGGAGTTAAAATCCAGAGAAGAACACTCCATGAATGGCCTAGGTTGGGAGGGGCGCAGGTAAGGATGCCTGGCCCAAACGATGCATCTCAAGTCCAGACTACCCACTCCATTACAGCCAAAAACATACAGCACAACTCACTCCAAAATATTCACCATTGGATGAGCTTTTTAAGCAAAAGACAAACATGAGTGTGCACAGACATCTCCACTGCCACAATGCCCCAGCGCTTCAGGAAAGGTATCCCTTCACCAGGGGCATGGATACAAGGAAAACAGATACATTTAAATACCAAATGACTCCAACAGCAAACCAGCTGATGATGGTTTGAATGAAATAAATGAATTACACTTAAAGAGAACCGTAATATTCATAAATTACCCATCCTCAAAGCCTTGCCCCGATTAGGGATTCGTAAAAGAGCCCCTTTTCAGTGAAGTTTAACTTACTTTATTTAATTTTGTAAAGTCCGGCATTCAGCAAAATGGTGCATGCTCTGTGGTACCATTTCATGACTATGTATAGGCGGCGTCACAGCTCGGCTCCAATACAAGTGTATCGGAGTCGAGCGGTGCGGCGCCGCGACTTTGTCACAAAATGGCACCACAGAGCATGTGCCATTTTGCCAAATGCCAGACTTTACAAAATTAAATAAAGTAAGTTAAACTTCACTGGAACTGGTGCTTTATTTTGAAACCCCTAATCGGGGTAAGGCTTGTGGAATGGGTAATTTATGAATATTACGTGTTCTCCTTAAAGCAGAAATGGTGATTTAGAAAACATCATTATTTACATGGCATTTGATTCATACATGGTTAGAGTTATCATTATTTAATTTAGTATATTCAAATAGTTTCAATAATTTTTAAGGCAAGATGCCAAGAACCATGATGAAAGAAAGGTACTTAGAATGAAAAAGTCTGAGCAGTCTTGTCTGCAATCTTGCCATGGGTCCATGCCCTGACAAAGGCTACCTTTTCTGAAGTGCTGGGGCATTGTGGCAGTGGAGAGGTCTGTGCACATCCAATGGTGAACATTTTGGAGTGAGTTGTGCCATATTTTTGGCTCTAATGGGGTGCAGGTAGTCTGGAACCTGCTAAAAGGAAGACTGGGAGAGTATTATGAATCAAATGGGCTACAAGACCACAGGCACAGGCAGTATAGATTTACAGGGCAGAGGTTATGCCTGATGAATCTGATTGATTTCTTCCACTGGGTGACCAGGAAACTAGATTAGGAGAGAGCAGTAGACATGACCTATCTGGACCTTATCAAGGCCTTTGACACTGTGCCACACAGGAGACTGATTATGAAATGGAGCAGCCTAGGGTTAGGATCCAAACTGGTGAACTGAGTTAGGAACTGGTTAACAGATAAGTGACAGAAGGTAGTGGCAAACAGCACTCAATTTAATAATGAGAGAGTGACCGAGGGTGTGGCAGGGCTCAGTACTGGGACCAGTCCTCTTCAATGTCTTCATAAGTGACACTGCATAAGAACTGGAAGGAAGGTATGCATTTTTGCAGATGATACCAAAATCTGCAATACAGTAGACACTCAGAGAGGCTGGAGAGAATATACAGGGATGTTGCAAAACTTAAGGAGAGGTCAAAAGCATAGCAGTTGGGTTCAGTGCCAAAAGTGCAAAATCATGCATATAGGGCATAGGAACCCAGAAGCCCAGTATAGGATAGGGGTACTAACAGTCACTGTGCAGGAAAGGAACCTGAAGGTTGTCATAACTTACAGCCTCAAAGTGGCAAGGCAGTATGACAAAGCAGTGGGTGGGACTAGTGGGATACTGGGGTGCATGGGAGGTATCTCCAGCAGGGAGGATGGAGTGTTGTTGCCACTGTAGCGCTCACTGGTGAGACCACACCTGGAGTACTGTGTCCAGTTTTGCAGGCCACACCTGAGAAAAGGACATAGACAGGCGGAGGCAGTCCAGAGGAGGGCAACTAAAATAGTGTAGGGTTCACTAGGAAGCCCTCACGAGGAGACTGAAGGATCTCAATATGTACTCCCTGGGAGAGGAGAATGAGAGGTGGCATGACAGATACCTACAAGTACCTCACAGGGGTGAACAGGGTGAAAGAGGAGTTCCTTTCAAAGGAGAAAGAGCACCAGGATCAGGCAGCATGCAATGAACCTCGAGAGAAGGGGGAGTTTAAGAGGGATGTGAGGGAGTACTACTTCACTGAAAGGGTGGTAGATGCCTGGAGCAGACTGCCAGCAGAAATGGAAGAGACAAAAAGCAGTGGGGGCTTCAAGCATGTGTGGGATAGACAAAGGGATATATTTGTAAATAGGCAGAGGGAGGGAGGGAGGGTCACCAAAGACCAGTTAGGGTCTGCAGAAATAGATTAGGTAGGGAACATCTGGGCAGACTGGGTAGGAAAAGTGGTCTTTTTCTGATTAGAAAATTCTATGTTTCTATGACCATCTTGAACTGAAATGTCATAATTTGAAGTTTGTACTGACCTGTGAATGACAATTATGTATACTAATTAAACCTGTGACTCACCTAGTTTATAGCAACAGATGGAGTGTAGTTTCTCTCCTGTCTATTGTCTCTGCCCTTAGGATTGACACAGAGTACAGTACAGGTTTGTTTCATATAGTCTCTTTCATACAAACTGTACACCAAAATGCTTTTCAGTCTCTAGACAATAAGAATATGTTTGACACAATAGATAAATAATACGAGGCAAAACATAAGGAGTTTGAAACATGAGCATTGATCAATATCTGATAACATTATATATAACAGCTCTGGTAGTGGGAAAATGTACAGCCATATGCAGTAGAGAAAGGTAAGATTTAATATGTGATTTGAGCTGGGGAAGTGAATCAAGCGTGCAGTATAGAAACTGGAAGGCTGCTCTTTTTAGAAACATTGAAGCTTGGAAAGTGACAGCAAATAACGCCTACTGGCCCATCCAGTCTGCCCATCCTACCTGACAACATTGCTTAGACCCTAGCAGCCATCCCATCCCTGCATCTCTGCCAAGGATATGTGTCTGTCCTACTCCAGTTTTAAACTGTCCACTGATTTGGCCCTTACCACCTCCTCCGCAGTTTGCTCCACCGTCCACCACTTTTACTGAAAATGTGCTGAGCACATCTTTCTTGAATCTCCCTTCAACCGGTTTCAATGAGTTCTGATACCTGAGTTTAACCTCAAGGAAACTACAGCCTTTAGGCTTGCAATCTAACCTGTTTGGCCCATATAGGTACTTGTAAGTTTCTATCATGTTCTCCTCTACCTCCTCATCTCAAGGGTGTACATGTTGAGATCCTGCCACCTCTCCTTGTAAGTTATACCCCTCCCACATACCTTGGATCATTTTGTTGCCCTGCACTTTACTCGCCTCAGACAAATACTGCAACAGAACAGAATGTTATGTCACCAGCCATGGTAAGACTGAGGTAAGGACATAAAGACAGCAGGAATTAGAGGGGTGGTGGTATGCCGGAGGTGAGGAGTAAAGTTCATAGGTGCCGAAGATGGTAAAAAACTGAGGGGTGGAGGATCAGAGGGCACTTGTGAGTGTCAAAAGGGCACTTTCAACACTAGTTTTGCCATACAAAATACAATAAATCATGTACACACATCATAACGTTAAGAATGCAGTCCCATTTAGGAATAATTATGCAACGACATACAAAGGTGCCAGCAAAAAGAGACTACCCAGTCTAAGTCTACTCAAGTGTACAGCTATATTAAGAAAGCAGCTGTAGACCCATTCCCTCCAATAGCTCCACAAGACGTTTGAACCACACATTCCTTTAACCTGTTACAGTGGTTGACCAGGTGAAACAGAGAGATGCCATAGTAATGTGCAACACAGTCCCAAGCATGCAGTCTTCACACTAATGAGTTAGAGTTTTTGGTTCCACTAACTTCAAGATAGAAGTTAGCGTTGCCCAACCACCAGCGACAAGGTAAACTCCTGAGGCTGGGGAAATAAAGACACAGAGCCATTATGTTTACACAGCTTATTTTTAATGAATCACAGTGTACATCGTAAAGTGTATTTATTAATGAATCATAGTATACAATGACAGTAAACAATATTGTACAATGACAGGGGTATAAACAGATTTTTACAGCAAAGTCTGGATGGATGGATGGATGGAGGAGTGGATACATTTGGAAATGGGCCACTGTTCCTAAGAATTTAATAGAGGACAGACATCTGCTCATTCATTCCTGTACTGTTGCTACTGCATACCACAGACTCACCCAACCAACCAATTTACCATCACATCTGTACTCCTGCCATGAATTAATCCTTGATGCTCTGGTCACCACTTCCAGATGGTAAGCCTGTGCAAGCCTCCACCAAGCCCTGGTGGCCACCAAATCATCCCATGAATGCTCTGGGAGCCACTTCAGGCTGGTAAGCCTTGCAAGCCTCCACCAGCCCTGGTGGCCACCAAATCATCCCATGAATGCTCTGGTCACCACTTCAGGCTGGTAAGCCTTGCAAGCCTCCACCAAGCCCTGGTGGCCACCAAATCATCCATGAATGCTCTGGGAGCCACTTCAGGCTGGTAAGCCTTGCAATCCTCCACCAAGCCCTGGTGGCCACCAAATCATCCATGAATGCTCTGGGAGCCACTTCAGGCTGGTAAGCCTTGCAAGCCTCCACCAAGCCCTGGTGGCCACCAAATCATCCCATGAATGCTCTGGTCACCACTTCAGTCTGGTAAGCCTGTGCAAGCCTCCACCAAGCCCTGGTGGCCACGAAATCATCCTATGAATGCTCTGGGAGCCACTTCAGGCTGGTAAGCCTTGCAAGCCTCCACCAAGCCCTGGTGGCCACCAAATCATCCCATGAATGCTCTGGGAGCCACTTCAGGCTGGTAAGCCTTGCAAGCCTCCACCAAGCTCTGGTGGCCACCAAATCATCCCATGAATGCTCTGGTCATCACTTCAGTCTGGTAAGCCTGTGCAAGCCTCCACCAAGCCCTGGTGGCCACCAAATCATCCCATGAATGCTCTGAGAGCCACTTCAGGCTGGTAAGGCTTGCAAGCCTCCACCAAGCCCTGGTGGCCACCAGAATCAACCAATTTACCATCACATCTACACTTCTGCCATGAAGTAATCCTTGATGCTCTGGTCACCACTTCAGGATAGTAAGCCTGTGCAAGCCTCCACCAGGCCCTGGTGGCCACCAAAATCAACCAATTTACCATCACATCTATACTTCTGCCATGCATTAAGTTAGCGGTTAAGCCCAACCACCAGCGACAAGGTAAACTCCTGATGCTGGGAAATAATGATAGAGCCATTAGGTTTACACAGCTTATTTATTAATGAATCACAGTGTACAATGTAAAGTGTATTAATGAATCATAGTATACAATGACAGTAAACATTATTGTACAATGATATGGGTATAAACAGATTTTTATAGCAAGGTCTGGATGGATGGAGGAGTGGGATACATTTGGAAATGGGCCACTGTTCCTAAGAATTCAATAAAGGAAAGACATCTGCTCATTCATTCCTGTACTGTTGCTACTGCATGCCAGACTCACCCAACCAACCAATTTACCATCACATCTATACTCCTGCCATGAATTAATCCTTGATGCTCTGGTCACCACTTCCGGGTGGTAAGCCTGTGCAAGACTCCACCAAACCCTGGTGGCCACCAAATCATCCATGAATGCTCTGGGAGCCACTTCAGGCTGGTAAGCCTGTGCAAGCCTCCACCAAGCCCTGGTGGCCACCAAATCATTCGATGCATGCTCTGGGAGCCACTTCAGGCTGGTAAGCCTTGCAATCCTCCACCAAGCCCTGGTGGCCACCAAATCATCCCATGAATGCTCTAGGAGCCACTTCAGGCTGGTAAGCCTTGCAAGCCTCCACCAAGCCCTGGTGGCCACCAAAATCAACCAATTTACCATCACATCTACACTTCTGCCATGAAGTAATCCTTGATGCTCTGGTCACCACTTCAGGATGGTAAGCCTGTGCAAGCCTCCACCAGGCCCTGGTGGCCACCAAATCAACCAATTTACCATCAGATCTATACTTCTGCCATGCATTAAGTTAGCGGTTGCCCAACCACCAGCAACAAGGTAAACTCCTGATGCTGGGAAATAATGACAGAGCCATTAAGTTTACACAGCTTATTTATTAATGAATCACAGTGTACAATGTAAAGTGTATTAATGAATCATAGTATACAATGACAGTAAACATTATTGTACAATGATATGTGTATAAACAGATTTTTATAGCAAGGTCTGGATGGATGGAGGAGTGGGATACATTTGGAAATGGGCCACTGTTCCTAAGAATTCAATAGAGGAAAGACATCTGCTCATTCATTCCTGTACTGTTGCTACTGCATGCCACAGACTCACCCAACCAACCAATTTACCATCACATCTATACTCCTGCCATGAATTAATCCTTGATGCTCTGGTCACCACTTCCGGGTGGTAAGCCTGTGCAAGACTCCACCAAACCCTGGTGGCCACCAAATCATCCTATGAATGCTCTGGAGCCACTTCAGGCTGGTAAGCCTGTGCAAGCCTCCACCAAGCCCTGGTGGCCACCAAATCATCCCATGAATGCTCTGGTCACCACTTCAGGCTTGTAAGCCTGTGCAAGCCTCCACCAAGCCCTGGTGGCCACCAAAATCAACCAATTTACCATCACATCTACACTTCTGCCATGAAGTAATCCTTGATGCTCTGGTCACCACTTCAGGCTGGTGCAAGCCTCCAAGCCCTGGTGGCCACCACAACCAAGCAACAAATTACCACCATATGAATTTCTCTGCAAAGTACAGAATTTCTGTATCAGATTTTTCCAAAAGGTTAAGTCGTCTCTCATTTCGCTGCACAAACTCACGAACAATTCGTGTTCGATCTAAATTGTCTGTTCTCTCTTTGTGAATGTTCAACAGCATTAGGTGATTGTACCTCTCTCTGTCATGGTGCTTTTAAGCAAGACTTTATCCTCCACTGTGTTGAAAAGATCTCTCCCAGTTGCTGTACTCATTGGGACGAGGAGGTAAATTTGAATGAGCTTCACCGCTCTGAATACAGTATCTGCTGCTAGCAGTCTTTTCCCACTAAGGCATCAATAATGGTGTTGATTGAAGTTACTGCCTCACCTCTGGCAAAACCTGCTGCACAAGTCCTGGGAGCAAGTTCAGTTGTGCATTCAGAATGTCAATGTCCAAGTCCTTATCTCCATACAACTGTGTGATCTGAGGAGGAACTGAAAACATCTTTGCATTGGCTGCTTGAAGCAACAAATTCTCCACGGATGACAGCAAAGTGTAGGTTTCTTGATCAAAACGTCAGTCTAGTTCAACAAGACAAGCATCAATGGCTTCATAGTACATCTGTCGATACCAGTCCTTAGCAGATTCGGGATGGTGATGCGTGCACTACCATGTTGCAGCCTTGCTGGCACATAGTGCTGTCTGGGAAGTTTTGGCTCTTCACTTTTTTCAGTAGTTATGCTCTCTCGTTGATGCCTTCATAGACCTGGTCAAAGTCATCGCGCTGGCATTGTAAATTCTTCTTCGGGAGTTTATGCTTATCGTAGTTTCTGCTGTCAGTGTTTTGTTTGCAGGATTGAAGCCACTTATTCTGATACGCTGAATATGTTGTATGATACAACCAGTCCAAAATAGGTCCGAAACTTTTTCATCACTGACATCAGGCCTTTGACCTTAGTTCATACATCTGTAGCTTTGTCTCGCTTTCAGCTCCTCTAAGGTGTCATAGAGTGCTCCATATTTTTGAGAACCGACTTGATACTTTTGTTCTTGCTGTCCATCTTGTTGGACAAAGTAAGTGAAGGCCTTCTATCATCATGTAAGGGTCCTCACTGTCATTCACTGCAATATTTTCATAAAGAGCTAGCCTCTGTGGGGATCCCCGAATCAACACACTTAAATTCTGGACAAAGCTGAGGGCATCGTCAATGGCATCACTTGCTTTGCTACAGTTTTGCAACACAGGCCCAAGGAATGACTTGCACAATGGACATTCAATGCTAGTGGATTTTCTCTTAATCCTTGTTGCAGTTCCAGAAATGCATCCACTATATTTGCTGCTCCATCATACGCCTGTCCCTCAAGTTGTTGATTGGTAAGTTACATCTTACTAGAACATCCTTAATGGCACTGGTGATGGATTCTGCATCAGTGTTCGCCATTTCATACATCCCAATAAAATCTTCATGTATAACAAAATGGGGCAGGGAAACCCATCGATATATATTGTCATCTGTTCATGTTGTCTAATATCCTGTAATTCATCTACGCGCGATTGCATACAGCTTTGATTCATTGCGTATTCTTCCAGAAGGTTCCTCAGCAGCTAATGTGCCATGATTTCATGACTTCATTCACAACATCTGAACTCTGATACTTCCTTCCTGGATCCATCCCCATAATTCTGGCATGTCAACTGCCCTACTCAGCATTTCCCACCTCAGGTTGCTTTCCTGTTCTTCATGGCCAAGAATTGCTAGTCCTTGCCAAACTAGAAGCTGTATTGCTATATACCTGTTTCAGGAACCGGTCTCTGTTTCTTGCCTGTTCCTGTGCAAGATGCTGGCTGAGCTGAGCACCAACATTCATCCTTGTTTTGTTGAATGCAGTATACTTCTAACAGCTTCATGGTGGAATAATGATGTCTGATGTTTCTTGAATTTGTCAATTGCTTTCTTCCAATCACTAAATCCTGCTGGAAATGAAGGTAGTTTCACCACAACTGCCTGTGATTAGTTTCTTTTCACTGCTGCCCCACAGTAGTAGCAGAACACACATCCTTTTGAAACATGGTATGTTAGCCAGTTGAAAGATGAAACCACCGTGTTTGACAAGTTCTTGTTTCACTTCTCCCATTGGTTCGCAGAATGACTTGTTTGATGGAAGTGTCTATAACACTGCTTGGTTGAAAACACTGTTAATATTGTGGAACAAACAGAAGAGCAGGAGGGGAGAGACAAAGAGACAGCAGTTTCAGACACGGTTGTTTCAATTGCAGTTACCCAGGTTTTCTCAGAACAGGAGGGAGAGACAAAGAGACAGCAGATTCAGACACGGTTGGTTCAACTGCAGTTACCCAGGTTTTCTAGAACAGGAGGGAGACAAAGAGACAGCAGATTCAGGCACTGGGTCAACTGCTGTGAGCTGGGTATTCTCAGAGACATGCACGATGTTGCTATCACTGTTGCTGTTCATGGGGAACAGCTCTGCAGCTCTGTTTTCTGTATCGGAGAAAGAGCAGGCCTTACCATCCAGGGGCACTGGAATAGCAGCTGCAGGACAATCATCAGGCAAGGAACATGTTAGTTCTAGCACTGATGCAGCAATTGAAACAAACATGGCTGCATTTGACTCTATCGAAGCCATTGGCATAAGCGGTATGCACAGTTACATTGGCACTTAAATACTCCGTACAGCTGACAGCTGCAGTGCTTGTGGCAGTGTCAGTGGTATTCTTGGCAGTGATGTCCCTTGCATGCTCTGAAGCTGGTATCTGGGCACCCCAAACCAGTAATTTAGTTTTCTTGGCATCTTGGCAGCAATATCAGCCAGTTGTTTCTCCATCTGTCATTTTCGTCTCTCAGACCGTGGCATATTTGAATGCAGTGAGTCAGTGCAGGCTCTGAGAAAGAATTCCGTATACAGTTTAGTGAACCCATCCGATTACCATCTTCTGATAAGGTACTGCAGCATTAACATTAAGCATGCAAGCAATAGAATTTCTATGGCAAACATTTTATATCTTGCCCTTCCTCACCCCTCAATCTTTTTCAGTTAGTTATCAATCCGCAACTACTGGACCTACTTTAGATATTCTTGGCTAGTGACCCATGCAGCAAAATGCTTGTGTACTGCACCACCAGTGTACAAGACAAGAGTCCAATAAAATTTATTAGGGCTTTGGCTTGTAGACACTGGGAATGGGACTGGGGCACCTCCTGAAGACAAGCCGGGCAGCGCAGGAGAGGAAAGAAAAAAAAGACGATTCTGCTTAATATGAGATCTGGTCAGTAAAGCGAAGGAGTAGTAAGACGAGAGGGAGTATAAAATGTTGTACTTGTTTACGCGCATTCAAATAAGCTACATATTCCTCAGAATGGACACATCTACCAGCTCTAATAAGAAGGTATCAGAGGTCTGATTTCATGTCCAGCCACCAGTCAACTGGATCCTTGTAGAGATCAAAACCCGATTTTTTATTAACCAGGTTAACCTTTTGGAACTAGGTGGACTCGGGTGTGATGCTGGTACTGACAATGAAACTTTTGTATGCCACCAACACTGTTACTCAGCTGCCCAACTGTTACAATGGCAGGGCTTTTGTTATGTCCATGACTTTGGTATTGTGAAATTTGCCTCCTCCTCTATGTTACATATCAGCCAACCCTCCCAGCAGCTGCAACTCAGAATTTTCAAATGCCCCCAACGTCCCAAACTCTTCCTTCTCCGAGATGACCCAGCAGCAAGGGGTAAGCAATTCCTATCACTGCCTGGCTCTTCAACCAAGGATGGGGACAGAGAGAGGCCAGTGCTCAGTGCATGCATGCACTATATGCTATTCACCCAACAATGAATTGTTTTTATACGAATCACATCAAACCTCAGTTTTATAAACGTGCCCATAGGGAGAACTTTGACATAGTGGTGTTGCTTTTAACGTCCTATACCACTCAGTGGTTTCTCACACAAGTCATGAGAAGTGCCAACTTATTTACCACCCCTGAACACACCAGTGCCATACTCCAATCCAGTTCAACATACAAGGCAGATTCCATGCCATTGTCTGCCAGTGCCACCACAAACAAGTGGCACACTACGTGATAACGTAAAACATGCATCATTAATCATTCTAAGCACTCTTACAGCTGCCTCCTCCACATCCAGCTCACTTTACTGACACATTTGTACATCACTACTTTTAATGCACATGCTCCTAGATCTGAGATGTCAGTCCTGGAAATCCAAGTTATTATAACAATTACACAGTTACTTGCACAATTTTAGTACATACTATGCTTTGTTTAACTGGGAGATTTTAATCAGTTTCAGCCATGCAAATATTTGTACACATCTGTACATAAACTGGCAGTATTTATAAGCTGCGTCAGCCAGCATGACCTGTTTGTCCATTTTGATGGCACACGCCAACAGGTCTTAGCCTAGTGTGGCTGATCTGTTAACTAAAACAAAAAATATAAAAATGGTGCTAGAATGACAATGATGCTATATTGATCTGTCAAACCTAGTGCTCCTAGATGCCAGATCTACGAGTACTGCTGCATTTAACAGAGAAATAGACCAGTCAGTGGGAATAGTTATGACTGACTTGCATTTTATACAGCAAACTAAACCAGAACTCATGTTGCACAAGAACTAGGCTTAGAAACCATACACTGTGCAGTTTCTGTGAAATATACATCTAAATTCCCCCAGGACACACCATAAAACAAGCTGCTGTCATCTCATTTTGTATAACTGAATACAAATGGCACCATGCTCTGTATTTCATATTCAGCACATCATTGACAATAAAGGATTGAAGTTGTTTACTTTGAGGTAGATCCAGAAGTAAATGGTGTGATACCTTTTATTGGACCGTAGATGTTACAAAAACAGTGTTTATGCTTTCAGACCATTACGTTGACTATTTTGGTGATGTCTACCTTCAAGAGATTTTGCTCAAGAGACTATCATGTTAAAATGTAATAAATGGAATACACCACTTTGTCTTTTGTCTCCCTTTCACTAACTTGCTTATTTTCCTAGGTAGTCACCCTGTTTTGACCTCTCTTGGGATCTTACTCTCTCTCCTTCTCACTGTTAAGTGTTATACATAATTGTGCCTGTCCAGCAGTTGTCATTTTTTTTAATTCTTTGTTCACACTGACTGCTGCTTCCCAGTAGACCATGCCACTCTGTATACTGTATGTCACTCTGTATAAACATACATGATAGTGGCATTGGCATAGGCATTCAGCAGAAGGCAACAGAGGTTATTACAAAGTTTTGAATTGGATCCTGATGGAAAATTGAAGCCTGTCAGTGTTGGAGGATGGGGAGATGTGAACTTACTTTTCATGTGGGTTAGAAGATGGACAGCAGCATTCCATACATGAGCTGCAGTTCAAGAATACAGTTGTACAGAAATAAGATATAGCAGTGCAAACATTTTAATTTAAAATACCAGAATGCACGTGGAGGCAAATTGTACTGTGAAAGTGACCTGCTTAGCCTAGGGGAGAAAGTCAGCTGCATCACTCTCCAGCACCTTGTCTAGTGACCCACAGAGCTGCACCCCCATAAACCCAAAGGTAACCGCTCTTCTGCCCACTGGACCAGAGGTACAGCACTGTAAATGCAAATAGAATGGAAGTAGGAAATGTCTCCTTGCCAATCTAGATTTTTTTAATAAAGCTAACATTGACCCAGTTACTATGTAGAAAGGTAATAGATGGTTGAAGCTGCATCACTGTCGAGTAGTGCTGCTGCCATCCAGCATATGAGGCTCTTGCTGCTGATCATCTATTCATGGCCCTGGTGCAGGGTTTCTTTTAATGTAGGTTTTATTGAAAGTTGAAATCCATCAGCAGAACATAGAGAAATGGGTATGAGCAACCATACACAACAATGCTGTGTTTGAATTGAGATATTTCCATGGTAACAAGAAACCTCGTGAGCTGTGCTCTCAGGGTGCCTTGTTACCATGGAAACCTCTTGATTCAAACACAGCCCTGTATGTGTATAGATGCTCATACACAATCTTTAATCGTGCATGTTGAACCACAGCAATGAAACCTTTACAAAATAACAGCAACACATTTCCGTATCAACATGAAGCGCCTGTTTATTCTAAAACTACAAACTTAGCACCAACACGCTCAGCTTGTAATCTCGCTGCAATTATTACACATTTAAAAGAAAACATTACACGTTAACTAACTGGATTGTGAAAAGTGACTTAAAAATCAATATAAAGAGAGAAACAGGTTTCATTGTCCCTAGAGTTTATTTGAACAGATTCCGAGTCTTAATCAGCAGAGCTGCCATTTTAACAGATTCTGAGTTTTGATCAGTAGTGCAAAAGATAGCACAACTTCTGAGCACATACAATGGGAAAGTTTAACAACCACTCATGAATAAGCAAACAAATTAGAATATTCTTACTTTTCTTAGAATGAGCAGATCCGGAGCAGATAATATCAGGCTTCATCGGCTAACAACAGAAACCGTGGTTCATGAACTGTGTAGCATGTGAAAGTGTTCTAATCTGTTGTGCTACAGTAGTGACATCTTTAGTGCAGCACAACACTGTAACATCATTACTGCGGCACAGCAAGGAAATTATAGTAATAGAATTTCATATAGTACAGCACTCTCCATACGCTGCTATAAACACATATTACAACACATGGATCTGAGTAGTCCTTGTCAGGTCATAACCCCTTGGAGATTCAAGTCTATGCAATAATTGCTAAATAATCTGAGTAGAGAAAGGTTTCAATACTTAATAGAGATGACAGAAAATTAAATAATCATGTACTGTAAGCAATTTTCTTTAAGAGTGGTGTCATATATAACAGGAAATATGGTTCAGTATAACTACGACTGTGTCTAACCTTGCACGTTGACCCTGGCTAATACTTGAGGTTAGGAGAACTATTGGTGTGGATCCTGTCGGCCCTGTTCAATCCTATCTCTGGGGACTAAACTTGGATGTTAATATATGTCTCCATTCTGCCCCTTGAGACATATTTTATTCTCCCATAGCTGGCTGTCTTCCATAGCTGTATCAGCCATTCTTCTAGCTCAGGGAGTCTGGTCTCACTAGTGTCTGAGAACAATTCTTTAAGCTATGATTAGGACTGAGTTAGCCATCCTCTACACCATGTTTTTATAAGTATGGGGTTCTTAAGTGTAGGTCAGTCCCTAGCATAACCAGTGTGGGTGTATCTGTGTGAGAGAGGGGTGTACGATTGCCCTACATGGCAGTTTAACTGCCATCCAAAATGATGTTAGTGATGGGCAGTCCCCACAATGTGGGTTATGTTCCTCATTGTATGCCTTGTCCCACATCTCCAGCAGTGGTTAGATCCCATGAGTCCCAAGCATGTAGTTTTACTGGGGTTCTTTGCCATCTCTTGGGGATATTAAGCTCAGTAAAAGCAGTTTTTAGAGCCCTTAACCCCTTTACTTAACAGCCTCCAGCAATCCTTCCAATTTTGTGGTGAGGTGTCACAATTTGCACTCCACTGTTGGAGGACCTTCTCTGTGGGATCTGGCTGTAGGTTCTGGAGGGATCTGTGTACATTGTTAGACCTTAGTTGTGTTTCTGCCCAGGACCAACGAGGGTGTCCAGGAAGTAGGCCTGTGTAGTTTGCAGTGCCTCGTAGTTTGTAATGACCTTGCGATTTATGCAAGTTGAGACACTGTGCTTGGGGCCCACTATACATCCTCCCACTCCCTGTCAAACTTTCAATCCTAGAGGTCATGCAGGAATTCCTGCCCTAAGGCTGTCTATGCTGCAAAGCTCATTACTTCAAATATAACCTCCAGTCTAACCTTAACTCCCCTCAAAATTCTATCAGTTTAATCAGTAAACACCCTCTTTGATCCCACAACCCAGTCTACTCCCCTGCCCTCCAGGTAGATGATTCACTGGTCTCTGACCTACTCTCAGTGGCTGCTCACCTCAATAAATGTTTTGCCACCTGTGCTTTATCCTCTTCTCCCTCTCCTGGTCATCCCCTGTCTCATGATACCTCCACCCCCATCTCAACTTCTGAGGACTTTCTATTTCTCCAGCTTCCCTGCAGGAAGTCATTCTTGCACTCACTTCACTCAAACCCTCAAAATCCAGCCTAGATGGTTTGGACCCCAAATTCCTATAACTTTCCACTCCAGCAATTGCTCTCCACTTGCTCACATTCAGAACCTCTCCTCTCTCTGTACTGTCCCTGAGACCTGGAAGTTGACAAAGGTTCTGTGCCCCCAGACAAAGCGGTGACCCCACCCCTGGAAACTTCCAGCCAATCTCTCTCCTTCTCTGTCTTGCTGAGCTGCAAGAGACTGTTGTCTATCCTCAGCTTGCCGATTTCACAAGTATTCAGCCTACTGGATTCATCTTACATCTTACAAGCATTTGGCCTGTCGGCCACATCATACTGCTCATAAGCAACCAACCTGTCATCCATATCACATTGCTCATAGTTGTTCAGCCTGTTGGCCACATCATGTTAGTTATAAGTGATTGACCTGTCGTCTATACCATATATCTCATAGCTGTTCAGCCTATTGGCCCATCATACTGCTCCAAGCAATCAGACTGTTGGCCTCATCATACTTCTCACAAGCAATCAGACTTTCCACCACATCATACTGCTCCTAGCACTTGGCTGTCAGCTATGGTAGATCTACAGCTCTCAAGCATTAGGCCTGTTGGCCAACACTATCAGACAATATACTGTATATTGGACATTCAGTTTACTTTAAAAATCCATCTGTCCTAGCTCACACTGCCAGTCCAGCAGTTAAAGCATTCCTTCAAGACTTGAGAAATGTAGTCCATGCTCTATATTGCAAATTAACAAATCTCTTGCAGGATGAAGTCTTCGGTTCAGTAACCACTCAACTCTTACAGTAGGCTGTGACCATAGTCTTCTTTGATTTCCTAAGACCTAGGGAATGTGATGTCTTCTTCTCAGCTGTATTCTATCACACTCTATTTCTCTAATCAATTCAGAGCTGTTTACCCTCACGCCATTGTTAGCAAATGTGTTAGGAGTGAACCTTTGCTTTTTCCTCAACCTTAACTGCTCTGATCTGCTCTCCCTATACCATTTTTACTGTTTCAGCATTTATCTATATCTAAGTGTGCTAAGACTGAACCTTGCTTCTCAACCTTTCTCTGTCCTGCTGCTCTGATCCTTCCTGTGCTTCTCCCCTGCCAACACCTCAGCCAAACATTTCCACACCCTAAACTAATCTCCCATCTTTATCACTGTACCTGGTGCCAAAGGCCAGATCCTCCCGGCTTCTCTCCTCTCTCTACCTGCCCACTCTAATTAAACTCTGCTCACATCACTTTTGTTCTGTGCTCTCCTCCCACCAATTAAGCAGGCTTGGTCTGGTACCCTTATCTTGCTCACCTCTCCCTCTCCCCCCTCTCTTCCCTCCAGGATGAGCCATAGATCGGGCACCATCTCGAACTGCCCTGGTACTGAATCCTGCCAGCCGCCTTATCCAGCAACCCCGCCTGGCTGCCCAAGCAAGCTCACAGGTACAACCAATCTCAGCAGGGATTTTGCAGCTTGTAAGACACTATTTTCATTGGCTACCACCAGAAAGCCACAGTCTGCCATTGGCTAAAGGGGCAGCTGCTGTAGCCCTCATCGGACTGCTCTCCCACAGTGACTGCTTTGCTCCACAGCTTTACTTTCCCAGTGCCAATTAAACTTTTTAGCTCCTAGCCTGCCTGCTTGAATTTTCTCCCCACCTCGCACCCCTGCCCCGACACTCTTTAAATAGACTTTTGCCCCACCCAATCCCACTGCCCCATAGCTATTGATCTTCCCTCAGCAAATTACTTGCACATAAACATCACCTTCCTGCTCCCTGAGGATGCCTGCTCTCTACTCACTCTTATATTCCCCAGTTCGTCATTCCCGTGCTCTTTAATTCCTCAACTGATTCCTATAGGGTTGCTTTCTCCTCCACACCCAGATACCTCCTTTGTCTCTACAATTATAAATCAAGACAATATGGCCTGCAGTGTACCGATCCATCCGATAAGCTGGGTCCTCCTACTAAGCATCCTCCCTCCTAGTTAATCACTGCACAGATGATGCCATTCTACCTACTCCCAAGTGCCTTACCCCCCATGACACCTCATTAATTCTCTGGCACAACTGCCTTAAAGAGTGCAGACTTCATCCAGATGCCTAAACCAACACTATTCACCTCTTAGTCATCCCTGCCGAATAGCGTTGTGCGTCCACTACCATCCATAATCTCATTTCCAGAACAAGACCTTCAGGCCCGCTCAAACAAAGGGACAGCGTCTTGCACTCAGTATCATTCTTAGTGCACTCAGGAAACTCATTCTCCTTTTCCTGTTCTGCTCTAGGAACATTGAATTAAACCCTGGACCACCCATGCCTATTGCTTCACCCTCTGACCTCCTGCAACTGAAAGAGCTCAGTTTCCTCCACTTTAACGCTGCAGCATTTTAAAAAATTGGACCTCATCCAGTCCTGGGTTTGCCACACTAAACCTGACATTCTAGTGATCACAGAATCCTGGTTAAAAGGCTTTACTCCGACAGCGCCATTAATATACCCTCTTACAATATCTACAGATCTGACAGAGGTACTTGAGGCTGGGGGAGTCGCAATTTATGTTTTGGAAAAATTTTCCATCTCGAGTGTTGTAGCTTCTGCAGTACCAAAGGGATTTAGATGTTTGCCACTTAAATTGACCCTACCTCAAAAGAATCTATCCTCATCATAGGTTGTTATAGACTGCCTTCAGGGGCTTCCAAATTCTATCCCACCTATGCAATCTGATGGATGCTGTTGACTCTGAGGTGGTCATCTTAGATGGCCGCGAATCTTGACTGGT
This sequence comes from Neoceratodus forsteri, assembly GCA_016271365.2. Classification (NCBI taxonomy): domain Eukaryota; kingdom Metazoa; phylum Chordata; order Ceratodontiformes; family Ceratodontidae; genus Neoceratodus; species Neoceratodus forsteri. The sequence continues at coordinate 448,879,555 of CM057453.1, read as the reverse complement.
TATGCCCTGTTCCAAACCCCTCAAGGACATCTGCAACACTTATGGCTTCACAGTTAGTCCTAGAACCCACAAGGGCAAACGAAAAACCCTGCTAACAGTTCCGTCCTAGACATAATCCAAGTTAATAAGCCACACAAATTTGCATAGTCAGGGGTGTTCCATAATGATATAAGCAACCATGATGCAATAGCTTGTGTAAGGTCCACCCTAAGTCTACCCCTTCACCTAAATTTACATTTAAAAGGAGTTTTCAAAAATTTAACCCAGTGGTCTTCTTAGTGGACTTGGCCTTGATAAGATGGCAGGAATTTTATCTCACTTCTTCCCTACCTAAGGCCTTTATGAAACTCTAGAGCATTGTCTCAATGATTATTAATAAGCACGCTCCTTGGGTTAAACTTAGGTCTAGTCAAAGAATCTGCCCATGGTTTTCCACATCACTCAAATCTGCATCCATACTAGAGAATTTCCTATGAAGAAGGCTCACAAATCCAAGCTGCCAACCAACTGGTTATCCTTTTGGGCATCCAGGAATCTCTGCACTAAACTTATAAGGATGCTAAAGCAAGCTACTTTCAAACAGCCATAGATTCCTCCAAATGCAACCCTGCCAAGTTCTAGCAAACCTTGAAGGACCTAAGGCTCTAATCATGCACCTAATTTACCAACTAAAATTATTCACAATAACAACACCTTTACCAACGAACAGGATATCCTAACACAGCTAAATAATCACTTTGCAACTGCAGGGTTAGAGTTCAATACTTCCTCCGCCAGCCAACTGCTCACCCAACAAACTACTTCCCATCGACCCTAGCATCAAAAGTCCCTCCCACAAGTTAGCCTTTACCCCAGTCTCCTACAAGCAGGTAGAAGATGTACTGCTGAATTGGACACAAATAAAAGCACGGGTGCCAACCAAATTGAACCCTTCTTCCTAAAGCTGGGCTTCCATCTCTTGACTTCACCAATCACACATCTTTTAATCTGTCCTCCTCCCATGAGTCCTCCCACATCAATGGAAGATAGCACATGTTATTCCACTCTTTAAATCTGGTGACCCTAGCGTCCTTATTAACTATTGGCCCATTTCCTTGCTCCCAATCATATCTAAACTCCTTGTGAAAGTAGTGAATTCTCAATGAATGCAATACCTGAATCCAATGACATCTTTAACCCACTTCAGTCTGACTTCAGGCCCAACCATAGTACTCTTCCTGCCCTGGCGAAGTCACGAATGACTGGCAAGTCATACTGGATAGTAAAACTATGTCTGCACCTTATTCCTGGACCTGAATAAGGCATTTGACATAGCTGACCACAAATTACTCCTATCAATATTACACAATACTGGGCTTGATGATGCATCTCAAAATGGTTTAGCAGCTACCTTTCTAGCAGACAACAGCACGTAAAGCTCAGGGTGTCATCTCCCCAAAGCACTTGTTAAGAGGTGTCCCCAAGATGCAATCCTGAGGCCTCTACTCTTTGCCTTGTACATCAGCGACATCGACTCAAAACTCAGCCTGGCCAGTGTCCACCTATTCAGAGCGATATCGTGCTCTATGTCACCAGACCCTCCCTTGATCTTGTGTGTAAGGACCTACAACATGACTTCAATATCCTCCAATACAACCTCTTGCATCTGAAATTACTTCTTAACACAAAAAACTAAAATAATGCTCCTATCTCCCACTCCAACTCGACAATACCCCTCTCCTACACTTAAGTTTCAGATCCGGACACTGCTGGGGAGCAACTCGAAACAGTGGACAAGTTCAAGTATCTGGGATTCTGGCTCAACTGCAAGTTATCCATCTCTTTTCACCTATCTGAGCTCACTAAAAACTCAAGCAACGTTTAGGCATCTTCTTTAGAATTAAACACCTCCTTAACCAACATGCCAAAATAGGACTAGTTCAGGCTACTTTTCTACCACTTTAGATTGTGCTGACTTCTTATACGGTCATTACCCCATGGCTTCCTCACTAAATTGTATACCCTTTACCATTGGGCTATTCCATTCTTAACAAATGCCCTTACAATACCCATCACTGTGATCTGTATGCCCAGATTGGGTGGTAATCACTGAAAGTTAGAAGGTTAAGTAATGTCACCCACTGGATCTTTAGAGCCCTCATTAATAAACTCCCATATACATCTCAGACCTCTTTACCATCTCTGCAGGGCCTATTCACTCAGAAGATAGTCGTACCTCAAGATCGACGTTTCTAGAGTCAGAACTCATTACGGCACTTCCTCCATCAGCCACGCTCCAGTCTAGCTTGAACAAAGTGTAGGGTACCTTAAAGCTACCGACATATATAGGGATGTCAGGCCTTCAAGCATCTGCTGAACCATTCCTTTCAAGAAAGTTGCAGATGCTTCTCCTAATTTGGCCTTCTTCCCTTGTCTATCTTGATACAAGCCACCTGCACCGTTTCCCGTCTCTCACATTATTTACTCATGTCCCTACCTTCCCCTCCCTTCCCCATTATGTACCCATTACCCTCATTCTTCTCACCCATCTCTCGAGTACTCAAGCGACCCCTGACTATCCCCAGTCTTGACACAGGGTCCTATGGCACGTATTTGCATGCTGTGAATAGCCTCTGTCTATGTAGTCCATGCTGTGTCTAGTTCAGCCATTTATGTTTAGCAGGTGCCACTGATGTCAAGAAACCTATCTGTGCTCACCTATTGCATAGCACTGTTAATATGTATTTTAATGCAATACTTTATACCTATCCATGTATTGTACTTAAGGCGTAGTGTCAATATTTTTTGGGAGGGGGTTTGTATTGATGTACCCAGGACCACCTTGTAAATGAATGTTCTCAATGGTGTATTTTCTCCTGGCAAAATAAAGATTGATTGATTGATTGATTGAAGAAATTACTCTTCTCCACCATTCTAAGAGGTGCAAATAATATCAAAATATATTTCAGCCACACTTCTGCTACCATGAGGGATTCTCTAGCTGCATCAACAAGTTTGTCTTCAAAGTAGTATGGAAGAAATACACTATCTTTTGCACCTTTCCAAACATAGACCTTCTACTATATTTTGTTCCTCATGTTCTTGCATTTGCATCCTTCTGCTCTCAAACATTTAGCTTGACAGACCCAACTATCAAACAATATATCTCAGGCATATCATTTACCTTGTCCATCCATCGATACCACATCTCTTACTTATCCTAGTTATCAAGGCTTTATTCAAGGTTTGAGAAAACCTACACCTCAGCATCAAGAAAGCCTATGAATTATAGTCTATATTCTTCACTGATGGATCTCTTGAAATATGGAGTTTGTCTCTTTCCCCAAATCTTAATGTTCAAACTACCATGACATTAGCATTCCTTGGATTCATCAGACCTGGCTAATTTGCCACTCTTCTGTCTGTAATCCTGCAATTAAACTTAACAAAGAATAGCCTCAAGAAAGCATCAGACCATTTAACCTTACTTTACTGCACCTAGATCAAAACCGACAGATGTAATAATAGGTCCACATTTCCTATTTCGCAACAAATTCATGTTGGTGTCCCATTCACATCACCTACCAACTACAAGCTATGGACTGGCATTGTTATTCTACACGTCCTCTTCTGTGTTCCAAAAACTATTACATCATGACTATTTCCTGGTTCATCCTTCATGTCATAGTATTGCTACCTTGACTGGGTCTTGAGTCCTCACCTATTTTCCAGCCAGCCATTTACAACTGCACAGCCATCTCTGCTTCAGGAAAATATACCAGATCACATTGTCAAGATCATAGTTCACTCACATCATACTGCTTGAAACCTGGACATCCAAAATTAACTCTGCCAAGCTTTTCAACAGCTATCCTCATAATTTTTAGAAGCCTTGAAACTATTCAAGTGGTGCTCTATAGATTCACTTTCCTACTCCTTCTCCTCTTGGGCAATGTCCACCCCAATCCTGGCATAACCACCCTACCGACACCCAAACACTCCCAGTCTGGAGGCCTTTGACTAGCCTCAATGAATATATGCAATGGGTTTAAAAACATACTCTCCTACAAGCCTGGGTTACACTGCATAAGTCAGACATGATCTTGATTATTGAAACCTGGCTATCCCTGAAACTCCTGACTCTGTTTGCCACCCTAATGGCTTCACTATCTTCGGGAATGAAAGACTCGGTAATGGGGTGGCGGCTGTGCTTTTATCTTTGAAATGAGCACCTAGGCCATGTGATTCCATCTTTTACCTCAACCATGGTGCCCAAACCCTCACTCTAAAGCTCACTGTTGGGACTACTGGAAAATCCTTCTACCTACTATTTATCTACCACCCCATGTTATCAAAATCATGCCTTCTCCTCTCTTCTTGAACTTATGTCCCAGCTCCCCAAAATTCTGAGATTATTGCGCTTGGGACTTTAACAATAATTGGTCTGCCCCTCAGACTGCACAGTTTAGAGACTCTGCTGCAGCACTGGACCTTGTCCAAGTGGTCCCTCATCCCATGAGGCTAAATTCCATGACTGGCAACCAGACTCTCATTAACCTTGTTCTCTCTAACCACCCCAACAGCTGTCTGATGTGCATGTTCTGTCAGACTCACTAAGTGACCACTCCCAGATTACTTGCCACTGGTCCAATAGCACAAAATCCACCCCCTCAAGTCACCCAGCTGCTTCACCTCAAGACAGGCTCCTTGACCAGTTCCAGTATCACCTGCACAACCTAGACTGGGCCCCACTTGACCATTTCACCTCGGTTGATGATGCCCTGTTTTATTTTATTTCCTCTTTAACTTGGCCTGTGACATCTTTGCCCCATTTGTCACAAGATCCATTAAGCATTGTGTTACTCCATGGATCTCACAGCCTACACTTGACCTCATGCGTACAAGGGACAACCTCTGGCACAGAGCCCTCCACTCTGGCCTCCACTCAGATAGACAAAATATTAGTCCATCAGGAACAAATGCACTTGGGAGATTCATTGTTGCCAAAGCAGCCCACTACCAAGCAAGGTTCTCCTCTACCTGGGGACAAGGATGAAAATTCTGGGACAATATCAAGAGCTGAATGGGACTGCCACCTCCCCACCTACGCTGCTAAATCTTAATAGTGTTTATACTCAGGACCCTGAGCTTATCGCCAACTCCTTTAACTCTTCTTCTCTGACCTCAGTAATGTTCTCCTCTGAACCTTTTCTCCCTGCATCCGGTCTTCCATCCCCCTTCCCTGGTATCCCACCTTTCCGCTTCAAGGCTATTGCCCTTGAGTCACTTGGACTTACCTCACAAAGGTCCTGGTAAGTCCAGACACAGTAATGACACTATTGACTTGAAACTCATTAACCTGGCCCTTGATGCTGTAATGGCTCAGTTAACAAAGATCTTCAATCTGGCCCTGTGCCTCGGTCAGTTCCCTCCTTGTGGAAACTGGCCATTGTAACCCTATTCTTAAAAGTGGGAACAGCACCTCTCTCAGCAACAATCGGCCTATTTCTATCTTGCCACCTATCTTGAAAGCCCTCTAGAAAATTGTGGCTGACCAGTTAACTGAGTTCCTGGACACCTATAACCTCCTCTGCCGACAGCAACACAGCTTTAGGAAGGGTCACAGTACTACCACAGTCCTCCTGGAGTACACATCCTTTATCCACAATGTTCTTGACCATGGACACTTAGTTGAGTCTGTGTACATAGACCTAAATAAGGCCTTCAACACAGTTAATCACCCATTTCTAATTGATTCCTTCCTCTCCCTGGGTCTGTCTCAGGATGCCACCTCTTGGTTTGCTCATTTCCTTACTGGGCATTCGCAGAAGGTGAAAATTAACACACTCTCCTCTAGCCTCTCAATTCTCTCCGAGTCCTGCAGGGCTCCATTCTTGGTCTGCTTCTCTTTAGCTTGTTCGTAAATACCCTCCCCATGCCTGCTCTGGGAAGCTCCTCCTATATGCAGATGGCCTTGTCCTTTACAACTGTCACACTGACCCTACCCCTCTACAAAAGGACCTTCAACTATCCTTCACTGAGGTTGAATCTTGGTTTGTTAACCACAAACTCATCCTGAATAATAAAAAAACAAAGTAATGTTGTTCTCCCACCCTCAGAATAAGTATAAGTTCACCCTCTTACCATCCTCAGCTCCCAGCTAGCCCGCTTGACCCACTCTCTAGTTTCAAGTATCTGGGTGTCACCCTGGATTGCTCCCTTTCTTTCATGCACACATACCTGCAATCTGCATGTCAGTCAACTGTAGGATCGGACTGCTCCACAGAATCAAGTCCTGCCTTCCCTCACTCCCTTAGATTGGCTGTCACCAGTTCTGTCCTCTCATTGGTGGACTATGGTATCATCATATACAGATCTGCCACAAATACTGCTCTGAACAGGATCAAGCTGGCTCTTAAAAGGCCTGCCATTTGGTCAGCGGTTGTGATAGATTTACCCACATGATCTGTGCCAGCGCTCTGCCTGGTTGAACTTTGAAGGTAGGCTAACCTACCAAATGTGTCTACTTGACAAGAAAATCTCCTGGGACTCGCACCCTGGAGCCCCAACACCTTCTTTCCCTGCACTTCATCATCAGGCAACTAGGCTCTCCTCAAAAGCCACCTTCCAAGTCCCCATCTACAAGACCTCTGCCTCCCAGAGAGCCTTTAAGTACCACCCCTCTATGGATGAATACCCTCCTGGTCCTCTGCTTACTGAGCCAAGATTGGGTCCTTTTAAAATCTACCTGTGCGACCATATTCTGGTCACCTCAAGCTATGACTGCTTGTAGTCTCTTTCTCCCTCCTGCCTCCTGGGCCTCTGTGTTTTCCTCTTTTCCCTCTTCTTCTTCTTCTCATCCCCTAATCCTCCCTTATGACAATGTCCACTGGACAGATACTCCCCACTCTACACTCCCTCTCCCCGTTCTGATCTCCCTTACTACCATCTTCACCGCCTATTAAATGTCCTTAACTGGTATATTTTGCTGATGTATCTCTTGATTGTTTACCATGATGCATAACTATGTTTTTACCTCGATGTATAATTGCCCAGTAGTGCTGTTATCTCTTCTATCACCTGTTGTTGTAACGACTGTTTTGTTTTGCTATGCCTGTCTTTTCTGATGATGTGGAGCCTTTGTAAAGGTGTCTATGACTCAAAGGGTTGTAATTCCTAGAACTCAATAAATAAAAATAAAAATAAATAAAGCTAACCCAGTAACCTTGGTTCCCGGAGTTTCTCCCACAGGTGGTTTTCTTCTCTTCCGTGTTATTGAGTCTATTCTGTGATTTTGAGGAGACACGTTCTGTTACATCACACTTTGGTTTTTGGCTCCTTTATCCACCAATTTCCTTTAGCCTCAAGAAACTTCTCCCTATCCCCACCAGCGCAGGCGGTTGAATTTCCGCTTGCGGCATGCGACCGGGTTCGGGAGCAGGCCTGGGAAGCTGAAGGACCAGCAGGGGAGAGGACTGGCGTCTGGGACTACTCGTCCTCTCCGGGGAGAGGGGAACCAGAGCTCGGCTCTTGTCTGACCTCGGGTGGGAGACCCGGGGTGTAAGATTCCATGCCCAACATGGGGGCGAGGCCAGACGTCGGGCGCTAGCGCCCTGACGCCAGGGGATACGGCACATCATGAGAGAACACCGAAAAACACCTTGCGGCCTCCGGGTAGATGGAGCACCAGGCCCCGACCCTCAATGCCCCTACCTGCTCAGAGACAGCATCCCGGCCAAACACAGATGTCTCGGGGTGTATGGGACCCCACTTCATACCCCGCCTGGGGGATAACCACGGCTCCATGGGGGATGGACTGCTCTGGTCACCAGGTAGGTGAGCAAGGGCTGAAAAGGCCTAGAGAGTGTCTCCTCAAGAGAAGTAGGTCGCAAGGAGGGGGAGTAAAAAAAAAAAAAAAAAAGAACTTCTCCTGGCAATTCTACTGAGGTGGAAATCCAGAGGAAAGAGACAAGCCAAAGTAATACTCAAAATAACATTGCATAACACTACATACTGTAACTGGCAGCCACACATTGAATTGAAAGGTTTCACCTGTGGTTCAGCTGATGGATGACAGACTTAACCCTGCCTTACATAAGCCACTCACCACACACCTCCTCTGCCTTGTGTTTTCAGGACCACCTCCCATCCCTTCACCTTCTTCAGTGCTCTGCCTCTGGTATGGCTCTTTTAGCTACCAATTTCCTTTAGCCTCAAGAAACTTCTCCTGGCACCTCTACTGAGGGTGGAAATCTAGAGGAAAGCGGCAAGCCAAAGTAACACTCAAAGTAGCATTGCATGAGCACTTACATAACTGTCAGCCACACACTGAAACATAGAAACACAGAACTCGATGGCAGATAAGGACCACTTGGTCAGTCTGCCCATTCCTCCCTACCTACACTATTATGGCAGACCGGGACCTGATCTACAGCTCTTTTTCCCTCTCCCTTCCCACTATGATTCCTGTGTACTTATTCCATGCATTCTTGAACCCTACCACTGTTTTCACCTCCCACCTCTGCAGTGCGGCTGTTCAGGCATCTACCACTCTTTCTGTGACAAAGTACTTCCTCAAATCTTTCCTGACTCTACCCCCAGCTTCACAACATGTCCACTTGTTCTTGAGCACCTTTTCTTCTGCAAAATCTTCCCTTCAGTACATTATTTACCCATGCAAGGTATTTAAAGGTCTCTATTATAACCCCCTCCCAGTTTCAGGGTTAGTCTCTCGGCTTTTGATACGGACTGCACCATTCTATGTTCCTGATTTGGACTGTTTCTGCTCTGTCTATGTTGTTCTGGAGATGTGGTCTCCACAACTAGATACAAAAACTCTAGATAGGGTCTTACCAGCAATCTATACAGAAGTAATAGCACCTTTGTCTTTCTGCTTGTAAATTGGGTAATAACCCTCCCTATGCACCCCAGCATCTCACTAGCCCTCCCAACTGCCTTGTTGCACTGCCTGGCCACCTTTAGGTCATCCAATATGATTACTCCCAAGTCTCTTTATTGTTTGTCAGTCATCAATACCACTCCACCTATTGTATACTCCAGTCCTGGGTTTCTGTGCCTCTACGTGCATTTTTATGCACTTTTCACTTTGAAACTCAGCTGCCATACCCTTGACCACTCCTGTAGTTTTCTGAGGTCTCTGCTCATCCTTTCCACACACCCCCAAAGCATCCATCCTATTGTAGATTTTGATGTCATCCGCAAAGAGGCAGACCCTACCTTCTAGATCCTCTGCAATGTCACTTATGAAGTCATTAAAGAGGACCAGTCCCGCACTGATCCCTGAAGCAGCCTGCTGATCATTCTCCCTTCCTCGGAGTGTACTCCATTTACCACCACCCTCTGTCTCCTATCCCTGACCAATTTCTTATCCAGTTTGCCACCTTTGGACTCACTACCAAGCTACCCAGCTTGCTTTACTAGTTTGCTATGTAGAATGGTGTGAACGTCAGACTGAAATCTAGGTAGACCACCTCCACCACCCAACCCTCATCTAAATCCTTTCTCACCCAGTGAAAAAATCTATAAGATTTGTTAGATATGACCTCCGTAAAACCATGCCAACTTGGGTCTTGTTATCCACTGGATTCAAGATATTCCATAATCCTTTCCTTCAGCAGTGATTTTATTACCTTTCCCACCACTGATGTCAGACTGACTGGCCTATAACTGGCAACCTCCTCCCTGTTACCACTTTTATGTAGTGGGACTACATCTGCTCTCCTCAGTCCACTGGAACCACTCCTGTTTCCAGTGAGCTGTTAACTAAAACTGTCAGAGTGCAGCCAGTATTTTCCTGAGCTCCTTAATACCCTTGGATATACCCCATCTGACCCAATTGCTTTGTCCACCTTTAGATTAGTGAGTCCTTTCAGGATTCTCACCTCCAAAAGGCCTGGTGTCTACCTCCTCCTTCCATAGCTTCTGTTATTTTTTGTTACCCTCCTCTTCCTTCCTCTGTGAGCATTGAACAGAAGTATTTGTTCAGGATGTCTGCCTTTTCCTTGTCCCCTCTGCACAGTTCTCCCTTCCTTTTAACCTTATAATCCCACCCTGGTCTTTCTTGTTTCACTTATGTACCTAAATAAATGTCTTGTCCACTTTTATTACCCCTGGGCTATTCTCTCTTCAGTTTGTACCTTTGCACTACTTACTGCTGTCCCTGCTATTTGATACTGACAGATTTGCAACTGTACCAACTTACCAGCTGGCTCCCATTGCAACAAAGAGTAAGGTACCAGACTTACTTGCTAGGCAAGAACACCGATCTGGCTCGATGCAAAATAGAACCTGTCCCTGGTGTCCAGTGGTCCCCCCACCCCCACCTGTTGATCTCCAGCCCCATTTTAAAATGTATCATTCCCTAGTGTCCAGTGATCCCCCACCTGCCCATTGCCAGCCTGATCTTGCACATGTAACAGTCCCTGGTATCCAGTGATTCCTCTCCTACAAGTATCCATGCCCAATTTTGACAGTAGTCATGTCCAGTGGTTCCCTCCCCATTCCCGATTCCTTGTCTGATTCCTAAAACTCCCTGGTGGCTAGCGGTTCCCCTCCCTAACCCGATCTGCCAGTTTCACAATAAGTTGCCTTCCCTGGTGCTCTAGCAGTCCACCCTCCTTATCCTGACTCACCCTTACAATGAATAGATCTGTCCATGGTGGTATAGAGGACCCCACAATGGCAGATTCTGGCCTACCGCTCCACTTCCCCATCACTGCTCTGAGGCTGGTGAGCAGCAAAGGCCTCCACTCACCAACACGGCTGGTCGCCAGCTGAGCTCGCAATGAGTACATACTGTACAATCAGCTGTTACAGTACACACTCATTGTGAGTGCAGTCTGTGGCTGGCCATGGTGGTGAGTGGAGGGCTTTGCTGGTCGCCGGTTCAGGGCAGGGATGGTGGAGGAGGAGGTGGCAGACCAGTACCCACCAGGGTAGGGAGTCCACTGTACCACCAGGGACAGATATATTCATTATATGGGCAGGTCAGAACAAGGAGGGGGACCAGACCACCATGCAAGGCTACATATTGCTAACTGACAGATCGTTGTTGGGGGACCACTAGCCACAATGGAAGGTTACATATTGTGAAACTGGCAGATCGGGGTTGGGGGGAACCACTAGGCACCAGGTAAGGTTACATATTGTGAAACCCTCAGATCAGAGTTAGGGAGGGGAACCACTAGCCACCAGAGAGTTTTAAGGAATCAGGCAAGAGATCGGAGCTAGGGAGTGGGGAACCACCAGACATGACTACTATTGACATCAGGCATGAGTGCGGGCAGGGAGGGACCACTGGACACCATGGACTGTTACATTTTAAGATGGGGCGGTGATTGGCATGGGGAGGGACAACTGGACACATGGGACAGATAAATTTTGTAGATTGGGCGGCAATCAGTGGGGCGGGGCACTAGCACCTGGGGTAGCACTCTGGGACCGGGCAAGAGGAGGGCAGCACTGCACAAAATTACTGGACTACCCATGCAAATGAGTCCATAATGGGCATGCAAATGGCCCCTTAGCATCTTTCCTGCCCAAATAGCTCATTTGCATGGGTTCATTTGAATATCAGTATGCGGCATGTCCACAAGCCATTGTGGTACTTATTGGGGACCATGTCTGCCTAGTGCTAAGTGGCTTAGCACCCAGCCGACATGGCCCTATATTCAGTTGAATAATGCCAGTGTGCTATTCCACTGAAAATTTCATTTTGGACACCCGGCATGAAGCGTGAATTTTGCACCGCTTTGCACATTTTAGAATATAAGGCCCTATGGTTTTCAACTGAGAGAGTATTGCATCCAGCAGCAAGGCATCAAACAATGTAAGCAAACTGCAGGTTTAATTATACTAGATATAAGCAGGTTATGCTGAGGTGGGTAACTAGTAGTTTAAGTTATAAAAATGGGGGCTAAATGTGACATATTGTGCTATTGTATCTTAAAAATTTCTTGCTATTAGTTCTTTATTTTGAATATGAAATTATGCATTGATGCTGGGATGCATTAACTAACTTTAAACAGACCGAAGTAGTAGTGCAAATTCAATGTTTTTACATATGGTAAAATGAGTAATATTGTGTGAAAGTATTATTACTTAATGTAATGTACTATTACTTCAGTTAGAGTCATTATTTAGATACAGAGGGATAGCAAACAAGGGGGATAGGCTGAAAACTCCCCTTTAAAGTCAGTAGAACAGGGAAAACAGAATCAAAGTGTTTAGTGTAGGATCTAACAAAGCTAGATACAGGTAAGAGGGTTATTACAGGAAAAGCAGGAGACATCCTACTGTATATAGGTGAAGGTTACAAACTAGCAAGGCCCGCTGTTCTTTGCAGCACTATAAACTAACTTCCAAGGAAGAAACTCTAAACTTCTGTGGCACAGTTAGGTTTTAGGTCAAGTTCTGCAGCAAGGTTTAAAGTTCTGTGGCACATTTATATATAAATAATACAAAGCCCTCATTACAGTTTTGGGGGACTGAGCAAGGGTGGCCTGCAAGCAGGACTCCTGACTCCCAGCACATAAACATAAGTTACATAGTTCCCTTAAATATCAAGTTTTACACTTTTCTGTAGCTGTTCTGGTTCTCCATATTTATCTAAATCTATTTAGGGCTTAGTACTTGTATGCCACATTAACGGCTACTGATAGGTCCCCCAACCTGCTGGCAGAAAACACACAGCTGAATAATTGTTCCCCAAGGGGAGTCTGAAGTAACCCAGCCATGGAACACCCAAAGACTCCCTTTTTGTGAACATCTATCTGGAGTCCCATACACAGTCTCAATTGGGATAGCGGGTTTTGGGGGACACAGAGGCTCCCTGCACTGCCACCACCATTCACTGTTATACTTTAAAAATATAAAACATTAAGCATCTTCAGTGTTAGTGTGATTATTTCTATTTTTTCTGTTTCACCTTTTCCTAGTTTAGTTTTCCATTTTGAATAAATCTTTAGCTTGGTTGTCATCTTTCTTACCTTGGCTTAAGCTTTTCTTCATTTTCTTTTATGTGCTCACCCTGCCCTAGCCTGAAAGAAGCTCTGGCATCTGCAGCACCCCTGACAATTGCCTGTTCTAGAGCAGGCCAGGTAATCCAGGATTATACCTGAACATGACTTGCCATAATGGAACCTTTGTGCGCAAACACTGAGGCAAGGGTTACCCCAAAAGGGCATTTGGCTGGGAAGCCAGTTTCAAGAAAATACAAAATCCCATGCCCCACAATGCAAAGCATCATGGGCTGCATATGCAAATCACCACAGAATGTTATGCTGGAACCTTGATGCACAACCACTGGATTATAATGTTGGCTCAGCTAGTTTTTTTTCTTCACTTTTTCCTTTTGTATCTGTATTTACATTGTTTTTGTTTCTATGCCAAGCAAAGATCCCTTCCTCCAGAGTAAATAATGGCAGCAAAGCTATATCCTCAACCCCAGACCAAACCTGCCATGCTCTCTGCTCTCTTCTCCTCTCCTTCAACTTAGTAAAGAAAAGCTTTCTCCTCACCATACCCTACATAGCTAATGGCATCAATGCTCTCTCTCCCCTCCTTCTCTCTTCTCTCCCCATGCGATCCTGCCACCACATTAAAAACTATGTTGGATCCCAGTTTTAAAATCCAGTGTAGTCCACCCACACACATCATAGCCCCACCACCCACCCCAAGAGGGAAAGGGATGGTATTTGCATTGCCTCACAAACAGGTTCATCATAAAATGATGGCACAGTTGGCTCGACATCAGATTAGGAAACTGTAGGTAGAGATGGGCAAAATCTGCAAATTTTGCTCTGCTAAATATTTCTCAAAATTACACATTTTGTGAATATTTTGTGGGTGCAAAATGCGAATTCTGCCCACAAAATTTGGAATTTTGCAGAAAATGGTGGAATTTCACCACTAGCAGGCAAGATTCCTCTTAATGGAAAAATTCTGAATTTCACAGGCAAAATTCCACATTTCGTATGAATTTCAGATTTCGCATCTACAAAATATTTTGCAAAATGCACAAAATTCACAAAATTTTTACGGGCAAAATTCTAATTTTGCCAGAACTTCATCGCAAAATTAAATTTCACTGTATCTCTAACTGTAAGAGATAAGACTGTTAGTTACACAGATAGCCAAACTTTGATTCATTCACTTAAGTAAGTCTCATCCTTAAATAATTATTTGTTTTCTTTAACAACTGTATTTAAAGGTCAAGATATGTACGCCTTTTAAAAAGCTTTGAAGCTGTGCTGGTGCACTATTGGTAATCGACCTGTCCCATAGTGACTTTCTTGGCTGAGATGCAGCGAGCTTAAAGCCTGCTATGCCACACATCCCTCATCCACCCTTGCATTTTTTACCAATGCAATATTGTTCTGAAGTAACATATAAACATTTAAATATTTAAAATGTACTATCTGCAGCATTATTGTGATTTGTTTCTCTCTTCCTTATTTAGTTTCCACATTCTGCATAAATAACCTTTACCTTCAGCTTTTCACTTTTCTTACCTTGCCTTCTTCTTTTAATTTCTTCAGTCTGTTCAGTATTATCTCATTTTGTTCCTGCCGCAATAATTTTATTTACTTAGCTGTTCCTTTGCTTTAATCTTTATATAATTCACATTTGTTCCTCAGGCACCAAAGCTGATTCATCAGGTTGACAACCTCCGGCCCCATCTACAGCCAACTCTTGTGATTAACACCATATTGATTGCAGATTGCACTCTGCCCCAACAAGCATTTTCCTTTCCTGGTTTCAAAACAGATAAACCAACCCCTGCCCATCTAAGCCCCACCAGCTTCCTAAATAGTTCTGAGAGTGCCACTGAGTGGCTTTTTAGTTTTAAATGTGTCATTATCCATGTCTAGTCCAACACTTTACAATGGCCATCTGCCTCTTCCTCTCTCACAAGTATTGTATGGTCTCCTCTTAGACTCTGCCACCTCATAAACAAGAAAAAACTTCCTGCATATCTTAGCCACAAAACTCACTACACCCACAGCCTCATTGAGTCACTCTGTTTTTATTATATATTGGCACACTTTTTGGTTCAACACTGTAAGATGATCTTCTTCTGCTTCCTATTACTGCCGGGCTCAGATGCTGGAATCATGCCCAGTATGGCTTTGTGTGGGCCCCAGAAAGCACTGCTGGGATGAGAAACAAGCATTTTGTCCCATTCGCGTGATTGGAAAAGGCAGCAGATCATTAACCTGCCTTCGACCAGAAAAGGGTGCCATTATAAAAAAATAGGATGACTGAAGGGGGGCTGTCTGGGCTGTGGGTAGGATTTGATTGGCTGATGTTAGGGGTGAATTTTAGTTCTTATAAAGCTATACACAAGCAGAATAGGCAGTAAGGAGTGGGGTCAGTCTCTGTTTAACTTACTGGGTCAGTTTCTGTGTAATTTCTGTGGCCAGACCCAAATTCTGTAGCCAGACTACAATTCTGTGACTGGCCTTGATTTCTGCAGCAATGCGCCATCTGCTGCATACTGCAGAGTGCAGGAGGCCTTGCAAATTTGTTTCAGAGAAGAAAAAATAGGTAAGGTAGCAGTACCACAGGAGTAGGAAGAGGGTACATTAGTAAAATGAACATACACAGACACTAAGCAAAGTAAGAAATTGCTATTACTTATTGTAACGTGTGAAGCTGTAACATGGAGTCACTAATTATTTGGAGTGGGGATAACAAATAAGTGGATAGGCCCAAAGCTTCAGCAGTTAAAATGAGTAAAACAGAGAGGTCAGGAAAAGGGTGCAGCATAGGATCTGACAAATATGGGAATAGGTAAGTGGGTTAATATAAGGTAAGCAGGAGACACCTACCTAGGGTAAGGTTACAAATTAGTTTCAGGGAAGAAAAGGGGGAGGTAGTAATAACATAGGAGTAGTAAGGAGGTAGAAGGGTAAACCAAACTTGATACTCACCAAGCAGAAAAGGGAAGGGACATGAGAGTGGTGCAGTGCAATAGGTGTGGTGCAGCAGTCTTTAAAGAGAAGACTGGGAGCTACCCCATATGTACTCACCTCTCTGGGATGCAGGCACAGGTGGTTGGACTTTGAGCTGCACTGTCGAGTTTACAATGGACTTTCTACACTGCCCAGGGATCACTAGTCTGCCAGTGCTTCCCCAGAGGATGCCTAAACAGAGGCAGAATGGATGGACTGTGGTGGGCTCTGGGAGGGTGGGGAATGGGGTAGACTACATGCTGCACCCCATACCACTGCATAACACATTTGACTTACTGCTGGAAAGGGGCAACCAAGAGGAGGTATCCATCACAGTGGAAAGGGAGGTGGTGGGAGTTCTCAGAAGTGGAGAATGAAAGAAGGAAGGAGAATCCCACAGGCAAAGAGGAAGCAGCTGTTTGTGGGTGACTCAGTTGTGAAAGAAATAGACTTGGAAACCAGAGGGGAAGCTAGGAAGGTGAGGCACTTGAGGAGAGACTTGACTGGAAGAGATAAAGAGCAAATCCTGCAGATCACTAGCGCAGAGGGAGCTGGGAGGGAGCTGGATATCATTGTCCATATTGGGAGAAATAGAAACAGAAACATAGACAATGATGGCAGAAAAGACCAAAGGTCCATCCAGTCTACACCAGCTCCCTATTTAGTCCTGGGGACTACTGTTCCTGCAGGATCCTAGCCCTACCCACCACCCTCCATTCTCCTCCCAAATTCTGATGCTCTGAGCAACCACTATACCCTTCATTCTGTCCCTGTCACTAACAGTTTTACACCCTCTACCTCAGCTGACAGCCTGTTCCACAGTTCCACCACCCATTCTGTGAAATGCTATTTCCTCACATCCCTCCTGAACCTCACTCCTCTTAGCTTCCATTCATGACAATATAACCATGACCTGGTATTCAGGTTAAATAGTTCCTCACAGTTCACCCTGTTAATTCCTTTTATGAATTTGAAGGTCTCTATCATGTCTCCCTCTCCCTTCTCCCTTTAGGTCTTCAAGAGTATATGTTCAGTACTTTGAGGGAGGTGCTCCTCATAGGACATGCCATGCTGGCCTTGAATCATTTTGTTGCCATAATCCTATAAATGATGTAGCACATAAGAAGGTAGGAGTAGTAAAGGGAAAATTCAGGGAGCTGGGAAGGTGTCTTAAGCAATTAGTGCATTCACTGACTTTTCTGAGGCACTACCTGTGTATGGCTGCAGAAAGATAAGAAAACTGCATACCAATGCTTTAAATGAATGGTTAAACCATTGTACATGGAGAAAGGTTTTGGATACATTGGGATTTCTTAGCACTGTGGTAAGGCTCACAGTCTATAATTATTTGAGTCTAACCTTGCCTCTTCCCCTTCTTGAATAGGGGTAATGGTCATTTTCCATTCCTTTTGCACTATTCCTGTCTGTAAGGAGTTCTGAAAGATATCAGCAAGAGGCCAATCCCAAACCTCTCTTACCTTCACTAGTACCCTTGAGTGGACATCATCAAGGTCCTGGAACAAGTGCCAGGGGATATTTTCTTCTACCTAAATGGACATCAGAAATAGGCAGAAGGGACCTTGGTTAAATATCTCATCTGAAGTCCATTCTGTACAATACTGTTGCCTCCAACCCCCTCCCAGAGTTCTTTATTGTAGTGTCAAAACTGGACATAGCTGGCCCATTGTGATGCCAGTGAACTGGGTTTGGGAATGAGCTGAGGGAAATGAAAGACTGGCTAGGGAGGGAAGCTTGAGCGTCTGATGGACAGCTTGCTTCCCCTGGGGGTGAAGGCCCAGTGCTGGCCTGGCCTCTGGTGAAAGCCAGAGATACAGCAGCCTAGAGTCACACAGTAGGGGAGGAGCATGGCAAGACATTGGTGTGTGCCTAGATGTCATGGCACAACCACAACTCCAGGGTTACCAGAGGGAAAAGTCATAGCCTGGCACGCACCACCAGCAGCAGAGGAAGGCACACCTCACTGATCAATCTGTGAGGCCACAATAGGGACCTGACGTGCGGCGTGCCTGGGAGCACAACCAAGGCTACATGGGGTCTGACTGGTGGATTGCAGGTCAAGTCAGGTCAGTGGCTAGTGAGTCAGACTCCAGGGAAAAATAGCAAGTAAAAAGAAAATTGGATGCAAGCCCAGCTCACTGATGTGAGACTTGGATCCACAGCCTCCTGACCCAGAAGCAAGAGTGCTCCTAACTGATATATACTGACACTAAAACTATAATAAATAATAATGAAATATCTAATAATAATAATAATATAATCCTTGAACAAATAAATAAAAAATAAAAATAAAAAATCTGCTGATAGAGGTTAGGCAGTTGGCATCCTGCAACTGTGTTTTAGTAAAGTCTTTGACTCAGTGCTACATAACAAACAAGGTAAATGAAATACACACAGGGTTTGGCAGCACTAGAGCACAGCAGCCAGCCAATAGTTCAGACTCTGAAAGAAAGCTCAGCACTCGTGGTTCAGGGATTCAACAAGCTTAGTGCAAGTTTATTTTCTGGCAAGATGCCTGGATAGTGCCCTACAGCCCTGGTGCTTCAACCCTTCTACGGGTCTTCCTCAGGAGGCGGGTCTGAGGAGTGGACAAACATGACCATAATTTATACAAATTGAATTAAAGTGATACACTCACAGTGATGATAAAAGTAAAATAGGTTTTGTTTTAAAAACAGAATACACAACATTACAAGCTACAATAAGGCTGAAACTAAAACATTTTCATAAGTCCATGGTACAGTATCTTAATGAATCAGCAAATATAACTTAATTTGCATTTTATAATTGTCTAAAGCCTACTGTAGTAATACTCTACAGCAAAATGAAATAAAATTAATTCAGAAAGGTGCAGTTAGAAAAAAATATGTCCACTAGTCATGGGGATGGGAAGTGCTGGTGTGTGGTGATGGGAGGAGAGTGTGTTTGACAAAAGCCTTAAACAAGAATCTGGACCTACTGTTCCAAAGTATAAACAACCTTTTCTAATACAATTTTATATTGCATCATTCATAGCAAGTACCATAGATTGTATTTATAAGAAGTCCTGTATGAGTACATTCCACTTGTAGGAACATTTTTCAGTCCCATTTGTTCCTATAAAGCACAATTGAAAGTGACATATGAATTCTCATATAAGAACATTTAATTTAAGATAACTTTTCCAAGAACTTTTGGAATGACCTGAGTATCTTAAAGGATATCAGGACATTTGCAGCAAAACCAAGATCTTGATTAGGTGTTAATAGGAAATGATCTATGACTGACAGCATGCCATTAGCTCATTAGCAAGAAGAAAAGACACAGTTAAACTGGTAGTTTTAAGTGTTGGAATCTCTCACTTATGCCACCACCAACAAAAAAAACATTCAATAGGTGACAAGCTGTTTGCATTTTCTCATGATAATATCATTGCTATCTAAATAAAAGGTTGTAGGCATCAATTCATTCAGCACAAAATCAAGTTTAAAATATATGTTTAATTGATTGGTGTAGTTCAGCTTAAAATCAAAATCATTTGAATATGCAGCTCAGTCTGCTGATGTCTTAATGTGTTCACTCTAAAACTGAGGACTCCCTTTGGTCATGAGGGATGGAATATTTGTAAATATTTTTCTGATTAAACTTGCCAATAGATTAAGAACTAGACAGATAGATAGATATATAGATAGATAGATAGATAGATAGATAGATAGATAGATAGATAGATAGATAGATAGATATGTAAGCCCCCTCCCTGTGTCTTGGGGTATCCAGATGGTAAATGTCCTGGGGAGGGCACTGTACATGCCACAGAAACACAGTCCAGAAATAATAAAAGGAAAAACAGTACCTGATTCCCATGGGTGGTGCTGGTGATGTACTAAGCTCCATCTGGTATGCCCATAGACCCCCAGATGCAATAAGGGTGTTGCACAGGTGGGTTGACGCCCGCCTCTTCACCTGTCTGGCCTTCCAAATTTGCCCACCAGCCTTTGAAGACAGTCTTTAAAAATATGGAGGACAGCTAAAATGGTACAGGGTCTGCAACAGAAGCCATAATGAACAGAGACTAAAGCAGCTTAATATGTGTACCCTTGAGGAAAGGGGGGCATGATAGAAACTTTCAAGTACCTTAAGGAAATCAACAAAGTCCAAGATAGTAGCATCTTTCAGAAAAGAGATGTGGGAGAACAAAGGGACACAATTTGAAGATAGAGGGAGGATGTCTCAGAGGCAATGTGAGGAAGTATTTTTCACAGAGAGGTGGCGGACTGCATGGAATGGCCTTCCTAGGAGGTTGTGGGTCAAAATGGTGGGGAATTCAAGAATGCATGGGACAGACATAAGGAAATTCTTGGGGTAGGAAGAAGTAGGCTGTTGGTTAACTAGGATCTGCAGCTTATCCAATCGGTAGGGAAATGGGCAGACTAGATGGGCCAAGTGGTCCTCATCTGCTGTCAAAGTCTATGTTTCTATATTTCTACACCAGGCAGCCTCACAACATCCTCAGCAATGGTGTGATGGCTCTTGGGACCAACCCTGGAGCACACACTGGGAACATTGGCTGTGGAGCCAAATTTAGCAGCAAAATAGTTTCTGCAATAAACGAGGCAAACAACAGAACTGCAGAAACAGGAAACCCATTTAATGAACAGTTGACAAACAGGAGAAGTCAATCCATGGAGCGGGGGGTAACAGTACACAGTAATGTTACTTTACAGGTATTCACCTGACTTTGGTTCTGCAACAGTGTCTTTTGCCAACAGACTGATTCGTTGCATGCATGCAGGCATTCCCTTGAGCGAAAAGGCTACAATCATGGCAGCAGCTGTACCGTGGATTGAACCACGCCCCACTTAGATGTGGTTTTGTACTTAGCAGCACTTCCATTTCACATTGTTTTTCTTCAGGCTACTCTTTACTTGGGCACTTGCTTACTTTCCATTCCTTAAATCTCACAAACTTGGCATACACGGGGACTATGACAGCATGAGACGTTTCAACTGTCCCACTCCATTTCCAACTTCACCTTACTTTAAACATTCTCTCCACCACGGTGGGGCCTTACAATACATGGAGTCTTTTCTTCACTTCAAGGTCTTAACACAGTCAGTCTGGTGTTCTTTAGCAAGAACCAAACCACTGAAGACTTCTGGTCATTCAATCACTGATGCCACGCGCCTTCTGTTCTCCCTGCAGAGTGTTGACCACCCCAGACCTACAGGGACTAAAACTGTCCTGCAGAGTGTCCGCACTCCCTGACCTACAGAGACCCAGAGGCACTTTCTGCTCATGCAGTGATTCCAATTCTGGACTGCCTTCTCCCAGGGACTGCTGCTTGTGCCACATAGAGCACCCGGACAGTGTCACCCAACCATTCCCCACATGGACCCTTCCCTGCCTCCACTGGCTGCCTAACCTGAGGGTCCCAATGCTATAGCAGCCACTGGCCAGGAGAAAGGGGCAGTGCTGCCACCACTACACCCACAACAGTCCAGGCTGCCACTTCTGAACTCGCGCCCCAAGGTCAAACTGCCAGAGCAGGCCAGCTCACAGGACATACACTGACCAACAGGCTGTACTCACCCACGGTGAGACTACTTAAAATATAGGACCCCCATCGGTGCTTACCCTACCAAGGTGCCAAGCTCACTTGGCAGGCCTCCATTCTCCTTGCTCCTATGGGCTCCAGCTCCCAACACAGCACTGACAGGACTCAGGCTTGTTGCTCCACTGCTCCCTCACACTGGCTGCCTGAACTGCCACTCTTCATATGTGGATCTTGAGTGAGGATGGCCAGGATGGCAAGCAGCCCACCCAGGCCCTGCCTTGGTCCTCCAGCCGAACTTGCAGGCCAATCCCATTAACCCTCTCTCCTGTTCTGGAAGTTTTTCCTACAAATCTAATCTCTCTTCTATTTATTTATTTATTTTATTTTAGTCTTTGGTAACCGCAGAAGGCCCACTTGGCACAAGTGCCTGTTTTCGGGGTGATCTGGGAGCACTGGTCAGTTAAGTGACTTGCTGAGAGTCACACAGTATGCAAGTGGAGGTTGTGAGAATCAAACTCAGGTCTGGTCTGCTGGATGTATCAAGCTTGTTCACACCTCGTTCCTCTAACCTCTAAGCTATACTGCCAGCCACTATACACTCTAGGATGGGGCCCCTGCCTTGCAGCAAGCAAGCCTAAATTCCAGACTTACTGGCACCACTAGCTCTCCCTGCCTAGCTACACCTAGCAAATGGCCTAGCTGCACTTGGAAACTGCAGTTAACTAGTAAGCCCCAGAGGGTGCTACACTCCCCCACACCCAAATCATTAATCTCCTGATGAACACCAACCAGGCTGCACCACCACCCCCGAGGAGAGATATGGCTATCTCTCCCTCCCTCAAGGGTCAGAGCGCCAACTGGCTACACTGCCGGGACAGTGGAAATTCATGTACTTACACAGAACCTCAACTTATCCTACATTTTAATATCTTACTGGGGAACACTGGTGACCCAAACGCTGGTTCCCACGGTCACCTGCCAGGTACTGCAGCAGGGGCATCCCTCCCCACTATCACTGTAACTCTTTACTACACTTAATTCCTAAGTTAATAGAAATACTGCTTCTGCCAGAATAGGACAATAATACACAGTTCCCCATCAATAAGCATAACCAGAACATTTACAATAACAGCTTAAACTGAATTTTTTTTTGTTTGTTTTTTATTTATTCTTTTGCGCTTGCTCCACTTGCTGGGCCATCTGCCCGATCAGGGACCCTTGGCTGCAGCATCTCCACATGAGCCACTTCTCCCAGGGACCCCTGGATTGACCCCAGGGCAGGGATGTGGCACTTTGGCCCTAAGGTGCCACGAGCAATGGATAGGGTGGAGCTCTGCCTGGGGAGCCGATGTGCAGCTGAGGGGCAGCATCATGTAGGCAGTGGAGGCAGGCTTGGTTTTCCCTGTAGGTGGGGGGCAGGAATGCAATGACACCTGCATCCATCCCACCCTTGAATCCTTGCTGATGCCAGTTGCTATGGCACTCCTGGCTTCCGCCAGGGGTCCCCTTGCTCTGGCGACATCCTGCACCCTCCCTGCCCGGAGAAGGAGAGCAGTCATAGGATGCTCAATTTCTTCTTCCCCAGCTGACCCTCCGATGACCTGAGTCCATTCCTGAGCCTGGCCGCCAAGCGCCACAAACAGAAACTAAACTGGGCTGTGCTGGTGGGCCAGCCATCTTAAACTGAATTTTAAGCCACATACTGTACAATGCACTATCCTGCTATACTGAAATCTAGCAGGGCTAAACATTTTACTAATTCAAAACAGTCATCTAACCACTCACACCCAGACTTACATCCATTCACACACTGATTCACCCAGATTGCAGAAAATGCATTTACTTAGCGTGCACTTATACCAACTCATTGAAAGTGTAATATTGAAACAATTTAGTGCACACTAAATTAATAAAACATAAACAGTGATTCAACCACACAAATTTTGTTTTCTCAACAGGGCTATGGTAATGAGCTAACCATTCACCATCAACCACACATAACTTTTAACTAACCATACCTACCCCACTCATACTGTACTAGCCGCATATACCTTTCATCCTATATTAAGGCAGTTTTACAAAATTAAACAATTAAATATGCACTAAATCAACAGTGTATAAACAATTATCCAACTACACACATTTTTTATAAAGGCATTTTCCCCAAAAGCCCAACATGAAAAAAGTTTATTACTCTTTGAAATCAAGCTGCATTTCAGTTCATATACATAGAGTGCTGAATGTTTGTAGGCAGACCACCCCATACCTGGTAAGCGAGGACATCCCCACAATGCAGTCTGTGCTCCACAAAGTCCATTCATGTACCAGTCTCTACTGCAGTTAGAAACAAGGCACATGCAGCTCTCACAGAAAAGGTGCAAAATGTCCCAGTCCCAGGCACCATTTTGTCTGCACATTTAAATAGTCCAGCAGATGGGGGACTTCCACAGCTTGTCCAGAACCACAAGTTTTTAGTCCATATGGCGGGGTGTGACAGGGTTGAATAAGACCCTGTCCCATTTGTTATCTAGAAAGATTTATGTCCTTTAAAATGAAAATAAAATGTGTGTAGTTGCTGCCTGTCTATGGCATGGTAAGGCGAGGTACTCCGCACCATACAATTCAATGAATGGTTGAAAACTGGTGTAGAGCACAGGGTTTTGGCTTCACTGGGACTGGGGTTCTATCTGGAGGGATACCCACCTATACTGGCATGATGGTCTGCATCTGTCCTGGAAGGAACCAGTCTCCTGAGTGATCAGTTTAAATGCTTCATGGGCAAGCTTTTAAACTAGCCAAGAGGGGAGGCACTGATAAGTAGCAGGAATTCCTTAGCCACCCCTACAAAACAGGGTACTAAATGAGGTAAAGACCAAGGTAGAAAGGTCAGTAGGGAGCAGGACTGAGGTAAATGGAGAAAGCAAAGTCACTAAGGGAAGGTATGGGGCTACAAGAGGTAAAGCCATCAAAAAATTGAGAGTAATGAGTACCAATGCCCATAGTCTGGTAACAAGCTTCCTGAACTAGTAGCCTTGATGGAAGAGGAACATCTGGATAGTGTGGCAGTCACAGAAACATGGTACACACAGAACCATGACTGGGATGTAAATATACCAGGTACACTATCTACAGGAGGGACAGGGAGGGCAAAAGAGGAGGAAGAGTAGCTCTCTATATAAGGAAGGAATCAAAGTAACAGAACAAAAGGGTAAATGGGGAGGAGAGGAAGCACTGTGGGTCAACATGGAGACAGGCAATGGCACCACAATCCGCACAGGGTTGTATACAGACCCCCAACTCAGGGGAGGGAATGGACAAGGAAATGATAGAAGGTATCCTTAGAATGGCAGAAAAAGGGAGATACAGTTGATGGGGGATCTGAATATGCCAGATGTTAACTGGAGTGCATTTGCTGTAGCCACATCCAAGAGAGATCATTCTAGATGCCCTGCAGGCATGCCTTAGACAACTAGTATTGGAACCCACTCGGGAGGAGCAATCTTAGACTTAGTACTCTCAAATGGAGATGGAGAGAGGATCACAGATGTAGAAGTGGGTAGCCGTCTGGGAATTAGTGACCATCGACAGTATGGTTCATGATAAATGCAGCAGTAGAGTCAAGCCACACAAAGGCAAAGGTCCTGGACTTTAGGAGGGCTCACTTTGCCAAAATGAGTGTGTGTCTAAGGAATGCACTAGCAATGGGCACAAAGGAGGGTGGAAGAACAATGGGGAATAATCAAAACTGCCATCACTAAGGCAACAAGCCTTTGTGTGAAGCAAACAAACAAAACAAAACGATGCAAAAGAACCACTATGGTTCTCAAAGGAGGTGGAAGGGAAGGTTAAGGAGAAAATATAGCATTCAGGAAGTGCAAGGAATCATAGAAGGAGCAGGACAGATAACTGTATCAGTTAAAGCAGAAGGAAGCTGGGAAGGCAGTCAAAACAGCAAAGGCCCAAACCAAAGGAAAGATAGCCAACTCAGTTAAGAAGGGGTAAACCTTTTATAGGTACATCAGGAATGGAGGAAGACCAAGGAGGGATACTGAGGCTTAATTAAGGGAGAGGGGTGGGGAGAGGTGACTATGAAACGTGGATATACTAAACAAATATTTTTGCTCAATATTTACAAATGAAGAAGGGAGGTACCTAAACCAAACAATAGAAACACTCTGGATAGGGAGGATGATACAGTCCATTCACAGAAGAAAGAGTAAGAGTTCTGAAAGAACTCTTAAAACTGAAGGTGGATAAAGCAATGGGGCCTGATGGGATTCATCCCAAAATTCTAAAAGAACTAAGGTTAGAACTAGTGACACCACTGACTACCCTTTTAACAAATCATGGGAGAATGGGGTGGCATCTGAGGACTGGAGGAGGGCAGATGTTATTCCACTTCACAAAAGTGGGAGCAGGGCAGAGGCAGGAAACTACAGACCTGTTAGTTTGACCTCAGTGATAGGGAAATGATGGAATAACTTCTGAAGGAAATAATTGTTGAGTACCTAGAGACCAGAGGGCACAGGACCCAAGGCAGCATGGATTCACACTGGGAAGGTCATGTCAGATGAATCTAATAGATTTCATTGACTGGGTGACCAAAGTAGTAGATCAGGGAGGGGCTGTGGCATGGCCTACCTAGGCTTTAGCTAGGCATTTGACACAGTCCCACATAAAAGATTAATATACAAATTAGCCAGCCTTGGAGTGGGTCCCAAGATGATAGCCTTGGTAAACAACTGGCTAGAGAACAGGACACAGAGGATAATAGTAAACAGAGTCCACTCTTAAGACGGGGGTTACTAGTGGGGTACCATAGGGTTCAGTTCTAGGACTGGTTCTCTTTAATGTCTTTATAAGTGACATTGCAGGGGACTGGAAGGAAAGGTATGTCTCTCTGCAGATGACACAAAGATCTGCAACAGGGTTGATACACAAGGTGAGGTGGAAAGGATGAAAGGGACTTGGCAAGGTTGGAGGAATGGTCAAATGTATGGCAGCTTAGATTCATGCTAAGAAGTGCAAAGTAATGCACATGGGAAATGAAAACCAAAGGGAAGAGTACACAATGGGGGTGAGATACTAACAACAACAAAATGGAAAGGGACCTGGGGTAGTCATATCAGATGACCTAAAGGTGGGCAAGCAATGTGAGAGGGCAGTAAGAGAGCTGGGGGATACTGGGATGCATAGGGAGAGGCATCACCATAGAAAACAGGAAGTTGTTATCCCTCTGTACAGACAGCTCATGAGACCCCATCTGAGTACTGTGTGCAGTTCTGGAGACCCAGTCTCCACAAGGACATAGACAGGATGGAGGCAGTCCAGAGGAGGGCAACTAAATGGTGCAGGGTATGCACCAGAAGACATATGAAGAGAGACTTAAGGAGCTTAATATGTATACCCTCGTGGAAAGCAGGGACAGGGGACACGATAGAAACTTTCAAGTACCTCACGTGAATCAACAAAGTCCAAGAGGGTAGCATCTTTCAGAAAAAGAGATGTGCAAGAACAAGGGGTACAATTTAAAGATAGAAGGAGGATGGATCAGAGGTAATTTGAGGAAGTATTTTTCATGGAGAGGGTAGTAGATGCATTGAATGGCCTTCCTGAGGAGGTTGTGGAGTCAAAAACAGTGGTGTAATTCAAGAATGCATGGGACAGACATAAGGCAATTCTAGGGGTGGGGGTAGGAGGAAGTAGGCTGTTGGTTAACTAGGATCTGTAGCTTATCCATTAGGTAGGGAAATGGCAGATTGGGTGGGCCAAGCTTCCTTTATCTGCCATCACATTCTATGTTTCTATGTAGAAAGAGTTAAATGTAAGGATCTGTTTTGTCCTCTTCTGTTCTGTCTCTGTCTGTCTGACTGCACTGTCAAATTTTCTTGTGAGACCTAGGAATGGCCACTCTGACAGTTCTTGTTATCCCCCCGCTATCTCTCTGCCTTCACTTGCTGTTGTTTCTATCTTTTCATCGGGCTTGTATCTGAAGTTATAAAAGATGAATGAATTTATGTGAAACTGTGATCCTTGGTTTGAAAATGCACATAGTTGTATTGTTGAAATGATTATAAAAAGCTATTTGGAACTTAGAGGGTTATTCTGAGATGCTGGTTTGCAAACTTTTGCAGAGTTGTCAACAAGAGGTCAGTTTTGAGACACCATGTACTGTTTTGTTGCACATGCAAAGAAGGAAACTGACAAGAACATTTTCTGAAAACAGAATGTTCTCTTAACGAGTTCCCAGACAAAGACTATATAAAAAGAGTAGTAATACTTCTGCAGAGAGAGAGAGAGAGAGAGAGAGCATAACTGCAACTTGAAATTAGAGATATCCTCAGATGAAGGACTTTGTTTTCTGTGTTTGTACTGCCTTTGCTAATAGTTCTACTGAACAATTTTATTTTTATTTTACTGTTATTGGAAAATAAAATGCTACTTGGGAATTTTATACCTGCTCCTGGTCTTCCTATGCTTCCTGACCTGTGCCTCGATGACAGATGGTGTCAGACTAAATGGGATTTATGCCATGTCTACTCTAAGACAGGAGTTTTGTGCGGGGTACTAGACCTGGTACCAGGGAAGTATAGAAGAAATGCATGGATTCTGCAGCAGCAAGCCCTGGGTCATTACTAGAAAGATGGCAGCCAAACTAGCAGAGACAGAAATCAAGCTGAGACTGTACAGCCAGCACCAGTGATCGGAAAAAAGAACAGGCAGTGACAGAACCTGAAAGCCTGTCTGCCTTCTTCAAATGGTGGGCTATACAACAAAGAAAGACAGAGAAGTGGAGAAAAAGAGATACAGTGACTGGAGCAGCAGAGAAAAGAAGAGGTGCAGCAACAGGAAGAGAAGAGAAGAGAAGAGAAGAGAAGAGAAGAGAAGAGAAGAGAAGAGAAGAGAAGAGAAGAGAAGAGAAGAGAAGAGAAGAGAAGAGAAGAGAAGAGAAGAGATGCAGGACTGAAGCAGTGATGGTTGGATGCCTTGAAAGCTATCAAAGCTGGAGGATCTGGCACAGGTCCAGCAGAGCAACAAAACATCAACAACTTAAAAGACCTTAAACTTGCAAAGTTGTGTTCCTCGGATGATATCAATGCATACCTGACAACTTTTGAAAGGGTTGCCGCAGCTTGCTAGGGTCAAAGCAGCAATGGGCAATCAGGCTGGTACCTTATCTGACAGGTAAAGCCCAACTTGCCTACAGCAATATGGACACTGCACAGTCAGAAAACTATGACCTTGGGAAAGAGAAATCCTGAAAAATATGACATCTCAGGAGAGACCTACAGGCAAAGATTCTGGTCCCTAAAGTACAATTCAGTCAACAATCTTTGAGAAGCCTTCACCCAACTCAGAGAACTTTATGAAATGGCTCCATCCAGAGGGCAAAACAGTCCCACAGATCATTGATACATTTGCAATGGAGCAATTCATCAACATCCTGCCTGTAGACGAGAGCTTTGGGTAAAAGAACACTGACCAAAAAGTGGGTTAAAGGCAATTCTTTGGCTGAGGACTATCAGATGGCCAGACAGACCATGCAGCAGCAAAGTAACAGCCAAAGACCAGTGAGATCCACTTTTCCTAATCTAACTCCAAATCAGAAAAACTGTGGTGGGGTAGCAAATCTGCACCCAAAGACTTTATTTGGTATAACTGTATTAGGCCAGGTCATATGGCAAGAAACTGCCATAAAAATAAGGAGGATACTACTGCAGCAGATTTGGCCTTTACGAATTAGGGCAAGTATTTATCAGATGTCAAGGTGGGAGATAAGACTGTAAAGGACTTATTGGTTTGGGAAGCAGACAGACCCTAGAGCATGTTAAAGTGCTGGGAATACTATGTAAAGGACCAGGTACTGGTGTCATCTGCATCCACAGGGACACGCGATACTATCCCACCACACAAGTGACACTGAATATTAATGGGTGTACTCAAGTTATTCTGTAGCTGTGATTATTGGAAATGACTTTCCAGGATTTTGTGAGTTAATCTCAGAGGAACTGAACCCTGCAGTTTCAGCAGCAGTGGTAACAAGAGCTCAGGCAAAGAAAATCTCAAACAGCGGGACACTTTTGTTTTGGTGACTTTGATGAGGACTTGTTTGAGCCCAGCTCCAAGATCTGGAAGTCTAGGAAAGCAAGAAGATGCCTCAAACAACAGTGGCAACAAAAGACTGATGGACATAAGGGGTTACAATATGAAAATGCTGAAACTAGACTGATAACTGATTGTGATTTTGTTTCAGAACAAACTAATAATGCTTCTTTCACGGCCGGTGGCACTGAGATTGAGGCACTGGATGCCATACCTCATTGCATGCCAGTGAGCCAGGTTTGGGAGTGGACTCAGGACGCCATGGGTTGGCAGGGTGGGAGGGATAGAGTGTCCGTGACTACTGTCTCTCTCCGGGGTGGGGGTTCCCAATTGTTGGTGCACTTTCAGCCCTGGTGGAGGCTGGGGTGGTGCACTGGCATCAGGTCTTGGGGCAGAGTTAGGGGCATGGTGTTGGGAGAGAGTGCATGTGGATGCGTATGTTCCTTCTAATGGTGCCCTTGCATGCCTCACTCATGTAGGGTAGAAAAGGAAATATCTAGCGATCAGTTGTGGCAGCTTGATGGCCATCCTATGGGGAGCCTGGCTCTGGGGACATCGCCAAACACTGGATGCTGGTTTAGGTGGATATTGAGGGATCTTCGCCACTACCGGGGGTAATCTGTGGAGGTATAGGCGAGGGTCCCTAAGTGAGCTGGGACTACGGATGGTGGCCGGATGATTAGGATGCACAGTGGACTTAGGCAGACTGGAGTCAGGGGAGAAAAAGGAATTATAAAAAATAAAAATAAAATAATGCTTCTTTCCAAGGTTATTTTAAGCAGCTGGGTGAAACAATAACAGGGTGAACCAGTATTTGAAAATGTACTGTACTGAGTTTATATAAACCTCAGACATAGGAACAGATAAAACAATTGGTTATACCATGAAAGTATAGAACTGAGTTGTTACAGGTGCAAGCACATCATAGTCTTATGGCTGGTCACTCAGGGAGGCATCGCACCCTTGCCAGATTACTGTACAAATTCTACTGGCCTGGAATTCATGAAGATGTTGCTACCTATTGCGTTCTTGTGTCTGAATGTCAGAAAGTAGCCACAGTGGCTAAAAAGACAAGGTGCCCTGTGCCCTACCCTTGATAGATGTGTCTTTGAGAGAATTGCAATGGATGTGGTTGGCCCTTTAGGCAAAAAGTAAAAAGGAAATTGATTCATTCTGGTAGTATGTGACTATGCTACTCGATACCCAGGTAGTTCCTATGTGTACTGTCACAGCCCCAAAAGTGGCAGCAGAGCTTGCCAAACTTTTCAGCAGGGTAGGCATACCTAAAGAGATTATTACTGATCAGAGTAGTAATTTTGGTGTTGCATTACTGAAGGAGCTGTACTGACTATTAGGAATCACTGCCATAAGTACCTCTCCTTATCACCCTCAGACAGACGATCTTGTTGGCGTTTTAATCAAACACTAAAACACACATTAAAAGGTTTGTAAAGGGAAGGGAAAATTGGGACCAATATTTACCTTACCTGCTTTTTCTTACAGAGAAGTGCCACAAGCCTCAACAGGTTTTTCACAATTTGAAATGCTGTATGGTAGACAACCTAGAGGGCTACTCGATGTAATAAGAGAAACATGGGAAGATAACCGCACCCAAAACAATCTATTACATCTTATATGTGTGCCGAGAATTAAACTGGCAAAATATGTTGAAATTGCTCAGTAATCAGAAAGAGGTCAAAACCAGTAGAAAGTATATTATGACCATGGGTAAAAGAAAAGTTTTTGAGTCAGGTGAAAAGGTCTTGCGACTGTAACCCACTACAGAAAATAAACTGTTAATGAAGTGGCAAAGGCCTTATAAGGTGCTTAGATGTACTGACACAGTTAACTATGAAACTGAGACCCTGATAGGAAAAATCCTACCAAGGTATACCATGCTAACCTCCTGAAGAAATGGGTTGAAAAAACACCAAAGGCTGCTTTGCTAGTTTTACCAGAAGCTGATGAAGATATTAATATAGCTTATGACATGCAAGCATGACATTGGGCATGTGTGATTTTGTATTTTCTATTTAGCTTATGACAGACTGGAATGGATTGCAACTGCTGATGTTGTAAAGGTGAATGTTTCCTAAAGGGAACTGTCATCAACAGGATTTCTTGATGTCTGAAAGCCTATAAAAGCTAATTTGATTTAGCCTTTGTGTTTATCCATAAGTATTTGCAGTCCTGAGTTATTCATATGTAAATCACCCTGTAATTAGTGGCTGGTGGCAGCCATTTGTTTTGGCTCCTGACAGGAAATGATGTCACAGAGGGTCTAGTTCCTCCTTTGACTATATTTAATCCAACAGGTTAAATAGGAAATCAACTGTTTTATTAAGTGTGTTTTAAGGTGTTATTACAACACTTTCTATGTCTATAGTAATTGTTTCATATATGCATTGCAACAATGAGTTATTACCTTTACACTTCAAACTGTTAGTAAAATAGTCAATTTTCAGGATTGCTTTAACCTCTAGGCTATACTGTCAGCTGATCATCAAAACTATACATCTCAAGGCTGGCTCTGTGGGGCTAACAGGTATTGGGCCCCATATTAGGATTTCTAAACCCTGGCTATGTTCATGTCAGTACAGATTTCTGGAACTGCCACAGCCAACTTGTCTTTTTCCTTTCCCTGTCTTGCAGCCTTTTCTTACAATTTCAGGTGTGAACTCAGATCTACAAGATGCAAATGTGGCTACATACCTACTGGCCTGGCATCATAGGGCCAGCCTTGAAATGTGCAGCTTTTGATTATCAGCTGGCAGTACAGCTGTGAACAAGCTTCATTCCTCCAGCAAAATGGGTTTTGAGCATGTGTTAAGATTCTGAAAATATTATACTCTTCTATCCAGATTTGACTTGAAAAGAAAAAATAAGACACAATTACTTGTTTATAAATTGCAAAACACATAGATGGACAACATTGTTAAAACATGCATAACCTGAACTGCATTATTAAAATATAGAATAATATATGTGTGTGTGTGTGTGTGTGTGTGTGTGTGTGTGTGACCAGAATTTTAAACACACCCGAGGTGTGGATGCAAAATAAACCCCAAGGGGTTTATAAAGCATCAAGACATCGAATGTGCGGTAAAATTCTGTTTTTACACACACACACACACACAGACACACACACATTATTTATTTAATTAATGGTGATATTTTTTCCTTTCAGCACAGTTCAGTTAGTGCAGCTTCTTCTGTCAGAGATAGAGACACACACATACACACACACACACACACACACACTGGCTCAGACACAAACACACAGACACACACTGACATACACACACTGACACATACACATACACTGAAACACACACACACACACACACAGTCACTGCCTGTCTCTCCTTTTCTTTTTTTTTTACATTACAGTGGTAATGGCATTCTGGAAAGTCATGGTCTATCAGCATTGCTGCATAGTGTAAGACACACTTCAAGAGTATGAGCAGCAGGATCAACCAGATTGATTTTTTTCATTTTCAAGGCAAGATCAACTAGAGAGATATTTAAAAATATTTAAAATCATACCTGTCTTAACAGTGTGTGGCAAAGCTTGAATGCTGGTACCGGTGCTCGGTAATGGAGCCACCATATTGGGCAAAATGTTCAGCCCACCCACAGTGAAACTATGTGCCAGTTAGCTTTCTCTGGTGACACTTGATTGATAGGTGTCGATTACAACCTCCTGGTTGTAACCATAAATATCAACTGGGAAGTTGTAACTGGAGATAAATGTGTCTTTATCTGTATATAAAATGATCACCATTAATTAAAAAATATTTTACTTCTTTTGATGAAGTTAAAAGTATAACAGTTTCTTACTGAAATAAAGAGGTAAAATACTCATTTAATAATGCATTTCAGATTATGCATGTTTTAACAATGTTGTCCATCTATAGTAATAGTGTCCTATTTTTCTTTTCAAGTCAAATCTGGATAAAAGAGCATATTTTCAGAATCATAACACATGCTCAGATTGTTTTTACTATCTGTCCAGGAAAGGCACACTGAGCAACAGCTTCTTCCGAGAGTATTGTGGGAGCACGAGGCCATGATATCAGGCCAGTAGGTACGTAGCCACATTTGCATCTTGTAGACCTGAGTTCACAGACAAAATTGTAAGAGAAATGGCTGTAAGAAAGGGAATGAAAAGACAGACGGTGGTACTGTGGCACCCCAGAAATCTGTACTGACATGTTCAGCTGGCAGTACTGTATATCCTAGAGGTTAAAGCAATCCTGAAGATGGATGATTTTTACTAACAGTTTGAAATGTAAAGGTGATAAGTATAACTCACTACTTTCAATGTACATACAAAACAATTATTATAGATGTAAAAGTGTTGTAATAACACCTTAAAACACACTTAATATAACAGTAAATTTCTATTTTACCTGTTGGATTAAATACAGTCAAAGGAGGAGCTAGACCCTTGGTGACATCATTTCCTGTCAAGAGCCCAAAACATATGTCTGCCACCAGCCCTTAATTACAGGTGATTTACATAGGAATAACGCTGGACTGCAAAGACTCATGGATAAACACAATGACTCAAATCAAATTAACTTTTTATAGCTTTCAGACATTAAGAAATCCTGTTGATGTCAGTTCCCTTTAACCTCTGAACAAACTTCAGAAATCTGTAACTTATTAAAGGCATTTAACAGTACTTTTACCACTGTGCCAGGCTGAGCAAAGGGGTTGAGCATGTAGTAGTGACATGGAATGCTCAGCCTATTAGACAAAAGACATACAGATTACAAGAGCGGTTACAAGCAGACATAGTTAAGGAAATACAAAACATGAAAGCGTTGGATATCATAGAAGAGTCTAGAAGTGCTTGGTCATCACCAATGGTGATTGTAAATAAAAAGAGGGAGGTGTAAGAATCTGCCTTGATTTTGGAAACTTAATCAAGTATCCAAATTTGACAGTTATCCTATGCCAAGGATAGGTGATTTGCTGGACAAATTGGGAAGTGTCAAGTACATCAGTACCCTGGATCTCATCAAGGGTTACTGGCAGATTCCCCAGCTAAAGAACCCAGATACAAAATTGCATTTGCCACTCCTGTTGGAGTCTGTCAGTTCACCGCTATGCCGCTTGGTTTACATGGTGTACCTGCTACATTCCAGCAGTACATGGATGTAATTTTAGCTACTCACACTGGCTATTGTGCTGCTTACCTGGATGATGTTGTGGTGTACAGTCCAGACTTGAAAAGCCACCTGGAACACCTATGAGCAGTTATTCAGCTATTAAAATGCAGGACTGACCATTAATCCTACCAAATGTGCATTGTGCATGCAGGAAACCAGATATTTGGGATATGTTTTGGGAAATGTAGAGGTAAAGCCAGAGATTTCTAAGATAGAAGCTGTAGCTAACAGTCCTATCCCTAAAACAAAGAAACATGTCAGGTCATTTTAGGGCTGGCAGGTTACTATAGGAGATTTGTTCCCAACTTTGCCCAGTTAGCTACTCCCTCACTGAATTCATGAAGAAATGGTTCCCAATAATGTGAAATGTTGTGATGAAGATTTCGGGCTATCAAGGCTGCATTATGTTCAGCCCCTATTTTTATGTAGCCCAGACTTTGAGAAACACTTTTGTTACAGATAGATGCATCAGAGGTTGGCTAGGTGCAGTCTTGAGACAAAATATAGATAGGAAGGAACATCCCATTCTATATATCAGTAGTAAGTTGCACAACAGAAAATAAGGTACTCCACCATTGCAGCAAAATAGGCCATGGAGTCTTTTAAGTTTTATTTGCTAGGAGTTGACGTTGTACTTTTAGCCGATCATACCTCTCTTTGACTTAACCAAATGAAGGATAAAATTCCAGAATCACAAGGTAGTACCTGGCACTACAGCCATTTAAATTCAAAGTGTTGCACAACGCTGGAAAAGAGAATGTGAATGAATGTTGATTTTCTGCCAAGATATGGATCAGGAACTGAGAAATCTGAAGATTGAAAAAATGTGAGTTTAAACTTCACTGTTTGCTGTACTGGCTGTCATGGAGAAAATGTATACTGCATATGCTGAGAACTGTAAAGTTGCAGTCAGTAATGATGCAGTCATCTTGCCTCAAGTCATAACCCTATTGCCCTCCAGGACTCGCTGCAGAAGTCCTTCACTGAAGCCGAGGGCTGGTTCAAGGAACATAGATTGGTGATAAATCTTAAAAAACAAAACCATGTTCTTCACTCATCCCCAAAACAAGTCCTGCAACTTCAAGCTCCTCATTCACTCTGGGTCCTCTTTCCCACTCGAACAAGTTTGCTCCTATAAATACCTAGGAATCCATTTTGACCCCTCCTCTCCTTCCATGGACACATCGCTGCCCTAACCACTGCCACTAATATCCGATTGGGCATCTTACACTGGTATAAACACTGTCTCCCGAATCTTGACTTCATGATCACCTCTCTATCCTGTCCCTAGTGGACTATGGACTGCGGGTGTATGGTGCTGCTGATCAGACCGCACTCCATAAGATTATTTTCTCTGAATAAGGCCTGCAGGTTAATTACTGGAGCACCTAGGCTGACAAACACCTGTCTACTGTACGCTAAAGCGCTGGTACTTGATCTTGACGACGCCTCAAATATCTGACCTGTACCTTACAAAAAGACCTCCTTGGGCTATCCCCACCAGGATTGACCACCACCATACGCCACTCTGTCCCACTAGTTCATACTGACCTCTGGGAAAACCTCTCTTGTTATCCCTAGAGCTAGGACCTCTCACAGCCAAAGAGCCTTCAGCTTTAGGGCCCCTCCTGGTTCAACACACTGCCCCTCCATCTCCGAAGCTCCAACTATACGTGCTTCAAAACTTCATTACGTAACCACCTTATTAACACCCGATGCTGTAATTGCCACTAGTCAAAGCCAGACTAATACTTATGACAAAGCTTATTACTAAGCTGCTAAGACAACATAACTTCTGGTATTGTTTGCATCAATCCTACCTGTACCAGCTTGTTTGTATCTATGTCTTAAGTTACTGTTATACTTATGTGTTGTACTGTTATACTGTGTATTTTCGTTTGTCTTACTGTGACAAGGTACCTTTGTAAATGAGCCTATGGCTCAAAGGTTTCAAACTGCTGTTTAAATAAAATAAAAAAAATAAAAAAATAATGTTAAAGGAGACTTTAAAGAAAGTTTTGAAAACCTGTTTTTTAAAACAGGCTTCCAGTTAAAGAGGGGTATGTGACAGGGTTGGAAAAGACCCTGTCTCATTTGTTATGTAGAAAGATGTGTTATGTAGAAAGAGTTAAATACAAGGATCTATTGTATCCTCTTCTGTTCTGTCTCTTGTTTGTCTGATTGCATAGTCAAATTTTCTTGTGAGACCTAGAAAGTGGCCACTCTGACAGTTCTCACTACCCCCCACTATCTTTCTTTGCCTTCACTTGCTGTTTCTAGCTTTTCTTCCATCTTGCATATCTAAAGTTATAAAATATTTGTGAATCTTTATGTGAAAATGGAATCCCTTGGTTTGAAAAATGTATATAGTTGTATTGTTGAAATGACTACAAAAGCTATTTAGAACTTATGGGGTTAACCTGAGATGCTGGTTTGCAAATGTTTGCAGAGCTGTCAACAAGAGGTCAGTTCTGAAACACCATGTACTGTTTTGTTGCACCTGCAAGGAAGGAAACTGACAAGAACATTTTCTGAAAAACAGAATGTTCTCTCAACGAGTTCCCAGATAAAGACATATAAAAGCGCAGCAATACTCCTGCTAGAGAGAGAGAGAGAGGGAGAGGAGACAGAGCAAGGCTGAAACTTGAAATTAGATATATCTTCAGATGAAGGACTTTGTTTTATGTGTTGTGCTGCCTTTGTAAATAGTTATACTGAGCAATTTTATTTTTATTTTACTGTTATTGAAAAAATAAAACGCTTATTGTAAATTTTATACCTGCTCCTGGTCTTCCTGTGCTTCCTGACCTGTGCCTCGATGACATGGGACATCCCAAAATTGACATCCTGGATGAGCCAACACATTGTAAGTCCCTCCGCACGTCAAGGGGTATCCAGATGTTAAATGTCCTGGGAAGGGCACTGTATGAGCCACGAAAACATAGTGCAGAAATAATAAGACGAAAAACAGTACCTGATTCCATTGGGTGGGGCTGGTGATGGATTAAGCTCCATCTGGGGTGACCACAGACCGGCAGGTGCTGCAAAGGTGGTGCACTGGTGGGTTAATGCGACCTTCACCTGCCTGGCGTTGCCAACTTTGCCTCGCCGGCCTTTGTAGACAGTCTTCACCAAGCAGGCCTCTCGATGTCCTCTGCAATGGTGCGATGGCTCTTTGGGATCAATGCTGGAACACACACTAGGAACACTGGCTTGGAGCCAAATTTAGCAACAAAACAGTTTCCCAATAAGTGAGGCAAACAACAGAACTGCAG
Source organism: Neoceratodus forsteri (assembly GCA_016271365.2). Lineage (NCBI taxonomy): Eukaryota > Metazoa > Chordata > Ceratodontiformes > Ceratodontidae > Neoceratodus > Neoceratodus forsteri. The sequence continues at coordinate 448,841,496 of CM057453.1, read as the reverse complement.
AAACCAGGAATCCCATTAATGAACAGCTGACAAACAGGAACAGTCACTCCATGGAGCATGGGGTAACAGTACATAGTAGTGTTACTTTACAGGTAGGCACCTAACTTTGGTTCTGCAACAGTCTCTTTTGCCAACAGACTGATCCAATTGCATGCATGCAGGCATTCCTTGAGCCAAAAGGCTGCATTCTTGGCAGCTGTACGTGTGGGCTGAACCAGGCCACACTTAGAGGGGTTTGTACTTAGCAGCACTTCCATTTCACATTGTTTTTCTTCAGCTACTCTTTACTCAGGCACTTGCTTACTTTCCATTCCTTTAAATCTCACAAACTTGGTATACACGGGGACTATGACAGCATGAGACATTTCTACTGTCCCACTCGTGATTTAACTTTCCCTTACTTTAAACTTTCCCCACTAGGGGTGGGGTATCTTACACTACATGGAGCCTTTTTCTTTTACTTCAAGGTCTTAACACAGTCAGTTTGGTGTTCTTTAGCAAGAACTGAACCACTGAAGACCTTCTGGACATCCAATCACTGATGCTATGCACCTTCTGTTCTCCCCTGCAGAGTGCTGACCAGTCCTGAACCTACACAGACTGAAACCCCCTGCAGAGTGTCACACCCGGGACCTACAAAGACCCTGCAGCACTTTCCACTCATGCAGTAATTCCAATTTCTGGACTGTCTTCTCCCAGGGGACTGCTGCTTGTGCCACACAGAGCACCTGGATGGTCTGCCACCCTGCCAGTGTCCCAGCCAACCATTCCCCACATGGACCTTTCCTGCCTCCAGAGGCTGCCCAACGTGAGGGGTCAAAACACTGTAGCAGCCACTGGCCAGGGGAAAAGGGAGTAGTGCTGGCACCACTACACCCACAGCAGTCCAGACTGCCACTTCTGGACCGCCCCATGCCCAAACTGCCACAGCAGGCCAGCTCACATGACACATACCGACCCAAAAGGCTGTACTCCCCCATGGACGAGACTACTTAAAATACAGGGCCCCATCGGTGCTTACCCCACCATCATGCCAAAGATCACTGGCAGGCCTCCATTCTGCTTGCTCCGCGGCTCTGGCTCCCAACACAGCTCCAACAGGACCCAGGCTTGTCGGCTCCACTGCCCCCTCACACTACTGCACTAACTGCTACTCTTCAAACATGGATCTTCAAGGAGAGAATGCAGGTGGCAAGCGGACCACCTCAGCCCCGCCACAGCCCTCCAGCAAACCTGCAGGCCACCCCCGACCTCCTCTCTTCTAGAAGCTTTTTCTCCAAATCTAATCTCCTTCTATTTATACCTCTAGGATGGGACCCCCCTACCTTGCAGCAAGCAAGATGAAATCACTTAGATAGTGTACAGGACTGTCTTGTAAACTGGATTGACAAAATCCAAATGACATGTTTCTTTTCCTGTATACAAATACACATTTTTACTACTACTACTACTAAATCACAGACTTATCGGCACCACTAGCTCTTCCTGCCTAGCTACATCTAGCAACCAGCCTAGCTGTACTTAGAAACTGCAGTTAACTAGTAAGATCCCAGAGGGTGCTTACAGATAGATAGATAGATAGATACTTCAATTTTGAGAGCAAGTCAGGCTGAAGCTTTACAATGCATACAAACTTTAAAGAGTCATGTTTCTATACTATCGCATAATTTTTAACTTCATGAACAAAATATCAGTAATAGCTTCACAATGCATAAACATGACATCCCATTAAAGGCCATTTATACTCTAAAAAAAGTCGGTCATACAGTTCATTATCCAGCATTCTTTGTAGTTAAGCCACAACACAGTCCTCAGACATTATATTTCCAATAAAGAGCATTAATGAGAATAAATGTTAACATAGTCTGAGTTTAAATCACCAGTAAGACTGCTGTACCTCTTAAATAAGGATATGTGGGGTTATGTTTAGTATTAACCATTTACCATCATAAGCATGATACACAGAGTGTTTGCATTAACTATGGTGAACTTTAATCTGTTGGATGTTGACTGGAACATCCTGGCTGCAGTTACAACAAGGAGCAGGGTCATCCTAGACTCCTGCAAAGGGTATTTTCAGGCAGCTCATTACAGATCCTACTAGAGATGGGGCACTGCTGGATCTGGTACTTACAAGCAGGGACAACATTGTAAACGTTACAGTGGGTAGACCCCCAGTTACAAGCGCATCATCGATAGTATGGTTTGACATATACTGTAGATTGGACAGATAAACCACACTAGGACAAGAGTCCTGGTCTGGACTTCAGGAGAGCAGATTTTAAAGAAATGGGAACTGCCTTAGGAAATACCTTGAAGGGGAAAGAGTGCGCGGGTGGAGTCACAAGAAATGAATGAAGGTGGTAATAACTAAGGTAATGGCAAGCTGTTTAAAGGTAGTAAGCAAGGATAAGAGGAGAAAGAGGCCACTGTGGTTCTCGAAGGAGGTTGCCAAGGTGGTAAGGAAGAAAAACAACTTTCAGAAAGTACAAGGAGCCTCAAATGGAAGCAAACAGGGAAGTATAGCTAGAAAATAAAGGCAGAAAGGATGGAAAGGAAAACAAAGGCGAATTGAGGAGAGAATCACCAGGATGCCAAAATGGGGATAAGATTTTCTTCAAGCATGTGAGCGAAAACAATGTAGGTGAGGGCTATAGTGAGAATCAGGGGACCAGGAGGGGAGGACTGTGCAGAGGAAGTCCATGAAAAGCTAAAATTTAAAATAAATACTTGCTCAGTCTTGACAGTGGAATAGGAGGATGGACTGACATGCATTAAAAGGCGGAGGGGTGTATGGAGACAAGTCCATTTAAGAAAGAGAGTCCTCCTGGGGTTGAAAGCCCTAAAGGAAAATAAGGTGATGGGCTGGATGGGATCCACCCAAGGGTACTAAACTAGCTAAGCACAGTGCTAGTCACCCTCTAGCAACACTATTTAGAACTTCTTTGGAGATGGGTGGGGTGGTTCCAGAGGACTGGAGGAGGTCTCATGTGGTCCATCTGCACAACAGCGCAGCAGGGAGGAGGCTAGCAATTGCAGACCAGTCAGTCTCACATCAATGGTAGGGAGATTAATGAAATCCATGCTGAACAGAGATTGATGGAGTATCTGGAGACAAATGGGCTCATGGGCCACTGACAAAGCAGCTTCACAGGGGAGGTCGTGGTCAAACAAATCTCATATTTCTTTGACTGGATAGCTAGTGAGGTGGAAAAGGGGAAAGGCAGTCGATGTGGCCTATGTGACTTCTAGTAAGGCCTTTGACACTGTACTCACAGGAGCTAAGATATAAACTTAGCAGCCTGGGGACTGGGGAGAAGGTGGTGAACTGGGTGTCAAACTGGTTGAAGGATAGGAGGTCAACTGCACTGGTAAATGGCAGTCATTTGAAGATGAGAGAGTGACCAGTGGAGTACTATAGGATTAATACTGGGTCCTGTCCTTTCAATGTCTTCATAAGTGACATTGCTGAGGAACTGGGGAGGTGTGCCCTTTGCAGATGATATAAAAATCTGCAACAGGGCGGACACCAAGAAGGGGCAGAGAGAATGAAAAGTGATCTGGAGAAGCTAGAGGAGTGGTCTAGAGAATGGCAGATGGGTTTCAATACCAAAAAGTGCAGAGTTATGCACCTGGGGCAGGGAAACATGAGAACTGTGCATAAGATGGAGGGGTGTACCTACAGTTATCAAGTAAGACAGAGACCTTGGGGAAACATATCTGATGACTTCAAGGTGAAAGGACAGTATGACAAGGCAGTAGGCAAGGCCAGCTGGATGTTGGGGTGCACATGGAGTGGGATTTCTAGCAGGAGAAGGGAGGTGGTGTTGCCTCTATATCTTTCACTTGTTAGACCCCACCTGGAGTATTTAGTCTAGTTCTGGAGGCCACACCTCTACAAGGACATCAACAGGGTGAAAGCAGTCCAGAGGAGGGCTTTCAAAATGGCTTGGGAATTATGCAAGAAATCATACGAGGAGAGGCTGCGGGGCTGAACCTGTACTCCCTGGAGGAGAGGAAGCGTGAGAGGGACATGATTGAGACCTATAAGTACCTCAAGAGAGGAGTAAACAAGGTGAAGGAGGGTCTTTTCACAGGAAGAGGAGTACCAAAACACAGAGACATGCTATGAAGCTTGGGGGTGGAGTTAAAGGGATGTGAGGAACTACTTCTCACAGAAAGAGTAGTGGATGCCTGGAACAACTGTGAGAAGAGGTGGTAGGGTGAAGACAGTGGGGAGCATCACACATGTGTGGATAGGCACATGGGCATAACAAGTAGAGGTAAGGAAGAGGAAGGAACACCTGTTACCAAATAGGGTCCAGGGCGAGTAATAGGCAGGGAAATAGGGCAGACTAGATGGGCATACCAGTCCTTTTCTACTAACACATTCTACTGTATGTCTGAGTATATTTGGAAGATTCAAGTTTTCAGAAATATATACAGTATGTATTTGGAGACGGATTTCAAAAGGCTGGGTGGTCATAAATGCATGCTGCATCTGTCTCTGCCTGATTATATCTAAGCAGACCAGCAGCTACAGTATTTTCAAAAGATGCATCCATTTGTGACAATGTCTCGATTTTGCTGTAAAATGTGATGCAAATACCATCTGTGTTATTTACATCGCAGTTGCTTTTCATGGGTTGTAACATAGACTATCTAATAAAATGTCTAATGATTCAGGTACTGTACATATCTGCAGTTTGAAACAGCAGCAGGTGCAACTGAAACATCTGTTTGAGAATCCCCAAGGATCTGCTATCCTTATGGACAGAGAAGACAAACCACTATCAGTACTTTCCAAGACTCCTAATAAGAATTCTGCTAGACTATAGTTTGCCCAGAATAATACTCCAGATTGGAAAGGAAAGAAATGTATGGTAGGTAACACATCACCATTTACGAAGGCTTGAACATACCTGACAGGGGTCATTCAAGAAGTGTGCATGTCATTCATTTGAATCAAGGTAGATGGCTCTCTGTTCCAGATGGGAATACACTGGTGGAGTATGACAGTTTGTAAGCTGTTTCATCGAATTTGTGGTATATGTTGTCTGTGCTCCTGCCTTAAGATATATGTGGGCAGGACCATGAGGTGCTCAAAGTAAAACTTCAGGAACACATTCAGGTGATACAAAATTATCTTGAATCAAATGCATTAGGTGCATACCTTGGAATAACTCAACAATTACCCTAAGTGTCTTAAATGTGTGGCATTAGAATTTATCCCAAGAACACTAAAGGGGAGGGACAGACTCTACCAGCTCCTTAAGTGTGGATCATGGTGGATTTTCTACCTTCAGAGTCTGTCCCTCACGGGCTGAATAACATTTAGTTTCTCATTCCATTTTATTACCACTTAACTTTTTTCCTTGTTGTTTCAGATTTGGATAGGGAATTATAGCTTTCAGTATTCAGTGAATGAGTTATGTATTAGCTATGTTTTTTATATCACCCTTAAAAATATATAGTTATCTGCTGCAGGGAGGTGGGATTTGTAAGGAGACAGGATGGTAGGCGATGGGATTTAGGGGTACTAATGGGGAGGGATCTTTTGGATGGTGATGACCAGGAGGCTTCTGGGGTGATATGAGGCCAAGAGGCCAGAAATTGTTGGTTCCCATACCCAGGGCTCCCTCCAGACTGAGTGAGCAGGTAACCATTAGGCTGGCAGCCTCCATTAGTCCTCTATAGGCAGAGCTTTGCAAAGCCAGATCGATCAGAACAAAATTGCAATTTATAGCGGGCTTGGTTGATCTGGCTTTCATCGAAACCTACCTGGGTGATGATGCTGGCCCAGTTTTGAGGTGTCAATCCGGCTGGATTCTCTGTGGTTCACTGTCTGCAGAGATAGATCATGGGGGGCTATCTGTTTTAGATCAGACCTGAACTTTTCTGTGCACCCAGTGGGTTCTAATTCATCATTTGAATGTGTAGCTGTGCATGGAGCCCAAGTGCAGGTTGCAGAATCATTTTGTGTATTGGCTTCTGGGACATGAGAGGAATTTCTGCAGGCAGTCACTGACTTCATCACCAAGAGAATATTGGAGTCCCCAAATGGTTGTTTCTGGGTTATTTCAATGACTGGATCAACAATGAACTCTCACAATTTAGTCAAGACTTCCTCCATTTGATGAAATTGCTGGACCATGTGCAAGTAGTTACTTCCACTGCACTGCTTCAGGGTACCAACATTAGGGTGCCAAGTTACTATGGTGCCAAACCCGAGGTTGCTGCCCCTTCCCAAGGTCCCCAGGAGTTGGATATATATTGTTCGGGGGTGGGGGTCATAAGTGGTGCAGCCCCGAAAAAAAGAGGATGACAACATTGCCATTTAGTGCCATAGTGACTCGGCACCCTAATGCTGGTGAGTTCCGAGGTGGAACCAGTTACTTCGGTGACCCATCAACACAGTCACAACTGGATCTAGTATTCTCACTGAAGCTTGAGGTTAATAACCTTGAGATTGATCCAGTTGCTTGGTTAGATCACTGCACGGTAAAGTTCTCACTTGGGCCCCACCATTGTAGTCCACCCCTATGGAGATGGTCCGCTTCTGCACTTAAAAGATTATTCCACTAGGACTCAAGGTGGTAATGGACCTTTCAAGTGTGATGGCTGCTTGTGAAGCAGGATTGGGACAGGGCAGTAGCTTTTAACAGGGCTAGCACCTTGGCTCTTGATTCTGTTGCATAAGACATGTACAACCCATGACTTCTGCTTGAGATCCCCATGGTTTGACAGGGAGCTCAGGAGGATAAAGACCATGGGTTGGAGGTTGGAGCATTCTTGGCAGAAGTCTGGGACTGAAGAGAACAATTTGGCTTTCAGAACTCATTATGGTGAATATCAAAAAAGGCACGCTCCCTTAAAAGGTAGCATTTCTGTCCAAAGAGATTGCTCAAGGAGGAACAGACCGAAGTAATAATTTTCAGGCTATGGACAAGTTACTTCATCCTACCCATCCACAACATGTAAGGGCAGTTTGTGTCACCAGGTGTGAAGAGTTTGCTCAGTTCTTCTCTGTCAGAGTGTCTTCTGTCAGGTCTGGGATTACCCTAACTGGGCAGCTGTGGCCCAGCAGAGGAGATGGTTGTCAGTAGGAGCACTCGTCCTGTTTGGGACATGTTTAGGCCAGTAGGAGTGGAAGCTTATCCATTAGGTAGGAAATGGGCAGACTGGGTGGGCCAAGTGGTCCTTGTCTGCCATCAAATTCTATGTTTCTATTAAGATGTTTGCAAGGTAATCTTGAAGTTGTGGCCCACCTGTTGTGAACTGGACCTAGGCCTGACATGTCTCCTAGTGAGCTGCTTGGTTTCCTTAGGTTCAGTGTTCACTGAGATAGTACGGTGCTCCTTCTTGGAGGAGTCCTTCCATAGCATTTTGAAACAGGTGCTGGTGGGCTTCTAGTGAAGAAACCATCTTTGGACCCTGATTCCTTGGTGAACTTTAAACCTGTTTCTAACCTTCCCTTTTTGGGAAACATTATCAAGAAGACAGGAGCACTTCAGCTGGAGCACATTTTCCAACCTTTAAAGTCTATGAGACTCTCCAGTTGTGATTTAAATTGAGGCACTGTATGTAGACCTCGTTGGTCAGGGTGCAAAATGATCTCAGGGCAAGAGATAGAGGAAATGGTCAGTTCTCATGCTACACAATCTGTCTCAACATTTGACACCATGGACCATGGAGTGTTATTGGATTGTCTAAGGGAGTTCTGTGGATTCACCCGAACGTCATCAGCTGGCTTGAGTCTTTTCTTACAGCAGGATGCAAGGTTGGTGATGAGAAATGTCTCTGCACTCCCAAAGTTCCTGTTTGTGGAGTTCTTCTGGGCCGACCCTCTCACCCATGCTGTTTGTGGTGCACATGCTTCCCTGGGGAGATCATCAGACACTAACATACTAACATATTAAGAAGTCAGCAAATTAGGCCTTATGGTCTATAAAGTCTGCTAAACGATCAGTGCCTTCTCAGGGCACCTTTGTTAGCTCCTCTTCCTCCCTGCAAGGTCCCCTGCTCCAGCAGGCTCTGGGGCACACCCTCCCTATCATGTATCCTGCCTTTCTTGAACCCCTCCACAGCTGTAGCAGCCACCAACTCCCAAGCAGCACAGTCCAGGGCTCCACCACCCTATCTGTGAAGTAAGCGTCTCCTTGTTTCCCCAGTCTACTGTCTGGGTTTCACTGTTATGCGTGATGATACCGAGCTGTATTTGCCATTTGTACCTGGGATGCCTGACACAACTGGGGAACTAAATTTGTGCATGACTGAGATCCAGGACTGGATGTCCTCTAGCAGGCTAAGACTCAACCTGGATAAGACAGAGGTTTTGGTGACTGGGCCTGGTCATCAGCAGGATGTGGAGGTGGCATGAGGGGTGAATGGCCTGGTGCTTGGTTCCTTTCAGCTTGTAGTCTCTGCCAAAGTGAAGAATCTCAGGGTTATTCTGGGATGATGGACTGACACTTGAGACTCAGGTATTGTCCTTTGTCCAGAGTGGTTTTACTATTTCAAGAACATCACCAGGATTAAAGTGTTAATTCCCACTGGATGACTTGTCCTTACTAGTGCATGTTTTGTAACTTCCAGACTCAACTACTGTAATAGTCTATATCTCAGAGCAAGAGGAGATGTCATACATTGCCTGCAGCTAGTGCAGAACATAGTGGCCAGGTTGCTGCTGGGCCTTCAAGGTCCTGTCATGTGACCCTGGTCCTGTGACCTGCACTGGCTGCCAGTGATGTGGTGAATCACCTTCAAGGTCAGTTTGTTGACCTATAAACCCTTAGAAGGACTGGGCCCTGGTTATCTGCATGACTGCCTGACTGCCTACCATGCTCATCACCTTCTCCGCTCCCTGAGCTGGGCCTCCTAGTGGTACCCACACCCTAGACTTAAATCATCAGGTAACTGGGCCTTTGAGGTCACTGGCCAGGCTCTGTGGAACTTGCTTCCAAGATTGTTGAGGAGACTCCTCAGTGGAGGTCTTTAAGAATAGACTGAAGTCTCATTTGCTTGGGGTGTTTGGGAAGCCTTGGAGTTTAGTTAAGGGCCTCCCCTACACTGGCTACTATTTTATGTACTGAATTTTTATTGTTTATTTAATTTCAAGTGTTTATTTCAAATGTTTTTATTTGATGATACTTTATTTTGTTTCCTTTGCCTATGTGCAGTGACTGACCCCCAGGTTATGGGTGCAAAACAATTACAAGTTTACTTACTTACTTACTAATTTGAAGTGAGAATTTATGTACTTTGCTGTAGTGCTGAAGGCTCTTTTGGACTATAGATTTTCATGATCATATATTTTATTTTATGATCATTATTCCTCATTGTAACACCATTGATTAAGTCTGTTCAGGTTGTCGGCCTTCACCCAACAGAGAGAGGAGTAGTGCACTGGGGCAGAAGTTTGATGTGTGTACTGATAGACACTTAAACTGAGTGTCGGGGGGCTAAGGCTGATGAAACCACAGAGGAAATAGATCAAAACAAGAACCTAGCTAGGACTCCCTCTAGAAATGGGGACTGGAAGCATTGGGGATTTAGTCATCAGGACAGGGGTCCATAAAAAGTAAGAAAGGAATTCAAGGATAGGGACACAGAAAAGTAAGGTGCAAGATATTAAGGAGAAGGGGAGAAGAAAAGGAGAGGTGCTAACAAGAAGGAGACAGGTATAGGCACATGCTGGAAGGTGGTCTACCTAAATGCCAAGAGCCTGAAACACAAAATTAGTGAGCTCCAGGCAATGGAGGCAGAGGCAGATGCAGGAAAAACCTTGTAGCCATCATAAAAACATGGCTCACTGGGTAAAATGACTTGGACTTAGCAATACTGGGGCACACCATCTATAGATTAGAGATGGGTATAGGGAAAGGAGCTGGGCAGCTCCATATGTCAAAAAGGCATAGAGGTGGTCCAGAAGTCATCCACCAGGGAAGTGAAGTAGGAGACAAAAATCACTGTGGGTGCAGCTCACAACAACGTAATATTAGAAGCTGCACAATGAGGTGGTCTACAGATTGCAGGGACAGGGGGATGAAGGAGATGCAGAACTAGGGGCAAACACTGAAAACAGTAGACCCTTGTCAAACATTGTGGTTCTGGATTTCAGAAGTGCAGACTTTGACCAAATAGAGGTAACTAGTAAAGGATAAAATGAGTGGAGTGGATGAAAATCAGTAGGGTACAGGAGAGGTGGAAAGTAATTAAAAGGCCATTCTAGAGGCAAGTAAGTCATGCCTGATTGATGATCAAGAGTAACAGGCACAAGAGGCCAATCTGGTTCTTGAAGAAGGTCAGGGAGGTAGTGAGAGCTAAAATGGGCCTTCATTAGATGCAAAGAGAAACAGGGAGACACAGAATGGTGTGATTACCAGTTAACAATGGGAAACCAAGAAGCCAGTCAGTGACACAGGCACAGAATTGCATATTGCTGGTTGGGGGGACAGTTCTTTACATACATTAGGAAAAAAAGGAAGATGAAAGGAGACTCTGTTAGGGTGATGGATGGGAAAGGTTAATGAGGACAATGAGAAGAAGATAGCCATTCTAAATGGCTACTTTTGCTCTGTGTTACAGGAGAGGATAGCATGCCCCTGCCTGAAAGTGGCCTGAAGGTTGGCGTAATAGGGATTCCAAAAATGGGGCAGCTTGTGTTTACAGGAAGACAAGGTCCAGGGCTGAATGTCATGCACCGAGGGTGCTTAGGAACTGGCATCAGAACTTGCTGAACTCCTGGCAGGGCTATGCAATAGCCCCATACAGTCAGGAGTGGTTCAGAAAGATTGAAGGGTAATGGATGTAGTCACACTGCACAAGAAAGGGGACAAAGAGCAACCAACAAACTACAGACCTGTTAGTCTTACCTCCATGGCAGGTAAACTGATGGAGACACTAGTCAAAAGGACATAGTAGGCTACCTGGAAAGAAATGGGTTCTGGGACAATAAGCAGCATGGGTTTGTGGCAGGGAGGTCTTGTCATGCTAACCTGATAGTGTTCCTTGTCTGAGGAGCAGTAGATTTGCTCTACTTTGTCTACTTTGACTTTAGCAAGATGTTCAACTCTGTGCCATGTGAAAGGCTGCTAAAGAAGTTAGAGGATGTGGGAACAGCAAAGGATCTAGTTAGATGGCTGGAAAGCTGGCTGGGAAAAGACAGCAGCAAGTGACGGTAAATGGGGTCAAGCCAGGGTGAGGGAGGTCATGAGTGGGTGCCACAGGATTTAGTCTTGGGGCTGGTCCTTCTCAATATGTTCATCAGTGACACAGGAGAAGGAATACAGGGCAAGATGCATCTCTTCAGGAGATGACACTAACTCTGTGGCAGAATACAGAGTGAGGAAGGGGTTATGGGCTGCAGAGGGACCTACAGATTTTCAAGCTGTTGTTCAAAGTTTGGCAGTTGAAATTAAATGCCAAAAGTACAAATTGGTACACATAGTGCACATAGGGAACAGAACCTCAGGGTGAAATATTGGATGGGAGGGGTTATGTTGGACAGTACCACTAGAAAAGAGACCTGGGACTCGCTATTAGTGACTCCATAAAACAATCTGACCAATATAACAAGGCCTTCAGCAAGGCATGCAGGACGTTGGGGTGTAGGGGAGGGTGTGATAGGAGGAAGGAGGTGATAGTGCATCTCTAAAGCTCACTGGTTAGGACACATCTTGAATACTGTGCCCAGTTCTGGATCCCACACCTAAGAAAATGCAAAGACAGGCTAGATGGTGCAGTGTAGGGTAAACAAAATGATTCTGGCTAGTACAGCAGATCATACGAGGACTGGCTTAAGGCTCTGAACATGCACTCACTGGAGACCAGAGGGAGAGAGGCAATATGACAGAGACCTTCAAGTACCTGAAAGGAATGAAGAAGGGTAATTGGGAGGAAATATTCAGCTGGGCTGGTGAATCAAGAATATGGAGACATAAGGAAAGCTGGCACAGGGAGATTCAGGAGAGATGTGAAGGAGTTTTATTTTACAGAGAATGGCTAAGCCATGGAACAGTCTACCAGCAGAGGTGGTGGGTGCAAAACCATTAATGGTTTCAAACCTGGCTAGAACTGAGTAAAAGCCTTAAAAATATATTTATTTCAAATGGCTGATGGTCATTTTCTATTGACATTTTCTATATTTCAATGTTTCTAAGTCATGTTTCATGATATTGTTATAGTTTTCTTTATTTTTTTTTGAAAATTGGTAACAGGGAAGGCCCACTGAGCCAAAGCTCATTTCCAGGTGCACCTAGGGAAAGGGAAAGGGGATACAGTAAATCACCATCAAATCATACACAGTAGTATAGAAGCATTATACAAAATAAAGTGAAAATAGTGAACAGTACAACATGGTACAAGTGCAAAATAGCAGTAACAGGTGGCAGAGGTTGAGGTTATGTGCACCACCACAGCTCAGTGAAACTTAAAACAAAGATTAAAGATTGAACAAATTTAGAGCAGCAGTAGTTTGGACATAAGCAGACTCCAGAAGGGGACTGTGGCTGGGAGAGGGGACAGGCAGCAGGAGCAGGTCAGGGAGAGGCTGACAGGAGCAGCAGCGGGGGAGGGAGACAGAATTCCAAGTTGGTGACTATGGGAAGCGTGGTGGGGAAGAAGTGAAGAGAGGAAGGGAAGAAATTCCAGAGAGAGGAAGGCCATAGGAGAAGGCTAATTGTGTAGCAGAGGAGTGAGGATGGGGGAGGGAGAAGGTGCAATGATCACTGGAGTGGAGGAAGTATGAGGCTGAGGGAATGGGTGAGATGAGTGAGGCTAGGTAAGAGGGTTGCAATCCAAACTGTATTTCGAAAAGAAGGAGGCACAGTGGTCTTCCCGACAGAGAGAAGGGAAGAATGGAGAGAGAGGAGTAGAGGGAGCATGAGTGGGGAATTTGTAGCAAAATGACAGAAGGCATTACAGAGGTATACAGTCTGGCAAGGAAGAGGATGGGGCAATACTGTAGACTGGATCCGCATAGTTGATGAGTGGGAGCACCATTTTGTAACTAGCTCCTGGTGGACTTGTGGAGACAGACAATCCTTGTTATGGTACAGCATACCTAGCTTGGGGTGGAACTTGGCATGGATGGCATCAATGTGGAGGGGAGAACTTTGGCAATCTTTTTGGGCCTCTAAATGTTTGCATTACATTTTATTAGGTAATATTTTCCTGTGTTATTAGAGTATCATCTCATTACATGTTAACACCTTTTCTGGCAGGTGCCTATGTAGTCTGCTCTCTGTGCCATATTCACAGTCCATTTTATCTATTAATTTGTCTTATTGTCTCTTGATGCTTATATCACTATGATTTTTTTTTGTTTGTTCATTTATTTAAGCCTTACCTGCTCAGCTGGGCTTCCCTTGTTCGGTCTTGGCTGGCAGCTCTTGCTTGGACACCGTGCCTATGCTACTACCTCCTCACCTTTCACCTCTCTCTAGGCCACATCACGGACCCCAGTCATGGAAGACCAAGGGGTCAGGACCAGAGGAGCTCCTGGGAGGCGACGGTGTAGTGCCTCGGACATACCTTCATTTGCCAGAGGATTCAGCTGATTTTTAGCCCCTAGGTTCCCCTCACATAACGGGCATGCACGCCAATGACGCCTGCTGTACATGCTCCGCGCACTGCACATCAGACATCTGCCGTGCTGACCCTTTCTTGCTGCATGATTCTCCCAGCCCCCAGCCACTGCTAGGAGCCAGCACATGCATGGGTGTCCCTCCCACCCTCCCAGAGGAGGAGAGCAGTCCCTGGGATGCTCAGTTCACCCCGCCCGACCCTGATGACCCAAGCTTGTTCCCGAAACTAGGTTGCGGTTTGGTGTGAGGTGTGGCATCCAGTGTCTCAACCCTCAGTGCCGCTGGGCTGGCCTGCACTATGATTTTTTAACTATTATCTGGCACTACTGTGAGCAGCATATATTCAGGTGTCCCACTGTTTTAAACTAATTAAGGCTTTTTGTTAACAAGTGGACCACATAGATTTTGATGTACTATGAATATTTAAATAATATTATAATGATGTGGCAATAAAATGCAGGCATCTTGAGTTTGCTTCAATCCCTGAGGAAGATATGTAGTTACCAAATGCACACAGGTTTTTATTTTTATTTTTGTCATCTGTGGGTAAATAGTTTTCACGGTGAAACACAGAAACATAGAAAATGATGGCAGGAGGAGACCATAGATCCATTAAGTCTGCCTGTGGATTTCCCAGACCATCTATGGTGCAGGACCTAGCCCCCTACCTAATTCCAGTACCCCTCAATACCTTGCTGTTACACTCATCTCCTCCCCCGAAAGCTCTACAGTTTTGATCCCACCATCTCAGCAGGCAGTCTGTTCCATGGCTCAGTGACTCTCTCCGTGAAGTAATGTTTCTTAGATCCCTTTGAAGCTTCCATCCGAAGCTTCCATTCGTCCTCTAATGGTTAAGCCACTGACCCTATTAAAATTTTTTCGAGTAGGGCATTTTATTAATGCCTCCCAAGAACTTGAATGTCTTAGTTATGTCCCCCCTCTCCCTCCTAGTCTCAAGGCAATACAAATTCAGTGGCTTTAGGCATGCCTCACACGAGAGCTCCTGGAGGCCTTGCACCATCTTAGTTGCCCCTTTGCATAACCCCCAGCCTATCCTCTGTCCTTCAGGTGTGGCCTCCTGAACTGGACACAGTAATCCAAGTGAGGCCTCACCAGCAACCTATACAGTGGAGAATCACCTCCTTGTCCCTGCTGTCAAATACTCTGCCTATACACCCTAACATTTTATTTGTCTTACTGTAAGGTTTGTTGCATTGGCTTGACTGCTTTAGGGTGTTACCGATGATGACCCCTAGATCCCTTTCCATGTGTGAGACACTTAGTTGGACCCCATTAAACTGATATTCTGCTCTTGGGCTCCTTTTCATAGATGCATTACCTTGCATTTCTTCACACGGAAGTTCAGCTGCCAGATATTGGACCATCTTTCCAACCTCTGCAGGTCTTTTTGCAGGTTCTTTACCGCCTTCTCGCTGTCAACCTTACCTCCTAGCTTAGTGTCATCTGCAAAGAGGGCAATCTTGTTTTGAATGGCTTCACTAGTGTCATTAATGAACATGATAAAAGGACTGAGCAAAGACCGAGCCCTGGGGCACCTTACTAGTGACCTCTGCCTTCCCTGACTTCACCCCGCTTACTATCACTCTCTGTTGTCTGTCCTGCAGCCAATTACCCAACCACCTAACTATTGTTTTTGTAGTAACTAGGTCCTCCAATGTTCTTAACAGGCATTTGTGCAGTACTGAATCAAAGGCCTTACTAAAGTCAAGTAGAGGAGATCCACTGGTGGCCCTGTCCATCTCCCTAGTCACCCAGTCAAAAAGGAAATTAGTTTTGTCTGAATGACTTTCTGCTACAAGTCCATGCTGTCTCATGTCCTGAGACCATTCCTTTCAGATATTCTACTAGGTCCTTTCTTAATCTTAATTAATGTTTCCATTAATTTTCTGAGTGTACTCCTCCCTTGTGGAGGGGTACCATATCTGCACTTCTCTAGTCACATGGCACGGTTCCCATTTGTAATGAGCCATTAAACAATTATGCCAAAGGGTCCATGTTTTGTGACTCTTATATTTTACATTGCTGCACATACACTTGCACTTCGTAGTTAAATTAATTTATATGACATACTCCTGAATGCATGCTCCTTTTGTTTTACTGAGGGCTTTACAGTCCCTAGAAGTGTGGTAATCTCACAATAAATCCCATACTAGAGGGTCTTATTTTTCATAAATGGTTAACAAGGCAAGCTTATAATAAAATATATGGAAAAACAAACAATGAAATGGTTTTAAATTGTCTCCCAGTCTCCACTGCCTGCCCTCAGGACCAGAAGTTTTATTTCATGTTATATCCTATGTGGGTTGGTAGAATAGCCTAGAGGTTAGAATAATGAGCTGTGAATGAGCTTGGTAATCCAGCAGACCCAGGTTTGATTTCAACAACTGACCCAACAACTTCCACTTATACATTGTGTGACCCTGAGCAAGTCACTTAACCCATACAGTGCTCCTGTATCACCCCTGAAAACAGCATTATGCCTAATGGGCCTTACTTGGTTACCAAAAAATAATAAAATTGTGTCTTCTGCTCGATTTAATTGTCTCCTGGCCCTACTGCCTGTTCTGAGGGCTAGGAATTTTTTAAAAATGACGTCCCCATTACAGCTTTCAGGCATTTTCTTTAAGCTTATCCAGGTCCATGCCCTCTGCCCCGAGGAATGCACTGGAGGGGACTGTTGACTGAGAGTGAACAAGACACACTTGGCTTAGCAGTGAGCAACAGAAGAATGGGTGTGAGTCATATGTGGATCGGAAGGTGGGATGGATTTTGTAATCAGAAATGACTGAGTGAACAAATCTAATCAATTCTAATAATGCCCTTTGTCTGCATCAAGAAGACCTGACACTATGACAGTTCTCAGACTTTGTCATAGTGAGCCTCCAAAGCCATGGAAAGCAAGCTCTTGAGCCTCACCCAGATATTGAGATAATCTGGGGCCTCATATAGAAATAAAGCATACTTTGCATAGTACATTGAGCATAAAGTTAAACTTCTTTGAGTAGTTGGTTCATATTTTATTCATCTTTTGTAACCCACCTTGTAACTCTCTACATCATGCACTCCTGAAGAAAGGCTGTACCTACCTGTCACTCCTGTACTACCTACAGCATAGGGCTAGACATAAAAACATGACACTCTGACTAGAAACCTGCTCAAGTTCCTAGCCCAAAGGCTGCTCCTGGTAGCTGGTGACATCGAGTTGAACCCAGGTCCGCCACATATATCCCTATACCAACCACAGCCAAAGCTAATAAAGGCCTATTACTAGCCCATATGAATATAAGGAGTCTTATGGGGCACCTGGTTGAGCTTGAAGCCAGGGCAAACTGATTAACCCTGACATCCTGTGCCTTACTGAAACATGGCTCAAACCCAATATCCTAGATGCCCACTGCGCCCTGCCTGGGTATGCCATCATTCGGCCGGATCAAGTGGCTCAGTAAGGTGGGAAGGCCTTTATTACAAAAATCACCTCTCATTAAAAGCGGTTCCAAATCCTGGCCCCACATGCGCTGTGAATCGCTACATGCTACATTATCCCTAGGAGCCAAACACTTGTACATCCTGTGTTTGTACAACCCACCCACTGGAGGTTTGGAAAGTCTCCAGATCTTACTACAACATGTGTCTCTAATCCATGAAACTGAATGAGTGTATCCTGTTGGGGACGCTAACTTAAACTGGCTAGGTCCGATCAAGGCAACCTTGCATCTATGGTCCAAAAATATAATTTCACCAACTTGTAACAGAATGCACGAGAATGACTAACACGCAGACAGGAACGCTATTAGACTGGGTTCTCACCAACAGGCCTGACCATGTATCCAAAACCACTGTACTTATGGACTCTCTGACAGACCACTCTCCCACGGTCTGTCACTGGCGTTCCTGTCAGCCGCCTGCTCCTCAGTCCCACCTCATCACCATTACTAACTTTGCAGCGCTTGATGTACAAGCATTTCTCAATGACATATCTATTATTGACTGGTCCGACATCTACAGGCTAACAAGTGCTGAGGCTGCCCTGGATGTGTTCCTCAGCAGGTTTGGGGAGGTACAAAGGAGGCATGTACCTAAGATAAAAAGAAGGGTCAGGGGCAACAAACTAGGTGGCTGAGCAAAGATCTTCTCCACAACCCCAAACTCAGGGACAAACTTTGGAAACATTATAAATCCACCGGGCTGCCCTGTGATAATCAGGCTTACAAACAGCATAGAAACGAATGTAAGAAACATATCAGGTTTGCGAAGAGCAGATACTGCCAAGACCTTTTAACCAGCTCTGTAATGATCCTCGAAGGTTTTGGAATCATATAAAACCTTCCTCAGAACCCCTCAATCCTTCACCCTCGGACATGCTACTACAAGGGTCCATGCAATGACTTCCTCACCATTGCCAATGCCTTCAACCAGCAATTCTCGGACCTATCTGCTATCACATCCTCTTTAAAATCTCTGCCTGATAACTCTCAACCATACCCAACATGATAAGATCCAGTCCACAACTTGCCTCTAAAGATTGTTTTACTTTAAAAGGGTTACTGGAAATCAAGTCTGCAAACTACTGTTGGGGATATCTGAGAACACTAGCCTGGGCTCTGACACCCTGGAACCTCGACTCCTGAAAATAGCTGCCCACCTCATATCCCGCCCACTTGCCAGGATTTTCACCTTATCTCTCTCTACAGGTGCTGTTCCTGAGATTTGGAAGGCTGCAAGAATCACGCCAGTTTTCAAAAAGGGAGCAAAATGACTTGTTAAACTACAGACCCATTGCCATACTCTCGGTACTGAGTAAAATACTCGAAAAGATAGTAGCCACCCAGGTCACTGAATTTATTGACTCCACTAATGCACTCTGTGAAGCGCAGCATGGCTTTCAGGAAGCACCACAGTACTACAACTGCTCTGACTAAATTCACATCGGACGCTTCTCTCAAACATGGACAAAGGAAGCTAACAGGTGCTGTGTTTATCGATCTTACAAAGGCGTTTGACCTTGTTGATCATCCACTACTGCTTGCTACCCTCAAAACCTATGCTTCTCACCCCAGTAATGTCCTGGTTCAGTAGCTACCTCGCCAACAGGTCTCAAGCTGTAAAGCTTAACTCAGCCCTCTCTGACAGTACCACGATCAATATTATGCACACAGGGCTCTATTCTTGGTCCACCTCTTCTCATTATTTATCAACAACCTGCCCACCGTAATAACGTCAGCCAACTCACTACTCTATGCTGGTGATCTTGTTATATATGCTCACTCTGACAACATCTCTCACCTGAATTCCACACTGTCATCAGCCTTCCACCTTACACAGCACTGGCTTGAAGCTCATCGCCTTATACTCAATGCTAGCAAAACTAAGGTCATGCTCTTTGGATCAAAGCATAAGCTTAGAGCCTGCACATCTCCACTGACAATTCCTGATATCAATGGATCCACCCTTGAGATTTTAAGTTCTTTCCGCTATCTTGGGATACAGCTTGACCAAAATCTTGATCTGAAGCAGCATATCCAGGAGTCGTGTAAGAATGTCATGTAAGCTGGGTGCTGCCTACAGGACTCAACTTTATGCTCACACCCACCGCCAAACTTGCTATTGCCAGGGGTATCCTATTACCCACTCTGTCTTATTGTGCACCCATCCTCACCATGGCAAATAAAACTGTTCTACAGAAATGGGACACCACCTACAATAATGTCTGTAGATATGCAGCTAAAGTACCACGCCTGACGCACCATTGCCAACTATACAAAGGGTTAGGTTGGCTATCCCTTCCTCCACGAGGCTATACTACCTTTGCAGCCTATCAGACTCCGTAATCAGAGTGTCGAAACCTGCCACATTGTCTGAACTACTCCAACCTGTAGTACCATCGCGTGACCTGAGGTCGTCAGACAAGTCTTTTTATCAGTTCCTCACTGCAGTACTCTCCAAGAGTGTGGGTGCCTTCAGGTGTGCTGCCCTCTCGCCTGCAACTTACTGCCTATGGATCTAAGAAGTGCTCCATCACACCTAGCCTTCAAGTGGAGACTTTGCTCGTATTTCTACCTATGGACCATTGCACTTGTTTTGATCCCACTTAAGCTTTGTAACCTGTCTAAATCAATCCTCCTTGTCATACTCAACAGCCTACCTCCCTCGATTGCTGTGTCACCTGGTTTGTCTGATTGCACTTTAATGAACTGTCTGTAAGACTGCCTGCACTTACAATGTAATGCTTATAAACCTTTCATGGACACTCTATTCCAATCATGTTTGCTGCCTAATTGCCTTAACGCTTGTAATATGTATATTATTCTGACCTTTTACTGCATATCCAACATTGTTTATTCCTTCTGACTTTGTGTATTATGACATAATCCTTCTTTTGTTTTATCCTTCGTCAGTTCTACTGTGTAGTACTAAACCATAAGATGTATCTAATTGTTAATGGGTACTGGTCCTCTTGCTTTCCCTCTCCCTCCTTTCACTCCTCTCCCTCAGTCCTACCTGGTCTCAGTTCCAAACCCCTTTGCGCCTTTCCCGCCAACCCGTATCTAGCCACACTTTACCATATACGCTCTCTATGCCCAGCCGAGTTCCAGTTCCATAGCCCTGGGTCTTTTTAGTCCTTTCCGCAAAAGCCATAACTAGCCGTACTTTGCACAGCGAGTCCCTGAGCCCAGCCGAGTTTTAGTTCCACAGCCCGGGTCTTCTTAGTGCCTTTTCCGCTAAAGCCGTAATCGCCGGCCCTTGCCATCATGTGCCTTCAGCCTAGCGCTCTCCTGATCCAGTTCTGTTGCTATTGGATCCCTTTGTGCCTTCCCATTAAATGCTGCACCTTGAAACTGGGTCCTCGACTCCTCCTTGCCCTTACCCTCTGGTTTCATCCTCTTGCTTTCTGCAACACTCTTCCCTCCTACTTGCCATTCATCCCTCCCCTGCTCTGCCGTCCCTTGGTTTCGTTAGCCCGGCTGTGTATCCCTGCCCAGCACCACAGAGGTTATTAGCTGCTGTCTTCCGTCCTTTCGCTCAGTACCCTCCACCTCTCATCAGTTTCACACTCTCCTTGTTGTCCCAAACCCCCTTACCTTCCCTTCCTCTCTCCTCCTAAATGTGATCTCCCACCAGTACCCTCTGCCTATTTGAAACCGTGATGCCTGCTTTGAAAATCGAGATATCTGTACTTGTACCACTGTACCTTTGCCTGTATTATGTTAACTAAACTGACCTATTTTGTACTGTAATTGTGTCTCCGGTGGTGCCTGAAAATAGTCACCTGTTGGCTAGTGCACCTACTCGGTTAACAAAACTAAATAAAATAAATAAATAAACTCCTCTCCAGGCCAGCCTACCTGCTCTGCTATTTTGACTCTTGAACCATTATTACCCCTTGCTGCAGTACCTTCATGGATCAGACTGTTTCTCTGTCTGTTTCCTCTATCTTTGTGTCTCAAAATGCTTTGAACTTGAAAATATAAAAATACAAAACTACAGAATATTTTTATACAAAACTCTAACATGTAAGCAATATTATAGTGGAGCAGTAGAGTTAACTAGGTTTGTGACTGTTAAACCTCATTTTGTCTGCTTATAAAATACTGCCTTTTGACTCTGGGCGCAGAACATTGGCATGCATACCCTGTGTAACAGGTCTCCAGTCACATCTCACATTTGGGTTACTTTCTTTAGTATTTTCCAAGTTACATGGGTGTCAGAACCCCACATTCTACCTTGTAAGACTTTTTTGCTCAACAATAACGAAAACATGATTTACATTTGAAACTTGAAACTTTTACATTTGTTAGATCATGTCACAAAGGTGTCCCTTTAGATGTTTTAGGAATGAGAATGAATAAAATTAAAAGTTATACATTCAATAAAATTGGTCGACTGATCATGTGCAGTACAACATTATCATGCCTTTTTCAAGAGATGTTTCACGTGCCAGGCTGAAACTGATACTGTTGGGGATATGGGGATTATATGCACCACTTAAAACTATGGTAATGAGAAATTTTTTATCCCACATGATACAGTTTAGGCAGGTGTGTCAAAACCCATATCAGGAATACAGTTGTAAGCTGCCACAGGAGCCCATTCCCAGTGACTGCTGCTTTTGACTCCAAATTTTATGGGCCCATAGGTAGCCCATCCCCATGAACTCTGCTTCTCTGCTAATCTGCCCCAAGTTTTAATACTAGAGCCACTGGGAACCCAGGCGACTTCTGTTTCCATCCACTCTGAAGACAAATGTGGATACTGGGGCTCAATTTTAAAACAACCCTTAGATTGTTGCACTGTATGCTGAACTGCCACCTGCAGCAAACTCAGGTGTGCCTGGGACCCTGTGCCATATTTTGCAAGAAGAGGAGTCCTGGCACCAAAGTCCCTGAGTTTGCTGCAAGCCAGCATCTTCACTGAAGAAATGGCACACAGGAGGGGAATGACATGCAAGCTGCTACACGGGCTGGATGCAAACAGAAGCCAGTGATGGTGACCCACCGACCAGTTACCCTGGTTGTTGGCAAGTCATATTTGGGCATGCCCTGGCTCACAGCTGCTGGAACAGGTCAGTGTGGGTGGAGGGTGGCAACTTCCCAACAGGGCCAGTGCATGGCTGCTGCCACTCAGTGCATGTCTATATTGAGGGGAGCGAACACACCAGTAGCACCACAAGGGGGCTCTGGGGGCTCATACCACTACAGACCACTAGCCACTCAGGCCATGGTCTGGCAGGTGTAGGGGGCTTTAGAGTGCTTTTCCCAGGAGGGCACAGGGTCACCCCACCCAGAAACAGCTCCAGAAGTGGCACACAGCAGGTTAGACCAGCTCAGTGTGGTCTAGCAGCTCAGGGCCATGCGCCCATTGTGTGGGCTTCCAGAATCCCACTTTAGGGGATACTATAGTGCTGCCATGGAGCAAGTCCTCCACTGCCATAGCACATCAGTGCAGCCATCGCAAGACAGCACAAGCCTGGTTGGTGCAGGCAGTTCCTCAGTGGTGCAGGTACATTGCAAAATCGGGACTGGCACTAGGTGCGATGTAAAAAGCACTTTGCGACATTTCTCATTGATACAAGCCCTTTGCACCAGTCCTGATGGTTTGGAAAATCAGGCCCTGGGAGTCTTTTCTTAGTGGCACCCTGCTGCCCCACCCCAACCTGCTTCAGACACCAGTGCCCACCCTGGTGTTGGAGAAATCTGAATTAAAAATAAAGTATCCACTAGAGCCCATCCTTATTGGTAGACTCCTGCAATAAATCATTTTCCCAGTGACACTGGGCTTCCATCATCCCCTGTGTTGCCAAAAGTTCCCCAGATAGAAGCTGACAATAAGCTTTCTCCACCCCTCCTTGTCCAGCTACAATCTGAATAACAGAACCATGGTTGCAATTATGAAATAGACAAAATGTGCCTATTTCATGTTTTTGACCACTAATAATGAAGGACACAGATTTCATCTGTTTCATAGTTGCAATTATGATTGTTATTCCAGTGGTGGTTGGCGGAAAGATGAGACCATGGTGATTTCCAGCTGCCACCTGGTGGGCATATGGGGGTTCCAGTGAATGCCAGGGACTAATGGTTTGGGGCAGCATCAGCAAGGGTGTGCCAGTGGATGCCAGGGAGTGATGGTTTGGGATGGGGTAAGGGAAAGTTTACTACTGGATGGCAGGTACTAATGGTTTGGGGCAGAATGAGTAGGGGTGCCACCGGATGCCAGGAACTGATGGTTTGGGGGCAGGAGTGAGGAGGAGGTATCACTTTACACTAGGGACTGATAGTTTGGGGTAGGGTGAGGAAGGGGTGCCACTAGACACTGGGAATGCATGACATAGGGTGAGGGTGGAATAGGTCAGTGAACACCAGGTACTGCTTGCCATTAGATGTATTGGCAAGTGAAAATCAACTTTGTAAATACAAAGCAGTGCATCTCTGATTACAAATTTCTTTCTTTTGGCATTTGAATGGCTGGACAATTCAGTGTTAGTTTTACCCTGACTTCAGTATGCTCTCCCAAAGCATTGGTATCAGAATAAATTAATTGTGCCTTGAAAAGCAGTGCTAAAGTTAGGGTGATGTCAGTACTATGTCAAGTGATCATTCATCCAGAGAAACAAAATCTAACAAATTCAAGAAGCATAAAGGACTTTTTAATCAAACATCCCATTTCCTATTTGTCAGGCTTTGTGTTTCAACACAAACTGATGCCTAATTGTAGTTTTCTGGTAGTTAATATAATGCATAAACATTTTATAATGTATTGTATTATGCAATATTCTACAATGAGCAGTAAGAATCCTTCAACCTGATTTGTCAACTGGCATGTTTATTCATAGGTAAAGCCCACCATAACCCATGGGTAAAGAACCAACCATTGCTAACCTTACCACAAATAAGACTCAATAAACCCAACTGCATACAAGATTTCAATTCAAAACTGCCACCATGTTGGTTTTCTCAGGTAATCCCCAATGCCTTTTACTCTTCTGTCCAATCCAGGACATTTTTGAAAATATTCAATATATTTCTACTCCTCCCCAAAAATGAGGTATCTTTCCAGCTTATCTATGTTTTTTAATCTGGCTGATACTGAATGATCAACTGTTGCTCCATTCCTTACATAGTCTCCCACTCACTTCTTCTCCCATGCTCTACTCCCTCTCTCTTGCTCAATTTCCTTTACACCAGCACAACTCATGGTGTACCTTCCACCAGCTTCTCTGAATTTCCAGCACAACTATCTTTTGTACTCAGACACTGAGCAGGAGACAGTATCTGAGTGCAGCAGTGGCTTATCATTAAATTATTCAGGTGAGTCAGCCAAGACCCATGGAAGACATAGACTGCTGCAGGACTCAGGGAGCATAAAACCATACTGCCATCATTACTTTTACAAAACAACAAATCAGGTATTTTCTCTCTTGGTGCTGTCCTCATAGCTTGTCTGTCCTTCCAATGCAATTCATTACACAGAGAAAACATGGTGCACAGTCCATCACTCTCCCTTCTTACTGCAGTCACTCTACAAGCTGTTCTCATGGGGGGATTATTTTCACAAGGAAGAAGAATATTTAAAAAATTACTGAAACAATATAAAGATGTCAATTTAACATTTTCCTTTACTAATTTTTTCAAAGGGTTCATAGTATAATTGTAATTAGGCACTTCAGGATATGAATTAATTGTGGTATTTATTCACTTTTCATATAGTTAAAGTAACTCAGTCTTTGACCTCATGACATACCACTTGAGGCATGGGTAAATCCTACAATAACCTATACCCTGACATGTCAGATATAAGTAGCTTCAGCATCATGAGATTTAATGACAGTTTGATAGCTTTTGAAACAGATAGGAACATTTTAAGATAGAACAAGAGTGAGAGGTGTCCACCACAATGGGCTCTAACTATAATTTAGTGAGGGGAGTTTAGAAAGGACATGAGGAAATACTGCTTGATTGAGATGGTGGTGGAAAGGTGGCACAGTCTGGCGGTAGACTTGGTTAATATCAACACTGCAGCAAATTCTGAAAGAGGGTAGAACAAATGCATAGTACTGTTGAGGCAGATAGGGAGGGGTTGATGCTAATGTGGTGGTGGGTTAGTTCAAGTAGAAGTTCTGGATGACTGATCCATTACAGGCCTAGTAAGTGCAAAACTGGTGAGGGCCTAGGCACCAGGCATATTGATGGGCCATGAGACGTTTTTGCCATTCAGCACCTGTGTATCTATGTATCTATGAGGGGATAGAGAGAGAAAAGAGAAAGAGAGAGAGAAAATAGGAATGGAAGTCAGAAAAAGGATTTACAAGATGGGCACAATACAAAAATAAAGTTAAAATGTCACCAATATGTTATTATATGCCCCTGCCTCTCATATAAGTTATATGATATAACAAGATCATTGTACCTTTATTCTGTTTTTGTCTCTGCCTTAACCTGCATTGTTTTGAATACAAGTATTTTTTCAGAATAAAATTCTGTTTGCAGGAAATAAGTCTATGCAGAGTAGTTACTATAATATTATTTCATTTGTTACATTGGACAGAAATATGTTTGATACCTTTGGTTGCCTTACAGTCTGGATAAGCCTTAACATGGATTTTTTTCCCTGAAGTGGTATAAACCAAGGAGTCATGGGTCAGGTCAGTTTTAGTACATATCGTACTGTATTAAAACAGTGGCTCATGCCTATCAAATCCTTCTTTAACTCTTCAAAATGTTTAATCTTGAAGACCCAAGGTGAATTCTTCTTTAGAAAGATTTATCCTGAATATGCTGAGAAAGGAAAGGAAACTTAACTGTATTTAAATCTCACTCCTAGATGAACTCAAGCTCACTCTCTACTTTACACATGAAAACACAGCATTGAAACCAGCTTAGCTGGCAAAGGTACCAGCCAGGTCCTGTTTTTATGGCTGCATGGGTGGAGCCACATTGATGTATTGCTACTACATAACAGAAAAAGGGGCTGTGGAAGCACATGACCAGATACCTAGACTGTGTCCTTCCACAGTGGAATCAAATCACATGTTGTTCTAGATATTCACCACAGTGTTATTTAACCCCCACTCTACTGTACACAATTTTCTAGCTCCATCCTCACTTCTGATTCACTTCCAGGTTCAAAGCACTGCTTTTACTTTTAAAATAAAATATTTTTTTCTAGTTCACTTTCAGGTTCTGAGTACTGCATAGTGGCACCCCACCCTTTTTATTTTCAGTTAATAATTGTTATTGATTTTAAAACATACATACAACTAGAACACTTGCAGTTCATATATATATAAATATACTATAAATATATATATATATATATATATATAAGCAGAGAAGGATTACAGAACAAAGTCCAAAGTCTGCATATAAGGAGAAGGGTACAGTCGGTTCAAATACAGCATTAGCAAACATGGCTATTGAAAGGAAGCACCACCTTGAGTAGCAACATAAATGAATGAACATGAGGCATGTCCCTAGAAATTGTTCATTACCTTGTCATGGGGCAAGGGTGGTTTCTCTGCTCAACAGCTGAATAACTAATGTAACTAAGACCGGTAACTATATATTGTGGGCATATGTTCATGATACAATACTCAATTGTCAGGTTACATGGAAGCACTATAACTGGTGTGTGGGCAGTCCAGGAGTATACAAGAGTAGGTGCCAGCAGAGACCATGCCTGGGCCTCACCCAATTCCTGCCCTCAGTTTTAGGTAGGCAAGGAAGGGAGCCCAACAAGCAGAGTATGCAGCAAGCTTATTGGCTATGGCATGTGACATGCGATCAAGTGAGGCCAGTAGTGTACGTGCATGATGGAGCTCAGAGATAGTTGGGATTTTGTGGATCTCCAGTGGCATAAAATCAGACTTTTGGCTGACATGCCTAGGAAAGCTAGCCAGCATAGTTGCTGAGGTTTTAGGTGAGCTCCTGGGGTGGAGACCCAAAATCCAGACCAGAGGGTCTAAGTGTATAGTACAGCGGCACCCCCACCCTTTGATCGGACTAAAAGCCCTTCCTCTCTCACCATTGTAGCCCCACACATAGACTGTACTGAGAAAGTTTGTTTTTCATGTAATTAATTATACAGTGTAAGTGCTCAATCCCATTATATTTAACTTTCCTAGCCTTTCATGTGTAATCTTAAAATAACTATTTCTCTTAAAAAGACCGGTAGCAGGAATTGTCTCTCCACCTCAACCAGCTGCCCTAAGTCACAACAGAGTCACATAATACTGATAAATACCAGAGAGTTTCTCAGAACAGAGCTTGTGTATCAACTGGATAAGGTGCGGGAGGAAGTCAGTGCGGTCACGCCAGTAGGTGTGTGTGGTGTGTGTGTGTGTGTGTGTGTGTGTGTGTGTGCATTTGTGTGTACATGTTGTATTCACAAAAGCACTACAATTGACATTGCAAGGTTTGTATAAAACACAGTACTGTATATCCAAGTGCACAGATAGATTTAATAACTGCAACTACCATACTTAAGTGTCTCTATTTTTCAAAACAAATGTAAAGATTTAACAGAGCCAAACCTTGAGGTGTACAGAAAGATATAATGACTGCTCCCGTAGTAGATTTCTATATTGCTCTAGTTGCAGTAGCACTAACAATGGCATTACACAGCATGTATTAAAAAAATAACATCTGAGTGCACAGATAAATACAGGGATGGGATATTCAGACTCGCCAAAAGATGCATGCGGAGCAGGCACGCGCAGTGCACCATGGCACAACTGGACGCAATATTCAAACCAAGTGCAGGCCAAGGTGCACCCAAGCGCAACACAGTTGAATATCACAATCTTGATGTGCCATGGCGCACTGGCGATGCACAGGAGCAGGGCTGATGCGCAGCACAACCAGGGATGTGCAGGGACAAAGACAAGACACAGCAGTGCACCAGCCATGGATGCACCATGCATGGAGGAGCATGCGGCAGGACAGACAGACCAACCTAACCCCCACCACCCGCCAGGGCAAGGCCCACTTAGCAGCA
This sequence comes from Neoceratodus forsteri, assembly GCA_016271365.2. NCBI lineage: Eukaryota > Metazoa > Chordata > Ceratodontiformes > Ceratodontidae > Neoceratodus > Neoceratodus forsteri. The sequence continues at coordinate 448,813,399 of CM057453.1, read as the reverse complement.
CAACCAGAGGTGAGCTGAATGGACCACCGCCCATGAACCCTGGCACCGATCCAACAGCAGATGCAGACCAGCAGTCCACACCGCAGGGGCAAGGTGCCCCAGCACTGTCCCCGGCAAACAGTGACCGCAACACAAGGAGGGCCAGGACCCACCCATGCCATGGCACCATACCAATGCTGACCACCCCTATACAGTGATCCTGAGACACCCAGCCCAGAAGCATGACCAAACAGTGCATGGCACCAAGGAATGCCACCACCACTGTGCTAATGAAACCTCCAGCCCCATGGCACCATGCACAACAGCCCCAACATGACCCTACCTACATGAGGTGACACCATCCACTGACACCACCACAGCACACAAGGCTCCCTGCATGGCCCCATAGTGGCACAGCAAGGAGGTCGACCTGGCATCAGTACCCGAGGGACCCTGCATGAAACAGGGCCCACCCCAGACACCACCACCAGCAGGATGGCACCCCACACACCCACCCATGCACACACCCTGCCCCAGCACTGGCCCCACCAGACAGACATCAGCCTACTGTGGCGCATGGAGGCATGTGCCACACAGGGGGCAACACAGGGCACATACAAAGCCCCCCACAGTCACAAGGGAACCCCGCCAAACAGCCTCACATAGTGGAGTAACAGATGCTGCCGGCATGAGTCCCATGGTGCTAGGCACCCATGGCCTGCATACCACCATGGCGATGGTGAGCCTGCCATGTGGTGCGCACCATGAACCAGGCCACCGCCTGCATGCAGCCGGACCCTCATGTGACAGTCACCAGACCACAGGCACTGCCCCAAACACCATAGACTGCATGGAGGAGGACAACATCAGCACCACCCATAATGCCACCAGAGGCAGATGTGCAATAGACGGGGTCAGGATGCCAGCCACCAGGGCACCGTGCCTGGAGGGTTACAGGCATGGACTACCACCAATGTCACATCAGCATCCATGCATGCGGTGTTGTGGTTGGCACGACCACAGACACACAAGGGCACAGCCACATGGGCTCGGCACACACTGCCAGAGGCAGCTGGGATGTAGCACATGCACCTAAGGCTGCTCCACACAGGCAAACAGAGCACAGAGCACACCACACATACCCCCAGACAGTGCCCATGGCCCCACTCACACCAGTGGAGGATCTCTGGTGGACACACCCACAGCCAGGCCAGCACCACCCCTCAGTTTCCATGCACACCACTGCAGCAAGGCAACATACCACCACTGCAAATCAGAGACAGACACAGTCGTAGTATGAAAAGCACATATATTGCAACAGGAATAAACAACAACAGGAACTATTTACAATGCTATATATACAGTGGGGAGGGAAATGCAAGGCTACAACATGGGGGAAGGTCATTGGACAAAGGAAATAGCAAGGAGAGGGACATAGGGGTTTGGGGTACAGTCCAGGAGGGAAAGGAACTGTGCAGGGAGCTGCAGGCCCTAGTGGTGGCCCCTCTCCCTGTGCTCCCTGTGGTGCTTTCTGTGCCACTGCTGTTCACTGCCTCCATCCCTGCAGCAGCTCTAATGTGGCCGGGTGACTTGCAGGATCTCCTGAATGTGACACCCAGGGTCGTCCAGCGTTGTCCACCTAGGGCAAGGGAGCGGAATCAGCACGGTGACTGGCCAGACCAATGCAGCCCACCCAATGTGCATGGCGTACTCACAGTGGCCTGCACCCTGGGATGGCATGCAACCACCCACAGTGGGTGCACCCACATGACCCATCTACCCAGGCACCAAGCCATGCAAACCCTTGTACACCCCCACCGCCCATGCACCTGCTCAGCACCATTGTGGCTGTCTGGCGTTATGGCAATGCAGTGGGATGGCAGTGACACAGCTAGGCACCCAGTGCACACACAGCCCACCTGCAACACCCACCCACATGTGCAGACCCACAGGATGGTGCGGAGGCACAGTGGGATGAGCATGGCAGTGGGGGCCATGTGGGGGCCATGCCCCACCACTGCCCATGCAACCCATCATGCACAGCTATAAGGGAAAAATAGGCACTCACCTGCGTCCACACTGGTGCCCTGGTGTGCTGCATGGTGCTGACACTAGCAAGCACAAAATGGTGCCCTGTAGCACACGTGGCCCACACATATGGGCAGCGTGGTACTGGGCTGCCAGTCCTGGTGCACTGGCACCTGACTGTGCAATTGGGGGCAGCTGGCATGCGGCGCATGGCACCCAGAGGCAAAGGTCAGCCGCAGGGTCAATGGTCTGTCTGCGCACTGAGCACCACGATATTGGTGGGAGGTTCTGCATGGAGCACGGTAGGGTGCATGTGTGTGGCACCCTGCAGTGGCTTCACCGTTGAGGCGCATTACGCCACGGTGCACCATGGCACAAGTGGCCCATTGGGCATATTGCACGAGCACCACAGGCACAGCAGTGGCAGTGCTCTGTACTGCCTCCCACACAGTGGCATCAGCAGAGCCGCTAGTGTTGTCATCAGCACCGTGGCATGCATGTGCGGTGCCGATTCTGCACATCACGTGGTGCGCCATAGCCTGAGCACGCCTCAACACCATTGTGCAAGGCGGAAAAGCACGATATTCAGCCAGGTTATGTAAATCCAGCTCATGAGCCATTCCACAGTGCATCCACTGCTTTAGCATCCCATTACAGATGCGCCTGCCCTCATTTGCATGCGATGCTCTATATATATGCGACCTGGGAATGCATAGGCCATGGATCGGTATTGCAGTCCTTTGAGGTAGGTGGCATGCTGTGGAGACGTGGGGACAGTGGTCAGAGGGCTGTATAGGACTGCACAGTCCAAGGTAACACCTGTCCTTCCCCAGGCACATGCATGACCAAGTGAGAGGATGAAGAGCAGCAGGGAAGGATGCAAAGAGGAGGCCCAACTTCACCAGGGTGGAATCCAGTGCCCTGTTTGAGGCCTACCTTGACAGGGATCCACTGCTCAGTGGACAGAGGGACACCACAGGTCCATGCCGGTGGCGTGGGTGAGGTGGCATGCGCCAACCAGCAGGGCAGCCACCAGCGCTCCATGCAGGAGTGCAAGAAGAAGGTTGGCACAGACAGGAAGCAGATCAAGGACAAGGTGGTTGCCATCAGGGTGGCACGTGCTGCCACCAGTGGGGGCCAGCAGGACGTTCCCCACCTGATGCCACTGGAGGAGCAGGTGGCTGGCAGCATTCAGTGTAATGCCATTGAGGGTGTACCTGATGGAGGCTTCCAGATGGGCGCAGACCATCACTACATGGTAGGACCGGCGCTGGCAGTGTGTGGTGGCAGGGGTGCAGGACCCAGGGCCGGGTGGAACCACTAATGGTACTGTGTTCCTTACAGCCCTGAGCATCTGCATGGGGAAGTAGTGGTGGTGTGTCCACCAAATTGGAGGCCCTGGACACAGTGGAGCACCCATCCACCTCCACAGGTGTCCTAGGGACCGACCGTCGGTAGCCCTGCACATCTGTCTGGACTGATGCCTGGTGCGGGTGCGGACATGGTCACCTGACTGTGTTCCAGCATGATGCCACTCATGGTGTCCTGTGTGCTGAGACACAGGTCGGGCCAGCTCCAGCACCAATGGTGACGTGACACACGTCCACGGACAGTGTTTGTGTGGGACACTGGATGATCCCACGGATGGCATCTGCCCAGGCAGATCTGCTGATAGTGCTGGCGTGGTTGCCTGCACAACAGCCTCTTGTCCAGGCTGCCCTTGTGGCTCGCAGTGGGCAGCACTGGTGTGCAGCCAGGGTAGTGGGGCTGTTGCTGCTGCTGCAGCCGCGCAGTGGTGCCTGGCGACCGGCAGCCGGAGGGGCAGTGGCAGGAGCTGGCCAGTGTCGGTGGGGACAGGGTGGAGGCAGTGGCAGTGCACCATCTGTGGACATATCCCAGGATGGCAGCGCTGTGCGGTGCCCACCATCAGAGGGTGCTGTGCAGCAGGGGAGGAACGCCATGGGGACAGCATGCTGGACATGCAGATGACACCTTGGACGACCACAGCCTTCTTCTCCAGGCCTCTGTGGATCAGCAGATGCAGCTTGTGGCAGCGGTGGATGCAGTCTGTGCGGTGTTGTGCCAGGCAGAGGAACGGCAAAGCAGGGACCATACCCTGCTCCTTGCAGAGTTGGCACAGCAGCAGGTGGATATGACCACTGCCATTCACAGGCATACCACTGCAATGGCGACTGTTGTAGCTACACTGGCTACCCAGCTGGCGCCCAGCCACTGCACACCCTGCAGAGTGCTATGTCCACCCCCCATTTTGGCATCTCGGCCACACCCTGCCATGTCGACGCCGGTTCGGCTCTGGTATACCTAGCACCTGGTGCGGCTATGTTTGGTGGCCTGCAGACCCCTGCATGGACACAGTTGCATTCATGCAGTGTCAACCCTGGGGGCCCTTCGGGTGCCACCCCATGAGGCCACTGTTCAGCCTGGTACAACTGGCAGGTCTCAGCGGGGCTGCCCACACATCCGTAGCAGCTGTGCTACTGTGCTGCATGACTGACCTGTCCCTCCACAGCCACTGTCAGCCGCTGCTCTGTGTGCACTGTGGTGATCTTTGTGCATTGCATTGGCATGGTGCCCAGCTCGCACACACATGTTCCTTTGTACACCCTCCCGGCTGCTGGCCACTGTGGCGTGTGCATAATGATGCCTGCATGGCGCTGTCTGCCACTGTGCATTGGTGCTCAGCGTCCTGAGGTATGCACAGTACCAGCTACTGGGCGTGGTTGTGTTGGGTCCTGTGTGGGTGTGGGGGCCTGTTGGGGTGGGCGTGCCTGTGGACCTATGGGCATGGGTAGGGTGTGTGTGCATGTGTGTGTGTGCTGTGTGCAGCCCTGCTGTTCCCTGCCATTGTGTGCAGTCCCCCACCCATTCCCACTCCCCTGACGCCATCATCCCTGAGTCCACTCCTGCCTGTCTGTGGGCTGTGCCTCTGCCCTGGTGGTTGCGTGTGGCCCTGTTGACCTACCTGTGTTGTCCAAAGTGCTCCTCTGCGATGGTGTCCCGTGCTGCTGTGCCATCTGGGCCAGCTGGGTTTCTTCTTCGCCAGAGATGGCTGCCCAACACCAGCTGGACCAGCATCCACCTCGTCCCCACCGCTGTCCCCCTCCTTGACCTCAGCGGCTATCCACAGTCAGTGGCCATGTTGTGCAGGATACAGCAGGCCAGGAATAGCTCACATGCCTTTGAGGGGCTGTACTGAGGGCACCGCCTGATGTGTGCAGGCACGGAAACCGTGCCTTCAGCAGCCCAAACACACACGATGACAATCCGTGTTGTGGAGTGTGCCTCATTGTACCGTAGCTATGCTGGGGTCGTGAGGTGCCAGTATGGTGTGAGCAGCCAGTAACCACTGTCACCTGTGTAAGGGATTCGTTAGCATGGTGGTCTGCGACGCACTGTGCCATGGGCGTCATGGCCATGCCCCCTCGGCACCCCTGCCCATGCCCCCCACGTCTGACCCATTGTCCAGCATGCTGTGCATGCTCACCTACCAGTTGGCCAGTGGGATGTCCCCCACTTCTCGAACCTATGGCACAGTGCAGACTGGTGCCATATGAAGGCATCTTGTGCTCCCCAGGGTGCGTGGCACAGACATTGATTATGCACCCTCTGGCATCGGACACCACCTGGCAGTTGACACTTGGATAACCCTTGCGGTTGATGTATGCCACCCTCCAGGCCAGGTAGCATGTGATGCCAACATGGGTGCAGTCTAGGCCTGAGCATGCCAGGCAACCCGTGCATCTTGTGTACCCTGCATGTTTGCTGTGGCTAACCGTGTGCTGGAATGTGCGTACTTACAGCATGTGTGGTAGCATGACATGGCCAACTGGGTTATGCCTGTTATCCCCTGTTGGTCTCTGGAAGGTGCCCGTGGTGAGCAGCACATGATGCTGACCTTCGTTTCCACAGACAGGCGCATGGCTCATCGGGTGGGTGCCTGCATCTCATCACTGCAAAGCTCACAGAGCTGCCTCAGAATCACCGAGTTCAGGCGGCACGGCCCACAACCCGATGTCACTGAACTGTTCAAAGTGGTGGTGCGGGCACGGTAGAGCCTGTCTCTGGGTGTACTGCTGATGGGCCCTTCCTCACCTCGCCTCCCTGCTGCCTGCCTTCTCACACTTCCCTCATTACTGCCTCTATCTGGAAGGTAACAGTAGCCATGTCCCTGGTTGGTGTTCCTCCCCTGGGTGGCTGTCTACCTGGTTCACCCCCTGCCTGTGTGTGTTGCTGGTGCTGTCCCTGCACCGGTACACCCGTAGACAATATGGCTCCCCAGGCCGGGCAACCCCAGGTGGAAGTGCTGGGTGGTACATTGCCGCCTATTCCCTTATTGCGCTGTCGGTGCTAGCGCTGCCATTCCCTATCGCGACTGTCGCACCAACAGCACGATAGAGCCGCATTACATGCCAGACGACAGTGCCAGGGGCAAAGGTCGGGCACAAGGTCAGGGGTTCAGGCATAAGGCCATGCATAGCGCCATCAGACGCTCACACGCCCTGCGTGAATGGTCACCTGCGTGCCAGTGCCACAGTGGACTATTGCGCAGTTGTACCACGCGCCATATGGTTCCCAGAGCTGTAGCGCCACTGGCACAATGGTGGCCATGTCTGAATTGCTGATCGCGCACGGCAGCACGTCATCAGCGCACAGGCGCCTCGTAAGCCACCTGGGCATCGCAATGTGGTGTACTACACAGTCGCGAAATTGCGCCATTGGCTCAGCCTGCTCAACGTATTGCACAAGGGTACCTTGACGCGATATTCAACCAACACATGCAAATCATCTGATCAGCCATTCAAAGGCGCAGTGGCGCAATTGCATCTCATTACAGTTGCTCCCTCCTAATTTGCATGCATTGCACTATAAATGTCTTTGACATTGGCTGCGCTGGCCAGTTTCGATTACTGCAGGTGAGAGGTGGGTTGCATGCTGTGTGATGTTCTGGACAATTGTCATGGGATAACGCTGTAGACTGCAGAGTAACAGGTGTCCACTTCCACCCATACAGACCAACATGACCGAGCAGAGCCAAGGTGAGGGTGGAGGATGGTGTGTGGAGGAGGAGGCCCAACTTCACTGCAGGCGGAGACAGAGGCCCTCTTCCAGGCCTACCTGGAGGAGGAGCCACTACTGAGTGGACGCAGGGCACCCCTCAGGGCCCGTGTGGCTGCATGGGAGGGGTAGCTCGGGCTGTGAACCTGCACGGAAGCCACCAGTGCTCCGTGCAGGAATGCAAAAGAAGATGGGGACAGACGCAGGAGGGTGAAGGGAGGAGGTGGCAGCCCCTCAGGGCGCGCTTGGCACAGGCGGGGCCGCCAGTGGTGCGGAGCTGACCCCGCTGGAGGACTGACTGGCTGCATCAATGCAGCGGAGTGCTATTGAGGGCGTATCAGGAGGTGGATTCCAGACAGGTGGAAGCCCATCACTGCACGGTATGACATGGTGGTGGTGGTGTTGGGGGAAGGTTGTTCACATGCACTCACATGTCCCGACTTTCTGTTACAGATCCTGTTTGTCTTCAGGGGATGGTGGTGGTGGGTCCAGGCAGTGAGGAAAACCTGCGGAGTTGGAGGAGGTCCATCCACCTCTGTCGCCAGCCAGCATGCACTGCACCAGCAACACCTAGCTGCCAACTCTGTTGTCAGTGAGTCAGGTGTGGGTGCACAGCCTGTCTCTGAAGTCTGGCATGCAAGCATGCCAGCATGCTGTGACTGTGGCCGTGGCATGTACCTGCACCATTGATGATGCCAAGGGACTGCAATGGGCAGTGACATGTGTGTGTCCATGATGGACGCACAGCAGGCCAGCCACGTGCCCCTGGGCCTAGCTGCTTCAAAGTGTGTGCCAGTATGTTGGCACAGTCCCAGGCTGTGCCTGTCAGCACCAGTGGGCAGCACCAGTGGCTGTGCAGGTGTCTGGCACTGTTGCAGCCACAGCAGTGGAATGAGCAGTCCCTGGGGCACAGCTGGTTGGAGGGCAGCAGCAGCAGTCACCCACCAGGTCTGGGGGTACAGCGCCCAGCGGTGGCACATGCCCACCGCCTTTGATGCCCAGTCCTGGTCCTGGTGAACAGCGCCCCCCTCAAGGGGTGTTGAGCATCAGGACCTTCCATACCCTGGGGACAGGATGCCGTTGTGGCACAGTCACCATTTGAAGAGCACACCCGCCTTGCGGCGAATCGGTACAGCAGCAAAGGCGGTTGCAACATCCATGGAGGCACTGTGCGGGGTTATGGAGTGGCACAGCAGGGACTGTGCTCTGATCCTTGCAGAGATGGTCCATATACGGATGGATGTGACCACCGCCATTGACAGGCAGATCCAGGCATTGGTCACTGTCGTGGCTGCATTGGGCACACAAGCAGGTGCCCCTGTACCGCGCACCCACACAGTATGCTCTCCACTCCATGTTCCTGGTGTCGCGACACCCAGCCTCAGACGTTGGGTTCTGCTGCTGGCATCCTGAGCACCCCTGGTGCAGGTATGTTTGGCATACTACAGAACCCAGTGCGGACAAGGTAGAATCGCGGCGCAGTGGGACCCCTGGTGGTCCATCGGTACCACCCATGTGGCCCCCTGCTTCAGCCTGCCAGTGCTGTTGGGTCATGGCGGGGCCACCCATGCATCCGCGGTGGCCGGTAGAACAGTGCAACATGACTGACCTGTCTCCCGGTCGTACCCTGTCTGGTGCTGCCCTGTGTGCAATGTGCGTCATGGTGGGCAGTGCACTGGTGGGTGCCCTGCTCATCACGCCGACACGGACCACCTGCACACCATCCCGACTGCTGTCCACAGTGCGTATGCATGATGATGCCTGCATTGTACTGTACACCAAGCTGCAAGGGTGCCCAGCATCTGACACACATGATGGGCAGTACAGGTGGTGGGTGTGGTCTGTGGATCTGTGTGTTTGCTATGTCTGTTCCCTGCTCTGCTGTGCACCTGCCCATGTACGCTTTGTGCCTGGTGTGTGTGTGTGTGTGTGTGTGTCCATATGACTGTTCACCCCTCCCTGATGGTGTGTTTGTGTGCCTGGTCCCTTCCACTCCCTTGCCGTCATGCACCCTGGTGTGTTGCTCTGTGTGCCTGTGGGTTGCGCCAGGACAGTGTTGGTTGCACATGGCCCCTTGACTTACCTGTGTCATGCATAATGCTCCTCCATGATGGTGTCCCGTGCAGCTGGGCCTGCGGATCAGTCGGGGTCCCCTTCTCAAGGGGGCTGCTCATCACCATCATCACCAGGCCGCTGGCGTCCCCATCGCTGTCCCCTCCCGACCTGAATGGCTATCCCACAGTCTTTGGCCATGTTGTGCAGGATACAACAGGCCAGGAATATCCCACAGGCCTTTGAGGGGCTGTACTGTAGGGCACCCGGAGGTGTCTAGGCATCGGAGCGTGCTTGAGCATCCCAAACACCCGGCCAATGATGTTGCATGTGGTGGCATGCCTCATTATAGCGTTGCTGCAATGGGGTCATGGGCGCCGGTATGGTGTGACAGCCAGGGATGGAGTGGGTATCCGCTGTCACCTGTGTGGAGATGGTGGAGATGAGTATCATGTTCACGTCCATATTGCCAATATCCCTGTGTGCCACTACCATAGCACCTGTGGCATTCCCACCCTTGCCCACATTTGCAATTCCTACATCATACTCACCCACTAGATGGCCTGTGGGGATGTCCCCACTCTTGAATCGATGGCACAGTGTGGACTGATACCATATGAAGGCATCATGTGCTCCACCAGGGTGTGTGGCACAGACATTGATTATGCGCCTAGTGGCATCACACACCACCTGGCAGTTGACACTGGAATAGCCCTTCCTGTTCCTATATGCTGCCCCATCGGGCCAGGTTGGCGTGCGAATGGCCACATGGGTGCAGTCTATGGCCCCCTAGCATGCCAGGCATCGTGCTACCCTGTGGAACCCCTGCATGTTTGCTGTCGGCTCTGCCGCAGTGCTGGGAAATGGAAGTGCTCCGTAGCATGTGGCACCAGTGCACTGAGGAATTGGGTGAGGATGCGTGATGTGGCGACTGTGTGATGCCTGTGGTGTCCCCTGTCGGCCTCTGGAAGGTGCCCGTGTGGCAGCAGGCACATGCAGGCTGTCACCTGGTCTCCACCGACAGAGTGTGACTCCGCTGTGAGGGTGCCTGCATCACATCACTGCACAGCTCACAGAGCCACCTCAGTATTGCCCTGTTCAGGCGTACCAGCCCATGATCTCTACAGCTGTGCAGCTCAAAGCTGACTCGCAGGCATGGTACTGCCGCACAGTAGGGCGTACCGCCGATGGGCCCTTCCACGGCCACGTCCCCCTGCAGCATGCATTCTCACCTCATTACAGCTTCCATGTGGAAGCTGGCACTGTCCATCTCCTGGCTTGTGACCCCTGGCTGATGTTGCTCTGTTACCCCGCTGTCCTGACTGCTACCTCCACTGCACCGGTACCCCGCTGGCCTCTGCAGCCTATGGCCAACACAACTTCCCTTGCCTGCCCTGTTCTGGACTGTCACTGTTTGTCTCTCTCTGTCTGTCTTGCTTGGCATCCCTGTAGCATTCTTTAGCGTCTTACTTGAGCCTTTTATTTTGGCTTATTTCCGCTGTGGCGACCTTTCGGTTGTTCCGCTGTTAGACAGTGCAACCTTTGAATATCGTATTGAGCTTCTTTATGCATGGATCCGCCCCTTTGCTGCGCATGCCTTCATTTGCATTGTGCTGTTGGTCAGCCTGTTTTCAGTGGCGCAACTGCCTCCTGCTGAATATCGCAGAAAGTTCATGACTTAACGCATGAACCTATGGCGCATGATGCAACCTTTTGAATATCCCACCCCTGTATTTATCTGTGCACTCAGATTTTATTTTTAATACATGCTGTGTAATGCCATTGTTAGCATTACTGCGACTAGAGCAATACAGGAACCTAATACAGGAGCAGTTACCATATCTTCCTGTGGGTATCCAGTGAACATGGAAACCATGCTGGAGACTGCAAAGGGCAACTCAATCATGGCGCCTGGGCTACCTGGCAGGTGGTGACAGGATAGGGGTGGGTGACAGGATCTAGGTATATACATGGGAGGGGGAACCATGCCACGGGATGGGTGGAATGGGAGGGAGGGTATGTGGGGTGTAGTGCGGTGGCTGACTGTTGAGCTGGCCGTGGTGGTGTGGTAGGTAGGGTGGCAGGCTCAGTTCTGGGACGACTGCTTTTGCATCAGGTCCAGTTGTTTTTTTTTTTGTTTTAAGTTTTATGCCCCCCAGACATGTACCCCTGGAGTTGAAAATCCTTAAGTAGAGGGATGTGGGGCAAGCCCTGAGGGGGGTGCAGGGGTGCAGCCCCTGCATAACAGAAAACCATTGTTGGTTTCGTAGTCACTATGATGTACATCACATTATTTGATTTTTGGAGATGTACACTCGCCCAAATGGTGATTGCTATTCAAGAATTGCCATTACGACATAGAACCTTCCTGTGCACCTCAGTGTTTGGCTCTGTTAAACATTGATATTTGTTTTGAAAAACAGGAACAGTTAAGGATGGTGGTTGCAGTTATTAAATCTATCTGTGCACTTGGATATACAGTACTGTGTTTTACAAAGCCTTGCAATGTCAGTTTTAGTGCTTTTGTGAATACAGCATGTATTTGATTTGTCAATTGCTGCATCTACGTGTCTTAATGAATAGTCATGTTTTAATGAATTTAAGATGATGTCAGACCCTGCAGCCGCACTCTGACAAAGAATGTGAGACTCAAGAGTCAAGGCAGTAGTGGCTAGCAGCTCAGTCTGCTCCCATTTCTAATTTTTGATTTGCAATAAAGTCTTATTTTGTATAGACAGCCAGAGTAGGTGTTTGTCTCCTTGACTGTGGTATTTTTTTCTTTTAGTGTAACTGTCACACTGGTCGCTGTTCATCTTGCACCAGTCCTGCACTGCATACCTCTCAACTGTCTCACATTGGGATGAATAGTTCATTTTGTTTCACCAAAGCCCTTGTTCCACATGAAGAGGATTTGTACCACATTTAATATTAAGATTTTAAAGCAAAATCCATAATAAATAATAGGAAAATATATTATTCAATTAACAACAAAGTCTGAGAACACAAAGGCACACATTTTAACTGTGTCCTGAGCTTTAGTTAAATGTGATTGGGTGTCCCACCCTGGATCTATTTGTTCGACATTTTGAAAGGCAACATTCCAGATCTGGGAAAGAAAGTTTGAGAGGTATGCTGCACTGAATTTTCATAATTGAACTTTCTGGAGTTCTCACCTGTCTCATACAGAGTAGCATCCATATAGTCTTGCTCAGTATATCACACTACATACTATTTAATACTGTCATTGTGTATTTAAATACAACTCTGTGCTGTTGGTTTCCTGTTGCTGGCTCCCGGACACATTTGTACTAAAAAGGTGTGTAGTTTAATCAAAACTTGTATTAAGTCCATTGTTTTCTCAGTTCCCTTTTTCTTACTGACTCAAATAAGGGGTGGGGTATACCACAATTGGATATGTCTGAAATATTGTTACAAGGTGGTGTGTCCTCAACCCAAAAGAGAACACTCAAGTGTCAAAGTCTTCATTCCTTTATATTATTTTATTGAAGAGATCATTTTTATTTCTTTTTCGTATACATTCTTTAAAGCTATCTTTATGAGTTCAAAACAGTAACGTTTCAGGACCCTCTTGTCCCTTCTTCAGACTAAACGAGCTGTTCCTTTAATGATAACTCTAGTAAAATCTATTTTATGGTGGCCAACCGCGAACTGAGATGGCGGCTTAGTTGTTGAATTCCTCCGTGATCGGGGGTAAATCCGATGAATTCTCTCTCTGACTGACAGGTTGTGTAGAACTAAAGTGGAATATCTCTGGCATGTACTTCTTCGACGGTATTCTTCATAAGTGCCTTAAATTGCCCGTAAAATACCTCCCGTTAGTGCTACAGTGCCCAGTATCTGTTATGGTCTATAGTTCAGCAAGCTATGGGTGAAAATTCCGCACCGAACACATGTTTAATCCAGCTAATGGGCCAGATGGCCCAACTCACCTGATAGTTAATGCGACAAACCAGACCTTGCAAAATAGAGAAGTCTGCATATTTCATAGTGAGCGGTGGCTGGGGTCGCATGATGAGCAATACAGGACATCTCGGCAACAATGCAGGAACAAACTAAACTCATCCATCTACCTCAAGACAAGGTCGACAACCTCGAAAATTGAAGTTGTCATAACAACCTGAGATTTGTGGACTTCCCTGAGGGAGTCGAGCAAAGCAAAGCAATGCTGTATCATTCCTACAACAGACTCTCCCCTCCCTCCTGGGCTTCCAGAGGATTTTAGGCCTCAGATCAAATGGGCCCACTATTCACTAGCACAGCCTCCCAAGCCGGGAAATTACCTAGGCTACTGCTGGCAAAATTTCTGGACTACGGGCAGAAGGAAGCCATGTCAGCGGCAGCTAGAAACTCTAACAATATCACTTGGCAGGGCATAAGATTCAAATATTCAAGATTACTTTCGGGAACTGTCTAAATGTCGGAAGGAGTATGGGCTTGCCAGAAAGATTCTTCATAAACATAATTACTCCTTCTCACTGCGATATCCTGCAACCATGCGGTAATATATATGGTGCTTTCTTATTGTTTGCTACACCTGAAAGCCTTATGGACTTCCTTTGGGCACGACATTCAGCTGACTTTCGTGGTTCTGACCTGCAGATGGAGGCCTTTGTTGTAGCCACACTCTCTGGAGCCAGAAAGCAACCAGCAGATACCCAAGGACAACCTAGCCAAACCAGAGGCTAAGTTCTTCAAGGCCACACTACCTCTGAGGTCCAGAATGTGGCACCCCTCTGCCCATCATACCAGGCGGCAGCACTCGGCTGCTTGTGCGAGTTCACCTACTCCCAGATTAGAGGGGAGCTTTGCTCTTGCCCTACCTCAGATCTCTGGGCCACCTTTACTCTGAATCCCTATGCACCTTGCAACTGGACACCCTGGAGGTCGATGGCAGAGACAAGCCTGGATCCCACACATCTGAAAAGGATGCCTTATCTTCTGTTGCCCCTGTGAACAGATCCAGGGCAGACATCATGGCGGACCCTCTTGGGGAGCAGGATAAACATTCCTCATCATCTGCTGAAGTCTTGCTAATAAGCTCGGCCAAATACTCCATGAATAAGACCCAAGCACAGGGCACCCAGGACTCTCATACCTGACTTTGGGCTAAGTAGCTGTTTGAAGTAATATTTTGGGTTTGGGGAGGGAATAGGTGGGAAGATAGATGTTATACCCCTCGGGTGTTTTCCTTCTATAATCATATTGTGTATGAGGGTTGCCAGTATTTGTACCATTTTGCTCTCTGATTCTGGGACACCCCCTGAAATTAGATACAGGCATCCCTGGGCTCCAGTCTAGTCCAGCAACAGGGCCGCTTATCACCACGACTGGTTTCATCGGGTGTCCATGTGTCTTATATACCTATATGCCCCTGTCCAATGTTTGGGTATTTGGAGCATATGGGAGGCAGACCCCTGTCTTTTCAGGTTCCCTGCTGACATGGAGATTACATCCCCATTGTGGGAATATGATGGTCACATGCATACCCCCAGGGAAGCCCAGGGGGAGTCTTGCAGCTTCGGCTGCTGACACTATACCTTGGGGCTTCCTATTGGCTGAAGATCGGCCTGGTGTATATAGTTCTGAACTTTCTGTTTTTGTTTGTTTCTATTGGTTTATTATTATATTGTATGCACACCATGCTCAGAATATTCAGCCTAATAATGCAAGGGTGTTTTCTTGGACAAACTATGCCAGGTCACAGTGCAGAAACTCACTGGTGCATGCGACTCCCACTTCCAGCCTTTACCCAACATGTTTGTCTGCTTCCTGGTTATGCCTTTTACACTATGGTGGATAATGGCTGACATTTATTTTACCACCTGGAGCGTGCTGGGTTTAAATACCCCAGTTAGCGTTTGCAGGTGCTTGCACATCTCAAAAGGCTGAAAACAGACATTGCCCTGCTACAGGAAACTAAACTCAAGAGGGATGATCATGACAAAATCAAGCGTGCTTGGGCTGTGAAGTTATTTCACCTTCAGCCTCCATGCATAAGCGAGGGTTGCCATTCTGCTTCACAGATCTCTGCAACGGTCACAGATTAAGGTGAAGCAGGACTCCATTGGTCGGGTGGGTGGTGGTCCTCTTAACACCCCAGAAGGGCAGCTAGTGGTCGCTAATGCCTATGGCCCAAATGAAGATCAGCCTGAAATCTTTCACCCCTTGCCCAAGCCATTGAATCCATAGCCTTTCCCACAGTCTCAGTGGTTGTAGGAGGTGATTTTAACCTCCCTTTAGACCTCTCATAGACTGGAGATCAGATACTCCAGACCAGCACCTGAGAACTAGGCTAGCCCTTCAGCGACTGATGTCTAATTTAGGTCTCCATGATACATGGAAGGTTCTTCACCCCAAGGACAAGGACTTTACTTTTATGTCTCCTGTCCATAACCTCTTTCCTGCCTTGATTACTGGTTGCTCTCCTCCACCCAGATGCCTACCTTACTTGATTCTTCAATCCTTCCAACAGTTCTATCTGATCAAGCTCTGGTTCAGCTTTTTTGTTGCATGGCCAAATAGCTGCTCCTTCTCACAGTTGGTGAGTGGATCCTCTACTACTATGTGACCCTGACTTTCCCCACGGCTTACCACCCAAGTTAAGCATTTCCTTCAAGATAACCCACCCTTCCACCACTGAGCAGGCTAGTATTTGGGAGGCCCTGAAGGCCACTGTAAGGGGTTCCATAATGGGGTATGAGGCCAATTGGAAGAAACAAAGGAACAACAACTTAAAACCCTCAAACTGTGCCTGGCTGACCTTGAGGCCAAATGCAAGCAACGCCTCCTCACTGCCCCAGATTCCCTCTTCGACTAGAATTGGCCCAGGTCCGGCATAATATTAATAAACTTCTGGATAGAAAGGCTGAGTTAGCCATTCTCCAACTAAAACACAAATTTTGGGAGGGTGGTGAACAAGGGGAAGGTTCTCACCTATAGACTGTGCAAACAAAGAGCTGAACACTGTATCTCCAGCCTCAAATGATCAGAGGGATCAGTACAGGTGCATCAGGACCACATAAATGCCATCATGGTGGATTTTACAAGGATCTCTATGCCTCTTTGAGGGTGTTAGACCCGTTGGAAATCCTCGGTTTCTCAACTCCCTTCCTCTTCCTCAGCTGTCTTTACAGCAGGTTCCGTGATGGGTGGGTATGGAAGCTGAGGTTGCTCAAGTGAAGTCTCTTTCAGCCTTGATCTATTCCCGCCTCTCAAAAGTCTGCGGACCATCCCATATCTGCTCCAGTTCACACATGGCACTTGGTCCATGAAACTAGATGCCAACTCCCAGCCCCAGCTGAAATGCCCATATGGCACAATGGCTCTCTTCGGTAGATGGGAAGTCCCTCTTCTGGGTGGACTGGGCAAGTAAAGGTATTTTAAATTAGCCCAGGTGCTAGCTGTGGACAGATTCACCATGCAATCTTTTCAGGAACTAGACTCCAAATTTCATTTAGGGAAAGCTGCATTCTGGCAATATCTGCAGCTGTGCAGCACTATAATGGACTACCTCAAGAAGCTCCCCAGTGGCTAAGCGTGGAGTTCATGCTCCTCTGTACAAATGGCTTTCTCTGCTAAGACCAGCACAGCTAGCCTTATCTATGTGAGCCTCTGAGTCACTTTCCTTCCTGCTCTGAACAGGTTAAGCTAAGTGAGAAAAGCCCTCCAGAAACTGATCACTGATGCCCAATGGTGAGCCTGCTGGCAAAATGTTCACTCCCTTCTCCGGATGCTCGTAGTCAGCTTATCCAAAATAAGATCCAATCACATTGGTATCACACCTCATCTTTATTGCACTGTCCACATATTCTGGACAATGATCGGTGCTGGAGGTGCGATGCCCAAGTGGGGACCTCATTCACATACTATGACAGTGCCCGCAATGAATGGTCTTGTGGAACAGATTCTGGGCGGTGTGGGACTTGACCGGTTCCATGTGAAAATCACGATTATAAAGTGCGACTACAATTTGGCGCCTCCTTTTCAGAAACTGCATTAATGACGCTCGCAAATTTCAGTGCCCTACAATCTCAGCTACCATGTAATAATAGCACTCTGCATTCAGTCATGGTTTACTTGGTGTTTACTTACTATTTATGGAGTCTGTGTGTAGTAAGCTGCTCTTCTGATAGTTGTGATATATTATGATTTGTATTACTTCTTGTTTTGTGGATCCCACAATGCATTAGCCTAACTCTTAAAGGTACCAATACCATGTCAGTACCGAGATCGAGGAGGTTACCATGGGCGTGGAGTTTATCATGACCAGAAGGGAGAAAGCCACTAGCCTTATTTTCTGGTTTCCTTTATTGCTGTGACAAAGAAAAAGGAGGAAAGGTATATTGACGATGTGTGGATGCACACCGCTTCAACTGCCTTGCACGCATCCACACAATAGAAGGCAAGGTAATTGCTCAACTGAGAGAACATACTCATGTTGTGGATGCTGGGGGAGTTGGTGTACGTAAAGTCATGGCTACTGTAAGAGAGCGTGCAAGAGGTTGTTTAGAGCACTTCACAGGTTGTAGTGCAATGCACTTCACTGCACCTCACCAGTTGCTGGTTGATTGCCAGATGTACAGTTAATTAAAAGAACTGTGCAAAGGATACGTCAGGTAGAACACATGTGACATGCCTCCGTGATCTCCGAACTTTAAACTGTCAGCAGAGTCGCTGAATTTGGGTAACGCTATTATGACAAATAACTTGCAATGCGTGGTTGCCCAAATTGTATATTCGCTCAATTATTGCTGGTCGCTGATAGAGCAGTAGCGATTATTTAATCGCTAATTTGCCGTCGCTCATTTGTAGTCGCCGTTTCACGGGTAACTGACTTGACCCTCAGGTTTGGGATTCTGGGGCTCCCCTGCAACTACTGGGCTGAAGCACAAACAGTTGAGATGGCTCATCCTCCTTAGTGTGCAAGCCAAGTGGCTCATTTTATGCCACTGGAGAACTGCAGGGGACCCTCCATTTCAAGCTATTCAACTCCTCTCTGTGGTAGCCCAGCTTGCCCATTTTCTCATGTGGTAAACTACACATGGCTCAAAATTATTTGTGATGGGCCCAGTATCTAGCATATCTGTCGGCATGCAGGTATTGGGAGAGGGCAATTGTCCACTGGCTATGGTCTTTACAGTTTATTAAGGTCGACTGTGCCAGATGGCTGCATGCTACTTGCCTATTTTCTTTGTATAGAATACTGGACAAATCTCCTTCTCTGTGTTTGTTGCATAATCTAACTATAGAGTGTGTCTGGTGTGCATGTTTGTTGTTTGACTTGTATTCTGCTTCCAGGCTGAGATTATGCATCAGGATCCCTTGAGGATACGTGGATTCTTTGACCTGTTCGATATACAGGACTTATATTGGGGAGTGCTGATGCTGTACCCTACTGACTTCACTTTATGACCTACTTGATGCTGTTTGATGTTTATGTCCATCCTACTTTCCTCAAGTATGTGAGCAATGTCATATACAATATGTATCGCTCTCAAAACTGGAATGTATTGTTCTGTGGTTTGATACTCATAGCCCCTTATTCTTGCTGTATGGTACGATTCATACTTGTTACAAATACCAATAAAAGCATTAAAAAAAACAATTGTATCACAGTTAGATGTTTTACTGTAATGTTTTCTTTTCAAATTTTCAAAATAAAGTGTAAATTAATTAATTCATTTATTTAAATTTTGATAACTGGTAAGTCCACGAGACCAGAGGTCCCTTTTTCTTTCTTTATAATTGTAAAGATAGGTGGGAACAGACCTTCTCAATATGTTATATTCTTTTTATGCCATTCGTGAAAGGTTAGAAGCCATGCCTTTCATTAAATTTGCAAAAATATATATTTTGACCAATCAGATAAGAAGAAATTGTATTTGGGGCTCATTTAACCTCCCCATTTTATTTATCCCATATACCTAAGGTTAATTTCCATAAAATGTTGGTACCTTTTCTGTTGATTTTATTCCCAGTTGAAAAATCTATAAGTCCCCTTTCTTCTGGGATTCAGATCTGTGCTTCATCAAACAAATAATTTTGAAATTAAGTTTTCAACTTCAATACTCAAAGTGCAGCTACAGCTTACCCCAGCCCTCACCCCACAATGTCAGATGCCCACTTCAGATTGAAAAAACTAGAGCAAAAGGGTTGCATAGTTCTACAATTTGTGACATTACTGTTACATGACCGCACAAACCCCATTTGAGCCAACTTCTAGCCTGCTGCACTCTACTTGTCAGCATGTAGACTGAGCTCATTATGCAGAATGAACAAGACATTTGCAAAGCCGTAATATCTGTAATATAGCAAAGAAGCCCCAGTTCACTATTCCCTCATTATTAAAACATCTCCAAATAGGCCTAGACTATAATAGTAACTCTGAAGTCAACCACCTTGTAATATCAGGCTAGGTGGAAGGGTTACAGTAGTGAGCAATTCAGCTCCTACAAGCATTTTATCTGTCCATCACCCACTACCCAGCCAGACTAGAGTCCTCCCTGCACAGTCTCAGCCAACTCTGCCCAGTTTCACCAACCCAGGGCAGTAACCAGGCTGCTGCAGCAGCATGCTAAGTATATCAGGACATGTCTGACTAGGTACACCATCAGCTTGAGGTACTGTTGTTCCCTCCTGGACACATCAGCTGCACAGACCTCAAGCAGCTTCCCACAACATCACAACTTACAGCTGCACCATGCACCATGAAACAGACAAAAGCAGCCCTCCCCTTCCATACATAGCAGCACATACGAGCTCAAGTTTCACTCTGAGGATCTCCTCCTGATGACGTGCTAATCCCAGGTCTCTTGCTGCTTATGCAGATCACTTCTCTCTCTCGCCTGTCTCTGGCACTAACAGCACTCGGTGATGGCAGCATGTCAGCCATAAGTCTGAGCTCACAGACAGACATGTCCTCTTCCCTGCCACCCGAGAGTGAGTTCAGCAGGTCAGTCAACAGACATTGCTCAGAGGGCTCAGAGGGTGCCTAAGGCTGGCTCTAAACTAACTGGGAAAGGGAGGAAGGAGCCTGCAGGAAAATTGAGCTGAGTAATAAAACTGGAGCATCCTCAAGTCACCCATTGGGAATTAAGTATAGTACTGGGTGTAGTCGAAGGGCTCCATTCAGCTTTGGGCATTCTGGAACCAATATGCACCTGAAAGTCAAAACTGTGCCCCTAAAAAGAATTCCCCACAGTTACTGCCCCTGCTGGTCTGTCCCCACACCCCCATTGATTGCTGGCCATTCAGGTATGGGATTTTGGTTATTCTGATACTGTGTGCACTCCAGTTTTCACCCAGACCTGAAAAGTGTTGTATAGCTTTACACTGACAGAAAACAGGTTCCAATGGAAATAATTATTTATTTATTTTATTTATTGAAATGTTTCACCAGGAAGGCATGCTGAGCAACAAGTTGCTCTTCTCCTGTGTGACCTGGGGTAAGGGAACATGAGGATAGTTTACAGAGGTTTGGTACACAATATAAATTTACAGTAGATTACATTCAAATAATTTGAGTAGACTGTACAGGAGTAAAGTAAGGGGAGAAGGAAGGTGAGAGAGGTAGGTATGTCAGCAGGCAGAGAAGTGGGGAAGGTGGTGGAAGGTGATGGAATGAGGAGGCGAAGGAAGAGGTAGGAGGAGAAAGATCTGCTGGGCCTGACCCTCCAATATGCTGAGGATCCTTCCTGCACAAGACAGGGTTTAAGCACGACAGGAAGGAAGTAGGCTGTGGCAGCAAGAGGTAGAAGTATGATAGAGGAAGCAGGTAGCAGGCAGTGAGGGGATTAGGCTGATAAAACAGAAGACAGGTGAAAGTGAGAGAGAGAGAGGCGAGATCCAGCCCTTCAGAATATGAAGAAGTGGAGGAAGAGTTGGGTTAATGGATGAAGGGTAGGGACTGGCCCTTGGTACAACTATGGATGATTGAAAATCACAGTAAGAGAACAATGGAAGGTCTGAAGGGAAACAATTGGCAGAAGGAAGGAATGCTGATTTTTAGGTGGGTGGGGTGGAGCTGCATCAAGGGTATTGCATGGGTACTGAAAAGGGGTGGCGGTTGTCAATTAAATTTACAGGAACTTTTTCAAAGAGACCTAGGAGCCCTGGGATTTTATCAACTGCCATGCATTTTGAGATTAAGCGCTTGTATTTCAGAACTAAAATCTCAAGTAAGAAAACAGCATTGTAGGCAACGGTACAGATTTTTTATGTTCAGGCCAATATAAAATAGCACTGTTTGTGTGTGTGTGTGATCATTTTTTTCTCCGACTCATCCCAGTTGCATCCCACTCCTTCATACCTAATGTGAACCGAACTTTAACTGCCTCATGTGACTCACTTGTTACCACCTGGATCTCCCTTCAGGCTCCCTTGGTTCTCTACTGTTCCTCATGAATCTGGTTTATCCTCGCTGGTGCTTCCTGCTGAAGTTCAGAAAGAAGCACATATTGTTTGGTGGCTTGCAGGGTGTGGAGTGGAGCTGTCGCATCACATATCGATGTTCTGTGATGTGGGAGGAGCCTTGGATTGCCATCAGCAGCATGCTTCTTGGTCATTTCTTCATTTATTCTCCACCCACTTCCCCAACATGCTTGTACCGGCAGTGTCCTGTGGGTGCCTGGCAGTATGTGGTCACCTTTCAAGTTAGTCACAGTGAGTTGCTACAAGTCAACCCTACCCAGTCCTCCTACCCAGAGAGGACAGTGCCCAGTGGACACACATAATCCTCTCTGACAGTTTTGCTCATGACTGCTCTGGCTTGCAACCTTGGGCAGCCAGCTGCCATCCCACCACTAACGCTTGGTGCCATGGTGCTGGCGTACCAGTGTTTCATTGATATCATCTGGTCTGAGACTAGAGTCTTGAGTGTCTGCCAGAAAGCAAGTACAAGCTGAAGAGAAGAAATGTAGGATTTCCAGGCTGTTCACAACATACAGATGTACATCTGATATTAATGTTCCTCCACTATTTGCCTCATGTTAGACTCCAGTGAGCTTAGAGAGCCACTTTGAACAGCAACCACTTGTAGTGAATATTCATTACTATCATTGTGTAGTTCATAATGCAGGTTTAAATATTTAGTTCTTACAGTTAGACTACTGCTACAAAAATTGCTGACCACACACCTTTCACCACCAATAACATCATTTGCAGCTGTATTAGCTCTGACCAGAATTTGTTTCTTTAGGTGGCAGTGCAGTAAGTTTTCATTGTACAAGGAGCTGAGCAAAGGTCTGCTCTCAATTTGGGGAACAATAGTCTTCATTTGAAATATACAAACATTCTTAATTCAGTACTGATGGGCGTAAATCATTTTTGATGTATAGCTAATGCAGCATCTAAGGCTTGCTAATGACATTTTTGCATACACAGTATGACTGATGCAAAGAAGACCCCATTCTGCCCAGAAAGCCCACAGCCTGCTTAGTGCTTGTGTTTGAAATATTGCTAGCTGTTTCTGTGAAATGGAACATAGTCACTATATTGATATAGAGATAGTAGTACGTCTCTTGAGAGGTCCGTTATCAGGGCTGTTTACAAGATTAACTGCATTGAACTTAGGACATGCATGTGTGAACAAGACTTTAAAAGTAACATTCACTCAACTTTATATCATTTTCCTATTGCCTGTGGTCTCTTAAGAATAGTTAAATGAAGTGCAGCCCATTAAAGAACAAGCCATAAATGAGCAATGTTTCAAAGTCTCATTTGTATTGATTTACACTAGTCTAATTTTTCTTTCATATACTGCACGTAAAAATGTAACAAGCAATATGATGAATGTTTCTATGTAAAAAGGTCACACTCAAATATGTAACTAGAACTGTGCCATGAAAGACCAATAATTAAAAATATTATGCCATTTACAAAATGATGCACTGCAGCTGTAACAGATGCTTGCTTGTTGAGTTGTTCATATGCCAAGGTAGCCATTGGTTTCATATTCTGTACTGATACAATGATAGGGGTTACAGTAAGAGTGTCTTCATACAAGATATGTTGCTTACTGCTTGTTTCAGACACTGGGTTTCTCAGGGATGTTACTGACTCAGTATTGACTCCAGATTGCATCCTTTTTTTTTTTTTCCAACTCTTTTCTCGCCTCTGGAGCCGGAACTCTCTTGGCCTCACCTCTGGCCGATACTGCTCTACCACCACTGTGAGCCCCGCCATCCTCAAGGACATTACTGTTCCTCCCCGAGCCCCTGAAGGACATTGGGCTTGAGGTGATAGAAGGTGCGGTGGAGGAGCTCCAGTATTGGGCGTGGCAGCATGGCTCAGGGCGGGCCATCGCCTATCAGGCTGAGAGGGTTTTCCTGTGGTGTTTTCGCCTCCCGATGTGGGACATGCAATGCCATCCCAGCCCAGGATGTGGGTGCTCCCAGCCACATCCGAAGACAACCTTGACGTCTACCCCTTTGCTAAGCCCCGTAATAGTAGCAGTGCGCGCGGTCTCCACCGGGGCTGCTGCACCGGGCTACCGGATCCTCCCGAGAGAGGAGAGCAGTCCTGTGGATGCTCGATCTTCTCTCCCCCCTGCCGACCCCGGTGGACCGTGCTCATTCCCGAACCCGGTCACCCGGCGTGGGCGAGGTGTGGCGTCCAGCGCCTCAACCCTCAGTGCCCCGAGGCCAGTCTAAGCATCCTGTCTTTCTGACAGTGAAATAACGTGAGTCACATGAGTGTGAGAAGTGAAGGTAGTTTGAGAAAAAATACCAATTTCCTAAACAGTGCCTCAAAAGAGAAGCAAGAATGTTACTAATACAAAGGGTAAATGGTGACAAAATCATAAAAATTAAAGACCAG
The DNA here is from genome assembly GCA_016271365.2 of Neoceratodus forsteri. Classification (NCBI taxonomy): domain Eukaryota; kingdom Metazoa; phylum Chordata; order Ceratodontiformes; family Ceratodontidae; genus Neoceratodus; species Neoceratodus forsteri. The sequence goes on along the minus strand of CM057453.1, from coordinate 448,789,429 downwards.
TGTTATTTAAAAAGACATTTTCTTCATGAACACTTAAAAATGGTGCACAATTAGCATTTAGAGAAAACAGATATAAATGTATCTCTGCTTTCAGAAGCACATAGACCCTACAGTATTCTGTTTCCAGAAGCATTGACAACAGTTTAAACATGCAAACCTATAAATGGTCAAGAATATCTCAAACAAGGGTTCTATTGCACAGTCAACTTTGGGCAAACCTTAGAATATGTTGTTTACTGGGGGCAGGGATCTAGCTAGGAAAATAAAATTTGCAAGCCCAAACCTTTGATGCCACTTTGCTCCCCCAGTTGTAGACATGCCCATATTTGTTACCCTGACTCTTGTAGGCCCATTTTGTACTTCAAAACTGCATAACAAGACTAAATAAGCATTTGTCAATGCCGAATGTTGTCTCACTGGCATTGGCATTGGTAGTGCAGGAGTTAGAGATGCATAACAGTAATGGCAATGAAGTATTGAACTGACACCAACCTCACCCCCACCCTGAAGAGATACATTTTCAACATAGGCATTTTGGGACCTCCTCATGAACAGTGGCACTGTGATTGTGTTAATCTGTCCCAAAGTTGATTTCCCACAGTGACCTACACCATTCTGCGCCACAGGTGCGAAAACACATTTTGTGCAGGATGTGAAAAATGACATCTGTACTGTTCATAAGGTGGCCAGTAAAAATGCTAGTGTTGAAAATCTGGTATGAAAATATTGCAAATTTGCAAAGTTACAAGTGGCATGGACACTGTGCAGTGCACAATGTAACACAGTCATTTTATGGACTTTTGTCATCAGATTTTCAACATAGGCATTTTAGGACCTCTACCATGAACAGTGTCACCGTCATTGTCTTAAACTGTCCTGAAAACTGATTTCGCATAGCGCCTGCTCTATTCTGTGCTGGATGTGCGAAAACACATTTCGCCAGGATATATAAAACGGCAGCTGTACTGTTCATAAGGAGGTGTGGAAAATGGCAATGTTGAAAATCTGGAGTGCAAATATTACAAATTACAAAGCTACAGCGTGGTGGAAACTGCACAACGCATGCTTGTAAAACAACCATTTTTTTATTTTTTCACCAAATATGCAACAGAGGCTTTTTGAGAGTCCACCTCATGAACAATGACACTGCCATTTTTAATCGGTCCCAAAGGTGATTCAAGCAGTGACCACAAATCACTTTTGGGACGAATAACATCATGACACTGACTGAACTTCATGAGGAGGGGTCCCAATAACCCATGCTGAAAATTTGGTGCCAAAATTCCCAAAATGTCTGAGATATGCACCAAAGTTGATAAAACCCTATTTATGCCATTATACAGCTTACCAGCATTTCTTCAGTCAAGGTCGGCTTTGAAGAGTGCAGACGTGTTCCCGGTCCACAAGATCATTGGCGCCATGCTCCAGAGGTAAGTATGGGGTGAGGGGGTGTAGGGAGACAGGGTGTGCAGAGGGTGGAGTGCGAGCTGCGAGAGGCCACTGGAGTTGATGAGGACCGTTTTCTGCTTTGCAGTTTAAAAGAAAAAAACATTGCGGGATGGTTTTCTTTTACAGGGGCATTGGCATGCTGGGGTGGGCTCCCAGTGTGCCACCTGAGTGTTTATATTTTGGGGGGCTTCTGTAGCCGACGGAATTGGGCACCCCGTTAGGCACACAATAAATGGGGGACATTATGCTGACGGGAGTTGGCTCCCGCTGGCAAATTAAACTGGGAAGGGGACATGATGCTGAGGGGATTGGGCACCCCTTGGCACACACATTAAATGAGAGGGGGTTACATTATGCCGACAAGGAGTGGGCTCCCTATTGGCAAATGAAGTGGGCTGGGCACTTTCATGCATGGCATGCTGTCATGTTTTGTAACTGGTCACCAGAAGCACACCGCTGCATGAGAAGCTTGGCTCTCATTGCAGTGAACCTTTCCTTAGATCTGTGGCCAGTTTACATGTTGAGGATGTCGGTGCCTCGAGTTGCCTTATTGGGGAATGAGGGACGTACCTACTGATATGTGCCCTGCATTTGCCCACAGTGACCGCAGACCTCCAAATCTGCCATTACTGCAGTATGTTGGCTGCACAAGCAAGAGCCAACATAAAAATACAGCAGTACTTAGTTTTATGCATTTAACATAATACTTAATTTAATAACAGCACAACATAGAGAATACTGTCTGGGCAACTATGCACAACTAGTGTGTTCTGCCACAGAGGGTTCTGATTCCTCTGACTTAGAGAATGAAGCTTGAGAGGTCTGTTGGAGTCAGAACCCTGAGATGGCAGAACACACTGATTATGCATAATGTTGCTCAGCCTGTATTTTTTAATAATGTACAGTATTATGTCAAGTGTGCTTGCAGCGGTTCTTTCACTTTCAGAATGAAACTGACTTGTGAAGTCTCAAGATTTCAGAATGCTGTAGTATCATACAGTCACATTCCATAACCTTTGAACTGTGGTACAACTTAACTTTGAAAGGGATGGAATTCTATACAGAACAGTGCTCTACTGTACACTATGTTCATATTATAACTCAGGTAGGTGTGACATCGGAAAGTAGATGTAACTAAATATAGTGAACAGGGCCAAAAATTGCCCCTGTCCAACCAATTTGTAAGGCATGGATTACTTGGCATATACATCCCACATACATTTCTTGGGAAGCGCCAGATAGGATTACTGTATTAACTCACTAGGGTATTTAAAGCAGAATCAGCTAATTGGATTATAGACTGTATTGTGTCTAATAGAGCAATAGGACTGTCAGCTTGCACTGTCACTGAGAAACTCTCCAACTGGATGTTTTCACAGCACATTGTAGTACAGATCAGCCCATCAGTACAGAGGACTAATGTTAAGTGGAGGGAGAAGGTCAGAGAACACTGATTCAAAAAACAACCTGTTCAATGTTTAGAGCATTTAAATATGCATGCTTGGTAAAACCACAGTTTGAGTTTTAAAAGTGTTTAAACAACAAGCTAATGTTATTATTATAAAAATAAACAACATAAAGAATAAAATATGGGTGCTAATACACAATGAGCCAGTGTTTCCATCAAGGTGTAGAGATACCGTGTATGGACCTCGGAGCAAAGCTGAAGAGGTCCATGCTGGTATCTCAACCCAAAGATGGGAAGACAGGGCAAGTTGTGATTGGCACCCATATTTTATTTTTAGTAGCGTATGGTTCTCATGATTTTAAAAAATAGTTATTATTTGTGACAGTTTAACAAGGTTTCATACAGAGCTCCCCATTGCTGTCATCAGCTCAGTGTGCTCGAAGTCCATCGGTGCAGTGTGGGTCCAATTCAGACTTGATGGTTGAGGACTTATGGCAGCATTTGATTAAAAAAGTTAAACTGGTACAGTTTGGTAACAAGGAGCTGACTACGACAGTCCATGTCCAAACCGTCTCCATGGACCTCTCGCTAACTGGCGCCATGTTTGTTTAGCTTTTTATTTCAGGAGCACTGTTTTATCAGGTAATAGATAGCTTGGCAGTGCTGAATATTGATTAGGAGTGACAAATATTAATTGCAGAATGTGCACAATAACTTTTAGAATGTGCACAGCAACATTTAGAATGAGCACAACTTTTAGAAAGTGCACAAGATTTGTGTAACAACTGATTTCTATGCACAATCAGTCCAAACCATATACTATAACAACGCTTTTAAGAACTTGCTAATTGACACACCTTGTCAGTGTTGTCACATTACTGAGGCACTCAAGCTTCACTTTCTATTGCCAAATGATATCACAACATCAACTAGGTGTGTGAAACCAGCTTGTTCTTAACACTTTGGTGTTAATTATTCCCTATAGAACCTGGGTTACTGAGAGAGGAAATTATCAGTGATACCTCTCCTACTCTTTGAATGTGCCTTGAACTTTCACCTGAACAACAGAGATGGGCAGGAGAGCTCAAAGTACATGTTTCTTACTTTCTGTACCCCTACAAGTGGTGCAGAGTTGCTGTTCACTCCCAGTGGATTAGTGTAGACAAGACCGTGACATGTTATAGGGATGCTGCAATGTGAACGTTTTCATTTACTGTGGTGATGGGGAACCAAAATACTGCAAGTGTTTTATTCACCATGAACAGACTTTCCCCACCACCTGCAGCAATACAGCTGAGTCTGAGGTCATGGGTCAGGGGTTGATAGGGGTGCACACAGATGTACAGAATGGCAGGGAGAATTATTTCTTTTTACCAAAACAGTGCTTTGGTACTAAATACAGAAGGTACAGGATGAAGAGATGAAGACCTAATGGTCGAGGCACCATGGCTCTTTGTCTGTAGTCTTGAGGTACAGCTCTACACAATTTTCTCACCAAGGTTTGTTATTTTGTAATAACAACTGTTTAGTCTACATCGGTGATTTGTGTAGTCTCTCAAATGTAGAAATCTTCATTTACTGGAAGGAGGAAGCACCCAGGGAAAGAGAGTGGAATGGATATCATTAAAAAACATCTGGTGCTGGGTTAATGATTTGCTCAGTTGATGTAAGGAGGCAGGCTGGAAAATCAGTGTCTGTTGCTCCTCATGTCCCTTCCCTCACACCACTGACAACATGAGGCCAAGTAACAATGATGCAGGAAGTTGTGTATGAACATGCTGGAGAACCAGCAAGCAGTGCCTAGCATAGGGTAAGTCTGAATGCTGCACATCTCTGCATCTAGTATAAACACGCCATTGGTTTAACATCTCATCTGAAGTAAGCTTCACTAACAGTTCAAGAACCCACTAGTACAGCAGTGCAGTGCCACTGTTGGGTATTAGTCCAAGTGCAAGCAGCAGGCCTTGAATCCATGACTATCCAATCTTCCTGGCCAAGAGGAGGAGTGTTACCAGATGAGCACCTGACACTGACATTACTAAAATCCTAATGAGGCACACTGTTCAAGTAGGCATAAAATAGCCAAACAAATTCATATCTTTATTCAGTGTATCACAGTTGTTGCTATATGTTTTTAAGCCACCAGGCAAGGAGTGTTCTATAGCAAACTCCATACAACTTCACCTGTCTCTGCTCCTCTTCTCCATATTGGTTTGACCAGGATGTACCAGTCCTTTTACTACCCTGATGTCACATCAGGAGTGTCTGCTCAGCCCAATGATGCTCCTTATACTGTATGTGGTTGCTATTTCAGAAGACCACAGTTAGTTAGTAGGCAAATGACAACAGTATTGTAATTATGGTGAGATAATTACATCTCAAAAGTGTTTTGTTAGTGATGAGTGCCATTACATGAACCTGAGAAATGGAATTATGTCACCATAATTACACACCCTGAAGTGTCGTATTGACTTACAAAATGTTTTGTATCATATCTGAATTACAATGAATAAAATGAAGACATAATTTTAACAAGTGAAAATAAAAAATTTAATTGAAATATACTTCAATTTTTACTTAGATGACAAAACAGTCTATACACTGGTAATCAGAGAGGATTAACAAAACATAAGACAAGAATGCATACTAAATGCTGCTTAATTTCTTTACAAAGCAAATTGCATTATTTATTTTTTATTTATTAAGTACTAGGATTACAAATACCTTTGAACCAGGGTTTTTACAAAGGTTCCATGTCAAATACAAATAAAGGTACAGGCAGGAGTAGCAAAGTCAAATACAATAAAGCAATCAAAGCCACACAAGAAAGGACACACTAAACAACAGGAAGGTGATGGGGTGGGGAACAGCAGTATAGAACCAAAAGGAAAAGGGGAGACACACAAGAGGGGAGAATGACTACAATGCAGATGGTGGAATGTCTTTGTCAATAGTTGTTAAGTGCTAGAATGAGTTATGTGTGCAGTGGCGGGGTGGGGAGAGGAGAGAATGGAGGTTGAGGGGTGGAGAAGGAGGATGAGGTAGGGTGAGAGAGGGAGATGACGGGGTGAAGGAGGTGTGAGGACAGAGAACAGAGAGGATTCCAGGAGGAGGAATGTATGAGAAGGACTAGCGAGGAAAGGTAAGACAAGGAGATAGGGGAGGGCATGAAGAATGAGGAGGACTAGGGATTGCAAAAGAGAGGATAATGGGCACACCAGGGATTATAGGTCACAGTCACACTTGCTGGGGTTTGTGAGGTGCTGACGCAGTTATCCAGGTTGTTAATGGAAACACAAGCATGTGTTCCAAACTACTGAGCCCAACCGATTGTCTGTGCATATGTGTGTGTGTGTATGTGAGAGTGGGTGTAGATTTCTTCTAACCAGAGTCACCTATTCCTTGTTCCAGTGCATGTGCTTTCATGAACTACAGGCAGTGCTAGAAATGGATAACATGCACTTGGTGAACCCATTACCTTTCATGTAGGATCAAACATAGACAAGTATGGAGAGGAGGTATAGCGGGCATGTAGCCAGTCAAGGGGACTGTGGGAACATTCTTCCTCAGGTTAGTGTTCTGGAGGAAGGGCACTTCTCCATCTATAGGACCTTTGCTGAGCTCCATGCTCAACTGGTAGCAGCAAGAGATGAGATTTCAGCTGTGACACTGCTCAGCTGGGGTCCACCCAAACACCCCACTTCCCCTGAGGTCTACTGACCTGGGGGCTGGAAGGTGGGGGAAGGGAGGTGGAATGGTGGCAGGGACAGCCATAAGGGTTTTGTCTAATCTCACACCATTCAGACATAAAATCATTTTGCACCTCTGAAGATGGCTCAGATACCTGACTCCATCAGGTAGGGGACTTTGAGTCACTCAAGGAAATGAGCAGGATGACTTGGTGGCACCTGCGCGGGGAGCAGGAGGAAGTCAGCAAGGAAAGTCTTACTGATTGGGGACTCAATGATTAGGAAAGTAGAAAGGATGGTGGTTGTGGATTGGGAAGGGGGTAAAATGACACTTGTCAGATGCCTTTCTGTTGCAGCAGACATCCAGCATGTAGATAGTATGGAGAATGGTGGAGAAGGGGAGGGGAGCTAGGGTGTTGGTACACTTTGATACCAATGATCTGCTGAACCAGCCTGTGAAGGCAGTGAAGTGGAACTTTAAGAGGTTGGAAGGACAGATTCAAGAGCACTTGGCTTCCTTGCTTTTTCCAAAGTCTTCCTTATGTGGAATAGGGGAATGGGAATGACAGAGTAAGAAAGGAAGAGACTGAGGAGGTTAATGGGTGGTTGAAGGGATGGTGGGTGTCAGTAGGAAGGTAACACTTTTGAGAATTCAGGACTAAAGAGTGCTGTACTCACCAGATATCAGGTATCCGCCTCCTGATGAAGCCCTTATGTGGCTAAGCACTGGGGCACCTGAATTACGGTGGTTCATTGCCAGCATCTGTATAATTAAAATTGGATATTTTGGCTTAAAAATAAAAACTTTTGATGGACAGAATTTGTGTCTAGAAATGTTTTCTTATGATCATACTTCAGCTCTGGAGGCAGAGTACTTTATCTTTCTCATACCACTTTTGGGGACTGGGAAAGCTTCTGGGACAGGAAGCCCTACAAGGATGATGGCCTTCACCTGATAAGAAGGGGGCATCTTTCTAGGGCAGATGTTTGATGTCTATGTGACTGCAGGGGAGATGGAGGCTAGGAGAACCACTGAGAAGGGAGACTGGGTATGGAACCTAATAGGGCTCCCCTGAACAGGAGACTAGTAGCACCAAGGTGAGTAACAGTAAGGTTGAAGTTCACATTAGGTTAGAGGAAGAAGCCAATGAGGGAGGATTGAAAAAGCTATTCAGCATGAAAAACAAAAAAACTCAGGAGACTAGGGAATAAAAAGGAGAAGGATTAACAAAAAGCAAGAGGGGATCAGGAACACAATAGAAAGGGGTCTGCCTTAATGACCAGAGTCTAGAAAACAAAATTAGTGAGTTCTGAGCAATAGTGGCAGACACTGAGATTGATCTAGTAGCCATCACAGAAACTTGGGTCACAGAGAATAACAATTGGGACCTGACTGTCCCAGGCTGCACCATGTTTAGATGGGTTAGAGAAAAGGTAAAGGAGGAGGCATAGCACTGTATGTCAGAGAGGGCACAGAGTAGTAGAAAATGTAAACTTAAGGGAGGAAATCAGGAAACAGAATCCTGTGGGTTTAGCTCACAGCATCCCTCAGGGAAGAAACTACACATGGGGGACCTATAGACCTCTGTACTGAGGGAAGAGAATGATAAGGAGCTAGGAGCAGAACTAGAAAGGAGTGTGGCAAAGGGGAGGTGGTGGGAGATCTAAACCTGCCAGATATTATTTGGGTCATTCCAGCAGCCAGAACTCCAGAAGTCAAACCTTGCTGAATACATTGCATGGCTTCCTGCTGGTGCACCTGGTGAAGGAACCCACTAGGCACGCTGCCATTTTCAATGTGTTGCTCATCAACTCAGAAGTGGCAGGAGGAATGAGGGAGGGGAGCCACTAGGTTCCAGCAACCATAACTCTATATGGTTCAACCTGGCCCTTGGTAAAGTAAATCCTCATCAATGGCTGAAGCCCTGGATTTCAGAAATGCAGAATTCAACCAGATAAGGGAGCTGTTCTGGGACAAGTTAGTCAGAGTGGACAGTGTCAGGGATGAGGAGTAAGATGGGGACCATCGGGGGCTATTCTTGAGGCAACAAAGTTTTCATGAGAACAATAATCAAAAGAAACAGATACAAGAGACACATATGGTTCTCTGAAAGGTCAAAGAAGCAGTGAGAGCAAAACAAAGACCCTCACTAGATACAAGGAAAAACGAGGGAAGGAAGAATGGGGAAAACACCAAATGAGAAAAGGAAAACCAAGGGGTGGTGATAGAAGGCAATGGCAGGTATAGAGCTGAGTATTACAAAAGGGGTCAAGGAGAGGAAACATTCTTTAGCTGTATTAGGAAAAGGAAGAAGGAATTATTGGCCTAACAGAGGGAAGTAGGGTAACTGAGGAGGACGACAGAAAGCAGCCATTCTTAATGACTATTTCTGCTCTATATTCACAAAGGAAGACAGAGAGACTCTGACAAAAGTGACATTAAGGCATCTATAAGGGAATCCCTGAGATGAGGCAGAAAGTGTTCACCTGTGAAAGGGTTTGGAAAGGGCTAGCAGCCCTAATATGGATAAGGCCCTTGGGCCATATGGGATGTAAGAGGATGGTCAAGGAACTGGAAACTGAACTGTAGCTCAGTGGCTTAGCATGAGCACACTAGCCTCTGAGGCAGGGAGATCAGAAGGCTGTGGGCTCTATCCCAAACCAGGCACTTGGGTTAATATCCCTATACTGACACTGCAAGGCAGCATGAGGGGGATGCTGCATCCTGAGGTGACATCTTTCAGATGAAACATTAAACCGAGGTCCCATCTGCCTGGTCTGGTGGTTATTCAGGTGGATGTTAGCAATCCTATAGCACTTCTCGAAAAAGTAGGAATTTTCTATTGCAATAACATCAAAGCACATAAAATAAACAACAGTAGAAATGTACAAAAAGGAAACAGTGGGTTACAAATCAAAAATTGAATACAAATCAAGAATTCATTTCAAACAGGAATTCATAATAGTAAAAGAAAAATAAAGAATAGGAAAACTCAAGAAAAGATAAAAACAACAATCAAACATTGAAACTAAAGACATAAATAGGTATTACATCATACCAAAAAAAATACACACCTTCATTTATATTTAACAAAGATACTAAACCCTTTCCTCCATAAAAAACCTTATGATGAGGAATTTTGGGCAAGATCATCCTTACATATCTTGACCATAGCTTGAGAAACTAAAACACAAAGTGTATCATATGGCAACATCCTTTGGTGCAGGACCATAGCACTGACTTTGCCACAAATAATATTTAAGACAACATAAGAACACCAACAAGGTGACTGGGTGTTACAAGGAACCTAATGCAGAAAATTGGCCTAAAACAAGCAAATCATATGTCATCTGAGTCAACCACAGCATATTCCAGCATTGAGCAAGATATAGAGAATAATGGTTGGAGGTGGGTGTGTGTTATGATGTTTTTACACACTCGGGGTGGTGATAAGCCATGAACCTCGGAAAGCGAAACTCGAGGATTTATGAGCGATTACTTACAGGGTGTGTACAAAAAGCATCATGCACACATGCTAATCTAACCTTTATTTTTATAATTACTGGTGCAAAGTGGTGCAGACTTTGGGTCCCTGACCCGTGACCAAGAAGGTCATTCCATGTAGAAAAAAAAAGAAATGCAGGCAAACTGCAATGCTGTGCTTAAAATCCTCTCCTGTTAGCAGTTCTCCTAAATTTCCTTATCTTTCTTTATGTTAGAGCTGCTAGTATAGATTGAGGAGAGCGAGTGACTTGGGGGCTTTAGAACAACATTCAAGTGTAAGTGACGGTTGCTATGGCTATGGTTAATACCCCCATTTATATAATTTAGATGCAGCTGGCGAAAAAAGTCTGGAATATGTAAATCTGGAGATAACTTGGAGGGGTTATTCTTCAAGCCTGTAAATATCTAGACAGGGTAAGTTGAATTCAAGCACTATGAGGTTCCTGTAAAGGAACTAATCTACTTTTAACCATCTGTGATAGGAATATCATATGGAAAAACACCACAGGATCAATCATAGCAAGACCACCCTTTGCCCTGGGGAGGTAGGTAAAATACCTCTCAATGTGGTTTAATCTGTTGCCCCAGAGCATCTGAAAGAAAAGGCCATATAATTTAACCTCCAAATGTGCAGGGGGATAAATCATGAAAACATAAAGTAAAATGGGGATAAGAAAATGTTTAATAACCTGAACTCATTTAAGTTTGGGCATCTTCCAGTGTTTCCATCGCCAACTCTGGATTCCACCTTCCACAGACCATTCTCCCAGTTCTAGTAAAGCCAAATTTTGAGGCCCAAAGGTTATCCACAAAATTTTAATGGGGTCTGAAGAAAAGGTAATACCTTCTATGATTAAGGGTGGAGGGGCCTCGAGCCTATAAATAAACCCCTACTTTAAACTACAGTCAGTTTGGAGTTAGATAAAAGGGAATAATCTGTTATATCACTAAGGATATAAGGCAAATGGGCAGAGTCTGAGAAAAAACACAGACGTCATCAGCATAAGTCTGAACCCATAACTCACTACTAGAGACAGCTACTGTAATACCTGACCAAGTGGAAGAGTGAATTAATTTCTTAACAGGGGATCCAAAGTAAAATGTATAAAACGGACTAAGGGGCACCCTTGATGAACTCCATAGAAACTGAAAACTCGTCAGTAATTTGTTGTGTTATAACCAGATGAACTATAGTAGAATAATACATCAATCAGAGGTAACCAATGAGGTCATCAGGAACACCATAAGTTTTAAGGGTGAGAAACAAAACAGGGGCTGTACCCTATCGAAAGTTTTTTCCTGGTCTAGGGAAAGGATGTAGCCCAAGGAACCATTTAAGGATAGATAATCAATCAGGTCACTTATCACCACAAGGGCATATTGAATTTTCCAAGAGGGAAAGCCACAAAACTGATGAAGGAAATAACCTTGGAAGCATAGCATTTCAACTGATTATTTAAGATTTGTGGCAAAATTTTGTATTCAGAATTTAAAATAGTAATAGGTCTCCAGTTACATAAAAGGACTTATCTCCATATTTAAATAGAAAAATTATAAGCATTCCAAAAGTTAGGATGCATTGCCCAGGAAGTGAAAAAATAATCAAAAACTAATGTCAAACATACAGCAAGTTCACTGGAAAAGGATTTATAAAATTCAAAAGGCAGGCTATCAGTTCCTGGGAAACCCCAGTTTTTGAGACTTAATAATGAATTCTATTTCTTCCTGCCCAATTGTTTCTGTATAGGGGTATCCAAAAAAGTATGGGGGCCAAATGAATCCAAAAAGAGCACATAGATTCCAAAGAAGGTGGGGTATGTGCGTGAGAAAGAAGAAACCCTTCAATAGCGTGATGTATAGCCTCGATAGAATGAACAGTACTCCCATCCTGGTTCACCAGGAGTCCATCAATACATTATGCCAAAGTTTTACAGGCTGCAAAAGGGTTGCCAACTGTGGGAGGTCTGTGTCCCATTCTACAGTACAGCCTGTAAAGTGAGCTCTATCATATTGGAAGGATTGCATTTTTTTCAAATTCTGGATTTGGGATGAATAGTCATATTTAGTTGTATTAGCCCAAATAAATAGGTTAAATAGTTATTGCCGCAATGAAAGATTTTTCAAAATTTATTATTAGCGGACTTTTTCCCAAACATCTGGAACCAGGATTTAAAGTCAGCCTTGAATCAAGCCACCATTCCCAAAGTCAGAATATAGAAAACAGACTGAACATCTAGCAGCAATTAACCCAGGTTCCCTGCTGAACAGCAGGGGTCAGTAAATGCACAGAAGCGTTCAGCCTTCATCTGTTTGATTGAACAGAAAATTTGGGGCCCATCAACAATGATTAACAAAACCAGGTGATCTGAAAATTAAGTTGGCTGAATATGGAAGGAAAAAGGAGGCAAAGTATTAAAACAAACGTGATCAATAGAGGAAGATAGTTTATTCTTCATATATATAAACTAGGCCTGTCTGCTGGAATGTACTGCAGTTTATCAGATCAGCAGAATCAATAACTCTGAAAAGAGCATTTGTGTCACAATGCACCTTTGTTTCTGAGGAGGTCCTCCTTGATTTAAAAGGGCAGTTGAAATCCCACAGAAAAAATGTAATGAGATGTAATCAAATATGGCTGAACCAACTGGAAAAGAGACACCCTCTCTGCCTTTGATTGTGGGCCATAGACATTAATAAGGTGACAAGCCATATTGTTCCAAACTCCATTCAATATCAAAACCCTACCAGGACAGAGATCCACCAATCTATGAAGGGAAAAAGAACACCCATTAAATAAAACTCCCACCCCACCTGCACTGCCTAGACCAAAAGACCAGTTGTAAGGGCCCCACAACCACTCCCTGGAAGGATCTTATCTGGTCACAAGAAACATCCATGTATCCTGAAGAAAACAAAAATCATTTCAGCATCCAGAATGGCCTCAGGGTCACTTAAGACATCGCATTTCTGGCACAGCCAATAAGTGATATCAACCACGTGGACCCCTCATTCTGAAACATAATGGTTGCAAACTTAATTAAAGGTTTGGCTAAAGGAATAACCAAAAAGGGGTCCACGTGATAAAACTTCACTTGATTCTACCTCTCCAGAAAAGGTCCAGGGCATAAGAGTACCAAAACTAACATAATAGTTATCTTCTCCACTAATATTGATAAATGCAAAGACCTTCCTCATGGAGAAATGAAGGAATCTTTCAATAAACATTTGCCCACAAAGTGTCTATCATGCCTAAGTTCAAGGCTCTCTTTATAACATATCCGAACTGCATTCCTTCAGGGTGCAGCTTCCTTCTTGATTTTGGAAAATAAGTCAGACAGGAGGGGTTTCTGTGTTTGTGCGTCACCCTGTTGGTGGCTATCCTGGTCTGCCACAATGGCCTCCTGAATGTCATGAGCTCCAGGATTAATCGGTCAAGTAGAAGGAACAGAGTCCTGAAGTTGGACCCCTGGAGAGGGGCAGAAGGCTGAGGGGTAATAGGGGGAGGGCAGGAACATACTCCCAGGCAAGTTAGGAGAAAACTGAGGTTTTAAAGTAACTGTAGGAGCCTCCTTAGGGAACCATGAAGGAGGGTCCTGGAAAAATTCAGTTCAGGGCCCATTCAGGGCCAGAATCCAACAGCCTGTGGGAGATTGTTTCCACCCAGCCTCACACAGAGTGGTCTGTGGAGACCAGAGATCATGAGGAGGGGTCTCTTCTTATCTAAAGAAAAGATGGCTTGCATCACTTCAGCAGTGGTTTAACCCACCGAGAGTCAGGAGACAAAGACTTAGATGGAGCACTCTGCTTCACCACAGTGGGTGCTGAAGAAAATATGCTGGTTGGCAGTAGTCAGAGCAGTCCTCGTCCTTTTATGTCACCCTTGACCCCAACATAGAGGACCCTCTTTAGAGTTAATGAAAACACAGTAGCCCTGTCTTGAACATTGGTTAACGCTGATAAATCGCTGGAGGAGGAACAGATTGTGAAGTGGAGCCATGTGAGGAAATATTCTTTAGTACAAACCCAGAATCTCGAAACAAGGGCAGAGTGGTAAGGAGGAATCAAGTTGAACAGCATTATCAGTGCACATTGCAATATGTGTAGGCAATATCACGTCCGGTAAAACTGGCAAGGAGCAGGAGATTTAGAAAGTCTGGGAGTCAACGGTTGTAGGCACCGCTGAAATCAGCAGTAACAGTGCTAGTCATCCTGCACAAGAAACAGGCACAACAGGTAAATTCACAATGTCAGTTGCAATAGCACAATAATTCTTGTGGGATAACTCACCCAGCCCCAGGAGGGCTTCGCATTTGATGTTGCTGCATCACAGATAGTCATGACAGGCAGGAGATCTGTCATGACACCAAGAGTTGCAGCTTACAACAGTGCATTTTTTCTTGTAGTGCCTTGGCTGTAGTCAAATGCCTTCATGTTTCATTCTGGAGTAGCTCCTTAAAAGTAGTTTCAGCTTGACTGGCCTGGTGGCACTGAGGGTTAAGGTACTGGACACCACACTTGCACCATGCTGGCAACCTGGGTTTGGGAATGGACTCAGGTCACTGGGGGTCAGAGGGAAGGAGGATTGAGCATCCCAACGGATGCTCTCCTCCTTTGGGGTGGATCCTGGGGTGTCTTGCACACCTGAGGCACCTGTGCCGTGGAAGCATGGACACTGGTGCACAGACAGCTCTTTGAGAGTTGGGGACAGGAGGACATTGTGGGCATTTGTCTGTGGCATGCATTAGCATGCCATATGACTGGATGTCAGTCCTATGTGCCGACGCCCATGGGGAAGGATGGACTAAGGGAGAAAACAGAACCCCCCCCCCTTGGGCCAAGATGATGACCGATCCACCTCAGGATCACCGGACCCACAGGTCAGACCCCATTGTGCAGGCACTCCAAAAGTAGGAGAGAAGGTAGGAAGGATAAAGGAGTATGCCTGGCACTCTAGGGGCAGATTCTGTGGGAGGGACCTGTAGGATTGATCAGAGGTCTGAAGGAGTGGAACAAGGGGTAGTAAGGTGGGATAAAAGGAAAGTAAAAAAAAGTAGTTTCAGCTTCAGTTGAGTTTGAAGAAAGCACTTTAGAAACAGTTATTGTAGAATCCACAATTTGACTTAATTCTCAGTTGAATGGTAAACCTCTGGAATTTTATTCCAGTCTACTGAGTATCCATATTTAGAACAAAAATTGGGTGAGCTTCTAGCTTCAAAGAGGTAGGAGAGGAGGCCTGCTCCCCACCCCAGAGACGTCCATCACCTCTGGAGGATCACTGGACGTGGCCATCTCACAGGCCAGAGGTTCCCCCACAGGTTGAGTAGGGGAATTTCCTCAGTGCCCTGGCCAAATTTCCCCATTCACTAAAATACCACCAACAGTTTAATCTGGTTCAAAGTCAGTTGGCATCCATCTGTGTTCCCTACCCCAGGTCATGCCTTAAAATAGGCAGAATTTGCCTAGTTCACTTACTTGGTCAACAAAAAGTAAATAAATAAACTAACTGAACTCCTGGTAGGGCTGTTCAGTAGCTCAACACAGACAGGGTAGTCCCACACCATAAGTGGGGCACAAGGAGCAACCAGGTAACTACCTATTAGCCTTACCTCTATTGAAGGTAAACTGATGGATGGATGGAGACAGTAGTCAAAGATCAACCCGTTAACTACCTAGAGAGCAATGGACTCAAAGATAAAAACAGCACAGGTTTGTAGAAGGAAGGTCTTATCAGACCAACCTGATAGTATCTTTGACTGGGTAATGAGTAGTGGATAAGAGCCATGCTGTGGATCTAATGTACTTCGATTTCAGCAAAGCTTTTGACTCAGTGCCTCACAGAAGGCTGCTAAAGAAGCTAGGGATCTAGGTGCAGCAAAGGACACAGTTAGATGTGTGAGAAACTGGCTGGAGAGAGACAGCAGTGGGTTGTGGTTAAAGGAATCAAATCAGAAGAGAAGGAGGTCATAAGTGGGGTGCCACAAGGATTGGTCCTGGGTCCAGTCTTTTCAATATGTTAATCAGAGACATGGGAAAAGAATCCAGGACAATATATGTCTTTATGCAGCTCACACTCAGCTCTGTGGCAGTGTAGACAGTGAGGAGGGATTAGGAAGATGCAGAGACTTACAAAGGCTTGATAGGTGGTCAGAGGTTTTACATTTTAAATTTAATGCCAAAAAGTGCAGGGTGATGCACTTAGGGAATAAGAATCTGAGGACATAGTACTGGATGGGGGAGGTTAAGCTGGGCACAACCTCTGATGAAAGAGACCTAGAGATCCTCATCAGTGACTGTCTAAACGATCAAACCAGTGTAACAAGGACTACAGTAACTCAGACAGAATGCTGGGGTGTAGGAAGAGGTATTAACAGCAGAAGGAAGAAGGTGTATAGGAAGAGTATTGACAGCAGAAGGATGGAGGCATTGCCCTTCTGTTGCATACTGATGAGGCCCCATCTGGAGTGCTGTGCCTAGTTCTGGACTACTCTCCTAAGGAAAGATAAGCACAGACAGACAGTACAATGTAGGGTGACCAATATGATTTCAGCACCAGCAGGGCAGATCTTTGAGGATTGGCTCAAGGTACTGAACATGTACTTGCTGGAGGCCAGACGAGAGAAAGGGATATATGACAGAGACCCTCAAGTTCCTGAAAGAAATGAACAAGTTAAACTGCAAGGAATAATTTAGCATAAGTAGTGGACCAAGAAACTGAGTCATGAGTGGAAACTGATGGTTGGGAGATTTATGAGGAAAAGAGGAGGTTTTATTTACAGAAAGGGTGGTGGAGCCATGGAACAGTGTGCCAGCTGGTGTGGTGGGCACCAGAACTATCAGTAGTTTAAACATGACTGGGACAGAGTGAAGACCTTAGTGGTGCCTCAGAGTGGTAGTGGTGGGCATGGAGCATGGGTGTGGATAGTGTGTTTAGAACCACGTATGAGCAATGGGTTCCAGGTTTGTTAGGGTTTATGGGCAGACTGGATGGACCAATGGTCTTTTTCTGCCGCCACTGCCTATATTTCTATAAACATACCTAACAGGCATTTGGGGACACATTTTCTGATTATTTATTGTATTGTAACACATTATTTATTTAGTTGTATCTTTTGGTGGGTAAACGTTACACAGGAGTAGTCCTTCCCTGTTTTACTCCTGGAACTGAGTCCAACTCTTAATTTCACTCCTGGAACAGAGTGCCCTGGTTCCCCCATTCCCACTACTGACTGCAGGAATCTTTGAAATCAGTTTGGGTCTGCTTAATTAACTGTTTCTCTTATTTTCATAGGTGGTTTTAGGCACCAGCAAACCCTGCAGTTGCTGGGGATCCCCTGCTCATGGGAGCCCCAAACCAAAGCAATTTCAGTTCTTCTTGAAACAGCAAAAAGTATATTCAGCTCCTTCTGATGTTGCATCATGATGTCATGAAATGCTTCACCAAACTATGATCCAGCCTTTAAAAGGCAGATGGGCAAAATGGATGGAATGGGAAGAACAGCCCCCAGGACTAACTTTGTTGTCTTCCCTTAAAAATTATAAATATACTGTCAGTTGTACTAAAAATAAAATAAAATGTTGTGCATATGGGCTACGGTTAAACACATGGAGGTGAATAAATTAGGGGCCAATGACTTCATTAATCCTGCTGGGGCCCCCCAAAGCCAGCCCTGCTTACTTTTCCCCTTTTTATACTATTGTCTCCCTCCTTTATCTCCCTGATTCTTTTTCCTTTGTCTTTTCTCACATTCAGTAAAGGAATGTTTACAATAGAATAAAATAATTCAAATTTCAATACATTTCCACTGATAAAATGTTCACCCCAACATACACACACACACACACACACACACTCCATGGAGCTGGGGCCTCAGTTATATCTGTGACAGTGTAAGCAGCAGTGATGGCCCTTGCAAGAGGTGATTATAGGAGGACAATTTACAATATATGGTCAGCAAAGGAACACTGCTAATTAACAGTAGGAAAAACTTCTTTTTAAAATATGTGTATAGGAGAGAATGTGAGAGGCAACAGTTAATTAATTTGCATTTTTTACTTGTTTTAGTTTTACAGCCTTGTTGAGTCTAACTCTACCATAAAGATACACATTCTAAGCTTGCTTACATAGATAACCAAATTAGACAGGACAGCAATAAAGCTTTTGCTCCATCAGCACAGTTCAATTTGACATGCGTTATGTTAAAATAAAAGATACATTATTAAGACCAGTAAGCATTTTGCACAGACTTGAAACATTTCTCACTGCATTGTATTCTTTCTGCTGAGATGTGAGCATTATCAAATACAAATGGTAAAGATATGATAGTGTAAACCATCTCTCTCTCTGTGTCTTTTCTCCACAAAACAGAAACAACTAGGATGCAAGGATAAGGCAACTAAGCAGTGTTCAAAAGCACTAAAAATTGTGGCAGTCATTACCATGGTTTCTCAGTTACTGTTTGTCCATACCAGCATTTATTAAAACATTAGTGACACAAACAAAGGCATCCTACACAACTTACTGTAATTAAGGAAATACAAAATCACACATGCCCACACAATGCAAAGCATCATGGGCTGCATATGCAAATCACCACAGAATATTTTGCTGGTTCAGCTTTAAGCAGAATTGCATGGTGCCGAAAGGCCTCTCACACAGTTTGCAAAGGTGCTAACAGATTTAGTTGTCTTTCTTGTCAGTACAATTTTCCTTGTTTTAGCTGTTGTCTGACAGCACCAATAGAAATGCCAGAGACATTGGCTCATCAGTTGTTTGATGTATTGTTTTTTCCCACTGCTCCTGGGTCATAAAACAGTACATCAAAGAACTCAGCAAATATTTCGAAGCTGGGAATAAGGAACAGTCACTAGGAACCGTGCAGGGGACAAGGGATGGTTTAACTTTTCTAGCCTTTGACCCTTTAATGAAACACAAACACTAAATGAGTTATGAGGAGGGAAAATTGTCATGGTGAGGAATGGTACCTTTCTAGAGTCCAGCCTCTGTGCTATTCTTTGATAACTGGGTATAGATTATATTTCAGTGTGCTGACACAAGAGACTATGTTGATTGTAGGTGTGTGTGATACAGGCACTAGCTGACTATGAGCTGGCCTGTAAGTGTCAAAGATCATGAACCTTTTGCCTACAGAGGGAGGTCTTGCACTACTTTGTTGGAGGAAAACCAGGTTCTTTCAATTGACTAGTCAGTCTTTTACTCTGCCAAGCAATATTGTGCAAAGAATCCCATCCTCCCATTAGAGTGCAAACTTAGTTTAGAAAGCATAAGAACCATTACATTTCATCAGTCCCCTTCCTCTGAACACATGCATTTTTCATGTGGTGAACTGAACATCATTTGTACCTTTCATTAACTGTCTGCTTGCTGACTGGTATTGGACCAGTCAAACTGATTTTAAGTTTTAGGTTTTAGCTGACAACTGCAAACATTTCCTTACAAACCTGAGTATCAAACGTATTGTGTACCCACCAGCATAAGTAACGCTTTGGTAAAACATTGTAAGTCTTCCTAGTTCAAGATGCAGCATTTCCTTGTTTGAACATTCAGAGATGTGTAAGCTCTTATTTCCTATGAGGGACACAAATTACCTTCTCATTATCCAGTAGTTCCTCACATGTCTATTACGAGTATGGTTTCTATTCTCGGTCAACATACTGGGCACACATTGGACAAATACTTGTTTCATGCCAAGCACTTCTAAAATGGTGTGACATACTACACCATTTGAGATATCCGAAGCATGCATTTCCTGGGCAGGTGATTCTGTGATCCTTTATTGTTATGACTTCCATACGTACTGAATTGGTGGTCGTGCAATGCCTGCATGAACAGGGGTTATTATCCATGCCCTCTATCCTCCTCAAGTTACTATTCTTGTTTACTAATAACTCAGTGTAAATTCTATAAACTCCTGGTTGATTTACCAGGAAAACAATACAATGCAATTTACATTTTATTCTCAAGGGAACTCTTGAAAGAGGACATTGACACATGCTTCATCCATCATCTAGGCTGCCTTTGAATTCCAGTTGTATTATTTTCTGAAACTGTTGTAATGTGATTATGAATTTATGCTTCTGTGTAGCAAAACAAGAAGCATGTAATTGTATTTAGTGGGAAACAGTGACTTTGCTGTTGTTTGCTGTCTACTGTAAATTTATATGTAAAGATTATGTGGATAATTCTGAACAGGAAAGCAGATCTGAAAGTGATTGCAGGAGTCTGCTCCAGTGGATTCAAGTAGAATGACATGATCAAGCTCCCAGCAAGTCCAGTCAACACCAGTTCTCAAGATCACTTGACAAGAAATGAAAAGTAAGGAATACATTATTCCATCACAGTGTTTTGTCTACGGGTAACATGAGTAGCTACCTATCTATTACATGTTTATTTTCCAGGATGAGTGTCACTCATGATGTTGTTACTGCTGGCTGAAGTCTGAATATTTTTCTTTCTTGCTTGTAATGTCAAATATGACTTGTATAGCCCCTCTCTCCTCATCTGGGCTGTCAGACAGGAAGTTATATTAGTTGAGAACTTATATAACAAAAACAGCCTTCTGGAAATGAGCTGTTTCTCAGCTCAGTATGCCTTTCTGTTTAAAGTTTCATATGAAATGAAAGCCCTGTTTACACGGTCACATTGCAGCAGAGCAAAGTGAGTGCTTGGGTTGCTCGGCACAAAGACAGCCATGCAGACACTTACTGGATCATGATAAGTCTATCAATGCACCTCTTCTGGATCCATGAGAAACTTGGGGATGCTTAATAAAGTAAGCGGTAAGCAGCCATTTGGACAGGCTGCACTGCTGCTCCAATATAACAAAGGGGCACTGTTAGTTTTTTTAAAATTTATAAGGATATGTAGGTATTTACTATGTAGCTTTCTCATGTCTACTAATTGCAAAAGTACCATTACTTTGCCAGAAAAGAAACATTTTATGACTTCACTGATAAAAATCACATTTAAATTGGCAAGACCTAAATGCTGGCTGGCCGATGCTCCCATGCACCTGTCTCCTAATGGCACCAAGCCACAAGTAAGCACATTCACTTTATGATTTCACTGATACAAATCACATTTTAAATGACCATACCCAAATGTTGGCTAATCGATGCTTCTGCATGTCCATGTGTAAAATGACACCGAGCTGCAGGTAAGCACATTCAAAATGAGTTGGACATATTTTGAGCCATATGAAACAAATAGTGTGATTCTTAGAATTACTTTTACCCTATTTGGTAAAGTTAATCCCAGATAAAAATCAATTGCTCTTGCATGTTGAAATTGTTAAAGGAAAGTTAAAACGTGACTCTACAACATGCCCAGAGTCACAGCTTCAACATTCCTTCAACAAATTTGACATGCAAGAGAGCTCATTTTATCTGGGACAAACTTTTGAATAGAGGATACAATTCTAATAAACACACTTTTGTTTCATATGGCTCAAAATATGTCCAACTCATTCCTGAATGTGATTATTTGCAGGTCTGTGCCATTTTAGGCACATGGATATGCAGCTATCACAGCCAATATTTGCACGGTCATATAAAATGTGATTTTTATCAATGAAATCTATAGTGTTACCTATCTGGCAAAGCAATGGTACTTATGCAGTTAGCAGACATGGAGGAAGTCACAGGGTACATACTTACATATCCTTTTAAATATGATGAAAACCTGACAGTACCCCTTTAATTGTTCAATCTGCCTCACAGAATCCACCACTGATGCTTCCTATGTGGACTGATTGCCCCTCACCAGTGTGGCTTGCATCAGTGCTGAGAGAGTCCATGTAGATAAAAAGTGATTGTTTTGAGTGGTCGCAGTAAGTTGGAAGCTCTGCAGAAATCACAGCACATCAGCCATATAAACACAGCTAAAAATAGCTTGAACTTCAGTTTCAACGGCTAACAAAACATTTAAATATAATTAAGGTAAGCTACAACATGGGTTGAGTAAAGGAAAAGGTAATTGGCTCAACACCATCACCTAACAGTGGATTGAATTCACTATTTAATCCACAGTTGGGTGAGGTGGCGCAAGCAATATCCCAGGGCTGAGCGGACTTGTTATGTGTGAAACAATGCAGGTGTGAAAGGCAGCCATTTAAAAGGTAGCAAAGTGAGAGAGTAGCAGCAGTGAACCAGTAATGCAAGGTACCAGAGTCACAAGACTGCAAAGCAATGTAAATACAATCCTTCACAGTGTGCCCTGTGTGTGTTCCTGTTTCTGTGTGTCAGCTAGAAAATCAAGCTGATGGTGTGATGGGGTCCCCGCACACTTGAGTAGCGCACAGAGACAGTGACAGTTCCAGTGTTTGTGCTCTTTCACCCATGCCATGGTGGTTTGCTCATCCACACCAAGTGCTGCACCTCCTGAGAATGTGTGCAGAAAGAGAAGTGACACAGGGACATGTAGTGCAGAGCTCCTGCAGTGTCCTGTGTTCTATCTCTCTCTCTCTCTCTCAGTGTTCATGTTGACCCAAAGAGTGGTGTTTCTGATCATGCAATGGTATTTTGGCACACATCATGAAAAAGAGAATGAGAGAGACAGTATTGGGCACTCCTCTGTCAGGTGAGCGAGAGAGAGTGACTGGGCAGTGTGCATGCCAAGAAGAGAGTGCACCTCACCGCAGTTGTGCATTCACTCGGCACTTGTCCCCAGTGCTGTAAGTGGCACAGTAACAGAGAGTAAGAGAGACACAGCACATTTGATGACCTAAGGCTCTCTCTCTCTCTCTCTCTCTCTCTCTGTCTCTCACTCACTCTCTCACATATCTCCTCTGTATTCTGCCAAAGAGAGACGCTCGCTCCTTGCAGTAGTTCTGTCTCTGTGTGATCTACTGTTACATATCTGCCTCTTTGTTTTCTAAAATTTGAAGTTTTATTTTCTTTTTCATTGAACACAGCATTCCTCTGGTGTGCCCAATGTTTCACCCAACCCTGGGCTTCTTCAGGGCAGGGATCTTGTGTCCAGTACTTCTATTTGTATCACATTCAAAAATGATCTATATTTTCATGTGTCTCATTATAGTTTTAGATAAAGTTAGCATGACTAATGGCCATTCATGCCTTCAAGTTGCTACTTAGGAAAATGACCCTTCATTCTCCTTTCACAGGGTATTTCTTTCACCAGAGCTTGCTAGCAAGCTCTAGCATCTGGAGCTTGCTAGCATGCTCCAGTGTAAGAAATACCCTGTGAAAAGGGCAAATGAAGGGCCATTGCCTCAATTAGCAACTTTATCTAAAACTATAATGCTGTGTTCATTGAAAAAAATAAACTTCAAATTTTAGAAAACATAGAGGTGTGGCTGATTGGCTCAAATATTTTGCTTCCTGAAGTACATTATTTCTGACATTTGTATGTGCATAAAAGCATTCTCATCTAGATTATTTGTTGGGGACTATTTGCCCAGGTGGCAGGATACAGTTGCTTTTTGGTATGAAAACAGGAAGTAAACCCATTGATTTTATTGTGTCCTTGTTTTCAATGTAACTCATGTTATAAGCTCAATAAACCACTCCAGGGTATGGGGTTATAGGCATTTAATCTATGCCTGGGTGCTGTGAGGACACTCAACCTGCGGCCTCGTGCCTCACAAAGCACACCAGGCATGGATTAAATGCCTATAATCCTACACCCTGGAGTGGTTATTAACATAAGGCACCTTGTTTTCAGGCTCAAAAGATAACCAAGGAGTTCACAGACATAATCTGACCTCCAAGGTTTTGAATAGTGCTGTGTTTTGATGAATGGGAAATTGCAACCTTTTCAAACTCTTGTTTTAAGTCTCAGTGGCCAGGCAATGGTGATGATTGCCATCTATTTTCTCATGAGAATGGGAGTAATGTACACAGAATGGGTTGTCACCCAAGAAATCATGGGTCCCCAATCCCTATGGTGCTTTTCATTGGGTTCATTTGTTGTTCATAGGCAGTCACTAGGTATAAATACCAAATAGATATTAAATAAAGTTACAAGACAGTTAGATTATCTACCTGCATAATAAGGTGCAGGTTCCTTACAACAACCTGCATTCATCTGTGTGTTTCTCTCATCAGTTCAAGTAATACTTATCACTGGGTTCAGTTATATTATAGGAGGTTACATGTGGCTACGTGTGGATGCACCAGTTCCTCATGTGCACTGCATTTTCAATATGGGTATAACTATCTGGTGGGTAAGTGTGATTCTACCTCAGAGAGGGAAAATCATAGTCTCTTGCTGGTTAGATGTTAGAGAATAACCCACTGAAGCAAGAAGTTTAAATGGCAGTGTTTTCCAACTTAATGTTTGCAAATTATTCTAATAGGATATGTCTTTTTTATTATGTTATGTTTGATTTCAGAATGCAAACCAGAGACAATAAGGCTTTAATGGAGATTCTGGTAGGGCTTTACTGGAGAAATGCAAGTTCTGGAAGTGTGTTAGGCTGTGAACCAGTTCAGTGACTGGAAACAGACTGCAGCCAGTGGTGGCTGATCAGGGTGATGATGATGCAGGTTTTGTGTACGGAAAGCACTCATTTTAAAGGAGATTTATGGCTCCAATGAGTGTGCTGGTTTTACCTTTTGCGCATCGCCCCCTGTCTTACTTTCTTTGTCTCCTCGCCTGCTACCACATCACTTCCTGGCCCATATGGTGCTCCATGGCAACAATTATGCCCACCAAACAGGCTAACTTTAATACCAGTAGCAGTCACTCCTTGATTGCCACTGAGTGGGCTGCAATGTAATGCCATCTTCATTGCCCACCTTCTACTACTGTCCTTCCTCTCAGTCACTGTCTGCAACCCTCACACCACACACAGAATTAGCGGTGGCAGGTGCCCAATCCTACCATCAGTATCCCTTTCCCCAGACTGTTCAAACACAACCCACTACCCTTTCCCAGCCTTTGTACACCCTACTACCCACCTCCCCACTGGCAACTACCTCTGTCCCTCATTACGGCTCCATTTGTTCTTTGATATCAATTCTAAGGTCCTCAATGCACTGTTCCTCTGATCTGTTGACTGCATTGAAATGAATTGAGTCCTTTATGTCAAGTGCCCATTCTTTTCAATGAATTTTGTTTCTTTATGTCAATGATTTTGTTTTGTATTTTTACCTTCTTTCTTTGTCAAAGTCTTTTTTAGACCACCCTCAAACCTTGTGGGTGTCAGTTTTCAAATCCTTCTTGAAATAGGTGGATGTCAACATACACTGCAAGCATACTTTCAGGGGGATTTGAACGTTGACACCTATAGGGTTTGTGAGGATGGGTAGATGAGACAAGGTAAGGCAAGTTTATTTATATGGTGCCCAATCCCGAGGCTCTGGGTACCTTGCATAAAAACAGGTAGGAAAGTACAAAGTTACAAAAACCACATTCAACATACATTAAAATATTAAAACAATAAATATAACAATATAATATCTAAAATTAAATCAGCTAGAATTAAATCAGCTAAAATTAAATTTAATCAGCTTTGGTCAATCAGGATCGTCCAGGCAGGCCAGATCAAATAAATGAGCCTTTAGACCCCTTTTGAACCTTTCTACCATCAAGGCCTCCCTCACAGAAGCTGGAGAGGAGTTTCAAAAACCTCTCAGAATGGGAGGTATACAGGCTGCCCTCTCAGATGGAGGAGTCAGACAGGGAACTAGCAGGACAGATCAGAAGGACCTGCAAGAAGGGTAGTGAGGTGATTGTGGGGACTTCAACATGCCAGGAGTGGACTGGAGTACCCCAACAACCAGGAATAGAAGGGAGCAGGTACTGCTGGATGCCTTCCAGGTCAGTTTCCTGATGTAAATGGTCAGTGAACCAACCAGGTTAGAGAATCCCCATTACCTTGTGCTGGCAAATGGGGAGCTCTGATAGGGTAATTAGGATAGAAGAACCACTGTCAGGAGTGACCACCACTCAGTATGGCTCACATTGGATATGGGCAAGGAAGGAGGAATCTGGTACAAGAGTGCTGGATTTCAGGAGGGCGACTTTGGAGGATGTGAGAAGTGGTAAATGGTACCTGACCAGAATTCAACCTAGTATGGGCACTAATCAGAGGTGGAGCTCATAAAGCTGGGGATAGTGGAGGCAACCAGAACCTGCAGCAAGGCTCAGAGCAAGAAGGCTAAGGATAAGAAACTGAGCTGGGTGAGCAAGGAGGTCATGGAAAAGGTAAGGAGGAAAAGAGCTGCCTTTAGGAGGTACAAGAAAACAGGGAGGGGAGGACAGGAGGAGTACCTGAAGGAATCAAAGGAGGCGACAAGGGCAGTAAGGAGAGCCACGGCATCTACTGAGCTCGGCTGGCACAAGGCATAAAGAAGGAGGAGAAGAACTTTAGGTACATCAGAGAGAAAAGGAACTGTAAGGACCACATAGTAAGGATTAAGAAGAAGGGGGTTGGGTGGAAGCAGGGTGCGATAAGGCAGAAGTGCTAAATGATTACTTCTGCTCGGTATTTACTAAGGAGAAGAGAGGGTGATACCCAAGGGAAAGGAACAGTAGAAATGGTGGGGAGGGTGACAGATGGAAATCATGGATGGCAGAGTTCTGGAGTGTTTGAAGGCACTGAGGGTGGACAAGGCGCCAGACCCAGATGGCATCCACCCAGGGTACTGAAGGAGTGGCAGAGGTCCTTGCAGGACCTTTGCAGACCTATTTAATGCCTAACTATGATAAGGGTGTGTACCTCAGGATTGGAAGATAGCTCATGTGGTACCCTCCACAATAGTGGCCTCAAGGATGAACCGGGAACTACAGACTGGTGAATCTCACATCCATCGTGGGTAAGCTGATGGAGACTATACTGAAGGAGAGGCTGGTGGCCCTCCTGGAGGCCAAAGGACTACAGGACAGCAGACAGCATGGCTTCATACATGGCATATCCTGCCAAACCAACCTGGTGGAGTTCTATGACTGGGTAACTAGGTAATTGGATAGTGGCCATGCAGTGGATGTCCTGTATCTGGACTTCAGTAAGGCATTCAACTCAGTGCCACATGGGAGGCTGGGAAGTAGTTAGAAGGCACAGGGGCAGGTGCAAAGCTGGTGAGATGGGTAGGGAACTGGCTTCAGGAAGGCAACAGGGGGGTGGTGGAGGTGGTGGGAGCTCTCATCCCCAAGGGTAGTGATGAGGTGTTCTACAGGGCTCGTGTTGGGACCAGTGTTGTTTGGGATATTCATTGCAGACATATCATTGGACATCAAGAGCAAGATCAGTCTGTTTGCTGATGATACCAAGATGGGAGTGGTAGTGGACTACCTAGGGAGATGGCAGGGGTTGCAGGATGATCTGGCAAAGCTGGAAACCTGATCAGACACCTGAAAACTGAGTTTAATGCCAAAAGTGCAAGGTGCTGCATTTTGGGGTGAAGAACCCAAGAGGAGTTACCAGCTGGGGAGTGCAGCTAGCCCAAACAGAGGAGGAGAAGGATCTGGGGTGCCCATTACAGGGTCAATGAACAACTCGGTACAATGTAGGAAGGCAGCTGCAAAGGCCAACAGAATGCTGAGTTGCATTGAGGGTATATCCTCGAGGAGGGAGGAGGTGATTCTGCCACTGTGTAGGTCATAGTTAGATCAGCACCTGGAGTACTGCGTGCAGTACTGGCGCCAGATCTGAAGAGGACATTAAGTTACTGGAGGGTGCAGTGCAGGCGCACAAATATGATCAAGGGCTGGGGACTTATCATACAAGAGGAGGCTGAGGGAGTTGAACATGTACTCACTGGAGGAGAGGAGGGACAGGGGACATGATTGAAACCTTTAAGTACATGAAAGGAATAAACAAGACAGGTACGGAGGGGCTGTTCAAATTAAAGGAGGGAGGGACACCCAGGGCCATGATATGAGACTAGAGGAGGAAAGTTCAGGAGGGAGATGAGGAGACACTTTTTACAGAGAAGGTGGTAGCTGGGTGGATTTCCTTACCAGCAGAAGTGGTATCCAGTAGAACAGTGGACTGCTCCAAAAGGGGCTGGGACACGGCAAGGAGAGGGTCAATAGAGGGGAAGGGTAGAAGGAGGGCAGCTGCAGAATAGAAGTGCTAGCTGCACATTCTGAGCAGACTTGTTTATTTTATTTAACAGACTTTAGGATTACAACCTTTGAGTCAGGGACTCATTTACAAAGGCTCCGTGTCAGAAAAGACAAACATAAACACGTAATACATACTGTATAAACATAGAATGGCAGCTAAAGGTTACATTTTTTTTGTCATACAATACTGCAGAATCAAGATCAGCTATACATAGCATTGAACATGTTACTGAGAGCCGTATTTTACAGTTTTCAAGAGAACAATAAGTTTGCTGATAGAGGGAGGGAGTAACAGGTTAGATATTTACAGCGAAGTAGAGAATTAGGCAGATATCTTGTGAGTTCAGCCAAAGGAGGCATTGTTAATAGGTAATGTTTGGTAGCCCTAATGTAGGAGCTCTAGTGGTGGTGTGGTCCCGTAAGATGATAGATAGATGACCCAGCACTAGCTGGTACATTGGCAGTGCCATGAAGCGAATGTGCTTTTTGAGAGCTGACTTGAAAAGTCCTGATTTGGAGATGGAGGAGACATCGGAGGGGAGTTTGTAGTACCAGGCTGGAGCCCTGTGTGGGAATGACCTTTGGGCTAAGGAGGTTCTAACCTCCGGATGGACACACCTGTCGGTTGGCAGTGCAGGTGTTCACCGAGGTGTGGAAGATAGGAGAGGCAGAAACCCCAAGGGGTAAGCCCAGGTGTATTTTCTTTGTGAGGAGACATGTTTGATAAAATAGCCTTTCATCCAGGGTGAAGAGATCTGTCAGGGCATATAGGTACAGGTATGGGTACGCTTGTCTGCCCCGGAGAG
Source organism: Neoceratodus forsteri (assembly GCA_016271365.2). NCBI lineage: Eukaryota > Metazoa > Chordata > Ceratodontiformes > Ceratodontidae > Neoceratodus > Neoceratodus forsteri. Next base: position 448,760,523 of record CM057453.1, on the reverse strand, counting down.
GAGTCTGCATGCTTTGTTTATGGCAAGGTGGATTTTATAAGAGCTGTGTGGTCAGCAGCCGAGTAGATAGTGAGCCCATAATCGACTAGGGAGAGGACTGAGGAGGTGACAGCCAGATTAAGAGCTTCCAGAGGTAGGCAATCCTTGTGCCGATACAATAGGCTTATACGGACATTTATGGCTGATGATAGAGTGTCAATGTGTGAATGGAAGGAGAGGCTGGAATCAAATGTAAGGCCCAAGTATTTATATGATGGACCTGTTCTAGAGGAAGGAGAGAGTGAGAGGATTGCTAGCTGCACATTCTTGGCCTTATTCTGTTGGTGGGCAAAGAGCATGGTCTTTGTCTTTTTCACATTGACCACAAGTCTTTTGTCTATGAACCAGTTTCAATCTGGTTAAATGTATGTTGGAGGAGGACTACAATACTGTGGGATCTGGGTGAGGCAAAAAGAACGCATCGTCCGTATAGAGTAGTAGGTTGCCAGAGCAGGAATTGGACAAGGTGTTTAGGTAAATGCTGAATAATAGAGAGCTGAGGATGGAGCCCTGGGGAACCCTGGAGCAGACTGGCAGGGTGGTTGAGAGGGTGTTGTTTATTTTGACACATGATCTAGCTGTGATTTGATTTGTAACTTGATAGACCTCTAGGCCTTTATCTGCTGGCAAATTTTGTATGTTCATATGTTCAAAGGGCCAGTTCAGCGATGTCAAAAGCATGATCACCGAAGTTTCTAATCTGGCCCTTGGAACAGTGTGGAGGCCCATGGTCAAGGAGCGAAAGGAGGAACTGAGGAGGCAGGTGTCAGAAGATCAGTCAGATAGCCAGGGCCCAATCTGTAAGGTCTTGAAGGTGAGCAAGCCCACCTTGAAAATAATCCTCCACCTGACAGGCAGCCAGTGCAGAGCTTGCAGGACCAGGATCACATGACTAGACCTAGAAAGACTGCGCCAGCAACCTGATAGCCATTTTATACTAGCTGCAGCCAGCAGCAGGTCCCTCCAGTGACCCCAAAGTAAAGAGCATTACAGTAGTCAAGCCTGGTTGTAACAAAGGCATGTACCAGTGATGGCAGTTCTTCGGGCGGAACTAGGGTGTAATCCTGGCAATATTTCTAAGTCATAGAAACCACTTTGACCACAGATGACACCTGAGCTTCAAGTGTCAATCTGTCATCCAGGATAACACCAAGATCCTGCACCCTAGGGGAAGCCATCAATGGAGCAGAACCCAGGAACAGTCCTGTAGCCACTCCGCAGCACTTCCATCACACCCATGACCAGGATCAATCACGAGGACCTCCGTCCTTGTCAGGATTCAGTTGTAACCAACTCAAAGGACATCCAGTCATTGATCTCTGCCAGGTAGGTGGTGTTTAGCAATTCCATGGCATCCTGTGTTCCAGGGGCAAAGGATATATACAGTTTGGTATCATCTGCATGGTAGTGAAAACCCACACTGTAACACCTAATGAGCTCTCTTGGGGCAGCATGTACACCGTGAATAACATTGGTGACAAGATCGAACCCTGAGACACTCCACATGGCAGGAGCTTTAGGGAGGAGGAGAAATTCCATCACTACTAGTTGCTTCCTGCCAGAGATAGGTCTCAAACCAGTTGATGACGGTACCAGTGAGTCCACAATATTTCTAAGGTGAGCAAGCAGCACAACATGATCCATGGTGTCAAATGCTGATGGGAGATCAGGAGCACAAGAACTGACCTGTCTCCTCTATCTCTGGCCCTAAGAAGGTCATTTGCACCTAACTAATGCAGTTGTGATGTGCCTGGCCCTGAAACCTGACTGGAATGGTTCATAGATGTCAAAGAACATGAGGTGCCCTCAAGCTGCTTTGCCACTATTTTCCTCAACAACCTTCCTAAGAATGGAAGGTTGGAGATCAGACAGTAATTTACCAGGACATCGGGGCTGAGATGACTTCTTCAAGGGGCCTCACCAGAAACCTCTTCAAGGCCTCAGGAAGGACTCCTCTGACAATGAGCACTGGGCCAACAGTCTCAACACATCCCATAAAGAAATGTGAAGGGGCTGGGTCCTGGGGCTGGGTACACTTCACAATAAGTGTGCCTCAGTTTTGAGATCACCTCAATGACCTCAGCCACCTCCAGTGGTCTAAACCCACCCCAGACAACTGGAGTGCCTCTGCCCCTCCTGGTCTACCACTGCCAGGCAAAACTTGCCTCGCTGACGAGATCTCCAACCGGACAGAGGACACCATGTCACAGAAGAACCGAGCAAACTCATCGCTTGATGCAGTTGAAAAGCTTTTTCGGTGTAGACATACAGGAAGTACAGTAACAGTCTGTCCACAGTCCAAAAAGCTGAGATGGTCTATTCTTCTGTTCTTCCCTACAACAATTTCCCTGGACAGGAACTCTGCCTTCTTATGGTTGATTGCCCCTTGGTACTCATGATAATAAGCATGCAAGGCCAGTCTGTCCTCCCTGAAAGGGTCTTCTCCAGCAATGCTCCAAATTCCAACCCTTTATTCATTGCCTTGAGATCCCTATTGAATCAAGGGGATCTCAAGTGAGAGGATCTGGGTTGTATATGGACTGGTGTGATGGGATTAAGTGCCTCAAAGACCATCTTATTATAGGTGGCCACTGTCTCACCTGTGCCCACTACACATGCAGCATCTACACTAGTTAATTGGCTAATGCGGAGGCATGTATATGGGAGGCAGTATAGCACAGTGGTTTAAGGCTCTGAGCTGCAAATCTGGTGACATCCAGCAGACCAGGCCTGGGTTTGAATCCCACAGCTTCCACTTGCATACTGTGTGACCCTGAGCAAGTCACTTAACTCTCCTGTGCTCCCAGGGCGCCCTGTAAAAAGCTTTCAGCTTAGTGTTCTACTCCTGGTTAAACAACTAAAATAAAAAAAATGCAAACAGTCCCTCTTGGGACAATCCCCTTAAAGGGTGATAGCTAATCATATCAACAAGGAGGGACTTTCAGTGGGTGGCCCGAACAAGAACTTCACCGCAATGATCAGACCATACTACCTGATCAATCTTGAGGTTCATAACCTCAAGCCCCAGTGAGAAAACCAGGTTCAATATGTGACCATGGTGATTGGTCGCAGAAGTAACTACTTATGTCAGGCCAAGGATGACATCAACTGGAGGAGGTCATGGCCAAATTGTGAGGATTCATCATCTATCCAGGCACTGAAGTCCCCAGAATCAACCATCTCGGGACTCCAAAACTCTGTCGACAGCAAGCAAGTAACAGTATTAAAAATTTTTTGTATAACTTTATTCTCAGTCAGATCACAGAAACACCACCCACCCACCAATACAAACAAAAATTCTGACACTGCACAGTATTGTAGTTTACTGGTGGTGCACACATGGCAAGGTAGTGTCAGACCCTTACTACACACAAAACACTGTCCCTACTTTTGTTTCCATGGTTATCATGGAGTTACCATAAAGACCAATTGAGTTACTCTTGTGACTGTGTGAACCAAAACTATTGACATTTAGCCATAACCTTCAGTTTACATACCAGTCACCACTTCATATAATGCTAGGGTTGCCACCTGTCAGGTTTTTACCTGGTGGTCAGGTTTTCAGGGTCCCTATCAGGTAATCCGTTTTGCTCTGTGCTGGTCAGGTTTTGAGCCATTGACGTGCTCACATACTTTTGAAACAAATGTTGTCATATCATTCATTGTTTCAGCTACATGTCCAGGTTACAAACAAGTTCTGTTGTCAATGTAGCCTTTGTTTGTGAATGCAGTCACCCTGGGAGGTGTAAAGTATGACCATTAACTAACACCATTAGCACTTACTTAATCTAATCTTTGCACTGCATATTAAAGTGGCATAGCAGCACAGCTGCCCCCATCTTTGTAACAGTAACACAGCCAGTTATTCTCCACTTTCACTTGCTGGTAAAAGTTTTCATCTCTAATAGAATGTAGGCATTTTTAAATGTTTTAATTATTTTATTTCCTCAAGAAAAAGTATAGTCACTTCTTTGGCTTTGAAATAGTACTGTGGAAAGAACAGGAAATGGAGCCAGAAAAAGATATAAAGTATGTATACTATTGCATGCTATTTACAGTATTTCCTTGTTTCCCAGATCATATCCATAAATGAGATTTATTTTATCTCTGTATGTTTATATAGTTAACCAATGTCAATAAATAAATAAATAAATATGAAAATAAATAATTAGGAAGGACCTGGAAAGTAACTTTAACAGGCACAGTACAGTATTAACATTTTGATTTAACTGCTGCTTCAAGTGTTGTTTTTATTGATATAACAAATGGACTTCTAGGAGGAACAATGCATGATGAGTCATGAAAAGGGTGGGGCTAGGGGCGGAGCTTAGGATCCGGTTTTCGCCTCATCCAAAGGTGGCAACCCTATATAATGCCTCCTCTACAATCACTTAAAACATGACCATTTCATGAATGCAAAGGGTGGGGACATGGACCAATAGCAGCACCGTAAAACAGAGAGGGAGTCTCGTGCAGGCAATGTTATGTTTCTTATGTTATTGTTACACTTACTGCTGGCACGGCATAGTTGCAGCAAGAAAGGTAAAAATTAAAACAAATGAGTGAGAAGAGCCAAATAAAAGTAATGTTGCAACCACAGATATTGTACTGTATATTTTTTACATTGTCTCACTGAATGCCTATACATGACGCTACCTGAAACAATGTATCTCTTTCTTCTATTGCTGTGATTGCTTTGTCTCCCCATAGAGATGTGTGAAATAAGGAAATTTAATTACGTGGTATTTCTTGAAATTCGTGGGTTTTTCAAAATATTTATGTGCGTAAATGCAAATTCTGTGAGTGAAATGCTAAATTTCACCCACTAAATGATGAAATGCAGGCAAAATGTTGCTGTTTGGGCAAAACTGCACATTTTGTGGTGAAATTCTTGTTCCATGGCAAAACTTTGCAATTTTACACTTGGTGAAAAATTTCATGGAACGGTGGAATTTCAAAATGTTTCACATGGCAAAATTGCCGGTTTCGTGGCAATTACTCTGGCGAAATTTAATTTTGCAACTCCCCACAGCAGCCAAGAAACTTTGAAAGAACAGAAAACAGGAAGATTATACAAACAGTGATTTGAAATCTCTGGTCCAGATATTCAAAAGGGTTGTGCCATGCGCAACAGAGATGCACCAGCGCTAAGTCCGAAAATGCACCATTGTGCAATATTCCAGTGGGAGGCAGCTACTTTAAATTGCAATGCGCAACAGTGCAATGGCAATGAATGCATGTGCAACTGAAGGGGAGGAACCATGAATAAATGGTGCAGTGCAATATTCAACAGCATGCGCCAAGCGCAATAGGGAGCAAGCGGAAGTTGCGCGATAGCGGAAATGATCCAAAAATAAAAGGAACAGGAGAGAAGCGCAAGAACGCTATAGGAAAGCCAGATGTGGGAGTAAGGTGACAGCAACTAGGCAGAGGGTAGCAGTGAGCAGGACTGGGCAGGAGCAGGACAGAGCACACCTGGAAACTACAAGGAACAGGACAGGAGTGGGGAGCCTGTGCCACTGTGCAGGAGTCAGAGGAAGTGCCACAGTGGACTGAGGGCAGTCACAGTGGGCAGGACAGCCAAATCTTGGAGGTGTTCCCAGTGCAGGGGGTAGCATAAAGGACAGCAGGGGAACAGGAATACAGCTGCGGGGGGAACACAAGCCAGGGACATGGCCAGTGCCACCATTCAGATGGAGGCAGTAATGAGGGGTGTGAAGGCAGGCAGCAGGCGGTAGCGGCCATGGAAGGGGCCGTCAGCAGTATGCCCCAACAGGCAGTACCTAGCCTGCACCAACTCGCGAGCACTACAGTGACACTGAGATAGTGGGCTGGTACTGCTTGAACTGGGCGATCCTGAGGCGGCTCTGTGAGCTGTGCAGTGATGAGATGCAGGCACCACACACGGAGCCATGCTCTGTCAGTGGAGACAAAGGTTACAGCTGTCATGTGCCTGCTCACCACAGGTACCTTTCAGAGACCAACAGGGATGCAACAGGCATAACCCAGTCGGCCGTGTCATGCCTACTCACATAATTCCTCAGCGCACTGCTGCCACATGTTGCAGAGTACATCCGCTTTCCCCAGCACACAGGCGGAGTGCACAGCACACATACAAGAGTTCCACAGGGTAGCACATATGCCTGGCATGCTCGGGCCATTGACTGCACACATGTGGCCATCCGCATGCCACCTGGCCTGGAAGGTGCTGCATACATTAATCGAAGGGCTATGCAAGCATCAACTTCCAGGTGTGTGCGGCGCTAGGGCATATAACCAATGTCTGTGCCATGCACCCTGGGGAGCACATGATGCCTTCTTCTGGCACCAGTCTGCACTGTGCCACAGGTTCGAGAGTGGGGACATCCCACTGGCCACCCAGTGGATGAGTATGCAAATCACGCAGAAAGACATGGATCTTGGGAGGGGCATAGTCAGAGGTGACATGGGTACTGGCCTAGATGGCCCATGGCAGGGCGACACTGATCACCAAACTAATGTCCACCTTCTACACATGTGACAGTGGATATCCACTCCGCCCCTGGCTGCTCACACCATACCGTGCCCACGACCCCATCGCAGTAACGGTACAATGAGGCACATGCAACCACATGTAATGTCATTGAGTGGGTGTTCGAGATGCTGAAGGCACATTTCGTTGCCTGGACACGTCTGGTGGTGCCCTACAGCACAGCCCCTCAAAGGCCTGTGGGCTATTCCTGGCCTGTTGCATCCTGCACAACATAGTTAACGACTGTGGGATAGTTGTAGAGGTCAAAGAGGGGGACAGCGAAGGGGACGATGAGGATGCTGGTGCAGATGATGATGGGCAGCCCCCTTGGTCGAAGGGACCCCGTCTGATCCGGATGTCACAGTTGCACGGGACACCATCACAGAGGAGCACTTCAACCAACCTAGGTAAGTCATGGGGCCATGTGCAACCACCAATGGCAAGTGTACAACCCACAAACACACATGGACAAACCACGGGTGCATGTCATAAAGGGAATTGGCTGAGCATGGAACTGCACACATCATCAGGGATGGGCAAGGCCTAACACGGCACGCAGTCATGCATGCACACACACACACACACACACACCACAAGACATGCACAAAGGGTAGGAGGCACCCCAACCACCACCCCAGCCACACACCACGCCCACAGACCACCACGCCCAGTGCTTGTCATTGTGCGTGTCTCAGACGCTGGGCACCATTGCACAGTGGTGACAGTGCAACTAGGCATCATCATGCACACACCACAGTGGCCAGCAGCCGGAGGTGTGCACATGGAACGTGTGTGTTGTGTGGGCCGGGTACACCACCTGTGCATTACACGTTGAACAACACACTGCACACAGGGCAGAGTCAGACAGTAGCCATGGTGGGAGACAGGTCTGTCACGCCAGACAGTGCCACAGCCACCACGGATACATGGGTGGCCCCACCGAGACCTGCCAGCTGTTACTGGTTGATCATTGGCCTCATGGGGTGGCACTGATGGTCCCCAGGGGTGCCTCTCGGACGAGCGACTGTTCTCGAGCAGGGGTCTGCAGCTCTCTGAACATGCCTGCACCAGGTGTGCTCGGGATGCCCACAGCTGAACTCGGTGTCGACAAGGAGGGTGTCGCTGCGGCAGGAATGGGGGTGGACATGGCACTGCATGATGTCTGCAATGCATTGGCAAATAACTGTGTGCCCATTGTGGCCATGAGCTGTGAATGCCTGTGTCTGCCTGTCAATGGCGGCGTCACATCCTCCCCGCAGCCGGTCCATCCTGCCAGGAGCAATCCGTGTCCCTGCTGGCGCCATTCCTCTGCCTGGCTCAGGACCACACTGAGTGCATCCACCACCATCACAAGCGCAACTGCTGATCCACTGATTCATGGAGTATACGGTGTGCTCATCTAAGAGGTCAGATGCCTGATCGGCATGCTGTCCCTCATGGTGTCTGGCCAGCTCCTTGAGGTTGGGCACTGCACACCAGGGCAATGCCTGGGCATGTCCACAGGCGTGCACTGATGCCGCCGACACTGTCCCCCATCACCATTGACCGACTGCTGACACTGCCCTCCGCCGCCGCCTCCAGGGCTCAATGATGCTGCCGCAGCGGCCCCACTGTCCTGGATGCACACCAGTGCTGCCCCACTGGTGCAGACAGGCACAGGATGGGACTGTGATGTCATGCAGGCCTCACAGCGGCACCACTCACAGCTATGCCTGTGCTGTTACCTGCTGTGCTGCCATCCTGCGCCCACATGTATCACTGTCCATGATGTGAGCTCCACCATCATCAGTGATGCATCCGGCACCAGTCCGAGTCTCAGCATGCTGGCATCCATGGATGCTGTCACGCTGGGACACGGGCGGGCCTCCTCCGCACCAGCTCCACCAACATCAGTCCAGATAGCCAGGCAGGCCCACTGTCGTCCTGACCTCGGACACCTGTGGAGGTGGATGGGCCTCTCTGTGTCCAGGGTATCGTCCCTCAGTGGATGAGCCCACCACTGCTGACCCATGTAGATGCTCAGGAGCTGTAAGGGAACACAGTAGCATTAATGTATCTGCTCTACCCTGTGGCATTCCCCACCCCCACAGTGACAGATCAGGACCTACCATGCTGTGACAGGCTGCCACCCATCTGGAAGCCACCACCTGGAACCCTCGAGGGCACAATGCCGCATGCTGCCAGCAACCGCTCTTCATGTGGCGTCAGGGCGTTGCACAGCCGGCTGTTCCGCACCAGTTGCAGCCCATGCTGCCCTGATGGCAGCCACCTTATCTTTAATCCTCCTCTTGTCCATGCCCACCTTCTTCTACACTCCTGCATGGACTGCTGGTGGCTGCCGTGCTGGTTGACGGCACGTGCCACCTCATCCCTGCCGCAGCACGGGCCTGTGGTGTTCCCCCGTCCACTGTGCAGCGGTTCCTGGTCAAGGTAGGCCTCAAACAGGGCATCTGATTCTGCCTTGGTAAAGTTGGGCCCTCCATCTCCCACGCTCTGTTCCTCCTCCTCCTCCACTTCACGCTCGGTCATCATTGATCCTGTGGGAATGACAGGTGTTACCTCTGACTGTGCAGTCCCATGCATCTCACACACACCACAGTCCACACTGACAAACAGCATGCAACTCACCTCAATAGACTGCAATACTAGACTATGGCCTCTGCAGCCCCATGTCGCATTTATATAGCGCAACGCATGCAAATGAGGCGAGGCTCAATTTAAGTAGATGCTAATGCGTAGCTGTGCCATAGAATTGCTGATGAGCTGATTTGCATATGCTGGCTGAATATCACGCTGTTGCACCTTGCGCAATTGTGTTGAACATGCTCAGGCAAGGGCACAGCTCTGTGGCGTGTGCAGTAGACACTGAGCGGTGCATGCCCGGGTGCTGACACCGATGTCTGCTGCGCTGCTGATGTGCTGAGCATGGGAGGCAGTGCAGGCACATCCACCACTGTGCAAGTGGTGCTAGTGCGCTGTTCACATGTATGGTGCTCTTGCACTGGGGTGCCATAGGTGTCATGGTACAACAGCATGGTAGGCTGCTACAGGAAGTGCCACACAGGTGCCCCAGTCCGCTACACACGGTAGTACCAATCGCCTGTGGCGGTCCGTGCGCAAGGAACCCCTGACCCTGTGCCGACTTTTTGCTCAGGCACCATACGCCTGTATGGGTGCACTCTCTATCGCGCTGTTCGGTGACAGCACGATGGGAATGGCAGCGCAGTACCACGCAGCATCCGCATGTGGTGGACGGCGCTACAGAGCACCATTTTGATACTCAATGCTTGGAAGATGGCACAGAGATGGGCACCAATCTGGAGCCAGGTCAAACTGGCTAACCTCGTGTCCCTGGTTGAGCCCCATGCTGCTGCACTCTTGGGAGCCACCCCTGGACAGGGTCAGGAGTGCCATGTGGGAGGAGGTGGCTGTGGCCCTGGAGGAGGTGACTGGAATCCAGCGCACAGCAGAGCAGTACAGGCACCGGTATGGGGACCTCCAGCGGAGGGACCTGGACAGGCTTGCCCGCCTGTGGGCATGTGCCAGGAGGGCGTGGTTCCACGGCCAGGTAGGTGCACCATCCATAAACTGGTTACGCTCCATACGGTATCGTGGGTGGGCATGTGTCCAGCACATGGGGGTCAACGAGTGTGGGCCGTGGTGGTGGTGGTATAGGGGTGGGGGGCAGATGGGTTTGGCTGTGTGGGATCACACACCCGGGGGTCTTTGCTACCAGTTTGTACTGATGTTCCTCTCCATGTTTGCACCCTAGGCCCTGAGGAGCACTGGCATGCCAGGGAGGGGCAGCTGCAGTGTGAGGCATGGCAAGATGCCAGGGCACCCATACCAGCCCAGCTCCGGGACCAGCCTGATGATGGTGAGTGCCTTACATCCAGGATCTTTTGTGCATGTTGTGTAGCAGGGCGGGTAGCAGGGCATGGCCACCATCCATTGACACCACTACCATGCACGCAACATGGTACAGTCAGCACTGTCCAGTGGCACTGCATGTCTGGGAGTGCATCAATGGTGGTCCATGCATGCACTGGTACATGGCTATGCCATTGCCTTTGCACCACAAGGCCATGTCACTGTACAGCCACAGTGGTGCTGTTCAGGACTTGGGTGGTGGGTGCATGCAGCGCCGCATGGCTGTGTGCACCTGGGTGGGCAGGTCTTGTGGACATGATCACTGTGGGTGGTCGCACACCATCACAGGGCGTGTCCCATGGCTGTATGCCATGCACAATGGGTGGGCTGCAGGGGCTGTGCATTCATGCCTATTGACTCTGCTCCCTTGTCCTAGGTGGACGGAGGATGGTGTATGTGGAGTGTGCACTGCAGGAGCTCTTGCAGGTGGCCAGAGCCTCTCTGGCCATCTTTGAAAGGATGGAGCGACATGGTGGTGAGGCAACGTCATGCCAGAAGGCACCACAGGAGTGGGGAGTGGGGTTCCCAATGAAGATGGACCCCAGTTACATCTTGAATAACACCAAGGAGCCACCCTACACCCCTCCTTCCCTCTCCCATTTGTTCACCCTGCCCCTTACCCACCTACACCCTGTTTGTGTCCTCACCCTTTCAAATGTATATATTTGTACTTAGTTTTGTTATCACTTTTACAATATATTTGTTTAGTTATTCCTACTGTTGTGGTCTCTGATTTGCAGCGGCTAATGGTGCTCTGCTGCAGTGGCGTGCATGGTGTCGGGGGTGGTGCTATCATTGTGTGTGTGTGTGTGTGTGTGTCCATAGGAGGCAAGTGTGGTGTGGGCATAGCTCTCAGTCACTGTCTGTGGTTTGTGTGTTGCTTCCTGTGCAATGGATGATTGTGTGAAGTGGTACACGGTGCATGCACTGTGTCCATGGTGCACCTGTCAGACCATCAATGGCCTGTGCAGCTGCCACCCTTGCATGTCTGTGACCTGCAGTCCACTGGCATGTCAGTGGTGGCTGCCTGCTGGGCTGCCACTGTACCCAGTGTGATGCCGTGTTGCCTCCTGTCACTGGTGTGGTGCACGTCTGCCTCGGGTGGCACTGTTGCATTCACTGCTGTTGTCCCACCTTGATGCTGTCACCTGTGCCTGTTGCAGGGATGTGCTCCACTGTCTGTCACTTGTGATTCAGCCGCATGCTGGTGGTGTACAGCGTTGTGGTGCCTGCACAGGGTTGCTGACACACCTGTGCCATGGAGAGGTTCTGGCTGTGTACACGGCTGCTGTGGTCACACGCCCGGGACTTGCTGACCCGCTACTGTGTCCCTGTGTTGGTGTGCCCTTGGGCATGGGTGGTTGTTTGTCTGTGCACTGTGTTGCATCTGTGTGGTGCATGCTTCCATGCAACACTGTGGGTGTCTGCACTGGCTGTTGTGGCAGTGTTGGGACAGGATGTGTCCTTGAGAGGTGGGTAGGGTGCTGTGACACTGGTGGTGGGTTCTGGGGAATGCCCTGTCATGTGTGTGGTACCTGTGTGCTGACGCATGGTTGGCCTCACAGCTTTACCTGGGGGACGTGCATGGCGGCACTGTGTCTGCAGCTGTTGCTTCACTGTCTGCTGCTGCTTCCCACTGTTGGGTGCTTGTGGTGGGGCTGCCTTGCATGGTTCTGTGGTGCACAGGGTTGTATTGTCACAGTGGTGGGGGTGGCATGCTTGGGGTGTCCTGCACTGTTGGGCACTACTCCTGGGCAGGGTGTATGGGATCATGGTGCAGGGTGTGCTCTGCATTGGTGGGGTTGGTATGGCATGGGGTGGATGGGCATCCATGTGTAATGGTCCCAGCTTGCAAGGGGGTGTGCTGGTGCACCGTGCACGGCAATGGGTTTCTTGCAGGTGTCCCTGGGCCATTGGTTCTTCCTGCTCTCCTCCAGTTGTGTGGTGCATGGGGTGTGTGGGACGATGTCTGTTCTGCTGAGTGCTCCTCTGCCCATCCCTACCATGGGTGGTGGGTCCCTGCATCCTGTCCTGCACATCCCTGGTTGTGCTGTTGCGCTGCTGCCCTGCTCTACTAAGCGTCCCTGGTTTTGCTATTAACATCTGACCTGCACCACTGCATCCCTGGTTGCGCTATGGTGCAGTTGGTGCGATATTCAGTCGCGCGCAGGGGCATCTTGACCTGCACAGTGTTTGAATATCATGCGATTGCGCATGGGCACAGTGGACTTGCGCTTGCTCCTGCTGTTGCACACTTTTATGGTGCAGTTTGAATATATGTGCCCTTGTGTAATGAAGTGGTTACTTCTGCTTCTTCAGAAACAATTGTACATCAGTACCGAGACGGCATCCACTGATGTTGACTCAGAATACCAGAAACAGAATTTTGAAGGCACAGAATATACAGAACCTGAAATCATGGAGTGCTCCAATGTGATGCAGTGGCAGAATGCTCATTTAAAGCAGCAGTGCAGTGAAGCATTTTTCCCAATGTGCAATTGCAAAATCTAAATATTACTAGTCCTTTTGGAAAGATTTGCATTTGTTTAGGTTAACATAATTTTTACTCTTTTCTAGGCTTTACTCACCTGCTGACCAGCAAAGACCCTTGCCAGGATCGCCATTTGCAGAGTGCATCATGGTTATCGTACAAGTGTACTCTATAACCATGATGTTCTGGAGATGTTAATGTTTTGAAGCCCTATCGTTCATAGGCATTGTGGTCTGTAAGCAGTGAAAGTTTGCTTGAACCCAAAAGATTCTCAGCGCCTTGCAGGTCCCAGAAAATTAAATGAGCAATTTTTTTTTGTTAGTTTGCTTGTGGGTCTTATAACCAACTTGAATTAGTGGTCTTTGGTATGTACATCTATTTTGTTAAGGTTTTGTGGATCCCCAATGACGAGTCAGCATGGAGACATAGTGGCTTGGTTGCAGCAGATGTAGCTGAATGCTCCTGTAGACCATCAGTCTCCATTCCTGATCTCCGGTCCTGACATCTGCCCGAAATGTTCAAACTAATATGGTACCAAAGCTGCAGCAAGTCTGTACTTTACACACTGCACTGCAGTAACTTTTAAATGTTAGTGCTGGTTGTGGAGATTTTGTTATACCAAGAAGCATGGATAGCATTTATCTTCCGATGCAGACAAGCCATTCAAAAACCTTGCATCTGACTGGCTCATTTTCTCAACTGCTACGGACTGTTTACACTTGCTACCCGATGGTTCTGCTGTTCACAGTATGACATAGTACTGTGGAACAAACTTGATTAGAGTTCTAAAAATCAGTTTTTAATCAGTCACCATGCCTCCTGTCTATTCATTCCCCGACTCTACCGAATATCTGTCTAGAAGGTTCGACTCACTGAGGCAGCAAGGAGAGAGTGAGATCGTATTGCTGTCACAAAGAAAAAGGCTGTCATTGCACAGAGAGCATGGCGGCTTACCAGTTGCATACTGAGTACAAAACAAAAGTTTGTTAATCAGATCAGGGTTCCTATCTGGAAACTGCTTTAATTACTGCATCACCTGTTTCTGACATTAACAAGCTAGGAGGTAAATGGAGTAGAGCAGTGGAGGTTACAGGAAGTGAAGAGTTAGAGTAAGAGAAGTGTTGCAGATAGAGTTTTATGTCTTTACATTTAATCAGCAAGTCTTGTGTCTGACACTGCTCAACCCATCCTGTGTCAACATCCCTTTTGACTTTCCAAGTGATTAATAAGTTGAATGTTTGTAATGAGTTGGTATACATGGATTGTAAATTGGGTGCTGCCGTGGACAAAATCTAACCTGTTTTCTTAAAAAATGTGGGCATGACGGGGATCACATGATGAGCTGAGTCGAGCAGGACAGCTACCAAGCTGCTCCGAGGCCCAAAACTACTTTAAAAGTGTAAATCTCTTCGGGACTAGTCAGATCTAGTTAATTAAACCCTTTCCTGACTTACGAGGGCGGCTGGTGGACCTGATGCGGCGATCTGAAGGAAAAAGGAGATTCCTGGCAGTTTGAAGTTACGCTTCCGAGGAGCACTTGCAAGTAACACTCAGCCGCAATAAAGAGTTGCAATGGAGCCGAGATAACAGAACCCCTGGTGGGAGATCTCCAGCCTCTAAAGGCCAAAGCCCCAATCCCCACTCCCAATGATCAGAAAGAGGAGGCAGGAAAACAAGGGGGGCTAAATCAAATAATGAAGACATTCAAGAAATTAAACACTTGTTACAAGGGCTAGTAGTAGATTTTGCAGCTGTTAAGCCTGCACTGCAGTCACTATCTCAGAGGATGGGAGATGCTGAGGTCGGATCACATCACAGGAAAGAAAAGTATCAATAGTGGAGCAAAAGCTTGTGATGGTCAGAAAACAAATTAAAAACTGGAAGAAGGGTTGGAAGACCAAGAGTTGAGGAGCCGACAAAATAATCTGATTCTGGCTGGGCTTCCTGAGAGGGCAGAAGGTTCAGACTGTGTTCTCTTCATGCAAGATATGCTGCTTAAACTGTTCAGCCCCACACCATATGGGAAGCCTATAATTTAGAAAGGCGCATAGGGCTCTGAGAGAGGTGCCACCACCGGGAGCAAGACCGCGAGTAATTATAATGCGCTTTAAGGAAAAAATGTTTGTGTTGGCTTCAGCAAGGCAAAAAAGCAATACAGTGGAATGGCACCACCTTGTGGATGTTTCAAGGTCAAGCGTCAGTAAGAAGTAAACAGAAGGAGTATGTGGAAATTAAAAGAAGCTATATCTGGCTGGTATTAAATTCCGGCTCCAGTATCCTGCTACCTTGGTGGTCCAGTTACAAGTGGGGAAGAAGAGATACCTCACAGCTAAAGATGCACTAGAAGGGTTACAGTGGAACTGACGGATTTATTCAGAGCACCGAGTTGAGTTGCCTGAGATGAACAGGAGAGTTACGAGGAGTTTTCATTGGACTGGGACTGTTGAATTATCAAGCTGGTTAAACTTAAGTTTGTTGAACTTAATTTTAAATGGTTGAACCTAAAGTTTCAACTGGTTGGTACGAAATATGGACACAGAGATGGGGCAGGGAAATGGTTATGGGCGAATATGGGCTTAACAAGAGGAAACCAAGGTGAGGTGTGCAATTTAATTTCCCACAAGATTGGGGAAGAATATAACAGTTGAAGGAAGTGCATGGGGGTTAATACTGGGGCACAAGCAGAGGCTAGGAACTGGCCAGGTAAGGCGGAAGGGCTAAGGGTGACAGATGTAGGGATTGGGGAGAAAACCAAGCTGGCTGGGGGTGGGGACCGAGGTGGGCAGTATAGAGGGGGCCAGTGGTTGAGGACATTAACTATAATAGGGGCCTGAAGGAACAAGTCAGTGTTATAGGCGCAAAAGTGTAAGTTATAGTTAAAGGGGGCATAGAGGATATAGTCGGGGATCTGAAATAGTGAGGTTGGCCCTACCTTTGAGAAGGACTTTTCAGGATATCTCTGTGGGACTATGTTGTTCTTCTACTTTTTATTTGGGGGCCTCGGGACCTCCCTGCACTTTCTACCCTGACCATTCCGGTGAAGGGAAAATGAGTCGACTAGAGAATGGTTCAGGATATGAGCTAGGAGTATAATGATACACCTGAGGATATTTGCCCTAGGATGGGGGGTTAGTAAATCTAAAGGTGCCTTGGCAGTTTTGCTAAGGTAATGGCGGGTGGTAGGGGGCTATGTGGGGCGGGTTAGGCGAGAGGGACAGATCGGGTCAAGTGGATAGAAACTGAGGAAATCCTCAATTTAGGGGACTACAGACAGGAGGACAGATTAGTCTAATATGTCTCCAAATATTTAAAGTTAGGGTTGGAGATCACTAAGGCTTACAATGCCTGAGAGGTGGGAAGGTCATTCCTGAGCGACCGGTCAGGGGGACGCAGTCGATCAGGTGGAAGGTCGATTAGTTGATTAGTTGAGGGTTCAGGAAAAGAGAGTCAAAGGGTAGGTAAATACAGTAACGGTTCAGTAGAAGTTTTGCAGTGTTTTTAAGAGGTCCAGGAGAGAGAAGATCATGGAGGGCAGGAGAGTGGCACGGGGGAGCTCATCGATGATCCGAGGACTAGAGGTGAGCGATCTAGAGATCTGGGGCAGGGGTTAGGGGAGGGATTGGGGTGGGAGAAAGAGAGAGAGTCTCCTAAGATAGATGCTAGGAAGGCAGGCTCAGACAGGGTTTCAAGAGTCAACTGTCCCAATATAAGTCCTTGGCACTGTTAATGGCGATTATTAAATTGATTTCATGGAATGTCAAAGGGCTCAGGGTAGAGCTAAAAACTGGTGATCATGAGACATTTGGATCATCTGGGAGCTCATATTGTGGCTCTACAAGAAACGCACCTTTGACAGAGGAACTGAATAGCCTCAAGCAATTAGGGTGGGACAGGTTTTGGGCTAGGCAATGAGAGGGCATCGGGAGGAGTAGCGATTTTAATTAGGAAGTCTTGTATGTATAGTGTTGAACAGGTGGTTACAAGAGAGGATGGTAGAGGGATTTATATCTCGGCTTGCTTTATGGTAGGCCACCGGTGGCTTCCATATACAGTCTGGACGCCTCAACAGCGGAGTTTTTCATGTCGATAGAGAGAGGATATAGCAGGCCTACCGGGTATGCTCTTATTTTGGCAGGAGATTGGAATGCTTATGCCGATAACTGTAAGGATAGGATTACACGGCGAGAGGACCTTTAACAAAGGCCTTGAATAAGCTGTTAGAGGCTTGCTCTGGTAGACCCAGCACGGACTCACACGGGTAGATGCAAGAGTATGACATTTTACTCAGTGGTACACAAGACTCAATCTCGTGTTGACTTCTTTCTGGTGAATAGGGAGGTATTTATGGGATTAGGGAGCTGACAACGGAAGGTAAAGTTTTTCAGACCATTCCCGATTTCATTAGTTTGGGAACCAAAGTAGGCCCACCCAGACCTTTTCATTGGAGATTAGCGATTTGCTAGTGTCTGAACCTGTGACTAAAGACAAGCTTGAGAGCCTGCTGGAAATTATTCTGCAACAATTACCCATGATGACAAACAGGAAACTGGCCTCGCAGCATAAAGTACTCTTTGCAGGGGTGGCTCAGGAGTTGGCAGCTTAGAAAAATAGGCAGAGGAGAGCAAAGGAGGATTTTATTCTAAGGGCTATTAGCTACTTGACACCTTTGGAGGGTCCTCAGAAGAAATTGATGAGGAACTTAGAAGTTTAAGGTGTGAGCTGGAGGACATGGCCTATGGCAAGATGGATTTTTGGTTGGAAAAGATTAAAGCTAAATATCTCTTGAAAGGAGGTGTTCGAATCGACTGCTGGCGGCTAGAGTTAGGAGTGGGAGGCGAGTAGAATGGTAACGCTCTATCCGATACGATGGTAAGTTAATTACGGATTCCCAGGAGCTAGCAGATTCCTTTGGGCTGTACTTTAAGGATTTATACCAGATTGGGAATACAGTAGGGAGAAGGAGATTAAGACATTCCTGGAGGAAATACTCTGCCCGGTGATAGACCCTTTACAGGTTAGGAACTGGCAGCTCCATAGGAGCAGCACAGATTGTAGAGGTTGTCAAATCCCTGCCCGGGGTAAGACACAGGACTGGATGGCCTTACGATGAAGTTTTATCAGACCTTTATTCAGACTTTATTGCCCATACTCCCGGATTTTTATAATACCATAATGCAGGAAGGGTGCTCCATTCTCCCTCTACCAGGCCTATATTACATTAATCCCTAAAGCGGGTAAGCCTAAGGCGAGCCAGCTAACTATAGGCCCGTTGCACTGATGAACCAGGATATTAAGATTCTTGCAAAATACTGGCTAATAGAATCTAGCGGATAGCGCCTGATATAATTAGCCAGGAGCAAGTGGGTTTATGCCTGGGAGGGCTCAGGAAGCTTTGAGGAAAATTCACCATATCCTGAATTACGCAGTGGACTCTCAGATTCCTATAGCTTTAATATCACTTGATGCTGAGAAGACCTTTGATAGGGTCTCTCATTCCTTTCTTTTGTTACAATGGAGAGGATGGGCTTCCCTGAGGGCCTTCTGAAGGGCATTAAAACGTATACACTGCACCAACAGCAAGAGTCCTGTGCAATGGTTATATTTCACAGGAAATACAGTTAAAAAGGGACGCATCAAGGATACCTCTTTCCCGATACTATTCAATATCTATTTAGAACCCTGCTGAGAGCTATTAGTAATGATAGATAAGGGGGTAGAGATAATGGGAAGGAGTTAAAATTTTCAGTTTTTGCAGATGATGTCCTACTGCACCTAAGAGACCCAGTGGATGGATTTAGAGGATCAGAGAACTAACAGCGTTTTGCTAAAGTTTTGAACTATAAATTAAATTTGGCTAAAACTCAGATATTACCCTGATGCCACATGTATATAGGGCAGACTTTGCCCAGTTACAAACCCAGTGGATGACAGATAGGATGAGATGTCTGGGCATATGGATCACAAGGACTATGAGGCAGGGGCTGAAACAAATATGGAGGAGACAATTTCAGCTATTAGGGGATTTAGTAAGATGGGATAAGCTGCCCTTAATTTATGGCCAGGCTTGGGCTCATTAAATGAACCTGTTGCCGAGGCTGCTATACCAGGTGTACTTAGCCTATAGTATCCCCCAAAAATGGTTTAGACTGATTAAGAAGTTAATTTCAGATTTTCTGTGGGACCGTAAACCACCCAGGAAAAATATAATGATTCTGACTTCCTCCGGGTCTGGGAGGAATCAAGCTACCAGATCTTCAATTGTATTACGTGGCAGGTCAGTTGGGTTTAATGGCTCGGTGGGGTAGGAGTATGGAGGGAGAAGTCTACGTTCCAGAGTGGTCACATTTAGAGACCCAAATATTGAGAGAGGCAGGCCTATCCCGGAGGTGCCTTATATGCTAATTTAGCTGCTAGTGTTAAACAGAAGGTGGGAAGCCCAGTTCTGAAGGCGGCAGAAGCTTGGTGGTCGTTTTTGACTGCGCCCAGAGAAAACAGCAAATGATGGCCCAAGAACAACCACTTATGGGCATCCCCAACTTAACTATATAGGTAACAAGGTAATTAGAGGTAAATGGGCTATCTAGGTGTCGGGCTTAAGCCTAAAGGAGGTCATCAGGACAATAGGGTAGCCCTTCCAGTGCAGTGTGATAGAATGCCTTTTTCCATAGATTGCAACTCACATGGGTGCTTGAGGGGCACTAAAGAAAACAGTGGGCCTTTTAGATTGTTCATTTAAGTGGGGCAAGTTGAGGAGATTGACCCGAAAACCAGAGCTCTGTCACAAGTTTATAGAATTTTGCTGGCCTTTTTGGGCCAAGCTCTCCCTATAGTAGTGCCATTTTGGGACAAAGTTTGGCGCCTCAAACATTGACTCGGCTAATGTATGAAAGAGCACCAAATACATAGTGATACCTAAACATAAGAGCCTACAATTATTTATTGCTTCTAATCTACATTTACCCTGTGAAACTGTGTGAACAAGGCCTCAGACAGACAGACCTGTGTTTTAGATGTGAACTAGAGAGAGGAGACTTATTACATGTGCTGTGGAATTGCAGTAGAATACGGCCCTTGTGGGATGAAGTAAAAGGCGGATGGACCCATTGTTGGACTATTCGGAGTTCATAATACGGATATATGTGTTTTGGGGACTTTTCACAAATTGTGGGAGCTACACCTAAATATCATGTATCTCTGATGGCAATGGTAATTAAAGCGCATGTGGTCCAACACTGGAAAGATGACCAACTCTATGGGTACAATCACTGGGTGGGAGATCTTATTGGAGCCCTATCTAGGATCAAGAGACACCTAGATTTAGAGGAGGAAAGGGTTATATACTAAAAGATGGGCGGTGCTGGAGGCAATCTACTCCAGTAGGGGCCACTTGACTGGACCGGGTCTGTCTGTTGGGCTTGATTAGCTCATGCTGAACTGGATTGAGATTATAGAGATTCTAATGGGGTTTGAGGACTATGTTTATACCTGAAGGAGGACTGGTGGGGTCTTGGGACTCTTGCAGAAATAAGAATACTGGGTCTGCTACACAGATGGGGGGATGGGGACTCTGTCTCTTTCCGGGGCTCGGAGAGGTGTCACCCCTTGAGGAGGAGGAATCAGTCCTACAAAATGGGACCAAGGAACACCTAGCAGGCCGTGGTAGCTATATCAGGACTAAAGGAAATGGTCTGACTTGTAACGGCCTTATGATGCTGTGTTTATATAAAGGTGTTGCTGGACTTAAAGCTAGTTTTGGTGGGGGAGGGGGACATCATCTCTGAGCATGTACACATTTGTAGTGTACATAGTTTATACAGTCAGTTTTGGGCTGTGTCCTAGGTTTCCAGGTCTTGTTGTATGTTTGTTTTGCATTTTATCAAAAGATGAATAAAGAGATGTTTAAAAAAATGTGGGCATCACTTCAATCAAAATACATTGCATTTTTGTTCAGTTTTTCATTAAAATCTGCCAAACATACAGGAATGGAAGACAGCTTACATTATAGCAATTTTAAGGGTGGTAATGTGGCTGATTTTAATTGTTAACCATCTGATTTCAATTCCATCATCTTTTGTAAAAATCTTTGAAAAATAATTCACAGACCATTTTTCATACTTCTATAGACATAACTTGATTTCCCCATATCAGTCAGGGGTTCAGGAGCAGGCGCAATACCTCCACATTGTTTCATGAGTTGTCAATAAGGTTTACGCCTCTTTTAATAATATATATGTGTCTCCAGTAGTATTTTGGACTTTCTAAGGCCTTTGACTTTGTGGCTCACAATCTGTTACTTAGCAGACTGAGATTATTTGGCCTTAGTTATAATGCTTTACTTTGGCTCTTGGCTTATGTAAAAACAGGAGACAGTGTGTTAGAGCAACAGATATTTGTTCTGCATATAGCTATGATCAAGATAGGTATACTCTAAAGCTGTGTGCTAGGCCTCCCTTCCTTGTATTGTATATTAACGACTTGCCAAAGTTCTGTTTTGGAGATTCACATTTGTTTCTATATGCAAATGACACCAGTATGGCCCTGACTTTGGTAAATACTTACAAATATTTGGGTCTCCCTTACTGTAGATGCCAACTTGGCATTTAAAAACATATTTTCATTTGTCCATTAAGTTAAAGAAGATACTAGCATTTGTTTTATCAGAAAAGAAGCAGTTCAGTATGTTTGTATGAAAGCAGTTAGTGACTTCATTATTTCTCTCTCAACTAGATTGTAGTGATGGCATTTATTGTAATTCCTCTGCTACTCTTTTAGGCATGCTTGACCCTTTGTGTCACAGTGGTTTGAAATTCTTTAATGAATTACTTTGGCAAACCCAGTGTGTTATACTTCACACTTGGATGTCTTTCACTATCATCCAGAAGGCTGCTGCATTGGTACATTTGTGTATAAAGCCTTGCATTGCATGGTCTTATTTCTTCCTATTTAACTAATATCCTTCATAAAAGATGTACTGATCATAGATAAACATCAAATTATTTGTTCTTGTATTACATTTCCAAATTACATACTGAAATGGCTATTCTGTCACTAGCATTTTTATTCCTCAAACTTGTCCTCAAATTCAAGAAAGCACTAAAATTAAATTGTCTATTGTCACTATCTCATTTTGAAACATTAATATCATTTTGTACAACCGTTGTGAATGCTGCAGATGATGTAACACATATTTTGCATTCGATGACAGCTGTTTAAAGTGTACTGTATGTTTGTATTGCTTGGCACATGTTGTAATATTTTACATTTGGTCGCCATTGTAAAGAGTGGTTCCTCAAATATGCACCAAGAAATATTGATTGATTGACTGATTGATTGATCGATTGATTGACTGCAAGAGGCTGGAGGCTGTGCAGAGATGGGTGACTAAAATGACTCAGGAAATGGAGAAAGGCATATGACAAGAGGTTTCAAGACTTTGACATGTATACACCACACTAGAGACCAGTAGAGAGAGGAAGGGACAACACACAAACTTACAAGAACCTGTACAAGATAAACAGTGTGGATTTCAAAGGCTTTTGCCTTAAACAAGAACACAGGTGCATGGGGACTTTGCTGAAGCTGTCAAGAGGAAAATGCAAGACATATGTCTGCAAGACATTTTCATCAAGTTGTAGTTCAACCCATTCCATTGTTCCATTGTTGCCCTCACCAACACCTTGCTGCTGTCTCACACTCTCTTAAAACATGTCACCATCTCTGCATTTACTACCTCTCTAGGATGCATTCTGTATATCAACCACACTCTCCATGAGGAAGTATTTCCATAACTTTTCTGAATCCTCCCACCAGTTCATAATCATGTGTCTTGCCATCAGTTCTTCACATCTCTTGAATGGGTCTTGTCAAAATTTCCCATTTATTCCTTCTGGAATTCGAGTTACTATCATATCACCCCTCTCCCTTTTGGTATCCTAAGAGTCTATGTTCAGGCAGGCCAGATGCTCTTATTTTTTTGCATTGATATTTTATGCCCCTGAGTCTCGGGCCTGTCCTCCAAGCCAAGGAGCCACCAGACCTTAGGTTCTTCCCTCTTTCAACTACCAGCTGGTCCTGCACTGCTTCTCCCAATCCTCCCAGATTCTTATCTTTATTGCCTTTATGTAGTTGTAATGTATAGTGGAACCCTTCCCTTTCACATGTTCCTGTTCCTTCTAAATAGATGGTAGTGGTAGAAAGGTTTATTTGTTCAACCGATAAGTCATTACAAATTTAAAAACATACAAATAATATAGACAAATACAAGAGTTTCAGAGTACATGAAAGACAGCAAAACACTATCATTTGCATCCTATTTAATGAACCAGTTTAAGCCTAAAAAGCAATTTGGTACATAGTACATCCCTTTCAACCCTTGGCCTAAAAACTACGCTTTATTCTAAAAGCAGATCTAAAGGGCATTATTACAAACTCACTATACCACATATAGGATGATCATCTCGACTAAGTGTTCACAACAGTGCTATTCTTTACCGAGTTGTTACTGTGATGACTGCAGACAAAGGCGCAGCTCAAGAGGTCTCACAGGCATCACAGTAATGACAAGGGTAAAGAGCAGCACTGTTGTGAACACTTAGTCAGACACTTTTCTTTATGGTGTATGGTGTCACTGTATATGTACTACACAAAGATAAGAAGCCAGTAATAAGAAGAGAATTTTACTGTAATATAAGACATGCTGTAGTACACAGTGACAGTAAATTCTAATAGTAACATTTCGACTCAGAAATAGGAGGAGACTCACGGTTTTGCCACAGTGATTCATCATCTGAGTAGACACTAGATGAGAAAGTTTGTTTTACATTCCTTACTTTTAAATCGATCAGGCAGTCTGCAGGGTGCAACGAATAGTTTACTTATCTCATCCCCCCCCTGCCCGTGGCGAGAACCATGATGTGCCATGGAAGAAAAGCAATTCCGCCCCAAAATACATTGCCCTGCCCACTAACAGACTGTATTGGCTGCTGATTTAACAAGAAAGATTGAAGGACTGTGCTTGTCACTAATTGGGCTTACTTTACTCCGAGTCAGAAGATGTGTCATGAATCACTGCGACTCTCTTCCTTCTCAGTTCAGTGGCTTGGTTTACTATCTTTATAATGGCGTGATTAAAGATGCAACCGCTGCCAAATATTTGTGCATTTGTTCGATCACTGAATGGTGGAAGCAATGGTTGTGCTGGGACTGGACTTGTTTGGTGAGGGTGAACTCCTGATTGTGTGGCTACACTGGAAAATATTTCAGAATATCTCTTCTGTTTAGCTCGGATAGGAAAGAATAATTACTAATAGATTGTATATTGCAGTGACCGGAAACCTGTGCGACTTCAGTTGGAGGTATATTGTTATCCACAAGCCTCTGGATCAAGGTTTTTCTAGTCGGGGTTAGTTATTTTTTACTGTCAGGAGTCCAGCAGCTACCTTTATATTTTGCATCATGGCACGAATATTGTTCTCACCTACGGTCATTGAGCGGTACCATAGGAGATTCCAGGCTTACGATTCACATTAGGTGTCAAGTAGAAAGAGCATCTGTCTCTAGCATGTTTGTGGGTCTCTGAGATTTGTACTTCAGATAGGCAGTTATTGGGTCCCTGTCTGCATTTTTGACTGGTATGTGTGGGGTTTGACAGGACAAATGCCTCTTGCATTGACCCTAGAGCTGGTCTTCGTCTGACGTTAGTTATATTCGAGGCATGGGGTGCCTTCTGTGTCTTTGCAAGCTCCAGGTCACCCCACCTGAGGTTATATCGCTTGGACATCCTCAGAGTGAAATAGAGCCCAATATTAAAGAATATGAGGTTCAGTAAGGCTATAGGGTTTTCTAATCCAAGTACACCAGTACTGTATAAGCGCTCAATGTCTGTTTCTGACAGTGCTTCTCGTGGTTTGGCTTATTTCCTTTACCCATCTTTTTAGGTACTTTTGCTTTGCTGTCATAGTCTTTACTGTTTTTGGGAACTGGGAACCCAGTCTCCGAGGATTTATATGTTAGTTCTTTATGCTCAAACTTCTCAAGATAGCGTCCACGCTGCCCATTATGCCCGTGAGAGTTGAGGGCTCGTAGTCAGTTCCATCTAACGCTTTATTTAAAAACATAGTCGGCTAAAAGTGGGTCTAGTTCCTTGTGTGGGATGTCATGGAGTGTCCTGTGCTCATCGTTGTCTCAGAGGAAAGTACGTATTTGTCTGATGTTGTTTTCTGTCTTTCTTACAGTTTTTTGGTTCTCCTGATCAAGGATAAATTTCTCAATGTCTGAGGTTGGCTTAGAGAACACGGCTGCAGCCATCACTATTTTCAAGGTAAGAGCTTTATTTAGATTCTGCTCTCTAAACTGTCTCTTTTATACTTATTTATTTACTGACGTTAATCTGAGCTTTGTGGTGCTTGAACAAAGGGCTAGGTTTATCTAGCGTTGAAATTGACAGCGTGAGGGAGTTCTAGTGTGACGTCCATACTGCAGCAGAATTAAAAGTCATTCTGCTGCACTGAGGACATCACTACTAATGCAGAACAACTTTTTAGAGTGATGAAAATCGATTCTGAATCACATTCCACCATACACTATATAAGGCTGTCCAAACTCATAGCCCTCTCTTCTTTCCTCACCCTAGATGATGTCCTATTGATGATGTGCCAGCCTTCAGTACCTAGGCGTCTGGCTTGACCGTCACCTCCATTTCTCCCAGCACATACATGTAATTCACAAAAGCTCCACCCTAAACTTGGTGCCTCTATAGGCATAACAGCTGCATCCCTCCTGCCTGCTGAGACATCCTTTCCAAGATGATCTTCCCCATCTTTGATTACAGTGATTTAGTCTACGGTGCTGTCCCTAAGTCCACCCTGGCTAGACTGGATCCCTCTTCCACTCCTTCTGTCACCTTGTTCTCAACTGCCTTACCCATGCCACCACTGTACTCTCTACTCCGCTCTTCCTCCTTCCTGGAGGATCGCCGTCTGTCCCACCGTGCCTCATTCATCTCAAAATTCTGGCAATCCTCTCTACCCCTTATCTCAACTCCCTATTCTCCCTCCATCCACTCCTCCCTCTGAAACTCTGGGTTTCGCTCCCCAAGCTCCATTCCCATAAAACTCTCATTGGCCAATCAGCCTTCTTCCACTTTCCTAAACTCTGGAATTGTCTCCTCTTAAACATTCACTCTGCTCCCCCAAACCTCCTTATTTCTCTTCTCCAATCCCACACCTCCCCTCCTGCCACTGTCCTTAAAGTGCCTGGCCTTGCCTTTCCTCCACCTTCCTCCATTGTCTGCTATACACCTGTCACCTCCACTGTCTTCTTGCTCCTTCCTTTGCTGACCTGCATAATTTCTCTTTTTCCTGCTCCAGTCCCCCCATAGCTCTCCTTACCATCTAATTATTCTCTCCTTATTCCCATTTCCCATTTTTATTATAAGGCGTATTCTACCTCTCCCTTTTTATTCCCCAGGTACCTAACTGCTGCCATATATATTGCAATTATTGTATATACCTCACTGCTGACACTGTTTATTGTACTTTTGTACTGCTCTCTGCACATCATAGGCACACTGATTCTATCTGCTGCCACCATATTTTGCTATATATTGTTTGCACCCTTTATTTTTTTCTGATGAATTCTGTATATTGTATCCAATATGTACGCTCTGTATTTTTACATTTGTGCTACTGTATCTATCTATCTATCTATCTATCTATCTATCTATCTATCTATCTATCTCTCTCTCTCTCTCTCTCTCTCTCTCTCTCTATATATATATATATATATTTATATATATATACACACACATATATACAGATACCCTACCCCACCCACCACCCACACACATCTGGAAATAAGCTATTTGTGCTCAGTATGTTTTTCTTGGTGAAATGCTTCAAGAAAGAAAGAAAGAAAGAAAGAAAGAAAGAAAGAAAGAGCTTACCATGTTTCTGTCAATCAAACAGGAGCAAGCCTCAGGGAAATAGGGACTGTGGCAGACATGTCCAATTTTAAATTAGGAACATCTTGATCAAACATCCACCTGTTTCTAAAATCCAATTAAGTTTTGGATCATTTTCAAAGTTAGTCTGTGTCAAAGTGTTGATCAGCCCATTGCTGGGACTCCACAAGCTGTAAAGTCCCACAGATTACTAGACGGGCTACATCTTAATGGCCCTTAATTCCTTTGGCAGTACGGCAATAATGGAGGTTATTGTACTGGTCTGCCAAGCCCTGAAAGGACCTAGGCAGACATTATAAACAGTCCAATTAGTAAACATCTCCCATTTATCAGAATAGGAGCACAGCATAGCCCATATGATGCAAGGCATATGACATTTCCTGGTCATGTCCCAGCACATGTTTTATGACCTCTCAGATTCTGTGATGTACTTTCAAAATTTCCATACTAAGCACATCACTGAAAATGTAATACTTGACAAATACTACTTCTCTTTATTTCAGAACCTCCCTATTCCCAAACCCTGTCCTTAAGAATATTACTCTTGTAAATAAGAGAATATGGTACACAATACATTCCTTTCCATACCTTTCATTTGAATACTTCACTTTTGCTGAAATAGACCTAAGAAGCCTTATTATAAACCCACTGTAACACAGAAGCATCAATAGGAGAAAAACATACCCAAGTTTCTGTCAGTCAAATACGAGAAAACACCCAGGAAATAGGGACTGTAACAGAAATGTCCAATTTTCAATTCAAGAACATCCCCATCAAACATCCACCTGTTTCTAAAATCCAGTTAACTTTTTGGGGGTAATTTTCAAAGTTACACTGTGTCAGAGTTTTGGTCAGCCCATTGCTGTGACTCCACCAGGTATAAAGTCCCACATTTTACTAGCCAGGGCTACGCCTTAGCGGTCCCTTAATTCTTGTTGGCAGTACGGTACTGAAGGAAGCCAACATACTAGTCTGCCAAGTCCTAAAGGACCTAGGCAGATATTTCAAATAGGCCAATTAAAGTACCCATCTCCCATTTATAGAACATGGACCCAGAATAGCCCATATTGCAGCAATGCAAAGGGCAATTCCTGGTCCAAGCTTTATGACCTCTCACACTTTGTTTCTTAATCGGACATATCCTGGGGTAGGGAGGTACCAGTCATGGTTCTGTTTTGGCCATGTTTCCATGATGGCTATTATATCCTGCTGTGGTTCTTTCACCAATGCCTGAAGGTCCCCGTTTATTCCTAAAACTGCTGACATTCAGACAAATTACCTTCCACAGGATAGTTCTACCACTCCACATTTGACTGACTCTGCTTTCCACCTTCCCAGTGTCCCTATCTCATCTATGCTTTTGTTGTTTCCTTGTGTGCCCAACATAACTGTTTCTACCCTGCCCATCTACTCTAGTTGAAAAGTGCCAGTAAGACCTCACTCATCAGAAATAATGCTTTGATCCACCCAGTCCTTGCATCTTCCCTCCAGTTTAAATTCCCAGTAATGAATGTGTCAAATCTCTGACCCAGATAACTGGCCCACTTCTCATTAATGCATACTTCTTCTGGTCCCAGTCCTGGAAAGTGGAACTTTTCCTAATTCTTTAGCCACCTGTCAAACTGAAAAATCTTTAATTGTCTAGTTTTATCCATACATTACTGACAACACCTCTGAACGCCACCCAGAAGTTACCTCCCTCAACATCATACCTGGTGCATGGAAACTATCTTTCACCTCCTCTAATGTCCTGTTTGCCAGATTATTTGTGCCTAGATTGACCAACATTTCTAGCTCCCCTTACTCTCAAACTAGTTCTTCCACTCTGGGGAAAAGCCTGTCAGCCGTCACAGCTGGGATGCAACATACAGCCCTATCCAAACTTCTGATGGCACAAATTATCCTCTCAGTTCCTCATTTTGCAGAATTCCTATTACCACTTACTGCTTCTTCCATCTGTTAGATATGTCCCCACAGGCTTTGCCAGTGTGGCAGCATTTTGGGCACTAGGTGCAATATGCTTTTGTAAGGGCCATGCACCCCACCCCATATCTAGGGAAATGTGGCATTAGTCTTTTCAAAGGAGAGCCCCTGCCTTACACTATAGAACCTGTACCTGCACCAACACTTATCACTACAGGCCAGGGATGCTGGTCTAGAAGTACCATTAAACAATACATGGGATATGCCAACATATATACCACACACACAAACTGAGTCCAAACTGAAGCTGGGATCAAGCTGGGTGTGTTGACGTCTGCAGACAGTACACAGTAGAAAGACATTTCCTTTCAGTTACTCCTTTGTACCTTCTATCCTTAGTACAGTAATAGCTGTATCTCCTCTACTGTCCACTACTAACTGAGGCTCTGATTTCCATCCCCACCATTCCAAGGCATATCTCCTCGAAATACTTCCCATTAATATTTCCAAGTTTATTCTTGCAGTTAAGAGGCATGCATATTATCAATGGATTTAGTCCAAATACATTCATTTATTTATTTGTTTATTTCATCATTCGGACATAACCTTTGAGGAAAATGCTCTTTTCAAAGGTTACACATCTTGACAGGAGGACAACACAGAAAGGTAGTTACAGAGTACGGCTGCACAAGTACAGAGACAAAAAATACAAGAAATAACAGCAATTGGTCTGACTATTTACAATTGTAAGCTATCTCATACAGAGGTACAGCATATTGCAGTTAATACAGCCCAAGGTACATGGTGAGTGCTGTGGGTTAAAGAAACTAATTTAGTGGGAGGTAAAGCAGCCAGGGAGGTATTGTCATTTTCATATAAAGTCGGTGGGGGATTCAACATAGGCTTTCACACCTGTATGTTAATGCAGCCAAGAGGAGGCTTTGTCGTTAATTCTAGTCGAGGGTGGGGAGGGGGTAATTTTCTGTGCAGGACTGATCTAGTAGGAACATACTAGAGAGCAATGTGAGGAGGACCTACAAAGAATAAGCTGGGGAAGACAGGTGCTTTGAGACAATCACATTTGTGTAGGGTCAATGGCAGGGAAGGACTTAAAACAGAGTGCTGAGTAAAGGACAGTAGATAGAAGGCTCGTTGATAGACTTTGGCTATAGAATGCTCAAGTTCGAGGGTTGGCAAGTAGTAGGAGGAAGTAAGAGTTTAAACTCAGGGTTACTGGGCAGCAGGGTAACAAATCGGAGAATGCAGCCCAGAGCAGGCTGACTCCAAGCTACTGGGTGATAGTGCTACAGGTTACCTGAGCTACAGACCTCAGCCTTGGCCTGGTGATGTCTTAGTTCTACCTTGAAGGCGGGAGGCTGTTAATGAGTAAAAGGTGTGCTGGGATCTCATTTAGCCAAGAAGGAGCCCTGTATGCAAAGGACCATTGACCAAGTGCCGTTTTTCTGTAGAGGATGGCAAATGGGCAAATAGTCTGCCCTCTAGTGCAGTACCCAGATCTACCTCACTGGAGCAGTTTTTGAAGGCCAATGGAGCTTACCTAGAGAGATTTCATGCCAAGTAGCACATTTGGTATTTGATTCTGCTGGCAAGACTGAGCTAGTTAGTGCACTCAGAGGGAGCAGGTGTGTGGGAGATTATCAGCCCCTAAAGCCAGCCTGCAAGCCTTGTTGAGGGCTGTGCTTACTCGCTTTAGTGCAGTGTCGGATGCTGACCCATAGACCACAAGTCCGTAGTCAATAACAGACAAGATGGAAGAGGAGACTGCCAACCTGAGTGCCTCAGAAGTTAGGTACTGTCTGTGCCTGTAGAGAACTCCAAGTTTGCTGTTCACTGTTCTGATGACCTGATCGATATGCTGCATGTAAGAGAGGTGTCATCATTGATCACACCCAAGTATTTAAAAGAGTTGACCTGCTTGAGTAGAGCAGCCTTGTTGTTAGTAATAGTAAGGGACAGAAGAGATCTCTTGTGCTGGTGACTGGTTATCAGCATCGTCTTCATCTTCTTGTAATTGAGAAGCAATTTCTAAGAGCTGAACCAATCCTCCAAGCTGCGAAATGAGTACTGCAAATCATCCTGTAGGTGCTGAAGCTGGGCACTACTACTAAGAATGACAGCATCATCTGCATGTAGAATAATCTTGCTATTGCAGGCCTCTGGAAGCCTGTTTATGAACAGGCTAAGAGGAGGGGCCCACTATAGACCCTTGTGGGACACCCAGTACTATATCCCTAGATGAGGAGATAGCTGTCCCAATGTTTACACTCTGTGCTCCGCTGGATAGGTAATCCTGGAACCAGAGGATGGCTTCAGAGGCTAGCCTGAGTTACTGAAGCTGGTCAAGCAAGATATGATGGTTGACCATATCAAAGGCTTTGGTGAGATCTATTAAGATAGATCCCACCAGGCTGCCCCATCCAAGGCCTTGTGAACATAGTCTGTGAATTCAACTAAGGCCATAGCTGTGCTATGGCACTAATGGAATTCTGTGCTGTTGTGGGCACAGTAGACTGTACGCCTGAAGGTACTCCATGACATGGTTAGCCACAATCCTTTAAAGTGTCTTGGGGATAGATATTGGTCTATAGTTAGCAGTGCAAGACCGGTCCCCACTTTTTAGGACAGGGGTGACTAGAGCTATCTTCTAGGCCACAGGGAATTTTGCCAGGGTGAGAGACTTGTTAAAGATCTTGGTGATGGGAACCACCAACTCATCCAAGGCAACTTCCACCAGTTTCATGTTGAGTGAGTCACTACCAGGTCTGGTATTACCCAGCACTGTAGTAATGTAGGTCCTGGCTTCCTTGGTTGTGACAAACCTGAAGTAAAATGTGGATGTGTCAAATTATCTCGGGCTTTGGGTGGATGTTGTGGGGAGGTCAAGGTAGCTGGGCAGGAGGACAGAACTGAGGTCTGAGAAGGCCACATTGAAGGCTTCTGCAATTGTGTGTAAATCTAGGTGGAGGTGCCATTTAAGTTGAGCATGGAGGGTGCCTTCTGTCTTCCCTGGACAGCAGCTCCTTAATGTTATCCCAGAATTGCTTCCCATTGCCCCAGTTGTGTTCCAGTTGCTCTTTGTAGTAAGCTGCCTTGACTTGCCTGGCAAGAACAGTACACTTGTTCCTGGTTGCCCGATACTTTTGGAAGTCAAATTGGTTGCCGTGCCTCTGGCAAGTTCCCTGAGGTTGTCCCCCTTCTTCAGATCAAGGAGGTCCCTGAAATCCATCCATTGGAAGCAGCCCTAATCTTTCTTTTTCTCAGGGGCATAGTCATCGCAAATACCATTGACAGTGGATGCAAGAATTGCAAAACCTGGTCAATGTCTTGGAGACTTTGAGTGGAGACCAGTCAATGTTGGCCAAAGCTGACTTAAAGTTGCGTTTGGCACCTCTCTTCAGGACTCAGCTAAAAACCAGAGTGGGAGGGGTCCTTTTACCTTATTAACCCACATACATGCAACTGGCGAGTGGTCACTAAGGCAAACAGGGAGCACCTGGACATTTTTGATTCTATTGGGGCAGTTGGTCAGGATCCAGTCAAGCAGGGTGCCCTTCCTGTTTTGCAGTTTAGCCTGGTGCCTGAACAAATCATCTGTGTGAGGTACAATCCACAACTAGATCCTTAACATGGTCAGTGCTTTTGTTAGTCCAATTAATATTAAAGTCTCCAGTGACAATAAGCTCTGAGTTTTTTCTTCAGTTTAAATAGGGTCTTCAGGAAAACATCTAGCCCCTGGTTTGCCTCTGTGGGTGGTAGGTACCCGAGGCAATGATGAGCATCCTGTTTTACTTTCCTAGCAAGAGCTGAACTGCTAATAGTTCATAATCACAAGCGTTGTCTGAGATTGGCAGAATACACTCCTTTAAGTTACCCTTCATATATATCAGCAGCCCCCACCCCACTTCCCCAGCCTATCCAGTTTGAAAGATTCAAACCCTGTTAAGGCAATGAGTGAGTCCTTGATCTTGGGGGTGAGCCACGTTTCACTCAGGCAGATGACATCTGGGTTGTGCAACCTAGTCCACCCCTGGAACTGAGTCATCTTAGGGAGCTGGCCGCAGATATTCATGGCAACTATCTTTATACCACCCATGTGAACATCCCCAGAGAGGGGTAGCACAAGGTCCCAGGCTTGGGTGAATATCTTCATCTGCTAGCAGCAAAGGAACAGGAGATTCTTCCAACACAGCGCAGAAGCCTAGTCCTCAGTCGCTACACCTAGTGGTTCTGGTTTTGAGGTAAACATCCTGTGCCTGTCAACTGGAGCAGCCAGCTGTGCTAGTGTACAGGTGCTGCTACTGACAGTGAAGACCACATGTGCAGTTGGAAGGACCAGAATTGATTGCTGTACTTTGAGCAAGCAATTGTGAAGTGCAGCTCCATATTGTCAAGATGGAGGACTCCAGACCCAATATCACCTAGACAGGTCCATAGGAGATACTGGCCCACTTGTGGAAATAGACGAGAATGGTGATCCAGGTGAGGAACCACAAGGGACCATCATGATAGCAGCCAGGCACAACCAGAAGAGGTGCGATTTGTGTGCTCACTGGCTAACTGGCAGAGCCTGCCACTGGCAAATGAGGGCAAGTTGTGGGTGCTAAAATAAAAAGATTGAATGGTTTTAAATTAATATTATTCAGTTCACATAAGGCCCAATAAACATATGAGTTAGTCCACCGCAGGTGGAGTGCCACAGGGCAAAGCAGAAGAGTGTGTGCCCTCACGTTATATCAGTCTACCCTGTTGTCCTTGACTAATCAGGAATCAGTCCAACGCACGTAACTACAGAGCAAACTACAACAGAGTTGACTGAGAATATCTTCTTACTTCAGTCAAATTACAAAAAGAATTAAGGGCCTCTAGTGGCAGAACTTTATAATTTATGCTTCATACATTTTTCTAACCTTCCTACAGGGTTCCTGGAGCCCTGCCATTTCCATGACCATTTTCAGGTGGCATTCTTCCAGGTGGAGTGAGCACTATTCCTGGGGCAAATTCATGCCTGCACATGTCTCATCCTGCCCTTGAAGGACAATATTAAAGTGACTAGCATAACAGCATTATGACTGTACTAGTAAACTGATAGTTGGTCTGGCCATACCTGCCTCCCTCTGACAGTGTACTAATAGCTCTAGTGACTCAAAGATACAGACTCCCATGCCTGCCCTTCACATGGGGACATACAGACCCCAACTCTTGTCAGGCCTCCTCCTCCTGGCAACCTTAATTTGACTACCACCTGCTATGGGAACTACTTCACTACATTGTTTAGGCCTAAATGGACATTTTCCTGTAAAGCTTACTTATGCATGCCCAAGGTATGGTTGCTCCAGTTAACTCTTGAGCTCTACTAGACTGCTTCTGGTGGGAGTGGATCTACAAGAATCCTGGTGACCACCCTTGAGACAGTCCTCCATTCTCCCTGGTGTGCTATCTGGTCCTTGTTCTCACTGGGCCTCAAGGTCCTCCTAGGAGAGCCATACTTCTGGCACATGCTGGTGGAACTCTGAGACCTGTATAGGGACCAGTGCAACCCAGATCTATGAACCCTGCCACCATCCCTAGGTCTACAGGCCTCTGCCTGTCTCACAGCTGGAGGCTGGACTCCTCTTGCTGGTCTTCTTCCCTGCTGGCCACACATTGGAACCCCCTTTGTTGCTTGCCTTCCTTCTTATAGAGTTTCAATGGGAGGACAGGACCATGAATATTCATGATAGAACTTTCCCACTTCTAGCTGAACAAGAACATCCTTTATGCAAATATCCTGTCATCCTGTCTCCAAGCAAGAAGGAACACTCTAGAGGACAACTGTCAGGGTCAAACGTAACTCTCTAGTAACTGGCCATGAGCTGAGTGAAGAGAGACTGGCTATACTTTGTTCCCACATTAGAGTACCGAATGAACAGTTTCACACAAGGGTGTGAATTCATTCCTGATCGCAGTTGCAATTACAGGGATCCCAACCTCCTTCAGGGAACTCCTCTTCCTCTCTATCCCTTTCTCACAGTCCTCCATCCCCATTATGGACCCTTGGACTGCTACTGCCCAACCCACAGCATAGAGCATGTAGCACAACATGGTGCAGAAATCACCAGAGGACAGCTGGCAGGCAGATTCAAGGCACAGAGGCAAGTTTGGAGCAAAACTCCAGGGTAGGACTGGACAGAAATCCAGCCCATTTGAGAGATGTGAACTCTGGATCCACAGTAGGTGCAATTGCAACCCCACAGACCACTCTAGACCCTCAATCTCACCATCACTGTGTATGTCAGAAGACAATGGCAGGAGTTCGAGCTATCCTATGGCAACTGAAGGTGCTGGGCTGCATGACCCATTCCTGTTGACGAGATATGTAATGACTAGACACATGCAGACAGCACTCCCACTTTATGGACAGAGATAGAGAAGAAACAAACAGGGAAGTAGTGGCTTTGACCAGGAGGGTGCACGCTCCCACTTTATTGGTGGAGGTAAAGAGAGACAAACAGGCAAGTGGCAGCTTTGACCAGCAAGGGTGCCTGGCAGGAATACTTTGAAACTTGAACACGCTTGACTTTGATGGTCAGGTAAATTGCGTGATTGCATGAGGGAAAAAGGAGGCAGAATGTACAGGAAGACAACAGCCCAAGTATGCAAATGTCCTAGTAATGCACTGTTTTTACTGTTCTCAGCATAAATAGCATACTGCTGTGGAAAAGACATGTCTGTGCTCACTCTGCTCCCTCTCCATCCATGATGTAGAATTGGAGAGCATATCCATCCATCACCTGTTTTCTTTCTTTTCTTTTCTTTTCTTTTCTTTCTTTTCTTTTCTTTTCTTTTCTTTTCTTTTCTGTGTTACCACCCAATGGGGTATTTTGTGTACCTCAACTGTCTAACACCTCACAGCGATATCCAAATTGATATGGCAGGAGAGGGGCAGAAACTGAGGCAGACCTAATACCCTCCCCTTGATATTCTGTGGCATGCCTTGGATATTAGCACTACCATAACCATACAGGTGCCTATTGTGTATGTGAGGAAGCTGCTGCTTTCATTAGCAAAACAAATGCTGGTTCACAATGTCATAGCAGGAAAGGGGGTCCTAGCCACCAGCAAGTTAGTTAACCACAAGACAGAGAAACCCTTACTTCTCCCTCACAATAACCCACCAAATAGTTCAGAGATCATGTAAGAACACCGAACTGCAGAGTGTACCTTGATGTTTTTGCAAAAGCATGCAAGTAGACTGACTCACCGGGTATCGCTGCAATTTATGGTTTAGAGAGTTCCAGCTACAAGCTGTGAGGAACTATTTTGCAGTAATGGCTGATCGAAAGTAAGTGGAAGTGAATTTATTCTGGCAGAGTTGTGGGGTGCAGAGATTCAGGAGGGTTGCAAGAAAGTTTTGCTTTATGGAGAGTGTCTGAGCCATGGAACAGTCAACCAACATAGGTGGCAGCACAACAACGATTAATGGGCTCAAGCAACTTAGAAGGCTGGGAAAGATTAATAGACATGTCTTAATAGTTACTCAGTGGATTAGCAGTAAGGCAGGGAGTGAGGGGTGGGGTGAGGTGAAAACTCTGTCTAGACAATGGGTCATGGGATAGTGTAGGGAAAACCTGAATAGACTGGCCTAGACCAAATGTCTTTTTCTGCTGACATCGTCTATGATACTGTGTTGCACCATGTCTTCATGGTGGATTGTGTTTATTTTCTTCATGTCACTGTAGATGCGGCTAAGAAGGTATGGTGCTGGGCAGCTGGGTGTTGGTCTAGTGGCAGGTGCTGCAAAATGGCAACTTCAAGAGACTTGGAGTACAAAATATGTGGTATAGAGTGTAGGTGTACTGTTCAACTTCCCCTCATATGACTTGCACAGCTCATTGCAGGGACTGCTGCATGGAAGCTCTGTTCTTACAGTACCAGCACAATGCACACCATAATAATCAGGGTAGCAAGGCTTAAGGTACAGATGGTAGCTTCTGCCAGCTTTACACCCTCAGTATTACTATTCCCCCTCACTCGCAAAGGCAGGAGACCTATTTTATGGTTCACAATCTAGAGGGCTATGTTTGAAATATCTTCTCATGCTGCTAGTTATCAAATTCTGCATTATGACTGTTATGGTTCATTGTACAACACCCTGATTAGAAACACTGTTAGGGCACTTTTCTATGTATACACAATATCTACTGTTTACTACCAGCTCTCTTGTTTGTATTGGCATCTGTCTCACCCTTTGGTTCACTAAGACCCCATCCACTGACCATAGTTATCTTTCCTGCAGATACTGAAATCAAGATTAAATCTTAGCATGTGTAAGGCCTTAATCATCTGGTTAAATGGAATAAGGCATTGCAACATCTTAAAACTCTGAAACCAGACATGGTAATACAACAAGAAACCCACCTCACAAAGCACACATACAATAGCTAAAGAAAGGGTGGATGGGGCAGGTCAGTCATTGCTCAGCAACCACAAA
The DNA here is from genome assembly GCA_016271365.2 of Neoceratodus forsteri. Lineage (NCBI taxonomy): Eukaryota > Metazoa > Chordata > Ceratodontiformes > Ceratodontidae > Neoceratodus > Neoceratodus forsteri. The sequence goes on along the minus strand of CM057453.1, from coordinate 448,723,178 downwards.
GTCAAAAGGACCATCCTGTTGTATAAGAAGACACCCTGGACAGTTGATACGATCACCACAGACACCTGATGGCCAGGATGTTATACACAGGTGGAGCCCTACTTTTGCTAAATGTGCATACTCAGAACACTGCTGAATACAACTTATTCCAATAGCTGAGTCAAGCCATGCAAGACATCAACAGAGACTTAGATATGACACTCATGCTGGGGGGTTCTTAACCTAGTGTAATAGGGGCTGTGTGTATCCTGGAATGAGCACGCTCTCTCTTTAAAACAAATCTGTTGTAATAGTAATTCTTTTATCTTATACTATTCTATATCTTCTCCCTATGTTCCCCAACTATCAGGAAGGCTACCTGTAGTTGTCCTATGTATCCCTGTTTTCTTTCCTCCTTTTAATTCATTTTGCTCTTCCACGTTTTCACTGTGCCCTGATTACATGTCTAAATCATTATTGGGCGATAGGCCACTCGATCGGGTGCATTCTGCCTGCACGAAGGTGCACATGATTCTCTGTGCGACTGTGCACACGATCACCTGTGCGTAACATCCAGTGGTTCGTCTGCACTCCAGTGGAGTCCATTTTCAAATCAGTCTTGTTTGTCCTAACATTTAGCTAGGACAAACCCAGTGAAAACAGCCCTTATTTGCCTTCTTGTGTAGCTTAGGGTTGAAACTACAGGGTGAAATGAAAGACAAGTTGAGTATCTTTCTGACTGTTTCTGTCACCCTCTAGCAAAATAAACTGCAGAGATGGTTTTCTAAACAAAATAGAATGTGTGCATACGGTAACCTGTATTTTGGTTCTTCAATTAATGTTACCTGCAGTTTAAAGTCCAGTGCTAAAATGAGGCTGCTTGGTGCTTGCTATTTTCTGTGTGATAGACTGAAAATGAGCATGTTTGTCTCCTCAGGCTTTTGCAGCCCATTTTGTTGTTTTGTTTCTTTTAAGACAACACATTTCTTTCTGAAAAGAGACTCTTGTTTATTAACAGACTTATGCTTTGTATGCTATGTTTTAGGTAAAAGTAAACTTGTACTGCTGTGCTAGAAAATTGCCTTACCTATTTTAGCATTTCTTGCAGCCAGGATTCTCCTCCATCCCTCTGACTCTGCTATAGGGCCAGGCGGCCATCTTCTCAGTTAGTTTTTAGTCAAAAGTGATGAGAGGAGCCTGACTGTTTGAATTACACACATGGAAAGAATTTGCCTTATTATTATTACTACTAGATTATGTTATTGTGTTTCTAACAACCCATTGTAGGTTTGTTTTAATTCTCAACTGAAAAATAAATGTTCAGGAAGATTTTTAGTCTTTAGTTATAAAAGGGCAGAGCCCATTTGATCACCTGATCTTACTCCTGTATAAAAGAGCAGGTTTGGGAGCATTAGTTAGTTGGTGATAGGGTGCTGACCCTATCAGACCTCTAGCTCTTTTCTAGGTGGGATTTTGTTTCCATTTGAAGCTATACTGAACCGTTATGCCTTTATTTGATGTCTTCTTGTTTCTGATTATTTTCTTTTGATGAAATCAGTCCGCTTTTGTTTATTTCCATTGTATGAATAAATACTTCTTTTATTTGGCATCCTGACACTGTGTTGGACTTCCTTACTACCCATGTTTACACCTAGTGATTAACTCCTTTCTGGATAGATAACACTGATGCACTGACAACCACCTGAGGGCAAGACAGGCCCTGACTCAATTCAAGGAGGAGTGAGGACTGATTGATGTGTGGGATGGGACACCTCATGGGAAAATATTACTTTGTTCTCCTGTCCATTGGTTATATAGTCGAATTGACTACCTGCTGGAAAATGAAACTGCAGTCCGGGGATGTTAAACCCACATATTACTGCATCCTGATCTCAGACCATTTCCCATTTCTCTTCTGTTCTCTACACCAAATAGTCAGCCTCCATGGAGATGCAAACCCAGGTTAGTATAAGACCTTGACTTTCTGAGCTGGTCCCAGAAGGAAACCAATTTTTGTTCTTTGCAAACTTGATCCCAGAGGTGACTGCAGCCAACATTTGGGAGGCACTTAAGGCATTCTTTAGGAAGTGCATTACTTCATTCTCTACGTCTCATAAAAGCTGAAGGAGAAGGAAAAACATAAACAGACCCAGGAAATTACCCAATTGGTAAGCTGGTAAAATGCAAACACACAAAACAAGGTGCACCTACACCCATGCATCATGAGGCCCAAATACAAACTGAATTAGCTGTTGCAGTGTCAAGCAGAATGGCTTTACACAGATCCAAACATAAATTTTCAGATGTGGGCAAAAGGGGAAGCTCCTGTCCTATATAGAATTTGACATAGAATTTAATGGCAGATAAAGATCGCTTGGCCCACCTAGTCTGCCCATTTTCCTACGTAACAGATAAGCTGCAGATCCTAGTTAACCAACAGCTTACTTCCTCCTACCCTCCACTAGGACTGCCTTATGTCTGTCTCATGCATTCTTGAATTCCGCCACTGTTCTTGACTCCACGACCTCCTCAGGAGGCTGTTCCATCATCCACAACCCTCTCTGTGAAAAATACTTCCTCACATTGCCCCTGAACCACCCCCATCTTTAAATTGTCCCCTTGTTCTTGCATGTCTCTTTTTCTGAAAGATGCTACCCTCTTGGACTTTGTTGCTTCCACTGAGGTACTTATAAGTTTCTATCATGTCCCCTTCTCCTCCTTTCCTCAAGGGTATACATATTAAGCTCCTTTAGTCTCTCCTCTGTGGCTTCTCTTGCAGACCCTGCACCATTTTAGTTGCACTCCTCTGGACTGCCTCTATCTTGTCTATGTCCTTGCAGAGATGGAGTCTCCAGAACTGGACGCAGTACTCAGATGGGTCTCACCAACTGTCTGTAGAGAGGATAACAACTTTCTGTTTTCTGCTGGTGATGCTCTCCCTATGCATGCCAGTATACCCCAGCCCTCCCTACTGCCTTCTCATGTTGTTTGTTAACCTTAAGGTCATCTGAGATGATTACCCCAGGTCCCTTTCCTTTCCTTTTTGTTGTTGTTACTACCCCCCATTGTGTAATCTTCCCTGGGTTTTGTTTCCCAGGTGCATTATTTGCACTTCTTTGAATCCTAGCTGCCATACTTCAAACCATTCCTCCAACCTTGCCAAGTCCCTTCTCATCCTTTCCATGCCTCCTTGTGTATCAACCCTGTTGCAGATCTTTGTGTCATCTGCAAAGGGCATACTTTTCCTTCAGTCCCTCTGCAATGTCACTTATAAAGACATTAAAAGGACTGGACCCAGTACTGAACCCTGCGGTGCCCACTAGTAACCCTCTTTCTTCAGAGTGGACTCCATTTACTATTACCTTCTGTGTCTGTTGTCCAGCCAATGAATTACCCAGGCTGCCACCTGGGACCCACTCCCAGGCTGGATAATTTGACTATTAATCTTTGTGTGGGACTGTGTCAAATGCCTTGCTAAAGTCTAGGAAGCCATGTCCACAGCCCCTCCTGGTCTACTACTTTGGTCACCCAGTCAAAGAAATCAATTAGATTCGTCTGACATGACCTTCCAGCTGTGAACCCATGCTGCCTTGGGTCCCTGTGCCCCACTGGCCTCTAGGTACTCAACAATTCTTTCCTTCAGAGTGATTCCATCATTTTCCCTAACACAGAGGTCAAACTGACAGGTCTGTAGTTTTCTGCCTCTGTCTTGGTCCCACTTTTGTGAAGAGGAATCACATCCGCCTTCCTCCAGTCTTGGTGCACCGCACCATCCTCCCATGATTTGTTAAAAGGGTAGTCAGTGGTTTCACTAGTTCTCCCTTAATTCTTTTAGAATTCTGGGGTGAATTCCATCAGGCCCCATTGCTTTGTCTACCTTCAGTTTTTGGAGTTCTTTCAGAACCCTTTCTTCTCTTGAAAGGACTGGGATCGACCCCTATCATAAGTGTTTCTGTTAATTGGATTGGCACCTCCTCCTCTTTTGTGAATACTGAGCAGAAATATTTGTTCAGTATCCTGCTTTTTCACTGTCCCCACTGCCCACCCACTTCCATTCTACTCAGCCTCACTATCCCTCCCTTTGTCTTTCTATGCTCCCTGATGTACCTATAAAGGTTTTATCCCCTTCTTAACTGAGTTGGCTATCTTTTCCTCAGTTTGGAACTTTGCTATTCTGACTTCCCTCCCTGCTTTCTTCTGCCTTAACTGGTACAGCCCTCTGTCCTGCTCCTTCTGTGTTTCCTTATACTCCTGAATGCTATCTTTTTCTCCTGACTTTCCCCGCCAATTCTTTTGAGAATCACAGTGGCTTTTCTTTCATTTTGATTTGTTTATTTGCTTCACACAAAGGCTTGTTCCTCTGTGATGGCAGTTTTGATGATTTCCATTGTTGCTCCACCCCTCCTTCTAGTTGGTTTGCTAGTGCTTTTCTGAGGCACTCTCCCATCTTGCCAAGGCAGCCCTTCTGAAGTCAGTACCTTCTTTTGTATGGCTTGACTCTGTAGCTAAGTTTAACGTGAATCACAGTGTTTGTTGGTCACTTGTTTCAGATGGCAACCCACTTCTAGATCTGAGATCCTCTCGCTGTCCCCATTTGAGAGTATGAGGTCTAAGATTGGTCCCTCACGAGTGGGTTCTGAAACTAGCTGTCTGAGGCATGCACCTGTAGGGCATCGAGAATGGCCTTGCTCTTGGATGTGGCATCAGCAAATGTGCTCCAGTTAACATCTGGCATATTCAGGTCTCCCATCAACAGTATCTCCCTTTCTCTGCCATCCTAAGAATGCCTTCTATCATATCAACATTTGAAAACATTTGTGTCTCCGTTAACCTCACAGTACCTTAGTTTATGACATCATAGTGCTCACCATGACAACAGATTGTGATGTCACTAACAGCAATTGTGGTTAGTAGGAGAGTCAGATACATTTTGAAAGAGTCAGTGAAATAATCGCTGTATTATCCACGGTATTTAGCAGACCAACAGCAGGAGGAAATAAAAAAAGAAAACATAAATAACTGGAAAACAATGAAGTTAAAACTTAATAGGTATAAGCCTATTGTTTTGGGTTTAACCACTTCAGTGCGACAAGAAAAGTGCTGACGATCATTACTGGCAACAGCACAATGCGGCGGTGACCTTCATGCCCAGCAGTTGTGCTGCCTGACCCCTGTCATGCCCAATACAACAGGAAAATGCTCCCCAACCCCAAAAATTACTTTAATCACCTCTGCAACAGACATGTATTGGGAGGGCACCAAGCATCCCATGCAGGGCACTCCTTCAGGTGCTCCAACAGCCAGTTTGCCAGTTTGATAGGCAAGCTGGTTGCAGCACCCTTATCATGTTGCCCTAGTTGTATGGCTCTGATATTGGTATACCAGTGTTTTGTAGCTTTATTATAATATAGAGTTGCTCTTTAACACCTTACCCTAGCTATGGTGTTTTTCAGTTACCTCCTTCCTTTTATCCTCCTTAACCTTTGTTAATCCAAATGCTAAAAAACAGTCACATATACATAAATATACATATCGTGAATATTAAATATACAAAAATATATAAATACTCATTTACATGTGTCATCCAAATGTTATGACCACATCTTAATAATCCAGAATTCAGTGGGCTGCTACTTCAGATGTTCTTTCAGAACTGAATCACTATGCCAGGAAAGTTGTTTCCTGGCAATAATCCTGTTAGAAATGTTTTCCTAAAATGCTTTTTTAAAGAACAAGAAATCAGCAGTCCAGAAAGCCCACCAAACAGTGACAAACAAAATCACATCACCACATGATTAGCAGACCACCATAGCAGCAAGCCAGCAAATCCGATAACAAAAACAACCCACTACAGGCACACACAAACTGCCAAACAATATACTGTTAATAAAATGAAATTATCATTTACAGTAAGCCACCACAGAACAAATGTGGTGGCTATCCTGTTCCCAACCAATATCAAAGACACACTTTCCAACTCTTCCTCTAGGCAACAATTCCTTCCTTCTCAATCTACCGACTGTGCAAAGAAAGATATTCAAAATTAGAAAAAAATATGGAAAATGCTCACTTAGCCATGGAGCTCCACACAGACATAACCACTCTGCTGCTGCCATTTTATAATTTTGCAAATTGCAAATGATTAATCTCTAGAGTTTTGTGTGAACTGCTAAGTTTATCACCACTGAACTAATCAGATTGTACAGCACTTCTAGCCTTCATAACAGCATCAACTGGGTAGTTTCATGCTGTTTAAGCCTATAATTCAGTGGTGCACAACTTTTTTGGCGGAGGACCAAACTGAAAATTTGAGTCATGTCTGAGGGCCACTGCTAAATTTTGCACAATGACATCATCAATGTGGCAGTTATAGTCACCCAATTTAATCACACGATTCATCTTTCCATAAAATTCAAATAATATTGCCACAGTGAATAGAATAAATATTACAATCAAATTACAAACAAAACACAAAGAGTGCTAAAACCAATATAGTTTTAAAGTGCACTGAACAGTAGGGGACAGTTTTTGTGCAATATCAGTATAATTCCCAGTTCAGACACTTGTTATAATTTGGCGCTGCTGCCACCAGAGCAAGACCCTGTAAAACAGTAGAAGTCTCCCACCACAGCACTCTCACCACTGCTGTGGGTTTAATTAACAAAGCAGGAGAGACAAGGTTCAAGTTCCCTCACCACGTGTACCTTACAGGGCAATGTAGGGCTCACACTTCAGTCCGGGCTTCCTTTCTCCTACCCTGTCACTGTTTGTGCTTTGACCTCTGCCAAGGAATTTGCATCCAGCAGTTTGGCACAGTGAGCTTCAAATAATGCATCTCTAACCTGACAGTAAACAAAAACAATGGCATTGCTGTAATGCTCCTGCTGAGCCTCCACTAAACTCCAACCAGGTTTGCTTATATTTGGCTGCCAGCTGACTTGGAGAACTGATTGTGGGCACCAGTTTTGTGCTGAGGGTAAAATTGGGCTCGGGTCTGGTCAGCATTGTCTGAGCCCCAATACTTGTCTCTGCAGCAGCTGTTCTTCACTTGATATTAAATAAAAACACCAGCGCAAGTACAGAGACTGTACAAGCAACAAACTTACCAGAAATCACGGTAAACACTGTTAGCATTTGTATGTCTTCAAGGCCACAGACAGCTTCTGTGTGGACTGTTTGTATCACAGGCCACATGTTGTACACCACTGCTGTAATATATCTTTGCAAGAGAATATTTGCTCTAAGGTGTGTCAGTGTTAGTTCTTTAGTCTCTCAGTTTTCATTCCTTCAATTCATTCATCATGCTGGCAAGATTCAGCAGGAAACCAACAAAGGATAGACTTCTAGCTAGACAACTAAATTAAAGTTTTCTCTTGACTGTCAGTTGTCATCACCCATCAGCAACTGCATTTGTGAATTATATATATAAGAGTGTATGCATGAATGATAGGCATTCCTCATGCAGTGTGTAACAGCCATGACTAGGGGCATATGATGCTCAAACACACATGGCACAGCAACGCATCCACATGTACTACCACTGCAGCAGCACTATGCACGTGCAGAGGGGCATGGCTGTGCAATGGCATGTGCACCCTTACATTATGTACTTTCATAAAGTGCAATATGATACCCCAGAGTGCAGTGCAACATGTACCTCACAACACCAAATGGAGGACTGCCGTACAATGCAGGCATCTAGGGCAGGACAGAACACAGGGGTGTATGGATCATGGACAATTGAACAGAGGACCACCACCACAGATGACCGTAGTAATCTATAGGTCCAAAACCATCTGTGTAGCAGTATGTGCAATGTGCAGTTAAAACCCACAATGCAGCAACAGCATGGAGATACTGTAGGACACAAAGAGATAATGGAGCCCCGAGTGACAGCCCTGGCCAGTGACATGACACTGCTAACTGGAAGATAAACATGGACATGAGACATGTTTTATACAGAAATATTTAGTTACTGCACCCCAGCCATAAATCAAGTGCAGTGTACCACAAATAAACTCTATCAACAGACAGATGACACTGCCAAGGTGCACGGTCCCCACCAGTCGCAAGTGAACAACTCCGCCAGACCCCATAGTTATCCTCCTCTCAGTCCCTGCTGGGCTCCTTTGGGGTGGTGGCATACTCCTCTCCTCCATTGCTGGACTCCTTTGGAGTGGTGGTGTACCCCCTCTCCTCCAGCACCAGCTGCAGTAGGTGCCCATGATACCTCTGCAATGACAAGAACACAGAGAGCAGTCATAAGTGGGCTGCACATGCAAGGCTACAGCTGAACAGATGGCACACAGTGCCCCCAACAGCTCCTACCTTCGGCTCCACCATGGCCCACAGCTCCCCAATATCATCCTTATAATGAGCATCCCTACTAACAACTCTTCCGGACAGGAACTCTGAGATCTGTAGTGCCCACCACTGCCACAGTCCCGTCCAGCTGCTGCTGTCACTCTAGGATGATTCTTCCAGGATGGCCACAGAAATGCTGTGGAGACATAAAGAGGGAGCAACATCACTACTCAGCATGCACAACTTAGGGCATGCATTCCCCAGTGACCTTTGATAGTTGGATACACACTGCTGATGGCTCTGTCACCTTCCAGACTGCTCCCCTCCGGAGCATCCAGGTAAGTGGATAGGGACATTCTCCAAAGCTTCTTAAGGAATTCACCCACATTCACCCACTGTCCCCACTGCCTTAGCTGAAATGCTTTGAGATGCTGCCATTCTGCAGGGAGTCAGGACAGTAATGACTTTATGATGCCGGTGCATGCTGTGTTACCCTATGGTCTGCTGGGAACATGCCCCTTAAAGGGGCTCCCATTCACATGGATTTCTGTGCAGTATCCCTGCCAGGGCCTCAGTCAGGTGAATCACAGACAAGCATGTAATGCACACTGCCTAGCAGCTGTCGCGAGGGCAACTCCACAGGGTACTCATAATGTGCTCAGGGCTACTATTTAATGGCCTCCTGCTGGATGGTGAGAGGCAACATTATCAGGCATTGAGGGCATGGTCACAGTTACATGCATTCCAGCAATGGCTGGATGCCAGTGCACTACAGTACACACACTGTCTCGAGAGATTCCACTTGGACCATGACATGATCAAATGACTGTGTGACATGGTCTGTGCACATGTGGCTCCACTTACCCATCGCCGCCAAGTGTTACTGGTGGACAACAAGGTGCAATGTGCATTGGTGTGCTATGCCTCTTGATCCTCCCAGAGGGTGGTGGGGATGTCACATATGTCAGTCAGTCCTCTCTGTGTCCTGGGCACTGCAGTAGGTTACCCGCAAGCCGCCGTGTGTGCATGAGTACATACACCCTCACCACGCAGGGGCCAACATGCGGTCCTCAAAGAGGCATTCTGTGCCATGCATGGCATTCCAAATGTTCTGGGTGCCATACACTGTACACATGTGGCAATCATGGTACCATCCATGGACAAGGAAGCATACCATAACTACAAAGGGTATCACAGTATCAACTTCCAGATTGTCTGTGATTCCATGGGCATCATCACTAATGTGTATCCAAGTACTCTGGTTCATGCCATGATGCCAATAGCATTGACAAGTCCAGGCTAAGCACACTCCTGATGCGCGGAGGCAGGGATGGATGGTTGATAAGTGGCGGTCTGTACTCAACACATGTGGCATACCAGTGGAAGAGGGCAGCTGCATGGTACTAACCCTGTTTCTTACCCACTGCACAGGTAACAGCAGATATCCACTATGGCCATACCTGATGACACCACACCTGGAGGCACACAGAGTGGCAGAAGAGATATACAATGAGACACACCAGAAGACATGGTCTGTGATAGAATGATAGGGTTACTGAAGATGCTGTTCAGGCCCCTGGATTTGGCAGGTGGCATGATGTTGCTTGCCCCAGGAAGGTATGCAGAGTTTTCACAGCATGTGCCATGCTGCACAACATAACTTTAGGTGTCGGCTACCCATGTCACAGGATGTAAGGTGGATGTCACACTGAGTAATGGGGATGGGGCCTTCCAGGGGTAGGGTGCAGAATAACTGTCTGGACTTGTGGCACAGCATGGCTGCCAGGGGTCATTCAGCCATAGGTGAGGGGCTAGGTTGGTACTATAATGATGACCCACCCTGAGTGCCTAACAGCCCATATTTGGGCAGGCATTAGTGTCAGTGCTTGGGGTATATGTGGTGGATTTCTGTATGGTGGGAGTTCTATATGGTGGGGTTATGTGTTGGTTGGGTATATGTGTGTATGGTATTTGTACAGTGTGTGCTTATGTGACACTGAGTGTTCATGGTGTGGTGACAAGCATCACTTTTCTTTGACTTTTACTGCACCTGTTGTGTGTAGGCACATGTGCCTAAGTGATGGGCCTTGGCTGTGGCCTTTTTCCCTTGCTTGCCCATGTGTCAGTGCATGTACCCAACGGCTGTAGTGGGTTGTGTCCTCCAGTACCTCGGGTTCACTGGGACAGGCAGGTGTGTGGTGCGGCTGCCTCTGGTGTTGCCTCAGGTACAAATGGTGTGGCCCTGCTGAACCTGGCTAGCATGTACTATGTCAGCTTCACAAGCATGTCCCCTGTACAGTCTATTCAGTGCCTGATGCATGGCCCTCTCCTCTGCGGTTAGCTCTGGCAGTGCATTGGGGTTCTCATCCTTGCACAGAGCTGATCACATTCCATCTACCTCACCTCAGGGAAGTGTATATGAAGTATGCCCTTGTGACTGGCATCTGTGTACAGTGGGTAGGGTGGGTTGATGGGACCTCATTCCCACTGTTGCAGGGGTGTTGCGGTGTCTCCTGTGGAACCCCTGTGTTCTGCTGTCCAATGGCAGAGGACAGACAGACCATCTCCTGTTTCTGCCCAATACTGCTGGCAGACCTTGGTTGGGGCCACCATGTGCAGCTGCATGGCTGGATCAGCTGTGCCCTGTAGGCCATCCCAGGCTAGCTGTCCAGGGTGCATCTGTGGCAGGGGATCTACATAGGGGCCATGGGGTGGGGTGTTTAGGATGGAAGTGTCCATATCCTTCTCATCCTCTTGTATGTCCAGGTAGGTTCATGTGGCGTGTTTTCCAGTACATCTTTTTTGTCCGTGATGACCATGGTCTCCTACAATGTACTTGGGTGTGAGAGACAGGCCAGGTGTTACTGGCTTTGGCAGACCTGTGGATCTATCGGTGTGTCACGGCCACAGGGGTATCACCTACTTGCATGGTTCTCCTGTCCCTGGCTGTCAGTGCTGGCATTTGGTCATGTACCCACCTCCACCAGTATTGCAGACTCTTTCAGGGGTGTTCCCATAGATACATAGAAACATAGAGACTGTCGGCAGATAAGAGACTATGGCCCACCCAGCCTGCCCATTTGAGTTTGTAAGTTCCCTTTACATTTTTTCTAGATATCTGTTGCCCCTTACCCGACTTCCAGAATTCCTTTATGTCTATCCCATGCATTTTTAAATCCTGTGATTGTTTCAGCCCTCACCACTTCCTCTAGCAGGGTGTTCCACTTGTCCACCACCCTTTCTTTGAAGAAATTCTTCCTCACATTTCCCTGAATTGCCCTCCCTCCAACTTCATCTCATGCCCTTTAGTCCTGGAACATCTTTTTCATTGGAAAATATTGTATTCCTGCACCCTGTTCCTCCCTGTAAGGTACTTGTATCATAGAAACATAGAAACATAGACTTTGATGACAGATAAGGACCACTTGGCCCACCCAGTCTGCCATTTCCTACCTATTGGATAAGCTGCAGGTTCTAGTTAACCAACAACCTACTTCCTGCAACCCCTCTATAATTGCCTTATGTCTGTCCCATGCATGTTTGAATTCCCCACTGTTTTAGACCACACAAACTCTCCAGGAAGGTGGTTCCATGTGTCCACCATTCTCTCCATGAAAAAGAATTTCCTCCATTACCCCTGAGTCATTCCCCTCTGTCTTTAAATTGTGCCCCTTGTTCTTGCAGAATTGTCTCTATCATATCCTCTCTCCCTCCTCTCCTCCAGGGAGTACATATTCAAGTCCTTCAGCCTGTCCTCATAGGACTTGTGATGCAATCCCTGTACCATCTTTGTGCCCTCCTCTGAACCTTCTCTACCCTGTCTATGTCCTTACAAAGGTAAGGTCTCCAGAACTGTACACTGTACTCCTACTGGGGCCTCACTAGTGTCTTGTACAGTGGAATTATGACCTTCCTTTTCCTGCTGGTGATGCCTCCGCCTATGCATCTCAACATCCTATTTGCTTTATTTGCTGCCTTGTTGCACTGTTTCACTACCTTGCGGTCATCACAGATGATAACCCCAAGGTCCCTTTCCTGCTTGGTGCATGTTATATCCTCACCCCCAACTGATATGCTGTTTCAGGGTTTTTGTGCTCCATATGCTTTTAATTACAGGGCCACAAAAGAGTACTGTATTGTTATGTTACATCACTACCCATGGCATCACATGGTCTATAGACTACAACACAGGGTGATTAGCATGGTCACGTTGTTCCATCCCACCCCAGCTTGTCCATGTAGTGTGCTACATACCTGGCAGTGTATCCATGCCCTTCTCCTCCCCAGGTAAGGATATCTTGGTGAGGGTCTGTATGGTATCCCTGCACAGGAACACCTCAGAGAGGGTCTCTGCTACCATCCTGTCTATGGGGATGGGCTGTGTTCTCATGTGGGTGGCCCACCACCTGTGGAAGTCTGAACCACTTGGCAGCTGCCAGCTTGCATCTGACAGCTGACCGGAGGTCATGCCACTTGTGTTTTATCACCGCCAGTGTGTGAGTGCCTTTGGCCTTTCTGCACTGATTGCAGACTGAATGTCTAGCCATAGCCTGGATTTTGATTCATCTGGTGCCTTTAGTGACTCTGCCCCATCTAGGATCCCATTGTTCTCCCAAATGTTGGTGACAATGGCTGCCCAGCTGTCCTCCAAATAAGTTGGAGGAATGTGTCTGTCTAGCACTGTGTGCCTGACCACATTCCTGTGTCTCCATGCAGCCACATTTCAAGCCATCGGGTACTGGTGGAAGTCTGGGTACCACAGGGTGTGTCCCTCCCCTGCTGTCCTCTGACTCTGCATGGACCTTGGCATCCATTACAGCATTCAATTCCACAGAAACATGCAAGGCAGTGCAGATGTCCATATATGGCAAGGTCAGTGGGTATGGCCATGTACTGTAGACCCATCCGGGTCTGCTTTGCATGACCCTGTGCACGTCTGTTCACCCGCACATACCTCCACCTGTCCTGCATGCATGTTTGTGCATAGTGCATAACTCAGACTGCCTGCACAGCATGTAGGTGTGTACCATCTGTATGTCACTTATAGGCACAGTTCATGAGCATTCACGCATAGGTCTCAATGAGAATAACTAGTACATACAGCATGTACAGTACAGAATCTCGATGCCACCCATCATACATCAAGAACCCTGCATATTTTCTATTTTCTTTGTCTCTCCATTTGCAGCTGATGCAGCCTCTGCAAGTTCCTCTGAGTTGTTTGTTTTTGGCGGGCGACTGACTTATGCTGCATACTATGAATTTATGAAATAATGAAACTGGTTAACACCAGAGCAAGCATTTACAACATCTCCTGCAGTGAGCACCAACCTATGATTAAGACAGTTCAAATCTATTAAATCTGTGAAATCATCTAGCATAACTGAGCAACACCAGATGTGGCACCAACCATGGCACTAGCACAATAAGAATAGAAACCAATCAAGAGCTGTTTTTGAAAAGACTCACTGAAATCAAGCTCTTTTAATATATCTATAATGGCACCTTTATATGGTCACAACATTGTTGCTGTAGTTTAGCCAAATCTAGTGGAATAGTTACAGGTTGCACAGAATCATTCAGCCCCTTAATGTAGTGAATAAGAGTGCATTTATTATTAACTGCTATGGCCTCATCAACAAACACAGAAATCTTTGACTGGTGTAACAAAGGCTGGTGTATGACTCACTTACACATTCTGATGCAGTGTGAAATAATATCCCCACAACTCACATGAAACTGTAATACTCGTTCCATAGCAAGATCATTTGCAATCTGTGTATCAATCAAAACATAACAGAATGTTCTAAATAAGGACTTTCAGAATTTGCAATGTAAGTCATGATTCTAAAGATCCTGTATGTTGTTTTAAAGGCAGATTTATATTAATCACCTTTAAAATTACCCATGTAATAACAGTTTGCCTGGGGTACAATATGATTTGCAATTTTATTAACATGCAAATTTGGGTATTCTCATTGTTTTCCTTAATGAATTTTGTTGTTGCTTAACATTAGTACCATTAGCACCAATGCATGTATTGCCCCAGCTTCTGACAATGCCATTCTCCGGGAGGAATTAGGACCAAGATTACTAGCCTTCAAGCAGATATTACACGCGAACCATCTGTTACAGCAAGTTAAGGATTACTGTATCTGAAGTGCTCAAAGTATTCTTAGATCAGCACACAAGAATGGAGCTCAGGATTTTACATTGTTGATGGGTGGTTAGGAAGGATGTCAATTGTGTTTCACATGTTTCTTCATATTCTTTCTGATTTGTAGTTTTTATAATTTCACACTTACTGGTACTACTTTTTACCCCTTCTTTTTTCACAACTGAATTTCTGTATGCCTTCTGAAAGTTCTGGTTCAGATTGTGTTCTTTGTTGTTTGAACAGCTGAAATAAAGTTGATCCTTTCATGTTTTATTTGCTGTTGTACTGAATATCTACTTTTCATTCCAACACTACTGTTATGGAAACTGTCCACAACTTCGGACCAGTGAGAACTATGGTGAAGGAGTTACACAAAACTCAGCTGGTGTGCTGCCACATTGAACTAATATCTGTAGAATGAGGTAAAATAACAGTATGTTTTGAGCAAGTGTGTGCCACAGACTGGTGAGATCAGGCTAGATCTTAAACCTATTAATACTATCTTGTGATAGTTTTGTGATTAATTATTTAAAATAACTTCTAAGTGCTACATGTGACAGAAAAATGAGAAGAATAAGATTTAAAATAATAGGTGAGCAATAAGACATGCCAGGGTGTGTGATTATGGGGAATATTTGCATAGCTTGAGTGTGATATTTAGCACGAGGTACTTGCACCGAGTGCCTTTAAACCCATAGAGCAAAATGCAATTATTCTCCAAAATCAGACATCCCTGAAGTGTCTTAACACATTTATGACAGGTTGAGATAAATGTTTTGCTGAAAAATGACAGAACACATGTTTTCATTCTTCAAAGTAAGAGAACTTTTCATTTTAACAGTTTGATAGAAATGTATCACTGATGAGAATAATTGTAAACGTGAATCAGAAATCATTTTCCCATAATATTTTTATTTCATTCATCATTTCCTTATAAGTTCAGTTGTCAGTGATTTTGATGCATAAAGGAAGGGAGGTTTGTTTCCTCGTCATGGCCAAGGTATGCTATTTCCAGCATAGTCTGCATGTGGATGTACTGATTATTTAATGTGGTGCCCATAAATGAGGTCAGGACAGAGAAAACTAGTGCAGGAGTATAATTATAAGCTAATAATTACATGGCATTTTGTTTTTAGCCAATCAGATTGTTCAGATTCTTGTTAAATTTTCTTAGCATATTATAAGGTAGGATTGCACACCATATGCAAAGGCTGCTAAAGAGCAACAGCAAAGGTATTTGTTGTGAGGCATCTCTAAAGTTGTAATCAGACTGCTGAGAAGTACAGAGTGGCAAAACACCCAGGCAGGCTTACACCCTATGAGTAAGGACTGACAGACAATAAACTAAATGTTTTCAGCTGTTTAAAACTACTGTAGGTGTATACGGACTGATAAGAAAAGCAAGGTGGCAACTACCCAGGCAGGGTCCCATGAACCAAAGAAAGCACAACTATACTGACTGCAGAATATTCTTTTATGGGATTTTCAGCACTGTGCATTTACACAGACTGATGAGAAGGGAAGAGTAATGAAGACTCAGAAAGGCTTCTTCATGCCTCATAAGTAAAGACCACTTGAACTGACTGAGACAAATACTCTTTAGCTGTTATAAGTCCTGTAGGTTTATGCGGTCTGATGAAAAAGACAGGGTGTCAAATACTCAGGCAGACTCCCACAACCCAAGCTAAGTACTAATAGACTGACTTCAAAATACTAATTTATATTACAGGATTTTCAGCACTCTGTGTTTTCACAGGTTAATTAGGGATGGCAAGGCAGCAACGAGTCTAGCAGTCATCCATAACCCAAAGCAAGCACTAGTAGGCTGACAAATCATTTTTCCAGCTATTTGTAAGCATTGTAGGTTTACAGTGACCGATAAGAAGCAAAGGCATCAAAGGCTGGGCAGTTTTACCACAACCCAAATCAAGCAGTGATAGAATTGATTGGAACATATTTTTGGGTACACCATAATTTAAACTGTACTGTAAGATTAATTAATGTATACTAATAAGAAGGACATTGTCAGCCCATACAAGCTCCCACACTGCAAAGCCTAAAGAGAAAATATCTTGGGCTCAATTCCCAGAGCCCCAAGAATGCTAGGCCTCCAGATGCGCCAATCATTTGGCACACAGGGCTTGTAACATTCTCCTGGCAGGCGATCAGGACATTCCATCCTGAGCGCCATGCTGTAAGTTAGACCAGCTTTTCCCTTGTCTAACTTGTGCCATTTGGGGACCCTTTTTACAGGACTTGCACCAAATCTTTGGTGCAAGCTGCCATAAATGGAGGAAGCTATTGCATCTGTGCCCAATGTACTAAAATTGGATGCAGTTACGTCAGAGGAGTTTGGTGCAGCTGTGCTAAAATGGTGTGACTCAGGGCTTGAAGCAAGTCCTGCATCACTCTTTGAATATCAAGCCTTTTGTCTCTACTCCTGCTCAGTCATAGTCAAATATAGGCATGTTAAAAAATATTCTAGACCTCACACTCATTAATTACAATTAGCCCTCTAAACAAATATGAATCAATTGAATCCCAGCTAAACAGTCTGTCATGAAAACCTAATTACTTAAGTATTTACTTTCACAACAGTGACTCAGTCAAGTGTGAAAACACTGTGTGAAAATATTTTTTCCTTAGGTATTGCAATGCCTTTTATGGCTGCATAGCATGAGCTATGCATGACATAGTACAATTACATGAAAGTGGGATCTGGTAGCACATGACTGTGAATAAACCACATCTTGCATCCTCCCATTGAGTGGAGTTGAAGCACATCTCTCCACATCCTCTCCATTCTGTATGGTGTGGTTACTTCCTCCCCGCACTATTTTATTGCTCCCAACCCCACTGGTCATATAATTTCATGCACTGTCATTTCTTGTTTGTTTTGTTGTTTTGTGTATCTGGCAGCAGAAGCAAGAAGACTCATAGTAACCTGAATATGAATTGCAAATTAAGTTTGAGGTTGAAAATTGATCTGAAATTTCAGACAAAGCTGAACAGCGTACTGACTGTTTGGTAATTAGTAACAGTGTCAGTGGGAAGAATATTAGTCAGGCAAAAAGTTAATGAGGGTAGGAGCACTGTAGGTGTTATTTGTTTGTCTCCTTTTCATTTGCATCCACTTTTGGTGACACATTTTGACTGCTAAAGGATTTTCTTTCCCCTTTCCTGTTTATTGGAAGTGTTTTGGTGATAAGCCATAATCAACTGGTGGAGCTGGAGTAGTGGAGATCTGCAAGAGTAGGAGCATTAGACGGACTGTTTCCAGCCATCCCATCTGTCCTGAGTTGTGGGTTATGGAAAGATCTGGAGATCATCTGTAAACAGTTCCAGGAGAATTGTTGATGTTGGCTTTGTGCTGTGGCCAGCTCCTAAGGGTAAACTTGGAATCCATGTTGGGGTCATCTGGAGAGCAAGGCTGGCAGCTGCATAGTAAGCTTTCCAGCTTTACTTACCTGGACCATCCCACTCTGCATTGCCTTAGACTGCTGAAATCTTCTGACTTTCTGTGACTGCAAAGTGCCTTGGGAACTACAGGCTGGGTGGCAGCTGGAATTTGGCTTCCTTCCAGGGCATTTCATTGGACATGAGGTGTCCTGTTGGAGAAGCAGATGAGCATTTGGAACTCCTGCAAAGGGCACTTGATGGTGAGAGAACCCACAAGAGAGAACAGCAAAGGAAGGAGGTGCTGTTAGAACTTTACTACTCTACTGGGACTAAAGAACTAGAACTCTACTACTGGGACCTTCAATTTAGGGTAAAACAAACCAAAAAAAGAGTTAGTGTGTTTGTCTGAGTTGGGTGAAGTGAATTGTTATCTGTGCAGTTACCTGGGTGTAGAAAGAAACTGTAAATTGTTATCTGTGCAGTTAGTTAGGTGTAGAAGGAAACTATGAATCGAGGGAGTGGCTTAGGCAAAGGAAGCCAGGTGTTTTGGGTTCAAAACTGCCCTAGATAGCTTGTGGAAGAGAACAGCAAGAGGAAGGAGGTGCTGTTAAAACTTAACTACTCTACTGGGACTAAAGAACTAGCACTCTACTACTGGTGCCTTCAATTTAGGGTAAAAAAGAGTTAGTGTGTTTGAGTTGGGTGAAGTGACTTGTTATCTGTGCAGTTAGCTAGGTGTAGAAGGAAACAGTGAACTGTTACCTGTGCAGTTAGCTAGGAGTAGAAGGAAACTGTTAATTAGGGAGAGTGGCTTAGCAGAAGGAAGCCAGGTGTTTTGGATTTAAAACTGCCCTAGATAGCTTGTGGCAGAGAACAACAAGAGGAAGGAGGTGCTGTTAGAACTTTACTAC
Organism: Neoceratodus forsteri; assembly: GCA_016271365.2. NCBI lineage: Eukaryota > Metazoa > Chordata > Ceratodontiformes > Ceratodontidae > Neoceratodus > Neoceratodus forsteri. The sequence continues at coordinate 448,704,428 of CM057453.1, read as the reverse complement.
TCTACTGGGACTATATTGTCCTCCTTCCCTCCACTCCACCCTCCACCCTTAGCTAGTTCTACTTTATAGACACCGGATTTGACTGACAACAGAAACTTCCTGTTTGGGAGCAGGAAGGAGTGATCACAGAAGCACAAAAGACTTACCATCCTAGAAGGAAAGAGTAGCTCTCCACCACCCCAGCTGCTGGAGGTCTGACTGTGAGCAAGTAAGAAGGAGACTACTGAGAATATAGGAACTTCCTGTCTCAGAACAGGAAGATCAGGAGCTTTAAGGGCAAGGAGGCAGCAGGAAAGTACGGAGAAAAAATGATATATAAAAATAATAATAATAAATAGAGAGAGAAAGAAAGTATACAAAACAACAGTTAATGGGCCACAAATAAGACATGATGGGAGTAGTGCAGTGCAGTGTGCTGGAGCAGCATCTTCTGGGAGATGTTCTGGAGAATGCGGTGTTGTCCCATCTGCAGGCACCTCTCTGGGCTGAGGGAGGAGGTTGCTCATCTCCAGACTGAGTTGGCTTGGAATCGGGACCTCTTCTCCCACCCAGGGACAACCAGGGCCACTGCTTCTGGGTCAGAGGTTGCCATGAAGAGAGGAGTGGTTGGACAACAGTGGGCTCAGGGGTGAGGCTGGTGGAACAGAGGTGCAGCCTCTGGTTGTACCTCTCCACAATTCATATGTCATTCTGGCAGAGTGTGGCTCCTCTATAGAGGCACTCACAGTAGAGACCAAGGAGTATGCTGGGAGTCTCCAAAGGAGACCCACAGGAGGGTGGCATGGGACCCCACAGGAAAAGAAACAACTCCTGGTGGGGACTCCATTGTTAGGAGGGGTAGAACTAGGGAGGGAGGGAGGTGGCAGCCTGCCCTGGCACCATGGCTTGGAGGAACAGGGAGCAAATTCTTAGGATCACGGAGCAGCTGCATGGGGAAGGAAGCTGGATGCCAATATCCACTTAGGGACAAATGACCTGGCTGGGAAAGGGATCAGAACAGTGGAGGAGGAGTTTGTGAAGTTGGGAGGGCCTTAGACAAGTAGCATGCATGGTAATCTTCTCAGAGGTGCTGCCTGTCTATGGCATGGGTGAGACTAGGTGCTCTGCACCATGGGATTCAATCAATGATTGAAAAACTGGTGTGGAGCTCAGGGTTTTGGTGTCATTGGGGATTTGGGGTTCACCTGGAGGGATGCAGGCCTATACTAGTGCGATGGTCTACATCTGTCCAGGAGGGGAACCAGGATCTAGGTGATAGGTTTAAATGCTTCATTGGCAATCATTTAAACCCAAGGAGGAGGCACTGAAAAGGAGAAGGGAAATCCTAGCCTCCCCCAAAAATCAGGGTAGTTAGTGAGGTCAACACTAAGGAAAAAGATGTCAATAGGGAGAATGACAGGTGTAAATGGAGAAAAAGGCAAAGGCAGTAAGGACAGAGATGGGGCAAAAGGGTAAGGCCATCAACAAATGGAAGATAATGCCCACAGTCTAGGTAAAAGCTCCCTGAACTGGTGGCCTTGATGGAAGAGGGATGCCTGGATATCATGGCAGTAACAGAAACATGGTACACAGAGAACCATGACTGGGATGTCAACATACCAGGGTATACAATCTACAGGAGGGACAGGGAGGGTAGACTAGGAGGAGGAGTAGCTCTCTATGTAAGGGAGGGATCAAACACAATGGAACAAAAGGGTAAACAGGGAGGAGAGGGCACTGTCGGTCACCCTGGTGACTAGAAATGGCACCACAGTCCTCACAGAGGTTGTATAGAGACCCCCATCTCAGGAGGAAATGGACAAGGAAATGATAGGAGGCATCCTTAGGATGGCAGAGAAAGGAGATATTGTGATGGGGACCTGAATATGCCAGATGTTAACTGGAGCAGTTTTGCTGCAGCCACATCCAAGAGCAGGGCCATTCTCAATGCCCTACAAGGGCATGCCTCAGATAGCTAGTGTTAGAACCCACTTGGAAGGGAGCAATCCTAGACCTGGTACTCTTAAATGGGGTTGAGAGAGGATCTCAGATCTAGAAGTACTGAAGGTAGCCATCTGGGAACAAGTTACCGCCAAACAGTGTGGTTCATGATAAACTCAGCTGCAGAGTGTTACACTGTGAAAAGATCACAGCTTAGGTTCATTGCATGGTATGCTGGACAAAGATAACAACAAGTAGCAGTAATAAATGTTTGTTACATACTCACGCCATAACAAGTGAAGCAAAGCAAACACAAGGGAGCTGATTTCCACCGTTCCTTGAGGATGGTCTCTCTCTCTCTCTCTTAGAGGAACTGATGTGCATACAAGTATATGAGTACAGTTACAAATATGATAAACATACAGCATTGGATAAGGCATGTAAATACGCTGGCTCCTTGGGCAATTACATAGGAAATGAAGTTGCAAGTAAGGAAGAATAAATCTCTAAACAATGGAAATTCATAGTCTGCAACCTGTTATCAGTCTCAGTGGAGACAGTGAGTCTGAGAACACTTGCAATGACAATAGTGGAAAACTACAAAATATGAGTGATTATGAGTATAGAAGAATACATGGCAGAAACATAGCGTGTAGGTAAATGCATTTCAGACAGATATAAGCATAGCAAATATAAATAAAGAACACTAACATAAGTAATAAAACAAGATACACATTATAAGACTCACGTAAGGCACTAATACTGTGCATAAGGTTATGGTTACATGTGGTCTGCTTAGTGGTATATAACCCAGGCATAACAGTCCCTCCTTGTTGCCTTGCTCACAAGGCAACACAACAAAAGAAGAAGGTTAGGTGTAGTAATGGTTTATCTGAAAGTGTCAATAAGCCTGAGGCACAAGCCCTGTAAAAGAACTGCAGTAGTGCAAGATGCTGGATAAAAGTACACCTCAGACTGCAACGGTGTAGTAGTGGATGAGTTAAAACAAGATATAAATTACTATTGCACTTTAAAACATTGATTTGAACATCTGCTTTTCAAAGCACATAAAACTTGTAATATAAATGAATCACAATTCTATAGCACACAGATAATGTGACTGTGAAAGTTGACCTATTCAGGAAGCAACACAGGGGTAATCACAGTTGGTCAAATCATAAAATACAAAATAGAAACTAGAAACTAGGTATGTCAACATCACAGTGGATATGTGTACAGAAAAATTGTTGATGTGTATTATCACAGAACATTGTCCATAAAACAGTGTTAAGGTCATTGTCCATACATAAAGAACAGTCCATATTGAGGAGCATCAAAGGCAGATAATGGTGGTGTATGGGGAGCAGCGACGTTATTGATTGAAGAATCTGATAACAATGTCTTTAAAGAGGAACCAGTCCATAAGGTTCAAGTTCGTAACCATAAAGCAGTGTAGTCATACTGAAAATATCATTCATTGAAAGTTTGTAACCTATAGGGCTTACATGGCACATGGGGTTGTGCAGGCGTGTACCAGCATGGTAAGAAAGGTATGTCCGTTAGCTGGTTGCTGGTTGGCTGGATTGGCAAAGGTCTTGGCAAGGGTTGCGTGAGAATGTCAATTGAATGTTTCAATGGAATAGCCATATCCACACAGGCATAGCCTTTTGTAAAAGAGCACATTTTGCTTAAATATTGACAGTTCATAAAGAACATAATTAATGAAAGAGCAACCAAGATCACAGTTCATATGAGGTGCCAGCCAAATATGGAAAACCAGCCATGAAGAAAAAGTTGCTTGAAGATCTTACCAGTACCTCTCTGTAGAAACCTAAAACTTCTAAAACTTTGTTACAAACTTAGTTTGAAAACACACACATAGTTGTTATTAAAAGGAAAATGGTATGGTTATTAGCAATGCCTTTAGTTATGGTGTGTTATGGTATGACATAGACAAGTGATGCCATCATGCTGCACTCAGAGGTGCAGGTTGAGGTCCAATAAGAAGAATATACCATTTATTCATCTGTGAATATGCGTTTCCAAGTCTCAGAAGAGGCTGTGACAGTAGAAGAAAAAACATTTTCCTACTTATGAGTTGAAGTTTGGCCTAGTTTAGGCCTATCTCATGAAATGAAAGTGCAATATTATGCTTGTTATATGCACTTTGAACCTTTATCATATAGCAGTATGCCATATACACCATGTAACACAGGGTATACAATAAAGCATTGCGCATATGGGATTTGAAAATGTCTCTTTGTAAGGTCTGTTGTCTAGGGTGAAATACCCTAGGCAGTCAGTAGTGTGGTGCTCTGATACTGTGTCTTGAGCATGTAGCAGTTTTATTGCAAAGGGGTCTGGTAACATGACACTATGAAACCTAGAAATATTTGCATTGAAGCAGACTTTATACTCTGCCATATTATGTGTATATTACACATTATTTACAAAGGTACCTAGGCGTGATAAAGCAATCAGACCACTAGTTGGTCTGGGTTTATGCTTGGAACATTGGGTAGGCTTTGTCTCTGTTGGGGTAACAACAGTTGGAAACATGTCAATGCTAGCAATGGAATGGGTGTACAATACTATGTGGTAAGAGTATTATATAGAAATAGAGCACAAAGTATGGATGTATGAGTACAGTACCAGTGTAGAAACCTGTGTTGTACTTGGCCTGCATATAGACTGTATGCCAGTAGGTGACCTTCTGGCATAGGGTCTACTTTTGAATGTGCCATTAGTTAGGTGGGCCTTAGGTATTTGTTGTCGATTGCTAGCAGTCTGCCATTTAGTTTGTAAGATTGGTTAGGGCCACCATTATGGTGTCCAGGTGTACACGTAGTTATGTTGTAATGAATCTGGATGTAACAGCAATGCTGATCCCTTTGTCAGGGGTATGAATGGTGGCACACAGCCCATAAGAAAGAAATAATCATTCATGAGGTTGCTGTTCGAAAATTTCAGCTTGTGAAAACAATTCATTTGTAGTGTAAGTGGTTGGTCAAAGCAACAGAACTAAAGGGTAAACAGGGAGGAGAGGAGGCACTGTGGGTCACCCTGGAGACGGGAAAGCAGCACAGAGATAATAGGATAGTGTAGGACCAATGCTGGAACAGATGTCTGACCATACAACAGCAAGAACTATAAAACTGACTAGTAACGGTGTTTGCATAAATGTTACATAACACTTTATTTCTAACAGAGGTGTGGATATTTATCCACAATAATAGTGGCAAACTGTCTTTGCCAGTCAGTCATCACCTAGAAGGTTGTATGCTGAATAAATACAGATGGCTTTGACCCAACTTATTAAAAGTAAAAATAAGGGCAATACAGTATCCTACTATGATTTAAACTATAATAACATGATAAAGAAATTGGACCACTGGTTAAAATACACTTATACATTACCAGTGGTTACTTGCGAAGGATAGTTCTATCCTGTAAGAGAAAAATAAAACACAAGCCATGAATGGGAACATCTCATTGACTAACAGCGTTCTCCTTGTGGAAAGGTAGCATTGGTTCTCAAATTGTTACATAGAAAAAAAGAATTTGATGGCAGATAAGGACTGCTTGGCCTACCTAGTCTGCCAATATTAACCCAAATAAAGACGTATGCCTTGACCACCTTTGGGGGTTGGCTCTCTTTATTGTAGCTACTAGTACACTCCAATGAATTCCCTGAAAATGAAATAAATTAGTAATGTCAGAGTATTAGGTATCCTAATCCTCTGAATTGTGACGATAGAACTGTGTCATTAACATATACATCATTCTGATAAATAACACAAGTTATAATATTGGTATTTTGTACATAAAAAATTATAAAACGGGTGTTAAAGTAGGTTAAAATAAAGGTTAAAATCTTCCAAAACAGACATAATATGTTACATGGCAGTGCACATTGTGTCACTATCCTGTGAACGATGAAGTAAATGGCTTATTACAAATGCTGGGGTGAACAGCCCTGCCCCCACTCACCATGCAATGCATGTGGATAAATAATGCAGGACAAGAACAAAGAAGCCATAAGATCTTCCATAAAGAAGGCATAAGTAGGAATGGGGGTCTGTAGATAGCAAGCAACCTCATGGCTACAAGCCCATAGAAAAAAAAATTGCAGTCCTAACGCATGGACAGATGAGGAGGACTGGGAAAAAAGTAACTGTAACAAAAGTACTCTTGATGTGCACACCCCATTAAAGCTAAATTTGGTTAAGAAATATCAACTTAATTAGGGAGGTACATCAGCTGTGAGCTGGAAAAATAGGTGCAGCTCAAAACACATGGAGGTCAAGTGATTTGCAAAAGGTTAGACACAATGCAAACAATGTTTCCTGGGACCAAACCTAGCTGTAGCTGCAGCAACCTAGGACACCGCACTGAATGAGAGGTCTGACAGATAAAGAATACTGTCTAGCCACCGGCTAAGGCATCAAAAAACAAAACTGATGAACCATCACAATTACTATGATGGCAGATGGAGAGACCATATTGGGAGAAAAAAACCCATAGAAAACCTTTGCAGGCATCTGCGTCATGCTTCCATTTCTTTTTTTCCAATAATAAAATATGATTAACTTGAATCAATACTAAGGACACCAGTCCACATACTTCAACATTAAACCAACCACTCATCTGAAAGATAGAAAGTCTGCAGACAATGTGCCAACACTGCAAACTGGAACATGTCATTGGCAACAAGCCAAAGGTGTCATACATTTTATGAGCTGATTTCCTCAGCACAAACAACATGAAACATAAAAATAAACCAGAGTAGCTTCAGAAACACAGTTAAAGACTCTGATAAAGTGTAACAGTGACAACTAGACATAGAATATGCTGAATTAGGTACAGTGTTTCCCAACTTTAAATATTTCCACACATCAAAATCTAGGGCGGCACATTCAAAACATATTCTGCAACACTCACGCCATTGACAAAGGTTAACCTGGAATAAAGAAACCAAGATTCTCAACTCAAAAAAACAATAATGAGCTTCAAGTGAACAAAGCCAAGTGTTACAACCAGAGGAAAAGACAGACCTAACTCTGGCATCATTATAGTTAACGACGCTGATATCATTAAACCATAAAATTCATTACCGAATACAGTAATGTTTCTGCAGTTATGTTTCTAAACATTCTCCAAGTAGTCATTAACAGAACTGTAGAGAACAGCATGACCTTGGGAAATGAAGCATTCAGGGAATACATAACAAGATATGGTCTACTACTAGTACTGCTCCTAAAGTGAGTAGCAAGGAACAGCTGTATAGACAAAGTGTTTACACTTAGATTTGTTATAGAACATAATAAAAGCGGATCAGTTATTGTAACCAGTAGACAAAGGCAGCCCGTCTGAATAAAAACAGGGTACCTAGTGCCTTATGAATTACTTACTAGTCACAGCAGCAGCCATGGATGGCCAATAATGTTAATTATATACTAGACATAATTAAAGTGGGTTTATCACAAACATGATACACAAGACAGGCTAACCCCTGCCAGACATACTTGTTCATTTAAAAAAAAACACCAGAGTCAGAACAGACTAATTTTTGATCTGTGAATCATATCAATGAGGAGGATTCTAATGGAAGTCTATAAATAGTAAATAAATAAATCAATAAACTTATCAAATGGTTAAGCCACCAATTAATCAGTAGCCATTCAACCTTATCAGGCTTAAAAGCCTCCAAAGCAGCCCTATTGGATTGCATTGTAGTTGACTGTCTCAGTTCAATATACTGCACACAGATCATAATTGTAATTGGATCCAAAACATGTATAGTTAACTATTTCTTATTTAAACACATCCCACAAACCAAGTGCGGGACATAAGCTGAGGCGTCTTCTCTCAACCCCGTGCAAAAATTTAGACATGTCAATAAACAGGAAAATCTTGAAACCATTCTGTGGGTTAACTGCCATATTTGCAACCACAGCACTCAAAACACACAGAGGGATGGCGTCTGTGAACTCCTTGTAAGGAGGAGTTCACAAAACAACAGTAGCAGTCGCCGCACGGAGTCTCCAGTCCACGCACGGAGTCCCTAAGCTGCCAAACTCATAGCTACTTGCCTCAGAACTCAAATTATGAAGAAAATGAGTATTATTCTTTGCCAGACAAAACCAAGACTGCAGCGGTCACCATTGTTACACTGGGAAAAGATCACAGCTTAGGTTCTTTTGCATGGTAGCTGGACAAAGATAACAACAAGTAGCAGTAATAAATATTTTTTACATACTCACGCCATAACAAGTGAAGCAAAGCAAACACAAGGGAGCCAATTTCTCACCATTCCTCGAGGATGGTCTCTCTCTCTCTCTCTCTCTCTCAGAGGAACTGATGTGCATACAAATATATGAGTACAGTTACAGATATGATAAACATACAACATTGAATAAGGCATGAAAATAAGGTGGCTCCTTGGGCAATTACATAGGAAATGAAGTTGCAAAGTAAGGAAGAGTGAATCTCTAAACAATGGAAATTATAGTCTGTAACCTGTTATCAGTCTCACTGGAGACAGTGAGTCTGAGAACACATGCAATGTCATCAGGAAAGCATACAACATGTCACAATAGTGAGTATAGCAGAATATATGGCAGAAACACAGCTTATAGGTAAATGCATTTCAGACAGAAATAAGCTTTGCAAATATAAATAAAGAACACTAACATAAGTAATAAAACAAGATAAACATTATAAGACTGTGTAAGGCACTAATACTGTGTATAAGGTTATGGTTACATGTGGGCCCACTTGGTGGTATATAACTGAGGCATAACAAAGTCAAGCCATAAAAAATGAGGGTACTGGACTTCAGGTGGGCTGACTTTGTCAAAATGGGTGAGTGCCTCAGAAAGCACTAGCAAACAGGCAAGAGGTAGGGGTGGAGCAACAATGGGAAACATCAAAATTGCCATCACAGAGGCAACAAGCTTTTGTGTAAAGCAAATAAACAAATCAAACAAAAGAAAAAACAGTATGGTTCTCAAAAGAGGTGGCAGGGAAGGTTAGGAGAAACAGATACCATTTAGGAAGTATAAGGAAACACAGAAGGAGCAGGACAGAGAACTGTACCAGTTAAAGCAGAAGGAAGTGGAGAAGGCAGTCAGAATAGCAAAGGATCAAACCGAGGAAAAGATAGCCAACTCAGTTAAGAAGGGATAAAACCTTTTATAGGTACTTTAGGGAGCAAAGAAAGACAAAGGGAGGGATAGTGAGGCTGAATAAAGTGGTCGGTGGGTGAGCAGAGAGGGACAGTGAAAAGCAGGGATACTGAATGAATACTTCTGCTCAGTATTCACAAAAGAAGGGAGGGAGAGGTACCTAATCCAATCAACAGAAGCACTCTAGATGGGAGCTCGATACCAGCCCTTTCACAGAAGAAGGGTTCTGAAAGAACTCCTAAAACTGAAGGTGAACAAAGCAATGGGGCCTGACAGGATTCACCCCAGAATTCTAAAAGAATTAAAGGGAAAACTAGTGACACTACTGACTAGCCTTTTAACAAATCATGGGAGGATGGTGTGGTACCTGAGGACTGGAGGAGGGAAGATGTAATTCCACTTCACAAAAGTGGGAGCAAGACAGAGGATGGAAACTACACACCTGTCAGTTTGACCTCAGTGGTAGGAAAATGATGGAATCACTTCTGAAGGAAGAATTGTTGAGTACCTAGAGGCCAGTGGGGCAAGGACCCAAGGCAGCATGGATTCACAGTGGGAAGGTCATGTCAGATGAATCTAATCAATTTCTTTGACTGGGTGACCAAAGTAGCAGACCAGGAAGTGGCTGTGGACATGGCCTACCAGACTTAAACAAGGCATTTGACACAGTCCCACACAAAAGATTAATAAACAAATTATCCAGCCTGGGAGTGGGTCCCAGGGTGGCAGCCTAGTAAAATATTGCTGGACAACAGGACACAAAAGTAATAGTAAACAGAGTCCACTCTAAAGAAATGGGGGTTACTAGTGGGTACCACAGGGTTCAGTACTGGGTCCAGTCCTTTTAATGTCTTTATAGGTGACACTTCATAGGGACTGGAAGGAAAAGTATGCCTCCTTTCAGGCGACAAAAAGATCTGCAACAGGTTGATATACGGGAGGATGAGAAGGACTTGGCAAGGTTGGAGGAATGGTCAGAAGTATGTCACCTTGGATTGAATGCAAAGAAGTGCAAGGTAATGCACATGGAAAACAAAATCAAGCGGAAGAGTACACAATGTGGGAGGGAGATAGTAACAACAACAAAATGGAAAAGGGACCTGGGGGTAATCATATCAGATGACCTAAAGGTTGTAAAGCAATTTGAGAAGGCAGTAGGGATAACTGGGGATACTGGGATGTATAGGGAGAGGCATCACCAGTAGAAAATAGGAAGTTGTTATCCCTCTGTACAGACAGTTGGTGAGACCCCATCTGGAGTACTGTGTCTGGTTCTGGAGCCCCCTCTGCAAGGACATAGGATAGAGACAGTCCAGAGGAGAGCAACTAAAATGGTGCAGGGTCTGTAACAGAAACCATATGAGGAGAGACTAAAGGAGCTTAATATGTATACCCTTGAGGAAAGGAGGGAAAGGGGACATGATAGAAACTTTCAAGACCCTCAAGGGAATCAACAAAGTCCAAGAGGGTAGCATCTTTCAGAAAAAGAGATGTAGAAGAACAAGGGACACAATTTGAAGATAGATAGGGGACGGCTCAGGGTAATGTGAGGAAGTATTTTTTACAGAGAGGGTGGTGGATGCATGGAACAGCCTTCCTGAGGAGGTTATGGTGTCAAAAACAGTGGGGGAATTCAAGAATGCACGGACAGACATAAGGCAATTCTTGTGGCAGGTAGGGAGAAATAGGCTGTTGGTTAAGTAGGATCTGCAGCTCATCCAGTAGGTAGAGAAATGGGCAGACTAGGTGGGCCAAGCAGTCCTTATCTGCCATCAAAGTCTATGTTTCTATGTTTCTATGTTCAAATTTTCACTTTCTCCACTTGTGTTTACAATTTGTTTCTTTTCCTGTTCCTTGTGTTTTTCTGACCTTATGCCCAAAATACATGACTGTATATGTTCAGGATCAAGGCAAGGCATGGAACAGCACATTTATTTATGCAAAGCCCTTCCCAAAGGCTCAGGGTGCTTTCCAATGGAGACACAATCAATAGCAACGATATGCAGATAATTGAAAGAACAAATACAACACTCAGATGGAAATTACAAAGAAAGAATGCTGCTCTTTCTGTTGCTTTGCTCTGCTAACAGACCTTCAAAGAAACAATGTCTCTGTAGAGTTGCTTAGAAAGATAAGCTTCCTGCCCTTTTAAATATGTCCACCGATGAGGATACCCAGAGATAAACAAGAAGGAGTTTCAGTTTAAGAAGCCACCACTGCAAAAGCTTTGCCCCAATTGCTTTATGCAAGATGGAGGGACTAGCAGTGAACAGGCCTTAGTGGAAAGAAAAGGCATCATATGGCACCAGGAGATCCTTTAGATAGCCAGGGCCTAATTTGTGCAGGGCCTTATAAATTAATAAGCCAATTCTGAAGGTGATGCACCATTTCACTGGTGGACAGTGCAAGTCATGCAGCACCCATGAGATGTGTTTGGAAACTTTTGTTGAGCAATCAGCCTGGATGCAGCATTCTGTGCCAGCGGCTGACAGTGCACTGACACCCCTACGTGCCTGGATGAAGAGCATTACAGTAATCCAGCCTGAATTACATAAAGGCTTGCATCAACATCAACAAGTCACTTTAAGAAATACAAAACATTTTTCAAAAGATTTTCTTGTGCAGCACAATTGCCTATGACGACATTTATAGTGCCAACAGGCACAATTTTTTCTGCTTGCCATATTTTCAAATGGTAGACTTTGAATTCATGGCATGCTATATTATAATAAGCCATGTTGCAGATAGCTATCCCAAACATACTGTATATCTTGTTACATTTTTCACACTGATTGTATTTTTCTGGTAGATGGCATTTTGTGCTGGTCTTACTGCGCATTTGCTGACCTTTGTTTGGGATCATGTTCTGTACTGTGAGTGTGTGCTTGGTCCAATTATATCTGCACACTTTGTTAAACATGATTAGCTGCTGAGGTCACAGTGGGTGCATTTGCATCCATTTATTACTTCTCCTGAAACAGAGCTGTGCTGTAATATAATAAGCTTCTACGGAGCAGCTAACATTATCAGTGAAACTTTGAGGAGAATTATATTTAGACCCCATTCCACTTATATTTCACATAAGTTCTGTACATCTCCTCCCATCATTTTACTGCTGCATAGTGAGAGCTATGCATGACATAAATTACATTAAGAAGTAGGCTCTGGTAGAATGTGACTGTGAATGCACCACAGCTGTCTCCTTCCATCGAGTGGAGTTGAAGCACATCTCTCCACGACATCTCCATTCAGTACAGTGTGGTTGTTCCTCCCTCCTCCCCCTCCCTCTGCACTATTTTCTTGCTCCCATTTTCATTATATATCCTCTCTGGCTTATGTGAATTTCAATACTGACACTCTTGCACTGGTTTTTCTTAGATATCCTATCTGACTGTGGCTTAGCCAAGTTTATTTACTGACACTTGCAAGCTATTGTACTTGTGTTGGTCATATTTACAAAAATGTCTCCTATTCTATGCTTACGCAGAAATCTTTTGTGACTATGGCTGTATAAGCGAGATCTGTTGCAGGAAGCAGTTGTTCATTGGCAGAGTATGCTGTGCTGCGTGAACCAGTTGAAATTCATGGATGTATCTTTTCTTGGTGTGTTCCTCTTTCCCAATGATTAATTGTTTGGCTGGTTTTCCAATAAAACACAAATGAAAGCCTCACTAGAAGCCTGAACATGTAATAGTCCTCTTAAATACAGAAGTCTGTGGACTGCATAAGCAGACTCTTACACCATACTCCAATGTGAAATATATCTTGAGCTAAATATGGGCATGACAGTTTTCTTACAGATGCATTCACCCAGCCTATACAGTCCATGTGTAAGAAAAAACATTGTCCCAGTTTGCCATCAGTGGCATGCACACATACTAGCAACCTGGCTACCCTGTCAACAGATGTTGGCATGAACCTAATGCCTCTAATTGAATTAGTGTGGCATACAAATCAGCCATCCAATTGCATTCATCAGTGGCACCCATACAGCAAAGGTTGAGATTTACAAATGGGTACATTGGGCTGCAGGCTTGCTTCCTTCACAAAAAATGAAGAATTATTTGACAAGCAAAGTTCGTGTTGAGTCATTGAAGGCAGCCTGAGAAAGCCCATACATTTGTAAATGTGAGCTACAGTGACCTTCCAACTTGCATAACAATTCATACTGTATGTAAGTTGTAGGCAGATGACTTAATGAGACTCAGTAATTAACTTTTTGTTTGTTTGGAGCTCACAGAGTGAAAAAATGATTCATAGAATAGTGTATTAATTATAGGAGTTTGTAGTAATTCTGAATGTTTAAAATTCAGTCAGCAATCAAGGTAATAAGTGGCCATGGTAGGACTTGAACCTCTGATATATAAATAGTAGGCCAGAATTGGGCATTTTAAATATGAAGTTTGTGGACTTGATAAGCAGATTCTTACACTATGCTGCTATATGAAATTAAACTTGAACCTAAATATGGCCAAGACAGTTTCTTTCACATTCATTCACCCTGCCTAAATGATAGAGCAGATGTATAAAAAAAAAAATAAGTGCCCCATTTTGTCATCACTGGTATGTACACACACCTATCCTGCTACCTATCCTGCTTCCTCCCCTTCCCTAGAGCCAGCAGCATGTAACTATTGGCAAGACAGTTTTCTAGACATCCATTCACCCAGCCTAAATAATACAGGCCATGTATCTAACCAAAAAGTTCTCCATTGATGCTTCCACTGCTATACGTGGTCATGCATGCCTTTCACCTCCATCAATAACATCACTTTCCAGCCATATTGGCTCTGACCAGAATTTTTTTATATGCAGACATTCAGTTTGTCAGTGATAATGTCAAACAACACAGAGACTAAGACACAGCACAAAGAGCTCCTCCCTATCTGACTGACAGGTCCAACTGCATTCAGTTCAGTGAGTCAGGCATAGAAAAACAGCAGAAAGACTCTTCCTTGTTGGCTACTGTCCTACCACTGTGCCACATATTTGCTGCAGTCACTCTGAAAATCAGGCCATATGACACAGTAATAATTAGTAGCCTACCTTCTTCTGTGACCCCAACCTTGACTCCTCCCACTTACCATTGGAGGATTTTTTTTATTCTATTTATTGCCGTGATGGCGGGGGTATACCCTATATCAGATCCCTGTACCCCTCACCTGGAATCCTCCACCACCTGCCCAGAGCAGGGCCCCTTGCTTGCTGCCTAAGCAGGACTCCTGCAGGAAAGACCAAGATCCATCTAAGTTCCATCTGAGACTTTAATCATTCAGACTGAGGATCGGAAAATCATTGTGTGGCTGCAGCTCAGGGTTTCTTTTTCTGGTTTTGCCATGCAATGATGTCAGCTGACAAGGGTGTATTCTCCTCCACACTACATAGACATCCAGTGCTGCCCCTTCCTAGCAGAGTGGTCTTGGCCTGGTGTACACCCAGCCTCTGCTTGGTGCCACTCAAGCACCAAGTGCCAACCACCTCCACGGAGGTGGAGAGCTGTCCATGGGATTCTCTTCCAACCTCCCACCACTCATCCCTCTGATGCCCCAGGCTCATGTCTGAACCTGGGTCATCAACAGCACAGGCATAATGCTACCACTGTGCTGGCAGGCCAGTTACTACTGGAGAATTGTTAGAATTGGCAGGTGATTTCAGTAGTGTCATGAATTCATGTAACTCCTCTGGCTCTTCCCTGATGCAGTCATGTAACAAAATACATGATCCAGCCACCCAGGCCATTGACTCAGTCAGCCTAGCTATGTCTGGAGCCACATGCATGGTTGGTACAGGAGTGCGTGATGGTAGTCCTGGATGTTCTGGAGGAGCAAGCAAGCTGAGCCGTGTCTACACATGAGATGCTTTGCTGAGGCAGCCTGAATGGGTTTGGTAGATCATCGTCGCTCATGCACATACAGTAGAGTCAGTCAGAATACAATGCTCTTATCACAGTTTCTGCCAAAGACATGCTGCAAAATACTGCAGGGACACAATGTAACTGTAATGAAGTACTGCTGTGCTACTGGACCAGCTTGGGTCCTGCTTTCATCCATTTTTAAAATGTGTTTTCCCAGGATAGGCCAGCTGAGATTAAATATCTCTTTTCAGTGGAGTCCTGCTTGTTCCCATTTTACACTGTATTTACACAGGACAGCACAATGGAGGTGCAGTATCTTGTTTTCAGTTGGGGTCCTCCTTTTACCCATTTTACACTGTATTTACCCAGGATAGGCAGCTGAGAGACAATATCTCATTTTCAGTGGGCTCTGACATTTTGATCCCATATTTCCATCACAGTGCTTTTATGACTTCATGTTATGAACAAGACAGGTGGTATTTTTAAATCCCATACAAAACATGGGTTGCGGGTGGCAGCCAACATTATTTTGCAGGATTTGAAAAATGACACCTGTCATCTTCTTTGGGGTTACAAGAGATATTTTGAAAATGCGGCCCCACTTCCGCAATAATAATGTTATGAGTAAACATTGAGAAATTCAATGTTTCTTCACAACGATAGTTGTTTTCACATTTTGACATACATTTTAAACAAAGTGGGCTTGATTCTCAAAGGGGCTGAGATTGACGCAACCTGCGGCAAACAACAACTAGCGCTGAAGACCCATGCACAGGGATCCTGCACCCAATTCCCTAACTAGCAGGCTTCTGGCAAGTCCCTAGGCTTGCAGCAACCCTGGCCATAAGCCAAACAAAGGGTGCAGCAAGAGGCTTGCCTCAAGCTGTGGGGCAGCTGTGCGCCTGTCTTTCAGCCCCCACACCATCCAGCGCCATGATGCTCATTACTGTGACTTTAATATATATTTTACACTAGTGGTCTTACAGTCCCTTCCCTGGCCCTATATGCCTTATTAAGAATGTAATATTTTACCTGGTGATCTAGCAGTCCCTCCCTGCCCTGATATGCCCATGGATGTGACTGCAATATTTCACCCTGGTGGTCTAATGGTCTCTCCCCTGCCCCGACATGCTCCTTATTGTTTGTTTGTTTGTTGTTTGTTGAATTTTGTTGACCCAGTAAGCCCACTGGGCCTAGAAGTCCCTTTTTCAGGGGCGACCGGGGAGGGATACAGATGGTGAGCAACTGAATTTGAACCAGATTAAGCTGTTGGTGGTATTTTTAGTGAATGAGGAAATTTGGCCAGGACACGGAAATTCCCTACTCTGTCAGAGGATTCCTGTCCAAGATAGAGGAGCTCTGCTGCCTGCAGTTGCTGGAGCTGTGGAGACAGGAGACCTGGTCTCGACTCCTGTCTCTGTATCTGAGGAGACC
Source organism: Neoceratodus forsteri (assembly GCA_016271365.2). NCBI lineage: Eukaryota > Metazoa > Chordata > Ceratodontiformes > Ceratodontidae > Neoceratodus > Neoceratodus forsteri. Next base: position 448,688,033 of record CM057453.1, on the reverse strand, counting down.
ACGACTAATAACCGGATTGCTATACCTGTATCTTCAGTGTTGGAAGATGATTTGCAGGAGGTGCCTGTTGTTCCGTGGATGGTTCGCTTGGCGAGGTTGGTCTGCTCTGGCTCGAATGTTCAGGGGCCGAAAGAGGCGCACACTTCCTTTGACTCGAACCTTGAGTCTGGAAGTGCATGTACTGCACGAACTGTTTGATGGAGGCGGACCGCTGTCTTACGTCCGCCAAGATGGGCTTGCAGCAGAATCTACGCTGTATGCAGCATGATGGCGTGCCTCTGGCTACGGCGGGCACTTTGTTACAGTCCCCGCAGACCTGCCTCAGTCTCTGAGCAGGTGCCTTGTCGAACGTCTGCAGAAGCTGTCTCTGGCAATTCCTTTGCGGTGGAGGAATCAGTGAGTACTTTTTGGCAGTGAGCCGCCCTCTGTATCCCAGGCTGATTTGTTAACTTCCAGTCTTCTCTATTCAGGCAAAGCCCACTGTTGCCCTGCATGAGTCTCTGTAGATGTGGCTTGAGGCAGGATGAGTGCAAGACCCCAAGAGGCGGGTTCCTGGGTCACCGGCGCGTCCCCAATACGATCCCTCGGACTGTGCAAGACATGATATTGGATGGGGAGAACAGATTCCCAAACTGTGACTGACCCTTTGGACCTTCCTATTGAGCTCGTCTGACCCAGAATCCAGTCCTGGACCTTAACAAGGTCCCTGCTACACAGACTCTTCCAGGTTCAGACCCTATGGCTGAAGGGACCTCTGCCACTGTTTGACCTCCCTTTCCTCGAACTGGGCCAGCGAGGTCCTTCTCTTCTTTGTTTAAATTTCCGGTTCTGGCAGCTAAGCGTCACAATGCCGTTAGGCTTTCTTATAGAGGTGGGCTAGCGGACCTCCCTGACCGTGTGTATGTGGCCAGAACGCTGTTAAAGGATTCAATGAAGTTTTTGCACACGAATATATGCCCTGATACATGTCTCAGGGGAACTAACTTTGACATTAGTTTTCAGACATCTCGTGGCCTTGACGTTTTTGGTCCAAATATCATGTCTTGTGTAACACTGCTCTTGACCCCATTTCAGGCTATACCCCTCTCAAAACCAGCTTTCAAGATAGTTACTGTTATGTTTTGCAATGAGGGAGTAGATGTCTCTAATATTGTTTATTGGTTAAAACAACGTTGTACTTTACAAGGTCAGCCAGAGGCAATCTTGGACTCTGAAAACATATGGACAGGGGTTGGAAATTTAAAGTCATGTTGAATGTTTCTGAATCTGGACCAGTGCACTTACCAAATTCCTTTTTTAGGTGGGATAGAGGAGTTCTGTTTTACCCTGGCCAATCCAAAGCGTGTTATAGATGCGGGATCCTCACATCTGAGCAGTGCATGCGATAAGATCAAATGTCATAACTGTGGTGAAATGGGTCTGTAGGTATGCATTGTCTGAATGACTGCAGGTGTAATCTTTGTGACGAGATGGGCCACACATTTCAATCATGTCCCTGGGCTGCACATACTAAGGTAACACATGATGGAGGTGTGGATCAACATTATGTAATTACTCAAGCCCAGAAGGCTGCCTTAGCACTACATTGAAGCCCCTCTATAGAGGTGACTCCCCTCCCCTAAAACTTTGGCTTTGGAAGCCTCCTGTAGTACTGTACCTCTGTCAGTCAAAAGGCTCCATCCCCAGGAAGGTACTGATTTCAGCATGCCCTATGGAGCTAGAGGATGTGGTGCAGGTCCTGGGCTCTAGTACTATGCCTCCCCTCGTGAACCTGCCAAAGTAATATGTTGCAGGTCATTACGATCTGGTTCCCGCTTATTGTCCCCTCCGAAGGCCTGCTGCACCTTCTACTGCACTATCGAATACCTTTGAGGTGCTTCAGTCGATGATCGGACCATGCAGGTGGTGAATCTGACTCTTCCTCTTTCGCTTCTTCCCTCCCTGAAGGTCTTGATGACTCTGAAATTCAATTAAGCACTGGCCTTTCACAAAAACGGAAGGCCAAGGTTAGGCTGAAAGGGACTAAGGTAGCTGGAAAGAGAAAACTTGATAGTGCTGGTTACTTTATTTGTGAGCTGCCATGTCACAATTTACCTGCCATACTGTCAATGTAAATAGTTTGAAATGTGTGGACAAGAGAGCGGCTGGTGTTTTCCTTTTTGAGGCTTTTGCCATTTGGGATGTTTCTTTTACAGGATACAAGATTCCATACTGTGCAGGAGATCCGACTGGCTCAGCGAGATTGGCTTATGGGTCCTTCCTTTTTGATTGATAGGCCAAGACTCCTGCTCTGGTCTTGGCATTTAAATTAATATTCCTGAGTTTAGGCTTTTGAAGCTGTTTGATTTGGCCCCTGGTAGAGCTTTGATTTTGGATTTTTGCTTGGACAATGCCCGTATCGGGTGGTAAATGTCTATGCCCCAACTGAAAACTGAGCGGATAGCTCTTTTGATTTAATTCGTCTCGCTTACATTCTTCTTTCCGAATTATATTTTCTGGTGACTTTAACTGTGGCCTTAGTCTTCGGATAAAAGTTCCTTTGCTACCACTAAGAAACTGTATTGTGACTCACTCGTACTGGGACGCATGATTCGTACTGCCCGCTTTGACGGACTCTTATTTTCTTTCACGAAACAGCATACTCCCACATTTCAGAAGGGTAGGCTGGCCACCCGCATTGATTTTGTTTTTTCATCAAGTATTTTTGAAGTTACTTCGGTTGTAGTGCAGGCGGTAGCCTTTTCTGACCATAAGCTGCTCTCTGTTAGTTTTGGATCTCCTGCCAGTTGTAGTAAGGGCTGGGTTTCTGGAAATTTAATGTTTCATTACAGGTACCATCATTTCAGCAAACCCTTTTGTCATTTATTCATGCCCGTAAGTCTGTATACCCCATGTATGATGATCCAATTCAGTGGTGGATGGATACTGAAACGTACTCTAACTGGATTGTTGAAATCCTATAGTCATACAAAAGCAGGTCTGATTATCTTGTATATTTACAGAAGAGGGCTCATTTTCAGTCTTTACTGTCACTAGCATACTTGACGGGGCAGGATCTTGTGCAGCAAATACAATTAGTCGCGGAAGGACATGTTGGATTCCAGTCTAAACAGTCGCAATAACTGTACCACCAACATAGCTATCGTGGTGAAGGTACCGGAAGTTGTTTGCCCATTTGAATCTAACTATCATCAGATTGCCCATAAATCAATGTCATGTCTTATCAATTTAAATGAGATCTTTGTACTTCTCATTCGGACTTATGTCAAATTGTTACTGACCATACGACTGCATTGTTTTCCCTCTACCTACTGTGTCAGTGGACCTGAGACAACTGTAGGCCCCTTGATGTTCCTTCTCCCTCCTTGCAGAGTGCAGAACTTGCATGTCAACCCTTCACGGGCAGGGAAATTGGTTAGCTATATCCTCCTTGCCCCTACATCAGACCCTGGTCCGGACGGCCTCCCTACTGCCTTTGTATACATTTTGGGGAACACCTCCTTCCGAATTGATCTCTGTGTTTGCCTCCCTTCTTGCCTCTGAACATATCCCCTTGGAGTTTACTAAGGGCACTTTGATTTATGTATATAAACGGAAAGGTGACATTCAGTCCTTGACAACTGGCCCCTCTGCATGTTAAATACGGATTTTTAGATATTGATGAAACTTATTGCACAACGTTTGCTCGGGTTGGCTGAAATAGTTATTCACCTGGCCCAATCCTGTTCTCTACCTAACAGGAGAATTTCTGATCACTTGATTCTTCTCCGTGAACTATTTTCACATGGTTTATCGGACTCTGTTTCTGGGCTTATTGTTTGGTCGACTCAAAAGGCTGGCCTTCGATTCGCTAATCATGATTTTCAGTGGAATGTATTGCATTTCCTGCACATTCCTGACAAGATGATTCACTGATTTAGACACTTTATAAGACGGCGACTGTTGTTCCGCTGATTAATGGTTGGCGGGCCCGATGATCCGCAGTGAAACGGGAGTTCGCCAAGGTTGTCCACTGAGCCCTCTATTATATGTTTTTTCTGGATGTGTTGCTCCGGCGTCTTAATGCCCATCCCCAGATTTGTGCCATCTTGTGTTTCGGCACTGCGATCGCCGTTCATGGCAATTGCATATGCTGACGATGTGTGTTTCCTAGTAGCTGGCGAGGCTTGGCGCTAGTCTCTCTCCAGGAATGTTCCTCTTTTGGTGCATTATCTGGAGCAAGTATAAACTTTGGTAAGAGTATGGGATTTGGTTGGGTTCATCCTCCGACTCTTCAGATAATATTGGTCTTTCACGTGTGATAGAAGGCCAAATCCGTATACTTGGTGTTTATTTTGGGATGAGATATTCTGATTCCTTTAACTGGGAAGAGAAGTTGAAACAGGGCAGAAGCATGGTGACCTCTTGGAACAAGGGTCAGATTGGGAAGAGAAAACGTGTTTTCTGATCAAAACTTATCTTCTCCCTCTGTTTTTGTATTTAAGTTATGTTTTCCTTATCCCAAAACAGCTGGAAACGATGGTATTCAGCTTATTTTTCAGCCCTTTGGGCAGTCGGTTGAATCGATCAAGAGGAATATTACTTACTTGCCTACTTTTGAAGGCGGTGTCCAGATGATTAATCCGTTGCTTTTCTTTACTAGCATTTTTCCTTTTCGCCAATCTGTGGCCTTTACTGAGTGAACACCCAGTGAGGTGGGAAGCGTGGTTTCACGACTCCTGTAGGTATTGGTTTCACATGTGGAGACATAATTCTTTGGGTGTGTTGCGACAACATGGGGATGTCCGGTGTACATTAAGCATATGTTTCTCCATTTAAAACAATGGCAAGTATGGCCTCAGACTCTTATTACGAATCAAGATAAGGCTCTGTACACAAGACACTTTTGTCCTCTGTTTGTAAGGTGCAAGCCTTTTCCAAAATGTCCGGACAGCTGTCTACCCTCGCTTCTAGTCCTGTTACGTTGTTCTAGGATCCCAGGCCACATGTGGGACTTTCACTGGTTATCTTGTCACGAACGGATAAATGTGAAAGCAAACCATAAACATAAACAGTCTCAGGATCAATTTTGCTCTAGATCTCTTTGTATAACTACCCGGAGACTATTTCACATTTGTTTTGATTGCTCTTATATTTGAATTGGTGGCCTTATTTGGCCGACTCCTGGGATGTTCCTATATTCTCCACAGTAACATATCAAAATGTTCTGTATGGTGTCTTTCCTCTCACTGGTCTCAATGGCACAGAGACACTCTAAACCTTGTATTTCTTGTCATTAAATGGAATATTTGGATGTCAAGATGTATGTTTACCTTGCAACAAAATTTTGTTCTTATTCAGAACTTGAAGGGAAGATAGTAGCGGACTTAAAGAAAATTTCCGACCATGAAAGGACTTGGTATTTGGCATCATCTCTGTTGGCCTTGTGGACAGCCCTTCATGGATCACAAATACCGACTCAGCTATAACTTGAAGGACTTATGCAGTATTTTAGTTGTTTTTCCATTTCCTTTTCTTAATTTTGCTTTCTTTTTCTTTTTGGTTTTCCTGTATATTTCTTATTGATGCATTTTATGTTGGCTTGTTTGTACAATTTTTGTTTCAATAAAATGTCCCTACTCTTTCGATAAGTGCCATGGGGTCTTTAACATCCACCTGAACTACCACCAATCCAGGCAGGTGGGACCTCAGTTTAATGTCTCATCCGAAGCGGCACCTCAGAAGTGCAGCACCCTCTCATGCTGCGCTACAGTGTCAGTATTGGGATATTAACCCAAGTGCCAGATGTGGGAACTGAACCCACAGCCCTCTGATCTTCCAGCCTCAGAGGCGAGTGTACTGCCTACTGAGCCACTGACACTGCCAGTGATGTTAAAAATAATTTTTACCCTGGTGGTCTAGTGGTCCTGCCCCCCACCCTTGCATATAGAGCCCACCACCCCTCCTCCCCAACCCAAAGCGTTGAGCCAGCAACCACAACACCCCTCCTCACACCCCCTCAGCTGGCACCGACTGACCAGTTACTGAGCCAGTACTGTATAATACAGGATGCTTATTGATGAATGTGTACTGTATTCTACAATACTCACTCAGTGACCATTAAGTTGGTGCTGGCCGAAGCTGGTGTGGGATTAGGGCAAAGCCATTTGCAGGGTCAGGGTTTGGGTCAGGGGAGTGGGATGGTGGGTTTACATGCCAGGGTGGGGGTATGGGACCACTAGACCACCAGGGTAAAAATAATTATTATCATCACAAAAGGAGCATATCAGGGCAGGGGAGGGACCGCTAGACCACCAGGGTAAAAACTAAATTCATCATAAGGGCATATGGGGTTGGGGAGGGACCACTAGACCACCAGGGTAAATATAATTATTACAATCACAACAAGGGACATATTGGGGCAGGGCAGGGACTGCTAGACAACCAGGGTAAAATATTACATTCACAATAAGGCATATGGGGTCGGGGAGGGACCATTAGACCACCAGGGTAAATATAATTATTACAGTCACAATAAGAGGCATATCAGGGTGAGGGAGGGACTGCTAGACCACCCGCTGGCCAGCATCCAGAACACCCCTCCTCACACATCAGCTGGCTGACTGACCAGTCACTAAGAAAGTTCTGTATAATACAGTACACGCTCATTGATGAGCTCAGTGACCATTCAGTCAGCACCAGGGTGAGGCACTGGTGGAGATCACCCTGGCCACCACCACTGCCTCAGGGTTATGAAGAAAGAGGAGCAGTTGGACCATGGTGAGCTCAGGGAGGGTGAGGGTGGTGGAACAGAGGATCATCCCTCCAGTTGTGCCTCTCCACAATTCATTCACCATTCTGGTGGAGCGTGGTTCCTCTACGGAGACACCCACAGTAGAGACCAAGGAGGATGCTGGGAACCTCTACAAAGGAGACCCACAGGAGGGGCACAGGACCCCACAGGGAAGGAAACAACTCCTGGTGGGGGACTCAATCATTAGGAGTATAGAACTGGGGGATGGAGGAGAGGGAGATAAGGTGCCTGCCTGGCAAAATGGCTTGGAGGGACAGGAAGTGAATCTTCAGGATGGCAGCAGCTGCATGGGAGGAGTTAGATGTCATTGTCCACCTAGGGACAAATGACATGGCTGGGAATGGGATCAGAGCAGTGCAGCAGGAGTTTGGGGAGTTGGGAGGGCCATAGACAAATAGCATGCACAGTAACTTTCTCAGAAGTGCTGCCTGTATATGGCATGGGTGAGGTTAGGGTGCTCCGCACTATAGGATTCAATGACTTGTTGAAAAACTGGTGCGGAGCTCAGGGATTTGGCTTCATTGGGGACTGAGAGGGTCCACCTGAGGACGAGGCCTATACTGGTGTGATGGTCTGCATCTGTCCGGAGGGGAACCAGAATCCTTGGTGATAGGTTTAAATGCTTCATTGGCAAGCATTAACCAGCCAAGGGGGAGGCACTGAAGAGGAGCAGAAATCCAGCCTTCCACCACAAAACAGAGTAGTTAGTGAAGTAGACACAAAGGTAGAGAAGCCGATAGGAAAAGGACAGGGTAAATCCAGAAAAGGCAAAAGCAGTAAGGACAGAGATGGGCCTAAAGGGGTAAGGCCATCAAAAATGGAGGTGATGAGTACCAATGCCCATAGTCTGTGTAACAAGCCCCTGAACTAGTGGTCTTGATGGAAGAGGGATGCCTGGATATCGTGGCAGTCATAGAAACATGGTACACAGAGAACTATGACTGGGATGTCAATATACCAGGGTACACAATCTACAGGAGGAAAGGGAGGGTAAAAGTGGAGGAGGAGGAGTAGTAGCTCTCTACATAAGGGAAGGAATCAAAGCAACAGAACTAAAGGGTAAACAGGGAGGGAGGAGGCATTGTGGGTCACCCTGGAGACAGGAAATGGCACCACAATCTGTACTGGGGTTGTTTACAGACCCCATCTCAGGGGTAGGCAATGGACAAGGAAATGATAGAAGGAATCTAGAATGGCAGAAAAGGAGAGATATTGTTGATGGTGGACCTAAATATGCCAGATGTTAACTGGAACACCTTTTCTGCAGCCACATCCAAGAGCAGGGTCATTCTCGATGCCTACAGGGGCATGCTTCAGACAGCTAGTGTTGGAACCCACTTGGGAGGGAGCAACCTGGTACTCTCAAATCAGGATGGAGAAAGATCTCAGATTTAGAATTGGGTAGCCATCTGAGAACAAGAAACCACCAATGTGGTTCACAATAAACACAGCCGTAGAGTCAAGCCATACAAAAGCAAGAGTGTTGGACTTTAGGAGGATTGACTTTGTCAAAATGGGAGTGCCTCAGGAAAGCACTAGCAAACAGGCAAGAAGGAGGGTGGAAGAACAATGGAAAAAATCAAAACTGCCATTATAGAGGCAACAAGTCTTTGTGTAAAGCAAATCAACAAAACAAAATGAAGGAAAAGCCATTATGATTCTCAAAAGAGGTGGCAGAGAAGGTTAAGAAGAAAGGATAGCATTCAGGAAATATAAGGAAACACAGAAGGAGCAGGACAGAGAACTATATCAGTTGAAGCAGAAGAAGGCAGGGAAGGCAGTCAGAATATCAAATGCCCAAACTGAGGAAAAGATAGCCAACTCTGTTAAGAAGGGTGATAAAATCTTTTATTGGTACATTAGGGAGTGAAGAAAGACCAAGGCACAGATAGTGAGGCTTAATAAAGGGGAGGGATTGTGGGCAGAGGGTAACAGTGAAAGAGCAGGGATACTGAATGAATTCTTCCGCTCAGTATTCACAAAGAAGAGGAGGTGGAGTTATCTAAACCAAACAATAGAAACACTCTGAATTGGGGTTGATACCAGTCCATTCACAGAAGAAAGGGTTCTGAAAGAACTCTTAAAACTGAAGGTGGATAAAGCAATACGCCTAACAGGAGTCACCCCAGAATTCTAAAAGAACTAAGGGGAGAACTCTGTGACACCACTGACTACCATCTTTAACAAATCATTGGGAAGATGGGGTGGTACCTGAGAACTGGAGGAGGGTGGATGTGATTCCACTTCACAAAGAGGGATCAAGGCAGAGGCAGGAAACTACAGACCTGTTAGTTTGACCTCAGTGGTAGGAAAATGATGGAATCACTTCTGAAGGAAAGAACTGTTGAGTATCTAGAGGCCAGCAGGAACAGGACCCAAGGCAGCATGGATTCACAGCGGGAAGGTCATGTCAGATGACTCTAATAGATTTCTTTGATGGGTGACAAAAGTAGTAGACCAGATGGGGCTGTGGACATAGCCTACCTAGACTTCTAGAGGCATTTGACACAGTCCCACATAAAAGATTAATAAACAAGTTAGCCAGCCTTGGAGTGGGTCCCAAGGTGGTAGCCTGGTAAAAATTGGCTAGACAACAGGATGCAGAGGGTAATAGTAAACGGAGTCTCTCTGAAGAAAGGTGGGTTACTAGCAGGTACTGCAGGGTTCAGTATTGGGAACGGTCCTCTTTAATGTCTTTATAAGAGACATTGCAGAGGGACTGGAAGGAAAAGTATGTCTCTTTGCAGATGACACAAGATCTGCATGGGGTTGATACACAAGGTGAGATGAAAAGGATGAGAAGGGACTTGGCAAGGTTGGATGAATGATCAAATGTATGGCAGCTTAGATTCAATGCAAAGAAGTCAAGTAATGCACCTGGGAAACAAAACCCAGGGAAGAGTACACAATGGGGGTAAGATACTAACAACAAAATGGAAATGGACCTAGGGGCGGCATATCAGATGACCTAAAGATGGGCAAGCAATGTGAGAAGGCAGTAGGAGGGCTGGAGGATACTGGGATGCATAGGAGAGGTATCACCAGTAGAAACAGGAAGTTGTTATCCCTCTGTACAGACAGTTGGTGAGACCCCATCTGGAGTACTGCATGCAGTTCTGGAGACCCCATCTCTACAAGGACATAGACAGGGTGGAAGCAGTCTAGAGGAGCACAACTAAAATGGTGCAGGGTCTGCACCAGAAGCCATGCTAAGAGAGACTAAAGGAGCTTAATATGTGTACCATTGAGGAAAGAAGGGCGAGGGGGACATGATAGAAACTTTCAAGTACCTCAAGGGACTCAACAAAGTCCAAGAGCCAGCCCAGTGGTGCTGAGGGCTGAGGTGATGGATGCCACACCTCACGCCATGCCAGCAACCTGGTTAGGGAATGAACTCGGGACACTGGGGGCTGGCAGGGAAGGAGAGGATTGAGCATCCATAGACTGCTCTCTCTCCGGGGTAGGTTGTGAGGGTAGCCTCACTCTGTGGTGGCCCCGTGGAGACGGGGAGCACTACAAGGGCGGCACAGCAGAAGGAACAAAAAACGGAAATAGATCCAGTACCAGCTGGATGATGGCTGCCGATCTGCCGACACCACCGAAGCCCTCAAAGGAGCCATGTCTGCCTCAGCTGCACCCTGGGACCTAAAGTAGAGTGTGCTGGCCAGTCCCCACTGGTGCCTTCCCTCAGAGGAGAGGTACCCATCCAGTGAAGGTTTATGCCAGGTTACCCTGGGGAGGGCTGCTATGAGGTCGGAGGCTCGAGAGGAGGATAGTAGGAGGTATGTCAGGGACCGTGCGGCTCGAAGGAATGGCGGTACTGAAACACAGATGAGTAAATAGATAATACAAAAACTAAAACAAAGTCCAAGAGGGTAGCATCTTTTAGAAAAGAGATGTGCAAGAACAAAGGAGCACAATTTGAAGACAGAGGGGGACGGCTTAGAGGTAATGTGAGGAAGTATTTTTTCATGGTGAGGGTTGTAGAAGCATGGAATGGCCTTCCTGAGGAGGTTGTGGAGTCAAAAACAGTGGGGAATTCAAGAATGCATGGGACAGACAAAGGCAATTCTAGTGGGGGTAGGAGGAAGTAAGCTGTTGGTTAACTAGGATCTGCAGCTTATCCATTAGGTAGGAAATAGGCAGACTAGATAGGCCAAGCAGTCCAGATCTGCTATCAAATTCTATGTTTCTCGTAGGGTAAAATATTAAATTCACCATAAGGAGCATATGGAGTCTGGGGCAGAGACTGCTAGACCACCATGGTAAATATAATTATTACAATCAAAATAAGGGGCATACTAGGGCAGGGGAGAGACTGCTAGACCACAAGGATAAAATACTAAACTCACAATAAAGGGCATATAGGGATGGGATGAGGGACAGCTAGACCACAGGGATGGGGCATGTTAAATAATTTTTCTACAGGCAACAGTGGGGATCGTGGAAGGGGACTGTTACTCCACCAAGGATGGGGGCATTTTTGCTAACTCTGCCACAGGCAACAGCAGGGATCGGGAGGAAGGGCCACTCCACCACCAGGGAAGGGGACAGTATTTGTTTATTTTATCATTATGGACACATGAGGGAGGGGGACTGCAGCACATTGCTCCAAACAGACAATCTCCCAGAGGAGAATTTTCTAGATATCCCTAGACCAGCCTTGGCTGGTTGAAGGGTACTTTAGAATTTCTCCTCTGGGAGAGTTCTGAAAATTTCACATTAGGGATGTGGAACCAGCATTTGCTACATGCCACCTAGCACCAGGTCGCAGCCTGTTTTGGGGTGCAGTGGCAGTGCATGCCCGGTTTGGGGCAGCCAGCTTGAGGCTGATGCAGGCTGCCTGAGAAGGCCAGTTTTGCTGCAATGTGCCACTTGCACCATTTGTATTTGTCACAGGCACCTTTAGTCAATCTTAGGGCTTTGAGAATCGAGACCATATTATTAACAAGATAAGTGGAACATTTTAAATTCCATCAAAATATGATTTGGCCGAGCAACTGCAAAAACATGTGTCAGAGGGATTTGAAAATGATACCTGTCATGTTCATGAAATGTGGTAACACAAATGATATGCTGAAAATTTGGGGCAAATGCAAAACATAATAAAGTTATGAGTAAACGTTTGAAAATTCAATATTTCTTCTGCACTTTGTTGCTTTTTGTTTACATTTTGAGCACAGATTTTCAACATAGTCTTTTATGCCCCTGACCATCCTGACCCCCTTTTCAACAGCCACATATAATTCCTTCCTACCACTGCACCCAAGAAGCAAAATGGACACAGTGACCCCACCCACCTCCCTCTTGCTCCCCGGTGCAGCTCCTGCTCCTTGGGTCATAAGGGTCCTGCCAGACCACCTCCCTATGCTGAACCCAAGAAGTAAACAGACACAGAGACCCCAGGTACCTGCCTTGTTCAGCTGCTACTCCAGCAATTGATGCTGTGCCACACAGTGGTGCCGATGTAACAGCCACCCACCTACCCCTTCAGTAACCCGTGAAGTGGGCGCATGGGAAGAGGCATGACTCCATTACAGCGACACCTTCCCATGCAATCACTCGGTGATGGAAGGTAGGGTGAACGGATTAGGGGTGGCGAATTAGGTGACAGGATGTCGCTATACGTGATGCGCATGAGGGGTGGGAGCAAGCATGGCGAGCGTGGCTGGAGGGGTGAGAGGCTGTAGGAGAAAAGTGCTGCAGTTGCCAGTCGAGCTGCTTCATGGTGTAGGGGATTGGCTAGTGGTTTGGGTGGCTAAGGTACTGGGTTCGCGTCCGGGCACTAGGTGCGATTTTATTGCGCCTGGCCGAACCTTTTTATTTTTACTGCTTTCACCTCCCTCAATATGCACCCCTGGAGTTGAGAATCCTTAAGTAGGGGGGTGCCAGGGGCAAAGTCCCCCACGAGGGGAGTGTGGTGGGGGTGCAGCTCCCCACAGAAAGCAGTAAAAATATGTACTGGTGCCATTGTACAGGTGCGTTGGGGCTGCCAGAGTGCCAAAATGTGTTAGGCACTCTGAGCAATAACGGTGATCGCCTTTAGGCATTCGCCATTATCACATAGACCCCCTCCCTCCCGCTCAGTAGCTGTCTCTCTAATTATAGTCTGAAGCCCCACCCTCTGCCTCCTCCTCCTCAGTGAAAAACATTCAGTGAACTTTTCCCCATTGGTATCATTTCCCAGCATCCAGATTCCATTCAGTATCTTCAACTCTGTGCCTCCGCTTACATTTTGGTTACCTGCCGCATTCTCTTATGCTTTATTCCAGTGTCTTTTCATCCTAACTAGCCTCTCTGCCTGTCTGTGGCTCTGAGTTCTCCATGGCTTCTCTCATTCTTACCTGATCCTAAGCTTAAGCCCTCTTTCTCCTTCCCTCTTCATACAGACACCCCCTATCTCTCAGGCCTAAGGCTCTCACTTTTGAAGGCACCCTCCTCCTCCTCCTCCTCCTCCTTTACTACTTTCTCTGTTCCCACCTTCTCTGCTTTCTATCCCTTTCATGTGCCCCGTCCGAGGGCTAGGCCCTATCCTCGGTCCTCTCTGTACTAAGGACTCACCCCTTTTCTGTTTTTTCTTTTCATACTAGCAAATACCCCTCTCTCCTCTTGTACCCCTGCTGCCTTTGTCGCTCTATATTCTCCCCACAAATCTCTCCATTTTCTGGATGTCGCCTTCTGCTCTCAGCTCTTCTTCTTGCCCCCTCTCCTTATACTCTCACCCCTCTCCATCTACCTCTCCTTACACCCCTGCATTTGACTTACTTCCCCCTGTACCCCTCCTCTCTTTGCTCATCTTAACTCAACCCTCCTCTTACTCTTCCCCCCTCACCCCTCCCTCTCGCTCCTTTCCCTCCCGTCTCCACCACCCCACAATCCTGGACTTCTTGCTTCCTACTCATGTAATTTTGAGCTTCTTTATAGCTTATCCTCCCCTCCTTACCCTCATCTGGTTCTCACCCTACCCAGAAGATCTCCCAGGTTTGAGCATCATTTCTCCTTCCTTTCCTCCTCCTTATCCTATCAGGTGACATCCATCCAAATCCTAGCCTTCCACCCCGACCTTCTAAAATGCCTCAGAGTATGTCACTTCAATGAAAGAAGCCTTCTCCCAAACTAGACTCTCCAAGTCTTGGTAATTCAATACTCCTGAATCTCCTGTGCATTACGAGGCCTGGCTCTCATCCTGGACCACCGACTCCCAGGTATCCCTCCCAAACTACTGTTTATTCCACCAAGACTGAGGTAAGTGTGAGACATGGGCATCTATGCCTTGCTTAACCTGACCCATTTTCTGAATCACTCTTTCAACCTTTGCTCAGCTCCTCAGGCCTGAAAGATTGCAAATGTCATACCACCATAAGGTGGGGACCCCCATACACCAGAAAACTATACGTCCCTTGGGCCTTCTTCCTTCTTTGGCCAAACTGCAGGAATCCTTTGTTTTCTCACCTCACTGATTTTCTAAACTCCACTGACTTTTTCCCTGTTCAATCTGGCTTTAGAGCTAACTACTCAACAGTTACCTTGCTCTCTTGAGTCACTAACTCTATCCTCTCCAGCAGGACCAAGTCCATATAACTGCAGCCATCTTCATAGATCTAGCCAAGGCTTTTGATTCTGTCTCTCATCCTCTTACTTAACAAGGTCAGTTCTGATGTATTCTCCACCTCATCTTTAAACTGGTTTAAATCCTATCTCTCCAGCCGCTTTCAATGAGTCCTAGTTGGGAGTACCCCTTCCCACTTCAAGCTAGAGTCCCCAAGGCTCCCTCTTGGGCCTGATACTCTTCTCTGTTTTTCTAAATGGTCTCCTGTCAGTATGATCTGTATCTAGTATGCAGATGTACATTGATGACACACTTCTTTAAGCCTCAGCTCAGTCCTCCACTGGTTTCAGAAAAATCACCTCAAAGTCAATGTCAAGAAAACAGTGTCAATGATTTTTGTACCCCTCAGGAATTGACCAGCCTCTTCTCCCTCTCTCAATCTACATGCTGGATGGATCCATTCTGGAAGAAGTCTCCTACTACAAATATCTCGGTGTCTGGCTCAATGCCGACTGGACTACACTAAACATATAGAGCATATTCACTCTAAGTTTCATCCCAAACTGGGAGCCCTATACAGAAATAAGGACTTCCACCCCTGCCTGCACATCATACACTCCTAACCAAAATGATTCTACCCTCTTTGACTATGCTGATGTTATCTATGGTATTGCCTCTACCTCCTCTCTAGCCAGGCTCTACACCCCACACAATGCCTTTTGCTGCTTCACCTTGGACACCCCCACACACCTATCATTGCTCCATCTACTCTTCCCTATCCCTTTCCTCTCTTCACTGTCATGTATGCTACATTCACCTCTCTTCGTCTCCAAATTCTGTTTTGGGTCTCTCCCTCATACCTCTCTTCTCTCCTCTCTCCAGCATGGAGGCCCCCTATCCTCTTCATTCTAGAGACATCTGCACTTTCTCTCCCACACCACCTATCTTGCTCTGGCTCTGCTGTCTTTTCATATAGTTTTCCTCCCTCTGGAATGCTCTCCACACTCCATTAGACACTCATCTTCCATTCTGCATCTAAAAGGACCCTATCCCAACACTCTCTGTTCTCAGACTCCTGTTCATGCTTGATCTGACCTCACCTTCAGTATTTTCTTTCTTCTGTTTCTGCCCTACCTACACACAGTGCACCTCCTCATCCCTCTATGTACTCATTTCAGACTGTCTCAACAGTTGCTTACTGTCCACTTCTTACCCGTTTTTTACTTTCTCACTCATCTTTCCAAACTTAGTTTAGTTTCACTTGTCTACTTATGCCTCCAGTAATTTTATTTTTCTTTTCTTTGTTACCTTTCTGTTACCTTATGATTGTATAAATTTTTGTATACTGTATGTTGTATTATGGTTGTAAAATTGTATATTCCCTGTATGCACTCCTTTGTATTCCCCTTCCCGGTTGCACCTGGAAATGATCTACTGACTCAGTGTGCCTCTACTGGTTACATACTTTTAAATAAAAATTAATAATTTTTTATTTTAGTCTTTAGTAACTGGTAAGATCCACTAGGCACAAGTGCCTGTTTTCACGGATGACCTGGGAGCACTGGGCAGTTAAGTGACTTGCTCAGAGTCACACAGTATGCAAGTGGAGGTTGTGAGAATCAAACCCAGGTCTGGTCTGCTGGATGTACCAAGCTCATTACTCTAACCTCTAGGCTATACTGCCGCCCAAAAATGATCAAGAGGTTGATTGTTTTAAATCCCACCAAAAGCTAATTTTGCAGCATGTCTAGAAAAACATGTTTTAAAGGGGATTTATAAATTGACACCTGTCATGTTCATCAGGTAGGGTAAAAAGGGATATGTTACACATTTCAGCCAAATTTTCAAAAATCACAAAGTTATGAGTAAACTTTATCAACATTTCCTCATAACTTTGTTTTTTTGACCCACATTTTCAGTATTGTCTTTCTATGATCCCACCTTATGGTCAAGACAGGAGGAATTTTTAAAACTTGCCCAAAAGGTGATTTTGTGGATTGATTGAAAACATGTTTTGAGAGGATTTAAAAATTACACCTGTCAGGTGCGTGAGGTAGGGCAACAAGAGAGATATGTTGAAAATTCAAGGCCAAAATCTGCAAAAATCACAAAGTTATGAGTAAACATTGAAAAATTCAATATTTCTTCATTACTTCTCTGTTTTTGACATTTGAGCCAAATTTTAAACCACCTTTTATGATACTATTTCATGAACATGACTAGTGGAATTTGATAAATCCCGTCTGAAAGGTATTTTCCTGGAGTAACTGCAAATACCTATTTTGGGTGGAGGGAGTGGATTTCACCTACCTTGTTCATGAGTTGGGGTTCAAAAGGCTATGTTGAACATTTGGTATATAAATATTTAAAAATGTCAAAGTTACAAGTAAAGTTCAAAATGCATCAAAAGCCATTAACCGAACTTACTTTATTTTTCTCAGTTCCAGTGCTTGAAGCAGTAGGAAGCCCGGTCATTGTCAGAACATGACCTGATAGGTAAGTGAGGGTGTTTGGGGCTGAGGGGTAGTGGGCAATGACAGGGGTCAAAGTGGGGGTCAGGATGGTCAGGGGAGCAAACAGACAATGAGGGATATGATGACATGGGACTATTTTCTTCTTTCCAGGACTCCGGTACTTGTTGGTTGGCAGCATGGGGTTAGTCACCCGGTGTCACATTGCCCTTTGGGTTGAAGTTGCCAGCACCAGGTGTGGGCACCCAAGTGTTGGTCAAACTGTGCAGTGGAGGAGAGACAAAGGCTGGGTCAGCTGTGGGGGATACCAGCAGTGGGGTTGGGCACCCACTGATAGTGATATGTAAACACTTGCAAGGGGTCAATGCTGGGTCAAGTGGAGAATACTGGCAGTGTGGTTTAGCACTCACTGCCAGCCATGTGTAAACACTTCCAGGGAGCCAACACCAGGTCTGGTGGGAGGGGATACCAGCTGTAGGGTTGGGCACCTGCTGCAAGTGATATTAAAATATGATCAGGTGGGAAAGGGGAATACTGGCAGTGGGGTTGAATGAGCACCACTGCCACCTATACATTAAAGGTGGATTGAACTGAGAGGATACAGCAGTGGAGACAGAAGGAGGAGACAGGTCTGAGGCTGGTGATCCTACCCAGTTGGTCTGCCAAAGGATGAAAACTTTATATGATAGGAGCACCTATGTCAATTTATATGTAAGAAGTTTATGCCCACCAGCAAGCTGACTAGCGCCATCACCAACCTGTTTGTAATAGGGCTACTCACAGCCCAACCTCCCCATCACTGAACAGCATTGGCTGCAACACAGTCACACCTGCAAAAGCTGCACAAGCATGCAAGCAGACATAAAATGGCAAGTTTTGGCAAGGAGTCAGAACTGAACTTAGATAAAACGAAAAGGAGATTCTCAAACTATGAGGCAATATGCAGCAATTTTTAAAAGCAAACCATACTGAAAATAAACACAAATGAACAATTTTCCTATTGGTGGTTCGAGCAAAGTCATTTGCCTTACTTAGAGATATTTTATATCCAAATAAACTGAGACAAGTTGCATTTTCAGAGCTTCTCATTATCCTGAGAGACTATTATTTGCAGAGCAAATGTGATTGCTGAAAGCAGCAACTGGGTTAAACTATTGCAAGGTACTGTTTATTGAACAGTATGTTTGAAGAATCAGACTGCCTCTTGTGAATTGGGAAACAGCCTGTATTTATATGTAGCATTATCAGTCAGGAGCTTCATAGCTGCTTATAGAATCTTTGAAATAGCTAGGAGAACTGGCACTCGCCAACTGATGGGAGGGCAAAGAGATTTGAGTTTCAATCATTATTATGCAAACAAAATTTTCTTTGACTGTGCTCAAAAGTGCAGATCATATAGAGCAGGCAGTAGTTATCATGAGCCAGTACAGCTAGATGTCTTCAGCCTGGCAGTTGGAACATCGTAGAAGCATCCTTCAGCGGACAAAGTCAATGAGTTGGAAGGAGGCGATGAAGTAGTACGGTAAGAATTAAGGAGCATGCCCATTTCAGTAAATTAATGAGGCAATATATTTTGTAATTGATTCCATGTTTGATTAGAATTCAGTGAAGTTTGGCCAGCAGTGAGAGGCATGGTCAAAGTTAATAGACCTAGCAAGAACTCAAGCTGCAGTGTTTTGAACAAACTGAAAGAGATAAAAGTTTGTGCTGGGAGACCAGACAGAAAAGAGCTACAATAGTCCAGATGGGAAAAAATTAAACAATGAACCAAGGCAATGGCAATCTCAGAGTTTAATTAAGAACGGTTCCTGGCAATGGTACATAGGTGGTACAAAGCAGAGCTGATAATACTACTGACATTTGGATTCCAAATGGAGTGATTAGTTAAAAGGAATCCAAGATTACAGACAGCTGTAGTGGGATGAGTAGCAGAAAAATGTTGGTGCAGATCAAGATCAGATACACTAAGTGATCTGTGCTTTACTCTTGTATTGCATACAGGAAGTTCTGTTTCATTGACATTTAGACAAAGTAAATTTGTGATCATTGACAAGACAAAGAGATATCTGAGTTAAAGTAGCTTGCAAGGAGTCAATGACTGGGGCATTCTGCAGACCTGGGTGTTGTCAGCATAACTAGGATAGAAACAGACTGTGAGCTCTTATGAAGTCTGCCAGAGGTGCCATATATATTACAAATAAGAAGGGCTCAAGGATAGAACCTTGTTGGATGCCGGCTCAGATCTGTGTGGATGGAAGGCAAATTCTTGCACAATGCATTTCTGCACTTTAATATAATACAGTAACAAAAGTATTGATATTCACTTGAATTTAGTTTACTGTTCGGCTATAAGCCTTTACAAACATATAACAATGCATACAATATTTAAAATAGCAGAACAAACACATTTCATAAACAATCGAGATTGTTCTTAAAACATCATTAATAAAACTATACAAATCAAACATTTTAGTCCCAAGTACATTATTATTATACAGATGATAATTCATAAATAAAACTTCCTATTTCTTGCAATGCAGTGTTGTACGTAGTATCATCCCATATCCTAAATTTTACTATCTTTTAGCAATAAATGAACTAAAGACAAAAAGCCACATTCTTCATTCAAAACATTCTTATCATATGAGTTACATAAATAATGAATCATTTGGTCAGAGGGGTCGAGGTCCTTCATCAAGCTACTTAATCAGTCTTGCCTCCCTTTAAATAAAGGGGCATGTGAGTAGAATATGTTTTAGCTCATCCTCACAGTACATGCTGCATTTACAAAATGGAGAAGAGCTATCCAATCTTTTTGTTTAAAAATATATAATATAATCTATACAATTCCATTCTATATCATGTCAATGTTGTCTCTTGACTGGGTCTAACATTTTCCTTAAATATGGTCCCATAGAGTGTTTAAGCATTTTAGACCATCTAAAGTGTTTTCAATTTAAGAGATGAAAAAATTATTTGAAATTTCCAGTATATCTAATCCTAGTTTTAATTGTAAAATTATTTCTTCCCTAGGTCTTACATATATTTCATTGAGCATGTGAACAAGGCCTAGTGGGAATACTGTTCTTGATTATTTGAATAGACAATGATTGAAACCCAATAGTGGAATATTGAAATTCTTCTTCAAGACAGCATCTTGGAATATGAGACTCTGACAATGTAAAAATTGGGATAGAAATGTAAACTGTCTCTCCATTATCAAAGTTTGAAGTGAATATTGACTCAGCTCCAACCTTAATAATTCTGAAGGAACTGACTGTGAAATCATGAGTAAATAACAATATAGTTTATTCATGATTATATTTAGAGGTTATCAGTATGTCCCCAAATTTCTGATGCATATAAAATGCTAGATTGTACTTTGCATTGATAACCTTTACAGCTCCTTTCACTGAGCCCTTACTTGCTTTTATTAAAGCTTTGAATGCATTTACAGAAGTTTTAGTTTAGACTGGAGGTATAATACCTGATTCTTCCTTGTACAATTTTCCATAAACCTAACCCCTAAATAATCATAAAATGTTGTAGTTTCCAATTTATTTTTATTACTACATAACACAGGTAGCTTTTACTCTTATTACCAAAAATAACCATCTTGTATACTGGACTGGGCTTGGAAGTTTGGTGGTTGCCCAGTGTGTTACCAGCTGGCACAGCTTAGGGAGGAGGTTGGCGGGATTAGGAGACAGCTGGGGAAGGGGAGGTAGGGTTGGGGAAGGGGGCAGGGATCTCCACAGGGTTGTACCAAGCACTGGGGGCAGTGGCATAGGGAAAGGAGTGCAGGAGAATACCAGGGGTCACATAGGACCCTGGCAGAGGGGGTCCAAAGGACACTACCAAGGAAGCAGGCAGGTAACTGGGGACCCTCACAAGGAGGGACAGAGGGACAACATTCTCAGGGAAGTAGGCAGATGGCCAGGGCTGGACAGAAGGAAGCAAGGCGGGAGGTGGATCAGACCTTACACTCAGTAACCCTTCCAGTTCTCTTCTTCTCCTCGAGGATGAGGGGGTGATGTAGCCATGACAGGGGTGGTTAGAGATGGAAAGGAGTGGGGGCAGGAGGCAGGGGCCAGATAGCAGGAAGAACAGGGGGAACCTGGAATGCAGGAAAATGGGGGAGCAGTGAATCAGAGCAGGAGGGGCAGGGGAAGAGGGAGGAAGCACAAGGAGAAGGACCAGTTGGGAGGAAAGGTAAAGGAGAAGGAGCAGAAGTACAAGGAGGATTCAGTAAGGGGAGCTGAGGGTTTAGGCCAGGGAGCACAACAAGCAAGGAGGGACTAAATGGAGACAGCAAGGAAGGGAGGATGAGCCAGGCTAGTTTAGCAGATGGGGAGAAGGACCAGTTGTGAGCAGTGAGGGGAGTTAGCAAGGTACAGAAGGATACTCAGGAGGAGAAGAGGCATAGGATTGTAGGGAAGGGGTGGCCAGGGTAAATAAGGAGGGTGTGGCATGTGGCACCCAGATAGGGGAGGAACAAGGAGCCAGCTGGGTGGAGGGCCGTAGAAAGGATGAGGGACATGGAAGGGAATGGAGGAAAGGAGCAGTCAGAGTGCTCCTGTTGGGGGATTCTATGATCAGGGGTATCAAATGGGATAGGGAGGAGAAGCCTGGCCAGTTGAACAAAGTGCTTCCTTGGACTAGCGGTGCACAGGGCTAAGCACGAGGTGTATCAGCTGGCAAAGGATTGTGGGGTTCCCCAGACATACTGGTCCACCTGGGTACAAATGACATTGAGGAAATAGCGAGCTAGAGATACAGGCAAGATTCAGGAGCTTGCCAGGGTCTGTCATGACATAGGATGCACAGTTTCCTTCTCAGAAATCCTGCCAGTGCCAAGGGCCAGTGGAAGCACAAAGGAAGATTAGAGAGATAAACAAGTGGCTCAGGGGTGGTGTGAGGCCAGAGGGTATGGGTTGATGGGGATTGGGGGAGACCTGGGAGGATAAGGAGCTGTATGCTAGAGATAGACTCCATCTCAATTTGGAGGAGGAATCTAGTTGAAAATAGAGGGGTTCATTGGTGAAAAGTGGGTTTAAACTTGTGAAGGGGAGGGATGGGAGAAAAGGCCGTCAAGAGTGCGATAAGGAGGGACTCTGTCTCCACCCCCTGGGGAGCTGGAGGATTGTGGAAAAGGCCGATTGGTAAAGTGCAGACCAGGGGAAAACAGAACTCCCATGGGAACACGAAAGCAGGAAATGGAAGTAGGGAAAGGGTGGAAGGAGTTGCTAAATGCCAGGAGCTTGGGAAATAAAAATGCCTGAGCTCCAGGCAATGCTAACTGAGGAGCAGTGGATGTGGCAGTGGTCACTGAGACCTGGGCCACTGCAGGACACGACTGGGACCTGAACCTGGAGGGTTACACTATGTTCAGGAAGGACGGGGAGGGAAGGGAGGAGGGTAGCAATGATAGTCAAAAACTGCATTGACATAGGGGAGTAGAGGAGGAGAAGGGAACCATGGAAGCGATTTGGGTCACCTTGATAATAAGGGGACAAGAGAGTAAAATAGGAGTGGTGTATAGACCCCTGCCCTGGCAGAGGAGCTGGAGGAGAGTCTGGTGGCAGATGTTGAGAGACACTGCAGACTGGGCAGAGGAATGGTGGTGGTGTTGGGGACTTAAACATGCCAGGAACAGACTGGGAGACTATGACATCTTCTGTGACCAGGAACAGAGGTTGTTGGATGTCTTTCAAGACGCATTCCTAACTCAGCAGGTGGGGAACCGACCAGGGAGGCAGGGGTACTGGATGTGGTCCTGGCAGACAGTGACCAGATTAGGGGCCTGGAGGTAAGGGACCCGTTGGCGGGAGTGACCATGCCACGGTCTGGTTCTGCCTGGACCTAGGAGGCTAGAAGGCTGCACAAAGATGGAGGTAACTGACTTCAGGGGAACAGATTTTAAGGAAATGGGAAGGATCCTTAAGGAGCATTTGGATGTGATTGGGTCAGACATG
Source organism: Neoceratodus forsteri (assembly GCA_016271365.2). NCBI lineage: Eukaryota > Metazoa > Chordata > Ceratodontiformes > Ceratodontidae > Neoceratodus > Neoceratodus forsteri. Next base: position 448,665,245 of record CM057453.1, on the reverse strand, counting down.
GACGCTGATAGTAGGTGGAAATCATCAGGAGAGGGGTGCAAGATGCTACCAGCACCTGTGCAAGAGTAAGACGAAATGCGGTAGGGCCCGAAAACCCTGCTGGTGGACCAGGAAGGTCCAGGAGGTGGTGTGGGGAAAGAAGGCAGCCTATAAGCAATTCAAGTGCCCAAGGTGAAAGGGATCAAGGGGAGTATGAGCTGATGGCTAGAAGGCCACTAGGGTGGTGAAGGAAGCTAAGGCAAGGAAGGAGCAGAACCTGGCCAGGAAATTAGGAGAGGGAACAAGGGTTCTTTAGATACATTGGGGAAAAACGAAGGGTGAAGGGGCAGATTAGCAGGATTAAATCAGGGAGAGATGGGCATAAGACCTGGGGAGCAGGCTGAGGTACTAAATGAGTACTTCACCTCAGTTTTCACCAAGAAAAATGGGGGCTGCATCATACATGGGAGGAGACAGAGATACTGAGGAGGGGGACCCTTACCGTCGGGCGGGTCTGGGGAGAGGGAGGCATCACTGGCAGGAGGGGCAGGGTTAAGCAGGAGAAGAGGTACTGGAAGTGGAAATCACAGCAGAGAGAGTGAATGAAGCCTCAGCTCCCTTAAGACGTAAGAAAGCACCGGGCTGGATAAATTACATCCCAGAGTGCTGAAGGAACTTGCAGATGTCCTGGCAAAACCCTGGCGGAGCTTTCACCACTCTCTGAGGACAGGGTGGGTGCCTCAGGACTGGAAGGTGGCGCATTTAGTGCCTATCCACAAGAGGGATCAAGGGAGGTGGCAGAGAACTACAGGCCTGTCAGCCTGACATCGTGGTGGGCAAGGTGATGGAGGGCATAGTCAAGGAGAGGCTAGGGGACCTGGAAAAGTCAGGGTGCCTGGATGATAGACAGCATGGATTCATCCCAGGAAATCATGTCAGACAAACCTTGTGGAGTTCTATGACTGGGTGATGAGTGCCTTGGATCTTGGTAGACCAGTGGACGCCCTCTTTCTAGACTTCAGCAAGGCATTTGACTCTGTTCCTCACGTGGTCCTGTTGGATAAGCTGGGAGAAATGGGGTGGGAACCAGATGATCAGATGGATAGGCAATTGGCTCCAGGACTGGACCCAGAGGGTCGTAGGTTGGCGGGATAGTCTCATCCCAAAGAGGGTCATTAGTGGGGTCCCACAGGATCAGTCTTGGGCCCCTCCTGTTCAACGCCACGTCTCTGACATAAGGACAGGAATCAGGAGGAGATGAGTATCTTTGGGTGACTCAAAACTGGGGTGGTGGTGGATGGGAGGAGGGAGGTGGCCCTACAGGGGACCTGAGGCTCTGGAAAGATGGTCTAGAAAGTGGAAGCTGAGGTTCAATGCAGGGAAATGCAAGGTACTCCACCTGGGGCGCAGAAACCCATGACAAGTGTACACCCTGGGGAATGCTGCAAGTCTCGATGGCTAGAGGGACCTGGGGTGTGGTGGATGTCAAGATGAACAACTCGGAGACTTGTAGGAGGGCAGCAGCCAAGGCCAACAGGATGCTGGGATGCATCGCTAGGGGATCACCTCCAGAAGGAGGGAAGTGATACTCCTCTGTATAACTGCTTAGTGAGGCCACACCTTGAGTACTGCATGCAGTTTTGGAGGCCACACTTAAAGAGGGACATTAAACTCCTGGAGAGGGTCTAGAGGAGGGCAACCAAAATGATTTGGGGCTTGGGGACAGGACCTATGAGGAGAGGCTTGAAGAGCTAAATATGTACACATTGGAAGAGAGAGGGACCGGGGACATGATAGAGGTCTTCAAGTACATGAAGAGGGTAAATAGAGGAGGAACAGTCAGGTGCTTTGAAGGAAGGAGGAGGGGCCACTAGAGGGCATGGGTAGAAGCTGGAGGGAAGATTCAGGGAGAAAGGAGGAGGTGATACTTCACTGAGAGGGTGGTGGAGCCATGGAATGCACTGCCTAGGGGGCTGGTGGAGGCAGAGACGGTGGATGGGTTCAAGAGGGGCTGGGACAGGTACAGGGAAGGGTTCTGGAAGCAAAATCCAATGCAGCAAGAATATCCGAACTGGGAAGGAGAAGCCAGAGAAGGCGAGGGCAGCAAGGTCAGCACCCAGGGTGGGGGCTGACCAATCGAGAAGACCAAAGACCATTAGCCTATTCTGCTTGCATTTTAGTATGTTAGTATGTTATCTCTATTGATCATAAGTCTATTCTCTGTATAATCTAGAAAATTATCTACCATTCTCTATAAACCAGACAGGGAGGTTGATATTAGAACAATGTCGCACCCATAAGTGAGACAAGATATTTTCTTATTTCTAATGCTGGTGAATGAAAATCTGGATTTTCAGGTTTCTATATATATATATATATATATATAGGAACCTGGAAAATATATATATATATATATATATATATATGTGTGTATATATATATATATATATATATATATATATATATATATATATATATATGTATATATATATATATAATATATATATATATATATATATATATATATACATATATATATATATATATATATATATATATATATATATATATATATATATATATATATATATATATATATATATATATATATACAGAGGTCAATATATATAGAGGGTCAATAGGCATCCTGTCTAAACCCACAGTTTGTCTTGATCAATTTTATTTTATTTAGTTTTTGTTAACCGGGTAGGTGTACTAGCCATAAAATGACTATTTTCAGGCACGACCGGGAGAGTACAACAAAAGAGAACAGTTGAACAACAGCAACATGGGTACAATAATACAAATGGAGAACAGTACAGCAGTGCTACAAAAATACAATGGGTAGAAACAACAAAAAATAATGGCAAGCATTATACAGATGACGTCATGCCCTCAATTTGATTATATTGTACCCTAGTCCAAGTGTCAGAATGTAACCTTTTAAGAGTATCCAACAAAATTAAGTCCATCCCAAATCTTCCAATTTCTTCCATAATAAGGATCTACTTATGCTATCAAAGCTGAACTCAGATCCACAAAGCAACAAAAAAGCCATGCCTCCTTCACTTTAACGTATTTCCATATTATATGTAGAGTACTTAACAAGTTAGCAGTGTCGGTGGCTCAGTAAGTCAACACACTCACCTCTGAGGCGGAAATCAGAGGCTGTGGGTTCAGTTCCCACATCTGGCACATGGTTAATGTCCAGTACTGACACTGTAGTGCAGCATGAGAGGGTGCTGCACTTCTGAGGTGCCGTCTTTCGGATGAGACGTTAAACCGAGGTCCCATCTGCCTGGATTGGTGGTAGTTCAGGTGGATGTTAAAGATCCTATGGCACTTATCAAAAGAGCAGGGAATTTCCCCGGTGTCCTGACCAAATTTCCCTCATTCTAAAATACCACCAACAGCTTAATCTGGTTCAAGGTCAGTTGGCATTCATCTGTATTCCCCTCCCGGTTCGTGCCTGAAAATAGGCAGGATTTGTCTAGTGCACTTACCCGGTCAACAAAAGATAAATAAATAAAACAATGCTGTATGGTTGATCATCCTGATCTAAACCCACTGTGATATTCACTCAAAATCTGATGTTCTTTAGCCAGTCCTGTATTCTTTGTAAAGTATCCTCAAATACATTTTTGGGAGGCATCAATCAAGCTTATTGGGTGATACATTTTAGGATCTGAGGCATTTCCTTTTTAAATAATGGAAATATAATACTACCCAACCAACTAGATGGAATTTGACCTCCCTGAATAATATAATTAAACAAGGATCTAAAACAGGAATCCATTGATCGGGAATGATTCATACATATCTACCAACAACTGATCTGGTCCTGGTGCCTTATTTACATGGGCCATTGATATTGCTTCTCTAAACTCATTATCTCCGATGTACATTGAATAAAGTGTTTATATTTAGTCTAAATAATATCTCAACTCCTGGTTGTTCACTGAATCTTGATTTTCCATTTCTGTGTAGTACAGACTTCGAAAATGTTCCTCTCAATTGTTAGGAGGTATATAAACCTCAATAGCTGTTGTATAACTTCCATAACCTTTACTCACAAGTGTCCAGAATTTCTTTGTTTCTTTATCATATATAGTTTCTCTACATTTCTCCCACATTCTTTTATAATATTGCCTCTCTCAGTTCAAGTAACCTCTTATATCTCTTCCTTGTTTTATTCAACATCTTAATAATCTCTCTTGTTCTTTAATTGTTACATTATCTTACCTATTTTGCAGAATTTTCTTTGCAATTTTACATTTTATTGGACCACATATTCTGCCTTTTCTTATATGAGATTGTCGTTCTCATAAAGGGTCTAATATATGAATTCAGTACAGATCAACTTTTACTATCTCTTCTCTTGTGTCAGGATTCAAAATATTGTACGTTATATCAGAAACCCTACCACCAGTAATTATTGCTGTAAAAAGTAATATATTTTGACTAATCCACCTAATTCTCTTTTCCTTAATCACCTCCATCCCTTCCAGATTTCAATCTAAATCTTCTTGCATTTCTATAGTACCTTGTATATCCAGTGTTATTAAAACTGGAGCATGTAGGAATTTGAATGGTCTATTATTTTTAAATTGTGAATCATTTTTAATGCTTGCAAATTAGCCCAGGCCAAATATATGATAGAAGAGCCCAAAGGGCCCAAATATGTGAATTCACCATGTTTGTCCCCTGGTATACATCCATTAAGTAGACACAAATTTTCATCTGACATTAGTCATAATATTGTTTTGCTTTGTGAATTATATTTTGGTCTTTAGATCTTCTGATCCAGTTCACTCTTTGATTAATTATTTGAAAACGTTGCATTAATTCATAATACAGACTTTCTTGGGTCTTATTTATATTGACCCTTGCATTATAGTCACCTACTATTAGTACTTCCCAATCTTCATATGTATTTTTAAATGTTTCCATCACTGATTCATACTGTATCCATATATCCATAAATTGGTTATTGTCTGATGGAAAATATATATTCTGAAGTAAGCCTTAATTTTCCGATGGACAATCTTAGAATCTATATATATTCTGATGATGAAGGGTAACTATACCACTCAGGTTCAATGTTCTTTTGGCAAATATAGCCAAACCTGCATTACTGATAGTTGCAACTCCTGCTTCCAAGTTTTTCTTGTTAGCAGTTTTTATTTGAGTTGTGTACTTTTAAGAAGTTCTGTGCTTGTGTTTTGTTTGTTGCTTCCATGGACACCCAACTGTCACCGGTTTATGTGGAGCTGTAGTGAATCTGAAACTGATGCTTTGTGCATGACCAGTGAGATATAAATGGAGCTAGCTTAGAACTGTGTTGCTAATAATGAAGACAAATTTCAGGTGGACAAACATCATTTCATGGTTAATGGTGTTGAAGGCAGATGAAAAGTCTAACAGCAGCAGTCCAATGGGGATTAATTTATCGATGGATAATAGAATGTCATTCAACACTCATAAAAAACTGTTTTTGTGCTGTGAGAAATTTAGGTAGAGTTGGTTTGAGGTACAATAATCTGTTATTTGATGGGCTAATACAGCTTTTTCTAACACCTTGGAAATTAGCAGCAACTGGGCAATTGGTCAGTACTGTGACAATATCTAGATTCAATGTGCTTTTTGGGCTGCAGTGGGTGGAGCCCTGCAGACCTCTTGCTTTCAAAAAGGACTCTGCATTTCTTGCATTCTTTGGGACTGAACAACATCTTGGAGTTGCACCACAGTTGCCTCCATGCCCGTGAGCACTCCACTCACATGACACTATTTTTTAAAAAAAATCTGAGGCATCCTGATCGTGGCATTGGGGATCAAGCACCCCACTGTCACTCTTATGTTTGTAGGGGGTGCTGAGAGGGAGGTCAGTGGGAGGATATCTATAATTTAAAATACAAAAATTGGTGGTCATGGCACACTCTGCCAACTCAAGATGGCAGTCACAGTCTTCTGTGCATGCGGGACCACGAGCACATGCACAGTGGACTGTGGTGACTATCTTGGTCAAGGCGCAGTGTGCTGTGACTGCCAATCTTTTTGTCTTTTAAATTATAGATATTCCCTTACTCAACCCCTCACAACTGCTTTCTCGACCTGGTAGACCACAAATATCCTATTATCCACCCTATCTGACCTGCACTTTTCTTCTTGATGTTACCAACTGGTTTGGTAGCTACCTTGGCCATAGGTCCCACCAAATGATCATAAGCAGGGGTTCTGTCTGCCCCTCCCTATAAAGCGACGAGGTACCCCAAAGGTCCATCCTGGGTCCCTCCTTTTCTCCTGGTTGTCAGTTCCCTCCTGAAATCTGCACAAACACAGAGGTCATCATTTATGCTGATGATGCCACCCTTTTCTGCAAACGCAGACCCTCCTCCCTACTTATAGAATTGAAGTCTGACTTCAGTTGCCTCCACTACTGGTTCCAGTCCAAGGGACTTATGTTGAATGTGAAAAAAATCTATGGTTTTCTCAAGCTATGGAGCCACTCTCCTTTGATTTCACCTTACTAGACAATTATAGTAATTCAATTGAAAGAGTTATTGAATTTGAATACCTCGGATTTCTACTCGACTGCCACCTCAACTTTGACTCTCACATAAATCATCTAATTAAAAAAACACCAAAGGCTGGGCATGCTGTACAGGGTCAAGCCTTTTCTTACCTAATAAATCCAAGTCCTTCTTACAACCAGTTTCCTGCTCCCTCTCTTTGACTATGGCACTTTAGTCTATTTCCCAAAACTATCTCAGGGTAACCTCCAAAACCCCGTTGAACATATCATAGCATCATTCGATTTGTTTCCAGTCTCCGAAGATGTACCCTCCACTGCGACCTTTATAGAATCTTGAACTGGACCTCCCTCAAGGACAGACTAAACAGCAAAATAGTCACTTTCTTCCATAAAAATCCTTTGGCCTCCTTCCAGACAGCATTATGTCCCTCTTCCCAAAGTCAGCCCTCTCTTGGACCACAGATGGTCCTCCACCATTTCTTTCTCCATCCCTTTCTGTCATACCATGCAGGTCAGAACACCCTTTTCTACAAGGGTTGCTAAGTTCTTTAACAGTCTTCCCCAGCTGTCACTGAGAATCCCTCTATGGCTTCTTTTATGTATAACCTAAATTCTCACCTCTCAATACCTCCATCTGCTCTGTCTCTCTACATAATTTTGCTTCAAATTGTTAATCCCCCATTTACTTCTTAAATTATACAGATACTGGCTCTCCGGTATTATAGTGTAAGCACTTCTCTGCCTGCACTTCTTGTCTTCATTCTATCCAGTACAGCACTTCTTATCAATTATCGATTGTGTTTATACAAATCTTGTTTGACATTGTTATGCTCAGTTGTCAGTGTTTTCTCCAACCTGTGATCCAATGCTGTTTTGCTAACTGTTGTAAGTAACTGCCTATGTATTTGTCCAGAACTGGATGCTTGTGAAAATGGGCAGTTTGGCTCACATGCCATTCCAGTATTATCAATAAACTTAACAGAACTGAACCTCCATCTCAACACCCCCACCCCACCCCCACAATCATAACAGTAACACTGGGGGTACCCAATCCCCAGTGTCGAGATGTGTTCCCTGCCCCTTTTTCATACCCCCAGAAACTTTAGAGTGACACTGTGGGGTGCCCAATCCTCAGTGTTGCCATCAGTACTCCTCTGTGCTTTTTAATATTCCCCACCTGACCCTCCTCTCAGCACAACACCCCACCCCACCCCACCCCAGAAACATAAGAGTGACACTGGGGTCCCAGTTCCCAGTGTCATGATCTGTAGCCTCAGGGTCATTTTTGTTGTTGTTGTAGTTTCTTAAATCCTGTAAAAGAAAAACATCGATTGATGTCTTTTTTACAGCTGATTTGTTCCCCCACCCAACCATCTCACTCAGCACCCCCCTGTGCCCCCGAAGCCCTTACTTACCCATTGGGGGTCCAACGCTATAATCCTTTCTGGACCGCAGACACATCTTCACTTTCAGTTATGTTGTTCAATGTATTTCAATGGGGTTTTGAACTTAGTAGCATAACTTGGTAATTTTTCAATATTTTTGCCTCAAATTTTCAACATACCTTTTTGGGACACCACCTCATGAACAATGCAAGTGACGATAGGTAAATCTGTCCCACAAGATGATGTTGTGGTTGCTTGCAAAATCATCATTTGGGCAGGAGTTGAACACTTTCTCCACCATTGTTCATGAGGTGGGATCATAAAATGGCTATGTTGAAAATTTGGTGTAAAAATATTAAAAAGCAACAAAGTTATGATCCTATCTTGCATTTTGTGAATGCAAGTTAAAACTTTGGTAATTTTCAATATTTTTACCCCAAATTTACAATATAGTCATATCTTTATAGCACTTCATGAATGTGACAGCTGTCATTTTCAAATCCTTGCCTAAATTCTTTTATATCCCAAAGGTGATTTCCACGGTCCCTGTGTGAAATCAACTTTCAGGCAGAACTTGAAAATCTTCTCTGCCATTTTCATGAGGTGGGGTCATAAAGCCCATGTTCTAAATTGGGTGTAAAATATTTTTAAAAATCAACGTTATGAGCCTATATTGAATTTTGCAAATGCAGGCTCATAACTTTGGTAATTTTTATTTTGCCTCAAATCTACAACATACATATCTTTAAAGCATCTCATGAATGTGACAGCTGTCATTTTTCAAATCCTGCCAAATTGTTTTTTTTTACATTGCAAAAGTTGATTTTGCGGTCCCTACATGAAATCATCTGTTGGGCAGGAGTCAAAAACTTTTTCTGCCTTTTGTTCATGTGATGGTCATAAGAAGGCTATGTTGAAAATTTGGTGTAAAATATTAAAAACAATAAAGCTGTGAGCCTACTTTGAATTTTATGAATGCAGGCTTGTAACTTTGGTAATTTTGAATATTTTTAACCCCAATTTACAACATAGCCATATCTTTACAGCACCTCACAAATGTGACAGCAGTCATTTTTCAAATCTGGTCAATGAACTATGAGATCTAGTGAGTGAGTGGTTTGAAAAGCTTTCATTGGAGTTGTTTTTGAGTAATTATCGATTTTTCATAATATTTCTTTCTGGATTTCTTTAAAAGTTTGTTATATTCTTATGAATGTTCAAGATATAGTTTAGGAAACACAATTGAGCCTTGCTCCCTGCCATTTCTCCCAGTTGTCTGCATTTCCTTTTTTCTGTAATAGACTGGGAAAACCAAGGGTTGACAGGATGAGTGGAAACCTTAAATGATCTAGAGGAGCAAGGCTGTCCAAAACTAAAGATTAGAGTGCTGTTGTACAGTTTGGGCAAAGCCTCAGGACACTTGATGATTTGCAATTCACTGAGGAGGTTGGCTAATACAGTGCTGCATTCTGGTTGATTTATTGCATGAAAGGTACATCTAATCTGAAAAGTATCCAGATTGGAATTAACAGATAAAGTGAGAGAAATCAACATTAAAGTGAAGTAGGAAATTGTCAGAAGAGCTTAGTCATTGTGACTTATTGGTGAAATGAGAAGTTCTTGAGAGATTATGAGATCACGAATATCTCGTTCTTGTGACTAGGAGTGTTGATATGCTAAGAAAGGTTAAAGAGGTCAAGGAGATTGGCAAAGCATTTGTAATTATCTATATATCCCTCCCCACCTATATATATGTCCTGCACTGCTTTGATGGAGTATTTACAAACATTGATGACACTCACCCTTAGCCATCCATGTATCCTTTTGATATTCAATAAGGCATAACTAAATATAATGAGATCTCAGCTGTGTTTTGTGTTGCTCAGGTTTTGATAATGGCCAGAACATCTACCTCATCCCTATTCACTAAAGTCTGCAACTCCTTTGTTTTGTTGGCCAGGTTTTGGCATTCATGCAGAATGCCTTTCAAGATACTTTGATTTTGCTCTCCCTACTGCCACTGTTCCCAAGTCCCTCTCTGTTTCTACTGTATGTCCCATTGTTCATTCCTCCCTTCTGTGCATCAATTCAATATTGGGGGACTACTGGGCCCTCATTCTGTGTATCAGTAAAATGTGTCCTATCACAGCTATTTCCACACCTAATTTAAATGCCTCTTGACAAAAGGATATGTCATCTGCCCCATTGCACTGGCTCTTCCACTGTTGAGATGCAGGTCATCTTTTTAGAATAGCCCATTATCCTTCCAAAAGGGTCTCTAGTCCCCGGAAAAGGAAGCCCTACTCCCTGCACCAGCCCTTTGTCAGGTGTTAAAAAGTGTTCCATGTCATAATAGCGATCGTGAAAACAGCGATCGCTATTATGGTGAGTGCATATCACCAAAAGCAAATCGGTGATATACACTTGCCAGCAACCTGACGTCCAGAAAACAAAAAGTATTTTATGGGGAGGGCTGCACCCCCATGCCCCCCACTGGGGTTTGACTCCGCACCCCCTGATTTTAGATTCTCAACCCAGGGAGGTGCATGTTGGGGAGGAGGCACAGTCTGGATTAAAAAATTAAGTCTCTCAGCCACAGGCAGTGGCAAAATGTCTACCCTCCTAGTCCTCAGCCCCAAACCTAGTACCTGCTGATCCAGAGCTAGCCACCCACACCACCACACCACACTGCTAGCTTAGCAGCAGCAGGCACACCAGTCCCTAAAACCCTTCCTGTCCCTCCCTTCCTATCCCCTTCTAATCACCCTTCCCTATCTCACTTTTGAATTGGGTTGATACCCTTGCAGGGTAGCACATGGGGATAATGCTGAATATGAGTTGCTGTTTTGATGGTCACCCATATTCAGTCACTATCCTCACTGGATACCATTAAAGAGGGATCTTAGCCGCCCAGTGATGCTGAGGGTTGAGCGCTGGACACCACACCTCGCTACACCAGCAACCGGGTTCTGGAATGGACTCGGGATGCTGGGGGCTGGCAGAGAAAGGAGAGGATCAAGCATCCTTAGGGACTGCTGTCCTCTCCTGGGATGGGTGGTGGGTTGCATCGCTCTGCAGTGGCCTCTGATGGAGACCAGGAGCTCTGCAGGCGATGTAGGTGGGAATAGCACAGAAAGTGGAAACCCGCCTCTCGAACAACTGGATGATGGCTGCTGGTCCTCCACTACTGTTAATGCCCTGAAGGAGCCTCTCCACTTCAACAGCACCCTTGGGCCACGTATGTGCTGGTTGCCCCCTGGTGCCTTCCCCCTCGGAGGAGGGACCTGCCAGTGAAGGGTTACATCCAGGTTACCTCAGGGGCAGCTGCGATATGAAAATGGAGGGGCTCAGGATGGGACAGGCAGAGTGGAATGAAGGACCTTGGCAGCCCGAAGGAGTGGTAGGTCGAGGGGCACGAGAGGAAAAAAAAGAGGGATCTTAAACTGTCCACTGTTGTGTGATAAGGAACTACAGTAGAAGTACAGAGAGGTGGCAAGGAGGAAGTTGGTGGGGTGGGATCTCATTCTGCCAGATACAGACTGGGAAATTATAGCAGCTAGGAGCACCCGAAGATGGGCTTTGCGAGACACATTGCAGGACTGCCTGCTGGTTCAGATGGATAAGGAACCTACTTAAAAGTCTGCCATTCTCAATGTGTTGCTCACCATCTCAAAATTAGTAGGAGATGTGTGGGTTGGGGTGCCGCTTCTGATCCAGTGACCAGAAGTCCAGATAGTTTGAGATAGCCCTTGAGACCAGTAAGACCACATCAAGGGCTGAAATTCTTTATTTCAGAAGAGCAGACTTCAAACAGATGAGGGAGCTAGTCTGGGATAAGTAAGTTGAAGTGGGCAACATCGGAGAGTGGAGGAAAGATTTGAATAAATAAAAGCGCCATTCTCGAGGCAACAAAGTCATGCATGAGAACGATAACCAAAGAACACATACAAGTGACCAGTCTGGTTCTCTGAAAAGCTCGGGAGGCAGTGAAGCCAAAGGAAGGACTTTACAGTACAAGGAAAAACAGAGAGAGGAAGAATAGGGGAGTACTAAGTCAGACCTAGGGAATGTAAGAGGGCATTAGGGAAGCAAAAGCAGACATAGAGCTGCATATTGCTGGGAGGTCAAGGATGGTGAACAGTGGTTCTTCAGATATATTAGGGAAAAAGAAAGTTGGATGAAAGAATTGTTAGACTAACAGAAGGTGGTAGCATAATAAAGGTGGACAAGAAAAATCAGCGATTCTTAATGACTACTTCTGCTTTGTATTCAAAATGGAAGACATCAGGGTCCACCTATTCAAAGTTTGCCCATGCACAAAGTTTGTGCTAGCCACCAGTTGGGCCTGCACCAGTCCCACAGCCTGCTATATTTAGAGGCATGGCGCTGGCACTAAGACTTCTGAATATACTGTTGATGGCACTGCATAAATGACAGCACAGAGCAGTGTACTAGCACAATGCTGAATATAGTACAAATGATAGTGCAGCCCATGAAGGAGATGCGCAGTGGTGCAGCCCTGTCAGGGCACTGTGTGTGAGCTACACACTGGGGTGGCTATGGGTGGGCAGAGAGGTTCCAAGGACAGACACACAACACAGCTGCTTCAGTATCAAAAAATAAACTTTTGGTAACAAAAGGCAACAGGCCATAACAAAATACAAGATAAATGGGGCAGGTAAACAGGGATGGTGTGCAAAAATGGGGTAAAACTAGCATTGTTGTAATGACTAAAGCACAGGCATGCTTATAGCACTGCTGGTGGAGGTAGTGGTGCTGTAGGCAGTGGGTGATGTTGCGCCGAGCCACTGCCATCTCCTGCATGGCCTCTGTGATGTTCTCAAGGAACCTCAAAATAAGGCTACTGGTGCATCAGCTGGGGCAGAATTTCATCCCAGTCCTCAAAAGTCTCTAGCTGCCAGTGATAACTTGGACTCCTCTTGGCACCTATGGAGAGAAAGAAAATGTACACAGTCAGCTGTGCACACAGGACAAAGTCTGCGGTGTTGTCTACCCTATGTAGCAAAAAGTAAACTCAGCCTGCACATGCACCACCATGCCAGACAAGGATGACAGATGACTATCAGTCACAATGGAGCAGAGTCAGACTGACACACTTGGATACCTGGAAATGCCCAGGTGGGATCTCCAATGTTGGCTACCTGGCCACCTTCTGAACACTGAAAATCATTGCATTTGTCTTCAATTTCCTAAATAAATGGGGTAATTTGGCCACTGAAAGACAAGTTAAGATGCAAGCGTAGAACTAGTGTAGCAAATGTACATGGAATACTGATAAGAATATGTAACCCTTGGTCTACCTTATCGACTTTCAAGAAGGGCCCTGTAACAACCTTCCAGGTGTGCCCCTGTGCTCAGTCCTGACCCTGCAATGTATTGGGTGTTGTATACCAGGGACAACACTGAGGATCATACACTGGAGGAATGCACATGCAATGGCACGGCCATGCACCTGCATAACAGGTGCAGCCATGGCATGGGCACACACCATCAATGGGCATGGCAGAAGTCTGCCTACAGCACAGCATCAGAAGCTCCATGCCAGAGGTTGAACAGCAGTGGCATGTGCAAGTGGCAGAGAGGATCACACACACAAACTGTGGCCATTGACCAAGCAACCAGCTCACAGGCCAACCCTGGTATGCAGACACAAACAACAAAGTTCTTTCCAGGGTCACTGCCAGGATGAGGCAGAGGCACACACACATGTTGCACACAACACAGTAGAACATGGTTGGGACCACAAGGTGGCACTGTGTGCAGCAGCTATGGTGCATGCCACTGCAGCTGTGGTGTACATGGCAGGACACTGGACACACTATGCATCTGTCAGCTGAGCACCAGTAGAGACTGCACTGCAACCAGGGCATGTCTAACATCACTGTGGTCACTGGTGCACACTCACAGAAGTATGGCCTGGGATGGAAGGGCTGCCAGAATACTTGGACATTGTCCAGGTGGACCTCCCTGGTGGCAGTTCAGCCACTCTATATACCCCAACACACACTGCATGTAGCAACTGTACCCTACCTGACTGAGGCTAACAGGCCACTGTAGGTATTGTTAAGGTGCTATCACAGTACACAGTTGAACAGTGATGCTGCCCATCCATATGACTGTGGCAACCTGGGCCCATCCCCATTGCTTGCCCTGGTGGGCCACTGAAGTCACAATCTAGGTGTGCTCCATATCATCCAGTCAGACCAGGGTTATGTCCCCACGACAAGGCCTGTGCAGGGGCCCTGGTTGCACAGCACTGTGTCATCTGTCATTGTCATTGTCATTGTTTTCATTGTTTACAGTTAGAATTTTTCAGTAAAGATGTGACACATAAAATTGCAATTAGGGTTTTATTCAATTAATCCTATTTTACTCCTTGTTACTAGAAAGCTATAACGCAGGTAAAAATAAGATAAAATGATAGAAATATTTACTTAAAAGATAAAAAGTCTTCTTAGTGGTTTCAGTGAATTAATATGTAACCCCTCTGGGGGTTACCTAGTTGCCAATGAGTTGTCCTATTCCCTTACTGCTTGGTGCCCCATCTCCTTTGGTTTGGCCCTGCAATTCATTTTAGCCCGTATGGGCTTGATCATTGTTCGCGATCCCCGCTGTTTGCTTAGCTCTATGGAATGGATAGGGATCGCGCGATGCACAGTTGCACCCTTACTCTGCTGACTGCCAGTTTTGCAGTTGAGCAGGAGGGCATCCAGTGGTCCCAGGGCCCCTCTGCAGCTAATAGGGGCCAGTGACCAGAACACAGCGACAAAGAAGCTGCTTGGGGTTAAAATTCAAGTTTGAAATTAGGGCCTAAAGAAGTGGGGCTCATGAATATTAATGAGCCACACATAGTAATATAATTAGTTGCCGCCTGCATCTGGGGAGGTGTATGTTTTGGAGCACAATTGGCCAAGAGTGGGGTCGCTTAGAGGGCACAAAAGGGCTAAAACACAGTGGTTTTTGTTCAAATAAAGCATTTAACTTGGCTGCATCAGGTTTGAACAGATGAGGGACCATATGGGACTGCATAAAACTGAATGGGAGCAGCCATGCTGATGACACTCTGACCCCAAACAGCAGCCAATCATCTAATTAGGTGCCTAGAACTGGGACAGAGGACTCCTGGAAAAAGGAGGGATTAATTCAGGTGCCTAAACCATGCTCCAATAAGCCAGGGAAATATTGATCACTATGGTTATGGACAATTGATGGACCCAATCAACAATCAGAGCCATGGATTCTCGGTGAAAACCCTGGACATTCTGGGTTTCTTCAGTCTGTTCCCAGGCTCTGTATGAATCAGAAGACTCCTGTGAGAGTGGATCTGGACTAGGGAGACCTTTCTAAGGCTTCCAGAGAGTGCTGTTCAGGAAAGGTTCAGCAGGGAAAAAGAGCGAGAGACTGAACTGATACCTTGATTCCCCAGGTACTGTGAGCTGTTTGATTATATTGGAGAAACTAAGTGATGCAGAAATCCTGTACTGGTGGACTGAATTGAGCTGAGAGGACTGAGCTGTTCTATTTGGGTGCAACAGTTGCTGCTGAGAGTTTTTTTACCTGTGCAGGACTGCAATTGTGATTCTGAAGAGGCAAAGCTTCTCTGGATGTTGGGGTGCTAGGCAGATGCTGTACATTTCCTGAGTGAACTGGCTGAAGTGTCTGAGAGCTGTGTCCCAGCTGCAACTGAAGAAAATGTTGTGGACATTTCAATCTGGAAAATGCGGACTGGTGTGCAAGAGCCTGTTGTGTTTGGATCCCCTGTTGTTAGCACCTGGGCTTCATTGAACTAGGCTAGCACCAACTCCAACTGGCAATGGACTTTGCTTGAGCAACTGCCTATGATTTTGCTGGTTTTGAACTCAGTGCAGGGACTGCAGGAGGAACCCCACTATTTGGAGCTCTCACCCAGAGTCAGGAGGGAATCAGCTAACCCCTTCCAAGTGAGACTCACTGTCTCAGGAGGTCACGGCACTTGCAGGGGTTCTCAGACACCTGAGATCCATCGTGGGGATCTGGGCTGTAGAGCTACACCTGGGTCTGGCCTTCTGGAGCTGGTGCTGTCCTGCCACAGAGCTCTGCAATGAGCCAGAAGTAGCTGAAGGTGACAACCGGCCAGAACTACAATTAAGATGATTAGCTGCAAGATCCTCAAGCAAGTTCCATCCAGCCAGGAACCATGGCCAGTCTTCTTCTGCCCTGTGCTGCACTGACCAAGGAGATCCATGCTCCAGGCATCTGACTCTATGAACAGTGAGTACCAGGACCTGGCTCCTGGAAAGGGTAAGGGAAATTTAATTTTCAGAAACAAAGCACTTTTATCAAGGTTTCAGGTCTCCAACAGTTGGCCAATCCATGGCAACAAACAGGCCTGCACCTTGTAGGTACCCTAGGGACTATCAGGGTAGACACTGGTACCAGTGGGGTGGGGTCTCCGGGGGTGGGACTGGTCTACGGCTCATATAGTTATTCTTACTTGTTTTCACTAACCATCTTTTATTTCACAGCCATCCTTTGTCTTGGTATTCCTCCTCTAGTCCTTACCCCCAGTAAAGCTGTGATTTATCATTTGAAATTGTGTGCAGGAATTCTCTGAGTCAGTCAGATCATTACTGTTCATGGTTTATGGTGTTATTGACCAGTTGGGTATTCAGAGTGTGGGGTGTTTGGTAGGGGAGGTGGGTAGGTGCAGCATCCCAGGGCTGTGCCAGCCAGTCACCTGACCCACTTCTACTTTTCTCGGGGTGGGGTCCCTGTGCTATTTTTATTATCTTTGGGATGAGAACCCTGAACAATACAATAACAGGATCCAGGACCCTTAACCTGTTAGAAGGCCAACAGGCAGGGTAGCCCACTGACACATGGCACCTGGGCTAAAACAAACTCCATTTATCAACAGCAATCAGACCTCACTACCTTTAGTACCTTACCATACTAACCCAAGTGGCGGATTCTTCACCCTTTATCTCACTGTATATTTCGGCTTCATTCATAGGTTCAACAGTGAAAGCATTCTTGTCAATTTCTATGTAAGCTGTAAAGTCGATTAGCAGCATAACTGCTGGCAGCAGGGATAGCTAGTTGCTCCTTGGCACTCTCTACTTCTGGCACTTCAGTAGCCTCTGCTGACATCATCGGTGATGCAAATTTGCCTTCCTGTAACAAGTGTCAAAAAACAAGACAAGACAGCCTACCTTTCAGTCTCATACAGTAGGTCTTTAACTAAGGGAAGATGACACAAAATACAAAGAAACCCTGAAATGTGCACTGAAATGAACTGTAGAACTTGTTTTATCATGGGAACTGTGCCAAAAATCTGCATTAATCAAAATGTACACTTAGCTATTGTGTAATTTAACATGGTGAGTATTGGGAAAAATTAAGATATTGCATAAGTGTGCACTTAAGTGGAATGTGCACTAATCTGATGCGCTTAAGAGGGCTGCACTGTACTTACTTACACAGCATCCCCAATTTGTCTTTACTCTGCAATTGCTCTTACCCTGTGAGGATGTTTTGCAGCCTATATCAGTCTACCATAAAACTTAACATCTTATTATCAGAAGTAAAATTAGTAAGACTTACAGTGAGCCCTCATCATGTATTGTTTTCAACCCAGTTGAAAGATGGCTGGGCTGAGTCTTGGAGGGCAGTAGAGAAACTAACACATTGAGCACACTGATGGAAGAATTGACATCCTTGTGGTCCTGGGGCACTGAGTGTATATGAGTGTGTTTTTGCTTGTCTAAATTTTTTATCCCAAACGATAGAATGGACACTGCTACATGGGCACATTTGTCTCACACAGACTAATTCATGTAAGTGGTGGGGGTTGTAGGTCTGCTAAGAATATCAGTATAGTCTTTTTCTTTTCATTTTTATTTATTCCTAAACTGAGATATGTGGTCTTGATGTTTTTCATGTGATTTATTTTCAATTTCCTGTGAAAAAGTACAGCCAGCATCAGCAGGAACTTAGTCTCCATTTCAGAACCTTCCATTTTCTTTACCAAATGCATTTACATGAAAACAGGTTGTCTGCCACAGCCTTTATCTTATCTATGTCTTCCAGAGAGTCAAAGAGTGGTGTCAAGGCTATCGCATGGGGGATCATGAAATGAGAGGAGTGCAGATTTTAGTTGGCAGGGTAAGGATAACTGCTTCCCTTGTCCTTAACTTATCCGAGTCCTAAGCTCCCAGCTCTCAGCTGCCTGCAGTGTAGACTAGAAATACTTCTGGCTCCCTATGGATTCACCTCATTTTGTGAGGGACTCTATAACTTCTCTCCCTCAATTAGATCGCATCTGCATGCTATCTACCTGTATTCAGTTTGGCCTCCAATCTCTTTCCCTATGCACTCCCTTACCAACCATGCCTCCCACCTCCCCACCCTCAGTGTTCCCCGCCCCCAGCTCCACTGCCCCAATCTCCTGGTAATTTTACACTCCCTCCCTAACCTAGCGGTGCATCACTGCTATTTACCCTGCACCCTTGTTAAGTTCTTGTACTTATCTAGGCTATCAAAAACTTGCCTATATAATAAATCACCATCTGAAGTGCTTGTATGCCTGCCTCTGTATTACTCTGTTGCTGCATTGAGCACCTGCTTTGTATTTATTTGTTGTCATAATGATGTATTTGTCACTGTTGTATGTAATTCTATTTTGACCCAGTATTAAGTAGGTCCATCTTGTAAATGAGTTTGTATTTATTTGTTGTCATAATGCTGTATTGTCACTGTTGTATGTAATTCCTATTTTGACCCGGTATTAACGAGGTCTATCTTGTAAATGAGCTTTGCTCAATGATGTTCACCTGGATGAATAAAGATTTTGATTGCTTGATTGATTGATTGATTAAAAGGGTCTAGAATCTCTCATAGTAGACAAGGCAGTAAGCTGGATGGCCTGCACCCACAGATACTTAGGAGCTGGCTGCAGAATTGGCAGTGCCCTTAACACATCTGTTTAGTGACTCATTGAGGTATGAAGTGGTGCCAGTGGATTGCAGATCCCCCAATGCTGTACCACACCACAAGGAGGGATATGGAGGAGCCAGGCAACTATAGGCCTGTCAGCCCCTACCTTCATTGTAAGTAACCTGATGGAGATGATAGTCACAGAAAACTTGGGGACCTACTTGAAGGACAACAGACTGCAGGATAGCAGGCAGCATGGGTTTGTGTCAGGGACATCATGCCAGACCAAACTGATGCTTTTTTCAATTGGGTCACCAAGGCAACTGACAAAGGACAGGCAGTAGATTTACACTACTTCAACTTCAGCAAAGCTTTCAATTATGTACCACAGAGATTGCTGAAGAAATTGGAGGACTTGGGAGTAGAGCAAGGTTTAGTTGTGGTTAGAAAGCTGGCGTGGGGTAGGCAAGAGACAGTAGTGATGAACAGGGCTAAATCAGGGGACAGGAATTTGCAAGTACAAGTGAAGTGCCACAGGAATCGGTTCTGGGACCTGTGCCATTAATATGTTCGTAAGTGGCAAAGTGCAAGATATCTGGGAAAGTTGTGTTTCTTTGCTGATTACACAAAACTAAGCAGCAGAGTGGATCATGAAAAGTGATGAAGGTGTTCCAGAAGGATCTAGAGAAAATTAAAAATGGTCTGTCTGGCAGTTGAGATTCAATGCCAAGAAATGATCAACAATGCACTTAGGAGATTAAATTCATGCACAGAATACTGGATGTTAGGGGTTAGACTGGACACTTTAACAGAGAAGAAGTATTTGGAGGTCATCATCAGTGACACCTTCAAACAAATGAGTCAACGCAACATAGAATACAGCAAGACATTGAGGTTACTGGGTAGTATAGGAAGGGTTTTGACAGTAGCAGTGTACGGTGATTTTGACACTGTACAGATTCCTGGTGAGGCCTCACCTGGATTATGTGCCCAGTTCTGGAGTCCTCACCTAAGGAAACACAGTGACTGGCTAGAGACAGTGCAGCAAAGGGTCATCAAAGATGATCCAGGGCCAGAAGTGCAGATCCTATGAGGATTGGCTGGAAGTCTTAAATATGTACTCACTGGAGGCTAGGCAGGAGCTGGTGGACATGATTGAAACCTATCGTTTAACAGGGATCAATCTTAAAAGTGAAAAGTCATGCACCTGGGGTGGGGTATGCCAGGGCTGTGTATAAGATAAGGAGGAGGTACTTACAGTTACCAAGCAAGAGAAGGACCCAAGTGGTCATATCTGATTATTTCAAGGTTGCAGGGCAGTAGGCAAGGCGAGGCTGGATGCTGGGATGCATAGGGAGGAGGATCTCTAGCAGGAGAAGGAAGTGGTATCGGCTCTGTATCGCTCACTGGTGAGACCCCATGTGGAGTACTGTGTCCATGTCACAGTAACTGTGACCAGACTCAGTTATCCTTTTCTGTTAATTTAAATGTTCATCTGTTACAGGTTCTGTTTGAAGGGATGTGGCTGCCAGGTCACATGTACAAGCAGCTAAGGAGAGCTGGTCACCCACTGTGTAGGTGCTGATGTTCTCATGGGAAGGTTATCAGTAACTGCTGACAGGATTAGCATGGAGTAGACAATTAAGCCATAATCCCAGTGGTGAGACTTTCCTGAGATATGTTTCCATGTCTGGCAATGGACCCAAGTGCATGTTATAAAACTTCAAGAGATAGCAAGGAAGGGCAAAGGAGATGAGGTCACATACACACATACACACACACACTCACATGGTTGGGGATACTGAGGGGACGTCACTAAGGAGATCACTCCCCATAGCCCAGAGTACATACAAGTGGAAGGAGCAAGAAACTCTCTCTCTCTCTCAGACATTCGACACTTGAAGAAGGGTTCTATTTGATAGCAGGAAAAACAAAGCAGTGAAGCCAACAAGCAAGCACATAACAACGTGCCACACAGGGCAAGGGTACAAGATAGTGATCGCCAAACAGTGACAGTACTTTCTGCAGGGACTTTGCCTACCACCACCACCCTTTGCATGGGTTTTGCCTCCCCATACCCCACTTACTAAATATAACAAACCCAGGGAATGGGCAGATCTCGGGAGGGGAAAATCCATGGGTGGCCATTTCAGCAATCGCTGTATTGTAATAGTCACCCTATGTGGCTGCACTTTTTCCTTCATGGTTTTGTCATCACCGTCTTCATGGGATGCCAAGAAGGAGAGCCCTGCTGGAGGTTAGTTTTTAAGGAAGTACAGCATAGGAATGTCTTCTTCAGCTAGCAGCAGGTAAACAGACTTTAAGTAAGGCTAAAGTTCAAGTTTTCTGACAAATCATCTGTCTGTTTAACTTACTTTATTTTCTATTCTCTGTAAACATGTAAACCTTTTTGTTACTGTAAATATATCCTGTTTGTAAATACCTGTAGTATCTTCTAGTAAAAATCTATTTTGATAGAACCAGTGACTGCCTCATTGTTGACAAGGTAATTTTATTATTTCTGCTAGACCTTGTTTGCAGTCTGTCTCTGAAGTGCACTCTACCAATAATTATTGTGTTGACTTTCCTGACCCTGAGCAGGGCAAAGTGGTTTCCTGGTATAATCAGGTGGTGACAGAGAATTAGAAGTCCCAAAAAACTGCCCTGCATGCTGGGATGGCCCAAGGGCATTTTCTGTCGTAGTTCAGTTCTGGAGGTTTCACCTCTGTAAGGACATCAACAGGGTGGAGGTGGCCCAGAGGATGGCTACTATAATGATATGGAGTTGCAAGAGAAGCCATATAAGGAGACACTGCGAGAGTTAAGCATGTACTACCTGGAAAGAGGAGAGCAAGCGGGTTCTTGATTGAGACCTATAAATATCTCATGGGGTTGAACAAGGTGCAAGGGGGCCCTTTCAAAGGAGGAGGAGCACCAGTACACAGGGCCAAGTTATGAAACTTGAAGGGGGGATTAGAGAGGCATGTGAGGAAATACTTATTCACAGAAAGGGTGGTAGACACCTGAACAGTCTGCCAGAAGAGGTGAGAGAGCAAACATAGTAGGGGCTTCAAACATGTGTGAGAGATAGGCACATGGGCATCATAAGTAGAAGTAAGGGAGGACGGAGGGACTTCTGTGAGCAAATAGAGTCCTGGATGTTGTTTTAGGAAGGGAAAATAAGGCAGACTAGGTGGGCCTACTTGGCCCTTGTCTGCAACACACTCCATGTTTCTATGTGTAAATGAGGACCTATTGTAAGGAATATAGATACAGTCACCAGAGTGCATGATAGGAGGTTGTGAAGGAGGTAAGTTCAAGGGAAATGTGAGGAATTTCTGCTTCACTGAGGGTAGCTGAACCATGGAAACAGAAACATAGAGTTTGTTGGCTGATAAGGACCACTTGGCCCATCAGTCCACCCATTTTCCCTACTTACATTACAGCAGACCCTACTTGATCCCCTCCCCTTCCCTTTCCACTATGACTCTCTTGTGCGTATCTCATGCATTCTTGAACCCCACCACTGTTTTTGCCCCCACTACATTTGCTGGAAGGCTGCTGCAGGAATACATCACTTTTTCTTGAAGAAGAACTATCTAACATCTCTCTTGAATCTACCCCCTCCAGATTCATAGCATGTCCCCTTGTTCTTGAGCACCTTTTCTTCTGAAAAATACTTCCCTCCTGTACCTTATTTATCACTGTGAGGTATTTAAAGGTCTTTATCATATTCCCTCCCTCTTCTCTTCCAGAGCTTTGATACAGGCCCTACACCATTTTAATTGTCCTCCTCTGAACCACCTCTACTCTGTGTTCTTCCAGAGATGTGGTCTCAGAACTGGACAGAGAACTCTAGTTGGTCTTACTAGTGATCTATACAGAGGTAACACTACCTCCCTCTTTCTGCTGGTGATACCCCTCCTGTGCACCCCAGCATCCCACTAGCCCTTTGTCTGCCTTGTTGCATTGCCTGACCACCTTTAGGTCTTCCAATATAATTACTTTCAGATCTCCTTCTGCTGGTAGTCATCAATACCACTCCATCTATTTTGTACTCTGCCCTGTGCCCCCTGTGCATTATTTTGCACTTTTTACATTGAAACCCAGCTGCAATACCCTTGACCATTCCTATAGTTTTTGGGTCCCTGCTCATCCTTTCCACCCCCAAGAGTCCACCCTATTGTAGATTTTGCTGTCATCCTCAAAGAGGCAGACCTTCCCTTTCAGCTCCTCTGCAATGTCACTTATAAAGACATTAAGCAGGACCAGTCCCAACAAAGATCCCTGAGGCACCCGCTGGTCATTGTCCCTTCCTTTGAGTGAACTCTGTTTACCACTATCCTCTGCTGACTATTCCTAACAAATTTCTTATCCAATTTACCACCTTTGGATCCCACCCCTAAGCGACCTAGTTTGCTTACTAGTCTCCTATGTGGAATAGTGTCAGAAGCCTTACTGAAATCTAGGTGGGCAACATCCACCACTACACCTTGTTTGGTTTTACTATAGTGCTTGACAGTGCTAGCACCGACATCCCCCACAGCAACAGCTACCATGCCGACTGTCAGCATTGGCAACCGGGGATGTGATTGCTTTCTATCGAGGGCTGTGCCCCAGACCTCCTGGTCTCTATGATTCAAACTCCAGTCGGAGTTGGACCGAAGCGACTACACCAGAGAAAATGCACTGCCGGTGTCTTCTGTGCACCAGCACAACGACCACCGCGAGACAGGCTTACTTCTGTCGCTGTGTTGAGGTTCACTGTGGTGGTGTTTAATTCGAAGTCGGGCAATAACCACCCCGTTATAGTTCCCTGTTACCAGTCAAAGAAATCTATCAGATTCGTATGACATGATCTCCCCATGAACCCATGCTGCACTGGGTCGGCACTAGGTCAGAAGCATGACCGCAACAATAGCACTGTAAAGAACAGCACTGCCACAACACCATCAATCAGAATAGTGCCAAGTATGAACAGCACAAGATAAAATATCACCAATGGTAGCATCCCAAAACTACACGAGGACTGCTACCATGTCTCAAAGAAATCACTGCATATTTTATTTTTTGCAGAGGGGATCTGCCCCCATACCCTCAAAATGGGGACTCTGCCACTCCACCACCAGTAATTTTATAATCAACTCCACGGGGTTGGATCTCAGGGAAAAGATATAACCCAGGAGGGGTGAGAATCTGCGAGGGCAAGTGGACTTAAAAAAAAAATGACTTCATTAGCGGAGGGAAGAGTACAAGCAGGAGATCGGGAATGGAATCATGATCTCCAGAACTGCACTGTACTGGCAGAGCTATTTCATTCCTTAACCTTCTCCACCATGGGAGCAGCTTGGCCAACAACCATGATTTCTCTACACTTAACAATCTCTTCCCTTCCTCCCCTGACATGACAGCTATAAGGGTAGCAGTATTTCCTTTTGCTATTCTATCCTTGTAGCTCTTCTAGCCTACACTGTTGTTGCAGCGCTGTTCTCACCAGCTATTTCAGAAACGCTATTCTAACCGGGTAGGAACGCCTATTGGTAAGCGCTCATTCACCTTCTCAGTTCCCTCTGCTTGGAATTCCTCCCCATAACTTACTCTCCTGCCCCACCCTATCCTCCTTCAATAAAGAGCTACCTCTTTCCTACTAACCCCTCCTCTGCAATTGCTTTAAATAATTATTATAGCATCATTAATGCCTAGTCTAAGTTACTCTGATAGATGTATCTTGTAATCCACCTGCTCTCGTGTTCCTGCTATGTATATATTGTATAATATTAGTTATCCTGTTTATTTACATATAGGATAAAGTATAGGGTGCAGTGTGTTACGAATTTAACACACACCCTAGTTGTTGGATTTCACATAAACCTGAGGGAAGCCAGAGGTTTATATAGCCATCCAACAGCAGGGTGTGTTAAATCGAGTTAAACACCTGCACCCTATACTTTATTTTATATAATTGAAGGCTTCCATTTTTTCTGGTAGTTCCATTTTTTCTGGTAGAAAGGTAAAAAGAAACGGGACTTTTACCTTCTGTTGAGTAACTGGTGTAATTTTGAACAGAGAACAGGTTTAATAAGTAACTAAATATTGAAGAAAAATTAAAAAAAACTGTCTTGATCCTTGTGTCCTTTCTGGCCAGGCGAGTGTTTTCAAGTGCTGGCGTCATTTGACCTACAGGGGAAAGGTAAGGGTTGAAAGGAGAGTGGTTAGGGGCGTGTAAAACCTTTTGTGTTTCCGTTTAGTCCGCGATTTGAAATGTGCTGAAAATGTTTTTTATTTCAGTTGTTGAGAATGTTTTGTAAGGAGCGAGCTAGTGAGGAGGTGAGTTTATATGGTCAATGGTTTGTGAGCTGAAACAGACAGTGGGAAACTCGTTGTCTTTCTGTGCTGTCTGAAGCAGATTTGAATGGGAAGAGAGTGCATGAATGCTGTGTTGTCTCAAGCGGATTTGATTGGGAAGAGAGCGCGTGAATGCCATAACACCTACCAGGTGTTACGGTATTTAACACACGTTTTGCCATTGAAAAACGGAAGCCATTAATTATATATGCTTAATGCCTGAGCTGTTTTAAGTTACTTACCTGGCTTTCCACTGTAATACTTTCTGCAACATTGTTAAATCTCTCTGCATCCTGTATATTATTATTCTATTTATCTGTTGTACTGTGTTCACCATTGACACCCAGGTTGTCACTGAAAAAGGACTGCATGGTTTCAGTGGACTTACCGGTTACCAAATTTCTAATAAATAAATAAATAATAAGGATTGGGTCTTGTAACCCATTGGATTCAAGATATTCCATAATCTTTTCCTCCAGCAGTGATTCCATTACCTTTCCCACCACTGATTTATTTATTTAAAATTTGATAACTGGGAAAGGCACACAGAGCAGAAGCTCATTTCAGGTGTGACCAGGGACAGGGGTACAAATACAACAGAGGAGAGCAACAAACAGATATAATGTAGTACAGGATTACAGCTTAATCTATACAGTATAACACAGGAATGAGTCAAAAATAACAGTAAAATACTATGAGTATGTGAAATACCCATTATGGGAATACAGTGCAGAGTTACGAACAGGAGCTACACAGGAAGGGAAAGCCTATGAAGAAAGGTGGCAAACAGAGTACAGTGGTAGCAGCTGATCCAGGAAGTGGAGGAGTGGCATGAGGTGAGAAGTTAGGGCCTTGGACAGTTGCACGATGTGGTGGGGGCCCTGAGGAGACACTGTAGGTCTGGAAGGGAGGGGGTGAGATGAGTTTGGAGGGGAGATTGTTCCAGATGGATGGGAATTGATAGGAGAAAGCTAGTTTCCTGCTGAAGTGCAAACTTTGGGAGGACAAAGGAACAATGGTAGTGTGAACATGAGTTGTAGGGGAGGAGTTGCAGAATTTAGAAGAGTGGAAAAGTAGGAGGGAAGAGTACCAAACCAGAATTTTTCAGGCTGACTGGCCTATAATTGCCAGCCTCCTCCCTGCTACCACATTTGTGAAGTGGGACTACCTATGCCCTCCTCCAGTCCTCCAGAACCACTCCTGTTTCCAGTGAGCTGTTAAACAGGACTGTTAGAGTTGCAGTGAGTACCTCCCTGAGCTCCAGCAATACTCTTGGATACACATCATCTGGCTACCTTGCTTTGCCCACCTTCTGATTAGCGAGTCCCTTCAGGACTGTCTCCTCTGAAAAGGACTGGTGTCTACCCGCCTCCAAAGCTTCTGTTACTTTTTCTGGCCCCTCCGTTCTCCTTACTCTGTGAAGACTGAACAAAAGTATTTGTGCAGGATGTCTGCCTTCCTTTGGTCCCACTCTGCACAGTCCCTCTTCACTTTTAACCTTGCAGTACCACTCCTGGTCTTTCTTTTTCACTGTTGATAGCAGTAGCCCCAGCACAAATCCCTGAGGGCCACCACTGAGCATCCCTTTTCGCTCAGAGTTGTGCCCTTCCACCACAATCCTCTGTTTTCTGCCCCAAGCCAGTTTGCATCCACTTTGTGTATGCCTCATTTATTCCATACTGGTGTACTTTTCCCTGAAACTTGTCATGTCACTACATGCCACAGAGTCAAAGGCCTTGCTGATGTCCAGATAGACTATGTCTATGACACTGCCCCTTTACCTTTCTCCTTCCTAGTCAACACACCAAGAAGACATTCAGGTTGGTCGGGCATGATTTGCCCCTTATAAAAGCCATGCTGGAAAGAGGCAAGAACCTTGTCCTCAACTAAGTGGCCTATTATTCTGTCCTTGTCAATGGCTTTCAGGACCTTGATCTGCTTTGATGTCAGACTAACCAGCACATAGTTGCTGGGGTTGGACTTGCCCCTGTTTTGAATAAGTGGAACTCATTATCCATTTTACATACCTCTGACACAACCCCTGTCCAGACAGACTCACAAAAGGTTACTGCAAGCAGGCCCCAATTTCTGTAGTCTAAGACAAATGATCTTGTTTAAATGAAAATGTTTTCAGCGATAAAGTAACAGAATGTCTTGAAATTCAAATTTCTGCAGGAATTTTAAGTTCTGCAATTCTGACAGTGAATTTCCTGATAGAAACAGGCACATTTTTTAAACATATTTCTGCTGCATTGCCACCTCCACCATGGCAAAATTAAACATCAGAGGATTGTGTTGTTTGCTATTAGAAATGAGTGCTATCACCATCCTAATACATCCACAATATAAATTTAGTTTGTGCAGTTGAAAATTATCTCAGAATAGATTTTCAGAATCATTTAGTGGTGGCCATATTTCCTGACTTGAGTCATTAGTTACAAAACTACAAAGAAGCTGGCTGAGGAATATACAAGGGTCACCAGCCGTCTACTGCAGTGGTGGCGCTACCACTTGTTATGCTGGTGACCTGGGTTCGGAAATCGAGCCTGGGTCATCAGGGCCAGCTAAGGGAGGAGGCTTGAGCTTCCCACAGAATGTACAGTCCTCCATGCTCACACTTATGAGTTAGAATAGGCTAGAATTTAAAGCAAGATTGGTTTTAATACATAATCAATTTATTTTTACTACAGTGCCTTTCAGAATCAATGTTTAAATCACTGCACAAATCAATAAGCGACAATTTACACATACAATATACACACAAAAATGTAATACAAAATATAGCTATAATATAATATAAACATAATATTACTGATCATGTAGAATGGCTATCTTCAAAATATAATTAGGAAAGTTATCAAAGATAAACTATACATCTCTGAACAAACTCTTGCAAATTATATAAGGTTATTTGATGGGTTAGAAATGTTCTGCTTCTAGACCATCTAAATAAGTTCTGTGATTCATATGTTGATCACCCACAAACAGATAAGCTGGAACAAGTTCAGGCAGTGGATTTTGAATTTGGGAAAATCACATACAGAATTCATGACCAGCTTTACTCATCCCCGAATGCTGTCACCAGCATTGCTGACACCTTTATGCAATGAAAACCTTAAATTAGGGTCTAAAAATAAAACTGTCTTAAACTTAACATAAACTCTGTTTCCCCTGATGATTTGCTTACACACATAAACAAATTTTAAAAAGTAGTATTCATCGTTCTTATTTCTGATGTGTTAGGTGACATTGAAAAATCCCTTTTATCCTTACCAAGCGTTGCCAGAGCAATCTCTGCTACTTATCCTACCACTGATATAACTGAGACCTGGGGCTCAATTTTCAAAGATCAGAGGATGATGCAAGAAGTTGCTCCAGAAAAGAATAACACAAGGAGCAAGCTGCATCAAATGTGCATCAATTCCGATTTTCTAATGCTGCTTGTGTCAAAAGCAGAACTGCCTGCACCAAAGCAGCTTTCATCCAGCTTGCATTAATAAAAACTGGTGTGCCATCTTGCAGTGGAGCTTGTGTTATAAAGATGACACACCAGACCCCTTTTTTCCCCCAAAGTGGAAGCTTTTGACACTGTGCCAAAGACAGCGTACACCTGTTAGGCCAACCAGAGCTGGTCTAACTGTCACTGGTGCATATAAATGAAAAGGCAACTCCTGGAGAGGTTTGGTTATAGAGTCCATATTCTATGGAAAGATTAGTGCCAGTGTCTTGGCCATTTCATCTGCCATATTTTATACTCAGCCTGAATCGTTCTCACCCCATACATTGTCTTTTGATACAACTTGAGTAATTTCTTGCTCATTTCTCGCCCATGCATTGTCTCTTTTGAAACAGCTTTTGTCATTCTCACTCCATGCATCAATCCTCTTTTGACTCACCTTGAGTTATTCCTGGCCCCTGCACCAACTTTTTGACTCAGCTTGAGTCATTCTCACTACCTGGCTCAGCTTGAGTGAGTCTGGCCTCATGCATTTTAGATTCAGCTTGCTCCATTCTCTCTTCATGTGTCATATTTTTGATGTAGCAGACCTCTTGCATTATTTTGGGGACTTTGCCACAGAGAATGCTTTTCTTGCAAAATATAATTGCACACTCTTTGGCACACCTGGATTTAATGCAAGGCGGTTGTTTGACATACCTTAAGGGCCGTCTAAGGGCCTTTTGAAAATCTGGCCCTTTACTCCATATGAGGCCTTATGTTGTGCAGAAGGACATAACATTCTGCCAGAGGAATTCTGTAGAAGTTTAAATTTCTGTATTCCATGATAATCAGACATTATATTTATTGAATGTGTGGAAAACAGATGATTGACAGATGGGGAGGTATTACTTTTTACCAGTCACTTTCAACAACAGAAAATAACAATTTTTTATTTGTGAAAAAGTTACCTCTTTTTTGCTTTTCATCTTACCCATTCCATAAATGCAATAAGACACTTCAGGATGTAGGCTATTATGTGATAATTGCTCTTCAGGTGCTGAAGGCACTCTACATAAATTCCTCATGTCTCACATGAGGTTATTGCATAACAACTTACACCACAGCATACACCTTGTCATATTTTATTGCATAGTGAGGGATGCACCCTATGCACTGTATAAATCTGTAAACTAGTAACTGAAAAGAACTTGAAGAGGAGGGAATAATTTCCCAGTAGATTACAGTGAATGGCTGCCCATTGTGTATATTCAAAACTAACAGAGAGGCCAGGATCTGTTGGGATTACAAGGTCACAATAAACCCTTGGTGGAATTGGGCTGTTACCCTATTTCTAGACCACAGCATTTGTTTGCTATGTTAGCTGGAGGAAAAGTGTGCTCAATCAGACTTCTCAGAAGCTCATTAACAAGTATTATTGGATATTATACAATGGCAAGAAAGAATGCTGGAGTCTGATTGATCAGTGCCCTCCTTCAACAGTGATGTTATCCCAGTATAACATCACTGTATGAAGTCAGGCACACAGCTCACTACATAACAGTGATAGAAATCCTTCCTCCTCACTGAAGCCACCGCAAAGCTGACAAGGCTTCACACTCCCCTAGCAACCAAAACCATTTACACAGCACTCATCTCAGTGAAAGAACCCCCCACCCACAGCCATCCCAAAGCCGAGTCAGCTTAACAGTGCCCTCCCAACCACAAGTTAGAGCACCCATCCTCTTCACAGTCCAGCAGGCAAAATGGCATTTAAAAAGTTTCTAAAATCCAAACCGCAATAGTGAGTGCCATGCACTGGCACATCCCCACTGCCCAACCTGCCTCAATTCACTGCTGCTGCTGAGTGCCTTTCCACAGTCATTTGTTGCCACAATTCCCGATCTTCTCCACCTGGATTCTTTCTTTTCCACATTGAAGCACATTTCTCCCACACCGTCTCCTTTGAAACTGCCACCACTAAAATCTTGACCAAAACTGTCGATCACAGACTTCCACAGCACCTGTTACAAACAGGAAGACAGAACTGTGAGTGTGTGCATGTGTGTGTGTGTGTGTGTGTCCATGCATGTGCCCTTGGGGAGCAGCACTTGTTCACAGAGAAACAGTCAATCATTTACCAGCAGCACCGCCTACTGACTAAAACTGAACTATTTTTTCATATACCTCCACATTGATAAATGAACTAAAAATGTGTTTAGAAAATGCTTTTTAAATTTTTTCTGTATAACATAAAACATGCCATTGTAGAATAGCAATAATGTACTCTAGGGTATGTGTTGTGCTGGATAACATCACTTCTGGGTGTTGGATGCACTCGGCCTATGGCCTTGTGACCAACCAGTCCAGGCATGGAGTTATGCAAGCATGACACACACCCTGTCATGCATTGTTGCTTAAATGAATCAAATGTATATTTCAGTAATATTATGCAGGATGGATTGTATCTATTTAAGGCTGTTCAGTGGGTAGCCAGTGTTCCTGTCGTGTTTCAAATAATCATAGACCTGTTGTTACATGGACTGACAGGTGTGATATGCATATGCAAGCTTGATGAAATAGTAATCATACTGTATGTGACACTACAGAGCAATATTTACATATCTGGAAGCAGTTTCCAGAAAGCTGCAGGAATCAGGGTTATGTGTTAAAAACTGCATTTTTCAAGATAGTGTAACCTATTCTGGGGCACCAAAATGATCAGGGATATGGAATATGAAAGCCACGAGGACAAGAAGCTGGTTGCCCTTAAAATGTTTACATTGGAGAAAAGGAGGCTGAGAAGCAACATAATCTCAGTTTTCAGCAGAGTCAAAAGTGTTGCCTATTGATAAAATTGAATCAGCAGAGATGTTTGATCTGGTGTCCCCAGCAGGACACAGGGAAAACCCTTGAATCACAGAGGTGGTAAATTCAGGAAAATGTTAGGAAGAACGTCTCCCACAGAATGGTGAGTCTGTCAACCCACCCAGCAGCAGAGACAGTGGATGTAAATACAGTGCAGGCCTTCAACCAAAAGTGTTGTTGGATTCCCTGTCTAGTAGAGAGGATAGAGAAGCCCTTTATTAGTATATGTTTGCACGACATACATATCAATTCCTGTTTATGAAATGGAGGCAGCAATAGAAACATAGAAGTTTGCCAACAGAAAAAGACAAAGTTCATCAAGTCAGTCCATTTTCTACGCTTAGTCCTCATTAGTCCAGCACGGCATGCCCTTATGTGGTGCTCTTATCCCATGGTTCAGTGTGGCGAAGTCCACTGCCCACATTAGTTATTATAACATTATTTAGGCACCCTCCTAGTTTCCCTTTAATCTCAGAGTCTAAAATATTTAGTGCCACCTTTGGGTCTCTCCCATTGCCAGTTCTGTACCCATTTATGACTTTCTCCTCCTCTCAAATGTCCCCCGATTTTTTTCTCTAGCCTTCTATGGAACACAAAGTCAATAGCCTTACTGAAGTCCAGGAACAGAATATCTAACACTTGGCCCTTGTCCATCACCTGGGACATGACATTGAAGGAGCATAAACAATGCTGTTTACATTTTTTAAATAATTGTAAACTTATGCATGTGTGAAGACTGTTTTTCATTCCAGTGTATTCTTTTGTGTTTTAGTGATATCAGCCGTGCTTATTACTGGGATCCACTTCATTGCAATCTTCAGCTCATCTGCTGTTTCTGGGATCTGGAACTGCTAAGTAATTAAAAATGTATATCCGTAGGAAAAAGGCTGCATTAATATTGGACCCTACATGAGGAAAAATAAGACTATTTCATAACAAACGCACAAAACAATACACTGGGGTGATATAATAGACATCATGCATGCCCAAATTGACAATTATATTTAAAATGTAACCAACATTGTTTATGTTCCCTAAAGAATTCTACAAAGGTTCATATGACTGGACTTCCACATTTACAAAGCCACGATGATTGCTTTCTTGGAGTTTCTTGGAGACCTTGTGACTCCAGGAAGTTAATCAACTTTTCTTGTCATTTTTCTTTACTCCCTCGGCAATCACCAGGTTCCATCTCTGCTTTTGTCCTCCTTATGAATCTATTTGCCTTCTTTTGCTCCCTGTTATCCTTGAATTGATCCCTCATACATTTTGAAGGCAGTCCTTTTTTCCGTGACTGCTTCTCCACTACCCTGAAAACCAGATATTTTCTTTGCATCTTGTGCATTTCTAACCTGCTTCAGACAAGTTTTAGCAACCTTCAACAGACTCTATTTAATAAGTTAATGAGTTCAAGCCTTAGAATAAAACATTGGCAATGAAATCAGTAACTGGCATGTTAATACTTCAAAAGGAGAGACATCACTTAAAATGATTTCACTTCTATGTAACCAATCCACAAAGGGTTTCTGAGTTTCTTAACATGCATGAAGGGTGCATAGCAAGGACTGTGGAATGCAGAGGTCTCCTTAGGAACCAGTGTTGGCCTCTCACATCAATGTTTTCTGTGTTATTTTAAAGGCTTGGGCAAGAGGTAGGATGTTCTACTTGTTGCCCAAGCCCTTTGAGTTGGTATAGAGAGCAGGGAGGCATTAGCTGGAAAATTATTTTGTTTATAAAGATGTTCTGCCCAGTACCGTGATATGGTATTCCATGGAAGACTGCCCACAATCTCTTCTTCCACATGGAGCAAAGGATGTACTTTGGTGATGACCCAGAAATCAGACTGGATGCTTGGCATCCAGCCCCACTCCACTCCTGACCATCAGTGGCCCATGTGGACCTCTGCACATGCATGTCAAGGTGGTCACCGAGCCAGGGACTGTGGATAGAGCTACTTGTAAAGTGTTCAGGAGTGTGCAGTCACAAGGGTTGCTATCCATG
This sequence comes from Neoceratodus forsteri, assembly GCA_016271365.2. Lineage (NCBI taxonomy): Eukaryota > Metazoa > Chordata > Ceratodontiformes > Ceratodontidae > Neoceratodus > Neoceratodus forsteri. The sequence goes on along the minus strand of CM057453.1, from coordinate 448,631,764 downwards.
CTTTGCATGTATCTAGGACATTTTGTGGATTAGATCCTTAGTTTTCCTAGACAGCTGTGAGGATCATTGGCCACTCATAACCTCTTGCTACATATTGATGTTGATGTGGGTCAGGCATACATCTTTTCTGATGTGAAAACCTTTTGCATAATGAACTAATGTGCAGACACTGTATTTAGTAAAGTTTATTGGATTTTTGGTTTCTCAGGTTTAATATATGCCACACATGTGTTGCAAATGGTAACAAATATAATCATTACAAACAGATATTCTTAACTGAGATAAAACAACCCATATGTCAGGTTTATCCAGCTGCTTTTGTAGTTAAACATTTTATTGAATTTTCAATACGAAAAGGAAGTATACATACAACACAGTCTCATCAAACCTTCGTTTCCTGGATGATTCATTTGGTACAGAGATATTACAATAGACCCATTGCATACTCTGCACAGGCCCTAATCCATTAACATAGATATAACAAAACAGATTTGTATGGTGACTCACAGTTACAAATAGCCTGTCTGGAAGTTGGGAGGTAAATATGCAAGACATAACCTGCAATGATAAGATTATTATGTGAGATAAACAGGAAGAAAAGCTATATACAAAAAACTAACTGCAATGCTAGTCAGACTCTGATAGTAGATGACCTTGTTAAGGTGGATAGAGAGGGGAAATAGGCAGTTGATCTGGTTGTGAAGACACGGTGATATAGATAATCAAGAGGTCAAGGGTTAGCTTAGCTGACATCCATAATGGGAGGTGGCATAAGGACAATACAAGCAATTTGATCTGGGGTTTGTTTCAGGAATCTGTAGAAAGGATCTCAGGTGCTACTTGTAGGGATACTGAATTAGTCATTAAATGGGAAAGGCAGTTGTAGGTGGCTAACTGAGTCATACCTGTTAGTAACTTTTGTATGTGTAAGGCATCAGTTGTGCACCATTTGCACAATATCAATCTTTAACCTCTACACTAGCATGGATCATCAAGTGGAACTGAGTGTTCATCGTGTAAGGGACATCCCAAGAAAGCCTTATGAAAAAAGACTAGGTGAGAGGGATGGGTACTTTGAGAATTTGTTATAACAAGTTTTGGACATTGGACCAGAAAGTCCCAGCCAGGGCAGGACCATAATATATGATAGAGATCACCAAGCAGGAGAGTGCATCTCCAGCATTGGTCATCTGGCATGAGGTGGGCTGCATGAAAGACCATCAGGGTGTGATACCAGCTTTGCAAGACTTTATTCTGGATAATTGTGATTCAGGGATCTTTGACTGGGTTTCTTGCTGATTTCCAGCAGTCTAGTCAGTTATTATCTGAAATGGGGTGTGTTAGGATGGTGGTCCAATAGAGTCTGGCGTTGGTGGTTTGGTCGGGATGTGATCTCTGATCCTTGACTATACCTGCCAGCTGTCCCCAAAGGTTTAGTCAGCCAGGATGAGAGGGATGTAACTGAAAGGGGTTGGCAATTGTTGGAGAGCCATGACATGGCCAGACAGGGAACTGTAGAGTTGTAGGTATTTCCAAAACTCTGATTTACATAGCCCATATTTTGTCCAGAGTCCCTGCAGGAATCCATGGCAAATGTATGAGGGAAGAGGAGGTTGTACGGTGATACAATGCCTCTGGATTTACAAGAGGGCCAATTACATTTCACCTCCAATTTTGATATTGAGTTATCCCATATTGAGGTGAAGACAGGGTGGGTAAAATCCATGCCTAGCCATTTCTGTAGCTGGGTCCATGTGTGTATAAAAGTATGTACTGGAGGAGGAGCTGATTGTTGGGCATCTTGTGGGTTAAATAGCCATGCAGCTGGAGTGTGGTCCAAATATAGGGAGGCTTCAAGGTTGCCAATAGTTGGGGGAGGATTGCATTGTGAAACCACCTAAGGACCTGAGCAGTTCGAAATGCCCAGTGGTAACCTTTCAACCATGAGAAGTTCCAGCCTCCTTCTTCCAGTGGGAATGAAGATTCAGTCTGGGGTAGTAGGGTGATTTGCCTTTCCATAAAAACTGTCTGATTAGCTTATCTAGATGGTCAACCAGCCAGGTTGAATTGCTGTTGGGAGAGAGAGGCATGGCATATTTGAGGGCAGTTATCAGTTTAATTGCATCTGTCTTGTCATATTGCCAGCCATTAAGAGCTGTAGTGTCCGCATTTGTCTAACTCCTCCATATGAACTTTAGTTAGTGGCTTTAGATTTTCATCACTGAGTCTTTGAAGGAAAACTACACCTCATATCTTGTAAATGTTATTTGTCTCCTTATCAAAAGATAACTCTTTTCATGTAGCTGTTGGGATACATCACGTTTGCTTCAGTTTATTTTCACTATTCATACCAGTTCCTGTACTGTCTTGGGAGTCTCCATTTTCTGGTTGTTGAAATCTCATTGTCCCTGACAGCTGCATTAGCATATGAGAACATGATGTGTCAGCACCCTTTAATCTCTATAGTATGCATGCCTGCTTACTTAGAATTCAGTAAAACAAGTTGCAGCAAGGTGTGAAATGCCACATTTACCTTCGAGTAGCTTTGCAAACTCTCTTAGATGTAATGCAGGTTTTTTCCTTTAAATTGCATTCAGTCTGTGTTTCCAGAGAGTTTTCAGATAATGTGTACTCTCAGTATAGAAATACAAGGTGTAAATGGGCACTAGGTGGCATCGTGTTCTCATATGCTAATGCAGCTCTCAAGGACAATGAGATTTCAACAACCAGAAAATGGAGACTGCCAGGCTTGGTACAGGGACTGGTATGAACAGTCAAAATTAACAAAATCAAACATATACAGTGTATCCCCACCAGCTACACGAAAATAGTTGTCTGTTGATAAAGAAACAAATAAGGACCTATACGCTGGGGCAGTGTTTGTGGACCTCACCAAGGCCTTTGACCTAGTTGATCATGGCCTCTTATTATTTTTATTAGATGAACTGGGCCTGTCTAGTGATGTGGTGGGTGGTTTAGAGTTATTTGAGTCAACGTACACAGGTAACAATGACTGATAGTAATTTTACTTATTCTGCTTCAATTTCACTGGGTGTTCCATAAGGTCGATTTAGGTCTTCTTTTGTTTAGTCTTTTTAAGCACTCTTCCTCAGTCTGTACTAATTCTCAGATTTTACTTTATGCTGATGACGCGTGATCCTCATGAGCAGATCAAACCTTAACATTGTCTGTAAAATTTGACGTGATTTTCAGGCAGTTCATAACTGGTTTATTAATAACAGATTGGTATGAAACAAACAAAAAAAAAAAACAAGTCTATGGTTTTCCTGAAATCTAGAAAGAGATCAGGAGGATGCCTGTTAACCTTACAGACAGCGCAGGGAGAAAATATTGAACAAGTACATCAATTCAGATACTTGGGACTTCTATTTGATGTGGCCTTGACATTTGAACCACATTACCAATATGATCAAAGCTACTCATCAAAGATTAGGGGACTTACATAGACTTAACCACTTCTAGTACCATCTACTAGAAAAATACTTGCCCAGAATTTTCTTATTCCTATCATTGATCATGGCTTGTTGTTTCCTTCACTGCTGGGGAGGGATAATTAAATAAAGTCAAAATTCTTTTGAATCAAATTGCTAGATTTTAGACACAGCTTTCAGCAAGGACACATCACTGTATATTATTAAGGGCAGCAGCTTTCCTGCCCTTAGATTTATCTTTAAACTCCAAGCTGGTTTATTGACCCAGAAAGTGACTTTAAATAGGGTACCAGAGGTATTTGACACAACATTTAAGAGGTATATTAGCTCTGCTTGTACAAGGTCTGCTGATAAAAATTCTTTGCAATACCTAGGATGAAAACTACTGTGGGACAAACATCACTATTGTATGCACTTCCCTGTTTTTAATTCCTTGTCATCTATTTTTGACTGTATGATGGATCACTGATGTCCTTTAGGAAGAAACTTAAACAGTACCTTATGCTACAAAGTAAATGCAAGTGTTTTACTTGAAATGCTTGGTTACTATGTTTGCTATTGTTTATATGTTATAATATGTCTTTTGTATTGCTGGTCTCGACCATGAAAACGGGTCTGTGGCCCATGGACTTTCCAGCACAGGTAAATAAAACAAATAATCAAACAAACAATAACATTTACAAGATATAAGGGTGTAGTAATCCTTTAAGGTCTGGAGTTATTTTGATTCTTAGATAGGTGATCGAGTCAGGAGACCATTTATGGTTGTGTGTAGCAAAAGCTGTCTGACTGCATTAGGAATTTAAGGAGGACTTCAGTTTTTGTCTGGTTGACTTTAAGGCCAGAACAAGTGGTGAATGTTTGAAGCAATTGATGCAGAGGGATAACAGAGTGATGAACATCCTCCATTAACACAAGGAGGTCATCGGCATATAATAGTGTTTTGTAGGAAGAATTCCTTCCATGAATACCTTGAATATCCGGACATTGTTGTATGGCAGCTGCTTCAGGTTCGATGGTGAGAACGAACAATAAGGGAGAGGAGGCATTCCTGTCTTGCCCTACACTCAAGGGAGAATGGGTAGAGGTAGAATTGTTAGTCAGTACCTGAGCTTATGCAATGAATACATAGCTTGCATTGCTGAGCAAAGTAAGGTCCTTTTCCTAGCTGAGCTCGTCAAGATACATGTAACAATACCCCGACTCAACCAAGTTAAAGGCTTTTTCAAAGTCAATGGCCACTGCAGCAGTTGGAGTTGGGGTTTTGTGTGCAATGGGGAATGATGTCCATGAGAGTTCTGATGTGACTGGAGCTCAGTCTGATTTGGATAAAACCTATTGAGTGGGATGAACTAAGTGGGGAAGCAGGGATTCAAATCTGGTGGTTAGGACTTGCACATTTTGCTATCTGCAGTGATAAGGGAAATGGGGTGGTAGTTTTGTGGTAATGTTGGGTCCTAGGCAGGTTTAGGGAGGATAGTAATGGTGGCTGTAGCTATAGTGGTGGGGAAGACTCTGGTATTCTGTATTTCAGTGTAAAGTCTGTGTAGATTGGACAGATCTCTGGGGCAATAGCTTGATAAAATGTAACTGGGTATTCATCTCCACTTGGTGCCTTATGGGGTTTAAGGCATTTAGGGTATCAGATATCTTTTCCTGGATGATAGCAGATCAAGGAATGCAGTTTGGAGTTTGGGAAGGGCTGAGTTTAGGGACAGCTACATTCAATAAAAAGGAAAAGAGTTGTTGGTTAGTTGGGGAAGTTACAAAGAGTAAATATGAATGTAAAAGTCCTTCATAATTTCTTTTCCCTCTCCTAGTTGATACTTTTCTGAGAAGTGCCCAGTCCCATCATTCTGACATGTCCACCACAGAATGGATCCAGTTTTGGCCAGCATGCCCAGCCTATTACATGCAGGGCCTGCAGGCACTCATCATCATCCTTCCACTGGTTAGTTTTCCATTTTGGTTCCCAGAGGAGTGGCATGCAATGACATAATGGTGCATGCAACATGTTCCTGTTTGGCGTGCACTGACATCTGCCATACCTCCCGACCTTCCTGGCCTGGGCTGCCTTTCCAACAGCTTCCTCCATGAGCCAGACAGTCAGGAGCTGATCTCAGTTCACAGTGTCAATATTTCTAGGTGGATTGGTGAGTTTGGGGGATCAGTGGGTTGGCCTTAAGGGTGGCCCTTTGGATGCTAGTTGACCTTTTAAGGATGCTAGCTTTTCCCTATCTTCTTGATGATGTGCAGTGCAAACAATAATACGACCACGTAGTGTTGCTTTAAAGGCCTCCCACAGAGTATAAACTGAGGTATCATCTGTGTCATTGTTACTGAAGTATTCATTGGTGATATCTATGAGCCATTCTTTAAAAGTGGGGTCTTGGAGGAGGAGGAGGGATCTAATCTACAGCTAGGGATTGAAAAGATGGTTGACCTATATGGAGGTCTATTTGTACTGGGATGTGGTCTGATATAACCAGGAGGTTAATGGTTACAACTATAACTTGGTGTGTAAGCAGGTGGAAGGTGAGCCAAAGGTCCAAACAACTAGGGGCACCATGCACCATAGAGTGATAGGCATAGCCACGAATCTAAATTGTGCAATCTCCATGCATCCATTAAGGCCTGATCAGACATTTACATATGGACTGCTTGGGCTGCACAAACATGTAGGCTCAGGCCTCTGTGATTTCTCCTATAGATGGCTCTAAAGTGAGATTAAAATCACCCTATCACATGAGGGTTGTATGCAGATCTGTAAACTCAAGTATGATAGTGGCTGGGGTATGGAAGAACTGTGGGAAGTCTACATTTGGGGCATATGGTTACCAATCAAAGGGGCCTTGTGGTGTGTCAAAGAGAAGAAGCCAGTGACCTGCCTTGTCTGATAGAGATTTATGTAGAGACCAGTGCAGGTTTTCTGGACCAATATTGAAATCCTCTCTTTTTTGGCACCACGTGGGGTTGTGGACGTCTATACTGACCCACCCTTTATTAAGTTCTTGTGCTTTAGTAGCTGCAAGCTTTGTTTCTTGTAAAGTGCGACCTGTGTTTTAATCCTGTAAGTCAATCTGCACCTGTTTACTTTTGATTGGGGAGTTTAAATCTCAAACATTCCAGCTGTGGCATCTCAAATCAGCCATTGTGGTGTGTTATGTGGTCAGTGAGCTGAAGGCGGGTTACTGTAGGGAGGAGATGGGGTGCTATTAAAGATCAGGAGGACTATGCGGTACAATAAGGGTAATCAGAGCAGTGCTATAGTCCTACAGCATATCTCACCCCATCCCGGTTCCGCCCTCTGTATAAGGTAAAACAGTTAAAATAGGAGTGCATTGCTGTTTACATAAGCAAGTAACAACAAAATTAAACTTAAACATAACTAACCAGATTTGTGAGAGGAGGAACTAAACCATGGGAAGAAATAGAATTTGTTTCTCTTTGTGGAAACTGAGATCTGAACTAGGTGTCTTGAGGCACATCATGTTCCCACCTGTAATGACAAAAGTTTGGATGAGGTAGGATGCCCTTCTGACTGAGTAGGGAGGGAGCTGGTAAGGCATTCGATAGAATGAAAGGGCAGGGTGATCCTGGCTGCCTGCCACCCCATCCCTATTTTAGTATTATGAGGGTGATATAATTATCAGACCTCTCTAAAAATCTAGGGAGAGTGTCTGGGGTCTGTAGTTCTGAGACCTTGGCTGGCATGGGGTATGGTGAGAGATGCAACCTAGAGGTCCTGCTTAGGAGCTATCAATGTCAGAAGGAATTTGATAGCTGGATAAGGATTGTTGCTGCTAGCTTCTTGAATACCAGGTATAGGAAGATACAGAGAGGAGAAAAGAGGTGTAAGAGAGAGTAGGGAGAGAAGGAAAGGTAGGGCAAAATGTTGGGTGGAGGCAGTTATGTATGTGCCTGCCCAGTCAGGATATTGTGAAAAGTGCCATTTCTGCTGCTGGCAGAGCAGATATCCCAGCTAGGGTATATATTTATAGGTAGGGAGGAGGGTTAAAACAAGTCAGTAGGAGTTCAAACTGGCTATGCACTGGTGCAGCCATGGTGGAATAAAGGGTGAGTACACTGCCCAAGGATCCTGCCTGTAAGAAGGCCGGCAGAGTGAGGAGATCCTTCAGCACCAGTGTCATATATCATATAAGGAAGCAGATTTCACCCTTCCATTAATAATTACCAGGTTGTAACTGCTAATAAGATGGTAGCTATGCTGGGAATGGTTTCATACCAAATATCTCAGAGCCAGGGGTGTGGGAAAGCATAAGAAAGGGTAAGGTGCAGAAAAGTAGTAACCAGGGCTTATATTGAAGGTAGGCAGAGTAAGATAGTGGAGAAGTTTAATAGGGGTAGAGCTATGATAAAAAGGCATCCAAGAGCAGTCCAGAGACCATATTGAAGGGCAGTGCTGTGTTCAACAAAATGGTCTGATGCGTGGGATCTAGGAATGATTCTTGGAGGTACTGCCTCTTGTGAAGTATTCATTGAGCAGCTGCAATGGTGTGCCCTTCAGGATTATCTCATAACAACTGGAGATGTTTTAAAGCTAATCAGTTGGATCAGGAGTAAATGCTTCATTCACAGAGGGCAGAAAAAGTAAGACATTTGCTGGAAGGTACTGGGTGTGGCTGGTAGTGGAAGTGAAGCCATCCCCAGGTAGCCAAATCCCAAGGTGTGTTGTTACTTATTTTAGCTAGGTCCCTTTGGGCATCTGTTACGGTGTGTACAATAAAGGACAAAAGTCTGGTGTTTAAAAATAAATGTAGCCTTTGCTGATAAAACTGCTCTCACCAATCAGGGTATTCTAGGCTCCCACTGAGAGGGAGGTAAGTGCGAGAATGCTGGGTACATCATGATAATCAATGGGGTAAAATGTAATCTCTAATGACCGTGGATTCAAGGAGGTACAACCGTTTCCTGTTGTGGACCTATTTAAAGAAACTGTAAATATTTGTAAACCATTAAGGAAGAGCATTTACCAGCATCTAGTACCCTTGTGTTGTGATGCTCAATTCTTTAAAGTGCATACCTTTACCTTGTTGCTAACCTTGTCACCTAACTAAACAGGCATAACAAGAATAATAATAGTTAACAGTATATCGGCAAATATAGTGGAAAAGGATACTCATATGTTTCAGCTAGTGGTAGCTACTCCATCCCCAGTTGGCATCATGAACTTTTAGACCAGACAGTTTTATTGTATAGGTTGGTGCTTGAGGAGGAAAGCAAGAGTAGCAAATACCGGTCTTTACTTCTCAACTGTTCGATTGAAACTGAAGTCAGGTTGTCTTTCTCAACTTAGAAGGAATGTACTGGCATGGGCATATTCAATGTACAGTAGGTTTGGAAAGTGGCTCAGAATTGAACCCTTCATGGGGTCAAAAGGCATCCAACTGACGAAAATCTATGCCTCATGTGATTGAAAAGGTTTATCAGGTTAAAGAAGTTTCTGCAGTGCAGGTTGACGCGAGGAGTATATATTAGCTGTACCCAGTTGATCTCCTGTGCTAGCTCAGCATGTGGCTGCTGTTGCGGAGTGGCGATGGTGTTGACCTAAGCCAGTAGGCATTGCCTGAAGTGACTTGACTGGGAGAGTGTCAGCAGAGGGCATACCTATTGGAAGACAGGAGAGGAGAATGGTTGTTGTTGGGACAACTGAAGTTTCACTACGGCTGACACTTCTGGAGCGGGAGCATTGTCTAGTAGAGGGATAACCAAGGAGTCTCTGATTCCTGTTTCTCCATTTGTGTTTAGGTGGCTGCATCCAGGTGAGTTCAGCTGCCTCTCAGTCTGTGATATCTGGGTTTTAGTAGTGAAGGGCCAGGTATAGTCTTCATGCACCCGGTGAGGAACTTGTGCTTTCTCTGGATCTGGCTCAAGAGTTCCCAGGCTGAGCAGCTTTAGGCCAGTGCTTAGTAATGTAGTCCATTGAGGCCTGCGATAGTGAGGAATGTTAAAGAGCCCCATTGTGGATTAGTCTGAGTTGGACTGGATATCACAGTGTGAACTGTATGCCTGCCTGGTGGAGTGCCTGCTGGGCCAGTGTAAAGGCTTGTCTCCAGTGGTAGGTCATTAGAATAGACCGTAAAGCCATCATTTGCGTCCCTGCCACTCCAACGTGCCAGGCTTTCGGATCTCTAAAAGTCTATTTTCTTTCATCGGAATTTGGAGAAAGTGAATGATAATGGGACTAGGTTGTTTTCTGGGTTTCAGGAAGGGGACCAGTGGTGGACCCTCTATATGAGGGAAGCTGTGTGGGACTTGCAGGAGGGATTGCTGGAGGAAGGAGATGTTTCCCATTTCAGCTTGTTCTGGGAAGCTGAGAAAGGAACATTGTTTTGTTGGCCCCTATTTTCTAAATCATCCATTTTGGCTTCTTACATAAATATAATTATGAGATCTTAATCACATAAAAGGGCCTGAGGTTGTCATAGGAGCACCTCGTTAGTGGCGCTCCTTATTTCCATGGCTATTGTGCAAGAGTCTAGTTGTGCTTTGTATTCGAGTTTAAGTAAGACCAGATTTTATTATCTTTTAACTCACAAAGAAGATGATTAAACATTGCCTGTACCTTATCCACTGGAAGGACAGACACCATACTGCAGGATAGCCAGAGGCTTTCAGTGAGTGGAAGGCCAAGAATGGGCGGTTGCCCTGCAAAGAAAGCTAAGCCAATTTTTTAAATTTGAAGTACCATTTCGTAGTTCTGAGGTTCTTCTCTCAGTATTGGTCCCCAGAAGTAGCTAATTTGTGTGTGTGTGGGGGTGGATGGCTTAAGATTAGGATTGGAGGTGGTGGAGCTGTAGGATCAGGCTGCCATCATGGTTGAGCACTATGGCACCCCACCAAAAAAAAGTTGCTTTTACATACCAATGTCTGTGATGGAAATATTCATGCTATTTATTTCAATAAAGAAATTAAAATAAGGAAAACACAGTAATACATATTTTGAGGGGTTCAAAATATCAGCTATGCTTACTAGAACCTGATTCCCAAAAGGTCTGGAAGTGTAATATGGCCATGTAGTGAAAGGGACTGGACACTTGTGATCCAAAGTCAATGAAGCTAGCCAGATACATATGCACAGTCATGCCATGTGGATGTGTTGTTCACATATCTGCATTCATGGAAATGTAGAAAAGACAACAGAAAAGACCATTGATCCATACACTCTTCCGTAATACTCTATTCTACCCTAAGACCTAGTGTCTATCTGGGTTTATTTGCCCTGTTACCCTCCCCATGTTTCCTGCCTAACTGCTAAACCCCTGCTATTAAGATCTTAACTGTATTCCAACAATGTTTATAAAATGGGGAGAAAATAATGCCTTCTGACTGGTTGTTACCGTACATCAAATCCTTTCAATTCACAGATAAAAGCAAGTTCCCAAAACAATGACCACAGCAGTAAAACAACAAATCAGTGTGCCATTAGAACTTCACATTTTAAATGCCCCCATTTTTTTATCCGTTACCAAGGAAATCTTCATTCAAAATTTCTGAACAGCCAGTGGCAGAGCTAGAGGGGGTTGGGGGTTGATCGCCCCTCCTGGCTGCCCCAGTGTGAGTAGCCTGCCCCACCACCATCTTTTATTCAATGTTTAGTGCCCATTGTGGAGCCCATGATTCACTGAATGCCCCCCAGCTCCCAAAACGCTCCCAAACCTGGATCCGCCACCTGCAAACAGCTCCACTCTGCAGTAGCTGTAGTTGCCTAGTTTCAGTAGTTAAGGAAAGGCTTACACATATTTAACATTTAAAACAAAATTTAGTGAGGTATGCTGTTACATCCGCTTATGTTCTGTCACTACGTAGTTCCCAACTCCTCCTACTGTCTGTGTTGTCCATCACGTTCCCACAGATTAAAATGCAAAATCACTGTTTTTTCTTAAACTTCAAAATGAGCTTACAGACTCTGTTCCCTTACTAAATTGTGGGGAGGGAATACAGGCCACCGCTTGCTAAGATCCATTCCCATACTACACTGTGGGGATGGAGTACAACCACATGCTCAGTGAAGGAGGACAGCACTGCAAAGTTTAGCCACTATCTCCTAAAAGCCAGCTTGCTCCAAGGCTGCTGCTTCTTTTTCTTAAACAACTAACTAAGGGGGATATGACTGCAGACTCCGTGTTGGGGGCTGGCAGAGCTCAATGTATGATAACTACGGATCCAATTTAGGACATTTGTCCTAAGGCAATCACAAAACATAAAGGTGGAGGGACTATTTTACAATGCATAAAGTAAATTATTTCAGTTTTTCATATCAAAACAGTTTTTAACATAAAATTGATTAATGATGTTGATTAAAAAGGAACCAATTTTATAAGCACAGTAAGACACACAAGGTGTGCATTGAACAGATCTGACCACACTTCGGGGCTGAATGCACTCGGCATGCAGTCTCATGCCTTACTACGCCCCTGGAGGACTGGATGGGCCAAGAGGTCTAATCTGCCATCAAATTTTGTTTCTATGTTTGTTATGTGCATCACTTTGGACTTTTGGCATTGAATTTCAACTGACAAATCTTGAACCACCACTCCAAGCTTTGCAGAGCTATCAGCAACTCCTTACCCACTCCTCATTCTACTCCAGTGGTGCAAGTGGTAGACAAGAGTACAGGAACTCGAGCATTGGCAAATATGAGATGCAGGATGAAGATCCTCAATCTGAAGGATAGCCATGTCAAGGCACATCTATCTATTTTGATACTAGTAGATTCAATTAGAGCTATTGAAGTATTTCTAGAAAATAACATTGTTGTACAAGCTAAATGTTGTTATGGAAACCTTGAGTTAAGGTCACAGGCTCAGAAACTGTCATTATGTTGCTGGTTTAGGAATTTCAGTTCCAGTGCCAGTGGGAAGAAGTACAGAAACTCCGTTCCTGCTGCAAAAGGTACAGGAACTGAGTTCCAGCGTTCCTGTTCACTTTCATCACTGTTCTACCCTACAACAGAGCTTAGTGTTATCTGTGAAGAGACATATCTTGCTCTGAATTCCCTGTCCTGTGTTGCTGATGAACATGTTGAAGAGGACTGGACCCAGGACTGAACCCTGTGCATCCGCTTGTGACCTCTCTCTCCCGGATTTGACCCTGTTTACTGCTATTTCCTGCTGTCTCCGCTCTAACCAACTACCCACCCATCTATGTCCTTCTAACAACTAAATCCTTCAGCTTCCTCAACAACCTTCTGTGTGGCACTGAATCGAATGTCTTTGCTGAAGTCAAAGTAGAGCAGATTTACTCGTGTCCCTTATCCACTGCCCTGGTTACCCAGTCAAAGAGTACTATCAGGTAGGTTACACAGCTACATGTAGGTTGCCATCTGGTGGCTTATGCAGAAAAACAAATAATTCACACACATGGATGCCAACCCACAGCAAAACATATGCAGTTGCATGTGTGGAGTTTGTATACTGAAACAACACCACTCTGGGGCTGCAATCGTAATGGTACATCCCAGTACAACAAAAGTGTCTTACAGATACAAACTGGAACATGCACAGTATGTAAACTGCAGGCATCATAAGTAGTAAGTTTGTGAATATTACTCAATATGTAATATCTGTCAGCATTTTGTATGCAACTTTTGCTGTTACTGTTCATAAATTTTAATATATAGTAGTATTTTCTGTTTTAAAATATTCTACTGCTGTGTCTAACTTAAGTTATCTGTATCTAAAACTATTCAAAGGAGCCACTGAAAATAAGCATTGGTACAACTGGATACTTTCCAACATAAACTTATTTTATTAGAACTACTACTGCTAGTTTTTGATTTTCACTTTCTATATACAATGGCTGTCAGTATTTTCCTGTCAATTGTCATGAATCTTATTACACAGTGTTTCCACAATTATTTGCTCCTTTTATTATTCACCACACCTCACACAGTGACAGGTGGGAAGAGGATCTAGCTACTACTCCCCACATCTGGGGATAGTAGCAGCTCAGCAGGTACAAATAGGGATGAGGTACAATCTGGGTCATGTGAGGAGACATTAGAGAGGGGAACACTAAATGTGTAAAAATCAAGAAAACAAAGGCCAATAGAGCATGGGAAACACAAGGGTCATAGCCAGGGAATAGCAAAGTGGGTTCAGGGATCAGGCGTAAGGGAGTATGCCTTAATGCCAGGAACCTGGGTAATAAAATAAGTGAGCTACAGGCACTGATGGCAGGCACTGAGTGAGGTGGGCAATATTTAAAACAGGGATTGCAAGAGCAACAGAATTATGCATTAAGCAGGTTAGCAAGGGAAAAAGGAAGAGGAGGCCATTATGGTTTTCAAGGAGGTAGCAGAGAAAATGAAAGCCAAAAAGATAGCATTCAGGCAATACAAAAGATGCAGGCAGAGGGGATAGGAGAGTACCAGGAGAAGCAAGGAGGTCAGTAAGGAAGCCAAAGCTCAGGCAGAACACATTGTAAAATCAGTGGGTAGAGGGACAAAACCTTTTACAGGTACATAAGTGAAAAAAGAAGGGCAAAGGGAGGATAATAAGACTGAAGGGGAGGATGGGGACCGTCATTGAGGTTGACAACAGTAAACTGACATACTGAACAGATATTTCTGCTCAGCCTTTACTGAGGAAGAAGGGAGGTAATGGGCCTGAAGGAGTACAAGGGTGGGAACGGTGCAGAAAGGACACAAGTCCCTTTATACAGGAAAGGGTCCTAAATGAACTGGAAGGAATAAGAGTCGATAAAGCAATGGGGCAAGATGGGTGCACCCCAGGGTCCTAAAGGAACTAACAGATGGTGGCTGAACCTCTGGCAATCCTGTTTAGCAATTACTGGAAACAGGAGGTACCCAAAGACTGGAGGACAGCAGATGTAGTCCCCTTATACAAAAGCAGGAACAAGGAGGAAGCGGGGAACTACAGACCAGTCAGGCTGACCTTGGTAGTGGGAAGATCATGGAAGCACCACTGAAGAAGAGATTGGTGGAACATCAGGTTGCCAACAGACTACAGGACCCAAGGCAACATGTTTTCACTGAGTGGAGGTCATGCCAGACCAACTTCACTGAATTTTCGACTGGGTGATAAGGGAGATGGATCAAGGGAGGGAACTGGATGTGGCCTATCTGGACTTCAGCAAGGCCCTTGACACTGTGCTACACAGAAGGCTATTAAACAAACTGGGAGTATGGGAGTGGGCTGGACAGTAGTGTGGTGGGTGGGTAATTGGCTGGGTGGCAGGACACAGAGGGTGGTGGTAACTGGCTGTCACTCCACAGAGGAAAGAGTGACCAGTGGGGTACCACAGGGATCAGTGCTGGGCCTGGTCCTAGTCAACATCTTCATCAGTGACATTGCGCAGGAGCTAGAAGGCAGAAATTCCTGTTCGCTGACAACACAGCTCTGTAACAGACTGGACATGCAGAGGCTGTAGACAGAATGAGGAGGGACATGCAGAAGCTTGAAGAATAGTCAAGGGTTTGGCCATTGAAATTCAATGCAAAGAAGTGCAAGATAATACATATGGGCACAAAGACCCTGGAACAACATATCATTTGGGGGTGGATATAGCATGCACCAAGCAGGAAAGGGACCTTGGGGTTATCATCTCTGATGACCTCAAAGTAGGGAAACAATACGACAAGGCAGCAGGTAAAGCAAATAGGATTCTGGGATACCAAATTTCAAGGTCTCCACTGCTAATGGTGCATCTGTTGCTGTGGTTAACTCGTTTAAATACCTGGGTATCACCTTGATCAGTCTCTTAATTTTGATCTTCACATTCAGCAGACCTGCAAGTCGGTCAGCTTGAAACTTGGCATTGCCTACCACTCCAGTTATGTGCTTACCCCTCTGTAAGGCTTGCCATAGTACATGGCATACTCCTTCTATCGCTCACCTATGGGGTTTCTACTTAAGCCTTGAGTAAATCTAGTTTTGGAAGCGGAATGTTACCTACAATAACATCTGTCACTATTCCTCCTCCTCTCACTGGCTTAAACACCCCTGCCTCCTATACTCTGAACTTGGATGGCTTTCTCCTCTTGCATCTAGACCTTATGCTTATGGCTCGATCATAGATAACATCATCAGAATACAAATACCAAAAGCCCTACATGAAACTCTTTCTAAACCAGACTTCCAGCTATGGCCTACGCACTGCAGTCAATGCTCCTGTCCTCATCCCCAGATATCACTCCTCTAAAGGTGCTAGTGCTTTTACTTGTCATGCCCCCATTACTGGAACTCTCTTCCTCTAACTATATGCCTAGCCTCGTTCCACAGCTCTTTCAAAAGAATACTACATAAACTCCTTATTGATTCCTGTAACTGCTCCTGTTTCAAACCACCTAGCCCTTATATTCCCTCATACCTGCACCCCCTAGCCACTCTTTCTGTTTTTTCCAATAAATGCTCGGCATTTTTTCTTCCTATCACTTGTTTGTCCAACCCACATTACTCTCTGTCCACACCTCTTACTTTGTCTCTGTTTTCCTATTCTATCCCACCATCCCTGATTCTAACATCCCTACTACTGTCAATTCCTAACTCTCCCATATCTATCTCCTGTATGACTACTCTAGTGTTACAGTCTTCATTGTATAATCCTACCTGAATTGTCTGGGATGCTGCTCATATGACCTTAGTTAATGTATTGCTTTTCCTCACTTTAAATTTTGACACTGTTTTGTATTCTTACCTTGCCTGTTGTTTATTTTCTCCTACTTGCAATGTATTTCTATCCATGGCAATTGTCTAATTCATGTACTGTGATGATGTATTGTTATTGCTTCTTATGTTTTGTTCTGTACCCTCCCAGGTCCCTGAAAATAGTCATTGCCATGGCTAGTCACCTTACCCAGTCAACAAAAATGAAATAAATAAATAAATAAAATAGGCAGGGGCATCACCAGCACGAAAGGAGGTCATAATGCCACTATACTAGACACTAGTGAGGCCCCACCTGGAGTACAGTGTACAGTTCTGAGACCTTACCTATGTAAGGACATAGACAGGGTAGAGAAGGTTCAGAGGAGGGCAACAACGATGGTACAGGGATTGCATCACAAGTCCTCGAGGACAGGCTAAAGGACTTGAATATATACTCCCTGGAGGAGAGGAGGAGAGATGGGATATGATAGAGACATACAAGTATCTTATAGGGAGGAACAGGGTGGAGGAATACAGTATTTTCCAGTAAAAAGATGTTCCAGGGCTAGAGGACATGGGATGAAGTTGGAGGAAGAGGCGATTCAGAGGAAAGCGTGAGGAAGAACTTCTTCACAGAAAGGGTGGTGGACAAGTGGACACCCTACCAGAGGAAGTGGTAGGGCTGAAACAATCACAGGATTTGAGAATGCATGGGATAGATGTAAAGAATTTTGGAGGTCAGGGGCAAGGGCAACAGACTTCTGAGAAAACGTAAAGGGAACTTAAAAGCTCAAATGGGCAAACTGGGTGGGCCATAGGCTGTTATCTGCCGACAGTGTCTATGTATCTATTTAACTATGTAGCTATCTAATAAAATCAGTGAGCTACGCCGACCCGTTAGCGCAGCGGTGGGATTTCGCTATGACGCCGACGACCCGGTTCGGGAATGGACCCGAAGTTGTCGAGGGCAGGCCAGGAGAGGGATGAAGGCCCCATGACTGCTCTCCTTCTCCGGGAGGGTGCGGCAGCATCCGGAGTGCTGAGGACTCCTGGCAGAGGCGGGAGCTCTCGCCTGCCACGCTAGTTTCCGGGGAGGCAGGGCGGACGCTGGAGTCATTGCATGTCCCTGCCTCCGGGAGAAAACTTAGGTAAAAGAGGAAGGATCCTCCATCTAGGTGAAACCTCCGGGCTTCAATTCACCCCTGCAGCTGCACTCCCAACCAGTTATTAGTTCCGAGGCACTGGTATTAGGGAGCCAGTGCATGGCCCGCCCTCGGGGTAAGCCGGGGTTACCGGGAGGGGTGGCAAATAGGCAGGTGGTGGAAGCTCGGGGTCATGACTAGGCAGATGGTGGGAGGACCCCTCCCACAAAAAAAAAAAATCAGTGAGCTACAGGCACTGATGGCAGGCACTGAGGTGGAACTTGCGTCGTCACAGAAACATGAGCTACAGAAAATAATGACTGGGACCTGATGGTTCCTGGATACTCATTGTTCAGGAGGGATAGAGGAAAGATAGAGAGGCTGGAGTAGCTCTCTTTGTCAGCATTGGCACTGAAGTGGATGCATCAAGGGTAATAACAGTGAATCAGAGTCACTGGGTGCAACTCATGGCTGCCTTGGGCAAGAAACTATGCTTAGGGTGGTCTATAGACCTCTGGGGCAAGTGGAAGAGTGGTACAGAGAGCTCACAGAAGAACTTGAAAGGGGAGCAGAGGGAAGGTAGTGGTAGTAGGTGATCTGAACCTGACAGACACCGATTAGGATGTTGCAGTGGCCAGGAGTACCATGAGTCAGGCCTTGCTGGATGAACTCGAGAACCGCCTTCTGGTACAGCTCATTAAGGAATCCACTAGGCAGACTGCCATTTCTCAATGTGGTGCTTACCAACTCAGAGGCTGTTGGAGCGGTGAGAGTATGGAGCCTCTAGGGAACAGTGATCATAACTCTGTTTGGTTGGAACTGGCCCTTGGACTGGAAAGCCCCAATCGAGGACTGAAGTCCTTGATTTAGGAGAGCAGACTTCTGCAGACTGAGGAACTATTCAGGAAAAAGATAGCTGGGGTAGACAGATTGGATGGGGTATAAGAGAGAGGTAATAAGGGGGCCATTCTCAAGGCATCTGAGTTATGCATGAGAATGGTAACCAAACAGAATAAGTTCAAGAAACCATTATGGTTCTCAATGAAAGTAAGGGAAGCGCTGGGGCTAAGAAAGGGATCTTGGGTTGGACAGAAGTTGACCAGATCATTGAAAATTGGCTGAGGGGCAGGAACCAGAGAGAAGTGGTGAGAGTGAGCTATCTTACACCAGGGAGGTCACAGTGGGGTCCAATAGAGCTCAGTGCTAGGACTAGTGCTGTTCAATGTTCTGGGATGGCATTAAAGGCAAAATGTGCCTATTCATGGATGACACCAAGCTCTGTGAGAGGGTGGACACCAGAAGGGATTGAAGACCTAAAGGAGGATCTGGAAAAACTGGAGAGGTGGTCTGGGATTTGGCAGCTTGGCTTCAATGCAAAGAAATGCAAAGTTATGTACACTGGAAACAAGAACCCAGGACTGAGTAGTACAGCAAAGGCTGGGAGAAACATAGAAACATAGAAGTTGTCAGCAAATAAGGACCTCTTGGCCCACATAGTCTGACCAGTTTTCCCTGCCTATTGTGCCACCTAGACCCTACTCGATCTTTAGTCATCTCCTCCTTGCCTTACTCCCAAGGTCCCTCATATCTGTCCCATGCATGCTTAAATCCCGTCACGATTTTGGCACCTACCACCTTCACTAAAAGGATGTTCCAGGATCCACCACCATCTCCATGAAGAAGTATTTTCTCACATTTCCTCTGAGCCCCCCAGCTTCATAGTGTGACTTAGTCCTCGAGCTTCTTTTCCTATGGAAAATGCTACCTTCCTGTACCTTATTAATACCTGTAAGGTATTTGAATGTTTCTATTATATCCCCACTTTCCCTCCTCTGCTCCAGACAGTACATATGTTCAGTTCTCTGAGTTTCTCCTCTTAGGGCTTTGATGCAGGCCCTGCACCATTTTAGTATCCCTCTTTTGTACCACGTCCACCTTATCAATGTCTTTCCTAAGGTGGGGCCTCCAGAACTGGACACAGTAATTGAGGTGGGGTCTTACCAGTGATCTGTACAGGGGTAATATTACCTCCTTCTTCCTACTGGTGATACCCTCCCTATGCACTGAAGCATCCTGCTAGCCTTCCCCCTGCCTCATCACACTGCTTAGCTACCTTCAGGTCATCAGAAATGATTACCCCAGGTCCCTTTCTTGTTTGGTGATGCGCCAGTAGTTCCTCTCCCTATTGTACGTAGCCCTGGGTTTCTGTGCCATAGTGCATGATTTTGCATTTTTGCATTAAACCCAGCTGCCAAAACCTTAACCATTCTTCCAACTTTTTAAATCATCCATCATTTTTCCACCCACCCTGGTGTTGGAGGTTTTGTGTCAGCTCGAACAGACATACTTTCCTTCTAGCCTTCTGCAATGTCACTAATAAAGACATTGAAGAGGACTGTGTGCCTAGCACTGAGCCCTGAGGCACCCTGGTCAACTTGCCTTCTCGAGACAGGACAACATTTACCACCAACCTGACTCCTGTAGCTTAACCAACTTCTTATCCAGTTTATAACTTTTGACTCACTCCCAGACAGGCCAGCTTATTCTCCAGTCTTCTATATGGAATGTTGTTGAAGGCCTTACTGAAATCGAGGTGAGCCACATCTACCACTCCTCCCTCGTCCACTACCCTGGTGACCCAGTCGAAGAACTCAATCAGGTTTGTCTGGCAAGACCTCCCCCGTGAAACCATGTTGCCTTGGATCTTGTAATCCACTGGTTACAAAGTGTTCCACTATCCTTTCCTTCAGTAGTGTTTCCATTACTTTGCCCACTACAAGTCAGGCTGACAGGTCTGTAATTTCTTGCCTCCTCCCTGTTTCCACTTTTGTGAAGTGGGACCACATCTGCCCATCTCCAGTCCCTCGGAACTGCCAGTTTCTAATGACAAGTTGAACAGAGTTGTCCGAGGTGCAACCAGCACTTCTTTGGGCTCTCTCAGGATCCTGGGTGCACCCCATCAGGTTCCACTGGCTCATCTACTTTTAATTGTGCTAGTACCTTAAGGACTTTCTCCTCTGTAAATGGACTGGTGTCCACCTCCCTACTATTTATGCCCTTGTCCCTCATCTTTGGCCCGTCATCTACCCCATCTTCTGTAAATACTGAACAAAAGTGTTTGTTCAATGTGTTTGACTTTTTTTTTTTAATCTTCTTTTTCCCAGGAGTTCTCCATCAATCTCTGCCTGGTCACAGCCCCAGAGCTTTCACCAACTGCCTATTACCCACATTCTCCCGGTCACCCCTGCTTGTCCCCAGAGGGTGGGGCTGCAGAACTGGTTCCCCTAATTCCAGTGCTGCGGAACCAGTATCTAGTTGGAGTGTGGCGGCAGTGGCTAGTGAAGCCTGGGAGGCTTCATGTAGATGGAGGATCTTCCTACATTTCTTGATTTTCCTCTGGGAGGCGGGGATGTGCAATGACATCCAGCGTCTGCCCGCCTCCATTAGAGATGGCGTCGGTTTGCTGTGAGACCTCAAGCCTCCATCGGTCCTTCTTGCACTGGGCACTTCCCTACCTCCCGGAGAAGGAGGCAGTCCATAGGATGCTCTGTCCTTCTCTCCCAGCCAACCCTCCAGCAACCCAGGTCCATTCATGAACCCTGATTACGCCCGGCATCCTAGCGGAAATCCAACCGCTGTGCTAGTGGGCTGGCAATGCTTGACTTTTGGTCCTCCTCCTTGCAACCCCTTTCTTCCCTTTTATCCTTTTTCCCCTTTGGTCTTCCTCTTCTCGCTTTTATATCTAAAAACAGTTTTATCCCTTCTTTTACTAATTGGGCAATATTTTCCTCTGTTTGTGCCTTTGTGCATCTAACTGCCTTCCCTACTTCTCTTTGTTTCTCTTGGTAGTTTTCCTAGCCTCTTCCTTATGTGTCTTTTTGTACTTTCTAAATGCTAGTTTTTCTTGCTTTTTTTTCTGCTATGTCTTTAGAGAACCATAGCAGCCTCTTTTCTCTTGCCCTTGTTAACCTGCCTGACACAAGATTTGTTGCTTTTTCAATGCCCCCTTTACTTTTGCCCATACTAGGAGTTATACTAGGAGGTATAGACATACAGAAAGCGAGGCCCATTTTGGTATGTCTCCAGCCAAGCTGGTAATTTCCATGTTTATTTTAACAGGATTGAATCGAGTTTATGCTTAAAGATTTTGTGATCTCTATTATCAAACAAGGAATTAGGTAATGAGTTCCACAAGGTTATTATTCTCTGGGTAAAAGGATCTCCTTTTATTATTTTTGGGTATGTTAAAGATAATTGATATCTGTGGCTTCTTAAATTACAATTATGTTTATTATAAGATAGATTTAATAGTGTTAGTAACTCTTCCTCCCCACATAATTTATGCATAAAAGTACATCTCCTCTTATTCTTCTCTGCTCCGGGAATACATCTTTAATTTGTCCAATCTTTGTTCATAGCTCATGGTCGATATGTCTTCCACCATTTTGGTAACCTCCGCTGCACCCCTCCATTCTATTTACATCCTTCTCAGGTATGGATTCCACAAGGGGAGCAGTAATCCAAATGAGGCCTCACATAGGCCCTATAGAGTGAAATAATGCATTTTCTATTTCTAGATGCAAAGCTTCTTTTTGCATCCTATTAGCCTGTTTGTGTTATTAATGATGTTATTGTAATGTGCATGAAATGTTAGATCCGAGTCTATTATAATACCTAAGTCATCTTGTTGATTTACAGGTTTTATTATTTGTCCTTTAATGTGTAACCATGATGCAAGTTATTTTTACGAAATGCATAACAACGCGTTTCTCATTGCTGAATGTCATTTGGTTTTACAGCCCATAATTCTATTTTTTAAAGTCATTTACAAGTTCTTGGTAATCTTCCTTAGTATCTACCTGGGCTGTTAGTTTAGTGTCATCAGCAAATTTTATGGCTAAACTGTTTAAATTTGATGTCATATCTGATATAAATATGTTAAACAGAATCGGTCCCAAGACTGATCCCTGAGGCACCCACTCGTCACCAATCTCATGCCTGGTACATGACCTTTTATCGAACACATTGAGTACGATTTTTAGCCAATCAGTTACCCAATTTGTGATCCGATTGTCAATACCAAGTTTGTCCATTTTATCTATTAGTACTCCGTTTGGCACTTTATCAAATGCTTTACATAGGTCAAGATAAATTACGTCTATAGCTTTATTATCTTCTATACATTTACTTATGTGTTCATAAAAAACATGTTACTTGTTAGACAGGATCTGTTTTTTCGAAAACCATGTTGGGATTTGTCTTCTAATCCTTTTACCTTTAGGTAACTTTCAATCCTAGTTTTTAATATTGTTTCAAACATTTTACCTACTATACTTGTTAAACTAATGGGTCTATAATTTGAAATTTGTGATTGATTTCCCTTTCTAAAAATAGGTGTGACAAATGCAGTTTTCCAGTCCATTGGGACATGCCCTGTATTTAGTGACATGTTAAAAAGTTTATGTAGTGGGTTAATTATCCATTCTTTAATTTCCTACAATAACCTAGGATGTAACTTGCCTGGACCAGGTGATTTATTTATGTTTAGTTTGTTTAGGCTGTCCATAATCTCTTTTTAATTATCTCATTTAAAGTATCTTTTGGAATTTTATTGACTATTGATGGATATGTTTTAGTATTGAAACAGAACAAAAGTATTTGTTGAATTCATCCGTACTATCTTGAAGTGATATTTCACTATTATCTAACACCAGTGGACCTATATTTCTAGAGTCTGATGTTTTATTATTTATGTAGGAATAAAACTTTTCCACCATCTTTAATGTATTCAAGCTTTGTTTCAAATTTTTTTCACCATTCTAATTTTGTATTTACATTTTTTGTGAGATCTTGTAATTCCAGATATTATAATCACTACTGTCTCTTATCATTGCTCTATACAGTCGGGGCCCAGATATTCAAACTAAGCCCAAAATGCTTAACAGCAGGAGCAAGCACAAATCAATTGTGCATGTCTCTGTAACAGACGCGATATTCAAACATGGAGCAGAACAAATTGCGCAAGCAGCAGACGTCTGAATATCACACAAACTGCGCCCATAGCGCAACCAGGAAGGGAAGCTGAGCAGAAAGGTTGTGCTATAGTGCAACCAGGGCAGCCCAGCTGAGCAGTCCAGAGGTGCCATAGCGCAAGCAGAGCCCCCCCAAAGCAATGGAACTGCACATCAGGGAGGCAGGCTGGGGCCCACGCAGCCATGTCACACATGGGCACAGGAACACTGCAGAACCAACAAGACACCTGCACACCCAAGCACAGCATCACTGGGGTGGGACGGATGATCCACTGGCCCCTGGGGACAAGCCAACAAAAGCACAGCAGGGCCATGGCGCTAGCACAACCACTGGCAGGCTGAGACTGCCACACACAGGGGATGACAACCACAGTACACATCAGCCCCCCGTATGCACACACACCCTGCACCGTGACCCCAAGACACCAGCCATGTGCAGTGACTGGTACTGCAAGAAACACCATGCATCCCGCCCGGCACGTCAACCCCGTGTGAGAAGCATACAAGCCAGACCCACCCTGTGCCCAGCAGTGGGTGGCAGCAGATGCGAGACCAACAGAAAGACACTGCCACACTGGAGACACCTCCCCATGCACACACACGCACACACACACACCCAGGACCATACCACCCCAGATGGCATGCACAGCACTGCAACTGAGCAAACTATAGCCAGCTGCAAATCAGAGACCACCACAGTATTCATAACAAAATATATATATCGTAGAAACAATAAAATACAACAACAGAACAAGAACAACTATATACAGTCATGTACAACACAAGGGGGTGGGTACAAGGTAGGGTAGGTAAGGAGTAGAGGTGAACAACTGGGAGAGGGAAGGTAGGGTGGGAGGATTGTTGAAGTGGGAAGGGAAGCACAATCATGGCCTGGCAGGCTGGTCTGCCGCTGCCTGCTGATCGCTGTCCCCTCCGCCCGTCTCCGGATCCCATGGCGGTAAATGTCGGGTCAGGATCCCATGTGTTTGCAACTGACACTGTAAGCTGCTGAAGGGCACGCTCCATCCTTCTTAGGATGCTAAGACCTAGGAAAAGGAACACAGTCAATGGCTGTGACTGTCCAAAACCCTGAACACCACCCATCCTGCAAGGCATAAAGCCTAGTGCCCCGCACCTGTGATAGTATGCACCCACCACAGTGACCATGCACATGACACGCCCAACCAGGCAGCACCAGCTATGTACCAGTGCACACACACTGGCCATGTACATCACAGCACAAACAAGGCTGTCAGTGCGTGGCAACATGGTGCAATGCCAGTCCCACAGCCATGTGCCCAGTGCATGCATGGACCACCAGTGGCGCATACACAGGCGTGCTGTGACACTGGACAGTGATGAATGTCGCCTGTGTTGTGCATGGTTGTGTTGTGCATGGCTGGTGGTCATGCCCCCAGCATGCAATAGCATCCATGAAGTAATGATACTCACACTCTTCAAGCAGTTGTGGCTGCTGCTGCTGCTGCTGCTGGTGCACCACCCACAGCACCACCCGACCAGCTCTGGGGCCCTGGCAGGCCCTCCTCATCCCATGCCTGCATCCTCTCCGCCCATCCTGTGGGAGACAAATGTTGAGAAAAAACATCAGTGTGACTCCAAAGCAGACTGCCCCTGCCCCAGTGAGAGTGCCTGCCCACAGCCAGCCCCATGCATCTCACACCTGCACACACCGAGCACAGCCAACCATGTCAGAGCCATCACCTATACAATCCACCAAAACACAGTCACACCCCTACAGAGAATACAGGTGCATAGATGGTACACCCACCTGGCGCTGGGCACCACGCCCCTCCTGGCACGTGACTGTAGCTGCCCATAAAGCTCAGGATCCTCCCGCGGAGGTCACTGTACCGTGCCGGCACTGCTCAGCTGACCCCACCAGGTCACTGGCCACTTGCTGCCAGACCTGGGTCCTAGCTATGGTGAGGGCACCTCACCATACAGTGCCTCATATGGGGCTCCACCAGGGCCACCAAGTTGGCCACTTCAAGGGGCTCCATTGCACTGCCCTCCCTGCGTGACATGCTACCAACTTTACAGCAGGCAATATGGCTCCCTGCTGTGCCTAGCCCACGTGGAGATGTTGCACAATAGACCACCATAGGTTCCAATCACGCTGTTCGAACAGCGCCGCTGTTACATAGCGCTGTCACCAGACAGCACAATAGGGCTGTACACATGGCAGCGAACAGCACCAGGGGCAAAGGTCGGACACCAGGTCATGGGCAATGACGTAAGGCCACGCACAGCACCATCTGCGTATCGCATCCTGCGTGACCGACCACCTGCGTACCAGTGCCACAGTGGACTATTGCGCGAGTAGTGCCACAGCGCCATATAGTGCCCAGTACTGTAGCGCCACTGGCTCAATGGTGGCCATGGCCTGAATTGCCGATCGCGCACAGCACATCAGCAGCGGGCAGATGCCTCGCGTGGCTATCTGGGCATCACGCAATGCAGTGTACCACACAGTCACAGATCTGCGCCATTGGCTCAGCCAACTCAACCGTATTGCGCCAAAGCGCAACTCGTGATATTCAGCCGACACATGCAAATCATCGATCAGCCATTCAAAGGTGCAGTGGCGCGATTTGCATCTCATTATAGTTGCTCCACTCTTAATTTGCATGCATTGCACTATAAATGTGCGACATTGGGCTGCGCTGGCCAGATTCGGGTACTGCAGGTGAGAGGTGAGCTGCATGCTGTGTGATGTTCTGGACAATGGTCATGGGAAAATGCTGTAGACTGCACAGTGACAGGTGTCCACTTCCCCCACACAGATTGCCATGACCGAGCAGAGACAAGGTGAGGTGAGGATGGTGAGTAGGAGGAGGCCCAACTTTACCCCAGCAGAGACAGAGGCCCTCTTCCAGGCCTACCTGGAGGAGGAGCCACTACTGAGTGGACGGCGGGGCACCCCTCAGTCCTGTCGGCTGCATGGGAGGGTAGCTCGGGCCGTGAACCTGCACAAAGCCACCAGCGCTCCATGCAGGAATGCAAGAAGAAGATGAGGACAGACCGCAGGAGGTTGAAGGAGAAGGTGGCAGCCTTCAGAGGCAGGCACGTGCTGGCACTGGCGGGGCCAGCCAGCGGTGTTGAGCTGACCCTGGCTGAGGAGAGACTGGCTGAATCAATGCAGCGGAGTGCTATTGAGGGTGTACCAGGAGGTGGATTCCAACAGGTGAAGCCCATCACTGCATGGTATGATATGGTGGTGGTGTTGGGGGAAGGTTGTTCACATGCACTCACATGTACTCTCTTTCTGTTACAGATCCTGTTCATCTTCAGGAGACGGTGGTGGTGGGTTCAGGCAGTGATGATGACCTGCTGGACATGGAGGAGGGTCCATCCACCTCTGTCACCAGCCAGCGCACTGCAGCAGCATGCACTCTGGGCCGCCAACTCTGGTGTCAGTGATTCAGGTGTGGGGGTGCACAGCCTGTGTCTCAGCAGTCTGGCATGCAAGCATGCCAGCGCGCTGTGACTGTGGCTGTAACACGTACCTGCACCATTGATGATGCAAGGACTGCAATGGGCAGTGATATGTGTGTGTCCCATGGCGGACACACAGCAGGCCAACTACGTGCCCCTGGGTCTTTCTGGTTCCAACTTGTGTACCAGCATGTTGGCACAGTCCCAGGCTGTGCCTGTATCAGCACCAGTGGGGCAGCACGGTGGCTGTGCTAGTGTCTGGCACTGTTGCGGCCACAGCGGTGGAACAGAGTGGACCCTAGGGCACAGCGGTTGGAGGGCAGCAGCAGCAGTCACCCACTAGGTCTGGGAGTACAGTGTCAAGCGGTGGCACATGTCCGCCACCCTTTGATCCACCCATTCCTGGTCCTGGCAAACAGCGCCCACCCTCAAGGGAATTGTTGTGCATCAGGACCTTCCCTCCCAGGGGACAGGATGCCGTTGGGGCACAGTACCCATTGGATGAGCACACCGCCTGCTGCAGGAATCAGTACAGCAGCAGAGGTGGGTTGCAATGTCCGTGAAGGCACTGTCTGTGGCTGTGGAGGCGGCACAGCAGGGAGTGCTCTGGACCATGCAGAGCTGGTTCGATGTGGACGGATGTGACCGCCACCATTGACAGGCTGACCCAGGCAGTGGTCTCTGTTGTGGATGCATTGGGCACACAGTCAGCTGCCCTGTACCACACCCACACAGTTCACTCTCCACTCCCGTTCGAGCGTCGTGTGACACCAGGCCTGTCGATGCGGGTTCTGCTGTGGGCATCCCAAGCACCCTGGTGCAGGTTTGTTGAGCATGCTGCAGACCCCTGTGTGGGCAAGGTCGGCGTTCGCGCAGTGGGACCCCTGGTGGTCCAACAGTGCCACCCCATGTGGCCCCTGCTCAGCCTGCCAGGGCTGTTGGGTCATGGCGGGCCGCCCACGCATCCGCGGTGGCCGTGGGACAGTGCTACATGACTGACCTGTCTCCCAGTGCGGGCCCTGTCTGGTGCTGCCCTGTGTGCAATGTGTGTCATGGTGGGCAGTGCACTGCTGGGTGCTCTGCTCAACACGCTGACACATGGACCACCTGCACACCCTCCCAACTGCTGTCCACAGGTGCGTGTGCATGATGATGATGCCTGCATTGTACTGTACACCAAGGTGCAAGGTGCCCAGCATCTGACACCACGTACTTGGACAGTACAGGTGGTGGGGTGGTCAGTGGTTCTGTGTGTTAGCAATGTCGGTTCTGCTGTGCTGTGCATCTGCCCATGTACGCTCTGTGCCTGGTGTGTGTGTGTGTCCATATGAGTGTTCACCCTCCTGATGGTATGTTTGTATGCCTGGACCCTTCCACTCCCTGGCCGTCATGCACCCCTGGTGTGTTACCCTGCGTGCCTGTGGTTTGCGCATGGACAGTGTTGGTTGACATGTCCCCTTGACTTACCTGTTTTGTGCATAGTGCTCCTCTCTGTGATGGGGGCTGCTCATCACCATCAATACCGGCGCCACTGGCGTCCCCATCGCTGTCCCCTTCTTCAACCTGTAGGGCTATCCACAGTCTTTGGCCATGTTGTGCAGGATGTAACAGGCAGGAATATCCCACAGACCTTTTGGGGCTGTACTGTAAGACACCGCCGGAGGTGTCTAGGCATCGAGCGTGCCTTGAGCATCCCAAACACCCGCTCTATGATGTTCCGTGTGGAAGCATGTGCCTCAATATAGCATTGCTGCGATGGGGTCATGGGGCACCCGATGCAGTGTCAGCAGCCAGGGCGGAGTGGGTATCCGCTGTCACCTGTGTGGAAGAGTGGAGATCAGTATCATGTTCAGGTCCATATTGCCCATATCCTATGTGCCACTACCATGGCACCTGGCATTCCACCCTTGCCCCGAGTTTGCATTCCATACATGCGTACTCACCCACTAGATAGCCTGTGGGGATGTCCCCACTCTCAAATCGATGGCACAGTCGCGGACTGATATCATATGAAGGCATCATGTGCTCCACCAGGATGTGGCACAGACATTGATTATCGCCCAGTGGCATCACACACCACCTGGCAGTTGACACTGGAGAAGCCCTTTCTGTTCCTATATGCAGCCCCTTCGGGGCCAGGTATCTTGAATGGCCAAATGGGTGCAGTCTATGGCCCCTAACACGCCAGGCATACGTGCTACCCTGTGAACTCCTGCATGTTTGCTATGCGGCTCTGCCACGGTGCTGGGAAATGGATGTACTCCGCAGCAGGTGGCAGCAGTGCTGAGGTGGGTGAGGATGCGTGGCGTGGCTGACTGTGTGATGCCTGTGTGTCCCCTGTCAGCCTCTGGAAGTGCCCGTGGCGAGCAGGCACATGCAGGCTGTCACCTGGTCTCCACTGACAGGCGTGACTCCGTCGTGGGGTGCCTGCATCACATCACTGCACAGCTCACAGATCCGCCTCAGTATTGCCCTGTTCAGGCGGTACTGGCCCACGATCTCTACATCTGTGTACAGCTCAAAGCTGATGCGGCGGCAGTGCCTGTTGGGGCGTACGCCCGGCCAGACCTCTCAGCGACCTCGTCCCCTAGGCTTGCATTCTCACCCCTCATTACAGCTTCCATGTGGAAGCTGGCACTATCCATCTCCTGGCTTCGCCCCCTGGCTGGTGTTGCTATGTTACCCCGCTGTCCTCACTGCTACTTCCACTGCACAGGCACCCCCGCTGGCCTCTACAGCCTATGGCCACGCTTGCCTGCCTAGCCTGTCACTGTCTGTCTGTCTCTCCCGCTCTCTCTCTCTCTACCCACTTGGCATCCTTGTAGCGTTCTTGCGCCGCTTCCTTGAGCCTCTTTATTTGGCTCATTTCCGCTAGTGAGCAATTTCTGGCTGTTCCGCTGTTGCGCATTGCGCAAGTCTTTGAATGTCGCATTGCGCTCTTTATGCATGGATCCACCCCTCCGGTTGCGCATGCCTTCATTTGCATTAGCGCTGTTGCTCAGCATGTTTTCGGTGGGCGCCAACTGCCTCCTGCTGAATATCACAAAATGGCGCACTTTGGACTTGCATGTGCAACCCTGTTAATGGCGCTAACCCTTTGAATATCCACCCTCTATGTTTTGTTTAATTAAATTTGTAATAGTTGGGGTCATCAAGGTGGAATTTTACCTCTTTTATTGTACAAGGTTCTATTTGGTATATATTTATTTTCTAAGTTTATAATTTTATTTTTGATTTTGTTCCATAATGCGTTACTCAATCTATGTTGTTGTCCCATTTCACTCTGATAGAATCTGTTTAATCTTAACAAAATTTGCTCTGTTATAATCTTTAACTACTGTTTTACCCAAAACTGGTTTAAAACATGTAGAGTTATTAAAGGTAATTATCATATGATCACTACATAGTAATGGAGGTTTAACCATTGTATTAGTTATTTTATCAGGCATGTCTGTCAATACTAGATCCAAAATATTATTGTTGTGGTGGGCTGATTTATTACTTGGTACAATCCATTTGTTGTACATGTATCCACAAACAGAGTTTCAATATTGTTACTACCAATGTTTTCATTCAATTTATTCCTGGAAAGTTGAAGTCCCCATTAGAATTATTTCATTATAATTTGACTTATCATTTATACTATTTATTATATCTTGGTTTATTGTAAAGTTAGAGTCAGGTGGCCTGTAACATAGACCAATCAGTAGTTTCAGAGTATTGTCACATAATATTTCTACCCATATAATTTCACTAATGTGCTATTAATTACATCCATGGTTTGTTTTGATTTTATGTTTTCTTTAACAAATAATACCACACCTCCTCCTTTTTTATCCTTTCTATTTTTGAAATATGTTATATATCCTGATATATTGTTACACCACTCAGAGTTATCGTTCCACCATGTTTCAGTTACAGCAGCTATATCTATTTCCTCATTATTTAAAATATATTGAAATTAGGTCATTTTGCATCATGTAGACTCCTTGCATTTGTTAGTAGAAAATTTAGACCTGTTTTCAATATCGTTACTACTTTCTTGTGTATTTGTTTAGTTGGTTTTGGGTTTTGTATCTCTAATCTATTCTCAAAATGGTATCCCCTGTTCCCCTTCCTATTAGTTTTTGAAACATTAATTGCATCGTAAATGTTACACCCCAGCAGTCTTGAACCACGTTTGTTTAGATGTAACCCATCATTCCTCGATTTCCCCGGATCCTCAATCCCTACCATTGCATTCCTGAGGCATTCTCCCAGTTTCCTGAAATCGGCCCTCCTGAAGTCAGGACCTTCATCTTAGTGTGGCTCAGTTCTAGCCCAGTCCTTACATTGAACCACATTGTGCAGTGATCCCTGAACCCTAGGTTGTCAACCATTATGACATCAGCAACACTGTCCCCATTTGCCAGTACCAGGTTCAGTATCACCCCCATTAGTGGGCTTCTTAACTGGTTGCCTGAGGAGCGTACCTTGCAGTGATTCCAGGATGTCCTACTTCTGACTGTTGCTGAGGCAGTAGGCTCAATCCACATCTGGTAGATTAAAGTCCCCCACCAAGAACACCTCCCCTTGCTTGTCATCCTTTGAATGGCTTCTGTCATGTCTTTATCCACCTCTCCCCTGTGCTGGAGATCACTGCTATGTGAATAGTGACCCCTCATGTTCCAGGGTGACCACAGTACCTCAGCCCTCCCTGCTCTCCTGTATTTCTGTGGCTTTTATTTTGTCCCTAACATAAAGAGTCACTCCTCCCTTTTTACTTACCATGTCTTTTCTGAACAGATTATACCCTTGTATGGTCACATCCCAATCCTGGTTTTCTTTGCACCCAGGACTCGTGTACAGCCATATCCAGGTCTGCTTCTGCCATAGTGGCCTCTAGGTCTGAAATCTTGTTGCCTAGACTTCAAGCATTTGCACACATGGCTCTCAAGATTGTGCCTCCTCCCTTGTTTTGCCCTTTGTTTCCTCCATTATCTATCTCATTACCACTGCCTTCTATCCCTGGATTCCTTTGTTATATGGATCTTGCTGGGGTTTCATACCCTCAGGATTTCCCTTGCTGACCTTGTTTGCCTGTGGTGGGGACATTTTCTTTCTGCCTTCCCTTGGCTAGTTTAAATGCTGGCCAATGTAGTATTTAAACCATTCACTGAGAACCACAGTTTCCCTCCTGGACCGATGCAGGCCTTCACCCTTATACAGGCCCTTATCCCACGGGTGGGGCCCAGTCCCTAATGAAGAAACCCTCCTCTCTGCACCATTCCTTCAACCATGCATTGAAGTTTCTGGTGTGGAGAATTGTATCCTCCCCTGTTGTAGACAGGTAGCACTTCCAAGAAGGTCACAGATCTTGCCACCTGCAAAAGATCCTCTCCAATTCCCTGAACTCCTCCTGAAATATTGCTGGCTCATCCCTAGCCAGGTCATTAGTCTCAGATGGACAATGATGTCTAGCTCTCTCTCCCTTCCTGTTGCCCCAGTGATCCTTTGAATCTTCTTTTCCACCCCTAGAACCATGGCACATGGAAGGCACCGAACCTCCCTCCCTTATCCTTACGGTCCCAAACTCTGTTTCCCTCACTATGGAGTTCCCCACCAGGATTCGCTTCCTCCTCTTCTGGGGTCCTCTGCCACTACCCTTGGGGTCTCCACTATGAAGGACCCCACATCCACCCCGTCACTACTTCATATGCCTCTATGGGATGTTCCACTCTGTCAATGTAGTGTAGGAGTTTGCAGTGGAATCAGGTGTTGGATGTGCCTTAGCTCCACCAACCCTCCCCGAGCCCACTGTTGTCCAGCTGCTCCTCCTTCTGGGCAAACTTTAAGGTAGCGGCGGTGGACTAGGTGGTCCCTGGATGGGAGAAGGTCCTCCACTCCCAGACCAACTCGGCCTTGAGTCTGGCAACCTCCTCCCTCAGTCCAGAGAGTGCACGCAGATAGGGCAGCAACACAGCCTCAGAAAGTCTCCTGAAGACTGCCACCCACAGCCACTGCACTGCATCACTCCCATCATCATATCCTACCTGCTTTCTCTGTTATTTTGCCCTTTTAGATTCCTTTATTACCCTACCTATATGGGAGTTTCAACGACCCCTAGGGTTTTGTTAGTTTTGAACCTCCAATGTAGCTTAGCCTTGTATAGGTGCTGCACTTTTTCCTACCTGACACCTTGTAGCTGTAGACACTTGCTTACCCTTTTACCTACTCATGGTTTGTGAGGCAGAGTGTATGGCCACTAGCTGCCTCTCCTGACTGAATCCCTCCTGGCAGACTCCCCTGTGTTGTCCTTTGCACTGCAGTGCTTCTCTTGGAGGTCCGCTCGATGAATACTTCCTCATATATCAGGCAATGGCTGACTGTCTCACTGGAGGAGAGCCCAATTGGCTGTTGCAAATAGTCTTTATATAGAAACCCAAAACCAACCTGCAATCAAAATTTGACTCACTCAGCCCTCCTCCAATTATTACATAGCTGAGGCCCCAGGCCAAACAATTCTTACCCAGTCCACAAACTACAGGGCAAGACACAGCTCTTTATTATGGCCCTTAAATGTGAGCTACTGTAGCTGGTCTCAATTTACCCTACAGACAATAATAAACACCATTTCAACAAGTCTTCCCACTACTTACGCCAGTTATGTTGTCTCAAAAGCCACTACAATTTCTGTCTGTGAGCAAACACACAGTCTCTGCTTTAAATTCTACTCAAGAGTGGCCATAGATACCTGGGAGGGTCCAGGTATTTGCATCAGAGAAGGAGAAGGATTTGGGAGCAATTATCACTAGTGACTTGAAGCACTCCACACAGTGTAACAAAGCAGCAGCAAAAGCAAATAAAATGTTGGGCTGCATTGCTATAGGGGTCAGTGGCAGGTCAGAGGAGGTAATACTGCTCCTGTACAGGTCATTAGTGAGGCCACATCTTGAGTCAGTGTATATACTGGTGCTCATACCTTAAAATGCACATTAAGATGCTGCAGACAGCCCAAGAAGGACAACAAAGATGATCATTGGCCAGCAGGTACAACATATGAGGAGAGGTTGGAGACCCTTGACATGTACTCCCTGGAGGAGAGGCAAGAGAGAGGGACATAATTGAGACCTTCAAGTATTTGAAAGGAATAAATAGGTTGTATTAGAAAGGCCTCTTTAAGCTCAGTGGAAACTGAAATACGAGAGGACACAGTCTCAAGTTGGGGGTGTTGTAGGGAGGCTAGGAAGCACTTTTCCATGGAGAGGGTGGTGGCGAGTTGAAATATGCTTCTGGAAAGCTGGTTTCATTGAAGACAATGGGAAAATTCAAGAGAGGCTGGGATAGAGTTAGGAAAATAAGGGTCATAGGAGGAGTGGATGAAGGGAAGGGTGGATTAGGGAAGGGGCAGGGTCAGCAGTTTAAGCTGAGGACCCTGCAATATGAGCAGAATAGCAACACCAAATGGCTTTATTCTGCTTGCTTCTTTGTAAGTTCGTAAAAGGGCCTTGTACAAGTACAAAGAGAAGCAGGGCAAGGAAGAATGGAAGAATATTTGCTGAGAAGTAAGGAGGCAAAGAAGGCAGTTAAGGGAGACAAAAGCAATTGCAGAGCTGCATATTGCAGAGGGATCAAGGGCAGAGAAACACATTTCTTCCAATTAAGGAAAAAGAAAGGAGGGATTATCTGGTTGTTGGGGAGGCTAAGATGATGGAAAAGGATGAGAAAATAGCTGCTGTCTTTGATGACAATTTTGCTCTGTTTTCACTAGGGAAGAAGACAGGCCCGTGCCTGATAACAGCATCAAAGCGGCTGAAGAGGGGTCTGAGAGATGTGGTAGCCAATATTTACAAGCAACAGAGTCCAGTGCTGGCAGCCCTAAAGATAGATAAAGCCCCAGGATCAGATGGGTTGCATCTGAGGATGAGGTTGCATCTCAGGGAACTGTGCAGAAGTGGATGAACGCCTGGTAGGACTATTCAACCACTCACTTCGAACAGGGGTAGTTCTGAAGGACTGGAGGGTGGTGGTCATTGCTCCACTGCATAATGGGGTACAATGAGCAGATGGAGAACAACAGATCTGTCAGTCTGACATCCATTGTAGGGAATCTGGTAGAGTCACTGATTTGAAGACTTCATGGACTAGCTGGAAAGTCATGATCTCAGGATAGTAAACAGCATGGGTTCATGGCAGAGAGTCCTAAGAGAGAAACCTGATAGTTTTCTTTGATTGGGTGATGAGGTAATTAAATAGGAGGCATGTCATGAATTTTCTGTTTTAGCGTCAGCATGGCTTTTGACTCTGTGCCCCACAAATGCTTGCTGAAGAAGGTGGAGGATCTGGGCTATGGCTAAGGACACAGTGAACTGGGTAGGAACTGGCTAAAGGGTAGGCAACAGAGGGTTGTGGTCAATGGGGTCAATCAGAAGAGAGAGGACAGTCATGAATAGGGTGCCACAGGGTCTGTCCTGGGCCTGGTTCTCTTCAATATGTTTATCTGTGACATTACAGAAGGTTAATGTGGCAGGCTGTGTCTCTTCACAGATGATACTAAGGTCTGTGGGAGGGTTGATAACGATGAAGGAATCAGAAATGCAGAGTGATTTAGAAAAGCTAGAGGGTGA
Organism: Neoceratodus forsteri; assembly: GCA_016271365.2. NCBI lineage: Eukaryota > Metazoa > Chordata > Ceratodontiformes > Ceratodontidae > Neoceratodus > Neoceratodus forsteri. The sequence goes on along the minus strand of CM057453.1, from coordinate 448,596,444 downwards.
TCTAAGGTTTGGCAGTTGAAAATCAATGCCATAAAGTGCTAAGTAATGCACCTAGGAATAAGAACCCCAAGACAGAGTACTGGATGAGTGGGGTGAGACTTAGCACTGTGGTTGAGAGCGTGACTTAGAGTTATCATCTGTGACACCCTCAAGCAGGGTCGCAGTAATGGGGGAAAGTGGGGAAGTTGTTCAGGGCCCCGAGCTTAGGAGGGCCCACATGAAAGCTGGCATTACCCCTGGCATTAGCTGGTTTGGAAACAGGGGCCCATTTCAATTGACTTGTCCTGGGCCCCAAAATTAGCCGCTGCAGCCCTGCCCTGCAGCAATCAAGCCAGTGCAACAAGGCTATGGTAAGGCAAGTAGGATGCTGAGGTGTATAAGGAGAGGTATTGATAGCAGGAGAAAAGAGGTGCTACTACTTTATATATCTTAAGTGAGTTGCACCTGGAATACTGCTCTTAGTTCTGGAATTTCACCTCAGGAAGGACAGGGACAGGCTGGAGACAATGCAGTGCAGGGTGAAAAAATGATTCACAGCCAACAGGGCAGGTCTTATGAGGAGTGCGTCAAGGCACTGAACACGTACTCACTGGAGAACAGAAGGGACAGGGAGATGTTATAGAAGTTTTCAAATTCCTAAAAGGAATAAACAAGGTGAACTAGCGAGGAACTTTTAAGCTTGAATGCTAGTTTGAGGTCATGGGGCCATAAATGGAAACCGACAGGAGGGAGGTTCAGGAGGGACATGGTTAAGTATTATTTTAGAGAAAGGTGGTGGAGCCTTGGAACAGTCTACCAGCCAAGGTGCTGGGCATTAAAACAGTTACTGATTTCAAGCATGATTGGGACAGAGTGAAGAGTATACTAGTCACTCGAGACAACAGAATAGAAACATAGAAACATAGAAACATAGAAACATAGAATTTGTGGCAGATAAGGACCGCTTGGCCCACCCAGTCTGCCCATTTCCTACCTACTGGATAAGCTGCAGATCCTAGTTAACCAGCAGCCTACTTCTTCCTACCCCACCCCAGAATTGCCTTATGACTATCCCATCGTGCTTGAATTCCACCACTGATTTTGACTCCACAACCTCCTCTGGAAGGCCATTCCATGCATCCACAACCCTCTCTGTGAAAAAATACTTCCTTAAATTACCTCTGAGCCACCCCCTCTATCTTCAAATTGTGCCCTCTTGTTCTTGCACACCTCTTTTTGAAAGATGCTACCCTCTTGGACTTTGTTGATTCCCTGAGGTACTTGAAAGTTTCTATCATGTCCCCCTCTCCCTCCTTTCCTCGAGGCTATACATATTAAGCTCCTTAAGTCTCTCTTCATATGTCCTCCGTGCAGACCCTGCACCATTTTAGATGCCCTCCTCTGGACAGCTTCCATCCTGTCTATGTCTTTGCGGAGATTGGGTCTCCAGAACTGCACACAGTACTCCAGATGGGGTCTCACCAGCTGTCTGTACAGAGGATAATAACTTCCTGTTTTCTACTGGTGATGCCTCTCCTATGCATCCCAGTATCCCCCAACCCTCCTTGCTGCCTTCTCACATTGCTTGCCCACCTTTAGGTCATCTGATATGACTACCCCCAGGTCCCTTTCCATTTTGTTGTTGTTAGTATCTCACCCCCATTGTGTACTCTTCCCTGGGTTTTGTTTCCAGGTGCATTACCTGCACTTCTTAGCATTGAATCTAAGCTGCCATACATTTGACCATTCCTCTAACCTTGCCAAGTCCCTTTTCATCCTTTCCACCCCACCCTGTGCATCAACTCTGTTGCAGATCTTAGTGTCATCTGCAAAGAGACATACTTTCCTTCCAGTCCTTCTGCAATGTAACATAAAGACATTGAGAGGACTAGTCTTCTCTGAACCCTCACGGTACCCGCTAGTAACCCTCCTTTCTTCTGAGTGGACTCCATTTACTATTACTCTCAGTGTCCTATTCTCCAGCCAATTCTTTACCCAGGCTGTCATCTTGGGACCCACTCCCAGGCTGGCTAACACATATTAATCTTTTGTGTGGGACTGTGTCAAATGCCTTGCTAAAGTCTAGGTAGGCCATGTCCACAGCCCCTCCCTGATCTACTACTTTGGTCACCCAGTCAAAGAAATCTATCAGATTAGTCTGGCATGACCTTCCCACTGTGAATCCATGCTGCCTGGGGTCCTGTGCCCTTCTGGCCTCTAGATACTGCGACAATTCTTTCCTTTAGAAGTGATTCCATCATTTTCCTATCACTGAGGTTAAACTAACAGGTCTATAGTTTCCTGCTTCTGCCTTGCTCCCACTTTTGTGAAGGGAATCACATCTGCCCTCCTCCAGTCCTCGGGTACCACCCATCCTCCCATGATTTGTTAAAGAGGGTAGTCAGTGGTGTCATAGTTCTACCCTTAGTTCTTTTAGAATTCTGGGATGAATCCCATCAGGCCCCATTGCTTTGTCCACCTTCAGTTTTAAGAGTTCTTTCAGAACCCTTTCTTCTGTAAATGGGCTGGTATCAACTTCTATATCCAGAGTGTTACTACTGTTTGTTTTATGTACCTCCTCCTCTTCCTTTGTAAATACTGAGCAAAATATTTGTTTAGTATCTCTGCCTTTCACATTCTCCTCTGCCCACCCTCCCTCCCTTTATTAAGCCTCACTATCCCTCCTTGGTCTTCCTTTGCTCCCTGATGTACCTATAAAGGTTTTATTCCCCTTCTTAACTGAGTTGGCTATCTTTCCTCAGTTTTGGCCTTTGCTGTTCTGACTGCCTTCCCAGCCTCCTTTTGCTTTAACTGATACAGTTCTCTGTCCTGCTCCTGCTGCGATTCCTTGTACTTCCTGAATGCTTTCTTTTCTCTTGAACCTTCACTGCCACTTCCTTTGAGAACCATAGTGGTTTCTTACATCGTCTTGTTTTGTTTATTTGCTTCACACAAAGGCTCGTTACCTCTGTGATGGCAGTTTTATTATTCCCATTGTTCTTCCACCTCCTTCCGCCCATTTGCTAGTGCATTCCTTAGGCACTCACCCATTTTAGCAAGTCAGCCCTCCTAAAGTCCAGTACTTTTGTCTTTGTATGGCTTGACTCTATTATTTGTGTTTATTGTGAACCATACTGTTCGATGGTCGCTAGTTCCCAGATGGCTACCCACTTCTACATCTGTGATCCTCTCTCCATCTCCATGGGGAAGAAGAATGGGGTGCTGGCGGAGGTTAGGACTCTGAATGGACCATAGGACTCTGAATGGATGAAAGGTTCAAGAGTTAGATAAAGAACTTGAGAAGACTGGATGGACTGTTGTTTTTTGTTTGTTTGTTTTTGTGCTGTCATTGTCTGTGCTTCTATGTTTCTGTGCTATTAGCCAGGTTTTCTTTATTAGTACCAATCGTCCTCTGTGTTAATTCCAGCAATTAGCTGCAGTTCTCAGTATCCATCATCTACCACCCTTAAATCTGACACATCATCATTTCCCTCAGTGTTAACCACCTCCATTATTCATAGGGTCAGGTGTGAATGGCCAATTGGTCTTTAGGCACTTAACATCCTGTGTTGAGACAGTCTATTACATGACATTTTGTTGCGGAAGAAACTGAAACAATTGATGGAACAAAGGTGAAAATTACCTCATTCACCTTAATGGAGTACTAGCTAAACCTTTGTGAATGGCAGGTAAGTTTTCTTACCCAGGCTTTCCAGTTGATAATATGCAGTGACAAAAAACTCAGCTATGATTCCTGCTGGAAACAAGCAGATAAAACAGGTGAAATGTATCTGAGAATTTATCTTAAAAGAAACAAAATCACTACAGCCAAAGAAAACTAAGGTGTACCACATATTATTGTACAGCATAATGCAATGAACTGATATGGTGAAATTTCCCATTTTAATATGTGATTTTAAAGAAAAGTATTGCAATACAGATTAATGCAACCCACTTACTGGTGTGCTGACAGATCAGTGACTATGCCCTTGATGGAGCTGGGCATGGCTCAGAGTGTTCCCATATCCAGGGTTAATCTGATTTGAAGCTCGCCTGGAGACCCCCACCACTACCACCAGGAAAAAAAACATGTGAACTGTATCACCCTCTTCCATTCCCCAGAGGCTGCTGGAAAAGAAGCACCTTTCACTGGATAGCAATGAATAGTCAGTCACATGGTTTCCAAATTATTTCAAGTCCTTTAGTGAGGCAGATGGTATTTTGTCACAGAGTTTATGCATTCTGGTCACAGAGACACAAATTCATTTGACTTTTACACAGTTAATCATGGTGCCCTCACAGCTCCATAGAGATAGTTTGGTCTCCTTACTACAACTGTAATGTGGCCATTGTTTGGACTGTCCCCATCCCTGTTCTTATGTGTCTCTAAAAGCACCTTGCCCTACCTTGGTTACCCTTGGTTCCTGGGAATCCCTGTTCCCCATCTTGCAATCCTTTTCACCTTTTGAACTAATACATGGCCCTCTGAAAGGACTTGAACTAGTATGCCATCAGCTGCCCACATGTTCATGGAAACAATCTGCTTACTGGGCTCACAGGGCCAGCATCCCTTCAACATACCCTGGTACTCTAGTTATAACTTTGAGGTGCCAAATCTGGTGTTCTCTCTAATGACATACTAATTTATTTATTTAGTTTTTGTTGACGGGTAAGCACTAGACAAATTAGGCCTATTTTCAGGCATGACCCGGGGAGGGATACAGATGAATGCCAACTGATCCTGAACCAGATTAAGCTGTTGGTGATATTTTTAGTGAATGGGAGGTAATTTGGCCAGGACACTGGGAAATTCCCTACTCTTCGGTAGGGGTACTGTGACTGATGCTGTGATGGCCAGTCTTCCAACATCGTGCAGGAGAAGGACATCCAGGAGGCCAAGAAGCAGGTCTCCTCAGCCCCTTTTCATTAGAGACCATGATGAATGTAGAGCAAAATGGAGGAAACGTTTGTGATAGTGGTGGAAGCAATCAAACAACAGCGGATATGAACCTGGCAGAAGATGTGGCTGTAGTGAGTATCCACTGAGCGGATGACATCCACAAGTTAATGGAGGAAGAAGAGCATTGGTTCCTTGAACAGAGGAATCAGCTGGAGAAATGCTGCATCTGCAGAAAGCACTGATGGTGATAAATGAGCAGGACTGTGAGAGAAGGGGACGGTGTGGCGATACTAGAAGAGTAGGCAGAGGAAAGCAGCACAGCCCTAGATGGTGCAAATGTGGAACCAGAAGATCGAGAAAGCTCTCTGAGGATGCAGGTAACTAATGTTATGGTAGCAGACAAATTGAATGGGAGCTGAGGTACAAATATTGCAGTATTGGAAAGTTCTGTTATGGAGGAAAATTTGTTGGAAGGAGTGGACGATCAGATAAGGAGAGGTGCTTTCCTGAATGCAGGGAATGTGAGAGAATCCAGTGTATTACAAAGAAAACAGATTACTTTTAATATAGGTGTCCTTACAGGGAACAGGGAGAAAGTTGTCTGTTAAGGAAACATAGCAAAAGGAAAAAAGGGCACCAAATAAGTAAAGAAAGAGGCAAATGACTTCTGACCCATCGTTGTGTGGTCAGGTGAGCAAGTTGCTGGGCCGTCCACGAGCACCAGATGGGTGGTTTGCAAAAGCCCTGGAGGCAGTGGGAGGGGTCAAATATTTAGAAGGCCCTGGATGGGATGCAAATATCCCCAAATCCTTAGGGGAAAGGTGCTTCCACTAGGACAGGAAAGGAAAATGCTAGTCTGGATTAAAATATATGTGTATCCCTGTGTCCCAAATCACTCCTAGGCAGAAAAGCACAGTAGGAGGTGGAAATGAACTAGACTGTAGTCAAATCTGGCTCTAAACAGTATAATAGAGCTTGAAGGGATTCCTTCAGGATAAGGTGTTAGAGGATATAACCCCCTCCCTTCTGACAGAGGGAGGAAAACCACTCATGAACAAGAAGAAAATCCTGCTCCTGAAAATAAGGAAGAGATAATGCTGCAGGCTGAGGCAATAGAGACAAGACAGCACCCACTTCAGTGTGGAACATGAATGTAAGGGAAAGCTTATTCCCTGAAAATGTGAGAAATGCCTCTGAACAGCTACAAGACAGAATGCAGTATGCCTCAAATATAGAGGTGATATGTCTGACATTCCTGATAGGCTCTTTGTTGGTAAAGCCTTACTAAAAAACAACATGAAGTATTATGCATGCAAGATGTATGCATTATCACATATGGCAGGAGACTCCATATTTGGCACCAGTTTTAAGCACCCTGCCGAATTTGAAAGATTCTGGAAGCAGTAGCAGATGCTCAAAAACACATTGTTGTGGAAGCTGTTCTTGGCTATCCCCTAATGAAACCCATGTTCAAAAAAATAACAGTACTCTTCAGGAATGAGGGAGTAAATGTAGTTGATATAACGTATTGGTTAAAACAACACTGTACAGTTAATGGGTATCCAGAACCTATTTTGGATGAGGAGCATTTATGGACAGGGCTGGAAATACAAAGCCACCTTAAAACTGGAAAATGGAGTAACAAAGCATCTTCTGAACTGTTTCTTTGGGGAGAGGTAATGGGGTAATCTTTTACCTGAGACAGTTGCAAGCCAGATACAAGTGTGGGGGATGTAGGGCATCTCAGTAATGTTTGCGAAAAGCAAAAGTGTGGGCTATGTGGAGAAGTGGGACATATAGGTGCTCAAGGTTGACAGCCATTTAGATGTAATCTGTGTGAAGATCGTGGGCACACATTCCATAACTGTTCTTGGGCTTAGCACAACAGTCTGGATCTAGCTCTGTGTGCAGAGCAAGATGTTTATGTTGCCACAGCCAAAAAGAAACAAGCATTTGTCAATGCGAATGTTGCTTGCTTCTATGTGCTGTTTAGGTATTTGGAAGTCATTGGGTGCAAATATTGAAAATTTTTGCGAACTTCTGACGTCTTGTAGGAACTGCATAGCCTTCTCGTAAACAGTCATTGTTAGAAATTTTCATGAAATTTTCAACACTAGCCATTTTAAGACCTCTGCTCATGAACAGTGTCACTGTGATTTTGTTAATGTGTCACATACATTGAGTTTGCACACCGACTGCGTCATTTCGCTACATGGAGCAGAAACACGTTTTGGGCAGGATGTGAAAAATGACAGCTGTACTGCTCATAAGGAGGTGTGGTAAAATGGCAATGTTGAAAATCTGGAGTGAAATATTGAAAATTCGCAAACCTACAAGCGTGCATGGAACTGTGCAACGCACACTCGTAAAACAGTCATTTTAGAATTCTTTCCCAAATTTTCAACATTGCCATTTTAAGATCTCTGCTCATGAACAGTGACACTGTGATTTTCTTAATGTGTCCGACACACTGAGTTCGCACACCGACTGCGCCATTGTGTGCTACATGGCGGAAACATGTTTTGGGCAGGATGTGAAAATGACAGCTGTACTGCTCATGAGGAGGTGGTAAAATGGCAGTGTTGAAAATCTGGAGTGAAAATATTGAAAATTTGTGAACTTACGAGCCTGCATGGAACTGCCAGCATACGATCGTAAAACAGTCATTTTAGGAATTTTTCACCAAATTTTCAACATAGCCATTTAAGACCTCTGCTCATGAACAGTGTCACTGTGATTTCACATACCTTCGGAAAACAGTCATTTTTTAATTTTTGGACCAAATTTTCAACATGGGGTTTTGGGACCCCTTCTCATGAATGATGTCACTGTCATGGTGGTATTCAGGTCCAAGGGTGATTTTGCAGTCACTGCACAGTCAATGCGTGAAATTACCCTTCGGGGCTGAATAACGCCATGACAGTAACATCATTCATGAGAAAGAGTCCTAAAGCCCATGTTAATGCAAAATTCCCAAAAATACCTGAGATATGCAATAAAGTTGAACCCCTATCTAGCCCATTATACAGCTTACCAGCATTTCCTCAGTTAGCGGTCAGCTTTGAAGAGTGCAGGCGTGTTCCGGTCCACGAAGATCGTGGCACGGAGTCTGGAGGTAAGTATGGGGGTGTGGGGAACAGGTGCTCAGTGGGTGGAGTGCGGGTTGTGGGAGGGGTGGGAGGCAGCTGGGACGTTTTCGTTTTCCAGGTTTTAAAAAAGGCGTCGTGGGGCGCTTGCCATGCTGGGGTGGGCTCCAGCATAATAAGGATTGGGGCCGTTCAGCCGATGGGGATTGGGCACCCCTGTCGGCCAAAGTGATTGATTGCCACGCTGGGGTGACTCCCAGCGTGCACCAACCACCGGGCGGGGCGACTCAGCTCAGCCAGATGGGGATTAGGCACCCTGTCGGCTACAGTACCTGCGAGGCGCCACACCTACATTGTGGTGGAGGGGCTACACTTCTTATCGGTGCTCACTGAAGCGTAGCTCCCCCTTTCAACCTGTATGCCACTGCATTTTGGGCGTGTCATAGACAGCTCCAAAATGCGATTGTCTTACAGGGCTGCACCTGCCAACTCACTGACTGAATTGGAGGAGGAGGTGACACACCTCTGAAATCTCCGATGATGGCACTATGTTTCTTGCACATGCGTGCAAGCAACATAAAATGAGAATGCATGAACTGATGATGCAGATAAATCCAGCAGATCCCAAGCGCAGAAGTGGCACTGCTCAGAAAAGAAACCCTGAACAGGAGGTGATAGAGGTGCAACTGCCTGAATCCTCTCTCTCCCCCACCTATGGAAATATGCACCAGAGAACAGGCCTGTGAGGAGTGAACCTCAGGAGGTCTTTGAGGAGCAGTAATCAGCGGAAGAGTGCAGACCCCCACAGAAGAGATTGTAAGGTCTTCAGTAGATAAAGTACCTATTTCAGGGGCAGAGCACTATGAACAACATGCCTCCTCCAGAAACAATAAATTACCCCACTTTCAAGAGGGTAATGAGGTCTAAAAGCCACAAAAAGCTTGTGGAACCCCAGACCTTGAATAAAGAAACTGAAAATATACCCATAAGAAACCCATATGAAGTATTTATGGAACTGGAGGAAGAAGATGTGAGGGTGAGTTGGATGTATCATCAGTGCTTCCTTGCAACCTGAAACTGTACAAGAACTAGTGTTGGGTGACAAACGAAGCCAAAAAAAAGAAAAAAACAAAAGTGAAATGCATGTCTTATGAGATTTATATGTATTTATAACTTTATTTATGGATGGGAGAATTACACTACTTACTGCAAATGTGAAGAGCATAAACGATCAGGAAAAAGAAGCATTGGCTTTGCAAGTCTGGTGTCAGGAAAGGGTCAGATATTTTTCTTACAGGATGCTAGGCTTCATACCTTACCAGAGACAGTGGCTGCACAAAGAGATTGGAGGTGGGGCCCCACCATGTGGTCAATAGGAGAAGAACAATGCATGGGTTAAGGGATCATGTTTGCAGGATTAAGATGACTGTATTGAAGGTATTATATGTATGTCCAGGTAGAGTCTTACTGATGGATGTTATCCTGCATGATCTTTACTATAGGCTAATAAATATCTATGCACCTCAATCAAAGGCTGAAAGGTCTTCCTTATTTCAAGAAATTGCTTCCTTCCTACACCTCCAAACTGATTTTATTGGAAGATTTCAACATGGAAGCAACCAAAGGGATCAGGGGAAAACAGAAAAATATTTAGTGATACAAATACCTTATGTAAAATTTTGGAATAAAATAGGTTAAGGGATATTTATGACACACTGATGATTTCCGTGGAACATACTTTCTTTAAAGGAAGTTATCCACTAGGTTAGATTTTTGGTTTATGTCAGCGAGAACTGCAGGAAATTCAGTCACAGTTACACCACTAGAAACTTCAGACAACATGGTAATACAGGTCACCATAGGTCAACAACATAAAATTTCCATTGGACGAGGATACTGGAAAATGAATATTGAAATATTACAGGAAGAAGTACAAAGAAGCGTAGTCAAGAATTTTTAGAAATCAGGAAAGATATTAGCTTTATATACGATAGTCCCATTTAATGGTGGGAAGACACAAAAGAGATCTAAAAGACCTAATAATCTCGATTATCTGTAAAAGGCGAAAAGTAAATATATACAGTATTTAGGGTTAAGGGCTGAGTATTTGAAAATACTAACTCAGATGAGACTAACGGGAGAAATATGATGGACAGCTTATCAGCTTAATGATATTAAAGAGACAATGTACCTGTACCAAAAGAAAAAAGAGAAAATAGTGGCTAAACAGCAGAAATTAATGACTAAGGAACAAAAGAACAGGTGAACCCTTATAACTTAGCTTTACAGGGGACACAAAAGGTAGCTATTTCAGCTTTAAAGGGTGGGACAGGAAGGTAATAGATGACAGAATGGGAGTACAACATATAATACAGACACTATGAAGGAAACATTCCAAAAGGGGAAGATAATTCAGGACCCTTTTTTCATCACTGGAAGTTCCACACTTAACTGAAAATGAGAACTTGAGTTGGTAGCGCCTATTACTTTTGAAGAAATTAAAGGAGCAGTAGCTAAATTAACCACCTGCATTACTCCAGGGAGGGATGGAATCCCCAATGACTTTTATAAGGAATATATGACACTCTGTCCTTGGTTGCAAAAGGTCTTTGAAGAAATATGGCAAGAAAACTGACTAGTGCCTAGTATGAGATGGGGTGATGATTTTTAAGAAAGGAGACCCCAGAATATTAAGAACTGGAGACCATTGAGCTTATTGTCCACAGATTATAAAATATTGACTAAAATTTTGACAGTAACACTAAGCGAAGGTAGCAAAAATTAATACTTCCTGCACAAACTTGTGCAATTCCAGAGAGGAAAACTAAGCAAAATTTGTTATGCATTAAAGAGATAGTAGAACAAGGGCTAGAGATGAACTTGAAAGGATGTATCCTCACAATGGATCAAGAGACTGCATTCAATGATATAAAATAAGAACATATATGGGGTCCTAAAATATTATGGTATTCCTGATCAGATGATTACCTTGTTGCAAACAGTGTATACATAAGCACAGGTAACTCCACTTGTCAATGGGCAGCTTGGCATCCATGTATATCTAAAAAAATGGAGTTCAGCCAGGATGTCCAATGAGTCCTCTGCTATATGTATTTGGATTGAACCAGTATTAATAATAATAGAGGAAGCAGAGGATATTAGACCTGTATGAAGCAAGGAAGGGATACCAATCAAAAAATCATGGCATATGCAGATGATTGTATACTGCACTTGCAATGACAGACTTGGAATCAGGCAGGAAGGTAGTTCAACTAATAAAAGACTGGCTGATAATACTGGAATAAAAATTAACAAAGAAAAATGCGGTGTTAGGATTAGGAGCTGCCGATGGAGGTAGATTTTCGATCCGCATGGTAAAGGAATATTAAAATGTTAGGAATATACTATGGTACAAAAGAAGCAGAACATTTAAATTGGGAATTGGCCTATGAGGAAGCCTATCAGAAAGTGCAATCTTGGAAGTGGAAAATGACTAGAAAAAAGTTTTTCCTACTAAATGCTTATAGAGCTCCGATTTTACGTTTGCTTGCATGCATGTGCAAGAAACATAGTGTGACGATCAAAATGCAGTACGTGATACACTTGAAAGGAGAGCACCACTTGGTGAGCAGTGCTCCCCTCCCCACACCTGCCTTCGCATGCACATTGCATGCTCATGCGCTCTACCTCCCCACGCACACACTGTATGGCTGACGGGGTGCCCAATCCCCGTCAGCTCTACTGTCCCCCCCGCAGTCTGTATGGCCGACGGGGTGCCCAATCCCCATCGGCTCTACTGTTCCCCCAGACTATCAGGTGCCACGCTGAGAGCCCACCCCACATGGCAACATGTCCTATGGCCGACAGGGTGCCCAATCCCCATCAGCTCCACTTCCCCAACAGCCTTCCAGCTGCCATGCTGGAGCCTACCCCAGCAAGGCAAGCGTCCTCGTGAGTCAAATAAAAAAAAAAACCTGAAAGAAGAAAAGCTTCCCTCGCTGCTGTCTTCACCCCTCTCCACCCATGCCCACCCACTGCGAACCCTGCCTCCCCACCCCCACCTCACCACATACTTACCTCCAGAGCTCAGCGACAATCTTCGTGGACCAGGAACACGCCTGCACTCTTCAAAGCTGACCACAAACTGAGGAAATGCCGGTAAGCTGTATAATGTAATGAATAGGGTTTTTTCAACTTTGCTGCATATCTCAGGCATCTATTGAATTTTGGCACCAAATTTTCAACATGGGGTTTCTGGGACCCCCCTATGAATTCTGTCACTGTCATGCGTTAATTGGAACCCGAAGGGTGATTTGCGGTCACTGCATGAAATCACCTTTTGGGACCAATTAACGAAATATGAATGCCAATATTCATAAGGTGGCTCTCAAAAGCCTATGTTGAAAATTTAGTGAAAAATTCTTAAAATGACTGTTTTACAAGCGGCGTTGCGCTGTTCCACACACGCTTGTAGCTCGTGAATTTTCAATATTTTCATCCGGATTTTCAATATTGCCATTTGACCACACTTCCTTATGAGTAGTACAACTGTCATTTTCACATCTCACCCAAAATGTGCTTCCACGCATATAGCGCACAATGGTGCAGTCGGTGTGCAAAATCAATGTTTGGGACACATTAAGAAAATCACAGTGACACTTTTCATGAGCAGAGGTGTTAAAATGGCTATGTTAAAATTTGGTGAAAAATTCCCCAAAATTACTATTTTACGAGCATGCGTTGCGCTGTTCCTCACATGCGCTTCGAAGTTTTCAAATTTTCAATATTTTCACTCCAGATTTTCAACATTGCCATTTTACCACACCTCCTTATGAGCAGTATAGCTGTCATTTCTCACTTCTCACCCAAAATGTGTTTCCGCATGTAGCACAATGGCCAGTCAGTGTGTGAACTCAATGTATGGGACACAGTAAGAAAATCACAGTCACACTGTTCATGAATAGAAGTGTTAAAATGGCTATGTTAAAAATTTGGTGAAAAATTCCCAAAATGACTCTTTTACTAGCGTTTTGTGCTGATCCTACGCACCCTCATAAGTTCGCAAATTTTCAATATTTTCACTCAAGATTTTCAACATTGCCATTTTACCACGCCTCCTTATGAGCAGTACAGCTGTCATTTTCCATCTCACCCAAAACATGTTTCCGCCCATGTAACTCACAATGGCACAGTCGGTGTGCTGAAATCAATGTATGGGACACATTAAGAAAATCACAGTGACACTGTTCATGAGCAGACATCTTAAAATGGCTATTTTGAAAATTTGGTGAAAAAATTCCTAAAAATGACTGTGTTACGAGTGAACATTACGCAGTTTCCACGCACCCTCGTAAGTTCATGAATTTGTAATATTTTCAGTCCAGATTTTCACAAGTGACATTTTTCCACACTTCCTTATGAACAGTACAGCTGTCATTTTCACAACATGACTGAAATGTGTTTTCACACTTTCAGCACAGAAATGCGTGGTCGCTGTGGGAAATCATTGTTCAGGACAGATAAAGAAAATCACAGTGACACTGTTCATGACGGAGGTCCCAAAATACCTGTGTTGACAATCTGCCAGCAAACAATTCCCAAACTAATTACATTACGGGTGCAAGTGCACAGTTTCCACCTAGCAGCTTGTGACTTCACCAGTTTTTTAATATTTTCACAGCAGATTTTCAACATTGCCATTTTTTACACCTCCACATGAACAATACAGCTGTCATTTTCACATCCTGTTCAGAATGTGTTTTTGCACCTGTGGTGACAAATGCCGTAGTCACTGTGCAAAAGCAGCTTTCAGCTAACAAACTGATATTGCCACTGTTCATGAGGTGGGGGTGTAAAAGCCCATGATGAAAATTTGGAGTGAAATACCAACGAATGCCTAAGGGTTAGGGTTTCTGACCATAACACTCCACCCTGTAGAGAATGACAAGCATCGGGATGTGACTTGGGATTGTCACCTGCAATGCTGCATACCATTCCACCCCCACCCACACCCTGCAGCCACTGAGAGGCATCGAGGTGTGCCTTGGACTCTTCGCCCCAGAGTTCACCCCATTCTCCTATACCGCACCGATGTCACAATATTTCCTGATGGAATTGGTGCTCATAAGGGCCAAAGACCCCAAGGCACACCGTGACACTTGTCAGTGCCTGAATGGTAGGGTGTGGTGAAATGGCATGTCGTCTATGCCTGATGACCCAAAGGCACACCCCAATGCCTGTCACTATCTGCAGCGTGGTGATGGGGTTGGCTTCAGTTCAATACTTCAGTGTCATTCCTATTGTGCAGCTCTGTAGCTCCTACACTACCAATGCCAATGCCAGCAAGCAAACATTCAGCATTGACAAAGCTTGTTTTATATGTTTCACATATATATCCTCTGCTGTATGGTACACACTCTAAAGTAATGGGCCTTTTTTCCTTCTACTTTGGGGAAGTAGGCTAAACCCAGTTAAAAGGATACACACATATAGGGCCTGGAAGGCAGGAGGATTAAACATACTACAGCCTTTGGTGTTTCTATTTAGTCATTTTTATATTAATATAAGGCCTTTGGTGTTAGAGACAGAAGGAATGGGAAAGGAATGCATGCAATTATGGGGAATGGAATTTCTTATAGCATGGGGAAGGGTAAGTGGCATGCTTCAGAAAAAGGTTTCCTACTTATGCACAAACTACTCTAAAATATATAAGACATTGGTGAATTGAGTTATGTTGGTTTTAAATAATGATAGGAAGAAATTTTATAAACTGATTGTAGAAAAATGTTATTTTGAAGAACCGGTTTTAGGCTTCCACCTGAGATAAATTGTGATATATTTACTAGAAAGCATGATAGAACTATGGATACCATTGAAAATGTAGGATGTGATACGGTTAAGCGGGCATCAAAAGCTTAATGTAAAGGGAATGCATAAACAGAAGGAAGAAAGGGTATGTGGTAAGAAACAGTGTGTTGAGAAAGAGAAACCATGAGGCATCATATTTTCGATCATGATATGTGCAAAGTTTTTGGGTGGATTTAGCAGCATTATGGAATGAGGATGTTTTAAGGATATGACTTATGAATTACTAGTGTTAGGACAAGTACCAACTGTCTGGGAAAAATGGAAGAAACTCACAATATATATTATATTGGCCTGTATAATGTGGTCATTATGACAGGTAAGATACAAAATTCCTTCAGAATGAAGAAATATTAGTACAATATGTGTTATTTAAAATTCAAGATGAACTAGATAAGATCTATCAATACGAAAAGAAAATAATGGGACAAGAGGTATGTAAAGAACTATGGAAGGATATAGAGTGTGTGAGGGGATTGGTAATATGTGAGAATAGTTTAAAACATGGTAAGGGAAACATGGATATTCCAGGAATAATATTGTAAATATGTAAATAGTAGTAATATGAAGTATGCTGTATGAATTTCTGTTTGAGTCTTTTCTTGTAAGTTGGAGACAGGGTGAAAGAATAAGGAGGGTTGGTTTGTTTTAGCTAGTATGTGTTTTTTTCTCTTTTCATTTTAGTCTTTGTAATGTCATTTTTGTAGTATGAAACAGCTGATTGGGAAACATGTATGAAGTAATATGTGATTCTCTGTATCTGTTGATTTTCCATGTATTTTGTTTTGAATGTTAAAGAAAATTTCCCTACTCTTTTAGAGACGTGCCATGGGATCTTTAACATCCACCTGAACAGGCTAGATGAGAGCTCGGTTTAACATCTCATCCGAGAAAGATGGCACCTCAGGAGTGCAGCACCCACCTCATGCTGCACTGCAGGTATTGGGATTTAACCCAAGTGCCTGGTGTGGGGATAGAGCCCACAGCCTTCTGATCTCCCAGCCTCAGAGGCGGGTGTGCTAACTGCTGAGCCACTGAGAGTGCAATAGCGACCGTTTATTATTTTTAATTAAAAATTATTTTCCTTTTCTCTCTCTCTCTCTCTCTCTCTTTTTACCTTATAGTTCTAAACCTGCATATTATGTTCAATCATTTAGAAATGGATAACATGTACAAATAATGTTGATACCTTTTTACTGAATAGCAAATGATATTTGTAGAAAATAGTTAATGAGATTGCTATTTTGATATTTTTCAGCATATAGTTATATGAATAGTGTTTTATGTATTAATGAATGAGTTCATGTTCTTGTCTGTATTAGTGTAGTGATTTTGAAAATTTTCCGTCACCTGTATGTGACATCATGTACTGCATGTATCAAAGGAGATCAGTGTTTGTGATCAGCGACTTTTGATAAAGGAGCAATCCGAAATGCGTAAAAGGCACTTCTTATGTCAGTTGGCACCCAATAAATAGAGAATAATGGATAGGTAAGTGTGTATTATGGATTTTTTCACACTCAAGATGTGTGATGACCCATAAACCTTGAGGCGAAACAGGGTTTGTAAAAAAAATCCATAACATCAAACTTTCCTATCCTTTATTTTTATAATTGCTGGTGTGGAGGTTTAGACTGTATTTCTAGCAGTCTGAAAGAAAAAGATGTTTTTTGCTAGAGTGCAGTTTTATTTTTGAAGAAATTTAACTGTCGTGAATAAAAGCACAGTGGAAAATACTGCAGTTGAAATACTTTTGTGAAAGCAGTGGAATGCAACAGTTTTAAAGTATTTTCTTTGGGGAATGTCATAACCAACCAGATTTCAGGCTATTATGAAGTGTCATATCAACTGGATTTTGGGTTATTATTGTCTTTGGAGCATAATGACCCCAAATCCGTTGATAGGCATTTTTAACAAAACAGTAATCCGTTGATATTTAAGGTCACCAGTAATTATATGATTTTTACACAGCCAAAGAGAGCAGCTTCTTTTCTGAATTTAGAGGTGGTGAGTGCTACATTTTGGGGTTTTAATTGTGTGACCATCAGGAGCACCTCAGCCTAGTGCAGTCACCCTTTCTGGTGTTAGCAGTATATGTCTTAGAGCATACTTGAGATGAGATTACGATACCCCTTAATAAGACAAGTGGCACACTGCTGCTATCATCCAGGAAATGTGTGCCAAGTAGTCATCATCTGCTGCTTGCTTGCACTTCATTGCAGTGCTGACTGATTGCACTTGCCTGGTGTCAGTAATGATGAGAATCCTGAATTTGATGGGGATTATGATGGTGGTGTGGCATGTCCTCCTTGGAGGGAGAGGGAGGCTGGTGCAGATGTGCATTTAGGTGCCAATAAAACACTGTTCCTGTTAGTTGTGTTCTTCATTAATTATGTGGTCATGTGAATACAATTATTAATACCCATAATTCTGAGATGGTAAGCTAATTATGTGATCAATAGAGGTGCTTCCTCCGAGGAGTACAGGAGACTTCAGTCTGCCATGCGTCACTGAGCATCCTGGCCTTTCACTTGCCATGGGGTGTGGCCATAGCATTGTCCTGAGCACCCTACAGCGGCTCACCCTCATGTTACTCCTTTGGTTTAGGTGTGTCAGAGTCTTCCAGACTAGCAGTCACGTGACTCTGTGGGTCAAGTAACATTGAGGGACCTGACTAGAAACTTTGGCTGGCTCTCCAATCCTGCCATGCTGGCAAAACCACATTACAGCACAAAAGAGATAGAATTGAATCTACTTTTACTCCCTGCCTGACAGCATCTAATTTCATATGCTTGTCAGCTGTCTCGTTCTGTATGGCACCTAGCTCAGTGCACATGGAACTGACCTCTGTACACATCTGGCACATTTTCTAGTGGATATTCTGTGCTATATGCAGTCACCATACCTCCAACCTTTTGTCACTGAAATGAGGGACATGGACATTTTGGACACTCAAAATGATGGACAATGAGGGACACGGACCCTCAGAATGAGGGACACATCCTCAAACATGGATATACAAGCTCAGAACACTATGAAAACCATAGTGTTTACTTGTACAAGTTTATTTTGTATTTAGTATTTTAGAATATGAAGAATTTCTGCTTTAAAGTCTGAATTTACAGCCCATTCTCTGTGTAGGCAGCACCTTTCCATGAGGGAGGGATGAGGGACAGAGCAATTTTAGGGGCAAATGAGGATGTCCCTCGTAATGAGGGACACTTGAGAATATGGCAGTCACTGTTGTTAAAACAGGTGTTCTCTGGGTACAACCCATGAAGGCCCAGCTAGAGTCTACTGGTGCTGCCGTTTCCATAGAGGTACAAAGTGAATAATTGCTGTCTGGGTATGTAGCAGGTGTGGTGCCCAGGGTTGTATCTGGTATGGTTACAAAATGTAACAATGCTTCAAAGTACACTGTTCAAATACAGGCTGAAACGGAAGTTCTGATTCTGGGGTCCTGTGTAAATTATTACATTACACAAAGTCCATAATATCAAATACACTTGAGTCTTTTTGACTCATAATGTGTTCTGAACTCCTTAGTAGCTCAATTTCCCACTTCTTCTAGTGACAGCCAGCAGTTACAAGCACAGTTAGGGCCCGCCTGCAGCCCCTGAAGTTTTATTTTCCTTTCCTCCTTTTATTCTTTTCTACTCAAGCAGCCTAATTTTGCACAGCACCATTTAAGAAGGCATTAAAACCTATTTATTTAACCTTGCTTTTGGAAATTAGCCTCTAATGATTCATTCTTGTATTTCAATGTTTTATTTATGTTTTTAATTCTGTACAGCACTTTGATACATGCTGAATTGCACTCTATAAATACATTTTATTATTATTATTATTATTATTCTGCTTGGATCCCACTGACTGTCCCCAATACACTAGCAACACTGCCAACAGTCTTTTATCTTTTATTTCTGTTCATTTCTATGGATGCTGTTTATATTTTTTAGGTTTCTTTGCATTGTTTCCCCTTGATTTCTCTTTCCAGGCTCAATCAGCAGTGCTGAATTGTACCCTTTCATTTCTTCTCTTTTTTCTTTTCTTTGGCTATTGGAGCACAACACATAGCCCTCTTCTGCTACTCTGGTGCCCCCTCAACTCGACACCCTGACAGGTACACACTCGAAAATAGGTCATTATGCGATAGTCCCTGTAATGATATGTTTTTGAATAATGCTTTCCCCAGTGTTCTGCCCCTCCCGGAACAAATCCGACCTGGAGTTGATAATCTAAAAACTCGGGTTCGGGGTGAGGCAGAGCCCCTGCATGGGAGGTGTTAGGTGTGCAGTCCCCCAGAGAAAAAACTTATATTTCTTGGATGGCACAATACCGGTGTCAGTACTGTGCCATCGCTGTGTGGGAGGTCAGCATTTTTACTGTCAACCTCCCTTGGTGCTTCCTGCTATTCTCTATGCAACAATTTTTGTTTCCTGTTCTTTTCTCTGCTTGCCTACTGTTGTTGAAACTCAGCTTCCTAGGTACATGCAGCCCATACCTTAAAGGAAAACTACACCTCATATTTTCCAAATGATATTTGCTTCCATGTGAACATACAACTCTTCTCATGTAGCTGTTAAGATGTGAAACTGATTTAGTCAGTTTTCACAGTTCAAACTAAGCCTTGTTACTGTACTGGCATGCTCCATTTTCATGGTTGTTGAAATCTCATTATCCCTGAGAGCTGCATTAGTATATGAGAACATGATGAGTAATCACCCTTTAAACTCCCCAGTATACCTGTCTACTTAATTAGTCTTCAAAGAAACAAGCTCCAAGAAGGTGTGAAATACCACATTTACCTTCAGTGAGCTTTGCAAACTATTTGAGTTATAATACAGTTTTTTTTTACCTTTAAGCTCAATGCAGTTTATGAGTTTCAGAAAGTTTTTGCAGGGTATTTGTTCTTTCAGCATAGAGACACATGATATAAATGGTTGATCTGACATAATGTTCCATTATGCTAATGCAGTTCTCATGGACAATGAGGTTCAACAACCATGAAATGGAGACTCCAGGCAATCTCAGGGCTACCATAAGCAGTGACAGCAACCTAAGGTTAACACATATAATCCTAACAGCTACAGGAAGGAGTTGTCCATTGCCATGGAAAAAATGAAATTTAAATGATATGAGGGTGTAGTTTTCCTTTAACGCAGAGGTTTAAATATTTATATTTACTGCCTGCTTCTTGATGCTTAGCCTACACAGTCATTGCCTTCAGAAGGCAAAGCAGCTTGCTTTTAATTGTATTTGTTATTCTTTCATTTCTTTGCTTATCTTCTTTATATCCAGGCTGTCTTCAGTATGCCTGCGGCTGGTGGTTGTTGGCCTCAGCCTGCCTCCTAAGGACACATGCTGTGTAGCAGTACCCAAGCCGAGCCAAGAATTTCTTTTTTCTCTGCCTGCTGCTGTTTCAAGATCAATGATTACTTTTATTTTGCATTTTAAAACCCTCTTCTCTCAGTCACCTAACCAGCACATCCTTGGATTATTTTACCTGATCTTGCTGAGGATTTTATGATGTTTTAATAGCAGTCGCCATTTGATACCGTAGAATAAGCATGAAAAGGTGCTGATCTACAGTCTGAGACTTAAAGAGTGGCTGATGCCTCAGAGAAAACTTTGAAAACATAATATTTAGTTACAATTTACCTTGCATTCCATATGTATTCAATAGAGTTCTCCTCTCCGTTACTCATTACTGAGAGATTTGCATGGAAACATGCTCTTATATCATTTGGAGTTTGTCTGCCTCTTTGCTTACTCCCTACTTCATGTCATAGTTCTATGTTGTGACATCACAATCTATTGCCATGGGAGTAATTGTGATGTCACAAGTAGAGTATTATGACCTTAGATAGGAGAAAGCAACAGAAACAGATGGTCTGTTCAGGAACAAAGATCCCATGTTCATTCAAATGGTCTCAGTAACAAATACTGGGAGGAGAAATACAGAACTAATGAAATACAACCTGAACTGTGTCTAAATATTATGTTTTGTTAAAGTTGTCCTAAAGGTGTCAAGTTCAACTGCTCTTTAAAACTGATGTGCCACATAGACATCCCTGTGGCTTACGGTAGCTCGTTATCTGCATCATCAGAGCACTGGCTGTGGGGGTCACTGTTGAAGGCATGGTGGGTGGGAGGGGGTAAATGCAAGGTCATGCAGCCAGATTCCTAGAACCTCTAGGAATTATCATAGGAAATTAGCAAAGATAGTTCAGGCAGCCAGGTTCCTAGAACCTCTAGGAATTATCACAGGAAATTAGCAAAGATAGTTCAGGCAGCCAGATTCCTAGAACCTCTAGGAATTATCATAGGAAATTAGCAAAGATAGTTCAGGCAGCCAGATTCCTAGAACCTCTAGGAATTATCATAGGAAATTAGCAAAGATAGTTCAGGCAGCCACCTGCTTGATGCTGCTATCTGTTCTACAGAAAGGAGGCTGCCAAATAAGCTTCCACGCCTCAATTCATTAATCTTGCTTGATTTTATTCATACAATGTGCCACTCAATGTTTCCACCCAACTATAAACAGGCTTCTTCAGGAGTGCACTTACATTTTCTATTGTGAGAAAATACACATATTTTAAAATGAACCACCACTGTGGTTGCAACAATTTCGCAAGAACTGTGTAGGTGCCTAGACAGATATAGTATTAAGTTTCTACTATTAGGATCTGTTACCTTATCTTATTTCATTCAGAATCCATATGTTTGTGAAAACACATCTACAAAAACATGTTTTTAACAATCAAAAGTTAAAAGTTCTAACAATATATGTAGTGTGTATACTGTGCACTGTGCCTTTAATCCACTTCAATCTGCACCACATGTGTTTATGTGCTCTGTTTAATTGAAGCCAGGCTTCTAACTCTGGTAAACCATACTGTAGCCAAAATAAATTCATACCTGGCTGAGCTGTACTATTTTTATGTGTTTCAACAAATGTATCATAGAAAGCCAGATTCTGTAAACATGAACATGAGACCTCTTTAGAGTTCCTTGTATAGGGCACATTAACAACCGTTCATCCAAAACATTATAACTCTTTGATGCAGGATCAATTAGATACAAACTAAAGCTTAAAAAGTATCTAACTGAAAAATGGCATTTAAGGCTGTTTTGCTTTTCGGGATCTTTACCTCCCACAGCATTACTCGGGAGTAGATGAGAGTTCCCTTTAATCTTTACATATGTAGGCGATTGCTTGTCATCTTTCATTATTCTGCCGCTGCCACTGGATGCCCCAGACAACTGTCACTCCTCCTGTTGTCACTATCTCTGAAAGTCATTATAAAGTAGTCATCAGATCATACCGATACTGGCAGCAGTCAGATGCTATCACCTTCATTAGTTTTGAAAGAAAGTTACATACAGTACTGCTTGTATTTATCTTTGCATATCTTTCATTCCTCTGTTACAGGACAACAATCTGTTGCACTGTCCAGGCCAAAATATTACACCTGTGTGAGACTGTCCCAGAGGAACAGGGTGGGTGGGATGGGGTGGGATGGAACAGATGGAGGAAGAAATGATTCTACTTGTTCACACCAGCTGTGAGTATAATGCTAAGCAATATGACTTTGGCTTCTTTTTTATCTGTTGATGCCACCAATATGCCAATTGCAGTCAAATCGTCCCTCTGTGACTTGATAATTTCCGTCATAATTACTGGTATATTGCTGTTGCTGCGCCTTAGACCACTGTCACTCTTCCTTTTGTAAATTGTCTCTATGAGGTGCTTCTTCTTGTTTGCTTCATAATCCTGATGCTGCCACTGCATGCCAGATACTCTGTCTCGCTTCCTGTCATGAATTATCCCCATGAGAATTTTCATTTCTGCCATAATTCTTTTGCTGCCTCTGCTTGCCTCTTACCACTGCACTATCACTCTTCTTTATCGCTGAAAGGACATAACACACTGGCAGTTAGATGCCCTTCACTGATTTTGAAAGAAAGTTACATACAGTATTGTTTGTATCTATCTATGCACATCTTCCATTCCTCCCTTGCATGACACACATCTGTTGCACTGACAAGGCCAACATTACACTTGAGTGAGACTGTGTTTTATGGCCACACAATGAGGCCACTGGGACCTTGGGCTTTAGAACCAATGAACTAGGGGCTTCAGGAGCAATGGAGAAGAAATACTGGAAATTCTTTTAAAATTGGATTAACTGCCTCTTATTTGCAATGGTCCCTTTCCTCTGAAGCAGGGTACCGTGAATTAGCTCAGATCACCCATATCAGGTTTTCAGAGCTCTGACCCACTACAGATCTGAATCAGAGCCAGGTCACCTCATCTGGGACAGGTTGACTCTAATAATAGCATTGACAAATAGCAATTTATGGTTGGAAGGAACTTAATTCCATCAGGTCCACCCCCACCCTTGCATCATAAGCAGTGATGAGTCAGTATGATGTGCAACATTTTTTTAACCAGGAGACACACTAGGCTTGTTTACAGGTGCAGGTGATTTTGTTAATTCATCAAAGTTGATTTGCACACCAACTTGCGCCATTCTGGGCATGCAGGTGCAAAAACATATTTTGGGCAGGAGTAAAAAATGATAGCTGTACTGTTTATAAGGAGATGTGAAAAAATGGCAATATTGAAAATCTGGGTGAAAATTTAAAAATTAGCGAGAAGTTACAAGCGTCATTGAACCTGTGCAATGCACACTGATAATGCAGGCATTTTTTGAATTTTTCCACCAAGTACAACATGGGCTTTTGGGACCTCACCGCATGAACAGTAGCACTGTCATTTCTGTAATCAGTCCTTAAAGGTGGTTCCAGGCAGTGACTGCGAAATCACCTTTTTCGGACCGAAACTGCAAATGACACTGACGCAGCCATGGAGGTGGGGTCCCAAGAACCCCATGTTGAATATTTGGGGCAAAATTCTAAAATGGCTGCGATATCAACTAAGTTGAAACCCCCATTGAATCACCATTATACAGGCTTACCCAATTCCTCAGTTCCTAGTCTGGCTTTGAAGAGTGCAGACGTATCCTGGGCCAGTGAAAATCACGGCCCCAACCTTCAGAGGGTAAGTATGGATGAGGAGGTGTGGGGAGGTGAGTGCATAGAGGAGGGTTGGGGTGGGGTGGGGGACTGGGGAGGCGATGCTGGAAGATTATCTTTTTACAGGTAAAAAAGACTTCAGGTGGACGTTTTTCTATTTTACAGGGATTTTTAAAACATTTAGGCACACTGGGTGGGCTCCCAGTGTGCCACAATAGAGTGTGTGTGTCTGGGGGATAAGTCATGCCATTGCTGACACTGGGAGTTGGTATCCCGATGTCGGAAAGGGAAATTGTTTAACCAGGAAAGGCACACTAAGGGGTTGCAGAGAATGGGAAATTGTTTAACCAGGAAAGACACACTAAAGGGCTGCAGGGAATGGGGAAATTGTTTAACCAGGAAAGGGCTGCAGTGAATGGGGAATTGTTTAACCAGGAAAGACGACTGATCTGCAGGGAATGGGGAAATTGTTTAACCAGGAAAGGGCTGCAGGGAATGGGGAAATTGTTTAACCAGGAAAGATACACTAAGGGGCTGCAGGGAATGGGGAAATTGTTTAACCAGGAAAGACACACTGAGCTGCAGCTGAAGGGCTTGATTCAAAGGACAGAGCCATGAGCAGCATTGGCTCTGTCCTTCAAAAACGTTGCTCCGAGACCAGCCCACTCAGCAACCAGTGTCATCAGGACACTGCCTGCTGATTTGCCAGTCACAGACTGGCCCCTGCAGTACTGTTGGTCATTGGGCTGGCACCTTGGGTGTAGCCAGGCATACTCCAAGCACTCCATGGTGTGCAATTTTATTTAAAGGGGTAGCAAATAGGCTCTGAACTGCTTCCTTTTTCATGAAAACTAACAAAGAAAATGCTGAACCTTTCTGTAATTTTATTCATAGGAGTCGAAACTAGAAGGACTGGTCACTAATACTGTCTTTGCATCCCAAGGACAATACAATTTTACAGGCTCTGGGCTGGTATATGAGTGTCTTAGGGAGCAATGCATGGCATTTGTATTTACCCATGCATGGCAACAACCATTGTCATGAGATACAAAGTTGTATTTATTGTGCCAGATGAGGCAACAAACATGGTCCTGGTGTACATTTGTATATTGTCTGGCTACACCCTGGCTGGCACCACTCACACCCCTGTTTAAAATCTCTCATATCAACAAGTTTGTTCATGCTTGTGCACTCAACGAACTTAAAAAGGAGTCTTGTTTGGTTCAGTAGTAGTGCTGGGGAGAGAACAGAAGGAGCTAGGTAGGGAGGGAGACACAAGAAGGCAGCTGGTCTGGCTGGCCTTAGAGCATGCAGCCACAACTGGGGGACAACTGGCTGACCAACAATACCATCATCCACCTACCTACCCCATGATGAGCAGCATTTTACAATGTCCTGTGTAAAATATTTTTCTATAAAGGCTGGAGGCAGAGAGGGTAAGACCCTCAGAAGCTCTGGGGGTCTATTTGCTGTGTGGTGGGTTTGGGGCTTTTATTGAATTATTAAATATACTTTTGTTATGTCTTTCCTACCCCTGACTCCTGGGAAAACATTCTTACTCCTGGAGTCAGGTAGTGTAACACACTGATCGCCAGTTCCCACACCCCTGGGGAACAAATATTTTTCCCAGGAGTCAGGGGTGGAAAGACATAACAAAAGTGTGTTTAATCTTCAAAAAATCCTCCAAACTCACCACAGAGCATCTAGCTTCCACAGCTTAGGGGCCTAGTGGCCCCCAGACCCCAGCCTTTACAAAAATGTTTCACAGGGCGTAGTAATAATGATCATCACTTTAGTGAGTGGTTGAATGAGTCTCCCACACCCTAAGTCTAGGGAAAAACATTTTTCCCAGGAGTCAGGGTAGGAAATACACAACAAAAGTGTGTTTTATCTTCAATAAAAGCCCCAAAACTCACCACAGAGCATCTAGGCCCCAGAGCTTCTGGAGGTCTAGCCTCCTGGGCCCCCAGACTTTGTATAATTGCACAGAACATTCTAATAATGATCATCATGGGATGGGTGACTGGTTGATGGCATTGTTGCTCAGCCAGTTCCCCACAAGTTGCAGCTGCAGGCTCTAAGGCCAGTCAAAGTCTCCCATACCCCTAACTCTGGGGAAAACAAAATTTCCCAAGAGTCAGAGTAGGAAAGACACAACAAAAATGCATTTTATCTTTAATAAAAGCCCCAAACTCACCACAGAGCATTTAGACCCGCAGAGCTTCTGGGGCCTAGCAGCCCCAGACCCCATTGCCCTTAATGTGTGGAATTTCAAAGTTATGGACTTACCACTTTCAAAATGCTTGATACAGACCTGTGACAGGGGCAGGTAACAGACATACTATTAAGATTCATACTAAGGTACAACAGAGCTGAAAAGGCATAAACCCATAATAGCTCCTGATTTTTATGGATAATACTTCAGTATGACTCCATTTAGTAATATTTTTACAATTTGCCTTTAAATTCTATGTTTGTCTTTCACAGTAGTGTATAATATATGTTGAAGGCTATTCCACAGACTGACAGTTCTCTGGGTGAAAAAATACTGTCTTTTAGTTGTTGAGATTTTTGTACACTTGATCTGAAGAGGTTGACCTCTCCATACCTGAGTTTTAGTCTTAAATTTGATGTTTAATTCATGCACCAGTAATGGGTCTCTTGAAATACCAAACATGAAGAGTAGGTCTGCTCTTAATCTACAAGTTTCTAAGGTCATTAAATTAAGTTCAAATTGTCATTCCTCATATGATAAATTTCTAGTCCTTGTTTTATTTTGGTTGCTTTGTGTTGTACTTTCTCTATTGTTTTTATTTCATTTTTCTTGTGCAGGCACCAGAAGGGAATAGCTTAGTCAAGGTCAGCATTACGTATGATTTGTATAGTGGCATAATTATTTCCCTGTCTCTACTCTTAATATTTATAGTTATCATCCATGAAGTTCTGTTTGCTGTTGTGGTTACTGCTAGTACATGATCTTTAGATGTCATATCTTTGGTGATGATTATGCCCGATCTTTTCTGTGGTCCTGCTAGTCAGTGTGATGTTACAAGTGTGTATCTGCAGTGTTTATTATCTTTGCCACTGTGAAGTACACCACATTCCTCTGCGTTGAATTTCATACCCCATGTAAATGCTTATGAAGTTAGTTTGTTTAAGTCTGTTTGAAGTTCTCTCACTTAGTCAATATTCCTACTTGGTCCACCTTTTTTCTATCATCTGCAGATTTTACAGCCTAGCTTGTGATGTGGTTTGTCATATTAGCTATAAATATTTTAAACAGAACTGGTCCCAGTACTGAGCTCTGAGGCACCCCACCAGCAACCTAGCCCACAGAGGATGTGTAGCCATTTACTTTCACCTCTGTGTTCTTCAAGGCAGTTTCTGATCCAGTAAATAATCATGGGACTTACTGTTAGATTTTCTCATTTTCAGCAGTTGCCCAATGGGAGACCAAGCTGAATGCTTTACAGAAATCTAAGTATACAGTATTGATTAGGATATTTCTATCAATTGCTTCACTTATTTTTCATAGAAACAGGTTAGGTTGGTGGTGCATGACCTTCCACTAATCCATGCTGGTTCCTGTCCATTGGTTATGGTTGTTTAATGATCAGTGAATTGATCCTCAATTAATGATTTAAATAATTTTTCCTGGCATGGATGCTAAACTAATTGGGTGATAGTTTTGGTGTCTTCTTTTTCCCATTTTTAAAGATACAGTAGGTATTATGTTAGCAGTTTTCCAGTCATCCGTATGTCACCTGTTGTGATTGTTTGGTCAAAATTTATTTCAATGGTTCAGATATCATTGCCAATTATTTTGAGAATTCCACTGATATTTGACCTGGACCAGGGATCAATGTTTTTTTTTTACTTTGATTTTCTTCCATATATCTTCTTTGAGAAGATCAAGGACTTGCCTATCGGCGTTATAGTACAAAGCCTATGATTTGTTTCTGATATTGCATACACAGAGCAAATGTTTTCACTGAACATATCTGCCATTTATTTTCTGGTTATCAGTTATAGTGCCTTTCACTGATACTATAGAGCCAATAAGAGTTGTTGACAGTTTTAATAAATTTATATTACTGTAAACTGTTTGCAGTTTCTGAATTTGCTTTGTTTGCAAGTTTTATTTCAGCATTTTATTTTATTTTTGATAAGATGCTTACTTTTCCTTGAGGTCTTTTTATACAATTCCAATTTTCCTGTGTTTTATTTTTATGTATTTAAGTTCCCTTCTTTTGATCTGCTTGTGGACATGATTTGTTAACCATTTTGCATTAAGTCCATTCCTGTTGTATTTCCTGACCTCTGTATTATACAAATATACTATAGTATTTCCTGTTTTTGAATGAGTTTGCTATCAAATGAAACTTACAATGCTGTGATCACTCATGGAGAATGATAGTTTTACATTAGTTTGTTATTTTAACTTTTTCTGTTGTGAGCACAATGTTCAGTATGTTGTTTCCTCTCATACAGTAGGTTTGTTTACATGTTGTAGCATATTTAGGGCCTTGTACTGTATGCTTCTAGTTGCAGTTTATTAGATCTTTGTGGTTGCTATGCATGTTTCCTATTTTATTTCTCCATATTCAAGTCTACTAGAAAAATTACTTCTTTGGATTGACATGCATTTTCTAGCTCTTTAATTGTTGCTTCAGTTACTTTGTTATTGGTATCTGGTGCCCTAGAACATAGCTCAACAGCTGTACTCTTTGGCCTCTGTTTATTAATTTTAGCCACAATGTTTCCGAAACGTTATTTCCACTCTGAATTTGATGAAATGTCAATCGCTTAAATTTGATTTAATGGATATATGGCAATACGCCCCTCTTTTCTATACTGTCGCTAGAATAACTGGCTGCCACTTAATTCTCAGTCCCACATGTCATTCAGTGTCCATCAAGTTTCCATAACATATATTAAATCAAATCTGTGAAGCAACAGCAATGCTGCCAATTCTTCCTTTTATTGTAAATGTTTCTTGCATTTGGTAGTATGCATTTTATAGCAGTTTTGTGTTCTGGCTTCTTTCTGCTATTATTTTGGACTTGGTTACTATCTTCATTATTAATAATGTGATGGGCATTATGTTTATGCCCTTTCCTGTAGGTGCATGATGTATTTAGTTGATTATTTCTGGTGTTGAATGGGTTTTGCTCCATTCTACCCCAATCCTATTAGTTTAACTGGTATTCTGAGATATCTGATGATGCTGCCAAGTAAGTTCAAATCTCTTATTCTGGTGTGGACCATCTGCCACACAAACTTCTGATTTTTATAGAATTTTTCCACATCCTAGTAAACTTCATGCCTAATTTGCTACACCAGTTTTCAAGTCTGTTTACTCTGTTTATTGTTATTTTTTCTATATGTGCCTTTTGTATTGATAAAATCCTCAATATTAAGGCACAGCATCCTTTGTTTTTTTTTTTTCAGTTCTCACCCATAGTAATTATATCATTGCAAATATCTTTCTCATGGTGTCTGCCAACATTGTTTCACCCAATAGATAGCACCTAAGTGATGAGGGGCCACTGCTATGAATGACGTTTGTTAATCTTTTACTTGTATCCTGGGTTGTGGCCCCAGAGAGACATTAGACCATGCTGTTTAGTTTGTTTTAGCACAGATAATGGAATCTGTGTTTAGTGTACAGTCTCCTATTACCACTACTTGTCTATCAGCATGCCTGTTCACTTTTTCTACCATAGCATTATTGCCCTCGGGTAATAGGTTTCCAGTTTCTACAGTTTCTAGAGCTGAGAACATGTTTGATAATGGCAGCTATTACTAGTACCTATTTCAGCTCTCCTACCTTTGCTTGAAGCTTTTATTTTGCTTGACTGTACACCAGTTGGAGCTGGGTGATTATTTGAGTCTTCCCTTCCTCTTTTGTTTACTCCTCCTTCACATCTAGGACATATTTCCTCATCCCCCACATGTTTTTGTTTATTGCATCTGGCAACACCCTCACCCCCCATTTTTAGACATAAGCATGTTTTCAGCTGCTATAGTTTTGGCAAAAACTAAATTTTGTTGATTTCTAGAGCATTTTCATCTCTTTTTTAATGCCCCTCATTTCAGATAGTAGAGCTTGGTAAATAAGCATTTTCCTAAGTAAATTCAGTGACTATATTGAAGTTTGGTTCCCTCTGGGTTCCAGGCAGTCAGGATGCCAGCAGCTTGGTGCAGCAAAAACAGGCGCTGGCAAGACAGCAAAAATGGTAAGGCGACCCTGCAATTAGAGTGCCAGTGAAACAGTGCATCCTGGGGATGCGGATAAGTACTGCAGGTGAAATGAGTGCCAGACCAGAGAGGCATGCCCAATGTGTCGCACACATGGCAATGCCCATCACCATGGTGACATTACACAAACCACTAGACAACACTGTATTGTCCCAAGGTTCAACCTCAGCAACACGGATGGAAAAGCAGCCCCAGGCAAACAGCCGACAGTGAAACACAGACAATAGCATTTCCTTTGGCTTGCACCACTGCTGTGGATCAGTGGTGTTGGCTGTCAGCATCCATGGTGCACCTGCCACTCCACCTGGGGACACATATGATGGTCATAGTGGGAGGTGAGATCATGCTGCAAGCATGTCTGTTGTCCATGTGTGCTATGCTGGCGGTGAGGGGTGAGTACACTGTTGGTGGCCTTGGGCATTTAGAGGCATGTTGCACAGCAGCACTGGACTGGTGTCATGGTATGGGTGCCATGTCTGCCTTTTCTGATGCCCTGTTTCAGCATGCATTGAGTCTGCAGGGGAGTATGCCAGGCACACTCTTGTCTGTGGTGCCATCTGTGGTTGCAGTGATTCTGGTGTCCCTGATGGTGTTTTGCAGGGGGTCAGGCGGTGCAGTGGTGTACACTACTCACCAGAGCTCCTTGGGCAGGTGCCCCTGCCCCTGCAACTGTTGTGTGGCATTGACTTGCAGATGCCTTTATGCTGGTGCTGTCATTGCTGACACTACATTTGCATGTGCATTCTGAGGGTGGAACCTTATCCCAAAGATGTTAGGTTCTGTGCATCTACACCATCAATGCTGGTGGATGCAGCAGACACACTTGTCTCTGCCTTGTGTCACCTCTGCTCTGCACACATTTGCTGACACTCACTGGAGGTTAGAACTTTATACCCATGAATCAGAAGTGCCCCTGGCTTGGAATTCTGGTTTCACCAGATTCAAACAAGAACATATTACTCCTGTTAAAAGTTGATTTTCCCTTACAAGCTGGTATCTCTAGGGAGAAGTCTAAAACTATGCACTGACCCTACAATTGGACACAGTTTCACCTAAGTACATTGCTGCATGTTGGGTCTCTACCTTCCCAGTATGCTTGCTAGGTTATGCTAATGCCCTTTTAGGTCACAATTTAAAGACAGAGTGAGGTAGGGTTTTTAGTCATTGCATTTTGTACTTTTTCATAGAATGGGAGAGCCAGATTAAGAGTGATAGTCACACACAACTGACAAAAATTTGTTTTAAAAACAACCAGAGGCTCCACCAGATGCACCTGCTCTTGCTTTGAACTTAGATTTCAGAAAAGCCTTTGATTTAGTTACCCGAAAGAGGTTGATCAAAAGTTGGAGAACTTAAGCAGGTACCAAATAGACCAGGTCAGTGGATAGTAAACTGACTCAGTCGCAGGACCCAAAGGGTGGTGGTGGGAGGGGAGCTATCAGGATCTAGGGAAGTTACCAGCAGGGTCATGCAAGGGTTGGGGGTAGGGCCTGTGTTGTGTGTATTCATAAGCATCATAGGGTAAGGCTATGGGGCAAGATTTGCCTCTTTGTGGATGACACCAAACTCTTTGGGAGGGTGAACACCAAAGAGGGGTTAGGACCCTTAGAGGACCTTGCAAAGCTTGAAACATGGTCTGGTTCTGGCTACTGGGCTTCAATGCAGAAAAGTCATACAAGAACCTGAAAGCTGAATACAGGCAGGGTGGTAAAGGCCTTTGTGTCAGAGAAGGAAAAGCTCTGGGGACAACTATAACCAGTCACATTAATCAGTCTGTGCAATGCAAAAAGCAGCAGCCAAGAGAAACAGGATGCTGGGGTAATAGATAGATGGTTCACCAGCAGAAGGAAGGCTGTGATCCTGCCACTGTACAGGTCTTTGGTGCAACTGCATTCTGTGTACTCTGTGCAATATTGGAGTCCCTACCTAAGAAAGAATATAAGTCATCTCAAGGTGGTACAGAGAAAGGCAACAAAGATGATTCAGGGCTAACAAGGCAGCCTGTATGAGGATAGACTGAGAAGCCTTAATATGCTCTCACTGGAGGATAGAAGGGAGAGGAGACATGACTGAAACCTTTAAGTACCATAATAATATAAACAAGATAGATCTTGAGAACCTCTTTGTGTTGCATGATAACAGGAACACAAGGGAGCGCTAAACTAGTGAGTGGGAGGCTCAAGAAGAAGGAGGTCACGAGACACTTCTTTGTAGAGCAGATACAAGCAGGGTGGAATGAATTGTTGGCCGAGGTTGTTAACTAGAAGATGGTTGTTGGTTTCAAAAGGGGTGGGACAAGGTCAAGGGAAGGGTTAACATTAAAGGGGAGAGGGAGGGACCCAGTTATAAACAATGTAACGGGGCCCACATCAAGAAGACTAGACAGATAGTGAGACCTTCTCTGCTGACTAATTCTTTATGTTCAAATGTTTGTACTCAGTATTGTCTCTGTGGGAGTGTTGAAGTGCTGTTCTTTGAATGAGATAACAGAACTCCCATCTGTCCACCTCTGGTGTTTGTCTATGTTTATATTAATGATTCCCTGGCACTAGGGCTGCTCAGATGACCCAGCGACAGCATGTTGCTGTACTGGTAACCTGTATTCAAGAGTGAAATCAGAAGCATGATCAGGCAAACTAGGGGATGAGGTAAGGCTGTAGCCAGGGAGGGTGGTACTGGGTTTTGTAGCCACAGTGACCCCTGCAGTGAGAGGGGCTTGCTTCTCCTCAGGGAATTGCTGTATGCATTCAAGGCCCCTTAAAGGCATGACTTAGTGCCTCATGGGTGGCAGCCAGAAGGAACTAAAACCCATGGCCATCAGGATAATAGACAGCACTCGGCCCACTCAGTGAGGATCTCCACTGGGAGGATTGCAGGAGAATTGACTGACAGAGCTGGAGGTTGCCAGATTTCACCAGAGGAATGGTCATGGAGGACAAACAGCCATGAGAAATAAAAAACCCATGGCACTTACGGTGAGAGTGGAAGATGCTGTCCTGGAATATATTCATGCTGTCAATAAAACAGGTACATGTAGTCCACCTCCCAGGATGCCTTTAGAAACACGCTGTCCATGTGTCTTTCCTGGACATAATTACAAATCAATCAATGGATAGATACTGTAGATAAATAAAATGCCCTGTTTTGTCTTTAGGGGCACAGAACAGCACACATAATTCTAGGTGGGGCCTTGAAAGGCCTTGTAAAATGATAGATTACTTCCCCATCTCTGCTTGTCATCCCCTTTTTGACTGGAATCTTTATCCTCCTTCATGTGCACACTGACACCTCACTACTTTGGGACTCCAATGCTTCCCCACTACCTGCCAGACTCACCTCTTGCTGCCAGCTTTTGGAGTCCTCCCAGGCCTGCAGCCACCAGCCTGGGCTAGCTTGTCCCTTCCAGAGGCCCCTGTCATCATCATTGAGGTGCATCTCCTGAACACCATCTCACTTCCTGTTCCAATGGCTGGCTTGTCCTATTGGGGGCCTTGCCACAATCTGGTGGAGAAGAGAGTGCATGGATGTTAACAGTGAGCTCCTTCTGCTAGTGCACCAGGGTATTTATGGCATGAGGGATCACAGGGCCATAATTTGGCATACCAGTGCAGCATTTCCACCTGGGTTTTCCTCCCCAAGTGTGGCAAATTTCATTTGGCTATACTGAACTGAACTCCAGAAGTCTGACCAATTGCTCAGCCTGTTCAGGTCCTAGTAGAAATTTTCCCATCCTTAAGGGAGTCCACCATCCTGGCCAGCTGTAAACATGCTGTAAGCTGTCTGGTGGAGACTCCAGCTTCCAGATCACTGATGAAAATATTGAACAGTAGTGTCCCCAGCGCAGACCCCTGATGGATGCCAATGAGTACCCTTCTCCACTGAGAACAGTACCATCAACCACCACTGTCTACTTCCTCCCCTCAAGTCAGTTAGCTATACACCTTGCCTATGCCTCATATATCCCTTGTCAGCATACTTTTAACAGAAGCTTGCCAGCTTGCGTTAAAGCATAGCAGACAGTGAAAATATGCAATTCCTACTTCAAAGGTGCCACCAACTGAAATCAAGGGATATACCCACTGTACAATGCACAGCTACTGAAAAGGGCAGGTACACAAAGGGCTACAAAATCAGACAGTATTTATTAGTATGAGATAATGAAAGTGTGAAAATAGTTTAAAATTACTTAGTCACAAATTAAGAAATTGTTGGTGTAAATTGTAAACTTGATGTCAGGCTACAGTCACCTAATTGCATTACTAGACTGGCCAGATACCTAAGACTGTAAGTAGAATGTTTCATAAACCTGCATAGCCAGAGTCAGATATCACTGTATCTTTAAAATAACCTGTAATGAAAATTACCTACATTGATATTTTTACAAATTGACTAATGGAGTAACAGTTTTCATTGAATTTGACTTATAATCTAAGCAGAACATTTTCACAACAATTGACTAATGTTTTGCAGCATCAGTATTATATGTCAACAGTAATATGAGTTGTAATGAAGTGAAAGGTGATAGTTCAATGTTTTGGTGAATAGCGTTTGAAGTCAGTAGTGCCATGAGTAACTATAGTTTACTTTTGGCTTTACTCTCTTCCACCCTTGGTAGGGAAACCAGGTAGTGAGTAAAGAATAGAAAGCCCAGTACCAAGGGTGAGCAGAGTGCTGGAGAAGGAGGAGGAGGAGGTAGGGGTGAATGAAGGGTGTTTCACAACACGCTAAGCAGGGGACTGTTGTAGGAGGCTGGCCTTAAGGGAATGTGGGAGGAGCAATTTCCCCACATTGAACCTTGGGCTTTAGCCCTCCCATTCAATGTTTTGGTGACTTGTGTATGAAGTCAGTAGTGCTTGTGTAATGTAGTTTACTTGGTTTACTCATTCCCACCCTTGGTAGGGAAACCGGTAGTGAGTAGGTAATAGAAAGCCCAAAAATAATTACCAATGAATGTTCAAAAGAGTATGATTACCACCTCCAACTTACAGAGAGTAAACATAGAAACATAGACTTTGACGGCAGATAAGGATCGCATGGCCCATCTAGTCTGCCCATTTCCTACCTACAGGATAGGGCCAGATCCTAGTTAACCAACAGCCTATTTCTTCCTACCCCCCACAAGAATTGCCTTATGTCTGTCCCATGCATTCTTGAATTCTCCCACAGTTTTAGACCCCAAAACCTCCTCAGGAAGGCTGTTTCATGCATCCACTACTCCTCTCTGTGAAATAATACTTCCTCACATTGCCCCTGAACCACCCTCTATCTTTAAATTGTGTCCCCTTGTTCTTGCACGTCTCTTTTTCTGAAAGACGCTACCCTCTTGGACTTTGTTGATTCCACTGAGGTACTTACAAGTTTCCTTCTTTCCTCAAAGGTATAATATTAAGCTCCTTTAGTCTCTCCTCACGGCTTCTCTTGCAGGCCCTGCACCATTTTATTTGCCCTCCTCTGGACTGCCTCTATCCTGTATATGTCCTTGCAGAGATGGGGTCTCCAGAACTGGACGTAAGTACTCCAGATGGGGTTTCACCAACTGTCTGTACAGAGGGATAACAACTTCCTGTTTTCTGCTGCTGATGCCTCTCCTGTGCATCCCAGTATTCCTCAGTCCTCCCTACTGCCTTCTCACATTGCTTGCTAACCTTAAGGTCATCGGATATGATTACCCCAGGTCCCTTTCTTTTTGTTGTTACTCACCCCCCATTGTGTATTTTTCCTCTGGGTTCTTGTTTTCCAGGTGCATTATTTTGCACTTCTTTGCATTGAATCCTAGCTGCTATACTTCTGACCATTCCTCCAACCTTGCCAAGTCAATTCTCATCCTTCCACGCTCCTTCTGTATCAACCCTGTTGCAGATCTTGTGTCATCTGCAAAGAGGCATACTTTTCCTTTCAGTCCCTCTGCAATGTCACTTATAAAGACATTAAAAGGGCTGGACCCAATACTGAACCCTGCGGTACCCCACTAAGTAACCCTCTTTCTTCAGAGTGGACTCCATTTATGACCCCAGTATGACCAGTAGCACGAGGACAGGAAAAAAAACAGGTGGAGGAAACCTCTGAGACCCATGGCTACTGACCACCTCATCCTCCAGGCAACTAAGAAGAGATGAACCTAGGTTCTAGTAACTATATTCTAATTTCTGAGGAAGGTGAACTGCTTGGAGAGATGACGGTCCATCTTCAAAATCCAGGGATGATGCGTTCTGGAAGGATGATTCTGAGGTTGAAGAGGTAGTTCTATTCTAAAGGAGTATCTGGATCATGAAAGTGAGTAGATCCAGAGAAAAGGCAAATACAGTCCAGGTTTCCAAGGTGATAATGGATGATATCCAGTGGGATTACAGAGATGAAGTGAGCATGAATAGCATGATTTGATAAAATTTGCTGCCAGACTTTGAGCGGTGGGAAGTATGATGGTTTATTAAGTCATAAGATAAACAATCTGATTTTGTAGAAGGTTTGACATTCAAGTTAGAGTCTGAAGGTTTGGAGTTAAGCGTGAGCGATAAGTAGC
This sequence comes from Neoceratodus forsteri, assembly GCA_016271365.2. Lineage (NCBI taxonomy): Eukaryota > Metazoa > Chordata > Ceratodontiformes > Ceratodontidae > Neoceratodus > Neoceratodus forsteri. Next base: position 448,559,792 of record CM057453.1, on the reverse strand, counting down.
AATGTAGGCATCCATGAAGAAGATGAAGGAGTCGGACAGAATCTTTAGCTACCTAGTATGAGGAGGAGGAGTGACTTGGAAGATTTTAGACCAATGAAGGAAGGTAGGTATATGCAGTAGAGATGGTAACTAGATGTATGTGGAAATAATTGGAAGTTCAGTATGATGAATATGAGAGTTGATTTGGTATTGATGCCATAATGATACTTTATAGGCTCTTGCTGGACTGCTGGTAGAAAAGTAGATATGGGTATTGCTGTGGCGTAATTACCCGTGACAAGCTGAGGTGGTCATGCCTGTTTTGCCGTTACAGATGATCCAATGTCTAAATGCTGTAGAAAGCCTGTAAACAGGTATTTGAAGGAGTCTATAGAGTGATGTGCAATGGGAAGTTGAGAGCTATGTAGAATGCTGGGGTGCCTAGCATTTTAGTCAGATATAGGTCTGTTGAGAGTCATGACTGGGATAGTGAGACAGCCAAGTTGGCTGCAGATGTGCAGATTGAGGAATCAACGGAAACCTGCTCTCGGCGGAAGTCTTCGCTGGAGGGAGTATGGGAGGTGAATGATGAGGGATGAACTAGAAGGCCACTGGATGGGCAGCTGACCTCATTGATGGTAATATGATGAAAGAAATGTAGATGATTGTATGAGTATGGTGACATCCAGGGGCTAGAAAACAGTGGCTCGGATATAGTAGCTTTACTAAGGCAGCTAGGCACCGGAGAACCAATGATGGGAGTTCTGGGAAGGTAGCTGGGAAGGCCTTATGACATCCAGTGGCTATTGAGGAAGTAGAAGTCGAATAACATGATCAAACAGAGTCAGTGCATGTAGGAGAAGTTACAAACAGTAAAATGAAGGATGCCAGTACTGCTATGAAGTATCTTATGTTCCTGTTATCCGTAATAGCGATGATGATTATAGAGTCGGTGCATCTTGGAAGAAATTAGGTCCCTTTTCCAGGTAAAGATAAGAGTGAAGAAGGCTCTACTAAATCTTGGATCCTATGAGACTTGGGAGGTAGGGATGCTACACCACTTGAATTAATAGGATGTGTAGGAGCATCCTGTGAGTCGGTTGAGGAATGAGATCTTTCTGTATTCCAGTCAAATGGAAATCCAGAACTGGTCCTGGGGAGATGATTGGGAAGTATTGATAACTCTATGGTAACATAAGAGTCTATAAGGCATGTTGTCCAAGGGATGTTGCTAAAAGAAGTTTTCCACAGGTGAAATGAACAAGTGCTCTGTAGTGGTGGATGGGAGCTGTTAGGATGCCCAGGGTAGGAGTATGAGAAAGATGACTGGGAGGGTAGTTGACTGGTAGGAATACTGGCCAGTGGTAGGTGTAAAATGCCCAAAAGAGCCACAGCAAAACATAAGGAGCCCAAGCTGTTAGGACAGTGAGGAGAATCAGCTGTTGAAGGATGGAGGGAAAGTCTGGAGCAGATGACCGTGGACTGGAGGAAGGAGTCTGAGAAGAAGAGAGCATAGGCCAAGACATACTGACATAGCAGGTGCAGGAAGGAACAGGGTGGGGTCAGTGCTATAGTGAACTGAATCAGAATGTAGCAAAACTGCTGCAGGCCATGAGTGGCAGATCCGTAAGACCAAGAAGCCAATCCAGGTACCAAGTACTACTGAGTTGAGGCACAAGAGTCCCACATCCAAAGAAGATGGTGAACAGCAAGTGCAGAAAGCAGAAGGCACTGCAGCAATGAGGCACAAGGTTCCCACCAAGGAGAAGGCAAACTCGCATGGCTGTGAGGAAGTGGTGACCAGCAACAAGGAAGTCTAGGAGGCAGTCAAACTGAATGGAGGTAGAGACTGAACAAACTGGTGGAGTCCAGTTCTACAGTGCCAGGAGGCCTAGGCAGGATGAGTATGATAAGTCCATGGAAATGCAGGATGTAGACTGGTGAGGAAGGATCCTGAAGGGAAATAGGGTACAGTGGTCCCATTCCCAAAGGGAAGCGCAACCAGGTAACAGGTAGAGAATGAATAAGGTTGAAACAGTGGATTGCAGACACAGGCTCCAGCCTTGGTAGTTGGGGCAAGATGACCTTCTCTTGATGCTGCCAGGCAGAGGTAGGATGTTGAAGGCAAGTGGGGTAAAGTGGTCCTGTTCCTGAAGGGAAGTGGCAGTCAATATCAGGTAGAGAATGCATAGGGACGAATAGTAGATTGTAGACATGGCTCACATCCCTGGTAGTCAGGAGTGCTAACCTTCACTCAGTCCTGTCAGACAGAGTTAGGGATGGAGGCTGTGAGGTTTGTAAGTAGTAGGTAGTAGTGATTGTAACAGAATCCCATTCCTGGTAGACAGGGCAAGCCTACCTTCACTCAGTGCCTCAGAAAGGTATGATTAGGGACAGAGTCCAAAAACTGCTGGTATGGGCTGAGCAAGGAAAGGGGCAGGCTGTAGTATAGAGGTAAACAGGCAGTATAAAGAGGGAGGCAGCAAGTCAGAGTGGGAGAATGGGAGGAGGAAGTCATCAGGAATGCCAGTAAAGTGGAGTTAGAGTAATCCAGGAAGGAGCCTGCTGGTAGCGATGGAATGCAATGAATGACTGAAAGGTTGAGAGGCTGCAAGGTAATGATCCATGCAAGGGTAGTGGAAGCCATAAGCAGGAGAAAGAGCATGTCAAATGGCCTGAAAGCAGTCTCCCACTGATCTGAGCTATGATGCCCTGCCGTGATGCCCCAGTCCCCTGCCATGGAAAATAGGAGTCACATGCAGAGTATTTTGAGACCAAACAGGAATTAGAAAGGTATAGGTATCAGGATCAAAATGGCAAGGGTGCAGTCGCCAGACTTGGGGTAGAGATAGCACAGATCAGGGTGGGAGAAGGGTGTAAATGAAGATGGAATGCTTTATGAGGAGCAAGGCCCAAAAGGAAAAACCAGGAGAGCATGGGACTAGGGAGAGGATATGGGGGGTGGCAGAGAGCAGGTGAGGAGGTCCAGGAAGAACAGCATGGCAGACAAGGAGCCACGGTCATGGTACCAGCATAGCCTGTCTGATCTGGATGCAACTTTGTAAATATAGAAAGCAAGCAATAATAAGAGCATAGTTGATAATTATTTCAGGCAGAGTAGTTTGGTGGTTAGAGCACCAACCTGGTAACCCTACAGCCTGAAGGCTCAACCTCGCCAAAGCAGAAGAAAGTGATCTTGAACAAGCCACTGAAGCTCCCAAAGTTCCAGGCCCATAGCTGAGGAAACTAGCAAAAGCACAGCTCCACTGAAATGAAGAAGTTGCAACCCAGCTGAGCCAGCAGGAGAGCAGCGTACTGGTCACGCAGGCAGGGCAAAGCAAATGAACAATACAGACCCGATGCAAGGAGTTGGCTTAGCAGGCTGTCCAGGGTGACCACAGGCCACAAAAACATGGTCTCCAGTAGCAGGGAGTCTCTGAGGCTGGTAGGAAAGAAAAGAACAACCAATCCCAGACACAGTTCTAATGGTAGCGTGGCCAGGAAGCAAGTCCCTACATACCTTGGGACGGGCAATGGAGCCAGAGGTGTGCCATGAAGGACGCTCCAGCAGAGCACCGAGATGCAGGCAGTGGAGTGGGAAGCACAAGGCAGGCAAGCAGGAACAGGGAGATGATGCCATGGAAGGGGCAGGAAACGGGAGTGGTGGCCCAAGCGTAGAAGGAGCAGCAACAAGGTAAGGGAAAGGGAGATGAGAAATGGAGAAATGGACCAACTACAGGGGAGGGGAGAAAGGAAGGAGGGTACAAAGGAGTTTAAGTCACACGGGAGCAACAAAGGGAAGCAGAGTGCAAAGGTCCAGCAGTATGCTGCAAAGTGGGATCCCGGAGCACAGGGAAAGAAAGAAGGGAGCAGAGAAAGGAGAGGGAAGCCAGCACAAGCCACACAGAAGCCCAGGCGCTGGTGTGGCACAACGTGCTAAGCATGGGACTGCTGTAGAAGACTGGCCTTTAAGGGAATGTGAGAGGAGCTATTCCCCACAGTGCACCTCGGCCTCAGCCTCCCAAAAGGCAACAGCACCCATTTAGTCAGCTCTATGTCAGCAGGAAGCCACAGTTGCTTAGCAAAGGCTTCCATCCTGAAGTCTGGTGATGTCATGGATGACTAGGAGTGTGCAGGTCAGCATTTGTGGTTCTCACAGGTCAGGCTGGGTCAGGTCAGGAAAATCAAAACCAGAACCAAAACCAGCAAAAAAAATGCAATATTTAGGGAAAATAAATGGCACAATCTATGAAAAATAAAGTAAAGTTATATAGCAACTCTGGGGTAGAGGTGGGCGTAATTGACCAAAATCCACTACATGGGAGCAATTCTGCATATTAAAGTGGAATCAGAGAGTAATCCACAACATGAAGTGGAGTACTTCGCTTTCTAATTATGATCATTTAAGTCCATTGGAAAGCACAGACTTACATTACTCGCTTTTCCAGCCACTTAACACTTGTTTAATGCAAGTACATTGATTTCAATGTACTTTGCATTATTTTGCCTTGTTGGTGAGCTGTAAGGTGAATTTTGCAGTGATTCATGGGATTGCAGGTCACGTGGCTCTAGATTGTTCTGCACAGCCTCAGTTCTGTGTGGAGTGTAGAGCAGTTGCTACAGACAGTTTGCTCTCAGAGCTCTGAGATTCATACCCTCTAAAAATGTTCAAAGCCATTTTGAGCCATTTGTTGCTCAAAATTTAATATATCAATTGTAGGAAACCTCCTGTGCTCATATCATCGAGTGTTTATTGTTTTGTGTGGATTCTGAATGTTAATTTAGAACATTCAGTCTGTGTACTGACAGACGTTGTTGAAGTGTGCTTGGGGAGTGGTGTATCTGTGGTGGAGATAGATTAACTGGGAGAAAGGCAGTCTTTCTAACTGTTTTGGTTATATTTTTATTGTATAACTGTGTTCATGTACACACGTAATATTTTCAGTAATTTTGAATTTTTTGTTGATTGTTGTGGTGCAGTGCATGATTTCAGTTTGTTTAAAAGATTTTGTTATATTACTGAAGTTTTCAATTTGCTGCGCATTACCTGTAGTGTGTGAGTGCGTGTAATGCATGCCATCAAGTCAGACACATTTTATTGTGCCACACAGTAATTGCAGCACTGTGAACCTGCTATCCGTCTGTGTTATTTTGTACTGCTTTGTGGTATCTTGGTAGTGGACTGTTACTGCAGTACACTGCCCCCCAACCAGTCAAAAGGTATTCTTTTCCAGTTTTGGATTTGTGAGCACTGGTTAAGGTGTTGTTGTGCCTTTGCATCTGCATCTCTTGAGTGCGCAGCGCATTCTTAATCTGTCTGTGTGTTTGTATCTGTTTAGTGCCCAATCTCCATCTTCAAGCCACAGTTGTTGTTTTTGGCTTCCCATCCACCCCAAACTGAAAGTTCATAAATCTAAATTTGTTTAGAATTTTCTTGGTGATCCCCAAAATGCCTGCAAAGAGACATGCAAGAAAAGCTGTTTCTGGCCATGGCATTGCTGTCAGTGGCAAGATTGGTCATGGGCATGGTAGTATGCAGAAGTGCATATCTGATGTCAGTAAAGGGATTTCTCTGTCAATGTTTTTACAGTGCAATCTGTTGCTTCACTGATAGTTGAAGGAGATGATGTTGTCCCGCTGGTGGTGTTAGTGCAGTTGCTGCTGGCATGAGTATTGCTGCCCCAAGTTCACTATAAATACCACCAACAGCTTAATCTGGTTCAAAGTCAGTTGGCATTCATCTGTATCCCTCCCCGGTCATGCCTGAAAATAGGCAGGATTTGTCTAGTGCACTTACCCAGTCAACAAAACTAAATAAATAAATAAAGTTCCACTTCTGACCAGTTAACTGTTTTAGAAAATATAGTTGAGTCTAAAGCTTTGACTGACAGTGTAGATGATGTCATCACTCCCAACATTCCCATGGTAGTTAAACATGATTCTGATCCTGATGACGATAACTCTCAATGTCACATTTCCAGTGCTGTTGAGGTCATGCCTTTGCTGTCCAATGATTCAAAGTGTGGCTAAAAATATCGGGTGATGATAATGATGCTGTGGTTGGAACATGTTCTCTACAGGATAGCATCCAAGCTGAACTTGTGGATGTGGATGATGAATATGATGATGATGTCAGTGACCCTGTTGGGAACCGGAGAAAAAGAAAGTCAAGGTGGCTGTGTCTGGGTCTGTTGGTGTTAAATCCCCTCCCTCAAAAACGTGTGATGTAGCAGTTCCTGTTGATGATAATGATGATGACCCAGTAATAATCATAAGTAGTCATGGTGGCAGTCGGAGTCCAAATGTGTCCAGCAAGAAAATCATGTAGTACACCCCATTTCAGCGTTAAAAAACAGAGTCCAATATGCAGCATCAGGGACATGTTAAAAGTAGGGATCAAAATCCTTGTTTGGGATTGTTTTGTCTAATATGCAAATGATGCATCAGTTGCAATCTACCAGGTTTGCCATAAGCATGTAAGTCGAGGTAAAAAGGAAGTCATCTGGGCATGGGGTGCCAGCATACACATCTTAAGAACAGGCACATGGCACTGTGGACTTGGCACCAGAGGGCAGCTAATGCCATAGTGGGACATTCATCCTCATCATCAACCTTATCACGCATGTTATCCCCTTCCATGAGTGTAAGACCAAGTAGCAATATCTGTAGTAGCGTGAAATAACACCGGAGGATTACTACAGGCATGATGAGGAGGAGGATTATGATTTAGAAATCTTGTCAAATGGTGGTCAGAGTAGCAGCAGTGGTGGTGGTCTATGCAGTAGGTTTAGTGCAAGTGGTACATCAACCCCTGCCCTTAAAACAGGGAAAAAACTTCATTTGTGGACTTGTCACCTGTGCACCTCTTTATTACATGTCCGCTTCCTACCCCTGGCCTTCGCAGAGCAGAGCCATTTGGCGACCCCATGCAAAACATGTAACAACAAGTCAGCTCACTTTGCAGAGTGGTTTTGACCATAATCTGAAGTACCCACCCAATCGATACAATGTCACATGAACTTAATGCTGCTGTAGCTGAAATGCTGGCAATTGATCTTTGCCTTTCTCCTTCATGGGAATTCATGATTCTGGCAGTTTGTGGCATGCACCTGTCCAAATGGAAAGTCCCATCCAGGACATACTTTTCCACCCATGCTGTCCCAGAGTTATACTGGCTGACTCTGTAAGACATGCCATTAACATTCCTCCTCACCATTCATCCATTTGAGTATGGATATGTGGACAAGTGGCAAAACGGTGGGGAGTTCATATTTGTGTATTACTGCATTGGGCACATGTGCCAGGGGTTGTTTGTGCTGGTGGTAGTGGGATTAATCAGTGTAGTAATGCAAACTTTCATGGTAGCAACCTTCTGGGAATTCTACAGCATGCAACACTTGCAATGTGCAGTGTGGCCTGTTCCACACTGGCTTGAAACATGCTGGACTTGCTACTGACTGAAACTGATGAGTGGCTGAACCCCTGTCCCTGACAGCTGGATTTATAGCAAGTGACAATGGCTCAAATGTGGTTAAATGCATCATTAATGGTAGCTTTGTTCAGGTTTCATGCATGGCCCACTGTTTAAATTTGGTGGTCAGGAGATTCTGCAGCACCCTGATATAAAGGAAATGTTGATAGCTGCATGCCATATCTGTTCGCACTTTTCACGCTCTGCAAAGGCCCGCCACCAACTTCAGCAGCTGCAGATTCAAACAGCCTCCGCAGCACCTCCTCAAGCTGGGAGTTGTCATGTGGTGGAACCTATTTTATACATGGCAGAGAGGTTGTATGAACAATACAAAGCAATCTTTGTGTAACCCCCTGTTATCCGTGTTACTAGAATCCCAGTAAGACCCAATGGTAGGCAGGGAAGGCAGCTTGTGAAACTCCAGTTAAATGGATTTCACACTGTCTCATCTGTTCTCAGTCTCAGCTGAGACTGAGGGATGACATCATTTTAGAACTGTCGCAGCTGCATAAGCCACACTGGAATGTTGCAGTTCAAGGTTAGAGTAGAACATTGGGGATTTGAAGTGAGTTGAGTAGAGTCTGTTGCAGTCTGTAGTAGAGGTGCTCTGCTGTAGGCAGGCCCTCAGAGCTCTAAGCTCTGTCAAAGAGCTATTGTTTTTATAGGAGTGTGTTCTCACCTGAAGAGGAACACAAGAAGAACACATTGAAGTGGTAGAGACCGCTTCAGTGAATTAGGCCCCATCCCTGCAGGGATGGGGAAAGGAATCAGCCTGCTTCCAGGGGCAATCCCTGGTCCGGCTAGGGAGAAAAGAAGCTGCCTGTTTTAAGTTCATGCTGAGGCACCAGAAGTTCTGGATGAGATTTCTTGAGGAGAAAACGCCTGTGGGGCACCTTCAACCAAGGAGTGAGTTCGCTTCTGCTAAAGGGCCATGTGTTTTACCTGAAAAAGATGAAACTAAAGTGACTTTTACTGTGGGTCTGGAAAAGACAGCCAAGTACAATTTGAAGATGTGGGATTGGACTGCTTAACTCTGTGGGGGTCTAGAGTAATGGACACAGCCACTTATTAAGTATGTTCAAGTTCAGCACAAATGGGATGTAAAGACAATAGATTGAATGTGAATACATTTAAAAGAATCTACACAGTAAAGTGTTTTAAAGGATGAGGTGTTACAGTCCAGAGAAATGGCTGGGTATGAATTGTGGGAGCAAGAGGTGGAGACCCCCATCAGTACTAACCAAATTCACCTCTACAGGTTTACTTTGGGACACCTGTTGCTTTCCTCATGTACTTGGCCAGTGCCTGAGGAAAGTACTAGATGTGGGATTGATGAGAAAGATTCCTGATGGAGCAGAAGTGCTCATAGGTGGTTTAGAAAGCCACCTGTAAATGTTTCCATTCTATATGGAAAGTGTCCAAAGGGCTGGCTAGGAGCCAAGCCAAGGAAAACCCAGAGCAGTGTACAAGTTTGGGCTGTGTGCCCAGTGTGTTTCAGAGCCTGAGGGCTAAAGTGAATGAGGATGTGTTCTGATCTCCATAAATCTGCATTACTAGGAATGTAGCCCCATGAGGGTCCATCTATGCTTTGTTTATTCTGTTGGATGTGAATAAAAGCCACACTTTAGAATCCCACTTCTGGTATTGGACATTACAGTTATTGCTTCCTTTGTCCGGAGTTACTTGGTGCCCCTGTTGCAGAGTAGCCAAACCTAGCCAATGTGCCAAGTGACATTTCTCCCTGAACCCAGCCCACCAGGTAGAGCTGTCAAGATGGAAACGCATACCTGAGTGGGGGTTACAAAATGGAGGCATTGGGTTTGGAATTTAGGAGGAATGTAAGAAAGGTCGCTCGACAAAGGCTAGCGCTTTGGTTATCTGGCAGTGGTAGCCCAAAACAACTGAAACAACGCTTAACTGATTTGCCACTGTGTGCTGTTATCCATGTGCTGCTATTAAAATGCCAACTGTTTACCAAGAAGCAGTAAAGCCTGAGAGTGTATGCCTTGTCCTGCATCAAATTACAGAGTTTGCCAGCTTTTAAAAGTGTTTGTGACAAAGAAAAGTGTGGAAAACTGTGGTAGCAAAAGGGAAATTTTGCTCTATATGTTGGAAATGCTTTCTGTGTGAACTGAGAGACTTGTGCTTAATGTCCATGAAAATGGTTGAAATGGGCCTCCTGAGGAGTCATTGAAGAAAAAAAATGTGGTTTTGCAATTTAAATTTTGCCTGCTCAACGATCGCTTGAGGAGAAGAGCACTAGAGGAAAGAGGCTCATTTGCATGGCATCAAGTGATTGGTGAGACTGCAATCAGTCCCGCCTCAAGCCAGCTTCTAGAGTGACTGCACAGCATTCAAGAGGGAGAGGAGGGAGTGTGAACTGGCTTGCCAGGAGGAGCGTCGTGTGATTGAAAGCGCCAAAAGTTTAAAAACTGACTTTTCTGTTTAAATTGGCTCAACCTCATCTCGATCGACTGGACTGTGAGTGTAGTGTTCAGAGGGACAATGAGCAGGACTGCCAACCCGCTTCTTTCCAGAGGCCTCCAAGACTGGCTGCAGGCTGTTTTTCCATCGCAGCAAACAGCTACTGATAACAGTGAGTACCAACAGAAATAATTGCTCAAACTGGGTGATTTCACCAAAAGTCAGCTGAATCTGTGTGTAGCAATGTAATCGCTTTGCAAAGAAGGACTGTGTTAAGTTTTACCAGCAAAAGCAAGACTTCTAAGCAATCGATCTGAGCATAATTATAGGTTCAGCATCAGTATAATTTTTAAAGCCATGTGAGAGACTGTGAGTTGTATCAGATATGCAGCAAAAATACAGGCAATCCTGTGCTAGTAGAAATACTGAGGCTTTAAGGGACTATAAACTAGAGAAATGTCTTCAGCAAGTAAAAAGTCCATGGTAAATCATAAATGTGCTAGGATAAACAACAGTGCAAGTTTGTGCAGTTTGAGCAAAGTTATCAGTAGAGTGTGTAACCGGATGCGCAGTGGCTTGACCAGTTTCAGAATGTTGATGCGTGAGAGTGCTGCCGCCACCATTACAGGGTGGGGTAGTAAAGTAAACACAGCAGCAGAGGAGCCATTTTGAAAGAGAAAGAAAGTTTTCAGTGATGTGAGACTTGCAATAACAGTGAGCGTTGTTTGTTTTTTCTCTGTAGTCATGGCTTCAGGACCAGCCCGCTACCGGATCATGCCCGGGCTATGATAGCAGTAGAAGTTAACAAGTTAAGGGACATTGAGAGATGTTACTATGGGGATGACTGCCTCTACATGTGGTGATTCCTGGATATCCAGTGCAGTATGTGTGATGTGCTTAAATGCTGGAAGAGACGCCTTCATGGTACCTCACTGTTCTGGGTGCCTAGAGAAATATGGTTTGTTTAAAGCACCCAAGATTCATTTGGCTCCCACATGGACAAAAGTTCAAGAATCTGCAGTTGGAAGCACACAGCACCAGGTGGAGCCTGTTGGAAAATTCCTCTCAGAGTGTGGCACTAGGCTAGAGGATGCGGATTCACAGACAGAACAATGTGCTGATGTTCCAGAGTCTGAGTCACAGAGAGACATTTCAAGAAGAGCGCCAGTAGACTCTGAAGAGAAGGGCCTAGCCCAAGTCTCATAGGTGAAGACGAGATGAGGGAGGCCTTTGAATGGGAGGTTTCACCCCATGCCCAGCTAAGAGTGGACAGTCTCAGGAGTGAGGATGACTGCTCATTCACTGCTACTGCTATGAATTATGGGAATGAGAGTTGGACACCCCCCATCAGTAGTAACCAAATTCACCTCTACGGGTTTACTTTGAGACACCTGTTGCTTTCCTCAGGTACTTGGCCAGTGCCTGAGGAAAGTACCAGACGGGATTGATGAGGAAGATTCCTGATGGAGCAGAAGTGCTCATAGGTGGTTTAGGAGCTACCAGTAAATGTTTCCATGCTATATGGAAAGTGTCCAAAGGGCTGGCTAGGGAGCTGAGCCAGGGAAACCCAGAGCAGTGTACAAGTTTGGGCTGTGTGCCCAGTGTGTTTCAGAGCCTGAGGGCTAAAGTGAATGAGGATGTGTTCTGATCTCCATAAATCTGCATTACCAGGAGTGTAGCCCTGTGGGGGTCCATCTATGCTTTGTTTATTCTGTTGATGAATAAAAGCCACACTTTAGAATCCCACTTCTGGTATTGGACATTACAGTTATTGCTTCCTTTGTCAGGAGTTACTTGGGTGTCCCGTTGCAGAGTAGCCAAACCTAGCCAATGTGCCGAGTGACATATTTCTCCTCATCCCAGCCCACCAGGTAGAACTGTCAAGATGGAAACAGCATACCTGGTTGGGGGTTACATCTGAATATCTCATCATGCACACTAGCTGTGACACTTGGGGCCTCCATGTCTCTAATGACTGAACAGTGGTGCCTTATGGACTCTGTTATAACAATTTTGAGGCCTTTGAACACGCCACACAGGCAATGAGTGTCAAGTCTGCCTCCATCAGCCAATCAATTCCACTGCTGTGGGTGCTGAGGCAGACATTGCTGAATCTACAGCATAGCCTTGATGGTTTCAGAGACTGTGTCAGTGGTATGTTTCTGAAACACATGCTGACAGTATTCAACCACAATCGGCACATCTTGAGCATTCAGCAAAGTGATGAATTCACAATAGCAACAATGCTGGACCCACAATACAAACATGGAATTATATCACTACTGGAGGAGGGCCTGAACAGGTTAAAAATGTCAGTGGACAACTGGTGCGCATGGTTCATGGGGTGCAGAAGTCACGTGCCAAGGTCAGCAAACCTCAGCAGCATAACAAGGCTGAAGGTCAGTTTGAGTAGTACCAAGCACATCCTGTAAGACGGCTGTAGTTCCAGGTGGTCTGTCATCAAACCAATTGCCATTAACCTGCTTTGGAGTGTTTTGTGCCATGTTGGGATTTCTGACATCAATGAATCCGGAGAACAGGATGATGAGTCAACTACCGGACTTCATGCAGCACAGCGAATTGTTGACTCATATTTGCTTGAAAACAGGCATCTGTCAGTAATTGATGATTCTCTTTATACTGGAGTGGAAAGGTCAGTGAATGGCCAGCGCTGACCTCAGTGGCACTGAAGTGCCTGACCTGCCCACCTTCCAGTGTAAGTGTCGAGAGGGTATTCAGTTCTGTGGGGGCAATAGTTCGGACCATCGTACAAACCTTCTCTTTCAAATGTCAGCATGCTGACATTCAAAAAATGAATCAGAGGCACATACCAGCTCAAACTGTAACCTCTGTATTCATACCCCATCACGGTCATGGTTGTGGTGATGTGGGAGAAGCAGACCATCCTGATGGTAGCATAAAATGGCCTACCATTGTGGTAGATGATGAAATCTTGGAGAAATAATTCCCTAGTGGGCTGAATTCAGACATTGATGTCTGTGAGGCTGCTTCCTGTATGATGATGATGAGGTTGATGTTGGTGGGTTTCAAGTTAACTGGTTAAAAGGGTGTCACATTTTTCAATGGTAGATGTTTTATTTTTCATAACATAAAATCAGTGTCCCACCCTGAATGAGTCTTATGCCATAATTTCATATTGGCAATTTGGCACAAGTAAATTCACAATTCTTCTATTTTACCTTCTCCGCCTTTGGTATTATTTCTGATTAGACTTAACAGAATGTGTGCTGCTGTCATTAGCAAACACAGTCAACCTCTTAAACACAACTATCCATTTGTAGTACTAGGTGCTAGCTGCTTAAAACCTGCTGTTAAAGATATCTGCCTCCTGACTGAGAGTGAAACACTGTAACACAATAAACACCATATCCAACCACCCACCTGTGTGTGTCTGACAGTGAGAGGAATGTGTTGCAGCTGTTCCATGACCACCACCAGTAAACCACAGTCAGTCAAGCCACCAGATAGTGAGAGGGAATGTCCTCATGTACCCATGACCACCACCAGTAAACTGCAGTCAGCCAACTATGCCAGCTACTATCTCAGTGAGAGGAAAGTGATTGTTTTCCATCCTGTGCCCTGCTCATGCCAAGGCAGATGGAGACCACATCCAGTAGCCACAGCCACAAAGCTTCTTACTATCAATACTTTACAGTGAGTATGTGTAGTAATTTTCATACTATGGAAGTTTCTTGAGCTGTGTTATGCTTCCTGTTGCATTTCTGAGATGCACTTGAGAAACATATATGGTCAACTTATTTTCTTTTTACAGGTTAACAGTTTCAAACACTCTCCTGGACTGGAGGACTGTAGTACTGCAGTACTGTTTACAACCACCCATAGGATATCTGTTTCAGGTAAGTATATCAATTTTATTGCATCAGGTCCTTTTGTTGTTCATTACGCTTGCTTGCACACATGTGCAAGAAACATAGTGCGATGATCCAAAATGCAGTGCCCGTGACAGTTGAAAGGAGAGCTACGCTTCAGTGAGCAGTGATAAGATATCGTGTGCTCATGCGCTCCCCCACACACACGTATGCATACTATTCTCATAAGCCACCCCCCCACGCACACACACACTGTATAGTCGATGGGGGTTCCCAATCCCTGTCAGCTGTACTGCGCTTCCCCAACACAGTTCCAGATGCCATGCTGAGATCCCACCCCAGCATAGCAACAGATCTTATGGCTGATCGGGGTGCCCAACCTCTGGCCGGCTCTACTGTCCCCAGAGACTATGGGGTGCCATGCTGGGAGCCCATTCTGGCGTGGCAACAGATCGTATGGCCGACGGGGTGCCCAGTCTACTGTCGGCCCACACACCCCCCAAAGAGCTTTCCAGCTGCCATGCTGGGAGCCCACCCCAGCAAGGCACAAGTCCCGCATTGTCTAAGTTTAAAAAAAAAAAGAAACATGAAAGAAAAACCTTCCCTCACTGACTGTCCTGACCCAATCTCCCCCACTGCACCCACCCTCTGCGCACCCTGCCTCCCCACACGCTCCTCACCCCATACTTACCTCTGGAGCTTGGTGCGACGATCTTCGTGGACTGAAACATGTCTGCACTCTTCAAAGTCGACCGCAAACTGAGGAAATGACGTTAAGTTGTATAATGTAATAAATAGGGTTTTTCAACTTTAGTGCATATCTCAGGCATTTTGGGAATTTTTTCACCAAATTTTCAGCAATCGGTTTTTGGGACCCCACCTCATGAATTCTGTCACTGTCATGAGGCTAATCAGGCCCCAAAGGTGATTTCGTGGTCACTGCACAGAACCACCTTTTGAGACTGAGTTATGAAACAACAGTGTCACAGTTCATGAGGTAGGCCTCAAAACCCAATGTTAAAATTTGGGCAATTCCCAAATGACTGTTTTTTAACATGCTGCGCTGTTCTCTCGCATGCTCGTAAGTTCGCAATTTTCAATATGTTCACTCCAGATTTTCAACATTGCCATTTTACCATACCTCCTTATGAGCAGTACAGCTGTCATTTCTCACATCTGACCAAATGTGTTTCACACATGTAGCACACAATGGCAGTCAGTGTGGAAATCAATGTTAGGGACAGATTAAGAAAATCACTGTGACACTGTTCATTTGCAGAGGTGTTAAATGGCTATATTAAAATTTAGTGAAAAATTCCCAAAATTACTGTTTTATGAGCATGTGTTGCGCTGTTCCCACGCACCTCGTAAGTTTGGCGAATTTTCAATATTTTCACTCCAGATTTTCAACATTGCCATTTTACCACATCTCCTTGTGAGCAGTACAGCTGTTATTTTTCACATCTCGGCCAAAACATGTTTCTGCCCATGTCCAGATGGGGTGGGCAGAATGAGAAGAAATCTAGATAAACTGGCAAAATGGTAGGAAGAGTGGCAACTGGGGTTTAACGCAAAGAAGTGTAAGATCATGCACATAGGGAAGAGAAACCTGAAGCCACCTATAGGTTGAGAGGGAGATGTTGGCAATCACAAGGGAAGAAAGAGACTTGGGCATCGTCATCACAGATTGCCTGAAATCATCCAAGCAGACCACTAAAGCAGTAGGTAAGGCTAGGGGATGTTGGCGTGTATTAGTAGGGTATCACAAGTCATAAGAGGGAGGTATAATCCTCTTTACAAGACACTGGTTAGGCCCCATCTGGAGTACTGTGTGCAGTACTGGAGGCTGCACCTGCACAAGGACATTAACAAAATGGAGGCAGTCCAGAGAAGGGCAACCAAATGGTGCAGGGACTGTATTAGAAAATATATGAGGACAGATTAATGGAGCTCAATATGTATACCCTAGAGCAAAGGAGGGAGAGACATGATATGATCGAGACATTCAAACATCTTAAGGGCATTAACAAGGTGAGAGAGTCTAACATGTTTCAATATAACCTCACTCTCAGGTTCTTGGCAATAATGGGAATGCAAGGAATCACAGACATGTTGCATAAGAGTAATAAAGCTTGTTTATTACTACCAAAGGATAATCACAGTAGCCCTAAGCAGTTCTTACCAATATGAACTGGGACCCAATGCTCAGCGTTCCCTATACCTTGAGGAATCTCCGTGTCTCCTGGGGTCTCTAAGGTAGAAAACGTAATGTTTTACATTATATACCTATGATTAATACCATGGTTACTATAAGATAGAAACATTTGTAGTTACAGAGATGAGCCCTATTGGCTAAATTAGAGGTAGCTCCTCAGTCCAAGATAACATTATACAATTTGTAGTAGTCACCACTTTGTAGAAACAAAGAGATACAGTTTGTACATAACCACGTAATAATACAGATCATCAGAAGATGGCAATGCCAACTCATATATCAGAATCATTACAGGGACACAGGTGTCCTAACATCTTGTAAGCAAGAAATACATGTGTATATTGGAAAGTAAAGTGTGTGACAATAATGTGCATACATATCCTGACATCAACTCTTATATGGTAGATGCCCTTAGCCCTATACAGTGGCGTGAAAAGTATTTGCCCCTTCCTGATTTTCTCTATTATTGCATATTTGTCACACTGGATGTTTTCAGGTCTTTAGACAAAATATATATTAGATAAAGGGAACCTGAGTGAACAATAACACTTTTTTTTACTTATTTCATTTATTTAATGAAAAAGTTAACCAACACCAACTGGCACTGTGTGAAAAGTAATTGCCCCTAGTTAAATCAACCCAATTAAAAGGATAATTAGAGCCAGCTGATTGAACACAGCCAGGCTTGATTACAGCCAGCCCTGCTCAATATAAACCTCACTTATTTTGACCCTTACCATCAGAGTCACGTTGCCAGCACAAAGATTCAACCAGCACATTATGCCATGATCAGAGGAAGTTCCTGAAAGATCAGAAAAAATGTGTTGCCCTCTATCAGTCTGGAAAGGGTTACAAAGCTATTTCTAAGGCTCTGGGACTCCATCGAACCACAGTGAGAGCCATAATCTCAAATGGAGAACACTTGGAACAGTAGTGAATCTTCCCAGGAGTGGGCGGCCTGCCAAAATTACTCCAAGGGTGCAGCGTAAATCATCCAGGAAGTCTCAAAGGATCCTAAAACAACATCCAATGAACTGCAGGCTTCTCTTGCCTCAGCTAAGGTCAGTGTTCATGACTCCACAATCAGAAAGAGACTGGGCAAAATGGGCTTCATGTGAGGTAGCAAGGCGAAACCACTCACAACAAGAAGAACATAAATGCTCTCTCTCATTTGCCAAGAAGCACCTGGATGATCACGCCGTTTTGGGAAAATGTTCTATGGACAGATGAGTCCAAAGTGGAACTTTTGGATGACATGGATCCCATAATGTTCGCGTAAAGCAAACACAGCATTCCACAGTAAGAACACCATACCAACAGTCAAACATGGTGGTGGTAGTGTGATGGTGTGGGGATGCTTTGCTGCCTAAGGACCTGGATGACTTGCCAAAATTAAAGGAACCATGAATTCTGCTCTGTACCAGAAAATTCTTAAGGAGAATGTTCGGTCATCCTTCCGTCAGCTGAAGCTGAAGCGTAGTTGGGTCATGCAGCAAGACAATGATCCAAAACACAAAAGCAAGTCCACATCAGAATGGCTAAAAAGAAGTAAAATTAAAGTTTTGGAGTGGCCTAGTCAAAGTCCAGACTTAAACCCTATAGAGATGCTGTGGCAGAACCTGAAGCGAGCAGTTCATGCTCAAAACCTACCAAATGTTACTGAATTAAAGCAGTTCTGCAAGGAAGAGTGAGTTAAAATTCCTCCACAGCGATGTGAAAGACTGATATTGAATTATAGGAAGTGTTTGGTTGCAGTCATTGCAGCTAAATGTAGTAACCAGTTATTAAGTGTAAGGGGCAATTACTTTTCACACAGTGCCAGTTGGTGTTGGTTAACTTTTTTCATTAAATAGGTGAAATAAAAAAAAAAAAGTGTTATTTGTTCACTCAGGTTCCCTTTATCTAATATTACATTTTCTCTAAAGACCTGAAAACATCCAGTGTGACAAATATGCAATAATAAGAAAATCAGGAAGGGGCAAATACTTTTTCGCATACTGTATGTTAGTATAACATATGCCTCAATGCTAGCTGTCTGCGGTGTACCTCTAGGGGTACTAATTAGGGTGCAGGGACCTCTTGTATATTCCACCCCACTTTTGCCTCAGAAGGGGCAAAACAGCATGAGTAAGGAAGTGGATATGGACCAGGGATCATTTTCAGACCCAACACACGAGCCTTGTAAAGGAACTCCAGCTGCTCACGGTGTTGGCGTGGTGTGTGCCATAGATAGCAAAGCATAATAGTGAGAAAAAATATCAGAAATGCTTGTATAATAAGAAAACCTTTAAAGGTAATCTCTAACCAAGTGTTAGTAAGTGCACTATTCATATCACCATCATTAATAAGACCGAGAACAGCTTTGTTAGCTTTGGAAATATTATTGCTGATGTGGATGAGGTGGGTGCCTTTTCTTTCAAAAGTGATTTTAATGTCAAAGTGAGATGATCAATGTGTACATTAAAGTAAGGTAAATACTCAGAAAGAGTTAGCAGATAATCAGGGTTACCATCAATGATGTCGATCCATAATGGGAACTGGGGTAATAACTGTGTGCCCAATAACTGTCTTCTGGTGGGGAACAAAGCAAAAGTTAGAACTATCAATAGAACATGTCTGTAGACAATAGGTGTATGACCTAAAATTAGTGATGACACAGTATTCGCTGTCTGGATTATATTGCATTTTCACTGTAGGCAGTCTCCATTTTGCAACTGTATTAAGCAAGTATAAGTCTGTTTGGAAATCCGTGTTGACAGGTGGTGAACTTCTCCCGCAAGACTGGTATAACTTGGAATCGTCTGGAGCAGATGTTGAGTCCTAGTATTCTGTGCCATTAGTGGTGATGTAATCTTCCATGGAAAAGGACCAATCGATACTATTTGGAATAGCCACATACAGGTTTAATAACATCAAATATGTCACATCAACACAAATAAGTATACTCTTTCTTTGCACTGAAGTCCGTGTGAGGTGCACCCATGCATCCAGAAGTGGATGGAAAACCAATACAATAGGTAAATCAAAGTGTTCTCTGTAGATGTCTTCATCAAGGTGCCCAATGGAATGTACAGATGCAAGTTTATCAAACAGAGTTGTAGTAGGATCAAAACGTGGTAAAGAGACAGTGAAAGAGACAAACATAGTGTCCTTAATGGAACATTTCTTAGAAGTAAAACATGGACCAGTATTAGGGTGCCTGGTCACAAAACCCAAATTCCTGGCAGTAGAAATAGGAATAGTTAAAGTCTGTAGCACACATGGCAACACAGTTAGAGGATTTACACTGAGGACAATATCATTTAGAGATACGTCTATCATGTATGATATCAGGGATTCTTCTGGATTCTAGATCACGGAAAAGATTATTGATGGTAGTGATAATATAACAGCCATATGCTGAGCATAATATCTCACAGGCAATGTATTGCTTATCTGCTTCTTTATTGTTCTGTTCAATAAGAGTGTTATCTTATCTTTAGAATCTGAAAATGCCTTAGCAATATCGCTGCATATTGTATACAGTGTATCTTTCTTCCTGACTAAGGCCATCCACACCATGCAATAATGGGGTACAATATCATTTACCAAGCCAATTTGGAATTTTTGGATGTGATTTGATAGCAGCAATGTCGGCTTTATTCCAGATGGACATAGCTGTGCCAAAAACTACCAGTGACAGTGCCTGTGGCACCAGTGACATCAGAAGTGTCACGTATTTACGCTTATGACTTTGATCATCGGGATTAGGTTTCCTCCTAAAATTACCTCTATACTCGGTGGTGTGTACCCTGCAATAGGGTCTTGTTGTGAATCTGAAAAGCTGCTAAGCTATCAAGTAACAAAGTACTATAAAACAATGAAGTATTAGTAGTATGACACATTCCAAATTCTTTCACATTCCAGTAAGACAAGTTAAACAAAACAGATATATGCATAAATTGTAAGTTGTTAATGAATGACCAGTGTAAAGCTGTGGCTGTGAGACAACTATGAGGACCAGGGGTGTGTTTTTGCCATTCCAAAAGCAGTTTGTTAGTGGGGGATTATTTTGCACACAAACAAGGCAGCTGTCTATGTACTGTTTGACATCCTTGGTGACACCAGGCCACCAGGCTGTGGTCTTTTAGCCTTTGAGATGTGTTTTCCACTCCTGCTATCCACCAGTGGGGATATCATGCACTTTGTGAAGAAATTTGGCCTAAGATGATGGGGAACCACCCACAACTTGGTGGGGGTGTCATCTGGTTGATACCAGATGAGCTTGTCATCAGGGGAGAGGTGTAATCACCTTCACGCCTTTGGTAGGGGTTGTGGGAAGGTAGATTCTTCTCAGTTCTTTGTCAATGAATCTGAACACATCTTTGAGTTCAGATTCAGCATGTTGGGTCTCTTACAGGTCCAAGAGGAAAAGGGTTCAGGTTTCTTCCTGACTGCTGCAATGTGTAGGCTGCTCTGACCTCTGGATGGTCCATCATCCAATGCCCCCCCCTGGGCCCCTTCCTTTGCAAGGGTGTCAGCAGTGTCATTGAAGGCATGACAGGGATCATGTATGGAGTGGTCCTTAACTTTGTGTACATAGAGTTTGTGTGTGAACTTTGTGCCAGTGAATGAATGTGTATTACCAGTTCTTTGTGTTTCACTGAGCTGCCGCCAGAGGAGGTAAGGAGTTCTTGTGCCAGAAAAGAAAGAATTCTGTAAGGAACAACAAACCCAGTTAGTGTCTATGAAAATGATGGTATCCTCAGTTCCATGCTGTATGAACTCAAGGGCACAAGCCACCGCTGCCATCTCAGCATACTGTGATGATGCCACACTGCAACTTTAGAAATTTTAACAGCATTACCATAAGGGTAAATAACTAATATGCCCTTTCTGCTATCTTTTCTCCCTGGTAGTAGGAAGTTGAGCCGTCTGTTATGACACGGCACAATGAGGTGTTCTCAAGTATTTGTGTAGCAGGAAGGAAAGAACCTGGATCTGGTAGATCAGGTGCCTGCAGTGTACAGTCATGGGGTGCTCCTTGAAAGGAGACCATGCACCAGCATGGATGGCACTTTGGTTGGATGGACCTTGATGTCTCTATCCTCGATAAGAGGGGACCAGTGTGTCAGTCTGGTATTGGAGACTGACCCATCCTTTACTCTGTCTGATAGCAAAAAGGTAGTTGGGGTGTGGTTTGTATTAATAATCAGGGGAGTACCTAATGATATACAAAGTGCTTGACCACCCAGTAGGTGGCCAGAAGGTTCCTTTCACAAAGGCAGTACTTTTGTTCCACTGGGGTCAAGAGCTGTGATTCATATGTGATGGGTCTCGGGGTGCCATGGACCTTTTGGGCCAACACGCCAGACATCGCAATGTCAGAGGTGGTACATTCCAGATGGAATGGCAGGGCTGGATTGGGGTTGACTAAAGTTGGGGCTCAGGCCAAGGCCTGCTTTAGTGTACATCACAGCTTGCATGTGAATGGGACCCCAATTCCAGGAAATGTCCTTCTTCAGTAGTTCATACAGAGGGGCAGTCTCCTGAGCAAAATCACAAATAAAATCTCTGGAATAATTTACCATACCTAGAAACCTTTAAGACTGGCCACACTGGTGGGCAATGGCAAATCTTGCAATCCTTGTATCTTCTTCCAGATAGGGTTTTGTCCTTGGTCTGTTACTCTCAGACTCAGAAAGAGTACTTCTTTCTGACATAGTTGTGGTTTTGCAGGGTTACATTTGAGGCCCGCCTTTGGATGAGGGTAGTAGTTCATCCAAGAGATCCAGGTGTTGTTCCTGTGTGGCTGTGGCCAACAACAGGTCATCCACATACTGCAAGAGACACTGGGAGTAGAAACCCTCAAGGGTTTCCATCATGTGTAAATGGAACAGAGGGGCTGTTATGAAACCCCAGTGGTAAGCAGGTCCACATGTACTGCCTGCCTTCAAAGATGAAGGCAAACTTATATTGACTCTTGGGAGCCAATGGCAATGACCAGAAACCATTGGAGATGTCCAGGGCACTAAACCATTGTTGGTCAGGGAGAGTATCATAGCATGTCTGGTGCTGATGCCACAGTTGGGGCACAGCTGGAGGTGACCTGGTTTAGTCTCCTGTAGTCAATGGTAGTAGTCTCCAGGTACCTGTGTTTTTTTCACAGGCCACACTGGGGTTTGCACTGGAAACACATGTCCTAATTACACCTTGCTTGGGGAGTGATTTTATTGTTGCCCTAAGATAAGGCAAGGCCTCTCGGTGGAGAAGGCTATTGCCATTGCCTCTCATGTGCTGGGCCTGTCACTTCAATGACAGTATGTATCCTGCCACAATCATGTTTGTTGTGGCAAATGCCTCAGATGTCTTTGTAGAATGGGAGAGAACT
Organism: Neoceratodus forsteri; assembly: GCA_016271365.2. NCBI lineage: Eukaryota > Metazoa > Chordata > Ceratodontiformes > Ceratodontidae > Neoceratodus > Neoceratodus forsteri. The sequence goes on along the minus strand of CM057453.1, from coordinate 448,537,482 downwards.
TTGGGAAAAGCTCATGGTTCTTGAACAAATCTATGACATCATACTCTTTGTCATTCGTAATATTGTTGCAACACATGTGAGTCAAGGATCATGATGGTGTGATATTGTCCCTGAATTTGTATTAGTAATATGTTGACTAGGTCTATCACACAGCCGTGTGGTGTGAGGAAGTCAATTCTGATTATACTAGGTTATCATGCAGTACTATCAGCTGAAAGGTATGATAGGTTCAGGTGTCCCAGTGTCACAGGTAGTGGTAGGGAATGGAATGGAATACAGGCAACCTAGTTCAGTCTACACCAGACATATTGGTCCTCTGTCCGTGGACTGAGGGATGTGTCCAAGTGGTCATCCTGCAATACAGCATAGCCATGCCTGTATCCAGTAGTATACTGTCCAGTAGGCAGCCCCGACCTTGTCCTCAGTCTTTGAGGGCCTTCCATTTGCATCCAAGACCAACTTGTTTACAATACGGACTGGGGCCTGTAATTGTCAATCTATACCAGTGGAGGCATGGGGAGCTCCCAAAAGAGAGTTTGGGCTTGGTTCTTTGAACCACCTCTCATGCTGCACTCACACTATATAGGGAGCTGTTTCTGGGTCAGACCAGTAAGGACTGAGGGCCTGGACTCACAGTGTCTCCTCGGCCTGTTGAAGTCTGCTCTCCCAGTTGTATGGCTGCAAGGACCCGGATGGGAATGGCATCCATTACAGAGTGCACCTGCCCAAGAAGGTCTCATAACTTCCTGTCTCGCTGGCTATTTCTATAATGAAGGGCCTGATCTTTGTTGTTTACGCTTATTATTCTTATGGTGTTTTTGTTTTTGTGATAGTTCCAGTTCCACCCCAGGATTGTTGTTGTTGTTGTTGATGGGCCTGCTGGGGTGTTGGTTATCTGTGGGGAGGGGCTGTTTCTCTTGGACCTGCCCCTCCACCGTAGTGCATCATGGCCTCGGATGGCTTCCATGGCAGCTACTTTCTTGGGACCGGAGCCTGAATCACGGATGTGAGTTGATAAACTCTGTTTTCTGAAGAATATTGGCAAACCTCTCCATGGTGGGATAGGTGGTTGGCTCTACCTTTCTCTTGCTTCAGGGATCATGTTCCTAAGGAACAGAGTCTTATACTCGATAAGGTCCACATCTGCGGCTTCTCCTGCAAGATGCTTCCCTGCTTGGTAGGCCATCCAGAGCCTCTGGTAGAAAGTCACTGGACTTTCTTTTGCATTCTGTTTTACAGGGTATGTGAGCATAACTCCTACTACACCTGGGCTGTGTGCAGAAATGAACTCAGCTGCTACTTCATCAAAGGTGGCGTGGCCGTCCTAGCGGGTGGCATCTGGGAGTTTGCCCACAGTCCAGGATCAATCATCTGGCATAAGATCTGGACTTGGTAGTCTGCAGCGAGACTAAGCATTTTGCATTTAGCACACACCTTTTCCAAGTGGCAACTGAAGTTGTCAGACGGGCTCATCCGATCAATGCTGTCAGCTATTTGCTGAACAGAGTAGGCCAATTGTAAGGGATTATTGGGACAATCAAGCGAGGTAGGTTACCCCAGGCCCATCTAGGGCTGCCTGAACTGTGGCTTCTGCCACAGTGTGGACCATTCCATCCCAAGTTGCGGCTTCCTGCAACATCTGTCTGATCTGCATCTGAGTGTCCGCTTACTTCTGTCAGGTAGGTTCACATTACCTAAAGCGTCATCAATCATTTTCTCTCTCTCTTCCTTATTGTCCACAGAAATAATGGCAATTGGTGGTGCGATGGGACTAGGCCTAGGCCTGCTCCCCCTATCATGGGGGTCACCATTTTGTCGTCCATGATGTGCGTCATGCCGTCCAATGGCGTAGGGGTATAGGTATCATGTGACAGGGTCTGCCATGTTGTGGATGATGGGAAAGGTGTCTGGGCCACAGTAAGGGTGTGACTGGGCATTGTACTGAGAAATGTCATCATCTGACTTCTCCTCACTAGATGACAAGGCAGGGCTATGCCTCCCATTGCCTTGACATGACCAGCCAGCACCTCTCGCTGATGGCACAGTTTTACCATTTTGATTCACATGCATCATGACTCACTATTGCAACATTCAGATCCACCTCATCCTGCATCTGCTTCTATAACACTCTATACGTGGTACTCAATTTGCGATTGTCCTTAGTAGTTATTTATAAGCCATTATGTACCTGATTTATCTCATCCTGTAACTCTCCCAATTCCTCATGTATCTGTTCATTCATTCTACTTAGCAAGTCATTCATTTGCAAAGTCTGCCCTGTCTTGTCTCAAACTTTCACACTCCTGCTTCAACGTATAAAGTTCCTGCTCACCTGCCTGAGCAGAATGATGCAAAAGGGAATTCTTTTCATTTCTCAGAGTTTGGAGTTCTGACTCCAAGTCCTGCCTCTTCTCACACATTCAGTTTCTGCAACCCCATCTCCTGCTTCTGAGATGAGATTTGCAGTTCAAGGGATTGAAACCTTGCTTTGAGGCTTCCAGAGCAGCATAGAAGCTGTGACCAACAGCCCTTTAGCTTCTCGCTTTCTGGCTGATTGTTTCGTCTCTGAGTACTGAGTTGAAATCTCCTGTGCAGGGTTTTGGATTGACTTGCATCCCGCACAAAGTCAGCCCATCCTCCATGGGAGGCAAGGAAGTTGAGACATCGAGATATTTGATATGGTGGCCATTATGTGGAGGGAATGGAAAATCAAACCATGAAAAGGCACCATGCGTGTATCGATCCACAATAGGTGCACTTATCCACAGTTGGGCTACTGTGCACTTGTAAGCTTGCAATTCAAAATTGCCATGGGATGGGTTAAGTCAGCATTGACCACACCCAGTAAGCAGCCAGACTTGCAAGTTATTACAAAGTGGTTGTAAAGCGGGAGAGGTGCCAGGAATGCACACCTACAGTCCCCGTGAGGGAAGAGAAAAGTTGTAAGCAGCAAGTAAAACCCTGTAAACACCAGATATTGCCTGCTCACGGTCACCAGTTGTCAGGAGGTCTAAATTTCACTCTTAGGTTCTTGGCAATAATGGGAATGCAAAGAATCACAGACATTGCATATGAGTAATAAAGCTTGTTTATTACTACCAAAAGGATAATCACAGTTGCCCTAAGCAGTTCTTACCAAAAGGAACTGGGAGCCAATGCTAAGCTTTCCTTATACCTCGAGGAATCTCTGTGTCTCCTGGGGTCTCTGAGGTAGAAGACGTTTTACATTATATACCTACATGATTACCATGGTTACTGTAAGATAGAAACATTTCTAGTTACAGATATGAGCCCTATTGGCTAAATTAGAGGTGGCTCCTCGGTCCAAAATAACAATATACAATTTTGTAGTAGTCATCTCTTTGTAAACACAAAAGAGGTACAGTTTGTACATAGCCATGAAATAATACAAATCATCAGAAGATGGCAATGCCGACTCATATATCATAATCATTACAATGACACAGGTGTCCTAACATCTTGTAAGCAAGAAATACATGTGTATATGGGAAAGAAAAGTGTGTGACAATAATGTGCATACATATCCTGACATCAACTCTTATACGGTAGATGCCCTTAGCCTATATGTTAGTATAACACATGCCTAAATGCTAGCTGTCTGTGTGTAGCTCTAGAGGTACCAATTAGGGTGCAGGGACCTCATGTAACATTAAGATCAAAGGAATAAGGGGAGTGTGTGAAGGAAGACCAAGGAAAAGCATATATCCTAAATAGATACTTCTGCTCAGTATTTACTGAGGAGAAGGTAGGACAGGAGCCCCCAGCTCAGCACCATGGACACAGGGGAGGAGGCGTGCACAAATCCCTTCACAAAGAAAGGGTCCTACAAGAGCTCATTAAGATCAGGGTGGACAAGGCAAAGGGACCAGATGGCATACATCCCAGGGTGTTAAAGGAGCTAAGGATGGAACTAGCAGAGCCATTATCAGAACTGTTTATTGAGTCTCTGAGCACAGGAAAGGTCCCAGAAGACTTGAGAAGGGCTCATGTGATCCCGCCTCCACAAGACTGATAGCAGGGAGGAGGAAGTGAACTACAGACCAGTCAGTCTCACCTCAGTAGTGGCAAAATTATAGAAGCACTCCTTGAGGAAAGGATAGTGCAATACCTAGAATCCTTAGATGCACAGGATCCAAGACAGCACGAGTTTACAACAGGAAGGTCCTGTCAAATTAATCTCATAGATTTCTTTGACTGGGTAACCAGAGTAGTGGACCAAGGTGGTGCAGTTGATGTCACCTACCTTGACTTCAGCAAAGCTTCGGTACTGTTCCAATAGAAGATTGATTAATAGGCTGGGTAGGCTAGGGTGGGTCGAAGTTGGTCAAATGGGTGGCAAACTGGTTGTCAGGCAGAACACAGAGAATGGTGATAAACAGTATACAGTCAGAAGAGTTGCAAGTCACAAGTGGGGAAACCTCAGGGATCAGTCCTGGGGCCAGTCCTCTTCAATATCTTCATCCGTGACATTGTAGATGGACTGAAGGGTAAGGTTTGTCTGTTTGCAGATGACACCAAGATCTGCAACAGAGTAGATGATCCAGATGGGGTGGGCAGAATGAAGAGATCTGGATAAACTGACAAATGGTCAGAAGAGTGGCAATTGGGGTTTATCGCAAATAAGTGCTAGATCATGCATAGGGAAGAGAAACCTGAAGCCACCTATAGGTTGGGAGGAGTTGCTGGCAATCACAAGGGAAGAAAGAAACTTCAGCATTGTCATCACATATGACCTGAAAACATCCAAGCAGACCACTAAAGCAGTAGGTAAGGCTTGGGGATGTTGGGGTGTATTAGTAGGGTATTACAAGTCATAAAGAGGAGGTAATAGTCCCTCTTTACAAGACACTGGTTAGGCCCTATCTGGAGTACTGCATGCAGTACTGGGGCTGACCTGCACAGGACATTAACAAAATGGAGGCCCCCTAATGAAGGTCTAACCCGACGCACAGGGGTAATTTGTGGATTGTTTTGCTATCAATAAATTTGCACTAGCAGTGAACATTTTTCTTGAAATTTATTCATCTGGAGTGCTGGTTTTCTGATTTTGTTATGTAGGAATATAATGAGGGCAAGGACACCACTTTTGTACTATGTTTCATTTCAGCTGTTTTTGGGTGTGATTCTTACCATTTTGGGAGGAAACAAGGTTATACAAAAGAAAGACAGAACACACACTTAACATTATACATATAACAGTGCACAATGGGTTTGGGAGACTAACAACAATATAAATGGACAGTGACCTGTGTCAGATGACCTAAAGATATGCAAGAAATGTGAGAAGGCATTGAAGAGGGCCAGGGCTGGTCTAAGGGTTCTTAGAGATTCTTTCTGGGAGGTGACCTGTTTGAGGCAAAGTGCCGTGTTCCCCTTTCCTAGCCCTGATGTCCCTCTTATTTACAATGAATAACCCCCTTCCTGGTGGTCTAGTGGCCTCCCTCCCGATTCCTGATGTCACTCCTAATTATAATGCATAACAAACACATGCCTGGTGGTCTAGTGTCCACCGATCCCATGCTGCCCTTAATTATAATGCATAACAAACCCATTCCTGGTGGTCTAGTGGCCCCTCCCTGATCCCCGATATGCCATAATTACAATAAATTAAAAAAAACTTTCCTGGTGGTCAAGTGACCTCCCTTCCCAGTCCCTGATGTTGCCCTATGTACAATGAACCCCCTTCCGGTGGTCTAGTGGACCCCACACAACCCAGCAGGTATTACCCACCACCTCACCCCATCCCAAAACATAGCCAGTGACTTTCCTGGCCCATTTCTCACCTCTGTGGCTGGCCGTAACTGAACTGTCATTGAACAACTACTGTGAAGGTGTATGTAGCAATTGAATAATGAGCACATACACTATACAGTAGGCATTCAGTGACAGTTCAGTTGGCAGCTGGCCATGGAGAGAGGTGGGCTGTGCCAGTCACTGGCTGTATTTTGGGATAGGGGCAGCAGGAGGTGGACTCTACCTGCTGGGTGGGTGTAGTCCACTAGACCACCAGGAATAAGTTTGTTATGCATTGTGATTGGGGTGACATTGGGCATTGGGGGTCACTAGGCCACCGAATGGGTTTGTTGGTGCATTATAATTAGGGGCTACATCAGTGATCGGGGAGACAGGCCACTAGATCACCGGAGAAGGGGTTTTATTTAACTGAACCAGAGATCGGGATGGGGACCACTTGCCTTTGCCGAGGAGCCTATGACAAACTCCTCCTGTGCCATGTGTTTGTCACACAGGAGGGGTTGCAAGTGTGTGGGGACATAGGCTGGGACCCCTCCTGTACAGAATCTGGTGCAGGGTCCCTCGCACACCTGGCTTCAGTGCCAAGCTGCTGTTTGCCACAGCTTGCGCCAATCTAACCCCTTTGAGAATCAATCCCTTAGCTTTCAAGGCTCTGACAGCATGCCAGGATCCCCAAGTGCTTTGTGCCTCACTGTCACTGTCACTTCATCGGGGCCTGAAATATTGGGGATTTTGCATGCTGTTTGGAGCATTGCCTTGCTAAATAAATGTTTAAATTGTCCTTACTTCTTTGCCTATTTCTATCTTTTTTATAACCTTCTCCTTATTCCCTCTCTTAAAGCTACCCCACCACTGTCCCAAACCCACTCAGGAAAACAGCATTTTCCACCCCATCCTTTTCATTTGTGCCTATAAGGTTGGGGACTGCAGCAAGAGTTTTGGCAGGCCTGACAGTGAATAACAGGCCCTCAATCTTCAGGAGTGAGCTGCTTGTGTACTTATCCTAAATCAGCCACTCAAGAATGACTGCCTCTGAGGTCCATAGGTAATGGCTGCTGGCATTGGCTGCTCCTCATACCTCTGTTACATGGGGAGCAGCAGCAAACAGTAATGTGGTTAGCATCACAAGCTAACATAAAGGCAGGTCTCTGCAACCTCCTCCCTGGTTTTAAAATTAAACATAGTTTTATCTTCAAGGGACACAGCTATGTTGCCCCCATCCTTCAAATTCCTCCCAAGTCTATTGCTGCTCACCCCCAATGCCCCATTACATTTGGGAAGCAGCAGAGTCCCAGAGCAGATTATCAGCTATACTGCTGTTGGCCAAGCATGAGAAGCACAGCAAGCACCTAGATGCATATAGCTGGACTACAGATCTCGTAAGAGCCTCTTTTGTGATTGGATGCTTTTATGCAAATTCTGTACCCCAAGACATGTCACTGAGCCTTGCTTTTCTTAGTACCTCCTCTCTTCCTGCATTTCTTGTGCCATCCAGACACATGTGTGCTGCTCCCTTCATGTAATGGGAATTGGGGAGCAGCCAGTTGACCTAGGGGAAGCAGACCCAAAAGGAAGATGGTGCAACTCTAATTTTGGGTCAATATGCTTCAAGGGTTTGGTTAAATCCTACAGAACCACACAACCCAGCAAATACTGAGGTGCGCTCAGAGATGTTATAGCCCACACTATAACATCAGGCTAATGGCTTTAACCCTGATGTAAAAGCATCACAAGTGTTTCCAGTATCATACATATTTATTGTGCTCCTTTTACATGCCAGAAATTGTGTAAATGCAGCTACAGAAAGTGCTGCAGTGCAGTGTTAGACTAAAAGGTTAAAAACATTGTAGGGTACAAAAGTACATACAGTACAGAAAACTTCTGTTTGCAACCTCCCACCACACTGCCACAAGGAGAATGCCCCAGCTCCTCACTCAAAGAGCTTCATCAGGGTGTGTGTCTAAGATGGCTACTGTGTCCCATTTTAAATTCTCAGATATAATTTTTTGGTTCAGGGACTCTGTGTTTTCTGCCATTGGCTTTCCACAGTATTAAAGTCTACAGAACTAGGTGCTACATAATTTATGCGCCTGGTTCCCATCTGTACCATTTGAAGAACCATTTAGACTATTTATAATGTTTAAAGGAACATAGAATGAGTATTCCAAGTGCTAACTATACAGTGTTCAATATGCAAATTAAAAAGACAATAAACAATTAGGTACAAATTAACCATTATCCTTAGAAAAATATAAAAGAAAATATAAGTGGCATGTTCAAAACAAACAAGCAAGCTAATTCTCCTCACAGAACCTATAAGTTACAACACACTGTAGTCAGACTCTAAATTCTTATAGCAGGCATTTTAAAAACTGAGCAGCATTCATTATGGTAATACAGTGTAATAGTTAAAGTTCATCAGACATTTATCCCAGATGAAGCAGTCCAACCCAAATAGGTGAGCTGAGAACCTTTTTAAATCAATATTTTTTATTGAGATTTTTCAAGAGTTGCAAACAAATGGCAAAAATATAGTTCTTTTCATAAACCAACATATAGAATAAAAAACGGAAAATTAATGCTATCTCTAAATGACATAAATAAATGGAAATCTGTCTACAATTTTATATGCAGTAAGGCACCATTCCCAGTTTAAAAACAGAATGAGTTGAAAGCAGTCACATTATATTCCATCTGGAAAGAATAAAGATCTGTACCACAAATTTATGCCTTAGTCTAATAGTTGATAGTGTCTGTTTTTCTGAGAAAATATTTTTATAGAACAAAGTATTTTAAAAATGTATTTCCATATTTTATAAGGAAATGATTTAGTGTTTGATAATTTCCGTGACTTAGTAATAACCTTTTGTAGTCACAGAGGCTATATTTAAGAAGGCATTTTCAGTCCTAGAAAAGTTAACTTTGTTCACTCATGACGTCTGGCAAGCTTCATTCATGAGTGTAAACAGATACACAGAATGTGATGGCAGAGAAAGGCACCATGGCCCATCTAGTCTGCCCAACACCCTACCTCCCCTTCTGTTATGCTTCCTCCTCTTTTCCCAACCCTTAAATCTATCCCAAGCCCTCTTGAACTCCTCCACCATTTCAGCTGCCACTACCTCCTCCGCAGCTTGTTCCAGGCCTCCACCACCTTCTCCGTGAAGTACTGCCCTCTGACATTACCTCTTTATTGCCCACCTTCCAGTTTGAGGCTATGTCCCTCGTGTTCCTCCCTTCTTCAATTTGAACAAGCTGTTACCCTCTACCTTATTTATTCCTTCAGATACTTAAAGGTCTCAATCATGTCCCCTCTCCCTCCTAGTCTCCAGAGGTACAAATTCAGCCCTCTCAATCTTCTCTCTTAGGGTACATCCTGCATCCCTCGTACAATTTGGTTGCCTTCTCTGCACCCTCTCCATCAGCTCAACATCTCTTCAGGTGAGGCCTCCAGAACTGCACCCTATACTCCAGATGTGGCCTAACCATAGTTCTGTATAATGGCATTAGCACCTCCTCTTCCTGCTATTAAAACCCCTTGCAATGGAGGCCAACATTCCATTTGCCTTTCCCACCGCCTCTGCTACACTGGCTGCCCACCTTGAGGTCACGCAAATCATTTACCACCACCATCTGACACCTTCCTTCAACCAGTTTTCACCCACCTGGTGATCCTATCGCCCACCCCTAGTCTGTCCAGCTTATGTATCATTCCACCACGCAGAACGCATGTCGAAAGCCTTATTGAAATCCTGATAGACCACGCCCACTGCTCCTCCCCTGGTCCACTATCTGTGTCACTCCATCAAAAACTCTATCAGGTTAGTCTGACAGGACCTTCCCTTGTGAAGCCATGCTGCCTGTCATCCTGCATGCCATTCATCTCCAAATATTCTATCAACCTGATCTTAAGTAGTGTTTCCATTACTTTCTCCACCACCGAGGTAAGACTAATAGGATGGTAGTTTTTGACCTCGTCCTTCCGCCCCCTATGTAGTGTGACCACCTCTGCCCTCTTCCAGTCCATTGGCACCATCCCTGTGACCAAGGACTTGTTAAACAGCATCGCTAAATGCGGTGCCAGTTCATCCTTCACCTCCTTGAGAACCCTTGGGTGTATTCCATCAGGCCCCATTGCCTTGTCTACGTGAAGTCTACCCAGCTGTTCCCTTACTCCTTCAGCAGTGACCCTGCACAGCCACCTGCCTGTGGCTGTCACCTCCTCACCCCATCCTGGTCCCTAGCCTCCCTTTCCTCTGTGAAGATTGAGGTGAAATAGCTGTTTAATGCCTCTGATTTTTCAAGTCCCTTCCAGTATTGTTCCACTTTCCCCTTATCCTTCCAATCCCATGCTGCACCTCCTCCTTTCTCCAACGTACCTAAAGAAGGTTTTGTCCCCCTCTTGCCTGCTTCCTATCCTCTCCTCAGTGGCCTCCTTAGCCCTCCTTATTTTTGCCCAGCCTCCTTTCTTTTTCCCTGTAGGTTTCCCTGTCCTCATCCTTTTGCGTCCTCCTGTACCTCTTGAATGCTCTAGTCTTCTCCTTGACCCCAACGCCACTCTCTAGTGAACCATAGAGGTCTTTTCTGTCTTCTATTCTTTCTTACCCTTCTTATACATGAGTCCATGGCTTTAAATACCCCTCTCTTAATGGCGCCATAATTCCTCCACCCCAGCACATTCCCTATCCTCATATAGAAACATAGACATAGAAACATAGACTTTGACAGCAGATAAGGACCGCTAGGCCCATCTAGTCTGCCCATTTCTACCTACAGGATAGGCCGCAGATCCTATTTAACCAACAGCCTATATCTTCCTGCCCCCACAAGAATTGCCTTATGTCTGTCCCATTCACTCTTGAATTCTCCCACAGTTTTAGACTCCATAACTCCTCAGGAAGGCTGTTCATGCATCCACTACCCTCTCTGTGAAATAATACTCTCACATTGCCCCTGAACTGCCCTCCTTCTATCTTTAAATTGTGTCCCTTGTTCTTGCAAGTCTCTTTTCTGAAAGATGCTACCCTCTTGGACTTTGTTGATTCCTTGAGGTACTTGAAAGTTTCTATCATGTCCCCCTCTCCCTTCTTTCCTCAAGGGTATACATATTAGCTCCTTTAGTCTCTCCTCATACGGCTTCTCTTGCAGACCCTGCACCATTTAGTTGCCCTCCTCTGACTGCCTCTATCCTGTCTATGTCCTTATGAGATGGGGTCTCCAGAACTGGACACAGTATTCCAGATGGGGTCTCACCAACTGTCTGTACAGAGGATAACAACTTCCTGTTTTCTGCTGCTGATGCCTCCCCTATACATCCCAGTATACCCCCGGCCTCCCTACTGCCTTTTCACATTGCTTGCTAACCTTCAGGTCATCTGATATGATTACCCCCAGGTCCCTTTCCTGTTTTGTGTTGTTATTACCTCCCACCCATTGTGTATTCTTCCCTGGGTTCTTGTTTCCCAGGTGCTATTTTGCACTTTTTGCATTGAATCCTAGCTGCCATACTTCAGACCATTCCTCCAACCTTGCCAAGTCCCTTTTCATCCTTTCCACGCCTCCTTGTGTATCAACCCTGTTGCAGATCTTGTGTCATCTGCAAAAGGCATACTTTTCCTTCCAGTCCTCTGCAATGCCACTGATGGAGACATTAAAAGGACTGGACCCAATACTGACCTCTACGGTACCCCATAGTAACCGCCCTTTCTTCAAGGCGGACTCCATTTACAATTACCTTCTGTGTCCTGTTGTCCAGCCAATGTTTTACCAGGCTACCACCCTGGGACCCACTCCCAGGCTGGTTAATTTGACTAATAATCTTTTGTGTGGGACTGTGTCAAATGCCTTGCAAAGTCTAGGTAGGCCATGTCCACAGCCCCTCCCTGGTCTACTACTTTGGTCACCCAGTCAAAGAAATCTATTAGATCCGTCTGACATGACCTTCCGCTGTGAATCCATGCTGCCTTGGATCCTGTGCTCCACTGACCTCTGGGTACTCAACTATTCTTTCCTTCAGAAGTGACTCCATCACTTTCTCTACCACAAGAGGTCAGACTGACAGGTCTGTAGTTTCCTGCCTCTGTCTTGGTCCCACTTTTGTGAAGGGGAATCACATCCGCCTTCCTCCAGTCCTCGGGTACCACACCATCCTCCCATGATTTATTAAAAGAGTAGAAAGTGGTTTCACTAGTTCCTTCCTTAATTCTTTAGAATTCTGGGGTGAATTCCATCAGGACCCATTGCTTTGTCCACCTTCAGTTTTAGGAGTTCTTGAGAACCCTTTCTTCTGTGAAAGGACTGGGATCGACCCCCCTATCAAGAGTGCTTCTGTTAATTGGATTAGGCACTTCCCCCTCCTCTTTTGTGAATACTGAGCAGAAATATTCTTTCAGTATTCCTGCTTTTTCACTGTCCCCTGCCCACCCACCGTTTATTCTATTCAGCCTCACTATCCTCCGTTTGTCTTTCTACGCCGCTGATGTACCTATAAAGGTTTTATCCCCTTCTTAACTGAGTTGGCTATCTTTTCCTCAGTTTGGGCCTTTGCTATTCTGACTTCCTTCCTGCTTCTTTCTGCCTTAACTGGTACAGCTCTCTGTCCTGCTCCTTCTGTGTTTCCTTATACTTCTGGAATGCTATCTTTTCTTCCTGACTTTCACAGCCACTCTCTTGAGAACCATAGTGGCTTTTTCTTCGCTTTGATTTGTTTATTTGCTTCACAAAGGCTTGTTGCCTCTGTGATGGCAGTTTTGATAATTCCCCATTGTTGCTCACACCTCCTTCTAGCCTGTTTGCTAGTGCTTTTCTGAGGCACTCTCCCATCTTGCCAAAGTCAGTCCTCCTAAAGTCCAGTACCCTCACTTTTGTATGGCTTGACTCTGTAGCTGAGTTTAACGTGAACCACACTGTCTGATGGTCACTTGTCCCCAGATGGCAACCCACTTCTAGATCTGAGATCCTCTCACTGCCCCGCTTTGAGAGTACGAGGTCTAAGATTGCTCCCTCACGAGTGGGTCTCAAACTAGCTGTCTAATGCCTGCCACCTGTAGGGCATCAAGAATGGCCCTGTTTCTGATGTCACAGCAAATTGTGCTCCAGTTAACATCTGGCATATTCAGGTCTCCCATCAACAGTATCTCCCTTTCTCTGCCATTCTAAGAATGCCTTCCATCATATCCTTGTCCATTTCCTTCCCCTGACATGGGGGTCTGTACACAACCCTGTGTGAGATTGTGGTGCCCTTTCCAGTCTCCAAGGTAACCAACAGTGCCTCCTCTCCTCCCTGTTTACTCTTTTGTTCAGTTGCTTTTATCCCTTCCTTTACATAGAGAGCTACTCCTCCCCTTCTCCTGCCTGTCTCTCCCAGGAGTTATGTACCTGGCATGTTAACATCCCAGTCATGGTTCTGTGTACCTTGTTTCTGTGACTGCTACAATATCCAGGCATCCCTCTTCCATTAAGGCCACCAGCTCAGGGAGCTTGTTGCCCAGACTACGGAGCATTGGTATTCATTACCTCCCATTTCCTGATAGCCTTACCCCTTTTCCCATCCCTGTCCTTCTTGCCTTTGTCACTTTCTCCATTTACCCTGCCTTCTCCCTATCGACACCTCCATGCTGGTGTTTGCCACACTTACTACCGTGAATTGTTTGGGGGCTAGGATTTTCCTGCTCCTTTCCAGTGCTTCCCCTCTAGCTAGTTTAAAAGCTTGCCAATGAAGCATTTAAACCTATCACCTAGGATCCTGGTTCCCTCCCGGACAGATGCAGCCCATCATGCCAGTATAGGCTTGCATCACTCCTGGTGGACCCCAATCCCCAATGAGCCAAATACCTGAGCTCCACACCAGTTTTTCAACCACTGATTGAATCCCATGGTACGGAACACCGTAGTCTCTCCTATGCCACCATAGATGGGTAGCACCTCCGAGAAGGTTACCGTGCGTGCTACTTGACTAAGGCCCTCCCAATTCCACAAACTCTTCCTGCACTTCTCTAATCCTTTCTTAGCCAGGTCATTTGTCCCTAAGTGGACAATGACATCCAGCTCCCCCTGTGCAGCTGCTCTGGCAATCCTGAGGATTCGCTCCTGTCCCTCAAGCCTTGGCGTCAGGCAGGCACCTCTCTCCCCTTCCTTGCCCAGTTCTACCTTCCTAACAATGGAGTCCCCACCAGGAGTTGTTTCCTTCCCTGCAGGGTCCCCTGCCACCCTCCTGTGGGTCTCCTTTGTGGAGGTTCCCAGCATCCTCCTTGGTCTCCACTATAGGTGCCTCCATAGAGGAACCACACTTTGCCAGAATGGCATAGGAATGTGGAGGTACAACTGGAGGGATGTGCCTCTGTTCCACCACCTCACCTCCCTGAGCCCACTGTGGTCCAACCGCTCCTCTTTCTTGGCAACCTCTGAGGCAGCGGCAGTAGCACTGGTGGTCCCTGGATGGAAGAGGAGGTCCCACAAATCTGGCCAACTCAGCCTGGAGATGAGCAACCTCCTCCCTCAGCCCAGAGTGGTGCCTGCAGATGGGACAACACCGCATCCTCCAGAACATCTCCCGAAGACTGCTGCTCCACAGCCACTGCACTGCACCACTCCAATCATGTCTTATTTCTGGCCCCTTAACTGTTTGCAATCTCACTCTTTCCTCTGTTTTTTTTTTTCTCTCTCCTTACTTTCTGCCTGTGTGCCCTTTAAGCTCCTGATTGTCCTGTTCTGAGACAAGAATATCCTATATTTCTCAGTAGACCGCTTACTTGTTCAGAGGCAGACCTCCAGCAGCTAGAAGGGCCAGAGAGCTACTCGTGCACTTCTAGGATGGTGGTCCTTGGTGGTTCTGTGATCACCACTTCCTGCCCCTAAACAGGAAGTTCCTGTTGTCAGTCAAATCCTGTGCCTATAAAATAGAACTAGCTTTGGTGGTAGGGTGGAGGGAGGAAGGAGGGCAATATAGTCCCAGTAGAGAAGTTCAGTCACACAGCAGTCCTTTCTCCTGAAGTGTTCTGCCAAGCTATTAGCAGAATCTTTCTAAGGCAGTCTTTAAATGTAGCTTCCTTCTAGCTAAGCCACTCCCCAACTTACCAGATCTTTCTACAAGTAATTTAAACCTCACAACAGTTAAGTCCTTTCAGTCACCTGAGATTTACACCTGGATGACTTTTCAGTTACCCATTCAGTTCAGTTAACCCAAACACACACTTTTTGTTTTGTTTTGTATGTTAGTTTTTACCCTAAATTAAAGGTCTAAATACAAAAGTTCTTCTACTTTAGTCTCAGCAGAGAAGTTCAGTCACACAGCAGTCCTTTCTCCTGGATTGTTCTGCCAAGCTATTACCTCAACATTTCTTCCAACTACCTTCCTTATTCTATGAAAGTCAGCCTTTCTGAAGTCCATTACCTTGGTTTTTGTCCTAACCCTCTTCCTGCCTGCTCTCACCCTGAACCTGACAGCCCTGTGGTCATTGGTGCTAAGCTCTTCCCCACCTCCACCTCCTCCACACTGTCCCCATTTGTGAGGACCACGTCCAACAGGTTTACACTCTAGTGGGCTCACTGACCCTTTGTTGCAGGAATATGACCAGAAGAGCCTCTAAGATGCCACTGCTCCTTGTGGAGATTGCTGTCTGGGCCTCCCAGTTGATGCCCAGAAGGTTTAAGTCCCCAACTAGCACAATTTCCTTTCCATGTCATCTCGCTACTGATCCAACAAAGTGTCCATCCCTTCCTCCCCTGAATAGGAGGCCTATAGACTACCCCAACACGTAGGTTTTCCCTGTCCCCTGTCTAGGGTGACCACATTATCTGTTTCCCTCCTCATCCTGCCCTTCCATGGCCCCAATCCTTTCCCTGATATATAATGCCACCCTCCCCTTCACCGCCCGATCTTTCCTAAACAACCGATATCCTGGGATAACCGTCTTCCAGGCGTAGTTCTTATTCCACCAAGTCGCACTCACTGCTACAATGTCTAGGTTCTCCTCCATCATGGTGGCCTCAGTTCTCCCATTTTGTTCCCCAGGCTCCTGGCATTTGCAACCAAAGCCCTCAACATGTAGCCCCATCCGTCCTTCCCTGCTGCTAAGTGTTCCCTTGATGAGTGTTGTGACTTGGGGGAGGCTGACAGCCTCTCCTGCTCTGTCTCACGTAAGGTTGGCCTGTTCTTAGCCACCCCTCCCTAGTTTAATTGAACTTCCGCGTGAAGTCCCCAGTTTACTTTTAGTGCAGCTGCCCCTGAAGATCTCAGGTGCAGCCTGTCTTGGGCATACAGCCCCTTCTCCTCCCATGTAGAGCCCCAGTCACCTATGTGGCAGACCCCATCCGGCGCTGCACCAACCTTGTAGCCAGTTGTTGAATGCCCTTATCTTCTCCTTTCTGGGTGTGCTCGCTCTTGGTACTGGCAACACCTCAGAGAAGGAAATGGAAGAAAAACAGTGTTGCTCCTCACGGAACCTAGCAAGTTCCTCGAACCTTGCCTGTACCTCCATCAGACTGTTCCTTTCCAAGTCATTTGTGCCCAGGTGAAACACCAGATGTGTCCTTTCATCCTGCTGCTTACCCCAGGAAGGAATATGATGCCTCACCTCCAGCACCATCATCCCTGGCATGCATTGTACCCATACTGCATAGTTTTTTGCTTCCTTCCTTCCCCATTTTAGCCTTAATTATTGAGTCCCCAAGTGCCACTCTACTCCACCCTGCTTCCTGGGTGTCCTTTGGCCTCTAGCTTTGTGTCACAGGGTTTGGCCCTTTGGACTCCTCTCATGTTCCATCCTGACTTGGTTTCTGCCCTGCTCATCTTTTTTTCCCATCACCTAGCCTATCCTGATTTTTACCCACACCCAGCATCTGTACCTCTTCACCCTGTCCCTTTAGCCTTTCATCAGACTCCCTCCTGTACCTCTTCATTCCTTGTACTTCTGCCTGGCTTCCTTCATCCCTACAGACCCCTCCTGCATCACTGCTTGAGCATGATCCAGTTTCACCTGACCCCCTCTAACTGCTCTTGGCCTTCCTTCATCTCCATCACTGTGAGAGACTGCCAACTGTGCTTGATCCCCTCCAACTGTTCATGTCCTGCCCATCTTTGCAGAAGGTCTTGAGCACCATACCCCACTTGGGAAGTCTTTCTCCACCATCTGCCCTGCCTGCATATTTATCCTCTCGTACACCCTGCCTGGCGCATGCCCCAGCCTCCTACTGCAGCTTCTACCCTGCAGGGTTTCCTCCAGTTCATTTCAGCCTCCCAGGAGCTCAACTCCAGCTCTTCCAGTGCTTCCTTCCTGCCCATTTTCTTATGCCACAGTTCCCTAGTGCCACCTTTTGGCGTGTTCCTATGTGCCTGTCCCCACCTCCACCCCTTCTCCTGCATGTGATGCCTGCCCCTCCTCCCCCTTCCACTGCACCTGAGATCTTCCCCCACATCCCCAGCTGCTCTGCACCCCACCTTCTCTGATGGCCCCTGCGACCCTTCCTCTTCAATGTCCTCGACTAGAATACCTAGGAGGACAAAACTATTCTGTTACTTCCACCCTCTGGCCCATTTCACCTATGCCTGCATTGCCCTTTATACTGGGCATCTGTCTGCCTTTTCCTGAGCCTACTGTCTTCTACCTCCTGATCCCGGCTGACCCCTTTCTCTAGCTACAGGCATCATTTTGTGCCTCTAGACTTCCTGCTGTCAGTTCCACTGATCCCTTTCCTCCTGTCTCTGTGTCCCTGTTCCAAATCTGGACTTGCTGTTGTCTGTTACCACCTCTGGTCCATCCCTCTGGATCCCCTTCCATCCTCTGCCTCCCAAGCCCTTGACTTCTGGAACAGTGCATCTGATCTTCCAGTGAATCCACTCAGCCTTCCCACTCCTTCCTTGGCTTATACCGTCCCTGTCTCTCTACCCCTTTCCCCAGCTTCTCCATTTAACCCCACTTTAGCCCTGCCACTTCCTCTCTCAGCTGGTGAGCTGCTCACACATCATACAACTCCCCATCCTCCAAGCCCAATTTAGGATCATAGTCTTTCCACAGCCACTGCACCCCACCACCCTGCCAAAGATCCCCTCCTTGGTCTCCTCTCCCTCTGTGCTGCCCTACCATTTCTTCTGTGATACTTAGATACAGTCCTAAAATCACCTTATGTATTTTTTGGGCCCCGCCCTCACCTCCTCCTCAGCCCCAACCCACAGTCAAGACTTTTTAGAAATAATAAAGCATGTGCAAGCCATAGGCATCTAGAATTAATAACCATAGCCACCATGTTCTACTCCAAGTCACCAAGTTCAAGTCCAAATCCCCAGCACCTCCAGTGTCAGTAGTCCAAGATTAAGTTCCCAGTACCTCCAGTGTCAGTAGTCCCAACCCACTTTATTTCACCTCAGATCAAGTCCAAACTCAGCACTTCCAGTGTCAGTAGTCCAAGATCAAGTTCCCAGCACCTCCAGTGTCAGAAGTCTCGACCCAGTTCATTTCACCTCAATTTCAGCTCTTTGTGAAGGATTTCTTAGTGTCTGTCTCAATTTCCCATATCCACTGGCCACTGGGAGAACCACAGATTATTGGTTACTGAGGTTTAAGTCCAAGTCCCCATGGAGAATGCAGGACCCAGTTCCTTTGCTGCAAACCAGCTCCTCACAGTGATTTCCTTAGCTCAGGATGCTCCGTGCTCCCACTTTTAGTCCTTCTATCAGTCTGGCTGGCTATTTTAAAGCCTACCATCTTGGCACCTCTCTTCCTGATTGGTCTGATCATACACCACTGTCTGCGGTTGGCGGCCGGCCTGCTTCAGTCGGCGGACTGCCACCTGTGCCCTTGCTAGTTCAGCTCCAAACAGCTCAGCTCTCCTTCCTCTGATCACCAACCTCGACCCCGCTGCTGACTGTAACCACAGCTCCACACAGCTCTCCACTCTCCTTTCTCTGGTCAGCCAGTACCAGAGTAGGTGACCATTTATGTGTACTCTTACAGAGGAATCCTTTTGATTTTCATTTTGGGAGTACAAAGCCATGAAGACTGAACAGTGATTTTGACTTTAAGCTATTCTTGTAATTAGAACTGTCAGAAATAGTGCATCACGCCAACTTGATGGTACTAGATTTACTAGATGTGTGGTCACCGACAGCGACCCGCTCCCCGCTTCGATGACACAGCTAACAAACACAGGAATGCACAGTCGATTCTTTTTTCTGTGCCACCTGGGCTATTGGTACAACTTATGACAGAGGTCACCCAGGGTCACAGCTAGGCAGGATTGACAGAGGCTTTGGCTATGCAAGACCTTGCAGGCATGCACCAGTCCCATTACTATCTCTGAAGATTCTGTATACTCTTTACTGGTTGGGTCACAGGCTAGTTTCATATTACATTAGAGTCCCTGACACTTCTAGTGATTCCAAAACACCATACTCATTATATGAATGGGAGAAAGAAATATGGCATGATTCATCTAAAGGTGAAACAATAGATGATATATAAAACATTTCATTCAGATTTTATTTCATTTTATTGCTGTACTTTTTAACATGATATACTAATTACAATTTCCTGCTCACACAAACTCACACACAGTTAACTTGAAAATGTGCAACCGGCCAGCATTGAAAATGCTGCCATAAATTAGCTTACATAAACAAATTCTTTCAGATTTTACAGCATGGCATACTGATGGGAGATTTTTGGTGATCAACTCCCAAAATCCTACAGAGAACTTAACAACACCAGCATAGTGACTCAGCTGAACACCATAAAATTATTTTAATACATAGTTAGTCAATGCATTAACTGAAAAGATAAAATAATAAAGATAGTAAATCTAGTACCATCAAGTTGGCGTGATGCACTATTTCTGACAGTTCTAATTGCAAGAATAGCTTCAAGTCAAATCACTGTTCAGTCTTCATGGCTTTGTACTCTGATAATGAAAATCGAAAAGGATTCCCTCTGTAAGAGTACATAAATGGTCACCTACTCTCTGGTACTGGCTGACATGTTCTAATGCTACAAAGCTGAAATGTTTGGATCACTATTATGAAGTTGTTTGAAATGACTCCTAGTGGGTGTCATACTTTGATCACAGTATGCTTATGTACTCCTATAGCTGCTCTTTGGGTGGTATTATTGTTCTTCTTATGTACAGACGTTTGCAGTAGCACATTACATAGTAACCAACAATGGAGGCATGCAGCAAACAAATGCATGACAGTTACACTCAGTTCTTTTGTCTGTATGTGTGCATATTTACAGTTTTCCATACTTACAAACATAACTATTACTGCATATATAACACTCTTGAGGTTTCACTGGTAACCAGGTATCACCTTCTTTTTCTCACCTCCACTATAACTACTGCGAACAAGCTTGTCGTGTAAGGTAGGTGGACACCTGCAAATAATCTGTGGTTCTCTCCTGAGCCAGACCAATTTCAGAGTCATTAGTGAGAATCAACCAATGTGTGTGAATGACATTCACTGTTTACTTGTTTTCTCATTGTACTCTGTTGATAGCATTACTGCCATTTGTTTTATGTTTGCTTGTACACATGTGAAGAAACATAGTGCCACCATATGAATTTTTGTAGGTCGCCACCCCGCTTCCAATGCCCTGCTCCTTCTTTCAGATGCGCCTCACCACACCAATAATGTCTGAGCTGTCTATGACAGCAGTTCAAATGCAGTGGCATACAGTTGAAAGCCAAAGTCTGCTACAATCAGCGGTGGTAACGTGTAGGCAATTTGCATACTGCCATCGTTGAGCAGTTACATACTGCCGCCGACGGTTTGCAAAATCTACCTCCCAGCACTGCAATGTGAACAGCTGTCATAGACAGCCCGTTTTTCTACTTCCACCCCCACAACACTCAAGTAGCACACTGGGAGCCCACCCCAGCATGCTCATCCACTCCCCACATACCGTATGGCCGACGGGTGTCCAATCCCTGTCAGCTCCACTGCCCCAAAACAGACTTCCAGGTGCCACACTGGGAGTCCACCCCAGCATGCAAAGTCCCATGTCATCTTCCTGAAATAGAAAAAACACCTGTAAAAAGATCCCTCATTGACTGTCTTGCCCCTCACCCCAACCATCACCCACCCTCTGTGTACCCACCTCCCACTCCCCTGACCTCATACTTACCTCCAGAGCCCAGTACAATGATCTTCAGTGGACCAGGAACACATCTGCACTCTTCAAAGCTGACGCGAACTGAAGAAATGCCAGTAAGCTGTCTAATGGCATAAATGTTTTTTTCAACTTTGGTGCATATCGCCCATTTTTGGGTGTTTCACCAAATTTTCAACATGGGGTTCTTAGGGCCCACTTCATGGACTCAGTCACTGTCATTTTGTTATTCAGTCCTGAATGGTGATTTCTCGGTCACTGCGCTGAACCACCTTTTGGGACTGAGTAACAAAATGACAGTGTCACAGTTCATGAGGTAGACCCCAAAACCCTATGTTGAAAATTTGCAAAAAATCTCAGAAATGACTGTTTTATGAACGTGTGTTATGCGAGTTCCTATGCACGCTCATAACTTTGTACATTTTTAATATTTTCATTCCAGATTTTCAACATTGCCATTTTACCATACCTCCTTATGAGCAGTACAGCTGTCATCTTTCACATCTCACCCAAATGCCTTTTCGTGCATGTAGCGCACAATGGCACAGTCAGTGTGTGAAATCAATGTTCATAACAGATTATGAAAATCACAGTGACACTTTTCATCAGCAGAGGTCTTAAAATGACAATGTTGAAAATTTGTGACAAAAGTCCATAAAATGTCTGTGTTGTGAGCTTGCATTATGTAGTTTCCATGCACCCTCAAAAGTTCACAAATTTGTAATATTTTCAGTCCAGATTTTCAATACTGGCATTTTCCACACCTCCTTATGAGCAGTACAGCTGTCATTTTTCACACCCTGGTCAAAATGTGTTTTGCACTTCGGCACAGAATAGTGCAGTCGCTGTGGGAATTAGTGTTGGGACAGATTACGAAAACATAGAAACATAGACTGTGACTGCAGATAAGGACCGCTTGACCCACCTAGTCTTCCCAGTTCCCTACCTACAGGATAAGCTGCTGATCCTAGTTAACCAACAGATTTCTTTCTAACCCCCACAAAATTGCCTTATGTCTGTCCAATGTATTCTTGAATTCTCCCACAGTTTTAGACCCCACAACCTGCTAAGGAAGGCTGTTCCATGTATCCACCCCTGTCTGTGAAAAATACTTCTTCACATTGCCCTGAGCTGTCCCCTCTATCTTCAAATTGTGTCCCCTTGTTCTTGACATCTTTTTCTGAAAGATGATACCCTCTTGGACTTTGTTGACTCCACTGAGGTACTTAAGTTTCTATCATGTCCCCCTCTCTCTCCTTTCCTCAAGGGTATACATATTAAGCTCCATTAGTCTCTCCTCATATGGCTTCTCTTGCAGACCCTGCACCATTTTAGTTGTCCTCCCTGGACTGCCTCCATCCTGTCTAGGTCCTTGCGAGATGGGGTCTCCAGAACTGGACGTAGTACTCAGATGGGGTCTCACCAACTGTCAGTACAGAGGATAACAACTTCCTGTTTCTGCTGGTGATGCCTCTCCTATACATCCCAATATCCACCCAGCCCTCCCTACTGCCTTCTCACATTGCTTGTTAACCTTAAGGTCATATGATATGATTACCCCCAGGTCCCTTTCCATTTTGTTATTATTACTACCTCCCCACATTGTGTAATCTTCCCTGGGTCTTTGTTTCCCAGGTGCATTATTTGCACTTCTTTGCATTGAATCAAGCTGCCATACTTCTGACCATTCCTCCAACCTTGCCAAGTCACTTCTCATCCTTTCCTCACCTCCTTGTGTATCAACCCTGTTGCAGATCTTTGTGTCATCAGCAAAGAGACATACTTTTCCTTCCAGTCCCTCTGCAATGTCACTTATAAAGACATTAAAAGGACTGGACCCAGTACCGAACCCTGCAGTACCCCACTAGTAAGCCCTCTTTCTTCAGAATCGACTCCATTACAATTACCTTCTGTGTCCTGTTGTCCAGCCAATGTTTGCCAGGCTACCACCCTGGGACCCACTCCCAAGCTAGTTAATTTGATTATTAATCTTTTTGTGTGGGACTGTGTCAAATGCCTTGCTAAAGTCTAGGTAGGTCATATCCACAGGTCCTTTGGTCACCCAGTCAAGAAATCAATTAGATCCGTCTGACATGACCTTCCCACTGTGAATCCATGCTGCCTTGGGTCCCAGCCCCACTGGCCTCTAGGTACTTAACAATTCTTTCCTTCAGAAGTGATTCTATCACTTTCCCTACCACAGAGGTCATACTGACAGGTCTAGTTTCCTGTCTGTGTCTTGCTCCCACTTTAATGAAGGGAATCACATCTGCCTTCCTCCAGTCCTCAGGTACCACCATCCTCCACATGATTTGTTAAACAGGGTAGTCAGTGGTGTCACTAGTTCTCCCTTAATTCTTTTAGAATTCTAGGGTGAATTCCATCAGGCCCCATTGCTTTGTCCACCTTCAGTTTTAGGAGTTCTTTCAGAACCATTTCTTCTGTGAAAGACTGGGATCGACCCCGATCACAGTGACACTGTTCATGAGTGGAGGTCCCAAAATGCCTGTGTTGAAAATCTGCTGTAAAAATCCCCAGACTAATTACATTACGGTGTATGTTGCGCAGTTTCTGCACACGCTCGTGGCTTCACAAGTTTTTGTATATTTTCACTCCAGATTTTCAACAATGCCATTTTTTACACCTCCTCATGAACAGTACACCTGTCACTTTCACATCCTGTTCGAAATGGGCTTACACCTGTGATGCCAAATGGCGTAGTCACTGTGCAAAATTACCCTTCACCTAATGAACTGATAGTGTCACTGACTATGTGGTGGGGTCACAAAAGCCCATGTGGAAAACTTTGAGTAAAATACCAAGAAACACCCAGGGCATTAGGGTTTTGACCATAACGCCCTACCTATTGAGGACGACAAGCGTCAGAGGTGTGACTTAGGATTGTCGACAATAATGCTCATGCCATTCCACCCCCACCCTGCAGCCAGTGACAGGCATCGAGTGTGCCTTGGACCCTTTGCCCCCAGAGTTCACTCCATTCTCCTACACTGCACCCATTTCAGTGTATTTCCTTATGGAATGAGGTGAATGTAAGCCCAAACACCCAAGGCACACCTTGACACTTGTCAGTGTCTGAAGGGTAGGGTGAGATGAAATGTTGTGACAGTCATGAGCAACGACCCAAAAGCACACCCCAATGCCTGTCCATCTCTGCAGAGTGAGGGTGGAGTTGGCGTCAGTTCAATACTTCAATGCCATTCCTATACTGCATCTGTCTAACTTCTGCACTTTCACTGCTAATGCCAGCAAGCAAACATTCAGCATTGACAAATGCTTGTTCTCCTTCCTGCTGCTTTCTATCAATATTTGATTCCTGTCCATAATTTCAACCTTTCTTCGGCTATTTTGCAAGACATCCTTATTAGAACATCTGTGCTAAAATTGTTTCTGGAGTTCATCAGCTTGTACTGCAAACATTTGCTCAGTGCAACAGCTTCTCTTAACCCTAAGGTATTACCTAAAGGGGCTTGAGTTCTTTAATGACCATGGATGTGCTGGTTGCATGTAGCAGAGCATTTGCAACAGTGAGCTTAAGAAAGCCCTTTGTTTCAAGATTAATTTACTTAGTTTTGCAATAAGTGTCAGAACCAATAAGTTTCTTTCTGATCAGTTCATTGTTGATGTGAATCTTAAATTTAATTCATTTGGATTGAGACATGTGACAAAATCCATTGCACTATTTTCACTGTCCTTACAGATACATATCAAGTTGTCAATATAACAATGCAGTGTAACCCCAATTATACTGAATGCCATGGGAGACATGAAATTATTTTGAATAATCGGGTTTCAATAAACGGAGTGAGCTGTTTTCAGTACTGAACATGACATATTAGCACTGTAATTCTACAC
This sequence comes from Neoceratodus forsteri, assembly GCA_016271365.2. NCBI lineage: Eukaryota > Metazoa > Chordata > Ceratodontiformes > Ceratodontidae > Neoceratodus > Neoceratodus forsteri. Next base: position 448,512,736 of record CM057453.1, on the reverse strand, counting down.
TGAATGACATACTGGCAAGTTTTGAGTTAGTATAAATTCAAGTTTAATACATTCAAATTTAAAACAGTTTGGTAATACTGTAAATAACATGCATTACAGTGCTAATATATAAAGTGCACAGCTAGCGCAGTACAGAAACTAAATAAAAATCTAATGACAGTTAAAATGTCAGTGAACTCAGCCAGTTCTGCAGTCTACATCACTGTGAAAACTGTGAAAATCATCTTGACCATTAATGTCATTATGGAAGGTGATTGTCTTTTATTTCATTATAGGCCCTGATACTGGAATTCTTCACCCTGTTCTGTACGAACCATAGGTAAAGTGCCTTGTCCAACACCTCATCCTTACTCCCCTTCATGCTTTTTCTTTTGCTGGTAGACTCAGGACAGTCCATTGTAGCAGCGTACTCCGGATTTTGTCTCAAGCTGTCCGGATATCACACACAGTGGCATTGCTTATGTTGAGTTTTTGGCAACAGAAACTATGTTTTCCCCACTGTCCAGACATTAAAGTATGGAGCTTTTGCTCGATAGGGAGCACACACCATTTGCGTTTGCCAGCAATCATCTAAGCCAGCATGAATGAGCAACACATTTTGTCACTTCTTAAGAGACCCTGATCATGACTGAAACAGGTAAGTTAAATTATGTTCAATTACGTTATGAGCACGTTAAACAAAGCTGCTTAGCTCAACGAGCTGAAAACTTGCAATTAAATGTGAGCGTTACTACAAATTATGCTATGAGCACATTAAACAAAGCTGCTTAGCTCAATGAGCTGCAAACTGGCAATTAAGTATGGAGTACAAATACAGACCGCTACAGCAACAGAAGAACATGAGAGTCTGAAGATGAAAAGAAGATAAAACACCGCCACAAATGAGCGATTATAACTGCCATTATCTGAAACCCGATTATCACATGGGACATTAGTCAATTTGGATAATCTGGAGATTCGGATAATCGGGTTTTGGATAATTGATGTTACACTGTACCATGACATGATATGTTCTGAGAAGGACAGTTCTCTGCAAAGAAAGTCAACCAAGAAATCATCCGTCTACTCTGAACAAAGTAACTGACCACCTGTATGCCATAATGATGGTGAACTGGAAAGTATAAAGGATTCTACATCCACTGAGAACCATTGCCATTCTGCATACCATTTAAGATCCTTGTATTTAACCAGGATGTTCCCAGTGTCCCTGAGGTGGAACCTAAGTCTGATCACTTCTTCTTACAAAAATGCATCTATAAATCTAGATAGTTTATCAGTCTGGAAGCCCCAAGAGACAATGGGATATCCTGGCAGGTCTGTCAAGTTTTATGCACTTTTGGAAGTGTGCAAAGGTTGAAATTGTTTGGTATGGTGTCCATAGACAGAAATGTTGAGAATGTTTTATTCCGCCTGTGAATTTCCTTTGAAGTGGTTGAATTAGCCCTATGAAAATTTTTACTGAAATTGGCTTCAAATGACAAAACTTAGCCGGCTAAGTTTAAAGTTAACTGACTTTTGTTACTAACCTGAAGTTTATGAAAACAGGATTTGTTACATGATTCACTTTTGTAGGTCACATGGAGACTCCAGCCATGCAGGCATGAAGTGAATGTTTCAGTTTAATTTCGGCAGTTAGAGCTGGTTTGAGACAGACAGAGCAGGAGAGCTCAGTAATTTAGAGTGGTTTTGACACAAAAGCAGCATTTATTTTAAAGTTTATCTTTATTTTCTGTGTGAGAACTTTTGTTAGTGTATAATCTTTATTTTTATCAGTTTAGATGGCTTTGTGTTGTGTGTGTGTGTGTGTGTGTGTGTGTGTGTTTGTCTGTCTATCTCTCTTTTGTTTATTTTAGTTATTTTTTGTTTAAAAACCTTGTTTTAAATATAATGGAGGGACAGGTTAGAAGGATTAATCCAGAAGAAGGGTGGGGCAGTTATTCACCTTAACCAGCATTCCTTCAAATGAGGCACTGATGCCCTCTCCAGTTGAGGATGGGAGTCCCCTGCTCCCTTGCAGCAGCAGCAGCAGGACCAGTGGTCCCTGCTTCCCAGCAGGGCCCATGGTCTCTGCCTGACCCACCAATCTTACTAGTGCCACCACCTGCAGCTCCATCACCTGCACTGGTGATGTGGAGCAACCATCGCAATATCATCTGGGTTCCCCATTTCCACTGCCACAGAGATGTGTAGTATGGGGGTTTCTCCTAAATCCTGCAGATGACACTGTGGTCATCTACAAAATATGTGGCCATAGTGTGAGGCAGGGAAGAAAGGCTGCCACCTTGGGACTGGCTGCCTGAGGACACAATTCAAGATCCACCACGTGGCGAGTGGCAGGTGAAGGAGCATGAGATGCAGCAGGACATAGTGGTTATGATGGGGACCATGTGGAATCCAAAGGGGCAGTGTGAGGACAGCCATCATGCTGCTGGATGATGGTGTGGTGAACAGACTCACTGCAGTACTCGGCGATCACCACAAGGACAGCAGGCAGCAGCAAGTGCACCCACCCTACCACAATGAATGCCAGTGCACCTTTCACACAGGCAGAGGTGACTGTCCTGTAGGATGAGGTGTGATAGCTGCACCAAGATTTTAATGAATTCCGGCAGGAAGTGAGAGATGATATGGACATATTGATGTCCAGCCAGGACAAGATCTTGAACTTCCTGTCAGAGAGGCAAGCGGTGGTGAGCCTGGCAGTGCTACTGGAAGTAGTGGTGTGGCAAAGTAACTGCTCAATTTATGTTAGCCAACTTTCTTTGTTTATTTCACTGCGTTCAGAATTGCTCCCCTCCCCAAAAACACTAAACAAAGTATAAAAAGTGATAAAAGTAAAAAAAAAACAATTTTCTGTTTGTTCCTCTCTATCTTCTTTTTTAGTTCTATCAATATTTCTTTCAAAATGTTTTGTGTTATTGTTATATGTTATGGTCTGTATTTCATTCAGTCCTTTCCATATTCACTCCCTGAATTTTTCAGTCATGTAGACCTTTGCATTCCCCTTGCCCTGATGACCCTGCCCTGTTATGTTTCAATACACATGACTCCCTTTCCTTCCTGTGTCCTCCTGCTATCCACAAATGTCAAGTATTGGCCCCATTAAATAAATTGTTTCCTGATGCTACATGATGGTGCATGAGTGGTAGTTGTGTGCAATGGCCAGCTGCCCAAAGTGCACAACCATAACTCAAACATGAGCTATTCTCCTAAAGTTAAACATAAATCTGTTTAAATCATAGCAGTGTTTCCTGCACTTCCCAGAAATGTTGAGTTGTGTCCCTCCCCAGTTGAAAACTGCCTTTCTGCAGCTAGTTGCCCTGCTGTGCAGCAGGCCTAAGATGTTAGTGCAAACCACATGTGAAAACTGCAAGAGAAGTTAAGCGTAATTATGGAACTTATGAGTTTTAGGCCTGCCACCCCACCACCACCACTGTGCCAGAAATGTAAAGTTGTGTCTCCAGAGAGAAACTGCTTTCCTTCGGTCAAATATTGTTCTTACACGCCAGAGAAGGTGGGGCAAACCACATCTGAAAATTGCAAGAGAAGTTAAACATAATTATGGAACTTATGATTTTTGGCCTGTCATCCACCTCTACCACCACTATCCACAGAGATGTTGCCATGCTGCTGCTGCTGTGATTGCTGATGGGAGTACTCTTGCCAGCTGTTGTTGAATCTTGAATGTATCATCACACATACTGCAAAGTAAGTATTTTTCTTTTTTCTTGTTTCATTGTCAGGCTGGTTAGTTATTGTTACTACTGGAGCGTAATGTGTTTGTACCGCTGTCCCTTTAAGGTATGGGAGATGATGACGGCCTACTGATTGAAAGATACAGTGCTGAGGTTGGAATTCACAATGTTTGCCAATCACAAAGGTAAATATTTTTTTGGCGGGTGATTTACTTGACATTCATACAGAAATTATTAATCACTGTGTCTGCTTTGCTTCCTTACAGGCATTAGTTGTGCCTCTTTGTTTGCTATGATGGGCTTTAATTGCCAGCAGATGCTGATGAATCACTGACCAGGTAATTATTTTTCATATTCCATGGATGTAATTTTGCAGGTTTTTCATTGCAGTAGTTGCTGGGTGTCATAGTAAATTTTCCTGTTGCTGTTGTTATAATTTTCAGGTACTTTGACGAATGTGTATGTGGTATACTACACGCTGGAAATAGAAGATGGAGATGGATTGCTTGCCTGCAGGATCTCATGACACATCATTTCATGCACATCACAGACAGCAGCTGTGAAGACAAGAAAATATTTTTTGAGCAAATGTACTTATATCTTTTGCCCATTGCATTACTGGCCTAGTCGCAATGTATAATTTTTACTCTGAGGACCACACATCATACTGCTGCAGCACTTACACCACATATCACCTGTTAAACAAGCAGAGAACAGAAAAGAAAAAGAAAAGAAAAGGAAAGGAAAGGAAAGGAAAGGAAAGGAAAGGAAAGGAAAGGAAAGGAAAGGAAAATTAAATCATAATGATGCTTACCATCACAGTACTGCTGCAGGCTGTGCAATGGTGTCTGTTTCAGTGTCCTTGACTGCTGAGAACCAGCAAAACTGCATGGAGAAGAAATGACATGAAAACATTTTAATGTGGCATTGAGCAACATGGAATAACTGTCTGCCTCTGGTTTGCTGATAGAAGCAATGCAGCAACAAGGGCCACAAATGCAGGTGGATAAGGTCCCTGAATAGAGGTGCGAGTGCCTTATCATCACAGCTCACAAACACAGACCTTGCAGTGTGGTTCCACATGAGGTCTTGCTTCCTTACTGCTGTGGCTTGCTGTAGGATGTAGGACCATCACTTCCTTTGGAGTTTAGTTGCAATGGTGTAGCATCATGCTGTATGATAATTCTTGTGACTGAGGAGGACCCAGCTGAAGCAGGCAAGAGGAGTACAGAGGAAGTAGAGGAGGAGGAGGCGGTTCTGAGTCTCACATTTGTGTGAGTGGGAGCAGGCAGCATGTGTCTTGGTGGCATTTAAAGTACTTTTCTGGTTGAATCACTATGGTGATGTAAGATGTTGTACATTCTGTTTTGTACTTGCTGAGGAGGACCCAGCTGACACAGGCAAGAGGAGTGCAGAGGAGATAGAGGAGGAGGAGGAGGCAGTCCTGTGTCTCACATTTGTGCAAGCAGGCAGCCTATGCCTTGTGTTATTATAAAGTCATTTTCCATCTGAATCACTATGGTGGTGTGAGATGTTGCTCATGCTGTTTCATGCTTGCTCGAGGAGGACCCAGCTGACACAGGCAAGAGGAGTTCAGAGGAGATAGAGGAGGAGAAGGAGGTTCTGTGTCTCACATTTGTGTGAGCGGCGACCTGTGCCTTGGTGTTATTGGAAATTCATTTTCCTGTGTGAAGTGGTTAAAGATATGATTTATACCTGTGTAGAACCAGAATCCAAGCTGACTTGAGCACCTGATGATATTAGAGGAGATGAAGGCTAAAGTTGTGCTGTTGAAATTAAAGCTGCACTGCATGATAGCATCAAAATGTTGACCTTTACTTTTTGAATCTTTTTACATTGCTTCTTATCTCATGATTTGAATGATGCCATTGTTTCTTCATTTTGACTATGATTATTTAGTACTTTTTCATATTTGAAATAATGAAAGTAGTGTTACTTTTAATATGGCAATGAGTAGTATTCATCTGTATTCTCATTTGTTTATGTACATGAATTGTTTAAAATAAATTCTGTTGTTACAGAAATGAAGTGTCATGATGTATGCAGTGTTCCATTACCTTATAGGTCAATATGTCTACAAAAACAGCAAAGAATGATGAGAGCCTGGTCTGAGCAATATTAAAAGGAGCACTCATTTTATTATATAAAAGTGAAAACAGTACTCCACTACACTTAAACTATGGAAAAAGGGAATCACACCTATCAGGAGATTAGAGGCAATAGAAAATAGAATGAAAAGCATGTGTCTAAATTTTTGCTGTTAGCTGGCAATGATGCTTTAAAGCATAACACAAATTAATGCTTCATAATGGTTATCAGTGCAATAAATGAGAATAATATAATTTCTGTTAATTTTACAGCCAACATTATATTATGGAAGGCTTGGGAGAAGGAGAAGAACATAAGCATATTTTTTAGTCTTCAAAGTGGTCCATGAAGCAGCCCTCACAATCCTCAAGGCTGGAATTGTCACCATAGCGAATTCCTCTCCATCACTGCTTCATCCACTGATGGTGCCAGACAATGTTGTACAACCCATTCTGCGACAGCACTTTCCTCGTCATTGTCACTGTAATGCGATGGTGTGATAAGGGCATGATTCTTCTTGGTGGAATGTCGCCTGATTCATTTTAATAAACGTCAGCATGCCAACATTTTTTGGAGACAGATTTGTGCATTTGTGATGCACAATGACACCCGCAGAACTTAAAACATGCTCAGTGCTGACACTAGAGGATGGGCAGTTCAGATACTTAAGAGCAACTGCAGTAAAAGGCGGCCAGTCATTGACCTTGGTGCCCGGTATAGCAGGGGCTCATCTGCAATGGCGAGGTTCCTTGTATCTGCCAAATAGACAGCCACCATGTATTTCGCTACTCACAGAAATGCAGGGTGATCATCATCCACATCCTCATCCTCTTCAGTTTCCTCCATATCTTACACTTTCACCTGACTTAGAGCAGCCCAAATGGGATTCGACTGATCTTTAAGTGGCATGGTTTTTGCTGGTTTAGTCTGTGATGATGAGTAGGTGGTAGCAACACCTTGTCACTCTGTAGCGGTACCTTCATGTGGCTTTGAACCCTTTGCCCGTAGTAGCAACTGTGCCCTGCTAACCTTTTGTGTCAGAGTTTGGTCAGTCTTTGCACCTGCTGACGCCCACCTTGAATTATGGCAGTGAGCCCGTTTATAACATGGGTCAAACATTGTGGCAATCCAAAATCCTCTGACTGCAGAATGTACTTAATGTGAGTATTGCAGTCTAAGGTGGACAGCATGTGTTCCATCAAGCACAACTTCATCTGTCACCACCTGCCTCCAACTGTTGCTACACATTCAGAAGTGTCTGCTTCAGCACATGTAGCAGAGGAATGGACTCCCTGATACAGGCAGTGTCCCCACTGACTGCCTGTGTAGCATGCTTGAAGGGCCTTAGAATTGAGATTAGCCCATCCATTTGTTGCCACTGCTCAGTTGTGAGACACATGGATGCCCCAGTCCTGTCATGGCTTGCATGAAGTAGCAGATACTCCAATATTTCTTTGTACTGCTCATATAAATGCTCCAGCATGTACAAGATGGAGTCCCATCGGAGACAACATCCATTTTAAGAAGGTGCTGAGGCAGCTGGTTCTGGACCTGCAGAACATGTACATGGTCATGGGCATTTGCTGAACATATAAAGTGGGCACAGATGTGCTAGCCACAGTCAGTATCTCTTTAATGTCAGAATGGTTGAGAAAGTCTGCACAACCAGGTTCAGACAGTGTGCTAAGCATGGCAGCCGGAGAAATCCACCATCACTATGCATTTCCTACCAGTGGACCCGTTGTCACTGGCAATAAATCCAGCTTTCAGAGCATGGGGTGGAGCCAGTCATCAAACTTAGTGAGGACCACTTCAAGCATTTTTTCAGCCATGTGTGACTTGGGGCAACCCTCATGGTCAATGTCATGTGCTGGTGAACACCAGGCATAATGCTACCACCACAGTTTGACTTAGACCAAGTTTCACCTTGCCCCCATTCAGTTGCAGTCACTACCCCAGTTACCTGTGCCCAGTGTGCTGTGTAATGTTTAAATAAGAGCTACCACCTGTTTTACCACTGGTCCACATGTCCATGCTGAGATGTACATACTGAGCTAAGGAATGCTGAAGGACGTGATGTACCATGTCAGACACATCACCGTACAGTTCCGAACTGCACACTTGGAAATGGAAATGTATGCATGTGATGGGACCCTCCATTTGGCAAGTCACAGGATGTGAACTGCTGAAATCCAACATTCTTTACAAACAAGAATGGCACAAATCAATAGCAATCATTTCTGCTATCGCTGCATCCAGTTCGGCACAGTAACATGATTAGGTGGAATTCTGATTGATGATCAGAAAGCGAACACAGTGTACACTGGAATCTTTCTTGCTGTTGTTAATGGCGTGCCAAACAGCTTGCCTCATCATGGTATCATTATTGGTGTGCTCTTTGATTGGGGATTGCCAATGTCGGTATGTAGTGCTGCATGACAGACATCAGTGACTTTTCATGTTTTCAGTACTGGGATAGCTATGCTTCCTGAACTTTGGGGTGGTAGTGCTGCTAGGACAAGTACTTGGCCCACATACAGAATCATTGTCATCCTGGACTACATAGATCTCCTCACCTGCCCTTCCATCTCTCTTGTGTGCCGCAGTGACAATTTGACTTACATTGCCTGATGCTGATGATGGACCAGGACCACCAGTGCTGGCTTCTTTTGGTGTTTACGCCACCATAATGGGTGCCTGTTTTTCAGGTGTGTATGTTGCCCACCATGCCAAGGTGACTATCTTTCTTACCCCTACTGAATCTGGATTGACAAAGTTGAAGTGCCGCTATCATGTCAGCTGGGTCAGTACATAAAAATCCCACTAAAGTTTATTGGGCCTTATTTTCTCCATGGTGCCATGATGACTGAGATACCAAAGTAGAAGGGTGGGCTTTCATAATTTTTGTGATGACTATAGACACTGGAGAAGGGGTGACATAGTACTAGGAGGGGCTGTGGCTGTGCTGACAATAGGAAGCACAACATCTGTATTCTTAGCACCCTTTGGCTTTTTCTTTTCTGGCTACCACAAGGGATCAGTTACGCAAAATCATTGTCATCATCGTCACTGATAAAAACACTGCTGTCCTCCTTTCCCCCACTGATCTGTCCTCCTCAATAGCTACAGGTTCTGTGACACGCACCTCCTCCTCATGAAAAGTCTCAATCTCAACCACTTTCTCTATTCCCACCACTCCCTCATCCATTGACAGTGGACACACTTTGTCCAGCTCCTCCAAGTCACCAGCACCAACAGCACCTCTTCTCAAGTGCCCACCACTACCAACCACCTCTGTGACAATGGTTTCTTTTGGGTGGTGCTGCTGCTTCCTGTGTCACATGACAATCCATCAACATGGCTGCCACAGATGTGACAGAGAAAGATTTAGAGGCAGAAATGCCAGCACCACTGACAAATACATTGGTGCTACTGCTACTGCCTGCCACAGACTCATCAGAATACTGTGCCTCTGCTCCCACTGACACTTTTGTGAAGCTGCACCACTAGGGACCAAACATTGGGAAATGTTCACTTTTTGGCTCTCCACGACCACAACTTCTCCGTTTCTTAGGCTCTCCATGACCTCTCTCTCTTTATTTTTACTTTTCTTCCCAATCATTCTTCTGTGCTTTAGTATGGTAACAAACAGCAATCTGTTACAACTGTTAATGTGCAGTCAGCGCAGGTATTTGTTCAGAACAGAACTGTGATGACACAAGACACCAACAATACCCTAGTCTTGTTGTCAATGCACAGTCAGGGCAGGATTTTTTTTAAGAATAGAACTGTGGCAGAAGGGACACAACAATCACTTAATATTAATATGCTATCAGTGGGGATTTTTCTGAAAACAACATTGACAAAACTGAAACAGCAACCACTTACATTTGTTTTGATGCAGTCAGTGCAGGGATTTTTCAGAACACAACTATGACACAAGTCACCAACAGTAACTTATTCTTGTTGTCAATGCACAGTCAAAGCAGGAATTTTTTAAGACTAGAACTGTAACAGAAGGGACACAGCAGTCACTTAACATTATTAATTCACTGTCAGTGGAGGAATGTTTTCTGAAAAAACAGTGGCAAAAGTGAGACAGCAACCACTTACAACTGTTTTGGTGCAATCAGCTCAGGGATTTGTTCAGAACACAACTGTGACACAAGACACCAACAATAACCAAGTCTTGTTGTCAAAGCACAGTCAGGGCAGAATTTTTTAAGTATAAACCTGTGAGAGAGGTACACAGCAATCACGTAATATTATTAATACACCGTTGGTGGAGAATTTTCTGAAAACGCAGTGACAAAACTGAGACAACAACCACTTACAATTGTTTGGCACAGCCAGTGCAGAGGATTTGTTCAGAACACAGCTATGACACAAGACACCAACTGTGACCTAATCTTGTTGTCAATGTACAGTCAGGGAAGAAATTTTTAAGAATAAAACTGTGCCCCAATAGCTATTTCCATCAAAGTACACTCTCAATTATGCCCTTTCATGAAGTATAATCACTTACTGGACCTGGCACAACCTTTAGTAGGTAACCTCCAATCTCAAGAAAGATGGTAAAGTTCCCCTTTGGCTCCCTCAGTTAAGAGATTGCTTTCTCACATATTTTGTAAAGGAGGAGGGCCTGGCTCTCTCCCCTGAGATTATAGCTAAATCTGGTACTCCAACGTCCATGATTTTCAAGATTTCCAGTTACAACATCTATTGGTGAAGACTATTGGTGGCATCCACCACAGTCTTCTGGATTAACATTCAGATTGAATTAGTTCCTCTAATCGGTTTCCCCATGCAGTGTCCAAAATGTTTAGACCTTTGCATGCTTGAATTTGTCCTGAACATTTTGGCCCAATTATTTATTGGTCCTCTCTCTCCCAGAAGAACCAAAGATTGGCCTCTTTTATGGTTAGAGTTGCCATAAATTCATTACCCAAGATATGCTACGGCTTATGCAATTTCATATATTACACAGCCTATACTACATACCACAGAAGTTAGCCAAATACAGTATTGCATCATCCTCCACTTGCATAAGGTGTACACAGGAGGAAGGCAATGTGCACCATATTTTCTGGACTTGTCCCAGGGTGGCCTCTATGGGCACTCATCAAGCATAGAATAGACCCCTTTTAGGTCTCAATGACTTGTTTCATCAAGGTCTGTCTGTTGGGTGACTTTTCCGGGATTCCGGTCCTTAGCATAAATTTCATATGGCCTTAATTTCTATGTCCGTTAAAAACTGGTATTGAGACATTGGAAGGATGATGAACAAATTTCCTATACTGAATGGCTACATGAACTGTTGGCTAACCTCAGAACAGAGAGACAATAGCAAGCCTGCGTAATAAGACAGCAAAATACACAAAAATTGGGGCCCTTTGCAAGCCCTTTACTCTTTACAACCTGCCTGAATTAAGAGTTACCATTAGAAATTTATTGCCTTTTTATACTCCTTTTCATGCATAGTCGTAGGGTGGGGGAGGGGATGGATCTATTACTTTACCATGTCTCAGTTTTGTACTGTCAGTGTTTTGCAGATTTGTCCTCTGTATGAAAATGTTAAACTGAATTAAAAAAAAGAATAAAACTGTATGGAATGGACACAGCAATAAGAACATTAGAATGTGTTGGCAGAAGGGGATTATGTGCTCTGTCTGTTCACCCATACTGCTTACCCCTATTCTGTTCTTCTTCCAAGATTACCACAGTACTTGTCCCATGCTAGTTTAAAAGCAGTGACTGTTTTGCCCACCACAGTTTCTGGTGGTAAGCTATTCAAGGTCCACCACCTTCTCTGTGAAATAGAACTTATGAATGTTGGTTTTAAACTTACCCCATTCGACTCAAACTGTGCCCCTTGCTCGCATGGTCTCATTTTTTGTGAAAGAGGTTTTATTCTTGTACCCTATTTATGCCCTTTATATATTTGAAGGTTTCTGTCATAGCCCCCTGTTTCTCCTTTGCTCAAGAAAGTCGTTTACAGTTGCTGTAGTCTAGATTCATATTGCTCCTGCTGCAGTTCCTGTATCATTTGATAGCTCTCCTCTGTACAGCCTCAAGTGGTCTATGTCCTTTTTAGGTGTGACACCCAGAACTGTATGCAGTACTCGAGATATGGCCTCACCAGGACCTGTACAGAGGAGTATGACCTCTGCTTCCTACTTGTAATGCCCCTGCCAATATATCCAAGGATGCTATTAGCTTTCTGCACCACCTTTTCACATTGTCTACCCTTTAAATCATTAGAAATAAGTACTCTGAGATCCTGCTCAAGTTTTGTTTCTGTTAATTGTTCACCATTGAGTGTGTATGTTTTCCTTGGGTTTCCTTTACCTAGGTGCATGACCTTGCATTTTTGGCATTGAATTTCAACTCCCAGTCCATAGACCATGCTTCTAGGCTCTTTAGATCTGCTTCCATTGCTGCCATTCCTTCAATTGTATCTATCCTGTTGCAGAGCTTTGTGTCATCTGTGAACAGGCATACCTTACCCTGCAGGCTAACAGCAATGTTGCTGATGAATATATTGAAGAGGACTGGGCCAAGGACAGAACCATGAGGCATACCACTGATCACCCTTCCCTCGCTAGACAGTGTTCCATTGACTATGACCCTCTGTGTTCTTTTGTGGAGCCAGTTTTGAATCCACTAGACTATTTTGAGTCCTAGCCGGAGTGTTCTAGTTTATTGACTAATCTTCTATGGGGATAGAGTCAAAAGCCTTGCTGAAATCTAAATAGACTATGTCTGCCTCCCTTCCTGGTCCGCTATTTGGAGACCCAGTCAAAGAATTTTCTCATATTCATTTGACATGACCATCTTGCTGCAAAGCCATGCTCTTTAGTATCTAGCTGCCCTATTTCAAAAGGAACTTCGCTATTCCTTCCTTAATTAGGACTCCATAAGCTTCCCCACTACCAAGGTCAAGCTCACTGGCCAGTAGTTTCCAGCCTCTCCTGCTTCCACTTTTGTGCAAGGGTACCACTGTAGCCCTTCTTCAGTCCTGAGGTATTTCTCCATCTCTAGAGACTATGTGAATAATTCTGCCATTGGGCCTGCAATTTCTGTGCCAGATCCTTTAGAATTCTAGGGTGGATTTCATCTGGGCCCATTGCTTTATTTGCTTTTAATTTGAGAAGCTCTTTTAGGACACTGTCTCTTGCACATGAACCAGCATCTGCTTCTATGGTGAGTCTGCCTGTGTTCTACATTTTGGGTCCATTGTCATCATCTTCTTTTGTGAAGACTGAACAGAAGAAACTGTTTAGAATCTCTGCTTTTTCGTTATTTTCTGCCCGTTTGCGTCCTTGGTTGCTATTCTTATAATGTCTCCTTTTGATTTCCTTTTTTCTCTGATGTATCTACAAAACGTTTTGTCACTCTTTTTCACTCCTCGTGCAATTATTTCTTCTGTCTGGGCTTTGGCTGCCTTACTGCCTCCCTGCTTCTTTTAACTTTGTTTTGTAGACTTCCATATCTGCCTCATTGTTAGTATCCTCGAATCTCTTGGAACGCTTTTGTTTTATCCTTTATTTTTTGTTGCTACGTCCTTGGTATAACATAGTGGTTTCCTCCTTTTCTTGACTTAGAGATCTGCTTTGTGCACTGGGCAGTTACTGTGAGTAAAGCTTCCTCAGGGCTTTCCACCTCTGTTTCACTATTCCGCCTGCTTTCTGGCTAAACATTTGTTTTATGGAACCCACATTTGAATAAAGTTGGCTTTCTTGAAATCCGGGACCCTGTGTTTGTTGTGGTTGACTTCCTGTATACAGGTGAAGGTGATCCAGATGGTCCTATGGTCACTGGTACCCAGATTGCTGCCCACCCTTTGTCAGAGATCCTGTCACTATTTGAGATCCAGGATGGCTTCCTCTCATGTTGGTGTGGTCACAAACTTTTCTAGTCCTGCTCCCTTTAGTGCTAGGAGGAATTCTCTGCTCCTTTCCATAGAGGCCATGTGTGAGAGCCAATTCACATCCGTATATTGAAATTACCGAATAGCAGCAGTTCTCCTTTGTCTGCCATCTGTAGGATGGCCTCCAGAAGCTCCCTGTCCAAGTCTTTATCCTGGGCTGGGGTTCTGTATATAACCAAACATGAATAAGGTATTTATTTCCTGCTCTGAGTGTGACCCAGTGGACCTCCACATTGCTGCTGTGTCCCTGGGTTTCCATAGCACTGATGCTGTTTTATACATACATTGCTACCCCTCCACCTTTCTTACCTTTCTGGTCTCTTTGGAATACTGTGTATCCTGGGCTGGGGATCTGTATATAACCCTAACTTGGATAGGGGTGCTTATTTCCTGCTCTGAGTGTGACCCAGAGGAGCTCCACATTGCTGCTGTGTCCCTGGTTTCCATAGCACTGATGCTGTTTTATACATACATTGCTACCCCTCCACCTTTCTTACCTTTCTGGTCTCTTGAATAGTGTGTATCCTGGGATAGCAACATCCCAGGTGTGGTTCTCGGTGAACCATGTCTCTGTGACCACAACCCAGTCTCGGTCTGCCTCCACCACATTATGGTGATGAGATCCAGGATTTTATTCACCAGGCTATGAGCATTGCACACAATGCTCACCTTCCTTGGTTACAATTGATCACTGTGGAGCTTCCTTTTTCTGTAAATTTGCAGGAGTTGTTGTCTTTATACTAAGTAGTCATGTAGGATCCTTAAGTGTGCTGATAAAGTGTGTTTTAATGTTATCTTGATCTGTTTGTGCATTCATAGGAGATAGTTAGGGAGTGGCAACAGTTGTCCCCTGTGACTCCTTGGGTGCTGCTGCCCTCTCCATTAATTAGTTTAAATTAGAAATAAAACATTAAATTTCTGGCCTAGCATCTGGGTGCCCTCCTTGGTGAGGTGCAGGACATCATATCGAAAGAACTGTCTTTCCCAAATGTATTCCAGTCCCCTCTGCATTTGTAACCCCTCTCTGCACACCAGTCTCTGAGCCAGTTGTTGAGCTCACAGATGTCTTTATCTCTGATCTTCATCCTGCTAGTTCCTTTTTCTCATACTGGAAGAATCTCAGAGAATGAGACAGTGGCCAAAATAGTAGAAAGTTTGTCACATAGAGATTAGATGCCTCTTGGTCTCCTTCACCAAATGATTGGCAATCACTTAATATTATTAATACGCTGTCGGTGGAGGAATTTATTTCTGAAAACAACAGTGACAAAGTGAGACAGCAACCACTTATGACTGTTTTGGCACAGTCAGCACAGGGATTTGTTCAGAACACAACTTTGACACAAGGCGTAATAATAGCAAGTCTTGTTGTCAATGCACAATCAGAGCAAGAATTTTTTAAGAAGAAACCTGTGACAGAAGGGACACAGCAATCACTTAATATTATTAATATGCTGTTGGTGGAGGGATTGTTTTCTGTAAACAAAAGTGACAAAACTGAGACAGCAAACACTTACAATTGTTTTGGTGCAGTCAGTGCAGGGATTTGTTCAGAACACAACTGAGACAACAAGACACCAACAATAACCTAGTCTTGCTATAAGTGCACAGTTAGGGCAGGAATTCTTTTAAGAATAGAGCTATGACAGAAGGGACAGAGCAATCATTTAATATTATTAATACACTGTTGGTGGAGTTTTTTTCTGAAAACAACAGTGACAAAAGTGAGACAGCAATCACTTACAACTGTTTTGATGCTGTCAGCGAGGGATTTGTTCAGAACACAACTATGACATAAGACACCAACAATAGCCAAATCTTGCTGTCAGTGCACATGGTCAGGGCAGGAATTTTTGTAAGAATAGAACAGTGACAAAGTGATACAGCAATCACTTACAATTGCTTAGGCACAGTTTTACCATACTGCCATGACAGCTATCATGGAGACATCCCCAACAGCGACAGCAGCAGTGCTGACTTCAACATTGCAGTGTCAGAGATGCCTCCGATGTTTCCATCAGGGGTTGTGCCCCTAGAACCCCCTATGTGGCGGCTCCACCACCTACACACCCCAGTTTCTAGGATTCCAACTCCAAGTAGGAGTTGGACTGGGGAGCAAAACACCAGCAGGGCAGTCTCGGGCACTGCACAGAACATCACAGCGACATGTGGGTTTTGCACAATTCCTGTCGCTATGATGGTCTTTGCAGTGTTGGAGTCACTGTGGAGTCAGTATACTCTGAGGCACAGTCAGTACAAGGATTTGTTCGAACACAGCTGTGACAGTCACACAAGACACCAACAATAATGTAGTCTTGTTGTCAATGCACAGTCAGTGCAGGAATTATTTTAAGAAGAAAACTGTGACAGAAGGGATATAGCAAATCATAAATCAATAAAGTTTTCCCAAGGTTCCTTTTAATTTTAAACTAATTTTGAAAATGGGGAGAAAGGAGAATAGGAAAATCTGTGTGTACAATGAGGACCTATCTCAACCCACCAATATGTATGACTCTTTACTGTATACAGAGTGTATATTCTTTGAATGATACAAAATGTCTTCACACTGAGAAAAACTCTAAAAGGCTCAATATATATATATTATTTCTTGTTTCTTTTAATGGTACAAAATGTCTTCACATTGAGAAAAAACTTAAAAAGCTCAATATATATTTTATTTCTTGTGATGTTTCAGAACACAAGTTCCTTCATCAGACAATGGAGCATTATTTCTGAAAATGAATCAAAAGAACAAATTAATCAATTTACATTCTTAATATGTGTATTTTCATTTTATGAATACATTAAAAGCTAAGGATTGGAACTAACCTGCTTGCTAATGACCAAAAACACAAAGGGTGAGTCTGCCAATGTTGTGGCGTTAGCTCAAAATGGGGGTGGGGTGGAAAACAAACCGCAATTCCTCTTATTACCGTCACCCCAAAGTTTGTTAATCCACAGATAAAGAAAATAAAATATATAATCCATCAATGAATTTAAGTTTTTACAATGATTTACCAATATTTATATATATAAATATATATACAACTCTCCTTACTGAGTGCGTGATATTGTTTAATGTGATGTCATAGTCCTCTGGACATAGAGCGGACTTAATTATCTTTCTGTCAAAAAAGGAAATATATGAAAAAATATAAAAATCTTGGTTTGTTTATAATAAAAGCTTCATTAAATTCAATATAGCTATTTTTGTATGCTGAGGTTATTACCTCTAATCAAATCATTTAGTACAGCTGGAACACCATTCTATCTATTTCTGTTAGGTCCAGCATCCACTAGAGAAAACAAAGAAATGTTCAAATCTTTTGCCAAAAATAAGGTTACTCAGTTATTTTATGTTTTAATAAAGTAAGAGAACTCTTACCTTCAAATATTTATACTTTATAAAAGAATCGCACGCTCATTCGAGAAATTTCAAGGACAGTTAAGCCACCATTAGCAGATCATGCCAAGTAACTTAACATGCCAAACAACTGAACAGATGCTTAGTAAAGAGGAGGAAGGGCCAGGCTGCACAGGTATACACACATAACGTGTACACAACACAATGTGATGAAATCCTGGGTGACCCGGTCAAATGAATGAAAACTCACCTACCAACATACTTGTGGAGAGTTCCCCTGCCTCCTTGTACTTAACTTAGTATCAATATTCATCATTAGTATGATGTAAATTTCCATCAAAACAGCACCATCATGCCACGATAATGATTAGTTTTTTCTTTTGATTCATTTTCAGAAATAATACTCCATTGTCTGATGAAGGAACTTGTGTTCTGAAACATCACAAGAAATAAAATACATATTGGAGCTTTTAGAGCTCTTTCTCAATGTAAAGACATTTTGTACCATTAAAAGAAACAAAAATAATATATATATTGGAGCCTTTTAGAGTTTTTCTCAGTGTGAAGACATTTTGTATCATGCAAAGAATATACACTCTGTATGAAAGAGTCATACATATTGGTGGGTTGAGACAGAAGGATATAGCAAACACAATTGTTAATACACTTTCAGGACATGATTTTTTTTCAGAAAAAACAGCAGTTCAAAAGGGACACAACAATCATGATTTTTTATGTGCAGTCAAGACAGGGATTTATTTTAAGAAGAGAACTGTGAAAAAGTGACAACAATCACTATAAATAGTTATATGCACTCATCACACTAATTTTGATAAAAATAAAAAAATAAGGACTACAAAGTACATATAACAAAAACTAAATTTTACAGATATAGACTACTAAAACAAAACAGAACTGCAGATCTTTCTGCAAGGCCTTCTACATTTCTTCTACCTACCTCACAACAAGTCACCCAACCACTACTTCTCTGTTTGAACAAAACTACAACTTAAAGAAAAAAATGTATGTGTTAAATCAACAACAAAAAGTACTGTGTGTGCTCAAGGCACTCAACCACAGTTTGGAAGCAATTTGAAGAACAAACTGCGCAGATCTGTAAGTTTTATATATGTTTTGAATCTCTTAGTCTCAGCTAAAAGCACACGCTTTGCTCTGACGAGACTCTCCAACATACTACACTGAGAGAATGACAAACAGGCTTCACATTGCCTGTTCAGCAACATGTGACCTCATATCCCATGGTACATTGCAAACGTCGCACCATAGGCTGAACTCAAAGTCAAGTTCCAACTTTGCAGCTCTGATGCACTTCTATTATAACCTCCCATGTCAGTCAAAGTTTTGAATTTGAAATTTCACAATTTGCCATTGGACTGCAAAGTTTGACTTTGCCTTTCAAAAAATTTTGTGAAACCATGGAAATCTGTGAAATATTACGTGGACTGATTTTTACCAACTTCACACAACTCCTACCCATAGATAGTCAAATTAGGCATCTTCAATATCCTTTGTGTCTCACTATCTCTAATATTTCTAGGAGCTCCTTCTTGAAAGCATTAGTAGGACTATTCTGTATAATAGTCTCTGTTATCCAGAATTCTTTCCACCATCCTTGATTTTTGAAAGGCGCATTATAAATAAAGATTATTATTATTATTATTATCGTATCATATTGAGTTCTCTTCAAGACAGTGGCATTTCAACCTTGTCAGCAGGCTTGATGATTAAATGTTGCCTGCTGACAAGGTTGTTCAAAGCACAACTCTTTTAACTGCCATGTTTTCATTTTCATTTCATTTTATTTTTTATCCTTGTAAGTCTGATGAGCAAATTGCCTGTTTTCACAAACGACAAACTATGCATAAGTAATAAATACAGTAACAAAGTATAAAACAAACATGACAAAGTACAATTATGAATCAACAAGCACATTGTTGGGAAAGTTGTAAGTGCCTTTTAACCTTGACTTACAAGACAGTAGTGAATTACAGTTATGGTATTGTTATCCATTTCCGTTCTTATGAGTTATGAGTTATGGTGTCTCTCTGTCAGTGTCTGCTCTTGGACCTTTTTAATTTTCGACATCAAAACTTTCTCAAATGCAAGAATATTACATAGTATGTTATAGGACAAAAAATGCATTTGGGTTTAAAATGTTTTTTTTTTCTGATATTCCAAATGTTACTCAGATTAGTATCCACAATATTGTTAGTACTCAAATTCATCTCATTAGGAGTTAACAACTCGACAGGAGTTTCTTCTTGACAGAGTTCCATGAATGCTTCCAAATTAGCCTGATCTTGAGTGCTCCAGATTGCCTCTTCATCCTCAGAGACATTTGTCACAATGTTTCTATGTTGCTACTTGTTAGATGCTGCAAAATAGTCTCAGGGACACTGACCTGAAACGTGAACACATCTACGTTAATGTCAAAAATATTAACTTTGGGGTGAGAACCTAGGACAACCCACATTTTAAAACTTTCATTTTATTCCATGTTTAATTCTTGACCAGAGATATTAATTACTTCTTTGTTGCTCCTTCCTCCTCTCAAAACAATGTGGTATTCCCTATATTCATTTGCCCCATCCTCTCCTTTTTCCTCTTCTTCTTTTGTTTCCCACTTGACTTTTTGTGAATGCTTTCTGGTTATTTTCTTTAAAAGGAGCTTCCTAGATGTTGAGGTGGTTGGACTCCCTCCTGAATCTGATTACATAGTTTCTAAGGAATTATCTGTTACTGCAATTTGCTGAATCACTGAATTACTTGTACTCCTGTTCTGTCTAGTGAAAGTAACCTAATTACATTGTTGAGACTATCCATGGCTCCTAGAGCAATTCCTTTTTAGGACAGGAGAAAAAGTATCCCTGCTGATAATTAGTATTGTCTCATATCAGTCTATTTTGCTTACATTCTATGAGGACGTCGAATTTAGCAATCGGTACTTTAAGCTGTTCATTTACATACTAACATACTAATTGCCAGCAGATTAGGCCTACGGTCTATCGAGTCTGCTTGAACCTCAGATCCCTAGTTGGGTACTGAGGCCCTCCCCCCTTGTGTTCCAGAAACCCTATCATCCATCCCCACCCCTGGGCCAGGTCATCATCTGACACATCCTCTTTCTGCGTCTGTCCCACCATCTCTTGAAGCCCTCCACTTTGCATCACTGAACCAGCTCACCAGGCAGTGCGTTCAAGGATCCACCACCCTTTCAGTGAAAAACCTCCTCCTCTTTTATCCTCACCCTTCCAACTTCAAACCATGCCCTCTGGTGATACCTCCTGCTTTAGTCTAAAGATCCCTCTGTGTTTACCCTGTTTATTCCCTTGAGGTACTTGAAGACCTCAATCATGTCCCCTGTCTCTCCTCTCCTCCAATGAAAACAGGCCAAGCTCCTCAAATCTGTCCTCATACATCAAATCCCTAGTCCTCATATCATCTTAGTTGCCCTCCTCTGTACCCTCTCCAGGAGCTGTATCCCTCTTCAAGTGTGGTCTCCAGTACTGTACACAGTACTCAGGTGTAGTCTAACCAGTCCATTGTACAGTGGCAGAATCACTTCTCTGCTCCTAGAGGTGGTCCCCCTTATGATGCATCCCAATATCCTGTTTGCTTTGCTAGCCACTTCCTGCACTGCTCAGAGTTATTCATACATTCACCCACCATGTCCCTGGGTCTTTTTCCCTGTTGAGGCCTCCAGCACCTCCTCCCAGGGTATATCTGTGTTTAGGGTTCCCCAAGATGTAACACCTTGCACTTGGTTATATTGAAATTTAATTTCCAGGTGTGAGACCACCTTTCCAGGGTGTCCAGGTCCCTTGCAGGGCCGACCTCCCTCACCTCAACTACAGCTCCAATCTTGGAGTCGTCAGTGAAGAGATTCATTTCAAACCCTATACCCTCCCTGATGTCCGATATGTATGCATTAAACAGGATCGGACCCAGGACCGAGCCCCTGCGGTATCCCACTAACAACCTCTGTAGGGCTCAGAGCTCCCCACTGACCACTACTCTCTGAGTGCATCCAGCTAGCCAGTTTTCAATCCATCTGACCATCAAAGGACCCACTCTCAACCCTGTCAGTTTCTCCACCAGACCATTGTGGGGCAGAGTCAAATGCCTTGCTGAAGTCCAAGAATAATACATCCAGAGGCTTTCCTCTGTCCAGTTCTGATGTTACCCATTTGTAGAACTCCACAAGGTTGGTTTAACATGGTCTACCTGGCACAAACCCATGTTGCCAACTATCCAGACCTCCATCTCCTCCAAGTACACCCCCAATCATTCCTTTAGTATAATCTCCATTAATTTTCACACCACCAAGGTCAAACTGATGGGTCTATAGTTACCTGGTCGTCCTCCACCCCTCCTTTGTGGATTGGCACCACATGTGCCTCTCGCCAATCCTAGGTACCCTCCCTGTCTCAAGCGACTTGTTGAAGAGCTCCAGCCAGGGTTCAGCACGTCTGCCAATTCTTATAGTACTCTCAGATGAATGCCATCCGCCCAGGAGATTTATCTTCTTTAGGTCCTTAAGGGGTAACCACACCTTTTCAGTGAAGATAGCATAATTTGTCCCCTCCACCTTACTGGCCTTTTTATCCTTATCCTGATGTGACACCCTGAGGCAACTCTCCCTCCCCTCTTGCTCCATTTCTGTTGCTCCTCTGATCCCACTCACTACTGCTTCTATCCCTTCATGCCTTGCTTTGTAAATATCCCATCCCTCCCTAGTGAACACAGAGGTGAAGTACTCAATTAATACCTCTGCCTGGTCCTCGCCTCTTCCACCCACCTCCTGCTGATCTCAATTGCTGAGCTGGCCCATAGTTTTCTCCACTCCCCAATGTACCAGAAGAACCCTTTTCCTCCCCATATCCCCAGTGCCAGCCATTGCTCTTTACTGGACTTTTCAGCTGCACCATCTGGGTGACTTTTCTAGATGCCAGATGGTACATTTCCTTTCCTATCCCTCTCATTGTTTTGTATTTTTTGTAGGCAGCCTTCTTTCTCTGACTGCTATCTGAACCTCACTGGACTACCAGCATAGTTTATGTGACCTTGCTCCTTATGCTTCACCTTACACAGGTCCTGGCTGCCTCATGAAGTCCCCATTTATGACCTCCATTTCTTTTCCATCTGTCATTGTTGTAATCCTTTAAGTGATCCATGAGAATATTTCCCATGCTGACAAAGTCTGCCCCTGAAGTCCACTGCCAGTGTCCTAGCTCTCTCCCTCCCCCATGCTTATTTGAAACCAGACAGTATTGTGGTCACCCCAGTCTGGGGATCCCTACAACCAGGTCCCTTACCAGATCCCCATCCACTAGAGCCACATCCAGGACATGCCCTCCCTTGTGGGCTCCATCACATGCTGTGTTAAGAACACATCCTGGAAGCCATCCAGCAGCCTCTGCTCCTTAGCCACCTTAGAGGACATGGTTCCCCAGTTTGTACCTGGCATATTAGGGTCCCCCACCACTCCCTCCTTTTTGGTCCACACTGGGCAATGATGTTGTCCAGCAAACCATCCTCAGAACATCACCCATCCTGGGGGCCTATACTACACCCAGCTTGACTGCCTCCTGCAGGGTTCGTAAGGTGACCCATACAGCCTCCATGTTTCCCTCTGCCTCTTCTACCCTAGCAGTTTCTATGTCATCTTTAATGAACATAGCCACTCCACCCACTGCCTTTCTTTCTATCCTTCCTAAGCATAGTGTACCCCTCACGTTTAGGTCCCAGTCATGGTTTTGTTGGCCCATGTTTCGTGACCACTGCCACATCCACCCCCTTGAACAGCATGGCTGAAACTCTGGCAACTTGTTTCCCAAGCTTCTGGCATTTACTAACAGCACCCCACCCTTATCCCTGATCCCTTTGTCGAATCCCACCCACGTTCCTTAAACTTCCATCCTCCATCTGCTTCTCCTGAAATCTCCTTCCACAGTCTGTTCCCCTCCCCTTGGGTTTGAAGGCTACTCCTCTCATCTGGAAGAGGGCTTCTGGTCAGCCCATCCCTTATCCCTCTCCCCTTACAAGTTTAAACCCCACCTTTCTTGAATGTAATCAGCCACCCACCCCTGTTTAATTCCTTGAATTATGCTATCTCTTTATTGTTATCTATTTCAGTTCTTAAACTCTTGATCTTTTAACCAGATTTTCATATATAAGGGTATCATCATTAACAATCAATTGTGTAAATATGCAGGAACACTCCTTTGCCTCTTTCTTCCACTCTGTTTTAAGACTAAAATTTTCTAGTTCACAGGAAGTGGTGTTTAACATTCTTAAGCTTCTTGGGACTTGTTCTCTCTCCAAATATGTATCCAATATAGTAATATTGTATATTAAATTAGGTTCTGTGATTAATAGCTTCTTGAGTCTTACAAAGTAGGTTTTAAGGAGTCATTGTTGCTTGATTGAGTACTAGCTATCTCAGTGCTGCTGATTTGATTTTTAGCATGTTGTCTCCTCAGGAGGTAAAATGCTAAAAGACAAGTTGTAAGAGTCCCATTTTTAGTTTAAGAAAGCTAATGGAGGAGCACAATAATGTAAAAAAGCAAGGAATGCATGAATTATTTCAAAAATGTAGTAATAATTAAGAAAAATACCATTGGAGATCAACTAATAAGAAATGGAATAAGGAAGCCAATTTAGAGATAACTAACCAGCAATGGAAGAATTTACATATTAATGCAAATAAATTCTATGCATTTGAAAAATAATGAATTTATTCAGAATAACATAATTGATTGAGCCTATTATACTCTACATGTCAAGGTAAGATTAGTGGTATAAGAGAAGGTTCATGCTGGCAATAATGTGGGAAAATTAGTGATCTTTTCATTGCTTATGGGCTGTTATCTAATTCTGAAGTGGCAAAATAAAACAACAAAATGTTTGACAATTTTATTGAAAATGCATATTCCTTCTGAGTTCAGTATAATAATTTTTAATGATATGGCCAGACTGAACCTATATACAGCTGAAACAAAAATATTGCCTCTTGGTACTATGGCACAAAAAGGCTAATTTTGGAGAAATGAACACCCAAACCCTGGGAAATTTAGAGGAACATAAATGGTGGTTTATTTTGAAGGGCCTAATCTTATGAAGATTATGGCATGAGGCATCTACTGTATAACCCCTTATTCTGGGTACCCTTATTTTCAGAAGCAGCCTCACCCTCTTGTTGGCACAAACATGTATTTGAGTTCTGCAGTACTCTATGGTCAGTAAGTTCATGCCAGCTTTCATTTAGCATTTGCACTGCAAGTCAAAGTTGCACTCTAATTTGTACTTGAAGTAATGAAAAAGAACCCACGGTTTCTGGACGTGGCTTGTAATTGAATTAAATACCACCCTACACCACATCATCAACACAACACTCAACTATGGTCAGTAAGTCACTACTTACACTCTTTGGTTCGAAATATTTCCCCAATTCAATGAAATGTTAAGTAATTATTGAATTTAAAGAATACTTACTTCAGGATGGGAGCAGGTTTGGGGACAGTTACAGAGGAGTCGGCACCCTGGCATTCCACGGCATGCTGACACACTGACATGATGAACTCACTTTCAAACTTAATTTTAGTTATAAAAGAAACACAACAACTTATGTTCTAATAGACAAGCACTGAAAGTGCAGTACAATTAAAGGTGCCCAATTACTGCACTTCTAATACAGTGTATAACACCACATGTTTTTTGGCATGTTTGTAATTTTTTTAAATTAAATAAACTTTATTCATTTTATAGCATATCAACACTCTATAACAGGCATACATCTTTCCAACAGTACTACATTGGTACAATGGCATAGTCTTTAAAAGTCATGTAACAGTACATATATAACCGTTCAACAGTTCTGCCATACATTGAGTACATTAAAAAAGAATAACAAACTCGTGCCTTCCAATCGTGATTAAAATACTCCACCCCCATACTTCCACCCCAATGTTTGTAAATTTTAATTATCTGTCAGTTTATTTCATCAGTACTGTGTCCACCCCTTATATAGTGGAAATACACTGACAGCATAAATAAGAGGTTATACGTATGTCAGAAGATTGTCTCACTCCATCATGGAAAGAAATAGAATCTGTTCTTGCACCACTAATAGTTTATAAATTGTAACAAAGGTAATGTATTTAAACTAATCTGAATACATATATTTTAGATGTGTATGTACTCAGTTAGAAATGGTCCTTAACTAATCTTTAAGGGAACAGTGTTTGTTTATTGACTGATTGATTTAAATTGTTGGTAACTGGGAAAGGCACACTGATCAAGGTTTGTTTCCAGGTGCAACCCAGGGATGGGGGAATGGGACTACAGACATAAAGACAAGACAAACATCTGAAGTTTTGTTCTCTGTTTTTTTTCTCTATTTATATATAGAGTGTTCTATATAAATAATAAGAAATTAGGAGCATCATGTCCTGTTCCTAATAGATACTGTATAATGTACAGGCTCCAGTCGTGTGTTCTGTTGATACTGCTTGCGTATCCACTAAGAATAAAGCATATTATATTTGAAAAAAACTAAACATCTGAAGTACAAAATACAGTGTGCAAAATATATAGACAGTCCAACTGAGGAGATTAAGTAAGAAGACCCACATGAAATAGCAGTATGGAATTTTACATTGAATACAGCAAACAGAACATGGGTGCAATACATGGATACCCTGACTAATGTATGCTAGAGTGCATAAATTAAACATTGCACTAAACAGAGATCAGACTGAGGGCCAGGAGCACAGTTAGCCTGGAATCAGGAGTCATAGGCAGGTGGGGGACAGGAGAAGCTGTGACAAAAGGGCAGAAGGTTCAAGAGGAGGAGTGACATGTGCAGGGGAGCAGGAATATGCCTTAGAAGGCATTAAAAGGTATGGCAATGGGGAGAGATAAAGGAATAAGAAGGAGCAGGGGAAAGACAAAGTATATTTACTAAAACTAAATTTCTTAGTTTTCTGATATAGAAGACAACCAGGATCAATTATATTTACATGAATGCTTGGATCTGTAAATTAATTATAATGTCTGTGATGTAGAAAAGATGAACCTATCTGAATTTTCTTATCTGTGATCAGGTTTATAAATTTATTATGATCTGTTCCTTTTATGCGTGTATATGGAAAACCAGTAAGAAATATTTAAAAATATATTTTTGACAATAATGTAGATGTGTTCAAGTTTTTCAAGAAAGCATGCTTGAGACACTGTTTTGTAGCATTTAACAACTAGCAATGTGGAAATATGGTGACAAGTACCTTTTGAGGATGAAGAGACAATTTGGAGCACTGAAGACCAGGTTAACTTGAAGCCCTGAAGGAACTCCATTGAGAAGAAATCACTGTGAGTTTTAACTTCTAGTGAGATGAGTTTGAGTACTATTAAAATTGTGGATACTAATGTAAGTAACAGTTGGGTTATTAGACAAAAAACATAATTTCAAGCCAAAATGCATGTTTGTCCCACAGTGTACAGTGTTAACATACTTTCATTTGAGAAAGTTGTGATGTCAAAAAATTAAAAAGATCCTAGAGCAGACACAAACAGAGAGAAACCATAACATGTCAGTTAGAGAGCAAGAGGTGTGCTTTGGACACACTTGTCAACAGACAGGATTTAATAATCAAGCCTGCTGAAAAATTCTGGATAATAGAGACTATTATACAGAAGATAAACCAATCCCACTAATGTCTCTAAGAGAGCTCCTAGAAATGCTGGAAACAGTGAAGCAGAAAGGGATATTACTGATGCTGAATCTGAATGTCTATGGATACTATATCCTACAATTTCAGCCTTTTATATGTTCCCAAATGTACTGTA
Source organism: Neoceratodus forsteri (assembly GCA_016271365.2). Classification (NCBI taxonomy): domain Eukaryota; kingdom Metazoa; phylum Chordata; order Ceratodontiformes; family Ceratodontidae; genus Neoceratodus; species Neoceratodus forsteri. The sequence goes on along the minus strand of CM057453.1, from coordinate 448,485,771 downwards.
TATAAGGGCTTGACTGACGTGCCAAGATGCCCGATTGTCTTTGAGTGGGATCCCTGACTGATAAACTATCAAGATTAATAGATGCATTTTGCAAGAAAAGTGGTCAGGCTTAGGTACCACCTTAGGGACACTGGGCACATCCTCGTTAAATCCAAGGATATTAAATGGTATGCAGAATGGCTATGGTTGTCAATAGAATTGGAATCCTTATATTCCTCAAATTATCATCATTACGGCATTGCAGGAGGTCAAACACTTCTTTCAGATTGGCGTGATGATTTCTGGGTTGACTTTTTACTTACTAGCATAGACTTTATTCTCACCCATAATACTTTAATTCAACAGCAAGTTTTGTTTACAGAATTGTTGAACAGCGATGGAGACCTGTATGGCCCCATTGAACCTAAGTCTATTTTGGGATTATGGGAGGAGAATATGATTTTGCAGAGAACAGTCCCTTTTTAGAACATATTATGTCATAGTAGTGTTACATTGACAATCTGAAATGTATCTGGAAGGGCAGTGAAAGTATTACAATGGATGTTGTCACATGGTTCAGTTCAAATGAGTTAAATGTAAGATAAACATCAACAATGAACCAATTGGAAATCAACTTCCTGGATCTGACATATTGCAAAACCAGAATAAATAATTGAAACAAAGGACTTTTGTAGGCCCAGTGCCACAAACTCACTGCTACATGCAACCAACACACATACATGGTCATTAAAGAACTTGAGTCTCGTTTGGTAATTTCTTAGGTTAAGAGAAATTGTAGCAGTGTGCAGATGTTTACAATTCAACCTGATGAGCTCAGAAATGTTTTGAGCATGAGAATATCATAAGGCTGCCTTGCAAAATAGCCAAAGAAACTTGTAATGATGGATAGGAACCAGATATTGAAAGAAAGCAGCAGCAAAGAGAAAAATACAATAAATGTCAGTAACACTAGTAACAGAGTACAATGAGAAAACTAGTAAGATAGCACATAATCATTCTCACATGGTTTGATTCTCAGTAATAATCCTGAAACTGTGCTGGCTGTGGGAGAAACCACAGATTAGTTACAGGAGTCCGTCTTACCAATGTGACAAGCTTGTTTACAGTAGGTAAAGTAAGGTGATAAAAAGAAGGTAATACCTGGTTTCAGTGAAACCCCAATGGTTTTACATATGCAGTAATTGCAATATCTGTAAGTTTGGAAATCATGTAAAATCTCACACATCCAGAAAAAGAATTGAACATAACATTTGTGAATTCATTAGCTATATAACTCAATTTGTTGTTTACTGAACAATGTGCTCCTGCAAACTTCTGTACACAGGCAGATATAGGATCACAAAGAAGCATACAGAAATCAAAGGAGGACACCTCATTAGGAGTCATTTCAAACATCATAATAGTGATCCAAACCATTTGAACTTTGTAGCACTAAAACAAGTCGGACAGCCCCAGAGAGGAGGTGACAATTTACATATGCTCTTACAGAGGAATCCTTCTGGATTTTTCATTGTCAGAGTACAAAACCATAAAGACCTAACAATGATTTTGGCCTGAAGCTGTTCCTGTAATTAGAATTGACAGAAATTGAGCTTTATGAACTTGACGGCACTAGATTTTGTATCTTTATTATTTTGTCTATGCATTTAATGTTTTGACTGACATCTGTATTAAAATAATTTTATGATCTTCAACTGTGTTACTGTCACTGGTGGTGTTCCATTCTCTCCTGTAAGATTTTGGGAGTTTGTATCAGCAAAATCTCCCGTCAGCATGCCATGCTGTAAAATCTGAAAGAATTTGTTTCATGTAGCTTAATTTATGGCAGCATTTTCAATGCTGGCTTTGCTATACATTTTCAAGTTAACTGTGTGAGTTTGTGTGAGCAGGAAATTGTAATTAATATATCATGTTAAAAAGTACAGTGCTAAAAAGCCAGCCAGTGGTGAAGAGACTGCTTTACCTTTTCTCATGCCAGCACCTGGGTTCAGAAGCAAGCTCAGGTCACGGCAATTGGCCAGAGGAGAGGATTGCGCATCCAGAGGCAGCTCTCCTCTCCTCTCCTGGGAGGAGTGGTTTGCTGTCTCTGCCCTTGGCTTCCTCCTTGTGGGGGCCTTGTGGAGGCCTGAGGGTAGTGCTGGCAGCTTTGATTGACATGAAGAAAGGGTCACGGTTCCATTGGCATGTGCACCTCCACATAAATGCCTGTATCCCGCCGTGGCATGGGACTAAGGGAGAAAAGTGGAAAATGGTTAGTGTGAGCTAGATGAAGCCCTGTCTGCCTACCTCCATCCCACACCACAGGCTGGTCACTAGCCTATCTGGATGAGTGCCACCAGGTTGGAAGACCATCCTCCCATTCCTGGCCCTGCCACAGGAGGAGATCTGTGGGAATTTGACCATGGGGTCTGGTGCAGTGGGTGCGGGTGAGAGGAGGTGAAAATAGAGCCCAGAGTCCACCCACACCAGCCAGCAGGAGAAAAAGCTGTAGGAAAAAAAAGTACTGTGCTAAAATGATATAAAATCTTAGTGAAATGTTTTGCTATATTGTCTATTGTTTCACCTTTAGATTAATCATGTTATATGTCTGTCTCCTTTTCATATAATGAATATGATGCTTTGGAATTACTAAAAGCATCAGGGACCTTAATACAATATGAAAAAAGCCCTGTAGAAACCAAACAGTAAGAAGTATAAAGAATCTTCAGAGATGTCCTAAATGAAGATTGCCAGATGTCACGAGTGAACACACCAGTGACTTGAGGATTAATGGCTGAATTCACAAAATTTCTGAAATTCCCTCAGCTACTGGGAAAAACCCAGTGCAAGTGGGTTGCCACTTGCAGATCCACAGGTTTCCCAATTTTCTACAGCTCGTGTATTCACAAAGGTGGCTGGATTACGACCGGCTCCACGGTATATGGCAGCTTGTGGGTGGTTTTGCCTGGGAAAGCCTCTCAGCTGCGGAAACTATTACAGCTGGTGGGACCAGCTGTAACATCATCAGCAACTGTTGCAGCTGTACATAGCAAGCTCTGCAGCTGCAGAGATGGTGGTGCACAACTGAAGTTGTGGTGTGGGACTTAGTACCAAAACATTTTGTTTAGTACCAAAATGTTTTGTGAATCTAACCCTAAGTTCTCAGTTGTTCTATTTTGGTTGGACTGCTTCACTTGGGATAATTGTCTAATGGACTGTAACTGTATGACTTATATTACCCATATGAACTATGCTCATGTTTTGAAATGCATACTATATGAATTTAGAGTCTGATTACAGTGAATGATGTATGTTGCAACTTAGAGATTCTATAGAGGAGGATTAACTTGCTTAAGAAATATAGAAACAGAGAATCTGATGGCAGATAAGAACGCTTGGCCCACCTAGTCTGCCCATCCTGCAGCTGCAGATCCTAGTTAACCAACAGCCTACTTCCTCCTATCCCCACTGGAATTGCCTCTTGTCTGTCTCATGCTTTCTTGAATTCCCTGCTGTTCTTGGCTCCACAGCCTCCTCAGGCAGGCTGTTCCATGCATCCACAACCCTCTCAGTGAAAAATACTTCCTCACATTACCTCTGAGCCATCCTCCTCTATCTTCAAATTGTCTCCCTTGTTCTTGCACATTTCTTTTCTGAAAGATGCCACCCTCTTGGACTTTGTTGATTCCCTTAAGGTGCTTGAAGTTTCTATCATGTACCCCTCTCCCTCCTTTCCTCGATGGTATACATATTAAGCTCCTTTAGTCTCTCTTCGTATGGCTTCTGGTGCAGACCTTGCACCATTTTGTTGCCTCCTGTAGACAACCTCCACCCTGTCTATGTCTTTGCAGAGATGAGGTCACCAGAACTGCACACAATACTCCAGTTGGGGTCTCACCAACTAACTGTACAGAGGGATAATAACTTCCTGTTTTCTACTGATGATGCCTCTCCTAAGCATCTGATATCTTCCCAGCCCTCCTTACTGCCTTCTCACATTGCTTGCCCACCTTTAGATAATCTGATATAACTACCCCTAGGTTCCTTTCCATTTTGTTGTTGTCAGTATCTCACCCTCCATTATGTACTCTTCCCATGGGTTTTGTTTCCCAGGTCATTACTTTGTACTTCTTTGCATTGAATTTAAGTTGCCATACATTTGACCCTCCTCCAACCTTGCCAAGTCCCTTCTCATCCTTTCCATCCCACCTTGTATCAATCCTGTTGCAGATCTTTGTGTCATCTGCAAAGAGACATCTTTTCCTTCCAGTCCCTCTGCAATGTCACTTATAAAGACATTAAAAGGACTGGTCTCAGTACTGAACCTGTGGTACCCCACTAGTAACCCCCCTTTCTTCACTGTGGACCCTGTTTACTATTATCCTCCACATCCTGTTGTCCAGCCAATGTTTTGCCTAGGCTATCACCTGGGACCCACTCCCAGGCTGGCTAATTTGTTTATTAATCTTTTGTACAGGACTGTGTCAAATGCCTTGCTAAAGGCTAGGTAGGCCATGTCCACAGCCCTCCCAGTCTACTATTTTGATCACCCAGTCAAAGAAATTGATTAGATTCTCTGACATGACCTTCCTTCTGTGAATCCATATTGCCTTGGGTCCTGTGCCCCACTGTCCTCTAGCTGCTCAACAATTTTTCCTTCAGAAATGAAACTGTCAGGTCTTTGGTTTTCTGCCTCTGTCTTGCTCCCACTTTTGTGAAAGGGAATCACATCTGCCTCCTCCAATCCTCAGGTGCCACACCATCCTCCCATGATTTGCTAAAAGGGTAGTCAGTGGTGTCACTAATTCTCCTCTGTGCTTGTTTGTTTTCTAACATGTCACTTAGAGTTCTTAATACTTTTTAATGCTAATGGTTAATGTTGGTTCATTAATTCATCTGGTTTGCTCATAACTGTTTGTTGTTCTTTTTAAATTTGCATATTGAACATTGTATAATTAGAACTCAGTATACTCATACTGTGTCCTTTAAACTTTAAATAGTCTAAATGGTTCAAATGGTACAGGTAGGGACCTGAGGAGTGAATTACACAGCACCCAATTCCATAGACTTTAATACCATTAAAGCCCATTGGCAGAAAATACGGAGTCCCTGAACCAATAGGAAATATATTTGAGAATTTAAAATGGGACACAATAGCTGTCTTGGACATGCCTCTAATGAAGCTCTTTAAGCGAAGTGCTGGGACATTCACCTTGTGGCAGTGTGTTGGGAGGTTTCTAACAGAAATTTTCTGGGAATGTACAGTACAAATTTTTGTACACTGCAATTTTATTGACCCTTTGGTCTGATACTGTACTGCATCACTTTATGTATCTGCATTTGCACAATTTATGGTGTGCTAAAGGAGCACAATAAAGATGATACTGAAAGCTTGTAGTGATGCTTTTACGTCATGGCTAAAAGCCATAAACCTGATGTTATAGTGTGGATCTATAGCACCTCCAAGTGCACCTAAATATTTGTTGGGATTCTGTGACTTAGGGGAGTCTGGAGGATGAGGGCACAAAGAGCTGTACTCCTTGAGGAAATGGCAATATTTTGATCCTGAAGGTGTGTGTGTGTGTGGGTGGGGGTAATAAAGAGAAACATTTGCTTAACCCCCAAAAAATAAAAATCAAGTCATAAGTTGGATTGGACCTCCTATGATCCAATTCTGGCCTGAAAGATTGGACCAGGCAATACCCACCTGATCTGAATCTTTGACCTGGCCCACTGGACACCCTATGCATGATGTCATCACATGGGAGGAGCTGTGGGTATAGAGGCATCAC